>CM067338.1:137036319-147036319 GCA_034376525.1 Nicotiana benthamiana
AAGAAACTTGGCCTCAGAACTGAAGAAGTTGACCAGCCGAGTCCATGGCATTGAAGGAAACAAAGGTATTGAGGGGTGGAATTATGAGGACCTCTACATTCATGTAGATGTTGAACTCCCGGAGTTGTACAAACCTCCCAAGTTCGAAATGTTCGATGACATGGGAGATCCTAGAGTCCATTTAAGGACATATTGTGACTAACTGGTGGGAGTTGGGAAGGATGAGAAGATCCGTATGAAGCTCTTTATGAGGAGTCTATAAGGGGATGCTTTATCTTGGTACATCAGCCAGGACCCTAAAACGTGGACAAACTGGGTAGGTAGGCATCAAATTTCATGTAAAGGTTCCGGTTCAATACAGAGAATGCACCAGATGTATTCTATATCCAGAATTTGAAGAAGAAACCTACTGATACATTCCACGCGTATGCTACTCGTTGGAGATCAGAGGCCGCTAAGGTCAGTCCAGCCTTAGAAGAGTAGAAGATGAGGAGATTCTTTGTTCAGGAGGACCCGCAATATTATGAGAGGATGATGCTGATCGAGGGCCAAAAATTCTATGATATTATCATGCTGGGGGAATGAATTGAGCAAGGCATTACAAAATGGTATGGTTAGTAATCTTAATGCATTGCAGACCACCAACAAGGCTTTACATTCGGTGGCATGTCAAAGAAGAAGGATGTGAGTGCCATGATGGTCACACAGAGGACAAAATCCCCGATGAAGTACCATACTTACCCATCACCTCCACATACATATCAGCCTATCCCAAATTACCAAGCGCCCACACCCTCTTACCAAAATTCACCACCCGTTTACCAATCATCTCCACCTCCCACATATCAGCCCACTTCACCTGCACCTGTCTACCAAGCTTATAATGCCCAAACCTTGCACTACCAATCACCTCAAACTCACCAACTAGACTAGATTTTGACCGCAGACCACCCAGACAATACATAGCCATCGCCGAACTAATTGACCAGTTGTATGAAAGACTTAAGGCTGCTAGTTGTGTTAACCCTATCCCTGCCATGACTCCAAAATATCCTCCCCAGTGGGTCAACCCGAAAAAGACCTATGCATACCATTCCGACAAGAAGGGACATACCATTGACGAATGCAGCTCATTGAAGGACAAGATTCAAACCTTGATCGACAATAAGGCCATCGTAGCAAAGGATCCTGCTCCTAATGTTCGCAACAACCCTCTGCCTTACCACAAAGGTGGGGGCATTCACATGATCAAGATCGAAGATAATTGGGAACCCAAGGAGTTGATATGTTTGATTGCTGAGGGTGATGAGCCAAAGAAGCCAACAGTCACACTTAAACCGGATTGTTGTCAAGAACCAGCCTCCGCTGGCGACAAAGTAAACATGTCTATGCCACTCGAATATGAAGCACCTTCTTATGCGAAGGTGGCCGGACCAATTGAGGTTGAGTTTGGGGGCTCCAAAAGCACATGTGCCCTTTGAAGTTCTGTGTTACCACCGAGAGTGCCTATTCTTGCAGCAATGATGGACGTAGTACCATTCCACTCAAATGCCATACCATGGGATTAAAGAGCTGAAGCCAGGAGGAAAGGGAAGGCCAAAACTGGAGGACATGACCAGAATAGGCAGGGTTTACACTCCATAACACCTAGCTGAGTCTAGTAAGAAATCCTCTAGACGGCCTATTGAAACTGGGCTCGATGATCTTTAGAGGAAGATACAAGTAAAGGAGTATTTGGTCATTGAAGAGCTGAATAAAACACCGGCACAAATCTCCATCCTAGCTCTTCTGCAGAGCTCCGACACACACAAGAATGCCTTGATGAAGATACTGAGTGAGGCATGTGTGCCCAGCAACATAACTGGAGGGGAAATGGCAAAAAGGTAGGGCAAGTACTGGAAAGCCACAAAATCACCTTCCACGAAGATGAGGTGCCACTGGAAGGGTTGAGCCACAACAAGGCACTGCACATCACCGTGCAATGCGAGGATTAGTTCATGACATAGAGTCCTGATCGATGAGGATCCAGCCTCAACACTTATCCGTTGATAACTCTCAGAATATTAGGAAAGAGGATACATGAGATTAAGGATGGGGCCATCAATGTCAAAGCCTTCGATGGGTCCCAAAGGTCCACTATTGGGGAAATAAGTTTATGCCTGCAAATGGGACCAAATTGGTTCGACGTTGACTTCCAAGAAATAGATGTTCCGACATCCTACAACTTGTTGTTGGGATGACCAAGGATTCACGCCGCTGGAGCTGTAGAATGAACCCTGCACCAGGCAGTAAAGTTTGAGTGAAATCACCAAGAGGTGATTATTCATGGAGATGGTAGCAACCCCATATACAATTGCCAGACCATCCCAATGATTGGATAAAGGAGTAGAATCGGCAGAGAAACCTACCATCACATCGAGAAGGTCAACGGTATAGACAAAGATAAATGGTGGGACAACAAGATTGAGAGCATCCTGAATTGGTGCAGATATGAGCCTGAAAAGGGACTTGGCAAGAACCTTCAGGGAATCACCAAACCCATCAAGGTGAAGAAACATGGTACTACTTTTGGTTTGGGGTATGAATACATTTGGAAAGAGTTCGATGACTGGTCGCCACCATGGAGTGGTCCCTACTACCCGCTGGAGCACATAATACCTCGTTTGGAGTAGACCCTCCAACCAGCAGATACCCTATATGGGTTGGAAGAAGAGGAAGCATTGGCAGCAATGAAGAATCTATTTCTGGAGGACGATGATATGGAATACTGTGTTATTTTCGAGGAGGAAGGGAGGAAGGCCCTTCTGTACAAGCTGTGAACTGAGGAGAATGGCTCAGTAATTGGTCAATCAGAACCAGCAGGGCCCGGGAAGCTTCGGGGTAGCAAGGCTAAACAAAAGCACCATGCATCACATTTTCATTTTTTACTAGTTGATTTACTTTTCGTATTTTACTTAATTTCCTTAAAAGAGCTTCGATGTTCCCAAACAGCTATGAAATTTTATTCAAAGCATTCAATTTTCTTATATCTCGTACTTATTATATTTTCTTTCTCCATCATTTACTTTATTAACACAATATTACTATTGCTTATCTTGATGATGAACCGACGATTGTGACTTGCAACGAGATAACACAACAACTGGACATAAACTCAGAAGAGGATGATATACTGGAAAAAGACGTTAAAAAGGTTGAGAATTTTGAAAATAGACCCAAGTCTAACTTGGACAGTACTAAGATTGTTAACTTGGGGGATACAGAGAATGTCAAAGAAACGTGCATCAATGTTCACTTGTCACCATCAGAAAATAAAGAGTATACGGAGTTCCTAAAGGAGTATGAGGACATATTCTCCTGGTCGTATGATGATATGACTGGTCTCAGTATATCTATTGTAGCTAACAAACTAGCAGTAGATCCAACATGTCTACCCATAAAGCAGGAGCTCAGAAAATTCAAACCTGACATAAGTTTGAAAATCATGGAAGAAGTCACCAAGCAAGTCAAAGCCAAGGTGCTCACAGTTACGGAACATCCGACATGGTTAGCCCACATCATGCCAGTACTAAAGAAGGATGGAAAGGTTAGAGTCTGCATCGACTACCTGGATCTCAGCCGGGCCAGTCCCAAAGACGATTTCCCCTTGCCGAACGTGCACATTCTTATTGACAACTGCGCCAAGCACGGGTTGCAGTCTGTTGTTGATTGTTTTTCCGGGTATTATCAGATATGCATGGTTGAGGAAGATGGTATAAAAGCACAAGTAGTGGCATGAAAAGTTATCATTTGCTTTATTGGGATACCACACCATAGTCCGCACATCGACCGGGGCAACTCCTTATACGCTAGTTTATGGTACAGAAGTGGTCGTTCCCATCGTGGTAGAAATTCCCTCAAGAATCATACAATAAGCGGAGTTAGATTATGCAGAATAGGTGAAGTGTCGCTATGAGCAGCTGGCTCTTATAAATGGGAAGAGAACGAATGTAGTTTTCTATGGTCAATTGTATACGAACAAAATGTCTAGAGCTTTCAACAAAAGTGCCAAGCCAAGAAAATTTACACCAGGACAGCTGGTGCTGAAGAAAATATTGTTAGAAACTACGCTTTACGCTAGAGGGGGGGTGAATAGCGTATTAATAGAATTTAGCATTTTCTTTCGGAATTTAAACTTTGCAGGAAGTAAAATAAATGCAGAAAAATAAACTTACACAAAGATGTATACTGGTTGGCCACCAACGTGGTTAGTCCAGTCCCCGAGAGACTCTCTCGAGATTTTTCACTATCTTGTTAAGCTTAAGGGTGCTTAACAAACCGTTACACACTTGAGGACACAAGCCTCAAACAGTTGCTCGGAGATCGCAATCTCAAAGACTTCACCCAAGGAAACGCAAGTTCCTTGAAACAAGAGAATCGCAATTCTCTTACAAGTATATCAAATACTTGGACACTCACTTAACTAAAGTACTCCTTATTGAGTAGATATGAGTAAAAGAATATGTTCAAGATCACAACAACTTTAAGCAATAATATGGCTCTCAAAAGCTTTATGAAATGAGTAGAAAATGAAGAACAATTGAATGAAAGCTTATAGCAATGTAATGATCAGTTTGTGTATGTTGTTGTTTTTAAAACACTGAAATGAAGCTGTATTTATAGTTGAAAAAGTTGGTTCAACCGTTGTCTAATTGCCAATTAAGAGTTGCTGAAATTACTCAGTGATAATCGATTATTAAGACCAAACAATCGATTATCTGCCAGTCAGTTTAAAAATCAATCCCAGATTTAACGCTTCACAATCGATTATACATAATCTATAATCGATTACTTTAGCAACGTTCTAAAAATCATTTCCAGATTTTAAGCAAAACATCGATTATATAAAATCAATAATCGATTACTTCAGCAACGTTCTAAAAATCATTTCCAGATTTTAAGCAAAACATCGATTATATAAAATCAATAATCGATTACTTCAGCAACGTTCTAAAAATCATTTCCAGATTTTAAGCAGAACATTGATTATATAAAATCAATAATCGATTACCTTATGGTATTTGAAAATCATTTGACAACGGCCAGCTTCAACAATCGATTGTCCTTTGCAACAATCGATTACTTGTTATTTTCTGAAAATCATAAAACTTACTGTCTCAGTGATAATCGATTATTTAAAGACATAATCGATTACTTAATTAAATTTAAAATCACTGGAAGACATCAACTCAACACAATCGATCACCATTAGTTCATAATCGATTATTTTGAGTATTGAAAAACTTTACCTCAACAACAATCGATTGTCATTTGTTCACAATCGATTATCATGCAGATTTGGAAAAACCTGATGTTCACTGTCTTACTCACAATCGATTACCATTAATTCATAGTCGATTGTCATGCAGTCTTGGCTCAGAAACAATCGATTATCATAAGTACATAATCGATTATTTTAGCCCAGATTTTTGAGGCATGTTTAGAAAACATTTTGTCTAATGTAAATATGCATGATTTAAAATCTTTTTGACACAGAATTAAATATGCATGATTTTGGAAATAGTTTTATGAGAGAGGCCATACTATGAGTCAAGTTATAGGATCGAGATTACAATTTAGAACAACTCAATAACAATTAAAAGCTATATCTTGAACTTCAATCTTATTCGCAACCATTGTGCGCTTGTACTTGAATTCCGTCATATATCAATTTTTGCTTCGTTTGTCATTCATCAAAACCTACAAAAGAGTACACGTTTAGTATATTGCATTGAGAACGTGTTTCTAACAATTTCCCCCTTTTTGATAATGGCAAACATTAAGCGGGATATGCAATTTAGGCAAAAGATATTGACAATTCAAGACAAGTAACAATTATGCAATTTTGTTCTTGTTCCCCCTCAATTTTAGCTTATAAGCAATCAATGAATTAAGAGGTGGTGCATACCCGATATCCCGTTTTCTTCCCCCTTTTGCCATTAGCAAAAAAATAGTAAGGAAAGATGCAAAAAGATGAAATAAACAAGGTTTATTTATTGGAAAAAAAAGAGGGTACATCAATGGGAACCAAAGAGAACAACAGCAAAAACCACACAAAACACAAAAAAAAATTTATTCATTTCCGTCGTTGTCCGCCTAGTTATCCGGCGCTGCTTCAAAAGGAACGAGAGCTGCATATGGATAATTGACATGATCAAAGTATCCATGGATCTCATGAGTAAGTTGAGCAAGCTGGTCGGATATGGTTTGGAGAGTAGGCTTTTGGGACGAACGAGCACGACGGGGTGGACGACTTGAAGAAGGAGCTGGAGCATGATCACCATCATGATGGAAAGAAGACTCCGAGATTTCCCAAATTTTGGTACTCCTTTTGAGAGGACCATTTTCCGTGACAAATCCGGATGCTTCAAGGAAGTTCATAATGAGGAGGGCATAAGGAAGAGGCATGTCATCACCGATGGCATCGAGCATATGAATTTTGATGAGCCGACACCAATATATTTTGGCTCCGGTGACAATGGCATGCAGAAGTTTGGTATCCTCCTGGGAGATGGTGGTGTGATTGTGCCGTCTAGGCTTGAGGACTCGGGTGATGAAGTAAAGAATCAACCGGTAGTTTGGATCCATTCCCGTTATGGTAGGACGACGGGTAGAGATAGATGGATCATAGGAGGTTCTACCGGCTTAGTGGAGAAGGATGGTTTCATCAAAGAGAGCCCCGGCCTTATCAATATACCGGTAAAGGTCTTCACCTTCATTTGGAAGGCGGGCAATGGTGTGGAGATTCTCTTCAGAGAGAGAAATTTGAACCCCATTAATGGAGGTGACAAGTTCGCCATCTTCATCTTTATGGAGGTTTGAGTAAAAAGCTTGAACGAGAGTTGTGTTTATGTGAGGATGAGTGAGAAGCAAGAAGTCATATAGTTGACACTCCTTTAACATATTTGCGGCAGGGGTGAAAGGCTCAAGGAGTTTACTATTTGAGAACCGAGGAGGAAGAATGGTGCGTTTCTCAAATTTTGATAGGAACCTTGTGAGTTCATTTTCAGTTTCAAAGAACAAGACGGAACCGTCTTGGTATGGAAAATTTAAAGGAGGAGGGGCGGTTGAGGCTGATGCGCCATGTTTGGATCGGGAACGTTTTGAAGATCGTCCAGACATGTTAGGAGAAAGACTGCTGGAATTTGGCAAAGAAAATAGAAGAGATTTAGCTTTTGAATACTAGAGATAGTGCTTGAATGGGTGAATGTGAGCTCTTATGATGCCTATTTATAGAGGAAAGGATTATCAAGCATTGAATGGAGATATTTGCTGAGATTTTGGTTTAGGAGCAGTCAGAAAACGGTAAGAATTAAAATTACTGACCGTTAGATAATCGATTATTGAACTGAAATAATCGATTGTATTTACTGTTTGATTGAGATTTTGAATCTGACAAATCGATTCTTGAGTCAAATGGTAAGAAATTTGAATGAAATAATCGATTGTTAAATTTTGGTAATCGATTATGGAGCATTTAAGACCTGACAGGAATCGATTGAGGAGCCAAACGGTAACAAAAAAATTAATATGAAGTAATCGATTGTCAATTCTTGGTAATCGATTATTTAGGGAACTAATTTGATACAGTGAACTAGGAGAATATCAGAATTTGTCAAATAATCGATTGTATGAAAAAAATAATCGATTGTTGTAGAAAGCATTGCTGAATGACTGAGGCGGAAATCGATTATGCAATTTAGGAAGTAAAAAATTAAACACAGATGCATAATAGTAATAATCAGTCATAAACAATCGATTATTGATACTGATAATCGATGTACTGCACAGAAAATAATCGATTAGTGGCTTGAAATAGTCGATTATTTTGTGCTAAAACTTCATAATTCCCCCTACCTTTGGGGTGGTACCTGCAAAATAGATTTAAACGTCTCCGACGCTCAAGTTAGTAATTTATAGCGAAATTAATAAATTACACTAGTGTTAACAAGTAATGCCGTGAACTCTTAAGAATTGTGTCCTAGAGTGTTCTTAAGAGAGTTTCGGGTACTTACCTTTTCTCCAACATCGCCAATTGCCTGTTCGAGAGGATGATCCTTGATCGTTCTCCACTCGTTAGGCGTATTTATTCCTTTTTCTAATTGTGGCGCTTCTTCCGTTGGTTGTTCCTCAATTTCATTTTTGTTTTCCTTTGAAGGTTCTTCTTGGATTTTATCTTTCAAGCTATCCAAGATACCTGCAAGATCAAAACCGGATTCCTTTCTCGCCAAACGAGTATTATCTTCGGAAAACACAACATGAGGGGATTCCTCCACAATTTGGGTTCTTTTGTTAAAGATCCTATATGCTTTGCTACGTGAGGAATAACCAATGAAAATACCTTCATCCGATTTAGCATCAAACTTACCCAATTGGTCCTTCCCATTATTATGAACAAAACATTTACAACCAAAAACACGTAAATGAGAAATGTTGGGTTTTCTACCCTTATAAAGTTCATATGGGGTTTTCATGAGTATCGGCCGAATTGCTACTCTATTTAAAACATAGCAAGCGGTACTCATGGCGTCCGCCCAAAAGTATTTGGGAATCTTAGCTTCGTCGAGCATGGTTCTAGCCATCTCTTCGAGACACCTATTTTTCCTTTCCACCACCCCATTTTGTTGTGGTGTCCATGGAGTGGAAAAGGTGTGTTCGATTCCGAGTTCGTCACAAAAATCCGCAAAGAGATTGTGATCAAACTCTCCCCCATGATCACTTCTAATCGAAGTGACGGTCGATTCCTTTTCGTTTTGAACACGCTTAAGGAAATACTTGAAATTTTGAAAAGCATCACTTTTATTTGCAAGAAATAGAGTCCAAGTAAATCTAGAAAAGTCATCAACAATTACAAAAACATATTTATTTTTACCAAGACTTTCAATACGAGAGGGACCAAATAAATCCATGTGAAGTAATTGCAAAGGTCTAGACGTTGAAACAATATTCTTGGATTTAAAAGATGCTTTGGTTTGCTTCCCTTTTTGACAAGAATCGCAAATAGAATCATTTTCAAACTTTAAACTGGGAAGACCAACTACTAAGTTTTGAGAAAGAAGCTTGTTCAAAAGATGCATGTTCATGTGTGCTACTCTACGATGCCATAGCCAAGAGTTATCCTCTTTGCTTACTAAACAATCAACATATTCGGATGAGGAGTTTGCAAGATCAACCATATAGATATTATCAATTCTAAAACCACGAAGTATGATCTTGAAATCACTACGTCTAAATACAAGGCATTCATCCGAATTAAATAGAGCAAAATTTCCCTTGTCACATAATTGGCTTATGCTCAACAGATTATGCTTCAAACCTTTCACAAGTAGTATATGTTTAATAGAGGAGTTTTCGTCCTTACCGACCGAACCAATGCCGATGATTTTTCCTTTATTGTTATCACCAAATGTGACACTTCCTCCTTCTTTGTGCTCTAGTTGAAGGAATTTGGATTCATCTCCCGTCATGTGTTTGGAGCATCCACTATCAAGGTACCATAGTACACTTGATCCCTTCAAGCACACCTACAAAACAAATTAATGTTCTTTAGGTACCCATGCCATCTTGGGTCCTTGAGGGTTAGGCATGTTATAATGATGCAATTGATTTATATGTCTATGACGAGTAAAGCAAGCGGGAGCAATACGTCTACAATAATGACAAGTCACGTTAGGATTATGCATTTTTCTAGGTACATAGTAACTAGATGAATGAAGGTTGCTTACTCTACTTTGAACACCATTGTTTCTCCTATTATGAGCTCTAGGAGGTTCACAAGTTTGTCTAAAATATGCATCATTTCTAGAATATCTATTTCTAGGTGGAGGGTCATTTCTTGGTCTTCTAAATTGTTCAAGGTTTGGCCTAAAATATGCATCATTTCTAGGTCTTCTAGCATTTTCACTATTTGGTCTAACATGCAAGTTATTTCTAGGATTTCTACTTCTAGGATAAGCATTTTGGTTATTAGTCCTAGGTTGAGCTCTAGGTTGTTGTGGTTTAGCACCAACCTTTTCTTCATTCTTGAATCCTATTCCATGTTTAGTTGATTTTAGATTAACAAGCACATCATTCAAGTTTTTATGCGAAGAATTAAACTTATCTAATGTGCCTTTAAGTCTAGCTACTTCATTCTTAAGAAGCACACAAGAAGAACAGTTTCTAGTAGAACCTTCAGGTTTATCAGCACTTCTTTTTCCATAAAACTTGTTTTCCTCTTTTAGCTTCTCATTTTCGAAAACCAGTTTTTCTAATTCTTTTTCTTTTAATGAAAGATGTGTTTGAAAATCTTTTTCTTTTAGAGAAGCGCTTTCTTTAACACTTTTGACAGTTTTTGAAGCTTTGATAAATTCAGCATATAGTTCATCAAAAGCATTTCTCATTTCATCAAGAGTAAAGAAATTTTGAGAAGAGATTTGACTTACCTCGTCTTTGCCATCTTCTTGAGCCATGAGACACAAATTTGCTGCTTCATCGTCTTCTTCTTCGCTTGCTTCATCTCCGGAATCTCCTCCCCAAGAGATGTATGCGCGTTGCTTTTTGAAGGGTTTCTTCTCCTTTTTGATGTTAGGGCAATTTGATTTTATGTGCCCGGTTTCTCCGCATTCATAGCATTTTAGTTGATCGCCTTGCTTTTTGTTCTTGCGTTCATACTCTTTGCGCATGAATTTTTGAAACCTTTTGATAACGAGTCCAAACTCGTTGTCACCTTCCTCATCAATTTGTGGTTGGCTAGCCTTTAGAGCAATCCTTTGCCTTCTTTGATCATCAACAAACGGGTTAAGTATAGTTGATTCATAGGTTTTGAGATTACCTCTTAATGCGTCAATTGTGACATTTGTGATGCCAATGGATTCTTGGATTGCATCGGCCTTTGATCGCCATGCCGGAGTGAGACTTCTGAGGATCTTCCGGACAAGTTCTCTATCCGTAAACGTCTTTTTGAGGGCGTGTAGATCATTCACGATCATTGAGAATCGCTCAAACATTTCGTCTACTTTCTCTCCTTCCTTCATGTGGAATAGTTCATAAGAGTGAGTTAAGAAATCAATTTTAGCTTCTCGTACCTGGTCGGTTCCTTCGTATGTCACTTCAAGCTTATCCCACATTTCTTTTGCTGTTTTGCAACATGATATCTTCATGTAGTCATTAGCATTAACAGCACAATATAATAAATTTAAAGCTTTGGCATTATTTTGAACCTTACGAATATCCTCCGCGGTATATTCCTCTTCGGTCTTTGGAACCCATTCGTCTTCCACCTTCTTGGTTGGGATTTGGTTTCCATTGGTGAATACTTTCCACAAATGAAAGCTATTTGATTGCACAAAGATTTGCATCCTCTCCTTCCAGTATGAGTAGTTTGTGCCGTTGAATAGAGGAGGTCGTGTAGAGCATTGTCCTTCTTCAATTCCTGCGAAAGAGTCAAGAGTAGAAGCCATGGATGGTTCTCTCAAACGGTTAAGTTTTCAGAGAGTTGGGCTCTGATACCAATTGTTAGAAACTATGCTTTACGCTAGAGGGGGGGTGAATAGCGTATTAATAGAATTTAGCGTTTTTTTGCGGAATTTAAACTTTGCAGGAAGTAAAATAAATGCAGAAAAATAAACTTACACAAAGATGTATACTGGTTGGCCACCAACGTGGTTAGTCCAGTCCCCGAGAGACTCTCTTGAGATTTTTCACTATCTTGTTAAGCTTAAGGGTGCTCAATAAACCGTTACACACTTGAGGACACAAGCCTCAAACAGTTGCTCGGAGATCGCAATCTCAAAGACTTCACCCAAGGAAACGCAAGTTCCTTGAAACAAGAGAATCGCAATTCTCTTACAAGTATATCAAATACTTGGACACTCACTTAAATAAAGTACTCCTTATTGAGTAGATATGAGTAAAAGAATATGTTCAAGATCACAACAACTTTAAGCAATAATATGGCTCTCAAAAGCTTTATGAAATGAGTAGAAAATGAAGAACAATTGAATGAAAGCTTATAGCAATGTAATGATCAGTTTGTGTATGTTGTTGTTTTTAAAACACTGAAATGAAGCTGTATTTATAGTTGAAAAAGTTGGTTCAACCGTTGTCTAATTGCCAATTAAGAGTTGCTGAAATTACTCAGTGATAATCGATTATTAAGACCAAACAATCGATTATCTGCCAGTCAGTTTAAAAATAATTCCCAGATTTAACGCTTCACAATCGATTATACATAATCTATAATCGATTACTTTAGCAACGTTCTAAAAATCATTTCCAGATTTTAAGCAAAACATCGATTATATAAAATCAATAATCGATTACTTCAGCAACGTTCTAAAAATCATTTCCAGATTTTAAGCAAAACATCAATTATATAAAATCAATAATCGATTACTTCAGCAACGTTCTAAAAATCATTTCCAGATTTTAAGCAGAACATTGATTATATAAAATCAATAATCGATTACCTTATGGTATTTGAAAATCATTTGACAACGGCCAGCTTCAACAATCGATTGTCCTTTGCAACAATCGATTACTTGTTATTTTCTGAAAATCATAAAACTTACTGTCTCAATGATAATCGATTATCTAAAGACATAATCGATTACTTAATTAAATTTAAAATCACTGGAAGACATCAACTCAACACAATCGATCACCATTAGTTCATAATCGATTATTTTGAGTATTGAAAAACTTTACCTCAACAACAATCGATTGTCATTTGTTCACAATCGATTATCATGCAGATTTGGAAAAACCTGATGTTCACTGTCTTACTCACAATCGATTACCATTAATTCATAATCGATTGTCATGCAGTCTTGGCTCAGAAACAATCGATTATCATAAGTACATAATCGATTATTTTAGCCCAGATTTTTGAGGCATGTTTAGAAAACATTTTGTCTAATGTAAATATGCATGATTTAAAATTTTTTTGACACAGAATTAAATATGCATGATTTTGGAAAATAGTTTTATGAGAGAGGCCATACTATGAGTCAAGTTATAGGATCGAGATTACAATTTAGAACAACTCAATAACAATTAAAAGCTATATCTTGAACTTCAATCTTATTCGCAACCATTGTGCGCTTGTACTTGAATTCCGTCATATATCAATTTTTGCTTCGTTTGTCATTCATCAAAACCTACAAAAGAGTACACGTTTAGTATATTGCATTGAGAACGTGTTTCTAACAAATATTTATGCATCAAGATGAAGCAAATGGAAAATTCCCTCCCAACTGGAAAGGCCCGTATATGGTTCACCGTTTTCTGACAGGAGGAGCCCTTATGCTTGCAGAAATGGATGGATAAGTCTGGCCGAAGCCAATCAACTCAGATGCAGTAAAGCGATACTATGTGTAATCATTTATGATTTTTTTATGATCTAATTTGAACTACGCCTGACCTGATTCCTGTTTAAGAGGGCATACGTAGGTATCCCTATGGGTTCGATCACAATTCAGAAAATTTTCATTTTCCCCGCTATTGGAAACTGGGGCAGAATTTTGAGGAGGACCCTCAAAATTTTGAAGTTGATTTCCGCCATTCATTACACACAACCGTCGGAAGCTCCAGCCTAGTAAACTAGGGTAGAATTTCAAGGTGGACCCTCAAAATTCCGGAGCAAGAGAGGTTGCAATGTCTTGAACCACGTCGCAGTCGTTGGTTTATCTAAAGAAAAATATTTTCAACTATTTCTTCGGATTGTTATTGTTTAGCGATGCCTAGCCCAACGATACACAACGTTAGGCACTATGAGAAAACAAACTAACCTTTCCCCTTTACAAAACTCACGATATTTCTTTGGATGTAGGCACCCAACTTGCAATATCGTTAGGGAGCACTCGTACTTTCACGAGAATGTAACTCTCAGAACCATCACTTATTTGCAGTTGCCTTCCGTACACGACATCCCAGTAGTCACGATATTGTAATAAGCTATCAGCTAAGAGATCTTACTACTACCCGTCCCTTTACATTCTTGCATTGCATAAGACTACTTTTCTACCTTTTGAGACTAAGCAGTGTCTCCATTTGCATTACATAAGGATACTTTTTTGCCTTTCAAGACTAAGCACTGTCTCCATTTGTATCTTTGCGTAAGGCTACCTATCTACCTTTCGAGACTAAGCATTGTCTCTATCTGAATTTTCTTCATAAGGGTACTTTTCTACCTTTCGAGACTAAGCACCATCTCCATCTACATTTTCTACATAAGGCTACTTTTTTGCCTTTCAAGACTAATCACTGTCTCCATCTGCATCTTGCATAAGGCTACTTTTCTGCCTTCCGAGGTAAAGCTCTACCTCCATCCGCATCTTGCATAAGGCTACTCTTCTGCATTTTAAGGCTAAGCTTTACCTCCATCATCATTTGCATAAGGCTACTATCTACCTTTCGAGACTAAGCACTGTCTCCATCCGCATCTTGCATAAGGCTACCTTTCCGCCTTCCAGACTAAACTTTGTCACCATCTTGCATGTCTGAAATATTGTCTCTTTATTTTTCTTGCACGGCTGCAATATCAGCACCCTAATTGAAATTTTGCACTAGCTGAAATATCGATATTTCTTGCATGGGCTAAAAGATCGCCACCTTTTGAATTTCTTGGGATGAAAGATCGCCAACCTATTCAAAGGCATCATAGTTAGGAGGCACCATCTGCATAGATGAGAACATCATCTCATAGCCTGCAAATCTTTACTTATGCTCTTCATGGCCCAAGATGTCATGGTCAGAGGACGTCATCCTAACCGTCCAAAGAAAGCATTCATGGTCTAACGGGAATTTGCATCATGCTTAAATCCATGCACAATATATGTTAGTCCTCTGCAGGTACATTGGCTAGTAATGGCCATCTCAACAGGAGCGATCCTGCTCCAGTTCCCGCAGCCTATCAGATTTCAAATACCTTCTCAACCTAAACATCACATTCGTCCTTTTCAAATCTCTATCGGCGCATTCCGTCAATGGTTCTTGAACTACATATGGCCTAATTAATGTAAGACTAGGGATATGTAGGCAGCTGAGAAACCAGAGCTCGATCAAAATTCTTTTGAAATCGCCTCCTCCGATCAAAATTGGCCATCTTGTCTTTACCCGACAACTCTTTCATCCTTCCCGGGTAAAGTGGGGCAGCTTTGATACCCAATTTTTTTCTAGGTATTTTTTGTACCCAAAATACTTTCAAAATAACATATATACGCGCATATATAAGCATACCCAAGAGTTTAGGTCCTTTTCCAAATTTTTAATGATTTTTAAACCTATTTATTGCATATTTTAATACCAACAAATCGTATAATTATTCCTAAAATTATCATTTTTAGTGAATAACTTATTTCATTCTCATATTTATGATAGAATATAACAAAGGTGATTATTGTATATTTTTACAATTTATTTGGTATTTTTAAAGCTAAGTTGCATGTAATTGCAATTATAGCATATTATATGATTAATAGAATTTTATAATTATAAATCTAGTTTCGATATTTTTAAATTGATATTTATATTAGTATTTTTTTGTCCAGTATTTTTAATTTACTTTTCAAATCATTATTACTATTTTTTATAAAATGAAAAGTAGAAAATTAACTGTTTAACACTTAGCCAATTTGTGTTTCAATTACAACCCTTTTTCCTTTCAATTCTAGCCCTCAATTTGGCCCGATTCCGCCCACAAATTAAACAACCCAATTCCTAAAATACCCAACCCACGACCCGGTCTTTAAACCAACACGATTTCCCCTTAAATCTAGGCCGTTGATCATTTAGATCAACGACCGATATTCTTTCTTTCCATTTTTAATCCCTAACCCCTCTAACCCTATGTCATTTGCACAAAGGCGCCGCCTTTGAATTCTCATCATCTCTCAGATCCTCTCGAACCTCTCCAAACCTTAATCGCCTCTCACTTGTTCCTACCTCTTTTCCACCGGAATCCATGGCATCTCCGGCCGGGGATGGTTTGTACTCACTCTCTCTCTCACCACTAAGCCTAAGTTACTCGAAGGTTGGAGGCCTCACCTCGATGGTCCTCCTTCAGATCCGTCTTAGATCTATATATCTATGGTTTCTCCTGCCATGCTCTGGCATATTCAAGCATTATAGACCTGATTCCTGACCTGCTCGACTCAGGATCTGATGCCTTCAATGCCTTTCTCGTTTCTAGGGTTTCTCTGAACCCTAAGCTATTAAAGGTTCTTTTTTGTTGGTTTTCCTAGATCAATGCTGAATCTATGCTCTACTTGACATTTTAAGCGTTTTCCCCGAAAGTTTCTTTACAAAATCGTTTCTCTTCGATTTTAGGGTTTCTAAAAGGATTTTTCGACAGAAAATCTTTCTGATCCTTCTTCTTCTTTGGTTTATGTGTGTTCGCCCATACCTTGCTCGTGTGATTTCTTTTATTTGTGCATGTGCTGCCTTCCACCTTTTCTTTCCTGCTATGCATATTATTCATGTTAATCCTTGCCTAATTTTCTTTACTCTTTTACAATGTGTGTTTACTGTTAAGAATATTTGATTTCGTTTACTAGTCTCTGTTCTTGTTCTTACATGCTTCATCTACTTGTGTTAACATTTGTATTATCTCCTTCTTCTAAACTTGTTTAGTTTCCATGTTTTCTCAAATATGTTCTTCATAAATTTTTTTCCCTCTATTGTTCAAACAAGCTATCATATTTGTTTTGTTGAAACCCTGAAACGAATGGTTTGCTTTCCCACTTCCCTGTCTGATTCAATTTTGAAACCCTAGGATCTTGGGGTTTCCTTTCATGTTGTGGATTTCGTGTTCAAATTAAGGCTCCATTGTGGGACTCTGAACTCTTAGACTCACTATGAGTCTACAAATTGAACCTGTATCTCTTTGCTTATGATTCTGAATTTCTCATCGATTAATCTCTATTATAAATAATTCAACTTTCTCTTCTTGAGTTTGTGTGTTTTATATATGAGAACTCTTCTTTCAAAAGGGGTTGACAACTAATTAATTGAATCTGAATTCATTTTATGGGGTTTTCACTAATTGCCACCGATTTTCCTTTGATTGAACCTCACCTACCTTTCTTGACTGGGTTCATTCAAATCAATCTTATAATTTTTGTTTCATGACTATATAATTGATTCTTTTACCATATTTGGCACAAAACGTGTACTATTTATTGTTTTCCTTAAACAACTCTTATGTACTTACCCCTTTTTGTGCTACTTTGAAAGGTTTTTATCAAATTTTCTTCCCTTAACTTATTTCACCCGTTAAAATATGAATCCCTTAAACCAAGGGAGTGTGATTTCAATGACATCTTCTTGCCTTCTATAAAAAAGGATGCCCTTCTATACTTTCAACACACGATCAATTTGAATACTTTCAAACACACTCATTTTTACAATCACTCGAGTTCTCTTTGAACTCACTCACACATAAAGTATGCTCTCTCTGATTGTGGCATGTTTGTGAGAGTCCTGCTTTCTTTGTTTGTCTCTTTCTGAACTGGTATGTTCTTTATTTAAGATTTTGCCTCACCCTTATGTGTTCATTCCATAGTTCATTCCTTGTTTGGCTTAATGTTTATATACTGTAATTCTCTACAAGCTTTGCCTCTTTCTTTATTACTGTTCTTATATGAATCCATACCCCTAATTCCCTTTGTGTGGCTGGGCTATGGTTCAAAAACATGGCAATACTTGGTATTAATGTCCATGGATATGAACTGGACCCTCTAAGTCCTAAGCTCTTTCAATTCCCATCCCCCATTCCCTTTCTATGTATGCTGAGATAAGACTTTGGCCTTGCAATGTCCTAGTCACTGCCTAGGCCATGGTCTGACCTTTAATAGGTCCTTACTCTTAACTGTTTGCTGACAGGTTGGTATGAAGAAAAGAGAGGGGTTTACTTTTTATGCACAAGGGTAGATACCATACCTATAGGGGTTAATTTCTGATCGTTTCTGCAGATACACATATAGATATCATGTCTATAGGCTCTTGCATTTCTGCATATATAAATGTCATTATGAAAACTATTTGTAGGTTTAATAATAAAGTTGCATATAGACATCATATACATAAGACTTCTATTAACGTCTGGAAGGTGTTAAAATCAATAAATGTATAGAAAGCATGCCTATAGGAAATCTCGAATTTGAATAGCCTCATTTGTTCAAAATAGTATCAATTATTGCAACTTGTATTTATTTTACTAAAACTGGTAATCTTCTGCCTCTTTTCAGAAACCCATTAAAACTGGTAAATCTTTTCTATAATCAATCTGTATTTTTCTGAAACTCGTAAACCTTTCAATCATTTTGCATCTTTTATGAAACTCGATTCTTTCTGTTAAAACTAGTAACCATTTCTATAGTTAGTTTGCATCTTTTCTGAAACTCGTATTATTCTGCTAAAACTGGTAACCTTTTTCTATAATTAGTTTGCATCTTCTCTAAAATCAGTAGATATCATGCCTAGTTTTATTCAAAACATAGACAAAAGGTTGGTTAATTAATCGTTAGGTCAGTCTTAGACAATTGCATCTGAGCAGACCTAGTACGGACTTCTTGTCTAAATTATGTATTGAACCAGTCCTCTTATCGCCTTAATTTAATCCAAACCAAACCAGTACATGCAAGACATGCTAAACTATATGCCTTTATTTGATTCAAGGAGGCTTACTTGGCCCTATTTGTTTACTTGTTTTCCCATATTTGCATTACCTATTTTGAGTACCGTCTTAGAATTTTGTCCTTTGAAAACTCTCAAAAGACCCCAAATTCCCTTTCCCTGTAGGATTAGTAGTCCCAAATTTCTCTGGGACTTATGGGTTTAGGACGGGTACTAGCATGCAATAAGTAAATGATACATTTCGCGGTTTAATACCTTAACGTGGTGGGAAGGGTATAATATGGATATGATAACCAGTGCACTAATATCACGTGCGACCCCTCTTTTGAGGAATTTATGCCGGTTATTGAATTGATGTGATTCATATTATTTGCAGACCTAGGACCCCCCTTCCCTTTTACTTGTTACTCTTCTTTTAAGTTGTTCAAAACTATCTTTCTAAACTTTCTACTCCTTTATTTTTAAAACTCTTAAACTTCTTGCAATATCATGTGAAATCCCCTTTACTTGAGACTTCTATTTGTTCCCTTGTTATTTAAAGTCACAATTGTAGTATGGCCGGGAACCACACTAGTGGATCATGAGGGTTGTCTAACACCTTCCCCTCGGGATAACTTCTAGCCCTTACCCAAACTCTGGTTTCTTCATCTCAAACCCTTCTTAAAGTGTCCTAATGCACTATAATCATTAGATGGTGATTCTTCAAACTCCAAAAAATCCAATTCTCGAAAGAGAATAGAATTGTCCTCCCAAATGTCGTATACCCGATTTCGAACGATTTCGCGAGGAAAAAGGGGGCGTCGACACCCAAGCCTATAATGACGAACCACATCCATTTTATTGATATTATTCAGAGTTGCATCATTATATGCATGTGTTTCATCAACATAAAAAACATTTACATTCTTTGCATTTGCATGTATATTAGGATGAACATACACATGGGGAATAACAGGGGAAGTAACAATAGAGGAGAGGAAGTGGTACTGGCAGAAGCAACATGAGGAAGTAAAAGCGTCTAGTGATTGTGGTCCAGTATACTAAGAACGAGGGACATCTTCAGAGAATGGGCATGAATAGCAGAAAGAGTTCTAGTAAATAGAAAAATCCCAATGTATTGAAAAGCAGGAACATAATGAATTGTGAAAATTAGAAATAAATTCAAGGATCCTACTAAATGAACTTTGACTTTGTAACCATTTGGAAAATAAACTAGACAACGTACAGGTAGTGTTTGTAGATTAAAAAGTAAATCTTTATTAGAGGTCATGTGATCATAGGCTCCAGAGTCTATAACTCAAACAAAAATATCTACTTGTGAAAGCATGCATAAATTGAGCATAATAATTTTTGATAACAGCTTACCAGCAAAGTTAGCAGAAACCATTAGAGTAGGAGTAGAGGAGGAATTAGCAGAAATATGGGACTGTTGCAGTAACATTATTAGCTGGGACAGTTGATCATGTGTCATACCAGGAAGTTGAAACATTACTAGACTCAAATGGCTTGACAGAATCAGAACCCATATTAGAATCCACATTAGAAGGAGAACCTAGAGAGTTCACTTCAACGTGAGCTGCAGCCTTCCTAATGCTAAGCCATTTTGTGAACTTGAAGTTTGGAGGATAACCATGTAGTTTATAACATTTATCAATGGTGTGACCTGGTTTCTTATAATATTTGCATATAACGGGTCATTGAGCATCTAGCTCTATAATAAAATCCTTGTTTAGATACCCCAGCAGTGAAAGAAGCAGATGTAAGGAGAAACTGATGAGAGGTAGAGACCTGCCTCTGCTTCTCATCTGACAACAGTATGCTATAGACAATGCTTACAGATGTAAATGGCTTAGTCATGGATATATTCCTTCTAGTTTGCACATATATATCTTTGAGACCCATAAAAAACTAATACATCTTTGGAACATCGTAATCTTTCTGATAGTCATATTTAAAACCACAGTTGATGAAAAACTTGACTCTACTGATTGACAATGCATTAATTTTATCCTACAACTGCTTGATTTTATTAAAATTTGAGGTAGTATTAAGTGACTTTTGTGAGATGCGAGCTAACGCTTTCTTAAGCTCAAATACCCTTGCAACTTCTGCCTGACCATATCTTCCCTCAAACTCACTCCAGATATCTTTTGCAAGTCAGAGCACTCAATACTACGACCAATGTCTTTGGACAGGGAGTTAGTTAACATAGAGACGACAAAATCAATATACATCTGCCATTGTATCGCCAAGGGAGAACTGTCAAGAGGATTAACTGAGGGTCCATTAATAAAAGCCAAATTATTTCTAGCTCACAAATACACAAGGATGATTCGTCTCCGACTCCCGTACCCAGTACCAACAGAAACTAATGAGGACCCTAAAACATAAGACATATGCACATAAAAGGGATGACACGGATATGTATAATCATCTACATGAAAAATAGGACAAGAGGTAGTAGGGCGAGTAGTTGGTAACACAGATGGGAAAATATCATCATTCAACATTTTGTATGCAATTAATCAGTGATAAAATGCAAACACAGTCAAAGAATGAGAAAAGATAACTAAAGTTATCAAATGTTCTTTGCGACTAGAAGGAATAGCGCCTTGTAGAGAAAAACTCAGTGACGAAGACACAAACGAACCCTAGCTGAATGCACAGCTGTAGAAACAACAAAACCCTAGGTTGATGAAGAGTTCTCAAAAAATATTTGGTAAATAACCAGAAACATCAAGTATTAGCATAAAACATTAATTCCGACATCAGTGCAGGAGAATCTCGTCAAAAAACCTTAAAGAGAAAAAAGAACAACGGAATATTAAAGCTCTAATGAAAATATGCGAGGTTAACATCGGACGAGAGACAATCACCCGATCTATATAGATCTGGACTCTGATACCATGTTAAAACTCGATTCACACAGAGTTCATTGAAGTTTTCTCTAAGGTTACTTCAAGGTTGTTGAGTGAAAAGCATAAGGTTCTAGGTTTTCATTAGAATGAACCGAGAACCAAAAATCTGTCTATACAATTATTAGTCTCTCATACCCGTCGGAATGGGCCGACCCATGTACTTATTATAATCTCATCTAACTGCAATGTAATACAAAGTGGGCTTCTGGGCCTAATAGTAAACGTAGAAAGGAGTGGGAGAAATTCAAAAATAGCCAGATTTATAACTGGTCGTTCAAAAATAGCCAGTTTCAAAAGTAATTGAAATTTAACCACATTTCATGTAAAGATAAATCTGAGCGAAAAAACTGTTCAAAACCCGAAAAATACGCTAGTATATTATGTTGGAGTTCCAACATAAGTATACTTGAACTCCAACATAATATACTGGAGTTCCAGCTAGTATATTGGTCCAGCATAATATACAATAGTTTGATCGGATAGCTTCAATCAAAGACAATATTGATTTTGATTATGATTTTAGTTTTTACCGTTTCTGAGTCTATGTTTATTACTCTTCTTGTCTGATATCTTTTATAAGGATGATGTTGGAAGGGTAGCAGTCGAATGTTTTAGTCCACTTCTTGAATTTTTGTGGATATGACTAGTGGACTCCATTTAATTCAGCATGTTGGTCTAGTATTTTATTTGATAATGAGATTGTTGGAAGTTCGTTCAGAGTTGGGATTTTTTGTGCATTTACTTTAGGTAAAAATTATTGTCGAATATGTAGGGCCTCAATAAGGGAATTTTTTATTTTTTTGGGGGAGGGGGCTGGCGGGGGGAGGGGAAAATCTAGGGGCTCAATGATCCAACGGCTCAAATCAAAGGTTGGACATGGTTTTCTTTTGGGCGGACAACTACTCTCTCTTCTGATTATTTCACTCATAACTAGGGGTCTCAATAGTTTGGTTCGGCCGGTTATTTTATAAAACTTAATCATATTAATTTTTTGATTATTCTATTATTTATAATTAAAATTAAACTTTTTAAAACCGTCCCAACCATGTTAGTTTATCTTCAGTTTCGGTACGATTCGGTTAATTTTTGATATTTTTTTTAATATCATGTAAAATTCACCAGTAGAAGAATAATGCAATAACATACGTTCTTTTATAGGACTTAGTTAATATTTTCATTTTTTAAAGGGTGATGAATTAAAATAAAGAAAGATGGCTAGAGTATAGATCCATCAACTATTCTACAACAACGTAAAAGAAATCAAACAAAGGCAATAAAAATATGAACCACACGAGTTGAAAGATATAACAAGTTGGGACTCAAGAATAAAGTTTATAGAAGATTAAATATTCAAAAAGATAAATCTAAATTATATGAAAGGAAACATATTCAATACATTGTTGGTTGCTACTCATAATCGCTAGAATACTTTGTGTCATGCTAATAAAGATACTTGAAATAACTTAGTTTAAGTAGAAGTAGCGTAATAGGTTTTAAAAATTAGTATTTTGAGTTTAATTTGTTATTGGCTTGTACTAGTTTTCATAATTTCATGGCACAAAGAAAATTTAATGAATTATTATTTTTAAATTTACTAAATAAATATATTTTTCACATATAAAATTTATTTAGTGTGGTTCGGTATTTTTTTATTTTATTTTTATAAGATAAGAATCTACCATAATTATCAGTACAGTTATACATTTATATAAAAACTTATGATTTTTTTTAAAAAGCCTAAAAATTGGTCTGGTACAATAAGATTTGATCGGTTAATCAGTTTTTGAATATTCATTGATACCCCTACTCATGACTCATGCTATCATGCACCTCCTTTAAGTTCTGCTAAGAGAATTTCAGACAGAGGTCAACTCAATGTTCCTTGATATGAAGTGTATTAAAGTTCAAAAATAATATTAATAAGATTTTAAATATCTAATGGAAGGAGAAACACTTCTTAAGATGGATACTAAAAAATCTCTCCCATTAACATCCTCTCAGCAATCCCTCCCTTCAACCAATATACCTCCAAAATCACCTGACCTAACATCAAATCATTTTTCATCACTGACCAAACTCACGCCTTCTTTGTCAAAACATACTGACATGAATATTGATATACCAAATCCAGAACAGGAAAGAACAATCAAGCAAAAATATTACCTTGATTCGCTAAACACCAATAACTCTCTATCTGATCCAATGAATACTCCGCCAATAATTTCTGAACCTTTTGAGTATACAAATAAAGTAGTTGCACCAGCTGATTCTTCAAACTTTATCCCACTTCCAATTGAAGAGAAACAAAGACTTTATAAACCTTGGAAAAATGCTATGATCATCAAAGTTAATGGCCGAAAAGTGGAACATTAATTACCGAGGCAAAAAGTGTACGCATTATTGAAACCTACTGAAAATCTCCCTCTAATTGGCTTAGGATCAGATTTTTTCTTATTAAAATTCAAAAGGAGGAAAAAACATCCATGCATTACAAGGAGGGCCTTGGTTTTTACTAAATCACTTTCTGTCAGTTAGACAATGGGAGCCAAAATTTAAAGCCTCCCAAACTCAACTTTTCTTCAGCTATTTGGCTACGCTTACCGGAATTGCCAACTGAATTTTATGATTATAATATCTCGAAAAACCTGGGCCAGAAAATTGGTAAATTTTTAGCCATGGATATTTGTACTTCTAATACTACTAGAGGCCAATATGCTAGATTATGTGTTGAAGTGTTGTTGAATCAACCACTACAAACTCATCTGTTTATTGGCACTCATAAGCAACAAATTTTATATGAAGGTTTAAATTTATTATGTACTACTTGTGGCTGTTTGAGACACAATCAAAAAACTTGTCCTTAGCCAAAGTACCCTCCACTAATCTAACTGATGGTCCACAGCAAATGCTAAGTGATAATCCAGCAAAGGATAAAGGCGCGTGGAAGATTGTAAATTTTCCTCCAAGGCATGCAAATAAGATATTCAATGCAATTAGACAATACCAATCTGCTCAGGTAAGTGAAGGAAAAATTGGTAAGCTTTCTATTAATCCAAATACTCTTCCTTTTACACAGTTGGCTATTAATGAAAAGGTCATGACTAATAACACACCTAATGACATGCATAATACATACATCACACACTTCCTTCATCTAATCACTTTACATCACTATCGGATGAAATTCTTTTGGACACTAATACTTTAATTCCTAATGATGCTGTTAACATAAATGGTTTGACTCATTTTTCAGACAATACTCGAGTAGATCTTCAAGATGTCCAATCACGTCTTTTAATGCCTAACTCTTCTAAACAACTACAAAACTCACATAATCTCACCCATATCCTAACTCAATCACTCCCTCAAACTACACCCTCTATCACAAACGACCATTCTACTCATCTTCTTCACACATCTCCTTCATTTACTTAATAAACCCCCCCCCCCCCAATCATATCAACTTGATAAGGCCATGCAAATAGGGAACAAAAATAACTGCACCATCAATTCCGAGTCAATAAATTTACTCTCATCTCAATCTTGTCACGGGCTTCTTTAACCACTAGCAACTCACCTTTGCCATTAACTCACACTGATATAACAAAATCCAATTCACCATCACCTTCATCCGCCGTTTCAACTTGTCCAAATAACATCCAAGAAAATGTTCCCCTTCAACTTTCTCAACCATATCAGGAGACAAAGAACCACTCCTCCACAGCAAACCTCCCATCAACTCCATCACAACACCACCCCTCACTCCCATCCTCCACCACATCTAACCATGGAGCCCAATTCAGTGGTGTACACTGCCCACACTCCCCATGCACCAACATACCTAGCATCTTGGCTAGAAGCGGGCCTTCACAATCATGCACTGACATTCACACTTCAAGTGAATCAACAAGTTGTAACAGTCTTTATCAATCATCCAAGGTACCTAGCCCAGATTGTGGCTGAAGGGATGCACTTGGGGACGGAGATTTATGCTCGCTGTCACTGGTCCATGATGAAAGGACCAAATCTTGCACCATTTCAACCATTACCCCCTTCTGTTCCAGTTTGGGAACAAACCCCCCTTCACCCAAACATCATAATGATGCCATTCTACCCTCCACCAACTCCAGATGTTCCATGGATCCAACCATACTGGAAGTCTTAGCCACACACTCCTTTGTTGAGGCCGGGAACCCCACGAGTTCAAACACCACCTCCTCCTCCTCCTTCTCCAGACAATCTCAATCAACCAGAACAAGGGGAGCAAGTGCAGAATCTCCAAGAAGAGTTAAACGCAGCCATCACCTACAATAGAGAGACCAGGCACGTGTATGCATGCACAAATAGGATAAAGTGCTTCATGCTGAAAGAGGAATACGAAAGAAAAATATTCATAAGGTACCCGAAAAATCTAACAACGACATCCTTCAGAATAAGGCCAACCACAAATCCGACAGTAGGCAAACAGGCCATGTTATTTCTCCCAGCCTTAAGGCTTAGACTAGGGCAGTCTAGTTCTAAATTGTTTGACTCTGATGATAACCATATGAATGTTATAATCTAGAATTGTAGGGGTAGTCATTCTGTGGAGTTTAGAAGAAATTTTAGGGCATTGTTAAACTATAACAGTCCATCCGTAGTTGTTTTACTGGAAACTCACTCCTAATCCCACCAAGTTTTAAAAGATGATTTTAACTTGACTGGTATGATGGAAGTTCCAGTCGTAGGACAGGTCGGGGGGATTGTTATCTTGTGGAATGTTGCAGTTTTAGATGTTGCACAGGTTGCTACATCTACGCAAAAAATCCACTGCCATATCCAAGTTAGTCCACTGACATTCACTTTTCTATTTAGTGCCATACATGCTAGTAATGCCCTGGCAAATAGATTACTATTATGGAATAATCTTAAATGTAGTTTTGATCATTACAAAGGGCCTTGGTTAATATAAGGAGATTTTAATGTAATTCTTGATGCTTCTGATAAATTTGGAGGACTTCCAATAAATAATAAACGAGCTAAAAAATTATTAGACAGTCTTAATTACTGCTCTCTTAATGATTTAGGGTATAAGGGTAGATGATTTACAAGGACAAATGGTAGACATAATAATGTTGATATTCTTGAAAGAATTGATCGTGTATTAGTAAATTATAATTGGTCAGCTAAATATGAAAATGCTTTAGTAACTCATCTTCCGCGAACTCACTAAGATCATTGCCTTGTTAGAATTGAGCTACAACATTGTGTTATGCATAGGAAAAAATATTTCAATTTGAGACAATCTGAACTACTCATCCTTCGTTTGAAACTGTGATTGCTCAAATTTGGTAGGAAAATAAACAACTCTTAGAGGCAGTTTCTAAGTTTAAAGAATCCATACAAATTTGGAATACCAACATTTTTAGAAATATTTTTAAGAGTAAAAAGAAATTATTTGCACGCATAGCAGGACTCCAACCTTCTATGCATTTTCCTACTATCTCGTTCCTACAAAAGTTGGAAGCTACCCTTAATTATTAATTTAATCATATCCTTGAGTTAGAAGAAGAATTCTGAAAATTAAAGTCCAGAATAAATTGGCTTAACGATGGGGATGCTAATAAAAAGTGTTTCCATCTCACTACTTTAAACAGACGACGCAATAATCGCATCATTGCAATTCAAGACTTAGGTGGAAACTGGATCACAAACCCCCATACTATAAAAAGGGATATTATTCATTACTATTCAAATCTGTTTACCACAAATCACTCCTACTCTAGCAAAACTACAAGGGTTTATCCTTCCAATATTGTTAGCATTCATGAAAAGGCTACGTTTGGATAGACCATTGCAATATAGTGAAATTCTCACTGCATTACCTTCCTTTCAGCCTTTTAAGGCACATGGACTGGATGGTTTACATTCAGTTTTCTATCAAAAGTACTGACATATTATCGGAAACTCTGTAAAAAAATACTATCATCAAGTGTTTGAAAATTTTGAGATAGACCCTGTTATTAATACTATGTTTCTATGTCTAATTCCTAAGAAGCAACATGCTGCCACTATAGTCCAATATAGGTCTATTAGTCTTTGCAATACTATTTATAAGATTATTACTAAAATTATTGTTAATCGTATTAAACTAGTCCTAGAACACTTAATTGACCAAACTCAATCTTGTTTTCAAAAAAATAGAAGGACTGCTACTAATGCGATCATAATACAAGAAATTATAACTCGCTTTCGCAATATGAAGGGCAGTCATTCTCAAATGCTTCTCAAATTGGACCTTGAAAAGCGTTCGATAAATTAGAATGGCCTTTTATTTATAACACTTTACCTAATCTAAATTTTCTCACCAATCTAACTAAGTTAATCATGTCATGCATAACTACTACTTCCATAGCCATTTTAATTAATGGTTCTCCTACGAACTATTTTCTTCCCACCAGAGACATAAGACAAGGAGACCCACTGTCACCTTACATATTTATCTTATACCTTGAAATGTTATCTAGGAAAATAAACTTGGAAGTTGACTACATCATTTGGCATCCCATATCTATGGGTATGAAGGGCACTCAACTATCTCATCTCTTATTTGCGGATGATATTATTTTGTATCAAAAACAACACACACTTCTTGTGATTCCATAGTCAACACTATTACTCTTTTCAGTGAGCAATCCAGGCAAATAATCAATCTTGACAAATCAAGAGTTTTCTTTTCAGAAAACTGCAATAGTACTCTCAAGACGAATTTGCAAAATAAGTTAAATGTAAAAGAGGGTACTAATTTTGGGAAGTATTTGGGCTTCCCATTTTCACTTCTAGACCAACTAAAGGGGACTTCTAAATTTTAATTGATAATTTCAAGGCCAAATTAGCAAGATGAAAAACCCACTTCTTAACAAAACCAGGAAGACAAACTCTTATACGATCAACCCTCAACACTCTTCCTAACCATATTATTCAATATTTGCATTACCAAAATGAGTTATTTCCATTCTTAATACTTATCAAAAGAATTTTTTATAGGGTACTACTCCTCAAAAGAGAAAATTACATCTAGTAAAATGGGCAACTATTACTCAACAACTAGTAATGGGGGGGCCTGGGTATCCAAAATTTGGTCATAAAAGATGATTCCTTACATGCTAGTTTGGCTTCAAGATTATTTCAGAATCCAACACAATTATGGGAACAAGTTCTAATCCATAGCCATTTTAGGAGGCGTAAATACAACACTTTTCCTCATTCAAGAGTTTGGCAGAACTTAATTAAAATATGGGCACATTGTGCTTTGGGTTATTAATGGAGTTTAGCAAATGGTAAGCATGTCAACTTTTGGACAGAACCTTGGTTAAAACATTATTTTTCTTTGAGGAATCACATTTTCAGTCCTTTCCCAAAAGCCGAACTTAATAAACCTATATCAGCATACATTCACAATCATAATTGGAAGCTACAAAACCTTCCTTTTAGCTTACCACAAGAGATACAAACCCTAATACAAAACACTTACCTACCTAGTACAACTACTAATCATGACCAACTTATTTGGGCACTGACACCAATGAGCCAATTCTCTGTCAAATTCATATTTCGCCAACTTCAAGAAGTTGGTAAAAATTCTAATAACATAGGAACAGTTAACTACAATTAGATTTGGAAACTTAAAGTGCCTCCAAAAATTTCCTTCTTCATTTGGCTTGTTTGCCATGCTAGATTACCCACTGCTTCCTATCTTCATAAGCTTAATATTATTACTAATGAGTTATGCTCAGCCTGTGGCTTAGCAATGAAAGCATCCAACACATTTTCTTTGACTGTGTTAATGCACACGCACTTTGTAAAGAATTCAATCTACTATCAATTCATTGTGTCATACCTACCACTGGAAACCCTATGCATTGGTGGCATAATTTGTTAGGAAAAAATAATCAATTGGGCTACTTTAAACAACTACCTATCCAGTTTATATTTCCTTTTGCGTTTTGGCAGCTATGGGTAGTTAGGAATAAGAATACTTTTGAGCATACTCATATGCTTCCTAGTGCGCAAAGAATTTATAACCAAGCAGCTGAATATTACTACCTAACAAACCCTAAGCAATGTAGTCAAAAGATTATACCACTTTATATTAAGTGGCATCCTCCGGAGGGACAACTGCTTAAGCTTAATATAGATGGCTCCAACTCTATTAACATGCTTAAGGGGGGAATTTGAGGATGCTTTCGGAATGGCCTCAGTGATTGGGTTTTAGGGTTTTCAGCACCCACAAATAATTGCTTCAATCTACTCACTGAATTGCTTGCACTAATTATGGAATTAAAAATTGCTGTATCTTTTAATTTTACTTCTTTGATCATAGAAACTGATGCAGCTCTAATACTAGATTTGCTTAAGAAACCTACGCTAAAATATGCTAATATCATTTATGATTGTAGGTACTTGCTCCACAGGTTGTATGATCCCAAAATCTGACATATCTACAGGGAACAAAACTGTGTGGGGGACTGTTTGGCTAAAAATGGATCAACTCTTGTGGAGGCAAAACCCGCGCTTTTTTCAAGTCCTCCAAATTTTGTCCTACCTTCATACCAGCAAGATCAGGCAGGCAAGCTGGGTAAAAGGCTATGTAAATCGGCAACAAATGCTCCTGCTAGTTTGAACAGTTTTAGTTTATGCTCTAAGTGTGTAATTAGTAGTTCTAGTGATAGTAGTTTGTATAATTTTGCTTCAACTATGTCAGTAGCTGGTAATCTGATGCAGACTATGCATCCTTCAAACTCTTATGTATCCATCTAAGTATATATATATATATATATATATATATATATATATATGTATATGTATATATATATATATATATATATATATATATATATGTATATGTATATATATATATATGTATATGTATATATATTATTCATATATATATATATATTTATATATATATGTATATATGTATATATATATATAAAGTGTTTAAATTTTATTCATTTATGACATTGAATGTATTTAAACAATCAGATTTTTACGAATTAATTACAACTAAAATCATATAAAACGTTAATTGGTGGTGACCTGATAAAATTTATATGTATAATTTGCTACCATTAATCAAATGATACTAATATTTCCAATAACTTAATGCTGTTAGTGTACATAACTTAATCTTATTAAACGTTATAAGGCTTTGAAAGAAATATGATTCTGATTTTCAAGGAGAATTTTTTTGGAAAACTATCAGTTATGTTCATTTATAAGTGGCTTATTATAAAAGTTGATCAGTTTATGAAATATTAATAATATTGATCAAATATTATCAATATTAGCCAATTAGCTATTTGTAGCTCACAAAAAGGTCAAAATTTTACTTTCTTTTGAGTGGGTTTTATCAAGATAGATTTGATACATCTTAAGGAGTTTGAATCTCAGTTTTTAGATGACTTGGCGTAGTTTTGAGGGGGATTGAAATTTCAAAATAGAAAATGAAACATGTAGAAAAACTGAGACGTGTATCATTTTTGTATTACATATGTATTATATTTGTATCAATTGTGTATCACGTGTATATCTATGTATGAATGTGCGTGATATATGTGTAGTAGAAGAATTTTTTGAACTCGGTTTTAACTATGAATTTGATACCAAATCACCTCCAATCTTTCTCAAACTTTGTATATTGACTCATCTATATGTTTTCAATTAATTTCAATCATACTCATTGAAAAAAGTCTTTTTTGCTTTGATTATAATCTTGTATATAAAAAATTTTATTTTGTATTTCATCATATTGTTTGCTATCTCATACACGAAATTTTCTTTTCGTCTTGCATCTAATGTTGTTGATCATGCTTAAAAATATGGAGTGGAAACTTTGTGTGTGATTCTTGTAGAGGAAAAACCTTATTTATTTGGATTTTTAATTTTTATATGTACTTATCTAATTTTAGTAAGTATATAATTAATGGCTAAAAATGGATAAGTTAGAACTTATTTAGTACATTTAGATAACCAAAACAATCAGATGACATCTTTAGGACAATAGCAGCAATGGTATTGTTATGTACACAACATAATCTACAAACATATACTCCAAGGAATAACTCTTGTCTTTTTTGGGAATGGAGCTATTTTTGTTATGGAACGATTTTCCTCGTAATGTATGTTTTGGTGTGAATTCGAATTTACAATATAAATACCAAATATCCAAATATAGGATAAAAAATTAAAAAACTCAAATTCCTTGGAGACGGAAGGAGGGATTCTTTATATATGAGTTTTATGCATTTTTATTAGTTACGTTTTCTTTCAAGACTGAAGTTGACATCCGGCCTCAAGTATGATTACTGAGAAAATGCATGATCTAAAGAGCTAAACTTTTTATGATGACATGGTTAAATTTCATATCTTCGATTATTATGTAGGCCCTTAAATCATTTGACGCATTAAGTTTATATTACCAACATAAATAAAATTAGTCAAACTAATTTCCAAACTTCTGATACTGTTGGAAAGCATAAGAGTTCTAGGGCCAGATTCCTCTTAAATATAATTACGTTCTAATTATTTCTCAAGAAAAGAAAATCAGTATAATCAATACTTTCTTTTTAATTAATTAGGGTTTTTATTTTTATTTTTTATAATCGTGGTACTCGGGTCAGTTTGCACATCTTCACTAATTTCACGGGATATATGTCACCTCCCACCAGCAACATATACCAGGTAATTCTATCTATTATGGCTTCGATAAATGGGAAGAAATCACCAAGTGATTCTTACTTCCGATGAAATTTAAACCCGAAACATCATGATTCTCAATCATTTTATTGACCACTAAGTTACATCCTTGAGTGACAATTAGGGTATTCATCGTACACAATTTTCTTTCTTTATGAAAGCGGGTGTGATTTAAGCTAGTCACTTTTGCAGTTGTCCGTTGTGATATTTCAAACTACTAACAACATAACACATCTTTAATTAACTGAAAACTAGACGATAATGGCTAAGAAAATCTTGCTTTATTTTCTTGTCTAGAACCAAACAATAATCAGTCAACAAAAGGATGATTAGTTAGTAAGTTAGGCATGGCTAATTGAATGATGAATTTGATGATCATTCCAAAAGAAGAAGATTGTATGCTGACAGTCTATTGTGCTGGATATCAAACAAAACGACATTTTTTGTCGTTTTACTCTTACCCTTTCCTTGGTCAAGATACATTAAAAGGTTCTCAATTAGTCCATTATTCCTTTACTTTTTATTACTATTGCAATAGCACATGTCCAAAAAGTATCGTGCGTCAATAATTATTTGATATGACTCAATTTTCAGTTTATTATATTCATACAATTATTGAAACATGAAACTGCTAATTTAATTATGCAATTAGATAATCGTTGGTTTGATTGCCTTGTCCAGAACCTAACAACATGGGTGGATTTACTAATTCTTGCTGTTTGGAGAATTTATTCCAACTACCAAAATAAGCCACCAAAATTTGTGTGCTTCTAAATGGTATAACCCAACAGCTGGATCTTTGTTTATATTACTATGGTGGAAAAAGAGAGGTAGATAAATGGCTTATCAAAGTTTTAAAGTTCTTGCCTTTAAAAAATGCTCAGATTTGTTTGTTGCTAAAATTGGGACTACCCAATTTTACTATTTGATCAAGGTTAGATAATTGCGTCCAAGGTCGGCCTCGCAACGAACTAGCCGAGGTACGAGGATAAGGCATCGAGTTCGAGGACCGAGGCACTTAGCCAATATCGAGGCCAGTAGCGATCAAGATCGAAAGAGACAGACATCGAGCAAAACACAATAACAGAAAGGCGAGATATTCATGACTTGCCGAAAATCATGGCGTAAATGTCGGAACAAATCACATCAAGGGCAATTATTTAATTAATGATGAGATTTACTTTCGTAATTAGGATTGTACCATAAATAGGATTCCTCTACTCTATAAAGAGGGTCCTAATCATCATGTAACCATCATACATTCACACATATCAAAGTAATACAATATTGTATAGCTTATATTCTGGTTCATGAGTTTGCTTCTTAACTATTTGAGCACCAACTAGTTCAAAGGCACCTAAGCTCGACCGTAAAATCACATTTCAAGACTTGTTTGTTTTATCTCATTGTTAATCGTAACTGTTAATTTCTAGGTTTGTATTGGTATTAGGTAAGATCACGTGTCCTTAAAACCACATTGCTAGTTTACCGCCGAAATAGTATGCAGCAATTGTAGATACGTGATTTTTGATCCTCTCCGATATTTTACCCATTTTAGCGTAAATTTTTTAATTTAGGCTTAATATAATTATTTTGACTCTTTTACATTATCTTTATCACAAAATTGAAAAATACAAAAAAAAAATAGGTCTATGTTTCTCTATTTAAATCATGCATTAGGTATTATAGAAACGTATATTACTTTGAACCTATTTTATTTTAATATAATCCTCGAAAATGCAACAAATAGTTACATATTTTATACATCATTTAGTTTAATTAATTAGATTAATTTTTACATTATGTAGTATATTTACCTTATATTAAAGGAATTTTTTTAAAATTTGAATTTTATATCTTTTAGCCCAATTTCTTTATTTTTGGCCCAACAAGACCACTCTTCTTCTTCATACACGAAAATCCTAACCTAGCCATCTTCTTCCTCACCATATCAAGAAGACAACAATGGAGCAACAAAAAACCTAAGACAAGAACACACCATGGCTGCCTCTCCATCTTCTTCAACTTAGAAAAAAGAAACCCTAATAATGGAGCCCTAGAAAAACCCTAGCTGAACATGAACAACAATGGAGAAACAACCTTGAACCCTAACCTACACTGCCGCCGCCGCCAGAACCGCCAACCAGCCGCCCTTGCTTCTTTTTCCTCGTCTCAACACAACCAGAAACGACCCCCACTCCCTGAACCCTAGAACCTCAACACCTCGCCCAAACGACCGTTCAGCTTCTTCTGGATCTGGACAGTAACGCACAACCGAGACCTTTCTTCTCCATGAAGATACCAACAAATCCCTTCCCCTTCTGACCCTCACCACGCCGGAAATCGAACCAGAGCATCAGCCACCCATCGTTGTTTCTTCTTCTTCGTCCGCCACTGCTCAGCAACGCACACAACACAAATAAATACAGAGGATAGAGAAGAACGAAACCATAAAAAACGCAAAAAAGAAACTGAAAAACAAATATGTGTGTACATATATAAAAGAGCTTCTGTGTTTTTTTTCTTCATCTGATTTTGGCTTTGGATTCAAAAATCGTGGTGTTTGTTTGAGGTTTGGAAGTCTGCTGATCTTGGTTGCCGATGCAAGGTCCGCCGTTGAATGTTGTCACGTTTCCGGCGAGGCTCACGACCACTGTTTTGGGTCATCAATGGCTCGTTCCATTCTGTCGGAGATCCACTTTGAGGGTGGACTTTGATTAAAATGTGGGTCCGAATCCGTGCTCGATTGAGTTTTCTGGTGCCGATGTGAGTCTCAGTCTGGTTATTCACTTTTCGGTGTTGATTCGAGTTCCGTCCGAGGTTCATTGCATCTCGTGTTCAAAATCGTGAAACAATCAATTTTCTGGCGGCATTGAGGTCTAATTCTCTCATCCTCTATCCGTTTATTCAAGCTTAATGTTAAATGTTTATTTGGTGATATGATTCCGATATTTGTGTAATTGTTCACCGTAGTTTCAAATTTGCTTGTTTAGTTTGCTCGTATGTAATTCGAATTGGTTATAATCGGACATGATTTTATCGCAATATAGAAGTTCGGTTGCTGGGTAAAAATTAAAAGATAATTTAGGTGCGACCCCTTACTCTAATCTATGGTGTAGACTTAGTTTTAGAGTGTGACCCCTAACACCTTCACTCAGTGTCAAATGAACCCCCTTACTCTAATCTATGGTGTAGACTTAGTTTTAGAGTGTGAAATGTTTTGAAAGGAAAAATAAATATTTTAAAAAAAACCGGTGGGCTGGCACACCGGAATCAAATGCCAGGTGGCGACTTTGAGTTAATTTCCTTTTGAAACATAATTTTTGTTACTTTCAAAATTAAAACCCTTTTCGAGCTTTAGTAAATCTTTTTATTAATTTAAGAGGGTTTAAGTGGAGTTTGGTGTTAAAAAAAGGGGTGTGACATCTCTGGCGACTCTGCTGGGGAGTTGCAGGTTCGAGCTAGTACTTGATCTGGTTGGCTTTTAGGATATTAGGTTGAGGTTTTTATTAGTTTGTTTGATTTATTTGATTCTTATTTTTATTTATGACTTTTATTATTTGCTAGCTATTTGTTTGTTTGTAGTTTTTGCCTTATGTATTTTCTGCTTTATAACTGTCATCATTTGCATAACCCCGGGTCTTCTTTCTGCAACAAGTCTTCCGGAGTACGTTTGAGCTTACACGGTCTTTTTGTGAGTCACCCGGTCTTTAGGGGGGTGGCGTGGGAGCGTGGAGTGGGCGGACAGCTAGAGCAGCCGCTATCTGTTGGAAACACGTTCTCAATGCAATATACTAAAACGTGTGTTCTTTTGTGTAGGTTTTGATGAATGACAAACGAAGTGAAAATTGATATATGACGAAGTTCAAGAAACAAGCGCACAATTGATATACATCGAGATTCATGCTCAAGACAAAGTTTTATAGTTTAATTGAGTCATTCTTAATTGTGATCTTGATCCTACAACTTGACTCGTAACATGGCTTCTCTCATAAAACTATTTTCCAAAATCATGCATATTTAATTTAATGCTAAATGATTTTAAATCATGCATATTTTCATTAGTCAAAATGGTTTTTAAATGCCTCTGAAAACTGGACTAAGATAATCGATTATGTACTAATGATAATCGATTATGTTGAGCCAAGACTGCATAACAATCGATTGTGAACTAATGACAATCGATTGTGTTAAGTCAGTGAACATCAGGTTTTTTTCAAACCTGCATGACAATCGATTGTGAACCTTATGACAATCGACTGTGATGAGGCAGTGTCCATCAAAGTTTTTCAAAACTCAGAATAATCGATTGTAAAGAGACAGTGTCCTTCAGATTTTTCAAAGTCACAAAATAATCGATTGTGAACTAATGACAATCGATTGTGTTGAGGCAGTGACTTCCAGTGATTTTCAAATTTATTAAATAATCGATTGTGAGTATATGACAATCGATTGTCAAGAGGCAGTGTCTAAAATGTTTTTCAAAAACTGATAAGTAATCGATTGTTGACTTTGTGCAATCGATTGTGAAGCTGACCGTTGTCGTAAAGTTTTCAAATACCGTCAGGTAATCGACTATTGATTCTGTATAATCGATTGTTTTGATTAAAATCCGGAAAAGATTTTTTGAATGTTATTGGGTAATCGATTATTGATTTTGTATAATCGATTTTGTTTTGATTAAAATCCGGAAAGGATTTTTTGAACGTTGCTGAGTAATCGATTGTTGATTCTGGACAATCGATTGTTTGTGGTAAAATCTGGAAAGGATTTTTTGAACGTTGCCAGTAATCGATTATGGATTGTAAGTAATCGATTATCAAGCGTAAAATCTGGGATTGAATTTTGATCTGACTGGCAGACAATCGATTGTTGGGGTTTGACAATCGATTGTTAGTGAGTAAAATCAGCAACTCTTAATTGGCAATTAGGCAACGGTAATGCCAAGTTTTTCAACTATAAATACAGCTTCATTTCAGTGTTTTAAACACAACAACATACTACAATTGATCATTACATTGCTATAAGCTTGCATACTTTTGTTTATCATTTTATATTCAATTTCATAAAGCTTTTGAGAGCCATATTCTTGTCCAAAGTTGTTGTGATCCAGAGCTTATTTCTTTCACTCATATCTACTCATTAAGGAGTATTTTGTTTGAGTGTTTTAGTGTTGTATACACTTGTAAGAGAATTGTAATTCTCTTGTTGTAAGGAACTTGTGTTTCCTTGGTTGAAGTCTTGGAGTGTTGTAACTCCGAGCAAAGGTGTTGAGGCTTGCGTCCTCAAGTTGTAAAGGTTTGTTAAGCACCCGGAAGCTTGACACGTTAGTGGAAAATCTCGAGAGAGTCTCTCGAGGACTGGACTAGCCACACGTTGTGGTGAACCAGGATATATCTGTGTGTAAGTTATTATTTATCGCACTTATTTACTTCTTGCAAATTTTAATTTCCGCAAGTTTACGCTAAATTTTATTATTGCGCTATTCACCCCCCCTCTAGCGTTAAGCGTATTATCTAACAATTGGTATCAGTGCCCAACTCTCTGAAAACTTAACAGTTTGAGAGAACCATCCATGGCTTCTACTCGTGATTCTTTTGCAGGAATTGATGAAGGACAGTGCTCCACACGACCACCTCTATTCAATGGTACAAATTACACGTACTGGAAGGAGAGGATGAAGATCTTCATTCAGTCCAACAGCTTTCACTTTTGGAAGGTGATAATGAAGGGAAACCAAATTCCAACAAAGAAGGTGGAAAAAGAATGGGTTCCTAAGTCCGAGGATGAGTATGACGCGGATGACATCCGAAAGGTTCAAAATAATGCTAAAGCAATAAATTTATTATATTGTGCTGTTAATGCTGACGATTACAGGAAAATATCGTGTTGTACAACGGCAAAGGAGATGTAGGACAAGCTAGAAGTCACGTACGAAGGTACGGACCATGTAAGGGAAGAAAAAATTGATTTCCTAACCCATTCTTATGAATATTTCACATGAAGGAAGGTGAAAAGGTGGACGAAATGTTTGGGCGATTTTCAATAATCGTAAATGACTTACATGCTCTCAAGAAAACATTCACGGATAGAGAGCTCGTTCGAAAAATTCTTAGAAGTCTCACACCGGCATGGAGATCAAAGGCCGATGCAATTCAAGAATCCATTGGCATTTCAAACGTCACCATCGACGCACTAAGAGGTAACCTTAAAACCTATGAATCTACTATTCTTAACCCTTTTGTTGATGATCAAAGGAGGCAAAGAATAGCTCTAAAGGCGAGCACAAGCCAACCGCAAATTGATGAGGAAGGAGACAACGAGTTTGGACTCGTTATCAAAAGATTTCAAAAGTTCATGCGCAAGGAGTATGAACGCAAGGGCAAAAAACAAGGCGAACAAATCAAGTGCTATGAATGTGGTGAAACCGGGCACATCAAATCAAATTGCCCAAACATCAAAAAGGAGAAGAAACCTTTTAAAAAGCAACGTGCATACATTTCTTGGGGAGGCGACTCCGGAGATGAGTCAAGCGAAGGAGAAGAAGACGAAGCAGCAAATCTTTGCCTTATGGCACAAGAAGACAACAAAGATGAGGTATGTCAAATTTCGTCTAAAAACTTCTTTACTCTTGAAGAAATGCGAACTGCTTTTGATTAATTATATGCTGAGTTTATTAAGGCTTCAAAAACTGTTAAGGGCATAAAAGAAAATGCTTCATTAAAAGAAAAGGGTTTTCAAAAATAGCTTTCTTTGAAAGAAAAGGATTTAGAAAAACTGGTTTTAGAAAATGAGAAGCTGAAAGAGGAAAACAAGTTTTTTGGAAAAAGAAGTTCCGATAAGCCCGAAAGCTCTACTAGAAATTGCACTTCTTGTTTGCTTCTTAAGAATGAAGTAAGTAGGCTTAAAGGCACATTAGATAAGTTTAATTCTTCGCACAAAAACTTGAATGATGTTCTTGTTAACTTGAAATCAACCAAGCATGGAATAGGCTTTAAGAATGAAGAAAAGGTTGCAGCTAAACCCCAACAACCTAAAGCTCAACCTAGGATTAACAATGGAAATGCTTATGCTAGAAACAACAACTCTAGAGCCACTATGCATGCTAGACAAAATGCTGAACATTTTAGAAGACCTAGGAATGACTTACCACCTAGAAATAGTCACCCTAGAAATGATGCATATTTTAGGCCAAATTTTGAACCCCTTAGAAGACCTAGCAATGGCCCTCAACCGAGAAACAATCACTCTAGAAATGCTGCCCATCCTAGAGCTCATAGTAGGAGAAATAATTCTCATGAAATGCGAAATAGTCATAGTGTTCAAAATAGAGTAAGAAATTTTCATCCGTCTAGTTACTTTGAACCTAGAAGGATGCATAACCCAAATGTGACTTGTCATTATTGTAGACGTATTGGTCATATTGCTCCTACATGCTTTACACGTCATAGACATGTTACTCAATCGCATCATTATAATATGCCTAACCCCCAAGGACCCAAGATGGCATGGGTACCTAAAGAACATTAATTTGTTTTGTAGGTGTGCTTGAAGGGATCAAGTGTACTATGGTACCTTGATAGTGGATGCTCCAAGCATATGACGGGAGATGAATCCAAATTCCTTCAATTAGAGCACAAAGAAGGAGGAAGTGTTATCTTCGGTGATAACAATAAAGGAAAGATCATCAGCATCGGCTCGGTCGGTAAGGATGAAAAATCCTCTATTAAGCATATATTACTTGTGAAAGGTTTGAAGCATAATCTCTTGAGCATAAGCCAATTATGTGACAAGGGAAATCTTGCTCTATTTGATTCGGATGAATGCCTAGTATTTAGACGTAGTGATTTCAAAATCATACTTCGTGGTTTTAGAGTTGACAATATTTATATGGTTGATCTTGCTAATTCCTCACCCGAATATGTTGATTGTCTAATGAGTAAAGAGGATGATACTTGGCTATGGCATCGTAGAGTAGCACATATCAATATGCATCTTTTGAACAAATTGATTTCTCAAAACTTAGTTGTTGGTCTTCCCATTTTAAAATTTGAAAATGACTCTATTTGTGACTCGTGTCAAAAGGGGAAGCAAACAAAAGCATCTTTCAAATCTAAAAACATTGTTTCAACTTCTAGACCATTGCAATTGCTTCATATGGATTTATTTGGTCCCTCTCGCATTGAAAGTCAAGGAAGAAATAAATATGCTTTTGTGATTGTTGATGATTACTCGAGATTTACTTGGACTTTATTTCTTGCCAATAAAAGCGATGCTTTTCAAAATTTTAAATATTTTCTTAAGCGTGTTCAAAATGAGAAAGAAACAACCGTCACTTCAATTAGAAGTGATCATGGGGGAGAGTTTGATCTCAATCTTTTGCGGACTTTTGTGACGAACTCGGAATCGAGCATACCTTTTCCGCTCCACGTACACCACAACAAAATGGGGTGGTGGAAAGGAAAAATAGGTGTCTCGAAGAGATGGCTAGAACCATGCTAGACGAAGCTAAGATACCCAAACATTTTTGGGCGGACGCCGTGAGTACCGCTTGCTATGTTCTAAATAGAGTAGTAATTCGGCCGATACTCATGAAAACCCCCTATGAACTTTATAAGGGAAGAAAACCAAATATTTCCCATTTTAGAGTTTTTGGTTGCAAATGTTTTGTTCATAACAATGGCAAAGACCAATTGGGTAAATTTGATGCTAAGTCGGATGAAGGTATTTTCATTGGATATTCCTCACGTAGTAAAGCATATAGGGTCTTTAATAAAAGAACCCAAATTGTGGAGGAATCCCCTCATGTTGTATTTTCCGAAAATAATGCTCGCTTGGCGAGAAAGGATTCCGGTTTTGATCTTGCAGGTATCTTAGATAGATTGAAAGACAAAATACAAGAGGAACCACCCAAGGAAAATAAAGATGAAACTGAGGAACAACCAACGGAAGAAGCGCCACAATTGGAAAAAGAAATGAATATGCCTAACGAGTGGAGGACAATCAAAGATCACCCTCTCGAACAGGTAATTGGCAACGTTGGAGACAAGGTAAGTACCCGAAACTTTCTCAAAAATACCTTAGAACATATTGCTTTTGTTTCTCAAATTGAACCCAAAACCATCTCAGAAGCAATTGGGGATGAATTTTGGACCTTGGCAATGCAAGAGGAGCTTAACCAATTCGAACGCAATGACGTTTGGGATTTGGTGCCAAGACCCGAAGGTCATACCATAATTGGTACGAAATGGGTTTTTCGCAATAAACTAGATGAAAATGGTATAATCACTAGAAACAAAGCTAGGCTTGTAGCAAAAGGCTATAATCAAGAAGAAGGTATTGACTATGAGGAATCATATGCTCCCGTAGCTAGATTAGAAGCTATTCGCTTATTGCTTGCATTTGCCTCTTCTATGAATTTCAATTTATATCAAATGGATGTGAAAAGTGCTTTTCTAAACTGTTTTATTCAAGAAGAAGTTTTTGTTGAACAACCCCCCGATTTTGAAAACTTTAAATCTCCCGATCATGTTTTCAAACTCAAAAAGGCTCTTTATGGTTTAAAACAAGCTCCCCGAGCTTGGTATGAAAGATTGAGTAAGTTTCTTTTGGAAAATGATTTCATTAGGGGGAAAGTTGACACAACTCTCTTTGTTAAGCATAAAAATAATGATATTTTGTTAGTTCAAATATATGTAGATGATATTATATTTGGTGCTACTAACAATGTTTTATGCAAGGAATTTTCCGATTTAATGACAAGCGAATTTGAGATGTCTATGATGGGTGAGTTAACATTCTTTTTGGGATTACAAGTAAAGCAAACGAAAGAAGGTACATTTATTTGTCAAGCCAAATATTGCAATGAATTGCTGAAACGATTTGAGATGAACAATGCAAAAGAAATGGCAACTCCCATGAGCACATCCGATCATCTAGACAAAGATGAGAAAGGTAAGGAAGTCGACACCAAAAAGTATCGAGGTATGATTGACTCTCTTCTTTATCTTACTGCTAGTCGTCCGGACATCATGTTTAGCGTGTGCTTATGCGCTCGTTATCAATCGTGTCCGAAGGAGTCTCACCTTACTGCGGTAAAACGGATTTTAAGGTATCTTGTTGGTACTACAAATGTGGGTCTATGGTACCCCAAAGGCTCTTCATGCCAACTTGTTGGCTACTCCGATTCCGATTTTGCTGGATGCAAATTGGACAGCAAGAGCACTAGTGGCACTTGCTATTTGCTCGGTAGCTCTCTCGTTTCTTGGTTTAGCAAGAAACAAGTAAGTGTTGCGTTGTCCACAACCGAGGCTAAATATGTAGCCGCGGGGAGTTGTTGCGCTCAAATCCTATGGATGAAACAACAACTCTTGGACTATGGCCTAAGTCTTGATCATATCCCTCTTAGATGTGATAATACTAGTGCCATATGCTTGACGAAGAACCCCGTTCTTCATTCGCGAACAAAAAACATTGAAATTAGACATCATTTTATTAGAGATCACGTTCTCAAAGGCGATGTCGAAATTGAATTTGTTGAAACCAAAAACCAATTGGCAGACATCTTTACAAAGCCTTTAGAGAAAGAGTCCTTCTTCCGAATTCGCAGTGAACTCGGTATCCTTGACTCCACGTTGATCTAAGTCATGCATTGCACTTTTTATTACATGATTTCTAACTTGCGCGTCGGAGATGTCTAACGATTTTTGCAGGTATCGCCCCAAAGGAAAGGGGAATTATAAAGCTTGACGTGCAACAATCGGTTTCCGTCATCTAAAAATCGATTATTTAGTATCAATAATCGATTATGTTGCTATTATTCGGGTTGATGTTGCTGTAATTTCTTTCCAATAAATAAACAAGTTTTATTTACATCTTTGGCATCTTCTTCTTTTATTTTTTCTAATGGCAAAAGGGGGAAGGTAACGGGTATGCACTCTCAATATCTATAAGCTTAAATTAAGGGGGAATTCATATATTGAGGGGGAACAAATTGCATAGTCGTTGCATGAATATACTTGTCTTGAATTGTCAATATAAATTGCTTGTCTTGCATATCCCGCTTAATGTTTGCCATTATCAAAAAGGGGAAAATTGTTGGAAACACGTTCTCAATGCAATATACTAAAACGTGTGTTCTTTTGTGTAGGTTTTGATGAATGACAAACGAAGCGAAAATTGATATATGACGAAGTTCAAGAAACAAGCGCACAATTGATACACATCGAGATTCAAGCTCAAGACAAAGTTTTATAGTTTAATTGAGTCATTCTTAATTGTGATCTTGATCCTACAACTTGACTCGTAACATGGCTTCTCTCATAAAACTATTTTCCAAAATCATGCATATTTAATTTAATGCTAAATGATTTTTAATCATGCATATTTTCATTAGTCAAAATGATTTTTAAATGCCTCTGAAAACTGGACTAAGATAATCGATTATGTACTAATGATAATCGATTATGTTGAGCCAAGACTGCATGACAATCGATTGTGAACTAATGACAATCGATTGTGTTAAGTCAGTGAACATCAGGTTTTTTTCAAACCTGCATGACAATCGATTGTGAACCTTATGACAATCGATTGTGATGAGGCAGTGTCCATCAAAGTTTTTCAAAACTTAGAATAATCGATTGTGAAGCTAATGAAAATCGATTGTGAAGAGATAGTGTCCTTCAGATTTTTCAAAGTCACAAAATAATCGATTGTGAACTAATGACAATCGATTGTGTTGAGGCAGTGACTTCCAGTGATTTTCAAATTTATTAAATAATCGATTGTGAGTATATGACAATCGATTGTCAAGAGGCAGTGTCTAAAATGTTTTTCAAAAACTGATAAGTAATCGATTGTTGACTTTGTGCAATCGATTGTGAAGCTGACCGTTGTCGTAAAGTTTTCAAATATCGTCAGGTAATCGATTATTGATTCTGTATAATCGATTGTTTTGATTAAAATCCGGAAAAGATTTTTTGAACGTTATTGGGTAATCGATTATTGATTTTGTATAATCGATTGTTTTGATTAAAATCCGGAAAAGATTTTTTAAACGTTGCTGAGTAATCGATTGTTGATTCTGGACAATCGATTGTTTGTGGTAAAATCTGGAAAGGATTTTTTGAACGTTGCCAGTAATCGATTATGGATTGTAAGTAAGCGATTATCAAGCGTAAAATCTGGGATTGAATTTTGATCTGACTGGCAGACAATCGATTGTTGGGGTTTGACAATCGATTGTCAGTGAGTAAAATCAGCAACTCTTAATTGGCAATTAGGCTACGGTAATGCCATGTTTTTCAACTATAAATACAGCTTCATTTCAGTGTTTTAAACACAACAACATACTACAACTGATCATTACATTGCTATAAGCTTGCATACTTTTGTTTATCATTTTATATTCAATTTCATAAAGCTTTTGAGAGCCATATTCTTGTCCAAAGTTGTTGTGATCCAGAGCTTATTTCTTTCACTCATATCCACTCATTAAGGAGTATTTTGTTTGAGTGTTTTAGTGTTGTATACACTTGTAAGAGAATTTTAATTCTCTTGTTGTAAGGAACTTGTGTTTCCTTGGTTGAAGTCTTGGAGTGTTGTAACTCCGAGCAAAGGTGTTGAGGCTTGCGTCCTCAAGTTGTAAAGGTTTGTTAAGCACCCGGAAGCTTGACACGTTAGTGGAAAATCTCGAGAGAGTCTCTCGGGGACTGGACTAGCCACACGTTGTGGTGAACCAAGATATATCTGTGTGTATGTTATTATTTATCGCACTTATTTACTTCCTGCAAATTTTAATTTCCGCAAGTTTACGCTAAATTTTATTATAACGCTATTCACCCCCCCCCCCCTTTAGCATTAAGCGTATTATCTAACACTATCGACCACGTGCCGCCCCGAATTGCCTTGTTAGTGAACCCCAAACGTAGGTCATCCCTTTAGGTCACTTTTATTTGCATCATGTCATTTACACCTAGTAGCGCTCGGTCCCAGGCACCATGTCCCTTTGTAGGAAGCTTATCCAAATTTTATTTAAAATGGGCCCGTGGTCCAAAAAGACATTCAATCATCCTTATGTGATACATGTTGCATCTTTGAGGTAAAAAGGTCAATTGGCGGACCGATGTTTGGAAAGAAAGATGAAAAATGAAGCAAGTAGGGCCCACTCGTATTTTTCTTTCGTAGTCTTTCAAAAATCAAAAAAAATTGAAAATAGAAAATCAAAAAAATATTTTACACTTTTCCATCATTTCCAAAAATTAAAAAAAAAATGAAATTAGAAACTCCAAAAAGAATTTTACATTTTCCCATTATTCCAAAAATCCAAAAAAATTTTACATTTTCTATCATTTTCCAAAAATTTTAATAAAAGGAGAAAAAGATAATAAACAAGATGTTTCATTTTCCATCATTTTTTTTTTCAAAATGACAAAAACAAATATTTTTTTCAAATTAGTTGCATTTTTTGAATTCTATCCTATATTTAATCTTCCGGAACTACGCGAACCTGATTCTCGTCCTTACAGGGCGAGATACATAGGCAACCCACATAGGGTCCGGTCTTCCTTGTGTCATAGGTTCTTGGCTTTGCGGGGTCTTTGCCAAATCTTGCATGTCTAGCCACTTGTGGCCATATTGGCCATTGTTGCAAAATAGGGTCATTTTTGAAAAAGTGGTTCAATAACCCGTCTCTTAGGATCTGGAGTCCATAACTACATGTCATGTTACTTTAGGGACTGCCTTTTTGAGTCTGCATCTTTAGCCACTTCTGGCCATATCAGCTGTTTTTACGAAATGGGTTATTTCTGCAAATTAATTTTTGGGCCATGATATTGGGAGTTTGAATCCATAAAAGTTTTAGTTAGTCATTTTCCATGTCCATGAGGTCAACTTTGTTGAGTTTGCATTAATAGCCACTCTTGGCCATGTAGGTTAATTTTTAAAAAATAGCCCAATCTTGTCTTGCATGTGTCCAATAGGAGATGTGGTCTCACATAGTGTCTCCAGTCATCTAATCTATTTGCTCTTATTTTTCTAATTCAGGTATGGAATTTTTTACCATAGCTCGAGCATGATTGATACCCAGGACCACCGCATTTAGGAGTTGCTTAAGGAGCCTTTTTATATTATGAGTCCGTTTTTATGTTTGTCTTTCCTTTTGTAGTCATGTCTAGTAGTTTTGAGTCTTTTAGGTGGTGTAAGGTTTTGTCATCCTACTTCCCATTTGTATTCGAAAACAAAAACCAAAAAAATATATATATAAATGCAAAATCCAAAAAGATTTTTGTCTCTTAATTTAATTTCCATCACTTGTCAAGAACTACGCTTGATCTGATTCATGAGGGACATGATACGTAGGCAACCTTCATAGGGTTCGATCGAAGCATTAAAAAAAAGAGAGAATGAAATTGTGGGATTTAAGAAATTAGTGGAATGGAAAGATTGTTAATCAAAAGAAAAGGGGGAAAGAAATGAAAAACCAAGCGGTGTTAGAAAGGCAAATGAAGAGGAAAAAGGGGCAAGAATAACAAAATTGGGATGACGCCAAATGACTTTCGTACCCTCGAAGCCATTCTAGAATCGTTAACTACTAGGGGTATTGCACGCAATGTGATATTTCTATCTGATAAATGCTCTAACACTAACATTTTGGCTTTATTTTGCTCCTCTTTGTTACTTTCATTGTTACCATAGCAGAGGGTGGTTAGTTTGGGGCAGTTCGGTGATTTGTCCGTACAACACAAGGTCAAAAGCAAGGAAATCATGGCTAGCAAAGACCTGGATACAAGAGTTGTCGACCCCTCGAGGGAGATTATGGGGTCGGAATCTGAATTGAAGGAGGAGGTCCAAAGGTTGAAACAACAGATGGCAGAAATGTATCAGTCTTGGGTTAGGGGGCATCCTCCACCTTCATTTCCCACTAACTACACAGAAAACCCTGCAACCATTCCGCCACTCTCCCAATCCCAGATGCCCAATACCATTTCCCCAAAACCCGCACCCGGCTTCACCCCTTACCACAATTACCAAGGCACTTCCTCCCAAATTTTCTATGCTCCACCAGACAAACAACCTCATACCCTGCTCCGACATTTGCTCCTATTTTTGTAGCTCCTCCATCACCCACTCTTCCTCAATCCTCTAGCGAGAGTGTGTTCAAAGTCCCCGATGCCCAAGTAAGGAGACCCAAGGAAGGCTTTAGGGAGTTTTGGTTCAAATGGAAAGAACATGTTGCTGGGATAAGTCCTCCAATTGATAGAACAGATGTTGTCAAGCCCAGCCAACAACAAAATCCAATGAGCATTCCTGCTAAATGATTTTAGCCTCGACCCCAACCCCAACTCCAAACCTATCCCTGAGCTCCACATAATCTACCCCAGTATTGTCCTCCGAACAATGTCCAGTCAGTTGTTCAACCACTAAGACCCCCCAGAAGGCGAGCACCAGCTCCGCAAAATCTCCACCAGCCTCCACAAAATTTTCAAGTGCCCCATAATCCACATCCAAGCTAGGGGTGTAGAGGTAAACAAAGATTGAAAGATGAGTTTACACCGATAGGAGAGTCATATGCAGACTTGTTTGAGAAACTAAAGCATTATGATCTGATTGCGCCTATTCCTCCGAATCATGTGACAAGCGTGCAAGAAGCTTTGACCCTTCTAATAGGTGTGAATATCATTCTAATGCCCAGGGGCGCAATGTCGAAAGTTGTCGGGATTTGAAAAGAGAGATAGAAAGAATGACTGAGGAAGGGATAATTGTGATCCAGGACACTGATAAGAGCATACAACAGGGAAATGTCTCTAAGCAGTTTGAGGTAAATCAGTTAGTGCTAAAAGGCATTCTTTCACATCAAGATAAGGTTGAGTCAAATCTGCTTCGAACTGGCAATGATCATTCATTGGGATAAAGGTATTGCCCGTTGGCACTTTGTGTTTGTGTGGATGCCATGAAAAGATACTATGTATGATTTGTTTGCTTATCTTCAATTGCATGCTTGTACTTGGCATTTTTAAAGGTTGGTATGACGAAGCATTTTATTCTACTATTAACACTTTTATCCTTCGTTACTCATTTTGAGCCTAATTTTTGTTTCATACTACTCTTTTGGAATAAGAAATAGAGTTAGAAAGTAGAAAGGGAGAAGAAAAGAAAAAAAGAAAAGAAAACAAAGAAAAGAAAAAAAAAGAGAAGGAAAAGAGAAAAAGAAAAAAAGGGAAGAAAAAAATGGAAAAAGGAGAAAAGAAAATAAAAAGAAAAAGAGAGAAAAGAAAAAACAACTTTGTCTTTTGAACTACGTTCGACCCGATTCTTGTCACCACAAGATACGTAGGCAGCCTTAGGGCTCGGTCGCACCAAATAAAATATTTCATAATCCCCGAAGTCAATATTGGGGCATATTTTCTTAGAAGTCCCATAAAAAGAGCAAAAAAAAAAGAGAGAAGAAAACAATTCCCCAAACTCCAAGAAACTGGGGTCGAAGTTTTAATTTTGCTAAAAGGTCTGATTCCAAAAGTTAAAATTCTAACCCTTTTATCTTAAATTATTTTGAGCATTTATGTCACCCTTTCTTCCAACCATGTCCAAAAGCCTACATTACGGTCCAAAGGAAGACCTTCCGACCAATCTTTAAGGGTGCCAAATCAAGTGTGTGATGAAGGTATGATCTTCCTACATCATAGGTTATACCTTGTTTCCATCGCAAAGACAGAAAATGATAGATGAGAGAGTCTTATAGGTGAAAACCCTCACGGGTACCGTAAGGCAACAGTGAGTTGAAAAATAAATAGCAAAATGAGAGAGTCTTGATGGTGAAAACCCTTCAGGGCACTACAAGTCGACTGGGATTATGGATCAGATGGGACAATTAAAGCGCTGAAGCCCAGTTTCACAGCGAAGAGGTACAATAAGAGCTGAATATTAGACTCGCTTGAGAGACTAAGCCACCTAATCCAAAGGTGCGTGTCATGGTCGTCAGAGTTGCTATCTATATCTGATAAGTTTTTACTTTGTAATTTTCTTATTACGTATCATCTCTTTCCATTATTCTCTATTTTGTTCCTCATGTTTGTTTGAGTCCCTTCTTGAGTCTGTTTTTCAAAACAAGTAAAGAAATGACTTCAAAATCTGCTACCAACTTTCCAGTTGCACAGAGAAGAGTCTGGCTAGCACATCAAAGAGGCATAAGTTAGAAAAGAACAATATGCGCACTGAGTTGGTAACAGTCAACATGCTTTGGGATTCCTGTAAAATGCAAAGATTCAGCAAATGTCAATTCATGAGCACAATCCAACAGCTAAAGAATATTGGGATTGAATGGAGCGGAGGTGTTTTCTTTGGTGAGGGTTGAAAGAAAATGGATAGTCGATAACATGCAAGTTCTTCCAAGTTGAAATCAAAATTATCTTGGCAAGTGCAGAAGCAGCCGCCTTCAAGGTCAAGGCCACAAACTAACCACCATGTTTTAAACTCAAAAGTTTTCTTTCTCTGAAGCATGAATGAAGGCTATGTTCATACCAAAGCTTGAATTTTTCAGGTGTAATGTCCCAATTCTTCTTGCGCAAAGGCTATTGAGAAGATCACATATTACCCATAGGAGAAGCACTTCCTAGCCTGGGCACTTCAAGTTATATTTTGTTTTAGGAGACGCACTTCCTAGATTGAGATTTTATCCCTAGGAGACGCACTCCCTAGTTTTAGTTATTGAAGTTTCACCCCTAGGAGACGCACTTCCTAGTCTGGGTCCTTCAGGTTATATTTTGATTAGGAGACGCACTTCCTAAATTAAAATTTTACCCCTAGAAGACGCACTTCTTAGTTGGGTCATTTAAGTTCATTCCTAGGGGACGCGCTTCCTAGTTTTAGTTATTGAAGTTTCACCCCTAGGAGACGCAATTCCTAGTCTGGGTCCTTCAGGTTATATTTTGTTCAGGATATGCACTTCCTAAATTGAGATCTTATCCCTTGGAGACGCACTTCCTAGTTGGAGTCATTGAATTTTTACCCTAGGAGACACACTTCCTAGTTTGGGTCTTGCAGGATATATTGTGTTTTAGGAGAAGCACTTCCTAAATAAAAATATTACCCCTTGGAGACGCACTTCCTAGTTCGGGTCATATAAGTTCATTCCTAAGAGACACACTTCCTAGTTTTGATTCATTCAAGTTACACCCCTAGGAGACGCACTTCCTAGTTTGAGTTACTCAAGTTTTACCCCTAGGAGAAGCACTTCCTAGTTTGTGTTATTTAAGTTTTACCCCTAGGAGTCGCACTTCCTAGTTTTGGTTCATTCAAGTTACATTCCTAGGAGACGCACTTCCTAGTTTGAGTTATTCAAGTTTTACCCCTAGGAAAAACACTTTCTAGTGTTTGGTTCATTCAAGTTTCATCCCCAGGAGACGCACTTCCTAATTTGGGTCATTCAGGTTCTATTCTTAGCAAACACACTTGCTAGTCAAATATTCCTGGTTTTACTCACAGGAGACGCACATCCTAGTCGAGTCATAGCTTACTCTCCTCATTGCATCAATAGCATAAGTGGTTTACAGTTTTTCTAACAACTCACAAATCTTCTTAGTGCAAAATGGGGCAGAAAATTTTGTTTGCTTTGTTATTTTGATTGCAGGCGCCCACCTGGAAAATTACGGAAGACATTTCAGAGTTCATTTCAGAGTCATTTCAAATTTCAAGTCAGTAGCAGACGCCTACCTGGATAACAAGGGAAGTCATTTCAGAATTTAATTCAAGTTAGAAGTAGCAGAAAAAGGAAAAAAGAAAAAAAGTGAATCCAAAATGTAGAAGCCAAGACAAGAGGTGGAGTGATCAAGAAATGACTGAAGTCACAAACATGGTGTGTCCAGTTTTGATCCAAGAAGCTGAAGAAGAATGAACTAACACCTGCAGCTAGTGAACATCAAGGTTCAGATATAAAGTCTGCATAAAGAACCATTCAAGACTCAAGATGAAGCTTCAGAAGACTTATAGATAGGAGTCTTGTAAGTCATAGTTGACAGGTTTAGTTAGTCATTTTCTTAGTTTTGATTTTGATGTAATAACAGGACCACGGACTGGAACCTCGACGGCACCTCGTTTCGCTGTCCACCTCGGTATACTTCATCATTTCATTCACTTCTGAACTACACGTGGCCTGATTCCTTTATAGCCAAGGGTATGTAGACAGCTTAGATACCAGGGCTCGGTCACACTCTCTTCATTTCTCTTAGTTGTTGGTTTCACCAAATAAGGGTCGGGTCAAAAAACCTGTCTAGCTGTTCTTTGTCTGAAAACACTTCGTATTTCCAGTCAAAGAGGGGCAGCTGTAGACATGTGATTTTTGACCCTCTCCGAAATACTCATTTTAGCGTAAAAGTTTTAATTTAGGCTTAATATAGTTATTTTGATTAATTTTAACTCTTACATTATCTTTATCACAAAAATGGAAAATACAAAAAAAAAAGGTCTATGTTTTTCTATTTAATTCATGCATTAGGTATTTTAGAAACGTATATTACTTTGTACTTATCTTATTTTAATATAATTCTCGAAAATGCAACAAATAGTTTTATATTTTTATACATCATTTAGTTTAATTAATTAGATTAGTTTTTAAATTATGTAGTATATTTACCGTATATTAAAAGGGATTTAAATAAAATTTGGATTTTAGGTCTTTTAGCCCAGTATTAAAGCCCAATTTCTTTATTTTTGGCCCTATTTATTTATTTTTGGCCCAACAAGACCACTCTTCTTCTTCATACAAGAAAACCCTAACCTAGCCATCTTCTTCCTCACCATATCAAGAAGACAACAATAAAGCAACAAATAACCTAAGACAAGAACACACCATGGCTGCCTCTCCATCTTCTTCAACTTAGAAAAAAGAAACCCTAACAATGGAGCCCTAGAAACACCCTAGCTAAACTTGGAAAACAATGGAGAAATAACCTTGAACCCTAACCTACACTGCCGCCGCTGCCAGAACCGCCAACCAGCCGCCCTTGCTTCTTCTTCCTCGTCTCAACACAACCAGAAACGAAACCTACTCCCTGAACCCTAGAACCTCTACACCTCTCCCAAACAACCCTTCAGCTTCTTCTGCATCTGGATATTAATGTACATCCGAGACATTTCTTCTCCATGAAGATCAAAAAACCAAATCCCTTCCTCTTCTGACCCTCACCACGCCGAAAATCGAACCAGAGCCTCAGCTACCCATCGTTGTTTCTTCTTCGTCGTCCATCACTTCTCAACAACACACACAACACAAATAAATACAGAGGATAGAGAAGAACAAAAACATAAAAAACGCAAAAAAGAAACTGAAAAAAATATGTGTACATATATAAAAGAGCTTCTGTGTTTTTTTCTTCATCTAATTTTTGCTTTGGATTCAAAAATCTTGATGTCTGTTTGAGGTCTGGAAGTCTACTGATCCTGGTTGTCGATGCGAGTTCCGCCATTAAATGTTGTCATGTTTCCGGCGAGGCTCACGACCACTGTTTTGGGTCATCAATGGCTCGTTCCTTTTCTGTTGGAGATCCACTTTGAGGGTGGACTTTGATTAAAATGTGGGCCCGAATCCATGTTTGATTGAGTTTTCTGGTGCTGATGTGAGTCTCAATCTGGTTATTCGCTTTTTTTGTGTTTATTCAAGTTCCGTCCGCGGTTCGTTGCATCTCGAGTTCAAAATCGTGAAACAATCATTTTCCGGCGGCATTGAGGTCTAATTCTCTCATCCTCTATCCGTTTATTCAAGATTAATGTTAAATGTTTGTTTGGTGATATGATTCTGATATTTGTGTAATTGTTCACCGTAGTTTCGAATTTGCTTGTTTAGTTTGCTCGTATGTTATTCGAATTGGTTATTACCAGACATGATTTTATCGTAATATAGAAGTTGGGTTGCCGGGTAAAAATTAAAAGATAATTTAGGTTCAAGATAATAATATTGTTCTTTTATTCTTGTTTTAGTTATTTTCGAGTAGGAGCATGTTTAGGACGTCAACACTTGGGTAGGCAAGTCGTACGATTTTTGTTAGTTTAAAGGCAAGAGGCCGTTCCCTTAGTTATATTTATCCGGGGTATGCCCCGAGGGGTTTGTATATATATATTTTATCCGGGGTATGCCCTCGAAATATTTGTATTTGAGGGACATCGATGAAACACTTTGAGGAATCAAAGAATATTATTTTATTATTACTTTTATTTTATTTTTTTAGGTCGGGATGTCCTGAGCCTCGAATGTGTTGATTTACTTTTCTGTGTTTATTTTTATCTCAATTTAAATATTCTAAAATCCAACTAGAACAAGTACGCAACCGTACTAGCTACGGGACTTGGGGAATGCTTAACACCTTCTCCCCAAGTAAAATGAACCCCCTTACCCTAATCGCTGCTGTGGACTTAGTTTTAGAGTCTGAAATGATTTGAAAGGAAAAATAAATATTTTCAAAAAAAATACCGGTGGCCTGGCACGCCGAAATCAAATGCCAGGTGGCGACTCTGAGTTTATTTCCTTTTGAAACAAAATTTTTGTTACTTTCAAAATTGAAAACCCTTTTCGAGCTTTACTAAATCTTTTTATTAATTTAAGAGGGTTTAAGTGGAGTTTGGTGTTAAATAAGGGGTGTGACAGCAATGGAAAACAATTCATATACAGCAAAATTACAAAGTTCCTCGAAGATCACAAAATAAAAGGATCTTGTCGATGTCATATCATCCTAGTGGGAACGGATAGGCCGAATCGATAAACAAGACCATCATTCAGAATCTAAAAAAAAAGATTGAACGACGCTAAGGGAAAATGGAGAGAAATTTTGCCGAAGTCCTTTGGGCGCATCGAACAATGTCAAAATCCAGCATGGGGCAACACTATTTTCCTTAGTATATAGCGCTGAAGCTCTGATTCTGGTCGAGGTCAGGGAATCTAGTGTCAGGTCCTCAATACAGAACGAAAGAGTCAATCATGAGGCTATGAATACAAGCCTGAAATTGCTAGATGAAAAAGGGGAAGCCGCCCTCATCCGAATGGCCGCGCAAAAGCAGCTGTCGACGCCCCCTTTTTCTCAAAAGCGGAGAAATCGGATTTATGACATTATGGGTGGAATGACTCTTTTAACCCCTTTTGGAGAATTTGGGTTACGGGTTTTGGAGTGTCGCCACCTAATGATTATAGTTCATTAGGACACTTTTAGAGAAAAAAAGAAGATTTGAATGAAAACCAGAGTTTGGGTAAGGGCTTGATATTATCTCGAGCGGAAGGTGTTAGGTACCTCTCAAGATCCACTAGTGTTGTTCCCGACCGTGCTTAATTGTGACTTTAAGAAGAGTAGGAGTAAACAAGCAAAGTTTGCACATAGAAAACATCGCAAGTTGAGAAATTTGAAAGAAGAAAGACACAAGTTGTTTTGAAAAGAGGAATTTTGGTTGAAAACATTAGTCTAAAATAAGGGATTAACAAAGAAGATGAAAGCGGGTTTTAGGGTTAAACATAATATGGATCACTTTGGTGCAATATCCTGCAATCATTCTCACACAAGATATTAACGCACCAGTCAGCATATCCATATTCTACCCTTTCCACATCGCTAAGGTATTTAAACACAATTTCGATTACTTATTGCATGCTAATACCCGTTCCAGTCTATCAGTCCAGGGGTATTTGCACTTCTAATCCTAATAGGGAAGAAAAGGGATGGAGGCATATATGGAGTTTATAAGGATAAAATACTAAATCATGAATCAAAACAAATAGAAAAGAAGTGGGGAATCCAGAAAACACTCATAGGCTCATTCAAAACCCCGTAAATCACATGGCAACTACTTTAGCATGACTTCTATTTACATATTTGGTCTTTAATTAAAATTGAGCGGCGGACGGATCACTTTAACACATGGAATTAGATAAAGGTTTACATTAGGCAACTTGGATCCAATTGTTAGAATCTGGGGTATTTTACCAAGTTTGACAATTGAAGACTAATGCAGACATGTTTAAAAAAGTAAAAAAATCTGCAGAAGTTGCGAAAGGCTTTTAAAAGATTTGCTGGAACTGTTTTAAAGAAATTTTTCAGAAGTAGAGTGTTAAAAAAAAGGTAGAATTTGAAAGATGTTTGAAAGTAACCTCACAAGTAAAATTCAGACAAAGAGTTGGACAACGATTTCTTTTAGTGATCAGACATATAAGTTCTTAGAGTTGCAGACAGGTTTGAAAAAATTGTGTTGAAATCGTCGAAACAATTGCCAGATTACTGATTATAAGATTTAAACAAGTTTTGAGATCCTATAGGCAGGGTATCTATTCTGACTCCTTTACTTACTCAAATGTTGTTTTTAACATTTCAGGCAGAAAGGTTGTATTACCTATGGTTTGCCTATTTTTCTTTTGCAGTTCTATAGGCATGATTTCTATATGCTTCCAGTTAGTAAAAGGCCTATAGGAATGATATCTAGGTGATTCAAATTAGTAAAAGTCCTATAGGCATGATTTCTAAATGATTCAGATTAGCAAAAGTCCTATAGGCATGATATCTAGGTGATTCAAATTATCAAAAGTCTGATAGGCATGATTTCTATGTGATCCAAATTAGTAAAAGGCCTATAGGCATGATATCTACCTCGTTAACATGTAAATAACTTAAATAAACCCCTCCCCTACCCTTTAGTATTATATTCCCCAAGTTTTATTACAATGTTACTATCACAGAGCCAAAATACATAAAATACATCATAGTCCACAGCTAGATCCAAACTGCCTAATGAAATCTTGATATCCAACACATGTGTTTTACCAAGTTCAGATCCCAGATTCCAAGGCCTTTTCTTTGAGTGTTTCAAAGTTCCAAGGAACTTCAAGAGCCCATACAATGCTTACACCCTAAAGAGTGAGTGTTATAACAGAGTAGTGCAATGTGTGGAATTACCAGCCCTTAGGAATTCAAGTTCAAAGGGAACTCTAGGGTCCCTAAGTATGGCTAACCCAAGGGGGGTAGAATCTAAGAGCTAGGAGTAGGTGTAAAGTGAGTGAGAAACCTTGGCAGGAGGTCGTCATACCCAGTCATGGCATAGACTGGCACACCCCTAACCTCAAACTTAGATTCAAGCAAATAAGAAAAGACTCTTAAAGAGTCAAACTCAGGTCTGAATGGTGATCAGATATCAACAGAACCAAACTAGAGCTCAGCATATTGAGAGGAAAGGGAATGGGAAAGCAGTCGAGTAGAGACTCAGAAGATTCTAGTCCTGAATCACATACACCAATTTATAATTCTTCTATGACCCAAGACAAACTCACATACAAAGGGGATAGGGGAAATGGACTAATATGCTTGAAAGTAATTAAATAGTCCATGAAAGCATAAATGAGCACACAAAGAAAAGGGGTAAAAGCAGAGAAATCGAGAAAGGATGCTATTTAACATAAAAGAGCATACCAGTTATAGATTCTAGGATATCATGCTAACAGCAGCAAACAGACAGCTAAGAATAAATAGGAACAAACTCAAGAAACTCCCAAGGGTCTAGGAGTTCAAGTAGCAAAAAGTGCAGGTATAGAATGCTTAATAGAGAGTAGCAATAGTAGCAGTAAAGAAGAGAGATTAATTCTGATTTTTTGTTTGCAGTCATAATTCAATGATGAGGTAAAAAGAAAAACATGTATTTGTACTTGAAATCATACATGCAAGGAAAGAATTAGTCGAGCATCAATTAAGATCAATCAATTACCAAAGATTCCTTTAATTAAGGAATCCTAATTTGAACACTGAAAGAAGAAAATATTTAAGGAAAAGGTATCAAGTAAACAGCATGTGCATAGTATACAAATAAGGGTGAATACATAAAGTTATTTATGGAAAAGTTTTTGAAACACACTATTTGTGCATTTTAGGTAAGAAGACCAATTAATAAATAGTAAAAATCAAAGATCTGAGATTTTATACGAATGAACCAAGTCTAAAAAGAGAAGGGTTTTTATTTAGGTCGCGTCGTGGGCAAAATGGAAAGAAATCAATCAAGCTGTGTTCAGAAGGAATTTCGAACTAATTGCAAATTTGAAAGACCATTTTAGGGGAAAATCACAGTATATAAAGAGCATACAAACACTTCAAACAAAAAAGGTCAGAATCGTATGAAAAACAGATATGACTTTTTAGAAATAGAAATCAAACTAGTTTAGAGATAAGAAAATGCAAGTCATATACATGTGGTCTGGAAACCCGCAAATTCTAGGATTTTTGTCATTAGTCCAGTGTAGGGATGAAGATGGACAAATCAGACAAGATCAATACTCAGAAAAACACAAAAGAACTTAATTGTTCCGTGAAACATGCTGAGGGAAAATACAGTAAAAGAAAGAAAAAATTAGAAGGAGACATAATAGAAGAAGCACACAAGAGTCGGAATAGGGACAAACAGGAATCACAGTAGGACAAACACAGTAAGAACACCTCATAAAATCACAGTAGAACAAGTAAAATAAAAAAAAAGTAGTGGCGATATTTCAGCCGTTCGAAGAATTAATGTGGCAATATTTCAACCATGCAGGAGACAATGCTTAGTCTCGGAAGGAAGATAGGTAGCCTTATACAGGATGGAGGTAGTGCTTAACCTCGGAAGCAGAAGATAGCCTTATGTGATGAAGATGGAGACATATCTTAGCCTCGAAAGGCAGATAAGTAGCCTTATGCAGAATGGAGGTAGAGCTTAACCTCGAAAGGAAGAAAAGTAGCCTTATGCAATGCAGATGGAGACAGAGCTTAGACTCGAAATGCCGATAAGTAGCCTTATGCAGTATGGAAGTAGTGCTTAACCTTGGAAGGCAGAAAGGTAGCCTTATGCAATGCAAATGGAAATAGAGGTTAGTCTCGAAAAGCAGATAAGTAGCCTTATATAAAATGGAGGTAGTGCTTAACCTTGGAAGGCAGAAAATTAGACTTATGCAATGCAGATGGGGACAAAGCTTAGTCTCGAAAGGCTGATAAGTAGCCTTATGTAGGATTGAGGTAGAGCTTAACCTCAGAAGGCAGAAGAGTAGCCTTATGCAATGCAGATGTACAAAGAGCTTAGTCTCGAAAGGTAGATAAGTAGCCTTATATAGAAAATGCAAAGAGTGAATAGTAATGAGATTTTCTTTGGTGACAGCTGATTGTGATATCGTGGCTGCTGGGGATGCTAGGTGTAGATAGTAACTTTGTCAATGAGCGATTGTTCTTCACTCTTGAAGAGTGCGAGTGTGTGAGTGAATTCAATAATTTACGACCTGGGGTGCCTGTATTCAAATAAAAATCGTGAGTTCTATAGAGAGGAAAGGCTAGTTCATATCCCTTGACTCTTGACGTATCATTGGGGCTAGCGTTGCTAAACGATAGCGATGCAAATGATATTTATGCATGATCCAGTGAATATAATGTAAGTATATTTTGCAAAAAAATATTGGATGAACCAATAACTGCAACGTGGATTAAAGCACGACAACCTTGCTTGTTCCGAAATTTTGAGGGTCCTCCTCAAAATGTTGCCCTAGTTTACTAGTTTGGTGTTGCTGACGGCTGTGCTGAATGATTGAGCACGGATTTATTCTAGAATTTGAGGACCCCCCCCCCTCAAAATTTTGCCTCAGTTTACTAGGTTGATGCTGATGCGAAAGCTAACAACTTGACTTCGGAATTTTAAGGGTCCTCCTTCAAAATTCTGCCCCTGTTCGAATAGCGGGGAAAAATGAAAATTTTATTAAAATGTGACCGAACTTATAGGGTTCCTACGTATCCCCTCTTAAATGAGAATCAGCACAAGCGTAGTTCAAATTAGATCAGAAAGAAAAACATACAATCAAATGTTGTATCTCTTTATTGAGTCTGAGTTGATCGGTTTTTGCTAGACTACTCCGTCAATTTCTACAAGAATAAGGGCTCCTTTGATTAGAATCCGGTGAACCATGTATGGACCTTACCAATTGGGAGTGAATTTCCCTTTGGCTTTATCTTGATGTTGAAATATCTTATTCAATACCAGCTGCTCTGGTGTAAACTTCCTTGACTTAACTCGCTTGTTGAAGGCTCTGGACATTCTGTTTTGATATAGTTGACCGTGGAAGATTGCATTCATTCTCTTTTCTTCTATAAGGGCTAGTTGCTCGTAATGACTTTTTACCATTTCTGCATCATCTAACTCTGCTTCTTGTATGATCCTCAAGGAGGGAATTTCCACTTCGGCGGGAATAACCGCCTCTGTACCATAAACCAACATGTAGGGAGTAGTCCCAGTTGATGTGCGGACCGTGGTACGATAACCCAATAAGGCGAATGACAACTTTGCGTGCCATTGCTTGTGTATTTCAATAATCTTTCTTAGTATCTTCTTGATGTTCTTATTGGCTGCTTCTAGAGCTCCATTCATCCGTGGTCTGTAAGTTGTAGAATTTATATGCCTGATCTTGAAAGTTTCGCACATTGCTTTCATCAGGTCACTGTTGAGATTAGAACCATTGTCGGCGATGATTGATTCTGGAATTCCGAACCGACAAACAACACGGTTACAGACGAAATCTGCAACAACTTTCTTGATAACTGCTTTATATGATGCTTTTATAACCCATTTGGTAAAGTAATCAATTGCCACCAGGATGAACCTGTGCCCGTTTGATGCGGCAGGTTTGATTGGTCCAATAATATCCATTCCCCAGGCGGCGAACGACCATGGTGAGATTGTTGCAATAAGCTCATTCGGAGGTACTTTTATCATATTTGCATGTATCTAAAAACAGTGGCATCTCCGGACATATTGGATGCAGTCTGTTTCCATAGTCGTCAAGAAATACCCTGCTCGGAGTATCTTCTTTGGCAAACCAAAACCATTTATGTGCGATCCGCATGTCCCTGTGTACACTTCCTCCAATAGTTTTGTTGCTTCTCTTACCTCAACACATCTGAATAATCCCAGATTGGGAGTTCTCCTATACAGGATTCCTCCGCTGTGAAAGAAGTTGTTGGGTAACCTCTAGAGCGTACGTTTCTGAGTAGCATTGGAAAGTTCTGGGTATGCTCCCATTGTCAAGTATTCTCTTCTATCATGGAACCAAGGTTTCCCATCGGCTTCTTCCTTGACGTGAGCACAATAAGCTGGTCGGTCGTGAATCTTGACCTGGATGAGATCAATAAATTTTGTATCTGGAGCTGGATCATGAATGATAGAGTGACTAGGGCATTTGCGAACTGATTTTGTATTCTGGGGACGTGCTGGAATTCCGTCTTTCTTCATCTCTTCCTCAACTCCTGTATATGATGTAGATAAGGGAGTATTTTGGAATTCTTGGTTACCCATTCTTCTCGAACCTGATGTATGTGTAGGTCTGAGTCTGTGATTTCTAGTAACTCCTGAATGTTCGTGTTAATTTCTAGTTTGAGCCCTATGATGCAGGCTTCATACTCGGCCATGTTGTTGGTGCACGTGAATCTGAGCTTGGCAGGTACTTGGTAATGCTGACCGGTTTCTGATACCAGGACTGCTTCTATGCCGACTCCTTTTAAGTTTATGGTTCCATCGAAAAACATTCTCCAACCATCATAGGATGCTGCATTATCTTCTCCTATGAAAGATACCTATTCATTAGGAAAATACGCCTTTAGAGGTTCGTATTCTCCACCCACATGGTTCTTGGCGAGGTGATCTGCCAATGCTTGTCCTTTGACTGCTTTCTGGGTAATATAAACAATGTCAAACTCACTTAACAGTATTTTCCATTTGGCAAGCTTGCCGGTAGGCATGGGCTTATGAAAGATATATTTCAATGGGTCCATTCTGGAGATGAGATAAGTTGTGTAGGAACAGAAGTAATGCCTCAACTTTCGAGCTACCCAGGTCAGAGCAGAACAAGTGCACATAATAAAGAATAACGAGCCACATATGGGGTAAACTTCTTCTTAAGGTAATAGATGGCTTGCTATTTTCTTCCTGTTTCATCATGTTGTCCTAAGACACAACCAAACGCTCCATCCAATGCTGCAAGATAAAGCAGTAGGGGTCTCCCTGGTTCAGGAGGAACCAAGACTGGCGCCATTGACAAATATTCCTTGATTCTGTCGAAAGCCTTCTGATAGTCGTCAGTCCATTTAGTGGCAGTTACTTCTTTAGCATCTTGAAGATAGGTTCACAAACAACAGTCGACTGGGCTATGAACCGACTGATATATTTGAGTCTTCCCAAAAAACGCATTTCATCCTTGTTGCTCTTTGCGGTGGAAACTCTTGAATGGCTTTTACTTTTGACTTGATGATGATGTCATCCACATACACCTCAATTTCTTTATGTATCATGTCATGAAAGATAGTGGTCATGGCCCTTATGTAGGTAGTACCAGCATTCTTCAAACCGAATGACATCATTCTATAACAGTACATCCCCCATAGCGTGATAAACGTTGTTTTCTCTGCATCTTCTTCATCCATTCATATATGATGGTATCCAGCAAAACAATCGACAAACGGTTACAGCTTATGCTTGGCGTAGTAGTCAATCAATATGTGTATATTTGGCAAAAGGAAGTTGTCCTTAGGATTGGCCCGGTTGAGATCCCGGTAATTGACACAGACTCTAACTTTCCCATCTTTCTTTGGCACTGGCATAATGTTGGCTAACCATGTCGAGACTCTACCAATCTGAGAACCCTGGCTTTGACTTGCTTGGTATCTTCATCTTTAATTTTCAAACTCATGTCTGGTTTGAATTTTCTAAGTTTCTGCTTTACCGGATGACATGTCGGATCTGTTGGCAACTTGTGAGCCACAATGGATGTGCTGAGACATGTCATGTCATCATTAGACCATGCAACGATATCCTCATAATCCATTAGGAACTCGGTGTACTCTTTCGTTTGTGATGGCGACAAATGCACGCTGATATGTGTTTCCTTGATGTTCTCTACATCCCCCAAATTGACAATCTCAGTTTCGTCCAAATTGGATTTGGGTCTATTCTCAAAGTTCTCAACTTCTCGGAAAACCACTTCTGGTATATCATCCTTTTCTGAATCTATGTCTGTTTGTTACATTGCCTCATTTCAAGTCACATTCGTTGGTTCATCATCAAGATATGTAATAGTAATGCTATGTGAAATAAAATAAATGACAGAAAAAAGTAATAAGAGCAAGATATAAAAATAAACTTGGAAAATACTTTTGATTAAATTCATAACTATTTGATACATCGGAGCTCTTTTCAAAAGTAAAGGCAATGCGGAAAAGTAAAATCAACTAAAAAGTAAAATGCGATGCATAGTGCATTGTTTAGCCTTGCTACCTCGAAGTTCTTCGGGCACTAGTGGTCCCGACTGATTAATTGGTAAGGCGTTCTCATCGGTTCATTGCTTGATTGGAAGGGCCTTCTTCCCCCCTCTTTGAAGATAACACAACAATATATATCATCCTCCAGAATTAGGTTCTTCATTGCTGCCAATGCCTCATCTTCCTCTGATCCATACATAACGTCGGCCAGGCTGAAAAGTCTGCTCCAGCTGGGGTATGGGATGTTCCAATGGATATTAGGGACTGCACCATGGTGGTGACCAATTATTGAACTCCTCCCAAGTGTACTCATACCCCAGGCCAAAAGTGGTACCATTCTTCTTCAACTTGATAGGTTTGGTGATGCCTTGGAGATTTTTGCCAAGTCCCTTTCCTGGCTCGTATCTGTTCCAATTCAAAACGCTCTCAATTTTGTTATCCCATTACTTGTCATTGTCTATGGCCTTGACTCGCTTAATGTGGTGGTATGTTTTTCCACCTATTCTCCTTCTACCTCCGATCATCGGGAGAGTTTGGTAGATGTATATAGGGTTGCTATTGTCGCCATGAATGATCACCTCCTGATGATTCCATTCGAAATTTATAGCTTGATGCAAGGCGGATGCCACAGCCCCACGGCATGGATCCAGGGCTTCCCAGCAACAAATTGTAAGATGATGGCACATCTATGACTTGGAAGTCAATATCGAACCAAGTATGACCCATCTGTAGGAACAGGCTAATTTCTCCAATGGTGGATCTTTAAGACCCATCAAAAGCTTTGACATTGATAGCTCCATCTTTTATTTTGTGCAAAACCTGTACCCAATGTCCTAAGGGTTATTAACAGACATATGTTAAGGTTGGATCCATACTGGCTAAGATCCTGGTGATAAAATAATCCTCGCATTGCGCAGTGATGTGCAGTGCCTTATTTGGACTAAGCCCTTCTAGTGGTAACTCATCCTCGTGGAAGGTGATCTTGTGGTTTTCCAGTTCCTGCTCTACCATATTTTCCATTTCGCCTCCTATTATGTTACTGGGAACATAAGCTTCACCCATTATTTTCACTAAGGAATTTTTATGTGCCTCGGAGCTTTGCAGAAGAGCCATAATAGAAATTTGTGCTGGTCTTTTATTCAGTTGCTCAATGACTGAGTACTTTTTGGCCTATATATTCCTCCAAAGGTCATCGGGTCCAGTTTCAACAGATCGTCCAGAGGCTTTCTTGCTGGACTTAGCTAGATGTTACAGGGTGCATATCATGCCTGTCCTGATCATGCCCTACGCGGCGATTGCTTCTCTAGTATATGTTTTTCCTTTCTTCTAGCCTCAGCTGTGTAATCCCAAGGTATGGCGTTCGACTTGAACAGGGTCACATCTGTTATGATAACCGGAATTGGCGTCCGGGAAGGTAACACAGTAACTTCAAATGGTACAGGTGCCTTTGGAATCCCGAACTCAACCTCAATCGGTTTTGGCACCTTTGCAGGAGGTGCTTTAAACTCGAGTGGTACAGAAACATTTAACACATCGCCCTCAGAGGGCTGGATCTAAACAACGTTGGGATTGAGGGTAATTGTTGGCCTCTTAGGCTCATCTCTTTCAGCTATCAAATCGATTGACCCTTTGGGGTTCCAATCATATTCAACCTCGACCATATGGATGCCCCCACCCTTTTGGTCAGGTAGATGGTTGTTGGGGACATTGGGAGCAAGCACCTTTACTATAATGACCTTGTTATCAATCAAGGTCTGAATCTTGTCTTTCAACGAGCGACACTCATCGATTGTATGTCCTTTCATTTTTGAATGGTATGCGTAGGTTTTGTTAAGGTTGATCCATTAGGAAGGATTTTTTGGAATTATGGCTGGGATAGGTGAGATGGAACCAGCTGCTTTGAGTTTTTCATATAATTGGTCAATTGGCTCGGCTATGGTGGTATACTGTCTGGGAGGTCTTCAGTCGAAATTGGGTCCGGGTCGAGGAAAGTTTTGGCGAGCGGGCGGTGATGGGTAATGAAAAGGTTGGGGGTTGTATGCTTGGTACATAGGCGCAGGTTGGGAATATCTTGGTGAAATGGGTTGATATGTGGGCGGTGGAGGTGATTGGTTGGCAGATGGTGGCATTTGGTATGTGGGTGATGGTGCTTGGTAATTTATGGTATTTTTATATGTGAGTGGAGTTGAGGGATAGGTCTGGTACTTCACAGGGGAATTGTCCCTCTTCGCAGCCATTACGAAATTTACGTCCTTTTTCTTTGATGAGCCACCAGACTCTAAAGCCTTGTTGGTAGCTTGTAATGCCTCAAGGTTAGTGATCGTACCATTTTTATGCCTTCCTTGATCCTTTCTCCCAACTTGATGATGTTGGAGAACTTTTGACCCTCTATTAGCATCAACCTTTCATAGTACTGCGGATCATGAGCATGAACGAAGAACCTTTCATCTGTTCTTCCTCCAAAGTCAGCCTAACTTTACTAGCTTCTGACCTCCAAAAAGTAGCATACTCGCGAAAGGTCTCTGTGGGGTTCTTCTTTAGATTCTGGATATACAATATATCTGGTGTATTTTCAGTGTTGAACCTAAATCTGTCCATAAAGTCATGTTCCATGTTCACCCAACTTGTCCATTTCTTTGCATCCTGGCTGATATACCATGATAAACCATCGCCCTTCAGACTCCTCATGAACAGCTTCATGCGGATTTTCTCGTCCCTTCCAACTCCTACCAGCTTATTACAATACATTCTCAGGTGGACCTGGGATCACCTGTACCGTCGAACATGTCGAACTTGGGAGGTTTGTACCCCTCTGAGAACTCAACATGTGGCTGAACACAAAGATCATCATAGTTTAACCCTTCAACACCTTTGCTACCTTCGAAACCTTGGACCTGGCTAGTCAACCTCTTGAGTTCAGCGGCCAAACTCAGAATGAGGGAGCCCTTGTCATCTGATTCGTGTGTACTTGAGATTGACTGAGTGTAGTGGGGCATAGTGCCCACAAAGATAGGAGTGTTATGGTCTTTTGTTGTGTTTTGGGGCTCAGGAATGAGCGGTGAAGTGTTATTGCATGTGTTGTAGGCTTGTGCATGAGTGGGTTGTATTGGTGGTGGAGGTGCAGGGTTTTGGGTGTTAACATCAGGAGCATCAAGAGTGATTCACAGGCTTGCAAGGTTTCGAACTTAGTCCAATTCCTCCCGAAATCTCAGCAAAGTTTTCTCAAGATGAGCCACAATCTCCTTGGTAATTGCAGCATTCTGAAAGTTTCCTCAAGTTCCTTTCTAGCGTTTGCATCTCCCATTTTGCCTTTGTTCCTGTTTCTAGTAGGACTTGCAGGAGGAGGAGGTGGAGGACCCTTGGATCTTGTTGAGTATGGTGATGGTGCTAGAATGCACGAACTAACCTTTGGGGAGGAGAATAAAAATAAAAGAAAAGCAAAAAGGTAAAGTGTTAGTGCAGATTCTGAAAAATAATATTACAGAATTTAAACACGTTGTGCAATAAGTCGTTTCCTAATTTGGGTGCCTCACTATGCCCGAGGTAGGTCTAGCGAAAAATTAAATTTGGAGAACTGATAATGCTAAATGCCTTATTTTATTGATAGAACAAGACAAGTCTTAAAACAACTGAATGATAAAAGATGTCACTAATGGCCAGTGGCCTTATTACATTATGAAATCGAAAAATAAAGGATCCTAACTACTTGGTCCCAGATGGACCTTCCCCAGATTCGATACTCTTGCCTCCCTAGTATAGTTGCATAAACTCGCGTAGTCCTAACAACAGATAGGCTCGAGCCAGATGTCCGCCTGCACTTCCCTGAGCATTCTGACAATCTTCAATTCTTTTCAAGAACTTCCCTTCCAACTACACTAGACCTCGCTCCAGATACCCCAGCCGATTGTTGGAATTAACAACCATATCCTTCTACTCGTTGATCAGCTTCTCGTGGGCATCCTATATTTCTCGATGTTCATTCTCACATTCTCGCATCCTCTTGCGCAGCTGATTGCATTTGACTTGCGCTTCAGCTTTCTCATCAATAATCCTATGACCATGGACAAATCCTGGACGACCAAAACAATTGTGATCATCTTCCAACCAACCCGTGTAGTGCGGTATATACACGTCATGATACCTGTCTGGTTCATTAGACTTCTTCCCTATGACTAGCTTGTACTGGCAGGTATGCTGAGCGTGACACCTGTGCGGGCTATCATCATCTTGAAAGTCAGCCCGAAAATAACTCATTCTCTCTATCCTTGGTATGATCTGTTTTCTCCCGGTTTGCCTCATGGACCGAGAGGGACATAAGGATGAGTTCTCCTCAGACCGATGAGTACCAGAAATGGCACCTCTCGAGAACGGACAATGAACTCCCCTGTTGGGACCACTCGAACATCCATTGAACTTGCTCTTCCTTTAGACCCTCAAACAATTCTACCCATCCATTGGCGTCTTCTGGATGAGCAAACATGTTGGGCATGAAGTTCATTCACTTTGGGTGGTGAAAAGCGATATGGTCATCCCAATCCATGTGTATGATTTCCTGTCTGTAGTTGCCTTTCTGAAGGTGTTCTATGAGCCAAAGTTGCAGTAACAGATTACAACCCTCAAAGTACGGAGCCCTCGTTGACATATTCCCAAGGCTAGATACATCTTGGCAATGATCATGGGCACAATGCTGAAAGTCTGCCCATTAATACCTTCTATTAAGGTTTTGGTTACCATGGCTAGTCTGGTGTGGATCCTAGACTTCTTCATGGGAAATATTGTTATACCGAAGAAGCAGAACATGAACACAAAGGCCCTCCTATGTATGTGCCCCAAAGATGTGAGGGCGAAGTCATTAGTGTAGGTGCGATAGGACTTGCTATGGTTATACCTTTTGTATAAGAAATCAAATGGTATGTAGGAGTCCTTCAGACAAGCTAGGTCGGGATTTTTCTTTAGTCCCATCATCTTAAGGAAGCCTCAACTTTAAACCTCCTATTTCTTTCAGTAAAAGAGTCATTTCAGAATCCCCGAAGCGAAACACCGATCGATCACTATCCCTGAATAGAGTTGCAACCTCTATGATTTTGTTGTTAGGCTGGATTTCCAGAAGTGAGGTCAAATTACCTATGTACTTGTGGATGATGGTTTAATCGCCGACATGAAGATCCTCCCACCATCTTAGCAGCCTTCGGTGAATATTGAACATCATACCGAATCTAGGGACTTCGTGCCTCATTTTCTGCAAAATAAAGTGTTAGGCCCTTAAGCCCACCTGACTCGACTATTTAAATCAATAATTTGCAAAAGGCATTTAGTTCTCCAAATAAATGCACATAACGTGAAGGTGTCTATTTGGATTTCGAGGAAACCTGGTGGACTTTGGTTTAGGCTATCTTAAGGAGTCATTATGTGGACAACATAACTGACTCGACTAGGGCTGACCATGATGCATGAACAGTTTAATAGAATAAGGTTTCTACTTTTGAAGTGCTAGACAAGGTACCCTTGAGCGGACAACTCAAGAGGAAAAGTCGCGGAAAGGTCAACTACACTGTTGATCGACTGGTTTTACCGCGGTATGGCTTTGACACATTTAGGGGTTATGATATCAGAAGGGCGCGCCACTCATTATAAGCGTTACTATAGGATTTTTTTTGTCATGAGTGGAACATGATGTTGAGGAATGCAGTTGCAATAATGAAGCAAATTGCATGTATTTTCACGTTCATCAAGATTACATTAAATGATAGGAAATTACAACATAATTGAAATGATAAGGCAGCAAAAGAACAAATAAAAGAAAAACATGAAGAGCAAAGTTAGCATTTTTGATGAAATAATTAAAGACAGAAAGTAAATGCAGTTAAGGAAGCAACAAAGCCACAAAAGCATGTAATGGTAAAAGCTTTAAAGAAATTCCCAACAGAGTTGCCATGCTGTCGACGCCCCATTTTCTCGCGAAAGCGGGTTTCGACATTATGGACAAAATAACTCTTTTATTCTCTTTCGTCATATCCATATTCTACCCTTCCCACCCCGCTAAGGTATTTAAACGCGATTAGTCTCGTTTTACCTTTTGCATGCCAGTACCGATCACAACCTATCGGTCCCGGGGTATTAGGACTTCTAATCCTATAGAGAAAGAAAGGGGTAGAGGCATATATGGGTTTTAAAAGGACAAAAACTAGTTTCACAATCAACAAACAAATAACAAGTAAGGGGATTGTCAAATAAACATGCAAAGGTTCATGTAAAAATCCCGTAAATCACATAGCATTTGGTCTAGCACGCCTTACATGTAATGATTTGGTCATAAAAAATCAATTGAACGGCGGAAAGATTAGTTTAGCACATAGAGCTGGATAAAAATCCCGCATTAGGCAACCCGGATCCAATTGTCAGAACTTAAGGTATTTTACAAATAGGTTATTCAGAAAGCACTGATTTCAGACAATAGCCTATGCAGAAGAGTTTGAAATGGAAAATTGAAAATCGCAAAAGTTTAGAGATGGCTTGAAAATTAGCAGAATTGTTTGAGTAAAAGTATAGTAAAGTTGTAGAGAGGCGTTTTCAAAAAGCATTAGCAAAAGGGGTGAGTTAAAGACATTTCTAAAATAACACTTTTTGGTAGATGAAGTAAAAATTTAGGCAAAAAACAAAAGGAATGGTTTCAGAATAAATATGTAAATTTGGAATTTTAAGAGCACCAGAGATCTATAAAAGTTTTAAAACAGACAGACTTGGATAAGTGTCAAAAGCAAACAGCTTCCGAAAAAATTTGCCGAAAGCGTTTATTACTCATATTAGGTGAGTTTTGAACTCCTATAAGCATGATATCTATATCTTGATTTTTTAAGACTCGTCACTATCATTGAACTGATAAGGGAATGAAGACTTGATTGCCCAATAGTATGCCTAGCGTTTGCATTTCCTGTAGACATGATCTCTATATGCAACTTGTTAGATGAGTATTAAGTCCTATAGGCAGGATTTCTAAATGACGTGCAATGTGACTGAATATTAAATCCAATAAGCATGGTATCTAAATAATTGACTTAAGAAACATTAAAAGCCTATAGACATGATCTCTAGGTGGTTGAAAGCATTGACTTATAGGCATGATATCTAAGTGATTGAATAAAAACGTTAGTCCTATAGGTATGCCATCTACCCTTTAGCATATGCAAAAAAATATAAACCCCTCCCACACCTTTTTACTAATATTCCCCAAATTCTTTTTACAAGGTTATTACAAAACCAAAAAGAAAGTAAACAGCAAAATACATCACAGCCTACAGCTTGATCCGAGAAGCCTAATTCAGTCTTAATATCCAATAACATGTGTTTCACCATATTCGGATTCCAGATTCTATGGCCTTCTCTTAGAGTGTTTCAAAGTTCCAAGGAGCTTTAAGAGCCCAGGCAATGCTTACACTTTGAAGAGTGAACATTGTAACAGAGTAGTGTAAGTGTCGAATTACTAGCCCTTAGGTATCCTAGTTTAGAGGGAACTCCAGGGTCCCTAAGCATGGCTTACCCGAGGGGGGTAGAACATAAGAACTAGGAGTAAGTGCAAACGGGGGGAGGAACCTCTGCGGGAGGTGGTCATACCGGCCATGGTATAGACTGGCACACCCCTGACCCCTTGCTCAGGTTCAAACAAATAAAAGCAGACTCTTAGAGAGTCAAACTCATGTCTGAATGGTGATTAGGACATCAACAGACCCAATTAATGCTGAGCACATAAGGGGAGAGGGAATGTGAAAGCAATTGAGTAAGGACTCAGAAGAGTCTAGTTCTGGATCACAGATAAAAATTCAAAGTGCAGCCATGATTCATGACAATACCCACATACAAAGGGAATGGAGGGAAAGGATTCAATCATAACAGATTGTAAGCATAAAGAGGCATAAGATGCTTGAATATAATCATATAATGCAGGAAAGCATGAGTAAACACATAGGGAAAGAAGTGTAGAAGAGGATAAGAGAAAATACAATAAAGATGATGCTATTTAACTAGAAGAACATGCTAGTTGCAAGTTTAGAACAGCAGAATAGTAACAACAAACAAACAACCAGGCAGTCAAAAGGAAAAAACACAAGGAACTTCAATAAGTACTTGTGAGTTCAGAGAAACTCCAGGAGATTTAGACATCAAGAGATAATGGAGCAGAGTGCTCAGCAGTACGAGTAGACAAGAAGGCAAAAAAATAAAATCTCAGTCAATCAAATAAAATCTCCCTTAGTCAAAAGGATTTGATTTCAAACGGGGGTGGTAATTAGGGAAGGGAAAACCTTTCAGAGTAATAAAATAAAAGGCAGGGGCATAGAGAATCTATTTAAGGTAGAAAATTATAGTACACGTTTTGAAAGAATAAGGAAATAAATTAATCAAATAGTGTGAAATTCAAAAACCTCGAATGTACTTATACAGAATAATAGGGAAAAGGTTGAATTGTCAAAAATCAGTAGCAAATCAATTAAGCCTTAGTAAAAGGGGATTGAAATCAATCACAAGCTAATGGAACCAATTCCAAAAGAACAAAACCCTCGTATAGAAGCATGCTAACATCAAGCAAAGAAGAGATCGGCATAAACAAGCATAAAAAAAAGAAGGCAAGTTCCAATTCAGTCCATGATCTCACCATGAGTTTGGGAGCCTAGGGTTTCTAGGGTAGAACCCTAAAACCAAATGCTTGCAAGAATCACAGACATATGCAGCAGTCAAAAGCAGTAGAGCGAAAGTTTGTAAAGAACAAGTTTTAGCACAACTAAAACTCGAACCGGTTCGGAGTTTAGGAAATAGTGGGAGAAGGAAGTTCGATAACCCAAATAGATTCAGTAAAAGTAAACAACTTCAGTAGGCAAGATAGGCGTATAAATATACTTACAGAAACATCAGTAGAAACAGTAATACAACAAAGGCAGAGAGACATGCATATTAAGGATCAAACGATAACCCCCTCAAATATTGCATGAACACACAAATTCACATATAGAAAGAAGAAGAAGAAGGATCGTTTTAGGGTTTTGAAAACCCTAATTTGAACAGACCAATTTTAAAAGGAAAAAATTGGTTAAAATCGTTAAAACATCGAATAGGGCATAGATATGATACATATCTAAGAAAATAAGGAAAGAAAAACATCGAATCAAACTTTTTAGGGTTTCTCAGAAACCACAGAGACGAGAAGGCCTGAAATAGTGTGGTCTCTGAACGAATGTGAACCATGGCTAAGCCTTTTAGAGCTCGAACACACCGGAACGTAGCTGGAGAAGACAGGGGAGCTCAGGTCGGCGGAGGGTCTGAGTAGGTTGGTTGAAGATTGAGCCTTGAAATCTTGAATAATCATTACTTGGGGTGAAAGAGGAGAGAACATAGGTTTTCCATGGCCTGAGAAGCCATGGACGCTGGTGTATTTTTTATCGGAGACGAAAGTGGGCTGCTAGGGTTCAGAGAGCGTTTGAGAGGAAAGAGGTTTTGGGGCGGCTATTTTGGGAGAATGATTAGGGTTAGGGGTAATTGGGGATTAAAAAAGGAAGGGATGGAGTAGGGCCGTTGATCAAAATATCAACGGCCAGGATTAAAAGAAGAAACGGGCAGTTGGACAAACGGGTAATTGGGTCGCCTAATTGGGCTGAAATGGGGGTTAAAATTGGGATCAAATGTGGGGTCAAATATGGTTATAATTGAAATGGAAATAGGCTAATCTTTAAATAGCCACTTTTTCTCTTTTTAATCGAAGGCGAGGAATGTAGATGGGTTTAAGCTGTGGTATTCTGGGGTCGTGAGAGGTAAGAATGGAGTGGAAATCTTGGTAGATAGGGACCTAAGGGAGTCCGTGGTCGAGGTTAGGCGAGTGAATGATAGGTTAATGTCTATTAAGCTGGTTATTAGGGGTTGCGTCCTCAACGTCATCAGCGCTTACGCGCCGCAAGCAGGCTTAGACGAGGAGGCTAAGAGGCACTTTTGGGAGGACTTGGATGATCTGGTGAGTAGTATTCCCCAATCTGAGAAATTAGTTATTGGAGGGGACTTTAATGGTCATATTGGGGCTGATGCTGGTGGCTATGATGAGGTGCATGGTGACTTCGGCTTTGGGGTTAGGAACGGAGGAGGCACTTCGCTGCTTGATTTCGCTAGTGCTTCCGAGCTTCTGATTGCGAACTCAAAATTTCAGAAGAGGGAGGAGCATTTGGTCACCTTCAAGAGTTCGGCGGCGAGGACTCAGATTGATTATATTCTCATCAGAAGGAGCGATAGGGGTATGTGCAAGGACTGCAAGGTTATTCCGGGAGAGTCTCTTTCAACTCTTCATAGATTCCTAGTGATGGATGTCGGTCTCTGGGTGAAGAGGAAGAGGAGGGGCGCTCGGGGACAACCGCGGATTAGATGGGGTGCTTTGACTAAGGAGAAAGCACAGGAGTTGGAAAGGAGGTTAGTTGAGGGCGGAGCTTGGAGAAGTTCTGGGGAAGCGGATGCTATGTGGACAGTGACGGCGGACTTGGTTAGGGGGGTAGCACGGGACGTGCTCGGGGTAGCCAAGGGTTATTCAGGCAGACATCAGGGTGATTGGTGGTGGAACGATGTAGTCAAAGGAATAGGGGAGGTGAAGAAGGCGGCGTTCGCTAGGTTGGCAGGGAGCACAAGCGAGGAAGAACGGAGAGTGAACAGGGTGATCTACAAGGTGGCGAAGAAAGAAGCAAAGATGGCAGTCACGGAAGCTAAAAACGCGGCGTTCGGTCGCATGTACGAGGAACTAGGGGAGAGAGGCGGGGATAAGAAGTTATTCCGGTTAGCTAAAGCAAGGGAAAGGAAGGCACGTGATCTAGACCAAGTTAGGTGTTTCAAGGGCGAGGATGGTAGAGTTCTGATGGGGGAATCTCAAATCAAACAGAGGTGGCAGGCGTACTTTCCGGACTTACTTAACGAGGAGGGGGATCGTAACATAGAGCTAGGGGAGCTGGGGCATTCAGAGCAACATAGAGACCTTGGATACTGCAGGCGCATTAGGGTGGAGGAGGTCATGGGGGCTTTGCGTAGGATGAGTAGGGGTCGAGCGACCGGGCCTGACGAGATCCCGGTGGAGTTTTGGAAGTGCATGGGTAAGTCAGGAGGGGAGTGGCTCTACAGGTTGTTCAATGCGATCTTCAGGACCAAAAAGATGCCAGATGAGTGGAGGTGGAGTACAGTGGTGCCCTTGTGCAAGAACAAAGGGGACATCCAGTGTTGCAACAACTATAGGGGTATCAAATTAATAAGTCACACGATGAAGGTTTGGGAGAGGGAGATTGAGGCGCGGGTGAGGGAGGTGACAACTATATCTGGGAACCAGTTCGGTTTCATGCCGGGTCGCTCCACTGTAGAGGCTATCCACCTTGTCAGGCGGCTGGCGGAGCAATTCAGGGATAAGAAGAAGGACCTACACATGGTGCTTATCGACTTGGAGAAGGCGTATGACAAGGTCCCAAGGGAGGTGCTATGGAGGTGCTTGGAGGCGAAGAGCGTACCGGAAGCCTACATCAGAGTAATCAAGGACATGTACAATGGAGCTAAGACTAGGGTTAGGACGGTGGGTGGCGAATCAGACCATTTTCCAGTGGTTATGGGACTCCATCAAGGATCGGCGTTGAGCCCCCTCTTGTTTGCCTTAGTGATAGATGCTCTAACCCGACATATTCAAGGGGATGTGCCTTGGTGTATGCTATTTGCTGATGACATAGTATTGATAGATGAGACGAGGGTCGGTGTTATTGAAAGGTTAGAGCTATGGAGACAGACTCTCGAGTCTAACGGTTTCAAAATAAGCAGATCTAAGACAGAGTACTTGGAGTGCAAGTTTAGCGCCGAGCCGAGCGAAGTAGGCAGGGACGTGATGATTGGTTCCCATGCCATCGCCAAGACGGATAGTGTCCGATACCTTAGGTCTGTGATTCAGGGGGACGGAGAGATTGACGGGGACGTCACTCATCGTATAGGAGCGGGGTGGTCAAAGTGGAGGCTTGCATCAGGAGTCCTGTGTGACAAGAAAGTTCCACTCTATAGAGCCGTGGTTAGACCTGCGATGTTGTATGGGGTGGAGTGCTGGCCCGTGAAGAACTCGCATGTTCAGAGAATGAAGGTTGTAGAGATGAGGATGCTTAGGTGGATGTGCGGTCACACCAGGCTAGATAAGATTAAGAATGAAGTTATTCGAGAGAAGGTGGGGGTGGCCCCGGTGGATGAGAAGATGTGAGAAGCGAGGCTGAGGTGGTTCGGGCATGTGCGGAGGAGAAGTCCCGATGCCCCGGTGAGGAGCTGCGAGCGGCTGGAGGTTGTTGGCGGTCGGCGAGGCAGAGGGAGGTCTAAGAAGTATTGGGGAGAGGTGATTAGGAAGGACATGACTAGAATGCAGGTTTCCGAGGACATGACCCTTGATAGGAAAGTTGGAGGTCTAGAATCAGGGTTGTAGGATAGGGGCTCCTAGAGTTTTTCGTACGCCTCATCCGGGGTTGGGTGTGGGTCAGCAGGGTTACCCATAGATGATTTGTGTTTTAGCTTATGTCCCCCCTATTGCTGTTAGTTATGGTAGTTACTGCATGATATTATTGCATGCGATTGTATTTATGTTTCGTATTTTTAGATAATTATTTACGCTATTTCTGCTGGAGTTACTAATGCTCTATTGTTTGTGTTTTTGTCTTTGTTTTCGTTTTACTGCTGTTTTTCCTTTTATCCTATGAGCCGGGGGTCGATTGGAAACAGCCTCTCTGCCCTTTCGGGTAGGGGTAAGGCTTGTCTACATATTACGCTCCCCTGAACCCACCTGGTGGGAGTATACTGGGTAGTTGTTGTTGTTGTTAGCTTAAAAGTATCAAATAAATTTATAAAAAAAATGCAAAAATCACCTTAATCATATCTGATATAAATATAACGATGGAAAATAAATGACTCAAAACAGAACAATATGGGAATAATTATTGAGGTTTTATACTGCTAAAATAGATAATAAATTAATTTTAAAAATCTTTAAAAAAATTAAGAAAATACCAAAACCTCTAGGGATGCTTATATATGCATGAGAATGCTATTTTGAAAGTATTTTTGGGTATAAAAATATATAGGAAAAAATTGGGTATCAACAATGATATAGGTATACTAAGAAAAAGAAAATTTCTCTTGATTTGCTAAAATTGACAAATAAAAAAATATATTTTTAATATAGTAGACAAGTAGAAATAAATGGTGGGAATAATAAGGTCCATAAAGGGTTCCCACTTCCAAAAAGTTGTTTGCTGATAGAACGATGATATGTTAGCGTTGACTCATAAGGTTCTTTTCTTGCTTATTGTTATTTTTCTTCGTAGAAAAGTAAAGAAAAAAGATAATAATTTTAGGGGGATCCTTCCAAAGTCTGATTAGGCAGTAGGGGGATTAATTAATTTAATCCTACTAAAAAGTGCAGATAGTAAACACAATTTGAATGTTGATGACTCTAGTTGTATCATCTTATCCTGATTTTTGACTAATACAAGCACCAACACTTGTATCTTCGTTTTGATAATGATGTGGGTTATTATTAAAAGTTGAACATTTATACAAAAGTATGCAGAATGTATTGTTTCAAGATCATCTATGTACTACTTCTTCCGTTCATTTGTACTTGATAAGTACGATAAAGTTGAACTTTCATTTTTATTTGTCATTTTATCTACATTAAGACTTTATATATTTTTTCCTATTTTACCCTTAACTAACACTTCCTGAATAATTAATGGTCAATTGTAGCTTTCCAATGCTCAATATTGGAATTCACATAGAGCTCTTCATTATCCCTCTTCGTTAAACACAAAAGTCCTCTAAAATTATCTTATATTCACTTCTTCTTTGGAGTATTGTTTTTCTTCAGAAGTTTCTTTGTCATGACCCAATTCTTAGCGTGTCATGATGGCGTCTAACGTAGTACTACCTCTGGTCCACAATAAGTGTTGAATTTACTTTTGGAACGCCTATTAATAAAATACTAAATTCTATACAACAATACATAGTATGATTAAATAATACTTAATTAAATATTTAATGTGAGGAGTAAATTTATTTTAAAGGATATGTACATAAGAGTAATTTTGTAAAAATAAATTAATTTTTTTCTCGATTATATAAATGAACACTTATCTTGAAAAATAATAAAAAAGTAAATTGATCATTTATTGTGGACCAAAGGGAGTAGTCGGCAAGCCGACATTTACAAAATATTCCCAATATTTAACTAAAATGAACTAAAGTAGTTTTAAATAACAAAACTTTTCATAAGCGGAGTAGAAAACCCAAAATATAACGCGAAAACTCCCAAACAATGGGGTATCACTGAGTACATGAGCGTCTGAATACCACAAGTTTGGGAAATACCGTCTAACATAATCCGAAACAAGATACAATAAGCTGAAAGTCAACTGTACAGAGTATCAATACCATCTGTTCCCATAAACACATGGATCTGCACATGAAGTGTAGAGTATATTGTGAGTACAACCAACTTAGTAAGTAACAAAACTAAATAATGGACCTGTGATAGTGATGAGCTATATAGATATAGTTCAATTTCAGTAGTCTGAACAAAAGAAAGTAAGCAAGCTTTCAAATCCGGCAGTTTAAGTCAAATCAATTTATATATGTCAAGTTCAAGTAAAACAGGATATAATTTCTATAAGACATTTCAAAGCAGTGATATATGGCAGCTAAGTGCAACAACAATGAAATCAAATGTTGCCTTACAAAGCAACAGTCACTCAGTCCTCCCGTCCACTCCAACCTCATCATCACTCATTCCTCACAGTCGTTCCGCACTCGACACTTGTACTCAATAGGTACTCAATAGGTACTTGCGCTCATTGGGGGTGTGTACAGACTCCGGAGGGCCTCCTTTAACTAAAGAGATATATTAAGCCAATCATGATATAAATCAATAAAATATATTGCGGCAGGAAACCCGATCCCATAAATACCCTTACAATCAAGCCCTCGGGCTCACTCAATTATCAACCTCTCCAATCTCTTCGACTCACTCATCATGTCTTAAGGTGTAATCTCTCTTCATTATATTAAAAATATTTTCTATTTGTATGATATCTCTATCTTCAAGATCAATTATTAACTAAGGGTATATGAAAACCCAACCAGTCGTCTTAATTTATGCCCGATCCCCTATTAACTGCTTCCCCTATTCATGTCAGCTGTCTTGGTTTGCGGGAACGTTCGGTGTAAGCTTTTGGAGTGTTTTTTGGGCACTTAGTCCTTAAATGAGAGCTTAAGTATTGAAAAATGACCCATAGTCAGAACAATATGTAGACGACATCAGAATAGAAATATGATGGTTCTGTTAGATCCATTAGGTGATTTCAGGGTTGGGAGCGCGTGCAGAATGTATTTTGGAAGCCCAAAGATAATCTAGCCTTGAACTGCCGAAGTTTGAATTTTTGAAGTTTCCGGTCCGATAGTGAGTTTTTAATCTGAGGGTCGAAATTGGAATTTCAAAAGTTTCAATAGCTCTGTCATGTCGTTTGGGATGTGTGCGCAAAATTTCAAGTCATTCTGATGTGGTTTGGTCGGGTTTTTGATCGAAAGCGTGTTTTTATGATATTTGAAGTTCTTAGGCTTAAAACATTAATTAATTCGAGTTTCCGAAGTTATTTTAGGTGTTTTATGGATTGATACAAGTTTGAATAGGGTAATAGGTTTTATTGGGTCTTCTTGTTGAGTTCCCGGGGGTCTCGGGATGATTTCGGATGGTTGACGGGAAGATCGGAGAAGTATTGCAGCAGCTGAAGTTTTTCTCTTATGGTATTTTCACTTCTGCGACTTGGGAACCACAGAAGCGGAGCTGCATAAGCGGCTAAAGGTCCGTAAAAGCAGTTTGGGGTCGTTCCTTCAGACACCGCAGGAACAGTATGAGACCCGCAGAAGTGGTTATTGGTCCGCAAAAGCGGAAATTGGACCTTTAGTGAAATTCGCGGAAGCGGAACTTGTTACGCAAAAGCGAGACCGCTGAAGAGGTCCATTGACCTTAGAAGCGGAAACCCCTGGGTAGAAACACCAAATTCGAGGGTTTTGTTTCAAAAGTTTGAAAATCAAATTTGAGCTCAGGAGAGGACGATTCTGAGTGGGTTTTTAAGAGGAGATACTGGGTAACGTTTCCTTATTCCCTTTTAGTTATATTGTAGCAATACATGGCTAAATTCATCATTTAAATTCGAATTGAGGATAAAAATTGGGAAAATTTTTGAAGAAACTTCTTAGACCAAAATTTTAAGTTTTGAGCAGGTTTTTGATATCCGATTAGGGAGATTTTTACATGGTTAGACTCGTGAGAGTACGAGGGTTATGAAAATATAAAATTTACCCAATTCTGAGACGTTGACCTAAGGGGAATTTTTGTTGTTTTACCTAATTTCGCATCTTATCCTTGAATTAAATAGTAGACTCAGTTGCTTGAGATGTCATTAATGTATGTAATTGATTTAAATAGATTTGGGCCATTTGGAGTCAGATACTCGTGGCAAAGGTGTGATTTTGAGTTGATTTTGTAGTGAGTTCGAGGTAAGTGGCTTGTCTAACCTTGTGTGGGGGACCTTTCCCCTTACGACATGATACTTGATATTTGAATTCCTCGTACGTGAGGTGACGAGCGCGTACTAAGCTAATTATTGAAATTCCATTTCTACTTGAAGTATTTAAATTGCGTTTTTCCTACCTACTTGTTTATTTTAACTTGTAATTTTAACCTGTATTAGCCTAGAGAAGAATGTTTAGTTGACTTACTTAATTATTTGTTTAAATTGTATTATTTGTACTGGGTAAAGCATGTTAAGCTGGAATTTACTATTTCTCATTCTGACTTTAGCATTTATTATGATACTTTGAGTTGTTATTGTGTTTTTAAATTTGGGACTACGGGACTACATCCCCGGAGATCCCCTGCACGTGTTATATCCTGCACTGAAAGTGTGGGATACCAAGAGATCTTTGGCACAAATGTTATACTTATATTGAGGAAACTAGGAGCTCCTCGTGATACCAGTAGATCCCCGGCACAGATGTTACATATATATTGAGGATACCAAGAGATCCTCGGGATACCAAGAGATCCCTCATGTATAAGATGAGGATACCAAGAGATCCCCGATTCTTATCCGTGTTGTGAGAAGAATTCCCTTAACTTGTTTTGTTTTCTGCTTTCTATTACTACTGTTTATTATTTATCATGTTTAGATTATCGCTGTAGACTTTATTTAAACCATTACCGTTATCGTATCTTTTATTATGTTTTATCTATGTAAGGCCCTGACCGTCCTCGTCATTACCCGACTGAGGTTAGGCTTGGCACTTTCTGAGTATTGCTTGGTGTACTCACGCATCTTCTGCGCATGTTTTAAACGTGCAAATCCAGGTACCTCCACTCAGGCGCATTATCAGTGAGGTATGGAGAGCTACAGAGACTTTGAGGTATATCTACAGCGTTCACAGACCGAAGAGTCTCCTTCTTACTTTATCTTGTAGCGTTTAAAATTCTTTCGTAACTTGATGTAAAATTTTCTGGACTTTAGAGCACTCTAATGAATTTCTCTAGCCTGTGTTGCCCGTGAGTTTTCGGGTTTTGGGATATTGTTATGGCTTTTGTGATGTTAAGCTGTAAATGCCGAGCGACATTCATATACGAACTATTTTTCTAGATATTTAAATTTAGTTCTTTATTTTCGCAATTATTTTGTTTTCGCATTGTTAGGCTTACCTAGTCGTATGGACTAGGTTCCATCATGACATGTTCACAGATGGTGAATTATGGGTCCTGACAAGTTGGTATTAGAGATTTAGGTTCACAGGAGTCAAGGCACACATGCCGATTTATTAGAGTCTCGCTGATTGGTATGGAGACATCTACACTTATCTAGAGAGGCTATGTAACTTATTAGGAAAAATCTTCACTTCATTTGATTTCCTGGTCGTGCAATATTTTGACAATGGTGAGGACACGTGCTACTCGAGATGATCAGGCACCCGCGCCTCCTCTTGCAGCCGTCAGAGGCAGGTGCCGAGGTAAAGGCCGTGGACGCGCACATGGTGCAGCCAGAGAACCTGCACGAGCTGCCGTTGAGGTACCACCAACAGATCCGGCTAGAGTTCAGGCACCTGACACGCCTTCAGCCACTACTACTCCAGCCCTTCAGGAGACATTGGCATAGTTTATGAGCATGTACACCACCTTAGCTCAGGCAGGGTTGCTTCCCTTGCTGCATCTACATCCCAGGCCGGGAGAGGAGCCCAGATCCTTGCATCATGCGCTCATGAGCAGCGAGTGCATGTTGAGTAGGTCTTAGAGATCATTCATGTACATCCTACAGTACAAATTCAACACGAGGAAGGGGCAGCTGCTTTTGAGGATGAGTAGCGGAGGCTTGAGCGATTCAAGAAGTATTATCCTCCGGTTTTCAATGGACTAGCATCAGATGATGCCCTGGCATTTTGAGAGGGCTGCCATCATATTCTTTGCACTGTGAGTACAGCCGAATCCAGTGGGGTTTCCTTTACTACTTTTCTGCTTCGAGGAGCCGCCTATGATTGGTGGCACACTTATGAGATAGACATCCTAATCGAGGCTACTTTACTGACTTAGACCCAGTTCGCGAAATATGTGCATGTGAGAGTTTGTCCCTCAGAGACTCAGGAACGCATGGAGCGCATAGTTTGAGCATTTGCACCAAGGTGTTATGACCATTATGGAGTATGCTATCCGTTACACCAGTTTGGCCAGGCATGCACCAGCCATGGTTGCTACTGTCCGCGAAAGGGTTCGCTGGTTCATTGAGGGTCTTATTCTACCCATCAGATCTCGTATGGCTCGAGAGTTGGAGATGGACATTCCTTATCAGCAGGTAGTGAGCATTGCTAGAAGGATCGAGGGTATGCTCGCTAGGGAGCGAGAGGATAGAGCGGCCAAAAGGTATCGAGAGTCGGGCCACTACTCTGGTGCTCGTACCCCACCAGCAGGTCGATATGGTAGGGGTTATATGGGTCGCCCCATTCATTCAGCTCTTCCATCAGCCAGCAGCACTAAAGCTACTCCTAGACCCCAAGAGCCTTACTATGCACCTCCGATTTCTAATGCGCCTCCTGCGCGGGGTTCTTTCAGAGGTTAGTCCAACATACTTGGCCCTAGATAGTCACAACCACCACGTCTTACTAGAGCTTGTTTTGAGTGTGGTGACACCCCCTATGTTGTGATTGAATGACCTATACTTGGACGGAGTGCACCTCCACAGACTTTTATTCCACATTGCACTCAGCATAGTTCTTAAGCCATGATAACAGCTCCACCTGTTACCGCATCCACCCAGCTAGCTAGGGGCGGAGGTTGGGGAGGTAGAGGCCACCATTGAGGGGGAGGCTAGGATAGATATTATCCCATTCCTTCTCGTACCGAGGCCGTTGCCTCCGATTCTGTCATCACATGTATTATACTGTTTTGTCACAGAGATGCATCAGTTCTATTCGATCCAGGATCCACTTATTCTTATGTGTCTTCTTATTTTTCTCTGCATTTGGGTGTAGCCTGAGATTCTTTGAGTTCTCCTATTTATGTTTCTACTCTTGTGGGAAATTCTCTTGTTCTGGACTCCGTTTATCAGCCATGTTTTGTTACAATTCATGATTTTGAGATCAGAGAACATTTATTATCACTCAATATGGTGGATTTAGATATTATCTTCGGCATGGATTGGTTGTCACCCCATTATGATGTTATTTATTGTCACGCCAAGACCGTGCCGTTGGCTATGCCAGGCATTCCGCGTGTTTAGTGGAGTGGTACTTTAGATCGCACTCCCAGTAGAGTTATCTCTTTCCTTAAAGCTCAACGCATGGCTGAAAAGGGTTGTGCCGTATATTTAGCTTATGAGAGAGATGTCTGTGTTGATACCTTTTCTATTGATTCAATCCTAGTGGTATGAGATTTTCCCAATGTGTTTCCAACTGATCTTCTGGGCATGCTGCCCAATAGAGACATTGATTTTGGCATTGATATGTTGCTGGGAACTCTGCCCATTTCCATTCCTCTGTACCGTATGGCTCCTCTTGAGTTGAAGGAGTTGGAGGAACAATTACAGGAATTTCTTGATAAGGGTTTTATTCGACCTAGTGTTTCACTGTGGGGTGCTCCTATGTTGATTTTGAAGAAAAAGTATGGTTCTATGCATATGTGCATGGATTATCGTCAGTTGATTAAGGTTACAGTTAAAAACCGTTATCCTTCGCCTCATATTGATGATCTATTTGACCAGCTTCAGGGCGCACATGTATTTTCGAAGACTGATTTGCGCTCAGGTTATCAATAGTTGAAGATTCGGGAGCCAGATATCCTTAATACTGCCTTCAAGACTCGGTAAGGTCATTACGAGTTTCTTGTTATGTCATTTGGGCTGACCAATGCCCCATCAGCTTTTATACATTTGATGAACACTGTGTTCAGGCCATATCTCGACTTGTTCGTCATTATTTTCATACACGATATTCTTATATACTCCCGGAGTCGGGCAGATCCTGAGCATCACCTGAGGACCGTGCTTCAGACCATGAGAGAGAAGAAGTTATATGCAAAGTTCTCAAAATGTGAGTTTTGGCTGAGTTCTGTGGCATTCTTAGGCTACGTGGTATCGGGTGAGGCCATTCGAGTGGATCCGAAGAAGGTGGAAGCTGTGCAGAGTTGGCCCAGGCCCTCCTAAGCTACAGAGATTCACAGTTTTCTTGGCTTCGCGAGTTATTACCATCATTTTGTGGAGAGGTTTTTATCGATCGCAGCCCCTATGACTAGATTGACCCATAAGGGTGCTCCATTTCAGTGGACCGAGGAGTGTGAGGCGAGCTTTCAGAAGCTCAAGACAACTTTGACTTCAACCCCTATTTTGATATTGCCTACTGGTTTGGGGTCTTATATCGTTTATTGTGATGCCTCACGGGTTGGCCTTGGAGCGGTCTTTATGCAGGACAGTCGGGTGATTTCCTATGCGTCTAGTTAGTTGAAGATACATAAGACGAATTACCATGTCCACGATCTTGAGTTAGCTACTATTGTCCATGCCTTGAAGATCCGTCGTCATTATTTGTACGGTGTGCCTTGTGAGGTTTACACTGACCACCGGAGTTTGCAACAACATTTCAAGAAAAAGGATCTAAACTTGAGCAAGAGGAGGTGGTTGGAGCGCTTTGGTAGCTACTGTTTGTGAGAGGGTTCGCAGGTTTATTAAGGGTATTATCTATTCCATCAGGTCTAGCATGGCGCGAGAGTTGGAGATGGATATACCCTATTAGCAGGTTGTGAGTATAGCCAGGAGGATAGAGGGTATGGATGCCTGAGAGGGAGAGGAGAGAGAGGCTACGAGGTCTCGAGAGTCTGGTAATTTCTCTGGTATCCGTACTTCAAGAGCAGGTCGTCATGGTAGGGGCTATACGGGTCGCCCAGTTCACTTAGTTGTTCCTTCACCCATCAGTACTCCAGCTCCTCCGAGATCTCAGGAGTCTTATTATGCATCCCCAGTTTCTAGTGCGCCTCCTGCGCGAGGTACATCTAGAGGTCAGTCTAGAAGGGGTTGGGCCTAGTCAATCACAGCCACCGCGCCCTTCCAGAGCTTGTTATGAGTGTGGGGATACTCGCCATGCAGTGAGGGATTTCCCTCGGCTCAGGAGGAGTGTATCTTAACACCAGTCTCAGCAGCAGCGCCCCCAGCGGGATTCTCAGGACATTGTTCCACCTCCAGCTTCCGCCCCACCTACCCAGCCAGCCAGGGGCGGAGATCGGGGAGGTAGAGGTCACCCTCGCGTTAGGGGCCGGGCCAGATTTTATGCCATTCCTGATCGTGCCGAGGTTGTCGCCACCGATTCTGTTATCACATGTATTATATTGTGTAGTCACAGAGAGGCATCGGTTCTATTCGATCCAGGCTCTACTTATTCTTAAGTGCCATCTTTTTTTGCTCCGCATTTGGTTACAACCCGAGAGACCTTGAGCTCTCCTGTTTATGTTTCTACTCCTGTGGGAGATTCCCTTGTTGTGGACCGCATATATCGGTCATGTTTGGTTGCTATCTGTGGTTTTGAGACCAGGGTAGATCTTTTATTACTTGATATGGTTGATTTCGATATTATCTTGGGCATGGACTGGTTATCACCCCATTATGCTATTCTTTATTGTCACACTAAGACCGTGACGCTGGCTATGCCAGGTATCCCGCTTATTGAGTGGAGTGGTACTTTCGATCACACTCCCAGCAGAGTTATATCTTTTCTTAAAGCTCATCGTATGGTTTAGAAGGGGTGTACGCGTATTTAGCCTATGTGAGAGATGTCAGTACTGATGCCCCTTATGTTGACTCTAGTCCAGTGGTACAGGATTTTCCCCATGTGTTCCCAGCTGATCTCCCAGGCATGCTGACCGATCGGGACATTGATTTTGGTATTAATTTGTTTCCGGGCACTTAGCCCATACCTATTCTTCCTTACGGTATGGCTCCTCCTGAGTTGAAGGAGTTGAAGGATCAGTTATAGGAATTGCTTGATAAGGGTGTTATTCAAACCAGTGTTTCACCATGGGGTGCTCCAGTCTTGTTTGTGAAGAAAATGGATGGTTCTATGCAGATGTGTATCGATTATCGTCATTTGAACAAATTTACGGTGAATAACCGATACCCTTTGCCTCGTATTGATGATCTATTTGACCAGCTTTAGGGCGCACATGTGTTTTCTAAGATTGATTTACGCTCAGGTTATCACCAGCTAAAGATTTGGGAGCCGGATATCCCAAATACTGCTTTCAGGACTCGGTATGGTCATTACAAGTTCCTTGTCATGTCATTTGGGCTGACCAACGCCCTAACAACTTTTATGCATTTGATGACAGTGTATTCAGGCCCTATCTCGACTCGTTTGTCAATGTTTTCATAGATGATATTCTTTTATACTCCCAGAGCCGGGAAGATCATGAGCAACACCTGGGGACAGTGCTTCATACCTTGAGGGAAAATAAATTATATGCAAAGTTCTCAAAATGTGAGTTTTGGTGTAGTTATGTGGCCTTCCTAGGCCACGTGGTACCGAGTGACGACATTCGGGTAAATCCGAAGAAGGTGGAGGCCATTCAGAGTTGGCCCATGCCCTCCTCACCTATAGAGATCCGCAGTTTCCTTGGCATGGCAGGGTATTCCGTCGTTTTGTGGAGGGGTTCTCGTCGATTGCAGCCCTTATGACAAGATTTACCCAAAAGGGTGCTCCTTTTCAGTGGTCAGACGAGTGTGAGGCGAGCTTCCAAAAGCTCAAGACGGCATTGACTTCAGCCCCTATTCTAATTTCTCCTACTGGTTTGGGGTTCTATACAGTATATTGTGATGCCTCATGAGTTGTACTTGGAGCAGTATTGATGCAGGACGGTAGGGTGATTGCCTACGTGTCCAGAAAGTTGAAGGTACATGTAAAGAACTATGTTGTCCATGACCTTGAGTTAGCGGCTATTGTTCTTGCCTTGAAAATCTGGCGTCATTATTTGTACAGCGTGCCTTGTGAGATTACAGGGATCATCAAAATTTGCAACATTTGTTCAAGCAGAAGATCTGAACTTGCACCAGAGGAGATCGTTGGAGCTACTGAAGTATTATGATATTACTATTCTTTATCAGCCGGGCAAGGCCAATGTGGTAGCCGATGCCTAGAGTCGCCGGGCGGAGATTTTGAGGAGTTTTGCATATTTACCAGCTTCGGAGAGGCCTATGGCAATGGATGTTCATGCTTCAACCTGTCAGTTCGTGAGATTGGACCTTTAGGAGCCCAGTCGGGTTCTAGCTTGTGCGGTTTCACGATCTTCATTATTTGATCCTATTAAGGAGCGACAGTATGATGACCCTCATTTGCTTGTCCTGAGGGACACAGTTCAGCATGGCGATGTTAAGGATGTGACTATTGGAGATGACGGGGTATTGAGGATGAGAGGGCGGATTTGTGTGCCTGATGTTGATGATATTCAGGAGTTGATATGGCCCATAGCGCGCAGTACTCCATCCATCCGGGTGCCGCAAAGATGTATCGGGATCTGAGGCAACACTACTGGTGGAGAAGAATGAAGAAGGACATAGTTGAGTTTGTAGCTAGATGCCTCAACTGTCAGCAGGTAAAGGCTGAGCACTAGAGACCGCGAGGGTCACTCCAGCAGATGGAGATTCCGGAGTGGAAATGGGAGAATATCACTATAAATTTTGTGACTGGTCTCCCCCTGAAGGCTAGAAAATTTGATTCTATTTGGGTTGTTGTGGATCAGTTGACCAAGTCCGCTCATTTCACTCCAATGTGTACTTCATACTCAGCGGAGCAGTTAGAAGGGATCTATATTAGGGAGATTGTCCATCTACATGACATTCCAATTTCTATCATCTCAGATAGGGGTTCAGTGTTTACATCACGATTCTGGAGAGCCGTCCAACACGAGTTGGGTACCCGGGTGACCATGAGTACAACTTTTCACCCTCAGACGGACGGGCAGTGCAAGCGCACTATTCAGATTCTCGAGGATATGCTCCGTGCGTGCGCGATTGAGTTTAGAGGGTCTTGGGACCAGTTATTGCCATTTGCTGAGTTTGCATACAACAACAATTATTAGTCCAGTATTCAGATGGCGCCATATAGTGCCTTATAAGGTAGGAGGTGCAGATCCTCGGTAGGTTGGATTGAGTTGGGTGAGGCCAGGCTATTGGGCACTGATTTGGTTCAGCATGCGGCTGAGAAGGTTAAGGTGATTCAGGACAGACTCCGTGCAGCCCAGTCTAGATAGAAGAGTTATGCGGATCGGAAGGTTCGTGATGTATTCTTTATGCTTGGTGTGCGGGTTTTTCTTTGGATCTCTCCTATGAAAGGCGTCATGAGGTTTGGAAAGAAAGGGAAGTTGAGCCTAAGGTTCATTGGCCCATTTGAGATTTTGAAACATGTTAGGAAGGTTGCTTATGAGTTTGCTTTACCTCCCAGTTTGGCCAGAGTTCATCCAGTATTCCCTTCTTCGATGCTTCGGAGGTATCATGGTGACCCGTTTCATGTGTTGGAGTTCACTTCAGTCCAGTTGGACAATGATTTTTCCTATGTTGAGGTGACAATAGCAATATTAGGCAGGCAGGTCCGAAAGCTCAGGTCAAAGGATATAGCTTCAGTAAAGGTTCAGTAGCGGGGTCAGTCGGCCAAGGAGGCGACTTGGGAGACCGAGCAGGTTATGCGCAGCTGATACCCCCATCTTTTTGCTACTTTAGGTATGTTCTCTATGCTCGTTCGAGGACGAACGAATGTTTAAATGTAGGAGGATGTGACGACCCGATCGGTCGTCTTTGGAATTTATGCCCTGTTGCCCCATTAACTGCTTCCCCTAAGTTCACTTCTACTATTTTGGTTTGTCGGGATGTTCGGTAATAGAATTCGGAGTGTTTTGGGATACTTAGTCCCTAAATGAGAGCGTAAGTGTTAAAAAATGAACCGTTGTCAGAACAGTGTCAAGACAACCTCGGAATGGAAATCCGATGGTTCCGTTCGATCCGTTAGGTGATTTCAAGGCTGGGAGCATGTTTGGAATATATTTTGGATGTCCGTAGCTCATTTAGGCTACAGATGCCGAAAGTTAGAATTTTGAAGTTTCTGATTTGATAGTGAATTTTTTATCCGAGAGTCGGAACGGGATTCCAGAAGTTTCTGTAGACCAGTCATGTCATTTGGGACGTGTGTGCAAAATTTCAGATCAATCGAACGTGTTTTGGTTAGGTTTTGAATCGAAAGCGAGTTGGTTAAGTCATGGAAGTTTTAAGTTCAAATCGTCGATTAATTCGAGTTTTCGACGTTGTTTTAGGTGGTTTACGGATTACAAGTTTGAATGATGTTAAGGGACAGGGTTGTAGGTTTGGTTGAGGTCTCGGGGGCCTCGGGTGTGTTTCAGATGCTCGAGGGGTTGGTTTAGGAAGTTAGAATGATATTTATCCTCCAGGCTTCTGTTGTTTCCATTTCTGCGGCTTGGGGACCGCAGAAGTGGTCCTGTTTCCGCAGAGGAAGACTCGTTTCTGCGAGTGGGGGACCGCAGAAGCGGAAGCTGAGAGGATTAGTGAGGGCCTCAGAGGCGGTTATTTTTCCGCATAAGCAGGACCGCAGAAGCGATACCTGGTCTGCAAAAGCGGAAACTGCCGTTAGTTAAGAGAAATCCGAGGGTTTAATTTCATAAGTTGAAAAATCAATTGAGAGCTCGGGATAAGGCGATTTTGAGTGAATTTTAAGAAAAGATTATTGGGTAACGTTTCTATGATCCTTTTTGGTTATATTCCATCATTTTATGGTTAAATCCAATATTTAAATTCGAAATTTGGATAAAAAATTGGATAGTTTCAGTAAAACTTCTTTGGCTAAACTATTGAGTTTTGAAGGGGCATTCGACCTCATATTTGGGGGATTTTTTATATGATTAGACTCGTGAGAGTGAGGTTTCTGAACATGTGAAATTGTTTCGATTCCGAGACTTTGGCCTAAGGGGCATTTTGGTTATTTCGCCTATTTTTGCGCCTTGGCTTTAATATTAGCAGTGTAATTAGTTACTTGCGATGTTATTTATAATGTGTAATTAGTTTGAATAGATTTGGGCCACTCAGAGTCGGATATTCTTGGAAAGGGCGTTGTTTCTTAGAGGTTTTGTACCGATTCAAGGTAAGTGGCTTGTCTAACTTTGTGTGTGGGACCTCTCCCTTTAGGATATCTTTGATGTTGTTTAAATACCTTGTGCGCGGGGTGACAGGCGTGTACTTGTGCTAGTTGTTGAAATTCGTCCTACTTGACTTATTTAGGCTGCGTATTCTTCACATGTTAAACTGTTAAAAATGCATTTTCACTTGTTTTAGATTAGGGAAAGCATGTTAGTAACTTATTTGCTCTACTTGACTATACTGCAATATCTGTCTTTTCTTGTGAAGCATGCTAGACTTTAGATTTTACTTGTTGGTCGCACTTAGCTACTTTCTGTTAAATATTGGTTTGTTGTGGTGTGTTTACTATTGGAACTACGGGACGACATCCTGGCAGCTCCCCTGTTCGTACTTTGTTCTGAGATTTGGAAGTGCGGGATGCCAAGAGATCCCCGGCACATGATTGATTAACTGGCGGATACTAAGAGATCCCTAGCGCAGAAATGATTAACTAGAGGATACCAAGAGATCCTGGGGATACTTGGAGATCTCTTGTGTATATGATGAGGATACTAGGAGATCCTCGGTACACTTGGAGATCCCTCGTGTATATAATGAGGATACCAGGAGATCCTCTGGATACCAGGAGATCCCCGATGGTAAATAGCCTGTAGTGATCAATCTTGTACTGTAGATTTGCATTTGTAGTCTGTTTAGTTTTACTTACTGTTTCTGTTAGATATCGAGCTTTACTGTATTTCCTTCTGTCTACCCATTTTATATTATTCTTTTTTTTATCTCAGTAGGGCCTCGACCTTCTTCATCACTACCCCACCGAGGTTAGGCTTGGCACTTACTAAGTACTGCTGTGGTATACTCATGCTACTCTTATGCACACTTTTGTTGTGCAGATCCAGGTACATCTGAGCAGACATACCGTGAGTTGTCAGGGAGCTTTTTCACTTGGAGACTTGAGGTAGGCATCTGCCGCGTTCGTAGACTCGAAGAGTCTCCTTCTATTCTACCTTTTAGTTAGTAGTTTCATTCATGTACTCAATTGTTGTAGACACTTTTGGTATTAGAGCTGTGTGTTATGCTTTACTCTTAGCCTATGTGGTCCGTGAGTTTCCGGGTCTTAGAAGTTGATACATTATTTTGAGTTGAATGTATGTGTCAGGCATACATTTTTCTTATGTTATTTAGTAATTGTTTATCGTTTTCATAATGGTTGTTGAATTTTTCGCAATGTGTTAGGCTTACCTAGTCGCGAAGACTGGGTGCCATTATGGTTGGTTCATGATTTGTGAACTACGGACGTAGCCGCTAAAGTGCGTTTTTTATTGTAATGGTAGATGTAGAAGCGCCCTTTTCCCCCAAGATCATTAGATCTTCAGGTGGGGGAGGTTTGATTTCCCCGCTGGTTGTGGTGCTAGGGGTTGCAATCGAAATACCCTCTTCATCGGCTTAGTTGAGAGGACCGATGAGGGTGGTTACAGCATCTGCTACCGCTTTCATTCTTGCATTGTTGTCAGCCATCTTTCGTTTGTGTGTTGTAGAGAAGGGTTTTCGATGGTTCTCTAAGTGCAAACTCGAAATCCCCACAGATGGCGCCAAATTATTTAGCTCAAAAATTTTACTCGTACTTTGTAAGCTAAAAACAATCAAAAATATATAAGGGTAAATCGTAATCAAATATAATGAGCCCTAGAGATGATTATTGGGTTAAGATTATTGTAGATCTGAATGCGTGAAGAAAATGAACTTAGCTTAAGAGAGAAGCAATAGTTGAAAAACCAAGAAAGAGATAGAGATAGAGAGAGAAGTTGTATTATTCGAGAATAATCATGATTCCTATTACAATGTGAAGGTCTCCTTTATATAGTAGGAGACCCTCCTCGAAGTAATCAAAAAATACAAATATTGGTAGCTTCCACTGAGTAAAAAAGTTTGGCACTAAACAACGCCGCTTCTTTTTTACCAACTTGGACCGTGCCCTTACTTAGGTCGACATTATCATAAGGGACGTGCCCTTTCGGCGTGGTGGCGTTAAGAGCCAAATTTCATCCTATGCAATATTAATCCATGTTATTTAATTTAACATTGTCCTCATGAAAAGATTTCTCCGTAATCGTACTCTTTTTATCTGCGTAATCATACTTAGGTATGTCAACCATTCCCTTTTTCGATGCCAAGTAACTTAATATTAAAGGAATACAAAAAAACATAGAAAAAAAGTACCAAAAGAAAACATAAGTTTCCATTAAATAGATAAGGAGTTTACTATATTGTAGAACGTTAACATTGTTCTCACTTTTACTAAAATAGATTCATGTGTAGATTCATGTGTTCACTTTTCATGGCTTAACTTTATTCAGAATAATAATAATAATAATAATAATAATAATAATAATAATAATAATAATAATAATAATGAAGTAAAATAATTCTTTAAAAACTCTACATATCCTGGGTCCACACCACTGCTGCATAAATTGAAACTATATATATATATATATATATATATATATATATATATATATATATATATATATATATATATATATATATGCTATTTTGAATAATCCTCATCTCATGATTTATCTTTTTTGTATTGTGTTAAACAAGAGCCATTTTCTTAATATGATTTCAAAATTAGTTGCACTTTTTTCGACTCTTGGTTTTACAATATGTCGAGCACCCGATGTTATATTGTTCAAGATCTAAATATTGGTCCTCTCCTGCCACAATAAGGTGGGCTACTTTGTGAATAATGTAGACATTAGGTAGCCACTTTAAAGGGTTGCTATTTAGTAATTAACCAGTGTAATTTTAGTTTTTTAGGACAAATATGTCTTGAATTGTCCTGAAATTACAATTTTTAATTTAAAATTTTAGAAAAAAATAAATATTGACTAATTTTTAAATAGCATCTCTGAAGATGGCTATCTGTGCACTTGTCCCAAAGTAGTATAAGCATATGTTAGCTAGCCTAGGATCGAATATAGGGAGAAATTAAAAAATATCCAGATTTATAAGTGGCCATTAAAAAATAGGTACAATTTTAAAAGTAATCGAAATTTAGTCACTTTTCATGTAAAGATAAATCTGAACAAAAACACTGTTCAAATTCCGAAAAAATATTTCTGCATAATTTACTTGAGTTCAGGTATATATACTGGAACTCCAGTCTACTAGTATAATATATCAGTCCAACATAATATATACTGGAGCAAACAAAGTACACCGGTCCAGCATAATATGCTAGGAGTTCATATACAGGTACACCGAACTCCACTACATAATGCTGAACCGATCTTTATTATAGCAAAATAATGACTATTTTTCAATGACTTGGCAAACACTGACTATTTTTGAATGATCAATTCGAAAATTTGCTAGACCATGCTATTTTAACTTTAATATGATAGAAGAGTATCAAGTAAAGCCCATATGCTTATTCTGGCCTCTTTCTCTTCCATGCGTGAGGCCTAAAATGTGGATTATTCGAGCATGGTTAAATACCTGCTATTCCATTATCTTGAAACATATTCTGGTTTTGAGGATTTAAGTCATATATATTGATTCAACAGGGGAAGAAAGAATATTACTCAATCAATTATTCATTTTTAGATTTCTTTATTTAAGCTTAGATTATACAATTGAAATTTGGCGTTGTCCAGCATGTCAATTTGGACAGAAATAAGGGTTTTTATTTTGTATTATATAATGTTAGCTGTGGATAAGATATCTGAGTAGTGCAACCCCCGCTATACGTGATAAGATTTCCCCAAAGAAGTGTCCAAAAGGGGACTCTACCAATTTAGATTATTTGTAGAGTTCAATGTATGTAAATTTGTGCATGAATCAAATTTTTATGCCTCCATCGTTTTATTCAAAATTATGGGCACTGGACAATATATGATTGTGATGTGAATCAAAACTTTAATGCTCGTAGAAATTAAGGGTTAGGCTTAAATAGCCCTAAAGTGACACCATTGTATGGATCTTTCTTATTCGGGACCAAGGCTGTATGGTGTTCCGGGCCCGGGCCTGATGGGCCAGGCCTCACGGTCCCGGGCTTGGTGTGCCGGGCCTGGCACGCCTGGCGGTCCCGGGCCTGGCATGCCTGGCGGTCCCGGGCCTGGCATGCCTGGCGGTCCCGGGCCTGGCGGTCCTCACGATAGAGACCGGCCCGTAACGGGCCTAAGCACACTGCGGTCCTGGGCCTAGTGGACCGGGCCTGGCGGGCCTAATGGGCTGGACGGGGGATGGGGGTTTAAGTCAATATCTTGTATAGTAGTCATTAGTATAGTGTAGAATATATTTTATATGGTGTACTAAGTTATTAGTATAGTATATATAGTGTTGTAGTAATTAGTATATATTGTATATTATGTATATATTGTGTTGTTATGTATATATGGATATTTATGTTATGTATATAATGTGTTGTAGTAATTAGTATATATTGTATATTATGTATATATGGATATATGTTATGTATATAATGTGTTGTAGTAATTAGTATATACTGTATATTATGTATATAGTGTGTTGTAGTAAGTAGTATATATTGTATGTTATGTATATATGGATATTGTTATGTATATAATGTGTTGTAGTAATTAGTATATATTGTATATTATGTATATAGTGTTGTAGTAAGTAGTATATATTGTATATTATGTATATATTGTGTTGTAATAATTAGCATATATTGTATATAATGTATATAAAAGAATGTTGTAATTAGTATATTGTGTTGTATGTTATATAAATATTCAAGAATTGATATCGAAGTAAAGACAAAGAAATATTGAGAAAAAAAATATTCAAGGATATGATAAAGAGCATATTTATTGACCAAAAATGGCATATCTTTCTTAGTCTTCCTTCCCCCAATGGAATGAGCACAACAAGGTGCGAATACCACCTTTAAAAGGAAAAAAAACTAAAAGAAGACGTGCCAATGTACAAGTTACATCATAGTTTATGTTGTATTTCTAACAAATCTCATAAATCCGTCAAGGTTGGGAGGAGGTTGTGTTGGTGGTGGTGGAAATGAAGCTTGTTCATCACCACTTCTGGGTGAAGCCGATTCCTCAGCAAGTTCTGATATCATTTTTTCATATGCCTCATCTATTGCCGGTTGTGATTCTACTATGCCAAAGTTCCTTCTTTCCGCGCGGATCCAATTTCTAAAAAGCACTGATTTTTCCAATCTCTCCCGCATCGACGCTCTGTGATCACCGATTTGTAGTCTTGCTTGACTGAAAGCGCTCTCCTATGCAACAGTTGACGCTTGAATAGACAAAACATCCCGAGCCATCCTTGCAAGAACGGGAAATTGCTTTTCCCTTGACTTCCACCATTCCAAAAGGTCGAAAGAGTCGTCTGGATTCTCCTTTTCTAGTCCCTCTGACAAGTAAACTTGAACCGCATTTAGATAGGAAATTTCATCAAAATTATCACCTTGAGAACCCCGGAACTCCGTCCAAGATTTAAGAGTTGTTAAGCCAGCAACTCTTTTAGACGATTGTGATGTAGACGAAGTAAGGGTTGGAATATTTGGCCTAGCATGCTCTAACACCTGTTTATAAGCATTATAAACAGTTTGAGCATTAATTTTAATTGATGCTTTCGCATCAGCAAGTGTAGCAATTTCGTCTTCTGAAAGATCTAAAGCTTTATAAATATTAGAATACCAAAAGTGAGGACCTCCTAATTTCATTATTGGATTTAACATAGCAGCTACACCAAAAATAGGAGGGATTGGAAAAAAATATTTTATAAGCTTTTGTTTCATTTCATTTATTGCAAGTTCATAAATATCTCCACCCTCGCTAAATTCAACAAATAAATCAGCTAGTGCGGCAATATAAACTAAACAGTTAGAAATAGTCGGATAATATTGTCTAGAAAAAGCATTTGTAACCACTTGAAAATGTTCTAAAAAATCTAAAAGAATTTTAACATTAGTCCAATCTTGGGTAGTTAGCATTTCATCATCTTCCTCACCACCTACCCGAAAATTAAACATAGCATTAATTGGGTTTCTATATTCATACGCTACTACTAAACTTTCGTACATGTAATTCCACCTAGTTGGCAAGGTTTAGGAACCTTTCTTTCTCTAAGGCCATATTCGTCACATTTTTTAAAATACTCTCTAAGTCTAGTTCTACGGTTTGAATAAAATAGCCAATTAAGAACCATTCTCACCTTTTTAATTTCTATCTTTAATATTCACATACCATCACCAACAATTAAATGATAAATATGATAAATACATCTAACATGGAAAATATTACTAAATGCAGGATTAACTGTTTGTGTTAGCATGCCAATTGCACTAGTGTTGCTAGAAACATTATCCATAGAAATTGACATTATTTTATCACTAAAGCAAAAATATCTACATATATCTGAAACAGTGTTAGCTATAAACCTACCCGTGTACCGTGAATTAATTATTCTATATTCAATTATGCGTTTTTGCATTCTTCATCTATCCAATGACTTGTTATAGTTAGATAATCACAGTCATTATTACTTCTACCAATATCAGCTGTAATAGAAATACGATTAGGTATATGAGTATTAAATATCGCAAAATATTGTTCATATTCATGCTTGAAATTATAAATATTGGCCTTAACTGTTGCGCGAGGCCAACCTTTATAAGTAGGATTAAAGAATCTTCTAATATAATGAATCCAATTAGGATTAGAAGCAAAAGTATAAGGCAAGCACATAACAATACTCATTTTCGCTAATTCTTCACGATCCTTATTTGGATCGTAATATAAAATACCTCCGATGACAGTGTCAATTCCTGGTTGAACTACATTTGAACCAATACAAGCGTTAACTTGAGAATCTACACTTGTCCCCCCCCCCCCCCCTCTTGTTGCGCTTGCATTTGGAAAAATCTAGCCCTATCTCTAGGGTGTAATTTTATATGCCTAGTCAAACTACCCGTGCCGCTACGGTCTCCAGTATACTATGAACAAGTAATTTCCCACAACTTTTACACTTAGCCTTGTCGTGCTCTCTTACTTGAGTAAAAAAATGCCAAACTAATGATGTTTCTTGACGTTTAGCAGGTTGTCTACTAAAAGTGGGAGTTTGTACAGGTGGATGTGCCGGTTCATTACCTAAGTTATGAGCAGGACTAGTAGGTGTATCATCTAAATCTGGTGCTTGGGTTTCATCATCATCATCATCATCCTTATTTTCCTCTAAGATAGGTTCACTAGGATAAAGAGCATTCATAATATCATCTTCTAATCTATCACCTACTGCAACATCATGTAGAAATTCATTATCGGTAAATTGAAAACAAGGGTGATCACTATCAAGCATTACGGGAGGCGGATTAGAACGTCTAGGTTGGCTACTACTTTCAACTTGTTTATCTTTTTTAGTTCGGGGAGCCGGGGGAAGGGTAGTATTATGGCCACTACTTTCACCGGTTTTACTTTTTTCCTTTACCGAACATTTTTTTCAAAGAAAATGCCATACTAATTAGAATTATGCAAACTAAAAAACACAAAAATATATTATTAGCACGTAAGAGTTGAAACGAGTTTACCGGATTACCGAACAACTTCTTAAAAATTAAAAATCGTTGAACTTGAACACTTGAAAACTTCAATTCAACAACTTCACAATTTTTCACGATTTTTCAACAATAAATTAAGCACTTGTACTAGAAAGATTGAAAGAGAGCTTGAGAGATATTGATGAATTGGTGAAAAATGAAAGAATGAGGGGGTATTTATAGTTGAGAAATGGGAAAAGTCTAATTATAAAGTTTGGGGTTAAATTAAAGGTTGGGGGCCAAATGGCTATTTTTCAAACTTCCAAACGGCTACTTTTTGCAAAGAGCCGTTACTGAATTTTAAAAAAAATAAATTTTCTTTTCAAAAAAAATAGCCGTTGGGCACGCCAGGACCGGTCCAGGCCTGCCAGCCGATCACTGGCCTGGCGGTCCCGGGCATAAAGATTCAAGGTGTGAGACCGGCCCGTCACGGTCTTTTGGGAACATCAGGACCGGACCGTCAGGACCGGCCCAGCAGGACCGGTAGGCCCGACAGAACCGCGGTCCCGGTCCAGTCCCGGGCCTGAACGAGACACCATACAGCCTTATTCGGGACAACTTGTATTTTTAATTAACTTTCAATATGAGACTTCGTTCATACGGACACTTATTTAGTTATCGAACTACGTATATAACCCACACAAAAACTTTTGGATTTATCTACAGATTTGGCATCATCCTAGTTTTCTTTTTGCGACCACACTGTCCACAAGTTTTTGTTATATATGTGTGCTATTATGAATTACGGTTCAAATAAATGTATTGTACTTAAAAATACTTTTAAAAGGAAGCTATTTTTGTACTTCCAAAAAGTACTTCAGCTTCTATTCAAGAGTAGTTTTTCTTTTTTAAAATTTTAGCCAAATACCTTAATATTGGAGAAAAATACATCAAGAAAGAAAAACACTTTTGGACCAAAATATTTGGTCAAACGGAGCATAATCTAGTATGAAGACCTTATCTAAGAATACTGTGGATATGGTATATAATAAAACAACAATATAATATAGTTTAATTTTTATATACGGACAATTTAAAAACAATGTAAACTAGTAGATCAATTAATATTAACTACAAGTAATTATTAGTATTTAATAATGCTTATTACCTGGAAAATAAAACCCATTAAATACAATAAGGGGTCGTTTGGTTGGAATACGGCTTATGCCGGTATAAGTTTATGCTGGAATTGTTTTTTATTGACTGTTTGATATGTTGTATTAAGAACGACAATTGCATAATTTCTAAGATGAAGGTATAAGTTATAGCGGTGCTAGTTACCCCACCCTTTAAAAGGTATAAGTTATGCCGGTGTTAAAATTAACACCAGGATAACTTATACCTGGTTTGCTAACAAAATAGAGTAAAGGCGGTATTAAAGTTTTATACCACCTCTATACCTTCTCACACCTTATATTAAACGAACCATAATAGTACTATAACTTCTTTAGATCATTGACATTAATGTATATAAATTAAAGGCGAAATACATAAAGTCATAAATGGCTCTTTTAAGTTGTCCTTAATGATCGAGCAGACACTTCAACTGATCCTTTTTACCATTTGGCACTTTAAGTGGCTATTAAAAATATAGTTTGGCTCAAAAGTTATTTATGTACTTTACAAGCTTAAAATCGATCAAAAATGAACAAGAGTAAATCGTAATCAAATGTAATGAGACCTAGAGATGATTATCGTTATATGGTCACCGTAGATCTTATAATGTAATGAAATAACAAAAGCTTGAGAGCTAGAAAGAGTAAGAGAGTAAGAGACTTGTATTCTTTAAAATAACACACATGTCTCCATTACAATGTGAAGGTCTCCTTTATATAGTAGGAGACCTTCCTCGAAATAATCAAAAGAAAAACTCCAAAGGTATGAGCCTTCTTCTTACTGAAGAAGTAAGACCCTAAACGATGTCGCCTTTGTTCTATTGGTTGTGCCGTGCCCTAACTCGGGTCGGCCTTACCGTAATGGGTGTACCCACTTGGCGTAGGGGCACTAGGAGCCAAATTTTACCCAATACAGTTAGTCACTCCGTTCGTTGGAGACGTGCTCGATTGTCACGACCTAGATTTTTTCATTATCGGGAGTCGTGATGGCTCCTACTGTTGGAGCTAAGCAATCCAACCCTTTTAAAATATTCCATAAAACATTAATCTAAACAATATAATAACCGTGATAATTAAATAAAACACGCGGAAGACTTTTAACAGAAATAATAACAAAGTGCGGAAGACTATAACATAGCACTACCCAGCATCTGGTGTCACTATTAACGGACTACTAACAGAGTTATACAAACATCAGTCTGAAAGAAAATACATAATAACTCTGTTTCGATACAATGAGAACAAATGGAAATAAATAGATGAGACTCAGGGTCTGTGAACGCCAGAGAACTACCTCGGAGTCTCTAGACTGAAGGCTCGCTCCCTAGCTACTGCTGTGGTCCGTAAGCTGTATCGTGACCTGTGCACAAAAGACACAGAAGTGTAGTATCAGTACAACCGACCACATGTGATGGTAAGTACCTGGCCTAATCCCGACGAGGTAGTGACGAGGCTAAACTAGACCTACCACAATCAACCAGTACTAATATATGTGCAATAACAAAAGGGTAGCAAAACTTAAACAGCTAATGAGGAGAGGACATGCTGGGGGTATAACAGTTGAATTATAAATCCAACGAAAAAGGAAGGAGAATTAAACATTTAACATCAATAAAATAAAACCAATGTATCAAAAACTGCACGGCACAACCCTTAATGCTTTTACTCTCAATTCTCACCAATCTGTCAAGTATAGTGCACGGCATCACCCTTCATGCTTTCCTCACCAAAACTGTCACATATAATACACGACATTACCCTTTGTGCTTTCCTCACATAACTCTCATAACGAGGCACGGAATGACCCTTCGTGCTCAAATAATCAAAGAACATGGCAGAGAAAGACCCTTCGTGCAGAATTATCAAAACGTGGCACGGAAAGACCCTTCGCGCAAATCTATCGAAACATGGCACGGAAAGACCCTTCGTGCATAATTTCTCTCTTCCTCACCCAATCAACGGTCACAACCAAACGGAAAAGGAATATGCAACAAGATAAAATATCTCGGCAACGGAGAACAACTCTACAACAAATCCCAGCAAGGGAGAACAACTCAATAATAAGTCCCGGCAAGGGCAAATGATTCAACAACAAGTCCCAGCAAGGGAGAAATACCAAAATTCCTTATTTAGCTCATTTGCTTCTCAACTATTACTTCATAGTTCATTTAACAAGTAATTAATACAATCATTCACTTCTATCGAATTTTAAAAGAAATTATGACTCACGGTCATGCTAGACTCGGGCGCATAGGTAATCGTCACCATACCTATACACCAACTCCACATAGCACATAGAAAATATTGTCCTAATCCTATTCCCTCAAGCCAAAGTTAGAACAAAAATTTACCTCGAATCCGAAACTCAAAGCTCAACAATCACCTTCCTCTAGAATCCGACCCCGAACCAACGATATCTAACGTAAATCGATTCAATATTATCAATAATAGCACAAGGATACAATTTCCTAGCTTTGAAATGCATTTTCTAACTTCCTTCCAAAAATACCAAAATATGACATCAGGCCCACATGGTCCAAACTCGAGGCTCGGACCAAATACCAATTACCCATAACCCCACGAGTCCAAATATATAATTTGTTTTAAGATTCGACCAAAAATTGAGGTTGAATCGCCCAAAATTCTCAAAAACCTAACTGTACCCAAAAGCCCTAATTTCTACCATGATTTCATGTTTTAGGGTTAGATAATTGATGTTTAGATGAAGGAAGCATGAATAAATGAAGTTAGGAATATATGCGATCGTGGGGCAACTGTACCCAAAAGCCCTAATTTCTGTTTTAGGTTTTTAAAATCACTGGGTGAATTTGGTCTATGCGATCGCGGGGCAACTTATGTGATCGCATAGACAAGTGGGAAGTTGACATATGCGATCGCAGACGGGTTAGTGCGAACGCATAGAAGAGAGGGAAGCCAGAGTTCCCAGTGAGGCTTAATGTTGTGCGATCGCTTAGAAGGTGATGCAATCGCATTGAAGAGACTGGCCAAGCTATGCGATCGCGTACTAAGGAGTGCGATCTCATTGAAAAATGTGGGAGGGTTGATAAGGGACTCTATGCGATCGCAGACAAGCCTATGCGATCGCATAAGAGAAAGGATCTGTGCAAAAATTACAGAAAAGCTACTAAGATTTTCAAGAACAAAACACCCCGAACCACCCCCTGCCCCGAAATCACTCTCGAGCCCTCGGACTCCCAACCAACCACACACACTAACTCAATATCATCCCACAAACTTGCTCGGGCAATCAAATCGCCAAAATAACATTAAAATCAAAGAATCAACCTCTAAAACTCATGATTTTCATTTCAAAGTTCAAAATACGTCAAATGACGTCCGCTTTAAACCAATCTATACACATAGCGCTTAACGCTCATAAGACTTTTACCGGGCGTTTGAACCAAAATACGAGCCCGATACTATTACTTTTGATCAAATCTCATTTTCATTTTTCCATAAGCATTTTTAGAAAAAACAATTTTTCGGAAAAATTTGGTACTCGGGCCTGGGACCTCGGATTTCGATTCTGGGAATACGTCTTGGTCCCATATTTACCTGTGGACTCTCGGGATCGTCACATCACGGGTCCGGGTCTGTTTACCCCAAATATTGACCAAAGTCAACTATAGCAATATTATTATCAAAATTCATAGTTTTTAACATAGAATTCAAATATTTCCACATAAAAAATTTTTGGCTTTGCGCTCGGACTGCGCACGTGAATTGAGGCAACAAAATAAGAGGTTTTTAAGGCCTCAAAAGCACAAAGAAAGGGATAATGACGGTGATGGCCCTTTGGTTCGTCACATCCTCCACCTCTAAAACAACCGTTCGTCCTCGAACGGACAAAAGAAAGAAATACCTGAGTCGGGAAATAGATGGGGATAACATCTCCGCATATCAGACTCGGACTCCTAGGTCGATGCCTCAGGAGGATGACCTCGCCATTGAACATGCACTGAAGGAAAACTCCGCGACCTCAACTGTCGAACTTGCCAGTCTAAAATGTCTACCGACTCCTCCTCATATGATAGATCCTTGTCCAATTGGACAGTGCTGAAATCTAACCCGTGGGCGCGATCGCGTGATACTTCCGAAGCATGGATAGATGAAAACCCTTATGCACGGCTGACAATATAGGCGGTAAGGCAAGTCTATAAGCCACCTTCCCCACACAGTCAAGAATCTCAAATGGGCCAATAAACCTAGGGCTAAGCTTGCCCTTCTTCCTGAATCTCATCACGCCCTTCATAGGTGATACACGGAGCAATACTCGCTCACCAACCACGAAAGAAACATCCCTGACCTTACGATCTGCATAACTCTTCTACCTAGACTGAGCTAGTCAAAGTTTGTCCTGAATGATCTTGACCTTATCCAAGGCCTCATGTACCAAATCTGTACCCAATAACCGAGCCTCTCCTGGCTCAAACCATCCGACTGGGGACCGATACCTCCTACCATACAACGCCTCATACAGAGCCATCTGAATACTGGACTGGTAGCTGTTGTTGTAGGAAATCTCTGCTAAAGGCAAGAACTGATTCGACGAGCCTCCAAAATCAATAACGCAGGCTTCGAGCATATACTCAAGAATCTGAATAGTCCTCTCAAACTGAACGTCTGTCTTGGGGTGAAATGCTGTACTCAACTGGACCTGGGTGCCCAACTCATGTTGTACCGCTCTCTAGAAATGCGAGGTAAACTGCGGACCCCGGTCTGAAATAATAGATATGGGCACCCCATGAAGGCGAAAGCGTTCTCTCTGTTAGAAATCTCAGCATACCTCTCGGATGAATAGGTGGTGGCAACTGAGATAAAATGTGCTGACTTGGTTAGCGTATCAATAATAACCCATATAGCATCAAACTTCTTCCGAGTAATCGGAAGGCCAGTAACAAAATCCATGGTGATTCTCTCCCGCTTCCATCCGGGAAGCTCAATCCTCTGAAATAAACCACCGGGCCTCTGATGCTCGTACTTAACCTGCTAACAATTCAGACAACGAGCCACATATGCAACAATCTATTCCTTCATTCTACTCCACCAATAATGCTATGTCAAATCCTGATACATCTTCGCGGCGCCCGGGTGAATATAATAACGAGAACTGTGGGCCTCCGCTAAGATCGACTCCCGAATACCGTCAACATTGGGCACAAAAACTCGACCCTGCAATCTCAATATGCCATCATCTCCTAAAGTCATCTCCCTGGCACCTCCCCGTTGCACAGTGTCTCTCAGGACACACAAATGGGGGTCATCAAACTGCCGCTCCCGAATACGCTCCATCAATGACGAACGAGCAACCGTCATAGCCAACACCCTGCTGGGCTCAGAAATATCCAATCTCACAAATCTATTAGCCAAGGCCTGAACATCCAAGGTAAGCGGTCTCTGGCTGACCGGAATATAGGCAAGACTACCCATGCGGGCGGACTTTCTACTCAATGCATTAGCCACCACATTGGCCTTCCCTGAGTGATATAAGATTGAAACATCATAGTCTTTCAACAACTCCAACCACATCCGCTGTCTCAAATTCAACTCTTTTTGCTTGAACAAGTACAGAAGGCTCTTGTGATCCACGTACACCTCACACGTCACACCATATAAATATTGCCTCGAAATCTTCAAGGCATGAATAATGGTTGCCAACTCTAGGTCACGAACTGGATAATTCTACTCGTGGATCTTCAACTGCCTCGAAGCATATGCTATGACCTTGCCATTCTACATCAACACTGCGCCAAGCCCGATACGGGAAGCATCATAATAAACAGTATAATTCCCAGACCCCGTGGGCAGAACCAATACCGGTGCCGTAGTCAAAGCTGTCTTGAGATTCGAAAAGCTTGCCTCACACTTGTCTGACCACCTAAACTGGGCCTCTTCTGGGTCAATCTAGTCATTGGGGCAGTGGTGGATGAAAACCCTCTACGAAACGTCTGTAGTAACCAGCTAACCCCAAGAAGCTCTGGATCTCTGTAACTGAAGCTAGTCGAGGCTAGTTCGTGACTGCCTGTATCTTCTTTGGGTCCACCTGAATACCCTCCGCTAATACAACATAACCTAGAAATAAGACTGAACTCAACCAAAACTCGCACTTCGAGAACTTGGCGTACAACTGACTATCCTTCAGAGTCTGAAGAACCACTCTGAGGTGCTGCTCATGCTCCTCCTGATTGCGAGAGTATACCAAGATGTCGTTAATGAATACAATCACAAACAAATCCAAATAGGTCCTGGGCACTCGGTTCATCAACTCCATAAATGCTGCGGGGTCATTGGTCTACCCAAATGACATGACCAAAAACTCATAATGCCCATACCGAGTACGAAATGTTGTCTTAGGGACATCAGATGCTCTAATCATCAGCTGATGATAACCAGACCTCAAATCTATCTTCAAGAACACCCTAGAACCCCGAAGGTGGTCAAACAAATCGTCAATCCTTGGTAGTGGGTACTTGTTCTTTATCATCACCTTGTTCAACTGCCGGTAATCAATGCATATCCTCATCGACCCGTCCTTTTTCTTCACAAACAACACTGGTGCATCCCTAGGTGATACACTAGGTCTAATGAAACTCTTATCAAGCAAGTCTTGAAGCTACTCCTTCAAATATTTCAACTCTGGGGGGGGGGCATGCGATACATCAGAATGGAAATAGGCTGAGTGTCAGGAGCCAAATTAATACAGAAATCAATATCGCTGTCGGGCGGCATACCTAGCAGGTCTAAAGGGAAAACCTCGGGGAACTCCTGAACAGTAGGTACAGAGTCGATACATGGAACCTCTGAGCTGGAGTCGCGAACATACGCCAAATATGCTAGACACCCCTTCTCAACCATACGACGAGCTTTGACATACGAAATAACACTATAGGTGGCATGATCTGGGGTTCCCTTCCATTCAAGTCGGGGCAAATCTAGCAAGGCCAAAGTCACGGTCTTGGCGTGACTATCTCAAATAGCATGATACGGGGAAAATCAGTCCATTCCCAATATAACATCAAAGTCCACCATATCTAGAAGTAATCAGTTGACACGGGTCTCAAGACCCTCAAATACCACCACACAAGAACGATGCACTCTGTCGACCACTATAAAATCACCAACCAGTGTGGACACATATACAGGAATACCCAAAGCATCACTAGGCATGATCGAATAGGGTGCAAAATAGGACGACACATAATAATAAATAGATCTCGGATAAAATAATACTGAAGCACATCTATCACAGACCAGTATTGTACCTGTAATCACAACATTAGATGACTCGGCCTCCGGCCTGGCTGGCAATGAATAACAACGGGGCTGGCCAACACCTCCATGAATTGTATCTCTGGGACGATCTGCTGCGTGCTGACCCCTGCCTATGGCTGTCCGCGCTCTGCCTCTATGATCCCACCCCCGCCTCTAGTTGGATGGGCGACCTATGGATCACCTACTGCCTGAATCGTAGGGCGAGGACCCTACTGCTGAGAACTACTCGAGGATCAAGGGCAAAACCTGAGAATATGACCTCGGTCACCACACCTATAACATGCCCTCGGCTGCTGAGATTATTGGCCCTGTCGATCGGTATGTCCTCCCCGGAAGCTTTGAAGTGGCGATGCACTGATAGGGGCTGGTGGTGAGCTGAAAGTCTGTTGATTCGAATAATACTGCTGAGGATCACCATTGCTTGGAGTGCCATGAGAAAGCTGAAGTGCCGACTGGAAGGAACTCGAGGGATGGCCTCTATCATTGAAATCCCTACCTCTAGATAACATACCACTAAATCTACCAGAATGTCAAGGCCTCTTGTCTGAACTCTTACTACCTCCTTGAACCAGTGCCATCTCTACCCAACGGGCCACATTGTCCACCTCTTGAAAGGAAATATCATTGCCAACTCCCATAGCCATCTGAAGGCGAATCGGATGAATCAATCCATCAATGAACCGCCAGACCCTCTCTCACTCTATAGGGAGTATCACAATTGCATGGCGTGCCAAGTCAATAAACCTAGTCTCATACTGCGTAACTCTCATGGAGCCCTGCTGGAGGCGCTCAAACTGTCTGCGAAGTGCCTCCCGCTGAGTGATAGGGAGAAACTTCTCCAAAAATAACTTCGCAAACTGATCCCATGTCAAAGCTGGAAACCCTGCTGGTCTAGATAGTAAATAATCTCTCCACCAAGTCTTGGCGGATTCTACAAGCCTGAAGGTTCAAAAATCGACCCCATAGGTCTCTACTATCCCCATAGTCCTGAGGATCTCATGACAAGTGAATAGGAAATCCTGGGGGTCCTCCGATGAAGCACCGCTGAAAGTGGTGGTGAAACGCTTGGAGAATCGATCAAGTCTCCATAAAGCATCCAAAGACATGGCCGCCCGATCTCCGGCCTGAGCTGTAATACATGTCTGAGCTGCCACTGCGGGCTGAACCACTAGAACCTGAGTCCTGGGAGCTACCTGCTTCGGAGTACGGGTAGCAGGAGTCTGAACCCATCCTCCATCCTGACAAGTGGCTGGTGCTACTGGTAGCAAATTCGCTCTAGCGATACTGTTCATAAAGCCTTCTATGCGGACGAGAGCATCCTGGAGATTCGGGGAAAACATAACCCCTCCTGTGACCTGAGCTGGGCCCACTGGAGCTGGTGGGGCTGGAACCTCCTCATCAAAGTCAATATGAGGCTCCACCTCTGGAACTGCTTCCCGCGGATGAGCTCTGCCCCTGCCACGGCCTCTGGCACGGCCTCGGCTCCTACCTCTCCCGGGAGTTGCTGCTAGGGGCTCGGGCTGCTGTGTAAAAGAAGATGACGCTCGTTTTCTCGCCATCTGCAAAAGAACATAGTAGAACGACAGTCAATATTTGAGAAACAGATTCGCACGAGAAGAACGAACAACGTGAAATTTTTCCTAACTCCGTAGCCTCTGGTGAATAAATACATACGTCTTCGTACCGATCCTTCAAACTCTACCGATCTTGTCCGTGAGTTGTGAGACCCAAGTAACCTAGTGTTATGATATCAACTTGTCACAACCCAGATATTTCTCACTATCGGGAGTCGTGATGGCGCCTACTGTAGGAGCTAAGCAAGCCAACCCTTTTAAAATATTGCATAAAACTTTAATCTAAACAATATAACAACCGAGATAATTAAATACTAATGCGCGGAAGACTTTTAACAAAAACAATAACAAAGTGCGGAAGACGATAACATAGCACTACCCAGCATATCGAGTCACCCTTCGTGCTTTCCTCACATAACTCTCACAACGAGGCATGGAATTACCCTTCGTGCTCAAATAATCAAGAAACATGGCACGGAAAGACCCTTCGTGCATAATTATCAAACTGTGGCACGAAAAGACCCTTCGTGCAAATCTATGGAAACATAGCACGGAAAGACCCTTCGTGCATAATCTCTATCTTCCTCACTTAATCAACGGTCACAACCAAACAGGAAAGGAATATGCAAAAAGATAAAATATCCCGGAAAGGGAGAACAACTCAATAATAAGTCCCGGCAAGGGCAAATGATTCAATAACAAGTCCCGGCAAGGGAGAAATACCAAAATTCCTTCTTTAGCTCATTTGATTCTCAACTATCACTTCGTAGTTCATTTAACAAGTAATTAACACAATTGTTCACTTTTATCGAATTTTAAAAGCAATTATGACTCACGTTCATGCTAGACTCGGGCGCATAGGTAACCGTCACCATACCTATACACTGACTCCACATAGCACATAGCAAATATTATCCTAATCCTACTCCCTCAAGTCAAAGTTAGAACAAACACTTACATTGAATCCGAAAATAGCAACTCAAAGCTCAACAATCGCCTTTACTCTAGAATCCCACCTCGAACCAACAATATCTAACATAAATCGATTCGATATTATCAATAATAGCACAAGGATACAATTTCCTAGCTTAGAAATGCATTTTCTAACTCTTTTCCAAAAATATAAAAATCCGACACAGGCCCACATAGTCCAAACTCGAGGCTCAGACCAAACTCCGATTGCCCAAAACCCCACGAGTCCAAATATATAATTTGTTATAAGATTCGACCCCAAATTAAGGTTGAATCGCCCAAAATTCTCAAAAACCTAACTCTATCAAAAAGCCCTAATTTCTACCATGATTTCATGTTTTAGTGTTAGATAATTGATGTTTAGATGAAGGAAGCATGAAGAAATAAAGTTAGGATTACTTACCCATGTTGAAACACGTTCTCAAGGCACTAAACTAAACGTGTGTTCATATTTGTAGGTTTTGATAAATGACAAACGATGCGCAATTGACATATGACGAGGTCCAAGCACAAGCGCGCAAATGTCATGTAACAAAGTTCAAGCACAAGACAAACAAAGATCAAGATTAAACAAAGTTATACATGAGTCGCTCTATAATTGTGATCTTGATCCGACAATTTAACTCAAGACTCGGCTTCTCTCGTAAAAACATTTTTATCAAATCATGCATATTTAATTTAGAGCAAAATGATTTTAAATCATGCATATTTATTTTAGCAAAATGATTTTTAAACATGCCTCTAAAATATGGACAAAGATAATCGATTATGTACTTATGATAATCGATTATGTTAAGGCAGTTGCAATACAATCGATTGTGTACCTTATGACAATTGATTGTGTTGAGACAGTGTCCATCAGATTTTTCAAAGCTACAAAATAATCGATTGTGAACCTTATGACAATCGATTGTGTTGAGGCAGTGTCTATCAGATTTTTCAAAGATACAAAATAATCGATTGTGAACCTTATGGCAATCGATTGCGTTGAGGCAGTGTCTATTAGATTTTTCAAGACTGAAAAATAATCGATTGTCCATATAGCATAATCGATTACGTAAATGACCGTTGCCAAAATATTTTCAAACTCTGTCAGATAATCGACTATAGGATTTTAATAATCGATTTGAAGTAAAATCTGAAAAATATTTTTTGAACGTTGCCAAGTAATCGATTGTATATTTCTGATAATCGATTGTTTTAAGTAAAATCTGGAAATGATTTTTTGAACGTTGCCAGTAATCGATTATACGTCTTAGATAATCGATTATGCTGCATAAAATCTGGGAAAGATTTTTGGAACGATTGGAAAACAATTGTTGTGCCAATTAGACAATCGATTGTCGTAGCACAAAATCAGCAATTCTTAATTGGCAATTAGGCAACGGTTATGCATGTTTTTGACACTATAAATACATCTTCAAATCAGTCTTCTAAACACAACAACTGATCATATTATTTCTAAAGCTTGCATACTCTCTTATTCATCATTTTCTATTCAGTACATAAGTTTTTGAGAGCCAAATTCTTGACGAAAGTTGTTGCGTTATTGAGCGTATTTATTTTACTCATATCTACTCTTAAGGAGAGTCTTGTTTTGAGTGCAAAGTGTTTTATACACTTGAAGGGAAGTGTTAATCCCTTGTATTGTAAGAAGGAACGTTGTGATTCCTTTGGTTGAAGTCTTGAAGTGTTGTATCTTCGAGCAAAGGTTGTTGAGGCTTGTGTGACTCAAGTTCTCAGCTTGTAACGGTTTGTTAAGCACCCGTAAGCTTAACGAAGTTAGTGGAAATCTTGAGAGAGTCTCTCGGGGACTGGACTAGCCAGGGGTTGTGGTGAACCAGGATAACATCGGTGTTCGTTCCTTATTATTTACTTATCGCACTTATTTCATTCCTGCAATTTTTAAATTCCGCAAGTTTACGCTATTTTTTATTATAACGCTATTCACCCCCCCCCCCTCTAGCGTTAAGCGTATATTCTAACAATTGGTATCAGAGCCCAACTCTCTGAAAAACTTAACCGTTTGAGAGAAACAATCCATGGCTTCTACTCGTGATTCTTTTGCAGGAATAGGTGAAGGATAATGCTCCACCCGACCACCACTATTCGATGGCACAAACTATACGTACTGGAAGGAGAGGATGAGAATATTAATTAAATCGAATAATTTTCATCTGTGGAAGGTTATAATGAAGGGAGAACAAATTCCAACCAAAAAGGTTGAAAATGAATGGGTTCCAAAATCCGAAGATGAATACGATGCGGATGATATCCGAAAAGTGCAGAAAAATGCTAAAGCCATCAACTTATTATATTGTGCTGTAAACGCTGATGATAATAGAAAAATATCATGTTGCACAACGGCGAAGCAAATGTGGGATAAGCTGGAAATCACGTACGAAGGTACGGACCAGGTAAGAGAGGCTAAAGTTGATTTTCTAACCCATGCATATGAACTGTTTCACATGAAGGAAGGCGAAAGGGTCGATGACATGTTCGAACGATTTTCAAAAATCGTTAATGACTTACATGCTCTTAAGAAGACCTTCACGGATAAGGAACTTGTCCGAAAAATTCTCCGAAGTCTCACTCCGGAATGGCGCTCCAAGGCCGACGCGATTCAAGAGTCTATTGGCATTTCAAATGTCACCATCGACGGATTAAGAGGTAATCTTAAAACTTATGAATCTATTATACTTAACCCTCTTGTTAATGATCAAAGGAAACAAAGAATCGCCCTCAACGCAAGCACAAGCCAACCTCAAAATAACGAGGACGGAGATAACGAGTTCGGACTCGTTATTAAGAGATTTCAAAAGTTCATGCGAAAAGAGTATGAACGAAAAGGCAAACAACAAGGAGATCAAGTAAAGTGCTATGGATGCGGAGAAATCGGGCACATTAAATCAAATTGCCCAAATGTCAAAAAGGAGAAGAAACCCTTCAAGAAACAACGAGCATACATATCTTGGGGAGGCGACTCCGGAGACGAGTCAAGTGAGGAAGAAGAAGACGAAACCGCAAATCTTTGTCTCATGGCTCACGAAAACAATCAAGAAGAGGTATGTCAAATTTCTTCCAAAAACTTCTATTCTCTTGAGGAAATGCAAAATGCCTTTGATGAGTTGAATAGTGAATTCATTAAAGCTTCCAAAACTGTTAAGAACATTAAGGAAAATGCTTCTTTGAAAGAAAAAGATTTTGAAAAACAACTCTCTTTGAAAGAAAAGGATTTGGAAAAACTGATTTTGGAAAATGAGAAGTTGAAAGAAGAAAACAATTTTTTCGGCAAAAGAAGCGCCGACAAACCCGAGAGTTCTAGTAAAAATTGTACTTCTTGCATGCATCTAAAAGATGAGGTAGAAAGACTTAAGGGCACCTTAGATAAGTTCAATTCTTCTCATAAAATTTTGAATGAAGTTCTTGTTAATTTGAAATCGACCAAACATGGGATAGGTTTTAAAAACGAGCCTAAAGAAAAAGTTGAAGCCAAACCCCAACCACCTAAGGCTCAACCTAGGACAAATAAAACAAATGTTCATCCTAGAGATAACAATCCTAGAATCAACATGCATGCTAGCCAAACACTAGAAGAAACTTTGAACATTTTAGGACACCTAGAAATGGCCTTCAACCTAGAAATAACTATTCTAGGAATGATGCATATCCTAGACCAAACACTAGAAGAAACGTTGAACATTTTAGGACACCTAGAAATGGCTTTCAACCTAGAAATAACTATTCTAGAAATGCTCCATATCCTAGAACAAATAGTAGGAGAAATAATTTTCATGAAATGCGCAATAGTCACATTGTCGAAAATAGAGTAAACAAATCTCGTCCGTCCAACTACTATCAACCTAGACGAATGCATAATCCTAATGTCATTTGTCATTATTGCAATGGAATTGGACATATTGCTCCTTCTTGCTTCACTAGACATAGACACTTAACTGCATGTCAAGCACAACAGCATGTTACACCTAACGCTTAAGGACCCAAAACAGCTTGGGTACCAAAGACTGATTAATTTGTCTTGTAGGTATGTTTGAAGGGATCAAGTGTACTTTGGTACCTTGATAGTGGATGCTCCAAACACATGACCGGAGACGAATCCAAGTTCCTTCAACTAGAACACAAGGAAGGAGGAAGCGTTATTTTTGGAGATAACAACAAGGGAAAAATTATCGGCATTGGATCGGTCGGTAAGGATGAACCTTCTTCCATTAAGCATATATTTCTAGTTAAAGGTCTAAAACATAATCTCTTGAGCATAAGTCAATTATGTGACAAGGGAAATCTTGTTTCATTTGATTCGGATGAATGCTTAGTTTTTTGCCGTAGTGATTTTAAAATTATCCTTCGTGGTTTTAGAATGGATAACATCTATATGGTTGATCTCGAAAATTCTTCATCTGAGTATGTGAATTGTCTTATGAGCAAAGAAGATGATATGTGGTTATGGCATCGTAGAGTAGCTCACATCAACATGCATCTTTTAAACAAATTGGTTTCACAAAATTTAGTTATTGGTCTTCCAAATTTGAAATTTGAAAAAGACTCCATTTGCGTTTCTTTGCAAAAAGGGAAGCAAACAAAAGCATCTTTTAAATCGAAAAATATTGTTTCAACTACTAGACCATTGCAACTTCTTCACATGGACCTTTTTGGACCATCTCGCATTGAAAGTCTTGGTAGAAATCGTTATGCTTTTGTTATTGTTGATGATTATTCTAGATTTACATGGACACTATTTCTTGCTCATAAAAGTGAAGCTTTTCATAATTTTAAATGTTTTCTTAAACATGTTCAAAATGAAAAGGACACAACCCCCACTTCAATAAGAAGTGATCATGGGGGAGAGTTCGATCACAATCTCTTCGCGGATTTTTGTGACGAACTCGGTATCGAGCACACCTTCTCTGCTCCACGCACACCACAACAAAATGGAGTGGTGGAAAGGAAAAATAGGTGTCTCGAAGAGATGGCTAGAACCATGCTCGATGAGGCTAAGATTCCCAAACATTTTTGGTCGGATGCCGTGAGTACCGCATGCTACGTTTTAAACAGAGTAGTCATAAGGCCAATACTCATGAAAACTCCCTATGAACTCTACAAGGGAAGGAAACCAAATATCTCCCATCTTAGAGTATTCCGTTGTAAATGTTTTATTCATAACAATGGTAAAGATAATTTGGGAAAGTTTGATGCCAAATCCAATGAAGGATTTTTTATTAGTTATTCTTCACGTAGCAAAGCATATAGAGTATTCAATAATAGAATCGAAACTGTGGAGGAATCCCCTCATATTGTATTTTCCGAAAATAATGCTCGCTTGGCAAGAAAGGATTCTGGTTTTGAACTTGCAGGTAGTTTAAACTCAATGAGTCCTCAAGACAAAGTATAAGAGGAAACTCCTAAGGAAATTCAAGATGAAATCTTGGAACAATTATCGGAGGAAGCGCCACAACTGGAAAAAGAAACAAAACTGCCTAACGCGTGGAGGACAATCAAAGACCATCCTCTCGAACAGGTAATTGGCGACATTGAACAACAGGTAAGTACTCGAAACACTCTTAAGAACACCTTAGGACACACTTCTTAAGATATCACGTTCTCAATTGGCCAACATCTTCACAAGCCCTTTTAGCGAAAAAGTTCTTTTCCGAATCTATAGTAAACTCGGAACTCTTGACTTCACATTGATCTAAGTCATTATTTGTTTACAAATTACTAACTTGAGCGTCGGAGACGTCTAATTCTCTTTTGCAGGTATCGCCCTAAAGGCAGGGGGAATTATAAGGCAATGGTTTAGAACAATCGATAGTTATAGTCAATAATCGATTATCATTCCTTTATGTCTCATGCTTACTGTGCCGGAAAATCGATTAGCAAGTATCACTAATCGATTATTTATGTCTTATGCTTATTATGACGGAAAATCAACATATTGTTTAAACTTTTTTTGTGCCTTGCAGGTTTTTGATGTTAATTAAATAATCGATTTTTTTTACTGTATAATCGATTACCGTCTCGGATATTCATTACTGCCTTTCTAAAACAATCGATTGTCTCATAAGTAAAATCGATTATTTTCCGAAGTCAGAAAATCACTGTGCACACTGTGTCAGAACAATCGATTACCATAATTCAACAATCGATTATCTTCAGTCAGTAATTCAAAATCTTTGTTACCGTATGGGTCCTGCAAGATTCCCACAATCGATTTTGTGTCATTTCCGAGTACAATTCAAAAACTCCATAACAATCGATTGTTTCTATTCCATAATCGATTGTGTAACGGACAGTGCAAATTTTTTTACCGTTTCTGACCATTTTTGCCTCTTAAATTTCTGCAGATTGTTACCTTAAATGCAATGTCATCCTTCTCATTATAAATAGGTACCATATGTCTTCAATTTCTTCACTCAAGCATCAATCTTATCTCTCAAACTTTCAAAAATCTCTCAAATTTCTTACAAAAGCTATTACTACTTATTCAAAATGACAAGCAGACACACCAAACGCCCTCGTTCCGGCAGACATGGTGCATCTTCTTCAACTGCTCCTCCTCCTCCCAGTTTTCCTTACCAAGATGGCTCTCTCTTACGGTTCAACACTGAACCCGAGTTAACTCGATTCATGACAAAATTCGAAAAGCGTGAAATTCTTCCTCCTCGCTTTTCCACCAGCAAATATCTTGAATCCAGCGCCCCCCCTGCAGCTGCAAACATGCTTAGGGAATGCCAACTCCTTGATTTCCTATATCTAACCTATCCTCACATTAATCCTCTCTTGATTCAAGCCTTCTATTCCAATCTTCATGAGGACGACGATGGTGATCTTGTGTCAAACATTAATGGAGTTGAAATTATTTTAACCAACGAAAACTTACATTCTATTGCTCACCTTCCTCGAAGTGGGGAAAACATTTCTCTCTACATTAGAGAAGCCGGCGCCTTATTTGATGAACGAATTCTCCTAAACCAAATAGGACTTGGAGCTTATGATCCTAATCTGTCTAATCGTCGTCCTACCATTACGGGCATGCTCCCCGAATATCGTTTAATTTTCTACTTCATAACCCGAGTCCTCAAACCACGCAAATATAATCATACCACTCTCTCCCAAGAGGACGCAAAACTCATACATGCCATTATAACCGGGGCTCACATCAATTGGTGTAATTTTATCAAAATCCACATGCTTGATGCCATCGGGGACGATAGACCACTTCCCTATGCCCTTCTTATAATGAATTTTCTTGAAGCCTCCGGGTTCAACACCTCTATCGGTCCGCTCAAAAAGGGCACCAAGAAATGGGAAATTTTCGAATCCTCCTTTCCCCATGACGGCAAACACGCGGCTCCTGCTCCTCCTCCAACTCCTCAAACGCGTCAGCCTCAAGCTCCTACACTTCAAACTATTTCCGACCAACTTGCTTCTTTGTCTACCTCTGTCAATCGATTGACATATGAGTTCCATGGATATTTTGATCATATTCACTATCAATATGCTGGACTTGTCCCTTATGTAGCAGTACCGGATGACGCGGCGGGAATTGATAATGAATAATGTCTTTATTTGCTTATTGTTCTATCTTTTATTATCTCTTTTATGTAATCGCCTTTTTGTTAATCAATAAACATGTTATTACTTATTTACCAATTTTTGTTTGCTAACGTCAAAAGGGGGAAGAATAAGGGCTATGCACTTAATATATATTGGCACAAATTGAGGGGGAATTCATATGTTGAGGGGGAACTAATTGCATATATATATATATATATATATATATATATATATATATATATATATATATATATATATATATATATATATATATATATACTTGTCTTGGATCGTCATTATGAATTACCTAATATGCATATCCCGATTAAGGTTTGCCATTATCAAAAAGGGGGAAATTGTTGAAACACGTTCTCAAGGCACTAAACTAAACGTGTGTTCATTTTGTAGGTTTTGATAAATGACAAACGATGCGCAATTGACATATGACGAGGTCCAAGCACAAGCGCGCAAATGTCACGTAACGAAGTTCAAGCACAAGACAAACAAAGATCAAGATTAAACAAAGTTATACATGAGTCGCTCTTTAATTGTGATCTTGATCCGACAATTTAACTCAAGACTTGGCTTCTCTCGTAAAAACATTTTTATCAAATCATGCATATTTAATTTAGAGCAAAATGATTTTAAATCATGCATATTTATTTTAACAAAATGATTTTTAAACATGCCTCTAAAATCTGGACAAAGATAATCGATTATGTACTTATGATAATCGATTATGTTAAGGCAATTGCAAGACAATCGATTGTGTACCTTATGACAATCGATTGTGTTGAGACAGTGTCCATCAGATTTTTCAAAGCTACAAAATAATCGATTGTGAACCTTATGACAATCGATTGTGTTGAGGCAGTGTCTATCAGATTTTTCAAAGATACAAAATAATCGATTGTGAACCTTATGACAATCGATTGTGTTGAGGCAGTGTCTATTAGATTTTTCAAGACTGAAAAATAATCGATTGTCCATATAGCATAATCGATTATGTAAATGACCGTTGCCAAAATATTTTCAAACTCCGTCAGATAATCGATTATAGGATTTTAATAATCGATTGTTTGAAGTAAAATCTGAAAAAGATTTTTTGAACGTTGCCAAGTAATCGATTGTATATTTCTGATAATCGATTGTTTTAAGTAAAATCTGGAAATGATTTTTTGAACGTTGCCAGTAATATACGTCTTAGATAATCAATTATGCTGCGTAAAATCTGGGAATGATTTTTGGAACGATTGGAAAACAATCGATTGTGCTAATTAGACAATCGATTGTCGTAGCACAAAATCAGCAATTCTTAATTGGCAATTAGGCAACGGTTATGCATGTTTTTGACACTATAAATACATCTTCAAATCAGTCTTCTAAATACAACAACTGATCATATTATTGCTAAAGCTTGCATACTCTCTTATTCATCATTTTCTATTTATTACATAAGTTTTTGAGAGCCAAATTCTTGACGAAAGTTGTTGTGTTCTTGAGCGTATTTATTTTACTCATATCTACTCTTAACGGGAGTCTTGTTTTGAGTGCAAAGTGTTTTTATTCACTTGAAGGGAAGTGTTAATCCCTTGTATTGTAAGAAGGAACGTTGTGATTCCTTTGGTTGAAGTCTTGAAGTGTTGTATCTTCGAGCAAAGGTTGTTGAGGCTTGTGTGACTCAAGTTCTCAGTTTGTAACGGTTGTTAAGCACCCGTAAGCTTAACGAAGTTAGTGGAAATCTCGAGAGAGTCTCTCGGGGACTGGACTAGCCACGGGTTGTGGTGAACCAGGATAACATCGGTGCGTTCGTTCCTTATTATTTACTCATCGCACTTATTTCATTCCTGCAATTTTTAAATTCCGCAAGTTTACGCTATTTTTTATTATAATGCTATTCACCCCCCCCCCCCTAGCGTTAAGCGTATATTCTAACAACCCAAAGAACTATGAAGAAATGAGAGCTTGAATTTCGTCCAATAGTATTTTAGGAAGAGCTCGTGTGAGAATTTGGGAAGAAATCCCGTCACTGTTCTATTTTTTGGCTATTAAATTCACCAGGCGAATTTTGTCTATGCGATCGCGAGGCAACTGATGTGATCGCATAGAGAAGTGGGAAGTTAGCTTATGCGATCGCAAGCAGGTTAATGCGAACGCATAGAATAGAGGGAAGCCAGAGTTCCCGGTGAGGCTTAATGTTGTGAGATCGCATAGAAGGGGATGCGATCGCATTGAAGAGGCTGGCTAAGCTATTCGATCACGTACTATGGAATGCGATCACATTGAACAAAGTGGGAGGGCTGATAAGGGACTCTATGCAATTGCAGACAAGCCTATGCGATCGCAGAAAGGAAAAGATTTGTGCAGAAATTGCAGAAAATATGCTAATATTTTCAAGAACAATTCAACCTGAATAGCCCCCCGAAATCACTCCCAAGCCCTCGGGCTCCCATGCTCCATTTGACGCGCCGTGGTATGAAGATATTCGTAGTGCAGTCTGACGATAAAGCCAATCGTGGCTTCTTGAAAAGATACTTTTATATCAGAATGGAGCATTTTGTGTCTAACCCCGAAGGGTTCCCAGAAATGTGGAACTCGGAATGTAACTACCTTTGTGTGTGATTTTGTGATAATTCTTGTTCTGACGACTCAGCCATTATGGATTCTTTGTCTTCTTCTTGTGGTGGCCGCTTGCTCGCCTCGAATGATTGCCAACATTAGGTTGTGGGTGGAGAGGTTGATACCGTGTGCGAAGGAGTGCCGTAATTAGACCGAATTTTGTAGACTATACGGCCAAAAAAGTAACAACATTTTGTCTTCTTCTCTCTTTTTATTCGCCTCAGCTTGAAGGTCCCCTCATTTCTGTTATTCAATGTACCCGCATTGGCAGGTCGGGGCATTTCTAAGAAGGCGAAGAAGAAAACCGTTGATGGCCCATCTAGGGCGGAGTCTGATTTTGATGGGGAAGATATACTCCTCGCAGGCTCACCTAGAGATAGTACTCTTTCGACTTCACAACAGGGGGCTGAGTCGGAGGTGGCGCCTACGGTGGTGCCTGAGGCGTCGATTTAAACTGTGTTGGAAACGACGCCCGTGGAAGTGCCTGAGGTGGTACCTGAGGCTGCACATGAGACGACGCCTGAGACTACATCTATTACTGATGTGTCTCATTAGAAGCCGACCCTACAACTCATGGAGGGGGTTTCTGAAGATGAAGAACCTATAGAACGGAAGAGGCGACGGTTGCTAACTGGCAAGGCAAAAGCGACTCAGGATGAAGGTTAGTTTACCTCGTCGTGGGTCGAGGCCGGTTTTTATGTCTGAGGCCATCCGTTCATGGAGGCTTGCTTCTCGAATGAGTGTTGTTACCGATGCCAGCTCAGCCCGTATCCAGGAAGGCAGTTCGTCGGCCACTGCGGAATGAACGGGCAGAGGTGTAGAGAGGGCAAGCTTAGAGGCCGAAGTTGGGGAAGTGCGTGAAGGTGGTGGAACCTCAGAGCATGTGGAGATGACAACTGGTACGTTCACCTGTCGTATCGTGATTCCAAGTGGCTACAATCTATTGGAGAATTGTGAGTAGGCCGCTGCGGAAATGACCCTTTTGTGTATGCGCTCCGAGAGTGAGGCATAGGCGGGAGTTAGTGATAGGGACTTATCCCGGAAGGTTGCTGGCATGGCCTTGAAGGTAGCCTTTTGACCCCTTTCTTTTTTGTGTTGCGGGGGTGGCTTAACCATGTACTTACCTTTTCTTTGGTATTTTTCAAACTCTCGTTTTGGAGATATAGAGGGGACGGTGCTCGCAGAAGAAGGTAGTTGCCTACAATAAATTGTTGCAGATATACAAGCGGACCCGTGAGGTGCATCAGATGTTAGCTGGTGTGTACAAGCAGGACCCCAAGTTTAGGGTATTTCGTAAGGGCCTCACGTAATCTGAGGAGCAGCTAAAAAGGTGAGTGGCCAAATTGGAGAAGGTTGATGAGCAGCTAATGGCCGCTGTTGCACGGAACACCGAGTTAGAGATCCTTCTTCAGTCAAAGGACGAGGAGTTGGAAATAAGCCATGTAGTAGATGTAGAAGCTGCCGAATTTCGAACACGGGTCATGGCGTTGACTGCTAAACTTGATGACGGCCGAGGTTGAAGTTCTTAGGCGAACTCCCCCACAGGATGATGTGCGTTGTGAAGCTTACGAGATGTGGGTTTATGACGAGGCTTGATTGGTCGTACTTGAGGAGTACTTGGCAGCTGGTCGAGACTCTAAGGCAGAGATCGAGGGACAGCGGGATTCGACTTATGTTTCCCGTGAAGCGATTGGTTGCAGTTCTGACTCAGCAGATGGAGAGGGGTGCGATTCCGTGTATGTCGAATTCTTGGAATCTATCTCTTTGATTTCTAAGGCTTATCAACATTGTGATGATAAGAAACCGGATGGTGATTAGGCGGAGCGAGATGGGTGAAGTGGTGAAGGTACTTAGGATATAGTGTTGGCATGTATATATATCCCTTTTTGGATGTAAATGGCACCTCTTTCTAGGGTCAAACAAATGTATATGTATATTTTTAGAGACAATGAAATATGACCTTTTGCTGCTGCTATTCCTCTTTTGCTCCATAGATTTTTATTGTGCTTCTGACTGTCGCCTTCGTGCTTTCTGCCGTAGTTGAGCTAGGTTGGCACTTTATGATGATGGCCTTGGCCGAATAAGATTGATGGTCTTAGCCATGCAGGTGACTTCGACTGTCGTTGAATCACTTGTTTGCCGTAGTCGGAACTAGGTCAACTATTGGCGGTGATGGCCTTGGCCAAAAATGGAGTTCATGTCCTTATCCATGATAAAGTTGATGGCTTAGTCATGTCAGTGACTTCGACTGTCGTTGAGTCACTTGTTTGTCGTAGTCGAAACCAGGTCGACTATTGGCGGCAATGACCTTGGCCATAATATAATCGATGGCCTTAGCCATGTAGGTTACTTCAACTGTTATTGAATCACTTGTTTTCCGTAGTTGGAACAACATCCACTATTGACAGTGATGGCCTTGGCCATAATAGAGTCGATGGCCTTAACAATGTAGGTGACTTCAACTGTCATCGAATCACTTATTTGCCGTAGTCAAAATTAGGTCATCTATTGGCGGCGATGGCCTTCGCAATAATATAGTCGATGGCCTTAGCCATGTGGGTGACTTTGACTGTCGTCGAATCACTTATTTTCTATAGTCGAAATTTGGTCGACTATTAGCAGCAATGGCCTTGGCAAAAAATGAAGTCGATTGCCTTATCCATGATAAAGTCGATGGGCTAAGCTATGTAGGTGACTTTGACTGTCTTCGAATCACTTGTTTGACGTAGTCGAAATATAGCTATATATATATATATATATATATATATATATATATATATATATATAAACTATGTGGCTGACGTTCTTGCAAAATATGGACGATCCATGCAATTATCAACAACAGAGGGAAACAATACAATATTCTGAAAAATTTCTCCTAACTTTATTTTAAATGCTTTTTGTAAAGACAAATTGGGGAGAATTTCTATGTGATCTACCCCTCTGTTATGTAATAACTGAACTTCATATGCTTTTAATTATAAATTATTCCTTTCATTAGAAAAAAAATTCTGCAGTTTTTCCCGAATTTGTGCCTACCGCAAAATAAATTAGTAAGATTCAGAATCAATTGTTAATATTACGAGATCCTGTTTTAGATTAGTTAAGTATGAGAATCTAGGGCATTTAACAAGCTTCTTAGAATTTTTTGTGAAGTGAAATACTTCTAGGACAAAATTTTTGATACCTTTTACGTGAAGTTCCAAGAAACTCATGCGACGCATAAAAACAAGATATATCTCATGGTGAATTAGGGCGGCCTATAGCTTCAATAATATATATATATATATATGTGTGTGGGGGGGGAGGGGGGGCTGACGCTCTAGCAAAATATGGATGATCCATGCAATACAATATTCTGAAAAATTCCTCCTAACTTTGTTTTTAATGCTTTCTGTAAAGACAGATTGGGGAGTATTGCTATGTGATCTACCCCTACCTATGTTATGTAATAACTAAACTTCTTATGTTTTTAATTATAAAGTATTCCTTTCATTAGAAAAAAAATTGTGCAGTTTTTTCCGAATTTGTGCCTACCTCAAATAAATTAGTAAAATTCAGAGTGATTGTTAGTATCACAAGACTATATTTTAGATTAATTAAATACGAGAATCTAGGGCATTTAACAAGCTTCTTAGACTTTTTTTGTGAAGCGAAATACTTTTAGGACAAAATTTCTGACACCTTTTACGTGAAGTGCCAAGAAACTCATGCGACGCATGAAAACTAGCTATATCTCATGGTGAATTAGGGTGGTCTTTAGCTTCAATAGATAGAGATTAGTAACGGATTAAGAATAAAGTTTATGAATTTCTAAAGTAAATTTTGATTGATATACAATAATTATTGAGTTCAAAATTCAATATTTATAAATATTTAGTAGATCTTTTAATACGTACTTCAAATTTGGACAAAAAAAAAATACTAAATCGCCTTGGGAGAGGGGTTTGTATTATATTGATCCCATAGGATTTTGTCCCATACATTAGTTAAATATGACGGTTTTGAGCCGTTTAAAGTTCATTCCCTTCTTTCACTTCACGGAGATGTGCTTTCAAGACAAAGCCTCTACACTTGTTGTGCTAAAAACCGATAAATTCATTAGGGTCGACCATTGACTATCATGAAAATGACATGCCAAAAGGTTTTTACAAATCCCCTGAACCTTTACAACCACATGGACTATTTAAGTTTTATGTATTCATATTATAAAACCGAGAGGTTGTAAGTTCGAGTCTTCCCAAAAGCAAGGTGGGAAGTTCATGGAGGGAAGGATGTCGTGGGTCTATTTGGAAACAAGCTCTCTACTCCAGAGTAAGGGTAAGCACTACGTACATACTACCCTCCCCAGACTCCACTAAGTGGAATTATATTGGGTTGTTGTTGTTGTAGTATTCTTATTATAAAAGTTTTATACAATCAAGTCGATCTCTTATTAGGTACGTAAATTAACTTTTTTGGTGTTGATATACATTTTAGTAATCAGATAAAAATAATAGATATAGCTCTTGATAAGCATCAACTACTAATTTAAATTAAAATAATAATAATGCCTAACATATTATCACAGGTTGAGCAATCCATCACGTTGGTTGACCCAAAAAGTAGTCAAAGAACAACTTTGTATCCTGGTGTGTTTCATTAAGTAAATAAAACAAGTTGCTAATAACATATAAGATAATGTGTCTGCGCTGATAGCGTGCGTATGCTTGCTTTCAAAATAAACAATAAATAAAAAAGAAGCTGAATGAATTCAATAAAGAGAGGAACAACAAAAATTCCTTGTCCCTATATTCAAAAAGATTGTCTTAGTTTGATTTGGTAAAAATTTTAATTAAAAAAAGACTTTTGAGATAATTAATTTTAATTTAAAAAAAAGACTTTTGAGATATATAATTTTAAATAAACCACATATAGTATTTGTGTGACTATAAAATATTTAAAACTTATAGTCTAAAACATATCATATCATTTGTGTGACTATAAATATTTCTCATTAAGAAATATTAAAAATTATCAATCTTTTTTTAATTGAACTAATAAGAAAATAGTATCAATCTTTTTGAAATATTTTTGAAACTTATAGAATAAAACATGTCATATCACTTGTGCGACTATCAATACTTTTTATTAAAAAATATTAAAAATTATTAATATTTTTTAAATGAACTAATAAGAAAATAGTATCAATCTTTTTTAAATTGAGGAACTAATTAATAAAAAGAAGATGATGCTAGAAAAATTAAAGTATGATATAGAGAACCAATAACTATTGCTTTCTCTTTTTTAATCAGTGGTCAAACTATTTTGATAAGCCAACACCAAAGCAATGTCACCTCCTCTTTCGTCATCTTACTAGTCATACGCATAAAGGAAGATCATATAATTTCAATCTTTGAAGATATATAACAGGCTCCCTTTTTTTCTCATTTAGTACCCGGGTGGACCAATATGGAGTCAAGTGGGTTTATATGAAATTATTTCATCAAAAAATAACATTGTATATATAGAAATGTTTTTGTTGTTTTCAAACAAATAAAAGTATAAATATAATTTTGAACTCACTTCAAACAAATAAAATACCTAACTTGATGGTAAAGAGGGTTCAAATTTTTTACATAATCTTGAATTCAAAACCAACTAGACACATATAATCTCTAAATTTTTTAAAACCTGCTTGATAAACATTTTTGATCCGCCACTATTTAGTAGTCATATGCATGAAAAAGAAGAATGTTGTCTTTAAACTCAAAATGTGCGTTCTTTGTCATTGTAAGCTAACCTCATAGTGCAAGAAACATTGAGTTGGAATGTGGTCCTAATTAGACATAATATTTGCAACATTCATTTGGATAATCACAAAGACAAACCAAACCAATGAAAAGAGGATATAGTTAAACCCACAGTTCAATTTGCTTTTCGCACTAATAACTCATTAGGTGTCCTCATACGACAAAAAATAGCCATTTGGAGCTTGTTAGGGCCATCTTCCTAAATGGGTTGACAAATATAGCATTATTCTTAATTGGATTAGCTTAATCTTGTTATTCAAAAAGGCTAAAAACCTAGATTTGGCTGGTTAATTGCTCCATCAAGCAACATAATTTTGTTGATAAAAACAGACAAGAAGCGGGAAAAAAACATGGCATTACGGAATATTATTAGAAGTTAGAGAAGAGCTATAATCTTTTTTATGATGAATGAGAGTATTTTTTATTTTATTTTTTGAATTTTGTTGTTGATGACGAATGCTGCTGATAAATTCGGGGGGGGGGGGGGGGGGGGGGGCGGAAGGACAATATGATTAGAGGAATGCAAATAGGTCAGGTTGATTCGGATTTTACAATTATCAAATTAAATTAATTGTGTCGGGTTATTAAATCGAAAGACTGAATCAAACCACTAAAACTCGGGTTTTTCAATCTCGGTTTTTCTTGGGTTTTCGGGTTATTCGAATTTTTTCGGGTTTTTTTCCGATAAAATCTTCGTGGAACAAAAAGTATAAGTTGTGCTTAAAATATTTCTTTAATCCTAGTAAGATACAACTATATAAAGTATTTTCCAAGAAAATAATACAAAATATGAGATGTGTTATGGTTTATCATAAAATATTCAACAATGATATGTAATATCAATATTGCTAATTAAAACGTCATAACAAAAATAAACATAATTAAAAAGTACTAAGTCTTGCTAAAATAAGTAGACTAATAAGGAGTATTAATTACATGACTAAACTCTAAAAAAAAGATAAATTTAGGCTATGCATCTTTATTTAAATTATTGCAAAATAAAAAATAGATATTCAATTCATTCCAGTTCGTGATATTGAATTGAATATCTTTTGTTCGCATTAGTATTGATTTAATTTTGATTTGGGCTTTTGTTAGAATTATTTAGTTTACTGATATTAATGGCTATAAAACTTATTGGAACATTCAAAAGTTCTAAGTCTAAACTTGAAATAATACCTTAAAAAATAAAATTATAATTTTTTTTAAGAAATAGTTATAAATAACATCATAATAAGTATATTTATATATTAAATACATCTAAAAAATTTATATATGTAATTTCGGGTTGGTTTGGTTTCAGTTTGACTTTCTTTAGTTAAAACCAAACTAAATCAATTACGGTCAGATTTTTTTTTAATACCAAAGCAAACCATAATCGTTTGTACACCCCTAGACCCTATATTGTTCGAAGTCCTCAAAAATATTCCTGGGTGTGTGCGTGCGACACCCAAAGGGCCATCACTTATTTTTGTCTCTTTTTTCGCACTTCCGAGGCCTTGAAAACCTCTCTGTTAGTTGCCTCGATTTGCATGCGCTGTCCGAGTGCGTAGCCGAAAAACATATTAAATTATATGAAATTTGATAAATTATGGCTTTAAAATTGTTAAAGTTGACTTTGGTCAACACTTTGGGTAAACAAACCAGGGCCCATGATGTGACCGTCCTGGAGGGGTCGTAGGAAAATATGGGACTCGGGCGTATTACCGGAATCGAAATCCGAGGTCCCGAACCCGACAAATAAAATTTTTGTGTAAAATTATTTTTCTGGAATTGATATGGAATTTTGAAATGAAAATTGATCGGAAGACATATCGGGCTCGTATTTTACTTACGACGCCTGGTACAAGTCTTTTACATATTTAAGAGCTTTCTGTGAAGTTTGGTCAAAATCGGACGTGTTTGATGTATTTCAGATCTAAATATCTAAAATTTGAAGTTTATGAAGCTAGAAGGAGAAATGTTGATTTGAGGTTTGATTCATTGATTTTGATGTTAATATGTCGATTTGATCGCTCAGTTAAGTTCGTAGAAGGTTGTTGAGTTAGTGTGTATGTTTGGTTAGGAGCCCCAAGGGCTCGGGAGTGATGCGGGGTGTTTTAAACTTAGGAAAAGCATCGTATTTTTGTTGCAATTTTCACCCAGAAATTTTGTTCTTCGCGAACGCGGCCTCAGGCTCGCGTTCACAGTGCTTTGGCATCCCCCTCTTTCGCGTTCGCGTCCCCCTTCCCGCATTCGCGTAGTTCCTTTAAACTCTTCATCGCGTTCACATCCAAATACCCCCCCCCCCCGTGCATTCGCGTAGGCCTGCCCCTGGACCCCTCCAATCTTCTTTCCCGCACCCCATAGACGAATTTTGAAGAATTGTTCCTCCATAGCTTCATAGGTAAGTGTTCCTAACTTCGTTTTCTCTTAATTTCTTCAACTAATCACTAACTTCTAAGCCTAAGATCATGAAATCAAAGTAGAAATTAGGGATTTGGGTAGAGTTAGGTCTTTGGGAATTTTGGGTGATTCAACCTCAATTTGGGGTCGAATCATAAAATAAATTATCTATTTAAACTTGTGGGGTTATAGGTGAATGGGTTTTGATCCTAACCTCGAGTTGGGACCATGTGGGCCCGGGGTCGAATTTTGTTATTTTTGGAAGAATGATAGGAACTTCATATCTAGGCTATGAGATTATCTTTTTTTCTTGGAGTCCTTATTGATATCATTGAAGTAATTATGCCTAGATATCATTATTGCAGAGTCGGATTGTAGAGGAAAAGCGGTATTATAGAGTTGATTGCTATTCTTTGGACCGAGGTAACTGTTTGTTCTAACTTTGGCTTGAGGGAATAGGATTAGGGTGTTGTTTGCTATTTGCTAATTGTTGAGTCCAGTGTATAAGCATGGTAACAAGTATCTATACACCGGAGTCTAGCATGACCAGGTCTTACTTGTGCTTATTCGGATTTTGTGATACATCTTCCTTGTTAAATTGATAATTTTCATATAAGGTGAAAGGTTTGAGGAAGAATTAGGAATTGTAAATTCTTGGAGCGTTGGCTTGAATGAGAATATTATAATTGAGGAAGAAGTGAACCAAAGAGAAAGTGATGTAATTAATCCCTTGCCGGGACGTGTAGTTTATTAATGTTGTTTCTCCCTTGCCGGGATTTAAGTATTATATGTATTCTCCCTTTCCGGGATATTTGAGTTGTTAGTGTCATGACCCGGATTTTTCACCATCGGGAGTCGTGATGGCTCCTTCTAATGGAGCTAGGCCATCCAAACTTTAAACATTCTCCGATAAGTCTCAACAATATAAATATGTGGAAAATAATTAAATAAAAGCGGAAGACTTTAAGTTTAATAAAAATGAAATCATAATGCGGAAGTTTAAAACATAGCTCTACCCAAAATCTAGTGTCATTAGCTCACAGACTACTAAGAGTGCTACAAACAAGTCTGAATGGAAATACAAAATGTTTGTCTCGGTATAAAGAAAACAAACTAAACATAGAAAATGACTCCGGCCTGCGAACGCCAGCTAGGCTACCTCGAAGAGCCAAGACTGAAGTCAGATCCCGATCGAATAGGCTACTGTTGTGGTCCAAAAGCTGCTCCGGTACCGTAATATTTGAAAAAAGAACAGAAGTGTATCATCAGCACAACCGACCCCATGTGCTCGTAAGTGCCTGGCCTAACCCCGACGAAGTAGTGACAAGGCTAGACAGGACCTACCACAATTAACATGTGCAAATATAATATACATGTGCAAGAAAACAATAACAAAATAATACAAAGTAAAGCTGGGAGGGGACATGCTATCGGGGAGTACCAAATGAAAATGGAATATTAAAAACAACAGCAGATCAACTCCGGGTTTCATGATACATATATATATATATATAGTGGACGGCGCGCCACACGATTCCATAATGTAGAATATAAGTAGATGGCGGGCCACACAATCCCGTAGTGTAGTATATAAGTGGACGGCGCACCATACGATCCCATTTCATATATTACGTGGTAGGTGTACCACTCGCTCCCGTTTCATTGTGCACAATGTCACCGGCATCTTAGGCCAATAACAATAATCAATATAAGTTGTGGTCGACGTATCACTCATTCCCATTTCAATATCATTCGTGGAAGGCGTGCCACACGATCCCATAATATAATTCATAAGTGATCGGCGTACCACACGATCCCATATTATAATGAATAGCACAAATAAACTCTCCAAAGGAGGTCCCATTAGGGAAATTCAATAACATAACCATTAAACCAGGAAAGGGTAGAGCTAACAGCTCAAATATCCCGGCAAGGGAGAACTCAGTAGTAACAGTCTACTCGTCCCGACAAGAAATCATTACATCACATTCTCTTTTAGTTCATTTCATTCTTATCTAACACTTTACATGGAAATTATCAATTTAACAAGATAGTTGTGCCATATCTTTCGAATTAAAAGCATTTACGACTCATGGTCATGCTAGACACTGGTGTATAGATACTTGTCACCATGCCTATACACCGAACTCGATCATATAGCACATAGTAACCAAAACACTCCAATACTATTCCCTCAAGCCAAAGTTAGATCAAACACTTACCCCGGTCCGAAAATAGCAATCAAGCCTCTAACACCGCATTTCCTCTAGAATCCAACTCCAAAACATTGATATCTAGGCATAATTTAGTTCAATATTATCAATAATGGCTCAAGACACAATTCCATAGCCTAGAAATGAATTTCCTATCATTCTTCCAAAAATACCAAAAGCCGACCCTGGGCCCGCATGGTCCAAACTCGAGGCTCCGACCAAAACTCAATCTCTCATAGCCCCACAAGTTCAAATATATAATTTATTTTAAGATTCGACCCCAAATTGAGGTTGAATCGCCCAAAATCCCTAACTCTACCCAAAAGCCCTGATTTCTACCTTGATTTCGTGGTTTTAGGCATAGGAATTTACTAGTTATTCAAGAAAAGTGAAGGAATTAGGTGGGGAATTACTTACCCAAAAGGTCTTGGAAGAGGGGAGCTTCAATGGAGTCCTAAAGCTTATGGAGAGAGAGCTCTTGAGAAAAATTGTCCAATATCGTAATACACAGTTCGATTTTTAAAAGAATTCGCTGAAGGAAAGTTGTTCTATACGTTCGCGACATAAGGTCGCGTTCGCAAAGGAGGGCAAGCTAGGTACATTATGCGTTCGCTGGGGACCTATGCAAACGCACAGAAGGAAAAATGTGGGGGGGGGGGGGGGGGGGAAACCAGATGGTCTACGCATTCGCGATAGAAGGCATGTGAAAGCATTGAAGAAGCTGCCAAAACAATGCGAATGCGAGGAGCTTCCGCGAACGCGAAGGAGGCTGGGGTCATAAGGCATTGCGAACGCAAGACTACTGTGCGTTCGCATAGAGTAAAGGGTATGTGAAAAAATGGCAGAAAATCTGCAAAGTTTTTAAGTGCAAAACCACGCCGAACCACCTCCAAACCACTCACGAGCCCTCGGGGCTCCTAATAAAACTCGCACACTAACTAAATACCATCCTACGAATTTGCTCGAGAGATCAAATCGCTAAAATAACATCAAATTCAATGAATCAAACCCCAAAATCATCATTTTTCATTTCAAGATTCATAAGCTTCTACCTATAGATATTTAGGTCCGAAACATGTCAAACGACGTCCGATTTTGACCATATTTCACATAAAGCACTTAACGCTCATTTAAGACCTGTACCGGGTGTCGAAACCAAAATACGAGTTCGATACCTATACTTTCTAATTCATTTTCATTTCAATTTTTCAATCATTTTCAAATAAACAATGTTTTTCAAAAATTCCATACTCTGGCTTGGGACATAGGATTTTGATTCCGTAAATACGCCCGAGTCCCATTTTTTTTACGCACCTTCCGGGACTGTTACATCACGGGTCCGGGTCCGTTTATCCAAAATATTAACCAAAGTCAACTATACAACAACAACAACAACTACCCAATATAGTCCCACAAAGTGGGGTCTGGGGAGGGTAATAGGTAGACGAGCCTTACCCCAACCCGTAGGGCAGAGAGGCTATTTCCAATCGACCCTCGGCTCAGTAAAGGAAAGGGAAAAACAAATATAAAAACAGAGGGGCATTAGTAACTCCAATAGGAATAGCGTAAAGAATTATCTAAACATAAGAACCATAAATAAAATCCATAAATAAAATAGAATGCAATAATAACATACAGTAGCTACCATAAAGAACTACCATAAATGACTACCATAAGGGGGACACAATCCAAAACCCAAATCTTCTATGGATAGCCCTGCCAAGCATCACCCAACCCCCGGCGAGGAGTACGAAAAACTCTAGGAGCCCCTATCCTACAACCCTAATACTAGATCTAAACCAATGTCAACTATATCAATATTAATATCAAAATTCTTCAAAGTTTCCACAGAATTCACGTATTTTAATATAAATATTTTCCGGCTTCGCGCACGAACTGCACACGTAAATCAAGGCAACTAAAAGCAAGGTTTTCAAGGCCTCGAAAGCACGGAAAAAAAGAGAATTGCGGTGACCCTTTGGGTTGTCACAGTTAGTTGTACCCTTGTCGGGACTAATCTATTGCCTTATTCTCCCTTGCCGGGATGTTTAATATTGTTTGTATTTCCCCTAACCCCGATTGGTTGTCACTATTGATTGGGTGAGGAAGAGTGATTATGCACGAAGGGTCAGTCTGTGCCATATATTAATATATATACACGGAGGGACATTCCGTGCCATATTTCGAATATTTTTGTAGGAAGGGTCATTCAAAGCCATATTTTGAGTAATTATGCACGAATGGTTATTCCGTACCTTGATATGAGAGTTTATGTGAGAAAAGGTACAAAGGTTAATGTCATGCACTTTATTTGACTGTTTTGGTAAGAATGAGAGTAAAAGGACGAAGGTTGGTGCCGTACAAACTGTTGTTTCATCCGCTCTCTTTAATTGATGTTATTGTGCAGTCCATTTCCTTATTCGTCGATTCTATATTTGAATTGTTACACCCCACAGCATGCTCCCCTCCCTCTTAGCTATCTAAATTCTATATATTTTCCTGCTATTGTTATATATCTGCACAAGTTGTTTTGGTAGGTCATGTCTAGCCTCGTCACTACTTCGCCGGGGTTAGGCCAGACACTTACCAGCATATGAAATCGGTTGTGCTGATGCTACACTTTGTGCATCTTTTTGCATAGATTCAGGAGCAGCTTTTGGACCTCAGCAGCAGTATTGATGGGGAGTTGTCTTCAGTCCAGGGACTTGCGAGGTAGCCTAGCTGACATCCGCAGGCCGGAGTCCCTCTCTCTATTATTAGTTTGTTTTCCTTGTATCGAGACAAACATTGATATATTTCTATTCAGACTTGATTTTAGCACTCCTTAGCAGTTCGTGAGTTAGTTGTCATGACCCGAATTGTTTCCACCATCGGGAGTCGTGATGGCGCCTACTGTCGGAGCTAGGCAGACCAACCCTTTTTAAAACAGTTCACAAAACTTCAATCTAAATAGTATAATAACCGAGATAATTAAATAAAAATGCGCGGAAGACTTTTAATAGAAATAATAACAAAGTGCGGAAGACTATAACATAGCACTAACCAGCATCTGGTGTCACTACTCATGGACTACTAACAAAGTTCTACAAACATCAGTCTGAAAGAAAAATGTATAATAAGTCTGTTTTGATACAATGAAAACAAGCGGAAGAAAAATAGGAGACTCAGGGCCCGTGAACGCCAGCGAACTACCTCGAAGTATCTGGATTGAAGGTGCGCTCCCTTACAACTACTGCGGTCCGTAAACTTTATCCTCACCTGTGCACAAAAAGGCACAGAATTGTAGTATCAGCACAACCGACCCCATGTGCTAGTAAATTCCCGGCCTAACCCCGACGAGGTAGTGACGAGGCTAAATTGGACCTACCAAAAACAACCTATACAGATATACCGCAATATCAAACAGATAACAAAATCTAAACAGCGAATGGGGAGGCGACATGCTGGAGGGTGTAACAGTTCATTTATAAGTCCAATGAACAAGAAATGGAAACTGAATATTTAACATAAAAGAAAGCCATTGAATCAACAACTACACGGCATCACCCTTCGTGCTTTTACTCTCATTTCTCACCAAAACTGTCAAATATAATGCACGGCATCACCCTTCATGCTTTTACTCTCAATACGTAGTGCACGGCATCACCATTCGTGCTTTCCTAACATAACTCTCACATCAAGGCACTGAATGACCCTTCGTGCTCAAATAATCAAGAAACGCGGCACGAAAAGACCCTTCGTGCATAATTATCAAAATGTGGCACGGAAATACCCTTCGTGCAAAATTATCAAAACATGGCACGCAAAGTCCCTTCGTGCATAATCTCTCTTCCTCTCCCAATTAACAGTCACAACCAAATGGGAAAGGAATATACAACAAGATAAAATATCCTGGCAAGGGAGAACAACTCTACAACCAGTCCCGGCAAGGGAGAATAACTCAATAATAAGTCTCGGCAAGGGAAAAATACCAAAATTCCTTATTTAGCTCATTTACTTCTCAACTATCACTTCATAGTGCATTTAACAAGTAATTATCACAATTGTTCACTTCTTTAGAAATTTTAACAGTAATTATGACTCACGGTCATGCTAGACTCGGGCGTATAGGTAACCGTCACAATACCTATACATCGACTCCACATACCACGTAGAAAATATTATCATAATCCTATTCCCTCAAGCAAAAGTTAGATCAAACACTTACCTCGAATCCGAAAATAGAAACTCAAAGCTCAACAATCGCCTTTCCTCTAGACTCTGACCCCAAACCAACCATGTCTAACATAAATCGATTCAATATTATATATAATATCACAAGGATAAAATTTCCTAGCTTAGAAATGCATTTTCTAACTTTCTTCCAAAAATACCCCAAATCCGACACCGGGCCCACATGGTCCAAACTCGAGGCTCGGACAAAATTTCGATTACCCATAACCCCACGAGTCCAAATGTATGATTTGTTTTAAGATTCGATCCCATATTGAGGTTGAATTGCCCAAAATTTTCAAAAACCTACTCTACCCAAAAGCCCTAATTTCTACCATGATTTCATGTTTTTAGGCTAAAATTTTAGTGATTAGATGATGAAATAGTGAGAAAACGATGTTAATATTACTTATCCAAAGAGTTATGGAGGAAGGGAAGCTTGAGACTCTTCAATGGAGTGTGGAGAATGAGGGTTCTTGAGTAAAGTGTGTGAAAATTCCGTCATTGTTATATTATTAGGCTTTTAAAATCACTGGGCAAAAATGCTCTATACGATCGAGGAGCTAAGTAAAGTGGACAATGATCCGAGTGGATACGGGGACGATGTTGCACCACTGCTTCAGGATACACATTAAGCCACTCATAATTGGCTAAAAAACGATCAAGCATCTCTAATATGGTATTACCCAATCTAGGTTTATTTGTCCAAGTAAATCGACTTTCATGAAAGCCTAAGTCTAAAAGTTTACAACAATTTAAGAAAGAAGAAACTTATCTACTCTATTATAACTAATAGGCAAACCACCAAATTTCTCCCTAGAATTTATAACTTCATTGAAATAGCCTCCTAATAACCAAGGCATATTAAAATTATTGTGCATATTTTTTAAATTTTCCCGAAGTAAAGATTTTGAGTGAGCATGATTACTTGCATATATAGCATACAATAACCAAGGATATGTATTAATACTAACCTGGACCATGCAGTGTATTTCTTGGTCGAAAATCCTCATTTCAGTCACCCTTATACCCTCCTCCTTCCAAAGTACCACTAAACCTCCTCGAAGCCCATTAGCAACCACTTGTGACATATGAGTAAAATTAAAGTCATCCCTAAGCCTAGAGTGATCACTGATGTGTGTTTCGAGTAAGAAAACTAATACAGGCCTATGATAGTCTATCAAGGACCTAAAGTGCCTCCGAAATTCAGGATTGTGGGATCCCCTACAATTCCAAAGAAGAAAATTCATAAAGGAGTCAGGGATGAGTGTCTCCTCTATTGGAATTGGAACCCTCAGAGAGACTGATGTTATTGTCTGCTCCTGATTCACTATCTGAGTGGTCTGACTGAGAGTGGGAATGATGACCATGGAACATTTCCCTATCACTGGATTTAGAGGCTGACGAAAGTTTAAGCTGAATGTTACTAGATTGGGTGGACACATTAGGATAAACTTTTTTTTCATGCTACTCCTTTAGGTCGTATATAAGAATCCACTTTAGCTACCAAAATTCCGTCCTTGCTTCCCTCATTTCTGTTAGAATTTCTGCTAACTCCCGCCTTGTTGGACTGTCTATTGCATGTGTTGAGGGAGGTGGTGTGTGAGGTGGAGACTTCGTTAGACTGAAGTTGTCCATTGGACAGAGAGGACTAGCATAGGGCGAGAGTGGGTTGAAAGAGTGGATTTACTGAAACCATGAAACATATACTTGACCCATGTGGTGAGGAGGGTAGAAAGGCATTAAGTTGATCACTGGGTTCCCATGCCGATTTGAAGGATTCATGGGGTAGATCCAGCGAGGAGTTGAATAGAATGGTTGATTCTCTACAAGGAGAGGAGTCTGTGTTGTGATCCAATTGTTCTGCGTGTAAGTCTCCATCCCCATATGCATACCCTTTGTTGCAATTTCCGCTAAGTGGGATGGATTCTGTATGAGAAGAACCACTTCTTGTCAATTCAGTTTCATAGTGAATGTCAATGCATACCCTTGTAAGCCCATATTCAACCAAGATTCCAGAGGCAGGTGAATGGAAATGATTCGAGAAGTGCAGACCATTGGTGAAGAGATGTGTGGTAATTGTGGCCCTGCGTTATCATTCTGGGGAGGTGAAAGAATTGGTTGTTCATTAGGGTTTTCTCCTGCATACTCGTGTAGTGACTGCTATTTGGAAAAGAAGGACGTTGCATCCTTTTGAGTCTTTAGTAGGATTTTGTGTGTGAGTATGTTATAGGAGAACACTCATCAGGAAATAAGCAGTCTTGAGTAAATAGAGAAGAAGGATTAAAGGTGGATATAGTAGGCGATGGAGTGAAGGAAGGATGTGTATCACATGTAATGCAATCATTATGCTGGGGTGAAAAAGTGCTCGTTTGGGTTACTTGATCTGCTGCATGTACTAGAGCATGAAAAATTGAGAATTTTTGGCTTATGTAAGGTAAGGACGCGTCATTAAGGGACAAATTAGTAGATGAATTGTGAAGGTTTTATTGGTGTAAAGGTGAGGCAGAAGTATTACGTGGAGGAATGGGCTTATGTGGCTGTAATAGATGAAGAGGCGAAAGAGCAGGTTCTAGACCTTTATTAGCTTGTATTTAACTTGTGTAGATGTATATATGATAGATTCTTATCTTTGATTAGTTGTAGGAGGTGGCAAGTCTAAAGTGTTCATTACTAGGCTATTCTGTGGAAACGTGAAAGTTGAAGAATTAATTGGGGTATGCCCCACCATTGGCTATTTCCTATAACTGGACGTGTATGAAAACTGGGCAGACCTTCATTAATTGTGTCTAGGTGGGCTAACCAACTAAAACTATTCAAGCTTTCTATATTAGGCTTGGTAGGCGACTGGGTTTCAAGTTTGGGTCAGCCTATACGAGGCCTGATTGAATTAGGGTACTTACCTTGTCCAAGTCCCTGCGTAGGTGATGCACCAGCTACCACCTCCTTGTTCATCGAGGGTTTGGAGTTCCTTGTAGGGTAGTTTTGTTTTTTGGAACTCCACAGCAGTCTATTTTTGATGTTGTGGTGTAGCTAGTAGAGCCTGAGGAGATGAAGTGTTTTCCTCCATACCTGAAGAGACAGGCTTTGAGCAGTGTTGTTTGCCATGTCCAAAACCCCACTAGTATAGAGTAGGTTAAGACCCTCATATTGGATAAGTTGCTTATGGTGGCCTATATTAACACAGAGTGTTTACAGGTTTCTCCAGTGGTACCTCAATATAAATTTTTGCATATCTTTCTCTTGTTGTAGACGATGTACATGAATCAATCTTAAGTAATTTTCCTAAGTTTTATCCAACCGCTGAAGTATATCCAAATTATAGAACTCTGTAGGCAGTTCAGGAAGCCTTTTATGAACTTTTAATTTCCATGTTTAATGAAGTTGTAGGAAATCCTTTATGGAATTTCATGTCCAATTCAAAATTAGATTATAAGAATAAACTAATATTAAATATATAAATATTAATTACAAGTATCAAATGTATATCACATATATATTTCAATCAAGAGCTATAATTTAATTTTTTTATTCCAAATAAAAAACTTCAGTGAGTTTCCAATATTAATTATATTCGTTGTGCTAGCAAATATTTCATTTGAACTAATAACTAAAATTATTTGACTAATTAAATTCATTAATTTAGTTAATAAATAATAAAGTAATTAATCCTTTAGCAAAGATCAGAACACTCGTTAGTGTGTGACCCCATAGGTTCAATACTATATCGGTAGTAAATTGATCATATTAATATCCTAATCAAGGGTGGAGTCTAGCAACACTCCTTAACGATCAGATAGCATGAAAAATATAATTTACTCTCAAGAACTAGTAGAAAAATAATGTAGTAATTCCTTCTGTCCTTATAACTTTGGATCATCCTAGGATATGGTTCAACTGTCAAATCTTAATAGGCGACAAACTATGTGTCATTTCAAGTATAATCGACCATTGAATGACCTAAGAAACTCTTTTCTTCTTTCGTTCAATTGCTCTGGCCAAGGTCTTAATTGGGTCATTGATAATTCATGATAACCAGTAGCGGATCCAGGATTTTGCGCAGCGGGTTCAATCTTAAAGTATATAACTTTATCGTAAAATAGTAGTTATCAAGTACGTTCAAATAAATATTTATACAAAATTTACACTGCTTTTATCCTGAATTATACATATACACATTATTATTTTTTTGTGAAGCAGGTTCAGTTGAACCCGCTAGCCACCACTTGGGTTCGTCGTTGATGAAAACATAGAGCTTAAACTCATCACCAAGAGTTGACAGATTGCAGCGTGATCAATCACTAATTCTACAAGTATTTAATCGTACCCAATATCCTTTTAACTATCGCCTAGGGTGGTACCAAAGCACAATAAATAATATGTCAATTACTATGACGATCTCAGGCCAAAGGAGACTTTTACATCACATTCTTTAAGAGAATATCCTATTGAATGTTTATGGTAATTTTAACCATTAGAAATTATCTAATGAATCGGTTCAATGATCATATCTCTATATGCATCATCTATCTATGTGATTTAGTTAATTAGATCAACTAATCTTTATTTCATAAAGACGATCACATAAATATTGATCTAACCGGATTACTAATGTCCAAATCAATAATTCTACGATCAACAAAAAATTTAGATTAAATTACAAGAAATTTTACTCTCATTATCATGATCTCCATCACAATGTCAAGTCTCAAAATTTAATCAAGGACCTTATCAAATTAATCAAGCAATTAATAATCATGATAAAAGAATATCAAATGCCATATATATACTTTATATCAGTTAATATTCATAAAAATATTTTCTGATCATCAAATATAATATTGGATCTAGTGCATATCTACTATATCACTAAGAAATTATGTGTGGATCGGTTCTTCTTAATTAAACTATGTTAAAGTAAAAAAGACCAGCTACAAAATAAGTTCTTGAGAATTCAGATTAAAATGCTTTAGATAAGCCGTCCCACCGAATCAACGTACCCATGTATGAATCAATGATGTAATTTTATCACCAAATTAGACGAACCCTACCACTAAATTATGCAAAGATAATCCCATTTGTGAAAAGTTGACATTCAGAAGATACCACCAACAAAATAATAAGGAAAATAACCTCACATTTAAAAAGGAAAAAAAAAGAGTTGGAGCTACCGACATCTTGACAGGGTTAATTTAAGGTAAAAATTAAAATTGTTGGAGAGGAAAATAGAAAATTTTCAAATATATAATTAGCAAGAAATTGTTTAGAACCTTAGACCTAGTCAATGCCTCAAATAAGTTATTCAATTGACTATGCTGACTTACTGTAAAATTGCAAAATTATTGCGGAGGAAATTAAAAGTTTTCAAATTTAACAATAGGTCGGAATTGTTTTGACCTAGTCAGTGCATCCTTAAGTAAGCTAAGTAATCAATTGACTAAGTTGACTTGATCTAAAACCGCAAAATTGTTGGGGAAGAAATGAATCTTCATATTTATAACATGAAATTCTCTTCCTTCTTCCCTTTTCACAAAGTAATAAAGGAGTAAATAAAGATTTAATGGAATAATTTTGTATGTGCATCAAATAGACAAGAGGGGTTGCTCTGATGGTAAGTAACCTCCACTTCCAATCGAAAGGTTGTGAGTTCGAGTCTCCCCAAGAGCAAGGTGGGAAGTTCTTGGAGGGAAGGATGCCGGAGGTCTATTTGGAAACAGTCTCTCTACCCAATGGTAGGGGTAAGGTCTGCGTACATACTACCTTCCTAAGACCCACTAAGTGGGATTATAATGGGTTGTTGTTGTTGAATTTTGTATGTGCACCAAACAGACTAATTCATTATGATTAAGTAGCAAAATAAATCATATGTAGAGGAAATGTCATGTACTTATTGTATTGGTGTATGCATAAAATAATTAAAAAAAACTGTCAAACATAGAATACGGTAATATATTCAATAAATCTGTACCGATTATAGAGTAGTATTCTTCTCCTTCACATCGTCGGTCAACTCTGGGGACAGTGGATAGAGCTCGTCCCTATTTGACTGAAGAGGGTAGGGTTCGCTCCTATGACAAGTGCTGCTTGTTGACTGCCACAGACCGGCTTTCCTCAGTCGTTGACTGTGGCGAGGCTAGCCCTCTATCAAGAGAAGAAGTTTTCCTGAATCAATGAGAGAGATCAATGTGCGAATTTCCTTTCCAATCTACCTCGTGGTTGAGAGAAATGCGCCTGACTCGATCGGTACCACTCCAACTGGCTTGGCTGGAAGGGGCTATAAAAGGACCTGATTGAGATCACACTTCTTTTGCCCTGGAGAGGAGTCTGACGTACTTCCAACACTCAGAGAATGCTTAAGAACTGGCTAGCAAACAAAGAGATCTGATGCTCGACTGCCTAAAAGAAAGAAAGCCCGGTATGGATATTCATTCCGCTAGAGCAAAGGCATGAAGTGAAGGAGGCCGCTAAGGTTGAGCCTTACTAATTTTAAAGAGTCATATTCAATCACCCGGAAATATCTGCATCTGCGAATAGAAGCTGTGGAGGGAGATCCATGCAATGGCATTTCATCAACAAATACCATGATATGAGATAAATAATTTAAATCAAAACTTGGGAAATTTCAAAACCACCGCCCAAAAAGGTATAATTTGAACCTATAATTAAACAATTAATCACATGAATCGCTGATTAGATTATCATTTGGATTTAATAAAAAGGTAGCTGCTGATTTTAGTAATATGTAATTAAAAAAGATTACAAGTATATCTATGTTATGAAATAATGTAAAGACAAGAACAATAATGCAAGAATAAGAACAAATAGAGAGAGAATAGGGAGAGAGAGAAGTATTCTTATTAATACTTGGGGTGATTTACAATGGTAGAGAGCACCTCTATTTATAGGGAGGAGAATGACTTAGCTTCAAGCTAAAACTCTTAGACATTCACTCTAAATAGACTTCTATTTTATAACACTCCCCCTTGAATATCTATTCAATAATGTGCCTCATAAAACCTTAAAACCAAAACCCATTGGGAAAAATTAAAGAAAGGAAAAAGAGTACACATGTTTGAATATGCGCCTATTGGTTGCCTCGTTAAAAACCTTGCAAGGAAAACCCAGTGGGAAAAAACCTTTTAAGGGAAAAAGAGTGCAACGCGCATTGACTCCCCCTAATGAGTACATCAATTTATATCCTTGAGCATTTGCATTCCAATCTTGTGCATCATCTTCAAAACGATCTTTGATAGACGTTTGACAAATCAACCATATTGACTTGAATAAATATTCCGCACCTTGAAATCATCATTCTTGATAGATATGAACATCTTCATATAATGTCGCGGAATGACTCTTCAATATCTTCATAGATGCATTCTCAATGCCATCATGCTTATAATAGCAAGATACATATGTACACAAATTGTACTAAGGATGTGGTACTTCAAGACCAAGAATTGCATATGCTTTGACTTTATACTTTCAAGCATTTGAACTATAGGTTCAAAACTACATGTCTTTCATATGGAATCAATTCTTCATGAATTGTATCTCTTCCATTTAGTTACTTTCTTTGGGTCAGTAAATGCGTATAACATGCTTTGCAATATGTTGCAATTGAATTATCCCTTTTATGAACTTCAGGTTCATATCATGATATTCGGGGATATACATATACAAATGATAATTCATCCCATGTAACCTTTTCTCAAGTGTTTATCATGTCTCCCCCTCATGTTAGTAAAGCTAACTTGTTTCCTCAACTTTGGGAAATCATCTTTGTGCATTATCAGCACATTAATAATAAGATGAAATTATTTGGTTCCTGACCCTGAACCACTTGTGAGGGGAGAATATACTCTCGTATACAACGTATATCAAACTGATATATATAACTATGTTCTCATAAGAAACAGTTTAGCTATTAAGTGGAAGCACTCAATAATTATCTTGCTAAACCAACTTTGATATAAACCAACTTATCAAGATGAACTGTCTTGAGTAGAAAATCTGGAAATTATGCTCGAAGTTAGATTACTGAGCGATTTACCTCGCAAGCACCGGCCAGGCTGCGGGTTAATAACAATTGCGCATGTAACCATATCATAGATGCATCATATGTGGTATACATGGCAGGTGAATGGGCCCATATTCACATTTGATATTTCCAGAATTTATGGGCTTCAACCCGAACTCTTTAGTTGGTCAGTTCATTAATGAGAGCAAGTGATACAAGAGAATTCGTAAAGAACTTTCTAGTTCTTTAATATTCACCTGTGTGAATTTGCACATCATACTTTAAAATGAGATGGCTAACACGAATGCCAACTGAATAAATTGTCAATATTGGTAAACTTCAAATTTACACCATGACATGTGCACTTATCAATAAACTTCAGGTTTATTATGACATGGGTTTTTATACCAATAGATATCCACTTTATTGTGGCATTCTTTCGTTTGTGTAGTACAAATTGGAGAACAAAGCGGGTAGCTTTTCATCTGCAAATTACCCCGCTACAAGTTGTAGTAATAGGAGATATCAAAGCCTTCCTTTATTTATAGTCTCAATATAATCAATCGCTTTCGCGTGTACTTTGGAAACTGAATAAGTTTCTTTGAGACTTACTACAGCACAATACTCAATTGTGTTTCTCCAACATAGTAATAATTGGCTCTTCTAGAGCTCTCAATTAATTTTGTACTACCACAGATTCATCAACATCCATGTGGTGAATATCTTTCTTAAAGAGAAAGTTATACCATTATGGTCATGTCAAACTTATATGCAAGATATGTTTCTTGCATTATCGTTGTCCTTTAATAGTCATATTTCCAAAATACTTTGGCGTACAATAGGTACGTGACCAACGATCATTCATGCCATATATCATCTCAAACCTCCTTCTAGGGGTGAGTGTGGTATCATCTCAAACCTCCTTCTAGGGGTGAGTGTGGTATATTTAATACCAATTTCATGTTCATATTCTTCCAATAATGAATATGTATTCGTGAATCAAATGTTGTCACATTCACTTCGAGGATATGTGATTTTGTTAAACTTTTCAAATCTATAAATGCGTCAGGCATTTGATTTGCTATTCTTTGCAAATGGATAATCTTTTGTGCCTCTTTCACAAATAGAGGTATGTGGATCAAGATGAGATAATGATGCATTTTTCCACAAAATTTTCCGTTTGGTTTCACCAACTTCTCCCCCTAATTTTGGGAAAAGTGTCTCATCAAATTGACAGTCTGCAAATCGTGCAGTGAACAAATCTCCTGTCAATGTTTCGAGGTAGCGAATAATGGAGGGCGATTCAACCTCAACATATATTCCTAACCTTCTTTGCAGACCTATTTTGGTGCGGGATGGCGGTGCTAAAGGCACATATACTGCGCATCCAAAAATTCTTAAATGGGATATATTGGGTCCATGACCCAAAACCAATTGCAACGGGGAATATTTGTGTCAATTCGTCAGTCAGAGACGAACTAGCATTGCTGTATGCAAAATGGCGTGACCCCAAACCGAAGTGGGCAGCCGACAAACTAGCATTGCTGCATGCAAAATGGCGTGAACCCAAACCGAAATGGGCAGCCTCGTTTTCATGAAGAATTCAAGATTATTCTCATCTATTGTCTCAATATGATATCCATTTTGAATGATATCTTTAAAACTCAACAAGTTCCTTTTTGACTTGGAGGAGAACATTGCATTCTCTAAAATGGATTCTCAAAACTCAACAAGTTCCTTTTAAACTTGGAGGAGAACATTGATATCATTAAAACTCAACAAGTTCTTCTTAGACTTGGAGGAGAATATTGCATTCTCTAAGATAAACGTCATGCCTTTGGGCAGAGTTACAGTTGCTCTTCCGGAGCCTTCAATCAATTTACTTCCCATGGTTTCACATATAAAAGAAATACACGAACATATGAATAAATAAGTTCAATTCGTTTGTGTCACATAATATTTTCAAAATCTGCAGCTAACAGTTGACTAACGAAATCAGATATGTTATCCATAATTGATTACTTTGCAGTTTGAAAATTTTCAGCGTTTTTCATAAGACAATCGATTATTAAACACACAATCGATTGTTTGAACATAGACAATCGATTGTTAAACACACACAATCGATTATTTGTTATTTTTGAAAAACTTCAGATCACACTGTCTTAAGACAATCGATTGTTATGCATAGACAATCGATTGTTGGCTATTTTTGAAAAATTCCAGAGCACACTGTTTCAAGACAATCGATTGTTAGACAAAGACAATCGATTGTGGATAATTTTTGAAAAATTCCAGACCTCTGTTTCAAGACAATCGATTGTTAGACAAAGACAATCGATTGTGGATGATTTTTGAAAATTTCCAGACCTCACTGTTTCAAGACAATCGATTGTTAGTCAACGACAATCGATTGTGGATGATTTTTGAAAATTTCCAGACCTCACTGTTTCAAGACAATCGATTGTTAGTCAACGACAATCGATTGTTGATCAATTGTTTTTCAACTTTAATGCGAAAATAGTTGATAATCAACTAGTTTTTCAGGCTAGTCGATTACCCCCACTGGAAAATAAAAGTTTTATTGATATTTGAGCATATTGAAGATATTCTAAAGAACTACTGCTAACATTGCATCATGAACTAGCTAATACGAGCTAATACTAATGACTATTAGATTATTCACTAACTAATACAAATAAGTAGAACAAAATCAAATAACTCCATCTTCTTTCATCATGGTCCCATCGCCGATTAGGTGGTCTATTTTCCCCTCGGGTTGCTCAAAGAAGTCTGCCACATCCAGGTGGGTGATGTCCTCATTGTCGTCATAGACAAAATTTGTTTCAGGGCCTTTTCTCTTTCGAGATGCTTGATAAAGGTCAACCAAGTGTCTTGGTATACGGCAAATCTTTGACCAGTGCCCTTTCCTACCGCAACGATAACATATCGTTTCTGAACCATTTTCCTTAGGATCTTCATGACCCCGTTTCTGCTTTCGGTGGTTATCTCTCTTCGGGGGGTGACGGACTTCATTGGAATTTCTTCCTTGTCTACGTCCCTGGCTATGACCCCGTTTACGACCATGACCATGGTCCTTTTCATGTTTGGCATAATGAGAGTGCACCTTATCTGCTTCAGGCAGTGGTGTAGACCCAGTGGGTCGATTTTCATGATTTCTCATGAGCAGGTCATCATTTCGCTCAGCCACTAGTAGAAGAGAAATCAGTTCAGAGTACTTCGTAAAGCCTTTTTCTCTGTACTGTTGTTGCAGTACTATATTGGAGGAATGAAACGTTGTAAACGTTTTCTCAAGCATATCATAATCGGAGATATTATCCCCGCATAGCTTCAATTTAGAAGTAATTCTGAACATAGCAGAATTATATTCAGAAACGGACTTAAAGTCCTGGAGCCTCAGATGAGCCCAATCATATCGTGCTTGTGGCAGAGTGACCAACTTCAGGTTGTCATATCTCTCCTTTAAGCCGTTCCACAAGACGAGTGGATCCTTGACGGTGAGATATTCAATCTTCAAACCTTCATCAAGGTGGTGGCGCAAGAAAATCAAGGCCTTCGCACATTCTTGGGTGGATGCTTTTTCTTTATCTTTGATGGTGTCTCCGAGACCCATAGCATCTAAGTGGATTTCAGCATCCAACACCCATGTCATATAGTTCTTGCCCGAAATTTCAAGGGCAACGAACTTTCTTTTCGTAATGTCAGACATAATCGAAAATTAAATTAGGAAGAGGGAAATACCTTAGATTTCTCGAGAATGGTTCTTGAGACGGTAGAGTCTCGTGCTGATAACGTGTTATGAAATAATGTAAAGACAAGAACAATAATGCAAGAATAAGAACAAATAGAGAGAGAATAGGGAGAGAGAGAAGTATTCTTATTAATACTTGGGGTGATTTACAATGGTAGAGAGCACCTCTATTTATAGGGAGGAGAATGACTTAGCTTCAAGCTAAAACTCTTAGACATTCACTCTAAATAGACTTCTATTTTATAACAATCTACAAATATTAAGACAAACAATGGAATCTTGAAATGGGGCCAATGAGACAGACTGAAAGTCCCATAGCTAATGGTGTCCAACGCGTTTTAATAAGGATTCTATCCGTACGTAATCATAATTTTATAATGCACTCAATTCTAGTTTTAGAACACATGTCATGAATGAATAGCTTGTTGCAAGAAGTTGTAAAACAATTTAAAAGGGGAATTTTTTTTTTATAAAAATATCGTTGGAGTTATGACACTTTGTTTACCGAAATCTCACAATCACAATTAATTTCTCTATTCTTTGCTCTTATAGAGACTCGGTCTCAAAATCTATCGGTTGGAATAAGGATTCCTTACCACCAGAGTAACCTTTCTTGTCTAGATGTATTTTATATCAGAATTAAAAAAGATAGGTCAGTGCATTAAATTTCTGTTATGCGCAGGATTCAGAAAAGTATCGGACCACAAGGATCTATTTTATGCGATCTTATTTTATATTTCTGCAAGAGCTATTTTCACGGCTCGAGCCGTGATCTCTTGATCACATGACAATAAATTTACGAATTACGCCAGTATTAGGAAATATATTTGGCCGAATATTAACGTCGAATCTAGCAAAGAAAAACAAGTTGAAGATGGAGAGAACGAATCAAATCCTGCCAGGTAAGATTTTAATTATGGGAAATTCTTCTTTGGATGGGTTTGTTTTCAAGTCCATCCACCCCCATTATTTAACATTCGCCCATGACACCTCCCATCCTATTGAAATCAGGAAAAATACAAAAAAGTGCTAACAAAATATAGTATATGTTAAGAATAGAATTCTAATTAGAGTGAATGTTTATTTTGTAGAGAGTTTTACTTTGAGACTAAGTTATTTTTACTCCTATAAATAGAGGGGTCTTATCCCATTGTAAAAACCCCAAAATTCAATAAGAATTATTTCTCTCTTTCTCTGCAATATTGCTCTTGTTCTTTTATTGTTTTATAACACTATAATAATTATTATTTTTTTCAAAAAGAAAAATCCTTTAGTATCTTATCTGATGCTGATACTTCATCAAAATCTTCTCTATTATTTTATTGTTGCTTTTAATGCATCATCTCACCCCAGATACACATCAAGAGAAAAAAGGATGCCCAATACCATCAAAGCTCAGGGGAGATGAACTTACTATAACACGAGGTCCACTGTCATGATGTGAACATTATCAACTTGACTCATATATCTAACCCCACCTCGCATATACACAGCCCACAACACGTATATACAATATTTTGGGATAATGGTGTTTGGATCAATTTGTGTGTGCAGGCTTTATTGTTAGTTGCTCCGTTTTAATTTATGTGAAGATATTTAACTAGATATAAAGTTTAAGAAAAAAAAATATTTTTTAAAATTTGTGGTTCTAAATAATTTAATAAGGGGCTCCGAGCATTTGTATGATTCTAAAACCTTCTCATTAAGGATATACTTGTAAGTTTATATTAACTTATTTTTAAATTTAGAAATAAATCACTTTTTCTAGAGCTGACAAAAAAAAAATAAGTTCACATTAATTAATAAAAAAAAAATATTTAATTTGTTATCTTTCATTTATACAGGTATTGAATATCTAAGGTTCAAAGGCAAGGGATGGAACCACCTTTATTTTAAGTTGCGCTCAATTGACACCTTTCAGTCAAAAAATTACATTATGTAGATAACTTTTTTGTGTATGTATATATACTATATATTACATCCTTGCATCCGCGACATTTTAATTCTTGATATTTTAATTTTTTAAATAAAAATTTTAGCTCTACCACTTCAAATGGATAAGAAGAAATAATATTTTTTATTAATTTTTTCTGTGGAAATATTAACAATAAAATATTAGTATGTGGATACAGAGTTCAATTAACCACTAATTATAAGACAATCAAGTATTACAAATGTGACGACCCAAAGGGTCATCACTGTAATTCTCTCTTTCCTTGCGCTTCTGAGGGCTTGAAAACCTCTTGTTTGGTTGCCTCGATTTGCGTGTGCAGTCCGGACGCAAAGCCAAAAATTTTTATGTGGAAATATTTGAATTCTGTGTTAACAACTATGATTTTTTATAATAATATTGCTATAGTTGACCTTAGTCAACGTTTTGGGTAAACAGACCCAGACCCCTGATGTGACAGTCTCGGAGGGTCCGTAAGGAAACTTGGGACCCGGGTGTATCCCCCGAATCGAAATCCGAGGTCCCAGGCTTGAGTACGGAGTTTTCCTTTGAAATTGTTTTTGAAAATGCTTAAGGGAAAATTAAATATGAAAATTTGATTAAAAGTGATGGTATCGGGCTCGTATTTTGGTTCTGACGTCCAATACAAGTCTTAAATGAGCGTTAAGCTATCTGTAAAGTTTGGTTGAAAACGCACATCGTTTGATGTGTTTCGGACTAAAAATGAAAATTTGAAAGTTTTGAACTTTGAAATGAAAATCATGAGTTTTGGAGGTTGATTCTTTGATTTTGATGTTATTTTGCAATTTGATCGCACGAGTAAGTCCGTAGGATGTCTTTTTGGTGGGATGCATGTTTGGGTTGGAGCCCCGAGGGCTCGGGTGAGTTTCGGATAGGTGTTAGGCTCATTTGAAACATTTTTAACTGCTGGTGTCTGTAGTCTTCGCATTTGCGAAGACATATTCGCTAATGCGAACTCCCCCCTTTTGCCTGCTTCTTCGCAAATGCGAGGAATAATCTTGCAAATGCAAACCTCCCTTGCTTGGCCAGACATCGCAAATACGATATTTTTCTCGCAAATGCGATCGTCCCCCTTGGCATCCAGACTTCGCAAATACGAAGTCGATCTCGCAAATGCGACCTCCCCCGCCTAAGCCATGGGTTCGCAAATGCGAACCCTTTTCTCGCAAATGCGAGTTCCCTTTTATTTTGCCCAGTTCGCAAATGCGAAGTCAATATCGCATTTGCGACACCTGCAACTGTGCAACTTATACTTAGCCGCTTTTAAACTTCATATTTCATATTTTCAAAACCCAAAAACCTCCATAGGCGATTTGTCTCGAACCCCTTTATCCCCAACCACTTGTTAGTCAACTTTTACTGGTTTTCTTCAATTTTTATCATCTTCTAACTTCATTTCATCCTTAAATCAAAGCATTTATGGTTAAAAATGGGGATTTGGGTAGGATTTAGGTTTTTTAATAATTTGGGCTTTTGGACCTCGATTTGAGGTCTGATTTCAAATCTAATCATAGATATGATCTCGTGAGGGAATAAGTAACCCGGTTTTGGTTGGAACCTCGAGTTTTGGCCACGTGGGTCCGGGGGTATTTTGGGAATTTTGGGTAAAACTTTGGGAATTTCATTTTTATGCATTCAAATTGATTTAACTAGCATTTGTTTATACATTTGAATAAATTGTGGTTAGATTCGACTGGTTTTGAGGCGAATTCGAGGGGTAAAGCTATTCTAGAGGCGTGAGTTGAGTTGGAAGCTTTGGAGGTAAGTATTTAATCTAACTTTGGCTTGAGAGAATAGGATTAGGTTGTTATTTGTTATGTGCTATGTGGAGTCGGTGTATAGGTATGGTAACGGTTACATATGCGCCCGATTTAAGCATGACCGTGATGTCATTTTTGCCATTAAAATTGCGAAAGAAGTGAACAATTGTGATAATTTACTTGTTATAAGAACAATGAAGTGAAAGTTGAGAAGTAAATGAACTAAAGAGGATTGTTAATACTTTTCCCTTGTCGGGACCTATTGTTGAGTTGTTTTCCCTTGCCGGGATTCATTGTTGAATTATCTCCCTTGCCGAGATTCATTGTTGAATTATTCTCCCTTGCCGGGATGTTTTGTTTGTTTTGTACTTCCTTTTCCCGTTGGGTTGTGACCATTTAATGGGTGAGGAAGAGAGAGTAAACGCACGAAGGGTGATGCCGTGCACTATGTATATGAGAGTAAAAGCACGAAGGGTGATGTCGTGCACTGTTTATCAAGAGTAAAAGCACCAGGGATGATGTCGTGCCTTGTATTTGATATTCTTGGTGAGAAATGAGAGTAAAAGCACGAAGGGTGATGTCGTGCATTATATTTGACCATTTTGGTGAGGAATGAGAGTAATAGGACGAAGGGTGATGCCGTGCAGTTGTTGATTCATTGGTTTTTCTTATTTAATTATTATTTATTCAGTTCCATCTTTTGATTGTAGAAGTTATAATTGAACTGCTACTCCCCCAGCATGCCCTCTCTCCCTTTAATTTGTTTAAATTCTTGTTCTCTTTCTGCTATGGCATATATCTGTACAGGTTGGTTGTGGTAGGTCCGGTTTAGCCTTGTCACTACCTCGCCGAGGTTAGGCCAGGAACTTACCAGCATATGTTGTCGGTTGTGATAACACTACGTTTCTGTGCCTTTATGTGCACAGGTCAGGACACAGCCTGCGGACCACATCTATAGTTCGGGAGTGATCCTTCAGTCCAGAGACTCTAAGGTAGTTCGCTGGCGTTTGCGAGCCCCGAGTCTCCTCTATCTATTTCTTTCAGTTTGTTTAATTGTATCAAATAGACATGTTGTGTATTTCTTTCAGACTGTTGTTTTAGTACTCTTTTAGTCGTCCGTGAGCGGTGACACCAGATACTAGGTATAAGTATGTTGTTAATTTCCGAATTATTTTCATTCTTATGAATGCTACAAGTCTTCCGAGTGTTTAACTAAATATTTTGTTATTTAATTTGCTTTAGATAAGGTTATTGTGAAATCAATAAAAAGGGGTTGGCTTGTCTAGCTTCGACAGTAGGCTCCATCACAACTCTCGATGGTAAGTAAATCTGGGTCGTGACAAGTTGGTATCAGAGCACTAGGTTACTTGGGTCTCACAACACACGAACATGCTCGGTAGAGTCTGAGGGATCGGTACGGAGACGTCTATATCTATCCCCCAGAGGTTACAGAGTTGGGAAAAGTTTCACTTTGTTCATTCTTGTCGTGCGATTCTATTTCTCGAATATTGATTGTCGTTCTACTCTGTTCTTTCGCAGATGGCGAGAACACGTGCGTCTTCTTCTTCCGCGCAGCATCCCGAGCCCCCAGCAGTAGCTCCCGCAAGGGTCAGGGGTCGAGGCAATGCCAGAGGCCGTGGAAGGGGCAGAGCTCAGCCCCAGGCAGCAGTTCCAGAGGTGGAGCCTCATATTGACTTTGATGAGGAGGTTCCAGTTCCACCAGCTCCAGTGGGCGTACCTCAGGTCCCAGGAGGAATGATGTTTTCTTCGGATCTTCAGGATGCTCTTGTCCGCATAGCAAGCTTTATGGAAAGTGTGTCTAGAGAGGGATTACTGCTTGTAGCACCATCCACTTCTCACGCTGGAGGAGGGGTTCGGACTCCTGCTACACGTACTCCGGAGCAGGTATTTCCCCAGACTCAGGTTCCATTGGTTCAGCCCACAGTGACAGCTCAGACAGGCATTACAGCTCAGGCCGGAGATGGGACAGCCATGTTTTCGGATGCTTTCTGGAGACTTGATCGTTTTTCCAAGATTTCCACTACTACTTTTAGCGGCTCTTCATCGGAGGATCACCAGGACTTTTTATACAGTTGTCATGAGATCCTTAGGACTATAGGGATAGTAGAGACCAATGGGGTTGATTTTTGCACTTTCAGGCATGTAGGGTCCGCCAAGACTTGGTGGAGGGATTTTTGCTTATCTAGACCAGCAGGGTCACCAGCTTTGACATGGGATCAGTTTGCAGAGATATTTTTGGAGAAGTTTCTCCCCGTCACTCAGCGGGAGGCATTTCGCAAACAGTTTAATCACCTTCAGCAAGGCTCCATGACAGTTACACAGTATGAGACTAGATTTGTTGATTTGGCTCGCCATGTAGTAGTGATACTCCCCACAGATCGGGAGAGGGTCCGGAGGTTCATTAATGGATTGATTCAGCCCATCCTCCTTCAGATGGCTATGGGAGTTGGCAGTGATATTACTTTTCAGAAGGCGGACAATGTGGCCCGCCGAGTAGAGATGGCATTGGTTCGAGGAGGTAGTCAAAGTTCAGACAAGAGGCCTCGACATTCTGGCATATTTAGTGGTACCTCATCTGGATGTAAGGATTTCCATGACAGAGGTCATTCCCCGCGACTTTCCAGTCAGAACTTCAGGTTTCCATGGTACACTGGGTGGTGGTAGGCATTAGCAGTATTATTTGGATCAGCAGTCTTTCAGCGCACACCAGCCCCCATCAGTGCATTGCCATTTGAGAGCGTTAGGGGAGGAATACCGGTCGACAAGGCCAGCAGTCTTAGCCGACGAGGGCATATTATGGCTGTGGTGACATGGGTAATATCATCAGATTTTTCCCTCGAGCCTCGAGTAATTCTTAGTAACAGGGTCCTCGCCATACGATTCAAGCAGCAGGTGATCCACAGGCCACCCAACCAGCTAGAGGCGGGGGAAGGGATCATAGAGGTGGAGGGAGAGACCGGAGAGGTGGAAACCAGACTGCCAGAGGTAGGGGTCAGCCCGTAATAGATCTTCCCATAGATGCAGTTTAGGGAGGTGGGGGCCAGCCCCATTGTTATGCATTGCCAGCCAGGCCGGAGGCCGAGTCATCTGATGCTATGATTACAGGTACTATACCGGTCTGTGATAGGGGTGCTTCAATATTATTTGATCCGGGATCTACTTATTCTTATGTGTCATCCTATTTTGCACCCTATTTGATCATGCCTAGTGAAGCTCTAGGTATTCATGTATATGTGTCCACACCGGTTTGTGATTCTATTGTGGTCGACCGAGTGCATTGTTCTTGTGTGGTGACATTTGAGGGTCTTGAGACCCGTGTCGACCTATTGCTTTTAGACATGGTGTACTTTGATGTTATATTTGGGATGGACTGGTTCTCCCCGTATCATGCCATCTTGGATTGTCACACCAAGACCGTGACCTTGGCCTTGCTAGATTTGCCCCGACTTGAGTGGAGAGGGACCCTAGGTCATGCCACCCATAGTGTTATTTTGTATGTCAAGGCTCGACGTATGGTCGAGCAGGGGTGTTTAGCATATTTGGCGTATGTTCGCTACTCCAGCGCAGAGGTTCCATCTATCGACTCTGTTCCTATTGTTGGGGAGTTCCCCGAGGTTTTTCCTGCAGACCTGTCGGGTATGCCGCCTGACAAGGATATTGACATTTGTATTAATTTGGCTCATGGTACTCAGCTTATTTCTATTCTGCCATATCGCATGGCCCCTCCAGAGTTGAAGGAATTGAAGGAGCAACTTCAGGACTTGCTTGATAAGGGTTTCATTAGACCCAGTGTGTCACCTTGGGGTGCACCAGTGTTGTTTGTGAAGAAAATGAACGGGTCGCTGAGGATGTGCATTGATTATCGGTAGTTGAACAAGGTGACAATATAGAACAAGTATCCACTTCCGAGGATTGACGACTTGTTTGATCAGCTTCAGGGTGCAAAGGTGTTCTCGAATATAGATTTTAGGTCTGGTTATCATTAGTTGAGGATTAGGGCGTCTGATGTCCCTATGATAGCTTTTCGTACTCGGTATGGGCATTATGAGTTTTTGGTCTTGTCGTTTGGGTTGATCAATGCCCTGGCAGCATTCATGGAGCTGATGAACCGAGTTTTCAGGCCTTACTTGGATTTATTTGTGATTGTATTCATTGATGATATCTTGGTATACTCTCACAGCTAGGAGGAGCATGAGCAGCACCTCGGAGTGGTTCTTCAGACTCTGAAGGATAGCCAGTTGTACGCCAAGTTCTTAAATTGCAAATTTTGGTTAAGTTCAATAGCATTCTTGGGTCATGTCGTATCAGTAAAGGGTATTCAGGTGGACCCGAAGAAGATTGAGGCAGTCAAGAACTAGCCTGAACCAGCTTCAGCTACAGAGATTAGGAGCTTCTTGGGGTTAGCTGGTTACTACATACATATTGTGGAGGGGTTTTCATCCATCGCAGCCCGATGACTAGATTGACTCAGAAGGATGCCTAGTTTAGGTGGTCAAATGAGTGTGAGGAGAGCTTCCAGAAGCTCAAGACAGCTCTGACTATGGCACCGGTATTGATTTTGCCCACGGGATCTGGGCCTTATACTGTATATTGTGATGCTTCCCGCATCGGACTTGGCGCAGTATTGATGCAGAACGGCAAGTTCAGAGCATATGCTTCAAGGCAGTTGAAGATCCACGAGAAGAATTATCCAGTTCATGACCAAGAGTTGGCAGCCATTGTTCATGCCTTGAAGATCTGAAGGCATTATTTGTATGGTGTAACGTCTGAGGTGTACACGGATCACAAAGGCCTTCAGTACTTGTTCAAGCAGAAGGAGTTGAATTTGATACAGTGGAGGTGGTTGGAGTTGTTAAAAAATTATGATGTTTTTATTTTATACCACCCCGGGAAGGCCAATGTGGTGGCCGATGCATTGAGTAGAAAGTCCGCCAGCATGGGTAGTCTTGCATATATTCCGGTCAGCCAGAGACTGCTTGCCTTGGATGTTCAGGCCTTGGCCAATCGATTTGTGAGATTGGATATCTCTGAGCCCAAGAAGGTGTTAGCTTGCACGGTTGCTCGCTCGTCATTGATGGAGCGTATCCAGGAGCAGCAGTTTGATGATCCCCATTTGTGTGTCCTGAGAGACACAATGCAGAGGGGCGGTGCCAAGGAGATGACTTTGGGAAATGATGGATATTGAGGTTGCAGGAGCGAGTCTGTGTGCCCAACGTTGATGGTATTCGAGAGTCGATCTTAGTGGATGCCCACAGTTTTCGTTATTCTATTCACCCGGTCGCCGCGAAGTTGTATCAGGATTTGAGACAGCATTATTAGTGGCGTAGAATGAAGAAAGATATTGTTGCATATATGGCTCGTTGTCTGAATTGTCATCAGCTTAAGTACGAGCATCAAAGACCCAGTATGTTATTTTAGAGGATTGAACTTCCTGAGTGGAAGTGGGAGAGAATCACCATGGATTTTGTTACTGTCCTTCCGCTGACTCGGAAGAAGTTAGATGCTATATGGGTTATTTTTGATAGGCTGACTAAGTCAGCCCATTTCATCCCAGTTGCCACCACCTATTCACCCGAGAGGTATGTTGAGATTTATATCAGGGAGATCGTTCACCTTCATGGGTGCCATATCTATTATTTCGGATCGGGGTCCGCATTTTACCTCGCATTTCTGGCAAGCGGTGCAGCATGAGTTGGGCACCCAGGTATAGGTGAGTACAGCATTTCACCCCCAAACGGACGGTCAGTTCGAGAGGACTATTCAGATTCTTGAGGATATGCTCTGAGCCTGCGTTATTGACTTTGGAGGCTCGTGGGACCAGTTCTTGCCTCTAGCAGAGTTCGCCTACAACAACAGCTACCAGTCCAGCATTCAGATGGCCATGTATGAGGCGTTGTATGGTAGGCGGTGTCGGTCCCCAGTCGGATGGTTTGAGCCGGGAGAGGCCCGGTTATTGGGTACATATTTGGTGCATGAGGCCTTGGATAAGGTCAAGATCATTCAGGACAGATTTCGGTCAGCTCAGTCTAGGCAAAAACGTTTTGCAGATCGTAAGGTCAGGGGTGTTGCATTCATGGTTGGTGAGCGGGTATTGCTCCGTGTATCGCCTATGAAGAGCGTGATGAGGTTCGGGAAGAAGGGAAAGCTTAGCCCTAGATATATTGTCCCATTTGAGATTCTTGACCGTGTGGGAAATGTGGCTTATTAGCTAGTGTTGCCACCTAGCTTGTCAGCTGTGCATCCGGTTTTTCATGTATCCATGCTTCGGAAGTATTACGGTGATCCCACCCACGTGTTAGATTTTAGTATTGTCCAATTGGACAAGGATCTGTCATATGAGGAGGAGCCGGTGGCTATTTTAGACCACTAGGTTCGACAGTTGAGGTCGCGGAGTTTTCCTTCAGTGCGTGTCCACTGGAGAGGTCAGCCTCCTGAGGCATCGACCTGGGAGTCCGAGTCTGATATGCGGAGTCGTTATCCCTATCTATTCCCCGACTCAGGTACTTCTTTCTTTTGTCCGTTCAAGGACGAACGGTTGTTTTAGAGGTGGAGGATGTGACGACCCAAAGGGTCATCACTGTAATTCTCCCTTTCATTGCACTTCTGATTCCTTGAAAACCTCTTATTTGGTTGCCTCGATTTGCTTGCATAGTTCGAGCGCGAAGACGGAAAATTTTTATGTGGAAATATTTGAATTTTGTGTTAAAAACTATGAATTTTGATAATAATATTGCTATAGTTGACCTTGGTCAATGTTTTGGGTAAACAGACCCGGAGGGTCCGTAAGAACATTTGGGACCCGAGCGTATCCCCGGAATCGAAATCCGAGGTCCCAGGCCCGAGTACGGAGCTTTCCTGTAAAAATGTTTTTGAAAATGCTTAAGGAAAAATGAAAAATGAAAATTTGATCAAAAGTGACAGTATCTGGCTCGTGTTTGGTTGCGACACCCGGTACAAGTCATAAATGAGTGCTAAGCGCTATCTGTAAAGCTTGGTTGAACATGGACGTCGTTTGACGTGTTTCGGACTTTAAATGGAAATTTGAAAGTTTTCAACTTTGAAATGAAAATCGTGAGTTTTGGAGGTTGATTCTTTGATTTTGATGTTATTTTGGCGATTTGATCACACGAGTAGGTCCGTAGGAAATTTTTTAGGTGGGTGCATGTTCGGGTTGGAGCCCAAGGGCTCGCATGAGTTCCAGATAGGTGTTAGGCTCATTTGAAACATTTTTAACTGCTGGTCTCTGCAGTCTTCGCATTTGCGAAGACATATTCGCTAATGCGAACTCCCCCCTTTTGCCTACTTCTTCGTATATGTGAGGAATAATCTCACAAATGCAAACATCCCTTGCTTGGCCAGACATCTCAAATGCGATGTTTTTCTCGCAAATGCAATCGTCCCCCTTGGCATCCAGACTTCGCAAATGCGAAGTCGATCTCGCAAATGCGACCTCCCCCCCTAAGCCATAGGTTCGCAAATGCGAACCCTTTTCTCGCAAAAGCGAGTTCCTTTTTAATTTGCCCAGTTTGCAAATGCGAATTCAATATCGTATTTGCGACACCTGCTACTGTGCAACTTATACTTAACCGATTTTAAACTTCATATTTCATATTTTCAAAACCTAAATAATCCATAGGCGATTTATCTCGAATCCCTCCATCCCCAAACCACTTGTAAGTCAACTTTTACAGGTTTTTTCAATTTTTATCATCTTCTAACATGATTTCATCCTTAAATCAAAGCTTTCATGTTTAAAAATGGGGATTTGGGTAGGATTTAGGTTTTTCAATAATTTGGGCTTTTGGACATCGATTTGAGGTCCGATTTCAAATCTAATCATATATATGATCTCGTGAGGGAATGGGTAACTCGGTATTGGTTGGAATCTCGAGTTTTGACCATGTGGGCCCGGACGTATTTTGGAAATTTTGGGTATTTTATTTTTATGCATTCAAATTGATTTAATTAGCATTTGTTGATACATTTGAGTAAATTGTGGTTAGATTCGACCGGTTTTGAGGCGAATTCGAGGGGTAAAGCTATTCTAGAGGCGTGAGTTGAGTTGGAAGCTTTCGAGGTATGTGTTTGATCTAGTTTTGTCTTGATGGAATAGGATTAGGTTGTTATTTGTTATGTGCTATGTGGAGTCGGTGAATAGGTATAGTGACGGTTACCTATGCGCCCGAGTCAAGCATGACCATGATGTCATTTTTGCTATTAAAATTGCGAAAGAAGTGAACAATTGTGATAATTTACTTGTTATAAGAACTATGAAGTGAAAGTTTAGAAGTAAATGAACTAAAGAGGAATTTTTGATACTTTTACCTTGCCGGGACCTATTGTTGAATTGTATTCCCTTGCCGGTATTCATTGTTGAATTATTCTCCCTTGCCGGGATTCACTGTTGAATTATTCTCCCTTGCCGGAATGTTTTGTTTGATTTGTACTTCCTTTTCCCATTTTTTTGTGACCATTGATTGGGTGAGGAAGAGGGAGAAATGCACGAAGGGTGATGCCGTGCACTACGAAGAGTGATGTCGTGCACTGTTTATCGAGAGTAAAGGCACAAAGGGTGATGTCGTGCCTTGTATTTGATATTCTTGGTGAGAAATGAGAGTAAAAGCAAGAAGGGTGATGTTGTGCATTATATTTGACCGTTTTGGTGAGGAATGAGAGTAAAAGCACGAAGGGTGATGCCGTGCAGTTGTTGATATACTGGTTTTTCTTATTTAATTATTATTTATTCGGTTCCATCTCTTTATTGTAGAAGTTTTAATTGAACTGCTTCTCCTCCAGCATACTCCCTTTCCTTTTTATTTGTTTAAATTCTTCTTCTCTTTCTGTTATTGCATATATCTGTACAAGTTGGTTGTGGTAGGCCCGGTTTAGCCTCGTCACTATCTCGCCGAGTTTTGGTCGGGCACTTACAAGCACATGGGGTTGGCTGTGCTGATACTACGCTTCTGTGCCTTTTTTTGCAAAGGTCAGGACACTGCCTACGGACCGCAGCTATAGTTCGGGAGTGATCCTTCAGTCCAGAGACTCTGAGATAGTTTGCTGGCGTTCGCGAGCCCCGAGTCTCCTCTATCTATTTCTTTCAGTTCGTTTAATTGTATCAAACAGACATGTTACGTATTTCTTTCACACTGTAGTTTTAGTACTCTTTTATCAGTTCGTGAATAGTTACACCAGATACTGGGTAGAAGTATATTGTTAATTTCCGCATTATTTTCATTCTTATTAATGCTACAAGTATTCCGCGTGTTTAACTAAATATTTCAGTATTTAATTTGCTTTAGATAAGGTTATTGTGAAATGATTAAAAAGGGGTTGGCTTGCCTAGCTTCGACAGTAGGCGCCATCACGACTCCCGATGGTGGGTAAATCTGGGTCGTGACAACAAAGTGTCCTTGTATTCATTTATTATGACAAGCATCCTCACATCACGACATACACATATCAATGTGGCAAAGTCATAAGTTTTAAAAAGAGTGTTCAAAAGAAAAATTCAAGTAAGCATGTTCAAATATGTTATAAATTTTGAAGGGTGTACAATCTTCAAAGAAGTAAAAGAAAAATTCGAGAAAGAGTGTTCAAATATATTATAAATCTCTACAACTTTATATTGTACTTATATACATAGTGTAATTTACGAAGGGTGGTTAATTTGACCACCGAAATCGAAATGATAATTTTTTGGACTCAAAGTTCTTTTTTAATGTTTAAAAAAAGTTACATTTCTACCTATTTCGCATTAATTTACTGCGAATTAGGTTAATAAAATTATTTCCGTTAATGTAGTTCGCAGTAAATTAATGCAAATTGATTAAAACAGAACTTAAATGCAATTCGCAGTAAATTATTGTGAATTGCCGTTGAACGAAGCATCTCCTCAAATTATGGGCCAGACCATTTTTTGAACTGTATGTCGCAGTAGATTACTGCGAATTAGGCTAATTCGCAGTAATTTACTGCAAAATCGCCATTTAAATATACGTTTGCCTTCCTTAACAGACCCATCCATTATTTTTATAAACAAACATTGTTCCCTTTTCTGGTCCCCCCACCTCGTTTTTAATTTTTAAAAAAAATTCTGCCTCACCCAGACTTAAGAATAAGGAGTGTAGGTCCCACACACTGTTGGTTGATTTTGATTCCGTGTTTCGTGTGAAAAATTTCGAATTCCAAAAATTACATCGAGGTATTTCAATTTACTTAATGGTGAAACTCGTATATTTATGCATATTAGTATTGTTTAGTATGTTTACATGTGAATTTATGTTATTTTTTAGTCTTTCATATACCAGATTGATATATTTGATACCCGAATTTATGTATCATATTTGATTTATATACCTGAAAGCATTTTATTTTTTGTGATAAACATAGAGCCTTGTAGTGTAGTAAAATATAGTGACTTTTAGCGTAGTAAAAATAGCGCAGTAAAATATAGCCTTTTAGCGAAATAAAATATAGCCTTTTAGCGTAGTAAAAATGTAGAGATTTTTAGAGCCTTGTACCATAGTAAAATATAGTTCCTTGTAGCGTAGCAAGGATAACTCAGTGCTACGAGGCCTATAAAGTAAGCTATGAACTCATATATAATTATTATGTCCAATTCAAAAATTTATAATAAGCTAAGAAAATTTTAAAAAAGTTAAAATTGAGAATTATAATAATTAACGATAACTCGATGCTATCGGGCCAAAAAAATAAAGTCTGGAACCCATACATAATTATTCTCTCCAATTCAAAAAATAATGTATGGGGCACCTAGATGACTATTTTCTCCAATATTAATCATAATTAATTATTTAATTTATAAAAATAACACAACCAATTAATTATGTAGAAGAATTTTTATTTTAATTGCGTTTGAACAGCAATTTTACTTATATAGTACATCACAACCACAAACATTAAAAACCTAAAACAAAAACAAGCAGTAGAACTAACGAAATAACTTGACAAAGGAAACGTGAAGATTGACTAACGAAAACACTTAACATGTCATTCTTTAGGAACAATCGGGTAGTATTCTCTCCTTCATAAAAATAAGCTTCTTTTCGATCTTCTTTTTCTCTTTTCCCACCTCCTCTATTTTTGCCTTCAAATCTTCAATTTCTTGCTTACATTGACGCTCTCTATCCTACTGCCCCGTACACACTCCATGAAGATAGTACAACTTGTCTGTATAGTATTCCTGGTCACATGGTTTATCAACCCATACCCTAAAGTTGCACATAGGTACGTCGGGCTGCCTATAAAACTTGTTCAAACAACCCCAATAGCATCGTCCAACTTCTTCCCAATCACTACACATCATGGTCTTAGCTCCACATTCGCAATTTGGGGCACGAAGGGGGCGTTGTAACTTTTCTTGCTGGAAACTTTTGGTATATTGAAAATCTCGATGATAGGTTGTTGTTAAGTGTTGAAAATAACTTGAAAGTGCTTTTTATTTATAGGAAATAAGTTCGAACAATACGTAGTATTATACTACGAATTCCACGCACATTTTTTGGAAAAAAATAGCTTTTTTCCACATGGGTTTGAACCTTTCCAAAATGACATGACAACTCAATAATACTTAATATTATACTACGAATTAAATACATATTTTTAGGGGAAAAATAGCTTTTTCACATGGGTTTGAACCTTTTCGAAATGACTTGACAACTCAAAAATACGTAGTATTATACTACAAATTACATGCATATTTTTCGAGTAAAAAACAACTTCAAATTTTAACACTAGTGTTTTTTGAAAACAATAATATGGTGACTAGTAGAATAATATTTTTATTTAAACGGGTTAACCAAAATACAAATACTACAAACATAAACACCCAAAAGTAGAACTAGTACAAACGCTAAACAAGGCAAACACAAAGAGCAAACTACTACGATTATCACGTAAAAGCTACTGCTTAATCAAGATCCGCTTCCGACAATTTTCTCCAACCACTCGAGTTGGTCTTCCAGCCCCTTTTTCTCTTCTTCTACCTCATTCAGTTTGGCTTTCAACTCCTCAATTTGTTTGTTGGTTTGGCGCTCTCTTTCAGCTTGCCTAGTACACTTACAATAAAGTTTATAAATTTCTTCTTTGTAGAACTTGATTCTACACTCTTCATCTTCGAGAATTTCGAAGTGATCCAACTAAGAATTTCTTCAGAAACAGGGACTCCAACAAATAAAATGAACAAGACGAACTCTAGCACGTCATCCATATGATCATTGGAGGGGTTGATGTTCCTCAAGGTCCGGTGACGAAATGCACTAAAATGTTAATCACAAGAGAAAAACAGACTCGGGATTACTTACTAGAAGGGACTCTATGTTTGAACGATTAGGACGCAAAGAATTCATGCAACCTCATAATGCTGAATTGGTAATGTATGTTCTATGAATAAAACTAATGTTAAACGTCTGCTAATTGATCCAGGTAGCTTAGCCAACATCATTCGGTTGAGGGTCGTAGAACGATTCGGCCTACATGACCAGATCGTACCTTAGGCCCGAGTGCTGAATGGATTCAAAATAGCTTGCAACACTACAAAGAGAGAAATAATGTTGCCGATACCACCCAGGAAACCAAGTTCTATGTAATCGAGGGGGATATGCGATACAACGCCATGTTCGAGACACCATGAATCCACAACATTAGGGTTGTACCTTCGACCCTTCACCAGGTATTAAAATTGCAAACATTAGAGGAGATAAAGACAATTTACGGGAACAACCCTCTTTGAAGGAGATGTTTATAGTCGATAAAGTAATTCCAACATCAACACTCTCATCGATAAAGGACTCAGGTTCGAAAGCGAAAAGTAAGCCAAATAGAATTCATCGATGTCAGCTTCGACCCAATCGAACAAGCAATGGATTGATAAAGATGATGACTTCAGGGTTCCTCGATCCTTTACTACCCCCGATTATTCTAATGCTACCAAGTCAATGTCTGAGACATGGAGCAGGTCATGTTGATTGAACATATCTCTGATCAGAAAGTGTACCTGGGCTTGGGGTTAACTCCCGAGCTCAGGAAAAAATTCATTTAGTTTCATATAGCGAATATGGATTATTTTTCTTGGTTCCATCTCGATATGACAGTGATCCCACCGGAGATCACTACTCACAAACTAATCTTGGACCTGAAGTTCCTCCCAATAAAACAAAAAAGGGAGACCCAAATAGATATCAAGATGCTTTCATTAAGGACGAGGTAACCAAACTCCTTAAAATAGGGTCCATCCGGGAAGTCAAATACTCAGAATGGTTAGCAAAAGTTGTAGTAGTCCCTAAGAAAGGGAACGAACTAAGAATATAAGTAGAATATAAATATTTGAACAAATCATGCCCCAAATATTCTTTCCCTTTACCTAACATCGATCGAATGGTCAATGCTACGGCCAACCACAAGACTCTCAATTTTATCGATGGTTATTCTGGGTATAACCAAATACAGATGAACCCGGGCGACCAAGAAAAAACCTCTTTCATCACTAAATATGACACATTCCGCTTGACCACGCCCAACTTTATTCCTAAAAAGGATGAGGGGTTGCTACAAATATAATCTGGTCTAAAAGTCTGAAGTCGAATCCCATAGAGAACTAAAGCTTAGTTATATCTATTTAATATCACTAAGAAGACAAGTATGAACAATTTTCTCAATTATAAAGATTGAGATTTATATTTCTAACTAGTTAACTAGTAAATACTACAAATCGATAAAATTATCAACTAATGAGACAAAGGGTTGGAGACTAAATTAAGGAGGTCTAGAGTCATGAGTTTCTCAATTGTCGGAATCCTTTTAGCTATGTTCCCTACAATTTTCCAACGTATTCTCTACTGATCGTGAGAACTTTAGGTTTCTCTCTCGAGCAACTACAACAATTTACTAGACATATTCTCTCGAATTATGCTAGTTGGCTTTATCTAACTTCTCATTATGACCACGTCAAGGCTTTATTATTTCTAAACCTATCTTTAAACCCACTGTATTTATTTCTTACATGTGTTTGTAGTGATTTTGTTCAACAATTACCTAAATATATACTCTCTCTCGAGCAGTACACACTAAATAGGCACAATTAATTGATGTCCATCCAATCAACAACAACAAACACGTAGTTGAACAAGTAAAAAAATTCAACGGCTTAATTATATAAAAATATAACAAACACTCATCCTACAAAAGGTTCTATAAAAACTCTTGATAACAAATTAGCTATTCATAATAGTATGCAAAAATACAATACTAGAATTCATAACCAATAATAGAAATAGGAAGAAGGAAGTGAAAAACTCGTGGAAGAATTCTCCTCCTTGCTCCCAGTGTGTTCTTGCCTCCTTAGGTCGAATTTAAAAACAAGATCCACCTTGACTTGGGCGAGTTTGTTGAGTTTATATAGGGTTAGGATAAGTTTCTCACACTTTACACTTTAGCCGCTGGACTTTCTCGACTTTCTCTAGATCGATCGCAGTCATCTTAGACTATTCTATTTTGCGCCTTTTTTTTTCAACGCGGCCTACCACGGTCACGGAGGACCATTTCCTAGTTTTTCTTTTCCTTTTCTTGCTTGTTTTCATCCGAGCTCTTCTTTATTGGTCTTGTATCTACATATTTGACCCCCAAACAATCTATATCCTCCATCTAAGTCAGAGTGGCTCATGCAAAGCATTAAAACCTTAATTAGAGGATTTTATTATTATTTAGCACTTAAAACATCAATAAAATATGCTTTACTTAGAGCATAAATGCACCATAGGCTTGCCCGTAGTGTAATACTCGGCTAATCGAGCCCATTTGGTCTAGAATCAAGTAGGACTTTATTTGGTTGTAATGTTGGCTGCGAGATAGGTAGGATACATATGGGTATAGTGACTACACCTCCCTCAGCGCTTCAATACATTTTTAACTTTTAAGCCCATACCTTTGTCACCCACGAGGCAGGGGTGCCCCACGAGGGAGGGGTGCTCCACGAGCCAGGGGTGCTAGACGGGGTCGTGGGGGATGATGAGGAGGTGATCAGCAAAGTGGCGTTGAGGTACCTGTCGACCCACCTGCAGAGGGAAATGACGAGGCCCTTGGGCTTGAGGGGCTTGGAGGTGATCTGCAGGGTAATATGCCTCATGCAGACGAGCCTTCCAGTAGCATGCCTTCGTATAGCCTTCAGTTATCGTTGCCACTATCGCAGGTCATCTCGTCAGGAGCGTTGTCAATCATGGGTACATTTGACGAGTTCGTCTTCCAGCATTTTTTCTCTTCTTCTACCTCATTGAGTTTGGCCTTCAACTCATCAATTTGTTAGTTGGTTTGGCGCTCGTGTATCGCTTGCCACGTACAAGCACAATGAAAATCATAAATGTGCTCTTTGTAACGCTCTTGTCTACACTCTTCATCAAACCATACATCAAATTCACAAATGGGTTTGTCTGGTTGCTCATCAAGTTTGTTCGTACAACCCCAGTAGCGACATCCACCATCTGGCCATGATTTGAACAAACTGCACTTTTCTCCGCAGTAGCACCTTGGGACATAAACGGGTTGTCTAGACATTTCGTAAAGAGAAATTTTGCTGATTGTTAATCGCAAATAACAAGTAGCATGCAACCGTTATTTATAGTCAATATACATACAATACGCATTATTATACTGCAATTTATGTATTCAATTATTCTAAAAAAAGTTGCTTTTTCCACATACTGTTTTCAGCTTTTCCAAGAAGACATGACAATGAAATAATACGTAGTATTTAACTGCGAATTACATATTTAGCTTTTCACATGCTTTTCCAACCAAACAAGTTTAATATTTGAACAACCATATCAAAATATAACGTTAAAAATAAGATAAAATTTGGAATATTCATTTATTTCATTAAATTGAAACTTACGCAAGTACAAACATGAATATAAAAAAATAAAAATGAAATACTAGGGCTTTCCGTGATAGTTGGTACATTAGACGAACTTGCACTAGGATTACCACCGCCTCGCACACTGGCTGAAGGACATTTACGACGGTCGTGTCCTGTTTGCGAGCATATGCCACATTTACGCGCATAAAATGTGTCACCAAAATCCATTTGGTTTCGTATGTGTGTTCTCTTTTTCACTTGCAACTTGCGCAAATAGTCCTTGTTAAATACCATCTTAAAAGGTTCCGGCGGCCAATAATGCTCAGCACCTAATGGCTGCAACTTTCCACTATATGTGTCTACATATGCAGCAACACTGTGTTGCCTATCAATCTAGTTTGTTGCCATATATCCAACTTGCTGAAAGCACTTCAACGCATGTGCGCACGGCATGTGGTAGATGGTTTATTTTACACACGAATACAACCTTCTACTTTCATTCACCGTATGTAGATTATTCCCACGGTGTCCGTTGATAGATGTCTTAACTTCAAAAACACCAAGTTCGTGATCGTACTAAAGAAATGAATGCCACTGTGCTCGCCTCCTCGACCTTTCAATTCTTCTCATAGGTATTGGAATAAATTCAACACCCCGGTCCATCAATGCTGAGTCACCTGCATGCCTTTCAACAAACCTCTCCGTGCTCTGTTTGAATGTCATGCGAACCATTGCAGTGACAAGCAGTCCACAGGCAGATTTCTGTAAGTCGTTGAATGACTCTGACACATTTGTAGTCAAGACTACCCATCGTCTGCCGCCATTCTCATGCAATGTCCATATGTGAAGCTCATGGACCATCAACCATGTATAGGCTCTTGGTTCTATCTGCCGGATCGTTTCCATGCGCCTACAAAATTTGCATTGCTGGTGATCAGTTGCATCCATCCACATTAAGTCATGCAAGGTCTTGTCAGAAAATTTCTTCTGAAAATTGGCCTTCAGGTTCCGCACACAGTAACGGTGATATGCATATGGTTCCTTCCATGCAAACAAGTGACACATAAAACTTAAAATACCACCATGCCGATCATATATTAGACAAATACTTGAACGCTATTTGACAACGTGCTGCTGCAAGTGGTTTAAAAAAGGGTCCACGTCTCTTCGCTTTCGTTGACATATGGCAAAGGCTAATGGAAATATTGGCCCGTTGGCATCTACAGGAACTACAATCAAAAGCTTAATATCATACTTTCCATAGACATGGGTACCGTCTATTGAAATGACAGGTTGACCATGCACAAAACCATCAATTGCCAGTTTAAATGACCAGAACGCATAGTTGAAAATATATCCGAGTATGTCCAGACTCTGTTCACGCCTCCATTCAACAACAGTGCCGGGGGTTAAAATGTTGCAATGCGGCCATGTACCTAGGCAGATTTGAAAAAGACTTATCCCAGTTGCCATAAATAAGTTCAAAGGCACGTTTGCGACCGAGATATGCCATTCTTTTAGTTACAGTGCAACCATACTCCTGATGGACGGTTGTGATACACTCTTTAATCTTGTACCTAATGGACACTTTCAAATATGGAATCAAGACAAGAGAAATCAAGTCGACGTCCAAGTTGAAGTGATTCTCATTGTATGTGTCCATTTCATATCTGTGGTCGCTAATAAATTTACCCACTTTCCACAAACCTGATTTATTCTTGGTGGCACGCAACATCCAATGACAACCCATAAAATATCTGTGGCATACAACCTTCCATTTATCCGTAGTTGACTCAACTACAGTCATCTCATGGCACTCATTTATGATGTAGATTTTAACAGCCCTAATTAGGCGAGCTTTATCGGGGAAATACATGCCTACGGTCAAAACAGATGGCATGGACTCATCTCACATTTGTGACCGAAATTCATCATCATCTCTTGTGAGGGCATCCACATTCGCCATGCTTGGCAAATTATCAAGGTAGGGGATTCCGCTCATGAAATGGCACGTGAGACTCGTACACTCTAGGTCGTACGGTGGGTGGAGGAAGATGCTCCCTCGCCGGTTCAGGTTCAACATTAGCTTCCTCCACCTCATCACCAACCTCAAAACGGAAGGGTGTGTCATCCCCAGACTCATCCACATTATTGTCCAACCTCGAGGCAAGCTCTCTCTTTACCAATCTGTCCAGCAAAAATTTCTCCAAAATAACCACCCGATGAATGGGGGTTATCCAGGCTATGCACGCCCTTTTCCACCTTGACGTATATTTTCAATAATTTTATTACAATAAATTCCATGTATTCCTCCGGAATCCGCAAAAAATCTCTATGAGTATCATCATAATCGATGTTAAACTCTGAATAATAAGCAAACCCTTACGGAGTCACTGAATACGAAAATCTACCGGTTACTTTGTAGTTAACCGAATGCCTCCTCTCACTCATTTTTTTACGTAACAACAATACTAATGTATCGTACCTCATATTAGGTGGCAATTTAACGTGACACTGTGGAGGTGAACTGTACCTCACAGAGTTATTCTCCAGCACAACCTCACCACCCCAATATAGAGAAACCCTTATTTTTTGCACTTAATACATTGTAAAAAAGATTGATAAGAAGAAGAGAGAAGTTTATTGAATGAATGTTCGTGAAAATCAAACGCCTATAAATAAGGCATGTCCGAGCTCGGGGCAAAATTAATTTCAAATGAATTCGCAATAAAATACTGCGTTTTACATTTTTTAATTATTGTTGTTGTGTCAGTTAAAATAATTATGTGGAGCCAAAAATAGAGAGTTAATTCGTATTAAATTACTGCGAATTGCATTTAAATTTTTTTTTATCAATTCGCACTAATTTACTACGAATTACGTTTATGGAAAAAATTTCGTTAACCTAATTCACAGTAAATTAATACGAAATAGGTAGAAATATAACTTTTTTTTAACATTAAAAAAGAACTTTGTGTCCGAAAAATTATCATTTCGATTTTGGACTCCCCTTACCATAGTAAAGCTTCACCCATATCACTAGCATATTAATTTACACCCTCCCCCAACACGAGTCCGGAACCGAAATGATAACTTTTTGGACTCAAAGTGCTTTCTAATGTTAAAAAAAAAGATACATTTTTACCTATTTTACAGTAATTACTGCGAATTGACAAAAAAAAAATACAATTCACAGTAATTTAATGCGAATTATCTTTATGTTTTTTTATATTAATCACCTGTCCAGGCCCAAAAAAAGGTAACAATTCGCATTAAATTACTACGAATTGTCACTTTTATTTGGGCCCCCCTAATTATTTTAACTGACACAACAGCAACAATTCAAAATTATAAAACGCATTATTTTATTGCAAATTCAGTTGAAAAATCTATACCCGACCTCGGACTTGCCTTGTTTATAGGCGTTTGATCTTCATGAACACTCATTCAATAAACTTCTCTCTTCTTCTTATCAATCTTTACCTGTCAGTCCACCAACATATCTAAGACATCCCTGAGGAGGGGGAGATTATGGTGAGCCTCCGTTCCTCTGTATAGCCAACGCTGCGCAATCCATCTGATAGCTAGAGGGAGAAATGGATAATGCTGACTGGGCGGAAGTGCTGGTGTATGTGGCTGCAATGGCAGGATACGCTGCCAGGCCCAAACCTAATATAAAATGTTGATGGAATATTTATGTGTCATTTAGCGATATTGAATTTGAAAGTAAAGAATAAAATACTTAGAAATTTGGTCACCTGTAAGAGGGGGAGAAAACCGCATATATCAACAGCTGGACCCATGCTCGCCCGACACATGCTCCTATATAGGTACGCAAGCACACTAGCACCCCAGCTGTACTGGGATACCTGACCCAGCTCTAATATATGATGAATGAAGCGCATGCTGACTTTACTTCCGAAGTGTCCGTGAACAATACACACCCGAAGAGCAAGAGCAACGCGCAACGTGTGTACCTAGCTATCTAGAGATCCTCCGTCTGCTGGGTAATATCGGGGTGCAAATCCGCCATATGATCTCTGATGGCTGATAAAGCAACGTGAATGCCCCCTGCCGACCCTCAAGTCTAAGTCCAATCCACTGCCCTATCAGCTCTGCCGTATGTGCACGCGACGCTCATCTAATGTAGTGGGTCAGTGTCAAGACGCGTTCGTCTATACACAGTTCGTAAAGAACCTAGACATCCTATAAGGTGATAGTAGGCTCTCCTATGGGCAAATGAAGTGTATGCGTCTCTGGTCGCCATCGCTCTACCAATGTCGTGATGAGCGACCAATCTAGATGAATCCGCCCAAGCACAAAAATGGGATATAAGCCTGTATCCTGAAGGATGTGTACTACACGATGGTGAAACGGATGGCCGGCAATAAAATCCCAAAGATCATCAGGTCTCCTAGGCCGGAGAGCCTACTCTGATAGCTGTCCCTCCCACACATTTGAGGACCTATGATCGCCCTGTAGCACTAATAGCTAATCCTCCATAGGTCCGGGATGCGCAGGCGGAGGAAAGGCCATGACGTCTAATATAAGGTAGACAAAATTAATTGGTTGTGTTAGTTTAATAAATTAAATAATTAGATATTATTAAATTAAAAATTAGGATTAATAATGAAATTATGTATGAGTTTCAGGCTTGATTTTTACTACGATAAAAGGCTCAATATTTTACTACGTATTGTTGAGTTGTCACGTCGTTTTGAGAAGGTTCAAAACAATGTGGAAAAAGTTATTTTTTTCCCCGAAGAATGTGCATTTAAATTGTAGTAAAATACTACGTATTGTTGAGTTGTCACGTTGTTTTGAAAAGGTTCAAAATCATGTGGAAAAAGCTATTTTTTTTCGAAGAATGTGCATCTAAATCGTAGTAAAATACTACGTATTGTTGAGTTGTCATGTTGTTTTGAAAAGATTCAAAACTATGTGGAAAAAGCTATTTTTTTCCGAAGAACGTGCATCTAAATATAGTAAAATATTACGTATTGTTGAACATTATGTTGTTTCACCTATAAATAATTGGTGCATTGTAGTTATTTTGTGTGCTCAAAATTTTTCCCAAAAATATTTCATTAAATGGCTCAACCTGGTCATCCACCAACTTGCTTTTGTGGAAAACCATGCATGCTGTACTGTGGGTGGGAAGGTACTGACGCTGGATGTCGCTACTAGTGTTGTATGAACACGATATACAAGCAACTCGATGAACCTACTTATGAATTTGATGAATGGGCTGAGGAACAAGGTTTTCAGGAAAGTTACAGGAAGATATTACAGGATTTTCATAACATGTGGTTATTCCAGGTAAGAATACAAAAGGAGGGAGATAGAATTATTACAGAAATGAGGGAGAAACTGAAGGAGGTGGAAGGTAACAAATGCGGAGCATAATGGAATTGTGAAGCATTAACGAAAAATATAAACGAGAACTTGCAGAGGTGAAGGCAAGACTGAAAGAGGTAGAAAAATAAAAAGAAAAACTGGAAGAACGATTTAAATGGTTGGAGTGGAGAATAAATGGCAGCTGAAACTAATTATTAGCATGTATTTTTTTAGTTTATTTCATGTCTTTTTATTGCTTTAGCCTGTTACATTTGTGTGCGTGATAGTGGTAATCCCGGTGCAAGTTCATCCAATGTGCCCAACTATCAAGGATAACCCTAGTAGTTTGTTTGTCTGTTATTTTTTGTAATTCATGAAGGTACTTGTGTATGTTTCACTTTATATGAAATAAAATAAATTTCCGCAATATTGTTACATCTTCTTTTTATTTTTAGTGTTTGTATTTTTATTAACCTGTTTAAATAAAAATGTTGATCTACTATTCACCTTAAAATATTATTCTTCTATATTTCAATATTTTTAGAATTTTCTTGCCTTAAATATTTAAATTATAAATTTTTGAATTGGAGAGAATAATTATGTAAGGGTTTCAGGCTTGGTTTTTTAGGCTGGGTACCACCGAGTTATCCTTAAAATATTATTCTTCTCAATTTCAATATTTTTAAAATTTTCTTACCTTGAATATTTAAATTATAAATTTTTGAATTGGAGTGAATAATTATGTAAGGGTTCCAGGCTTGATTTTTTATGTCGGGTACCACAGAGTTATCCTTACTACGCTAAAAGACACTAAATTTTACTACGCTGCAAGGCTCTATATTTAAATATGGTATAAGGCTCTAAATTCACTATGCTAAAAGATTATATTTTACTACGCTAAAAGAAACTATATTTTACTACACTACAAGGCTCTACAATATGAACATAAAATAAACAAAATAAATAACACAAACAATCTAGTACCATTTTTGTTCACAAATATAACATAAATTCGGGTATCAAATAAATCAATCCGGGTATATTAAAGAGCACAAACCTAATATAAATTCACATGTAAACATACTAAGCAATACTAATATGCATGAATATACGTGTTTCGCCATAAACTAAATAGAAATATCTCGATGTAATTTTTTTGAATTCGAAATGTTCTACCCGAAACACGGAATCGAAACCTTCTTTTGGTATGTGGGACCTACAATCCGTGTTCTTTGTGGGACGGGTGGGCCAAAAAAAAAAATTTAATACTGGAGCGGGGTGGGGGACCAGATTAAGGCAGCAGCGTTTTTTTTTTTTAATGGAGGAAAGACTTCGTTTGTCGTTGAGGAAGACAACTGCTATATTTAAATGCTCTTTTCGCAGTAAATTACTACGAAATGGTCATTTAAATACAGCTTGTGCCCAGCTGTTACGAGACGCCTCGTTTTTTACCAATTTGCAGTATTTTACTGCGAATTGCATTTTGAAAAATTAATTTTTTAATATTTCGCAGTATTTTATTGCGAATTGACTTAACGGCAAAATTTCCATTAAACCAATTCGCAGTAAAATACTGGGAAATGGTTAGAAAAATATACTGGGAAATGGTTAGAAAAATAACTTTTTTTTATGATAAAAAACGTATTTTGATTCCACTTTATCATAAAAAAAGGTTCGGACTCCTAAAAAAAAAAAACGCTAAACAACAAATATACGTGACCCCATGCATATGAGCACATACTATTCAAATCCTCCCCCACCCCGTCATCTTTGAATCTTCCCACGGTCACTTAAACTTATTGGCTTCTGGTTGACCCACATCTCAATATCTTCAAAAACCATAAACAATTTGCATGACCAGTTGTATTTTTTTTTTCATATAATAAAACATTAATTATTGCAGCCAGAACTTGGGGCAGAGTTTCTTATATATATGTATTCAACGACTTCATCAATCAACAACCCTATTCATACTTCTTTATCTCTCTTTCTCCTCTCTTAACTTTCCTCTTCTTTTTTTTTTTTTTTTGTTGCAAAATTAACCATATTCTTGAACTTTTACATTCTCATCAAACAAAACAAGAAATTCAATGGAGGGAAGTTGTTGCATAGAACAAGAGAGCACAACTAGTGACTCTCCATCATTTGCACCAACATTAATACCATCCAGATTATCCCGAATGGGAAGTGGAACTAGCAGCGTAATAATAGACGCAGAACTAAATTGCAGCATAGAAGCAGAATCTAATAAAAAGTTGCCTTCTTCAAGATTTAAAGGAGTTGTCCCTCAACCAAATGGCCGATGGGGCGCACAAATCTACGAAAAGCATCAAAGGATTTGGTTAGGGACTTTCAGCGATGAAGATGAAGCAGCCAAAGCTTACGATATCGCAGCGCAACGCTTCCGTGGTAAAGACGCCGTCACAAATTTCAAGCCATTGTGTGATAGTGAAAAAGAGGAGATTGAAATTTCCTTCTTAAATTCACGTTCTAAGGCTGAAATTGTTGACATGCTTCGTAAACATACGTATAATGACGAACTTGAACATAGCAAGAAAGTTTGTACTTTTGAAAAGAATGATAAAAAGGAATGTGAAAATGCCCTAGTGACTTCATTTGATGAGGAAAATATGAGTAAAGCTCGTGAACTAATGTTCGAAAAGGTGGTAACGCCAAGTGATGTTGGAAAGCTTAATAGGTTAGTGATTCCAAAACAACATGCAGAGAGATACTTCCCTTTGGAAAATAATTCCAAAGGAATGTTATTAAATTTAGAAGATATGAATGGGAAAGTGTGGAGATTTCGATATTCATATTGGAATAGTAGCCAAAGTTATGTGTTGACTAAAGGGTGGAGTCGTTTTGTTAAGGAGAAGAACTTGAAGGCTGGAGATATTGTAAGTTTTGGAAGATCTAATGGAGTAGATAAGCAGCTTTATATTGATTGGAAGGCTAGAACATCCAGTACTATTACTCCTATTTTGGATAAAATACAAGATAAAGTTCAACCAGTAAAAATGGTGAGATTATTTGGAGTGAATATATGCAAAGTAGAAGATGTTAATAATATTGTTGTTGAAAATAATATGAGTAGTTGTAGTGGTGGCAAAAGAATGAGGGAGATGGAGTTGTTAGCATTTGAGTGTAGAAAGAAACAAAGGGTTATTGATGTCTTGTGAACACTTAGTATTTTTCTTTTGTTTGTCAGTTTTTCCCTTTAATTTCCTTTCTTTTTTTGTACTTTAAGCTTGATTGTAGATGTTCCAATTGCTGACTTTCAATTGTACATTAGTATTAGAGAAATTAAAGATTGGCTCAAAAGGAGAGCTCAACTATGGTGAAAACAGAGATGAAAAAAGGAAATGAAAATTTGGAGAGAAAAATTTAATTACTTCACATGAATCTCATGTTCAAAAATTTGAACTTTCTGTATTTTTTTTGTCTTTCAAGTTTCAAGAGTTTGTGAAATTTCACGCTTTACTTTTTGTGAATATTGTTGTTTTACAAACGTATGTCTATGATTCCTTTCATACAACCTCTTTCTTTCTCTGGAATGCACACGTTCCTGACGAAGCAAGAAAATTCAATAAGATCGTTCATTTTAAATACCCTTTGTCAGCAATTAACTGTTCTTATGTTTAGATAATTATTTACGCTATTTTTGCTGGAGTTACTAATGTTCTTCTGTTTTTGTTTTTGTTTTTCCTTTCTTTCACTGAGTCGAGGGTCGATTGGAAACAACCTCTCTGCCCTTTCGGGTAGGGGTAAGACCTGTTTACATAATACCCTTCCCAGACCCCACTTTATGGGACTACACTGGATAGTTGTTGTTGTTTGTCAGCAATTGGCTATATAAAAGTGTTTAAAGTCTAATTTTAATTAATAACAAATAATACTTCTGCCTCCTTGGGCCCGGGAATTATTTGTTTTTGGCTAAGGGACAGTTAGAGTAATTTTATTTTATTATAAGTTAAAAGCTGCAGCAGATTCCTGTTAATTAAAGTGTAAAAACTACTTTCACTAAGGTGTACATCAATTAAATTAAATATATTAACCTAATCATAAATTGGAACATTGATTTATCATGTGGAGTAATATGCATGATTCTTCATGATCTTGTTTCGCAATTATTCGGACGTACAGATTTATGCAACTGAATTTAATCCAGAACTAACCTATTATATGAGGAATCTTTTGTTTTTGTATATAACAAATCTTTGTCTAATGAACAAAAACAGCTGTAAATTCAGTCTCGCTGCTTTTAGAAACTCTAATATCTGGTATTGTCAACAATGTACGAGACAATAATATTTTCTCTATCTAACTATATATCCTTCTTTGAATTCCATTTATCATATCCTTTTCCGACCAACAAAATTTCTTTAAGAAAAAGAAAAAGAAAAAGATTTTTTTAGTTAGTTAGAGTAACAATGAACCTAACCGTACATATCTGGTTGCTGTTGCATGGAGATTTTCGTAGTATACATTAGTTGCATTTTATTAGTTAAAGCTAAAGAAGTAATTAATTACTCCCTTCGTCTCAAATCATTTGTAGTAATTTCTAAAAATATTTATCTCAAATTATTTATTATTTTAGAAGTTTAAGAGTAAATTAATTATTTTTTTCTGTTCTACCCTTAATATTAATTGTTTTTGAAGACTACAAATACCTTAATTATGAATAAGTATTAAATGAATAGAGATTATATCTTAAGATATAAACAAAGGTAAAATAGTCAAAGACTATTTCTATTTAATATTTTTTAAGAGATGCATAATAAAACATATAATTTGAAACGGAGGAGTTCCATCACTAAAGTAATAAATTATTAATGTGAACTTGTTTGGCTGATATCAACAACAATGTGCTATCCTACACTGCTAGTCAATTTTATATTGTGATGAACTAAAAAAAAATGTATCTGGAGTTTGAAAAATGGAACCGTCAAAAATCAGAGATGCAACTTTTTGTCTTCAAGATTATTGAGTGGCACCTCAGCTGAAGTCAATATATTTATATTTCATGTATTTTCTTGGAATTTTCCATGGTTAGGGAGGTTCAAGTTTACCACAACAACATCAACAATACAGTATAATCACACTTAGTGGGATTTGGAAAAGATAGTGTATACGCAGACCTTACCTCTACCCTGGGATAGAGAGGTTGTTTCCAAATAAATCCCCGACATCCTTCCCTCCAAAAACTTCTTACCTTGCTCTTGGGGAGACTCGAACTCACAACCTCTCGGTTCAAGTTTACCACATTCTTAAAAAAAATTAATAATGGCATAAACTCGTGAATTTACTTCTACACTTGTTTTTTGGAATTGTTGAAGAAGCTTAAACTCGTTACTTCTAAATTGGCAAAATTAAAAGGAAAAATGCACGGAAAATAACTGATAGCGGTTGTAAAAACAATGTTGTTGCTTGTAGGTGCAGGAGACAAACTTATCCGATACATAATGCCCCACGCTTAACAGCCAAAAAGATGCTGTACGGCATGTTTGTCCATACCACGTGTTATATTTGCTCCCATTTTTGTGATATTTTGAATTTCGACAACCTTAAGAAGATAAGGGAAGAAAGATAAACATTTGTCAGGTAACAGATAATAGAGCCTGTCGGCAATAAAGTCTTAGCAGAACCACTGTACTAATAGCTTGTTTGGCCAGCTCAGCTTATTTTGAGAAATATTTTTTTTTAAAATATTTCAAAAGTATTTTTGGTAATAAATAGTTTGTATTAGTCTAATTAATTTGAAAAGTAATTATCAGCAGCAATTAGTGTTTGGTAAGGCTTTTAAAAAATGCTTCTAAGTGTATTTTTCTCAAAAGTGCTTTTGGAGAAAAGCTACTTTTTTATGCTTCTCCAAAACTGCTTCGACTTCTCCTCAAAAGCACTTTTTTTCCTTTCAGAAGCTTGGCCAAACACCTCAATTTTCGGCCAAAAGTACTTATAGCAAAAAGAAAAAACTACTTTTGGCCAAAAATAAGCTTGGCCAAACAAGCTATAAATTTAACCACCAACTACACACACGCAAAAATTATTTTCTAGTAAATATGTCACAATTTCTATTCAGATTATCTGAAACTAATCAACTCTGGAGTTCCTTTCCCCGGTATAATAGCCTGTTTGGCCAAGCTTATTTTTGGCCAAAAGTGTTTTTTTTTTGTTGCTAAAAACACTTTTAGGCAAAAATTAAGGTGTTTGACCAAGTTTCTGGAAGGAAAAAAGGTGTTTTTGAGGAGAACCAGAAATAGTTTTGGAGAAGCAGAAAAAAATAGCTTCTCTCCAAAAGTATTTTTTTGAGAAGCAATTTTTTAAAGCTGGGTCAATCACTAATTGTTGCTCAGAAGTGTTTTTTAAACTAATTAGCCAAACACAAACTGTTTCTCACCAAAAGTACTTTTGAGAAAAACACTTCTCAAAATAAACTGATTTTTGCAGCTTGGCCAAACGTGCTATCATAATAGTACTTAATACAATATCGTATTGCGCCAACATTATAACTAATTTGCGGTAGAAATTTCCATTCTAAAAAATTGGCGTTCAATTATGGTTATTATATCAAATAAGTCCTCAGCAGGAATCCAATGAGAGAAAGAAAGAAGCTGCTGCTTAAGCCAAATTCGGATGATAGGCCGACACCACTCCTGTAATCTCCTGCATTGCCACCCACAAAAAAGTAAGTACTGAGGAGATCTTGGTAATTCATTAACCTTATCAAAAGTAGACATTCAGTCACACATACTTCATTCAGATGCATTTCAGCATTCATGGCTCTTCTTATCAAAGAATGAAAAGCTGTGAAATCTCCATTGGAGCATGTTTATTAGGTTCATGCAGCACCAAAATCTGGGAATTTACAGTCAATAGAAGAGCTCTAACAATAATATTTCATCTTTTCGAGACACTCAAATGACAAAGGACGCCTGCAAAGGTTATGCATTGTAGTCCTGCTCCCAACAAAAGAACTGCTATATGGGGCATGTACGTTTAGATTTTGAAAACAAGTGTTCTTTCCCACCTTTGTGGCTGATAAGGTATGGGACTAACAATCTTGACACCTTGAGGAACAGGCAGTTCGTCGTGCATGGGAATCTTTTCATGCCAGACAAATTCATTTTCGTGTTCATACTTCTGGAGCCGTCCAGTCAAGTCATTGATCAATTGCTTATAAACTAGTCTCCATGACTCTTCTCCAGGTATATGCTTTTCTGCGTTTTGTATCACATGGCAAAGAACTCCGATAGCAAAGCCTATTTTCCCCTCAATCTTAAGACTCTCCGCAAGATACTTGCAACTGAGTAACTCATGTAGCATTTTAGAAGTTGTAATATAATCCTGCATAGAACAGAAAATCGTCCCAAAGACATGTCAAGTTACAGATTGCAGCAGAAAGGCGAGTGTGGGATGGAGGCAACAGTTCTTATAAGTTGACTACGTTAAGAAACAAAACTTTGAAATGTTCGCATTTTGCTCAAAATCACAAAAGAGAATGCCTATGAGCAAGCAGCTAGTGAAATGCAAACATTCAATTGCTTCATGTACCATAAAATTGTTATATATCCTGTACTCCAACAATGTATGACGATCGGGGTTTTCTACATTTACAACAGAAAATATGGCAATTCCTGGTTGCGGCTTCAGGTGAAAAAGGCAGTATACCTGCCTTAGGCTTCTCTAGTTTTGCTTTTTTGGTATATCATTGTTAAGAATTACCATGAGCTTCGGCCTTCTACGCGATGTTTCTCATGGACTTCTAAACGAGACTGTCACAAATCTTTGCATGCCAAATATTATTAGGGCAAATTGACTACAACATATTATCTTTTTCTGCTATTTCTACTCCATCAGCGAAATTTTACTGCTTGGCTTATGATTCTGTATCACTAAACTGGTATCCTGGTATTTCACTTGGGTGGCATTTCCATCTATTAGCTGCCAAAATTTAGAGCAAAATGAACTATGGAATGCACTGTTACTACATCAAGCAGGGTGATATTGTAACAATGACCATTCCTAAGTCAGCTTCTTGGGTTGTTAGGAAGATACTGGAAAGCAGAACTGCTATAATGGAGAATCAGAAGCTACATGGGGATCTAGCAGGTTGAAAGAAGTGTGCAGGCTGAATAAATTCCAAATCCAGAAACTTTACCTTACAATGATACCCAGTTTCAATAAGGTTGAATGGAAGAATTTGATGATGACTACAAATGTTCAACCTCGACACAAGTTCACTGTATGGCTAGCTGCCCAGCAAAGACTTCCTACAGTAGATTGCAGAAATTTGGCATACAAGTTCATGCCAATTGTGTGTTCTATAATCAGCACGTTGAAGAGTTTAATCATTTGTTCTTTGAGTGCTCAATCACTAATAGATTGTGGTCCAGACTATGTTGCTGGCTGGGACACCATAGAACTGTTGGTAATTGGGAAACAGAGATTCAATGGATTTGAAGTAAAGCTAGGAGCAGAATGTGGCACAATGCTATTACAGCCTCTGTTTTTGTCAATACTGTTGCTCTTATCTGGAGGGAAAGGAATAGCATTCGATTTGATGGGAAAGTATTTGTGGAAGAACAGATTTGCAGAGAAGTTTCTTTACTTATTCATATCCGTGTCAGAAACTGTAGACAATGGCAAAATGGCTTGCGGCAACTTAATTGTTTTCCTTAGCTATAGTCTAGTGGATTTCCCTATACTGAGGTAGGATTTGTTATTGATAGTTGTCTTAGTATAGTGATTGTCTGTAAATGAGTAGTAGCTAGTCCAAGCTACTACTATAGAACTTTACATTGTACATTCCTTTGATATTAATGAAATATGACAGTTATACCGAAAAAAAAAATGAACTATGGAAACAAACTTCTGACTAAATTGATGAATAGAACTTTTCCAGCAAGAATATTGTCCTTAATCATCCAAGCATCGACAGATAAAGAACAAATAAAAGGAACCAAAAAAGAGGAGAGAAGTAGATCAACGACACATACCATTAAGCAAGATGAAATGTCTTTGCACTGCTTGGTGGCTGAATGCAATGTATGAAGAGCTTCGTCAAGAAATTTACAAACACCGTAGTGCAGCTTTGCCAAAAGTCCTCCAGTATTCCCTTTTTGCTCTGCCTTCCTCACACTCACAGCCTAAAATTTTTGGATTTGCCCAACATCAGGCAAGCAAAAAGAGAACCATAATTACTTGCCAACCAGAAGACATATAATTAAAAACAGACCGTGTTGATGCTCATATTCTAATGAAGGAAATACAGATGTCATCATTGTATGAAAGCTTGAGCAGAAAAATGATAACAAGATAACGATTAAGACCAACCTGTGCCTCAGCTAAGCAAACAAGGGCGATTGCAGCAGAAACACTGATTACAGCTTCTGGTGGCCTTTCTTGTGCCGATGCAGGCTGTAAACAGGGAAGGACATCCTGAGCTATATGATGGTAAACTCCTGCAGCTTTTCTGAGAAAGGAGGCAGATTGTACTAAATCTGCACGAAGTAAGGGAGTAATAAGATATTTCCATGAAAAGTGAGTAAACAAGATACTTCCATGATATATGGATGATGAGATAAAGGAACGAACAGATATTTCTCACATGCCTGTTGACACAACTTCAAGAGCTCGATCTCGAAACAATGCACCAAGAACGAAAAGTGTCATTGCAAGTTCAGAATGCAAATTATCCATCTGATAAAGTTTTGGACCGTTAAGTTGAAAAAAGGATGATGAAGTGAGAGCACTGCTCCACCTAATCTTTAGGTCAGAAATCCATCGAACCATCTTGGGGTTGTCACCAACTAGATTTACATGGTGTATCAGGTTTCCCAAAATTGGCAAATATTGTTCCACCTTCTGTATATTCTGCATAGTTTGAAACAAAAATGAAAATGAGAAACTTTAGGCTATTCACTGCTCCGAAATGTTAAAAATCTCCTCGTGCATATTGAGGCCATCCAACCTATTTGTCTATTTAATTTTGTTTTTTCAATGATCAACATAATTTTTATCTTTCCTGCGCCGAGGATCTATCGGAAACAGCATTTCTACCTTCCCACGGTAGGGGTAAGGTCTACGTATACACTTCTCTCACCATAATCCACTTGTGGGATCCCGCCGGATTTTTTGTTGTTGTCGTTGTAATGATTAACATAATCCAAATTCATGGCTACCACACCTGTGTCTAGTGTTCTTCATGATACCACGTTGTGGTTGTCCATTTAATTAGTGACGCAGAATGTTATTATCTCCATGTTACTATGTTAGTAACCAGGTATTATACAAAGACTTTACCATGACTAAGGATGCAAACAAAGAGGAAACGCTCTTATTTAAACTTCATAGTACATGGGTTTTAGAATCTTGCCAAATCTGTTCACTAGAGTCAAAAGTAAGATGATAACTTTTCAAGTTCATCTTATTTTTAGTTCTTGATAGCACATGAGAAAAGATGACTACCTGTTCACATCGAGAAGTCAATCCCCCAGACATTTCCCTGGCAATAGCCTCTGTCACAAAGCTATTTTGGTTGATGGATTCGATAGCTCTCCTTCTGCAGCTCAACTCTTTTAATTGCTCCAATGTGCCAGGATCAGCCGTCGGAAATGCGCCTTCAAACAGAACCTGTCAACATTACCACACTAAAACTAAATGAAAATCAAAAAGTTGAGTCAATAAGAACTTTACAATTATAGACTAAAGAGCACACATCTTTCTTCTAAATTTCGCCAATAGAACATTCTTAGAAGTCCAATTCATGATTCAGGTGTAAGGAAGTTAACATCATACAATTTCACTATAATATACCAATTTGAGTTTAAGTTATATACACTGTCTGCGTTTACACTATCAAGTCACCCAAATGATATCTACAGGTAAGCCTTCTTAAAATGAGAACAACAACAACAACAATGAGAGATTTGTAATATTGAAAATAAGACAGGTTACCTGATACACTAAGTAGACGTGACCTAATGGTGTAAAAATTCCTTACACTAACGGTATATATAACTAAAACTCTATCAGTTTACCCAATGTTAAAGGTGGAACTATCGCATCTACCTCTGATATCAGTTTACCCGGCGTTCAAAGAGCTCAAGAACTAAAAGAAGAACATTTTTTAGTACAAATTTCAACTTTCGACAGAAGCCTCAAGCCTCACATATCAAAAATCACTGAGGAGAAGAGAAAATGCGTATATCTAGTCAGGACATACTTAAATAACACACAAACAAACAAAAAAAATTTGTTGGCAAATTACCCCTAAAACTCTTTAGCAAATGCCCATGCTCGTCTAAGAATGAACTTCTTCCAGTGTGACTAACTACCATCACATTCTGGTCTTTATGCTATTGTCTGATCGTTTTCAGATATTGTAGCTCAAACATGTATATTTACTAACTTCATACAATCTGCTAATAAAACCCAATTGCAAAATACTTAATGATATTTGCAAGTTTGCCTACGTTGTGGCTATTTATGTAAGAACAAAGAGGCAGTACCTGGGGAGATTTCTGCTTTGAAAGACCTTGAAAATTTATCATCATATCTTGATTCTCTCTCCTTAATTTCCCGAAACCCGGTTTAATTCGTGCTATAATTCAACAGCAATCGACACGATTCTTTAATTGTTGAACTCAAACAATGAATTGCAGTGAAAGTCACATAGAAAAATGGATTATTGACTAGAGATTCCCGAAGAAACTTCTGGTACTGTGTGTGATAACTTAAGTAGTGCAAGAAACGTTGATAAATAAATGAATAAACTAGGATGAAGACAACAAGTAATATTGACCAGAGAAGAGAGTCCACAAAATTGGAGGATCACTTTCGAGTTTCAATTAAACTTCTACTCGTTTTCCCCGTTACCTTCTCTGCTAAGAATACCAATCAATTTGCGGGTGACCCGTGTGGGTTCCCGCCGGTCCAAGCTATTCAGTTAGTACTTACCCGCTAGCAGCTATTAGGACAAATAAATAGGGACTTTTACATGTAAATACTATCATGTACCCATTTGCAAAATTCACCTCTTAATTTTGTTTTTCCTTTCTTTTTCTGAGCCGAGGATCGATTGGAAACAACTTCTGTGCACTTTCGGGTAGAGGTAAGGCTCGTCTATATATTACCCTCCCCAAACCCCACTTTGAAGGACTAAACTGGATAGTGTTGTTGTTGTACCTCTTAAAATTTTGGAATTTTTACATAAATAACCATTCATTATTTACTTTGTTTTTTCAGTTTGTGTACATAAGTTATATGCCAATTTTATATATATATATATATATATATATATATATATATATATATAAGATCTCTCAAAAACCACTATTATATGCTAAAGTCTTTCAAATACTAATATCAATAAGCATACAATAATTCTCTTGCTATATTTTTAAATAATGAGTGATGCTTTCTCTTAAAGTTGAAACCAACTCCAAATAGAAATAAACTTCGAATCTAATTCCAAACATGAATGAAAACTAAATGCGAAAAGGATTAGGCCACGGAGCCTTTAATGGACAACATGGGCATGAGTCCAGCAAACTCCCCCTCCAGCCAAAGAGCCAAATATATTTTCAAGTAGAGAAACTATTAAAAAGTTTATGCTTACTAGTAATTTTCTGCAAAACTCATATTTATTATATCCAACCACCGCTTTAGTCAGTATATTCGAAGGATTTTCATGAGTGTTTACCTTCTCAACCTCAAATAACTTCTTTTTCACGATCATTCTTATCCAATGGTACTTTTCATTTATATATTTGGTTTTAGAAGAAAAAAATTGAGTGCTTGGTGAGACACATAGTACTCTGATTATGACAAAGTAAGTCGTACCTTGATTTCTCATATATCAAGATTATTAATAGACTCCATTATAAATAATTTTCTGGCACTTTCAATGACAAAAATATATTCGATTTTTGCAGATGTGTGCACTTCTGTTGTCTAGGTTTGCAAGAAATAGCTCTCCATGCAAAAGTGATCGAATAATCGGAAGTGAATCTTGAATTATCAAGATTTTCTCTCAAATCAGAGTCTATTGAGCCTTCGCATAAGAGAACATTGCTTGTAGAATGGACAGGAGTTCCCCTCCACTCTTATCGAGGCAATCCCAGCTTGGCTACATCGTTTGCGTGACAATCCAATATAACATGACATCAAAGTCTACCATATAAGTAAGTAGGAGATCTACGCTACTCTGAAGACTCCTAATAGTAACCACAGACGAACTACAATAATAGAATCTCCCACATGTGTAAACACAAACACAGGAACACTCAAAGAATCATGAGGCACAACCAGATATGAAGAAAAATAGGATGACACGTAGGAATATGTAGAGCCCAAATCAAATATAACTGAAGCATTTCTACTTAAAACTGGAACAATACCTATGATAACAATGTCAGATGACTCAACCTCAGGACTAGCTGGAAAAGCATAAAATCGAGGCTGGGCCCCACCACATTGAAATATGTCTCTTGACGGGCTCTAGTTGGCTGGCCTCCACCTTTAACAGCTCAACCCCCACCTTTGGATGTCTGACCCTTTCCCCTAGATAGTTGAGGGGGCGGTGGAGTAACCACTGCCGGAATCATGACAAGAGAACTCTGTTGTGGCATGCCGCCCAATAATCTCAGACAGGACCTTCTGATATGCCCAATACCACCACACTCAAAATACAATGGCTTCTGAAACTAAAGCTGACCCGAGCGGGAAATATAACCATGGTGATAACTCTTAATCAGAGGTGCACTAATACGGGCTGATTGTACACTATAGGCGGGCTACCCAAAATAAGGAACGTAAGGACCACGACTTCTTGAAGCACTGTGAGAGGCCTGAAGCGCTGAATAAAATGTCTTAGGAAGATAGCCTCTACCAAAAGTACCCTTTCTTCCAGATAAGGCACAATTGAAACCACCAGAATGACGAGGCCTCTTATCTGACACCTGCCCCATCTCTTGAGCACAAACCATCTCAAATCTCCTAGTAATGTTTGCAACTGTCCAGAAGGAAATATCATTCCAGTCTCCTTGCCCATCTGTAGCATGATAGTATAAGTGAGTCCATCATAAATCTCCTCATTATCTCCCTCTCAGTAAGAATCAAGATAATGACATGATGAGATAGGTCCACTAAATGAGTTTCGTACTAGGTAACAATCATTCTACCCTACTGAATGCGCTCAAACTGCCTGCATAATACTCCCTCAGGTTGATAGAGAGAAAATTCTCTAGAAATAGATGTGAGAAATGCTCCCAAGTAAGTGCCAACTACACAGCTGGTCTAGTCAACATATAATCTCTCCACCACCTCTAAGCGGAACCCATCATCTAAAACACAGCAAAATCGAACCTATTGGTCTCAACTATACCCATATTTCACAACACCTCATGGAAGTAATCAATACAATCATGTGGGTACTCAGAAGGTGCACCACTGAAGTGAACTGGAAAGAGCTTGGTAAACTTGTTCAATCTTAACCAAGCCTCAGAAGATATGGCGGGCCTGTCATCGTCATGTTTTGCAATAACCGGTTGAACTACCCCAACTGTAGGGTTTCTGGAGTCTGATACTAGGGAGCCATCTGCTCCGAAGTGTGAGTATCGGGAGTTTATGCTTCTTTCCTAGCCTAAGAGATGGCTGGTACAATCGGAAATGTACCAGCCTAGGTCATACCCTCCATAAGGCCCACCAAACGGACTAGAGCATCCTGAAGCACTCTAGTGGCTATGAACCCTTTCGGGAACTGAGCTGGTCTAACAGGTACAGTCTGAGCAGGAACCTCCTCATCAAAATCTACCTGAGGAAACACTATTGGTGGTGCTGCTACTCGAGCTCTTAGCTGAGCTCTACCTATGCCTCGACCTCGATCTCCGCCCCTAGTAGGTGCTACCATTGGGGGCTCCGACTATTGTCCAGCTGAAGATGCAATGCGTGTTCTCGCCATCTGTAAGAGAACAAGAATAGAAGAGTTCAACAATCAGAATAAAATTGCATGACAGAGAATAATAGAAATGAAATTGTTCGTAAGCTCCATATCCTCTAGAAGATAAGTACATACGTCTCTGCGCCGATCCTTGAGACTCTACTAATCCTGCTTGTGACTCATGAAACCTAGGTAACCTAGTGCTTTAGTACCATCTTTTCACGATCCAGAATTCTCATATTCGGGACCGTGATGTCGCTTAACATTTCACTTCCCAGGCAAGCCAACATTAGATACATTTTAAGTAATTTTTAAACAAAACAAATTTAAATGATACAAATTACTAAAAAAATATGGAACCGAAACAAACTGTGAAAAAACGAATACAACATAATTAAATAAATACATCCCCGAATCTGGTGTCACAAGTGCACGAGCTACTAGAATATTACACATAAAGGTCTGAATATAAGTAAAGCTGTCTGAAGGAAAATACATAACTAAGATAAAAAAGAAGGGGACTTTAACAGGGGGGGGGTGCAAACGCCGAGCAGTTGTACCTCATGTCTCCGTACTGTTAGCCAACCCGAGCAATCTACGGACCGATGCTCGGATAGACTCCAATTTCTGTACAAGAAGTAAAGTGTAGTAGGAATACAAGCGACCCTATGTACTCTATAAGTGTCGAGCTTAAACTCGACGAAGTAGTGACGAGGCTAAGGCGGGTCACTTATAATATAACGTGTATGAAGTATAAAATAATGACAGAAAAGAAAAATACGGGAACAAATTAAAGAAATTGACACATGAAAGTAACTCAATCCCCGAAGAAAAACCAATAAATGCTAGAAATATTAATTCTTAGAGTCTCGTATGAAATTGCCGAAGCCAACACAAAACAATAGGAAATGTAAATTACATAAACTGCTGCGACGCGCAACTCGATCCCATTGTACAACACAATTCTTTGTTATTCCACCATATAAATATCAATAATAATAATTAAATATATATTGTGGTGTGCAACCTGATCCCACCATATAATCAGAATAAATATCATAATTCACTTTTATTTCACCGTATCAATCCACCCATATTTTACTTGTTGAGGTGCAAAATCCTACTGTATCAATATAATTCATCCTTATTTTGGCATATCTTCCACCCTTATTTTACCTGTTGCAGCTTGCAATCTGATCCCACCGTATTATTATAAATAAATCAATAAGTGCAATCAATTTAACAACTCGAATCACAATAATTCTCTACGATTAATGGATATGAAGCAGAACCAAAAAGGAAATCTCGTCTCAAATTAAGAATTCAATATGATTAATACTAAATCGAAAGACAAGTCAAATAAATAACAAATAAATGGTACAAGTAACTCATATAAGGTATGTAGTAGAAAATCATAGAAGTATGAGCGAATCTAACATTTTTAACATGAGAATTATAAATGACAAGTAGCAAATAAAGAATGGGAAGCATTTAAAACATGTAAGAGTTAAGATATGGAATGACATAATTAATGAAATCCTGAAAAATAGGAAACAAATATTTTGACGGCGTATATTCACTCATTACCTCACATATACACCTCAAACTGGACCCATCGTAGCACCTAACCGTGCAATCAACTACAATAGCAGACTCCCCCACTTGGCTCGAAGCCATAGATCAAAATACCCTCAATAACTCATAACACTTTTACTCTATTGATGCCACAATAACATAGTGAGATTGAACTCAAATCATTTATAAGTTTGTGAAAACACAGATCATTTAGTACTATAGACCTTCTGCAAATCTCATATTCATTCCCGCAACAGTTAAGCCCACTTTCTTAAGTGACCTAGAATTCAACACATACTTCTCGCTTACACATGAGATCTTCCAACACACACATAAAGATCACACCACTTCAGAACACTTCGTAGGAGATAGTCCACCTGCTTTTCCTCAATATTACCTTTCTGTATACCTTCCACCGGCATACACATTACACAGTTACTTAGTCTTCCTGAGTCTGAACTCATACCGCAATATTCAATTTACTCCCAACTACGAGACCTAAAAGGGTTTTTCACACGCCCATAACTCAGAATACACATCCAATCACAATGGAAAGAATACACTTAATAGATTACGTATCATTGAGCAGATCCTCCTCGACACTTCCAAGTCATATAGATACATCTCACAGTGCTAACATACTTATCACGTAGCTATTCAGCTGACATTCCCATTAATAGGGACAACACCGAACATATAAGTTCGAAACATTTGCTCACACACTCAGCACCTCGGTGCTCAACCCATTAGCAAATATCCGACCTCAAGTCCTCCAAACTAGCCCAACATCAAACTCACAGAGATCACATCTCGACCCTCGATAAAGGAATCACAAGTCATCAAGGAATCATTTGATACCGAGCACTCATGCGCGCATGCGAGCTCGTGTAAGGAGTTCCAAGAGTTACTTTCCAAGCTGAATCAAGGACGCACGATAAAAATTTAAGAATGTGAAGTTTTCCTAAATGTTCTGCAGCCTCTCGAGGATAAATACAGACGTCTCTGTACCGATCCGCGAGACTCTACTAAACCTGCTCATGACTCACGAGACCAATATAACCTATGCTCTAATACCAACTTATCACGAACCAACCCTTGCTCCGGTCGTGATGGTGCCTCTCGTGAAGACAGGGACAGCCAACCAACCTAAATTGCCTTTTTTCAAAAATAGATAAACATAAATAAACAATTTTAACGATAATTTAATAAAATTACTTAGCGGAAGTACAACTCAAACACAATCCAAATCGAGGTATCACAAGTCACGAGCATCTATAAGAGTGTAATTACATTTACAAAGTCTAGAAATACATTGAATAGGAATAACGAATAACATAGAAGGAAACGGTGCTGCGAACGCTAGTAGTAACCTCGCTAAACGCCTACAGTTCTGTCTCCAAACAGCTAATACCCGCTACCGGGTGTATAAATACCTGCATCTGCACATAAAGTGCAAGGAGTAAGGTGAGTATTCCAACTCAGTAAGTAATAAAGGTAAATAACAACTGAACAGTAAGAAATCAGGTAAGGAAACCAACATGTTGTATAGAAGCAGCGTACAATCCTTTGAGAAAATAGTGAAACTGTGAAATCTTTAGAAAATTTCTTTGCTGAGTTTAAACCTCATTTGAAAATGGTATTTTCAACAGTTGCAAAATAATTTCAAAACAATTAGTGCCGATATGCACAGAAATCTGCCCTATCGGGCAGAAATACCACAGTATAAAGAGTAGAAGACAAGTAAGTTTGCAAAATAAGCACATAAAAGCTTGCCCATTGGAAATATCTCAAAGCAGTACCAGCTCCTCGGGCAACCTCATAATCACTCATATCAGCCCCTCGGGCTCACTCTCAAAAACACTCATATCAGCCCTTCGGGCTCAGTATCAATCACTCAGCATAATGGGTACCAACGCTCATTGTGGATGTGCAGACTCCGGAGGGGTGCCTACAACCCAAGCACCATAATAACATAAGGCCTGAAAGCCTTTCCACATAACTCATAAGGCCTGAAAGCCTCCTCACATCACTCATAAGGCCTGAAAGCCTCCTCACGTCACTCATAAGGCTTGAAAGCCTTCTCACATCACTCACAAGGTCTAAAAGCCTCCTCACATCACTCAAGCCACCACGTGGCATAAATAGTACTCAGGACCTCGGCCTCATATCTCTCAACATATCCTTACAAATGACCTTCGGCGTCACTCAGTCTGAAAATCATCGTAAGCCCCTCGAGCATTTGTGAAACAGTAGTTCTCTGCCCAAAATATCATTTGAGATTCAAATCTGTATAAAAGTGGGGAAGTCTATAAAAAAATAATTATCAACAGGACCGAGTTTAAATATAAGTCAAAGCAGTGAGGAAGTAGTGATAAAAATCCCTGAAGGGTTCAAATAATTAGCACAAAGCCCAAATATGGCAATCAGCCCAAATATAGCAATCAGCCCAAATCATAATGATAACAAATCAATTTCAGTCAAATATATAGTAAAATCATCAATTGGGACGGACCATTCACAATCCCCAGTAGTAAAAGACCTGCGCTCATCATCCAGCGTGTGTCTCACCCAAAAATAGCACTACGATGTGCAATTCAGAGTTTCAAACCCTTAGAACATCATTTACAATCATTACTCACCTCGAACCAGCGAAATCTCTAGCTCGCGACGCCTTTTCCCCTCAAATCGACCTCCGCACGCGTCGAATCTAACCAAAGCCACAACGAATATATCGCAATTGCTAAAGGGATAAAACCCAATCGAAGATAATTGAATAACATCAAAAATACCAAAATTGGCAAAACCCGAGCCTCGGGCCCAATTTTCGAAACACAAAAGTTCTCACATCAAAGGATTCCTTATCTTGCCACGAGTCTATACATATCAAGAACTCTCAAATCCGAGCTCAAATTTCCCATAAAACCCAATTTAAAAATCTCAAAAACCAAGCCCTAGTTATTCTATTTTTAGATAAATTCTCATGAATTGCTAAGTTAATTTCACAATATAATCATGTTTTTGGTTCATAAAACTTACCTCCAATCAAGCCTATTCGAATCCCTCTTCATTTCCTCCTAAGGAACTCTCAAAATAATCAATAATGGTGGAAAAATGACTTGGACTTGCAGAATAAATGTTAATAAACTCACTGCCCAACTCCTGAAACTCCTTCTACGCGATCGCGACTAAGGTCTCGCAATCGTGAAGCAAAAGAATCCTGCCTCTCAAAATAACCCTATGCGAGCGCGATTAGATTCCTGCGAAAACGATATCTTCCAGTCTCAAGCTATGCGAACGCGTCCCATTATACGTGAATGTGAAGGGCAATAACACTGGACCCCCAAACTCTTGTATGCGAACGTGATATACCTTGCGCAACTTTAACTTCCAACCCAATGCGATCACGATATACCCTGCTGCAAACGCGAAGAACAAAGTTCCAGCCTCCAAATTTTCCTCTACGCGATCGCGATGACCAAATTTTCTACAACTCATAGTTGGAAAATCTGCAACTCCTAAGTGCTAGAATTGGTCCGTTTGACCATCCGAAATCAGCCGAGACCCTCGGGACCTCAACTAAAAGTGCCAACCCATGCTAAAACATCACCCAAACTCATTCCGATCATAAAAGAAATCAAACAACACTAAAATCATCACTTCTTATCGAATCCAAGCCTAAGTTCTTACGAAACTTCCGAAACACACATTTGATCAAAAACTTAATCATATTATCTCCGAATAACCTGAAATTTTGCACATACATCCCAAATAACCTAACGAAGCTACTGCAACCCTCAGAATTCCATTCTGACCCTTGGATCTCACATGTCAACCGAAATTTGCCAATATACTAACTTTGCCAATTCAAGCCAAATCCTTCCACGAACAATCAAAATGCACTTCGATCGTGCTCATAAGTCATAAATCACGTAACAGAGCTAGCCAAATCATAAAAATTCCGATCTGAGCTCATATACAAATAAGTCAACTCTTGGTTAAACCTTTCAAATTCAAAGCATTCAAATGAGATTATTCTTTCAAATTCATTCTGATTTCTCTTGAAAAGCAAAATCAACAATCCACATCAGTCATAATGCCTAATATTGGGAAATTCATGCCCGAAAACTGGCGATCAAAGTGCAAAAGCTCAAAACAACCGGTCGAATCGTTACAGTTTTAATACGGCGAACCAGGTAGAAGAAAAACACGAACAAATCATTTTAAACATAGTAGAATAATAAGACAATACTAAAAATCAAAAAAGAGATATTTTTAATAAAAGATTAAGAAAAACCCTAATCGTTGAAAATGAAAAATCACTTTGAAAAATCGAAAAATCTTTAAGGAAAACATTTGAGAGGTTCATAACATACACAGATCTAATAAACATCTGAAAGAAAAATTGGAAAGCCTTTAAAGTTAGGGTTTCAGAGAATCCAGAAAAATGAGAAAGACTTTGAAAAGTTACCGATCTAGCCGGAAAAGTCAAGGATCTGACTCGAACAGCCATGGATGGTGAGAAAGAGGCCTTGGATAGAAGTTGAGTCAAGACTAGACTATATCTCTTTGAGATCTATCCATGAAATCATGGACACAAACAACGAGGAGCCATAGGAAACTGGTACACCTCTCAAACAACAATGTGAGTCCATGGATTAGGTGAGAATCAAATGGGATTAGGGTGGATTTGGGTGGCGGCGTCTAAGGTTAGCCTTAGATTCTCAGAGAGAGTTTTGGAGGAGAAGAGATTCAAAGGCGGCAGGTTAATAGAAATGAATTAGGTTTAGGGGTCGTTTTGAGTTAAAAATGGTATGGTGAAATGGTGGCCATTGATCTAAATGATCAATGATCTAAATTAAAAGGGGTGGGTGGGGATCCGGGTTTGGGCTGGTTTTAAAAGGGTTAGGGTCGGGTAAAAATTAAAATTGGACTGGGGAATTGGGTTTTATTTGGGGCTAGATTGGTAAGCCAATTTGGGCTAAAATTTAAATAGCCAGCTTTCCCCTTTTTAACTTATAAAAATAGCAAATGGTTTGTGAAAACTACATTAAAAGGGCTAAAATGATTTATTAAACATAATTAACAATATAAAAAATACAAGACTCAATTTTCTAAATATAAGACACAATTAAACGTTAAAATGGCTACTATTATAATTATGTGCGTTTAGTTTTTAAAGTACTAAATAAAATTGTAAAAATATGTAAAACTTATTTTATTCATATTTTGGCATAAATATAAAAATTCAATAAATGAATTATCAGAATGATTTGTTTAGGAATAATTATTGGGGTTTTTATTTATAAAAAGGAAATAAATCAGTTTGAAAACCTTAAACAATTATGGAAAAAGTAATAAAACACTTGGACATGCTTATATATGCATGTATATGCTATTTTTAAAGCATTTTACATAATTCAAAAACTATAGAACAAAAATTGGGTATCATCAGTTGTGAGCACGTGATTTTTGCTTCTCGAAAACTAATCCAAAAGAAATCGAAAATAAAATAATTTTCTTCGGCGAACTCTTGCATGTCATTTTAGGATAATTATTTGTGTTTTACCTATAGTTGTTTATCTTGTTTTGGTTAATTAACGTATGGTATTGTTTAATTTTATTTTTAGTAATGTTTAGTTCTGTGTGTTAATTATTATTAAGAGTCAATTAATATTTTTTAAGTTAAATATGATTTTACCATTTATTTTAGAATTTTAGTATTAGAAAGAAAATAAGGAAAAGAGAAGGAAGTTAAGAAACAAATTAGATTGGGCTGAAATTGTGAGACAAAATCGAGCCCAAAAAAATTAAATGACCCAGTCCAGGTCTGCTGGTCTCTCAGAAAGACCAAACGACGTCGTTTTGGCGCGTCAAACTTGGAGAATTGATCAAACAGATCTAACGGTCCAGTTTAGTCCACCTGATCAGCCAAACAATGCCGTGTAGATGTCTCAGATCTGTGCCGCTCATTTAATCCTGATCTAATGGCCCTCATTCCATCTCCCAAACCCATTTTCAGACCCGATCCATACCCCATCCAACCAACCCCCTGCTTAAACTATACGACATCGTGCCACTCGTACTGAAGATATCCAAACCGTTAATCAGATCCAACGATTTGGATCATTTCCACCACCACTATATATTACTAATCCTATACCACGCCCCCCAAACCAAGCACCCCTATCTCCGTCTCTCTCAGAGACAACCCCATGAAACCCTAGCGCCACCCCTGATACTTCACCATTAATCCCAGCGGCCTGAGGTCCAATAACTCCCATCTTCACACCCCTGAACCCCCTTGATCTCCCCATTCCAAATCCCTACTCCATCATTGTCGAACCATCCCGATTTCTTTGAATATTAGATCGAAGAACTGACCCAAACCTCACATTGTCCGGTTAACCCAAATCAACACCATGCCACCCTTAAACCTCCCTTACCACTAGAACACACACTAGTTCCCCTCGAATCAACCAGGAATATGTCGAATGAAGATTTTGAGCCAAGAACCCTATCCGCCGCCACAAGATCCCTGGTGGCGGTGCCATCTCCAAACCTCTCCAAATCAACACCAATGGACCGCCCTGACTCCCTCTTCCTTAATCCCTGGCCAGTTTCCCTCGAACGTTGTTAGTGAGTCTCGAACAAGTGCCTTTGAGTAATGGTTTGAAGATGGCTTAGAGACTGAGGTCAAAATAGACCTTAGTTGAGTGCTCTCGTTTGAGAACACTCGACTAGGGTCCGTATTGGCATCAAGTCCAAAGGCGCGAATCAGGGTTCGAACCTAAGTTCATCTAGTTTCTGATTTTCGAGGTATTTTTTCCTTTCTTTTTTTTGTTTCAATTTTTTTTATGATTGTTTATTTTTTGTAAGTTGCATTGTGTCTTCATCTGTTTGATTTCTTTTTCTTTTGTAATTGTCGATCACCTCCTCTTTTTGAACTTTTCTTGGGTCAATCTTGTCTTCTGATTGATTAGACCGTGTTATAGGTTTTAAATCATTTTTTGAATATGCTTGTATGTTAGTTTTGTTCAATTCTGAATTTTTCTTTTGGTTTGGTCAAGTTCTATGTGATATTTCATCTCTACTTCTGTTATTTAATGTTCACATGTCAATATAGCTTAATTCAAAGCAATACGTTGGTAGTTCAATCATATTTTTTGGTAATTCTGATTCAATTTCTATATGTCTGTTCTTCCTGTGATAAATAATAATTTGATAGTTTGGATTCTTCAGGTTTTGGGTTGATTAGTTCCTTTTGTAGTTTGATTTTGTCTATGTTGAATCTGTATTTGTGTAGAGAGTATTAAAATGTTAGTTGTTCAGAATTAGCTAAGCCATGGTTTTACAGCTCTTTAATACACAATTTTATTTCAGAAAATCTTTGCCTGTTTTAAATAGCTTGGCCAGTTTGTTTACATCTGAGTAACTATTAAGTGAATTGTTGTTGTTGATTGGGGTAGGACAATAGTTCCATGGCATCAGGGAGGGTAATTTAGATATAGAAAACTTGCATAATTGTGAGTGCTATGTGAACTAAAGTGCTAATGTGATATTAAACTAATACAGTAGTGGGTAACAAAATATAATGGGGAGGTAAATGGATTGATTAAACAAATAGGTACCCGTGAAATTTGAATTAAAAATGGTACCAGATACAGTGGTATGGGAGGGGGGATCATTAAGCAATGAGTATTCCACTAAGGTATTAGTCAAAAGGGGGACTGTGGGGTTTCTGTTTGACTGCTTAGGGTTGATTGGGAACTAGAAATAGTTAACTAATGATAAAAGGGTAAAAAAGATAGACATAGAGAGGAATATTTTGGGTTGGAAATTAAAGAAGGGGGTTGGGGTAATTAGAAAGGGTAATAATAAAAGGAGGTGGGAATAATAGTGAAAGAGGGAGGAGAGAGTCTTAGGAGGGGACGAAATTTTGAGAGCATATTTTTAGAACTTAAACAGAAACATAAATAGGGTTTTGAACCTTAAGAATTGGAGATTTTTGAGAGTTAAAAAACTGAACACTTTCTGTTTCCTTTCACTATTAAAATCAGCCTTGAGTGCTATTGTTTTATTGAAGCTTGAAGTTTTTTTTAGGTGTTCAAAATGTCAGAAGTTACCTCTTTTGGCAACTGTTTACTTCTCTGTGGGTTTGGTTTGTTTTCTAATATTATTGGCATTCAAGTAGTATTGTAATTGGTGTTTTTCTGTTGGTTTTCAATCTGTTGCTGGGCTATTCTCTTGGGTTTTGAACACTGGTTCAGTTGAGTGTTGTGGTTTCATGTCAAAAGTTCACTGGGATTCCCATTACTGGATATTGTTGCTTAACTAGTGGTTATTGAACCTGCTTGTTGTTGTGCTGTGCTACTACTGTTCTTGCTGATCCTCTTCTTCTTTATTTTGTTCCAAATATCAGGTACATATTGATATACTGGTTTCTTGTAAGATGAAAGTCAAAGTATGAATATAGAAATGAAGAAGTTGAAGTTTCTTTTAATTCGTTTTAGTCTGTATATTGGATATTAGATTGTATATATAATTCATGTCTCCTGTTAGAATCACGCAGCCGTGAGTTGTGTATAATTGAACAATATTCTGTAGTAGTTTAGCTATAAACGTCCACTCTTGTAGGCTTAGTAAAAATGGATTAATGTTGTAGAACTCGTATTCTATGGTTTCAGTGCTATTTGTTAAATTGTGTATTTCAAAAATAGGTTAGGCTCTTTAGGCTATTTCCAAATACCCAATAATTGCCTCATTGAATAATAAATTTTGATTTCTTGGAAACTTGTCGAAACATGGCTTAATTCGGTAGCACTTTCTCCCGTTAGGAAGCACATAGATCAAATATTCACATCCATGTTAATAACACTTTCTAGCTGTTAATTCCGTTAGTCTAAATCCATGTTAGAAATATTAGTTAAATCAAATTTGGAGAATGGTTGTTTCATTTTCAATATTTTATCAATCTTGTACGTATATCAGCTTTTGTAGTTCGTTTATTGAAAAAGAAATGAGGCAACTTTTCACCTTTCGAGTTCAAGTGCAATTTTTTAATCGCTAGCATAAATCTAATAATGACAATAAGAAGCCCCAAACTTGCTTAACATGTAAATAAATTAGGTGCTTTTCTTCCTTTTAGAGACAAATAAAAATAGCAAACATAGGCATTTTAGACGTTCTTTAAAATAAATGAAGTGTGCCTCGCCAAATAATTTATAAAGTGCGGGGCCCTCACTAAATACATATAACAATTGGATTGATTTCGGAGTTGGTCTCTTAGTGAATTTTCACAGCCTTTTCCCAAAATAACGATACGTTAGTCTGATTAGTTTCTCCTATAGTTTGATTTTGTGTGTGTCGAATCTGTATTTGCGTAGAGGGTATTAAAATGTTAGTTATTCAGAATTAGCTAAGCCATGGTTTTACAGCTCTTTAATGCACAGTTTTATTTCAGAAAATCTTTGACTGTTTCAAATAGCTTGGCCAGTTTGTTTACATCTGAGTAACTATTAAGTGAATTGTGGTTGTTGATTGGAGTAGGACAGTAGTTCCAGGGCATCAGGGAGGGTAATTTAGGTATATAAAACTTGCAGAATTGTGAGTGCTCTGTACAGTAAAGTGCTAATGTGATATTAAACTAATATACTAGTGGGTAACAAAACATAATGGGAGGTAAATGAATTGATTAAACAAATGGGTACCCTTTAAATTTGAAGTTAAAATAGTACCCGACATTATGGTATTTGGGGGGGGGGGGGGGGAAAGGCATTAAGCAATGAGTATTCCACTAAGGTATTAGTCAAAAAGGGGGACTTTGGGGTTTCTGTTTGACTTCTTTTGGTTGATTGAGAATTAGAAATAGCTAAGTAATCATAAAAGGGTAAAAAAGATTGACATAGAGAGGAATATTTTGGGCTGAAAATTAAAAAAAGGGGGTAGGGGTAATTAGAAAGGGTAATAATAAAAGGAGGTGGAATTAATAGTGAAAGGGGGAGGAGAGAGAGTCTTGCTTAGGATATAAATAGGGGTCATTTGACACTTAGGAGGGGTTGGAATTTTGAGAGCATATTTTTAGAACTTAAACAGAAATATAAATAGGGGTTTTGAACCTTAAGAATTGGAGATTTTTGATAGTTAAAAAATCTGAAGACTTTCTGTTTCCTTTCACTATTGAAATCATCCTTGAGTGCTATTGTTTCATTGAAGCTTGAAGTTTTTTTTAGTGCTCAAAAAGTCAGGAGATACCTCTTTCGGCAACTGGTTACTTCTCTGTGGGTCTGGTTTGTTTTCTAATATCATTGGTATTCAAGTAGTGTTGTTATTGGTGTTTGTCTGTTGGTTTTCAATCCATTGTTGGGCTATTCTATTTTATTTTGAATACTGGTTCAGTTGAGTGTTGTGGTTTCCTGTCGAAAGTTCACTGGGATTTTAATTACTGGATATTGTTGCTTAACTGGTGGTTACTGAACCTGTTTGTTGCTGTTCCAAATATCAGGTACACATTGATACACTGGTTTCTTGTAAGACGAAAGTCAAAGTATGAATTTAGAAATGAAGAAGTTGAATTTTTTTAATTCGTTTTAGTTTGTATATTGGATATTAGATTGTATATATAATTCACGTCTCCTGTTAGAATCACGGAGACATGGGTTGTGCATAATTGAAACAATACCCTTGTATGCTTAGTAAAAATGAATTGATGTTGTAGAACTCATATTCTATGGTTTCAGTGCTATTTGTTAAATAATGTATTTCAAAAATAGGTTATGCTCTTTAGGCTATTTCCAAATAACCAATAATTTCCTCATTGAATAAAAAAGTTTGATTTCTTCAAAACTTGTAGAAACATGGCTTAATTAGGTTGCACTTGATTCCGTTAGGAAGCACATAGATCAAATATTCACATCCATGATAATAACTCTTTCTAGCTGTTAATTCCGTTAGTCAAAATCCATGTTAGAAATATAACTTAAATCAATTTGGAGAATGTCGGTTTCATTTTCAATATTTATCAATCTTGTACGTATATCAGCTTTTGTAGTTCGTTTATAGAAAAGGACATGAGGAAATTTTTCTCCTTTCGAGTTCAAGTGCAATTTTTTTAATCGGTAGCATAAATCTAATACTAAAAATAAGAAGCCCCAAACATGCTAAACATGTAAATAAATTAGGTGCTTTTCTTCCTTTTAGAGACAAATGAAAATAGCAAACATAGTCGCCTTAGACGTCTTATAAAATAAATGATGCGTGCCTCGCCAAATAATTTATAAATTGCGGGGCCCTCAATAAATACATATAACAATTGGATAGATTTCGGAGTTGGTCGCTTAGCGAATTTTCACGGCCTTTTTCCAGAATAACGATACGTTAGTCTCTTTAGGACGCGCCTTAATTAATCTTACCTTCCTAACCTAGGGTGTGCATTTATGCAACCCAACTCCAAATCTCGACAGAATCGAAATGTGCTGACGACCATGTGTACACTGGTTATAACGTGGTTCGAGATGCATTTCCATGATGTTGCAATTCTTTTATAAATTAACTATCTAAGCGTGCCTCACCAAATAATAATATGCTGGCTGTGGGGCCCTCTACTCGTGTTTGGTGAAATTGCTTAGATTTTGAGATGGGCCGTTTAGCAAAATTTTACGGCCTTTCTTAAGACCACAATACGCTAGTCACTTTAGGCGCGTCTCTAATAAATTACTTTCTTAAATACGGATGTGCATTTATGTTACCCAAATACAAATCTTAACGGGGTCAAAAGGTATCGATAGCCACAGATACATTGACTGTGACGTGGTTCGAGATACATTTTAACGACGTTGTAATTCTTTGTAAAATAATAATAATAATGATAAAAGCGGCTAAAAATTAGAATTTTCATAAGTTACAACATGATTTAAAATTAGATAATTAACCCGAATATGACAGTTGTGCAACCGTGCTAGAACCATGGAACTCGGGAATGCCTAACACCTTCTCCCGGATTAAAGAATTCCTTATCCGGATTTCTGGTTTGCGGACTGTTAAATACATTCAATATTTTCCTCGATTCGGGATTAAACCGGTGACTTGGGACACCATAAATCTCCCAAGTGACGACTCTGCGTCTTTAATAATAATCCCGCTTTGATTGTCCTTTAATTGGAAAAACTCCTTTACGCCCTTGTGGGTGTAGTAAAAAGGAGGTGTGACAACAGTCACATAAAAGCTTTCTGAATATGCTCCCGGACTACGCACGTAAATCGAGGTAAGACAAAAAGTGATTTTTAAGGTCTCAGAACACAGAATCGATTTGTAAAACAAGTGATGACCGGGTCATAACATTAACATGTGCTGAATTACGAGAATAATATACATGAAGGAAACATGCCCAAAAAGTTTCCAACTAGACATATTGTCCACTAACCTCTAATAGAGATATAACTGTAAAAAAGACGAGACTAAGCCGCATCGTACCCATTTACATACAAACATATCGTACTAAAATCAATAGCAGCTACGAATCAAGTGGAGCACACCAACTCTCGTTGATCAAGGATCCTAAGAAGGGGTCCGTTAGCTTTCCTACCTATACATGCGGCATGATACGCATGCCCCTTGAAATATCACGTTAGTACGAAAAATGTACTGAGTATGTAAGGCATGAAAATAAGTACGTAAATGACATGGATGAAACATGGAATAAGGAAATCCATCTGTAAATCTGAATATCTTTGTAAATTTTTAAATATTTATAATGTCATGCACGTGCATATAAATGTCGTGTCATGCATAGGTGTAAGTTTACATAGTACCATCAAGCCTCTGAAGGCATCCCATCATATGATCTCGGCCACTGTGTGCAGCATCATCAACATATACCAACTGATTAGGTGGTTGTGTGTATATAACGCCATAACCTTTTTCATATCCCACTCTCTCTCTCTCTCTCTCTCTCACACACACACACATATATATATAATGCCATTTAGTCATGGATCAATGGCACATGTATAAGTTAATGAAATACATGAAAAATATGTAATGATCTCAATATTCCTTCCGGATAAACTTTTCAACTGTGTATTATTCTGAGAACCATGAACATAAGATATATAATATGTCACATCGGGAATTAAGTGTTAGAATATACGCTTAACGCTAGAGGGGAGGGGGGAGTGAATAGCGTTATAATAAAAAACAATATAAACTTTCGGAATTAAAAATTGCAGGATTTAAATAAGTGTGGTAAGTAAATAATAAGGAACGAACGCACCGAAATTATCCTGGTTCACCACAACCTGTGGCTAGTCCAGTCCCCGAGAGACTCTCTCGAGATTCCACTAACTTCGTTAAGCTTACAGGTGCTTAACAAACCGTTACAAACTGAGAACTTGAGTCACACAAGCCTCAACAACCTTTGCTCGAAGATACCACACTTCAAGACTTCAACCGAAGGAATGAAAACGTTCCTTCTTACAACCACAAGGGATTAACACTTCCCTTTAAGTGTATACAAACACTTAGCACTCAAGACAAGACTCTCTTTAAGAGTAGATATGAGTAAAATAAATACGCTCAAGAACACAACAACTTTCGTCAAGAGTTTGGCTCTCAAAAACTTATTAAATGAATAGAAAATGATGAATATGAGAGTATGCAAGCTTTAGCAAGAATATAATCAGTTGTTGTTCTTAGAAGACTGATTTTGAGTTGTATTTATAGTGTTCAAAACCCCCACAACCGTTGCCTAATTGCCAATCAAGAATTGCTGATTTAGTGCTAAGATAATCGATTATCTGATTTGCATAATCGATTATTTTCCAATCGTTCAAAAATCATTCCCAGATTTTAAGCAGAATAATCGATTATCCAAATCGTATAATCGATTACCTGACAACATTCAAAAAATCATATTCAGATTTTACTTAACATAATCGATTATCAGATTGTGTATAATTGATTACCTGACAACGTTCAAAAAATCATATTCAGATTTTACTTAACATAATCGATTATCAGATTGTGTATAATCGATTATCTTTCAGAGTTTAAAAACACTTTGGCAACGGTCATTGGCATAATCGATTATGCTATAAGGATAATCGATTATCTTTTATATTTTGAAAACTTCGGACTACACTATCTTAACATAATCGATTATCATAAAGTACATAATCGATTATTTTACAGTCTTGTAAAATTTGATAGACACTGCCTCAACATAATCGATTATCATAATGTGCATAATCGATTATTTTATGGCTTTGAAAAATCTGATGGACACTGCCTCAACATAATTGATTATCATAAGGTACATAATCGATTATCTTGTAGCTTTGAAAATCTAATGTACACTGCCTTAACATAATCGATTATCATAAGGTACATAATCGATTATTGTTTGGCTTTGTAAATCTGGTGTACTTTGTCATAACATAATCGATTATCATAAAGTACATAATTGATTATCTTTGTCCAGATTTGAGAGGCATGTTTAAAAATCATTTTGGCTAAAATAAAATGTTTGAAAATCATTTTGCTTTAAATTAAATATGCATGATTTGATAAAAATGATTTTACGAGAGAAGCCAAGTCTTGAGTTAATTGTCGGATCAAGATCACAATTAAAGAACGACTCATGTATAACTTTATTTTTTTGCTTGATCATCATGATCTTTGTTCGTCTTGTGCTTGAACCTCGTTATGTGTCAATTGCGCGCTATTGCTTGGACCTCGTCATATGTCAATTGCGTGTCGTTTGTCATTTATCAAAACCTACAAAGATGAACGCACGTTTAGTTTAGTGCCTTGAGAACGTGTTTCAACAATTTCCCTCTTTTTGATAATGGCAAACCAATATCGGGATATGCATATTAGATAATTCATAATGACGATCCAAGACAAGTATATAGATATGCAATTAGTTCCCCCTCAACATATGAATTCCCCCTCAATTTATGCCAATAAATATTAAGTGCATAGCCCTTATTCTTCCCCCTTTTGACATTAGCAAAAAAAACATTAGTAAATAACTTGTTTATTGATTAACCAAAAATCTGAGTACATAAAAGAGACAATGAAACATAGAACAAAAAGAAAGAAATTATTCATTATCATTATTAATTTCCGGCTCGGCATCCGGTACATCTTCCCGAAGGACAATTTGGGCATATGGATAATTGACATGATCCCATGAAGTTCATGGGAGAGACGAGAGACATTCATATCGATGCGATTCATGGAGGTGGACAGAGACGCAATTTGCTCGGAAATGGTATTGAGGGATACATCGGATGGGGCCGGAGGACGACGTCGCTGAGTTGGATGAGGAGGTGGATGCTCACTGATATTGGGAAATGAAGATTCTTGTATTTCCCAATGTTTCGTCGCCTTTTTGTGAGGGCCGACGGAAGTGTCGACACTGGATGCAACAAGAAGGGTCATAACGACAAAAGCATAAGGGAGAGGCTTATCTTCCCTAATAGCATCATACATATGAGTCTTGACGAACTTGCACCAATTGATGCGAGCTCCGGTGATGATGGCATGCATGAGTTTTGAATCCTCATGAGATATAGTTGTATGATTGAATTTCCGTGGTTTTAGAACGCGGGTGATGACATAAAAAATTAAACGGTATTCGGGGAGCATGTTTGTGATGGTGGGACGACGATGGTCCGGAGTTGGAAAAAATTCACCGATGCCGATTTGAGTAAAAAGAAGTTGTTCATCAAACAAAGCGTCTTCTTCCCTAGTATAGCGTAAAATGTCTTCCCCATTGTACGGAAGTTTAGTGATGGCTTGAATATTTGCCTCAGATACAGGGATGTGAATTCCATTGACGGTCGAGAAGAGTTCATCATCTTCGTCTTTCTCGAGATTTGAATAGAAGGCCTGAATTAAGGAAGGATGAATGTAAGGGGTGTGAAGGTATAGGAAATCAAGGAGTTGGCTTTGTAGGAGCATATTTGCTGTGGATGGAGGGGCGCTTTGACTAAGAAATCGATTAGTGGAAAATCGAGGAGGGAGGATTTCTCGATTTTCAAACTTTTCAGCGAAGCGCATAAGTTGTTCTTCACTGTTGAATCGTAAGAAGGAGCCATCTTTATAACAATAAACTGGTGGACGAGTGGCGGAAGAGGAGGCAACATTTTTGCCGGCACGAGCACGTTTGGAGTTTCTGCCCGACATTTTGAACAAGTAGTAATAGCCTTTGAAAGAAATTTGAGAAATTTTGAGAGTTTGGGAGATAAGTTTGATGTTTGAGTGAAGAAATTGAAGACTTATAGCACCTATTTATAATGAGAAGGATGGCATTGCATTGAAGATGAAAATCTCCAGAAATTTAAGAGACAAAACGGTCAGAAACGGTAACAATTTTGAAATACTGACTGAGGATAATCGATTATTGAATTATGGTAATCGATTATTCTGACACAGAGTGCACAGTGATTTTCTGACTCGGGAAATAATCGATTATACTTTTGAGATAATCGATTATTTTAGGAAGTGCAGTAATGAATAGCCGAGACGGTAATCGATTATACAGTTTTAAGAAAATCGATTATTGTCACAATTAACACCTGAAAAATAATGTCAACAAAATCGATTGTAAAAATTGATAATCGATTTTTATATTTACCATCCAAAAACCTGCAAAGCAAAAATTGTTAGATAATCGATTGTAGTGTTGCATAATCGATTATGTTAATTTTCCGGCATAATAAACATAAAACGTAAATGATCGATTAGTGATACTTGCTAATCGATTTTCCGGCATAGTAAGCATAAGACAAAAAGAAGTGATAATCGATTATCGACTTTAGAGAAATCGATTATTCTACACCATCGTCTTATAATTCCCCCTGCTTTTAGGGTGATACCTGCAAAAGAGAATTAGGCGCCTCCGACGCTCAAGTTAGTAAATTTTTAAAAGAATAATGCAATGTATGACTTGGATCAATGTGGAGTCAAGAATTAAGAATTCTTTCTCTAAGAGCTTTGTGAAGATGTTGACCAATAGACAACGTGATCTCTTAAGAAGTATGTCCTAAGGTGTTCTTAAGAGTGTTTCGAGTACTTACCTTTTGTTCAATGTCGCCAATTACCTTGTCGAGAGGATGGTCTTTGATTGTCCTCCACGCGTTAGGCAGTTTCATTTCTTTCACCAGTGGTGGCGCTTCCTCCGATAATTGTTTCAAGATTTCATCTTGAATTTCCTTTGGATTTTCCTCTTGTACTTTGTCTTGAGGACTTATTGTGTTTAAAATACCTGCAAGATCAAAACCGGAATCCTTCCTCGCCAAGCGAGCATTATTTTCGGAAAACACAATATGAGGGGATTCCTCAAGAGTTTTGGTTCTATTATTGAATACTCTATATGCTTTGCTACGTGATGAATAACCAAGAAAAATTCCTTCATCCGATTTGGCATCAAATTTTCCCAAATTATCTTTTCCGTTGTTATGAATAAAGCATTTACAACCGAATACTCTAAGATGGGAGAGATTAGGTTTCCTTCCCTTATAGAGTTCATAGGGAGTTTTCATGAGTATTGGCCTTATGACTACTCTGTTTAAAATGTAGCATGCGGTACTCACGGCATCCGCCCAAAATTGTTTGGGAATCTTAGCCTCATCGAGCATGGTTCTAGCCATCTCTTCGAGACACCTATTTTTCCGTTCCACCACTCCATTTTGTTGTGGTGTACGTGGAGCAGAGAAGGTGTGCTCAATACCGAGTTCGTAACAAAAGTCCGTGAAGAGATTATGGTCGAATCTCCCCCATGATCACTTCTTATGGAAGTGACGGTTGTGTTCTTTTCATTTTGAACACGTTTAAGAAACCATTTAAAATTTTGAAAAGCCTCACTTTTGTGAGCAAGAAATAGTGTCCATGTAAATCTAGAATAATCATCAACAATAACAAAAGCATAACGATTTCTACCAAGACTTTCAATGCGAGATGGTCCAAAGAGATCCATGTGAAGAAGTTGCAAAGGTCTTGTAGTTGAAACAATATTCTTAGATTTAAAAGATGCTTTTGTTTGCTTCCCTTTTTGAAAAGAATCACAAATAGTGTCATTTTCAAATTTCAAATTTGGAAGACCAATAACTAAATTTTGTGAAACCAAATTGTTTAAAAGATGCATGTTGATATGAGCTACTCTACGATGCCATAACCACATATCGTCTTCTCTACTCATAAGACAATTCACATACTCTGATGAAGAGTTTTCAAGATCAACCATATAGATGTTATCAATTCTAAAACCACGAAGGATAATTTTAAAATCACTACGACGAAAAACTAAGCATTATTCCGAATCAAACAAAACAAGATTTCCCTTGTCACATAATTGACTTATGCTCAAGAGATTATGTTTTAGACCTTTAACTAGCAATATATGCTTAATGGAAGAAGATTCATTCTTACCGACCGAGCCAATGCCGATAATTTTTCCCTTGTTGTTATCTCCAAAAATAACGTTTCCTCCTTCCTTGTGTTCTAGTTGAAGGAACTTGGATGCGTCTCCGGTCATGTGTTTGGAGCATCACTATCAAGGTACCAAAGTACATTTGATCCCTTTAAACATACCTACAAGACAAATCAATGAGTTTTTGGTACCCAAGCTGTTTTGGGTCCTTGAGAGTTAGGTGTAAAATGCTGTTGTGCTTGACATGCAGTTAAGTGTCTGTGTCTAGTAAAACAAGCAGGAGCAATATGTCCTATTCGACTACAATAGTGACAAATGACATTAGGATTATGCATTCTTCTAGGTTGGTAGTAATTGGAGGTACGAAAATCGTTTGCTCTATTTTTGACAATATGGCTATTGCGCAATCCTTGAAAATCATTTCTCCTACTGTTTGTTCTAGGATATGCAGCGTTTCTAGAGTAATTGTTTCTAGGTCGAGTATGTCTAGGTTGCGATTGTTGAAGGCCATTTCTAGGCGTTCTAAAATGTTCAACGTTTCTTCTAGTGTTTTGTCTAGGATGCATGTTGATTCTAGGATGGTTATTTCTAGGATGAATGTTTATTTTATTTATCCTAGGTTGAGCCTTGGGTTGTTGGGGGATGGCTTCAACTTTTTCTTTAGGCTCGTTTTTGAAACCTATGCCATGTTTGGTCGATTTCAAATTGACAAGAACATCATTCAAATTTTTATGAGAAGAATTGAACTTATCTAGGGTGCCCTTAAGTCTTTTTACTTCATCTTTTAGATGCATTCAAGAAATACAATTTTTACAAGAACTCTCGGGTTTGTCGGCGCTTCTCTTGCCGAAAAAATTGTTTTCTTCTTTCAACTTCTCATTTTCCAAAATCAATTTTTCCAAATCTTTTTCTTTCAAAGAGAGTTGTCTTTCAAAATCTTTTTCTTTCAAAGAAGAATTTTTCTTTACGTCTCTAATAGTTTCGGAAGCTCTAAGGAATTCACTATACAATTCATCAAAAGCATTTTGCATTTCCTCAAGAGAAAAGAAATTTTTTGAAGAAATTTGACATACCTCTTCTTGATTGTCTTCGGTGCCATGAGACATAGATTTGCGGCTTCGTCTTCTTCATCGTCGCTTGATTCGTCTCCGGAGTCACCTCCCCAAGATATGTATGCTTGTTGTTTCTTGAAGGGTTTCTTCTCCTTTTTGACATTTGGGCAATTTGATTTAATGTGCCCGATTTCTCCGCATCCATAGCACTTTACTTGATCTCCTTGTTGTTTGCCTTTTCGTTCATACTCTTTTCGCATGAACTTTTGAAACCTCTTAATAACGAGTCGGAACTCGTTATCTCCGTTGTTTGAGTCCTCATCATTTTGAGGTTGAGCCGTGCTTGCCTTGAGGGCGATTCTTTGTTTCCTTTGATCATTAAACGGAGGGTTAAGTATAGTAGATTCATAGGTTTTATGATTACCTCTTAGTCCGTCGATGGTGACATTTGAAACGCCGATAGACTCTTGAATCGCGTCGGCCTTGGAGCGCCATTCCGGAGTGAGACTTCGGAGAATTTTTCGGACAAGTTCATTTTCCGTGAAGGTCTTCTTAAGAGCATGTAGGTCATTGACGATTTTTGAAAATCGTTCTAACATGTCATCGATCCTCTCGCTTTCCTTCATGTGAAACAGTTCATATGCATGGGTTAGAAAATCAATTTTAGCTTCTCTTACCTGGTCCGTACCTTGGTACGTGATTTCCAGCTTATCCCACATTTGCTTAGCCGTTGTGCAACATGATATTTTTCTGTAATCATCAGCATTTACAGCACAATATAATAAGTTGATGGCTCTAGCGTTGTTCTGCACTTTTTGGATATCATCCGCATCGTATTCATCTTCAGATTTTGGAACCCATTCATTTTCAACCTTTTTGGTTGGAATTTGTTCTCCCTTCGTTATAACCTTCCATAGATGAAAATTATTCGATTGGATGAATATTCTCATCCTCTCCTTCCAGTACGTATAGTTTGTGCCGTCGAACAGTGGTGGTCTGGTGAAGCATTGTCCTTCACCTATTCCTGCATTAAAGTCACGAGTAGAAGCCATGGATTGTTTCTCTCAAACGGTTAAGTCTTTCAGAGAGTTGGGCTCTGATACCAATTGTTAGAATATACGCTTAACGCTAGAGGGGGGGGGGGGTGAATAGCGTTATAATAAAAAACCATATAAACTTGCGGAATTAAAAATTGCAGGATTGAAATAAGTGCTGTAAGTAAATAATAAGGAACGAACGCACCAAAATTATCCTGGTTCACCACAACCTGTGGCTAGTCCAGTCCCCGAGAGACTCTCTCGAGATTCCACTAACTTCGTTAAGCTTACGAGTGCTTAACAAACCGTTACAAACTGAGAACTTGAGTCACACAAGCCTCAACAACCTTTGCTCGAAGATACCACACTTCAAGACTTCAACCAAAGGAATGAAAACGTTCTTCTTACAACCACAAGGGATTAACACTTCCCTTTAAGTGTATACAAACACTTAGCACTCAAGACAAGACTCTCTTTAAGAATATATATCAGTAAAATAAATACGCTCAAGAACACAACAACTTTCATCAAGAGTTTGGCTTTCAAAAACTTATTAAATGAATAGAAAATGATGAATATGAGAGTATGCAAGTTTTAGCAAGAATATAATCAGTTGTTGTACTTAGAAGACTGATTTTGAGTTGTATTTATAGTGTTCAAAACCCCCACAACCGTTGCCTAATTGCCAATCAAGAATTGCTGATTTAGTGCTAAGATAATCGATTATCTGATTTGCATAATCGATTATTTTCCAATCGTTCAAAAATCATTCCCAGATTTTAAGCAGAATAATCGATTATCCAAATCGTATAATCGATTACCTGACAACGTTCAAAAAATCATATTCAGATTTTACTTAACATATTCGATTATCAGATTGTGTATAATCGATTACCTGACAACATTCAAAAAATCATATTCAGATTTTACTTAACATAATCGATTATCAGATTGTGTATAATCAATTATCTTTCAGAGTTTAAAAATACTTTGGCAACGGTCATTGGCATAATCGATTATGCTATAAGGATAATCGATTATCTTTTATATTTTGAAAACTTCGGACTACACTGTCTTAACATAATCGATTATCATAAAGTACATAATCGATTATTTTACAGTCTTGTAAAATTTGATAGACACTGCCTCAACATAATCGATTATCATAATGTGCATAATCGATTATTTTATAGGTTTGAAAAATCTGATGGACACTGCCTCAACATAATCGATTATCATAAGGTACATAATCGATTATCTTGTAGCTTTGAAAAATCTAATGTACACTGCCTTAACATAATCGATTATCATAAGGTGCATAATCGATTATTGTTCAGCTTTGTAAATCTGGTGTACTTTGTCTTAACATAATCGATTATCATACGTACATAATCGATTATCTTTGTCCAGATTTGAGAGGCATGTTTAAAAATCATTTTGGCTAAAATAAAATGTTTGAAAATCATTTTGCTTTAAATTAAATATGCATGATTTGATAAAAATGATTTTACGAGAGAAGCAAAGTCTTGAGTTAATTGTCGGATCAAGATCACAATTAAAGAACGACTCATGTATAACTTTATTTCTTTGCTTGATCATCATGATCTTTGTTCGTCTTGTGCTTGAACCTCGTTATGTGTCAATTGCGCGCTTGTGCTTGGACCTCGTCATATGTCAATTGCGCGTCGTTTGTCATTTATCAAAGCCTACAAAGATGAACACACGTTTAGTTTAGTGCCTTGAGAACGTGTTTCAACATTAAGAACACAGACACCCCTTGTATTTCTATGAATGGATTCATTAATGAAAATTATGCGTTTGTTCGTTTCTTTTGTATAATTTGGATCATGCAAAAAATAAAGAAGGGATGACCTTAACAGACTTGGAGTAGGAAAATTTTCGTATAATATTCTTGGAGAATATTGCACGTACTCCTTTAGAACTGCAAAACTTTATATTGCTACGATTCTAACAAGTTCTTGTTGGAATTGTGTTATTACACGTTGGATTTAATTTAGAATTGCAAGAACTTGATTGAATTAGCTTCTGTTCTTGAAGAAATTTGAACGAACTAAGATTCTGCTCCTTGAAGACTTTGACTTTGATCTGCTTAATGACCCCCTCTTTCATTTTTAGGCTCATATCTGGTTTGCATTTTCTGAGTTTCAGCTTCACCGGCGGACACATTGGGTTGATGGGCAACTTATGAGCCACTTTGGATGTGCTCGGACTGGTAATGTCATCATATGACTATGCAAAAGTATCATCATATTCTTTCAGTAAACAAGTGTATTCTTCCTTTTCTGACGGTGACAAGTGAATGCTTATGCGAGTCTCTTTAACTGTTTTGGAATCTCCCAAATTGATTACTTCGGTTTTGTCCAGGTTGGACTTAAGTTTGTTCTCAAAGTTCTTAACTTCTCTAACAACTTCCTCAAGTATTTCATCCTCTTCTTTTGAGTCACTATCCTTATATTGTGTTGTCTTATTACATGTCACAATTATCGGTTCAACAGGAAAAGTAATAATAATATTGTTGAAGAAAAAATGTGAAAGATAATAATGAATACTAAATAGCAATACATTAATTAATTTTGAAAATATCCAAAACAGGAATGGCTATGTGACTCGAGCAATTATTTCGAAACAAAATGCGTCATTAAAATAAAAATTACTGAAAGTGTCTTAAAAAGCCTACTTTTAATTTGTTCTTTGATTTCCAAAAACAAAAAAACACCAAAAGTATATACATTATTAGCTTCTTGATTTTTTGGTAAAGGCAACTATGACTTCAATTCTAAAAAAAAAAAAGAAGTTTTGTTTATTCGCTTTTGATTCTGAAGTTCGTATAAAAAATGGATATGAGTTGAGATTCGAAGCTGTTTCAATTCGTCGTCCGGAATTTCAAGTTCGTGGTTCCGATAGAAGTTTTTTTTTTGTTGCTGCTATTTCTCGTTGAATCTTTGGGATTAGAATCTATATATTTGTTGATTGTTCAATTGTTATTAAGCAAATTTGGCTTAATAATTGCTGATTTGAGATTCCGTCAGAGCGTCTGTCTAATTTGAGGTCCCATTATAGCTGCGGTTTCATTTTGCTCGTGTAAATGTGGAACGTTTTGAGATATTGAAACTTCAACTTTCATATGCAATTCTTTCATACTCTTTTATTTCGCTTTAGGTGCAGATTAAACTATGGTAGTAGATTTGGTTTGAATGAGTTAATTGAAATCGATTTGAATGATTCATCTTCTATGCTTTGGATGTTCTAGTTTCCATTATATGTTGGAGTATACCTTAAGTTTGGATTTTCTTGGTTTTAGTATATGTTAATTAAGACTTGGCTGATTTATGATTGCTAAGCGAGTTGTGATGCAGTGATGTATTCTGTTGGCTGTTGTCGTGAGTTTTTGGCTTGTTTTGCGGCTTAAGCATGAGATGAGTGCTGGAATTTTGATGTTCTGTTATGTTTTTTAGTTTAGCTTAATCCATATAAATTTCTGAAATCGGCTGCAATTCTTTGTTTGAACTCACTTGATTGGAATATTTCGCATGTCAAAGTAGTGATGATTGTTGATACCTAATTTTTCCCTATATATTTCTTGCACCCAAAATGCTTTCAAAATAGTATATGTATGCATTTATAAGCATGCCTGGGAATTATGGTATTTTTTCTTAATTTTTAAAAATCAATTTAATGACTATTTTTTGACAATATAAAGGCCAAAATTATTTTCAAATTTTTATTTTTAGTGCACAATATGTTTCATTCTCATATTTATGACAAGACATAATTTATGTAATGTTTGCACATTTTTTACAAATTTATTTGGATTTTTAAAAGCTAATTTCACAAAATTGTAATTGTGACCTATTTTGCAATTTGCTATGTTTTATAGTTATAAAATTACTTTTAATATTTTTATTTTGACATTTATATGTTATTAATTAGTTCTATATTTTTAATTTTACTTTTTACATTATTTTTGCTATTTTATAAAATAATTGGGAAAATTGTCTATTTAAAAGTTGGCCTGATTTCGTTTAAAATATAGCCTAAATTGCAACCCCATTTCACCGCAATTTTTAACCCAATTAAACGACCCAATACCCATGAAACTACCTGAGTCAGCCCAGACTTGATCTGAGCCGTTGATCAAACGAGATCAACGGCCCAGATTAATTTCCTAAATTAAAACCTAACTACCCTTTTCCCAACCACTCATTCTCCCAGACTGGTCTCTCTCTCTCTTTAACCCTTCGTCTCTAAGATCTCTCTAGAAACTTCTGATCCTCTCTCTTCTCTGATGGCTTTCATCGTCATTCCGTCCACCTCCACCTTCACTCCTCTCGACCACCACTCACCATGGTACTGTATCTCGTTATTTCTCTCTCAAACCCAAAGCCTAGAAGCTTCCTCCATGGAAGACGGTCGATTGAAGCTCGCCAGAGTCTTTGCCGGCCTCTCCTCGGTGATTTTCACATGATGATGCTCTATCTTGTGTTAATGATGAGTTTAACGACCAGGTTCCGCCTTTCTTTAACTCGTCTGCAAACCCTAATTTTTCACTCAAATCTCTTTAACTTTTGTGCTTTTAAAACGACTTTTTAGTTTGATCTTTCTTCTCTACTCTATTTCTCACTCAGTATTTCTTATTATTCAAAGTTTTCTAATGATCTTCCTTCTCTTTCCAAAACTAGGGTTTCTGACCCTTTTCAAAGTCGCTATATCTTCTGCTTGTCTTGAGTATTATGTGATTGTTTGTGCTTATTTATGTTATGAGTTTGTTTGTTTCCTTGATTTGAGTTCCATGCTTTAGATTTCTAGCTAGGGTTTCACTCTTTGTTTACCTGCTTAGGGTTCTCATAATTCCATGTCTATCACGCTTTATAGGCCTAAGCGTTCAGTGTTTGTGCGATATTGCGTTGATTTTGAATATCTCTGTGAATATCTGATTTGTATATGATTTCCTTAAATGTTCTTACTGATTTCTTTTAGATTGTTTCCTTGCTTGGGTATGCCTTCCTTACTTAGAAGCAATTCGCTCTGATTTTTGGTCTTGTCCGAGATTCCTTGACTAATTGGTAGAATTAGCTTTATATTTTTCCTACCATATTTGTGCATAAAAAACCTTCAGTATATTTTCCTAACTTAAGTTGCTATGTATCTGATCCTTACTGTATATTATATGCTTGCTACTCTTACTAGGGTAAATATAGTTAATTGATTCCTTTCCTTTTGAACCCTCTGTTTGTTACCGTTTGTCCTTGACTCCTTAATTAAAGGGGAATCCTGATACTAACTGGATTCTTGATTGATACTAGTCCCTTAATTAAAGATTGCTGTTTGTAGCACTACGTGAATCATGTTAGGCTAGAACTATAAGTTGCTTTGTATTGTTGTACATCATTTCTGAGTATTCCCTGATTGTGGTTGCGCATTTACAGTGGGACTACAGATGTGGGATTCCGGTAGCTCCCCCTTGTTTGTTTACTTTGGGACTACGGGTTAGATTCCCGGTAGATCCCTCTGCACATTTACTTTAGGACTACAGGTTAGATTTCCAGTATATCCCCCTACACATAGATAGTTGGACTACAAGATGGTATCCCGTGAGATCCTTCAGATATACTCATTTAGTGGACTACGGGACGGTATCCCGGGAGCTCCTCAGATAGACTGATAAAATAGACTACAGGATTGTATCCTGGGAGATCCTCATTTTTTGTACTGATATTGAGCTGTTTTACTCTAATGTAGAAACCTTATTCTGTTATACTGTTCATGCATCATGGTCAAACTTAGCCGAGTCAGTTATGTCGTCCGCATAATGACTCATTAAGATAGCCTAAACCAAAAGTCCATCGGGTTTCTTCAAAACCCAAACTGATATTCACGTTATGTGCATTGATTTGGAGAACTAATTTCCTTTTGTTAATTATTTGACTTAAATAGTCGAGTCCGGTGGGGTTAAGGGCCTAACACTCTATTTTTCAGGAAATGAGGCATGAGGTCCCCAGATTCGGTATGGTATCAAACATTTACCCAAAGTTATTACGCTGGTGGGAGGATCTGCATGGTAGTGATCCGGTTCTTGTCCGCAAGCACTTAGGGAATCTTCCTTCACTCTTGGAAGTTAGGCCAGATAACAAGAATGTGGAAGCTGCTACTCTGTTTTGGGATAGTGAACGGTCTGTCTTCCGCTGTAGGGGTATTGAAATGACACCGCTGTTGGAAGAAATTGGGAGTCTATCCGGAATTCCTTGGCATAGCCCGGGGCTGCTTATGCCAGAAAACCACAAAGGTAGAGGGTTCTTGAAAATGATGGGGCTCAAGATGAATCCTAATTTGTCCAGTCTGAAAGACTCCTACATATCCTTCGACTTCATGTATGAAAGGTTTGGACGTAGCAAATCCTACTGCTCTCACATGGACGAGTTCGCCCTCACCTCTTTGGGGCACATACATAGGACAACCTCTGTATTCATGTTCTGTTTCCTAGGCATGATAGTCTTTCCAATGAAGAAGGCAAGAATCCATACAATACTAGCCATGGTAACCAAAGCTATAATGGAGGGTATTGACGGGCAGGCATTCAGCATAGCACCTATGATCCTCGCCGAACTATACCGAGCCTTAGAGAAATGTCAACAAGGGGCACCACACTTTGAAGGGTGCAATTTGCTACTACAACTCTAGCTCATTCAATATCTTCAGAAGGGAGATTATAGATAGGAGATCATACGCTGAGACTGGGATGACGATATTGCTTTCCATCATCCAAAGCGAATGCACTTCATGCCGGATATGTTCGCTCACCCGAAAGACGCTAGTGGATGGGTAGAACTATTAGGGAATCTAAGAGTAGAGCAGGTACAATGGATGTACGAGTGGTTTCCAACTGGGGAGTTTATCATTCGGTCTAGGGATGCGACATTCCTTGTACTTATCAGCTTAAGAAGAACTTACCCTTATGTCCCTCTCCGAGTCATGAGGCAAGCGGTAAGAAAGCAGATTATACCAAGGGTGGAAAAGATGAGGCACTACAGGGTTGACTTCCAAGATGACGATAGCCCACACAGGTGTCAGGCTCAGCATATGTGGCATTCCAAACTCATTTTGGAAAAAGAATCTATAGAACCATACATGTATCAGTCGGGGAATGCCATTTTATCTAGGATAGTTAGAAGATAAACACATGAGCTTGGGAAAATAAGGTTTTGTCCAAGGTCACAGGGTTATTGATGAGAAGACTGCAACAAAAGTCAAGTAGAATAAGCTACGCAAATGGAAATACAAGAGGCCCAAGAGAAACTAATCAATGAGTGGAAAGACATGGATGTCCGCGCAAACAACCGTTTAGGGTACTTGGAGCGGGGTCTAGTGGAGCTGGAAGGCAAATTTCTAAAAATGATCAACGATTGTCAGGGAGATGAAGGTAACGAAGGTTGGCACTTGGCCCAGGCTTACTTGTTGCTGGGAATGCACGAGTTGATGAAGCTGTACGAGGGAGGCAAAGATCCGAAATCTGGGGAAGGTCCTTCTAGGACTAAGAAGTTAGGATTTTTACTGCTTTCTTGATGTAAAAGGCCACTGGCCACTAGTGACAATTTTCTCTTTATTTCAGTTTGTTTGACTTGTTCTATTTTCTATCAATAAAATGAGGCACTTGGTGTTATAAATTCTCCAAATCATATCTGTCGCAAGGCCTTCCTCGGGCACAACAAGGCACCCAAATAAGAAACGACTTATATTCTTGCAACAACGTGTTTATATACCGTAATATTTTCTTTCTCAGAATCCGCACTAACTTTTTACCTTTTTGTTTTTCTTTTATTTTTATTCCCCTCCCCAAAGGTTAGTTCGTGCATTCTGGCACCATCAGCATACTCCACAAGATCAAAGGGTCCTCCACCTCTTCCTCTTCTGAGTCCTCTCAGAAACAGGAACAAGAACAAAATGGAAGATACCAATGCTGGAAAGGAAGTCGGAGAGGCTTCAATCACCAAAGAAACGGCTGCTCATCTTGATAAAACTTTGCTAAGGTTTCGAGAAGAGTTGGAACAAATCCGAAACTTGGAAAGTCTGTCAATCACTCTTGCTGCTGCTGATACTAACAAATCACCACCGCCGCTTCCAACCCAGCCAGCTTAGACTCAAGTCTGCAACACAGGCGACAATGCTCCACTGCTTATCCTAGAGCCCCAAAACACCCCAAATAATTAGAACGCTCATGTCTTTGTGGATACTGTACCATATTATGGTCAACCAGTCACCAATACAGCCGAATCGGACAATAAAATCTCCCTCATTTAGAATGTGGCTGCTGAGATTGTGAAATTGACCAATCGGGTTTAGGGTTTTGAAAGTAACAAGAGTTTTGAAGGTTTAATCTACAAAAATCTCTGTGTTCAACCAGATGTTGAGCTCCCGAAGAGGTACAAACCTCCAGAGTACAAACTGTTCGATGGTACCGGGGATCCCATGGTTCACTTAAGGATGTATTGTGACAAGCTAGTAGGAGTTGGTAGGGACGAAAAGATACGTATCAAGATATTTATGTGGAGGTTGAAGGGTGATGCCTTATCCTGGTATATTAGCCAGGATGCGAAGAAATGGACAAGTTGGGTGAACATGGTATCCGATTTCATGGACTGTTTCAGGTTCAACACTGAGAATACGCCAGACGTGTTCTATATCCAGAATCTTAAGAAAAAGCCTACGGAGACCTTTCACGAGTATGCTGCTCGTTTAAGTTCGGAAGCTGCTAAGCTCAGACCATCCTTGGAGGAAGAACAAATGAATAGATTCTTTATCCATGCTCAAGACCCGCAGTACTATGAAAGATTGATGCTAATTGAGGGTCAAAAGTTCTCCGGCATCATCAAATTAGGAGAAAGAATTGAAGAAGGCATTAGTAACGGTATGGTCGCTAACCTAGAGGCATCGCAAGCCATCAACAAGGCTCTACAGTCAGGTGGCTCAACAAAGAAGAAAGAGGTAAATATTGTAATGGGTACGCAAAGAAACAACTCTCCCGTGAACTACAAAACCTATCCCTCAGCTCCACTCACATACCAGCCTACCCTAATTTACCAAGCACGACCACCTACTTCAAATTCCACCACCTGCTTACCAATCACCTCCACCACCCACATATCAACTCGCTTATCCCCGATATTCCCAACCTGCACCCGTATACCAAGCGTATAACTCCAAAATTTCTCACTACCCATCATCACCTACTCGCCAAAGTTTCCATCGACCTAGACCAAATTTCGACCGCAAAACCCCTAGAAAATACACCGCCATAGCCGAGTCGATTGACCAATTGTATGAAAAACTCAAAGCAGCAGGTTACGTCACCCCTATCCCGGCCATAACTCCAAAAAACCCTTCCTAGTGGATTAACCCAAACAATACTTGCACATACCATTCCGAGATGGAGGGTCATACCATTGACGAGTGTCGCTCGGTTAAAGACAAAATTCAGAAGCTGATTGACAACAAAATTATTATCGCAAAGTAGCCTGCTCCTAATGTTTGCAACAACCCTCTGCCGGACCACAAAGCTGAAGGCATCCACATGATTGTGATCAAAGATGATGGGACCCCAAGGGGTCAATTGGTTTGATAGTTTAAGGAGATGAGCCCAAGAAGTTGGTGGTTACTCTCAATCCTGTCATTGTACAAATCCAGCCGCCAAAGGGTGACGTGGTAAATGTATCCATGCCACTCGAATTTGAAGTACATTCCGCAAAGACACCAAAACTAATTGAGGTTGAGTTCGGAGCTCCGAAACCACCTACACCGTTTGAAGTTGATGTGTTGCCTCCTAAGGGACCTATTCTAGTCTCCATGACAGACATGACCCCTTTCCAAAAAAATGCTATACCTTGGGACTACACAGCTGTGGCGAGAAGGAAAGGAAAGACACGTATTAGAGATGCAACTGCCGCAAAGGGCATGACTAGGACAGGCAGGGTCTACACCCTGAAACATTTGGCTGAGTCCAGCAAGCAAGCTTCCGGGCGAGCTGTTGAAACTGGACCCGATGATCTCTAGAAAAAGATACAAGCTAAGGAAGGTCGCTGGGAAGTTGAATAAGACTCCAGCACAGATTTCCATCTTGGCACTTCTACAGAATTCAGAGGCACATAAAAACTCCTTGATGAAGATACTAATTGAAGCTTATGTTCCCAGCAACATAACAGGAGGCGAAATGGCAAACATGGTGGGAAAAATAGTGGAAAGCCATAAGATCACCTTCCACGAAGAGGAATTGCCACCAGAAGGACTTGGTCACAACAAAGCATTGCACATCACTCCGCAATGCGAGGATCATTTTATCACCAGGATTCTAGTCGACGGGGGATCCAGCCTCAACATTTGTTCGTTGGTGACTCTTAGGACGTTAGGCAAAGGGTTGCACAAGATCAAAGACGAGGCCATCAATGTCAAAGTCTTCGATGGATCTCATAGGTCGACCATTGCAGAAATCAGTTTATGCCTGTAGATGGGGCCCACCTAGTTCGATGATGAGTTCCAAGTCATTGACGTACCAGCATCCTACAACTTATTGCTAGGACGACCTTGGATTTACGCCGCCGTGGCTGTGGCGTCAATGTTGCATCAAGCCGTGAAATTTGTGTGGAATCATCAAGAAGTAATCATTCATGGTGATGGTAGCATCCCCATATACAGTCGCCAGGCTATCCCGATGATCGGAGGACGAAGAAGAATAGGTGGAGAAATATACCATCACATCGAACTAGTCAATGATATAGACAAGGATAAGTGATGGGATAGCAAAATTGAAAGCATTCTGAATTGGAGCGGATACGAGCCCGGAAAGGGGCTTGGCAAGAATCTTCAGGGTATCACCAAGCCTATCCATTTGAAGAGACATGGGACCACCTTTGGTCTGGGTTATGAATACACTTGGGAGGAGTTCCAGCATTGGTCGCCACCATGGCGCAGTCCCTACTACCCATTGGAGCACCCTCTACCTCAGTTAGAGCAGACCTTTCAGTATGATGACGCCATATCAGAGGAAGATGAGACGCTGGCAGCCATGAAGAACCTATTTCTGGAAGAGGATATGGATTGCTATATTACCTTCGAGGAGGAAGGGGAGGAAGGCCCTTCCATTCAAGCTGTGAACCGGGAAGATTACCTCACCAATTGGTCAATCAGGACCACCAGTGCCCGCTGAGCCTCAGGGTAGCAAGGCTAAACGACACACATGCATCGCACTATACTTTTAGTTGATTTTACATTTCAGCATTGTCTCTACTTTTGAAAAGAACTCCGATGTTTCAGTCAATTATGAATTTAATTAAAGCATTTTCCAAGTTTATCTTTATATTTTGCTCTCCTTTATTTTTCTCTACCATTTAGTTTATTTTATACAACATTACTATTACTTATCTTGATGATGAACCCACGAATGTAACTTGCAACGACACAATGCGACAAACGGACATTGATTCAAACGAGGGTGAAATACCAGAAGAGGTTGTTAAAGAGGTCAAAAATTTTGAGAACTGACCTAAGTCCAATCGAGACGAAACTGAGGTCATTAATTTGGGAGATGCAGAAAATATCAAGGAAACACGAATCAGAGTACACTTGTCACAATCAGAAAAGGGAGGATACACAGAGTTTTTGAAAGAATATGAGGATATATTCGCCTGGTCTTATGATGATATGACTGGCCTTAGCACGTCCATTGTGGCTCACAAGTTGCCGACAGATCCGACATGCCAACCGGTCAAGGAGAAACGCAGAAAATTCAAGCCATACATGAGTTTGAAAATCAAAGAAGAAGTCACAAAGCAAGTCAAAGATAGGGTTCTCAGAGTAGTGGAGTATCCAACATGGTTAGCCAACATTGTACCGGTGCCAAAGAAGGACGAGAAGGTTAGAATCTGTGTCGACTACCGGGACCTCAATCGTGCCAGTCCTAAATATGACTTTACTTTGCCAAATATACACATACTGATCGACAACTGCGCCAAACATGAGTTGCAGTCGTTCGTCGACTGTTTTACTGGGTACCATTAGATATGGATGGATGAAGAGGATGCATAGAAAATGACGTTCATCACGCCGTGGGGAATGTATTGTTACAAAATGATGCCATTAGGTTTGAAGAATGCTGGTGCTACTTACTTGAGGGCCATGACCATAATCTATCATGGTATGATACTCAAGGAGATCGAGGTATATGTCGACGACATCATCATTTAATCCAGAAAATCTGCATATCACATGGAAGATTTGAGAAGATTCTTTAACAGATTAATAAGGTATAACTTGAAACTGAATCCCGCCAAGTGCGCATTCGGGGTTCCTACCGGAAAGCTGTTGGGTTTCATTGTATGTCGTCGGGGAATAGAGCTGGATCCATCGAAGGTAAAATCTATCCAAGAGTTGCCACCACCAAAGATCAAGAAAGAGGTAATGAGCTTTCTGCGGAGTCTCAACTACATCAGCCGATTCATCGCTCAGTCCACTGTAATTTGTGAAACCATCTTCAGAAAGCTAAAGAAAGACTCCGCCACTTAACTACATACGCCTCTAGTCCTGGTTCCACCTGAGCTCGGGAGACCTTTATTGCTTTATCTTGCTGTCTTGGATGGGAAATTCGGTTGCGTTTTAGGGAAACATGATGAAATAGGGAGAAAGGAGCAAGCTATCTACTACCTCAGCAAGAAATTTACCTCGTACGAGGCTTGGTATTCCTTGCTTGAGCGCACCTGTTGTTCTTTGACATGGGTAGCACAGAATTTGAGGCATTATTTCTGCGCTTACACTACTTACCTCATATCAATGATGGATCCACTGAAGTATATTTTCTAGAAGCCCATGCCCACTGGCAAGCTCGCCAAATGGAAAATCTTGTTGAGTGAATTCGTCATTGTCTATGTCATCTAGAAGGTAGTTAAAGGACAAGCTTTGGCAGATCATCTCGCCAAATCCTGTAGGAGGGGAATACGAACCACTAAAAATGTATTTTCCCGACGAGGAGGTAGCTTTCATAGGAGAAGATATTGCAGTATCCTATGATGGTTGGAGAATGTTTTTCGATAGAGCTGCAAACTTCAAAGGAATGGGTATATGAGCGATTTTGGTATCGAAAAATGGTTAGCATTACCTGGTGTCCGCCAAGCTCAGATTCCCTTGTACCAACAATATAGCCAAGTACGAAGCCTACATCGTAGGGCTCAAGTTGGCCATTGACATGAATGTTCAGGAAACACTAGTGACTGGAGTTTCAAACTTACTCATACATCAGGTCCGAGAAGAATGGGCAAACAAAGATTCAAAGATAGTCCCCTATCTACACCATGTGCAGGAGTTAAGGAAAATATTCAGAAAGACGGAGTTCCAGCATGTTTCCAGAACAAAAAACAAGTTCGCTGATGCTTTAGCCACTTTATCATCCATGATCCAACATCCAAATACAAATTTTATTGATCCCATTCCGGTCGAGATTCATGACCAGCCAGCGTATTGTGCTCATGTCGAGGAGGAAGCTAATGGGAAACCTTGGTTCCACGATATCAGGGAATACTTGACAACGGGAGGGTACCCAGAGCTTGCCAATGCTACTCAGAAACGAACACGTTGGAGGTTGTCCAATAATTTCTTTCACAACGAAGAAATCCTGTATAGGAGGACTCTTTATTTGGAACTATTAAGGTGTGTTGAGGCAAAAGAAGCAACCAGACTATTGGAGGAAGTGCACGCGTGAACTTGAGGACCACATATGAATAGTTTTATTTTGGCATAGAAGATACTTCGAGCAGGATAGTTTTGGATGACTAAGGAGATGGACTGCATTTAGTACATTCGAAAATGCCACCGATATCAAGTACATGCAGATATGATAAGGGTGCCTCCAGGCGAGCTCACTGCAATGAGCCCACCACGGCCATTCGCCGCCTGGGGAATGGATGTTATCGAACAAATTGAGCCAGCCGCATCAAGTGGGCACAGGTTCATTCTAGTGGAAATCAATTACTTTACCAAATGGGTCGAAGTAGCATCATACAAGGCACTCACCAAGAAGGTCGTTGCAGATTTCGTCCGAGATCATACGGTTTGTCGGTTCGGGGTTTCAGAATCCGTCATCACCGACAATGGCTCTAACCTCAACAATGACCTAATGAAAGCAATGTGTGAAACATTAAAAATCAAACATAATAACTCTACAGCTTACAGACCTCAGATGAACGGAGCTGTAGAAGCAGCCAATTAGAACATCAAGAAGATACTAAGGAAAATGATTGAAAAGCACAAGCAGTGGCATGAGAAATTGTCGTTCGCTTTATTGGGTTACCGCACCACGATCCACACATCAACCGGGGCCACTTCTTATATGCTGGTTTATGGAACAGAGGCGGTCATTCCCGCTGAGGTAGAAATTCCATCCTTAAGGGTCATACAAGAAGCTGAATTAGATGATGCAGAATGGATCAAAAGTCGCTACGAGTAGTTAGCCCTCATCGTCAGAAAGAGAATGAACGCTGTCTGTCACGGTCAATTATATAAGAACTAAATGTCCATAGCCTTCAACAAGAGAGTTTGACCAAGGACGTTTACACCATGGCAGCTGGTGTTGAAGAAGATATTCCCACATCAAAATGAAGCCAAAGGGAAATTCTCTCCCAACTGGCAGGGTGCGTACATGGTTCACTGGGTTTTGACTGGAGGAGCTCTTATCCTCGCAGAAATGGATGGAGAAGTTTGGCCAAAACCAATTCACTCAGATGCCGTGAAAAGATACCATATTTGATCACATGCTTGCTTTTCCTGATGTAATTTTAACTACGACAGTCATGATTCGCGTTTAAGAGGGGATACGTAGGTAGCCCTATGGGTTCGGTCACATTTTAATAAAATCTCATTCCCCCCTCCCCCCCGCATTTTGAACTGGGTGTCGACGACCCCTTTTTCTCTAGAAAAAGAGAAATCGGGTTTTATGATATTATGGGCAAAACAACTCTATTTCCCGTATGGAATTGGGTTATGGAATTTGAAGAGTTGCCACCTAATGATTATAGTGCATTAGGACACTTAAGAGAGAGTATTTTAAAAAGAAAACCAGAGGTTGGGGTAAGGGCTTGAGATTATCTCGAGGTGAAGGTGTTAGGAACCCCTCAAGATCCACTAGTGTGGTTCCCGACCGTGTTAATTGTGACTTTATTAAAAAGATGAAACAATTAAAACAAGTAAGGTTCACACATATAACATTCGCATAACTTGAAAAGCTTTAAAGAAGAAAGAAGGACATAAATTCAAAATAAAAGAGAGGGTTCATTTTGAAATGCGTTACTATAGAAGAACATTTAAATAAAGCAAACAAAAGAGAGAAGGGTCCTAGGTTTAACTATTATATGGATCATTTGATGCAATATCCCGCACATATTCCCAAAGAGGGGTCGCTTTATGATATTATCACATCATCATCATCTCCATATTCTACCATTCTCACCTCGTAAGGTTATTTAAGCGTGTGGATTTGTCACGAATACTTATTGCGTGCTATTACCCGTCCCATACTATAGATCCTAGAGGGCATGTAGGATCGCTATTCCTATGCGGTAAGAACTAGGTGGAACCATTAAGTTTAAAGGTTAAAAATACTAGGCGACATACAAAAACAAATAGGACTACATGTAATAGAATCATATAAAGGCATTTAAAAGGCTCAAATATCCTTCCACGGATAAACACATAATTAGCACGTCTCAATCACATTTAAGGTCTAAGAAATGGAGCATTTTGAAAGCTGGAGTGTCGAAAATATATTTAAAATAGCAGCAGAATTCGCATAATAGAGTTGGATGAAAACTTTTGGGACTTGAGAAAAGGCAGTGGATGCGTAACAGTTTAGAAATCAGAGGGAAAACATTTTAAACACACTTGAAGATACATGCTAAGACATCACACATATGATAAGATAACTTTCGGATAAGAGAGGTAGAAAACAGATGTAAAACTATTCAGAAGTTGAAAAGAGCGTGTAAGTCTATTAGTTTTGAACCATAGTTTTGAAAATTGCAAAAGATACAGTATTCAGATAAGTTTTAGATAATAGTAGTCCAGTTCTGAATTAGGAAGAAGAGTAAGTAAAAATATTTGCACAGAAGTTATTGAAAATAAAGCAGAAGTTAGTGTAAAAAATCAGTGGACTTTAGAGAAATAAATAAATTCAGACGGTTTAAAGAGGGTGAATAGCTTAAGCATGATTTAAGGCAATTAATCAATTTTATCTAACCTAAGGTTTGCCTAAGCATTGTTTAACCATAAGAGAAAGGTGGACATACATGTTTGTTTCCCAGTTTTAAAGAACCGATTAACCAATTTTATGTCTGTTTAACAAAGTTAGTGAGGCACTCAACAGTTGCAAAAAGAAAGATCCCAATTACATGATATCTAATGCATATAAAGGCCCTAAACATGGTATCTAAATGCAATGGCTGTAACTTGATTATTAGCTGATTGTGATTATAAAGAATAACTAGCTGAAAGAAAAAGGCCTAAGAACAGGATTTCGATATGTGTGATGCATGTCCTGTACATGGTTTCTTTTACGCAAAGATAAGTAAAATCCTATAAACATGTTTTCTTTCCATACCTTTAATAATCATGCATAACCCTCCCCAATTTCACTATAATCCCCATTGTTCTTTACAAAATATTATAGCCTAACAATTAAAAATACAACAGTGATAAAACAAAATAAGAAGCTACTCTATAGAGAGCCTTCAACCAGGACCAAGCATCTCCAACCTCACTCGTTTTGAGTTTCGTAGCCATTACCAAGGCTTGGGTGCGGAAAAGTTCCCTAAGGGTTCATTTGAACCTCTGGCCAATTCCAAGCACCCAAAATATCCCAATTAGATAAGTACAAGTATGGAAGTGCCAGCCATGTCCATCAAAGTTCAATGGTTGGTCAAGGTTCCCAAGGCAATGCTTACACAAAGGGGGCAGACCCTAAGGTCATAAGAATGAGATTTGTGATTAGAATTGAGAGAGTTGGAAACAGTTGAGAGGAAGTTTGAGAAAAACAGATAAAAGAGTGGAATAAGTTAAGACAGTTTAAGAAAATAGTTGAAAGAGTTGAAAAAGTTGAGACAATTTAAGAAAATAGTTGAAAGAGTTGAAGAAATTCTTCTGAAATCATTTAGACCTTTTCAGGGCATCACACAAACAAGGGGGAAAAGGGGAAAGGGAACAAATAAGTAAAGAGAACTACTCACACACAGACAGAATATTGTAGGAAAATAATCAGACATGGTTGCAAAACCAGGGGTTCAATTCTTACTGCACCAAACCCCAATATAATCAACCTCAAGGAGAGGTTTCAGGGCTGATAAGTAGCCAAGCAAGCCTGAATACATGCTAGTAGTGCACATGGAAGAGGAAAAACATACAAGGAAAGGGGGTTAGGGGAGAACATGATAAGTTAAACTAGGTAGACTAATAATTACATGCTAGTGGCAATAAGAGCAACAGAACCATAGGTAAAAGCACACAAGAAACAATATGAAGTGCAAAACTAATTGATGCATGTTGTTTTGCAGGCTATATTTTAAATAGGTGACTTACCAGTTGCAGATAATTGAATACAATAGCAATGAGCAACAGTGCCCAAAGGGAGAGCAAAATGTGTAGAAAATGAGAGCAGCAGTGTGAGAACAGCAGTGCAGAGAAGCAAGCAACAGTCAACCCAAGCAAATAATACAGTAGAAACCCAGTAGTGTAGTAGACAACCAAGCTTACTCAATCTTCGCTTTCAGCCGATTGAGTGTTCAAATAGAAGAATCAGAGAGTGTAGAAATAGTAGAGAAAGTGAGAGAAAGGGTGCAGAGAGTTGGAACTTGTGAGAGATATGCAATGTGTTGGTTTTTGAATGAAAGTTTAGAGAAATGGTATTCGTGTCTGTCAAGTGAGAAGAGAAGAGTAGTACTTATAGTTTTGAAAATAGCATAGAAGAGGGTAGAGAGTATATAATTATAGAAATAGTACCAAATTGAATCAATCACAGGACCTCAATTCATATTAGTCACGGATTCATGATTCGTATGGAAGGAAGCTATATTATATAAGGGAAGAATCAATCAGACGACTAATTACACCATGGTAAAGTAGTAGGCTTGTAGTATGTAATAGAGGCCAAGTACATAATATTCGAATTAGGAAAACATATACTGAATATTGTAAAAATATTTAAGAGCACAAATATGGTAAGAATAAAAAATTAATTCTTAAATTAGTCAAAGAATCACGGACGAGACTAAAATAAGAGGGAATTAGTGCTAATTATAGAGAGCATTTCACAAGCAAGGAAATAATTCAAGAAATCATTGTAAGAACCTTTAAGGAAAACACATACATATTAGGGATTCAAAGAGATGCACAGAATCATTCGCATAGCAATTAGACCTATAAACGCGATAGGCGTGAAAAATAGAGAACATTATGCAAGAAATCATAGAGAGTAGAGGGTTGAAACCCTAGTAAAAAGTTTAAAGCATGGAACTCAGAAACAAACATGCTCGTAACTAAAACAAACATATAATAAACGCATACATAATACTCGGAGGAAGCAGAAGATGTAGTGACCTTGAAAGGGGGTCGGAAACCCTAGAAATATAAATTAGAGAGTGGAACCCAGGTTAACAAGGTACCCAAATAAACAGGTAAAACAAACAAACACAAATGAACATATAGTACTCAGAAAGAGCAGAAGAAACAATTTTGAAGAAGGGATCAGAAACCCTAATTTGAAAGAGTAGTAACCGTCCAAAATTTTGAAACAACCGGAAACACTAAGTAAAAATAGAGTAGAAAACAAAATCAAACTGAGAGTTGTTTTAAAATAGCAGAGATTAAAGAGGAAAATTTAGGGTTTGCAAAGAAATTAGGGAAAACGAAGAACCTGGCCGTGAAACTCATATATAATTCCATAGAAGGCATCAACGGACAAAAGTCACAAGATAAAAGCAAGAAACAGACCCAGGTGAGGCTTTTGTGACCGTCTTTCATGGCGGAAGCTACTGGGCATCAAGATTTAGAGAGACAGCAACAATATGGGATGCCATGGTGAGTGGTGATCGAGAGATGTGAGGGTGGAGGTGGTCAAAATTGCGATGAAGGCTATCAGAGATAACAGAGAGAATCAAATGGTTCTTCAGAGATGAAGGGTTAGAGAGCATTTGGGAGTGAAGGGGATACAGGGGCGGCGGATTTGGATAGGGGGTTATGGGGGTTAAAAAAGGAAAGGTTAATCGTGGACCGTTAATCAAAATGATCAACGGCCACGATTTAAATAGGGGACGGGTGGGTTGGTTCGAATATGTTTGGGTCGGGTAATTTTTTAATTGGGTCATGATTGGGGGGTGAATTTGGGTTGAAATATGGTCAAAATTGAAAGACTAAAGGGCTATAATTTAAATGCCCAATTTTCCCCTTAATTAATTTTGTAAAATAGTAAATGATATTATAAAAATCCAACAAAACTAATGAGTTAATAAAATATATAAGTGTCAATTAAAATTATTAGGAATGATTTTGTAGGTAAAATACTTGTCAAATTGATAAATGGGCTAAAATTGCAATTTAATGCGATTTTAATTTAGATATACCTAATGCACTTGTAAAATTTTGCTAAAACTATGTAAATTATACTTTTATGTAAATGAGAAAACAAAAATAAATTAATTATCAAGATAACGAGATTTAGGACTAAATACTGGATTTTATAGTACAAAATAAGTCGTAATTAGTTTTAAAATACTTGCAAAAATGTAGAAAAAATACCAAACCTCTTTGGATGCTTATATATGCATCCATATGTTATTTTGGGAATATTTTGAGTAAAAAAATAAATAGGGAAAAATTGGGTATCAACAGTTGCCCCGCTGTACCCAAGGACGATAAAAGAGTTGTCGGGTAAAGATAAGACGACTAATTTTGACCGGAATTGGCGATTGTAAAAGGATTTCGACCGTGCTCAGGCTTTTGAACTGCCTACATATCCTTGGTTTTACAAGAATCGGGCTGTATGTAGTTCAGGAACCATTGGCAGGATATGCCAATGACAATTTGGAAAAAGCGAAGGCAACGGGGTTTGAGATTTGTCAAGGGTTCGGAGATCGGACGAGCTGCGGAGAACTGGAGCGGGACCGCTCCTGCTAAGCTGGCCGTGCTGGCCGGTGTACCTGCAAATGAATGGTGTGCAGATATTTTGCATAATTTAAATGTGATGCAAGTTCCCATAAGACCATGAGTGATGTCTTCGGACGATTAGGATGGCGTCCTCAGACTATGATGTCCTGGGCTATAAAAAGCATAAAGTAAAGGTTCGTAGGCCATGAAATGGTTTTCTCGGTCTATGCGGATGGTGCCTCTGAACAATGATGCCTTTGAATAAGTTGGAGATATTCAGACCATGAGAAGGTGGCAATATTTCAGCTGAATGAATGCAAAGGTGGTGATATTTCAGCCAACGCGAGAATTTAGAATGCAAGGTGGCGATATTTCAGCCAAATGAAATGGGGCGACAAATTTTCATACAAATGCAAAATAGGGGAGGTAGAACTTAACCTCGAAAGGCAGAGAATAGCCTTATGCAATGCAGGATGGAGACAGAGCTTAGTCTCGAAAGTCAAAATATAGACCTTGCAAGATGGAGGTAGAGCTTAGCCTCGGAAGGCAGAGAGTAGCCTTATGCAATGCAAAAAATGCAGATGGAGACAGAGCTTAGTCTCGGAAGGTAGAAGATAGCCTTATGCAAGATGGAGGTAGAGCTTAACATCGGAAGGCAGAGAATAGCCTTATGCAAAAAAATGCAAAAATTGCAGATGGAGACAGAGCTTAGTCTCGAATTGCAGAAGATACCCTTATGCAGGATGGAGGTAGAGCTTAACCTCGGAAGGCATTGAATAGCCTTAGGCAAATGGAGACAGAGCGTAGTCTCGAAAGGCAGAACATAGCTTTATGAAAGATGGAGGTAGAGCTTAAGATCGGAAGGCAGAGAATAGACTTATGCAAATGGAGACAGAGCTTAGTCTCGAAAGGTAGAAGATAGCCTTATGCAATATGCAGAATTATAAAGGAGAGGATGATGGTGGTTTTCTTAGCTGGTAGATTATTGTGCTAGCAATGACTTCCAGGGAATCGTTGAATGTAGATAGTAAGCGTTTGCGAGGTAAGTAGTGGTTTCGGGAGCTTAGGTTTTGTAAAGCTCCTGCATCGCCAATTTGCACCATGGATTCCTGCATTCAAAGAAAGATCGTGAGTTTTATAAGGGGGAGGTTAGTTCGTATCCCTCCACTCGTGGCGTATTGTACCATTTGGGGTAGCGTTGCTGAACGATATTGATCCGAATGATTTTATGCAAAATTTGACAAATATGATGCAAATGTATATATTTAGTAAAGCAAAAGATAGTTTTTGTTTTATGATGAACTACAAATGGAACGTGGTTCAAGGCACAACAACCTTGCTGGCTCCGAAATTTTGAGGGTCCTCCTCAAAATTCTGTCCCAGTTTACTGGGTTGATGCTGATGCGGGAACTCACAAACTGACTTCGGAGGTCCTCCTCAAAATTCTTCCCTAGTTCCAAATCTGGGGGAAAATAAAATTTTATTAAGGATGTGACCAAACCCACAGGGCTGCCTACGTATCCCCTCTTAAACATTAATCACGTCAGGCGTAGTTCAAATTACACCATAAAGAAAAGCATACTGATTAAATGTAATATCTCTTCGCTGCATCTGAGTTGATCGGTTTTGGCAAGATTTCTCCATCCATTTCTGCAAGAATAAGGGCTCCTCCCGTTAGAACTCGGTGAACCATGTACGGACCCTCCCAGTTGGGAGAGAACTTCCCTTTGGCTTCATCTTGATGTGGAAATATCTTCTTCAACACCAGCTGCCCTGGTGTAAACTTCCTTGTTCGAACTCTCTTGTTGAAGGCTTTGGATATTCTTTTTTGATATAACTGACCATGACAGACAGCGTTCATTCTCTTTCCGTCTATAAGGGATAACTGCTCGTATCGAACCTTGACCCATTCTGTGTCATCTAGCTCAGCTTCTTGTATGATTCTCAAAGACGGAATTTCTACTTCGGTAGGAATTACCGCCTCTGTACCGTAAACCACCATATAGGGAGTTGCCTCGGTTGATGTGTGAACTGTAGTATGATAACCCAATAGAGCAAATGACAACACTTCTCATTCCACTGCTTATGCCTTTCGATCATTTTCCTTAGTATCTTCTTGATGTTCTTATTGGCTGCTTCCACGAATCCATTCATCTTACGTATATAAGCTGTAGAATTTCTGTGCCTAATTTTGAAAGTATCACACATCGCTTTCATCACGTCGCTGTTGAGATTGGAACCATTATCAGTGATGATCGACTCTAAAACACCGAACCGACAGACGATACGATCTCGGACAAAGTCTACCATGACTTTCTTGGTTACTGCTTTGTATGATGCTACTTTGACCCATTAAGTAAAGTAATCAATTTCCACTAGGATGAACTTGTGTCTGTTTGATGTAGCAGGCTCTATTTGTCCAATAACATCCATTCCCAGGCGGCGAACGGCCATGGTGAGCTTGTTGTAGTGAGCTCGTTCAGAGGTACCTTTATCATATCCGCATGTATCTGACAGCGGTGACAATTCTGGACATACTGAATGCAATCTGTTTCCATAGTCATCCAGAAATATCCTGCCCTGGGTATCTTCTTTGCTGGAACAAAACCGTTCACGTGTGGCCCACAAGTCCCCAGGTGCACTTCCTCTAATAACTTGGTTTCTTCTGTCGCATCGACACACCTCAATAGTCCCAAGTGGGGAGTTCTCCTATACAGGATTCCTTCGCTGTGAAAGAAATTGTTGGACAACCTTCGAAGCATGCCCTTCTGAGTAGCATTAGCAAGCTCTGGATATTCCCCTGTTGTTAGGTACTCTTTGATGTCGTGGAACCAGGATTTTCCATCGGCCTCTTTCTCAACATGTGCACAATATGCCGGTTGATCATGAATCTTGACCTGGATAGGGTCGATGAAGTTTGTATCTGGATGTTGGGTCATGGATGATAAAGTGGCAAGGGCATCTGCGGACTCATTATGTATTCTTGGAACATTCCAGAATTCCATTTTTCTGAACCTCTTTCTTAACTCCTGTATGTGGTGCCGATAAGGGAGTATCTTGGAATTCTTGGTTGCTCATTCTTCTCGGACCTAGTGTATGAGTACCTCTTGGTCTCCGATCACTAGTAGCTCCTGAATGTCCATGTCAATGTCCAGTTTAATCACAAAAATGCAAGCTTCATACTCGGCCATATTATTGGTGCACGGGAACCTGGGCTTGGTGGATATCGGGTAATGCTGACCGTATCCTGATACCAGGACTGCTTCTATACTGACTTCTTTGAAATTCGCGGCTTCGTCGAAAAATATCCTCCAACTATCATAGGATTCTGCAATATCCTCTTCCATGAAAGCTATTTTCTCATTGGGAAAATATGTCTTATGTGGTTCATACTCCCCTCCTACAGGGTTTTCTGCGAGATGATCTGCCAAAGCCTGTCCTTTAACTACCTTCTAGGTGACATAGACAATGTCGAACTCACTCAACAAAATTTGCCACTTGGCGAGCTTACTAGTGGGCATGGGCTTCTGAAAAATATACATTAGAGGATCCTTTCTTGATTTAAGGTAGGTTGTGTAAGCACAAAAATAATGCCTCAACTTCTGAGCTATCCAAGTCAAAGCACAACTGGTGCGTTCTAGCAAGGAATACCGAACCTTGTACAGGGTAAATTTCTTGTTGAGGTAGTAAATAGCTTGCTCCTTTCTCCCCGTCTCATCATGTTGTCCCAAGACACAACCAAATGCTACATCCAAAACTACGAGATAGAGAAATAAAGGCCTCCCATGCTCAGGCGTAACCAAGACTGGAGGCGTAGACAAGTATTCCTTGATCCTGTCAAAAGCCTTTTGAAATTCATCGGTCCATTTGGTGTCGGCACCCTTTTTCAGCATCTTGAAGATAGGTTCGCATATGATAGTTGGTTGAGCTATGAACCATTTGATATAGTTAAGTCTTCCAAGGAAACTCATTACCTCTTTCTTACTATTCGGCAGTGGCAATTCCTGAATAGATTTGACCTTTGATGGATCCAGCTCTATTCCTCGGAGACTCACGATGAATCCCAATAACTTTCCCGCCAGGACCCCAAATGCACACTTGGCGGGATTCAGTGTCAACTTATACTTCCTTAGTCTGTTGAAAAACTTTTGGAGGTCTTCTGTATGATCTGCAGCCTTCTTGGACTTAATGGTGATGTCATCCACTTATACCTCAATCTCCTTATGTATTATGTCATGAAAGAGGGTAGTCATGGCCCTCATGTAAGTAGCTCCCGTGTTCTTCAATCCGAACGTCATCATTATGTAGCAATACATTCCCCAAGGCGTGATAAATGCTGTTTTCTGCATTTTCTTTGTCCATAAACATCTGATGGCACCCCGCAAAGCAATCGACGAATGACTGCAACTCATGCTTGGCGCAGTTGTCGATCAGAATGCGTATGTTTGGCAAGGGGAAATCGTCTTTGGGACTAGCCTGGTTGAGATCCCGGTAGTCGACATAGACTTTAACCTTCCCATCCTTCTTCAGTACTGGCACAATGTTAGCTAACCAAGTTGGGTATTCTACCACTTGAAGACCTCTGGCTTTGACCTACTTGGTGACCTCTTCTTTGATTTTTAAACTCATATCTAGCTTGAATTTTCTGAGTTTCTGCTTTACTGGCGGACATGTAGGATCTATTGGCAACTTGTGAGCGACGATGGATGTGCTGAGACCAGTCATATCATCGTAAGACCATGTGAAGATATCCTCATATTTCATCAAGAACTATGTGCATTTCTCTTTTTCTATTTGTGATAAGTGCACACTGATGCGCGTCTCTTTGACATTCTCTGTATCTCCCAAATTGACGACTTCAGTTTCATCCAAGTTGGACTTAGGTCTATTCTCAAAATTTTCAGCCTCTCTGACAACCTCTACTGGTATATCATCCTCCTCTGAGTCTATGTCCGTTTGTTGCATAGCCTCATTGCAAGTTACAATTGTTGGTTCATCATCAAGATACGTAATAGTAATGCTGTGTGAAAATAAAGTAAATAGCAGAGAAAAGTAATGAATAGCGAGATATTTGATATACTGAAAATGCTTTTGATTAAATTCATAAATTTTCAAAACATCGGAGGTCTTTTGGAAAGTAAAGACAAATGCGGAAAATAATGAAAACAACTAAAACAAAGATGCCTGATGCTTGTTCAGCCTTGCTACCCCGAAGGTTTCCGGGCGATGGTGGTCCTGATTGACCAGTTGGTGAGGTTCTCTCCTCGGTTCACAGCCTGAATGGAAGGGCCTTTCTCCCTTCCCCTTCAAAAATCATACAACAGTCCATGTCCTCCAGAAACAAGTTCTTCATTGGTGCAAGAGCCTCGTCTTTTTCTGACCCATGGAGAGTGTTGAAATGTCTACTCCAATGGAGGTATGGGGCGTTCCAATGGGTAATATAGGCCGCACCATGGTGGGGACCAGTTTTGGAATTCTTGCCAAGTATACTCGTACCCCAGTCCGAAGGTAGTGCCATGTTTCTTCAACTAGATAGGTTTGGTGATACCTTGAAGATTCATACCGAGTCCTTTCCCTAGTTCATACCCACTCCAATTAAGAATGCTCTAAACCTTGTTGCTCCACCATTTCTCCGTGTCCACAGCATTGACCCGCTCAATATGATGATATGTTTCTCTGCCTATTCTTCTTCTGCCTCCGACCATCGGAATGGTCTGGCGACTGTAGATGGGGTTGCTACCATCACCATGCATGATTACTTCCTGGTTGTTCCATTCGAATTTCACGGCCTAATGCAAGGTGGATGCTACAGCCCCAGCGGCGTGAATCTAGGGTCGTCCCCGTAGTAAGTTGTAAGATGCTGGTATGTCAGTGACTTGGAAATCAACATCAAACCAAGTGGGTCCCATTTGCAAACACAGGCTAATCTTCCCGAGAGTGGACCTCTGAGAACCATCAAAAGCCTTAACGTTAATAACCCCATCTTTTATCTCATGCAATCCTTTGCCCAAATTTTTCAGGGTGATCAATGGATAGATGTTGAGGCTAGAACCTCCATCGACTAGGATCATGGTGATGAAATGATCTTCACATTGCACAGTGATGTGCAGTGCTTTGTTATGAATGAGACCTTCGGGTGGAAATTCATCCTCGTGGAAAGTGATTTTGTGACTTTCCAATACCTGCCCACCATGTTCGCCATCTCTCCTCCTGATATGTTGCTCGGGACATAAGCCTCGCTCAATATCTTCATCAAGGAGTTCTTATGCGCCTCGGAACTTTGCAGCAATACTAAGAGGGAAATATGCACCGGAGTCTTGTTTAGTTGTTAAAAACTAAATATTCCTTACCATGTATATTTCTGCAGAGATCATCAGGTCCAGTTTCAATGGGACATCCAGAGGCCTGCTTGCAGGACTCATCCAGGTGCTCCGGCGCGTATATCCTGCCTGTTCTAGTCATACCTTGCGCGGCGATTTCTTTACCCGTGCGTGCTTTTCCATTCCTTCTCACCTCGGCTGTGTAGTCTCATGAAATGGCATGTGACTGAAATGGGATTATGTCTAACAAGGTGACCGGAATGGGCACCCTTGGGGGCAATATAGCAACTTTAATTGGTGCGGGCGCCTTTTGAGTCCCGAACTCCACCTCAATTGGTTTTGACACTTTTGCAGGAGGTGCGTCGAACTCAAATGGTAAAGTTATATTCACCACGTTGCCCTCAAATGGCTGGATTTGCACAACAATAGGATTAAGAGTGGTTGCCAGTTTCTTGGGCTCATCTCCTTCAGATATCAAACTGATTGACCCTTAATGGTCCTAGTCATCCTCAACCTCAATTATGTGGATGCCTCCATCTTTATGATCTGGTAGAGGTTTAATACGAACATTAGGAGCAGGTTCCTTAGCTATGATGACCTTGTTGTAAATTAAGGTCTGAATTTTATCCTTCAACGAGCGGAACTCGTTGATAGTATGGCCCTTCATCCCTGAATTTTATGCGCAGGTTTTATTTGGGTTGATCCATTGGGATGGGTTTTCTTGGGTTATGGTTGGGATGGGTGTAACATATCCAGCGGCTTTGAGCTTCTCATACAGTTGGTCAATTGGTTCAGCAATAGCAGTGTATTATCTAGGCAGTTTGCGATCATAGTTTGGTCTTGGTCGTGGAAAGTTTTGTCGGGTAGGTAGTGATGGATAGTGAGGAGGTTTGGAGTTGTAAGCTTGGTATACGGGTGGGGGTTGGGAATATCCTGGCGAGGTGGGCTGATATGTTGGTGATGGAGATGTTTGGTAGACGGGATGTGGGTTTTGATAGGTAGGTGAAGGTGCCTGGTAATTTAGAGGGGGTTGGTATGTGAGTGCAGTTGGAGGGTAGGGTTGATATTTCATGGGAGAGTAGTTTCTTTGCACAACCATTACGGAGTTTACATCCTTTTTCTTCGATGTACCACCAGATTGCAAGGCTTTGTTGGTGGCCTGCAGTGCCTCAAGGTTAGTAACCATACCATTTTTGATCCCCTCTTGAATTCTTTCTCCCAGTTTGATGATATCAGCAAACTTCTGCCCCTCTATCAGCATCAATCTCTCGTAATACTGTAGGATCTGAGCATAGACGAAAAATCTGTTCATTCAAAGCCGGTCTAACCTTGGCAGCTTCCGAGCTCTAACGATTAGCATCCTCACGAAAGGTTTCGGTGGGTTTTTTCTTCAAATTCTGGATATAGAACACGTCCGGCGCATTCTCAGTATTGAACCTGAAACGGTCTATGAAATTAGACGCCATGTTTACCCAACTCATCCACTTCTTTCACATATTGGCTGATATACCAAGATAAAGCATCACCTTTCAAGCTCCTCATGTGCAGTTTCATGCGGATCTTTTCATCTCTACCAACTCCCACTAACTTGTCACAATGCATCATGTGGTGAACCCTGGGATCACCCGTACTATCAAACATTTTGAACTTAGGAGGTTTGTACCCCTCTAGGAGTTCGATATTAGGTTGAACACAAAGGTCTTCATAATTTAGCCCCTCTACACCTTTATTACCTTCCACGCCTTGAACCGTGCTAGTGTGTTTCTTAAGTTCAGCAGCCAAGTTTTGAATGAGTGAGTCTGATTTTGACACATCTGATATGGGCTGTGTATAGTATGGCACAATATCCACAAAGATAGGGGTATCTTGGTGGTTTGGAGCATTTTGGGGCTCCGAGATGAGCGCCGGAGCATTGTTGCGATCTTGGGTTGAGACCTTCTGCGTAGGTGCAAGGACCTGGTTGTTGACATCTGCAGTAGCAAGGGAGATGGACAAACATGCAAAACTCCGGACCTGGTCTAGTTCCTCTCGGAACATTAGCAAATTTTTCTCCAAGTGAGCAGCAGTTTATTTTGTGATGGGGTTACCTTGGGAAGTTCCTTCAATTTCCTTCCTTGCTTCATTATCTCACATATTTCCTTTGTTCCTATTTCTGGGAGGACTCGGAGGAGGAGGAGGACACTTAGATTTTTTTGAGTATGCTGATGGTGCCAGAATGCACGAACTAACCTTTGGGGAGGGGAATAAGGAATAAAAGAAAAACAAAAAAGGGTAAGAAGTTAGTGCAGATTCTGAGAAAGAAAACATTGCGGTATTTAAACACATTGTTGCAAGAATATAAGTCGCTTCCTATTTAGGTGCCTCGTTGTGCCCTAGGTAGGCCTATCGACAGATATGATTTGGAGAATTTATAACACCAAGTGCCTCTTTTTATTGACAGAAAATAGAACAAGTCAAAACATACTGAAATAAATAAAAATTGTCACTAATGGCCAAGGGCTTTATTACATCAAGAAAGCAGTAAAATCCTAACTACTTGGTCCTAGAAGGACCTTCCTTAGATTCGGTATCTTTTTCTCCCTCCTACAGTTTCACCAACTAGCGCAGTCCCAGCAACAAGTAAGCCCGAGCCAAGTGCCCACCTTCGTTACCTTCAGCTTCCTGACAGTCTTTGATCGTTTTTAGAACTTGCCTTCCAGCTCCATTAGACCCCGTTCCAAGTACCCTAAATGGTTATTCGCGGACAGCATGTCTTTCCAATCATTGATTACCTTTTCTTGTGCCTCTAGCATTTCCCGATGTTCACTTATACGCTCTCTAATCCGTTTACGCAACTGATTATACTTAACCTTTGCTGCAACCTCCTCATCAATAACCCTGTGACCATGGACGAAACCCGTTTTTCCCAAGCCAATGTGATCATCTTCTAGCCACCCCGGATAAAGCGGCGCATGCCGCGCCTGATACCTGACTGGAGCCATAGATTCCCTTTCCAAAATGAGTTTGGAGTGCCACATATGCTAAGCCTAACACCTGTGTGGGCTATCTTCATCTTGGAAGTCAGCCCTATAGTGACTCATCTTTTCCACACTTAGTATAATCTACTTCCTTCCCTCTTGCCTCACGACTCGAACATAAGGGTAAGTTCCTCTTAAGCCGATGAGTACAAGGAATGGTGCATCCCTAGACCGAATGATAAACTCTCCAGTTGGAATCCACTCGTACATCCATTATACCTACTCTTCTCTCAGATTCCCCAATAGTTCCACCCATCCACTGGCATCTTCCGGGTGAGCGAACATATCTGGGATGAACTGCATTCTCTTTGGATGATGGTAAGTGATATGGTCATCCCAATCTCGACGTATGATCTCCAGTCTATACTCTCCCTTCTAAAATGCTCAATGAGCCAGAGTTGTAGTAGCAAATTGCACCCTTCAAAGTACGGTGCCCATTGTTGACATTTCTCTAAGGCTCGGTACATTTCGGCGAGGATCATGGGTGCTATGCTGAATGTCTGCCCATCGATACCCTCCTCGACGGCTTTGGTTACCATGGCTAGTCTCGTGTGGATTCTAGCCTTCTTCATCGGAATGGCTATCATGACCAGGAATTAGAACATGAATACAAAGGCTCTCCTATGTATGTGCCCCAAAGAGGTGAGGGCGAATTCGTCCATGTTAATGCGGTATGATTTGCTATGTTGGAACCTTTCATACATGAAGTCGAAGGACATGTAGGAGGCCTTAAGACTGGTCAAATTAGTATTCTTTTTTAGCCCCATCATTTTAAAGAACCCTCTACCTTTGAGGTTTTTCGGCATAAGCAACCCCGAGCTATCCTAAGGAATTCCGGCTAGACCCCCAATTTCTTCCAACAGCGGCGTCATTTCAATACCCCCAAAGCGGAAGATGGACCGTTCACTATCCCAAAGCATAGTAGCAGCTTCCACAATCTTTTTATATGGCCTAACTTCCAGAAGTGAAGGAAGATTTTCATGAGTGTTTACGGATAAGAACCCAATTACTACCATGCAAATCATCCCACCAGCTTAGCAACTTTGGATGAATGTTTGATACCATACAGAATTTTGTGACATCGTACCACATTTCCTGCAAAATAGAGAGCTAGGACCTTAACCCTACCGGACTTGACTACTTTAAATCAATAATTAGAAAGAGGTATTTACTTCTCCAAATCAATGCATATAACGTGAATGTCCGTTTGGGCTTAGAGGAAACCCGATGGACTTTTGGTTTAGGCTATCCTAACGAGTGATTATGCGGACAACATAACTGACTCGGCTAAGTTTTACCATGATACATGAACATGTAAACAGAGTAAGGTTCCCATTTGAAGTGCTAGTCAAGTTACCTTTGATCGGACAACTCAAAAGGGAAAGGCACGGAACCGTCGACTACACCGTTGATCGACTGGTTTTACCGCAAATATGCCTTTGCCAAATTTAAGGGGTTTGTAATAATGGAATAGCACAACCACTCATTATACGCGTTGCTATAAGATTTGTTTGGCACAAGTGGAAAATGATGTTGAAGGATGCAATTACAACAATGAGATAAATACATGTATTTTCACGTCCATACAATAATTATTACAATAAATGCTCAAAATTTAAGACGGAATTGAAATAAAATGAGGTAATAAAGCAACAAAACAGTTAAAAAAAAGAAATACACGAAGAAACAAGTTAATAATTGTGGAGAAATGATTAAAGAAAGAACCAAAGGTAGTAAAGAAAGCAATAAAGCCACGAAACACGTAATGGTAAAAGCCTAACATAATTCCTCAGCAGAGTCGCCATGCTTTCGCGGCCCCCTTTTTCTCTAGGAAAAGCGAAATCATGTTTTACGACATTATGGTCAAAACAACTCTATTTCGCATTTTGGAATTGGGCTATGGAATTTGAAGAGTTGCCACCTAATGATTATAGTGCATTAGGACACTTAAGAGAGAGTATTTTGAAAAGAAAACCAGAGTTTGGGTAAGGGCTTGAGATTATCTCGAGGGGAAGGTGTTAGGCACCCCTCAAGATCCACTAGTGTGGTTCCCAGCCGTGTTAATTGTGACTTTATAAAAAAGATTAAACAATTAAAACAAGTAATGTTCACACATATAACATTCGCACAACTTGAAAAGCTTTAAAGAAGAAATAAGGACGTAAATTCAAAATAAAAGAGAGGGTTGATTTGGAAAATCGTTACTGTATAAGAACATTTAAATAGCGCAAACAAAAGAGAGAGGGGTCCTAGATTTAACTATAATATCGATCATTTGATGAAATATCTCGCACATATTCCTAAAGAGGGGTCTCTTTATGATAGTATTGCATCATTATCATCTCCATATTCTACCCTTCCCACCCCGTAAGGTTATTTAAGCGCGTGGATTGGTCATGAATACTTATTGTGTGCTATTACTCGTCCCATCCTATAGATCCTAGAGGGCATATAGGATCGCTGTTCCTATGAGGTAAGAACTAGGTGGAACCCTTAAGGTTAAAGGCTAGAAATACTAGGCGACATACAAAAACAAATAGGACTACATGTAACGGAATCATATAAAGGCATATAAAAGGCTCAAATATCCCTCCACGGATAAACACATAATTAGCATGTCTCAATAACATTTAAGGTCTAAGAAATGGAGCATTTTGAAAGCTGGAGTGTCGAAAATATATTTAAAATAGCAGCAGAATTCGCATAAAAAATTTTGATGAAAACTTTTGGGACTTGAGAAAAGGAAGTGGATGCGTAACAGCTTAGAAATCAGAGGGAAAACATTTTACACAGACTTGAAGATACATGCTAAGAAATCACACATATGATAAGATAATTTTCGGATAGGAGAGGTAGAAAACAGATGTAAAACAATCGATTGTGATGAGGCAGTGTCCATCAAAGTTTTTCAACGCTCAAAATAATCGATTGTGAAGCTAATGACAATCGATTGTGAAGAGACAGTGTCCATCAGATTTTTCAAAGTTATTAAATAATCGATTGTGAACCTATAACAATCGATTGTCAAGAGGCAGTGTCTAAATTGATTTTTCAAACTATGCAGAGAATGAGAGAAGTAGTGTGAAAATAGCAGTACAGAGAAGCAAGCAACAGTTAACCCAAGCAAATAATACAGTAGAAACCCAGTAGTGTAGTAGACAACCAAGCTTACTCAATCTTGGCTTTCAGCCGATTGAGCGTTCAAATAGAAGAATGAGAGAGTGTAGAAACAGCGGAGAAAGTTAGAGAAAAAATACAGAGAGTTGGAACTTGTAAGAGATATGAAATGTGTTGGTTTTTGAAAGAAAGTTTAGAGAAATGGTATTCGTGTCTATCAAGTGAGAAGAGAAGAGTAGTACTTATAGTTTTGAAAATAGCAGAGAATAGGGTAGGGAGTATATAATTATAGAAATAGTACCAAATTGAATCAACAGGACCTTAATTCAAATTAGTCAGGGATTCATGATTCGAATGGAAGGCAGCTATATTATATAAGGAAAGAATCAATCAGACGACTAATTACACGATGGTAAAGTAGTAGGCTTGTAGTACATAATAGATGCCAAGTACATAATATTCGAATTAGGAAAACAGATACTGAATATTGTAAAAATATTTAAGAGCACAAATATGGTAAGAATACAAAAATAATTCTGAAATTAGTCAAAGAATCACGGACGAGACTAAAATTAGAGGGAATCTGTGCTAATTATAGAGAGAATTTCACAAGCAAGGAAATAATTCAAGAAATCAGTGTAAGAACCTTTAAGGAAAACACATACATATTAGGGATTCAAAGAGATATACAGAATCATTCAAATAGCAATTAGACCTATAAACACGACAGGCGTGAAAAATAGAGAACATTGTGCAAAAAATCATAGAGAGTAGAGGGTTGGAACCCTAGTAAAAAGTATAAAGCATGAAACTCAGAAACAAACATGATCGTAACAAAAACAAACATATAATACATGCGTACATAATACTCGAAAGAAGCAGAATATGCAGTGACCTTGAAAGGGGGTCGGAAACCCTAGCAATAGAAATTAGAGCATGGAACCCAGGTTAACAAGGAAACAAAACAAACAAGTAAAACAAACAAACACAAACGAACATGTAGTACTCAGAAAGTGCAGAAGAAACGATTTTGAAGAAGGGTCAGAAACCCTAATTTGAAAGAGTAGTAACCATCCGAAAATTTGAAACAACCGGAAACACTAAGTAAAAATAGAGTAGAAAACAAAATCAAACTGAGAGTTGTTTTAAAAGAGCAGAGATTAAAGTGAAAAAATTAGGGGTTGCAAAATAATTAGGGAAAACGAAGAACCTGTTGGAAACACGTTCTCAAGGCATTATACTAAACGTGTGTTCATATTTGTAGGTTTTGATGAATGACAAACTATGCGCAAATTGACATATGACGAGGTCCAAGCACAAGCGCAAAATTGATATATAATGAGATTCAAGCACAAGACAAAGATCGAGATTAAGTTTTATATGAGTCGGTATTTAATTGTGTTTTGATCCAACAACTTAAACTCAAGACTTGGCTTCTCTCGTAAAAATATTTTTAACAAATCATGCATATTTAATTTAGAGCAAAATGATTTTAAATAATGCATATTTACTTTAGTCAAAATGATTTTTAAACATGCCTCTAAAATCTGGACTAAGATAATCGATTATGTACTTATGATAATCGATTATGTTTAAGTCAGCTGCTTGACAATCGATTGTGAACTTATGACAATCGATTGTGTTAAGGCAGTGAGCATCAGATTTTTCAAATCTGCATGACAATCGATTGTGAACCTTATGACAATCGATTGTGATGAGGCAGTGTCCAAAGTTTTTCAACGCTCAAAATAATCGATTGTGAAGCTAATGACAATCGCTTGTGAAGAGACAGTGTCCATCAGATTTTTCAAAGTTATTAAATAATCGATTGTGAACCTATAACAATCGATTGTCAAGAGGCAGTGTCTAAATTGATTTTTCAAGACTGATATATAATCGATTGTTAACTTAGTATAATCGATTGTATAACTGACCGTTGCCAAAATGTTTTCAAATACCGTCAGGTAATCGATTATTGATTTCTTATAATCGATTGTTTTAATTAAAATCTGGAAAGGATTTTTTGAACGTTGCTGAGTAATCGATTATTGATTTCTTATAATCGATTGTTGTAATTAAAATCTGGAAAGGATTTTTTGAACGTTGCTGAGTAATCGATTGTAGATTTCTGACAATCGATTGTTTTACGTAAAATCTGGAAATGATTTTTTGAACGTTGCCAGTAATCGATTATTGATCTTAGATAATCGATTGTTAAGCGTAAAATCTGGGATTGATTTTTGGAAGAACTGGCAAACAATCGATTGTGGTAATTTGACAATCGATTGTCACTGAGTAAATTCAGCAATTCTTAATTGGCAATTAGGCAACGGTAATACAAGGTTTTTCAACTATAAATACAGCTTCAAATCAGTCTTTTGTACACAACAATACACAACAACTGATCATACAATTGCTAAAGCTTGCATACTTTATTGCTTATCATTTTATATTCATTACATAAGCTTTTGAGAGCCAAATTCTTGTCAAAAGTTGTTGCGATCTTGAGCGTATTCTTTTTACTCATATCTACTCTTAAAGGAGTGTCTTGTTTGAGTGCTAAGTGTTTTTGTACACTTGAAGGGAAGTGTTAGTCCCTTGTATTGTAAGAAGGAACTTGTGTTTCCTTAGTTGAAGTCTTGGAGTGTTGTATCTCCGAGCAAAGGTTGTTGAGGCTTGTGTCCTCAAGGTGTAACGGTTTGTTGAGCACCCGTAAGCTTAACAAGTTAGTGGAAATCTCGAGAGAGTCTCTCGGGGACTGGACTAGCCACGGGTTGTGGTGAACCAGGATATATCGGTGCGTTTGTTCTAATTTATTTACTTATCGCACTTATTTATTTCCTGCAATTTTTAAATTCCGCAAGTTTACGCTAATTTTTATTATAACGCTACTCACCCCCCCCCCCTCTAGCGTTAAGCGTATTATCTAACAATTGGTATCAGAGCCTAACTCTCTGAAGACTTAACCGTTTGAGAGAAACATCCATGGCTTCTACTCGTGATTCTTTTGCAGGAATAGGTGAAGGACAATGCTCCACCCGACCACCTCTATTTGATGGTACAAATTATACATACTGGAAGGAGAGGATGAGAATATTTGTACAATCAAATAGTTTTCATCTTTGGAAGGTCATAATGAATGGAGAACAAATTCCAACCAAGAAGGTTGAAAATGAATGGGTCCCAAAGTCCGAAGATGAATACGATGCGGATGATACCCGAAAGGTGAAAAATAATGCTAAAGCTATTAATTTATTATATTGTGCTGTAAATGCTGATGATTACAGGAAGATATCCTGTTGCACAACGGCTAAGCAAATGTGGGACAAGCTGGAAATTACGTACGAAGGTACGGACCAGGTAAGGGAAGCCAAAATTGATTTCCTAACCCATGCATATGAATTGTTTCACATGAAGGAAGGCGAAAAGCTCGATGAGATATTTGAACGATTTTCAAAATTCGTAAATGATTTACATGCTCTTAAGAAGACCTTCACGGATAAGGAACTTGTCCGAAAAATTCTCCGAAGTCTCACTCCGGAATGGCGATCCAAGGCCGACGCGATTCAAGAATCCATTGGCATTTCAAATGTCACCATCGACGCATTAAGAGGTAATCTTAAAACTTATAAATCTATTATACTTAACCCTCTTGTTGATGATCAAAGGAAGCAAAGAATCGCTCTCAAGGCAAGCACAAGCCAACCTCAAAATGATGAGGATGGAGACAACGAGTTCGGACTCGTTATCAAGAGATTTCAAAAGTTCATGCGAAAAGAGTATGAACGAAAGGGCAGAAGGCAAGGAGATCAAATAAAGTGCTATGAGTGCGGAGAAACCTGGCACATTAAATCAAATTGCCCAAATGCTAAAAAGGAGAAGAAACCCTTCAAGAAGCAACGAGCATCCATATCTTGGGGAGGCGACTCCGGTGACGAGTCAAGTGAGGAAGAAAAAGACGAAGCCGCAAATCTTTGTCTTATGGCACAAGAAGACAACAAAGAAGAGGTATGTCAAATTTCTTCCAAAAATTTCTTTTCCCTTGAAGAAATGCAAAATGCTTTTGATGAGTTGTATAGCGAATTTATCAAAGCTTCAAAAACTGTTAAGAGTATAAAAGAAAATGCTTCTTTAAAAGAAAAAGATTTTCAAAAACAACTCTCTTTTAAAGAAAAGGAATTGGAAAAACTGATTTTAGAAAATGAGAAGTTGAAAGAGGAAATCAAATTTTTTGGCAAGAGAAGTGCCGACAAGCCCGAGAGTTCTAGAAATTGTACTTCTTGCATGCATCTCAAAAATGAAGTAGAAAGGCTTAAGGGCACCTTAGATAAGTTTAACTCTTCTCATAAAAATTTGAATGAAGTGCTTGTTAATTTGAAGTCGACCAAGCATGGCATAGGTTTTAGAAACGAGCCTAAAGAGAAAGTTGAAGCCAACCCCCAACCACCTAAGGCTCAACCTAGGATAAATAAAACAAATGTTCATCCTAGACACAACAAACCTAGAAATGGTTTTCATCAATCGCAACCTAGAAATAATCATGCTAGAAATAATGCACATTCTAGGCCAAACACTAGAAAGAATTTTGAACCTTTTAGAACACCTAGAAATGACTTCCAACCTAGAAACAACTATTCTAGAAATGATGCATATCCTAGAACAAATGGTAGGAGAAATGATTTTCATGATTTGCGCAATAGTTACATTGTCAAGAATAGAGTAAATGATTTTCGTCCGTCCAATTACTACCAACCTAGAAGGATGCATAATCCTAAGGTGACTTGTCATTATTGTAGACGAATTGGACATATTGCTCCTGCTTGTTTTACACGACATAGACATAACACTCAATCACATCACTATGATTTGCCTAACCCCCAAGGACCCAAAATGGCATGGGTACCTAAAACTCATTAATCTGTTTTGTAGGTATGTTTGAAGGGATCAAGTGTACTATGGTACCTTGATAGTGGATGCTCCAAGCACATGACAGGAGACGAATCCAAATTCCTTCAACTAGAACACAAGGAAGGGGGAAGTGTTATTTTTGGTGAAAACAACAAAGAAAAGATTATCGGCATCGGATCGGTCGGTAAGGATGGAATTTCTTCCATTAAGCATATATTACTTGTGAAAGGTTTAAAACATAATCTCTTGAGCATAAGTCAATTATGTGACAAGGGAAATCTTGTTTTATTTGATTCGGATGAATGCTTAGTTTTTAGACGTAGCGATTTTAAAATTATCCTTCGTGGTTTTAGAATGGATAACATTTATGTGGTTGATCTTGCAAATTCTTCACCCGAATATGTGAATTGTTTAATAAGCAAAGAGGATGATTCTTGGTTATGGCATCGTAGAGTAGCTCACATCAACATGCATCTTTTGAACAAATTGGTTTCACAAAATTTAGTTGTTGGTCTTCCAAATTTGAAATTTGAAAATGACTCTATTTGTGATTCTTGTCAAAAAGGGAAGCAAACAAAAGCATCTTTTAAATCGAAAAATATTGTTTCAGCTACTAGACCATTGCAATTGCTTCACATGGATTTGTTTGGACCATCTCGCATTGAAAGTCTTGGTAGAAATCGTTATGCTTTTGTTATTGTTGATGATTATTCCAAATTTACTTGGACTTTATTTCTTGCCCATAAAAGTGATGCTTTTTAGAATTTTAAATATTTTCTTAAACGTGTTCAAAACGAAAAGGAAACAACCATCACTTCAATTAGAAGTGATCATGGGGGAGAGTTTGATCACAATCTCTTTGCGGACTTTTGTGACGAACTCGGTATCGAGCATACCTTTTCCGCTCCACGAACACCACAACAAAATGGGGTGGTGGAAAGGAAAAATAGGTGTCTCGAAGAGATGGCTAGAACAATGCTCGAAGAGGCTAAGATTCCCAAACATTTTTGGGCGGATGCCGTGAGTACCGCATGCTACGTTTTAAATAGAGTAGTCATAAGGCCAATACTCATGAAAACCCCTTATGAACTCTACAAGGGAAGGAAACCAAATATCTCCCATTTTAGAGTATTCGGTTGTAAATGTTTTATTCATAACAATGGAAAAGATCAATTGGGAAAATTTGATGCCAAATCCGATGAAGGAATTTTTATTGGGTATTCTTCACGTAGCAAAGCATATAGGGTTTTTAATAATAGAACCCAAACTGTGGAGGAATCCCCTCATATTGTGTTTTCCGAAAATAATGCTCGCTTGGCGAGAAAGGATTCTTGTTCTGATCTTGCAGGTATTTTAAATAGTTTAAAAGACAAAGTACAAGAGGAAACTCCTAAGGAAATTCAAGATGAAATCTTGGAACAATCAACGGAGGAAACGCCACAATTGGAGAAAGAAACGAAAATACCTAACGAGTGGAGGACAATCAAAGATCACCCTCTCGAACAGGTAATTGGCGACGTCGGAGAAAAGGTAAGTACCCGAAACTCCCTTAAGAACACCTTAGGACATACTGCTTTTGTTTCTCAAATTGAACCAACAACCATCTCCGAAGCAATTGGGGATGAATTTGGACCTTGGCAATGCAAGAGGAGCTTAACCAATTCAAACGGAATGACGTTTGGGATTTGGTGCCAAGACCCGAAAATCATACCATAATTGGTACGAAATGGGTTTTTCGAAACAAACTAGATGAAAATGGTGTAATCACTAGAAACAAAGCTAGGCTTGTAGCAAAAGGCTATAATCAAGAAGAGGGTATTGACTATGAAGAAACATATGCTCCCGTAGCTAGATTAGAAGCTATTCGTTTACTGCTTGCTTTTGCCTCTTCTATGAATTTCAATTTATATCAAATGGATGTGAAAAGTGCTTTTCTAAATGGTGTTATTCAAGAAGAAGTTTATGTTGAACAACCCCCCAGTTTTGAAGATTTTAAATCTCCCGATCATGTTTTCAAACTCAAAAAGGCTCTTTATGGTTTAAAACAAGCTCCCCGAGCTTGGTATGAAAGATTGAGTAAATTTCTATTGGAAAATGATTTCATTAGGGGGAAAGTTGACACCACTCTTTTTGTTAAGCATAAAAACAATAATATTTTATTAGTTCAAATCTATGCGGATGATATTATATTTGGTGCTACTAACAATGTTTTGTGCAAGGAATTTTCCGATTTAATGACAAGCGAATTTGAGATGTCTATGATGGGTGAGTTAACATTCTTTTTGGGATTACTAGTAAAGCAAATGAAAGAAGGTACGTTCATTTGCCAAGCGAAATATTGCAAAGAATTGCTGAAACGATTTGAAATGACCAATGCAAAAGCAATGGCAACCCCCATGAGCACATCCAATCATCTAGACAAAGATGAGAAAGGTAAGGAAGTCGACATCAAAAAGTATCGAGGTATGATTGGCTCTCTCCTCTATCTTTCTGCTAGCCGTTCGGACATCATGTTTAGCGTGTGCTTATGCGCTCGTTGTCAATCGTGTCCGAAGGAGTCTCACCTAACTGCGGTGAAACGGATATTGAAGTATCTTGTTGGTACTGTAAATGTGGGTCTATGGTACCCCAAAGTTTCTTCATGCCAACTTGTTGGCTATTCCGATTCCGATTTTGCTGGATGTAAATTGGACCGCAAGAGCACTAGTGGCACTTGCCATTTGCTCGGTAGCTCTCTCGTTTCTTGGTTTAGCATGAAACAAGTAAGTGTTGCGTTGTCCACAACCGAGGCCGAATATGTAGCCGCGAGGAGTTGTTGCGCTCAAATTCTTTGGATGAAACAACAACTCTTGGACTATGGCCTAAGTCTTGATCATATCCCTCTTAGATGTGATAATACTAGTGCCATATGCTTGACGAAGAACCCCGTTCTACATTCGCGAACTAAACACATTGAAATTAGACATCATTTTATAAGAGATCACGTTCTCAAGGGCGATGTCGAAACTGAATTTGTTAAAACCAAAGATCAATTGGCCGACATCTTTACAAAGCCCTTAGAGAAAGAGTCCTTCTTCCGAATTCGTAGTGAACTCGGGATCCTTGACTCCACGTTGATCTAAGTCATGCATTGCATTCTCCCTTTCACATGTTTTCTAACTTGAGCGTCGGAGACGTCTAAGGTATTTTTGCAGGGATCGCCCTAAAGGCAGGGGGAATTATAAAGCTTGACGCACAGAACAATCAATTTCTCTTTTATATAATCGATTATCCAGTATCAATAATCGATTGTCTTGACATTATTTGCGTTATTATTTCTGAAATTGCAGATTTAATAATTAAACAAGTTTTTTTATTTATTCTATATTTTTTGCTAATGGCAAAACGGGGAAGATAACGGGTATGCACTCTCAATACTTATCGGCATAAATTAAGGGGGAATTCATATATTGAGGGGGAACAAATTGCATATCTATATACTTGTTGCATATCTTTACATGTCTTTTATCGTCATTATGAATTGCCTAATATGCATATCCCGCTTAAAGTTTGCCATTATCAAAAAGGGGGAAATTGTTGGAAATACGTTCTCAAGGCATTATACTAAACGTGTGTTCATATTTGTAGGTTTTGATGAATGACAAACTATGTGCAAATTGACATATGACGAGGTCCAAGCACAAGCGAAAAATTGATATATAATGAGATTCAAGCACAAGACAAAGATCGAGATTAAGTTTTATATGAGTCGGTATTTAATTGTGATCTTGATCCAACAACTTAAACTCAAGACTTGGCTTCTCTCGTAAAAATATTTTTAACAAATCATGCATATTTAATTTAGAGCAAAATGATTTTAAATAATGCATATTTACTTTAGTCAAAATGATTTTTAAACATGCCTCTAAAATCTGGACTAAGATAATCGATTATGTACTTATGATAATCGATTATGTTTAAGTCAGCTGCTTGACAATCGATTGTGAACTTATGACAATCGATTGTGTTAAGGCAGTGAGCATCAGATTTTTCAAATCTGCATGACAATCGATTGTGAACCTTATGACAATCGATTGTGATGAGGCAGTGTCCATCAAAGTTTTTCAACGCTCAAAATAATCGATTGTGAAGCTAATGGCAATCGATTGTGAAGAGACAGTGTCCATCAGATTTTTCAAAGTTATTAAATAATCGATTGTGAACCTATAACAATCGATTGTCAAGGGGCAATGTCTAAATTGATTTTTCAAACTATGCAGAGAATGAGAGAAGTAGTGTGAAAATAGCAGTACAGAGAAGCAAGCAACAGTTAACCCAAGCAAATAATACAGTAGAAAACCAGTAGTGTAGTAGACAACCAAGCTTACTCAATCTTGGCTTTCAGCCGATTGAGCGTTCAAATAGAAGAATGAGAGAGTGTAGAAACAGCGGAGAAAGTTAGAGAAAAAATACAGAGAGTTGGAACTTGTAAGAGATATGAAATGTGTTGGTTTTTGGAAGAAAGTTTAGAGAAATGGTATTCGTGTCTATCAAGTGAGAAGAGAAGAGTAGTGCTTATAGTTTTGAAAATAGCAGAGAATAGGGTAGGGAGTATATAATTATAGAAATAGTACCAAATTGAATCAACAGGACCTTAATTCAAATTAGTCAGGGATTCATGATTCGAATGGAAGGCAGCTATATTATATAAGGAAAGAATCAATCAGACGACTAATTACACGATGGTAAAGTAGTAGGCTTGTAGTACATAATAGATGCCAAGTACATAATATTCGAATTAGGAAAACAGATACTGAATATTGTAAAAATATTTAAGAGCACAAATATGGTAAGAATACAAAAATAATTCTGAAATTAGTCAAAGAATCACGGACGAGACTAAAATTAGAGGGAATTAGTGCTAATTATAGAGAGAATTTCACAAGCAAGGAAATAATTCAAGAAATCAGTGTAAGAACCTTTAAGGAAAACATATACATATTAGGGATTCAAAGAGATATACAGAATCATTCAAATAGCAATTAGACCTATAAACACGACAGGCGTGAAAAATATAGAACATTGTGCAAAAAATCATAGAGAGTAGAGGGTTGGAACCCTAGTAAAAAGTATAAAGCATGAAACTCAGAAACAAACATGATCGTAACAAAAACAAACATATAATACATGCGTACATAATACTCGAAAGAAGCAGAATATGCAGTGACCTTGAAAGGGGGTCGGAAACCCTAGCAATAGAAATTAGAGCATGGAACCCAGGTTAACAAGGAAACAAAACAAACAAGTAAAACAAACAAACACAAACGAACATGTAGTACTCAGAAAGTGCAGAAGAAACGATTTTGAAGAAGGGTCAGAAACCCTAATTTGAAAGAGTAGTAACCATCCGAAAATTTGAAACAACCGGAAACACTAAGTAAAAATAGAGTAGAAAACAAAATCAAACTGAGAGTTGTTTTAAAAGAGCAGAGATTAAAGTGAAAAAATTAGGGGTTGCAAAATAATTAGGGAAAACGAAGAACCTGTTGGAAACACGTTCTCAAGGCATTATACTAAACGTGTGTTCATATTTGTAGGTTTTGATGAATGACAAACTATGCGCAAATTGACATATGACGAGGTCCAAGCACAAGCGCAAAATTGATATATAACGAGATTCAAGCACAAGACAAAGATCGAGATTAAGTTTTATATGAGTCGGTATTTAATTGTGTTTTGATCCAACAACTTAAACTCAAGACTTGGCTTCTCTCGTAAAAATATTTTTAACAAATCATGCATATTTAATTTAGAGCAAAATGATTTTAAATAATGCATATCTACTTTAGTCAAAATGATTTTTAAACATGCCTCTAAAATCTGGACTAAGATAATCGATTATGTACTGATGATAATCGATTTTGTTTAAGTCAGCTGCTTGACAATCGATTGTGAACTTATGACAATCGATTGTGTTAAGGCAGTGAGCATCAGATTTTTCAAATCTGCATGACAATCGATTGTGAACCTTATGACAATCGATTGTGATGAGGCAGTGTCCATCAAAGTTTTTCAACGCTCAAAATAATCGATTGTGAAGCTAATGACAATCGCTTGTGAAGAGACAGTGTCCATCAGATTTTTCAAAGTTATTAAATAATCGATTGTGAACCTATAACAATCGATTGTCAAGAGGCAGTGTCTAAATTGATTTTTCAAGACTGATATATAATCGATTGTTAACTTAGTATAATCGATTGTATAACTGACCGTTGCCAAAATGTTTTCAAATACCGTCAGGTAATCGATTATTGATTTCTTATAATCGATTGTTTTAATTAAAATCTGAAAAGGATTTTTTGAACGTTGCTGAGTAATCGATTATTGATTTCTTATAATCGATTGTTGTAATTAAAATCTGGAAAGGATTTTTTGAACGTTGCTGAGTAATCGATTGTAGATTTCTGACAATCGATTGTTTTACGTAAAATCTGGAAATGATTTTTTGAACGTTGCCAGTAATCGATTATTGATCTTAGATAATCGATTGTTAAGCGTAAAATCTGGGATAGATTTTTGGAAGAACTGGCAAACAATCGATTGTGGTAATTTGACAATCGATTGTCACTGAGTAAATTCAGCAATTCTTCATTGGCAATTAGGCAACGGTAATACAAGGTTTTTCAACTATAAATACAGCTTCAAATCAGTCTTTTGTACACAACAATACACAACAACTGATCATACAAGCTAAAGCTTGCATACTTTATTGCTTATCATTTTATATTCATTACATAAGCTTTTGAGAGCCAAATTCTTGTCAAAAGTTGTTGCGATCTTGAACGTATTCTTTTTACTCATATCTACTCTTAAAGGAGTGTCTTGTTTGAGTGCTAAGTGTTTTTGTACACTTGAAGGGAAGTGTTAGTCCCTTGTGTTGTAAGAAGGAACTTGTGTTTCCTTGGTTGAAGTCTTGGAGTGTTGTATCTCCGAGCAAAGGTTGCTGAGGCTTGTGTCCTCAAGTTGTAACGGTTTGTTGAGCACCCGTAAGCTTAACAAGTTAGTGGAAATCTCGAGAGAGTCTCTCGGGGACTGGACTAGCCACGGGTTGTGGTGAACCAGGATCTATCGGTGCGTTTGTTCTAATTTATTTACTTATCGCACTTATTTATTTCCTGCAATTTTTAAATTCCGCAAGTTTTTGCTAATTTTTATGATAACGCTATTCACCCCCCCCCCCCCTCTAGCGTTAAGCGTATTATCTAACAGAACCTAGCCGTGAAACTCATATATATTGCCATAGAAGGCATCATCGGACAAAAACCATCGGAGAAAAGCCGAAAACAGACCCAGGTGAAGCTTCAGTGACCGTCTTCCATGGCAAAAGTTGCTGGGCTTCAAGCCTTATAGAGAAAGCAACGATATGAGGTGCCATGGTGAGTGGTGATCGAGAGGTGTGAGGGTGGAGGTGGCAGGAACGACGATGTAGGCTATCGGAGATTAAAGAGAGAACCAGATGGTTCTTCAAAGATGAAGGCTTAGAGAGAATTTGGGAGTGAAGGGGATACAAAGGCGGCGGATTTGGAAAATGACGTAGGGTTATGGGGTTAAAAACGAAAAGGTTAATCGTGGACCGTTGATCAAAATGATCAACGGCCACGATTTAAATGGGGACCCAGGTGGATTGGTTCGAATAGGTTTGGACGGGTAATTTTTGTAATTGGGTCGTGATTGAGGGGTGAATTAGGGTTGAAATATGGCCAAAATTGAAAGACTAAAGGGCTATAATTTAAATGCCCAATTTTCCCCTTAATTTAATTTTATAAAATAGTAAATATTATTATAAAAATCCAATAAAAATACTGAGTTAATAAAATAGATATAAGTGTCAATTTAAATTAATATGAACGATTTTGTAATTAAAATACTTGTCAAATTGATAAATGGGCTAAAATTGCAATTTAATGCGATTTTAATTTAGAAATACCTAATGCACTTGTAAAATTTCGCAAAAATTATTTAAAATATACTTTTATGTAAATGAGAAAATACAAATAAATTATTTATCAAGATACCGAGATTTGGGACTAAATATTGGATTTTATAGTACAAAATATGTCATAAACTAGTTTTTAAATACTTGAAAAAAAGTAGAAAAAATGCCAAACCTTTGTGGACGCTTATATATGCATCCATATGCTATTTAGGGAATATTTTGGAGTATAGAAATACATAGGAAAAAATTAGGTATTAATAGCGGGGCAGAATTTTTAGGAGGGCCCTAAAAATTCCGAAGATAATTTACTAAGCATTCGCATCAGCATCGATCCAGTGAACTGAGGCAGAATTTTGAGGAAGACCCTCAAAATTCTAAAGAATCCGTTTTCATTCATTCAACACTACCGTTAATAGAGCCAGCCTAGTTAACTGGGAAGAATTTTGAGGAGGACCCTAAAAATTCCGGAGTAAACAACGTTGTCGTATCTTGAACCAAGTTGCATTCGTTGGCTTATCATAAAACAAAAATTATTCTTTTCCTTACTTATATATATGTTTCCATCATGTTTGCCAAATCTTTTGCATAAAATCATTCGGATCAATATCGTTCAGCAATGCTACCCTAAATGGCACAGGCGTCATGAGCCGAGGGATACGAACTAACCTACCCCTTTACAGAACTCACAATTTTTCTTTGGATGCGGGAATTCAGGATACAAATTGTCAATGCATGTGCTTTAAAGAGCCAAAACTCTCGAAGCAACTACTCATTTCACAAAAGTTTATTATCTAAATCCAACATTTCCCCAGCACACATGATATCGCAATCATCTACCAGCTAAGAAGATCGCTACCGTCTTCTCTTTTATATTTTTTTTTTTGCATAAGCCTATTCTATGCCTTTTGAGACTAACCTCTTTCTCCATCTTGCATTTTGCATAAGGCTATCTTCTGCCTTTCGAGACTAAGCTCTGTCTCCATATTGCATTTTGCATAAGGCTATTCTCTGCCTTCCAAGGTTAAGCTCTACCTCCATCCCGCATAAGGCTATCTTCTGCCTTTCGAGACTAAGATCTGTCTCCATCTGCATTTTGGCATAAGGCTATTCTCTGCCTTTCGGGACTAAGCTATGTCTCCATCTTGCATTTTGCATAAGGCCATCTTCTGCCTTTCGAGACTAAGCTCTGTCTCCATCTTGCATTTTGCATAAGGCTATTCTCTGCCTTCCGAGGTTAAGCTCTACCTCCATCCTGCATAAGGCTATCTTTTTCCTATCAAGAATAAGCTTTGTTTCCATCTTGCATTTTGCATAAGGCTATTCTCTGCCTTCCGATGTTAAGCTCTACCTCCATCTGCATAAGGATATCTTCTTCCTTTTGAGACTAAGCTCTGTCTCCATCTGCATTTTGGCATAAGGCTATTCTCTGCCTTTCGAGACTAAGATATGTCTCCATCTTGCTTTTTGCATAAGCTATTCTCTGCCTTCCGAGGTTAAGCTCTACCTCCATCCTACATAAGGATATTCTCTGCCTTCGAGACTAAGCTCTGTCTCCACCTTGTGTTGCATAAGGCTATTCTCTGCCTTCCGAGGTTAAGTGCTACATCCTTTATTTTTTGCATTTGGCTGAAAAATCACCATCCTGTTTCATTTTGGCTGAGAATCCCCACCCTGCCGTTAATCTCTCATTTTGGTTGAAACAACGCCATCCTTGCATTCATTCGGCTGAAATATTGCCACCTTTTCATAGGCTGAAATATCGCCAACTTATTCAAATGTGTCATAGTTTGGAGGCACCATCTGCATAGCCCGAGAACACCATTTCATGGCCCGTGAATCTTTACTTTTATGCTCTACATAGCCCAGGACGTCATAGTCTGAAGACGTCATCCTAATAGTTCGAAGACAGCATTCATGGTCCAATGGGAACTTGCATCATGTTTAAATTATGCAATATATACGCACATCGACTGGTTGCAGGTACATCATCTAGCTCACGGCCGTCTCAGCAGGAGCGATCTCGCAATGGTTCTTGGCAGCCTGTCCAATCTCCAAACTCCTATTGCATCTCAAACCCCATTGCGTTTGTCTTTTCCAAACTTCCATCGGCATATCTGCCAGTGGTTCCTAAACTACATATGGCTTGATTCCTTTAAAACCAGGGATATGTAGGCAGCTCAGAAACCGAAGGGTTGTCAAAACACTCTTAGCATAGCCACTTCCGGTCAAAATTGGCCATCTTATCTTTACCCGAATCCTCTTTCATCCTCCTCGAGTAAAGAGGGGCAGCTGTTGTTACCCAATTTTTCCCTATATATTTCTTGCACCCAAAATTCTTTCAAAATAGTATATGTATGCATATATAAGCATTCATTAGGGTTTTCCTCGAAGGACTGATTAAAACAAACCCAAGGGCGGACCTTTGCGTTGGAGGATTCATTCGCAAACAAAGTCCAAACTCCTGGTACCGTTCCCAATACCAACATTGCCTCCTTAACAACTAAATGTATTATTCTTAGACAGAAATCAGCCATGAAGTTGGCCAAAACTTGTGAATTAATTATAGTCTTGGGTTTGTATTTAATGCCGATTTGCTAACTTTGAATGCCCATTTAGCCAAAGGGCCTGATAACTCAGGATTATGAAGGATATCCCATAAGGGAAATGCTGTCACAATGGCTATTGGTTGATACTGAAAATAAGGCCTAAGCATTCGAAGGACAACTACGAGAGCGAAAGCCAGATTTTGAAGGTGCGGATAATGTGTCTCCACTCTTTATATTATTTTACTAAGGTAATAAACATGAAATTGTGTACCTTTTTCTCCCCTGACCAAAACGGCACTTACCTTTATTTTTGAGGCTGCCAGATAGATGAACAACAGCTCACTTTCACTTAGTTTTGGCAAAAACGGCGGGCTAGAAAGGTATCTTTTTAGGTCTTTCAGTGCATGCTGGCATTCCATAGCCCATACAAAGTCGTTCTTCTATTTCGAAAGCGAAAAGAAGTGATTGAACTTTTTCTAGGACCTTGAGCTGAACCTAGTTTGAGTTGTTAACCTACCAGTCAGCCATTTTACTTCCTTCATGCTTGTCGGGAGGTATGAGATATCCACGATGGCTTTGACTTTATTGGGGTTTACCTAAATTCCTCTTTGAGAGACCAAACAACCCAGGAAATTTATCGGAACCCACCCCAATGGCACACTTATTTGGATTGAGCGTCATGTTGTACTTGTTGGAAATCATGTATACCTTTGATATGTGCGCTTTGGTTGTATGAGCATGATTTTCAGGTATAGGTTTTGATGAATGACAAACAATGAAGTTAAGTGTATAATCAAATGGCGAGAAGCATACTGATGACGGAATTGCATGAACAAGCTAAAGAAGTTCAAGACCGAAGACCCAAGACGTAGGTCGTTTGGTAGAACCAATGTAAGGACAACGTTTAAGTTATCTTATCCTTTCGCTCAACATTAGGTCATCATAAACATGCATAAAATCACTTTATTAAATTATATATATCATAAATATTTTTAATATATACTTCAAACAAAATGATTTTAACGTTTTCATTTCAACCAAAATGGGTTTTGAAGTAAGTTTTCAATTCTTGTATACTCTGGTATACACAGTGTATAGTGTATATCAAGTGTATATAATCGACCGTTGCCAAAGTTTTGAACACTGGAACAACATAATCGATTGTATACTTTAACAATCGATTGTTGACAATCGATTTTCTACTTTAACAATCGATTATTTTGAGACAGTGTGCAACCGAAGTTTTTAAATATCAAAACAATCGATTGTCTTTGTCCACAATCGATTATCAACAATCGATTGTCCCTTCATACAATCGATTATATTTTGACCGTTCCCACAGAATCCTAAATTGATTTTTGAACGTTGAAGACAATCGATTATTCAGGCTTAACAATCGATTGTTTAGCCTAAAATCAGGAATCTGTTTTCTGAACGTTGGTCAGACAATCGATTGTCACCTCCACACAATCGATTGTTTGAGCACAGAATCAGGGATTTGATTTGTCAATTAAGCAACGGTCAGCACTACTTTTTCACCTATAAAAAGAGGTCTTTTGAGCTGATTTTAAACACACAACTCCTGCATATATTGATATACATATTGATCATTTTCAAGCATCATTTTATAGCTTTTGTTGAGCCATTTGATAGACAACTTTGTGTTGTTCATAGAGCTTATTTTGTTTCTCTTTATCCACTCTATTGAGAGAGTATTTGTTGTAAAAGAGAGTCGTTTGAGAAGAACATATCTTCTCATTTGTCGGGTTTGCTAAGTACCCAAAGTCTTAGTGGTTGAAGTCTTGGGGTGAGGTATCCTCAAGCAAGTGAAGTCTTAAGGTGTGGTATCCTTGAGCAACTGTAACGGTTTGTTAAGCACCCGTAAGCTTGACGAAGATAGTGGAATCTCGAGAGAGTCTTTCGGGGACTGGACTAGCCGCGGGTTGTGGTGAACCAGGATAAAATACGGTGTGTTCTTTCTTGATTATTTCAATTACCGTATTTACTTATTCCTGCAATTTTAAATTCCGCAATATTTCAATATTCTCGTGCCTCACTATTCATCCCCCCCCCCCCTCTAGTGAACGGCATAAATACTAACAATTGGTATCAGAGCCTAACTCTCTGAAAGCCTTAACCGGGTGAGAGCTATATATATTTTTGTGTATAGAATATTGAAAGCAGGAATGATGAATGAAGGACAATCCACCACTTACGTTCCACTATTTGACGGAACAAACTATACATATTGGAAAGGGCGGATGAGTATCTTCCTCAAAGCGAACAATTTTCGTTTGTGGCAAATCATCAAAAACGGTGAACCAATGCGACAAAGAAAGTTGGAGAAATCACGGTTCCGAAGAAGGAAGATGAATATGATGCCAAGGACATGAAGATAGTTGAAAATAATGCAAGGGCCATCCATGTATTATATTGTGCGGTGAATCCGAATGACTATCGGAAAATCTCTTGCTGCACAACCGCCAAGGAGATGTGGGACAAACTCGAGATCATTTATGAAGGTACGCCTCAAGTCCGAGAATCCAAAATAGATTTTCTAACTCATAAATATGAAACTTTTAAAATGGAGAAGGAACCTATTGGTGTTATGTTTGAACGATTTTTAAGAATCGTCAATGATCTCCATGCTCTCGGGAAAGTCTACATGAACAAAGATCTTGTTCGAAAAGTCCTACGGAGTCTCACTCCCGAATGGCGTTCCAAAGCCAATGCCATCCAAGAGTCGATGGAATACACGAATATCACAATTGATGGACTAAGAGGTAACCTCGAAACTTATGATAGCACAATTCTTAATCCTTATCTTAGAAGTGATTCGAATTTTGCCTTCAAAGCCTCATCCTCTAAAAGAGAAGAGGTAAGTGATTCGGAAAGGGATGATGAAAATACTTCCAGTGATATATTTGAAAAGTTTTGTAAGTCTTTGAAGAAGGACAAGAAAAAGAGGAAACACCATAGGCGCGTATCACGGGACTCAGACAGCTCGGGCAATGAAGCCGGCGCATTATGTCTCATGGCAAACGGAGAAGAAGAGGTAAGTACATCTAACTCTCACTCATTTGAAGATTTACAAAATGCCTATGATGAATTGTATGGTGAATTTGTCAATGCTTCCAAATTGATAAAAGAATTGAAGAAAACACTTTCTTTGCAGAAATCACTTTCTTTGCAAACAGATTTTCAGACAACACTTTCTTTACAAGAAAAAGATTTTGAAAAATCCTCTTCTTTGAAAGAAATAGATTTTGAAAAATTGACTAATGAAAATGGTGTTCTTAAAAACAAAATTGAAGTTTTAGAAAAAGAAAACAAATTTTTGGAAAATGACATTGCTGTTTTTAAAAATAAAATCAAGGAATTGAATGAAGCTTCTTCTATTGATACATGTTCAAATTGTTCTTCTTGTAGTTCTTTAAAACTAGAGAACACAGAACTTAGGAAAGCACTAGAAACACGTAGTGTTGATATTCCTAAAGCTGAAACAAAGAAGAAAAAGCCTAGGAATAACTATAGGCGTAAAATGAATAAGAATCATGATAGAAATGGAGTTGCGCAACCTAGAAATGATTCTAGGATTTTTGCTAATGAGTCTAGGAATAATTATTCTAGACCACCTAGAGATGACTCTAGGAATTTCAACGCGTCTAGGAATGACTTTAGATCACCTAGAACGCATTTGGCTCAACCTAGACATATGCACAATCCTAATGTTATATGTCATTATTGTAATCAGGTAGGACACATTGCACCCGTTTGCTTTGCTAAACATAGAGATTTATGTGTTGATTACAATTATTATTATCCTAACCCCCAAGGACCCAAAAGTAGTTGGGTACCAAAAACCTATTTTTAGGTACTTTTGCAGGTGTGCTTGAAGACTACAAAATTGTAGTGGATGCACCAAGCACGAAACCTTAATGCATTAAGGGGGAACGTCGGTTAGTTATCGTATTTTGAATAAAAACACAATGAGTTGATATGTGTAAATAATCTATATCAGTTTTGGTTGATACATGCTTTAATCAGTTCTTTTTGAATAACAATTAGTATCAATTTGGTTTATAATAATTGATTGATTCATGTTTTGATGAACATTCTTAGTTTAAAATAACAATTGATATTGTTGAGAAAAATGACCGTTATCATTAGTATGCCATTTACTAACATTTGATATGATCTTGTTTATAACGATTGGTATCGTCAATGGTTTAAATTTTTTTTGGTATAGTCTTTTTGCTAATGCCAAAAGGGGGAAGAATATGGGCGATATGCATGCCTTAATTGAGGGGGAATATTCAATTAAGGGGGAATTATATTGAATTGATTTCTATGAATTGTTCGCATAAATTGTATGTTGAGAAATAGCATGAATTTAGGGGGAATTCAATATGCATATCTTCCGTTTTTTGTCATTATCAAAAAGGGGGAAATTGTTGGAAATCATGTATACCTTTGATATGTGCGCTTTGGTTGTATGAGCATGATTTTCAGGTATAGGTTTTGATGAATGACAAACAATGAAATCAAGTGTATAATCAAATGGCGAGAAGCATACTGATGACGGAATTGCATGAACAAGCTAAAGAAGTTCAAGACCGAAGACCCAAGACGTTGGTCGTTTGGTAGAACCAATGTAAGGACAACGTTTAAGTTATCTTATCCTTTGGCTCAACATTAGGTCATCATAAACATGCATAAAATCACTTTATTAAATTATATATGTCATAAATATTTTTAATATATACTTCAAACAAAATGATTTTAACGTTTTCATTTCAACCAAAATGGGTTTTGAAGGAAGTTTTCAATTCTGGTATACACAGTGTATATCAAGTGTATATAATCGACCGTTGCCAGTTTTGAACACTGGAACAACATAATCGATTGTATACTTTAACAATTGATTATTTTGAGACAGTGCAACCGGTTTTTAAATATCAAAACAATCGATTGTCTTTGTCCACAATTGATTATCAACAATTGATTGTCCCCTCATACAATCGATTATATTTTGACCGTTCCCACAGAATCCTAAATTGATTTTTGAACGTTGAAGACAATCGATTAATCAGGTTTAACAATCGATTGTTTAGCCTAAAATCAGGAATGGAACGTTGGTCAGACAATCGATTGTCACCTCCAAACAATCGATTGTTTGAGCACAGAATCAGGGATTTGATTTGTCAATTAAGCAACGGTCAGCACTACTTTTTCACCTATAAAAAGAGGTCTTTTGAGCTGATTTTAAACACACAACTCCTGCATATATTGATATACATATTGATCATTTTCAAGCATCATTTTATAGCTTTTGTTGAGCCATTTGATAGACAACTTTATGTTGTTCATAGAGCTTATTTTGTTTCTCTTTATCCACTCTATTGAGAGAGTATTTGTTGTAAAAGAGAGTCGTTTGAGAAGAACATATCTTCTCATTTGTCGGGTTTGCTAAGTACCCAAAGTCTTAGTGGTTGAAGTCTTGGGGTGAGGTATCCTCAAGCAAGTGAAGTCTTAAGGTGTGGTATCCTTGAGCAACTGTAACGGTTTGTTAAGCACCCGTAAGCTTGACGAAGATAGTGGAATCTCGAGAGAGTCTTTCCGGGGCTGGACTAGCCACGGGTTGTGGTGAACCAGGATAAAATACGGTGTGTTCTTTCTTGATTATTTCAATTACCGTATTTACTTATTCCTGCAATTTTAAATTCCGCAATATTTCAACATTCTCGTGCCTCACTATTCACCCCCCCCCCCCCTCTAGTGAACGACATAAATACTAACAATTGGTATCAGAGCCTAACTCTCTTAAAGCCTTAACCGGTTGAGAGCTATATATATTTTTGTGTATAGAATATTGAAAGCAGGAATGATGAGTGAAGGACAATCCACCACTTGCGTTTCACTATTTGACGGAACAAACTATACATATTGGAAAGGGCGGATGAGTATCTTCCTCAAAGCAAACAATTTTCGTTTGTGGCAAATCATCAAAAACGGTGAACCAATGCCGACAAAGAAAGTTGGAGAAATCACGGTTCCAAAGAAGGAAGATGAATATGATGCCAAGGACATGAAGATAGTTGAAAATAATGCAAGGGCCATCCATGTATTATATTGTGCGGTGAATCCGAATGACTATCGGAAAATCTCTTGCTGCACAACCGCCAAGGAGATGTGGGACAAACTCGAGATCATTTATGAAGGTACGCCTCAAGTCCGAGAATCCAAAATTGATTTTCTAACTCATAAATATGAAACTTTTAAAATGGAGAAGGAACCTATTGGTGTTATGTTTGAACGATTTTTAACAATCGTCAATGATCTCCATGCTCTCGGGAAAGTCTACACGAACAAAGATCTTGTTCGAAAAGTCCTACGGAGTCTCAGTCCCGAATGGCGTTCCAAAGCCAATTCCATCCAAAAGTCGATGGAATACACGAATATAACAATTGATGGACTAAGAGGTAACCTCGAAACTTATGATAGCACAATTCTTAATCCTTATCTTAGAAGTGATTCAAATTTTGCCTTCAAAGCCTCATCCTCTAAAAGAGAAGAGGTAAGTGATTCGGAAAGGGATGATGAAAATACTTCCAGTGATATATTTGAAAAGTTTTGTAAGTCTTTGAAGAAGGACAAGAAAAAGAGGAAACACCATAAGCGCGTATCACGGGACTCAGACAGCTCGGGCAATGAAGCCGGCGCATTATGTCTCATGGCAAACGGAGAAGAAGAGGTAAGTACATCTAACTCTCACTCATTTGAAGATTTACAAAATGCCTATGATGAATTGTATGGTGAATTTGTCAATGCTTCCAAATTGATAAAAGAATTGAAGAAAACACTTTCTTTGCAGAAATCACTTTCTTTGCAAACAGATTTTCAGAAAACACTTTCTTTACAAGAAAAAGATTTTGAAAAATCCTCTTCTTTGAAAGAAATAGATTTTGAAAAATTGACTAATGAAAATGGTGTTCTTAAAAACAAAATTGAAGTTTTAGAAAAAGAAAACAAATTTTTGGAAAATGACATTGCTGTTTTTAAAAATAAAATCAAGGAATTGAATGAAGCTTCTTCTATTGATACATGTTCAAATTGTTCTTCTTGTAGTTCTTTAAAACTAGAGAACACAGAACTTAGGAAAGCACTAGAAACACGTAGTGTTGATATTCCTAAAGCTGAAACAAAGAAGAAAAAGCCTAGGAATAACTATAGGCGTAAAATGAATAAGAATCATGATAGAAATGGAGTTGCGCAACCTAGAAATGATTCTAGGATTTTTGCTAATGAGTCTAGGAATAATTATTCTAGACCACCTAGAGATGACTCTAGGAATTTCAACGCGTCTAGGAATGACTTTAGATCACCTAGAACGCATTTGGCTCAACCTAGACATATGCACAATCCTAATGTTATATGTCATTATTGTAATCGGGTAGGACACATTGCACCCGTTTGTTTTGCTAAACATAGAGATTTATGTGTTGATTACGATTATTATTATCCTAACCCCCAAGGACCCAAAAGTAGTTGGGTACCAAAAACCTATTTTTAGGTACTTTTGCAGGTGTGCTTGAAGACTACAAAATTGTAGTGGATGCACCAAGCACGAAAGCTTAATGCATTAAGGGGGAACGTCGGTTAGTTATCGTATTTTGAATAAAAACACAATGAGTTGATATGTGCAAATAATCTATATCAGTTTTGGTTGATACATGCTTTAATCAGTTCTTTTTGAATAACAATTAGTATCAATTTGGTTTATAATAATTGATTTATTCATGTTTTGATGAACATTCTTAGTTTAAAATAACAATTGATATTGTTAAGAAAAATGACCGTTATCATTAGTATGCCATTTGCTAACATTTGATATGATCTTGTTGATAACGATTGGTATCGTCAATGGTTTAAAAATTTTTTGGTATATTCTTTTTGCTAATGCCAAAAGGGGGAAGAATATGGGCGATATGCATGCCTTAATTGAGGGGGAATATTCAATTAAGGGGGAATTATATTGAATTGATTTCTATGAATTGTTTGCATAAATTGTATGTTGAGATATAGCATGAATTTAGGGGGAATTCAATATGCATATCTTCCGTTGTTTGTCATTATCAAAAAGGGGGAAATTGTTGGAAATCATGTATACCTTTGATATATGCGCTTTGGTTGTATGAGCATGATTTTCAGGTATAGGTTTTGATGAATGACAAACAATGAAGTCAAGTGTATAATCAAATGGCGAGAAGCATACTGATGACGGAATTGCATGAACAAGCTAAAGAAGTTCAAGACCGAAGACCCAAGACGTAGGTCGTTTGGTAGAACCAATCTAAGGACAACGTTTAAGTTATGTTATCCTTTGGCTCAACATTAGGTCATCATAAACATGCATAAAATCACTTTATTAAATTATATATATCATAAATATTTTTAATATATACTTCAAACAAAATGATTTTAACGTTTTCATTTCAACCAAAATGGGTTTTGAAGTAAGTTTTCAATTCTGGTATACTCTGGTATACACAGTGTATATCAAGTGTATATAATCGACCGTTGCTAAAGTTTTGAACACTGGAACATAATCGATTGTATACTTTAACAATCGATTGTTGACAATCGATTGTCTACTTTAACAATCGATTATTTCGAGACAGTGTGCAACCGGTTTTTAAATATCAAAACAATCGATTTTTCTTTGTCCACAATCGATTATCAACAATCGATTGTCCCTTCATACAATCGATGATATTTTGACCGTTCCCACAGAATCCTAAATTGATTTTTGAACGTTGAAGACAATCGATTATTCAGGTTTAACAATCGATTGTTTAGCCTAAAATCAGGAATCTTTTTTGAACGTTGGTCAGACAATCAATTGTCACCTCCAAACAATCGATTGTTTGAGCACAGAATCAGGGATTTGATTTGTCAATTAAGCAACGGTCAGCACTACTTTTTCACCTATGAAAAGAGGTCTTTTGAGCTGATTTTAAACACACAACTCCTGCATATATTGATATACATATTGATCATTTTCAAGCATCATTTTATAGCTTTTGTTGAGACATTTGATAGACAACTTTGTGTTGATCATAGAGCTTATTTTGTTTCTCTTTATCCACTCTATTGAGAGAGTATTTGTTGTAAAAGAGAGTTGTTTGAGAAGAGCATATCTTCTCATTTGTCGGGTTTGCTAAGTACCCAAAGTCTTAGTGGTTGAAGTCTTGGGGTGAGGTATCCTCAAGCAAGTGAAGTCTTAAGGTGTGGTATCCTTGAGCAACTGTAACGGTTTGTTAAGCACCCGTAAGCTTGACGAAGATAGTGGAATCTCGAAAGAGTCTCTCGGGGACTGGACTAGCCACGGGTTGTGGTGAACCAGGATAAAATACGGTGTATTCTTTCTTGATTATTTCAATTACCATATTTACTTATTCCTGCAATTTTAAATTCCGCAATATTTCAATATTCTCGTGCCTCACTATTCACCCCCCCCCCCCCCCTTTAGTGAACGGCATAAATACTAACAGTACTTTCTCAAAATGTTAAACGTTTCTTTGAGATGTTTAAGATGATCTCCTATATCTTATGACTTGACTAACATCTCATCGATATACACTTCCATCGTCTTACTATCAGTTTTTCAAAAATCTTATTAAAGAGTCTTTGAGAAGTGGCTCCAGCCTTTTTAAGCCCAAAAGGCATCACATTATTGCATTATGTGCCAAAATTTGTGATGAAAGATGTCTTAACTTAATCTTGCAGGTTCATCCTAATTTGATTATACCTGGAATAAGCATCAAGAAAACTCATTAACTCGTGTTTGGCCGTAACATCAATCATTTGATTAATGTTTGGAAAGGGAAATAGTCTTTAGGTCACGCCTTATTCAAATTATTATAGTCTACACACATCCTAAATTTTTCAATCTTTTTAGGCAATTTTACTATGTAATCCAGCCAATCTGGATATTTTACCTCTGTAATTGAAGCAATGATAAGTAATCATGTTACTTCTTCCTTAACAAACCTATTTTTGACCTCTGCAATCGATCTCTTCTTATGGCTTATCGGAGAGACGCTTGGATCCAGACTCATTTTGTAGACTGCCACCTCTAATTGAATACATGTCATATCTAAATGCGACCAAGAAAAGCAATCAACGTTAGATTTAAGAAGACGTATAAGTTTTAGCCTGAGTATGGGACTCAACTCCTTCCCTAAATGGAATTTCCTTTCTGAAACATCAACATTTGATTGTAGGTTGAAGGTACAAACTTCATTCATATATCCACGGCCTCCCGAAGATTACATTATAACCCATGTTGACATCTACCACTTCGAACATGGTAGTCTTCGTTATACTTTCGGCATGGGTGGGCAACATAATTTCTCCTCCGATTGTCACAATTGTTAGATTAAATCCAATTAGGAGTTTTATCGCCGGAATTATGTTCCTTATTAACTTCGCCTGCTCTATAACTCTTCATTGTATGATGTTGGCCGAACTTGTTGGAAACCAAAACATACTAAATTTGAAATCTAAAACATTATGAGAAATTACCAAAGCATCATTATGGAGTAGAAGAAGTCCATCAGCATCTTCCTCCTTAAAGGTGATATCATCTTATAAGACTTGTCGGATGCTCTTGACATGAGTCACTGATATCTTTATCTTCTTTACTGCCGAAAATATCACTCGATTGACTTCATCTCCTCAAAGATCGTGTTAATTGTCATCCGAGGTAACCCTACTGTCGGTTTTGAGGGGTCTGCATTATCCCGATTTCTCTCATAATCGTTCTTGGAGAGGTCGCTTAAGAACTCTCTGAGGTGACCATTCTTTAGCAAAGGTGCCGCCTCTTGTCATAGACGTCGGCAAACCCTAATACTATGTTCGTGATCCCCATGGAATTCACACCATAGATTACGATCCCTTTGGCTGGGATCCGATTGGATCGGTTTAGGGAACATGTATTCATTAATATTTCTCATGGCCAACACAAGTTCCACAAAACTGATATTAAAATTATAATCAAATAATCGGGGATACGCTTAATCTCGGGACCCTGACATCTCTTTTTCTTGCAACAATCTATTATTGTAGCCATGATTCGCCCTTCTATCAAAAGTAAATCTAGCCGATGACTGGAATCCATTATTACCACGCCAATCTGCCCTCCTGTAAGGTTGGAAAGGACTCCTAGAGGGTCTCCCATCTATATTAAAATCATTTTTCAACTTATTCTGATTCCAATCATGATTTCATCATTTGAAAGACACCGAATAACCAAATTGATCATACTCTATTTTGATTTTCAACTCGTAGCAGTTATGAACATCTGCTCATATGGTTGCCTTAATTCGAGCAATCTTTCCTTCAATTTTTGTGAGGCATCAAAACTTAATGGATTGAGACCATTTGTAAATGCCTCTGCTGCCAACTTTTCCGAAAATGCTGGTAACAACATCTTTTATTTCTGGAACCAGAGCACGAACTCTTGCAATAATTCAGTTTTTTTTGAGATATTCTGAACATATCCAACCTCCTTGTCTGGACCTTTCTTGCTCTTGCATAAGATTTGATAAATGAATCTGTGAGCATTTCAAAGGAGTCAATAGAATGTTCTGGTAAGAGAGAATACCAAGTTAAGGCACTTTTCCTGAGGGTATACTACTAAACATCAAGTTTTAGTTACGGACAAATTCTGTAGCTAAGTAGAAAAATTCATCCCTAATCTCATTTAGCGACGAATTAGCAAAAGGTTATATAAAATTCTGCTAGTTACGAGTGTATTAGCGACAGACTAGCGATGATTTTTGTTGCTAATTCCATTTTTTTGTTGTGTTATATACATATCGCCAAACTTCTTCAACAAATCCAATTCAATCTCATGCTAGGACAACTTGTTTCCCCGTAGTGTAGATCATAATGTGCTCATGTGGATCCGAAGTCCCATCATATTTTTGTATATCTAGCATCTTAAACCTCTTTGGGATGAACTCCGGCAGCATTTGGTTTAAATGAAAACTTGGTGTATTTCTTCAAATATGGTCCCTTTAACACCGGTGGCGCTCTTGGGATTTGAACCATTCGAGCATGAAATTCCTTCGCATTCTGAGCCATTCTCTCATTCATCTCTTTCATGAATATCATGAGCTCATCTTTGAAAGGGTTATTTAAGTTGTTGTTCCCAAATCCACTACGCGTTCCACTTGCTTCGTCAATACTAATCTTCACCCTTGGAGTGTCGTTATTGATTCTTTGAACCGTTTAATTTACGGGAACACAAAGAGGAATCGGGGACCTTCCACTTTCATTATTGGAAGCACACAAAAATGCTTGTTTTAATTTCGTCATCACCCGATCATGCCTTGAGAGGTGATCCATGATTGCTCTTTGTTGTTTTCTTAGGAGTTTGACTATTTCAGCAATATGTTCATCGTCTGCATCATCAGGGGCTAGACTCCTCACATGTCGAGGATACCACCCTTAGTGAACTGGGATTGCTTCGCGGATTTCGTTGTTTTCATCACGCTGGACCATTTCGTCTCGTTCATCATATGACCAGATATTGAAGACATTGTTATCATCTTTAGCTGCCATACCTGATTTTTCTTTACCAAGGAAAGAATCAAAATATATTAGTAGCAGATGAATGGATCAAGTAATTACATAATTATCTATGCCCCACAGTAGGCGACAAGACATTTATCTGTAAAGCGGTATAGTTTGAATTTGTAACGTGATTTATAGACAAGTGAATCGATTTGACCCAAAAAATATTACATAACTAATAAATAAAGGGATTACAAAATGAAATTAAAAGAAAAACAAGCCTGATTGTGAGATTGGTCTTTCCAGTAGCAGAAGTACGAGCAATAATAAAAGCAAAATAAAGTAAATGACTTTTTAGAGAGCAAAATATAGCTTTTAGTGTACAGAGTATTTTATGCCTACAAAATGGTGCTAATTCTCCTATTTCTAGCATTATGTAGGGAGACAAGTTCCCCAAATCAAGTTCCTCTTGAACGAGAATAAAAATGATCATTGATGGTTGCATAACGGTTGGTTGTAAATACTGATATCCTCTGTAACAAGTGCACATTGAATGCCATGGATTCATCCGGCACCGGTCACATATTTACATCCGGTGCCAGTAATTTACTGACTCACGTCCCACTTGTCTTCAGTTCCATGTGCCACCCTTTATTCGTCCAACTGTCGCTATCCAATTCTACCTTATATAGTCATCAAATTAATCTACTTAATAATAAGGGGGAAATGGCATATTTATACTAAGGCTCAACATAAGCTAAATAAGTATAGAATACGTCTAAACTAGCTTTAAATATAGTTTAGGCTGAAAATAACAAAACTAGAAAAATTAATTGTCTCCATATATTTTTCGGGCATATTTTAGCCATATTCGGCTCCACGATCAATAATTGTGGAGAGGTTTATGAGTAGTACTCCTTCCAATTGTCTCAACGTTCCAAAAATCGTGGAAACACTTTTGTGATGTCTTTAGTTGCAAGCTGCTTCTAAAGTCGTGGAGACGATTCTTGCTACAAGTTTTTGGCTCCAATTTGCTCCTGTTTTTCCTCTGACTTGTTTGACTTGAAAATCGGTTTCCATGACTTTTTATAGTACTTCAAGGACTTAATGTCAATGTGGAAGCCCTACTTAACACATGTGCCAATCCGGATCGTAGTCATCTTCATCCTAATAATATTTGATAAGTACTAACAAATTACAACAAAACACAAAAAAAGAGGACATTTCTTTTATTAAAAGACGAAAGAAACTCCTAAGAATGACTTTGAGACTTATAGCATATCCTACACCGATGATTTTCATTAAGCATATTTGAATTCGATTGATATAAGATAGTCTTAATATCTAAATATCTTCATATTCATTTATACCTATGATTCGTATGCAATGTTAATTAGTTAAATATAAAGAACTAACTAAATTTTATTGGTCCGCAGATCAGCTCATCCCAGCCTCAAACAATCCTTAACGACCAATTGGCTTACTTGAGTCGGGCTAAATTGCCTTGATCTTAGATGAAATAAAAAAAAAGTCTTATTGAGCGTTTGGACATAAGAATTGTAAAATTTCAACAACAAAAAGTGAAAAAACAAATTCAAGTGAAAATGGTATTTCAAAATTAGAGTTGTGTTCGGACATGAATATAATATTGGGTTGTTGTTAAAGTTTTGTAAGTGTCATCAGTGATAATATTGAAAATTAGCATTTTGAATTTTTTGTCTTCTTTTAAGTCGTTGATCTATCGGAAACAACCTCTCTGTCCTATCGGGTTAAGGGTAAGATTTGCGTATACATTACCTCCACAGACCCTACTTTGTAGGATTTTACTGGGTAATTATTGTCGTTGTTGTAGAATTTTGGAGTTTTTTATATTTTCAAAAAATTCCAAAATTTATTTTCAAATAAAAATTGTAAATTTTATGGCCAAACATTGATTTCGAAAAAAAAGTACAAATTTTTCGAAAAAATATGAAAAAATTCTTACGTCCAAACGGCAAAAGGGGTCGCTTTATATTATTATCGCATCGTCATCATCTCCATATTCTATCCTTCCCACCCCTTTGAGGTTATTTAAGCGTGTGAATTGGTCATGAATGCTTATTTCATGCTATTACCCGTCCCGTCCTATAGATCCTAGAGGGCATTTAGGATCACTATTCCTATAAGGTTGGAACTAAGCCGAACCCTTAAGATTAAAGGTTAAAATACTAAGCAACATACAAAAATAGATAAGACTTGCATATAAAGGAATCATATAAGATATGTAAAGGCTCAAATAGCCTTCTATAAGCGAACAGGTAATTAACACGTCTAAGAAACATGTAAGGTCTAAGGAAAAGATAGTTTTAAAAAATTGGAGTATAAATTGAAACAGAAATGGTGGAGTTTGCAGAAAAACGTAAGAGAAAAACATTCAGAACTTAAGAGAAGCAGTATAAGTTTATTTTTTAGAAATCTGCCGAAGTCGTTTAGAAACATTTGGAAGGCCAAGTAAAACAGTTTTAGTCAGGCAGAGTAAAAGAATGAGTGTGAAAGCATTTTGAAGTTACAGAACTGTAAACATACAGGCCTTTGAGCTTTTGAAAATTAGTATGCAGAAAGCTGAAATAGTGGTCTAATCTGGACAGGAAATGCAGCAAAACCTTTTTGCATAGATGATTTTAAAAAATGTGACAGAAGTTTGTAAAAAATACAGAGGGCTTTCAGAAACAAACGGATTCAGACAGAGGCGAATTAACTTGAACAAGACTTGAAAGTAATTAGCCCACTTTATCCTTTTATCCGGCCTAAGGTTTCCCTAGGCGTTATTAAAAATGGTGAGCATGCAATGGTTTCTGATTTTAACAAGGAGGTTATTAACCAGTTTTACATTTGTTGTTTAGCAAGATTAGTGAGGCATTCAACAGTTACAAAATCAAGACCCTAAGCACATGTTATCTAATGCATTTAGAGGCCCTAAAGCATGGTATCTAAATGTAAGGCAGTAATTTTTATTATTAACTGACAAATAATAAGCTCAAATTAAAAGACCTAAAAATAGGATTTCTATGTGTGAGATACATGTCCTATACACGGTTTCGCAAATAAATAAGTAAACCCTATAACATGTTTTCTACCCATATCTTAATAATCATGCATAACGCTCCCTAAATTCACTATAATCCCCATTGTTATTTACAAATTATTACAGCCAAGTAATTAAAATACAATAGTGATAAAAAGAAAATAAGAAGTTATTCTATAGAGAGCTTTCATCCAGGCCCAAGCGTCACCAATCTCACTCCTTTCGAGTTTCACATCCATTACCAAGGCTTGGGTGTGGCAAAGTTCCCTAAGGGTTCGTTTGAACCCCTGGACAATATCAAGCACCCAAAAATGTCCCAATTAGACAAGTGCAAACATTGGAAGTGCCAGCCTTGTCCATCAAAGTTCCATGGGTGCTCAAGGCTCCCATGGCAGTGCTTACACTAAGGGGGCAGACCCTAAAGCTCTAAGAATGAGATTGTAATTGAGAGAGTTGAAAACAGTTGAGAGACATTTTGAGAAAAACAATTGAAAGAACTGAGAGAGTTTAAGAAAATAGTTGAAAGAGCTAGTAAAAAATAGTTGAAAGAATTAATTGAATTTAAGGAATTATTTCAGACTGGCCAGTTTTAGAACAGCAGGGCATCACACAAACAGGGGGGCAAAGGGGAAAGGGGACAAATAAGTGAACTACTCACATATAGACAACATATTGTAGGAAAACAATCAAGCATGGTTGTAAAACAAAGGTTCAATTTTTTACTACACTTAGCTTCAAACAGAGATTATAAGTTAAACAAGTAGCCAAGTAGACATGGATGCATGGTAGTAGCACACAAGAAAAACATCCATTGAAACAGTGATGGGATAAGGGAGCAAATAAATAAAGTGCAAATGAGTAAAGGGAACCGTCAACATGTTGGGTAAAAGTAATAGACATGGTTAAAGACAAGGGTTTAGTTCTTACTGTACCAAACCCCAAATATAACCAACCTCGGGGAGAGGTTTCAGGGCTGTTAAGTAGTCAAGCAGTAGTGCACATTGAGACAAGGGGAAAGGGGATAAGGGAGAACATGCTAAGTTAAACTAATAGACTAACAACTACAAGCTAGTGGCAATAAGAGCATATGAACCATAGGTAAAAGCACACAAGAAATAGTATGAACTGCAAAACTAAAAGGAGCATGTTGTTTTGAAGGCTATATCTTAAAGGTGACATACCAGTTGCAAGTAAATAGATACGGTAGCAATGTAATAGTGCACAGAGGAGAGCAAAGTGTGCAAAGAATGAGCAGCAGTATGAGTAACAGCAGTAGGATAACAACAACAGCAATATAAGAATAGCAGCAGCAAAAGACCCAATGCTGACAAAACAATAAAACCCAATAGTGTAAAGTAATCAAACCCAATTACTCAATCTTGGTTGTTAGCCGATTGAGTGTTCAAAGAAGAGAAGGAGAGAGTACAGTAATAGCAGAGAAAGAGAGAATTCATAGAGTTTTAGATTGTGAGAGTAATGTCCCAAAGAGAGAAGTGAGGAATATTTATAGTACTAAAACGAGTAAACAAATAATGTATCAACCCATATTTAAGGAACTGATATCAATCATAATCAAACAAGTATAGGGACTCTCATTTAATTAAGGAATCATAGTCAAACGATAATAAGCAGTCATTTTAAAAGGAAAGGAACCACAAGGTATGGCCTAACCACATAAGGAAAAAAAATAGCATAAGGTATATATTGCAGACTAGGTGCATGATACTTAACTAAGGAAATATTTCAAGCAAGTAAATCAACATATTTATGCACACATGTAAGGAAAATACCACTTCAATTCTAGGAAATAATTTTAGAAATTGAAAAATTGGGAAATCAGTCATTTAATTGGGGAATGCATCCCACTGATTGAGGAAGAAAATTCGAAATCAATCCAAAACTGCAAGGAAAATACACAAATCACAATTTAAGGCTAGTAATCACGGTCTTAAAGAGAGCATTTAAGAATCAGTATAAAATCACCATGTAAACAGCCAGAAAAACTTTAATAGAAGAAGAACAACATGGTATGGAAATGAAACATTGCAACAAAAATCAAAGTAAAGGGCACGGAGCTCATAGAAGAAACGAGAAGAACATGCAAATAGGCAAATACAGATGCAAACATGTAGGGTTAGGCTTTTTTATCAGATTTTAACAAAATACTTTGGGAGTAGTACTGAGAGCCACGGATTAGTGCTAAAAATCATAAAAGTAAAGTATTTTCGAAAGGGGATAAGAAATCCTTGTAATAGATATTATAGTATGAAACCCAGGTTAACAAGGAGAACAAACAAACAAGTGAAATAAACAAACACAAATGGATATATAGCACTCAGAAAGAGTAGAAGGAACAACTTTGAAGAAGGGGTCAGAAACCCTAACTTGAAAGAGTGGTAATCATCGAATAAATTTGAAATAATCAGAAAAGCTAAGTAGAAATAGAGTAGAAAAAAAAAATCAACTAAGAGTTATTTTAAAAGAGTAAAGATTAAAGAGAAAAAATTAGGATTTTCAAACAAATTAGGGAAACGAAGAACCTGGCTGTGAAACTCATATACAATGCCATAGAAGGCATCATCCTTCAAAGATCACTGGAGGAAAGCCGGAAACAGACCCCAAATAAAGCTTCAGTAACCGTATTCCATGGCTGACGTTGCTAGGCTTCAAGCTTGAGAGAGGAAACCACGATATAGAGACTCCATGGTTGCTGGAAGTCGAGAGGGGTGAGTTGGTATGGCGATGAAGGCCGTGAGAGAACCATAAGGTTCGAGAGAGACGAATGGTTAGAGAGCAATTGGGAGTGAAAGGGGATACAAGGGCGGCAGAATTAGAAATTTAATTAGGGTAAGGGGGTTATGGGTTTAATTATGGTAAGATTGATCGTGGACCTTGATTAAAATGATCAACGGCCACGATTTAAATGGGAATCCGGGTGGGTTGGTCCAAATATGTGTGGGTCGGGTTATTTTGTAACTGGGTCGTTATTTTGGGGTGAATTTGGGTTAAAAGTGTGGCCAAAATTGAAAGGTTAAAGGGCTATAATTTAAATGCCATAATTTCCCCTAATTTACTTTTGTAAAATAGCAAATGATTTTATAAAAATCCAATAAAAATAGTACGATAATAAAATACGTTTAGGAATTAATTAAAAATATTAGGAACATTTTTATATTTGAAATACTTATTAAATTGAGAAATAGGCTAAAATTACAATTTAATGCAATTTTAGTTTAAAAATACCTAATGGCTTTGTAAAAATTCTATAAAATTTACTTAAATTATTTTTATGTAGATGAGAGAATAAAATCAATTATTTATTAAAATAACAATATTTGATACTAAATATTTTATTTTTAGTACAAAATTAGTTGTAAATTGGTTTTAAAATACTTGAATAAATATAGAAAAAAAATACTAAACTTTTTGTGGATGCTTATATATGCATTCACAAGATATTTTGAAAATATTGTGGGTACAAAATTACATAAGGAAAAATCGGGAATCAACAGCTGCCCCTCTATACCCGAGGAGGATGAAAGAGTTGTCGGGTAAAGATAAGATGGCCAATTTTGACCAAAAATGACGATTGTAAGAGAATTTCAACTGCGCTCTGGCTTCTGAGCTGCCTACATATCCCTGGTTTTAGAGGAATCAGGCTGTGTGTAGTTCAGGAGCCATTGGTGGTATATGCTAATGAACGTTTTGTAAGAGGCGGACACAACGGGGTTTGAAATTTTTTCACGGGTTCGGAGATTGGACGGTCACGAAAACCTGGAGCAGGATCGCTCCCGCTGAGACGACCATGCTGGCCGATGTACCTGCAAATGGACGGTGTGCAGATATTTTGCATAATTTAAATGTAATGCAAGTTCCCTTTGGACCATGAATGTTGTCTTCGGACGATTGAGATGGCGTTCTCAGACTATGCCGTCCAAGCCTATGAAGAGCATGAAAATAAAGATTCGCAGGCCATGAAATGGCGTTCTCGGGCTATGGGATGGTGCCTCTAAACTATGACGCCTTTGAATAAGTTGGCGATATTTCAACCTATGAAAAGGTGGCAATCTTTCAGCCGGATGAATGCAAGGTGATGATGTTTCTGCCAGAGCGAGAATTTAAAATGCAAGGCGGCGATATTTCAGCGAAATGAAACAAGGTGGAGATTTTTCAGCCAAATCCAAAATAAAGGAGGTAAAGCTTAACCTCGAAAGGCAGAGAATAGCCTTGTGCGATGAAGATGGAGACAGAGCTTAGTCTCGAAAGGGAGAAGATAGACTTATGCAATATGGAGGAAGAGCTTAGCCTCGGAAGGCATAGAATAGCCTTATGCAGGATGGAGGTAGAGCTTAACCTCGGAAGGTAGAGAGTAGCCTTATGTAAGATGCAGATAGCGACCGAGCTTAGTCTCGAAAGACAGAAGATAGCCTTATGTAGGATGGAGGCAAAGCTTAGCCTCGGAAGGCAAAGAATAGCCTTATGCAGGATGGAGGTAGAGCGTAACCTCGGAAGGCAGAGAGTAGCCTTATGCAATGCAAAATGCAGATGGAGACAGAGCTTAGACTCGAAAGGCAGAAAATAGCCTTATGAAATGCAAAAATGCAGATGGAGACAGAGCTTAGTCTCGAAAGGCAGAAGATAGCCATATGCAGGATGGAAGCAGAGAGTAGCCTCGGAAGACAGAAAATAGCCTTATGTAGGATGGAGGTAGAGCTTAACCTTGGAAGGCAGAGAGTAGCCTTAAGCAATGTAGAAATGCAGATAGAGACGGAGCTTAGTCTCGAAAGGCGGAAGATTGCCTTATGCAAGATGGAGGTAGAGCTTATCCTCGGAGAATGTAGAAATATAAAGGAGAGGATGGTGGTGATTTTCTTAGCTGGTTAATGATTGCAATATAATGACTGTTGGGGAAGCTTGAATGTAGATAGTGAGCCTTTGCGAGGTAAGTAATTGTTTCGGGGGACTTCGGTTTTGTAAAGCTCCTGTCTCGCCTATTTGTACCCTGGATTCCTACATCCAAAGAAAAATCATGAGTTCTGTCAAGGGAGAGGTTAGTTCCCATCCCTCGGCTCATGGCGTCTTGTACCATTTGGGGTAGCGTTGCTGAATGATAGTGATCCAAATGATTTTATGCAAATTTTGGCAATCGTGATGCAAATGTATAAGTATAAGTAAAGAAAAGATAATTTTGTTTTATGATGAACCACAACTACGACGTGGCTCGAAGCACGGCAACCTTGCTGGCTCTGGAATTTAGAGGGTCCTCCTCAAAATTCTGCCCGAGTTCACTAGGCTGGCGTTGTTGACGGCGGTGCTGAATGACTAAAAGTGGATTGACCTTAGAATTTTGAGGGTCCTTCTAAAAATTCTTCCCCAGTTTACTGGGCCGATGCTGATGAAAATTGACAAGCTGACTTCAGTATTTTGAGGGTCCTCCTCAAAATTCTGCCCCAATTCCAAATGCGGGGGAAAATGGAATTTTATTAGAGATGTGACCGAACCCATAGTGCTGCCTACGTATCCCCTCTTGAACGGGAATCAGGTCAGACGTAGTTCAAATTACATCATAAGGAAAAGCATGCTGATTAAATATAATATCTCTTCACTACATCTGAGTTGATCGGTTTTGGCGAGATTTCTCCATCTATTTCTACAAGAATAATGGCTCATCTAGTTAGAACTCGGTGAACCATGTACGGACTCTGTAAGTTGGGAGAGAATTTCCCCTTGGCTTCATCTTGATGTGGAAATATCTTTTTCAACACCAGCTGCCCTGGTGTGAACTTCCTTGGTCGAACTCTCTAGTTGAAGGCTCTAGACATTTTTTTCTGATATAATTGACCGTGACATACAGCGTTCATTCTCTTTCCACCTATAAGGGCTAGCTTCTCGTAGCAAAACTTAACCCATTCTGCATCCTATAGCTCAACTTCCTATATGATTCTCAAGGACGGAATTTCTACCTCGGTGGGAAATACCACTTTTGTGCCGTAAACTAGCATGTAGCGAGTGGCCTCGATTGATGTGCAAGCTGTAGTGCGATAACCCAATAAAGCGAATGACAACTTCTCATGCCACTGTTTATGCCTTTCGATCATTTTTCTTAGTAATTTCTTGATGTTCTTGTTGGCTGCTTCCATGGCTCCATTCATCTGAGGTCTATAAGCTGTAGAGTATCTGTGTTTGATCTTGAAAGTCTCACACATTGCTTTCATCAATTTGCTGTTGAGATTGGAATTATCAGTGATGATTGACTTCTGAACACCGAACCAACAGACAACACAATCTCAGAAAAAGTCTGCCACGACTTTCTTGATTACTGCTTTGCATGAAGCTGCTTCAACCCATTTAGTAAAGTAATCAATTGCCACTAAGATGAACCTGTGTTTGTTTGATGCGGCATGCTCGATTGGTCTAATAACATCCATTCCTCAAGCGGCTAATGGCCATGGTGAGCTCCTTGTAGTAATCTCGTTTGGAGGTACCTATATCATATCCGCATGTATCTGACAGCGGTGACACTTTCAGACATACTGAATTGCAGTTTGTTTCCATGGTCATCCAGAAATATCCTGCCCTGAGTATCTTCTTTGCAAGAACAAAATCTTACATGTGTGGTCCACAAGTCGCTGATTGCACTTCTTCCAGTAACTTGGTTGCTTCTGTCGCATCGACAAACCTTAATAGTCGCAAATCGGGAGTTCTCCTGTACAGGATTCCTCCGCTGTGAAAGAAATTGTTGGACAACCTTAGAAGCGTGCGCTTCTGAGTAGCATTATCAAGCTTTGGATATTCCCCTGTTTTCAGGTACTCTTTCATGTCGTGGAACCAGGGCTTTTCGTCGGCTTCTTCCTTAACATGTGCACAATAAGACGGTTTGATCCCGAATCCTAACCTGGATAGGGTCGATGAAATTTGTGTCTGGATGCTGAATCATGGATGATAAAGTGGCAAGCGCATCTGCAAACTCATTCTGTATTCTTGGAACATGCTGGAATTCCGTTTTTCTGAACCTCTTTCTCAACTCCTGTATGTGGTGCAGATAAGGGAGTATCTTGGAATTCTTAGTTGCTCATTCTTCTCGAACCTGGTGTATGAGTAGGTCTGAATCCCTAATCACTAGGATGTCCTGAATGTTCATATCAATGGCCAGTTTAAGCCCCAAGATGCAAGCTTCATTCTCAGCCATATTATTGGTGCAAGGGAACCTGAGCTTGGCGGATACCGAGTAATGTTGACCAGTTTCCGATACCAGGACTGCTCCAATACCAACTCCTTTGAAATTTGCGGCCCCGTCGAAAAACATCCTCCAACCGTCATAGGATTTTTCAATATCTTCTCCTATGAAAGCTACTTCCTCATCGGGGAAATACGTCTTCAATTGTTAGTACTCTCATTCCAAAGGATTTTCTGCGAGATGATCTACCAAAGCATGTCCTTTAACTACCTTCTAGGTGACATAGACAATGGCGAATTCACTCAACAAAATTTTCCACTTGGCGAGCTTGACAGTGTTCATGGGTTTCTGAAAAATATACTTTAGTGGATCCATTCTTGATATAAGGTAGCCAGTGTAAGCACAGAAATAATGCCTCAACTTCTGAGCTATCCAAGTCAAAGTAAAACAGGTGCGTTCTAGCAAGGAATATCGGGCCTCGTACGGGGTAAATTTCTTGTTGAGGAATACCAGGAAACTCATTACCTTTTTCGTGCTCTTCGGCGGTGGCAACTCCTAAATATATTTGACCTTTTATGGATTCAGCTTTATTCCTCGGCCACTCACGATGAAACCCAATAACTTTCCCGCAGGGACCTCAAATGCACACTTGGCGGGATTCAGTTTCAAGTTATAGCTCCATAGTCTGTTGAAAAACTTTTGGAGGTCCTACATGTGATCTACAGCCTTCTTGTACTTAATGATGACGTCGTCCACATATACGTCAATATCCTTGTGTAGCATGTCATAAAAGAGGGTATTCATGGCCCTCATGTAAGTAGCTCCTGCATTCTTCAATCTGAATGGCATCATTCTATAGCAATACATTCCCCAAGGCGTGATAAACGTTGTTTTCTTTGCATCCTCTTTGTCCATCCATATCTAATGGTATCCCGCAAAGCAATCGACGAATGACTGCAACTCATGCTTGGCGCAGTTTTCGATCAGAATGTGTATGTTTGGCAAGGGGAGATCGTCTTTGGGACTGGCCCGGTTGAGATCCCAGTAGACGAGACAGACCCTAACTTTCCTGTCCTTCTTTGGTACCGGCACATTGTTAGCTAACCAAGGTTGATATTCTACCACTTGAAGAACTCTGGCCTTGACCTGCTTGGTGAGCTATTCTTTGATTTTCAAACTCATATCTTGCTAGAATTTTTTGAGCTTCTGCTTTACCGACGGACATGCAGGATCCATCGGCAACTTGTGAGTGACGATGGATGTGCTGAGACCAGTCATATCGTCGTAAGACCATGCGCAGATATCCTCATATTCCCTTAAGAACTCTGTATATTTCTCTTTTTCCGTTTGTGATAAGTGCACGCTGATGCGCGTTTCTTTGACATTCTCTATGTCTCCCAAATTGACGACTTCAGTTTCATCCAAGTTGGACTTACTTCTATTCTCAAACTTCTCGACCTCTTTGACAACCTCTTCTGGTATATCATCCTCCTCTGAGTCTATGTCTGTTTGTTGCATAGCTTCGTTACAACTTACAGTTGTTTTTTCATCATCAAGATACGTAACAGTAATGTTGTGTGAAAATAAAGTAAATAGCAGAGAAAAGTAATGAATGGAGAGATATTTGATAAAACTACAAATGCTTTTGATTAAGTTCATAAATGTTCAAAACATCGGAGCTCTTTTTGGGAAAGTAAAGACAAATGCGGAAAATAAAGAAAACAACTAAAACAAAGATACATGATGCTTGTTCAGCCTTGCTACCCCAAAGGTTTCTGGGCGATGGTGGTTTTGATTAACAAGTTGGTGAGGCGCTCCCCTCGATTCACAGCCTGAATGGAAGGGCCTTCCTCCCCTTCCTCTTCAAAGATCACACAACAGTCCATGTCCTCCAGAAATAGGTTTTTCATCGCCGCAAGAGCCTCGTCTTCTTCTGACCCATAGAGAGTGTTGGCTGGCTAAAATGACTACTCAAACTGAGGTATTGGGGACTCCAATGGGTAATATGGGTCGCGCCATGGTGGTGACTAGTTCTTGAATCCTTTCCAAGTGTATTCGTATCCCTGTCCAAAGGTAGTACCATGTTTCTTCAGCTGGATAGATTTGGTGATACCTTGAAGATTTTGACCAAGTCCTTTCCCTGTTCATACCCACTCCAATTAAGAATGGTCTCAACCTTGTCGCTCCACCATTTGTCCTTGCCCACTACGTTGACTTGCTCAATATGATGATATGTTTCTCCGCCTATTCTTCTTCTGCCTCTGACCTTTGGAATGGTCTGGCAATTGTATGTGGGGTTGTTACCGTCGCCATGGATGATTACTTCATGGTGGTTCCATTCAAACTTCACAGCCTGATGCAGGGTGGATGCTACAGCCCCAGCAGCGTGGATCCAGGGTCATCCCACCAGTAAGTTGTAAGATGTTGGTACGTCGATGACTTGGAAATCAACATCAAACCAAGTGGGCCCCATTTGCAAACACGGGCTAATCTCCCCGAGAGTGGAACTCTGAGAACCGTCAAAGGTTTCAACATTAATAGCCCCGTCTTTTATCTCGTGGAATCCTTTGCCTAACTTCCTAAGGGTGATCAAATGTTGAGACTGGAACCTCCATCGACTAAGATTCTGGTGATGAAATGATCGTCACATTGCACAGTGATGTGCAGTGCTTTGTTATGACTGAGCCCTTCATTCGGCAATTCATCCTCGTGGAAAGTGATTTTGTGACTTTCCAATACCTTCCCTATCATGTTTTCCATTTCTCCTACTATTATGTTGCTCGGGACATAAACCTCGCTCAATATCTTCATCAAGAAGTTTTTGTGCGCCTCAGAACTCTGCAGCAATGCTAAGATAGAAATTTGTGCCGGAGTCTTGCTTAGATGTTCAAAACTGAATATTTCTTAGCCTGTATCTTTCTCCAGAGATCATCAGGTCCAGTTTCAATGGGACGCCCAAAGGCCTGCTTGCTGGACTCGGCTAGGTGCTCTGGTGTGTATATCCAGCCTGTTCTAGTCATACCTTGCACGACAATTGCTTCACCTGTTCGGGCTTTTCCTTTCCTTCTCGCCTTGGCTGTGTAGTCCCAGGGTATGGCATTTGACTGAAATGGGGTTATGTCTGATATGATGACGGGGATGGGCACCCTTGGAGGCAACATAGCAATTTCAATTGGTGCTGGCGTCTTTGTAGTCCCGAACTCCACCTCAATTGGTTTTGGCACTTTTGTAGGAGGTGCCTCAAACTCAAATGGTACAGATATATTCACCACGTTGCCCTCAGATGGCTGGATTTTCACGACAATAGGATTAATAGTGGCCACCGGTTTCTTGGACTCATCTCTCTCAGATATCAAACCAATCGACCCTTTGGGGTCCTAGTCCTCTACCTCAATCATGTGGATGCCTCCACCTTTATGGTCTAGCAAAGGGTTGTTACAAACATTAGGAGCAGACTCCTTAGCTATGATGACCTTGTTGTCAATTAAGGTCAGGATTTGTCCTTCAACGAGCGGCACTCATCAATGGTATGGCCCTTCATCCCCGAATGGTCTGCACAGGTTTTATTTGGGTTGATCCAATTGGAGAGGTTTTCTAGGTTTTGGCTGGGATGGGTGTAACATATCTGGTGGCTTTAAGCTTCTCATACAATTGGTCAATGGATCCAGCAATAGCAATGTACTGTCTCGGCGGTTTGCGGTCAAAGTTGGTCTTGGTCGTGGGAAGTTTTGGCGGGTAGGCGGTGATGGATAGTAAGGAGGTTGGGAGTTTTAAGCTTGGTATACATGTGCGGGTTGGGAATATACTTGCGAGGTGGGCTGATATGTTTGTGATGGAGTTGTTTGGTAGACGGGATGTGGATTTTGTTAGTTAGGTGAAGGTGCTTGGTAATTTAGAGAGGGTTGGTATGTGAGTGGAGTTGGAGGTTAGGGTTGGTATTTCATGGGAGAGTGGTTTCTTTGCGCAGCCATTACGGAGTTCACATTCTTTTTCTTCGACGAACCACCAGATTGCAAGGCTTTGTTGGTGGCCTGCAGTGCCTCAAGGATAGTAGCCATACCATTTTTGTTCCCTTCTTTAATTCTATCTCCTAGTTTGATATTATCAGCGAACTTCTGCCCCTCTATCAGCATCAATCTCTCATAATACTGCGGGTCCTGAGCACAAACGAAAAATCTGTTCATTTGTTCTTCTTCCAAAGCCGGCCTGACTTTGGCAGCTTCCGACCTCCAGTGAATAGCATACTCGTGAAAGGTTTCAGTAGGATTTTTCTTCAAATTCTGGATATAGAACACGTCTGGCGCGTTCTCAGTGTTGAACTTGAAACGATCCATGAAATCGGATGCCATGTTTACCCAACTAGTCCACTTCTTCGCATCTTGGCAGATATACCAAGATAACGCATCACCTTTCAAGCTCCTCATGTACAGTTTCATGCGGATCTTTTCATCTCTACCAACTCCCACCAACTTGTTACAATACATCCTGAGGTGAACCCTGGGATCACCCGTACTGTCGAATATTTCGAACTTAGGAGGTTTGTACCCCTCCGGGAGCTCGACATTAGGCTGAACACAAAGGTCTTCATAATTTAGACCCTCTACACCTTTGTTACCTTCCACGCCTTGAACCCTGCTAGTGAGTTTCTTGAGTTCAGCAGCCAAGCTCTGAATGAGTGAATCTGATTCTGACACATCTGATATGGGATGTGTATAGTATGGCACGGTATCCACAAAGAAAGGGGTATACTGGTGGTTTGAGATATTTTGAGGCCCAGGTATGAGCGGTGGAGCATTGTTGCGAACCTGGGTTTGAATATTCTGTGGAGGTGCATGGACCTGGTTGTTGACATCTGCAGCAGTAAGGGAGATGGACAAGCTTGCCAAACTCCGAACCTGGTTCAATTCCTCTCGAAACCTTAGCAAAGTTTTCTCAAAATGAGCAGCAGTTTCTTTGGTGATCGGGGTACCTCGAGAAGTTCCTTCTATTTCCTTCCTTGCTTCATTATCTCCCATCTTTCCTTTCTTCCTGTTTATGGGGGGACTCGGAGTAGGAGGAGAGCCCTTTGATCTTGTTGAGTATGTTGATGGCGCCAGAATGCACAAACTAACCTTTGGGGAGGGGAATAAAAACTGAAGAAATACAAAAGGTAAAACGTTAGTGCGGATTCTGAGAAAGAAAACATTGCGGTATGTAAACACGTTGTTGCAGGAACATAAGTCGTTTCCTATTTGGGTGCCTTGTTGTGCTCGAGGTAGGCCTAGGTACAAATATGATTTGGAGAACTCGTAATACCAAATGCCTCATTTTATCGATAAAAAATAGAACGAGTCAAAACAAAATAAAATAAAGAAAAAATTGTCACTAATGGCCAAGGGCCTTATTACATCAAGAAAGCAGTAAAATCCTAACTACTTGGTCCTAGAATGACCTTCTCCAGATTCGGTATCTTTGCCTCCCTCATAAAGTTTCATCAATTCGTGCAGTCCCAGCAACAAATAAGCTCGAGCCAAGTTCCAACCTTCATTACATTCAGCTTCCTGATAGTCGTTGATCCTTTTCAGAAACTTGCCTTCCAGCTCCACTAGACCCCGTTCCAAGTATCCTAAACGATTGTTTACGCGAACAGCCATGTCCTTCCATTCATTGATTACTTTCTCTTAAGCCTCTAGCATTTCCCGATGTTCACTTTCACACTCTCGCATCTGCTTGCGCAGCTGATTATACTTGACCTTCGATGTAGCTTCCTCATCAATAACCTTGTGACCATGGACGAAACCCATTTTTCCCAAGCCAATGTTATCATCTTATAACTACCCTCAATAAAGCGGTGCATGCCCCGCCTGATACCTGTCTGGCTCCATAGATTACTTTCCCAAAATGATTTTGGAGTGCCACATATGCTGAGCCTAACACCTGTGTGGGCTATCGTCATCCTGGAAAGTAGCCCTGTAGTAACTCATCTTTTCCACCCTTGGTATAATTAGCTTTCTTCCAGCTTGCCTTATAACTCGGAGAGGGACATATGGGTAAGTTCCCCTTAAGCCGATGAGTACAAGGAACGGTGCATCCCTAGACCGAATGATAAACTCTCCAGTTAGAAACCACTCGCACATCCATTGTACCTGCTCTTCTCTCAGATTCCCTAATAGTTCCACCCATCCACTGGCGTCTTCTAGGTGAGAAAACATATCCGGCATGAAGGGCATCCGCTTTGGATGATGGAAAGCAATATGGTCATCTCAATCTCGTCGTATGATCTCTTGTCTATAGTCTCCCTTCTGAAGATACTCGATGAGCTAGAGTTGTAGTAGCAAATTGCACCCTTCAAAGTGCGGTGCCCCTTGTTGACATTTTTCTAAGGCTCGGTACAGTTCAGCGAGGATTATGGGTGTTATGCTGAATGTCTGCCCATCGATACCCTCCATTACGGCTTTGGTTACCATGGCTAGTCTTGTATGGATTCTAGCCTTGTTCATCAGAAAACCTATCATGCCTAGAAAACAGAACATGAATACAAAGGCCCTTATATGTTTGTGCCCCAAAGAGATGAGTGCAAACTCGTCCATGTGATTGCGGTAAAATTTGCTATGTCCGAACCTTTCATACATGAAGTCGAAGGATATGTAGGAGTCCTTCAGACTGGTCAGATTAGGATTCTTCTTGAGCCCCATCATTTTCAAGAACCCTCTACCTTTGCGGTTTTCCGGCATAAGCAACCCCGGGCTATCCCAAGGAATTCCGGCTAGACCCCAATTTCTTCCAACAACGGCGTCATTTCAATACCCCCAAAGCGGAAGACGGATTGTTCACTATCCCAAAACATAGTAGCAGTTCCACAATCTTGTTATCTGGCCTAACTTCCAGAAGTGAAGGAAGATTTCCTAAGTGCTTGCGGACAGGAACCCGATCACTACCATGCAAATCATCCCACCAGCTCAGCAACTTTGGATGAATGTTTGATACCATATCGAATCTGGGGACCTAGTACCTCATTTTCCTGCAAAATAGAGAGTTAGGCCCTCAACCCCGCCGGACTCGACTATTTAAATCAATAATTAGAAAAGGTATTTAATTCTCCAAATCAATGCACATAACGTGATTGTCCGTTTGGTTTTCGAGGAAACCCGATAGACTTTGGTTTAGGCTATCCTAATGAGTCATTATGCGGACAACATAACTGACTCATCTAAGTTCGACCATGATGCATGAACATTTAAACAGAGTAAGGTTTCTACTTTTGAAGTGATAGACAAGGTACCCTTGAGCGGAAAACTCAAGAGGGAAAGGCACGGAATCGTCGACTACACCATTGATCGACTGGTTTTACCGCAAATATGCCTTTGCCAAATTTAGGGGGTTTATAATATGGAAGAGTGCAACCACTCATTATAATCGTTGCTATAGGATTTTTTTGGCACGAGTGGAAAATGATGTTGAAGCATTCAATTACAATAACGAAATAAGTACATGTATTTTCACGTTCGTACAATGATGGTTACAATGAATGCTCTAAATTAAAGACGGAACTGAAATAAGTAAAGACAATAAAGTAGTAAAACAGTTAAAAGCAATAAATAAAGAAAGCAATAAAGTCACAAAACACGTAGTGGTAAAAGCCTAAAAGAAAATCCCCAGCGGAGTTGCCATGCCGTCGACGCCCGCTTTTTCCCTGTTTAAAAGAAGGCGAAATCGTGTTTTACAACATTATGGGCAAAACAACTCTATTTCCCGTTTGAGAATTAGGTTATGGGATTGGAAGAGTCGCCACCTAATGATTATAGTGCATTCGGACACTAAAGAGAGATTATTTCGAAAAGAAAACCAGAGTTCGGGTAAGGGCTTGAAATTTTCTCGGGGGGGAGGTGTTAGGCACCCCTCGAGATCCACTAGTGTGGTTCCCCGCCGTGTTAATTGTAACTTTATGAAAGATGAATCAATTTAAACAAGTAAGGCTCACAAATATAGAATTCATATACCTTGAAAAGCTTTGAAGATGAAGGACGCAAATTTGAAATAAAAGAAAGTTGATTTGAAAAGAATTACTATGAAAGAATATTTGAATAAAACAAGCAAAAAAGGAAAAGGTCCTAGGTTTAACTAAAATATGGATCATTCGATGCAATATCCCGCACATATTCCCAAAGAGGGGTCACTTTATGATATTATCGCATCGTCATCATCTCCATATTCTACCCTTCCCACCCCTTAGAGGTTATTTAAGCGTGTGAATTGCTCACGAATGCTTATTGCATGCTATTACACGTCCCGTTATATAGATCCTAGAGGGCATTTAGGATCACTAGTCCTATAAGGTTGGAAATAGCCGAACCCATAAGTTTAAAGGTTATAATACTAGGCGACATACAAAAACAGATAAGACTTGCATATAAAGCAATCATATAAGACATGTAAAGGCTCAAATAACCCTTTATAAGAGAACACGTAATTAACACATCTCAAACACATGTAAGGTCTAAGGAAAAGATAGTTTAAAAAATTGGAATATGAATTGAAACAGAAGTGGTGGAGTTTGCAGAAAAACGTAAGAGAAAAACGTTCAGCACTAAAGAGAGACAGTATAAGTTTATTTTTTAGAAATCTGCAGAAGTCGTTTAGAAACATTTGGAAGGCCTAGTAAAATAGTTTTAGTCATGTAGAGTAAAAGAATGAGCGTGAAGCATTTTGAAGTTACACAACAGTAAACATACATGCCTTTTGAGATTTTGAAAATTAGTATGTAGACAGTTGAAATAGTGGTCTAATATGGACAGGAAATACAGCTAAACCTTTTTGCATGGATGATTTTAAAAAATGTGACAGAATTTTGAAAAGTAGATAGGGATTTCATAAACAAACGGATTCAGAAAGAGGCGAATTAACTTGAACAAGACTTGAAAGTGATTAGCCTACTTTATCTTTTATCCGGCCTAAGGTTTGCCTAGGCGTTATTAAAAATGGTGAGCATGCAATGGTTTTTTATTTTAACAAAGAGGTTGTTAACCAGTTTTACATTTTTTGTTTAGCAAGATTAGTGAGGCATTCAACAGTTACAAAATCAAGACCCTAAGCACATGTTATCTAATGCATTTAGAGGCCCTAAAGCATGGTATCTAAATGTAAGGCAGTAATTTGATTATTAACTGACAAATAATAAGCTCAAAGTAAAAGATCTAAAAACAGGATTTCTATGTGTGAGATGCATGTCCTATACACGGTTTCGCAAATAAATAAGTAAACCCTATCACATGTTTTCTACCCATATCTTAATAATCATGCATAACCCTCCCTAATTTCACTATCATCCCCATTGTTATTTACAAATTATTACAGCCAAGTAATTAAAATACAACAGTGATAAAAAGAAAATAAGAAGTTATTCTATAGAGAGCTTTCATCCAGGCCCAAGCGTCTCCAATCTCACTCCTTTCGAGTTTCACAGCCATTACCAAGGCTTGGGTGTGGCAAAGTTCCCTAAGGGTTCGTTTGAACCCCTGGACAATATCAAGCACCCAAAAATGTCCCAATTAGACAAGTGCAAACATTGGAAGTGCCAGCCTTGTGCATTAAAGTTCCATGGGTGCTCAAGGCTCCCATGGTAGTGCTTACACTAAGGGGGCAGACCCTAAAGCTCTAAGAATGAGATTGTAATTGAGAGAGTTGAAAACAGTTGAGAGACATTTTGGGAAAAACAATTGAAAGAACTGAGAGAGTTTAAGAAAATAGTTGAAAGAGCTAGTAAAAAATAGTTGAAAGAATTAATTGAATTTAAGAAATTATTTCAGACTGGCCAGTTTTAGAACAGCAGGGCATCACACAAACAGGGGGGCAAAGGGGAAAGGGGACAAATAAGTGAACTACTCACATATAGACAACATATTGTAGGAAAACAATCAAGCATGGTTGTAAAACAAGGGTTTAATTTTTTACTACACTTAGCTTCAAACTGAGATTTTAAGTTAAAAAGGTAGCCAAGCAGACGTGGATGCATGGTGGTAGCACACAAGGAAAACATCCATTGAAACAGGGAGGGAATAAGGGAGAAAATAAATAAAGTGCAAATGAGTAAGGGAACAGTCAACATGTTGGGTAAAAGTAATCAGACATGGTTAATGACAAGGGTTTAGTTCTTACTATACCAAACCTCAAATATAACCAACCTCGGGGAGAGGTTTCAGGGTTGTTAAGTAGTCAAGCAGTACTGCACATTGAGACAAGGGGAAAGGGGATAACGGAGAACATGATAAGTTAAACTGATAGACTAACAACTGCATGGTAGTGGCAATAAGAGCAACTGAACCATAGGTAAAAGCACACAAGAAATAGTATGATTTGCAAAACTAAAAGGAGCATGTTGTTTTGGAGGCTATATCTTAAATCGGTGACATACCAGTTGCAGGTAATAGGATACAATTGCAACGTAATAGTGCACAGAGGAAAGCAAAGTGTGCAAAGAATAAGCAGAAGTGTGAGTAACAGCAGTGGGAGAACAACAACAGCAATATGAGAATAGCAGCAGAAACAGACCCAATGCAGACAAGCAATAAAACCCAATAGCGTAAAGTAATTGTTGATATCAAATATTTCCCTACGTATCTTTGAACCCAAAATAATTTCAAAATAGCTTGTGACAAGAGGTTTGGTATTTTTTTTACAATTTTCAAGTATTTTAAAACCAATTTAAAACTTACTTTTGTACTATATAACCTAATATTTAGTGTTAAATCTTGTTATTTTAATAAAAAAATTATTTTATTCTCTCATTTACGTAAAAATATAATTTATTTAATTTTTACAGTATTTTACAAAGCCATTAGGTAATTTTAAATTAAAATTGCATTAAATTGTAATTTTAGCATATTTATCAATTTAACGGGTATTTCAAGTATAAATCGTTCCTAGTATTTTTTATTAATTCCTAAACGTATTTTATTATCTCAATAATTTTATTGGATTTTTATAAAATGGTTTGCTATTTTTAAAAATTAAATTTGGGAAACTTGGTCATTTAAATAGTAGCCTTTGATCTTTCAATTATAGCCACATTTCACCCCCCCCCCCCCAAATTACCAAACCCAATATTAAAACTACCCAACCCAAAACCGCCTAAACTAACCCTCCCCATTCTTCTTTTAATCCTGGTCGTTGATTTCACAGATCAACAACCCTCAATTCACTTGCCTTAATTAAACCCCCACAACCCCCTAACCCTAATCAATTACACCCAAACGAGCCGCCTTTCACTCTCAAATGCTCTCTAGGGTCTCTGAGAACCCTAGTCTTCTCCAATCCTCTTTGCCGGCGTTAATGGCCATTCAGGGCCTGAAACTTCCATGCTCGTGTGTTCATCCCCTTTTCTGGCCTTTGGGTTCGAAGATTGGGACTTTATCTCGAGTGTAATTGGACCAAAGGTCCTTCAATGGACTTTCACGGCTGTTCTCCGACAAGACATTGAAGCCTTGGATCCTTGCCAAGCTCCGATGAGCCGTTCAGACTTTTCTCGTCATTTCTGAGGTTTTTTTTATGAAAACCCTAATGATTTGAGGTTCTTCCGTTCATTTTTCTCTGTGCTATCATACGATCTTCTTTGAGTACTAGTTGTTTTCTGAAACTTTTTATGTGTTTCTCACCTCTTTCTTCACTTAGTCATGATTTCAAAACTGTTTGTTTTAGAACCTGGGTTTTCTAGGACTTATCCGATTTCTTTGATTTATTGTCGTTTATCTTGCTACTGGGTGTTCTTCTCCGTGATTTTTGCATTTCTATTTAGGCTCTAAAGTGTTTTATCTCACTGGCTACCTTTCTAGGTTTTTTTTTTGGTTAAAATTGTTCTATGCTTTATTTATAGTGTTCTACTCTTGTTCGTCTTCGTCTATGATATTCCTTGTACCGGTAGAGGGAACCCTAATCTCTAAAGGGTATTCCCCATTCCTAGTTCTTTGTGAAACCCTAGCCAGCCCTATTTGCTTTTTGTGTTTGCTGCACGTGTACTATATTATTTGTTAGTCTCTAGTATATTCAAAACTTATGCATCTTTATAGTACTGTTTTTCCCCTTTTCGTGAAACCCTAAAATTGATTTTGTACAACTTTTTGATTCTCTAATTGCTCCTTGTTTCTTGACTAATTTCAAACGATTGATATCTTGACTCCTTTATTTCCTGGGTGATTACTTGCCTTTATGCCCTACTCGTGTGATTTTCAAATTTCTTATGTGTATTTACCCTATATTCTGTGATTAATACTATATTTTCTTTCCAAAATTAGAACTGGGTTTATTTATTTTCCCATTCGGTTCCTTAATTGAAGGGGTTCCCTTCTCCTTAATTGATACTGATTGATTTTTGAATATTTTCTTACCTTACTGTTGCTTCTCTTTCAACTATAAATAGGCCCTCTCTTTTCCTACTTGACAACAACTCATTCTCGAGTCCTCTCTACTCTTTCTCACAAAAACTCTCTGCTTTTTCTCTTCTTTGTTACTAGCTATCTCTCTGCTAAAGTTAGCCGGTTGAAAGCCAAGGCTAACTATAAGGATTTTCTTTGTTGTGTTATGCAAACCTGCACTGGTAGGCTCCTAACTCCATTTATTTACTTTCAAGTATTTTTTTGCTCTCCCTTCTTCTTTGTCTGTTATGTTATTGCAATTAAGCTTGCATGCTCAATCCCTTCCCCTTACCCCTTTGTCTGCATGTTTGCTTCAGTAATTAATTTGCGTGTCAGCATGTCAATTTCCTTCCCCCTTTCCTCAATTGTCATGATATCTCACTTATTTTATAAACTTCAGTTTAGTTTCATGATAATTCCCCTTCCCTTGTCCCCTTATCTATTTATACTCAAGATAGTCCTGAACCATGACCCTTATCTGTGTATATCTTCAGCATGTTAATCCCTTATTCCCGTTTCCCCTTGGATTCCTACATTCAATGTTTTATTAAATCCAGAATATTGAATACTTTCCTTTGATTGTATACTATTATGCTTTAATTTAATCTTGTCTGCTAAGTGTTTATATGATTTCCTTGCTCCTTGTTTGTATGTGAGTTGTTCTGGACAAGGGTGGCACCCTATTGCCATTTCTAGTTTAGAACTAAGAATGTCAATAGCCTTTACTCAAAGCAATCCCATCCTCCATCCCCTCTCATATGTGTTTGAGCCTGGACAAAGGCATGTTGGTGTCTTAATCACCTTCCAGGCCCTTGTCTGACTTGTTTACAAGTCTTCTCCTGTTTGTAATCCTTGTAAGGAGTCTGGGGTGTGCCAATCTCATTCAATAGGCTGGGTATGACCACTTCATACACTGGTTTCTCTTTAATCCTCAGTTTGCACTTATTCTTAGCCCTTTAAGTTCCTACCCCCTTTGGTAAGCCATGCTTAGGGACCTTGGAGTCTCCTCTAAACTTGGATGCCTTAGGGCTGGTAATTCCACACTTGCACTATACCAATTAGGGTGTAACAAATGCCTGGATCTCTTTGAAGGCCCTTGGAACTTTGTAACACTCTAAAAGAGAAGCCTCGGATCTTGGGAGCTCGGATTTGGTAAAAGGCATACGTTGGACATTAAAGTTGCTTTGTGCTTCTTCGGGTCTGCAATAGCGTTGATGTACTTTACTTCTTTTAATGTTATTTTCTTGTCCAAACTTTTGTTAGTAACTTGTAATAAAGAACTTGGGGATCTAGTGAAAGGGAATATGGGAGGGGTTTATTTTCTTGCATCAATCTTATATAGATACCATGTTTATAGGGTTTACTTTCTTACATCATCTAATATAGTTATCATGTCTATATTCATTATTGCAGTAACATCATATAGAAATCATGGCTATAGGCTCATTTATCTTCACATCAGTAGAAACCTTGTCTTAGGACTTTTATCTTACCTATGTACATTGTTACCATGCCTATTTTATGTTGTTGCATCAACCATATAGATATCATGTCTATAGACTTCCGCATTGCATCAACTTTATATAGAAATCATATTATTAGGCTTGCATCTTATAATCGTACCTAGATATCATGCCTATAGGAGCTATCTGAACGCTAGGCAAAATAGTAGGACGTCCAATTGTATAAAAGCAGCAATTAAGGGGTTGTAAAGTAAGTTTAAGTCCAGATTCGTCTAATGTTTTCTAATACTGATTTTTCTTCAACTTATCCTAAATTGGTTTAATCTCAAACGGGCCTAGGTCTTCCCTTTTCGTAATGTCAAGAACCTACAAGCTGTTTTCTATACTAAATCTGTGAACTACTCTTCTTATTGCTCCCTTTATTCAAACTCATATGACTAATTTACAGCCCTTTTTCTCCAACATTTGTCTATAGTTTTAAGTCTTTAAACAGACTTCTGTTTGAAGCCTGCGTTTTCTTTTCTAAAAACTGTCTGCAACTTTAAATCTTTCCTAAACAGACCTTTGTCTGGAGTTAACGTTTTCTAAAGTTCTGTTGGTTTTCTAAAAATCCTATCAACTGCTAGAACAGACCCGGAGGGCACAAAGAAGATTTTCTATCTAACTTTCATATGTCAAACCATTCTGCCTACTCTCCTAACCTCTTGTAAAGACCAAATCAGTAATTGAAGTCATGTTAAACTACTTGTTGTATGTTACGGTGTTTACTCGAGCCTTTAAGTGTTTATTTGCATCCCTCTTATCTGCTACTTGTTTTTTACTGTCGCTCTAGTATTCTTACCTTTGAATACTCCATATATGTATCCTACTTCCTTCTTCCCCTTTCTTAGGATTAGAGATCCTAATGCCCCAGGACTAACAGGTTGGGACGGGTATTAGCATGCGATAAGTAAACGATACCAACACGTTTCAATACCTAAACGTGGTGGGAGGGTAAAATATGGAGATGATGACGATGCGATAATATCATAAAGTGATCCCTCTTTGGGAATATGTGCGGGATATTGTATCGAATGATCCATATTACAGTTAAACCTAGGACCCCTCTTTCTCTTAAGTGTTTTATTTAAATGCTTTGTTAATGTTTTTCAAACTAATCCTCTCTTCTATTTCAAACTTATGTCCTTTTCGTTAAAGCTTTTAAGTTATGTGAATATTATACATGTGCACCTTATTTGTCTACTTGCTTTATCTTCTTTTAAAGTCACAATTAGCACGACCAGGAACCACATTTGTGGATCTTGAGGGGTGCCTAACACCTTCCCCTCGAGATAATTTCAAGCCCTTACCCAACTCTAGTTTTTCTCTCAAAAACACTCTCTTCATCTTAAAGTGTCCTAATGTACTATAATCATTAGGTGGCGACTCTTCCAATTTTGTAACCCAGTTCCCAAACGGGAAATAGAGTTGTTTTGCCCATAATATCGTAAAACCTGATTTCGCTCTTGAAAAGGGGGGGGGGGCGTCGACAGTAATCAACCCCAATTACTCAATCTTGGCTGTTAGCCGTTTGAGTGTTCAAAGGGAGAAGGAGAGAGTACAGTAATAGCAGAGAAAGAGAGAATTCAAAGAGTTTTAGATTGTGAGAGCAGTGTCCCAAAGAGAGAAGTGAGGAATATTTATAGTACTAAAACGAGTAAACAAATATGGTATCAATCCATATTTAAGGAACTGATATCAATCATAAGCAAACAAGTATTGGGACTCTCCTTTAATTAAGAAATCATAGTCAAACGGTAATAAGCAGTCATTTTTAAAAGGAAAGGAACCACAAGGTATGGCCTGACTATATAATGAAATAAAAATAGCATAAGGTATACATTGCAGACTAGGTGCATGATACTTAACTAAGAAAATATGTCAAGCAAGTAAATCAGCATATTTATACACACATGTAAGGAAACTACCACTTCAATTCTGGGAAATATTTTTTGAAATTGAAAACTTGGGAAATCAGTCATCTAATTGGGGAATGTATCCCACTGATCGAGGAAGAAAATCCGAAATCAATGCCAAAACTGTAAGGAAAATTCACAAATCACAATTTAAGGCTAGTAATCACAGTCTTAAACAGAGCTTTTAAGAATCAGTATAAAATCACCATGTAAACAGCCAGAAAAACTGTAACGGGCACAGAGCTCATAGAAGAACCAGAAGAATATGCAAATAGGCAAATACAGATACAAACATGTAGGGTTAGGCTTTTTTATCAGATTTTAACAAAATACGTTAGGAGTAGTATTGAGAGCCACGGATTAGTGCTAAAAATCATAAAAGTAAAGTATTTTCGAAGGGGGTTAAGAAACCCTTGTAATAGAAATTACAGTATGAAATCCAGGTTAACAATGAGAACAAACAAACAAGTGAAATCAACAAACACAAATGGATATATAGCACTCAGAAAGAGTAGAAGGAACAACTTTGAAGAAGAGGTCAGAAACCCTTACTTGAAAGAGTGGTGATCATTGAGAAAATTTGAAATAATCGGAAAAGCTAAGTAGAAATAGAGTAGAAAACAAAAAATCAAACTAAGAGTTATTTTAAAAGAGTAGAAATTAAAGAGAAAAAATTAGGGTTTCCGGACAGATTAGGAAAATGAAGAACCTGCCTGTGAAAGTAGTATACAATGCCATAGAAGGCATCATCGTTCAAAGACCGTCGGAGGAAAGCCGGAAACAGACCCCAAATAAAGCTTCAGTGACCGTCTTCCATGGCGGAAGCTGCTAGGATTCAAGCTTGAGAGAGGAAACCACGAAATAGAGACTCCATGGTTACTGAAAGTCGAGAGGAGTGAGGGAGGAGTGAGCTGGTACGGCGATGAAGACCATGAGAGAACTAGAAGGTTCTAGAGAGACGAAGGGTTAGAGAGCGTTTGGGAGTGAAAGGGGATACAAGGGCGGCAGATTTAGAAAATGAATTAGGGTAAGGGGGTTATGGGTTTATTTATTGTCAGATTGATCGTGGACCGTTGATCAAAATGATCAACAGCCATGATTTAAATGGGAATCCGGGTGGGTTTGTCCAAATAGGTTTGGGTCGGGTTATTTTGTCATTGGGTCGTTATTTGGGGGTGAATTTAGGTTTAAAATGTGGCCAAAATTGAAAGGTTAAAGGGCTATAATTTAAATGCCAAATTTTTCCCTAATTTAATTTTGTGAAATAGCAAATGATTTTATAAAAATTCAATAAAAATACTGAGATAATAAAATACATTTAGGAATTAATTAACAATATTAGGAACAAATTCATACTTGAAATACTTATTAAATTGAGAAATATGCGAAAATTGCAATTTAATGCAATTTAGTTTTAAAATATCTAATGGCTTTGTAAAAATTCTATAAAAATTACATAAATTATATATTTATGTAGATGAGAGAATAAAATAAATTATTTATTAAAATAACAAGATTTGATACTAAATTCTGGATTTTCTAGTACAAAATAAGATGTAAATTGTTTTAAAATACTTGGAAAAATATAGAAAAAAAATACCAAACTTTTTGTGGATGCTTATATATGCATTCACAAGCTATTTTGAAAATAGTTTGCGTACAAAAATACATAGGAAAAAATTGGGTATCAACAGGGTTTTAGTTGGTATTTTTTTATGGTTCTTAATTGCAACTCTTGTACATTTGGCAAAATTATAAAGAGGAAATACTACTCATTTATTGGGAAATATAGGGTGGTCACTTAGGTATCATTTGCATATCAAAAGAATCTTCCATTAGAAATATATCATATTAACAGTTGTAAACATTACACTTCATTAAAGGGGACACAACCTTGGTTGCTTTAATCCAATTGTTAACTCGTTAAATATTGCAGTTAGTTGTTAATTCAAAACAAACACCATACATACTCTTGTCACTATAAACCATCACCTGGTACTGTTAACCGAATAGAGATAAAACTTTTAATCGAGCATTGAACAAGTAACCTTTTCACACCTATTCCCCGTGGGGTTCAACCCCAACCTTGTTGGGTTATTATCTTTGACACCGACCGCCTTATACTATTTATTAAAGTATAATTTTTTGAGCATATTAGGCCCTTCAACCCTTTTGCTTTCCATGGGGTGACGTGGTACTTCTGGCCAGTAACTTGCATGGCATAATGCCCCAAAAAGTGGATTCAAAGTAGTCGTGCATGTAAGGCCGACACTCTCCAAGTCTCTTATCGAGCCGTGGTTTTCTTGGCCTGATAAAAGATCTTAAGCTTTGGCAGGCTATGGCTTTTTTTTTAATCTTTTTTTGCTTCTTCACTTTCCTCTTCTCGTCTCCTCACTTTCCTCTTCTTCATCTTCTCCCTTGTATATACCATTTTGGAAGGCCTACATGAGACCCCCGAAGAGATCATGCTCGAAGATACAGCCGCCAAGGATGCAACCCCAAGAATAGAATAGGCTCTTGGCTTTTACAATATATATATTTTTTTTCTTCTTTGTGTCTGTGTAAGGACTCCTCGTGGGCTTTTGTAATCATATGTAAGGACCCCTAGTGGGCTTTTATAATCATGTATTTATGAATACAAAGATGTTTCTTTAGTTTGCCTCTGGTTTATGCTATATTTTCCGTTTATCTGCATTTGCGAAGAATCTGAATGCATGACCCTCCTAAATATCAAGCTCGGGAATAAGTATTCCCTCGGTTCTCGATCCTCCAATATATTTTTTCCTGAAACACTTTTCCATCTCTCGGACGAATCCTAGATTAACTTGGTACAGACTTAGACTTCCGAAATCGGTGGCTTTGAATTGAGTGAGAATGAGGCCTTGATTTTAGAACTAACTTAACTCCATTTAGATCCTGCGATAAACATTGATGGGGGGATTTTCTTGGATGCATAAAAATAAAGATGGCCTTTAGGCTTTCGGGACCAGTCCTCGAATGGGGGGTTCGCTCAAGCTTAGGCTACTTGGACACATGATTGAAACTAGTCATAGGTAGCATTAAGTCATTGCAGACATATTTCATATGAGAATTTACCCGAGTTTAGGTTATACCTCGGGCCAAGCCCATATGAGTAGAGTTTTAGCCTTATCTTCTTCTTAATAGAATCCCTCGAGACCGGGTACCATCTCGTGTCTTGTAATGGCATTAATGGCCCCTTAGAACATATCGTCTTCTTGGTGGAGGTCCTCGAGATCGGGTACCATCTCGGGACTTGCAATGATTCCAATGGCTTCCTCAATCCTATCTCCTTATTTATGGAGTTCCTCGAGATCGGGTACCATCTCGGGCCTTCCAATGATTCCAATGGCTTCCTAGAGCCTATCTTCTATTTTATGGAGGTCATCGAGATCGAGTATCATCCGAGACTTGGTTGATGCGGGGGCCTCCGACCCTGAAACATCGTATGGCGGTATCGAGTGTATGACACGGTTACAAAATGACTGAGGTAATACCAATGGCACATATTTCCAAAGTGATAAAAATCTTTATCTTTTATTTCAAATCATCCTTTGAGGCAAGAGGGTGGTCACCGCTTTTTCCATATATATGGTTGTCTTCGCCCTTTTTGAGATTCCCCTATTCTTAGTAGTTATCCTCTTTAATAGAGTTCTCCTTTCCTGTGTTAGGGCTTTCATCATTTTATTTTGACGTTGTTGCTCAAATTCCCACTCAAATTCTCTAGCTTTACCGCAGTTATGGCCGCTACGTCGGGGTCTGCCCGTCAAGGAGAAGGGAGTTCTGCCTTTGGGAATTTTGTTTCGAGGGGGAATCTTCTTGAGCCGACAAGGAAGGATTGTTGATTGGGGGAAGTGGTAGTACTGCAGGTACCTTCCCCGGGAGAGAGCATCATGGACCACAAGGGGTTTTTGAACGTGTATACATACCTCTTTACGTTGGGCCTTCTTGATAGGTTATGCTCGACTTTTGTCAAAAGTAATAGGTTACCTTACCGTAGATTCATCCGTCATTTTGGCTGATAGTATTGATGATGAGGCTCTTATTAGAGAAAATAGGGCTCGAATTCACTCTGAGCCCATCTCATCAGGTTGTATCAGCCATTTCCCCGTCGAGGTCCGCTAACCCTATGACGCTATACCACACCTTTCGTTGTCGATGATGAAGAAGAAGGAGATCGGGGGTGGATGAGACGCTTCTTCCGAGTACGAACTGTCGATATTATTCCAGTTGAGTTTATGCCATTCCCTGAGGAATAGAATTTTACATGTAAGTGGTATACTCATGCCTTCATTGTTTTATTTATTGCTTAGGCAAGCTCCGTAAATGTGCCTTCCTTTTCTTTTCTGTAGCAATTTCATAGATGCCGGGTGAGGTTCCCAATCTACCAAATTGGGTTTGGAAGTAGGAGATCCGCTCGACCTACAATGAGTGTTGGTGGCGAGCTTCATCTAAGGATAGGTGTGAGGAAAAAACAACACGGTACGTGCTATACGATTTGCTCCCCCCCCCCCCTTTTCTTGGAAGGTCACTTTTTTCTTTCTGCCTACTAACTCTACAATCGTAGGCATTGGGAAGCCCCTTAAAGCGAGGTCGTGCCCTTTAGGAGAGGGAGGAGACCTCTGGCTTCAGGACAGTGGGATGATAAAAATAATAATAATAAGCAGGAGAGGCCTTTGCAGGACGACACTGATTGTACCAAGACGAGTTCGCCCCGGAGGCTTAGAGAGGGCATTTCAACAGAAACTACAATACTCGAAGGTTCTATGCCACCGGCTTCTTCTCCTATCAGAGGCAATTCAAGCTATGTTCGATGCTAAGGGGCATGTATATCGGGCGATCGTGTCCCAAACCAAGATGGTTCTACTGGGGTAGATGGATAAATACCAGTAGATGTACCCTCGACTCTCGAGAAAGCTTAGCGGTTTTACTCGGAGGTAGGTCTAATCCGCTCGTACTGGTTTTATAGTTTTGTAATTTTCACTTTCTTACCATCGTTCTTTTTCACAAGCTATTAATACGCTCAAATCTGAGCAGCTTCGTCATGAGGCCAGATCGCAAAAATCCATTGACAGGGAGAAATAGCGTAGGCTTATTTGCAAATGAAAGGGAAAATGAGTTGACACATTTATGCTATGCGGCGAGTCAAAGCTCGAATTATGAGAGATTCTTGGAGGAGTAGGTAGTTTTGTTCAGAGGGAGTGTATGTTCCTTCCTCTAGCTCCTGAGGCTAATGTTTCAATTATTTCAGTTGCAAAAAAAAAGATGGAGGACCTAGAGCGCCTTCAGAATGAAGCTGGCCGAGGCAAGTGTGGGTATGATGAGTTAAAAGCTCAAGCGGGCGTTCAGGCTTTAGTGGGCAAGGGTGCTCTAGCCAAAACCTCTGCCTTTGAGGTTAAACTTCGCTTAGCTCATGATAATAGCTTGGTTCAAACCGATATGATTACAGAGCTCGAGTCTGAGCTTTTCAAGATAAAGGCCAAGGTTGTGGATGCATGGGTTGAAGCCGTTATGAGCCAAATTACGGATGACAATAAAGTGGCGGTCTACTAGAAGGATGTTGCTGATGCTCAAGTTGAACTGCGAAGGACTCTTGCTCGCGAGGGTAGGATCAAGAAATATGCTCAGTGTAAATATCGAAGGGAAACCCTCGAGGAGATCCAATGTAGGGGCTTTGATCTCTAGGATGAGATAAAGCAGGCGAAGGCGGAAGAATGTGAAGCTAAGCTCCTTTTGTTTGATGCCGAAGATAGCAAGAAAGAGGCCGACATGCCATATTTCCCCGAGGGTGATGCAGATTAGGCCTTCCTTTTCTGCGTATAGTGCTTTTAAATAGCACTTGTAAATAGAGCTTGTATTTTTTCGCATATGTGTGTGAAAGGAAGGCTTGCGGTTTTATTTTTCATGCAGCCTACTTGTTTTGGTATTAGCAAGATAAACTGGTCTTCGAGTTCAAAATGAATCCTTAGATTCATGGTATAGACCTGGTGCTCATTAGGCTGGCCTGTAAGCTCTTACGCGCTTGGTCGGTACGACCTTTTGGTGTAACTATTTTGGGTTTAGTCTCTGAGGCGTGTATCGACTCGAGCTCATTCGACCCTCAACATTTTGAATTTAAGTCTAGCCCTTAGGCTCTTACATGTTTGGTTGTACGACATTTTAGTATAAGCCGGCATTCGAGCTCTATGCTTGTGCTCTTGGGCATGTTTGGTCAACTGTTTTGGTTTATGTCTCAGAGTCGGGTATTGACTCAAGCTCATTCGACCCTCAAGTTTTTGAATTTCATCCTGGCCCTTAGTCTATTAGGTGTTAGGTTAGTATGACCTTTAGTGTGGGTTGGCGATAGTGGCTGTTACGCTTTGGGTCGATGAAACATTTTATATAAGATGGAATCAATGGCTCTTACGCTTTGGGTCAATGCAACCTCTAATATAGGCTTTATTATTCCAACGATAAGGATTTTTTGAAATAATGTTTTCCTAAATCTTCGACGGTTTGATAAAAACCTCGATCTTGAGTCACTATATGGCGATGATCGTTCACCTCAGGAGGTTTGGCTCAGTGTCTGAGTATCTCGAAGCCTGTATTTAGGAGCTGACATGGTCGAAGCTCTTTTTCCTATGTTGAGAATAGTCTGTTTAACCGATTCTTTTTGAAGTAATTGAAGGCCTGTGTTTTTATACGACGGCCAGCTGTCTCCGAGTCGCGTTAGTTTGGCCGATATAACCTTGTCACCGTAATCATAGTATTTGGCCAGATCCTTTTAGTCCTCGAATGGAGTAGTTTCGGTGTCTATGTCGAGGGTATGCCTTTTTAGGGGTATTACAAATTTGATATATAGCCTTAACTTTAAGATTGGGATTATGCCTTTAGTAAGGTCTTACAAATTTACATGCCTTTGAGGTATTACAGTTTTGTTTACGTGGTACGACTATGGTTCATGCCTTGCTCTAGGTCTTACAGATATTGTTGTTGCTCACTTGGTACGAGTGTGGTTCATGACTTGTTTTAGGTCTTACAGATATTGTTGTTGCCATATATAGGTCTTACGAGATCGAGGTTGCCCACATGTGGTCTTATAGGCTCGGGCTTTGATAAGTGGATGGAGATAGCGATCGACGATAGTTCCCAAGTCATTGAGGATTTCTTGGCTCAGGAGCCATTACTTGTAAACTTGGTATTGTCTTATTAAGGGAGGACAACTTTAGAGTTTCTGACCTGGAGGTCATGTGGACTTAAGTTTTTGACGCCAGTTCCCTAGTGTTCTGGACATTTTTGGCTCTGAAGCTATTTTATGATCTTGATGTTGCTTCATTGAGGCTTACGAGTTAGGAGCTTCGACCAGGGTTGGCATTATTTTGAGTCGTAGACGCCAGTACCCGAGTGTTCGGGCATTTTTAATAGAGGAGTAGTTTTAGCAAAAATACCTAGTTTCTTTTATTACTTGGTGCAAGTATACACATTTTTCTTGTTGCAGGCTCGGTTGTTCTATGCGGACACAGTTTATTCGACCAAATGGCCCAGTATATTATTTTCTTATCGAGACCCCACTAAGCACATCTTGGCTTCTCTGAGTCGGTGACCTTCCAAGGGGATACCCCCAGTATTTGAGGTTGATTGCGTAAGAAGCCTTGAATACTTGTTGGGTCTTCCTCAGGTAGCATATAGATGTTGCCTCGTTAAAAACATTGTCTATAAAACACCTTCTTTGGATAAAAACCCGGTTAAAGGAAAAGAGTGCAACGCATGCTTTTGAAACCTGAGGACTTCGAGTTGGGAAACACTTCGGTCATTTCGATCGGATACCTGCATTTAGGTTAGTACAAAGTGTAACTAAAAAGGGAGATGGTCATACCTTAGTGTTGACGGTGCTTAGAACCTCGATACGATTCAATCGCTTATTATGAGGACTCGGTACGGTCCTTTGCTTTGTTCAACTGGGGTAGCCTAGAGTGTAGCTTGTTATTGCTATTTTACTATTTGCTTATCCTTGGCTCCTTCGAAGGTGGAGGTGCTGGTGTTGGCGTCATGTCGTGCATTGCAAACATTTCTCTTGCCGTATATTGTTCCCCGTAGATGATTTTTATCCCATCCTTTGTTGGGACTTTCATCATTTGATGGGGGTGGATGGTACATCTCTCATGCAGTGTGTTCAGGGTATTCCAAGCAAGGCGTTGTATCTCACGTCTCCTTCGATGACATGGAATTTGGCATTTTGGGTGGTGCCTGCCACGTTGACTAGGAGGGTGATTTCCCCTTTTCGTTGTTTCACTCACCATGTTAAACCCGTTGAGGACTCGAGAGGCTGGTATGATTTGGTCGAGCACTCCGAGCTGCTCTACCACCCTCGACCTGATAATATTGGCTGAGCTACCTGGATCCACAAGTACACATTTAACTTGAAATGTATTTATAAGGAAAGAGATTACCAGTGCATGGTTGTGGGGCTGAGATAAGGTGTCGATGTCCTTGTCGCTGAATGTGAGAGCTTCCTCGGGTATGTAAACCTGGGTTCGCTTTTCTCTAGTGATGGATATTTTTTTCTTTTGATCATTGGTTCTTGTGGGGCATCGATGCTTCCCAAGTTCATTTGGATGGCATGTTGTAGCTCATTTGTTTCGTTCTTCTTGATCGCCTCTCTTCCACGGAATTGATATTTGTCCTGTTCGCTGAGAAATTCTCGGAGGTGACCTTTACTGAGTAGTGGGGCTACTTCTTCCCAGATCTGGTCGTAATCCTCGGTCCTGTGGCTGTGCTTGTTGTGAAATTCACACACTAAGTTACGATTCCTTTGTGAATGATCTAATTGCACATGCCTTGGCCATCTGGTGTCTCGGATTCTACTGATGGTGAATCGATGTCCGAAAAATCAACATTAAAGTTATATTCCGACAAGTGGGGCGCATCTGCTGACCGTGCGTGCCTGTCGAATCCATCTCTGCTGACAAGTCCCCGAGGATTTTGGCCTCAATCCATCCTCCGGTCACTGCAGGGTATGTTGTGCCTAGGGGCGTTTCCTCTATCTTCAGGATATGGTTGGTATCTCTCTTTATTCAGCTTCGACTCTTTCACGGGAGCCTGCTAGAATATACCGAGCCTGAGGGGCACGCAGTTGGTTGTCTTCAACCCTCATCTTTAATTGGTATCGGTTGTGGACGCCTGACTAAGTCGCGGCGGGGTATTCAACCAAATTTTGTTTCAGCAGTCTCGAAGCCACCGAGCTTTGCTCATTCAAACCTTGAGTGAATACTTGTACTGCCCAGTCGTCGGAGACTGGTGGTAGTTCCATTCGTCCATTTGAAAGCAAGATACGACATCTCACAACATCTCGTTCTCCCTTTTTCTTTATTTTGAAGACATTATATTTCCTTGTCGCTACTTTGATGGCACCAGTGTGTGCCTTTATGAAAGACTCTACCAACATGGCAAATGAATCTATCGCCTTTGGGGACGGGTTGTGATACCACATCATTGCCCCTTTAGAAAGTGTTTCTCCGAACTTCTTCTGTAAGACGGACTCGATCTCGTCGTTCTTTAGGTAGTTGCCCTTCACTGCACATGTGTAAGCAGTAACGTGCTCATTGGGGGTCTGAGGTTCCATTGTATTTCGGAAGGTCCGTCATTCTGAACTTCTTTGGAATGGGTTTTGGAGCCGCTTCCTCTGGGAACTGGCTTTGTACGAACTTCTTTGAATCCACACCTTTGAGGATCGGGGGTGTGCCCGGAATTTGGTCAACCCTGGAGCTGTAGGTCTCGACCTTTTTGTCGTTGGCTTCTATCTTCTTCTCACCCAGCTTGATCCTCTTTGTGAGGTCCTCGAGAATTTTATGCTAGCAGGGTCGGATGCCAACCCGTTGTTACTTGATCTTTCTGCTATCTGCTCAGCCCGAGGGGCCGTTCTCGAGGCCGCTGTACTTGGGGTTTTTTGGTGACTATGATGTTAAGCGGTTGCCAGCTGTTGTGCCGGATATATTTCAAAAATAACCTGAAGGCTAACCTTTTGTTCCTCCCGAGCTGGGATTTTTTAGACTTCTTGTTGATCCCTTTGATGTATGCTCCTTTTAGTGTGAGAGATTATATCGACGTGTTGGGCATCAACTAGAATTGGTTCTGGCACATTCTCAGGGTTTCGTGGTAGTACACCAACACTTGGAGCATCCTTATCATTCTCTCCATAATTTTCAAGATTGTTATTTACTGAGTCAGACATTTTGACCTAAAATCAAAGATCCCGGGCAACAAAAAGTGTGAAAGCTAACTTGTGTTATGTAGTAAAACCAGCAAGAAATAATCATTATTATTTAGCCCCACGGTGGGCGCCAAACAATTTACTGTGAATATGTTAGAGAGTAGAGAGAATATTCGTGTGTATTGAATATTGAGCAACAGATGTTTACAAAATGACAAGAATCCCCTTTATATATGAGGGGAATCCTACTTTATATATGAGGGGAATCCTAACATAGTACAAAAAGCATTAATTACAATGATATGGAGATGGTATATGTAGTTAATGCCTTGATTCATTTTTGGACTAGTCCAGTAGACTTTGTCAGCCCTATTCATGCGCCTTGGGAACTCCCCACTTTCTCTCTGTAACTGTCGGTCTGTACTGCTTCGAGGTCGAGCGTCGATGGACCTCGAGGGACGAAACTCGACCGTGGTCTCGAGCCTTCGATATGTGCTTTCGAGGTATCGTAACGACGGAAGATTGGACCCTCTGATTTTACCGTATACACATATAAATTGTACTAGCATAAGAAGTTGAAATTAATCCATTCTCATAATCAAGATAAATTCTGTTTAAACTTGTACTATAATCATTCCTTATGATTTGTCCAATGTCATCTTTAAATTGGGAACACAAACTTTATATTTATAAAAATATTCATGACTTAATCTTACGTGTATAAATTAAATTTTATACGCTAAATCATCTACTATATAAACAAATAACATACACTAATGTATGATCTATTTTAAACTTTATTAAAATTGAATAAATAATTATTGTATAATAAATATTATACGCCAAAAGAAATATATGATTAATTATATATATCCCAACAACCAGCTGCATTCAATATAGCATTTAATTGCTGGTGCCCTGTCTTAAAAAAAATAGGAAATAGAAAGACTTTGGGGTAAATAATACAGTCCGAGTCAACTTGAAAAATTGGATGTCCCCAGTTCCCACTTATCTCATCCATTATATAGACATTTACAGATAGATCGGCAACCATATTCCCTCTCCCTTTAAATTCCTAATACAGCTTTAGCAAAGCGAAGATCTAATCGCCAAGGGATGTAGAATGTATCCGCTCAATTTACCATTCTTGTTTATCCAAAATATAAAGTAAGATGGCAGATGCAGTACTGGGTTTTTTGGTGGAGAATCTGTTGCAGATAATAAGTGAAAAAGTGAAGCTGATTGCTGGTGCAAAGGGACAGCTTGAACTTCTGGTGGAAGAAGTTAAGACCTTAAATGCCTTCCTAGACGAAGCTGCAAAAACTCAAAGCGACAACAAGCTCTGGAAACAGTTTATCAAGGATATTCGAATTACAGTATACAAAGCTGAGGATATCATTGATAAGTTCTTGGTTCAGGCGAAGCTGCACGCAGACAAAAATATAGTTAAAAGATGTTTGGATTATAACTATGCCGGTGCAGTCAAAGATCTCGGAGAGCAGGTCGCTATCGTCCTTCAAAAGGTGAAGAAACTACGCAAAGACAATAAACAGGCTTTTCAGCCGACGCCAGTGTCTGCTCGTCAGGGGGAAACAAGTACACAGGGCCAGGAGACACAGGTACGCCAGAAACCTAGCTATTTTGAAAACTTATCTTGTAAATATAAGCTTTTGTCACTTTTCATCGGTGGCGGAGCCACCCTTACCTGGTCAACCTAACATTTCTTCGCCCGGAAAATAATATTGTATAAATAGGTATTTTAGGTATTTTTTTCTTAAAAATTAAATATTTACCAGGGGTTGATAACTCTTGAAACAAGACAAACCTTTAGTGCAATAGTATTCTACACCCTTTTATATAATTTATGGCTCCGCCATTGCTTTTATGATATATTTTCAGAAGCAAAGAATGTTTCAACTTTCAAGTTATGCGGCGTAGCTTCACTCACACCGTATTTAAGAGAAAAAAATAAAATGTGTCATATAAAATGAAATAATGTAATAATAATAGTAATAAATAAATAAATAAAAGAGCATTTATTGTTTGAATTCGTACAGTAACTAAAGAATCTAAGGTTTAAACGAGAAAATGATTTGTAGTAGAGTTGACCAATATTGGGAGACGGCGTATAAAAGAAGAAAGAATGTTATCAATTGAGGAATATAAACTTTTGATGATCCAGTTTATTATGAAATAATTTGAGATCCACAGAAATTTGCTGCTTCTTTTCTTTCAAAAATATACTCTGTGTGATAATGTGAAGGAAAAATTTTTCCTCGCAAAATGATATTTTCTGGGAAATCTTATCGATCCGTGCTTTTCGCTCGATGAATGAAAATATTGTTTTTATAAAGTTTGATTACATATAAAGTTTTTTGTGCTAAAGAATGATAATAGTGTCTGAGCGTTGTTTGATGCAAGTAATTTGGAGTAAGAGTTGGGATGTTTGAAGGGGAAAAAACGAATATTTTTTCATATTTTCTTCCGATAACAACATTGGGAAATGGCTTCATTTCTGGAAATATTTCCTTGAAAATTATTTACACTCTCTTGCCCAATGCGTATAACTTATTCTTCATTTGGGACTGCTATTTCTCAATTTTGATCTCCGTGGTAGTTGTACATGATTGTTGAACTATTTTACAGTTCTTCATTTAGTGTAATTGTGGGAATTGGTTCGTCGTAATCAAACAATTTGCTACACAAAGTTAACAGCAAAATAGATTAGTTTTTGCGTCAAATTAACAGCATGTTGTTTAGTATAGGTCTTATATCTAATCATATAAGGAAAAAGAATCACAAAGGAACGTTCGTGTAACACCCCAGCCTTTAGACAGAATCCTACATCGACAAAACACAAGAGGGATGCTGGATATATAAGTTAACAAGCCTTAGACCCTCGTGACGCGTTTTAAACCCATGAGAGCCTAGGCCCAGAGCGGACAATATCAGTAGCGGGCTGGGCTGTTACAGATGGTATCAGAGTCATTCTTGTGTCAGCCTTGCCGATGGTGGGTCAGAGTTCAACCGAGTTTAAGCAAATCCTGATTAGGCGGGGCAAACCTCAGCAGGACGCTGAGTCCATAAGAGGGGGTGTATGTAACACCCCAGGCTTTACACAGAGTCCCACATCGGCAAAACACAAGAGGGATGATGGGTATATAAGTTAACAAGCCTTAGACCCTAGTGACACGTTTTAAACACAAGAGGACCTAAGCCCAGAGCGGACAATATCACTAGCGTGCTGGGCTGTTACAGTTCGGTTATCTAATTCAGAAGGTTGAACTTCTTTGGGAAAAAATTCACCAACAATTGTGATTATTTTCTTACTTAAGAGAATATGAGAATTCTGTAGTTCTGCTTTTTGATACCCGATCCGTTTGATCATCCTAAAGGTTCCACACTTGGAGGATGCGGAAGTGGTCGGTTTCGACAAGGAAGCAGAAACAGTGATCAAGCGACTCGTTGAAGGATCGGATGAGTTAGAAGTCATCCCTGTTGTGTAGGTATGGCTGGACTTGGAAAAAGCACTCTGGCAATAAAAATCTATAATGATTCTAAGATTTCATATGAATTCTTCAGCAACATTTGGGTTTATGTTGGCCAGAATTACAAACTAAAGGAGGTACTTCTTAGTATTTTGAAATCGTTTACGAAACAGATGAACATATATCAAGATAAGAATGAGAATGAATTATACAAGATAATATGTGATTTTGTGTCCAAAGGAGGTAAATGTCTCATTGTCTTGGACGATGTGTGGAACCCAGAAGTTGTAGATTCTGTCATGAAAGCTTACCCGAAAAACAAGAAAGGCCACCGAATCATGATGACGACTCGTGAAGGACGTGTTGCTAAATATGCCAACGAAAATCCTCACAATCTGAAATTTTTAGAACATCATGAAAGTTTTGAGTTATTAGAAAAGAGAGTTTTTGGCAGTAGAAGTTGTCCTCCAGACTTAGTAGCACATGGAAATATCATTGCAGAAAAATGTAGTGGAGTACCACTCGCGGTAGTGGTGATTGCAGGAGCCTTAAGAGGTCGTACGAGTGAAGATGAATGGCAAATAGTTGAGCAAAATGTAGGCAAGTACCTTATAGATAAAAACAATCCTAGAAGCAACTGTTTGAAATTTGTGGAAATGAGTTACAGTCGTTTGCCCGAAGATATGAAGGCATGTTTCTTGTATTGTAGAGCTTTTCCACAAGGCTTTGAAATTCCAGCTTGGAAGTTGATTCGATTGTGGATCTCCGAAGGATTGATTATCTCCAACTTGCCTGGTAGTACCCTCGAGAATATAGCAGAGTATATTTTGAATGATCTTGTCAATAGGAATTTGCTTATAATATTGGAAGAGAAAGCTGATGCTAAAATTAAAACATGTCGTCTTCACGACATGTTGCACATGTTCTGCAAGGTGAAAGCTGCTGATGAGGGTCTTTTCCAAGAAGTAGGTGAAAAACCTGATCAGGTTGGTCTTGGTATACCAGAGCAAGATACTTGTCGTCGGTTGTGTATTCAACTCTCAATCCTGGATGAATTCATCTCCACGAGACCAATGACGGAGCATATTAGATCTTTCTTATGTGTTTCCTCAAAACAAAAAGAAATAATTGAGCTGACTACTGGAAACATCCGAAACTTACACAAAGCATTTCCTCTTATTAGGGTCTTGGAAATTGAACGCATCAAATTTGGTTTCTCAAAGGACTTTAATGCACTATTTCATCTGAGGTATATTGCTATCTCGGGTGACTTCGAGTCCATTCCTCAAGCCTTTGGTAAGTTTTGGAATTTGCAAACAGTTATACTTAACACAAGTACATCAAAGGGCATTCTTGACATAAAAGCAGATATATGGAACATGCTACGGTTGAGGCACCTGCACACCAACGTCCCTGCAAAATTGCCGTCCCCTTCTAGTACTCCAACAAGTAAACATTCTTGCCTACAAACTCTTTCTAAAGTTGCACCAGAAAGTTGCAGAAAAGATGTGCTTGCAAGGGCTTGTAATCTCCGAAAATCATGTATTCATGGGCAAATGGTAAGCTTTTTTGAAACTAGCAAGGGCGGGTTCAGCAATTTTGGAGAGCTAAAGTGCCTGGAACATTTGAAGCTGTTGAATGATGTTTTATCCAAAGATCTGCACCTTCCTCCAGCATTCTTTGGATTTCTTCGCAATCTGAAGAAATTAACCTTGTCAAAAACACAGTTTAAATGGAGCGAGGCGAACAGATTGGCGCAATTGGAATGCCTTGAGGTCCTAAAATTGAAAGAAAATGCATATTGAGCCGTCCTGGGAGTCTGATATAGGAGGTTTTAGCCTACTCAAGGTGTTGTGGATTGATAGGGCAGACCTCAAATCTTGGAAGGTTTCAAATGCTCAATTTCAAAATCTTAAGAATCTTGTTCTTAAATCCTGCGTTGAGCTTGAAGCTGTACCAATTGAGTTGGCTGATGTACGTAGCCTTCAAGAGATGAGGCTGGAGAACACAATCAAGGCAATCAAATCTGCAAAAGAAATCGAACTCAAGAAACTACAAGCTCCTCAAAGCAGCAAATTCAAGCTCACTATATTCCCTCCTGAAAGTACTGATTCCAAGGCCACACAGTAAAGTTGATAAGGTTAGTCAAATTCATGTTTATCAGTTATATATCTATTACTATCTGTATAGAGATTGCTATGAAACTACATCTGCATCGATACGATATGATTTCATTGTTGTAATATGTGCGTGGATGTGTCTTTTATGATTATTCGGATATATCAATCCATAAAAAATCAGTTATTCTGGTAACACTTAGCTCCAACAAATCAGGCGGTATTGTTAGCCATATGTTATAACATTCGACAGCATGTTGTATCGGCTTCATCACCAACATAATGTGCTCTTTTAGTATCAGTTACTAAATTAAATGGCTTGACCATATTATTTTACTGTAACTTATATCGACTTTTTTGTTATATACCTTATGGAGTGTTGTGAATGAATTAGTGATTTCTTTTCCAAACCACGATGAGACCTGTAAGACATCTCCTCTGCTTTATTTTCTTGCTTGTTATTTACAATACTAATTTTCTTATTCCAGGAGAAAATTAAGGCATGACGTTGATGGACAAATAGCTATTCATATGGTCTCATCCCAACTCATGTTGTGGAACTGTTTGCATGTTTTGTTCTGTTATGGTTGTACTCCATTTTCTTTGTTTGAGTGTTGTATTATTATGTTTTGCGTTCTGTTGCGATTGTATTTGCTTTGTTTCATTCAGGCATTTGTTTTCTTTCATTCTTATACGGGTGTTGCTTTCATCTATCATTTTGTTTTGTCGAAAGACATGTTATTCCAACCAAATAAGATGCTGTGTGTTTTATTTTTACCCGTAATCTTCCACGTGAATTTTAGTTATTTAATTGGAATGTTTCAAGTTCAAATTATGACATCTAGTTTTCTCTGCGATGAGTTTCTATATACAATGACAGTATAATAGATTGTTTGTATCATGTCACCTAGGGGTGTGCATTCGAATCGGTTTATCGATAAATCGGATCGATTATTTGTTATCGAGATCGAAAAAATTGAAACCTTATTGAAACGATAACGATAAGCATATGTACAAATTGATAATCGATAAGCAATTATCGATAAGGGTCAAAATCGAATGCACACCCCTATCACTATAGACACTTATAAAATGAATAATTACATATTTGTGTAGATTAATATAACATACAGAATGTATATATATTCCGCTACTATTTTGAAAACGGCTATACGATATCATTTTCCCTAATCTATACCCTTTCATTTACTCTAAGTCCCTTACCCTATTATTTCCTCTACCACATTTAAGGAATAATCATATTTAAAGATCAAGGGAATGAAGTTCAAATTAATGAAAAATAAAATTAGTCATGATGATGTATTTTGTCTTGTTTTATTTTTTTATACCGTTGGAGTGTTGGTGGCATACATTTGATTCCTTACTTTTGTTTTCTTGCATGTGCTTGTTAATACAATTTTTATGTTATAAATGGTTTCGTCTTATTTTAGCTTCTTTTTGTCCATATAAGTTAGGCGCGTTTATAACGATATACTTTTCGTGGAATCCCGCAAATTTTCTTATTGGTGTAATCGATAACTGAATCGATAAGATCCCAAAATCGATAAATCGAAATCAAAAAGATCGACACCTTATTGAAACGATAACGATAAGCATATGTACAAATCGATAATCGATAAGTAATTATCGATAAAGGTCAAAATCGAATTGATAAATCGAATGTACATCCCTAATGTCACCGGAAAGATACTTATTGGTAATTGTGCATAAGAAGTGGGATTAACTAGTAAACTAAAAAGTAAAACAAGTTGCCTATTACAACAAATTAAAAGTATAGTGTAAAAATTCTTTACAGCATCATATACAAGTCTCCCGAAAAAGAGAGTTTAACCGACAATAGTTCCATCCGCTCACACTGAGCGAACCTATACCTGTCTACCCATTCATGTTTTTTTTAAACTTTGAAATACTACTTAAAACATTTGGTTTAAAAGTCCCATTTTTTAACTAAAGACATACTTTGGCCTTGGCCAAAAATACATAAATGCCGAATGAATATGAGAATATAAAAATATAAATCTCAACTATACAGTGGATGTCCACCATTTGTTAGGAGGATCATATGGTTGAATCAAATTTTATTTTCGTCTCCACCAAGTTTTCTAATTTCCTTACTCTCTCCATCTATTCTCTTTCACCACCTATTGAGTCAACTTAGTTAGTACCAAAAATATCAATTTTCATCTCTTTTCGCTTTTTTCTACCTGAATCAGTAGCAAAAACCTCTAAAACCATCCCACAAAAGGAGAAAGCTTCATTCTCTTTTTCCCGCTCGGCCGGTGACAAAACGCCGGTGGAACCGTTCCCTCACGAGTATATTTCCGGCCCTTGTGTCTTAAAATTCGACTTCAAACTCGAGAACCATCTATCGGTCCCCGGCCGATGTGAACATGTGTCGAGATATATCTGCTCGATAACGGCGAGCCATCTCAAGGTTGTTAAGAGATATTATAACTGGGTGGTCGAGGTAGTGGTACAAATCCCCACTCCCGAAGAGAGTATTACCACCCATGTAGAGGGGTTTCTAAGTGTCTGCACTTACCCATTCATATTGGTCCTCTTGATCCAGTTATCATCCAGTTTTGCAAAAGGTACCAAGTCACCCTCAGCCAGGTTCATCACTCGTTCTTCCGTATAGTGATCATGATCCGCTTTTTTTCTAGCAAGGCCGGGGGGTTGGAATTCACTCTCAGCAACATCATATGGTTGTATCGACCTCGACTTTTTCGAGGATTAATCAAGTTCCAACACCGATCAACGAAGTCCTTTTTTGCGAGCATCAATGAGGACAAGGACAGGGTTTGGATGAGCCTGTTCGTAAAGATAAGGACTTGTGACCTCATTCAAGAGGAGAAACTGCCATTTCCAAGAAGTGGAACCCCGACCGTAAGTAAAGTATTACCTATTAGTCTTTGTACTCCTTTTTTTTATTTATGTAATGCCTTCATCCATTATGCAGCGGTTGCTTGGATGCCTCACGCGGTCCCGACCTTGAAGCCTGGGTTTGGAAGTGTGCCTCTACTTTCTCCCATGCCGAGCGTTGCTGGTGTGACTTGGCAAAGGGCAGATGGGAAGCCATGAGTCACGGTAAGTTTATCCTATAAGCTTTCGATGCCCTTTTCTGTAACGTTTCTCTTAATTAATACTTGGACTCTCTTTTATGCTGGCATTGGAGATGTTATTGAGATGAGACTGGCCCCACCTGGGGAAGAGGTTGAGTCCCTGATTCCAAAGTCGAGGAAAGACAACAAGAGGAAGAGGGTCTCAGAATCCGAGGACCCCTAACCTAAAGGGGCTCCAGTTCGAAGACATAGGAGAAACCTCTTCCTATGACTATAAAGTAGGTCCACCAACTGGGGGGAGAAGTGGAAGGTGAGGAAGATAATTTGGCGCTGGTGGTTTGAGCAAGGAAGTCGGTCAAGGTCGCCAAGCTTTCCAAGTTAGAGACGATTGTTGAGACCCCGGCTCGTGATGAGGAGGCTTCAAAGAAATATTCAGGCAAAATCACCGAATCGCTTGAGTTTGAGGTTATACCTCGATTATCAACAAGCATGCCGGATGGGGCCGGCTATGAGACCCCTAGGGCTGAACAGATCGTCCCGAGCGAATTGCTTTGCGTTATGACAGTAGGTCACTCTCCTTCTGTACTAGCCTTTTCTTATGAGGCAATAAGGGATGCTCGGGCTCTACAGATCCCTGACATAGGTGGAGTCTCTAGTGAAGAGGATCCCTTTCAGGATTATTTTACCAGGGTTGATGATGTCATTGATCTCAATGATGCGTCCGTCCTCTTCGACGAGGCCCAACGTCTCCTATCACGGGTAAGCATTAGTTTATATGATTCCTTTCCTTACTCTTCTTTTTTTAAGTCTGACTTGCATTTTTCTTTTGTATAGGCCTTTGCCAAGTCTGGAGCCGACTTGATTCTGTGCGAAACCAAGTTCCAGAAAGTCTTAGAGGTGAGGAACGCTTTAAATCTTCGTTGCGGCTAAAAGGATGAAGCTCTAAAGTACCTTCGAGCAGATTTGGCCAATGCTCGTAAGGAAGAGGCCGAGATAGACAAGCATGTAACTATCCTTTTGAAAGAATACGGACTCAACCCAACTGTGGAGGCTAATACTTCAATATCTCAATTGCAGCAAAATCTGGAAATGCTCGAGCTGCTCCAGGGGGAAGTCGATCAAATCAAAGCTTACTGTGATCGGTAGAAGGAGAACATGGACCGCCTCACTGTGAAGAAAGAGACTACCTTGGCCAAACAATATTAGGCTGAGGTCCAACTTCGAAGCATTAACGAGAAAAGCAAAGATCAGGCCGAAAGGATCGAGGAGCTTGACGCTGAGCTTGCTGAGGCCAAGGAGGAGGTCGAGAAGACGAAGATCATGGCCAACAAGTCCATAGCCATGTACATAGCCGATATCGAGGCTGCTCAAATGCAGCTACAGGAGGCTTCTGATCTAGAGCCATGACTCAGCGAAGTGCAAATCCTATAAGGAGACCCTCGAAGAGATCCATGCTTGAGGTTTTGACCTCTCCGAGGAGATAGCCCAAGTCAAGGCAAATGAAGTCGATGCCAGGCTGCTTGTCACGTCCGATGATGAAGTTTATGATGATAAAGGCAATCGAGGCAGATCCAACAATGGCAAGGGGCTGGATGGAGAAGTTGCCCCCAATGAAGAGCCCCCCCCCCCCCCCCCGCAGTAGTTAGGGCTTAGTTTCTTTTCTTTTTAATAAGACCTCTATCGGTCTCTTGTACATATCCTTCTTCATTAATATATAAAGGAAAATTTTCTTTTGAATGTCTTCTCCATTTTTATTCTCAAACACATTTTTTGCCTTATAAAACTTTAACACAATCTTATGCTTTGAACAATGCATCCGAGATTTTGATTTAGGGTGGCTTCCTCGAAGTCACGATAGTCGAGGTCTAATAAGGTTCGAACCTGAACCACATGCCCTTTAGGGTTTGTTTCGAATAATGATGAATCCTCAAGCCATAGTCAAGTCAGTTTTTATTTGGGCTCGGAATAGTTGAAGCCTTAAGTTCAGATGCAGTGAGAACAAGATCTCGAACTCTAAGTGTATTGGCCCTTAGGCTCTTTAGATTGGGCCAATATGGCCTCTACAAGATGTCTATTATTCCCCTCTTTCGGCTTATAACACTTAATAAAAAAAATTATGCCTTAACATGTTTTTTTACTTTTTGGGGGTTTTTGAGGGTTCGATGCCGATTGAAATCCCTTTTCATTTTGTGCCATAGCACGTTTGTTTTAAGACAATTTTATACCTCTTAAGGTTTTTCGAGGGCTGATTTTATCGAAGCCCTTCTGATTATTTGCCGAGGATATCTTTTTTTAACCGTTTTTCAAAGAATTTGAAGGGCTATTTTATTTGCGGGATTCAGACGTCTCCAAGCCGAATTAATTTGGCATAGCCTTTGGGGATGCCTCTTGGGCTTATTCCTCAATAATACTTTGAAGTTGTTCGAAGTGTTAGTCCCCAACAATGATGGCCTTGGCCTATTGATCGAGGGGTGCCTCTTTGAGGTCTTATGAATTTTATCTTAGATAACTCGAATACATTGATCGTCAACAACAATCCCTGAGTGTTCGAGGCATATTTGCTCTTGGCCCATGAGCCATTTCTCAAAAAATCATAAGTAGGGAGCTCGTGTAGTAGAAATTTTCTTTGAGACACAAAATGTTTGATATAGAAAGAATGCTTCTTTGAATAATTTATACTTCGTACATGCTTTGACATCGGGGTTCGACTAATCTATATGGGCGCGGTTCATTCGACCATTTGGCTCATTACAAAGTTTCCCTATAGAGACCCTTTGACATGAAGTACTTTCCTAAAAAATATAACATCCGAGGGTGATGTCCACCAGTATTCGAGGCTGATTGTAAAGAAGCCTTAGATACTGTTGAATTTTCCTCAGGTAGTGCATAATTGTTTCCTCTTTTAAAACCTCGCCGGAAAAATGCATTTGGGACAAAAACCAATCTAAGGGAAAAAGAGTGAGTGTAATGCTTGCTTTAAAACCTGAGGTCTCGATGCTTTAGCAATACCATTTGGGAAGTGATATGTTTCAATTATTTGGCAGTTGTTCTCTGTCCATTGTGCCGATCTTATAAGATCCCTTTCCGACGATGTCGAGGACTTGGTAGGTTCCTTCCCAATTTGGGTCGAGCTTCCCTTATTAGGATCTCGAGTGTTGATGGTGACCATCCTCATGATTAAGTCCCCGACTCTGAAGTGGCGAAGGTGTTCTCCTACTGTAGTATCTTTCGATTCGTTGCTTTTGTGCAGCCATTCGAACGAGTGCGACTTCTCATTTTTAATCCAATAATTCGAGGCTAGTATTCATAGCCTCGTAATTTGATTCTTCTGTTGTGTATTGAAAACTGGCACTAGGTTCCCCAAACTCGACAGGAATCAAGGCTTCTGAGCCATATACTAAGGAGAACGAGGTTTCCCCTATACTGAACTTTGATATTGTTCGATATGCCCAAAGGACTTCTAGTAGAATTTTATCCACTTCCCTTTGCGTCATTCAACCTTCTCTTTAGGTTTTGAATGATAATTTTGTTCATCGATTCGCCCTGTATGTTCCCACTAGGGTGATACGACATTGATAATATCGTTTTTATTTTGTCGTCTTCGAGGAATTTCATTACTTTGTTGCCGATAACTTGTTTTCCATTATCACACATGTCGACGCCCACTCTTTCCATATCGCGGACGGGAGGGTCTGGAAATCGGGTATACGACATTATGGGAGGACAAATCTTTATTCTCCCGCAAGAATTTTTTTTTTGGAGTTTTGGAGAGTCGCAAACTAATAATTATAGTGCATTAGGACACTTTAAGGAGATGAAGAATTTTGAGAAGAAGGTAAACCAGAGTTCGGATAAGGCCTTAGATATTATCTCGAGGGGAAGGTGTTAGGAACCCTTCAAGATTCACTAGTGTGGTTCCCAGCCATGTTATAATCGTAACTTTAAGAAGATAGAAGAAGCAAGTAAAGTATGCACATAAGGATCACAAAGTCTTGAAGATGACTCTCGTTGAACAACCGAGAAACTTCCTCCCTTAGCTGCCTGCAGTCTTCAGCTCTATGTCCATGTGTTTCATGATACTTACACATCAAGTGGATTTATTTGAGAAGGATCGGTTTGAATAGGCCTAGGCCACCTGTTGTCCTTGATATTTCCAATAGATTACACGATCATTGATGCGTCTATACTGAAATTATACTCCGATAATCGAGGTGCTTCCTCGGAGTCGGTATGTTTTATCGAACATGTTCTTACTCATGAGTACCCGATAGCTTTGACCTTGATTATTTCTTTGATCATTTCGAGGAGCATTATGCCCGAGCCATTATTTCTCCGATCTACATACGGCTGATATCGTTCTTTGTTCAATCTTGATTCCTTATTTCTATCTATCGGGGGCTTAGCTGCCAATCTATTAGGATGAACTGAACCCGAGGGGTTCCCAACTGGTCGTATTCGATCCTGATCTTCAATTGGTAACAATTATGCACGTCTGATCACGTCACAGCGGGATAATCAATAAGGTTCTGCTTTAATTATCGAGACATGATCGAACTGCCCTCGTTCAAACCATGCATAAAAGCCTGCCCCTCCTGGTCATCCTAAACCGGTGGTAATTCCATTCGCTCCATTTGAAGCCAGGATACGAACTCCCTTAATATCTCGAGGTTCCTCTGTCATATCTTAAAACCGTCTAATTTCCTCGTTGCCACCTTTATGGCCCCAACATGTGCTTTCACGAAGGCGTATGCTAACATAGCAAACGAATCGATAGAGTTCAGGGGCAAGTTGTGATACCAAATCATGGCTTCCTTTGACAAAGTTTTCCCAAATTTCTTCAATAATACCGATTCAATCTCATCATCATTTAAATCATTTCCCTTAATCTCGCATGTATATGAAGTAATATGCTCGTTAGGGTCAGTTGTGTGTTGCGACCAAAACACTCACGCAAGCGTACACGATCGACAAGTAATATAGTAGTAAGTAGAGTATCGTTCCCACGAGGAATTATAATCAACATCTTGACTAATATTAACTAAAATAATTATCAATTTATGCTATACTATGACCAAATATTTAAAGAGCCAATTTACAACTTAATTAATAAATGCACAATAATTCAATGTAAAATTACTACACCAATTTCACAATATGTTTATAAAAATTTGGATAAATATATTCTTGGGTCATGGACTTAATAGAAATTATGCTACTATATTAGCTTAAAATTGATTTTTTGAATTATCCTGGTTATTGATTATATGGTTAATAATATTCATAAGAATCTTTCGAGTTCTTATGCATCTATTCAAGTTAATTTAATACCTATATGTCTATGGTATTAATATTAGCAAGAATGCATTTACAACTCCTATTCTTCAACCAAACAAGGCAATTAAGTATATGTCTATCTTAATTGCGAATTCTTCACCCGATGCCCCGGATTCAAAACTTGTTCTATATGATTTTATATGCAACCAAGAATTTCCTTTGTCAAGTTTAATTCGAGATCCGTAAATAATATTTTACTGTTGGCTACGCATTAAAATAACTAAGATCAAAATCAAATAAATAACCCATAACGATAAATTCAAGATCTTCAATCTAAGCTTCAAATAACATAATTATCTAACATCCATGACCCAAGAATACTAGAAGTTTTAGCTACTCATAATCATACAAAAATCAACAATTAAAGTCTTAAACATAATATAAGTAAATACTAAAAGAAAGTTTAAAAAAAACTTGATGAATCCTTGCTTCAAGATTGTAATCTTCTTCTCTTCACTTCAAGAATTGGATTTTTCTTCACTTTCTCTCTCTAAAATTATTTCTTCACTTCCCAATCTGATCTAGATCACCCTAACGGGGCTTCACTTTATGTTAATTAAGTGGGATCAAGGGGAAATTCCAATTTTATCCCTCAACAACCATTTTTCGGAACCTGGACTAGCGCGGCCGCGCATCTGACCGCGCTAGTTCAGCTATGTTTTAGACTGGATTGTTTTCTTGCTCTTCCTTCATATTTAGTCTCGGTGTATTTTTATTGCTCCAAATTGATTCAAATCCTATATTGTTTTACATAATATAGGCTTCTTAACGTGAAATATAAATATTTCATTATTAAAGCCCATATTTCATCAATTAATCACAATATATCATTGAAAATATAATAAAGCAGAAGCATAAATAATAGCTAAATCACCTAGATTACACCTATTATCATTGTGCTATTGTATTTGGGTATATCTGGCATGTGAAACTTTTTAGGAATGGGCTTCGGAGCCACACTCGGAGGGAACGACTTTTGTATGAATTTTTGGCATCCAAACCTTTCAAGACCGGAGGTGCCCTGGATATTTGTTCCACACGGGAGTTATAAGTCTCCACTTTTTTGTCATTATCCTCAATCTTCTTTTCCCTGGACTCAATCCTCTTGGTGAGTTCTTCGAGCATCCTCATAATTGTGGGGTCAGTCCCCGAGCCACTACCGTTTGATCTCTCTGGCGCCAGTTCAACACATCGAGTGTTTCTGGTTCGGCTATACTCAAAGTTTTATTCTGAGTTGGGCGATGGCAATCTGTTGATCTTGAAGCATTTCGAATATCACTTGGAGGCTGCCTCTCCCATCTCTTATACCCTGCGTTCCTTGGCCGCCAGATCGGACTTCCCTGCGTACATTCCCTCTGGGGTTTGTGCCTAAATTAGCGTTCAGAACAATGTGTGAACTAACATCAATTGGTTCCATAATTTGTTCTTCCCCAGGGTTTATTGGTGGTACATCGACTCCTATATTGTTGTTTTCCCCATGAAATCCTAGACCATCATTTTCATGTACATGTGCGTTTTACGAGTTAGATATGTTTTAGAAGAAAAATTTCTTGACAAGAAAAAGTGTAAAAACATAGCGTGTTATGAGAATCAGTAATGAAATAACCACTATTATCTTTATCCCCACGGTGGGTGCCAAACTGTATACCTCGAATACGCGTAACAATTAAATTTAGTTGTGATTTTAAAGATATGTGATTTAGTTCAATACTAATAAATAATCAAGAAGTATACTGTATAAATCAAAGAAATGAATAAATCAAACTAGTGTTGCTAGGCAGTATCGACCTCGAGCTAAAGTAACCTCGAGATAAATCAAGAACAGTAAAGCAAGAATAATAAAGCTAAAGGACAATTCTGATAAAAAATGAGCGCAAAAGTAAGAGAGTATATTCCTTTCCAATGATTAGATGATGTTTACAAATGACTGGGGTCCTATTTATATAGTAGGGGAACCCTAAATAAAGTACATATTTATTTACAGTAAAGAATCTTATTGGGACAATTGTCTAACCGCCTAGTACATATTCTTACAAATCTATTTCGGAATTTACACTATGATTTTAGAGACATGGCAAGAATCTTGCTCATTCTGTTACAAATTCATAATGGCATTATCTCGAGGCAAAGTTATATTAGGCTCTGACGTTCCTCGACACTTAATTCTTCGAGCCTTGTACTATGTCATCGAGCTTGGGCATGGTTCATCGAGCTCGAACTCGATCTATCGTGATTTCGGGCTTAAGACGACACCTCGAGCCCGGAAAATCGGGCATACCTAATTTCGACCGAATACACAATTAAACACCTCTATTTGGTAAAACATCACCTAATCTTTGATGTAATACGTGATCATCAGAAACTTGATTAATGTTCCAATTTAAATTGAATATTAAATAACATTTTTACTTTTACGCGTTGAAATATTCATAATCGACCTATAATATGACCACGCGTCAAGCATGTGGGTAAACTAATGACTATGACCGGTTATTCAGATTTGTGCGCTAACGGTCGTACATAAAATGAGGCCATTTAAGCCTTAAGGGGTCGTTTGGTATGAGGGTAGAGGGAAGGTTATGCATGTATAAAGGGCATAACTTATTTCATGTTTGGTAGACATTAGTTATATTGTATAAAATTCTGCATAACTAATACCATGTTTGGTTGACAATTTTCAATTATGCATAAATAATACATGTAAAGTTATGACTCAATGTGTATGTTATTTTATGCAGGGTAGAAGATGGAATAACTAATACATGTATTATTAATATATAGATAAAATATTATAATGAAAAATTTACCCCGATCACTTTACACATAAGGCTTCTGTTCAACTTAATATTGGCCATTTGGACGATAATGGCCTGTATATCCCTGGCAGTTTCACCATTTTTGCTCTTTGCAGTTTCATCCGTCCTCAGGGTGATGCTGACAGCGCAATGGATCATCTCCGGCAGAAGAAGACAGTTGAAACTAGGCAACAGTAGAAACTAGATTTGCATTTAGAGAATATTATCTTATGACGGAGGGTTTTGGATAACTATTTGAATTTCATCTGAGTTTGACACTATTTTCCCCGCTACATATATTTTATTGAGGATTTTTTTGTTGAATATATTTTTTATTAATTTTCTTAAATAAATAGAAAGTGGAGAAAAAACAATGTAAAAGAAGGTCAGGGGTATAGTTGTAAACAAGCATTTTACTTTAAATTTTATATAATGTGTATCAATTTCTAATACAATAAACCAAACATTCAAAAAACTAATCTCCGCATTATTTATCCCTACATAACTAATACATGTATAACTAATATATATATAACTAATACCTTCATAACTCTAACCAGTAACCAAACCACCCCTAATATTTCTTAAAAACTAGACTTGTAGGATGAGAGGTATGGGCATATGCTCTTACCAGTATTCCACACATCTCAAGTCTTTAGTCGCTAGAAATATTAATAAAATAGAGCCACCAACTCTCTCTCCATCTCAATTCATATAACGTGCTTAACTTATCATAAAATATTATACTTGTTATTTAAATCATATCATAGATAATATTTTTATCACTATAAATTATTTCATATTAAAAAATGTAAAATATAATATTAAATTATTTTTAAATATAAAAAATTACTTCCTCCAATTCACAATAAATGATTTTTTGGTCATTTTCACACATATTAAAAATCCTCCTTTTAACATTAATTAGCAATAAAATTGAACATATTAACATTTATTATCTCTTCACATAAACACTCCTAATGCATACTCCAATACTATTTACTCCAAGGGTAATGTTAGAAAGAAAAAATTAATTCATTTTTAAAATTTTAAAAAATCATATATTTTAAAACACAAAAAAAATCAAAAAAATTACTTATTATGAACGGGACGAAGTACTACTTAGCATTCTTTTTAAAGACAAGAAAAATGGACTAAATAAAATAGGGGAGAGATAGTACACACCTCATTAATTATTTGAACATGATAACGTGAAATTCACCAGATCCAGGTATATTTTAATACCTACATGATGTCCTTTTATTTAACGAAAGGATCTCAAAGAATATGATTAAGGAAAAAGGTAAGCAACTTGATCACTAGCTCCAACAGACATTCAATTACCCACCAATAGAGATGGTCAAATCGAATTCCTAAGTCCCTGTCCACACCTTTAATGATTATTTCACTTTGCCATCTCCTCCATAGCAATCTGCTATGGTTATAACAACACGGTATAATTTTATTTAGTAGGGTATGGGGAGGATAGTGTATATGTAGACCTTACTGTAAGATATATGGATTTATATTTAGATATATGGACTTATATCTACACACATATGAACAATATATGGATAATTATATGTTATGTGCTATCTTTTGGTTTGGCCTAATTATGTGGTCTTATGGACATTATGTTAAGGGGGCCAATGTATTGTCATACTAAAGTGTAGGACTAATGTGTAGATACCCAAAAGGGTAACCTTAGTTTATGATGGGCTAACTAAGGTTACATAAGTAACTATGGTTACTTGCTTGTGACTCTTGAGTTATGTAACTCTTGCAAGACATAACTCAAGACATAACTCTTGTCTTGTAACTCTTGTCTCTTGGGTTATGTAACTCCTAGAGTTATAAAGTGGGGTTATGGTTCCCATTCTAGTGCAAGACAAGTTCTTCTTCTTCCCATTGAATCAAGAACCATATTGTCCATTGTCTTGCAAATAGGATGGAAAACCATAAGCCAAATTTTGAATATTGTAATAACAATATTATTGTGAACCTTTCAGAAAACCGTAAGCCAAATTTTGATAATTGTCATAACACTATTATTGTGAACCTTTTCATATATTGTTGAGTATTGTGGATACATTCTTGTGGGGACAAATATACTTCAAGAAACTTGAAGGAAGGCTAAAGGAGTTCTCAACAATTCAAGGACAATCATCAAAAGGAGGCTCAACATTTCCACATATGGATTCAGGTTAGCTTCCGCTCATGTAGTTTATGTATCCGAATTATTCAATATGAAGGTTGTTGTCTTTAGTAGGAATCATAATCCTAACAATTGGTATCAGAGCCACCCTTCATTTTGGATAATTTGGATGTTCATAAGAATCATGTTATGTTAGGATTCATGTTTTAGTTTTATAAGAATTTTGTTTATGAAATTCTACCATGAAATAGCATGATCTTATGAATGTTATGTTTTGATTTGATGTTTTAATATGATGTTAAAACATTGTTAATAGCATGATTTTAGTAGGTTAACAACATGTTTTTTATGTTTAAGATCCATGTTGAAAATCATGAATTATTCTGGAAATTATTTTTTGGTCACTGCCAGTCAGACAATCGATTGTTGCCTTAAACAATCGATTGTCTGAGACGTTTAAAATTCTGGCAGTTATTCAAGTAAGTTGAAACGTTTTCCAGTAACTGAAAAATTTTTCAGAAAAATACAAACAATCGATTGTCTGGCCTGACAATCGATTGTTGGATGATCCAGTAACTTAAAAATTTCAAAAAAAACCAAACAATCGATTGTCTGGTTTTGACAATCGATTGTCTGGTCCTGTAACTTAGAAAAATTTTTCCTTGTCACATCCAGTGACTTAAAATTTTTTCAGAAGAAACCAAACAATCGATTGTCTGTTTTGACAATCGATTTTCTGGTCCAGTAACTTAGAAAAAATTTTCCTTGTCACATCCAGTGACTTAAAATTTTTTCAGAAAAAACCAAACAATCGATTGTCTGTGTTGACAATTGATTGTCTGGTCCAGTAAAGTTTAATAAAAACGTTTCAACTCTCTTAAGTTTCAGTGAATATTAATTGTTTTAAAGTCCATCAATTCTTATAATATATTTAGAATTGTCCAATTCAGTAAACAACGATTAATATTCAAGTGTTGCACATCAAAACTTGTAACACATTAAGTTGAGATTCATAAAATGGCTTAAGGAACTAAAGTTTATAGCATCTAATATTTTAATTATTCAATTGAAGCATTATGTTGCCAAAGTAACCTCTATTGTGTAGATTGATTAATTTTAAAATATAAGATGACTGTGGATGTTAGTCTTCCATGCGTTTAACATCGGCCCAAAGGAAGGTGTTATTTGGCAGAAATTCGAACATTCTTGTGGTGGTAAATATGAGACGATTATTTGGTTTTCCATGTGAATATTAAATTGGCCCAAAGGAAGGTTTAATATTTGACAGGAGTTTATTGTCTATGTTTGATCACTACACCAAGAGTACCACTTACAAGTTGTTTTTCTGTCCAAAGACTTAAAACAATGTTGTGCTAGGTATCTTGTAATGGGAAATGCCTGATTTTGAATCTATAAAGTTAAAGTTCAAGTATTTGTAAGCATGTATTTAGTAATCCTTTTGTTATATTTTCAGTAAATTCTTCTGTTTCTACGATCTCTGCCAATATCAATAGCATCCCTGTGCTTAACGGCACTAACTTTAAGGAATGGAAAGAGAATGTAATGATCGTTCTCGGTTGCATGGATCTTGACTTAGCCCTTCGGACTGAGCAACCTACTCCTCTTGAGGATACATCCTCTTCTGGTGACAGGAGGGTGATGGAGAAGTAGGAACGCTCGAATCGCATGAGTCTAATGATCATGAAGCGTGCAATTCCAGAATCATTCAGGGGCACTATGAATGATGAACCTAATGCCAAAGTTTTCCTTGAAAACCTCGAACTGCGTTTTATTCAAAACGAAAAGGCGGAAACAAGTGCACTATTGAGTAAACTTGTTTCTATGAGGTATAAGGGCAAGGAAAACATTAGGGAGTACATTTTGGAAATGTCTCATCTTGCTTCGAAACTTAAGTTACTCAAGCTAGTATTACCTGAGGAATTGCTTGTGTACTTTGTTTTGATATCTCTTCCGGCACACTTTAATCAGTTTAAGGTCAGTTATAACTGCCTGAAGGAGAAATGGACTCTTAATGAGCTCATTTCACATTGTGTGCAAGAAGAGGAAAGGATTAAGCAAGATAAGGCAGAAAGTGCTCATTTGGCATCTTCTTCTAAGGCATCTTCTTCTAAGGAAACTAAGAAGAGGAAAAATAAGGAAGTTGCGGTTGTAAGGCCCAAGATTAAGCAACATAAGGAACCTAAGGTTGAAAATACTGGATTAGGTTGCTTTCTCTGTAATGGGACTGATCATGTAAAGAGAAATTGTACCAAGTACCATGCCTGGCGTGCGAAAAAAGGTACATTTCTGTCTCTTGTTTGTTCTGAAGTTAATATAATTTCGGTACCTAAGGATAATTGGTGGGTAGGTTATGCTGCTCACATAAGGATATCTATGCAGGGTTGCCTGAACTGCCGAAAACCAAAAGATGGTGAAAGATACATCTATGAGGGTGACGGCAAGAAGGTGCCAGTTGAAGCTATTGGCAAATTTAGGCTGTTGTTTAAGACCGGTTTTCATTTAGATTTGAATGAGACTTTTGTTGTACCGTCTTTTAGACGGAATTTAATTTCAGTTCCCCAATTGCACATATCCGGTTATAAATGTACATTTGGGGACAATAAAGTTAGTCTCTTTCGGAATTCAAATCTTATTGGTACTGGTGTTTTATCAACATTTGATAGCTTATATTTGGTTGATACAATAACTTCAAATAAAGAAACTTTGCATACATGTTTAATGGTACCAAAAGTTAACTAATGAGAATTCTATTTCACTCTGGCATAAACGTTTGGGTCATATATCCATTCAAAGAATTCAGAAACTCGTGTCAGATGGAATTCTTGATTCTCTTGATACCTTAAATTCGGAAATTTTGTATTGAGTGTATCAAGGGAAAACAAACAAACAAGAACTAGATTAGGTGCTAAGAGAGATTCAGACGTCTTAGAATTGATACATACGGATATTTGTGGGCCATTTCCTGCTCCTTGTCGGAATGGTCAACAATATTTTATCACATTCATAGACGATTACTCTCGTTATGGGTACCTATATCTTATTCATGAAAAGTCCCAATCCATATTAAAAACCGCAGCTTATATTCTTAATAGAGTTCCAACTGCAGCTACAATAAAAACCCCATATGAACTTTGGACTGGGCATAAACCCGGTATTCGGCATTTACACATTTGGGGTTGTCCAGCTGAGGCAAGGCCTTATAGGCCGAATGAAAAGAAACTGGACGCTAAGACGGTTAGTAGCTATTTTGTTGGATACTCTGGAAAATTCAGGGGTTTTAAGTTTTATGATCCCACATCACGAACTTTTTTTGAGACGGGTAATGCTAGGTTCTTTGAGGATATTGAGTTTGGGGGGTGGGGAGATAAAGTTGTTAGAGATTTTGTCTTTGAGGAAGAACATGTGTCTTTCCCTCAAATTGTTGATCTTGGTCTTCCTGACTCGGATCACACAACTCCAGTTCAAGACAATCTCGAAAATCTCCCCCATCAGGAACCTGATATAACTAATGAAAATCAAACTCAACAACCTCAAATAACTGAAATGCCATTAAGGAGATCCACTAGAGAGAGGAGAAATGCAATTTCGGATGATTATTATGTATTTCTCCAAGAACAAGAAAGTGATATTGGACTTGAGGAAGAGGATCCAATCAACTTCCGTCAAGTTATTAAGTGTTCTAACTCTCAAAAGTGGATTGATGCCATGAATGATGAGATGAAGTCTATGAGCGATAATGATGTTTGGGAGCTTGTTACATTGCCCGAAGGTACGAAACCTATTGGTTGTAAATGGATTTTTAAAACCAAAAGGGATTTAGGGGGCAATGTTATTAAGTACAAAGCTCGTCTTGTCGCAAAAGGCTACACTCAGAAAGAAGGCATTGATTATAAAGAGATTTTCTCTCCAGTTTCATCGAAAGACTCTTTCAGGACTATAATGGCATTAGTAGCACATTTTGATCTTGAGCTTCATCAAATGGATGTTAAGACTGCTTTTCTCAATGGTGACATTGAGGAAACAATTTATATGGTGCAACCTGAAAACTTTGTTTCGGATGAATCAGAGAAGAAGGTTTGCAAATTAAAGAAATCCATCTATGGGCTCAAGCAAGCTTCTCGTCAATGGTATTATAAGTTCCATGCAGTCATTACATTTTTTGGTTTTGAACCAAATATTGCTGATGACTGTATATACCATAAGTTCAGTGGGAGTAAGTATATTTTTCTGGTTTTATATGTCGATGACATACTGCTTGCCTGTAACGATATAGCATTATTACTTGAAACTAAGAAATTTATTTCAAAGAAATTTGAAATGAAAGATCTTGGTGAAGCTTCTTTTGTATTAGGAATTCAGATTCTAAGAGATCGCTCCAAAGGCGTTCTCGGTCTGTCACAAAAGGGCTATATCGATAAGGTTCTGAAAAGATTTGGCATGCAGGATTGTAAACCAGGCGACACCCCTGTTGCTAAGGGAGACAAATTTAGTCTCAAACAGTGCCCAAATTATAATTATGAAATTTCGGAAATGCAGAAGACGCCTTATGCTTCGGCGGTAGGTAGTCAGATGTATGCTCAGGTATGTACACGACCTGATATAGCATACATTGTTGGGATGTTAGGCAGATATTAAGCAATCCGGGTATGGACCATTGGTAGGCAGCCAAAAGGGTCATGAGGAACATACATAGAACAAAGGATTACATGCTTACATATCGGAGTTCGGACCAGTTTGAGATCATCAGGTATACCAACTCCAATTTTGCCATTTATGCTAATAACATATGCAACCATATGTTATTAACAACAGTAGTTTGACGAAAGCAAAACATAAGGACGTCAAATTTCGGGTTGTTAAAGAAAGAGTACAAAATGGACAATTGTGCATTAAGTACATAAGTACAAACTCCATGCTTGCGGATCCGCTCACTAAGGGATTGACACCAAAGGTATTTCTTGAGCATATTGCTTGTATGGGTGTCAAATCAAATAAGGATTATGTATTTTAGTGGGAGTTTGTATTGCACATTTACGTATTGTCCATTATATTCAGAAATTCAGTAATTCAGTTATATCTGCGCAGATATTCAGTTTTAAAGTTTTGTACTCTTACAGTTTAAGTATGATCTCAATAAAGAGAACCAGTTGGAAATAGACATTCTATTGACCACACTTTATGTTATTTCCATGCTACATACCTACACTTGATCCATGTCGTTGGTTATATTGATATACGTGATCTATGATTGGTTCTAGTTACGAATGAGTAACGACGAGCTCTTAGGTCCTATGTTGGTATGATTGATGGACCGGATTGTTCATGACAATTTTATTGTGATAGCAATTTTGTGCACCTAAGGTTTGTAACATATAATATTAAGGTTTGTACATATGTTTGTATATCTCGTCCAAGTGGGAGATTGTAAGATATATGGATTTATATCTAGATATATGGACTTATATCTACACACATATGAATAATATATGGATAATTATATGTTATGTGCTATCTTTTGGTTTGGCCTAATTATGTGGTCTTATGGACATTATGTTAAGGGGGCCAATGTATTGTCATACTAAAGTGTAGGACTAATAACCTTAGTTTATGATGGGCTAACTAAGGTTACATAAGTAACTATGGTTACTTGCTTGTGACTCTTGAGTTATGTAACTCTTGCAAGACATAACTCAAGACATAACTCTTGTCTTGTAACTCTTGTCTCTTGGGTTATGTAACTCCTAGAGTTATAAAGTGGGGTTATGGTTTCCATTCTAGTGCAAGACAAGTTCTTCTTCTTCCCATTGAATCAAGAACCATATTGTCCATTGTCTTGCAAATAGGGTGGAAAACCATAAGTCAATTTTTGAATATTGTAATAACAATATTATTGTGAACCTTTCAGAAAACCATAAGCCAAATTTTGATAATTGTCATAACACTATTATTGTGAACCTTTTCATATATTGTTGAGTATTGTGGATACATTCTTGTGGGGACAAATATACTTCAAGAAACTTGAAGGAAGGCTAAAGAAGTTCTCAACAATTCAAGGACAATCATCAAAAGGAGGCTCAACATTTCCACATATGGATTCAGGTTAGCTTCCGCTCATGTAGTTTATGTATCCGAATTATTCAATATGAAGGTTGTTGTCTTTAGTAGGAATCATAATCCTAACAATTACTCCTATTCTTGGATAGAGAGGTTGTTTCCAAATAGACCCCCGGCATCCTTCCCTCCAAGAACTTCCCATCTTGTTCTTGGGGAGACTCGAACTCACAACCTCTTAATTAGTAGTGGGGTTGCTTACCATAAGAGCAATCTGCTATGGTTAATCCATTCATATTGAATTATCATACTTATTAAGAAAATATTAAATTCTATACAAAAATGCATATGTATAATTAAAATACCTCTAATTAAACATTTAATATAAGGAGTAAGAAAACTTTTTAGAGATATGTACGTAGGGATTATTTCATAAAAACAAGTTAAATTCTTTCTTTATTATATAACTGGACACTTAGTTTGAACCAAAATTTAAATGTAAATAGTCACTTATTATGAACCGAAGGAAGCACCTATATTGCTAAATTAATATAAAGGTACATTCAAAATACACTAGATAGAAAAATGTAATTAAAGCGCAAACAAAACGGAATACTTGTTAACATTTGGAAAGGCCAATAACAAATGGTTATAGACATGTCTATGTCTTTAAATAATTCCTCGTCCGTTGGTAAACTAATACGGAAAAGAAAAAGTCTAGGAAGAAAAATGGAAGTGCAAAAAAACCGAAGTGCTTCCTCCTTTTCAATTTATATGAACATATTTAATTGAACACAAATTTTAAGAAAAAATAAAATTTTTTAAAATTTATAATTATAAACAAATCAAAAAGGAGCTCAAAGTCAGGAGCGGCCCGATCAATTTTGTGGCCTAAAGCCAAAATTTATGAGGGGCCTTAATTTTTTAATTTTTATTATTATTATTTATTTGAAATCGATTTTTTTAGCTTTTCTTATATATGAAGTTATAAATAATTTTCTTACAAAGAATAATTTCTAATAAGTATTTCTCAATTGACAATATAACTAATCTATTTAACCTTTCTTGTGACATTGTTGTTCTTAGGCAAGATTTTATTAATTTTAATTATGAAAACTTCTTTCCGTGGAAGCAACGGTAACATGAGTTATTAACATTATTCCATAAGTAATTTAGGGATTTGAAAAAGAATTAAATATTTTTATTTGATTAGGTATATCAATTAAACTGTTATCTTCTAATTGTACTATTTTCCTTAATATTTTTAATTTAGAAAATAAATCAAAACTATTAATATCGAGTTGATTATTATGTTTTAAGGAACATCCAAAATTAAGGCAATATTTTTTCAAATTTTCAATATCTAGCTATCTTAGTTTTTACTACTAAATAGAAAATCAAAAATATTTTTATATGCTTCGAATTGTTCAAATCTATTTAGAAGTGAAAAAATAGTCCTTGTCTATTATGTATAAAAGTAATCAACTCTAAAGGACTCTTCGAAAGCTTTTGTAATTTCATTATCAACATTGCACATCAAATGGTTACTTCCTATATATCACACGTTTCTTGATAAATTCGGGTTCGATATTCATTTTAAGTGCAATTTCTTTGGTAAAAATCATAGTAGTCGCAAATCTTCCTTCTCTATATTTGTTAAAAAAAGAAATCAATCTTTTTCACCTTACAGAACTCTTTTTTAAACTTATACATAATTTATTAAGTGTAATAAAAAATGAGACCCTCTCAAATATGGGGCCTAAAGCAGTTGTTTTACTTGCTTTATGGATGGGCCGCCTCTACTAAGAATATTTGTGTGGTTATAAAAGTTTTTCATTAAGAATAGAATTATAAGTTTATGTTAAATTATTTTCAAATTTAAAAAGGAATAATTCTTTTTGGAACGGACTAAAAAGAAAATAGATTTATATAAACTGGAACGGATAGAGTATTAAATTTTGGAAAGGCTACTGACAAATGGTTACCAACTTGACTATATTTTATTTAGCTGCGAGAAGTCGTCTAGAGTTATTATATTGCTGGTGCATTCAAAACAACATGTTGAAATACTTGGTTTTAGTAATTTAGAAATCGTATGATCACACTCACCTGTATCCATGATGAGTTGACCGAGACCTCTCCCTCCCCATCATTTCACATGTACTCAAGTATTTAATTATTCTTCTATATATAAAATAATGCCACCAGCAATTTTTTATTATTACTGTCAAAAAGCTGGCAATGTGAAAGGAAGCTCGCCATGTCTACCGGCCAGATCCATTTGGAAATAATCAATCGTCGACTTGGCTCAATTAACTAAGCCTAAGTAGGGGTGTTTATTGGGCGGATTGAGCGGCTTTTTACTCTAACGGTTTGGCTTAACGGTTATCGGCTTTTAAATATATTCATCCGTTAGCCATCCGATAAGATATCGGGCGGATTGGTATCGGGTTAGCTCTTATCGGGCGGTTACTGGGCGGTTTATCGGTTTAATACCTAAGGGCTCAAATATATTCTGTCCGCACACTAGGACATAACTAAAATTTCCTGTGCATGACATTCAAAGGCATCTGACCTTGCCATGGATTTTACAATTGACAATTAAACAAAGAAAAAGAGAAGATAAGATACATTGTCAGGTTTACAACAATTGGTCACAAATTTTTCAAGATACAGTGCGCCCATAGCATAGGCAAGAAAGATAAGAGGTTCTTTCCCCACTTCTCCTGCAACGAAAACCAGAGTTGACACAAGTTAACTCTCTCATAATAAAATGAAGATGATAAAGTCTCATAATATATTAGTCTGAGAACTACAACCTTGCTAATAACAGAACCTAGTCAAAGCAAAAGATTCATAGAGGCAATACGAACTGGTCGCAAGTAAGACTGGGTGCTGGTTACCCATATTATTCGCCGGTTAACCTGTTTTTCTTATTCGTATTAAATATGAGTAGGGTCGAATAATGTATCCATTTTTTCATTATCTGCTTTCAACCTAAATCATATCTGACTCACCCCGCCCGCTTACCCCTCCTAAATTCAACCAATACTTGCCCCAAGTAAACAATGATAATTAATGGTGGTCTTTTGAAGGAGGAAAAACACAATATAGAATTTCCGACGAATCTCTAGTGTTCGTCAACTACTACAAACAAGAAGAGTCTCGAGGAAAGTAACAAGAACTCCACCTTAACATTGATTGGCCAGAGCCCACAGAATAATGGAATCCACTTGCAAATATTACATTCTTTATATAGGGCAGCGGTGAAGAGATCCCATCGCTATGAGCTGAAAAAACTATCCTCTAAAAAATTATATATCCTCTCCATTTAGGTATTTTTAAAACCAAAAAAAATGGCAGATGCAGTAGTGAATTTTCTGGTGGAGAACCTGTTGCAGCTATTAACTGATAACGTAAAGCTGATCGGAAGTGCAAAGGGAGAGTTAGAGAATCTGCTGAAAGAAGTTCAACACCTAAAAGGCTTCTTAGACGATGCTGCAAAATTACCAAGCGACAGCGAACAGTGGAAAGTGTTGGTGGAGGAGATACAAAAAACGGTACATACCGCAGAGGATGCTGTTGATAAGTTTGTGGTTCAGGCGAAGCTGCACAAAGAGAAAAATAAAATGGCAAGAATTTTGGATGTGGGTCATCTGGCTACAGTCAGGAATCTTGCAGCTGAGGTCAAAGGAATTCATGACCAAGTCAAGGAACTTCGCCTAAACAATCAAGCTCTTCAAGCACGCCCAACTCTTGAGCTGCCTAAAAAGGGTTCCTCGGAAACAACTCAGCAGGTATGCCTCATTGAATTCTAAGCTTGCTTACAAATGGTTCGGTTCGGCCTGTTATTTTAGCAAATTTATATTGTGCCTATGTTTTACATATAATTAATACAAGAGGGGTTGCTCCGAGGTTAGTATACCCTCTACTTCCAATCCGCGCGAGTCCCAATTTTTCGTGTGCTATAGCCCACGCCTTCTGCCGTGGCCCCGAGCCCCGGGACCCGAATTGTCTAAAATTTTTCTCGGACATCCAATTCGGCCAAAGGAACCATAGTCACCGCCCGCCATGACCAAATTGCAATTTTTGGATGTTTACAGCCATAAAATTGAAAATCCGCGCGAGTCCCAATTTTTCATGTGCTATAACCCACGCCTTCTGCCGTGGCCCCGGGCCCCCGAACCCGAATTGTCTAAAATTTTTCTCGGACATCCTATACGGCCAAAACCTCTCGATTTGAGGGGGGTTGTTTACCATCAGAACAACCCCTCACGTCTGTAAATGAGAGAGTATAATTTCACTAATAATTACTGCTCTATATTACTCTCTAATTTCACTAATACTTACTGCACTATATTCATGATTTTTCTATTTCATTAAGTCTTTAAATGGGAAAGTTTCAAAAAGGTTAAACCTAACAAATCAAATTGGCCATTGAAATAGATTATATACAGGCATACTAACAAATAAATGTTGCTAGTATTTGAAAATTATCATATGCATAAAGATATAGCAGTAGCATTGACCTGGACAATATCCAATAAGAGAATGAATTCAGATGGCCCCGACTCTGATACTATAATAAATAGACTTTAGGCCTAACTCAACACCAAGATCTAGCTCATGAGGTGAAGATTGTCTTAGACTATATAAAGAGACCTTCCTTTCCCTTAAAGCCCAATGTTTGGTTTTAATTATTAGAATAACCTAAACATCAGTTCGGTTCAGTTAAGTTCAGTTTGATTCGGCCGATTTAGTCGTTTTTCAAATAACTATTGACGCCCCTAGTCTCATCTATTTAGATTGTTGACCGATGCACCACAAACATACAAGTGCTTGTGTGATATTTAGTAGTGATGGTGTAAAAAGACAAGCAAAATTATGATAATAAAAGGTAAACTCGATGTAACAAGTATCGAATGATGACACAGAATAACTCAATTGTACTAAATAATATGTTATAATAGATCAAATTATATTATAGTACAAAGAATTTCCATACCATACATAAGCGCGTATATACCTTAACTACCACGAGATTGAAATTGTAATACATAACCTTTCCTTGTGAAGATTATATATGTACCCTATTTGCTGATGTGATCCCTTTTATAATCTTGAAAAAGGGTCCTGCATTGGAGGATGATGAAGTTGTCGGCTTTGATGAGGAAGCGAACAAAGTGATCAATCGACTTGTTAAAGAATCAAAGGATCTAGATATTATTCCGGTGGTGGGTATGCCGGGACTTGGAAAAACCACACTAGCAAGAAAAATCTACAAGGATCCTAAGCTTTCATATGAATTTTTTGGCGTCCATTGGGTTTACGTCGGCCAATCTTACAAAATAAAGGATGTTTTTCTTAATATTCTCAAATTCTTCACAAGACGCACCGAAGATTATCAGCATGAGGATGTGGACGCATTAGCTAAGGTGATAGCCGGTTTTATCAATAAAGGAGGTAGATGTCTCATTTGTTTAGATGATGTTTGGGAAACAAAAGTCATTGACTATGTAAAGACAATTTTCCCAGAAAACGAAAAGGGACATCGAGTCATGATGACAACGCGTAACAAAGTTCTGGCTACTTATGCCAATTCAGATCCTCACGATCTGAAATTTTTGACTCCAAAAGAAAGTTTTGAATTGTTGGTAAAGAGAGTTTTTGGCAAGAAACCATGTCCTAAAGATTTAGTAGGACATGGAGAAAGCATTGCAGGAAAATGTGGTGGAGTACCACTTGCAGTAGTGGTAATTGCTGGTGCATTAAGAGGTCGTCCGAACACAAGTGATTGGATAAGAGTTGAGAGAAATGTGGTTCAGCATCTTTATACGAATAGCGAAGAAAGCTGCTTGAAATTTGTGGAGATGAGTTACGATCATTTGCCCCAAGAAGTACAGACATGCTTCTTGTATTGTGGTGTCTTTCCTCGAGGATTTGATATCCCTTCTTGGAAAGTGATTCGCTTGTGGATAGCAGAGGGGTTGATAAAGCCGCAGGAATCGTACACTCTGGAGGAGATAGCAGAGTTTTATTTGAACGATCTTGTCAATAGAAACTTAGTGATATTGCAGCAAAAGAGGTCTGATGGTCAAATAAAAACATGTCGTCTTCACGACATGTTGCATCAGTTCTGCAAAAAGGAGGCTAGTAACAAATGGCTTTTTCAAGAAGTCAGTCTAACACCTGATCAAGCCATTCCTATTGAAGACCCAAATAAATCTCGTCGACTGTGCATTCAACCCTCTAATTTGAAAGACTTCCTCTCCAAAAAACCATCTGCAGAACATGTTAGATCTTTCTATTGTTTTTCCTCAAAAGAAAAACAAATCCGCGGGTTGACTCCTAATGACATTAAACTCATTCACAAAGCGTTTCCGCTTGTCAGGGTCTTGGACGTGGAATCCCTCAAATTTCTCTTCTCAAAGGATTTTAACCAGTTATTTCATTTGAGATATATTGCTATCTCAGGTGACTTCAATGCCATCCCTTTGACCTTTGGTAAATTTTGGAATTTACAAACTCTTATTCTTAATACAAGTACCTCAGAGTCCACCCTTGATGTAAAAGCAGACATATGGAACATGTTACAGTTGAGGCATCTTCACACCAACATACCTGCAAAATTGCAACCCCCTACTGCGACGACATCAGGTAAAGCTTCTTGTCTACAAACTCTTTGTATGGTTGCACCGGAAAGTTGCGAGAAAGAAGTGCTCGCAAAGGCTTGTCATCTTAAAAAATTGAGCATTCGAGGGCAAATGGCAGCTTTTCTTGGTGCTTACAAGGGTGGAATCAACAATCTTGTAGAGCTTAAGTGCCTGGAACAATTGAAATTGTTGAATGATGTTCTTTACATGAATAAAGCACCTCACCTCCCTCAAACATTCTCCCAACTTGTACGCACTGTGAAGAAGTTAACTTTGACAAACACAAGGTTTGCTTGGAGTGAGGCAGATAAATTGGGGCAATTGGAATCCCTTGAGATCCTAAAGTTTAAGGAAAATGCATTCGCGGGTGATTCTTGGAAGCCAAAGATGGGATTTAGTGCACTCCGCGTTTTGTGGATTGAAAGGGCAGAATTTGAAACTTGGGAAGCTTCGGAGATTAACTTCCCCGTGCTTAGGAACCTTGTTCTTATGTCTTGTGATAAGCTCGAAACTGTGCCATTTGAGCTGGCTAATTTATCTGACCTTTATGAGATGCGGCTGGAAAACACAAGCAAAGCGGTCAAATCTGCAAAAGCTATACTGGAAAGCAAGACAGATAAAAACATCAAATTCAACCTTACCATATTCCCTCCTGAAGCTGGATCCAAGGCCACACAGTAAACTGAAAGGTCAGTCTAATTTATTTGTATTGATACTGTTCGCTAAACTTTTGTCTGCACGAGTATATTCATTTTCAGCTGGCATACACATTAGCCATGAAATTTCATGTTTTTTCATTTACTAGTTTTGCTCCTTTATACAGGAGGGAATTCTGGGGTCATGGATATGGTGCTACTCATGTTCTGATAAGATTGTACCAATAAAGAAAGCCTTTTTTTCATACAAGCATTGTCATTTTGAAACAAGTCTCCCCATGGTTTCGGAGATATGTTTAAATAAATGCACTCCACTCTCATGCGAGAGTGTTTTGTTTCTGAGTTGTAAAAGTACTGTTTGTATCTTTCCCATTCTGCTTTGGTTGTATTTGTTTTGTTTCATTCTTGTAAACTGTTGCTTTCATCTATCATTTTTCTGTTGAAAGACAATGTTATTCCAAACAAATAAAGTGTTGGGTGTCTTATTTCCTACTCAGTGTCTTTTAGATGAATTCAAATTATTCCTAATTGGAAGGTTTCTAGTTCAAGTTTCGAATCCATAGGTTGCAATTGTTCGCAAAAAGTGAGATTATTCACTTAGAAAATATGACATGTTACATGTTACGACATGTTAAAATTGATATTACAAAAATTCTTTACGTTATCGGTGTATATAAACTACATCCACCTTATCCGAAACTGTTGAAATGCATGACCAAATGATGGAACCATTAACATTTAAGTCGGTTAACATTTTCATCACTTTAATCTATTTGTGCTTTGGAAAGAAACCACCAAATCATTCACAGTATATACTCTTATCTAGTATAGTACGATAAAAATTCTGGGTGTAGTTCAACTGGTAAAGGCCTGAGAATAAAGTCTTTCATGTCGTCAGTTCGAGCCCCGCAGGGTCACTGGAGGCATGACAAACCGATCGCGTCTTCAGGATCTCGTGAAACTAACCGTGTTATACGCATCGAAACAGCGACTTTGGGGTTCGCAAAACTATGCTCGAAAATCACAGTAAAAAAAAAGTATAGTACCATAAAAAGTCGATACATGCAGTTAAGATAAGAAAGGCATGGAATCACCTAGACATGAATGTAGTCGTGTAGTGGACAGTTAAATCATTTCAAGAAATAATAATTGTGACTGACCGATCAACTTCATAGTATGTCCGTAGAATCAGTAGTTTCAAGACTCACCGGTAAATGCATTGTCTTTCAACTTTAGTACCTAAAGGCGTTCCAACTGCCACAATCTCCAACTGGAGGGAGGTGAAGATTTTATTTCTCCAATTCATTGTGCTTTTTCACCCAAAAAAATTAGAAATTTTTTAGGAAAAGAAATAAATGAAAAATTATATAGAGGAAATAAAAATAAAATTAATAAAAGTAAAAGACTTATTAGAAAATGGGATAATTGAAAATATATTTGTAACTATCCGGCCAGTCGTTTCGAGAGTTATGACCTTGTTCCCCCATTTCTTGCTTCTTTTATGTTCTTCAACTATATTTTGATTTACCGGCTAGTTGGTTCGGGTCTGGAGTGGTTTTGGAGTGAATTGAGACAGATAGTCTCTCATGAGAAGGTTTAAGTTGGAAGAGTTGACTGGATGTTGACTTAGGGATAAATGACCTTGGATTTGAATTTTGATGGTTCTATTAGCTCCGTTAGGTATTTTGGACTTAGGAGCGCGTCCGGAATGTGATTTAGATGTCCGTAGTGGAATTAGGCTTGAATTGGCGAAAGTTAAAATTTTGGCAAATTTGGTCGGTTGTGGAAATTTTGATATCGTGGTCGGAATAAAATTTCGAAAATTGAAATAAGTTCGTGGTGTCATTTTGACTTGTGTGAAATTTAAGATCATTCAGATGTGGTTTAACGAGTTTCGGCATCGTTTGTGAAATTCGAAAGTTTAGAAGTGCTTAGACTTGAATTCATGTGTAATTTGATATTTTGATGTTGCTTTGGGTAATTCGAAGGTTCGACTAATATATGTTTGTATGATGTTATGAGATATATTGATATGTTTGGTTGAGGTCCCGAGGGCCTCGGGTTGATTTCGGGTGATTAACGGAACAAGTTTGAAAGTTGGAGGAGTCGCTGAAGTTGGAACTCAGCTGTCATAACCGTACCTGCGAAGGGGGAGTCACATGTGCGAGCCAACAACAGCGGAGAGCGGCTGCAGAAGCGGCCAAGGCGAAGCTGGGCAGAGGGCACAGGTGCGAAGGTATTTCCGCACCTGCGGAGGTCACAGAGGCTGACCCAAGGGCGCAGGTGCGAGGTGGGACCGCAGAAGCGTGATGATTCTGCACCTGCTTAAGCGCATATGCGGTCTTGAGGCCGCATGAGCAAGTTCAGGATTTTAAGTGGGTTCTGCACCTGCGATGGATTTTACGCAGGTGCAGCGTCGCAGAAGCGACATTTGGACAATAGGTGCGTTATTTGTTGGGCAAAATGTATAAATAGAAAACTTCGCGAATTCTTGCACATTTCCACCATTTTCTAGTCGGACTTTGGAGCTTTTTGGGTGACTTTTGAATCCCGGATTCAAGGGTTTTCCCTAAGGTAAGTTGCTTGAGCTCTACTATCATTAGCTATGGTATTTTTTCATTGATTTCCCGCCTAATGAGTAGGATTTTGAAGTAAAATAAGGGGTTCGAGCTTGAAATTGTGGAGAGAGTAATTTGAGACTTGGGAGATCAAACGATGTCAGATTTTGATGAAATTGGTATGGATATACTCGTGACTGAATTGGCTTTCTGGTGTTTTAATTTTTGTAAGATTTCGAGACGTGAACCCGAGGACCAGGTTTGAGTGAATTTCAAGATTTGGCGTATAATTTGATATTTTTCTTGTGAGATTGGTTCCTTCAGCCTATATTGATCGTATTGTATTGCTTGAGGAGGCAAGGGCATTGCAGAGTAGGATTTTGCTCGGTTTGAGGTAGGTAAGACTTTCAAACTTTATTTTGAGGGTTCGAAACCCTAAACTACGTGCTATGTGGTTAGTATTAAGGTAACGCACATGCCAAATGACGGACGTGCACTGTGAAAATTGTGATCTGGTTCATTCCATGGCACCATTAAATGACTCCTTGTTGATATCCATGTTTTTATTATGTGGCAAAGTAATTGAGCTGCAAAACATGGTAGATATCATATTAGGGCTTCACACCGATACTGTTGGGACCCCTAGTGGTCGTTTCTTGCTGTCATTTTACTGATTTCACTGCTATTTTGTACTCAGTCATATTCATGCATTTCATATCATATCTCAGCCGCACTTGTTATTATTGGCATAACATCATTATTTTCGGGCTAGTTTCCATGACGTTGTGAGCCCGTGGGTGAGACTGGAGAGTGATGACTGAGTGAGGATGAGAGCTGATTATGAATGATAGTTATGGGGTCGAGCTTCACGTCATAACAATTATATTAAATATGATATTGGTTGGGCTGTAGGAGCCCCTCCGGAGTCTACACACCCACAATGGGCATGTATGATATTATTGAGGGATGGATTTCTCTTGACATGGATTTGTCCGAAGTATTGATAACTGGAGATGGATATCTCCACAGGGTTGGATTACCCTTTGATATTCCAAACGTCAATACCACACAAGAAGGGGGGGAAGGGGGGAGTGATTTGTGTGGTACCCAATTTTTTGATCTAGAAGAACCTGATTCTTCTAGGTGTTCTAACTACTACCGTTGCAGAATTAAAAGTACAAAAAATAAAGAACACAAAGATTTTTATGTGGAAAATATCTGGTTCAAAAGGTGGAAAAACCATGGCGTATTACTCAGTAGGATTTTCCCAAATATCCACTAAAATTAATGAGTCAAAACAGCATTTATAAAACTCTTGTAAACCTAAGAATTAATTCTAATCCCAGTGTGGCACACGACCTCAACTGTTGCGACACTTTCAAGTTAATTCTAACTTGAATACTCAAAGTACCTAACAAAATTTCTTCTATGAAAGCTAGAAAGGTACAATTTTAAACCACCTACTACAATTGAACTAGAATAAGAATAAACACAATGGAATTGGTTCTTCTACCTCGTTTAAGTAGGTTCAGGAGTGCACACTTAAATCTCACATAAATTGCTTGCAAAATTGTCTAGCTCTTTTGCTCTCAATTTAGTTTAACTTTTGTGCATGTGCAATACCTGTAAAAGAGAATAATCATAGTTATTTAATGAGTTAATAATTAGAGTCTGATTGAGACTCAATTGTTAATCCTTTATCGAATTTGAGTTCTAGAACAATACAAACTCCACCCCTTATCCTTGATCCGGATTAAGTTCTCTTCTCATAAGGAGACTTCATCTCCTTATCGTTTATCCAACCTTTTCGATCATCTCAGAAGATATTACTGCTTGATCCTTGAGACTTATCTTCTTCACATGCATCTCACATGTATAAATAGATAACCATTGTGTTTCACATGATGGACCTGGTCCATGACTGAGTTCATTTGTCAATCTTCAAAACTTCATCTGAACTTGGGCCAACACCCTTTTTCCACGGTACCGAATGACTTATAGTCAGTGATGAGTATGTTTCAGGATGGATTTCTCTAGGTCGGATGGCCATAGACGGTACCGAGTGATTGAATGTTTATATATATACCTGGAAATGAATTTCTCCTTAGGGTTGGATTGCCCTTTTTCCTCGATACTAAGTGACTTACAGTCAGTGTTATAAATGTTCCGCGATAAATTTCCCTGGGCCGAATGGCCATATTCAGTACCGAGTGGTTGAGCACTTGAGGGTGTGAGTACATTATGCATTTCACACAGTCGGTGCATTGGCATGTAGAGGCAGTTGAGTTATATATTTTAAACTGTTTAAATATGTAGTCACCTTATTATTTTGAGTTGGGTCTATTTAATTGAAAGCATGCCTACGTTTCTGTACGTTGTTTCTATTATATCTGTTGAGGTTGAGTTCGTCACTACCTGTCAGTCCATAGTTTGGACTTATTACTTACTGAGTTTGTGTACTCATGTTACCCCCTGCACCATGTGTGCAGATCCAGGCATTTTTGGTCCCAGTGGGAGTCGCTGATCGAGGTTTCATGCTTTAGGAGACTATCGAGTTATCTGTGACATTCGCAGGCCTTGACTCTCCATCTCCATCTCTAGATGTATTTCAGTTTGTTTCATAGAACATTGTAATAGACTATATTTTCCTTTAGACGCTCATGTAGTCAGTGACACCCTGGTTTTGGGCTGGATTGTATCTTATCTTAGAATTTCTAATGTTCAAACAGTTTCTCTAAATGCTAAAGGCTTCCGTTAAACGTTTTTAAACTTATTGTTGTTGTATCGGTTTGTTGAGTTAAGGTTGCCTTAGTTTCACGATAGACACCATCACAACGTGTTGAGTTTTGAATCGTGACAACATTGCAAATTCATATTAGGGTAGTGTCAAACACTTTGGAACTTTTCATGGTTGAGTCCTTTTGTAGTAAAATGTGAAAGGTTCGAATAAATTTTTGCACTCTCTTGCAATATTGTGAGTAAAGAATATTTAATGGTTGGTAAACTATAGCATATAAATTTTACAGTAACTAATCGGAAATATACATGCAATGCACAGACTCAAATGTTCATATGTAAAGTTGAATGAATATTTTACCTTTTAATCAAACACTACTCCTATGATACCTTTTTGTTTTGGGATTTTTATCTATCAATGTCATATATGAAATTTTATTATCAAAAATATTCATAATTTGTTATTTACCCATATAGTCCACACTTTTTCTACAAAATATATACCAATCCAATAATAGGTAGATTTTGCCACAAAAAGCGCGCTAAAAATAAGGTACCGGATCTGCGTGTGATCCTATCACCATTAAATTCGAATTTTAAAACAGAAAGAAATTTCATTGCTGCGTAATTCTCTCCTTCTCCATATATTTTTCACCATTAATAGCCATTAAAAAGCTCGAAAGCTTTGAATTCAAATTTAGATTTTCAAAAATCATTATTTGTTTGGATTGGGTGTTATTGTAAATAATTCGGAATATGTTTAGGAGCTTATATCTCAATTTTGAGGGGTTTTGGTGAAGATTAGACTTGGTTTTGACTGAATTTCACTCGTCGAAGAAGACATATTTCCAGAAGTTATTGATAAATTGTAGTTAAATTATAGAATTGCAGATAAATTGTAGATAATTTGTAGATAAATTGTAGATTGGGAAGACTAAACCTTCTACAAGTCTTCTACAATTATGTCAAAAATGCCAATTATGCTACAATTGAAATGGGAATTGGGATATTAAAATTCAATGTATTCAGTTTGTAGATATCTTGTAGATAGAATTTCTACAAATAAATTACAAATCAGTTTAAATATTATATAAAGTTGTATTGTTTTTAAGAGTATCTACAAAATTACTATATTTATACTACAATTAAACTACAATATTACGTCAAAAGAAATGTTGACAATAAAATTTGCTCTTCATCTACAAAAAACTACAAATAAACTACAATTGCACCTACACTGTCAAAACTTTATTGTCTTCCATATATCTCAATTCTTTCAATACTAAATGATCTCAAGAAGTAACTACATAATTTAACATCTTGATTAGATTGCCCGTTCAACTTACAACAGTTTTATCAACAATACTATACAAAATTTTCTCCTAATCTACGAATTTTCTACAAAAGAATTATAAATAAACTACAAATCCATTTTAGTATGTATAAAACAATATTGTTTTTGAGGGGTATCTACAAAATTACTACAATTACACTACAATCTATGTTTGAAATAAAAATGTTGACTGCAAAATTTTTTCTTTTTCTACAAAATTTCTATTAAAAAAAACTACAAATAAATCACCCCTTTTTATTCGATCTTCATCTTTGTCAAAGGCTGAAAAGAGTATTGTTGAAAAGAATGTTATGCGCCAAGATGCCTAACATGGATGCTAAGTTTCCTTTTACTGGTCATTGAGAACCTAATCAGTAACCATCAACGATTATCGTTTTCAACTCAGCAAAAAACAGAAGGTAAACGCCAAGCAAATCAAATGCACACGAATACACGATCTCAAATCCAATAACATCATGCTTGTCAATTTTTGAATCTTGGCCTTAATGAAATCTTTAGAGCTGTATATGTACCAAATTGGTAATCTTCAGATCTCTCTCTATGGATATATTAAATCAGTAGGGAAAGTTGGAAATCTTCAGATCTCTCTCTATGAATGAACTCAAAGTGAAAACCAGAAGGAGAAAAGTCAAAAACCACCCTAGCTCCCAAGACAACAGCCGTTCCCATCTGAAAACAAAAATCAAACAAACCCTCTCTTCGAAAAACATAGGTGTTTCAGTCAAATTTGAATTCCATTAAATTTCGTTTGAGGTCGTCGAGTCCAGGGGGTAGAGAAACGTGGGAGGTGTGGGGGTGGGAGGAGAGAGATGCGGATAAACGAAAGTTGGATAATATAGGCTCCTAAATTAATGCCTAATATAAATGAAGCATTAATTATACCCATAATTTGAATTATGGTATATAAATAGTAATTGATATGCTTAAATAAAATAAACACAGACCTTAAACATTGAGAGTAATAAGATTCATATATGATATAGGTAGGTAAAAATCCCCTTTTTTTATTTACAATAGAACAAGTATTAGAACAAACTTCAGAAAGAACCAGTAAATTGGATCAACCTCCTAAGCATGATAAACATAATTTTTATTTTTGAACTTGTAATTTTTTCTACTTTTGTCGCTTTTAAAAGTTTGTTTTTATCAATATTAAGGCGTGCAACGTGCATGCACAAAGACTTAAATTATTATTTCTCTAATTTATTGGACTTTAAAATCAACTAAAGTTTTTGCTCCTTATTTGAATTATGTAGAAACTCCTATAGGAGTATAAAATCAAGAAAATTTTTACTTATATAAATCATTTTCTTACTTGAATTGTCAGCTATAATTCAATTGTATTACATTATGTTCACTTGCTCTTTAGAATAGATTTCAGTATATCGTAATTTTATACAGATCAGTTATTACAAAATTAATGCTCAAATATACATAAAAAAACTTTTATTAGACGAAGGAAATAATAAAAAATTAAAAGTATAACAGTTAGATCATATAAGACTTTTTGTCAGTACTTGAGCAAAAAAATACTAGTAAGTTTGAATAGTTTGGATTTTGGAAACGTTTGTGTCTATCTTCCTTTATAATTTTTGTTTATGTTAGAAATGGTTAGAAAATAATCTTATTTCCAACTTTTTATCTTTTTATTTTCATTTTGTTAGATTAAATCTAGCATTTATAGACTAAATCACATAGCAATAATACATTTAATGTAAACATATGAAATGTTCTATATATTTGATTATCTTTTTTTTTTTGGTAATTAGACTTTGTATTGATCACCAAAGTGTTAACCTTACAATTCCATAGTCCAGTTTATAACTCAACTGGCTATCAAAGCAAAAAAACAAAGGCTATCCTAGCATTATAGCAAATACTGCTGCAGTAATATCCTTAGTCTAGAAGGAGCTCTAACATTACAATTATAAGCAATATTTCTAAGCAGTTTGTCACTGGTACAGTATGTATTTTCAAATATTCTCGCATTCCTTTCCAGCCATACGACATAAAACATCTCTGTCATTGTCATTTTGATTATGTGAGATCGAGGGGATTTGCCTTTAGATTTCTCAATGAACCACTGGACAAACTGGAGCCAGTTTTGCCCAGTAGGTTGGTTAACTCCAATCCATTGCAACATGTGAGTTCTTAGTTGAGTTGCATAAGTGCAATCCAGGTATAGGTGTTCCCTAGATTCAACAGCTTGTTGGCACATGACACAAGTGTCTGTTATATCTTGGTGGGCAGTCTATCTTGCAGGAGCAGCCATAAGTTGAAGATTGGTTTAGGTCGAGCAGCATTCTGTATTGTTAAGTTCTTCCATCTGACTCTTGGTGCTTCTCCTATATGCTGTAAGTAGTGCTTTCTTATAGTGCAATCAGATTTATCCAACATTTGATGTTGCTGCAGCAGTTCAATGCCTTCAATGATCCTCCTTACCATCCAACTAGCCTGTTTAGGGACACTGATGGTCTCCAATTGTTTTTGTTTGATATACACTGTATGAATCCATTTCACCCATAGAGCATCCTTCTTATGTGCCAGATCCCAGCTGAGTTTAGCAATAGCAGCCTTGTTCCACAGTAATAAATTAGTCAAATTCAATCCACCAGCAGACTTTGGCATACAGATTTTCTCCCAAGCCACATATGCCTTTCTTGACACACTAACTGATCCTGACCAGATGTATGATCTGCACATTGCCTCAAGCAGTTTTATAATCTTGGAAGGTATTAGAAATAGTTGCGCCCAGTAAGCCTGAATCCCAAAGATAAATGATTGAACCAGCTGAATTCTGCCAGCATATGATAGGTGTCTAGCAGTCCAGGAAGTAATCCTGGCAGACACTTTGTCAACCAGTGGCTGCCATTGCAAAACAGTCAACTTCTTGGCAGTCAAAGGTACTCTCAAATATTTAAAAGGAAGTTCTCCACGTACATACCCCAGGAGATCAATAATATGCTGCTGATCCTGAGGTTCACCCCTCCAAAATAGACAGCACTCTTATGCAAGTTGGCTGTCATACCAGAAGCAGCAGTGAACTGAGAGAAATAAGTAAACATAGTACTTACAGAAAGAGGTTCTCCTTTGACAAACAGCAACAAGTCGTCAGCAAAACTTAAGTGAGTTATTCCCAGTTTTTTACAACCAGGATGAAAAGCAAACTCTCTGTTTTGCCTCAATTCAACCAGTGCCCTACTGAGATACTCCATCACAATAGCAAACAGGAAAGGGGATATGGGATCCCCTTGTCTCAGTCCTTTGGCTGCTTGAAAGGGCTCAGTTGTCTCACCATTAACCACTATTGTATAGCTGACAGTTTGGATACATTCCATGATCCATCTAGTAAATCTGGTAGGGAAATCCAGTGCTTCCATAACCTGCTGTAAGTAGCACCATTCTACTGAATCATAAGCTTTCTGCAAATCAATTTTGATCACATATTTGATTATCAATTAGTTGTATTATCTATCTAATTATGAATTGGACTCTTCTATTTCCAATCAGGCAGAAACTAATAAATATTCTATTTGGGTTGAAAAATATATCTGTAATAAACCTCATTTGATGTAGTTTGATTTACTTTATTGATTCATGTATTTTTTTCTTCAATAGCCAAATATTTAGAAATTTTCTTTGTTCAGTCTAGAACATACTTTAAAAAATATTTTAGTTATCTCAAACATATATTTTTAATACTGGTTGTACAGTACAAGGCATCGCGCGTGTATCATGTATAATGCATATAAAATTATAAGAAATTTAAATCCTTAAGAATAAAATTTTTAAATATAAGCTCTTGAAGTGACAAATATTGAGCCTAAGTAAAAAAAAAGTAAAGCCTAAGTATGAAACAACCAAGATAATTTTAAAAGTTTAGTGTTCTATTATATATATCGTTCTTTTATATTAAGGTCGTCTCAAAATTATCGTCTAGATACCATGTATTCTAGACAAGTCAACCACATAAAGAAAAAAATTAGCGATGAAATTATAATGTAATATTTAAATAATAAAAATTATCATTAATTCTTCTGTGACAAAATTAGTGACAAATCAATTAAAAACTGATCAACTACATGTTGAATTTCATAATTAATTCATCTGTTTAAAGTTAAATTATGCAGCTCTTAGTAATAGTGTTAGTTTCTTTTTTAGCACGTATTTTATTGAGGTAATTTAGGTATTTTTAGAAATTAAATTACAGCAATTAATTTCATCACAAATTAATTATTACTTTTTTTTCAAAAATAATTACTCTTCTCTAAAACCTAATGCCATATAAAGTTTTAAGAAATAGAAATTAACGAATTTAATAACCAAAATTTGTAAAAAATACTTTTCATTTAAATTTTAAAAACAACAAATAATCATATGAAAGAGAAAAAAAGGCAAAATTGGTTTTTATGACTAAAGAATAAACAAGGACAAAGAACAAAGAAATTACACAAAATAGTGCCTTGTTGGAAACCAACAAAAAAAATTCCTCCTAATTTTTTGAATTCTTTTATTGTCTTAATATTTTGTATCCTAATAAGGAGAAGATATCAAACACCAAATTAGTTAGAAAAAACTTGTTTGAATTAGAACTCCTAAAGTTTAGGAAATTTTTTGATTCTACAATTTTATTCAATGTAAACTATGTTTTTAAAAAGGTAAAAAAGGCGAAAGATATTTCGATTAGGACCTTCGTGCTTTTAATATAGTATAAATAGATTATTCATTTTAATTTTAAAAAGGTATTTATATACGAAAAAGTACCTTGTTATTATTGTCTAAGAAGAGGCAACGTGAATTGCAGGGCCAAATCCAGGTCTAGCTGTAAGTAAACTTAATAGTTGCAAATGATTCAATTAAGAACTAATCAATCGTCGACTTCATTCAATTAATTAAGCCAAAGTTATTTTATAATCAAGTCATTCCCGTCATTAGCTGTTGTATCGTGGAGGATTCGGCCAATACCTAATGCTACAAAAATAATAGAAAAATAAAAATGACACTTCATGATCTAGACCGCAAACGTCGATTTGTTGCAGCCCAGTGGAGATAGCCTTTTGGGTTACTGATTAAGGCTGTACGAAATAACGGTTCCGAATCGAAACTGGGATCGGAACCGCGGTTCTGGCGGTTCCGCGGTTCTAAACGGTTTCGGTTCCGTGGTTCCGATTTCGCGGTTCCGGTCCGGTTCCCACCCATTAGAACCGTGGAACCGGAACCGTCAGAACCGGAACCGGATCGGTTCCGGCGGTTCTATACGGTTCCAAACGGTTCCCGATATTTAAAAAAAAAAAATTTTCTTTTAAATTCGGACCGTTGGCGGAACCGTTTGGAACCGTTTGGAACCGTATAGAACCGCCGGAACCGGTCCGGTTCCGGTTCTATCCGGTTCCCAACGGACAGATTTTAAAAAAAAATTTTTTTTTTTTTTAAATTCTGAAATCAGAACGTTGGTCTTGCAAAAATAGCCGTTTGGCATTTTTAAAATTTAGCCATTTGACCCCTCAAATTTAATTTAACCCCAAACTTTATATAATTACACAATTTCCCATTTTTCAACTATAAATACCCCCTCATTCTTTCATTTTAATTCACCAATTCATCAATCTCTCTCAATCTCTCTCAATCTCTCTTTCAATCTTTCTAGTGCAAGTGCTTAATTTTTGTTGCAAATTCGTGAAACATTGTGAAGTTGTTGAATTGAAGTTTTCAAGTGTTCAATTACAACGATTTTCAATTTTCAAGAAGTTGTTCGTCAATCCGATAAACTCGTTTCAACTCTTACGTGCTAAGAATATTTGTTGTGTGTTGTTATTTTGCTTAATTATAATTAGTATGGCATTTTCATTGAAAAAAATGTTCGGAAAAGGTACATCTAAATCCGGTGAAAGTAGTCGCCAAAATCCTACCCCTCCCCCGGCTCCCCGCCTTAGAAAAGATACACAAGTTCAAACTAGTAGCCAACCTAGAAATACTAATGAAAACTTAGGAATACTTGATAGTGATCACCCGTGTTTTCAATTTAGCGATGTTAATTTTCTACATGATATAGCAGTCGGTGATAGAATAGATGATGATATTATGAATTTGCTTTATCCTAAATTCCTAATGCACCAATATCAGAGGGAAATGATGGTGATGATGATGACGAAACCCAACCTCCGGTAGACTTAGATGATACACCTACTAGTCCTGCTCCTAATGACCCAGAACACCCATCCTACTTTTACAAATATTTTCCATGTTAGATGTATATGCCATATTTATCATTTAATTATTCGAGATGATATGAGAATTTTAAACATATAAATTGAAAAAGTTAAATTCGATCTTAATTGGCTTTTTTATTCAAACCGTAGAAGTAGACTTAGAGAATATTATAAAAAATGTGACGAAAGTGGCCTTAGAGAAAGAAAGGTTCCTAAACCTTGCCCGACTAGGTGGAACTACATGTATGAAAGCTTAGTAGTGGTGTACGAATATAGAAACCCAATAACCGCTACTTATAATTCTAGGGATTGTGAGGATGAAGATAATGATATGCTAACTAATCGAGATTGGAATAACGTTAAGATTCTTTTAGATTTTTTAGAACATTTTAGTGTGGCTACAACTGCTTTATCTGGCCAATATTATCCTACAATTTCAATCTGTTTAGTATATATTGCCGCACTTGCTAATTTATTTGCTGATTTTAACGATGGAGGGGAAATTTATGAACATGCAATATTTGAAATGAAAAAGAAATTTAAAAAATATTTTTTTCCAATCCCTCCTATTTTTGGTGTGGCTGCTATGTTAAACCCTACTATGAAAGCAGGAGGTCCTAACTTTTGGTATAATAGTATTTGTCAATATTTAGATCTTTCACCAGAAGAAATGACTACTCTATCTGATGCGAAAGCATCAATTACAGTGAATGCTCAAACTGTTTATAATGCTTATAAACAGGCCTTAGAGCATGCTAGGCCTAATATTCCAACTCCTACTTCGTCCACGTCACAATCGTCTAAAAGAGTTGCTGGCTTAACAGCTCTTAAATCGTGGACGGAGTTCAGGGGTACTCAAGGTGAGAATTTAGATGATATTTCCCATCTAAACGAACTTCAAGTTTATTTGTCGCAGGGGCTAGAGAATGATAATCCAGACGGATCTTTCGGCCTTTTGGATTGGTGGAAGACAAGGGAAAAGCATTTTCCAGTTCTTGCAAGGATGGCTCGGGATGTTCTGTCCATTCAAGCATCAACTGTTGCATCGGAGAGCGTATTTAGCCAGACTACAAATAGGAGATCATAAAGCGTCGATGCGGGACAGCTTGGAAAAATCAGTGCTCTTCCGAGATTGGATCCGCTCTGAAAGAAGGAACTTTGGGCTAGCTGAATCTCAACCCGAAATAGATGAGTGCTATGAAGAAATGCTAGCAGAACTTGCTCAAGAATAATCTTCACCTGGAAGTGGTGATGAACAAGCTTCATTTCCACCACCGCCAACACAACCACCTCCAAATCTTGAAGGTTTTATGAGATTTGTTAGAAATAATACATAAATTATGATGTAACTTGTACATTGGCATGTCTTCTTTTAGTTTTTTTTCCTTTTAATGGTGGTATTAGTACCATGTTGTGCTCATTCCATTAGGGGAAGGAAGACTAAGAAAGATATGCCATTTTGTTAATAAATATGCTTTTTATCATATACTTGAATATATTTGTCTCAATATTTCTTTGTCTTTACTTCTATATCAATCCTTGAATATAAAATATTTATATAACATATAATATATAACATACAACACATGATACTATTTATACTAACTACTACACAATATACACTATTTATATACAATATATACTACTTCACTACAACATATACTACTTATATACAAAATATACACTACTTATTTTGAATATATACTAATTTCCAAGCACAATATATGCTATAGTAAGAACATAGTACACCATATAAAAATATATTCTACAATATACTAATCACTACTATGCAAGATATTAATTTTTAAAAAAAAAAAAAAAAGGTCGGAACCGCCGGGAACTGCCAGACCCCCGGTTCCGGAACCGCCAGAACCGGAACCGCCAGAACTGGGAACCGCCAGAACCGGAACTGCAGACCCAAATAGACCCAGAACCGGAACCTGATACAGCCTTATTACTGATAGGAAAATATTTTAAAATCTCCCTAAACTATTAAAATAGGGATTTTTACATATACATCCCATATAACAAACCTTATAACCACTCATGTTTAAGGTTAGTATTTATTACATTTAAGTATACCATATTTCAATATATGTACCAAAATTGACTTTTAAGGTTTAATTACCAATGATTTATTACGGGCTTTATTTGTGGAACAAAATATTTCCATATTTTCTTTCCCCACTTTTTTCTCTTTCTTCCACCAGATTTTTAACCTTATTAATTAACCTCACGTTTTTTTTTTTGTTAATTTTTATCTTTCTTCCATAAACCGATAACCTTTCCCAATAAAAACTACACCCACCCCCCGTGTATTTTCATTTACCTTTACCTCTTTCTCTGGTCTCACCATTGTCATCTTCTTCAGTTTCAGCATTCAATCGCCAAAAAATCTTCTTCAGTTTCAGCATTCAATCGCCAAAAAATCTTCAAAGTTCTGTAAAGAAAATACATTTTCAGTGAAAAGAAACTTATCCATAGTCAAAATGGTGAAAAAACATATTACTCCCCAACGTCAAAAAATAGGCGAAATTCCATCATTTGATTTGGGTGTTTTAACACCTAAATCTCCAGTAAAAAGACAACAATCTGTCCATGCAAGTGGAAAAGAAAGTGTTCCTGCATCGCCGAGACAAATACGAGCTGAAACTCGAACAAAGCACTTGCAGGAGGTTGATGCAACCGGTGTAGAAATTGAAGCCGACAAACAACGCAAGCGAAAGGGGAAAAGCTTGTGGGTGGATGATGATGATTTTGTGGACGATTCACCCAAAGTTCAAAAAACAAAAATACAGAAGGTGTCTCATTCACCCTCAAAGCAAAAAAAGTTGAAACCCTCTAAAAAAACCACAAAATTGGTTCCACAACAAGTTTCGGTTAAGGTAAACAACTTCTTTTTTCTCGACAATGTTTTGTAGTTTAATATTTTTTTGCCAAAAAATTAGAATTCAATTTTTTTTTGGCGTCTAAGTGTTTTTTGTAAAAATTTAATGTATTATTGCATATTAGGGTTGCTTATACAAATTGTAGTTAATTGTTATTATTCGGAGTTAATGTATTTGTTTTTGGCAGAATATAGTGTTGAAACAAATTTGTAGTCAATTGTAGGTTTTTGTAGTTTAATGTAGTGTTATGAAAGTGTTATGTAATGTTTTATTTGACAATGCATATGTTGAAGACAATGTTCCACAGTCACCAATTCATGGTGTAACTGTGATTGAAATTGCCTAAGAATGCATTGAAAAAGAAGAGGAGATAGAAACAAATTTATGTTCTTTTATATAGTGCTGAAACAAATTTGTAGTCAATTGTAGGTTTTTGTAGTTTAATGTAGTGTTATGTAATGTTTTATTTTACAATGTCACAGCTGAATCAAAATTGTATATTTTTGTCGTTTTTGTAGTTTAATGCAGTTTAATGCAATGATTATTTGGAACTGTTTTAGTTGACCTAAATTTCATTGACAAATTATACTGTGGAATCAAATATGTAGCTGCTAACTGTAGTTTTTTGTAGTTTAATGTAGTTTCATGTGTATCTTGTAGCTGTTATACACAGGCAAACTGTTATACACAGACTTCCTGTTTTCTTTCCTCTTGTATGCTTTGTTAATTGTTGATATTAAACAACTGGTATCCAAAATCTTATTCTATCTAAACATCTTTAAGTATGTCTTATTATATCCAAATGTAGTTCTTATTGACTATAATTGATTACAGATTGCAGTAACTACAATTGTATTAACTACAGATTGCATTAACAAAATTTAAAAATAAGTGACTACATTTAACTACAATTGAATAAAATCTGTACGTATGTGAACACTACAGATTGCATTTAAACTACACATTGCATTAGTGTACAGAAACCTATAACCACATTACATATAACTACATTTGGATATAGGTAAACTGAAATATACAGAATTGAAATACATGCTGTGTAGCTGTTATTTGTATTTTGTAGCTGGCTCACATGTTTCAATATACAGAAAAATGTGGGAAAAATGTTTTGTATGTAAAAAATGTAGTTTGTATGTTAAAAATGTAATTATATGATATGTTACATTATATATTGTAATGCTGAAATCTAGCTTCATTCTAACGACAATTAATATACTTTTTGCAGAATGGACCTTACTATGCTCAACATAATGTTGATTATGGTGTGATACGGTTCCATAGCTTGTGCGATGCAACGATACCATCCCAGATAAAGTCTTTATTATCCCCAACCCAATTAAGTGCTTTCAAGAACACAGAACACTTGTTTTGGTTATTTACTAGATATGCCCCCTATCTGCATGCAGAACCAATCAATTCATCTTCTAATGAAGTATGAATTATCAAAGTCTACTGGCGACTATTTTTCTGTTCTTTTAAATGGGCAAAAATTGATTTTTTCTTTGAGGGATTTTTGTTTGATAACTGGGTTTAACTGTGTTGATAGTTTATCGGACTATGGTTACAATTCTAGTTATGTTAGCCATTTAATGACTAAATACTTCCCTAACAAATCTCGGGTAGAGAAATCTCTTTTGAGAAATGGAGTGACATCCAAATCCTGGAGAAATGATTTGGATGCTGTACAGTTGTGTGTCTTGTATATGTTGGAATTCTTTGTTTGTCCTTCTGATAAGGACAATGTTGGTTTGATAGACAAATTTACGTTTTTTCTTATAGAGAGTGGTCATTTTGATTCGTACCCATGGGGTACAAAATCTTTCAAGCAAGTTGTTGAGTCTGTCAGACATCGTCTAAGTCCCAACATCCATTCTTATCTTATACGGGGATGCTCGTTAGCCTTACAAGTGTGGCTGTACGAGTGGTGTTCTTCTGTCAGCACCGAGCTTGCTACACGGTGCTCTGACTCCATTCCTTGTATTTTAAGATGGTCAGCTACAAAAGGACAGATTTGGTTAAGTGTTCTTGAAGAAAAAATCATCAAGCCTGAGTGGCTCAAGGTATTCTTGTTAACCTTTGTGTAATTCTTCAATAACTACTATAGTAACTACATGACATCTACAATTTCTTTCAAATTTACTTAACTGTCTTCATCCATCTTTCAGTTCTCAAACTTGGTTGCATCCGGGGAAGAGATTGGAGCGCTCAACCTCCCAGGAAAGCTTAACTATGAAGATGAAGAGGTTACTCAACCATCAATAGTCCCATCTGCTGCTTCTCCGACGGTTCAACATGAAGAGGCTAATTCCCCAAATGATATGGAATCTGTAAGAAGCCAGATCATGAAGTTGGAACAGAAGCTTGAGCAGGTACTGTTAGAATTTACAGTAGTGTAGTCATTGTTTAGTACCAATTGAAATCATTCCTTCGATATTGTAGTTTCTTTTTATTTTAGTGTAACAAATCGAATATTCTTACCAACTCACATACATATTTAATTTTTAGTTTGATGGAAAGTTAGATCAGTTGAAGAATGATGTTTTTGATGAACTCTCAAAACTTCGAGAGTTCATAGATGAATCTTTGAAAAGCATGGTGAATGCTGTCAACAAGAGAAATGAATTGGATGAGTCCAAGGTAAGATTTTGATATTGAACAAGTGGTATCCAAAAGCTTCTATTATCTAAACATCTTTAAGTATGTCTTATTATATCCAAATGTAGTCCTTACTGACTACAATTGACTACAGATTGCATTAACTACAATTGCAGTAACTACAGATTGCATTAACAAAATTTAAAAACAAGTGACTACATTTAACTACAGTTGAATAAAATCTGTATGTATGTGAACACTACAGATTGCATTTAAAATACACATTGCATTAGTGTAAAGAAACCTATAACTACATTACATATAACTACATTTGGATATAGGTTAATTGAAATATACAGACTTGAAATACATATTGTGTAGCTGTTATTTGTATTTTGTAGCTGGCTCACTGTTTCAATATACAGACTTGAACTTCATATGACTTAGCTGGCTCACTGTTATTTGTAACTAACACTATATAATATTTATGATAATTTATTCTAATACTAAAACATTCCTCTCACAATGTAGTTTGCTGCTAGTTCAAAAAAATATAACGAACATAATCAAGCAGAGAAAAACAAAGAATTTCAGTTCAATTTTGGCCCTCAACTCCGTGCAGGCCCCAGTACAACAGGTATCTAGATAATTCCTACATACATATATACTTCCATCTTGAATTGCTAATAAATAATAAATTTACATGTTCAGCTCCTTCTTCTCCTCAACAACTTGAACAACAAGTTGATTTGTATGATGACCTACAACAAGCAGCTGATGTATCAAAAGAAGGTTTTGTTTATTAATGTAGTTTTTAATATAAAATAGTTTATTATACACTGTTATAATGCTTTAAAGCATATGTATTATTTTTGTAGCATATGTTGAAGACAATGTTCCACAGTCACCAATTCATGGTGTAACTGTGACTGAAATTGTCGAAGAATGCATTGAAAAAGAAGAGGAGATTGGAGTGATGTGTGGAGGAACTGAAAAGAAAGGTGTGACACTCGACGATTTTGAAATTCCAGAAAACCTATCACAAATGGTCATGTATGGTGACCCAATTCAAGTTGATTCAACGCCTCTTCATCAAGGAAGAACAAGGTTACCTGGCAAACATGCACGTTCACCATTCACTCCACTCTACAGTACTGAAGGCAGCACGTCTTTTGGGCCAAATTTTTTTTTACATAAAACACACATTCACAAGTCCCATTGGTGAAGATGTTGATCCTGAACTAATAGATAGTTTTACTACCTGGTTATACCATCGAAGTGACAAATCATCTAGGAAGTATGGTGCTTAAATGTCTTATGTTGTATGTACTTGTTTTATTTTTTTTTTCTCTCAAATTTAGACTTTAAAGTTGTAAATGTTTTTGTTTTTTGTAGTTGTTTGTTTAATTATATTATTATTACAGGAGGAAGTACTTCTATTCGAAGAAGGATAACCATCTGAATCCTTTGTTGGATTTGGGTTGCGAAAAAATTGATAAGAAGGACTGGTTCTACGCCCTTGCTCACCCCGGACAATTAATCAATTGTACAGTAAGTATATGGATTATCATTGCAGTTTTGTCTTTATCTGGTAGCTGGCGCACTGTTATGTAGTTATTGAACACTACAGTTAACTACAAACGACTACATTTAAAATACTGATTGCCTTGATGTGTACAGACTTATAACTAGATTACACATAACTAGAATTGGTTATAAGTAATTGAAATACACAGACTTGAACTACATATTTTGTAGCTGTTATTTGTATCTTGTAGCTGTTATTTTCACTTTTGTAGCTGTCAAACTGTTATACACAGCCATTATTTGTTTTCTTTCCTCTTGTATGCTCTGTTAATTGTTGATATTGAACAACTGGTATACAATAGCTTATTCTATCTAAACATCTTTAAGTATGTCTTGTTATATGCAAATGTAGTTCTTATTGACTACAATTGACTACAATTGATTACATTTGCATTAACTACAATTGCATTAACTACAGATTGCATTAACTACATTTAAAAACAATTGACTACTTTTAACTACAATTCACTACAATATGTAGTTTCTTGAACACTGCAGCTTGCATTTAAAGTACAGATTGCCTTAATGTACAGACTTGAACTACATATTATAAATTGAACTTTTACTTTTTTTAGCACATTGATGTTATAATGTACTATTTGAGAAAAAAGGGGAAATATGGCCCCAACAACAACTGTAGATTTACAACAACCGATTGCTTGTTCAAGACAAAAATTGAAAGTATCTATGAGAAGTTCTCTGCTGCTCCAATGAATCAAAGGAATTCTGTTGTAAAAGCCGATGACGATATTGGAGAATACATTATAGGCTATCGAATTGTTGCTAATGTAGCATGGGATCTTGTGGATTATGTGGTAATGCCTGTTAACCTTGTAGAGAACTTTCATTGGTTGTTGTTAGTGTTTGACATAAAGGACCGGCAACTGTATGTTTATGATTCATTGGTGAGGGCAAAGCGTAACAAAACTGTTCAAACTTTGGCTGAAAAATTTTCAACCATTATTCCTCTTTATTTGTCATGCACTGGTTTCTACGGTAAACGCAAGGACATTGACTTCAAGACTACAAAGTCATACGTAGAGAAGCCAGTTACGGACCCTCTGACATACAATGGATGGTTGCCGAGATTCCACAACAAAAAGAAGGCTCACTGTAAAAAACTAAACTCCCTTTCTATATGTTTAGTTAAAAAAAAATTTGGTTTTGGTATTTAATGAAAATTACTCATATTCTGCAGGGATTGCGGTGTATTTGTGGCTGCCTTTGCGGAATATATTAGCAATGGTGATTTGTCTATACCAAAGGAAGATCTTACTGATATTGACAAACACCGTAGACGCTATGGAGCTCTGTTGTGGGACTACGCCACAAAGAAGCTAACTGATGGTTCAATCAGTGAGAGCGAGGTTACAGGCAGGATTGCAAGGAGGAAGGGTCCACCGCCAAAGAATGAGAGAACTAAAGTGGAACGAAAGAGGAAATAGTGTGTACTGTTGTAATGAACTTTGATTGTAACCCACAATGTTTCATGAATACTGAGCAATTATGTAGTTAGTGGAGAATTATGTCAGTTTGGTTGTACTGAACAATAGCTTCATGAATACATTAGACATTATCATGGCAGTGCTTGCATTATCCAACTTCACGTACTGGAATCCAAGGTGTTCTTTCAGGTCTGAACTCAAAACTATCAAATAAAATTTGAAGCCAGTTCAATCAATTCGACGATATAGAATTGCTTCAATACAGAATTTAACTCTATTTGATAATGATAACATTATTAAAGGTAACTACAATTACCTACACTTACAGTACATTATAACTATAATCTGCAAACAGTTTACATTACTCAAGTATATTAGTAAACTTCTTTATTATCATTAACTCTCTGGAAATACTTCATAAAACATTAACTACATTTAACTACAATCGTCTACATTTTAAAAACTCTCTGGAAACACTTCATATAACATTAACTACATTTAACTACATTTGATTACATTTTTAAAACTCTCTGGAAATACTTCATATAACATTAACTACATTTAACTACAATTATCTACATTTTTAAAACTCTCTGGAAATACTTCATAAAACATTAACTACATTTAACTACAATCGTCTACATTTTTAAAACTCTCTGAAAACACTTCATATAACATTAACTACATTTAACTACAATTATCTACATTTTTAAAACTCTCTGGAAATACTTCATAAAACATTAACTACATTTAACTACAATCGTCTACATTTTTAAAACTCTCTGGAAACACTTCATATAACATTAACTACAATTAACTACATTTAACTACAATTTTAAAACTCTCTGGAAATACTTCACGGATAAAACTTCTTGTCTTGAACAATGAAGAATAAAGAATTGACGTTGCATAGCAATGCCATTTGCAGTTTTCAGCAACTCATACCATCCAGTAGAAATCACTTACAGTACATTATAACTACAATCTGCAAACAGTTTACATTACTCAAGTATATTAGTAAACTTCTTTATTATCGTCAAAACGTATTACAGTTACATATTAAATTCCGATAATCTGGGATAACTAACATTTATTTTGAATAACTATTGTAGCTACATTATATTCATGACTTTTTCGGCGCATTCTTGCAACTTCTTTTGTTATGCCCTTCACCTCCACAATTGCCACATGACACCTTGTACTTCTTTGAGTTTATTTCATCAAATTTTTTATATCTTTCCTTGTGAGGTCTTCCTGGCTGCCTTTTATCTCCAGCCGGTGGCTTTATTACATCATCCAAAATATGTTGTGGAACATCCCATTTCGCTTCATCAGGTAGAGGATTAACTGGCAATTCATATGTAAGTAGTAGGCTCTTAGTTGTGTAATACGGTGAGCAATAGTTGTCTGGCCTTTCATTCCTATGCCTTAATGATGCCAAAGCATGTGCACATGGAAGTTCATCAAGTTGGAATTGTCCACAGCTACATTTCTTATTTTCTAAACATACAATGTACCGCTTCACGCCATCTAACATAGTGTGTATATGATCTGTTGAAGCTCTCACCTACAATTCAAGATCAAAAGAAATTAATAAGGTGTCAATAAGTTAACTATGTTAGCAACAATCAGTTAACTACAAATCAGGTACAAACATACGGCATATAAACATTAACTACATTTAACTACATTTGACTACATTTTTAAAACTCTCTGGAAATACTTCATATAACATTAACTACATTTAACTACAATTATCTACATTTTTAAAACTCTCTGGAAATACTTCATAAAACACTAACTACATTTAACTACAATCGTCTACATTTTTAAAACTCTCTGGAAACAACTTCAACAGCTACTATTTTTTTTGTTTATTTTTTCCTGCACCAAACAAGAATATATTACCTTTAGTTTCTGGGATAATGTATTGTTATCTTCCAATTCTTTGTTGAATTTTTGCCCAAGTAATGTGAAAGTACCCTTTGCCTTCAATAACTTATCTTTTGTCCAACGTTCTATAATAGTCCTCATATACTCCAATAGATCAAATATTGGCAGCTCTCTTGCCTCTTTTGTAACAGCGTTCAATGACTCTGCAATGTTTGATGTCATAGTAAAAGTTCTATTTGCCGTTGCATGTACTCTTGACCATCTATGATAGCCAATATCATATAGGTAAGACGAAACACGTGGGTCTACCTCCTGAATCTTCATCATTCTTTCATTGAAATCATCCAGAGTATATGACCGTGCTGTAGCAAAGTACAATTCATGTAATTGTAGATGTGCCTTCTTGAATTTTGACCTTATATTTGTCCATATATGCCACATGCAAAAATAGTGTGCCATTCCAGGATAGACAACTGATGTCGCCTTCGATATACTCTCATGCCTATCTGAGACAACACACATAGAAGGTCTTTCACCATATGCCTCCTTGAATTGTTCAAAGAACCACCTCCAAGACGCGTCGTTTTCAGAATCAACAACAGCATATGCCAAGGGCAAAATAGAACCTACAATTTGTAGACATAACTTGAGACTAACTATTAAATACAAATATATATGGATAATTTAGGCAATTTAAAATACATTGATTTATATAAATACAAAGTAACTACATTGTAACTACAATATTATTACATTTGTTACCTGCTGCATCCATGGTGCTTGCTGTCAGCATAATACCCCTATATGCTGATTTTAAGAATGTCCCATCAACCACTACTACCGACTACCGGCCTACAATGTTGCCAACCATTTATTGATGTACAAAGAGCAACAAATGCATACAAGAAGCAATCATCTGCTGCCTTCTTCAATTTAACAACAGAACCGGGATAATTCTTCTCAAGAATATAAAAATATTTTGGTAATCTGTTGTACGAGTCACACGGATTCCCTCGCAGAAACCGTAATGCTTTTTCCTTTGCTCTCCATGCTTGCATGTAGCTTAGGTTGACTCCATGTTCGGATAACATGTCAGTTTGTATGTCCTTTGGCGTGTAAACAGTCTTAGGATCACAAAACTTTGGAACGACAATGCTACCAACTACTGTTGCAGTACACTTGCGCTTTATGAATGTTTCGTCCATTCGGCAACATGTGTGTTGTCGGCTAAAACTTCTTATCTTGAACAATGATGAATCATGAATAGATATTGCCTTGAAGTGCCATTTGCAGTTCTCCGCAACACATACAAGCCAGTAGCTACAAAAAAACCCAATTTTCAGACATATTTATTAAATACTACAATTAAGTACAATGTGTTTCCAATGAACTACAATTGACTACATTTAACTACAACTAACTACAAATACCGACAGACTGGTTTTCCATAACTACATTTGACTACAAACAACTACAATTGACTACAATGAACTACAATTGACTACATTTAACTACATCTAACTACAAATACCGACAAACTGGTTTTCCGTAACTACATTTGACTACAAACAACTACAATTGACTACAATGAACTACAATTGACTACATTTAACTACAACTAACTACAACTAACTACATTTAAATACAATTAACTACAACTGCCTAAATAAAAATAATACTGTAATTTTGAAAATGAATAACTAACTACAAACCTTCTACAACTTGATCTTTTAACTCTGAACTGGAACTTCTGCATAACTGCATAATTCTTCATTGGAGCAACAATCGTCTTCTTGTCCTTGTACACTTGACCTTCTTCAATACATGTTTGAGAACATTCAATTGTTATTTCACTTTGATATTCCTCAATAGCTGGTGAAGATGGAATTTCTATTAACCTTAATGATCCTGAAGAACCTGCAGACAATACATTGACATTGTATATTCATTATAGATAATTGGCGTCAAATTGTAGTTGATTAGAGAACACAAAAATCTCAGAATTCGGTTTCGATGCAAACTTACCTATACTGATGGGGCATTTATTGGTGATTGCCAATTCCATATTGAAATCTCTTATGCTAATACATAACGGATACGAAACTAAGTTTTTATTCTCTTTTTTCGTTTCCATATATAAACGAACGCCCATATCGTTTCTAATCTGCAACGGAGGACAATTATCATTCACAATGTATTTTATTTCTACAATTTTATTAGATGTATCAATCGATAATTGTTCTGCAATTGTAGACTGGAGCATTCCGTAGCTTGCAGTCTCATCAACCAAAATGGCGTCAACTTCAAAGTCTCTGAAACTGCCATAGTTATCCCAATGACCATTAAATTTAAGCATTATCGAATTTTTGACATTGTAGAATCTCCTTACTGGCAATCACGGAAGAACTACAAAATATGAGAAAATCAGAGAGAATCTGGAGGAATTGGAGTACGATCACGGAAGAACTACGAAACTGGCTATCACTGAATAACAAGAAAATCTGATTTTCAATGGAGGAATGAGAGTAGTCAATTTCGGTTCAGTTTAGAGGAGAGAATCGGCTCAGTTTAGAGGCGAGATTAGGAGCATTTAATATGTTACCTTAACTGATTTAGCATTTATTTGGTAGAAAATCAAAGATTAATTAGAAGCCATAAAGATAGGCGTTATTTTAGGCTACACTTTATTAAGAATCGTTTTTAGCCTTAATTATCTAGCGTTAATTTATGATGGAAAATCAGCAAATATTCCGTTTGGTATATATTATGTAACAAAAACATGGGATATGAGGGTAATAAACAAACAAGGCACAATAATGGTAGTAAGGTTTGTTATATGGGATGTATAGGTAAAAATCCCATTAAAATATCATGGTATAGCCCGTTTTCATGTTGGTCAATCAAAAATATTCAGCATTTACCCAGTCAATAAAAAATAGTCACTATTTTGCTGTAACAGAGACCGCTCCATATAATATACGGAAGTTTTGGTGCATTTGTGTATGAACTCCGGCATATTATGCTGCACCGGTATACTTTGCCAACTCCGGTAAAAATTTGTGGGAGACTGGAGCATCAGTGCTCCAAACTCCAGTATATTATGCTGGACATTTATACTTGCTGGAACTGCCGTAAAATATGCGGAAGTATTTGCGGGAATTGCAGCATAGTTATACTGGAACTCTCGTAAAATTTGCAGGAGTTCAAGCATACCTATGCTGGAACTCTCGTAAAATTTGGGGGCGTATTTTTCGGATTTTGAACAGTGTTTTCGCTCAGATTTATCTTTACATAAAAAGTGGCTAAATTTCGATGACTTTTGAAATTTGGCTATTTTTCAACGACCAGTAGTAAGTCTGGGTATTTTTAAATTTCTCGCCCCTAAACTTGATATGCATTATTAGTTACAGGCTTAAAGTATTTGTGATCTTAAATACCCCTCCCCCCCCCCCTTCAACTTAGCCTTTTGAGAGTCGTTACCCTCGTGGATGCTGATGTGGCAAAACGTGCAGGTGCAATCTCCTGCCACATGGATTTTTCTGTATATGTGGTATATTCTTTGAAAATAAAAGTTATTTTTACCTTTTAAGTATGTTACCTTTTTAGATAATTTTTTCGAATAGAATTAATAATAAAACTTGGATAGAACTACATTATTTATGCCAATTTTTTTATTATAGTGGATTACTCATCTCCGTCGTGAACGTAGGTCGGTTGATCGAACCACGTTAAATATTTGTGTCTCTTCTGATATTTCTCTTTTATTATTTGATTTTAGCAATTGAAGGTTAAATTTACTAGCTTCCGCATCACACCTGATTTTTTCGGTTCTAACACTCCGAAGTAAGGCTTCCAAAAGCAGCAATAAGAGCAATATTAGATAGAAAATAATGTATTATTTAGCTTAGAAATAGTGTATAGCATAAATTTCACTATATTTTCGTGTGTTACAATGGTTGTTGAAGTCACTATTTATAGCGATATCTAGGTAACAAGGTGCTAGGATCAAGCCCCTTTTAAATAAGAATAATGGGCTTCATTGATGAATATATAACAACTGTGTATTTAATACTGAGGAATATTCTTCAAATATCATCTGGTGACAAATATTCCTTTGCTCCCATTGACTATGTTCCATTTCGGATCTACCTAGCCAATTGAAATTGTTGTCATCTGTCTTGGTTTCCACTCATTTCATCATCCATCCGCCTCAGGTTCCTTGTGTAACGTAGGGGTGTTCAAAACCGATCCGAAACCGAAAACCGAACCGAACCGAAGCTTAATGGCTTAATGGTAACGGCTTAACGGCTTAACGGACGGAGAACGGATTGAATTTTTTTTATTAACGGCTTAGCGGTTTGGGGGCGGATTATTCAATTTTCTTAACGGGTAATCCGTTAAGCCATTAAGAATATAAATATATATAATTTATTTTTACTTACATAATTATATATATGAAATATAAAAATAAAAAACCTTAAAATGAATAAGTGTATAAAACTATAATACAAATAATTAGAAACAAAACCCCCCACCGTCACTTCTGTACTCTATAGTCTATACAGATAGCAAATAAAAGTTATTTGGTGTACTGCATCCTAGTTGGTGACCTCTTAAGAAGTTCATCAATATACTGATCAACAAATTGTCAAAGCTATGAGCTTGATATTTCAGTATAGTGTGCGGAGAGAATACATTTGAGCCCTTAGGTATTAAACCGATAAACCGCCCATTAACCACCCGATAAGAGCTAACCCGATACCAATCCGCCCGATATCTTATCGGGTGGCTAACGGATGAATACATTTAAAAACCGATAACCGTTAAGCCAATCCGTTAAAGTAAAAAGCCGCCCAATCCGCCCAATGAACACCCCTAGTGTAACGCTATCATTCGAGCATTTATTATAAACCAGTTTTACTGTATACACACTGATTGGTCAACGATGGGTATAAGGGACGGGAACAACTTTACAACATTAATAGCCCGTTTGGTCAAGATGTAAAAATCATCTTATTTTGAGAAGTATTTTTTTTCAAAAATACTTTTGGTGAGAAGCAGATTGTGCTTGGATAATTAATTTGAAAAATACTTTTAAGCAGTATTAGCGTTTGGCAAAGCTTTAAAAAACTACTTCTAAGTGTATTTTTCTCAAAAGTGTTTGTTAAAAAAAGTGCTTTTGGAGATAAGCTACCTTTTTCTGCTTCTCCAAAATTGTTTCTACTTCTCCTCAAAGCACTTTTTCCTTTCAAAAGCTTGACTAAACACCTTAATTTTAGGGGAAAAAAATAACGCTTTTACCTCGAAAAAAACTTGGCCAAACAGGCTATAAAATTGATGTTCAGAAATTTAGGAAAGAAATGAGGCTGGAGCATTAGCTATAAGAACTTGCATATACTCTCTTATCTCAATTCAGATGACACACTTTCCTTATTAGTTCGTTCCAAAAAGAATGATAAATTTCTACAACTGAAAATAATTCAACTTTAAACTCTTCATTTTATCCATTTTACGCTTAATGAGAAGCTTTAATAAACACATAAATGCTATGGCCTCACAAAACTGTTACCCCTTAAACTTTTAAAACTTCAAGTAAAAAGAAATATTTAATTTTTATGTGGAATCAAACTGTCTCATCTAAATTGAAATAGATGGAGTATCAACTTTAACAACAATCAGAAAGATACTTACATTTAAGAGACATACTTTTGCCACATAATATACTTGTGTTTAAGAGACACAGTTTTGCCTGAGTTAAAATGTCTATGTCATTAAGAAAGTTTAAGTTCCCATTTGGCTATAGATTTTTAATTTTTCAAATTATTTTTTGAAAATATTACTTGTTTATAAAACATGATCATGTTCTAAGAAAAATATTTAAAATTTTAAAGTTTCCAAAAACTGGTTTAGTGCAGTTTCTGGGTGAATTTTTTTTTCCGCTCACAAAACTTCAATTTTTCTTCAAATAAAATACATGTCTAACCACAGTTTCAATTTTCAAAAATTATTTTTCAACACAACTTTAAAATTTTTTTTTCAAATTTCAATCAAAACTATGTCCAAACGCTAGTTAAATGTCTTAACTTACAAATGATGCCAAGTTTAGAGGCTATCTAGGTATTTAGCAGACATTTGAAAGAACTCAATACATTGAGGAATTTTATAAAAAAAATTAGTATAAGTAGATGGGAAAAATACTGAAGGAAAAGATGAAAGATTAATGAAATTATGAAGGGTGATCAAACGTAGATAAAAAAAAATAATAGTCTAGCAGTTTTGCGAAGATTTTGATATATAGAGCAAAGTGAACGTGAACCCACGGGTGAAGGTACATGACGTAAAGGGTGGTGTCGGAAAATTATATTGTATATATAAGTAATTATTAGAATTTAAAGATATATAATATATATTAAATATTTTTTGTCGAAAAATTTTATTCACTTTTTTTAAGCTTGAACATCCTTGAAAAAATTTATGGCTTCACCGCTATTTGAACCTATGCTCAAAAATTGGTGTTGGGTCCTATGTTCGGATTCTTTGGCCACATATTTTATTTATCTTCTTCTCTTTTATCTAATTTTATGCTCTATTGCTTTATGTTTGAGATTTGTTTCTACCTGGAACTACCTAAATTTATTCTACCAAAGTGAATAAAAGATCCAAGTGATAAGACTTGATCATATTTATATTCAATAAATTTAAATACAAACAAATAGTATAACTAAGTAATGCATGTATAAATAATTAGTCATATGCTTTAAGGGCTTTTCCGATGTTTTTGTGCTTCTTTTTGAATTAAAACATGCACAACCTTCAATATATACTGCATTATTTTTTCATTAATTTTTTTATTTTCCTTTTTATTTAATACAGTAAGAAAGGAATCGATTTATTTATATAACTAATAGAGTAATATTAATTATATAAAATACAAATTTGGATTTACCAGGTATGGAATTAATCTCTTTAAAATAATAGCAAAATTTATCAGCCGTAAACACTATGACAAGTTTTAACCTTACGTCAAAGCAAGGTATGTTACAATGATTGAAGTATCAAAGAACGACAGGCACATGAAAAACAGAAGTATAATGGTTAACTGCTAATGTTAACAGCAGAAACCCTAGAAAAACCATTTTAGGTGTGGTGTTTGCAGCACTAGTTTACAACATCTGGATGGAAAGGAACAACAGAAGATTTCAACAATCGAGCAGAGACGCCAAAGATCGAGCAAAGGAGATTACACTTCAAGTGCACTTTACTGGAATGAAGCTACTTAAATGGTCACCCATTCTGAAGAACATTAATAGTTATCCTTCGTGCGAGTATTCACAATTGTAACAACACTCATTCTATGATAGGATATTAGCTTAACAACAACAATTGTGGAGCTTCTAATTGATTGTACTGTTGAGATCTGTTCTAGAGTCCAAAAGAACAGATAATGTAAATTTGTCAAATAGTTGAAAATAAAAAATCTTCTTAAAAAAAGGTAGTGGTGTATTTAGAATCTTAAAATTCTAGATCCGACTCCGAAAAAATCATGTGCAAAAAAAACTAAATTAACCTGAAAGGCTACTGAAACATGGCTGTCCACTTGCAAATATTTTTATGAGCTACCAGCTGTCATGGAGTTATCTAATTGTTAGTGGTGCTTATTAATCTGTAAGTACAACATAAAAAGAATTTTGTTTTGTCGAGTTAAAAATTAGACGTTACAGCTACCTTTGAACTTTTGTGACTATTAGGCGATATTCAATGCTACTCTATTTTTTTATCAAATTTGGAGTAATGTCGTTCCAATGGTATTTTATTTGTTGCTCTATTATAAAGAATGAATAGTATTGCATCAAACACTATTCATTACTCTATATTTGATTTAATAATATTTTATTTATTTAGTGTAATAAGAGAGAGAAATAGAGTAGTCGGAGCAGAAGATAATAATATAATATAGAAGAGAGGGAAAATTTGACGTAAAAATAATGTAATTGTTGGAATAGATTTGGTGTACTACCATTTCAGAGTAAAAAATGGTACAAAAAATAAAGTGATGGTTGGAGATGCCCTTACGAGAATTAACTCAAATAACCGTTCGTCTAATCTCTTAAATTAAAAATAGCCAATTAATATATTGTATATATCAAAGTGATGTATAATATATATATATATATATAATTAATATGTAATTTATATATATCGACTAGAAAAATAATGAATCTGGTTCGCTATTTGTGTAACAATCCTCATCTCATTATCCAACTATATTACATTCGCTATTTATTGCTTGATTTTTATTATTTTTCAGCCGAAGATATTTCGAAAATAGTCTTTACTGTCATAATTAAGGTACAGTATACCCTTTGTTGTTGTTGTTATTCATTACCGGACCAATAATAACCAAAATGAAAATATGGTTGCTTATCATGACAGTGTTATTATTATTGGCTTCACGAACCTAGCGTCATATTTAGTACGGCGCGGAGGTCTAGTACGCTCTTCTCCATTATTTTAGGTCTCAAGTCGTTATCCAACTAGTGGAATAATTATTTTTCATAAAGTTGTGCCACTTACTGCCAATATAAAACTAGTGACGTAGCCAATATCATCAAGTTTATATTATAAACCCATATGTTTCGGATTACCTCGTCCTAAGACGTATAGGTAATCTAACTTTAATAGGGTGAATGCACTCATCCATATTCAGTATCCTGATTATTTAAAATGAAGAATAAGGGGCAAACATGCGCCCCAACATCTTAAAATCAAGCGTAATTTGTGACACAGATAGAAAAGTGAGAGTGTTTACCTTTAAAATGATAATAATAATTAGATTTGATTTTATAGTTCTAAAAATGTGATTTATTTTTATGCTTAGTTGTCAGAAGCGGATTTAGGATTTAAATCATATGGGTTCAACTCATAAGGTTTAAGCATTGAGCCCATTATATTTTTAATGTTATGGGTTCATATCCATTATTTTTTCAATTTTAATTAATTTTTACATATAAATTTTTACACCGCATCGAAAATTATGGATTTAGTTGAATCCGTTCGTTGTTAACTACATCCGCCTCTGCTAGCTGCTAGGCAGTCGATGCTAAGTGTGAGATTAGAAAATAAGCTACAAGAGCCTTGAGGCAATACGTACGCAAACCGAATAACTGAGAATCAGGGCCTCGAGCTAGTATATACGGGACCTCAAGGTCGAGCTAAGCATTAGGCTGCGAACGGCTGATGGAAGACTAATAATTCTAAGAGCTTTGATTTGAGCTCCTTATGATCAATAATGAGCAGTAGATGAAGAACACTTAATGAAACACAATAAATGTAAATGATAGGAACAATGGAAAATATGTTTAAGTTAGAGAGCAGAGAATATTTTTATCTTGAATATTGCATATATTGTGTGCAATATCATGTGTGCAAAAATTAACAAGGGTCTCCTTTATATAGGAGAGAGAACTCCAACATAGTACAAATGCATTTGGTACAAATATATATGCCAGGTACAACCATTTAATTCCACGGTGCGGGCTTGAACTAGCATACTAGACTTGGTCAGCTTTAATCACGTGCCTTGGGACTTCCCGTTTGTCCATCATAACCTTTGATTTGCACTGCCTCGAGGTCGATCAAAGAGAACCCTCGTGGTCGAACCCCGAGCCGAGCCTCGAGCCTTCTAGGGGCGGTCTAACGAAGTGCCACAACGATCATAAAATCAAACTCTCTAGTTTTTACCATATATAGATAGTCCTCGCGTTTCTTAGAATAAAAATGATAAGAAACGGTCTTGAAATCGACTTCCTCGAGCCTCCCATGATGACTTCACGCTTATGACGTCATTGGTTCATCTTTCCAAAAGTGTTCAACGCACCGTATTGATACCAAATTTTTTTCTATATATTTTTTGTACTCAAATTAACATGTTATGCATATATGATCATGCCCAAAAGTTTTGGTATTTTTTCCTATTTTTTTAGATTTGTTTAAAAAAATTAATTTATTGTCTATTTTAATAGTGCAAATCTAATAAAATAGATTTGTTCTTAGGGTTCCAACCTTCTACAGTTTCTATGATTTCTTACTTAGGGTTCTCTGATTTTAGTTTTTATTGTATTTAATAGGTCTAATTATTTACGGTTTACCAAATATTTTGCTGATTCTTTGCATCTCTTCGAATCCCTAATTTTGTATATGTTTTCCTTAGAAGTTTTTCACTGATTTCAAATCACTTCCTTATTTGTGAGATGCTTTCCTTACTTAGAACTAATTCCTTGTGATTTTAGTCTCACCCGTGATTCTTTGACTAACTTTCAGAGTTAATTTATATTTTTATCATATTTATGCGCATAAACATATTTTCAAATATTCAGTATATATTTCCCTTATTTGAGATGTTATATATTTGTCCTTTATTACATATTACAGCTTTACTGCTCTTATTATTGTAGATTTAGTAGTCTAAGTGATTTTTTCCTTATCTGATATAACTTGTACCCATTCGAATCATGACTCTCTAATTAAAACGAGTTTGGTCCTGTCATTGATTCCAATTGGTATTGTTTCTATAATTGTGTTAAGTCAGTACTTGTTACCCTATTCTCTACTTATTTTCAAAACTATAAATACTCTACCCTCTCTTTAGTATAACACACGAACAATTACAATGTTCTGAACTCTCTCTTACACACACAAGCATACTCACTATTCTCTCTTACTTTCCTATACATTCTCTCTCGCTTATCTTATTGACTAGTGGTTACCCAGTTGGCAGAAAACCAAGACTAAATAATTTGTTACTTTACTATTTTATTGCCATATACATTTCTTCTCTCTTGATCTGCACACTACTGCTCTATTATCTCACTCTTGACTGGTATGTCTTCTATTTGATTTACAGCTTCCAAAACAACATGTTTTTATGCATATTGCACTTTCTTTTTTTCTTTTATGCTTTTACTTATGGTTCTGTTGTTTACCTTTCAATTAGCGTGCCTATTTTCTAGTTCATTGATGTGATTACCCATCCCTTAATTCGGCATGTCTACTGTCTCTCTTACTTGTTTAATGCAATTATCAGCATGTATTCATGACCCTTTCTAGCTACCAAGTAATCCCAAACCTCTTCCATGAACATTTTGGGATGAAAAGTGTTATGACTGTTTAAGTCCTGAAATGCCTTTTCTGATGTCTACATATGTGCAACTATGCTCTTACATGTGAGCTACTCGTCCCATTTCCCTTTTCCCCTGTTTGTGTTTTCTTCCCTGAACTATTGCGATATTCTAGTCTTGAGATTATCCTACTCGCCTTCTTACAAAACAGTAACACCACTTTTACTATTTTCTTTCAAGAACTGATTCTATATGGATCATTTTCAAAATGTTTTTCCCAACTCAATTTATTTAAAACTATATCACGTACTCTCACTACTCTTAGAGATTAGGTTCTACCCCCTTCGTGTAAGAATTGCTTTGGGTACCTCTGAGTACTCACTGAACGTTGATGCACAAGACTAGTAATTCCATACTACACTTGTTCAATATTTTTGGTAAGTGTTTGGGTGCTGGTATTGGTCAAGGACCCAATGAGGCCTTAGGGAGCTTTGTTGCACCCAGACCATGACAAAGGCTATGAAACTCGAAAGGAGTGAGGTTGGAAGATTGGGCCTGGAAGATTGGGTCTGTATGGCTTCTTGGGGTCGAAAGATCTTCCTTCAGCCTTGAAAGTATGCTGCTGCTTTAGCGCGAACGAAACCATTTATCAAAATAAAAAGGAATCCTCCTCATGAGGTTGGTAACCTAGCCCAAAACCATGCTCATGGGAAAAAAGTATGGGGAAATTAAAAGAGACCTTAATGACTTCGCCCTAAGCGCATGCCAGGAAACTCATTCCTCTCATGATTTCCATGACACGAATCTCCGCCTATGTAGTAAGAAAACTCTGAGTTTGACGTTGAATAGCCATAGTGAGTTCATCACCAGTGGCTTAAAATTGCAATAAAGTTGTCAACTAAGAAAGACCGACAGTCCATGTGAGCCGGGCTGATAATAACCAAAAAGATACCCTAACTGAAGGCTCCCTATAGAATAACTTCTTATTTTTATTCTTTATTATTGTCATTCGGCTATCCTTGGTTTGTAATAATTTATAAACGAATGATTGGGGTTGAATAGTGAATATGGGAGGGGGTTATGCATGTTTAGTTTAAGTAATGAGTATAAAACATGCCTATATGACTTTATTTACCTATTTGCGTAATAGATATCATGTATGGGACATGCATCTCATATATTAGTATCCTGTTTTAGGCTCTTTACTTTTAGCCTGTTATTATACTCATCATGATTAGTTAATAACCAACAAATAACTATTATATAATTACGGTTTCATTCTTATTAGCATTTAGAGATCATGTTTTAGGAGCTTCTATGTGCATTAGACATCCTGTTACTTAGGGCTTTTATTTTGTCTGATTTGCAATTGTTGAACGCCTCACCAGCATGTTTAATTTTATAATATAAGTTTGGTTAACTTCGTTGCTTTAAAACTGGAATTAAATATGCATGTTCACCTCTTTAAGGTAGTTAGGCAACGCATATGCCACTTAGGCAAATTTTAGGCCTAATAAGGATCGATTAATCGTGTTTTTATCAGTTTAATACTAACCAACCTTTTTTATTTGAACTCTGCCACTCCCATTCTTGTTGTGACTCCCTAAGTTCACTCTATTTTTACTGAAAATCTATCTCTGTCTGGAAACAAGTTTTAAAATAAGGTTTCTATATACTCTCACTGATTTTCTATTTCTTGTCCTATTTAGTTTTGAAATTACTGGGTTACTTTTTCTGCCATGAATCGTGTTGTTTCGATACTTGTCTAGTTAAACTACTGTGTCTTCAGGTCTCTACCTTTTCGAACCATGTTTTGACGGCTCCCCTATCTTTTACTTACTCAACTACTGTCATTTATTCCTTTTCTTTAAACATTTATTTGAGACCTTAAGATTGTTTGAGACGTGCTGATTAAGTGTTTTAATTATGGAGGGATATGTGAGCTTTTATTTACCTTTGTGTGTTCGCTTTATGTGCAGTCCTATTTGTTATGTATGTTGCCTAATATTTATCGTTTAAACGTATGGGTTAGCCTTGTCTTTATCTTGTAGGAATAGTGGTCCTAAATGCCCTCTAATACTTATAGGATGGGACGGTAATAGCAGGCAATAAGCTTTCATGACCAATCCACGCGTTTTAAATAACCTTTACGGGATGGGAATGGTAGAATATGGAGATGATGACCGATGCGCTAATATCTCATGTAGCCCCTCTTCTAAGGAGTGACCACTGGATATTGCATTGACGTAATCCATATTAATCATAAACCTAGGACCCCTCTCCCTTTACTAGTCTTTATCTACTTTCTTTAGAATTGCCTAAATCTTTCAAATTTCTGTCCTCTTTACTTTTCTCAAATGTTTTTGACTTATTTGCAATATTTCATGCAATCCCTTTATTTGAGCCCTTAATTTTTTGATTATATGAAATTACAATTGTAACATGTCCGCGAACCACTCTAGTGGATCTTGAGGGATGTCGAACACCTTCCCCCCAAGATAATTTCTAGCCTTTACCCTAACTCTTAGGTAGTGACTCTTCAATTCCAAAACCCAATTTCCAAACGGGAACAAGTTGTCCTCCCAAATGTCGTGAACCCGATTTCGAACCCATTAGGAAAAGTGGGTGTCGACACACCGCCAATCTATTTTCTCAAAGTGATAATATCCCCGCTGATCCGTCTCCCAAAAAGCATTGATTACCCCTACCGATACATTTCTCAAAGGCGTTGATTGCTATGTCAGTTATCATACCACCTTTTTATAAATAGAAGCTTTCTTGAACCAAAACCTCATCCAATCATTCTTCAACAGCCTTTAACTCATTTCTTCTCTTCATCCTCATCTAACTTTATTTCCCATGTTTCAAGCCTGTGATTGTAAGTTCACACGGCAACGTTCTCGCTAGTTATGTCATGTCTCTTTCTTAGAGCTTTTCCCCACTGAGTGGTATCTCACTGATTTGTTGTTGTTGTTGGCTTGAAATAATGAGAGAGGTGCTTCAAACTATTCCCGTATTAGAGGATATGTAGACCATGAACTTATGCTCATCCCTCTTAACTTTAACCTGGTTTGACGCTTCACTCCTTTTGATTTCCATGGGGTGAGGTGGTTCCATCTACTAGCCTTTTCCTTCCACACTGGTGCAATGTCTCAAGAAGTGGCTTCCGCATAATAGTACTGGCGAGACCCATACTTTCAAATTTTTTTACCTAGCCACAATTTTCCCACCCTGTTAAGAGCTTATGCTCTTTGGTGGGCTACAGCCTCTTCTTCATCTTTTTCTACTTCTTCATCTATTTCTGCTTCAGAGGAGGTTCTCGAAGGCGTCATTTGGAAGATCGAAATAGGGTCCCCGAAGGAATGGTTCTCGCAGATATTGCTTCTAAGAATGTACCTCCGAGAGTAAATTATACTATGGCTGTTATTTTTTGCTTCTTTATTTTATGTAAGGACCCTTCGTGGGCTTTTGTAATCATCGTTTATTAATACAAAAATATTTTTTCAATTTGTCTTTGATTTGTGCTGGATTTCCCTTTGTCTGCATTTGTAAAGAATCTGAGCATGTGACTTTGCCAATCGGTCTCAATACCCGGCCTGGGCGCAGGAATTCCCTTGGTTCTTGATTAGTTAATATGATATTCCCTGAAACCCTTTGTTTTTCCTCGGACCAAGTCCGGACTTGATACAAACTCAGGCTACTGGAACTGGTGACTCCGAATTGAGCGAGAGTGGGGCCTCAAATTTTTAAACCAAACTTAGTCCTTTTAGGCCCCATTGATAGTCCTCGAGGGACGGAGTTGCTTGACCATCCAAAAATAAAGATAGCCCTGGGGCCTTTTCAAATATTCCCGAGTGAGAGTTTATCTGAACTCGGGTGACCTCGAAAACTTGCTTTGAAAAATGAAGACAGCCCTAAGGCGTCATAGATAGACCTCGGATGAGGATATGTTTGGACTCGGATGGCCCATTGGCTAACGTATCTGAGAGAGCATTTGAATCGATCTGAAGGTTAAAATAGGCGTGAGGCGTGAGGGTAGCCCGAGGGGCAAGGAATCGGGTGAACGACCCGCGCTTGTAATAGCAAAGTCCTCGATTTGGGTACCATATCAAGGCTTAAGTTTATATGGATAGCTCCTTAGAGCTCATAGGTATTGTAATGGGGATCCTCAGGATCGGGCATCATCTAGGAGCAAGGTTGACCCCCCTTTTAGAGCCCATTCTGTAGTAACAAAGGTCCTCGATATCGGGCACCATCTCGAGGCTAAATTTGTGTCGACATCTCCTTACAGCTTATATTCACTTTGACGGAGATCCTCGAGGTTAGGCCCCATCTCAAGGCTTAGATTAATATTGATAGCTCCTTAGAGCCTATAGTTATGGTAGAAGAGATCATCGAGATTGGGCACCATCTCGAGGATGGATTGATACGAGAATATCTCACCCCTCGAATGTTGTACGACAGATTCACTTGTATGGCATGGCCATGAAGCACCCGGGATGGTCCCGTCGGTACACTTTCTGAAAGTGATAATGTCCTAGTCAAAATTAATTGGCCTTTATAGTAGGCGGACAATTGCCGCTTGCTCTATATATGAGTTTGTTTCCTCTTTTTTTGAAGATTCTGCTATTTTGAGCCGCTATCCTTTTCATAGAGTTCTTCTTCCTTGCGTCAGCCTTTCAATCATTATAATTCAAATTTTTCACCTAAATTTCATTTTCCTTATCTTTCTTTATCATAGCCATGGCCGCTACGCCCAAATCTGTTCACCAAGAAGAGGAGGGTTCCGCCTTTTCTTCTCGCCCAATCGGTGGTACACAGCCGGCGACTGGCAAGCCAACCTCAATATACTTTGTCTCATGAAGGGACCTCTCGTTAGAGAGACCTCCCAATATCGAGGGTCATTGGGATCATGCATCAAGGTTCACTTCATCAATAGGAGAGGAACACCTCGAGGTAATGAAGAGAGACTCGGATGGGGAGAAAAGGTGGTCCTACGGGTACATTCCCTGAAAGAGAATATCACGGCTCATACAGAGGGGTTTTTATACACGTACCCCTTTATCGCCCCCCTTTTTCCCTCTTTGCATCGAAAAATCGAGTTTATGACATTCTGGGTATGGAGCAACTCATTCCTTTTGAGAGCTGCATTTTGCATTTGAAGAGTCATCACCTAATTATTTAAGGTGAATTATGGTTCATTTCTAAGTTTGTTTGATAAACACAGAGAGCGAAGGGCTTAATTATCCTAAGGGGAAAGTGTTAGGCACCCCTCAGGATCCACTAGTGAGGTTCCCGGCCAGAAAATTTTGTGAATTTTGTATAATTAGCAGATAGGCAAGTATAGGCACAAATAGTAGGGGATTTATGTTTATACACATTTTAAAAGCCAAATTTTGAAAACAAGTTACATTTCTACAAATACTTGAGAATATAAAAGAAAAGGAAATGGGGGATCCTATGTTTATTTATAATATGGATCACATCAATGCTATACCCGGTATAACACTCCTTGGAAGAAGGGATACATGTGGTATTAGCACACTAGTCATCATATGCATATCTACCCTTCCCACCCCATTAAGGTATTAAAGCATGGATTGGTCTCGACCTCTATTGCATGCTATTACCCGCCCCATTCCTATCACTCGCGGAGGAATTTAGCACTATTATTCCTATGAGGGGGAAGATTTCAGGCTGACTCTTAGTTTTTTTTAAGGTAAAAGACTAAGACGACATTCAAAATACTTACTGCATATTAGGGGAAACATGCAAGCAACGAAGAGGCTCATATATACCTCCTCAAGTAAAGCACAAAAATAGCATGACTTAAACACATTTAGGGTCAAAATTTAAAGCACTAAAGCAGGATGTTTGAATTGTTGAAACAGACAAGTTTATTACATAACTCGAATAAAAATTCTGAATCAGACCTACCTGCTGGCTGTAGCAGTTACTAATTAGACAAACACGAATTCAGTTTTATCATTATTACCTTAGGCTTGCCTAATTGTGTATTGATGACACCCTATAAGCATGATATCTATTACTGATTCAGAAATTGGCCAAGTAATAATAGTTTTGAATGAGCCATTTGGATCATATAGGCATGCTTTCTAAACCGTATTAATAAAAGGAGTAGGTTGTTTAAACTAGTTCACAACAGTACGAGTCAAGTTGATTTTAACCTGGACTGGTTTCAGATCCTATAGGCATGATCTCTATTATTTCTCATTTTTAATTCCTATATACATGATATCTAGTTAAACGTGAAATGAAGCATGCAGGATTTTCTTCAAATTCCTATGGGCATGATTTCTATGAAAAATATTGATTTTATCCTTAGGAACATAATGTCTGATTATAGCCGTTTAGATCCTATAGCCATAGTGTATAAGTGTGGAAATAAAACATGCAGAATTTAAAATAGGTCCTATAGGCATGCTATCTAAATGTAGAGTTAAAACATGCAGAGTTTAAATAAACAGATTTTATGGGCATGTTCTCTACCCTTATAATAGCTAAACATGCATAACTACCCATCCATTTTTACTAACCAACCCCGATATTTGTTAAAAATTATTACATATCAAATACTGAATTACACTAGAGATGTGCAAAAATGGAAGTTACAACCATAGGAAGCCTGATTCTGACTTCTTCCCTGAGTTATGGAGTAAACCACATCAAGTACCAATTGATGTTGCAAAGCCTTCCTCATACTTGGGTGCGTAAAAGTTCTCTAAGAGTCTCAAAAGACCCAAGGTAGTGCTTGCAACTAGGTTTACATAACCAGACAGAAATGAGTGCAGTGTGGAAGGGCCAGCCCTTATGTGTCCAAGTTCAAAGGGAGCTCAAGGGTCCCAAGGCAAGGCTGTGACAACCCGGCCGGTCGTCCATGGAATTTTTGCCTTGTTTCCCCCATTTACTACTTCCCCTAAGTTCTTTTCTGCTATTTTGGTTTGCCAGGATGTTCGGTAATAGAACTCGGAGTGTTTTGGGACACATAGTCCCTAAATGAGAGCTTAAGTGTTGAAAAAGGTCAGTAATCAGAACAGTGTAAAGACGGCCTCGGAATGTAAATCTGATGGCTCCGTTAGATCCGTTAGGTAATTTCGGGGTTGGAAGCATGTTCGGAACGTATTTTGGATGTCCGTAGCTCATTTAGGCTAGAAATGCCGAAAGTTAGAATTTTGAAGTTTCCGGTCTGATAGTTACTTTTTGATCCGAGGGTCGGAACGGATTTTTGGAAGTTTTTGCAGCACCGTCATGTCATTTAGGATGTGCGTGCAAAATTTTGGGTTAATCGGACGTGTTTTGGTTGGGTTTGAGTCGAATGAGAGTTTGGTTAAGTTTTGGAAATTTTAGGTTCAAATCTTTGATTAAATGGTGTTTTCGGCGTTGCTTTAGGTGATTTAAGAATTGGTGCAAGTCCGAATGATGTTTAGGGAAAGGTTTTTAGGTTTGTTTGAGGTCCTGGGGGCCTCAGGTTTGTTTCAGATGTTCGACGGGTTGATTTTGGGATTTTTGGATGAAGTTTTATTGTTGCTTCTGTTGTTTCCACGTCTGCGTAAGGGAGCCGCGTAAGCGGTTACCGCAGACGCGGCTTGGGAATCGTGGACGCGGTCTGAGGGAGGTCTGGGACCGCAGAAGCGTAGAAGAACCGCATAGGCAGCGACCGCAGACGCAGCCATTTGTCCGCAGAAGCCGTAATTGGGATTTTTAGTGAGACCGCTGAAGCAGCTAGTTTGACCGTGAAAGCGGAATCGCTGTGTGTTAAGAGATTTATCCAAGGGTTTGATTTTGCAAATACAAAAATCAATTGAGGGCTCGGACCAAGGCAATTTCAAGTGAGTTTTGAAGAAGAGATTATTGGGTAACGTTTCTATGATCCTCTCTAGCTTTAATCCATTATTTAGTTGCTAAATTCATCTTTTAAATTCAAATTATGGTCCAAAAATGGAGGAATTTGAGTAGAAGTTCTTTGACTAAACAATTGGTATTTGAGAGAGCATTTGACCTCCGATTTGGGAGATTTTTATAAGGTTAGACTCCTGAGAGTACGAGGTTTCTGAAAATGTGAAAATTATTCGATTCCGAGACATTGGCCTGAGGGGTATTTTGGTCGTTTTACCTATTTTGCGCCTTAGCTTCAATTTTAATATTGTAATCAGTTGCTTGCGATGTTCTTTACTATATGTAATTGGTTTGAATAGATTTGGGCCACTCGAAGTCGGATACTCGTGGCAAGGGCGTTGTTTCTTAGCGGTTTTGTACCAATTCGAGGTAAGTGGCTTCCCTAACTTTGTGTGGGGGACCTTTCCCCTTAGGATATCCTTGTCATTTTTTAAATGCCTTGTGCGTGAGGTGACAGGCGTGTACTTGTGCTAGTTGTTGAAAATTCACCTTACTTGGCTTATTTAGACTGTGTTTCTTTACATATTTAATTGTTAAAAAAATGAAACTTCACTTGTTTTGACTTAGGAAAAGCATGTTAGTAACTTATTTGATCTATTTGACTAAATTGCAATATCTGTCTTCTCTTGGAAAGCATTTTAGCAACTTATTTGCCTTATTTGATTAAATTGCAATAATTGTCCTTCTTTTGGAACATGTTAGATTCTCGATTTTATTTGTTGTTCGCATTTCGCTTCATTGCCGTAAAATATTGGTTTGTTGTGGTGTATTTACTACTGGGACTACGGGGCATCCCGGGAGCTCCCCCTGTTTATATTTTGTTTCGAGGTTTGGAAGTGCGGGATACCAAGACATCCCCGGCACTAGATTATATGACTGGCGGATACTAAGAGATCCCCTATACAAAATTGATTTTCTAGCGGATACTAAGAGATCCCCAGGGCAGGACTGATTAACTGGAGGATACTGGGAGATCCTCAGGATACTTGGAGATCCCTTGATTATGTGATGAGGATACTGCGAGATCCTTGGGATACTTGGAGATCCCCGATGGTAAATAGCATGTAATGGTTGTTCTAGCTTGTAGAATTGTAATATAGTATATTCCGTTCTTCTTATTGTTGTTAGATATTCGAGATTTACGTATTTCGTACTGTTATGTCATTTTTTATTTATTCTTATGTTTATCTCAATAGGGTCCTCGACCTTCCTCGTCACTACTACATCGAGGTTAGGCTTAGCACTTACTGAGTACAGCCGTGGTGTACTCATGCTACTCTTCTGCACACTTTTGTTGTGCAGATCCAGGTACTTCTGGTCCGGCGTGCTACTAGGGATTTCGGAGCTGCTTTGGAGGCTTGAGGTATGCATCTTCCCGTTCGCAGAGCCGAAGAGCCTTCTTCGATTCTACCTTTAACTAATAGTTTCATTCATGTGCTCAGTTGTTTTAGACACTTCGGGACGTTAGAGCAATATATTATGTTTACTCTTAGCCTGTGTTTCCCGTGGGTTTTCGGGTCTTGTAGGTTTTCATACATTAGTTTGAGTCGACATGTATGTGTCAGGCGGCATTTGATACATTTCCTTATGCTATTCAGTATTATTTATCGTATTCGTAAAGGTTGTTGGATTTCCGCAATGTATGAGGCTTACCTAGTCGCGAAGACTGGGTGCCGTCATGACAGGTTCACGATTGGTAAACTAGGGTCGTGACAAGTTAGTATCAGAGCTCTAGGTTCATAGGAGTCATGGGACACATGCCGGTTATTTATAGTCTCGCTGATCGGTATGGAGACATCTGTATTTATCTACGGGGCTATGTAACTGTTTAGGAAAAATCTTCACCTCATTTAAATTCTTGTTGTGCTATGTTTTTTACCTCGATTAAAAACTACTGTCTTCTACTCTCTCACAGATGGTGAGGAAATGCACGACCCGGGATGATCAGACACCTGCACACCCTCTGCAGCCGCTAGAGGCAAGGGCCGGGGCAGGGGTTGTAGACGTGCATAGGGTGCAGCCAGAGCACCTGCACGAGCAGCCGCAGAGGTGCCACCGGCAGACCCAGTCAGGACTCAGGAACCAGAGATGCCCACAACCACTACTACTCCAGTTGTTCAGGAGGCTTTGGCGCAGTTTATGAGTATGTATACCACTGCGTTGCAGGCAGGATTACTTCCACTTTCTGCAGCTATGTCCCAGGCCGAGGGAGGATCCCAGACTCCCACAGCCTATACCCCAGAGTAGAGGGTGCATATGGGACCGATTCTAGATGTTATTCGTGCCCACCCTGTGGCACCAGTTCAGCTCGAGGATGAGGCACCTGCTTCGGAGGATGAGCAGTGTAGATTGGAGAGGTTCACGAAGTATGACCCTCTTATTATCAGCGGGATGGCTACAGATGATGCCTTGGGGTTTTTGGAGGACATTCATCGCATCTTTTGCAGCTTTCCAGCTTCGGGGAGCCGCCTATGACTGGTGGTGCACCTTTGAGCTAGACAGTCCGGATGAGGATGCCTCCTGAGATGCATGGCATGCGGAGTTTGAGCATTTGCGCCAGGGCCCTATGACTGTCTCTGAGTATGCCATCTGTTATACTAGGTTGGCCAGACATGTGCCTGCTTTGTTGGCTAGTGTTCGTGAGAGGGTTCGCAGGTTTATCGAGGGTCTCATTCCTTCCATAAGGTCTGGCATGGCGCAAGAGTTGGAGATTGATATACCTTATCAGCAGGTGGTGAGTATAGCCAGGAGGATATAGGGTATGCGTACCAGGGAGCGAGAGGAGAGAGTGTCCAAGAGGTCTCGAGAGTCTGGTTATTTTTCTGGTACCCATACTTCAGGATCAGAACGTCATGGTAGGGGCTATACGGGTCGCCCAGTTCACTCAGCTCTTCCTTCACCCAGCAGTACTCCAGCTCCTCCCAGATCTCATGAGCCTTATTATGCACCCCCGGTTTCTAGTGCACCTCCTACGCAGGGTACTTCCAGAGGACAGTCTAGCAGGGGTGGGTCCAGTCAGTCACAGCAACTGCGCCCTCCTAGAGCTTGTTATGAGTGCGGGGATACTCCCCATGTCGTGAGGGATTGCCCTAGGCTCGGGAGGAGTACACCTCCACAGCAGCCTCAAAGGCAGTGCATCCAGCGGGATTCTCAGGCCATTGTTCCAGGGGCGGGGATCGGATAGATAGAGGTCGCCCTCGAGGTAGGGGTCGGGCCAGATTTTATGCTATTCCTGATTATGTCGAGGCTGTCACTTCCAGTTCTGTTATCACAGGTATTATTCTGGTTAGTCACAGGGAGGCATCGGTTCTGTTAGATCCAGGTTCTACTTATTCTTATGTGTCATCTTATTTTACTCCACATTTGGGGATAGCCTGAGAAACCTTGAGCTCTCCTGTCTATGTTTCTACCCCCGTGGGAGATTCTCTTGTTGTGGACCGTATGTATCGGTCATGTTTGGTTACTAATCGTGGTTTTGAGACCAGACCAGATCTTTTATAACTTGATATGGTGGATTTCGATGTTATCTTGGGCATGGACTGGTTGTCGCCCCAGTATGCTATTCTTGATTGTCACGCTAAGACCATGACGCTGGCTATGCCAGTTATTCCTCATATTGAGTGGAGTGGTACTTTTGTCCGCACTCCCAGCAGAGTTATATCTTTTCTTAAAGCTCAGCGTATGGTTGAGAAGGGGTGTGCCATGTATTTAGCCTATGTGAGAGATGTCAGTGCTGATACCCCTTCTGTTGACTCGGTCCCAGTAGTATGGGAGTTCCCCGATGTGTTTCCAGCTGATCTTCCGGGAATGCCGCCCGATCGTGACATTGATTTTGGTATTGATTTGTTGCCGGGCACTCAGCCCATATCTATTCCTCCATACCGTTTGGCTCCTCCTGAGTTGAAGGAGTTGAAGGATCAATTACATGAATTGCATGCTAAGGATTTTATTCGACCCAGTGTTTCACAATGGGGTGCTCCTGTCTTGTTTGTGAAGAAAAAGGATGGTTCTATGCGCATGTGTATCGATTATCGTCAGTTGAACAAGGTTACAGTGAAGAACCAAGATCCGTTGCCTCGTATTGATGATCTCTTTGACCAGATTCAGGGCACACATATGTTCTCTAAGATTGATTTGCGCTCAGGTTATCACCAGCTAAAGATTCGGGAGCCGTATATCCTAAAGATTGCTTTCAGGACTCGGTATGGTCATTACAAGTTCCTTGTCATGTCATTTGGGCTGACCAACGCCCCCGCAGCTTTTATGCATTTGATGCACAGTGTATTCAGGTCCTATATCGACTCATTTTTCATTGTTTTCATAGATGATATTCTTGTATACTACCGGAGTCGGGAAGATCATGAGCAGCACCTGAGGACAGTGCTTCAAACTTTGAGGGAAAAGAAATTATATGCAAAGTTTTCAAAATGTGAGTTCTGGTTGAGTTCTGTGGCATTCCTAGGCCACATGGTATCCAGTGAGGGCATTTGGGTGGATCCGAAGAAGGTGGAGGCCGTGCAGAGCTTTCCCAGGACCTCCTCAACTACAGAGATTCGCATTTTCCTTGGCCCGGCGGGGTATTATCGTTGTTTTGTGGAGGGATTCTCGTCGATTGCAGCCCCTATGACTAGATTGACCTAGAAGGGTGTTCCTTTTCAGTGGTCAAACGAGTGTGAGGCGAGCTTCCAAAAGCTCAAGACGGCCTTAACTTAAGCCCCTATTATGATTTTTCCTACCGGTTCGGGGTCCTATACGGTTTATTGTGATGCCTCACGAGTTGGACTTGGAGCGGTGTTGATGCAGGACAGTAGGGTGATTGCCTACGCGTCTAGACAACTGAAGGTGCATGAAAAGAACTATCCTGTCCATGACCTTGAGTTAGCTGCTATTGTTCGCGCCTTGAAGATCTGGCGTCATTATTTGTATGGTGTTCCTTGTGAGATTTATACGGATCATCGGATTTTGCAGCAATTGTTCAAGTAGAAGGATGTGAACTTGCGCCAGAGGAGATGGTTGGAGCTACTGAAGGACTATGATATCACTATTCTTTATCACCTGGGAAAGGCCAATGTGGTAGCCGATGCCTTGAGTCGCCGGGCGGAGAGTTTGGCGAGTTTCGCATATTTACTAGCTTCAGAGAGACCTATGGCGATGGATGTACATGCTTTAGCTAGTCAGTTCGTGAGATTGGACCTTTCGGAGCTCATTCGGGTTCTAGCTTGTGTGGTTTCTCGGTCCTCATTGTTTGATCGTATCAGGGAGCGACAGTATGATGACCCTCATTTGCTTGTCCTCGGGGACACAGTTCAGCATTGCGATGCTAAGGATGTGACTATTGGAGATGCCGGGGTTTTTATGATGTAGGGGCGGATCTGTGTGCCCGATGTTGATGATATTCGGGAGTTTATATTGACTGGGGCCTATAGCTCGCGGTACTCCATCCATCCGGGTGCCGAAGATGTATCATGATCTGAGGCAGCATAACTGGTGGAGGCGGATGAAGAAGGACATAGTAGAGTTTGTGGCTAGATGCCTCAACTGTCAGCAGGTAAAGGCTGATCATCAGAGACTGGGAGGGTTACTCCAGCAGATGGAGATTCCGGAGTGGAAATGGGAGAATATCACCATGGATTTTGTGACTGGTCTCTCTCTGACGGCGAGGAAGTTTGATTCTACTTGGGTTGTTGTGGACCGGCTGACCAAGTCAGCTCATTTCATTCGAGTGTGCACTTCTTACTCCGCGGAGCGATTAGCATGGATTTATATCAGGGATATTGTCCGTCTGCATGGCATTCTAGTTTCTATCATCTCAGACAGGGGTTCAGTGTTTACATCACGGTTTTGGAGAGCCGTCGAGCATGAGTTGGGTACCCGGGTGACCATGAGTACAACTTTTCACCCTCAGATAGACGGACAGTCCGAGCGCACTATTCAAATTCTTGGGGATATGCTCTGTGCATGCACGATTGAGTTTAGAGGGTCTTGGGATCAGTTCTTGCCATTGGCTGAGTTTGCATACAACAACAGTTATCAGTCCAGTATTCAGATGGCGTCTTATGAGTCCTTATATGGTAGGAGATGCAAATCCCCGGTGGGTTGGTTCGAGCCGGGTGAAGCCAGGCTATTGGGCACTGATTTGGTGCAGGATGCGGTTGAGAAAGTTAAGGTGATTCAGGATAGACTCCATGCGGCCCAGTCCAGACAGAAGAGTTATGCAGGCCGGAAGGTTCGTGATGTTTCCTTTATGGTTGGTGAGTGGGTTTTGCTTTGGGTCTCACCTATGAAAGGCGTCACGAGGTTTGGAAATAAAGGGAAGTTGAGCCCGAGGTTCATGGCCCATTTGAGATTTTGAGGCAGATTGGGAAAGTTGCTTATGAGCTTGCTTTGCCCCCCAGTTTGGCCGGGGTTCATCCAGTATTTCATGTTTCGATGCTTTGGAGGTATCATGGTGACCGGTCTCACGTGTTAGAGTTCACTTCATTCCAGTTGGACAATGACTTGTCATATGTTGAGGAGCCAGTGGCAATATTAGACGGGCAGGTGTGAAGGCTTAGGTCAAAGGATATAGCTTCAGTAAAGGTTCAATGGAGGGGTCAGCCGGCCAAGGAGGCGACTTAGGAGACCAAGCGGGATATGCACACCCGACACCCTCATCTTTTTGCAACTTCAGGTATGTTCTCTATGCTCATTCGAGGACGAACAAATGTTTACGTTTGAAGGATGTGACGACCCGGCCGGTCGTAATTGGAATTTATGCCCCGTCTTCCCCATTAATTGCGACCCCCAAGTTCTTTTCTGCTATTTTGGTTTTCCGGGATGTTCGGTAATAAACTCGAAGTGTTTTGGGACACTTAGTCCCTAAATGAGAACTTAAGTGTTGAAAAAGGGTCCATAATCAGAATAGTGTGAAGACGACCTCGAAATGTAAATCCGATTGCTCAGTTAGCTCCGTTAGGTGATTTCGGGGTTTGGAGCGTGTTCGGAATGTATTTTGGATGTCCGTAGCTCATTTAGGCTACAAATGCCGAAACTTAGAATTTTGAAGTTTCGGGTTCGATAGTGAATTTTTGATCTGAGGGTCGGAACGGATTTCCGGAAGTTGCTGTAACACCGTCATGTCATTTGGGACGTGCGTGCAAAATTTCAGGTTAATAAGACGTGTTTTGGTTGGGGTTTGAGTCGAATGAGAGTTTGGTTAAATTTTGGATATTTTAGGTTCAAATCTTTGATTAAATGGTGTTTCTGGCGTTGCTTTAGGTGATTTATGGATTGGTACAAGTCCGAATGATGCTGAGGGATAGGTTTGTAGGTTTGGTTAAGGTCCCAGGGGCCTCGGGTTTGTTTCAGATGCTCGACAGGTTGATTTTGGGATTTTTGGATGAAGTTTTGCTGCTGCTTCTGTTGTTTCCGCGTCTGCGGAAAGGGAGCCACGTATCCAGTTACCACAGACGCGGCTTTGGAATCGGAGACGCGGTCTAAGGAACCGCATAAGCGACGACCGCGGACGTGGCCATTTGTCCGCAGAAGTGGATATTTTGATTTTTAGTGATACCGCTGAAGCGGCTATTTTGACCGCGAAATCGGGACCGCAAGGGAGGTCCCTGGTCCGCAAAAGCGGAAATTGCTGTGTGTTAAGAGATGTTCCGAGGGTTTAATTTCATAAGTTAAAAAATTAATTGACGGCTCGGACCAAGGCGATTTCGCGTGAGTTTTGAAGAAGAGATTATTGGGTAAAGTTTCTATGATCCTTTCTAGCTTTAGTCCACCATTTAGTTGCTAAATTCATCTTTTAAATTCAAATTGGGGTCCAAAATGGAGGAATTTGAGTAGAAGTTCTTTGACTAAACAATTGGGATTTGAGGGAGCATTTGACCTCCGATTTGGGAGATTTTTATATGGTTAGACTCGTGAGAGTACGAGGTTTCTAAAAATATGAAAATTATTCAATTCCGAGACATTTGCCTAAGGGGCATTTTGGTCATTTTACCTATTTTCGCGCCTTAGCTTCAATTTTAGTAGTGTAATCAGTTGCTTGCGATGTTATTTATAATATGTAATTGGTTTGAATAGATTTGGGCCACTCGGAGTTGGATACTCGTGGCAAGGGCGTTGTTTCTTACCGGTTTTGTACCAATTCGAGGTAAGTGGTTTGCCTAACTTTGTGGGGGGGGGGGGACCTTTCCTCTTAGGATATCCTTTTAAATACCTTGTGCGCAAGGTGAGGGGCGTGTATTTGTGCTAGTTGTTGAAAATTCACCTTACTTGGCTTATTTAGACTGTGTTTCTTCACATATTTAATTGTTAAAAAATGAAACTTCACTTGTTTGACTTAAGAAAAGCATGTTAGTTACTTATTTGGTCTATTTGACTAAATTGCAATATCTGTCTTCTCTTGGAAAGCATGTTAGCAACTTATTTGCCTTATTTGATTAAATTGAAATAATTGTCCTTCTTGTGGAGCATGTTAGATTCTCGATTTTATTTGTTGTTCGCATTTCGTGTCATTGCCATTAAATATTAGTTTGTTGTGGTGTATTTACTATTGGGACTATGGGACGGAATCCCGGGAGCTCCCCCTGTTCATATTTTGTTTCGAGGTTTGGAAGTGCATGATACCAAGAGATCCCCGGCACTCGATTATATGACTGGCGGATAAGAGATCCCCAGTGCAGAATTGATTTTCTGGAGGATACAAACAGATCCCCAGGGCAGGACTGATTAACTGGAGGATATTGGGAGATCCTCGGGATACTTGGAGATCCCTTGCTTATGTAATGAGGATACTGGGAGATCCTCGGGATACATGGAGATCCCTTGCTTATATGATGAGGATACTGGGAGATCCTTGGGATACTTGGAGATCCCCGATGGTAAATAGCCTGTAGTGGTTGTTCTTGCTTGTAGAATTGTAATATAGTCTATTCTATTCTTCTTATTGTTGTTAGATATTCGAGATTTACGTATTTCCTACTGTTATTTCATTTCTTATTTATTCCTATGTTTATCTCAGTAGGGGTCTCGACCTTCCTCGTCACTTCTCCATCGAGGTTAGTCTTAGCACTTACTAAGTACCGCCGTGGTGTACTCGTGCTACTCTTCTGCACACTTTTCTTGTGCAGATCCAGGTACTTCTGGTCCGGACCGCTATTAGGGATTTCGGAGCTGCTTTGGAGGCTTGAGGTATGCATCTGCCGTGTCCGCAAAGCCAAAGAGCCTTCTTCTATTCTACCTTTAGCTAATAGTTTCATTTATGTACTCAGTTGTTTTAGACACTTCGGAACGTTAGAGCAATATATTATGTTTATTCTTAGCCTGTGTTTCCCGTGGTTTTCGAGTCTTGGAGGTTTTCTTATATTTATTTGAGTCGACATGTATGTGCCAGGCGGCATTTTATACATTTTCCTATGCTATTCAATATTATTTATCGAATTCGTAAAGGTTGTTGGATTTCCGCAATGTATCAGGCTTACCTAGTCGCGAAGACTGGGTGCCGTCATGACATGTTCACGATTGGTGAACTAGGGTCGTGAAAAAGGCTCACACAAGAGGGGCAGAACCTAAGTTCTAAGAGTATGGTGGAAGCGCATAAAAAAGATTTATTTAAGAAACTGCGTTGAAAATAGTAAGGATAAGGGTATTTTGAAAATAGTAGCCAGAAACCTAAAACTACACAGAATCAGTAGTTGCACGAGGGGTCAGGGGTGTTGGGAACACACTGTATGAGGCATATGATCCCGGGAGGGGTTAGGTTTGGTCATGCATAGCAATAGGTGATACTGGCATGCCCACAAACCAACCCGAGAACACAAACACAAAGAGGGGATGTGGGGTTTGGGAATCATACATAAGAGATCATTAATTTAAAAAGGGAAGGGAAAACATTTCAACATATTAGTAATGTACCTTGATTGCAGAAACATAATCAGAAGTAGACAAGTGCGAGAGAGGTTGGAACAATTAAGAAAACATGTTGTTGTTAATGCTTAAAAATCAACTAGGACGCACCAGTAGAGAAACAAAGTGCAAAAAGGGAAAAGTAGGCAAATATTCATAGCCTACCCTTGGATTTCAACCAGCTAGACAAAGCAGTAGCACATGTAGTAATAGAAAAAATAGAGAGTTTTGAGTGAAGTGTGTGTGTTTTAAACTCAGATGGTTTGTTCGTGTTTGAAAGAAAAGAGGGTGCATGGTATTTTATAGTTTTAAGAACAGGTGAAGAATAAGGTAATAAATAAAGTCTTCATACAGACATGGAAACAATCACAAGTCAAAATCAACTAACCCAAGTGATTCCCTTTAATTAAGGTAGCACTGTTTAACGGGTAGTAGCAGGTTCAGATAAGGAAGAAATCAATTTGGGGACAGAATGATTATTGTCATATAAGGGGTAGTAAAAACATCCAGTAAACATTCGAGTCTAAGTACAAAATATGCTTATTTTGGGAAAGGATTCAACAAGGTAAACATCATAGTAAAGGGAAAAAAATCAATAAATTTAAAACATCGAGTGAGATTAGGGCTCACAAAAGAAAAGCTCTTGAAATCAGTCACAAGATCAAGATCAATCAAGGAAGAAGTATGATTTTGTACTTCAGTATATAAATAGAGTGAACAAAAGCATCAAACATGCTAGGCCAAGCATATGGCCAAAGAAACAACATACGAAAGTAGCAGCAATAAGCATAGAAATCAGTAGTAAGGAAAATATTTGAGGTACATTAGTCAAGTATGTCAGGTAGTCACAAAGAATCAATAGTGAATAAATGATAGCAATAGGTAAAGAGAATCAGAAATAAGTAAATGTCTCAGAACATCAAGTGAGGAAAACCTTTTTAAGAAATTAGGGTTTCAACAATAGTCGAGTTAAAAGATAGTAAAACTCAGAATAAGATGAGTCACATAAAGAAAAGAGGGTCAGAAATAAGAAACTTTAATCGAGTTAAGTATACATTCAAACAAGTAGTTTCAGATCTAAAGATCTAGGATTTTCCACTATAATCGAGTTTAAAATATGGTAAAACAAATAAGCCAAACAACAGCGAGGAACTTATAAACAAGTATGCATCTAACAAACAATTTCAGAACTCGAACGAGACCAAAAAAGGAACTAGGGTTTTCACATGCTGAAACAGATAGAAGAACGACATGAGCATAGCAAAATTAAAAACACATTAAAATCAGAGATCTTTTGAAAAACTAAAAGGAAAACCATAATGAAGCGTCTTTTTGAAAGAAAAGCCGAAGAACTTTCGATAAAGCACTTCAAATATTCATGGCAAGTACAGATCTAGAGTAGATCTGAAAGAAAAATCAAAAGATCTTAAAGATTAGGGTTTCAAAAAACCCAGAAAAGGTGAGAAAGGCCTTGAAAGTTACCGATCTAACCAGGAGAGTCAAGGATCTAACTCGAACGGACATGGCTAGCCGGAGAAAGGCTTTGAAGAACAGTTGAGCAAGGACTGGACCAGATTCCTTCGAGGATTGTCCATGAAACCACATAAACAAATACCTCAGAGTCATGGGAGGTTGATACATGTCTCAAATTACCATGAGGGGCGTGCAGTTTGATGGAGACGGCTAGGTTTTGTGTTGAGTTTCAGAGAGAATTAAGAAAAAAGGGGATTCAAAGGTGGCAGGTGTATAGAAATGATTCTGGTTTAGGGGTTGTTTAGGGTTAAAAAAGGAAAGGGCATATAGTGATCGTCGATCTAAATGATCAACGACTATGATTAAAGGGATTAGGTGGGGATCCGAGTTGGGTTGGTTTAGATGGGTTAGGTGTCAGGTATAAATGAAATTGGGTCGGGGAAATTAGGTCCGATTTGGGGTTCGAATTAGGCTAAAATTGAAATATAATTGGGCAATAATTTATATTGTCAGTTTCCCCCTTTTAAAAATTATAAAAAATAGTAAATTAATTTTTCAAAATAAATTGAAAGTAATCAAATGATATATGATATACAATTATCAATTTAAAAATATTATACTGAATTTTAATAAAAATAAATGCAATTAAATCCTAAAAGAGGCTAATATTGCAATTATATGCAATTTAGTTTTAAAGTACGAAATAAATTTTTAAAAATATAAAAAAAATTAATTTAGCTATATTATAACATAAGTATAAGATTCCAACAAATGAATTACAAAAAATAATAATTTTGATAATTATTATTGTGTTTTTTATTGATAAAATTGGGAAATAAATTGATTTTAAAACCATTAAAAATTAAGGAAAAGTAATAAAACAATTGGACATACTTATATATGCCTACATATGTTATTTCTGTTAGAAAATACGCTTAACGCTAGGGGGGGGGGGTGAATAGCGTTATAATAAAATTTAGCGTAAACTTGCGGAAATTAAAATTTGCAGGAAATAAATAAGTGCGTTAAATCAACAAAAAGGAAAGAACGCACCGATATATTCTGGTTCACCACAACACGTGGCTAGTCCAGTCCCCGAGAGACTCTCTCGAGATTTTCCACTAACTTGTTAAGCTTGCGGGTGCTCAACAAACCTTTACAACTTAAGGACACAAGCCTTAACACCTTTGCTCGGAGATACAACACTCCAAGACTTCAACCAAGGAAACACAAGTTCCTTACAACAAGAGAATCACAATTCTCTTACAAGTGTATAAGACACTAAACACTCAAACAAAATACTCCTTTATGAGTAGGTATGAGTAAAAGAAGTAAGCTCTAGATCACAACAACTTTGGACAAGAATATGGCTCTCAAAAGCTTTATGAAATTGAATATAAAATGATAAACAAAAGTATGCAAGCTTATAGCAATGTAATGATCAGTTGTAGTATGTTGTTGTGTTTAAAACACTGAAATGAAGCTGTATTTATAGTTGAAAAACTTGGCATTACCGTTGCCTAATTGCCAATTAAGAGTTGCTGATTTTACTCACTGACAATCGATTGTCAAACCCCAACAATCGATTGTCTGCCAGTCAGATCAAAATTCAATCCCAGATTTTACGCTTGATAATCGATTACTTTCAATCCATAATCGATTACTGGAAACGTTCAAAAAAATCCTTTCCAGATTTTACCACAAACAATCGATTGTCCAGAATCAACAATCGATTACTCAGCAACGTTCAAAAAATCTTTTCCGGATTTTAATCAAAACAATCGATTATGCAGAATCAATAATCGATTACCCAATAACGTTCAAAAAATCTTTTCCGGATTTTAATCAAAACAATCGATTACAGAATCAATAATCGATTACCTGACGGTATTTGAAAACTTTACGACAACGGTCAGCTTCACAATCGATTGCACAAAGTCAACAATCGATTACTTATCAGTTTTTGAAAAATATTTTAGACACTGTCTCTTTGACAATCGATTGTCCAATGTAATCGATTATTCAATAAATTTGAAAATCACTGGAAGACACTGTCTCAACATAATCGATTACCATTAGTTCATAATCGATTATTCTGAGTTTTGAAAAACTTTGATGGACACTGCCTCAGTCACAATCGATTGTCATTAGTTCGCAATCGATTGTCATGCAGGTTTGAAAAAACCTGATGCTCACTGTCTTGCTCACAATCGATTGTCATTAGATCACAATCGATTGTCATGCAGTCTTGGCTTAAAACAATCGATTATCATAAGTACATAATCGATTATCTTAGTCTAGATTTTTAAGGCATGTCTAAAAATTATTTTGACTACTGTAAATATGCATGATTTAAAATCATTTGACATTAAATTAAATATGCATGATTTTGGAAAATAGTTTTATGAGAGAAGCCATGTTACGAGTCAAGTTGTAGGATCAAGATCACAATTAAGAATGACTCAATTAAACTATAAGTCTTTGTCTTGAGCTTGAATCTCGTTGTATATCAATTGTGCGCTTGTTTCTTGAACTTCGTCATATATCAATTTTCGCTTCGTTTGTCATTCATCAAAACCTATACAAAAAAACACACGTTTTAGTATATTGCATTGAGAACGTGTTTCCAACAATTTCCCCCTTTTTGATAATGGCAAACATTAAGCGGGATATGCAAGACAAGCAATTTATAATGACGATTCAAGACAAGTATATACATGCAACAAGTATGCAATGTGTTCCCCCTCAATATATGAATTCCCCCTCAATTTAAGCTTATAAATATTGAGAGTGCATACCCGTTATCTTCCCCCTTTTGCCATTAGCAAAAATAAAAGAAGAAGATGCCAAAGAAGTAAATAAAACTTGTTTATTTATTGGAAAGAAATTAAAGCAACAGGGAAGACAATACAACATATAAAAACAAACTCAAAAAAAAATTATTCATTCATCATCTTCCGGCTCATCATCCGGCGCTGCTTCATATGGAACAAGACCCGCATATGGATAATGAACGTGGTCAAAATATCCATGGATCTCGTGAGTTAATTGACTGAAAGAAGAGGTCAACGAAGCAATTTGGTCGGAAATAAATTGGAGGGAAGGCTCTTGAGGCGGAGGAGCACGACGGGTTGGAGGAGGAGCAGGCGCTACATGATCACCGTCATGATGAAAGGAGGATTCCGAAATTTCCCACTTTTTGGTACTCTTTTTGAGAGGACCATTTCCAGTGACGAATCCGGTGGCTTCAAGAAAGTTCATGATGAGGAGAGCATAGGAAGAGGCCTATCATCTCCGATAGCGTCAAGCATGTGAATTTTGATAAGCCGACACCAATTGATGTTAGATCCGGTAACTATGGCATGCATGAGCTTGGTGTCCTCTTGGGAAATGGTGGTATGGTTGTGCTTACGAGGCTTGAGGACTCGGGTGATGAAATAGAAAATTAATCGGTAATTTGGATCCATTCCCGTAAGTGTAGGACGATGGGAAGAAAGATTTGGATCATAAGAAGTAAGACCGATTTGGTGTAAGAGGGCTGTTTCATCAAAAAGGGCTCCGGCCTCTCCGGTGTACCGAAAAATGTCTTCACCATTATGAGGAAGACGGGCAATGGTATGAAGATTTTCATTGGAAAGAAGAATTTGAACACCATTAATGTTGGTGACAAGCTCACCATCATCATCCTCATGGAGGTTGGAATAAAATGCTTGAACCAATGTAGTATTGATATAAGGATGGGTAAGGAGTAAAAAGTCAAGAAGTTGAGAATTTTTGAGCATATTTGCAGCAGGCCCAAATGATTCAAGATACTTGTGGGTTGAAAAGCGGGGTGGAAGAATGTCGCGCTTTTCAAATTTGGTTAAGAATCGAGTAAGCTCGATGTCGGAATTAAAATATAGAACGGAACCATCTTGATAGGGATAGTTCGGACGAGGAGGGGCAGCAGAGGCGGATGCGCCGTGCCTAGCAGAACGGGAGCGTTTTGAGTGACGGCCCGACATTTTTAATGAAAGCTGCTGGATTTTGCAAAGGATTAGAGAGAATTTGATATTTTGAAAGCTACAATTGATGCTTGAGTGAATGCATATGAACATATATGAAGCCTATTTATAGAGGGGAGAGTGGCTTATCATTTATGGAAGAAATCTGGTGAGAATTTAAAGCCAAATCAATGAGAAACGGTAAAAGAAATTCACTGACCGTTAGACAATCGATTGTTGAGATGCAATAATCGATTGTTGAAGAGTTATGACCTGACTTGGAACTGACACAAACCGATTGAGGAGCCAAACGGTAACAAGAGTTTAAATTTCTGACATGAAATAATCGATTGTCAAAATATGGTAATCGATTGTTATGTTACAGTGAGCACAGAAATTTTCTGATTTTGAAAATAATCGATTATATTTTGAAACAATCGATTGTTTTGGAAAAACCTTGCTGAATGATTGATACGGAAATCGATTTTGCAGTTTAAGGAATCAATTATTTAACGAAACTGCATAATAAACATGAACCATAAACAATCGATTAGTGATACTGCTAATCGATTTTCAGCATAGTAAAATAATCGATTATTTGCTTGGAACAATCGATTGTTCTGTGCCAAAACTTCATAATTCCCCTTATCTTTTAGGGTGATACCTGCAAAATAGAATTAAACGTCTCCGACGCTCAAGTCAGTAATTTGTAAAAAAGTAATAACTTAAACTAGTGTTGCCAAGTGAGAACGTGAGCTCTTAAGAAGTGTGTCCTAAAGTGTTCTTAAGAGAGTTTCGGGTACTTACCTTTCCTCCGACGTCGCCAATTACCTGTTCAAGAGGGTGATCTTTGATCGTCTTCCACTCATTTGGCACTTTTGTTTCTTTTTCCAATTGTGGCGCTTCTTCCGTTGGTTGTTCCTCAGTTTCATCTTTATTTTCCTTGGGTGGTTCCTCTTGTATTTTGTCTTTCAAGCTGTCTAAGATACCTGCAAGATCAAAACCGGAATCCTTTCTCGCCAAGCGAGCATTATTTTGGGAAAATACAACATGAGGGGATTCCTCCACAATTTGGGTTCTTTTATTAAAGACCCTATATGCTTTACTACGTGAGGAATATCCAATGAAAATACCTTCATCCGACTTAGCATCAAATTTACCCAATTGGTCTTTGCCATTGTTATGAACAAAACATTTGCAACCAAAAACTCTGAAATGGGAAATATTTGGTTTTCTACCCTTATAAAGTTCATAGGGGGTTTTCATGAGTATCGGCCGAATTACTACTCTATTTAGAACATAGCAAGCGGTACTCACGGCGTCTGCCCAAAAATGTTTGGGTATCTTAGCTTCGTCGAGCATGGTTCTAGCCATCTCTTCGAGACACCTATTTTTCCTTTCCACCACCCCATTTTGTTGTGGTGTACGTGGAGCGGAAAAGGTATGCTCGATTCCGAGTTCGTCACAAAAGTCCGCAAAGAGATTGTGATCAAACTTTCCCCCATGATCACTTCTAATTGAAGTGACGGTTGTTTCTTTCTCATTTTGAACACGCTTAAGAAAATATTTAAAATTTTGAAAAGCATCACTTTTATTGGCAAGAAATAAAGTCCAAGTAAATCTCGAGTAATCATCAACAATCACAAAAGCATATTTATTTCTTCCTAGACATTCAATGCGAGAGGGACCAAATAAATCCATATGAAGCAATTGCAATGGTCTAGAAGTTGAAACAATGTTTTTAGATTTGAAAGATGCTTTTGTTTGCTTCCCCTTTTGACACGAGTCACAAATAGAGTCATTTTCAAATTTTAAATTGGGAAGACCAACAACTAAGTTTTGAGAAATCAATTTGTTCAGAAGATGCATATTGATATGTGCTACTCTACGATGCCATAGCCAAGTATCATCCTCTTTACTCATTAGACAATCAACATAATCGGGTGAGGAATTAGCAAGATCAACCATATAAATAGTATCCACTCTAAAACCACGGAGGATAATTTTGAAATCACTATGTCTGAACACTAAGCATTCATCCGAGTCAAATAAAGCAAGATTTCCCTTGTCACACAATTGGCTTATGCTCAAGAGATTATGCTTTAATCCTTTAACAAGTAATATATGCTTAATAGAGGAATTTTCATCCTTACCGACCGAGCCGATGCCGATGATCTTTCCTTTATTGTTATCACCGAAGATAACACTTCCTCCTTCTTTGTGCTCTAATTGAAGGAATTTGGATTCATCTCCCGTCATATGCTTGGAGCATCCACTATCAAGGTACCATAGTACACTTGATCCCTTCAAGCACACCTACAAAACAAATTAATGTTCTTTAGGTACCCATGCCATCTTGGGTCCTTGGGGGTTAGGCATATTATAATGATGCGATTGGGTAATATGTCTATGATGTGTAAAGCATGCAGGAGCAATATGACCAATACGTCTACAATAATGACAAGTCACATTTGGGTTATGCATCCTTCTAGGTTTATAGTAACTAGACGGATGAAAAATTCTTACACTATTTTGAACACTATGACTATTTCGCATTTCATGAGAATTATTTCTCCTACTATGAGCTCTAGGATGGGCAGAATTTCTAGAGTGATTGTTTCTCGGTTGAAGGCCATTTCTAGGTCTTCTCAAAGGTTCAACATTTGGCCTAAAATATGCATCATTTCTAGGGTAAGCATTTGTTTTATTAGTCCTTGGTTGAGCCTTAGGAGGTTGGGGTTTGGCTTCAACCTTTTCTTTAACCTCATTCTTAAATCCTATGCCATGCTTGGTTGATTTCAAATTTACAAGGACCTCATTCAAATTCTTGTGGGAAGAATTAACCTTATCTAAGGTACCTTTGAGTCTATCTACCTCATTTTTGAGATGCAAGCAAGAAGAACAATTTTTAGTAGAACTTTCGGGCTTATCGGCGCTTCTTTTTCCAAAAAACTTGTTTTCCTCTTTCAGCTTTTCATTTTCTAAAACCAGTTTTTCTAAATCCTTTTCTTTCAAAGAAAGCTGTTTTTGAAAATCCTTTTCTTTTAATGAAGTATTTTCTTTTATGCCCTTAACAGTTTTTGAAGCCTTAATAAATTCTGTATATGATTCATCAAAAGCAGTTCGCATTTCTTCAAGAGTAAAGAAGTTTTTAGATGAGATTTGACATACCTCATCTTTGTTGTCTTCTTGTGCCATAAGGCAAAGATTTGCTGCTTCGTCTTCTTCTCCTTCGCTTGACTCATCTCCGGAGTCGCCTCCCCAAGAAATGTATGCACGTTGCTTTTTAAAAGGTTTCTTCTCCTTTTTGATGTTCGGGCAATTTGATTTGATGTGCCCGGTTTCACCACATTCATAGCACTTGATTTGTTCGCCTTGCTTTTTGCCCTTGCGTTCATACTCCTTGCGCATGAACTTTTGAAATCTTTTGATAACAAGTCCAAACTCGTTGTCTCCTTCCTCATCAATTTGCGGTTGGCTTGTGCTCGCCTTTAGAGCTATTCTTTGCCTCCTTTGATCATCAACAAAAGGGTTAAGAATAGTAGATTCATAGGTCTTAAGGTTACCTCTTAGTGCGTCGATGGTGACGTTTGAAACGCCAATGGATTCTTGAATTGCATCGGCCTTTGATCTCCATGCCGGTGTGAGGCTTCTAAGAAGTTTTCGGACGAGCTCTCTATCCGTGAATGTTTTCTTGAGAGCATGTAGGTCATTTACGATTATTGAAAATCGCTCAAACATTTCGTCCACCTTTTCACCTTCCTTCATGTGAAATAATTCATAAGAATGGGTTAGGAAATCAATTTTTGCTTCCCTTACCTGGTCCGTACCTTCGTACGTAACTTCTAGCTTGTCCCACATCTCCTTTGCTGTTGTGAAACACGATATTTTCCTGTAATCGTCAGCATTAACAGCACAATATAATAAATTAATTGCCTTAGCATTATTTTGAACCTTTCGGATATCATCCGCGTCATACTCATCCTCGGACTTGGGAACCCATTCGTTTTCCACCTTCTTTGTTGGAATTTGGTTTCCCTTCATTATCACCTTCCAAAGGTGAAAGCTGTTGGACTGAATGAAGATCTTCATCCTCTCCTTCCAGTACGTGTAATTTGTACCGTTGAATAGAGGTGGTCGTGTGGAGCACTGCCCTTCATCAATTCCTGCAAAAGAATCACGAGTAGAAGCCATGGATGGTTCTCTCAAACTGTTAAGTTTTCAGAGAGTTGGGCTCTGATACCAATTGTTAGAAAATACGCTTAACGCTAGAGGGGGGTGAATAGCGTTATAATAAAATTTAGCGTAAACTTGCGGAAATTAAAATTTGCAGGAAATAAATAAGTGCGTTAAATAAACAAAAAGGAAAGAACGCACCGATATATTCTGGTTCACCACAACACGTGGCTAGTCCAGTCCCCGAGAGACTCTCTCGAGATTTTCCACTAACTTGTTAAGCTTACGGGTGCTCAACAAACCTTTACAACTTAAGGACACAAGCCTTAACACCTTTGCTCGGAGATACAACACTCCAAGACTTCAACCAAGGAAACACAAGTTCCTTACAACAAGAGAATCACAATTCTCTTACAAGTGTATAAAACACTAAACACTCAAACAAAATACTCCTTTATGAGTAGGTATGAGTAAAAGAAGTAAGCTCTAGATCACAACAACTTTGGACAAGAATATGGCTCTCAAAAGCTTTATGAAATTGAATATAAAATGATAAACAAAAGTATGCAAGCTTATAGCAATGTAATGTTCAGTTGTAGTATGTTGTTGTGTTTAAAACACTGAAATGAAGCTGTATTTATAGTTGAAAAACTTGGCATTACCGTTGCCTAATTGCCAATTAAGAGTTGCTGATTTTACTCACTGACAATCGATTGTCAAACCCCAACAATCGATTGTCTGCCAGTCAGATCAAAATTCAATCCCAGATTTTACGCTTGATAATCGATTACTTTCAATCCATAATCGATTACTGGAAACGTTCAAAAAAATCCTTTCCAGATTTTACCACAAACAATCGATTGTCCAGAATCAACAATCGATTACTCAGCAACGTTCAAAAAATCTTTTCCGGATTTTAATCAAAACAATCGATTATACAGAATCAATCATCGATTACCCAATAACGTTCAAAAAATCTTTTCCGGATTTTAATCAAAACAATCAATTATACAGAATCAATAATCGATTACCTGACGGTATTCGAAAACTTTACGACAACGGTCAGCTTCACAATCGATTGCACAAAGTCAACAATCGATTACTTATCAGTTTTTGAAAAACATTTTAGACACTGTCTCTTTGACAATCGATTGTCCAATGTAGCAATCGATTATTCAATAAATTTGAAAATCACTGGAAGACACTGTCTCAACATAATCGATTACCGTTAGTTCATAATCGATTATTCTGAGTTTTGAAAAACTTTGATGGACACTGCCTCAGTCACAATCGATTGTCATTAGTTCACAATCGATTGTCATGCAGGTTTGAAAAAACCTGATGCTCACTGTCTTACTCACAATCGATTGTCATTAGTTCACAATCGATTGTCATGCAGTCTTGGCTTAAAACAATCGATTATCATAAGTACATAATCGATTATCTTAGTCCAGATTTTTAAGGCATGTCTAAAAATTATTTTGACTACTGTAAATATGCATGATTTAAAATCATTTGACATTAAATTAAATATGCATGATTTTGGAAAATAGTTTTATGAGAGAAGCCATGTTACGAGTCAAGTTGTAGGATCAAGATCACAATTAAGAATGACTCAATTAAACTATAAAACTCTGTCTTGAGCTTGAATCTCGTTGTATATCAATTGTGCGCTTGTTTCTTGAACTTCGTCATATATCAATTTTCGCTTCGTTTGACATTCATCAAAACCTATACAAAAGAACACACGTTTTAGTATATTGCATTGAGAACGTGTTTCCAACAATTTCAAAGGTATTTTGCATATTAGAAAATATATAGGAAAAATAGGGTATCAACACCCTTCATGTTGGGCCCTCTCGATAGAGTCGTGCTTGAATTCTGCCGAAGATATTGAGCAACCCTAGCAAAGGTGCACCCGTAATTTTGGAGGATAGTTCTGAGATGAGGTTCTTTGCGGAAGATGTCGGGATCGATTTCACCCTAGCCATCCCATCAGATTGTACCGACCCTTTCATTACCGAGGTCTGATAGATTTGCGATGCCGATCCTACAGGCCATTTGTTGCCGATGATGAAGAAGACGGGAATCGAGGGTGGATGAATCGATTCATCTGAGTAAGGACTGTCGATATTATCCCCGTGGAGTTCCTGCCATTTCCTGAGAAATGGAATGTCACACGTAAGTGGTACACTTGTGTTTTTATCATTTTTGCTCATAGTGGAGATGTATTCTATAAAGTTGCTTTCCTTTTGTTTTTTGTAGCAACCTCGTGGATGCCATACGAGGTCCCCGTCCTGACGGGTTGGGTTGCAAGCTGGCAGCCCGTTCAAACCATGATGATCATAAGTGGCGAGATCTATCCAAGGGTATATGGGAGGCAAAACACTACGGTACGTGCTGTGTCATTTGCTTTCTTTGGAGGGCAATTTCCTTTGTGTGTACTAACTCTGTCATCGTAGGCATTAGAGAATTTCCTGAGGTGAGATCGTGCTCCCTCGAATAGGAGGAGGGGTCGTCGGCTTCGAGACTGAGGAATAATAACAAATGGAAGGAACATTCGCAGGGCAAAGGTGCTCATTGTGAGACAATTCCTGCTTGAAGGCCCAGACGAAATGTCTCGGCTGAGCCTGCCACATACGAGGTTTCCGTCCTTGGAAAAATGGTTCCTTCTTTCTCGTCATCTTCTTTCCCATCGAAGGTACTTCTAGGGACAAGGGTTCTCTGTCTCCGTCTTCATTTCCCATTGAAGGCACTTTGAGGGGTGTTCGAGGCCAGGGGCCACCTCACTCAAGTGAGGTCTCAAATGATCTCGTTCCTATTATGAGTAGTTCTGCTAAGGATGATGAGACAAGTACGGTAGATGTGCGTTTGACTTTTGAGGAGGCTCAACGGCTTTGTTCCATGGTGAGTTTTGGATGATTATATCAGTATTTTGATTTTGCACTTCCACTTTCTTATTGAGCTCCTTTTTCATAGGCCTTTGATAAGCTCAAGTCCGACGTGCTCCACTATCAAGCCAGATTGAGGAAAGCCTTGTATGGGGAGAGATACCCCAAGCATCTTAGTGATAAAAGGGGAGATGGGTTGGTATACTTACGGTACGTGGCGAATCGGTGCCTGAACTACAAAATCCACCTTGATAAACATGTAACCTTTGATCCGAGGGAATGCATGCTTCTTCATAGGAGATTAATGTTTTGATATTTCAGTTTCATAGCAAGACAGAGGATCTTGAACGCCTTTGGGCGAGGTTGGCCAGGCCAAGTATAAGTGTAATGGGCTAAGGGCGCAGATAGATGCCCATGTTGCGGTCAAGAAGAATGCTTTTGCAAGGGTTTCTGCAGTGCAGCTCCAGAATGCCCAAGAGAACAACTCGGTTCAGATGAGCAGGATTGCAAGACTCGAGTCCAACCTTTTGGAGATGAATGTCGAAGTCATGGACTCCCGGGATGAAGATGAAGAAATTCGGGGCCGACAAGAAAGTGGCCGTCTATTTAAAAAACGCTGCCGAATTTCGAGCTGAGTTGAAGGGTGCTTCCGATCGAGAGAGCAGAAGTAATGAATAAGCCCGATGCAAATCTCGGAGGGAAACCCTCGAAGAGATTCAGGCTATGGGCTTCAAACTCTTAGAAGAGATAGCTTGAAGACCCCGTGAAAATAAGTGCTCAAATCTTAGCAACTCATAGAGTCAGGTCCACCTATGTGTTGGGACCCTTTCTACTGATTTTAAACCTAAAAATCTAGAGTCAAAGTTTTCCGAAAAATGTCATTTCTGCGGTTAAGAATGCGGTCGCAGATCAGGTAGAGGACTGTATCTCTGCCGCAGAGTTAATCAGAGAGTTAGCTAAATTTGATGCTTAAAATGTGGTCCATTATGCAATCACATAACCAATATGCGGACCGCATAGTCTTCGCATATATTTCTCAAGGATTTGAGAAGGTCAGTTCTGCGGTGCAATATGCGACCACAGAACAAGAATGCGGACCGCATTCCAACTGCAAACCTAAGAAGAGAGGCCAGCAATTTGGGACCCTTCTGCGGTCCAATATGCGGACCGCGTATAAACTCTGCGATCGTGACATACATCAACCTGCACATGCTTCAATTTTCTAAAATCTTGAAACCCGACCCCTTTTCTAATAAAACACCCCAACCCCTCATTTTTGCATATTCTCTTAACAAAACAAGAGAGAGGGAAGAGACAGTTATTAAGGAAGAAAAGGTTCATCATCAAGTTGAATCTCCAAAATTATATGGCCCGGGAAATTCTAATTTAGCATTTTAATCCCCACTCTTACAAGTAAAATCCCTAACCTTTTTCCCCAATTTTCACATTTAAACCTGGGGAGGGAGTCTCATGCTTTGATTTTTGAAATAATGGGTGGAATCTCACATGCATGTCTTTCAAAACCTAAAATCTATTAAGGGGAAATTGGGTAGAAGTAAAGAACTGTGCTTGATAACCTAAATAAGCCGGGTAGTAATTGTGAACTTTAATTCTAAGGTACATGTGTTAATATGTGAATTAGATTGAATGTATAGATTTCTTGGTGAATGAGAATAGGAGTTTAAAAAGGGAATTCGACTCCAGGTATGCATGGCTAACCTTGATCCTTGTGAAATCGCCTTGTTCGGTGTATGAATTGATTGGTAGTTGATATCTTTGTGGGTTATTTGTGAGCTTCTTGTGACTGGTGTGATTGTGAATGCATCTTGTGGTAAAAGTCAAGGAATAAATGATTTAAGGAATTCATAAATGGCGAAATCAGAACAAATGTGGTAACAATGTACTTGAATTGTTGTGGGCATTTGTTGTGGTGACTTGAATTGCATATGAAATACTGAATATAATGGAATTGGTACTGTAGGTTATGGAAACACTTCTAATATTGTTGTGGTTATGTATTGAGAAGTATTTTTGTTAATCTTTTTGAATTGATTGTTGTGGTTGTATTAATTGTGAATTGAAGATGTACGGCGGGGTCGGTTGCGCACCGCAACACGAAGTTATAAGGTGTGGGTTGTGGTGATAAGGGTGGCCGAGGTATAAAGGGTGGTCGAGGTAATAAGGGTGGAAAGTTGATCAAAATCACCATTGAAATAAATACTTGAGTAAATTTGTGAAATCATTATTTTGGAATTGTGGAAAGAGGAAAACAGGAGAGTGTGCCAACCTTGTTTGGCTTGATTGTACTTTTTATGTGCGTTTGGATGTTGCTTCTATTGCTGTTTCCTACTTGTGTACGGCTTGAGTTTACTTGGGACAAGTTTTGTTCATACATACTAGTACAATTCACATGTGTCGACGTCCCTTTTGCTGGGGGCACTACATTCATGTTATGATTGTAAGTGGATCTATAGCAGGTACTCCAGTTCACTGCCCGTAGCTCTTCTTCATTCCCTTCAGCAGCAATGGTGAGCCCCTGTCCTTCTGGGGCCCTGCGTGGCTCATGCCACCTCTGTTATTGTATTTTGAGATCTTATTTTTGTGTGTGTAAAAGGTATAGCCGGAGCCTTTTTACTGAAAAGTATTGTACTATCATCTTTCCTCCTTTGAGGCTCCGTAGACAGGAAATGTAAGTCATGAACTATGTAGTATGTAATTTGTATTTTGGACATTGTAAATTGTAAACCACGTTAATATCATTTATGTTATGTATGCTTTGTAAAAGGTGTTTCAATTATAAATAACTGTTCTTTTCGGTTAGTAAGAAATGAAAATGTGAGGTAACTCGTGGTTAGGAAAGGCACCCAGGTCCCCTCGACTAGGGATACCGGGTCGAGTTCCGGTCATGTCCCTCGGGTTGGGGCGTGAAAAAGTTGGTATCAGAGCCTAAGGTTTTAAAAAGAGTCCTAGGATGTCTCAGAGTCGTTCCTTGTAGAGCCCTTCTTATCAGTGTGTTGTTGACCACATCTATAAGCAGGGGGCTACACGGGCATATAGGAAACTACTCTCTTCTTTGTTATTCCATTTCGTGTCGTGAAGTGAAAAGTGGAAGTATTTGTGTTTAACTCGTGCATTGTTGCAAAATATCAGAAATGGCACCTAAGAAGAAAGCTAGACTCGGCCTTGAGGCCAACTCCATCCCAAGTGTGGTCGTGAATCATGTACCGGACGCTGTGAGTGAGAGTGACTCCTCGGCTTTGAATCTGCCTGGCCCGTTTCTTCCAAATCCAAGCATTCCTGTTCCAGCTTCGACAGAGGGTGTCACTGTCCCTCCTGCCGATATTCCTAATCCTGATATTGCTCCAGCTTCCAGTCCTGAGGCTTGTGATAGGGACCTTAGGGGAGCCATTCATATGTTGACCCAGTTAGTGGCCGCCCAGGCCCAGAGATCTCATGATGCCCTATGTCCTCCAACAGACAGGGAGATTCTGCCAACTCCAGAGTCCACTAGTTTCTGCGGTTGGCCCCTTCAGAGTTCTCAGGCACAGACCTAGAAGCCGATCCGCAGGATTTTCTTGATGAGATATACAAGACCCTTCGTGTGATGAAGGCCACAGAGTCAGAGGGAGTTGAGTTGGCTTCTTACAGATTGAGGGGAGCAGCGCGCTCGTGGTTCGAGATGTGGGAGGATTCCCGTGAGGAGGGAAGACCTCCGGCTAGATGGGATGAGTTTGTGGATGGTTTTATGGACCATTTCTTGCCTCCCGAGACAATGGAAGCCCGTGCCTCTCTGTTCGAGGTTCTCAAGCAGGGTAGTATGAGTGTCTGGGAGTACTATATGGAGATCATGAGGTTTTCCAAGAATGCTCCTCAGTTAGTGTCGACCACAGATGCTCGAGTTTGGCGTTTTGTTCAATGTCTTAGACCGATGGTGGTGAATGAGGCTGCTACAGTAGCCTTACACTCATATATGAATTATGGGAAGATTGTGGGTTTTTCTTAGGCCACATAGGCTAGAAAGTTGAAAATACGGGCGGATAGGGAGAGTAGTAGCAGGGCCTAGTCAATGGGTCACTCAGGGAGGTCAGTTCCGGGGAGAGGGCCATCCCGGTCATATGTTCCGTCCTCAGTAAGTGCACCGCCATTTGTGCACAGCTATTAGCAGGGTAGTTCCTTCAGGCCAGGTTCTGACAGCAGGAGGTTCCACCAGTTCGGTCATTCGGGGAAGAGGCCCCGGTAGCAGGGGGGCTACATGTCCCAAGTGTGGGAGGTTCCATACAGAGACTTGCTATTTGGACATCTCGGTGTGTTATGATTGCGGGGTGAGAGGTCATATCCAGTGGGACTGTCGTGCGCCCAGACAAGGCATGGGTAGGTGATTTTCCCAGTCATCCGATTCTTCAATTGCTACATCATCAGTGCGTCCTCCAGCTCCAACAGGGCATGGTACAGTTAGGGGTGGGGCTCGTGTTAGAGGTGGACCGAGCCGGTTCTATGCTTTGAGTGGTCGCTAAAGTGCTAAGGCTTCTCTATATGTTGCTACATGTATCTTATATGATCAGACAGTTGATTGTTATGCTCTTATCGATCCGGGGTCTTCTTTTTCCTATGTCACCCCATTCATTGCCTCCAGTTTTGGGATAGAACCTGAACAACTTCATGAGTCATTCTCTATATCGACCCAGGTTGGTGACTTTGTTATAGCCGCACGAGTTTATCGGAATTGTGTGGTCACGGTGTGTGGTCATGTTACCACGATCGACCTTATTGAGATTGGAATGGTAGGTTTTGATGTGATTATGGGAATGGACTAGCTTTATTCGTGCTTTGCTAAACTTGACTGTCGCACGAGAGTCATGTGACTCGAGTTCCCCAAGGAGCTGGTTGTTGAGTGGAAAGGGAATGGTGTTGTGCCAAAAGGTAGGTTTATTTCTTACCTTAAGGTTTCGAAGATGATTAAGAAGGGGTGTGTCTATCATTTGGTCCGGGTGGCAAACACCACTTCAGAAGTACCTGCCCCTGAATCCGTTCCAGTTGTAAATAAGTTTCTTGAGGTATTTCCAGATGAGCTTCCAGGGATTCCGCCAGATAGGGAGATTGATTTTGGGATTGATGTATTGCCAGATACCCAGCCAATATCTATTCCACCATATAGAATGGCACCAGTAGAACTACAAGAGTTGAAGGAGCAGCTGAAGGATTTATTAGAAAAAGGGTTCATTCGACCGAGTGTGTCGCCATGGGGTGCTCCGGTACTTTTGTCAGAAAGAAGGATGGGTCGCTTCGAATGTGCATCGATTATCGGCAGCTTAATAAAGTCACCATCAAGAATAAATACCCTTTGCCCCGGATAAATGATTAGTTCGACCAACTACAAGGTGTGAAGTTCTTCTCAAAAAAATTAATTTGCGGTCCGGGTATCACCAATTGAAGATCAGAGAGCAGGATATTCCTAAGAACGCTTTCAAAACCCGCTATAGTCACTTTGAATTTTTGGTCATGTCTTTTGGGCTAACCACCGCCCCGGCAGCTTTCATGGATCTTATGAATCGGGTCTTCAAGCCATTTCTAGACTTTTTTATGGTTGTTTTCATTGACGACATCCTCGTTTATTCACGAAGCAGGGAAGATCATGTCGATCACCTCAGGGCATTTTTGTAGACTCTTCATAAGCACCAGTTGTATGCTAAATTCCCAAAATGTAAATTTTGATTGGAGTCCGTCGCTTTTCTGGGTCATGTCGTTTCCCGTAAGGGAATTCAGGGGGATCCCCAAAAGATTGCAGCAGTGAAGGATTGGCCAAGACCCACAACCCTGACAGAGATCCGTAGCTTCTTGGGGTTAGCAGGGTATTATAGGAGGTTTGTAGAGGGGTTCTCCACCCACGCCTTCCCATTGACTAAATTGAAGCAGAAATCAGTCAAGTTCCAATGGTCCGACACTTGTGAGAAACTTTTCGAGGAACTGAAGTCAAGATTAACCTCGGCATCGGTGTTGGCTGTGCCGGAAGGCACGAAAGGATTTGTGGTGTATTACGATGCCTCCATGATCGGTATAGGGTGTGTGTTCATGCATCATGGGAAGGTTATAGCGTATGCTTCAAGGCAACTTAAGAATTATGAGAAAAATTACCCAACCCATGATTTAGAGTTTGCAGCAGTTGTGTTTGCCTTAAAAATATGGCGGCATTACCTTTATTGGGTCCATGTGGATGTGTTTTTGGACCACAAGAGTCTTCAATATTTGTTCAAGCATAAGGAGTTAAACTTGAGGCATCGGCGGTGGTTAGAATTGTTTAAAGATTGTGATATGAACATTTTGTACCATCCAGGGAAGGCGAACGTGTTGGACGACGCCCTTAGTCGGAAACCCATGGGTAGTTTGGCTCACAATGGAGCGGATCAGAGGCTCCTAGCTCGACAGGTTTATCAATTGGCCAGTCTTGGGGTTTGTATCTCGACCCCGAAATGAGGAGGAAATTATGGTGCACAACATAGCAGAGTTGTCGCTTGTAGCGGAAGTCAAGGAAAAGCAGTTCATTGATCCAGCACTGGCACAAATGAAGGAGGCGGTTTGGAGTAACAAGACTTCGGAATTTTCACTCAGCAGCTATGATGGTGTGTTGCGATGTCAAGGTAGGCTATGCGTTCCAGATGTATATAATCTTCGGGAGAGGGTAATGGCGAAGGCTCATCATTCCAGGTATTGGGTGCACCCAGGTTTTACGAAAATATATCACTATCTCAAGGAAATTTATTGGTGCAGCGGTATGAAGAAGCGTGTGGCAGACATTTTATCTAAATATTCAAATTGTCAGCAAGTAAAGGCCGAGCATCAGCATCCTGGTGGATTAACCAGCTTATGGAAATACTAATGTGGAAATGGGAGATGATCAATATGGATTTCGTGGCAGGACTACCTCGCACTCAGCGCAAGTTCGACTCAATTTGGGTGATAGTGGATCGACTCACCAAATCAGCCCACTTCTTGCTAGTCAAGTTCACTAACACTGCAGAACAATATGCTTGATTGTATATGAATGAAATAGTGAGGCTTCATGGTACTCCAATTTCTATTATTTTGGATCAGGGGCCCAGTTCATAGCTAACTTTTGGAAGAAATTTCAGCAAGGTTTGGGTACTTAGGTGAACCTCAGCACGACTTTTAATCCACAGACCGATGGTCAAGCGGAGCGGACTATTAAGACGCTTGAATATATGTTGCGGGCTTATTTCTTGGATTTAAAAGATAATTGGGGTGATCACTTGCCCCTTATACAATTTTCTTACAATAACAGCTTCTATGCTAGCATCCATGTGGCCCCGTTTGAGGCATTGTACGGGAGGAGGTAGGTCCCCGATCGGATGGTTTGAAGTAGGTGAAGCACAATTGATAGGGCCAAATCTCATGCATCAGGCCATGGGAATAGTTAAAAACATTCAGGAAAGGATGAAGACTGCACAGAGTCGCCAGAAATCCTATGCGGACGTGCGTCGAAGAGAATTAAAGTTCCAAGAGTGTGATTGGGTATTCTTGCGGGTGTCTCCGATGAAGGGAGTCATGCGATTTAGAAAGAAAGGGAAGCTAAGTCCTAGATATGTCAGGCCTTATCAAATTATTCAAAGGATCAGACAAGTAGCTTATAGGTTGGAATTTCCCCCTGAAATGTCCTTGTTGCACCCAGTGTTCCATGTGTCCATGTTAAAGAAAGTGGTTCGGGATCCGTCCACCATCGTGCCATTTAAAGGCATCAAAGTTACTGAAGAATTATCATATGAAGATATTTCGGTTGCTATTCTTGATAGACAAGTCTGTAAATTGCAAAATAAGGAGACCGCTTCGGTTAAAGTGTTGTGGCAAAATCAACAAGTCGAAGAGGCCACGTGGGAAGCAGAAGATGAGATGAAATTAATATACCCACGTTTGTTTGAACAAGTCTAGGAGTGGTTGTGTAAGTTCTTATCCCGAAGCAACTAGCATTGTGTCCCATTTTGGTGAAAAAGTTCCCTAAATGCTTTACTATTGTAATTCTCCAAGTTATGCCAAAACATTTTGTGTGTCATTGTTTGGGCCCTATGCAACTCTTATCGGTAAATGAAGGTTTTGTGCTTTTGTGGTAGGTAATTGGACCATGGTAGAGTAAGTGTAAAATAGTAATGATTGATTTTGCATTGATAGAATGTATTGAAATGATTAACTATGTCGCACTCCTTAGGGTAATCAACTATGTGCAAAAGGGTGTCAAGCAATTGATTGTGCGGAGGTGTAAAGGCAATGAATTGGAATATAGGCAACCCTCTTGTTAAATAGGAGTATCGTACTCTTGTGATAAGCAAATGGCTTATGATAGTGCAGACAATTAATGCTCAATTCAATTTCGTGCAATGTACCAAAATGGTTAAGAGTGTGTTGAACTACTTGAGGTAACCGGCTATATGCAAAAGTGTGTTGAGAAATTGAGTATGTACAAGTGTGATGGTAATGAATTGTGTACCAGTTATAGGGGTAGCAATATTTGTGTAATGGTGCTTGGAAATGTGTTTTAGGGGCTCTCTAACAAGTAGATAATGTCCCTATTACAAAGGAAACTCTGGCAAAATTTTTCTAAAATATTAGAGTTAGTGAAAACTTAGGAGCTTGCATATCATGTTTCCAAACCATTTGATTTTAAAAGTTCTCATTCTAGGATGAATGATCTTTAGCCGGGGAGGATGTAAGACCCCGTGAAAATGAGTGCTCAAATCCTAGCAACTCATAGAGCCAGGTCCACCTATGTGTTGGGACCCTTTCAATTGATTTTATACTTAAAAATCTAGAGTCAAAGTTTTCCTGAAAATGTCATTTCTGCGGTCAAGAATGCGGTTGCAGATCAGGTATGCGGACCGCATCTTTGCCGCAGAGTTAATCAGAGATTTAGCTAAATTTGATGCTTAAAGTGCGGTCTATTATGCGATCGCATAACCAATATGCTGGCCGCATAGTCATCGCATAAATTTCTCGAGGATTTGAGAAGGCCAGTTCTGCGGTGCAATATGCGACCGCAGAAAAGGAATGCGGACCGCATTCCCACCGCATACGCAGCAGAGAGGCCAGCAATTGGGGACCCTTCTGCGGTCCAATCTGCGGACCGCATATCAACTCTACGATTGTAGAATGCGACCACAGATCCTGCACGGGCTTCAATTTTCTAAAATTTTTAAACCCAACCCCTTTTCTAATAAAACACCCAATCCCTCATTTTTGCATATTCTCTGAACAAAACAAAAGAGAGTTCTTGAGGGAGAAAGGGTTCATCATCGAATTGATTCTCCAAAACTATCCAGGCCGGGAAATCCTAATTTACTATCTTCATCCCCACTCTTATAGGTAAAATCCCTAACCCTTCTCCCCAATTATTAGATAGTCTCGTACTTTGATTTTTTAAGTAATGGGTTGAAACTCACATGCATGTCTTTCAAAACCTAAAATCTAGTAAATGGAAATTGGGTAGAAGTAAAGAACTGTGCTTTATATCCTAAATAAGCCGGGTAGTAATTGTGAACTTTAATTCGAAGGTACATGTGTTTTTTTGTGAACTAGATTAACATGGCTAGATTGCTTGGTGACTGAGAATAGGAGTTTAAAAAGGGAATTCGACTCGAGGTATGTATGGCTAACCTTGATCCTTGTGAAATCGCCTTGTTTGATGTGTAAATTGATTGGTAGTTGATATCTTTGTGGGTTATTTGTGAGCTTCTTGTGACTGGTGTGATTGCGAATGCATCTTGTGGTAAAAGTCAAGGAATAAATGATTTAAGGAATTCATAAATGGCGAAATCAGAACAAATGTGGTAACAATGTACTTGAATTGTTGTGGACATTTGTTGTGGTGACTTGAATTGCATATGAAATATTGAATATAATAGAATTGGTACTGTAGGTTATGAAAACACTTCTAATATTGTTGTGGTTATGTATTGAGAAGTATTTTTGTTAATCTTTTTGAATTGATTGTTGTGGTTGTATTAATTGTGAATTGAAGATGTACGGCGGGGTCGGTTGCGCACCGCAACACGAAGTTATAAGGTGTGGGTTGTGGTGATAAGGGTGGCCGAGTATAAGGGCGATCGAGGTAAAAGGGTGGAAAAGTCATCGAAATCACTGTTGAAATAAATACTTGAGTAAACTTGTGAAATCATTGTTGTGAAATTGTGGAAAGGGGAAAACATGAGAGTGTGCAACCTTGTTTGGCTTGATTGTACTTTTTATGTGTGTTTAGTTGTTGCTTCTATTGTTGTTTTCTACTTACGTACGGCTTGATTATACTTGGGACAAGTTTTGTTCATACATACCAGTACAATTCAAATGTGTTGACGTCCCTTTTTCCGGGGGTGCTACATTCGTGTTATGATTGTAAGTGGATCTATAGCAGGTACTCCAGTCCACCGACCATAGTTCTTCCTCATTCCCTGTCAGTTGTACTGGTGAGCCCCTTTCCTTCCAGGGCCCTGCATGGCTCATGCCGCCTCTGATTTTGCATTTTAAGATCTTGTGTGTGTAAAAGGCATAGCCAGAGCCTGGTTACCGGCAAGTATCATACTATCATCTTTCATCCTTAAGAGCTTCGTAGACAGGAAATGTGGGTCATGAACTATGTAGTATGTACTTTGTATTTTGGGCATTGTAAATTATAAACCACGCTAATATCATCTATGTTATGTATGCTTTGTAAAAGGTATTTCAATTATAAATAACTGTTCCACTCGGTTATTAAGAAATGAAAATATGGGGTAACTCGTGGGTTAGGAAAGGCACCCAGCTCCGCTCGACTAGGGATACCCGATCGAGTGCCAGTCATATCCCTCGGGTTTGGGGCGTGACAATAGCGCAAGCCAAGGCGGATGAATATAACACCAAATTCTCGTATTTGATGTTGAAGATAATAAAGAAGAGGCCAATGGGGCTGCAGTCCCCGAGGGGAAAAATAGACTAGGCTTTTTCTTTTTGATTCTTTGTACAGTATTCTTAGAGAACTTTGTAAATTTAGCCTTTATTGTTTTCATACATGCGTATGTGTAAAGAAACTTCTTTCTCCTTCCATGAATTTTTATTTTCTTGTATACGTCTTTATTTATCTTGATTTTTGACACTTTGTCAATGATCAGCCAGACGAATTGTCCTTTGAGTAAAAACCCTTAGGTTTATAATTCGTCCTTGGGGCTTGTTAGGCTGGCTCGTAGGTTCTTACGCATTTGTCCTTAGGCATTTTTAGTTAACTATTGCGAGTTCAGTCTCCGCGTCGGATTTCAACTCGAGCTCATTGAACCTTAAGATTTTGAATCTTAAGCTGGCTCTTAGGCTCGTATGCGTAGGGTCGGTACAACCTCTTAATATAGTTTGGCGACAGTGGCTCTTACGCGTGGGGTCGGTATGACCTCTTAATATAGGCTGGCGACAGTGGCTATTATGTATTGGGTCGGTATGACCTCTAATATAGGCTTTAGTTTTCCCTTGCTAAAGACTTTTGAATTTTTTGTGTTCGCCTGAATCTTCGACGTCTTGATAAGAGCCTCGATTGTAAGTTGTTATGTAGCAAAAAATGAGCACCTCGAGAGGTTTCGCTCGATGGCTGAATTGTTCGAAGCCTATTGTTTGGAGCTGATATGATCGAAGCTCTTTTGCTTATGCCAAGGGTAGCATGATTAACCAGTTCTTTTCGAAGTTTTTTTGAAGTAATTGAAGGCATGTGATTTTACAGCGATGGTCGGGCGTCCTCAAGCTGCATGAGTTTGGTCGGAGCCTTGTGACGGAGTCGTTGCCTTTGGTCGTAGTCTTTAAATCCCCGAGTAAAGTAGTTTCGGTATTTATATCGAGGGTATACCTTTTTAGGGGTCTTACAAGTTCTAATATATAGCCTTAATTTTAAGATCAGGATGACGCCTTTTTTGCAAGGTCTTATAAATTTCATCATACCTTACTTGAGATCTTACTGATTTGGTTACTTGGTACAAGTATAATTCACGCCTTGCTTGAGATCTTACAGATTTGGTTACTTGGTACAAGTATAATTCATGCCTTGCTTGAGGTCTTAAAGGTTTGGTGTTTCCATATGAAGGTCTTATGAGCTTCGAGGTTGCCCGCATGGGGTCTTATAACATCGGGTTTTCGATAAATCGATGGGGGTGACAATCATCGAAAGTTTCTTGGCTCTGGAGGCGTTCCTTTTAAACTTGGTATTGCCTTATTAAAGGCTTATGAGTTTGACGTTTTCGACCCGTATGTTATGTGGCCTCGAGTTTTTTGCGTTAGTCCTAGAGTGTTCGGGAAATTTCTGGCTCTGGAGCCATTTCTTGTAAAAGTAGCATACTTCTTTGAAGCGGAAAGCATTTTGATGTAGGGGAAATATTCTTATATTACTTGGTACAAGTATACATGTTTTCACCGTCAAGAGCTCAATTATTCTATGTGGCAACGGTTCATTCGGCCATTTGGCCCGATACATCATTTTCCTATTGAGACCCTTTTTGGCTCATCTTAACTTCCTCGAGAAGGTGATCTTCCGGGGGATGCCCCTGAATGTTAGAGGTTGATCGGAGAGAAGCCTTGAACACTTATGAAGTTCTCCTTAGGTAGCATATAGATGTTCCCTCATTAAAAACCTTGTCGGTAAAACCTTTCTTGGGATAAAACCCGATCGAAGGAAAAAAGAGCAACGTATGCTTTGAAACCTATTTCTCTTCGAGCTGGACAGCGCTTCGACCATTCTTATCGGACACCTACATAAAGGTTATTGTAATATGTAAATGAAAAGGGAGAAGGTTATAGCTTAGTGGTGATGGTGCTTCGAGCCTCGATATGCTTCAAATGTTTGCTTTGGGGATGCAGCATGATCCCCTACTTGTTTTATTCAGGTGTAGCCGAGAATGTGTCTCGTGATTGCTACTTTGCTATTTTCTTATCCTTTGGCTCCTTCGATGTTAGAGGCATTGATGTTGGTGCAACATCATGCACCATGAATATTTCCCACGCAGCATTTGTTACATGGTTTTTGTTCCTTCATTCGTCGGAAACTTCATCATTTGATGAAGGGTTGATGGTACTGCCCTCATGCAGGTATCCATGGCCTTCCGAGCAACGTATTGTACCTCATGTGTCCTTCGATAACATGGAATTTGACATTTTGGGTCGTGCCAGCCACGTTGACCGGGAGGGTGATTTCCCTTTTTGTTGTTTCACTCGCCATGTTGAATATATTGAGGACTCGAGAGGCGGGCATGATCTGGTCGAGCAGTCCCAGCTGCTCCACTGCCCTCAACCTAATAATTTTGGCTGAGCTACCTGGATCCACAAGCACACGCTTAATTTGAAATGTATTCACTAGAAAAGAAATTACCAAGGCATTGTTATGAGGTTGAGACATGGTCTCGATGTCCTCATCGCTGAATGTGAGAGCATCTTCGGGTACGAAACCCCAAGTTTGCTTCTCCCTAGTGATGGATATTTTTGTTCTTTTGACAACGGGTTTCTGCGGGATGTCATTTCCTCCAAAAATCATGTGGATGACATGTTGCGGCTCATCTGTTTCATTCTACATGTTCTCCTCTCTTTCCCAGAACTGATTTTTGGCTCGGTCGCTAAGGAACTCTCGGAGGTGCCCTTTTATGAGTAGTCGAGCTACTTCGTCTCGGAGCTATCTGGAATCTTCGGTCTTAAGACCGTGTGTGCCGTGAAATTTGCACACTGTGTTGGGGTTCCTTTGCGACGGATCTGATAGTATAGGTCTTGACCACTTGGTGTCTTTGATTTTTCCGATGGCAGATACAATATCTGAAAAATTTCAACGTTGAACTTGTATTCCTACAAGCAAAGGTGACTTTATCGTTCCTGTGTGTCTGTCGAATCCGGCTCTGATCATAAGTCCCCGATGATTCTGGCCTCAATCAGTCCTTCGATCATTTTGGGGTATGTCACGCCTTGGGGCGTTTCTCCTATCTTCGATGTATGGTTGGTACCTTTCTTTGTTTTGCTTTAACTCCTTCACCAGGAGTCTACTTGGATATACCGAGCCCAAGGGGGCTCCCATTTGGTCGTCCTCGACCCTGATCTTCGAGTGATATGGGTTGTGGACATCCGACCAAGTCACGGTGGGGTATTCAACCAAATTCTGCTTCAGCTGCTTCGAAGCCACCGAGCTTCGTTTGTTCAATCCTTGGATGAAGGCCTTTACTTCCCATCATTGGAGACTGGTGGTAATTCCATTCTCTCCATTTGAAAGCGAGATACGAACTCCCGCAGCATCTCATTTTCTCTTTGTTTGATTTTGAAGATGTCGGATTTCTTTATAGCCACCTTGATGGCACCGGCATGTGCCTTTTTGAAAAAGTCTTCCCCTATGGCAAATGTGTCTATGGAATTCGGATCTACGTTGTGATACCACATCATGGCCCCTTAGAAAGTGTTTCTTCGAACTTTTTTAGCAGGACGGATTTGATCTCGTCATCCTTTAGGTCATTTCCCTTTAGAGCACAAGTGTAAGTTGTGACGTGCTCGTTGGGGTCCGATGTCCCATTAAACTTCAGGAGATCATGCATTCTGAATTTCTTGGGGATGGGCTTCGGAGCCACACTTGACAGGAACGACTTTTGTATGAATTTCTTTGAATCAACACCTTTCAGGATCGGGGGTGCTCCCGGGATCACATCGACCCTTGAATTGTAGGTCTACACCTTTTTGTAATTAGCTTCTATCATTTTTTCGCCCGATTCAATCGTCTTTGTGAGGTCCTTAAGTATCTTCAAAATAGCGGGGTCGGCTGCTGACCCGTTGTTTCTCGATCTTTCTGGTACCTATTCGGCTCGGGGAGTCGTTTTCGGCGCTATTGTGCTTGGAGTTTTTTGGTGGATTTGCAGTGGGGAAATCGCCAGCTGTTATGCCTGTAACATCTCAAAAATAACGTGAAGGCTAACCTCTTGTTCGCCTCGCGCTGGGAATTCCTGAGCTTCCTGTTGGTTTTCTTGGCGTATAATCATGTCGATGTGGGAGATAATATTGACGTATTGAGCGCTGCGTGAGACCACGTCTACGGGAATTAGATCTGGTGCATCTTCAGGGTTTCGTGGTGGTACACCAACACCTGGAACAGCTACACCATTCTCTCCATGTTCCTCCAAACCGTTGTTTTCATGTGCGTTTACTCAGCTAGATATTTTGACTGAAATCAAAGATTTTTGGATAAGAAAAAGTGTGAAAGATAACTTGCATCATGTAGTAAACCAGCAAGAAAATAATCACCATTATTTTTAGCCCCACGGTGGGCGCCAAACTGTTTACCTTGAAGATGGTAATAACAATTAAATCTGATTTTGTAGTTCTAAAAATATGTGATTTATGTTTATGCTAGTTATTAGACAACAGATGCTAAGTGTGAGGTTAGAAAACAAGATAAGAGCCTTGAGGCAGTACGATACCCAAATTGAGTGACTTAGAATCGGGGCCTCGAGCTGGCCTATACGGGACCTCGAGGTTGAGCTAAGTGTTAGGCTGCGAACGACTGATGGAAGACTAATAATTCTAAGAGCTTTGAGCTGATCTCCTTATGATCAATAATGAGCAATATATGAAGAACACTTAATGAAACACAATAAATGTAAATGATAGGAACAAAGGAGAATATGTTTAAGTTAGCTAGCAAAGAATGTTCTTGTCTTGAATATTGTATATATTGTGTGTAACATCACGTGTGCAAAAAATAAGAAGGATCCCGATTATATAGGAGGGAGAATTCCAACATAGTACAAATGCATTTATTACAAACAGATATGGCTGGTACAGCCATTTAATGCCAGGATACGGGCTTAAACTAACCTAATAGACTTATCAGCTTTAATCACATGCCTTGGGAACTTCCCGTTTGTCCATCATAACCTTTGATTTACACTGCCTCGAGGTCGATCATTAAGAACCCTCGGGGTCGAACCCCGAGCCGAGCCTCGAGCCTTCCGGGGCCGGTCTTACGAAGTGCCACAACGATCATAAAATCAGACTCTCCGGTTTTTACTGTACACAGAGAGTTAATATAATTTTTTAAGAGTTTAATCACCGTCAAAATTTTGAAGTAATTACACTCTATGTCACTTGGCTCACTATCCTAACAAAACACGACCCATATTTTCCCTTCTTACCTGGTATGGCTCAGTTCTATATTGTTGAATTTTTTTTTCATTGATTAGCCCTCGCCGACTTTCTCCCCACCTCACTTTCTCTTTCATTTTCAATCTCTTGCTCTTTCTCTCTCTTTCTCTCTCTCTGGCAAAATAATCAGAATTCTTCTTCAGATTTTCTCGCTTCGTTCATTATCGTCCTCTTCGACAAAATAATTTTGTTGAACAATCCACACCGGCTCTATCTTTTGCAGTCTTTTTTGGAATATTTCATTGAGGACAATTGGAAGCGGATTTGGGTGATGGTTTTGTGGCTATCAATTTGTGCATGACTCTTTACGTGGAAATTTATTCAATATAAATGTCGAGCTGTCTTTGATGTCATGGGCTACTGTGTCTATGTAGCAAAAGAAGGATGTGTTATGAAATCTCCTTCTTCTTCTTCTCACTTTAAATAACTTCTGAAGGGAGGAAGAATGATGTATATGTTGTATGTACATATATATACTTTGTATAATTATGTATAACCATGTATATTTGTGGGTATTCTCATAGTTATACAGAATTATACATGATTATACACAAGTATAAAAGATTATACATAATTATAACCATGCATATTTATGTGTATAACAATGCATATAAGGTGTTTAATAATGTAAAAATGGGTTCCTCTCATATCAATGAAAGAGATTTTTTTTTCTACAGAAAAAACAGAAACTTCATAAATAATTCACCATTAAAGATACAAAGACAGATCATTTCGTGCTTTTTTTAAAAATTTACTTAATAGCAAAAAGGGTTCATCTAAACGATAAAGAAAGGAGTTATAAATGTGAAATCAGAAGTAAAGTACAGGGCTAATAAGGATACAGTTTTGTTGTTACTAGATCAACGGTAGTTCAGTACGAGAGTATAAAATATACCTGTTGTTCTAATAGAGGTAGTGGGGAGATGAAATTGGGGTTGAGAGATGATGAAATTGGGGAGTAGTTTATGAAGTTGCGAGTTAGGCGGCTGAAAATTATTTGTGGGCTATCACATGAAAACTGTATTTGTGGGTTAGGCGACTGAAAAGTGTTTTCCCCGAATGTACTTATGTGAAATTATCCCCAAAATTTTTACATCATCAGGAAGAAAACTCAACATTCAAATTTCTGGTTTGAAATGTAAGTCCGAACAGGATCCTTCAACGCGTCTATACTGGATTATTATCATACAACAGAATGGACTTGACAATTGAGGCCGACTAGAATGTCAAGAAAAATCTCGGTATACACCAAATTTTACAATAGCATTAATTAGGTAACTAACGTCAGTAATCCACTAACATAATCCAGGCATGTTTCAACAAATAGTTTCTTAAACCGAAAAAAAAAAAAAAAAAAAGTACCATGCACTTGAAGATCTAATAGTCAGTCTCCCAGCAAATTTACATGGAAAGACTCATAATAGTACAACAGCAAGATCCATGAAACTCTAACAATCAAACAATGCAACTGCACAGATGGGGCGGCAACAACAACAACAACAACCCAGTATAATCCCACTTAGTGGGGTCTGGGGAGGGTAGTGCGTACGCAGACCTTACCCCTACCCTAGGGTTGAGAGGCTGTTTCCAAATAGACCCCCGGCATCCTTCCCTCCAAGAACATCCACCTTGCTCTTGGAGAGACTCGAACTCACAACCTCTCGGTTGGAAGTGGAGGTTGCTTACCATCAGATGAGGCAAATACTGAAATTTATCAAGAATCAAGTGCCAGCACCAACAGCAATTATGGCCATAGAAGATTTCCAACTGTTCCCGGCTACAATTTAAAAAAATCTTTTCTTTTGCATGGAACCATCATCGAGTAGAAGTATTAAATATATGGATTGAGCCATCAAACATATTTATTTAGTATTCCTTTTCAGAATCCAAACAAAGGCAGTAAGCAACTAAGCCAACAACTGGAACATAACTGAGATATCTCACTAAGCCAACTTTATCTTCCTGTATATTTTGCAAGTTGCCCCCTACCAACCAAGGTTGGAATATACTGTAGAGACAAATATCCCAGATGAAGGCATAAGCAAGTCTTTCTGAGGATAGATAGCTGAGCAAGAACTCCCATCTATCAGATATACTCCCAAAATCACCATCTCCTCTCCCGAAAATGGCCCAATATGTTGATAGCAGGCAGGCGGCTCCACCAATCAGTCCAACAATAGATGCACCACGAGTCATGATCGAACCCAGTTGAGAGGTTCCTCTTGGAGGGTACTCTCGATCGATCTTATTTAGCCGAATAGCCATGTACGGAATTAAAAATGCTGCATCGACAAGAAAATCTGCGTCAAAATATCTAGCTCTTGAATGAGCAAGAGAAATTTTAGAAAGCAAATGCAAATAGTTCCTCCCTCTATCCCATTTTATGTGAACACTTTCCTTTTTCAATGTCACCTTTTTATATCCAAAAACAATTTAACTTACAAACTTCTGATTTACCCTTATTGAGACGATTTTAGATTACAAGTTTCAAAAGTTGTTATTTCTTAAACTCCATGCTTATACAATCACATAAAATGGTCAGAAGGAGTGATACCCATGCCATCTTAATCGCCTAAACTCCTAGTCAATGATAGAGTTTTCAATTTAGCTCCTGAACAATTATGGTCAAAGCAATTCCAGCATATTCAGGAAATCATATTATACAGATACCATTTATCATCCTAATTTCGTCAGATAGACAATTCCATGGGGATGGAGGACTTTATTTTTGGCCACAATCAAAAGTAAGTGTTTAAAAAGTGCATTACTGTTTGTGAGGAACATTTGGAGGCCCCATAAAATATCAAGCGATCCCTTGAATCTGTCTCTCTTGCGATCACTGAATAGTAAAGGAGCGAACATGAAAGTCCAGCCAATTACAAAATTAAACAGTCCTTCAGACATCTGGAACAAAAATCAGCAAAGAATGTTAAAAACGAGATCCATGCCATTTAATAAATTTGTAATTTACAAAGTAGTTGCCGGATGAAGCACTGGTGCCTCCAGTAACTGGACACCCCCTACTCTGCCAAAGAGTTCATTGTGTAAAGTTCAATGTCAAATTTATGGTAAATGACAGAGTGAAAACCGTCATGGAAAGTCATATAAGTACAATATTCATATCAGTAACTGTTTAATTTGTAAATTTACATGCATCTAAAAAGAAGCCGGCTGAGTTGAGACACAGTGGTATAAAACGAAATTCAACACATGAAGTGCAAGGAAAGGCTTCTGCTTAAGTGCTATAACAGCAGAATATATTCTTAAAAGTCATATATAAAAGTGCTTCGTATGTATACATTTTGAACAACACAAGCAAAGATATCATGAGGATGTCAAAGTCGAAATAGAATACCCAATTAAGCCAACCTTTAATTAGTAGTAATAACTATGGTAAAGGCCACGACATGATGATTAGTCAACAATCAATGTTTTTAGTTACGGCATGCTTCAACATTGAGAAATATAGGTGATAAAGCAGGTTTATCAATAAATAACCAAGGGAAAGAAAACCATATTAAAAAAACGATAGATTATGTTTTTGTTTGTGATGAGTGTCAATTATGGCATCTATTGTCAGCTAAAAAAAGTGACGAAAATAGCATCTCTTGACAAGAAAGGAATGCAGGTTTACTACTGAAATCTTTGCATTAAACTAATTCGGTATATTTAATAAGACTTCAACATACCAGCATTCAGAAGAGGCAGAATGAAGAAGAAATTGAGGGAGAGACCAATCAGATCATTGACTGTTTCTGAACTGATTGCCCACACTGGATCTCCCTGCATTACATATCAACATATTTTCAAGTAATATGGAAGTAGAAAATTCAGAATTGTTTGTTATGTAGGTATATCACCAAAGAGAAGCCCATGCCGTTGGGTAAAAAAGGAATGTTAAGTCATATACTATTGTTCCAATCATGTGCAAAAGGTGAGGAATTAAATTCAGAAGTCTAACGTGCATCTCATCATCATTTAAAAGGGTGATACACAACCATGTACAGGTAAATGCTACTTCTGTAGGGAGCTATCAAAACTACCAGAATGAGCTACAACAAAATCTTAATGTTTTGAGGCAATATTCAAACTTCTAAACATATTGTTCATTTACTTGTTTACCCTTATGTAGGGAGCTATCGAAACTATCAGAATGAGCTACAACAAAATCTTAATGTTTTGAGGCAATATTCAAACTTCTAAACGTATTGTTCATTTACTCGTTTAGTAACCCCCCCCCCCCCCCCCCAAACAAAGAAATCCGGATGTAGATACAGTTCTGAAGTTCGATTATTAACAGAAAAGGAAATTGATTCAAATAGCATGAAATGCAGTCGCAATATACAAATGACTGTCTCCAGGCTATGGTGTGAAATATTTTTAGAATATGCAAGAATTTGCTTGTAAGTGAAATGTATCTCTAGTTTCCTTTTCAGTACTTTCTGGCAAATGGTAAAGTTAACTTCCGAGTATCCAATAGATATAAGTTGTGGGAGACACAAACTTAAAAACTAGAGAACAGTAGCCTTGCACTCCAATATTCAGATATATCACTTCGTGAAACTACATTTTCAAGTCCTTAAAAGACAAAGTAATTAGTATTGGAATGAAATAAGCCCAAAAAGAGTGGAATGGATATAAAGGATTGATATAGCGGTCCCAACTAGTTTGGGGTTGAGGCTTAGTTGATTGATTTGTTCAAACTCGAGATTTGAGTTGTCCGCCCCATTTAGAAGTTAGGTTCCAATCCCGACAAAAGCCCTTTGCTCTCTGACCTTCACTATGCCCAAAGGAAATATTACAAAGGAAGAAAGAAATTTGTTCAAGTATTCAAGGGTGTGACCTAGCAGTTGATTTAGGAACAAGAATCATGCTATACCATGGTACAAATCCCATTAGAGTTAACAAAAGGCTAAGTGATTTCTTCCTTAGACAGAGCCTAGCAAAATACAAGAGACACGGAAGGTGGCACGAACACCTGTTATCTTAGATAAAAATTACGTTTGAAACCATAAATTGCTAGATCGTTGAGATAACAACGGAATCAACACAAGATAATGTATGGTAATGAGCAACTAAGACACAAAAAGATGCTGGCTTTATATACTCATATGCAAGAAAATCACCATAGCATTGACCATATTAGCTTCGGAGTGGTTAAAATTCCATAATAGAATGATCATTAGTACACAAGGGCGGACCCAAGTGGTGAGAAGTGGGTTCAGCTGAACCCGTTTAGTCAAAAAATAATATTGTGTATATGTATAAATTACGACTAAAGCAAGGTAAATTTCGTATAAAAATTATTTTTGAACCCGCTTATACGGCTTATACCGTTTATCTTAGTAATGGACTTCTCCGACTGAGCCCGCTTGCACAAAATCCTGGGTCCGCCACTGTTAGTACAGAAACAGATGCTAAAAAACAGCTAACGGAAGGTGCAAATTTGAGTGCTCGTATGAAGAATCCAGTATTACTACTAGGCTATTAGTCAAACTATTCCAAATTTCAATGTTTGATTTCTCATTTTTCAAATACTTACAATCTTATTACTAAAAATACAATAAAATTATGTAAAACTCTGATTCAAGAAGAAAGAAAAGGATTTAACTGTGCGTAATAGGTGAAACGAAATAAGACAGAGGAAGTAGTACATTACAGGTGCATAGGGAAGTAAGAAGAGCCACAACACGTACACGCCTTCCGCAGTCCACAATAAACCCTGAGTTAATTTCCTTATTTTCTCATCCCTTTCTAAAATTGAATCCATTCCTCCACCGCCACCGCCACCAGCTCCGGTGGTAAAAAGAGTTTTCCGGCGAGCTCTATTGCAAAGACAAAGCCTCCCGAGTTGAAGCCTTTTCACTTTGGGCTTCAACCCGAAGTGTGCACTAGTCTTGCACATTTTCGTATTGTGGCCAAATGCCAAGGCAGTTCGTCTGCCATAGCTGAATAATTGATGGCCAAATGCCAAGTTAGTTTTGGTGCATAACACAGTTGCCGGCAACATTGCCGGAGAATGGCTTAGTTGAAACTTAAAAGTTCTCTCCTTATCCAATCAGCCAAACGGACCCTTAAAAGGACGTGGTTTATCACCCAACGTCTTTTTTTTTTTTTAATTTTCCTTTTTTTCTTTTTCTAAAAGAATACGACTCTTGTTATAAAACAATAAAGAACAAGAGCAATATTGCAGAGAAAGAGAGATAATTCTTATTGAATTTTGGGGTGGTTTACAATGGGATAAGACCCCTCTATTTATAGGAAGAAAAATAACTTAGCCTCAAAGTAAAACTCAAACTTTCTACAAGATAGACATTCACTCTAATTAGAATTATATTCTTAACACTCCCCCTTGAATGTCTACTCAATAAATAATGTGCCTCATTAAAACCTTAACTAAAATAAAACCCAATGGGAAAAAAAATTCTAGAAAAGGAAAAAGAGTACACATATTTAGTAATGCGCCTATTGGTTGCCTCGTTAAAAACCTTGCAAGGAAAACCCAGTGGGACAAAACCTTGTAAGGGAAAAAGAGTGCAACGCGCATTAACTCCCCCTGAAAAGAGCATCAATTCACATCCTTGAGCCTTCGCATTCCAATCTTGTGTACCAGCTTCTTGAAGGTTGACGTTGGTAGAGATTTTGTGAACAAATCAGCTATATTATCACTTGAACGAATCTGTTGCACATTGATATCACCATTCTTTTGAAGATCATGTGTGAAAAATAACTTTGGTGAAATATGTTTTGTTCTGTCTCCTTTTATGAATCCTCCCTTCAATTGGGCTATGCATGCTGCATTGTCTTCATACAAAATCGTGGGTAGTTTGTCACATTTCAAACCACATTTGTCTTGAATATGATGTATTACCTCAACCACACACACTGTCGACTTGCTTCATGAATAGCGATTATCTCAGCATGATTAGATGAAGTAGCCACAATTGATTGCTTAGTCGATCGCCAAGATACGGCAATGCCTCCACAGATAAACACATAACCTGTTTGAGATCGAGCCTTGTGTGGGTCAGATAAATATCCAGCATCAGCATAACCAACAAAATCAGGACTGCAATTATTGCTATAAAATAAGCCCATATCGGTAGTCCCTTTTAGATACCGCAATATATGTTTGATCCCATTCCAATGTCTCCTTGTGGGAGCAGAGCTATATCTTGCTAAGACATTAACTGAAAAAGTTATGTCAGGCCTTGTAGTATTTGCAAGATACATTAGTGCGCCAATTGCACTAAGATATGGTACTTCAGGACCAAGTAGCTCTTCATTCTTTTCTTGCGGTCGGAATGGATCCTTATTTACATCAAGTGATCGAACAACCATCGGAGTACTTAAAGGATATGCTCCATCCATGTAAAACCGTTTCAATACCTTTTCTATATAGGCAGATTGATGAACAAAAATTCCGTTTGCCACATATTCAATTTGCAAACCAAGACATAATTTTGTCTTTCCGAGATCTTTCATCTCGAATTCCTTCTTTAAATAATCAATTGCCTTTTGGAGTTCTATGTGAGTTCCAATAAGGTTTATGTCATCGACATATACGGCAAGTACAACAAATTCCGATGTTGTTTTCTTTATAAAAACACATGGGCAAATGGCATCATTTATATAGCCTTCCTTTAATAAATACTCACTAAGACGATTATACCACATTCGTCCTGATTGCTTTAGACCATACAAAGATCTTTGCAATTTGATTGAAAATATTTCCCGGGACTTTGAATTATGAGTGTTTGGCATTTTGAATCCATCGAGAATTTTCATGTATATCTCATTATCAAGTGAGCCATAAAGATAGGAAGTAACCACATCCATTAAATGCACGTCAAGCTTTTCAAGGACAGCAAAACTAATGAGATAACGGAAAGTTATAGCATCCATTACGGGTGAATATGTCTCTTCATAATCGACACCAGGCCTTTGAGAAAATCCTTGTGCAACAAGGCGTGCCTTATATCTTTGTACCTTGTTGTTTCTCATTTCTCTTGCGTACAAAGATCCATCTATAGCCAACAGGCTTAACACCATTAGGTGTTTCAACTATAGGCCCAAAAACTTCACGTTTTGCAAGTGAATTCAATTCTGATTGGATTGCTTCTTGCCATTTTGGCCAATCAAGTCTTTGTCGACATTCTCCAACAGATTGAGGTTCAAGATCCTCACTTTCTTGCATAATGCTAGATGCAACATTATATGCAAAGACATAATCCACCACTATATCCACTCGATTAAAATTTGTCTCAATATCGATTGGATTTATTGATAGTTCCTGATTTTCCTGAGTCTCGGGCTCAATGGATTCTTCATGAATCTCAGAATTTATTAAATCGTGAATTTCCTCATGAGATTCTTTCGTAGTGTCATTTTGATCATTTGCTTTTCTTTTTCTAGGATTTCGATCTTTGGAACCTAATGGCCTGCCACGTTTTAGGCGTGCTTTCGACTCATTAGATATGACACTAGAAGATTCTCCAATAGGGACATCAATACGGATTGGAACATTCTCTGCAGGGATGTGAGATTTTGTTATCCTTTTCAAGTCCGTGAATGCGTCAGGCATTTGATTTGCTATTCTTTGCAAATGGATAATATTTTGCACCTCTTTTTCACAAATAGAGGTATGTGGATCAAGATGAGATAATGATGGATTTTTCCACAAAATTTCCCGTTTGGTTTCACCAACTTCTCCCCCTAATTTTGGGAAAAGTGTCTCATCGACAGTCTGCAAATCATGCAGTGAACAAACCCCCTGTCAATGTTCCGAGGTAGCGAATAATGGAGGGCGATTCAAACCAAACATATATTCCTAACCTTCTTTGCGGACCCATTTTGGTGCGGTATGGCGGTGCTACAGGCACATATACTGCGCATCCAAAAATTCTTAAATGGGATATATTAGGTTCATGACCCAAAACTAATTGCAACGGGGAATATTTGTGATAATTTGTCGGTCTGAGACGAACTAGCATTGTTGCATGCAAAATGGCGTGACCCCAAACCGAAGTGGGCAGCCTCATTTTCATGAGTAATGATCTTGCAATCAACTGCAGACGTTTAATTATAGATTCTGCAAGACCATTTTGAGTGTGAACATGAGCTACAGGATGTTCCACTTTTATCCCAATTGATAAGCAATAATCATTAAATGCTTGGGATGAAAACTCAGCAGCATTATCTAGTCTAATAGACTTAATTGGATTATCAGGAAATTGTGCTCGTAATCGAATTATTTGTGCCATTAATTCTGCAAACGCAAGGTTGCGTGATGACAATAGGCACACATGAGACCATCTAGTGGATGCGTCTATTAAGACCATAAAATATCTAAAGGACCCACTAGGTGGGTGAATAGGTCCACAAATATCCCATTGTATACGTTCCAAAAACGTAGGTGACTCAGTTCCAACATTTGTTAGTGATGGTCTAATAATTAACTTGCCTTGATAACAAGAAGTGCAAGAAAATTCATTATTTAAAAGAATCTTTAAATTCTTCAATGGATGCCCATATGAGTTTTCTATAATCCGTCTCATCATAATTGATCCAGGATGTCCCAATCGATCATGCCAAAGTACAAAAGTATTGGAATCAGTAACCTTTTGGTTTACTGTGGAATGTGCCTCAATTGCACTAATTTTTGTCCAATACAGGCCACAAGATAAAGATGGGAACTTCTCAATAACCCTCTTTTGGCCAGAGACATTCTTTGTAATGATGAGGTATTCAAGATTATTCTCATCTATTGTCTCAATATGATATCCATTTTGACGGATATCTTTAAAACTCAACAAGTTCCTCTTGGACTTGGAAGAGAACATTGCATTCTCTATGATAAATATTGTTCCTTTAGGCAGAGTTATAGTTGCTCTTCCGGAGCGTTACTACTACCAGAAATTATAGTAACATCTACCTTACACATACTTAAATGAGAGAAATATTTATTCTCTTTGAATATCGTATGTGTGGTACATGAATCAATTAAACAAATATTTTTACAATTGGACGTTGATCCAAGTTTGCTTTGTGAGATATCCATATTTGCTTCCCATGGTTTGACATACAAAAGAAATGTACGAAAATATTAGTATTTTTTTTTTATCATAGTTATTCTCCTTTTAATACTCTTGTATCCGTTGCTTAATAATTAAACAATATTTTCAAAATCTGCTGAGGTTAGTTGATTAACCAAATAGGTAATCGACTAACCTGTTTCAACGTTTTAAAAAAAACTAGTCGATGAACAGGCAACGGACATAAGGTTAATCGATCAACTAAAGTGATAATCGATTAACTTAAGTAACGGTGATTAGGTTAGTCGATTAACTAAATTGGATAGTCGACTAACATGCCTTGCGGAAAAGGTCCAGTTTAATAGAATATATTGGTTAATCGATTATCTGTTATGTTAATCGATTAACTTACTGAAAAATCATTACAAATAAAGCATAAGATGAATGTGTAATCTAAAGTTATATAAAATTTGAACCATATCACAAATAGATAACTTATGTAAACTATGATAATTGTTTATTCATTAACTACTACGAATAAGTAAAAATAAAAATATCAAACTGCTCAATCTTCTTTAACCATGGATCCATCACCGATCAAGTGATCTATTTTCCCCTCAGGGTGCTCAAAGAAGTCTACCACATCCAAGTGGGTGATGTCAAAATTATTGTCAGAGACAAAATTGGTTTCAGGGCCTTTACTCTTTAGAGATGCTTGATAAAGCTCAACCAAATGTCTTGGTACACGGCAAATTTTTGCCCAGTGCCCTTTTCCACCGCAACGATAACATATAGTTTCTGAACTATTTGCTTTTGGATTCTCATAATTCCATTTCCGCTTTTGGTGGTTATATCTCTTTGGGGGGTGACTAACACCAGGAAAATTTCTTCCTTGTCCACGTCCACGGCCATGACCCCGACCACGACCACGACCATGATTAAAGCCATATCCTTTTCCACGCTTAGCATAACGGGAATACACCTTATCTACTTCAGGAAATGGTGTAGACCCAGTGGGTCGATTTTCGTGATTTCTCATGAGCAGGTCATTGTTTCGCTCAGCCACAAGGAGAAGAGAAATCAGCTCAGAGTACTTTTTGAAACCTTTCTCTCTGTACTGTTGTTGCAGAACCATATTGGAGGCATGAAACGTTGTAAACGTTTTTTCAAGCATATCATAATCAGTTATAGTATCTCCAGAGAGTTTCAATTTAGAAGTAATTCTAAACATTGCAGAATTATATTCAGAAACAGACTTAAAGTCTTGGAGCCTCAGATGAGCCCAATCATATCGTGCTTGTGGCAGAGTGACCAACTTTAAGTTGTCATATCTCTCCTTTAGGCCATTCCACAAGATAAGTGGATCTTTGACTGTGAGATATTCAATTTTCAAACCTTCATCAAGGTGATGGCGCAAGAAAATAAAGGCCTTAGCACAGTCTTGGGTGGATGCATTATTTCTGTCTTTAATGGCGTCTCCAAGACCCATTCCATCCAAATGGATTTCAGCATCCAACACCCACATGTAGTTCTTGCCCGAAATTTCAAGGGCAACGAACTTTCTTTTCATAATGTCAGACATAATTAAAACAAAATTAGGAGGAGAAAAAATACCTTAATTTTCTTAAAGAGATTCTTGAGATAGTAGAGCTTCGTGCTGATAACGTGTTATAAAACAATAAAAGAACAAGAGCAATATTGCAGAGAAAGAGAGAGAGAATTCTTGAATTTTGGGGTGGTTTACAATAGGGTAAGACCCCTCTATTTATAGAAAGAAAAATAACTTAGCCTCAAATTAAAACTCTCTACAAGATAGACATTCACTCTAATTAGAATTCTATTCTTAACAACGCTTTTTTATTTTAATGAATTTTTGCTCTGTTTTAAGAATTTTCTTGGAAGTAATTTCGGGAAAATTAAATTTTAATTTCAGCGACCTGCTATAGTTTGAAAGAAAAATAGTGTTTCCCTGCCCCTTCATGGACAAGTCATTTTAAGTAATGTTTTATTCGTTGGAGTAACTATGAGTTGTACGGTATATAATATAAAAAGTTTATAATTTTATCCTTATTTTTATGTAAATATTAGATTGTACCGAAAATGTTCTAGTATAAAATATACTGGTATTACTGATAACATAAAAAATGTTAACCAAACACAATATAAATTCTATCAAAATTTATATTACAAATTATCTTCTACTAAATCATGTAACCAAAACTTTTGAATGTGTACAAAAAATCTACACGAAAATCATTAAATATTGAATCGATGAAATTTAAATTTTGGATATGTCATTGAATTACAAGAGGGGTTGCTCTGATGGTAAGCAATCCCCACTTTCAACCGAGAGGTTGTGAGTTCAAGTCTCCCCAAGAGCAAAGTGGGAAGTTCTTGGAGGGAAGGATGCCGGGTTTCTATTTGTAAACAGCCTCTCTACCCAAGGGTAGGAGTAAGGTCCGCGTACATACTATCCTCCCCAGATCCCACTAAGTGGGATTATACTGGGTTGTTATTGCCCTCTCTACCCTTTTGGATAGGAATAAGACTCGTCTACATATTAACCTCTCCATGCCCCACTTTATGAGACTATACTGGATAGTTGTTGTTGCTGAATATCTCATTGAATTGTAGGAAACAGATATTCAGATTTAAATAAATCAATAAACTAAATGTAGATTAGTGCAATCACCCTATCAAAGATCCACATGCTAAATGAGATTCGTAGCAGCTTGTCAGCATAATAATGGTACATTCTTAATCAAAGAAACAACAATAAAGTAAAGTAATACAGCAACAACAAATTGGAAAAAAATAGTACTAACAGCTTCACCACGGACAGAGCTAGAGGTTCTCAGCTGGTTCGACCGAATCTAATAATTTTGATTCGAACCTTATATTTATCTTAAAAAATTTATTAATGTATAAATTAGTAATTTGTAATTTAATAACTTAAAACAATTAGAATTTCAAACTCATAAACTTGAAATCTTGGCGCCGCGTGAGCTTCACGACTTAGAAAGAAAGTCCATTAATCAAATGGTCACTAAACTATCCCAAATCATCTCCTAAAATCACTTTTCTTTCATTTATAACAACAAAATTATTAAACTATGCTTGTTGCACCCAAAAGGTCATTCAACTGGATTTTTCAAATTTTAAATTGTCAAATACCTATTTTATCCTCTAAATTATAAACATTTATCTTCTTTTTATTTTTATTTTTTAACTTTTTAGTATTATAACTTTTTCCCTTTTTAATTTACATTATGGACATACCTATAGAATAAATAAATATTATTTACAAATTAAAAAAATAAAAAGTATTTAAGAATATATAATACTGGAATAACAAAATAATGAGCATAGTAAAAAAATTAATTCGAATAATTTGTTAGTAATAATATTTTTAGTATTAACAACAAACATTCAAAATTTATTTACACAATTCAAAATGAAAGAAAATAAAGGTTGTAAAATATATATATTCCATGCACGTAATATAAATAATTATTTAAATAAGAATATTTTAATAATATACATTATATATTCCTAAAAATTATGCTCAATTATATTATATATATTTCATGCACGATTTAACATAGCATATTTTACCCTATACAGATAGTCCCCAGCTTTCCGTTGACATAACTTTGTGTCTTTGGAAAGTTTATAGAAACATAATAATATAATTGAGCATAATTTCAAGAATGTAAAATGTATATTATAAAAATATTTTTATTTAAATAATTATTTTTATATTACGCGCATGGAATGTATATTATATAATCTTAATTTTCTTTCATTCTGAATTATGTAAATAAATTTTTATATTTTTTTTGTTAATACTAAAAAGTTAAAAAATTAATAACAATAATAAGATAAATGTTTATAATATAGAGGGTAAAATAGGTATTTGGCAATCCAAAATATAGAAAATCTAGTCGAGTGACCTTCTGAGTGCAATATGCATAATTGATTGACTTTGTTGTTACAAACGAAAGAAAGTGACTTTAAAAGATAATTTGGGATAGTTAGTGACCATTTAAGTAATGGACTCTAGAAAAAAAGCACTCCATGTGACGGGAACTCAAAATGCAACAAATCCAGGAGCATCTGCAAAACCATGCGGACAAAGACGAACCCAGGAGTTGAAGGCACCAAGGCATGCGTTACTCTCTTGATCCGGGGCATGCGGATGAGGGGTGGAAACTATAAAAAGAAGGAAATCTAGTCTAATGACTTTTTGAGGGGTTTAATCAAAAGAGAAAAGATGATTGGGGCGGAAACTATAACAATTACAACCTAGTGGAATCCCACAAGTGAGATCTATGGAGGATAGTGTGTACGCAGACCTTACTCCTACTCGTTGTTTCCGATAGGCCCTCGGCTAGATGAAAAGAGACAGTGATACAATAATATCAGAGTAAGCAAGAAAGAAAGAGAGATAATATCAGCAGCGTAGTAACCAAAAAATAGAGTGAAAGCAATTATAATAAGCAGTAACAAGGGTACAGTACTACAGACACAATATAGTAATATGGATACAACAAGAGCCACTAGCACCCTAAGACACTATACTATCGGACTAGTCTCCAACGACCTAACCTGTATTCCTAAAGAAGATATAAGGACACAATCGAAGTCACTAGCAGCCTAAGACAAACACATGCTAGCATCCTACTTCCTAACTTATAACCTTAATGCTCGCCCTCCATAACTTCCTGTCAAGGGTCATGTCTTCGAAAATCTGAAGTCGCACCAGGCCCTACCTGATCAACTCTCCCTAATATTTCTTTGGCTGCCCTCTACCTTTTCTCACATCTCCTAACTGGGGCATCTATGCTTCTCCTTCCGCACGTGCCCGAACCATCTAAGCCTAGCTTCTCGCATCTTGTCTTCTATGGGAGCCACGTCCACCTTCCCCGAATATCTTTTCATTCCTAATCTTATCCAGCCTAGTGTGTCTATCTCAACATCCTCATTTCTGCAACATTCATCTTCTATACATGAGAATTGCCTCATACATTATGGTCGGTCTAACCACCGCTCTATAGAACTTACCATTAAGGTGCCCTATCAAGTATATATCCCTTTCTCAAGGTATATAGCCTATATATACATACAAATACAGAATTTTTTCCGGTGACCCCCCTAACTAACAACAGGCGGAGACTTATTTTCAACTTCACAATGCTCGAACAAACAAAAAGAGAAAAAAGTTTTATTATCAGAAGACTAGACTGCAAAAAACATGAAATGCAGTGAATCAGTATCAAAGAGAAATATTCAATTTCTCCTTGTATCCAAGGCTTCCAGCAATGTCAATGTCCTGATTCTTTCCTGCAGAAAAGAGGAAAATCAGTTTTTTTTCAAAAGAAAAAAAGGATCAGAAGTATAATTAAGTTTCTTTGCCTGTAGGGGAATCTCTTCAAGTCCTTCTTTGCCGATTGCATTTTATTGGAATTGAGATTATACCCTTGAGAAATTTGACTTTATTTTTTTGTTTCAAGTTAATACTCATCAACTAGCACTAGTTTGAGGTGGTTTAGAAGAAATTCATTCACAATATTCAATCTAGTCCAGTACCATGTCCATAGAAGTTAATATAAGTTATAATAAAAAACATGCTATTCATATTCTTAATCATGGTCCAACCATATGTTTTTAAGTAAAGAAACGCAAGAAGAATAGTGAATGATCACCAGGACCATGCTCCTGTCAACATGGGCTAAAATTTATATTGTAATGGGCAAAAAATAAAAAATACTGCTCAAATCAATGTTTGAGAAAAAAATGCAATGCAGAGTAAAGAAGTTTTTCTCAACTGACCTTTTAAATCAGTTTCAGGAGGGAATACAATGAGTTGGAGTTTGATGCTTTCAGGAGCGCGATCGGAGAAGATGAGATAACTCAACTGGCACATTCTCAAGCTTAGCACAGTTAAGAACAAGTCTTAAGTCTTGGGAAGTGATCTCTTGAAGCCTCCCAACTTTCGAGGTCAGCCTTTTGAATCCACAAGATCTGGAGTTGTTTAAAACCTCCTTTCTCTGGCTTCCAGGACTTCCCCCTGAATGCATCATCTTTCAACCTCAAGATCTCAAGGCATTCAAGTTGGCCCAGTCTATCCGCCTCGTTCCATTCAAACCTTGTATTTAACAAAGTTAACTTCTTCAGTTTACGCAAAAATCTGAATAATTCTGGAGGAAGGTGAAGAGCTTCACTCCTGTAAGGAACAGCATTCATCAGTTTCACTTTTTCTAGGAGCCCTAACACTAGAAAACTGCTGAATCGGTCCTTGTTAGTCTCAAGAAAAGCTCCCAGTCGCCCTTGAATACTCAACTTTTTGAGATTTCCGGCCTTTGCAAGCACAACTTTATTGCAACTTTCTGGTGCAACTTTAGACAGAATTTGTAGGCAAGAGCCTTCAACCGTTGGGTTAGGAGGGGGCAGCAATTCTGCGGGGATGTTGGTCTTTAGGTGCCTCAAACGTGACAAGTTCCATATATTTGCTTTTATTTTTAAAGTGGGCTCTGGTGTACTAGTATTAACTATGAGAAATTGTAAATTCCAGAACTTACCAAAGGATGCAGGAAGTTCCGTGAAATCACCTGAGACAGCAATATACCTCAAATGAAATAGTTGGTTAAGATACATGGGGAGGAAAATTTTAACAGATTGGATTTCCAAGACCCTGATCAGTGGAAATGCTTGGGAGATCATTTTAACATCATGAAGAGACAACTCGATTTGTCTTTCTGTTGTCGAAAAGCATAAGAAAGATCTAACATGTTGTGCATTTAATTGTTTTCTGGAGAGAAAATCACGCAGAACAGATGATTCAATACACAAGCGACGAGAAGTATCTGGATCTTGTATGGAGGGAAGATTCTGATCGGGTGTTAGACGTAGTTCTTGGAAAACACTCTCCATTATCGCCTCCATCTTGTAGAACTCATACAACACGTCGTGAAATCCAATTTCTTTTATTGAATCGCCATCCCTCGACATAGTGACTAGACCCCTAAGAGCAAACTCCTCCAAGTAATTTTCTGCTAGCTCCTCGAAGGTACACGTCGGACTGGACTTTATTAGTCCCTCCGCGATCCACAAGCGAATCAATTTCTGCGCAGGAATGGAATAACCTTGAAGAAAGGCGAAGCAATACAAGAAACACGCCTTCATTTCTTGGGGCAAAATGTTGTAACTGGTTTCCACAATTTCCCTGCAACTTGAAGGGTCATTCTCTATGACAAGGTACAGCCCCACATTTTTCTCGATTCTTTCCCAATAATTTTTGTTCAGACGAGATCATAAGGCTCCGGCACTTAACTCTACTGCAAGTGGTAATCCGCTGCATTTTGTTGCAATACTTTTTCCAAGTTCTACTAGCTCGTCAGGACATCTTTCATTACCAAAAGCTCTCTTTTCCAGTAATTGAAAACTTTCTTCGTCAGATAGATATTTCAGACGATGAGGATGCTCACTGGCATAGCTAGCCACATACTCGTCGCGAGTGGTCATCATGATCCGATGACCTTTGTTGTTTTCTTGGAGAATTCTTTTGACCAAATCCACAACCACAAGTTCTTTAGCCCACGCATCGTCCAGGAAAATGAGACATCTACCACCTTCTTTAGCCATAAAATCACATATTACTTCAGCTAATCCGTTCACATCTTTATAGCGAAATTCTTCAAAGTGTTCCATGAACGATATGAGAATCTTAGAAAGGACACCCTTTAGTTCGTATGATCTGCCGACATAAACCCAAATTTTCTTGGAAAAATTGTTTGAAATCTGAGAATGACTCCAAACTTTCCTTGCCAATGTTGTTTTGCCAATTCCAGGCATACCCACAATAGGGACAAATTCCAGATCCTTTGATCCTTCAACAAGTCGTTTGATCACACATTCCGCTTCGTAAGCAAAGCCAACCACTTCTTTATACTCCAACAGAGTATCCTATTAAGATGAAAAAAATAGAGTGGATATCAAAAATCAGAGTTGAGAATATTTGATCTTTTCCACTTAGAACTTGAGCGCCCATTTCAAGCTATTAATAGCAATGGAACAACAACAACAACAATAACAATTAAGCCTCAGACCAAAACAAGTTGAGGTCGGCATATGATCCTTAGTGACCTTGTTTCTCCATTTAAACTCATATCAAACCAACATAATATCAAATCAAGAAAAGTAAAAGCACAAGAAGTTCTCTATTTCTTTTACTGGCATATAAAAATCTAGAAGGGCTAAAGACTCATAGAAAGCATAAGAACATACATTAACTCACCATGGCAATTTTTCATAGTCGTTGAGGGGTGAAAATACACTAGCAATATTTGATGAGCGAGAATATCTGCATTAATAATAGAAAACTTCATTTATATCCCAATCTTGAGTCATAAAATATAAAGATTTTAGCTATATTTATACGGATAGTATCTAGATGTGTTGAGTTATCCCACATCGGAGGGATTTGAGGTCCTTGGTCTCCTTATATGGCTTGGGCAATCCTCACCTCAGAAGCTGGGCGTGATGGAGGGTGTTGAGTTGTCCCACATCGGAGGGATTTGAGGTCCTTGGTCTCCTTATATGGCTTGGGCAATCCTCGCCTCAGAAGCTAGCTTTTGGGGTTGAGTTAGGTCCAAGGTCCATTCTTTTCAAGATGTTTACATTATCAGTGAATATTAAACTATAATAGTAAATTTAGTTATCATTTTACAAGAAATTTATCAAGAGATTTACCTATAGTTACCGGATCGTAAAATACATTTTTTGCACTTTAAAGCAAGTCGCCTAGGTTCTTAAGAACAAATTTATTTGATAAAGTAAAGCAGAACTTTACCTTGACTCTATCTTTATTTGAAGTATAGCATTATAAAATAAAAAAATCAGAAATTCAATAAGTTTATCAAGATTTTGATCAGAAAACCCGAATAAGACTCGACTTTGCTTTTTGCTTGTAAAATTTTTTTTTTATTGGTTGCGTAAGAAAACTATCCATCGCGACGGGCTTGGAAGCCACTCCAATATATTTCTGCTTGTTTGAGGCCAAGAGAAAACATATATACATCACAAAAAACTTAAACTCAAAAAACAAAGCTTTTCAAGTGATTTTCCTGAGGTTTCAACATGGAACATTGTTCTTAAGAACAGAAAACCACAAAAGGTTGATTGCTACAGTTCTCTACTTACAGGAAAAATTTATAGATTTATCTGAAGATAGAAGAGGTGTTGGTTCATTAGCTTCCCAATGTTGAGTAACATTTGTAATTAAAATTTGTTGTCCCATATAGGTGGTATGAGGATTCCTGTTCATGAGTAATCCTCACCTCTCTTAGCTTTTGGACTGAGTTAGGCTCAACGTCCGGAAAATCACCATAAATTAAATGAAGCTAAGCCAACTTTCATTTTCCTGTAATTAATTTTACCTAATTTTCAGGCGAACTCCCTTCCGCCCTCTAAATCCCCCCCTGCTTATACTCCATAACTGTTATCATAAGAGAGAAGACGGAAAAAGAATACATTTGGGATTCAGGCGTTTACCTGAGGCTCCCGTGTAACTCTTTGTGGTAGATCGAGCATTGGTTTGGGCTGAAACGCCTTTTGATTATTTTGGCGAAATTCCCTCACATTTTGATGAATTGCTTTAATATCCTTTGCTAGATCCCAAACTTTTCTAACATGGCATAAATCAAAAGACCTTTTCACTTTATTCTTCTCTTGATGTAGCTTCGCCTGAACAAGGAATTTGTCAATAACATCCTCAGCTCTATGCACTGTAATTCTGATGTCTCTGACCAACTGTTTCCACAGATTGCTATCGCTATGGTATTTTGCAGCAGCATCTAGGAAAGCTTTTAGGCGGCGAACTTCTTCTAGAAGATTCTGAAACTCTTTCTCAACACCTGAAATTAGCTTGACATTGTTAGTGACTAGCTGCAGTAGGTTCTCCAGCAGAAAATTCACCACTGAATCTGCCATATATATATATATATATATATATATATATATATATATATATATATATATATATATATATATATATATATATATATATATATAAAAAAATTATTGGGTAAAGCAAAATTGTAATCGGAGTGTAAGGTTAATAATTTCTTAGCGATGAAATCTTCTTACAATAGCTGCATATAAAGAAGATTATATGTGGAATTCTTCATCTCCAGTTGACTTCTCTGCAGAATTATTGATTATTCTTCATCTCCAGTTGACTTCACCTGCTGAATTAAAACTAAACCAAGTTTTTATTTAAGAAATAGAAAAAGAAATTTGATCGCCACAACAATTTAGTAAACGGAGAAGGAGAAGGGTAAAAAATGTCCCACAACTATTGATAAAGTTCTGAAAATACCTTTCATCCACCCCAATTGATATACCCCTCCATTCACTTTTTTAATTTTCTAATGCCGGTCAATGGTAAATTTAAAAAATTAATTAATTTAAATTTCACGTAACAATTTCATATTGGTCGAAATTAAATATATATATATATCTATTTTTCAGACTAACCCGCCCCGAATATGACCCGAATAAAAAGTTCAAATAAAAAAAGGCAATCCACTTTTACCTAACTCATGGATTTATATGTGTTCATTTTCTTGATTAATTTCATGTATAGCATTATCATCGAATAAAGGTTCACTACATTAAACAAACAAGAAAAGCCTAGCATGAATGAGCCAATAATATTTTTGACAATAATGCGGTAGAAAACTAGTGGTAGTCCAATAGTTTATCATATCTTCAAAACAATCACTTTGAGGTCCGCTATGTAAAAATAATTAGCTTAAACTCATCTTGAATATAACGCAACTTGTGTTTATCATATAAATTGAATTGGATTCCATAAGAAAAAGAAAATCACTTAGTAAATTTGTGTCTAAATGTTCGCTGCAGCTTTCATGGAGTTTGATAGAAGTTGGACCTTTTTTTAGTTAAACTTTTCGTTCGGATCGAATTAGTATTTGAAATCGGTTAGTCTGAAAAACTAATAGAAACGAGTGGGTCTTTCTAATGGGTAGATATTCTAATTTTGACCAACAAAAAATTATCACCGTGGATAGAAGTGAACCAAGATGAAAGAAGGGTTAAACGAAGAAAAGGTAGCATGTATTACTGATTCTTTTATTAAGCTTTCCATCTATACTTAAAACGAACGCCTTCATTAGATATGTAAAGGAATCTTCCTTCTGTTACCACCCAAAAAAATAATAATAATTAGGATCCTACTGATGTCTCATTGAATTACTTGGAAGAAGCTGAGGGAGATTAGCATGTCAATGGTTGTTAAGAAAAGGAAGAGAAAAAATTCCTAATCACATAGGAGGATGAATTTAGTGGAGACACCTACAATAATAACAACAATACAGTATAATCTCACTTAGTGGGGTCTGGGGAGGGTAATGTGTACGTAGACCTTATCCCTATCCTTGGGTAGAGAGGCTGTTTCCAAATAGACCACCGGCATCCTTCCCTCCAAGAACTTCCCACCATGCTCTTGGGGAGACTCGAACTCACATCCTCTCGTTTAGAAGTGGGAGTTGCTTACCATCAGAGCAACCCCTCTTGTCCCTATGGAGACACCAACCCAAAACAAAAAAGAAAACAAGAAATAAATTGTTTATAGTTTCAAATGCGTGATGTAGTCTATTGAATCAGTCTACAGCTGAATCAGTCTACTGTTGAATCAGTCCAAGATATATGGTAATACAACATGTCAACATCTAATCTCTCTTCCTCTCCCATGCAGAGTCTCTGCATTCTTGAGGGTGGCGGAGAGATGAAACTTGAAATGGATTAAGCAGATGTTTTCAATATATATTGATATAAAAACATTCAACTTTTCTCTCTAGTAACTGCAATATGTAATAAATAACAAAAACAAAGAAATAAGAACGAAACAAATACCCGCTGGAGCGTTCTCGAAGGTTCCGGTAAGTACAATCGTTACTAAATTATATTCCCTTCGTTTTATATTGAGTGCGGTACTTTCCTTTTTAGTCTGTTCAAAAATAAATGACACATTTTTAAATATGGAAATAATTTAACTTTAAACTCTTTACTTTATCTTTTTTGCCCTTAGTGAGAAACTTTTATAGCCACACAAATGTTGAGATAAGAGAAAATACATGATATAGCCTTGTATATTTTGTGTATACTCATTGTATATTTTCGGTATATCCATGGTATATCTTGTAATTGGGCTATGATGATTGTGTATCTGAGCCCAGGCTATACCACGGATATACTGAAAATATACAATGAGTATACACAAAATGTACAAGGCTATATCATTTATTTTCTCTTATCTCAACAACAAATGGCATGATCCCACATCTTTTATGATGACTTCCAGCCGTACTTCTAGATGTTCAAATTAGCAAACTTTGACAAGCCTCCAACAAGTTGCAGCCCACAATGGTTGAACAAGCCAACCATAGCCTCCATGGAAAGCTTCCTTATTCACACGGGAATTTTCACAAAAAAACTCTAACCATTTTTACTATAAATAGAGGTGCTTGCCTTTATTGTAAATCATCACAAAAAATTAGAGTGTTCATCACCAAGAAGAGTGAGAACAAGAGTGATCCTAGAGAGTCCTCGTTTGTGAGTTTTTGAGAGTTTTTTATGAGTTTTGTAAATACTCGTGTAATCTATTCTTGTGAGTATCAGAGGTTATTTTTCTCTCAAATTTGTGTTTACCAACACCCAATCGATTCATATACCCCAACAAGTGGTATCAGAGCCAGGTTAGAGGCGTTGGTCGAGTTTTTAGGTGATGGGCCAAATTTGGATTTTCGGAGCTTTGCTCGAAATCCAATTCTAACGGCACCATTGGATTCGTCTCGTCGAACGGAGTCCCACGCATCAAACAATAACCTAACCGGAGTTCAAACGAGCCCAGAAATCGCGGTCAAAGTTTGGTCAACTTTGCTGGAGGTTCGCCGGGAACTCGCCGGAGAAGACGACCGGTCAACTGTAGCGAACCAGTCAACTCTCTGAAATTGCATACTGGTCCCTCAACTTCCCCTATAGTGGTATTTCAGCCACGAAGTTTCAATTCCACAATTTTCGACCATTCCGGACGCAACGGTGAACTCCGTGTTTAAAGATTCAACACTGATCGTGTTGAAAAATTATTTTGTAAGATGATAATGTCCACAGAAGAGTCAACATCATCTTTCGGAGCCATGATTACACTTACTGCCACAAATTACACGCTATGGAGACCTCGGATGGAAGATCTCCTACGCTGTAAAGATTTTTTTGATCCCATAGAATTGATGGGTAAAAATCATGATCCCGCCAAGGAGTTAGAGTGGAAGAAATCAAATTGAAAAACTATTGGTCAAATCCGTCAATGGATTGATCATAGTGTCTTCCACCATGTTGCACAAGAAATAGACGCATATACCCTTTGGAAGAAGTTGGAAGACATGTACCAGGCCAAGACCGCTCGGAATAAGGCCCTATTGATGAGGCGCTTAGTCAACAGGAAGCTAAAAAATGAAACTTCAATTGCCGAGCATACTAGTGAGTTCCAAAACCTGGTCAACCAGTTGTCGTCTTTAGAGATGCCACTTAGTGAGGAAGTTCAGGCGCTGTTACTACTCAGTTCCCGATAGTTGGGAAACGCTGGTCGTATCACTCAGCAACTCAGCCCATAATGGCTACCATATCAATGGTCAAGGATGCCATATTCAGTGAAGAGGCAAGGAGAAAGGAGATGAGCACAGATCAGACCCATGCCTTTGTCACAGAGAACCGGGGGAGGCAACAAAAGAGTAGCAAAAGCAAATGGAGAGGCAGAAGCAAGAGCAGGGGCAGGTCCACTGATGGCAGAAAACCAACATATAAGTGCCATCATTGTGGAATAGAGGGACATATGAAGAAGAACAGTTACAAATGGAAAGTGGAGCAAGGCCAGAGCAGTTCACAACCAAAAAACAAGGGTGGAGAAACGTTAGTTACTATCTCTGGTGATGTAGCTTATTGTTCAACCCAAGATGAGACATGCCTTCACGTCTCACGAGAAGACACGGAATGGGTGGTAGATACTGCAGCATCCTACCACGTGACTCCATATAAGGAATACTTCACAACATACAAAGCCGGTGACTTTGGAGCTGTGAAAATGGAAAATTCTAGTTCCGCTGAGATTGTCGGAATTGGTGATGTCCAGATAAAGACAAGTTCCGGGAGCACAATCACTTTGAACGATGTCCGCCATGTGCCAGATCTTCGGCTAAATCTATTGTCAGGAATAGCTCTTGACAAACAGGGCTATGATAGTCACTTCAGCAAAGGCACATGGAAGTTAGCAAGAGGCGCTATGACAGTCGCCCGAGGACATATTTGTGGCACGCTATACAAGACTCATGTGAAGATATGCACATACAGCCTCAATGTTGCAGAAAATGATGCTTCTCAAAATTTATGGCACCAGAGACTCGGCCATATGAGTGAGAAAGGGTTGTCTACCCTAATAAAAAAGGACTTCATCAACATGGACAAGGATGCTGTACTAAATCCTTGCGCAATCATTGTTTGTTTGGTAAGCAGCATAGAGTCTCGTTTAATTCCTCTTCAACGAGAAGATCAGAGTTACTCAGTCTGGTACACTCTGATGTTTGCAGTCCCTTAGAGGTTGAATCACTCGACGGTAATCGATACTTTCTAAAGTTCATTGATGATGCTTCTAGAAAGGTGTGGGTGTACTTCTTACGGACGAAGGACCAGGTGTTCGATTACTTCAAACTGTTCCATGTCATGGTAGAACGTGAGATAGGAAAGAAGTTGAAGTGTCTTCAATCCGACAATGGAGGTGAATACTCTTCCAGGCAGTTCAATGCCTATTGCAGATCATATGGCATTCGACATGAAAAGACGGTCCCACGCACCCCTCAACACAACGGTGTAGCTGAAAGAATGAACCGAACAATCATGGAACGTGTTCGGAGCATGCTCAGTATGGCTAAGTTGCCAAAGCCATTATGGGGAGAAGAAGTCAGAGCCGACTGCTACTTGATCAACTAATCTCCATCAGTACCATTGAATTTTGAAGTTCCGGAGAAACTTTGGTCTGGAGAGGTCCATCATATTCTCACTTGAAAATATTTGGATGTTTGGCGTACGCACACGTATCCAAGGAGCTCAGGCAGAAGCTAGATGCAAGGACCTCTCCATGCATATTCATAGGCTATGGAAATGAAGAATTTGGATACAGATTATGGGAACCAAAAGAGAAAAAGGTGATCAGAAGTAGGGACGTAGTGTTCCATGAAAACCAGACAATAGAAGAAATTGAAAAGCCCACAATATCTCAGAAGCCAAATGCTGCTCCTCAGGTGCCAGAGGCAACAGCAGAATCATTCATGAGAAATGAAGATACAGTGCCAGAAGATATTCTAGAAGTAGAAGACAATGAGGAAGAAGACGGTGTTGAGCAGGGGGAGATACAACCCGCTCTGCCAGATGTTCCAGAACCATCACAAGACTCAGATGATGGTGGATCTCCTCATATTCCAGAAGTTCGTAGATCTGAACGAGGTCGGATTCCATCGAGAAGATATCCAGAATCCGACTATCTTCTACTTACTGAAGATGGAGAACTAGAGAGTTTCCATGAAGCAGTATCTCATAAGGACAAAGAACAGTGGTTGCTCGCAATGCAGGACGAGATGGAATCTCTGCAGAAAATAGACTTATGAGATCGTAGAACTTCCAAAAGGAAAGAAGGCACTGAAAAATAAATGGGTGTTCAAGCTGAAGAAAGATGGCAGTGGAAAAGTGGTGAAATACAAAGCACGATTGGTAGTCAAAGGATTCCAGCAGAAGAAGGGAATCGACTTTGATGAGGCTTTTTCACCCGTAGTCAAGATGACTTAAATCAGAGTCATACTTGGATTGGTCGCAAGTATGAACTTGGAGCTTGAACAGATGGATGTCAAGACAGCGTTTCTTCATGGAGATTTAAAAAAAAATCTATATGCAGCAGCCCGAATGTTTTGAGGTTTCAGGAGATAACCTCGTGTGCAAGCTGAAGAAGAGTTTGTACGGTTTGAAGCATGCACCAAAACAGTGGTGAGTCAAGGGTACAAGAAAACTGGCGCAGATGAATGTGTTTACATTCAGAAATTTTCAGACGGGAATTTCGTTGCTCTTCTACTATATGTAGACGATATTCTGATCGTGGGGAAAGACGCAACGAAGATCAACCAGCTGAAGAAGGAACTCTCTAAGTCTTTTGACATGAAAGACTTAGGACCGGCTCAACAAATATTGGGAATGCAGATCACCCGAGATAGGAAGAACCAGAAGTTATGGCTATCTCAGGTGAAGTATATTGAACGAGTGCTTGCACGGTTCAATATGAACAATGCCAAACCAGTTAGCATTCCATTAGCCAACTATTTCAAGCTGAGCAAGAGTTCCTGTCCCTTATCCAAAGAAGAGATTGGGGAGATGTCGTCAGTACCATATTCTTCAGCAGTTGGAAGTTTGATGTATGCTATGGTGTGTACAAAGCCCGATATTGCTCACGCAGTGGGAACAGTGATTCGTTTTCTCTCCAACCCCGGGAAAGAGCATTGGGAGGCAGCAAAGTGGATTCTTAGGTATCTTAAGGGTATAATGAAATTATGTCTTTGTTACGGGGGAGCTGATCCAATCTTGGAAAGCTATACAGATGCAGATATGGCCGGAGATCTTGATAGTAGAAAATCTACTTCAGGATTCATTTACACTTTTGCAGGGGGAGCTGTTTTATGGCAGTCTAGGCTACAGAAGTGTGTTGCTTTATCCACAACCGAAGCAGAATACATTGCTGCCGCTGAAGCTGGAAAAAAGATGTTGTGGCTAAAGCGTTATCTCCAAGAGTTTTGAATCAAACAAAAGGAATACAAGGTACATTGTGATAGTCCGAGTGCTTTGGATTTGAGCAAGAACTCCATGTACCATTCCCGTACAAAACATATTGACTATCATTGGATACGCGAGGTGATGGATCGACAACTGTTGAGACTAGTGAAGATCCATACGAAGGAGAATCCAGCTGATATGTTAACAAAGGTAGTGACTAGAGAAAAGCTAGAGTTATGCAGAGACATAGCCGGGATGTTTATTTCAGATACGGCTGGAGGGGGAGAATTGATGACTTCCAGCCGTACTTCTAGATGTTCAAACTAGCAAACTTTGACAAGCCTCCAACAAGTTGCTGCCCACAACGGTTGAACAAGCCAATAGCCTCCATGGGAAGCTTCCTTATTCACACGGGAATTTCCACAAAAAAATCCTCACCATTTTTACTATAAATAGAGGTGCTTGCCTTCATTGTTAATCATCACAAAAATTAGAGTGTTCATCACCAAAAAGAGTGAGAACAAGAGTGATCCTCGTTTGTGAGTTTTTGAGAGTTTTTTATGAGTTTTGTAAATACTCGTGTAATCTATTCTTGTGAGTAATAGAGGTTGTTTTCCTCTCAAATTTGTGTTTACCAACGCCCAATCGATCCACATACCCCAACATTTTACCCCTTAATCTTTTAAGACCACAAGTTTTAAAAGTGTTCTTTTTTTTTTCGTGCCAAGTCAAACCACCTCAAACAATATGAAACGGAGGGACTAAGAGTGAAGGAGCTAGACTCAATTTACACGTTTGTTTAAATGAAGAGAAAACACGGTGATTAACGTTCTGATTCTTTAGTTTAGGCTAATTGGAATGTTAATGAGTCTGAGGTTCGGCTGTATTTCCTAATGTAATTTTGTGAAATGGTTTCTTAAAGGCCAACAATATAAAGCTGCACTTCCTCAAATTCAGAATTTGATTTCCAGAAAATATATTTATCAGAGAAAAGTTTTAATGCATTTTTATATTGGAACATTCTCTCTTCACAAACAACTAATACTACACCTGCACGCATATTGTACCCAAATGACCAAGTCTTGACATTTGCGTTAGACGTTACTTGCAACTTAATATCCAAATGATCGTCTACCCGCCAAAGAAAACTATGAACCCTGGGCAGAATTTTGGCAAATCCAGATGGATTATGTCAATAAATGAGTCATTGTCTAACCCAACCCAAGTGTATTTGGATTAAGATAGGCTGGGTCAAGATGGGCTAAATAATGAGTCATAACCCAACCCGCCCAACTTGACCCATATTTTAAAATCATGTTCATCTTGCATAAAAAAAATCTTTTACCATTAAAATATAAGTTGACCAATATTTATTTTGGTGGGGGAGCGGAGTAGGGGGATTGTGGGGTGAGTGGTGTAGAAAAATAAAAAAATTAAAAATTGATAAAAAAAATCTTTTACCATTAAAATATAAGTTGACCAATATTTATTTTGGTGGGGGAGCGGAGTAGGGGGATTGTGGGGTGAGTGGTGTAGAAAAATAAAAAAATTAAAAATTGAAAATACAAAAAAAAAAAAAAATTTAGGGGGTTGGTGCCGAAGGGGAGTGTGCGGTGGGTGGGGAGGGGTAGGGGGTAGGGTGGTGCACAAAAATTTAAAAACAAAAAATTGAAAATACAAAAAAAAAAACCTTGGGAACTTTTTTTGGGAACGAAGAGTAGGAATAGCGTAGGTGGGTGGTGTAGAAAAATAAAAGAATAGAAAATTAAAATACAAAAGAAAAATGGGACAACTGAGTAGGTTTGAGTGAGTTTTATGGAATGTATTTAAGCTGTTAAATGAATCAGAATGGGCTATCAAAAATAATGGATTAACTTGGGCTCAACCCAAATTGACTCATGAGTTAAAACGTTTGTAGCCCGACCCATTAATCTCTGGGCTAATGTGTTAGATGAGTTTGGACTAAATTTGCCACCCCTAAAAACATTATCCGGGAGACCACCTCCACTTATTACTAGAGACCAGGAGAGTTAGGAAGGTGACTATCATTTTGTCATCAGGACCTTCCACTCAATTGATTTGTGCAATACTTCTCTTCGCCACTCAGAAGTACGTCATCGTGTTACATTTGGCGTAGAAGAAATCCCAGCTCATAACCGGCATTTTTAATTACTTCACCATATTTCATCTCATCCATCTAAAGAGCTGACAGTTTGGACTACCCTCGAGCCATAATCACGTGATGAATCTGAATATTATCTACTCTAGCACTATGAAGGGCTAGCTTGCTCATCCACATTCCTTGTTCATCAATCATAACACAGTCCGATAACGACCGATCTTTAAACACCACTAAGGAGGTAAGTCATCAATCAACAAAAACCAGAAAACCGCGATATTGAAATGGAAATGCATTTAAATACCAATAGCTTCCGAACGACCACATTTAAAGGTTATCTCTGGGTTAAACAGTCTAACGACAACAAGGAAATAATTTGTGGGATGGGGTAGGGGGTTGACAAACTATGTATAAAGACAATTCTAATGGGGTCCAAACAGACTGGGAGACAAACAGTAAAAACAGGATAACTTGGTTATGCTTTTCTAGTTCACACCTCTCCAGCACTCGAATAGCATAGAACCCACATGGATATGGAACTTATGTGTGCCATGGGCCAAGAAAGGGAGGCAAGGGAAGCTACACAACAGACCCATCCAAGCTCCATATCACTCCTCAAACTCGTGCATGTGATCTAAGAGGTAATTAGCAGCAAGCTCCTCATTTTTATTGCAGGCAAAGAAAACTTCTAATACAAGGTCATGATCGAAGCCCATTTGCTCAAGCTGCAAAAAGAGGGAAACACAAGACAAACAATTCGTCCTCAGCGGAAGGAAGTATATAGATAAGAATATATGCAACCGCCTTGTTATACTCACACGTTCTATGGCTTCACGCTCTTCGGGTGTTACTTGTATAGCCTGTGGCATTGCTGCTGCAAGTTGGCCCAGTATGTTGCTGATACACCAGAGCGAACATGAATTAGTACAAAATGTAATATTATGAGAGAATAGGTAGAAGAGTGAACATACCCTTCTCCTCCTCCCTCAACAGGTTCATTGATAAGACGAAGGAAATCAGCCTGGTGCTCCTGTATAAGCCTCATTAGCTGAGGATTCTGCTTCCCTAGCTCCTGAAGCATGGGCTGCCAACAATTGAAACAATGAAAAGAGAAGCCACCCATAATTTTTACAGATAAACCAAAACTAGAAACAAATTCAAAAGACAGTTTATATATCCTGTAAGGAGTGAACCTGCAAAATTTGTGGGTTGGCCTGAACCATTGCTCGTAAAGCTTGGAACTGACAATGAAAATCATTTAGATTAACTTCACTAAAATGGACTTTCCATAATGAGAGAGAGAAAGGGTAAGGATGCAGGTACTAAAGGTCAGGAATTTTAGACGCATACCTGCTGACTGTTCCTTAGAAAGTCTAAGGTGTTCGCACCACCAGTATTAGATCCCAAGCTGGGAAGACCCTGTGTGAACAATGGGTTAAAGCCCAATATCGTGAAATACCCACCCACCCACCAGCCCCCATCCTCAAAAAAAAAAAAAAGAGGAACCAAAAATATGAACCAAACCATCTACCTGGGGAAAGAGATTCAAAGGATCAGCATTGGGTCCGCCTGCAGGAACAGGTGCTGGTTGTGCTGCTGGCAGAGGCTGAGCCGGCTGGTTTCCTGCCTGAGCACTGGGTGGACTTCCACCAACTGGAGGAACCTCTGCTGTCTCGGGAATACCCTATTGATTAGAATTTAAGACTTGATCAGCAATAGGGACAGCCACCAGGGGCTTCTAGGAAAGCTTAAAGACTTTGGACAGAAATGTAACCGTCTGATGTAAAACAAAATTAAGCCAGAGGTGGGAGGGGGATAGTTTACTTTCTATGATAGGAAAGGAGAGGGATTAAGTCAGAAGGCTTGCACAGCTAACGGATGCATGCTAGAGAAAGGAGGGAGCCACCAGAGAGGAGAGTGGACTTGTACTTGCGGAGCAGAGGCAGGAGCTGAACAGGGCTAATCCTTTTCCTTTTCTTAATAAATGGTTTTTAATGCTTTTGAATGCCTATCTCATCATTTTACTATCTTGTGTGACTAGTCCAAAAGCTTAAGAGAGAATTTTATTTATGTTCTCAGGTGCAAGCAAGATCCTTTCTTGGACTAAGCATGTGAACATTATTGATGTATACTTTTTTTGAGAGCATTTTTGTTGATGTATAACTGTGAGATTCGAAACCTGTCCCATAAAAAAATTGCGTGAACCATCTAATTTAAAACCTTAAGCTGTTACAGATGACTGGCTCCAAAGACTAGCCTTCAAATCATGTATCCTGTCCCATTAAAAAGGGGGCTAGGTTCCAGTAATACATTTTGAACACTATAGTTTTGGCAATTGGAGGACATAGGCTGACAATATTATATTTATCTGAATGGCCAGAAATCCTTCTCACACTTGAGATTTGCACAAGCTGACCATGATACCACCTTGTCCTTTGTCAGAAAAATGGACCTTCTGAAGCAAAACAGTCCAATTGATGTAGAATTTATTTTTCTGTGCTGCATTTAATTAGTTGAAACTCTGTATTTGGTTCATTTGCATTTAGGCTTGCACTTTTTGACACTGTTAAAGCCCTCATCTGTAATGGATCTAAAAATTAGGCTCACTCAACAAGTGAACAAGCAAGCCTCCTGTGTCAGCTACCAGGAAAGGAATTATCAGCAGTTGCTCTATAATTGAACAAACAAGGAGCTCACGAAGAATGGGTCCAGAGATGGCAAAAGCAAACAGTGACCCCCAAAGCTACAGATGCACACAATTTATCAAAAAGGAGTCAACAAACTTACAGAGTACAAGTATTCAACAGCTCTCTCGGGATTGTTAAAAGCTGCCCGTAGAGCTCGAACAACTGTGTCCCTATCCCACATTCCACCACCCATGTCAAGAATCTGCTGAATGGCTCCATCAAGGTTGTTACCAGCGACCAAGCTTGAAGCGGCTTGGCCATAGACATCGGATCCTGGCCTGGCCATATAAATAGATCATATACGTAGAAGGTCATCTAACAATTCAGCAGAAAATGCAAAAGGAGGAAATGTTTCTTGAAGAATATACTTACACAGCAGTTGATGCAGGAGCAGCAGAAGGGGCAGGAGCAGGGGCGGGAGCGGGAGTTGGGGAAGGCCTGAAACATAGAAAGCCATCACAAGGAAGAAGCTTTCATGAAATGTTCTCTCTTCCCCAGAAAAGTTAATGCAGAGAGAATTAAACCGCAAGGCGCTGGCAACAAATAAAATGATTTGAAATGAACACTATCCCAAATGTTAAACCTAAATTCTGATAAGTTTGAGCTTTTTATTTATATATTATTCTTCATTAATAGTATTTAGAAAATTTAGAAAAGAGTATGAACTTCTTATCCTGTTTAACCATGAAAACTATAGTGAGTCTAGATACTTCCCACTTAAAATAGTCATTATTACGTAGATGGAACTGACACAACACATACAAAGGGAGCTGCCATGGTGTATGCTATTTGCTGATGACATAGTATTGATTGACGAGATGCGAGGCGGGTTTACGCAAGGTTGGAGGTTTGGAGATAGACGAGAGTTAAACGTTTTCAAGTTGAGTAGGACGAAAACAAAGTACTTGGAGTGCAAGTTCAGCGATAGTATGCATGAAGAAAAAGTGAAAATGAAGATTGATACACAACTAATCCCCAAAAGAGGTAGTTTCAAGTATCTTGGGTCTGTAATCCAAGGCAACAAGGGTATTAACGAGGATGTTACTCATCGTATTTGAGCGGGAGAATGAAATGGAGGCTCGCTTCTAGGGTTTTGTGTGATAAAAATGTGCCACCAAGACTTAAGGGCAAGTTCTGTAGAGTGATGTTAGACCGACTATATTGTATGGAGCTGAGTGTTGGCCCGTCAAAAAGTTCCTTGTCCAGAAGATGAAAGCAGTTGAAATGAGTATGTTGAGATGGATGTGTGGGAGACGAAAGCAGTTGAAATGAGTATGTAGTGTGGGCATACCAAAAAAGACAAGATTAGGAACGAAGTTATTAAGAACGAGATGGGCGCGACCCCTGTGGAGGACAAGGTGGGAGTGGCCTTCGTGGAGGACAAGATGCAAGAATAGGATGAGATGGTTCGGCATATGAAGAGGAGAGACATAGATGCCCCGGTCAGGAGGTGTGATAAATTGATCACGGCGGTCCTAAGGAAGGGTAGGGGTAGGCCAAAGAAGTAGCGGGGAGAGATGATTAGGCAGGATATGTCATTACTTCAGCTTACCGAAGACATGACACTTGACAGTAAGTTATGGAGGTCGAGAATTAGGGTTGAATATTGACAAGTAGTCGTTTCTCCTAGGCTTACCAGTAGTACTAGTACTATTCTTGTATTTTCTTATTCCTGGTTTTTTCTTATTACATGTTGTATCATTCACTTCTGTTACCCTACTACATTGCTGTTGCTATTGTTTGTGATTAATTTTCATTGTTCCTTGAACCGAGGGTCTATTGGAAATAGCATCTTACCTTTACAAGGTAAGAATAAGTTCTGCGTACATATTACCCTCCCCAAACTATACTTATGGGATTAAACTGGTTTGTTGTTGTTGTTCCTAGATGTCTAGGCTCCAATTTAAAAGTCTCACCGGGACAAATTAATACATCACAATGTTACGGTTAACAAAAATACTAGGGGCAAACTCCTAATTGCACGGTCAAAAGTAAAAATAACATGGAAACAAAAAAAATCTAAGAAAATATGACATAGAAGAAGGAAAACTTACGAGGCAACTGGGACTTGAGCAGCTGTTGGTGCAGGAGTTGAACTAGGTGTTGGGGTACTTGACTGCGGCACCTACAAGTCAAAATCAAAGAACGTTTTAACTAAAGCCTACTCAGTAGAGCAACAACGTCATCACAGTAAGTGTATGAACGTGCACATGCAATAGTGTTGTCAAAGCTGAAAAAGCTCTAAAAAACACTCTAGGTCTATTGGGGCTTTAAGCGCACATAAAATGTAGGCTTTAGTAAGAAAAGGCGCAATGAAGGAAAAAAAATCTATATGCAATTCAAGAATAGAGAAACAAATGCATTCATAATGTTTTTCTTTACAGCTAATATATTTATTTTCCGATTATGTTTGTTGTTTATTGTCAGTTGGTTCATGCTAAAGCTCATGGGCAATGAGGTGCAGGTCTTAGAGGGCGTTTGGATTGGCTTTTAAGCTGGTCAAACAAGCTTTTAAGCTGTTTTAAGCGTTTTTTAGATCTTTGGCAAAACTGACAAATGCTTAAAACAAGTTCAAAAGTGCTTTACACAAGCCAAAAGCAATAAGTTGGTCTATCTCAACTTATAGCTTTTGGCTTAAAATCATTATGGGGTTTGACCAACTATTTTACCCTATTACCCTTATAACTTTTTTATGATCTCCAAATAATCCTTCCCTCCCTACTCCCTTTCTTCTTCCTTCTTCTGTAGCCACCATTCATAAATCTGCAGTATTCACCCTTCATATGCAAAATACATGAATTTGATTGATTATTGATGCCACATATTCCATAGCAGCAACAAGAAAACATCATTCCGTTTTCGATCTATTATCACCATAGATACAGTGATTTAATTAGAAGGGATTTAGCAATATTTGGTCAACTTCTAAGCAATATAGCGGTGTTAAACTAAGATTTTTTCATCTTTTATTTTATTTGATAAGTAATTAAATATATTAATAAATTTATGCACTAAGCCAGTGCATCAGGCATAATTACAGGTTCTGCAAAGCCTCTATTGTATCTAGCATTCCATCTACATCATGATCAATTACCAGATTGCACCAAAAAGCTAACAAAAAATACATCTACGTTTAAGGCTGTGAATATTGCTCGATGTGCCTTCAAAAATTCTATTGTTTCTTTCAAGCCAGACAGTCTACCCGATGGCTTGAGGTATGGTATTTCAAGTTCTTAGAGATTTCTTACTAATCCCCTCTCTGCTCCAACCTTGCAAGAGTTCAACAATTGATTTTGGCATTGGCCCAAATCATGCCCAAAATTACCAGAAACATATTCCACAGCTGCCTAGTGACCCTACAATGCAAGAAGAGATGGCCAACTTCTTCCGGATGCTCTTCACACAATGGGCATCTACTGCACAGCCCCCTCTTTTGGAGGTTTGATTGTGGAAGACAAGCCTCCCGAGCAACAATCCAAGAGAAACAAGCAACCTTTAAAGAAGCCTTGCTTCTCCAAACCTTTTCCCAAGGACATAATACCCCGTCGCTGTTAGAATCTAGCATGTGGTAACAACTTTTGACTGAAAAAAGACCCTGTTGATCGCTTTTCCAACCTATGGAGTCTGTTCTGTTGTGATCCAAGGTTATGTTGTTTCACCTCTGAAGCAGAATACAGAGTCTTTCCACTTCCCAATCAATAAAATCCCTTCTTGGGAAAAGATTCCACCCTTGTGTTGAAAAGAATACTGCAATTTCTCCCTTTGCCTGTACTGCACTGTATAACATCTTACTAAGGCCCTCCATGACAAGAATAAAGAGAAAAGGAGAAAGAGGATCGTCTTGTATTAGTCCTCTTTGTGAGGGAAAAAAAACCTTGAGGCTTGCCATTTACGAGAATAGAGAATTTTACTGAGGAAATACAAACTCTGATCCAATTAATCCATTTGCAGCTGAAGCCCATCTGCCTTAATAAATTCAGCAGAAAACCCCAATTGACATGATCAAAAGCTTTTTCGATGTCTAACTTACAAAGGATTCCCAGCTTTCCTAACTTCATTCTTGAATCCAAGCATTCATTAGCAATCAAGGCCGCATCTATGATGTTTCTATCCCTAAAAAAGCCATTTGAGAGGGGTTGACTAGACGAGAAAGCACTTTTTTAAGTCTATCCGCCAAAGTTTTTGATAGAATCTTGCAGAAATTGCCTATCAAACTGATAGGTCTGAAATCTTTAAGTTCCTTTGCACCAGTTTTCTTGGGAATAAGAGCAATATAAGAAGCATTTAAGCTTCTCTCAAAACATTCAAGATTGTGAAAGTGGTTGAGAGCATTCAACAAATCAACTTTATTACTCCAAAACACTTTTGGTAAAAACCCATGGAGAAACCATCCGCACAGGAGTTTTGTCACTTTCACAATGTTTGATTACCTCCAGAATCTCCTCTTCCAGGAATGGATGGTATAGCCATTCTTTTTCCTCATTAGAGATACAGGGAGCATTTGCAAGCTCCCATTCTGGCCTCCAAGACTCACTCTCTCTGTATAAGGACTCATAAAACTAAGAATCTCATTAGAGATTACCCCCAATTTCCAGCTTGTCAATTTGATTGAACCACCTATGGGAATTAGCCATTTTGTGGAAAAAAAACAGTGTTGTTATCTCCTTGCTAAAACCAGAGGCAACTGGACTTCTGCCTCCATGAGATTTCTTCCAATCTAAAAATCTCCTCAAGCTCCGTTTTTGTAAGCTTGCTTTGGAAAGAAGTAGATCATCTGTTAGAGGTGTTTCTTCAGCATACTGGTCAATTTCCATAATCCTATTCAGAATACACAATTTCCTGTTCTTCAAATGTCCGAAAGAGGACTTGTTCCTTTCCTTCAACTTGAGTTTCAGCAACTTAAGTTTCTTTGCAAAAATAAAATCTGGTCTACCAAGAATGTAGAAAGAACTCCACCAGTTTTTGACTACTTTCTCAAACTCAGGATGTTCCAACCACTTATTTTCGAACTTAAAATACGAGACATTATTAGAATTAGACCAGTGCTCGCACTCGAGAAATAATAGACTGTGATCCGAGACCATACGAGGAAGAGTAGATTGTTTGATTACACCGAATAGATCATCCCACTCGGCAGAAAACAAGAATATGTCGATCCTAGAAGCCACTCTGCATGAGTTATCTTTAGACCAAGTATACTTTCCCCCAGATAAAGGGGGATCTATCAAATTTAAGTCCTCGATGAAATCTGAGAAATCCTTCATGCCACTGTCAAACCTGGAACAACGTTTTCTCTCACAAGGAAACCTTGTGGTATTGAAGTCGCCACCAATGATCCAAGGCCCCTTACAGAGACCCCTGATAGCCGAGAGTTCAAACCATAATTGGTTCTTCTCCTCCCTATTGATGGGTGCATACACTCCGGACATGCACAATGAAAAATCGGAGTGTATATTTGAAAGTTTAATGGAGATGGAATGAATAACGTGAAGAATAACAGACCCCTCCCAGACACTTGTATCCCAAAGAATAATCATGCCTCCCTTTCTCCCATCCACTTCCACAAAAGCATAATCCACCCATCTGTCAAATTTAAGACCTCCAGCCAGCTTGTGGGATCAAAATTCTAGCTTAGTTTCTTGAAGGCAAACGATGTCAGCTTTCCATTCCATAAGAAGGCCCTTCACCATCTCTCGTTTGTCAGCCTGGTTCAAATCTCTTACATTCCAAAAGATAATTTTGAGCTTCATCCGTAAGAAGTTGATGGCTGAAAACCCTTATCATAATTCACCCCGAAAACCAATATGTCAAGTTCATGGACAAATTTCTGTTTCTTCCCAGATTGCTTATTGGAATAATGAGACTTCCTGTAAGCATTCTTCCTCCTTTCAATTAGTTGTAGCATCTCTGTTATATCCTTCTCTAGCCCAACATATTTGACACCTAACATTTTACACACCTTGGAGGTATTTCTGTGAATCCAATGAGGGATGTTATCTTCATCAAAGTTTAGAAGTTTCCCCATACCTTCTGCCTCGGTCTCGTCATTATACCAGCAGAGACGTTGAGCATCATCCTGTGTGTAAATTGGAGTAATATCATCAGCGATCAAATCCATATTGTATTGCTTATTGGAATAATGAGACTTCCTGTTGGCATTCTTCCTCCTTTCAATTAGTTGTAGCATCTCTGTTATATCCTTCTCTAGCCCAACATATTTGACACCTAACATTTTACACACCTTGGAGGTATTTCTGTGAATCCAATGAGGGATGTTATCTTCATCAAAGTTTAGAAGTTTCCCCATACCTTCTGCCTCGGTCTCGTCATTATACCAGCAGAGACGTTGAGCATCATCCTGTGTGTAAATTGGAGTAATATCATCAGCGATCAAATCCATATTGTATTGCTTATTGGAATAATGAGACTTCCTGTTGGCATTCTTCCTCCTTTCAATTAGTTGTAGCATCTCTATCATATCCTTCTCTAGCCCAATATATTTGACACCTAACAATTTACATACCTCCGAGAGACTTGAAGAAACCCGTTGATCCAATTGAGAAATCAAAGAAAATCTCGAAGGTGATGCTAGAGCCATGTGTTCTAAGATATGTGGATTCTCAGAAGAAATGAAAGTCTGATCGGACCTGTGAAGAAAGTGTGAGACTTTATGCAAATATGGAAGAGGATCTAAGTGAGATACGCCCATACTGTTGGATTTTGGAGTAACCGAGGTGATGGGTCTCAAAGGTTGAAACGGTTCTGACCTGGTACTGATGGGCCAGAGTGGGTTGGGTAATAGATGAAATGGGCTCATCGGATGGAAGAGTTAGTATTTTTGTGGGGTGGGTGTCTTTAGTGGGCCGTTTGCTCGAGGAGCAGGAAAATAAGGCTTAGGGTTTTGGTGGGTGAATTTGATTTGAAAAGCAGACACTTGTTCATGTGGGGCCCATCCTGTGCGTAAATCAGACTGAATCGAAATATTTTCCGGTCCATTGCTTTGATCGGGTAATAACCCAACTTGATTCCGAGACTCTTTCTTCCCGTTACTGCAATACGCCGGAGCAAATTCAGAGGTACTCCCATCTAAAAGAAACTAGCCGGAAATGCAACTGGATTTTCAATCCAAACTGGAATCAACCCTACCACATCATCGAGCTTAATCTCCACAAGAGATGGGATTTTACATGGTGGGTTTTTAACTTGAATCCTTGCCCAATCAAAATTTACTTTGTCAATAGTGTTGACGTCCAGGCTAGTCAGACCACCAAAAATTTTTCCAAGATTGCAAGATTTAATAATGCGGACTGTTCTATGGGCCATCACCTCACCCTAGCCGCTTTCAAATAACCTTCAGGATTTGGATTGCTCTGAATTCTGTCCATTGTCGGCAAATCTCCATATCTTGTCTGCAAAATTAGCCCATCCAGTGTTCGTGGAGAATTCAGGAATAATGATGGATCTACTTCTCTTCTCTAGTTGCGTGACAATGAGTAGAAATCTGCCATAATTGTTGAAGTTCTGATAGATCAATATGTTTGGTCTGTTATCCTTTTTTACCCATCTGCTGCAAACTTTTCCTTGCCTTTCAGAGGCTATGAGCATAATCTGACATATCCAAGTAAGAGAAGCTTTGTTGATATAGATTTTGCTGACAAATCTAGGTTTACGCTCTATCCACTCATACCAACAATCTCTTTCAGTGGGGTTTTCTATAAGCTCAAAAGATTCTTTTCCCACTGTGAAAAGTGACATGTGATCCACAAGAAAACCAGAGAAACAGTCACAGTTTTAAGATGTTCAGAGCCAGCTAGAATGATCACTTCTTTTAGCCCTCTATTTTGTCCCTTAGCTTTTCCCTTTCCTCGTGGTTTTGATCTTTCTAAGTAGGTTTCAAAATGGAAAATTTGGACAAAAATTATTCCACTACAACCGACAACAACTATGCCTTAATCCCAAGAAAGTTGGGACAAAATTGTACATAGTGGACAAAATAGAGGGCTACAAAGTGATCATTTCAGTTGGCTCTGAACATCTTAAAACTGTGACTCTTTCTCTTCCTCTTCATCTTTTTTGTATCTGGTCCTTTATGTTTGATTACTACAACGTACTATACTTTTTAGCACTAAAAGAACTCCAACTCCTACTTTTTAAACAAATAATATAGGATCGTTTCATTTGGGTGACTTCCCTGCTTAAACAATGAAAGTCTACCCCTACAACTAACATGCATGGGTGGTGGATTTTACTTTAATTATTATATATCAATAAATGTTATTTAAATAAATAACTTATTTTACTAAAAAGAAATTCCAATATATTTACAAGGTAAAGTGAGTCGAGACACAATATTTATAACTTAATTTATTTAGTTATTAAAAATTAAAATTCACTAAAAATAATTTCATTTTTAGTGTTAGCAGCTTGAGGACAATTTTAGTCATTTTAGTAGAAAATCAGTTAATAAGCACCTTTTCCCGAACACATCAACCGCTTACTTTCAGCTTCAACACTTCTATCCAAACACGTAACTGCTTCTTGTTAAATTAAGCCCCAGCACTTCAAAAGTACTTTTAAGCCCAAGTGCTTACGCTACTTTTTTGTAGCTAATCCAAACGGGCTCTTAGTGCCTTGCCTTAGACTGAAGCGCAGCTTAAGAGAGCTGAAGCGCACTCCCTGAGCTTTTCTGAACTTCAAGGCATAAGCAAGGGCTTTCACGCTTCTCAACAACAACAACAACAACAACAAGTATAATCCCACTTAGTGGGGGTATGGGGAGGGTAGTGTGTACGAAGACGTTACCCCTACCCTTGGGTAGAGAGGCTGTTTCCAAATAAACCCCCGGCATCCTTCCCTCCAAGAACTTTCCACAACCTCTCGGTTGGAAGTGGAGGTAGCTTACCATCAGAGCAACCCCTCTTGTCTTTTCACACTTCTCAACAGATTTACAAAAAAGGGCTAGACACATCTTGCTGATTAAAATCGAAGTGTCCCCTCTAACCTATAGAACATAAGTCATTCTTCAAGTTCTGACTTATAAAGCCTAAATAGTCGAATTGTTTGCTCAACTAAGACGAATAAAAGGAAAAACACTTGTCACTTGCAAAACATTAATTACATAAAATGCTGCCAGTGTTCGTTGACGCAATCATTTACTAATGTTTGGTTGGCCTAAATTTAGAACGCATTGAAGAGAATGTTTTGCAGCATACAGAAGAAAATACATTATGCCTTATAAGGCCATAAATCATTTCCTCCAACAACCACCTCAACCTGATTTATACCAACTGGTGCTGCACCATCCACTTCTCCGACTATCTTATGCAACCAGCTTTTATGCTCAACCAAATATAGGGAGAATATTTTTCATAGTATTTAACATCACACCACACAGATACTGACAAGTGCTGCCAAGACACCTTAATAACAATTAAACTAGAGTAACAGAGTAAACTGAATTCATCAATTAACTTTCCAGATTTGTAGTCTGTTTAATGTAACTATTCATATGAATCAAAAAAAAAGTGAACTGCCTCTTTCAGTGAATATTGACTTTTTACTATAAAGGCCAACATCATCTATACTCAACCAAACATATAGGGAGAATATTTATAGGGAGAATATTTTTCATAGTATTTAACATCACACCACACATACACTGACAAGTGCTTCCAAGACACCTTAATAACAATTAAACTAGAGTAACAGTAAACCGAATTCATCAATTAACTTTCCAGATTTGTAGTCTGTTTAATGTAACTATTCATATGAATCAAAAAAAAGTGAACTGCCTCTTTCAGTGAGTATTGACTTTTTACTATAGAGGCCAACAGCATCTATACTCAACCAAACATATAGATAACATTTTTCATGATAAATAGTTTACTTTACACCAAACACACTTGCATGCTTCCAAAAATATCTCGGTACCAATTAGACTAAAATCAACTGAATTCAACAATTAACTCAGGATTCTGTAGTTTTGTTTAAGTAATCATTCGCCTTTAGCAAACAAAATAGATTTAGGTGTGCTTGGCATGACGGAAAATATCCAAGAAACCATCTACAGAGAGCAACTCTTTCTGTGATGTTTGGTTGCATAGAAAATATTTTCAAAAGTTTCCACTAAAAGAGAAATAGTGACTTCCATTACTAATGGACAGAAGTGGTTTTCCTTCACACCTTTATCAAATCTTAAGTTCATATTACTTCTTTTCTCAGAAAATATTCTGCAGACTCCAATAAATGACTTATCATCCAGAAAATATTTTCCATCATACCAAACACACAAGCAGCTATACATTAACCATTACCACCAAATTGTCACTACCACAACTATGACATTACCACAACTATGACGAGGGTAGGATCTGTACATGTAGGTCGGTAAACTGTCAGAGAATATAACCACATGCAGCTCATGTATAATCAGTCATTGATCAAGTAGACCACTATAACGCACCAGACTTCGCATCACAAAACGACTGCAAAGAAAACCCCAAGGCAAATGCAAAACAAGTTGCTTGGTACTAACTTTTTTTTTGAGTAAGGTTGCAAAACAAATGCAAATGATGATTTTACTCTCCTACTTCAATCCTCCTTTGGCAAATTCAGTAATCCACCTCTGATATATAAAACATAGTAAAACATCTCATAACATGGAAAGAGAAAGAGAATGTCTCCCGGAAAGCATAAAAGAGAAATAGATATATACAAAAGAAAATTGAGGAAAAGCTTTTTTAGTGTATAGTGCCTTTTTGGGATCGAATACCCAGTTTCCATAGGGTGGAAATAATCTGAACTTTGTCCCTTCCTCTATGATCCCACTATTGTGTATTTAAGCTTTACCACTCTTGGGTTGAAAATGAGGATAAATAAACTTCAAACTATTTCACATAAACAACAAAAAATGATATAAAACTGCAAACCTTAGCTGTTGGCGCAGCTGATGTTGCTGAACCTTCTCCAGGTGAGCTCTTACTCTAAAATTCCATGCAATAGAAGATAACAAATTAGAGTAAACACACAAATAAAAACAAAATATAGTGCCAAATTTCTCTGTACATTGTAAATCTATTTGCTTTTTGACAGGAAAAAACCTATTAAACGTTTTTTACTAAAAAGGAATTCCGACACATGGATTTGAAAGCAGGTATGCATCCGAAGAAGGCGTGTATATATTCAGTACAGCTACGTGCTGCTTTTGCTTATTTTAGATCATCTTGAAGAATCCGAAGCAATTACCAACGCCACTTGACACGGGTATTAAAGGAAAATGGTGCATCCGTGTAAGATAAGTAAAAACACAAAGTGATATACAATGAGCACTGATAGAAAAGCATCCGTTGAGCACACAATTCCCACTGGTTTTTACGTCTGCAGGTCTTCAATGTAACTTACATTAACATGTGGAGCATGAGATAAACGCAAGAATAAAGCAACCATTTGATAGAAGCAATCTCAAATTGTACTCCATTGCAGGACAGAAAGCACAATAAAATGAAGGATAAGATTCGTCGACAAAAGATTCTTATATACCACGATATCAATTACTCCATCGCCATCATATGACCTGTTACACTTATAAATTTATATTTCAAAAAATGATAGGGACCATCATCAAGAACCAAAAAAAAAAAACTTCTAATCAGCACAACAGATAATACTTCAATCATTCTTCAGTTTATACAGCAGTTGTGCTGTCTTAATATCAAAATAAATTATATTGGCATACTTTAGATGAGTATCTACGCCTCACTCGAACATATTCACCCTGTTTCTCTTCAACCTCCTGCTAATCAAACTAAGAACATTAAACGAACGATCAGAATTTGCACGGTAAAAAGAACACTAAGATGATTAGTCAGTCAAGAATGTCCTTGAGTATCTGATTTGGGATATTTTATACTATCAACGCCTTCCTGCAGGTAAACCTGATTTTGGGTTACACATGAATTTGAATGCGGATTTACCAAGTGCAAGAGCATGTTTCCAACTCTGATACCATGAGAAATAATCGAAAGATTCAACCCAGAGCCTTAAGACAATAAGTGGAGTCACACAAGACCTTTATAAATGCATTTGCATGCTCTTATATGCCTGATACATTATATAAGTCCAACTAATAGTTCAGCTTAAGCATATAATGGTTTCCAAGAAGAACACTATTTGACAGGAGCAACAACAACTCACCTTCCAAATACAATAGTTATAAGCAATTAACTAATACATTACTCCATAATCTATCTCCAGAAAGCCCCTAAACACAGGTTGTAGAACCCAACATATCCACCATGCTGTCTATATTCACACACTCCAAACTATACCAATAGCACTTAAAATTAGAAGTGAAAAGAAAAAAGTCCATCTTTACCTTTGTTAACATGATTACTATGAAGTTGTTTTCAGCAACTTTATTTTCTTCCAGTGTCGTCCCGTTTTTAAGGACCTTTCCCTGGTGGATAAGCATCTGCTGGCCAGCAGGATAAACATCTGAGCCCTGAACTGTTTCTATGTTCTTCTTCACATCGGCAACCTGAACAATACAAAAATTCAGCAAAAATTATCTTTTCTAGCCTTTGGTGTATAATGGGTGCTTGGTTTGACCTCCAACTGCAAAAAGATTTCAAGAGCTAAAATCTCTAAGATAAGTGCAATCCAGCTAAAATCTTTGTCCTGGAGTGGCGACCAAATATAATTGAGCATCACAATGCCATAGCCAAGCAATGGTATGATCTCTGAAATGTCACAGGCTCACTGCCTTGAATACTTCTGCTTATTATTCATTCTATTTTTGTTATCATATCTTTTACTATTTGGATTCCATCCTCTAGCTCACTGGTGATCCCATAACTGCATAAAAACTTGTATATAGTTATCTTCTTGCTGAATTTATAAAACAAAAAGTATCCTGCTATTCGTACTTGTTAATAGGAACACTTTTATATTGAGCCTATTAACTCGTCCAAGCTTTATCTTTTGATTTGGCATCAAGAGCAAATAAGACAGCTCCACCCATTCTCCCTCACCTACTTATTTTATTTTTATGTTTATTTGGGGGAGGGGGGGTATTTAAGGGTCTCTATCACCAACTGTTTGAACCATGCTCATCAGTATACCACTGACAAGCTGAACAAGAATAATTTTCAGAATTGGCAAAACCAATGTCTTGACTTCCTCAAACATAAAATATCATTGAGTTATGTTGATGGAGGCAAGCCATGTCCACCTCACAGACTTCAGGGAGGAGAAGAGACCTCAAGAAGGAAAAATACCAATAAATATTCTCACGGAATATATTTTCACAATAGTGATTCTAGTAATCAACCGAGAGGTTGTGAGTTCGAGTCTTCCCAAGAGCAAGGTGGGGAGTTCTTTGAGGGAAGGATGACGGGGGTCTATTTGGAAACAGCCTCTCTACCCCAGGATAGGGGTAAGGTCTGCGTACACACTACCCTCCCCAGACCCCACTAAGTGGGATTATACTGGGTTGTTGTTGTTGATTCTCGTAATCAGATAAAAACAACGGTAGGAAAAATGTAACAACTACAAACTATCTATAAATTTATTTGAAACAAGAAGACAACCGGTAAGCTAAAGGTTAGAAACTAAACAATACTGAAAATTTGTCAATATTTCTCCACCGAATTAGAACGGTGAGAAACGAGTCAAAAGTACGCAGGACAAAGAACAGACGTGAGAGTGCAGGAACATGCCCATCTTAACAGCTCTTAGTTCCTCAAGAAAAACTTCCTTGCAAGCTTGATTGAAGAGAATTCATCTTCAGATACATATATGTAAAACAATTGGTGGACTGATGCCACTTACCACTTCGAAAAAAAATAAAAAAGTTAATTGGTTGAATGATAAGTGATTACATTTTCAACGCCTTCTTCTGCTCCATAGAACTCGGAGTACATAAGAAACACACGACTTCAATAATTCTATAACTGAAAAAATGTTACACATCGTAAAACCAATGGTAGCTCCCATATTTTTAAAGCTACAAGTTAAGTCTTCAGTTTTGTTACGTAACAGTCATACTAGTCTACTGGAATGCTGTGATTCTAGAAAACCCATAAGAAGCAATTTTGAAAACTACAGAAGATAAAAACTCATAATTAATGAATGCAAGTTAGCCAAATTTTTCCAATTTTTCAGCTTTATATCACTTCAACCATAACTAGCAAAAATTCTGAACCATCCTATCCATGTTAGTCATTGGTTAATGACATCAAGTCAACCTATCAACTTCATTCCATACTAAATGGAGTCAATTATAATGAAACTCTGCTCTATAATATTAAAAGGATTCATAGCAGTAAAAATCATTCAACCCAACCACACTTCAATCCCAAACTAACTACAGTCCGCTATATGAATCCTCCGTAACCATTCCTCTATGCTGCTTAGTGTTCAAATGATCCCTTAATTTGACTATTTAAACCTGAACTTTACTACACTAACAGAGTCCACTATTTAATCCGATTTAAAAGTATATCAGAAACTCTAAACACAAAACTCAAACAAAGCCTAAACCGCTTTAAAAAACCTCAAAAATCTCCAAAATTGGAAAGCAAAATCGACGAATTACATAACAAAACCAACTCAATTACTCATAGATAACAACAATCACATCTATGCATCATAAATTATTCAACAAATCCAAGATATCGCCAATTCGATCAAAATATTAAACAAAAAAAAAGGTAAAATAAAGTGAACTTAAATAATTGACAAAAAACAAAACGTACCGTGTCTTCAGGTTTGACTTCGATTTCAAAGTGAGAGCCTTTAAGAGTTTTTACAAAAATCTTCATATTTCCTCCGTCGCCGGAATATTTGATCGCCGAATAATGTAGAACACCGTAGGGTACAAGTAAAGGTAAATAAAAATAGTGTTGCTTTTTTATGCTTATAAATCGGCGTTTTGTACGTATAAACTAAGAGGTGAGAGTTGGAGAGTTTCACGCGTGTAAGAAGTGAGTGTGAAGCACACGATTTGGAGTTATGTTGTTAGTATGGCGCGTGAGAGGAAAGGAGAAGGAGAGAAGGTGGGAGTAGGTTATGAAGAGTGAAGTAAGGAAAGTATCACAGCCAGCTAGATTTTTGTGTTACAAAGAAGGAAGGGTTTTAAAGGGATATTTATATTTATCTCATTGTACTGCGTAGTCTCACTTGGAATGTTATTCAAATTAAATATTTCAATATCTCACTTAAAATGCAATACTTCAATATTTCACTTAAAATTCAAATACAAAAAATGTTTGCAATTACCCGCCGTCAAATTAGTAATCGTAAACTAAAGGTGTGTATTTAAAAATAGAGTAGTCAAAAGGGAAAATGAAACAAATAATTCGAATTAATCACCAGAATATATGTTTTTATATGACACCCGTATTAATACTTATCATTGATCGTTTAATAACACGTGTACTAATACTCCTATCATCATCCATGAAATTTAAGATTTATGCGATGGCCAGATGAATTTATAGATTCACACTCATGTCGGATACCAATATTTGTATCCGAACAACATAGATCCAATCTCTCACAAAATTATAAGGAAAAAGGTAAATTTAATTATAGCATGAGATTATGATAAAATATGAAAGATTAATTATTTTTGCCGAAATGGCTTCCTGGCCACTTAAATTTGTAGGATTTGTGAAAGCCGATACACAAACTTTGGATATACCCATTTGAACACTCAAACTAGTGAAACACATAACTAATAAATATGTTTGATCGTTGACCCATCCTATATGGCGTTAGTTGATCCTAGTCATCTATGTGCGTGAGCCTCACGACTTTTTGGAGCGTGAGAACCCTTTCCCAACCCTTTTGCTAATACACTTCAATTTTGAGAGAAGAAAACTCCAGTTGAAGACTCTTGAGGAACCAGTAAGCAATCAAGGATAAGATACTAAGGGGAAGAGGCTCTAAATTCCTTCATCTCATCCACACCTCTCCGCAGTATTGAATTATTTGGCTTTTTCACTTTTCAAACCTAAACAAGCCAATTGCATTACTCTCTCCCTCACTCCGTCTCTAAGTTCCATATAGCAATTTCAGGTTACCGTTTAGCTTTGATTGTACAAATCGCTATCATTACATTCAGAAATTTATCCTCAAGGTTCAAGTTCAAGATTTACAAGCTATAGAGAAAGTCCCAATCCACCATTGTTAGCATATGTTGGACCATCTAGAGAGTTCAAATCTATCATTTTTGTCTTCTTCATCAGATGTTCTGCCGTAGACTTTATACAGCAGGTCCATTAGTTATTCCGGAGCTCACAATTAATTAATCAAACTAACAAATTAATGGAACTCGAACCCTAATTGATGCACGTCGAGTTAAAACTTCAATGAGAATAAAATCGAGCTAAAAGGGTTGGGTGTCTGACGTGTAATGTTTTAATTGGCTCAGTGATGACTGGACGGACACGTTGTCTGACCGGATGGACACGTTAGCAGAAATATGATAAACGCGCGGATGGTCAAGGGTCCAACGTGTTTATTAGTGATGGTTTTCACTAGTTGGAGTGTTCAAATGGAAAAATCAAAAGTTTGTGTATCGACTTTCAAAAGCCCTACAAATTTAAGTGGCCAGGAAACCATTTCGCCAATATTTTTTATTTGCGTGATGAGTTTTGGAGGTCATTAAAACTACAACTAAGCGAGTATGATAAACTATATGTTATGAAGTTTAAATTTAAAAAAAAAAAAAAAAAGTGAAAAAATTGAAATGAAACAAGAGCGAGTTAAGTAACAAAGGCACAATTTGAACTACCTTAGGTTGTCTGCAGAAGAAAGGAGGGTTTTCTTGTACTTGAATGATAACCAAGATACCGCAAAGTAGAAAAAGAGCAAAGTAAAAGGTATGTGCTTTTAGCAAGTAAAGAATATCCCTTCTTTCCTTGTTTGTTATTGACTTTTTATATCTGAATATTAAGAAATAAAAAGAGAGATGTTTATAGAATGAGAGAATTAACGGTTATATGACATCACAAAAGTACAAAGAAATTGTCATTATGGAGATTTACTCACTGAGATACACAAATGAAACGAAGAAATATATATCTTTATACTCAGTTTGAAAATGATATGGTGCTACTTTGGTTTATTTTGTCATAAAACACGCATATAAAGTGAAATTCTTAATGCGTGGATTTAGTGGGGTTTTGGACATAAGAATTGTAAAATTTCACCCAAAAAATAAAAATCTTTTTCAAGTAAAAATAGTATTTGAAAATTAGAGTTATGTTTGAATATGAATAAAATTTTGCATTGTTTTTTAATTTTGTGAGCGATCTAAGTGAAAATTTTGGAAAATAATTTTTTGAAGTTTTTAAAATTTTCGAAAAAATTTCAAAATTTATCTTCAAGTAAAAGTTAAAAATTTTACTGCCAAACATTGATTTCGAAAAAAAAAGTGAAAAAAATCTTATATCCAAACAGACTCTTATCCCCTGCCATGCGTTTTTTTTTCTTTTACCTTTTTTGCTAGGCAATCCTAATTTGACATATGAAATACCAAACGTCAACAATCTAGCACTCTAATATTTCAAATCAACAACAACTACTATTACTATCCAGTAAAATTCATAACGTGGGGTCTGGAGAGGGTAATGTGTACGCAGACCTCACATCTATGACGAAAATAAAAATAAAAGAAAATAATTCATTAGTAACTCCAGTAAAAACCATAATAGTAACAAAAGCGTACAACCAAAAGATAAATGACATGCAATGACAGTAACCAACATCCAGGGCCCGGGGCTAAGATAAATAGCAATGATAGTGTATACTCAACGTAAACTGCAAGCCATCTAAGATCAACCCTAATCCAACCCCGCCTCACCCCCGGTATGAAGTAAGGAAAGCTCTACTACCCCGTAAGATACAACCCTAATGCTTGACCTTCAGACCTTCCTATCGAGTGTCATGTCCTCGGGAATCTACAGTTGTACCATGTCCTACCTAATCACCTCTTCCCAATACTTTTTAGGTCTCCCTTTACCTCTTCTCGTACCCATCACGGCCAACCGCTCACACCTCCTCACCGAAGCATCAAAGTTTCTCCTTCGCATGTGCCCAAACTATCTGAGCCTCAATTCCCGTATATTTTCATTCTTTTTCCTAAATGATTTGAAATATTATACTCCAATATTTCAAATCATTTAGGAAAAAGAATGAAAATATTATCGTTATTCTCACATACGTTTTTGTTCCATGAAAGAAAAAACGTACATGTCCAACACATGTTTGAACTGATTTCTTAAGACTAACTTGAAATTAAGCAATAATCACTAGGTATTGGTCTGAACAGGGCGGAGCTAGACCTTTGGATGCGGGTTGGCCGAACTCGGTAGCTTTAGTCCAAATTTTATAAATTATTAATTTAAAATTTTTAAAGAAATAAAATTCCAAACCCATTAATTTTAAATCTTGACTTCGCCTCTGAATCTGAACCTTATTTCCATCTACATAGTAGTAAAGATCTGTTCTTCATAACTAAGATATGTGGATCCAGATATTCAGAGTAACACTTGTTTATAGGAATTGCCATCATTTGGTGTCCCCAACTTTCCTATGGATTATTCATGTAATCACCTCTACTGCTTCAAGGAAACAATCATAATGCCATCATTTGGTGTCCCCAACTTAAATTGTATTGTTATATTTATACTACAATTAAACTATAATCTTATGTCAAAAAAATTTAATCATATCAAATTTAATCAATTTTTAATATTTAAAATTTCTATTTTGAAAATGAAGCTATGTCATTCAAATAAATAAGTATAGAATTACAAGTTGGATGATTAATACTAGAAAAGTGTGCAGTAGCAAAGCAAAATTGTCCTAAAAATTTAACTATGTCTTCACATATATCCCAATTTATGTTATTTAATCCATTATTTGATTTTTAGACTGGTATTTTGTTTATTTCGTAATGTTCGACCGTACTCATCAATAATGGGTATATACCGACACGAGCCACTTGCATATTTTGTTTACTTCGTTATAACAAGGAGAAACCAAAAGAGCTTCTTCTTAATTATTTTTTCCATATAGCAAGTTCTCTTATTTTCCTAAGTTGAGGTTCAAAATGAGTAATTCTATTAAGAAAGAGAAGAGGAAAAAAAGGAAAAAGGAATATATGCTCCTAAAATCATGCCTAGAATAAATGAAGCAATAAGTATACCCTTAATTTGAATTATGGTACATAAATTGAAATTTGGTATGCTTAAATGTAATAAACACAAACCTTAAACATGGGAGGTAATAAGGTTTGCTATATGGTATATTATTAGCTTGTTATAACATTTATTAAATTATTTTCTATAGTTATATTTTCAGTTGTTATAGACTGTATTCGATGTATTTTCAAAACTCAATGGAAACAAGGGAGTCAAACTAAGAAGAGAATGTATTCGTGAGCTGTATTCGTGAATACAATAATAGAATTTGCGAAAAAATGGTCTTCGGTTGTTTAAAGACGGTAAGTGAATCCATTAACGCGATAGACTCCTAATATAACTCAACAAACTCAATTATAACACACGAAATTTATCTTTTCAGTTATAAAAAGGATTCTCAACCGATAAACACCCCAACAATAGAACAATCTTCAGAGATTCAATCCATTCTTTCTTTTTTTAGTGGTATCTTTACAAATAGATTTATATACTAAAAATATATAATTTCATTAAATACAGTTAAATACATAAAAATACATTGAATACATGAAGTATAACAGGTCATCTATAGTGCAAAAATATATGAATACATACTGCAGATACATTTGAATACACATATACATCTGAATACATAAATTATATTAATATAAAAAATATATGAATACATTCATCGAATACATAGAGACGGTGAATACAATGAGATACATGGAATAAAGCGAGATACATTGAAATTAAAAAAAGACTGTGAATATAATGAAATGCATGAAATACAGCGAGATACATTGAAATACAATGAAAAAAAAAAACAGGATCTTCATGTTCCTCAGCCTCAAACTCCAACCCTAATCGACCGATATCCAGGCCTTCACCATGCGGGGAGTCCCCGTCGGTTAAATGAAGATAATTGTTAAAGAAGCACCAATTTAAAGGATCAAACAGAAATTAGAGACAGAATGTAACGACCCAACCGATCGTTTTGAGTTGTTGCACTTTAATCGCTAATTCTTGGACATGACTTGTCCAGTATGATGTATTATGACTGAAGTAGATCATTGGTTTGGTTTTCATGAAAATCGGTATGAATTTGAAGGAACAGTCTCAGTTGAAAGCTTTGAATTTGAAAGAGTTAAGTGAGAGTTGACTTATTGGTATATGAGCTCGTATCGAAATCTTTATGATTTATTTAGTTTCGTGGGGTGATTTATGACTTGAGAGTGTGATCGGAATTGGTTTTGGAGGTCCGGTGTGGAATTTGGCTTAAATTGGCAAAGTTAGTATCTTGGCGATTTTCGGTTGATAGGTGAGATTTCGATATGAGGGTCAGAATGAAATTCCGAGAGTTTCTATAGCTTCGTTATGTGATTTGGGATGTGTTTGGAAAATTTCAGGTCATTCGCACGAGGTTTGGTTGGGTTTTTGATCAAAAGCGTGTTTCGAAAGTTTTTGGAAAACTTAACTTGAATTCGATGTGAATTGATGGTTTTGGTGTTGTTTGAGGTGTTTTGATGATTGGAAAAAGTTTGAATGAGGTTTTAGAATGGGTTGGTACTTTTAGTTGAGGTCCCGGGGGCCTCGGGCGAGTTTGGGGTGGTCGATCGGACCAATCTTGGCATTTTGGAGTTGCAAATTCTGCTGTCTCGATGTTGCAGAGTGTTTATGCTTCACGATCACGGGTGTGGTGTCGCGATCGCAATCACATAGAAGCAATTTGGGAGGCAGGAATTTTGTTCTATGCGTTCGCGATCGCGGAGTATTAGTTGGTGGTGCTTCGAATTCGAACAAGGTCCTGTGTTATTGCCCTTTGCATTCGTGTATAATGTGACGCGTTCGCGTAGATTTGAGAATGGAAAACATTGCGTTCGCGGGTCACTAATCGCGTTCGCATACAGTCATTTTGAGAGGCCGGAATTTTGTGCTTCGCGATCACGGGACGTTGGCCGCGATCGCGTAGAAAGAATTGCAAGAGATGGGCAGTGAGTATATAAACATTTCATCCGCGAGTTCTAGTAATTTTTCCACCATTGTTGAGTATTTTGAGAGCTATTTGGGAAAAATTAAGAGGTATTCGAGGAGGATTGATTGGAAGCAAGTTCTATTAACCAAAAACGTGATTATATTATGAAATTAACCTAGAATTTTATGGAAATTTAACTAAAAATGGAAGAACTAGGACTTGGGGTTTTGAGATTTTAGATTAGAATTTGAAAGGCCATTTGAGGTCGGATTTGAGAGTTTTTGATATGTATGGACTCATGGAAGGATAAGAAACCTGTTGGTGTAAAAATTTCTGAGTTTCAAGAAGTGGGCCCAGGGTTCGGGTTTAGCTAATTTCGGGATTTTTGATTGTTTTTGCTTGGGCTTTGTTCCCTTAGCATATTGTGATGTATTCGTTCCGATTTTAGATAGATTCAACACGCGTGAAGGCCAATTTGAGGGGCAAAGGCGTCGCGAGCTAGAGATTTCGCTGGTTCATTGTGGGTAATGATTGTAAATGATAGTCTGAGGGTTCGAAACCCCAGATTTGTACATTATAGTGCTATATTGAGCTGGGAAACGCGCTGGATGATGAGCGTGGGATCTTTTACTACTGGGGATTATGACTTGGTCCATCCCGATCAATGATTTTACCGTATATTTGACTGTAACTTAATTGTTATCATAATGATTTGGGTTGATTACCATATTTAGGTTTCGTGCCAACTATTTGAACCCCATCGGGGATGGTTGTTGATATGCTCCTCACTGTTTTGATTTTATACTTAAACTCAGTCATGTATTTTCCACTGTTTTCAAACTCAGCCAAGTTTATTTTGCTTTAACACTTGAAACGATATTTCCAACATTATTTTGGGCTACATCATGTTTTACCGTTGCCCGGGGGCTTATATGAATTTTGACTGAGTAAGGCCGAGGGCCTGTGCTGTGAGGATACTTTTGGATTGGGCAGCACGCCGCAGCAGAGAGATACTGATTTGATTATGAGGACGAGGGCCTGAGATATGTACGCCACGAGATGGCTTGATATTGCACTTGGGCTGTACGGGGACTCTCCCGGAATCTGCACACCCCTAGTGAGTGCCGTCGACGATAAATAGATTGGGCTGCACGTCGCAGTGATATGGGAATCATGTTACACATCGAAACGGTACCGGTACTGTTTTATGTGTTTACTTTATTTCATTTTGTCTGCCATTATCTGTTATTTGTGCTACTTCATGCAATATTTACCTGATATTCTTGCATTATCTGATAACTGAGTGTTATGCCCGAGGGGCAGGATTCTGTACTTATTTCCACTATTTATGTTGCATTCATTTACGTAACCGCTGAAAAAATCATTTTCAAAAGAGTTTTCTGAGCTAAGATGTTTCTCTAAAGATTTTACAGCTTTACTGTTTTTCTCAAAAAGGGTTTTCACTACTTCTATGCAACATGGTGATTTGTTATACTTGATTTCTTACTATGCAGTTGTTTTTTAGCCTTTATTACTCATTGATTTGGAGTACTCACTTTACTCCCTGCACCTCGTGTGCAGATGTAGGTATTTATTCACCCGGTAGAGGGTTTTGGTTGATCGGAGGCAGAGATATATGAGTTTAGTGAGGTGACTCCCAACGTTCGCAACATCGTTTTTCTCCCTATGTTCATTACTCCTGTTTCGGGTACTTTTAGACCTTGTAATTGTATTTACACTCTAATAGATGCTCGTGACTTGTGACACCCCGATTAGGGCTGTATTGGATTTTCAGCTAGTTAATATCATTAAATTATATTTAAACTGCTTATGAACTGTTTAATTGCTTAAAAGAGTTGTTCGGTTGAGTCGGCTTGGTTGGTCCCAAATTGTATTGTCGAGAGATAGGTTGATTCGACCGTTGTTGAGCTTATCATTGATCTGGAGAGATCTATGAGTTGCTTTTCTATGTTTCAAGATGTTATAATTTCTTGGTTATGGGCACGTACGGTGCGGTCCTATTGGAGGTTCATAGTGGAAGTCGAGCGGGAAATTAATTGGGTGTTGCTCGGTGGATGTCCTATCGGGTTTGCGTGGTTTATGTTACTTGTTTCACCGCGGGTGTAATGATTTGCTTTGGTTGCAGACATCAAATGGTATGTCGTTGTCGCATTCGAGCATAATGACTTGAGATGTTTCGTGTGGAGCAGTATTTGGATAGGATCGTGCATTGATGCGAAGCTATGTGGAGATATGATCTTGCGGGTTAGATTCGTGTGTTCTATCTATGATGTGATATGGGTTCCCAGCCTTGTGTTGTGGTGGTACTGGTGAGCTGGAGGTACAGCTCTTTCATTTGAGTCATTTCATGATTTGAATATGTTCGGACTGTTGCTTATTGGTGCGTGTATTATGCTAGTTGTGGCTTAGGCCTCTATGGAGGTATCATGTCACCAGAGTGGTGTGTTCGATTCGAGGAGATCGTTGGGATCATTAATGAGTACGAACAAATTTTTTCAACATGTTGGAAGGGCAATATTGATGTTTGGCTAAAATATTTGCTATGATAATCGCCAGAGGAGAAATGGCTTCATGAATGGTTAATCTGAGAAATGGTTATGGTTTACTGCGTGTTTCACTATCGTTGGCAGTATATGAAAGTGTTGGAATGAGACTTTAGCTAATAAGAGGTTTTCTATCGGCATTGGTTGTTGTGGGCATCTGCTGTGAATGGAAGTTATCGCTACACGTGTTTGAGTTATGTGGTATATCATGTAATTGCACCTAAGGTTGCAGGCATGGGCTATTACAGCTGGTTCAGATCTATTCAGAGTGTAGGTGTGAGGTTTTGATCATATTGATGGTTTCAGAAATGAAAGTGTGATTGTATGATTCATGAGCTAGATTGGGTTGTGTAATTTTAGTTTCTATGTGTTATCGGACCTATATGAGATAGGGTGATGTGGGATCACCCACGGGTATATGCTTGGTAAGGTTATTCAACTATTGGTTGGCTTCTAAACCAACTCTGGAAACTGTTACGATCCTAGTTCACCATCTGTGAACATGTCATGACGGCGCCTAGTCAATATGACTAGGTAATCCTGATAGTGCAAAAACATCATCATTTGCGAAATAATTAATTAAAAGTGGATAACTTAAGGGAAACAGTATATATAGTGTCGCTTGGCATATACAACTCAACATCACAAGACTAAGAAAAAATCCCAAACCTCGGAAACTTACGGGCGCAACACAGGCTATAGAAATGTGTCATACTGCTCTAACTCCAAAATGTTTAAACAACTGAGAAGAAAAAGGAAAGATATCTACTACAACTGGAATAAGATTGGGACTCCTGGTCTGCAGACGTAGCAGATGTACCTCGAAGTCTCTGCTAGATCTCTCCGCCTCGGGAATAGTACGCCTGGGTGGAGGTACCTGGATCTGCACATGAAAAACATGCGCAGAAGAGGCGTGAGTACACCACAACGGTACTCAATAAGTGCAAAGCCTAAACTCAGTAGGGTAGTGACGAGGAAAGTCAGGGCCCTTCTCAGATAAAATATAATAAATAGTAATATAACAGAAACAATTTAAATAAAGTCCACAACGGGAATATAAACCGGATGAATAAGGAAAACAGTAATAGAAAGCAGAAGTAACAATATAAGAAATACTGCTCACAACAAGAAATAATAACCACGGATCTCTTGGTATCCTGAGGATCTCTTGGTACCCTCATCATATACATCAGGGATCTCTTGGTATCCCGAGGATCTCTTGGTATCCTCAATAGTTAAGTCGGGGATCTCTTGGTATCCCAATATATAGAAGTAGATGTGCCAGGGATCTCTTGGCATCCCGCACCCCCAATCCAGGACATATCAAGTACAGGGGGATCTCCGGGGAAGCCGTCCCGTAGTCCTAAATTAAACACACAGCAGCAACAACCCATAATCTCAAAATAAATGCTGAAATCAGAACAAGTAATAGTAAATTCTAGCCTAACATGCTTCACAGAGTACAATTAATACAGTTAAAGAATTAGGCAAGCAAGTCAGCTAAACATGCTTCTCTAAGCAAGCACAAGTTAAACTTACAATCTAAAATGAACAAGTAAGCATGAATCTCAATTTAAATATTTCAAGTAGAAACGGGTTTACAACAATTAGCTCAAGTACGTTCTCGTCACCTCACGTACAAGGCATTCAAATATCAAAGATCATGTACTAAGGGGAAAGGTCCCCCACACAAGGTTAGACAAGCCACTTACCTCAAACTGGCTCAATAATCAACTAGGAACCATGCCTTTACCACGAGTATCCGACTCCAAATGGCCCAAATCTATTCAATTCAATTACATATCGTAAATAACATAGCAAGTAATTGTTCCACTATTAAATTTAAAGCTAAGGTACAAAAATAGGTAAAATAACCAAAACGCCCCTCAGGCAAACTCCTCGAAATCGGATAAATTTTACATTTTACAACTCTCGTACTCTTACGAGTCTAACTATATAAAAATCTCCCAAATCGGAGGTCAAATGCCCACTCAAAACCCAATAGTTTGGTCTAAAACGTTTTCCCCAATTTTTGATTCAAAATTCAAAATTAGATCATAGATTTAACTATATATCGATGGAATACAACTAAAGAGGATTAAGGAAATGTTACATCTTCTCTTCAAAACCCACTCACAATCGCCCTTTCTCGAGCCCTCAACTGATTTTTCCAACTTTTAAAACTAAACCTTCAAAATTCTCTTTTTTGAACAGGAGTTTCCGCTTCTGCGGTCCCGCTTATGCGAAAATGGACCGCTTCTGCGGATAAATAACCGTTTCTCCGGTTCCGCTTTTGCGGTTCTTGAGGGGATGCAAAATCTCGCTTCTGCGATGGCCAAGGCCGCTTCTGCAGCTGCACTTCTGAGGTTCCCAAGCTGCAGAAGCAAAAATACCAGAAAGGCAGAACCAGTTGCTGCAACACTTCAAAAATTCCTCCGTTAAGCACCCTAAATCATCTCGAGGCCCCCGGGACCTCAACCTAAAGCACCAGTAACACCTAATACCTCATTCAAACTTGTACCAATCTTTAAGCCATCTAAAATAATGCCGAAAACTTGAGTTAATCAATGATTTAAGCCTAAGAACTACAACTTTTTCATAACACGCTTTTGATAAAAAAACCTAACTAAAACACGTCCGAATGACATGAAAGTTTGCAAACATATCCCAAATGACATGACAGAGCTACTGCAACTTTCGGAATTCCATTTTGACCCTCGTATCAAAAACTCACTATCAGACCGGAAATTTCAAAAATTCAAACTTCGGCATTTCAAGCCTAAATGAGCTAGGGACTTACAAATTACATTCCAAGCACAATCCCAACCCGGAAATCACCTAACACAGCCATCGGTTTTCCATTCCGAGTTCGTCTTCACACTGTTCCGACTACGTACCACTTTCCAACACTTAAGCTCTCATTTAGGGACTACGTGTCCCAAAACTCTCCGAATCTCAATACCGAACGTCCTGACAAACAAAAATAGCATAAATGAACTTAGGGGAAGAAGTTAATGGGGGATCGAGGCGTAAATTCTAAAGAATGACTGGCCGGGTTGTGACATCCTCCTACACTTAAACATTCGTCCCTCCTCGAATGAGCTTAAAGAATATGCATGAAGTAGTGAAAAGAAGAGGGTATCGGCTGCGCATATCCCGCTCGGTCTTCCAGGTCACCTCATTGGCCGGCTCACCCCTCCACTAAACCTTTACTGAAGCAATATTCTTTGACCTCAACTTTATGACATGCTTGTCCAATATAGCCGCTGGCTCCTCAACATATGATAGATCATTGTCCAAATGGACTGAAGTGAAATCCAACATGTGAGACGGATCACCGTGATACCTCCGGAGCATCGAAACATGAAATACCGAATGAACTCCTGCCAGGCTGGGAGATAAGGCAAGCTCATAAGCGACCTCCCCAACTTGCATCAGAATATCAAAAGGGCCAATAAATCTCGGACTCAACTTCCCTTTCTTCCCAAACCTTATGACGCCTTCATAGGCGAAACCTGAAGCAGAACCTGCTATATGGAGTCTGTCCTGAATCACCTTAACCTTCTCCATCGCATCATGAACCAAATCAGTGCCCAATAGTCTCGCCTCACCCGGCTCAAACCAACCCACCAGGGATCTGCACCTCCTACCATGTAAAGCCTCATACGGCGTCATCTGAATGCTGGACTGATAACTATTATCGTAAGCGAAGTCTACCAATGGCAAGAACTGATCCCAAGACCCTTCAAACTTAATCGCGCACGCATGGAGCATACACTCAAGAATCTGAATGGTGCGATTGAACTGTCCGTCCATATGGGGTGAAATGTTGTGTTCGTCATCACCCGAGTACCCAATTCCTGTTGAACGACTCTCTAGAACTGTGATGTAAACTGAGTACCTCTATCCGAAATAATATGTTACAACCCATATTCACGTATGTTAGCTCATGCCATAAGTTAATCTACATAAATCCATGAAAGGATTATCTTTAAGATGATAAGACATTAATTCTATTGGTCTTAAATGATACAAAGGTGTATATGGGTGGATACCAAGTACTAGAAGTTAAACGAATCAAAGATGTTGTCAACCGTATTTTCGGATAAACCTAGAGGTGCTTAGTATACTCAAGAGGTAGTGTTTTAAGGTATTTTAATCATATAATATCCTTATTATAAGTCTTGAAGTCAAATGAGTTATGAGACAAAAGTCGACAAAAGTTGTCGCAACTTAGGTTCATAAGTTTACTTAAACATTAGATCAAACGTTACTAAGCTTTTCTCCCAATTTACTAAGAATTATGGATTGATCTAACCACCAAATTTAAGATCTATGAGTGTAGTTTCTAACTATTAAACCGTTGTTGATACGATCTCAGAGTAGAGAGATATTCGCGTTTTTGCGAGACTGCGCCAAGTACCTCTCCATGGGGCCCACTAAGGCGGTTTAAGAAATTTGTGTCTATATATGTCACTTCCAACCCGTTTTATGTTATTTATTTTCACTATATTCAGACTTTATAACCCTGGAACATCCTCTCAAGTTTCTTTCAAGGTTCAAGACCCAAACAAAGGGCGAACAACACAAATCAAGTGTCGGGAATTCCGTGGCGCTAGTAAGTCTCTTGTTGTTCTTGTTATTGCTCATTTTTGTGTTGTTCCAGATCGTGTGGGAGGCTATTTTAGAGGGTTTATGTTCTGTATATACTCCCTCATATTATTAATATCAACCCTAGGTAATTTCAAGCCTCCTAAAGTAATTCTAGTGCCGAAAAATTCTAATTGACCGCTAGTTTCGCTTTCTTGTTGTTGTGGAAGAATTGGAGGGATATTTCATGGAAATTTATGGTAAAATTGGAGTTTTTCTTTCTGTATAAAGGTAAGGAACCTTACTCTATCTGTATTTAAGATTATCCAAGTTGTGGCTAAGCCACTAAAGCTAGAACTTGTGAAATATATGTCGAAAGGCTTGGTAGTAATGTTATCGATTGGTGGACTATTTTGGAAGACTCAATATGATTATTATTGATGTTGTTTGGACTGTTTGGTGATTGTTTTGAATGGTTTAAAGTCATTAATATAGGGGAGGTGTTGTCCTTTTATCGTAAAATAGGTTGTGGTCGATACACAATGGCTATTACGCTTATATGATAACGATAATATCATTTCTCTTATTGTAGACTAAGGGGTGTGAAAATTGAATAGCTTGGGATTTGGGCAATATATACAAGGTATTTGAGGCTATACCTTTCCTTCTTTTGCACGACCCCAATTATACATAATGTAATGAATGAGCTTCCAAAGATACTCTACTCTTAGAAGCTAGCAGTACTTACATTGTTTCCCCTCTTATGGAACGATTGATGTTGATGTTGATTCTCTTATTATTATGTTATCAATGTTGTTGGTACTTCCTGATTCTTATAAGGTTCATAGTGAAGAGTTAGTCCTAATAACGTGTACAGAGGATACCGACCTTACATCACTCCAAAAGGTTTAGAGCGTGATTCTGTGAGTCGAGCATGCATTATATATATATGTATCTATTTTACTCTACTGAGCCGTGCTATAGTCGGCCGGGTACGGCACCTACTTTGCAACCACTGATCAGTTGGGTTTTACCGAGCTCCACGTGGCCGGGTATGATCTACCGAGCCTTATGATGGCCGAATACGTTTTTTTAACGAGCCTATTACGGACAGGTACGATATGATGATGATGATGCCCACAGAGGCGTATGTTTTAAAAGTTTATGAATTTATACATATGTATCATGAATTTCATGTCAGTAGCCCTCATAGGTACTCAGATGTTACAGGTTGTATATTCTCTATCCATGTTTACTTTACTGTTCGTATTAATGGTTCCATGCCTTACATACTCGGTACATTATTTGTATTGACGTCCTTTTATTTGTGGACGCTGCATGTGGTGTTGCAGGTCCTGATAGACAGGCAGGTGCAGCTCCCCCACCACAGTAGGCTGTCCAGTTCAGGGTGATTGGCGAGATCTCTTCTCCGGACTTGCCTTGGTCTTAGTATGCATTTTTGTTATGGACATTATGGGTATGTCGGGGCCCTGTTCCGGCTATGTTACAGTACTTATGTTGCTTTAGAGGCTCATAGACATGTGTTGACTCATGTATAGTTTGGTATGCCTTGTCGGCTGGTTGTTGTTGTATAGCCTTTCATGATAGTGTGGTAGCTCGTACTATATATATATAGTTTCTTGATTGTCTGGTCATCGCAGGCTATGTAGGTTCATGCCATCATATTTTATTGTTGGTTGTCCATGATCCATGCCTACCATTTATATTGATCTCCTCAGCCCTAAGAGATAATAAAGAAGGTTAGATAAAATGTACGTTGGTGCTCGGCAAGTATGGTCGGGTGCTAGTCATGGCCCTCCACTTTGGGTCGTGACATAATAGAAACTGGAATTCCATGCAGATGAACAATCTTCCTGATATAAATCTCTACCAACCGCTTCGATGAATAAGTAGTACCCATAAGAATGAAGTGTGAGAACTTGGTCAGCCGATGTACAACAACCCAAATGGCATTGAACTTTTTCGCAGTCAAAGGGAGTACAACTACAAAATCCATGGTCATCCTCTCCCATTTACACTCTAGAATCTCCATCTGCCGAAGCAACCTACCTGGACTCTGGTGCTCAGCCTTTACCTGATGACACTTAAGGCATCTAGCTACAAAACCCTCTATGTCCTTGTTCATCCGCCTCCACCAATAGTGTTGTCTCAAGTCCTGATACATCTTTGCGGCACCCCGATGGATGGAATACCGCGAACTATGAGCCTCTGTTAATATCAACTCCCGAATATCTTCAATATTGGGTACAGAGATCCGACGCTGCATCCTCAATACCCCGTCATCTACAATGGTCACATCCCTGGAATCGCTATGCTGAACCGTGTCCCTGAGGACAAGTAAATGAGGGTCATCATACTGCCGCTACCTGATACGATCATGAAGACCGAGAAACCACACAGGCTAGAACCCGACTGAGCTCCAAAAGATCCAATCTCACAAACTGGCTGGCTAAGGCCTAAACATCCATCGCCATAGGCCTCTTTGAAGCTGGTAAATATGCCAAACTCCCCAAACTCTCCGCCCGGCGACTCAAGGCATCGGCTACCACATTGGGCTTGCCGAGTGATAAAGAATAGTAATATCATAATCCTTCAGTAACTCCAACCATCCTCTGGCACAAGTTTAGATCTTTTTGCTTGAACAAGTGTTGTAAACTCTGATGATCCGTGCAAATCTCACAAGGCACACCATACAAATAATGACGCTAGATTTTTAAGGCATGAACAATAGCAGCTAACTCGAGATCGTGGACAGGGTAATTCTTCTCATATATCTTTAACTGTATGGACGCGTAGGCAATCACCCTACCGTCCTGCGTCAACACCACTCTAAGGCCAACCTGTGAGGCATCACAATAAATTGTATAGGACCCCAAACCAGTAGGAAATATCAAAATAGGGCTGTAGTCAAAGCTATCTTGAGTTTCTGAAAGCTCGCCTCACACTCTTCTGTCCACTGAATTGGAGCATAGGGGATGCAATCGATGAAACACCCTCCACAAAACGACGGTAATAACCTGCCAATCCAAGGAAATTGCGAATCACTATAGTGGAGGAGGGCCTTGGCCAACTCTACACGGCCTCCACCTTCTTCGGATCCACCTGAATGCCCTCACTCGATACCATATGGCCTAATAATGCCACAGAACTCAACCAAAACTCACATTTTGAGAACTTTGCATATAACGTCTTCTCTCTCAGGGTCTGAAGCACGGCTCTCAGGTGTTGTTCATGATCTTCACGACTCTGGGAGTATATAAGAATATCATCTATGAAAACAATGACAAACGAGTCGAGATAGGGCCTAAATAAACTGTGCATCAGATGCATAAAAGTTGTTTGGGCATTGGTGAGCCCATATGACATAACAAGGAACTCGTAGTGACCATACCAAGTCCGGAAAGCAGTTTTCGGGATATCCGGCTCCCGAATCTTCAAATGGTGATAACTTGAGCGCAAATCAATCTTATAAAATACTTGTGCACCCTGAAGCTGGTCAAATAGATCATCAATACGAGGAAAATGATCACAATTTTAACTCTATTCTTGTTCAACTGACGATAATCGATACATATGCCTATAGAAACGTTCTTTTTTCTTCACAAACAAGACATGAGCACCCTACAGTGAAACAATGAGTCAAATAAAACCCTTATCAAGAAATTCCTGTAACTGATCCTTTAACTCCTTCAACTCAGGATGAGCCATACGGTACGGAGAAATGGAAATGGGCTTGAGTGCCCGGCAACAATTCAATGCCAAAATCAATGTCTCTATCAGGTGGCACACCCAGAAGATCAGCTGGAAACATATCGGGATAATCCCGTACCACTGGGGCAAAATCAATTGAAGAGGTATCAACACTGACATCTCTCACATAAGCTACATAAGCGGTGCACCCATTCTCAACCATACTCTGAGCTTTAAGAAAAGATATAACTGTACTTGGAGTGTGATCTAAAGTACCACTATACTCAACACGCGGAATACCTTTCATAGCCAGCGTCATGGCCTTGGCGTGACAATTAAGAATAGCATGATGGGGCGACAATTAGTCCATGCCCAAAATAATATCAAAGTCAACCATAGCAAGTAACAATAAATCTGCTCTGGACTCAAAACCACGAATAGTAACCAAACACGACCGATAAATGCGGCCCACAACAAAAGAATCCCCCACAAGAGTAGAAACATAAACAAGAGAACTCAAGGAATCTCGGGATACACCCAAATGCAGAGCAAAGTAAGAAGATACGTAAGAGTAAGTAAATCCTGGATCGAATATAACCGATGCCTTTCTGTGATTAACCAGTATACCTATGATGACATAATCGGAGGCAACAGCCTCGGTGCGAGCAGGAATGGGATAATATCTGGCCTGGCCTCTCTCTCGAGAACGACCTCTACCTCCCCGACCTCTGCCACTAGTTGGATGGGTAGATGGGGTAGCAACTAGAGCTGTGATCATGGCTTGGGAACTTTGAGGAGCATGCTCTGGCTGAGCAGTCTGTGCAGGTGCACTCCTCCCAAGTCTAGGTCAATCTCTTACTAGATGGCATGTGTCATAACACTCAAAACAAGATCTGGGAGGATGTGGTGGTTGTGACTGGCTAGGGCTAGGTCTGCTGGACTGACCTCTGAAAGCACTCCACGTAGAGGCGTGCTAGAAATCGGAAGTACATAGTAAGGCTCCTAGGGTCTAGGAGAAGCTGGAGCACTGCTGGCTGACGGAAGAGCTGAATGAATGGGGCAACCCATACAACCCCTATCATGTCGACTTGCTGCTAAGGTACGAGCACCGGAGTAGTGACTCGACTCTCGAGAACTATTGGCCTCCCTCTCCTCTCGCTCTCTAGTAAGCATACCCTTGATGCTCCTAGCAATGCTCACTACCTGTTAATAAGGAATGTCCATATCCAACTCTTGAGCCATGCTAGATTTGATGGGTGGGATAAGGCCTTCAATGAACTGGCGAACCCTTTCATGGACAGTGGAAACTAAGGCTGGTGCATGCCTAGCCAATCTGGTGTAACATATGGCATATTTTGAAACTGTCATAGCACCCTGGCGTAAATGCTCAAACTCTGTGCATCATGCATCCCTGAGGTTCTTGGGATCAAACTCTCCCACAAATATATCCAAAATCTGGGTCCAAGTCAGTAAAGCAGCCTCGCCCGAACTGTTTATCTCATAAGTGCACCACCAATCATAGGTGGCTCTCTGAAGCTGAAAGGCAGTAAAGGAAACCCCACTGGACTCTACTATACCCATAATGCGAAGAATATGGTGGCATTCCTCTAAAAATCCCTAGGCAACCTCTGATGCAAAACCGCAGAACACAAAAGGCTTATATTTCTTAAATCTCTCAAGCCTTAGTTGTTCATCCACTGATACAGCTGACCCATCCTCGGGATGAACTAGCACTGCAGGAAGTATTAGAATGATCCATGGGACCTGTTCCATATGCACTCTCTGCTCAGGAGTGTAGGCTTCGAGAGTCTGGGCACCTCCCCCGGCCTGGGATGTGGCTGCAGCGAGGGAAAGCAACCCCGCCTAAGCTAAGGTTGTGTACAAGACATGAATTTAACTAATTTATCCTGAAAGGCTGGAGTAGTAGTAGCTGTAGACGTGTCATGTGCCTGAAATCCTGCTAGATTTGCTGGAGGTACCTCAGCAGCAGCTCGCGCAAGTGCTCTGGATGCACCACGTGTGCGTTCGCGGACTCTACCCCGGCCCCTACCTCTAACAGCTTCAGAAGGGGGAGAAGGTGCCTGATCATCTCAAGTTGCACGTATCCTCATCATCTCTGAGAGAATAGAAGACAAAAGTTTTAGAATAGATGTCAAAATATAGCATGACAAGGAATTCAAAGAAGTGAAGATTTTTCCTAAACAGTTACATAGCCTCTCGTAGATAAGTACAGATATCTCCGTACTGATCAGCGAGACTCTAATAAACCAGCATGTGTTCCGTGATTCTTATGAAACTAGAGGTCTAATACTAACTTGTCACGACCCTAGTTCACCGTCCGTGAATATGTCATGATGGCACCTAGTCAATATGACTAGCCTGACAGTGCAGAAACATCATCATTTGCGGAAATACTTAATTAAAATTGGATAACTTTAGGGAAATTATATATATAGTGTCGCTTGGCATATAAAACTCAACATCACAAGACTAATCAAAAATCTCAAAACCCGGAAACTCATGGGCAACACAGGCTATAGAAATGTGTCATACTGCTCTAACTCTAGAATGTCTAAACAATTGAGAGAAAAAGGAAAGCTATCTACTGTATCTGGAAGAAGATAGGGACTTATGGTGTATGAACGCAATAGGATGTACCTCGAAGTCTCTACTAGATCTCTCCGGCTTGGGGATAATACACCTGGGTGGAGGTACCTGGATCTGTACATGAAAAACATGTGCAGAAGAGGGCTGAGTACACCACATCGGTACTCAGTAAGTGCCTAACCTCCGTCGGGTAGTCGCGAGGAAGGTCAGGGCCTGCGACGCCCCCTATTTCATTGGACGGATGGTCCGAAATAGGGTATACAACATTATGGGAGGACAACTCTTATTCCCTTCTGAGAGTTGGGTTTTGGAGAGTCGCCACCTAATGATTATAGTGCATTAGGACACTTTGAAAGGAATGAAGAAATTGAGAAGAAGAAACTAGAGTTTGGGTAAGGGCTTAGAGATTATCTCGAGGGAAAGGTGTTAGGCACACCTCAAGATCCACTAGTGTGGTTCCCGACCATGCTATAATTGTGACTTTAGAAGATAGAAGAAACAAATAAGGTTTGCAGTACTTTGCACATAGTAATTACAAATAAGTTTAAAGCTTTTAAAAGAATAAATGAATAGATGAATTTTTTTTAGAAGAGGAAAGAACATAATTTAAAGAAAACAATGTAGAAAAAAAAAGAGAAGGGGGTCCTAGGTTTGAACATAATATGGATCACATCATTACAATATCCAGCAATTACTCCTCAGAAGAGGATTCACACATGATATTAGCGCACCACTCATCATATCCATATTCTACCCTCCCCACCCTTTTAAGGTATTAAAGCACATTTAGTCTCGTTTACTTGATGCATGCTAGTACCTGTCCCAACCTATCAGTCCCAGGGTATTAGGACTTCTAATCCTAAGAGGGAAGAAATGGATGTGGGCCTTTATAGAGTTTAAAGGATAAACTTCTTATTTCGACATGCAAAAAAAGTACCAAATAGAGGAAAAACAAAACAGATAAACAAGGCTCAAATAAACCCCTTAATTCAGACAAACATATAGTTTAGCATGTCTTGGCACATACTGATTTGGTCCTAAATTAAATTAAGCTGCGAGCGGACTGGTTCAACACATATATATTTAGACAGAAAGTCTACATTAGGCAACCCGTATACAATTGTCAGAGATTAAGGCATTTAAAGTGAGTTGTTTTAGGCAGGTACTAATTTTAGAAGATAAGCTAACGCAGAAGAGTTTTTGAAAGAAAGAACAGGCTGCAGACTTAATTTAGAGTTTCAAAGGATCAGGAGACTGTCCAGTTATAAAACACAAAAATGGTTGTAAAATATTTTCAGAAGACTCAAAAACTTATCTAAAGAAAAGAGTAAGCTGCAGAACTAATTTAAACAGCGTTCAGGAATTGAGTTAAAAAATACGCTGAGGCAAAACATCAGAGAAGCCGTTTCAAAAAAGGTATGCAGATTTGAAGAATTCAATTTTAGGACAAATGTACACTGATTTAAGAGAGGGTTTTAACGAAAGGTTAAAGCCATTGAAAACGTTACTGAATTAGGAATTTAAGAACCAATTAACCAATTATTACTTTTTTAAATAGGCCAAACGAGTTTGATGCAAATCCTATAAGCATGATATCTATACCATTGATTTTCAGAACCTGAAAAGATACTTGTTTAATTACTCCTAAAGTTTGCCTAATGAATATGCATATCCTATAAGCATGATATCTATAAATAAATTTTCAGGAAAAAAGAGTTTAAAATCCTATAGGTAGGATCTCTATATGTGTAATTACAGAACATGAGTGTTAAATCCTATAGACATGCTTTCTATGTGATTGAATCAATATTAAAAGACCCTATAGGCATGGTTTCTGTTTGATTGAAAGTAAAGTCCTAAATCATAATTTCTTCTATTTTTTATGCAAGAAAGTAAAGAGCCCTCCAACACCCTTTCACTATACTCCCCGAGTTTTATACAAGCTATTACGAACCAGAAAAGATGAAAAGTACATCAAAGACAAAAAATTGCATCCAAGGTACCTAAATCAGACTAAATGCCTAGCAATATGTGATTAACCAATTCCGGGATCCAGGTTTCCAAAGCCTTCTCTTTATCCAAAGTGTTTCAAAGTTCCAAGGAATCTCAGGGATTCTCGGCATTTCTTACACCCAGGATACCATTAGAATTAGAATAGTGTAGTGTGGAAGAGCCAACCCTCAGGCATCCAAGTTCAGAGGGAGCTCAGGGATCCCAAAGGGTGTCTTGCAAGAAAGGGGAAGAAATTATAACTAAGAGCAAGTGAAAAGTGAAAAGGGAATTGAGAGCCACAACAAATGGTGGTCATGCCTAGCCACAAGTGTAGGCTGGCACACCCCTGACCATTTGTTTGGTTAAAAAAGTTAGGAGTAGACCCTTGAAGGTCAAGACAAGGTCTGAATAGTGATTAGGACAGTATCAGACCTAAGACCAAGGCTCAAACACATAAAAGAGGAAAGGGGAGTGGGAATTGATTGAGTCAAGGATTCAAAGAACCCAATTCAGAATCATAGATAGCAATATCAGAGTGTTGTTATGCCCTGAACCGTAACTCACATACAAAGAGGTAAAGGGTAAGGGAATTCACATAAGTAAAGTAATGACAAGATTGCAGAAAATAGTAAAGGAAAGCATAACAAAACTAGAATGTAAATCACATAGTGGAGGAGCAATATTTAAACTAATATGGACATACCAGTTGCAAAGTAATAGAATAGAAAAATAATCAGAGCAAGCAGATAGTAGGAGCAACTCAGGTTTTTAGCAGAACACTCGAAAATTCATAGAGAACTCAAAGAAATTTCAGAAAGGCAAAGAGAAGAAGTACACAGGACTAGTCTGTGTATTGGATAGAAGAAGAGAGTAGAAAGCAGAGTGCCTATTATTGAATATTACTTACTCCTTTGTAATTGTGTGTGTGTAAGAGTATAATTTGAAGTCTTGTTTAAGTGCAGAAGGGTAGTCCCCTTTTATAGTGTAGAAAGCAAGTAAGAAAAGGTACGAAAATAGCCTTGAAATCAATCTCATATGATCTCTCTTCAGTCAAGGGATTTGATTTCAACTAGGTAGAATAATTAAGGAAAGGGTTTGATTCGAAATCTTTTCCAAAACAGTACAATAAGAGTAAATACACAGAAACTTATTTAAGGAAGCAGTCTAGTAATACACGGTTTGTGAGAATAAGGAAAGGAAATAAATCAAACAACTAGTAAAATCAAAGTTGAAAGCTTTGTTCGAAGGAACCTAGTCAGAAAAGGGTAAGGAAAGGTTCAATTGGGGAAAATCAGTAATAATCAGTCAGGACTCATTAAAAGGAAATCAGAATCAATTAGTGGTTGGAAAAATTCTTTCTTTGAAAGAAGGATTTCTCATATAAAAAGCAGACAAATCAAACAAAAGGGTCGTCCTGTTACTTAAAAAAGAGTCTAGTATTGAAAGGTTCAGGATCACAAGCGGTCACAAGTTTAGTTTGTAGACTCGTAGTCAGTCTGGGAGTCTAGGGCTCTAAAGTGGAACCCTAACTCGAACACAAAATCATGATTGCCAAAGAAACCCCCCCCCCCAAATCCTAGGGTTTCGAATCAAATCAGATATAGAGATGAGAAAGCAAGTTATTGAAAGAGAGTTTTCGAGAAACAAATATATATGATAACAGCTTTGAAACAACCAGGAAAGAAAACTGATTTAAAGCATGACGAACATTGTTTTAAGCCAAGCTCGAAACTTAACAAGTTCAGAACAGAAAGAGTGATACAAACTTAAGAAACAATAGATGAAGCATGCTTAGCAAAACTTGGACATAGTAAAGCAAACAAAATTAAAGCACTCATCAGGAAACACATACAATAGAAATCATGTTGGAAAACATAGAAGAGATAATCATGCGAGCCTATCTAGAGGCGTAGTAAAATACAGAAGTATAACAGAATCATGCTTAATAAAAAGAAAGTCAGAAAATCATATACAAGTGGAGCAGAGAATAAAACATACGAGCCTAACATAGATAAATACCTAAAAGAAGAGAAACAACAAGAATCAAAAGGTTTTCAGAACCCTAGTTTGAAACCAAACAATTTTAAAAATAAAACTTTGGGAAAACACTTAAAACATTTAATATAGCACATATTTACCACCGATCTAGGCAAATAACGAAGAAAGAACCTCGAATAGGCTAGGGTTTCTGAGAACCCTAAAGGACGAGAAGGCTTGGAAGTCTTCAAGAACGGATCTGAGCCTATAAAGTCGAATCCAGGCTCAAAAGGCTAAGGCACGCTGAAACAAGGTCGGAGATGGCCAAAGAGACTCGAATCAGCCAAGGTCTGGATGAAGACCGTTGAGGTCTAGTCTCAAATCTTCAAAGAGCAAACGTATAGGAGCAGGAGAGGGTGAGTAAAGATCATCCATCGCTAGATTAGCCATGGATACCGGTGGACTTTAGGTCGGAGAGGGAGGTTGGTGGATGTTTGGATTTCAGAGGTCGAGAGGGTTAGAGAGAGAAGAAGGAACCAAAGGTAGAGGATTTGGAGAAATAGGGATAGGGTTGGGGTCATTCGGGATTAAAAAAGGATGGGGAAGATCTAGGCTTTTGATCAAAATGATCAACAACTCGGATAGGAAGGGACACGGGCCGATCCGGGTTAAACGAATATGGGTCGTGAATTTGGGTCTAATTTGGGGCTAAGATTGAGGGTCAATTTTGGGTTAAAATTGAAATGCAAAGGGCTAACTCTCAAATAACAACTTTTCCTTTGTTTTAATTTATTAAAATAGCAAAATGATTTCTGCAAATAAATCAAGTGTGCTAAAATGATTAATAATATATAATTATCAAATTCCAAATATTGGAGTCAATTTTATAAATATAATTATAATTAAATCTTTGAAAAGGCTAGTATTGTAATTATATGCAATTTAATTTTAAAAATACCAAATGAATTTGTAAAAATATGCAAAAATCATGTTAGCTATATGTTGATGTAAATATGAGAATAAAAATAAATTATCCACTAAAAATGATAAATATGCATGATATAGTAAAAAAATAATTAATAATATATATGCTTATATATGCATATTACTATATTGGAAGTATTTTGGGTATAAAAATACATAGGAAAAATTTTGGTATCAACAGCTGCCCATCTTTACCCGAGGAGGATGAAAGAGTTGTCGGGTAAAGACAAGATGGCCCATTTTGACCGGATCGACGATTGAAAAGAATTTGACCGGGCTATGATTTCTGAGCTGCCTACATATCTCTGGTTTTATAGGAATCATGCCATATGTAGTTCAGGAACTATTAACGGAATGTGTTGATGGAGATTCGAAAAGAATGAACGTGATGATTAGATTTGGGAAGGTGTTTGGAGTCGGATAAGTTGCGGGAACCAGAGCGGGATCGCTCCTGCTAAGATGGTTGTTTTCTAGCCGGTGTACCTGCAAGTGAGTAATGTGGCGTATATTGTGCATAACGATTTTGAATGAACGATTGTTCTAACAGTTTCACTCCTAAAAAGTACGAGTGCGTGAATGTATTCAATGATTTGTGACCTACATCCAAAGAAATATTATGAGTTCTGTAGAGGAGGAAAGGTTAGTTCATCTTCCTGTGGCTCCTGACATCACGTATCACTAGGGTAGCGTTGCTAAATGACAGTGATTCAAATGATAGATATGCATGATATAGTTAATATAGCGTCATTATATGTTTAAAATAATGATTTTATTTTGAATGAACTAACGACTGCAATGTGGCTAAAGACATTGCAACCTCGCTTGATCCGGAATTTTGAGGGTCCTCCTCAAAATTATACCCCAGTTTACTGTGCTGGCGCTTCGGATGGCTGTGATGAATGACTTAAAATGATCAACCTCAGAAGTTTGAGGGTCCTCCTTCAAATTCTGCCCCAGTTTACTGGGTTGGTGCTTCTGGCGAGTAAAAGACTGAAACTGACTTCGGAATTTTGAGGGTCCTCGTCAAAGTTCTGCCCTAGTTCCAATAGCGGGGGAAAAATGGAATTTTATTAAGTTGTGACCGAACCCTTAGGGATACCTGCGTATCCCCTCTTAAACGGGAATCAGGTCAGGCATATTTCAAATTACATCATGAAGAGAAAGACTATGATTACATATAGTATCGCTTTACTGCATCTGAATTGATTGGCTTTGGCTAGACTTCTCTGTCCATTTCTGCAAGAATAAGGGCTCCTCCAATTAGAACCTGGTGAACCATGTACGGACCCTGTCAATTGGCAGAGAATTTCCCCCTGGATTCATCTTGATGTGGAAATATTTTCTTCAACCCCAGCTGCCCCTGTGTAAATTTATCAGTTTAACTCTTTTGTTGAAGACTCTTGACATTCTGTTCTGATATAATTAACCGTGGCAAACTTCATTCATCCTTTTCCTGTCTATGAGGGCTGATTGCTCGTAGCGACCTTTTACCCATTCTGGATCATCTAACTCTGCTTCTTGTATGATCTTTAAAGAGGGAATTTCTACCTCGGTGGAAATGACCGCCTCTGTACTGTAAACCAGCATGTAGGGAGTTACCCAAGTTGATGTGCGCACTGTGGTGCGGTATCCTAATAAGGCGAATGATAACTTCTCATACCATTGTTTGTGCCCTTCGATTATCTTCCTTAGTATCTTCTTGATATTCTTGTTGGCTGCCTCCACAGTACCATTCATCTGAGGTTTGTAGGCTGTAGAGTTCTTGTATTTGATTTTGAATGTTTCACACAGTTCTTTCATCAAGTCGCTGTTGAGATTGGAACAATTGTCAGTGATGATTGATTTCGAGATTCCGAACCGGCAAATGATACGGCTGCGGATAGAATCTGCCACAACTTTCTTAGTCATTGCTTTGTATGACGCTGCTTTCACCCATTTGGTAAAATAACCAATTGCCACTAAGATGAACCTGTGCACATTTGATGCGGCAGGCTCGATCGATCCGATAACATCCATTCCCCATGCGGTAAATGACCACGATGAGCTTGTTGCAGTAAGCTCGTTAGGAGGCACCTTTATCATATCTGCATACATCTGACATCAGTTTCACTTTCAGACGTACTGGATGCAGTCCGTTTCCATTGTTATCTAAAGGTATCCTGCTCGGAGTATCTTCTTTGCTAATACAAAACCATTCATAGTCTGGATGCCTCTTTTGCATCGACGCACCTTAGCAATACAAATCGGGAGTCCTCATATACAAGATTCCTCCGCTGTGAAAGAAGTTGTTAGATAACCTTTGAAGTGTGCGCTTATGAGTAGCATTGGAAAGATTTGGATATTCTCCGGTTGTTAAGTATTCCTTGAGGTCATGGAACCACGGTTTTCCATCTGCTTCTTCCTCAACGTGAGCACAATAAGCTGGTTGGTCATAAATCTTGACCTGGATGGGATCAATGAAATTTGTATTTGGATGCTGAATCATAGATGACAAAGTGGCTAGCGCGTCAGCGAACTCATTCTGTATTTTGGGAACATGCTAGAATTCGGTCTTTCTGAATCTCTTTCTGTACCTGATGTATGAGTAGGTCCGAGTCTCCAATCACTAGTAACTCTTCAAAGTTCATGTCTATGGCCAGTTTGAGCCCTAAGATGCCGGCTTCGTTCTCGGCCATGTCGTTGGTGCATGGGAACCTGAGTTTGGCGGATACCGGATAATGCTGACCGACTTTTGATACCAGGACAGCTCATATACCAACCCCTTTGAATTTTGCGGCTCCATTGAAAAACATCCTCCAACCATCATAGGATTGTGCAATATCTTCTCCTATGAAAGATATGTCTTCATCAGGAAAATATGTCTTTAGAGGTTCATATTCTCCTCCCACATAATTCTCGGTGAGGTGATCCGCCAATACTTGTCCTTTGACTGCTTTCTAAATGATGTAAATAATGTCAAATTATCTTAGCAGGATTTGCCATTTGGCGAGCTTGCCGGTTGGCATGGGTTTCTGGAAGATATACTTCAGCGGGTCCATTCTGGAGATAAGATAAGTGGTGTAGTCACAAAAATAATGCCTCAATTTCTCAGCTACCCCAGTCAAAGCATAGCAGGTGCATCCTAATAAGGAATACTGGGCCTCATACGGGGTAAACTTCTTGCTGAGGCAGTAGATGGCTTCCTCCTTTCTCCCGTTTCATCATGTTGTCCCAAAACACAACCGAATGCTCCATTCAATACTACTAGATAAAGAAATAGGGGTCTTCATGGTTCAGGCGGAACCAAGACTAGCGGCGTTAACAAGTATTCCTTAAATCTAAGCTTTCTGAGAATCATTAGTCCATTTGGTGGCATCATCCTTCTTCAACATCTTGAAGATAGGTTCATAAATGACAGTGGACTGAGCTATGAACTGGCTGATATAGCTGAGTCTTCCCAGAAAACTCATCACGTCCTTCTTGTTCTTTGGAAGTGGTAACTCTTGAATGGACTTGACCCTTGACTGATCCAATTCTATCCCTCGGTGGATCACAATGAAACCTAGTAACTTTCCAGTAGGAACCCCGAATGCACACTTGGCGGGATTTAGTTTTAGATTGTATCTCCTCAGTCTGTTTGAAGAATTTTCTCAAGTTTCCATATGATCTTTGGCTTTCTTGGATTTTATGATGATGTCATCCACATACACCTTAATTTTTTTATGTATCATGCTATGAAAGATGGTAGTCATAGCCCTCATGTAGGTGGCACCGGAATTCTTCAAACCAAACAGCATCATTCTGTTACAGTACATCGCCCATGGCATGATAAAAGCTGTTTTCTCTGCATTTTCTTCATCCATCCATATCTGATGGTATCCGGCAAAATAATCGACGAATGACTATTGTTCATGCTTGGCGCAATTTTCAATTAAAATGTGTATAATGGCAAGGGAAAGTCATTTTTTGGACTAGCCCGGTTGATATCCCGGTAGTCGACATAAACTCTGACTTTTCCGTCATTCTTCAGTACTGGTGGCCGACCACTATCTCATAGGCATTCTGGTGGTAAAACCGACGACTACATGGCTCTAAACGATGTTGGCTAACCATGTTGGATACTTTACTACCCCGAGATCCCCGGCTTTGACTTGGTTGGTAACCTTTTCTTTGATTTTCAAACTCATGCCGAGTTTGAACTTTCTGAGCTTCTATTTTACCGGAGGACATGTTGGATCTATTGGCAACTTGTGAGCTATGATGGATGTACTGAGACCAGTCATGTTATCATAAGACCAGGCAAATATGTCCTCATACTCTCTTAGGAACTCTGTGTACTCTTTATTTTCTGATGTAGACAAATGCACGCTGATACGTGTTTCCTTGACATTCGCGGTATCTCCCTAATTAATAGTCTAAGTTTCATCCAAGTTGGATTTAGGCCCATTCTCAAAGTTCTTGACCTCTCTGACAACCTCTTCTGGTATATCATCCTCTTCTGAAGCTATATCCATTTGTTGTGTTGTCTCGTTGCAAGCCACAATCGTTGGTTCATCATCAAGATAGGTAATACTAATGTTGTGTAAAAAAAGTAAATGACAAAGAAAATAGTATGAGAGAGATATATAATAAATCGAAAATGCTTTGATTAAATTCATAATTGTTTGGAACATCGGAGCTCTTCTGAAAAGTAAGGACAATGCGGAAAGAAAAAATCAACTAGTAAAAGGTAAAAATGAGATGCATGGTGCTTCGTTTAGCCTTGCTACCCTGAAGCTTTCTGCGCCCTGGTGGTCCTGATCGACCAATTAGTGAGGCACTCCCCTAAACTCACAGCTTGTATGGAAGGGCCTTCCTCTCCTTTCTCTTCGAAGATAACACAACAGTCCATATCATCTTCCAGAAACAGGTTCTTCATCGTCGCTAATGTCTCATCTTCCTCTGACCCATATATGATGTCAGATGGGTGGAAAGTCTGCTCTAGACAAGGTATAGGGTGCTGCACTGGATAGTATGGGCCGCGCCATGGTGGCGACCAATGGTTGAACTCCTCCTAGGTGAATTCATATCCTAAACCAAAGGTAGTACCGTGTTTCTTCAACTTGATGGGCTTGGTGATACCCTGGAGATTTTTACCGAGTCCTTTCCTGTGCTCATACCCGCACTAGTTTAGGATGCTCTAGATCTTGTTAGCCCACCATTTCTCTTTGTCCACAGCATTGACCCACTCGATGTGGTGGTATATTTCCTCTCCTATTCTTCTTCTACCTCCAATCATTAGGATGGTCTGGCGACTGTATATGTGGTTGCTACCATCACCATGAATGATCACTTCTTGGTGATTCCATTCGAACTTCACTGCCTGATGTAGGGTTGATGCTACAGCTCCAGCGGCGTGGATCCAGGGTCGCCCCAACAATAAATTGTTGGATGCTGGGACGTCTATTACTTGAAAGTCAACGTCAAACCAGGTCGGTCCCATTTGGAGGCATAGGCTAATTTCCCCAATAGTGGATCTTTGGGACCCATCGAAGGCTTTAACATTGATAGCCCCTTCTTTGATCTCATGCAAGCCTTTACCCAACGTTGTGATAGTTATCAGTGGACAAATGTTGAGGCTCGACCCTTCGTCAACCAAGATTCTAGTGATGAAGTAAACTTCGCATTGCAAAGTGATGTACAACACCTTGTTATGACTTAGTCCGTCTGGTGGTAGCTCGTCCTCGTGGAAGGTTATCTTGTGACTCTCCAACACTTGTCCTACCATATTTGCCATTTCGCCTCCAGTTATGTTGCTGGGAACATAAGCTTCACTCAATATTTTCATCAGAGCATTCTTTTGTGCCTCAAAGCTTTGCAGAAGAGCCAGGATGGAATTCTGAGCTGGTGTTTTGTTCAATTACTCCACGACCAAGTATTCTTTAGCTTGTACTTTCCTCTAGAAATCATTGGGCCCAGTTTCAATAGGTCATCCAGAGGTTTGCTTGTTGGACTCAGCAAGTGTTCTGGAGTGTATACCCTGCCTGTTCTGGTCATGCCCTGTGCGGCGATCGCTTCTCCAGTTTTTGTTTTCCCTTTTCTCCTAGCTTCAGCTATGTAATCCCATGGTATGGCATTTGAGTTTAATGGGGTCACATTTGTCATTGTGACCAGAATAGGCACCCTTTGAGGTAACATAGCAACTTCAAATGGTGCAGGTGCCTTTGGAATTCCGAACTTGACCTCAATTGATCCTGGAACCTTTGTAGGAGGCTCTTCGAACTTGAGCGATATCGACATATTCACCTCGTCTCTCTCAGAGGGCTGGATCTAGATGACAATAGGGTTGAGGGTGACTGTTGGATTCCTCACCCCCATCGGCAATCAATCCAATTGACCCTTGGGGTTCGAATCATCCTCAATCTTGATCATGTGAATGCCTCCCATTTTCTGGTCAGACAGAGGATTGTCTCAGACATTCGGAGCGGGCTCCTTTGCTATAATGACCTTATTATCAATTAAGGTCTGAATCTTATCTTTCAATGAGTGACACTCGTCGATGGTATGGTCTTTCATTCTGGAATGGTATGCACATGTTTTGTTCGGATTGATCCATTGGGAGGGGTTTTCTGGAGTTATGGCTAGGATAGGGGTAACGTAGCCGGTTGCTTTGAGTCTTTCATATAGTTGGTCAATAGGCTCGGCGATGGATGTATATTGTCTTGGAGGTCTGCGGTTGAAGTTTGGGCTGGTCGAGTAAAGTTTTGCCGAGTGGGTGGGGATTAATAGTGAGAAGGTTGGGCATTATAGGCTTGGTACACGAGTGCGGGTTGGGAATATCTTGGCGAAATGGGTTGATATGTAGGTGGTGGAGGTGATTGGTAGGTAGGTGGTGGATTTTGGTATTTGGGTGAGGGTTATAGGCAATTTAGGGGAGGCTGATATGTAAGTGGAGTTGAGGGATATGTTTGGTATTTCATAGGGGACTTGGTTCTCTGTGCAGCCATTATGGAGTTCACATCCTATTCTTTGATGTGCCACCAGACTGTAAAACCTTATTGGTGGCCTGTAATGCTTCGAGATTAGTGACCATACCATTTTTGATGCCTTCTTCAATTCTTTCTCCCAACTTGAAGATATCGGAGAATTTATGGCCCTCTATCAGCATCAACCTTTCATAATATTGTGGATCCTGAGCCCGGACAAAGAATCTGTTCATCTGCTCTTCTTCTAAGGCCGACCTGACCTTAGCATCTTCTGAACTCCAATGAGTAGTATACTCGCGGAATGTTTATGTGGGTTTCTTCTTCAGATTCTGTATATAAAACACATATGCTGCATTCTCTATGTTAAAACTGAACCGGTCCATAAAGTCGGATCCCATACCTACCCAGTTTGTCCATTTCTTTGTGCCCTGGCTGATATACCAAGATAAGGCGTATCCTTTCAGACACCTGATGAACAGCTTCATGCGGATTTTCTCATCTCTTCCAAATCCGACTAACTTATAATAGTATGTCCTCAGATGGACCCTGGGATCACCTGTACCACTGAACATTTCGAACTTGGAGGTTTGTATCCCTCCGGAAGTTCGATCTGGCTAAATGCGGAGGTCTTCATAATTCAACGCCTCAACACCTTTGCTACCTTCGATACCCTGGACTCGACTGGTCAACTTCTTGAGTTCTGCTGCCAAGTTCCTGATAAAGGAGTCTTTGTTGTCTAATCAGATGCACTTGAGATCGATTGACTGTAGTGGGGGTATAGTTTCCACAAAGATAGGAGGGTTGTATAGGTGGTCGTTTGTAGTGTTTGGTGGTTCGGGAATGAGTAATTGAGCGTTGTTGCATCTGTAGCAGGTTCGAGTCTGGGTGGGTTTCATTTGTGGTTGTGGGGTGTTCTGTGGAGGTACGGGGTTTTGGGTGTTGGAATCAGGAGCAGCAAGAGAGAATGATAGGTTTACCTAGTTCCGAACTTGGTCCAATTCCTCCTAGAATTTCAGATGTTTTTGTTCAATTTGTTACTAAAATAGTTTGGCAAAACAAGATGTTGCGGAGACAGGATTTGAACCCGTGACCTCAAGGTTATGAGCCTTGCGAGCTACCAAACTGCTCTACCCTGCGGGGAAGATAAGAACTGAAAACTAATAGATAAACAAGGATTAAATGCGCCCCTCCACCCTATCTGTACAAATAGAATAGCCCTAGCAATTGGGGTACGTTGGGATGTTTCCTCCCTATCAATTTCCTTTCTAGCACTAGAGTCTCCCATTATGCCTTTGTTCTTGTTTCCGGTAGGACCCAGAGGAGAAGGAGGTGGAGGGCCCCTAGATCTTGTAGAGTATGCTGATGGTGCCAGAATGCATGAACTAACCTTTGGGGAGGGGAATAAAAATAAATGAAAATAAAAGGTAAAAAGTTAGTGCAGATTCTGAAGAGAAGTATTGTGATATTTAAACACATTGTTCAAGAATATAAGTCGTTTCCTAGTTTTGGTGCCTCGTTGTTGCTCGAGACAAGCCTAGCGACAAATTACATTTGAAGAACTTATAATGCTCAATGCCTCATTTTATTGATAAAAAATAAGACGAGTCTTAAAGAAAACTAAAATAACGGGAAATAAAATGTCATTAATGGCCAGTAGCCTTATTACATTATGAAAGCAGGAAAAAAATCATCCTAAATACTTGGTCCCAGAAGGACCTTCCCCAGATTCGGTATTCTTGCCTCCTTCGTACAGTCACATCAACCGTGCAGTCCTAGCAGTAGATAGGCTCGGTCTAGATGTCCACCTGCACTTCCCTCGGCATTTTGGCAGTCTTCAATCCTTTTCAAGAACTTCCCTCCTAGCTCTACTAGACCTTGTTCCAGATACCCTGACCGCTTGTTGGCGTTGGCAGCCATATCGTTCCACTCGTCGATCAGCTTTTGGTGAGCTTTTGTATTTCCCGATGTTCATTTTCACACTCTCGAATCCTTTTGCGCAGTTGGTTGTACTTAAACCACGCTTAAGTCTTTTGGTCAATAAGACCGTGACCTCGAATGAACCCAGGATGACTTCCAACCAACCTGAGTAGTGCGTCACACACCCTGCATGATACAAATCTAGCTCGATAGATTGTCTCCCCAAGACGAGCTTGCAATGCCACATGTGCTGAGTATGACACCTATGAAGGCTATCATCATCCTGGAAGATAGAATCGAAGTGACTTTTTTTGTCTACCCTTGTTATGATTACCAACTTTCCTCATGGATCGAAGAGGGACATAAGGATAAGTTCTCCTCAGACCAATGAATATGAGGAATGGTGCATCCAAGAATGAACAATGAACTCCTCTGTTGGGAACCACTCATACATCCACTACACTTGATCTTCCTTTAGATTCTCAAATAGCTCTACCGATCCTCTAGCGTCCTCTGGTCGGGCGAACATGTGAGGCATGAAGTTCATTCTCTTTGGGTGGTGGAAAGTGATATGATCATCCCAGTCTCTGCGTATAATTTCCTGTCGGTAATCACCTTTCTGAAGATGTTCTATAAACCAGAGTTAAAGTAACAGATTACATCCTTCAAAGTGTTTGGCCCCTTGCTGACACTTTTCCAAGGCTCGATATATCTCGACGACAATCATTAGCATTATGCTGAAAGACTGCCTGTCAATCCCTTCCATCAAGGTCTTGGTTACTATGGCTAGTCTGGTGTGGATCCTAGACTTCTTCATAGGAAAGAATATCATTAACAGGAAATAGAACACGAAGATGAAAACCCTTTTGTGTATGTTCCCTAAAGAGGTAAGGGCAAATTCATCGGTGTACGTGCGGTAGGACTTGCTTTGGCCATACCTTTCGTACAAGTAGTCAAATGGTATGTAGGAGTCTTTTGGACAAGTCAGATCCGGGTTTTTCTTGAGTTCCATCATCTTGAAAAAGCCTCTACCTTTGCAATTTCCTGGCATAAACAGACCCGGAGTCTCCCAAGGAATACCAACTAGACCTCTTATTTCTTCCAGTAAAGGGGTCATTTCCAAATCCCCAAAGCGAAACACTGGTCAATCACTATCCCAGAACAAAGTTGCAGCCTCTATGATTTTGTTGTCAGGATCGACTTATAGAAGTGAAGGAAAATTCCCTAAGTATTTGCGGACAAGGGTCTGATCGCTGGCATGAAGGTCCTCCCTCCAGCTTAGCAGCCTTGGGTGAATGTTAGTTACCATATCGAATCTTGGGATTTCGTGCCTCATTTTTCTGCAAAACAAAGCACTAGACCCAGACTCAACTATTTAATTCAACAATTAGCATAATAGGAATTTAGTTCTCCAAATAAATGCACAGAACATGGAGGTGTCTGTTTGGGTTTCAGGGAAACCCGATGGGCTTTGGACTAGGCTATCTTAATGAGTTTTTACGCGGACAGCATAACTGACTCAGCTAAGTTTGACCATGATGCATGAACAGTTTAACGGAGTAAGGTTTTTATTTTTTTGAAGTGCTAGACTGGTACCCTCTTTCATTGGACGGTATTGAATAAAGCAATAAAAGAAAGCAGTTAAAGGAAAGAAAAGAGCCAAGTTAGTTTCATGATGAAATAATAAGAAGGAAAGAAGTAAAGGCAATTATAGAAATAATGAAGTCACAAATAACATGTAATGTTAGAAAGCCTAAAGAAATCCCCAGCAAAGTCGTCATGCTGTCGACGCCCCCTCTTTCATTGGACGGGTGGTCCAAAATTGGGTATACAACATTATGGGAGGACAACTCTTATTCCTTTGCGAGAATTGGGTTTTGAAATTTTGGAGAGTCCCCACCTAATGATTATTGTGCATTAGGACACTTTTCAGGGAATGAAGAAATTGAGAAGAAGAAACAAGAGTTTAGGTAAGGGCTTAGAGATTATCTCTTGGGGAAGGTGTCAGGCACCCCTCAAGATCCACTAGTGTGGTTCCCGGCCATGCTATAATTGTGACTTTAGAAGATTGAAGAAACAAATAAGGTTTGCACATAGTAATTACAAATAAGTTTAAAGCTGTGAAAAGTAGAAAGGAATAAATAGTTTTTTTTTTCAGAAAAGGAAAGAAACAGAATTTAAAGAAAACATTGTAAGAAAGAAAAAGAGAAGGGGTCCTAGGTTTAAACATAATATGGATCACATCAATGCAATATCCAACAATCACTCATCATAAGAGGTTAAGGAATTTAAAGCGAGTTGTTTTAGGCATGTACTGATTTTAGAAGATAAACTAATGCAAAATAGTTTTTGAAAATGAACAGGCTGCAGACTTAATTTAGAAATGCATTTCAAAAGGATATTGTCAAGTTATAAAACACAGAAATGGTTGTAAAATATTTTCAGAAGAGTTAAAAACTTATCTAAAGAAAAGAGTAAGCCGCATAACTGATTTAAACAACATTTAGGAATTGAGTTAAAAAATACGTTGAGGCAGAGCATCAGAGAAGCCTTTTCAGAAAAGGTATGCAGATTTGAAGAATTCGATTTTAGGAAAAATGTACACTGATTTAAGAGAGGGTTTTATCAAAAGGTTAAAGCTTTTGAAAACGTTACTGAATTCGGCGTTTAAGAACCAGTTAACCAATTATTACTGCTTTAAATATGCCAGACGAGTTTGATGCAAATCCTGAAGGCATGATATCTATACCATTACCTTTTAGAACCTGAAAAGATGCTTGTTTAATTAGTCATAAAGTTTGCCCAATGAATATGCATATCCTATAAGCATGATATCTATAAATAAATTTCAGGAAAAAAAAAGTTTAAACTCCTATAGGCAGGATATCTATATGCGTAATTACAGAACATGAGTGTTAAATCCTATAGACATGCTTTCTATGTGACTGAATCAATATTAAAAGACCGTATAGGCATGGTTTCTAACTGATTGAAAGTAAAGTCCTAAATCATGATTTCTACCCTTTTTGATGCAAGAAAGTAAAGATACCCCCCCCACACCCTATTACTATACTCCCCGAGTTTTATACAAGTTATTACAAACTAGAAAAGATGAAAAATACTTAAAGGACTAACAATTGCATCCAAGGTACCTAAATCAGACTAAATGCTTAGGAATACTTGATTATCCAATTCCGAGATCCAGATTTCCAAAGCCTTCTCTTTATCCAAAGTGTTTCAAAGTTCAAGGAATCTCAAGGATTCCAAGCATTTCTTACACCCAAGAAACCATTAGAATTAGAATAGTGCAGTATGGAAGAGCTAGCCCTCAGGCATCCAAGTTCAGAGGGAGCTCAGGGGTCCCAAAGCATGGCTTACCAGAGAGGGGCAGAACGTATAGCTAAGAGTAAGTGCAAAGTGAAAAGGGAATTGGGAGCCACAAAAAAGGTGGTCATGCGTAGCCACAAATGTAGGTTGGAACACCCCTGACCATTGTTTGGTTAAACAAGTTAGGAACATACCCTTGAAGGTTGGGCCAAGGTCTGAATAGTGATTAGGACACTGTCAGACCTAAGCCCAAAGCTCAAACACATAAAAGGGGAAGTAGGAGTGGGAATTGATTGAGTAAGGGATTCAAATAACCCAGTTCAGAATCATAGACAGCAATATTATAGTGTTGTTATGCCCTGAACCATAACTCACATACAAAGGGATAAATGGTAAGGGAATTCACATAAGCAAAGTAATGACAAAGTTGAAGAAAAATAGTAAAGGAAATCATAACAAAACTATTATGTAAATCACATAGTAGAGAAACAGTATTTAAACTAAGATGGACATATCATTTGCAAAGTAATAGAATAGCAGAATAATCACAGCAAGGAAACATCAAGAGAAACTTAGGTTTTCAGCAGAACACTCGAAAATCCAGAGATAACTCAGAGGTATTTCAGAAAGTCAAAGAGGATAAGTACACATGACTAGTCTGTTTATTGGAGAGTAGAAAGTAGAGTGCCTACTATTGAGTATTACTTACTCCTTTGTAATTGTGTGTGTCAGAGTGAAATTCGAAGTCTTGTTCAAGTGCAGAAGTGTAGTCCCCTTTTATAATGCAGAAAGCAAGTAAGAAAAGGCAAGAAAATAACCTTGAAATCAATCTCATATGATCTCCCTTCAGTCAAGGGATTTGCTTTCAAACGGGTAGAATAATTAAGGAAAGGGTTTTATTCAAAACCTTTTCCAAAGCAGTACAATAAGGATAATACACAGAAACGTATTTAAGGAATGAGTCTAGTAATACACGATTTGTGAGAATAAGGAAGGATCAATCAAACAGCCAGTAAAATCAAAGTTGAAAGCTTTGTTCGAATGAACCTAGTTAGAAAAGGGTAAGGAAAGGTTCAATTGGGGAAAATCAGTAACAATTAGTCAGGACTCATTAAAAGGAAATCAGAATCAATTAGTGGTTGGCAAACCCCCGTTTTTAGAAAGAATGATTTCTCATATAAAAAGCACACAAATCAAACAAAAAGGCCGTCATGTTACTTAGAAAAGTGTCTAGTATTGAAAGGTTCAGGATCACAAGAAAAGGGACACAAATTTAGTTTGTAGACTCGTAGTCAGTCTGGGAGTCCAGGGTTCCAAAGTGGAACCCTAACTCGAACACAAAATCACGTTTGCCAAAGAACCATCCACCCCCAAATCCTAGGGTTTCGAATCAAAGAAGATATAGAGACGGGAAAGCAAGATATTGAAAGAGAGTTTCCGAGAAACAAACAGATATGATGGCAGCTTTGAAACAACCAAGAAAGAAAACTAATGCAAAGCATGACGAACATTTTTTAAAGCAAAGCTTGGAACTTAAACAAGTTCAGAAGAGAGAGAGAGTGATACAAACTTAAGAAACAGTAGATGAAGCATGCTTAGCAAAACTTGGACAAAGTAAAGCAAACAAAATTAAAGAACTAAGCAAGAACCACATACAATAGAAATCATGTAGGAAAACATAGCAGAGATAATCATGCTAGCTCAGTCTAGATGCGTAGTAAAATATAGAAGTATAGCAGAATCATGCTTAATAGAAAGAAAGACAAAAAATCAGATACATGCGTAGCAGAGAAAAAAACGTACGAGCCTAACACAGATAAACACCTAAAAGAAGAGAAACAACAAGAATCAAAAAGTTTACAGAACCCTAGTTTGAAACCAAACGATTTTAAAAATGAAAATTGGGGAAAACACTTAAAACGTTGAATATAGCACAGATTTACCACAGATCTAGGAAAATAACGAAGAAAGAACCTCGAATAGGCTAGGGTTTCTGAGAACCCTAAAGGACGAGAAGTCTTGGAAGTCTTCAAGAACGGATCTGAGCCGATAAAGTCGAATCTAGGCTCAAAAGGCTAAGGTAAGTCGGAAAAAGCCGGAGATGGCCAAAGAGACTCGAATTGGCCAAGGTCTGGATGAAGACCTTCAAGTTCTAGCCTCGAATCTTCAAAGAGCAAGCGTGTAGGAGCAGGAGAGGGTGAGCAAAGATCATCCATGGCTAGATTAGCCATGGATTCAGGTGGATTTTAGGTCGGAGAGGGAGGTAAGAGGACATTAGGGTTTCAGAGGTCGAGGGGGTTCAAGAGAGACGAAGGAATAAAGGCGGCAGATTTTGGAGAAATAGGGATAGGGTTGGGGTCATTTGGGATTAAAAAAAGAATGGGAAGATCTGGGCCGTTGATCAAAATGATCAACGACTCAGATAGGAAGGGAAACAGGCCGGTCCGGGTTAAGCAAGTATGAGTCGTGAATTTGGGTTTGATTTGGGGCTAAGATTGGGGGTCAATTTTGGGTTAAAATTGAAATGCAAAGGGCTAACTTTTAAATAGCCACTTTTCCCTTGTTTTAATTTATAAAAATAGCAAAATTATTTCTAGAAATCAATCAAGTGTGCTAATATGATTAATAATACATAATTATCAAATTAAAATACTGGAGTCAATTTCATAAATATAATTACAATTAAATATTTAAAGATGCTAGTATTCAAATTATAAGCAATTTAGTTTTAAAAATACCAAAGGAATTTGTAAAAATATGAAAAACTCATGTTAGCTATATTTTGATGTAAATATGAGAATAAAAATAAATTATCCACCAAAAATGATAATTTGGGAATAATTATTGGCTTTATGATATAAAATAGGCAATAAATTGATTTAATTTTTTTTAAAATGCCAAAACCTTTTGATGTGGTTATATATGCATATATACGCTATTTTGGAATTACTTTGGGTATAAAAATATATGGAAAAAATTGGGTATCAACAGGGCCCTACTGAGATAAAACATAATAAATAGTAATATAATGGAAACAATTTAAATAAAGTCCACAGCGGGAATCTAAACTGGATGAATAAGGAAAATAGTAATAGAAAGCAGAGGTAACAATATAAGGAATACTGCTCACAACAAGAAATAATAGCGGGGATTTCTTGGTGTCCAGAGGATCTCTTGGTACCCTCATCATATATACCAGGGATCTCTTGGTATCCCGAGGATCTCTTGGTATCCTCAATAGGTATGCCGAGGATCTCTTGGTATCTCAATATATAGAAGTACATGTGTGAGGTATCTCTTGGTATCCCGCACCCTCAATCCAAGATATATCAAGCACAAGAGGATCTCCCGGGAAGCCATCCCGTAGTCCAAAATTAAACACACAACAACCCATAATATCAAAATAAATGCTAAATCAGAACAAGTAATAGTAAATTCTATCCTAACACGCTTCAGATAGTACAATTAATACAGTTAAACAATTAGGAGAGTAAGTCAGCTATCATGCTTCTCTAAGCTAGCACATGAAATGAACAAGTAAATAGGAATCCTAATTTAAATATTTCTAGAAACATATTTACAACAATTAGCTCAAGTACGCATTCGTCACCTCACGTACGAGGCATTCAAATATCAAAAATCATGTCCTAAGGGGAAACGTTCCCCACACAAGGTTAGACAAGTCACTTACCTCGAACCGGCTCAATAATCAACTAGGAACCACGCATTTGCCACGAGTATCCAACTCCAATTGGCCCAAATCTATCTAATTCAAATACATATCATTAATAACATTGCAAGTAACTGGTTCCACTATTTAATTTAAAGCTAAGGCGCGAAAATAGTTACAATGACCAAAACACCCCTCAGGCCAACGCCTCGGAATAGGATAAATTTTACATTTTCAGAACCCTCGCACTCTCACGAGTCTAAACATATAAAAGTCGCCCTAATCGGAGGTCAAATGCCTACTCAAAATCTGATAGTTTGGTATAAGAAGTTTTTCCCAATTTTTGATTCTAAATTCGAAATTAGATGATGGATTTAACTATATATCGATGGAATACAACTAAAAAGGATTAAGGAAACGTTACCCAATGATATTCTCTTCAAAACCCATTCAGAATCGCCCTCTCCGGAGCTCTCAATTTACTTTTCCAAATTTTAAAACTAAGCTTTCGAAATTCTTTGTTCTGAACAGTAGTTTTCGCGTTTGCGGTGCGGTCCGCTTATGCAGAAAATGGACCGCTTCCGCAACTTCTTTTAAATTTCACAATTCTGCTTCTGTGGTTCTGCTTTTGCGGGATATTGACCGCTTCTGCAGTTCCTTAGGGAATGCCAAATCTGGCTTCTTGGATGGCCAAGGCTTCTTCTACGGTTCATAAGCCGCAGAAGCGAAAATACGAGATAGGCAGAACCAGCTGCTGCGACACTTCAAAAATTCCTCTGGTAAGCGCTCGAAATCATCTCGAGGCCCCGGGGACATCATCCAAAAGCACCAATAACACCTAATACCTCATTCAAACTTGTATCAATCCTTAAACCACCTAAATTAACGCCGAAAACTCGAATTAATCAATGATTTAATCCTAAGAACTTCCAATTTCATCAATACACGCTTTCGATCAAAAACCTAACTTAAACTCCAAGTGAGCTAAAATTTTGCACAGAAACTACTGCAAATTCTGGAATTCCATTCCAACCCTCAGATCAAAAACTCACTATCGGACCAAAAATTTTAAAAATTCTAACTTCGACATTTCAAGCCTAAATGAGCTACGGACTTCCAATATGTATTCCAAACATGCTCCCAACCTCAAAATCACCTAACACAGTTAACAAAACCATCATTTTTCCATTTTGAGGTCGTCTTCACACTGTTCTGATTATGGACCACTTTCCAACACTTAAGCTCTCATTTAGGGACTAAGTGTCCCAGAACTCTTCGAAACCCAACACCGAATGTGCCGACAAACCAAAATAGAAGAAATGAACTTAGAGGAAGCAGTTAATGGGGGATCAAGGTGTAAATTCCAAAAAACGACCAGATTGGTCATGACAGGAACGTTCGAGGGCGAACGTGTGTTTAAGTGGGGGAGGATTTAACGACCCGAACAAATCATTTTGAGATGTTGCACTTTGATCACCAGTTCTCGGGCATGAATTACCATGTATGATGCATTATGACTGATGTAGATCGTTGGTTATGGTTTTTATGAAAATCGATATGAATTTGAAGAAACAGTCTTAGTTAAAATCTTTGAATTTGAATAGGTTGATCGAGAGTTGACTTATTGATATATGAGATCAGATCAGAATTTTTATGACTTATTTGAGGTCCACTTTGGAATTTGGCTTGAATTGCAAAGTTAGTATCTTGGTGATTTCAGTTGATAGGTGAACTTTTGATCCGAGGGTAGGAATGTAATTTTAAGAATTTCTATAGATACATTATGTGATTCAGCATGTGTGTGCAAAATTTGAGGTCATTCGGACGTGGTTTGGTTGGGTTTATGATCAAAAGCGTATTTCAGAAGTTTTTGGAAACGTAAGCTTGAATTCGATGTACATTGATAGTTTTGGTGTTGTTTGAGGTGTTTTGATGATTGTAACAAGTTCAAATAAGGTTTTAGGATGGATTGGTACATTTGGTTGAGGTATCGGGGGCCTCGAGTGAGATTTGGTTGGTCGACCAGACCAATCTTGGTATTTTAGAGTTGCAGGTTCTGCTCTATTGATGTTGCAGAGTGTTTGTGCTTCATGATCGCGGGTGTGTGAAGTGATCGCGTAGAAGCAATTTTGGAGGAAGGAATTTTGCTTTCTACGTTCGCGTTTGAGTGTTCTCAATCACAAAGTATTAGTTTGTGGTGCTTCGCATTCACACAAGGTATTTCGCGTTCGCATATAAGAGTTCGGGGGTCCTGTGTTATTGCCCTTCGCGTTCGCGTATAATGTGACGCGTTCGCATAGATTTGAGAGTGGAAAACATCGCGTTCACAGGGCTTTAATCACGTTCGCGTAGAGTTATTTTGAGACGCCAGATTTTTGTGCTTCGCGATCAGGGGACCTTGGTCGCAATCGCGTAGAAGGAATTGTAGGAGTTGGGAAGTGAGTATTACCGTTGTTGAGTATTTTGAGAGCTCTTCGGAAGAAATTGAAGAGGGATTCAAGGAGGATTATATTGTAAAATTAACCTAGAAATTCATGGAAATTTAACTAAAAGTGGAAGAACTAGGGCTTGGGATTTTGAGATTTTAGATTAGGATTTGAAGGGCTATGTGAGGTCGGATTTGAGAGTTTTTGATATGTATGGACTCGTGGAAGGATACGAAATCCGGTGATGTGAAAATTTCTAAGTTTTGAGAAGTGGGCCTGAGGTTCGGGTTTTGGTAATTTCGGGATTTTTGATATTTTTCGATTGTTTTCTCTTGAGCTTTGTTCCCTTAGCATTTTGTGATGTATTCGTTCTGATTTGGGATAGATTCGACGCGCGTGGAGGCCGGTTTAAGTGGCAAATGCGTCACGAGCAAGAAATTTTGCTGGTTCAAGGTGAGTAATGATTGTAAATGATATTCTGAGGGTTTGAAACCCCAGATTTGCACATCGTAGTGCTATATTGAGGTGAGACGCGCTAGATGATGAGCGTGAGGTCTTTCACTATTAGGGATTGTGACTTGGTCCGTCCCAATCAATGATTTTACCGCATATTTGGCTGTAACTTAATTGTTATCATAATGATTTGGGCTGATTACCATATTTGGGTTTCGTGCCAACTATTTGAATCCCTTCGGGGATGGTTGTTGATATGCTCCTCATTGTTTTGATTTTATACTTGAACTCAGTCATGTATTTTCCAATGTTTTCAAACTCAGCCAAGTTTATTTTTCTTTAACACTCAAAATGATATTTCCAACACTAGTTTTGGGCTGAGCATCATGTTTTACCGTTGCCCCAGGGGCTTATATGAATTTTGACCGAGTAAGGTCGACGGCCTGTGTTGTGAGAATACTTTTGGATCGGGCTGCACACCGCAGCAGAGAGATGCTAATTTGATTATGAGGCTGAGGGCCTGAGATATGTATTCCATGAGAGGGGTTGATATTGCACTTGGGCCGTAAGAGGCCCGTCCCGGAGTCTGCACACCCCCAGTGAGCGTCGTCATTGATAAATGGATCGGGCTGCACGCCGCAATGATATGTGGATCGGGTCGGACGCCGCATCAGTGTTGGTACTGTTTTATGTGTTTACTTTATTTCATTTTATCTGCCATTATCTGTTATCTGTGCTACTTCATGCAATATTTACCTGATATTTTGGCATTATTTGATAACTGAGAGTTGTGCCAGAGGGGCGGGTTTCTGTGCTTATCTGCACTATTTGTGTTGCATTTATTTGTGTAACTGCTGAAAAAATCATTTTCAAAAGAGGTTTAAACTGAGATAAGATGTTTCTCCAAAATTTTCACAGCTTCACTGTTTTTCTCCTAAGGGGATTTCACTGCTTCTATATAGCATGGTGATTTGTTATACGTGATTTCTTACTACTTAGTTGTTATTTACCTTTAATACTCACTGAGTTGGAGTACTCACTTTATTCCCTGCACCTCGTGTGCAGATGCAAGTATTTATTCACCCGGTAGTGGGTTTTAGCTGATCGGAGGAAGAGATATAGAAGTTTAGTGAGGTATCTCCCATTGTTCGCAACATTGTTTTTCTCCCTTTGTTCATTATTCCTGTTTCGAGTACTTTTAGACCTTGTAGTTGTATTTAAACTCTAATAGATGTTTGTGATTTGTGACACCCCGATTAGGGATGTGTTGGGTTGTAATTCAGCTAGTTAACGTCATTAAATTATATTTAAACTGCTTATAAACTGTTTAATTGCTTAAAATAGGTGTTCAGTAATGGTTTTACTGGTCTTGTCTTCACGAGAGGCATCATCACGACCGGAGCGGGGTTTGGGTCATGACATGGAACTTTTTCAGATTTCACAAGGCAAACATGAACAATTAATCCAAAATCTAAGAAAAATTCAGAATGTGTAACGCAACTGTGTGAAATAAATTGCCGACCAGATGAGGGGGTTAGGGGTGACACAACAAGGAAGGGGGAAAATGGTCACCGACCGGATCTGTCGTTGGCGGAACACAACCCCTACTAGGGTTTCTAAAAGCAGGGGAGGAAAAAACTTGGAAAAAAATATCACAACCCAAGTTTACCCTCTGTGAACTGTCACGGTGCCTAGTCTTTACGACTAGGTAAGCCTAACGATTTGCGAAAAAGAAATTTAAAAGTAGAAACTATACATCTAATAGGTAAATATCGATAAAGTGTTGAAAATGCCGATCGGCATATACAATAATAACACTCTCGACCAATAATAAATCTCCCAAAATGCGGAATTTCATGAATCACAAGCTAAAGAAAAATAAATAAATTTTCTTACTCCAGAAGTCTAATAACAAGGGAAATAAAGGGAAAAGCCTATTACTGAAAGGGGGAATAGAGAGAGACCTCTAGGTCTGAGGACGCGGCAGATATACCTTGAAATCTCTAAATCTCACCTCATGGATAGTATTGTTTCGATAAAGAACCTGGATCTACACACGAAAAATATTTGCAGGAAAGGACATGAGTATACCACAACGATACCCAGTAAGTGCCAAGCCTAACCTCGGCCGAGTAGCGTCACGACCCTTCTTTCCTACCCTCGGGGGTCGTGATGGGGCCTACTAACGAAGTTAGGCAAGCCAATTATTCCAATTACTTAACCCTTTTCATATATTTTAATCCTTTAACAATGGTGAGCAACATCATACAAACAACGGAATTAATAAGCGGAAAAAAAGAAATGTAACCATTCAAATATTACCAACACAATTCCATAACTAAAAGCTACTCAGATCTGGTGTCACAATTTCATAGACTGTCTAAGAGTACTACAAATTAAGGTCCGAAAGATAAATTCAAACTGTTTCAGAAATATGTAGAAGAAATACATAGAAAGATAGAAGGAGACGTCGAGTCCTACAGATGCCTGCAGGTCTACCTCGGGTTGCGTGAATGGACCGAAGACAACACCCTCATTGCGGTCCAAAAGCTATTGCACTGGGATCTTCACAAAGTGGTGAGTATAATATCAGCACAACCGACCCCATGTGTTGGTAAGTTCCTAACCTAACATCGGCGAAGTAGTGACGAGGCTAGGGTAAGACTACCAAATGAACCTGTGCAGTTAAATCAAATACAATGGAAAATAAAAGCAAATATTCACAGTTAAAGATGGGTAGGGGAAAGCACGCTACGTTGAGTATCATATAACAACAAAATACCAAAGAGGAATGTAAAGAAACCATAATTTAGTTGCCAACAATAATGAGGAAAACAAACACAGTATTCACTTTCATTTCTTTCTTGTTCCAGGCGTGCTACCCGATCCCATTTCATATATCTCGTTGCAGGCGTGCAACCCGCTCCAATTTTAGATATCTCGTTGCAGGCATGCAAACTGCTCTTATTTCATATCTCTCATTACAAGCGTGCAACCCGCTCCCATTGCATATATCTTGTTGCAAACGTGCAACCCGCTCCCATTTCTTATATCTCATTGCAGGCGTGCAACCCGATCCCATTTCGTATAGGCGGTGTGCTACCCGATCCCATTTACAAATCAACATCAATCACAAAAGATCCTGGCAAAGGAACAAGAGTATAACAACAACATCCCAGTTGGGGAAACAATATCATAAACAATAACATCAAGGGAGAAAATATTATAAATAGCAACATCCCGACAAAAGGGATACAATATCATAAACAATAGCATCTCGGCAAGGGAACCAATAGTGATAATCAACATATTAAGCATGAATAAATCTCAACGGAGTAACAAAAATTACAACACTAGACCCACAGACATGCTTGACGCCGATGTATAGATACTCGTCACCATGGCTATACGTCGTACTCCATAATTAACACATAGCAAATAAGACACAACTCTTAATACCTCAAGCTAAGATTGGTCCAAATACTTACCTTGATGCCACGAACACAATTCAAGCCCCAACTACCGTTTTACCTCTTATTTACACCACCAATTCACATGTATCTAGCCACAAGTTACATAACTATATTAATAAATGCTAAATGAATCAATTCTAATGCAGGAAAATATGTTTTCCATTGATTTCCCCAAAAAGTCAAAAATTGACCCTGGGACCACATGGTCAAAACCCGAGGTTTGAACCAAAACCTGATTATCCATTCACCTATGAACCAAAATATATAATTTTTTTTTGAAATCGGACCTCAAACTGAGGTCCAAATTCCCAAAATTGAAAAACCTAAGTTCTATCCAAAACACCGAACTTCCCCCATGAAAACCCTTGATATTGAGTTGGAATGATGTTAAAGATTACTGGAAACGAGTTAGAAATGACTTGCAATCGATTTTGAAGAGTACTTGTATTTGAAAAATTGCCCAAAGGTGTTTAGGTTTTGAAACAGTTTGAAAAATGGCTGAAAATGCATCTAAGTTATGATTTAGTAGGTTGCAGATGTCGCAATTGCGATCGGGTTCGATATTGCGAACCCCTCAAAAACTGTTCACTTTGCAAATGCAAAGATTTTGTGGTATTTGCAACCAAGTGCAATTCCGGTCAGCTTAACATTTCGGAGGGACCTTTCGCAAATGTGATATCGCATTTGCGATACAAAAGTCGCATTTGCGACCAAGGAAGCTCAGGTCAACTTTTGCAAATGCGAAGCTTGCAGACCTGCAACATTCCAGCAATTTCCTAAGTCCAAATTTCACTCAGTGGCCTATCCAAAACTCACTCGAGCCCTCGAGACTCCAAACCAAACATGCACGCAAGTCCCAAAACATCATACGGACTTGCTAGTGCGATCAAATCATCAAAACAACATCAATAACTATGAATTTAACATACAAATCAAAGAAAATCTCAAGAACTTTCAAAGTGCCAAATTATACAACTAAGGTTCCGAATCACATCATATGACCATTGTTTCTTACCAAATTTTACAAGCTCAACTTAAATCACATATAAGACTTGTACCGGCATCCGGTATCAAAATACGGGTCCGATACCATCAAATTCAATCATATTTCATTTCCAGAAACTCATATCATTACCAAAAATAATTTTCTTTAAAATTTATTTCAGAGGCTTGGGACCTCAAAATTCAATTCCAGGCATACGACCAAGTCCTATATTTTCCTACGGATCCTCTAGGACCATCAAATCACGGGTCCAGATCCGTTTACCCAAATGTTAACCGAAGTCAACCTAAATTCATTTTAAAAGCAAAATTCACCATTTTCCCCATATTTTAACATAGTGGCTTTTCGGATACATGCCCAGGCTGCGCACACATATCGAGGTAGGACTAATGGAGGGTTTAAGGCCTTAGTACACAGAATTTATTCTAAAACAAGTGATGACCTAAAAAGTCATCACAGTTTCCACCTCTAAAACAACCGTTCATCCTCTAACGGACATAAGAAGGAAGTACCTGAGTCGGAGAAAAGATGGGGATACCGGCTTCGCATATCGGACTCGGACTCCCAGGTCGATGCCTCAGTAGGATAACCTTTCCACTATACACGAACAGAAGGGAAACTCTTGTATCTCAACTGGCAAACCTGCCAGTCTAGAATAGCTACCTGCTTCTCCTCGTAGGACAGGTCCTTATCGAACTGCACAGTGCTGAAATCTAACACGTGGGATGGACTGCAGTGATAATTCCAAAGCATGGACACATGAAACACTGGATGTACGGCTGATTAGCTCGGCCTTCATAGGCGACACCCGAAGCAACACCCGCTCGCCGACCATGAATGCTACATCTCGAACCTTATGATCGGCATAACTCTTTTGCTTGGACTGAGCTGTACGAAGGCTATCTTAATGATCCTGACCTTGTCCAAGGCATCCTGTACTAGATTTATACACAACAACTGAGCCTCTCCCAGATCAAACCATCCAACCGAAGATTGATATTGCCTACTATATAAAGCCTCATAAGGAGCCATCTGGATGCTAGTAGCTGTTGTTGTAGGCAAACTCTGCTAAAGGCAAAAACTGAATCCACAAGCCCCCAAAGTCAATGACACAAGCTCAGAGCATATCCTCCAAAATCTGAATAGTACGCTCGGACTGCTCGAACGTCTAAGGATGAAATATTGTGCTAAACTTGACTAGTGTGCCCAACTCACATTGAACTGCTTTCCAAAATGTGAGGTAAACTGTTTACCTCAATCCGAAATGATAGACACGGGCACACCATGAAGACAAACAATATCTTGGATATATGTCTCAGCTATCCTCTCGAAAGAATAGAAGACTGCCACCGGAATGAAATGTGCTGACTTGGACATCCTATCAACAATAACCCACACTGCATCGCACTTACTCCGAGTCCTTGGGAATCAAACAATGAAGTCCATAGTGATACGTTTCCCCTCCTACTCAGGAATCTCAATCTTCTGGAACAAACCACCAGGTCTCTGATGCTCGTACTTTACCTGCAACAATATCCTTCTTCATCCTCCTCTAGCAATAATGATGCCGTAAATCTTGATACATCTTAGCGACACCCGGATGAATAGAGTACCGAATACTGTAGGCCTCCTCTAAAATAAACTATTAGAGTCCATCCACATTAGTCACACAAACTCGACCCTGCAACCTTAAAACTCCATCATCACCTAATGTAACATGCTTGGCACCACCGTGCAACACATTGTGCCTAAGGACACACAAATGAGGATCATCATACTACCAGTCTTGGATACACTCAAATAAAGAAGAATGAGTGACTGTTCAATCTAATACACAGGTGGTCTCAGAAACATCCTAGCTCACAACCTGATTGGCCAAAGCCTGAAGATCCAAAGCAAGGGGTCTCTCACTGACTGGAATATACGCAGTACTGCCCATACTGGCTGACTTACTACTCAAAGCATAGGCTGCCATATTGACCTTTCCCTGATGATATAAGATGGTGATATCATAGTCTTTCAATAACTCCAACCACCTTCTCGGCCTCAAATTTAGCTCCTTATGCTTGAACAAGTATTGCAAACTCATATGATCTTTGAACACCTCATATGACACGCCATACAGATAATGCGTCCAAAATCTTCAGTGCGTGAAAAATAGCTGCTAACTATAAATCATGAACTTGATAATTCTATTCATGAATCTTCAACTGCCACGAAATATAAGCAAGTCCAATACGAGATGCATTGCAATAAATTGTGTATGGCCTTGAACCTATGGGCAAAACCAACACTAACGCTGTGGTCAAAGCTATCTTGATCATCTGAAGCTCGCCTCACATTCGTCCTACCACCTGAACTGGGCACCCTTCTGGGTCAACATGGTCATCGGGGCTTCAAGAGATAAAAACCCCTCCACAAAACGACGATAATAGCCTGACAAACCCAAGAAACTCCAGATCTCTGTGGCTGATGCGGGTCTAGGCTTGTTCTTGACTGCATTTATCTTTTTTGGATCAACCTAAATACCCTCTGATAATACAACATGACCCAAGAATGCAACAGAACTCATCCAAAACTCACAGTTCAAAAACTTAGCATACAACTGACTAACTCTCAAAGTCTAAAGAACCACTCTCAGATACTACTCATGCTCCTCCCGGCTGCAGGAATATATCAAAATACCATCAATGAAGACTATCACGAATGAATCCAAGTAAGGCTTGAACACTTGGTTCATCAAATTCATAAAATCTTCTGAGGCATTTGTTAACCTAAACGACATCACGAAGAACTCATAATGCCCGTACCGAGTGCGAAAAACTTTTTTAGAGACATCGAATGCCCTAATCCTCAATTGATAGTAGCCAGATCTCAATTCAATCTTCAAAAATACATTGGAACCCCGAAGCTGATCAAATAAATCATTAATTCTCGGCAATGGATACTTATTCTTGATTGTAACCTTATTTAACTGTCGGTAATCTATACACATTCTCATTGATTCGTACTTTCTCTTAATAAACACCAGTGCACCCCAAGGCTAGACACTAGGTCTAATAAAGCCCTTATCAAGCAAGTTTTGCAACTACTCTTTCAACTCAGGCGGGCCATACGACACGCCGGAAGATAAATGGGATAAGTTCCCAGAGCCAAATCAATGCAGAAGTCAATATCACTATTGGGTGGCATCCCCGATGAGTATGAAGGAAATACCTCAGGAAACTCACGAACAACTAGCATAGAAACCATAGAAGGAACCTTAGTTCTAGAAAAGCTAACATATGCCAAATAGGCCAAACAACCCTTCTCGAACATATGCTGAGCCTTCATATATGAGATAACACTCTAAACAAGGCAACCCCCGCAAGGTTAATGTCACAGTCTTGGCATAACAGTCCAAGGTAGTGTGGTAAGGTGATAATCAGTCCATCGCCAATATAATATCAAAATCAATCATGTCTAGAAGTAACAAATTACTCGAGTCTCAAGGCCCCCAATCACAACTATATATGAACGATGGACACGATCTACCACAATAAAATCACCTATCGATGTAGACACATATACAGGAGCACTCAAAGAATCACTAGGCATGACTAGATACGGTGCAAAATAAGATGACACATTGGAGTACATAGATCCCGAATCAAATAGAACTGAAGCACCTCTACTATAAACCAGAACAATATCTGAGATAATTACATTAGCCTTAGCCTCAGGCCTTGCTGGAAGAGCATAACATTGAGGTTGGGCCTCACCACTCTGAACTACATCTCTGGGATGGCCTCCACCTCTAGCGGCCTGAGCTCCACCTCTAATACATCTACCTCTAACTGCCTAAGCGAGCAGTGGAACACTCAGTGACTGAACCATGGCATGGGATCCCTAGTGCTGAGAATTGCTCAGTGCTCGAGGGCAAAATCAAGCAACATTCCTCATGTCACCACAAGTAAAACAAGCCTTAGGCTGCTGGGGCCGATGACCCTGAAAACTCTGAAGTGGTGCTGCACTGATAGGAGCTGGCGGTGCACTGTAGGGAAGTTCATCAGAATACTGCATATGAGAACCACGACACCTGGAGCACCGTGAGAAGCCTGAAGTGCTGAATGAAACGGCCTGGGAAGATGGCCCCTACCAAAAGAAGCTTTGCATGTAGATGAGGCACCACTGAACCTACTAGAATGACGAGGTCTCTTGTCAGACCCCTAACCACCCCCTATGATAGAACCATCTCAACTCTCCTAGCCACATTAGTCACCTCCTGAAAAGAAATACCACTTAACATCTCCTTAGCCATCTGCAATCGAATCGGTTGAATGAGTCCCTCAATGCACCTCCTCACTCTCTCTCTCAGTGAGAAGTATAAGAAGAGCATGATGGGCTAAGTCAATAAATCTAGTCTCATACTGAGTAACGGTCATAGAACCATACTGGAGACACACAAACTGCCTCCTATAGTTCTTCCTCTGAGTGATAGGAAGTAACTCCTCCAGAAATAGCTTAGAGAACGGACCAATAAGTCAATGATGGTAACCCAATTGGTCTAGTCAAACAATAATCTCTCTACCAAGTCTTGGCGGATCTAGATAAGCGAAAGGTAGCAAAGTCGACCCCATTAGTCTCCACTATCCCCATGTTCCTGAGAACCTCATGATAGTTGTCTAAATAATCCTAGGGATCCTCAGAAGATGCACCGCTAAAAGTGGTAGTGAAGAGCTTGGTGAATCTATCCAATCTCCACAAGGCATCAGCAGACATAACTACTCTATCATTCGTCTGAGATACCACACCTGGATGACCTGCTACAACTAGCTGAGTTGCTGGAGTCTGAAGCTGGGGAGCTATCTGCTCTGGAGTGCGGGTAGTATGAGTCTGGGCTCCTTCTCTAACCTGAGAGACTACTAATGCTACATGAAGCAAGCCTGCCCAGGTGACACTCTCCATAAGGACCACTAGACATACCACATTATCCTGGAGTACTAGCATAGAAATGAACCCCTCTGGGATCTGATCTGGGCCCACCGAAACTACTTGGGCCGAAACTTTATAAACAAAATTAACCTGAGGCTTCGCCGCTGGTGATGCTGCTCTAGGCTGAGCTCTACCCCTGCCTCGACCTCTAGCACGTCCTAGGCCTCTACCCTCATGGGAGATGCTGTTGGGGGCTCTAGCTGCTTATCAGTGGATAAGGAAGTGTTGTTCCTGGCATATGCAAAAGAACATAGTAAAATTTCAATTAGCATTGAGAAACCAAACCACACGACATGAAATAATAGATGTGAAGTTTTTCCTAACTCTGTAGCCTCTGGGGATAAACAAAGACGTCTCCGTACCGATCGTTCAGACTCTACTAAGCTTGTCCGTGAATTGTGAGACCTAAGTAACCTAGAGCTCTGATACCAACTTGTCACGATCCGGATTTTCCACCCTCAAGGGCCGTGATAGCACCAATTGACGAAAGGTAGGCAAGCCAATTGTTCCAATTGCGTTTTACAAATATTTTGATCTTTTAACAATGGTGAACAACATCATATAAACAACGTAATTAAATAAGCGAAAGAAAAGAAATGTAACCATTCAAATATTACCAACACAATTCCATAACTAAAAGCTACCCAGATCTGGTGTCAGAATTTCACAGAATGTCTAAGAGTAGTACAAATAAAGGTCCGATAAATACAAATGTTTTAGAAATACATATAATAAACAATATAGAGAGATAGAAGGAGACGCCAAGGTCTGTGGACGCTTGCATGACTACCTCGGGTCGCATGAATGGGCTGAAGACAACACCCTCACTATGGTCCCAAAGCTGCTGCACCGGGATCTACACACAGTGCAGAGTGTAGTATCAGCACAATCGATCCCATGTGCTGGTAAGTTCCTAGCCTAGCCTCGGCAAAGTAGTGATGAGGCTAGGACTAGACTATCAAATAAACCTGTGCAGTTAAATCATATTCATCGGAAAATAAAAACAGATATCCACAATTAAAGATGGGGAGGAGAAGCATGCTACGTGTAGTATCAGATAACAACAAAATAACAAAGAGGAATGTAAAGAAACCATAATTTAGTTGCCAACAATAATGAGGAAAACAAACACAATATTCACTATCATTTCTTTCTTTTTGCAGGCGTGCAACCCGATCCCATTTCATATATCTCGTTGCAGGCGTGCAACCCGGTCCCATTTCATATATCTCATTGTAGGGGTGCAACCTGCTCCCATTTTATATATCTTGTTGTAGGCGTGCAACCCGCTCCCATTTCATGTATCTTATTGCAGACATGAAACCGATCACATTTAATATATTTCCTTGGCGGCATGCCACCTGATCCCATTTACAAATCAACATCAATCACAAAAGAGTCCCAGCAAGGAAACAAGAGTATAACAACAACATCCCGGCAAGCGAAACAATATCGTAAACAGTAACATCCTTGAAAGGGAGACAATATCATATAGAATAACATCCCGATAAGGGAGTTAATATCATAAACAATAGCATCCCGGCAAGGGAACCAACAATGATAATCAACATATTAAGCATGAATAAATCTCAACGGAGTCACAACAATTACAACACTAGAACCACGGACATGCTTGACACCGATGTATAGATACTTGCCACCATGCCTATACGCGTGCTCCACAATTGACACATAGCTAAGGTTAGACCAAAACAAACACAATTCAAGCCTCAACTACTGCTTTATCTCTTATTTCTACCACCAATTTGCTTGTATCTAGCCACAAGTTACTTAACGATAACAATAAATGCCAAATGAGTCAATTCTAATGCATGAAAATAAGTTTTCCACTGATCTCCCCAAAAAGCCAAAAATGGACCTCAGGCCCACATGGTCAAAACCCGAGGTTTGAACAAAAACCCGATTACCCATTCACCCACGAACCCAAATATATAATTTATTTTGAAATTGGACCTCAAATCAAGGTCCAAATCCCCAAAATTTGAAAAACCTAAGTTCTACCAAAAACACCCAATTTCCCCATGAAAACCCTTGATTTTGAGTTTCAATTATGTGAAATGATGTTGATGATTAATGCAAACGAGTTAGGAATGACTTACAATCGATTTGGAAGAGTACTTGTCTTTGAAAAATCGCCCAAAGGTGTTTAGGTTTTGAAAAGGTTTGAACAATGGCTGAAAATGCGTCTAAGTTATGATATAGTAGGTTGCATGTCGCAATTGCGACCATGATTCGCAATTGCGAGCCCCTCAGAAACTGTTCACTTCTCAAATGTGAAGATGTTTTTGCATTTGCAACTAACTGCAATTTCAATCTCCTTCGCATTTGCGATACAAAAGTCGTATTTGCGACCAAGGTAGCCTAGGTTGGCTTTCGCATTTGCGATACTTTCTCGCATTTGCGAAGCCAATGCGAAGCCTGCAGACCCGCAACATACCAGCAATTTCCTAAGTCCAACTTTTTCTTGGTGGCCTATCTAGAACTCACCCGATCCCTCAGGTGTCATCACCCGGTTCGCCCTCCGTGAACTATCATTATGGCACCTAGTCCTGACGACTAGGTTAGCCTCAAGTGAGGAAAATAAACTAATTTGCGGAAGAAACAAATAAAAACAAAAATAGTGAATAAAATAGTGTTTATTAGTGCCGCTCGGCATACACAAAATCAACTCTCAAAACTAATACTTTTCCAAACCCGAAATCTCATGAAATCACAAGCTAAGGATACTACATAGTGCTCTAACTCCACAGTAGTCTAAAACAAAGTAAATACTGAAGGGCTGCAACTACAAGAGATAATAGAGAGAGACTCCTCGATCTACGAACATGGCAGATATACATTAAAGTCTCCGAAGGGTCGCCTCGCCTCAAGGATTGTAAGTCTGGGTCGAAGTACCTGGATCTGCACATGGAAAACATGCGCAGAAAGGGCATGAGTACACCACAACGGTACTCAGTAAGTGCCCAGCCTAACCTCGATCGGGTAGTGACGAGGAAGGTCAGGGACCTATTGAGGTTAGATATATAAAGTTTGACAGTGTATAACAACACAGTATAAATATGTACAACAGTAAAAGAACACATGATATAAATGACAGCAACAACTATTACTGAGGCAAAGGAAACACAGAAGGAAATACAACTTATCACAAATTAATAACAATCGGGGATCTTCTAGGATACTGTACTGTAGTCCCAAATATACATATCCAATAGGTCTTCCGGGATACCGTCCTTCCAGAATCCTGTTCCGTAATCCCAAATGTAAATACCCAGTACTGGGGGAATCTACCGGGTGTAGTCCCGTAGTTCCATATAGCTGTGCTGGGGGGAATCTACCGGAATCCCACATTCGTAGTCCCAAATGCAAACAAACAAGGGGGTGCTATCGAAATCCCACATCTGTAGTCCCAATGTAAATACGCAGCAGTAACAGGAAAATATTCAGAAATGTCAAATTTTATATTAAGGCAAGCAAGTAATTTTAGCCTAGCATGCTATATAGAATTCAGGTAAAGCATTTTGAGCAAATAAAACAATTAAATCACTTAGACATGATTTCCTAAGCTAACAACAGGCTTAATAGTGCAAGTAATAAAAACGAGAAAGGAAACATACTAGAAATTACTTAATAAAAATCGAATTTCCAACTATTAGCACAGGTACGCACTCGTCACCTCATGTACAAGGCATTTTAGTTATCGTTAATACCAAATCCTAAGGGTAAGTTCCCCACGCAAGGTTAGGCAAGCCACATATGTCGAACTAGCTCAAATAAATTTGAAACTACGCTCTTGCCACGATACTCGACTCCAAATGGCCTAAATCTATTCAATTCAATTTCATATTGTAAATAATACTTCAAGTAACTGATTGTTCAAAGAATTTGTAAGCTAATATGAGAATTAGGCAAAGTGACCAAAACACACGCTGGGCCCATGTCTCGGATCCGGAAAAAAAAATTAAATTTCCAAAATCCTCACACTCTCACGAGTTCAGTCATACCAAAAGTACCAAAATCGGACCTTAAAGGGCCCCTCAAATCATCACTCAAAGGTCTCTAATTAGTCAAGTCCTAAACACCAATTTACACTGACTTTTCTTAATTTTTCATGCTTAAATTGATAAATATCATTCCAATAACGAGTTTAGGGACCAAAGACCTTACCCCAATGAACTCCTATGAAAATCCCTCTTGAAAAATGCTCCCAAGCTTCTTCCCGTTTGAAAAGAGGTGAAAAATGGCTAAATTTTGCGAAGGCAAGTATTTATATGTTTCTTTCCAGCGATTACCACATCTCCGGTCAAGGGAGCACACCTGCGGAGGAATGTACCACAGGTGCGAATAGTCATTTAACGGGCAGGGTCCACATCTGCGATCGCTTGGCCACATCTACGGCAATGCATTTGGGAAAACCCAACTGCACCTGCCGATCCGGGAGCTTTGAGTCAATCTCACTTCTGTGGTGCCGCACCTGCGGTCCCAAACTCGCAAGTACGGTTATGATAGAAAACCAGCAGCTCCAAACTCCAAAATCCTTCTGTTAACCACCCGAAATCATCCCGAGGCCCCCAGGACCTCAACCAAAGGCTCCAGGAAGTCTAATATCACTGTCCAAATGTATATAATTCCTTAAAACACCTAAAACAACATCTAAATGATGAATCAACCACGGATTCAAGCCCAAAAATTCCAAAACTCTAAAAATACGCTTTCGATCACAAAGTCTATCAAACCCTGTCTGAATGACCTAAAATTTTGCACACATGTCACGTTCAATTCTACGAAGCTACTCCAACTTCCAAAATTCTATTTTGACCCTCGGATCAAAATCTCACTATCGAACCGGAAACTTCAAAATTTGACTTTCGGCATTTCAAGCCTAAATTGGCTACGGACCTCCAAAACACAATCCGACCATGCTCCTAAACCCAAAATCACACAACGGAGCTAACAGAACCATTAGAATTCCATCTTGAGGCCATCTTTACACTATTCCCGACTACGGTCAACTTTTCAATACTTAAGCTCTCATGTAGGGACTAAGTTCCCAAAACTATCCAAAACTCATAACCAAACATCCCGGCAAATAAAAAATAGCAGAAATAAACACGGGAATGTAGTTAATAGGGGATTGGGGCAAAAATTATTAAGACGACCAGATGTTCATCATATCCTCCTACACTTAAACATTCAATTGTCCTCGAACGAGCATAGAGACATACCTGAAGTAGTGAAAAGATGAGGGTAACGACTGTGCATATCCTACTCGGTCTCCCAGGTCGCCTCCTCGATCGGCCGACCCCACCACTGAACCTTTACTGATGTAGTGTTCTTTAACCTCAGTTTTCTAACCTGCCTGTCCAATGTTGCCACTAGCTCCTCAACATAGGATAGATCCTTGTCCAACATGACTGAACTAAAATCCAACACGTGCAACAGATCAGCTTGATACACCTAGAGCATCGAAACATGAAATACTGGATGAACTCCCGCCAAGCTGGGAGGTAAGGAAAGCTCATAAGTAATCCTCCCAACATGCCTCAATATCTCAAAAGGGCTAATAAACCTCGAACTCAACTTCCCCTTCTTCCTAAATCTCATGGAGCCCTTCATAGGTGAAACCTAGAGCAGAACCCGCTCTCAAACCATATAGGAAACATCACGAACCTTCCGGTCCGCGTAGCTCTTCTGTCTGGACTGGGCTGTACGGAGTCTATCCTGAATCACCTTAACCTTCTCCAAAGCATCCTAAACTAAGTATATGCCTAATAATCTGGCCTCACCTAGATCAAACCAACCCACCATGGATCTACACTTCCTACCATATAAAGCATCGTACGGTGCCATCTGAATGCTGGACTTATAGCTGTTGTTGTAGGAAAACTCCGCCAATGGCAAGAACTGATCCCAAGACCCTCCAAACTCAATCACACTTGCACCGAGCATATCCTCGAGAATCTGAATAATGCGCTCGGACTGCTCGTCCATCTGATGGTGAAATGTTGTACTCAACTCCACTCGAGTACCCAACTCATGATGAATGGCTCTCCAGAATGGTGATGTGAACTGCGTACCTCTATTTGAAATAATAGAAAATGGAATACCATACAGACAAACAATCTCCTGGATATAGATCTCCACCAACCGCTTCGAAGAATAAGTAGTAGACACAAGAATAAAGTGAACAGACTTGGTCAGCCGATCCATAATCACCCAAATATCATCGAACATTCTGAAAGTCCGTGGGATCCCAACTACAATATCTATGGTGATCCTCTCCCACTTCCACTCCGAAATCTCTATATGCTAAAGCAACCCACTCGATTTCTGATGCTCATACTTCATCTGCTAACAGTTAAGGCACTGAGCTACAAATACAACAATATATTTCTTCATCCACCTCTACCAATAGTGTTGCCTCAAATCCCGATACATCTTTGCGACATCCAGATGGATCGAATACCGCGAACTATGGGCCTCCTCTAGAATCAACTCTAGAAGCCATCAACATTAGGTACACAAATCCAACCATGCATCCTCAATACCCCTTCCTCGCCAATAGTCACGTCTCTGGCATCACCGTGCTGAACCTTGTGCTTGAGGACAAGCAAATGAGGTTCATCATACTCATGCTACCCGATACGATCAAATAAGGAAGACTGAGTAATCACGCAAGCTAGAACCCGAATGGGCTCCGAAAGATCGAATCTTACAAACTGGTTGGCTAAGGCCTAAACATCCATTGCCATAGGCCTCTCTAATGCTGGTAAATAAGCTCAAATTCCCAAACTCTCTGCGGTGACTCAAAGCATCGGCTACCACTTTGGCTTTGCCCAAGTAATACAAAATATTAATATCATAGTCCTTGAGCAACTCTAACCACCTTCTCTAGCAAAAATTTAGATCCTTTTGCTTGAATAGGCGCTGCAAGCCATAGACTAAGATAGTATGTACTTTGGGCCCAACATCTCGATCGGTGCCAATGATCGAGAAGCTTCTATGGGCAGGCATGAACGTTGCCCGATTTAGCTTTTCTCATGGATCTCACGACTATCATCAGGAGACTATTGATAATCTCCGTCGGGCTATAGAGAATACCGATATTCTCTATGCTGTCATGCTTGATACCAAGGTAGTATAATTTTCTTTACATCTATGTATGTATATTTATTTATCACTGCAGAAAATTGTCACAATGACTAATTATAGCCGTACGATTAAGCTAGAAGATCGTGCCATAAGATAACTTTCAGCCGAAGAGGCGGATTCAGTACTTTAACTTATGATTTCGGAGCGCCACTGATCGTTAGAGTTATTGTGTTCAAAATTTAATATTTCTATAGTAGGTTTTAAATTTAATATTTGTATAGTATATTTTTAATACATGTATAGGGTATAAGCAAAAGCTAATGATTTTGGTAGCTTTAATCGTACATCTGCCTGTAACTATGAGACAGTAACCTGGGTAATAAAAGTGGATCGTCGCTATTTAGAAAGTGCTTGTATATGGGTTGTTGATTGTTTGGTCTTTCCTTTGATTTGTTTCTGCTTTTATGCCTGAAGAGACTATGTTGTTGTTTGTCTGTATTTTTTTTAATACTTTTATGCCTTTTTCTTGGCTGGAATGCTGGTTTTTGTCTCCTTTTGGTATTTTATAAGTTTTTCTTGTATTGAGGCGACATGGGTCCAAAAGAAGAAGGATGGATATTGACTAATCATATAGTTGTTCCCAACTCTATGAATAGTCGATATACTTGTATATTGTAAGTTTTTCCTGTAGTTGTTGTAATTAGATGGTGTGGAGAGGTTGGGCTGTTCAATTTTGGTGTATTATTGATACTCAATGGACTAGTAGGAGCAATTGGACCCTTGAGGTTGTATTGGAATGGATTTCTCATCATTATCTGAAGGCCATATTGGGGCCTCGTGCCAACTATTTGAACCCTTCGGGAATTTATATTGATATTTTCCCACTGTTTTGATTTCATACTTGTGCTAAGTCATGCAGAGCTTTCAATGTTTTCAAAACTCAACTATGTTAATCTGTTTTAGAAAAATTAAATGATGTTTTAAATAATATTTTGAGCTGAGCATCATGTTTTACTATTGCCCGAGTGCTTATGTGATTTTTGACTGAGTAAGGCTGAGGGCCTGTGTTATGAGGATACTTTTGGGTCAGGCTGCACGCCGCAACGATGATACAATGATCTTGATTATGAGGCCGAGGGCCTAAGATATGTACGCCACGGCGTGGTTTCTTGATATGAGGCCGAGAGCCTAGAGATGATGCCACGAGATGGATTAATATTGTGTTTGGGCCGTAAGTGGCCCCTCTAGGAGTCTGCATACCCCCAGTGAGCGCGGGTACCCATTGTGATGTGAGATTGTGCTGAAGGGGCGAACCTTTATGTGTTTATCTTTCTTATTCGCCTGTCATTTACCTGTTTAATTGTGTATATGTGCCCGAGGGGCGGACTTTCCGTGTTTACCTATTCTAGATGCTTGGATTTAATTTCTTAGCTTCTAAAAGTGGATTTTAACGAAGTTTAACCTAAGCTAAGATGCTTTAAGAGCTTTCACAGCTTCATTGCTTTCTTAAATGATTTTGTACTGCTCATATATAGCATCTTGATATGCTTTACGTGATTTCCTATCGCTCAGTATTCATTTATTTTTATTACTTACTGAGTTGGAGTACTCACTTTACTCCCTGCACCTTATGTGCAGATTTAGGTATTTCTTAACCCGATAGCGGGTATTGTTTGAGCAAAAGAAGAGGCATTGGAGTTCAGCAAGGTAGCTGACCGACATCCGCAATACTGCTTTTCTCCCTCTTGATGTCCTTAGACTTAAACCTTATTTAGCATATTTTCTAGAACTTAGTTCTATTTTAGACCCTAGTAGATGCTCGTGACTTGTGACACCCCGATGTTGGTTTGTATTCATTTCCGCACTTGTTTTATTTTGCTAAATCTATACTTGTTGGGGATTTATCCTTATAAATGACTTAAATTGACTTATTAAATTGTTAAAACTGAATTTGGGAATTGTGTCGGATAGCCTTGTCTTCACGAGAGGCGCCATCACGACTAGGTCTGATTTGGGTTCGTGACAAGCTCTTATCAGAGCCTAGGTTACATAGGTCTCACGAGTCATGAGAAGGTTTAGTATAGTCTAGTGGATCGGTACAGAGACATCTGTATTTATCCTCGAGAGTCTGCAGATGCTTTAGGAAAACTTCACATTCTTGAATTTTTATAGTGCGTCCTTGATTCAGCTTGGAATCTAACTCTTTAAATTCCTTCTGCATGTTCGTATGCGCGCATGAATGCTCAGTATCATATGTGCATCGATGGCTTGTGATTCCCCGATCGATGGGCGAGATATGATTTCCTGTGCGTTGATGTTGGGCTAGTCTGGAGGACTTGAGGTCAGGTTTTGCATATAGCTTGAGCACCAAGGTGCTGATTGTATGAGAACATGTTTTTGAACTCGTATATTTGGTCGTGTCCCTATTAGTAGAAGTGATGGCTGGGTAGCTACGTGATGAATATGTTATGTATGCGTGGGGTATTCATATGATTTGGAAACTGCGAGATGGGTCTGCTGGAGGATAGAAGACTATTAGGTATTTGATTTTCATCTTGATTTGAGGTATAGTCCCGAGTTATGGGTGTGTGAAGAATAGTTCATGTTTCCTTGCTGGGAGTGAAGTAAATCTCATCTTGAAAATTGGGGGAAAAGTCCACTTAACCTATATAAAGTCAAGCTCGCCCAAGGTCAAATTATCAAGGGTTTCATAAGGTTTTGCAAGAATTAGAGAGGCAAGAGGCAAGGAGAATTTTGGATCATCAAGTTCTTCTTTTCTTCTCTTTCTTTTTGACAATTGTGATGATATTGAACCTGATTATGTTGAACAATAGTATGAGTGGCCAGAACTCATTGTTCTAGGGTCATGGGTAAAACATGAACGTTGCTGTTTGAAGTTTGATTTGACGAAGTCGATTTATCATATTGGGTTATTTATTTAATTCTGATTTTAATTATTTTGCTGAGTAGCTAACAGTGAAGTACTATCTATGAATCTTTAGTTGAACTCGAAAGTGGGAACTTTAGATTGCATATAGAATTAAATAGAGCAAGTTCTTGAACTTGGGCACGGTGAATGGATTCGCAATTGGGATAGACATATACCCAATTGCCTTTCTTGGTTGAAATACAGGAGTTTTAAATGCATTCTTGTTAATCTTGATTCCATAGACATATAAGCATTGAGTTGACTCGAATAGGCGAGTAAGGACTCGACAGATTCTTACGAGTAATATTAACCTTGTCAATCAATAACCCAGATAACTGAATTAGTCGTTTGAAGCTAAAAACACAACACGATTGTTGCATATGCCCGTGACCCTGGAATATCCTCCTCTATTGTTTGTTAACCCAAATTGCCTTGTTTAGTTAATTGCTTTAGCTAGATTAAATTGTTAGAAGTTAGTTAGAAAATCAAATCTCTTTTGTGATTAAATTCTTGGATAGATAAAGATATTGTGTTTGAATCAGTCACAAGCTAATCATAAGTTTTCGTGGGAACAATACTCTACTCACTACTCTATTACTTGACGATCATGTGCACTTACGTGAGTGTTTTGATCGCAACAATATGGATCCTATTTAGTTAAATATATAAAGGAAGATATGGTAGAGATGAGTGATGGATCGCAAACTATAAGCAGTATTAATATGGATCCTATTTAGTACTAATGATGAATACTAGAGTTTACTTAGAATTTTAGAAATTCTTGTAATGATATGAAAATAGAGATGATAAAACAAATAAATTTCAGTTTGTAACATAAACAAGTTAGCATAAAAAAAGAATTGCTGGTGCATTCTGAAAATTCACACACGTTCAAATCATGAATACATATAAGAAAAAAGGTCCTTTAGACCCTTACACAAAGAAATAGTAGCATAAGGCTTCAACAATAAAATAGACCATGAAAACAATTCAAAACTGAAATGACAATCCAATAATTACAAAGAAAAGGAGAAAAACGATAGATGGGCAGTTTAAATGCAAGCTGCCAAGCTTAAGCTTGCAAGTTGTTAATCTATATATATTTAAGCAAAGAGGTTTGCCTTAAATATATCCCAAATATCACATTATTATAATGCCAATTAGCAACATATTTAAATGACAAGTGTTATAAATAACTATAGAAATTACTTTAACAAAAAGGAAGATAAAATTAATATTTAAGGCAATTAAAAAGGAAAAGAGAAAACTGCTCTTTCTTACATTAAATAACGATAATCTAAAATAATCTGTACTAAAAATAAGATGAAAACACGATATTCTGTTTAGGAATTATCGTGACTGATTTACATGATTAATTCCATATTATTAATTACGAATTTTTATATTAGATGATTATATATAATATATTTTCCAATGATATATTATATTATATATTACAATAGGGTTTTTGAAGCTGACGTCAACAACAACAACAAGTACCCAGTATAGTCCCACAAAGTGGGGTCTAGGGAGGGTAATATGTAGACGAGCCTTACCCCTACCCAAAAGGGTAGAGAGGCTGTTTCCAATCGACCCTCGGCTCAGTGAAGGAAAGGAAAAACAAAAATAAAACAAAAAAATAAAAAATAAATAAAGAGCATTATTAACTCCAGTAGAAATAGCGTAAATAATTATCTAAACATAAGAACCATAAATAGAATAGCATGCAATAATATCATACACTAACTACCATAAGGGAGACACACTCCAAAACACAAATCATCTATGGATAGCTCTGTCAAGCCTCACCCAACCCGGGTGCGGAGTACAAAAAACCTCTACCAGTCCCTATCCTACAACCCTGATACTAGACCTCCAGAAACCCGCATTCTAGCCATGTCATGCCTAATCACCTTTCCCCAATACCTCTTAGGCCTCCCTCAGCCTCGCCGAACGCCTACAATCGCCAGCCGCTCACAACTCCTCACCGGGGCATCAGGACTTTTCCTCCGCACATGCCCGAACCACCTCAGCCTCGCTTCTCGCATCTTCTCATCCACCGGGGCCACCACTCCCACCTTCTCTCAAATAACTTCATTCTTAATCTTATCTAACCTGGTGAGCCCGCACATCTACCTGAGCATCCTCATATCCGCAACCTTCATTCTCTGAACATGAGAGTTCTTCACTGGCCAGCACTCCGCCCCATAAAACATTGCAGGTCTAACCACAACTCTATAAAATTTTCCCTTGAGTTTCAGAGGAACTTTCTTGTCACACAGGACTCCTGATGCAAACCTCCACTTTGACCATCCCACTCATATACGATGAGTGACGTCCCCGTCAATCTCTCCGTCCCCCTGCATCACCGACCCAAGATATCTGACACTGTCCCTCTTGGCGATGACCTGAGATCCAATCATCACGTATCTGCCTACTTCACTCGGCTCGGCGCTAAATTTGCACTTCAGGTATTCAGTCTTAGATCAGCTTATTTTGAAACCCTTAGACTCGAGAGTCTGTCTCCATACCTCTAGCCTCTCAATAACACCGACCATTCGGTCACCAACATACATTATGCCTCAAAATCTGGAGACGCTCCAATTACGCCTTATCATCTTCTAAGAGTTTCTGTCCGAAATTCCCCATTTTCATCTTATCATCTACGCCGAAAAATATGAGTGAATCTTGATCTCCTTATATAAATTAGGAATTTCAATTAGCTTAACCCTAACCCGAAACAGAAGATCCCTAATTTTGAGAGATTTGGATACAGAGGGAAAAATAGAGACATTCAAATGTGAAATTAGTCCATAGCATAGAGACATTCAAATTTGAAGATGATTTTTCCGATCGTTTGTTCTCATCCCAAATCGAGAGTCGCTTCTGAAGACGACGACATCTACGCCGGGTATTTTAGGATAACAACTAACTGTGGAATCCGATTTTATGGAAAATATATTTTTTGATACAGAAATATTTGCATTCCGTATATTTCGAAATATATATATATATATATACATACACGCGGCATTTGACGCTATTTGACAGACAATCCTCATAAAAAAATTTCTCTGATAAGAAATATGACGGCATTTGACTATATTTGCAATATATCGAGTAACAAGATAAATTGAAATTTGAAGGTACGAATAGTAAGATTGTGGCACGTTCCCGACCGCAACAAGCCAGACAACACTGTCTCCCTTGAATTAATTATTCAAGACGAAAAGGTGCATTATTTTGAAATAACATATTTTTTATACAAGTTTGAGTACAATCTCATATTCTGTATCGAACTATAAGCATTCTTTTTGAAAAAAAACTTATTTTTCGATATAAGTTTGACTATAATCTCATATTCTGCTTCAAACTATAAAATTTATTACGTCATTAATTATGAATTTTTTTTATTCTAGGGCGATCGCATTCACGCGACTGTTGGCCGGTCACTTATACGTATGTTCAAACCAAAGTTGAAAGAATTAGATTGTACGTTATGAAGAACTTTGTGGTTGGACCAAATTATACAAAACTTAAATACACGCGGCATAATTTGAAGTTGGCATTTACTCATAAGAAAATTGTAGAGGAAACAAATGATCATCTTTTTGATATGAATATCTTCGACTTAAAACCTTATGAGTATTTGACAAACAAAATTGATGTTGAAGAAAGTGAACTTTTCGGTAAGATTCCAGTTCGCAGTTCTTTTATTTGAATGTCTTATAAACTTTTTCCTGATTATTTTTTTAAAATTATTATAGATGTCATTGGAGAGGTTGTAAGTTATGGTGAGATAGAATCCCATACCCAAGGCGATAAAACCAGCAATTATATGCATGTGGAACTTGAAAATCATGAGCAAGATTGCGTATATCAATTTACTTTGTTATATATTTTAACATCATTACTTATCGTTGTCTGATTAAATTGTTATATATTAACATGATTATGGCCGTAGTCTAATTAATTTCTTATATCGATTAACACAGGAGGAATAATATCTCAGTGACATTTTGGGGAGAAATCGTTGACCAAATCTTGCCACTTTTATAGGGATCACCCCATTAGTCGGTCATAATTGTTATGCAGTTGATAAAAGCGCATAAATTTCAAGGTATTTCTATTGTAGTGGTGTTATTTGATATATATATATATATATATATATATATATATATATATATATATATATATATATATATATATATATATATATATATAGATTTATTTTAAGTTTTTGGTTTAGAAAGTAAAGTTATATATAGGCAACTATTTTGTGCGTAATACTTGGCATGCCTCAAAGCTCTAGATTAACCTGGATCTTCCTCAAACGCTTGATTTTAAGTCCATGTTAGTTATATCATTAATTAAGTTTATCTGGATAGTACACAAATAACTACAGTTTATGGTTAGAACTAATACAAGCTTGCGTAAATACAGAATGGCAAGTGTGAATGAAGCTAACTCTGCCAGGATCAGTCAAATACTTTTTCAGTGTAGTTATTCTAATTCTGATGAGTTGGATAATGGAACTGTAGAAGTTAAAACTATTAGCGAATTGGTCGATTGCATGGAGGTGACAAATCTATTAAACTCCTTTAGTATTTAACTAATGTTATGTTGTGTATGTATACTACTTTTATTTCTAAGAAAATACTATTTGTGGTTGTTTCATGCTTTAATTACAGCAAGCTTATCATAACTCTTGCGCTTTTGTTGCGTGCAGATGCTTGAGGAAGCTGGCGCTGAACTAACTCTAAGGAGATCTGAGGTGCTGAGCGGAGGAATGGTTGTCGTTATGCTAAGTTACCTCTGTTTGTATAAGTTTCATGCACTTTTTATATTACTGGTACATTTAGTCCTTGCATGTGTTTGTATTTGTGCTTCAAATTCGATACGCTTTTACGCAAATTGCTAGACAGATTTGGTTATATTTCTGTACTATTACTGGAGTTAGATTTAACAATGGTCATCTAAGATGTTACTATCATGAATTGGTGGTTGGCTAAAGGAAGAAATGGAGTTCACCCAGTGTTACTCCAGTGTATTCCGACAGTGATTTGCTGGGAAATATGGTTGAACAGATGTGCAACAAGGTTTGATAATAAACGCATGTCAGGGTGGCATATCATCAGACAGGTTTCAAACTATTTAACTTTAATCCTTAGATGTCAGTTTCCTAATCTACAACTTCCACAACTCTGGATCGACAAGTCTAATTATGTGGAGAAGTTAGAACTTTCTATTCACTCTCAAGCTGTTAGATGGAGCAAACCAGATAGGGGCCGGGCAAAAATGAATGTTGATGGGTGCAGCAAAGATAATCCTAAATGGTAGAAACCAAACGTGTATTCCTCATACTTAGTTTAGCTAATAGAGTATAAGGCAACTGCAGGTCAAGTTTGCCATTGAAAATAATGCATTTATTCAAGTTAGTTTCTGGGTGAGATGATCAGTTTGTGGTTTCTTGCTATGAGAGACCAACCCATTTTATGGTTGGAAATTATCTTCTCAAGTCTGCTTATATTTATGTGCTTATGTGCAATTGATGGATATATCGGATCGTAGAAATGACATTAGGTAGCCACTCTAAGGGGCTGCTATTTAAGAATTAGCCAGTGCATTATGAATTCAATTTTTCGATTCATTATTTTTATTTTTCTTAACTTCGACTGAGTGTTTGCAAATTCATGCAACACATGATAGCTATCATTTGGTTGCAGCGCTCTTTTAGCAGTTGCATAATACAACAATAACAACAACAACCCAGTATAATCCCACTTAGTGGGTCTGAGGAGGGTAGTGTGTACACAGACCTTACCCCTACCATTGGGTAGAGAGGCTGTTTCCAAATAGACCCTCGGCATCCTTCCCTCCAAGAACTTCCCACCTTGCTCTTGGGGAGACTCGAACTCACCACCTCTCGGTTGGAAGTGAGGGTTGTTTACCATCAGAGCAATCCCTCTTGTCCACAGTGATGCTGCTACAAATGAGAGTAAAAAGCCAGCACTAGCAGCAGTTGATGGTGTTTTTCTGTCAATTTGCTCCACATGTTATCTGCATTTTGTGATGAGCTAATTTTTTATGGAAATGGTGCAGTGGATATTTTTGAAGATATGAAGAAATTGAGTCCTTTTCCTTAGATTATCTACCCATAATTCTTCTCCAAAATAGAATAACGAGGCATCTGCCTTTCCCAATTTGTTGTGTTGTACATTTTTTGAAAGAAGTGTAGTTACATTAATGCTATTTAATTCCAATTTTCCAAGCAAATCTTGGAAGAACACAATAAAAAGTTACTGGATATAACAGCTGATCAAAGACCCTCAAAATGTATATTTCATAAAAAAAGGTTAAGCACCTTTTCTTAATAATCTGATCCAATTTGAAGAATTTGGTGTTTTCTATTATGTGCAGTGTATTCCTTGTTACGATAAATTTAATTAAAATAAATCGCGCATCGTACGAGTACTATACTAATACGAAGGAAAGATAAAAATAAAAAATTGGATACCCTAAAAAAATGTATTTATAGGCGAAGAATCACATCTAAAGTAATCTAAGAAATTAAACAATCAAGCTTTAAGACATGAGAAGTTAAATAATTAGTAACGTATACGTTTTACATACATCCCATCAAATAATACTAATTCAACAACTATTAACGCAATTAATTAGTCTCTTCTTTTTCTCAAGTAGTCACATTCAGATTACTTAACTAAATTGTTAATTATATTTTGGTGGGTATATCTACAAATTAAGTGGGTTAAAGAATAAATAATGATAACTTAGGAGAAAGACTTTAGGTGAAGGATAATTTGGTCAATTAGATTTTGAATGATATTTTGGTAAAATAATTTCACCTAAAAGTAATATAGTACGATAATAATGAATTTAAGTTATATTTACTTAACGTGTAATGACTTTTTTATACTAGTTACAAATTTTAATGTGGGATAGTAATGAAATAATTATCATCTCACTTTGAATCATTTAATGTCACCAATAACCCTCCATTCTTCTCCTCGCCTCCTCCCCCAATTCATGGATCTATTACATCACAATGCTAAATTATCTGGGAGACAGCCTTTTTGTCCTTCGGGTAGGAATAAGACACATCTACATATTATCCTTTCCAGACCTCATTGTGTAGGATTATACTGATTAGATTAGTTGTTGTTGTTGTTGCTGCTAAATTATCTCGGAATTCTAATCCATAATTACTCATTTCTGCAATTAATTTTGAAGATAAATCAGTGATTTCTAATTCAAAACATAACTTTTTTAGTACGAGTTCAGCTTGAAATAGTTTTTTCGAATACACTTTTTCAACCACATAAATATTAGGCAAAACAAAATCTTCCAAAATATTGATAATTACTCTTTTCCTTTAAATTTATATCCAGATCTTATGATGCCCAGCTCATCAAATTTGTATAGTACCTTGTTCTTTCTTTTACCTTTTAAATTAAACAATAATAAATAAAAGAAAAAAGAAGAAGAGATTACATTTTCTACAAGTTCTAATTTGCCGGTAACGTCTCGGGTCTCCATAGAAAATCGGGTGACCTGAAACTAAGATCCGAATGATCAAACAATTCATCTAACGCTACGTATTCACAATCATTATTAGCATTATTATTGTAGTCCACCAAATCAGCGATTCCCAATTCGAACGAGTCGTAATTTGGAAATCGCTCTTCCAGTCCCCATAACTGATTACTGATCAACTCAATCTCCGACTCCGCCGGCGGAGGAAGGCCAAGCTCGTCGTCAGAAGCTTCCAGAAGATACCCGAACTCCGGCTGAGACTCATCGGAGTCCGCCGTTAAATCCACAACTTCCGTCGCCGATGCCGCTGCCGCTTCCGACTGTGCCGGCGAAGCTATGATTTCTTCTTCGAAACTCTTCATGAACGAGTCGAAATCCTGAGTTGCGGTGCAAAACTCGGAGTCGTCGAGATCGTCTAAGAGATCTTCTCTGAGTCTCTTCACCTCCGGCGAGTTAAATTCTGACGCGGCCGAGTCAACTCGGAATCGCTTCTTTCTAATCAGCTGCTCCATATAATTTTTTGAAAAGAGATTATACAATGCGTGTAATACACGTGCTTAAGCTTTTCAAAGCGGGTTGAGGAGAGAGGGAAGAGAAGGGAAGGTTTATATAGTGGAGACAAGGAGGAGAGAGAAAGTCAAGGAATGAGGGAGAGAGACTGAGAGAGTAATGGTATGACGTTGGCGCGTGGGTGGGGATACTTGTGGGGTAATTATGGTCGTCTATAGATTTTCGTTTATTTTCATTTTTTATATTCAAATATTTAAATGTTATGTTTAAACTTTAAACGTGTTCGTAGTGAGTTTCTGAAGAATTTTCTAAAGTGGTGGATTTGATTGAGAATATAATATTCCGTGATTAGTTGGTTTTGATTCCAGATTTGGAGTGCGGGATGTGTCGTAGGTCTACGGTCTACCTGGGTTATAGTCAATTAAAGCCCCCCCCCCCCACAAAACACCACCCCTCTTCTCTCTGACTGCCGTTGGTTTTTTTTATTTGTAGTTTCGGGTCTTCCTTTCAGTAGTTGTTTGGTAAGTTTTTTAATATCAATATTTTATTTTATCTTTAATAGCATTTTCTTAGTCTTGTGATAAGAAAGTGTTACCGTTACTAAAATATACTTCATGCGTTTCATATTGTTTGAGCTACTTTTCTTTTTAGTCTATTTCAAAATAAATGACACATTTTTAAATTTGGAAATAATTCAATTTTAAACTCTTCATTTTACCCTTTTTGCCCTTAGTGAGAAGCTTCTATAGCCACACAAATGATTTGGCCCCACAAACTTTTTTCCCCTTAATCCTTTAAAATCACAAGTTTTAAAAGTCTTATTCTTTTTTCTTAAACTCCGTGCCGAGTCAAACTACCTCAAACAATATGAAACGGAGAGAGTAAATTTTATAGAACAGTGGTTAGACCGGCCATATTGTAGGGGACCGAGTGTTGACCGGTTAAGAACTCACATATCCAGAAGATGCAAGTAGCAGAGATGATGATGTTGAGGTGAATGTGTGGGCATACAAGAATGGACACGATTAGGAATGAAGTTATGCGGGAGAGGGTGGGCGTGGCGCCCATGGAGGACAAGATGCGGGAAGCAAGACTCAGATGGTTCGGACACATTCAAAGGAGGAGCACTGATGCACCAGTGAGAAGTTGTGAGCGACTGGCGGTGGCGGGCATGATGAGAGGTAGAATGAGGCCTAAGAAGTATTGGTGAGAGGTGATCAGGCATAACATGACGCGACTTGGGATTACTAAGGACATGACCCTTGACAGGGGATTGTGGAGGTCAAGCATTAAGGTTGTAGGTTAGGGGAAAGTTGGGATATTTCTACATCGCACTAGAGTAAGACTAGACAGTTAGGAGTTAGGCTTAGGATGCTACTGATCGGCTACTGATGCAGGGTTTTATATTCTAGATATTAGTATACTTTCCTCTTTCTCGTATTTTTTGTATTCCTTATATTGTTATTATTTGTTATTTGATGTTATTTATGTTATGTTGTCTATTTTATGTTATTTATTATGAGTCTATTGCTAGTACTAATATATCGTCACTTGTTTCTGTCACTTGTTTTCTTCTTGAGCCGAGGGTCTCCCGGAAATAGCATCTCTGCCTTTCGGGGTAGAGGTAAAGTTTGAGTACTTATTAACTCTCTAAACCCCACTTGTGAAAGTATACTGGATTGTTATTGTTGTTGTTGTTGCTGTTGTTGTTTAATAGCACTCGATTATGAAGTAGTTTTAGTATATTATTATAGCCATGTTTAGCTTAAGATCATTAGAATTAGATTCATTACTCTTCTTTACATCGTTAAACTTGGAGCTCGTTTGGACATAAGAACTGTTTCTTTTTTTTTTAAATTCAGTTTTTAAATTTTCACTTGAAGATGAATTTTTCAAAAATTTGAAAATTTTCAAAAGGCTATTTTTTTTAAAATTTTTACTCAGATCACTCACAAACTTTAAGAATAACCCAAAATTATGTTCTTGCTCGTACGAAATTTAATTTTCAAATATAATTTTCAATTATTTTTCTTTTGTTTGAAATTTTAAAATGCTTATGTCCAAATGCCCATTTAATTTCCAATCAAATTAAAACATATAAAATAAAACTATTTTTTTGTATTATTGTTACTATTATTATTGTTGTTATTGGTATTTTTGCAACGAGATAAAATACGGTGACGTATGCAGGATTTTTCATAAGCAATGTCACTATTTCTAGTAAAAGGTCCGTAAGAGTAAAAAAAAATTGTATTGCTATGGGAGTTTGAACCCAAGAGCACTTGCATGAAAGAGGAAGCTATCAACCACTAGCCCACTAAACTATTTTATTGTAAATGGTGTCAGTTTGACTGATTATATATATATATATATATATATATATATATATATATATATATATATATATATATATATATATAATGAAAAATTTCGATGAAGTGGTGTCCCGTGACACTGCTTAAGCCCATGTAAATTCGCCCCCTGATAAAATAGCATCATGAATAGTGGAAATTCACAAAGCCGCCCTTAACTTAGTTTGGGTGGAAACATCGGTGCTGTTTAATTTGCATCATATATTATTCCATTCAAGTTTCTAGTTGCATATATTACTCATTAAGTTTCCTCTTTAAATTATTTTTCTTTATTTGGTTTGCATTTCCTTTGAGGACAAAGATTAGAGTTTAATGTATCTATCAAAAATAACTCTTTTATTTTTTTAAGTAAAAGTAAATTATTTTATATATAAAATTATGCTGGGTATATTATTGTTGTATCTCACCGGCAAGAAAAAATTAGGGAGTCATAAGTTTTGGGTCCATAGCAATCAAGTTCAACAGCAAAGATACACGAGTGATGCGTGTAAACTGGATTTCATGTTATTTGGTATAAATACACGAAAAATTTAATGGTAGGGTAGATCTGTCGGGAACTCTGTGTTAACGTGAAAGTTCACATTTGAAGTTTCAATCAATTATTTTACCAAGTAACAACTAAAAACCATCACTATTTTTGGTCAGGGGCAGGTGTAGCTTCGGCTATGGGTTCATGTGGGACATTTGTATCTATATCCGATTTTTATGTCACCATTTAATTTATACTCGTTTTTAATAACGAAATTAGAATTTTTTAAGGGTGTTCAAATTTAAAAAAAAAAAAAAAAGCTTTGAAAAAGGATGTTCAATACATGTTATATACCTTTAAATCTAATATTTTGTCTACTTATGTTGTGTAATTTAAATTGACCACCCTTATTATAATGTAGCTTTGCCCATTTCCGTTTTACTAAAAAAATTACAAGCGTACTCACTTTTCGGGTAACTTCATATATACGGACCTAAAGTAGCAAAAATTTATATTTGATGTTTGAACTTCAAAATTTTTGCCTGAAGTGTCGCTAGGGGGGTCAATGGATATTTGAAAACCGACCGAACCATACCGTGTCAAACCGTTTTTAGGTTTCTTTTAAAGAAACCATAGATTTTTATATAAATCTATAACAGCACCGATAACTAGGGTATGTTTTTTATTTTATAAAATAAACCAAAAAATACAGAACCGTATCGGATAAATTTTATATGTGAAAAATATATTTATATAGTAAGTTAAAAACTAATAAAGCATTAGATTTTTCATTGGGTCTTGGAATTATGAAAACTGTTACAAGCCAACAAGTAATTATACTCAAAATAATAATTCCTAAAATATGTTATGCTATTTATACTTAAACTAAGTTATAACAAGTAACTTTATTAGCAAGACACAAAGTGTTCTAGAGATTATGTGTAGCAACTACAATGTATTAAATATGTTTCCTTTCATACAATTTAGATTTATAGTTTTGAATTTTTAATAAAAACTTTATTCTTGAGTCCCGTCTTGATTAATATTTTTTCACTCGTGTCGAATAGTTGGTTTATTTCACGTTGCTGGTAAATAGTTGATGGATCTATACTCTAGCCATCTTTTATGTTTTTTAATTCATCACATTTCAAAACAGTAAAAATGTCTAGAAAGTTTTGATAAGTCCTATAAAAGAACATATGTTATTGCATTCTACTTCTACTAGTGAATTTTACATGACATTTAATAAATTTACCGAACCGTACCGATACCGAAGTAAAACCGACATTATTGGGACGATTTCGAAAAGCCTAATTTTGATTATACGTAATAGAATAACCGAAAAGTTGGTATGGTACACATTTTAAAATAACCATCTGAATCGAACCATTGACACCCTAAGTGTAGCCTTATCAACCAAAACTTCATATATTTTTGCCTGAAGTTTGGCCTGACTTGCAAAGGCAATCACGCAAACTTCAGCTCATAAGCAAGGGCAAACTCCAGTTTAATTCTGTATGTCTGAAGTTTGAACTTCAAAAATTTTTGCCTGCAGTGTAGCCTTATCAAAAAAAACTTTAGATATTTTTGCCTGAAGTTTGGCCCGACTTGCAAAGGCAATCAAGCAAACTTCAGTTCAATATGAGAAAAGAATATCAATCAATTAAATCTTTTGGAAGCAACAGAACCATGTATTCATATAAAATTCAGGTAATCAAACATATTTACTAGCAACACACAAAGAGAGTGATCATGTCAAACCCTAAACCTAAAAAGGATAAGAGGTCGCTGCAAATATAATCCGGTTTAAAAGTCCGAAGTCGAATCCCATAGAAAACTAAGGTTTAGTTACAATTGTTCAATATCACCAAGAGGACAAGCTCGAATAACTTTTAAGTTATTTAAACTAATTAACTAATAATTATGAAAAAAATAGAAATTTATCAACTAACGAAACTAAGGGTTGGAGAAAAGATTAGGAGGTCTAGACTTATGATTTCCCAATTGTTGGAATCCTTCTCGCTTGTCTTCTATATTTTTCACCTAAGTATTCTGTACCGATGATGAGTACTTTGGCTGTCATAATTCTCACTCGAGCAACTATCACAATTTACTAGAGGTATTCTCTTGAACGACATTAGCTGGCACTAATTCACCGCACTCCACGATCGCACTAAGGTTTCGTTATCTCTAATCCCGCCTTTAAAATCTCTGTATTGATCTTTCACATACGTTAGGAGTGCTGTTGTTCAACAACTATCTAAATATGTACTCTCTCTCTCTCGAGCAGTACACACTGAATAGGCACAGTCAATTGATGGCCATTCAATCAACAACAACAAACACGTAGTTGAACAAATAGATAAATTAAAAGGCTAAATTATATTAAAAAATAACAAGAATTCATACTAAAAAAGATTCTATCAAAACTCTAGATAATAAATTAGCTATTCATAAAAGTATATAAAAACACAATACCCAAATTCATAACCAACAATAAAAATAGGACAAAGTAGGGGAAAAACTCGTAGTTGAATCTTCCTCCCTGCTTGTAGCGTGTTCTTGCCTCCAAGGGTGTTGTCTAACCCTAAAGTAGTGTATCTCCCTTCAAAGTGGTATTTTAGGATGTATTTATATGACCTATGGTTGACGAGGTGTGGAATTCTTCAATACAACTTCGGATGGGAGAGCTGGAATCCGCGTCTGCTTTCGCGTCTTGACGCGGACTTTGACGCGGATCCAGCTTTTGATTCTTTCATTTCTCGAAGCACTATGTGCCTTTGCTTTGCTTCGCTAAGTGTTCGACTTCGTTCCACGCACGAGAATAGACGAGCTCCCAATCCTTTAACTTCATCTTTTTATGTCGAATTGTCATCTTTTGATCATTATCATCCAAGCTCATTCCTATACGTTAAAAATACATAATGAGTATATTTCACTGAAAAATCATCTAATCTCCCTCGACTTACACAAAAATTAATATGCAAATATACTAAAAAATATATACTTTTTATCATTTATCAACACCCCACACTTAAAATTTTGCTCGTCCTCGAGCAATCAAACTATACTTTTTTATAGACACGATATTTTTTAAACAATTTACCAAACTCATTACACCAAGAGTATTTAAAATAGACTAAGCACAAAAGTGTAACGTCTTCACCTCAAGATTTGACTGACAAGTACAACACATTATTCACAACTCACCCACTTACTCTAACATAGAGGTCACCAAACCTTCCTTCATGACTCAAGTTCCCTCACACAACAAAAGAGAGTAGTTCCACGCAATAAAATTTGAGAACACTTAGGAACTCAAGATAGAAAGAATTCACTCACTCTTAGAAATAACATTCATATTTCACAAAGGATGCACCGAAAGCTTTCCCGTAATGTATTACTCTACTAATCGAGTTCATTCAATCTAGCATCAATTAGGACTTTATTTGGTTGTAATGTAGGTTACAGAACGGTTAGGATACATTTAGATATAAGAGTGACTACACCTCCCTAAGAACTTCAATACATTTACTTTTACATTCAAACCATATACTTATGTCAAACCAAAAGTCCACATTCACATCAATGTATATTACCACATTCTTCTTTAAGCACACTTACATCAATAGCCACCACTTATCAAGGATTTTTGTTTCACAACCATCCAACTATTTTTTTTCCAATTCAAGTGGCTCTTACTTGTTTGAAACAGTATACCTTTCTCCTTATTTCATTAGTTCCACTCAAAAGCCAAACCAACCACCTCACACTTTAACTTTTCTAAAGTTCAAAATAGTTCAAGTGCTCACGAGAGGTGAAAAAGTTCAAATAGATGGTTAATTCAAACAAAGGGGTAAGGCTTGTAATGTGGTTGCCAAAGAAACATGATTACAAGATCAAAGGGGTTAACTATGAAACATAACATTTAGGCGAGTAAAATATAAATACCTGGCTCAACAAAGAAACGCCTATATCACTTCCAAGACTGAACAAAGCTACTATTTCACTTTTTAAACACACGGGGTAAGTTCTAGGCACTAAATGCATTTCACAAAATAACGGCAAACACATGGCATATGATTCACTTAGGATTGGTTTCATCAAGACACTCTAGTCAAAGCAGTTAAGAAAAGTTAGAATTATGCAATTTAAGGTACTTATACAAAAGTCAAAAACTGGGCCTAAGCGTCACAACCAAAATACTCACTATTCTCAAGGCATAAAAAAGTCAAGAGATATTGCTTCATTTTAAACAAAACACAATGGCTCATATTCCTAAAAAAAATAAACTAACTACACTCAGTTCAAATAAAACACTTGAAAAAGAATCGCGACACAAAACAAAACAAAGGGGGAATTGCTATACTATCTCACAAAAGAAAATCTTTTTGTTTTTTTCTTTAGACTTAAATCCCTCAAGAAAATTTTCTAGTAGATCCATCGTCAGGAAAAGTCCAATATTTTCTAATTTTGTAAAAATAATATTCAACTAAACTAACACAACTAAAATATCATAGAAAGTCACCCACACAATCAACTCACCATACACTTAAAATTATACATTGTTCCCAATGCATACCATAACTAATAAAAGGGTAAAAGAGACTCCCTGGTAGGCCAAAGGCCGAAGTACTAACAACTCATGGGGTACTCAGACTTCTTCCAAGCTTGGTCCTTCGTGCGGGTACCTCACACTTATTTCCAACCATTTGGTTTGTTGTTGCATCCTTCCAATACCATTTGTTTTCATGCTCCTAGAAAATAAAAAATTGACAGTACAAAAATAGTACAATTAAAAAAATAAAAGAAAAGAAAGTAATAAAGCTGGGTTTCCTCCCAACAAGTGCTTGATCTAACATAGCGACACGATGAAAATCACTTTTTGCTCCACCTCGAGCTTATGAATTGAACCCCTAATTTGGCATCAAGTTTTCGGCTATGCTCCTAGGATGGAAGAACAAGTCTAATTGACCCAAGAAATCATTGTACTATTCTACACTTCTTGATTTTTAAATGAGGTATATAGTCCTGTCTTCCTAGCAAGAAAAGTTCCAGAATGTAGGCACCTTGTTCCTCATTCCTTGACTTCTCAATCTGCCCAGTTGACTCTATTTCCACATCGTCATCCAAGCACAATGTAGAAAAATATTTGGAGTGAGGACCAATGCACTCACACACATGAACTTCAGGACTTTCAGCATCCTCAACATCAATGATACTAGAGTCAACAAAATTTGTATCATCAATGTCCATGGCTGACTCTAGTCTCACTTCTTCAACATTGACATCCTCAAATAGTAGTTGTCTACGTTTGTGATGTTCTACTCTGACCTCCACAATTAACACCTCAAATTCATGCTTTTCTTGGCTACTATCATCAATATTAGCTTGTTGAGCATTAGAAGCTCCAACCACTTGACTCAATTGAGCCTCCAACTTGCAAATAATTGCATCTTGCCTCTCTATCTGCAGTTGTTTATCATTATTATTTTTTCCAATAGACACTTTAACACATCCTTGATCTCCTTCAGGTCTGCATCCCCTAGTTCTTTGTTCCTATTAACTTCACAAGATAAAGAAGAACCATCAAATCAAGGAATTGGGGGAAGATATGAAATATAAGCACAACCATGAAAGTGACCATTTTACAACCACACACATCACATACATTCCAAAAATAAGATTGAGTTGATGCACATAACTCGCTCTCAAGAACATTTTGAAAATTTTGCCAATGATGATTTCCTTCACAATATATATGGAGATCAATAGTAGAATTATCTACACATAAATTATCATAATTTCAAGATGCCATGTTTCTCAAATCAACAATTATTAAAAAAAATAAGTTCAACTTGAACCCTGGCAATATATATAGCTACAACTACATTGTTAGTTTTTCCGGCAACGACGCCAAAATTTGATCACGCCCAACTTAGTCATAAAAAAGAATAAGCGGTCGCTGCATTATAGTCCGGTCTAAAAGTCCGGAGTCGAATCCCACAGAGAACTAAGGTTTAGCTACAGTTGTTCAATATCACCAAAAGGACAAGTTCGAATAACTTTTAAGTTATTTAAACTAATTAACTAATAATTATGAAAAAACAATAGAAATTCATCAACTAAAGAAACTAAGGGTTGGAGAAAAGATCAGGAGATCCAGAGTTATGATTTCCCCAATTATTGAAATCCTTCCTGCTTATTTTCTATACTTTTGCCTAAGTATTCTCTACCGACCTTGAGTACTTTGGTTGTCATAATTCTCTCTCTCGAGTAACTATCACAATTTACTTGATGTGTTCTCTCGAACTACACTAGCTGGCACTAATTCACTGCTCGCTACGATGGCACCAAGGTTTCGTTATCTCTAATCCCGCATTTAAACCCTCAGTATTAATCTCTTACATACGTTATGAGTGATGTTGTTCAGCAACTACCTAAATATGTACTCTCTCTCTCGAGCCGTACACATTGAATAGGCATAGTCAATTGATGGTCATTCAATCAACAACAACAAACACGTAGTTGAACAAATAGATAAATTCAAAGGCTAAATTATATTAAAATATAACAAGAATTCATCCTACAAAAGATTCTATCAAAACTCTAGATAACAAATTAGCTTTTCATGAAAGTATATGAAAACACAATACCCAAATTCATAACCAACAATAAAAATAGGATGAAGAAGGGGAAAAAGTCGTAGTTTAATCTTCCTTATTGCTCCTAGCGTATTCTTGCCTCCAAGGGTGTTGTCTAATCCTAAAGTAGTGTCTCTCTATTCAAAGTAGTATTTTAGGATGTATTTATATGACCTAGGGCTGATGAGGGGCGGAATTCTTTGATCCAACTTCGGATGGGAGAGCTAGAATACACATCTGCCTTCGCGTCTAAATGCAGACTTTGACGTGGATCTCCATTTGCCTTTGCGTCTAGATGCGGACTTTGACGCGGATCCAGCTTTTGAAATTCTTCCATTTTGCGAAGTCCTCCGTGCCTAATTTGCTTTGCTTCGCTGTTTTATGCCTTAAATTTTCTCCTTTTTCACACCCGACTTCGTGTCGGGCACGAGAATAGACGAGCTCCCAATCCTTTAATTTCTTCTTTTTGTGTCGAATTGTCATCTTTTGATCATTTATCATCCAAACTTATTTCTACACATTAGAAACACATAATGAGTATATTTCATTGCAAAAATCATGTAATCTCCAGCGACTCACACAAAAATTAATCCGCAAATATATTCAAAAATATGTACTTTTCATCATTTATCAGAGAGCATCAACGACATTACTTTTATAGCTCTGACAATAGGCTACTTGAAGGGTGCTTAGACGAAGCAAACTTCCAAACCCTCGTATCTGAATCTTATTTTCCTACAGTACTAACTTCAAACACTTGCTCTGAAGTTCGGTCGCAACATTACAAACTTTAGACATAGCAATACATCATTTAAATTGAACTGCTCTCAGCCTCATCATAAAAGAATAGGAGGAAGAAAGGGACGCATAGGTCAGAAGGAAGAAGAGGAGGCGTCTGAAGTTGTTAAAATTAGGGTATAGGTTAAATGGGATGACCAAATAGGGCACTATCGTGCAATTTTTACGGTGCATCTGAACCCAAGAACGATCGCTATGGGTTCATCTGAACCCATAACTTTTGGCATATCATTGATATAAATGTAAAAATTTATTAAAATCTTAACAATTATTAGACATATAATTTTAATAGTACAATAGTTTAATATTGAAAATCTTAAAAATTGAATTCATTAAATTTAAATCCTGAATTCGCTTTTTCCCTTAGTAATACCTCTTATTTTAGTTTTTTAGGTAGTTTAATACTGGTACACTCAGATATTCTAATAAGGAAAATGAAAGAAATGCAAAGAATGTCAACTTGGGTTTCATACTTGCAACCTAAAACAGCTTGAGCTATTTTTATCGCTACACTAGAATTGTATCTATGAAATTCAACAATTTGTATATATACAAAATACTTCTTATTATTATTATTATTGTTCTTTTTACTATTTACACAATATACTTTTTTATAGATCATGTTGCTCCACCCCGGTCGATACCATGGTAGTTTCAAAGGTTTATCTTAAATTTGGTTCGTCGCTGTAATCTGAACCATTATTGTATTTTAAATAATTACTTTCATTTTTTGGGGAGATAAAATACTCCTTAGGTCTGTTTCTTACCTAACAGGGCTGACTGTTCCGATGCAAGCCATACCTAAAAACATTTCTAAAAGTCATGCCAATTCATTCATCTCTTACTAATTATGTTTGTTCACCACCGATATGCGACTGCTCCTTCTTTAACCAGAGGTCTCGAATTCGAGATTTGGGTATGAGAAAATTCTTGGTAAGGAGCCAGTGGCGAATCTAGGAATTCAAGTTTCTGGGTGCTGAATTTTTTTGTACATAAAATTAATGGGTGCTTATGTAAATTTTTATACGTTTTCTCAAATTTTCTATATAACTATACATACTCTGCGTCGAGTTAATGGGTGCTCGAGCACCCAAATTTCATGTGTAGATCCGCCACTGTAGGGAGCGCTTCCTTCCGAATGGGCCTTACGCGACTTGAATTTGAATATAATCGGACTCCAATACGATACCAGACACAAAATATCTCGTTGAATTAAATTTGCCCAAATTTTTATAATCTCTTCATGTATAATCTCTCTTAGCGTAATCTAGCGGTTGCTTGTTCAATATGCTCTCACTAGATTATACTTCCAAAATGCCACTTTAGCTCTAAGATCTAATTTTACAATTGTTCATTATAATATGTGTAACTTTAATAGATACTTTATTATTTAATAAAAGATTACTTTAATTTTAATAAAAGTACATTCCACTCTTACATAAAGAGATGGAAATAGTAAACCAGATTACGAAAAGTGGAAAGGGTGTTTCTTCAATTAGTCAAAGCTATTTGATAAAGCAACCATCCCTAACGAGTAAAGAAAAACAACAATCCTGTATAATCCCACTTAATGAGGTCTAGGAAGGGTAGCATGTACGCAAACCTTACCTCTACCCTTGGGTAGAGAGGCTGTTTCCAAATAGACCCCCGGCATCATTCCCTCCAAGAACTTCCCACCTTGCTTTTGGGGAGACTCGAACTCACAACCTCTTGGTTGGAAGTTGTGATTGCTTACCATCAGAGCAACCCCTCTTATCTCTAACGAGTAAAGAACATAAAGTAAAATACTTGAAAAAATTCCAATCTAAAATAGAATATTTGCATATAATCGTGGGGAAAAGTAAGCTACAAGACAGCTAATAATTCTTTGGTATTATTCTTTCTAGTCTAATCAGGCAAGATATGGACCAAACACCAAATTTAAACGCAACGCGTACGAGAATTTAGGTATGAAAAGCTCCTTTTAAGTACAAAAACATTAGGAAACGTACAAACAGACAACTTAGGACAATCTTAGGGTGTTTTTGGTACGAAGGCTAAAAAATATTTTAATCACTTTTTTTTTTTTTGATTGGTGAGTGAAAAAAAAATTTTAAAAAATATTTTTTAGTGTTTGGTAAAAGAGTAAAATATTTTTATGAAAATAATTTTTTATGCTACTCTCCTCAAGCGACCTTTCCCAAAATACTCCCCACCCTCTCCTCCCCGCCCCTCGGGAACTCTATTTTCTTCAAGAATTTAATTATATTTTTAAAATTACATAAATCTAAAGGAACTAATGTGCAAAGTATCTTTTCTACAACATGAAAAGAAATTACTCATTATATTGAATGAAAGAAAATAATTTCTATATATCATGAAAAGTAAATACTTAGTTTGATGAAAGGAAATGAAAGAAATTAAATACTTTTTCTACATCAAAAAGTACTCATTTTGTTAAAATTAATTTTTTTACATAATTAAAAGAAAATACACATTTTGTTGAAATGAAACTAAATAATTTTTTGATATTATGAAAAGAATATACTCATTTCATTGAAATAAAAAAAGTAAGAAGAAAGTACTTTTAATAATATTTTCTATTTAAGGTGTGCGGTGAGCGAGGTTGGGGTGGATGGGGTATGGTGGGGGATAGGGGTTGGGGGGTTGGGAGTGGGTGGGATAGGGGTGTGATGAATGGGGTGGGTAGGGATAGAGAATAGGGTGAAGAATGTTAAAAAAGAGTTTTGGAAAAGTCAAAATTTTATTAAGAAGGTCAAAATACAAAAAAGTAAATTTATGAAGAAGCCAAAGGCTATAGTGTGTAATTTTTCTATAAAAAAAGTAAGTTGATACCCCTTAAATACATATGACTCTCCCGCCGCACACCTAAATATTAACTAATACACTACCATTTTTGGGCACCTTCTTTAGTGGAATGGCAAGTGCAACCCTGTAATGTATTTGTCGTCGATTTATTTAAATATTAAATGTTGCAAATGTCTTTTATTTAAAATTATTGAGAGTACCCGGAAATTAAGGTCTACATAAAAGACAGAAAGACGAAATTAAAGGGAAAGTCGCGTAAGATGAAAGTTCACCCAATAAACATGCCCGTCCACGATGATGAGTTTTGTTTTGTTTTGTTTCTTTTTGGAGGAGGTCTCCTTTTAGTATTTTTTTTAAAAATATTTCAGTCGCGTATTTGAACCGTAAAAGCAATTATTAATATTTATATTAGAGTAAACTATTTATATTATATCTATTGGAGTACACCCTTCCCATGACCATATGTTATACCTTGTGCATCGTTTTTTTTTCAAATCATTATTATCAAGTGCCTGCTACCTCTTATCAGCGCATTCACAAAATCACTCTTCCCACCAAAACTTAGACAAATGAAAAAAATTACTTAATATTATTGGTCTCTATTAGAATTTTATCATCTTTTTCTCTTTATGTTTAAGTTGTCTGTAATGTAATTTTTCTATTTTTGTATATATTATCAGGTTAAGCAAGTTAATTTTGCAAATCAAACATAACACGATAATCCAATAAAATAAAATAATAACCTGCATATAGCCAATAAATTTGCGTGATATATATAAAAAACTGGTTTGCTTAAAACTCTTATCTCGTTTAGCTCAAAAATCATTATTGTTTGGCTCAAAAGTTGTTGATAAACTTTGCGAGCTTAGAAAACAATCAAAAGATAATGAGGGTAAATCGTAATCATAATATAATCTGACCTAGAGGATAGATAGATGATATTGTAGTTTTAGATATCAAAGATGAAGAAAATAATCTTAGCTTAAGAGAGAAGCAATAGTAGAAGACAGAGATAGAGATAGAGAGAAGCTGTATTATTCGAGAATAATCATGATGGTGACTTTCACTTAGTGAAGAAGTTAAGCTCTAAACGATGTTGCTTCCACCCTCACGCCCAGGACGTACCCTCACTTTGGTCGGCGTCTACTCATTGGGCGTACCTGTTAATCAAGGGGACGTACCCATTGTTTCCAACTGGAATGCTTCTTTATTGGCTACTGCTATGATTTTGCAGGGTCCGTCCCAATTAGTGCCCAATTTTTCTTCGCTTGGGTCTTTGGATGCTAATGTCTTGGCTTTGAGGACATAGTCTCCCACTTTGAGTGGTCTTATCTTGGCCCTCTTGTTGTAGTATCTTTCGGCATGTTGTTTTTGGGCCACCATTCTGATGTGGGCCATTTCTCTTCTTTCCTCAGCTTCGTCGAGGTCTTAGAGCCTGTTCATGTCATTTTTTGTTCCGGTGGTGCGTGAGTTCCTCAAGCTTGGTTCACCGACCTTGACTGGCATGGCCGCATTGGTTCCGTATGGTACGATGGGCCCATAATACTTCTGGCAGCAGCTCGGGCCATAGCCCTTTGGCTTCCTCAAGTTTCTTTTTTAGTATATTTAGTATTGTGTTGTTGGAGGATTCTGCTTGGCCATTGGCGGCGAGATGTTATGGCGTTGAGAGTTTCTCTTGATATGCCATTTTTCTAAAAACTCTGTCATTTTTTGACCGACAAATTGCTGTCCGTTGCCGCAGCTGATTTTCTTGGGGATCCGAAGCGGCATATGATATATTTTTCATATGAGGCGATATCTCATGTTCGCGTATTTGAGCGTATGCACCTGCTTCCATCCACTTGGAGAAATAGTTAGTTAAAACTAGTAGAAACCGTACCTTTCCTCGTCCCCCGAGGAGGGGTCCGACTATGTCCATTCCCCATTTGCTGAATGGCCATGGGATGTGACCGAGTGGAGAGGTTCTCCTGGTTGGTGTATCATGGGGTGTATTTTTGGCACTATTCGCACCGGCGAATGTATTCCGCTGCTTCTTTCTTCATGGTAGGTCAGTAGTAGCCGGCCGTATGAGGCATCATATAAGGTCGCGGTTACCTGTATGGGCACCCAGTGACCCTCATGCACTTCTTCAAGCAATGGCCTCGTTTGGTGCGGCCCTAGACATTTGGCCAAGGGTCCGCCGAACGTCCTTTTGTAGAGGATGTTGTTTATCAGGAAATACCTGGTAGCTTGCACGCGGAGTTTCTTTGCCGTTTTTTTGTCGAGTGGAAATGTTTCATCCTGTAAGTAGGATACAAATTGGTTGCGCTGGTCCCAAGTCAGATTTAAAGAGCATACCTCAGTATGGTCGATGGCTGAATGGATGAGGGTGACCATGCTTTTTTTGTGAAATTTTTTAGTGTTCGTGGAAAGTTTTGCGAGGCTGTCTGCTTCGATGTTCTGTACCCTCAGAATTTGCTCGAATGGAACTCGTCGAACTCGGCCATCAGCATGTGGATTTCTGACTGGTATTTCTGCAGCCTTTGTTCTTTTATTTGGTAAGTCCCAGTGACCTGATTCACCACAAGTTAGGAGTCACAGTGGAGGATGATTTGTCGAGCCCCATACTTGACGGCTAGTTTCATACCTACAATAACGACCTCGTACTCGACCTTGTTGCTTGTCATTTCGGGGCATCGTATGGACTGGCGAATTGTTTCGCCCGTGGGAACCTCGAGAGCAAGTCCCAGTCCCGATCCCGACGCATTGACGGCACTGTCAGTGTAGAGAGTACATAGATTAGTATTGGAGGAGGCACGTTGTGTCTCATGTTCCGCCTCTGGCAGGATTTCTACGCTGAAATCCACTATTAAATCGGCGAGTACTTGCGACTTTATGGCGGTTCTTGGGTGGTACGAGATATCGTGCTCGCTGAGCTCAATGGCCCATCTGGCGAGCCGACCTGATAATTCACGCTTGTGCAGGACGGTTCTCAACGGGGAGGTCGTCACCACTTTTATGGGGTGGCATTGAAAATAGGGCCGGAGCTTCCGTGAAGCCACGGCCAATGTCAGAGCTTATCTCTCAAGGTGTGCATACCGCGTTTCGGTATCCACTAAGGTTTTTCTAATGTAATATATAGGAGATTGCGTACCTTCATTTTCGCAGATCAAGACTGCGCTAATGGCTTCTTCAGATACGACCAGATACACCAGCAGAGGTTCGCTTGGGCTCGCTTTGATTAGCAGGGGCGGTGAGGATAGGTACGCTTTTAGCTTTCTCAAGGCTTTGAAAGACTCCTCATTCCATTGTAACCCTTAGTCTTTTTTCAGCACATTGAAAAATTTATGGCATCTATCAGAGGACCGTGAGATGTTTCTGGATAGAGTGGCTATCCACCCTGTTAGCTTTTGTACCTATTTTTTGGTGTTCAACACCTCAGGTATGGCGACTATTGCCTTGATCTAGTCTGGGTTGACCTAAAAGTTTCCTTGAGGCCACACCGAAGGCGCACTTCTTACGGTTCAGCTTCATTCCGTATCTCCTCAATATCTCGTAGGCTTCTTTCAGGTGGTTGACATGGTTCTCTTTCTTTGCTAATTTTACCAGCATGTCGTCGATATAGACTTCCATGGTCATACCAAGTTGTTCTTTGAACATCTTGGTGACCAGTCTCTGGTACGTAGCTCCTGCATTTTTAAGCTCGAACGGCATTACCTTGTAGCAATATGTCCCTTGGTAGGTGATGAAAGTTGTTTTTTTCCTGGTCCTCTTCGGCCATCATAATCTGATTGTAGTTGGAATAAGCATCTAGGAAGCTTAGCAGCTCGTGTCCTATGATAGCATCGATCAGTTGGTCGATGTGGGCAGTAGGAATGAATCCTTTGGACAAGCCTTGTTTAAGTCGGTGAAGTCTACTCGCATGCTCCACTTCCCATTTTTCTTTTTGACCATGACAACATTGGTAACCCATTGGGGGTACATTGATTCCCTGATGGAACCGTTGGCCAGCAGTTTGTCTACTCCCTCACTGACCGCTTCGTTGATAGCGGTAATGAATTTCCTCCTCACTTGCCGCATAAGCGGGTGTAATGGATCAACGTTTAGCTTGTGGGTAGCGATGTCTCGCGGGATCCCAAGTAAATCTGAATGGGAAAAAGCGAACAGGTCTGCATGGTTATTTAAAAACTCATGATGCTTACTTGGATTAGTAAGGCCGTGCCCGATGTAGGCTTTCTTCGTAAGGTTGGCGTCGTCCAATTGGACTAGGTCGAGATCTTTGACCGTAACTTTACAGGCCTCTATGGTATCAGGATCTTTAATGGCGTCCATTGTCGGGTCGACATTGGTCCCCGACATAGCTGATTGTTATGCCTTTGCACTCGCCCCTTTAAGTGGTTTGGTGGGGGCTCAATCTTGAGATATTTTGTAGCATTCCCTTGCGGTGCGTGGCTCGGGGGGCACCGGGGATCTTGTCTACTCTCTCCCGGTGTTCCTTCGTATACTCGCAAAGTGACCGGTTTTTGTTTCCCATATGCTCCATCTTCTTATGAATGGCTGTGAGCGTGCCATCATTGGCCGGTACCTCACCTGGCATGTCATTTGCTCGTGCCATTTCAGGTTCAGCTATGGCGGCGGTAAGATCTAATGTCGATGTACATCCGATATTACCTTGTGGTGAATTTTCGATCAAGACACTTAGGGTACCTGTTAGCCATTCTTCCAGTAGCTTTTGACCTCCGAGGGTACTTCTTTGGTTGCAGATGTAGAAGCACCCTTTTTCTGCAAGATCGTTAGATCTTCAGGTAGGGGGTAGGATTTCTCCACTCGTTGTGGTGTTATGGGTTGTAATCAAAATACCATCTTCACCGGCTTCATTGAGAGGACCGATGAGGTTGGTAGCAACATATGTTATCGCTTTCATTCTTGCGTTGTTTTCAGCCATTTTTGTTCGTGTGGTGTAGAGAATAGTTGTTGGTTGTTCTTTAAGTGCAAATTATGATTTTAATTCTCAAAATCCTCACAGACGGCGCCAAATTATTTGGCTAAAAAGTTGTTTATATACTTTGCGAGCTTAGAAAACAATCAAAAGATAATGAGGGTAAATCGTAATCAAATATAATCTGACCTAGAGGAAAGATAGATGATATTGTGGTTCTAGATCTCAAAGATGAAGAAAATAATCTTAGCTTAAGAGAGAAGCAATAGTAGGAGACGGAGATAGAGAGAGATAGAGAAGTTGTATTATTCGACAATAATCATGATGCATGTTACAATGTGAAGGTTTCCTTTATATAGTAGGAGACCTTCCTCAAAATAATCAAAAAAGTACAAAAGTTGGTGGCTTCCACTTAGTGAAGAAGTTAAGCTCTAAACGATGTCGCTTTCACCCTCATGTCCAGCTCGTGGCCTCACTTTAATCCACGTCTGCTCATTGGGCGTACCCGTTAATCATGCGGACATTAAGGACCAAATTTAACCCATACAATTGTAATAACCATAAATCTATCTAAGAAAATAAACATTTACAAATTCAAAATATTTCATAAACTCAATAGTATAATAAATTAGAAAATTTCTAGAGTTCCACATTTAATCAACCAAAATCCAAGTTTTATGATAGCTTCTGGAAGGAAAGGACCACAAAACCAAACCATATCTTGGTGGCGTTGTGGAGTCGCCACTCCCCATTCATGTTAGTGTACTTTTCAAAAAATAAAAATAAAAAATCAACTCATTGAAATATCCATTGTACCCTTAAAAAGGTATTGGAATTGCATTTGAACTTTCTTGTTAGTGTACACCTCTTTTTAGTGTTCAATATTTGATTTAATTACTTAATAGAACTTTCTTCGTGGAGTTGGAGGTTGCCCTAATCTTGAAATTATGGTTAGTGTTTCAATTCTTGAAGGACGAAATCTAGAAACAAAACTTCTAAAATTTGACACATTTATTTTTTAGGATTTTTTTTAGTAAAAACCCTACTACAACAACAACATACTCAATAGTTCTTACAATATGATGTTTGGAGAGAGTATTGTGTGCATAAACCTTATCTTATCGCTATCTTATAAATGTTGAGATTGTTTCCGCCTGATCTTTGGCTCAAAAAATATATTTCTCAGTAGGTTTGAAAAGGTGTGAAAAAGCCCTATTGAGACCTCAGAAAAAGAGCCTGTCACCTCCAAATGTTAATGCTTCTTAAATTTTTGTTTCCAAATAGTTAAATTGTAAGAAGCTCTCTTTTTTAGGGTTGTAAGGAAGATAAAATTGATAGTTAAGCCTAACGTTCTATTAGAAATTTTGATTAAAAGAAACTCTATCTATGCTAGGATTGGTATTGGTTTAAATGATTAAGATGCTTTAAAATAAGTGGAGTTAACAAGAAAATATTTTGCTTTATTTATAAGTTTGTCTTCCATTTGTAAAACTTGTGGTGCATATATGTCCTCCAACTTTGTATACTAGCTATTATTTGTCGAGATCTTTTGTTTCTTCTTCTTTTAATTTTTTATTTGACATTTTGATTGTCTTGTGAGCAGTGTTTAGAAAAACTTCCTCAATTTTTTTTAAAATATCAACGGTTGACCTTCCCATACATGCAGTCGCTCGACTTGGATTGCTTAACCACCAATTTTTATTTCGTCAAAATAGTACGGTATAACCGGTTTTTGTACTGATCAATCAAAAATAGTCAGTATTTATTAAATCAATGAAAAATAACCATTATTTTTGCTGCAACAAAGACCGGTCCCGTATTAATATACGTAAGTTCGGTGTATTTATGTACGAATTACAGCATATTATGCTGGTACTTTGCTGACTCCTGTATAATATACGTGAGACTAGAGCATTAGTGCTCGAAACTCCAATATATTATAATGGACATTTATACTTGCTAGAACTCCAGTATATTATGCGGGAGTTCCAGCATAATTATACTTGAACTCCCGCATATTATACGGGAGTTCCAGCATAGTTATCCTGGAAACTCCGTATAATATGCGCGAGTTCAAGCATATTTGTGCTGGAACTCCCGTATAATATTGTTGAGATGAGAGATTACATGGCTTCCAAGCCAAAGCATAAGTGACATAGGCCTGTATATTCATTGTATATTTACTGTATGTTCATGGTATACATGATATACATTATAGTTGGCTGTGATGATTTTATTGAATAGTGGACTGATATCTGAGCCCAAGTTTATTTTATTATTGGGCCAGTGACCCGACCCAATGTGTGATGTATATATGTAAATGTCCAGATATTTTGGGGGTCCGTCGGTTCATTTTATGATACTCTCTCTCGATATTCTGGAGAGTTCTATCAACTACCCTCTTTCTCTCTTTTCTTCTCTTACTATGTTCTTCGTGTTCTTCGGCTTAATCTTCATGTTTTTATGGTATCAGAGCCGGAAAATCTTCCGATCCTTGTTATGTTTTATCGATACTTGATGAAGCTTTTGCTGAAGTTTTTCTTCGGTTATCTGAGAAAAATACTGTTCATATATTTTTCGATGAATGTTAATCGGATAATCGGGACTTTTCTGACTGTTTGAGGCTCCGATCATGTATCAGTAGATGTTTTGGGTAATTTTCCGACATCTCTGGTCTTATTCCGGTGAATTCTTCAAAATCTAGGGTTTTCCATTTTTCGGACCAAGGGTTTTGATGTTATCTGATGATTTTACCTTCGGTCGATAGACGTTTTGGGTAAGTTTCCGACGTTTGTGACCTGATTCTGGTGAGTTTCCGTTTATCTGCAATTTTCGGTGACCGGACTTGGATTCATCGGTGGTTGAAGGCCGTTCTTCTCCGATCGCGAAGAAGGAGGGCAACACTTTCTCTGTTCTGAGTGTTGTATATGTTGCATGCCAGTTCTGGTTTGATTGTGGTCTATTCATTGAAACTATTTCTGTGTTGTTAAGTTTGTTCATTATTCATGGCTGATAATGCGAATACTAATACCTCCCCCACGGACTCTACTAGTCCCCTCCTGATTTACTCCTCCGACGTTCCTGGTATGTCTCTTGTGTCCACTCCCTTTTCAGGCAGTGGTTATGGAGGTTGGAGGAGGAAGATGATTGTTGCATTATCTGCTAAAAACAAAATCGGATTTGTTGATGGCTCTTGTCCTCGACCAACCACTAATGTGGCTGAACAGAGGCTGTGAGATAGATGCAATAACATGGTCATTTCCTGGTTGACCGCTTCCTTATCTCCTCAGATTGCTGATAGTGTGCAGTATTCCGATACTGCACAAAGTATATAGTCCCAAATTGAGAAAAGATATGGTACTCCTAACAAGACTAAAATTTTTGAATTAAAAAGGAAACTTTCTCACACATCTCAAGCCTGTTTAGTTGTAGCCTCATATTTTAATAAACTCAAAGGCCTGTGAGATGAGTTGGGCACAATGTGCACAAATCATGGGCAGAGATGTGTGTGTGCTGCTAAAAATGCAATAATTCAGGAAGATGATGAAAACAAGGTATTCCAGTTTCTTATGGGGGTTAAATGAAGCATACATGGGGGTTAGGAGTAACTTGTTGATGATGCAGCCATTTCCTTCCCTTGACAGTGTTTACAATATAGTGCTTAATGATGAGAAACAGAGACAAGTTCAATCTATCTCTCAAATCAGTCCAGACTCTATGTCTTTTAGTGCTAATATAAATAAGCACTCAGTTGGGTTTAATCAGGCCACAGTGCCCATTCCCCCTGTTTTCAGACCCAGAGTTAATTTTGAGCAAAGTAGAGGGCCCTTATTTTGCAGATACTGCAAGAAATCTGGGCACTTAATTGATAAGTGCTATAAGATTAATGGGTTTCCTCAAAATATCAAATAGAACAAGGGAAGGAAATCTGCTGTTGCTCATGTCTCCACTGGTGAAGAAAGTGTGTCTGTTACTCATGGGAATCCTAACATGTCTGTTCCCTTTGGGGATCCTCCTGGCAGCCATCACCCTGTTACAAACATAGATGGCCAGAGTTCTGTGATACCAGGGTTGAGCAAACACCATTATGATCAATTGATGAGCTTGTTGCAACAGACCCAGTTAGGGGATTCCAATGCTCAGACTCCTCCTCCCATGTGTGCTGCTAATTTTGCTGGTACTATGTCGACTGAGAGTCTTGTTTCTAATTCCAAGTTATGCATGCTTACACACATTAATTCTGTCACCTGGATTATAGATTCAGGGGCATCTAATCACATGACACATTATAAAAACTTGCTTTTTAACATCATACCTTTGACTGTTCCTTATCTTGTAACTTTGCCTAACGGTTACAAAGTGAAAGTAACTTGTACAAGTTCTTTTTCATTAACTTCATCCCTTACTCTTCACAATGTGCTGCTGGTTCCTTCCATTAAACACAACTTGATTTCTGTCCACAAGTTGGTAAAACAATTGCACTGTATAGTTTTATTTACTCCAACTTCCTGTTTACTTCACATGATACAGGACCCTTCTCTGAAGAGGCTTCTGGATCTTGGTAAAGAGGAAGCTGGCCTATACAAACTGTCTTGGGTGCCACCTTCCCCTTCTTCCTCTACTGGTTTTTCATCTACTTCTGTATGTGCTTTGTCTGAATTTTGTAATGATGACAATGTGTCTGACAGCAAAAATGTTGCCTTACCTCCAATTGTAAATAGTTTCATTTGTAATAATGTTGTTACCACTGATATGAATTACATTTGGCATTTAAGATAGCACATACTTCATTTGCAAATATGAGACATATTTCTGGTTTGTCTTTTCCACTTGCTTCTAAACAACCTTTTCCTTGTTCTGTCTGTCCTATGGCCAAACAAACCAGACTTCCTTTTCCTGATAGCAGTATCAGTACTACTAAACCTTTTCAATTGATACATGTGGATACTTGGGGACCTTAACACACTTCTACTTCTTCTTGTTATAGGTATTTCCTTACAATAGTTGATGATTTCTCTAGGGCCACCTGGACACACTTAATGGACTCTAAAAGCAATGCTTTTTCCTTGCTTAAATCTTTCATATGTTTTGTTAAAACTCAGTTTAACACTGTGGTTCAAACTGTTAGAAGTGACAATGCTTTAGAATTGGGATCCAGCATTGAGGGTATATCTTTCTTTTGTAGCCACGGGATTATTCATCAAACCTCTTGCCCTCATTCACCTCAACAGAATGGTGTTGTTGAAAGAAAGCACAGAACCCTTCTTGAAACCTGTAGAGCCTTACTTTTTCAATCTGGCCTACCTGTGTCTTTCTGGGGTGATTGTCTGTTGACTGCTACTTATCTCCTTAATAGAATACCATCCAGAATACTTCACAATAAGTCTCCTATTGAAATTTTGTATGGGAAAGCTCCATCCTATTCTCATTTGAGGGCATTTGGGTGCCTTGCTTATGCTGCTGTCCCTATTTCTCAAAGGGACAAGTTAAAGTCTAGAGCCCTCTCTTGTGTTTTTCTGGATTACCCATTTGCCAAAAAGGGTTATAAATTGTATGATCTGGTTTCCAAGAAATATTTTGTCTCCAGGGATGTTATATTCCATGAAACTTGTTTTCCTTATAAGAATAAACCTTCTTCTACTCACCCTTCTCCTTCATCTTTTCCTTTTATTCCTCCTGCTGAGCATTCCACTGACACAACTTTTACTATACATGCTTCCTCTCCTCCTTCCCCTATACCTGATCCAACTTCTGATTCTCCTGTTCCAGCTTTTACTGATGCTGATCCATCTCCCCTTCCTTCTTTCAACCATGATATCTCTCCTCCTCTTTTACCTTCTTCCCAACCTCTTCATGCTCCTAGAAAATCCACTAGACAGCATAATCCTCCTCCCTATCTTAAGGATTATGTCTGTCAACTCCCTGCCTTTTCTGGCTCCTCCTCTTCTAATTTGGAATCTGAACCTTTATATTACTCTCAAGCTGCATCTGTTCCAGCATGGCAGGATGCCATGAGACAGGAGTTTGCTGCTTTGGAAGCAAACCATACCTGGGATGTTGTTCCTCTTCCATCTGGTAAGAAACCCATTGGCTGTAAATGGGTCTGTAAAATCAAATACAAGTCTGATGGTTCTGTTGAAAGGTATAAAGCTAGGCTGGTTATCAGGGGGTGATGCTCAAGTTGAAGGGATTGATTTTACTGACACTTTTTCTCCTGTGATAAAGATGACCACTGTGAAATGTCTTATTGCTGTGGCTGTCAAGAATCACTGGCCTCTGTTTCAACTTGATGTTAATAATGCTTTTCTCCATGGTGATTTGAATGAGGAAGTTTATATGAAACTTCCCCCAGGTTTGACAGTCTCTGCTCCTCTTCCTGGTTCTGTTTCTTCTACTTCTTCTCCTTCTTCTCCTCTGGTTTGTAAACACAGGAAATCCCTATATGGGCTGAGACAAGCATCCAGACAATGGTATGCCAAATTTTCTTCTTCTCTTTATTCCAGAGGGTACACACATTCTTTGAATGACTATTCTTTGTTCATCAAAGGTAAACCTGGGTCCCTTGTGGTTGTGGCAGTCTATGTGGATGATATTATCCTTACTAGGGATGACATTGATGAACTTAGTGCCCTGAAACTGTTTCTGGATGATCAGTTTAAAATCAAAGACCTAGGGTATTTGCATTATTTTTTGGGCATAAATATGTTTGTGATTTGCTGCATCAGTTTGACTGTACCAATGTATCCTCTGTTGTTTGTCCTTTGGATATTAATGTCAAACTTCATGCTGATTCTGGTGACCTTTTAACCTCTCCTGATCACTATAGGAGTCTTGTTGGTAAGCTGTTATTTGTGACTCATACTAGGCCTGACATATGTTTTGCTGTTCAACATCTGAGTCAATTTCTAAAATGCCCCAGACTTCCCCATATGACTGCTGCCCAACATGTTTTGCTCTACCTCAAAGGCACTTCTTCTATGGGTCTCTTTTATTCTGCCAGTGATGATTTCTCTATTGTTGGATATTCTGATAGTGACTGGGCTGCCTGCCCCGATACAAGGAGATCTGTTACTGGGTTTTGTGTGTTATTGGTGGTTGCCTGATTAGTTGGAAATCAAAGAAGCAACCTGTGGTTTCCTTGTCTTCTGCTGAGGCTGAATATCGAGCCCTCAGCAAAGTTGTTGCCGAATTGTCTTGGTTGTCTCGTTTATTAGTTGAGCTTGGTGTCTCTGTTTCTCTTCCATTTTCTGTGTTTTGTGACAGTCAGGCTGCTGTCCATATTTCTAACAATCTAGTTTTCCATGAGCGTACCAAACATCGAGGTGGACTGTCATTTTGTTCGGGATCAGCTGGTGAATGGCCTCATTTAACTGTTTCATGTTCCTACTACTCGTCAACTTGCTGATCTTCTGACCAAGCTTTTGCCTGGCACTGTGCTTCATCCTTTGCTGTTCAAGTTGCAGGTGGTTTCCCCCTCCAACTTGAGGGGGTGGTGGTGTTGAGATGAGAGATTACATAGCTTCCAAGCCAAAGCATAAGTGACATAGGCCTGTATATTCATTGTATATTTATTGTATGTTCATGGTATACATGGTATGCATTGTAGTGGGCTGTGATGATTTTATTGAATAGTGGACTAATATCTGAGCCCAAGTTTATTTTATTATTGGGCCAGTGACCCGACCCAATGTGATGTATATATGTAAATGTCCAGATATTTTGGGGGTCCGTCGGTTCATTTTATGATACACTCTCTCTCGATATTCTAGAGAGTTCTCTCAACTACCCTCTTTCTCTCACTATATTCTTCGTGTTCTTCAGCTTAATCTTCATGTTTTCAAATATGCGGGCGTATTTTCCATATTTTGAATAGTCACGACAAGAAATCGTCCTTGTTGTGGCGACGAAAGTCGCCAGCCACACCCTAGGAGTCGCTGCTGGTAAACGTCATTAGTGGCGACATTGTATTGTCATAAGTAAACCCGTGCCTGAAGTTTATTTGTGGCGATTACACACAGTCGCCGCTAAAGGGTCATATTAAGTTCCGACACAGAAAAAGCTAAAAAGTTATTTTATAAGAACAAATATTACATGAGTCGCCACTATAAATATCCTTTACTAGCGACTAAAATTGCCACAAAAAATATTTATGTTCAGTGACAAGTTTATGTCGCCACTAAAAATAATCTTTAGTAGCTACCGAGATTGCCACAAAAAATATTTATGTTTAGTGGCAAGTTATGTCGCCACTATAAATATTCTTTAGTAGCAACTAAGTCACTACAAAAGAAATTGACATTCTGTGGCAACTTAATTATTGCAACAATTACTAAATTTTTTTTAACAAAACTATGTCGCCACTAAAAGCTATTTTCTCAGCAATTATAACGACCAAAATTATATACGTTTCCACGCAAGTAGGAACCTAATTCTCTATAATTTTATATATAAATATTCATATCAATTAACTATCAATATTAAAACAACCAATAATGCTTTGACAAACACCAAAAGAATTTCTCAAGCCGAATATTATAAATATTATCATTACTAAAAAGTCAATTACATATACTACCCGACACTTCATTGTGCATTGTAATTGGACGCTTATACATATCCCAAAAAAGACAAAATATTAAGTGTCTTGTAACTCCTACTTGCTCCACACCATCCTTGAATTGTACCACTGTTTAAGTGCCATGTCCCTGCTAGATAAACAAAATGTTGAAAGTGAATAATCAGATAAATGATAGTTATAATATTAGTATATACATATATTGTAGCACATATGATTTGACAAAGTAGATTTTCGCTCTTCTTGCTATATATAAAGGTCATATAAGAACGAATTATACATAGAAATCATGCATCAAAATAACTAGAAATATATGAGATAGATAGAGACAGTTAAATGGGCATTGCATGAAATAGAGAAATAAATACCGCAAGAACAGTGTTGCAGAAGCTGCAATAATAAAGATAGCTACTGAAAAAATATCTATAATTGGATACAACGGACATAACAAAGATAGCTACGGACATAAACAAACAAATTGATGGCCAAGAACTCCCACGAGATAGCAAAAGACTTGAGATAGCAAAAGACTGTAAAGGAGGACCCTTTCAATAAATCCATGGTACTAAAGCATTCTTATATTTACAGTTATTAGAATAAAGAAACTAAAAGAATGCTTTCCTATCCACCTCCACTCTAAAACACACATCAAGCACCTCCAACCACAAAGTATTAAAGTAATTCTTTTTCTTTTGGGATGTATGGAATATGATGGTTCTATTATATTCTAACGTAAAAGAGCTTTAGCTACTTATCGTATGTATATAACCTTAGTTATGAGTTGACCAGTTCTGCATTAGAATATATTATGATACAAAAATGAATCCTAATATCACTGCTTTTTGGTGCAAAACAAACTGTTAGAAATGAATCCAAATATTTCAATGAAATAAACCAGAGTTAGCTAGCACTATGTTGCTATAGTGTCTTCTTAAACATGCCATTGTTCAAATAAGAAAAATAAAAGGTCACTTAAGCTGTAACCAAGAACATAATGAATGTCATGGTGGTAATAAGAGGTGTAGGGGAAAATCAAGCAGAAAAGATGAAGACACTAACCCGATTATTTTTGTGATGGTATGCTGCTTCTATTCCAGCAGATTCATCCATCTAGAAGAGAGAAAAATCAAACTGAGAAACTCAGAAATCAAGGAATTACTACGAAGATACATGTTCCTATCAAATGAAAGGAATTACACAAAGTAAAGATTAGAAGAAAATCTCCTACAAAAGTTGCTTTTCTTAAGAGATTTAATGGATACTTACATCTTCTGCCAGAGGTTTCCAGTATCTGTGATAGAGGGAGCGCGCACATGTTGAGTATCAGTTAAAGCATTCTGGAGAAAGAAGAGTACGAGAAGATAATTACATTTAGTCATTCAACATCAAAATATAAGCTACGTCTTCTTCTGAATCCGTCACTGCTTCAACCATCTACTTCAACAACATCATCATGGCACCTCCTTCACATTTTTTTCAATCTTCCCTTCAAAACACTGAATTTCATTGACAAACAAGCATAAAATGGTAGTTATAACAGTGGCAGAATACATAAAAAATTAAGTACATGTATTACAACTTCAATGGAGTTATACATCTAAAACACATGCAGTAAAAGTGCTCTTAAGAAGCACCATTATCATTGTTTAGATACCTTTCCTTCTTTGCTATAACTTTTCTGTATTCTTCATCTTATAATTGGGGATTTAACACATCTTCATCAATTTCTGAACATGTTCATACAAATGCTTTTCATGTCGGTGGAATCTACTTGCTACAGAGGTCAATGTAAGACCCTTACCACAAATGATAATCCTGTTTATAGTAATCAACCATTAAAACGTCACGTGTTTCTCTTTATTACAAGAGCTTCAACGCATGATTTCACACAAAAATATTCACAAACCTCAGGAATTGAATTCTTACAGATTCTAGAAACTTCCTTGCTTCTAGTTCTTCGGTTTCACTTTCAGCAATAACAATTGCAGCATTTCCATTGTCACCTTTAAAAAGTAAAGAGATTGTTAGATGACTTCATGAGTCAACTCACAAATCCCAGATCCATGATCTCAAAGAAGACTGAGATTCCCATCAGAGTTACAACAACAACAACAACCCAGTATAATCCCACTTAGTGGATCTGGGCAGGATAGTGTGTACGCAGACCTTACCCCTACCCTTGGGTAGAGAGGCTGTTTCCAAATAGACCCCCGACATCCTTCCCTCCAAGAACTTCCCACCTTGCTCTTGGGGAGACTCGAACTCACAAACTCTCGGTTGGAAGTGGGGATTGCTTTCTAAGCCTGATCGTTTTAAAAACATTTATAAAAATGCAAGAGTCCTATAAGCAAGATATCTAGAATGCAATTTGTTATTAAACCTATAAATCGTTTGCCTAATGATAGATGTAAATGCAGAATTTAAGATATCATATAGACAAGTTATCTATATGATGCAAGAGTGCAGAATCCTACCGTCATGGTATCTATATGAGTGCAGGGCCTTAGAGACATGGTATCTATATATGCAGAAATGCAGAAACCTGAGTGCATGATATCTGAGTGAATGCAGAACCTTACGAGCATGATTTCTATATATGCAGAAGTGCAGAACCATGTAGGCATGATTTTTATATATGTAGAAGTGTAGAACTATAGCCAGGATTTCTACATGAAATGCATAATTGAAAAGCAGGATGTGATTGCAGGAATAAATACCTAAGAACGTGATGTCTACCCGCATGCATACATGAGTGACTCTCCCCTTTTCACTAAAAACCCCATAAGTTATTAAAAATTATTACAAACAAGAATGAACTAGAAAAGTAAAATTATATCAAAAATTAAAGTACAACCAAAGAGATCCTAATTAAGACCCCATGTCTGAATTATGGAATAAACCAACTTCCAGAATCAGATTTCCAAAGCCATTCTCTTATTTGGGCTATGTCAAATTTTCTAAGAGTCTCAGGTGGACTTCGGGCAATACTTACACCCAAATATATTGCATAGTTAAGCGTAGTACAGTATAGAAGGGCCAGCGCTCAAATGTCCAAGTTCGGAGGGGTCTCAAGGTCCCAAAGTAAGGCTCATAAGAGGGTGGCAGAACGTAGAATCTAAGAGAAAGTGCAAGTGCATATAGGGTATTTTGGGGAAGGCCATGGCAGGCTGGTGGTCATACCCAGCAATTAGGAGTGCTGGCACACCCTTAACCAGTCTGTTAGCCACATTATTGGAAGTTAGGATCCATTAAGGGGTCAGGTCCATACATGAGCAGCAATTTGGATACTGTCATACCTGAACCTTAACTCAAACACATAGAAAGGAATAAGGGTATGGGAATTCACAACAGCAACAGATGCAAAGATAATAGAATATTCAATACTGAACATAAATAGTAAAGTAAACAAGATTGTAGAAACTATAAAGTAAACACATATGGTGAGGTAAAATCAAAATTAGAATATCTGGGAAACAAGAAAGTAAAACAGTAGCTTGAAAGGCAAATTGCAAGCACACCGTCAGAAGAACTCAGAAGAAAGCATGAGAGTATTGAAATTGAGAGTGTAAGAGTAAGTAATTGAGAGTGCAAGTGTTCAATTCAAGTTGTCTTAAAGAGTATTGAATTGGAAGTGTGTCAAAGTGCAGAAGGGTCGTCCCTTTTTATAGTGCATCAAGCAAGTAAGAAAAGGTAAGAAAATAGTTTTGCAATCAATCACAAAGGTTTCCCTTTAATTAAGGGATTCTGACTTCAAACGGGTAAAAGACAATTAAGGAAAGAGCTTGATCAACATCTTATCCAAAGTAGCACAAGGAGGGTAAGTACACAGAAGTTTATATAAGGAAAAAGTCCATTGGTACACGGTTTGTTCAAATAAGGGAAGGCAATAAATAAACAACTAGTAAAATCATAAAATGAGTTTTGGTCTGAATGAATCCAGCCAGAAAAGGGAAAGAAAGGTCTTAATTAAAGAGAATCAGTAACAATCAATCAAACCTTATTAAAAGGAATTTGAAATCAATCACAAGTTGGAATAACCTTTTTTGAAGGAAGAACTCATCATATATAAAGCACACTGACATGTCAAACAAGAAAGAGTTGTCATGCTAATTAGAAAAGACTAGCATAGAAAGGTTCAGAGTCATAACAAAGAGGTTCAAATCCAATTTATAGACTTAAAATGAGTCTGAGAGTTCAGGGTGTTAGATAATACGCTTAACTCTAGGGGGGGGGGGGTGAATAGCGTTATAATAAAAATAGCGTAAACTAGCGGAATTTAAAAATTGCAGGAAATAAATAAGTGCGATAAGTAAATAAATTAGAACAAACGCACCGATATATCCTGGTTCACCACAACCCGTGGCTAGTCCAGTCCCCGAGAGGCTCTCTCGAGATTTCCACTAACTTGTTAAGCTTACGGGTGCTCAACAAACCGTAACAACTTGAGGACACAAGCCTCAACAACCTTTGCTCGGGATACAACACTCAAAGACTTCAACCAAGGAAACACAAGTTCCTTCTTACAACACAAGGGACTAACACTTCCCTTCAAGTGTACAAAAACACTTAGCACTCAAACAAGACACTCCTTTAAGAGCAGATATGAGTAAAAAGAATACGCTTAAGATCGCAACAACTTTTGACAAGAATTTGGCTCTCAAAAGCTTATATAATGAATATAAAATGATAAGCAATAAAGTATGCAAGCTTTAGCAATTGTATGATCAGTTGTTGTGTGTTGTTATTCTTAAAAGACTGAATTGAAGCTGTATTTATAGTTGAAAAACCTTGTATTACCGTTGCCTAATTGCCAATTAAGAATTGCTGATTTTACTCTGTGACAATCGATTGTCAAAATGCCACAATCGATTGTTTGCCAGTTCTTCCAAAAATCAATCCCAGATTTTACGCTTAACAATCGATTATCTAAGATCAATAATCGATTACTGGCAACGTTCAAAAAATCATTTCCAGATTTTACGTAAAACAATCGATTATAGGAAATCAATAATCGATTACTCAGCAACGTTCAAAAAATCCTTTCCAAATTTTAATTAAAACAATCGATTATAGGAAATCAATAATCGATTACCTGAAAACATTTTGGCAACGGTCAGTTATACAATCGATTATACTAAGTTAACAATCGATTATATATCAGTCTTGAAAAATTAATTTAGACACTGCCTCTTGACAATTGATTGTTATAGGTTCACAATCGATTATTTAATAATTTTGAAAAAGTCTGGAAGACACTGCCTCAACACAATCGATTGTCATAAGTTCACAATCGATTATTTTGTGACTTTGAAAAATCTGATGGACACTGTCTCTTCACAATCGATTGTCATTAGCTTCACGATCGATTATTTTGAGCTTTGAAAAACTTTGATGGACACTGCCTCATCACAATCGATTGTCATAAGGTTCACAATCGATTGTCATGCAGATTTGAAAAATCTGATGCTCACTGCCTTAACACAATCGATTATCATAAGTTCACAATCGATTGTCAAGCAGCTGACTTAAACATAATCGATTATCATAAATACATAATCGATTATCTTAGTCCAGATTTTAGAGGCATGTTTAAAAATCATTTTGACTAAAGTAAATATGCATTATTTAAAATTATTTTGCTCTAAATTAAATATGCATGATTTGTTAAAAATATTTTTATGAGAGAAGCCAAGTCTTGAGTTTAAGTTGTCGGATCAAGATCACAATTAAATACCGACTCATATAAAGCTTAATCTCGATCTTTGTCTTGTGCTTGAATCTCGTTATATGTCAATTTGCGCATAGTTTGTCATTCATCAAAACCTACAAATATGAACACACGTTTAGTATAATGCCTTGAGAACGTGTTTCCAACAATTTCCCCCTTTTTGATAATGGCAAACTTTAAGCGGGATATGCATATTAGGCAATTCATAATGACGATTCAAGAGAAGTAAAGATATGCAACAAGTATATAGATATGCGATTTGTTCCCCCTCAATATATGAATTCCCCCTCAATTTATGCCGATAAGTATTGAGAGTGCATACCCGTTATCTTCCCCCTTTTGCCATTAGCAAAAAAATATAGAATAAAAAAAACTTGTTTATTTATTAAATCTGCAATTTCAGAAATAATAACGCAAATAATGTCAAGACAATCGATTATTGATACTGGATAATCGATTATATAAAAGAGAAATCGATTGTTCTGTGCGTCAAGCTTTATAATTCCCCCCGCCTTTAGGGCGATACCTGCAAAAATACGTTAGACGTCTCCGACGCTCAAGTTAGAAAACATGTGAAAGGGAAAATGCAATGCAGGACTTAGATCAACGTGGAGTCAAGGATCCCGAGTTCACTACGAATTCGGAAGAATGACTCTTTCTCTAAGGGCTTTGTAAAGATGTTGGCCAATTGATCTTTGGTTTCAACAAATTCAATTTCGACATCGCCCTTGAGAACGTGATCTCTTATAAAATGATGTCTAATTTCAATGTGTTTTGTTCGCGAATAAAGAACGGGGTTCTTCGTCAAGCATATGGCACTAGTATTATCACATCTAAGAGGGATATGATCAAGACTTAGGCCATAGTCCAAGAGTTGTTGTTTCATCCAAAGGATTTGAGCGCAACAACTCCCCGCGGCTACATATTCAGCCTCGGTTGTGGACAACGCAACACTTACTTGTTTCTTGCTAAACCAAGAAACGAGAGAGCTACCGAGCAAATGGCAAGTGCCACTAGTGCTCTTGCGGTCCAATTGCATCCAGCAAAATCGGAATCGGAATAGCCAACAAGTTGGCATGAAGAACCTTTGGGGTACCATAGACCCACATTTACAGTACCAACAAGATACTTCAATATCCGTTTCACCGCAGTTAGGTGAGACTCCTTCGGACACGATTGATAACGAGCGCATAAGCACACGCTAAACATGATGTCCGGACGACTAGCAGAAAGATAAAGGAGAGAGCCAATCATACCTCGATACTTTTTGATGTCGACTTCCTTACCTTTCTCATCTTTGTCTAGATGATCGGATGTGCTCATGGGGGTTGCCATTGCTTTTGCATTGGTCATTTCAAATCGTTTCAGCAATTCTTTGCAATATTTCGCTTGGCAAATGAATGTACCTTCTTTCATTTGCTTTACTTGTAATCCCAAAAAGAATGTTAACTCACCCATCATAGACATCTCAAATTCGCTTGTCATTAAATCGGAAAATTCCTTGCACAAAACATTGTTAGTAGCACCAAATATAATATCATCCACATAGATTTGAACTAATAAAATATCATTGTTTTTATGCTTAACAAAAAGAGTGGTGTCAACTTTTCCCCTAATGAAATCATTTTCCAATAGAAATTTACTCAATCTTTCATACCAAGCTCGGGGAGCTTGTTTTAAACCATAAAGAGCCTTTTTGAGTTTGAAAACATGATCGGGAGATTTAAAATCTTCAAAACCGGGGGGTTGTTCAACATAAACTTCTTCTTGAATAACACCATTTTGAAAAGCACTTTTCACATCCATTTGATATAAATTGGAATTCATAGAAGAGGCAAAAGCAAGCAATAAACGAATAGCTTCTAATCTAGCTACGGGAGCATATGTTTCTTCATAGTCAATGCCCTCTTCTTGATTATAGCCTTTTGCTACAAGCCTAGCTTTGTTTCTAGTGATTACACCATTTTCATCTAGTTTGTTTCGAAAAACCCATTTCGTACCAATTATGGTATGATTTTCGGGTCTTGGCACCAAATCCCAAACGTCATTCCGTTTGAATTGGTTAAGCTCCTCTTGCATTGCCAAGGTCCAAAATTCATCCCCAATTGCTTCGGAGATGGTTGTTAGTTCAATTTGAGAAACAAAAGCAGTATGTCCTAAGGTGTTCTTAAGGGAGTTTCGGGTACTTACTTTTTCTCCGACGTCGCCAATTACCTGTTCGAGAGGGTGATCTTTGATTGTCCTCCACTCGTTAGGCATTTTCGTTTCTTTCTCCAATTGTGGCGTTTCCTCCGTTGATTGTTCCAAGATTTCATCTTGAATTTCCTTAGGAGTATCCTCTTGTACTTTGTCTTTTAAACTATTTTGAATACCTGCAAGATCAATACAAGAATCCTTTCTCGCCAAGCGAGCATTATTTTCGGAAAACACAATATGGGGGGATTCCTCCACAGTTTGGGTTCTATTATTAAATACCCTATATGCTTTGCTACGTGAAGAATACCCAATAAAAATTCCCTCATCGGATTTGGCATCAAATTTTCCCAATTGATCTTTTCCATTGTTATGAATAAGAACTTTACAATCGAATACTCTAATATGGGAGATATTTGGTTTTCTTCCCTTGTAGAGTTCATAAGGGGTTTTCATGAGTATTGGCCTTATGACTACTCTATTTAAAACATAGCATGCGGTACTCACGGCATCCGCTCAAAAATGTTTGGTAATCTTAGCCTCTTCGAGCATGGTTCTAGCCATCTATTCGAGACACCTATTTTTCCTTTCCACCATCCCATTTTGTTGTGGTGTTCGTGGAGCGGAAAAGGTATGCTCGATACCGAGTTCGTCACAAAATTCTGCAAAGAGATTGTGATCAAACTCTCCCCCATGATCACTTCTAATTGAAGTGACGGTTGTTTCCTTTTCGTTTTGAACACGTTTAAGAAAATATTTAAAATTATGAAAAGGATCACTTTTATGGGCAAGAAATAAATTCCAAGTAAATCTGGAATAATCATCAACAATAACAAAAGCATAACGATTTCTACCTAGACTTTCAATGCGAGATGGTCCAAATAAATCCATGTGAAGCAATTGCAATGGTCTAGTAGTTGAAACGTTATTTTTCGATTTAAAAGATGCTTTTGTTTGCTTCCCTTTTTGACACGAATCACAAATAGAGTCATTTTCAAATTTCAAATTTGATAGTAATTGGACGGACGAAATTCATTTGCTCTATTCTTGACAATATAACTATTGCGCAAATAATGAAAATCATTTCTCCTACCATTTGTTCTAGGATATGCATCATTTCTAGAATAGTTGTTTCTAGGTTGGAAGTCATTTCTAGGTGTTCTAAAAGGTTCAAAATTCTTTCTAATGTTTGGCCTAGAATGTGCATTATTTCTAGCATGATTATTTCTAGGTTGCGATTGATGAAAGCCATTTCTAGGTTTGTTGTATCTAGGATGAACATTTGTTTTATTTATCCTACGTTGAGCCTTAGGTGGTTGGGGGTTGGCTTCAACTTTCTTTTTAGGCTCGTTTCTAAAACCTATGCCATGCTTGGTCGACTTCAAATTAACAAGCACTTTATTCAAATTTTTATGAGAAGAGTTAAACTTATCTAAGGTGCCCTTAAGCCTTTCTACTTCATTTTTGAGATGCATGCAAGAAGTACAATTTCTAGAACTCTCGGGCTTGTCGGCGCTTCTTTTGCCAAAAAATCTGTTTTCCTCTTTCAACTTCTCATTTTCTAAAATCAGTTTTTCCAATTCCTTCTCTTTAAAAGAGAGTTGTTTTTGAAAATCTTTTTCTTTTAAAGAAGCATTTTCTTTTATACTCTTAACAGTTTTTGAAGCTTTAATAAATTCTCTATACAACTCATCAAAAGCATTTTGCATTTCTTCAAGGGAAAAGAAATTTTTTGAAGAAATTTGACATACCTCTTCTTTGTTGTCTTCTTGTGCCATAAGACAAAGATTTGTGGCTTCGTCTTCTTCTTCCTCACTTGACTCGTCACCGGAGTCGCCTCCCCAAGATATGTATGCTCGTTGCTTCTTGAAGGGTTTCTTCTCCTTTTTAGCATTTGGGCAATTTGATTTAATGTGCCCGGTTTCTCCGCACTCATAGCACTTTATTTGATCTTCTTGCTTTTTGCCCTTTCGTTCATACTCTTTTCGCATGAACTTTTGAAATCTCTTATAGCGAGTCCGAATTCGTTGTCTCCGTCCTCATCATTTTGAGGTTGGCTTGTGCTTGCCTTGAGAGCGATTCTTTGCTTCCTTTGATCATCAACAAGAGGGTTAAGTATAGTAGATTCATAGGTTTTAAGATTACCTCTTAATGCGTCGATGGTGACATTTGAAATGCCAATGGATTCTTGAATCGCGTCGGCCTTGGATCGCCATTTCAAAGTGAGACTTCGGAGAATTTTTCGGACAAGTTCCTTATCCGTGAAGGTCTTCTTAAGCGCATGTAAATCATTTACGATTTTTGAAAATCGTTCAAACATCTCATCGACCTTTTCGCCTTCCTTCATGTGAAACAATTCATATGCATGGGTTAGGAAATCAATTTTGGCTTCCCTTACCTGGTCCGTACCTTCGTACGTAATTTCCAGCTTGTCCCACATTTGCTTCGCCGTTGTGCAACAAGATATCTTCCTGTAATCATCAGCATTTACAGCACAATATAATAAATTAATAGCTTTAGCATTATTTTGCACCTTTCGGATATCATCCGCATCGTATTCATCTTCGGACTTTGGGACCCATTCATTTTCAACCTTCTTGGTTGGAATTTGTTCTCCATTCATTATGACCTTCCAAAGATGAAAACTATTTGATTGTACAAATATTCTCATCCTCTCCTTCCAGTATGTATAATTTGTACCATCGAATAGCGGTGGTCGGGTGGAGCATTGTCCTTCACCTATTCCTGCAAAAGAATCACGAGTAGAAGCCATGGATGTTTCTCTCAAACGGTTAAGTCTTCAGAGAGTTGGGCTCTGATACCAATTGTTAGATAATACGCTTAACGCTAGAGGGGGGGGGTGAATAGCGTTATAATAAAACTAGCGTAAACTTGCGGAATTTAAAAATTGCAGGAAATAAATAAGTGCGATAAGTAAATAAATTAGAACAAACGCACCGATATATCCTGGTTCACCACAACCCGTGGCTAGTCCAGTCCCCGAGAGAGTCTCTCGAGATTTCCACTAACTTGTTAAGCTTATGGGTGCTCAACAAACCGTTACAACTTGAGGACACAAGCCTCAACAACCTTTGCTCGGAGATACAACACTCCAAGACTTCAACCAAGGAAACACAAGTTCCTTCTTACAACACAAGGGACTAACACTTCCCTTCAAGTGTACAAAAACACTTAGCACTCAAACAAGACACTCCTTTAAGAGCAGATATGAGTAAAAAGAATACGCTCAAGATCGCAACAACTTTTGACAAGAATTTGGCTCTCAAAAGCTTATGTAATGAATATAAAATGATAAGCAATAAAGTATGCAAGCTTTAGCAATTGTATGATCAGTTGTTGTGTGTTGTTATTCTTAAAAGACTGAATTGAAGCTGTATTTATAGTTGAAAAACCTTGTATTACCGTTGCCTAATTGCCAATTAAGAATTGCTGATTTTACTCTGTGACAATCGATTGTCGAAATGCCACAATCGATTGTTTGCCAGTTCTTCCAAAAATCAATCCCAGATTTTACGCTTAACAATCGATTATCTAAGATCAATAATCGATTACTGGCAATGTTCAAAAAATCATTTCCAGCTTTTACGTAAAACAATCGATTATAGGAAATCAATAATCGATTACTCAGCAACGTTCAAAAAATCCTTTCCAGATTTTAATTAAAACAATCGATTATAGGAAATCAATAATCGATTACCTGAAAACATTTTGGCAACGGTCAGTTATACAATCGATTATACTAAGTTAACAATCGATTATATATCAGTCTTGAAAAATCAATTTAGACACTGCCTCTTAACAATCGATTGTTATAGGTTCATAATCGATTATTTAATAATTTTGAAAAAGTCTGGAAGACACTGCCTCAACACAATCGATTGTCATAAGTTCACAATCGATTATTTTGTGACTTTGAAAAATCTGATGGACACTGTCTCTTCAAAATCGATTGTCATTAGCTTCACGATCGATTATTTTGAGCTTTGAAAAACTTTGATGGACACTGCCTCATCACAATCGATTGTCATAAGGTTCACAATCGATTGTCATGCAGATTTGAAAAATCTGATGCTCACTTCCTTAACACAATCGATTGTCATAAGTTCACAATCGATTGTCAAGCAGCTGACTTAAACATAATCGATTATCTTAGTCCAGATTTTAGAGGCATGTTTAAAAATCATTTTGACTAAAGTAAATATGCATTATTTAATATTATTTTGCTCTAAATTAAATATGCATGATTTGTTAAAAATATTTTTACGAGAGAAGCCAAGTCTTGAGTTTAAGTTGTAGGATCAAGATCACAATTAAATACCGACTCATATAAAACTTAATCTCGATCTTTGTCTTGTGCTTGAATCTCGTTATATGTCAATTTGCGCATAGTTTGTCATTCATCAAAACCTACAAATATGAACACACGTTTAGTATAATGCCTTGAGAACGTGTTTCCAACACAGGGTTCCAAGTAGAACCCAAGTCCAAACACCAAATTAAACTTGCCAAAAAATACCAAATCCCAGGGTTTTCAACTCAAATCAGATGCATATACGAGAAGGCAAGCCATTCAAAAGGTTTCAAAGGTCTCTTTCAGAGACTCATGAGAAACAAAAAGATATGATAGCAGATTTGAAACAACAAAAAAAGAAAGCTGATATAAAGCATAAAGAACATGTTATAAAAAAGCTCGGAACTTAAGCAAGTTGAGAAGTGAAAAGAAGTGATATAAGCCTAAGAAGCAGTACATGAAACATGTTTAGAAAGAACTCGAACAAAGTCCAGTAAAGCAAACAAAACTTAAGAACTCAGTAGGAAACACATACAGTATAAGAATACTAAAAAGTATATCAAAGAGCATATAAGAAAATATATCAAAGATTGACATGCGATCCTATGCTAGAGGCGCAATAGAATACAATGTACGTAAGAGTCATGTATAGTAGAAAGAAAGCAGAAGAACAACACATGCGTGGTAAACCATAATATAGGCAAACACACATAAAGAAAAGAAAATTAAGAATTAGAAAGACGTTTTGAAACCCTAAATCGAAGAGAAGCAATTTTTGAAAGAAAAGATTGGAAAAACACTTTTAAAAAATCTAGTAGAACACAGATATATGATAGATCTAAGGAAAAAAATATAGAGAAAAACCTCGAATAGCTTAGGGTTATGAGAAAGGCTTGAAAGAAAGCCTAATATTGAGTCGGATGAGTTAGAATCAGGCTTCTAATGCTTTGGATACGCCGGAGCATAGCCGGAGAGGCCATAGAACTATAGATTTGAGAATATCTGAAAGAGAACAATCAAGGTCAGACCTCAAAACTTCAAACACCCAAGGTTTAATGGTGGAGTGGGGTGAGTACAGGCCATACATGGCCTGAGAAGCCATGGATTTCAGTGAAAGAGCGGTTGAAAGGGGTAGAAGATGACTGGGGTTCCGAAGAACCTTCGAGAGAGCTTGAGAGACGAAGGAATTCAAAGACGGATGATTAGGTAAAATTGATTAGGGTTGGGGTGTTTGGGAAATTAAAAAGGAAAGGGGTAATTATGATCGTTGATCAAAATAATCAACAGCCTGGATCAAAAGGGGAACCGGGCGGGTTTTTTAATTGAGTCATGGGCGGGTAAATTTAGGGTTGGGTAAGATCCATTTGAAATTGAAATTGGCTTTTAATAAGGGCTAAAATTGAAATGTAAATAGGCTGTAATTACAAAGAAATTAGGCTAAATGTTAAATAGCCAAAATTTTCTTTTATTTTATAAAGAATAGTAAAAATAATTCTAAAGCAAATTAAAAGAACTGAGCTAGTTAATAATATATAAATATTAATTAAAAAAATATTAGAATCAATTTTATAATTAATAAAATGCTATTAAATCTTAAAGTAGGCTAGAATTGTAATTATATGCAATCTAGCTTTTAAAATATCAAATAAATTTGTGAAAATATATAAGAATTACAGTAACTATATTTTGGTATAATTATGGGGACAAATTAAATTATTCACTAAAATTGATGATTTTGGTAATAATTATTGATTTTTGAACTGCTAAAAAGGACAATAAATTGATTTTTAAAATCTTTAAAAAATTAGGAAAAATACCAAAACACTTGGGCATGCTTATATATGTACATATATTATTTTGAAAGTATTTTTCACATAAAAGAAAAATACATAGGAAAACATTGGGTATCAACAAGGTAAAAAGCATATTCATGGAGAGAACGAATAAACCCATTGTCCTGAAAATACTTGTCGATGCAACTATTCCATGCTCACGGGGCATGCTTCAAACCATATAAAGCTTTGTTCAACTTCAACACTTTATCTTCTTGGTTTTTGACCACGAAGCCCAGTAGTTGTTCAACATAGACCTCTTCTTCAAGATAGCCACTCAAGAAGGCTGACTTGACATCTAGTTGATGGATCTTCCACTCCATTTGCGCTGCCAAAGAGATCAGTACACGAATCGTCTCCATGCGGGCAATAGGTGCATAGACTTCGTCATAGTCAATGCCTTGCCTTTTCTTGTAACTTTTAGCCAAAATCGCACCTTGTATCTCTTAATATCTCCATCAACATTCTTCTTTGTCTTGTATACCCATTTCACTCTAATTTCTCGATGACCCTTGGTAAGAGTTGTTAAGTCCCAAGTGTTGTTCTTCTCTATTGACTCAATCTCCTCCTCCATGGCTTGTCTCCACTTTTTGTTTATAACAGCTTCATCAAAGTTCATTAGTTCACAACAAAAAAACAACATAAAAAAATCAAAATTAGTAACTTCTTCTGTTTCATTATAGAGCTCTTGAATACTCTTTATCCTTTGCGGCTGTTCATTTGATCATTCTTGAGAAGTGGGAGATGCAACATTGGTTGGAAAAGGAGGTGGAGTTGTATCCTACACAGATTTCACGGTCTCTGGTTCTTCTTCACCACCAAAGTATGGAAGAAAAACATATAAAGTTTCTTCCTGGGCTTCCCAATCCCATGCCAATTCTTTATCAAATTCAACATCGCGACTTACCACTACCTTACTGCTGCTTGGATTGTATAACTTGTATCCTTTTGAACTCGTATCATAGCCAACAAACACATGCTTGATACTTCGATTGTCAAGTTCTGCTCTCCCTTGATGTGGCACATGAGCATAGGCTATGCTCCTAAAGATTCCCAAGTGCTCGACACTTGGTTTTCTTCCACTCCATGCTTCTTGATGGGTTTGATCGCTAACATTTCTTGTTGGAGACATGTTTTTCAAACACACTGCACAAGAAATAGCTTCGGCCCAAAATTCCTTAGGCATACTTTTAGATTTCAACATACATCTAGCCATATTAAGAATCATTCGATTATTTCTCTCTTCAACACCATTTTGTTGGGATGAATAAGGTACCGTTAGAGGGCTACGAATTCCATGAGATTGGAAAAAGTCACTAAATTTATTTGAAGTGAATTCACCTCCTCTATCAGACCTTAGAACTTTAATTCCATAGCTGCTTTCTTTCTCCACAAGTACTTTAAACTTTTTAAAAGCAACAAAAGCTTTAGAATTTTAGTTCAAGAAATAAACCCAAGTGTTTCTACTAAAGTCATCAATGAAAAGCAGAAAGTATCTTCTTTTACCAAAAGAAGGTGGATTTATTGGTCCACACACAACTGAACAAGCTGGATAGGCTTGGTTGATCTTGACATGGTATCCTTTGGAAAATACCTCCTTGCATGTTTTCCAAGAAGACAAGCTTTACACAATTGATTGGGATGGCTGATTGATGGTGTCCCTTAAGCTATGTTCTTTTCTCCCATTGATTTGAGCGTTTCCAAAATTCAGGTGCCCAAATCACATGTGCCAACACCATGATTTAACTTGCACATTAACCTTCAAACACTTTGTATTAATTGTTTTAAGGTTTAGAGAAAATAACCTATTCTTTGTCATATGCGCTTTGGCAATTAGAATTTCACTTGAATTTCTAAGCCAAAGATGCATATATTTCATGTGGATGTCATATTCCTTTTCATGAAGTTGTCCCAAACTCAAAATATTATTTTTTTATTTTGGCACATAATAAACATCTCGAATTAGCTTGTGACTATCATCTTTACAGGAGATCAGAATCGTACTTATCCTTTCGATTTGAATCTTTGAGGCATCTCCAAAGGATACATTACATCTCACCATTTTATTGATCTCAACAAATTTCTCTTTGTATTCACACATATGATTGCTTGCTCCATTGTTCAAATACCGCGAGCTACAATCATCCCTATCTTCTTCCTTGAGTGCCAGCAATAATGTTGACTCTTCTTCTTCTTTCTTATCATCAATGAGGTTAGCCTTTTCTTCAATATTGCTACGACATTCTCAAGAGTAGTGGCCAAATTTATGACAATTACAATACTCAAATTTTGATTTGTCATACCTTTATCTATTATTTTCTTGGTAGTAGTCATGTCCTCTTCTTCCCTTTGTCCACGAGTACGACCGCTGAATATTTGGTGGATTTTAACTTCATTGTTGAAGTTGTTATTATTACTTCTTCCTCTTCCATAACCGCCACGACCTCGTCCTCGTCCTCGTCCTCATCCTCGTCTATTCCATCAATAACTTTTTTCACCTCCATAATCCTTAAAAGATACCTGAGTTTTAAGAAGTTTCTCCAATGACACTTCTTATCTCCTCTTGATCTTTTCTTCATGGGCCTGTAAAGAACCCTCCAACTGCTCCATCATCATTGAGTCTAAATCTTTAGACTCTTCAATAGCACACATCACAAAATCGAATTTAGGTGTTAAAGTGCGAAGAATCTTTTCTACCACACGGACATCTTTTATGTCCTCCCCGTATCGTCTCAATTGATTTACAATAGCCTTCCCTTTTGAACAATTATCCGAAATGCATTCGGATTCTTTCATTTTTAAAATTTCAAATCCAGCCCTTAAAGTTTGAAGTTTTATCTTTCTCACCTTGTCAATTCCTTGGAGAGAATTTTATAAAATCTCCCAAGTTTCCTTTGAGGTGGTAGCATCTGCCACCTTCTCAAATATGGCATTATCTAAATATCGGTGGATGAGTGTAAGGGCTTGTTGATTCTTCTTCCTTGTCTTTGTCAAGACAACCTCTTTATTTTAAGGCAAATCTTCTTCATTATCGGGTTTTACATACTCTCTATCTATAATTTCCACACATCCTGAGAGCCAAGAATGACTTTCATACGTAGACGTCATTTTTTTATAATTATCCTTTATGAGACTGGATACTGAAAAGACAACGAACCATTACTCGTCATGGCTCCGATACCACGTTGTCGGGAAGAATAAATAATAATTTCCGCCCAAGAAATAATATCCACTGTAAATAACAATAACACAAGAGCGTAGCAACGACACCATATATTTTAACGTGATAAAATACAATATCTCAATGGAGCAATATTACCACTATAATATTGCAACTTAGTAGTGTCAAAAGACTACTATAACTTCGAAAGAAATAATATTCTTTATTTAAACACCTCCCTTCAATATTACTCCCAATCACATTATTTTCTTTTTTTTCTTTTTGTTTATTTTATTTAGGAACCCCACATCATACTGTACGACCATGACTACAAACATGAGCTAATAAGTTTGTTAGGATTAAGCGCTTACCTTCTTGCCAAAAGTTATAGTTGATAGCTAAGCGCATAACTTTATTTTTTAACCAAGACTACCAAATAAGTGCCATGTTCGACCATGACTCCGACACGGGCCATCTCAGACCCCTTGTGGGCCTTTGCCATAAGCAGGATGCTGCCATTACCGAACCATACTCCTCCCAACACATGCCTCATGCAACATGTTGCTCTTGAGAATCGAACCTATAATCTTGGCTCTAATGCCATTTGTTAGGATCAAGCGCTTATCAATTAATAGCAAAGGCACAACTTTATTTCCTAACCAAGCTCATCAAGCAAGCGCCATATTCAACAATGATTCCAATCCGGGCCACCTCAGGCCCCTCATGGGCCTTTCCATATGCAGGATGTCAGTATTACCCAACAAAGCCCATGTTCGGATTAGTGAGGTTAGTAGGTTTCGGACATCGGATAGTTAAACAAAAAAGCAGAACAGTGCTATATCCAGAATTGAGCTGTTCAAGAACTTGCTTCTCCATTTCAGCTTTTGGGCAAATTCGCCTAATAGAACTAACAGGTTGTCCAAACTTTATGCAGACTATTGACACAATACACCAAGGCCTTGTGTCATCACTGCACAATGGATATAAAGAATTCAGGTTTATGAAAACTTTCATGACTGAAAGACAAAATGGAATAGGCAGAGACAAAAATTTAATCACAGTGGTAGTCTCGAAATAGGGTTAGAGTTGAAATAAGCCAAAAACATTGTCTCTGACTTAGTTGAGGAAAATTGTTATTGATTCTGTTTGTGCATGCAATTTGGCACTAAAATCCACAACCAAAGCTACTGAAACTTTCAGTTTTTGGCATGTGCATGGCTTGCTCTTGTATGACTAGAAAAGGCCAGCCTAAGAAATTTTTCCTTTAATATGGTGTGAAATTGTTTTGTTTTAGATCAATTTATTAAGAGCATTTTTAATGCCTTATAATTTATAGGCAACTTTTTTTCTTATATATATTTAATATGAAACTTTGTTGCATACTCAACAATTTTCTCGAGTACCACATAACTCATCAGTAAAATTCTGTTGCATACTCAATAATTTTCTCGAGTAGGCTTATTTGAAGATTCATCATGTGTTACCCACATCATCCAAGTTTTTATGGTCGTTGAATCGCCATAAAATTAAACTAGTTATTAGCAAAAGCATGAGATTTAAATGAATGTCTAAATCTCACTTAAAAAAGGAATTTTTTATTTTTATATTACCTTAAAATAAAATATTTATTAATAGAATAAATTCACCACATAATAAAAAATAGAGTATTAGATCTGTCAATTCCCATGTTAACTAAAGAAATGCATACTGATAACTTTATCATACTTTTCCTGCCTTTATGGTAACAGAGCAGGAAACATGAAAGACCAATATTCACTTTCATCATTGGTACTATAAGAATTAATTTTATTTTATGTCACATGATCAGATAGGGAGATAAAAGGATCTATTGGGTGATACAAGTGACAGAAGGCTAAGCTCAGTTTCCTTGGTAGTTATTACTACAATTAAAGCCCATGATAGAGTTGAAGATGGACCCTGAATTTAAAGTTTATCGGTACGAGCTTATAATTCGTTTTAATTATTAGATTTATAATTATATTTATATTTAGTCAATAACTTTCTTAATATAAATACGATGTCTAAGTAAAAATTATTGGGTTCGTCCAAACTCATACCTAATATTAAAGCTCCACCCCCATGACAAGTGTAGGAATAACAACAAGAACATACTTAGTGTAATTCTATAAATGGAATTTGTGGAGGACAGTGTGTCTGTAGTCTTACCCTAGCCACCTTATGCAAGTAAAGAAACTGTTTCTGATAGAGGAATGTAGGGACAAAGGGAAACAATATTGATTTTTTAAGTTGTTTTTGTGTGGCCAATAGGTCACAGATTTGAGCCGTGAAATCAGCTATTGATACTTGCATCATAGTAGACTGCTTACATTACACCTCTTAGGGTGCGGCCCTTTTCCTGACCCGATAATTTGTGCATTGCGCTATCCTGCCTCTTCAGGTGGGACCAAAAGAACATCAGAATCACATGATAATTTGGAAGGTGATTGTGTGATGAATCATCTTCAACTATATCACAAGTATTATATGACTTCATTTGCCAATATAAAAACTCCTAACAGTCACTCTTGCCAAGTGCCACATATTAGGCTACCCTCCACACTTATAGTTGATTCTTAATTTGATTACATTATCATGTGTTTCTCTTCTTTATTTTCAACTTCTCCCTTTACTTTCTTACTAATCTTGATTCTATGTATAGCTGGTGTTAATTTTGTCAACACAACTCCATCCAAGATTGGTCAAGGTTACAAGTTGATCTCCATAGAAAAGTCACCTGATGGAGGCCTTATAGGGCACCTCCAAGTTAAAGAGAAGAACAATATTTATGGGCCAGATATTCCTCATTTGCAGCTCTATGTTAAGTAAGTCTCTTAATCTTTCACCCAAAATAAGAAGAAAAAAAATCATGTCTTGGACTTGCATGAACATCATTCTTGAAAACAAAGGCAGAATCAGGATTTAAATTTATGGATTTTATTTTTAAGATACTTAACACGTTATTTTGAGCCCACAAGGATTGACTGAGTTAGTTGGGTGAGTGATTTCTCAAATGGAAGACTTGAGATTGATTCCCCTCATCAACAACCTCCTCAGTCAAAGCTCGTCACACCAGGCGTGCTTAGTTCAATTTATATTCCTTGTGTGATTTGCGAACTATTGCACTGTGAGTTGCATATTTCTCGGAAAATTTTCCAAAAATACACTATTTGAAATTATAGGTTCTGAATATAATATCTATCGAAACTTTAGTAGTTTTTCACATATTTGTTACGTATTGAATTCGATGAAGATGGATGTATCTGCCTCTGCTTGAATATTTTTTTATGATCTTTAGGTTAATGTTGTGATTATTATGCAGGCATGAGACAGATGAACGTTTGAGAATTTATATAACTGATGCAGAAGAACAAAGATGGGAAGTTCCTTATAATTTATTACCAAGAGAATCACCCCCATCATTGAAACAAACTATTGGTAGATCAAGAAAGAACCTTTTGCCACTAGCAACATCAGATTATTCAGGAAATGAGTTAATATTCAGCTATACAATTGACCCTTTTAGTTTTTCTGTTAAAAGAAAATCAAATGGACAAACCCTTTTCAATTCCAGTTCTGATGATTCAGACCCTTATAACCATTTAGTATTTAAAGACCAATATCTTGAAATATCAACAAAATTGCCTAAAAGAGCTTCTTTATATGGCCTAGGAGAAAGCACACAGCCCCATGGGATAAAACTCTATCCTAATGATCCTTACACTTTGTACACAACTGATGTATCAGCTCTTAATCTGAATATTGATTTGTATGGTTCACATCCTATGTATATGGATTTGAGGAATGTGAATGGAGAGGCATATGCTCATGCAGTTTTGTTGCTAAATAGCAATGGAATGGATGTGTTTTACAGAGGAGATTCTTTGACATACAAAGTGATTGGGGGTGTTTTTGACTTTTACTTCTTTTCTGGTCCTACACCTCCTGCTGTTGTTGATCAGTATACTTCATTCATAGGCAGGCCTGCTCCAATGCCTTATTGGTCTTTTGGTAAGTTCAAAATTCTCTATCTTTTTTACTGCATTTGTATTAATGGTGATAATCTTTGATCCCATGCTTTATTGGACTCTTCTTGATTTTCTAAAGTAACATATTGTGTAACAAACTTTTGTGAATAAATAGGAGCATAACATAATTTTTTGGTCATCAATTATGTACACTGAACACCTACACAATCTCGACGAAAAAAGGAAAAGCAAGTATATTTCTAATGGTCTCTATTCCTGACGGCCGTTTTCTTGGAAATAATTCATAGGCTCCATTAGTTACACTTCACACACTATATAAAACTCAATTGAAAATTGTTGAATTTTTAGGATTGAGTTTCCCGGGAAAATTCTAAAACTTTCTTGGATAGTACAAAAAAATGAAAATCATTGTCTCTTGTCAAAATCATGTTTTTTCATAGGTTATACTATAGATGAAAAAGGTTTGCCCATAAACAAAACCTATAACCTTGACAATGTTTTTCGCTAGATATGTATAATATTTAGGAGGGCAACATATTGGAGCAACTTAATGACTTAATTCTTGATTAAGGATGCAGTCCAACATATTCGATAGTGTAATCCGTCATCCTTCGTAATAGTATCGTATTTGAATCTTGGGTATAAATTCGTTTACGACATTAATATTATAGGACTTTTCGGTACGAAATCGAATACCGGACACGGATGGAACCCAAAAAAAGCTCATAATATAAATCCTGAATCCGTAGTAATTGCCAAGTTGGGATGAAGGAGGCGGTGGAGAATATTTGTAGGTTTAGGTTTTGTCTTCATTAGTAGGAAATAAAACCCGTGACTTTGCTTTCAGTGAATTTTGGCTGTTCTTTGTTCTTTGTGTTAGAAAGATACCGTGTTATGGACAAAACAAAAACAAAGCTTTAAAATTTTGTTTTATGAGGTAAGCTCTTTATTGTTCCTTATAAGGTAGCAATTTGGTACCACGTGGACCATCTCAATAATTGCTACTAGCAAAATAATGTACTCTTGGCGAAGGTCTATCAAAAATAATCTTTTTGTTTCAGTAGAGAAATTAGAAATTTTATTTAGGGTGTTCACACATAAAATAAGTACAAACAAAAATCACTGATAAAGAGTATTTAATATATGTTATATACCATGAAAATTTAATAGTTTACTTATACATACAGTGTAATTTTTTAACGAAGGGTGGTCAACTAGAGCTATGTACTTTCGCCCCCGGCTCTGCCCTCCCAAGCTAGGAGTAAGGCTACGTATATCTTACCCTCCCAAAACCCCACTTGTAGGATTTTCAGTGAGTTGTTGTTATTGTTATTAGACAAGAGGGGTTGCTCTGATGGTAAGCAACCCCCACTTCTAACCGATAGGTTGTGAGTTCGAGTCTGCCCAAGAGCAAGGTGTGAAGTTCTTGGAGGTAAGGATGCCGGGGGTCTATTTGGAAACAGCCTCTCTACCCAAGGATAGGGGTAAGGTTTGCGTATACACTACCCTACCCAGACCCCATTAAGTGGGATTATACTGGGTTGTTATTGTTGTCGTTGTTGTTGTTATTGTTATTGTTATGTACTCTTCCGTCAATTTACTAGCTATTTGGAATTTTGAAAAAGTACAGTCTCTGAGTTACAGATTCACAGTTCTCCTCTTTAATGGAATTACAGTAATATCTATCAGGAAGATGATAATTCTGAAAAGAAATAAAAATAATTAGCCTGTTTACTTGTATATTTAATTCTAGAAGGCCAACTGATAACTACTAATGGAATATGCTTAGAAGAAAAGGGAAAGTAAGCAATTTGTCTTTTACAGTAACGTTTTGAAGAAGATAGTAGGTATGAAATGATATACTCTAGTTCATAAACAAATCATAATATGATGAACTATTTTTTTTTTATTTCTTTTATTTTTTCCTCCCATTTTGGCTCGTCATGTTATGCACCATGGAATATTTCGACCATCACTCCACGTAAGGGCTTTAAATTCTGTAATTTATAAAACACTTTCATAATGACATTAAGCAGGTCGTTATAGTAGGTATTGATCAAATGAATGATGAACTCTTGGACCTTTATACTTGGTAGAGAACTTTATAGTCTAAATTGCATAATATCAATCCCAAAAGAAGATATATCTAAAGGTGTTAAATATACACGGACAGTATAAAGAAATTTTGTTCCATTAGTACAGTTTAACCGGTTATAACAACAACAACTATTACTACTATCCAGTATAGTCCTACAAAGTGGGGTCTGGGGAGGGTAATATGTAAACGGGCCTTACCCCTACCCGAAAGGGCAGAGAGGCTGTTTCCAATCGACCCTCGGCTCAGTGAAGGAAAGAAAAAATAAAAACAAAAACAAATATTCTATGGTAATTCACCCTTACTAATATTCTATGGTTTATGTCGATGGTACTGATATATTGTCTCTTTTTGTTTCTTGAGCCGGAATCTATCGGAAACAACGGGGTAACGTCTGAGTACACACTACCCTCCCCAGACCACACTTGTGGAGTTTTACTGAGTTGTTGTTGTTGTTGTTGTTCATCCTTAGTAAATTCAGCATGCTCTTCTCACTTATCACACACTAGATTCTAATTAGACTATTGATGTTTGGTAAATGCTAGTAATATCTCATTGCCCATCTCCTAATTAAAGTTATCTCCTGCTTGGTAATTGCAACAGGATTCCATCAATGCAGATGGGGTTACCACAATTTATCTGTAGTGGAGGATGTTGTCGAGAACTACCAGAAAGCCAAGATCCCTCTTGATGTGATCTGGAACGACGATGATCACATGGATGGGAAAAAGGATTTCACTCTCAACCCTGTCAACTACCCTCGTCCGAAGTTATTATCATTCTTGGAAAAAATTCATGCGCGAGGCATGAAGTACATTGTCATCGTAGATCCTGGAATCGGAGTTAATAATAGTTATGGTGTTTATCAAAGAGGTATAGCCAATGATGTCTTTATCAAATATGAAGGCAAGCCTTATTTAGCTCAAGTCTGGCCTGGTGCTGTTAACTTTCCTGATTTTCTCAACCCGAAAACTGTTGAGTGGTGGGGCGATGAAATTAGGCGATTTCATGAACTTGTTCCTGTTGATGGACTCTGGATTGACATGAATGAAGTTTCCAACTTTTGTTCTGGTTTGTGCACAATCCCTGAAAATAGGATATGTCCTAATGGTACTGGTCCTGGTTGGATTTGTTGCTTAGATTGCAAGAACATAACGAATACTAAATGGGACGATCCACCTTATAAGATTAATGCTTCTGGAATTCAAGCACCAATTGGTTACAAAACAATAGCCACTAGTGCAGTTCATTACAATGGAGTTAGAGAATATGATGCTCATAGCATTTATGGTTTTTCTCAGTCTATTGCAACTCATAAGGCTCTTCAGGGACTCGAGGGCAAGCGCCCGTTTATATTGTCTCGTTCCACGTTTGTTGGTTCAGGACATTATGCTGCACATTGGACTGGGGATAACAAAGCAACTTGGGATGACTTGAGATATTCAATATCTACAATGTTAAATTTTGGCTTATTTGGTGTTCCGATGGTTGGTTCAGATATATGTGGATTCTATCCAGCACCTACAGAGGAACTCTGCAACCGTTGGATTGAAGTTGGTGCGTTCTATCCTTTCTCAAGGGATCACGCGAACTACTACTCCCCTAGACAAGAACTTTACCAATGGGAGAGCGTGGCTGAATCTGCTCGAAATGCATTAGGAATGAGATATAAGTTACTACCATATTTCTACACTTTGAACTACGAAGCACATACTACTGGAGCGCCTATTGCTCGTCCACTCTTCTTCTCTTTCCCAAATTTACCTCAGCTTTACGACGTGAGCACACAATTCTTGATAGGAAGCAGTGTCATGGTCTCACCCGTGCTAGACGAGGGTAAAACTGAGGTGAAAGCTTTGTTTCCTCCAGGAACTTGGTACGATATATTCGATATGACACGGGCCATTGTCACAACAGAACCACGCTATCTTACACTAGATGCACCTCTAAATGTGGTCAATGTACATTTGTACCAAAACGCCATAATACCAATGCAGCGCGGTGGAATGATAACCAAAGAAGCAAGAATGACACCTTTTACACTCATAGTGACCTTCCCATCAGGTACTAAAGATCTACAAGCTAAAGGAAACCTTTTCCTCGACGATGATGAGCTTCCAGAGATGAAATTAGGGAATGGACACTCAACATATATTGATTTCTATGCAACAGCAAGTAATGGAACAGTGAAGTTGTGGTCAGAAGTTCAAGAAGGTAAGTTTGCATTGGATAAAGGATGGTTCATTGAGAAGGTCATAGTTTTAGGTACAAATGGCATTGATGGAGCTTTTGAAATTAACGTCGATGGACAACCAATTGAAGACACTACAAAAGTGCAGTTTATCACAGCACAACACAGGTACATAGACAATTCAGACGATGAAGGAGATAAGAGAAAGAGTATGATGATGGATATTCATGGACTGGAATTGCCTTTAGGGAAGAACTTTGTTATGTCCTGGAAAATGTGAACCTTAGCTTGAGAATAACACTGTAATTCTTATGTGTGAACAAATTGCCTATGCCCTAAAAATTGGATTCCTCACAATCTTTACTCTTACCATGTTTTCTAATACTATTATATCAAACTAAAAATGCAGATTCTTAGCAAAACTAATTGTAAGAACTTTAATGGTGTTACATAAGGGTATTAGTTTATCGTCCGTTTGTGCCTTAGGCCCTGTTGGCTATTAGTTTTACCAAAATAAATTTGGGATTTATTTTCAAACTCATGTTTAGCCATAAATTTTGCCCACGTTTGGGAAAAATCCCAAAATCACCCCAATTGCTGATTTTGCGCCAAAATTCTAAAACTTGGAAATTATATACATGTTTTTCCAAAACAAAGTTGGAAAATATATTTTGAAAACATATGTCCAAATACATTTTCATCTTCAAACCAAACTTCACCCAAATCAGATTTTTCAAAACAAATTTGGAATCTATGGCCAAACGCGTCAAAAATAGCACGGTATAGCTAGTTTTTGCACTGGTCAATCAAAAATAGTCAGCGTTTACCAAGTCAATGAAAAATAGCCACTATTTTGCTGCAACAGAGACCGGTCACGTATAATATACAGGAGTTCGGTGCATTTGTGTACGAACTCCATCATATTATATTGGACCGGTATACTTTGCTGACTCCTGTATAATATATGGGAGACTGGAGCACCGATGCTCCAAATTCTAGTATATTATACTGGACATTTATACTTGCTGGTACTCCAGTATATTAGTTCCAGCATAATTATATATGAACTACCGCATATTATACGGGAGTTCCAGCATAGTTATCATGGAACTCATGTATAATATGCGGGAGTCCATGATAACTATGCTGGAACTCCCGTAACTGATCAGTATTTTCGCTCAGATTTATCTTTACATAAAAAATGATTAAATGTGATTACTTTTAAAACTGAACTATTTTTGAACGATCAATTGTAAATTTGGCTATTTTTAAATTTCTCCCGCCAAACGCCAGCTAAGTATAAGGCAAAAAACTTTTTGAGTTGGGCCAAGTACGATGATCTGGTATCAATGGCCGCCCATAAACTAAGTGTAGTGTATGTTTTATAGAGGCTGCCTATTTGGACACTCCCATTTAATTTATAGTCAGTTAATTTAATTGGTAGCTAGTGTAGGCGAACTTGAGACAAGATCTCTCCTCCTCCATTTTTTTTTTGGTTGTACAATAGTTTCTTTCGAATTTGTGGTACAACAATTAAAGTATTATTGGAAAAACTTGGAAATAACAACCAAGCACGATTATTACAAGCTTGAATAAGTGAGTCATGAATTTCGAATATAAAAAGTGGGTCTAAATCAAGTTGGTGTTGTTTATAAAACATGACACCATTGACAAATCAACATTGTTAAAAGCTTGAAGAAATAAGTCTTAAACTTCAAATATGAAAAATCGGTTTAAATGAAGCGAATGTTGTTGTAAGGCTTGAAAACAGTAGGAAGGGTGAAGATTATTTAGAGTTTGGCCATAGATTTCAAATTTACTTTGAAAATTTTGATTTGGGTGAAGTTTGGTTTGAAGATGAAAATGTGTTTGGACATACCTCTTCAAAACATATTTTCCAACTTTATTTTGGAAAAACATATATATAATTCCCAAGATTTGGGATTTTGGCCCAAAGTCAACTCAATAGCTGATTTTGAAATTTGGCTAAAATATGAATAAAATTTATGGCCAAACGTGAATTTTGAAAATAAATCCCAAATTTATTTTGATAAAACTCATGGCCAAACGGGATTTTTTCAAATTCAAAGCTTCTCCCAGCTTCAAATATATACGTCTGAAAATTCACATAGCATATATCGGTAGTTTGCTCGCATAAGCAATATACAAACAAATAATTATGCAAGCAAACTTCAGATAAAATATGTATATATAGCGAAATTATTTTACAGCAAAACGAAAATATAAACTTCGGCTGTACCTTATCATTTCACTGCTCCAATTAGTTATATCCCACGCTGCATAACAGTAACGGATTTTAATAATGCAGTAGAAAGAACCTCGGGCGAGGTGACGCTGCCCGTTCTGGCAGGAGGAGTTACGATGGGAACCACTTTCCACGTAATGAACTAAGAAACGGCATACAACGCCATTATCGGACACCCATGGATACATTCCATGAGGGTCGTCCCCTCCAGTTTCTATCAAGTAATCAAGTTCCCAACCCCACATGTAGTGCACAACATACGGGGCGAGCACCGCACCGCTCAAGAATGCTATAAAATAGCTCAGGATTGCACACACACCAAGCAACTCAAGGGAGCAAGTGAAGCATAGCAATCAATCCTGTCGGGGACTAAGGTCTACCCGACAGAGAACACCATCAAAGATCCCGAGGACGTCAAGGGTAGCAAGGCTACGATCGAAGACCTCGACCCCGTCCAGCAAAACAGCAACGACCCCGCAAAGAAAGCTTACATAGGCCACGGCCTATCAAATTCAGGTCAGTACCGTGAATTTTTATCTAACCATGTGGACCTATTCGCTTTTTCTCATGCAGATATGCCAGGAATTCCGCGAGAAATTGCCTCCCACAAACTCAATTTCGACCCATTACACCCCCCCGTGCGGCAGGTAAGAAGAAAATACAACACCGTCATCAACGAAGCGGTGAGTGAAGAAGTAGACAAGTTGCTAGCTAATGGCTCTATTAGGGAATCCAAGTACCTGGAATGGGTCGCCAATGTCGTAATGGTCAAAAAGAAAAACGGGAAGTACGGATGTGTGTAGATTTCACCGGCCTAAACAAAGCATGTCCAAAAGACTCATTCCCACTACCCCACATTGACCAGCTGATAGACGCAACGGCAGGACATGAGCTGCTAAGCTTCCTTGATGCGTATTCCGGCTACAATCAGATCATGATGGCCGAGGAAGATCAGGAGAAGACAACTTTCATCACCCACCAGGGAACGTATTGCTATAAGGTAATGACTTGGGGCTTAAGAACACAGGGGCCACTTACCAAAGGCTGGTGACTGCAATGTTCAAAGAACAACTCGGTAAGACAATGGAGGTCTACATCGATGACATGTTGGTCAAGTCATCAAAAAGGAAGACCACCTCACCCATCTGAGGGAGGCCCTCAAAATATTAAAGAGGTACGGCATGAAACTGAATCCCGAAAAATGCGCTTTTGGAGTAGGTTCGGGAAAGTTCCTGGGATTTCTGGTATCACAAAGGGGGATCGAAGTCAACCCTGACCAGATCAAGGCCATAGAAGCCATCCCAGAAATGCTAAGCAGCAAAAAGCAGGTGCAAAAGTTGACGGGCCGGATAGCCGCCCTCTCCAGGTTCATCTCACGCTCCTCCGACAGGTGCCATAAGTTCTTTGGTGTATTGAAGAAAGACCAAGGATTGCAGTGGAACGAAGAATGTGCAGAAGCCCTGAAGAACCTGAAAGCATACTTATCATCACCGCCCCTACTAGTGAAAGCCAACCCAGGTGAGCCATTGCTGATATATTTGGCCGTATCAGAAGTCGCAGTCAGCGCCGTCCTAGTGCGCGAAAATAAAGGTACTCAATCTCCTGTTTATTATATAGCAAAACTTTAGTGGACGTCGAAACCCGGTACCCCCACCTTGAGAGACTAACGTTAGCACTCGTAGTAGCTTCACGAAAGCTACGACCATATTTCCAGTGTCATCCCATAAGGGTAGTAACGGCCTTCCCTCTAAGGAGCGTCCTACATAAACCCGAATTCTCAGGGCGACTCACCAGATGGGCCGTCAAGCTCAGCGAGCATGATATTGCGTACCTCCCAAGGACCACCATCAAATCACAAGTATTAACTGACTTTATCGCCAACTTCAGCACGGAAGTCCTGCCAACGGCAGAACTCGAAGCACAACGTGCATCCTCGGAAAATGACCTATGGGTCCTTTATACGGACGGCGCCGCCAACGCATCGTGATCGGGACGGGGACTCATTCTTGAGGTCCCCACAGGTGAAAAAACTCACCAATCCATACGATGCCCTGAAACTACTAACAACGAGGCCGAGTACGAGGCCGAGTACGAGGCCTTTATTGCAGGTATGAAACTGGTCACCAAGTACGGGGCTCGCCGAATTCTCCTCCACTGCGACTCCCAACTTGTGGTAAACCAAATCACTAGGACTTATCAAATCAAAGAACAGAGGTTACAAAAATACCAGTCAGAAATCCACAAACTGATAGCTACATTCGACGAATACCGCTTCGAACAAATTCCCAAAGTACGGAATGTCAAAGCGGATGGCCTAGCAAAATTTGTTGTCGCCACCAAAGATATCAACAAAGAAAGTGTGTTCACACTCCTCCACTCAGCTATCGATTACATCGAGGTACTTTCCTTAAACCTGACTTGGGACTGGCGCAACCAGTTCATATCTTATTTGCAGGACGGAATACTACCCCCCCCCCCCCGATAAAAAAGAGGCGAAAAATCTTCGCATACAGGCCGCCCGATATTGCATGATCAACAACGACCTGTATAAGAGGACGTCCGGTGGCCCCTTAGCCAAATGCTTAGGGCCGTAAAAAACAAGACCGGTACTCGAAGAAGTACGCGAAGGCCATTGCGGTTCCCACGCTGGCAACCGCGCCCTCGTGAGGTGCATCATACGCACCGCTACTACTGGCCCACCATGAAGAAAGAGGCAGCTGAGTATGTCCGCCGATGCGAGCAATGCCAAAAGTTCTCCCCAATGATACACCAACTAGGAGAACCCCTCCATTCCGTCACCTCCCCCTGTCCATTCATCAAGTGGGGAATGGATATAGTCGGCCCACTACCCTCAGGACGAGGAAAGGTACGATTTTTACTTGTTTTAACTGAATATTTCTCCAAGTGGGTGGAAGAAGGTGCTTAAGCGCAAATACGCGAACAAGAAGTCATCACCTTCATATGGAGGAACATCATATGCCGTTTCGGCATCCCCAAAGAAATCAGCTGCGATAACGGGCGCCAGTTCATTGGTCAGAAAACGATCGAGTTCTTTGAAATATGGTGCATCAAAAGGATACTGTCCACGCCATACCACCTCGCCACCAACGGTCAAGCGAAGTCTTCAAACAAAACAATTCTAAACATACTATAAAAGAAGCTCGAAGATGCCAAGGGGCCAGAACTACTACCCGAAGTCTTGTGGGCGCACAGAACCACACCCAAGTCTAGCACCGGGGAAACCCCCTACTCTCTGGTTTATGGAACCGACGCAGTCATACCTGTTGAAGTGGGCGAACCTAGCCTAAGGTATTCACACACCAGTGGGACACAAAACGATATCAACAGACTCCAAGATATTGATGAAGCCGAAGAAAGAAGAGAAATCGCCCACATCAGGATGGTAGCCCAAAAACAACAAGTCGAGAGATATTAAAACAAAAGGGAAAAAATAAGGCCATTCAAAGTAGGGGATTACGTCCTCAAAGCCAAGACTTTGGCCTCAAAAGATCCAAGTGAAGGGAAATTGGGCACAAACTGGATAGACCCTACAAAATCACGGTGGCGGCCGGGAAAGGAGCATTCCAGCTAGAGACAATGGAAGGAAAGACACTCGAGAACAACTGGAACGTCGTTCACCTCAAACATTTCCACTTCTAAAAAGGTTTCACCTGAGTCGTACTCTTTTTCCCTTACCGAGGTTTTGTCCCAATTGGGTTTTCTCGGGAAGGTTTTTAATGAGGTGGCAAAGGGGTCACCTGGAGATGTTTGCAGCATAAGTGCATCATGTCCGCCTCTCCATGTACGCTCCATGCCCGACATTATACAGGGACTAGATTAGTGTCATATCCAGATGTATAGAAAGGCTACGACCATCTCCAGATGTATAGAAAGGCTACGACCATCTCTAGATGTATAGAAAGGCTACGACCATCTCTAGATGTATAGAAAGGCTACGACCATCTCCAAATAAATGAAAAGGCTACGACCATCTCCAAATGAATGAAAGGCTACAGCTATCTCCAAATGAATGAAAGGCTACGGCCATCTCCAAATGAACGAAAAGGCTGCGGGCATCTCCAAATGAATGAAAAGGCTACGGTCATATCCAACTGAATGAAAAGGCTACGGCCATCATTTTATATGGCTAAGGCCATTAGGCTACAGCTATTATTTTACATGGCTATGGACATCGTTTTCATAAGGCTACGACCATCATTTTATATGGCTAAGGCCATCATGCTACGGCCATTATTTTACATGGCTATGGCCATCGTTTTCATCAGGCTAAGGCCATTATTTTACATGGCTATGGCCATCGTTTTCATGAGGCTACGACCATCATTCTATATGGCTAAGGCTATCAGGCTACGGCCATTATTTTACATGGCTATGGCCATCGTTTTCACTAGGCTACGGCCATCATTCTATATGGCTAAGGCCATCGTTTTACATGGCTATGGCCATCGTTTTCATAAGGCTACGGCCATCATTTTATATGGCTAAGGCCATTACTTTACATGGCTATGGCCATCGTGTTCATAAGGCTAAGACCATCATTTTATATGGCTAAGGCCATTATTTTACATGGCTATGGCCATCGTTTTCATGAGGCTACGACCATCATTTTATATGGCTAAGGCCATTATTTTACATGGCTATGGCCATCGTTTTCATGAGGCTACGACCATCATTCTATATGGCTAAGTAATGTTGTATTGTGGCCCGGGACTGAACCGGACCAGAACGGGCCCGCAGTCTTGGCGGGCCTAACTGGCCTGGTTGGCGGGCCTTGGTGGTCCTGGGCCTGGTGTTACTATGAAGCCCGTGACGGGCCAGTCCGTCTAATTTAGACCGTGAGCCCGGGACCGTTTGGCCCGGACTGTCAGCCAGGTCTGGGCCGGTCCTGGCGGGCCCACGGCTAAATTTTTTTTAAAAAAAATGAAAAAAAAAACAACTGGCAGATTTAAAAAGTAGTCATTTCGGCTACAATTTGACCATTTGGAGGTTTAAAAAATGGCCATTTGGCCCCCAAACTTTATATAATTATACTTTTACCCATTTCTCAACTATAAATACCCCTCATTCTTTCATTTTTATTCACCAATTCATCAATATCTCTCAATCTCTTTGAATATTTCTACTACAATTGCTTAATTTATTGTTGAAAATTCAGGAAAAATTGTGAAGATGTTGAATTGAAGTTTTCAAGTGTTCAGCAATTTTTAATTTTGAAGAATTTGTTCGGCAATCCGATAAACTCATTTCAACTCTTACGTTTTAAGAATATATTTTTGTGTGGTTTAGTTTGCATAATTATAATTATATGGCATTTTCTTTGAAAAAAATATTTGGTAAAGGAAAAGGTAAAACCGATGAAAGTAGTGGCCATAATACTACCCTTCCCCCGGCTCCCCGACCTAGAAAAGATAAGCAAGTTGAAAGTAGTCTCCAACCTAGACGTCCTCCTCCTCCTCCCATAATTCTTGATAGTGATCACCCTTGTTTTCAATTTACTGATACTGAATTTCTACATGATGTTGCAGTAGGTGATAGATTAGATGATGAAATTATCAATGCTCTTTATCCTAATGAACCTATCTTAGAGGAAAATGAGAATGATGATGATGATGAAACCCAAGCACCAGATTTAGATGATACACCTACTAGTCCTGTTAATAATCCAAGTAATGCACCGGCCGACCCACCTGTAGAAACTCTTACTTTTAATAGACAACCTGCCAGACGTCAAGAAACATCATTAGTTTGGAATTTTTTAACTCAAGTAAGAGAACAAAATAAGGCAAAGTGTAAAATTTGTGAGAAATTACTGGTGCATAAATTTACTGACGACCGTAGTGGCACGGGTAGTTTGACTAGGCACATAAAAAAACACCCTAGAGATAAGGCTAGATTTTTGCAAATGCAAGCGCAACAAGAGGGGACAAGTGTAGATTCTGCGGTTAACCCTAGTACAGGTTCAAATCTAGTTCAACCAGGAATTAACACTGTCACCGGAGGTATTTTATATTACGATCCAAATAGAGATCGTGAAGAATTAGCAAAGATGATTACTGGTTATGTGCTTACCTTATACTTTTGCTTCTAATCCTAATTGGGTTCATTATATTAGAAGAGTCTTTAATCCTACTTATAAAGGCTGGCCTCGCGCAATACTTAAGGCCGATATTTATAAATTTAAACATGAATATGAACAATATTTGCGTTATTTATTTACTCATATACATAATCAGATTTCTATTACTACTGATATTGGTAGAAGTGGTAATGTGATTATCTAACTGTTACAAGTCATTTGATAGATGAGGACTGGAATATGAAAAAACGTATAATTGTGTATAGAATAATTAATTTACGTCACAAAGGTAAGTTTATAGCTAACACTGTTTCAGATATTTGTAGATATTTTTGCTTTAGCAATAAAATAATTGCAATTTCTATGGATAATGCTTCTAGTAACACTAGTGCTATAGACATGCTTACAAAAATACTAAATCATGCATTTACTAATATTTTTCATGTTAGATGTATTTGTCATATTTATCATTTAATTGTCGGTGATGGTATGCGAATTTTAAACATAGAAATTGAAAAGGTTCGAATGGCTCTTAATTGGATTTTTTATTCAAACCGTAGAACTAGACTTAGAGATTATTTTAAAAAATGTGATGAATATAGCCTTAGAGAAAGAAAGGTTCCTAAACCTTGCCCGACTAGATGGAACTGTATGCACGAAAGTTTAGTAGTTGCATATGAATATAGAAACCCAATTAATGCAACGTTTAATTCTCGGGTAGGTGGTGAGGATGATGATGAAATTCTTACTACGCAAGATTGGACGAATTTAATTCTTTTAGAACATTTTCAAGTTGCTACAAATGCATTTACTGGGCAATATTATCCTACTATTTCAAACTGTTTAGTTTATATTGCAGCACTAGCTGATTTGTTTGTTGAATTGGCGAGGGTGGGGACATTTATGAACTTGCTATAAATGAAATGAAACAAAAATTTTAAAAATATATTTTTTTCCTATCCCTCCTATTTTGCAATGTTAAATCCTACAATGAAATTGGGAGGTCCTCATTTTTGGTATGCAAATATTTATAAGGCTTTAGATCTTTCAAACGAGTAAGTTGCTACACTTGCAGATGTAAAAGCATCAAATAAAATTAATGCTCAAACATTTTATAATGCTTATCAACTTGCCTTAAAGCATGCTATGCCAAATATTCCAACCCCTACTTCGTCTAACTCACAATCGTCTAAAAGAGCGGCGGGCTTAACAACTCTTAAATCTTAAACGGAGCTCCAGGGTTCTCAAGGTGATAATTATGATGAAACTTCACATCTAAATGAGCTTCAAGTTTATTTGTATCAAGGACTTGAAAAGGAGAATCCAAACGGCTCTTTTGATCTTTTGGAATGGTGGAAGTCAAGGGAAAAATATTTTCCGGTTCTTGCAATGATGACTCGGGATATTTTATCAATTCAAGCTTCAACTGTTGCATCGGAGAGCGCATTCAGTCAAGCAAGACTGCAAATAGGTGATCATAGAGCGTCGATGAGGGATAGCTTGGAAAAATTAGTACTTTTTAGAGATTGGATTCGCGTGGACAGAAGAAACTTTTAAATTGCATAATCACAACCGGCGATAGATGAAGCTTATGAAGAAATGATAGCAGAACTTGCGGAGGATTCGGCTTCGCCCGGAAGTGGTGATGAACAAGCTTCTTTTCCACCACCACCACCACCACAACCTCCTCCCAACCTTGACGGATTTATGAGATTTGTTAGAGATACAATGTATATTATGATGTAACTTGTACTTTGGCACATCTTATTTTACTTTTTTTTCCTTTTAATGGTGACATTGGTACCTTGTTGTGCTCATCCATTGGGGGAAGGAAGACTAAGAAAGATATGTCATTTTTGGTAATAAAAATTATAAGACATACCCTTGAATATCTTTTTTCTCAATATTTCTTTGTCTTTACTTCGAATTATTTATAAGCTAATATATATATATAAATAAAACATACAATATAAACTACAAGAAAATATATAAATAATAATATATATACATAAGATACAATATATATAAGAGAATATATATACATAAGAGATACAATATATATACTACAACAATATATATAACTATATAAGTTATAATATATATACATAAGATACAATATATATACTACAAGAAAATATATAAGAGTATATATATATATATATATATATATATATATATATATATATATATATATATATATATATACCTTTTTAGGGCTGTAGGATCTTTTAGGAAGTATGGGGTTTATATAGTTTAATTTGTTTTATGCAAACCACGGAACTATTCATTATAAACCCGACCGGGAACATCCATAGGCGATTTAATCAGCCATACAGGACTTACCAACGGAATCACAAGGTTTATACCTGATATAATCCCTCACTAACCATGCCGGGAACACCCCTCTTAGGGCTTACCAACGCCATGATTTAAGCTTAGTTTGCTATAAAATTATTTAAACTAACACCCATACCACAACCTTTACCCCTTCAAGGCAAGCTATTCATTAAGAGTCATTACCTTTTCCGATCATACTTAAGCTATATCAGTTATTATTTAACACTTATGAATTTAGCCCATCATTGGGCAAATAAACAAATAAAACACAATTATAATATAGAAAATAATATAACTCAAGGAATGGAAAGTACCTGATTATCAGAACTTCTTTTATTTATTCACAATAACTATTACAAGTAGTATTACAAAAGGGAATTTTAGAGAGAAGGGAGAGGAAAATCTTAGAGAGAGAGAGAGGGGTTCCGAAAACCTACCTCCTCTAAATGAAATCTACCTTATTTATAGAAAATATTGTGCACAGTAAAAGTGCACAGTAACCGACATAAAAGTCAATAATCCTACAGTAAACTGAATAAAATTACATAATAGCCCCTTCTAGAAACTTAAGTGGCTTTTTTGATTTTCAAAATCTCTTCTTCAGCTTTCTTGAGTAGATCCGGTAAATCTTCTGAAGTTATACTATTTATACTTTGAGAATCTTCAAAATTATCCCCCATTAAAACATCATCATCAGTAATTTGCTTCTGAATATCTTTTTTAATCTGCTCCATGTAAGCTGCAATTAGCTCTTCTTTAGATAATGTTCCTCCTTTCTTTATTTGAATCTTTTTAGTAATTTTTCTAAAATGACTTTCTTCCATTTCTGCATCATCTGGGATTTCTTTGTCATATTTGGTAATTGTAGTCTTAATAGTATCCAATAGCTCTTGCCCAACCATCTTTCCATCAGATCCTTTTGAGATTAGTTTAGGCCAAAATTTTGTATAATGTCTTCTAAATAAACAAGGTACTTCATCTGAATCTTTCCCTAATTCAATGGTCCATTTGTAAATCCAAGGAACAGAAAATTCCATAAAAAAATTCATAATCGGAGTCTTTGGGTATAATCTATCCTCTTTGTCCAAATCCATAATCCTTGGCGAAATCTCTACCCATTGATGATATAACTCTTTAAACTGTACTGGTAGTATTCCTTGGGAAGGCCCGAAAAAGGACCACCATTTAATGAACCAACTTGGAATCTGGGTACTTTTAAAAACTTGAGCACAAATTTTTATAAACCAAGAGTGCTTATGATCATCATTTTCATAAAATAAAGTCTTTGAAAATGCCTCCACATAATCCCAATAATTATAATTAATTGACATCTTTTGAATTGGATGTATATACTGACAATCTTTTAAAGTACTTAGTCCCCATTCATCTGGTAAAATAATTTTCTTAATAATCATTTTGGAAAAAGAAAAATATGATTTATTAGAATTACTAGTATTGTTATGAGAAATTTCTACTGATCCAGTAGATGTTAAAATCATTTCATAGTGCAATCTATTCTTGTAAGTTTGCATTGGAAATAATGCATTGTTTAAATACCTTTTCATAACAATCCAAGGATTGTGTTTCCATTGAAAATCTTTGTTATCAACATAAATTATAATCTCTTTTATAGGATTTATATCAAAAATCTCATTGTCAGTTTTCCCAATTATAACTGCATAAGAATCTTCATTAAGGGGTTCAAAATCTTTATTATCCTCAATAGAGGTGGGTTGAATAGTAGCATTGCTACCCCCAGCAGTTCCAGCATTGCTGGCAATAAAATCTAGATATTTCTGGTAATCTGCAAAAGAAGGTCTTATATTTGATGATGAAGATGATCCTTCTTCAAGAAATCTTGTCTGGGCTGGAATATGCCCTAGGGTCTGAAATCTATTCTGATTTGCTCCTCTTCCACTTCCAGAGGAAGGTCTTGGCCAATTTGGCCTCATCCTAAAAAACTGAAAATTAATCATTAGTAAGATATTCTCGGGTAAGAAAATCTGGTAAACTGTTATCAATTCCTTTTTTATAAACAATTTCAAAATCAAAAGGAGCCAATAATGCTTGCCATCTAGCAAACATCTGTTTAGAAACATTGTGCTTAAAATCCTTATTAAATAAGAACTTAGCAGCTTGACAATCTGTTTTGATTACAAATTTCTGATTATATAAATCCGTCTGAAATTTTAAAACACTCTTTACAATAGCTAAAATCTCTTTTGCTACTGTTGCATAATTTCTTTGACTATCATTCCATTTTCCTGAATAAAATTGTATAACATAATCTCTTTTATCAACAGGAGAAAATTGAGTCAAAATACCCGCATATCCAATATCTGAAGCATCAGTTTCAACAGTTTTTTCCCAATTTGGGTTAGCCAAAGTTAAACAAGGGAGTTCTTTTATTTTGGATTTTATTTTCTTAACAGCATCAGTGTGAGAATCATTCCAAGCAGGAGGGTTCTTTTTTAGCCTTTCATATAAAATAGCAGTATCTTTTGATAAGTCTTTTATGAACGGAGAAATATAATTTAAACTACCCAAAAATCTTTGTAATTGAGTCTTATTAGTAATAATATCAGGAAATTTTGATCCGAATTCAATCGTCCTATTAATAGGCGTAATTGTTCCTTTTCCAATATTATGACCAAGAAATCTAATATTACTTTGGAAAAGACACATTTTTGGTTTAGAAATAACTAATCCATTTTGAATAACTATTTTTTGAAATAATTCTAAATGTTTGAAATGTAATTCAATATTTTTGGAAAATACTAAAATATCATCTATGTATACAATAATGAAATCTGTAAAAGGAATAAATATATTATTCATAATCTTTTGAAATTCTGAAGGTGCATTCTTCAATCCAAAAGGCATAACATTCCATTCAAATTGTCCTATTGGAACATTAAAAGCAGTTTTATATATGTCTTGTTCAGCAATCTGAATTTGCCAATATCCCGATTTTAAATCAAATTTAGAAAAAATGATTGCATCATGTAACCTATTCAATAAATCTTTTTTATTAGGGATAGGATACCTAATCCATTTCAAAACTTTATTAAGAGGTTTATAATTAATAACTAATCTAGGTACACCTCTTTCTTGTTCTGCATGTTTATTAACATAAAAAGCAGTACATGACCAAGCAGAACTAGATTGTCTAATCAAATTCTTTTTCAATAAATTATCAATCTCTTTTTTACACAAATCCAAATATGCAGAATTCATTTGACAAGGTCTTGCCTTAGTAGGAATATTATTCTCATCAAAACAATCTTCATAAGGTAATGTCACCACATGCTTTTTTCTATCCCAAAAAGCACTGGGATGATCATTACAAATATTAGCAATAAACTGGTTTTTTAATAAATTCACTTTTCCTTGTAATTTTGGATTTTTTAGTAAAATATCTATTTCTAATAAAGAAATTTCTTGTTTTATAAAATTGACTTGTTGATTTTTTAAAATTAATTTTTCAACAATTTGATTTATAGACTTAGTAAATGGTTTAGTGATAAAATCTAATTGAAAATCTTTATCATTATAAGTTCCTATTATTTTAGTATGATCCCACCTTTTCAAAGGAAATATCGCATGCATGAATGGGACCCCTAAAATAATTGGACAAGAAATATCTTCCACAATCATAAAACTTTGAGGTAAACAAATACCATTGTTACATAAAAAAGCTTTTGGTAATTTATAATTCAATTTCATTTGACTACCATTAGCAGATCTTAAACAATGAGTTGTTTTATGAAAATATCTTGAAGGTATAAGTCCTTCCTGAACACAATTTACATCTGCTCCACTGTCAAATAAGGCAATGAATTCCTTTCTAAAATTGTAATCAATTTGTAAAGTAATTTTAGTATAAAACTTTTGAGATGTAATAATACTCATTTTTTGTAAAAATTCATTTCTATCTTCACTGAAGATATTTGTCAAAAAAGAATCTTTTGTATGATCTTGGCTAATTTTCTCAGTATTATTATTTTTAGAAATCTCAGTCTCAGAAATCTCATTTTCATTTGCTTTAGAATTCTCAACCTTGTTTGCTTGTAAATGTAAATCAAAAGTCCTATTATCTTCTAGGCTATAAATTCTTCTATCATGAATTTTTGACTGATTTTTCAAATAAATAATTTCTTCTTTTAAAATAACAAGTTCTTGTTTTAAATCAGAAATAGTAGTTTCTTTTTCTGGAAAATTTCTTTGGACCAAAATCCTTTTTAACTCGGCAGTTGAATAATAATCAGGTTGCTTCAAGATAGGAGTATTAGAAGATATATTGTTTTGGTTGTCAATATCAAAATCATCATTTAAAATTGTATCCAGAATTTTATTTCTTAAATCTTTATCATCTATTTTCTTTAAAATCTTCATAATTTTTTCATCATTAATCATATTCACATTCAAATCCTGAAAATTTGAAATTAAATCATATAGACTATCATCTTTCTTGCAAGCACAATTATCTTCTGAAGAAGATCTATCAGAATCAGAATATAATTCTTCATTATGAAGAATTCTTAAATCATCCGAACTATAATCAGTAGAAGAAGAATCAGATATTTCAGAATTAGAATCAGAATCAGAATTTAATAAAATCTTACACAAAGAATCTTTTATTTTTTCATCCAGATCCAAACTCTTAATCTTTTCCTGAATTTTGCACTCATTCGCATAATGCCCAAATTTACCACATTTGTGACATCTAATCCTTCTTTTATAATCTTTCTTACCCTTCTTTTTGTAAACTTTCTTTTCTTTCTTATCCCAAGAGGACTTATCACGAGAAGTAAACTTTTTCTTATACTTTCTTTTCTTACCCTTCTTTTTGTAAACTTTCTTTTCTTGTCATCTTTAGAAAATTTAGAAAACTTCTTTTTCTTTTTTGATGAACCAGGAATATCAAAAGCAAATTGATCACAAAATTCTCCTAATTGCTTCCTTTCATTCAATCTATTCTTTTTGATATGATAATTCATCTTTATATAATTACAAACAGCTAAACCTTCTTGAGTACAAACACTAATAATTTTCCCATAAGTCAAGGAATCATAAGGAATTTTATTATGCGGACCACGTAAATGTTTTCTCACTCTTTCCGCAAAAATCGAAGGTAAACCATCAATAAATTTAGACTTCCAATGCTCATGACTGCAATCATGCAATTCCATAACACGACTTAAGAATACATCTTTATACCATCTAAAATCAGATAGTTGTCTACAACGTAAATTTTGTAATGTTGTTCTAATAGTTTCTGCTTCATCAGTCCATCTACCACAAAAATGTTCAACCATAGTAGTAATCAAAGTATAAACAGCATTTTGTTGTACTTGAGAAGTACTTGTTTGATCAGTAGTCTGATAGGCTAATTGCCCTTCAATTTTAATAACACTAGTAGTATTCATAATAGTATTCTTTTGTTCTTGATTTAAAAAATTATCCCACCAACCTTTAAGTTGGCCAGTGAAACCAGCAACAATCATAGCAGCAATATCACGATCTTGATTTTTATTAATCTTACAAATAGTACTATACATCAACATTCTATGCACAGTAGTAAAAATTTGTTTATCATTAAAACCATCAATATTCCATTCATAAATTTCCTTGCTACTGTAACTATTATTAAAAATCTAATCTCTTTCTTCATTTAAAACATCCATCGGAGTTGGTCTATTGTAATAAAACATCCTTTGAATAGGCTTATCAGCCCATTTTGTATTGATTTTATTAACAAAATCATTTTCTGAAACATTCTGAGTAATAAAATTTTCTTGTTTTGTAGATAAAACAGGTTGAGGCTGTAGATCAATTCCAGTAATATTGGAATCAAAAACAATATTCTTTAGTTTCTCTTTTAAAAGCTGTTCAATTTCTTCAGTAGAATCAGTTTTGAAACTTTTTATTTCCGGAGGAGGTTGTAAAGTATTTTTGACAATTTTTAATTCTTGTTTTGGTTTATGAAAAGCTTCTATTTTTTCTTGTAAAATCTGTGTCTGTTTTAAATAATTGTCTAAATTCTTATGCAATGCCATGACATGCTCTCCTAATACATTCAAATAATAATTAGCATAATTCTGCTGTTTAAGAATCAAATTGACATGTTCACAAGTAGTTACAGCAACTTTGTTTTCAAATAATTTTGCAAAAGCAGTAAAATTAATAGTTTTACCCTCTCTATTGATATCAAAAGACTGAGTTGGAGGTAAAGAAGAAATCATTATATCTCCATTAGACAAATGATACTCATGTTCAATGACTGACAAATGATATCCCACATATTTAATCATGAACCATGGGACAAATGGCAATGAAATATTATTTCCTTCTAACTCTTTGTAAAATTCTTTAGAAAAATACTCTGTCTCATCTTTATTAAATGAAGAGAAAAACCAATTCCTAAATTCTTCCCATTTCGGACTATAAAATTCTAAAGAAATCTTTTTTCGTGCCAGAGAACCTGGACTAAAATCAATTTTTTTACTATCCATGTAAACCAGTTGGAAAATTCATGTCAGAATCTGTAGGATCACTTAAACGATCTTCACCTTTAGCAATATTATTATTATCTAAAATAATTTTATCAAAATTTGTATCTCTAATTTGAGAAGTTGAAGCCCTTGATGGAATATCTACAATATAATCTACTGGAGAAATATAAGAAGATACAGATCGGGTTAATCTTGAAGAGGAATCTGTTAGTCTTGGGATATCGTGGGTTTTAAAACTCAAAGTTACACTACCATCTTTACTTTGTCTGATATCAGAAATCTCCTCACTAGTAATCTCACGAGGTACTGCAGCTTCTTCAATAATCCATTCAGTAGGAAAATTTATTTCTTCCCACTTAATTAATCTACGAGTAATAATTTTTGATTTAGAAAAATTGTAACTTTCCTTAATTGTAAATTTATTCCTTAATTGTAAATCAAAAATTATTACTCGTAGATTAATTAAGTGGGAAGAAATAAATTTTCCTACTGAATGGATTATTGAAGAAGCTGCAGTACCTCGTGAGATTACTAGTGAGGAGATTTCTGATATCAGACAAAGTAAAGATGGTAGTGTAACTTTGAGTTTTAAAACCCACGATATCCCAAGACTAACAGATTCCTCTTCAAGATTAACCCGATCTGTATCTTCTTATATTTCTCCAGTAGATTATATTGTAGATATTCCATCAAGGGCTTCAACTTCTCAAATTAGAGATACAAATTTTGATAAAATTATTTTAGATAATAATAATATTGCTAAAGGTGAAGATCGTTTAAGTGATCCTACAGATTCTGACATGAATTTTCCAACTGGTTTACATGGATAGTAAAAAAATTGATTTTAGTCCAGGTTCTCTGGCACGAAAAAAGATTTCTTTAGAATTTTATAGTCCGAAATGGGAAGAATTTAGGAATTGGTTTTTCTCTTCATTTAATAAAGATGAGACAGAGTATTTTTCTAAAGAATTTTACAAAGAGTTAGAAGGAAATAATATTTCATTGCCATTTGTCCCATGGTTCATGATTAAATATGTGGGATATCATTTGTCAGTCATTGAACATGAGTATCATTTGTCTAATGGAGATATAATGATTTCTTCTTTACCTCCAACTCAGTCTTTTGATATCAATAGAGAGGGTAAAACTATTAATTTTACTGCTTTTGCAAAATTATTTGAAAACAAAGTTGCTGTAACTACTTGTGAACATGTCAATTTGATTCTTAAACAGCAGAATTATGCTAATTATTATTTGAATGTATTAGGAGAGCATGTCATGGCATTGCATAAGAATTTAGACAATTATTTAAAACAGACACAGATTTTACAAGAAAAAATAGAAGCTTTTCATAAACCAAAACAAGAATTAAAAATTGTCAAAAATACTTTACAACCTCCTCCGGAAATAAAAAGTTTCAAAACTGATTCTACTGAAGAAATTGAACAGCTTTTAAAAGAGAAACTAAAGAATATTGTTTTTGATTCCAATATTACTGGAATTGATCTACAGCCTCAACCTGTTTTATCTACAAAACAAGAAAATTTTATTACTCAGAATGTTTCAGAAAATGATTTTGTTAATAAAATCAATACAAAATGGGCTGATAAGCCTATTCAAAGGATGTTTTATTACAATAGACCAACTCCGATGGATGTTTTAAATGAAGAAAGAGATCAGATTTTTAATAATAGTTACAGTAGCAAGGAAATTTATGAATGGAATATTGATGGTTTTAATGATAAACAAATTTTTACTACTGTGCATAGAATGTTGATGTATAGTACTATTTGTAAGATTAATAAAAATCAAGATCGTGATATTGCTGCTATGATTGTTGCTGGTTTCACTGGCCAACTTAAAGGTTGGTGGGATAATTTTTTAAATCAAGAACAAAAGAATACTATTATGAATACTACTAGTGTTATTAAAATTGAAGGGCAATTAGCCTATCAGACTACTGATCAAACAAGTACTTCTCAAGTACAACAAAATGCTGTTTATACTTTGATTACTACTATGGTTGAACATTTTTGTGGTAGATGGACTGATGAAGCAGAAACTATTAGAACAACATTACAAAATTTACGTTGTAGACAACTATCTGATTTTAGATGGTATAAAGATGTATTCTTAAGTCGTGTTATGGAATTGCATGATTGCAGTCATGAGCATTGGAAGTCTAAATTTATTGATGGTTTACCTTCGATTTTTGCGGAAAGAGTGAGAAAACATTTACGTGGTCCGCATAATAAAATTCCTTATGATTCCTTGACTTATGGGAAAATTATTAGTGTTTGTACTCAAGAAGGTTTAGCTGTTTGTAATGATATAAAGATGAATTATCATATCAAAAAGAATAGATTGAATGAAAGGAAGCAATTAGGAGAATTTTGTGATCAATTTGCTTTTGATATTCCTGGTTCATCAAAAAAGAAAAAGAAGTTTTCTAAATTTTCTAAAGATGACAAGAAAAGAAAGTTTACAAAAAGAAGGGTAAGAAAAGAAAGTATAAGAAAAAGTTTACTTCTCGTGATAAGTCCTCTTGGGATAAGAAAGAAAAGAAAGTTTACAAAAAGAAGGGTAAGAAAGATTATAAAAGAAGGATTAGATGTCACAAATGTGGTAAATTTGGGCATTATGCGAATGAGTGCAAAATTCAGGAAAAGATTAAGAGTTTGGATCTGGATGAAAAAATAAAAGATTCTTTGTGTAAGATTTTATTAAATTCTGATTCTGATTCTAATTCTGAAATATCTGATTATTCTTCTACTGATTATAGTTCGGATGATTTAAGAATTCTTCATAATGAAGAATTATATTCTGATTCTGATAGATCTTCTTCAGAAGATATTTGTGCTTGCAAGAAAGATGATAGTCTATATGATTTAATTTCAAATTTTCAGGATTTGAATGTGAATATGATTAATGATGAAAAAATTATGAAGATTTTAAAGAAAATAGATGATAAAGATTTAAGAAATAAAATTCTGGATACAATTTTAAATGATGATTTTGATATTGACAACCAAAACAATATATCTTCTAATACTCCTATCTTGAAGCAACCTGATTATTATTCAACTGCCGAGTTAAAAAGGATTTTGGTCCAAAGAAATTTTCCAGAAAAAGAAACTACTATTTCTGATTTAAAACAAGAACTTGTTATTTTAAAAGAAGAAATTATTTATTTGAAAAATCAGTCAAAAATTCATGATAGAAGAATTTATAGCCTAGAAGATAATAGGACTTTTGATTTACATTTACAAGCAAACAAGGTTGAGAATTCTAAAGCAAATGAAAATGAGATTTCTGAGACTGAGATTTCTAAAAATAATAATACTAAGAAAATTAGCCAAGATCATACAAAAGATTCTTTTTTGACAAATATCTTCAGTGAAGATAGAAATGAATTTTTACAAAAAATGAGTATTGTTACATCTCAAAAGTTTTATACTAAAATTACTTTACAAATTGATTACAATTTTAGAAAGGAATTCATTGCCTTATTTGACAGTGGAGCAGATGTAAATTGTGTTCAGGAAGGACTTATACCTTCAAGATATTTTCATAAAACAACTCATTGTTTAAGATCTGCTAATGGTAGTCAAATGAAATTGAATATAAATTACCAAAAGCTTTTTTATGTAACAATGGTATTTGTTTACCTCAAAGTTTTATGATTGTGGAAGATATTTCTTGTCCAATTATTTTAGGGGTCCCATTCATGCATGCGATATTTCCTTTGAAAAGGTGGGATCATACTAAAATAATAGGAACTTATAATGATAAAGATTTTCAATTAGATTTTATCACTAAACCATTTACTAAGTCTATAAATCAAATTGTTGAAAAATTAATTTTAAAAAATCAACAAGTCAATTTTATAAAACAAGAAATTTCTTTATTAGAAATAGATATTTTACTAAAAAATCCAAAATTACAAGGAAAAGTGAATTTATTAAAAAACCAGTTTATTGCTAATATTTGTAATGATCATCCCAGTGCTTTTTGGGATAGAAAAAAGCATGTGGTGACATTACCTTATGAAGATTGTTTTGATGAGAATAATATTCCTACTAAGGCAAGACCTTGTCAAATGAATTCTGCATATTTGGATTTGTGTAAAAAAGAGATTGATAATTTATTGAAAAAGAATTTGATTAGACAATCTAGTTCTGCTTGGTCATGTACTGCTTTTTATGTTAATAAACATGCAGAACAAGAAAGAGGTGTACCTAGATTAGTTATTAATTATAAACCTCTTAATAAAGTTTTGAAATGGATTAGGTATCCTATCCCTAATAAAAAAGATTTATTGAATAGGTTACATGATGCAATCATTTTTTCTAAATTTGATTTAAAATCGGGATATTGGCAAATTCAGATTGCTGAACAAGACAGATATAAAACTGCTTTTAATGTTCCAATAGGACAATTTGAATGGAATGTTATGCCTTTTGGATTGAAGAATGCACCTTCAGAATTTCAAAAGATTATGAATAATATATTTATTCCTTTTACAGATTTCATTATTGTATACATAGATGATATTTTAGTATTTTCCAAAAATATTGAATTACATTTCAAACATTTAGAATTATTTCAAAAAATAGTTATTCAAAATGGATTAGTTATTTCTAAACCAAAAATGTGTCTTTTCCAAAGTAATATTAGATTTCTTGGTCATAATATTGGAAAAGGAACAATTACGCCTATTAATAGGACGATTGAATTCGGATCAAAATTTCCTGATATTATTACTAATAAGACTCAATTACAAAGATTTTTGGGTAGTTTAAATTATATTTCTCCGTTCATAAAAGACTTATCAAAAGATACTGCTATTTTATATGAAAGGCTAAAAAAGAACCCTCCTGCTTGGAATGATTCTCACACTGATGCTGTTAAGAAAATAAAATCCAAAATAAAAGAACTCCCTTGTTTAACTTTGGCTAACCCAAATTGGGAAAAAACTGTTGAAACTGATGCTTCAGATATTGGATATGCGGGTATTTTGACTCAATTTTCTCCTGTTGATAAAAGAGATTATGTTATACAATTTTATTCAGGAAAATGGAATGATAGTCAAAGAAATTATGCAACAGTAGCAAAAGAGATTTTAGCTATTGTAAAGAGTGTTTTAAAATTTCAGACGGATTTATATAATCAGAAATTTGTAATCAAAACAGATTGTCAAGCTGCTAAGTTCTTATTTAATAAGGATTTTAAGCACAATGTTTCTAAACAGATGTTTGCTAGATGGCAAGCATTATTGGCTCCTTTTGATTTTGAAATTGTTTATAAAAAAGGAATTGATAACAGTTTACCAGATTTTCTTACCCGAGAATATCTTACTAATGATTAATTTTCAGTTTTTTAGGATGAGGCCAAATTGGCCAAGACCTTCCTCTGGAAGGGGAAGAGGAGCAAATCAGAATAGATTTCAGACCCTAGGGCATATTCCAGCCCAGACAAGATTTCTTGAAGAAGGATCATCTTCATCATCAAATATAAGACCTTCTTTTGCAGATTACCAGAAATATCTAGATTTTATTGCCAGCAATGCTGGAACTGCTGGGGGTAGCAATGCTACTATTCAACCCACCTCTATTGAGGATAATAAAGATTTTGAACCCCTTAATGAAGATTCTTATGCAGTTATAATTGGGAAAACTGACAATGAGATTTTTGATATAAATCCTATAAAAGAGATTATAATTTATGTTGATAACAAAGATTTTCAATGGAAACACAATCCTTGGATTGTTATGAAAAGGTATTTAAACAATGCATTATTTCCAATGCAAACTTACAAGAATAGATTGCACTATGAAATGATTTTAACATCTACTGGATCAGTAGAAATTTCTCATAACAATACTAGTAATTCTAATAAATCATATTTTTCTTTTTCCAAAATGATTATTAAGAAAATTATTTTACCAGATGAATGGGGACTAAGTACTTTAAAAGATTGTCAGTATATACATCCAATTCAAAAGATGTCAATTAATTATAATTATTGGGATTATGTGGAGGCATTTTCAAAGACTTTATTTTATGAAAATGATGATCATAAGCACTCTTGGTTTATAAAAATTTGTGCTCAAGTTTTTAAAAGTACCCAGATTCCAAGTTGGTTCATTAAATGGTGGTCCTTTTTCGGGCCTTCCCAAGGAATACTACCAGTACAGTTTAAAGAGTTATATCATCAATGGGTAGAGATTTCGCCAAGGATTATGGATTTGGACAAAGAGGATAGATTATACCCAAAGACTCCGATTATGAATTTTTTTATGGAATTTTCTGTTCCTTGGATTTACAAATGGACCATTGAATTAGGGAAAGATTCAGATGAAGTACCTTGTTTATTTAGAAGACATTATACAAAATTTTGGCCTAAACTAATCTCAAAAGGATCTGATGGAAAGATGGTTGGGCAAGAGCTATTGGATACTATTAAGACTACAATTACCAAATATGACAAAGAAATCCCAGATGATGCAGAAATGGAAGAAAGTCATTTTAGAAAAATTACTAAAAAGATTCAAATAAAGAAAGGAGGAACATTATCTAAAGAAGAGCTAATTGCAGCTTACATGGAGCAGATTAAAAAAGATATTCAGAAGCAAATTACTGATGATGATGTTTTAATGGGGGATAATTTTGAAGATTCTCAAAGTATAAATAGTATAACTTCAGAAGATTTACCGGATCTACTCAAGAAAGCTGAAGAAGAGATTTTGAAAATCAAAAAAGCCACTTAAGTTTCTAGAAGGGGCTATTATGTAATTTTATTCAGTTTACTGTAGGATTATTGACTTTTATGTCGGTTACTGTGCACTTTTACTGTGCACAATATTTTCTATAAATAAGGTAGATTTCATTTAGAGGAGGTAGGTTTTCGGAACCCCTCTCTCTCTCTCTAAGATTTTCCTCTCCCTTCTCTCTAAAATTCCCTTTTGTAATACTACTTGTAATAGTTATTGTGAATAAATAAAAGAAGTTCTGATAATCAGGTACTTTCCATTCCTTGAGTTATATTATTTTCTATATTATAATTGTGTTTTATTTGTTTATTTGCCCAATGATGGGCTAAATTCATAAGTGTTAAATAATAACTGATATAGCTTAAGTATGATCGGAAAAGGTAATGACTCTTAATGAATAGCTTGCCTTGAAGGGGTAAAGGTTGTGGTATGGGTGTTAGTTTAAATAATTTTATAGCAAACTAAGCTTAAATCATGGCGTTGGTAAGCCCTAAGAGGGGTGTTCCCGGCATGGTTAGTGAGGGATTATATCAGGTATAAACCTTGTGATTCAACATACAATATATACTACAAGAAAATATATAAGGGAATATATATATACATAACATATAATATATATTAATTACTACAATACAATATATAATGAAATATATATTATATATACTATACTAATAACTAGTATACTATAAATATATTCTATGCTACTATACTTATATTATATACTGTACTAATAACTACTATAAAAGATATTGTCTTAAACAAAAAAATTTATTAAAAAGCCCGCCAGGCCCACGAAGCCCGGCCCGATAAGCCTAGGACCACATGGACTTAGGCCCATCACGGGCTGGTCTCACCCATTGAGCCCACGAAGCCCGGTACCGCCAGAGCCCAGGCACACGAAGCCCGGCCCGCGAAGCCCGTTTAGGCCCGGGCCCAGGACAAAGTACAACATTATGGCTAAGGCCATCAGGCTACGGCCATTATTTTACATGGCTATGACCATCGTTTTCATAAGGCTACGGCCATCATTTTATATGGCTAAGGCCATTATTTTACATGGCTATGACCATCGTTTTCATGAGGCTACTGCCATCATTCTATATGGCTAAGGCCATCAGGCTACGGCCATTATTTTACATGGCTATGGCCATCGTTTTTATAAGGCTATGGCAATAATTTTACATGGCTAAGGCCATCATGTTTAAACGACTAAGGTCATCGAATTTATAAGGCTAAGGTCATCATTTCTACACGGCTAGGGCCATTGAATTATGAAAATCTACGGCCGTTGTTTTACGCGGCTATGGCCGCCTAGCTCTACACAGCTACGGTAAAAAACTGCAACAACGTGCCAAAAAGAATAGAAAAGATTACATACAACAAAAATTATATATCTTTATCAAAAGGGTCAAACTCCCATGATACAAAAATCAATATTTACAGGCGTATTTACAAGGATCCTAAAAGTCCACTACTTATCCTGGTCGACCTGACTTTCAGGTGGCCGGTCCTCATTTCCAGGAGGGTACGCCTTGGAAATCCAAGAGCTGGATTCCAAACGATTAACGTCTGTGGAGTTGCCCCTCCTCCCCGGGCGGCGATTCAGGACTATAACCAGCCGCGTCGCGAGCGGCTCTGACCAACTGGCGCTGGTCTCAACATCCGCTTCAAATGCTCGACCAGCCACCAGAAATTCATCAAGCACCACCAGCCTGGCCTCCGCGTACACCCACATCTCGTGTTCGTCACGAGAAGTATTGGCCTGTGCAAGAACTCGCTTGAGCTCCGCGACCTCGGCCTTCGTGGCATCAAGTTCCGCCGTCAAGGCCACAACCCGGGTGCGTAATTCTGCCGCCTCCTCCGCCACTACACGGCCTAGCTGTAGTTCCTCGTCCTTGGCCTGAATAAAGACCTCCATCTCCACGGCACGAGCAACAGCAGTCATGAGCTGTTCATCAACTTTCTCCAGCTCAGCCACTTTTTTCGTCAACTTCTCCTCGGACTCCACGAGGCCCTCAAGAACCACCCTAAAGTTAGGGTCCTGCTTATACATATCAGCCAAGGCCCGGCGCGCCTCGCGCGTCTTGTTATACTTCTGTACCAGCCTGTTGTATCTGGCCGTCTTTTCCTTCTGGCGTCGATCCCTCTCCGCTCTAGGACAAGAGTCTGGAAAAGAAACCAAGTAAGTACGAGGAAAATCATCCTCCACTAATACAAAATAAAGGTCATCGATCAAGGCAAAGGCATACCTGTAAAGCTGCACCTGCCACCCTTTGGGCCAAGACCTTGTCTCTAAGTTCCGCTAGGGTCGCACGCTCGGCACCAGCACACAAGAGCGTCATACTGGTGGCCGCCTCCTTGCAATTTTCCAGCAAATTATAGTGACTTGGAATCACTATGTGACGAGAAGACTGGCCAGCCACCGTCTCCACCCGGTCCAAGGACCTACCTCTTCTGCCCGCGTCCTCCGTGGATGCCCCCGGGCCTGCCACTTCCACACCTTCACTCCTTATCTCCGTGGCCTCCCTCCTAAGAGCGAACCTCCCTGAGCGAAACTGGGCGGGATGGCTTAATCTTCTCCGTCTGAGTGGCCACAGCCTTGCCGGTAAGGATCCGACGCTGTCTCATCTCCAATGTCTCATCCTCTTCACGGTCCCCCTCCGTCGGATGCAGAGCGGGCTCATAGGGAGTCGGTTCAGCAGTGGATGTCCCTATGGGGGCAATCTCAGGAACGGTATCCGGCACCGCCGTCAGCACCTCCATAGGCGTTGTCTCAGGCACAACCCCCAGCACGGCCTCAGGTATTGTCTTCGGAGCCGCTTCTAATGCGACCTCTTGCCTTGAGGGGGGCGAAGCACTGCCCCTGGACGTGCCAACAAGTATCAAATCCTCCTCAGGGTCGGATACCGCCCTAGAAGGGACGGTCACGGTCTTCTTCTTCTTCTGCTTCTTCTTCTTCTGCGCCTTTTTAGAGGCGTCCCGACCTGCCAAAGCATGTATGAGATGGGCAAGAAAATTATGGGGGGCCCCCGAACCCAACAAAAATTAGGTAAGGCCGTTACCTGCCGTGCCATAGAGCCTAAGGAATCCAGGCTAGGAACGACATTCTTCTGCAAACGGTATCAACGCTTGCACCCATGACCTAATGTCATCAACCCTTCTAGGAGGGCGAGCTGTCACTGCATAAAAGCAAAAGGAAATTTTCAACGGAGAATCCATCAAGGTGAGATTGCCGTAGTAAACGTTACGCACGGTAATACTTACATGCATCGTTCCACAACTCTGGAAACCCTTCAGGGTTGGACACAAGGTGCTCGGTACGCACGTAAAAAAATCTCGTCTAGAATTTGCGGTTGGCCTTGTCGTCCACCTACAACACAAAGCTTTTATTTCCCCGACTCCTTATCTGGAGCATCGAGCCTCTTATAAAGACTGCATTAAATATTTGCAGAAGGTGATGAACGGTAACCTCTTCCCCAGCCTTCGCCACGTAGTTGGTGAGCACCCTGCACACCTTCAACGCGTACAGAGTAAGTTGGGTCGGACACGCCCCGAACCAGCGACAGAGCTCCTCCGCCAAAGGGTAAAGCGGGAGGCTGGACCCGATGTGTAAGGCGTAGTCATAAAAATCACAGTACCCGGGCTTGTGCACATTAGCATGGTCTAGCTCCGCAGAGACCATCTCAACGTGATCAGGGATATAATACAATTTTCTGAGAGTGGCCAAGTGATATGGCATCTAATCACTGTGCTCCCAAGGAGGGAGTTTACACTTATTCTTGAAGTCACTCCTTTTACCCATATCGAATGGGAGCAAGTTAGCCGTTGATAGTAGAGCAAAAACTTCCTCGGCCTCCCCATCATCTGAGGATGATGAAGCCCTAGAGGAAGCAACGTCCTTGGTTCTGGTATCATCATGACGACGCCTAGCCATAGGGTAAGTTATACGAAAAAGGTGTTTCCAGTCATGAGTTCGATTCTTAAGAGCAAAAATTTCAGAGAAGAAAGAACAACGAACACCAGAAAAATATAGGGAAAATATTGGGAAAATACTCTCAGAAAAGGTTCGAAAGATGAATCAAGTTCAACTCTCCCTCTATCTGTAAGAAAGGGTACACTGAAATCGAAAGGGCATGATTCGAAAACCGGCGCAGGAAACCCAAACATCACGTCATAACCTGAACCGCCTCGGGAGCAGAAGTAATGATCACGCACGTGATCGATGACGTCATCTTAAAAAGGAACCCCAAAAAGGAGGTAATATGTGAACGGCTTGACCTATTCACATATGAGCACATCTCTTACAGGGGTATCAACATGAACGGCCAAATTTCCAGAAGTGTCGACCGTGTATGTCCGTCCATTGGAGACGCCTCTCGACTATGTCTCCAATAAATTGAGGGACTATCTGTATTGGGCAAATTTAGTTCCTTACGTCCTTACACTCTCTACATACGTCCTCTGTGAAGAGAGCGGCTTAATCATGGTCGACTCGAGGAAGGCCGGCCTCAGATAGTAGACGGGCCAAGTGACATGAGTCACTGCGACGTCGTTTTGAGCTCTGACACTCGTACAATGAGGCCACCAACCCTTGTAATTTTCTTTGATTATTTCGAGGAAGGTCCCTTAGTATATAAAGGGGACCTTCCCTTTGTAAAGCTTCACGTGTATTTTACTAGTGAAAATATATAACTCTCTCTCTCTATCTGATTCTCTCTCTCTCTCTCTTGTGAAAAGTTTATTACTTATCTTATTGCCCTTGTATCTCGAATTATTCTCACTATAACCACATATCTGGGTCATTTTATGCTCTCTAGATCATATTGCTTTGATTTCGATTAACCCATAATATTTTTGATTGTTTTAGAGCTATTTAAGTGCTCAAATAACTTTTTAGCAAAACAAAACCTTTTTCCAAACAACAAACTAAGTTTCCATTTGGCCATAAATTTTGGCTTCATTTTTTTCAATTTCTTTTATATCGTTTATTTATGAAATATGATTATGTTTTGAGGAAAAATTTTCAAAAATTTTTAAGTCCCCAAAGGTTTGCGGCAGTTTTTGGTGGTTTCTTTTTCTTTTACTCACAAAACATCAAATTTTTTTAAAATAAAATGTATGCCCAAATACAACTTCAATTTTTAAAAATTATTTTTTAAAAAAAAATTCAAAAACTCGTTTTTCAAATTTCAATCAAATCTATAACCCAATATTTATATTTTGGTCGGCTCTAGCAAGTGTTATTTATAAGGGTATTATAAGATATCTTTAAAGAGGAACAATCATGTCGCTACTTTAGTTGTCAAGATATAACAAAAATCTCATTTATGCCAAAACCTTAAATTTAACTGAAGTAATACCTACCAATAAATTTGTTAGATAGTTTTCGTTCAAGTACTCTTGATTTGACTCTTGTGTTTACTTCTACGTTTTTTTTCTTTTCCTTTTTGACTTTATATTCGAATATAACTCGAGTTTGGGGTAATTTGGACAAGTTTAATCTCAATCAATTATTTCGCTATTGTTATTATATGCTATACAAGAGGGTTGCTCTGATGGTAAGCAACCCCCACATCCAATCGAGAGGTTGTGAGTTCGTGTCTCCCCAAAAGCAAGATGGGAAGTTCTTGGAGGGAAGGATGCCGGGGGTCTATTTGGAAACAACCTCTCTATCCAAGGGTAGAGGTAAGGTCTGCGTACATACTACCCTCCCAGACTCCACTAAATAGGATTATACTGGGTTGATGTTGTTGTTATTATGTGCTATGGTGGCCTTTGGAACATAATTAACTGAATAATTTCTCATAATTCTTGTCTGGAAACACCCAATTTAATGAATGATTAATGCACAAATACTTCACTATTTTTTCCTCATAAATAACAACCTTACTACTTTAGAAGTCAAACAATTTTGTTATGGACTATAATTCTTCGAAATAATTATTTGAATATTATGATAAGAAAAATAGTTACGATTTTGGCACTTTATGTAAATTTTCTCAAAAGGTCTTCGACATCAAAAAGGCGTATTAAAAGAATTAATTTTCCAATTATACTGGAAAAATACGATTTGTCCTCAGTACTTTGACTCTCGGTATTTTGTTATTTATCCAAGTGATATTTTTGTCGATGGTTCTTTATGTATAAGTTGTTTAGTAAATTTTTCTTTTATTTCTCTTGTAATTGATGGACAGTTTAGACCACAATCTAAACATCCTTTTGAGCAAACAAACAATTTAATGAGGAAAATGTTAGACCACCTTTGTAAGTTATTGCAAATGCTAGATTACAATCTAATGATTTATGAGCAAATTAAAAATTATATATTATTAATATTGTGGCTGAGTCCAACCCCACTTCCAATTGAGAGGTTGTGAGTTCGAGTCTCCCCAAGATCAAGGTGGAAAGTTCTTGGAGGGAAGGTTGACGGGGGTCTATTTGGAAACAGCATCTCTACCCTAGGGGTAGGGGTAAGGTTTGCGTACACACTATCCTCCCCAGACCGCACTAAGTGAGATTATACTAGGTTGTTATTGTTGTTGTTGTTGTTGTAGCCGAGTCCAACATTGCTCGGAGTAGGATAGTTTCTCAAGAGCTATAATTGCATAATTTCTTAAAACTAAAACTAAAACAAAATCTAAAACAATAAATTTAAAAAGGACATTTGCATAAATTAGACTTTTCCAACAAGTAAGGGTGTATATAGGTCCGGTTGGTCCAGTTACAAAAGAAAAGCTTCAGCTACTAAAATGCTGAAGTTTTGCGTGATTGTCTTTGCTACTCTAGCCCGGTGTGCTGAGTTATGTGAAAAAGCGAGTATACTTAAAATTTCTTTTACAAAACGAACACAAGTTAAAATGTAACACAAAAAACGAGTATAGAAGTAAATGCCCCATCTTTCACTGCTTCATAAGCAGAGTACACATTTCAAATATAGCCCAATAATAAATGATTTCACGCATTAAACCGTTCCTAGATCTTTTGTTTTGATTTGGACATGGATTTGAGATATTAATTTTGTCACGTTATTTGCAGCTAATTTAGTAAAAGCATTGAATGAAATTAATGCAAGTAACAAAGCAATTTAAAAATGTGGCCACATTATGCATTGGCATACACCAACCTCCGTTTTTTTTTTCTTCATAAAGATTAGGATATTTGAATTAAAAAAATTATTATTAAACTATTATTTGTAAATACTACTATATAATTAAATTTTTTTTTTTAATATCTTAGTGTGTGCAATTTAATTTAATTATAATAAAATAATAGAAATATTCGAGAATTTCTTAACTTTACATAATGTTGGTGCGGTTGTCTAGTGCTTAATGGTGTGGTGGTTGGTGAGTTCAAACGTCTCAGTTGAGGAATCCAACGAAAAATACTACTACTATTACTCCATAAATACAAACTCTAGTAAAAGACCTTACTCTTATCCTTGGGTAGAGAGGCTATTTCCAAATAGACCCCCGTTATCATTCTCTCCAAGAACTTCCCACTTGCTCTTAGGAAGACTCAAACTCACAACCTCTCGGTTGGAATTGATGTTTGTTTACCATCAGAACAACCCCCTTGTCGAAGGTCTTACATTTAATAGTCTGAAAAAAAATCACACTTCATTAAAAGCTTATAGCATCTGAATACAGACAAAAGGAAGTGGGATGTCTTAGATGCTTCTAACAAGTTGGCCTTCTACTTTTCAAAATCTTGACGATCACTAACGATTTGAAGCCACAAGTAAATTGTTGTTGCATCAAAGTCGAGCTCCATGCGCACCTCCGAAAAATGGATGCTCCAGAATTACGGCTGATTTTATGTTAAGGCATTAACAACATTACACAAATAAAAAAAATGCAAGTAGATGCTCGAAAAGTAAAGACGGGATATTGTCATAAAGGCAAAAGTTTTATATAGTCCAAATATATTTACAAAGGCGTGATAAAATAACCTCAATATATATATATATATATATATATATATATATATATATATATATATATATATATATATATATATATATAAACATAAGAAAAAACAACAAAAATACAAAGGCATCTATGTGTGGTCTTCACCGGGGCCCGACTTGTCGCTAGAACCCGTCAGAGCCTTTGGGACCCTCAGGATCATAGAGCTCCTTTGCATCAGCCTTAGATTCTCTTGGCTTTCTCAATCTCAACCGATAGATCAAAACCTCAAATATGGATCTCTTTAAGAGTGTCTCCGGGATAGTCGCTTTATGTACTCAATTTCGTCTTTAAGCGGGCCTCGGATACTACCACATTAGCCTTATACTAGGCCACCATTTTCTCAGCATCAACAGGTTGCATCCCATTTGGACCTCAGTGTGAAATATTCTTGTCCGAGAGCATGTTGTTTTGTGAATGCCGATCTCAGCTGTGCTCGGAGATCATCATTTTGCCAAGACCACTTATCGACTTTGTCCTTCGCCACCAAAGTTGGTTCTCAATCGATGCCAGCTCCGCTTTTGCAAGGTTCATTCTCCGAAGCCAGCAGGTCCATCTTGCCCTTCCACACTTCGATCGTGGCCTTGACCTCATCCATCTCAGCCCGAAGCTGGTCGATCAGGTCTATCTTCTCTTGGACCTGAAAAGTTGTGTTGTTAGAAACCCCGAGTAGATGCTTGTTTTTAGCCTCAAAGATCATTACCTTCTCAACTAGGTTGGCATGTTCCTGCTTCAAGGTCGAGGCCACAGATAACTAGGGATTTTTGATGCATTTTATACTCATTCTTGCTTACGCTTCAATTATAAATTCACACAAAATAGTCCCAAAAGGCTCATAAGTTGTGCTTGATTTCAGGTTTGATCAATAAAGTTACAAGATGTCAATGATCGACTCAAAAGGAGTGAAGCCTGCACAATTACCAAAGACAAGACAAAACTCAGGAAAAGCAGTCCTAGTGCGGCTGCACTACACTTTGTGCGGTCCGCACTAGGGAGATTCAGAGACTTGGATTTTCAGGCATCAAGGCAGTGCGGCCGCAGTAGATATTGTGCGGCCCGCACTGAAGGCACCGCGACCGCACTACCATTCTGTGCGGTCCGCAGAGCCAAACTTCAGAGAGATGCCAAGTTCAGAAGATGAAGCCTGTGCGGTCCGCAGTCCATTCTGCACGGAGTGCATTAGAAGCCTCTGTAGCCGCGTTTCATTCTGCCCCGTCCGCGGAGCCTGGGTTCAGACAGTTGAATTTGAAGAGACAAGATCCTAGTGCGGCCGCACACCATTTTGTGCGGTCTGCAATGACCCCGCAGGGGCATTTTTGTCCTGTTTTTCTAGCTTAGTATAAATATAACCTTTTCTCATTTTTAGGGTATCATATATTATCAGACATTAGTTGTGCTCGTGAGAAGACATTTTATATCCATTTTGGGCATTTTGCGTAGTTTTAAGCATTGAATCTTTGTATTTACTTTAGTAATTAATTAATATTTGATTATCTTCATCTATTTCTCTGATTTTCTCTTCAAGCATGAGTAACTAGACCCATTATCTAGGGTTGTGGCTCAACCCTAGTGTGGGTAATTGATGGGTATTGCAATTTAGGACTAGATTGACTATGGGTGCTTGTTATTTGGGTCAATTTTATGGTTTAATTTATGAATTGGTGGTTGCGAACACTAGTTTGTGCTAAGTTGACTTTGACTCTTCTTGAGAAAGAGAGTCTAAGTCTCCAAAATTGACCCAACAAGGAATTGGGATGACCTCAAGAGAATTGATAGTCCCAATTAAAGGGTTAAACCTCGAGTGAGTAATTACCCGACTTGAACCCTAGTTGCTTGAGCAATTCGCCTACCCAATTGGTATTGAAAAAGTCAATTGGGCAAAATCACTTTCTATACTAAGAGGTATGAGAGTGGGTAAAATCGTGCAACGGATATAGCATACTTCTCCAATCATGTCAATCATGCCTTAGATGCATTTACCCGTCAATTGGCCACCTAGGCGAAAGTCACTATTCTAGTGTCTTTTAATCCATTAGATACAACTTTTAGCAATCCTCCCTTAGTTCAATTTAGTTGAAATTATAATTTGTAGTTTGATCATAGTAGGATATAAAGAAAAACCAAAAATGAATATAAGTGACATTTGGGACAAATACACAATTCCAACCTAAATAGATACTCGACTCTATTCTTAGCCCCCTAAGGAAATCGATCCCGACCCACAAATCGGGTAAAAGCTATTGCAACCCTCTCTCGCTACTTTTTAGTAGTGTGAAATAGTTGCGATCACCTTTTGGCGTCGTTGACGGGGAGCTAACGATTTTGGCTATCTATTTAGTTAGTTTTGTATATTGTTCTTCTTTCCTTCTTTGTTACTAATTTTGTTTGTGTCGCAAATCAGGTACCAATGACTCTCAATGTTAATGACCCTCTTGGAAACGTGATTGTGGGGGGAGAAGGTAGATGATCTTGAGCAAGATGAGGTGCCTCTTGCTCAAGAAAAACGAGGGGACTATCTGTATATTCGTAAAATTGGGGATACTGCATACCCGATTTTCGGTTGAAGGAAACGGAAGAATGGCACGGACGCACGAGATTGCAATCGAGGCTGAGAGCCCTTCGTATCGAGATCCATGAAAAGTGAATGATGTGCTCATCATCGGGTAGTATAAAGAGACACGCCCCGGGCCCAGAACGAGTTCTAAGACCTCAAAAAGCACGGTAAACGATTACACATGATATCCTTACCTAATCGGATATCACGACGTGGATCTCACTCGATGTCGACTACGGTTCAGTAATTAAAGAAAAAGGAAAATTTTTATCTTTTTAGACTTATACTAGAGATGAAACTCTCCTACTATATAAAGAAATTTTTTTTGTAACACATTGTAACACGCAAATCAAAACAATACAAATTTACTTTTCTACCTTTTAGCTATTGCTAAGTTCTTATTTAATTGTTTTGTTCTTTATTCATAATTGAGATCGAACCGAGGGTCTAATCGAGGACAAGATCACTGTTCAATCTAAGTTCGGGCTCCAATACAGTTAATTTGATCGTTTATTTCTTTTTTTAACTTGTTTATCTAATATTCTTAATTATTTATGTTGAATCAAACCACATATTCTTAAACTGCATATAAATTTAACTGTTATCTGATTTAGGGGTAAACAATATCATCTCAAAAAAGTATCGAAAAACAAAATCATCTCAAATCTAACAATCAGTCAATTCCATATGTTACTCTTAAGTCTAGGAAATATGAACATGTTTTATGGACGAGTAAAATTTGAAAATACTCAGCACGCATGTCTTCATTAAATCCATAAATACATAACAAATGTCTTTTGCTTGCTATATATTTATTCTTAATCATGATTGATATATTAATTAACCATGTGGGTAAATTTTTCTTAGTGGAAAAGCTTAGATTGTGTAGAGAGAAAAATGGTGCGCAGAAGAGACAGAAACCAAACAAGGCATATACAGATATACATACAAATACACATATACATAAATATAATTCATTTAATACAGATTATAAAGAAATGGGCTTAGATTTTCGACGTTACACATGATGTCCTTTCTTCTCTCTTTTTCAAAACAACAACAACAACAACTATCCAGTATATTCCCACAAAGTGGGTTCTGGGAAGGGTAATACGTACACAGGCCTTATCCCTACCCGAAAGGATAGAAAAGCTGTTTCCGACCGACCCTCGGCTCAGAGAAAGGGAGAGAAATCAAACAAAATCAAACAACATTAGTAAATCCGGCATAAATCACATTAATAACTATCTAAACATAAAGCCAAGAATAAATGACATGCAACCAATCAGTCACTACCATAAGAGGCACAATACAATACATAAAACAACTATAGAGAGCCCTACCAAACCCCTCCCAGCCTCGGGTAGAAGTAATAAAATTTCTAGAAGCCCCTATCCTACGACCCTAATACTAGACCTCCAGACTTTCCTATCAAAGGTCATGACCTCGGAAATCCTCATTCTAGTCATATCCTGTCTAATCACCTCACCACAATACCTCTTAGGCCTCCCTCTGCCTCGACTCGCGCCAACCATCTCCAGTCGCTCACAACTCCTCACCGGGGCATCAGGGCTTCTCCTCCGCACATGACCAAACCACTTGAGCCTCACTTCTTGCATCTTCTCAACCACTGGGGCCACCCCCACCTTCTCCCGAATAACTTCATTCTTAATCTTATCTAACCCGGTAAGCCTGCACATCCACCTGAGCATCCTCATCTCCGCAACTTTCATTCTCTGAACATGAGAGTTCTTCACAGGCCAGCACTCTGCCCCATACAACATAACAGGTCTAACCACCGCACTATAAAACTTCCCCTTGAGTTTCAGTGGGACTTTTTTATCACACAAGACTCCAGATGCAAGCCTCCACTTCAACCACCCCGCTCTTATACGATGAGTGGCATCCCCGTCGATCTCTCCGTCCTCTTGAATCACCGACCCAAGATATCTGAAATTGTCCCTCTTGGATATGACCTGAGATCCAAGCTTCACGTCCCAGCCTACTTCGCTCGACTCGGCGCTAAACTTGCATTCCATATATTCTGTCTTAGACCTGCTTAGTAGTCTGAAACCCTTAGACTCGAGAGTTTGTCTCCAGACCTCCAACCTCTCATTAACACCAGCCCTCGTCTCGTCTATCAATACTATGCCCTCAGCAAATAGCATATACCAAGGCACATCCCCTTGAATATGGCGATTTAGAGCATCCATCACCAAGGCAGATAAGAGAGGGCTTAGCGTAGATCCTTAATGTAGCCCCATAACCACCGGAAAATGGTCCGAGTCGTCACCCACCGTCCTAACCTTAGTCTTAGCTCCATCATACATGTCCTTGATCACTCTGATGTAGGCTTTTGACTTGCTCTTCGCCTCCAAGCATCTCCATAGCACCTCTCTAGGGACCTTATCGTACGCCTTCTCCAAGTCGATAAACACCATGTGCAGGTCCTTCTTCTTATTCCTGGACTATTCCACCAATCTCCTCACAAGGTGGATAGCTTCTATAGTTGAGCGACCCGACATGAAACCGAACTGGTTCACGAATATATATGACATCTCCCTCACCCTCGCCTCGACCACCTTCTCCCAGACTTTCATGGTGTGACTTATTAATTTGATACCCCTATAGTTGTTGCAACACTGGATATCCCCTTTGTTTTTGTACAAGGGCACCACTGTACTCCATCTCCATTCCTTCGGCATCCTCTTAGTCCTAAAGATCACATTGAACAACCTGGACAATCACTCCACTCCTGACCTACCCATGCATTTCCAAAACTCCACCGGAATTTCGTCTGGCCCAGTCGCTCGACCCCTACTCATTCTACGCAAAGCCCTCATGACCTCCTCCGCCTTAATGCGTCTGCAGTACCCGAGGTCTCTATGACACTCTGAATGTCCCAGCTCCCCTAACTCTATGTCTCGATCCCCCTCCTCGTTAAGCAGGTCTCGAAAGTACTCTTGCCACCTCCGCTTGACTTGGGACTCCCCCATCAGAACTCTACCATCCTCGTCCTTAATGCACCTAGCTCGGTCTTGATCCTGCGCCTTCCTCTCCCTCATTTTAGCCAACCGGAATTACTTCATGTCCCCGCCTTTCTCTCCGACTTCCTCGTCCATGCGCCCAAACGCTGCATTTTTAGCTTCCGTGACCGCCTTTTTCGCTGCCTTCCGCGCCACCTTGTAGTTTTCCTTGTTCGCTCTCCTCTCTTCTTCGCTTGAGCTCCCTGACAACTTAGCAAACGCTACCTTCTTCGCCTCTACTTTTCCTTGGACTATCTCATTCCACCACCAGTCACCTTAATATTTACCTGAATAGCCCTTGGCTACCCCAAGCACATCCCGCACTGCCTCCCTAACTAAGTTCGTCGTCACTGACCACATTGCGCCGGCTTTCCCAGAACTACTCTAAGCTCCACCATCAACTAGTCTCCTCTCCGGCTCCTGGGCTTTCTCCTTAGTCAAAGTTCCCCATCTCTCTCTTTTTCCATTTTTATATATATTGCGATAGGCGTCTGTCAAATGTTGTCTGAAAAGAAAACCAGAAAAACGCAGCCAACCATGACCCGTTCATAGTTTTACACTAATAATCGAGCTTTTTACTAATTCTTTATATCAGTGTGCTTTAGTTTCTGATTATAAAAACTAAACAGATCTTTTTGTCAGATACTGAAAAAGGAAATCTTGGCCATAGATTCCTAATCCTGTTCCTTTCTACTCCATTTTATTGATATCTATAGGAATATCTTATCTACAATTTCTCCCTTTTCCTCGCTTTTTTGGCGAACAAGACCCAAAGAAAGTAAGGGGGTTTTGGAGAGATTTATGTCGGCAAGGTCTGCTCTGTCTGTGATTGAATTTGGGACTCCATCGTACCTCTGCTTTTCAGTTTCTCCACTCTGCTTTGCTCTCTGTTTGCAATTTTCACCAATTATTTCCATGGGTTTGAGGCCCAAAAGGTACTTTTTTCTTACTTACCTTGAAGTTTTAGCTATTGTTCATTTACATGTGTTTTCCAATTTTTGTATTTTTGGTTGTTTCATCTGGAAGCTGATCTGATATGGGGTTTTGTTCATTTTTTTCTATTTTACAGGAATTGGTTTGGAGAAGTGTGTTTTGGGGGATTTCACATAAAGCAATTTTTACATCTTATTTTACTCTTGAGACCGCCTCTTACTTGATACACAGCGTAATTTTTCCCAATTTTTGCGTCAAATTTTGTGTATTACATCCTTTTCCCTGTGTTTTCCTTTTTAGTTTTTGTTTAGTTTCCTTTTAAAAAGAACAATTTTTGGGGAATATTGAGGTATTTTGGAGTGAAATAAGTCAGAAATGTTTGAGCCCGAGAGACTATTTTCATCAGATCTTGAAAATCTGAAAAGAAATATGAAGGAAAAAGCTGATACAGACAGAAAAATGAGGAAAATTAGGATTGTTTGTTATGATCCTGATGCAACTGATTCCTCGGATGATGAAGGGATCAATTATCCCAAATCGAAGCGTTTCGTTCGGGAGATTAAGTTGCAGATTGGCAACTCTTTTAGTACCCCCAAAACTTCTGAAACAGAAAGTTCTTATCAAGATAGCAACAATGGAGAGAAAAAACCAAAAAACAAGGCTTTAGCTAAAACCCTGATTCAACCAAGGCAGGGTTTATCGAAATATAAAGGTGTTCGCCAACGAAAATGGGGCAAATGGGCTGCTGAAATTCGCGATCCTTTCAAAGGAAGACGGGTCTGGTTGGGTACTTATAGTACTGCTGAGGAGGCTTCGCGAGCTTACGAATTAAAACGCCTTGAATTCGAGAGTATGACTAAGAATAGCACAAATGTGTCTGAGAAGAGTTCTGATGACCAAAATCAAACCAATACTAATGTTGCTAGTGTCTCAGAGGACTCTGCAGAAAGTTCGGCATCACATGCTTCACACTCCTTGCCATCATCGGTTCTTGAATTGGACTCTTTAACTTCTGCCTCTGCTAATGTTAATGAAAAGGCGAGCGACGTTGCTTTGGAGGCTAATGTTGTTGAACAAGTGCGTGAGTTGGCATTAATGGAGGAAACTCTATCTTTGGCTCAAATTAGTGAAACTATGGACCTTGATTTGGAGCTCGAGTCATTCCTTGTTGGCGCTGACGATTTCGGTCAGCATTTGGATGAGTTTGTTATCGATGATTTTGAGGATCCTCCGGTTTGTGCGATCGAGGGTGATGACCAGTTGCCTACTGGTTTGCCTGATTTTGATTTCGACTTTGACTTTGATGGCTACGATGAGTCCTTTGGTTTGATGGATGATGCTCCGCGGATGAATGGAACAGCCCTCAATATAGCATGCCCATAATTTTGCAGCTTAGATGAGTTATATCTGGATATAATATTAGTATTACATGTTTTAAGTATCAATTGAGTTGTATGTCTCAAGAATCAGTTAAATAGATGCTTGAGACCGTGATTTTTCCTTAGTGAGTTCTATTTAGTGTTCATTGAAATTGTGAGTGCCTTTGGGTTTTCCCGTGCTCTTAGAGCCGTCCAAAGGGCTTTGTTCTTAATCTGCTTAGTCTTCGAGTGTATGTTGTCGATGAAAGGGCTTGAAAACGAGTGTGATTTTACTCCCTATTATCTATCTTTTTTACAAACTATGATATCAGTGATGAGTATGATATGAATTTTAGCAGAGAAAACTCTTTTATTTTGTCTGTTCTTCTCCTATTGATAGCCACTGTATGTCATCTGTTTAATGCTTTCTTGGCTTAGCATGTTTCAACCTAGAGTTCCGTTTGGTTGGGTGTGAAAGTTACAAATGCAGAATTTCTTGAATTCAAAATGGTGGCAGGCTTATCATTTGTGCTTCTGATTTGGTATACTTTTGGTCTTTATGTTATGGTCCATTGTAAGGTATGAGACTTGAGGCTCACATCGGTATTGCAATGTGATGATGTGGAGTTTATATAACTTTGGGCTCTCCCACCTTAATAGTCAGCCAGATTTTGGGATGTTGTTTTCCCTGGGTTGTGTCACTTCATTAAGGGCGGAGCTACACTAGTCTGTGCGGGTTCGGGCGATTTTTTCCTGAACCCTCTATTTGTATAGAAAAATTTATGGCTTCAATAAAAATATATGATTTGGATTCAATGGTAAGGACTGTGAGAAAACGCTCAGGTTTGAGAACCCGTAAAGCACGCATTTTATTGCATTTTTTATCATGTTTTCTTTTATTTTTCTATTTTATAAAAAAAGCACAAAGTAATTATAAAATAGAATGACAAAGCTCTAAACAAAGGAGCCTACTGGTTTCCTTGCAGAATCAGAATTACACTTTTCCTCTTTTATAGGCATAATAGCGTAAATGATACTTATATTTGTATTATTTTGTCATATTAATTCCTAAACTTATCATTTTGCCAATTGAATATTTATACACGCTAAATTCCTCTGATCATTAATCGAGCTTATGTGGCATTGACATAGCTAAGTTGAAAAAATTATGTGTAACACACGCGTGTAAAGAGAGTGATACTAGTGATTTTGATTAAAAATAAATTAAACTAAAAAAAACTAACGTTAATCGAAATTACCACCCTCCCCCTCCCAATTTTCTTTTCTTTCTCAGTTTTTTTTTTCACTTTTCTCCTCGCCCCCAATCCCTCTCCCCCCTCCATCTTTTCACCTCCACACTACTGTAAATAATGGACGGCCTTCAAACTCACAAAATCGGAAATATACTAATTTTCTCTATTTCTCTAACAAAAGAATAATTTACATTTCTTTTTTTTTTGTTTAATCAAAACCCAACTGATTAGAGTTCTGGCGAGTTTCGTTCCTCCTATGATATTGCTCCAGGTCCTACTCGTGGTAGTAGTGTCACTAATTCCGACAACTCTTTAGGTTGACAAATAGATCTATTTTGATTCTGACGACACTGTTCTGTTTAATAAAAACCCTCTCACTAATAAATAATTTCACTGGCGTTTTGTTTGCTGCTCTTAAAACTCCATTCATGGTCCCTCTAGTGCGACCAACAACGTAAGCCAACTTCCTTGATGGATATTTCACATTATCAGGCGCTTTAAATGTCAATGAAAGGACGATCTTTGCTGGAAATGAAAGGGCGATCTTTGATGGGTGGGATTTTGAAAGGACTATCTTTGCTGGTGGTTAGGGAATGGTTCACGGTGGTCAGATAAAGAAAGAGGTTGTAATGGTGACTATGAGGTTGTTTTGAGGTGGAATAATCGATAAAGTGTAAAATGATAGACAATATTAGGTTTGAGTGGCCATTCCTACTTTTCAATAGTTTATTTTCCTACGTGGCACTAGTAATGACGTGGCGTCCTAAGTACAAGAAATTGTATTACACGCACTGATAGCCTCCTGTCATAAGCGGTTATTATACATTATTTAAACAATTGTAAGTGTTCCATTGAGAAAATAATAAGATTGGGGATCGATATGACAAAGTAGCACACGTATAAGAGCTATTTAGACTATTCTGCCTTTTTTATAAACAAAAGATGCTCTAGTTCAACAAAAGAAAAAAAGATGCATGTTCACAATTCTACATCCAAATAAAATAACAAACATTATAGTTTTGTTGTTTAGAACCCACACACTTTAAATCCTAATCCCAAGCCTATGCTCTTTATGTAATCAACTAATATTATATCGTCCAAGCTCTCCGGTGCTAGTGAAGTGTGCAAATACCTATATATCAAATGATCATAGAATTTTGTCGCAGAAAACAAATTTCTTGCACCTAGTATTTACACAAAATTAGCTAGGTTAACTATGTATTGGGGTAAAACTGAATTTATATACATGTTGTGATACGTGTATCAGTCAAACGATCAAAGCATTATTATCAGCCACGAGGCAGGGGCGATAATAGATACAGGAGAAAAAACTGAAAGAGGCACGAGTTGTTATTCAAATAACGCGAGGCTCGTACATATCCAAGTCAATTAAAGCTCGAGGATCAGTAGGAATTAAAGGAGTGAATCTGATAACACGGAAGAGGCCAAATTCAATATTAAATGTCAAATACATTAGAGAATTTGTGTTTAATGTAAATGATTGAGTAAAGTTTTCTTTTTATGTCATTTATTACTCATAATTACCTCATTAAGACAAAGGCATTACACATTCTCCTAGAATCGACTATAAAAGGAGAAGGCCTGTACATTTGTTAAGACACGAAATACCATTGAGATATCACTGAAATACAAAATTATTTACTGATTTACTATTGCTCTCAGAAATCTTTTATTATTTTTGTCTCTTGATTATCAGTAACCCGAATTTCTCTTTATTCATAGCTTTGACCAAAGACTCAGATTTTTGGTTAAACAAATTGGTTCCGTTACCGAGAATCTGATAATATATTCTTTTTAAGTTACATTCTACCTATTGTTATAATCATGTCAAACAATAACAACAAACACAACAACAACAACAACAATAATAGTGGCAACATCTTGGGAAACCATGAAAATCAAATCAAGCAAGATCAAGGAGATTTACAAAATATTAATGTGGTTCCTTCCACCCATGATTCGGCTTAACATTCTCGTGAAGACTCTCCTGCTCCTGAATCTCGTGCTAATGAACAAGAGTAGTCTGACATTTTGAAGGGGTAGATGAAGCTTTGCAAAAAGTAATTGACGCTCGGGTTAGAAAATCTCTTCAGGCTATAGTTAGTCAATTACCTGTTGCACCATCCACACCTACGCCTAACAATAATACGTTGGAGAATCCTCGTTCTGGGCTTGTTAATTTTGGAAATGGAGGAACCTCCCGTGAACCACATGAGGGAGAACCAGGTAATTCGAATAATTCTCATTTGCAAAATTTAGTACTAACGTTGCAGAAATAGCTTAAGGAACAAAATGAGCGCATCGAGCAAATCCCTGGAGTTCCTCCTGTAATCAAAGGAGTGGATATGGATAAATACTCGCAACAACCATAGAAACCAAGTGTTGCTCCCATTCCAATCCCTAAAAAGTGAAAAATGCCTAACATCCCAAAGTACGACGGCACAACAGACCCACATGATCATGTAACTGCATTTACTACATGTGTAAAAGGCAACGACTTGACCAAACAAGCCATTGAATCAGTGTTGGTCAAGAAATTTGGAGAAACACTCACCAAGGGTGCATTGACCTGGTATTCTCTTTTACCTAAAAAATTTATAAACTCTTTTGCTAAGCTTGCAGATTCTTTTATTAAAGCACACTCGGGAGCTCAAAGGGTTAAGAAAAGAATGGAAGATATTTTCAAAATCAAACAAGGGGACTCAGAGTTTCTCAGAGATTTTGTTGATAGATTCCAATGAGAAAGGATGACTTTACCCCGTGTACCTGACAATTGGGCTGCAATAGCTTTTGCGAGCAATTTAAATGACAAAAGTTCAGAAGTCATGAGAAGACTTAAAGAAAGCCTTCGAGAGCTCCCTACAACTACCTGGAATGACATTTATTATAGGTACAGTACGAAGTTGCGGATTGAGGAAGATACTGTACCTTGATTTCATCATGAAGAAAAGAGCAATTCCAGGAGGTCAGAAACCAAAAAAGGATCAGGTAAAAACATGTAGGGACCATACATGGGATCTGGTGGAAAAGACTCACGTTCAAGGTCAGATAACAAAAGAAGTTTAAAGGCGAGATTTGGTGGTTATAAAATTCAATGTCACTACATACGAGCTCGTAGCTATTTTGAAAAGCATGGGAGATAAGGTACGGTGGCCTAAAGAGATGCGGTCAAATCCAAACAGGCGCAATCCAGACCATTGGTGTGAATTCCACAATGATCACGAGCATAAAACTTCATAATGTAGATTCTTACAAAATGAATTGGACCATCTATTGAAACAAGGGTATCTCACTATATTATTTAGTGAGAAAGGTAAGCAAGCCTATATGAAAGATAGGCAAGAGCCACTAAAGCCCCCATCATCCAAAAGAACCGTGAATGTTATAAGTGGAGGAGAAGATATTCATGGTGTAACATATACAACTTCCAACAAGGTTTCTCAAGTAACGATTACACACGAGAAACGGGTACGACGGGTTTTGGAAGACGAAAGTATTTATTTCGATAATACAGATACAGAAGGAGTGTTGACCCCCACAATGACGCACTAGTAATATCTTTACTTGTACATGACACTAATGTAAAACGAGTTTTGATTGATCCAAGAAGTTTCGTAAATATTATACTAGTAAGGGTATTACGTGAGATGCAAGCTGAAGACAAAATGATACGGAAGGCGCATACCTTATCCGGGTTCGACAATTCAAGTGAGGTAACAAAAGGAGAGGTAATTCTAACAACTTTTGCTGCATGTGTTGTTAAAAAAAAAAAATTCAGGTAGTAGATATAGAAATGGATTATAATATGATCATGGGAAGAACATGGATCCATGATATGGATGTTATCCCATTAACTCTACATCAAGTCATTAAGTTCCCATCACCATGGGGAATTTGCTAAATTTGTGGAGATCAACATACAGCCAGGAATATTAATGTTGTAACATATATGAGCTCCGTAAATAAAGAAAAATAGCAATTACAGGGAACAGTTGGGGTATCAAGGTTCAAACCTCAACTGAGAAAGGACGGACAAATTTAGACTCGAGACCTGATACAATTCAAGATCCTGAAGAGAATGAAAATATCAAAACGACAATTGAAGAACTCAAAGCTGTGATATTATTTGAGCAATGGCCTGAACGGAAAGTTTATGTTGGAGCCAATCTAAGCTCAGACATGCGAGGTATGTTAATTGAATTTCTAAAAGCTAATGTGGATTATTTTTCTTGGTCTCATGCTGATATGACAAGGATACCACCGGATGTGATGAACTAAATGAAGACCCATCATTCACACCAGTAAAGAAAAAGAAAAGAAAACAAGGATCTTTCAAAATTAGGTGATTCAAGATGAGGTCCAAAAACTATTAAAAATTGGGTTTATCCGTGTGGTAAAATATCCTAATTGGTTAGCTAATACAGTTTCAGTACCTAAGAAAAATGGTAAGTGGCGAGTTTGTAAAGATTATATAGATCTTAACAAAGCTTGTACAAAAGACTCTTTCATTTTACCGCATATAGATCAGTTAATTGATGCAACTGCAGGCGTGAACTTCTAAGTTTTTTAGATACATATTCAGGTTATAACCAAATCAAAATGGATCCAAGTGATGAAGATAAAACTTCTTTCATCACTGAGAGGGGGACTTACTGTAATAACGTAATGCCCTTTGGTCTAAAACAGGCTGGTGCAACCTAGCAAAGGTCACTAAAATGTTCCATGAACATTTAGAAAAAACCATGAAGGTATATATAGACGATATGCTCGTCAAAACCCAACATTCTCATAATCACATCTCTCATTTATCTGTCACATTTCAAATTTTATGAAAGTTTGATATGAAACTCAATCCAGAAAAATGCGCATTTGGGGTCGCATAAGGTAAGTTTTTGAGTTTTCTTGCTTCTAACTGTTGTATTGAGGTAAATCCTTCACATATCAAAGCAATAGAGGAAATCCCTAATGTACTTACAAATAAAAAAGAAGTTCAAAGGCTAACGAGAAGAATTGCAGCTTTGGGGAGATTTATTTCCAAGTCATTAGAAAAATAATTTAAAGTTTTCTCCGGACTCAAAAAGCAAGATCATTTTGAATGGAACGAAGATTGTCAATAAGAACTTAGAAATTTAAAAGCTTATTTGTCAAAACAACCATTGTTGGCAAAACCAAAGGAAGGAGAAAAGTTACTTATCTATTTGGTGGTATCAGAAGTTGAGGTAAGTGCTGTTTTAGTCCGTGAGGACCAAGGTAGATAATCTCCTATCTATTATGTAAGAAAGTCTTTGTTAGAAGCAGAAACACGGAATCTGCAACTAGAAAAGTTAGCACTTGCCATGGCCTCTAGAAAATTAAGACCTTACTTTCAATGTCATCCCATTGTTGTAGTTACTGCTTTTCCATTACGAAACATTCTGCATAAACATAAATTATCAAGAAGGTTAGAATAGTGGGCTACAGAATTAAGTGAATGCGAAATCACTTATCAACCTAGGACTGCTATAAAATCTCAAGTATTAGCTGATTTTAGTCAAGGGATGCAAATAGAAGCGGAAAAAGAATTACAAGTTTTCAACAGTGAAAACCCGGGGACTTGAATTTTATTTACTGATGACTCATCTAATGTAAAAGGAGTGGGCCTAGGGATAGTTCTCGTACCACCTACGGGTGAAACCATTAGACACACTATAAAATGTCATTCTATAACTAACAATGAAGCAGAGTATGAAGTTGTGATTACATGTTTAGAATTGGCATGAGAACTCAACATAACACAGATTATAATAAAGAGTGATTCACAACTCGTTGTCAATCAAATGCTGGGGATTCATACAGCCAGGGAAACGCGAATTCAAGATACCTAGAAAAGGTATGGGAACTAATAAAGCCATTTCAAACATGGAAGGTAATGCAGATCCCAAGAGATGAAAATGTAGAGGCAGATGCCGTGGCTAATTCGCATCTGTAGAGGACGTAGCGAATGACTCAAATGCTTCAGTCGTACATTTATTTCATTTCATCCTCGAACCTGATAAGAATGAGACAAATTTTAATCATTTAACATGGGATTGGAGAAACGAAATTGTTGCTTTTCTACAGCACGAAACCGTACCTGATGACAAAAGGAAAGCTCATGCACTTCGCAAAAAAGCTGATCATTATTATTTACATCAAGGGAATCTTTATCGGAAAATATTTGGTGGACCTTTACTAAGGTGTCTCGGACCTTCCCAAATGGAATATGTCATGAGGGAAATACACGAAGGACATTGCGAGAATCACGCAGGAGGAAGGTCATTGGTAAAAACATTAATAAGGGCAGGTTATTACTGGCCTAAGATGGAGGAGGACGCAGAAAGTTTCGTATCAAAATCTGCTACATCCAGTTATAGCACTGTGGCCCTGTATGAAATGGGGGATGGATATCGTAGGACCATTACCACAGGCAAAAGGTCAGGTAAAGGTTCTACTTGTACTCACTAATTATTTCACTAAGTGGGTAGAAACAGGAGCATTTAAGCAGGTACGAGAAAAGGAAGTCAAGGATTTCATATGGAGAAATATAATATGCCGCTTTGGAGTACCAAAGGATATCGTATGTGATAATTGTCACACCTCCCTTTTACCGCGCCCGCGAGGGCGCAAGGGAGTTTTTTTAATTAAAGGACAATCGAAACAGAATTATTTATTAAGATTCAGAGTCGCCACTTGGGAGATCTATGGTGTCCCAAGTCACCGATTTTAATCCCGAATTGAGAAAAAGAATGACTCTGTTTAACAGTCCGCGAACCAGAAATCTGAATAAGGAATTCTGTTAACCCGAGAGAAGGTGTTAGGCATTTCCGAGATCGTGGTTCTAGCACGGTCGCTATCAGCTTAGTTATCTGATTTTTACAATTATGATCTTAAAAGAAAATTTTAACTTTGAACCAATTTTATCATTATTAATATTGTTATTTTACAGAGAAGTGCGATGTCGTGAAAACGTATCTCGAATCATGTCATAACCAGTGTACGCGTGGTCTTCGACACAATTCAACTTCATTGAGATTTGGATTTGGGTCGCGTAAATACACGCCCGAGTTTAGGAAGGTAAGATTAATTAAGGCGCGTTCTAAAGATACTAACGTGTCGTTAATTTGGGAAAAGGCCGCGAAAATTCACTAAGCGGCCGACTCCGAAATCTATCCAGTTGTTATATACTTATAGATGGCACCGTAGCTCGTGTGTTTTATTTGGCGAGGCTCATCTCATTCATTTTTAAAAGGATAATCCTAATATGGCTACATTTTTTGTCTATTTAAGTTCGTCTCTAAAATGAAAGAAAGTCCTATATTATTTACATGCTAGAATTATTAGCCTAAGTTATAAACATGGTATTAACTTAGAAATGAACAGGGAGGGGGGGGGGGGGCGGGAAGAGTAGCAAAACAGTTTGGGCCCAAGCCCAACGCGAGGCACAAGGTTGGAGGCCTGGGCCACTTAATTCGAAATTCTCTTGGTCCCAAGCCCAACGCAGGGCATAAACGTGGCCCGGGCCATCTCGTTTTGGCCTTTAAGGAGGGCTGGTTACTTTGTTTACCTATGTTTGATACTAACAAGTAAAGGCAAAATATGAAATTAACAGTTGAAGAAGCTTATTTTGATTCTAGAATAGACGGACTATCAGCTGGAAGAACTAGAATTACTAGTTAATTATCTTTCACATGAAGCCTATTTAACTATGCTACAACGGAATCGAAAAAACTAGAATTGGCAGAATAGACATGTTGTTTTCATTAGTTTTTTCTAACTAACATATACGGATTTGGACTTGCAAATTTAAGCTATTATAGATTGAGGCTAATACATACAATTCCAGATGCTTACATTATTCTACCGAACTACTAACTGATGTACACATAACTTGACATAAAAAGGCTAAATGGCTTCGAGCTTTAAAGCCCTTTTATTCATGCTTCACGTGTTCAGCTACATTGTGACTAGATAGTGTGTGTACCTGGGATTTTGATCAAAGGATAGACAGTATGAGTATAGGAGCAAGCAGATAACACGACAACACACAACCTCAACAACAAACAACAGTCCAGAAATAACAGAAGCCCAGTATAGATGAACAACAACCGACAGAACAAATGTCCACAAAGATGATGCAATAGAACTTGAATACCAAATGTGCAAACTCAGTAATAGCCCAGATAAATACCAGAAAACCAGTAACAACAGAACACCGAGGATATAACTGGAAGTCCAACAGTCACTCAAAGTTCAGCCTTAACTTAACTAATTGCTGGTCTAGGAGGATCCAAAAAAAAAACAACCTAACACTCTATTTTTCTTATTTTGTTTATCTTTGGAGCTTTTGAAAGTCAAAAATCCAGCCTTAACTATATGTCACTCTCTAAATCTTTTTACTCAAAGGTCCCCCTCTCTCAAGTTCTGAAAATCTAATCTTTCAAAAGACTTTCAGCTTGTAAAATCTGGACCTCTTTTTTCAAGTTTTTTGTTCTCTAAAATATGATCTTCTAATTATCCAAATGACTCTTATTTATCTACAAACAAGACCCTCTTTTACCTCCCCTTTAATTATACTACTACCCTTTTATTATTACCTCTTACTTTTATTCCCAACCCCCAAATATGCTCTTCTATGTGCCTTTTCAGTTTTTTATCATTAAGATACTATTCCTAATTCCAATCAGATAGACAACACAATTGATCCCATTTGAACAAATAGCAATCACACACAATTACGAAAATAATTACAGTTTCATACAAACTTATGAACACTGACTGATTCCTAATTAACCAACAAACTAGAACAACTATAACCGATCCAACTTCCCAAATTAGTTGGAAATATTCATGGAAACAAACCAAAAGAAGGCCAATAAAAAGGTAAACTGCAATCGACTGAACCAATTGATAAGCAACAGACAATTACAGGAGTAATCATGGTTTTATAAAAGGCATCACAGACATCGAATAATTGAAATAAATAACAATATATACAAAACGAAACAAAATGTAGAATGAACATAAAGCATTTGATCCTAAAGAAAGGGGTAGAAGATGATTTTACTGAAAGGAGCCAACAGAGCAGAAAAATATGCGGAAACCTACCAGTGTAAACGAGGACCGAGTTTGAACTTCCAACTTTTGGATTTAGGACAAAGCGGATCCTATCGTTAACTCATTCCTGGCTTATTTGACCTGGACCAAAGCGTACTTTGATCGTGAGTTTTCAATGTAAAAACACACGACCAAGTCCAATTTGGTCTACAGATCCTCAATTGTCCACTGAACCTTGCGCTTGAGAAAACTGGGGTTGGGGTCATATTTCGATCCAAGATTTGAGGGAATCCAATGACATTTGAGGGAATTTACTGATGGTTTAAGGGAGAGGGAAGTCAGGTGGACACTTGGTATCGATTTGGGGTGGTTTGGTATAGTTTGAGTTTTGGCCTGAATCTTCAATTGAAGATTCGAGAAGATACAATTGGATTCGAGCCAAGGTAATAGGAGATTTGGGATCAGGGTGTGAAGGGGTTCGATGGTGTTAATTTTGTGGCTGGTGGCGTTGATGCCGCCGAGTTTCAGGCAAAAGGGTGGGGTGGCAGCTAGGGTTATCATCGTCTCTGAGAGAGACGATGAACAAGGATGCGGGGGAGGGGGGGTGTTTGGTTTGGGGGAATGGGTAAGAAGATGGGGATTATATATAATGTGGGGGAAATTGATCCTGGCCGTTGGATGAAATAAGATCGATGGCCAGGACCTTTTCATTAAGGAAAAACAGTGTTGTTTGATTAAGTGAGAATTGGGTTGATCTCAGACATGAACGGGTATGGTATAGATGAGATCTTGAGACCGTTAGATCTAGGGAAAAAGGACGACTCAGATTTGTAATGTCTATACAGCGTCGTTTGGTTGGTCCTGGAGACTGAACTGGACCGTTAGATCTGTTTGATCAACGACCCAGATTTAAGGCATCGAAACGACATCGTTTTGACTTCTGAGAGACCAAGTGTATTGGACTGGGTCATGCAAAATGTTTGGGCCTGATTTGTTTGGTCTATTTTTGGCCCAATCCGAGTTTTCCTTTATTTTCTTTCTCTTTTCTTTTTCTTCTTTTAAATTTTAATTAACAAAAATTCTAAATTAAATTGTAACATCATAATTAAACTATAATGTATCAATTAATCCTTAACAAAAATTAACACACGAGTTAAAATATTTAATTAAAATAAAATCACACAATGGCACATTTAAATGACAAAAAATCGAATAAAATGCATATTTTTTTGTGATTTTCCTTTAAAACCAAATTACGATTTAAATAATTCCTAAAGGCACAATTAAATTTTAATATGCCTGCAATACGTATTTTTGTATTTTTTATTAATTAAACAAGATAAACATTCATAGAAAAATATAAATAATTATCCAAAATTCCACACAAATTCTAAAAATTGTAGACCAAAGATATTTATTTCATTTTTGATTTCTTTTGGAGTAATTTTCGTGAAGCAAAAATCACGTGCTCACATTAACGGACCGCAATCGTAGGAGCCCAAATCACAGAATTTTTCAAAGTTGGCAAATCAAAAGGATAATATCCACACCGTATCATCCAGTAGGTAATGGGCAAGCAGAATCCACAAAGAAGTTCATTATCAATAACTTGAAGAAATGGTTACAAGGTTCAAAAGTAATTGTCCTGAGGTACTACCTGGGGTCTTATGAGCTTATCGTACAACGACAAAGACAAGCACGGGAGAAACACCATTTTCAATGGTTTATGGCGCGGAAGTTTTAATTCCAATTGAAATAGGAGAATCAAGCACATGGTACGTTTATGAAACAAAGGAATCAAATGATGTAGAAATTCGGGTAAACCTTGATTTGCTCGAAGGCAGGAGAGAAGCTACATTAATAAGGATGGCAACACAAAAACAAGTCATAAAACGGTATTATAACCAGAAAGCACGTCTCAGATTCTTTAAAAATTGGGGACTACGTGCTAAAGAAGGTTTTTTAATCTATGAAAGCTGCTAATTCAGGAAAGCTAATTCCAACATAGGAAGGACCCTACAGAGTTCGTGAAATTGCAGGAAAGGAGCATACGAATTGGACACGATGGATGGGAAAATTCTACCATCACATTGGAACGTTTTCCATCTAAAGAGATATTACTTATGAGAGAATACCCACAGCCAGGTATCGCCATGCTAAAATTTATCTTTGAATTGTTAAAATTTAACTAACGATTTTAGATGCTAGAAAAAATACTAACACGTACCAAATGATGAGTCATGACCTGTACGGCAAAATGGAATACTCTAAAGTTTCCGGCCCAGGGTTACAACTAATCTGATGGAAACACAAACATGTTAAGCAACCTTCATCGATAATCATACCTCCGAGTCCCGTATGTTTTTCTTTTTCAGCAAAAGGACCAAATTGAGAAAAACAAAAAAGTGCTCGAGGCTTCATACTTCATCGCTCAAACACTTGGGGGACTACATATTATAACAGATACGTGTAGAAAAATAGATACTTGTGCGTAAAATCGGACGAAAATCGAATAAGATTATGCAAGATTTAAAGAGAAATCAAGCTGCAAAGAGACACGTGTTGAGCAAAAGTTACGAAGTTTCAGCATTCATCATTGTGTTCTTTCCCATTAAAGCAAAAGGGAGATCTATGTCATCATAGTGTTTTTTCCCATGATAATGACGGAGTCACTTCTCAAACTCATGAGAACAATGGATTCACATCTCAAACCCTTCCTAATATATAAAGATAGGGGTCTTGACGATGTACTAGAACAAGTTATAAGAAGAAACCTTGTATGATTTATTTTTATTTTGTAAAAAATCTGTGACAAGAAAAACAGTTACGAGAAAGCTATAGATGTAATTCAAATACATGTAAAGTGTTATCCAAAAACTTGTCAAGGTTCATAAATAGAAACCTGTCAAAGTTATTTGAAATAAAACATGTGCGTTCTTATCTCTTACATCGTATTATAACACCATTATGAAGTTGAAACGTCTTCTTCTTTAAGTGTCGATATATAAAAGGGCCCTCTTTTATAAACCCCATGCTAATAAGTCATGGGAATAATCATAAAGTATTTTCAAAGGATAAAAAAGCTAAATTATTCTCTAAGTCCTAAGGAAATGAAAAAGTCAAGAGTAAAACATATAGAAGTAATGGAAAAACTTCTCAATATAATTAAAAAGGCTAAGTAAATACTTAGTCAACAAAATGCTTATACAAGTACGCCATCATGATAACTGTGGACTTTTTCGAAAAAATCCCTTAAAAGCTAATCAAGGGATAAACCACCATTCAAAAAATAAAAATATAAAAGCACAAGTTCAGAAACATAAACTGGTCACTGAAGTGCTGAAGCATCAGAAGTTGTGATACTAGCTTCATTTTCAGGAACAGCCAGAGGCATGGTATCAACTTCAGGAGAAGCAATAGGTGCGGTGTCAACTTGACTTGAAGTAATACGATCAGCAAGGGAAGAAAGAGTAACGAAAGCTTCAACTTCTGTTGACTGAGTCATGGGAGTCTCACTCTCGGGAACTTGAGCTGCAACGTTTTCAACTTCAAGGGCTTCAGCCGTAGCTTCTTAATTTGTAAGTTCTTCAGCCACGGGAGTCTCAATTGACAAAGAATAAAAGTCAAGTGATTGTTGAGTCTTTTCAATAATGTCTAAAACTTTGGCCAATTCCGATTCCAAATCAAAGTTTTCTTGACTGGCCTCAGTTAAGCATCACGGCGAGAGTTCAGAAAAGTCCAACTTACTTCCAAGTCTGATTTATCTTCGAGAGTTTCATAATCTTTCTCCCACACTATAAGCTCCTTCTTTAGCTCTTCGATCTCAGTGAAGGTTGAACCAACACAAGCACGAAGGAAGGCATGAGAGCTCTCTAAAACACGTACCTTGTAAGAAGAGGTTCTTAAATCAGCTTGAGCTTGAGTCAAACTTTGTACCAACGCTCCAGCATATTCTTCTTTTTTGCTCAGAAGTGCCTTAAGTTCTCTAATCACTCGACTTTGACAACTATTTTGAAAAAGAACACTCAAGGCGCTCCTTATCCTTCCCAAATTGGCTAGAAGAAGCCCTGGCAACTGCTAATTCAAAGGTCAGTGCTCGCTTCTGCTGCTCCAGGTCATCTCTAATCTCTTACCATTCTTCTATAGTTCCTTGATCATTTTCAAATTTCTCCTTTCAATTAGCTGCTTCTAGCTGGGCTCCCTTAGCTATTCTCTCAGCCTCGAGGATAGATTTTTCAGACTCACGGGCCTTCTTTTCCAGAAGAGAAATTCTTCCCATCTATTCTGTGCCAATAAGGTTAGCCTACAATGGTAAAATGAAAGTAAGAATCTAAAAGGAAAAAAAACTTGTAAGTAAATAAAGGAAAAGTACTTTTAAAGTAGAATGAACTATGTCATTCATCAAAGTTAAGGAGTTGTGGCTGTTCATTTTCTTCTTTTCAATATCTCCAATTAAAGGCTCGAGCCAGACATTTGCTCCACCATATTTCCTTAGAAGGCTGCTATTGGCAGGAACTTTAATTGTCACGCTCCTCATAGCCACACTTCTACTAGTGAACCCTCTTATGTATGATGGACATTGGAAGAGGGAACTATAGAAGTAGGAACTGTGGAAGAAGTGAAAATAGAAGGGGTCGAAGTTGAAATAGTATAAACAGGTAAGGGAGCAGAAGAAGATAAAGTGGGCAAAGAGGCACTTGCAGCTAAAGGAGGAATGAAAGGAACAGAAATAGAGGAAGAAATAGGAGGTTCATCCAAAAATTGACCTAGTTCACCACTTTCGAAACCTCTAACGAAGATATGACGAATGGATTCATTGGTATCCTGAGGGACGGTCTCAGCATTAGAAACTACGTGAACAGGCTCGCTAAGAGAGCCACGTGCAGGAGAAACTTCATTCTTCAGCCGCATCTTCATAAATGATGTGTCTCCTATCTCTTGGCCTAACCACCAAAGAACTGTCTTCATTTTCATCTTCCTCGGAGTCTTCTTAAACAATTTTTCTCTTTAACAACTTAGCCTGAGTTCTTTTCAAAGAGAGGAGATTTCCAGAAGAAGCTCAAAGGACGGTAGCCACTTCAGTTGTCATTCCTCTAATAGCAAATCCTGATAAAAAGAAGGATAAAAAGTTAAATATTTTTTAATATACGAAAAAAGCATAAAAGATGCATAAGGTGAGTTTCACTTTCCAACCATGTAGATTGGAAATGGATTTCCAGGTTCCTGCCTCCATAGGCACGACTTTCAAAATTGCATCTACCCAACCACAGAAATTAGGAACGGGTTCCACGTCTCCTATGATTGCTACAATAAAAAGCAAAAGAGAATGAAATTAGAAAAGGAGTTAAAATTCTTTGAAAAAAATGTTGGAACATATGTATATGTTCATACTTATATGTTTTGATAATTGACAAACTAATTTAATGGAAAATAATATATGCCAAATAAATGTGAGTTATTATTGAATACACTTTAATTTATATTTTAACTAAAGTGCTATTCATTTTGTAGATATGCAAAAGGAAGATAAAGAATTGATATGCAAAATTACAATGAGCATAGAGGAAGAAAAGGCTATGCAACGTTATTTGAGCGGACAAGAATTGGAGTCCAAGAAGTTCAAGACAAGATCGAGAGAAGCAATGAAAATAAATGAAGACCTTTTGTTGAGTCTTATTTATATTGTCTTTATTGTGATCTTGATCCGACTTTAAGTTTGAGTCTTGGCTTCTCTCATAAAATAATTTTACAACATATGCATATCATAAATGATTTTAAAATATATGCATATCATAAGTGATCTTACAATATATGCATATCACAAATAATTTTGCAATATATGCATATCACAAATAATTTTACAATATATGCATATCATAAATGGTTTTACAATATATGCATATCATAAATATTTTTATTGCATTTAAAACAAATTGGTTTTAAATGTTATATAATAAATATTTTTAATACATTTAAAACAAAATGATTTTAAATGTTTTTATTGATTCGGAATGGTCATTACAATTGTTTTTCATGTTTAAGATATTTATATCTTCAAACAAAGCTTTGAAAAATATTTTATAACTTATTTTCAATAAGTTAGTTGTTTTAAAAACGGACTATTTCCGCAAGGTCAGATAGTCGAATATCTGATATTGGATAGTCGACTATCCTGATGACCGTTGCCAAGATAGTCGAATATCCATATCAGATAGTCGACTATCCTTATGACCGTTGCCAAGATAGTCGAATAACCATATCGGATAGTCGACTATCTAACAGATTTTCAGAATCTGTATTTATGATCATAGCAACGGCTAGGAGTGATTTTGGAGCTATAAATACATCTCAAAATCACTCATTAAACACATAACTTCTGACCAAAACATTCATAAGCTTTCATACATTTCCAATATCATTTATTGATCATTTTTATCACATTTTGAAAGCCAAGGTCTTGAATTTATTGTTGTGTTCTTGAGCGTATTTGTTTACTCATATCCACTCTATTAAGAGAGTCTTGTTTAAGTGAGTGCTTAGTGTTTTGTACACTTGAAGAGAATTGTTATTCTCTTGTTGTAAGAAGGAACTTGTGCTTCCTTGGTTGAAGTCTTGGAGTGTTGTATCTCCGAGCAAAGGTGTTGAGGCTTGTGTCCTCAGGTTGTAAAGGTTTGTTAAGCACCCGTAAGCTTAACAGTGAAGTCTTGGGGTGAGGTATCCTCGAGCAAGTGAAGTCTTAAGGTGTGGTATCCTTGAGCAAGTGTAAAGGTTTGTTAAGCACCCGTAAGCTTAACGAAGTTAGTGCAAATCTCGAGAGAGTCTCTCGGGGACTGGACTAGCCACGGGTTGTGGTGAACCAGGATACATCGATGCGTTCTTTCTTATTTATCGCACTTATTTATTTCCTGCAATTTTTAAATTCCGCAAGTTTACGCTAATTTTTATTATAACGCTATTCACCCCCCCCCCCCCTCTAGCGTTAAGCGTATTATCTAACAAAAAATAGGTACTGAAAGGAAGAAAAACTTACGTATAAGGTTCCATTTCTCAGGAAAAGGAATATTTGTTTCACCCACTCATTTTCAGGGCTTACCAAAACCCTTTAAGTTCTTGCAGTTAAGGTAAAAATACCATTGCAGAATAACTGGGGTGGTAAAGATGAATAAGATGGGGAAACGTAAAGTCAACATCAGCACGAGTCTCTAACCAATTGAATTTAATATTCAGCAACTATCGCTCTCAGAATCTCGAGTTGCAATCAGATTCACCCACTCTAATTCGTGTTCCGTCGTTTGGGTTTTTCTATTCGAGTGAAACGAGATTTGTGATATTTTGGTTTCTGAAATTCTTCAATTTTTTCTCTTTCTCGTTGTTTACTTTTGTTTTTTCTTTTTGAAGGTGAATTTCCAAGCAAAAGAGTGTAATAACGATTGCTACTGCTCCATATGAGAATTTCTATACGGAAAAATAGAAGAGATGGTATCATCATAAAGTAATGCAACGGGATGGAAACTCAAGAGGTATATTTGATATCACAACATTTATTGGTATACCTTAAAGGTAAGTAATTTACTTTTCCCTTTCAAATTCTTGAAATTCTACGATTTGATTTCATATACAAACATAGACAACAAAGTTTGATTATAACTCTAATGGAGTTTGTAAGGAATTATAACCACGTGAAGTGGTAAAAGTTCTATGTCTTGCCATGATTAAATTCATGTATGATTGTGGGCAAAGAATTGAAAATCCGTCCCATTGAATTTGCTTCATTCTCATTCCCTTTAGAGAATGTGATAGCAGTATGTGATAAGTCTGAAAGAAGACAAAATTATTACCGTGAAGGTATCAATGGATGTGGACGTGGCAATAGACGGAATTATAATCGTCATCATTGTGATAATGAGAATAATAAAGATTCTCAAAATAATCTTTCACTTTATGAAAGTAATATTTGACATGAGATTGTATATAGCACATACAGATGATTATGATCCATTCCCTGAAGTGAGTGTGCTAATTGTAATAAAGCCCGTAAGTATGGACATGCTCTTGATGTAATTTTGTTTTATGTCTGACATTATGAAAAGAAAGTTCGTTGCCCTTGAAATTTCGGGCAAGAACTATATGACATGGGTGTTGGATGCTGAAATCCATTTGGATGCAATGGGTCTTGGAGACGCCATTAAAGACAGAAATAATGCATCCACCCAAGACTATGCTAAGGCCTTGATTTTCTTGCGTCATCACCTTGATGAAGGTTTGAAACTGTGCTAAGGCCTTGATTTTCTTGCGCCATCACCTTGATGAAGGTTTGAAACTGTTGGAAAATACGCTTAACGCTAGAGGGGGGGTGAATAGCGTTATAATAAAATTTAGCGTAAACTTGCGGAAATTAAAATTTGCAGGAAATAAATAAGTGCGTTAAATAAACAAAAAGAAAAGAACGCACCGGTATATTCTGGTTCACCACAACACGTGGCTAGTCCAGTCCCCGAGAGACTCTCTCGAGATTTTCCACTAACTTGTTAAGCTTACGGGTGCTCAACAAACCTTTACAACTTAAGGACACAAGCCTTAACACCTTTGGTCGGAGATACAACACTCCAAGACTTCAACCAAGGAAACACAAGTTCCTTACAACAAGAGAATCACAATTCTCTTACAAGTGTGTAAAACACTTAACACTCAAACAAAATACTCCTTTATGAGTAGGTATAAGTAAAAGAAGTAAGCTCTAGATCACAACAACTTTGGACAAGGATATGGCTCTCAAAAGCTTTATGAAATTGAATATAAAGTGATAAACAAAAGTATGCAAGCTTATAGCAATGTAATGATCAGTTGTAGTATGTTGTTGTGTTTAAAACACTGAAATAAAGTTGTATTTATAGTTGAAAAACTTGGCATTACCGTTGCCTAATTGCCAATTAAGAGTTGCTGATTTTACTCACTGACAATCGATTGTCAAATCCCAACAATCGATTGTCTGCCAGTCAGATCAAAATTCAATCCCAGATTTTACGCTTGATAATCGATTACTTACAATCCATAATCGATTACTGGCAACGTTCAAAAAATCCTTTCCAGATTTTACCACAAACAATCGATTGTCCAGAATCAACAATCGATTACTCAGCAACGTTCAAAAAAACTTTTCCGGATTTTAATCAAAACAATCGATTATACCAAATCAATAATCGATTACCCAATAACGTTCAAAAGTTCTTTTCCGGATTTTAATCACAACAATCGATTATACAGAATCAATAATCGATTACCTGACGGTATTTGAAAACTTTACGACAACGGTCAGCTTCACAATCGATTGCACAAAGTCAACAATCGATTACTTATCAGTTTTTGAAAATCATTTTAGACACTGCCTCTTGACAATCGATTGTTATATACTCACAATCGATTATTTAATAGTTTTGAAAAAGTCTGGAAGTCACTGCCTCAACACAATCGATTGTCATAAGTTCACAATCGATTATTTTGTGACTTTGAAAAATCTGAAGGACACTGTCTCTTCACAATCGATTGTCATTAGCTTCACAATCGATTATTCTGAGTTTTTGAAAAACTTTGATGGACACTGCCTCATCACAATCGATTGTCATTTGTTCACAATCGATTGTCATGCAGGTTTGAAAAACCTGATGCTCACTGTCTTACTCACAATCGATTGTCATTAGTTCACAATCGATTGTCATGCAGTCTTGGCTTAAAAACAATCGATTATCATAAGTACATAATCGATTATCTTAGTCCAGATTTTTAAGGCATGTCTAAAAATTATTTTGACTACTGTAAATATGCATGATTTAAAATCATTTGACGTTAAATTAAATATGCATGATTTTGGAAAATAGTTTTATGAGAGAAGCCATATTACAAGTCAAGTTGTAGGATCAAGATCACAAATAAGAATGACTCAATTAAACTTATAAAACTTTGTCTTGAGCTTGAATCTCGTTGTATATCAATTGTGCGCTTGTTTCTTGAACTTCGTCATATATCAATTTTCGCTTCGTTTGTCATTCATCAAAACCTACACAAAAGAACACACGTTTTAGTATATTGCATTGAGAACGTGTTTCCAACAATTTCCCCCTTTTTGATAATGGCAAACATTAAGCAGGATATGCAAGACAAGCAATTTATATTGACGATTCAAGACAAGTATATACATGTACCAAGTATGCAATTTGTTCCCCCTCAATTTGAGAATTCCCCCTCAATTTAAGCTTATAAATATTGAGAGTGCATACCCGTTATCTTCCCCTTTTTGCCATTAGCAAAAATAATAATAAGATGCCAAAGATGAAATAAACCTTGTTTATTTATTGGAAAGAAAAAAAACAGCAACATCAACCCGAATAATAGCAACATAATCGATTATTGATACGAAATAATCGATTTTTAGATGACGGAAACCGATTGTTGCACGTCAAGCTTTATAATTCCCCTTTCCTTTGGGGCGATACCTGCAAAAATCGTTAGACGTCTCCGACGCTCAAGTTAGAAATCTTGTAATAAAAAATGCAATGCATGACTTAGATCAACGTGGAGTCAAGGATCCCGAGTTCACTGCGAATTCGGAAGAAGGACTCTTTCTCTAAAGGCTTTGTAAAGATGTCTGCCAATTGGTTTTTGGTTTTAACAAATTCAATTTCGACATCGCCTTTGAGAACGTGATCTCTAATAAAATGATGTCTAATTTCAATGTGTTTCGTTCGCGAATGAAGAACGGGGTTCTTCGTCAAGCATATGGCACTAGTATTATCACATCTAAGAGGGATATGATCAAGACTTAGGCCATAGTCCAAGAGTTGTTGTTTCATCCATAGGATTCGAGCGCAACAACTCCCCGCGGCTACATATTCAGCCTCGGTTGTGGACAACGCAACACTTACTTGTTTCTTGCTAAACCAAGAAACGAGAGAGCTACCGAGCAAATGGCAAGTGCCACTAGTGCTCTTGCGGTCCAATTTGCATCCAGCAAAATCGGAATCGGAGTAGCCAACAAGTTGGCATGAAGAGCCTTTGGGGTACCATAGACCCACATTTGTAGTACCAACAAGATACCTTAAAATCCGTTTTACCGCAGTAAGGTGAGACTCCTTCGGACACGATTGATAACGAGCGCATAAGCATACGCTAAACATGATGTCCGGACGACTAGCAGTAAGATAAAGAAGAGATCCAATCATACCTCGATACTTTTTGGTGTCGACTTCCTTACCTTTCTCATCTTTGTCTAGATGATCGGATGTGCTCATGGGAGTTGCCATTTCTTTTGCATTGTTCATCTCAAATCGTTTCAGCAATTCTTTGCAATATTTGGTTTGACAAATGAATGTACCTTCTTTCATTTACTTTACTTGTAATCCCAAAAAGAATGTGAACTCACCCATCATAGACATCTCAAATTCGCTTGTCATTAGATCGGAAAATTCCTTGCATAAAATATTGTTAGTAGCACCAAATATAATATCATCTACATATATTTGAACTAACAAAATATCATTGTTTTTATGCTTAACAAAGAGAGTTGTGTCAACTTTCCCCCTAATGAAATCATTTTCCAAAAGAAACTTACTCAATCTTTCATACCAAGCTCGGGGAGCTTGTTTTAAACCATAAAGAGCCTTTTTGAGTTTGAAAACATGATCGGGAGATTTAAAGTCTTTAAAACCGGGGGGTTGTTCAACATAAACTTCTTCTAGAATAAAACCGTTTAGAAAAGCACTTTTCACATCCATTTGATATAAATTGAAATTCATAGAAGAGGCAAATGCAAGCAATAAGCGAATAGCTTCTAATCTAGCTACGGGAGCATATGTTTCCTCATAGTCAATACCTTCTTCTTGATTATAGCCTTTTGCTACAAGCCTAGCTTTGTTTCTAGTGATTATACAATTTTCATCTAGTTTATTGCGAAAAACTCATTTTTGTACCAATTATGGTATGACCTTCGGGTCTTGGCACCAAATCCCAAACGTCATTGCGTTCGAATTGGTTAAGCTCCTCTTTCATTGCCAAGGTCCAAAATTCATCCCCAATTGCATCTGAGATGGTTTTGGGTTCAATTTGAGAAACAAAAGCAGTATGTTCTAAGGTATTTTGAGAGAGTTTCGGGTACTTACCTTGTCTCCAACGTTGTCAATTACCTGTTCGATAGGGTGATCTTTGATTGTCCTCCACTCGTTAGGCACATTAATTTCTTTTTTCAATTGTGGCGCTTCTTCCGTTGGTTGTTCCTCAGTTTCATCTTTATTTTTCTTGGGTGGTTCCTCTTGTATTTTGTCTTTCAAGCTATCTAAGATACCTGCAAGATCAAAACCGGAATCCTTTCTCGCCAAGCGAGCATTATTTTCGGAAAATACAACATGAGGGGATTCCTCCACAATTTGGGTTCTTTTATTAAAGACCCTATATGCTTTACTACGTGAGGAATATCCAATGAAAATACCTTCATCCGACTTAGCATCAAATTTACCCAATTGGTCTTTGCCATTGTTATGAACAAAACATTTGCAACCAAAAACTCTAAAATGGGAAATATTTGGTTTTCTTCCCTTATAAAGTTCATAGGGGGTTTTCATGAGTATCGGCCGAATTACTACTCTATTTAGAACATAGCAAGCGGTACTCACGGCGTCCGCCCAAAAATGTTTGGGTATCTTAGCTTCGTCGAGCATGGTTCTAGCCATCTCTTCGAGACACCTATATTTCCTTTCCACCACCCCATTTTTTTGTGGTGTACGTGGAGCGGAAAAGATATGCTCGATTCCGAGTTCATCACAAAAGTCCGCAAAGAGATTGTGATCAAACTCTCCCCCATGATCACTTCTAATTGAAGTGACGGTTGTTTCTTTCTCATTTTGAACACGCTTAAGAAAATATTTAAAATTTTGAAAAGCATCACTTTTATTGGCAAGAAATAAAGTCCAAGTAAATCTCGAGTAATCATCAACAATCACAAAGGCATATCTATTTCTTCCTAGACTTTCAATGCGAGAAGGACCAAATAAATCCATATGAAGTAATTGCAATGGTCTAGAAGTTGAAACAATGTTTTTAGATTTGAAAGATGCTTTTGTTTGCTTCCCCTTTTGACACGAGTCACAAATAGAGTCATTTTCAAATTTTTAAAACGGGAAGACCAACAACTAAGTTTTGAGAAATCAATTTGTTCAAAAGATGCATATTGATATGTGCTACTCTACGATGCCATAGCCAAGTATCATCCTCTTTACTCATTAGACAGTCAACATAATCGGGTGAGGAATTAGCAAGATCAACCATATAAATATTATCCACTCTAAAACCACGGAGGATAATTTTGAAATCACTACGTCTGAACACTAAGCATTCATCCGAATCAAATAAAGCAAGATTTCCCTTGTCACACAATTGGCTTATGCTCAAGAGATTATGCTTTAATCCTTTATCAAGTAATATATGCTTAATAGAGGAATTTTCATCCTTACCGACCGAGCCGATGCCGATGATCTTTCCTTTATTGTTATCACCGAAGATAACACTTCCTCCTTCTTTGTGCTCTAATTGAAGGAATTTGGATTCATCTCCCGTCATATGCTTGGAGCATCCACTATCAAGGTACCATAGTACACTTGATCCCTTCAATCACACCTACAAAACAAATTAATGTTCTTTAGGTACCCATGCCATCTTGGGTCCTTGGGGGTTAGGCATATTATAATGATGCGATTGAGTAATATGTCTATGACGTGTAAAGCATGCAGGAGCAATATGACCAATGCGTCTACAATAATGACAAGTCACATTTGGGTTATGCATCCTTCTAGGTTCATAGTAACTAGACGGATGAAAATTTCTTACTCTATTTTGAACACTATGACTATTTCGCATTTCATGAGAATTATTTCTCCTACTATGAGCTCTAGGATGGGCAGCATTTCTAGAGTGATTGTTTCTCGGTTGAGGGCCATTTCTAGGTCTTCTCAAAGGTTCAATATTTGGCCTAAAATATGCATCATTTCTAGGGTAACTATTTCTAGGTGGTAAGTCATTTCTAGGTCTCCTAAAATGTTCAACATTTTGTCTAGCATGCATATTGGTTCTAGGATTGCTATTTCTAGGATAAGCATTTGTTTTATTAGTCCTAGGTTGAGCCTTAGGTGGTTGGGGTTTGGCTTCAACCTTTTCTTTAACCTCATTCTTAAATCCTATGCCATGCTTGGTTGATTTCAAATTAACAAAGACCTCATTCAAATTCTTGTGGGAAGAATTAAACTTATCTAAGGTACCTTTGAGTCTATCTACCTCATTTTTGAGATGCAAGCAAGAAGAACAATTTTTAGTAGAACTTTCGGGCTTATCGGCGCTTCTTTTTCCAAAAAAGTTGTTTTCCTCTTTCAGCTTTTCATTTTCTAAAACCAGTTTTTCTAAATCCTTTTCTTTCAAAGAAAGCTGTTTTTGAAAATCCTTTTCTTTTAATGAAGCATTTTATTTATGCCCTTAACAGTTTTTGAAGCCTTAATAAAATCAGCATATAATTCATCAAAAGCAGTTCGCATTTCTTCAAGAGTAAAGAAGTTTTTAGACGAAATTTGACATACCTCATCTTTGTTGTCTTCATGTGCCATAAGGCAAAGATTTGCTGCTTCGTCTTCTTCTCCTTTGCTTGACTCATCTCCGGAGTCGCCTCCCCAAGAAATGTATGCACGTTGCTTTTTAAAAGGTTTCTTCTCCTTTTTGATGTTTGGGCAATTTGATTTGATGTGCCCGGTTTCACCACATTCATAGCACTTGATTTGTTCGCCTTGCTTTTTGCCCTTGCATTCATACTCCTTGCGCATGAACTTTTGAAATCTTTTGATAACGAGTCCAAACTCGTTGTCTCCTTCCTCATCAATTTGCGGTTGGCTTGTGCTTGTCTTCAGAGCTATTCTTTGCCTCCTTTGATCATCAACAAAAGGGTTAAGAATAGTAGATTCATAGGTCTTAAGGTTACCTCTTACTGCGTCGATGGTGACGTTTGAAACGCCAATGGATTATTGATATGCATCGGCCTTTGATTTCCATGCCGGTGTGAGACTTCTAAGAATTTTTCGCACGAGCTCTCTATCCTTGAATGTTTTCTTGAGAGCATGTAGGTCATTTACGATTATTGAAAATCGCTCAAACATTTCGTCCACCTTTTCACCTTCCTTCATGTGAAATAATTCATAAGAATGGATTAGGAAATCAATTTTTGCTTCCCTTACCTGGTCCGTACCTTCGTATAACTTCTAGCTTATCCCACATCTCCTTTGCCGTTGTGCAAAACGATATTTCCTGTAATCGTCAGCATTAACAGCACAATATAATAAATTAATTGCTTTAGCATTATTTTGAACCTTTCGGATGTCATCCGCGTCATACTCATCCTCGGACTTGGGAACCCATTCGTTTTCCACCTTCTTTGTTGGAATTAGGTTTCCCTTCATTATCACCTTCCAGAGGTGAAAGCTGTTGGACTGAATGAAGATCTTCATCCTCTCCTTCCAGTATGTGTAATTTGTACCGTTGAATAGAGGTAGTCGTGTGGAGCACTGTCCTTCATCAATTCCTGCAAAAGAATCACGAGTAGAAGCCATGAATGGTTCTCTCAAACCGTTAAGTTTTCAGAGAGTTGGGCTCTGATACCAATTGTTAGAAAATACGCTTAACGCTAGAGGGGGGTGAATAGCATTATAATAAAATTTAGCGTAAACTTGCGGAAATTAAAATTTGCAGGAAATAAATAAGTGCGTTAAATAAACAAAAAGGAAAGAACGCACCGATATATTCTGGTTCACCACAACATGTGGCTAGTCCAGTCCCCGAGAGACTCTCTCGAGATTTTCCACTAACTTGTTAAGCTTACGGGTGCTCAACAAACCTTTACAACTTAAGGACACAAGCCTTAACACCTTTGCTCGGAGATACAACACTCCAAGACTTCAACCAAGGAAACACAAGTTCCTTACAACAAGAGAATCACAATTCTCTTACAAGTGTGTAAAACACTTAACACTCAAACAAAATACTCATTTATGAGTAGGTATGAGTAAAAGAAGTAAGCTCTAGATCACAACAACTTTGGACAAGGATATGGCTCTCAAAAGCTTTATGAAATTGAATATAAAGTGATAAACAAAAGTATGCAAGCTTATAGCAATGTAATGATCAGTTGTAGTATGTTGTTGTGTTTAAAACACTGAAATGAAGCTGTATTTATAGTTGAAAAACTTGGCATTACCGTTGCCTAATTGCCAATTAAGAGTTGCTGATTTTACTCACTGACAATCGATTGTCAAACCCCAATAATCGATTGTCTGCCAGTCAGATCAAAATTCAATCCCAAATTTTACGCTTGATAATCGATTACTTACAATCCATAATCGATTACTGGCAACGTTCAAAAAATCCTTTCCAGATTTTACCACAAACAATCGATTGTCCAGAATCAACAATCGATTACTCAGCAACGTTCAAAAAAACTTTTCCGGATTTTAATCAAAACAATCGATTATACCAAATCAATAATCGATTACCCAATAACGTTCAAAAAATCTTTTCCGGATTTTAATCACAACAATCGATTATACAGAATCAATAATCGATTACCTGGCGGTATTTAAAAACTTTACGACAACGGTCAGCTTCACAATCGATTGCGCAAAGTCAACAATCGATTACTTATCAGTTTTTGAAAATCATTTTAGACACTGCCTCTTGACAATCGATTGTTATATACTCACAATCGATTATTTAATAGTTTTGAAAAAGTCTGGAAGTCACTGCCTCAACACAATCAATTGTCATAAGTTCACAATCGATTATTTTGTGACTTTGAAAAATCTGAAGGACACTGTCTCTTCACAATCGATTGTCATTAGCTTCACAATCGATTATTCTGAGTTTTTGAAAACCTTTGATGGACACTGCCTCATCACAATCGATTGTCATTTGTTCACAATCGATTGTCATGCAGGTTTGAAAAACCTGATGCTCACTGTCTTACTCACAATCGATTGTCATTAGTTCACAATCGATTGTCATGCAGTCTTGGCTTAAAAACAATTGATTATCATAAGTACATAATCGATTATCTTAGTCCAGATTTTTTAAGGCATGTCTAAAAATTATTTTGACTACTGTAAATATGCATGATTTAAAATCATTTGACGTTAAATTAAATATGCATGATTTTGGAAAATAGTTTTATGAGAGAAACCATGTTACGAGTCAAGTTGTAGGATCAAGATCACAAATAAGAATGACTCAATTAAACTTATAAAACTTTGTCTTGAGCTTGAATCTCGTTGTATATCAATTGTGCGCTTGTTTCTTGAACTTCGTCATATATCAATTTTCGCTTAGTTTGCCATTCATCAAAACCTACACAAAAGAACACACGTTTTAGTATATTGCATTGAGAACGTGTTTCCAACAGAAACTGTGCTAAGGCCTTGATTTTCTTGCGCCATCACCTTGATGAAGGTTTGAAAATTGAATATATCACAGTCAAAGATCCACCTATCTTGTGGAATGGCTTAAAGGAGAGATATGACAACCTGAAGTTGGTCACTCTGCCACAAGCACGATGCGATGAGAATCCAAAAGCAAATAGTTCATAAACTATATATTATCGTTGCGGTGGAAAAGGGCACTGTGCGAAAATTTGCCGTGTACCAAGACATTTGGTTGAGCTTTATCAAGCATCTCTAAAAGGTAAATGCCCTGAAACCAATTCTGTCTCTGACGACAATTTTGACATCACCCACTTGGATGTGGCAGACTTCTTTGAGCACCCTGAGGGGAAAATAGACCACTTAATTGGTTATGGATCTGTGATGAAGGAAGATGGAATTGTTTGATTTTATTTTACTTATTTGTATTAGTTAGTGAATAAACTAATAGTCATTAGTATCAGCTCGTATTAGTTAGCTTATGATATAATGTTAGTATTAGTTCTTTAGAATATTTCAATATGCTTAAATTTCGAAGACATTTTTACTTCCCAGTAAAGTTAGTCGATTAACTAATAAGTTAGTCGACTATCTAATATTTCGTATTAAAAATTGGATTTTTCGCAAGCTAAGTTAGTCGACTAACCAGTTTAGTTAGTCGACTAACCTGATGACTATTTACTAAGTTAGTCGAATAACTAATTAGTTATTCGACTAACCAATATTTCGCATTAAAACTGGATTTTTCCGCATGGCTAGTTAGTCGAATATCATGTTTAGTTATTCGAATAACCTAATGACTGCTTCCCAAGATAGTCGACTATCAACTAAGTTAGTCGAATAACCTCAGCAGATTTTGAAAATATTGTTTAATTATGAAGCAACGGATTAAATTTGTTTATTCTCATGTTCGTATATCTCTTTTGATTAATTGACTCATGTACCACACATACGATATTTAAAAGAAGAAATATTACTCTCATTTAAGTATGTGTAAGGCAGATGTTACTACAATTTCTGGTAGTAGTAAATTGATTAAAGGCTCCGAAAGAGCAACTATAACTCTGCCTAAAGGAACAACATTTTAGAGAATGCAATGTTCTCCTCCAAGTCTAAAAGGAACTTGTTGAGTTTTAAAGATATCATTCAAAATGGATATCATATTGAGACAATAGATGAGAATAATCTTGAATACCTCATTTACTCATGAAAGCGAGGCTGCCCACTTCGGTTTGGGGTCACGCCATTTTGCATGCAGCAATGCTAGTTCGTCTCTGACTGACGAATTATCACAAATATTCCCCGTTGCAATTGGTTTTGGGTCATGAACCCAATATATCCCATTTAAGAATCTTTGGATGCGCAGTATATGTGCCTATAGCACCGCCATACCGCACCAAAATGGGTCCGCAAAGAAGGTTTGGAATATATGTTGGGTTTGAATCACCCTCCATTATTCGCTACCTCGAAACATTGACAGGGGATTTGTTCACTGCACGATTTGCAGACTGTCAATTTGATGAGACACTTTTCCCAAAATTAGGGGGAGAAGTTGGTGAAACCAAACGGGAAATTTTGTGGAAAAATGCATCATTATCTCATCTTGATCCACATACCTCTATTTGTGAAAAAGAGGTGCAAAATATTATCCATTTGCAAAGAATAGCAAATCAAATGCCAGACGCATTTACAGATTTGAAAAGGATAACACACTCACCCCTAGAAGGAGGTTTGAGATGATATATGAAAATAATGTCATTATTATGGCATGAATGATCGTTGGTCACGTACCTATTGTACGCCAAAATATTTTGGAAATATGACTATTAAAGGACAACGATAATGCAAGAAACATATCTTGCATATAATTTTGACCATGACCATAATGGTATAACTTTCTCTTTAAAAGAGATATTCACCACATGGATGTTGGTACAAAATTAATTGAGAGCTCTAGAAGAGCCAATTATTACTATGTTGGAGAAACGCAATTGATTACCAATAAGGTATTGTGTGGTAGTAAGTCTCAAAGAAACTTATTCAGTTTCCAAAGTATATGCGAAAGCAATTGATTATATTGAGACTATAAATAAAGGAAAGATTTGATATCTTCTATTACTACAACTTGTAGCGGGATAGTTTGTATATGAAAAGCTACCCGCTTTATTCTCCAGTTTGTACTACACAAACAAAAGAATGCCACAATAAAGTGGATATTTATTGGTATAAAAACCCATACCATAATAAACTTGAAGTTTATTGATAATTGCACATGTCATGGTGTAAATTTGAAGTTTATCAATATTGATAATTTATTCAGTTGGCATTCGGGTTAGCCATATCATTTTAAGTATGATGTGCAGTAATAGAGAATTCACATGGGTAAATATTAAAGAACTAGAAAGCTCTTTACGAATTCTCTTATATTACTTGTTCTCATTAATTGATTGACCAACTAAAGAGTTCGGGTTGAATCCCATAAATTCTGGAAATATCAAAGGTGAATATGGGCCCATTCACCTGCCATGTATACCACATATGATGCATCTATGATATGGTTACATGCGCGATTGTTATTAACCTGCAGCCTGGCCGGTGCTTGCGATGTAAATTGCTCAGTAATCCAACTTCGAGCATAATTTCCAGATTTTCTATTCAAGATAGTTCATCTTGATAAGTTGGTTTATATCATAGTTGGTTTAGCAAGATAATTATTGAGTGCCTCCACTTAATAGCTAAACTGTTTCTTATGAGAACAAAGTTATATATATCAGTTTGATATACGTTGTATACGAGAGTATATTATATTCTCCCCTCACAAGTGGTTCAGGGTCAGGAACCAAATAATTTCATCTTATTATTATTGATGTGCGGTGTATATTTTCATTAACACCATAATGCACAAAGATGGACTCTCAAAGTTGAGGAAACAAGTTAGCTTTTCTAACATGAGGGGGAGACATGATAAACACTTGAGAAAAGGTTACATGGGATGAATTATCATTTGTATATATAGATCCTCGAATATCATAATATGAACCTGAAGTTCATAAAAGGATAATTCAATTGCAACATATTGCAAAGCATGCTATACGCATTTGCTGACCCAAAGAAAGTAACTATATTCTCACTGCAAATGCTCATATTAAGTCCCAGAAGGACAAAGTCTTTGATACGCTTAAAGCGTATAGACAAATCGGTTTCAAAATAACTTCTTAATAAAGAAGATGAGCAAATGCTCAAAGTGATCATAATGGGGAGGCAAGTGATCTAGAAGATCACATGACATAACACTTCATAAAATCTCATGAGAGATTCAGGTACCTGAATATATGAATAAAGAGATCTCCATGTTATGTCTTTATGAAAATTTACTGGAACCGATATAAAATGTTCGCCGACGACATCTATGATACCGCTAAATATCGATGAGGATCTTATGTTTGTCGAATACAAACAAAAATATTGGCTAAATGGAAGAGATACAATTCAAGCAGAATTGATTCCATATGAAAGACATGTAGTTTTGGACATGTAGTTCAAATACTTGAAAGTATAAAGTCAATGGTATGTGCAATCAGTTTTCGATATCTTATTTGTTTAGTATGACATGAAAACTTGATATGCATCTAAAGTCTATTATATGGCTTATATGACTTAACTTATATGTCAATCCATGAAAGATTGAAGTTGCCTGAAGCATATACAATTCTTGGTCCTGAAGTACCACATCCTAAGTGCAACTTGTGTACATATGTATCTTGCTATAACTATAAGCATGATGGCATCGAGAATACCTCTATGGAGATATTGAAGAGTCATTCCACGACATTATATGAAGATGTTCATATCTATCAAGAATGATAATTTCAAGGTGCGGAATATTTATTCAAATCAATATGGCTGATTTATTTATCAAATCTCTACAAAAGATCGTTTTGAAGATGGTGCACAAGATTGGAATGCAAATGCTCAAGGATGTGAATTGATGCTCTTTTCAGGGGGAGTTAATGCGCGTTGCACTCTTTTTCCCTTACAAGGTTTTGTCCCACTGGGTTTTCCTTGCAAGGTTTTTAACGAGGCAACCAATAGGCGCATATTCAAACATGTGTACTCTTTTTCCTTTTCTTTAAATTTTTTCGAATTGGGTTTTGTTTTAGTTAAGGTTTTAACGAGGCACATTATTGAATAGACATTCAAGGGGGAGTGTTATAAATAGAACTCTAATTAGGGTGAATGTCTATCTTATAGAAGAGTTCTACTTTGAGCTAAGTCTTTTCTCTTCCTATAAATAGAGGGGTCTTACCCCATTGTAAATCATCCCAAAGTATCAATAGGAATACTCCTCTCTCTACTTTTCTCTCTATTGTTCTTGTTCTTATATTATTTCATTACAGTAATCTTATTTATTTTTCGGTGTTTGATACGCAAATTAAAGAAAATAACTTCCCTAGAGTATAAATAAATAATTGGGATATAATAAATATAAAGCCATAAAGTATCAAACCATAACCTTCCGGGCCCACAAATTTCATAAACTTTCGAACAGCTAAACATTCGAAATTACGAAAGTTCAACTCGTAAACTTCCAAACACATAAACCTCAGAACTTATAATTTTGGAACTTATAAAATGTTAAGCCTTTAAACCAGTAACAAATAAAATTAAAATAAAAAATATATATTAAAAACTTTTTTGGGAGAGGGGGGGCTGGGACTGAGAGAATGAGGGGGGGGGGGGCAGTAAAATTAAAAAAAAATTAGAAATTTAAATTTATAAAGAAAGTAAAAAAAATTTGGGAGGGGGTAGGGGGTGGGGGTGGGGATATTGGGGTGAGTGGTGCAGAAAAATAAAAAAATAGAATTTGAAAATTGCAAAAAATTAAGGTAAAAAAATATTTTTTTTGCTGGCGGGGGGTGGATAGGGGTGCAACAGCAATAAGACAATATAATCACATTCGACAAGAGGAAGCCCAGGCAGAAGGCCATCACGCAGGGAAGGGGGTGGATGGAGGGGTAGTAGAGTGGGTGGTAATGAAAAAACTGAAATTAAAAAAAAAGTTTTTATTAGAGGGGGTGGGGTAGGGAAGTTTGAGAAGGAGGTTAGGAAAATGTTTAAGGAAAATATTTTCCTCCAATTGAAGAAAAATGAATGGACAAGGAAAATATTTTCCAAAACATTTAAACCAAAAAAATATGAAAAAATTAGAAAATATTTTCCGAAAATTATTTTTATTCGTACCAAACACACCCTTAGACGAAGATGATATGAGTCTCATGCATACTTTTTTCACGTTTCTATGATTAAGTAATGCCTATTCTCGCTTTAATTTATAATTATATCATACTACTCTGCTAGTTCCATGTATTTCGACTGGACATATTCAGTCGCGGATGTAGTATATTAGTGACGGATTCAATTGAACTCATAATTTTTGATATAAATAAAATTTATCTGTATAACTTCATTAAAATTGTAAAAATAACGTATATGAACCTATAAATTAAAAATATAATAAATTTAGTGTTAAAAATCTTAAAAGTTAAACCCATAATATTAAAATTGTGAATCCGCTCCTAAAGATATTAGAGGAGAGGTAGGTGGCAAATTCTAGCATGAGGTTAATGTGTTGGTCTTTGGTGCCACAAATAACAAAGGAATGTTAGATGGTTTTAAAATGCCATAATACATTGACAACCATTTAAATTATTAATGAAAGTTCACTTGAACACTTCAACTAAGATATTTTTCATCGAAACATTTTTATTATATTTTTACTATACCAGTTTAAGACGTCCGACCTTTATGTTATACTAAGACAACTAAGATAATATGGTTTTTTTTTATTAATATGGTTATTTTTATCAACAACATAAAGGTGGATGTAATCATTAATAATATTTTTCCTAAAGATCGAACGTTTTAAACCAGTTGGACGTGTTAAATTTGTGCTGTAAAAGTATAATAAAACTGTTTCGGTGAAAAATTAAATGTCTTAATTGAGATATTCAAATAAATTTTCTTTAATAGTTTAAGTGTCTGTTTATGTATTCTGCCTTTTAAAATCAAAAAGTAACGGAACTGAATTTTTTTGGCCTGCAGAAATGGGGTGTCTCTAAACTAAAGCAAGGGCAATAATTCGTTGTTAGGTTGTTGTCAACATTCTTGAAATTGTTATGATAAATAGTAATTATGGTGGATGTCTACTCTTCTTCCATGATCTTCATTTCAAATGGTTTATGACATATTTTGTATGTTCAATGACTTATTCCATGACATATTTTCTTCACTTTTTATGCCTATATAAAGGCCTTGTAATAGATAGGAAATCACACACAATTAAAGAAGAAAATCTCTTCCTTCTCTCTATCTATATTTCTTGTTCATGTTTCACTAAGTTGCTTATATTTCTTATTCATGTTTTACTAAATTGCTTTCATTTTATAACACGTTATCAGCACGAGTCTCTAGCCATCACGGTAAGTTATCTTCTTTTAAAGTTCTCGACTCTGATTTAAAATTATCGGGTACAACATGTTTCTTTTTTTTAAGAATAATGATATGTTTTGTTGGATACTTAGTTTTTCTCAATTATGTTTCTAAACAAAAAATAGAAAGAGAAATATACTCATACTTCACCATGATCGCTTTATTTATGAATAAAGATGTAATGATTTTAATAAACTGCTTCTTAATTGATTCGCAGTATTAAAATATAAATAGAAGTAATATAAAATAGACTTAGATAACAATAATATTTTCTTGACAGTAGTACGGATCCAAAATATGAATAAAAATAGTGTTTGCATCATTAAAATATTACATCTTACTTTGACTAAATCCAAGAAACTTTTATTGATTATTCATCCTCTTCTGTGTAGAAATAAAACATATTAGTAATAATGAGGATACTTGAAATTGTTTTTGTTTTCAAGTATATTTTCTTATTGAATTGAAGCATATCTAGTTACATGCTTAAGTACTTGGGTACACAAATAACATAATGTGTGATTATACATTATTGTGTAGTATAACATGATATACTACACTGGCTACATTTAACTATTTATTTTGACAAGCCTACATACAGAATATTAGTACGCATGGAGATACTATGTAGGTAAAGATTTTATGATAATAAAATTTTTATATTCTTTAGGTATACATATAACTATTTTATATGGTCAATCTAGAAAAGTAACAATACTAGTTATGTAGCTTGTCAAACACTTAACCAAATTATTACTAAAATTGATTGATAAAGATCTTAGTGCAATAAGGGTATTCATATTAGCCGGTATTGTCCTACACGTATTTAGTACACGTTAAATCATGCTAATTAACTTGAATAATTTAATGATGCATGCACTAACTAGACATACAAGATTAAGTATGGATATCTCACAAAACAAACTTGGATCAAAATTTAATTGTAAAAATATTTGTTTAATTGATTCATGTACCACACATACAATATTCAAAGAGAAGAAATATTTCTCTCATTTAAGTATGTGTAAGGCAGATGTTACTACAATTTCTGGTAGTAGTAAATTAATTGAAGGCTCTGGAAGAGCTACTATAACTCTGCCTAAAGGAACAATATTTATCATAGAGAATGCAATATTCTCCTCCAAGTCCAAGAGGAACTTGTTGAGTTTTAAAGATATCAGTCAAAATGGATATCATATTGAGAAAATAGATGAGAATAATCTTGAATATCTCATCATTACAAAGAATGTCTCTAGCCAAAAGAGGATTATTGAAAATCTCCCATCTTTATCTTGTGGCCTGTATTGGAAAAGAATTAGTGCAATTGAGGCACATTCTACCGTAAACCAAAAGGTTACTGATTCCAATACTTTCGTACTTTGGCATGATCGATTGGGACATCCTGGATCAATTATGATGAGATGGATTATAGAAAACACAAATGGTCATCCATTAAAGAATTTAAAGATTCTTTTAAATAATGAATTTTCTTGCACTTCTTGTTATCAAGGCAAGTTAATTATTAGACTATCACCAACAAAGGTTGGAATTGAGTCACCTGCATTTTTAGAACGTATACAAGGGGAGATTTGTGGACCTATTCACCCACCTTGTGGGTCGTTTAGATATTTTATGGTCTTAATAGACGCATCTTCTAGATGTTCTCATGTGTGCATATTGTCATCTCGCAACCGTGCGCTTGCAAAATTAATGGCACAAATAATTCGATTACGGGCACAATTTCTCGATAATCTAATTAAGTCTATTAGACTAGATCATGTTGTTGAGTTTTCATCCCAAGCATTTAATGATTATTGCTTATCAATCGGGATGAAAGTGGAACATCCTGTAGCTCATGTTCACACTCAAAATGATCTTGGAGAGTCATTAGTTAAACGTCTGCAGTTGATAGCAAGACCGTTACTCATGAAAACGAGGCTGCCCACTTCGGTTTGGGGTCACGCCATTTTGCATGCAGCAATGCTAGTTCGTCTCAGACCGACAAATTATCACAAATATTCCCCGTTGCAATTAGTTTTGGGTCACAAACCTATTATATCTCATTTAAGAATTTCTTGATGTGCAGTATATGTGCATGTAGCACCGCTATATCGCACCAAAATGGGTCCGCAAAGAATGTTAGGAATATATGTTGGGTTTGAATCGCCCTCCATTATTCTCTACCTCGAAACATTTACAAGGGATTTGTTCACTGCACGATTTGCACATTGTCGATTCGACGAGACACTTTTCCCAAAATTAGGGGGAGAAGTTGGTGGTGAAACCAAACGGGAAATTTTGTGAAAAAATCCATCATTATCTCATCGTGATCCGCGTGCCTCTATTTGTGAAAAAGAGGTGCAAAAGATTATTCATTTGCAAAGAATATCAAATCAAATGCCACACACATTTACGGATTTGAAAGGATAACAAAATTACATATCCCCGCAGAGAATGTGATAGCAGTATGTGATAAGTCTGAAAGAAGACAAAATTATTACCGTGAAGGTATCAATGGTTGTGGAGGTGGCAATAGACGAAATTATAATCGTCATCATTGTGATAATGAGAATAATAAGGATTCTCAAAATAATCCTTCACTCTGTGAAAGTAATATCTGTCATCGATTTGACATGAGATTTTATATAGCACATATAGATGATTATGGTTCATTCATGGTGTGAATGTGACAATATCTGATTTATGAATATATATTCATTATTTGAATAATATGAGCATGCTATTGGTATTGAATATACCACACTCACCTCTAGAAGGAGGGTTGAGGTGATATAAGAAAATAATGTCATTATTATGGCATGAATGGTCATTGGTCACGTACATATTGTACGCCAAAATATTTTGGGAATGTGATTATTAAAGGACAATAATAATGCAAGAAACATATCTTGCATATAATTTTGACATGACCATAATGTACAACTTTCTCTTTAAAATAAATATTCACTATATGGATATTGATTAATATGTGATAGTACCAAATTAATTGAGAACTCTGTAAGAGCCAATTATATTATTTTGGAGAAACACAATTGATTACCAATAAGGTATTGTATTTTAGTAAGTCTCAAAGAAACTTATTCAATTTCGAAAGTATACACGAAAGCGATTGGTTATATTGAGACTATAAATAAAGGAAAGATTTGATATCTTCTATTACTACAACTTGCAGCGGGATAATATGTATGTGAAAAGCTACCCACTTTATTCTCCAATTTGTATTATACAAACAAAAGAATACCACAATAAAGTGGATGTTTATTGATATAAAAACTCGTATCATAATAAATTTAGAGTTTATCGATAATTGCACATGTCATGATGTAAACCTGAATTTTATCAATATTGATAATTTATTCAGTTGGCATTCGGGTTAGCCATATCAATTTAAGTATGATGTGCAAAAATAATAGAGAGTTCATATGGGTAAATATTAAAGAATTAGAAAGTTCTTTACGAATTCTCTTGTATTACTTATTCTCATTAATTAATTGACCAACTAAAGTTGGGGTTGAATCCCAATTCTGGAAATATCAAAGGTGAATATGGGCCCATTCACCTGCCACGTATACCACATAAGATGCATCTATGAGATGGTTACATGTGTGATTATTATTAACCTGCAACCTGGCCGATGCTTGCGAAGTAACTTGCTCAGTAATCTAATTTCGAGCATAATTTCCAAATTTTCTATTCAAGATAGTTCATCTTCATAAGTTGGTTTACATCATAGTTGGTTTAGCAAAATAATTTATTGAGTGCATCAACTTAATAACTAAACTATTGCTTATGAGAACAAATTTATCTATATCAATTTGATATACGTTATATGCGAGAGTATATTATATTCTCCCCTCACAAGTGGTTCAGGGTCAGGAACCAAATAATTTCATCTTATTATTATTGATGTGCAGTATATATTAACATGATAATGCACAAAGATGGGTTCCCAGAGTTGAGGAAACAAGTTAGTTTTTCTAACATGAGGGGGAGACATGATAAACACTTGAGAAAAAGTTACATGGAACGGATTATCATTTGTATATATAGATCCTCGAATATCATAATATGAACTTGAAGTTCATAAAAAGATTATTCAATTTCAACATATTGCAAAGCATGCCATACGCATTTGCTGACCCAAAGAAAGTAACTATATTCTCATTGCAAATGCTCATATTAAGTCCTAGAAGGACAAAGTCTTTGGTACGCTTAAAGCGTATAGACAAATCGGTTCCAAATAGAACTTCTTAATAAAGAAGATGAGCAAATGATCAAAATGATCATAATAAGGAGGCAAGTGATCTAGAAGATCACATGACATAACACTTCATAAAATCTCATGAGAGATTCAGGTACCTGAATATATGAATGAAGAGCTCTCCATGTTATGTCTTTATGAAAATTTACTGGAACTGATATAAAATGTTCGTCGACGACATCTATGATAGCGCTAAATGTTGATGAGGATCTTAAGTTTGTCAAATATAGACAAAAGTATTGGCCAAATGAAAGAGATACAATTCAAGTAGAATTGATTCCATATGAAAGACATGTAGTTTTGGACATGTAGTTCAAATACTTAAAAGTATAAAGTCAATGGTATGTGCAATCAGTTTTCGATATCTTATTTGTCTAGCATGACATGAAAACTTGATATGCATCTAAAGTCTATAATATGGCTTATATGACTTAACTTATATGACAATCGATGAAGGATTTAAGTTGCTTGAAGCATATATAATTCTTGATCTTGAGGTACCACTTCCTCAACGCAATTTATACAAAAATGCATCTTGCTATAACTATAAGCATGATAATGTGATAGCGAGGATACCTTTATGGAGATATTGAAGAGCCATTTCACGATATTTATGAAGACGTTATATATCTATCACGAGTGATGATTTCAAGGTGCAAATATTCATTCAAGTTAATATGGTTGATTTATTTATCAATTCTCTACCAACGATCTCTTGAAGATGGTGCACAAGATTGGAATGTGAAGGCTCATGGATGTGAATTGATGCTCTCATCAGGGGGAGTTAATACGCGTTGTACTCTTTTTCCCTTACAAGGTTTTGTCCCAGTGAGTTTTCCTTGCAAGGTTTTTAACGAGGCAACCAAAAGGTGTATTATTAGATGTGTGTACTCTTTTCCTTTTCTAGACTTTTTTTTCACATTAGGTTTTATTTTAGTTAAGGTTTTTAATGAGGTACATTATCTATGGACATCCAAGAGGGAGTGTTATGATAAATAGTAATTATGGTGGATGTCTACTCTTCTTCCATGATCTTCATCTCAAATGGTTTATGACATATTTTGTATGTTCAATGACATATTCCATGACATATTTTCTTCACTTTTTATGCCTACATAAAGGCCTTGTAATAGATAGGAAATCACACACAATTGAAGAAGAAAATCTCTTCCTTCTCTCTATCTATATTTCTTGTTCATGTTTCACTAAATTGCTTATATTTCTTATTCATGTTTTACTAAATTGCTTTCATTTTATAACAGAAAATCTGTATTAGAGCTCAATTGTTGGAGGGGGAGGGGGGGGGGGGGTGTTCCATTCATACTAAGTATAATTTTGTGCATGTCCAATGTTAGTCTAGATGCTTACTCAAACATTGTAGACTGCATTTTATCATAAAGGATGACTTAAATAAACAAGTAAATGATTTTGTTCGCTGTATACGTATCTCACCACTCTGTATTGGTTTGTCTTGTCTACTAAAATTCTTTTAATTGAAAAATAAAAAGAGAACTTCGCATATAAATAAAATGCTAAGTATACGTACTAGCTAACTATATTAGTGGATATAGAAAACAATATGCATTGGTCCATTTTATTCTGGTTCCAATACATAATGGGTGAATTAGAAAACAGCCTCAAAGTAGATGGTCTTAAATTTTAATTTTTATTTATTTCATAATATAATTTTAAATTTAACAAGTATTGCCTTGCTTGCCCCATGAGCAATGCTTTTAACTTTTGATTTTGAAGTTCCGTCTATGGGGCAAACAAGGTCAAATGTTAAAGACCATCAAAAAATATTATATCCTTATAATTTTTTGTACTCGATGTCAATTTTGGAGCATGACTAATTCGAATCCGCAGCTCGTGGAGGGGGTTGGTTTAGTGAGGGCGACTGCGGAAGTCACCGAATGAGTCAGTCTTTTAGTTCTCCCAGATTAGAATATCAAAGGAGGATGTTGCAGATGCGGGGGGGGGGGGGGGGGGGAGGAGTATTCCATTGCAAAATCTTTTAGTTCGAATCCTATGGGAGCTTATTGGTGGAGCAAGAAGAGCGGAGATAGAGATATAGGCTAGCTAAATTCCCTCAAATCCGTCTACGGAAACGTGCTGGTACACGACAAGTACAACTAACCTAAAACGATGATTTAGCCAATTCGGGTGCGGATAAAGATTCCCCAATAGATTAGACCTCTAGTTAATGATGAAGAGATCTCATCCATTGAAGTATATGACAAACTTTGGAACACATCCTTACCTACATCGAACTCTATGCCATTAGCGGCTGCAGCCCAAGGCACGTAAGTCAAGGGCTTTAGGCCCCACAAATTTGAAGGACCCATTTTTTAGTAGTTTTAGGTTTATGTATTTATTTTCCTTTTAGAAAAATCAAGTATTTAATGTAAAAAGCTATATTTTTGCTGATTGAAAGAAAAAGTAACGTTTACTTTTACTATTAATGCATATGGGGGATATGAATTATTTTATTTTTGGTAATTTGGGAAAAGAATCGTCACTTTTACTATTTTTGCATTTTTGGGTGTGATTTTTTGTCATATTTATTTACAACTACAAAGCTGAAACTTTACTTTGCCTTCTTCTTTTCTACCTTAACTTCTTTATGATAATTTTAATTCTTACTTCTTCCTGTCACAAGAACTACAAGTATCTTGTGATCATTCTTTGTGGAATAGAGCAGCTCTTTTTTGCGATATAGGTGTAATTTAATTAATTCAGTACTTAAGGTCCTCCCTCGTCAAACAAATAAATACAAAGTTGGTAAGTAGGATTTTTTTTTACAATCATGAATAATTTTGTTTAATGGGTAAATAACTTTTTCTTGGCCCAAGAATTGAATTAAACTCGTGAATAATTTTATTTACTAAATAGGTCTTTCATTTTTGGTTCATATACAGAATTTAAGTTTAATCTTAGTGTAAGTTTTGTTTTTCCATGTTTTCAAGCACAAAAATATTAAAAAGTTTTTTGGGGATCGGCTTATCAATTGAATCGGGTTCTATTGTTCTAACCTTTTACTATATTTTAAATCTAAATTCTATCATTTTTTATATTTTTACTTCATAGATATACGGTAGTTTTTTTTGTTTACTAGAGTAAAATATGTCTACTAGAAAACATGAACCCGGTTATGCAAAACTTCAAAAAAAGAGAATTGAAACTTTAATACATTCCCAAAAAGGAGCACTTGATAAATTTTTATCAAGTAATAAAATTACTAAACTAGAGAATATGGGAGAATGTTCTTTGAATAAAATAAGTTACTAATCTAGTTGATTTAGATGATAATAAAATCCAAGAAAAAGAAGATGGTAGTGAGAAATCTGACATAGATTCTAAAAAAATCAAGAACTTTTAAATGAATTGAATACTTGCACTCCTAAAAACATATATAATCCTATATGATCCTGTTGCGACGTGCAGCCCGATCCGGTATATATAAAATACTCTTAGTATGGGGTCCTTGACCCCTCTCCGTCAAAATAGACTTAGCCTCTCGGACCCACTCAGCTAAGACAGGGTATTCAACCTTAGGTATTACTTATTTAGGGTGCAAAATTACAAAGTCCGATTTATTTCATGATTCACAGTTAAGGACAGGACCGAGAGTATGTGCTCAATAGGTAAGGTGAGGTCAATCAATTCAACATGCTCCCTAAGGGTTCTACAGATCGGCCCAAGGACCCAAACATGGCAACTAGCCCAAATTATACAGATATAAGCTCAATCTCAGTCAAAAAGTATAGTAAGTCATCAATCGGGATGGACTGAATCCAAATCCCCAGTTGTAACATAACCACGCTCATCACACAACGCGTGTTTCATCTCAACATAGCACCACATAGTACAAATACGAGGTTTCAAACCCTCCACTATATAATTTATAACCATTACTCACATCAAACCGGCCAAAAATACTAGCTCGCCTTGCGCTTTCCTCGCAAATCGACTTCCTCGAGTGCCGAATCTAACCAAAACCACAAGGAATATGTTATAATAAGCTAATGGGATTTAACCCAAATAAAGAACTTGAAAAACACCCAAAAATACGAAGTTGGAAAAACCCGAGCCCCGGGCCCACTTCTTGAAAAATTACGAAAGTCATATCCTCGGATTCCTCGTCTGGCCACGGGTCCGTACATATAAACCTTACCAGAATCAGAGCTCAAATGGGCCATCAAATCCCCATTTAGAATTTCAAATCTCAAGCCTTAAGTCTTCAAGTTTTTCCCAAATTTTCCATGAATTTAAGGCTAGTTCTTACCAAAAGTAACGTTTCTAAGTCACTAGACTTACCCCCAATCAATTCCCGATGAAACCCTCTTCAATCTCTACCAAAACGCTGCCAAGATGGACAAAAATGGAGGAAGTTATGAATGAACTCGCGGAATAGATTAATGCTTTAAACCCTCAGCAATTTCCGCTTTTGCGTCCCGTAACTGCCTTTGCGGGACCGCTTCTGCGCCCTTACGACCACTTTTGAATTTTTCCTTTAAGTCACACCCTTCCGCGTTTGCGATCAAGCTTTCGCTTTTGTGGACCCCCTTTTTCCGCTTTTGCGGCTTCCCTTTCTTCTTCTGCGGACCTGCAGAAGCGACTCCCAGTCCGCTTTTGAGGTAACCACTCCGGCCCCTCAACGCCGCTTCTGCGATGGCCTAGCCGCATCTGCGTAACCGCTTTTACGGCTACTCTTCTGCAGATGCGGAAATACCAGAAGCCAAAAATTCATTTTCATGCAACATTTTCCAAAACCAACGTTCATCCTAAGGGTGTGCATTCGAATCGACTTATCGATAAATCGAATCGATTATTTGTTATCGAAATCGAAAAAATCAAAATCGAAAAAATCGAAACCTTATTGAAATGATAACAATAAGCGTATGTACAAATCGATAATTGATAAGTAATTATCGATAAGGGTCAAAATCGAATCGATAAATCGAATGCATCCCCCTAGACTGTAGACATTTGTAAAATAAGTAATTACCTATTTGTGTAGATTAATATAACATATAATATATATATATATATATATATATATATATATATATATATATATATATTCCGCTACTATTTTGAAAGCGGCTATACAATATCATTTTCCCTAATCTATACCCTTTCATTTACCCTAAGTCCCTTACCCTACTAATTTCTCTACTACATCTAAGGAATGATAAAGATCAAGGGAATGGAGTTCAAATTAATGGAAAACAAAATTAGCCGTGATGATGTATTTAATTTTATTTTATTTTTTATACCGTTGGAGTGTTGGTGGCATACATTTGATCCCTTACTTTAGTTTTGTTGCATGTGCTTGTTGGTACAATTTTTATGTTATAAATGGTGTTCGTCTTATTTTAGCTTCTTTTTGTCCATATAAATTAGGCGCGTTTATAGCAATATACTTTCCGTGGAATCCCGCAAATTTTCTTATTGGTGTAATCGATAACCGAATCGATAAGCCCCCAAAATCAATTAATCGAAATCGAAAAAATTGAAACCTTATTGAAACGATAATGATAAGCATATGTACAAATCGATAATCGATAAGTAATTATCGATAAGGGTCAAAATCGAATCGATAAATCGAATGCACACCCCTAGTTCATCCTCCCGAAATCAACTCGAGGCCCCCGAGACCTCAACAAAGAGCACAGACCAGTCCTAATACTTCAACCAAACTTGCTCGAATCATCAAAATGCTAAGGTTAACATCAAAATCCTCAATAATGATCAAATCAAAGCCTAAATGTCTTAATAACTTCCTATTTGCATATTCATTCAAAAATCCTACCTAAACACCTTCGAATGACCTGAAGCTTTGCACGCATATCCAAAATCACCAAACGGAGTTGTTGCAACTCTCGGAATCCCATTGTGACCCTCGGATTAAAATCTCACCTATCAACCGGAATCCCCCAAAATTCAAACTTAGCCATTTCAAGCCTTATTTCTACTCCAGGCCTCCAAATTAAATTTTGATTTCACTCCTAAGTCACCAATCATCCCCCAAAACTAACCGATCATCAGAATTCACATCCGAGCCCTCTAACCCAATAGTCAACTTGCAGTGACTTTTCCAAAACAAGCTCCCCTTTAAGAGACTAAGTGTCTCATTTCCATCAAAACTGATCCAAACCCACCCAATAAACACAAATACTGATATAGGAAAATAAAGAAATATAACTGGAGGGAAACGAGGCGGTAGCTCATGTGACGACGGGCCGAGTCGTCACATCCTCCCCAACAAAAACAAATTTTCGTCCTTGAGCGGGTCAAGAAACATGCCTGGAGTCTCAAACAAACGAGGATATCTACTCCGAATCTCCTGCTCGGTCTCCCAAGTGGCCTCTTCCACGGGCCGAGCTCTCCACTGTAGTTTCACCGATGCTATGTCCTTTGACCTCAAATTTCGAACTTGGCGACCGAGAATAGCCACTGGCTCCACATCATATGTCAAGTCCTCTTCCAACTAGATCGTGCTGTAGTATAATACATTAGACGAGTACCCAATATCCTTCCTGAGCATAGAAACATGGAACACCGGGTGAACTCCCGACAAGCTGGGTGGCAAAGCAAGCATATAGGCCACCTCCCCAATCCTCCTAAGTATCTAAAAAGGTCCAATGAACCGCGGACTCAGCTTCCCTTTCTTTCCGAACCTCATAACACCTTTCATAGGTGAAACCTTCAATAAGACCTTATCGCCCACCATATAAGATACATCTCGTACCTTCCACTTCGCATAACTCTTCTGACGCGACTGAGCTGTACGAATTCTCTACTGGATCACTTTCACCTTCTCTAAGGCATCCTGAACTAACTCTGTCCCCAATAGTCCATCCTCGCTAGGCTCAAACCAGCCAACCGGAGATCTACATTGTCTCCCGTATAAAGCCTTATACGGCGCCATCTGAATGCTGGACTGATAGCTGTTGTTATAAGCAAACTCTGCAAGTGGCAAGAACTAAGTCCAAGAGCCTCCAAAATCAATAACGCAGGCACGCAACATGTCATCTAATATCTGGATAGTACGCTCGGACTGTCCGTCTGTCTGAGGATGAAATGTCGTGCTCATCTGTACCTGTGTGCCCAACTCCTAATGAAAATTCCTCTAGAACTGGGAAGTAAACTGAGTACCCCTATATGAAACAATAGAATCTAGAACCCCATACAACCGCACAATCTCTTGGATGAAAAACTCTGCTAACCATTCCGAAGAATAGGTAATACACACTAGAATAAAGTGTGCGGACTTGGTCAGCCTATCCACAATCACCCAAATAGAATCAAAGTTCTTCAAGGTACGAGGGAGACCACTCACAAATTCCATAGTAATCCTCTCCCATTTCCACTCCGGAATATCTATCTGCTGAAGTACACTACTGGGTCTCTGATTTCATACTTGACCTGCTGACAATTGAGACACCAAGCCACATAACTCAGAATATCCTTTTTCATTCTCCTCCACTAGTAATACTGCATCAAATCCTGGTACATTTTCGTGGCACCTGGATGAATGAATACCGCGAGCTGTCGGCCTCCTCTAATATCAACTCTCAGAGTCCATCCACATTGGGCACGCAAATTCGGCCCTACATCCGCAACACACCATCATCACCAATAGTCACATCTCTAGCATCATCATGTTGGACCCTGTCCTTCAGGACAAGCAAATGCGGGTCATCATACTGGCGCTCCCTAATACGATCATACAAAGAAGAAACCACACAAGCCAACACCCGAGTGGGCTCAGAAATATCTAACCTCACAATCCCATTAGCCAAAGGCCTGAACATCAACTGTAAGGGGCCTCTCCCCAACTAGAATGTACGCCAAGCTACCCATACTAACCGCCTTCCGGCTCAAAGCATCGGCCACTAAATTGGTCTTCCCCCAATAATACAAAATGGTAATATCATAATCATTGAGTAACTCAAGCTATCTCCGCTGTCTCAAATTGAGATCCTTCTGCTTAAACAAGTGTTGAAGATTGCGATGGTCCGTGAACACCTCAAAGGATACACCACATAGATAATGCCTCCAAATCTTCAAAGCATGAACTATAACAGCCAAGTCATGAACATGGTAGGTCTTCTCATGGGGCTTCAGCTGACGTGAAGCATACGCAATAATTCTACCCTCCTGCATCAATACACACCCAATCCCAACTCTCTAAGTATCACAATACACTGAGTAAGAGCCTGAAGCTGATGGAAGTACTAGTACTGGAGCTGTGGTCAAAGCTGACTTGAGCTTTTGGAAGCTCTCCTCACACTCATCCGATCACGCAAATGGAGCATTCTTCTGCGTCAACCTCGTCAAAGGCGAAGCAATAGGTGAAAAACCCTGAATGAACCTGCGGTAATACCCCACCAACCCGAGGAAACTCCGAATCTCAGAAGCTGAGGATAGTCTGGGCCAACTATGCACCGCCTCAATATTTTTTGGGTCAACCTGAATACCATCACTAGACACCACGTGCCCTAGAAAAGCCGCGAAACTAAGCCAGAACTCACACTTGGAGAACTTCACATAAAGCTTCTCCTCTCTCAACCTCTTTAATACCACCCTCAAGTGCTGCGCGTGCTCCTCTTGGCTACGCGGGTACACCAGAATATCATCAATAAACATTATCACAAATGAATTCAGATATGGCCGAAATACACTGTTCATCAAGTGCATGAAAGCGGCTGGGGCATTAGTCAGCCCAAATGACATAACTAGAAACTCATAATACGCATATCTCGTCATGAAAGTTGTCTTCATGATATCAGAATCCCTAATCTTCAGCAGGTGATAGCCTGAACGGAGATCAATCTTAGAGCATAAATTTGCCCCTGAAGCTGGTCAAACGAATCCTCAATACGGGGTAGTGGATACTTGTTCTTCACTGTCACTTTGTTCAACTGTCTGTAATCAATGCACATTATCACCGTTCCATCCTTCTTCTTTACAAATAACACGGGTGAACCCCATGGCGACACACTCGGGCGAATGAACCCCTTATCAAGGAGTTCCTACAGCTGCTCCTTCAACTCCTTTAGCTCTGATGGTGCCATACTATAGGGAGGAATAGATATGGGTTGAGTACCCGGCACCAAATCGATACCGAAGTCAATATCCATGTCTGGCGGCATGTCCGGCAGTTCTGCTGGAAATATATCAGGAAATTCCCTCACCATGAGAACCGAATCAAGACTAGGAGCCTTAGCTCGAACATCTCTCACAAATGGTAGATATGATAAACATCCCTTCTCAACCATCCGCTGGGCCTTTAAGAAAGAGATTAACCTGCTCGGTATATAATCATTCATACCATGCTACTCGATCCTTGGAATACCCGGCATAGCCAATGTGACTGTCTTGGCGTGACAGCCCGGAATAGTATGGCACGGTGATAGCCAATCCATGCCCAAAATAACATCAAAATCTACCGTACTCAATAGCAGCAAGTCAACCCGGGTGTCCAAACCCCTAATAGTAACTAGACAGGACCGATACATGTGGTCCACAATAATAGTATCACCCACCGGGGTAGATACGTGCACAGGTAACGCAATACACCCTCAGGTCACACCCAAATGATGAGCAAAGTAAGAAGATACATAGGAAAAAGTGGATCCGGGATCAAATAAGATTGAGGCATCCCTGTGGCAGACTAAAATAATACATGTGATAATAGCATCCGAAGCAACAACATCTGACCTGCCCTGAAGAGCGTAGAAATGAGCCTGACCACCCCCGGATTAGCCTCCCCCTTTAGGGCAACCCCTAACTGCCTTACCCTCATTCCTAGCTATATGGGGGGTGCTGAAGACACTAGGCCAGAAGATGAGGGCTGGCCCATCTGCTGAGATGAACTGGATGCACGGCGGGGACACTCCCTCCGCATATGCCCAAACTCTCCACACCCATACCAACTCCCAAGCGTTGGGGGTTGGGACTGAAGGGAACCCCTCGCACTAGAGTGGTTGGTTGAAGAACTCGACCGGATGAACCCTGAACAAATGGGGCATGAGATGAACTCTGCGCTGAAAGTGCACTCAGAGATGGCTGACCCTGCTGAGAGCCCTGATAACCCCGACCAGAAGATGAACCACGGTACTCAGAGCGAGCTAGCTGTGGAGGCCTGAAAGAACGACCCTTGCTCTGCTGAAACTGGCCCCTAGTCGGAGCACCACTGGAGCTGCCTGGTCATTAAGGCCTCTTGGCCTCCATCTCCTTCTCTCCTGACAGCGAGCTGTCTCAATATCACGAGCAATATCCACTACCTCCTCAAAGGTGTGGCTCAGGACCCTCTCTTGAGTCATCAAAATATGGATGGGATAAATGAGTCCATCCACAAATCTCATGATCCTCTCATGATCAGTCGAAACCATCCGCGCAGCATATCGAGCTAACTCTGAAAATCTCACCTCATACTGTGTCACAAACATATCCTCCTGACAAAGCCACTCAAACTGCCTACGCAACTCCTCCCTCTGCGACCGTGGTACCCAATTCTCCAGAAAGATAGTTGAGAACTCCTTCCAAGACAACGATGCTGCACCTACCAGCCTACGCTGCTCATATGCCTCCCACTATGTAAAGGCCGCTCCTCAGAACTGAAAAGTGGTGAAGGATACCCCGCTTATCTCTAAAATACCTAATGTCCGAAGCATGCATCGACACTTGTCGAGAAACCCCTGGGCATCCTCGCATGGAATACCGCTGAAAGTAGGAGGTGAAAGCACGTTGAACCTCTCATGATGCTGCTGCTGCTCGTCATCTGGCACACTGGCACCCCATCACCCTGAACCAGAACAACTGGCTGAACTGGGGGAACTGGGGCAACTGGCTTAACTGGTGGTGCCTCCGGTGTCTGCACGCCCTGCTCAAGAGCGAGCTGGGGGGTCTGATGATCAGCTTCGGTCTAAGATGAATCTCCGACAGTAATGGCCAAGACTGCATGAGCCAGGCTCGTACAGACAGTAAAATCTAAGTCAGGGCCTCCTGAAGATCCGGAATCACAATGGGCAAGCCTGGTGCCTAGGCAGGTGCTGCTGGAACCTCTACAGCTGGAGACTGATCCTGAGTGGGGGCAACTAGTGGGTCAACCGCTGATGCCTCTGCTGCTCTGCCTCAACCACGATCACAGTCGCGTCCTCATCCTTTAGCGGGTGGCAATGGTGGTCGTCCGCCACGTCCCGTAGCGCGCGTTCTCGCCATCGACAAGAGAATAGAATACAAAAGTTTAGTTCTCGGATCAACAAAGTCGCACGACAAGAATTTCAAGAATATGAAGTTTTTCCTAAAGGTTCTGTAGCCTCTCGAGAGTAAGTACAGACGTCTTCATACCAATCCATGAGACTCTACTAAATCGGCTCATGACTCGCGAGGCCTGTTAACCTAGGCTCTGATACTAACTTGTCACGACCCAAACTCCGGTCGTGATGGCGCCCAACACCTTGTTAGAAAAGCCCGACAATTCGAATATTTCAAGCCAAATCATTAATTTAAAATACCAAGTTAACATAAATTCTCTGTTTGATATTAATAGGAACAACGCGAAAACCATAACCAAAAGTAATAACAGCCCAAAAGATCTGCTGTCGCAAGTTAGAGCCTCTAGATACAACTGATCAATTTCCTATACAAAGGAAATCTAGGTGCGGAGGTAAAAGATAGATAAGAGGAGTAATCGGGTCCTGCGTACGCTGGCAACTACCTTGATAACTCTGGTACTGAACTGGACAGCCGCAAATAATCTCAGCTAAGCCTCCGGCATCCCTGTATCTGCACACAGGTTGTAGGGAGTAGAGTGAGTACTCCAACTCAGTGAGTAATAGCAATAAATAACAACTAAAAATAAGGAATCCTGTAAGAACACTACACAGTTCTAAAATCAGCAGGGAAAACAGTAAATAAGTGCTAAGTAGGGAAAAGGAACTGATAAAACCCTCTAACTGTCCAACAATCTACTAACACTGCTGCGGCGAGCAACTCAATCCACATCTAATACTAGTGCGGCGTGTAGCCCGATTCAATATAATATATACAGTACTGCGGCGGCCCGATCAAATAGATATAGTCGACTGCGCTCACTGGGGGTTTGTGCAGACTTCGGATGGGATCCTTCAGCCCAAGCGCTATAATACTGTAGCATGCAGCCTGATCCATATAATATATCATTTCGGTGTGCAGTCTTATCCATATAAATAATATATATATATATATATATATATATTACTATGGCGTGCAGTGCGATCCAATACATGTGTGTGTATATGCTGCGGCGGCGTGCAAACTCTGGAGGGGCTTCTTCTGCCCAAGTGCTACAATACTGCGCCGTGCAGCCCGATCCATATAATATATTACTGCGGCATGCAGTCCGATCCATATATATATATTATATATATTACTACACCATGCAGTCCCATCCAATACATATATGTGTATATACTACTGCGCCATGCAGCTCGATCCGGTATATATCAAATACCCTCACTAGTCACTATGGGGTCCTTCACCCCTCTCCGTCAATATAGACTTGGCCTCTCGGGCCCACTCAGCTACGACAGGGTATTCAACTCTAGGTATTACTCATTTAGGGTGCAAAATTACAAAGTCCGATTTATTGCAAAAGTTAAGGATAGGACTGAGAGTATGTGCTCAATAGGTAAGGTAAGATCAATCGGTTCAACATGCTCCCTAAGGGTTCTACAGATAGGCCCAAGGCCCCAAACACGGAAATTAGCCCAAAATATACAGATATAAGCTCAGTCTCAGTCAAAAAGTACATTAAGTCATCAATCGGGATGGACCGAGTCCAAATCCCAGCAGTAACAACACCACGCTCATCACACAACGCATGTTTCATCTCAACATAGCACCACATAGTGCAAATACAGGGTTTCAAACCCTCAGTATATTATTTATAACCATTACTTACCTCAAACCGGCCAAAATCCTAGCTCAACTTGCTCTTTTCTCGCAAATCGACCTCCTCGAGTGCAGGATCTGACCAAACCCATAAGGAATAAGTTATAATAAGCTAATGAGATTTAACCCAATTGAAAGAACTTGAAAGACACCCAAAAATACGAAGTTGGCAAAACCCGAGCCCCCGGACCACTTCTCGAAAAATTACGAAAGTCACATCTCGAATTCCTCGTCTCGCCTCGGGTCCGTACATATAAAATTTACTAGAATCGAAGCTCAAATAGTCCATCAAATCCCCATTTAGAATTTCAAAACTAAGCCCTAGTTCTTCAAGTTTTTTGCCAAATTTTCCATGAATTTAAGGTTGTTTCTTAACAAAAATGACGTTTCTAAGTCACGAGACTTACCCCAAATCAGTTCCCGTTGAAACATTCTTCAATATCTAACAAAAAGCTCCCAAGATGGTCAAAAATGGAGGAAATTATGAATGAACTCGCGGAACAGATTAATGTTTTAAACCCTCAGCAATTTCTGCTTTTGCGGTCCCGTAACCGCCTTTGCGGGACCGCTTCTGCGATGGCATAGCCGTATCTGCATAACCGCTTTTGCGGCTCCTCTTCCGCAGATGCGGAAATACCAGAAACCAAAAAGTCATTTTCATGCAACATCTCCAAAACCTCCGTTCATCCTCCCGAAATCACCTCGAGGCCCCCGGGACCTCAACCAAGAGCACAGACCAGTCCTAATACTTCATCCAAACTTGATCAACTCATCAAAACGCTAACGTTAACATCAAAATCCTCAATAATGATCAAATCAAAGCCTAAATTTCTTAATAACTTTCGATTTGCTTATTCGATCAAAAACCCGACCTAAAACCTCCGAATGGCCTGAAACTTTGCACGCATATCCAAAATCACCTAACGGAGCGGTTGCAACTCTCAGAATCTCATTCCGACCCTCGGATCAAATTCTCACCTATCAACCGGAATCCACCAAAATTCAAACTTAGCCAATTCAAGCCTAATTTCTGCTCCGGACCTCCAAATTAAATTTCGATTTCACTCCTAAGACACAAATCATCCCACGAAACTAACCGAGTAATCAGAATTCGCATCCGAGCCCTCTAACCTAATAGTCAATTTTCAGTTGACTTTTCCAAAAGAAGCTCCCCTTTAAGAGACTAAGTGTCTCATTTCCATCAAAACTAATCCAAACCCACCAATACTGATATAGGAACATAAAGAAATATAATTGGAGAGAAACGGGGCGGTAACTCACATGACGACGGGCCGGGTCGTCACAATAATTTCATTTGCATATGAACAACTCAAGATATAAACGGTGTAAAGAGCAAACATTCCATATATGTCCTATGATAGCTTAGGAACGTTTGATTCATGAGAATTTATGGGCTATGATCATTTCTAGTGGTTTAATGCTTGTTTTACGTTGAAACGATTCTCAATCTTACCAAAATCGTCATTAATTTTTTTATGTTTCGGGTAGATTAGTAGAGACAGAAAGTGTGGCCACAGAGAGTAATTTTCCCAAAATCCAGTTGGGGTCATGTGTCACATTCATAGGATTGTTCCTTTTCATTTTTCCTCGTCACCTTAACGGAAGAAAAGATTTGGAGAAAACGAAATGAATTTAGAGTGTGGATTAATGAGCATCAATTATTACTTAGTATGTGGATAAGACGTAAGAGAGCCAATGGTCCCAGAAAAAGGATAACTTTAATTGAAATGTTAAAATGTGCTTAACTAAAAATCACAAGAACCAAAGTTACAATTTTTGGATATTTGAGGGACTAAAAGTGCAAGTATTCATAAACAAATTAGGAAAAGTAGGATTATTAAAGTTCAATAGAGATCGGAGGATGAGAATGTATGTTGTTCGAAGTTAGAGGAGGAGTTTGATTTTTAAAACAAAGTTAAAGGATGAAAATGCTTAACTAAGACATACAATATTTTTATTGAATTTACACTCATTACTACAAAATAATTGTAAATATAATAATACTCACTGGCACAAAACACAGAAATTCAGTTCTATGGTTGGACTACGTAGTTTTTAATTCCGTGATCATATGTTTGCTTTACCGTTAACTTTGAAAAGCAAAATTTCACTACGCTTAAAGATAGAAGTCTGGATGTTTGCATAAAAGACTCTTATCCACAAATTATATTTATGTTGGTGATTTATTAGATTAGTCGAACGAATGTGTTTACATGGCAGAAAAAGTGGTTGGTGATTAATTAGTTTTGAAATGTCTTAAAATTTTAAATCTCCCATCTTTGTGGGGCAAGTGCATATTATCACTTTTAGAGATGCTATTTAGGGATTAGCCAATATTTATTTTGTTTTAAAATGTTAAATTTTAGGATAATTTAGTATATTTTTTTCTCAAAAATTTTAACTGAAAAATTAAAATTCAGAACATACTGACTAAGTTTTAAATAGCAACCCTTTAGAGTGGCTACCTAGTGTCATTTCTACTACCTTTGTAGTGGTAATGCAAACCTAACCAGGATAGGGCTTGTGTCACGGGTTGGGCCAGGTTTTGCTTTCATTCATATTTTTAGTTGGGAACAACCAGCTATGTCCATTTATAAGTAGTTTTATTATAAAAATTAGCCAATTCATAAAATATTATTAAAATTAGTCAAATATTACTAATATTAGCTAATTAACTATTTGTAGCCAAAAAAGTTAACTTTTTATTTTCTTTTGAGTGAGTGTTATTAGAATAGATCGGGTACATCTTAAGTAGCTTGAATCTCAGTTTTGGAATGACATGGTAAAGTTTTGAAGTGGTTGAATTTAAAATTTGAATTAAAAATTAAACATGAAAAAAAAAGCTATGTGTATCACACTGTGTATCATTTGTGTTTTCACACACACACACACACACACACACACACACACACGCACACACACACACACACACACACACACACACATATATATATATATATATATATATATATATATATATATATATATATATATATATATATATATATATATATATATATATATCAATTGTGTATCACATGTATACCTATGTGTGAGATACATGTGTGATACAAGTTTGATACATGTGTCGCAGAAAATTTTTTGAACTCGATTTAATTACGAATTTTGATACAAAACTAGTCCAAATCACCTCCGATCTTCCTCAAAATTTGTACATTGACTTATCTATATGTTTTTAATGAATTTCAACTATATATATTATTTTTATCAACTTATTTCCTACCTCATCCATGAAATTTTCTTTCCGTATTGCACCTAATGTTGTTAATCACACTTAAAAATATGAAAGATGATTTGTGCATGTGATTCTTTGAGAGATAGAGCCTTGTTTTGATTTGTGCATGTGATTCTTTGAGAGATAGAGCCTTGTTTATTTGATTTCAATTTTTATATGTACTTGCTTGTTTTTGGTAAGTCTATCACTAATGGCTAGAGGATAGTAAGCTGAAACTTATTTGGGACATTTGTGTAAGGTTTTAGTTTTAGTTTTGTTTTATATATATGAGTGGCAAAAGGGCGGGTTAGATGTGGTTCGGGTCAAGAATGGGTATGAAAAAGGATAAATTATCCGACCCGGCCCATATTTAATATGGATAAAAAGGGGTTAACCGGCGGATCCATATCTTTTTGAATATGATCACTTTTGGGAGAATTTCTAGTCTCCTAAACATAAGGAACCCCTAATTTGAGATTTTACAAATTTAAAAGTTAAACTCATTTGGTTATTCATTTGTTAGTCATTGTTTATCTATTTTTTTAATTAAATAATATAATTCTTATCCATATTTAACCCGTTTTTAAATAGTTCATTATCCAATCTATTTTTTAGTGAATAATATAGGTAATTCTTATCTTATATACTTACCCCCGTGGTATATTATGACTTATGTAAACATTGGTTTTGGCTTTCAGGATAACCGGAATTGATTAGAAAGAACAGTTCTTAGTTCGAAGATTGAAATTTGAAAGGTTTGACTTCTTTGTATAGGATCTTAGATCAAAGTTTTTCTGATTTGGTTAGCTCCACTGGGTGATTTGAGACTTAGTAGCATGATCGGAATGCATTTTGGAAGTCTGTTGAAGGTTTAGGCTTGAATTGGCAAAATTAAGATTTCAGCATTTTCTGGTTGATAGGTGAGATTTTGATATAGTGGTCGAAATAATTTCAAGAGTTGCAGTAGCTTGGTAGTGTCATTTGGGATGTGTAAACTTTTAGGTCATTTGGACGTGTTTTGATTGGGTTTTAATCAAAAGCGTGTTTCGAAAGATTTAGAAACTTAAGCTTGAATCCGATGTGTTTTGGGTAATTTGATGTTGTTTGAGGTGTTTTGATGATTGAAAAAAATTTGAATAGGGTTTTAGGATGGGTTGGTGCTTTTGGTCGAGGTTCCAGGGGCCTCGGGTGAGTTTCGGATGGTCAATCGACCATTTTGTGCCTTAAAAGATAGCAGAAAGTTGCAGGTTCAGGTTGCAGTGAATTTACCCTTCGCGATCGTGTAGGGTGTATTGCGATCGCGTCGAACGAATGGAGGATGCTATCAAGTTGTTCTTCGCGTTCGCAAAGAGAGGCCCGCGATCACGTAGTATGGGAAAGGCATTCATCTCGAACGCAAAAGGGGAATCGCGTTTGCATAGGGTTAAATGGACCTGAGTCTTGGTTTGATATTTGTGCATCGCGAACACGTAAGGGTGTCCGCGATTGCGTAGAGCTAACTCACTAGGTCCCGTTCGCGTAAGAGTTATCGCGTTCGCGTAGAGTTAAATTGAGGGAGCTGAGTTTTGTGCTTCGCGTTCGTGAAGGCTTGGTCAGAAATGTTTTAAACTCGTCCTGTCCGCAAATGTGGGTCTATTTTCCTCTATAGTTGGTCGTTTTGAGAGCTTTCTGAAGGAGATTTAAATGGAATTCAAGGGGAAAACGTTTGGAGGTTAGAATTTTGGACTTAAAACTTGATTCTATTGTGAAATCTACCTAGAAAATCATGAAATTTAAGCTAAAAATTGAAGAAACTAGAGCTTGGAATTTTAGACTTTTGAACTGGGATTTGACGGACCATTTGGGGTCAGATTTGAGAACTTTTGATATGTATGAACTTGTAAGAAGATAAAAAATCTAATGATGTGAAAATTTATTAGTTTCGAGAAATGGGCCGGGGAATCGGGTTTTGCTAATTTCGGAATTTTTGGTATTTTTTGATTGTTTTCGCTTGGGCTTCGTTCCCTTAGTATATTTTAATGATTATGTACTGATTGTGGTTAGATTTGTTGCATCCGGAGGTCGATTCGTGCTAGCGAGGTATCGCGGGCTAGAGTAAATACCGGATCGAGGTAAGTAATGGTTGTAAATAGTATCCCGAGGGTTTGAAACCCCGGATTACACATCGTATTATTATTTTGAGGTGACGCACATGCTAGATGACAAGCGTGGAGTTGTGCACCCTTGGGGATTGTGACTTGGTCCGTCCCGTACGATTATTAAGTCGCGTATTTGATTTGAAACCTTATGATATTCCATGGTCTAGTGATTGATATTATATTTTGGACTGTATGCCATATTTGGGGCCTTGTGCCAACCTTTTAATATTTTTACCATTTTTCCTGACTCTATTTGTTTTGAGAGCATATCCTCTGTCATGTTTTTACCTGGTTATTGTTTAAATCTGGTTTTTATCACTATATTTCTTTAAAAAATGTGAAAATTATTTGGGCTGGGTTCCCCATTTTACTGATGGCCCGAGTGATCCTGAGTTGATGACTGAGATAGACCGAGGGTCTGATTGTGAGATTGATGATTGAGAGAGACTGAGAGTCTGATTGTGAGGTTAATGACTGAGAGAGGCCGAGGGCCTGGTTGTGAGGATTATATATATCTATGTATTGAGCAGCACACCGCAACAATATATATATATATATATATAGATCGGGCTGCACGCCACATTGATATGTTGGATCGGGTTGCATGCCGCAGCGATATGCTGGATCAGGTTGCACGCTGCAGTGATATAGCGCTTGGGCTGTAGGAGTCCCTCCGGAGTCTGTACACCCCCAGTGAGTGCAGTCGACTATATATATATATATATATATATATATATATATATATATAGGGCTGCATGCCGCAGCGATATATGGATCGGACTGCACACCGCAACGGTTACTCTATGGTACCTATTGAGCGTGAATGTTGACTGTGAGCGTTGATTGGTAGGAGTTGAGTCACGAATGACTGAGAGGCTAGCCCGATGGGCGATAGATGTATACATACACATGAGTGATATTTTCATGAGGGGCCTGATTATGAACGTATTGATTTTCACTTCTCTTTAGAGTGAGTTTATATCGAATATGTTGATTTAATGGCTGTTTTCACTCATCTTTATACTGAGCCTCTGTCGAAAATGTTAGAAAAATTTTTTTAAATAACTTTCATTTAAGCTGGAATTTATGAGATGTGTAGAACTTATTCACTAATTTGGCTTTATTTATTTCCACTGAGATTTTCTTGTTATGAGGTGTTTATGATTCCTGTTTTGCCCGAGGACCTGTTTACGAACTATGTTTTCCCCGATGGGTCGATTATGGTTTTCAGCTCTTTTATTAAAAATAGAATTGGACCCCTATTGAATCTGTCAGAAGGCATTTTAAATGATTTTTTACCAAAAGTTGAATTTTAGAAGAGGCGATTGACTCGTATTCTGATTTAGCAACCTGTGTACTTAATGATTTTAACATAAATGTGGAGTCATTTTTTCTTACTGCTTGGTCTCTATTTACTCTTATTATTTACAGGGTTGTAGTACTCACATTACTCTCTACACATCATGTGCAGATTCAGGTATTTCGAAACTCGATAACGGGTGATGGTTGCTAGACGCGGAGTCACCAAAGTTAGCAAACTGGCTGCATTACATTCGCAACACCGCTTCCGTCCTCTCATTTTCATTTCTGTACTAAGTACATATTACTGTTTTTGTTGTATTCAGATCTTGGTAGGTACTCATGACTAGTGACACCCCGATGTCAGGCTAGTGTAATTTTTCTGCATTTTTCTTTTTTAAATGTTCATTATGAGATTAACAGTTTATAAATGGTATAAAAATAATTTTTAATGGAAAATGGTTGACTTAGGAAATTGTGTGGGCTGGCCTTGTCTTTACGAGAGGCACCATCACAACACTTTAAATCAATGAATATATTCAGTATACTCATGGAAAATAGACACACATGCGTAGCCTGGAATCTCGCCAAGAGTATTCAAACTTTCATGAAATACGATCATTAATATTTTTTTAATGAGTGGCTGCACCGAAATTTTTAAATCAAACTACGCAATATTTAGCTAAACAATAAAAATACTTGTGATAGAACTATAATTTTATAAATCAAATTAACATAAAAAAGGACATCAACAGAAAATTTTCTAACAATCGTAAACATAAACCAACGGAAAGAGAGATCCAGAGGATTTGTACTCTGTAGAAAGCTTTAGTTGAAGAAATTTTTATAGAGTTTGACTTTTAAATTATAAAAAATTATTTAAGAAATAACTTTTAATAAAATATACTTTTAAGATTAATTTTTTATTTTTATACAAAATTTTAAGTTTTAAGAGTTATTTAGTAGTAATTTTTTTAAACTGAAAAAGAGTCATATAGACCACAGACCTCAATTTGAACCCATAAGCAACACCTCAATTTGTACATCCTGGACTACTAGGCTGCCTCACTCAACTCAATTCTGTGAATGCGTTCGAAATATAATATATTGTTATACAAAATAATATATGGCCTATATATAGTATGATTTTTAGGTGAAGGGTATTCATTTGATCACCCTTAAAATAGTCACTACTAGAACTCGGTCAAAAAGCGACTAAAAAATGGCGACCAAATTTGGTCTGTCAAGAAAAGCGACCAACGTTGGTCGCCAAACTTATGAAATAATAAAAAAAAATATTTGAAATACTTTAGCGACCATAATTAGTCGCTATTTGGACGCTAATTTAATCAAACTGTTAACTAGATTTCGTGGTCGCTTTTTGTCGGATTTCTAGTAGTGAGTGTCGCTACGCCGCTTTAGACACACATGTTTGTTTGTTTTTTTTTTTAAGTTGAGCAAAAGAAGAACATAAGAATGTTTATTACATTTGTGAAATATGATACAACGACAAAACTATTAACTAATACTTTTATAAATTGACCATGCATGTAATTTTTTTGAACTATGAATGCATTTTAGAGAATTCTAATTAGCGATGGATTATCAAAAAACTATCGCTAAACAACAAAAAATCCATAGTCCTACTTAACAATGGTTTATAATAAAATCAAATTTAGTGACATGTTACTTGGCTATGGATTAGCTACGAATTAGCGACGAGTAAAAAAAATTACTCTATCAATGTAAAGAGATTAAACTTTTTTAGAATTAGAGTGCAACTCTTAAATCTTTATGCTTACCGGAAATTTTCAAGAAAAGCTCTTCCATCAAACCTACAAATTCAAGAAAACAACTTCACCTTTAATAGGATTTTCACTGCAATATTAATTTACTTTAAAATGAAATCGAATGATATCAAAATTAACTTTAATTTACACAATTAGAGGAAATGTGAAACCTACTAAGTAACACCCTAATGTAAATGGACAAAGCTACCAATACAAACAGGTTTGGGAAAATGACATTGTATATCCACTTCCAAAATAATAATTCAAAAAATGATACTTTCTTTAACAATCCATTCCTATTAATAATTTTTAATTAGAATAAGAAAAATAGTTTAGCAAGTCCATTCCTGGGGTAGATTGCAAGCACTAGGCTGCCATGTATATATTTGAGATAAAACTTATCAATCCTTCCATTCTTGAGACAATTTTCATTAAGTAAAAATGGGCAACTCAATGAATCATAAAGTGGATAGGAATTATCAAAATCCCAACTTCCTTTAAACAAATTACAGCTTCCCAATGTTAAATTCATCCCATTTGATATGTGATAAAACCATGCTATTAAGGAGAGAAGAACAAGAATATAGAAGCAAGTCCTTTCCATTAGATGGAATGAGAGACTGAAAATGAAAATAAAATGTGAAGAGTAAATTTACTCACGTTAATGAGTCATTTTATTAATATATGTATATAGTAATTCTCCACGGTTATGCAAGCTATTTAATTAATAACATTTTGTCATACATTTGCAGAAAAGGTAATCCACTCCCAAAGAGTGCAAATGATTATTTAATGTGAATAGGAAATTTAATGCTAAAAGTGCAAATGATGAAAATTAATAAGTACTGAGGCGGAGAAAAAGCTCATTAAAATCGTTATTCTGGAGAGTTTTAATGTTATTCTATCTTTTTTTTTAAAAAAAAAAATATGACAGTGAGCAAATCATTAACTATCAGATCACCTTTTCAATTAAGTTAAACCAGGATTATGATAGAGTGAGGGCGTGTCCTCGGGGTACAAGGAAAGGGTGGCAGGGGAAATAAGACACCTTCTAGGTTGAGAGTGGGGTCATGGAACATAGGAACTCTAACGGTGAAGTCTATAGAATTAACAAAAATTCTCCATAAGAGGAAGATTAAAATAACTTGTGTCCAAGAGACTAGATGGGTGGGGAATAGGGCTCGGGAGGCTGATGGATTTAAGTTGTGGTATTCAGGAAGGGTGAGAGGGAAGAACAGGGTAGGAATTTTAGTTGATAAGGATCTAAGGGAGCCATTGATCGATGTTAGAGGGTAAATGACATGTTGATGGCCATTAAGATAGCCGTAGGAGGGTATACTTTGAACGTAGTTAGTGCTTACGCGCCTCAGGTGAGTTTGGACGAAGAGGTTAAAAGACACATTTTGGAAGGTTTGGATGGGTTGGTATAGAGTATATCATCTACCGAGAATCTTATAATAATGGCTTATTTTAATGGCCACATTGGGAGATCGCATGAGGAATATGATGGTGTGCATGGTGGATTCGATTTTGAAGATAAAAATGGAGGAGGTACTTTGCTGCCAGAGTACGCTAAAGCTTTTGAGCAGGTGATCACTAACTCTTGTTTCCTGAAGAAGGCGGAGCACCTGATAACTTTTCCATATTGACTAACCCATATTGACTATCTACTTCTCCGGAAATGTGATAGAGGTTTATGCATGGATTGCAAGGTCATCCCAAGTGCGAATCTTACGAACCAACATGTTCTTTTGATTATAGACTTAGAGATCAAGTGGACGAGGAAGAAGAGGGCTATGTTTTGTATACCTGGGGTCAGGTGGGGTGTATTGACTAAGGATAAAGCCCAGGAGTTAGGGAAGAAGTTGCTGGCTATGATGGCCTAGAAAAGTAAGGGACACGAGTTGTATGTGGTCTGTGACAGCAAATTGTATTTGAGAGGCGGCAAGAGAGGTGTTTGGAGTCTCAAAGAGTTTTTGTTTGGCCCAAGTACGTGTGAAGTTTTAAAGATAGACAAAGGAACTCAGATATGGACCAGGTCCATCTTGTGAAGCACAATCGTGATCAACCCAAACATGTGAGATGCACGTAAAAGAGATACGATAAAAAATATTGCATATTGGATAAGGAGAAAGATTACTTACACAAAAAGAACACGGTTAATGAAAACGATAGAGTTAGAATATGAGCTCAACTAGAACTCTTTCACCATGGAAAAGTAGCATATGCATCTAGTCAATATCTAGTTACTAACTCCTTAAATATCAGTGTTGTTCTCTTTAATAGATAATGTACATAAGCAGAAGTTAAATGTGAATTGAGAGCAAAATAGCAAGGCAATTTTGCAAGCAATGTATGTGAGTTTCAAGCGTACAAATCTGAAGCTACTTGAACCAAATAAAAGAAACAGTTTCAATTGTCTGTCTTTTTATTTTGGGTCAATTGCAGTAGGTAATTTTACATTGTATCTTTAAGTTTATTTAGAAGAAATTGTATTAGGTACGTAGAGTCTTCAAGTTAGAGTTAACTTGAAGTTGTCGCAACACTTGAGATTTTGTACCATAACGGGATTAGAGTTTATCCTAGGTTTACAAAAGAGTTTTTGAAAATACAGTTTTTGGCTTAGTGATTTCAGTGAAGAGTTTGGGAAAATCCTACTGGAAGGTAGGTCGTAGTTTTTTCACCTTTTGAGCTAGGTTTTTTTCTCGCAAAAATTTTGTGTTCTTTATTTTCTGTATTTATCATTCTGCAATAGTAGTAGTTGGAACACATAGAAGAACCAGGTCCTTCTATAATCAAGTTAAGTGAAAATTGGATAATACATACATCACCCCCCCCCCCCCCCTTGTATGGTATTGAAGTCTAAAAACATCAATTGATATCAGAGAAGGTTATCCTTGAAGAGGCTAACACCTTAGGAACATATCAAGATGAATGCACCACCTGAAAACTGGGAAGGGCAATCCACTACTAGACCTCCACTGTTTAATGGCTAGCACTACTCCTGGTAGAATAATAGGATGAGAGACCACATCATAGAGAAGACTATGAAATATGGGACATAGTTAGTGATGGTCCCATGGATGCTACAAAGAAGAATACTGAAGGAATGGACGTGCCAAAGATAACAACTGACAATACTACTGAAGATTTGAAGGAATGGGAAAAGAATGTCAAGTCCAATAAATGGCTTGTGTGTGGAACTTTGGACTAGGTCCAGACGAGTACAATAGAATTCAAAGTTGTACCACTGCTAAGGAGATTTGGAACACTCTACAAGTGGCCCAGAAAGGAACTCCTCAAGTAAAGAGATCAAGAGGAACATTGTTGTATTCTCAATACGAGAATTTCACCATGAAGGAAGGAGACACTATCCAAGATATGTACACAAGGTTCACAACACTAACATATGAACTTAAGTCTCTTGGAAGAATTATTCTTGATGAAGACAAGGTTGAGAATCTTGACAAGGGTTCTGCCAGTAACTTGGGAAAGCAAAATCACTGCTATTTAGGAATCAAAGAACATTGCTACTCTCAAGTTGGATGAGCTAATTGTAAACCTTACTGCCTATGAACTGAGAAGGAAAACTATGAAGATGGATACACCCAAGAAGGAAAGAAGCCTGGCTCTCAGAATAGCTGAAGGTGCTGACTTGGAGGATGATGAAATGGCTATGTTCACAAAGGATTTCAAGAAGTACCTAATGAGAGGAAAGGGTTCTTCAAGAGGTGTAACCTTCAACAAATCAATGGCTCCTGAAAAACAAACGAACGAGGGCTGTTACAAATGTAGGAAAGCTGACCACACGATCAAGAACTATCCTCAGTGGAAAATTGAATGGAAGAAGGAAAGGGCTGAATGGAGAAATGGGAAGAAGGAACATGGTCAACCCAAGAAGAACAAATGATCAACAAAGGCTATGGTTGTTGCTTGGGGAGAAACCTTAGATGAGGATTCAGAAGATGAAACTGGAGATGAACAAGCACTTATAGAAATTGGAGAATGAGACAATGAACAAGAGGTATATGCGATTCATCTCAAAGGCAAGATTTAATTTTTGTCTAAAGAAAAGCTATCTGAATTACTGCTATGAGTCTGAGGTCATAAATAATGAGGGTCTTGAACTGAAATTTAGGGATAGTGAAAGTGATAGTAGAAATACTGATTTAAAAAATCAGGTTCTTGAACTTGACACTAGTAAGGTCTAAAAATTTAAAAAACTGAAATTAAGAACATGTAAGAAGAAAGATGATCACACACATCTCACCTTAGAAGAAAATTTAGGAAAAATGAAGGATGAGTTATGCATGAAAGATGAGCAGATAAGAGTCCTAAAAAAGATCTAGGCAATATAAAGCATGAACCAGATAGAACTTGCAACTGGAATAAGTCCTCTGATGCACTATCCTGGCTGCAAGAGCACCACAATAGAAACAAGAGAGGACGTGGCTATGGGACCCCAGCACCTAAATGGGATCCCACAAGCAAGTAAATCACACTTCTTAAAAATAAAATCTACACATATTGTTGCAAGACTGGTCATTAAAAAAGTGAATATATTGAAAATGAAAAGGCCACTCAAAAGAACAAAACCTTTGTTCAAGAGAAAAATAGGCTGCCAGGATAGGCCAGAAGGAATTAATTCACCATTTTTCCTATAGAAAGGGATCCAAACTAGTTTGGGTTCCTAAGACTAATCCATGATTTCATTTTGCAGGTTCAAGTAAAAGGAAGTAGCCAAATATGGTATATGGATAACAGCTACTCAAAGCATATGACTGGACGTAAGAACCGGTTTGTTTCACTTGAGTACCTAAAAGGAGGTAATGTATCCTCAGGAAATGGGAAGAAATGTGAGATCACTGAGGTTGGAAAGGTAGGTAAGATAGACTCACATTCCATTGAAAATGTCTACTTGATAGATGGCTTGAAATGTAGCCTAATCAGTCTATCACAACTATGTGACAGAGGTAATCTAGTAGCATTTACTTCTATTAAAATGTTTTGTGATTAATCTTACCGCTGACAAGATTGTTTTGCAGGGAAAAATTATTAACAATATTTACATTGTGTATCTGTCCACTCTTTCATAGAATGAACTCACTTTTTTGAGGGTGTTGGACAATGATCCCCTCTTGTGGCACAAAAGACTTGGCCATGCAAGTCTAAATTAATTCAATAAATTAGTGTCCAACGACCTGGTCATAGGGTTACGTAACATCAAGTTCAAGGAAGACAAAGTTTGTGAGGCTTGTGCAAGGGGAAAGCATGTAAAATCCTCTTTTAAAAGAAAGAAAGTGGTAAACATGACCAGGACGATAGAACTGGTCCATATGGATCTCTGTGGTCCAATGAGAACATTAAGCATAAGTGGTAAAAGATATGTGATGGTACTTGTTGATGATTAGTCTAGGTTTACTTGGGTATTGTTTTTAATATCCAAGGATAAAGCATTTTACATGTTTAATGCCTTCGTTAGAAAAACTCAGAAACAACTAGGTAATCAACTTGCATCAATTTGATCTAATCATGGAACTGAATTTTAAAATGCTAAGTTTGCTGAATTTTGTGATGAGCATGGTATAGATCATAATTTATCTGCCCCTATGACTGTTTAACAAAATGGAGTAGTTGAAAGAAAGAATAGGACTCTTGAAGATATGGCAAGGACTATGCTTCTTTCTAGTAAACTGCCCAATAGCTTCTGGGTAGAGGAAGAAACCACATATGTTCTTTGGATTTACATATTCAAGATATATATGGGCTACCTTATTGCGATGGATAGGAGAGCCTAGACAGATAATATATTAAATAAAGAACTAAACTGGATGACTAAAAAATGCGGGGAGGCAGAGTAAGACAAGAAATAGTAAGATGGTTGTTTGTTACTACTGTTTATCATGTCTGGAATGAACGAAATAGTCGAAGGTTCTGACAGGAAAAGAAAGAGAGTGCATATAAAGTAAGAAAATTTTTCCTCCAGCAGCATACTAAAGGATAGAGATATCACAAATGACAAAAAGTTTTAGAGAGTCTGAATTGTTTTCCTATATTAAAGTAGCAGTTCCTTTAGCTTACTTAGATAGGTATTAACTATAGAGGCGGATCTAAGATTTTAAGTTTATGGATTTCTGTCGCAATTTTAAATTAATACACAGTAATAACTGGGTACACAAATAGATATTTAATAAAATTTTTAACAAAAATAAAGGTCTATGTAAAAGTTACTGGATTCTCGAAAACTCGTATACTACATGCTAGATCAGCCCCTGATTGACTATAGATGACTAGTCCTAAAGTCCAAAATGATTAGTAGATGTATATATATAAAAAATTTATTATTTGACAAAAAAAATACCAAATCAATAGCGCCCACTTTATCTTCTACAACACTTTCTAAGACAAACAATGGAGTTTTGAAATTTTAAAAGTGAATCATGAAATCAGCATTTGAACTTTTAATCACAAATTATCAACATTCAAACGATTTTAACAATAATCAATCATTAATTTTTAGTTTTCTCCCAAAACAAGAGTTTTCACCTTTCAAAATTGAAGAATATAGTTATGGCGTTCTTGGTGAAGAAGAACAATATAGTGCATATGAAACTAAAAACGTATATTTTGACAACAAAATTAAAATCGGAGACAATATTTAAAGACCATCCCCTTAAAGGGACGGCCGATGTAATTAATTAATTTATTTTGACAAAAATAATCATCCTATAGATTATTTTCATTCAATTATTCACTTTAGTTTCATTTATCTTTTCTGAAGGCTACTTTTAATTATGTTCAAAAAAAGAAGGCTACTTCTATTTATCTTATTATTAAATATTTGCACATGAGGTAATTATCTACGGTCATCTCCAACCATCACTCTATTTTTTGTATTATTTTCACTTTGAAATGGTGCAACATTAAATTTACTTCAACCATTACATTATTTTTACATTAAATTTTTTCTCTCTTTTATATTATATTATTATCTTCTATTCCAACCATTTTATTTCTCTCTCTTATCTTCTATTTACTTTACACATAATAAATAAAATATTATTAAATTTAATATAAAGTAATAAATCATATTACACCTAATTTGATAAAACACTATTTATGCTCTATAATAGAGCAGGCCTAAATTAAGCCATTCCTTTTTTAACTACATAAGTTAAATCTGTCACATATGATTCGAGGGACCACATTCCCTAGGAGGCCCACTCTTTTCTAGGATCTTCCCATCATGGGCAACAGGGCTAATGATCCACCTCTTTCCTTTTTGGCTCTGTGTGTGGGGTGTGTAGGAGGGGGGGGTGATGTTACTAAAAAAGGGAAGAACACTTTGATATATCGAGTATTGGTGTAATTCTATTTATAGTTATCGTGTTACTTAGAGTAATTACGTTTAACTTTATATTATTAGAATTCTGCAGTTCTGATCTTTGCCAACATAAAAATTATAGTTGGTTGTCACAAGTCTAATACTTAATTACTTATATATTATTATTCATTTAATTGAATTCTATTTGTCAAAATCATAACTTTGAATTGACATCACCGTTTCCCGCAAAGGATATAATTTTTGAAGCTACGTTTTATTTTCCCATCAAATCTAGCCTTCATTGTTATGCAATTGTCAATGGAGAAAATCTATAATCAAGAAATATTGCCAAATTTAAACAAGCATATGGACATTAATCATAGAAAATGGTTGCCAAATTTGTTGAAGTCTTCACACTTTGATAAGCAACTTGAGACATATGCATTGAAAGAGTTGTGCATATGATAAGGAGAGGGGAGAGAGAAACAAAGGAGTCATTTTCAAGTCCATATTCCTTGACATACTTGTTTGAAACAAATCTTAGAATTTCAACAACAATAACTACTATTACTCAGTATAGTCCCATAAAGTGGGGTCTGAGAAGGGTAATATGTAGATGAGCTTTACTCCTACCCGAAAGGACAAAGAGACTGTTTCCAATCGACCCTCGGCTCAATGAAGGAAAATCTTAGAATTTCAGTGCCCAAATTTTAATTCTTCTGCAAGTAGTTAGATTTATTAGTATGGGAGTAAGGCTTCCACGTCATACTCATCCTATTCCATTCCTTTTTTTTCTCGTTCTTTTCTTTCGAGTGTTTAGCTATTCGGTATCTCAATTTTTGTAAGCGATGTACTAAGTAGGGGTGTACATAGATCGGGTTGGTTCTATTTTTATTAAAATCAAACCAAATCAATTATATCGGTTTGGATTGGTTCGGTTTTGTCGGGTTTTTGGGTTTTTTTGTTACACGAATATTATTTCAATCTTACTTCGTCAAAATTATAGATAAAGCTTTGATAAGTGAATATATGTTGAATAAATATGAAAAAAATTGACAAACATATGATCTATTAAAATATTCTAATGGAAGAATTCTTTTAGTAACACGTGATAATTATTTTCTTAGTCGTCTAACAATAGTTTTTCGTTAAATTACATTTTCAAGGTTAATACATGAGAGGATCCCAAATATTGCTACATTTTCTAAAAAAAAGTCATAAAGTCTTAAAAATATAAATAAATTTTATATATTTATATGTCGGTTTGGTTCGTATTTTTTAACTCAATATCCAACCAAATCAAACCAAACCTAATCAAATTTTTTAATCAATTTGCTTTGATTTTTAATTTGGTGCAATTTTTCAGTTCGATTTGAACACCCTTAATACCTAAGTAACAGGATGAATTGTGAAAGGTAGTGAAAGGGGACCGCAACAAAGAGTTTTTGTACTTTTAGATAAGAGTATAATTGAAAGGAAATAATCTTACAAAAGTGTCTCCTTCAAATTTAGAAAGCGATACTTTTATAGAAACCCCATTAGTCAAGGGTCCTATCTGAAATCCATTTGATAAGAGTTGTAGCCAATCAGCAACAAGAAACTAGGATGAACTTTTCAAAACTAGCCAATTGAAAATTAGATAAGGCCACTATGCCTCTGGTCCCAAAAGTGCAGCGCCATTCCTTGTGGAAAACTGCCAAAAACTCTTTAAAATGTGTCCAAGAAATTGAAAAAGAAAAAAGAATTTAATAATTTCTATATATTGATAATATAAATTTTCTTAAAGACAGAGTGAGAATTTGAAGTTATTTATTTTAAATTTAATTTTTTTAAGTTACTAAATTTTAAATTAATAATTTATTTATATTTAATGAATTTCTTAAGACAAACAAAGTATAGAGAATGCAGATATTGAATTTGACTGAACCTATAAACCATTCATTCTATATATAAGCGATATATATCATCTAATTTGAAATGGTGAAAGTATACTTTAGCTTCGTCCTTAATTTTCTTATACTATTAGATCACCTAAATAAGGTAAATAATTTTAACTAATTAAATTACACTGATAATGTAAAAAAAATTTATACTACAAATGCAATATGAAAATAAAGTTACTTAAACATTATAAAAGGTGCATTTCCTGGGTCACTACGCTCCCATATTTTCTTAAATAATTGCACTTTCCATTGTATCTTTCTTGAATTCTCTCCAATTCCCTTCTATACATAGAGACCAAACTCGACCTATTACACTAACTCTCATCTTCTACCTGCTGTTCAATTCCTATACTTTCAAATATCTCCAGGTACCAAAGAATATAATCTGAATTCTGAAACAATATATGTATCGATGACGAGTTCAGAGAAAAAACTAGCGAACGTCGTAGGTGCAAAGACGGCGAGAGCTTGTGATAGTTGCATAAGGAAAAGGGCACGTTGGTATTGTGCAGCAGACGATGCTTTCTTATGTCAATCTTGTGATTCTTCTGTTCATTCAGCCAATCCTTTGGCTCGTAGACACGAAAGGGTTCGTCTTAAAACATCATCTCTTAAATCATCAGATGAATTTCCCTATTCGGAAAATTCAGCCTCGGTGCCATCTTGGCACCGTGGATTTACTCGAAAAGCTCGAACACCAAGGAATGGTAAGAATTCAAGAAACGTTAAAAACCCTATTCAGCTTATCGTCCCCGAGATATTAAGTGATGAGAATTTACAAGATGAAAACGAAGAGCAACTCCTTTATCGTGTCCCTATTCTCGATCCCTTCGTAGCCGATGAATATTCTAAAGATCAAATGAAAAATAATTTTAATGATGATCATATGAATAAGTTTCATGGGATGCTTAATATTCCATCTGAAATGGAGCTAGCAGAATTTGCAGCAGATGTTGAAAGTTTATTAGGGAAAGGACTTGATGATGAGGAGTCATTTAATTACATGGAATTAGGGTTAGGGTTTTTGGAGAAACATGATGATTCAATGGGTTGTTCTTTGGTTGATGAGAAAATTAAGGTTGAAAATGAAGGAGAAATGGAAGTTCTAATGGATAATACTAATTATAATCAAGTTGATTATTCAGATACATTTGATCTGAAATTTGACTGTGAATCACTGGTTATTACCTTAGAGGAAGATAATAAAGGTGAAGTTGGGGAGATAATTATGCAAGATAGTACTAATGATGGTCTAATTAGTGATAGTAAAAATAATAAAATTTTGCTAAATCTTGATTATGGAGGTGTTTTAAATGCTTGGTCTGACCAAAGGTCCCCTTGGACAACCGGCGAGCGACCTCAAGTAGACTCCAATGACTGCTGGCCAGTATGTATGGTATACTTCTTTCTCTTTAGACAAATATACTCACTATTTACTTCTTCTGACTCGTATATATAAATTATACATTTATTAAAACTACATCCGTGAGATATTTTCTTTCAAATTATACATAATAACTTTGATTTATAATAAATATGATGTATACTTTTATTATATGAGGTAAAATTCCCTTAGTTTAATCCTTTGAATATTGGTAATAATGTGTTAAGTTCCCTTTGCTAATGGCCCAAGAAGGCCAGTACTTGCTTTATCGCATATTTTGCATCGTATGAGCTACTAGAAGAAATTTTCTAGAGATGCTCATTCTTTCAAAGTGACATGCTAGAACTAATTAAATACTTCCTCCGTCTTAATTTGCGCGATACAATTCGGATTTCAACGGTCAAAGTTTTAAAATTTTGACTGTAAATTCGAATATAGAATCTATAAGTTTTTTTCGAAATAAAACTTACATATTTAGAAAATATATAACAAGTACTACAAGTCGCTATAATTAACAATTTAAAATATTTGAAAGGCATATAAAAAGAATTTCTGGTAAAAGAAAACTCGCTTGACTCTCAAAATTTGAACGGTATCATATATATATATATATATATATATATATATATATATATATATATATATATATATATATATATATATATATATATATATATATATATATTGGGGTAGAGAAATTAACCTTTATACATTACAAGTGTAGATCACTTAAATGGATTCAAAAATTCTAAAGCAACTATGACAACTAGGATATTTTCTTTTTTGTTAATGCGTGTGAAAAGAAGTAATTATATATTTGGTTAGTTACTACGTTTGTCTTACTATGATATTATTCTTATACCCAAGAAATATCCTCCCATTTTGGAGGACTGTTTCCAATTTCCTTTTTTCTTTCTTTCATTTTTTTCTAGAGGTATGAGATAACAGAATGAGCTAATTGTTCATAATGGATCTACACTTATAGGGAAACTGTGGAAAAATTCATGCATATGGAGACATGGAAATAATGACAGGACATGGACCAGTGATAGATGAAGGAAGAGAAGCAAGAGTATTAAGGTACAAGGAGAAGCGGCGGACGAGGTTGTTCTCCAAAAAAATAAGGTACGAGGTCAGGAAATTGAATGCTGAGATGAGGCCTCGAATGAAAGGAAGATTTGTCAAGAGGACCAATTTTGCACCAACCCCTTTTCCTTCGGTTAATAGATAATTTGAAGTTTTTAGTAGAGAGGGATTTTGAGCGGTTTTTGTGAGTTCAACTGAACTTATTATTTTACGCTCGAATTATGTATACATATGTGGGAATTTTTGTGCAAAATGTATACACACGCAGATCACACTCATTCTTAATCTATTGACACCAAATAGTGTATCATATGTGGTTCTAAGGATTAGGTTTACGCATTACATTTTTATAGAACAAGTAAACTTGAGATATGATTTGACAAGAGGGGTTGCTCTGATGGTAAGCAACCCCCACTTCCAACCGAGAGGTTGTGAGTTCGAATCTCCCCAAGAACAAGGTGGGAAGTTCTTGGAGGGAAGGATGTCGGGGGTCTATTTGGAAACAGTCTCTCTACCCAAGGGTAGGGGTAAGGTTTGCGTACACACTACCCTCCCCAGACCCTACTAAGTGGAATTATACTAAATTGTTGTTGTTGTTGTTAAGTAAACTTGAGATATGAGTTGGTATGACACTTTTGTCAATCTGATGACTTTTGGGAAGAATTAGTCTCAAAATTGTTCTTGTTTTCATTTCTGGAGGAGGTATAAGATGTAATATGACAGACGTTGAAAAGAAATCAGTGTTCTGGCTTATTCAAATTATTGCTAGACATCGCAGTGGCAAAAGAAATTATTTTATCTTCCTTTATTCGGTCTTATACAAAGATATTATTTTACTAATATACATAGTAAGAAGTAAATGAAAAACCAGCTTGATATGCTGTACTAACGGGTTAATATCACATGTGGTTATTCAATTATGTTTCAATTTTACTAAAGTCACTCAATTATTTTTCTGTCACTTAAAAATAACTAAACTTTCATATTGTCACTTAAAAGCAATTTTGGCTCAAATCCCTACCATAAATATGACATGACATAAACTTTAATGAGAAAAATCAAAAAATAAATATCACATAAACTTAAATGGACTATACCCACTTTAGATCAATTTCTCCTTTAATGTAATTTGACACATCACACAAATGAGTTTCAATAGGGGGAAAAACACACCCCTAATAAAATTAGGTCCTGTAATTTTTTGTGGGTTTTTATCTTATAAATACAATATTCTTTTTTGTCTAAATAATTGCAATAGGTTGCCTGTAATTGCATGTACATTGTGAAAATAGACTCTAATTAGTCTTATTATTATTCCCGTATGCTTGTGATACTATCACGACCTGAATTTTTCACCTTCGGGAGTCGTGATGGCACCTACTGTCGGAGCTAGGCAAGCTAAACATCACAACATTTCTACTGATTTCCTTTAAACAATTATAATTAACTGACCAATAATTAAAGTGGAAGACTTTTAAATGCTTAAATAACTGAAAGCGGAAATACAGAAGTTTCAAAATACACTTCTACCCACTATCTGATGTCACTACTCACGAACTGCTATGAAATATTAAAACAAGAGTCTGAAAGAAATACATAGAAGAGCATGTCTCAGTACAAGGGAAACAAACTAATAATATAGAAGGGACTCTGGCTTGCAGACGCCAGCTAGGCTACATCGAAAATCCCTGGACCGAAGTCGGCGCACGAGCAAATGCTGCTACTAAGGTCCAACAGCTGCTCCCGAATCTGTGCAAAAAGAAGCATAGAGTGTAGTATCAACACAACCGACCTCATGTGCCGGTAAGTGCCTTGCCTAACCCCGGTGAAGTAGTAACGAGGCTAGACAGAACCTACCACAAATGACTTGTACAGATATATATTCAATAACAGGAAGTAGACGAATTTAAAAAACTAAGAGGGAGGGGAGCATGCTATAGGATATGACAGTTTAAATATAGAAATTATCGGATAAGAAGTAAAGTCATACAACAACAACTGATAAGGAAGAACACAGGAAAGCCCTACATAAAAAAAACAATATACTTGATCCATACTCCGTTGAGGAGCGCAACCCCATCCCCAAATATATCCTTTGTGGCGAGCAACCTGATCCTCAAATATATTCGTTGTGGAGAGCAACCCGATCCTCAAATATATCCATTGGGGTTAGCAACCCGATCCTCAAATATATCCGTTGCGGCGAGCAACCCGATCCTCAAATATATCCATTGCGGTGAGCAACCCGATCCTCAAATATATCCGTTGCGGCTGCAACCCGATCCTCAACAATTAATACTGTTGCGGCGTGCAACCCGATCCTCAATAACTAGCAATAAGAACTCACCCAAATAACAACCGCAATTCAAGCTCGAGGGGAGTAACCACAAATACAAGGAGTCCCAACCAGGGAATACAACTAACAGTTCAAAAATCCCGGCAAGGGAGAATTCATTATATACCTAAATCCCGGCAAAGGAATAATCATAGTACTTTGGCACTTAAACACTTAGTCATCAACAAGTTCTAGGTCGAGCCAATGTCCCATTGTTATAGAAAACACTATTTTTCTCAACCGTTCATATCACGCGAAATATATCAATTCAGACAAGAAGTCGTATCACATCATTAGAACTAAAAAAAATTAAGACTCACGGTCATGCTAAACTCCGATGCATAGATAACCATCACCATGCATATACAACGTACTCTACACTTAACACGTAGCAAATAATGTCCTAGTCCTATTCCCTCAAGTCAAAGTTAGACCAAACATTTACCTCAGTCCTAAAATAGCAATCAAATCTCCGACACCGCCTTTCCTCTAGAATCCAACTCCGAAACAACGATATCTAGGCAAAATTTAGTTTAATATTATCAATAATGGCTGAAAGACTCAATTCCATAGCCTAAAAATGAATTCCCTATCATTCTTCCAAAAATACCAAAATCCGACTCCGGGCCCACATGGTCCAAACTCGAGGCTCCGACCAAAACCCATTCACCCACCCCATGAGTTCAAATATGCAATTTGTTTCAAGATTCGACCCCAAATTGAGGTTGAATCGCCCAAAATCCCCAAAGCCCTAACTATACCCGAAACCCCCATTTTCTACCTTGAAATCATGATTTAGGGCTAGGAATTTAGAAATTAGATAATGAAATTAAGAGAAAACAAAGTTAATATCACTTACCCAAAGAGCTATGGAGAAAGAGGAGCTTGAAATTCATCTATGGAGTGCTTAAGGAGAGGATTCGTGTCAAAAAATGAGAAATCCCGAGCCTGCTACTGTTTTAAACTAAAAGATTCTCTGGGCAAAAATTCCCTTCGCGTTCGCGTGAGAGGGATGCGTTACGCGAAGGGTGAATGGATTCAAAGCATCGCGATCGCGAAGAGACAACACGAACGCATAGAAGAAAGGGGGGATGCAGTCTGGAATGGACTTGTATGCGAATGCTAGATACGACTCGCGAATGCGGAGAAGGGAACACTTCGGCTTCGCGAACGCGGGGCACTGTCCGCGAATGCGATGAAGGGAGAGCCCAAGGTGCGCGAATGCGAAGAAGGTTTTCCTTCAGTGAAAATTGCAGAAACTCTAAAATGCTTCTAAGTGTAAAAACTATCCCGATTCGGAGGTGGTTCGGGAGTCCCAGCCAAACACACACACTAAATCAATAACAACCTACGAACTTAGTCGAGCGATCAAATCGCCAAAATAAAATCAAATTCAATGAATCAAACCCCAAAATCATCATTTTTCATTTCAAATTTCATCAACCTCTAACTTTAGATATTTAGGTCTGAAATACGTCAAACGACGTACGATTTCGACCAAATTTCACAAAAAGTGCTTAAAACATATTTAAGACCTGTAGCGGGCATCGAAACCAAACTACGAGCCCGATACCTATATTTTCTAACTCATTTTCATTTAAATTTTTTCATATCATTTTCAAAAAAATAATTTCTTTCAAGAATTCTATACTCGAGCTCGAGACCTCGAATTTCGACTCCGGGAATACGCCCGAGTCCCATATTTTTCTGCGGACCTCCCGGGACAGTCACATTACGGGTCCAAGTCCGTTTACCCAAAATGTTGACCAAAGTAAACTATATCAATATTAATATCAAAATTCTTCAACCTTTTCACATATTTCACATATTTTAACATAAAAAATTTCCGGCCTCGCGCCCATACTGCGCATGTAAATCGAGGCAACTAAAAGTGAGGTTTTCAAGGCCTCGGAAGCACGGGAAAAGGGAGAATTATGGTAATGACTCTTTGGATCGTTCATTCGTTCGTCCTCGAATGGACAAAGAAAAAAGTACCTGAGTCAGGGAATAGATGAGGATAGCGGCTCCGCATATCAGACTCGAACTCCCAAGTCGACGCCACAGGAGGCTGACATATCCATTGAACACGCACTGAAGGAAAACTCTTCAACCTCAACTGTCGAACCTGCTGGTCTAGAATAGCCACCGATTCCTCCTCATATGACAGATCCTTGTCCAACTGGACAATGCTGAAATCTAATACGTAGGCTGGATCGTCATGATACCTCCGAAGCATAGATACATAAAAAATTAGATGCACGACTGACAAGCTAGGTGGCAAGGCAAGTCTATAAGCCACCTCTCCCACTCCCTCAGGAATCTCAAATGGGCCAATAAACCTAGGGCTACGCTTGCCCTTCTTCACGAATCTCATCACGCCCTTCATAGGTGATACACGGAGCAATACTTGCTCACCAACCATGAAACCAACATCTTTGACCTTGCGATCTGCATAACTCTTCTGCCTAGACTTAGCTATCCGAAGTTTGTCCTGAATGATCTTAACCTTATCCAAGGCCTCCTGAACCAGATCTGTACCTAATAACCGAGCCTCTCCTGGCTCAAGCCATCCAACTGGGGTACGACACCGCCTACCATACAACACCTCATACGGAGCCATCTGAATGCTAGACCGGTAGTTGTTGTTGTAGGCAAACTCTGCTAAAGGCAAGAGCTGGTCCCACGAGCCTCCAAAATCAATAATGCAAGCTCAGAGCATACCCTTAAGAATCTGAATAGTCCTCTCGGACTGACCGTCCGTCTAGGGATGAAATGATGTACTCAACTGAACCTGGGTGCCCAACTCTTACTGAACTGCTCTCTAGAAATGCGAGGTAAGCCGCGGACCCCCGTCCAAAATGATAGATATAGGAACCCCATGAAGGCGAATGATCTCCCTGATATAAATCTCAGCTAATCTCTCAGACGAAAAGGTGGTGGCAACCGGAACACGATGCGCTGACTTGGTCAGCATATCCACAATAACCCAAACCATATCAAACTTCTTACGAGTCATCGGGAGGCCACCAATGAAATCCATGGTAATCCTCTCCCACTTCCACTCGGGACGCTCAATCCTTTGAAATAAACCACCGGGCCTCTGATGCTCGTACTTAACTTGCTGACAGTTCAAACAACGAGCCACATACGCAACAATGTCTTTCTTCATTCTGCGCCATCAATTGTGCTGTCTCAAATTCTGATACATCTTCGAGACGATCGGATGAATAGAATACCGAGAACTATGAGCCACTACAAGAAAGTATATAGTTTGCAACAATCTTTTAGCAACAATAATGATATTGTTGCTAAATACAAATAAATTGCAATAACTTTATTTAGTTGTTGCTGTATCATATAACTTTTTATCCACAAAAATTTTCTTGTTGGCTAATGTTTTAATTTTTTGCCATAATGTTTTAAGTAATATAACAATTTAAAGATAAAAATAAATCGGCAATAATAAATTATCAGTGGCCAAAAGTATTTTTCTTATTGGTAAAATACTTATTTTTTCTCAACAACTTATTTGACTTGTGGCCTAAAAAATATTTATCTCTTTCTCAAATTTCATCAAAGACATAACACGGCAAGTTTCCCTCCCTTTTTCCTAGAATCCTTCCCCCTTTTTATTTTTCGTTTTGGCTCTCACCTCCCCATATTCGTTCAACCCGTCTGCTCCTGCTTTGAGTTACCAGATTCAAATAAGTGACAGCCTTTTCTTCTTGTGCTTTGATTATTGATTGAAATTGTAAACTCATTCATCCCTTTTCAGTTGTTTGTAGTTTAGGGTTTCAATTCTTTGAATGCTTCGATTTAGGTTTTGAGTTAGGAGGTCCTAACTAGGGTCAACGCTTTCTCATAGCAAAAATTAGGGCATCAAATAAATTATTTTCTTGCAGGTTCTAAATAAAGATAGTGTGGTTCATCCACATCAATACTTAGAGCTCCATTCTAGTACTAATCAATGTTCTCATGCCTTATTCGGTTGGTATTTTTATTTTACTTTTTTATTAAATATTATGTTCTTTTCTATTGATTGATAGATTCACAAGCAGATTGTGACTATAATTTTATATTTTTGATGCATTTATAGAGGGTGAGGTAAAAGATTTTGCTTTGTCTATTTTCATTTCTTTATTATCTATGTTTGAAATTGATTTAATGCATTTCAATTGTACTGATTCTATTGAATATTGTAATGAATCTGCGCTGCTTCTTCTTGCATTTGGTATTGCAGTCGAAACTCAAAAGAGCAGCTCCTGAAATTTTTTTACACCAGAGGATGGAGCTAAGCATCATAAGGGCTCCAGGTAAGATACTTTTTGCTAAAAAATAAGCTCTACAAAGTGTCTATTAATAGTTACATTTGGTGATCTGAGTATTACTATCGACTATTCATCTTAAGGAAGATGTCATATTTGTATCTCTGGTTTCAATGGATTTTCGGGTTCCAAGGAATTGGATATTTTGTGAGATTAGCTGTTATCCGATCTCTTAGAAAATTTGGTGAAATCTAACAATTATTGTGATTTCAACTAGGAGCTTAAAAGAGGATTAGTTACCTTGTTGAAATTAAAACTCCGGTGACCTTTCTGTTCCTTCGTTTTATTTATAAATCTTAGTGTCTTGCACCGAAGAATTTTGAGGTTTAAGAAGTAATTCCTTTATTTTAGAGAAAGGAAATTATATTATAAAGCTAGCACTAAGAAAGTGTTGTAGTGTTGTATTAATTACAAGTGAGCAAAAAACCAGAAGAACAAACTATTTCCAATATTACAGGGATTTCAAGAAATAAATCTTTGTGCCTTGCATCCATAAAGCCTTATTTTTGCTACCAATAGTAGCACTTTGGATCTATAGGTATATTTCATAGTATCATTATTTGTTGTACTGGGCTCTTTTCAATTGTATAAAGCTTCATTTGTAGGTTGGATATACAGTTGGATCTATGGGAATCGTAATATGGTGGCTTCCTTCGTCGCCTAGGTGGATTCTTCTATGTGCTATGCAGGGGAAGGGCGAGTTGCAAGGTTTAAGAGAGAAGGCCATAAGTTGCTTGTGCCGGCTTAGGGGAGCAGCAATTGGTGATTCAGCACCTCGTCAAGTAGATGACATTCTGTTTGAGCTTTCGCAACTAAGCGAAGAGAAAGAGGCTACAATAGGTGAAATGTTGCCAGGAAAATGCTTGAAAGCCCTTACTATTGGCGGTGGACTAATCTTGTTTCAATAGGTAGCTATATATCTAATAGGTTCATTTCCGTTCCATTTGCAATGATCTAACTGTGTGCTCACATCTTTTGCGTTCCACATGGCAGATAACTGGGCAACCAAGTGTCTTGTATTATGCTGCAAAACTTTTTCAGGTACACTTGCCAAATAGGTGAAGGTTGTTGTATGCTAATGTTGTTCTTATATCACTCCCTATTCTTTGTGTCGTTCTAACTTATCATACAATGACAGGATGCAGGATTTTCTGCTGCAGCTGAGGCTACAAGAGCTTCGATTTTCCTTGCGCTGTTGAAGGTGGTTTCTTGAGGGAGATCGTTTTCTTTCTCTTTCTATTTAACCTTGTTCTTACCTGGAAAAGAATGAAAAAGACAAGATGTCCACTCGTGTGGTAAATTGTTTTTCGGGGTTTGTTCAGAACATCTTTGCAAAATTGATACAGCCACATGCATTGATGTAGAAATAATGATAATATTCTTACTAGTCTGGCTTTTCCTTTTAGTTTGCTTCCTCTGTGGCACTGTGCTAGCTATCCTGTTTGTTTTTCTAGGATATTGCCCCTAGTTTCAATTAACCTTTACTACAGCATTAGAATGAATGATCCTATGGTTCCCTTTTTCTCACCATGTTCAGCTCATTATGGTGTAGCAGTTGTTGTTGATAAGGCCTTGGAGGAGGCCTCTGCTTCTTGGAGGTGTGTCTGGGATTGTAAGTACTACATCCTCTGTTTCATTTTATATGTTTGACTGGGCAACTGAGTTTTAGATGTTAATTTGGCTTGCGTATAGTGGTAGTAAAAATTATTATTTTAATGGTAACTGGTTTGCGAAAACATTGCTTATAGTTAAATGTGTTGGAATTCTAGAAATTAATGAAACTTTGTATTAAATGATATTATCAATAGAATGTTTCAATCATTCTAGAGCATGTAAAAATGAAAAGTGACATGTAAATTAGCAACAATAACAACAACCCGGTATAATCCCATTTAGTGGGGTCTGGAGAGGGTAGTGTGGCCCTAGGGTAGAGAGGCTGTTTCCAAATAGACCCCCGGCATCCTTACCTCCAAAAACTTCCCACCTTGCTCTAGGAGACTCGAACTCACAACCTCTCGGTTGGAAGTGGGGGTTGCTTACCATCAGAGCAACCCCTCTTGTCATTTCAGAAGTTCCGTGACATGTAAATTAGCGTGAGAATTAATTATATTAGTTTATGATTTCAGAAGTTCCGCTTAGGTGGATTTGACATGTTCAACCTAGGATAATTTACTTGCAAAGAAGCAACTTCATAACAATCAATGTTAATTTTACTGAAGCTCTCACTAATCATGTATTCCCTGCAGGCAATATCACTTTTCCTCTTGGGACCATATTACACTTACCTGGGTAATGTACCAGCTATGGCTATTACTGCTCTGCTACTGTATGTTGGCTGTTACCAGGTAATCCAAGCTTTATTTCTTTCAATAATTGTGCTTGAAAGTGCACTAATAGATTTGTTTGAGTGAGTGCAACTTTTGGCTATACAGTGCGAATGACATCATGATTTTTGTATGCATTCTATTAGCTGCAGTAATTGTAGATTTTTGTAGATGAACTCTTGAACTTCACCCCTTTGGAGATTTGGGATTATCTCATACTCTTATTTGTCATCTTTTGTTGGTGAAGTAAATGATAAAGTTGCAGACAAAAGCAGTGAAGACCTTGCTTAAGAAGATTTCAATTGTTGCTGAAGTTTTGGATATTTTAGGAATCTTTTATTCTCCTTCATTTTGAAACTTATGCTACCTCTTGAATTGTATTTTTCTCTTATGGATATTGTCAATTGGATAATTTGGATTATGCTTTGTTTATGAATAATTTTATTTTGTAATGTATATAAATTTTGGTGTATTACACTTTATTATGCATAATTATTTATTTGAGCCGAGGTGCAGTGAGTCGTTGCATAGGTGATATACTAGCTTTTAATATGATAAAACCATTGCAATAGCTATTTGAAATCGTTGTAATATCATAATCAAATGTTGTTGCTAAAAGTCTTGATAATAGATCAATAACTAACTTTCCTGCCAACAACAAATATTTTTGGTAAATAAGCTCATTTTTTGCAACAATAATTTTTGTTGTTAAAAATTCTCGTAAGCCACAATTATACGACTTTTTACCCATAAAATATAATTTAAGGCAACAATATTTTTTGTTGCGTTAAATTAGCTTTTCGCAGCAACATTGTTGGTTGTTGAGAATACTTTTCCCATCGGCGTTTATTGCAACAGTGTACACCAACTTTTTTTTTGTTGGCAAGAGTATTTTTAGTAACAACATTTGATTTATGGCAACAATAATTGTTGTTGGCAAATGCCTTCTTTCTTGTAGTGGGTCCGCTAAGATCAACTCCCGAATACCATCAATATTGGCACACAATCTCGCCCCTGCAATCTCAATACACCATGATCTCCGAAGGTCACTTTCTTGGCACCTCCGCGCTGCAAAGTGTCCCTCGGGACACACAAATAGGGATCATTAAACTGCCGCTCACACATACGCTCCAACAACGACGAACAAGCGACCGTGCAAGCTAACACCTTGCTAGGCTCAGAGATATCCAACCTCACAAATCGATTGGCCAAGACCTGAACGTCTAAGGCAAGCGGTCTCTGGCTGACCGGAATATAAGCAAGACTACCCATGCTGGCGGACTTCCTACTCAATGCATCAGTCACTACATTAGCCTTCCCCAGGTGGTATAAGATAGAAACATCATAGTCTTTCAACAACTCCAACCACCTCCTCTGCCCCAAATTCAACTCCTTCTACTTGAACAAGTACTGAAGGCTCTTGTGATCCGTGCACACCTCACACATCATACCATATAGATAATGTCTCTAAATCTTCAAAGCATGAATGATGGCTGCCAACTCTAGATCATAGGATGGATAATTCTTCTCGTGGATCTTCAAATGAATCGAAGCATATGCTATGACTCTTCCATCCTGCATCAATACTGCGCCGAGCCCAATACGAGAAGCATCACATTAAACGGTATAAGGCCTTGAACCTGTGGGCAAAACCAATACTGGTGTCGTAGTCAGAGTTGTCTTGAGCTTCTGAAAGCTTGTCTCACACTCGTCTAACCACCTGAACTGAGCACCCTTCTGGGCTAACCTGGTCATCGAAGCCGTAATGGATGAATATCTCTCCATGAACCGACGGTAGTAACCTGCTAACCCCAAGAAACTCTGAATCTCTGTAGCTGAAGCTGATCGCAGCTAGTTCTTGACTGCCTCTATCTTCTTCGGGTCCACCTGAATACCATCTACTGATACGACATGACCCAGAAATGCAATTGAGCTCAACCAAAACCCACACATCGAGAACTTAGCATACAACCAACTATCCTACAGAGTCTGAAGAACCACTCTGAGGTGCTGCTCATTTTCCTCCTGACTACAGGAGCATAAAAGAAGATCATCCATAACGACTATCACGAACGATTCCAAATAGAGCCTGGACTCTCGATTCACCAGATCCACGAAAGCCGCTAGGACAATTGTCAACCCAAACGACATCACCAAGAAATAATAATGCCTGAACTGAGTGCGGAAAACTATCTTAAGGACACCGGATGCCCTAATCCTCAACTGATGGTAATCAGATTCCAAATCTATCCTTGAAAACACCTTGGCGATCTCCCTGATATAAATCTCAGCTAATCTCTCGGACGAAAAGGTGGTTGCAACCAGAACAACATGCGAACTTGGTCATACTATCTATAATAACCCAAACCACATCAAACTTCTTCCGAGTCATCGGAAGGACAGAAATGAAATCCATGGTGATCCTCTCCCGCTTCCACTCGGGACGCTCAATCCTCTGAAATAAACTACATGGCCTCTGATGCTCGTATTTAACTTTCTGACAGTTCAAATAACAAGCTACATATGCAACAACGTCTTTCTTCATTCTACGCCACCAATAAAGCTGCCTCAAATCTTGATACATCTCCGCAATGCCCGGATGAATAGAATACCTAGAACTATGGGTCTCCGCTTAGACCAACTACTGAATACCATCAACATTGGACACACAAACTTGCTCCTGCCATCTCAATACACCATGATCTCCGAAGGTCACTTTCATGGCACCTTCGCGCTGCCCCGTGTCTCTTAGGACACACTAATCTGGATCATCAAACTGCTGCTATGGATACGCTCCAACAACGACGAACGAGCGACCGTGCAAGCTAACACCGTGCTAGGATCAGAAATATCCAACCTCACAAATCGATCTGCCAAGGCCTGAACATCCAAGGCAAGTGGTCTCTGGCTGACATGAATATAAGCAAGACTACTCATGCTGGCGGACTTCCTACTCAATGAATTAGTCACCACATTGGCCTTCCCCGAGTGGTATAAGATAGAAACATCATAGTCTTTCAATAACTCCAACCACCTCCTATGCCTCAAATTCAACTCCTTCTGCTTGAACAAGCACTAAAGGCTCTTGTGATCCGTGCACACCTCACACATCACGCCATATAGATAATGCCTCTAAATATTTAAAGCATGAATGATGGTTGCCAACCCTAGATCATGGACTGGATAATTCTTCTCGTGGATTTTCAATAGCATCGAAGCATATGCTATGACTCTGCCATCCTGCACCAATACTGCGCTGAACCGAATACGAGAAGCGTCACATTAAACGGTAGAAGGCCCTCAGCCTATGGGTAAAAATAATACCGGTGCCGTAGTCAAAGCTGTCTTGAGCAACTGAAAGCTCGTCTCACTCTCGTCTGACCAGCTGAACGGGGCACCCTTCTGGGCCAAGCCGGTCATCGGAGCCGCAATGGATGAAAACCCCTCCATGAACCGACGGTAGTAACCTGCTAACCCTAAGAAACTCTAAATCTCTATAGTTGAAGCCGGTCGAGGCCAGTTCTTGACTACCTTTATCTTCTTCGAATCCACCTGAATACCCTCTCCTGATACGACATAACCCAGATATGCAACTGAGCTCAACCAAAACCCGCACTTTGAGAACTTAGCATACAATCGACTATCATGCAGAGTCTGAAGAACCACTATGAGCTACTGCTCATGCTCTCCTGACTGCGGGAGCATATAAGAATATCATCCATAATGACTATCACGAACGATTCCAAATAGGGCCTGGAGTCTTGACTCATCAGATCCATGAAAGCCACTAGGGCAACTGTCAACCCAAATGACATCACCAAGAACTCATAATGCCCGAACCGAGTGCGGAAAACTATCTTAAGGACACCGGATGCCTTAATCCTCAACTGATGGTAATCAGATTCCAAATCTATCCTTGAAAATACCTTGGCGCTCTGAAGCCGATCGAACCATATCGTAAATCCTCAGCACTGGATACTTGTTGTCAATCATCACTTTGTTCAATTGCTGGTATTCAATGCACATCCTCATCGAACCGTCTTTGTTCTTCACAAATAACACTAGTGCACCCCAAGGAGAAACATCGGGTCTAATGAAACCCTCATCAAGCATATCCTGAAGTTGATCCTTTACTCTTTCAACTCTAGTGGCGCCACACGATATGGCGGAATGGAAATGGGCTGAGTGCCCGACGCCAGATTAATACAAAAATCAATATCCCTGTCAGGCGGCATACCCGGCAGGTCTGAAGGGAAAACCTCGGGGAAACTCGCGAACAATAGGAATAGAATCAATAGACGGGACCTCAGCGCTGGAGTTGAGAGCATAAGAAAGATAAGTTAGACACCCCTTCTCAACCATTCGTCGAGCCTTCATAAGAGATAACGCTGCGAGTGGTGTTGTTGGAAACACGTTCTCAATGCAATATACTAAAACGTGTGTTCTTTTGTATAGGTTTTGATGAATGACAAACGAAGCGAAAATTGATATATGACGAAGTTCAAGAAACAAGCGCACAATTGATATACAACGAGATTCAAGCTCAAGACAAAGTTTTATAGTTTAATTGAGTCATTCTTAATTGTGATATTGATCCTACAACTTGACTCGTAACATGGCTTCTCTCATAAAACTATTTTCCAAAATCATGCATATTTAATTTAATGTCAAATGATTTTAAATCATGCATATTTACAGTAGTCAAAATAATTTTTAGACATGCCTTAAAAATCTGGACTAAGATAATCGATTATGTACTTATGATAATCGATTGTTTTAAGCCAAAACTGCATGACAATCGATTGTGAACTAATGACAATCGATTGTGAGTAAGACAGTGAGCATCAGGTTTTTCAAACCTGCATGACAATCGATTGTGAACTAATGACAATCGATTGTGACTGAGGCAGTGTCCATCAAAGTTTTTCAAAACTCAGAATAATCGATTATGAACTAATGGTAATCGATTATGTTGAGACAGTGTCTTCCAGTGATTTTCAAATTTATTAAATAATCGATTGTTACATTGGACAATCGATTGTCAAAGAGACAGTGTCTAAAATATTTTTCAAAAACTGATAAGTAATCGATTGTTGACTTTGTGCAATCGATTGTGAAGCTGACCGTTGTCGTAAAGTTTTCAAATACCGTTTGGTAATCGATTATTGATTCTGTATAATCGATTGTTTTGATTAAAATCCGGAAAAGATTTTTTGAACGTTATTGGGTTATCGATTATTGATTTTGTATAATCGATTGTTTTGATTAAAATCCGGAAAAGATTTTTTGAACGTTGCTGAGTAATCGATTGTTGATTCTGGACAATCGATTGTTTGTGGTAAAATCTGGAAAGGATTTTTTGAACGTTGCCAGTAATCGATTATGGATTTATAGTAATCGATTATCAAGCGTAAAATCTGGGATTGAATTTTGATCTGACTGGCAGACAATCGATTGTTGGGGTTTGACAATCGATTGTCAGTGAGTAAAATCAGCAACTCTTAATTGGAAATTAGGCAACGGTAATGCCAAGTTTTTCAACTATAAATACAGCTTCATTTCAGTGTTTTAAACACAACAACATACTACAACTGATCATTACATTGCTATAAGCTTGCATACTTTTGTTTATCATTTTATATTCAATTTCATAAAGCTTTTGAGAGCCATATTCTTGTCCAAAGTTGTTGTGATCTAGAGCTTACTTCTTCTACTCATATCTACTCATTAAGGAGTATTGTGTTTGAGTGTTTAGTGTTTTATACACTTGTAAGAGAATTGTGATTCTCTTGTTGTAAGGAACTTGTGTTTCCTTGGTTGAAGTCTTGGAGTGTTGTATCTCCGAGCAAAGGTGTTAAGGCTTGTGTCCTTAAGTTGTAAAGGTTTGTTGAGCACCCGTAAGCTTAACAAGTTAGTGGAAAATCTCGAGAGAGTCTCTCGGGGACTGGACTAGCCACGTGTTGTGGTGAACCAGAATATATCGGTGCGTTCTTTCCTTTTTGTTTATTTAACGCACTTATTTATTTCCTGCAAATTTTTAATTTCCGCAAGTTTACGTTAAATTTTATTATAACGCTATTCACCCCCCCCCCCCCTCTAGCGTTAAGCGCTTTATCTAACAATTGGTATCAGAGCCATACTCTCTGAAGACTTAACAGTTTGAGAGAACCATCCATGGCTTCTACTCGTGACTCTTTTGCAGGAATTGATGAAGGACAGTGCTCCACATGACCATCTCTATTCAACGGTACAAATTACACGTACTGGAAGGAGAGGATGAAGATCTTCGTTCAGTCCAACAGCTTTCACCTTTGGAAGGTGATAATGAAGGGAAACCAAATTCCAAAAAAGAAGGTGGAAAACGAATGGGTTCCCAAGTCCGAGGATGAGTATGACGCGGATGACATCCGAAAGGTTCAAAATAATGCTAAAACAATTAATTTATTATATTGTGTTGTTAATGCTGACGATTACAGGAAAATATCGTGTTGCACAACGGCAAAGGAGATGTAGGACAACCTAGAAGTTACATACGAAGGTACGGACCAGGTAAGGGAAGCAAAAATTGATTTCCTAACCCATTCTTATGAATTATTTCACATGAAGGAAGGTGAAAAGGTGGACGAAATGTTTGAGCGATTTTCAATAATCGTAAATAACCTACATGCTCTCAAGAAAACATTCACGGATAGAGAGCTCGTTCGAAAAATTCTTAGAAGTCTCACACCGGCATGGAGATCAAAGGCCGATGCAATTCAAGAATCCATTGGCGTTTCAAACGTCACCATCGACGCACTAAGAGGTAACCTTAAGACCTATGAATCTACTATTCTTAACCCTTTTGTTGATGATCAAAGGAGGCAAAGAATAGCTCTAAAGGCGAGCACAAGCCAACCGCAAATTGATGAGGAAGGAGACAACGAGTTTGGACTCGTTATCAAAAGATTTCAAAAGTTCATGCGCAAGGAGTATGAACGCAAGGGCAAAAAGCAAGGCGAACAAATCAAGTGCTATGAATGTGGTGAAACCGGGCACATCAAATCAAATTGCCCAAACATCAAAAAGGAGAAGAAACCTTTTAAAAAGCAACGTGCATACATTTCTTGGGGAGGCGACTCCGGAGATGAGTCAAGCGAAGGAGAAGAAGACGAAGCAGCAAATCTTTGCCTTATGGCACAAGAAGACAACAAAGATGAGGTATGTCAAATCTCGTCTAAAAACTTCTTTACTCTTGAAGAAATGCAAACTGCTTTTGATGAATTATATGCTTAGCTTATTAAGGCTTCAAAAACTGTTAAGGGCATAAAAGAAAATGCTTCAATTAAAGAAAAGGATTTTCAAAAACAGCTTTCTTTGAAAGAAAAGGATTTAAAAAAACTGATTTTAGAAAATGAAAAGCTGAAAGAGGAAAACAAGTTTTTTGGAAAAAGAAGCGCCGATAAGCCCGAAAGTTCTACTAAAATTTGTTCTTCTTGCTTGCATCTCAAAAATGAGGTAGATAGACTCAAAGGTACCTTAGATAAGTTTAATTCTTCCCACAAGAATTTGAATGAGGTCCTTGTAAATTTGAAATCAACCAAGCATGGCATAGGATTTAAGAATGAGGTTAAAGAAAAGGTTGAAGCCAAACCCCAACCACCTAAGGCTCAACCTAGGACTAATAAAACAAATGCTTATCCTAGAAATAGCAATCCTAGAACCAATATGCATGCTAGACAAAATGTTGAACATTTTAGGAGACCTAGAAATGACTTACCACCTAGAAATAGTTACCCTAGAAATGATGCATATTTTAGGCCAAATGTTGAACCCTTGAGAAGACCTAGAAATGGCCTTCAACCTAGAAACAATCACTCTAGAAATGCTGCCCATCCTAGAGCTCATAGTAGGAGAAATAATTCTCATGAAATGCGAAATAGTCATAGTGTTCAAAATAGAGTAAGAAATTTTCATCCGTCTAGTTACTATGAACCTAGAAGGATGCATAACCCAAATGTGACTTGTCATTATTGTAGACGTATTGGTCATATTGCTCCTGCATGCTATACACGTCATAGACATATTACTCAATCGCATCATTATAATATGCCTAACCCCCAAGGACCCAAGATGGCATGGGTACCTAAAGAACATTAATTTGTTTTGTAGGTGTGCTTGAAGGGATCAAGTGTACTATGGTACCTTGATAGTGGATGCTCCAAGCATATGACGGGAGATGAATCCAAATTCCTTCAATTAGAGCACAAAGAAGGAGGAAGTGTTATCTTCGGTGATAACAATAAAGGAAAGATCATCGGCATCGGCTCGGTCGGTAAGGATGAAAATTCCTCTATTAAGCATATATTACTTGTTAAAGGATTAAAGCATAATCTCTTGAGCATAAGCCAATTGTGTGACAAGGGAAATCTTGCTTTATTTGATTCGGATGAATGCTTAGTGTTCAGACGTAGTGATTTCAAAATTATCCTCCGTGGTTTTAGAGTGGATAATATTTATATGGTTGATCTTGCTAATTCCTCACCCGATTATGTTGATTGTCTAATGAGTAAAGAGGATGATACTTGGCTATGGCTTCGTAGAGTAGCACATATCAATATGCATCTTTTGAACAAATTGATTTCTCAAAACTTAGTTGTTGGTCTTCCCAATTTAAAATTTGAAAATGACTCTATTTGTGACTCGTGTCAAAAGGGGAAGCAAACAAAAGCATCTTTCAAATCTAAAAACATTGTTTCAACTTCTAGACCATTGCAATTGCTTCAAATGGATTTATTTGGTCCCTCTCGCATTGAAAGTCTAGGAAGAAATAAATATGCTTTTGTGATTGTTGATGATTACTCGAGATTTACTTGGACTTTATTTCTTGCCAATAAAAGTGATGCTGTTCAAAATTTTAAATATTTTCTTAAGCGTGTTCTAAATGAGAAAGAAACAACCGTCACTTCAATTAGAAGTGATCATGGGGGAGAGTTTGATCACAATCTCTTTGCGGACTTTTGTGACGAACTCGGAATCGAGCATACCTTTTCCGCTCCACGTACACCACAACAAAATGGGGTGGTGGAAAGGAAAAATAGGTGTCTCGGAGAGATGGCTAGAACCATGCTCGACGAAGCTAAGATACCCAAACATTTTTGGACGGACGCCGTGAGTACCGCTTGCTATGTTCTAAATAGAGTAGTAATTCGGCCGATACTCATGAAAACCCCCTATGAACTTTATAAGGGTAGAAAACCAAATATTTCCCATTTTAGAGTTTTTGGTTGCAAATGTTTTGTTCATAACAATGGCAAAGACCAATTGGGTAAATTTGATGCTAAGTCGGATGAAGGTATTTTCATTGGATATTCCTCACGTAGTAAAGCATATAGGGTCTTTAATAAAAGAACCCAAATTGTGGAGGAATCCCCTCATGTTGTATTTTTCGAAAATAATGCTCGCTTGGCGAGAAAGGATTCCGGTTTTGATCTTGCAGGTATCTTAGATAGCTTGAAAGACAAAATACAAGAGGAACCACCCAAGGAAAATAAAGATGAAACTGAGGAACAACCAACGGAAGAAGTGCCACAATTGGAAAAAGAAATGAATATGCCTAACGAGTGGAGAACAATCAAAGATCACCCTCTTGAACAGGTAATTGGAGACATCGGAGGAAAGGTAAGTACCCGAAACTCTCTTAAGAACACATTAGAACACACTTCTTAAGAGCTCACATTCTCACTTGGCAACACTAATTTAAGTTATTACTTCTTTACAAATTACTGACTTGAGCGTCGGAGACGTTTAATTCTATTTTGCAGGTATCGCCCTAAAAGATAGGGGGAATTATAAAGTTTTGGCACAGAACAATCGATTGTTCCAACCAAATAATCGATTATTTTACTGTGCTGAAAATCGATTAGCAGTATCACTAATCGATTGTTTATGGTTTATGTTCATTATGAAATTTTGTTTAATAATTGATTCCTTAAATTGCATAATCGATTTCAGTCTCAGCCATTCAGCAATGCTTTTCCAAAACAATCGATTATTCCACATTTGACAATCGATTATTTCATGTCAGAAGTTTAAACTCTTGTTACCGTTTGGCTCCTCAATCGACTTGTGTCAGTTCCAAGTCAGGTCATAACTCTTCAACAATCGATTATTGCATCTCAACAATCGATTGTCTAACGGTCAGTGAATTTATTTTACCGTTTTTGACTGATTTGGCTATAAATTCTCAGCAGATCTCTTCCATAAATGATAAGCCACTCTCCCCTCTATAAATAGGCTTCATATATGCTCACATTTATTCACTCAAGCATCAATTTTAGCTTTCAAAATATCAAATTCTCTCTAATCCTTTGCAAAATCCAGCAGCTTTCATTAAAAATGTCGGGCCGTCACTCAAAACGTTCCCGTTTTGCTAGGCACGGCGCATCCGCCTCTGCTGCCCCTCCTCGTCCGAACTATCCCTATCAAGATGGTTCCGTTCTATATTTAAATTCCGACATCGAGCTTACTCGATTCTTAACCAAATTTGAAAAGCGCGACATTCTTCCACCCCGCTTTTCAACCCACAAGTATCTTGAATCATTTGGGCCTGCTGCAAATATGCTCAAAAATTCTCAACTTCTTGACTTTTTACTCCTTACCCATCCTTACATCAATACTACATTGGTTCAAGCATTTTATTCCAACCTCCATGAGGATGATGATGGTGAGCTTGTCACCAACATTAATGGTGTTCAAATTCTTCTTTCCGATGAAAATCTTCATACCATCGCCGGTCTTCCTCAAAATGGTAAAGACATTTTTTCGGTACACCGGAGAGGCCGGAGCCCTTTTTGATGAAACAGCCCTCTTACACCAAATCGATCTTACTTCTTATGATCCAAATCTTTCTTCCCGTCGTCCTACAATTACGGGAATGGATCCCAATTATCGGTTGATTTTCTATTTCATCACCCGAGTCCTCAAGCCTCGTAAGCATAACCATACCACCATTTCCCAAGAGGAAACCAAGCTCATGCATGCCATAATAACCGGAGCTAACATCAATTGGTGTCGGCTTATCAAAATTCACATGCGTGACGCTATCGGAGATGATAGGCCTCTTCCTTATGCTCTCCTCATCATGAACTTTCTTGAAGCCACCGGATTCGTCACTGGAAATGGTCCTCTCAAAAAGAGTACCAAAAAGTGGGAAATTTCGGAATCCTCCTTTCATCATGACGGTGATCATGTAGCGCCTGCTCCTCCTCCAACCCGTCGTGCTCCTCCGCCTCAAGAGCCTTTCCTCCAATTCATTTCCGACCAAATTGCTTCATTGACCTCTTCTTCGGTCAATTAACTCACGAGATCCATGGATATTTTGACCACGTTCATTATCCATATGCGGGTCTTGTTCCATATGAAGCAGCGCCGGATGATGAGGCGGAAGATGATGAATGAATAATTGTAGTTTTTAAGTTTGTTTTTATATGTTGTATTGTCTTCCCTGTTGCTGTAATTCTTTCCAATAAATAAACAAGGTTTATTTCATCTTTGGCATCTTATTATTATTTTTACTAATGGCAAAAGGGGGAAGATAACGGGTATGATGCAATCTCAAGTTATAAGCTTAAATTGAGGGGGAACAAATTGCATACTTGTTGCATTTATATACTTGTCTTGAATCGTCATTATAAATTGCTATTCTTGCATATCCCGCTTAATGATTGCCATTATGAAAAAGAGGGAAATTGTTGGAAACACGTTCTCAATGCAATATACCAAAACGTGTGTTCTTTTGTATAGGTTTTGATGAATGACAAACGAAGCGAAAATTGATATATGACGAAGTTCAAGAAGCAAGCGCACAATTGATATACAACGAGATTGAAGCTCAAGACAAAGTTTTATAGTTTAATTGAGTCATTCTTAATTGTGATCTTGATCCTACAACTTGACTCGTAACATGGCTTCTCTCATAAAACTATTTTCCAAAATCATGCATATTTAATTTAATGTCAAATGATTTTAAATCATGCATATTTACAGTAGTCAAAATAATTTTTAGACATGCCTTAAAAATCTGGACTAAGATAATCGATTATGTACTTATGATAATCGATTGTTTTAAGCCAAAACTGCATGACAATCGATTGTGAACTAATGACAATCGATTGTGAGTAAGACAGTGAGCATCAGGTTTTTCAAACCTGCATGACAATCGATTGTGAACTAATGACAATCGATTGTGACTGAGGCAGTGTCCATCAAAGTTTTTCAAAACTCAGAATAATCGATTATGAACAATTGGTAATCGATTATGTTGAGACAGTGTCTTCCAGTGATTTTCAAATTTATTAAACAATCGATTGTTACATTGGACAATCGATTGTCAAAGAGACAGTGTCTAAAATGTTTTTCAAAAACTGATAAGTAATCGATTGTTGACTTTGTGCAATCGATTGTGAAGACCGTTGTCGTAAAGTTTTCAAATACCGTCAGGTAATCGATTATTGATTCTGTATAATCGATTGTTTTGATTAAAATCTGGAAAAGATTTTTTGAACGTTATTGGGTAATCGATTATTGATTTTGTATAATCGATTGTTTTGATTAAAATTCGGAAAAGATTTTTTGAACATTGCTGAGTAATCGATTGTTGATTCTGGACAATCGATTGTTTCTGGTAAAATTCTGGAAAGGATTTTTTGAACGTTGCCAGTAATCGATTATGGATTGTAAGTAATCGATTATCAAGCGTAAAGTCTGGGATTGAATTTTGATCTGACTGGCAGACAATCGATTGTTGGGGTTTGACAATCGATTGTCAGTGAGTAAAATCAGCAACTCTTAATTGGCAATTAGGCAACGGTAATGCCAAGTTTTTCAACTATAAATACAGCTTCATTTCAGTGTTTTAAACACAACAACATACTACAACTGATCATTACATTGCTATAAGCTTGCATACTTTTGTTTATCATTTTATATTCAATTTCATAAAGCTTTTGAGAGCCATATTCTTGTCCAAAGTTGTTGTGATCTAGAGCTTACTTCTTCTACTCATATCTACTCATTAAGGAGTATTGTGTTTGAGTGTTTAGTGTTTTATACACTTGTAAGAGAATTGTGATTCTCTTGTTGTAAGGAACTTGTGTTTCCTTGGTTGAAGTCTTGGAGTGTTGTATCTCCGAGCAAAGGTGTTAAGGCGTGTGTCCTTAAGTTGTAAAGGTTTGTTGAGCACCCGTAAGCTTAACAAGTTAGTGGAAAATCTCGAGAGAGTCTCTCGGGGACTGGACTAGCCACGTGTTGTGGTGAACCAGAATATATCGGTGCGTTCTTTCCTTTTTGTTTATTTAACGCACTTATTTATTTCCTGCAAATTTTCATTTCCGCAAGTTTACGCTAAATTTTATTATAACGCTATTCACCCCCCATCTAGCGTTAAGCGCTTTATCTAACAGGTGTGACCTGGGGTCCCTCTCCACTCAAGCCGGGGCAGATCTGCTAAAGCCAATGTCACGGTCTTAGCATGACAATCCAAAATAGCATGATTCGGGGACAACCAATCCATCCCAAAAATAACGTCAAAGTCCAACATATCTAAGGTCAATAAGTCAACACAGGTCTCAAGACCCTCAAATACTACCAACATGAACGATGCACTGGGTCGACCACTCTAGAATCACCCATCGACGTAGACACATATACAGGAATACCCAAGGCCTCACTAGGAACAACCTAATAGGGTGCAAAATAGGATGACACATATGAATACGTAGATCCAGAGTCAAATAGCACTGAAGCATCTCTAATACAAATCAGAATGGTACCTGTAATGTCTGCATCTGAAGACTCAACCTCCAAACTAGTTGTTGGCTGACCCCTATCTATGGCGGTCTGAACTCCACCTCTAAGACCTCTACCCTCACCTCTAGCCGGTTGAGTAGGTTGCGGAACCTCCGGTGCCAGAATCATAGCACGAGAACTCTGATGCTGAGAGTTGCCAGAAGCTTGAGGGCAATATTTGGCAATGTGCCTCATGTCGCCACACGTGAAACAAGCCCTCGGCCGCTAGGAATAACTAAGTGGTGGTGCACTGACAGGTGCTGACGGTGAGCGGAAAGACTGCCGATCAGAATAATGTGGATGGGAATCACTCAACCTCGGGCAAACCCTCCTGTTGTGACCATACTCACCGCACTCATAACATCTACTCGAACGCTGCATCTTAGGAAACTTGGGCTGACCCGGTCGACCTGAACGACCACCTGAAGTACCATGAGTGACAGGGGAAGCTGGCTAAAAGAGCATGGAAGGATGGCCTCTACCATAAGTACCTCTACCTCTAAACGAGGTACTACTGAATCTGCCTGTATGACGGAGCCTTTTATCCGGCCTACGACCGCCTCCCTGTGGCAGAACCATATCAACTCCATGGCCCATATTGGCCGTCTCTTGAAAAGTGGCCTCGTTCCCGGCCTGAGACGTTGTACCCTGCTGACCTGCCACAGTTGGCTGAACCCCTGGAAGCAACCCCGCTTGAATGACGCTCTCCACTAAGCCTACCAATCTGACCAAAGCGTCCTGAAGAACTGGGGTAGCTATGAACCCCTCTGGATCTAAGCTGGGCCCATCGGAGCTGCTGGAGCTGGAACCTCCTCCTCAAAACCCACTTGAGGCTCCGCCTCTGGGACTGTTGTTCGAGGCTCACACTGCTAAGCGACGGATGAAGAAGTGCGTGTTCCCGCCATCTGTAGAAGAATAGAGTAGAAATTCAATCTTTGTTTAAGAAACGGAAAGGCACGATAAGAAAGAATGCATGGAAATTTTTCCTATCTCCGTAGCCTATGAGGGATAAATACAAACGTCTCCGTACCGATACCTTAAACTCTGCCGAGTTTGTCAGTGAGTTGCGAGACCTAAGTAACCTAGTGCTCTGATACCAACTTGTCACGACGCGGATTTTCCACCATCCAGAGTCGTGATGGCACCTATTGTCCGAGCTAGGCAAGCCAAATATCAATATATTTCTACTGTTTTCTTTTAAACAATTATAATAAACTTAAACAATAATTAAAGCGGAAGACTTTTAAATGCTTAAATAGCTGTAAGCGGAAATACAAAAGTTTCAAATACACTTCTACCCAGTATTTGGTGTCACTACTCACGAACTGCTATGAAATACTAAAACAAGAGTCTGACAGAAATACATAGAAGAGTCTATCTCGGTACAAGGCAAAAAAAACTAATAATATAAAAGGGACTCCAGCCTGCGGACGCCAGCTAGGATACCTCGGAAATCCCTGGACAAAAGTGAGCGCACGAGCAAAAAAGTGCTACTGAGTTCCAACAGCTGCTCCTGAATCTGTGCAAAAAGATGCACAGAGTGTAGTATCAACACAACCCACCCCATGTGCTGGTAAGTGCCCGGCCTAACCCCGGCGAAGTTTCAATATAGAAATCTTCGGATAAGAAGTAAAGTTGTACAACAACAAGTGATAAGGAAAAATACAGGAAAGCCCTACATAGAAAAACAATATACTTGATCCATACTCAGTTGCGGCGCACAACCCGATCCTCATGTATATCCGTTGCGGCGCGCAACCCGATCCTCAAGTATATCCGTTGCGGCGAGCAACCCGATCCTCAAATATATCTGTTGCGGCGAGCAACTCGATCCTCAAATATCTCCATTGCGGAGAGCAACTCGATCCTCAAATATATCCATTGCGGCGCACAAAACGATCCTAAATTATATCCGTTTCGGCGAGCAACCCAATCCTCAACAATTAATACCGTTGTGGCGTGCAACCCGATTCTCAATAACTAGCAGTACGAACTCACCATAACAACAACCGCAACTCAAGTGCGAGGGGAGTAACCACAAATTCAAGGAGTCCCGACCAGGGAATACAACTAACAGCTCAAAATTCCCGGCAAGGGAGAATTCAATATATACCTAAATCTCGGCAAGGGAATAATCACAGTACTTTCGCGCTTAAACACTTAGTCATCAACAAGTTCTAGGTCGAGACAATGCCCCAATGTTATACAAAACATAATTTTCCTCAACTGTTCATATCATGTGAAATATATCAATTCAGATAAGAAGCCATATCACATCATTCGAATTAAAAACAATTAAGACTCACGGTCATGCTAGACTCTGGTGCATAGATAACTGTCACCATGCCTATACACCGTACTCTACACTTAGCACATAGCAAATAATGTCCTAGTCCTATTCCCTCAAGCCAAAGTTAGATCAAACACTTACTTCGGCCCGAAAATAGCAATCAAATCTATAACACCGTCTTTCCTCTAGAATCCAACTCCGAAATAATGATATCTAGACAAAAGTTAGTTCAGTATTATCAATAATGGCTAAAAACGCAATTCCATAGCCTAGAAATGAATTCCCTATCATTCTTCCAAAAATACCAAAATTCCGGACCCACATGGTCCAAACTCGAGGCTCGGACCAAAACTCAATCACTCATAACCCCACGAGTTCAAATATGCAATTTGTTTCAAGATTCGACCCCAGATTGAGGTTGAATCGTCCAAAACCCCCAAAGCCCTACCTCTACCCAAAACCCCCTTTTTCTACCTTGAATACATGGTTTAGGGCTAGGAATTTAGAAATTAGATGAAGAAATTAAGAGAAAACGAAGTTAAGATCACTACTTACTCAAAGAGCTATGGAGAAAGAGGAGCTTGAAATTCGTCTATGAAGTGTTTAAGTAGAGGAATTCGTGTGGAAAAATGAGAAAATCCCGAGTCTGCTACTGTTTTAAACTTAAAAATTCGATTGGGCAAAAATTCCCTTCGCGTTCGCGTGAGAGGGACGCGTTTGTGAAGGGTGAATGGATTCAAAGCTTTGCGATCGCGAAGAGACAACGCAAACGCATAGAAGAAGAGGGGGATGGGGTCTGGAATGGCCTTGTATGCGAATGCGAGATATGACTCGCGAACACGGAGAAGGGAACACCTGGGCTTCGCGAACGCAGGGCACTGTCCGCGAATGCGATGAAAGGAGAGCCCAAGGTGCGCGAACGTGAAGAAGGTTTTCCTTCAATGAAAATTGCAGAAAATCTGAAATGCTTCTAGGTGTAAAAACTACCTCGAACCACCTCTGAATCATCCCAAGCCCTAAGGACTCCCAACCAAATACACACTAACTCAATAATATTTTACGAACTTAGTCGAGCGATCAAATCGCCAAAATAATATTAAATTCAATTAATCAAACCCCAAAATCATTATTTTTCATTTCAAACGTCATCAACCTTTAACTTTAGATATTTAGGTCCGAAACACGACAAACGACGTCCGATATCGACCAAATTTTATCGAAAGCGCTTAGCACATATTTAAGACATGTAGTGGGTATCGGAACCAAAATACAAATCTGATACCTATGTTTTCTAACTCCTTTTCATTTCAATTTTTTTCATATCATTTTTCAGAAAAACAACTTCTTTTAAAAGTTCTATACTCGGGCTCGGAACCTCGGATTTCGATTCCAGAAATATGCCTGAGTCCCATATTTTTCTACGGACCTCTCGGGACCGTTACATTACGGGTTCGGGTCCGTTTACCCAAAATGTTGACCAAAGTCAACTATATCAATATTAATATCAAAATTCTTCAAAATGTTCACAGAATTCACATATTTTAACATAAAAATTTTCCCGCTTTGCGTTCGGACTATGAACGTAAATCGAGGCAACTAAAAGCGAGGTTTTCAAGGCCTCGGAAGCACGGAAAAAGGGAAAATTACGGTGATGACCCTTTGGGTCGTCACAGATACATTAATATTTTATGTAAGATGAATACAATACTATTTTAATTTCACTAGAAAATTATAAATATGTTATGTGAGTTGGATACAATACTATTTTAACTATAGTAGAGTTACAAAACGACTGGGAAGGGGCATACAAACAAGATAAGCATTTTTTTAGTATAGAATAATTATAAATGGGTATAATGTAACAGAAAAGGCAAGCATTTTGTAGCATTGAATAATCATTTTAAACTAATGTGAAATTTAGTATATTATTTTATTGAAAGCATTTGAGTTCTGGGTCAAATCACATTAAGAAAGAAATTGATCTAAAGTAGGTATGATTCATTTAATATTATGTGAGATTTATTTTTGGACTTTTCTCATTAAAATTTATGTCATGTCATATTTATGGTATGAGTTTGAGCAAAAATAACTTTTAAGTGATAATGTGAAAGTTTAGTTACCTTTAAGTGACCAAAAATAGTTGAGTGACTTTAGTGAAATTGAAACGTAGTTGAGTGATCATAAGTGAAATTAATCCTAACATTTTGGAGTAAACTCGATCTCAGTTACAATTATGATGTAAGAATTTTGCGTTCTAGGCTTCGGATCATAATCAATTATCAAACTCTAAACATCGCATTAAGATAGTACACAATATAATATGACTTTCATCAGATATTTATATTTAAATAATTCATTATTCAAGAAAATACACTTGATGATCTTTCTTGATCTTTCAAAACTTCAAGAAAATGGTGTCTCGTCCTTCCGTTGTATCTCTTTTATGTTTATGATTGAACATCGTGAATTTCCACATAGAGAGACGACCGGTCTGTAAAGGCCCTTATATTTTTTCATTTTACATCAAATTGGGAAATAATTAACCATTGTATCATAAATATATCCCTCAAGTTTTGATCAATAAGCTTTAATCCTTATATTTATATTCTTTATATTTATTAAATACAATTTAGAGGTTAGCTGATTAAAAGAAACGTAATAAACCCAGGTACTGAAAATCAATTTTAGATGTTGAAACTCGAAACTAATCCTATAAATAAATAGTTATATGTTTGGATAAAAGTATTAAATAAATAATAAGCATTTGGTCTGTTTAATATAAAATATCGAAAAAAATATTAATTTAAGGTATTTTAACATCGAGAACAAATTGCAGAAATTGGAAGGAGAATGGTTAGGGATTTTTTTAGGAAAGGATATTTGGAAATTATAAAAAATTAAAGATAAAATTAATAAAAAATATAGTCATATCGAAAGTGCTTATAACATAAAAAATCATAAGTTGGTGAAACGTTTTAATTTAAAATTAGAATACATGTAAAATATAATTCAAAAATAACGATTAATGTGGTCATATCTTAATGATATTAAATAATGGCTTCCATGCTTTCTTTGTAATAATGCCCTTAGGTTGATATTTTGCAATAATAAGATTAACTTAGTGATTTACACCAAACGAACGGTATGACCTACATGTCTCAATTTTCTTATAACGAACCGCTGAATTTGTTACACATGAGAAAGTAGGAAGGACAATTAGGTCTAATATTTCATTTGTGTTATAAAATATAATCTGAAATAACAATATAGAGCAAGCAAAAACAAACTAAGAGATATAGACAGAAAAAGAGGAAGAGAGATTCTTATTTCTTCTTCAATTGTGTGTATTTTCCTATCTATTAAATGGCCTTTATATAGACATAAAAAGTGAAGAAAATATGTCATGGAATATGTCATTGAACATACAAAATATGTCATTGAATATGGCATTAAGCATTTGAGATGAAGATCATGGAAGAAGAGTAGACATCCAACATAATGTGATATTTATCATAACACTCCCCCTTTGGATGTCCATAGATAATGTGCCTCGTTAAAACCTTATTAGGAAAAAAACTCAATGGGAAAGAAAAATATAGTGAAGGAAAAAGAGTACACATGTTTAGAAATACGCCTTTTGGTTGTCTCGTTAAAAACCTTTCAAGGAAAACTCAGTGAGACAAAACTTTATAAAGGAAAAAGAGTACAATGCGTATCAACTCCCCTTGATGAGAGCATCAACTCACATCCTTGAGCTTTCGCATCCCAATCTTGTGTATTAGCTTTTGAAAGTTGACGTCGGTGGAGACTTGGTGATTAAATCAGTCATATTATCACTTGAACGAATCTGTTGCACATTGATATCACCATTATTTTGAAGATCATGTGTGAAAAATAACTTTGGTGAAATGTGCTTTGTCCTATCTCCTTTTATGAATCCCCCCTTCAATTGAGCTATGCATACTGCATTGTCTTCATACAAAATCGTGAGTAGTTTGTCACATTTCAACCACATTTATCTCGAATAAAATGTATTATAGACCTCAACCACACACTCTCAACTTACTTCGTGAATAGCAATTATCTCAGCATGATTAAATGAAGTAGCCACAATTGATTGCTTAGTAGATCGCCAAGATATGGAAGTGCCTCCACAGGTAAACACATAACCTGTTTGAGATCGAGCCTTGTGTGGGTCAGATTAATACCCAGCATCAGCATAACCAACAAGATTAGGACTGCAATTATTGCCATAAAATAAGCTCATATCGGTAGTCCCTTTTAGATACCGCAATATGTGTTTGATTCCATTCCAATGACTCCTTGTAGGAGCAGAGCAATATCTTTCTAAGACATTAACTGAAAAATTTATGTCAGGCCTTGTAGTATTAGCAAGATACATTAGTGCCCCCAATTGCACTAAGATATGGTACTTCAGGACCAAGTAGCTCTTCATTCTCTTCTTGAGGTCGGAATGGATCCTTATTCACATCAAGTGATCGAACAACCATCGGAGTACTTAATGGATGTGCTCCATCAATGTAAAACCGTTTTGATACCTTTTGAATTGTACTGGTATGAATGAATAAAACTTGTCCCAAGTAAAATCAAGCCGTACGCAAGTAGAAAACAGCAATGAAGCAACAACCAAACACACATAAAAAGTACAATCAAGCTGAACAAGGTTGCACACTCTCATGTTTTCCCTTTTCCACAATTCCACGACAATGATTTCTTAAGTTTACTCAAGTATTTATTTCAACAGTGATTTCGATCATTTTTCCATCCTTATTACCTCGACCATCCTTATTAGCTCGGCCACCCTTATCATCAAAATCCACACCTTATAACTTTGTGTGGCGATGCATAACCCGACCCCGCCGTACAGTTTCAATTCACAAACAACACAACCACAACAATCAATTCACGAAGATTAAAAACAATACTTCTAAATCCATAACCACAATGATGTTACAAGTGTTTCCATAACCAACAGTACCAATTTCATCATATTCAACAGTTCATATGCAATTCAAGTAACCACAACAAATGCCCACAACAATTCAAGTACATTGTTACCACAGTTGTTGTGATTTCACCATTTATGATTCCCTTTAATTATTTATTCCTCGATTTTTACCACAAGATGCATTCACAATCATAAAAGTCACAATAAGCTCACAAATAACCCATAAAGATATCAACTCCCAATCAATTCACACACCAAACAAGGAGATTTCACAAGGATCAAGGTTATCCATACATACCTGGAGTCGAATTCCCTTTTTAAACTCCTATTCTTAGTCACCAAGCAATCTATTCACGTCAATCTAATTGACAAATAAACACATGTACCTTAGAATTGAAGTTCACAATTACTACCTGGCTTATTTAGGTTATCAAGCACAGTTCTTTACTTCTACGCAATTTCCCCTTTATAGATTTTAGGTTTTGAAAGACATGCATGTGAGTTTCCACCCATTATTTCAAAAATCAAAGCATGAGACTCCCTCCCTAGGTCTAAATCTGAAAATTGGGGAAAGGGTTAGGGATTTTACCTGTATGAGTGGGGATGAGATAGTAAATTAGAATTTCCCTGCCCAGATAGTTTTGGAGAATCAATTTGATGATGAACCCTTTCTCCCTCAAGAACTCTCTCTTCCCTCTCTCTTGTTTTGTTCAGAGAATATGTAAAAATGAGGGGTTGTGGTGTTTTATTAGAAAAGGGGTTGGGTTAAAAAATTTAGAAAATTGAAGCACGTACAGGATTTGCGGTTGCACTCTGCAATCGCAGAGTTGATATGCGGTCCGCAGATTGGACCGTAGAAGGGTCCCAAATTGCTGGCCTCTGTACTTGGGTATGCGGTGGGAATGCAGTCTGCATTCCTGTTCTGCAGTCGCATATTGCACCGCAGAATTTGCATTCTCAAATCCTCAAGAAATTTATGTAACGACAATGCGGTCCGCATATTAGTTATACGATAGCATAATGGACAGCATTTTAAACATCAAATTTAGCTAACTCTTTGATTAACTCTGCGGCAGAGATGCGGTCCGCATACCTAATTTGCGACCGTATTTTTGATCGCAGAAATGACATTTTTCGGAAAACTTTGACTCTAGAGTTTTAAGTATAAAATCAGTAGAAAGGGCCCAACACATAGGTGGACCTGACTCTATGAGTTGCTAGGATTTGCGCACTCATTTTCGTGGGGTCTTACACTTTCCAATGGCGATTCTGCTGCCTTGAGAGACTATCTTTTCCACAGAGCCTAGCATTTTATGCTAGTTTTTTTGTTGCTTCAACTCAAAATTTTATGCTCAGATCCAAATCTTTCTCCTCTTATTCTACCGTATCCATGATTGCTACATCGACGTCTGACCGCCTGAGAGAGAGAGAGGAGTTCTCCCTATGATCCGCATTCGAATAGTGATAGTGATGCACCGCCGATGCCCGGTGAGCAGGTCTCGGGGTGCCTTGCCTCGAGGAGAGTTATCATTCTGAGGAGGCCTCCCAATGTTCCGGGTCATCGGGAGCACGTGTCGAGGATCATCTTATCAGTGTGAGAGGAAAACCTCGAAATGATGAGAAAAGATTGCGGATGGGGAGAAGGTGCGGTATTACAATTACCTTTCCCGAGTAGAGAATCATGACATACGTTGAGGGGGTATTGAGTGTATACACGCATAATTTTGCATCAGGCCCCCTAGATCGGGTTGTGCTTGATTTCTGTCGAAGATATCGGGTTACCTTGGAGCAAGCTCACCCCTTCCTTTGGAAAATAGTGTATGCGATGAGATATTTTGCCAATAAGACGGGGATAGAGTTTACCCTCAGCCATTTCGTGAGGTTATATTGGGCACTGCACTATCAAGGTTTGATTGCTTTGCAGTGTCAATCCACCCGAGCTCCTATCGTCGATAGCGAAGAGGACGAGGATCGTGGATTGATGAATCGGTTCATCCAGATTAGAACAAGCGATGTCATCCCTGGAGAATTTTTGCCATTTCCTGAGAAATGGAACTTCACACGTAAGCGTCTCACCTGAACTATCAATGTTTTAATCAGAGACGAGCTTCGTAATGACATCTTTCCGTTCCATATTTGTAGAAACTCATTGGTCACGGAACGATATCCCCAATTTTGCCGAGTGGTTTTGTAAGCTGGAAGCTTGCTCAATTTATAATAGGTTCCAGTGGTAAGGAGATGGTAGGCGAAGCATCGTGGTAGGTTTCCGGTGTTTTGTTTCCTAAAAATGGAGCTTTTCTTGTCGGCTTATTAACTCTCGTGCCGCAGGTATTGGAGATTTTTCCAAAATGAGTCTATGTCCTTTGGGGGAGGAGGAGAGATTGTTGGTCTCGGGATTGTCGACGACAAATTATAAGATGCTCCGGGGTTCGGAGGAGCTTGGAGTGGGGCGACTTCTTCTCATCGGTTAAGAAGAAGTGATTCGGTCGATCGGCTACCTTCTGAAGGTAGTAAGCCATCGGATATCGACGAGGCTCAGCGGCTAGGCCTTATGGTGATTTTTTGATCGCTGTAAGATTATTCATGTCCCGTGCCTTTTTTCATTTAGTTTTCTTTCATAGGCCTTCGACATTCTCAAATTCGAGCTTCTTCGCTGTGAAGCCCAATTGCGGGAGGCTTTGGATCAGGAAAATACCTTAAGCTTCTTTGTGCGGAAAAAGAAAATGAGGTGGTTTCCCTACGGCGCAAGGTGTACCGGAGCCGAAGCCGTGAGATATACCTAGAAAAATAGGCACCTTGCATTCCATGTTGTCTTGCACTCCCCTTTTCATCTCGGCAGATTAGTGTTTTGATATTCAGTTTGAGAACAAGGCGGAGGAGCTGGAACAGATCTGGGGTGAGGTTGGTTGAGCCAAACGCGAATTTAGCGAGCTGCAAGCGCATGTAAGTACCCATTTTGCTGCCAAAGAGATTTCTCTAGCCATTGTTTCAGCCTTTGAGGTGCAAATCCAGGCCGTTCGTGCGAATGATTTTGCACGGGAAGATATGATCGCAAGGCTTTTGTTTGTGCTTCGAAAAGGTGAGGGTCGAGGTGGTGAATGTTCGGGCCGAGCTCATGATGAGTAGAACCAGGGCGGGACAAAAAGCGGCAGCCTATTTGAAGGGGTGCTCGTAAAACGTGGAGTATCCCGACCTGTGGATATTTGTGTAGTATGTTCCCGCCGGAACCAATTCCACATGAGTCGGTATGTTGTGCGCCGCACGAAAGTCATTTAAGTGACTTTGCATCAGTTCACTGTGCTCCCAGGGAAGAAAGGGGCAGGTCTTTTTAAAGTCACCCCGTACAAGAAGCTCTTTTGGCAACATCATTATCTGCAGTAAGGGAAACGAGAGCCTTTTCCGCTTCCTCCTCTTCGCCGCCGGAGGAAGACACCCTAGATGGGGCAGTGTCTTTAGCCTATTTATCTTGGCGATGTTTTTCCATGATTCCCGTTCAAGAACAGAGAAGTCCCAAATCAAAAAACGGTTATTTGAGAAGGAAAATGAAGAAAGAAGCTAAAAAACATTTGCGAAGAGATCGAAAAGATAATTCAGGTTAAACCCTTCCCCTATTTATAGGGTTGGGTGGCGCAGAAACTGAAGGGGCACAATTTGAAACGGATGCGGGAAACTGAGTGCCACATCACCACTCTCTGAACAGTCTCGGGAACAGGTGTCATAATGACGCATGCGGGCGATGAGGTCATTCTAAAGAGAAAGTCACGTGTCAGCATCCCAACAATCGCCATGTTTTATCTCATTCATAATTACCGCCGTCGAGTAAGGTCAATTTCCCACAAAACGAGGTTTGTAGTTCTGTCCCCTGGTGACGCCTCCTAATGCGTCACCCAACGGACGGAGGGACTATTTGTATGGGGTCGAATTCGACCCTCAACGTCTCTGCATTAATGGGTACGACTAGTGGACGTATGCCGAGTTAGGCGTGAGGACTAGAACGACGCCGTTTAGATTCAACGTCCCCACTAAGAGGATATCACCTACTTTTGTACTGTTTTTATTATTTCGAGGATGGTCTCCTACTATATAAAGAAGACCCTAACGTTGTAAAGGGGATGATTATTTTTCTGATAATACAACTCTCTATCTCTAAGCAAGTATTCTTCAAATATTTTCAGATCTACTAAGATCGATATTATCTTTATCCCCAAGTCATATTATATTTGATTACGATTTACCCTTATTTTTATTTTAATTATCTTTTGCTTACAAAGTATATTGATAACTTTTGAGCCAAACAAACGGTAAGAATAGAAATCAAGGAACATTTGAGGAGATTTAAAGAGTAATTTAGTTTAATAAAACCTTAGAACCTATGGTATAAAAGAAATTGATGGTATGTCTTAAATAGCATTTAAAATAGACCGGAGTTGATGCTGAAACTTGAACCCGTGTATAATGCTGCTGCGACGCTGTCTTCACAGTGTTGGAACTGCCAAATTCTGTATGCATTGAATGAATGGTCAAATTAATAATTAATATTGTCTTACTTGTAACGCACAAAACCAAATCCAGTATTCCGCTTCCGCAATCATTTCCACCCCATTTGACTTTTGTACTATTAAATAGAATTCCATTTGGGTTTGATTCATATATTTTCATTTGGGTAAATACTAAACAGTGAAAAAGAGCTAGTGGAAGAATTCACCTTTTGTTTCAAGATTTACCCTTATAGGATAGTGGCAACAGATTAGTGGAGGCAATTTATTTGGAGCAGGACAAAATTATTCTACATAAAAAAATAAAAGAAAACATACTAAGAGCAATGGTATATTTTTAGAGGTTTTTAAATTAAGTGAAGAAAATTGTGAAATAAAAATTGGACACCGAAAAAACTTAGGAAGGTGGCATATAATTTTAACATCAAGATTAGTGAAAATTAACTACTTTTGCATCCTTTAAAAACCAAAACTTTCTCCAAAGGCTCCAAACACACTTGGATAACTACTCCACTCGATTCATTTCAATTTATATGACATCTTTTGCTTTTTGTAATGTTCTAAGATGTCTGAACTCTGTTACTACTATACTATAATTTTTACAACTGTCAAAAATTCAATTCGTACGAGAACGTCTTAGTTTTCTCAGTAACTTTACTTTCCCTTATTTCTGAATGTACAAGGGCCTTAGCTAGTGATCTGAGCGTTTTTTCAACGATGAACATCTCTTATCATCTCATTAGCCGATCTTACCCATGTTAAGATTTTTAAAAAAATGAACTTGGACACAAGCTCAACTGCCGGAGGCTTGATTTAACTATGGGATCTCCTTAGTGACGTGAGTCAGATTAGCTTATTCACATTGCTTAGATATTTGAAACATTAATTCCTAGAATAATTTTGGAATGTAATAGTAATAGCCTAAATACTATAGCACAATTCCAGATTCTACAGGGGATGCATATTCCCCCCTCTGATGTATAACTATTGTATCCGCTTACTTTGTTAATATAATCCATACCTTTAAACCAAAAAATAATAATAATTCCAATTGAGGAAGGGAAGGATGAAAAAGAAAAAGTGATATATGAGTTGGGTGGGACTGTGAATTGAGTGATACGCCTTGAGCGTGCCAAACAAGCAAAGCATCAATCATAGTCATACCACAATATTGAATTGCAACAAGAGGAAAGCCAAGGATACAGATTCACCACACGCAATGATGCAACGCAAGAATCAAAGCCGTAAACAATTTTTATATATCTTACATTTACAAAGTGAATTGATTCCACTCCGCACCAAATATTTCATTTTCTTTACAAAATCACTTCGATTACGGCCCTTATATTGACATTCACAACCCCAGCACATACTTACATCATTACAAGAGGGTCAGGACCACCTCACTTTAAAAAACTCATTAAATTACTCCTAATTCGCCTCTAATTACTTTGTTAAAACGACTCTCATTTACTTACAGAGACAAAGACACTATATTACAATTTACTTACATAGACCCTTTGGACATATTTACACTAGCCAACAGGATCTTTCCTCAGATTCTAAGTCGACGATAATCTTCTAACTCTTCTTCTGCCGCTAGTTAAAACAAAAGTTGATGACTCGTTCGTGTAATTTCAAGTTTCCTCTATGTACTTTTCTCAGTATTGGATTGGCACTAAGGTTTTCTCCTAAGCCAAAGCAGGGATGCTGCAATGACGACGATCCCTGTCAAGGCAATCGAAACCTTCAACTCTAACACCTGGACTGTGGCCAAAATTCGCCCTGCTCACACATCCGCCTTTCCTGGCGGAAGACGATGGGGACGAAGCCAATCCGGAGGGAATTGGTATTGCCCGTGGTGAAACTGGGGTGACCTTTTCATCCCCAAATCGTGCATCTTGAATTAAAGGGTTAGATACTCTGCTCGGCGGCGACCCACAAAAAAATGGAGGCGACGAGGCTATTTGTGCTGCTGATTGATCAACTCCACCACCCTGTAAAATTTTCAACACCAAATATCAGCAGATGAAGCCAAAGAACTTTAGAACACACACTATGCATATATAACCGCGCCTCAATCCCAAATAAACTAAGGTCGATTATATCAATTCGCACTAACCATGTAACTACATAGTCCTTGACTATGGATATAAAGGCAAAAAAAGTTAAAGTACCATAAACATATTATATAATTAATCTCAATTCAATTTGCTTTTTACTGATTATAAATGGAGGAAGACCAAAAATAGAAAGTGAATCAATCATGACATATCCATTGCTTCAAAGTCACTCGATGAAAAGCATAACATGAGATTCACATTCGACAACTAGCACCGACAAGAGCATGGTGCCCACACACTTGGACTTGGACATATAACCCTTTTCCATAGGTCCACATACGCTCCTTTTTATTTTATTTAATATTTAATTTTCGCTTTTCAAATCAATGGATTCCACATACACATACTAGGATTACTATAACCAAAAAAAAAAATACTGAACAAATTAAAGTGATAAACCTACCTTTGTGAGGACGATATCCAATAAATCAACTCCAGATCTTGAATCACAAAAGTCTTGCTGATGCCATCTGAGAGGTCTCATAGGGCCGCCGCCGAGACGGCGAGGCTTAGGGCAAACAACGGCGTCCTTATCGGAAATTGAGGAGTAGGAGCGCATCATCATCTCTTCACAAGCGGCAAAATTACTTTGTTGAATAGCACAGTGATTCATTTTTTCCAGACAAAATTTATTTAAACAACGCCTGCAAGACAAATGAAGATTTTACTTCACAAATCCGAATATAACAGTGACATAAAGGAAATAAAACTAATACAAATTAACACCTTGAATAATTAAGTTGAAAAATTTATAGATCTGGTCAAATCTTCCAAAAAGAAAAAGTAAGGCGGCGATTTTGACCTTTTCCGTTCAGACAACCAGAGAGGGCCGGAAATTAAAAAAAAAAAGAAATTTAGGAATCGTGGATCCACGAATTTAAAAAAAAAATAAAAACTTATGAATCATGCAACAAAATTTATACTACTGTGCAAATCAACCTACAAAAACGCGTAAATTACCAGCTTCATATGAATTTTAAATATTATCAAATATACTACTGTACATGTATATTAGAGTCGAAAAATCAGTTTTCAAAGAAATCGTAAGACCGATATCAACCGGAGATTTAAGTCTACGTTGAAACAACTGAGAAATCACCGAAAATAGAATAAAAATATAGGCAAACATGGATCTGAAAAAATCACCTTCAAATCATGTCAGAAATTTGTAGAAACTAAGCTTATTTGAACGACAAACGCGTATATTTCCAGCTCAATACAACTTCACTGGAGACAAACACTTCGCCTATAGATTGCATCTATTCATTAAAAGTCAAAAAATCGAATACTTCCTAATTTTTTTCACAGATCTACACATAATAGAATCAAAAAATCGAGCTGACCAATAGTATTTACTGTGCTAAAAAATAAAACAAACTACACGCAAAGCAATTTTTTCCAAGACAAAAAAAGGTGTGAAATCTCAACAACATAAGCAAAACGTAATTAATCTACAGGAAAAAGAGAGATAGAGAGATCTTTACCTAAGGAGCTGTACGAAAGAGTATTGGTTAGTTTGACGAGGAGGATTCAAATTAAGGAACAGAGAAGAAATAAAGGGGGAAAATGTATAGAGAGAAGAAACGGTCAGTTTTAAGTGAGGAGTAAAGAAGGTTAACAAAGAGGGGGGTTGTATGAGTTTTATACAGAGGACAGAGAAAAATATCATATCAAATGTGCAATATTTTATTTACTTTTGTAAATATAAAAGGAAAGAGAAGAAAAGAGAGAGAAAATCCGTGTACGGAGAGGCGAGATCTGCACTGGTGCAAAAAAGAAAAAAGAAAAAGGAATATAAAGTGATAAGTTATTGGGTTTTTTAATGTATCATGTAGAGATATCTCCTCGATATTCCCACCCACTTCGAATCATTTTCTTTTTCTTGCCTTCTTAAGTTTTACTTCTTTTCTTTGTAAATCATATACCAATTTTTAAATAGTATAATTTAATTTTTGATATTTTATTTAGTTTTTGGAATATCAACTAAAGTTGTTGAAGTTACAAATCCTAAAAAATCACATCTGAAATTGTAAATTGTTTTATAATGTAAATCCCGCCCTTGCTTTTTGGTCGTAGGTTTATAGAATTAATTTATAATTTTAAAAATATATAATATCTAATTATGATAAAGTATGAAAGTTCTTTTCTTTTTTTTTTGTCGAAATTAGAACTTTTATTCCAACCTTTCCGAAAATATACATCATCTGGTCTCTATGGACTTTGGAGCAGATCTCAAAATAAATAAACTATTTACACTTCTATAACATATAAAGAAGCATATAACTATCTTATAAACAATTAGGGTAGTTATTTAACTTTTCCAACAATGGCTTCCATTTCTGCATCTTGTGTCCAGTAGTGTAAACTTGGACGACTATCTCTTTTTCTCTGTCTTGTATTGTTCTCTTGCATTTTTGAAATCTTCTAGCATTTCTTTCCATCCATATGTTGTACATCACATCAGCAAATACAACTCCAGTTATGGTTTTTTTTGAATTTCTGTTGTTCACATTCTTGATCAACCAGTTGATCTCTTCTTCCTAGTCTTGGACTCTTCTGTGGCATCCAAGCCATATTAACATGCTTCCACATAGTTTCTCTGAATATGAACATTCAAAGAACAAGTGCTTATGAGTCTCGATCAAGTCTCTATCACGTAAAACACATCCTTGCTCCACCTGAATTCCCCATTTCATTACTCTATCCACGGTTGCCAATCTTTCATGCATTGCCATCCACATTATGAACTGTTACTTAGGTAGGCTACCACTGATCATTGTTATAGTTTTCCATCTCACTTTTGGCCATTCTAGACTGCTTTTGACATATGCTATTTTTATGCTGAATTTCCCATTCTTTGCACGGTCCTGTATTTTCTGCATATCACTTGACCACTATTTTCTTGCGCTGAATATTTTCCTCACAAGCCAACTAGCCTGTTTAGGAGCTTCCATGCTGGAAATATCTTTCTTCTTTATATATTGTCCATGTATCCACTTTATCCAGAGCTTGTCTTTTTTATTCACTAATGCTCATAGTAACTTTGTTATTGCTGCCTTGTTCCATGTTTCGTAGTTGATGATATTTAAACCACCTGTTGTTTTTGGCTTGCACAAAGTCTCCCATGAGATAGGATTTCTCTGGCTTTTTTCATTGCTTCCAGTCCACAAATATCTTCTGCATACGCTGTTTATCATCTTGATAATCTTCTTAGGGATGAGGAACACTTGAGCCCAGTATGTTTGCATCTCAAATAAGACACTCTTAGTGAGTTGTAATCTACCTGCATATAAGAGAAATTTGAATGTCCAACTTCTAATTTTATCTACAATTCTTTCCACCAGTGGCATACATTGTTGTATGATGATCTTCTTTGCTGATAATGGTACACCCAAATATCTGAAGGGTAATGTTCCTTCTGCTAGTTGCAATTCATCTAACATTTTCTTCTTAATCTCTTCCTTCACTCCTGTTATGTACAATGCGCTCTTGTCCATGTTAGCATGCAAACCTGATACTTCAGAGAATTGCTGAAAGCATCTGATCATCATTTTCACGGATATCTCATCAGTCTTGCAGCACATAAGTAGATCATATGCAAAGCAAATATGGACAATCTGCAGCTTCCTACACTTCGAATGGAAATTGAAATTTGGTATCCTTGTTAGTGTCTTCAGAGATCTGTTAACGTATTCCATAGCTAAAACAAACAGGTAAGGTGACATGGGGTCACCTTGCCTTAATCCTTTCCTTGCCTCAAACTTTTCCGTGAGTCCTCCATTCAACAATAGTGAGTAACTCACTATACCAACACATGTAATAATTAGTTCCACTAGTTTGTAAGGCACCCCAAACTCAATAATACAGCTTTCATAAGTCCCCATTCCACATAATCATAGGCTTTCATAATGTCCACCTTTATCATACATCTAGGTGAGACATTCTTCTGAGTGTATCCTTTTATTAGTTCATGAGCCATTATCACATTATCTAATATATTCCTCCCTTCAATAAAGGCAGATTGAGCAGGTCCAACTAGATAATCCACCACTATTTTCAGTTTATTTATTAACAGTTTAGCAATAATCTTGTATAGAGTTGAACAACAAGCTATTGGTCTTAACTCTTTAACAAAACTGAGATTTTTTACCTTTGGTATCAATGTGACAGTTGTGCAGTTTACCTCCTTCATCAGCTTACCATTTTAAAAAACGTTTTGCACAGCCTCTATAACTTCTTCTCCTACAATTGTCCAGTATTCCTTGAAAAATTCAGCAGGATAACCATCAATGCATGTTGCCTTGTCATTAGGCAGATTCCTTATTACTTGACTGATCTCTTCATTAGTGATTGGACCTAACAGTTGTGGTTGTTGTTGAAGAACTGTCAAACTTGGTCCATCTCTTACTATGGTTAGATCAACTGCTGGCATTTGATCTGCTGCTTCCCCTAGAAACTGTTTAAAGAATTGGATGAACTCCTGTTGAATCAGCTTTGGTTCTGTGATTTTCTCCTGGTTCTCCTTATAGATGCAACTCACTTTGTTTCTTGCTTGTCTAGCTTTCCTACAAGCATGAAAGTACTTTGTATTGTGATCTCCCAGCTGTATCCATGTTGCTCTTGATTTCTGCCTCACAATTTGTTCTTATACTGCTTCCCACTTCTCAATATCATCTAGGCATTTCCTTTCATCTTCTATCAGACCTGCATTGAAATAATCTTCATTCAACTTTCTTTGGATCTGATTCAAGTCGTCCCTCATTTTAACTAACCTTTTATCCACTGATGAATGTTCCTGCTGTATATTTCTAGCTTCTTTCTCAACTTGCTTCAATCTCCTCCATACAGTGGCCATAGCATCTCCTTTTCTTCTGTGTCTCCATACTCTTTGCACTATCTCCATATTCTAGCTGGTTCATTACAGTAGTTAACAGTCTGTATGGTCTGTTAACTTTTATTCTTTGCACTTCAGTATTTATCATTATTGGAGTATGGTCTGAGCATCCAGGAAGCATGTATTGGGCCTCTATACCAGTATAAATGTTGAACCATTCAACATTCACAAATGCCCAATCAATGTGACTATAGATCCTTAGTTTAGCATCTCTCTTGTTGCACTATGTGAATTCACCTCCTCTTTTTAGTAATCTTCCCGACTCCTATATCTTCAATACATCTTTGAAAATCTATTATTTCAGCTTGTTGAACAGGATTACCATTTATTCTATCATCAACATTTAGTACACTATTGAAATCTCCTAATATAAGCCAAGGATCATTCAATTGCATACTACTTAGATTTTCCCACAAAGTTTGTCTATGCTGAACATTATGCAAACCATATACAAAAGTTATGTAACAAGTAAAACTAGAGTTTTTGTCTTTTACATAACAATGAATGATCTGCTCTGTCTTCTCTACTACTGTGACATTGACATGAGTTTCCTTCAACATTAGCCATATTCTCCCATTTGATGCGTACTCATAATTGTCTTCTATTCTCCATTCATTACCTATATTTCTTTGCACTTCGTAGGGGTGTGCATTCGATTTATCGATTCGATTTTGACCCTTATCAATAATTGCTTATCGATTATCGATTTGTACATATGCTTATCGTTATCGTTTCAATAAGGTTTCGATTTTTTCGATTTCAATTTATTGATTTTTGGAGCTTATCGATTCCTTTATCGATTACATCAATAAGAAAATTTGCGGGATTCCACGGAAAGTATATTGCTATAAATATGCCTAACTGATATGGACAAAAAGAAGCTAAAATAAGATGAACACCATTTATAACACAAAAATTATGTCAACAGGAACATACAACAAAACTAAAGTAAGGGATCAAATGTATGACACCAACACTCCAACGGTATTAGAAAAATAAAAATACATCATCACTGTTAATTTTATTTTCCACTAATTTGAACTTCACTCCCTTTAGCTTTAAATATGATCATTCTTTAAATGTGGTAGATGAAATAATTATGGGTGTGCATTCAATTTATCGATTCGATTTTGACCCTTATCGTTAATTACTTATCGATTATCGATTGTACATATGATTATCGTTATCGTTTCAATAACGTTTTGATTTTTTCGATTCGATTTATTCATAAACCGATAACAAATAATTGATTCGATTTATTGATAAACTGATTCGAATGCACACCCCTAGCACTTCCTTTGCTTTCTGCTTTTTGACTCTTGTTTCAAGACAGGCTATCGTATCCACTTTGTTTCTCAGCAAGAATTTTTTCACTTCTCGCTGTTTATGGGAATTATTCAATCCCCTCAAACGAAAATGATAATCATGGTGGTTAAGCATTAGGAGTGCTTTGTAGGCTCCTTTGTCCTATTACTCTCCCTGTGTCTGTGATTCCATCTTTTTCATATGGTTTTTCTTTTATCATCAATGGTGAAAATCTGTTCTTATTTGCCAATTCCTCATAGTTGATCTCCTTATGCTTCACAATTTGTGCATTCATCTTCTGCTTGCCTTTATCTATTTCCTGTTTCTCCATTTGTGCATTGTTTTCAGTCTGCTGCTCCTTTACTTCCTTTGGCTTCCATATCATTTTCCTTTTCTTTCTTCTTCTTCTCTGCTTTTCTTCTTGTTTCTGCTCTTCTATCTGTTTGCATTTACCTTTCTCATGCCCAAAATCATTACATTCTAGACAGAATTTTGGTTTTCATTCAAACTCCACTATTTGAATCCAGCTTTGTTGCCCATGTATCTCAATGTGGACTTCCTCTGGTAGGGGCTATGTGATGTCCATTTTAAATAGAACTCTAGCATATGAGACTCTCTCACATTCTGCAGTTAATCTATCAATACATATTGGCTTACCTAGAAGGCTGGCAATCTTTCATAGGTTCTCCTCAATCCAATATTGGGTGGATAGACCTGGAAAGTTTACCCACAGTGGTACAATTCTCATAGATTCCTCATTGATCTGGAAATTTGGATCTCAATCCTTTAGAATCATAGGTCTATTGGTAACAGTGTATGGTCCTTGCTGCATAATTTTTTCTTTATCCTCTAAAGAATCAAATTTAAAAATGAAATAGCCATCATCATGATCTAATACTGTTGGAATAGTAATAAAATTCCAAACACCATAAATAAATTTTAGCATCTCTTTAAATGATATATTTCCACCCAAAACATACCCTATTAGAGCTGTCTTCTATTTTTTAACTTGCAAATATATCTTTCTCGTGTTTAATTTTGCTATTTTCACTCCATCCTGCACCACCGGTGGATAGAATTTTAGCTGCAAGCCATTCGATTGTGTTCTATTGCCTTTCACTGCTTCCGCCATAGTCTATTTCTGAAGTCTAGCTGAGTATGTCAATTTCCGTGCTGATGTATACATTGTTACTTCCTCCGGTTGCATGGCCATCTTCTCCACTTCCGGTGGAGCTTGCATCACCGTCGGCGCACTTTCCATGCCAGGGAGCCAATGTAACAGTTACATCGACTCTAGTTTTTGTGGTACTCCACTCTCCGGCATAATTATTCTCGTCATCTATATGATTTTTAGTAGGTGAAGCTAAGAATGTAGTAAAGGTTTGAGCTAGGTCGTTAGTGACGATTTGCGGGCTGCCTTGCTTCACAGTCACCAGACACTCTCTCTACTTTCTCTCTCTACGTTCTCCTTCCACAAATAAATAATATTTTTTTTCTGTAAGTATGAAAGTTCAGCGTGCAAACAAATTCATATTAACTGTCCTTTTACACTTTTGTTGACTTGTTTATGAATTTTTTTTATTAACGTTATTAATACGAGTACTTATTTAAGTTGTACTTATCTCTTCCTCTTAAATATCCCACTTTATTAATACTTTTCTGACTTAGAAAAGTAAGAGGTGTTATAAACTAAAGCAAAAGACAAGAACAATAGAACAAGAACAATAGCAATAGAGAGAAGAGTAGAGAGAGTTCTTCTTATTGAGTTGAGAGAGTTCAATTACAATGGTAGAGAGCACCTCTATTTATAGGGAGGAGGAAGATCTTGCTACCAATAATAGGACTCTAAAATCTCTCTAATTAAATACATTAAAGACATTCACCTTAAATAGAAGTGTAAGAATCTTCTATTTCATAACACTCCCCCTTGAATGTCTATTCAATGATGTGCCTCATAAAACCTTAAAACCAAAACCCATTGGGAAAAATTAAAGAAAGGAAAAAGAGTACACATGTTTGAATATGCGCCTATTGGTTGCCTCGTTAAAAACCTTGCAAGGAAAACCCAGTGGGACAAAACCTTGTAAGGGAAAAAGAGTGCAACGCGCATTAACTCCCCCTGATAAGAACATCAATTTATGTCCTTAAGTCTTCGCATCCCGATCTTGTGAACTAGCTTCTTGAAGGTTGACTTTGGTAGAGATTTTGTAAACAAATCAGCCATATTGTCACTTGAACGAATCTGTTGAACATTGATATCACCATTCTTTTGAAGATCATGTGTGAAGAATAACTTTGGTGAAATATGCTTCGTTCTATCTCCTTTTATGAATCCTCCCTTCAATTGAGCTATACATGCTGCATTGTCTTCATACAAAGTTGTGGGTAGTTTATCACACTTCAAACCACATTTGTCTTGGATATGATGTATTATCGACCTTAACCACACACACTCCCGACTTGCTTCATGAATAGCAATTATCTCGGCATGATTAGATGAAGTAGCCACAATTGATTGCTTAGTCGATCGCCAAGATATGGCGGTTTCTCCGCAGGTAAACACATAACCCGTTTGAGACCGAGCCTTGTGTGGGTCAGACAAATATCCAGCATCAGCATAACCAACAAGATCCGGGCTGCAATTCTTTCCATAAAATAGGCCCAAATCGGTAGTCCCCTTTAGGTACCGCAATATGTGTTTGATCCCATTCCAATGTCTCCTCGTAGGAGCCGAGCTAAATCTTGCTAAGACATTAACTGAAAAAGAAATGTCCGGCCTTGTAGTATTTGCAAGATACATTAATGCGCCAATTGCGCTAAGATATGGTACTTCAGGACCAAGTATCTCTTCATTCCGTTCTTTAGGTCGGAATGGGTCTTTGTTCACTTCAAGTGAACGAACAACCATCGGTGTACTTAACGGATGTGCGTTATCCATATAAAACCGTTTCAATACCTTTTCTGTATAGGTAGATTGATGAACAAAAATTCCGTTTGCCAAATATTCAATTTGCAAACCAAGACATAGTTTAGTCTTACCGAGATCTTTCATCTCGAATTCATCCTTTAGATAATCAATTGCCTTTTGGAGTTCTTCAGGGGTTCCAATAAGGTTTATGTCATCAACATATACGGCAAGTACAACAAATCCCGATGTTGTTTTCTTTATAAACACACATGGGCAAATGGCATCATTTATATAGCCTTCTTTCAACAAGTACTCACTTAGACGATTATACCACATTCGTCCTGATTGCTTTAGACCATACAAGGACCTTTGCAACTTGATTGAAAACATTTCCCGAGATTTGGAATTGTGCGCATTTGGCACCTTGAGTCCATCGGGAATTCTCATGTATATGTCGTTATCAAGTGAGCCATAAAGATAGGCAGTAACGACATCCATTAAGTGCATGTCCAACTTCTCATGGACAGCAAAACTTATGAGATAACGAAAGGTTATCGCATCCATTACAGGCGAATATGTCTCTTCATAATCGACACCAGGCCTTTGGGAAAAACCTTGTGCAACAAGTCGTGCTTTGTATCTTTGTACTTCATTTTTCTCATTTCGTTTGCGTACAAAGACCCACTTGTAGCCAACGGGCTTAACACCATTAGGTGTTTCAACTATAGGGCCAAAAACTTCACGTTTTGCCAGCGAATTCAATTCAGATTGAATTGCTACTTGCCATTTTGGCCAATCATGTCTTTCTCGACATTCTTTCACAGATTGAGGTTCGAGATCCTCACATTCTTTCATAATGTTAGATGCTACATTATAAGCAAAGACATTATCTACCACAACATCCACTCGATTAATATTTGCCTCAATATTAATTGGATTTGGGAGTAGTTCCGTATTTTCAAGAGCTTCAGGCTCAATAGATTCTTCGTGAATCTCGGAATTAATCAAATCATGAGCGTCCTCATGTGATTCTTTCATAGTGTCATTTATATCGTTCTTTTTCCTCTTTCTAGGATTTCGATCTTTGGAACCTAATGGTCTGCCACGCTTCTGGCGTGCATTTGACTCATTGGATATGACACTAGATAATTGTCCAATAGGGACTTCAATACGGATCGGAACATTTTCCGCAGGAATGTGGGATTTCGTTATCCTCTTCAAGTCCGTAAATGCGTCAGGCATTTGATTTGCTATTCTTTGCAAATGGATAATCTTTTGTACCTCTTTCTCACAAGTAGAGGTATGTGGATCAAGATGAGATAATGATTCATTTTTCCACAAAATTTCCCGTTTGGTTTCACCAACTTCTCCCCCTAATTTTGGGAAAAGTGTTTCATCAAATCGACAGTCTGCAAATCGTGCAGTAAACAGGTCGCCTGTCAATGTTTCAAGGTAGCGAATGATGGAAGGCGAATCAAACCCAACATATATTCCTAACCTTCTTTGCGCACCCATTTTGGTGCGGGATGGCGGTGCTACAGGCACATATACGGCACATCCAAATATCCTTAAATGGGATATATCGGGTTCATGACCCAAAACCAATTGCAACGGAGAATACTTGTGGTAATTCGTCGGCCTGAGACGAATTAGCATTGCTGCATGCAATATGGCATGACCCCACACTGAAGTGGGCAGCCTCGTTCTCATCAGTAATGGCCTTGCAATCAACTGCAAGCGCTTAATTAACGATTCTGCAAGACCGTTCTGAGTGTGAACATGGGCTACAGAATGTTCAACTTTTATCCCGATTGATAAGCAATAATCATTAAATGCTTGGGATGTAAACTCAGCAGCATTATCCAGTCTAATGGACTTGATTGGATTATCTGGAAAGTGTGCTCGTAGCCTAATGATTTGTGCCATTAACTTCGCAAACGCCAGGTTGCGAGATGACAACAGGCACACATGAGACCATCTACAGGATGCGTCTATCAAGACCATGAAATACCTAAACGACCCACTAGGTGGGTGAATAGGTCCACAAATGTCCCCTTGTATACGTTCCAGAAACTGGGGTGACTCAGTCCCAACCTTTGTTGGGGATGGTCTGATAATCAGCTTGCCTTGATAACACGAAGTGCAAGGATATTCATTACTTGAGAGAATTTTGAAATTCTTTAACGGATGCCCATATGAGCTTTCTATAATCCGTCTCATCATGGTTGATCCTGGGTGACCCAGTCGATCATGCCAAAGTACAAATGTATTGGACTCAGTATTCTTTAGATTTACTGTTGAATGTGCCTCAATTGCACTAATTCTTGTCCAATACAGGCCACAAGATAAAGACGGGAATTTCTCAATAACCCTCTTTTGGCCGGAGACATTCTTTGAAGTGAGGACGAGATATTCAAGATTATCTTCATCCATTGTCTCAATATTGTAGCCATTCCGGCGTACATCTTTAAAGCTCAACAAGTTTCTCATAGACTTGGAGGAGAACATTGCATTCTCTATGATTAACATCGTGCCCTTGGGCAGAGTTACAATAGCTCTTCCGGAGCCTTCAATCAATTTACTACTTCCAGAGATTGTAGTAATGTTTGCCTTACACATATTCAGTTGAGAGAAATACTTCCTTTCTTTGAGTATTGTATGTGTAGTACATGAATCAACTAGGCAAATACTTTTACAGTTGGATGTTGATCCAAGTTCGCTTTGTGAGATATCCATTTTGCTTTCCCATAGTTTGACATACAAAAAAAAAGGAGATACACGAACATAAGAATAAACAAGTTCAATCCTTTTGTGTCACACAATATTTTCAAAATCTGCTACTAACAGTTGACTAACAAAATCAGATATGTTGTCCATAATCAATTACTATGCAGTTTGAAAATTTCAGCGTTTTTCATAAGACAATCGATTATTAAACACACAATCGATTGTTGGAACATAGACAATCGATTGTTGAACACACACAATCGATTATTTGTTATTTTTGAAAAATTCCAGACCTTACTGTTTCAAGACAATCGATTGTTAGACAAAGACAATCGATTGTTGGCTATTTTTGAGAAATTCCAGAACACACTGTTTCAAGACAATCGATTGTTAGACAAAGACAATCGATTGTTGGCTATTTTTGAAAAATTCCAGAACACACTGTTTCAAGACAATCGATTGTTAGACAAAGACAATCGATTGTTGGCTATTTTTGAAAAATTCCAGAACACACTGTTTCAAGACAATCGATTGTTAGCCAAAGACAATCGATTGTTGATCAATTGTTTTTCAACTTTAATGCGAAAATAGTTGATAATCGACTAGTTTTTCAGGCTAGTCGATTACCCCCACTGGAAAATAAAAGTTTTATTGATATTTGAACATATTGAAGATATTCTAAAGAACTACTGCTAACATTGCTTTATGAACTAACTAATACGAGCTAATGCTAATGACTATTAATCTATTCATTGACTAATACAAGTAGAATCAAACAGCTCCATCTTCTTTCATCACGGTTCCGTCACCGATTAGGTGGTCTATCTTTCCCTCGGGTTGCTCAAAGAAGTCTGCCACATCCAGGTGGGTGAAGTCAAAGTTGTCGTCAGAGACAAAATTTGTTTCAGGGCGTTTTCTCTTTCGAGATGCTTGATAAAGGTCAACCAAGTGTCTTGGTATACGGCAAGTCCTAGACCAGTGCCCATTTCCACCGCAACGATAACATATAGTTTCTGAACTATTTGCCTTAGGATCTTCTGGACCCCGTTTCTGCTTTCGGTGATTATCTCTCTTTGGGGGGTGACGGACTTCTTTGGAATTTCTTCCTTGTCCACGTCCTTGGCTTTGACCCCGTTTATGACCGTGATCATGGTCCCTTTTATGTTTGGCATAATGCGAGTGCACCATATCTGCTTCAGGCAGTGGTGTAGACCCAGTTGGTCTATTTTCGTGATTTCTCATGAGCAGATCATTATTACGCTCAGCCACTAGTAAGAGAGAAATCAATTCAGAGTACTTCGTAAAGCCTTTCTCTCGGTACTGTTGCTGCAGTACCATATTGGAGGCATGAAACGTTGTAAACGTTTTCTCAAGCATATCGTAATCGGAGATGTTATCTCCACATAGCTTCAGTTTAGAAGTAATTCTGAACATAGCAGAATTATATTCAGAAACGGACTTAAAGTCCTGTAGCCTCAGATGGGCCCAATCATATCGTGCTTGTGGCAGAGTGACCAACTTCAGGTTGTCATATCTCTCCTTTAAGTTGTTCCACAAAACGAGTGGATCCTTGACGGTGAGATATTCAATCTTCAAACCTTCGTCAAGGTGGTGGCGCAAGAAAATCAAGGCCTTCGCACAATCTTGGGTGGATGCTTTTTCTTTATCTTTGAGGGTGTCTCCGAGACCCATAGCATCTAGGTGGATTTCAGCATCCAACACCCATGTCATATAGTTCTTGCCCGAAATTTCAAGGGCAACGAACTTTCTTTTCATAATGTCAGACATACTCGAAAATTAAATTAGGAAGAGGGAAAATACCTTGGATTTTCGAGAATGATACTTGAGACGGTAGAGTCTCGTGCTGATAACGTGTTATAAACTAAAGCAAAAGACAAGAACAATAGAACAAGAACAATAGCAATAGAGAGAAGAGTAGAGAGAGTTCTTCTTATTGAGTTGAGAGAGTTCAATTACAATGGTAGAGAGCACCTCTATTTATAGGGAGGAGGAAGATCTTGCTACCAATAATAGGACTCTAAAATCTCTCTAATTAAATACATTAAAGACATTCACCTTAAATAGAAGTGTAAGAATCTTCTATTTCATAACAAGAGGGAACTTATAAGAAAAATATATACTTATTTTTTTAAATATAAAAAAATTAACAAACTTAATTTGTCAAAGTGATTAATCTTATCCTGAGGCGGTACAGTCAATTTTTTAATATCTGTCATTCTCTATTCCTTATAATAAATAATCAAGTTATTTTTGGAGCTAATTTTTCATATTATGTTATGCTTACTCCGCCCAAGTTTATGGGAAGTTTTCCTCTTTTCGAGATTTAAACTATGCAAGCTTTGATCAAATATTATTGGAGAATATCTTTTACGATATTCACATGAAAAAAATTACAACTTATAATAATTTTCCTATAGTATGGAATATTTAAATTTTAACCTTTATATCTTGACTTCAAGTTAGCTTGAAAAATTAGTCAAAATTAACTATCAAAAAACAAAGATGTTCATATAAACTGAAAAGAAAAAGTAATATATATTCTGAAGCACTTAAAAAAATTATTTGAAAAAAAAATAAAGCAGTTATAAATAGGGGTAGGCGTTTGGCCAGTTCGAATTACACACGAAATTTCGGTTTAGATTGTCAGTTTTTGGATTTATGAAATAGCAATGCAAATCCAATACAAATAAATTCGGATTGGATCAGATTTTTAAGTTCAATTTCGAATTAATCGATTTAGATATTTTGAATTTTCGATTTTGAGCTTGTATGTTGAGATTTTATTTTATTTTTACAAAAATAAATAAACAAATGAAGTACTCATGTTAAATAGTCTGAAAAGTTTCTCATTCTCACGGCAATCATCCAAATAAAGTATTAAAGTAATGAAATTATTCTAATATATAAAAGAATACAATATTGATATTAACACGGCAGGTAAAAATTACACATAGCAAAACCATGTACAAATAAAAAGTATTCTTATAGTAACTTAGTAATTAACATTGAATATATGATATAATATCTAATGGGTAGAGTGTTAAACTTATTACTATTAACATATGTATAATAGGCTGATTATAAAGCATAAGAATTCCAGATTTCGAATATTCATAAAATTCAAAGTACCAAATTCAATATCAAATCCGAAATCAAAAAATTTTAAACACTAAATTCAAAATTCAATCCTTAATTCAAAAATCAAAAAAATTTAAATTTCAAATTTGCCCAAACTCCAAACTATGCTCAGCCTAATTTTAAAGGGTCTTTTGACTGTATAATTGCGTTGTAAATATTTTTAGGTGTTATTGACCAAAATTAACTATTGTTGTAGCAATAACGCTTATTTAGGCGTAGAACGTGATACTCAGCTGTCGCAGACCTAATAGAACGGCCGGCCTTTAACGAAGTGGTGAGAAGTTTGCCACGTGTCATTACAGGATTATGACTATCAAAGCTTCCATACCGGTTAACTGTTGAAACGGAAGTTTAGAATTTGGACATACTCCTAGATATTTTCAATGACAAAAGTGTTTAGCTTAAAGTTCTCTTATACTTTATAAGCATAAATTAATTAAATTAAATAAATGGTCAATCATAGCAAATCGTAGTAAATCATAAAATCAAACAAAAAATATAAGAGATGAATGTTATAAGTTAAGAAAAAGGAGGGTGGAGATCTTTTATTGATTAAGATTGTCTGCCTCTCCATAAAGAGGTTCAGAATCTTACAATGGTTTTTTTTCCCTCTTTTAAAAATGGAGGTGAAGAAGAAGAAGAAGCAGGCTCCTTTTTAAGGTTCTTTCTCTTAATATTTATAGCTGTAAATCTTGTCAGCTGGCGAGGGACGGTCGTGGCCGCGTTAAAGGGACGTCCGTGAACAATGAGTATGTCGTGGTCTCGTTAATTAGGTCGAGTAACCTCGGATACTTTTGCCAGCGAATGATTATACCTTTTATTAGTCCGAACAAACTTAGGAGCCAATTAGACACGCTAATTATCAAGAATCTAATTTTGACCCATACAAAAAGTTTATGAAAATAAAAATGTGACAAATATTTTTACATCTTTTGTAAAGGGAAGAGTATCGCGAAATTGTAATAGGAAAATATAATCTTTTTCTATTAGTTCTAATTCTAATTTCCGTTTTTCGCAAAAAAAAAATAGAAAAGATCAATTCCACTATCTAAACATAACTAATATTAGTATCCGTACGGTTGCGCGGACACTAATCATATCAAATATTAAGTTATTTGAATTATATTTAAATAATTTTAAAATTTAAATTTTCTCAGTAAATATAGATAATCATTGAATATTAACAACATGAAAAAAAGTAACCATTTCTTCTGATTTTCTTTTTTGATATTATTCTGGTCGGTGTCATTGGATCCTAAAATATAATTATTTTTGTAATAATATAATTAAAATATTATTCTTAATTCAAAACTTATTTTAGTTGGCTATTTAAAAACATAAAAAATTATTTAGCTAATGAATATTTTTTACTCCATTTTGATATTTGACATTAATCATCTTAAATATCTGAGTTATTTGAATTTTATGTAAATAACTTTTATTTAAACCTTCTAAATAATTATAGACAATCGTCAGGTATTAATTAAGAAATATTTTCTCAATTCTAGTAGTGATAATTTTATTTTTGCACTATTGTCATAGGTGTCATTGGAATCTAAAAATAGCCACAAAGTGAAATAATAACTCATATTTATGGCAAAATATAAAAATTGACACGATATAAACAATTCTTTGATTATGATGTGACTCATATACTACAACTTGCACTCTTATTTTGTATGATTTTATCTTTCAAAAAAAATTTCAATTTTGAAATTTTAATTTCTAAAACTTTATATGAATTTTAATAATGATTATCTTTATAAATGATGCAAGATATTATCGTTATTTTAAAATTTACTTTAATCGGCTTTCTAAAAATTTAAATAATTCTTTGACCGGATTTATTTCAGTATGACTCCACTTTAAATTTATCGATTTCTCTAGCCCTAGAATTTGAATTTTTAATACCCTAAATAAAATTTTTTTTTGAATCATTAAATATTAAATTAATTAATTATTATTATAAATTATTGCATATATTGTCTTGAAATTGTAAAGTAGTTTATTTTTTGACACAATACTTGATTTAACCTCAATGCAAACTACTCAAATTTACATTCTAATTCAAATTCAAATATTATATCAGTTTGTTAGTAATAATTATTCTTTAAAAATCACACATAATGTAAATTAAAAAATATATATTCTAGGATATCCTTATCTTATAATATATGTATTTGAGTTGAAAAAAATATATATTTGAAATCGAGGGAATTAACTTTCAAATTTTTTATACTCAACAAAGATGAAACATAAGAAGAATTTATTATTATATTTTATTTCTAGTTTTATGATACGTCTAACACTTTTTTAAAATATTTATTTTCTTTTATCTTACTTTTCATGTCATTATTTCGTTTGGTACAAAAAATTAATTTATTTCACTATAAAAGAATGGTTTTTAATAAAAACAAAAATTCTTCATATGAACTTTGATTATATTTTTAGGCTTCGGTTGAAATTATTTCATATTTTTCTTTTGGCTTTATCTAATCTACCTAAATAGGTGCTCACCCGACCACTTAAATTAAAAAAAATGAATGATGTATAATTTATATATAATCCATATATAATATGTGTATAATCGTATGTTGTCGGTATATCATCTATTTATATTAGCTATAAAAGTAAACAATAAATATGGTCGTATATTATGTAAATATTCCATAAGATTTTGATTTTTCGTTTTTATCCATGGTGTAAATTCTACTATAATAATTTTAAAACTCTCTACTAATTATCAAAATTATCTTATATTTTTATTATCTTTGAATTTTAAAAAAGTAAAGAGTTTTTTCGAAATAATTTATTTACATTTTAAAAAAAATATTCACGTCATACCATTTTTTTAAAATTATATACTCTTTGTTATACTTAAAAGTCACTATAGACACTATCAATTATAAATATATTTATCTCTTGTTGAGTTTGAAAAAAAAAACCTTCCACATAATCTAATGATTCAAAACTAATACTCTTCAACGAGTAAATGAAGGAGTTTTAGCTTATACCCTTGAATGTGCTAAATTGAAATTAATGATAGCAATTGTATAACCAAAGTTTTGTTATTTGTTTGATGTCCATTTATGCAAATTGACTCTCTAAATTAAACAAATATTCTTCAAGAATAAAAAGAAATAACTTTTTTTAATATTGACTGATTATGTGATGTTTCTTTCTCCAGCATGTATGTTTAATTTATTATATTCGTAAGTAAACTTTTATTTGGTTTTGTAAACTCTTTTTTGTTATTTAGATAAATATAGAATTTACCCTATATATTACATTTATTTTAAAAGAATTTTATTTTACTCAAATCTAGCTACAATGTTTTAAAGAACTATACTTATAGATTTTAAATGTGAAAGAGTTTTATAGTTATACGGAGTGATTTTTTTTTTGCTAGAGGCGAAATAGTATATAAATAATAAGAAAATATAACAAAAGTTCCTAACATAATTTCATATGATCATTAACCGAATTAAGTATGATAACATGATAAAAAAAGATAAATTTTATTTTTAATTTAAACTCAAATTTTAGAACTTTATCTATAAATTTATACTTATCTTTATATATATATATATATATATATATATATATATATATATATATATATATATATATATATATATATATATATATATATTGTATTGTATTTAATTAAAATAGTCTAATGATCTATTTTATTTTTAATAGTCTAATGATCTATTTTAGTTTTAATAATCTAATTAAAATAGTCTAATAAAGGTACTAAGAATGGATAATTTTGGGACGCGCTCTCTCTCGGCGCATGTTTAGCAAGGTAGACTAACGTGCGCTTTCCGCCATGGCTAGACATAGAAAGAAGACTCAAGCAACAATGGAGGCAAAGGATAATGATAGTAGAATAGCAACGCCTGCTCTCAACAAACCCTCTCGCTGGTTAACATGAATGGGATCGGCGCCTACAATTTTTCACAACCCTGCTAGGGTTGATGGAAACACTGGAATGTTAGTAACACCAGAGACAGGAACTCAACAGAGATTGCAACCGGTAACTTTTGGAAGTTTTTTACCACAAAAATTCCAACCAATTAGTGAGGATAGCAATGAAGGTGAGGAGAAAAATCTGGTGATGGACAATGCAGAAGCGCAACAAGTCCATCGATGTCTCCAATTCTCAGCACAAGCAAACCCAGTCAGATCTGCCAGGATTCTGGAGTTTCAAAGGAATTTGAAGGTAAAAGGGATGCAATGCAGAAGAACCGAAGCTTTCAAAAGGGGAAACCGCTATGTTATGTACCACCTGCTATGCGAGATGGTGCTTTTATTGTACAAATTGAAGAGGAGGATACAAAGGAACAAGAGGCATACTGGAGCAATGTACTGGTTGGTTTTGTACTTGGTGAAGACCCGTATGAGCGTACGATGGATAATTACATTACAAATGTGTGGAATTTCGCTGAAAACCCTTAAATGCTGTATCATGAGGAAGGGTACTATATCTTCAGATTTGATAATAGTGAAGATAGGGATCGTGTCCTCCAGGCAGGTCCTTACACTTTTCATTACAAGCCATTTGTGCTGCAACAGTGGAGAATGGATTTCAGATTTAATCCAGGAAGTGTGAGTATAATCCCCCTGTGGATTACTTTCCCCGGACTTCCATTGGATTTTTGTTCAACTGAAGCTCTCAGTAAGCTCACTAGCGTGGTTGGTAAGCCTATGTATATTGATAGAATCACTACTGAATTGGAAAAGATATCCTACACAAGAGTACTGGTGAAAACAGATATATCCCAACCCCTTCCTGATAGTTTTGAATTACAAACGAAGATGGGAGTTATTACTCAACAGATTGCGTATGAATGAAAGCCAATGTACTGTTGTGAATGTGTAAGATTAAGCCATAATTCAGATGATTGCTGGTATAAGGAGCTGCAGGGAAAAGAAGAGATAGCAAAGATGCACCCAAAGGAAGCTGAGGAAAAGAAACTACTACAGAGAGGGACGTTGAAATGGATTCCAAAAGATAAGAAGGAAGATGAGGCAGACATACATGATAGACAAGTTAGGGACAAAAAACAAACAACTGAGAATGCAGAAGGCATGGTTGTGGATAAGGGGAAATCAAAAGGAAAAAGTGTACAACAAAGTGCAGGTGCCTTAGTGATCACGACAAACAGTTTCTCCTTACTGTAGCTAGTGGAAGACCCAGGGGACGCTGGCCCATCCAGCTTCACCACTAAATGATTTTTAGTACATGGAATATAAGGGGCCTAAATAAGGACCATAAGCAGAAGGGAGCTGAAGCTCTTTCTGAGAAAACATAAAGTGGATTTTATGGGTTATCTAGAAACAAGAGTTAAAGAAGTGAAGGCAAAAAGGATTATGACTAAAGAATAGAATGACTGGAGTTACAGCTGGAACAATTCTGAGCATCCAAATGGGAGAATTTGGCTAATGTGGAATCCAAATGTTGAGGTGCAGATCTTGAAGATTGATGAACAATTTGTACATTGTGAGGTCAAAGAAAGAAGCACTACTTTTATGGTACTGATAACAGTAGTGTATGCAAATAATGATGTGAATAAGAGACAGCAACAATGGAAAAAACTGGTGAATTTAGGAGCAACTATACAGGAGAGCTGGCTACTCAGTGGAGATTTCAACAATGTTCTCCACACATATGACAGGATAGGGGCACCAGTTATGCAAAACGAGATACAAGGCTTTCAAGATACACTTATTACACTACAGCTCACTCAGTTGAAAAGTTTGGGATGTTTGTACACATGGTGTAATAAACCGAAACCAGAGACAAGAGTCTATAGCAGGATTGACTGGGCATTTGGAAATGTGGAGTGGATGCAGGAATATAGCCATATAGAAGCAGATGTGTCGAATCCTGGAGTATCAGACCATTCCCATATCCTTATGAAATGCAATGATGTGGATCAAAGAAGTAACTTGCACCCTAAACCATTTAAACTGTATAACTCTGTGATGAAACATGCTGACTTTGCAAATATAGTAGAAAGGGTATGGAACCAAAGATCAACTGGAGGAAATATGCACAGGGTATGGAACAAACTAAAAGCCTTGAAAATGGGGTTAAAGGAATTGAACATCTATATGGAATTGTATAGGATCCACCTATGCAAGGCTAGGCAGAAGCTGGAAATCATTCAGAATCAGTTAAAGATCAACTGTATGGATCAAGACTTGATTGACAAAGAAAAAAGGGTGCTGATGGAAGTTGAGAAATGGAGTAACATAGAGGAGCAAATCTTACACAAGAAGTCTAGAGCACAATGGATTGCTTATGGAGATTCAAACACCAAGTATTTCCATGCTCAATTAAAGATGAGGACAAATGTCAATACCATAAACTCTATATATACTGAAGAGGGAAACAAGTTGTGTGACCCTAGCCAAGTGGAAGCAGAGTTTACCAGATATTTCAAGAAGATATTGGGGGAAAGCAATAGTACTTGTCAATTTCCAAACACTGCAGTAATCCATCAGGGCCCCTGCCTTACTCTGCAGCAGAAAGATGAACTAGTAAAGCCAGTTACAAAGGAAGTACTTTTGGCAATTAAGGATATGCCTCATGATAAGGCACCAGGTGTGGATGGGTTTCCAATAGAGTTTTTCACAAGACACTGGAAAGTGGGTGGTGATGACATTTAGGAGGTTGTGCTGGATTTCTTTATATCTGGAAGGCTGCATAAAGAAGTTAGTAGTACTGCTCTAACACTGATTCCTAATGTGCAAAATCCAAGCCTAGTGAAGGATTACAGGCCCATCGCATGTTATACAACTCTATATATAATCATCACAAAGATCCTTACAGCAAGATTGAAAGCAATCATTGGGGGTATGATTGGGAGATCTCAGTCAGCATTCATTGAGGGTCACAGCATCACAGATAACATCTTGTTTACACATGAGCTTTTCAAAGGTTATACCAGGAAGGGCATTTCTCCAAGATGTGTTCTGAAAGTAGATCTGAAGAAAGCTTTTGACACAGTTGAGTGGTGCTTTTTAGAGAGGCTGCTGAGGGATATGGGTTTCCCTTATAAGTTCATAGGGTGGATAATGGAATGCATATCATCTATCACCTATTCCCTCAACATAAATGGTGGACTCACTGTTCCATTTAAAGGAAAAAGAGGCATAAGGCAAGGAGATCCTATGTCTCCCTACATTTTTGTCCTGGCTATGGAATATTTGCAAAGGGAATTTATGCAAGTGATGAAGAGGAAATAGTTCAAATTCTATCCTAGATGTAAGAAATTGGGTGTGGTACATGTATATTTTGCGGATGATCTACTTATGTTCTGTAAAGCAAATATTCAATCTGTTAAACTACTAAAGCAGGCTTTCCAGAACTTCTCCAAAGCATCTGGACTCCAAGCAAGTGCTGAAAAGAGTATTGTGTACATAGCTGGAGTCTTCACTTGGCAGAAAGAGGAGATTTTGCAAGAACTGGGTTTCCCCGAAGGTAGACTTCCATTCAAATACCTAGGGGTACCTTTGGTTTCAAAAAAATTAACCATTGCACAATGTTGGCCATTAGTTGAGAAAGTAACACAGAAAATAAGCTGCTGGACATCAAGATTGCTATCATATGCAAGTCGAATTCAGTTGATAAAGTCAGTCGTATTTGGAGTGCAAGCATACTGGTCTCAAATTTTTCTATTGCCAAAGAAAGTGATGAGGATGATAGAAGCAATTTGCAGATCCTGCATATGGACATGATCTGCTACTGTGTCAAGGAAGCCTTAGTTGCTTGGGAAACAATATGTTTGCCTTATAGTGCAGGTGGACTGAATGTACTGAACTTAATTAAATGGAACAAGGATAATATTGCAAAGCACTTATGGGCACTAGCAAAAAAGAAAGACAACCTATGGATTAAGTGGATGCATGTCTACTACATTAAGAATCACAAAATTGATGATATGCCTTTCCTAAAACTGTTGCTTGGGTAGTAAGGAAGATCTTTGAGTCGAGAGAGTGGATAAATGCAATTCCAGGCTTTCAAGGAAATCTGGAGAGTAGACTGGTTCAGCTGCAGAGGGGTGAGTTGTTCAGTATTAAAAAACTATATAGACTTCAATACCCTCAATACCAAAAAGTCCAGTGGAAGAGCATCATGTTGCAGGCTCATTTGCATCCAAGATACAAATTCATACTGTGACTTGCATTACATAATCGATTGGCAACAGTGGACAGACTTCAGAAGTTTGACATACAGGTTCCACAGGAATGCACATTCTGTGGGCATGATTTTGAGACTTTCGACCATCTGTTTTTTGAATGCTCGCAGACAAAGGCACTATGGAGTGGTATTCTAAACTGACTGGGATATCATAGACCTATTCTTGACTGGAAACACGAGATTGAGTGGATCAGTAAGATATCAAAGAAGAGGAGTGGCCTAGAAGAAATTACTACTTGTGTATTTGAGATGTTGGTGACTGTGATATGGAGAGAAAGAAATAATCAAAGATTTCAAGGAGGGAGACTGCTCAGCAACAATATCTGTAAAGAAATAGTCATCCACATGCATTTGAAGGGAATTTCAGTTCACAAATGGAAGGCAGTGCTGCTGAGTTTAAACTGCTACCCCTAGAATGTATAAATCAGTCTGTTATGCTCTGCATAGGAATAGAGAATAGATGGTCAGTATCTATGATTTGTAATTATACAACTTTTTTGATGAAATGAAAGAAATCTGTTTATTCAAAAAAAAATTCTAATAAAATAGTTTAATTTTATATATATATATATATATATATATATATATATATATATATATATATATATATATATATATCAAATAATATTTTCCAAGTTTTTAATTATTAAACAATATACTGGGAAAAATGTCTATAAGATTCGTTGACCAACGAAACAATCATCACAGTAATAGATTTTAGTTAATTTATTTGTTCATCCAATATAAATTTATTCTCTATGTGAATTTATTTTCTTTTTTATCCTTAAAAAAGAGTGACTTTTTTTTAAATTTGATTACAATTTAGCTTAAACTTACAATTATATCCTTAATGAGATTTTTTTATAACTATACAAAATACTTTGGATCCTTTTTCACTTGTTTAGAACTATAAATTCCAAAAGTATTCATTTTTTCTTAAACTCCGTGTCCAGACAAATAAATTCACATAAATTGGAACGAAGGGAGTATAATCTACTACTCTGTGAATGTGCTTGCTCGATCCGAGGTCTTTTGGAACAATTTCTCTACTTAAAATTTTGAGAGTTTTTAGAAATTATTTAAAAATCAAAAAGTGATTTGGACTACATATTTAAAAAAGTTCTTCTCCACTCACAAAATTAAAGTATTTTTTCAAGTGAAATACATGTTCAAATATAATTTCAAATTTTAAATATAATTTAACTTAATTTCACATACTAATATTTTTAAAAATTATAACTTTTTATGTCCAAACGCCTACTACATCTTCTTAAAATGTGGAAATATGAGAAAAACTAAAATATTAATGAATGCAACCGTCTGAATATGAAAATTTGAGTCCCGATGTGTGTGTATATATATATATATATATCAAACGATAAATTATTAGTTTTCCTATAAATCAAAAGATTGCCAATGTCTTTCACATACCGTGCTTGGACAGTCGCACCCACGTTCTACCCTTCTTTATTTTAAATTAGTATATCTTCAGCAGGAAAAAGAAGAATCACATGGAGGGACACAGAAAGTAATTAAGGGGCTAAGGGCTACAAGTTTCAGATTACCACTGTTCTGTACTATCACGTTGGATTGGCCACGTTTCGACTTCCCCAAAGAAGAGAATACTATCTTTAATTTGACATCTCATCTCATTATCTCTTCTTTTTTTGAATATACGTGTCTCCTCTTCACTCTATCGCTCACCTAATAAAATCTTCCCTTCGCATCTTTTGCTTCCTTAGGCTTCAGTCTGCCATCCTGTATTCTTAAACGATTAAAACAATAAAGATGTATTTAGGTCTTGCACCTATATCCTTAGACGTCCAATCCATAGGACATTAGGGGTTGCTCCGATGGTAAACTAACTTTCATTTTTTATTAAGAGGTTATGAGTTCAAGTTTCTTTAAAAGTAAGGTGGAAAGTTTTTGGAAGGAAGGATGTCCGAAGTCTATTTGGAAACAGCCTCTCTATCCTAAGGTAGACGTAAGGTCTGCATACACATACCTTCCTCAGACCCACTAAGTGAGATTATACTGGATTGTTGTTGTTATTGTCTCCCTGGTAATATGTGAATTTAACTATATTCATGCCCTAAATAACCACCTTCTTGCATCGTTTTGGTAATGAAAGTTGTTTGACTAAAAAGTTATGCAAGTACTTAAGCAGCTCTAAAACAATCAAATGGGTTAATCGGAATCAAGAGTACTCATGTTCTTAGGAATCGAACTCGCGACCAAGGGCGCCTTTTTCTTATAACTTTTGCTATGGCTAAACGTCGCCATGATGACACCAGGACTATGGACGATGCTCCCTCTAGGGCTTCGTCCTCCTCAGATGATGGGGATGCCGAAGAAGTTTTTGTTCCACTATCAACGGCCAACTTGATTCCCCTGGATATGGATCAAATGAGGGACTTCAAGAACAAGTGTAAACTCCCTCCTTGGGAGCACAGTGACTTGATGTCGTCTCACTTGGCCGCTCTTAGGAAATCGTATAATATTCCTGATCATGTTGAGTTGGTCCCTGCTGGGCTAAACAATGCTATGTGCACATGCCCGGGTACTGTGCATTTTACGAGTACTCCTTTCGAATTTGGTACAGCCTCCCGCTTTAACCCCTTGGCGAAAAGCTCTAACGTTGGTTCGGGGCGTTCCCGGCCCAGCTTACTCCGTACGCGTTGAAGGTGTGTAGGGTGCTTACCATCTACGTGGCGAAGGTTGGGAAAGAGGTTACCGTTCATCACCTCCTACAAATGTTCAGTGCAGTCTTTATGAGAGGCTCGATGCTCCAGTTAAGGAGTCGGGGCAAGAAGAGCTTTGTGTCACAGGTGGACGACAAGGCCAACCGCAAATTTTGGACGAGATTTTTCTGTGTGCGTACCAAGCACCTTGTGTCCAACCCTGAAGGGTTTCCAGAGGTGTACAACGATGCATGTAAGTATTACTGTGCGTAACTTTTACTAAGGCAACCTTACATTGTTGGGTTTCTTCGTCGTAAATTTCCCCCTGCATCCATGCAGTGACAGCTCGCCCTCCTCGTAGGGTCGACGGCATTAGGTCATGGGTGCAAGTGTTGATTCCGTTTGCAGAAGAATGCCGTTCCTGGTCTAAATTCCTTAGGCTCTATGGCCCAGCAGGTAACGGCCTTACCCAATTTTTCCTTTTGTTATGGTTTGGGGGTTCCCCATAATTTTCTTGCCCGTCTCATGCATGCTTTGGTAGGTCGGGATGCCTCGAAAAAGGCGCAGAAGAAGAAGAAGAAGAAGACCGTGGCCGCCCCTACTAGGGTGGTATCTGACCTTGAGGAGGATATGATCGTTGTTGGTATGTCCAGGGGCAGTGTTTCGCCCCCTTCAAGACAAGAGGTCGCATTAGAAGCGGCTCCAAAGATAGCACCCGAGGCCGTATTGGGGGTCGTACCTGAAACAATGCCTATGGAGATACATGAGGCTATTCTTGAGACCGTTCCTGGGGTTGCCTCCGTAGGGATGTCCACTGCCGAACCGACTCCATCTGAGCCCGCTCTGTATCCTGCGGAGGGGGACCGTGAAGAGGAGGAGACATTGGAGATGAGGCAGCGTCGGATTCTTACCGGCAAGGCTGTGGACACTCAGATGGGGAGGGTTAAACCATCCCGCCCTGAATCTAAGCCGGTCTTTATGGCAGAGGCAATTCGCTTAGGGAGGTCCGCTCTTAGGAGGGAGGACATGGAGAGAAGGAGTGAAAGCGCGAACGTGGCGGGCCCGGGGGTCGCCACGGAGGACGTGGGCAGAGGAGGTGAGTCCTTGGACCAGGTGGAGATGGTGGCCGGCGAGTCCTCTCGTTGCATAGTGATTTCAAGCCACTATAACTTGTTGGAGAATTGCGAGGAGGCGGCCACCAGTATGACACGTCTCGTGAGCACATTAGATGTAGGTGTATGCGGAGGTTAGGCTGGTCGTGCTCGAGGAAATTTTGGCGGCTGGTCGAGCATTTGAGGCAGAAGTTGAGAGCCAGCGCCAGTTGGTTAGAGCCGCTCGTGAAGCGGCCGGTTATAGTCCTGAATCGCCGGCCCGGAAGGGGGGGGGGGCAACTCTGCAGGCGTTAATCGTTTGGAATCCAGCTCTTGGATTTCCAAAGCATACCCTCCTGGGAATGAGGACGGGCCACCTGAAGACCAGGTTGGGCAGGATAAGTAGTGGACTTTAGGATCCTTGTAAATATGCCTGTGAATACTGATTTTTTTTATCATGGGTGTTTGACCATTTTGATAAAGACATATGATTTTTGTTGTAGGTAATCTTTTCTATTCTTTTTGGCACGTTTTTGTATTTTTTACCGAAGTCGTGTAGAACTCGACGATTTTAGTCGTGTAGAAACGATGGCCATAGCCATATAAAATAACGGCCGTAGCCTTTTATAATTCGACGGCCCTAGCTGTGTAGAAATGATTGGCCTTAGCCTTATAAAATTCGATTGTGAGCACGTGATTTTTGCCTCACATGAATTACTCCCACAAAATCAAAACAAATATTTTCTGTTTTATTACGTGCATTTCGAGAATGTTTCGTGATATTTTATTAATTGTTTGCGTTGGTGTGTGCATGTTTATTTGTTTAAATTAATATAAAAAATACAAAAAATGTATCGCATTTGCATTTGGGATTTAATTTTATAATTAAGAGTAATTATGTTTGTTTTAAGAAAATGAAAAATCACAAAAATATGCATCTTTTGCATTTTTAGCCTTTAATGTCCAAATTGCGCGATTGTATTTTAATTGTTATTTAATTTTAAACAATTATTATTATTAGGAGTTAATTAGTATTTTTACATAATTTTTATCTTTATAATTTAATCTTAGCATCTTTAGTTTTATTAATTAAAAAATAAATGAATAAAAGAGCAAAAAATATGAAAGAAAAATCCCAAAACCCACCGGGTCAACCCGACCCAGTCTATCCCATAACCCAAATGACACTCTCCTCCTCATTTTCATTTTCATTTTCATTTTCCTTACACACCCTAACACAAAAAAATCCTAATCCTCTCAAACCCCAGCCGCCACACTCAAGGACCCCCCCTCTTCTCTTCTTCTTCAAACCACCCAACCAAATGCCAACGACCACTCGTCCCCCACAGCTGCTGCTTCGTCTGCTTCTTTTCCGGCGATCCAACTGCAACGGTTGCCTTCATAACCTCCATTAACGTCGGACCTCGAACTCCAGCCATGTCCACCCGTCCACAGCATTGCATCCCACGACTAGCAGCTCCAAGGACGACCAACAGCAAGCCCCATCGCTTCTGCTACGTCCAGCCACGAATGACAGCCTTCTCAGCCTTCACGTCGTCCATCATCGCTAAACCAGCAAAGTACCGCCCCATCGTTTCTTCCCCATTAACGACCCCTTATCGTCTTCAATCAAAACCACCATCTCGCTCACCAAAACAGCCATCATCGTTCATCGTCGTCACGTCTAAACGATAACCAGCATCTCCATAGCCATGAATAACCACGAACTCACCACACCAAACCCCCACCCACGTCCACACATATGTGTGCGTGTGTATATATATATATATATATATATATATATATATATATATGTATGTATGTATGTATGTATGTATGTATATGAATATAAGCTGTCCATATATATATATATATACATACATAGTATGATCGTTGCCAAGCTGGTCGTGGATTCGTCGAGATCGTTGTTGAAATTCCGGGCAGATTCGAGTTATTTTGGGTGTCAAAATTTCCGGGCAGATCTGTTTTCGGTCGAGTTCGTCGTTGTTTCGATCCGGTTAGTTGGTCTAAGTTTCATTTCTATCCGTATTTTGTTTGATATTTTCAGATCTAAAATCAGTATATTATTTTCGTTGGTTATCATTTTCTTGTTTATTTCTTCCGTTTGTTTTTATTCATTTAAAAGAATTTAGTTTTAATATAGAAGTATGTTAGTTTAATAAATCTTTCATCTTGGTTAATATTGTTAGATTTAATTTGAAGTTCAATTGATTATAGAGTTTAGTGATTTGAATCTGTTTTATTGTTGTGTTAAATCTAAATTTGGATCTAAGTTAGAGATTTAAATTTGTTTGTTTGATTTGTTAAGTATAATTTGAATTTGAGTTTTGTGATTAGGATCTACTTGTTTGCTATGTCCAATTTTTGTTATTGTTGTTGAATCTGAAGTATGCTTGTTAAGAATGCTGTTCAAAATAATTTTCAGTTAGTTCTTTGTTATTCATTATTTAGTTTGAAATTGTTGTTGAATTTGATTAGAAATTTGGTTATAGCTGTAGTAAGTTGGTGTTTTTTTATAATTTTGGTGCAGATTGAAGGGATGGGGGTAGAATGGTAATTTCAATAATTTTGGGGGTATTTTGGGAATTGATTAAATGTGGGTCCATAACTTTTAATTAAAATAAGAGGGGACAAGACTTGTGGGGAGCATAATGATGTAAAGTAAAAAGATGGTGGACCGTGAGGTCCGTGTTTGACTGCTTTTTACTTAATTGAAAATCAGAAATAGTACAAGTGGTAGTAAAGGGGTAAAAGATAAACATATAGAAGAATATTAGGCTGAAAAGTAAAAAAGGGTAAAAGGATTAGTAATAATAGTTTAAAAGTAAGAAGTTAATAGTTAAAAGGTAAAAAAGGAATTAGTCTTGCTTGGGATATAAATAGGAGTCATTTGACACTTAAAGGGGGGACTAGAATTGAGAGAGAGAAATATTTTCAGTACTAGAGGGAAAAAAGAAAAAGAACTTTTGAATCTTAAGAATTTTTGAGTTTTGAAAGTTAGAAACTAAAGAAAAAATCTGTTCTTATTCACTATTAACAATTAGCATCAACTGCTATTGTTCATTAAAGGTTCAAGCTTCTTTTTCTTGAGTGATAAAAAATCAGAAGTTATTTTGGCAACTGGATACTTCTTTATTGGTCTGTCTCCTGGGTTTTCTGTTATTCCCGCTGTTACTGGGTTACTCATGTGTTGCTGAATTGTTGTTGCTGTGTGTGTGCTGCTATCGCTTCCTACTGGTCTTCATCATCTTTGTATTCCAATACCAGGTACACCACTTTGAATCACTTTGATGTACGCCTTGAAGATGAAATGACATGACAAAAATTTATGTACTTAGTTATAGATATTTGTATTAGTTAAACATTAGTTATATATATTTTCCCGCTATGCATTAGTTAATCTTTGAATCTTATTAGTAATAAAGATCTGCAAATATTAGGCAAATATAATAGGACAGTAATTTCGTAGAATGAATAGGCTTGATGTTTAATGTGTGATTCGATGTAACAAGGCTAAGAATATTAATCCATTAGGTGCGAATTTGAGCAAGATAAGTTAACGTTTAGGTTTAATAATTTTTTTAATAAGCTATAGTAGTTATGATTAAATCTAGTTTCAAATTGATGTGAATAATTTCAATTGTTCTTTTATATAACAATGCGGGTTTTTAATCTAGCTATAATTGATTTCTTTTGAATATCAGTTGTCGAATTTTGTATTTTATTTAGAATTTCGATTTTTTTTATTTATAATTTTGAATTTATTTTATTTTTTTAGAAAAATTCTTTTCCATTAATATTTACCTTAATCTTGCAATTAGTGTGTTACGCTTTTTTTTTAAAAAAATTTATTTTTAAGCTCATAATTAACTAGGATTTTTCTTTCTTTATTTTAGAGACGAATTTAAATAGAAATGCAGTCACTTTAGGATATCCTTAAAATAAATGAGGTGTGCCTCGCCAAAGTAAGTCACGAGTTGCAGGGCCCTCATACATGTATCTAATAAAAAAACTTAGACTGCGGGACATGCTGTTTAGCGAATTCCACGACTTTCTCAAAATAATAACGCGTTAGTATCTTTAGGCGCGTATTTAATAATTTTACCTCCCTAAACCCGGGCGTGCATTTCATGCAACCCAAATCCAAATCCCAAAACATCCACTCAGGTATGTTCAGGATTGCGAGTTCATTTCATGCGGTGCAATCCAAAGACATATTTCAGACGATGTTCAATCTTCTTTAATAATTTGAATAAAAGCGGTTAAAAGTTAAAATTGGCACATAAGTTACAACATGTAATAATATCGGATAAAAATGCTAAATATGACAGTTGAGCGACCGTGCTAAAACCACAGAACTCGGGAATGCCTAACACCTTCTCCCGGGTTAACAGAATTTCTTATCCGGATTTCTGGTGCGCGAACTGTTAAACAGAGTCATTCTTTTCCTCGATTCGGGATTAAACCGGTGATTTGGGACACCATAAATCTCCCAAGTGGCGACTCTGATTCTTTAATAAATAATCCTGTTTCGATTGTCCTTTAATTGGAAAAAATTCCTTGGCGCCCTCGCGGTGTCGTAAAAGGGAGGTGTGACATCGATGACCTTAGTCATTTAAACATGATGGCCTTAGCCATGTAAAGGATGATGGCCGTAGCCGTATAAAAATGATGGCCTTAGCCATTTAAAAACGATGGCCATAGCCATGTAAAATAATGGCCGTAGCCTGATGGCCTTAGCCATATAAAATAATGGTCGTAGCCTTATAAAAACGATGGCCATAGCCGTGTAAAATAATGGCCGTAGCCTGATGGCCTTAGCCATATAAAATGATGGACGTAGCCTTATATAAATGATGGCCATAGCCATGTAAAACAATGGACGTAGCCTGATGGCCTTAGCCATATAAAATGATGGCCGTAGCCTTATAAAATGATGGCCATAGCCATGTAAAATACTGGCCGTAGCCTGGTGGCCTTAGCCATATAAAATGATGGTCGTAGCCTTTTCATTCATTTGGAGATGTTCGTAGCCTTTTCATTCATTTGGAGATGGCCATAGCCTTTCTATACATCTGGAAATGGTTGTAGCCTTTTCATTCATTTGGAGATGGCCGTAGCCTTTATATACATCTGGAGATGGTTGTAGCCTTTTCATTCATTTGGAGATGGCCATAGCCTTTTCATTCATTTGGAGATGACCGTAGCCTTTCTATACATCTGGAGATGGCCGTATCCTTTTCATTCATTTGGAGATGGCCGTAGCCTTTCTATACATCTGGAGATGGCCGTAGCCTTTTCATTAATTTGGAGATGGCCGTAGCCTTTCTACACATCTGGAGATAGCCGTAGCCTTTCTATACATCTGGAGATGGCCGTAGCCTTTCTATACACCTGGAGATGACACTAATCTAGTCCATATATCATGTCAGTCTTGGAGAGTACATGGAGAGGCGGACATGATGCACTTGTGCTGTAAACATCTCCAGGTGATCCCTTTGCCGCCTCGTTAAATGGACCAACGGAGCACTGTCGGGTCGAGAGCCCTTGATCCAAGATCTCTTTTTAACAAAAAAGAGTTGGATTTGCCAGCCTTAGCCGAAGAAGACTGTTCGTATAGTAGTAGGTTTGAGAACCGGTTCAAACCATCTCATAGGTCGTCCTCAGTACAAAAGGTCAATTCAATTGCTATACTAAGCTTTCTTTTACTAAAAAACCTTCCCGAGAAAACCTAATTGGGACAAAACCCGGTAAGGGAAAAAGAGTACGACTCAAGTGACACCTTTTTTAGAAGTGAAAATGTTTGAGGTGAGCGATGTTCCAGTTGTTCTGAAGTGTCTTTCCTTCCATTGTCTCTAGCTGGAATTCTCCTTTCCCGGCCGCCGCCGTGATTTTGCAGGGTCCATCCCTGTTTGTGCCTAGTTTCCATCCACTTGGGTCTTTTGAGGCCAAAGACTTGGCTTTGAGGACGTAGTCCCCTACTTTGAGTGGCCTTATTCTTGCCCTCTGGTTGTAATATCTTTCGACTTGTTGTTTTTGGGCTACCATCCTGACGTGGGCCATTCCTCTTCTTTCTTCGGCTTATTCAAGATCTTGGAGTCTGCTGATGCCGTTTTCTGTTCCGCTTGTGCGTGAATACCTTAGTCTGGGTTTGCCCACTTCAAGGGTATGACCGCGTCGGTTCCATAAACCAGTGAGTAAGGGATTTCCTCGGTGCTGGACTTGGGTGTGGTTCTGTGCGCCCACAAGACTTCGGGTAGTAGTTCCGGCCACATCCCTTTGGCATCTTTGAGCTTCTTTTTAAGTATGTTTAGAATTGTTTTGTTGGAGGAATCTGCTTGACTGTTGGCGGCGGGGTGGTATGGCATGGATAGTATCCTTTTGATGTGCCATTTTTCGAAGAACTCGATCGTTTTATGGCCAATGAACTGGCGCCCGCTGTCGCAGCTGATTTCTTTGGGGATGACGAAACGGCATATGATGTTCCTCCATATGAAAGTGATGACTTCTTGTTCGCGTATTTGCGCGTACGCACCTGATTCTACCTACTTGGAGAAATAGTCAGTTCAAAATAAGTAAAAATCGTACCTTTCCTCGTCCTGAGGATAGCGCGCCGATTATATCCATTCCCCACTTGATGAATGGCCAGGGGGAGGTGACAGAATGGAGGGGTTCTCCTGGTTGGTGTATCATTGGGGCATACTTTTGGCATTGCTTGCATCGGCGGACATACTCGGCTTCCTCTTTCTTCATGGTGGCCGAGTAGTAGCCGGCGCGTATGATGCTTCGCACGAGGGCGTGGTTGCCTGTGTGGGTGCCGCAATGGCCTTCGTGTGCTTCTTCGAGTACCGGTCTTCTTTGTTGCGGCCCTAAGCACTTGGCTAAGGGGCCACCGAACGTCCTTTTATAAAAGTTGTTGTTGAGCATGCAGTATCGGGCGGCCTGTATGAGAAGCTTTTTCGCCTATGTTTTATCGGTGGGTAGTATCCCATCCTGCAAATAAGATATGAACTGGTTGCGCCAGTCCCAGGTCAGGTTTAGGGGAAGTACCTCGGTGTGATAAATGGCTGAGTGGAGGAGTGTGACCACACTTTCTTTGTTGATGACTTGACCAACATGTCATCGATGTAGACCTCCATTGTCTTGCCGAGTTGTTCTTTGAATATTGCGGTCACCAGCCTCTGGTAAGTTGCTCCTGCGTTCTTAAGCCCGAAGGGCATTACCTTGTAGCAATACACCCCCTAGTGAGTGATGAAAGTTGTTTTCTCCTGATCTTCCTCGGCCATCATGATCTGATTGTAGTCGGAATACGTATCAAGGAAGCTTAGCAGCTCATGTCCTACCGTTGCGTCTATCAGCTGGTTGATGTGGGGTTGCAGGAATGAGTCTTTTGGACATGCTTTGTTGAGATCGGTGAAGTCTACACATATCCGCCACTTTCCGTTTTTCTTTTTGACCGTTACGACGTTGCCAACCCATTCCGAGTACTTGGACTACCTGATGGAGCCATTAGTCAGCAGCTTGTCTACTTCTTCGCTTACCGCTTCATTGATGGCGGCGTTGAATTTTCTTCTTTCTTGCCACACGGGCGGGTGTAATAGGTCGACGTTAAGTTTGTGGGAGGCAATTTCTCGTTGAATTCCTGGCATATCTGCATGGGAAAAAGCGAATAGGTCCGCATGGTTAGATAAAAATTCACAGTACTGACCTAGATTTGATAAGTTGTGGCCTATGTAAGCTTTCTTTGCGGGGTCACTATTGTTTAACTGGACGGGGTCGAGGTCTTTGACCGTAGACTTCAAGGTCTTTGACCTTAGTCCCCGACAGGGCTGATTGCTATGCTTCAGCACTTGCTCCCTCGAGTTGTTTGGTGTGCATGTAATCCTGAGCTATTTCATAGCATTCTTGGGCGGTGCGCGGCTCGCCCCGTATGATGTGCACTCCCCATGTGGTTGGGAATTTGATCACTTGATTGAAGCTAGAGGGGACGGCCCTCATGGCATGTATCCACGGGCGTTCGGTAATGGCGTTGTATGCCGTTCTTTATTCAATATGTGGAAGGTGGTTTCCATCGTAACTCCTCATGCTAGAACTGGAAGTGTCACCTCGCCTGAGGTTCTTTCCACTGCATTATGAAAACCCATTAGTGTTATGCAGTGTGGGATTATCTTATCCTCGAGGCCCATGAGTGCAAGGACTCTCGGATGAATGATACATGCGCCGCTGCCATCGTCGACCATGATCCGTTTAACATCAGTATATACTATGCGTAAAGTGATAACTAAGGCATCATAATGAGGAAAACACAAACCGTCGGCATCAGACTTATCGAATGTGATACTATCTTTGAAGTCGTCATACCGGTCTTGAGCGATGGTTCGCTTAAACTTGTGTGTGGTGGTGAATTTGACGTGATTGATCGCTGAGTCATTGTCGTCCCCAATGATCATGTTGATGGTGCGTGTTGGTGAGGTCGGCCTTGGCGGGCCATGGGGTTGTTCCCGCCCGCGTGCGAAGTTGAGCTTCCCTTTGTCGCTGAGCAGTTCTTTCAAGAACCCTTGGTTTAGAATTCGGACCACCTCCTGTCGGAGATCTATGCAGTTTTCCGTTCTGTGCCCTAGTTCCTAGTGGAACTAGCACAGGGCGTTTGATTTTCTGGTGGCGGGGTCAGATTTCATCTTTGCTAGCCATTGTACTTTGTTGCCTAGCTTTTCCAATGCGTACACCACTTCTGAAGGAGATACACAAAAGTTATGTACAGATAATGAAGGGGGCATACCTCTGTCGTTCCTTAGTGGGGCGACATGTCGTTGTAGGGCGTCCGCATACCTTGGTGGTGGCGGATGCGAGGATCTGATGTATGGTTGGTGTCTTTCTCTGTTGAGGCGTGGGACTTGATCCCGCCGTCCCTCGGTGCGCCGGTACCTTTGGATTTCTGGGTGCACCATCGTCAACCATCGGGTTGGGCCGTTAAGGTCGTCTTTATCTCCACGTACCTCGGCGCAGTAAGCGTTGTGTATCTCTTCCCAGGTGGTGGGGGGACATTTCAGGAGACGGCTGAGTAGTTTCTTGGTTGCCCTTGAGTCGCCTCTATTGAGCCTGTTCTGAAAGGCTGCAACTGCTAGGGGTGTTCATTGGGCGGATTGGGCGGCTTTTTACTCTAACGGTTTGGCTTAACGGTTTTCGGCTTTTAAATGTATTAATCTGTTAGCCACCCGATATGATATCGGGCGGATTGGTATCGGGTTAGCTCTTATCGGGCGGTTACTGGGCAGTTTATCGGTTTAATACCTAAGGGCTGTCCGCACACTGCATTCAATTTATAATGCAAGGCCGCAAGCTCAGTAGCTCACGCCTCACTGTCCACTGTCCACTTTAGTACATCATTAATTTATGCTCGTCTTTCATTCTAGCTTACATTCACCACTTGTCACAGAATGCTAAGATATATGATCTTGGACGTAAACCACTAAAACCAAACAAGGTAAGAACAGAACATAGCTTAAAAAAGAAATACAATATTTTCCTTCAAGTATCCGCAGTGCACAATCGCGAACATGTCATGTCTTTTTCTGACTTTGCGTGCAAGAATTCTGGAGCTTAAGTAGTTCCTCAGCCAAAACCTGTCCTACATCTGCCTTTAGTAGTGCATAACCCTGTATAAATGTGGTGTAAAGCTGCTGAGAATCATGTCCTACCTCAAGGAATTCTGCTCCTGCATCTAAGTCAGAAGTTTTAAGATGTTTAGTATAATATAGTTATATTATATGTAAATGTGACAATTTCTTGTTGCCTCACGTAAGCATCAAGAAAGATCCAGATTTTGGTCTAACAGAAATGTCTACACATGTTTGAGAAAACACACTCCAGGTGGATCTAAAATCTATACATTCAGAAGGTAGAAATCTGAAAGTACAGCTGAAGGGTTTAGGATTTAATTTCATATACCAGCAGAGCTAGTTCTTCTAAACAGACTTTTAATAATTAAAAGATGCAGTAAATTTTCCTCTTGTTAAGTGTGAAATTCAAAATCCAGATGAAAAAGCATATACACAAGATCTGAAGAACTCACATACTGGACAACTGAAGCAACTCTTCTAGATTTGGCGACTGATACAGGCTCAAACCAGACTGGAGTATTAAACTGAGCAGCCACTGAGAGGAACATATTTGAAATGGTTCATAAGTATCTACGCATGTTACAAAAGTACCAGATGAAGACAACAGTGACACTGAGTATCTTATGCCAGTTACAAACAAGCGATATTAGCCTGCAAGCAGTAAGCATGTCTTCGTTCTTTCTAGTTAGGATGGATTGATTGCACATATCCAATAGATACTCTCACTGAGGAAGATAACCATTCAAGACAAGACTCCAAATACTCATAGCAGATAACCACTCAAGACAAGACTCTCACTGAGGAAGATAACCATTCTTATAAGATTTAAAGAGATTTAAAAACATGGTTTCAGTTCAGGTGGACAGTAAGGAAAGGACTGATGAATAATCTTACCAAATATATCAACACTACACGTCAATTACGGAAGGGTCTTTCCCATTGCTAGCTAAATCTGAAAAAAAATTAAAATAATAAGTCGTGCGATAAATAAAAGCATATCAACAATACTTATATTATAACAAATATAGTAAACAATATTATTACCTTGTTCAAGCTGCTCGATTTTATCAAGATCTTCCTCAATACTGATGGGTTGTTTTAATATTTCATTTCGAAGCCAATATCGCTTGCCATATCTTCGCCTTTATGACTAACAATAGGACAAAAATTAATTATTCTCTTACGCATATTCCATTCACTATCAATCCAATGGGTAGTGATACACATGTAATTGATTCTTTGTATAGAAGTCCAGGTATCAGTGGTAATACATACGCTTTGTTTTGTTTCTATAAAAACCCTCTTTAACTTTTGCTTTTCTTCATTAAATAGATCAAAACAATCCCTAGTTATAGTACTACGGCAAGGGACCCGAAAATAAGGTTGCGCCACTTTCATAAAGTCTCTAAAACCTTCTTTCTCAACAAAGCTAAAAGGAAGCTCATCAACTATTACCATACGACATAATGCCTTCCTACATTCTTCTTGTTCAAATTTCCAAGTAACAACAGCTATGTCACCCTGACTACCCCCCGGGGCAGATTGAAAGACTAAAGTTGATTGTTTTTATCAACAATATCAGGGCACTTAGGACACTTAAGCATATGAGAAAGAAGTGTCGACGTACCGTCTTTGGTCTTAAATACATACTCAGTAAAGCAATAGTCACATTTTGCTTTTGCATTCCCTTCCGAAGTAATAAATTCTGTAAAATGATCCCACACAACAGACCTTTTTCTTCTTTTTTTGGATATATTTGATTGAGCTTCACTTGTTGTATTTGAATAAGAAGCCCCACTTTCACCCATGATCACCTTATCACTTTGTATATCTTCAGCCATGTATGAATCACTGCAACAACAAAAGAAAACGAATGCGAATAAAGACATTGGTTATTAAAGACAGGTGGAACACACACAAGGAGCTGAAATGGCTATTGGACATATCGAATGAGAGCTTGGATCATTCAAAAATTAGTATAGATATCCATAAATTAAAGCAAGTAAAGACAGAAAAGTGTCAAAGTGTTGGAGAGATTTATCTAGCCTTAAGGTTATTGAGGTTTATATTACAACGAAATACAAATATTGTCATTTTTTCGCATTTTCATAGAAATTAAAGTTATTGCAGAAAAAAAATTGAGGTTTACCTTATAATCTATTAGCACTAAAGTCCCCAACTCCTTGAAATAACTTATTTGTATCTCAAAAATATTAAAATCTATATTGAACCTAAATTATCTCGGATTTTTTTTTATTTGCCATCCGATGTTTAACTTGATATTTATTGCCTTCACATTTATTTCTTATAATGATTATCAGGTGAAAACATTATTTCGAGAGAGTACCTGGACATTTCCGACGAGGCGACGACCGATAAGAAGAGTACCTGGAAAAGTGGAGAGACGAGATGGCGAGAGGAGGGAGACCGACGACTGCTGGAAGTAGACGACGACGAGCGGAGGCGGAAAGGATTGGTGGCTACTGGGTACTGCGCTACTGGCTGGCGGCGGCTGCTGCTAAGTGTTAGGGTTTTTGTTCTCAGTCTCACTCTCAATGACTGAATGAGGAAAAGAACTGAATGAGGAAAAGGAATAGGCGCGAATAGGTATTTAGGGTTATTACTTATTACTATTAGGAATTAGACTCACTGATTGTACAGCACTGAGCAGTGAGCACATACGGGTGGGGGCCTGGGGGGTATTTCTTTAATTATTTTTTATATTTAATATATAATATTTTATAAATAAAAATAAACTATATATATTCTTACCGGGTTAACGGATTACCCGTTAAGAAAATTGAATAATCCGCCCCCAATCCGATAAGCCGTTAATAAAAAAAATTTAATCCGTTCCCCGTCCGTTAAGCCGTTAAGCCGTTACCATTAAGCCATTAAGCTTCGGTTCGATTCGGTTTTCGGTTTCGGATCGGTTTTGAACACCCCTAGCAACTGCCATGCCTTCAGACACGTTTGGTAGGCTCATTCTGACCCTGTTGAACCTAGCTAGGAACTCCCTGAGTCCCTCTCCTGGGGTCTGTCATACAGTAAAAATGTCATTGACCCGTTCTTCCGCCTTCCTTGCTCCTGCGTGGGCGGTGACAAATTTATCTTCCATCTCCTCGAATGTGGAGATGCTTTTGGCCGGTAGCTGCGAGTACCACGTTAGGGCCCCTCCTGTTAGCGTTTCGCCGAACTTCTTCAGAAGTACGGATGGTACCTGCTCTTTTGATAGATCATTGCCTTTGACGGATGTGACATAGTGAATCAGGCGGTCCTCGGGATTTGTGGTCCCGTCATATACTTTAAAGTAAGGGGCATTTTGAAGGTCTTTGGGATGGGGTAAGGCACAACTCCTTCTGTGTAGGGTTGTTCAACGAACCTCCCCACGTCTCTCTTCGGTAGTAACTTAGGTGTGCCTGGGATTTTATCCACCCTTTCTTGGTGCTCCTTCATCTGGTCGCTAAGCGACCTATTTTCGTTTTCCATTTCTTCCATCTTTTTGAGGATGGCTGTGAGTGTACCGTCATTAGCTTGAGCATCGACAGTCACGTTGTTCGTTCTTGTGACCTCAAGTTCATCTTTGGCTGCAACGTGATTCTTTGCTGGGGAGCATCTATCATTTTGAGGCGGCTTCTTAGCTAGACTGCTCAGAGTGTTGTCAGCCACTCTTCCAGTAAGCTCCTTACCTCCGGGGGTGATTCTTTGGTTGTAGATGCTGAAGCCTCTCTTTATCGTGGAACCCCCAGATCTTCTGACGAGGAAGGTAGGTTTTTCGCGCTTATCAAGGTACTGGGGGTTGCGTGTAGGGCATCTACTTCAGCAGCTGCGTTAAGAGTGCCTGTGAGATGTGTTCTTACATCCAAGATATCTTTCATTCTTGCGTTGTTCTCAGCCATTTTAGGTCGTAGAGAGTGGTTTTTCGAAGGATCTCTAGAAGCAAACTACAGCTTTGATTCTCGAAATTCCCACAGATGGCGCCAAATTGTTTGGATAAAAAGTTATGCAAGTACTTAAGTAGCTCTAAAACAATCAAAAATAATATGGGTTAATCGGAATCAAGAGTAATATGAACTAGAGAGCCTAGAGTGACCAAGATCTGTGATTACAGTGTGAGTAATTCGTGATACAAGAACAATAAGACAAGAAGTAAACTTTGCATAAGAGAGAGAGAGAGAGAGAGAGAGAGAGAGAGAGAGAGAGAGAGAGAGAGAGAGAGAGAGAGAGAGAGAGAGAGAGAGAGAGAAAGAAAGTCAGATAGAGAGAGAGAGAGAGACTTGTATATTGTCAATAGTAAAATACACATGGCTATTTAGAAAGGGAGGTCCCCTTTATATACTAAGGGAACTTCCTCGAAATACTCAAAGAAAAGTACAAGGATTGGTGGCCTTAGTGTACGAGTGTCAGAGCTTGAAACGACATCGCTGTGAGTCATGTCACTCGGTCTGTCTACTGTCTAAGGCCGGCCTTCCTCGAGTCGACCATAATTAGGCCGCTTCTTTACCAATGACGTGTGTAGATAGTGTAGGGATGTAAGGAACCAAATTTGCCCACTACAAAAGTGATAACAAAATGCTCTTATTAGTATTTTTCTTGATGTGCATGCTATGTATGACTAGGGAAGGCTAGGGAGCACTCTTGGAGTCAAAAAAATGAAGAAAAAAGAGGCCAACTGCGAAATATCCCAAGTGAACCACGCAAAAACAGGCTGAAGAATCAAAGAATTTAGTCTACCGCGGTTCCACCGCGACCACGGCAGAACCGTAGTGGGAGATAGCTGCAGACAAAGTTGGTATCTGAAGGGGTGTTTGGCTGCGGTTCTACCGCGACTGCGTCAGAACCGTGGTAGGCGTGCTGAAGGCCTGGGGCAGTTGTGTCAAAGCATGAATTTTAGCTCTAAAACCTATATTAGTCACTATGTTTCGCCCCTTAGAGGCATGTATGATTTCTTAGAGTTCTTGGAAGGAAAAACAATTGTGAGAGATGAGCTTAATCATATTTCTTCTTCCCCTTTGATTTTTATAGCTAGATTATGTTGAATACTACTTTAGTTTGTTTTCCCATAGCTATGAGTAGCTAATTTTCCTATCTAAGGTTTTGATGAAACCTATTGAGGGGTGAACTTCTCGTTTATGTTAATAAAAATTTGCTAGTTTTAATCTATATTTATTCAACTATGTTCTTGTTGTAGTTAATTTACAGGATCCTCAATTAGGTGTGCCCATTTAGTATGCATAACTTGGAAAAGAGTGTATATTTAGGTAGTTGTTGAATAACACCACTCCTAAAGTAATAAGAGGAATCTATAACTGTGGGTTTAAAGGCGGGATTAGGAATAACGAAGCCCTGGTGCAATTTTAAATGAACCGTGTGAAGTAAAGCTAGCTAGTGTAGCTCGGGAGAGTGCTATAGTATATTATAGTAATTGCTCGGAAGAGAGTTACTATAAGTTGAGTGTTCATTATTGATATAGAAGTGTGGTAAATTTGTATGAAACATAAACAGAAGGGATTCCATCAATAGGGGAAGTCATTACCTTAGCGTTTTCTCTCATTATTGTCTACACCCTTAGTTAGTTAGCTATACCTTGTTACTTTTCTGCAATTTTAGTTCGTAACAAAACCTCCACTTGTGATTCAAAAGTCTTGGGAAGCTGGTTCTGAAGAATTTAGTGAGTCTAAAGGTGGTAGTTGATAGGTTGATTCTCTGTGGCTTCGATCCTGGGCGTAATACTCAAGTTTTATTTGCAACGTCTGCATAGTCCTTTCTAGAGGGCACACTTGGGCGTGATCACTCCTCCCATCATTTTTTACTTAATGGTTAGTGGTATGGAAATATATATATATACATATATATATATATATATATACATATATATATATACATATATATATATATATACATATATATATATATATATATATATACATATATATACATACATATATATATATATATTTATAAAAGAAAGGATACATATGCATATTTTATTTACCCAAAAGATCAGATAACAATAGATTTTCAACTAACATATAGACCATCAAAGGTATACTCATGTATTACACGAAGCCATAATAGTACTTAAAATAAATTTATATTGGGTCATTCAAACTATTTGAATGTGACATGAACTTCTTAATTAGTTCAAGGCAAGTTGGAAGTTATTAAACTTGTACCTTTAAAGCATCTCGTGGGCATTAATAAATTATAGGGTTTACGATCCGTACTATTATGTATTAGATTACTTGATTATGTCATTGACAATAAGAGATTATTTGAAGAATTAAAATTTAAAATGTGACAGAGATCAAACATGTCTCGGAGCTGTTAACAATTGCTTTGACTAATTAGTGGAATTTAATTTTAATGTAGACATATTCTTATTCTAATGAATTTCATAATACGAGACACCATGTCACGAGGAGAGAACTAGTACTCTATTATTAAATAAAAAATCTCAAGCAGGAAGCTCAAAACTGTTACTTTAATTCATATAATAAGACTCACGGTCTTATTAAGGTGTTAAAGTCAAACAAGCTCAGTTGAATCTTTAATCCGAAGTAAAAACATTAGGAATAAAGACCTAAATTACATGAATACCAAAAGCCCAAGTATATTAGACAAGAAATATCGAAAGAATAATGTCTTCAAATAGATTCGAAGAGAAATGTTTGATTTTGATGAAAAAAATTAGTTGCACTTCGTGTTTAGATCAAACAAATTAACGCATACTTTGTCGTACATATAAACCTTACCAGCTAACTATAAATGATTAAATAATGTATATTCTAACTTTAATATATAACTCTTAAAATTAAATAATTTGACTTTAATAAAAATTAGAATATAAATAAGTATTTTAATTGGTTCATCCTCAAAAAATGGGAAGTTGGAGCCCACAAAGATGTGAGACAGCTATAATGCCTTTTATTGGGACGAAATCATAGAGAGATTTGTGGGGTTGCCCCAAATCCCATGTAACATGTTCTGCATCTTCTTTTTCGGTTTCGATTAGTTCCTGCTAATTTTAATTTGCGCTAACTTAATTTTAATAAGGAAAAAAAAACTTCTTATTATATTTTTTTTATTCTCGTGACTTGAATATAAAACCTCTGACCTACCAACAAAGGTGGTAGTGGAGTAGTAAGTACTCCTTTATCCTTAACCAGGGGTTTTAAGTTCGAGCCCGGGATATGGAGTCGCATTTGTTAGGGAGCGCTTTACTCCCCTTTGTGGGACTTCCAGACGTGAATTCGAATTTAGTCGGGCACTAATGTGGAACCGTATCGGGTGGAAAACCAAAAAAAGAAGAAACCGCTGACCTCTAATCGAGGATGAAATGGTTCTATCAATATTTGAATTATCCGAAAAATTGCAATACCTGATATATATAAAAAAGATGAACAATCAGACCTATTTCTGGTGGCAAGAAAAGACCAATTGAGTAAAGAAACATAATTTGTCACTATATGTAAGCAAATAGCATTTTCCAGCCATATTTGTTGAGTGTGGACCTCTCATAGTCCTAAAATTAAGGCATATGGCAATGCCGGGGGGCAATCACCAGCTTGCACCAATAATTTAAGAAAATAAGTTTCTTTTCACTACACAAATTCTTTGTCAATGGCCCCTTGGACCGTAAGATCATATGCACAATCATTTGACAACAACTGGTTCTTGTTCATAATGTGACGTCAATTCTTAATCGTAATACAGTTTGTAACAAAGAATTAAAGAGTGATAAGAAAAATTAATAAGTGGAGCTTAGAGCAAAGTGAAATGGTAAGAATTCCTTCACTTTTAGTGAATTCATTTTAAGTTATTGGAAAATCTTTTGGTAGGAAAGGTTTTACTCATATAATAATCAGAGACGACGCCAATATTTTAACTTTATAGATTTTAAATTTAAAAAACGACATTAAGTGTTAAAATTGGATTTTTAATTTAATATTATACGTATTTAATATTTTTTAATATAATACATAATCTGAACAAAAACTATTGAGTTCAGCCAAACCGTCATATAGACTTCTAGCTCTGACCATGCTAATAAGTCGCTAATCCTGATTAATTAAGTTGAAACAAAAAGGGTTTTTGATGATGGAAGTTGCCTTCCGTTTGCAGGTTTGGTTAGGTGAATGACAAGTTTTGGCACAGCAATCATCATAAAGTTCACATGCTTCAGCCTTGTGTTTATGCTTAATTATTTTCTTTAATTAGGGAAACAAGCTTAATTAATTTCTTTAATTAGGCAAACAAGGTTAGGCTCCTTTAGGCTGGCATGACTATAATGTCCTAACGTCCTAGACAAAAATTTTCAAAGTAAAATGCACAATGAATGGCGCAAAGAGAAAACCCAAAAAAGAATTTGGAAAATAATGAGCTTATCATTTCTTTTTCTTCTTTTAGACATTAAGAAGGTTATGGGTTTCAGCGGGTTGTTAATGATAGACTATAATTACTTATATTATTCGCTTATTGCATTTCAATTTATTACGCTTTAATTGAGTTTGAGTTTTACTCGTTAGTGTTTTGCACTAATAATGTGTTTGCCTTGTAGGAGTGATTCCGAGCTATGTAAATATTATGAAATGAATTCAAGTGATTTGAAGCTATGAAGTTTGAGTAAAAGCCCAAAAAAATAAGTCGGGATCGTGTTCTGGGATCATCAGGTGATAGTTAGGAACGAATATTCTTTATAACTCCTTAAAAATGTAACTTGATTAATATTTCACTAATTAGGACAGTAAGGACGCACTTGAAAAAAATAAGTAAAAAATCACTTCTTATTTCTTTAAACTAACTTTAAATATTGTGGAACAAACTCAATTTGCCAAATCAACCAATATTTGGGATAGGAGCGAGTAGTTCTTTAGTGCAATAAACGCAGACTTGGTTTGAGTATATTACATGCAAACTTATAACATAAAAATATTATATACTTTTATATGTGTGGCCGGATCGCTGTGAAAATAAATATTAAACAGAAAATACTAGGAATTTGTGGGAAACAGCCTCTCCGCCCTTTCAGTTAGGGGTAAGGCTTGTCTACATATTAACCTCCCCAGACCTTACTTTGTGGGACTATACTGGGTAGTTGTTTTTGTTGTAAAATACTAGGAATGGGAGAAATTCTAAAGGAAAGAAAAAACCTTTATACATTTCCCTTACCCAACCGTTTCTCGGACTCGAATTTATTCCTATTTGTGGGGTTGCACAAATTAGTAACCTAAATTTACAAAGAATAACAAAAAACAGACATGCGCGTTGTACCTAAGTAGGATGAGTAAACACCAAAAGGATGTGACGCACTCAATGATATTACTTCTCCCTTAATTAGAGATCTCGAGTTTGAGCTCTGAATATAAAAATTAAATCCTTGATAGGGAGTGCTTCCCTCTACCCCTCCCGAATAGAGCCCCACGCGCGAAACAAAATATAATTGGGCTCCTACCCGAATACCGAACATCGGGTAGGAAATCAAAAAAATAAATAGAATGAGTATGAAAACAAGTAACACAACTCCCAAGTGACTAATTTTGTTTTGACTAATGTTGATCTATTGTCTCCTGAAAGTCTGAAAGGTTATAAATTTTCTCATTTGGACCACGTCCAATTTGAATAAATCAACAAATTGACATAGAATCCAAAGGTGTAGGAAAAAAGAAAAAAGGCAAAAAGGAATTATATTTTGGAACCATAGGAGAAGAATAAAAGAATAGGAGTACTAAGCTTTAAGAATTTTGCTTTACATCCCTTTCTAAAGTGACAACAGCATCAATTATTTTTGGCTAACACATGTTTTGACTCAAGCAGAAGAAGGATCAGCTGAGTCAGATACAGCTCTTTAATTCCTTGCCATGGAACAGTATCAACAACAACAACAACAACCCAACCCCGTATAATCCCACTTAGTGGGGTCTGGGGAGGGTAGTGTGTACGCAGACCTTACCCCTACCCTTGGGTAGAGAGGCTGTTTCCAAATAGACTCCCGGCATCCTTCCCTCCAAGAACTTCCCACCTTGCTCTTGGGGAGAATCGAACTCACAACCTCTCGGTTGGAAGTGGGGGTTGCTTACCATGGAACAATATCAGATATCAGAAAATTCATTCAAGAAACAGTATCATCTTGCCATGGAATAACTACTTTCTTTCTCTTTTCCCTTTTAAGATGAGCAATTCAGTAAATGGAGATCACCTTAAGTAATTCCGGTTTCCAGATTAATGTACTTGGCTAATCAAATGATGGATAAGAGAATAAGCCAGAGGATTCTCATACTAAATGAGTGTGAAAATCTCTGTAGAACCAACACTATATATGTAGCAGACTAGCAGCAGCCAAAACATGACAAGAAAAATTCAGTCCAAGAGCAAAGGACTAGTTGAATTGAACCTTGCTGTTCACATATTGTTACACTACATATTTTACCAACAATAATCTACTTCTAAACTGGTCACTCGAGAATAAGAAAAACACCAAGATATGTATAAACATTATTCCGATACTCATACAAAATATACATCAGGATGGAGCAACGAAGTGAATCAACAACTTATTGTGTGCCTTTTTCTTCTATAACAGTATCATTAGAAAGTTGCATAATGATAAAATTAGAATTAGGATCCTGTCGCTCTCCCTCTCTCGCTCTCACACACATAGGGAAAAAGGCCTTAAACCTCAGATCTAAAGTCGAAATAACAACTTCACTAATTCTTGCCATCCTCTATGTTTGAAGAACTGAACTTGACATTGACCAAATCTGCAGCAAGTTGGGCAGCAGCAGATGCACGCTCTGCAGCAGAAATAGCAGCACGAGCTCTCTCCAATACATCAGATGTTTCTGGTCTTGTATCCTTCTTTACATCTTTTGGTGCGCTCAAACTGCTGTCACCAAGTGATGGTTTATTATCAGTAGGCCATAGAGGTGCTTCAGTAACAGAAGTTGGAGATTCAAGTCTTCTAGCTCCCGGATTGCCATTTCGAGACGGCACAGTATTTTCAGAAGTTGGCAGATGATCACGAGTGTGTGGTTCTACAGATGCCTGAGCAGGTGTAGCAATTTGCTTTGCTCCATTCTACATCATGTATTATCACGGCATCAGATAACAGATCATATATCAGGTTAAAAACCAAAAAAACACTAGAAGACCAATAGTTGGGGGGGGGGGGGGGGGGAGGAACTAGAATTAACTAAATGTCTAAATCAATAATGTCACAACACATGGTGAAATTTAGTGGAAATGATCCTTCTGAATGTTCATTAATGTTAGTTCAAGCAAATCTCGAGAACTAATTTCTATTGCTGAAGGCTGGTTTTGACCAATTTAAGAGATTGTTTCAACTGTATCAGCATAAGAACCAGTTACAGAACTTTAAACTCCTTCCCTTTTGCAAAACATGTGTGTATATGTAACGAGCAGCTAGGTGCCAGACCCATGTCATAGCATATTGCATGCCTTATATGATTACTGTCCAGTAACAAACGCTAAATCTGTCATTCTTGAGTTTGTGCATAACAAACGTTAGACATATCATTAACATCACACGCAAGCAAAAGCAAGTTGCGAACTCCAGAAGAAAATAGAGATGTACCATGGACCCTACCCCTAATTAAGACAATGATCAAGCTTCTAATGGAGGACTAAACATTCAAGATATACATACAACTAGAAGATTTAACAAACGAAAGTACCAAAAGGTCCTCTGGCTTTTTACGCAATTCTTCTTCTGTGTTAGAAGAATCCCATTCCACATTGTACTCTCTTGCAATTTCCTTTAATACATTAAGCTTTATTTCAGCTGATGGAGCACTGACTGAAAGTTTCTCAACAATCTGAATATTCAAAGAATTAAATTCAGTTTAAATAAGTCAACCCTGCAAGTATACAATTAACACAAGAAGACAGGAGAGCTAATTAACTGTACGGTTAACACTTGTATCAGGCCGAAGCTCAGATGCGGCGGCTATGAATTCCTTTCCGTATTTGGCCGCAAATAGATTCCTGACATGCAATAAATCTGGCAAATCTGAACATCTTGGAGCTGCAAAGATTATACTTGCAACAGCTTCCCGCAACTCCGAAGGACATTCTCTGATACACACCAAAAGAGATATTTGCAAGATTTCGTCACATATAGATTTTAGCTTACAGAAACTAATTAGACAAACTCTTGTGTCCACTAGACAGCTGCAGTAAATAATAAACCACTGGACATGAGTTTGTTGAAATGCGCAACTGCCTAAGGGAGAAGATGTAGCTACTCTTTCTTAACCTTGCATCCTTCACCTCCTAGGTCAAATAAAAGGACGTCAAAGAGACTAGTTAAGTGGTCAACTTAGACTTTGCCATTTACGAAGGAACAAGGTCACTAGACCTCTACAAAAACTTCAACTTGGCGAAGAATCATATGCTTGTTGTAAGATATAAATTTTAACTACCCAGAGATCACAGTTGACCAAGGTGCAGGTAAATTCAAATTCAATTAAGATGATTTGATCATGTCTACTCAATGTAGAACTCTAAATGCACCGATACATATGAGTTACACTATGTGCCTAAGGACACTAAAAAGGGAACGGGATAGATCTAAATTACATGGAGGAAGGCATCTCAGTGGACCTACCTCTTGAAATATATGCGGATTTAACGAACAACTAAACACAATGGAAACGAAGTATCTGCATGGTCGGTTTAGTCCTTGTTGGGACACTAGGTAGAATCTTTTACTAGTCTGGTTAGATATTGCATGTCGGTCTAGAGATAAGCGCGAATTTTAAAAAATCCCTAGTTCTAAAGAACCCGTAATTTGTCAGAATTCAGAAATTGTTAGTATTCGGAAAAAATAGACCCACATAAAGCAGACGTATATATATATAAAATATTTTGACAGCAAGGAGATCCCCGAGAGCTTGTGGTGCATGGTTTGACACTCAGTGGATGACAGGCCAGCCTATCACCCTTCTCCACTTATATAACACGCTTTTGCCTGTGACAGGATTCGAACCCGTGATGTGCGACTAATCCACACATCACTTGTTCCGCTCTTACCACTATATATATATATATATATATATACACAACAACAACAACAAACCAGTATAATCCCACTTAGTGGGGTCTGGGGAGGGTAGTATGTACGCAGACCTTACCCCCTACCCTTGGGTAGAGAGGCTGTTTCCAAATAGACCCCCGGCATCCTTCCCTCCATATATATATATATATATATATATATATATATACATAAAACAACAACAACAACGACGACCCAGTGCAATCCCACTAGTGGGGTCTGGGGAGGGTAGTGTGTACGCAAACCTTACCTCTACCCCGAAGGAGTAGAGAGGCTCTTTCCGAAAGACCCTCAGAAGACAAAAGAACAAAGGAAGAAAATATTATTAATGCCATAGAAATAATACATATATATTCATATACATGTATACGAAAGATTGAAACGACATGAAAACACAAGGATGATGTAACGCAAAAGCAAAAAGTATCCCTACCAAACTAGTCTCATAAAGTTATGACATAACACAAAACTCATCTACCTCCTATCCTATAACCCTAATACTCGACCTCCACGAGTCCCTCTCATGTGCCATGTCCTCGGAAATCTGGAGCATCGCCATATCCTGCCTAATCACCTCCCCCAATACTTTTTGGGCCGCCCTCTACCTCTTCTCGAGCCCTCCACAACCAGACATTCACACCTTCTTACCGGGGCATCTAGGCTTCTTCTCTGAACGTGCCCAAACCACCTGACCCTTGCTTCCCGCATGTTGTCATCAATAGAAACCACGCCCACCTTCTCCCTAATAACAACATTCCTGATCTTATCCATCCTAATATGCCCGCACATCCCCCCCCCCACACACACACACACACACACACACACACACACATATATATATATATATATATATATATATATATATATATATATATATATATATATATATATATATATATATATATATATATATATATATATATATATATATATATATATATATATATATATATATATATATATATATATATATATATATATATATATATATATAAAGGCATTATTGTTGTAGAGATGAATGCTTGCAAATAATACTGGTGCTAAAGGCTGAGGTTAAGGGAAGAAGAGTAAGGGTAGCTGCAAATGAATAAGAGATCATAAATGGAGAGACAGAAGTTTAACATTTAGATAGAGGGGAAAGATTGTACAGCCAACTGTTCGATCATGTCATGTTGCAGGAGAAGTCATTGGTCAAAATCCGAAAGCGCATTCATCATCTGGAGCTAGTTAAGGATGTGTACTAATGTCTTTGACTAGGGCTAAACACAGAAACCGCTCTTAAGGTTACAGCATGTAAAACATAGTTCATTTGGTTTCAGATATTATATAAGCCTTCCTATACTAATATGTCGTATAACAAAACAATATTTTCACCTGCAGCTTACTATAAAGGTCCTGTATGCATAAATTTTAGTTATTTTCCATTTCTCTTTCACTTTGCCACAGGGAATCCCTTCCTGCAGCAGCAGTATGCTCCTCCTCTTGCGCTTTCCCCGTGCCAAAAGGGCTTATTTTGACCAAATGCTACCTAATTTTTCTCTGAAAGCTGGTAATTCAATAAACTAAAGGAAAACATTCCTTCTAAATACCCAAGAGTCCACATCTTTCCTTGACTTTTTGAAGAGAAAGAACGTCACGGGCATGGGGTTTAAATCATCTTTTCATTGCTTTAGAGAAACTACTAGAGCAATTCATCTGGGTAAGTAGCAGTGATCGTTAGTAGACAAATAAATAAGCATATATAGTATTAAGACTTTTAAAGAACTCTTGAAACATAGAGGAGAAAGCACGTGGAAGATATATGTTTACTTGGAAGGGGATACTCCTACTACCCCTGGAAAATTTCATTAAAGATACCAAGTGGCTGTTGCTAGTATTAATTGAACCAACAGACTAGAACATGATCTTAATTTAAAGTCTCTAAGTGAAAGAAATGGATAATAAATGCCTTGAGGAATATAAGAATATTATTGAGAAAGCCTCAATTGGTTGGTAATCACACTAGAACAACAATGCCCTTCCCCACGCCCCAACCCTTAAATTGAAAGAGGAGGAGAAGAAAATAACTGCATAACCTTGCATATACTATACTTAGCTGAGGGAGGAATAAATCAACTTGAAAAGGGTATCTGAAGCTCATTCGTTTCCTCATTGAAAAGTGGTATCTGAAGCTAATTTTAAGATTAGGCGTAGTTCAGAGGAGAAAAAAAAGGCAAGAAGAGAGGTACCCATTGAAGTCTCTGGCAAACATAGTGCAAAGAACATATTGAAACAATATTCTACATAAGAACATAAACCGCATTTGCCAATATAAAACATTTCCTAATCTCAATTGGCTAAATAATGTCATTACAATGCAGAGTCGCAGACCTAATAAGTACAGAAACTTCATTGCTTTGAGAAACGCAAAGTCCAGCCAAAAATAACTTACTTTTGGTTTTCGAGTATAGGCACGCGGGCATAAACGAACTCGCAGAACAACTCCAAAATCTCATAAGCAGCCCATACATTTTGCTCACGTATAATATGCTCAACCTGAATCAGAGGAATGCCAGTTAGGAATATGTAATGGAATGATTAACAAGTACAAGTATCCCAGAATTTCTACCCTGATTCGAGCTATGGCTTCCTGGCCAGCTTGCAGAAATTGGGCTATCTCTTTGCGCATAAGTTTGAGCTCTGCACCTCTCTTGTTTTGTAATAATTTGATTCGTGAGATCGCCAAGGTCAAGCATGTCTTGCTACAAAACCATCCACCAATATCAATAGTTACATTCACAAATAGAACCTAAAGAATACAACATCAACTAAGCTTCACTTCCTAGCTAGTTGGGGTCAGCGGTATGAATCTCCTTTTTAATAAGTAGGGCTATACAAATCCTCATTAAACATTCTGCTTCATTAAGGCCAGCTTCATTCCAATGCTTTTGTAACTTCTCTTTATGGGTTAATTAGGTGTTCTTTGAAGCTAGAAAATTTCCAGATTCTCTAATCTAGTAAAAATTGGTTAGTAACATTATAAGCTATATACAAAGAATAACTATAGCATTAAAGGACACTACTCCAATCTAAGAAGATAAACTGTGATTAAATAAAACACTGACAGATTCATGTAAACGAAATATTGCAGCTTATAACTTGTTTATACCCTCAAATTGCACAAACCCATTTGAAATCTCAGGAAATTAAAAAAACATATAAACATAAAGCTCTTACCTTTTCTTACATATGAACCAAAAATTCAAATAAAAATATCAATTAAATTCTTGATAGAGAAAAAGATGGAGTCTTTGACTGACCATTTTGAGCCTTGAAGTCCCCTGTTGAAGAGTTGATTCAGTAGAGACATGAGTCAAAGAAATCTACAAAACTGTGATATATAACAACGTATAAATCACAATTTTGCTATGAATTTTAGCACATATCAGTTTTATCTGTTCGAGAAAGGAGGAGGATTTAACTTCAAACTCAATTCTGATCTGTGATTTTCTACACCAAAAAAGTGATCATTGATCTATGAAGTTGAACGGTAGGTTTATGTTAGCTGTTAATTACAATGCTTTTTTAATATTTTGTTCTTATTGTTTTCTTCAATTAGATAGCTTTTTGGATCAGCCCAAATTCATTGTTGTTAAGAAGGTAAGTGCACCATTAGCCACTTATAACATATGTATTTATCTTTAAGCCAATATTTAAAATATCTTTAATCTTTAGTCATTACTTTAATAAACTTTATTTGTCCGGACAAAAATACCATTCTGCTCATAAAGTTGAGGACCAATTGTTCTTAACTTTTGAATTTGTAACTCTAAGTTCAAGACTTCAAGACTACATGTCCTTAGCTTTTGAACTTGTAACTCTAAGTTCAGGACTTCAGGACTACATGTCTTTAATTTTGAATTTAGAACTCGAAGTTCAGGACCACATGTCCTTAATTTCTGTGCTTATAACTCTAAGTTAATGGCTACTTATCCTTAACTTTTGAATTTGTAAGTCTAAGTTCACGACCTATTGTCCTTAACTTTTGAGCTTGTTAGTCTACGTTCAGGATCAATTGTCCTTAACTTTTGAACTAGTAACTGTAAGTTTAGGACCTATTGTCCTTAACTTTTAAGCTTGTTAGTCTAAGTTCAGGACCTATTGTCCTTAACTTTTGGGCTTCTTAGTGCAAGTTCAAGACCTATTGTCTTTAACTTTTGAGCTTGTTAGTTTAAGTTCTGGACTTCAGGATCTATTATCCTTAACTTTTAAACTTGTAACTATAAGTTCAGGACCTATTGTCCTTAACTTCTGAGCTTGTTAGTCTAAGTTCAGGACCAAGTGTCCTTAACTTTTGAGCTTATAACTCTAAATTTAGGATTATCTCTCCTTAATTTATGTGTTTGTAACTCTAAATTAAGGACTACATGTCCTTTTGTAACTTTAAGTTAATGAACAAATCCTTTAAACAACTCCCACGCCATTTCTACAAGTTTTTCTGTTGATTAGTTTCATTGATGCTTTAGTATTTAAGTGGTACTGAACTTGAAAACAAAAACAAAAGATTCCAATGAAAAATCAAAACAGTTCAAAAACACTGCTTCCTCTCTCCTTTTATCAATTGGCTTCCCTAAACTTAACCAAAAATCAAAAACTCGTCCAGAAAAATGCCAAAAATCACCTTGATGATCCCCTTTCAGAATCTGACAAAGATGGGACACCTCTTTCTCATTCCAAAAATAGTTATCAAACCTGAGAGAGAGAAACAGGGGTTTGGGAAGAAAAGCAATGAAAGAAAGGGTAAAAATGACTTTTTATATTAATTTTAATTGAGTAGTGGCTATTTGTTTTAACATTAGAAATACTGGATGAAAAATAAATACCACCTTAAATAGTGGCTACCCTACACCATTTCTATTGTTAAGAAGTTGTGGATTGGCCCAAAATTAACTCCATTTCGCCCCTATCTCCCTCAATTCCCGAAAAAAAGATGGCACATGGGGTGGGGCAGGCAGGGAAAGCTTTGACCTACTAAGGGTAGGGTATTACACGAATTGGTATCAGTACCGCACCATACCTTTGGGTCATCACCGTGATTCTTCCTTTATCCGTGCTTCCTATGATTTGAAAACCTCGCTTTTAGTTACCTTGATTTACGTGTGCAGTCCGGGCGCGAAGTCAGAAAAATATTATGTTAAAATATGTGAATTTTGTGAAAAATTTGAAGAATTTTGATATTAATATTGATATAGTTGACTTTGGTCAACATTTTGGGTAAACGGACCGGACCCGTGATGTGACGGTCCCCTGAGGTCCGTAGAAAAATATGTGACTCGGACATATTGCCGGAATCGAAATCCGAGATCCCAATCCCGAGTATGGAATTTTTGAAAGAATTGTTTTTTAGAAAATGATATGAAAAATTGAAATGAAAATGAGTTACAAAACATATGTATCAGGCTCGTATTTTGGTTCCGACGCACGATACAGGTCTTTAATATTTATTAAGCGCTTTCTATGAAGTTTGGTCAAAATCGGACATCTTTTGACATGTTTCAGACCTAAATATCTAAAGTTAGAGGTTTATGAACTTTGAAATGAAAAATGAGGAATTTGAGGCTTAGTTCTTTGATTTTTATTATTTTAGCGATTTGATCACTCAATCAAGTTTGTAGGATATTAATGAGTTAGTGTGTATGTTTGGTTAGGAGCCCGGCTCGGGAGTGTTTTGGAGGTGTTTCAGAATGTTTCCGGACTTAGAGAAGTTGCAAAAAACTCAGTTCTGTTATTCTAATATGCAGTGCTATGCGATCGCATAGGCCTTCTGTGATCGCATAAGGTTAAGCTCCAGGTGTCTTTTGTTTATTTAGTGCGATCGCACTACATCTCCTGCGATCGCGTAGAGTAGCCACCCTTGTTCAATGCGATCGCACTCCCTCCTCACGATCGCACAGTGTAAGACCCAATCCGGAATAGGACCTATTTTTCCCTCTATGCAAACGCAACTTCCTTTATGCGAACGCAGTGTCCAACCTCCTATCTCTATGCGATCGCAACGCCTTCCTGCGATCGCATAGGCCAGTTTTCGCCCTGTTATTATTTAATTCTAGAAACAATGTCATTGCGGGATTCTTCACTATTTTCACACAGACTCTCTTCTTCAACACCCCATAGATGAATTTCAAAATCCTTTTCCTCCATAGCTTGTTAGGTAAGTGTTCATAACTTCATCCTCTCTTAATTCCTTCCACTAATATCTAAATTCCTAGCACTAAATCATGAAAATCAAAGTAGAAATTGGGGGATTTGGGTAGAACTAGGGCTTTTGGAATTTTGGATGATTCAACCTCAATTTTGAGTCGAATATTGAAACAAATTACATATTTAAACTCGTGGGGCTATGGGTGATTGGGTTTTAGTCCGAGCCTCGAGTTCGGATCATGTGGGCCCGGGGTCGAATTTTGGGATTTTTGAAAAAATGCTAAGAAATTCATTTCTAGGCTATGGAATTGTGTCTTTGAGCCATTATTGATAATATTGAACTAAATTGTGCCTAGATATCATTGTTTTGGAGTTGGGTTCTAGAGAAAAGACGGTGTTCGAGGCTTGATTGCTATTTTCGGACTGAGGTAAGTGTTTGATCTAACTTTGGCTTGAGGAAATAGGATTAGAGTGTTTTGATTGCTATTTGCTGAATGATCGAGTATGGTGTATAGGCATGGTTACGAATATCTATACACCGGTGTCTAGCATCACCGTGAGTCGTAATTGCTTTTAATTTGAAAGATACGACACAACTGCCCTGTTAAATTGATAAATTTCATGGAAAGTGTTATATAAGAAGGAAATGAGCTAAAAGAGAATGTGATGAAATGATTCCCTTGCCGGGACGAGTAGACCGTTACTATTATATTCTCCCTTGCCGGGATATTTGGGCTGTTAATTGGACCCTTGACGGGTTATGTTGTTGAACTTCCCTAATAGGACCTCCTTTTGAGAGATTATTTGTGCTATTCATTACAACATGGGATTGTTTGGCGCGCCGTCCACTTATTAATTATATTATAGAATTGTGTGGTACGCCGTCCACATATGATATTGAAATGGGAACGAGCGGTACGCCGACCACAACTTATATTGATTATTGTTATTGGCCTTAGATGCCGGTGGCATTGTGCATGGTGAAACGGACACCTATCACGTAATATATGAAATGGGATCGTGTGGCGCGCTGTCCACTTATATACTGCACTACGAAATCGTATGGCGCACCATCCACTTATATTCTACATTATGGGATCGTGTGGCACGTCGTCCACTATAAATATATGTATCATGAAACCTGGAGCAGATCCGTTGTTGTTTCTAATGTTCCATTTTCATGTAGTACTCCCCGATAGCATGTCCCCTCCCAGCTTTACTTTGTATTATTTTGTTATTGTTTTCTCGCACTTGTATATTATATTTGCATAGGCTAGTTGTGGTAGCTCCTGTCTAACCTCGTCACTACTTCGCCGGGTTAGGCCAGGCACTTACCAGCACATGAGGTCGGTTGTGTCGATTCTACACTCTACGCTCTTTTGCGCAAATACAGGTTTCGGGCAACAGTAGCAGCGTTAGTGCGAGTGTTGGCCTTCCACTCAGCGAGACACCGAGGTAGCATTGCAAGCGTCCGCGGGACCCGACGTGTCTTCTATCTTTTTATTCAGTCTGTTATCTCATGTATTCGAGACAAACAATTTTATATTTCTTTCGAATGGTTGTGTTTAGTAATTCTTAGCAGTTCGTGAGTAGTGTCACCAGATACTGGGTAGAAGAGCATTTCGAATCTTTTGTATTTCAGTTGCTCAGTTATTTCAGCATTTAAAAGTCTTCCGCTTTGTTTTATTGCTTTTTTATTATTATGGTTTGAATGAAATCGGAATGTGTCTTTAAGTGGTTGGCTTGCCTAGCTCCGACAGTAGGCGCCATCACGACTCCCGACGGTAGAAAATCCGGGTCGTGACAATACCTATCCGAATTGGAGGTAAGGGTAGGAGATTTGGGTAAAGGGTAAGGGGACTGGGAGGGTACTGTAAAAAGTACTGGTAGAACCGGTCCGGTTGGTACCCTTAAGGTACCTGACCGATACTGGTCCGGTATGAAATCGGTACCCTTAAGATTTTTTTTAAATGTAGCCAATTTTGAACTGTTATTCAAAGGTTATTTTTAAAAAATAGCCGTTGGCAATAGCAAATAATGACTATTTTTGCCTCCCCTCTACCCTCTAATTTATGTTTTTAACCCCCAAGTTTGTTCAAATATACTTAGGCATTATTTTAAAATTATAAATAATCCATTTTATTCTTTTAATTTTCACACGAATCTCTCATATCTCTCCAATTATTTATCTCTCTCTATCTCTAATTGTTATTAACGTTGTAGAATTTAATTATTTTGGTATAACTTTTCAAGCATTTTTCATCTTATTCATTTTTTAGAATTGTTTTTTCTATGCTGCTAAAGAATTTTCTACGTAATATTATCCAACTATTTCTAGCATGTTATTTTATATAGGTGGAATTGAAATGTTATTTTTAATTATAAACAAAAGAAGACTATAAATATAAAGATGTTATTAAAATAATGGTTGAAAATTTTATATTATTTACATTCTGTTTTACATCCTCAAATCAAAGTTATTGGTGCAAAGATATTTATTGAAACGATTTAAATTTGTTTAGAAATAGAACCAACACAAGATCACCTCTTTCTGCTTATTTGGCTAGTATTCAACTAAATACTAAAGTTGTGTATGACTATTACCAAAGACAAATGAACTTAGTTGCATCAACTATCAACTAGTGGTATCTCCTCCTCCTCTTCTCTTCTCAGCCTCTTAAAAAGACTGCCACAAATAGACCTTTTGGTACTATTCGACAAATGATTATTTAAGTACAATCTTCACACAATAACGAGTTTGATGTTTATTTAATTGTAGGAATAATTGATATTTGCGATTACGAAGGAAATGAACTTTTTGAAATACTGAAGAATGAACGAACAAATATTTCTGATTCTTTCAAAAATGGCCCGAGATGTGCTAATTATTCAAGTTTCAGCAGTAGCTTCCGAAAATGCTTCTAGTGCATCACGATTTTAATTTGGAGACCGCAAACACTCATTGGAAGAAGACACATGGAGACTATTATTTTATTAAGAGATTGGGTTAAAGTGGAGAAAAAATATTTTATCTTTTCAGAAATAATTCAAGAAGACGGCGATGCATATAATGAAATATTATCTATTGGAGATGGCGGAGACACAGAAAAATAAGTGCTACCACGAATGAATACTTGTAACTTGTATGATATATCTAATATTTATATTGCATTAATTAAAATAAAAGGTACTTTATTTCCTTGAATATTTTCATCCAATAAAGTTTGTTTGTATTTAAATATAATATTTTTTAAAAAATTTAATTTTAACATATCCCTAAGTACCTATGTTGCCCCTTTAAATACCCTTAAGACTGGTAGGAATACTGATATGGTACCCATAAAAGTACCCTTAAATCCCCTTTACGAAAGTCCCCTTAAGGCAACCCTTTACCGATACCTCCCCTCCCCCTCCTTTCCTATACCCAATCCCCTCAAGAACCCAGTACCTTTCCCTTAGATAGCCCTAGTCAAAACAAGGAAACAAGCTTCAAATTGGCATTCTCTATGTTGCCAAAACAACAATTCTTTGAACATAATACGTACGTATTTTAATTATAAAATTTGTTTCATATTATGTTTTATCCTAAGTTAAATTCAAATTATACTCGAAGTATCTTATCAAAGTAGTTCCATAAGTATCATCTTGAGTAGTAGTGGCAAAATGGATAAAAGAAATGATTATCCATCCATATTATTTACTAAAAAATGGGTTGAATAATGGACTTTTTGAAAATGAGTCAAATATGAATAAGATCCATTTTATTCACTTAAAAATGGATACTAATGGATAACAACAACAACAACCCAGTATAATCCCACTAAGTGGGGTCTGGGGAGGATAGTGTGTACCCAGACCTTACCCCTACCCTGGGGTAGAGAGACTGTTTCCAAATAGACCCCCGGCATCCTTCCCTCCATGAACTTCCCACCTTGCTCTTGGGGAGGCTCGAACTCACAACCTCTTGGTTGGAAGTGGTGGTTACTAATGGATAACTATGAGTTTATATCACGACAAGAAATTTTCACCCGCGGGAGTCGTGACGGCGCCTACTCGTAAAAGCTTGGCAAGCCATGAATCTTTGAAACCATTAACCCTTTTGTTTTAATTCATGTTTAACAAATTAAATTAACAATGAATGAGCATTTAAATAACAGCGAAAAATAAAATTTACGGGAAGTCGTAAATACCAATTATTTTGAAAATAGTGGATCAAGAAGAAGAATAAGTGATTTAATTAAAATAATTTGAGAGATTTTAGGTCATCTGATGGACTAAGGGGTAATTTTTAAAAAATTGTTAGTGGTAGAGGTAAATTTGACCGAATAGTATAACTGGGGTTAAATGCACACAATATTCAAAAGTAAATGGGTATATTTGGCCCTTTTTCCCTTTTTTATTAATCAGAGGAAAATATTCATGACCACAATTAGGGGTAGGCATACTTTTAGCAAACCTGAAATTCAAATCGAAATCCGAATTTCTTGGATTTTTGATTTAGATTTTCGGATTATGGATTGGATTTTTGATATAATTTAACCAACCCAAAATCCAACATGGCTGGGCATCTTAAGAATTAATGCCCCATTCCCCTATTAACTACTTTCCCCAAGTCTATTTTTGCTAATTTGGATTGCCGAGATGTTCAGTTAAGAATTTTGGAGAGTTTTGGGACACTTAGTCCCTAAATAAGAGCTTAAGCATTGAAAAATTTCTTGTAGTCGGAATAGTATGAAGACGACTTTGGAATGAAAATTTGATTGTTTTGTTAGTTTCGTTGGGTGATTTCGGGGTTGGGAGCATGTTCGGAAGGTGTTTTGGAGGTCCGTAGCTAATTTCGGCTTGGAATGCCGAAGTTTAAATTTTTGAAGTTTCCGGTCCGATAGTGAGATTTTTATCCGAGGATCGGAATGGAATTCCGGAAGTTGAAGTAGCTCTGTCATATCATTTGGTCATTCGGACTTGTTTTGGTTAGGTTTTTGATCGAAAGTTTGTTTTGATGAAATTTGAAGTTCTTAGGCTTAAATCCTTGTTTAATTTGAGTTTTAAGTGTTGTTTTAGGTGGTTTAAGGATTTTTATAAGTTTAATGATGTTATGGGATATGTTCATAGGTTTGGTTGATGTCCCGGAGGACCTCGGGTGTATTTCGGATGCTTAACGACTCATTTTCTCATATTTTTGAATGGCTGTTGCTGCTTCTGGTATCCCTCTATCGCGTTCGCAAAGACTTATTTTTGACCACCTGGAAATTTCCTCTTCATGTTCTCATAACTCCTCCCACGTTTGCGAAGCCCAACTTACTTCCTCTTCGCGTTCGCATAAACTATCTCGCGTTCGCGTACCTATATTAAGTACGCTCTTCGCGTTTGCGGATGCTCTCACGCGTTCGCGTAGGGTAACATCTGGACCTCGCTATTTTCTTCATCGTGTTCGCATTCCAAATGCTGCATTCGTGTAACTTCGTGATATCAGGCCTTCGCGTTCGTGCTCCCCCTCGAGGTCACGAAGGGCATTTTTTGCATCTTTTATTTTTCTTCTCCGCGAACGCGAGCTCATCTCCGCACTCGCTATGCATTAAATGCACGGAAAATATTAAACCATTCAAAACCGAGGGTAGGCCATTTTTATTAAAATATAAGCTTGGGAGCTCGGTTTTGGGAGAAATTTCTAAGGTTTTTTCGAGGGAAACTATTGGGTAACGATTCTTTACTCTCTTATGCTTAAAACCTACTAATCTAATAATGAATTCATCCTTAATTTCGAATTTTTGAATGAAAAATGTATAAAACTTCATAGACCAAAATATTGAGTTTTGAGTGGGTGTTTGACCTCCGATTTGAGCGATTTGTATATTATTAGACTCATGAGAGTATGAGGGTTCTGAAAATATTAATTTCATCCTATTCCGAGAAGGTTGGATTGAGGGGTGTTTTGGTCCTAATCTTGCGTCTTATCTTTGAATTAAATATCAGTTGCTTAAGATGTTATTTACGATATGTAATTGAATTGAATAGATTTGGGCCATTTGGAGTCGGATACTCGTAGCAAAAGTGTGATTTCGAGTTGATTTTGGAGCCGGTTCGAGGTAAGTGGCTTGTCTAACCTTGTGTGAGGGACTTTACCCTTAAGATATGACATTCGGTAATTGAATGCCCCGTACATGAAGTGATGAGCACATACTTGAGCTAATGGTTGAAAATTCGATTTTACTTAAATATTTAGACTGAATTTCTTTCTTACCTGCTTTGTTCTATTTGAAATTTTAACTTATGTTTGTTTAGAAAAACATGCTTAGTTGATCTAATTTGCCTATTTGCTTAAGTTGCTTTGTTTGTACTACATGAAGCATGTTAGTCTAGAAATACCTATTGCCTTGTATCTCTTTGAACTTCATTGCTAAATATTTTCTTATTGTGGCTGCGTATTTACATTGGGACTACAGATATGGGATTCCGATAGATCCCCCAACAAATTTATGTTGGGACTACGGGTTATATTCCCGGTAGATCCCCCTGCATATTTACTTTGGGACTACGCGTTATATTCCCAGTAGATCCCCTTGCATATTTACTTTGGGACTGCGGGTTCGATTCTCGATAGATCCCTCTGCATATTGACAGTTGGACTAGGGGACGGTATCCCGGGAGATCCTTCGGATATACACATATGATGGACTAGGGGACGGTATCTCGGGAGAACCACTGGATAGTTGAGAAAAGAACTACAGAACGGTATCCTGGGAGATCCTCATTGTTACCATTGTATTGAGCTATACATATTCCGTGTTTACTCTGTTCTTTGTGTATTTGTTATTGTCTTGTTCAACCTGTCTTATTTCACCGTTGTATTCATTATTACTGCCTCTTTTCATACTGTTAACTCATATTATATTATTTAACCTCAGTAGGGCCCTAACCTTCCTCGTCACTACCCGACCGAGGTTAGGTTTGAAACTTACTGAGTACCGCTGTGGTGTACTCATGCCTCTTCTGCTTATATTTTCATGTGCAGATCCAGCTACTTCTTCTCAGGCCCATCATCCTTAAGGGAGGCGACTATTCAGAGACTTCAAGGTATACCTGTCGCGTCCGCAGGCTGAGGAGTCCCTTTTCATTCCTACTTTTAGTATTTTAGCCCTTGTACTTTTTGATCTTGATAGACAAATTTCGGAGTTAGAGCTATGTAGTATTGCTTGTCTTAGCTTGTAATTCGTGCATTTTTGGGTTGTGGAGTGTTATTGTTGACTTCCGGGTTATTGAGTTGTATATGCCGGGCGTCATTTTATATATACAATTTTTCTTCTAGCTGTTCAGTTTTAATTATTTATTTCCGCAAGTTATGTTGTTTTTCACATTGTTAGGCTTACCTAGTCACAGGGACTAGGTGCCGTCACGACATGTTCACGGAGAGTGAACTGCGGTCGTGATAGTTTATCTTTCATATTTGCGAGACTTAAATTGAAGGTTCCTCAGATTTGTTGAAACACGTTCTCAAGTCGCTAAAACTAAACGTGTGTTCATCTTTGTAGGTTTTGATAAATGACAAACCGATGCGCATGGAACATTGACATATGCCGAAGTCCAAGCACAAGAGAAACAAAGAACAAGATCAAGTAAAGCAACAAAGCTATACATGAGTCGTTTTATATTGTGATCTTGATCCGACAATAGATTCAAGACTTGGCTTCTCTCGTAAAATCATTTTCATCAAACCATGCATCTTTGATTTAAAACAAAATGATTTTCAAACATTTTCATTTTAGCCAAAATGAATTTTAAACATGTCTTTCAAATCTGGACAGAAATAATCGATTATGTTTTTCTGATAATCGATTATGTTAAGACAGTATAAACCGGAATTTACAAAACATCAAAATAATCGATTATGTCTTTTTGATAATCGATTATGTTAAGATAGTGTATAATCGGAATTTACAAAACAACAAAATAATCGATTATGTCTTTTTGGTAATCGATTATGTTAAGACCGTTGCCAAAGTATTTTTAAACGCTGAAAGATAATCGATTATGCACAAGGCAATAATCGATTATGCTAGCATAAAATCAGCGTCTGATTTTTAAACGTTATCAGGTAATCGATTATGCAATTTGAATAATCGATTATTCTGCTTAAAATCTGCATATGATTTTTGAACGATTTGCAGATAATCGATTAGGCAAATCAGATAATCGATTATCCTAGCACAAAATCAGCAATTAGTGATTGGCAATTAAGCAACGGTCTTGGTGACTTTGAAGACTATAAATACACCTCAAAATCACTCTTTTAAGTACAACAACTGATTACAATTCTTGCTTAAGCTTACATACTTTCATATCAATCATTTCATATTCATTTCATAGTTTTTGAGAGCCAAATTCTTGACGAAGTTGTTGTGTTCTTGAGCGTATTAATTTTACTTACATCTACTCTATAAGAGAGTCTTGTCTTGAGTGCTAAGTGCTTGCATACACTTGAAGGGAAGTTCTAATCCCTTGTTGTAAAAAGGAAAGTTTAGTTCCTTGACTTGAAGTCTTGAGGTGAGGTATCCTCGAGCAAGTTGAAGTCTTCTAGAGTGTATATCTACGAGCAAGTGTAACGGTTTGTTAGGCACCCGTAAGCTTAACGGAGTTAGTGTAAAACTCGAGAGAGTCTCTCCGGGACTGGACTAACCACACGTTGTGGTGAACCAGTATAAATTCGGTGTGTTCTCTCCTTACTACTTTAATTACTGCACTTACTTTATTCCTGCAATTTTAATTCCGCAAATTTATCTTGATTTTTATTAAAACGCTATTCACCCCCCCTCTAGCGTTAAGCGTATAATCTAACAATTGATATCAGAGCCTAACTCTCTAAAAGACTTAATAGTTTGAGAGAAACAATCCATGGCTTCTACTCGTAACGTTTATGCAGGACTAGGTGAAGGACAATGCTTCACAAGGCCACCACTCTTCGATGGCACCAATTACACTTATTGGAAGGAGAGGATGAGAATAAATAATTTTACAATGTGGAAAATTATAAAGAATGGAGAGCAAATACCAACCAAAAAGGTTGAAAATGAAATGGTTCCTAAATCCGAAGATGAATACGATGCGGACGATATCAGAAAAGTGGAGAACAACGCTAAAGCCATCAACATGATGTACTGTGCTGTAAACCCCGATGATTATAGGAAAATATCATGTTGCACAACGGCCAAGCAAATGTGGGATAAATTGGAAATCACCTACGAAGGTACGGACCAGGTAAGAGAAGCTAAAATAAATTTTCTATCCCATGAATATGAACTTTTTCATATGAAGGAAAACGAGAAGATAGATGATATGTTCGAACGATTTTCAAAAATCGTTAATGATCTTCATGCTCTTAAGAAGACCTTCACGGATCGGGAACTTGTCCGTAAAATTCTTCGAAGTCTCACTCCGGAATGGCGCTCCAAAGCCGACGCTATTCAAGAATCAATCGGCATTAGAAATGTCACAATCGACGGGCTTAGAGGTAATCTCAAAACCTATGAATCTACTATTCTTAACCCTCCTTTGGATGATCAAAGGAAATGAAGAATCGCCCTTATAGCAAGCACAGCTCAACCTCAAAATGATGAGGACTCAAGCGACGAAGATAACGAGTTCGGACTCGTTATTAAGAAATTTCCCAAGTTCATGCGCAAGAAGTATGAACGAAAAGGTATGCAACAAGGAGACCAATTAAAGTGCTATGGATGCGGAGAAATCGGGCATATCAAATCAAATTGTCCAAATACCAAAAAGGAGAAGAAACCCGTCAAGAAACAAAGAGCATACATCTCTTGGGGAGGCGACTCCGGAGATGAATCAAGTGATGAAGAAGGAAATGAGACCGCAAACTTGTGTCTTATGGCACACGAAGAAACTCAAAATGAGGTATGTACTACTTCTAAGAACTATTTCACTTTAGAAGAAATGCAAGATGCATTTGATGAATTGTATAAAGAGTTTATTAGCGCTTCTAAATCTATAAAAGATTTAAGAAAACAAATTTCTTCAAAAGAAAAGGATTTTGAAAAACTAACTCTTGAAAATGAGAAATTAAAAGAGGAAAACAAGTTTTACAGCAAAAGAAGCGCCGATAAACCCGAAAGCTCAAACAATGGTTGTACATCTTGCAAATCTCTAAAAGATGAAGTGGAAAAACTCAAGAGCACCTTGAATAAATTCAACTCCTCTCACAAAAATCTCAATGAGGTTCTTATAAACTTGAAATCTACTAAACATGGAATAGGTTTCAAAAATGTGCCTAACAAAAAGGATGAGACCATTCCTAAACAACCTAGAAATCACAATCCTAGGAGCACTGTACATCCTAGAACGAGCACTAGAAGAAATGTAGAACAATTTAGAACACCTAGAAAAGATTTTCAAAAATTGCAACCTAGAAATATTCAACCTAGAAATAATAATCCTAGAATCGTTACGCATCCTAGAATAAACACTAGGAGAAATGTTGAGCAATTTAGAACACGTAGAAAATATTTTCGAAAATTACATCAAAACCATATTCCAAAAAATAGGGTGAATGAATTTAGATCCCCAAATTATTATCATCCTAGAAGAATGCACAATCCGAATGTCATTTGTCATTATTGCAATAAAATTGGACATATTGCTCCCGCATGCTTCACTAGACATAGACATTTCACTGCAGGTCAATCACACCACTATTTTGCACCTAACACACAAGGACCCAAAATGGCTTGGGTACCAAAATCTCATTAATTTGTTTTGTAGGTGTGTTTGAAGGGATCAAGTGTACTTTTGTACCTTGATAGTGGATGCTCCAAACATATGACCGGGGATGCATCAAAATTCCTTCAACTAAAACCCACGGAAGGAGGAAATGTTATTTTTGGAGACAATAACAAAGGAAAGATTATCGGCATTGGCTTGGTCGGTAAGGACGAATCCTCCTCCATTAAGCATATTTTGCTAGTTAAAGGTCTTAACATAATCTCTTGAGCATAAGTCAATTATGTGACAAGGGAAATCTTGTATTGTTTGACTCCGAAGAATGCTTAGTTATCCGTCGTAGTGATTTTAAAGTTATTCTTCGTGGTATTAGAACTGATAATATCTATATGGTTGATCTTGAAAATTCTTCATCAAGTTTTGTGAATTGCCTTTTGAGTATGGAAGACGACATGTGGTTATGGCATCGTAGAGTAGCTCATGTCAACATGAATCTTTTAAACAAATTAGTTTCTCAAGATTTAGTAATCGGTCTTCCAAAACTAAAATTTGAAAAAGATTCTATTTGTGATTCATGCCAAAAAGGAAAACAAATAAAAGCCTCTTTTAAATCTAAAAATGTTGTTTCAACCACTAGACCTTTACAACTTCTTCACATGGATCTTTTTGGACCATCTCGTGTTGAAAGTCTTGGTGGAAATCTTTGTGCTTTTGTAATTGTTGATGACTACTCTAGATTCACATGGACGTTATTTCTTGCTCATAAAAGTGATGCCTTTCAAGCTTTTAAAAGTTTTCTTAAACGTGTTCAAAATGAAAAGAACACAACCATCACTTCCATAAGAAGTGATCATGGGGGAGAGTTCGATCACAATCTCTTCACGGATTTTTGTGACGAATTCGGTATTGAACATACCTTTTCGGCTCCACGTACACCACAACAAAATGGAGTGGTGGAACGTAAAAATCGATGTCTCAAAGAGATGGCTAGAACCATGCTCGATGAGGCTAAGATTTCCAAAAAGTTTTGGGCGGATGCCGTGAGTACCGCAAGCTATGTTTTAAACAGAGTTGTCATAAGACCGATACTCATGAAAACTCCCTATGAACTCTATAAGGGAAGGAAACCAAATCTTTCCCATCTTAGAGTCTTCGGTTGTAAATGTTTTATTCACAACAACGGAAAAGATAACTTGGGAAAATTTGACGCGAAATCTGATGAAGGAATTTTTCTTGGTTACTCATCGCGTAGCAAAGCATATAGAGTTTTCAATAATCGAACCAAAACTGTTGAGGAATCTCCTCATGTAGTATTTTGTGAAAATGATGCTCGCTTGGCGAGAAAGGATTCTTGTGTCGATCTTGCAGTTTCTTTAAACAAAATAAGTCTTCAAGACAAGGTACAAGAGGAAAATCCAAAGGAAGTTCAAGATGAAGCTGTGGAACAATCATCGGAAGAAGAACCACCACAAGAGGAAGAATCGATGATGCCTAAGGCTTGGAGGACGTCTAAAGATCATCCTCTCGACAAGGTAATTGGCAACATCGAGAAAGGGGTAAGTACTCGAAACCTCCTTAAAGACACTGTAGGACATATGGCTTTTGTTTCACAAATAGAACCTACAACTATTTCCGAAGCAACTGGGGATGAGCATTAGACCTTGGCAATGCAAGAGGAGCTTAACCAATTCAAACGTAATGATGTTTGGGAATTGGTGCCAATACCCGATCATCACACCATAATTGGCACGAAATGGGTTTTTCGAAATAAATTAGATGAAAATGGTATAATCACTAGAAACAAAGCTAGGCTTGTTGCTAAAGGTTATAATCAAGAAGAAGGAATTGATTATGAAGAAACTTATGCACCAGTTGCACGACTAGAAGCTATTCGTCTATTACTTGCTTTTGCCTCTTCTATGAATTTTATTTTATATCAAATGGATGTAAAGAGTGCCTTCCTATATGGGTTTATTCAAGAGGAAGTATATGTTGAACAACCCCCGGGTTTTGAAGACTTTAAATCTCCCGATCATGTCTTCAAACTTAAGAAAGCCCTCTATGATCTTAAACAAGCTCCCCGAGCTTGGTATGAACGCTTAAGCAAATTTCTTTTGGACAATGAGTTCATTAGGGGGAAAGTTGACACTACACTCTTTATTAAGAACAAAAACAATGACATCTTATTAGTTCAAATATATGTAGATGATATTATTTTTGGTGCTACTAACAATTCTTTGTGCAAGAAATTCTCTGAATTAATGACAAGTGAATTTGAAATGTCAATGATGGGTGAGCTAAACTTCTTCTTGGGGTTGCAAGTGAAACAAATAAAAGAGAGAACTTTCATTTGCCAATCTAAATATTGCAAGGAGTTGCTAAATCGTTTTGAAATGAGCAACGCCAAAGCAATTGCCACTCCAATGAGTACATCCGACCATCTTGACAAAGATGAGAAAGGTAAGGAAGTAGACACAAAGAAGTATGGAGGTATGATCGGATCCCTTCTTTATCTTACTGCAAGTAGACCGGACATCATGTTTAGCGTGTGTTTATGCGCTCGATATCAATCATGTCCGAAGGAGTCGCACCTAACTGCGGTAAAACGGATAATGAAGTATCTTGTTGGAATTATAAATGTGGGACTATGGTATCCCAAAGGTTCTTCATGCCAACTTGTTGGCTATTCCGATTCTGATTTTGCGGGTTGCAAATTTGACCGCAGGAGCACTAGTGGCACTTGCCATTTGCTCGGTAGCTCTCTAGTTTCTTGGTTTAGCAAGAAACAAGTAAGTGTTGCGTTATCCACAACCGAGGCTGAATATGTAGCCGCGGGGAGTTGTTGTGCTCAAATCCTTTGGATGAAACAACAACTCTCGGATTATGGTCTTAGTATCAATCATATCCCTCTTCGATGTGATAATACTAGCGCCATAAGCTTGACGAAGAACCCTGTTCTTCACTCAAGAACGAAACACATAGAAATTAGGCACCACTTCATAAGAGATCACGTTCTCAAAGGTGATGTCGAAATTGAGTTTGTTGAAACCAAATATCAATTGGCCGACATCTTCACAAAGCCTTTAGAGAAAGAGTCCTTTTTCCGAATTCGTAGTGAACTCGGGATACTTGACTCTTTTTTGCAGGTATCGCACCAAAGACAGGGGGAATACTCGGGCACTCGTGATAAATAATCGATTTTTCTTAGTCAATAATCGATTATTACTCCTTTATGTTTTCCTATTATTCTACTGGAAAAATAAACTAATCGATTATACTAATACTAGAATCGATTATCTAACATTTTGATTTTGCAGGAATCTGGCAATCATATTTAATAATCGATTATCAATATTACTAATCGATTATCGAAAGTTCAGTTTTACAAGTGTTAATAAAATAATCGATTGTTGAAACCTGAATAATCGATTTCCTCTTACCGTCTCGGTTTTTCATCGCACTGCCCAAAAATAATCGATTATCTCCAAATCAAAATCGATTATTCCCCGAGTCCGTATAACACACTGTGAAGCAATAATCGATTACCAAAGTTCAGTAATCGATTACCAACGGTCAGCTCATCAAAATTGTTACCATTTTTGACCGTTTGGCTTAATAAATCTACAGCTTTTTGTTCAATAAATGCCTCACTTCTTCAATTCTATAAATAGGTGTTTTCATCCTTCAAATTTCTCACTCCAACTTCACTCTTAGCTTCAAACAATCTTCAAAAGCCCTCAAATTTTTGCAACAGCTCTTATTTCTTCATACTAATGGCGAGCAAGCACTCTAGACGCGCTCGTTCCGGCAAACAAATTGCCTCCTCTTCCGTCGCTCGTCCACTCTCCCACTACTATAAAGACGGATCCTTCTTACGTTTCGACACTGAACCCGAACTCCTTCGATTCGTCAAAAAATTTGAAAATCGAGAAATCCTTCCTCCTCGATTCTCCACTGGTCGATTCCTTAGCCACAGCGCCCCTCCATCCATAGCAAATATCCTCATGCAAAGCCAACTCCTTGAATTCATATATCTTCAATCCCCTTACATTCACCCTGCTCTAATTCGTGCCTTCTATTCCAATCTCGGGAAGGACGAAGATGGTGACCTAGTCTCAAACATCAATGGAGTTTCAATTCTTTTAAATGAGGAACACATGCAACTCCTCACAAAACTTCCACGAAATGGGGAAGATATTTCACATTACACTAGAGAAGAAGGTGCTTTATTTGATGAACAACTCCTTTTCAACCAAATTTGCATTGGCGAATTTATTGCTAGTCCGGAGCATCGTCGCCCAACCATTACGAACATGCTCCCAGAATATCGTCTAATCTTTTATTTCATAACCCGCGTTCTAAAACCGCGCAAAACGAAGTTAGTGTTAAACTCGAGAGAGTCTCTTGGGGACTGGACTAACCAAACGTTGTGGTGAACTAGTATAAATTCGGTGTGTTCTCTCCTTACTACTTTAATTACTGCACTTACTTTATTCCTGCAATTTTAATTCCGCAAATTTATCTTGATTTTTATTAAAACGCTATTCACCCCCCCTCTAGCGTTAAGCGTATAATCTAACAAGATTTTGGTGTCACAATCCCAAATTCGCCTAATCGTGATGACACCTAACACGAACCGCTAAGTAAGCCAAATACAATCAATACAATTCTACCATAATTAATTTGAAAGCATCCTATGGAATGGTAGTACACGTCACGAGCGACTGCGATTTAGATTGCAAAATCGATATGATGAGTAAATACAATATCTTTTTGAATTATACATAAATAGAATTCAAATCTAAAACTACCAAGGAAAAATGGTAGTCATGTCAGGACAACAGTACATCTTGAATTCTAGCTCCCACCATGCACCACGACATCAGTCCCAAGACCTGCGCAAGGTGTAGAAGTGTAACATGAGTACAACCAACTCCATGTAATCAGTAAGTATTTTTACTAGACTCGGTGAAGTAGTGACGAGATTTGTAAGTAAAAAAAAAAACTTACTAAAATAACCTGTTTCAGTAGATTTGTAATAGAAATATTACCAAAAATAATAGAGAAGAGTGCAATGATAAATATGCGAAGCAGTAATGATTACTAAAACAAATCAAGACCAGTTTTATCAATATCGCAACCAATCCCTTTCTTAAAGAGATAACCACGAAATGAAATAGTAAATCCACAAACTTTCATAGTGTGAGAAGTGCACTCAAGATATCAAATCAAATGGCATAGCAACACCTTTCGGGAATTCTCACCAAATATACGAATAAATGCCGAATCAATTTCCACGGCAACCCCTTTTTGTGTATTTATCTCATCCTCACCGAGCATATGCATAACAACACCAATTAGGTAAAAGAAATACCAATGATAATAACAATAAAGTAGAGAGTACATATATAGCAGCAATAAACAAGTTGGAAACATATAGAAAACAGTAACAGACGAGATAAGCGACACAAAAGTAATGACAAGAAGTAAGCTAGAAGAACATAGATTCCAACAACTTATGAAGTAGAAGGTTTAGGCGAGATCAAACTAATGAGAAAAGATATAGATGTACGCGTAACAAACAAAAAGGTCAACATGAATGTATAATAAGTATAAATAGAAAGCACGAATAGAACAATATCAAATAAAGAAAAAGGCAAAGATGTGATAACCACAAGCATGACATAGAAAATATAGGTGCAACAGTGACAACTCAAGTTAAGGCATAAATGTATACACAAGGAAAAGATATCACAATATAATGAATGTCTCTAGATCACGCCTGCACAGAAATATCCATTGTGCCATGAAAATATGATAACATAGAGACAATTGCACGACATCACCCTTCGTGCTTTTAATCTCGTCCTCACATGATAATGTAAATGGTTCACATTATTCTTCGTGCGTAATAATGTATATGAAAAATGGCACATTCATATTAATGTATATGAAATAGCACGGTCTAATATATATGTGCAATGACACGATATCACCCTTCGTGATTTACACTCTTCCTTACTAAGCGCATCTATATCAATGACAAGCAAGTTAGGAAGCATGAAGAATATCAAGAAGAGTAGCTAAGCAAATACACCACGTGAACATTAATCACAGTTCTCGAACTAATAAGCAGTTCAATAAATCTCAAAAATTCTATTGTTCAAGTATTTCAACAAATCTCAAACATGCTTTTCAATATAAGTATGGACCCAAGTACCTCAAAATTTATAGTCATAGGCATGTGTTTGTGATTAGGTATAATGATGATCAAATTTAGCACGTTAACAGTTCCACAAAGAGTCCGTCAAATTTAACCAAGTTATAATAAGCTAAATCATGGTTTCTACCATTAAATTTATATTAATATTATTAAAGAAGTCAAGTAAAACAAGAAGCAAAAAATTACATATTCCAACAAGGCATAAAGAATCTTATAATCTACACCGAGCATGATCAAACCATGACTCGTAACCTCATATATACATCACCACGTATGTAGCAAATAATATCACGTTATTAGGAAAAATTTCCCCTAACAAAACTAGACAAGATACTTACCTCATTCCAAAATAATATCCACAATCCAATACTATAGTGACCCGATCAGACGTTCTGAGAGTTATAGCCCTGTTTTTTCCATTTCTATTTCTTTATGTGTTGTTTAACTGTATTGAGTTGCATCGAGTTGGTAGGTTTGGATTTAGAATAGTTTTGGAGTGAAGTGATCACTTAGTTTCTTAGATAGAAAGCTAAGTTAGAAAAATCAACCGAAAGTTAACTTATGAGTAATCGAATTCGGATTTGATTTTATGATTTGGTTAGCTTTGTTGGGTAATTTTAGACTTAGGAGTGCATCGGAAATATATTTTGGAGGTCCATGGTAGAATTAGGCTTGAATTGGAAAAAGTTAGAAGTTCAGAAGCTCTTGGCTTGAATCCGAGGTTGATTTGGTGTTTTGGTATTATTTTAGGAGTTCCGGAGGTTCAAATAAGTTCGGTTAGTGATATATGACTTGTTGGAATTATTAGTTGAGTTCCTGAGGGTCTCGGATGAGTTTTGGATAGATTTGGATTGTGCTGCACTTGTTCTTCTTATGTTTCAACGTTGTTTCATCAAGCATAAATGATATCATATTAACTAAATGAGCTCTGATTTCTTTTTTGATTGAAGCATTAGATCCATATCGTTATTACAGACTTGTAGCAAAATGAATGGTCGAATTTGGACATCGTATGAGAAGTTTAGGGTTATTTTACTAAGAATTTGGTTGCTAGATTTTTCAGATTAATTACAAAATTGCCACTGACGGCGTATTTAAAAAATTGCACTATTTACAAATATTGAAACCAACATATCTTCTTCATTTTAAGGTCAAATTGAGTGATTCAAAAGCCTAACTAACTAGAGTTCACAAGGAGTCAGTTCGAGACATAAAAAGCGAGTTTCCGAATTGTTTGGAACGAGAAACGAGGTAGAATAATTGGCAAAAAAGAATAAAATAAGGGTTTGTTTATTCGATCATATTTGAGTTGGGGAGCTCGGATTTTGACAATTTTGGAGGCGATGTTTACCATATGTATTAGGGTAAGTGTTCTCTACTTAGTTTTAGTTATGTTTTATGAATCCATCTTCGTTTTTGAGATTTGATTGATGAATTCAAAGTGAAATTGAGGGAGCCAGGGCTTGCGTTTTGGAGAGTTTTAAGTGATGATTGAGGGGCCAAACAGAGTCAGATTTTGACGAATTTTATATGGTTAGACTTTGGAGAGAACGGGGATTATTTTTTTTGTCAATTTTTTATTGATTCCGAGACGTGGGTTTGGGAGCCTGGTTTTGGTCGATTACAGATTTTTGGCATATTTTGTAGTTTTTATTGTGAAATTCTATTCTTTAGCACATGTTGATGGTATTAATCTGATTATTGTTAGATTCAGAGCTTTTGGAGACCAAAGTTCAGAGACGAGGGTATCTCGGAGTAGGATTTTACGTGGTTGAGATAAGTAAGTAACTCTGGCTTTGAGGATATAAACACGGAGAATTTGATGTCACGTGACTATTCGAAGGTGCTAACCACTGTCGCGCCCCTTTTTCCCAAACGGAGTTCGAAATCGGGTATACGATATTTGGGAGGACAAATCTATTCCCTTGCAAGAATTGGGTTTTGGAGTTTGAAGAGTCGCCACCTAATATTTATTGTGCATTAGGACACTTTTAAGAAAGATTTGAGATGAAGAAACAGAGTTTGGGTAAGTGCTAGAAATTATCTTGAGGGAAAGGTGTTAGGCACCCATCAAGATCCACTAGTGTGGTTCCCGACCATGCTACAACTGTGACTTTAAGCAATGAAGAAGACAAGTAGAAGTCTCAAATAAAGAAAAGGGTTTTCACATAGTATTGCAGACAAGTTAAGTTTGAAGAAGTAGAGAGTTTAGAAAGTCAGTTTAAAAGAAAACTTTTAAAAAGTTAACAAGTAAAGGAGGGAGGGGGTTCCTAGGTATACAAATAATATGGATCACATTAATGCAATATCCAGCAATCACTCCTCAGAAGAGGGGTCGCACGTGATATTAGCGCACCGGTCATCATATCCATATTTTACGCTTCCCATACCGTTAAGGTATTAAAGCGCAGAATGTCTCGTTACTTATTGCATGCTAGTAATCGTCCCAATTCTATCAATCGCGGACGCATTTGAGACTACTAGTCCTAAAGGGAAACGTATTTGGGTCCTTTTGAGAGTTTTCAAAGGAAAAATACTAAGGCGTCAATCAAAACACATAATGCAAGTTAAGGGGAAAGCAAATATGCAAGTAGGGCTCAAGTAAGCCTCCTTAAATCAGATAAAGCCATAGAGTTTAGCATGTCTTGCACGTACTGGTTTGGTCTTTAAAATAAAAGCGATAAGTGCACTGGTTCAACATATATTTTTAGACACGAAGTCCGCACTAGGCTCACTCAAATTCAGTTGTCAAAGACTGGTCCACTTGATTAATTAACCCACTTTTATCGATGTGATGAATAGGACTAGCGATTTCGAAAAGCAAACTAATTATAAAGGGTTGCCAGTTTTTATCAAAGTAAAATAAGTTTCAGAAAAGAATGTACTGTTTTGAAAAGGTTTAGCAGAAAATAAATAGACTTCAGAGGACATGCATACTAAATGGGAGAATGTTTCACGAATCTTATCAGAAATGGGTAAGTTTCAGAAAAATGCCGATTTGTTTAGAAAAGGTTCGTCGACTTATGAGGTTCAGAAAAATGCAAAAGACTACCAGTTTTACCAAAGTAAATACTAATTTCAACGTTTGATGCTGTTTTGAATGAATGAGACAGTTCAGATTCGAAGTTCCTATAGGCATGCTTTATATGCGTTAGCTGATTTTAATACTTTTTAACATGAGTCTTATAAACATGGTAACTATATGCAACTTTGTTATTAAGCCTACACTTTGCCTAACGGCATCATCATATATACAAAAATGTAAACGACTATAGGCATGGTATCTATATGCATAGTCGCAGAAGATTTAGAAGTTAATCCCTATGGACATGCTTTGTACGTGTGAAGTTGCACAGATCAGTAATTAAATCCTACAGGCTTGTTTTCTACCCTTTGTGCATAAAAGTAACCCCTCTCCCTTCTTTCACTAAATTCCCATGAGTTTATACAAATTATTACAGACCAGTAAAATAAACTAAAATTAAAAGTACATAAGAAATTATAGCTACATCCGAGTAGCCTAGTTCAGACTTAGTGTCTAACAATATGAGATTGAACCACTCCCTAGATCAATATTTCCAAAGCCTTCTCTTATCTAGGGTGTTTCAGAGGTCTAATGAATTTCAGGAACTCCAGGAAGTACTTACACCTAAGATGTTAATAAGAATGATTTATAGAGCAGTGTGGAAGAGCCATCCCACAGGTGTCCAAGTTCAGAGAGAGCTCATAGATCTCAAGGCAAGCTCAAAAGAGGGGGACAGAACTTAAATTCTAAGAAAGAGTGCAAGTGAAAGAAGTAATGACTTGTTCTGAGTGTTAGAACTTGTCCTTGAAAGAGAAGAGGTACATGTATTTATTGTTTTGAAAACGAGTAGAGAATAGGGTAACAAGTAAAGTTTTAGCATAAACATGGAAATAATCATAGTCAAAATCAATTAACACAAGTATTTCCCTTTAATCAAGGGATTAATACTCAAATGGATACTAATATAATTAATTAAGGAAAGAAATCAATTTGAGAAAGATTGATTTCTGATCATATACGGGATTGTAAAAGTATAGAGTAAATATTAAAGTCTAAGTACAAACTATAATTAATTTTGGAAAAGGATTCAGCAAAATAAAATAAGAAAAGGAATCAGTTAACCCTTGACATGCGAGTAAAAATTAGAATTTCACAAGGAAAAGTTTTAAAAATCAGTCACGAGATTGAAATTCAATCACAGAAGGGACTCAGTATATAAATGAAGTGCACCAGTAATAGACATGTGAGGCCAAGCTATGGCAAGAGGAAACATCATACAGTAATAGCACAAAATTAATAGACAGTAAGCATTCATAGAATGATCGTCACGTAGGTCAAGTTTCATTGGCTTAGTAATAGAATAAAATATCAGAAGCATGCAAAGATTCAAGTGAAAACCTTTTTGAAAATATAGTTGAGTTTGATAGATAGCAAGAACTCAGAACAAAATGAATCACATAAAGAAAAGAGATGCTGAAGTTGAAGGAAGCATATTGAGCAATTTCAAACAGACGAGTTGCACACACGACCTCAGGAACTCGAATGGACCCCAAAGAACTGGAGTTTTTATAATTAGTCAAGTTTAGAGGCGATGCACAAGTGAAACAAAAAAACAGTTTCAGAATCTCAAATAAATCCCAAGAATTAGTGTTTTCAACACTAATTAGGTGTAAACAAATTAAATCAGACAGATAGACTTAGAAACTCAAATACATCTCCAAATTTAGGGGTTTCAACACCAATCAAACCTAGAGATGATAAGCATACGAATTGAACAAAACATTAACAAACATACTCAGGAACCCTAATTTAAAATCAAAGGATTTTCAAAAAGGAAATTTGGGAAAAACACTTGAAACATTAATTATAGCATAGATCTAGCACAGATCTAAATAAATAAACGAAGAAGAACCTCGAATAGACTAGGGTTTCTGAGAACCTTAGAAACGAGAAAGGCTTGGAAGAAACAAGATCAGATTTGGAGTCGATATGGTTGGAACGAGACTCAAGAGTCTAAGATACACCGGAGCAGGGTTGGAGATGGCTGGAAACCTCGAATGATGAAGGTCTGAGTGAAGACCCTCAAAGTCTAGCCTCAAACCTTTAGGTATCAAGCACGTGAGAGCAGTAGGAGGTTAGTATAGGTCATACATGGCTTGAACGTCCATGTATTCTTGTGGGTTTGAGGCTGAAAGCGGTAGAAAGCGATGAGGGTTTCGAGAGGGTTTGAAAGCATTTGAAAGAATATAGGGGTTAGAGGCAGAGTATATGAAAGAATGATGTAGGGTTTAGGGGTCGTTTGAAATTAAAAAGGAAAGAAAGGATCTTGGCCGTTGATCAATTTGATCAACGACTCAGATTTTAAAAAGAATGGGAGGGAATTTAGCCGGTGCAAAATTTAAGAGGTGGCGATATTGCAGTCGTGAGAGAAAAATAAAGAGGCGATATTTCAGCCATGCAAGATACGGATAGAGATAGTGCTTAGTCTCGTAAGACAGCTAGAGTAGCCTTATGCAAATAATGCAGATGGAGGTGAGCTTAACCTGGAAGGTAGATAAGTAGCCTTATACAGAAATGCAGATGGAGACAATGCTTATTCTCGAAAGGAAAGAGAATAGCCTTATGCAGATGATGCAGATAGAGACAGTTCTTAGTCTCAAATGGCAGGAGAATAGCCTTTTGCAGATGATGCAGATGGAGACAGTGCTTAGTCTCGAAAGACAGAAAAGTAGCCTTATGCAAGATGCAAATGGAGGCAGAGCTTAGTCTTGGAAGGCAGATAAGTAGCCTTATGCAGATGCAGATGGAGGTAGAGCTTCACCTCGGAAGACAGAAGAGTAGCCTTATGCAAGATGCATATGGAGACAGTTCTTAGAGCCTTATGCAAGATGCATATACAGTGCTTAGTCTCGATAGGTAGAAGAGTAGCCTTATGCAATGCAAGAATATAAAAAAGATAATATTAGTAAGATTTCTTAGCTGATAACCAATTTCAATATCATGACTGCTGGGGATGTTGCATACGGATAGCAAATGTGAACAAGTGATGACTTTTGAGAAGTTTCATTCTTGGGAAAATATGCGTACATAAATATGCTTAATGATACTGCAAGTCCCGTGCCTGTATCCAAATAAAACTCGTGAGTGCTGTAAGGGGGAAAGGTTAGTTCATCTTCCCTTGGCTCTTGACTTTGTGTATAACTGGATTGGTGTTGCTAAGTAATAGCAATTCAGATAATAGTTATGCATCATTTAGTAAATATAACTTGAGTATATAATATAAAATAGTTTTCTTTAGATGAACCAACGACTGCGATGTGGTTCAAAATATTGCAACCTCATCCTACTTCAAAATTGTGAGGGTCCTTCTCAAAATTCTGCCCCAGTTTACTGGACAGACATTTCTGACGGTTGCGTTGAATGGCTGAAAAAATCATCTTTGGAATATTTAGGGTCCTCTTCAAAATTCTGCCCCAGTTTACTGGGCTGGCACTTCTAGCGATGAATGCACTAAAAAATCAACTTCAGAAATTGGTGAGGGTCCTCCTCAAAATTTTGCCCCAGTTCCAATAGCAGGGGGGAAATGGAATTTGTATTAAATTGTGACCGAACCCATAAGGCTGCCTACGTATCCCCTCTTAAATGGAAATCAGGTCAAGCGTAGTTCAAATTACATCATGATGAAATCACAAATGATTACACATAATATCGTTTCACTGCATCTGAATTGATTGGCTTCAGGCGTACTTCTTCGTCCATCTCTGCAAGAATAAGGGCTCTTATGGTTAGAACCCGGTGAACCATGTATGGACCTTGCCAATTGGGAGAGAACTTTCCTTTGGCTTCATCTTGATGTGGGAATATTTTCTTTAACACCATCTATCCTTTGTAAACCTCCTTGGGTTAACTCTTTTATTGAAGGCTCTGGACATTCTGTTCTGATACAGCTGACTGTGGCAAACTGCATTCATCCTTTTCCCATCTATAAGGGTTAACTGCTCGTAGTGACCTTTTACCCATTCTACATTATCCAACTTTGATTCTTATATGATCCTCAAGGAGGTAATTTCTACCTCGGCGGGGATGACCGCCTCTGTACCATAAACCAGATGTAGAGAGTTGATCTGGTCGATGTGCGCACTGTGGTGCGGTATCCCAATAAGGCGAATGATAATTTCTCATGCCATTGTTTTTGCCTTTCGATCATGTTCCTTAGTATCTTCTTGATATTCTTGTCGGCTGCCTCTACAACTCCATTCATCTGAGGCTTGAAGGCTATAAAGTTCTTGTGTTTGATCTTGAATGTTTCACACATTGCTTCCATCAAGTCGTTGTTGAGATTGGAACCATTATCTGTGAATCTGCCATAACTTTCTTGGTCACTGCTTTGTATGATGCTGCTTCAACCCATTTGGTAAAATAATCAATTACCAGTAGAATGAACCTGTGCCCGTTTGATGCGGGGGGCTCAATAGGTCCGATAATGTCCATTCCCCAAGCGACAAATGTCCATGGTAAGCTTGTTGATGTAAGCTCATTTGGAGGCACCTTTATCATATCTACATGTATCTGGCAGCGATGGCACTTTCAGACATATTGGATGCAGTCCATTTCCATAGTCATCCAAAAATTCCCTGCTCAGAGTATCTTCTTTGCCAAGACAAAACCATTCATATGCGGTCCGCAGGTCCTTGCATGCACTTTATCCAATAGCCTGGATGCTTCTTTCGGTTCGACACACCTTAGTAAACCCAAATCAGAAGTCCTCCACTATGAAAGAAGTTGTTAGATAACCTTCTATGTGTACGCTTCTGAGTAGCGTTGCCAAGTTCCGGATATTCCCCTATTGTCAAGTACTCCTTGATGTCATGGAACCATGGTTTTACATTTGCTTCTTCCTCAACGTGAGCACAATAAGCTGGTTGATCATAAATCTTTACTGGAATGGGATTAATTAAATTCTTATCTGGATGTTGGATCATGGATGATAGAGTAGCTAATGCATCAGCGAACCCGTTTTGGACCCTGGGGACGTGCTGAAATTTTGTCTTTGTAAACTTTTTCCTCAACTCCTGTATGTGATGCAGGTAGGGAAGTATCTTAGAGTTCTTGGTTTCCCACTCTTCTCGAGCCTGACATATGAGCAAGTCTGAATCCCTGATCACTAGAAACTCCTAAATGTTCATGTTAATGGCCATTTTGAGCCTCGAGATGCAAGCTTCATATTCAGCCATATTATTGGTACAAGGGAATCTGAGCTTGGCAGATACCGGGTAGTGTTGTCCGGTTTCTGAGACTAGGACTGCTCCTATGCTAACTCCTTTAAAATTTGTGGATCCGTCGAAAAACATTCTCCAACCATCATAGGATTCTTCAATACATTCTCTTATGAAAGATACCTCTTCATCAGGAAAATACATTTTTAGAGGTTCGTATTCTCCGTCCACAGGATTTTCGGCGAGGTGATCTGCTATGGCTTGTCCTTTGATCGCCTTATGATTCACTTAGCGAGCTTGCCAGTAGGCATGGGCTTCTGGAAGATATACTTCAGCGGGTCCATTCTTGATATGAGATAAGTAGTGTAGGCACAGAAATAATGCCTCAATTTCTGAGCTACCCAAGTCAGAACATATAAAGTGCGCTCTAGAAGAGAATACCGGGCCTCGTACAGGGTGAACTTCTTAATGAGATAGTAGATGGCTTGCTCCTTTCTCCTCATTTCATCATGTTGCCCAAAACATAACCGAATGCCCCGTCCAATAATACAAGGTAAAGCAATAGAGATCTTCCTGGCTCAGGCGGAATCAAGACTGGTAGCGTTGACAAGTATTCCTTAATTTTTTTAAAGGCTCTTACAATCATCAGTCCATTTGGTGGTAGCATCCTTTTTCAACATTTTAAAGATAGGTTCACAAATGACCGTGGACTGAGCTATGAACTGGATGATATAGTTGAGTCTCCCCAGAAAACTCATCACGTCCTTCTTGTTCTTTGGCGGTGGTAATTCTTGAATGGCTTTGACCTTTGATGGATCCGATTCTATTCCTTGATGACTCAGGGTGAAACCCAATAATTTTCCGGCAAGAACCCTGAATGCACACTTGGCGGGATTCTGTTTCAGATTGTACTTACTCAGTCTGTTGAAGATATTCCTCAAGTCCTCCATATGATCCGTGTCTCTCTTAGATTTGATAATGACGTCATCCACATACACCTCGATTTCCTTATGTATCCTGTCATGAAAGATGGTAGTCATGGATCTCATATAGGTGGCCCCAACATTCTTCAAACCAAACGACAACATTTTGTAACAGTACATTCCCATGGCGCGATAAAATCCGTTTTCTCTGAATCTTCCTCATCCATCCATATTTGATGATACCTATAGAAACAATCAATGAAAGATTGCAACTCATGCTTGGCGCAGTTATCGAAAAGAATGTGTATATGTTTGGTTAGGGGAAGTCATCTTTGGGATTGGCTCGGTTAAGATCCCGGTAGTCGACACAGACTCTAACCTTCCCATCCTTATTTGGTACTGGCCCAATATTGTCTAACCATGTCAGATATTCTACTACCCTGAGAACCTTGGTTTGACTTGCTTGGTAACTTCTTCTTTGATTTTCAAACTCATGTCGGGTTTGCATTTCCTGAGCTTATGCTTTACCGACAGACATGTTGGATGTGTTGGCAATTTTTGAGATACAATGGATGTACTGAGATCAGTCATATCATCATAATACCAAGCGAATATATCCTCATATTCCTTTAAAAACTTCGTGTACTCCTTCTTTTCTGATGGCGACAGGTGAACATTGATGTGCATTTCTTTGACATTTCTGTATCCCCCAAATTGACGACCTTAGTTTCATCCAAGTTAGATTTAGGTCTATTCTCAAAATTCTCAACCTCCCTGATGACCTCTTCTGGTATATCATCCTCTTCTGAATCTATATCCGTTTGTTACGTTGTCTCGTTGCAAGTCACAGTCGTTGGTTCATCGTCAAGATAAGTAATAGTAATGCTATGTAAAAATAAAGTAAATGATAGAGAAAAATAATAAGAGTGAGATATATAATAAACTAAAATGCTTTGATTGAATTCATAATTGTATGGAGCATCTGAGCTCTTTTCAAAATTAAAGACAATGTAGAAAGAAAATCAGCTAGTAAAAAGTAAAATGTGATGCATGGTACTTTTGTTTAGCCTTGCTACCCTGAAGCTTTCTGGGCCGTGGTGGTTCTGATCGACCAATTGCTGAGGGTTCTCCTCGGTTCACAGCTTGTATGGAAGGGCCTTCCTCCCTTCCTCCACGGAAATAACACATCAGTCTATATCATCATCCTCTAGAAATAGATTCTTAATTGCTTCTAATGCTTCATCTTCCTCTGAGCGATATATAGTATCCGCTGGTTGGAAAGTCATCTCCAGGTGAGGTATCGGATGCTCTAGCTGGTAGTAGGGATCGTACCATAGTGGCGACCAGTCATCGAACTCCTTCCAAGTGTATTCATACCCCAAACCAAATGTAGTACCGTGTTTCTTTAGCTTGATGAGTTTGGTGATTCCCTGGAGGTTCTTGCCGAGTTCCTTTCCAGGTTCATACCCACACCAATTCAGGATAGTTTCAATCTTGTTATCCCACTATTTATTCTTGTTTACAACATTGAACCTTTCAATATCGTGGTATGTTTCTCCGTCTATTCTCCTTCTACCTCCAATCATCGGGATGGTCTCGTGACTGTCTATGGGGCTACTATCATCGCCATGAATAATAACCTCTTTGTGAATCCATTCAAATTTCAGTGCCTGATGCAGGGTTGGTGCTACAGCTCCAGCGGCATAGATCCATGGTCGTTGTAACAACCAGTTGTAGGATGCTGGGAAATCTATCACTTGAAAGTCAACGTAAAACCATGTTGGTCCCATTTGCAAGCATAGGCTGATTTCTCTAATAGTGGACCTTTGGGACCCATCGAAGGCTTTGACATTGATGGCCCCATCTTTGATCTCGTGCAGGCTCTTTTTCAATATTCTGAGAGTATCAATGGACATATGTTGAGGCTGGAGCCTCCGTCGATTAGGACCCTAGTAATGAAATAATCCTCTCACTTTACGGTGATGTGCAATGCTTTGTTGTGGCTTAGTCCATCTAGTGGAAATTCATCTTCGTGGAAGGTAATTTTATGACTCTCCAACACTTGTCCCACCATGTTCACCATTTCACCTCCAGTTATGTTGCCGGGCACATTAGCTTCACTCAGTATCTTCATTAAGGCATTTCTGTGTGCGTCAGAGCTCTATTGAATAGCTAGGATGGCGATCTATGCTGGTGCTTTGTTCAACTGCTCAATGACCGAGTACTCCTTAGCTTGTATTTTCCTCCAAATATCATCAAGCTTAGTTTCAATAGGCCGTCCAAAGGTGTTCCTACTGGACTCAAATAAGTGTTCAAGAGTGTACACTCTGCCTGTTCTGGTCATACCATGTGCAACAATTGCTTCTCCCATCTCGGTCTTACCTTTCCTCCTAGCTTCAACTGTGTAATCCCATGGTATGGCATTTAAGTGGAACCATGTTATGTATGACATTGCTATAAAGATAGGTACCTTCGTTGGTAACACAACAACTCCAAAGGGCACATGTTCTTTTGGAGCCTCAAACTCAACCTCAATTGGTCCGGCCACCTTCGCAGAAGAAGGTGCTCCAAATTCGAGTGGTATAGATATGTTTACTTCATCGCCCCCGAAGGGCTGATTCTGCATAATAATTAGGTTAAGTGTGACCGCTGGTTTCTTTGGCTCATCACCCTCAACAATCAATCCTATCGACCCCTTGGGGTCCCAGTCATCCTCGATCTCGATCATGTAAATGTCTTCACCCTTGTGGTCAGGAAGAGGGTTGTTGCAAACATTAGAGTAGGCTCCTTTTCTATGATGACCTTATTGTCGATCAGAGTTTGAATCTTGTCCTTCAATGAGTGGCATTTGTCAATGATATGTCCTTTCATGCCGGAATGGTACGCACATGTCTTATTCTGGTTGACCCACTGGGAAGGATTTCTGGAGTTATGGCAGGGATAAGGGTGACTGAACCAGTAGCTTTAAGTCTCTCATATAACTGGTCAATTGGTTAAGTGATAGTGTGTATTATTTGGGAGGTCTGTGGCCATAGGTCTAAGGAAATTTTGGCGAGTGGGAGGCGACTGGTAGTGAGAGGGTTGGGCATCATAAGCTTGGTAGACAGGTGCAGGTTGAGAGTATCTGGGTGAGGGTGGTTGATATGTGGGAAGTGTAGAGGATTGGTAAATGGTTGGTGGATTTTGATATGAGGTGTGGGTGATTGGTAATTTAGGATAGGCTGATATGTAAGTGGAGGCTATAGGTAAGTGTGGAATTTTAGTGGTGATTTGGCTCCTTGTGCAACCATCACGGTGCTCATATCTTTCTTCTTGGATGTGCCACCAGACTGTAAAGCTTTATTGGTAGCTTGCCATGCTTCAAGATTAGTAACCATACCATTCTTAATGCCTTCCTCAATTTTTTCTCCCAGCTTGATGATGTCAGAGAATTTCTGGCCCTTAATGAGCATCAAACCTCTCATAATATTGTGGATCCTGAGCCCAGACAAAGAATCTCTTCATCGGTTCCTCTTCTAAGGCCGGCCTGACCTTAGCAACCTCTGACCTCCAATGAGTAGCATACTCACGAAATGTCTCGGTAGGCTTCTTCTTCAAATTCTGGATGTAGAATACATCCAGTGCATTCTCTATATTGAATCAGAACCTATCCATGAAATCTGATGCCATACCTACCCAGCTTGTCCACTTCTTGGGGTCCTGACTGATGTACCGGGATAAATCACCCCCTTTCAAACTCCTCATAAAGAGTTTCATACGGATCTTCTCATCTTTTACGACTCCAACCAGTTTGTCGCAATATGTCCTCAAATGGACTCTGGGATTACCTATGCCATCAAACATTTCGAACTTGAGAGGTTTGTACTCCTTCGGAAGTTCGATATCTGGCTGAATGAAAAGATCCTCATAGTTCAGGCCCCCAATACCTTTACTTCCTTCGACACCCTGGACTCGGCTAGTTAGCCTTTTGAGTTATGCGACCTAGTTTCTGATAAGGGAGTCTTTATCATCAAACTCAGGTGCATTTGAGATTGGTTGAGTATAGTGGGGTACAATATCCACGTAGATGAGAGTGTTGTAGAGGTGGGCATTTGTGGTGTTCAGTGGTTCAGGTATGAGTAATGGGGTATTATTGGGAGTGTGGCATATATTGCAGTGTTGAGCATGAGTGGGTTGTTTCAGTGATTATGGGGTATTTTATGGAGGTCAGGGATTTTGGGTATTGGGAAAGTTGATATCGGGAGTGACAAGGGAAAATGACAAGTTGGCCAAGTTCTAAACTTGATCTAGTTCTTCTCGGAACTTCAATAAATTTTGCTCCAGTTGGGCGTCACTTTCCGTAGAGATCTTGCCACCCTGCGTAACCTCTGTCTGTTTACCCGAGTTCTCTTTTCTGATGTTGTTCACGTATTAAATTTTAGTCTTGTTCTTGTTTTTGACAGGACTTGGAGGAGGAGGAGGTGGAGGGCCCTTGGATCTCGTAGAGTATGATGATGATGCCAGAGTGCACGAACTAACCTTTGGGGAGGGGAATAAAAGACAAAAAAGGAATAAGTTAGCGTGGTTTATAAGAAGGAAAATACCTCAATATTTAAATACATTGTGAAAGAATATAAATCACGTACTACTTTGGGAGCCTCATTGTGCCCGAGGTAGGCCTAGTGACAAATAATTTTGGAGAACTTATAATGCTAAATGACTCATTTTATTGATAAAAATTAGACGAATCCAAAACGACACTAAATAACAGAGAGTAAAATGTCACTAGTGGCCATTGGCCTTATTACATCATTAAAGCAAAATAAAAGACTCCTAACTACTTGGTCCCAAAAGGAACTTCCCCAGATTCGGCATCTTTGTCTCCCTCGAATAGCTTCAGTAGCTCGCGTAGTCCTAGCAACAAATAAGCTCGGGACAATTGTCTACCTGCATTCCCTTCAACGTTTTGACAGTCTTCAATCCGCTTGATGAACTTTCCTTCCAGCTCCACTAGACCCCGCTCCAAATACCCTAGTCGCTTGTTGGCGCTGATAGCCATATCTTTCCACTCCTCGGTCAACTTCTGATGGACTTTTTGTATTTCCCGATGCTCTCTTTCACACTCTCAAATTCTCTTCTGCAATTGATTGTACTTAACCCATGCTTCAGATTTCTCATCAATAATTCTATGTCCTCGAAGGCGATGTGATAATCCCAGTCGCTGCGTAGGATCTCTTGCCCGTATTCTCCTTTCTGGGGGTGCTCCATGAGCCATAGTTGAAGTGATAAGTTGCAACCCTTAAAATGATTGGCCTTTTTCTGACAGTTGTCTAGGGCTCGGTATATCTCAGCAACGATCATGGGCACTATGCTGAAAGGCTGCCCGCCAATTCCTTTCATCAGAGTCTTGGTTACCATGGCCAGTCTGGTGTGGATCCTAGCCTTCTTCATAGGGAAGACTATCATTCCCAAAAAGCAGAACAAAAAAACGAAGACCCTTTTGTGGATATGCCCTAATGAGGTGAGAGTGAATCCATCTGAGAGGTGCGGTATGACTTGCTATGGTCGTACCATTCATATAGATAGTCGAATGTGATGTAAGAGTCTTTCCATCATTTTAAGGAAACCCCTACCCTTGCGATTCTATGGCATAAGAAAACCCAAATTCTCCCCAAGGAATACTAGCTAAACCTCCTATTTCTTCGAGAAAAAGAGTCAATTCAAGGTTCCCGAAGCGGAACACGAACCGGTCACTATCCCAGAACAGTATCGCAGCCTCTATTATGTTGTTGTCAGACTGGATTTCTAGAAGAGAAGGAAAATTCCCTAAGTATTTGCGGACAATCGTCTGATCACCGAAATGAAGGTCTTTCCACCAATTTAGCATCCTTGGATGAATGTTGGTTACCATGCCAAATCTGGGGACTTCGTGCCTCATTTTCTGCAAAACAGAGTGTTAGGCCCTTTCCCCACCAGACTCGACTATTTAAACCAATAATTAGCATAGCAAGCATTTAGTTCTCCAAATAAATGCACAAAACATGGATGCGTCTGTTTGGGTTTCAGGGAAACCCGATGGACTTTGGATTAGGCTATCTTAATGAGTCATTATGTTGGACAACATAACTGACTAGGCTAGGTTTGACATGCATATACACTTAAATAGAGTAAGGTTTTTATTGGGGTATTAGACTGGTACCCTTGAGCAGGCAACTCAAGAGGGAAAGGCACAGAACCGTCGATTGCACCGCGGATCGACTGGTTTTACCGGAAATATGCCTTTGCCAAATTTAAAGGGTGATAATATTGGAAGGGCGAAACCACTCATTATAAATGTTGCTATGGTATTTGTTTGGAACGAGTGATATCATGTTGAAGATACAATTTACAAGAAGGAAAATAATTGACATGTATTTCCACATTCATAAGATAAATGATTATAGTAATTGCTCGTAATTACAATAGTATTGAAACAGTAAACAAAAGCAGTTAAAGGAAAGAAAAGACATGAAGAGCCAAGTTAGTTTCGTAGTAGAGGAAATAAAGATAGTAAGTAAAGGCAATTAAAGAGATAATAAAGTCACAAGTGGCATGCAATGGTAAAAGCTTAATGAATTTCCCTGCGGAGTCGCAATACTGTCGACTCCCCTTTTTCTCAAACGGAGTTCGGAATCTGGTTTACAACATCCGGGAGGACAACTCTATTCCCTTACGTGAATTGGATTTTGGAGTTTTAAGAGTTGCCACCTAATGATTATAGTGAATTAGGATACTTTTAAGAAATATTTGAGATGAAAAACCAGAGTTTGGATAAGGGCTAGAAATTATCTCGAGGGGATGGTGTTAGGCACCCCTCAAGATCCACTAGTGTGGTTCCCGGCCATGCAATAGTTATGACTTTAAGCAATGAAGAAGACAAGTAGAAGTCTCAAATAAAGAAAAGGGTTTAAACATAGTATTGCAAACAAGTTTAAGAGTTGAAGAAGTAGAGAGTTTAGAAATTCAATTTAAAAGAAAACTTAAAAATAGTTAACAAGTAAAGGGAGGGGGGGGGGTCCTAGGTTTGCAAATAATATGGATCACATCAATGCAAATCGAGCAATCACTCTTCACAAGAGGGGTCACACACGATATTAGCGTACCGATCATCATATCCATATTCTACCATTCCCATCCCGTTAAGGTATTAAAGCGCGCAAGTTCACGTTACTTATTGCATGCTAGTACCCGTCCCAATCCTATCAGTCCCGGAGGCATTTGAGACTGCTAGTCCTAAAGGGAAAGGGATTTGGGGCCTTTTGAGAGTTTTCAAAGGACAAAATAGTAAGGCGTCAATCAAAACACATAATACAAGTAAAGGGAAAGCAAATAAGCAAGTAGGGCTCAAGTAAGCCTCCTTAAATCAGATAAAGCCATAGAGTTTCGCATGTCTTGCACGTACTGGATTGGTCTTTAAAACTAAAGCGATAAGCGGACTGGTTCAACACATATTTTTAGACAAAAAGTCCGTATTAGGCTTGCTCGAATGTAGTTGTCAAAGACTAGTCCACTTGATTAATTAACCCACTTTTATCTATGTGTTGAATAGGACTAAAGATTTCGAAAAGCAAACTGATTATAAAAGGTTACTAGATTTTATCAAAGTAAAATAAGTTTTAGAAAAGAATGTACTGTTTTGAAAAGGTTTAAAAGAAAAGAAATGGACTTTAAAGGACATGCAGACTAATTGGGAGAAAGTTTCATGAATCTTATCAGAAAAGGGTAAGTTTCGGAAAAATGCCGGTTTGTTTAGAAAAGGTTTGTCGACTTACGAGGTTCAGAAAAATGCAAAAGACTGCCAGTTTTACCAAAGTAATTTCTAATTTCAACAGTTGATGCGGTTTTGAACGAATGAGACAATTCAGATTCGAAGTTCCTATAGGCATGATTTTTATGCGTTAATTGATTTTAACACTTTTTAACAGGAGTCTTACAAACATGCAACTTTGTTGTTAAGCCTACAGTTTGCCTAATGGCATCATTATGTGCAGAAATGTAAACCCCTATAAGCATGCTATCTATATGCATATACACAAAAAATTTAGAAGTTAATCCCTATAGACATGCTTTCTACGTGTGAAGTTGCACAAATCAGAAATTAAATCCTATAGGCACAGTTTCTACCCTTTGTCCATGAAAGTAAACGCTTCCCTTCTTTCACTAAATTCCCATGAGTTTATACAAATTATTACAGACCAGTAAAATTAATTAAAATTAAAAATACATAAGAAATTACAACTATATCCGAGTAGCCTCATTCAGACTTAGTGTCTAACAATATAAGATTGAACCACTTCTCATATCAAGATTTCCAAAGCCTTCTCTTATCTAGGTTGTTTCAGAGGTCCAAGGAGTTTCAGGAACTCTAGGCAATGCTCACACCCAAGATGTTAATTAGAATGAGTTATAGTGCATTGAGGAAGAGCCAGCCCTCAGGTGTCCAAGTGCAGAGGGAGCTCTTGGATCCCAAGGCAAGGATCATAAGAGGGTGACCTTAAGTTCTAAGAATGAGTGCAAGTGCAATAGAGGGGGTTAGGGGAGTGCCAAAGCAGGCTAGTAGTCGTGCCTAGCCACAAGGTAGGCTGGCACATCCCTGACCAGCCTGTTCAACTAGTCAAATATGAGCACAGACCTATTGAAGGTCAGTTTATGGTCTAGATAATGATTAGGAAATTGTTAGACCATAGTTTCAAACTCAGAATACATGTAAAGGGGAAAGGGAATTGAAAAGAGTTTAGGACTCAAGGAGTCCAGTCCATACACATGAGCAACAATGTCAACTGTTGTTATGTTTTTTGAACCATAACTCAACATACAAAGGGAATTGGGGGTAGGCATTCATATAGGGGCAGAGCAACAAAACGGACCAATTTGCAAAAAAGTTACATTATGGAAACAACAAGACAAACAAAAGAAATGCTGAAGAATAAACATATAGTGGAGAGGTAGAAATTAAACAAAGAGAGACATACCAGTTGCAGAAAAAGTAAGCAAATAAAAAGCATGATTCTTTCAGCTAAACCACAATCGGAGAAGAGAACTTTAAGCTTATGAGGTCAGAGAACTCGAATACTTTTAAAAAAATCTAAATGTATTTGAGATAAGATGTAATGACTTGTTCTGTGTGTTAGAACTTGTCCTTGAAAGAGAAGAGGTGCATGTATTTATAATTTTGAAAACATGGAAATAATCACAGTCAAAATCAATTAACACAAGTATTTCCCTTTAATCAAGGGATTACTGCTCAAACGGATACTAACAGGATTACTTAAGGAAAGAAATCAATTTGAGAAAGATTGATTTCTGAACATATTGTTGGACAATACGCTTTACGCTAGAGGGGGGGGGGTGAATAGCGTTTTAAAATTATTAAGCGTTTTAGTGCGGAATTTAAAAACTTTGCAGAAATTAAAACAAGTGCAGTAGAATAAACTTACACAATGATGTATCCTGGTTGGCCACAAACGTGGTTAGTCCAGTCCCCGAGAGACTCTCTCGAGATTTCCACTAAACTTGTCAAGCTTACGGGTGCTTAACAAACCGTTACAGCTGAGGACACAAGCCTCACCTAGTTGCTCGGGGATCACAATCCCAAAGACTTCAATTGCTCGGGGATAACAATCCCAAAGACTTCAATTGCTCGGGGATAACAATCCCAAAGACTTCAACTGCTCGGGGATAACAATCCCAAAGACTTCAATTGCTCGGGGATAACAATCCCAAAGACTTCAACTGCTCGGGGATAACAATCCCAAAGACTTTAACTGCTCGGGGATAACAATCCCAAAGACTTCAACTGCTCGGGGATAACAATCCCAAAGACTTCAACCGGGGAATCACAAGTTCCTCAACAAACGAGAATCGCAATTCTCTTACAAATACAAAACACACTCACTTTACAAAGCACTCCTTAATGAGTAGATATGAGTAGAAATAGTACGCTCAAGATCACAACAACTTAGCTCAATAGAATGGCTCTTCAAAAAGCTTTATGGATGAATGGAAAATGATGATCAATGTAAGAAAGCTTTTAGCAATGAAAATACTCAAAGTGTATATGTTGTTGTTGTGAAAACACTGAGTTGAAGCTGTATTTATAGGTGAAAAACTCAGTCTTACCGTTGTCTAATTGCCAATTAAGGATTGCTGAAATTACTCAGTGACAATCGATTGTCAAGACTAAACAATCGATTGTTTGCCTATCAGATCAAAAATTCAATCCCAGATTTTACGTCAACAATCGATTACTTCAAATCAATAATCGATTATTTATAACGTTAAGAAATCCTTTCCAATTTTTGGCATAAAACATCGATTGTCCGGAAATCAACAATCGATTATTTTAACAACGTTCAGAAAATCTTTTCCAGATTTTACGCAAAACATCGATTGTTAAATATCAACAATCGATTACCTGACGGTAATTGAAAATATATGACAACGGTCAGCTTCAACAATCGATTATCAAATGGAATAATCGATTATTAATTAATTTCAAAACTCTCTGTCTCATATATAATCGATTATCAAAAGCCACAATCGATTATCATTTTATTTAAAATCACTGGGAGACATTTTTCTCATTCTAATCGATTACCATTAGTTCATAATCGATTTTTATGAGTTTTGAAAACTTTGCCTCAGTTAACAATCGATTATCATAAGTACACAATCGATTGTTATGCAGTTTGCAAAAACCTGATGTTAACTGACTTACTCACAATCGATTATCATTAATTCACAATCGATTGTCATGCAGTCTTGGCTTAGAGATACTCGATTATCATAAGAACATAATCGATTATCTTAGCCCAGATTTTTGAGGCATGTTTGGAAAACATTTTAACAAATGTAAATATGCATAGTTTAAAATCATTTGACACTTAATTTAAATATGCATGATTTTGGAAAAATAATTTTAGTAGAGAAGCCATGTTATGAGCCAAGTTGAGGAATCAAGATCACAATTAATATTGACTCAATTATAACATTTCTAAACTTTGTCTTGAGCTTCTTGTAATGCATCCATTTTGTGCTTGTCCTTGAGTACTGCTATATATCGCTTTTTGCTTTGTTTGACATTCATCAAAACCTACAAAAGAACACACGTTTAGTATATTGCATTTGAAACGTGTTTCCAACAATTTCCCCCTTTTTGATAATGGCAAACATAAGCGGGATATATGCAATAATTATTTTGATGATCCAAGACAAGTGTAAAGTATGCAATTTGATGTTCCCCCTCAATTCATGTTCCCCCTCACTTTAAGCATGAATGAAGTTGAGAGTGATATAGCATACTTCTTGATATCTCGTTTCTTCCCCCTTTTGCCATTAGCAAAAATATACAAGAGAAGAATATGCAAAAAAATATGAAATAAACAAAAGTTTATTTATTGGAAAATAACATTACATGGGTGGAGCCAAACACAATAAAACGAACAACTAACCAACCAAGGAAAAACAAATCAAAAACAACAATTTCACATCATCAAAAACAACAATTTCATCATTCATCACCCCCATCCCCTTCATCATCATTGGGAGGCGCTTGATATGGCACCACCTGAGCATAGGCATAATGCACGTGATCAAAGTAACCATGGACCTCACGGGTTAATTGAGTAATTTGGTCAGAGATAGTCCGGAGGGTAGGCTCCTGAGGAGGATGAGCACGACGGGCTTGTCGATTTTGAGGAGGAGCGGGAGCATGATCACCATCATGATGAAAGGAAGACTCCGAAATTTCCCAGATTTTGGTGCTCTTTTTGAGAGGACCATTAGCAATATTGACCCCGGAAGCTTCAAGAAATTTCATTATTAAGAGGGCATAGGGGAGAGGTATGTCATCTCTGGTGGCATTGAGCATATGAGATTGAATAAGCTTGCACCAATTGACTTTAACACCGGTGATAATGGCATGAAGAAATTTGGCATCCTCTTGGGAAATGGTGGTGTGATTGAGTTTACGGGGTTTGAGAACACGAGTGATGAAATAGAGAATGAAACGATAATTCGGGTCCATACCCTTTATGGTGGGACGACGGGAAGAAGACTCATCATAGGCGACTCCGGCTTGGCGGAAGAGATTAGCTTCATCAATCATGTCCCCGGCATCATTTATGTACTGGTAGATGTCTTCACCATCATGCGGAATGCCGGCAATGAGGTGGAGGTTATCTTCAGAAATTAGAATGGAAATGCCGTTAACATTGGTAACGAGTTCACCCTCATCATCTTTGTGAAGGTTGGAGTAAAAAGCTTCAACCAAAGTAATGTTGTAGTAGGGGTGAGTAAGGAGTAGGAAATTGAAAAGTTGGCACTCTCTTAGCATATTCGCGGCTGGAATGAATGGTGCAACAAGAGCGTTTGTTGAAAAGCGAGGAGGGAGAATAAGGCGTTTCTCAAATTTGGTTAAGAAACGGGTGAGCTCTTCATCGGATTCAAAGAATAGAACCGATCCATCTTGATATGGATGGCGAGAAGAAGAAGCACCTTGTTTGGAACGAGCACGTTTGGAGTTGCGGCTTGACATTTTTGAAAAAGATGTGCTAGGATTTTTCAAAGATAACAAGATAATTTGATGCTTGGGAGGCTTGAGTGAGTATACAAGAGCATATGTTCAGCCTATATATAGAGAAGGAATGAATCTTACACTTATTTGAAAAGATTTGAAGAGATTTGAAGAGCTTTGAAGTCTGAAACGGTAAAAAATAAATTCACTGACCGTTCAATAATCGATTGTTTGAATAGAATAATCGATTGTCATTAATGAAAATGATCTGACACATCGATTACACGCCAGAACGGTAAAAAAATTTGAAAAAGATAGTCGATTGTCAAACTTGGTAATCGATTGTTTTTCATATTTATGACTTGACAGGAATCGATTGTAGAGCCAAAACGGTAACATAAGTTTAAAACAGATAATCGATTGTCAATATATAGTAATCGATTATTTCACTCACAGAGAGTTTGGATTTTGGCAAATAATCGATTGGCAGAACAAATAATCGATTGTTTGGAAGGGGGATGCTAAAATGATTCTATCAAGCAATGTAAACATTCAACAAGATTTCATGACAAAAAAATTGAATCAACAAATAATCGATTATTGATACTGATAATCGATTGTAAGCATAAATAATCGATTATGATCGATTTTTCTTGTATCAAGACAATTTATACTTTCCTCTTACCTTTTGGGGGATACCTGCAAAATAGAATTAAACATCTCCGACGCTCAAGTCAGTAATCTATAAATGAAATAATAACTTTGAAACTAGTGTAGTCGGGTGAAAAACGTGAACTCTTAAGAATTTTGTCCTAGGATGTTTTTAAGAGGGTTTAGGGTACTTACCTTCCCTTCGACTTTGCCAATTACCTGGTTTTGAACATCCTCCGTTCATTTTGGTCTTTTGGCTCATTCTTCAATTTAGGAAGCTTCTTCCACAATTTTGCCTTTGTCTTCCTTGTATTTTGTCTTTTAAATTTTTCGAAAATACTTCCGATTTTGAAAAAAAAATGCCTAAATCGACTTTTCCGTCTCTTCCTCCTTCTTTGTGCTTTAATTGAAGGAATTTTGAATTCGTCTCCCCTCAAGTGTTTGGAGTATCCACTACACTTGATTCCTTCAAGCACACCTGCAAAACAAATCAATGCTCTTTTGGTACCCATGCCATTTTGGGTCCTTGAGGGTTATGCATACTATAATGATATGTTTGAGTAGCATGTCTATGTCTCGTAAAGCATGCGGGAGCAATATGACCAATTCGTCTACAATAATGACATGTCACATTTGGATTATGCATGCGTCTAGGCTCATAGTAGCTAGAATAATGCACATTGTTTACTCTATTTTCATTTCTCCTAATTTGAGCACCATAATCATTTCTAGGTTGAACATTTCGGGATCTTCTAGCATGATCACTGTTGTGCCTAAAATATGCATCATGTCTGTGGTGACGATTACTAGGCGGAAGGTCATGTCTAGGTCTAATATTTTGTCTAGCATGCATGTTTGTTTTAGGAAAGGCATTTTTGTTATTAATCCTAGATTGAGCTCTAGGTGGTTGGGTTTTTGCATCAACCTCTTCTTCATTTATGAAGCCTATTCCATGCTTGGTTGATTTCAAGTTATCAAGCACCACATTCAAGTTTTTATGAGAGGAGTTGAATTTATCTAGTGTGCCTTTTAATCTACCTACTTCATTCTTAAGGTCTACACAAGAAGCACAATTTTTTGTAGAACTCTCGGGCTTGTCAGAACTTCTTTTCCCATAAAACTTGTTTTGTTCTAGTAGCTTCTCATTTTCCAAAACCAATTTTTCTAATTCTTTTTCTTTTAATGAAAACTGTTTTTGAAAATCTTGTTCTTTTAGAGAAGCACTTTCTCTTAAACTAGTGACGGTTTTTGTAACTTTGAGAAATTCAGCATACAATTCATCAAAGGCATTTCTCATGTCATCAAGAGTATAAAAATTTTGAGAAGAGATTTGACTTACCTCACTTTGATTTTCTTCCTGTGCCATGAGGCAGAGATTTGCCGCTTCTTCATTTTCTTCTTCACTGGATTCGTCTCCGGAATCTCCTCCCCAAGATATGTATGCTCGTTGCTTCTTGAAGGGTTTCTTCTCCTTTTTAAGATTTGGGCAGTTTGTTTTGATATGCCCTGTTTCGCCACATTCATAACATTTAACTTGCTCACCTTGCTTTTTCCCTTTGCGGTCATATTCTTTTCGCATGAATTTTTGGAACTTTTTGATGATGAGTCCGAATTCGCTATCTCCATCCTCTTCAATTGGTGATTGACTTGTGCTCGCCTTTAGAGCAATCTTTTGCCTTCTTTGTTCATCAATAACAGGGTTAAGAATAGTGGATTCATAAGTCTTAAGATTACCTCTAAGAGCGTCTATGGTGACGTTCGTGATTCCAATTGACTCTTGAATCGCATCGGCCTTTGATCGCCATGCCGGTGTTAGACTCCTAAGGATTTTTCGAACTAGTTCTTTGTCTGTGAACGTCTTCTTGAGCGCGTGGAGATCATTCACTATTGATGAGAACCGCTCGAACATCTCGTCTACCTTTTCGCTTTCCTTCATATGGAACAATTCGTAAGCATGAGTTAAAAAGTCAATTTTAGCTTCTCTTACCTGGTCAGTCCCTTCGTAAGTGACCTCAAGCTTGTCCCACATTTCTTTCGCTGTTTTGCAGCAGGAGATTTTCCTGTAATCATTAGCATTAACAGCACAAAGTAATAAATTAATAGCTTTAAAGTTATTTTGGACCATTCGATTATCCTCGGCGTTGAATTCCTCTTCTGATTTTGGCACCCATTCTTCTTCCACCCTTTTGACAGGAACCTCATTTCCTTTGGTGTACACCTTCCACAAGTAAGGGCTGTTTGATCTGACAAATATCTGCATCCTTTCTTTCCAATATGAATAATTAGTCCCGTTAAACAAAGGAGGTCTTGTGGGGCACTGTCCTTCATCAATACCTGCAAAAGAGTCTAGAGTAGAAGCCATGGAAAGATTCTCTCAAACGGTTAAGTCTTTCAGAGAGTATGGCTCTGATACCAATTGTTGGACAATACGCTTTACGCTAGAGGGGGGGGGGGGGGTGAATAGCGTTTTAAAATTATTAAGCGTTTTAGTGCGGAATTTAAAAACTTTGCAGAAATTAAAACAAGTGCAGTAGAATAAACTTACACAATGATGTATCCTGGTTGGCCACAAACGTGGTTAGTCCAGTCCCCGAGAGACTCTCTCGAGATTTCCACTAAACTTGTCAAGCTTACGGGTGCTTAACAAACCGTTACAGCTGAGGACACAAGCCTCACCTAGTTGCTCGGGGATCACAATCCCAAAGACTTCAATTGCTCGGGGATAACAATCCCAAAGACTTCAATTGCTCGGGGATAACAATCCCAAAGACTTCAACTGCTCGGGGATAACAATCCCAAAGACTTCAATTGCTCGGGGATAACAATCCCAAAGACTTCAACTGCTCGGGGATAACAATCCCAAAGACTTCAACTGCTCGGGGATAACAATCCCAAAGACTTCAACCGAGGAATCACAAGTTCCTCAACAAACGAGAATCGCAATTCTCTTACAAATACAAAACACACTCACTTTACAAAGCACTCCTTAATGAGTAGATATGAGTAGAAATAGTACGCTCAAGATCACAACAACTTAGCTCAATAGAATGGCTCTTCAAAAAGCTTTATGGATGAATGGAAAATGATGATCAATGTAAGAAAGCTTTTAGCAATGAAAATACTCAAAGTGTATATGTTGTTGTTGTGAAAACACTGAGTTGAAGCTGTATTTATAGGTGAAAAACTCAGTCTTACCGTTGTCTAATTGCCAATTAAGGATTGCTGAAATTACTCAGTGACAATCGATTGTCAAGACTAAACAATCGATTGTTTGCCTATCAGATCAAAAATTCAATCCCAGATTTTACGTCAACAATCGATTACTTCAAATCAATAATCGATTATTTATAACGTTAAGAAATCCTTTCCAATTTTTGGCATAAAACATCGATTGTCCGGAAATCAACAATCGATTATTTTAACAACGTTCAGAAAATCTTTTCCAGATTTTACGCAAAACATCGATTGTTAAATATCAACAATCGATTACCTGACGGTAATTGAAAATATATGACTAACGGTCAGCTTCAACAATCGATTATCAAATGGAATAATCGATTATTAATTAATTTCAAAACTCTCTGTCTCATATATAATCGATTATCAAAAGCCACAATCGATTATCATTTTATTTAAAATCATTGGGAGACATTTTTCTCATTCTAATCGATTACCATTAGTTCATAATCGATTTTTATGAGTTTTGAAAACTTTGCCTCAGTTAACAATCGATTATCATAAGTACACAATCGATTGTTATGCAGTTTGCAAAAACCTGATGTTAACTGACTTACTCACAATCGATTATCATTAATTCACAATCGATTGTCATGCAGTCTTGGCTCAGAGATACTCGATTATCATAAGAACATAATCGATTATCTTAGCCCAGATTTTTGAGGCATGTTTGGAAAACATTTTAACAAATGTAAATATGCATAGTTTAAAATCATTTGACACTTAATTTAAATATGCATGATTTTGGAAAAATAATTTTAGTAGAGAAGCCATGTTATGAGCCAAGTTGAGGAATCAAGATCACAATTAATATTGACTCAATTATAACATTTCTAAACTTTGTCTTGAGCTTCTTGTAATGCATCCATTTTGTGCTTGTCCTTGAGTACTGCTATATATCGCTTTTTGCTTTGTTTGACATTCATCAAAACCTACAAAAGAACACACGTTTAGTATATTGCATTTGAAACGTGTTTCCAACACATATAAGGGATAGTAAAAGTATAGAGTAAATATTTAAGTCTAAGTACAAAGTATACTTAATTTTGGGAAATGATTTAGCAAAGCAAAATAAGGAAAGGAATCAGTTAACCCTTGACAGGCGAGTAAAATCAGAATTTCACAGGGAAAAGTTTTGAAAATTAGTCACGGGTTTGAAAATCAATCACAGAAGGGACTCAGTATATAAATGAAATGCACAAGTAATAGACACGTGAGACCAAGCTACAACATGAAGAAACAACACACAGTAATAGCACAGAATTAATAGACAATAAGCATTCATAGCATGATAGTCACATAGGTCAAGTTTCATTGGCTTAGTAATAAAGAAAAAGATCAGAAGCATGCAAAGAGTCAAGTGAAATCTCTGAAACATAATCGAGTTTGACAGATAGCAAGAACTCAGAACAAAATGAATCACATAAAGAAAAGAGATGCTGAAGTTGAAGAAAGCACATTGAGCAATTTCAAACAGAGGAGTTGCACACACGACCTCAGGAACTCGAATGAACCCCAAAGAACTAGGGTTTTTGAAATCAGTCGAGTTTAGAGGCGATAAGCAAGTGAAACAAACAATTCCAGAATCTCAAATAAACCACAAAAATTAGGGGTTTCAACACTAATCAGGTGTAAACAAAGTAAATCAGACAGATAGACTCAGAAACTCAAAAATATCTCCAAAAATTAGGGTTTTAAACACCATTAAAACCTAGATATGATAAGCAAATGAACCGAACAAAACATTCACAAACATACTCAGGAACCCTAATTTAAAATCAAAGGATTTTCAAAACGAAAATGTGGGAAAAACACTTGAAACATCAAATATAGCGTAGATCTAGCACAAATCTAAACAAATAAATGAAAAAGAACCTTGAATAGGGTAGGGTTTCTGAGAACCCTAGAAACAAGAAAGGCTTGGAAGAAACAAGATCAGATCTGGAGTCGATAAGGTCAGAACCAAACTTAGGAGGTTAAGATACGCCGGAGCAGGACCAAAAATGGCTGGAAACATCGAATTGATGAAGGTATGAATGAAGACCCTCGAAGTCTGGCCTTGATCCTTCAGGTATCAAGCACGTGAGAGCAATAGGAGGTGAGTATAGGTCGTTTATGGCTTGAACGACCATGGATATCGGTGGGTTTGGGGTTGAAAGCGGCAGAAAGCGATTAGGGTTTCGAGGGGGTTCAAAAGCATTTGAGAGAAGAGAGGAGTTAGAGGCAGAATCTATGAAAGAATGATGTAGGGGGTTAGGGGTCGTTTGAAATTAAAAAGGAAAGAAAGGATCTTGGTCCTTATTCAAAATGATCAACGACTCAGTTTTTAAAAAGAGCGGGCGGGTTTGGGCAATTAGATCAGGGATTGGGTCCAAAATGGAATTAGTCATTTGACTTGGGGAGAATTGGGTTAAATAAGGGCATCAATTTGGGTAAACATGAAATGAAAAAGAGCTAGATTTTAAATAACCACTTTTCCATTTTTTATTTTTTTAAAAATAATAAAAAGTTTTATGAGACAATTTGAAGGTACTAAATGAATAAATAATATACAAATATTAAATTAAAAATACTGGAAGTAATTTTATAATAATAAAATGCTGTAAATCATAAAATGGACTATAATTGCAGTTACGTGCAATTTAGCTTTAAAAATGCCAAATTAATTTCTAAAAATATGCAAAAATCACCTTAATTATATTTTTGCATAAATATGAGGAAAACAATAAGTTATCCATCAAAATGATAATTTTGGAAATAATTATTTAATTTTGTGGTATAAAAATAGACAGTATATAGGTTTAAAAAGGTCATTAAAAATACCAAAACTCTTGGTTGCCTCTATTTAGAAAGTATTTTGAGTATAAAAATACCTAGGAAAAAATTGGGTATCAACACCCATGCTAGGTGACGGGCGTGTCGGTGTATTCCCCGAGGGATTGAGACTTGGTCCGTCCCGTGAGGCTGTGAGGCATAGTAACCAATATTTGTGCTTATCTATTTAATTGTTGTTGAACTTGTTTGCCTTCATGTTAAAGATCATGATTATGCTTTATTCATTCTCATATTATTTGTACTCAGTCAGAGAAATTTTTGTACATGTTTACCTAAGTCTCTATTATTTTCTAATATGCTGTAATACTTGTTGTAGGTTGTGTCCCCTTATTTGTTGTTGATGATGAGGCTAGTGAGGTACATGATTGAGTGAAGTCGAGGGCCTGGTTGTGAGGATATTGACACCATAGCATGTGAGCTATCTGCGTAGCACATGAGCTAACCGTGCGCGTCTTGATACCGTAGCGCGTGAGTTGTTCGCGTAGAACATGAGTTGGCCGTATGGATCCAGGTATTGATATGATAGCACATGATTTGTCCGTGCTTAGGGATTGGGCTTTGGGAGACCCTATGGAATCTGTAGACACCTCCAATAAGTGTAGAGTGTTGAGTGTGTTAAGTGCCGAGTTCGAGTGATGAGTGATGGAGTTACACTGTTGTGAAGTTGTATTTATTTGTGTTGTGGCTGCATTTATCTATTAAATTTCTTTGGAGAATTTACTAAGTTATGGAATTTACATGTTTATTTCTATTTGTTTTTAAATTGTGAAAATAAATAATTGGACTGTTTTACTTCGGTCGTCACTACTGCTCAGTTCCTTAGTTATTTCTATTACTACTGAGTCGGTTATACTCATACTACACCCTTCACTTTATGTACAGATCCAGGTGAGTTTGAGCAAGACGATCGTTTAGTTCATGCCGGCTATCTTTGGAGACTGCAAGGTAGCTGCTAGCGTCCATAAGGCCTTGTTACTCATCTTGTCATTTCTTCTTTTGGACAGTTAGAAAATTTATTTATCTTAGTTTATAGTTTTGGACGTTCATGACTTAGTGACACCCCGATGTTCGGGGCTGGTTTGAGTATTTTTTTATATAATATTTAGAGTTGATTTAGATTATGAAAAATTTAAATGTTGAAATATTTTATTAATTTCTTATAATCACTGTAGTAGTAATAATTTGGGATGTAGGCTTGCCTTGTAACACGATAGGATCCATCACAGCCATGATTAGATTTTGGATCATGATAAGTTGGTATTAGAGCCTAGGTTACATAGATCTCACGAGTCATGAGCGGATTTAGTAGAGTCTTGCGGATCGGTGCGGAGATGTCTGTACTTTTCTTCGAGAGGCTGCAGAACCTATATGAAAACTTTACCTTCTTGAATTCTTATCATGCAGTATTAATTCAGCTTGAAGTATACCTCTTTGAATTCCTTCCACGCATTCGTATACGCACATGAGCACTCGGTATTAGTTGTGCATCAACGGATTGTGATTCCCTGGATGAGGTGCAAGATGTAATTTCTGTGTGTTGAGTTTGAGCCAGTCTGGAGGACTTGAGGCTGGGTTTTGACTATAGTGATAACTAGGGATTTTGACACATTTTATACTCTTTTTTGCTTATGCTTTGATTAGAAATTCATACAAAATAGTCCCAAAAGGCTCATAAGTTGTGCTTGATTGCAGGTTTGATCAACAAAGTGATAACATGTCAAAGATCAGCTCAAAAGGAGGGAAACTTGCACAAGTGCCAAAGATAAGACAAGCTTAGGCAAAATAGGTCCAGTGGGGCCGTACACCACTTTGTGCGGTCCGCACTAGGAGGTTTAGAGAGCATGTTTTCAGACTAAAAAGCAATGTGGCCACACTAGATTTAGTGCGGTCCGCACTAGAATCCATGCGGCCGCATTAGCATTCTATGCGGTCCGTAGAGCCAAGATTCAGAGAAGTTGAAGTTTGGAGCTTTCAAGCCAATGCGGTCCCCAGTCCATTTTGTGCGGACCGCACTAGAAGTCACCATGACCACAGTCCATTTTGTGCGGTCCGTGGAGCCTAAGTTCAGAGAGCTGGATTTTGAAGCCAAGAGTCCTAGTGCGTCCGTAGTACATTTGTGCGGTCTGCACTAACCCCGCATGGGCACTTTTGTCCATATTTTTCAACTTATTAGAAATAGATCCTTTTCCATTAGATAGTTTTTAGAAGCAGCTGCGCTCGTGGGAACGACTCTTGTAGCCATTTTGGTCAATTTTACTTACTTTTCATCATTGAATCTTTTTATTTAACTTAGCAATTAATTCATATGTGCTTATCTTCATCTATTTCTTATTTTTCTTCTTTGGATATGAGTATTTAGACCCCATAGCTAGGGTTGTGGCTCAATCCTAGTGTGGGTAATTGATGGGTCTTACATTTTAGGGCTAAATTGACTATGAGTATTTGGTATTTGGGTCAATTTCTTGTTAATTGCTGAATAAGTGGTTGCAAATACTAGTTTGTGTTTAGTTGACTAGGGCTCTACTTGAGAAAGAGAGCCTAAGTCTCAGAAATTGATCCAACAAGGAATTGGGGCGTACTCAAGAGATTGATAGCCCCAATTAAAAGGGTTATACCTCGAGAGAGTAATACTCGACTTGAACCCTAGTTGCTTGTGCAAATTTGCATACCCAATTGCTCTTGAGAAAGTTAATTGGGTAAAATCACTTGAACCACCGAAAAGTGTATAGTGGGTAAAGTATTGCAACAGCTATATCATACTCCCAAATCATGTCAATTGTGCCTTAGTTTCAAGTACCCGCCAATTGATCACCTAGGTAGATGTCACTACCCTAGTGCCCTTTAAACTATTTGAACAACCCACATCATTTCACTCTTAGCGTATTTACAATTTGTAGTTTTTAAAAGTAGAATTATAAAGAAAACTCCAAAAATGATGAGAAGTGTAATTTGGAACTCTGCGCAATCCTAAGCTAAATAGATACTTAACTCAAATTCTAGCTCTCTGTGGATATTGATCCAGACCCAAAACATGGTAAAAGCTATTGCGACCCTCTCTTGATACTTATTAGTAGTGCGGTGTTGGAAGCGATCATGTAGTTTGAGCACTGAGGTGTTGATTGCGTGAGCGCATGCTTGTGGATTTATATGTCCGGTAATATCCCTACTAATGGAAATAACGGCTGGATAGCTATGTGATGAGTATGATGTGACCACGAGATGAGTTCATATGATTTGAATGTGATGAAAAGGATTTACTTGAGGTGGTACAATGATCTGATGGCTTATGAAACAATTCTGGGCATGTTCGAGGACGAGCATTTGTTTAAGAGAGGGAAGATATAACGACCCGGTCAGTTGTTCTGAGAGTTATAGCCTTGTTTTCCCCATTTCTTTTTCTTTATACGTTGTTCATTTGTGTTGAGTTGTATCGAGTTGGTAAGTTTGAATTCAGAGTAGTTTTGGAGTGAAATGATCACTTAGTCTCTTAGTTAGAAAGCTAAGTTAGAAAAGTCAATCAGAAGTTGACTTATGAGTAATCGAATTCGGATTTGAATTTTTATGACTCGCTTAGCTTCGTTGGGTGATTTTATAATCAGGATTTTGTCTGGAATATATTTTGGAGGTCCGTGGTAGAATTGGACTTGAATTGACGAATGTTGGAAATTTAGAAGTTCTTAGGCCCTAGGTTGATTTGGTGTTATTTTGGGTGTTCCGGGGGGTTTGACTAGGTTTGGATAATGATATATTACTTGCTGGAATTATTGGTTGAGGTCCTGATGACCTCGAGTGAGTTTCGGGTAAGTTTGGGTTGTGTTGCGATCGTTTTTTATGTTTCAACACCGTTTCTTCAAGCATAAATGGTATCATATTGAATAAATAAGCTCCGATTTCTTTTATTATTGAATCATTAGATCCGTATCATAACTACAGACCCGTAGCAAAAAGAATCGTCGAATTTGGACATCATATGGGGATTTTAGGATTATTTTACTAAGAATTAGGTAGCCAATTTTTTAGATTAATTATAGAATTGCCACTGACGGCATATTTAAAAACCTGCACTATTTTGCCAATATTAAACCCAACATATCTCTTTCATTATAGATCAAATTGAGTGATTTAAAAATTTAACTTGGCTAGAATTTTACAAGAAATACATTGGATGCATAAAAAGCGAGTTTCAGGATCGGTTGGCAAGAGAGACGAGGCAGGATATCTGGCAGAAAAACATATAAACTAAGAGTTTGTTCATTCGGTTATATTTTGAGTTGGAGAGTTCGGATTTAGGCGATTTTGGAGGAGATTTTCACCATATGGATTGGGGTATTCTCTCAGTTTTGGTTATGTTTAATGAAGCCATCTTCGTTTTTGGGATTTGATAGATAATTTCAAAGTGAAATTGAGGGAGTCAAGGCTTGAGTTTTGGAGAGTTTTAAGTGAGGATTTGAGTGGCCAAATGGAGTTTGATTTTGACGAATTTTATATGATTAGACTCGGAATGGAGGAGGGTTATTATTCTTCCTTTTTTGAGTGATTCCAAGACGTGGGCCAGGTTTTGGCCGATTTCAAATTTTTGACATATTTTATAGTTTTTATTGTGAAATTCGATTATTTAGCACATGTTGATGCTATTAATCTGAATATGGTTAGATTTGAAGCTTTTGGAGATCGAGTCCAGAGAAAAGGGCATCCCGGAGTAGGATTTTACGTGGTTGAGGTAAGTAATAGTTTTAACTCTTGCTTTGAGGGTATAAACCTGGAGAATTTTGATGTCACGTGACTGTTCGGAGGTGATACTCACGCTAGGTGACGGGCTTGTGGGTGTATACCTCGAAGGATGGAGACTTGGTCCGTCTCGTGAGGCTATGAGGCCTAATAATCATTATATGTATTTATGCATTTACTTGTTGTTGAACTTGTCTGCCTTCATATTAGAGATGATGCTTAGGTTTTATTCATGCTCACGTTATTTGTACTCGGTCAAAGAAATTTTTGTACATGTTTACCTCGATCAGTCTCTATTATTTGCTAATATGCTGTGATACTTGATGTAGGTTGTGTCCCTTTATTTGTCGATGATGGTGAGACTAGTGAAGTACATGATTGAGTGAGACTGAGGGTCTGGTTGTGAGGATATTGATATCATAGCGCGTGAGATGACCACATAGCATGTGAGCTGACCGTGCGGGTCCATGTATTGATATTATAGCGCATGAGTTGTCCGTGTAGCACGTGAGTTGATCATGTGTATCCAAGTATTGTTATGATGGTACGTGAGTTGTCCGTGCGTAGCGCTTGGGCTTTGGGAGCCCTTCCAGAGTCTGTACAAACCCTCAGTGAGCGCAGAGCGTTGATTGTTTTGAGTGTGTTAAGTACTGAGTGCGAGTGATAAGTGATGAAGTGACACTGCTGTGAGGTTGTATTTTTGTTGTTGTTGCATTTATGTGATAAATGTCTTTGTGTTATTTACTAAGTTATGAAATTCACCTATTTATTTCTACTTATTTTAAATTGTGTAAATAAATAATTGAACTGTTTTACTTAGCTCATCACTGTTGTTCAATTCCTTAGTTATTTCTATTACTACTGAGTCGGTTGTACTCATACTACACCCTGCACTTTATGTGCAGGTCCATATGAGTTAGAGTCCGGTGATCGTTGAGTTCACACCGGGGTGTGCTATTTTTAGAGACTGCAAGGTAGGTGCTAGCGTATGCATGGCCTTGTTACTCCTTTTGTTATTTCTTCTTTTGAAAAGTTAAATTTGTATATCTTAGTTTTTTGTATTAGACGTTATGACTTAGTGACACCCTGATGTTTGGGTATCGTTTCCATACTTTTATATATCATATTTAGAGTTGATTTAATATATGAAAAATTTAAATATTGAAATATTTGATTAATTTCTTATAATCGGTTTAGTAGTAATATTTTGGAAAATAAGCTTATCTTGTAACACGATAGGCGCCATCACGATCATGGTTAGATTTTGGGTCGTGACAAATACCGTCTTCCATAGATATAATCCTTAAAAAGATCAAAACTAGTTAAAGATGCTCACCAATGAATTTGAGAAGAAAGATTCTTCAAAAATCGCCTCTAGAATATTTAGAATTGAAAAATGGTATAAAATTAGATAAGTCTCGATTTTTTCCTCTTTTACCGAGCTGCGACATCACAATTATGAATTCTTGTACGCAATTGCGAAGCTCGTCCTAGCGATACACTATTCTCAAAAGCGATATTGCATCAGTCCCCAACTCGACCCGCCTGATTGTCCTTTGTAATCTTGAGTGTGCCATGAAGTAATCAGTTACCTAATTGTATTATGAAAATATATATATTCAGGTTCCTTCAACACTGTTACCGACATGATGCCGGTAAGTGTTATGAATCCTCAATAACAATAGTCTAAGAAAAGGGATTTGATTACTAATACATTGAAGAACTCAATACAAGAGAAGATAGTAAAAGACAGATAGGGAAAAGTAATAGGGAAAAGTGAAGATTACAGAAAGAAAGGGGATGGGAACAGAGCCGCAGAAAGGAACAGACGAGGGAGGGAGGGAGAGACCAGACCAGAGAGGGGATTCTAACACAAATTGCATAATCTCCAAAATCACCAACCACTACTCTGTTTAACAGAACTGTTCTTTCGCTCATTACTCAACCTGGATCCCAAATTAGCCTAGCCATATTACTTGTTCTCGGCCCAATAGCTCTTCTCAGCCTAATAGTTATTTGTGTGTTGATATCCTTGCTGAGTTGGGGTTAATTCGTAACAATACTCCCATCCTCAATAAGAACCTTGTCCTCAAGGTTCAAGTCAAGAGCAAGGATACTCATGAGCTTCCAACCAACAATATCAATACTAAGGCATTCATTATGCCTAATGGAAAATATAGGATCCAACGCACTTTTAGTAAACCAAGCTAAACCATATCCTTTGTGGCTCTCGAACATTAGCAGTATTATCAACTTGAGTGCCATCCTAACCTGCCCTGTTTATTGACATGATCTTGCTTGCCCTCTTCGCGAAGCAATTAGCGGAAAACGAAATGATTGAATCAAGGAAAACTTTCCAGAAGAAAATTCCCACAAAAGCAACCCATGTAATGTGATCAGCAACCCATCAATTTGCCTCAAGCACCTTAGTATCCTTTCCTTGGTCACCTTTAAAGCCATCACGATATTTTCTGTTGAGTAATGGCCATCAAAGATGGTATTTTACATCACCTCTTTTGGAACACACCCCTTGTTAGATATGTTTTTCAACTTCCACTCAACGTCATCACATTTCGAAAGTTTCAGCAGAGTACACATCCTATACACGACAGTTCTTGACATTATACCATTTAATCTTATTTCTTCCTTCAAAATGAGTGCTTCTTCCATATTATCATTCTTACAAAGTCCATCAATGCATATATTATAAGAGACAATATGATGACATGTAGTTGTAGTTGCCCTTACCCTCAGGTATTGTGTAGTTTCCACATAAAATCCATTTAAAAACTCTACTATGCTTGAATCCTGATTGACCTTCTTCACACAAAGCTTATCAACTACTTGGACCACATACTTGGAAGCAATACATTCTCCCATGTGTCGAATGAATAAGTATGTCCGGCTAGCTTGTTGTTCATCATTAGCACTAGTATGTCTCTGTTCTATTTTGTTCATGGTTGAACAACTACTATACAAGTGTTGTGCAACTACAAAATGAATAGAATACCCAAGAGTATTATAGAAGACATGTGGGAAACCAAGCATTTGGTTTGAGGTGGCCGCAGGATCTTCAATGGGGAAGATGACATAAAAGGTTCAACTGTTACCCATGTAAAGGCATATGTTGGTGAGTGCAGGCCAAACCAAGAAAATTGTGATCCTTCCACTTGATCAACATTGTCACATTTCTCCAGCGATATATCACTTATCTCTAAGCCAATATATATTTTCAATTATTTCACTATAATAAGAATTCACACACAATTGTCGTCCGGGATCCCATACTTTAATTGTAGAGTAAGAAGATGCATATGAGAAAAACTTGCGAGTAGATTCCTGCAGTAGAAATAGCTTACACTGCGGAGTCCAGAAATTCTCCATATGCGCTGTGGAAACCAGTGCACCGCCAGTCCATGGATCGCAGTCCCCCAACACGAAAGTTCCAGCATCTTGCTCAACTATGGGGAAGATGACATAAAAGGTTCAACTGTTACCCATGTAAAGGCATATGTTGGTGAGTGCAGGCCAAACCAAGAAAATTGCGATCCTTCCACTTGATCAACATTTTCACATTTCTCCAGCGATATATCACTTATCTCTAAGCCAATAATTATATTTTCAATTATTTCACTATAATAAGAATTCACACACAATTGTCGTCCGGGATCCCATACGTTAATTGTAGAGTAAGAAGATGCATATGAGAAAAACTTGCGAGTAGATTCCTGCAGTACAAATAGCTTACACTGCGGAGTCCAGAAATTCTCCATATGCGCTGTGGAAACCAGTGCACCGCCAGCCCATGGATCGCAGTCCCCCAACACGAAAGTTCCAGCATCTTGCTCAACTATGGGTGTTACAAACTCTCGGCCACCACTAGGAAATGGATAAGAAAGTCTAACAGATCTCGCACCGGAAGATGAGCCTACCAATTCACTGCTATCAAGAGAAAGCAAACACGATTCCATGATAACATCACTCTCGACAAATGATTGCACGATAACATCCCCAAACATAGAAAGCTTTTCGTCCATCAAAATTCTCTCCTTACCGCCATAAGATAAAGTGGCATAGGTATTTAGTATTATACAACTCAAAACTTCAAGTCGAAAATCACATAGTTATGACTACTTAATTGTTAAAGTGAACTCTTCATCCCATGCTATTTTTTCATAACCAACAAATAAAATTTTGTCAGGAACATACCGCTCGATATCTGAGACCTCATTAGCCATCATGAATTTCTTATCAACAGAACTCCACAGACATGGACTCCTGGGAATGTGAAGCAATATGACATTTTCAAATGGATGTGTGACTTGAGAGGGGCTCGCAATCACTTTTGGCACTATATCCTCTCGGCTAGTAAAAGGTACTAAAAAATTGGTTGCCGCATTAGTTGGAGAGACATAGTTCTTATCAATGGTTTGTTTGCGGTTTCCATCAAGCACCTTGTTTACCTCTGAATTACCATCTTCCAAGTAAGATACAACATCTAGTACCGCGGAGTCGCAATTATGTGGCATTTCGTTGAAAACATGGTCTTCATCTAATAATTCGTCTTTCTTAGTTACCAGTACATTAGTAGCTTGTAGCCCATCTAATATTTCCATGTTTTTAAGAAGTTCAACTTCAACATGACTACCAGTAGAGACATTCTACGTGGAAGCGACATCAATATGCATTTCTAGTAACTCACTAGTTTCAACAGCTGCTTCATTATCTCGAATGACGCCCAACATTTCCTCAAACACATCGTATGCCAGGTTCAAGTTGTTGTTGTCCGAGTGCTTCTTGCAATACTGTAGCGAGGATGAGATGTTAATCTTGCACCACCATGGAATAGCCGCATCTCGTGCTAGTAATTTCACCATTGGCTTGTGCCGCTGGTGAACGGCAAAGCACCTGCCAGGTTCTTCTCTATTTCGGGTGCGAAAACGCAGCTTCAGTTTCTCCTTAAAATGATTCCAATCAAAAAATTGCTTTTTTCGAAAAAGCCAATCAAACCAAGCAAGAGCTGCGCCATCAATAACAATAGTCTAAGAAAAGGGATTTGATTACTAATACATTGAAGAACTCAATACAAGAGAAGATAGTAAGAGACAGATAGGGAAAATTGAAGATTACAGAAAGAAAGGGGATGGGGACAGAGCCGCAGAAAGTAACAGACGAGGGAGGGAGAGAGAGACCAGACCAGAGAGGGGATTCTAACACAAATTGCATAATCTCCAAAATCACCGACCACTGCTCTGTTTAATAGAACTGTTCTTGGGCTGAGTAATGGATCCCAAATTAGCCTAGCCATATTACTTGTTCTTGGCCCAATAGCTCTTCTCAACCCAATAGTTATTTGTGTGTTGATATCCTTGCTGGGTTGGGGTTGATTCGTAACAGTAAGAGGCGCATATTAGACGCTGAATTAAAGTAATGTCTCCTTAGAATAAAGATAGGAAAATTACATGTTTGTGTTGACATTTTTGTTTTTATTTTATTATATTTGGTTTGTCTGCATGCATCAATGGAAAACTTTTTTTTCCCTTAAATGAGAGAAACAGATCATTTGATCTGCAAGTTGCAAACTATAACAGCAGCCAGAGAGAGACTAAGAATGGTTTACTCAATAAAAAAAGACAGACTTTATGAATGGTAAGAGGCCCAACGCATAAAAAGTTTTAAATAGTTCCATTGCAAATAGGAATATTTGTTTTTTTATGCATGTGCAAACATATTCCACCTACTATAGACTCTTAATTCTAATAAGAAAACTCTATTATTTAAGCGTATTTAAATTTGGACAGAATGCCGAGATACAATTATGTGTTGTTCTCCTAGATTTTTAACCCGTTCATTTCATGCTCTAAATCAATAAGCACATTCATATACCTTTTATATAAGGTTGAATTGGGTTAATAGATTTCTTGCACGGGATAAATCCCTGTCCCTCTACGTCAAGTAGTTTCATCTAGATACCTTTAAATATTAAAATATACTTTTTTTGTTCCACTTTATGTGACAAAATATATAGTACGGGGGTCAAATTTGGAATGTTTATAATTTCTTCAAATTTGAAATTAACTATACATATATATTTGAAAACTACATAGAAAGATTTGTTAATAAAAAAATGCATAACTCAAAATGATTATGAATTATTTAAGAAATACATGGTAAAAAAAAACCCTTTTGACTCCCAAAATAAATTACTAAATCAGAGGGAGAGATCTTTAAACCCCTCAAAGTGGGTGCTATTTCGAGTCAAAGGCAAGATCTCCACGAATAGGGTTCAAATTTTATTTTTGTAGCTAGTAGGAATTAAAGTTACGACATTATAAAATTTTTTAACTCTCTTAACCACTAAACTACATTTTTAAATTGTGTTTAAGGAGGTTCAAAATTTAATATATAAAAGTAAAAAATAAATTTTGCTTGATATATAAAATGTAATATTTTGACGAGGGGACCCCTCCCACCCCTAAATCCGCCCCCGTTTTTAGTCAATTGCAAGTAGACTAGTAATGATATGAAATATGGCAGGAATTTATACATATTGAAATATCAATTGGGAGAAAAAAGATTGACAGGAAATACCTGGTCAGAGCCGCCTCCTTTATTTCAATTTCCAACCAATCAAACACGCTTAAATAAATCACCGTAGTATTCTTCCAGTTTGCAGGCAGATAGAGAAAAAGAGAAAGAGAAAAACAAAGAAAGAAGGGAAAGGAAAATCATGTTGACGAACTTGATTAACAATGATGGAGTGAAAGGTGACATAGAAGGAGGAAACCTGCTCTATCCAGGCATTGGAAATGGCGAAAATGAGCTGCGTTGGGGTTTCATTCGCAAAGTTTACTATATCCTCGCCGCTCAGATCCTCCTAACCACCGTTGTCTCCGCCGTCACCGCCCTTTACACTCCCATTAACCAACTACTCGGTGGCAATATCGTCCTCCTCATTCTCCTCATTTTTCTGCCTCTCATTTGTAAGTTTCATCTTTAATTTTGTGTCATCTATCAATTGATCGGCGATCAGTTTTCTGAAATCGTTGACATTGGATATACAAGTCAATGAAAATGGATGCGTTAATTATATACCAATTACTTACAAATTCATATGAGGGGTACAATAGTCAATTCATTTGGGGAGTTAGTTGCACGGTTAATGTTAATTGGATGATTTTTAGTCAGTCAGCAGCTCATTATGTGCATGCAGATAAATAGAGTACTCTGGTTACCTATGAGATAGAAGGAAAACTTGGAGTTATGGTATAATTATGGCCAGTGTCATAGCTACATAGTGCCAAGAGAGGTCCGTCCAAGCGAACCTGAAAAATTATATTGTACATATAGGTCAAATATCACCTTATTTAACTATATGTTATACTTTGAACATCTTATATACAAATGAGGTGAAGTTCATGGATTTGAATCCCGACTACAAAACCCTCTCGACTCTCTATTTCCTTTGGTTTTGTCCTTACTTTTATTAGTAGAATTTCCTTTGTTTTTTTAGTTTTAATTTATAAAATAATACTTCTATTACAAGTGTTTATGATTATAACTATGTTGGTGTAAATAACGTGTATGGCTCGGTTTGGTATCTCTGCAGTTTAAGCATGTACTTTGACGTACTAACAATTCGTTCTTGTGCAGTGTTGTGGCCTTTGTATATCTTTCAGCAAAAACATCCATTGAATTTTGTTTTCCTTGGCCTGTACACTCTTTCCTTGAGTTTCGGTGTTGGTGTAATCTGTGCTAATACAGATGGTCAGTAGTTTAGCTTTCTATGTAATTGGTTTTTAATTTGTTTGGACTTCTTTTCTACTTCAACCTATTGGATATATAATTTGGTAATGTTTGGAAATTACAGGAAGAATTGTTCTTGAAGCCTTGATCTTGACATCAGCTGTAGTTTTATCTCTTACTTGTTACACATTTTGGGCTTCCAGAAAAGGCCAGGACTTCAGCTTTTTTGGTCCATTTCTCTTTGCGAGCCTCTCTGTACTTGTCTTGGTTGGATTTATACAGGTTGGTATCCTTTTTTTTCCTTACGGAAGAGAAATAAAGCAACAAAAGAAAACTAACCAAGTGAGGGAATGAATGAAACCCCAATAACATCTCCCATATACACAAAGAAATGGTCGAATGCACAAGCGCATGCCATTCAAACAAGACTCTTAACTGAAGGCCAAATTGGCTAAACCATCAGCTACCCGATATCCATGAGATGACGAATGCGGTTGACAATATCACCATTCCGATGAGCCACAGCCCCTCTAGACTGCAACACATATAGAACCGTACTAGAATTATTAATTTCATGTTGAAGACTTTAAGCCATTTGGCTTTAAAGTAGAAGAAGTGTGAATTGGAAATGGAGGGAAATTGAACATTTGAAGAAGTGAACTTTTATCTTGCACTTTGTCCCTCATTGGTGAGGGATAACCATATTTGTGTGCTTATATGTAGAATCACTTCTTAAATTTCTTCAAAGGAGTTGAAGAGATTGAACCCTCGCGCCGTTGTCGTCGCTCGCTCGGCTTCGGCTTCGGATTTGTCAAATGATCGATAAGATTATTTTTGGACAAAATTATTTAATTATTTAATAATTAATTTAAAGCCAAATCACTGCTGAAAAAATACGCCAAAATACGCCAGAACCCAGCTGGCCCGCGTTTCTTCCGCGACCGCGGCAGTAAGTTTCAGAGAGCATCTATGCAATCGCGGTAGAACAGCGGCATGCTGCGTATTTCTGAAAAGACACATTTTTCCAGACACCTCTTCTGATATTTGCCTATAAATTCTGAGGTAAGGCTGCATCTAAAACACACGATAAACACTCCAAAACTTCTTTCTTTTTGAATATACTGCATCTTAATTCGCAGTCTCTCTCTCTCAAATTCGTAAGTATGATTTTGCTCTGTTTTTTGAGTTCGTTGGTATCCTGCAGTTTGTATTGCCATTGTTGCAGAAAGGTTTTTTCTGTTTTATCCTGGAGGATTTAATCCATTACCTTGGCAACGTGTGAGGGGATTAAAATTCCTTAAGGACGCACAAGAAATTGTGGACTCGGAATATTTCTAATTCTTTACTATTTTCTACATTTCTTTATTCTTCTAACAGTTATCTGATTTTATTTTAACACGGTAATGCTAACATTTTATATATCCTATTTCATTTGTTGTTCTGAACTCTAATACTTTGCCCATTTGCAGATATTCTTCCCTCTTGGATCTATAGCTAATGCTATTTACAGTGGAATCAGTGCTATAGTTTTCTGCGCGTATATTGTGTATGACACAGACAACTTGATTAAGAGGTTCACGTATGATGAGTATATCTGGGCATCTGTCCACCTTTACTTGGACATTCTGAACCTCTTTTTAGACATTTTGCACTTGCTAAGGCGGTGAAACAACAAGGTGTGCATATTTGAAATTCTTTTATGAATGTTGCTTTGGTTTTTCATGAATATGAATGGAAGTTGGCTATGTAGATAGATATTGTACATCTCTCTATATATTGCATACTCTGTAACGGTACTCATAAATTCATGCTTTGATCTTGTCAAGTATAGAGGTGGAATTTCCAGTATAAAGTTTCATTGATGTAACTGTAATTGACTGAGAAAATGCATTGGTTTAATTTCTTGTCAGCCTAAGGGAGTTTGAATATATAAGCAAAAGTTTTTAAAACTCAAATACAGTTTATATGACTTTGCTTCCTGAGCAACTAAACATTTAGAAGACTAACTAGTGTTCTTGGATCTAGGACTGCATAATATACATGTAGAGACGGGTCCACGATAGAAAATTTTCGTGTTCAGCTTGTACTGAACTAATTATACCATTAAAATTATGGGTTCAAATCTAATGTTTATTGAGATCTTAATAAATTTTTACATACAGATCTAAATTTCGTGACGAAAACTATGAGTTCAGTTGAACATGTAGCCGAAAGGCTACATCCAAACTAATTTGGATTGAGGTTGAGCATAGTATTACATATGTTTCATACCTAGATGGTGAAATCCTGAACAAGCATTACGATAAGATTATTAAAGATCTAATTAGCAGATACCATTAAATTTCATCTCAGTCAATAAAACGTTCGAGGAAGATTGCCAAACTTAAAAAAAAGAAGGGATTATCTTAAAGGCCCATTGAAGGATATGACATCAATAGTTAAGATTGCTCAATTGTAGTAATAGCGCGGGCTAATTATTTTTCAGCCTTGTAATTGAAAAATAACCGTTGTCATGAAATTTCAAACTCTATTACACCTATGGAATTTGAAAATCCATGACTATTTCTATTATAGGGCTAAGAAGTGGGTATTTGTGAATTTTATCATGCTCAATTGCATAAATTGTACTGTTATTCTTTTTAAGAGGGGTTGCTCTGATGGTAAGCTACCCCCACTTCCAATCGAGAGGTTGTGAGTTCGAGTCTTTCCAAGAGCAAGGTGGGAAGTTCTTGGAGGGAAGGATGCCGGGGGTCTATTTGAAAACAGCCTCTCTATCCAAGGGTAGGGGTAAAGTCTGCGTATATACTACCCTCCCCAAACCCCACTAGTGGGATTATACTGAGTTGTTGTTGTTGTTGTACTGTTATTCTTTTTGTCATGTGTAAGAATGTGTTTGTATGATTTAACTTCTAAGCACATACCATTAGTTTAAATTCTGGAGAATGACAAGTTGATTGAAAAGCATAAATCATGAAACGCTTAGAGTCAAAGAAATTTACCAGCAACAAAATGGGTTAGAGAGATAAACTCCATCTTCTCTAGAAGCCTCCTTTCCAAACCGTAAGGCTGTTCTCCAAAAGCCTCATTTCCAAACCCTAAGTCTGTTCTCCAAAACCTCCTCACTCCCTCAACTAACAATGGACACAGATGGAAAAATCTTCTCGCAGCAAAATGGTATGGACATGAACAAATCTGCTATAGGGACTTTTACACAACCTACACCAAACGAGGAAGCCCTCATAAGTATAAATAAGGCTCCATCCATATCACACCCTAATCATATGGTCATGGAAATTTGCAAGGATCATGAACTGGGAAAAACGAAATCAATAGCCAATTACCAAACAAATCCGCCTATGAAGATGTCCTTCCTAGACACCTTAGTAGCGGGTAAAGAAGCTAATAATGAACCTGAAGAAAGCCAGGTTACAGTACAAACAAACTTGGGCGCCTACGAACATGAAGACAAAACAGACAACTACCCAAACTCGGAAATTTTCATACCGATTATCTCATCGGATAAGGATCGTATATATAAGAACTGGTCAAACGCTCTTATTATTAAAATATTTGGAAGGAGAATAGGCTACCAGTTTCTCCAAAACAAACTTCACGCTATATTAAGGCTGTATTTTGTCCCGGTTCAGGCCCGGGACCGGACCGGGACCGCGGTCCTGGCGAGCCTGCTGGGCCGGTCCTGGCGGGCCTGCCGGTCCTGCTCGGCCGATCCTGTCAGTCCAGTCCTACTGGTACCAAAAGACCGTGACGGGCCGATCTTACGCGTTGAACCGGCAGGCCCGGGACCGCCTGGCGGGCCCAACGACTATTTTTTTAAATTTTTTTTTTTGAAAATTCAGTAACGGCTCTTTGCAAAAAGTAGTTGGAACTTTGAAAAATAGCCATTTGGATCCCAAACTTTAATTTAACCCCAAACTTTATATAATTACACTTTTTCCCATTTCTCAACTATAAATACCCCCTCATTCTTTCATTTTTATTCACCAATTCATCAATATCTCTCAATTTCTCTCAAGCTCTCTTTCAATCTTTCTAGTACAAGTGCTTAATTTATTGTTTTTTTGAAAAATCGTGAAAAATTGTGAAGTTGTTGAATTAAAATTTTCAAGTGTTCAAGTTCAACGATTATCAATTTTCAAGAAGTTGTTCGGCAATCCGGTAAACTCGTTTCAACTCTTACGTGCTAATACTATATTTTTGTGTTTTTTAGTTTGTATAATTCTAATTAGTATGGCATTTTCTTTGAAAAAAATATTCGGTAAAGGAAAAGGTAAAACCGGTGAAAGTAGTGGCCATAATACTACCCTTCCCCCGGCTCCCCGACCTAAAAAATAAGCAAGTTGAAAGTAGTCGCCAACCTAGACGTCCTAATCTGCCTCCCGTAATGCTTGATAGTGATCACCCTTGTTTTCAATTCAGCGATAATGAATTTCTACATGATGTTGCAGTAGGTGATAGATTAGATGATGAAATTATGAATGCTCTTTATCCTAATGAACCTATCTTAGAGGAAAATGAGGATGATAATGATGATGATGAAACCCAAGCACCAGATTAGATGATACACTATATATATAATATACAATATATACTAATTACTACGACACATTATATACATAACATATATCCATATATACATAACACACAATATATAATAATTACTACAATACAATATATACATAACATATATATCCATATATACATAACATACAATATATACTAATTACTACAACACAATATATACATAATATGCAATATATACTAATTACTACAACACATATATACTATACTAATAACTTAGTACACCATATAAAATATATTTTACACTATACTAATGACTACTATACAAGATATTGACTTAAAAACTATAAAAATAAAAAAACCCGTCAGGCCCATTAGGCCCGCCAGGCCCGGCCCGCTAGGCCCAGGACCGCATTGTGCTTAGGCTCGTAAAGGGCCGGTCTCTACCTTGAGGACCCCCAGGCCCGGGACCACCAGGCCACCAAGCCCACCAGACCAAGCCCGGGACCGCGAAGCCCGGCCCGTCAGGACCGTTTAGGCCCGGGTCCGGGACAGAATACAGCCTTATGCTATATGGAAACCAACTGAATACCTGTCCCTCATAGACTTAGAATGCGACTACTACCTAATAAAATATATGAAAGAGGAAAATTATAACAAAGCCCTTCACGAAGGTCCGTGGTTCATAGGAAATCAATTTCTTACGGTAAGAAAATGAGAACCTAGGTTTGTAACATCTAATGCTGCACTAACTTACTCAGCCATATGGGCAAGACTTCCGGAGCTACCCACGGAATTCTACGACTATGAGATTCTTCAAAGAATTGGACAAAAGCTAGGACAATTAATACGAATTGACGCAAGCACGAAATCCACTTCAAGAGGTAAGTAAGCCCGTCTTTGTGTCATGGTACCTATTGAAAAACCCCTTAAATCCTTTGTTGTGATTGAAAAACACATACAACAAATAAGTTATGAAGGGTTCAACCTCCTATGCACTAAGTATGGGAGACTTGGTCACAATATAAAAAATTGCCCTCATCAAATGCCTAAACAAGTTGAATCTCTGGAGACGAGTTCCTCATTAGCCATGGACAAGCTTCCTTCACCAGCCATGGCCAAGCTTCACTCGATTGAGTCCTTAACTTAGGATGTTAACTAGTGGAAAGTTGTCACACGCCAAAGAAAAAAATGAAAAACAGTAATAAACACTACTAGACAAGAACTGGACACAACCAGGACTACTTCTAACCCTAAGAGCATCACTAGCAACCAAAAATGGCAAACTAAAGAAGGTCAAAAATAACCTAATACCCTGAAGGAGTATAAGAGCCTGTTGGATAATAAGATGGTGTCTAATAAAGACATCAACACCTCAAAAGAGGCTAGCTCGACCGCTGCCAAAGTCCTAAAAGAAAAGGACATAGAAAATAATGAGCAAAAACATCAACATCTCATAAATAATCCCATTCCTTGCAAGTATCCAAAAGGCCTTGACAAATCAATAACAGGAGCCATAAACTACATCAATAACTTACAAAAACCCTTGGGCAATAACTCCTCTATACCCTCAACTTCGACAACCTGCACTATAGCACCCTCAACTGTTCTAACGGATGGAGAGTCCAAATTACAAGGAATGGAAATTGACCCTATAAAGCCTACTGAAGATCCTACACTAGACTCAATGCAAAGCCTAAGCAAAGCACATAATATACTGCTCACACTGCCCTCAAATAATTATCTAACCTCTCATCAAAGACATAGTACCAATCAAACTCCAATTAGGTCAACATGAAGTGACAACACCATTAATGCACAAGATCCTATGAGCTCTCGAATAGATATCAAACAAGACCCTAATAATTACCCTCAATCAAGTACTAAGTCCAAACACTCTTCTTTTTTAAACACAAATGAATCCAAACTTTCTGCAAATCATAATCTAAGCAAAGACAACTTCCAAAATGCCAAGGCTACCCCTCAACCAAAATAGAGAGAAACCGGTCAAGGAGGTTCGTTTGGACGATACCTAAATCCCCACCCCAACACCAAACCCCATTGATCTTCACCTCCAGACCATTACAACCAAGTTATGCCCCCCAATCTTGGTTAGAATGGGGCCAAATAGGACGTGGACTCAACATCAATCTCCAACCAGAAGAGAGGGACATCATAATTCAAATAGGGGACCCTCATACTTAGAAAAAATTGTGACAGAAGGAATGCAACTAGGAATGAGCAATGTGATGTTACGCCCGTGGATGAGTTTCCAACACCCCATGCAAGTGAACTTGGGCCCTCACCCATCCCCTTGGAGACCTACTCCTCCCATGCAGGGTTACCCGAACCCTATTCCTCTCTTGCAGAACCCAAACATCCCTATGTACCCTACCCATGCAAACCCTCAAGCCCAAGCTCCAAACTTCTTCACTGCCCAGTACCAAAAACCACGGGCACCCAACACAAATCTCCCCACACCCATGCTGACCCGGACAACACCACTACGCTCGAACCAAACTCAACTAAGCCCCTCAACCTAACAAGAATCGAACTAGAACCAAACGGCAACCATGAAACTCTTGAACCAGAATCAGAATGCAATGGAAGAGGAGGAAGAAGAGGAAGAAATTCCAACAGAAAGAAGAGTGGAACACGGAGTGCTAAGATACCCAAAAATAATGGCATTCCAAGCAAGAAGAGAAAAAAGATTCATCTTAAGCTACCTAGTGGATTTGAGCAAATGCTCCATCTCTATAAGGAAGGTGAATCCTCCGAGCATATATCAACATGTTGTGGTGTTAGTACCAACAATGTTTACTCATTATTGGACACAACAGGAAAGGATGAGGAACAACAACTCCTCAAGTAGCTAGGATGAGAATGTACCAACTAGAAACATAAGTATGAATTTGATTATCTGGAATTGTCGAGGAGCACACAGTGCTGATTTTAGAATGGAATTTAGAGCAATGTTAAATTATCATCGTCCTAGTCTAGTCACTTTACTGGAAACAAAAATGGAGAGTCACCATAATTTGGTTGAGGACTTCAGGTACAGAAGCCTAATTCAAATGCCGTTAAATGGAAACTCGGGAGGTATTGTGCTAATGTGGAACAATGGTGACACAATGGTGGATCAAATTGGTGGTACGGACCAAGAGATACACGCCATGGTAAAGGGACAAAAATCTTCTAAAGTATGGCGATGCTCTATTATCTATGCTAGTAATCTTTTGAACGAATGTTTAATACTATGGGAAACCTAAAAATTATTGCTAAAGTTTTTAGAGGCCCATGGTTAGTAGCGGGAGATTTTAATGAAGTTACTTGTGATATGGAAAAACTAGGTGGTCTCCCTATAAATTATAACATACTCACTAAGTTTCTAGAATATTTGAATAATTGTGGCCTTGTAGACCTAGGATTTAAAGGACATATGTTTACTTGGACTAATAAGAGCAAAAAGTATAAAAATGTGATCATGAAAAGACTTGACAGGTGTATAGCAAACACTGAGTGGATAGAGCTATTCCCCAATACAAATGTAGAACACTTAGTTAGGAGCCACTCAGACCACTGTCCAATCAAAATTGAATTCTTCAAAAAGTTCTCTAACATCAATAATATATTTAGGCTAGAAACTGTGTGGTTGTCACATCCGACATTCAGAGCTTTAGTTGAAAACTTCTGGTCGGACCAACCAAATATTACTAAAGGTGTAGAAAATTTTGGCCAAAATGCTCTAGACTAGAATAAGACAACCTTTGGAAAAATTTTAAAAAGAAAAGAATTATTTTAGCTAAGATTAAATGGAATCCAAAACTCCCAAAATTACCCCCATAGCCAATTCCTGATAAATCTGGAAAATGACCTCCTTCAGGAGTATAATATTATACTCAGGCAAGAGGAGCAATTTTGGAAGCTCAAATCTAGGATCCAATGGATCCAGGATGGGGATGCAAATAATTTTTTTTTCACATCACTACCATGCAAAGAAGGAGGAAAGATAGAATAATTTGCTTAAGAGACGAGGCAGGTAATTGGATCCAAGAACAAAAAGCTATCAAGGCCCGCTTTATAAATTTCTAAAAAAGCCTCTACTCAACGGAGCTCAAGCATTCTAATCTTATTAACACACATCTCCCTTACTACTCCGCTATTAAAGACCAGGACCATCACTACCTACGTAGTATTCCCTCTCATGTGGAAATTAGGAGGCTCTAGACTTGTTTCAACATTACAAATCTCCAGGGCCAGATGGGCTTCACCCGATTTTCTATCAAAAATATCGGAAAGAGACTAGTAAACTCCTCATAAAATTTTGCCAGGAATCCTTTGCGGAAAAAAAAAAATGCTCCCAAGTATGAATGAATCACTAATACGTCTAATCCCAAAAAGCAACATTGTTGAAACAATTAGACAATATAGACCCATAAGACTTTGTAATATGGCCTATAAAGTTGTTACTAAGATTATTATAAACCGCATTAAAACCTTCCTGCCAAGGCTAATTCACCCTACCCAGACTAGCTTCATCAAAGGAAGAAGGGCTGCTGATAATGTTCTCATTATAAATGAGTACTCCACCACTTCAAAAACTCTAAAGGAAGGAAGGCAAAAATGATGATTAAAATAGACTTGGAAAAGGCTTTTGATAAAATAGAATCGTCCTTTGCTAGATTCTCACTATGCTCCCTAAATTTCCCTCCGGACCTTACAAACTCATTATGTCCAGCATCTCCACCACCTCAACTGCTATTCTTATCAATGGATCAAGAAGGGACTTCTTCGAACCATCTAGGGGCATTAGACAGAGGGATCCCCTATTCCCATAGATCTTCATCTTATGTATGGAAGTATTTTCTAGGCTTATTAACCATGAAATAGATTGCTGTCGATGGACCCCCATACAGGTTATCCCCAAAGGCCCGGAACTGTCACATCTCTTCTTTGCGGATGACCTCATTCTTTTAGCTGAAGCCAACAAAAGGAGCTATACCACTATTAAAGACACTATCAATAAGTTTTGCAACGCTTCGGGTCAATCTATCAATTTCGATAAGTCAAAAATAATCTTTTCTAAGAATACCTCATCTGACCAAAAAGACCTCATAAGCAGATGCCTTTCAATGAAATACACCAATAATTTTGTAAAATAACTAGGCTTCCTAATGCCTATGTACGTACTATCCTCCCCAAATCCAACTCCATGGGACTATACTTGATAGTTGTTATTGTTGTAACTGTTTAGAGTTGTTGCTATGACGATATATTTTTAGATCTAAAAGTTGTAAAAATAAGAAAAAGAGTGATGAGTAAATAGGAAATGCAATTCCTTCCCAGAAGATAAGGACATGTAGTCTTGAAGTCCTAATGTTAAATTCAAAAGTTGAGGACATGGTCCTCAACTTAGAGTTTCAAGTTCAAAAGTTAAGGATATATAGTCTTGAAGTCATAAAGTTAAGTTTAATAGTTAAGGACACAAGTTCAAAAGTTAAGGTAAGGAAGTCCATAACTTACAATTACAAGTTCTAATGTTAAGGACGGACAGTCCTTAACTTACAGTTACAGGTTCAAAAATTAAGGACAATAGGTCCTTAACTTTGATTTACAAGTTCAAAAGTTAAGGACAGACAATCCTTAACTTATAACTACACGTTCAAAAGTAAGGACAATCAGTCCTTAACTTACAGTGATAAGTTCAAAAGTAAAGTTCAATAGTTAAGGACACAAGTTCAAAATTTAAGGACAGACAATCCTTAACTTACAATTACTAGTTCTAAAGTTAAGGACACGCAGTCATTAACTTACAATTGCAAATTCTAAAGTTAAGGACATGTAGTCCTTAACTTATAGTTACTAGTTCAAAAGTTAAGGACGTGCAGTCCTTAACTTACAGTTACAAGTTCAAAAATTAAGGACAATAGGTCCTTAACTTTGACTTACAAGTTCAAAGTTAAGGATGCTTGGTCTTGAAGTTTGAGTTCCAAGTTCAAAGGTTAAGGACATGTAGCCTTGAAGTCTAGAACATAGAGTTCCAAATTCAAAAGTTAAGGACATGTAGTCCCGAAGTTCTGACCTTAGAGTAACAGGTTCAAAAGTTACGGACATGTAGTCCTGAAGTCCTAAACTTAGACTTTCAAGTTCAAAAGTTAATGACATGTAGTACTGAAGTCTTGAAGTTAAGGACATGAGCAGAAGGGTGCCTTTGTCCAGATAGTTAAAGTTTATCAAAGCAATGGCTAAATACTAAAGACATTAAAATGGTGACTTAAAAATAAATACATGTATTTTTAGTGCCAACCATGCACTTGCCCCGAATTTTGGCCTCTAGCTGTTTCAGAACTATTTTGTCCTTTGTCAAGGCTTTTGCATCTATACCTGCTTTTTTGTCACGCTTTAACTTGTGCCCGCTTTGCAAAAAAAAAAAATACAAACGTACCCGTTTTTTTGCATAATTTCAGCATATGGGCCTGAAGTAGCAAAGGCAATCACCCAAAACTTCAGTATTTTAGAAGCCGGGCTTGAAGTTCAGCTCTAGAGCTGAAGTTTTTGTTTTGTAACAGAAAAACTTCAGCTTTAGAGCTGAAGTTCGCCAATTATAAAATAAAAACATTAGCTCTAGAGTTGAAGTTTTTATTTTGTAACCGAGAAACTTAAGCTCTTCAGCTCTAGAGCTAAATTTTGCCGGTTATAAAACTTAATTTGTCCAATGATCTGCATTACTCCAACAACATATCCGATATCAATCATCTTTTCAATATTATCCAATCCCGGCCCTCTTAACAAAAATTAAATAAGAGTGATGGATGCAGAATTAATTAATGATATTACCAGTTGAAGGCTATATCAAGCACTACTAAACAAGTCTTGTTTCTAAATAAACAATTAAAGTATCTTATATATGCTGCTTTTGATTCCTCGATTAATCATATGCACAACTATTTTTGATATATCAACTTCATTGAAAAAAATCAAGAGAGAGAAACTCTAGACCAGTGCGAAAGCTACAAATTAAGCATAAGACCATTCTTGAATCTAGTTGTTATAAGCCTGGATATAAAACGAATTTACCAGAGTTGCAACAGGTTGCGCAACTGCCTGTTTCTAGAGTAGACATTGTTAGGCATATAGTGCATATGATCTAGAGCTGAAGTTTTTATTTTATAACTGATGAATGTCTTTGTAACTGGAATATTTTAGCTCTAGCGTTAAAGTTTTTGTGTTGTAACGGAGAAACGTCAGCTCAAGGAGCTGAAGTTTTTGTGTTCTAATTGAAAACTTTAGCTCAAGAGCTAAAGTTTTTGTGTTGTAACTTGGAAATTTCAGCTCTAGAGCTGAAGTTTTCTTAAAAGAGATCCTTTTTTCCTCTTGAATGTATGCTTTCGCTGCAGCTATTTTATTCTCTGATTCAACCATTACGACAAGCACGACCATCTGTAGTTCTGTAATACTTGTAAACGTTTTCGAATTTCTCTTTACATTTCTTGGCAGTTTTATGATATTACTCTTTAATCGTTTTGTTTTCTGACAAGGTTATGAGAAGTAGCTTTCTTTGACCATCTGAATCTACAAGACTTTTATGAACACTATGCATTTTCTGATTCCTTCTCTCTATAATGTCCTTTATTTGGAAGCATTTTTTTTTTGTACAAGAAGGTGTTCTTAGTGGTAGTATAGACTAACTACCACTCAATACACAAACTTTACTGCTATTACAATTCAACTAATAGCTAAGGATAGTAATTAAGATGTCGCAGCCCCTTTAACAATTTCTTGCATTTCTTGCCTCGTGCATGAATAAGAATTGCAATCTCTCGGCAGACAAGGTTATCATCAAAAGGTTTCTTCTCAAATCTGATAGCATTCCTGCATCTCCAAATCATCGATACTGTGGTGACAAAGGCAGTAGCTATCACAGCCTTTTTACAGTTTACTTCTGGCATTGCAACAAATCCATGTCAATTCATCCTTCCAGCATCCTATAGTTCTATTGCAACCCAACCAGCAGCAACTTCTAAACCAAATCTTACTTGTAAATGGACAATTAAAATACAAATGATCAAACTCTTCAATGTTTTGATTGCAAAATACACAGTTTTCTTCTACACTTATGCCAAATTTCTTTAATCTGTCAACTGTTGGCAATCTACCATGAGCAGCCATCCACGCAGTAAACTTATGTCTAGGCAAGACATTAGTTGTAGCCATTAAGTTCTTCCACTCCACTCTAGGAAAAATTGGAAGCAAAGAATGGTATAAAGAATGCATTTGCAGATTTACACAGACCTGAAAGTCTGAGCAAAAGATCTCCTTGCATACTGTTGACAGCCATAATAGGAGTTTTGCACTCTATTATCTTCCTGATTACCCGTGAAGCATTTTTTGGATTAGCCATTGTCTCAATGTCATCACTCTTTATGTAATAGAAGTGAATCCATTTGATCCAGAGGCAATCCTTTTTCCTTGCTAAATCCCATAGTAACTTAGAAATAGCAGCTTTGTTCCAAGTCTGAATATCAATGAGATTTAATCCTCCAGCAGTAACAGGCCTACATATTTTATCCCAAGCTATCAATGATCTTCTGGATACTGTTCCATTGCCAGTCCAGAGGAATGATCTGCAAATAGCTTCAATTGCTTTCACCACCTTCTTAGGCAAGATGAAAATCTGGGACCAATAGGTTTGAACTCCAAATAATACTGATTTTATAAGTTGACATCTGCCTGCATAAGATAAGAATTTGGCAGACCAGCATGTAATCCTATCAGTTATTTTCTCAATCAGTGGCAAATAGTGATGTATATTTAACTTCTTAGAGTGTAATGGAATGCCCAAGTACTTGAATGGGAGATGCCCTTCACTGAACCCCAAGTCCTCTAGAATACCCTCTCTTTCAATCTGAGAAATGCCAGCAAAATATACAGCACTCTTAGACTTATTGGCAGAAAGTCCAGATGCTGCAGAGAATGATAAGAATGCATCATGCAGTAATTGAATAGATGTTAAATCAGCTCTACAGAATAATAACAAGTCATCTGCAAAGCAAATATGAGAACAGTTGAGCTTCCTGCATCTAGGATGAAAGTTAAAGTCACCATTCTTATGTAACTGATTCAGAGTTCTGTTAAGATATTCCATTGCAATAACAAATAGGTAAGGAGACATAGGATCTCCTTGCCTAATACCCCTTCTGGCTTGAAATGGTTTAGTGAGACCCCCATTAATCACTAAAGAATAAGTCGCAGATGAAACACAAGCCATAATCCAATCCACAAACTTTGCAGGAAATCCAAGATCAACCAACATCTGCTTAAGGAATCTCCATTCAATGGTATCATAAGCCTTCCTTAAGTCAACCTTTAGTACACACCTAGGTGATATACCTTTCCTGCCATATCCCTTGAACAGCTCATGACTGAGCAAAACATTATCTAAAATACTCCTCACCTCAATGAATGCTGACCGACCTTTCCCAATAATGATGTCAATGACAGCTTTCAATCTTATGGTAATAACTTTAGAAATAATCTTGAATAGAGTGGTGCAGCAAGCAATGGGCCTAAAATCCTTTACTGTTTTAGGAGTTTTAACCTTGGGAACAAGAGCAATAGCAGTAGTATTAAGCATGTGTGGCATATGACAAGTAGAAAAGAACTCCATAGTGGCAGCAAATACATCTTTCTTGACTGTCTCCCAGTTTTTAGTGAAAAATTCCACAGGAAATCCATCAACACCTGGAGCTTTATCATTTGGCATATCTCTAACAGCATCAGCAATCTCTTCCATAGTAACCTCTCTAATAAGAGCCCTTTGTTGATCAAAAGTAAGACAGATTCCTTCTTTAACAACAGCAGAATTTAGACAAGGTAATTCAACAGGTCTATCACCCATCAGTCAAACACTTCAATAAATTCATGTTCAACAGCCACAGGATCAGTAAGCTTAACACCTGTTTCAGTATATATAGAAGTAATATTGCTTTGGCTGGACCTTATTTTCCACTGTGCATGAAAATATTTTGTGTTAGCATCACCACAATCAATCCAGTTAGCCTTTGATTTCTGTCTCAAGACTTGTTCCTCTACATTACTCCACTTCTCTATGTTAAGAAGAGCTTCTTTCTCTGCACTGAATAATTGTGCTGAACAAGGATTCATCAACAGCTGGCTTTGAATAATATCCAATTTCTCCCTTGCATGAATCAATTTCTGTTGATAAGAAGCCATATGCCTATTGATTCCTTTTAGCTGCTGCTTCAACTCCTTAAGCTTGTACCATATATGTTGCAATGATGACCCTTCCCCTACTTGATTCCACACCTGCTGTAAAATAGTATCAAATTGAGGATCCTCCATAACAGTGTAGTACAGTCTGAAAGGTTTAGGATTTAGAAGCCTTTGCCTTCCAAACTTAATAAAGATAGGGGTATGATCAGAGACTGAGTGATTCAAAAAATCTGCTTCCACATGACTGTACTGCTGTAGCCATTGAAAGTTTCCAATTGCCCAACCAATCTTACTATAAATCTGTTTATTGGTCCATGAATACTTCCAGCCTTTTGATCTGATAGGAGTAAGTTGGAGATCATACATCAGTTCCTTGAAGTCCTTTACCTCTGCATCTGTTACAGGGGATCCAATTCTGTCTTCAGAGGATAAGACAGCATTGAAATCACCACTTAACAACCATACATCCTGGCTTGGAATAGGTAGACCTCTCAGATCACTCCAAAGCTGCTTCCTAAGTGTGATTGTATTGAAAGCATATATGACACTCAACTGGAACCTAATTGCAGTAGCTGTATCTTCAATAGTACAATGAATAAACTGATCAGTGGTACACATAATATGAACTTGTATATGTGGCCTCCAAACTAACCATATTCTGCCATTAGCTGCTTTGAGATAGTTGTGGTGAAACTTCCATCCTTTAGCAATTTTATTAAAAATACCATGGGCTTTTCGTTCTTTGACTCTAGTTTCAATGCAACCAAGAATATCAACCTTATTCTTAAGCACAAAGTTTTTTAATTCTTTCTGCTTATGGGCTTTATTAAGCCCTCTAATATTCCATGTAACAACAATCATGAAATACTAGACAACATTCTTATAGAAGGGCCAGGATCCTGCTGTTGGCCTTTCCTACCTTCATCCAGTATTCCATCATTAACCATCTCTCCCTTTTGTTCCTGCATTGTTCCAAATATATCACTGTCCATATTCTCTTGTCTCCCATGATCACCCCCAGCTCCAATACTAGCAATCATATCTGTACCAATGGGAATCCTTTCCACAGCATCCACAGGCTGATCAACACTTACTGTACTCCTATTAGCATTTCCTTCACTAACCAATGATACTGGATTAGGCTCAATATGCATTGGCAGGTTAGGAATTGCTGTTGTATTTATATCATCCTTAGCCAGAGTGTTGTTGGTACCAATGTTTCCTTTTGGGATCCATTCCTGCCTTGGTTTTTTGCTTCTCACCTTATTTCTAGTCACTTTATTATGATCTACCTGCTCTTGTTCTTTTTCAGTGTGACTGTTATACCAACAGTCAATTGAACTGTGACCAAACTTCAAGCAGTGATTACAAAATTCTGGTTTCCAATCATACTCAATATCTTGGATTTTCAAACCAAATGGAGTCTCAATTTCAATTTCCTCAGGTAAAGGAAATGCAGCATCAACTTCAACCAGTACTCTTGCAAAGGAAATCTTCTCAAAATGAGATGTAACTTTGTCAGTATACAGAGGTTTGCCAACAGTACTAGCTAACTTACTGAGTATTTCAGGGGACCAGTATCCCAGAGGCAGTCCTGGAAATCTCACCCAAATAGGAATAGTGCTAAGAATACCATTTTGCATAGAGAATATCCCAAGGTTTCAAAATCATAGGCTTGTTCCTACATGAGTAAGGACCAAATTGAAGCACTTGGTTCATATCCTCAGCAGAACTAAAACGAAACACACAGTAGCCATCTCTATGCATTAGAATTTGTGGCTTAGCCACAAAATTCCACACATGCAGAACAAAATTCTCCATGGCCTTCTCATTAGGGTTGTCACCAATGATATAGCCAATGAGAGAATTACTCCAGTATTCAGTTTGCGGTTTCAGCTCATCGATGTTGATTTTAACAATCTTCTTCCCATCCTTATCAATAGGAGGAACAAATGTTAACACCTTGCCCATATTGTGTTTACCTCTAACAATCTCAGCCATAGTAGGAGGTGGTTGTTTAGCAACTGAAATGTCTGAGAATTGGAGCTTCCTCACAGCTTGACTATCTCGATCTGCATCAATCAACTTCAATTGAGGCTCAGCATTCGTAATTTCCTCTGCATGCAAAGGTATTTTGGACTGAAATTTCTCTGGCAAAAAGTTGCCAAAAGTCAGTGGTTCAAGTTCCTTTGTTACTCCTGGAGCTGGAGTAACAATCTGTGGTGGAGAGGGAAGAGGTTGTCGCCGGCGACGAGCCATTATCAACGGAAAAGCTTCGTGCTAACGTGCGCTGTTAGGCGCACTATTCCATTGCTTAACGTGCGCCGAGAGCTTCTCTCTCTTAAGTTGTTTTGCTTCACCCAATCTTTTTTATTTGGAAGCATTTAAATGATTCAACATGTCCAAAATGAAGACCCACCAAATGTATAATCAGTGGTTACTCAACAGAAATAAAGCATTTATAGGACATATATTAGGCTAGGAAGAAGGCTCCTAAAAGGTTAACTTTTGGACTAAAACTAATAATCGAAAAAAAAAAGAAAGAAGAAGAAGAAAACAAAGGAGGAAGAGGAGAAAAGAGCTGAAATTGTTTAAAAAGTGGGCACAAATTTAAAGTTTTTTTAAAAATAGGTATAGGTTAAATGAGGGCGACCAAATAGGACGTCCCGTGCAATTTTTACTCTTTTGTCAATTTCCCTCTCACCAATATATATATACACACACACACACACAAACACATACACACACACATACATACAAAATTAGGTAATTGTAGCATGAGAACACTCCCTTAAAAATAGTACGGGCTAGTTAGTTTTCAAACAAGAAATTAAAAAATAACCAGCGTTTGCAAAGTTATTGAAAAATAAGCGCTATTTTGCTGCAATACGAAAAGTTACAGTATAATATACTGGAGATTGAAGCACCTATGTATGAACTTTCAGCATATTATGGTGGAACTCCATAATATTTATGGTGGAAGTCCAGTATATTATGCTGGTAGTCTAGTATATTAAGCTGGAACTCCAGTATATTTATGGTGGAGGTCCAGTATGTTATGCTGGAAGTTCAGTATATTTTGCTGGAACTCCAGTATATTATGTTGGAAGTTCACGTGAAAAATATTCGAACTCTAGCATGCTGGAATATTTTTCAGATTTTGAACAATATTTTCGTTTAGATTTATTTTTCCATGAAAAGTGGCTCAATTTCGATTACTTTTGAAACTGTGGCTAATTTTCAATTACCACTTGTAAATCTCGCTATTTTTTAGTTTCAGCCAACACCGTCCCGTTCAATTGAGGGAGCATTGCCCCTAGGTACTTCATTAGTTAAACAATAACCTAGTATAATGCTACTTAGTGGGGTCTGGGGAGGGTAGTGTGTACGCAGACCTTACCCTGGGATAGAGAGGCTATTTCCAAATAGACCCCCGCATATTTCCCTCCAAGAACTTCCTATCTTGCTCTTGGGAAGACTCAAACTTACAACCTCTTAGTTGAAAGTGGAGGTTGCTTACCATCGGAGCAACCCCTCTACCAAATTAGTGTAACAAGTTAGAAATTTCCTAGAAAAAGTAGTTCCTGAATTGTCTGCCCAAGTAGCTTTGTTCACAAACATTGGAGGAACTATCAAAATCTTCACATTTGCAAAAAGCTTCTTGGCAGCTCCCCCCTTAGCTAACAGATCATCAACTTGGTTTTGCTCTCTGTAGTGGTTGTTGATACTCAATTTTTCTCTATATATTTCTTATACTTCCAAAATATCATATATATGCATGTATAAGCATGCCTGAAAGTTTTGATATTTTTTCTCAATTTTTAAGATTTTTTAAAATCAATTTATTGTCTATTTTAACAGTACAAAATGCAAATTATTCCCAAAATTATTATATTTGGTGAATAAATTATTTCATCCCATATTTATAAAAAAATATAATTAATATAATTTTGCATATTTTTACAAATTTATTTGGCATTTCTAAAGCTAAATTGCATGAAATTGCAATTATAACCTATTTTACAATTAACAATATTTTATAATTATAAAATTATTTCTGGTATTTTTATATTAATATTTATATACTACTAATTAGTTCCATATCATGAATTTATTTTTAAATCATTTTTTAACTATTATATAAAATAAAAAGGGAAAAATGGCTATTTAAATGCTAGCCAGACTTATTGCAAATATAGCCCAAATTGAATTCCCAATTTCAATCCCATTTCAGACCAACTCAATTCCAATTAACCCGACCCATATCTAATTCAATTAACCCGACCTGGCCTTGATTTGATCTGAGTCGTTGATCAAATAAGATCAACGGTGCACATTCATTTTCTTAAAATAAGACTAATGACCCCCCTTTTGACCCTTACTTTTCATTGAGACCGGTCACTCTCTTGGTCTCTTCGTCTCCTCCTTCTCTCTAGAACCTTCTGGTTCATCTTCGATGGTCTTCACCGCCTCTCCGGCCATTTATATCCTCACTTCTCTCGACCACCAGTCACCATGAAGCTGTGTCTCGTTGATCTTCTCTAAGCTTTGAGGATCCAGAGACTTCCACCATGCAAGACGGGCGCTGGAAGCCTTGCTTGGCTTATCTCTGGCCTTTTCTCCGATGGGTTTCAATCCGATGGTACTATAAACGCCATTATTAATGAGTTTCACAGCCAGGTTCCTTACCTTACTGATTTATTGCAAGAAACCTAATTTCTGCCTAAGCCTCTCTTTAGCATGGGACACAGACAGAATTCTTTATTCTGACTCTCTCTTAGCATACTTAGTATCCTCTCCTGTCTCTCTACACTACTCCTATTTAACTACCGATTACTCTGTCGACTGAAAGCCAAGATTGGGTAATTTTTGGCTGCTTTACTGTTCTATTGTTCTCTGCATTGCAATTTGCTTGGGTCTTCCTACTGCTAGTCACTTCTCTGCCTGCTACTGCTCACTCATCTGCATAGTACTGCTCATCGCTCTGCATACTGCTGCTCACATCTCTGCCTATTATTGCTCACTAGTCTACCTACCATTGCTCACTATTTCTCTACATTACCTTACTTTCAATTGGTATGCCCTCCATTTGATTTATAGCTCTCAAAATGACATTTTTCTATACATACTGCATTTCATTCTGTTTCTACTATGATTTCACTTGTGGTTCTGTTGTTCTTATTGTAATTGGTATATTCCTATGTTTGGTTCACCCTGCTCCCAATTCAGCATGTCTACTGATTTTGATTAATGCATGTGTCTCTTGTCCTTTAGTCCAGTACATGACCAGCATATAATCCTGACCCCTTTTAGTTGAAACCTATTTGATTGTTTAAGTTCTGAAGTACTTCTCTTTGATGTCTGTGTATGTGTAATTGTATTCTCACATAGGAGTTTCTTGTCCCCATTCCTCTTTCCCCTATTTGTGTTTGTCTTCCCTGAACCATATATGATACTCTAGTATGATGTCGTCTTAGAACTTTATCATACTCTTCAGTGGTTTTCTTTCAAAATTGTTTTTATATGGATTATTTTTCAACTGATTTACTTAATCTCTTTAAAACTCTATCGCACTCTCATTACTCCTAGAGCTTCGGTTCTATCTTCTTCGTGTAAGCATTGCTTTGAGAACCTTATGAGTGCCCACTGAACTTTGGTGCACAAGGCCGATAATTTCACACTTGCACTTGTTCAATGTTGATTTGTTTGGGTGTCTGGTATTGGCCAAGGGCCCATAGGGAGCTTTGCTGCACCTAGACCTTAGTGAAAGGCTGTGAAACTCGAAAGAAGTAAGGTTGGAAGATTGGGCCTGATTGAAGGCTCTCTATAGAATAACTTCTTATTTTTACTCTTCATTTTTGTAATTTAATTATCTTGGTTTGTAATAATTTGTAATGAATAATTGGGGTCATAATAAAATTGGGAAGGGTTGTGCATGCTTAGTTGAAAGGTTATGGGTAGAAAACATGCTTGTCGGGCTTTACTACTTATTTATGCAATAGATATCCTACATCGGACATGCATCTCGCATAATTAGAAATCCAATTTTAGGCTCTTTACTTTAGCCTGTTGTTATACTCATTTCGTAACCATTGACCAGTTGATAATAAGGTAATAACTGTAAAAATTGCCGATTCATTCTCACTGGCAGTTAGGTATTATATTTTAGGACCTTTATGTGCATTAGATATCATGCACTTACGATTTTATTTTATCTAATTTGCAATTGTTGAACTTCTCGTTAGTATGTTCTATCTAATAATACAAGTCTAGTTAACAGTTTCTTTTAAAAATTGGAAATCAAATATGCATGTTCACTTCCTTTTTTATAATCAGGAAATGTATACGACGCCTAGGCAAGCCTTAGGCCTAATAAAATCAATTAATCATGTTTTTACCAGTTTTAGACAACTCAGCCTCTTTTAACTTTATGAATTCGGCCTCTCTGAAGTTTTCTTTATTTTCCTGCTAAGTTTCTGTCCTATTTTTAGATAATCACATAATCTTGCATCTGTTTTATTATGTTTTCTACTAGGTAACCTTCCTATCTAGAATCGTGCCATATTTCTATAGCTTATTATGAACGTCATCTTTAATACTCCTATCATGATATCCGGGATATGTTTCAACGTGTTTTCTTACTAATTCCTAAACTACTATATACTTATTGTCCTATTTAGTTACGTTTCTAAAATTCGTCATTAAGTTTCAATCAAATTTTCTGTTTTCTGCTGAAACTTATATTCGACTCTCTTACTTTTTTAAACTCTCATTTTTTAGACCTTAAATGTGTTTGAGACGTGCTAATTATATGCCTATCTATGGAAGGATTTTTGAGCTTTTTATCTGCCTTTTTATGATCACTTTACGTAAGTCCTATTTGTTATGTATGTCGTCTAGTATTTTGACCTTTAAACTTAAGGGTTCAGCCTAGTCCTTACCTTAGAGAAATAGTGGTCCTAAATACCCTCTAGGACTTATAGGACGGGACGGGTAGTAGCACGCAATAAGCATTCGTGACCAATTCACATGTTTAAATAACCTTTACGGGACGGGAAGGGTAGAATATGGAGATGATGACCGATGCGCTAATATCATATGTGACCCCTCTCCTAAGAAGTGTATGCGGGGTATTGCGCTGATGTGATCCATATTGTATTTAAACCAAGGACCTCTTTCCCTTCTCCTTAATTATAAAAAGAAATATTTTTTTTCTTAAATTTATGTTTCCTTCCAATTAATCCTTCTCTTCTTAAGTCATTTATGCCCTTTTCTTCCTTTCTAAAATATTTTTAAACTTATACGAACCTTACTTGTTTCCTTCTACTTCTTCTAAAGTCACAATTGAGCATGTCTGGGAATCACATTAGTGAATTTTAAGGGGTGCCTAACACCTTCCCCTTGAGATAATCTCAAGCCCTTACCCGAATTCTTATTTTCTTACAAAAATGTTCTTTTTTATTTAAAGTGTCCTAATGCACTATAATCATTAGTTGGCAACTCTTTAAATTCCATAACCCGATTCCTCAAAAGAAAATAAGAGTTGTTTTGTCCATAATATCGTAAATCCGATTTCGCTTTCTTTTAGGGGTAAAAGGGGGCGTCGACAGTGGCGGTTCATCACTGGATTTTCTAATTTTGTCAGCAAAGACCTGTATTTAGAAATTAAAGGAGATAATGTCTTTCTTATTATTGAATTGGTTGTTGTTCCTAGTTACCCAATTAATATATATGTACTTCATGTTATAATAAAAGTCTATAAAAGTATATACTTTTTAACACTTACATATATTTTCATGCTGCATGTAATGTAGTTAATCTCACGTCATTCATGAAATTGTGGATACACTAAATACCAATTATAACTATAATTAAACGCTAAATTTCATAGTAAGAATTAAAAATAAAAATAATTTTAAGAAAAAAAATTTACCTAACTCACATTATAATTACCATCAAATAGTTTGAGGCTAGAATTGAACCCGCCAAGACGAATCTATCTTGAACCTCGCACTGATACTACTTGTTAGGATCGATAAAATGAGGTGTCATGCGGAATCTGACAAAGCAAACCTTGAACGGTGATAAATCAGACAATAAAAGAGAAATATACCAAAAGAGACTCAAATATTTAACGTGGTTCGGTCAACTAACTTACGTCCACATCGGAGATGAGCAATCCACTATAATAAAAAGAGAGAAAAAATATCGAGAGAACAATATCACGAAGAGGCAAACACAAGTGACACACTAACACTTATCCCGTTAAGTTCTCCCCTAACCACGACTCTCAAGACCCATTTGGCTACGTTGTAGATGCTACTGAATGAGAAGAAAGGATCCCTAATTTATAGAAGTCCAAATTTTTTCCTACGAGAGAAGGGACTAGCCAAATCTAGGAGAATCATAATTTTCTTCTACAAAAAGGAAAACCCAATTAAGGTAATCATATTGTCATTTTTCTTCAACAAATTGGAAAATCAAATATGGTAAGAAAATTTTGGCAAACACCTAACAATTCTCCCCCTTGGCCGGAATTTTCTGAAAAAATTAACTTCATCCACCTTCTTCAAATAGCCCTCAACAGGTCGCATCTCCAAATCTCCACCACAAAGTTTGTCTCAACATATGTAGCACACCGGTCAAATTTCTACGATAGAAATCATGATTACCATCAAATAGGCTGCGGCTAGAACTGAAACCACCAAGATGAACCTGTCTTGAACTTCATTCTAATAGCACTTGTTAGGACCGAGGTCATGCGGAAGCTAGCAAAGCAAACCTTGAGCGGCGATAAATCAGACAATAAAAGAGAAATATACCAAAAGAGATGTGACGACCCGAACCGTCGTCTCTTGTATTTCAGCCTCGTTATTCCCGTTATATGTTTCCCCGTTCTTTATTATATGTGTCTGGTAAGTTTGAAGTGGTTTGGATTGAAATTGGATATGAATGAGACAAATAGTCTCTTTAAGGAAAGCTTAAGTTGGAAAAGTTAACCGGACATTGACTTATGAGTTAGAGGGCTCGAAACAAATTTTCGATGGTTCGACTAGTTTCGGGGGATGATTTGTGACTTAGGAGTGAAAGTGGAAGTGAATTCGGAGGTCCGAAGTGAAAGTTAGCCTATTTTGGCGAAGTTAGAATTTCGGAGAAATCCAGTTGATAGGTAAAAATTTCATCCGATGGTCGGAATGGAATTCTGAGAGTTGCATTAGATTCGTTAGGTGAATTTGAGTATGTGTGAAACTTTTCAGGTCATTCGGACCTCGTTTGTTTGGTTTTGACATCAGATATGAGTTTGGAAAGTTTAAGTTTAACTTAGAATGAAATTCAATGATTTTGGTAATTCTTGATGTTAAAGATAGCATTTTTATAGCCCGAGCGAGTTTGAATGAGGTATTAGGGCATGTTTGTGTTTTTGGTTGAGGTCCCGGGGGCCTCGGGGTGATATCGGATGGTTAAACGAGAAATTTTGGAGTTAAGCATCATAAATGACTGCTGCTTCTGGTATTTTCGCAGAAGCGGATGGGAGACCGCTTATGCGGTGTCCGCAGAAGAGAACAATAAGCCGGAGAAGCGGCCAAAAGGAAGTCAGAGACCGCAGAAGCGGCCAAAGGGACCGCGTTCGTGGTAGTCGCGGAAGCGGCCGCTGAGAAAATGGTCAGACCGCGGAAGCGATCAACTGGACGTGGAAGCGAGGACCACTGAAGCGGAAAAATGTCGCGGAAGCAGAAATCATCCAGTTTTAATGATAACAGAGGGTTTAATATTTTGAAAAGGAGAAGAATAATGGAATTTCGGGCTGAGGCGATTGAGAGGGGTTTTGGAGAGATTTTCGAGGGGAGTCTTTAGGTATGATCTCTTAGACCTCGAATATGTGATTATGGTGCAAAATCATGGATTAAACACTTAGAAATCAAGGTCTTTAATGTAAAAAATGGTGGTTAGGGCTTAAAACCCAAGTGAGCCTTAAAGTGTTGATTTGAAGGGTCAAATGGACTCCGATTCTTGTAAATTTGATATGTATGGACTCGTGGCATTAAGCGGATTCTGAAAATGTGAATTTTGTAATTTTTTTGAGTATTAAGCGGATTTTCGAAATTTTAGCTATTTCTCGGTTGTTTTCGATTGGGTATTGTCCATAGGAATTTTTGTGATGTATACGCTCTGTTTTTGTTTAGATTCGATGCGCGAGGAGGCCGAATTGAGAGGAAAAGGCGTCGCGAGCTTGATATTTCATCGATCCGAGGTGAGTAACGTTAGTAAATGCTGTTCTGAGGGTTTGAAACCACGGACTTTCACATCGTAACGATATTTTGATGTGTGACACGCACTCCATGATAAGTGCGGGGTCAGATACTGTTGAGGGATTGTGACGTGGTTCATCCCGAGTGTGAATTATACTATATTGGCATATGATACACACACTGTGATGACTATTATTGGGCTTTATGCCGTGTTTGGGGCCTAGTCTCGACCTGTTATATCCTTCGGGAGTTGGTGTCACTGTTTTAGCATGATTGCATATCATTTACTATCAGTCCATGGTTTTAAAACATTTTTTTCAAAACCTTGCCGTATTTCAAATGTTCAAAACTTATATGCTATCTTTTAAATGTATTTCGAATGAGGATAATTGTTTATTACTGCCCAAGGGGCTTATGATATATTTTCTGGACTGATTTAGTCTGGCTCGAGCTGCGCGTCGCAGCGGTGATTAGAAACAGTGGTAACACGGACACTGTGTGATATGAGCGGTCAGGTAACATTGACTGGCCATGTTACTGATTTCGACACGAGATGGCTGGTTTGACTATTCGCCACCAGATGGCTGGTTTGATTATTCGCCACAAGATGGGTGGTTATAGCTCTTGGGCTGTAGGAGCCCCTCCGGAGTCTCTACACACCCCCAATGAGCGCCGTCGACGATAAATGATATGGGTGGCTCAGGGCGCACGCCGCAGTGGGTAATGGATTGTACTATCATTTGCATTGCACCACATCCCTGAATTTGCATCACACACACACACATACACACACACACACACACACACACACACACACACACACACACACACACATATATATATATATATATATATATATATATATATATATATATATATATATATATATATAGTTGTTCAGTTGCAGATACTGTTATACACTATTTTAGCTTACTTTGTGTAATTATTGGGTTTTCTTGCTTTCAGAGCTTTATTTGATGTTATTACTCACTGAGTTGGTAGACTCACCCCTACTCCCTGCACCTTGTGTGCAGATTCAGGTGCTCTTGAGGATTAGCGCGTGCGGTTGCTGGTTGTCAGTTTGACAGAGTATTGAGGTAGCTGCCAGCGTCCGCAGGACCCATGTCTCTGTTCTGCTAGTTATTTTCTAGTTATTCTGAAACTTATATTTCCCTCATTGTGACATGTATTCAGTATTATTAGAGGCTCTAAAACTCACGACCCCAAGTCTTGGAAGTTTTATATATGTTTTCTGTTTTATCTTGAATTGTCTCTCTTTGGGCTGTATGCTGTTCTTGGAAAGTTATTTGGTCGGGCTTGCCTAGATTTGTGGCAGGGCGCGATCACGACCGGGATTTGGGTCGTGAAAAGTTAGTATCAGAGCCTAGGTTACTATGCTGTTGGAACACACTTTCAAAGACGTTGAACTAAAGTCGTATTCGTTTTTGTTGGTTTTGATGAATGACAAACCGACATGGATGCAAAGTTGACAAATGCCAAATCGTGACAAATCGACGTGGATGCAAAGTTGACAAATACCAAACGTCGTGAATACGAAGATATCATTGAACAAACAAGGCAAGAATTATGGCTAATGGACCAAGGAAGAGTCCAAGTAAAGAGAGTCAAGAACAAGACCAAGAGATGTATTGAAGGCATTATTGAGTTGTTTGCATTGTGATCTTGATCCGACAATGGATTCAAGTCTTCGCTTCTCTCTGAAATCATTTTATCAAATCATGCATATCATAAACATTTTTGTTGACCAAAATTTTGTGACCATGCCCAAACTAAAAATCTGACCGTCGGCTACCGTCGACTAGACGTTGGCTAGACGTCGGCTAGACATCGTCATGGTTTTTGACGTTTTCATTTTAGCCAAAATGGTTTCTGAAATATTATCATTGGTTTTCACTTCTGGGCACATTTAAACATATTCCAAATCAGTATTTATGGTCGTCGTCTAAAAACGTGGAAAACGTCTTTGACAAAGTGACGCGACGTTTATGACCTTGGAGACTTGGTTTTTAAGAACTAAGTCTTGGTTTTTACTTTTTATACCATAAACAAGCTTTTCCAACACTTGGTTTTTGATTTGGAACACTTTGATTTTTGGGTTGGTTTTCAAGGTTAAATAATCGATTATCATGTTCCAATAATCGATTAACTTGCTAATGTAGCAAAACCCCATCTTAGAGAAGGTTCTGATAATCGATTATCACCTTCAGATAATCGATTATCACCTCAGATAATCGATTATCATTATCTGATAATCGATTATTCTGTGTATCCAGCCCAAACTTGAAATTACAGAGAGGTTAAATAATCGATTATCCTTTGGAGAATAATCGATTATCTAGTTACCGTTGCCATCCAACGACTAGTTTTTTGAACGTTGAAGTAAGATAAACGGTTATGTAATTAAGATAATCGATTATTCTGCCTTTTAATTCAAAATTCTTGTCTAACTACTGAGCAACGGTCACTTAATCCTTGAGGGCTATAAATAGACCCCAAAACCTCTCATTTCTACAACAATTCTTCAACTATCTAATATACTTTCATTGCATTCAACTCATTCATATTTCATAGCTTTTGAGAGCCAAAATCTTGAAGAAATTGTTGTGTTCTTGAGCGTTCTTAAGTCTACTCATATCTACTCTATAAGAGAGTCCTGTTTTTGAGTGCTAAGTGTTTGTATACACTTGAAGGGAAGTCTAATACCTTGTTGTTGTAAGAAGGAAGGTTTCATTCCTTCGATTGAAGTCTTGGAGTGCGGTATCTCCGAGCAAACGTTGTTGAGGCTCGTGTGACTCGAGTTCTCAAGTTGTATTGGTTTGTTGAGCACCTTTAAGCTTAACAGAGTTAGTTGCAGCTCGAGAGAGTCTCTTGGGAGACTGGACGTAACCACACGTTGTGGCGAACCGGTATAAATTTGGTGTGCTCCCTCCTTACTTTTTTTATTCTGCATTTACTTCGATTTTATTCCTACGATTATTGTTAAACGCTATTTACCCCCCTCTAGCGTTGGGCACTTATTCTAACATATGCCTCACGAGTCATGAGCCGGTTTAGTAGATTCTTGTTTATGGGTGTGTCGTGCACCGCACTTATAAACAGGAGGCTACAGAACCTTTAGGAAACACTCCACTTTCTTGAAATCTTATCGTGCGTCCTTGATTCAGTTTGAATGAGTAACCCTTGAAATTCCTTCCTCACGTTGTATATGTCCGTGAGCGTCCAGTATTATATATACCTTGATGGCTGGTGATTCCCCTATCGAGGGGCGAATTATGATTCCTATGAGTTGATGTTGGGCCACTCTAGAGGACTTGAGACCGAATCTCTGTCTATGGCTTGAGCACCAAGGTGCTTATTGAGCGAGCTAGTGTTATGAGCTTATAAGTTCGGTATTGTCCCTAATTGTGGTGATGGTGGCTGGATAGATACGTGGTGTGTGTGTGTTGGTGCCGTGTAATGTGTCCATATGATTTGGAAGTGTTGAAGAAGGTCTGCTAGGTGGTAGATTAAATGTTTGATTCTCATTGTGAAATGGAGATGTGGCCTGAGCTATGGGGACGTGAAGAATCTTTTCGAGTCTCCTAGCTGGGAGTGTGTATGTTGCGGTATGAGTCCAAACTCAGGAAGACTAATTGATTGCGTGAAGAGTATGACGGTGGATGATGTACCGAAATATTATATTGAAGCAAGCAGGTGGGTATCTTGCGCAGATTATTTCGATGTGGTATGATCATTATGTGTATGTTAGAAGATCGTATGTGTAATTAAGATGTATTTTCTATATGTTATGATTCGAACAGGTGCAGCGCATGTTCAAGTATCAATTTTGATAATATAATACATGTAGTATCGAGATTAAGGTTGTTATTATATATTGTGAGGCTACGTCTTGTTGTGGACGTGTTGTTAGGATGCTTTTGGAAATTCTCTGACAGGTGGATATGCTTAATTATAAAGGAAACTCTGTCGAAATTTCTGGAAACATTTGAGACTTAGTAGAAATTTTTTCGTCTAAAGAGTGGTCTTGTCGGTTGTGTGAATGAATGCAAGAATTGGAGAAAAGTTAGAATTTCTTTTGATTCGTGTTTCCACAAGCTTATGAAAGAGCGAGTTTAATTTCGCCACGATGTTTCGAGGGCTATACAGTATGTGTGTTGGCTTCGAGCTAAGTTGGGGAGGTTGCTGTTGATGGGCTGGTGATACTAGTATGAACTGTGTTAGTCACGATTTGATGCATGTGAAAGAATCAGTTCTGGTTTCAGAGTGGGTCGAGGGTGGCACAAGTGAAGCAAAAAAAAAAATTTGCCAAAGGTTATATGGTGCATCGTAGATGCAATAAAAATAAAAGAAAGTCTTGAGTTGTTGATAAGGAATGCTTAGAGTAAAGGGAAGGAAGTTGTTCGGTTGTATCGGAATGAGCTCTCGTCTTCTAGTATCAGAGTGCCGATTGCCACGTGTGGTTCGATTCATTAAGTCAAGTGATTTGCAGTGTGTATAAGAGTGCATGGCTTTTGAGAATGGCTTTTGGGTTGTTCGAGATTCGATATGTATCACTCAGGTGTTTTAAGGTTGAGTATGCAACTAAGGCAGTGTTTTCTTTGGAACGGTTCAAGACTCGTGGTATTTTTATGTTGATTACAGGAATTCTAGGTATAAAATATTTCCAAGTAATGGCAACTAATTCACGTCGTAGGAAGTCCTTCAGGTAAGGTACTTGGGAATGTGGTATTTCTGAGTACGTTTGAGGAAGTATTCAGTGGCCTATGGGTCTTAAACAGTGTGGTCTGGTGTTCGGGTCTCATGTAGTGAGCCAGAGTTGAGACATTGTGGTGGTGCGCAAGAGTGTATATCTAGTTGAAGATGAATAAGGTGGGAATTTAGGCAAATGAAGTAGCTTGTTAGTGGACTGGATTCAGCATGGTAAGGGCATGGTTAGTTCTCGCTGTGTATTCGAGATAATGGATTAACACATGTAATTTTTGCGGTAATGTTCTTGGGTATTGACGATTCACTTAGCGTGCTGTAATTAAAAAGGATTCAGTAATGGCAGTTTAGTTGTGCATATGGAATCGGGAGAGTTCTTATTGATTAAGACAAGGTTTAAGGGATGCATTTCTAAGGCTGTAAATTTGCATGAGGGTATAATAATTTTTTTCCTAAATGGTATCAATGGACTTTCCAGACTAGTTGGGTGCGTCGATGTCTGCGGCGCAGAAGGGAGATGAAAGTTCTCGAGTTATCCTTGGAGGGTATTGTGTATGCGGTATGTTGTAGAGAACCGAGATGGGCATATGCGAGATTTCGACTCAGTTCTGAAAGGTATGGTGGATTTTGCTATGTCTTAGGTAATGAGTAGCTTCAGGTAATCAAGGAATTGGTGCTGTTAAATGGAAGTGATTTGACGATGGCTTATGTTTCAGAAGAGGGTAATTCCACAAATTATACATCAGTTGTGCTACGACATTTCCTAATGGGACCGACTGCGGGTATCTGAGTTGTTTGATGGCAAGGGAGTTTTGGAGTATCTTTTGTGGAATAGTAGGGTACTTGAGATATAAACGGTATTTTTCATTGTGGAAATTTGGATCGGGTTCAGTGATTCGTGTGCTATGAGTAGTGGGAAATTGGGAGTTCTCCGGTGCAGTCTATGCGGTGATTAAGGATCGTGTGTGTTGCATTGGTACTGTCAGCGGCTATTGGGAATTTGGAATCCGAGTTGATCTTTCCGTGCTTAGTATATTAAATTCTGGATATGTTATGTGGATGTAGAGTGATTGTCTCAGTGTCGAATTATTCTAAGCGATTGTGCTATGAGTCATGTTGGGAAAGGCCACAGGTTGCATGGCGGGGTGTGTCAGACTATGTTCTAGCTAGAGAGTTGTGTTCCAGAGACTAGTGGTCGGCTGGGAAGGATTGCGTTCCATAATTGGGCCTTCGAGGTGGATGTCAGTATAGAGGTTTCTACCATTGATTTCGTTTCCAGTATTGTGGGACGTTTCAGATGCGTCCTTGTGGCTGAGCACATCGCCGGGCGAGACTGTGGATTTCAGTAACTATTTGGTGCCGGGCACCATATCGTATGGCTCCGGTATGAGTATAATGGTGGAAGTGGAATTTGTAGCTTACAATTCTTATATGGATATCTTTCTGCACTTAGTTGCTTACGACCGATGTTGGTATTTTGTTATTGTGAGCAATTTGGCTCGATGTGTACCTCCCTATGTGAGGCATGTTGTGTGGATCGGGTGGCACGCCGCCACGATCATGTTATCTTGATCGGGTTGCTCTCCGCAACCGTGTGATGCTGAGAGTAGCTATCCACATGATGATTTGTATTCCTTGCTTCCTAGATTCTAAGGGAATGTCCATATTGAGAATTGCTTGGGGGGTAGCGTATCAGTTATGCCCTTTCAGAATGGAATGGTGTATATTACTTGTTTCACTGTGAGTGTGATGGGTGATTGAGTTTCGGGCATCGATCTGTGCATAGTTGTCTACTTTGAGCATGGTAGCACAGGTTGATTCATGTGTAATAGAGTTGAGTTAGGATCGCGCGTTGTGGCGAGGCCACGTGGAACTAAGACCCCTCGAGGAGGAGTCAGTTACTCTATCCCAATGATGTGAGATGGGGTCTCATCTTGGTTTTGTAAAGGTATGGATGAACTTGAGGTATAACTCTTCCGATTGAGTCATTGGCCCTGATTTGGGGAATGTTTAGACTGATTCTTATTGGCGCCTGTGTTATGCAATCGTGGCTTTGGCCTGTATTGAGGTATCAGATCACCAGAAGTGGTGTGTTAGACCCAAGGTGATCCTTGGGTTATTAATGAGCATGAGCAGATTTGATTTCAGTGGGTTAGAAGGATAATATCGAGGTTTGACTCGAAAATCTGTTATGGTAACAGTCAACGTGGAAGTGACTTCATGAATGATTGATTTGAAGGACTGCTAATGTTCGTTGCATTTTAGTTATCGTTGGCAATATGAGGAAGTGTTGAAATAAGACTCTAGCTAAATAAGAGGTTATCTATTGATATTGAGTACTGTGGGCAACTGCCATGAATAAAGACTATCGTTCCGAGTGTTGTAATGTGTGGTATATTGCATGAATGCACCTGAGGTTGCAGGTGTGGGTTGTTACAACTGGTTTGGATTGATTCTGACTATAGATGTGAGGTTCTGATCTTGTGTATGATTTCGGGTGAGGCAGTGTGGTTCTACGGTTTATGGGCCAGATGGATTGTGAAATTTCAACTATGTTGTATTTTCGGTACCTGTGTGAGTTAGGATGACGTGGGATCACCCCAAGCATGTGCCTAGTAATGTCATTTGGTTATTGGGTTGCTTCTAGAATAACTCTGGATACGCTCGAGGACGAGCGTTTGTTTAAGTTGGGGAGGATGTGATGACCCAACCCATCGTCTCTTCTATTTCAGCCCCGTTATTCCCGTTGTATATTTCCCCATGCGTTATTATATGTGTCTGGTAAGTTTGAAGTGGTTTGGATTGAAAATGGATATAAATGAGACAAATAGTCTCTTTAAGGAAAGCTTAAGTTAAAAAAGTCAACCGGACGTTGGCTTATGAATTAGAGGGCTCGGAACGGATTTTCGATGGTTTGACTAGTTTCGGGAGATGATTTGCGACTTAGGAGTGAAAGCAGAAGTGAATGCGGAGGTCCAAAGTGAAAGTTAGCCTATTTTGGCGAAGTTAGAATTTCAGAGAAACCTGGTTGATAGGTGAAAATTTGATCCTAGGGTCGGAATGGAATTCAGAGAGTTGCATTAGCTTCGTTAGGTGAATTTGAGTATGTCTGCAAATTTTCAGGTCATTCGGACCTAGTTTGGTTAGTTTCGACATCGGATATGAGTTTGGAAAGTTTAAGTTTAACTTAGAATGAAATTCAATGATTTTGGTGATTTTTGATGTTAAAGATAGCGTTATTATAACCCGAGCGAGTTTGAATGAGGCATTAGGGCATGGTGCTGTTTTTGGTTGAGGTCACGGGGGCCTCGGGGTGATATCGGATGGTTAAACGAGGAATTTTGGAGTTATGCATCATAAATGACTGCTGCTTCTGGTATTTTTGCGGAAGCGGCTGGAAGACCGCTTATGCGCTGTCCGCAGAAGCGGACAATAAGCCGCAGAAGCGGCCAAAAGGAAGTCAGAGACCACAGAAGTGGCCAAAGGGACCGCGTTCGCGGTAGTCGCGGAAGCAAAAGATCGACCGCAGGAAATGGTCAGACCGCGGAAGCGAGAACAGCTGAAGTGGAAAAATATCGCGGAAGCGAAAATCGTCCAGTTTTAATGATAACAGAGGGTTAAATATTTTCAAAAGGAGAAGAACAATAGAACTTTGGGCGGAGGCGATTGAGAGATTTTCGAGGGGAGTCTTCAGGTATGTTCTCTTAGACCTCGAATATGTGATTATGGTGCAAAATCAAGGATTAAATACTTAGAAATCAAGGTCTTTAATGTCAAAAATGGTGGTTAGGGCTTGAAACCTAAGTGAACCTTAAAGTGTTGATTTGAAGGGTCAAATGGACTCCGATTCTTGAAAATTTGATATGTATGGACTCGTGGCATGACGAGGATTCTGAAAATGTGAAATTTGTAATTTTTCGAGAAGAGGGTCTGGGGCTCGGGTTTTGCTAGTTTTGAGATTTTGGCTATTTCTCGGTTGTTTTCGATTGGGTATTGTCCCATTGGCATTTTTTTGATATATTCGCTTTGTTTTTGTTTAGATTCGACGCACGAGGAGGCCGAGTTGAGAGGCAAAGGTTTTGCAAGCTTGAGATTTCATCGGTTCGAGGTGAGTAACGCTAGTAAATGCTGTTCTGAGGGTTTGAAACCCCGAACTTTCACATCGTAACTCTATGTTGAGGCGTGACACGCACTACATGATAAGTGCGGGGTCAAATACTGTTGAGGGATTGTGACATGGTCCATCCCGAGTGAGAATTATACTATATTAGTGTATGATCCGCATACTGTGATGACTATTATTGGGCTTTATGCCGTGTTTGGGGCCTAGTGCCGACCTGTGATATCCTTCGGGAGTTGGTATCACTGTTTTAGCATGATTGCATATCATTTAATATGAGCCCATGGTTTTAAAACATTGTTTTCAAAACCCAGATGTATTTAAAATGTTCAGAACTCATATGCTATCTTTTAAATGTATTTCGCTGAGGATCATTGTTTATAACTGCCCAAGGGGCATATGATGTATTTTCTGGACTGATTTTGCGTAGCTAGGGCTGCGCGCCGCAGCGGTGATTAGAATTAGTGGTAACACAGACACTGTGATATGAGTGGTCAAGTAACATGGACTAGACTGATTATTGATTTTCGCCACGAGATGACTGGTTTGATTATTCACCACAAGATGGCTGGTTATTGCCCTTGGGCTATAGGAGCCCCTCCGGAGTCTGAACACACCCATAGTGGGCGCCGTCGACGATAAATGATATGGGTGGCTCGGGTTGCACGCCGCAGTGGGTACTTGATTGTACCATCATATGCATTGTATTGCATCCCTGCATTTGTATCACACACACACATACACACACACACACACACACACACACACACATATATATATATATATATTGTTGTTTAGTTGATCAGTTGCAGATACTGTTATACACTGTTTTAGCTTACCTTGTGTAATTATTGGGTTTTCTTGCTTTCGGAGGTTTATTTGCTGTTATTACTCGTTGAGTTGGTAGACTCACCCTCTACTCTCTGCACCTTGTGTGCAGATTCAGGTGCTCTAGAGGATTAGCGTGTGCGGTTGCTGGATGTCAAATTGACAGAGTATTGAGGTAGCTGCCAACGTCTGCAGGACCCACGTCTATGATCTTCTAGTTATTTTGTAGTTATTCTGACACTTGTATTTCCCTCATTGTGACATGTATTCAGTATTGTTAGAGGCTCTAAAACTCGTGACCCCAAGTCTTGGGAGTTTTATATATAAGTTTGCTGTTTTATCTTGAATTGTCTCTTTTTGGGCTGTATGCCGTTCTTGGGGAGTTATTTGGTCGGGCTTTCCTAGCCTTGCGGTCGAGCGCCATCACGATCGGAATTTGGGTCGTGACAAGTGATACAAATATTTAACGTGGTTCGGCCAACTGATCTACGTCCACAACGGAGATGAGCAATCCACTATTATAAAAAGAGAGTACAAAATATCGAGAGAACAACCTCACGAAGAGGCAAACACAAGAGACACGCTAACACTTGTCCTGTAAAGTGTTCCCTAACCACAACTCTCAAGGCACCTTTGGCTACATTGTGGATGATACTGAATAAGAAGGAAGGATCCCCAATTTATAGAAGTCCAAACATTTTCCTACGAGAAAATGGACTAGCCAAATCTAGGAGAATCATAATTTCCTTCTACAAAAAGGAAAACCCTTATTGTCATTTTCCTTCAACAAATTGGAAAATCAAATATGATAAGAAAATTATAGCAAATACCTAACAGAATATTGTATATGACAAGTCCGCATGTGTAGTTATAGATACTAACCATCGACTTCTTTTTTTCAATTGTCTTATGTTGTTTTAAAGAAAATTACAATAATATTAATTACTCCAATAACTAACTAATAGGAAGTGTTTAAATACTAAAATAGTCAAAACTTTAATTAAGTTTAACTATAATTAAAGCTAGTAAATGTTGGTTATGTTTTCTTTATACTTCAGCCAAGTGGAAGGTGCATAGTGGCTAGTGCAAGTGATAAAATGCCCATTTGGGTGAAACTAATTACCGACTTCAAATATTTTACATAATATATCCATGCGGTTTAAAATAATTACTCGTACTTTCTCTTAACATTTTCTTTTTCCCATTAGTTACTCTTTATCTTTTTGTGTTTTCTCTTTCATGTTTTTACTTTTCCTTGACTTTATCTTTCTCCTATTAATTATTTTCTGTCTTTTTGTATTTTTCCTCTCCTGTTTATTCCTACATAGCAAGTTATTCATCTTTTTCATCATATGTGCTTTTGTTTAAACTTTAATGGCTTCAAGAGCTTCTTTGTACTCTTTTTTGTGCATTCATAGATCAAGATCCCCCGATCCAAAACGTCATGTTAATGATTTTCATGGTCAGTTATGTCTTCAATCACATACATAAGCGGATCCATGATTTTAATTTAATGGATTCAACTTTTAAAATTTTAATGTTAAAGTCATTATACTGTTAAAATTATGTTTCAAATCTAGTACTTGTTGAGATTTTCTTAGGTTCTTACATATAAATTCATACTCTATATCGAATATTATGAATTCAATTAGACTCGTATCTGAAAGGCTACATCTGCCCCTGACCACATACTGCGATTAACTAACTCGAGGAATATATATTATTACTAGGACTTATTATATGATACACAATCTAATGACAAAGAAAAAATAAAAATAAAATAAGATTTTTCTAATTTGAAAAAAGAGCTAACAAAATAATATATTGCAATAATATGCAATATTTGAGATGAAACTTGAATAAAAATACATTTACCTAACAGTATACCGCTATAGTATCAAAATATACTGTAAGAATATATAGTTATATTGTAACAGTATACTATAATAGTATACATATATACCATAACGATATACTATAATAATATTGTCACGACCCGAATCTCAATCAAGTTGCATCTGGATCATGAAAAAAGAGTTGATCCACAATGACTCCAGCTTCTTTTACAGTTGTTGTTACATACCCAATCTTCATTTCATCCAATCTCTCAATAATGAGGTCCATATCCGAACATTGCAATGAAATGTGGTTATCTTTTGGGTTTATCTTTCCCTTCTTTGACTCTGCATCTTCTTTTCCTAATAAATGTATTCCAATTCCATGGTTGAACAACCTGAAAAAATAACCTAAATAGTCAGATTTGTTATCGTTATTCTAATTTTCAAATCTTAGAAGGGGATCTTTGACGTAATTGTATTACCAGGAGATCATAGTTCATGTTATAAAAATAGTGTCCTACAAAAATACAAGTTAAGGTAGTGTAGTTTGACCGTTCACTGGATCTTGTGCATAATGAAAGCTTATGATGCCAGTTTTCAAATCTTAGGGCAAATGCATGTAAAAAAATAAATTAATTAAAGAGAGAATGTGTGTGTCGTTTATTTATACAAAGCTCCATCAAAGTCAAAGGAAGAGTGTCTTTTGATGAGGACAAAACCAAGCACTTGCTCATAAAATTGGGCATACAACAGATTTGCAGACATAGAAAACAAGGTTCAAGGCCAATAAAGGCATCCTCTTTTCATCATCGAATGAGGATGATGTTGTTTATAAGGAATCTGATGACCAGTTGAAGTTTGTCTCTTCAGCCAACTCACGTTCCACTATCTCTCTCCCCATTCTAATTTTTATGTTAATTCAACACTTGAACAAAAGGTAAGAATTTGAATTAGTAGCTAGGTAGAAAAAGAATGAATTACTAGTAATACTCTCTTTTGTTGTGTTAAACTTAATGTTGCAAAGCACACATATATATAAGCAGAAATATCATTTTAGTATACAATTCATTCCAACTATATATCCTATTGGTATAGTTATATACTATATTAGTATCATATGCAAGTTGTGTTGGAAGAGGATTGCTATTAGTATTTGGAGGGAGGTTTTGAGGCTAAGGGAATTTTGGAAGAGTAGAAAGATTTTGGAGAAGAGAAACTTTTATTACTCAAACTTGTTTTTGATTTTTTTTTTTTGGCTTAATACAAAATGAACAATCCTATACCTATTTATACTTGGCCACTTCCTCAATCAATGGCCAAGATTTATCCAACACAACTTTAATCTAATGGCTACAAATCACCTTCTACACAATTCTACAAAATATCCACTCTTTAGATCACTCCGTACTTATCTATATCATTCTACTATTCTAAAGATATTTCTAGAGCATATTTCTAGAACATGGGCCAAATGGGCTCACATTCTAGAAAATACGCTAATTGGGCTCTTTATTTTTCATAATTTCTTAAGCCCAATTAATTATTACAAAATCAAGTTTATTTTAATTTTATTTTCAACACCCCCCCTTAAACTTGATTTGTCATTCCAAGCAAACTTCTTAACTTGATGAAGTCCTCTTACTTGAGTGGCTTGGTGAAGATATCCGCAACTTGGTCTTTGGACTTCACGTACTCTACTTGTACATCCTTTCTTGTGATGCACTCTCATATGTAGTGATAGCGTGTGTCAATATGCTTGCTTCGATCATGGAACACCGGATTTTTAGCCAACGCCAATATCGACTTATTATCCACGCAAATTGTAGTTGGATTTTCTTGTGGCCATCCGAGCTCCTTTAGCAAACTTCGCATCCAAATTGCATGACATACACAGGAGGTAGCGGCAACGTACTCAGCTTCACGTGTGGATAGAGTGACAATTGGTTGTTTCTTGGACATCCAAGTGAAGGCGGTGTCTCCCATGAAGAACACGAAGCCCGTGGCCCAATCGCTATCTCTACAACCAACAAGCTTATAATCATTAAAAGTTGAATAGAACAAGCCAAAGTTGATTGTACCTTTGAGGTAGCGGAGAATTCTTCTTGCAGCCTTCAAGTGTGTAGTAGTTGGATTCTCCATGTAGTGACTTATGAGGCCGGTGGTGTAGAGAATGTCGGGTCTCGTGCAAGTCAAATATCGTAAGCTCCCAACTAAGCTCTTGAACATCGTCGTGTCCACGTTCTCAGCTTCATCATGCTACGACAACTTGATCCCGCACTCCACCGGTGTGTTGACTGGGTTGCAATCATCCATCTTGAACTTCTTTAGGATCTCCTTCGCATAGCCCTCCTGTGAGAAGAAAATTCCATCCTCAAGTTGTTTGACTTCAATGCCAAGATAGTACGCCATAAGCCCAATGTCGGTCATCTCGAACTCTTTAGCCATCGCTTGCTTGAACTCATCGATCATCCTTTGGTTATTTCCTGCAAAGATTAAATAATCCACGTACAAGCAAACGATCAAGATATCTCCATCTTTCATCTTGGCATAGAGCGCATGCTCATGTGGGCATTTTGGCGAAGTCATTTTCTTGCAAGTACTTGTCGATCCTACTGTTCCACGCCCTTGGTGCTTGCTATAGTCCATATAATGCCTTCTTCAATCATAAGACTTTGTCTTCCTGCATCTTCACCTCATAGCCCATAGGTTGTCGGATGTAAACTTCTTCCTCAAGGACTCCATTCAAGAACGCCGACTTTACATCCATTTGGTGTATCATCCATTTATTTTGAGCTGCCAGAGAAATGATTAGTCTTACAGTTTCTAAACGGGCTACAAGGGCAAATACCTCGTCATAGTCGATGCCGGCACTTTGACTGTATCCTTTTGCAACAAGCCTCGCCTTGTATCTTTCGATTTCTCCCTTACAGTTTTTCTTTGCCTTGTACACCCACTTGACGTTGATCGCCTTTTTCCCTTTTGGAAGTAAAGTCAGCTCCCAGGTGTCGTTCTTTTCGATGGACTGGATCTCCTCATCCATTGCATCTCGCCATTTCTTACTTTGTACGGCTTCTTCAAAGGTAACTGGTTCACAATCAGCAAATAGACAAAGAAGAGTTAGGTCCTCTAACCTTTCAGTGTCTTCATAAATGTCTTCCAAACTCCTTGCGCGTTCCTCGCTCCTTTCATTCAGAAACGATGGTGGCGAGTCTTCTTGAACTACTGTTGGCGAGGTAGGTGGAATAGTTAGCTCTTGCTGGGCATCCTCTGCTGTAGATCTTTGTTCTTCTTCTTCGGTTGGAATAATGGAATTAAAGTCCTCGTGAGAACCAAAATTCCATTCTCCTTCTTCATCAAACTCCACGTCCCAACTTATCACAAGCTTGTTAGTATCTGGAGTATATAATTTGTAGCCTTTGGAGTTGGAATCATACCCGATAAAGATGAACGCCTTACTTTTGTCATCAAGCTTTCTCCGTGTCTCGTCAGGTACATGTGCGTATGCTTTGCTTCCAAAGACTCTTAGATGGGAGATTCCTAGCTTCCTTCCACTCCAAGCTTCTTGTGGTGTCTTTCCCCACACGCTCCTTGTTGATGATCGATTGAGTAGATAGATTGCACACGCTACTGCTTCGGCCCAGAATTCTTTTGGTAGCTTCTTGCACTTTAGCATACTCCGCGCCATGTCTAGAATTGTCCGGTTCTTCCTTTCCGCCACTCCGTTTTGTTGGGGGGACCTTGGTACCGTTAGTGGACGCCTTATTCCATACTCCTCGCAAAAATTCTGGAACTCTCTAGAAGTGAACTCGCCTCCACGACCGGATCTCATGGCCTTTATGTGTAGTCAACTTTCTTTCTCCACTGCCGCTTTGAATTTCTTGAATACTTCAAATGCCTCCAATTTTTGCTTCAAGAAATACACCCATGTCTTTCTAGAAAAATCATCAATAAATAGAAGGAAATAGTTACTTTTACCGAGGGAGCTTGGCTTGATAGGACCACATATGTCGGTATGTTTGAGCTCCAATGGCTTTTGGGCTCTCGAGCTTGACTCCTTTGGAAAACTCTTCCGAAATTGGTTTCCGAGTAGGCATCCTTCGCACAATTGATCGGGGTGGCTAATGGATGGTAGTCCTCGCACCATGTCCTTTTTGGATAGTAGCTCCAAGCCTCCAAAATTCAAGTGCCCAAATCGAAGATGCCAAAGCCAAGATACATCTTTGTAGCAAGCTTTAAGACACTTTGCAACATCATTTTGAATGTTCAACAAGAACATCCTATTTTTGGACATAGGCACCTTAGTGATTAAATTTTTTTTATTATCTCTTATGGAAAGACTATGATCATTCATGTGAATGTCATAGCCCTTCTCTAAGAGTTGCCCCAAACCCAATATATTATTTTTCATGTTGGGCACATAGTAGATATTTGAGATAAATTGATGATTTCCATTCTTCAAGCGGATTAGGATGTTACCTTTTCCTTTCACTGGTATTTTGGATTCATCACCAGAAGAGACATTACCACTCACCGATTCGTCGAGCTCCACGAACATGCTCCTCTTTCCACACATATGGTTGCTCGCCCCGGTGTCAAGGTACCAAGTGTTGTCTTGTCTCCCTTTTTCTCCTTTGTATGCTAGAAGTAGGGTCACGTCTTTTTTGGCCCTTATCCTCCACAAGGTTGGCGGTCTCTTCGACTTTGGTTTGAGATTCTCTACATTGTGAAGCATAGTGTCCATATTTTTGACAAGAATAACATTTGATTTGAGATTTATCGTACCTTGCACCTTGGTTGCCTCTCCCACGACTTGGGTATTCTCTTCTTTCTTCATTGTTGTTGAAACCTCCTCGTCCACGTCCATGGCCTCGACCTCGTCCACGACCACGACCTCTTCCATATTGACCTCGTCCATTTCCGATATTTTCTTCCTTATCTTTTATTTGCATCTTGAATAATTGCTCCACTATATCTTTTTTTTTCTTATGCTTTTCTTCATATGCTTGTAAGGATCCCATTAATTGATCAATTGACATCTCCTCCAAATTTTTAGTTTCTTCAATTGTTATGACAATATGCTCGAATTGGGAAGTTAATACCCGGAGTATCTTCTCAATAATTCTAACATCTTCCAATTTTTCACCATTTCTTTTCATTTGATTTGAAACCACCAAAACTCTTGAAAAATAGTCGGAAATGGACTCCCCTTCTTTCATATGTAAAGACTCAAATTCTCCTTTTAATGTTTGGAGACGTACCTTCTTTACTTGCTCGGCACCTTTGCAAGAAGTTTGGAGTTTCTCCCACGCTTCCTTAGCAGTGGTTGCACTTGAGATCTTCTCGAACCCATCATCATCCAATGCTTGGTAGATGAGGTAGAGAGCTTTCTTGTCTCTCTTTCTTGAATCCTTCACACCCTCCTTTTAAGTTTGGGATAATGTAGATTCATCTCGGGGCTCATTGTAGCCTTTCTCTACAATATCCCAAACATCATGTGCACCTAGGAGAGCCTTCATCTTGATACTCCAATTATCATAGTTGCTCTTGTTGAGCATAGGAACTTGGAAGGATGCAACACCATTTGCCATGGTTTTAGAAATTTTTGGTTAGAATCTTGTGGCTCTGATACCACTTTGTTGGAAGAGGATTGCTATTAATATTTGGAGGGAGGTTTTTAAGCTAAGGGAATTTTGGAAGGTAGAAAGATTTTGGAGAAGAGAAACTTTTATTACTCAAAGTTGTTTTTGATTTTTTTTTTTTGGCTTAATACAAAATGAGCAATCCTACACCTATTTATACTTGGCCACTTCCTCAATCAATGGCCAAGATTTATCCAACACAACTTTAATCTAATGGCTACAAATCACCTTCTACACAATTCTACAAAAATATCCACTCTCTAGATCACTCCATACTTATCAATATCATTCTACTATTCTAAAGATATTTCTAGAGCACATTTCTAGAACATGGGCCAAATGGGCTCACATTCTAGAAAATAGGCTAATTGGACTCTTTATTTTTCATAATTTCTTAAGCCCAAATAATTATTACAAAATCAAGTTTATTTTAATTTTATTTTCAACAAGTTGAATTAACTTTTGGTTATATTAGCTGCATTTAATTGGTAGAATATTTGATTTTCTTTTACTAATAGTATTATAGTACAATATCTTGAAATACCTTATTATATTAATATGTGGTGCACTATTTTTTTTTTTAGTTTTCTCTTTATGCATGTGTACTATGTAATAGTAGTATAGTCATATAATTGTTGGAAATTAACTAGTAAAACTGTATACCATGTTGGTATAGTTATATACCACATTGGTATCATATGGTAGTTTGAATATTGTTTTGGTTGTTTTAGCTGTATTTTAAGTGAATTTTATTATGAAATTATTTATATCAATATGAGTTGCAATAATGTTGGAATTTTTGTGTACCGATGAACATAAATTATGTGTATTAATAGTGTTTATAGTTATATTCCTTACAACTATACACCTTCTTAGTATATGAAATGAGCAAGTTGTTTTGCGATTATTTAGCTTGTAATACAGGCATATAATTTTCTCATATTTTTATTGCGTCCTTTAATATTTTGGAAGAGTAGTATAGTTGCATATAGTTGTAGAGATAATCCAAAGAAATCATATACTTTGTTAGTATACATATATACCATATTGGTATCACATGGTACTAGAAGTCTTTTTCGCTACTTATACTTGTGTTGTATTTTTTTAGTATTATTATTATTTTGATTCTAAGTAGTATATATGGAGATGTGATTGCCGTAGATTATATTTTCTTGCTCTATAACTGGTTGTATTACCGCTATTGGTAGAGTGTGCATTGATATTTATAGGGAATGAGATCAAGGTTTGCATGGCAATCACGTGTTGATTCTTAGAATTTGATTATGTGATTTATTGTGCTCAACAACAGTCAATGAGATATTCAGTGTATTAAATATAGTGACAACTGATATTATTTAAGTTTAATAATTGAATTTAAAAATGAGAAAAAAACAAAACGTATACTATGCTAGTTATATTAAAAAATTGAATAGATATTTACTATATCAATTATTTTTCTTATTGTGTAAAAAAATTTAGTCAAAATGGTAAATGAAATTAGATTATGAAGAGAAAAAGAATATAAAAAAAATAAGAAGTTAAATAAAATTAGAAAAGGATAAAAGAAAAAATTAAGAAGAAAACGAGAAAAAGGAAAAGCAGAAAGGAAAAAAAAAAGAAGAAGAAAAGAAGCATAGAAATAAAAAATTGGAGAACAAAAAAAAAAAATGCACCACAAAAACTACTATGGGTAGGAAACGTAATTAATTTATGGATAAAAAAACAAATAGGTAAACAATAATAAATAGTTTTATTTTTGTGGGTAGCTGTGTCAAAACCCCATTTTTATATTCGATATTTGATAATAGATACTTGCCTACTATTAATTATTCTGCATGTTTAATTGTTTTCTGGACGTCCCTTTCCTTTTAGAAAGAGATAGATTAAAAAACTAAACCTTAAACGTAAGATAAAACTACAGAGATTTTTGGGAACCAAGAATGTGGCTGTACTTGCTCCAGATAACTAAATATTGACATATTTATACATATAAATTCTTGGGGGGTCATCGACTGGGATTTGCACTTAAAATGTCAACTTGGATTTTACCAAGTAATTTTCATCGAAGTTACATTTTTGTCTTAAAATTAGTACTAATATTATTAAACTAGATCTATGTTAAGGACGAACAAATTCTTCTATCTCACGCACATACACCCATTTTCGTTTAAACTTCCCCAGCCCACTCGAAAAAACAAAGAAAACAAGTCGAGTTTTTATTTATTAAATTTTAATATAGGCATCCTCCAAATATTCTACCATGTTGAATCCTCCAAATATATATTTTTAAAGGATTCGACACACCCGAAGACATTCTTGGAGTTTCCGAGCAACTTATGACACCTATAATTTGAGTACTAATTAATATACGATATGCATATTTTTGGACAATTTAGAAAAGGAGAAAACAACTTCTAATAGGACATACAATGGCTCGAGAGAAGGTAGCTAGAAAATGCTAATGTAATTAGTGTACTAAACACTCATTATCTTATAATTGTAGGATAAAGGACTTTATCCCCTAAAGAACAATTTTGTACTATGTAAATTGCATGTCAATGTCATTGTCTATACGACTAATTAATTCCTCATTAGCATAAGCCTGACCTTTAAACTCACATTATTTAAAAACTTCAAATTTAAAAATTAACCAAAGCCTAGGTCTTCTATTATTCCCCAACACGAGTCCTCTTAAAATAAGGCATCTCTTTCAATCAACACCTCCTTTTAGTCTTCCTCGTTCATATTTTCGTGTGAGGTTTAGCATTGAGTTGACCTTCAAGTTTATTTTATTTTATCACTAACTTGAGTGTTTGTCATTAATTAAGATAAACAATCTCCGTTTCATACCAATTTGTATTCATATTAATTAACTCGTTTGGGACCTTACATTGCATCACTAGCTAATTATTTACTTCTAATTGATTTATCTCTTTTTTTTTCTTCCAATATTTGTCATGACTAAACAACAAAAGGAAGCCAAATTAGTTTAAACAACGATCATGTTGGGAATAAACCCCGGAAAAATAGTATTCACGGTATTAGTGATAAAAACAGAACACTAAGTTATGGTTCAATCAGCAAGAATAGAAAGCAGCAAAAATGACACCAAGATTTTACGTGGACACCCTTCTGAAAAAGGGAAAAACCACGGCCAAGAGGAGCAACTGATATCACTATAACGAGGAATTTTACACTGTGTAGTAACGAGTAAAAATACTCCAAAGACCACTACACCCTCAAAAGAAGTAAACACTCTTTTGCTTTTTTCACCTCACTACAATATCTCTCACACTCTATTTTTCTTCATAAACTATTTTCTTTACAGTTTATTGAATACCTTGCTCTCTCTTTTCTTTCTTTGTTGGTATGTTGAAAGGAGAGTTGAAGCTCTCCTTTTATAGCCAAAGCTTCACTCTCTAAAACGTACAATATTTGAAAATTTACACACTTATCACAATTCAACAAAGTTGGCTACCAACCCAAAGAAATTAAACAAGGTTGGCTACCTGACCAAATCAAGTCAATAAAATTGGCTACCAAACCAAGTAAACAAAATTGGCTATCAAATCATTTGAATGAGATGGACACCATATCAATCTCCCCCTCTAGTCTCATTCATCTAGAGGAGGTGGCACTGTCTTCTAGTCCGAGTGCACACTGACAAGTTCTTTGCATAGCTCGAACTTGTCTATTGGTACCACCTTGGTTAACATATCAGCAGGATTTTCACTCGTATGAATCTTTTTGACATGTAAAGATTCGTTCTCCACCTGATCACGAATCCAATGATATCTCACATTTATATGCTTTGTTCTTGCATGGTACATGGAGTTTTTGCTTATGTCTATTGCACTCTGACTTTCGTAATAGAAAACATACTCTATCTGTCGCAATCCAAATTCTTGAAGAAATCTCTTGAGCCATATCATCTCTTTGCCAGCTTCAGTAGCCGTAATATACTCCCCTCCAGTTGTAGATAGTGCGACACACTTCTGCAACTTTGACTGCCATGATATAGCTCCCACTAACAAAGTAAACACATATCCAGTAGTGAATTTTCTGTTATCAAGGTCACCTACCATATCAGAATCTGTATAGCCCTTCAAAATTGGATTTGATCCTCCAAAACATAAGCATTCATGTGAGCTTCCCCTTAGATACTTGAGTATCCATTTTATAGCTTCCCAATGCTCTTTTACTAGATTGTCAAGAAATCTGCTAACAACACCGACTGCATGGGCAATATCTTGTCGAGTGCATACCATTGCATACATCAAACTTCCAACAGCAGAGGAATAAGGAATTTTGGCCATTCTCTCTTTTTCCTTTGTTGTTGTTGGACACATCTTCTTATTCAACTTCAGATGACCAGGAAGGGGTGTGCGAACAAACTTAGCACTTTTCATATTGAAGTGCTCCAGTACACGTTATATGTACTTCTCCTGTGACAAGTAAAACTTCCTTTGATTTCTCGAACGAGTAATTCTCATGCCCAAAATCTCCTTAGCATGACCCAAGTCTTTCATTGCAAAAGACTTATTCAACTGTTTCTACAAATCTTCAATCTTGGAAGCATTCCTGCCCACAATCAACATATCATCCACATATAGCAAGAGGATGATAAATTCATCAGTAGAAAATCTTTGTACAACCACACAACGGTCTGAAGAAGTCTTCTTCTAGCCTTGCTTCCCCATAACAGACTCAAACTTCTTGTACCACTATCTGGGAGCTTGCTTCAATCCGTATAGACTCTTCTTAAGTTTGCACACAAGATTTTCTTTACCTTTTTCCTTGAAGCCCTCAGGTTGTTCCATATAAATCTCCTCTTCTAAGTCACCATGAAGAAAAAGTAGTCTTCACATCCATCTGCTCAATCTCCAAATCAAGACTAGCTGTCAAACCAAGAAATGTCCGAATGGAGGAGATTTTCACCACAGGAAAAATTATTTCGTCAAAGTCAATCTTTCCTTTGACCAAATCCCTTGACAACCAATCTAGCTTTGTATCTGGGCTTCAAACTATGTTCTTCAGCTTTAACTTTGAACACCCACTTGTTCTTCAAAGCTCTCATGCCCTTAGGCAATTTCACCAACTCATCAGTATGGTTCTTATGCAGAGATTTCATCTCATCTTGCATGGCTTCAATCCATTGATCCTTGTGCTCATCCTATATGGCCTCGACATAACATTCAAGTTCTCCCCCATCAGTGAGTAGTACATACTCATCGGGTGAATAACGGGAGGAAGGAGTACGAGGTCTACGAGACCTCCTGAGTAGAATATCTAACTCTTCCACAACTTCGTGAGTAGGAGCATCTAACTCATCAAAATTAGTATTATTATCACCATAACCATCAATATGCTGATTCGGAATATGGTTCTGGGCATCACCATCATTGAGCCCACCAACGTCATCCGTATTTGTATGGGGAACTTGATCAAGATTAACTAAGCCTTCAGAACTTGAAGTTTTTAGCTTCTCTGCTTTATTAATATCTTCATTGGTTTGATCCTCCACGAAGATAACATCACGGCTTCTCACGACCTTTTTCTCAATTGGATCATATAGCCTGTAACCAAATTCATCAAGACCATAACCAATGAAGATGCACTGCCTTGTCTTAGCAGTTAATTTTTGACCTCTCGTCTTTAGGCACATGTACAAAAGCTTTGCAACCAAATACTTTCAAGTGGTGATAAGAAACATCCTTTCCATGAAAAACTCTGATTGGAACATCACTTTGCAAAGCAACTGCAGGGGATAGATTAATAACATGTGCGACGATCAACAAAGCCTCACCCCAAAAGGAATTCAGCAACTTTGCTTCAGAAAGCAAACATCTGACTCTTTCCATCAAGGTCCTATTCATCCTTTCTACTAAACCGTTAAGCTGAAACAACTGCAGAGGATAGATTAATAACATGTGCGACGGTCAACAAAGCCTCACCCCAAAAGGAATTCAGCAACTTTGCTTCAGAAAGCAAACATCTGACTCTTTCCATCAAGGTCTTATTCATCCTTTCTACTAAACCGTTAAGCTGAGGAGTCTTAGGAGAAGTCTTCTGTTGTCTGATACCCTGCTGCTTGCAGTATTCATCAATTGGTCCACAATATTCACCACCGTTATCAGTACGATTACACATCAGCTTCTTTCCAGTTTCTCTTTCAACTGAAGCCTAAAACTGCTTAAAGACACCCAACACTTGGTCTTTGGTCTTCAAGATGTAGACCCAAAGTTTTCTTGAACAATCATTAATAAAGGTAGTAAAATAAAGTGCACCACCCATAATCCTTGTCTTCATTGGACTATATAAGTCTGAATGCACAAACCCAAGCAACTCTATCTTAATTGAAGGAGGATGAGATTGGAAAGAAACTTTTTTTTGTTTTCCAGCCAAGAAGTGCTCACATTTTTCTAATTTTGCACTTTCAAAATTTGACAACAATTTCTTCTTTGCCAAAACATTTAGTCCTTTATCGCTAATGTGGCTAAGCCACTTATGCCATAACATTGAAAAGTTATGGTTCTCAATGGCATTCACCATATCAACACAGCTAGAGGCTGCAGTCCAGTATAGACTACGACGTTTTGCCCCACGAGCTACAATCATGGAGCCCTTAGTGAGCTTCCACTTTCCAGCACCATTGGTACTAACATATCCCTCATCATCCAAAACACCAACATAGATCAAGTGCAAACGAACATCAGGTACATGCTTTACATTGCTTAAAACTAGTTTAGTTCCAATACTAGTTTCCAAACAAATCGTTCCAACACCAGCAACCCTAGATACAGTCTCATTACCCATATTCAAAGTTCCATAGTCACCCTGAGTATAGGATGAGAAAAATTCCTTTCTTGATGTCAGATGATATGCGGCATCACTGTCCACAACCCAGCTTGACTCATCACAAGCAATATTTATCAAATCCGCATCAAGGACAGTAACAAGATCTTCTATAGTGATGGTGGCCATACGATTGCCATCTTATTCCTGTTCTTCCTTGTCTCTTTCTCCTTTTTTCAAAATCTGGCAGAATTTCTTTGTGTACCCTTTCTTCCCGCAATGATTGCACTCAATATCTTGAAGTCTGCTTCTGGATTTGCTTCTATTATGTTCTCTATTTTGAGAACCCCGATTCTTGTTTCTCCCCTAGAATCAGTCACCAAGACATCTGATAAGGAAGAATCTTGAGATTTTCTTCTCATCTTTTCATTTAAAAGGCTGCGCTAGGCAAGATCCATAGATATCACACCATCCAGAGCAGAATTTGATAATGAAGTTTTAAGAATTTCCCAAGAATCTAGTAGTGAACCAAGCAGAAACAAGCCTTGAATTTCTACATCAAATTTAGTTCCCATAGCAGATAACTGGTTCATGATCCCCTGAAAATTATTCAGATGATCTGTCATCGTGGAACCATCATGGTATTTTAATCCCAGCATCTACTTTATCAGAAACATCTTGTTGTTTCCAGTTTTTCGAGCATACAAACTTTCAAGGTGCTCCCATATGGTCCGAGCATGTGTCTCCCCAGAAATATAGTTCAAAACATTATCGTCTGCCCACTGTCTAATAAAGCTGCAAACCTGCATGTGTAACAAACTTCACTCTTCATCTGATTTATTATCAGGCTTTATAGTGGTGAAAACAGGTTGATAAAAGTTCTTGACATACAACAAGTCTTCCATTTTGCCCATCCAAATGGCATAATTTGTGCCATTGAAAGTAACCATTCTACTAGTATTGGCTTCCATTGTTTATCACAAATACAAATACTATTTGTTGTGAGACTAAAGTAATTTTTTCTGATGTAGAAGATCAGACTGGGCTGCAACCACAGAGCATACTTAGACAGAACCTTGGCTATGATACCACTTGTTGGGAATAAGCCCCAAAAAATAGTATTCACGGTATTAGTGATAAACGCAGAACACTAAGTTATGGTTCAATCAACAAGAATAGAAAGCAGCAAATATGACACCAAGATTTTACGTGGAAACCCTTCTGAAAAAGGGAAAAAGCACGACCAAGAAGAGTAACTGATATCACTATAGAGAGGAATTTTACACTGTGTAGTAAAGAGTAAAAATACTCCTAAGACCACTACACCCTCAAAAGAAGTAAACAGTCTTTTGCTTCTTTCACCTCACTACAATATCTCTCACACTCTATTTTTCTTCATAAACTATTTTCTTAATGTTTATGGAATACCTTGCACTCTCTTTTCTCTCTTTGTTGGTGTGTTGAAATGAGAGTTGAAGCTCTCCTTTTATAGCCAAAACTTCACTCTCTAAAGCCTACAACATTGACAATTTACACACACTTTTCACAATTCAACAAAGTTGGCTACCAACCCAAATAAATTCAACAAGGTTGGCTACCTAACCAAACCAAGTCAACAAAATTGACACCAAATCATTTGAATGATATGGACACCATATCAGACCAAACCGTACATTGGAATCCTGCCAATGATATTGGAGCAATTAGAGGGTTGGTGGCTTGATTGATGTAGCAAAACAATACTATCATCTTTGGTAAAATTAAAAACAACGACTTCATGTTTTTCTGTAATGTTCTTGTTCATTGTCAGCTGGTTTTTTTAGTAACAAATTGTGTTGCTTTTTCAACATAAGCTTGTTATAATCAAAAGCCAGTGTGCAAGTTAGCTAGGTTAAACTAATTATGTTTTGGAATGGTTTTTTCCTTTGCGTTTGAGGCACTCTAGTTTGATCGCAGTGAGTTTATGTACATTAGGGAGAAAGAATATATAGTACTAGCTCATAGTTTATTAGTTTGTCTCTCAGAAAGTTTAGTTTAATTTAGTGTTGTTTGGCTCACCAAATGATGGAAAATAAAGATGATATTTAACGAAGAAAACAGTTGGAAAGTGTTACAAAATACGCTTAACGCTAGAGGGGGGGTGAATAGCGTTATAATAAAAATTAGCGTAAACTTGCGGAATTTAAAAGTTGCATGAAAGAAATAAGTGCGATAAGTAAATAAATAAGAACGAATGCACCGATGTCTCCTGGTTCACCACAACCCGTGTCTAGTCCAGTCCCCGAGAGACTCTCTCGAGATTTCCACTAACACTGTTAAGCTTACGGGTGCTCAACAATTACAAATTGAGGACACAAGCCTCAACAACCTTTGCTCGAAGATACAACACTTCAAGACTTCAACCAAAGGAAACACAAGTTCCTTCTTACAATACAAGGGACTTAACACTTCCCTTCAAGTGTATAAAACACTTAGCACTCACTTAAACAAGACTCTCTTAATAGAGCATATATGAGTAAACAGATACGCTCAAGAACGCAACAACTTTCATCAAGAATTTTGGCTCTCAAAACTTATGTAATGAATAGGAAGTGATGAACAATAGAGTATGCAAGCTATAGCAATAATATGATCAGTTGTTGTGTTTAGAAGACTGATTTGAAGCTGTATTTATAGTTGCAAAACCATGTATTACCGTTGCCTAAATGCCAATTAAGAATTGCTGATTTTACTCAGTGACAATCGATTGTCAAAATGCCACAATCGATTGTTTGCCAATAGTTCCAAAAATCATTCCCAGATTTTACGCTTAACAATCGATTATCTAAGATCAATAATCGATTACTGGCAACGTTCAAAAAATCATTTCCACATTTTACTTAAACCAATCGATTGTCAGAAATCTACAATCGATTACTTGGCAACGTTCAAAAAATCATTTCCAGATTTTACTTAAAACAATCGATTGTCAGAAATCTACAATCGATTACTTGGCAACGTTCAAAAAATCTTTTTCAGATTTTATTTAAAACAGTCGATTATTAGAAATCTATAATCGATTACCTGACAGTGTTTGAAAATATTTTGGCAACGGTCAATTACACAATCATGATGCTATGAGAACAATCGATTATATATATCAGTCTTTGAAAACTCAATTAGTCACTGCCTCAATGCACTCGATTGTCAAAGGTACACAATCGATTATTTAGTGACTTTGAAAATGTCTGATAGACACTGCCTCAACACAATCGATTGTCATAAGTTCACAATCGATTATTTTGTAGCTTTGAAAAACTTTAATGTACACTGGCTCAACACAATCGATTGTCATAAGTTCACAATCGATTATTTTGTAGCTTTGAAAAACTTTGATGTACACTGTCTCAACACAATCGATTGTCATAAGGTTCACAATCGATTGTCATGCAGATTTGAAAAATCTGATGCACACTGCCTTAACACAATCGATTGTCATAAGTTCACAATCGATTGTCATGCAGCTGACTTAACATAATCGATTATCATAAGTCCATAATCGATTATCTTAGTCCAGATTTTAGAGGCATGTTTAAAAATCATTTTGACTAATGTAAAAATGCGTGATTTCAAATCATTTTGCTTTAAATTAAATATGCATGATTTGATAAAAATGTTTTTACGAGAGAAGCCAAGTCTTGAGTCAAGTTATCGGATCAAGATCACAATTAAAGAACGACTCATGTATAGCTTTATATCTTTGCTTGATCTTGGTCTTGTGCTTGAATCTCGTTATATATCAATTGCGCATAGTTTGTCATTCATCAAAACCTACAAATATGAACACACGTTTAGTATAGTGCCTTGAGAACGTGTTTCAACAATTTCCCCCTTTTTGATAATGGCAAACTTTAGTCGGGATATGCATATTTGATAATTCATAATGACGATTCAAGACAAGTAAAGATATGCAACAATATGCAGCAAGTCTCTAGATATGCAATTAGTTCCCCCTCAACATATGAATTCCCCCTCAATTTATGCCAAAAAAAATTAGTGCATACCCCTTATTCTTCCCCCTTTTGACATTAGCAAAAATGGAAAAAGTAAATAACTTGTTTATTTATTAATCAAAAATACGATTACATAAAAAGAAGACAATACAACATAGAACAATAAAAAATTATTCATTATTATCATTTCCCGCCTCGTCATCCGGCAGTGCTTCATAGGGAACAAGTCCAGCATATGGATAATGAACATGGTCGAAATATCCATGGATTTCATATGTCAATTGATTGACAGAGGTGGACAAAGAAGCAAGTTGGTCGGAAATAGATTGAAGAGTAGGTTCTTGAGGCTGACGCGATCGACGAGTTGGAGGAGGAGCAGGAGCTACATGATCGCCGTCACGGGGAAAGGAGGATTCGGAAATTTTCCATTTCTTGGTGCTCTTTTTGAGCGGACCGATAGAGGTGTTGAACCCGGAGGCTTCAAGAAAATTCATAATAAGGAGGGCATAGGGAAGTGGTCTATCGTCCCCGATGGCATCAAGCATGCGAATTTTGACGAACTTACACCAATTGATGTGAGCTCCGGTTATAATGGCATGCATGAGCTTTGCGTCCTCTTGGGAGAGAGTGGTATGGTTATGTTTGCGAGGCTTGAGGACTCGAGTTATGAAATAGAAAATCAAACGATATTCGGGGAGCATTCCCGTAATGGTAGGACGTCGAGCAGATAGATTAGGATCATAAGCTCCAAGTCCTATTTGGTTTAGGAGAATTTTCTCATCAAATAAGGCGCCGGCTTCTCTAATGTAGCGAGAAATGTTTTCCCCACTTCGAGGCAGGTGAGAAATAAAATGTAAATTTTCAATGGATAAAAGAATTTGAACGCCATTAATGTTTGACACAAGCTCACCATCGTCGTCCTCATGAAGATTTGAGTAGAACGCTTGAATCAATGGAGGATTAATATAAGGATAGGTAAGATATAAGAAGTCAAGAAGTTGACATTCCTTAAGTATGTTTGCAGCGGGGGCGCATGATTCAAGATATTTACTTGTGGAAAAGCGAGGAGGAAGAATTTCACGCTTTTCAAATTTTGTCAAGAATCTAGTTAGCTCGGTTTCAGAATTGAATTGTAAAACAGACCCATCTTGGTAAGGGAATTTTGGAGGAGGAGGAGCAGCTGAAGAAGATGCACCATGTCTACCTGAATGGGAACAATTAGTGTGTCTGCCTGACATTTTGAATAAGTAGAAATGGCCTTTGTAAGAAGCTTGAAAGATTTTTGAAATTTTGGGAGCTAAGATTGATGCTTGAGTGAAGAAATTGAAGGCATATGGTACCTATTTATAATGAGGAAGATGGCATTTCATTTATGGTGAAAATCTGCAGAAATTTATGAGCTAAAACGGTCAGAAACGGTAAGAAAAAATTTCCACTGACCGTTACACAATCGATTGTGGAATTGAAACAATCGATTGTTATGGAGTTTTGACTTGAACTCGGAACTGACAAAAATCGATTGTGGGAATCTGGCAGGACCCAAACGGTAACAAATATTTGAATTACTGACAAAAAATAATCGATTGTTGAATTATGATAATCGATTGTTGTGACACAGTGTGCACAGTGATTTTCTGACTTGGAAAATAATCGATTATATTTTTGAAACAATCGATTGTTTTAGGAAAGCAGTACTGAATGGCCTAGGCGGTAATCGATTATACAGAAAAAATTGATTTTAATAAAAACTGCATAGTAAGCATAAAATGTAAATAGTCGATTAGTGATACTTGCTAATCGATTGTCCGCACAGTAAATATGAGACATAAGAAAAGAAGTAATCGATTATTTGTTGTAACAATCGATTTTTCAATGCCATTGCTTTATAATTCCCCCTACCTTAGGGCGATACCTTTTCTCCAACGTCGCCAATTACCTGTTCGAGAGGGTGATCTTTAATTGTCCTCCATTCGTTAGGTAGTTTCGTTTCTTTTTCCAATTGTGGCGCTTCCTCCGATAATTGATCCAAGATTTCATCTTGAGTTTCCTTCGGAGTTTCCTCTTGTACTTTGTCTTGAAGACTTAGTGAGTTTAAAATACCTGCAAGATCAAAACCAGAATCCTTTCTCGCCAAGCGAGCATTATTTTCGGAAAACACAATATGAGGGGATTCCTCCACAGTTCCGGTTCTATTATTGAATACCCTATATGCTTTGCTACGTGAGGAATAACCAATAAAAATTCCTTCATCGGATTTGGCATCAAATTTTCCCAATTGATCTTTTACATTGTTATGAATAAAGCATTTGCAACCGAATACTCTAAAATGGGAGATATTTGGTTTCCTTCCCTTGTAGAGTTCATAAGGGGTTTTCATGAGTATTGGCCTTATGACTACTCTATTCAAAACGTAGCATGCGGTACTCACGGCATCCGCCCAAAAATGTTTGGGAATCTTAGCTTCATCGAGCATGGTTCTAGCCATCTCTTCGAGACACCTATTTTTCCTTTCCACCACCCCATTTTGTTGTGGTGTTCATGGAGCGGAGAAGGTGTGCTCGATACCGAGTTCCTCACAAAGGTCCGCAAAAAGATTGTGATAAAACTCTCCCCCATGATCACTTCTTATTGAAGTGACGGTTGTGTCCTTTTCGTTTTGAACACGTTTAAGAAAATATTTGAAATTATGAAAAGCTTCACTTTTATGAGCAAGAAATAGAGTCCATGTAAATCTAGAATAATCATCAACAATAACAAAAGCATAACGATTTCTACCAAGACATTCAATGCGAGATGGTCCAAATAAGTCCATGTGAAGTAATTGCAAAGGTCTAGTAGTTGAAACAATATTTTTCGATTTAAAAGATGCTTTTGTTTGCTTCCCTTATTGACAAGAATCACAAATAGAGTCTTTTTCAAATTTCAAGTTTGGAAGACCAATAACTAAATTTTGTGAAACCAATTTGTTCAAAAGATGCATGTTGATGTGGGCTACTCTACGATGCCATAACCATGTATCATCCTCTTTGCTCATAAGACAATTCACATATTCAGGTGAAGAATTTGCAAGATCAACCATATAGATGTTATCCATTCTAAAACCTCGAAGGATAATTTTAAAATCGCTACGGCAAAAAACTAAGCATTCATTTGAATCAAATAAAACAAGATTTCCCTTGTCACATAATTGACTTATGCTCAAGAGATTATGTTTTAGACCCTTAACTAGCAATATATGCTTAATGGAAGAGGAGTCATCCTTACCGACCGATCCAATGCCGATAATTTTTCCTTTGTTGTTATCACCAAAAATAACGCTTCCTCCTTCCTTGTGTTCTAGTTGAAGGAACTTGGATTCGTCTCCAGTCATGTGCTTGGAGCATCCACTATCAAGGTACCAAAGTACACTTGACCCCTACAAAACAGATTAATGAGTTTTAGGTACCCATGCCATTTTGGGTCCTTGGGGGTTAGGCAAATCATAGTGATGTGATTGAGTGTTATGTCTACGTCGTGTAAAACAAGCAGGAGCAATATCTCCAATTCGTCTACAATAATGACAAACAACATTAGGATTATGCATTCGTCTAGGTTGATTGTAATTGGACGGATGAAAATTGTTTACTCTATTTTCGACAATATGACTATTGCGCGTTTCATGAAAGTCATTTCTCCTACTATTTGTTCTAGGACATGCAGCATTTCTAGAATAATTATTTCTAGGTTGGAAGTCATTTCTAGGTGTTCTAAAAGGTTCAAAATTCCTTCTAGTGTTTGGCCTAGAATATGCATTATTTCTAGAGTGATTATTTCTAGGTTGCGATTGTTGAAAGCCATTTCTAGGTTTGTTATATCTAGGATGAGCGTTTGTTTTATTAATCCTAGGTTGAGCCTTAGGTGGTTGGGGGTTGGCTTCAACCTTTTCTTTAGGCTCATTCTCAAAGCCTATGCCATGCTTGGTCGACTTCAAATTTACAAGAACTTCATTCAAATTTTTATGAGAGGAATTAAACTTATCTAGGGTACCCTTAAGTCTTTCTACCTCATTTTTGAGATGCATGCAAGAAGTACAATTTTTACTAGAACTCTCGGGTTTGTCGGCGCTTCTCTTGCCGAAAAATTTGTTTTCTTCTTTCAACTTCTCATTTTCCAAAATCAGTTTTTCAAAATCCTTTTCTTTCAAAGAGAGTTGTTTTTCAAAATCTTTTTCTTTTAAAGAAGCATTTTCTTTTATGCTTTTAACAGTTTTGGAGGCTTTAATAAATTCAATATACAACTCATCAAAAGCATTTTGCATTTCCTCAAGAGAATAGAAATTTTTGGAAGAAATTTGACATACCTCTTCTTGATTGTTTTCGTGAGCCATGAGACAAAGATTTGCGGCTTCGTCTTCTTCTTCCTCACTCGACTCGTCACCGGAGTCGCCTCCCCAAGATATGTATGCTCGTTGTTTCTTGAAGGGTTTCTTCTCCTTTTTGGCATTTGGGCAATTTGATTTAATGTGCCCGGTTTCTCCGCACTCATAGCACTTTATTTGATCTCCTTGCTTTTTGCCCTTTCGTTCATACTCTTTTCGCATGAACTTTTGAAATCTCTGAATAACGAGTCCGAACTCGTTGTCTTCGTCCTCATCATTTTGAGGTTGGCTTGTGCTTGCCTTGAGAGCGATCTTTTGTTTCCTTTGATCATCAACAAGAGGGTTAAGTATAGTAGATTCATAAGTTTTAAGATTACCTCTTAATCCGTCGATGGTGACGTTTGAAACGCCAATAGATTCTTGAATCGCGTCGGCCTTGGATCGCCATGCCGGAGTGAGACTTCGGAGAATTTTTCGGACAAGTTCCTTATCCGTGAAGGTCTTCTTAAGAGCATGTAAATCATTAACGATTTTTGAAAATCGTTCGAACATCTCATCGACCTTTTCGCCTTCCTTCATGTGAAACAATTCTTATGCATGGGTTAGGAAATCAATTTTATCTTCCCTTACCTGGTCCGTACCTTCGTACGTAATTTCCAACTTGTCCCACATTTGCTTTGCCGTTGTGCAACATGATATTTTCCTGTAATCATCAGCATTTACAGCACAATATAATAAATTAATGGCTTTAGCGTTGTTTTGCACCTTTCGGATATCATCCGCATCGTATTCATCTTCGGACTTTGGAACATCTTTATTTTCAACCTTTTTGGTTGGAATTTGTTCTCCCTTCATTATAACCTTCCAACGATGAAAACTATTTGATGAACAAATATTCTCATCCTCTCCTTCCAGTACGAATAGTTTGTACCATCGAATAGTGGTGGTCGGGTGGAGCATTGTCCTTCACCTATTCCTGCAAAAGAATCACGAGTAGAAGCCATGGATTGTTTCTCTCAAACGGTTAAGTCTTCAGAGAGTTGGGCTCTGATACCAATTGTTAGAAAATACGCTTAATGCTATAGCGGGGGTGAATAGCGTTATAATAAAAATTAGCGTAAACTTGCGGAATTTAAAAGTTTCAGGAAAGAAATAAGTGCGATAAGTAAATAAATAAGAAGGAACGCACCGATGTATCCTGGTTCACCACAACCCGTGGCTAGTCCAGTCCCCGAGAGACTCTCTCGGGATTTCCACTAACACTGTTAAGCTTACGGGTGCTCAACAAACCTTTACAAACTGAGGACACAACCCTCAACAACCTTTGCTCGAAGATACAACACTTCAAGACTTCAACCAAAGGAAACACAAGTTCCTTCTTACAATACAAGGGACTTAACACTTTCCTTCAAGTGTATAAAACACTTAGCACTCACTTAAACAAGACTCTCTTAATAGAGTAGATATGAGTAAACAGATACGCTCAAGAACGCAACAACTTTCGTCAAGAATTTTGGCTCTCAAAACTTATGTAATGAATAGAAAGTGATGAACAATAGAGTATGCAAGCTATAGCAATAATATGATCAGTTGTTGTGTTTAGAAGACTGATTTGAAGCTGTATTTATAGTTGCAAAACCATGCATTACCGTTGCCTAATTGCCAATTAAGAATTGCTGATTTTACTCAGTGACAATCGATTGTCAAAATGCCACAATCGATTGTTTGCAATCGTTCCAAAAATCATTCCCAGATTTTACGCTTAACAATCGATTATCTAAGATCAATAATCGATTACTGGCAACGTTCAAAAAATCATTTCCACATTTTACTTAAACCAATCGATTGTCAGAAATCTACAATCGATTACTTGGCAACGTTCAAAAAATCATTTCCAGATTTTACTTAAAACAATCGATTGTCAGAAATCTACAATCGATTACTTGGCAACGTTCAAAAAATCTTTTTTAGATTTTATTTAAAACAGTCGATTATTAGAAATCTATAATCGATTACCTGATGGTGTTTGAATATATTTTGGCAACAGTCAATTACACAATCGATTATGCTATGAGAACAATCGATTATATATATCAGTCTTTGAAAACTCAATTAGTCACTGCCTCAATGCACTCGATTGTCAAAGGTACACAATCGATTATTTAGTGACTTTGAAAATGTCTGATAGACACTGCCTCAACACAATCGATTGTCATAAGTTCACAATCGATTATTTTGTAGCTTTGAAAAACTTTAATGTACACTGGCTCAACACAATCGATTGTCATAAGTTCACATTCGATTATTTTGTAGCTTTGAAAAACTTTGATGTACACTGTCTCAACACAATCGATTGTCATAAGGTTCACAATCGATTGTCATGCAGATTTGAAAAATCTGATGCACACTGCCTTAACACAATCGATTGTCATAAGTTCACAATCGATTGTCATGCAGCTGACTTAACATAATCGATTATCATAAGTCCATAATCGATTATCTTAGTCCAAATTTTAGAGGCATGTTTAAAAATCATTTTGACTAATGTAAATATGCATGATTTAAAATCATTTTGATTTAAATTAAATATGCATGATTTGATAAAAATGTTTTTACGAGAGAAGCCAAGTCTTGAGTCAAGTTATCGGATCAAGATCACAATTAAAGAACGACTCATGTATAACTTTATATCTTTGCTTGATCTTGGTCTTGTGCTTGAATCTTGTTATATATCAATTGCACATAGTTTGTCATTCATCAAAACCTACAAATATGAACACACGTTTAGTATAGTACCTTGAGAACGTGTTTCAACAGAAAGGACATGGGCGCTTTAGCCAAAACGAATCCTCTTTTCGCTATTACCTTCCACATTATTGTGTTCTCATATGCAGGAATATCCCTGTTAACCGCCTTTCATAGCCAATCCTATTTAATCTTCTCCGCTTGGGATTGTGGGACATACTTCCTAGCGCCAGTGAGAGTAGTGACTAGCGTTATAAGTCGATGAGAGGCTATTAATTTCATTCTTAGATGATCGGTCTGGAAAATTTTAACACTATTATCTTATTTTTAATCAAGGCGTGGCCGTGAAGATGATTTTATTCCGAATCCTACCTCATATATTGGGTGTACGAATAGTCTTTCTTTATTACTGTTTGACCAAAAAGTTCTAATCCTTTTTGTTAAACTATAATAAGTTCTAGATCCAATATTAATAGTAACTAAAACCGCAGAAATTATATTTAAAGCTATTTAATGATATTCTTGTGAATAAATAAAGGAATAAAAACAAGCAATAAATGAGATGACTGGCAATGGATGTAATAAAGAGAACAATTCACCTAAATGTGTAACAAGATGGATGATTCTCTTTCTAACAATGATGTAAGAAGGCCAAACATGTGAACATCAAACACTTTATCAGATCTAGTGTGGAAAAACTTGTAACAACACAACAAATTGAATATTGTATAAAGATGATGTATGTAGTCATGTGGACGACAACTTCTCTAGAGAGAGCTTATCAAGATAGATAATAATTGGAATCCCCTTCTTTCTCTCTCTCTCTCTCTCTCTCTCTACTTATATGGGACATTCTCCTTACCTACTAAAAATACAAATATATAGAATATTCCTCCGAATATTCTTTAGAAATATCTTATTGCTAAACTAGTCGTTTGGCCGATTTGAGTTCTCGACCTCCGCATTCACCGCTCGGCTCACCAACACTGCTTCTTACTAATGACCTTGACCTAATTGATTCTTGATTTTCCTATTTTAGGCGAGGTTTCTTCGACTAGATTTTGACTCATACAGTCCCTATGTTTGTCGGGGTTGCTTTTGGGCGAGCCTCTTACTTTGTTCTTTTATACTGTAGTATCAGAGCCAGCCCATCCTTTTGAAGGTAGGAACAACTTACTAAATATGTCTAAGTCATTTTCATCATTTCTTCCCTAGAAAAAATGAATATGTCCCCTACTCTATATAAAACTCTATGGAAAAAATATTATTACCTCTATGAACTAGATATCTTACACGATGAACAAAAATTATTCTCCATTAAACTACTCATAAATCCCCCCTCAGGTTTCGCAAAAACAAATCCTTTGCACCTTGGACCCAAATTCGTTCCTTTGTCCAACACAGACTAAAACGAGTAAAAGAATATGTTGTTGCCTCAAAAATTGACCAGCATCCTATTCTTCCCACTTGAGAGGAATAATTTATCACCATTCAAATCCCAGATGATTTTTCCAGGCAAAGGAGAGATCATGGTTTTACCCATATCCATTTTGGTGCTATCCAAATCGCTTTAACATATCATGGAAGAAAAGGTAAATCTCTTGAGCGAGGAACAATTTACTAAGTATGTCTGAGTCATTTCCATCATCCTCTTCCCTAACAAAAATGAATATGTCTCCTACTCTATACAAAACCCTGTCCAAAAAATATAATTACCTCTGTGAAGGAGATATACTACCTGATGAACAAAAAGTATCCTCCACTAAACTAGCCCTCATAAATTCCTACTCAGCTTTCGCCAAAAAAACTTTCGTACCCTGGACCAAAATTCGTTCCTTAGTGCAACAGAGACCAAAAGGAATCAAAGAATATGTTGCTACCTCAAAACATGACCAGCATCCCATTCTTGCCACTCGAGAGGAGCAATTTATCACCCTTCAAGTCCCAGATGATTTTCCCAGGCAATGGAGAGGGCATGGTTTTACCATATCCATTTTGGTACTATCCGAATCGCTTTAAAATATCATGGAAGAAAAGGTAAACCTGTTTTAGCTCGACTTTCTCTTCTAGATACATGATACTTGGAGTACCAACATGCAAATCTGGGTACTACTAAATTTACCCTGAATAACGGGACTGTCTTCATAACTATCTATCAAAATTTCAACATGTCCCTTTATGATCCATAATTAACCGAAGCTTTAAAAATCCAAGTCCAAATCCAAGTAGCCCCTCAAGCCAAAGATTCCATACAAGCTACTCTTCATCACCAAATGGCGTGGCGAGTCCAAGATCATGCTATATATCTTTGCCTTACCGGAGGAGAAAATTCTTTACTCTTAAATATTGATGCTACCAAAGGAAACACCATGTGCACCCAAATACTCAAATAAATTTCCATTGATGAACTTGTCAAAATTCTTCCCGATTCCTGGATTACAAATTATTAAAGTTAAGAGAATAGGAGGAATCTCTACAATCCGGTGAACCAACTTTTACCAAAAGAAATGACAAAATCGTTTGCATAAGCTTTGACCATTCCCATCTCAAAAAACCTAATAAAACCATCTTTTTTGCCTAATGATTCAACCCGAAGATACAATAGATACATACCCTGAACCTGATGAAGAGTTCTTTTGGATATACAAAGCATCATGGAAGAACACGACTGGTGTCAAATTTTGAAAGAGAAGGAAAAAGGACTTGGTGGTTCAAATGCCCCTTTACGGGACACTGCCCTTTGGATCTTGATTGAGACTGTCAAGACTGTTTGGAAGATTCAATTGGAGAATATGATGAACACTGCCAGCGTCATTGGGAAATGTTCGCCTCAACAAAACCAAACTAAAATCCAAGAAAAAAGGGAAAACCACTGAAAACCAATTCCGAGAAAAATATGAAAATAAATATCCTTCAATCGTCTCAATAATCCATCTAGGTAAATATGAATTTCTTGTAGCTGACAAAGAGAAACCATATCCAAGCTGGGGGGATAGTGAACCATATCCAAATCCAAATCACTATTAGCTCATAACCCAGAATCCAAAAAGAAACCTGAACCTAAAACTTCACCAACTCAAAAAATCACAAATCCTCCACAACCACATATATTTATACTAAGTCGTTCAAGCTCCAATCATATCCAAGATTTTCCTTCACTTCAAAATTTTTGAAAAAGAGGGTATAAGCCACGCTCCAAAACTTCCTAAGAAAAACATAGTTCTACCTACTGGAGAAAAACCCCCAACAAAGGACATCGAAGCAATAATGAACTGCCAATCAGAAAACTCCATCTGCCAAAACAAGGTGGTGAACAACATTGGCAACACCATAAAGAACGTGGCCCATACATAAAACAAAATGATCAGCAAAGTGGAAACAATTGAGAAAAATATGGAGCAGACATCGTCTAACCATGACGGACTAATCAAAGCCTTGGAACTAAGATTGACAAATTTACAATATGAGATTTGTTCGCCGGGAACTTCACTTTTTCAAACGACTTCCATTAAAGAGTAAATTCAACTTCTGAGAAATGACCACTTTGAGCCATAAAAAGTCCCAATTTTTCCCTCAAAACCTACCTTCTTCCCTATGTCTCCACATGCATATTCCCCGCCTAAATTAGACTATACCTTTTCTACTTTTCCATCTACCTCACAAAATCCAATCTCTTTCACCCAGCCCTTAAAAAAGAAGTTGATTTTGGTATCGCAAAAATGGTTTGGGAAAGGAAAGATGCTGTTGTTGCACAGAAACAAACCAAGAAAATGCGAGACCAATGAGAAAGATCAAAAGGGTCCAACCCTGAAAATTTGATGATTTCTAACCAGAAGGCTCTAGACCTCTATGTCTCCCATCCAAGATACATATCCGAAGAAGATACATCATGGTCGGAATCAACGAATTCATTAGACGATGATACGATGGAAGATAACTCCCCATCAAGCAATGATACTGCAACAAACTCTTCCGAAGATGGCAATCCCCCAATATTTGTAAATCAGCCAAGAGACCCAGAAATATCTGAAGTAGATGAGGAACAGGAAGGCATGATAGATGAGCCAATCCAAGAAAGAAGATATGAGCCCATTCCTTCAAAACCAGTTGGAATTGGCTTCCACACTTTCACCTTAGATGATGTCAAGGTTTCGAAATAGCCTCAAAGGATCCAAGACATCTACACTTGGATGGTGACAAAATATTTTGGTGGAATGAGAGAAGTATATCATCCTGTCAGAACTTACTTTACCGTTCTCAGGAATCCTCAATAATTGGTGGAACTCACTTGGAATTCAAGACAAAAATACTTTTCTTAATTCTCAAGATTTTGCCTTCAACATCAGAATCCTACATGAAGTTTTCTTTAGAGATACTGGCCAAAGACAACAGAAAATGCAAAGACAACTCTTCTAGATGAAGTGTATGTCATTTGATAGAAATGACATTGACAGGCATTTTGAAAAAATGGCGAAGATATACTTTGAAATGGGCTGAGACTTCAATCTGAAGTAATCCTTTTGTCTCTTCCCTTCCAAATTGTTGGAAAGCTGAACCATAACCATCATTGAAGAAAAGTTTTAGTCCATAACAATCCCACAAACTGGTTACAGCAGGAAAGCTATTTTCATCGCATTGGATGACATTTGTCCAATGCGCTTAGCCCTAATGCAAATTATCCAGCATAATCCAACACTTGACAAAGAATGTCGCAAATCTGATCTAATCACTGGATCAGGACGTTCTTGCCACACATCTAGGTGACGAAGAGAATTCAGGAGGTTTAAATGGCCAAGAATACTAGATGGAAAATCAAGGTCCAAGAGACGCACACAATAGTGCACACGCAGAAGGCCATGAAACTTTCATAAGAAAAATAGATGTTTTATTTGCCACAATATTGGACATTTCGCTAAAACATTTCCCCCAATCAAGAATATTTGTCAAAATCCTTGAAGAGATTGAAGATTACACTGGCATACATCTTGGAAAATAGGAGGACCTTGAATCCATATTCTCTGTGGATGATGAACCTAATGAAGAAACTTTATTCTCTCTTGATATTTATGAAGATCAAGGAAATGATCAATACCAAAGTTCAAAACCGGCGATTGAATCCCGAGATGAGATCAATTCTCTCGCAGTCGTTCCTCAAGCAGAACTCAAAAGCTATTAATCTAAATGGGATGAACCAACTCAAGCTATTGTTTTCATCGACACCGGAGCTGCTTATTCACTCATAAATCTTGTTGTTCTCCCTGAGATCAATAGGTGCCGCATTTTAAGGATTTCAACACTGCATCAAATGCAATCTTGACCACAACTTTCATTATAAAGCACCCGGTCACAATTGAGTTCTTTCCAGGATTGAATTATAGAACCAAATACTAGGATCTGATATACCTGGAAAGGATCTTGTTATTGGGTTCGATAGTTACATACAACTTAGAGAACAACTCCATATCAAGGCTAACTGGATATCTTTTAAAACAAATTTCAGACCTTATTCAGAAATTCCTAGGCCATTCCATATCATCAATGATGAAAAAACCAAAGAGATTGAGCAAAATCTCATTGAACATTTATTTGCTGAATCCCACAAGGATTTCATGAAGAAAGGGAAACACCCTGTATGGAAAATTGAAGAGTGTTTTTTTTATTAATCTCCCTTTCAAGAAGAATAAAAATATCAATCCAACAAAAGCCAACTATTCAGGGATGAATCCAAATCATCATGTTGCAAAGAAAGAACGTGAAGAACTTTTGGAATTTGATTTGATAGATTCATCACACTCGCAATTGGCATGCGAAGCATTTTATGTCAACAAAAGAGCTAAGCTGAAAAGAGGAAAACTCACGTTAGTCATTAATTACCAGCCATTCAACCACTTCCTCCAACATGATAAATTCCCAATACCAAATAAAATCACTCTTTTCTCCCACGTAGTCGCGGCCAAATATTTTTCCAAGTTTGATTTAAAATCTAGATTTTGGCAATTGGGAATCCACCCTGAAGATAGAACAAAAAAGATATTTTGCATCCCCGACCATCACATTCAATGCAAATTCATGCTCTTCGGGTTTAAAAACTGCACCCTCCTTGTTCCAAAAAAGCCATGATAAAAATCTTCCAACCCATCCTTCATACCTCCTTAGTTTACATTGATGGCATCCTATTATTTAATGATTCATAGGAGGAACACGTCAACTTGCTTCGTCAGTTTGAGGCATTGGTAATACAATACAGATAATGCTTTCTGCAAAAATAATGGTTCTTGCTCAAAAGGAGATCGATTTTGTCAAAGGGGAATACAGTCCAGGACCACATATATTTCATGAATTACTCAAATTTCAAGATATCAACGTCACAACAAAGCAGATCCAACAGTAGTTGTATGCAATAAATTATGTAAGAGATTTCATCCAAATATCTCTACATACATTTCAACGCTCACAAAAATGCTCAAGAAAAATATTCCATATTAGGAGAGAAACAGGATGAAGCACTCAGAAAAATAAAGGAGATATCTAAAATGTCAAGTCTCTGTACATCCCTTCAGATGGAAAGAAGGTACTGCAAAATGATGCCAGTCATGAATATTGGAGTGCTGTTCTATTTGAATAAAAATATGGCCACATAAAAATGTGCGGATACGCCAGTGGTAAGTCCAAAGACACAAGCAACATTATCACTCCACTTTCAAAGAAATTCTTGCAGTAAAGAATGGAATCAAGAAATTCAATTTCTTCCTTATCCATACAAAATGTATAATAGAGATGGATATGAAGGCCTTCCCAAAGATGATTCAGATAAATTGAAAAATTATTCCCAATCCTCATATTCTCAGATGGGCTCAAAGGTTCTCTCCATACAAGTTTCAAGTCAAACACCTGAAAGGAAAGGATAATATTCTCGCAGATTTCTGTCTCTACTGGAAGAATTCTCAAAAAGATTTTCCCCAGCAAAATTGATGTCAAAGCAACAACTAATTAGCCATGTCTTCATGCTTTCCAACATACCAGGAACACGTTCATTAAATCCGACAGATCATCCACCGGAGTTGTTCAACCTCATGTATCCCTTTGATCCTTAAATTATTATGGAAAGATGAACTTATTATGAGCTCTAATTTTTCCGGCAATATGGATGATCCATTCTCAAGCCTTATAGTGTCAATACATAATATCCGTTCTGCCATATATTCATAGCTCAAGCTAAGGATTTTTCACAAGAATTATTATGAATTTTCTGGTACCTATGACATCACTATTATATTTTTATGGAATTCAAACGAAATGTTTTCAAGGATTTTGATAACATTGAACCAGCTCTTAAAGTATTTTTACTATGGTTAAAGCGTAGAAGATATTGAATGAAATGTTTCAGCGATTCCTATGCAGCAAAAATATTTATGTTCCATAGGCCAGTGAAGATCATTAATGGAAAAGTCCAGGCGCAAGCAGAGGCATCATTCTGTTGGAAATTTCCTGTGTCCATTTTATCAATGGAGAAAGAATATTGAGAGGCACAAAGAATCCTTTTCTATCAAAATAGGTGCATCCTGAGAGAGATATGGCCAGAAAATTGGGCAAGCTAGAATTATACCAACACTAATCCTCACTGGGAATGAGTTCGGGAAGCGGCAAAAGAATATCAAACTTAGTACGACGTCATCCAAGAAAAGATCAATCATTATATTTCCAGATTAATATTGTGGATTACATCTCTTAATCCAAAGGAGAAAGAACACAACGGAGAAGGACCGTCAAGTTCCAGACATTACTACACAAGGTCTTTGGAAAGATGCCTAGAAGACAACCCTAGAATCAATGAAGGATAATTATCTAAATCCCTTCTAATCCCACCATAATCGTAAATTACCTACAAAAATACCCTAAAAAATATCCTACCCACGCCAAGAAAATTTCCCACATATTTCCATTCTATCCGGGCCCCACATTCACTTGTTTTCACATGCTTACACATGCCTTCACATGCTTCGTCACATGCAAAACAATTCTTTCATATGGCGTCACGTGCTCCCTCGTGCTACACCATGTATATTTCATCCCTTTAACATGTTTTCAGGTGTTTTCAGTGGCTTTGCCTAAAGTCCTTCACATGGCAAGAAGGACCCACTTGTAGATAAGTTGCCATGTAAGATAGGTTTATTTTATCATAAACTTTTTTCTTGTAATAACCTCTTATCCCTATATAACGGAGGCCTTGTAGTAATAGTAGGAGAATCTTGTAACCTTTGTAAATCGTTTGTGATATCTTACATATGATTGCTTTCTAAACTTCTCTCTTGTTCTTTTTTTTCCGAATGGATGGAAATGCCAGTCCATGTATGAAAACAGAGTAAGAATACTCTTTTAATGTTAGCTTATTTTAGTACATAAGTTTTCTGAGTTATAAACAACTAATTTGGTTACAGTACAAAAGTTTTCAGAGTTGTGTAGCATGGAAAATCGTCCCTTATTGTTTGTTGATGCCAACCATTATCATCACATTCATCTTTATATTTCCTTTTCGCATATAATTAGAAAAATGGCCAGTGCTTCTTCTGATCCTATCACGTTGGCTGTGGACACACCTCCTCATGAGGAAGGAGCACCCATGGTAGACGATGAATACTACCCCACCATGGATGAGATAATCCCATGATCTGGGAAGGCTAGATCAGACATCAAGAACCTACCTGAGGGTGAACTTGAACCTGTCATTTCTGTGATGGATGTAGCGACGATTGCTACATTTAGGGCTAAGTGGAGAATTTCGGACCATGTTGAAATTGTGCCTGCTAGTAGGGATGTTGTGCAAATAGATCACCTGGGTACTTTGTATTTTACGCGTACCCATTCGTCATTGGCTATATTCTTCCTCTTCCTTCCATGGCGAAGGATATTTTCCATTTTTACAATGTATGCCCGGCTCATCTCTCTCTGTACATCTATAAGATTTTCCTTATGCTTATTAAGTACGCGAAGCTGTCCAACCTCTGCCATTTGCTTCACTTCTTCGCCCTAAGTTTTCATAAGGGCCCTATCATTCATATGAGCCATCGCGGTTTCAAGGGGTTGGTGGTGAAGATGGAAGATAAAACTAATCATCGTTTATGGAAGATTTCTTCTACGTAAAGAGAGAGCACATGGTATCGAACTCCAGTGGATTCCGCTAGGAGTGGAACTTTGCTCATAAGTGTTTCCCTTCCAAAATGACTTTTTTGTTTATTTTGGGTAATCTGATTGTTCTCTTTCTACTTTTGTAGCCGAGTTGGAGCCTCCTTCACCACCCATTGACATTTGCGACTGGGTGAGTTAGGTTTTGCACCATACTATAGGGATTCGTGAGTGGTCGCACTTCAATGAGAGGTTGGGCATAGAACTGCAGCCGGTGAGTCACCTTTGGCTTTGATTGTTGACTTTTATACCATAATTTCTATCCTCTTATATTTCTCTTTGTTTATAGGTCAGAGGTCATCAAGCAGGGCGTGGGCTCTTATGCCTGCTTTTCTCCAGTTGGGCATCTCGGCCGAACCCGTACTAACTACAGCGGCAAGTAAGCATTCTCAAGACACTGCTATTCCTCAAACCTCGGCCTCGCATGGTCCTAGTCACCATGTTGCTACCATATTTTCTAAAATTTTGGCTTCTGTGGTATTTCCCTTGGTCGATGAGTCGGACCAGGGTAAAGACGGAGAGGCCTCGCTAAAAAGGTAAAGGGTAGAGGCTAATAGAAGAGTGGTCAGAGAGGAGCCGTTGAGGAGTGGACCTGAGCTGACTAAGGCCGAGTCGAGGGGCAGTATGGCCTTGGACGTGGAGATTGCGCCTCCTTCGGACGTAGAGATAACCTCTGTGGAGGAAGGGGTCAACCAGAAGTTGCTGTGATCACTCATAGTGGTTTTCCAACATTAGGGTAGGCCAACATTCCCTCTTTGGCTGAGGAGAGGGCCAAAAGAGTGATAATAGATGATTACAAGCCTGGTTCTAATGTCGATCCCGAAGAGGCGAGGATATTTGACAAAGGGATTACGTGTGTGGAGGTGACAATGGATGAATCCTCTCGCTTGATCGTAATTCCTTTGGATTGTGATTTATTGGAGGATACGGTGATAATGGTCCCCTCATTTTCTCCTCTTTGCTCTGTCACTGAAAACATGTATCTTCAGCATCTCCAAGATTCTGACTTGTCACTAGGCATATCCAAGATGGCTTTTAGGGTAAGTTTTTGTATTATTTTTACAACTGGCATCTTTTTCTTCTCTTTATTGGTCTTCTTACTCTCTTTTTCCTTTTTAGACTTTCATTTTTTAGATGGAGAGTGCCAGCCAAGAAGAGACACAGAGGGTCATTTTTCAGAAGATGATCGCGAAGTATGTCCATTATCGTGACAAGTAGAGTGAGATGCGTGCATGACTTAGAGTAGGTGGTAACCCCCAGTCCCTTCGGTAGGACTTGGATCAAAAAGATGACGAGTTTGTGCGAACTATTGGTAGATGTACTGAGCTTGAGGAGTAGCTCAGGGCCAAGGGAGAAGAGCTCGAGGTGAGCAAGGGGGTCGTGGCCGAATACGTCGACCTTCAAGCGCATGTCACGGCTGTAGCAAAGCTCAATTAAAATTGCCGGTCTGAGTAATGAGTTGACTTAGAAAGTTGTTTGGCGAGGTCCAAGGAGGCTCGAGTAGTGGCTGTGGCAAAGACGGCGGCATTAGAGAGCTTTATCCAAGTCTGTAGATCTTGGTATGAAAAAGATGTGCAGACGGCTGTGCTGAGGGAGATGCGGCTCGATGAGCAGATTGATGGTCTTGAGAAACAAGTTGAGAGCTGAGTGAGCAAGTCGCCGCCCTCGAGGTTGAGAAATTGTGTTTCCGCCTCTCCAGTTATGCTTTTGGTGGCCGGAGCCAATTTGGGGAGGCCATCTGCTTTGACGTTCCATGCTTGAGGTATTTCATTGACCTGAAATACATTGAACTCTGGTAATAGTTTTCAAATCTTGTAAAGTCTTTGTGTCGTGATTCATGACGCGTTTTGAGTCGCATCGAAGGATGACCTGCTGTGCTTTATATTTAAGTACTAGTTTCAACCTTGCAATCATGACCTCATACTCGGTCTCGCTGTTAGTCATATCAGGGCATTGTATGAATTGGCGAACCACTTTGCCTATTGGGACCTCGAGTACGAGTCCCAGTCTAAATGCATATGCATTAGAAGCGCCATCGGTGTACAGGACCCATAATTCGCGTACTTTGGTAGAAGCAATAGCGGTTTCCTTCTCGATTTCGGACATTATCTGCCCACTAATGTTGGTAAGAACTTGCGACTTGATCGCTGTTCATGGCTGTTATGTTATATCGTGCCCGCTCATCACGATAGAACACTTGGTCGATCTACCCAACAGTTCAGGTTTATGACAGATACTCCTTAAATGGAAAGTCGTGACCACAAAGATAGGGTGGTATTGGAAATAAGGTCTAAGATTCAGCAAAGCTATGACCAGGACCAAAGCTAACTTCCCGAGGTGGGGTATCTCGTTTCAGCACTCACCAAAGTTCTGCTAATGTAATAGATCGAATACTGTGTAAAATTATTTTCTTGTAATAGGACTGCACTTACTACGACGTCGGACATGGCCAAGTAGACAAGAAGCTATTTTCTAAGTTCCCTTTTAGCGAGCAAAGACAACGAAGACAGGTAGGCCATTAGTTCTTTTAAGGCATTGATACATTTGGTATACTATTTGATCCTATTATTCCATTTGAGTATGACAAAAAATTTATAGCACCTATCGGAGGACCGCGAGATAAACTTTGATAAGGTGGCTATTCTGCTAGTCAGTTTTGCCCTTTTTTTGCTGGTTAGATTTTATGTGATTCCTTCTATGGATTTGATTTGGTTGGGATTGCCCTCGATGCCTTGTTGTGATACCAAGAAGCCGACGAATTTCTCGGATATCACACCGAAAGCCCATTTCACTGGGTTTAATTTCATGCCGTACTTTCTAAGTATGTCAAAGGCCTCCCTCAATTGTTTGATATTGTCTTCCTTTATTTTTGACTTGACCAACATGTCGTTAATATGTACTTCCATAGTTTTTCCGATTTGTTCTTTGAACATTTATGTCACCAGCTTCTTGTATGTTTCCCTTGTATTTTTAACCCGAACGACATCACTCTGTATCAGTACGTCCCTTGGTGGTTGATAATGGTGGTGTTTTCCTGGTCCTCCTCCTCCATGAGGATTTTGTTATAGCCCGATGGAGTCGAACAATGCAGCGTTTGCTAGGTTGGCAGGGAGCACAAACGAGAAAGAATGGAGACTGAACAAGGAGATCTACAAGGTGGCGAGAAGGAAGCAAAGCTGGCAGTCACAGAAGAAAAAAATGCGGCGCTTGGTCGCGTGTACGAGGAATTGTGGGGACAGGAAGTTATTTAGGTTGGCTAGAGCAAGGGAGAAGAAGGCGCGAGATCTAGACCAAGTTAGGTGCATCAAAGGACGAGGATGGTAGAGTTCTGATTGGGGAGTCTCAAGTCAAGAAAAGGTGGCAGGCGTACTTTGGAAACCTACTTAATGAGGAGGGGGATCGAGACATAGGGCTATGGAGCTAGGGCATTCAAAGTGTCATAGAGACCTGGGTTACTGCAGGTAAATAGGGGTGGAGGAGGTCGCGGGGGCTTTGCGTAGGATGAGTAGGGGTCAAGCGACCAGGCTAGACGAAATCCCAGTGGAGTTCTGGAAATGATGGGTACGCTAGGAGTGGAGTGATTGTCCAGGTTGTTCTATGTGATCTTTAGGACTAAGAGGATGCCAGAGAAGTGTATGTGTAGTACAGTGGTGCCCTTATATAAGAACAAAGGGGATATCCAGTGTTGCAATAACTATAGTGGTATCAAATTAATAAGTCACACCATAAAAGTCTGGGAGCTGATGGTCGAGGCGAGGGTGAGGGAGATGGCATCTATATCCGTGAACCAGTTCAGTTTCATGTCGGGTCGCTCCACTACAGAAACTATCCACCTTGTAAGGAGAGTGGTATGACAGTTCAGGGATAAGAAAAAGGACCTGCATATGGTGTTTATCGACTTGGAGAAGGCGTACGACAAGGTCCCAAGGGAGGTGCTATGGAGGTGCCTGGAGGCGAAGAGCATGCGGGAAGCCTACATCAGTGTAATCAAGGACATGTATGATGGAGCTAAGACTAGGGTGAGGACGGTTGGTGGTGACTCAGACCATTTTCTGGTGGTTATGGGGCTTCATCAAGGATCTGCGCTTCACCCTCTCTTATTTGACATGGTGATGGATGCTCTAACTCGCCATATCCAAGGGGATGTGCCCTGGTGTATGCTATTTGTTGACGATATTGTCTTGATTGACGAGACGAGGGCCGGTGCTAACGAGCGGTTGGAGGTCTGGAGACAGACTCCCGAGTCTAATGGTTTCAAACTAAGCAAGGCTAAGATAGGATATATGGAGTGCAAGTTTAGCGCAGAGTCAAGCGAAGTAGGCAGTGACGTGAAGCTGGTATCTTAGGTCATCTCCAAGAGGGACAGTTTCAGATATCTTGGATCGGTGATTCAGGGTGATGGAGAGATAATAGGGATGTCACTCACTGTATAGGGGCGGAGTGGTCGAATTGGAGGCTTGCATCAGGAGTCTTGTGCGATAAGAAAGTGCCACAGAAACTCAAGGGGAAGTTTTATAGAGTTGTGGTTCTACCTGCCATGTTGTACGGGGTAGAGAGCAGGCCGGTGAAAAACTCTCATGTTCAGAGAATGAAAGTTGTGGAGATGAGGATGCTCCGGTGGATGTGCGGGCACATCAAGTTAGATAAGATTAAGAATGAAGTTATTTGGGAGAAGGTGGGGGTGGCCCCAATGTATAAGAAGATGCGAGAAGCGAGGCTTAGGTGGTTTGGCATGTACGGAGGAGAAGCTGTGATGCCCCGATAAGGAGTTGTGAGCGACTAACGGTGGTCGGCACGAGTCGAGGCAGATGGAGGCCAAAGAGGTGTTGTGGTATGGTGATTAGGCATGACATGGCTAGAATGCGGATTTCCGAGGACATGGCCCTTGACAGGAAGGTATGGAGGTCTAGTATCAAGGTCGTAGGATAAGGGCTTCTAGTGTTTTTCGTACTTCTACCCAGGGCTGGGAGGGGATTAATCGGGCTTGTGTATTGTTTGGTGCTTATGATAGTTACTGGCGGATATTAGTTCATGCAATTTATTTATGGTTTTATGTCTAGATACTTATTTATGTGATTTCTGTTGGAGTTACTAATGCTCTTTTGTTTTTGTTTTTGTTTTGTTTTTCTTTTCCTTTCTTGAGCCGAGAGTCGATCAGAAACATCTCTGCCCTTTCGGGTTCTGGTAAGGCCCGTGTACGTATTACCCTCCCCAAACCCCACTTTGTGGGACTATATTGGGTAGTTATTGTTGTTGTTGTGCTAGGCATCCAAGAAACTCAAGAGTTCGTGCCCAGCTATAGCGTCGATGAGTTGGTCAATATGATGTAGCAAGAATGAGTCTTTTGGACATGCTTTGTTTAGGTCGGTGAATTCCACACACATTCTCCACTTACCGTTCTTTTTTACACCATGAATACGTTGGCGACCTACTGAGGGTACTTCGATTCACAAAAAGAACCGCTCACTAGTAATTTCTCGACCTCTTCACCAACTGCATCGTCTATTGCCGAGTTAAACTTTCACCTTATTTGTCTGCTGGAGGGGGTAAAGTAGGCCGCTGTTCAACTTGTGAGTTGCTATTTCCTTTGGCATTCCTAGCATGTCTGCATGGGAAAAAGCGAACAGGTCCACGTTATGTTTTTAAAATTGATGAAATTTTACTAGATCCTGGAGATTATGGCCGATAAAAATTTTCTTACTGGGATTTTCATTGTCTAATGGGACGGGGTTGAGGTCCTCTACTATAGTTTTTGGGTCGTGAATGATGACTTTTGTTTCCTCTCCATCTGACCACATAATTGTTAGTTACTATGATTCTTCGGCTTCTTCTTTCAACTGTTGGGTGTATGTGCAATCTTAGGCGATGCGGTACCATTTTTAGGTCATGTGCTGCTCTCCCCGGATGCTGAGTACTCTTCAGGGGTGGTAAATTTAATGACTTGGTACAAATTGGAGGAGACGACTTTCATGCCATGTATCCATGGTCGGCCTATGATGGCGTTGTACGCCGGATCCTGGTCCATTATGTGGAACGTGGTTTCTAAGGTGGCATCATCGGCTATGACAGGTAGAGTGATTTCTCCAGATGTATGCTCAGCTGCATGGTTATAATTTGTTAACGTGGCATTATTCTGTCCTCGAGCTTCATTTGGGTGAGAAATCGAGGATGGATAATAAACGCACCGCTTCCATCATCGATAATGATACGTCTTACATCAGTATAAAAAATGCGTAAAGAAATGACAAGGGCGTAATAGTGAGGAAAGACCAAACCGTAGGTATCCTACTTATTGAAGATGATACTTTCTCCGAGTTCAACATATCATTCATGGGTGATTGACCACTTGAGCTTGCGAGTGGTGGTAAACTTCACGATGTTGATAGATGCATCATCGTCTCCCTGATGATCATTTGAATGTTCCGAACTGGGAAAAGTGGTTTGGGCGGCCCCGGATGTTGTTCCCACCCTCGTGAAAAGTTTGCCCTTTCTCGATCGCTCATTAACTCTTTCAAGTCCCCTTGGTGAAGCATGTTCACGGCCTCTTGTTTGAGGGAGATGCAGTCCTCGATCTTATGACCTCGTTCCTGGTGGAATTCACAGACGGCATTTGACTTTCTGGTGCTTGGGTAGGACTTCATTTTCTACCGCCATTTTATCTTTGGGTCGAGCTTCTCCAATGTGTAGACTATTTATGAGGGGGAAACATAAAAATCGTGAGTTGATAATAAAGGGGGCATACATCTTTCCTTTCGGTGGGCTCCCGTTCGCAGTTTGGATGGGCCTTCGTCGTGACGTGGAGGTGGCATGAGGTTGCCTCTAACGTAAAGCTGATCTCTATATCGATTAGTTTGTGACCGTGCTAGATCTCTTCTGTTTTCATTTATTTTGTCTTTCCTAGATTCATTTGGATTAAGGTTAGGCATTAAATAGGCCCGTTGAGATCATTCTCGCCGGCTCTTACCACGACACAGTAGGTATTGTGTATCTTATGCCAAGTGGTTGGAGAGCATTTCATAAGTCGGCTCAGTAATTTTTTTGGTCGCCCTCAACCTACTTCTTTTTATCCCATTCTCAAAGGCAGCCTACGCCATCCTTTAGATTCATTTGGAAGGGTCATTCTTATTGGGTTAAATTGCGCAAAGAGGTCCCTAAGTCCCTCACCAAGAGATTTCTTGATGGCAAATATTTCGTTCACCCTTGCCTCCGCTTTCTTGGCCCGAACATGGGCGGCGACGAACTTGTCAGCTATTTCTTCGAATGTTTCTAAGGAACACACAAGTAACTGCAAATACCAAGTTAAGGCCCCTCCGGTTAGGGTCTCTACGAACCACTTCGGAAATATGAATAATACATGTTCTTTTGCCAGTCCGTTGCCTTTCACTACGGTGACATAATGGGTCACATGATCCTCTGGATCTGTTGTGCAGTCATTTGTTTTCAAATATGGTGCCATTTTAATAATATTTGGTATAGCATGTGGCGCGGCCTCGTCGCTATATGGTTGTTCCACGAACCATCCAGTGTCCCATTTTGGTAGGATTTTTGGGCACCCAATATCTTTTCTACCCTTTCTTGATGCTCCGTCATTTGGTCACGTAGTTCCTTACTCTCATTCTCAATCTCTTTCATTTTCCTAAAAATAGCAGCGAGGGCGTCATTACCTGCATAAAAAATAGGGTGAGTCGTACCTGTTTTGGGAGGTTGAGTGTGTTGCTAATTAGTTGTTGTGTCAATGTTGACTCGCACACTCTCTCTACTCTCCCTCTTAGCGGGTTTGTCTAGTATGATGTTCAGTATATTAGTTAGCCATGCTTCTAGTAGCTTTATTTACCGCTGGTGGTGCTTCTTCCGTAGTGGACGTGGAGGCTCCCTTTCCATGAGAAGAAGTAACGCTTCCATGAGGAGGGGGTGAATAACTTCACTTGGGTGAGGCGCTTGGTGTTACATTCTCCTCGTTCTCTTATTGAGCTTCATCGATAGTGTTTAGGAGAATGTCAGTGAGATTAACTCCTTTCTTATTTCTTCTCCATTTCTTGCCATGCCAGATCTATGTAAACACGAGATACGAGACTGTGCAGAGTTCTGGGTGTGTGTTTTTTTAGATCTAGAAAAAAACTAATAATTTTAACTATAAAATTTCCACGGACGGCGCCAAATGTTTGACCAAAAAGTCTTAAACCTTTTTGTTAAACTAATTAAGTGAATGAAAATAGGTAAATTCTAGTTAAATATAATAAGTTCTAGATCCAAGATTAGTAGGAAATAACAACTTAGAAATCGCATTTAAAGCTATTTAATGCTAAAAAGTGAGTTAATAATATTCATGTGAATAGATAAAGGAATAAAGACAAGCAATAAGTGAGATGAATGGCAATGGCTATAAATAAAGAAAATAAGATGGGCAAAAATATGAATAGCAAACACTTTATCGGATCTAGTGTGGAAAAACTTGGAACAACACCGCAAATCGAATATTGTATAAAAGATGATGTTTGTTGTCATGTAGGAGTCAACTTCTCTAGAGAGTGCTTATCAAGATTGATTATAATTGGAATCCCCTTCTTGCACTCTCTCTTCCTACTTATACAGGACATTCTCTTTCTCTTTACTTACTGAAAGTACAAATACAAAAGAATACTCCTCCAAATATTATTTAAAAATAAGTTATTGCTAAACTAGTTGTTTGGCCGATTTGAGTGCTAGACCTCGATATTTACTGCTCGACTCGCCAACGCTGCTTCTTAAGCATGACCTCGTCCTAATTGATTCTTGATTTCCCTATTTCAGGCGAGGTCTCTTCGATTAGATTTTGACCCATACAATTACGTAGTTCATACTAGATTATAGTTACATATAAAGCGTACTGATACGTGTAAATGGTGTAAGATTCAAAGAAACAATTACTTGACCAAACAACAAATACTATTACGTCATGTCAAATATTTGAGCAGATTTAGCCAAACATCATCTTCTTTCAAACAGAGAAAACAAATCTTCCCGGCTAGCCATTTCCTATATAAAGAGGTTAGAATTGCATAGAAATTCATTCAAATTTTTTTTTTAAACTCTTGTTGAAACGTCTATTGTTGTTAAATTCTCCATTATTTTTTCATTATGTCTGAAGAGAGTAGGATAAGAGTTTCATTATATTGGGTGTGACGACCCAAAGGGGTCATCACAATAATTCTCCCTTTCCTCGTGCTTTTAAGGCGTTGAAAACCTCTTATTGGTTGCCTTGATTTGCATGTGAAGTCCGGGCGCGACGCCGGAAATTTTTTTTTGTGAAGATATTTGAATTTTATGTTAAAAACAATGAATTTTGATACTAACATTTCTATAGTTGAAATTGATCAACGTTTTGGGTAAACGGACCTGAACCCGTGATGTGATGGTTCCGGTAGATCCATAAGGAAATTTGGGACCCGGGCGTATTCCCGGAATCGAAACCCGAGGTCCCAGGCCCGAGTACGGAGCATTTCTGTGAAATTGTTTTATAAATATGCTTATGGAAAAAAGAAAACAGAAATTGATCAAAAATAATGGTATCGGGCTCATATTTTGGTCCCGATGCCTAGTACAAGTCTTAAATGGGTGTTAAGCGCTATCTGTAAAGTCTGGTTGAATACGGACGTCGTTTGACGTGTTTCGGACTAAAAATGGAAAATTTAGAAGTTATGAACTTTGAAATAAAAATCATGTGTTTGGAGATTTGATCCTATGTAAATGATGTTATTTTAGCGATTTGATCGCACGAGCAAGTCCGTTGGACATTCCTGAGTTAGTGTGCATTTTTGTGGGAGCCCCGAGAGCTCCGACGAGTTCTGAGTGAGGCCCCGGATGTATTAGGTCTAAAGAAAACAAGTTCAGGTATTGCAGTCACGAGCACAGACGCAGCCATTTCTGTGCGGTCGCGAGGAACTTCTGTGCGGTCCGCGTGGCTGAGTCTGAGGCCAGGAGATTTTGGCACGACCAGTGCGGCCGTGCACAAAATCAGTGCGGTCCGCGTTGGGAGGTTTCAGAGGTACCCGACTCCCCCCCCCTTCCCCCCCCACTCGGGTGCGGCCACAACAAACTTTTCTGCGGTCCGCACCAGGCCCTCAGAAAGGTATATAAGTTCGTAACTTCTGCCATTTTTCCACTTTTCAAAAACTCAAAACCTAAGGAAAATTTTCCAAACATTTTTTTTCTCCAAAATGATTGGTAAGTAATTTCTAACTTAATTTTCCTACTCCTTTACGTCTTTTGACATAATTTCAACTTCAATCAAAGGTTTTCACAAATGGGAATTTGGGGTTTTGGGTGGAAACTAAGTTTTCAAAATTTGGGGAGTTGGACCCCAATTGGAGGTCCGATTCTAAAACAAATTACATATATGGGAATGGGTAACCCGGTCTTTGTTTGAACCTCGGGTTTTGACCACGTGGGTCCCGGGGGGCATTTTGAAAATTTTTAGGTAAAACTTTGGGAATTTCATTCTTATGCATTCGAAGTGATTTAACTAGCATTTGTTGATACATTTGAGTAAATTTTGATTAGATGTCGTTAGTTCGGGGTCAAATTCTAGAAGAAAGGCGATTTTTGAGCTTTGAGTTGCTATTTTCGAATTCGAGGTAAGTATTTGATCTAACTTTGGCTTGAAGGAATATGATTAGGTGAATATTTGTTGTGCTATGTGGAGTTGGTGTATAGGTATGGTGACGGTTACCTATGCGCCCGAGTCAAGCATAACCGTGAGTCATAGTTTCTATTAAATTTCGAAAGAAGTGAACGATTGTGCTAATTACTTGTTAAATGAACTATGAAGTGGTAGTTTAGAAGCAAATGAACTAAAAGAGGAAATTTTTGGTACCATTCCCTTGCCGGGACCTATTGTTGAATTATTTTCCCTTGCCGGGACGTATTGTTGAATTATTTTCCCTTGCCAAAATTTATGTATTATTTGTATTTCCCCCTTACCGGGATTACTATTACAGTTTCATTTATACCTTCGCCGTATTATCGGTGATCATTGTTTGGGTGAGGTTGAGTGATAAAGCACTATGAGTGTTGCTGTGTAATTTCCTGGGTGTGGTTGAGTGATAAAGCATGATGGGTGATGCTGTGTAATTGATTGGTGAGGAAGAATGATAAAGCACAATGGGTGATGCCGTGTAACTATTTCATGATATTGATTGGGTGAGGAAGAGTGATAAAGCACGATGGGTGATGTCGTTTAACTACTTTATGCTATTGATTGGAGAGGGAGAGTGATAAAGTACGATGGATGATGTTGTACACTTTAATTGATTATCTTGGTGAGGACGAGAGTAAAAGTACGATGGGTGGTGTCGTGCAACATTTGATTTACTAGTTTCCTATTATTGATGTTTATTATACCATTTCCATTTCTTTGTTGTTGTTGATTAATATTTAAACTGTTATACCCCACAGCATGCTCCTCTCCCCTTTATTTGTTTAAATTCATGTATCCCCTTCTATTTCCCATATATGTTGAAATACACGGGTTTATATAATAGTCCTTTCTAGCCTCATCACTACTTCGCCGGGGTTAGGCCAGGCACTTACAGGCACATGGGGTCGGTTGTGCTGATACTACTCTTTTGTGCCTTTTGTGCACAGTTCAGGATACAGCCTAAGGACCGCAACTATAGTTCGGGAGTGATCCTTCAGTCTAGGGACTCTGAGGTAGTTCGCTGGCGTTCCCGGGCCCTGAGTCACTTCTATATATTTCTTTCAGTTTTGTATAATTGTATCACACAAACTTGCTATATATTTCTTTCAGACTATTATTTTTAGTACTCTTTTGTTGTCCATGAGCAGTGACACCAGATACTGGGTAGAGACATGTTGTTAGTTTTTCTGCATCTTTTATTCGTTATTGTTATTAAAATACTTCCCGCATGTTTTTATTAATTATTATCGTATTTATTTTGTTTATATTTAAGTTTTGAAAGTTATTGTAAAGGTTGGCTTGCCTAGCTTCAACAGTAGGCGCCATCACGACTCCCGATGGTGGGTATATCCGGGTCGTGACAATTTGATATCAGAGCACTAGGTTACTTGGGTCTCACAACTCACGGACAAGGAGGGATCGGTACGGAGACGTCTATATTTATCCCCCATAGGCTACAGAGTTAGGAAAAATTTCACTCCATTCATTCTTGTCGTGCGATTCTGTTTCCCAAATATTTATTGTTGTTCTACTCTGTTCTTTCGCAGATGGAGAGAACACGTGCGTCTTCTTCTACTGCACAACCGCCCGAGCCCCCAAAAGGAGCTCCCACGAGGGGCAGGGGCCGAGGCCATGCCAGAGGCCGTGGTAGGGGCAGAGCTCATCCCCGAACAACAGTCCTTGAGGTGGAGCCTCATATTTACTTTGATGAGGATGTTGCAGCTCCACCAACTCCAGTGGGCAAAGCTCAGATCCTGGGAGGAGTGATGTTTTCTTCAGACCTTCAGGATGCTCTTGTTCGCATAGCAGGCTTCGTGGACCTTGTTGCTAGAGGGAGATTGCTACAAGTTGCACCAACCGCTTCTCAGGCTGGAGGAGGGGCTCAGACTCCTGTTGCACGTACTCTGGAGCAGGTAGCTCCCAAGACTCAGGTTCAGTTGGTTCAGCCCGCAGTGGCAGCTGAGACAGGCATTAGAGCCCAGGCCGGAGATGGGACAGCCATGTCTTCGGATGCTTTGTGGAGACTTGATCGGTTCTCCAAGCTTTTCACTACTTTCAGTGGTCGCAGTTTTCAGTCATAGTATTTTGCCCAATAGACACTTCGATATTCTCAGCAGACGAGGGCTTGCTTTAATCGCGGTGACCTGAGGCACATTGCCAAGTATTGCCCTCGAGCTTCCAGCAGTTCACAATAGAAGGGTCCTCGTCCCATGATTCAGGAAGCAGACGATCCTCAGGCCGCCCAGCCAGCGATCGTAGGTTAGCCGGGTGCAGCGGCTCAGACTAGGAGTGAGGTCCCTTTTCAGGAGACGACCAATAGGGGTCGTGGGGTTGAGGTGGTACTGCCACAGGGAGGCGGTCATCGATCAGATAAGAGGCCCCGTCATGCAGGCCGATTCAGTGGTACCTCTTCTGGAGGTAGAAGTTCGTATGGCAGAGGCCATCCTTCCAGGCCCTTTTTGCCAGTTACCCTTGTCGCTCATGGCACTTCAGCTGGCCGGTCGGTCCAGCCCCAATTTCCTCAGTTTCAGCATGTTTGTAGATGCTACGAGTGTGGCGAGTATGGATACCTCATAGGGGCCAGCCCGAGGGTGAGGGTTGCTCATCCGCAGCAGCCGAGGTTCTGCCGTGCTTGTGGTGATCCGAGACACTTGGTCATATCTTGCTCTGAGAAACTCTTAGTATCAGAGTTATCGTTCTTAGCTCCGGGCACCGGAGGTTCCACAGCCTATCTAGCCGGCTAGAGGCGAGGGTAGAGGTCTTAGAGGTGGAGTTCAGATCGCCAGCAGCAGGGATCAGCCAGCGGCCAGTTTGGACGTTGATACTTCAGATGCAGACATTCCAGGTATCGTTCTGATTTGTATTAGAGATGCTTCGGTGCTATTTGACCCTAAATCTACACATTCGTATGTTTCGTCCTCTTTTGCACTCATTTGGTTATGCCTAGTGAGGCCTTGGGTTATCTATATATGTATCTTCACCGGTGATTGATTCTATAATGGTCGATCGAGTGCATCATTCATGTGTGATAGTATTTGAGGGTTTAGAGACCCATTTCGACTTATTGCTTTAGATATGGTGGACTTTGACGTTATATTGGGGATGGATTAGTTGTCCCTGTGCCATGCTATTTGGGGATTGTCGCACCAAAACCATGATCTCGGCTTTATCCAATTTTCTCCATTTAGAGTGGAGAGGGATTTTAGATTATCCAACCCGTAGAGTGATATTGTACGTGTAGGCTTGACGCATGGTTAAGAGAGGAGTTCTTAGCTCGGTTGGTGTATTATTGCGACTTCAGCACAAAGGTTCCTTCCACTAGTTCTGTTCCTATTGTTCGGGAGCTTCCTCGATGTCTTTCCATCAGACATGTCAGGTATACTGCCTGACAGGGATATCGATCTTCGCATTGATCTGGTGTCGGGCACTAAGCCTATTTCCGTTCCATCGTATCGCATGGCCCCTCCAGAGTTGAAAGAGCTAAAGGAAGAGTTTCAGGATTTGCTTGGTAAGGGTTTCATTAGGCAAGAGTTTCGCCTTGGGGCGTACCCAAAGTTATTACAAATAGGAAGGACGGTCGATGAGGATAAGTTTCAATCAGCTTCAGAGCACCAGGGTGTTTTCTCAAGGATAGATTCGGGATCTGGTTACCACTAGTTGAAGATTAGAGCATTCGGTGTCCTTAAGATAGTTTTGTACACCGAGATTGATTTTGCCCATGGGATCAGGATCTCTTGTGGTTTATTGTGTTGCATCCCGGGTTGGGCTTGGCGCACTGTTGATGCATAGTGGCAGGGTCATAGTATATGTTTCGAGACAGTTAAAGATCCACGAGAAGAACTATCGAGTTTATGACTTAGAGTTGGCAGCCATGAATTTTGTTACTAGCCTTCCGATGACTTGGAAGAAGTTTGATGATATATGGGTCATTATTGATAGGCTGACCAAGTCACCGCATTTTATCCTAGTTTCCACCACCTATTCATCCGAGAGATATGCTGAGATTTATATTAGAGAGATCGTTCGCTTTCATGGGGTTTTTGGAGGGCGGTGCAACATGAGTTGGGCACCCAGGTCCAATTGAGTACAACATTTCACCCCCAAATGGAAGGTCAGTATGAGAGGACCATTCAGATTCTTGAGGATATTCTCCGAGCGTGCAATATAGATTTTGGAGGCTCGTAGGACCAGTTCTATCCTTTAGCGGAGTTTGCCTACAACAACAGCTACTAGACCAGTATTCATATGGCTCCTGATGAGGCATTGTATGGTAGGCGGTGTTGGTCCCTAGTCGGATGGTTTGATCCAGGAGAGGCTCGGTTATTAGGTACAGACTTGGTACAGGAGGCCTTGGATAAGGTCAAGATCGTTCAGGACAGACTTCAGTCGGCTCAGTCTAGGAAGAAGAGTCTTGAAGAACGTAAGGTCAGGGATGTTGCTTTCATGGTTGGTGAGCGAGTATTGCTCCGTGTATCGCCTATGAAGGGCGTGATGAGGTTTGGGAAGAAGGGAAAGCTTAGTCCTAGGTATATTTGCCATTTGAGATTCTTGACTGTATAGGAAATGTGGCTTATAGACTTGCATTGCCGCCTAGCTTGACAGTTGAGCATCCGATTTTTCATGTATCCATGCTTCGGGAGTATCACGGTGATCCCACCCACGTGTTAGATTTCAGCACTGTCCAATTGGACAAGTATCTATCATATGAGGAGGAACCGGTGGCTATCTTAGACTGGCAGGTTCGGCAATTGAGGTTGCAGGGTTTTCATTCAGTGCGTGTTCAGTGAAAAGGTCAGCCTTCTGAAGCATCAACTTGGGAGTCCGAGTTTGATATGTGGAGCCGTTATCCCCATCTATTCCTTGCACTTCTGATGCCTTGAAAACCTCTTATTGGTTGCCTTGATTTGCATGCGCAGTCCGGGCGCGAAGCCGGAAAAAGTTTTATGTGAAGATATTTGAATTATGTGTTAAAAACTATGAATTTTGATACTAATATTGCTATAGTTGACTTTGGTCAATGTTTTGGGTAATTGGACCCGGACCCGTGATGTGATGGTCTTACAGGGTCCGTAAGGAAGTTTTTGACCCGGGCGTATTCCTGAAATCAAAATCCGAGGTCCCAGGACCGAGTGCAGAGCTTTCCTGTGAAATTATTATATGAATATACTTAAGGAAAAATGAAAATGGAAATTGATAAAAAATAATGGTATCGGGCTCGTATTTTGGTCCCGATGCCCGGTACAAGTCTTAAATGGGCGTTAAGCGCTATCTGTAAAGTTTGGTTGAAAACAGACGTTGTTGGACGTGTTTCGGACTAAAAATGGAAAATTTGAAAGTTATGAACTTTGAAATAAAAACCATGTGCTTGGAGATTTGATCCTATGTGAATGATATTATTTTAGCGATTTGATCGCACGAGCAAGTCCGTAGGAAGTTCCTCAGTTAGTGTGAATTTTTGGTTGGGAGCCCCGAGGGCTTGGCCGAGTTTTGAGTGAGGTCCGGGAGGAATTAGGCTTGAAGAAAATAGGTTCAGGTATTGCAGACACCGGCGCGGCAATTTCTGTTCGGTCCGCGTTGGAGCCATGCGGCCGCGAGGCTCTTATGCGGTCCGCATGGCTGAGTCTGAGGCCAGAAGATTTTGGCTTGACCAGCGCAGCCGCGCACCAAATAAGTGCGGTCCGCGCTGGGAGGGTTCAGAGGGACCTGACTTTTAGCCCCACTCGGTGCGGCCACAACACACTTTTGTGCAGTCCGCGCCAGGCCCTTAGAAAGGTATATAAGTTCGAAACTTCAGCCATTTTTTCCACTTTACAAAAACTCAAAACCTAAGGAACGATTTTCCAAAAAACTTTTCTTCTCCAATACGATTGGTAAGTGATTTCTAACTTAATTTTCCAACTCCTTAACGTCTTTAAACATAATTTCAACTTCAATCAAAGGTTTTCCAAAATGGGAATTTGGGGTTTTGGGTGGAAACTAACTTTTCAAAATTTGGGGAGTTGGACCCCAATTGGATGTCCGATTCCAAAACCAAATACATATATGAACTCGTGGGGGAATGGGTAACCCGATCTTGGTTCGAACCTCGGTTCTTTGACCACGTGGGATTGGGGGAATTTTGGAAATTTTTGGGTAAAACTTTGGGAATTTCATTCTTATGCATTCAAACTGATTTAACAAGCATTTGTTGATACATTTGAGTAAATTGTGATTAGATATCGTCGAAACGGGGTCGAATTCTAGAAGAAAGGCGATTGTTGAGCTTTGAGTTGCTATATTCGGATTCGAGGTAAGTGTTTGATCTAACTTTGGCTTGAGGGAATAGGATTAGGTGAATATTGGCTAAGTGCTATGTGGAGTCGGTGTATAAGTATGGTGACAGTTACCTATGCGCCCGAGTTTAGCATGACCACGAGTCATAGTTGCTATTAAATTTCGAAAGAAGTGAATGATTGTGCTAATTACTTGTTAAATGAACTATGAAGTGCTAGTTGAGAAGCAAATGAACTAAAAGAGGAAATGTTTGGTACCTTTCCCTTGCCGGGACGTATTGTTGATTTACTTTCCCTTGTCGGGATGTATAGTTGAATTATTTTCCCTTGTCGGGATTTATGTATCATTTGTATTTCCCCCCTTGCCGAGATTACTATTACGGTTTCGTTTATACCTTCGCCCTATTATGTGGGATCATTGTTTGGGTGAGGTTGAGTGATAAAGCACGATGGGTGATGCCGTGTAATTTCTTGGGTGTGGTTGAGTGATAAAGCACGATAGGTGATGCCGTGTAATTAATTGGCGAAGAAGAGTGATAAAGCACGATGGGTGATGCCGTGTAACTACTTTATGCTATTGATTGGGTGAGGAAGAGTGACAAAGCACGATGAGTGATTCCGTGTAACTACTTTATGCTATTGATTGGAGAGGGAGAGTGATAAAGTACGATGGGTGATGTTGTACATCTTAATTAATTATCTTGGTGAGGACAAGAGTAAAAGCACGATGGGTGGTGCCGTGCAATATTTGATTTACTGGTTTCCTCTTATTGATTTTTGTTATACCGTTTCCATTGCTTTGTTTTTGTTGACTAGATAATTGAACTGTTATACCCCACATCATGCTCCCCTCCACTTTATTTGTTTAAATTCATGTATCCCCTTCCATTGCCCATATATGTCGAAATGTACAGGTTTATATGATAGTACTGTCTAGCGTCGTCACAACTTCACCAGGGTTAGGCCAGGCACTTACCAGCACGTGGGGTCGGTTGTGCTGATACTACTCTTGTGTGCCTTTTCTGCACAGGTCAGGACACAGCCGACGGACCGCAACTATAGTTCGGGAGTGATCCTTCAGTCTAGGGACTCTGAGGTAGTTCGCCGGCGTTCGCGGGCCCCGAGTCACTTCTATATATTTATTTCAGTTTGTTTAGTTGTATCAGACATACATGCTATGTATTTCTTTCAAACTATTGTTTTTAGTACTCTTTAGTTGTCCGTGAGCAGTAACACCAGTTACTGGGTAGAGACATGTTGTTAGTTTTATTGCATCCTGTTTTCGTTATTGTTATTAAAATACTTCCGCATGTTTTAATTAATTATTCTCGTATTTATTTTGTTCAGATTTAAGTGGTGAAAATAATTGTAAAGGTTGGCTTGCCTAGCTTCAACAGTAGGCGCCATCACGCTTCCCGATGGTGGGTAAACCGGGTCGTGACATTGGGGTGGTGAGGTTCTGATGGAGAATAACTCTGTGGGCTATAGTTTACCTACTAAGTGTCATTTTAAATTGCCACTTACACGAAACATTGATATCGTTGTTATGGAAAAAAAATGAGTGTGAGAAAATATTTAGTGATACTTAAAGCAACCAGAAGATATTCGCATTCCGTTACTCCGCAAGGGGTTGCTTTTTACTCGGAGTTTAATATCGACAATGATGAAACTTTGAGTAAATTCATGAGGACTCCAGATGAATGCCAGGAATTTCTTGTAATCACAATGTTGGAGATGTACGTGACGGTGGAAAACGTTCCAAAAAATGAGGTTGTGCATAGTAGAGATAATTCCCAGTCATCAAGTGGTTATTCTGGATCAGTTTTTGCTAGGCAGGTTCTGGATGAAAGACTTTTCCTTGATTTAAACTTATCAACGTCAGCGAATGATCAGCGAGAAAATAATTTATACCTTGCTTTCTGTAATTCACAAGAAGAGTGGTAAACTTCCATTTTCATTTGTGTTAATTATGTATATTTTTGGCGTATTGAATTTATATTAACACTCATTTATTTAATAGGGTACCGGACGAATATGAATTTACAAGTGGCCCATCCAGTATTCATCACCTAATTGAAAACGTGCATCATGGAATGTCATCACATTACGACTTGTAAGTGAAACGATATAGCCATGTGGAAAGAATTTATTAATTCAGTACCTTATAATTTTGTTGGTTGTGCAGTGAAAACGAGTAAGTTGAACCACTCGTACTCACTTAATTGCCCGAAAAAGACGTATTCATCGGGATCTAGTAGATGCACATAGTGAGGAAGAGAACAGTGATTACGATAACAATTCCGATGAATAGGTAGACGAGACATGCTTTGCCCGTGAGGATGGTGATGAACAGGATCAGGAGGAAGGACCCGATTTTAAGAGAGACCCCCCTAGACGAAGAATGTACGAGTCTGAAGTGCCGTTTCATTCAAGGGAGATTCCTTACATTGATAACTTTCCAATCGTGCTGGATGTGGAAGCTCTCACAAAAGATTGATGAAATTCGAATAGCAATGTGGGATGAGTCTAGACCAACGGTGTTTGCAAAGGGGGTGGTTTTCCTGATAAAGCGCACGTAAGCGGGGCTTGTAAAATGCACAACATAAAAGAGTGTTGTGAGATGTAGGTATGAGAGTCAAGTCCGATGGTATACAAGGCTATTTTCCACAAGTGGTTTTGGTTATGTAATTGGATGTTGCATGCCACCAAGAAGAAGACAGTTATGTGGAAAGTGGGTAAATACATTCCCACCCACACAAGCGAAATGAACACATTGAACGGTTATCAGTTCCACTTGGATATTGACTTGATATCTCGTGTACTTATTCCGCACATTGAAGCGTCCATAAATTATAAAATCAAAGAGTGCATTACAGGATTCCACCGGGAACATGTCCATACAATTACTAAAAGAAAGGCATATCTCGGGAGCAAAAGAGCATATGAAATATTCTATGGTAACTGGGATAAGTCATTTGCAGATCTACCTAGGTACATGGCTGCACTGCAGCAATTTAACCTCGGGATGGTTGTTGAATGGAACTTAAGCGGAGTCCAGGTAAACCAGAATATATATTCGATTACGTGTGTCACACCTCTTTTTTCGCTACACCCGCAGGGCTCAAAACAGTTTTTCGAATTAAAGGATAATCTTAAGTTTCAGAGTCGCCATTTGGGATTTTAATGGTGTCCCAAGTCACCGTTTGAATCCCAAACCAAGGAAAATTATGACTCTATTGACAGTTGCGAATCAGAAATCCGGATAAGAAATTCTATTTACTCAGGAGAAGGTATTAGGCATTCTCAGGTTATGTGGTTCTAGCATGGTCGCTCAACTGTCGCATTTAGCTTATTTTATCTGATTTTAATACATGAAGAACCTATGTGTCAATTCTTACTTTTAACCACTTTTATTCGATATGTATTTTTATAAGAAAGTTGAACGTTGTTTAAAGCGTGCCCTCGGATTGCATCACATGAAATGCACCCGCAATTCTAAGCACAGTCTAGTCAACATTTTGGGATTTTATTTGGTTCGCATGAAATGCACACCCGAGTTTAGAAATGTAACTTTATTAAAGTCCCGCCTAAAGAACCTAGCGCGTTATTATCCTTTGGGAAGGCCGTAAAATTTGCTAAACGACCCATCCCGGGTGCTAAGTATTTTTTTGACATTTTATTGAGGGTCCCGTAATTTTGTGATTTATTGCACGAGGCTCGTCTCATTTTATTTTTTTTAAGAAGAGGCAAACCAAAAAGTAACTATATTTTCTAATTTTGTTTTGTCTCTAAAAGGAAGGGAAATGCCCTAATAGATTGATATTGAAGTTTGGGCTTCAAGTTCATGTCCGGACTAATACAATAGGACGCACCATTTAGCTTGAACCCGCTACATAACTCGAAGCCCATAGCTAGCCAATTAGTTACTAACGAATAACTTAGCATTCCACTTTTGGGCCTGAAAGGCCCACGCCATGTAATGCATGAACGATAAACCAGACAATATGAAAACTCAAACAAAAAGGCCTTGGGCCTGAATGTCCTCAACTGACCGAGGTTGTCCCAACCCTTCAATTCCAATTCACGTGAGTCAAATTATAATCCATTTGCAACATGAATTTTATTAAATAAATTAAGAAACTCTTATTAATCTGTACAAATGATTGAAACCAAGATATTGGAAAATAGCTTTTGTTTCGACTAGCTAGATTCTCCAAATTACAAAATTAGTAATCTACACTTCACTGTAGCTATTAGGCCAATAGTGTTGAGTCACTTGAAGAACTGGTGATTACCAATGATCCACTAAAACCAGTTCATAGGCATTTTAAAGACACAAATGGACAGCACATAATTCAAACAAACTCATTCCAATCTAATAGTCTAATTCGAGTTACACGAGTCCAAATAGCTCTAAAACAGTCCTAAACAACCTTCTCTTGTTGAATACACAAAGCAGATCTATGTTGTGACAAACCGACACAATTCAAATAAGAACAAGTTCTACAATCCAGTAATTTACCTCAGTCTATTTATACATCAAGATTAGCACAGTCTAGTTTCTAAACAGTTCATATCAATGGGGAACAATTCTAATTGAGCTAAAAATAAATTAAATAAAATAGCTAGGCAACTATACCTACAGTTAACTATTAAACAAGCATGCGACATAGAAGCCTCGATACATACTTAATTTCATTTCAACAGTCAAAAGTGTACTAATGTGTACCTGAAAATTGAAGAACAAGGAAGGAGAAGGGTAAGTCAGTAATAGTAACACAGTAGCAACCGTTTTTAATGCTTAGCCCAACTCAGAAAATAATTCAATAACCCACAGAATTAGACCCAGTAGTGCAGGAAGTGTTTAGGAAACTTGAATCAAATCAGCAAGTTGAACCACACACTAACTCAACAAAATATATGCAAGCTGACCAAAAACTATTCGAAATTCACGATTAATTCATAAATTACCAATTCAACCCAAAATCGAAACCAATAAACTAAACTCGAAAAGGAACTTGAATAACTAATGGAACAGTACTATTTGATAGTTTCACCGCATTCTGTTTTGTTTTTCTCTTTTAATATTTTTTTGGATTTTTTTGTTTGGTTTTGCAATTGAAATTATGCTTGAAATCTTAAAAAACAACTCATGATACGGAACTTTCTAGGGGAATTCCTGAGCTGAAAAGAAGACCCTTTAACAAGGCATGAGAATACCAATTTATAGGCAACTAGAGGGCAAAGAATCCGATTTTTGGTTTTTCTCTTTTAGTCCTTCATTAGTTTCAGTTTAGTCCCTTTATTTCTAACTTGTTGCTCAAGCAAGTATCTCTATTGTGCTAAATTCTACACTATAGTACCATTCAAGAAGGCCCTAAGGTGTTCTTTTAGCTACACAAAACCTATACTACCCTTGCTTTTATTATTAAATTACTATTACTAATAAAACTACCCTTTTCTATGCCTAAAATATCCTTCTACTAGTTTGAAATTACTAACCTCAATTAACTACACCAAACCCCCTACCCTTAGCTGAAATCTAGCTAAAATTAACTAAAAAGATGATTTATTCAGCTATATCTAACAAGGTTCACAACTTTAAGACTGAATATCAAACTGAATTAGATTACAAATTAATCCTATTACATACTCCACCAAACCATTAATCAAATGAAAGTAATCATCAACATTAGAATAGACTAGACTAACTAAACACAGAATCATCAAACAATAAGAGAGAAATAAACATAAAAAGAAGAACAGATCAAAATAGGCCTGGAAAAATCAAAACAGGAATCAAACATGAATTAAGATAACATTAATACTGTTGAATTCAAACTAATAATTACTATTATTTTTAACAATATTAAAGTATGATCGATTAAACAACTAATCCAGCTAACTAATTAAACTAACGATAAATCAAAGACTAAGTCCTATTATTAACTGAAATGGACTGAACTAATCTAAGGAATAGAAACACAAATCAAGCAAATATAACAGGATTAAATTCAAACAGGTATGAAATCAGAGTTAACTACGAACGCCTTCCAGAAATCAACCAAATTGAATAGAGAAGAAGAAGAAGAAGAAGAAGAAGAAGGAAAAATTAAACTATACTAAATAAAATAAAATCAGTAATAATGAAGAAGACCTACAGTAAAGATCACTCGACCAAGAAACTTTCCATAAAAAAAATTGGATTTCCTGAACCCTAGAACCAAAAATCCCCAAGCGCTGTTGTGATTCGGAAGATTCTGGCATGCAAATCCGTCATGAGAGAGGTTAGGAGATTGTGGGGTGCGAATTCGGAGCCATTTGGACCAGGTGTTGTTTTGGGCCTGAGCTTCAAACAAATATTCGAGAAGATGGACCCAGATTTGAGTGAAACTAAAGTGAGATATAGAAAGAAGGTGACCGGAGGAGCCTAGGGTGTTGTTTTCGCGGTCATTGGTGTCCGCGCTGCCGTGGGCGGCGAAGCTATTAGTAACAAGATCGATTATTCGAGGAGTTTGGGCGAGATTCAGGCTATGAAAATAGGAGGCTTGGAAAGAGGGTCTCACGAGGAATCTATGGTGTAAATCTCAAGTAATGTGGAGACTTGCCGCCGTCGGCGATGATTTTCAGTCGGCGACGTTACATTTAGGGCTCTGAGTGTTTGTGAGGGGGATGAGACCGGGGGGGGGGGGGGTAGGCAACTAGACAGTTATTTACTAATTATCCTAGGACACTATCAACCATTAGATCAAAAATTAAGTGTTTAGATCGATTCTGTGAAACGACGTCGTCTTGATTTGGACCGGGTGGGGGTGTTTGGATTGGGTCAACTTCGATTGGGAAAAGAATATTAATTGATCCCAAAAAAGGTGCAGCCCTCTTCCTTTATTTTCTTTTTTTATTTGATTTGTTTTTCTTTTTCTCTTTTCCTTGTTTTTAGTTTATTTCCTTTTTTGTTTTCCACATTATAATTTTGTATTGTTTTTTCTGGTTTTTTTTATAAAGATTAAAATAAACTAATTAATGCATAAAATTATTTTGATAATTAATTCATAACAATTTCATAATTAAAATAATGAAAATACAAAAGTAAACTATTTTTGTTATTTTCTTCATATTTGTTCTGAAACGAATTAGCCCCTAACTAATACTCGAATCCGAAATTAAATCCTAAACGCAAATGCATATTTTTCTTATTTTCATATGAATTAACTTGCACAAATAAAACGCAACCTATTAACACTAACTTCACAAAAAGTGTAAAAAATAAGAAAATATCTTTTTGTTTTGTTTGAATTTTGGGAATAGTGCATATATTGGGCAAAAGTTACGTGCTCACAGCTGTCCCTTTTTACCCGGAAACACTTTGTGAAATATTTTAAAAATTTTTGACCTCACCCTGCTTCAGAGATTGCCTACATATCCTGGGCTAAACAGAAATCAGGTCAGTGTAGTTTGGGAGTGTCTGGTTGCTAGGACTATCACGAGTTATGATTTCACTGCGATTGCTGCTGCTACTGCTCGTTGATCTTCCTTAAAACACCGTGTCAAAATAAAAGACGCTAAGATATAAACTATGAATTACAAAAGTCCTATCTAAAATCTTCAAACTTGCTCTTGCACTTCCTTGTTATCTTGTTATCTTGTGCTCCCTTGGTGAAGTCCATTGTTGTTACTTCAACTTGCTAACTGAGATTTTATTCCTTCTCCCTAAATTGTTGGACTTGAATAAACTTGAACTTGAATGTATTCCTCTGTTATTTGGGCGGGCTCCCAACTTCACAAAAATAGACAAAACAAAGAAAACTTTCTGCCCCAGTTTGAAAAACTGGGTGTTTGTTACCATATACTAATAAGAATTGAAAGCTAAAACTTGAATTGTGATAAGATTGAAGTGTAACTTTAAAAATTTAAAAACTTAAAATTTAAAGACTGTAATGTATTCCTCTGTTATAGGGGGCGGGCTCCACACTTTAAAACATAAAATTTAAAGACTGGAAAACTTAAAATTGAAAGATTGAAACGTATTCCTCTGTTATAGGGGCGGGCTCCCCACTACAAATTATCTTAGGTGAAAAAGTCATCAGACTAAGATTTTTATCTTAGATGAAAGTTTCAAAAGACTATGATTCTTATCTTTATCTTAGGTGAAAATTCATCAGATTAAGATTTTTATCTTAGATGAAAGATTCAACTCACTAATATTTTTATCTGAGGTGAAAAGATTCAACATTCTAAGATTATTATTTTTATCTTAGATGAAAAAATCATCAAACTAAGATTTTTTCATCTTAGGTGAAAGATTCAACAGACAAATATTTTTATCCTAGGAGATAAATCATCAAACTAGGTCCAGTTTTTGAATCCATATATTCTTAATTCTTCAAATTCAAACATTCTTTTCTTTCTTTTTCAAATTCTGCCTTCCTCTCTTTTTCCCAAATTTTGCCTTCCTTTCTTTTTCCAACTTCTGCCTTCCCCTTATTAAAATTATGCCTTCCTTTTTTTTCAAATACTAGGAGAAAATTCATTCAACTAGGTCGTCTACCTTTATCTTAGGTGTATGATTCAAAAGACGAATATTTTTATCTTTATCTTAGGTGAAGAATTCATCAGACTAAGAGTTTTATCTTAGGTGAAAGATTCAACTGACTAAGATTTTTATCTATTAACCATTTTCCTCCGAAACTTGTTTTATCTACCTTCTAACTTGAATTATCTTCCTTCAGAATTGCTTCCCTAAAAACTGGTGTTGTTCTCCTTCAAAAAACCACTTCCCTAAAAATTAGTATTTTTTTTTTCTTCAGAAATGCCTATAGGTAGATATCTACTCTTTTTTACATTAAAACTGTGAGTATTATATTCATGATCGAAATATACAATTTCATATTCATAACTGGTTGGACAGCCAATTATATTCTAATTACATCAGAAATTCCTATGAAACTAGCAAATTACCAAAGACTTGCGCAATAGAATTTACAAACTAAGTAACAGTTAAGGAAATCTATCTATTTGTTGAAGTCCATACTGCCATCTTCTACACTGTCTGCCACGAATATGAAGAAGCATTGCAATTTCTCTAGCAGTTGTGTCCTCGTTATATGCCACACTTTGAAATATGATATTATTCCTCGCCTTCCATATTAAAGCTATGACATGAATGAATGCTGCAGCAATAAAAGCATTCTTCCATGCATTGCTACGAGCTATTTTGCATATCCATTTCAGTTCCTCTTCCCAGCTATGAATTCGTCTCTGATTTCCCAACCAACAGCAGATACGAGCCCATAATCTTTGTGTAATACAGCATTCAAAAAACAAATGATGGAATGTCTCATCCTGCTGTTTACAAAATACACGCAGAATGGGAATTTGAATACCAAACTTTATCAATCTATCCACAGTAGGTAGTCGATGTTGTGCTGCCAGCCAAAAAATAAACTTGTGACGAGGGATTACATTTTTGACTAATAACAGATTCCTCCAGTTCACTCTTTCATAACAAGGCATCATGGCAATGTAAAACTTATGAATTTGGAACTTCCCCATATAACAAACTGCATCAAATCTATCAGTTAAAGAGCCTACCATCTGTTAATTTTCCATTATACCATCTCTACACTGTATGATTTTCCTAACAACCCAGGCAGCTTGCTTGGGTATATTAGCTACTTCAACATCAGATTTCTTTATGTAGTAGCAATGTACCAATTTCACCCAAAGACAATCCTTCTTCCTTGCTATATCCCAGAGGAGTTTAGCTACGACTGCTCTATTCCATTGTATCAAATTCATTATATTAAGACCACCAGCATTTAGAGGTGAACAAACTCTATCCCATGCAACCAAGGCTCTTCTTGAAGTATTGGCAGATCCTGTCCAAAGAAATGTACGACAGATTGAATCAATAGCCTTAAGCACTCTCTTTGGTAATATGAAAACCTGCGACCAATAGGATTGAACACCAAAAATAACAGATTTAATGAGTTGCCATCTCCCAGCATATGACAACAGTTTTGCAGACCAACAGTTGATTCTGGCAGTGATCCTCTCAATGAGAGGCAAATACTGATGAACAGATAGCTTTTTTGAGTCTAAAGGAATTCCCAAATATCTGAATGGAATAATACCTTCACTGAATCCCAATCTATCCAGCATTTCTGCCCCGAATGATTGATTCACACCTGCTAAGTAAATTGCACTCTTACTTGGATTAGCTTCCATACCAGAAGCCTTAGAAAATTTCATGAATGCCTGATGAAGAATCTGTATAGAGATAGAGTCAGCCCGACAGAACATAAGCAAATCATCTGCAAAACACACATGTGTGCAGTTCAGTTTCCTACACTTTGGATGAAAATTAAAATTCCCATTCCTGTGCAGCTGTCCCAAATTTCTGTTTATATATTCCATGGCCATCACAAAAAGGTAGGGTGACATTGGATCACCCTGCCTTATCCCTCTCTTAGCTTTAAATGGCTTTGTGAAACCACCATTCGTAACAAAAGAGAAGGAAACAGTAGTAGTGCATGCCATGATCCAGTTTATGAACTTAGCTGGAAATCCATAAGCTACTAGAATCTGTTGAAGAAAAGACCACTCCAATGAATCATATGCTTTCCTCAAGTCTACTTTCAAAACACACCTAGGAGAAACTCCCTTTCTTGTGTACCCTTTGAAAATCTCATGACTAAGAAGTATATTATCCACAATACTCCTTCCCTCTATAAATGCAGATTGAGCTAAACCAACAATATCACTGACAACCCCCTTTAATCTTCTAGTAATAATCTTGGATATAAGCTTATACAAAGTAGTGCAACATGCAATTGGCCTATAATCCTTGACTGTAGTAGGTGAGCTGGTTTTTGGAACCAAAGCAATAGTTGTAGTGTTTATGAAATGTGGCATAGAGCTTGATTTGAAAAACTCCTTTATGGCTGCTAATATGTCATGCTTAATGATCTCCCAGTTTTTGGTGAAAAACTCCACAGGATATCCATTTACTCCAGGTGCTTTATCCTTTGGCATATCCTTCAGTGCATCAGTAATTTCTTCCAAAGATACATCTCTGATTAACATCCTCTGTTGAGACAGACTCAAGCACTTCCTCTCCTTTACAGTAGCTATGTCCACACAAGTCAGTTCTTCAGCTCTTCCTCCCAGCAATTCTTGAAATACAGTAATAAACTCATGTTCTACAGCACCAGGATCAATTAGATGAATTCCAGTATCTGTGTAAACTGAAGTGATGTTATTCTGGCTATTCCTAATCTTCCATTGAGCATGAAAATACTTAGTATTAGCATCTCCACATTCAATCCATGTAGCTTTGGATTTCTGCCTCATGACTTGCTCCTCAATATTACTCCATTTTTCAATTTCTGCCATTGCTTCCTTTTCCTCAGTAAAAAGATCCTGTGAATGAGGAATAAATTGCATTTGGGACTGCACAATATCAAGCTTCTCTCTGGCCTGAATAAGTCTATGCTTATAGGATGCCATATAACTGTTAGTCTCCTTTAATTGCTGCTTCAACATCTTGAGTTTTGACCATACCTGCTGCATAGGACTCCCTGTACATTCTTGCTGCCATACATCTTTAATCTTATCATGGAATTGAGGAAATTCCATGATCCCAGTGTAGAATCTAAAATGCTTAGGATGTAATAATTTCTGACTCCCAAACCTTATGCAGATTGGTGTGTGATCTGATACAGAAGGATTTAAAAATTCAGCTTCAATGTGCCCATATTGCTGCACCCATTGGAAGTTCCCCAAAGCCCAATCTATTTTGCTATACACTTGCTTATTAGTCCAAGTGTAGTTCCACCCTATTCTATTGAGAGGAGTAAGCTGCAGATCTTCTATAAGTTGTTTAAATCCCCTTACTTCAGCTTCAGTAACTATGGATCCTATTCTATCCTCAGCAGATAGAACATTGTTAATATACCACAAAGTAACCAAGTATCCTGTGCAGGAATAGAAATACCCTTTAGATCATTCCACAATCTGCCTCTAAGAGCACCAGTATTGTGAGCATACACTATACTAAGATGAGACTTAGCATGACTAAATGAATCTAGTATATGACATTGTATCAACTGATCAGTAACACAAGAAATAGTGACCTGGATATGAGGTTTCCAGATCAACCATATCCTCCCATTTACTGCCTCAGAATAATTGCAAAATACTTTCCAGCCTTTAGCAATCTTCCCTTGAATATTTTGAGCCTTATGTTCCTTAACTCTAGTTTCAAGACACCCCAATACATCTACTTTATTTACATTCAGAAAGGCTTTTAATTCTTTCTGTTTATGGGCTAAATTCAGCCCTCTAATGTTCCATGTAACTATGATCATATATATGAAGGTCCAGGATCATGCTGGCTATTTCTACCAGCATCTATCTCCTCCACTTTAGCTTTCCCTCTGCTACCCTTCTCCACCAATGCTATTTCTGTACCAGGTAATTCACCATTATCATTCCCCACTACTATATCTTTGCTACTTGGGATAACTGCATTGACTTGATCACTTATTCTATTCTGAGAGCCATGACAAATGTCCACTGCATCTGGCTGGTGTGACTTAATTACAGAACTCATAATCAACCCTTTAGCTTCCTGATTAACCACAGCAGCTTGAGCTTCACTAACAGCAGGAACCTTTTTCACAGTCCATCTTTGCCTAGTAACTTTGACTGGTTTACTAGGCCTCCTAGGTGCTTCCTGAACCTCCTTATTTGTAACATCATCATCCTTAGCATTGTACCAGCAGTCATTAGTGTCATGACCAAACTTTAGACAATGGTTACAAAATGTGGGCTTCCAATCATAATCAATCAGTTGAACTTTATGGCCATAAGGAGTTTCAATATCTATGTGATCAGGCAAAGGTTGTGAAGCATCAACTTCCACTAGTACACGAGCAAATGAAATTCTTTCATAATGAGCAGTAATCTTATCAGTATACAGAGGTGTTCCAACTGTACTAGCAAGCTTGCTTAACACCTCTACTGGCCAATACTCTACTGGCAGCCCAGGGAACTTCACCCAAACAGGTATTGTACTCAGAACATCACTCTGAAAAGAGAAATCAGTTTCCCATGGCCTCAACACCATCGGTTTGTTCCTATATGAATATGGCCCAGATTGTAACACCAGATCCATATCCATTTTGCTCATAAATCGAAATATACAATATCCTTCTGAATGAACTAAGATATGTGGTTTAGAGACAAAATTCCATACATGCAAGACAAAATTCTCAATAGCTTTTTCAGTAGGGTTATCCCCAATTATGTATCCAATTAATGAGTCCTTCCAATATTCAGCTTGTGGCTTTAATTCTTCCTCACTTATAGTAACTATCTTCTTCCCATCCCTACTGACTGGAGGAACAAACATAAGAGAATTACCCATCTGAGTGAGGCGATTCCCTCGAACAGCTTCAAAAAATGTTGGGGGAGGGGTTTCAGCATCAACAACATTCGAAAATTGCAATTTCCTCACGAGTTCTTCATTTTGATTCTCCACTGTTTGCATGCAAGCTTCATCAGTTTTACCCAATCTTCCTTCATTAGATTTCAGAGCAGGTGGTAGAAAGCTACCAAAAGTAAGAGGTTCTAGAGTTTTGGTCTCCACTGGAGCTGGAGTAATCGTCTGCGGAGCAGTTGATGGTTGTGGACGACGCCGGCGAGCCATTTTCCGGCAGATTTAGCACCTTGCTAACATGCGCCAGAGTTAGTACTGTTCCATTGCCAAACGTGCGCCGAGAGCATTTAACGTGCGCTCCTCGGGTATGATACTAAAAATTAGTATTTCATACTTTTCTTAAAACTGATGTTACTTTTCTTCAGCTGGGTACTCGATTTCAAGAAAATGTTCAACACGACAGAAAATTTTCAACACCAGTTTGATAATCCTCATGTAGCATATTTTTCTGCTATCAATAACTCAACATGTTCAGGGAGTTTAAGCCATCAATTGATGGTTTTTCACATAGTCAGCCCGTAATATCAAGAGACGAAACTCATGTCGATGGAAAGTACGATATCAAGCTATTGATAGACGTGGCAATATATGCTAATGGACAGATATTTCCTCTAGCTTTTGCGATTTGTGCCAATAAAATCATAGAGACGTGGATGATGTTTTTGAACCACCTGAAAGACCACGTTGTCAAATAGCATTCAGGTATTTGTCTAATATCTTATCAGCACGGTGGTATATTAAGTTCTATGGAGAACTTGCCTGCATGGCAAGGACTTTATGCATACCACAGTTACTGTGAGAGGCACTTGAAGGCCAAATTTCAAGAAGGCACATCCCCAAAAAGGATCCACATGATTTGATGTGGATGGCACCAACAGACCACCAATAGCATAAATTCCAGAGGCATATGGATTCTATCAGGCAAGAAGATGAGGCATCGTATCATTGGTTAATGTAACATGACCCTAAAAAGTAGACGTTGCATGTAGATGGTGGAAAACGATGGGGAATCCTTACTACAAATGTGTCAGAGTCCTTCAATAGGTTATTAAAATCGGTAAGAGGATTGGCCGTCACAACCATGGTGTGATGTCGTTCAAGCAGATGGCAGAGAGGTTTGTTGAATGGAATTGATGGAAAATGGGTGTTGAATTTATGACATTGCCTATGCAGAGATTTGAGAAGTACCAATAGCAAGCACATTGGCATTCCCTTTTGCAATATGATGACGAAAGAGATATTTTTGAAGTTCGCACTGCAATCCATAATAATCAGGGTAATAATGTACATACTGAAATGAATCTATAAGGTTATGCTCCTATGGAAAATGGTAAATCTACCACATGTCTTGCTCACATGCCATCAAGTGTTTTCAACGTGATGGTTATGTGGAGACAAACTATATTGATCAACAGTATAGTGTTTCCAAGTACCTAAACACATATAGTGGTCAGTTATAGCCCATGGGTGCTGAGCATTATTGGCCCGTGAAACCATTTAAAATGGTGTGTAAAAAGTCTTATTTGCGTAAAAGACAGGTGCAAAAGAGAACACGTATACGGAACAAAATGGATATTAGTGATACCACCTATGCACGCAAATATGGTATATGCTCGCAAATAGAACACGACCATAGCAAATGTCCTTTGGGTGGCAACATTAATCAAGCTTGGGGTGGGTGTTCTTCAAGTGTACCTAACTGCCCATGAGTTGATGTTGTAATAATTAGTTGTTATGATTATGTTGCAACATTTATGAAATAAAAATTTCTTCTATTGTTAATTATGATTTGTACTTTCCCATTTTACCTATTTAAATAATAATTTAATATAATTATCTGTATATTTATTTTGTGTGTGTTGTCTTTTCGAACTGAAAAATTTGACCAGCTGACATAAAGTTATCTTGTTAATATCATGGTATTTAATACGTAAAATATGGAGCCATTATATATGACGATATATGTGTGTTGTGTTGTGGAACTGAAAAATCTGACCAGTTGACATAAAGTTATCTTGTCAACGTCATGGTATTTAATACGCAAAATATAGCGCCATTAGATATGGTGCTATGTGTGTGTTATCTTGTCGAACTAAAAAGGCTGACCAGTTGACATAAAGTTGTCCTGTCTATATCATGGTATTTAATACACAAAATATAGCGTTATTATATATAACACTATGTGTGTGTTGTCTCACCTATAAATAACGGGCTCATTGTAGTTATTTTGTATGCTCAAAATTTACTAAAAGCAAATATTTCATTAAAAGTAAGCTTTTTTTACTAAAAGAAAATATTTCACAAATGGCTCAATCTCTTCGTCCACCAATGTACTACTGTAGAAAAGCATGCTTGATGCGAAATTGTTGGGATGGTGGTGAAGGCTGACACCGCTACTGGTGTTATATGAACCAATTCTACAAGGTTCCAGCAAACCTATGTGTGAGTTTGAGGAATGGGTTGATGAACCATGTTATCAAGAATGCTACAGACCTGAATTGCAGCTTCTTCATGATCTATGTTTACGCCAACGAGAAACACAAAGAGAAAGCAATAGAATTATTGCAGAAATAAGGGAGAAACTGAAGAGGTGGGAGAAGAGAAATGGAAAGCACAATGGAATTGTGAAGCACACAAGGAATGTAACGAAAAATGTAAACGGAAACTTGCGGAGGTGAAAGCGAAAATGAAAGAGGTAGAAGAAGAAAAAGAATAAATGGAAGAACAATTTAAGTGGTTGGAGCGGAGAATAAATTGAAAATCGGGACTAAACATTGGCATGTATGTGCTTAGTGTATTTTATATATTTCATATATTTTTATTACGTTGACCGGATATGTTTGTGTTTGTGTTGTAGTAATGTTTTCCTTGTTTGTTGTACTAAAATTTATTTTAATTGAAGTTGAAGTTAACTATCAAATGAATGGAGAACTAAAAAATGTAATGGGCATATTTGATTAATTATTGTTGTTAATGTATATAAAAATATTATTTACACAAAATAAAATAAAGGAAGGCCAAATCAATGTGTCCCACATCCGGTGTGTCTCAATGTAGCCGCTGGCCTGAGGCGCATCCTATCCCGCCCGGGTACGCTATCAGGATCATTATCATCAAATAATCTCCTTATAGCCGGATGCGGTGCAGGATGACATGTATCGGTTGTGCTGTCATGTCCAGTAGAAGGCTACATATAAGATGAAATTTAGAATAGAAAACTACATAACAATTCACAACAACTTACATTGTCTTACCATAATCGTTTCTGGATCCTGGTTGTAGTCATCTGTCGCAGCATTAGATGAAGCCTAAAAAGGGAAATTAATAAAATTAGAGCAAATAATTAAGTAATAGTTAAAACAAATTCAAATTCAATACTAATAAACTCATACCTGCACATGTGATGAGGTGCCATAACTCTGTCAGCGCCCACTAAATAAATCTCGGGTCGGTCGATCCTCATCAATGGTAGATGGTCTAGGGAATTATCTACCCCAATCCGCTCCTTGAAAATCCGAACCCGTGATCAATACTTGACAGGGTGTGGTCACATGCAATGGCACTGGAGTGTGATAAATTACATGGATGTAAGACGTCATGTCGGTCTCATGCAGGCCACCTGCCATATCAGCAACAACATCATCAGCAGGAGACTCATCGCCCCCCTGCCGAGGACCACCTCCTCTCGTCCTACGACCACGTCGTTCGGGCACCAGCAGCTCGTCGGGCACCACCAGCCCGTGGGGAACCACCACCTAATGGGATACCACAACCTCGCTGGTACGTGGCTGGGTCAATATAATCAGTCTCATGTGCCAAATGCTGATCCGATCGGGCTCGCTCTATTGTCTGGGAAGCCACATCCATGAATCGACGTCTATACTCATGCATGACCACAGGATCATGGACTACATATTTGGCTCAAAATTACGTACCCCACACGATAGAGGGTATGCAATCCAATCCCATGAACAAAAGTAAAAAAATATAAACTACGTATTTGGCTCAAAATTACAGGTATATAACAAATAAAAACAGAAAACATATCAGGACCTCGTGTCTCCTGGCGTATGAGACGTACCGACCTTCTGCCTGATAAACTGGGTTCCCGATAAAGAGCTGGGAAACAGTGCAGTACCATAACCTTCTATAGGAAAGTGCTGCGGAGGTGGTCTCAACTCCCTTCGCCTGTCCCAAATACCCAGTTGCACGTTAAGCCACACAATAAATGTGTCATCCGCCCTAGATCGATCATCCCTCTCATAATGTAAAGGATGCCATGCATTTGGAGTCAGTATAGGTTGCGGCACACCAAACTTATGAAAGCCCCGCTCTCATGCATGATGCTCGACAATATCGAGGCATGTAAAAGGGACATAAGCCCTCCAAATATGTCCGCCGAACGTGCAATACGCTAGCAGGGTACCTATCACCACATCGTTGTACGACTTCCATATGAACAATCAAATATCAACATAAACTGTTAGTATGCGCAACACTAAGTTAAACACTAACTGATAAGTTTAGTTAGATATTCACCTGTGCGTCCTCTAGCAAATCCAACACATCCCTGCAGAGGGAGAGATTATGATGGGCATCATACTCTCGTGAAAGTCCACGACACATAACCCACCTACAAGCTAGAGGGAGATCCAGAATTTCTATATTAGTCGGTAGCTATGGTAGCGGTGGTTGAAGCTGCAGAAATCGCTCACAACCCCAAAACTAACATAGAAAGTTGATGTATAGTATAAGATTAACTATAACTAGGTAGAATTGTAACTAACAGACATATTATTTGAATATTTTGTCACATGTAGAAGCTGCAAAAGTCAACAAACGTCTCTCTGTATGCCCATGCAATCCCGGCACATCTGCTTGTACAAAAATGAGATGACAGCACCACCCCAGCTGCAGCTGACTGTATCCTCGAACTGGGTAATATGATTTAGAAAATGGAGGCTCACTCAGTTCCCCGAAGTGTTCGAGAACAAGACCCCCCAAATAGAAGGAGCAGCAACAATGTCACGACCCAGATTTTCCACCTTCGTGGGTCGTGATGGCGCCAATTGATAAGAGCTAGGCAAGCCAAACTTAGACAACTTTCCATTTACAGATACTCTTTTTCAATAATTAATGGCATTAAAATAAAAACAACAGAGACAAAATTATAGGTGAAAGTCTTCAATTTAAATAACTGAATAAAAATGCGAAAATATCCCAATAAGAATCTCTATCCAAGAACTGGAGTCACAAACTCACGACTACTAGATTTTCCAAATACAATAACTGAAATAAAATTAAGAATGTTTATCACGAATAAAGGAATTAGTTAGAGATGTCTTGAATTTCTGAAAGCTCGCCTCACACTCATTAGACCATCTGAACTGGGCACCCTTCTGGGTCAATCTAGTCATCGTTGTAGCAATAGATGAAAACCCCTCCACGACCCGATGATAGTAGCCTGCCAACCTCATGAATCTCCGAATCTCTGCAGCTGATGTTGGTCGAGGCCAGTTCTTGAATGCCAATATCTTCTTCAGGTCTACCTGAATACCCTCTGCTGACACAACATGACCCAGAAATGCAATCGAACTCAACCACAGCTCGTACTTCAAGAACTTAGCATATAATTGACTATCCCTTAATGTCTGAAGAACCACTCTGAGATGCTGATGGTGCTCCTCCTGACTGCAGAAGTATATCAGAATATCATCAATAAAAACTATCACAAACAAGTCAAAAATCGATTCATCAACTCCATAAATGGTGATATGGCATAGGTCAACCCAAATAACATGACCAAGAACTCGAAATGCCTGCAACGAGTGCAGAATGCGGTGTTAGGGACATCAGATGCCCTAATCCTCAACTTATGGTAGCCAGATCTCAAGTCTATCTTTGAAATACCTTGGCATCTTGAAGTTAGTCGAAAAAATCGTTAATCCTTGGCAAAGGATACGTATTATTGATTGTAACTTTGTTCAATTGCCGGTAATCAATGTACTTCATCATCGAACCATCCTTTTTATTCATAAATAACATTGGCGCACCCTGTCACACCTCCTTTTTCTCTATACACCCCCGCAAAGGGGCGTAAAAGAAATTTTCCACTTAAAGGACAGTTGGAACTAGATTTGGTTATTATTTATTCAGAGTCGCTACTTGGGAGATATATGGTGTCCCAAGTCACCGATTTGAATCCCGAACCGAGAAAGATTATGAATCTGTTACAGTCTGCGAACCACAAATCTAAGTAAGGAACTATGTTAACCCGGGATAAAGTGTTAGGCATTCCCGGATTCCGTGGTTCTAGTACGGTCGCTGAACTGTTGTATTTGATTTTGTCTGATTTTAATGCCTGCTAACTTATGTGCCCTTTTATTTATGCACCGCTTTTACCATTACTTATTTTAAAAGACTTGTGACGTCGTGAAAACGTATTTCTAATCACGTCACCACCCGCGTGATCATCGACACGTTTCGACTTCGTCGAGATTTGGATTTGGGTCGCATCAATGCACACCCGAGTTTAAGAAAGTAATTTAATTAAACGCGTCTAAATATTCTAGCATATTATTATTTTGGGGAAGGCCATGAAATTTGCTAAACGGCCCTCCTGACTTTTAAATATTTTTTAACCATTATCGAGGGCCCCGCAATCGTTTTTGTCTGGCAAGGCTGGCCTCATTATCTTATTAGAGGCCAACCTAACAGTGACTACGATTATCTATTTGTTACCTCTCTAAAATAAAGAAAGATCCTAATGATTTATCAACCACTTGCATGTTCAAATTAATTTAACTAGCAAAACGCGTTGGAAAGATGGGCTACTCTTGGGCTCCAAGCGATAGCACTACATATCGTGACAATGGCTTTTTGCTTGGCTTATACGAGAGTTGAATCAAACGCTAGCAGAGGGAGGACCTTAGTTCGAATTTCAGCTGCATCAGTTAACATGTACGAATAGAATGCCGTGAATGTTAATCTTACTCATCATACTACTAATTATATGCATATAAGGAATGGCTCATATCATGCATCAAATTCAATTTTGTTTAACACTGCCTTTATTACCAAGTAAACAGATTCATGGAACCATTACCATTTTGAGAAATCAATGATTAAACTATCAGTAAAGCAAAACAACTAGAAACATTATAGATGACTCCTATAAAATCTATTACTATTCACATTAACACTCTCATTTTTTCTTTCAATTAATTTAATACACAATGAGAGCAACAGCTAATGCTCAGAACTAATCAAATCCTAATCTTAACAATCAGAGTACATATTGGTTTAACAGTCCAATGAGTTCATTTTTAATCTCAGAAAGCAATTATCAAATGTCAACATATGTCAATATAAACTATATTCAAAATTTCTCATACAACTCAAATTCAGACCAATTACTACAAAATAATAGGGATACACATATCATCAATGCATGAAAGTTTAAATACACAAATCAGAGAGAAGCTACATAAGGTTGCCATTCTTCACATATACTCAGTCTTCATATTTTCAGCTTTCAAGTGCCAAAGTTATAACTGTGTACCTGGATTGGAAATGAACAAAGGGGATAAGAAGATCAGCAGTAGCAGTAATAAGCAAGCTTCAACAATAGCCCAGAAATCAGTTCAACATCCCAGGGAAGTTGGAAAACAAGCAGATACAAACAAACAGCAATAAACCACTCCAAATGCACTTAGACAATATCGAAATGCACCAGTATACTTCAGAAACATTAATGAAAAAAACTCAACCAAAAGTTAACTCAAATGGGTTCAAATAAGCTTGGTATTGAATCCAATTACACCAGATAACGCTCACAAGCAGAAGCAAACCACCAAACTTGACTAAACCTTACTCTGGCTTGAAATACACCAAAAACACTTCTAAAATTGTTAACAGAACAACTGAAAAATGAAATCAGTCTAGAACTCCTGATGGAACAGTTTGAGTTTTTTGATTTTTTGTAGATTTCTATTATTTTTGTGTTTTTGAGTACGAGGAACACTAAAATCTAAAGGTATTGCTTGAATTGAAATTTTTACTCTAAAATCTAGAGAATTGAGGAGTATTTTTAGGGAATTTTCTGGCTGATGCAACAAAACAAGCAACACAACGGGGGTACAATACTAAAACAAACCTAGATAACACTACATAAGATATGAAACACATAAAAGGATAGAAGGGTTTGAATCACAAGACAATATTCGGATTAACAACAACAACAACTACTACTACTACTATCCAGTATAATCCTATAAAGTGGGGTCTGGGAGGGTAATATGTAGACGAGCCTTACCCCTACCCAAAAGGGCAGAGAGGTTGTTTTCAATCGACCCTCGGCTCAGTGAAGGAAGGGAAAAACAAAAACAAAAACAAAAATAAAAATGAAAACAAAGACAAAAGAGCTTTAGTAAGTCTAGCAGAAATAGCATAAATAATTATCTAAACATAAGAACCATAAATAACATAGCATGCAATAATATCATACAGTAACTACCATAAATAACTACCATAAGGGAGACATCATACATAATATCCGGATTACAACCTTGAAAAAAACCCGGAAAACAGAAATGACAACAAAATAGACCACCAAAACTTCTCTCCAGCCGGCCAAGAGATGAAGCGTCTTTCCAATTACCAAGCTCAACATCTTAGCCACTAATTTCTGCATTAACAGCATTAAAAACTTTACAAACTTTCATCACATCATCCTCAACAACTTGTTTTTGGGTCTTCAAGGTTCTCAAAGAATTGTCACATTCCTTTTCACAACATATCATACCCACCATGTCTACCTTATTGTGCACAAGCGATGGATTTTGGCTGGTGTCCGGTGCATCCAGAATTTGTACGATGATGTTACATGCATTAATAAGCTATTGAATTGCTTTCTTGAGCTTCCAGCACTTTTCCGTTTCATGCCCCGGAGCATCTGAGCAATATGCACACTTTAGAGAAAAATCACATTTCATAGGGTTTGACATTTTTATCTGAATCGGCTTCAGCATGCCCACTTGCTTCAATTTCTGGAACAAACTGGCATATGACTCTCCAATAGCGGTGAAATCCTTTTCTCGTTTCAGCAACCTCTCATTCCTAAATGCCTGATTTGGCCTAAGACTTGACCCACGAATTTTCTAGTATGCTCGTGGGGGTGGATAGGCATTTTGTGGAGCTGGGTAATTGGAGAGTGAGGTATGTCTTTGGGAATTCTGTGGAGAAAAGTAACATTGGGGAGGGTCATCCAGTGCACAAGGATATTCATGGGTACGATGTCGAGGTTGGAAATGTTGATCAGGAGAGTCATTTGGATCATCCTTTATGTTTCTTTTTCTCCCTTCCGAGCTTAACGAGATGTCTTGAATGTCTTTCTAGCAACTCATTATTTTGTCTGACATGATTCCCTGTTCTACGAACTCCCCCATTCTTAACACATCATCGAAAGGTCTGCCCACGGTCGGGATCAAATGATTGAAGTAAGTGGGCCCCTGAGCCTGTATGAAAATTTCAACCATCTTTTCTTCACAATCAGGGTATTGACTCGAGCAGCTTGCTCTTTCCATCTAAGCCCAAACTCTCTAAATCTCTCCCCTAGTTTCCTTTACTTTCTAGATATGGAGGAGAGGTTTGGGACAATGTCTTTATCGTACTAAAAATGTCGTACAAAATCTCGAGCCATGTCGCCCTACGTGTGCCACTTCCCGACATCTTGACGATCATGCCATTCCAAAGCTGCTCGAGTCAGGCTCTCACTGAAATGCGACATCAACAACTCATCTTCCCTGCCGACATTCCTCGTTTTGTTGCAATAACCCTTAAGTGGGCCACTGGATCTCCTCGCCCATCATACAAATTAAACTTGGCCATGTTAAACTCTTCTAGATTTCTGGATATCTCATCCCGCCTCACTGTTTTAGCAAGCTTCATAGTCTCACCGGGAGAATAAAAAGCGTGGTGGTATGGAATCGAGGCCTTGACAATTGTTTTGGAGCATAATGTTGGGCATCGAGGACTAATGGCGGAGGATACCCACTGGCCCAAGCTTTGTGAATTCCGACTATCTGTCTTTTTAACCTCAAAACCTCTTCTTTCAATTCAGATTCAACAACTCCCCTAGACGGATCAGTAATACCTATGTTCAACCCTTTGCCAGCCATGACTGCCTTGCTTTTCGACCTTGTGTTGTATGGATGAGTTACCACAAACCAACCACCTCAACTTTCTTCACAATTCGAAACAAAATATGTTAGAATGGATTAAGTCGGTCCTCATTATTCACAACATCTTTTTCCATTTTTTTAATTCTTCTTTTTCATTTTTCATTCATGTTTTTTATCTTATTTTTGTTTTGGCTGTGGTCGAATCCTATGTGGATTGCTTATGTATCGTGATCCCTCACGAATCAGACCAGACGTAGTTCTTGCAGATAGAAGATAAACAATTAATAAAATATTTTTTGGAAATTTCTATTTGCGAACATGGCCCTTTCCCAATTTTAAATGAATTTTAATGGTGGGCCGAGTTATTTTGACCAAAAACCGAACGGTATTCACTTGACCACTGACTCTTTCTCTTAATTTTTAAGATTAAAACAAAACACCTAGTTTTGCAAACACGGCCTTTCAGCACCTAGGGGGAGAAGATTTTAGGGTTGCGTTAGCTAACCGGTCAAAAATAAAAATTAACTACAATAGCCGTTTTACAAAGTCAGTCTTCCTGCGTCCCTTTCGGGAACATTCGGCTACATATAAAAAATGGCATTACTCGACTTATTTACGACTCTCTTTTTTTTGCTTTTCAAAATAAGATAACCCGTATTGCAAGCACAACCTTTTAATGCCTCGAGAACGAAAATTTAAGGATGTGAGGGTCAAAAATCAAAATATGATCAAAGGTGGCTATTTATACAAGGCTAGCCTTCCGGCATTCCGTTTGGGAAGATTTGGCTATTTTTGAAAAAACGGCTTCACCCGACTTATATATAATTCTTTTCTTTTTTTCTCTCTTCTTTTTTTTCAAATTAAAATAAATGACCCGATATTGCTAACACTGCCTTTTAGAGCCTCGAGGGCAAAGACTATAAGGCTGTGAGGGTCAAAAGTCAAAACCTGACCAAAGGTGGCTATTTATGCAAGGTTAGCCTTCCGGCGTTCTGTTTGGAAATATTGGTCTATTTTTGGAAAAACGGCATCACCCGACTTATTCAAGACGCAAATTAACATTTTTGACATTTTGGCTTTTTTTGTAAAGTGGAGGTTGGACCTGATGAGGGTTGCCTACGTATCTCACGCCCTGTGAGAATCAAACCATACGTAATTCAGGAAAATTAACCGAACCATTCTAAAACATGACTCTTTTTTATTTTCATTTTTGGCATTTCATAAACAAAAAAAACTACTTTCAAAAACAAGACTTTTTTTCCCTCTTTTTTCAACAAACAATAAAACAGCCTATTTTTCCAAGCTAAAAGTAAAAGACTTTTTTTTTCTTTTTTTTTTCAACAAATAATAAAACAACCTATGTTTTCCAAACTAAAACAAATACTCCTTTCTTTTCTTTTTCAACAAACTATTTTCAAAAAAATGAAAGACACTTGTTTTTCTCTATTTTTCCTTTGCTTTTAACAGAACTACATAAAAACATTTTCTTTTTTTTCATTTTCTTTTCAAAATTTCGGCAGAGTTGCGACAGTACTTGGGCATCAGATTTTATCCAAATATTTGCTCCCTAACTGTTATTTCTCTCATTTTCTCTATTTTTGACTTTTCTCAATTTCCGACATTCCAAAAACCGGTCAACATGCAGGTTCGTACAAATAAATTCATAGAACAAGTAGGATGCACCAGGATGGTCTTTTTCATTTCATGTGCAAGCCCTAGACGGACTCAACCCCAGTGTTGAGTCCCCTAAGTCCAATGCAGCATGATGCAAATAAGTGTTCCTACTAGGGATACGGCATGAAGTCAAGATATTCTATGTCCAAACCTGGGTCGGTGTTCTAGACAGTGTATCCGAGCAGACAACTCGAATCGAGGAGGGGGCAACTTACCGGTGAGCCGGGGGTCAGGCGGCATAGTAACTTATACGGCCTCTTTCTTATTTCAGGGTACGACACTAACAGAATAGGGAGTCTCAACCAGTAAGCACATCCCCGGAGGTAAAGATAGAGGGTATCAGCACAATTTATATACAGTTCAGATAATATCGAATTGGTAACAATTAGCATATTAAGCACAAAGCATGTGGGAAAATCAGATATAACAAAATACAACAATTTATCTAAGCTCGAATTCTGAACCCAGAACAAAATATTATGGGTTCTTGTCCCCAGCATAGTCGCCAGAGCTGCACACCTCCCTTTTTGCTATACACCCCCGCAAAGGAGCGTAAAGGAGTTTTTCCACTTAAAGGACAATCGGAATGGGATTTGGTTATTATTTATTCAGAGTTGCCACTTTGGAGATTTGTGGTGTCCCAAGTCACCGATTTGAATCCCGAACCAAGAAAGATTATGACTCTTTTACAGTCTGCGAAACAGAAATTTGAGTAAGGTAATCTATTAACCCAGGAGAATGTGTTAGGCATTCCCGGATTTCGCGATTCTAGCACGGTCGCTTAACTGTCGTATTTGATTTTATCTTATTTTAGTACATGCTAACTTATGTGCCCTTTTATTTATATACCTCTTTTACCATTAATTATTTTAAAAGACTTGCGGCGTCGTGAAAATGTATTTCTAATCACGTCACCACCAGTGTACACGTGATCGTCGACACGTTTCGACTTCGTCGAGATTTGGATTTGGGTCGCATCAATGCACACCCAAGTTTAAGGAAGTAATTTAATTAAACGCGTCTAAAGATTCTAGCATATTATTATTTTAGGGAAGGCCATGAAATTTGCTAAACGGCCCTCCCGAATTCTAAATACTTTTTTAACCTTTATAGAGGGCCCCACTATCGTTTTTGCCTAGCGAGGCTCGTCTCATTATCTTGTTAGAAGCCAACCTAACAGTGATTACGATTATCTATTTGTTACGTCTCTAAAATAAAGAAAGATCCTATTGATTTATCAACCACTTCCATGTTCAAATTAATTTAACTAGTGAAACGTTAGAAAGATGGGCTACTCTTTGGCTCCAAGTGATAGCCCTACATTGATAATGGCTTTATGTTTGGCTTAGACGTGAGTTGAATCGAAAGCTAGCATAGGGAGAACCTCAGTTCAAATTTCAGCCGCATCAGTTAAGATATACGAATAGAAGGGCGTGAATTTTAATCTTACTCATCATATCAATAATTATTTGCATATAAGGAATGGCTCATATCATGCATCAAATCCAATTTTGCTTAACACTGCCTTCATTACCAAGTACACAGATTCATGCAACCATTACCGTTTTGAGAAATCGATGATTAAACTATCGATAAAGCAAAACAACTGGAAACGCTATAGCTGACTCCTATAAAATCTATTACTATTAACATTTACACTCTCATTTTTATTTCAATTGATGTAATACTCAATGAGAGCAACAACTAATGCTCAGAACTAATCAAATCCTAAACTTAACAATCAGAGTACAAATTGGTTTAACAGTACAATGAGTTCATTTTTAATCTCAGAAACCAATTATTAAATTTCAACATATATCAATATGAACTATATTTGAAATTTCTCATACAACTCATATTTAGTCTAATTACTACAAAACAACAGGGATACACATATCATCAATGCATTAAAAGTTTGAATACACAAATCAGATAGAAGCTAAATCAGGATTGCCATTCTTCACATATACTAAGTCTTCATATTTTCAGCATTCAAGTGCAAAAGTTATAACTGTGTACCTGGATTGGAAATGAAAAACGGGGAGAAGAAGATCAGCAATAGCAGTAATAAGCAAGCCTCAACAATAGCCCATTAATCAATTCAACATCCCAGAGAAGTTGGAATACAAGCAGATCCAAACAACACCTATAATCCACTCTAAATGCACTTAGACAAGCTTGAAATCCCCCAGTATACTTCAGAAACATAAATGGAACAAAACTCAACCAAAAGTTAACTAAAATGGGTTCAAATAAGCTTGGGATTGAACTCAATTACACCAGATAACCCTCACAAAGAGAAGCAAACCACCAAACTTGACTAAACCTTACTCTGGTTTAAAATACACCAAAAACACTTATGAAATTGTTAATAGATCAACTGAAAAGTAAAATCAGTCTAGAACTCATGATGGAATAGTTTGACTTTTTTTATTTTTTGTATATTTCTAGTGTTTTTGTGTTTATGAGTACGAGGAAGACTAAAATCAAAAAGTATTACTTGAACTGAAATTGTTACTCTTAAATTAAGAGAATTGAGGAGTATTTTATCAAAATTTTAGCTCCCTAACTGTTATTTTCTCATTTTCTCTATTTTTGACTTATCTCAAATTCCGACATTCCAAAAACCGGTCAACATGCAGGTTCGGACAAATAAATGCGCATAACAAGTAGGATGCACCAAGATGGTCTTTTTCATTTCAGTTTGCTAGCCCTAGACGGACTCAACCTCTGTGTAGAGTCCTCAAAGTAAAATGCAGCATGATGAAAATAGGTATTCCTACTAGGGATCCGGCATGAAGTCAAGTTATTCTATCTTCAAAACCAGGGTTAGTGTTCTAGACAGTGTACCCGAGCGGACAACTCGAATCGAGGGGGGGCAACTTACCGGTGACCCGCGGGGTCAGGCGGCTTAGTAACTTATACGGCCTCTTTCTTATTGACACAGTTTATATACAGTTCAGATAATATCAAAGCGGTAACAATTAGCATATTAAGCACAAAGAATGTGGGAAAATTAGATATAACAAAATATAACAATTTATCTAAGCTTGAATTCTGAACCCTGAACAAAACGTTCTGGGTTCTTGTCCCCAGCATAGTCGCTAGAGCTGTCACACCTCCCTTTTTGCTATACACCCCCGCAAAGGGGCGTAAAAGAGCTTTTCCACTTAAAGGACAATCGGAATGGGATTTGGTTATTATTTATTCAGAGTCGCCACTTGGGAGGTTTATGGTGTCCCAAGTCACCGGTTTGAATCCCGAACCAAGGAAAATTATGACTCTGGTACAGTCTGCGAACCAAAAATTCGAGTAAGGAATTCTGTTAACATAGGAGAATGTGTTAGGCATTCCCGGATTTCGCGATTCTAGAACGGTCGCACTATCGTATTTGATTTTATCTTATTTTAGTACATGCTAACTTATGTTCCCTTTTATTTATCTACCGCTTTTACCATTAATTATTTTAAAAGACTTGTGGCATCGTGAAAACGTATTTCTAATCACGTCACCACCAGTGTACACGTGATCATCGACATGTTTCAACTTCATCGAGATTTGGATTTGGGTCGCATCAATGCGCACCCGAGTTTATGAAAGTAATTTAATTAAATGCGTCTAAAGATTCTAGCAAATTATTATTTTGGGGAAGGCCATGAAATTTTCTAAACGGCCCTCCTGAATTCAAAATACTTATTAACCTTTATCAAGGGCCCCACAATCGTTTTTGTCTAGCGAGGCTCGTCTCATTATCTATTTGGAGGCCAACCTAACAGTGACTACGATTTTCAATTTGTTACGTCTCTAAAATAAAGAAAGATCCTAATGATTTATCAACCACATGCATGTTCAAATTAATTTAACTAGCGAAACATTGGAAAGATGGCTACTCTTGGGCTCCAAGTGATAGCGCTACATATTGTGACAATGGCTTTATGCTTGGCTTAGACGTGAGTTGAATCGAACGCTAGCAGAGGGAGGACCTCAGTTCTAATTTCAGCCGCATCAGAAGATATACGAATAGAAGGGCGTGAATGGTAATCTTACTCATCATACTACTAATTATATGCATATAAGGAATGGCTCATATCATGCATCAAATCCAGTTTTTTTAACACTACCTTCATTACCAAGTACTTAGATTCATGAAAACCATTAATATTTTGAGAAATCAATGATTAAATATTCAATAAAGCAAAACAACTGGAAACGCTATAGCTGACTCCTATAAAATCTATTACTATTAACATTTAGACTCTCAATTTTATTTCAATATATGTAATACTCAATGAGAGCAACAGCTAATGCTCAGAATTAATCAAATCCTAAACTTAACAATCAGAGTACAAATTGGTTTAACAGTATAATGAGTTCATTTTTAATCTCAGACACCAATTATCAAATGTCAACATATGTCAATATGAACTATATTTAAAATTTCTCATACAACTCAAATTCAGTATAATTACTATAAAATAACAGGGATACACATATCATCAATGCATTAAAAGTTTGAATACACAAATCAGAGAGAAGCTAAATCAGGATTGCCATTCTTCACATATACTCAGTCTTCATATTTTCAGCATTCAAGTGCCAAAGTTATAACTGTGTACCTGGATTGGAAATGAAAAAAGGGGAGAAGAAGATCAGCATTAGCAGTAATAAGCAAGCCTCAACAATAGCCCAAAAATCAGTACAACATCCCAGAGAAGTTGGAATACAAGCAGATCCAAACAAACAGCTATAAACCACTCCAAATGCACTTTGACAAGCTCGAAATGCACTGGTATACTTCATATACATTAATGGAACAAAACTCAACCAAAAGTTAACTCAAATAGGTTCAAATAAGCTTGGGATTGAATCCAATTGCATCAGATAACCCTCACAAATAGAAGCAAACCAGCAAACTTGATTAAACCTTACTCTCGCTTGAAATACACCAAAAACACTTCTGAAATTGTTAACAGATCAACTGAAAAAGGAAATCATTCTAGAACTCTTGATGGAACAGTTTTAATTTTTTGATTTTTGTAGATTTCTACTGTTTTTGTCTTTTTGAGTACGAGGAAGACTAAAATCTAAAGTTATTACATGAACTGAAAATTTTACTCTTAAATTTAGAGAATTGAGGAGGATTTCTAGGGAATTTTCTGGCTGATGGAATTTTTTTAGTTTTTTACTGTTTTTGGTGTTTTTTTGAAGTTTGGACCTAAGATCTTAGATCTGGATGGAGATCAGACTTCTTTGGGGAATTTTGGGGCTCAAAACCTTGAAATTAAACTGAAATTTTCAATGAAACATTGCTAGTTTTGTGTTTTTGAAGTTTTTCTGATTTTTTTGGTTTTCTTTTGAAGATTTGAAGTTTGGATATCAAGTTTAAGATCTGAATTTGTAGAGAAGGACCAGGAAATTTTTATGACGCACCCCACTTGTGAAGGAAGGGATTAGAGGTGCCTTATATAGGTTAAATTGAGGGCAACCCTCAGATTTTCTTTTTACCCTTTACCCCCTCTTGAATTTTTATTTTTGCCTATATATCCCTAAATTTCTGACTTTTTCCCCAAGCTAGTACACTATACTTCCTAAAATTCTAAATTAGACCTCATTTTAGAGTGTTGTAGAACCTCCTATTTCAGTTTTAACAATTTCCAAGCCTCTGAACTACCCCAATTGTCCCCAGCTTATTACTGAAATTACCAACCCTATTTAAAATCTAACTGCTATAACCAATCACCTAAACTAATACTCTTGTATACTGCTTATCAAAATTGCTAACCAACTTAAAAAAAGATTTGCCTAAACTAATAATTTGAACTAATTTGAATAAAACTAATACTGAAGAATTAAGCCAACCAAAACAGAAACAACAAATCAAAATTAAACTAATAAGCACCAATTACTACATAAGCTATCACAAAACTAAAATAATCGAAAAAACTTGAAACCTCAACAACTGACAGAAAATTCAACTAAGGCCTACATTAGTTGAAATGAAACTAACACCCAAGCGTCTAAACCAAACAGAATCTAACCGAGACTAAAAATTCAAAGGGGTTACTAATTTGAAATAAATGACCATTAATGAAGAACAATTAGTGAAAGAAATAGACGAACAAAGAGTAAAAAGAGAGAACTTACCAAATTAGATCCGAACCTAGTGCCTTCCCAATTTCAACCACGACATGATATCAATCAACCATTCAATATGGCATTTCGATGAGTTTTGAGAGGAAATAAACGCAAATTGTTAATGGGGAGATGAAAACGAAGCCTTGGAGTGAACTTGGGGGTTGTCCGGTGAGTTAAGATTTTGGGGTCGAGATTTGATTTAAGATTCGATGAGTTCCAGTGATCTTCGAGGAAAACCAATGGTGGCAAAGGCATGAGGATGATAAGCTGAAGCTTTGGTTGATTTTGGTGAGAGTTGGAGCTCTTCTGTGGTGATAATGGCGGAACTAGGGTTGGGTGATGGAGAAGATGAAGAGTACGAGGAATATGACCATTTGGTCTCTTGGGTTATTAGGATTTTCGGACAATTATGTGGGAATAAAGTGATCTAATGTGGGCCGTTGGATGATGGGAATCAAGGGCTGAGATCCACAAGACGCTGAACGGCGTCGTTTGACCCTCTTGAGACTGGACCGGTTTGGGCACTCGACTGGGCCTGGAACGGGTGATCTAATTTGAGCCAAGGCATGGTCAATTAAAACAAAACAGCCCAAATAGCCCTTTTTTTAGATACAGCATTTTCTTGTTCTTCATTTCAATTGTTTCCTTTATTTATTTTTCCCTTTTTGTTTATCCTTTATTTCCTTTTTGTTTATTTCCACTTCATATATTTTTTTGTAACTATTTTTATGATTTATGAAGATTATTAAAACAAAAAATATTAAACTAAACTAATTAATGCCTAAAATTACTTTTAACACTATTTTGTGACAATTTCATAACTAAACTAAAAACAACTAAAGTGAACTATTTTATGTGATTTTCATCCTTTGGTCTAAAACAAATTAATCCATATTTAATACTAAAATATGAAATTAAATCCTAAATTCAATGCATTTTTTTTTGTATTTTCATATGAATTAACATGCACATATAAAATGCAAACAATTTACAAGAAATTCAAAAAAATTGTAAAATAAGGAAATTCAATTTTGTTTGAATTTTATATGAATAAATCATATATAGGAAAAAAATCACGTGCTCACATACACCAATGCGAAGCGTTGGGTATAATGAAACCCTCCTCAAGAAAATCCTGAAACTGATCCTTAACTCTTTCAACTCTGGCGGGTCAATGCGATTCGACGGGATAGAAATGGGCTACGTGCCCGGAGCCACATCAATATAAAAATCAATATCCCTGTTAGGCGGCATACCTAGCAGGTCTGAAGGGAAAACCTCAGGGAACTCCCGAACAATGGGAACAGAATCAATAGAAAATACCTCTGCACTGGAGTCCCAAACATACGCTAAATACGCTAAACACCCCTTCTGGACGATGCGTCGAGCTTTCACATATGATATAACATTGTGGGTGGCATGACCTAGGGTCCCTCTCCACTCCAAATAGGGAAAATCTGGTAAAGCCAAGGTCACGATCTTGGCGTGGCAATCCAATATAGCATGATGTGGGGACAACAAATCCATCCATAATATGACGTCTAAGTCGACCACGTCTAAGAGAAACAAATCAACACGGGTCTCAAGACCCTCAAACGCTACCACACAGAAAGGATGAACTCGGTAGACCATAATGGAACCACACACCGGTGTAGACACATAAATAGGAGCACTCAATGCATCACTAGGCATAACCAGGTACGGTGCAAAATAGGATGACACATATGAATACGTGGACCCAAGGTCAAATAGCACAGAGACATCTCTATCACAAACTATAATAGTGCCTTAATAACTGTATTAGAAGACACTGGCCTGGCTGGAAGAGCATATCATCAAGGGTGGGCCTTACCTCCCTAAACCACAGCTCTAGGACGATCGGCTACTGGTTGTCCTCTACATCTGGCGGTCCGAGCTCTATCTCTATGATCTATACCTCAACCTCTATGACCTCTACCCCCGCCTCTAGCTGGTTGAACGACCTGTGGAACACCTTGTACCTGTACCATGAAACGAGAACCCTGCTGTTGAGAGCTACCCAGTGCTCGAGGGCAAAATCTAACAATATGATCCTGGTCACCACAAATGTAGCAAGACCTCGGCTGCTGAAGGAACTGAGACTGACCCTATCAATCCGAATGGCCACCTTGGAAGCTCTGAAGCGGTGGTGCACTGATAGGAGTGGGTGGTGCACAATAAGGTTGCTGTTCAGAACATTGCGGCTGAGAACCACGACTACCTGAAGTACCATGAGAAACCTGAAGAGCTGTCTGAAGGGGCTTAGGAGGATGACCTCTACCATAAGAATCTCTACCTCCAAATGAAGTCCACTGAATCTGCCTGAGTTACGGGGCCACTTATCTGGCTCATGACCACCTCCTTATGATAGAGCCATCTCAACTCATCGGGCCGCATTGGCTGTGCCCTAAAAAGTGATCTCACACCTAGCTCACATAGCCATCTGGAGACAAATCAGTTAAATCAAACAATCAATATACCTTCTCAGCCTCTCTTTCTCTCTCTCTCTCTCTCTCTCTCTCTCTCTCTCTCTCTCTCTCTCTATGGGTAGTATGACAATGGCATGGAAAGTGAGATCAATTAACCGGGTCTCATACTGAGTGATTATCATGGATCCATGTTGGAGGCGCTCAAACTGCTTGCGAAGAGCCTCTCGCTGAATAATGAGGAGAAACCTCTCCATGAACAACTCTAAGAACTGTTCCAAAGTCAAAGAATGCAACCCCGCTAGTCTAACTAAGCAATAATCTCTCCACCAAGTCTTGGCGGATCCAGATAGACGAAAGGTGGAAAAATCGACCCCATTGGTCTTAATAATACGTATGTTCCAAAGAACCTTGTGGCAGCTACATAAGAAATTCTGGGGGTCCTCTAAGAAGCATGGCTGAATGTGGTGGTGAAGAGCTTGGTGAACCTATCTAGCCTCCACAATGCACCCATCTCCGCTCGGAGCCACAATATCCGGCTGAATTGCCACAGCTGGCTGAACTACTGGAACATGAACCTAGGGAGCTACCTTGTTTGGAGTATGTATAGTAGGAGTCTGGACCGCTTTTCCAGCTTGAGAAGTGGTTGGTGCTACTGGAAGCAAACCCGCTCTGGTGACACTCTCCACGATCCCTACTAATCTAACCAAAGCGTCCTGAAGAACTAGGGTGGCTATAAACCCCTCTAGCACCGGAGCTGGGCCTACCAGAGCTGCCGGAGTTGGAACATCCTCGTCATAATCAACCTGAGGCTCCGTTTCTAGGGTTGTTGCTCGCGGCTGAGCTCTGCCCCTACCTCGGACTCTAACACGGCCTTGGCCTTGCTCTTTACTCCTCGTAGGAGCTGCTGCTTGGGCTCAGGCTACTACGTGGCAGAAGAGGAAGCGCGTGTGCTCGCCATCTGTGAAAGAACAGATGTAGAAAGACAATCAGTATTTGAGAAACAAAACCACACCACAAGAAAGAACAAATGTGAAGTTTTTCCAAGCTCTATAGCCTCTATGGATAAATACAGACGTCTCCATATCGATCCCTCATACTCTACCATGTTTGTCCGTGAGTTGTGAGACCTATGCAACCTAGTGCTCTTATACCTACTTGACACGACCCAGATTTCCCACCTTCGAGGGTCGTGATGGCGCCTACTGATAGGAGCTAAGAAAGCCAAACTTAGACAACTTTCCATTTACACATACTCCTTTTCAATAATCAACGGTATTAAAATAAAAACAATGGTGACAAACTTATAGTCGAAAGTCTTTAATTTAAATAACTAACTGAAAATGCAGAAATATCCCAATAAGAATCTCTACCCAAGAACCGGAGTTACAAATTTACGAACAACTTCGATTTTCTAAATACAATGTTTGGATGAAATTATAGAATGTTTATCTCGAATATAAGAGATAAAAACTGAAACCATATAAGGAAATGCCGGGCCCGAGGATGCCTGTGAGTCTACCTCGGTATCTCTCTATGGACTGAAAGTCTGCTCCCGATCTATTATTGTTGCTGTTGTCCAAAGCCTGGATCTGTGCAAAAGAGTACAGGGAGAAGCATCACCACAACCGAACCTCTCTTTTGTGAAGGTGTGGATAATGTCTTCGAGCCTCACAATGACTTTTGAGAAGAAACTTTCCCGAGAAATTGCGGACAAGGGACGCTGGCGAGTTCCTGAAGGTGGTCTCTGAACGGAGGCTTGCCCGTGTTCGGACCATCTTGATTAGTATCTGGAGCCCGTTTCGTACGGGTGTTTGTTAAAAATTCCTATTCCTTCACTAGCTGGTTTCCCTTAGCGAAGGCCTTTGAAGCTGTGTGCCAATCTTTATTTGATGAAGGCATTATTGGCCTTCTAAAGCATTGTCTTACTATGATGGAGGCCTTCGGCTTTGAGAATTACCTTGAGACTGGAACCAGTGATGATGGTTGGTGTCATCGGTCGGCTTTGAATCATTGCCGCTCTTCTTGTATGCAACGTGTATCTGCATCTGCTTCTGCGGAGGTCATCGGGGTCTGCTGACTCCATGGTGCCGGTGGATCATACACTTAACGGTTATTTATTCACTGGAAGGTAGAGACCGGGCACGGGCAATTCGCTTCGTTTAGGTATGAATCGTTGATGCCAAAATTTTGGAACCCGCATTATTTGTTTGAAAGAATGGAACAATACCCTTTAGGTGGCTTGCCCCGTGCTTTGCCAGCCCTAATCATGACAATGGCGGATTTCGGAGTCGTGCCTTCATTCGTCTATCGCGTTTGTACGGGCGTTGTTGGTATTGGATGGTCCCTCCAGGGGGAGGTTGTACCACCTCTGGAGAAAGGGGGAGTTGTAGGCTTTCGGGCTAGGGGACGGCGGTGATAAATGATATATGCACTTCATAATGCGATGGAGCTTATATTAGGGCGAGACAGGCCTGTACTTCTGAGAAGATTGCATCATCCAAGATTGATATTCCTGAAGTCCTTAGTTCTGGAGCAACGACTCTTCCAAGTGATTATGCCCTAACTGGGGTTGGTTTTTTCGAGCCACAAGGGTTGGGCCAACAGGAATGTGCTCAACCTTCGTTGAGGTTCGCCGGCTTCGTTTTGTGGTGAGTTTCAGCATGATTCTTTCGCAACTTAGATCTTCCCTTTCTCACAGGCTTTCCATTCAAAATACTTTGATAGCCATAGACTTCAGCTCCTTCGCCAAAAGGCTATACTTCGGGGCCTCTGGATGAGGGTAGGCCCCTTTGGCTTCTTCGCGAGGAGAAGGAGGGATCGAGTCGGTGTGGTAGCAGTTCGGGACGTATCGCAACTTGCATTAAGGAAGCCTTTTGATGAGGTACGACCCTTCTTGGGGTAAGCGTTTAGCCTTCTCAACCTTTGAGGTTGGGCTTTTGCTTATTTTTCAGTTGCAAAAAAAAAAAGCGAAGGTTTACGAGTACCTTAGGGTTGAAACCGATCGAGCCAGAAATGCTTGTGGTGAACTGAAGGTTCAAATGCAGGTTCGAGCTTCGATCTGAGTGGACATGATTGTGAAGCAGTAACTTGATTCCTAAAAAGTCGGGGTTGAAAATAATCGGTGCCTAGTCTAATATAGCACTGAGTCGCACCGATGATGATAAGGGAGCACTAACCTATTTAAAGGATGTCGCTGATGTTTGAGCAGAGTTGGAGCGGGCCTTTGATCCAAAGAAGATAAATGAAGGATATGTTCGTCGTAGATCTCGGGAGAGGCACTCGAAGAGACCTACGGAAAGTGTTCCGTCCTTCTAGGAAGATTTGTTTGCGCAACGGTGGTAGAGCATAATGCTCGATCATTTCTTACTGACATCGCGGAGAGTGAATCTATTAGGTTGTAGCCCTTGGGAACGGCATGTGGATTTAGCTGTCTTTCCACTTTGTATTTAATATTTGTTGAGCATGTTTGTAGATGGAGATTGTGATTTTTTTGCGTATGAAAGATAAGATGAAATATTAAGCTTTATTTCTTATGCATCACTTTCTGTATGATTTTGACAAGGCGGGCATGTTTCAGTATTTGGTGGGATCATCGTAGGTCCAGAACTGATCAGGCAGACCCGGACGTTTTTAAGTGCGATCTTTGACATGAGCATGCATTGGGGCTTCTATGCTTTTCCCAGCTGTTTAGGCCCAGTCTCCGAGTTAGGCCTTGACTCGAGCTTGCCTAACCTTCGATCTTCTGTGCCCGTGCGGGCGGATAGTTATTGTTCTCATTTCTTTCCCTTGGGTATTCGATGTTTCAACTATTTTTGGTACACTCTCCGAAATGTGTTATGATTAGAGCTTTAAATGACCCTTAAGTTCTTTCCTGTCTGCATGGGCGGACGACGATGGCCTTTATTTTTCGCCCGAGGCCGACGTTGGTTGTTTTGACTATTTCAAGTCCAGTCTACGAGCCGCGTTGGTATTTGAGATTTAATTGACACTTAAGTTCTTTTGATTTTCAGACACGCGATAGTGGCTCTTACATTGTTTTGGTCGATGAGACCTCTTAATATGTTGCCTAGAGGCTTTTATAGTTAACTATTTTATGATCCGATCTCTGAATAGGGTTACGCCTCGAGCTCATTTTAATCCTCAAGTTGTCAATTTTCTAGCTGGCGACAATGGCTCTTACGTTGTAACGTTGTTGAGACCTCTTAGTGCGCAGCGCAGAGGCTCGTTTGGCTAGCGACAATGGCTCTTACGATTTTTGCTCGTTAAGGTCTTTCGAAATGATTTTTCCTAACCCGTCATTGGTTCTTGAAGAACCTTGATTTCAAGTCATTATCGGCGATGTTCGAGCACCTTGGAAGGTTCATAGCTCATAGGGTGAGTGGGTCAAAGTCTTGTGATTTTGACTAAGATGGTCGAAGCTCGTTTTTACTGTTGAGGAAAGCCAGTTTCAACTGCTTCTTTCCGAAGTATATTTGAAGTAGTGTCCTGGAGTTTTTGTTTAGCGATGGTCAGGCATCCCCCAGTCACGTTAGTTTAGCTGTATCAGCCATTTTGAATGTAGTCATATATGTTTGGTCGGAGCCATTTTTTATCTTGAGTGATAGTTTAGGCGTCTACCCTAAGGTTATGCCCTTTTGGGACTCTTACAAATGCGACGTATAGCCTAAACTTCGAGATTTTGAGTTTCATACTTGTTGAGGTCTTATAGTTGCCATGCCAATTGAGGTGTTACAGTTGACATGCCTGTTGAGGTCTTACGGTTTTATCATGCCTATTGAGGTCTTACAATTTGTCATGCATGTTGAGGTCTTACGGTTTTAGGTTCTCCAGTGCATAGCGATTGGCGACAGTCTCTGAGTTACTGAGTTTGTTTGGGCTCGAAGGCCGTTATTCGTGAGCTTAGAGCCACCTTGTTGGGGCTTTAAGATCCTGGAGTTCCGGCCCTTGGGTCATGTGGGTGCCAAATTATTGACGCTAAGTCTCCGAGTATTTCGGGAAGCAATCAGTGGAGGGGTTCCTACCGAGAGTACAGTGCGATTACCTTGAGATGGTGAAAGAAATTTTTTGATCCATTGAAATAACATATATTGTTGTGTTGAGTTGATCTATATTAGGTCAAATTCGATTTCTTGGAGATTTGCTTTGCCTGAAATTTTTGTGATTTCAGGGCGTCAATCCGGAGGCCATCTGAGTGTTTGAACTGCTGGCGTCTGTTCCCGAGTTTTTGGGACGTTTCTGGTTCTTTCACCCTACTCCGAGAAGGAGTCACCCCCCTGGTATTTTTTGATTGCTCGATACAATAGTACATGTTTTTGCCGACGGAGCCTTACTATGTCGATCGTTCAGTCCGATAAAATATTTTCCTATATAAACCTTATTTGGCATTTCCAAAACTCCTACGAGCGGGCAAATTTCTAGGGGAATGCCCCTCACTATTCAAAAGTGGCTTACGAAAAGCCTTGAATATTTTGCGGAGTTCCCCTTTAGGCAGCTCGCAGACGTTGCCTCGTTAAAAACCTTGCCGGTAAAAACTCTTCTTCTAGGATATAAACTAGGTCGAAGGAAAAGAGTGAAACAGGTGCGCTTCTGGAGCCTCGAGGTCTTGCGATAGATTTGGCATTTTGGAAGCTCTGGTCATGTCCCTGCACTAAGGTTAATTACAAATTCGAAATAAAAGGGGGGATGGTCGTACTTTTAAGAGAGATATACTAGCGATGACTCGGGGTTGGTATTATGACTGCCCGGGGGCGGAGACGTGGCGTGAATTTTTTCTTCGTTTTGTCAAGCTCAATCGGAGGCGATTCCCTATTCACCCGTTGGTTTATTTGAGGGCAGAGGCATGAGAGTTGGCACTACGTCGTGTATTTCGAACATTTCCCTTGTCGCATGTTGTTCCTCGTAGACGATTTTGATCTCGTCCTTAGTCGGGAATTTTATCATCTTGTGGAGGCTAGATGGTACTGCTCTTTTATAGTGTTTTCACGGCCATACAAATAAGGCGTTATACCTCATATCTCCCCCGATGACATGGAATTTGGTGTCTTGGGTTGTGCTGTAAACGGTAACCGGAAAGACGATTTCTCCTTTCGTCATTTCGCTCGCCATGTTGAATTCATTGAGGACCTGAGTGGCGAGCACGATTTGTTCCAGCAGTCCGAGATTTTCTATCACCCTCGACCAGATAATATTGGTCGAGCTACCTGGATCCACAAGTACACAATTATCATAAAAGTATTGACAAGAAAGAAGATTACCAGTTCATCGTTGTGGGGTTGAGACAGGGCCTCGGTATCCTCTTCGCTGAACGTGAGGGAGACTTCGTGGATATATCCCCGAGTCTATTTTTCTCTAGTGATGGATATTTTTATTCTTCTAATTACGGGTTCCTGCGGGGCATCGGCGCCCTCCATGAGCATGTAGATGGCGTGTTGCAGCTCGTTTGTCTCATTTTTTCTGGTTGTCTCCCTTTCTCAAAATTGATTTTTGTCCTGATCACTAAAGAACACCCGAAAGTGTCCTTTGTTGAGCGGTCGAGCCACCTCCTCTCGTAGTTGATGAAAATCCTCGGTCCTGTGACCGTGCGTGTTGTCGATCTCGCATACTACATTGTAATTCCTCAACAAAGGGTCCAACTTATCATTTTGGGCCACTTGGCGTCTCTGATCTTGCTAATAGCGAACACGATGTCTCATACATTGATGCTGAATTTGTATTCCAATAGGTAGGGAGCATTTGTTAGCACTATGTTTCGATCGAACCTGGTTCTATTGATGACCCCTCGAGGGTCCTGTCCTCAATATATCCTCCAATCATTCCGAAGTAGGTTGCGCCTTGGGGTGTTCCTTTTGTCTTCGAGGTACGACTGGTACCTTTCTTTGTTTGGTTTCGATTCTTTTCCCAGGAGTCTATTTCGATACACAGCTGCTCATCCTCGGCTCTGATCCTTGACTGATATCGATTGTGGATGTCCGACCAGGTCATTACCGGATATTCGATCAGGATCTACTTCAGCTGTTTCTAAGCCACTAAGCTTCATTTGTTCAAGCCTTGTGTGAAGGCCTGCGTTTCCTAGTCATGAGAGAGGGGCGGTAGCTCCATCCGTTCCATCTGGAAGAAGGACATGAATTCCCGCAGCAACTCGCTCTTTCTTTGCTTGATTTTTAAAACGTGAGACTTCCATGTTGCTGCCTTGATGGCTCCAGAATGTGCCTTTACGAAGGAGTCTTCCAGCATGGCAAACGAGTCTATGTTCTCCAAATTTCCAGCACAAAGCGTTTCTCCAAATTTTGTCAACAATACGGACTTGATCTCTTCATTCTTTATATTGCTACCTTTTACTGCAGGTGTAGGCAGTAACGTGTTCGTTAGGGTCGGTAGTATCATTATACGTATGGCGTTCCGGCATTCTAAACTTTTTTGGAATGGGCTTCTGGTCCGCTTCCTCGGGGAATGGCCTCTGTATGAACTTTTTTGCATCCAAACCCTTGAGGATTGGGGGCGCACCCGGGATATGATCGACCCTAGAGTTGTAGGTCTTGACCTTTTTATCGTTAGTTGTAATTATTTTCTCACCCGATTCGATCCTTTTAGTGAGTTCCTCGAGCATCTTCACTATGGCAAGGTTAACCACTGACCCGTTATTGCTTGACCTTTCGAATACTTGCTCTGCGGGGGGAGCTGTCTTTGGTGCGGTTGTTGCTGGGAATGTTCGGATGGCTTTGTAACTGAGCAATGGCCAATTTTTGCGCCTGCGACATTTCAAAAATAACATGAAGACTAACGTCAAGTTCTTCCCGGCCTTGGGTTTTTGAGATTCATGTTGGTCATTATGTCGTATGCTCCTGTTGTTGTAAGATGTTTCGTAAACTTGTTGTGCGTCCTGCAAATCCGCGTCCGCTAGAATCGGTCCAAGCGCGTCATCGGTATTCTATGGTGGTGCTCCAGCGACCGGGACAGCCACGCTGTTTTCCCTGCGGTTTTTGAGATTGCTGTTCTCGACTCTATTTACCGAGCCAGACATTTTGACCTGAAATCAAGAGATATTGGGCAAGAAAAAATGTGAAAGAGGACGTACATTTGTGCAATGAAACCAGCAAGAAAATAATCACTATTATTTTTAGCCCCAAAGTGGACGCCAAACTGTTTACCGTGAAAATGGTAACAACAATTAAATTTATAAATGGTATTCTAAAAATACGTGACCTATTCTCGAGCTAGTTGTTTAAAGCAGTTGATGCTAAGAATATGAAGTTTCATGATGAAGTGCAAGCTAAGAACGGAAGTGATAACCAAACCTAAAGGCTTACTGTCCGGGTGTGTTTTACCAAGGGGATACAGGCTAAAACGGAGAGTTGAACGAACAGAGAAACCTGCTGCCCGGGTGCAAGACCGGTTAATGTGGTACTTCGGGGTCGATGTTCGGGTCAAGTGCGAGCTATTGGGGATAGTTGGGGATAGGATAAAAGTTAGATTATGATCAAGCAAAGCTTCTATATGGACAAGACCAAACAATAAATAAAAAAGAAGTAAGAAGGCAATAAATGTTAAATGGCCTCGAGCCAGTGAGAGCAAGCGAGATAGAGAGAGAGAGATAGATATTATCGCACTTGAGTAGAATAGTTGGAGCACTGCTTTACAGGGTATTTAGCGACTCACCTTATATAGAAAGGGGGAGCCTAAACTTAGCACAAGATATGATGCGTGAGAAAAGAAATGAGATGGGACAATCGGCTAGCTATATGACGTACGCGTGGGCCGATGTCAAGCTGCTCGAATTGACCTGATCAACCCTGAATGCATTCCTCGAGAGATTCCCGATTTTATCGGGACTTCGGTCAACATTATCCTTATAGGGCATCGGTCGATATTGAGGGAAGTGACTGGCTCGAGATCCCGGGCTTTTGGGATCACTCTTCGAAGCCTTTTGTCAAAGAAAAATCGGCCTCCCAAATTTCATCGCACACAAATTTGTTTCCTTTAGATACACACCGTCGTATGAATTAATTACTTTCTTCTAGGATCGATTGAATTAATGTCTTCTATCATCAATTCGCTTAGCGATTTCTTACAAGATCATTTGTGCGTGGAGTCTTTCTAGATTTTCCACAACAACTAAACTCTTTAACCTAAAGCTTTTCTCTCTCAACCATGTTGTTGAGAAAGGTTTCAAGTCGCTTCCCTTACTAAAAAAAATGAAATTAGCTATAAATTTCGTCTTTAATTTGTCGCTAAATTTTTCATTATAGCAACGAATTTGATTGATTAGCTATATAATTCGTTTGTTGTTAATTTCTATTTCTTTGTAGTGTCCTTTTTTATAAATAAACAATGTGACTTAAAACTTTACTTTATTTAAGAGTTACAAAACTCTTCTCCTCAGTCTGTGGTGGAGTTTTTCTTTTTTTTGTTTCCCACCCGTGTTCGTTACTTAGACACCTAATTATATCTGAAAATTTGTGCTGCGCAGGGATTCATTTGATGAGTAGCGCTCCCTACCAAGAATTTTCTATAATAAAAGCTTGAACACGAAACCTCTGATTAAAAAAAACGGCCTATCCGCTTCACCACATTTTTTGTTGGTTATATACTTGGCTTTTTGAATGAAGTGAATTATAGATCCTACACATCATGGGTGCATGTATGAAGTTCTAACATAACAAAATCTGAAATAGTTTAAACCAATGGTCTTCCACTAATTGAAAGATGAGTAGTTGCTTGATGTTGAATTTTTTAATTATGTGACATCTAATGTAAGAGCTAGATTCAGTGTGAACTTGACCCAAAAAAGATGAAGAATCAATGCTTTCTTTTGTTATCCGTACGCTGTTTCAATTTCTTGATTTATCAATAAAAAAATGCAATATTACCACATATCCTAGGATTTTGTTTTAGGTCCTCTTTGATGAAATCAAGTCTTGAATATCGACCTATGGCAGAACTTTAGAATTTTGTTCCACTATTCTAATTCATGCGAGCACTACGCTATAGCTTTATCAATAAAAAGTAACAATTAAACCTGAGATACAATTAATTAAATGTCAAATTAAAAGTAAATGGCTTTTAATTAAGAGATTGAACCAAATTTCAACTGCGCATGAACGTGGACTGATATTTTTAAAAGGGAAGTACTTATCTAGAACTTTAGAAGACAATCAACAGAACGATAATTTAACCAACTCCAATTTTAAATGGAAAAAGTTCATAAAACGAGTTCATACCCGAGTGATGAAACTAAGATAATTCAGATATTATTCACCTTGGATTTGAGACTTCCATGTGAAATATTTGAAATTTTTATCTTGGGAAACGTGTCCTTGCTTATCTTACAACTTTTCTATCCTTTTTGAAGTGAAAATCCTATGTTTTTTTTTTTGTGTCTTTTTGTAGTAGGTCTTGAGACAAAGAGGGTTGCTCTGATGGTATGTAACCCCCATTTTCAATCGAGAAATTGTGAGTTCGAGTCTCCCCAAGAGTAATGTGGGAAGTTCTTGGAGTGAAGGATGCCGGGGATCTATTTGGAAACAACCTCTCTACCTAAGGGTAGGGGTAAGGTCTGCGTACACACTACCTTTCCCAGACCCCACTAAGTGAGATTATACTGGGTTGTTATTGTTGTTGTTTGTAGTAGGTCTTGCAAATACTAGTTCAGGAGACTACGGCACGGATTTGCAGCAACTACAACTTGAGTCATGCTAAAAATGATCTAGAGTTTAAAATTCTCAAATCACACAATCATTTTTCTTTTTCTTTTTTTATTTTTGAGAATTTTTGTAGTATGTCATGTAAATACTAGTTTAGGAGATTTACGGATTTATCTTTATAGAAGAGGATTTGCGGGAACTACAACTTGAGTCATCTGGTCGTCGAAAATGGACTAACTCCTTTATTCGCAACCTAAAAATGCTTTAGATGTAGAGATTCAGTCTTATTCCTCAAACCCTTTGTCCTTTCTATTATAATGAAAAGAACGTTCTTTTCACTAACCATATAGGCTATCATTTGCATATTAGGGTTTTAGGTGGAGGATTAATTCAGAGATCAATAATTAATTAGCACCCTTATAGATAGATCCGACCCAATAATATTTTCCAAGGTTGTAAACTAGAAAATAATGAGCAAGAGAGAAATTTAATGTCAGGAATTGCTTTACACTAGAGAAATACCCTAAACCCTCCTTAAACTATAATATTTTTGTCATTTTTTATTTAAACTATTCGGTATCCTTCAAATACTCCTGAACTATATTGTCCTTCATATTAACAATTCTTTATCGTTGACCTAGCATAACGTGTGTAAAAACTCTTTAGGGAGCGCGTGACAACTGAAAAAAACCATCAAAATGGCTCATATAACAGAAAATAATGGCTAATTAGTCTAACCATCTTTCACATTTATTTTTTAATAAATATTCTCTTTATTTCAGTTACATCCACCTTTCTTTCTCAGTTTTCACCATTCTTCCTATTTTTTAAATCTTTCTTCTCTATTTTTCACCTACTTCTTCATTTTTGAACATTTTTTCTTCAGTTCTCTATATGGGTTTTCTTTGGAAAAATTTTCCCTCTCTTGTTTCCTCTAAAATGATTATTAGCTTTCTTGTTTTATTCTTCTTTAATTTTATGTCTTACACATATTGTTGAAAGACTACCAATTTAAATCTTCTTATTAAACTCAACGCCTTGTAGATAATAAAGTTGAATATCTTGAACCTTCTTTATGTAATCTTGAATAAGAAAATGTAATTGTTCGCTAATTGATTTTTATTTGTAAAATTTTATTTTGTGTAATCTTTTTTATGTAATATAAGATGATTTTAAAGAAATGCAATACTATATGCCTTTATTTATATTTTTATTATGCTACAAAATGAATATGTATAAGGACTTATTCAATTAGAGTTTAGCATAAAGCACAATCACAATTAAACCTAAAATTAACACAATACATTAAATATTATTTTGGCCAAAATTCCTAAAATTAATCAATCATCCGAGAATAATACCTTATGAATAAACTATATAAAAAACGTTTTACAAACCATAATTTAATATAGTTAGATAGACGCACCTTTAAAAGTCCAACATGAGGTTTTAATATATATGCGAATATAGTTCAGGGGTTTTGGGGACATCAAATAGTTTAAGTAGGTGACTGATAAAAAATGTGATAGTTTAGGCGGGTGTTAGGCTGAGTTGAATATCCACGTGTAGTGCTACATGACATGTTTTTAAAATAATTAGTAGTGTGTACTATACGTACCACTAAGAATGCAAATGATGAGGGATTTTTAGTGTGAAGGACAATATAGTCCAGGGAGTTTTTTACGATACCGAATAATTTAAGTAGGAAACTGACAAGAACATGACAGTTTAAGGGAATTTTAGTGTACTAACTCTTACACTATTAAGATTATATATAAACATACTTAAAGAGATAATTAATCAAAAAAGATAGAAAAAATATATTATGTGGCTGGTGCAAGTATATAGTGCCTTTCAAGTCGAAGCATGCGGCCTTTGATGTGCTATCAAAGTATAATGATTGAGGATGATAGAAAGAAAAAGACTTAGAGTATCACTAAATATTTATTTAAATCAAAGGCACATCAAATCTTTAAGGAGCCCATCTGCAATGATATTATCACTGCATTATATGGAATAATACAAAGGGTCTTAATTCAAAGATAAGGCTTAAATAGGCCACACAGAGCTCAAAAGTCGTCTATATTTGGGTGTTTCTCATGCTTTTTACTAGTCATTTTCTCCATCTTTTCAAATAAACTTCATAATTTCAACACTCGGGGTAGAGAAGGAGCCACTATCTTTTATGATATTAGCCATTCTAGAATCTTTGAAAGTTACTCTAGATTGAAAAGGAGAAAATGGAGCTCATCATAGTCATTCTGATGATTAAGAGATGATCATCCATCACTCGTTAACTTTCGAAACCCTTTTTAACTTTTTTTATTATCATGAGTCTCCTTATGAAAGAGGGAGAAGCCTAGAGCAATACATTAGGTATAGAGATGATCGTACACATCAAAATTTTAACGGATCAAGATCATATGATATTCGGGTTGAATCGTATATTCAAGACATTATAAGATAACTCTTAAAATTGTAGGAGTCTATTAAGATTGCTTAGAGGCTACTCTATCAAAACCCTAACATAGGGGTGACTCTACCAAAATCCTAGGGCCTTCAAAGTCTGTTTTTAATCAATAACGAGTAATATTTTACCTTATATGTAGTATAATTTTTCGCGAAGGGTGGTCAGTTGACCACCCTTCAAGCAAAGTAGCTTCACCCTTACGCCACTCCAATATAAAGGAATACATATTCCCTCAAAAAAGTATTTCTAAAATCGAGACCATCTCGAAAATTTCATAAGTCATGGAATACTCACAAAGAGATCAAAATGTTATCGGATACTTTCTGATAATCAAATACTTTAAAAATATTTACATCACCCTTTCATTGAGATCAAATACATTCAAAGGCAGTGAGAAACATGTTGGTCCAACCCTTGAATTATGAAGATAATCAAGAAAAAGAAATCAAGAGAACAGATAAAATTGTATCAGCATTATTTATCAATAAAATTATGTTTTTTTTAAATTTATATTGTGATTACGATTTATTTTTTGTATCACAAAAATTTGTTGCAAACAATGACGATTGTGAAAATAACTTCATCAAAATTTGGTTGTGTTATCATATGAAAGAATTTGAGTATTTAACCGAAATCCGTGATTTATACATATATTGAATATTGAGCATCTCATACTTGGCCTTCATTTCTTCGATTGCAAAGTATCAACAATAGAGGATTTTAATTTTCAAGTTGCGACAAATGTAAGGGTTGACTAAATATATCTATGATTTTCATGAATGGCCAGGACTATATTACTACATTTAAAAACATAATTGGTGGACTACACCCTGGAGTCGCACATTCTGATCATGGGAGAATTTCATGTGCCTTACTTTGGCATTTCTGTTTGAAACGGAGATCTCTGCTGTACTTAGTGATTTATTTCTCGATTCTCAAAATTAGCACTTCTTCAACAGTGCTAAAAATCTTTTCAATAGAGTCAAGTTGCATGATGGAAAAATAAGGGGAAAGCATACAAAGGTCAATTGTTAGATGGTACGTCTTAGGGTCTAGCAACTTAATGTTACAATTTGTGGGCGCATTAGCTATATTAGCTACTAATTCAATCGCTGCCGTGAAAATATTGTCATTTATATCATGCTTGAAGTTGAAATAATTGCCTAGTTCAAACTATATGCATATACATATACATCACTATTTTTTAAAGACATACATATATGCATAAAATTTTCGCCAAACTTTACGTGTGCCGATGACCCTCCTCGATATAGCATAGGTTCGCCTCTATATACAAGTACTAGAAAAGTGATAGTAATGAAATAACTATTATGAGAATATGCAATCAAGATAATTGAAGAGCATGACCGTTGAAGTGTATGATCAACTCATCTAATTAAAAGTTTGAGTTATTACTGAAAGCATACTACTATTGTATTGGGAAAAAACTTAATTCGAATTAAAGATGATGTGGCATGACACGTGGACTGGTCAAATAGTCAAAGAGCAGTAAATAATTAAAGGCACGAAAGACAACAGGCACGGGATGAGAACAAAAAAGACACGAGAAGGAGTCTTAGATACGAATCTCGTATCTACTCAAGTCATTTAATACTAACGGATAAAAAGGGCACTGAAGACAAGAACCTGACGACAAAAAATAGTCTACATTCATTATTAAATACCTGATATGTTAGATAATCAGTATTTAATAGTAATGACTATGTAACGTCTCATTAAATGCTCTTTATTATTAAGATTGAGCCGTTTCTCCTTGTCAGCTATAAAAGGATGAGGTTTCATCATTTGTAAGGACACAGAACATTCTTGATATCATACTGAAATACAAAATTCTTATTATTTATACTTATACTCTGAAAGCCTATTATTCTGGTCTCTAGATTATCAGTAACCCGACTTCTTTTCTCTAAATTCGAGCTTTGACCAAATTATATTTTTTTGTTAAACAAATTGGTTCCGTTACCGGGAATCTGATAATCCATTCTATACTAAATTAACATTCTACCTGTTTCCAACATGACAAACAATAATGACAACAACAATCAGGAAACCATATCCAACAAGTGGATGGCAATGAACTCAATGATAATATCCCTCAAACTTCTCCGTGTGGATCTCGAGAAGGAACTGCTAATGATATGTCTGAACATGCTGACGGAGGAGTCGAAACAAGAGATGAACTCTTACAGAAAATATTTGATAAAGCTTTGGAAGCTTTTGTTAATCGATTGCCTATTGCACAAGCAACGCCTAACAACAGCACGCTGGAGAACCCCCGCTATGGTCTAGTTATTTATAGTAATGGAGCAACCCCCAGTGATTCACAAGAGGGAGAACCAGGTAATTCAGGTTATACTCACCTTCAAAATTTAGTACTAACCTTGCAGAAACAAATCAAGGAGAAAAACGAGCGTATCGAGAAAATCCCTGGAGTTTCACCTGTGATAAAAGGAGTGGACGTGGATAAGTATTCACAACAACCTTGAAAACCAAGTGCTGCTCCCCTACCAATTCCAAAATAATTCGAAATGCCTGAAATCCCAAAATATGATGGTACAACAGACCCTCGTGATCACGTAACTGCATTTACAATAGGAGTGAAAGGCAACGATTTGACTAAAGAAGAAATTGAATCAGTATTGTTCAAAAAATTTGGGGAGACACTCATCAAGGGTGAATTAACCTGGTTTTCTATTTTACCTGGAAATTCTATAAATTCTTTTGCTGAGTTGCAGATTCTTTTATTAAAGCGCACTTGGGAGCTCAGAAGGTTGAAAAACGAATGGAGGACATCTTCAAAATCAAGCAAGGAAACTCTGAATTGCTCAGAGATTTTGTTGATAGGTTCCAGCGTGAAAGAATGATGTTGCCCCGTGTACCAGATAATTGGGCAGCGATAGCTTCTGCAAGTTATTTGAATGACAAAAGTTCAGAAGCCACGAGAAGGCTTAAAGAAATCCTTCGTGAATATCCCGCAACTACTTGGAATGATGTTTATGACAGGTACAGTACGAAGCTCAGAATGGAGGAAGATGTCGTATCTCAACCACATCGAGAAGAAAGGAGCGGGTCCAGAAGATCTGAAGCCGAAAAAAGGTCAGGTGAGAACAGGTACGATCCATATATGGGACCTGCAGGAAAGGACCCACGATCTAGACAAAACAACCAACACTATGATTAGAGGTCAAGATAGAGGGGAACCCGATATTCATCCAGGTTCGGAGATGAACGAAGTAAACAGGGGCCACGAGATGACGATAGAAACCTAAAGGCACGGTTGAGTGGTTATAATTTCAACGTAACTAGTTCTGATCTCGTGGTTGTTCAAAGGAGTACGGGAGATAAGGTACGATGGCCGAAGGAGATGCGATCAAATCCAAACAGACATAATCCAGACCATTGTTGTGATTATCACAACGACCACGGACATAAAACATCAGAATGCAGATTTCTACAGAGTGAAGTAGATCATGTATTGAAGAAAGGATATCTCACAGAGCTGTTTAGTGAAAAGGAAAATCAAGCCTACATGAAAAATATATAGGAGCCACCAAAACCACCCTCTCCTAAGAGAACAGCGAATGTCATCAGTGGAGGGAAGATATATGTTGAGTAACATACACGGCTTCAAACAAAGTTTCTAAAATGACGATCATACACGGCAAACGAGTACGGCAAACCTTAGAATATGAGAGCATAAACTTTGATGATGCAGACACGGAAGGAGTGATTACACCTCATAACGACGCACTGGCAATATCTTTAATTATACATGACACTGATGTAAAACGAGTTTTGATTGATCCGGAAAGTTCTGTGAATATAATTCTACTAAGAGTACTGCGGAAAATGCAAGCTGAAGATACAGTGATACCCAAGGCGCATACTTTGTCAGGTTTTGACAATTCAAGCTTGGTAACAAAAGGTGAGGTAACTCTAGCGACTTATGCTGCAGGTGTTATTAAAACAACTAAATTTTAGGTAGTTGATATGGAAATGGCCTACAACATAATTATGGGAAGACCATGGATCCATGATATGGATGTTGTTCTGTCAACATTACATCAAGTTATCAAGTTTCCATCACCCTGGGGAATATGTATAATTCGAGGGGATCACCATACATCCAGGAATATCAACGTAGTAACAGATACGAATACCATAATTAAAGAAAAATAGCAATTACATGAAATAGTTGAAGGCGACATCAATCAAAATCCAACTGAAAAATTGGGTTTAGACTCGAGACCTGATGTAATTCAAGAACCCGAAAAAAATGAGAACATTAAACAACAATTGAGGAACTCGAAGATGTGGTGCTCTTTGAACAATAGCCTGAAAGAAAGGTTTACGTAGGAGCCAATCTGAATCCTGGTATGTGAGGTACGTTAATTGAATTTTTAAAAGCTAACGTGGATTGTTTTGCCTGGTCCAGTGCTGATATGACAGGTATTCCACCAGATGCGATGACTCATAAACTCAACGAGGACCCATCCTTTACTTCAATCAAGCAAAAGAAAAGAAAGCAAAGGGCTTTCAAAAATCAAGTAATTCAAGATGAGGTCTAAAAGTTGTTAAAAATAGGGTCAATTCGCAAGGTAAAATACCCTGACTGGTTAGCTAATACGGTGGTCGTACCTAAGAAGAATGGTAAGTGGCGAGTTTGTGTAGATTACACTGATCTAAACAAATTTTGCCCAAAAGATTCTTTTTTTACCCCATATATATCAATTGATTGATGCAACTGCAGGTCATGAACTTTTAAGTTTTTTAGACACATTTTCGGGTACAACCAAATTAAGATGGACCCCAGTGATGAGGAAAAAACTTCTTTCATCGCAGACCGGGGGACTTACTGTTACAAAGTAATGCCCTTCGGTCTAAAAAATGCTGGAGAAACCTATCAAAGGTTAGTCACCAAATTGTTTCAAGAACATTTAAAAAACACTATGGAGGTATATATAGACGATATGCCCGTCAAAACCCAGCATTCCCATGATCATATTTATCATTTAATTATTACCTTTGGAATCTTGCGAAAATTTAATATGAAACTCAATCCTAAAAAATGTGCATTTGGAGTTGCTTCACGTAAATTTTTAGGTTTTCTTGTTTCTAACCATAGAATTGAGGTAAATCCTTCCCAGATTAAAGAAATTGAAGAAATACCTTATGTCCTTACAAGTAAAAAGGAGGTTCAAAGATTAACTGGAAGGATAGAGGCCCTAGAGAGATTTATTTCCAAATCTTCAAAAAAGTACTTCAAATTTTTCTCTGCGCTCAAAAAGCAAGATCATTTCGAGTGGAATGAAAATTGTCAACAAGCCCTTAGAGATTTGAAAGTTTATTTATCAAATCCTCCTTTACAGGCAAAACCTAAGGAAAGTGAAAAGCTACTCATTTATTTATCAGTAAGTAGCGGTAAGTGCCGTCTTAGTCCATGAGGACCAAGGTAAGCAATCTCCAATTTATTGTGTGAGTAAAACTTTATTAGATGCAGAGACAAGGTATCCACAACTGGAAAAGTTAGCATTAGCTCTCGTCTTGGCATCTAGAAAACTACGACATTATTTCCAATGCCATCCTATTGTTGTTGTCACTGCTTTTCCATTACGAAATATCTTGCATAAACATGAACTATCAGGAAGATTAGCAAAATGGGCTATAGAACTAAGTGAATACGAAATAATTTACCAACCTCGAACTGCTATTAAATCCCAAGTACTCGCCAATTTTGTAGCTGATTTTAGTCAAGGCATGCATCTAGAAGCATAAAAAGAATTACAAGTTTTTAATGGTGCTAATCCAGGGACTTGGCTTTTACTAATGATTCACCTAATTTAAAGGGGCAGGCTTAAGAATTGTTCTTATACCACCTACGGGTGAAACAATTAGACAAGCTATAACATGTCACCCTGTAACTAATAATGAAGCAGAGTATGAAGCTATGATTGCAGGCTTAAAGCTAGCATTAGAACTTGGTATCATGCGAATCGTAATCAAATGTGACTCACAACTCGTAGTAAATCAAATGCTGGAGACTTACGTAGCTAGAGAAACTCGAATGCAATAGTATCTCCAAAAGGTATGGAAATTAATAAGACAGTTCCAAACTTGGAAGGTGGTACACATCCCAAGAGAAGAGAATGTGGAAGAAGATTCTTTAGCCAATCTTGCGTCTGCGGCAAATATAGCGAAAGACGCAAATGCATCAATCATACACTTATTCCACTCCGTTCTTGATTCTAATAAAAATAAGGTAAACTTTAATCACTTAACTTAGGATTGGAGAAATGAAATCGTATCTTTTTTACAGCATGGAATCGTACCTGAAGACAAAGTGAAGGCTCATGCACTAAGAAAGAAAGCTGCTCGTTACTGCCTATATCAAGGTAACCTCTATCGGAAAATGTTTGGTGGACCATTAGCCAGGTGTCTCGGACCTTCTCAAACTGATTATGTGATGAGAGAAATACAGGAAGGACATTGTAGAAACCATTCAGGAGGCAGATCACTTGTAAATACATCGATTCGAGCAGGATATTGCTGGCCTAAAATGGAAGAAGAAGCGAACAACTTCATAGCTAAATGTGATAAATGTCAAAGATATGGTAATAACATGCATAGACCAGCTGAGCTATTATACCTTGTCATAGCTCCACGGCCCTTCATGAAATGAGAAATGGATATCGTGGGACCATTACCCCAGGCAAAAGGTCAGGTAAATCGTGCTTGCGGATTATTTCACTAAATGGGTAGAAGCAGGAGCGTTTAAACAGGTACGAGAGAAAGAAGTTAAGGACTTCATTTGGAGAAATATAATTTGCCGCTTTGGTGTTCCAAAAGAGATCGTGTGTGACAATGGACCACAATTTATAGGAGCTCAAGTCACAGAATTCCTTCAAGGATGGAAAATCAAAAGAATTACGTCGACACCGTATCATCCAGCTGGTAATGGGAAAGCAGAGTCTACAAACAAAGTAATTATCAACAACCTAAATAAAAGGTTACAAGATTCAAAAGGCAATTGGCCTGAAGTATTACTAGCGGTATTATGGGCATATCAAATGACGATACAGACAGGTAAGGGAGACAATGGTTTATGGTGCGGAAGCTTTGATACCAGTAGAGATAAGTGAACCTAGTACACGACGTGTTCAAGCAGAGGAAGGCTCGAACAACAAAGAGTTACGAGTAAATCTTGATTTACTTGAAGGGAGAAGATAAGCCGCGTTGATAAGGATGGTATCTCAAAAGCAAGTAATTGAGGGATATTACAATAGGAAGGCACGCCTCAGGTTCTTTAAATGGGGACTTCGTGTTAAAAAAATTGTTCCAGTCTACAAAATCATCTAATTCAGGAAAGCTAAGTCCAACGTGGGAAGGACCTTATAGAGTTCGTTAAATTGCGGGGAAAGGAGCGTACGAGCTGGAAATAATGGATGGCAAGGTTTTACCTTCACATTGGAATGTCGTTCTGATAAGTGCATTTTGCTAGATTTAAATATATAATTATCCTTGTAAAATCATAAAAATTATCAAATCCTTTTCGTATATTTAAATAAATGATGCAAGAAAGAGTGAAAAAGTAGTGATGCAAGGTCAAGTAAGATTTCAAGCAAGAAGCAGAACATGTCTAGAAAAGAAAATGAAAGATATTCTGTAACAAAATTACAACCAAGGAAATCGTTTTCAATCAAAAACAGTTTCTAGCAAAGAACGATTACCATCAAATTACCTCAAGGCTATAAAATGGACATTGGCAATCTTTGCAGAAGTAACTGGGGAGATTTTAAATCATTCCTCTTGTAAAGTTTATTTCTGTTTTTAACCGTCTTCGTAGACCACGGTGGTGGCTACACTTTCATTTATGTTCTAAATAAATTTCAATGTTGGAAATTGCTCTAGTTCCTATTCTTAATAAATAGGCGGAATTATTCTTACTTTCTAATTTCTTATTTAATGGACATGAATATTTTCATTAGCAGTACTAGATCTAGTATGGAGTAATTATCTTATGTTTGGAGAATGATGGATCTTGATAATTCCATATAAGAGTGAAAGTTTATTTTTCAGTTTCACTTGTTTGGTTTGAAACTTTTGATTTATATATCAGTTTTATAGTTAGAAGTTATTTAATTTAGTCACACATATTCTCTTTCTACCACAAACTAACATATTATTCATTTTGTAATGGAGAGAGGCAGAAGAGGTAACAAGGTTAATAGTGGTGTTGATAAGTGTTGACATTTATTTAATCACATCTATCTATTTTGTGTTATAATTTGATTTTATACTAATTCTGAAATTGAAAAAGGCGAATATAATAAAATTCAAGTTATAAAAAGTAAGGTAACCGAAAGGGACTTACTTTGAAAAAAGCATGTTTCAATCCAAACATATATTTCTGATTATTTAATATTACTATCTTGATAATTAATTTGAATAACCGAGAGGATTGCTGTTAATTGTTCAATTTAAGTAATCATATATAAATGTAATCGAGAGAGGCATTTATGCATTGTATGAGAAATAGAGACTGAAAAATAAATATATGCTTTTTAATAGAATTATCAAGTGAAATCGGGATCCCAACATCTTTTTCATATTTATTAAAATCAAAAATACATTTCTCTACGGTTGTTTGTTCATTATTTGCTTGTTAACACTCAACTCAACTTTTCTGATTCTCTTAAATAGTAATTAAAACAAGAGCAATTCGTAGAATAAACAATTCAATCTCTGTGCGATCGACATCTTTCTATACTATAATTTGACAGAGTACGAGTTTAAATTCATATACACCGGAATCTCGTCACGTTCATTTAAAGAGGTATTACTTCTAAGGAAGTACCCACGGTCATGTATCGCCATATTAAATTTTTTCTTTGAATTGTTAAAATTATACTAACGATTTTAGATGCTAGGCAAAAATCCTAACTCGTGCCAAATGATGAGTCACGGCATGCACGGCAAAATGGAATACTCTTAAATTCCTAGCTCAGGGTTACATTAATCTTATAAATACACACGAGTTAGGCAGTCTTCATCGATAATCGCACCTCTGAGTCCCATATATTTTTCAATTTCAGAAAAAGGACCAAAATTGGGAGCAAACACACAAGTGTTCGATGCTTCATACTTCACCGCTCAAACACTTGGGGAACTATACTCTATACATACGAGTATGTGCAGAAGAATAGATACGAGTGGAGAAGAAAAAATACTAGAGAGTAAGATTTAAAAAGAAAAATCAAGCTGCAAGAAGTCATGTGTCAAGCAAAAATCACGAAAAAAAAGCCAAAGGCACTCATCATAGTGTTCTTTCCCATGAGAACAATGGAGTCACCTCTCAAACCCTTACTAGTATGTAAGTATAGGGTTCTGACTATGTATTAAAAACAGGTTATGAAAAACCTTGTCTATTTTATAAATATGTTAAAAGAAAAAAGTTACGAGAAAGTTGTAGATGTACTTCAATACATGTAATACTCAAGAAACTCTTCAAAGATCAGGAATAAAAACTTGTCAAAAGTTATTTCATACGAAACGTGCATGTTCCTATTTCTTTCATTGTATGGTAATAACATTATGAAGTTGAGACGTCTTCTTCATTAAGTGTCAATAAATAAAAGGTCCTTCTTTTATTTTTCTCATGATGATAATACATGAGAAGAATCATGAGAGCATTTTCTGAAAAGATAAAGATGCTAACCTATTCTCTAAGTCCTAAAAAGAAAAAATGCAAGAATAGGGTAAATAAAAAATTATTATGCAAAGTCTAGAACAAAGTGAATAGACAAGAATAAAATAAAGAAGTATTAGAAAAACTTTTCAACATATAAAGCTAAGGAAAAAAACTTAGCTATTACAATACAATTTGTATTCCAAACAAATGCCCTATTATTGAAACTGGGGACTTCACTAAGAAATTAAAAGATCACATCATCGAAAACAAAAAGATGTAAGGTCAAACATTTTCACTGGTTACTGAGGAAGTTGGAACATTAGAAGTTGCAGCCTCATTAGGCTCGGTAGTAACTTCTAAAGGAGTAGCAACAGAAGCAGTCCCATCTGAACTTGAAGTATTAACATTCTTGAGGGAAGCAGTAGTCACGGGGATTTCCGTTCCAGTAGACTGTGTTATGGATAAATCACCCTCAGCTGCTGGAATCGTAACTTCAACTACTTCAACAGCTGCTTCAAAGTTCGAAGGCTCTTCTACCCCCCAAGAGTTTCAACTGTTGGAGAGGAAATGTCAATTAGCTGGTCATGAGAAGGGATTTCAATAGGTTGCTCATTCTTCTCAATCATATCTAAAACTTTGGCCAACTCAGATAGTAAGTTAAAATTTGCTTGAGAAGCCTCCATTAAAGCATCACGACGAGACTTCAAGAAAGCCCAATTAACCTCATAATTAAAATTCTCTGCAAGAGAATTCTAATCCTTCTCCAAGCTTTCATAATCCCTTCCCCACGTAGCAAGGGTGTTCTGCATTGTTTATTGTTCACCTAGGTGGGAATCGAGGGAAGTTTGAAGATTGGAACAGGAACTCTCCAACACATGAACCTTATCTGAAGAAATCTTCAAATCAGCCCGAGTCTGGTTCAAACTCTGCACTAATTCCTTAGCATATTCTTCTTTTTTCTCCATTAGTGCTTTGAGTCCTTTGATTTCTTCATTAGCTTTTGACAAAGAGTCCTTCAAAATCTCTTTATCATTATTTATTTGGCTTGTGGAAGCCGTGGATATCCCTAGCTCAGAGGATAAAGTACGATTCTGCTGCTCCAGTTGAAATTTACAAGATTTCAACTCTTCAATGCTCCCTAAAGCACCTTCAAATTGTTCCTTCCAATTTTGAGCCTCAAGCTGTGCTTCTTCAGCTATTCTCTTAGCATCATCAGGAGCCTTTTCAGACTCACGTGCCTTTTCTCCAAAATAGTGATCCTCCCAATTAACTCAGTTCCAACCAAGTTTGCCTACGAACATAAGGTACAGAAATATGAACTTAAAATCAAGAAAGAGAAAATAGTCAAGCTAAAGGAAGTTACCTTCAGTGTTGAATGAACACAGCTGTGGCTCTGCATTTTCATTCTCTCCACATCTCCAATGAGAGGCTCGAGCCAAATATCAGCTCCACCAGTCTTCCTCAATAGGCTATGAGTAGCAGGTACTTCAAGTATAACCTTTCTCATAGCCATACCTCTGTTATTAGGGTCAGATTCTGAATTTGATATAGAGGAAGAAGGGACAGTGGAAGGAGGAGGAGTAGTAGAAGAGGTGAAAATAGCAGGAGCGGCAAAATCCAAAGCAGGAGCTGAAGGATTAGGCACGGTAGCGAAAAAGGGAACATGAGAAGGAGCAGTAAAAGATGTCAAAGGGGAAGAAACACTCACGATTGAATGAGGAATAGAAGAAATAGGAGAGATAGGAATGTAAGTAGATAAAGGAATTTCTTTAAGAACAGGGCCAAGTTCCCCACTTTCAATACCACTCACAAAGAGACGGTGAACAGATTCACTCATGTCACTAGGTGTTGGATCTTCATCGGAGTGGATTAGAACAGGATCGGTAGTGGATGTATTAGCAGAAGAGGTACGAGCAGGAGAGGTACGAGCAGGAAAGGTACGAGCAGGAGCATCTTCAATTTCTTCTTCAATAGTAACGCGTCTCCTATCTCTTGGTCTAGATACCAATGATGTACTATCTTCTTCCTCATTCTCAGTATCCACTACCATAGCTTTTCTTTTAGCTATCAATGCCTTAGCCTTGTCCAAACCAAGGGAAGTGTTGGCAGTAGTACGCATAGCTAAAGCAACGTCAGCTGCCATCCCTTTTATTCCAAATCCTGACAAAAAGAAGGATTTATGTTTATTATCAGGATTTATTATATGTATCTAGAAAACATGTACGAAAAGAGATATATACCGTGTGTTTTCACTATCCACCCATGTAACGAAGAAATAGACTTCCAAGTTCTATCTTCCTTAGAAGCAATCTTCAAAATCGAATCTACCCAACCACGGAAGTTGGGAATAGGCTCCACAACTCCCATGGTTGCTACAAAAAACCAAAAAAGGTGTAAAATCAAAAAGAGAAAATCAAAATCTCATAAAATAGGTACGGGAAAAGTAAGCAGAAACTTACGTGCAAAGTTCCACTTCTCAGGGAAGGGAATGTTTGATTCTCCCAGCAAATTCATTGTACAAACAGCAATGTAACGAAGATACCACTCACGGTCTTTATCGTCATCAGCGTTTACCAAAACTCTCTTACTCCTTGTGGTTAAGGTAAAAACATCATGGCGTAGAAGGCTGGGATGGTACAAGTGGATGAGATGAGAAAACGTAAAATTCATTTTTGCCTTAGTAGACAAAAATCTCAAACAAGCTACAGCCCTCCATACTAAAGGGCCAATTTGAGCCAAGCAAATGTTGAAAAACCTACAGAAATCGAGGATAACTGGATCTATGTCAGGTTTGAACCCCAAAGTGAAGGGGTAGGTATAAACAAAAGAAAATCTATTCCTATAGAATGAAACTCTCTGATTTATGGAAACACTCTCTTTTCAATTGCAATCTTTTCTAATAGTAGGGATTGTGAGTTTAGTTATAAGAAAATGGTAAGGATCGGTCTTTTCTAATTTCGCAATTTGCTATTGAAGAGATGTTCTATCGCTCGCAAAAGACAAATCATTTGGTATCATTTCTTCAACTGTGGGTTCTAGAGAAGGGTCTGAAACTTCTTTACCTTTCAAAGATAGAGTTTTAGAAGAGGAACCTTTGACGCCGGAACTTAAAGAAGGAGGAGCAGAACTAGTAAATCCTCCACGTGTAGATCCCAAACTTCGAAGTCTTCCTCCTCTGCCCCTTGTATGTTTGAGCGGAGCAGGCGCATTAGGAAATTGATCGAGAAGTAGAACCTTTTTGGGGTTAGGGTTTGGAGATGCCATTGTTAGATGATTTTGAAGAAGTATGAAAAGGTAAAGGGATGCTTGATGAAAATTGATGAAAAAGATGACAAAGGAAGTGTGAATTAAAAGGTTATAAGGGAACAACCGTCAAAATTAAGGAGTGCAATGATGGAAAGCCAATATTAAAGATAACTATCACTTCGTAAACAGAGGAAGTTGAACAAGCCTAGAAAAGTGGGACAGAACTGATATCCAATCATAAGATGACACGTGTATGAAGCATTAAATGAGAAAGACAGATGAAACGTCAATACTGTCACACGCATTAATTGTGACAAAAATTCTCTTTCATGAAGATCCACTTTCTAATTATTTAATTGATAAATAAATGAGAAGTGGGGGACTATCTGTATTGGGGAAAAACTGAATTCGAATTAAAGATGATGTAGCATGACACGTGGACTGGTCAAATAGTCAAAAAGAAGTAAATAATTAAAAGGCACGGAAGACAACAGGCACGGGAGGAGAAAAGAAAATAGACACGAGAAGGAGTCTTAGATACGAGTGTCGTATCTATTCAAGTCATTTAATACTAACGAATAAAAAGGGCATTGAAGACGAGAATCTAATGACGAAAAGTAGTCTACATTCATTATTAAATACCTGATACGTTAGATAATCAATATTTAATAATAATGATTATGTAACGTCTCATTAAATGCTCTTTATTATTTAGATTAAGTCGTTACTCCTTGTCAGGTACAAAAGGAGGAGGTTTCATCATTTGTAAGGACACAGAACATTCTTGACATCATATTAAAATACCAAATTCTTATTGCTTTATACTTATACTCTGAAAGCCTATTATTTTGGTCTCTATATTATCAGTAACCCGACTTCTTTTCTCTAAATTCGAGCTTTGACCAAATTATAATTTTTGGTTAAACAATTATATTCTTAATTACATTTTCAACAATGCTTTCTCAAATAGATCATGAATAATGTACCCATTACCCTGATTCAAAATACTTTCTCCATTTTTTCAACTTTCTTTTGGTCATGTTTTCGCCGTTTGTGTTGGTTGGCTTGCAATTTGGTAAATATGTTCAAACTAGTTTAGACTTTCATGTTGCAGAATATTTTGACAGAAGATCAACAAAAATTTATGACTAAATTAACATCAAGTAAGAACTTGGTTTTGTATATAACTACGTGGATGAAACATGACGGGCATGCATTTAATAATTTCAATTTGCCGACAGTCCAAAAACTCAAAATTGTTATGAAATAATATAAGAACAAGAACAATAGAGAGAAAAGTAGAGGGAGGAGTATTTTTATTGATACTTTGGGATGATTTACAATGGGGTAAGACCCCTCTATTTATAGGCATAGAAAAGACTTAGCCTCAAAATAAAACTCTTCTATAAGATAGACATTCACTCTAATTAGAGTTCTATTTATAACACTCCCCCTTGAATGTCTATTCAATAATGTGCCTCGTTAAAACCTTAACTAAAACAAAACCCAATGGGAAAAAATTAAAGAAAAGGAAAAAGAGTACACATGTTTGAATATGCGCCTATTGGTTGCCTCGTTAAAAACCTTGCAAGGAAAACCCATTGGGACAAAACCTTGTAAGGGAAAAAGAGTGCAACGCGCATTAACTCCCCCTGAAAAGAGCATCAATTCATATCCTTAAGTCTTCACATTCCGATATTGTGAACCAGCTTCTTGAAGGTTGACGTTGGTAGAGATTTTGTGAACAAATCAGCCATATTATCGCTTGAACGAATCTGTTGCACATTGATATCACCATTCTTTTGAAGATCATGTGTGAAAAATAACTTTGGTGAAATATGCTTTGTTCTATCTCCTTTTATGAATCCACCCTTCAATTGAGCTATATATGCTGCATTGTCTTCATACAAAGTCGTGGGTAGTTTATTACACTTCAAACCACATTTGTCTTGAATATGATGTATGATAGACCTCATCCACACACACTCCCGACTTGCTTCATGAATAGCGATTATCTCGGCATGATTAGATGAAGTAGCCACAATTGATTGCTTAGTCGATCGCCAAGATATGGCGGTGCCTCCACAGGTAAATACATAACCCGTTTGAGATCGAGCCTTGTGTGGGTCGGATAAATATCCAGCATCAGCATAACCAACAAGATCAGGACTGCAATTATTGCTATAAAATAAGCCCATATCGGTAGTCCCTTTTAGGTACCGCAATATATGTTTGATCCCATTCCAATGTCTCCTTGTGGGAGCCGAGCTATACCTTGCTAAGACATTAACTGAAAAGGTTATGTCAGGCCTTGTAGTATTTTCAAGGTACATTAGTGCGCCAATTGCACTAAAATATGGTACTTCAGGACAAGTAGCTCTTCATTCCTTTCTTGCGGTCGGAATGGATCTTTATTCACATCAAGTGATCGAACAACCATCGGAGTACTTAAAGGATGTGCTCCATCCATGTAAAACTGTTTCAGTACCTTTTCTATATAGGTAGATTGATGAACAAAAATTTCGTTTGCCAAATATTCAATTTGCAAACCAAGACATAATTTTGTCTTCCCAAGATCTTTCATCTCGAATTCATCTTTTAGATAATCAATTGCCTAGTGGAGTTCTATGGGGGTTCCAATAAGGTTTATGTCATCGACATATACGGCAAGTACAACAAATTCCGATGTTGTTTTCTTTATAAAAACACACGGGCAAATGGCATCATTTATATAGCCTTCTTTTAACAAATACTCACTAAGACGATTATACCACATTCGTCCTGATTGCTTTAGACCATACAAGGATCTTTGCAATTTGATTGAAAACATTTCCCGGGACTTTGAATTATGAGCGTTAAGCATTTTGAGTCTCTCGGGAATTTTCATGTATATCTCATTATCCAGCGAGCCATAAAGATAGGCAGTAACCACATCCATTAAATGCATGTCAAGCTTTTCAAGGACAGCAAAACTAATGAGATAACGAAAAGTTATGGCATCCATTAAAGGCGAATATGTCTCTTCATAATCGACACCAGGCCTTTGAGAAAATCCTTGTGCAACAAGGCGTGCCTTATATCTTTGTACCTCGTTTTTCTCATTTCTCTTGCGTACAAAGACCCATTTATAGCCAACAGGCTTAACACCATTAGGTGTTTCAACTATAGGGCCAAAAACTTCACGTTTTGCCAGCGAATTCAATTCTGATTGAATTACTTCTTGCCATTTTTGCCAATCATGTCTTTTTCGACATTCTCCAACAGATTGAGGTTCAAGATCCTCATTTTCTTGCATAATGCTAGATGCGACATTAAACGCAAAGACATTATCCACCACTATATCCACTCGATTAAAATTTGCCTCAATATCGATTGGATTTATGGATAGTTCCTTATTTTCCTGAGTCTCGGGCTCAAAAGATTCTTCATGAATCTCAGAGTTTATTAAATCATGAATTTCCTCATGAGATTCTTTCGTAGTGTCATTTTGATCGTTTGCTTTCCTCTTTCTAGGATTTCGATCTTTGGAACCTAATGGCCTGCCACGCTTCAGGCGTGCATTCGACTCATTGGATATGACACTAGATGATTGTCCAACAGGGACATCAATACGGATTGGAACATTCTCCGCGGGGATGTGGGATTTTGTTATCCTTTTCAAGTCCGTAAATGCGTCAGGCATTTGATTTGCTATTCTTTGCAAATGGATAATCTTTTGCACCTCTTTTTCACAAATAGAGGTACGTGGATCAAGATGAGATAATGATGCATTTTTCCACAAAATTTCCCGTTTGGTTTCACCAACTTCTCCCCCTAATTTTGGGAAAAGCGTCTCATCAAATTGACAGTCTGCAAATCGTGCAGTGAACAAATCCCCTGTCAATGTTTCGAGGTAGCGAATAATGGAGGACGACTCAAACCCAACATATATTTCTAACCTTCTTTGCGGACCCATTTTGGTGCGGTATGGCGGTGCTATAGGCACATATACTGCGCATCCAAAGATTCTTAAATGGGATATATTGGGTTCATGACCCAAAACCAATTGCAACGGGGAATATTTGTGATAATTCATCGGTCTGAGACGAATTAGCATTGCTGCATGCAAAATGGCGTGACCCATACCGAAGTGGGCAGCCTCGTTTTCATGAGTAATGGTCTTGCAATCAACTGCAGGCGTTTAATTAAAGATTCTGCAAGACCGTTTTGAGTGTGAACATGAGCTACAGAATGTTCCACTTTTATCCCAATTGATAAGCAATAATCATTAAATGCTTGGGATGAAAACTCAGCAGCATTATCCAGTCTAATAGACTTGATTGGATTATCAGGAAAATATGCTCGTAGTCGAATTATTTGTCCCATTAGTTTTGCAAACGCAAGGTTGCGTGATGACAACAGGCAGACATGAGACCATTTACAGGATGCGTCTATTAGGACCATAAAATATCTAAAAGACCCACTAGGTGGGTGAATAGGTCCACAAATGTCCCCTTGTATATGTTCCAAAAACGTAGGTGACTCAGTCCCAACCTTTGTTGGTGATGGTCTTTTAATTAACTTGCCTTGATAACAAGAAGTGCAAGAAAATTCATTATTTAAAAGAATCTTGAAATTCTTTAACGGATGCCCATATGAGCTTTCTATAATCCGTCTCATCATGATTGATCCAGGGTGACCCAATCGATCATGCCAAAGTACAAAAGTATTGGAATCGGTAACCTTTTGGTTTACTGTTGAATGTGCCTCAATTGCACTAATTTTTGTCCAATACAGGCCACAAGATAAAGACGGGAATTTCTCAACAACCCTCTTTTGGCCAGAGACATTCTTTGTAATGATGAGATATTCAAGATTATTCTCATCTATTGTCTCAACATGATAGCCATTCCGGCGTATATCTTTAAAACTTAACAAGTTTCTCTTAGACTTGGAGGAGAACATTGCATTCTCTATGATAAACATTGTTCCTCTAGGCAAAGTTATAGTTGCTCTTCCGGATCCTTCAATCAATTTACTACTACCAGAGATTGTAGTAACATCTGCCTTACACATACTTAGTTGAGAGAAATATTTCTTTTCTTTGAGTATCGTATGTGTAGTACATGAATCAACTAAACAAATATTTGATTCAAGCTTGCTTTGTGAGATATCCATATTTGCTTTCCCATGGTTTGACATACAAAAGAAATACACGAACATGAGAATAAACAAATTCAATCCGTTTGTTTCACATTTAAACAATATTTTCAAAATCTGATGAGATTATTCGACTATCTTAGTTGATAGTCGACTATCTTGGGAAGCAGTCATTAGGTTAGTCGACTATCTAAATCAGATAGTCGACTATCTTGCCTTGCGAAAAATCCAGTTTTAATGCGAAATATTAGTTAGTCGACTAACTAAGTTGATAGTCGACTAACTTAGTAAACAGTCATCAGGTTAGTCGACTATCTAAATCAGATAGTCGACTATCTTAGCTTGCGGAAAAATCGAGTTTTAATGTGAAATATTAGATAATCGACTAACTGTTAGGTTAGTCGATTAACTCTACTGGAAAATAAAAATATCTTTGAAATTTAAGCATATTGAAACATTCAAAAGAACTAATACTAACTGATACGAGCTGATACTAATGACTATTAGTTTATTCACTAACTAATACAAATAAGTAAAATAAAATCAAACAATTCCATCATCCTTCATCACAGATCCATCACCGATTAAGTGGTCTATTTTTCCCTCAGGGTGCTCAAAGAAGTCTGTCACATCTAGGTGGGTGATGTCAAAATTGTCGTCAGAGACAAAATTTGTTTCAGGGCCTTTATTCTTTAGAGATGCTTGATAAAGATCAACCAAATGTCTTGGTACATGGCAAGCTTTTGAGCAGTGCCCTTTTCCACCGCAACGATAGCATATAGTTTCTGAACTATTTGCCTTTGGATTCTCATAATCCCGTTTCTGCTTTTGGTGGTTATTTCTCTTTGGGGGGTGACGGACATCAGGGAAATTTCTTCCTTGTCTACGTCCACGGCTATGACCCCGATTACGACCACGACCATGACTAGATCCATGGCCTTTTCCATGCTTGGCATAATGAGAATACACCTTATCTGCTTCAGGCAATGGTGTAGACCCAGTGGGTCGATTTCGTGATTTCTCATGAGCAGGTCATTGTTTCGCTCAGCCACAAGGAGAAGAGAAATCAGTTCAGAGTACTTTTTGAAACCTTTCTCTCTGTACTGTTGTTGCAGTACCATATTGGAGGCATGAAACGTTGTAAACATTTTCTCAAGCATATCATAATCAGAGATATTATCTCCACAGAATTCAATTTAGAAGTAATTCTGAACATTGCAGAATTATATTCAGAAACAGACTTAAAGTCTTGGAGCCTCAGATGAGCCCAATCATATCGTGCTTGTGGCAGAGTGACCAACTTCAGGTTGTCATATCTCTCCTTTAAGCCATTCCACAAGATGAGTGGATCTTTGACTGTGAGATATTCAATCTTCAAACCTTCATCAAGGTGATGGCGCAAGAAAATCAAGGCCTTAGCACAGTCTTGGGTGGATGCTTTATCTCTATCTTTAATGGCGTCTCCAAGACCCATAGCATCTAAGTGGATTTCAGCATCCAACACCCATGTCATATAGTTCTTGCCCGAAATTTCAAGGGCAACGAACTTTCTTTTCATAATATCAGACATAATTAAAACCAAATTCGGAAAGAGGGAAATACCTTAATTTTCTCAAGAGGATTCTTGTGACGGTAGAGTCTCGTGCTGATAACGTGTTATGAAATAATATAAGAACAAGAACAATAGAGAGAAAAGTAGAGGGAGGAGTATTCTTATTGATACTTTGGGATGATTTACAATGGGGTAAGACCCCTCTATTTATAGGCATAGAAAAGACTTAGCCTCAAATTAAAACTCTTCTATAAGATAGACATTCACGCTAATTAGAGTTCTATTTATAACAAAAATGAAGATTTACGTACAATGTCATTAGGAATTTTTGAATATTAAACTTTGAAAAAATATAGTAATATATTATGGGCTCACGAATAGAAATCTGAAAGCCGAAGGCGACGTAAATGTAATAATTGAAAAAGATTATGGCCTGATATAGAAATCTCAAAGCTAAGGGAATGTTTGTCTCTGTAATTCATGTAAAGAGACAATGATAGCATTTTCTTAAATTATTTACCTAAAATTGGTTTATGGAAATTTTGCTATAACACTGTAACGTGTATTATCTGAATGGCACTGAAATTTGATTCTTTTAGTCAACTCTTGGTGAGTATTCCTACTTAATATAAAGAAAAGATGAATCTAAATTTCTACCTTGGTTTATATTACATAGAGAGACTACATCAAGCTCAACTAGATGTAGAGTCAAGATTTGACTTTATGAGTTTTAAAATTCTAATTAAAATAATGATATCATGTGTTTATTGAGTATTAAATTTAACTTTATATTTATTTATTGCATTTATTAATATACGAATATAAAATTTGAACTAAAATTATCAAATTCGATCAAACCCATAGCTGGCCTTCTAGCTCCGCCCTGAGCTCAACAGATAATACATAGATGACTAACATGTCAATTAAAGAAATTAAGGTGGACTTTTTTGTTTATTTTGGAACTGCAAGGATTGATTATTTAGATTCTGGAACAAAGTTGGGATGATTTTGTGAAGAATAATCTCAATAATATAATATTATGATTGTCATGTAAAGATCAGCGACCGAAAATGAAGAACACGAAATATAATCGCAAATTTCATTTCCCTCTTCCAATTCCCACTCTAAAACTGGACACAAAAAATAAAAAATAAAAAATAAAAAATAAAAAAAAACTCCTAATGTATTACCGCTTCGATCTTATCTGTCGGAAAGATTGGTTTAATAACTCATTATAAAACGCTCTTTTATTTATATGATCCTTTTCATAAAGGTTAGTAAGAAATTACAGAGGAGATTGGTAATAAAACATTAGGAATGTATTGATGGAAAAAAAATATGACACGTGGTTTAATAACAAGATGAAAGGGCATGGTACATAAAACATCGGAATAATGACAAGTGGCGATTTTAATTAGATGAATTAAAGAATGCGAAAAACACATTGGAGAAACACCCACGGAATTATACTGAAGAAAAAATCGGGCTTGGCAACTGTAAAAGAAGAAACATGAACGAGATGAATAAAGACCGTAACGAAGGGAAGACACACGAACCTACCTTAAATATGGAAGGGAACGGTACAATTACAAGGAATCTTTAATCATAAATGTTTCCACTATGGATGTATATAGTAACAGGCAATCAAGACAATTAATACCATTAGTAAGCCCGAATTAAGTAAGGGAACCGTTATAATTGTATGCTCTTATATAAGTACTGAAATCTCATTTGTAAAGGCATCAGGCAATTATTGACATTCATGCAATCATTCTATACTTTATCCCAAAATTCTAAACCTTAATTTTGCGAGTGCTACCAATTTATTTTATAATTTCGTTATCAATTATTTATACTTCAAATTGTAGGAAAAGTGAAGTAAATCTTGGTTATCAGTAACCCGATTTGTTCTAAATCTAAGAATTCTATTTTTGGGTTAAGCAAATTGGTTCCGTTACCGGAAATCTGATAATTTGTTCACATTTCAAATTCCATTTTTTGACAATCAAGTATGTCAACCGCTAACGATAACAACTAGTTGAACCAGTAAGGTGGAACTCCACCACACCACATACATACGGTATCCCCTCAGCAGTCATGTGGAAGTTCATCTGAAAGGTCTGCTTCACGCGTTGATGATCAGCAGGGAGACGACCAAACCGTGGAGTAGGATGCCCTAAAGTAATTGATTCCAGAGCACGTGAATAGTGCACTACTGGATTTTGTCAGAGGATTACCCAATGCAACGCAAACTCCTCCACTAATTAATACAACAACCTTGGAGACCACACGTTCACGGCTTGCTATTTCTGGAAGTGAAGAAATTCTTAACGAATCTCCTGATGGAGAGTCAGGTATACCAAATAATTCTAATTTACAAAGTTTAGTGCCAACTTTGCACAAACAATTGAAGGAGCAAAACAATCGCATAGAGCAAATACCTGGTGTACCCCCGTGATTGAAGGGGTGGATATTGACAAATATTCACAACAAACCTGGAAGCCAAGTGCGCACATTTACAAATTCCCAAAAACGTTATGCATAATATTCTCAAATATGATGGAATAACTTACCCTCAAGATCACGTAGCTGCGTTCACTACTAGCATGAAAGGAAACGATTTAACCTAGAAGTAAATCGAATCGATTTTGGTTAAAATGTTTAGTGAAACACTCACAAAAGGAGCGTTAACGTGGTATTCTCTTTTACCTGAAAAATTTTATTGATTCTTTTGGTGAGCTTGCAGATTCATTTATAAAAGCATATCCGGAAGCTCAAAAAGTTAAAAAGGGATGTAAGACATCTTTAATGTTATACAAGGGAGAACAGAATCGCGCAAGGAATTCATAGATAGATTTTAGAGGGAGAGCATGATGTTGCCTCGAGTACCTGATAACTGAGCGGCCATGGCACTCGCGAGCAATTTGAACGAGAAAAGTTTAGAAGCCACGAGGAGGTTGGAAGAAAGTTTGCGAGAATTTCCTACAACTACTTGGAACGATGTGTATAGGTACACTAGGAAGTATCAGATAGAAGAAGATATGATTGCACAACCAAGTATCGATGAAAGAGCAGGTTCGAGACGTTCAGAATCAGAGAGAAGGCCCATCAAAAATAGGTAAGAGTCATACATGGGACCTTCAGGGTGAGACTCTCGATATAAAAAGGAAAATGTGCAATTTGATTCACGATCAAGGTAAAAAGATGCGAGTTCTTCATCTAGATTCAAAAAGTAGAGGGATACCCGAAGCAACAATTACAATCCGCAGGCAAGAAACAGGGACTACAGCATTAACATCAGCACCTTCATATTATGGTTGTTTTAAGAGGTATAGTGGATAAGGTGTGATGACCAAAAGAAATAAGATCAGATCCAAGCAAAAGAAATCATGATTTCTAGTACAGATTTGCATAATGATCATGTCCACAGAACAGCAAAATGTGGGCTTTTGCAAGGAGAGGTCGAATCTTTATTAAATCAAGACTATCTTACTGACATGTTCAGTGAGAAAAGAAGACAATCATACATGAAGAAAAAAAAAAAGAACCCCCAAAACCTCCATCACCAAAGAGAACAATCAATGTTATAACTGGAGGAGATGAGGTCAATGGAGGAACAAATATTGCCGCAAAAAAGACATCAAAAGTTACAGTCACTCATGGAAAATGAGTTCACCAAGTCATCAATGGCGATAGTATAACATTCAACAATGAAGACGCAGACGACTTGATGATTCCTCACAACGATGTACTGGTAATATCTTTACTCGTACATGATACTAATATAAAAAAAAGTTTTGGTTGATCCAGGTAGCTCAGTGAACAGCATTATACTAAGGGTGGTGAATGAAATGCAAGTTAATAATAAGGTCATACCAAAAGCACGGTCCTTGTCTGGGTTTGATAATTCAAGAGTTTTTACCAAAGGGGAAGTTGTAGTTACCACATTTGTTGAAAGAGGTCGTCGAAGATACAAAGTTTCGGGTGATATATGCGGACATGGCCTATAATATAATTCTAGGAAGATGGTGGATTCATGATATGGACATTTTCCCATCCACATTGCATCAAGCAATCAAATTTCCCTCACTGTGAGGAATCTGTCAAATCCGTGCAGATTAACATGCTTCACGGAGTATTAACTCAGTGGTGATCACGATGGTAGCCAATGACGCAAATATGAAATAGCAATTATAGAATTCAGTTGAGGACACTGCTGCAAAAACCTAAGATGAAGACACGCAAGGACATACTGATGTTGATTCAAGAACCAATGTGATTCAAGAGCCAAAGGAAAATGAAAATATTAAAACTACTACCGAGGAGCTCGAAGCTATAATATCATTTGTCAATTGGCCAAACAAAAAAGTTCACATCCGAGTAAATTTGGGCCCAGAAATCAAAGGTAAGTTAATTAAAGTTTTACATGCTAACACAGATTTTGCTTAGTTGCACTCAGATATGACATGTATACTATCGAAGGTAATGACTCACAAGCTGAATGAGGATCCTTTACACCCATTTGTCAAGTAGAAGAAGAGGAAGCAAGGGTCCTTCAAAAATTAAGTGATCCAGGGTGAGGTACAAAAGTGTTTAAAAATCGGTTCAATGCGAGATGTAAATTACCCTGACTGGTTAGCTAATACTGTGGAGGTTCCAAAAAAGAATGGAAAATGGCGAGTTTGTATAGACTATACTGAATGAAATATGGTTTGTCCTAAAGATTCATTTTCTTTACCGTATATAGATCAGTTAATTGATTCTACTGCGGGTCATGAACTTTTAAGTTTTTAGATACATATTCAGGATATAACCAAATAAAATGGACCCTCAGGATGAAGAAAAACTTCGTTTATCACAGAATGGGGGACTTACTATTACAAAGTCATACCATTTGGATTGAAAAACGCTGGAGCCACATATCAAAGATTAGAAACTAAAATGTTTCCAGAACATCTGAGAAAAATCATGAAAATCTACATAGATGATATCAAAGTCATGAGAAAAAAGTTTTAAATTCTTTTCATTGCTAAAAAAGTAAAATAATTTTGAATAGACTGACGAGTGCCGACAAGCTCTTAAGGATCTAAAGTCGTATCTATCAAATCCGCCTTTGTTAGTTAAACCAAAAAACGGTGAAAGATTGGCCATTTACCTCGCTGTGTTAGAAGTAGCGGTAAGTGCGTTGTTGGTACGAGAAGATAAAGGTAAATAATCCCTAGTTTATTATGTAAGTAAGTCTTTATTAGATGCTAAGACACGGTATTCACACCTGGAAAAGCTTGATTTAGCATTAATTATGGCATCTAGGAAGTTACGACTTTACTTTCAATGTCATTCTATTTCTGTTATAATTGCTTTTTCCCTAAGAAACATACTGCATAAGCAGGAATTATCAAGTAGATTAGCGAAATGGGTAATAGAACTCAGTGCGTATGATATCATATATCAGCCTAGAACTGAAATAAAATCGTAGGTGTTAGCAGATTTTGAAGCTTATTTTAGTACGAATTTAGTTCCTGAAGAAGAGAAGGAGCTATGGGTGTTTACCGGAGGACTTGGACTCTAATTACTCACGGTTCCTCGAATATTAAAGGAGCAGGTTTAGGTATTATTTTAATTCCAGCTTCAGGTGAAGTCATAAGACAAGTAGTAAAATATTATCCAGTCACTAACAATGAGGCAGAGTATGAAGCTGTGATTGCATGCTGGCACGAGAACTTATTATTGAATAAATTATGATAAAAAATGACTCGTAGTTGGTGGTTAATCGAATACATGGGACTTACATAGCAAGAGATACGTGAATGCAATAATACATGTAAAAGGTACTAGAATTGCTTAGACAATTTTAGACATGGAAAAAGTACAAATACCCAGGGAGAAAAATGCAGAAACATACGCATTGGAAAATCTCGCGTTTGTCACTGATGTAACAAATGCAGAAAATGCCATAGTTATACATTTGTTTCATTCAGCACTCGATCAAACCAAGAGTGAGGTAAATTTTAATAATTTAACTTGGGATTGGAGGAGCGAATTCATGAACTTTATGCAGAATGGTATCTTGACTAAAGATAAGAAGAAATCACAATTGTTGCGGCTGAAATATGCCTGGTACTGCTTAATTCGTGAAACTTTATATTCTAGAATGTTTGGTGGACCTTTAGCACAGTTCCTCGGACCATCACAAATAATGTATGTAACGAGAGGAGTACATGAAGGGCATCGTGTCAATCATGCCAGGGGAAGGTTGTTGGTGAAAACACTAATAAGGGATGGATATTATTGGCCAAAAATGAAAGAAGAAGCAGAAACATTGTAGCCAGGTGCGATAAACGTCAACGATATGCCAAATACATGCACTGACCAGAAAAGTTGTTACATTCCATAATTTCACCATGGACTTTCATAAAATGGGGCATGGATAATGTAGGGTCATTTCCTTAAGCTAAAAAAAGGTATGGTTTCTATTTGTTTTAACATATTATTTCTGAAAACGGGTAATAGCATGTGCTTTTAAATAGGTACAAGAAAAAGAAGTTAGGGATTTTATTTGGCGAAATGTTATGTGCCGATTTTGAGTTCCAAAGGAGATTATATGTGAAAATGACCCACAATTCATAAGCTAGAAAATCACAGAATTCTTTCAAAGTTGGCAAATTAAATGAATTACAGCCGCACCTTATCACCATGCAGCCAAAGGACAAGTTGAATCGACAAAGAAAGTTATTATAAATAACTTAAAGAAGATATTGGAATAATCAAAAGGCAAATGGCCAGAGGTATTACCAGAGGTGCTATGGACTTACCGAACAACCGCAAAAACTCATACGGATGAGACTCCGTTTTCACTTTATACGGTGCAGGAGCTTTAATTCCGGTGGAGATAGGTGAACCAAGTATAAGGTACATGCATGCCACTTAAGAGGCGAACAGGAAAGAGCTACGAGCAAATTTGGATTTGCTAGAAGTAAGGAGTAAATCAATATTAATTCGAATGGAGGCTCAAAAATTGATGATTGAACGATATTACAACAACAAAGCTAATTTGAGGTACTTCAAGATTGGGGACTTCGTCCTCAAAAAGGTGTTTTGATAAAAAGAGCGGCAAATACGGGAAAAGTGAGTCTAAAATGGGATGGCCCATATAAGGTCCGAAGCATCGCTGAAAAAGGAGCGTATGAGTTGGAGACCATGGATGGCAAGGTATTACTGTCGAACTGGAATGCAGTCCATTTGAAGAAGTATTACTTCTACACGAGGATAATACCCGTGGTCAGATATCACACAAGTTCGATGTTATTTTGTTCTCTCGAATTTTACTAACCATTTTAGATGATATGCAAAAAACTCGAACGTACCAATTGATATTAATTACAACTGAAAGACATGTGGAATACTAAATTATTCCCGGTCTAGGTTACAACTTTTATGATGGAAAAAGGGTTATGCTGACATATTCTAAGAAATTATCTCCGAGTCCTATTTGTATTTTCCTTTTTAGGGGAAGGACCAAAAGAAAGAGGTGATGCAGTGTTCGAGATTTCATACTTCAAAGCTCTATCACTGGGAGACTATGCATATAAAAGTATACACAAGGAAGGAAAAGGAACCAATGGCATAGTTCATCCTGAATCAAAACCCTTGAAGAAACCCTTGAAAGTTTACAAAGAAGTTTGAACTCGCAAAAAGGATGCAAGATATTCCCATGAGTTTCTAGGTTAAGACCATAAACTTAGTCACGGGAAAATAGACCCGATTTTATAAACGTGCTACAATAAAAGCAATTATGAAAGTGTTATATGAACAGTTATGAAAATGACACACAAAATTTATTTATTTGAAAGTTCAAAATATAAAACTTTCTTAGATTACTTCTCTTTTCATATCTAATTCATCTTTTATATATTTGCACCAATATGATGATGAGACGGCATATTCATCAGTGTCGTTAATATAAAAGGGCTCTCTTTATAAAAATCAGTGTATATAAAAGTCATGGTCTTGCATTAAAACATTTTTAGTGCAAGAGTAAGCTCGAATATTAAAAGGACAGGAAGCATAGTATGCGAAAAAAAGCAATAAATATATTTATCTCATAACCCCAAAGAACAAGAGTGGTATTTATATCATAACCCCAATAAAGACGTGAAAAACAAAACCATCTAAAAAGTTATCCAAAAAACACAAGGGAGCTCGAAATAAACACTTTTAACAAAAAAAGAAAATCTAAAAATCATCAACGAGAGAAGAAGGATTGACTTGAGGAGAAGAGGGTTGAACATCAACTTCACCAGGAACAAGTCCATCTCCATCACCCTTAGAACCTTCGTCTTCAAGTGTGGAAAAGCTTTGACGTTGCTGAATCTGTTCAATCGTTTCTCTAGCCTTAGCAATCTCAGTGTTAAGGTCAAAACCTTCCTGGCTAGCTTCAGTTATAGTCTCGAGGAGAGTGTTCAAAAAATCCCAACTAACAGCCAATGATGACTTATCCCCGAGGGCTTCACAATCCTTTTCCCACTGATCAATTTTGAGTCTCAACTCTACCTTTTCTGCCTCCGAGACTTCATGAGCTCTCTTCAAAGGAGCAACAGAACTATTAAGGAACTGATTTTTATCTGTAGAGGTATGGAGATCTTTCTGATCTTGGGTAAGATTCTAAACCAATTCACCCATATAAACCTTTTTTTGTATAATGATCTCTTTCAAACTCCTTATCTCCTCAATAGCCTTGGAAAGTTATTTGGCAAGAGGATTCCAGTCTATCCTAGTCCTTCTCAAATTGACTAGAAGAAGATTTTTCAATCACTAACTCAGCAAAAACCATTTTCATTTGCTATTCCAAAGCTCATTTCTCCTCTGCAAGAATGTCCTTTTCAAATTGAAGACATTCAAATTGTTCTCTCCAATTATCAGCCTTGGTGTGAAATTCAATTAGTTGCTGGTCAGTCTGAGAAACCCTTTTCATAATCGTAGTGCCTATCAAATTAATGTACCAAAAGGTAGAAGAATGAGAGTTACAATGAGAAGGAAGAAAGTAAATGTAAGTAAACTTATACCTCAAGAAAAGAATGAACAATGTCATTCATTAAGGTCAAGGAACTGTGACGCACCAATTTCTTCTTCTCCACAGATCTTAACAATATTTTTCAGCCACACATCAGCTTGTCCAGACTTCCTCAATAAATTTCCCCCCTCAGGAACCTCAATACAACTTCTATCATTTCTCGTCCGCTGCTACAAGGCTCAGTTTATACATGAGAAGCAGCAATGGGGGCAACAACTAAAGTAACACCAGGTAAAGATACATGGGGGTAACAGTAGATAAAACTAGGAGGGAATCAAGACCCGAGGTCTTCTTCATCCTCAAAGCCATGGACGAATAACCTTTCAACATGACTTATGGGGGGGTGGAGTAGCTGAGTTACTAGCGTCTTTATTAGAAATTTCTTTAGGGGCATTCTCAGGTTCATCAATAAGTCTAAAGGGAATTGACTTGAAGGAATCATGAGAAACATAGGTTTCTTCATCTGAAACCACGCATCTTCTAACATGCTGTTTTCTAACTAAAGAACCTTCTTCTACATCCTCTTCATCATCAGGCCCACGAGCTTCAACAGTTTTTCTCTTGGAGGAAGAAGCACTCAAAATGCATTCTTGAGCAAGACTTACAGAAAGCATGGTTGATGGAACAGATACGGGACTAATGCCACGAATAGCAAATCCTAATTAAAAAAGGGTGGATGAAAAATTTATTTATGAACAAGTAAAAGAAGGAGAAGAACTGCGAGGATGAAGAGTTCTGTGAGTCTTCACTTTCCATCCAAATTTTTTTGAAAGAAACTTCCAAGATCATTTGTCCCAACATTATTTTTAACCCAAGCACAGAAGTTGTGAATTGCTTCAAAGACTTCAATGGTTGCTAAAAACATGAATATGATTACACGAAGGAACTCAAGGCATCAAAGAAAGAAAAGAAAAACTTACGTGCAAAGTTTTATTTTTCTGGAAAGACATATTTTCTTGATCCAATAACTCACTAATGGGCGCATCAATATACGAGCATACCCGCCATGGCCACGGTCATTCTCGGGGCTAAATAAACCTTTTTGCTTCTCGCCATGAGGGAAAAGACTCCTTCACTTCACAACTTGGGAGAGTAAAGGTGAAGTAAGTGACGGAAGGTAAGAGGAGCGAAAAATTATTCCGACAAATAGTGAAGGCACGCCACTACCCTCCTTACAATCGGACCAATCTGGCCAAGGCAAACATTAATATAACGACAAAACTCGATGATCAATGGGTTAATTGGGGACTTAAACCCTAAAGTGAAAAGGTAGGTATATACAAACGAAAAACCAGCATGGTAAGAGTAATTCTTTGGTTAGCACCAGGAATTAAAACATGTAAATCTTATTTGTAGTGACATTCTCGTCGAACTAAAGAAAGAAGACCAAGGGTAATCAAACTTGGGTAAAGTTTAGTAGGATTAAGGGAAGCTATAGAAGAAACTTGATTCTTCCTGGTCTCACGATTTGTTATAAAAGAAAATTCTTGAAGAACAATCTTAAAGACCGTAGGCTCACACATAGGTTCATTGTGGTCCCTATTTTTAGAAGAAGACCTAGGGCTCAACGGAGCCCTAGGTCTAGAAGAAGATAGCCTGACATAGCTACTTTGAGAAATAGAACTACGAGTAGATAATGAACCAAGGCTGCAAAGTCCACCACCTCTCCTACTCCTAGTGGGGGCAGTAGAAGGAACAAGCTCATTGACGATCACAACTTTGCGAGGGTCTGGTGTTGAGGAAGACATGGTTAGCGCAGAAAATACAGAGAAAAAGGTACAAAACTACGAAGGAAGGGTAAGATGATAAACACAGAGAAAAAGGAAGAAGGTTTCAGGAAATCAAAGAGGATGAAGTATTTATAAAGAGATACGACCATAATCAAAATTGGTCATTATGAAGCATCATAATAGAACTGTTACTTTGTGACCGACGCAGTCACAGAAAAACGCTAAAAAATGCTGAGAAACTACAGAACCAATCGTGTGAAGCCACGTGGCGTGGGAATTAAACGAATATGACATGTCATCGATTCTAAGGAGAAGATAATTATACTCGAGAAACGGTGGAAGAGAATTCCCACCATAAATACTACCACTTCCTAAATATTCAGTTGAGAATATTCAGAAAGTGAGGGAACTATATGTATTGGTGGAAAAAAGACATGATATGTGGATTAACAACAAGATGACAGGACATGGTATGTGGAATATCGGCATAGTGGGAAATGATATTTATTAACTAGATGAATTAATGAATGTGGAAAATACAGGGGAAACACCCACAAAGTTATACTAGGGAAAATTCGGACCTGGCAGCTATAAAAGAAGAAACAGGAATGAGAAGAATAAAGGTTGTAAAGAAGGGAAGATACAGAACCTTCCAAAAAGAAGGAAGGGTTATCGGTACAGTTACAAGGAATCTTTAATTATAAATGGTTCTGTTACAGTTGTATATGGTAACAGGAAATTAAGGCGGTTAACACCATTAGTAAGCCTGAATTAAGTAAGGGAACAGCTATAATTGTACGCACTTATATAAGGACTGAAATCTCATTTGTAAAGGCATCAGACAATTATTGAAATTTGTACAATCATTCTTTACTTTATTCTCAAAGTTCTAAAGTGTAATTTTGGGAGTGATTACCAATCTATTTCATATTTTCGTTATCAATTATTTCCATGATTTATTCTTTAAATTTTAGGGAATGTGAAGTCAATCTTGGTTATCTGTAGCGCTATTTCTTCAAAATTTGACTTTAATCGAGAATTTTATTTTTGGGTTAAACAAGGAGATCTTTGTATGATCATTTCTTTTATTTAAACTGTAACTCATAATAAAATGGAGCCTTGTGTAATTTAAGTTGCATGTGACAAGAGAGAGTCTTTTACTCAGACAATCACTCAACTATGTGAAATTATTGACTTAAGTCACTTTTTTTCATTTATAATAACAAAGTCACTTAATTATTCCTATTACACCCTGCTGGTCGCTCAACCAGATTTATTATTTTTTCATTAGGAAATGCTGACTTGGTCGTCCATATGTACTTTTGGACTGCATAAATGATTAACGCCAATACAAATATAGAAACCACCCATACACCCAATCCGTCTCGATCCAACCAGTTTATAAGAAAGAGCGTTGTAAGATTTTTTTAGTGGATTTTTATCTTTATAAATGGTTCGGATTGGGTGTGTGGGTGAGTTTATTTGTTTTGTTCAGGTGTTACTTATGGGTGATTCACTGAAAAAATTAATACATCTATTTGAGTGATCATCATAGTGCATTACGGATAGTTGAGTGACTTCTTATTACAAATGAAAGAAAAAAAATATTATATTCATAAGTTCACATAGTTCAGTGACTATTTGAGTAATAGACCCATGTGATGATGGGTTCGAACAGTGAAAATAGTCTTTTGTAGAAATGTATGGTACGGTTACATACACTAGACCTTTGTGGTCCGATCTTTCCTTGGATCTCGTTCGTAACAGGAGCTTCGTACACCAGGCTCCATTTTAAAAATAAAAAATAAAAATTGAAGATCATTTCCCCTATCGATTAATTAGATGAATTTAATTTAATCTTCTTTTTTTGTGGTTTATGTTTTTCCATTTTTTATTAAGGTGGGTAGAGAATTGTTCGTTGGGTTCCAGATTTCTGTAATATGCCATCTCTCCAATACTAAGCTTCCATGAAGAAACGAGAAGAATAAACAAAACAACTCTCCTTAACTTAATTAATTAATTACAATATATAATCAGAAAATTAATTTATTGCCCATCAGCATAGTCCTATCCGTCTCACAATCTCACTGATGTCTTCCTTCCGATATTATTATTTTAATTTTAAAAATTGGAGTCAATAGCATGATGATTTTTTACAGACCAATTCAAGAATTGGAAAATTGTAATAAAACTCTGGCAAGCAACATATGGATGTTCATATCTTAAGCATAATATTTTAAAACTTCTTAATAACAGAAAAATATAAGTGCAAAACGTTAATTTCCTTGATCTGAAATTGATGTTTAAACCTCTCAATATCTCCTTCAAATTCCACTAATTAAGAATATGCGATAATTTATATGTCCTTATGTTTAACGATTGCTTAACTTTAAACATAACGTATGGCAGATAATGATGGACAAATGCCTCTTCTAACACCATGTTAAGATAAGAGGGGTTGCTCTAATGGTAAGCAACCCCCATTTCCAACCGAGATGTTGTGAGTTCGAGTCTCCCCAAGAGCAAGGTGGTAAGTTTTTGGAGGGAAGGATGCCGAAGGTCTATTTGGAAACAGCCTTTCTACCCCATGGTAGGGGTAAGGTCTGCGTACACACTACCCTCCCCAGACCTCATTAAGTGGGATTATACTGGGTTGTTGCTGTTGTAACACCATGTTGCTTCCACATAATCAATATTGGTATTTTGTGCTAATCCTACTTAAAGCCTAACGCACATAGATCTTCATCAAATAGCTACTTCTAGTACAAGCAACTCTATAATCAATTATAGGTTTATCTTATCACAATTATATTATTTACATTTGGTTCATATTTAACATATTAGTCGACTATTTTGTGATACTGTATTTCTTCCTTTTATCTCGTTATGTTTCAAGTTAATTAGTTTAATCCCTTGGAGTTCGAATTTCTTTTAGCAGGATAATAAAAAAAAATTAAAAGAAATTTTATATTTCCAGGATACTTAAAACGAAATGTCCTATAACCCTTTTCGTATAATCGTCGAAATGATTAATGATGTTCACTCTAACTTATTTGAAGAATTAAAAAGGATTTGTTACACAAATAGTCATCCAGATTTACTGTTTACTTTTCTATAGTTTACAAACATTATACATATATTATGTATTAGTCGGATGTTTCCGAGGGTCTATGAAAAACAGTCTCTCTGCTCTATCGGGCTAGGGGTAAGATCTGTGTACACATTACCCTATCTAGACCCTACTTAGTGGGAATTTACTGGGTCACCGTTGTTGTTGTTGTTGTCGGCTATTTTAGTTTAAGAGATCAGATAGGTGATTTTTTGGGTTAATTCTTCAATTAAAAAAAGTGGTAAAATATAGACTAACAAGGATCATGATGGAGAAGGATAAATTTTAGGCTATGCTTGGTGATTTTCATTTCATCTCTCCGGTAAAAAGGATAGAATTTGTTTTCATGACTTTTCTTTCCAATAAATGCGTTAGCCTTTTGATTTTAGTATGCTAGAAATATAAAAATCTTAGGAAGCGTTAGCTTAAATATAATTTGTGAATAAAGTACAATAACGATAAAAGATGTTTAATTTTCAGGTTTATAATAGATTTATTATACCAACATTCAGATAAGCTAAGAAGTGGAAAATAGATAAATTACAGCTTGTTAGTTTTATATAGTCTAGGAAAATTTCAAGCTTAGAGAGTAATTAATAAGTTCAACTAATAGTTAAATGAAGTTTTTCTGATTTTAGCTTTTCAGTGTTAATATTCCAAAGAAATGGATGGAGAAACAATTAATTAAGAATATGTAGACAGTGAAATTCATTTTTCTCTCCATGTATGGTTGATTACACTTTATCCCCTCTTCTGCAGATCTTTTGACAATTTTGACCAATCTAAAAATTTTCTAAACACAATTTAAAACCTCATTGCTACTATTATTTTGAAGTTTCTTGGAAGCATCATATAATCGTTACTTATTATGACAAAAGAAATATATGGAGCAGTAGTTACATGTTTTGTAAAAATAAAATTAACAAAAATCGAGAAAACCAAAAAAACAAGGTTGAAAAAGTTATCTTCCAGTTTTTTTCAGTTGTTAAAATATGTTTAAACTTGATGTATTAAAAAAATTAATATTTACAATTGATTATACTTTTGCGTTTATAGATTTAAAAATTTATACTAAATTTGTTTCAAATATGATCAAATGAACTACTCCCTATATTCTAGTTTATATAAACCATTTTCTTTTTGGTCCGTTAAAAAAATGATTTCTTTCTAAATTTGGTAATAATTCAGTTTAATTTACAATTTTATCCTTAATGAGAAATTTTTATAATCACATAAATATTTTGGACCCTTTTTAATTTATTTAGGACCATAAATTCCAAAAAACTTTTATTTTTTCTGAAACTCGGGCCCAATCAAACTTGTGCAAGTAATACTGTATGTGTATCTGCATGAAACTTTTAAGGACATCCTGTAAGAAATTAACCTAATACGAATGATTGGTAACTTCTAGCAAAAAAGAAAAGTAAAAAATTTATTAGGACGGGTCAAATTTCATTCATACGGTAAAAATTCAATATAAAGGTTAAAATCTTTTCTGTTAAGAATAGAATTTTAATTAGAGTAAATGTTTATCTGGTAGAGAATTTTACTTTGAGATTAAGTCATTTTTCCTCCTATAAATAGAGGGGTATTACTCCATTGTAAATCACCCTAAAATTCAATAAGAATTTTCTCTCTCTCTTTCTCTGCAATATTACTCTTGTTCTTTTATTGTTTCATAACACGTTATAAGCACGAGACTCTAACCAATTGGGTAGAAGCTTTGGGATTGAGCATAATGATTGCAAGTTGTTCCGTGAACTTCCTTCATGATTAAATTCTGGATTTAAGGTAAGTAATTTACTTTTCTCTCTCAAATTCTTGAAATTCTACGATTTGATTTCATATACAAACAAAGACAACAATGTTTGATTATAACTCTAATGGAGTTTGTAAGAAATTATAACCACGTGAAGTGATAAAATTTCTATGTCTTTCCATGATTAAATTCATGTATGATTGTGGGCAAAGAATTGAAAACACGTCCAATTGAATTTGCTCCATTATCATTCCCTTAACAGAATGTGATCGCAGTATGTGATAAGTCTGAAAGAAGACAAAATTATTACCGTGAATGTATCAATAGATGTGGACGTGACAATAGATGAAATTGTAATCGTCATTATTGTGATATTGAGAATAATAAGGAGTCTTAAAATAATCCTTCACTCTGTGAAAGTAATGTTTGTCATCAATTTGACATGAGATTTCGTAAAGCACATCCAGATGACTAAGGTCCATTCATGATGTGAATGTGACAACATCTAAATTATGAATACATACTCATTCTTGGAAGAATATGAACGTGTCAGTGGTAGTGAATATACCACACTCGCCTCTAGAAGGAGGTTTGAGGGAAAATAAGAAAATAATGTCATTATTATGGCATGAATGGTTATTGATCATGTGCTTATTGTGATTAGCCAAAATATTATGGCAATGCGATTATTACATGGCAAAAGTAATAGAAGCAACATATCTTGCCTATAATGATTTTGACCATGATCATAATAAATAACTTTCTCTTTAAAAGAGATATTCACCATATAGATATTGATGAATATGTGGTAGTACCAAATTAATTGAGAACTCTATAAGAGCCAATTATATTATTTTGGAGAAACACAATTGATTACCAATAAGGTATTGTGTTGTAGTAAGTCTCAAAGAAACTTATTCAGTTTCCAAAGTATATGCAAAAGCGGTTGATTGTATTGAGACTATAAATAAAGGAAAGATTTGATATCTTCTATTACTACAACTTGTAGCGGAATAATATGTATGCGAAAAGCTCCCCGCTTTATTCTCCAGTTTGTATTACACAAACAAAAAAATGTCACAATAAAGTGGATATTTATTGATATAAAAACCGATATCATATTAAACATGGAGTTTATTGATAATTGCACATGTCATAGTATAAACATAAACTTATCAATATTGATAATTTATTCAGTTGACACAATCAGTTTAGCCATATCAATTAAAATATGATATGCAAAAATAATAGAGAATTCACATGGGCAAATATTAAAGAACTAGAAAGTTCTTTACGGATTCTCTTATATTGCTTGTTCTCATTAATTAATTGACCAACTAAAATTGGGATTGAATCCCATGAATGCTGGAAATATCAAGGTGAATATGGGCTCATTCATCTGCCATGTATGCCACATACGATGCATCTATGAGATGGTTACATGTGCGATTAATATTAACCCGCAATATGGTGTTTTGCGAGGTAACTTGCTCAATAATTCAATTTAGAGCACAATTTCCAGATTTTCTATTCAAGAAGTTCATGATGATAAGTTGGTTTATATCATAGTTGGTTTAGCAAAATAATTTATTGAGCGCCTCCACTTAATAGCTAAACCGTTTCTTATGAGAACAAAGTTATATATATATCAGTTTAATATACGTTATATACGATAGTATATTATATTCTCCCCTCACAAGTGGTTCAGGGTCAGGAACCAAATAATTCCATCTCAATTTATTGATGTGCGGTTTTTATTTTGATTAACACCACAAAACACAAAGATGAGTTCTCAAAGTTGAGAAAATAAGTTAGTTTTCTAACATGAGGAGGAGACATGATAAACAGTTGAGAAAAAGTTACGTGGAATGAATTATTATTTGTATATCTAGATCCTCGATTACGATAATATGAACTTTAAGTTCATAAAAAGATAATTCATTTGCAACATATTGCAAAGCATGCCATACGCATTTGCTGACCCAAAGAATGTAACTATATTCTCATTGCAAATGCTCTTATTAAGTCCTACAAGGAAAAAATCTATGGTACGCTTAAAGAGTATAGACAAATAAGTTTCAAATAGAACTTCTTGACAACGAAGTTGAGCAAATGATCAAAGTAATCATAATAAATGAGGCAAGTGATCTAGAAGGTCATGTGACATAACACTTCATAAAATCTCATGAGAGATTCAGGTACCTGAATATATGAATGAAAAGATCTATATGTTATGTCTTTATGAAAATTTTTTGGGACTGATATAACATGTTTGTCAACGACATCTATCATAGCGCTAAGTTTAGATGAGGATCTTAAGTCTATCAAATATAGACATAAAAGTATTGGCCAAATAGAAGAGATGCAATTCGAATAAAATTGGTTTCATATGAAAGACATATAATTTTTCTATGTTGTTCAAACACTTGAAAGTATAAAGTCAATGGTATGTGTAATCAGTTTTCGATATCTTATTTGTCTAGCATGACATGAAAACTTGATATGCATCTAAAGTCTATAATATGGCTTATATGACTTAACTTATATGACAATCCATGGAGGATTTAAGTTGTTTGAAGCATCTACAATTCTTGATCTTGAGGTACCACTTACTCATTGCAATTTATGCACAAATGTATCTTGCTGTAACTATAAGCATGACAATGTGATAGCGCGGATACCTTTTTGGAGATATTGAAGAGCCATTCCACGATATTTGTGAAGACATTATATATCTATCACGAGTTATGATTTCAAGGTGCAAATATTCATTATAGTTAATATGGCTGATTTATTTATCAAATCTCTACCAACGATCTCTTGAAGATGGTGCACAAGATTGGAATGCGAAGGCTCAAGGATATGAATTGATACTCTCTTCGGGGGGAGTTAATGCGCGTTGCACTCTTTTTCCCTTACAAAGTTTTGTCCCACTGGCTTTTCCTTGCAAAGTTTTTAACGAGACAACCAATATGCATACTTCTAAACGTGTGTACTCTTTTTCCTTTTCTAGAACTTTTTCTCCCATTGGGTTTTATTTTAGTTAAGGTTTTAATGAGGCACATTACTTATTGAGTAGACATTCAAGAGGGAGTGTTAAGAATAGAATTCTAATTAGAGTGAATGTCTATCTTGTAGAGAATTTTACTGAGGCTTAATCATTTTTTCTCCTATAAATAGAGGGGTATTACCCCATTATAAATCACCCCAAATTTCAATAAGAATTTTCTCTTTCTTTCACTGCAATATTGCTCTTGTTCTTTTATTATTTCGTAACATTTTCCAAATATCTATAAATTATAAACTCCAATAGTGTTGCCGTGAAGGATATAAAAGGGAGACACTTGACATGAATTCTCCCTCATACCTCACTACCACAAAATCTGTTACAACACATTCCTTCATTCTCTCCTTTCTTAATATCCCACAGCGCAAGGAAACCAAAGAAAATAAGTGAAAAACCAAAGAAAATAAGTTGACCCCAAGAATCACAATATACTGAAGAAGAAGATAATGGTAATGACTAATGTCCATAGCCGCCATTGAAGTAAAGCTCCAACAAAATAAGAGCTTGCGAAATGGTTCATGTGTTTATATTTGAAATATTGCAGAAGGAATCTGAAGCAAATGGTTCAAGATTGAAGAACAAGAAGCAACAACTCTAAAATATTATTCTCTTCCTTTTTTTATTTTTTTAAAATCATATTTATGATAACAAATATAGTAACAAACCACCCTATTATCTGTTTCATTTACATTAATCCACCTTCTACTACTCTATTTTATTTCTCTTCAGTACTATTCTGCCAAAACAACGTTCTCCATTTTCTCTTTCTTGTTTTCTGTATGTTACCGTACATATTAGTTGCTGCAACTGCAACAGTATCCTGTCTTTGCTTATCTCAGCGTAACAAAGAATTATCACAATCATCATCTCCCTTATGAGCAAATTATCATTCCTATCAAAAACTAATCACTCTCTCTGCTCAAACAAAATCCTTTTCCCTCTCACTATCCCAAGAAAAATCTTCTTCCCCAAGCCCAAATGGACTCGTAATGTGGTCACAGATTCTGTACTTAGTCCCAAAAAGATTGTTGTTATAATGGGTGCTACTGGTTCTGGAAAATCTAAGCTTTCTATCGATCTCGCCACTCGTTTTTTCCCTTCTGAAATTATCAACTCAGACAAAATCCAAGTTTACAATGGCCTTGAAATTACCACTAACAAAATCTCAATGCCTGAACGCAAAGGTATCCCTCACCATCTACTCGGAGAATTCAACGCGTCCGAGTCACACCCCGAGTTTTCTCCTTCTGATTACCGCTCAGCTGCTAGTTGCAGAATCAACGAAATCATTAATCGCGGGAAAATTCCTCTTATTGTAGGTGGGTCCAATTCCTTCATCTATGCTCTACTCGCAAAACGATTCAATCCGAAAATAGACTTTTTAGAACCGTTCAACCCGGTTCAGTGGGTAAGCAATGAGCTTCGATATAAGTGTTGCTTTATTTGGGTTGATGTTTTGGGCACTGTATTGAATAAGTATTTGGACAAGAGAGTTGACGAAATGCTCCGCTCGGGAATGGTCGAAGAGCTAGAAGAATATTTTAACAAAGAGGGGTTTTCAGATTCTAACTCAGTGAGTCGGAATAGTGGAATTCGTAAGGCAATAGGAGTGCCGGAGTTCGAGAGATATTTCAAAGGAGAGGAATTATATGAAGAAGCAGCGAAGGAGATAAAGGAGAATACGCGCGTGTTGGCGGAGAGGCAGGTGGGGAAGATTTTGCGGCTGAGAGAAGCTGGGTGGGACCTACAAAGAGTAGATGCCACGGCGGCGTTCACGGCAGTGATGACGTCAGAATCCGGCAAGAGTGCGGCGATGAAAATTTGGGAAGAACAGGTGTCGGAACCAAGTGAAAAGATTGTGAAGCAGTTCTTGTTGGAGTAGGTCGTTTTCCAGCTATTTCCAGCTCTTAATTCTCTAACCCCTAATGTCTCTCTCATGTTCTTTTTTTAAAAATAAATTTATTAGACTTTTGACAAGAAATTGCTCTAATGGTAAGCAATCCTCACTTCCAACAATGTTCTTGTGAGTTCGAGTCTCCCCAAGAACAAGGTGGGAAGTTCTTTGAGGGAATGATACTGGGGTCTATTTGGAAATATCCTCTCTACCCAAGGACATGGGTAAAGTCTGCGTACACACTATCCTCCCCAGACCTCACTAAGTAGGATTATACTGAGTTATTGTTGTTTTTATAAATTTATTTAACTTTTATCTTATTTTTTTTTCTTATATAGGCAATAGTGAAAGAGAGTCAGTCAATTGACAAATCGGATCAAGTAGTTCGATCGAGCTCGATATGGGTATGTTGAAGAGCGAGCAATAGAAGATTCGATCTCATAAAGTTCAATTTTCCTCCGCTATCGAGCTTTTTGCAGATGGTGACAAATGGAGGAGTGAAGTGGCGAGCAATTTTGCGATAATAGGCCGCCATTGACATAGAGCTGCTCATTTCTCTGCTGAAAGCTAACGTATAAATTCACAAGGAGGCAAGAAACAGAGTCGTTTAATTTCCCTAGCGTTTTAAGGATTTAGGTTCACTTTTGATTTTCTAAATTAACCTTTAATTATCCATCTTTTAAGAGTTACATTTGGGTTATAAGTGCAATGGTACGTTGTTGCCCAGTTTTGTCCGCAAAAAGAATAGAGGAATAGGAGTTACTATGTGTTATTAAATGGGGTATAGAGTTGGTTTTTCTATGTAAAGCTATTTGTGATTATTAGACTAAATGGTTGCCTAAACGGTAGTTACATAAAAAGTTGCAAAATGATGATCGATAAGTATAAAATTGTTCCCACCATAATAGACATCACATAAATTTGAAGTGATATAGTGCAAGTAAAAGTGATTCATGGAATCAGAATTTCATAATAGAAAATTTGATTATTAGGGCTGTTCAATACATAAAATATCTAGTATTTATGCTTTCCCAGGTTTTCTAGCATTGAAACTTGTCCATGGGGCTTGCTCCAACTATGCTGCCTGTCCAACGTCTAGGCTTACAGCCTTGATCATGTGTGGCGCTTCTCATATTGGATCACATTCATGTGCACACCCGGGTTGGCTCAGGATATATCAGTCCCTCGTCTAGCACTGAGCAACGCTCTCGTGTGCACAGTCCATTTCTCAAGCTTGACATTCGCCTCGTGTATCCGCACCCATCTTATACCTTGCCCGAGTAGAGCAACCTAGGAAGGGTTGTACCTTTAGGAATGTGATGTGCACAGTCTTACTCCCTTTGTTTTAATTTATGTGAAATTATTTTTTTTTTTTGTCCGTTCGGAAAAGAAGGACCTCTTTCCAAATTTGAAAATAATTTAGCTTAAATTTTCAGTTCTACCCTTTGTAAGAAGCTTTTATAACCATACAAATATTGTGAATCCCTTTTTGAGTTATTTAGGACCACAAATTCTAAAAGTCTTCATTTTTTCTTAAACTTCATGCCCAATTAAATATGTTCATATAAATTGAAACTGAAAAAGTACTTAATACAACACTAGTGACTATTTTCACCATTTGAACTCCTAATCTGTATAAGACACACAATTAATTTTATCATTATTTCAAAACTTCCCTGCAGTGAAAATGATTTTTATGTTCTTCAATTACAAATTTATGATAGAATTTCCTTAGACTTGGTCTATAGATGTATGGAGTTCTCTTGGTCTTTTGCGAAAATAACGCCCCTCCAATGCTCTATTAATAATAGACTTCATTAAATTCTTTTCCAAGTGAAAGGAGGAAGCAATAGTAAAGAATTTTCTGACGTTTGACCAAAAACTGAAACAACTTTTTCGAACTTTTAGAATGAACTGAAATTCTTGGACTATAATGGGTCCCACAGACCATTCTAATTTGTCGGACATCTGACAAATAGGACTGTCCTTTAAACCAATCTTCACAAATCCCAATTGGGGCCTCGCTGTACACTATTTCAGCTGGACAAAGAGGTGGTTTGGTACTTCCTTCCAATTTAGGTGAACATATTTAATTAAGCACGTAATTTAAGAAAAATATATTTTTTTAGTATTTATAGTCCTAAATAAGTTAAAAAGGAGCATAAATTATTTGTATGGTAATAAAAGTTTCTCGTTAAGAAAAGAGTTGTAAGTTTAAGTTAAATTATTTCAAATTTAAAAAAGGATCATTCTTCTAGAACAGACCAAAACTGAAATAGATTCATGTAAACTTCAACTGAGGGAGTAAAAATTAACTCTTTAACGTGTTTCCTTATTTGTATTAGATGTGACATATATATGTGTCGAGGCCCCCTTTTCAAAAGGCGAAATCGGGTTTTACGACATTATGAGAAAAACAACTTTCATTCCCGTTTGGGAATTGCGTTATGGAATTTGAAGAGTCGCCGCCTAATGATTATAATGCATTAGGACACTTTTAAAATGAGAGGAGTATTTTGAAAGAAAACTAGAGTTCGGGTAAGGGCTTGAGATTATCTCGAGGGGAAGATGTTAGGCACCCCTCAAGATCCACTGGTGTGGTTCCCTGCCGTGCTAATGTGACTTTATGAAGAGATGAAGCAAAGAAGCAGATAAGATTCACATATAAACATTTGGACAACTTAGGAATTTTGAAAAAGGAAAGGCATAAGTTAAATAAAGTAGAAGAGAGAATGGATTTGAAAAGAAAAGCATTACTTTAGAAAAACGTTTAAATAAAGCAAGCAAAGGAAAAGGGGGTCCTAGGTTTGACTATAATATGGATCACATCGGTGCAATACCCCGCACACACTCCTCAAAGAGGGGTCGCATATGGTATTAGCGCACTGGTCATCATCTCCATATTCTATCCTTCCCTCCCGTTAAGGTATTGATACGCAATGGTATCGTTTACTTATTGCATGCTAATACCCTTCCCAACCTATTAGTTCTGGGGGTATTAGGACTTCTAATCCTAAGAGGGGGAAGAGAAATATAAGATATATATGGAGTTTTCAAAGGTTAAAATACTAGAACGACAATCAAAACAAATAACATCTAAGAGGTATGCAAATAAGGCATTCAAAAGCTCAGATAAAACCCCGCAACACATCAACGATTAGTCTAGCATGACTTCAAATACTGATTTGGTCTTTAGAAGAGATTAAAAGAGAGGACATATTAGTTTAACACATAGAAGTTGGATAGAAAATTAGCTTTGTGCCCTCCGGGCTCGTTGTTAGGAATTGACAGGTTTTAAAATCAGTAAGTCTTAAAGGAAAATATTATTTTTTTTAGATATAAGTCTGCTGAAAAGAGAATTGAAGTTAAAAAAAATGTTCAGAAATGGCTTACGGATTAGCCGCATTGTTTGAACAAAAAAAAGGATGCAAGAAGAAAGTTTCAAAAGAACTTTAAAGTGTAAACTCAGGCAAGCAAAGTAATTTAAAACTGCAGGTTTGGCATTTGAAAAAGACATTGCAAGTTCAGAATAGTGGAAAAGGGCTGACCTGGGCACGATTTTGAAAATATAAAGACTTGAGACGAATTGCATTGACACATTTTAAACATACTAGGAGAGTTTAGGACATAATATACACATTGACCCTTTTTGTTACTGCTTTTATACGTTTAGACGGCCTACTGTTTGCCTAACGTTTATACAATTCTTATAGGCATGTTTTCTAGGCGGGATGCAATAATGAGATCCTATAGGCATGCTTTCTATACGAGATGCAATGTTGAAAGCTTATAGACATGGTTTCTATATGAAATATGACATTGAAACTTGTAAGCATGGTTTCTACATGAGATGTGATAATGCAAACCCTATAGTCATGGTTTCTATCATGAAATATGACATTGAAACTTGTAAGCATGGTTTCTACATGAGATGTGATAATGCAAACCCTATAGTCATGGTTTCTATCATGGATGGATGAAGCATTGTGAAGCCTTATAAACATGGTATCTATCATGAGATGCGGTATTGAAACATTATAGACATAGTATCTATAGTGAAATGCAGCGTGGAAAGCCTATAGAGATGCTTTATATATAAGATTGCAATAAAGTAAACATATAGGCATGCTTTCTACCCTTAATTGATGCACTAGAGTAAAACCCTTCCCATATCCCCTTTCACTATATCCCCGAGTTATTTTATACAAATTACTTACAAAATCTGGACATAAAACATTGAAAGAAATAAAATAAATCAGCAATACTACAACAGGCCCGAAGAAGCGCAAAGCAACTTTAATGTCCAACATATGCCTTTTACCAAATCCGGGATCCCAAATTCGAGACTTTCTCTTTAGAGTGTTACAAAGTTCCAAAGGCTTTCATGGAAACCCAGGCAATGCTTACACTTTAAGCAATTGGAGTAGTGCAACTGTGGAATTACCAGCCCTAAGGCATCCAAGTTCAGAGGAGACTCTATGGCCCCCTAAGCATGGCTTACCAAAGGGGAGTAGGACTTAAAGAACTAAGAATAAGTGTAGAAGTTAGGAATTAGAGGAAAACCAAATGCGAGAGGTGGTCATACCTAGCCATGAAGTGAGACTGGCACACCCCTAACCTCTTACATGGTTCAACAGGCAAGACTAGACTTGCAAACATGTCAGACTAGGGCCTGTATGGTGATTAGGACACCAACAGGCCTGTGTCAAGGCTCAAACACATAGTATGGGGGGATAAGGAATGGGATTATTTTGAGTATAGGCTGACAACAATCTTAATTCTAAACTAGGAGTGGCAATGAGGTGCCACCCTATTCCAAAACACACTCATATGCAAACAAGGGTTAAGGGTTAACTAAAGGGATTTGGGGGAAGGGGATGTACAGGAACTTAAACCATAATAATGAACAATAAACAGACAAGGGAAATGGGGAAGGGGGTTAAGCATGCATGAAATTAAACTGAAGTCATAAACAGACAAGGGAAAAGGGGAAGGGGGTTGAGCATGCAAGAACTTAAACTGAAGTCATAAACAGACAAGGGAAAGGGAAGGGGTTAAGCATGCAAGAACCTAACTGAAATCAAAAACAGACATGGGAAATGGGGCAGAGGATTAAGCATGCTGAACTTAAACTGAAATCATAAACAGACAGGGAAAAAGGGGAAGTAATCAGGTAGTTTGGAGGTTGATAGTATAAATTAAGAGCCTACCAGTTCCAAACTTGAGTAGTAAAGCAAGTAAAGCAAATGAGATTTTATAATTTAGCCTTGGCTTTCAGCCGGCTAAACTCCAGCAATAGAACAAGTAACAGAGAAGAATAGGAGAGAAGAGAGAGTTTTTTAGTGAGTAAAACCGAGGATAGTTCGTGTAACTGTGTGTCTCTCTTTGAGTGGAAATAGATGGATGTTATTTATAGTTTGAAAATAAGTAGCTACTAAGGCAAGAAAATAATCTCATTATCAATCACAATCAATTAGGGAAAGGGTTTCCTCTAACAAAGGAACCGGGCTTAAGGTAAATAGACCCCAGTTTATTTTTGGAAAGAAAATTAAGAACAAGTCATAAAAATACAGGACAAGTACGTATAAAGAGGTTTGAAATTCACACGGTTTAACACATAAGGTAAGTCAATCACATAGAGAATCAAGGAATTGAGATACTAATTGATTTTGAACTTAGTCAGAGAGCAGGTCCAAATTAGAGAATCAAACAAATTCATAAAAAATCAATTTCTCAAAACTAGGGCTATCAAAAATGGGGGAAATAGGACTATATAAAGAGATGCACAAATTCGAACATGCGAGACTGGAATTAGTAGAACAATCATGTAGCAGAAGCACTCAAAGAAGAAATTAGAGGCGGCTAGGGTTTAAACATGTAGCAAGAAATTACGCAGAGAAAAATTTAAAAACCCCCTAAAGCTTAGGGTTTTCGTCACATATATAGTATAGAGAAGAACATAGATGAAGATGAATACAATGAAGAACAGAGAACACAGTGAGCCTATTAGCTCGAAAACCCTAGAAATAATATAGTAAAGAAATACCTAGGAGCCATGGTGGAAAATACTCATAAATCACAATAAGAACTAGAAGAAAAGACAGTAGAGCAAACAAATCAAGGAAATCAGAGTAATCAAAGAAACCCTAATTTTTTAGAAGACGAACAGTTTTAAAACAAAATAGGCAAAGAAAATATGAGAAATACCTTGAAACTCTTTAGAAAACACTAGGATCTAGAGGAGATCGTAAAGATAAATACTCAGAGAAAAGCATAGCGAGTTAGGGTTCCAGAGAAAGCACCCTAGATAACAAGAAAGCCTGGAACTGACTAGTACGGAGTCGACGAAGGACTCACAGCCTCAAGGCTTGCCGGAAAAAGGCCGGAAACGGCTACAAAGCTCATGTAGAAGGACCTCTGGGTTGATAGCCTTCGATATAGGGTTCTGATCTTCAAACCCATGAGCCATAGGAGGTGAGGAGTGGTGGAAATAGGTGTGTTAAGGCTTGGGAAGCCATAATCGCCGGTGAAACGGAGCCAGAGAAGGCTAGGGTTCAGAAGGGGATAGAGAGCATTTTGGGGTAAGGGGATACAAGAGCGGCTAAGATTGTGAGAATGGTTAGGTTTTGGGGTTGTTTGGGTTTAATTAAGGCAGATTCAACGTGGACCGTTGATCTGAGTGATCAACAGACACGATTAAAAAAAGGGTGAGTGGGGCGAGTTAATTGGGACAAGTTCGGGTCGAGCAATTCACAAATTGGATGGTGTAATTTGGGGTTGAATTGGGTTATAATTGAAATAAAAAGGGGCTATGATTTAAAAGCCAATTTTCCCCAATTTGAATATTAACATAGTAAAATGGCATTATAAAAATTCAATTAAAATAATGAGTTAATAAAATGTATATTTGTATTAATTAAAAATATTAGGAACAATTTTGTAATAAAAATGCTTATTAAATCGAGAAATGAGCTAAAATTGCAATCTAATGCGATTTTTAATTAGAAATACCTAATGACCTCGTAAAATTCTATAAGAATTATATAAATTATAGTTTTTATATAAATGAGAGAATAAAATAAATTAATTATCAAAATAATAATATTTGGGGCTAAATATTGGAATTTATTTTGCAAAATAAGTCGTAAATTGATTTTAAAATTCTTAAAAAAATGTAAAAAATACCAAGGACTTAGTGGATGCTTATATATGCATCTACATGCTATTGTGGGAATATTTTTAGCATAAAAGTACATCAAAAAAATTAGGTATCAACAGCTGCCCCTCTTTACCCGAGGAGGATGAAAGAGTTGTTGGGTAAAGACAAGATGGCTAATTTTGACCGAAGACGGCAACTGTAAGAGAATTTTGATCGCGCTATTGCTTCTGAGCTGCCTACATATCCCCGATTTTAAAGGAATCAGGACGTATGTATTTCAGGAACCATTGGCGGGATATGCCAATGAAAATTTGGAAAAGGTAGACGCAGCGGGGTTTGAGACTTGTCAAGGATTCGGATATCGTATGGGCTGCGGAGAACTGTCGGGACCGCTCCTGCTGAGGTGGCCGTGCCAGCCGATGTACCTGCAAATGAATGATGTGCGTATAATTTAAATGTGATGCAAGTTCCCATTGGACCATGAATGATGTCTTTAGATGATTAGGATGACGTCCTCAAACTATGGCGTCCTGGGCTATGAAGAGCATAAAAGTAAAGATTCGCAAGCCATGAAATGGTATTCTCGGGCTATGCGGATGGTGCCTCTGAACTATGAGACCTTTGAATAAGTTGGAGATATTTCAGCCCATGAGAAGGTGGCAATATTTCAGCCGAATGAATGCAAGGGTTACGATATTTCAGCCGAATGTAAAATAAAAGAGGTAGAGCTTAACCTCGGAAGGCAGAGAATAGTCTTGTGCAAAATGCAGATAGAGACAGGGCTTAGTCTCAAAAGGCAGAGAGGTGCCTTATGCTTCATGGAGGTAGAGCTTAACCTCGAAAGGCAGAGAATAACCTTATGCAAAATGCAGATAGAGACATGGCTTAGTCTCGAAAGGTAGAGAGTAGCCTTATACAGGATAGAGGTAGAACTTACCCTCGGGAGGAAGTGAATATCCTTATGCAAAATGCAGATATAGAGAAGGCTTAGTCTCAAAAAGGCAGAGAGCAGCCTTATGCAGGATGGAGGTAGAGCTTAACCTCGGAAGGTAGGGAATGGCCTTATGCAAGAATGCAGATGGAGATAGAGCTTAGTCTCGAAAGGCAGAGAGTAGCCTTATGCAGGATAGAGGTAGAGATTAAACTCGGGAGGCAGGGAATATCCTTATGATAAATGTTGGAAACACGTTTCAAATGCAATATACTAAACATGTGTTCTTTTGTAGGTTTTGATGAATGTCAAACAAAGCAAAAAGCGATATATAGCAGTACTCAAGGACAAGCACAAAATGGATGCATTACAAGAAGCTCAAGACAAAGTTTAGAAATGTTATAATTGAGTCAATATTAATTGTGATCTTGATTCCTCAACTTGGCTCATAACATGGCTTCTCTACTAAAATTATTTTTCCAAAATCATGCATATTTAAATTAAGTGTCAAATGATTTTAAACTATGCATATTTACATTTGTTAAAATGTTTTCCAAGCATGCCTCAAAAATCTGGGCTAAGATAATCGATTATGTACTTATGATAATCGAGTATCTCTAAGCCAAGACTGCATGACAATCGATTGTGAATTAATGATAATCGATTGTGAGTAAGTCAGTTAACATCAGGTTTTTGCAAACTGCATAACAATCGATTGTGTACTTATGATAATCGATTGTTAACTGAGGCAAAGTTTTCAAAACTCATAAAAATCGATTATGAACTAATGGTAATCGATTAGAATGAGAAAAATGTCTCCCAGTGATTTTAAATAAAATGATAATCGATTGTGGCTTTAGATAATCGATTATATATGAGACAGAGAGTTTTGAAATTAATTAATAATCGATTATTCCATTTGATAATCGATTGGTGAAGCTGACCGTTGTCATATATTTTCAATTACCTTCAGGTAATCGATTGTTGATATTTAACAATCGATGTTTTGCTTAAAATCTGGAAAAGATTTTCTGAACGTTGTTAAAATAATCGATTGTTGATTTCCGGACAATCGATGTTTTATGCCAAAAATTGGAAAGGATTTCTTAACGTTATAAATAATCGATTATTGATTTGAAGTAATCGATTGTTGACGTAAAATCTGGGATTGAATTTTTAATCTGACAGGCAAACAATCGATTGTTTAGTCTTGACAATCGATTGTCACTGAGTAATTTCAGCAATCCTTAATTGGCAATTAGACAACGGTAAGACTGAGTTTTTCACCTATAAATACAGCTTCAACTCAGTGTTTTCAAAACAACAACATATACACTTTGAGTATTTTCATTGCTAAAAGCTTTCTTACATTGATCATCATTTTCCATTCATCCATAAAGCTTTTTGAAGAGCCATTCTATTGAGCTAAGTTGTTGTGATCTTGAGCGTACTATTTCTACTCATATCTACTCATTAAGGAGTGCTTTGTAAAGTGAGTGTGTTTTGTGTTTGTAAGAGAATTGCGATTCTCGTTTGTTGAGGAACTTGTGATTCCTCGGTTGAAGTCTTTGGGATTGTTATCCCCGAGCAGTTGAAGTCTTTGGGATTGTTATCCCCGAGCAGTTGAAGTCTTTGGGATTGTTATCCCCGAGCAGTTGAAGTCTTTGGGATTGTTATCCCCGAGCAATTGAAGTCTTTGGGATTGGTATCCCCGAGCAATTGAAGTCTTTGGGATTGTGATCCCCGAGCAACTAGGTGAGGCTTGTGTCCTCAGCTGTAACGGTTTGTTAAGCACCCTTAAGCTTGACAAGTTTAGTGGAAATCTCGAGAGAGTCTCTCGGGGACTGGACTAACCACGTTTGTGGCCAACCAGGATACATCATTGTGTAAGTTTATTCTACTGCACTTGTTTTAATTTCTGCAAAGTTTTTAAATTCCGCACTAAAACGCTTAATATTTTTAAAACGCTATTCACCCCCCTCTAGCGTAAAGCGTATTGTCCAACAATTGGTATCAGAGCCATACTCTCTGAAAAACTTAACCGTTTGAGAGAACCATCCATGGCTTCTACTCTAAATTTCTTTGCAGGAATAGGTGAAGGAGAATGCAGCATGTCGCCTCCAATATTAGACGAAAACGACTACTCAGTCTGGAAATATCGGATGCAAGTTTTTACAATGGCAAACGATTTGTATCTATGGCAAGCTATTAAACACAGTGATCAACTGACGACAAAAGTCGGGAAAGATAAGGTAAGTGAATACAACACTAAAGCTATGAATATATTACATAACGCCTTGAACCAGGAACTTTGGCGAAAAATCTCCCACTATAAAACTGCTAAGGAAATGTGGGACAAACTTGAGGAATTGCACGAAAACACGCCTCAAAAAGCGGTCAGCACAAACGATGAATCAACTGGTCAGTGCCTCATGGCAGACGAAAAAGACGAGGTAAGTACATCTAACGATATGCAAATTGCTAATAACAAACTGCATGATGAGTTGGTAAATGCTTCTAAGACTATTAAAGATTTACAAAGAACTCTTTCTTTACAAGAAGAGGATTTTCAAAAACAACTCTTTTTAAAAGACAAGGACTTTGAAGAACGTCTTTCTTTAGCTCAAAAAGGTGTTGAAAATCTGTCTCGTGATAACGAGAATCTTGCAAATGAAAATCAATTTTTGTTAAATGATAGTATAGAACTTAGACAAGTCATCAAGACTATGCATGAAGCCTCTTGTGTTGATAAATGCTCTACTTGTACTGCTTGTGAGTCCTTAAAACTAGAAAACACAGAACTTAGGAAAACATTAGAAACACGTAGTAAAGAAGTTCCTAAAGTTGTTGAAAAAGAAACGCCTAAGAAATATCAACGGCATAAAAACAAAAACTTCACTACTCCACCTAGAAATAACTCTAAGGTATTAAACAAGCCTAGAACAAATTCTTTTAGACCACCTAGACATTATGCTAGAATGTATGAAAATAAGGGTAGAACTAATATCTTTAGACAACCTAGATCCGAATCTAGGATTCTTGCAAACAAGCCTACAAATAGTAATTTTCGGCAACCAAGAAATAACTCTAGGAACGAGCTTAGACCACCTAGACATGACACTAGGTCCTTCAACAAGTCTAGCACTAATGACTTTAGACCATCTAGATATTATACTAGAAATGGGAACAATATGTCTAGTGTTAATCTTTTTCATTCGCCTAGAACTTTGTTGGCTCAACCTAGGCATCAACACAACCCGAACGTAGTATGTCATTACTGCAATCGTATAGGTCATATTGCTCCCGCATGCTTTACTAGACATAGACATGCTACTCAAACATATCATTATAGTATGCATAACCCTCAAGGACCCAAAATGGCATGGGTACCAAAAGAGCATTGATTTGTTTTGCAGGTGTGCTTGAAGGAATCAAGTGTAGTGGATACTCCAAACACTTGACGGGAGACGAATTCAAAATTCCTTAAATTAAAGCACAAAGAAGGAGGAAGAGACGGAAAAGTCGATTTAGGCATTTTTTTCAAAATCGGAAGTATTTTCGAAAAATTTAAAAGACAAAATACAAGGAAGACAAAGGCAAAATTGTGGAAGAAGCTTCTTAAATTGAAGAATGAGCCAAAAGACCAAAATGAACGGAGGATGTTCAAAATCAGGTAATTGGCAAAGTCGAAGGGAAGGTAAGTACCCTAAACCCTCTTAAGAACATCCTAGGACAAAATTCTTAAGAGTTCACGTTTTTCACCCGACTACACTAGTTTCAAAGTTATTATTTCATTTATAGATTACTGACTTGAGCGTCGGAGATGTTTAATTCTATTTTGCAGGTATCCCCCAAAAGGTAAGAGGAAAGTATAAACTGTCTTGATACAAGAAAAATCGATCATAATCGATTATTTATGCTTACAATCGATTATCAGTATCAATAATCGATTATTTGTTGATTCAATTTTTTTTGTCATGAAATCTTGTTGAATGTTTACATTGCTTGATAGAATTAAGTCTCATCATATTAGCATCCCCCTTCCAAACAATCGATTATTTGTTCTGCCAATCGATTATTTGCCAAAATCCAAACTCTCTGTGAGTGAAATAATCGATTACTATATATTGACAATCGATTATCTGTTTTAAACTTATGTTACCGTTTTGGCTCTACAATCGATTCCTGTCAGGTAATAAATATGAAAAACAATCGATTACCAAGTTTGACAATCGACTATCTTTTTCAAATTTTTTTTACCGTTCTGGCGTGTAATCGATGTGTCAGATCATTTTCATTAATGACAATCGATTATTCTATTCAAACAATCGATTATTGAACGGTCAGTGAATTTATTTTTACCGTTTCAGACTTCAAAGCTCTTCAAATCTCTTCAAATCTTTTCAAATAAGTGTAAGATTCATTCCTTCTCTATATATAGGCTGCACATATGCTCTTGTATACTCACTCAAGCCTCCCAAGCATCAAATTATCTTGTTATCATTGAAAAATCCTAGCACATCCTTTTCAAAAATGTCAAGCCGCAACTCCAAACGTGCTCGTTCCAAACAAGGTGCTTCTTCTTCTCGCCATCCATATCAAGATGGATCGATTCTATTCTTTGAATCCGATGAAGAGCTCACCCGTTTCTTAACCAAATTTGAGAAACGCCTTATTCTTCCCTTGTATATATTTTTTCTAATGGCAAAAGGGGGAAGAAACGGGATATCAAGAAGTATGCTCTATCACTCTCAACTTCATTCATGCTTAAAGTGAGGGGGAACATGAATTGAGGGGGAACATCAAATTGCATACTTTACACTTGTCTTGGATTATCAAAATAATTATTGCATATATCTCGCTTATGTTTGCCATTATCAAAAAGGGGGAAATTGTTGGAAACACGTTTCAAATGCAATATACTAAACGTGTGTTCTTTTGTAGGTTTTGATGAATGTCAAACAAAGCAAAAAGCGATATATAGCAGTACTCAAGGACAAGCACAAAATGGATGCATTACAAGAAGCTCAAGACAAAGTTTAGAAATGTTATAATTGAGTCAATATTAATTGTGATCTTGATTCCTCAACTTGGCTCATAACATGGCTTCTCTACTAAAATTATTTTTCCAAAATCATGCATATTTAAATTAAGTGTCAAATGATTTTAAACTATGCATATTTACATTTGTTAAAATGTTTTCCAAGCATGCCTCAAAAATCTGGGCTAAGATAATCGATTATGTACTTATGATAATCGAGTATCTCTAAGCCAAGACTGCATGACAATCGATTGTGAATTAATGATAATCGATTGTGAGTAAGTCAGTTAACATCAGGTTTTTGCAAACTGCATAACAATCGATTGTGTACTTATGATAATCGATTGTTAACTGAGGCAAAGTTTTCAAAACTCATAAAAATCGATTATGAACTAATGGTAATCGATTAGAATGAGAAAAATGTCTCCCAGTGATTTTAAATAAAATGATAATCGATTGTGGCTTTTGATAATCGATTATATATGAGACAGAGAGTTTTGAAATTAATTAATAATCGATTATTCCATTTGATAATCGATTGGTGAAGCTGACCGTTGTCATATATTTTCAATTACCTTCAGGTAATCGATTGTTGATATTTAACAATCGATGTTTTGCTTAAAATCTGGAAAAGATTTTCTGAACGTTGTTAAAATAATCGATTGTTGATTTCCGGACAATCGATGTTTTATGCCAAAAATTGGAAAGGATTTCTTAACGTTATAAATAATCGATTATTGATTTGAAGTAATCGATTGTTGACGTAAAATCTAGGATTGAATTTTTAATCTGATAGGCAAACAATCGATTGTTTAGTCTTGACAATCGATTGTCACTGAGTAATTTCAGCAATCCTTAGTTGGCAATTAGACAACGGTAAGACTGAGTTTTTCACCTATAAATACAGCTTCAACTCAGTGTTTTCAAAACAACAACATATACACTTTGAGTATTTTCATTGCTAAAAGCTTTCTTACATTGATCATCATTTTCCATTCATCCATAAAGCTTTTTGAAGAGCCATTCTATTGAGCTAAGTTGTTGTGATCTTGAGCGTACTATTTCTACTCATATCTACTCATTAAGGAGTGCTTTGTAAAGTGAGTGTGTTTTGTGTTTGTAAGAGAATTGCGATTCTCGTTTGTTGAGGAACTTGTGATTCCTCGGTTGAAGTCTTTGGGATTGTTATCCCCGAGCAGTTGAAGTCTTTGGGATTGTTATCCCCGAGCAGTTGAAGTCTTTGGGATTGTTATCCCCGAGCAGTTGAAGTCTTTGGGATTGTTATCCCCGAGCAATTGAAGTCTTTGGGATTGGTATCCCCGAGCAATTGAAGTCTTTGGGATTGTGATCCCCGAGCAACTAGGTGAGGCTTGTGTCCTCAGCTGTAACGGTTTGTTAAGCACCCGTAAGCTTGACAAGTTTAGTGGAAATCTCGAGAGAGTCTCTCGGGGACTGGACTAACCACGTTTGTGGCCAACCAGGATACATCATTGTGTAAGTTTATTCTACTGCACTTGTTTTAATTTCTGCAAAGTTTTTAAATTCCGCACTAAAACGCTTAATATTTTTAAAACGCTATTCACCCCCCCTCTAGCGTAAAGCGTATTGTCCAACAATTGGTATCAGAGCCATACTCTCTGAAAAACTTAACCGTTTGAGAGAACCATCCATGGCTTCTACTCTAAATTTCTTTGCAGGAATAGGTGAAGGAGAATGCAGCATGTCGCCTCCAATATTAGACGAAAACGACTACTCAGTCTGGAAATATCGGATGCAAGTTTTTACAATGGCAAACGATTTGTATCTATGGAAAGCTATTAAACACAGTGATCAACTGACGACAAAAGTCGGGAAAGATAAGGTAAGTGAATACAACACTAAAGCTATGAACGTTATTGATCCGAACGATTTTATGCAAAAGATTTGGCAAACATGATCCAAATGTATATATAAGTAAAGAAAAGCATAATTTTTGTTTTATGATGAACCAACAACTGCAACGTGGTTCAAGACACGGCAGCCTTGCTTGCTCCGGAATTTTGAGGGTCCTCCTCAAAATTCTCTCCCAGTTTACTGGGCTGGCGCTCTTGACGGCGGTGCTGAATGGCTGCAAAGCAAAATCCTTAGAATTTTGAGGGTCATCCTCAAAATTCTGACCCAGTTACTGTGTTGATGATGGGAAAATTGTTAAACTGCCTTCGAAATTTTGAGGGTCCTCCTCAAAATTCTGTCCCAGTTTCAAATGGGGGAAAATGAAAATTTATTAAATATGTGACCGAACGCATAGGGCTGCGTACGTATCCCCTCTTAAACGGGAATCAGGTCAGGCGTAGTTCAAATTACATCGTAAAGAAAGGAATACAATCAAATGTAGTATGCTGCATCTTAGTTGATCGGTTTTGGCCAAACTTCTCCATCCATTTCTGCGAGAATAAGGGCTCATCCAGTTAGAACCCGGTGAACCATGTACGGACCTTTCCAGTTGGGAGAGAATTTCCCTTTGGCTTCATCTTGGTGTGGGAATATCTTCTTTAACACCAGCTGCCCCGGTGTGAAATTCCTTGGTCGAGCTCTCTTGTGGAAGGCTCTGGACATTCTGTTCTGATTCAACTGATCGTGGCAAACCGCTTTCATTCTCCTTCCATATATAAGGTCTAATTGCTCGTAGCGACCCTTGACTCATTCTGCGTCATCTAGCTCAGCTTCTTGTATGATTCTCAAGGATGGAATTTCTACCTCGGCAGAAATGACCGCCTCTGTACCGTAAACCAACATGTAGGGAGTTGCCCCGGTTGATGTGCGAACTGTAGTACGATAACACAATAAAGCGGATGACAACTTCTCGTGCCACTACTTATGCCTTTCGATCATTTTCCTTAGTATTTTCTTGATGTTCTTGTTGGCTGCTTCCACAACTCCATTCATCTGAGGTCTATAAGCTGTAGAATTCATGTGCTGATCTTGAAAGTTTCACACATCGCTTTCATCGAGTCACTATTGAGATTGGAACCATTATCAGTGATGATCGACTCTGGTATCCCGAAACGACATACAATAAGATCTCGGACAAAGTCTGCCACGACTTTCTTGGTTACTTCTTTGTATGAGGCTGCTTCAACCCATTTAGTAAATTAATCTATTGCTACTAAGATGAACCTGTGTCTGATTCATGCGGTTGGATCGATTGGTCCAATAACATCCATTCCCCAGGCGGCGAATGGCCACGTTGAGCTCGTTGCAGTGAGCTCGTTTGGAGGTACCTTTATCATATCCGCATGTATTTGACAGCGATGATACTTTTTGACATACTGATTGCAGTCCGTCTCCATAGTAATCCAGAAATATCCTGCTCGGAGTATCTTTTTTGCTAGAACAAAGCCGTTCATGTGCGGCCCACAAGTCCCTGAGTGCATTTCCTCTAATAACTTGGTTGCTTCTGTCGCATCGACACACCTCAATAGTCCCAAATTGGGGGTCCTCCTATACCAGATTCCTCCGTTGTGAAAGAAATTGTTCGACAACCTTCAAAGCGTGCTCTTCTGAGTAGCATTAGCAAGCTCTGGATACTCTCCTGTTGTCAGGTACTCTTTGATGTCGTGGAACCAGGGTTTTCTGTCGGCTTCTTCCTCAACATGTGCAAAATATTCCGGTTGATCATGAATATTGACCTAGATATGGTCGACGAAGTTTGTATCGGGATTTTGAATCATGGATGATAAAGTGGCAAGCGCATCTGCGAACTCATTCTATATTCTTGGAACATGCTAAAATTCTGTTTTTCTGAACCTCTTTCTCAACTCCTGTATGTGGTGCAGATAAGGGAGTATCTTGAAATTCTTGGTTGCCCATTCTTCTCTAACCTGGTGTATGTGTAGGTCTGAATCTCCGATCACTAGCAGCTCCTAAATGTTTGTGTCAATGGCTAGTTTAAGCCCCAAAATGCAAGCTTCGTACTCGGCCATATGATTGGCGCACGGGAACCTAAGCTTGGCGGATACCGGGTAATGTTGACCGGTTTCTGACACCAGGAATGCTCCAATACCAACTCCTTTGAAATTTGCAACTTCGTCAAAAAACATCATCCAACCGTCATAGGATTCTGCAATATCTTCTCATATGAAAGCTACTTGCTCATCGGGAAAATACGTCTTCAATGGTTCATACTCCCTTCCTACAGGATTTAATCCTGCGAGATGATCTGCCAAAGCTTGACCTTTAACTACCTTCTGGGTGACATAGACAATGTCGAATTCACTCAACAAATTTTGCAACTTGGCGAGCTTGCCAGTGGGCACGGGCTTCTGAAAAATATACTTCAGTGGATCCAATCTTGATATAAGGTAGGTAGGGTAAGCACAGAAATAATGGCTCAATTTTTGAGCTACCCAGGTCAAAGCATAACAGGTGCATTCTAGTAAGGAATACCGAGCCTCGTACGGGGTAAATTATTTGCAGATGTAGTAAATAGCTTGCTCCTTTCTCCCTGTCTCATCATGTTGTCCCAAGACACAACCAAATGCTTCGTCCAAAACTGCGAGATAGAGCAATAAAAGCCTCCCAGGCTCAGGCAGAATCAGGACTGGAGGCGTGGACAATTATTCCTTGATCCTGTCAAAAAGTCTTTTGACATTCATCGGTCCATTTGGTGGCATCATCCTTCTTCAGCATCTTGAAGATTGGTTTGCAGATGACGGTAGACTGAGCTATGCACTAGCTGATATAGTTGAGTCTCCCCAAGAAACTCATTACCTCTTTCTTGTTTTTCGCCGGTGGCAACTCTTGAATAGATTTGACTTTTGATGGATCCAGCTCTATTCCTTGGCGGCTCATGATGAAACCCAATAACTTTTCCGCGGGGACCCCTGATGCACACTTGTCGGGATTCAGTTTCAAGTTATACCTCCTTATTCTGTTGAAAAACTGTCAGAGGTCCTCCATGTGATCTGCAGCCTTCCTAGACTTGATGATGATGTCGTCCACATATACCTCAATATCCTTATGTATCATGTCATGAATGAGGGTAGTCATGGCCCTCATATAAGTAGCTCCCTCATTCTTCAATCCGAATGGCATCATTCTGTAGCAATACATTCCTCATGGCGTGATAAACGTCGTTTTCTCTGCATCTTCTTCATCCATCCATATCTGATGGTACCCCGCAAAGCAATCGACGAAAGACTGCAACTCATGCTTGGCGCAGTTGTTGATCAGAATGTGTATGTTTGGCAAGGGGAAATCGTCTTTAGGACTGGCCCGGTTGAGATCCCGATAGTCGACACAGACTCTGACTTTCCCATTCCTCTTCGGTACTGGCACGATGTTAGCTAACCAGGTTGGGTACTCTACCACTTGAAGAACTCTGGCTTTGACCTACTTGGTAACCTCTTTCATTTTTAAACTCATATCTGGCTTGACTTTTCTGAGCTTCTGTTTTACCAGCGGGCATGCATGGTCAGTTGTCAACTTGTGGGTGGTGATGGATATGCTGAGACCAGCCATATTGTCGTAAGGCCATGCAAAGATATCCTCATATTCCCTTATGAACTCTATATATTCCTCTTTTTCCTTCTGTGATAAGTGCACACTGATGCGCGTTTCTTTGACATTCTCTGTATCTCCCAAATTGACGACCTCAATTTCATCCAAGTTGGACTTAGGTATAATATCAAAATTCTCGACCTCTATGACAACCTCTTCTGGTCTATCATCCTCATCTGAGTCGATGTCCGTTTGTTGCATAGCCTCGTTGCAAGTTACAGTTGTCTATTTATCATCAAGATACATAATAGTAATGTTGTGTGGAAAATAAAGTAAATAGCACAGTAAAGTAATGAATAGCAAGATATTTGGTAAACTGGAAAATGCTTTTGATTATAATTCATAAATTTTCAAAACATCGGAGCTTTTTTTGGAAATTAAAGACAATGCGGGAAGTAAAAAAACAACAAAAACAAAGATGCATGATGCTTGTTCAGCCTTGCTACCCCGAAGATTTCCGGGCGATAGTGGTCCTGATTGACCAATTGGTGAGGTGCTCCCCTCGGTTCGCAGTGTGAATTGAAGGACCTTCCTCCCCTTCATCTTCAAAAGTCACACAACAGTCTATGTCCTCCTTTAGAAACAGGTTCTTCATTTCCGCAAGAGCCTCGTCTTCTTATGACCCTTAGAGAGTGTCGCCTGGATGAAATGTCTGCTCCAACTGAGGTATAGGGTGTTCCAACGGGTAATATGGGCCATGCCATGATGACGACCAGTCTTTGAATTCCAGCCAAGTGTACTCGTAGCCTAGTCCGAAGGTAGTACCATGCTTCTTCAACTGGATAGGTTTGGTGATACCCTGAAGATTCTTACCAAGTGCTTTCCCTGGTTCATACCCACTCCAATTCAGAATCCTCGACCTTGTTACTCCACCATTTGTCCTTGTCCACTGCGTTGACTCGCTCAATATGATGATATGTTTCTCTGCATATTCTTCTTCTGCCTCCGATCATTAGAATGGTCTGGCGACTGTATATAGGGTTGCTTTCGTCGCCATATATGATCACTTCCTGATGGTTCCATTCAAACTTCACGGCCTGATGCAAGGTTGATGCCACAGCCCCAGCGGCGTGGATCCAGGGTCGTCCCAGCAGTAAGTTGTAAGATGCTAGTATGTCAATGACTTGGAAATCAACATCAAAACAAGTGGGGACCATTTGCAAATACAGTCTAATATCCCCGGGGGTGGACCTCTGAGAACCATCAAAAGCCTTAACGTTAATCGCCCCATCTTTTATATCATTCAATCCTTTGCCCGACTTCTTAAGGGTGATCAATGGACAAATGTTGAGGCTAGAACCTCAGTCGACTATGATCCTGGTGATGAAATGATCTTCACATTGCACAGTGATGCGTAGTGTATTGTTATGGCCAAGCCCTCTGGTGGAAATTCATCCTCGTGGAAAGTGTTTTTGTGACTCTCCAATATTTGCCCTACCATGTTCGCCATCTCTCCTCATGTTATGTTGCTCGGGACATAAGCCTCGCTCAATATCTTCATCATGGTTATTTTATGCGCCTTGAATCTCTGCACCAATGCCAAGATGGAAATCTGCGCCGGATTCTTGTTTAGTTGTTCAACAACTGAATATTCTTTAGCCTGTATCTTCCTTCAGAGATCATCAAGTCCAGTTTCAATGGGACGTCCAAAGGCCTATTTGTTGGACTAAGCTAGGTGCTCTGGTATGTACACCCTGCCTGTTCTAGTCATACCTTGCGCGGCAATGGCTTCACCCGTGCATGCTTTTCCCTTCCTTCTCGCCTCGGGTGTGTAGTCCCAAGGTATGGCGTTTGACTGAAATGGGGTCATGTCTGACATGGTGACCGGAATGGGCACCCTTGGAGGCAACATAGTAACTTCAATCGGTGCGGGCGCCTTTGGAGTCCCGAACTCCACCTCAATTGGTTTTGGCATTTTTGTAGGAGGTGCCTTGAACTCAAATAGTACAGATACATTCAACACGCCGCCCTTAGATGGCTGGATTTGTACAACAATAGGATTAAGAGTGACCGCCGGCTTCTTGGGCTCATCTCCTTCAGATATCAAACCGATTGACCCTTTGGGGTCCCAGTCATCCTCAACCTCAATCATGTGGACGCCTCCACTCTTATGTTCCGGCAGAGGGTTATTGCGAGCATTGGGAGCATGCTCCTTGGCTACAATGACCTTGTTGTCAATTAAGGTCTGAATTTTGTCTTTCAATGAACGGCACTCGTCGATGGTATGGCCCTTCATCCCAGAATGGTATGCGCATGTTATATATAGGTTGATCCATTAGGAAGGGTTTCCTGGGGTTATGGTTGGGATGGGTGTAACATATCCAGCGGCTCTGAGCTTCTCATACAGTTGGTCAATGGGTTCGGCAATAGCAGTGTATTATCTGGGAGGTTTGCGGTCGAAGTTTGGTCTTGGTCGTGGGAAGTTTTCGATGGTAGGTGGTGATGGATAGTGAGGAGGTTGGGAGTTGTAAGCTTGGTATACGGGTTCGGGTTGGGAATATCTTGGCGAGGTAGGCTGATATGTTGCTGATGTAGATGATTGGTAGACGGGTGGTGGATTTTGATAGGTAGGTGAAGGTGCTAGGTAATTTAGAAAGGGTTGGTATGTGAGTGGAGTTTGAGGGTAGGGTTGGTATTTCATGGAGTGGTTTCTCTGCACAGCCATTACAGAGTTTACGTCCTTTTTCTTCGATGTACCACCAGATTGTAAGGCTTTGTTCGTGGCCTGCAGTGCCGGAAGGTTAGTAACCATACCATTTTTTATGCCTCTTCGATTCTTTCTCCTAGTTTGATGATATCAGAGAACTTTTGCCCCTATATCAGCATCAATCTCTCGTAGTACTGCAGATCCTGAGCATGGACAAAAAACCTGTTCATTTGTTCTTCTTCGAAAACCGGTCTGACCTTGGCAGCTTCCGACCTCCAACGAATAGCATATTCGCGAAAGGTTTCAGTGGGCTTCTTCTTCAAATTCTGGATATAGAACACGTCTGGCGCATTCTCAGTATTGAACCTGAAACGGTCCATGAAATTGGACGCCATGTTTACCCAACTCGTCCACTTCTTCGCATCTTGGCTGATATACCAAGATAAAGCATCACCTTTCAAGCTCCTCATGAACAGTTTCACGTGGATCTTTTCATCTCTACGAACTCCCACTAACTTGTCACAATACATCCTGAGGTGAACTCTGGGATCTCCTGTACCATTGAACTTAGGAGGTTTGAACCCCTCTAGGAGTTCGACATCAGGTTGAACACAAAGGTCTTCATAATTTAGACCCTCCACACCTATATTACCTTCCACGCCTTGAACCCTGCTAGTGAGTTTCTTGAGTTCAGCAGTTGGGCTATGAATGAGTGAGTCTGATTCTGACACATCTGATATGGGCTGTGTATAATACGGTACGGTATCCACAAAGATAGGGGTATCTTTGTGGTTTGGAGCATTTTGGGGCTCATGGATGAGCAGTGGAGCATTGTTTTGAGCTTGGGTTGGGGTCTTCTACGGAGGTGTAGGGACCTGATCGTTGACATCTGCAGCAGCAAGGGAGATGGACAAACTTTCCAAACTCCGGACCTGGTCTAGTTCCTCTCGAAACCTTAGCAAAGTTTGCTCCAAATGAGCAGCAGTCTCTTTGGTGATCGGGTTACCTTGGGAAGTTCCTTCAATTTCCTTTCTTGCTTCATTGTCTCCCATCTTTCCTTTGTTCCAGTTTCTGGGAGGACTCGTCGGAGAAGGAGGAAGAGGACCCTTATATCTTGTGGAGTATGCTGATGGTGCCAGAAAGCACGAACTAACCTTTGGGGAGGGGAATAAAAATAAAAGAAAAATAAAAAGGTAAAGAGTTAGGGCGGATTCTGAGAAAGAAAACATTGCGGTATTTAAACACATTGCTGCAAGAATATAAGTCATTTCCTATTTAGGTGCCTCGTTGTGCCCGAGGTAGGACTAGCAACAGATAGAATTTGGAGAACTTATTACACCAAGTGCCTCATTTTATTGATAGAAAATAGAACAATTCAAAACAAATTGAAATAAAGAGAAATTGTCACTAATGGCCAGTGGCCTTATTACATCAAGAAAGTAGTAAAAATCCTAACTACTTGGTCCCAGAAGGACCTTCCCCAGATTTGGTATCTTTGCCTCCCTCGTACAGTTTCATCAACTCGCGCAGTCCTAGCAACAAGTAAGCCCAAGCCAAGTGCCCACCTTCGTTACCTTCAACTTCCTGATAGTCGTTGCTCCTTTTCAGAAACTTGCCTTCCATCTCCACTAAACCTCGTTCCAAGTACCCTAAATGGTTGTTTGCGTGAACAGCCATGTCCTTCCACTCATTGATTACCTTCTCTTGGGCCTCTAATATTTCTCGATGTTCACTTTCACACTCTCGCATATGTTTGCGTAGCTGATTGTACTTGACCTTTGCTGCAGTCTTCTCATCAATAACCCTGTGACCATGAACAAAACCTGTTTTTCCCAAGCCAATATGATCGTCTTCCAACCATCTCGGATAAAGCGGCACATGCCTGCCTGATACCTGTTTGGCTCCATTGATTCCTTTTCCCAAATGAGTTTGGAATGCCACATATGCTGCGCCCGACACCTGTGTGGGCTATGATCATCTTGGAAGTCAGCCCTGTAGTAACTCATCTTTTCTACCCTTGGTATAATCTGCTTTCTTCCCGCTTGCCTCATGACTCAGAGAGGGACATAAGGGTAAGTTCCTCTTAAGCCGATGAGTACAAGGAATGGCGCATCCCTAGACCGAATGATAAACTCCCCAGTTGAAAACAACTCGTACATCCATTGTACCTGCTCTTCTTTCAGATTCTCCAATAGTTCTACCCATCCACTGGCGTCTTCCGGGCGAGCGAACATATCCGGCATGAAATGCGTTCGCTTTGGATGATGGAAAGAGATATGGTCATCCCCGTCTCAGTGTATGATCTCTTGGCTGTAATCTCCCTTCTGGAGATTTTAAATGAGCCAGAGTTGTAGTAGCAAATTGCACCCTTCATAGTGTGGTGCCCCTTGTTGACATTTCTCTAAGGCTCGGTACAGTTCAGCGAGGATCATGGGTGTTATGTTGAATGTCTGCCCGTCGATACCCTCCATTATGGCTTTGGTTACCATGGCTAGTCATGTATGGATTCTAGCCTTCTTCATTGGAAAGACTATCATGCCCAGGAAACAGAACATGAATACAAAGGCTCTCCTATGTGTGTGTGCCCCAAAGAGGTGAGGGCGAACTCGTCCATGTGAGTACGGTAGGATTTTCTATGTCCGAACCTTTCATACATGAAGTCGAAGGATATGTAGGAATCCTTTACTCTGGTCAGATTAGGATTCTTTTTTAGCCCCATCATTTTCAGGAACCCTCTAACTTTGCGGTTTTCTGGCACAAGCAGCCCCGGTCTATCCCAAGGAATTCCGGCTAGACCCCCGATTTCTTCCAACAGCGGCGTCATCTCAATACCCCCAAAGCGGAAGGAAGACCGTTCACTATCCCAAAACAGAGTAGCAGCTTCCACAATCTTGTTATCTGGCCTAACTTCCAAGAGTGAAGGAAGGTTCCCTAAGTGCTTGCGGACAAAAATCCGATCACTACCATGCAGATCCTCCCACCAGCTTAGTAACTTTGGGTGAATGTTCTATACCATACTGAATCTGGGGACCTCGTGCCTTATTTCCTGCAAAATAGAGTGTTAGGCCCTAACCCCACCGACTTGACTATTTAAACAATTAATTAGCAAAAATCTTTTTAGCTCTCCAAATCAACGCACATACGTGAAGGCGTCCGTTTGGGTTTCAAGGAAACCCGATAGACTTTTGATTTAGGCTATCTTAATGAGTCATTATGCCGACGACATAACAGACTCGCCTAGTTTGACCATGATGCATGAATAGTTAACAGAGTAAGGTTTCTATTTTTGAAGTGCTAGACAAGGTACCCTTGAGCGTACAACTCAAGAGGGAAAGGCACGGAACCGTCGACTACACCGTTGCTCGACTGGTTTTACTGCAAATATGCTTTGCAAAATTTAAGGGGTTTATAAATGTTGGAAGAGTGCAACCACTCATTATAAGCGTTGCTATTGGATTTGATTGGCACGAGTGGAAAATGATGTTGAAGGGTGCAATTACAACAGTCAAATAACTACATGTATTTTCACGTTCATACAATAATGATTACAATAGATGCTCGGAATTTAAGACGGAATTGAAATAAAGTAAAGGAAGTAAAGCAGTCAAACTGTTGAAAAAAGGAAGACATGAAGAAACAAGTTAGAAATTATGAGGAAATTATTAAAGCAATGAATAAAGGTAGTAAAGAAAGCAATAAAGTCACAAAACACCTAATGGAAAAAGCCTTAAAGAAATGTCCCCAACAGAGTCTCCATGTTGTCAAAGCCCTCTTTTTCAAAAGACGAAATCACATTTTACGACATTATGGCAAAACAACTCTCATTCCCATTTGGGAATTGGGTTATGGAATTTGAAGAGTCACCACCTAATTATTATAGTGCATTAGGACACTTTTAAAAATGAGAGCAGTATTTTGACAGAAGCCCAGAGTTCGGTAACGGCTTGAGATTATCTCGAGGGGAAGCTGTTAGGCACCCCTCAAGATCCACTAGTGTGGTTCCCAGCCGTGCTAATGTGAGTTTATGAATAGATGAAGCAAAGAGACAGATAAGATTCACATATAAACATTTGGACAACATAGGAATTTTGAAAAGGGAAAGGCATAAATTAAATAAAGTAAAAGAGAGAATGGATTTGAAAAGAAAATCATTACTTTAGAAAAACGTTTAAATAAAGCAGGCAAAGGAAAGGGAGTCCTAGGTTTACTATAATATGGATCAGATCGATGCAATACCCCACACACACTCCTCAAAGAGGGGTCGCCTATGGTATTAGCTCACCGGTCATTATCTCCATATTCTACCCTTCTCTCCCGTTAAGGTATTGAAATGCGTTGGTATCGTTTACTTATTGCATACTAATACCAGTCCCAAACTATTAGTCCTGGGGGTATTAGGACTTCTAATCCTAAGAGGGGGAAGAGAAAGATAAGATATATAAGGAGTTTTCAAAGGTAAAAATACTAGAACGACAATGAAAAACAAATAGAATCTAAGAGGTATGCAAATAAGGAATTCAAAGGCTCAGATAAAACCAGGCAACACTGCAACGATTAGTCTAGCATGACTTCAAATACTAGTTTGGTCTTTAGAATATATTAAAAAAGGAGGACAGATTAGTTTAACACATAGAAGTTGGATAGAAAATCTTCTCTGCGCCCTCCGGACCCGTTTTTAGGAATTGACAGGTTTTAAAACCAGTTAGTCTTAGAGGAAAACATTATTTTTTCAGATATAGGTCTGCTGAAAAGAGAATTGAAGTTAAAAAAAACTGTTCAGAAATGGCTTACAGATTAGCCGCATTGTTTGAACAAAAAAAAGGATGCAAGAAAAACGTTTTCAAAAGAACTTTAAAATGTAAACTCAGGCAAGCGAAGTAATTTAAAACTGCAGGTTTGGCATTTGAAAAAGACATTATAAGTTCAGAATAGCAGAAAAAGGGCTGATCTGGGTTCGATTTTGAAAATAGACAGACTTGGGACGAATTGCATTGACGCGTTTTAAACATACTTGGCGAGTTTGGGACATAATATACACATTGACCCTTTCAGTTACCGCTTTTATACGTTTAGACGGCCTACTGTTCGCCTAGCATTTATATAATTCTTATAGGCATGTTTTCTAAGCGGGATGCAATACTGAGATCCCATAGGCATGCTTTCTATACGAGATGCAAGTTGAAAGCTTATAGACATGGTTTCTATATGAAATATGACATTGAAACTTGTAAGCATGGTTTCTACATGAGATGTGATAATGCAAACCCTATAGTCATGGTTTCTATCATGAAATATGACATTGAAACTTGTAAGCATGGTTTCTACATGAGATGTGATAATGCAAACCCTATAGTCATGGTTTCTATCATGGTTTGATGTAGCATTGTAAAGCCTTACAGACATGGTATCTATCATGAGATGTGGTATTGAAATCCTTATATACATGGTATCTATAGAGAAATGCTGCGTGGAAAGCCTATAGAGATGCTTTCTATATAAGATTGCAATAAAGTAAACCTATAAGCATGCTTTCTACCCTTAATTAATGCACTAAAGTAAAACCCATCCATATCCCCTTTCACTATATCCCCGAGTTCTTTTATACAAATTACTTACAAAATATGGACAGAAAAACAATGAAAGAAATAAAATAAATACATCAATACAACAACAGGCCCGAAGAAGCACAAAGCAACTTTAATGTCCAACATATGCCTTTTACCAAATCCGGGCTCCCAAATCCGAGGCTTTCTCTTTAGAGTGTTACAAAGTTCCAAAGGCTTTCATGAAAATCCATGCAATGCTTACACTCTAAGCAATTGGAGTAGTGCAAGCGTGGAATTACCAGCCCTAAGGTATCCAAGTTCAGAGGAGACTCCAGAGTCCCCTAAGCATGGCTTACCAAAGGGGAGTAGGACTTAAAGAACTATAATAAGTGTAAAAGAAAGGAGTTAGAGGAAACCCAATGCGACATGTGGTCATACTTAGACATGAAGTGAGAGTGGAACACCCATAACCTCATACATGGTTCAACAGGCAAGAGCAGACTTCCAAACAAGTCAGACTAGAGCCTATATGGTGATTAGGATACCAACAAGCCTATGTCAAGGCTCAAACACATAGTACGGGGGATAGGGAATGTGATTATTTTGAGTATAGGCTGACAACAACCTTAATTCTAAACTAGGAGTGGCAATGAGGCGCCACCCTAGTCCAAAACACACTCATATGCAAACAGGGGTTAAGGGAAAGGGGATCACATAAGAACACTTGAGATAAACAGAATTAACTAAAGGGATTCGGGGGAAGGGAATGTACATGAACTTAAACCATAATAATAAAAAATAAACAGACAAGGGAAATGGAGAAGGGGGTTAAGCATGCATGAACTTAAACAGAAGTCATAAACAGACAAGGGAAAAGGGGAAGGGGGTTGAGCATGCAAGAACTTAAACTGAAGTCATAAACAGACAAGGGAAAAGGGGAAGGGGTTAAGCATGCAAGAACCTAACTGAAATCACAAACAGACAAGGGAAATGGGGCAGGGGATTAAGCATGGTGAACTTAAACTGAAATCATACACAGACAGGGGAAAAGGGGAAGTAAACAGGTAGTTTGAAGGTTGATAGTATAAACTAAGAGCCTACCAGTTGCAAACTTGAGTAGTAAAGCAAGTAAAGCAGATGAGATTTTATAATTTAGCCTTGGCTTTCAGCCGGCTAAACTCCAGCAATAGAACAAGTAACAGAGAAAAATAGGAGAGAAGAGAGAGTTTTTTAGTGAGTAAAACTGAGGATAGTTCGTGTAACTGTGTGTCTCTCTTTGAGTGAAAGAGATGGAGGATATTTATAGTTTTGAAGATAACTAGCTACTAAGGCAAGAAAATAATCTTAATATCAATCACAATCAATTAGGGAAAGAGTTTCCTATAATTAAGGAACTGGGCTTGAGGTAAATAGACCCCAATTTATTTTTGGAAAGAAAATCAAGAAAAAGTCATAAAAATACAGGACAAGTACGTATAAAGAGGTTTGAAATTCACACGGTTTAACACATAAGGTAAGTCAATCACATAGAGAATCAAGGAATTGAGATACTAATAGAATTTGAACTTAGTCAGAGAGCATGTCCAAATTAGAGAATCAAACGAATTCATAAGAAATCAATTTCCTAAAAATTAGGGCTATCAAAAAGGGGGAAAATAGGATTATATAAGGAGATGCACAAATTCGAACATGCGAGACTGGAATTAGTAGAACAATCATGTAGCAGAAGCACTCAAATAAGAAATCAGAGGCGGCTAGGGTTTAAACATGTAGCAAGCAATTACGCAGAGAAAAATGAATAAAAAACCCCTAAAGCTTAGGGTTTTCGTCACATATAGAGTATAGAGAACACAATGAAGAACATAGAACACAGTGAGCCTATTAGCTCGGAAACCCTAGAAATAACATAGTAAAGAAATACCTAGGAGCCATGGTGGAAAATACTTAGAAATAACAATAAGAACTAGAAGAAAAGACAGCAGAGCAAAGAAATCAAGGAAATCAGAGTAATCAAAGAAATCCTAATTTTTTAGAAGACGAATAGTTTGAAAACCAAATAGGCAAAGGAAATATGAGAAATACCTTGAAACTTTTTAGAGAACACTAGGATCTAGAGGAGATCGTAAAGATAAATACTCAGAGAAAAGCATAGAGAGTTGGGGTTCCAGAGAAAGCACCCTAGATAGAGAAAAAAACTGGAACGGACTAGTTCAGAGTCGACGAAGGACTCACAGTCTGAAGGCTTGCCGAAAAAAGGCCGGACACGGCTACAAAACTCACGTTGAAGGACCTCTGGTTTGATATCCTTCGAGATAGGTTTCGATCTTCGAACCCAGGAACCATGGGAGGTGAGGAGTGGTGGATAGGTGTTTTAAGGCTTAGGAAGCCATAATCGCCGCTGAAACGGAGCCGGAGAAGGCTAGGGTTCAGAAGGGGCTAGAGAGCATTTTGGGGTAAGGGGATACAAGGGCGGCTGAGATTGTGAGAATGGTTAGGGTTTGGGGGTGTTTGGGTTTAATTAAGGCAGGTTCAACGTGGACCGCTGATCTGAGTGATCAACGGCCACGATTAAAAAGGGTGAGTGGGGCGGGTTAATTTAGACGGGTTCGTGTCAAGTAATACACAAATTGGGTGGTGTAATTGGGGGTTGAATTCGGCAATAATTGAAATAAATAGGCTCTGATTTAAATAGCCAATTTTCCCCAATTTGAATTTTATAAAATAGTAAATGGCATTATAAAAATCCAATTAAAATACTGATAAAATGTATATAGGTATTAGTTAAAAATATTAGGAACGATTTTGTAATAAAAATGCTTATTAAATCGAGAAATGGGCGAAAATTGCAATCTAATGCGATTTTAATTTAGAAATACCTAACAACCTTGTAAAATTCTATAAAAATGATATAAATTATATTTTTTATGTAAATAAGAGAGTAAACTGGATTACTTATCAGAATAACAAGATTTGGGGCTAAATATTTGATTTTATATTGCAAAATAAGTCGTAAATTAATTTTAAAATCCTTAAGAAAAATGTAAAAAATACCAAGGCCTTTGTGGATGCTTATATATGCATCTACATGCTATTGTGGGAATATATGGGATATAGAAATACATGAAAAAAATTGGGTATCAACAATATGTAGTATTTAAAATATAAATTTATTTTTAAAATTTAAGTTAAATAACTTAAAATTTTAATCGACTCGAATTCGACCTCATTCGATTCACTTAAGAGTGAACATTCAACCTCCTTCGAATCACTTAAGAATCAACATTCGACCTCGCTCGAATCGATTAATATTCAACCACGTTTGAATCACTTAAGAATAAATATTTGACCTCGCTTGAATCGACTCACATTCAAACTCGTTTGAATTAATTAACATTTGACCTCGTTCGATTAACTTAAGAGTCAACATTCTACCTCACTCGAATCGACTCACATTCAACCTTGTTCGAATCACTTAAGTGTCAACATTCGACCTCGCTCCATTCAACTCACATTCGACATCGTTCGAATCACTTAAGAGTCAACATTCGGCCTCGCTCGAATCGACTAACATTCAACCTCATTCGGATCACTAAAGATTCAATGTTCAACTTCACTCAAATTGACTCACACTCAACCTTATTCGAGTTAATTAACATTAGACCTCGTTTGAATCACTTAAGAGTAATCATTCGACCTTGCTCGAATCGACTCACATTCAACCTCGTTCGAAACATTCGACATCGCTCGAATCAACATACATTGGACCTTGTTCGAATCGCTTACGAGTTAACATTCGACTTTGCTGGAATCGACTCACATTCATCCTCGTTCGAATCAATTAAGATTCAACATTCAGCCTCACTCGAATCGACTCACATTCGACCTTATTAGAGATAATTAACATTCAACCTCATCTGAATCACTTAAGAGTCAATATTCAACATCGCTCTAATAGACTCACATTCGACCTCATTCGAATCGCTTAAGAGTTCACATTTGACCTTGCTCGAATCGACTAATATTCGACCTTGTTTGAATCACTTACGAATAAACGTTCGACCTCGCTCAAATCGACTAATATTCGACCTCGTTTGAATCACTTACAAATAAATGTTCGACCTTGCTCAAATCGACTAATATTCGACCTCGTTTGAATCACTTACGAGTCAATGTTCAACCTCACTCGAATCGACTCACATTCGACCTTATTCGAGTTAATTAACATTCGACCTCGTTTGAATCACTTAAGAGTCACTGTTTGACCTCGCTCGAATCAACTCATATTCGACCTCGTTCGAATCACTTAAGAGTCAACATTCAACATCGCTCGAATCGACTCACATTCGACCTTATTCGAGTTAATTAACATTCGACCTCGTTTGAATCACTTAAGAGTCACTGTTTCACCTCGCTCGAATCGACTCACATTTGACTTCGTTCAAATCACTTAAGAGTCAACATTCAACATCGCTCGAATCGACTCACATTCGACCTCGTTCGAATCATTTAAAAGCCAATATTCGGCCTTGCTCGAATCGTCTCCCATCCGACCTCGTTTGAATCACCTAGGAGTCAACATTCGACCTCGCTCAAATCGACTAACATTCGACCTCGTTCGATTCACTTAAGAGTCAACATTCGACCTCGCTCGAATCAACTCACATTCTACCTCGTTCGAATTAGTTAACATTCGACCTCGTTCAAATCACTTAAGATTCAACATTTGACCTCGCTCAAATCAACTAATATTCGACCTCGTTTGAATCACTTCAGACTCAACAATCGACCTTGCTTGAACTGACTCACATTCGACATTGTTTCTAATTAATTAACATTCGATCTTGTTCAAATTGCTTAAGAGTCAACATTCAACCTCGCTCGAATTGACTCACATTCGACCTCGTTCGTATCACTTGAGTCAACATTCGACCTTGTTCTAATCGACTCACACTTCGCTCGAATCGGCTCACATTCGACTTCGCTCGAATCGACTCACGATCGACTTCGTTTGAATTTATTAACATTCCACCTCGTTTGAATCGACTAGCGATCGATCTACTTCGTTCGAATTTATTAGCACTCGACCTTGTTCTAATCAACTACTGTTAAACTTCTCTCGAATTAACTAACATTCGACCTCGTTCGAATCAACTAGCATTATACTTCACTCGAATTAACTAATATTCGACCTCGTTCGAATCAACTAAGGGTCGAGAACTCTCACAAAGGATGGTATTTTGATTCTTACTTAAATTTATTATATCATATCGTTAAACATGTCGTTTTATACTGATAAAGAGTGTCACTTTATGCAAGGACCGATTTGGTATGGTCACATTATTATTCTTTTTTCTTTCCTCTTGTCTTGCCATTTCTTATTTTTACATGATCCTATTTTATCCTTTATCTTTTTATACAACAATTTTACCTTGTATCTTAATTTTTCTTTATAATAGTACAAATTTAATTCTTTATATTATTAGTTACTGACATCATGAATCGAAAGTGAATAATACAATCTATTCAAATATTATATACATCACAACTATACAAGACAATTGATGCATAATGCATTTATATTATCTATTTTCTGACAAGATATTTTAGGAAGGCCATCTGCTTTAAAAATTTGAATATATTCAAACAAATACTATATTTGTCTTCTTCTGAATTCCTTGCGGCTTGTGCTGCCAGATGTTCATCCAATGGAAGAGAACAAGGTATTCCCGATAATTTAGGAATTACAAAAAATATATATGTTAAAATAAGATGTCTTATGTATACATGGCAGCACGTTTATAGGTTGCACTAGAACCTAATTTGGAGTAATCTTCTGAGGATTCGATCCTCTCAATCCAATATGAAAGATTACTTTGGACCATTATGGATTCACTCAATCTACCAACACCTCATCAAATCTTAGCATACACAAATTTATGGACATTCGATCACAAAAGTCAAATATGAATCTATCATACAATCATTACTTAAAGAGGTTAGTCACAAAATAAGATAAAAACTTATTATCATCAGGTATTTATACCAAATTACATTAATTTATTATAGCTAAATCATAAATTTATGTGAAAATCTGCATTAATTAACTATAATTTCTTGATACGACTGTATGTGAATATGTATATAATGTATTTATTAGGTGGATGTAAATATTGAATGCAAATAAGTTTAATTATGCCCTCAAAATAATGCGTCCAAGATTTTGTTCTTTTATTTTGTCTATAATCTGATTTTAGCGTGGAGAAATGATATTCGAAATATCAACAAATGGATATATGCGGATCTCTTTACATATAAGATGGATAAATTTAAAAAGGTATTCTTTGATTTGCAAACAAGAGAAGATTATAATTCTGGTGTCTTCTTTGAAATAAAATTTAGGGCGTGGATTCTTTTTTTTTCTTTTCTTTTTTAATGACAGAATAGCCTAAATGGCACTTGTACTTCACTCACTTTGTCATATCGGTCCTCAAAGTTATATACTTTCCAATTGAATATTTATTTTGATTCAAAAGGTGAATAATAAACGCTTATCCAACGTGGCTTATCCTATGAATCATATGTGGCTTCAGTATGTGATTCACATGCCTGTAAGGGGCATGAATACAGTAAAAAAATCCCTAATGGTAATAATTCAGCCTATTTAACACCCATTTGCTTCTTTGTATCTTATTCTCCATTGTTGAACATTATAGAAGCTAAATGTAGCAAATCTGATGCCTTCTTATTTCTTTGCTAGCTTCAACAGTGAAAAATAAAATTTTAATTTTATGTGAATCTTCGCTGCCCATCAATTTTTGCAATCTCCTTTTGTTTTGAAAGTCGATTTTTTCTGCTTCTCCTGCAATAAATACGTTATTACCGCCTCTTCTCCTTCAACAATGAGGATGGAACCTTTGTGTTATTTTGGAGTTGTTGCAGATCTTAAAATATCACGAACACTACCAATCTTGGAAGGAGGTTCCTGTGCTGCCGAAGATATGAGATTGGTGAAGGTTGTGATTTTTTCAGATGGGTTGATCATGCGATTGAGGAAGAATACTACAAGACCATTCTTGTTACTCTTATTAAGAAGAGTGATCGATGTCATTGTCAAAGAAGCCAAGGAATGTCGGAGTTCAGAGTTGCTGCTATTATAATTGTGGTTCTAGTTGTTCTAATGTTAGCTATTATGTTATTTGTTTAGGATTGATAGTGCAGTTTCTTATTTCCTGGGTTTAGGCTACATATTTTGTGTTAATGTAAAATTTTATTCATGGGATATATTGACAAAGGCTCCATTACATCAACAAGTACTAATATAATGGCCTGTGTCATAGCCAGTTAATAAAATATCCAAAAATAAGGTAGTTGGTTTACAAAATATTGTCAATGATAGGCAATCAACAAAAATATACATAATGAAGTAGCTTTACAAAATATTGTCTACCACAATCAACAAAAACATATATATGTAAATATCAGTTGAGCACTTCAATTAATGTCTGTTGTAGCTTGGCTGCTAGGTGTGGATTATGTAACTGGTGTGGCTTAAGTGGTTGTAGCAGACTTTGCCCTTATGTAACTCTGTTGAAGCTGCCTTTGTATAACTGCTACTCGGCCCTTCCACTTTAGTCCAGGTGGTTTGAACCTAAGTTCAAAGTTGGTAGGAGCAGAAGTTATGAGTGTAGAAGGATTGTGTACCACTTTGTCAGTAGTTCCAGAATGCATAAAAATAAAAGGTTGTGAGTGAGGGATTATGTAGTAAACCATTGTGTTGAGTTGAATATTTACCCTCTGTATAACAGTGCCACTTGGACCAAATAGCACACCATATCTTGTTGTCTTTGGTCACTTGGACCCTGCATTTGCACGACCTCTTCTAGGCTCAATTGTCTTCTTTTTTGGACCTCCTGGAACATTTGTTGATTATTGTGTGCTTGGATCAATGATTGGTGGAGTGAAGGATGCACTTTTTGTAGTTGAAAGTGTTGTTGTTGATCCAGCAGCAGGTACTGATGCACTTACAGGTGTTGTTAATGCGCTAACAGTTGTAGTTGTTGCTGCTGGTTCTGATGCACTTCCAAGTGTTGTTGATGCACTTCCAACTGTTGTTGCTGCTGGTACTAATGTACTTAAAGTTGCTGCAGTTCCACTTTTAGCAGTTTCACCTCTACCTGAACTAGTTCCAGGCCTTCCCTCTTGGTTTTTCTGCATACACATAACAAAACTATCACTAGTAATTGAATTCTTTCAATATTAGTAACAAAACAACATTAATGCTTATTGCTGATGGGCATCCTTTCTTGTTATGTCCTATTGTCTTGCACAAAGATTATCTTATTTATCTCCCTATCCTTGTACCCTTCCCAAACTTCTTCTTTGGTTCATCAGCCGCCTTTGTCATTTTTTTTCTTTGGCCTTCCTGGCATTGCAGTTATAACGGGTGGCTCACTAGCCGGCAATGTGCTTTTTTGCCACAAATTCATACTAGTTAAAAGTTGAATGAATCTGCTATATGCCTTAAGGTAGGTATATAGCTCAACCTCATAGCTCAACCTCATAGTTCAACCTCATACCAATGGTCAACATATAGCTCAACCTCATAGTTCTTGTAATGCATTGCAATAATTGCATGTGCACATGGAATTCCTTTGAGTTGCCAATGATCTATAAGTACAAGTATATGCCCAAAAGTCAACAACATGTTTATATGGCCCATCCTGGATCTCATACCCTATTTCACCATTAAATTTGACTTCACATTTGACTGCCCTTTGAGCATTCTCTCCAAGTATTTCCATAGCCATGAGTGATATCTCACCTACTCATTTTTCAGAAAACACTCTCATGCTATTCATCATGTCCATACACTTGATTCTAATTTTCTCTAACATAATAATGATAGACTTGTGCCTAGCTACCAACATCCAACTATTAAATATCTCACACATGTTATTCTCCTCTACATCACACTTACTATGGTCTTTGAAGTATACCTTACACCATGTTTCCTTGATGTATTTCAGTAAGTCCTGAATAATATCTCCCCCCAACTGGTTCATTTCATCCAACTTCTTGCTAAAGTAAACTTCAATTGTAGCTCTTGTACACCGCTAGAATTTTTCGCCATCTTTGCTTCCAATTAGCCCATATATTTCTAGCACACCATCTCATTTAAACATTTGGCAATAACTGAGTTATTGCTAGATGAATACCCTACAATCATAAAAGCTATATTGTTATAACTTAAACATAAATGAAAACAGTTACATTTTAAAGAAAGAGTATTAGAAACTATACCTTCTGTACATCAGACATGGCTGTCAGCCCTTCTCCATCAGTTTCTGTCAAGTTTAGATTATGCTTGAGACATCTGATAAACCAAGATCATGTATCCTTTAATTCCTTTTGAACTACTGCCCAAGACACAGGGAACATTTGATTATTTCCATCATTGGAAATGCAGGAAAGCAGTTCACCTTTACATGTCCCCTTTAGGAATGCACCATCAAAGCCAATTATGTTTCTGCACCCTTCTAACCATCCAGTATTTAGTGCTTCAAGACAGACATAAATGCCCATAAATACTTCCTTTCCAGGAATTGAATCCTTAGATGTTCTTATCACTACAGTAGTGCCAGGATTAGTAGACTTTAGCATTTCTACATAATCATGAGGCCTAGAAAATTCTTTCATGTAATCACACATATTCTCCTTCATCACTATCATTTTTGCTCTTCTACATGAAGTTTTACTCACAAACAAGCCATATGATTGCTTAAGTAAGGCTTGAATCTGATGAAGTTTAATTTGAGGATCACTAATTATTCTGTCTTTGAATTTTGTTTTGCAATTCATGGTGGGTTACACATCTTGTTCCTTGTTTTCTTGTAGCATTTATGGACAGGGTTGTATGTAATCACACTAAAGTTTCTTGTGCTGCCTTCTATGCTACCAAGGATATGCCATGGACATCCATTCTTTGTACACTTTAACCTAACCCTTTCCTTCTTATTAGGTTTCAACTTACGGTTGACACCTTTTAGAATTTAATATGTCTGCAATGCCTCCCTAAATTGTACAACATTCTCAAATATCATATATAGTTTAAAAAATATTTTTTTTATAAGTTGTATCAAAATACACCCTCTTACATGGATTCCTAGCTGGTGCATCCCTTACTTCATCAAGGCCAACATGTTCTCTGTCATCATCACTACATACACTACCTGGATCTGAGTTATCAAAATAATAGTCATCCCTCCCTAGTTTTCGTTCATATTTTCTCCTTTTGTTATTATGCATATCTTCAAAATCATCAGCTACACCAACTGGACTAGATGGTATCTCATCTACATTTACTTGGGCATCCTTCTTTTTATTGAGTTTAGACTGTCTAATTTCAGCTAAATCATCTTCCAAATCTACATTCTTCAATGTTCTCATCTATACCAAACAGTGAGTCAGACCCTTCAGAATCATCAAGGTCTTCACCAAAATCGGAGTATGACATTTGAAGGTGATAGGAAAAGAAGTTATTACCTTCACCTTCATCTGATTCTTCTATCTCTTCATTTATATCAGCCCCCTTACCCACATCTTTGTCATTTTCTGTCCTAGGAGGTGACACATCAGTCCTAACATTTAACCCATAGTCATGCAATTCTGTTTGTATACTGGGGTCTAGTTTAGTTATGTCCTCAACAAGAATAGTGTCACTAATTTTATGGACAATACATACATCAACAAAGTCACCACCTTTCAATGTATTAAGAAACTTTAACACATTAACATCTGTTTTTAAAAGGGAAAATTTCATATTATAACAACTGGGTCCCCCACTTTTTAATTTTATAGCCCATATTTTAATTTATAACCAACTTGCAAAAAATAATAGGCTAAGATTCAACATTCAACTCTAATAGGTTCTCAAAATTACTATTTAATTTTTAAAAACTATTCTCAAGATTTTAAGTTAATTTTCGAATTAGTAACTCTGACTTAAATATTAGTTCAACAAAAAAAATCCAATCGGGTGGTGAAAATTAGATTTTTAACAAGCTTAAATATGTGGGTTTAAATTACGTATTTGATTTTGTGAGAAATTTGGAATGGGTATTATTTAGACTTGTTAGAAATAGTATAAGGAGGTTGTATATAAATTTTGAAGTTATTAATGTAGATTTGGATTGGTTTTGAACAAGAATTGCAATTGAAAATCGTAGAAGAAGCTCGTCTGCAGAAGCTTGTATAAATGTGTATAAGTGTATAAGATATATTTATACACTCACATACACTAATATATAAGATTATACATAATTATACAAAAAACTAACTTCGCCTTGCTCCTTGTGTCTTTTATGAAATTTAACTCAAATCTTGTTGTACTCCAAATCACTTCAAATTTAAATTTTAAACTCCTTTTGATATTTTCAATAAATTGGAACAACACCCAATCCTGAAAACTAAGAAACTCAAGAAAACCCATTTTCGAAAACAAAACTTTGAATGGTCTTCAATGGTGGACTTTACTCTTCAATTTTCTTACGTTGCAACCAGGTGACACAAGATGTGAAACAAAAAATATATGGCCCCTTGAAGCATATGTAGATGATGTGAGAAGAGAGAGTGAAAGCAATAGTTGTGAGAATACAGATTTAATTTCATAGCTTTTAGAAGCAGTAGTTATAAGAACACATATTTTAAATTTACTAATGCTTTCAAAATATGTTCAATATGGGCTAGGTAGGGTAAAACTTAAAAATATGGGCCATTTTTTGTTATAGTGTGAAGTCATGTGTATTTTATTGTAACGCTTTCTTTTAAAAATGTAATAGCCACCCCTTTTGTTAACTTTGCATCCATACAAATCGACTTCTAAAAGTCTTAAGTCACTAGCAAACTTGTGAAACAGCATAATATGTAGATCATCAATATCAACTGTAGCTAATTGAGGACAAGTTAGTCCATTTGCATACCTTGGGTCACGATCAGATACAAAATTACCAGTATGGTGGATTTGTAGGTTAACAAGGGTTGAAGCCATTTTCGTTTCATACCTGCAAAGTACAAAAAAAAATTAGTTTATCAATGACTATTTGTCATCAAAAGTTGCACCTTTACACAACTCCATAAACAAATCAATAAAAATGACAAATTTTTAAAGTAAAAAGGCTTGCAAGATTCCTTTTTCTTCCAACAATGCCTTATAATATTCAAAAAATACTGTGGTGGACCGCTAACAAGAATGAGACCCAACAAAAACCCAAGACACTAGGATGAAATTCTGATTTGAAAACAAAAACCAACACACTAAAGAGAATAACCAAATATGTCATTACATGCATGATACTACATTAAAAAGGGAATTTACTCTAACATATAGTAAAACACAACAAAAGCCCTACATATTACGGGATATTAAGCAGCAATTACGACCTAACCCAACCTCCCCATAAAAACCCCTAAAAAGAGCAAAATCGCCATAAATAGAAGGAAATGAAGAACAATAAAGTCAAAACATGAAGAACAAATGAAGAAACTTACCTCACAAATTTTGATAACAACTGTACATATGAAAATTCCGGCAACAACAACAGAAAAGAGACGAGAGATTCACTATTGTTCGATACTATCTAAGCCCTAATTAAGTGGGGTAATTGTAAAATGAAGGAAAATGTGGGTTGGGGGGGGGGGGGGGAGGGAGGATAATCATTTGTCGATTTTTTATCCTATTTGGCCGTCAGATGTGACTTGGAGCCTACGTGGTTAAACTTTATTAACGTGGTGTCCTACGTGTGGGCGATTGTCAAATACGCACTGACAACCTCCTTGGATAAGCGTTTATTATTCCCTTTTTGGATGAATATAAATGTTCAATTGGCAAATATGTAAGTTTAGGGACCAGCATGACAAAGTGGATGAAGTACATATGCCATTTAAGCAATTCTATCTTTTTTAATAAAAAAATTCTGAATGCCTATCTGCCGAATTTTGCTAGTAAAGAAATGAATAGAGAACGGGGAGTTAAGTCATCAACCTACACTAAGTATCATATAAAGGAGACAAGAAAATCAATCTAAGCAAAATAATATCATATCTTACGTTTATCCTAGTCTTTTTTCTAAGTTGAGTCTTAAGGAATTATCAACTTTTCCATAGCAGCCAAAGGAACTAGGTTGAGTTGGAACATCGTCAATTTAATTTGTTCTTTTTGTGAATCAATCAAACAAGTAAATTCACATAAATAAATGTTTCTTCAAGATAGTTAACAAATGAAGTAACCTTGTTTTATTAATCAACCATTATTTCTAGGGTGGAATATAAATATACACACATCTTTAACCTAAAAATGTGGTCATGTGATTGGTTTATGTATGATCGTCTGACAAAGACGTGGTGAATGCTAGAGAAGTTTAGCTGTTGGGACAATTGTCACATTCCCAATTATGGCGTAGGAGACAGCTATTGGAGTCAAAGTTTCTGAAACTTCAGTGAAAACATAAAGAAACTTCTTCAACTTGTCCTTGTCTCTATACATACTTTAAAATCAAATTCTTTCGGATACTCCCAATTCTCGTACTAATATCTGGTAATGGGGACCTAGCTCTACTTGAGAGGTCTGCATTACATTGCATTCAAACAATCAAAATTTCTATATGATCGAAAATAAAGTGAGATACTTGGGGGTTTTCGTTTAATTAAGAAGAGTATGCAGATTTAGGATTTGAAGGGATCCCATTTGGGGAGGGGAGGGGACGCTCCCTACCAAGAATTTTTTCATATTCAGGGCTCGAACTCGAGACCTCTGATTAAGGGAAGAACAGTCTCCTCCAATGCACTATATCCTATGGTGGTCATTTTCTTATATATATATACATACATACAATGTCTCGACCAAGGTTTGCAAGTGGTTTACAACCCTGTACCAACTAAATAGATCTATCCATATCTTAAGTTCGAGTCTTGAAAATAAAAAGGCGAACGTTTTACCCTCTGCAATAGGCTTATTTAATGAAAATATACATTAATTGGAGTAGTATATTTAAGATATTGAAGGACTTAAAAAAATCTATGATTTCTCTTGTGGTCTGTTCCAAAAGCAAATATACATTAATATACCATCGGCATCCTTCCCATCAAGAACTTTCCACCTTGTTCGAGTCACCCCAAGAACAAGGTGGGGAGTTCATGGTGGGAAGGATGTCGGGGATTTATTTGGAAACAACCTCTCTACCCATAGTAGGGGGGTAAGTGATCTGTGTACATAGTTTTCTTCCCAAATCTCACTAATGAAATTATACTGAATTGTTGTTATTGTGGTAGTTGTATGTTCCAAAAGCAATTGTTTGTACTTTATATAACTGGCTATCACCCTTATAGCTAGCCTAAATATGTATGCTATGATCTAAGCATATAGCACAGAAAAAAAGGGGTATTATATTGTGTCCCAATTGATAGGGTAAAGTAGCTCTGTATCCATGACTTTAGCCAGCTCATTTTTGATCAGGTATTGAGTAGAGATTCCTTATTTTAGAAATGGGCATTCTGCATTGAATTGTTATATCTCAACTACCATTCCAAGTACTTAAGGACAAAAAAAAATGATGGGCTAAATACGATTTAATATGTGATTAGTTATCTTAAATTGATTAGCTATTAATATTAGCAAAGCCGATATACGACTTAATATCTTGCTGCATTTGATAATGTCTAGCTAGTTATTGTTTGGCTAAAAAGTTATTCGAGCATTTCATATAGCTTGAAAACAACCAAAAATAGATTGAGTCAATCGGAATCAAACGTAATATGGTTTAGAGATTGCGAAATGACTAAGATATAAGAACAATGAGAATAGCAGATTTTACACTAGAGAGAGAGAGTCAGATAGAGAGAGTTATATATTTTCAATAATGAAATATACATGAGCATTTACAAAGGGAGAAGGTCCCCTTTATATACTAAGGAACCTTTCTCAAAATAATATAAAAAAGTACAAGGGTTAGTTATCTCGATATACGAGTGTCAGAGCTCGATGTGACATTATGGTAAGTCACATCACTTGGTCCGTTTATTGACTGAGACCGACCTTTCTTAAGTCAACCATGCCAAGGCCGCCTTCTTTAGTGAAACCGTATGTGGATACTACGTGGACGTGGAGAACCAAATTTTCCTAATACAGTTATTAACCAAAATTTTCACGATTTTGTAAAGCTTTTAAAATCGAGTCTACTAGATTATACAGATCATGTGCAATTGATTCGTTGACTTTTGGGGTCAAAGAAAAAGTTATTCGTCATATATTTGCACTAGCTCGATGATTATAATTTTGTGAACTGATCACAGATTATAGCTCGAATTGAATTGTGACTTGTTGTGGCATGTCTAATTAATGGAAACCTTCACTAGCAAATGGCATTATGACAAGTGGATTGAGAAATTGAAATTTAGGGGTTCGAATTGGAGGTTTATTATGCTAATTTATTATATTTTAATTCGATTATTTATACTTATTTAATAAATTTACAATTACATTTATGCGTACAATATAATTAGGATAGAACAATCGTCAGAGAAGGGTAGATAAACAGATAAAATACCACAATATAATTAGGATAGAACAATTACCAGAGTTATGATTTGAGTTTATGGGTTCAGAATTATAATACGTTTAAGTTAATGAGTTCAACATAATAATTTGAACATAATTAATAGATTTTTTAAGACAAATACATAATTTAGACCAAAATTAATGAATTCGGTCAAACCGAAATCCTGCATGCTAGCTCCGCCCCTATACAACATTACCATTGTCCAAAAAGTATACACTTCATTTTTATATTTATCACTTTCGAATGTACTGATTGAAGTGGAATTAACCAAATGGTACATATAGATGTGCTTGTCACATTACACTTTGTATGGGTCAAAACCTGACTCGTGATAATTAATAAAATTATGTCATTCTTAAGCATATTCGAATTAACAAATGGCACAACCATTTGTTAATGATAAGCACTCGAAGATTGCATCAGCTTAAACAATGAGGCTACGGCCTACTCGTTATTGATGGGCCTCGACACGGCCACAGTTGCCCGACGCTAGCTGGCAAGATTCACACCTATAAATATTAAAAGAAGAAACCCTAAATGGGGGGCTGCTTCTTCTTCCTGGCCATTCTCGAGAAAAGGAAGAATATCAGTGTAAGGCTCTAAACCTCTCCACGGAGAGGCATACCAAGCTAATATCATCAATAATTGATCTCTATCTTTCTCTCCCTAACAAATAATACTCTTTTCTTGCATTTTTCATTTGGTCGTTTGATTATTGCGATCTGCTATGATTCACCCTTGATCTATTTCGATTGTTTTTATGCTTGCAAAGTGTACAATAACTTTGAGCAAAACAATTTGGCGTCGTCTGTGGGGATTTCATAGCAGAATCGTGTAGTTCATCTATAGACTGAAGAAGAAAGGAAACACCCAAAAGGGAAAGCAACCCAGCTCAAATGAGCCAAACTAGCACAGCAGGTGAAGGGAACTCAAAAGATCCGGAAAGAATCCGAAACCTATTTCCCCCATTTTCAAGAAAACAAAAGAAGAAGAAGGAGAAGCAGATTCCCCCCCCCCCCCATCCCCGTTGCGTGGAGAACACGTGCGAGATACCTTCATCCCCCCGATACGGGACCTTGCTGATGAGTGGCACGAAGGCATATCAGACTTAGACCTATAACGGAATGACCTCTACAAACTAGTCAAGAAGACCACGTACAAATCTGACAAGATCTCAAACGAAAACCTAGCCCCCGATGCCCTGTACATAACGGGTCATGCTAAAAGAAAAATGTTCAACAATGAGTCGAACTGGGACTCATGCTACGTACCTTCGACATTGAAAGCTGCAAAATTTCAACTATGAGTTGAACAGGGACTCGTGCTATGTGCCTTCGACATAAAAAATTGCAAAGGTTCAACTACAGTTGAACAACAACTCAGACCATGTTCCCTCGCCCAAAAGTTCAACAATAAGTCGAACTGGGACTCAGGCTACGTGCCTTCGACATTGAAAGCTGCAAAAGTTCAACTATGAGTTGAACTGGGACTCAGGCTATGTGCCTTCGACATCAAAAAATTGCAAAGGTTCAACTACGGTTGAATAACAACTCATGCCATGTGCCCTCGCCCAAAAGTTCAACTATGAGTTGAACTGGAACTCAGGCTATGTGCATTCGACATCAAAAAATTGCAAAGGTTCAACTACGATTGAACAACAACTCAGGCTATGTGCCATCGCCCAAAAGTTCAACAACTATAAGTTGAACCGGCACTCAAGCTATGTGCCTTTGACATAAAAAAATACAAAGGTTCAACTACGGTTGAACAAAAACTCAAGCTATGCGCCCTCGCTTAAAAGTTCAACTATAAGTTGAACTGGGACTCAAGCTATATGCCTTCGACATCAAAAATTTCAAAGGTTCAACTACGGTTGAACAACAACTCAAGCCATACGCCCTCGCCTAAAAGTTCAACTTTCAGTTGAACTCGGACTCAAGCTATGTGCCTTCGACATCAAAAATTGCAAAGATTCAACTACGGTTGAACAACAACTCAGGCTATGCGCCCTCGACTCAGGCTATGTGCCTTTGACATCAAAAATTACAAAGGTTCAACTACGGTTGAACAACAACTCAGGCGCAGCGCCCTCGCCCAAAAGTTCAACTATGAGTCAAACTGGGACTCAAGCTATGTGCCTTCGATATCAAAAATTTCAAGGGTTCAACTACGGTTGAACAACAACTCAGGCTACGTGTCTTCGCCATCAAAATTGCAAACAATTCAACTACAGAATGAACTAAGACTCCGGTCCAGGCTTTCGCCATCACGAGCCCAACCCCGTCCGGACAGTAAGGCGGAACGCCCTCGTCCAGAAAGTTAAATGGTTTCAACCCAGTTTGAACCAACACTCAGGCCAAGCGCCCTCATCATTGGATGCTGCAAGGCTTGTTCCTCAACGAACGAAGGGACAAGTTAAGCACCCTCGCCAATCAAGTAAGTATGCCTAACTCGAACCAAGATGAGGTTCAATTTGCGATAAGTTTGGCCCCAGCCTAATTGCAGGGCCACGGCCAGCAATTTGACCATGCCCGAACTTGGAATAAGGCTATACTCCACCCTCCCCAAATGAAGGCCACCAACTTGGTCATACCGAGTAAAGGAAAGCAATTAGCAAAAAGCGGCCAATCCCGTCTAAGGCCATCGACGTCACCTAGTTTTCGACTGAAGGCGAGCAAACGACCCGACAACGATTGGATTCATCTAACTGACCAAGGCCATCAACGTCATAATGGTCAAGGCCACCGGCATTACCACGACTAAAGTCATAGGGGGATCAATAGCACACCAGAAAACTCCAAAGGCGAAGCCCCTTGAACGAGTGCAAAAAGAAAATTCGGAAACAAGAAAAGGAACATAAAATTGCATATATAACTACAGCTTTATTTACAACGGGTAACCCCCGCTTACATACGGCCAAGGCCGGCGAACAAAGAAAAATCAGCCAAACGGCAACAAAAAAACAAAATAGAATAAAACTAACTCTACAAAAACCTTTTTACTCAGCGCCACCCGCGCCACCATCAGCGCCCTCGGCGCCATCATCAGACCCTAGAGTGGCCGGGTCGAAGCCACAGCCAAGGCGAGTATCATGGGCCTTCTGACGGTCCCCCTCATAAACAGCTTTGGGCACAATGCCGGCCTCCCACAATTTCATGTACACGTTGAGTTGGGCCTCAGCAAATGACCAAAGGTCACGAGCGGGGCTGTAAGAAGCCGCCTGGTCCCTCAGGTGCAAATTCTCGGCCTCCAAGGCCATAATCAGATCTGCCGCAATCAGGGCATCCCGTTCCTAAACGACAATGCATTCCTCTAGCCCCGCTACTCTGAAAGCCGCAGTAAATCTCTCAAGCTCCCGTTCCCTTTCACGAACACCGACCGCCACCTCCAACGCCCCAGCCTTCATCGAAGCATCCCTTGTTTGCCGCCTCGAGGCATCGAGCTCCTCATCCAAATTAACCACCTACCTAATCAAGGCCTCAGAGGCCTCCGCCAGGGCCTCCTGACTTTGGCTCTCCCTCTCAGCTGTAGCACTCCTCTCGGCCTCCATCTCCTCGTCCTTACGACGAAGTTGTTCCTCGAGAGTGTTTACCCTGTTTCGAGTGTGCTGCACTAGAAGCTCCCGCCTCGCCAACTCTTCAACCAACTCCCAGCTGCGGGGGTCATCCCTCATGCGATCGCGCATCGCGCAGCAACTATCCCGGTAGCGGCGATACTTCTCCAGCGTCCGCCAAAAATATTCCCGAGCGAATTTTGGCTCGTCGAATACCCTCCACTTCTAAAAGGAAGGTCTGCAAGGCAAAAACAATTGTTAAAATAAGAGCGAAATCAGGGAAAGAATAGAAACGAAATAAGATTATCACTCGTACCCTAAAGCCCATCACGGCCACCTTGGTCATTAATCCGACGTCTGAAACGTCCCTCAGCGACCTGCTCTCCTCCTCTGAGAACAAAGGCGCAAACATCGGTGCCAAATTATCCTTCTCAATAAGCAGGTTCTGCTCGATAGGAATCTCAACATAACGAAACGGTCCCTCTGCATGTGCCATCGCATTGGTAAAGCCTTCCTGGAGCATGCGGACGTCGTCAGGATCCAAGTCAGACTCAGAGTCAAATTCCTCTCCAGTGGCGTCCCTTTCTTCCTCAACTGGCCGATAGGTCGAGGCTCCCTCCCCCGCCAACGGGTTGAGACTTACTTCTCCAACTAAAGCAGCTGCTGAGGAACCACCTTCCTTCTCAAAAACTGGGACTGAAGATTGAGCCGCCGAAGCGACGGTTTTATTTTGCCTGAGCCGACAGGGGCATCCCGCATTGTGTTTTCGCCCTCAAAGGCAGGCACAAGCGCCTCATTCCCCTCCGCACCCGGCGGCGAGGAGTCCAAATGTACCACGTCTGTAGTAGACGTGAAGGTGACCTTACGCCTAACCAATGGCCTTTCCTCCTCCTCCTCCTCCTCCTCCTCATCCTCCTCCTCCTCGGTCAAAGGCGATTCTACCCTAGGGCGAACAACCCCCGAAGATGCCTCGACCCAAGATGTAGACCATGCCGGGGAATGGGCCGCTGATGACCCAACTGAAGTCGCTCTCAGAACGGGACGCGAAATCAGCGTCCTAACCAGCTGAGCAGTCACCCCCGGACTTCGGAAAGCAAGTTGAGGAGCCTTCACATGGCGCACCCCCCCCCCCCCACCAGCAAAAGAAAAGAATTAAAAGGAGAGAAACTCAGCATGACCGAACATGAATGATGCAATAAGTCAAACACTCACCCGAAGCGAGTTTACGGACGTGCCTTTCCCAGAAGTACGGCCATGTGCGAATCCCCGCTGTCCGAGGAAGTATGGCCTCAACCCATTCGCTAATTCCGGACAGAGGGGCTGGTGGTGCCCGCTCAGCTACAAACACAAGTTGGTGTTAACGCTTATCAGAACAAAGAACAAGAAAGAACAGAAGGTAAAATCCGACGAATAGAAAATTCACGTATATGGTTCCAAGTCTCCGGAAATTCCCTGACATTCACCACCAAATGATCGGTGCTGATGTAGAAAAAATTTCAGATAAGTATGAGAATGGACCGCGTCATTTAGCTCCGCGGTCAGACTCCTGGCCCCACGAGGGACCATTCGAATTATGGTACCGTGATCCCTATGAGGGGAATACAGAGTCAGCACGTGCCTCAGCGTTATTTCTATTCGGGCCAACTCCGCATACTTGGCGAGCATGGCAAAAATCTTGTAGAAAGAAGGGACGAGTTGGACAAGGCACACCTTATAATAGCGGCAAAAATCTACTACCAACGTTGGAAGGGGAATATTGAACCCCAATCTGAAAGGACAAGCGTAGAAAACGCAATGCCTAGGGCGGTCGATGTGCACCCTTTCCTCGCTCCAGGCAAGGACGATATCAGCAGAACGAGGGATGCATCATTGCTCCCGTAATTGGGCGATGCCCACCTCTCCCATTAATGGGGCCTCGTTGACCTGATCCTCCCCCTCATCGGCAGTGACTTCAGTGGTCGGACCCTTGGGCAGAGAAAGAATATCAACCGCCGATGGTATCCTGTCGATCTCCGCCAATTCAGTGGACCTTGCCACCCTAGAAGATCCATCGACCGCCAGAAGAGTCGCCGGATTAAGGTCTGTGTGAGAACTGCTTGCCATTACTGGTTACTATGCAATAAGTGAACAAGGTTCACCGAAGAAGTGGCAAAGATGGCGATTGAGTGAAGGAAGACAAAGAACAATACCAATTAACGAAGAAAAAGAGCGCGAGAAGATGCTTCTTCAGAAATCTTACTTCGACAAATGCTGAAATTTGAGAAACGGAAGACATAACTCGTTTTTTATATTGCAAAAGTGGCTTTCGCGAATTCCAAAAGTCATAATTAACTGCATAACCAACCGCAAAATGGTTTGAATCCACAGTAACGTGTGTCATTAATTGCAGATACCATGAAATGACTTTGCAACCGTCAATCGACACTTTACCTTCGAAGCGGGTCTAACGATTTGGGTACGATGGAAGGACGTCCAGTATGCCTGTATACACCGAACACCATTGCAGCACACGTCAAGCACACCAATACCCTCAGCGGCCACCTACGGCAATGCATGTCCCTAGAGGAAAACATCAAACGGCCGTCTCCAAAAACTAAATCGCTACGGCCATCGTCCAAGAAAAAATGGCTACGGCCATCCCTTAAATATAAGTGGCTACGGCCATCCTCTAAGTAGAAATGGCTACGACCGTCTCCAAAATATAACTTGCTACGGCCATCCTCCAAGTAAAAATGGCTACGGTCGTCTCCTAAATATAAGTGGCTACGACCATCCTCCAAGTAAAAATGGCTACGGCCGTCTCCTAAATATATGTGGCCACGGCCATCCTCCAAGTAAAAACAGCTGCGACCATCTCCTAACTACGGACAGCTACGGCCATCCCAGGCTACCGCCGAAACGACCTCTGATTTCCTTTCCCCCGAATCTATTTGAATCACGTTTGGCAAATTTCGCTCATCGGGTTCGACCGGCCTCGACCTCGATAAGCGGAGGGACTACCCTGTATGTGTCAAAACCTAGCTCGTGATAATTAATAAGATTATGTCGCTCTTAAGCATATTCGGATTAACAAATGGCACAACCATTCGTTAATGATAAGCACTCGAAGATCGCTCAGCTTAAACAATGAGGCCATCGCCTACTTGTTATTGACGGTCATCCCCTCGACATGGCCACGGCTGCCCGACGCCAGCTGGCAAGATTCACAGCTATAAATATAAAGAGAAGAATTCCTAAAAGGGGGGCTGCTTCTTCTTCTTCCTGGCCATTCTTGAGAAAATAGAGAATATCAGTATAAGGCTCTGAACCTCGCCATGGAAAGGCAGACCAATCTAATATCATCAATAAAAAATCTTTATCTTTCTCTCCCTAGCAAATAACACTTGTCTCTTGCATTTTTTATTTGGTCTTTTAATTATTACGAACTGCTATGATTGACCTTTGATCTATTTTGATTGTTTTTATGCTTGCAAAGTGTACAATAACTTTGAGCAAAACACATTTAATACAGTTTTGTAACAGTCTTCTAAATCTTATTCTACTACACAATCAAGTCTTTTCGACCACTTCATAACTTTAACAACAACAACAACAACAACAATCTAGTATAATCACACTTATTGGGGTTGGGGAGGGTAGTATGTATGCAGACCTTACCCCTACCCTTGGGTAGAGAGGCTGTTTCCAAATAGACCCCCGATATTCTTTCCTCCAAGAATTTCCCACCTTGCTCTTAGGGAGACTCAAACTCACAACCTCTCGATTAAAAGTATAAATTACTTACCATCAGAGTAACCCCTCTTATCTTCGCTTCATATCTTTAACAAACAAGACATTCTTTTGCGTTTCACTTATGTTAGTTATTTATATTGTAGTTGATTAAATTTAAATTCTGTTGAGAGGTTCCATATATATCGGGCAGGATAAAGTATTGACTAACAAAAAAAGAATCCGTACGGGTCGGAGGAGACAAATTAAAGTAGGATAACAGCACATCGTTTGGCAATCAAAACTTGGTCACTCTTGCCACTGTGCCGAGATAGTTGTCATGTAAATCAACAACATCTCAACCACGTAAGCAGGGGAGGCCCGATAAATTTTAGGATCTAAAACCAAATTTAATGAGGGGTCATAATTTTTTAAATCTTTTTATTATTTATTTGAAGTCTATTTTATCTTTTCTTATATACAAAATTAATAATCTTTTCTTATATACAAAATTAATAATAATTTTCTTAAAATCAATAACTCCTAATAAGTATTTCTCAGTTGACAATATAACTAATTCAATTATTTTTTTTTATTATTGTTCTTAGGTAAGATTTTATCAATTTGAATTTTGAAAACTTCTTTCCATTGAAGCAATGGTAACATGAGTTATTAATATTATTCCTTAAGCAATTTTGGAAAAGTATTAAGAAACACTCACGATTAAGGCAATATTTTTTCAAATTTCTTAAGCAATTTTAAATTGTTATACATCTTCTAATTGTACTATTTACCTTAATACTTTTAATTCAGAAAATAAATCTTAAATCATCAATATCGATTGATTATTACGTTTTAAGGAACACTCACGATTAAGGCAATATTTTTTCAAATTTTAAACATCTAGTAATCTTAGTTTTTACTGCTAAATAAAAATAACTACCCATTATAGCCCCACAAAGTCGAATTCGGGAAGGATAATACGTACACAGGCCTTACTTTAAAATTGTCTAAATCTATTTTGAAGTGAAAAAATAGCCTTGTCTATTATCTATAAAAGTAATCAACTCTAAAGGACTCTTTGAAAGATTTTGAGATTTTATTATCAATATTTGTATCAAATTGATATTTCTTATATATCACACATTTCTTACGAAATTAAGACTCAATATTTATTTCAAGGGCAATTTTCTTGATAGAAAAAAATCAAACTTTTTTACTGTACATAATTTTTTTTAAACTTATACATAATCTATTTGGTATAAAACAAATAGGGCCCTGATAAATACGAAATCTAAAGTGATTGCTTTATTTACTTTATGGATGGACCGTTCCTGCAAGTAGCCAATAAAATATGAATTTTGGACTTTGATATCATATTTAACAGATGCAGGAGGCATTAATAAGCAACAAATTTGTAATGAAAATGATTTCGGGACCATAAAACATGTCAAAGACAAAGAAGAGTGGCATGCGTGTAACACTTAGGAATCATAATTATTCATCCTCTATTTCCCAGTAGTAAATAAAGAACAAAACAAACCATGGAATGTAGACCAAAATAGTAGCGCATGCCCCCAGCCAAAACTAGGTAGCCACATTGTGTGAAAAGCATTGGCTGAATTTGGACATTCTTGTTAATTAACCAAGGTGTTTGGCTTTAAGAAAAATTATTTTTAATATATCCATCACATGTACACATTTCAAGGCTGACCATATATAATAAACAAATGAAGAGAATGACGATAGAAGAATGGGAGATCCAAGGATGGTAAAAAGAGTGAAGGACAAAAATATCGAGAAAAGAGTGAAATGAGTGCCTTGGAACCAACAATGATTACTGAGAACTGATAAGTGCTCCTTTTTCTTAAAGGTTACGAGTTCGAATTATGTATATAAAATTCTTTATTAGAAAGTACTTTAATACTCTCAATATGAAATTCTCGATGTGAATTTAAATTTAATCGAACGTCAATACACTATCTAATATCATGTGAAAAGAGTGAACGATAAAAATATCCAGAAAAGAGTGAAATGAGTACCTTGAATTATGATAGAATGATAAGTACTCATATAATTTAAAAGTTACGAGTACGAGTCTTATATATGAAATTCTTTATTAGAGAATACTTTATTCTTAATATGAAATTTCTCGGTGCGAATGTAAATTAATCAGACGTCAATATAGTACCTGATATTAGGTGTAAAGAGTGAAGGACAAAAATATCGAGAAAAGAGTAAAATGAGTACCTTGGTATCGACAAGGATTATGGTGGAGTGCTAAGTACTCCTTTATTTTAAAAATTACGAGTTCAAATCATGTATATATAAAAAATTTTGTTAGAAAATTCTTGATGTGAATTCAAATTTAATCGAACAACGATACAGTACTTGACATCGAGTGAAAAAAAAGAAGTGCAGATATCAAATTAGTTCTCATATTATTTAAAACATATAGTAGCAAAACATATATTTAATAGTTATCCACCACGCATTACATGATCAAATATTAATAAATGTACCGAAGAAAATGATGGTATTACCCAAACCAAGAAGAGAACAAAAGTTGCAGGTTTCTTGATTACTTCTGCCAAGGTTAATGGCTAGGAACAACGAGGTGGTGAGGTGGGTTTGAGTCAGTCCGCGTGCGTCCTTTTGCGCATGATCCTATAAACCCATGCTGACCTCAGACTATGTTTTGTAAATTATTTTTATGAGTTTAAATAATATGTACTGACAGTATAGAAAATGTAATTTAGCGGATTATACTATATTATTATTAGGTTCGTCGGAATAAAGTTATACATTGACAAAAGAAAAAAAAAAACTATTTTGGACAATATTGTGTTTAGAGATCTTCTGGTCATTTTAACCCAACAATTATTACTTTATTATTCATGTTATATTATGCTTTGACATAGAGGAATCACATATTATTGTAGATAATTATCTTAAATTGATGATGCATTTTTTCTTTACGCTGTTAGTGTATGGAGCATAAACCCTATTTTTTTTTAATTACATTTGTATGCTCATTTTAGGAATTGCAGCCTGAAGTGTTTTTCCCATATCTAAACAGTAGCGTTGGCAATTGGCATGCATGTGTTTCTTTGGAATGCTATGACCGTTTATAAGCACAAGGAGAGGAATGTTTGTCAGGCCTTTTGCATGCTCAGCATTTTATATTTTCTATAACTCGTAATCATGCTCCCCAACAAAAGGAAATTAATTACTTCCCCCACCCCCACCCCCACCCCCCCAAATGCTGCCTATTTGAGTTGACACATTTTGACTACTAGTTGATCACAAGCTGACAAAAACCAAAATGAGTATATTATTACTCTTTGCCTTGTAACTCACGCAGCTAATTACTGAAATTTGGTGATACTAGCAATGGATGTTGTATTCTAAACGAAGTGCAAATTGTATATAGCGGGAAAACTTATCCGAGTTGAAGCCGGAGGCGGATGGAATAGAGTGGCAACGTTCAATACTTTTGATATGGGTAAATTTGTGTAAAAATCCACTAAAATTATAATAAATAAATTTGAACCTATATTTAAAAATACACTGGGTTTAATATTAAAAAAATTTAAAGATTGAATTCTATAACTTAAATTTTAGATTTACCTCTAATTGGTGACGGGTTACAATGTGTTAGGTACTTGAAAACATAGCAAAATGGAGATGAAGATGAGATGAAGAAGAGTCGGTTTTCAGAGAGCTCCTCGAGAACTCAAAAGCAAAAATCAAAAATGTCTGTCTCTCCCTCTTTACAGAAGCTTCTAGGAGCTTATATATCACTAACTTGGGCCAAATGTGAAACAAATGAAAATGGGCCAAGACTTGCTTCTGGCCCAAGATAATTCAGCAACCACCTTACTAAGTACCCTATATTCTGCTTCAGCAAAGGGTAAAGAAACTACTGGCTGCTTTTTGGACTTCCAACTAATCAAGCTACCTCCCAAAAGCACACAAAAATCAGTAACAGACCTGCGAGTATCAGGACAGGCAGCCCAATCACTGTCTGAATATGCATGGACTAAGATATCAGAAATGGCAGAATAGAAAAGACCCAAATGCATAGTGCCCTTAAGATATCTGAGGACATGGAGGGGAGCAGTCATATGAGGAACTCTAGGACACCTCAAAAATTGACACAGATGCTGAACAACAAAGCAGATGTCAGGCCTGGTGTGGGTCAAAAATAGTAGCTTACCAATGAGGCTCCTATATTGATCAGGGGAGGAGAAGAGGTCACCAGAATCAGCATGGAGTTTGACACTAAGATCCAAAGGACAAACAACAGGAGAAACATTCATACAGTCAAATTGAAGCAGCAGGTCAGAGACATATTTATGCTGATTAAGATGCATTCCACCAGGAACAACAGATATCTCAATGCCCAGGAAATAATGCAAAGACCCCAGGTCTCTAATCCTGAACTGGTCATCCATAAAAAGTTTCAGGGCAGAAAGCTCAGTCATTCCCAGTAATAATAATATCATCCACATAGACTGCCACAACCACAAGACAACTAGGTTGGCCCTTGATAAACAAAGAATAATCATTCAAAGAATGTGTGTATCCTCTGGAGTAGAGGGCATAAGAAATTTTAGCATACCATTGTATGGAGGCCTGTCTCAACCCATAAAGAGATTTCTTCAACTTACATACAAAAGGAGGGGATGCATAGGAAATAGAATCAGTAGAAGGGACAGAAACTGTTAAACCTGGAGGAAGTTTCATATAAACCTCCTCATCCAGATCACCATGCAAGAAAGCATTATTAACATCAAGCTGAAAGAGATCCCAATGATTCTTAACAGCCACAACAATAAGACATTTAACAGTGGACATCTTAACCACAGGAGAAAAGGTGTCAGTGAAATCAACCCCTTCAATTTGAGTATCCCCTCTAATAACAAGTCTAGCCTTATATCTTTCAACACTACCATCGGCCTTGTATTTAATCTTATAAATCCACTTGCATCTTATGGGTTTCTTACCAGGTGGAAGGGGAACAACATCCCAGGTATGGTTAGCATCCAATGCATCAAACTCCTTTCTCATGGCATCCTGCCATACTGGGACTGATGCAGCTTGAGAATAATAAAGAGGTTCAGATTCTAGAGGAGAAGAAGAAGATCCAGAAAAGGCAGGAAGGTGACAGACATAATCCTTAAGATAAGAGGTTAGGTTGTGCTGCCTTCCAGATTTTCTGGGAACATTAGGTGCTGTGAAAGGAGGTAAAGCAGGAGGAGAAATATCAGGATTAAAAGGAGGACTGGAAGCAGGAAGGTTGGGAGGAGGAGGCAGTAATGGAGGAACAGAGGAAGTAACAGGACTGGAAGAGGAAGGAGGAGTAGCAGAAGGAGAAGAAGGAAAGGGAGAGATAGGAATAGACAGGTCAGTTTCAGAAAAGGACTGCTCAGGAGAAGAAACAAAAGGAAAGGAAGAGGAAGAAATAGAAGGGTTAGAGGCAGTTCTAAAAGGAAATGAAGTCTCATGAAATACAACATCCCTGGACACAAAACATTTTTTGGAACTGAGATCATACATTTTGTAACCCTTTTTGGGAAAAGGATATCCTAGAAAAGCACAGGAAATTGCTCTAGGTTTCAGCTTATCCCTCTGTGGGATTGGAACAGAAACATAGGCAAGGCAACCAAATACCCTTAAATGAGAGTAAGTAGGGGCCTTGCCATGCAAAATTTCATAAGGGGATTTGCCTTGAAGGAGCCTGGAGGGTATCCTATTAATAAGGTATGTAGAAGTCAACAGTAAGTCTCCCCAGAAAGAGATGGGTAAACCAGATTGGAAGAATAAGGATCTACAGGTCTCAAGAAGAGTCCTATGTTTCCTTTCAACAACACCATTCTGTTGAGGAGTATGGGGACAAGTTGTTTGATGGATAATGCCTTGTTGGCTAAAGAAAGATGCACCATCAATGCTAGACCCTAATTCCAAAGCATTGTCACTTCTAATAGTTTGAACAATAGCATTAAACTGGGTTTTAACCATACACAGAAAAGACTTAAGCATGCAAAAAGCATTGCTTTTAGACCCCAGTAAATGTGTCCAGGTTGCTCTAGAAAAGTCATCAACTATTGTAAGAAAGTATCTAGAGCTAGAAAAAGTGGGAGTGTGATAAGGACCCCAAGTATCTACATGAATCAATTGGAAAGGTCTACATGTACTTATTGTGCTATCAGGAAAGGGAAGTCTAATTTGTCTAGCCATAGGACAAATAGAACAAGGGAAGGGCTGTTTAGAAGCAAATGGAAATGACATGGCAGAAATGTGTTTCATGTTTGCAATGAAATATGAGCCAGCCTCAAATGCCAAATGTAATTCACGTCAGTTGCAACAACATTATTACAGATGGAACTATTTACAGTTGAAGGTAAAGCAACAACTTTATGGCTAGAAGAACAGTAATGATTACAAGAATCAGAAAGGGAACATACAGAAGCATATGAACAACAATAAAAGAAGAAGGGGAAGCTGGCACCCAAGCAAACTTGTACAGACCATCCTCCTCTTTACCAAGATCCAGAGGCATCTTAAGAGAAGGGGCCTGTAACATGTAGAGGAAACAGGAAGCTGCAGTAAACAAGACTATGCAATGCAACTATTTTACTAGTTTGTGGATAGAAATCAGGCTGTGTTTGAAAGAAAGAAAAAACAAGACATCATGAAGAATGATGAATGGAGTTAATGCAAAAGATCATGTGCATGTCACTTTCACTTTATATCCATGAGGAAGAGTTACAAGATAGGGCACAGTTAAAGGTGTAAGGTTAAAGAGTAAATTTTTATTAGAGGTCATATGGTTAGATGCCCCTGAGTCTATTATCCAGGTGGCAGAATCAATGTGAGTAAGCATGCAAAATTTAGAATCAGAAAAAGGGCTCTCAGTTAGCATTGTACCAGCAAAATTGGCAGCATACATGGGAGGAGGAGTCTGGGCAGTAGAGTCCCCTAACTGAGTTTGTTGTAGCAAGGTCATCAATTGGTCATATTGTTGTCTGCTCAACCCTGGTATCACAGAACTCTGCCCATCCATGTTTGGAACAGGGTGATGGCTTTCAGGAGGATTTCCATGAGGAGCAGAAATATTTCCTTTAGAAAAAGGGAAATCCACACCAGTAGTAATATGAGCAGCAGCAGGTCTCCTTCCCTTGTTAAATTTTATATTTTGTGGATACTCATGAATCTTGTAACACTTATCAATTAAGTGTCCAGATTTTTTGCAGTAGCTACAGAATACAGATCCTCTGGCTGGGTCAAAATTAACTCTTTGTCTGAAAGGAGAAGGATTAGGCACAGTGACCTGATTGATTCCAACTGAATGTTTGTTTGTGTTGACATTGAAAGACATAGAGTCTGGATTAAACTGAGAAATGGACTGGACTTGTCTCTATTTCTCATTATTGAGGACTATATTATAGACATTGTCAAGGGTAGGAGGATGCTGCATCATTAGTAAGTTACTCCTTACCCCCATGTATGCTTCATTAAGGCCCATGAGAAACTGAAACAACTTATTCTCATCATCTTCTTGTATGATGCCAATTTTGGCAGCACAAATTCATCTTTTCCCATGATTTGTACACATTGTTCCTAATTCATCCCACAGTCCTTTAAGTTTATTAAAATATGAAGCTACATCTAGAGATCCTTGAGAAGTACGAGAGAGTTCTCTTTTTAGTTCAAAAATTTTGGTTCTGTTAGCAGTACCATATCTAGCTTCGAGCTGTGCCCATATACTCTGTGCTGTATCAGAATACTGCACACCCTCAGCTATCAGAGGAGACAAGAAAGCAGTTAACCAGGAGATTACCATATTGTTACATCTGTCCCATAACTTTTGTTCAGCCACATTAGTGGCTGGTCGGGGACATGTAACATCAATAAAGCCAATTTTATTCTTAGCAGACAGGGCGACAATCATTTTCCTCTTCCAACCCCCATAACCACTACCCGAGAAGGGAGTGGAGACAAGAGAAACTCCAGGAATATCAGAGGAGTAAACAAAAAGAGGGTTGGTGGGGTCAACAGAGGATGTATTAACACTCATGTTAGAAGTCATGAACAATAATGAGTTTTAAATCAAAAATAGTCTCGGTAAACAATTTGGAAAACTAGAGTTGTATCAAAAACCACATGCAAAGCATATAGCACCTAGAACAAGAATAGATTTACCCGCCTTCTTCGTGACCGGAGAAGAACGGCCTTCGATTGACAGAGAAAACCCTAGCTCCGAACAGCAGAAACCCTAGAACCTGGCTCTGATACCATGAAAACATAGCAAAATGGAGATGAAGATGAGATGAAGAAGAGTCGGTTTTCAGAGAGCTCCTCGAGAACTCAAAAGCAAAATTGTATCAAAAATATCTGTCTCTCCCTCTTTAGAGAAGCTTATAGGAGCGCATATATCACTAATATCACTAACTTGGGCCAAATGTGAAACAAATGAAAATGGGCCCAGACTTGCTTCTGGCCCAAAAACAAAATATTACACAATATACAGACAGTATACAATACATATACTATAAAGAATCAATGTATGTGTCTAGATTTGGAAGCTAGATAGTCTTTTAGCTCAACAGTACTTACCACTAAGTTTATGAATCACATGTACCTTGTATGTATTGCTGCATTTGTTGTGTATGTTGTAGCTTAGGGCTAAGTGAACATTGAAGCAGATCATATATATTCAATTTGCTTTTACGTATTTTACTTTTCTTGACTTCTTACATTTGTTTGCGTACTTTTCAGTTCTCATTAGGCCTTTTGAAAACAGCTACATGAGATAATGGATTAATCTGCTCTTTTGGGCTTGTTGAGCTCCTGATAGGTCGTGCTCCCGTTCTTCTTCTGATAACTGAAAGGAGAAGGAATAGAGAGAAATTTAAAAATAACCAGATTAATAACGGGATAAGTTTACAAATATTTACTTAACACAAACAATTTACCCGCTTCTATCCAAATCAAAATATTTACCCGATATATCTATTCCATGGACCATCGAATGCTTATTGATGATCGGTACTCATTTGATCATTTTCTTTGTCTTTTTCATTTAGTTATAGAATTAAAAAACTAATAAAGTATCTTTTCCCCCTTATTTGTTTCATATTTTTCTTTTTCCCCATATCAATTATAAAAAAAATAACCTATATAGCATATCTTATTTATCTTTCTTTAAATATATGTATTACTGTAAATATTTCTAGCACATAGGATCCAAAATTATATATCATTATAATAAGATGGTATATTAGTATAATAAAATAGCATATTCGCAATTAATATTATTATAAAATACTTGTCATAATAGTATACCAAATAGGTATATTACTATTTTATGTCTTCTGGCTCCTACTTCTTATACAATGAATATTATTTTAGGGGTTTTGATACAGTTACCCATAAAAATAAAATTATTTACTCTTGTATATCCATTTTTTTCTACCCATAAACTAATTATATTTCCTACCCATAGTAGCTTTTGTAGGAAATTTTTTCTTTTATTCTTCAATTCTTTTTTATTTCTATGCTTCTTTTCTTCTTCTTTTTCTCTTTTTTTCTTTTCTGCTTTTCTTTTTTCTCATTTTCTTTTTTTTTCCCTTTTTCCCTTTTCTAATTTCATTAACTTCTTTTTTTACATAATTCTTTTTCTCTTCATAATCTAATTTCATTTACCATTTTCACTGCTTTTATTATTCTTTTTTTATACAACAAGAAAAATAATTGATATAGTAAATGTTTGTTCACCTTTTTTTAATATAACTAGTACAATATCCTTTTATTTAATTTTTCTTTCTTATTATTTAAATTCAATTATTAAGCTGAAATAATATTAGTTGTCACTTGATCTGATACACTGAACATCACATTGACTGTTGTTGAGCACCATAAATTACATAATCAGATTCTAAGAATCAACACATCATTGTCATGCAAACCTTGATCTCCTTCCCTATAAATATCAATACACACTCTATCATTAGTAGTAATACACCAGTTATAGAGCAAGAAACATAATCTACGACAATCAAATCTCCATATATACTAGTTAGAATAAAAATGACAATAACATATCAAAAAATAGAAATAAAGTATAAGTAGCGAAAAAGACTTCTAGTACCATGTGAAACAAATATGATATATATGTATACCAACAACGCATATGATTTCTCTAAAATATTGCTACAACTATCTGCGACTATACTACTCTATCAAACCATTAAGGAACGCAATAAAAGTATGAGAAAATTACATGCTCGTATTGCAAATTAAATATTCGCAAAAAAACTTGTTCATTTCATATATTAAGAGGCTATATAGTTGTAGGGGGTCGTTACAACAATTGCCTATAACAATAAAAACTATTAAAACACTTAATTTATGTCCATCAGCACACAAAAATTCTAGCATTATTGCAACTCTTGCTCATATAAATAATTTTATAATAGAATTCAGTTAAAATGCAGCTAAAACAACCAAAAACAATGTTCAAACTACCATATGATACCAATATGGCATATAACTGTACCAACATAGTATACAGTTTAGTTAATTCCTGGCAACTATATGACTATACTACTATTACATAACACACATGGATAAAGAGAAAAATAAAAAATGGTGTACCACATATTAATATAATAAGGTATTTCAAGATATTGTATTATATTAAAATTATTTTAAAAAATCAAATATTGTACCAATTAAATGCAGGTAATACAACCAAAAAATAGTTCAACTAGCATATTATACCAATATAGTATATAGCTATACTAATAAAGTATATAGTTGGAATAAATTGTATACAAAAATGATATATTTGTATACTATTTCGGTATACAATACAAATTCGTCATCTTCTCTGGTTCAACTATATTTCAACCCAAATTTCTAAAATCTACTACAAGTTAAAATCTCCATATCAAACTGACTAAAACTTTAGCTACAACCTCCAATCAACTTTCCAAACAAACTCATACAGGATCGGATCAAAACAATTAAAAACTCAAACAAATCAAGTTATGAGTTTCCAGTTTCAAGATCCTTCAATGATGGATTTAATTTTCTCACAATAAAATCTTTGAAAATTAGCATTAACATCATAATCAAAGAAAAATACCCAATAAATTTCAACAAGCACTTCAACACATATGAAAATTCAAATTTTAGTTATATAGTATATATTATTTCTTATTTTACTTTTAAAAGATAAAATAAACTATGGAGCACAAATAAAAAAAGGGTAATGATAGCGTAAAAAGCTACAATACTAACAACACTGTCCACTATTGAAAAAAAGGATTTTTACATATACATACCATATAGCAAACCTTATTACCACCTATGTTTAAGGTTTGTGTTTATTACATTTAAGCATACCAACTTTCAATTTTTGTACCAAATTTCTATTTAAGTTTTAATTATCAACTTATTAATTATAGGCATAATTTGTGGAACTGTGTATCTTCTCAAATTTTATTCTACACGTTTCTTCTCTCTCTTACAAACAAAACCCACGATTTTCTCCTTTATTAATTACCCTTCCCCACGTTTGTTTACCAAAACAGATTTCTCTCTCTCTTTGCTTGAATTTCATCTGCCATTGTCGAAGGTTGCACTGTTTCATATCGAGAATTTCATCCGCCATATTTTCAGTCCTTTGGTTGTATCAACGTCCGAAACCTTCTACAAAACCATTTTCTCTCTCTCTCTTTGCTTCAAGTTCATCCGCCATTTTCGAACCCTCTGCAAAGTTTTCTCAATCCACCATAGTTTCAGTCACTAAAATCGTATCCACAGTCAAAAATGGTGAAAAAAGCTAGTACTCCCAAAAGACAAAAAGTAGCCGATATTCCATCTTTTCATTTGGGTGTTTTAACACCAAAATCACCAGTAAAAAAACAATAATCTGTCCATGCAAGTGGAAAAGATAGAGTTCCTGCATCACCAAGACAAATCAGAGCTGAAATGCGAACCAAGCATTTGCACGATGTTGATGCTACCGGTGTAGAAACAGAAGCCGACAAACAATGCAAGCGAAAGGGGAAAAGCATGAGGGTCGATGATGATGATTTTGTGGAAGATTCACCCAAACTTCAAACCACGAAAAAACAAAAGGTGTCTCCTTCCCCTTTAAAAAAAAAAGATGAAACCCTCTAAAAAAACCTACAAAATTGGTTCCACAAAAAATTTCTTTGAAGGTAAACCATTTTTTTTTCTCCTCAATGTTTTGTAGTTTAATATTTTTTGCCAAAAAATAGTATGCAAGTATTTTTTTGGTTTTTAAGTGTTTTTGTCAAAAGGTACTGCATTATTGCATACTAGGTTTGTATATACAAATTGTAGTTAATTGTAGTCATTTTGTAGTTAATTGTAGTCAGTTTGTAATTAATTGGCAAAATGTACTGTTGACTCAAATTTGTAGTTAATTGTAGTTTTTGTAGTTTAATGTAGTTTTTATTTGGAACTGTGATAAAAAGACAGTGTATAAAAGTAGTTACATTGTACATGCTCAATAAATTTATAGTTACAGTATAGTTGCTTGTAGTTATAATGTAGTTTAATGTAGTGTGTCACAATGTTGTTGATATGTGGTCTGCAATTTTATAGTGTTGTTTGAAACTGTGATAAAAAGACATGATATATATGTAGTTACAGTCTAGTTGATTTGTCATTTGTAAAGTAATTTTTAGTTATGCTTTTAGTAAAATAACTTGTAGTTAGAATGTAGTTTCATATATTCTGTCACAATGTAGTTTATCTGTAGTCTGTAATTTTATAGTGTTATTTGGATCTGTGATTAAAAGTCAGGGTATATATGTAGTTACAGTGTAGTTGATTTGTAATTTGTAAAGTAAATTCTAGTTATGCTTTTAAAACTATAATTTGTAGTTAAAATGTTGTTTCATATAGTCTGTCACAATGCAGTAGATCTGTGTTCAATTAATTTTATAGTGTTATTTGGAACCCTGATCAAAAGGTAGTGTATTATTGCATACTAGGTTTGTTTGTACAAATTGTAGTTAATTGTAGTCATTTTGTAGTTAATTGTAGTCAGTTTATAGTTAATTGGCAAAATGTACTATTGCCTCAAATTTGTAATTAATTGTAGTTTTGTAGTTTAATGTAGTTTTTATTTGGAACTGTGATAAAAAGACAGTGTATAAAAGTAGTTACATTGTACATGCTCAATAAATTTATAGTTACAGTATAGTTGCTTGTAGTTATAATGTAGGTTGATGTAGTCTGTCACAATGTAGTTGATATGTGGTCTGCAATTTTATAGTGTTGTTTGGAACTGTTATTAAAAGACATGATATATATGTAGTTACAGTCTAGTTGATTTGTAATTTGTAAAGTAATTTTTAGCTATTCTTTTTGTAAAATAACTTGTAGTTAGAATGTAGTTTCATATATTCTGTCACAATGTAGTTTATCTGTGGTCTGTAATTTTATAGTGTTATTTGGAACCCTGACTACATTTGGAACCCTGACTACATTTTGTAATTTGTAATCTGTCACAAGTAATTTTTAGTTATGCTTTTAGTAAAATAACTTGTAGTTAGAATGTAGTTTCATATATTCTGTCACAATGCAGTTTATGTCCGTAATTTTATAGTGTTATTTGGATCTGTGATTAAAAGTCAAGGTATATATGTAGTTACAGTGTAGTTGATTTGTAATTTGTAAAGTAATGCTTTTAAAACTATAATTTGTAGTTGAAATGTAGTTTCATATAGTCTGTCACAATGTAGTAGATCTGTGTTCAATCAATTTAATAGTGTTATTTGGAACCCTGATTAAAAGTCAGGGTATATATTTAGTTACAATATAGTTGATTTGTAATTTGTAAAGTAAATTGTAGTTATACTTTTTGTAAAATAACTTGTACTGAGAATGTAGTTTAAATATAGTTTGTAGGTTAAAATTGTAATTTTATGATATGTTGCATTATATATTGTAATGCTGAAATCTAGCGTCATTCTAACCACAATTAATATACTTTTTTTGCAGAATGGACCTTGCTATGCTCAACATAATGTTGATTATGGTGTGATCCGATTCCATAGCTTGTGCGATCCAACGATACCTAGCAAGATAAAGGCTTTATTATCCCCAAACCAATTACGTGGTTTCAAGAAAACATGTTTTGGTTATTTATTAGATATGCCCCCAATCTGCATGCAGAACCAGTCAATTTATCTTCTAATGAAGTATGAGTTATCAAAATCTACTGCCAACTACTTTTCTGTTCTTTTAAATGGACAAAAATTGATTTTTTCCTTGAGAGATTTTTGTTTGATAACTGGTTTTAATTGTGTCGATAGTTTATCGGACTATAGTTATAATTCTAATTATGTTAGCCATTTAATGACTAAATATTTCCCTAACAAAGCTCGGGTCGAGAAATGGCTTTTGAGAAATGTAGTGACATCCAAATCATGGACAAATGATTTGGATGCTGTACAGCTGTGTATCCTGTATATGTTGGAATTCTTTGTTTGTCCTTCTGATAAGGACAATGTTAGTTTGATAGACAAGTTTACCTTCTTTCTTATAGAGAGTGGTAATTTTGAGTCGTACCCATGGGGTACAAAATCTTTCAAGCATGTTGTTTAATCTATCAGACATTGTCTCAGTCCCAACGTCCATTCTTATCTTATACGAGGATGCTCGTTATCCTTATAAGTGTGGCTATACGAGTGTTGTTCTTCTGTCAGCACCGAGCTTGCTACACAGTGCTCTGACTCCATTCCTCATATTTTAAGATGGTCGTCTACAAAGGGACAGATTTGGCTAACTGTCCTTGAAGAAAAATTCATCAAGCGTGAGTGGCTCAAGGTATTCTTTTCAACCTTTGTATAATTCTTCAATTACTATTATAGTAACTACATGACATCTACAATTTTCTTTTCAATTTACTTAACTATCATTTCCATCTTTCAGTTCTCAAACATGTTTGCATCTGGGGAAGATATTGGAGTGCTTAATCTCCCAGAAAAGATTGATTATAAAGATGAATAGGTTAATCAACCATCAAAAGTCCCAACTGCTGCTTCTCCGACAGTTGAACCTGAAGAGGCTAATTCTCCAAATGACATGGAATCTGTCAGTAGCCAGATCAGGAAGTTGGAACAGAAGCTTGAGCAAGTACTGTGAGAAAATACAGTTGTGTAGTCATTATTTAGTACCACTTGCCTTCATTCCTGCTACTTTGTAGTTTCTTTTTATTTATGTGTAACTAATAGAATATTCTTACCAACAAATAGACATAATTAATTTTTAGGTTGATGGAAAGTTAGATCAGTTAAAGAAGGATGTTTTTGATGAACTCTCAAAACTTCGAGAGTTCATAGATGAATCTTTGAAAAGATTAATGAATGCTGTCAACAGGAGGAATGAATTGGATGAGTCAAAGGTAAGAATTTACATATAATTTATTCTAACACTATATAATAGTTATGACAATAAAGCTTTCTCAAACATTCCTCAAAAAATGTAGTTTGCTGCTAGTTTAAGAAAATATAACGAACAAAATCAAGCAGACAAAAACAAAGACTTTCAGTTCAATGTTGGTGCTCAACTCCGTGCAAGCACCAGTAAAACAGGTAACTACATAATTCCTACATACATATATACAAACTTTACAGAATTGCTAATAAATAATTAACTTTCCTTTTCATCTCCCATTTCTCCTCAACAAGTTGATTTGTATGATGACTTCCAACAAGCAGCTGAGGCAGCAAAAGAATGTATTGTTTAATAATGTAGTTTTTAATATAAAATAGTTGATTATACACTGTTATAATGCTTATTAAGTATTGCATTATTTTTGTAGCAGATGTTGAAGACTATGTTCCACAGTCACCAATTCATGGTGTAACTGTGACTGAAGTTGTCGAAGAATGCCTTGAAAAAGAAGAGGAGATTGGAGTTATGCGTGGAGGAATTGAAAAGAAAGGTGTGACATTGGATGATTTTGAACTTCCGGAAAACCTATCACAGATGGTCATGTATTGTGAGTCCATACAAGTTGATACAACCCCTGTTCATCAAGGAAGAACAAGGTTACCCGGAAAACATGCACGATCTTCATTCACTGCACTCTACAGTACTAAAGGCAGCACGTCTGTTAGGCCAAAAATCTTTTACCTAAAGCACCCATTCACAAGTCTCATTGATGAAGATGTTGATCCTGAACTAATAGATAGGTTTACAACATGGTTATACCACCAAACTGACAAAGCATCTAGGAGGTATGGTGCTTAAATGTATTATGTCTCTATGTACATGTTTTCTATATCTTTGAACCTATTATGACTTTAAAGTTGTAAATGCTTCTGATTTTTGTTTTTATTTGTTTAATTCTATTATTATTGCAGGAGGAAAGACTTCTATTCAAAGACGGATAACCATCTCAATCCTTGGCTGGATTTGGGTTGCGAAAAAATTGATAAGAAGGACTGGTTCTACGCCCTTGCTCACCCCGGACAAGTAATCAATAGTACAGTAAGTATATGGTTTATAATTGCAGTTTTGTCTTTATCTATTATGTTTAAATGTAATTAATTGCTTAGGCTTCATGAATAGGAACTGCAATCAATTTGCCTCCATATATCTCTGGTAGCTGGCTCACTGTTATTGTCAAGCAAAAAAATACATTATGCAGACATATTTATTAAACACAACATTTAACTACAACTGACTACATTTAAACTACAACTTGCATATAACTACAAATAAGCAAGATGATTTGTCTAATTGTAGTTAATATGTAGTTATTCAAAAAATACATTATTCAGACATATTTATTAAACACTACATTTAACTACAAATGACTACATTTAAACTACAAATTGCATATAACTACAAACTTGCAGTTCTCAACACCAGTGAGATTACTCTCCTTATGGTATCATTTAAACACTACATTTGACATTGATCTCCAAATGTAGTTATATGGAATTTTAGGCAATTTGTAGATGTTATTTGTCTACACTACAACTTATTATCTCTGGTAGCTGGCTCACTGTTATTGTCAAGCAAGCTGATTTGTCTAATTGTAGTTAATATGTAGTTATTCAAAAAATACATTATTCAGACATATTTATTAAACACTACATTTAACTACAAGTGACTACATTTAAACTACAAATTGCATATAACTACTAACTTGAACTACATATAACTAAAATTCCATATAACTACATTTGGATATAAGTAAATTGAAATACAGTTCAACTACAAATGTAGTTAATATGTAGTTATTTTGTAGTTGTTATTTGTCTACACTACAACTTACTATAAATTGCACTTTTACTTTTTTCAGCACATTGATGTTATAATGTACTATTTGAGAAAAAAGGGGAAATATGGCCCCAACATCAAAAGTAGATTTGCAATAACCGATTGCTTGTTCAAGACAAAAATTGAAAGAATCTACGAGAAGTTCACATCTGCTCCAATGAATAAAAGGAATTCTGTTGTTAAAGCCGAGGATGATATTAGAGAATATATTATGGGCTATAGAATTCTTCTAATGTAGCATGGGATCTTGTGGACTATGTGCGAATGCCTGTTAACCTTGTAGAGAACTTTCATTGGTTGTTGTTAGTGTTAGAAATAAAGGACCGGCAACTTTATGTTTATGATTCATTGGTGAGGGCAAAGCGTAACCAAACTGTTCAAACCTTGGTTGACAAATTCTCAGTCATTATTCCTCTTTATTTGTCATGCACTGGTTTCTACGATAAACGCAAAGACATTGACTTCAAGACTACAAAGTCATACATAGAGAAACCAGTTACGGACCCTCTCGACATACAATGGATGGTTGCTGAGATTCCACAACAAAAGGAAGGCTCACTGTAAAAAACTAATCTCCCTTTCTATATGTTTAATTAATTTTTCTTTTATGGTTTGGTGTATAGTGAAAAATTCTCATATTCTGCAGGGATTGTGGTGTATTTGTGGCTACCTTTGCGGAGTATATTAGCAATGGTGATTTGTCTATACCAAAGGAAGATCTTACTGATATTGACAAACACCGTAGACGCTATGGAGCTCTGTTGTGGGACTACGCCACAAAGAAGCTAACAGATGGTTCAATCAGTGAGAGTGAGGTTACTGGCAGGCTTTCAAGGAGGAAGGGTGCACCGGCAAAGAATGAGAGGACTAAAGTTCAACGAAAGAAGAAGTAGACTATACTGTTCATATTTGGTAGTTGGATTGGAAAACAATGTAATCATTAGGTCATTTTGGTAATTTTTTATGAATACATTATACACGAGTATTCGAGCTATCTAATAGCATATTTGCCGTAACAGCTTTGTCTTCTACTCGAGTATTCTAGCTATCTAATATCTAATAGCATATACAATTTTTATTATCTTATACATTAATGTTGGAGTTACTTTTATATAATACCTTCAGTTGCCATTTTATATAACTGTCAGTTCTTATATAATTGTGGGAATAAATTATTTATGTACAATGACTACAATTAACTACAATTGCATATAACTACAAAACTGCACTACATATAACTATAATTGCATATAACTACAAATTGGAATGACAATGCTACAAACTACTGTTGCAGTACATTTGCGCTGTATGAATTGTTCGTCCATTCGGCAGCTGTTGTGTTTTCGGCTAAAACTTGTGATCTTGAACAATGAAGAATCATGAACTTACGTTGCCTAGAAATGTCATTTGCAGTTTTCAGCTACACATACAAGCCAGTAGATCCAAAAAAATACATTATTCAGACATATTTATTAAATACTACACTTAACTACAACTGACCACAATTAAACTACAAAGTTCATATAACTACAAAAATTGAACTACTGCTAAATAAAATTCAATATAACTACATTTGCGTATAACTAAATTGAAATACAGTTTAACTACAAATTCACATTAGGTAATTCTGAGTAACACATTTAGAACACACTTACAGTACATTATAACTACAATCTGCCAACAGTTTATATTACTCAAATATATGAGTAAACTTCTTTATTATAGTCAAAATGTAGAACAGTTACATAGTAAATTCCGATAATTTGGGATCACTAACATGTATTTTGAATAACTATTCTAGCTACATTATATTCATTTCTTTTTCGGCGCATTCTTGCAAGTTCTTTTGATATGCACTTCACCTCCACAATTGCCACATGACACCTTGTACTTCTTTGAGTTTATTTCATCAAATGTTTTATATCTTTCCTTGTGTGGTCTACCTGGCTGCCTTTTATCTCCAGCTGGTGGCTTTACTACATCATCCAAAATATGTTGTGGAACATCCCATTTGGCTTCATCAGGAAGAGGATTAACTAGAAATTCATATGTAAGAAGAAGGCTCTTCGTTGTGTAATACAGAGAGCAATAGTTGTCCGGCCTTTCATTCATATGCCTTAATGCTGCCAAAGCATGTGCACATGGAAGTTCATCAAGTTGGAATTGTCCACAGCTACATTTCTTGTTTTCTAAACATACAACGTACCGGTTCACACCATCTAACACAGTATGTATATGATCTGTTGAAGCCCTCACCTACAATTCAAGACCAAAAAGAAAATAATAATAAATCAATCAGTTAACTATGTTAGCAACAATCATTTAACTACAAATCGGCTACAAACAAACTTTATATAAATGTTAACTACATTTACCCACATTTGACTACAATTTAACTACAAACTGGAAACACTGTAGCAGCTACTACTATTTTTGTTTTTTTGTCTTGCACCAAACAAGAATATATTACCTTTAGTTTCTGGGATAATGTATTGTTATCTTCCAATTCTTTGTTGAATTTGTGCCCAAGTAATGTGAAAGTACCCTTTGCCTTCAATAACTTATCTTTTGTCCAACGTTCTAGAATAGTCCTCATATACTCAAATAGATCAAATATTGGCAGCTCTCTTGCCTCTTTTGTTACAGCATTCAACGACTCTGCAATGTTTGACGTCATAGTAAAAGTTCTATTCACCGTTGCATGTACTCTGGACCATCTATGATAGCCAATATCATATAGGTAAGACGATACACGTGGGTCTACCTCTGCAATCTTCATCATCCTTTCATTGAATTCATCCAGAGTATATGATCGTACTGTAGCAAAGTACAATTCATGTAATTGTAGATGTGCCTTCTTGAATTTTGACCTTATATTTGTCCATATATGCCACATGCAAAACTAGTGTGCCATGCACGGATAAACAACTGATGTTGCCTTCGATATACTCTCATATCTATCTGAAACAACACACATATAAACCATTTTTTTCTCCTCAATGTTTTGTAGTTTAATATTTTTTGCCAAAAAATAGTATGCAAGTGTTTTTTTGGTGTTTAAGTGTTTTTGTCAAAAGGTACTGCATTATTGCATACTAGGTTTGTTTATACAAATTGTAGTTAATTGTAGTCATTTTGTAGTTAATTGTATTCAGTTTGTAGCTAATTGGCAAAATGTACTGTTGACTCAAATTTGTAGTTAATTGTAGTTTTTGTAGTTTAATGTAGTTCAATGTAGTTTTTATTTGGAACTGTGATAAAAAGACAATGTATAGAAGTAGCTACATTGTACATGCTCAATAAATTTATAGTTACAGTATAGTTGCTTGTAGTTATAATGTAGTTTAATGTAGTCTGTCACAATGTTGTTGATATGTGGTCTGCAATTTGATAGTGCTGTTTGGAACTGTGATTGAAAGACATGATATATATGCAGTTACAGTCTAGTTGATTTGTAATTTGTAAAGTAATTTTTAGTTATGCTTTTAATAAAATAACTTGTAGTTAGAATGTAGTTTCATATATTCTGTCAAAATGTAGTTTATCTGTGGTCTGTAATTTTATAGTGTTATTTGGATCTGTGATTAAAAGTCAGGATATATATGTAGTTACAGTGTAGCTGATTTGTAATTTGTAAAGTAAATTCTAGTTATGCTTTTAAAACTATAATTTGTAGTTAAAATGTAGTTTCATATAGTCTGTCACAATGTAGTAGATATGTGTTTAATCAATTTTATAGTGTTATTTGGAACCCTGATCAAAAGGTACTGTATTATTGCATACTAGGTTTATTTATACAAATTGTAGTTAATTGTAGTCATTTTGTAGTTAATTGTAGTCAGTTTGTAGTTAATTGGCAAAATGTACTGTTAATTCAAATTTGTAGTTAATTGTAGTTTTTGTAGTTTAATATAGTTTAATGTAGTTTTTATTTGGAACTGTGATAAAAAGACAGTGTATAAAAGTAGTTACATTGTACATGCTCAATAAATTTATATTTACAGTATAGTTGCTTGTAGTTATAATGTAATTTAATGTAGTCTGTCATAATGTAGTTCATATATGGTCTGCAATTTCATAGTGTTGTTTGGAACTGTTATAAAAAGACATGATATATATGTAGTTACAGTCTAGTTGATTTGTAATTTGTTAAGTAATTATTAGTTATGCTTTTAGCAAAGTAACTTGTAGTTAGAATGTAGTTTCATATATTCTGTCACAATGTAGTTTATCTGTGGTCTGTAATTTTATAGCGTTATTTGGAACCCTGACTACATTTTGTAATTTGTAATTTGTAATCTGTCACAAGTAATTTTTAGTTATGCTTTTAGTAAAATAACTTGTAGTTAGAATGTAGTTTCATATATTCTATCACAATGTAGTTTATCTGTGGTCTGTAATTTTATAGTGTTATTTGGACCTATGATTAATAGTCAGGGTATATATGTAGTTACAGTGTAGTTGATTTAAATTCTAGTTATGCTTTTAAAACTATAATTTGAAGTTAAAATGTAGTTTCATATAGTCTCTGACAATGTAGTAGATTTGTGTTCAATCAATTTTATAATGTTATTTGGAACACTAATTAAAAGTCAGGGTATATATCTAGTTACAATGTATTAATTTGTAATTTGTAATTTGTAAAGTAAATTGTAGTTATACTTCTTGTAAAATAACTTGTAGTGAGAATGTAGTTTAAATGTAGTTTGTAGGTTAAAATTGTAGTTTTATGATATGTTACATTATATATTGTAATGCTGAAATCTAGCGTCATTCTAACCACAATTAATATACTTTTTTTGCAGAATGGACCTTACTATGCTCAACATCATGTTGATTATGGTGTGATCCGATTCCATAGCTTGTACGATCCAACGATACCAAACCAGATAAAGGCTTTATTATCCCCAAACCAACTACGTGGTTTCAAGCAAACATGTTTTGGTTATTTATTAGATATGCCCCCAATCTGCATGCAGAACCAGTCAATTCATCTTCTAATGAAGTATGAGTTACCAAAGTCTACTGACAACTACTTTTCTGTTCTTTTAAATGGACAAAAATTGATATTTTCCTTGAGAGATTTTTGTTTGATAATTGGTTTTAATTGTGTCGATAGTTTATCGGACTATGATTACAATTCTAATTATGTTAGCCATTTAATGACTAAATATTACCTAACAAAGCTCGGGTCGAGAAATGGCTTTTGAGAAATGTAGTGACATCCAAATCATGGACAAATGATTTGGATGTTGTACAGTTGTGTATCCTGTATATGTTGGAATTCTTTGTTTGTCCTTCTGATAAGGACAATGTTAGTTTGATAGACAAGTTTACGTTCTTTCTTATAGAGAGTGGTAATTTTGAGTCGTACCCATGGGGTACAAAATCTTTCAAGCATGTTGTTGAATCTGTCAGACATCGTCTCAGTCCCAACGTCCATTCTTATCTTATACGAGGATGCTCGTTAGCCTTACAAGTGTGGCTATACAGTGTTGTTCTTCTGTCAGCACCGAGCTTTCTACACGGTGCTCTGACTCCATTCCTCGTATTGTAAAATGGTCGTCTACAAAGGGACAGATTTGGCTAACTGTCCTTGAAGAAAAAATCATCAAGCGTGAGTGGCTCAAGGTATTCTTTTCAACCTTTGTATAATTCTTCAATTACTATTATAGTAACTACATGACATCTACAATTTTCTTTTCAATTTACTTAACTATCATTTCCATCTTTCAGTTCTCAAACATGGTTGCATATGGGGAAGAGATTGGAGCGCTTAATCTCCCAGAAAAGATTGATTATGAAAATGAATAGGTTAGTCAACCATCAAAAGTCCCAACTGCTGCTTCTCCGACAGTTGAACCTGAAGAGGCTAATTCTCCAAATGACATGGAATCTGTCAGTAGCCAGATCAGGAAGTTGGAACAGAAGCTTGAGCAGGTACTGTGAGAAAATACAGTTGTGTAGTCATTATTTAGTACCACTTGCCTTCATTCCTGCTACTTTGTAGTTTCTTTTTATTTAAGTGTAACTAATAGAATATTCTTACCAACTAATAGACATAATTAATTTTTAGGTTGATGGAAAGTTAGATCAGTTAAAGAAGGATGTTTTTGATGAACTCTCAAAACTTCGAGAGTTCATAGATGAATCTTTGAAAAGTTTAATGAATGCTGTCAACAAGAGGAATGAATTGGAAGAGTCAAAGGTAAGAATTTACATATAATTTATTCTAACACTATATAATAGTTATGACAATAAAGCATTCTCAAACATTCCTCAAAAAATGTAGTTTGCTGCTAGTTTAAGAAAATATAACGAACAAAATCAAGCAGACAAAAACAAAGACTTTCAGTTCAATGTTGGTGCTCAACTCCGTGCAAGCACCAATAAAACAGGTAACTAAATAATTCCTACATACATATATACAAACTTTACAGAATTGCTAATAAATAATTAACTTTCCTTTTTCAGCTCCCACTTCTCCTCAACAAGTTGATTTGTATGATGACCTCCAACAAGCAGCTGAGGCAGCAAAAGAAGGTATTGTTTAATAATGTAGTTTTTAATATAACATAGTTGATTATACACTGTTATAATGCTTATTAAGTATTGCATTATTTTTGTAGCAGATGTTGAAGACAATGTTCCACAGTCACCAATTCATGGTGTAACTGTCACTGAAGTTGTCGAAGAATGCCTTGAAAAAGAAGAGGAGATTGGAGTTATGCGTGGAGGAATTGAAAAGAAAGGTGTGACATTGGATGATTTTGAACTTCCGAAAAACCTATCACAGATGGTCATGTATGGTGAGCCCATACAAGTTGATACAACCCCTGTTCATCAAGGAAGAACAAGGTTACCCGGAAAACATGCACGATCTTCATTCACTCCACTCTACAGTACTGAAGGCAGCACGTCTTTTGGGCCAAAAATCTTTTACCTAAAGCACCCATTCACAAGTCTCATTGGTGAAGATGTTGATCCTGAACTAATAGATAGGTATACAACATGGTTATACCACCGAACTGACAAAGCATCTAGGAGGTATGGTGCTTAAATGTATTATGTCTCTATGTACATATTTTCTATATCTTTGAACCTTTTATGACTTTAAAGTTGTAAATGCTTCTGATTTTTGTTTTTATTTGTTTAATTCTATTATTATTACAGGAGGAAAGACTTCTATTCAAAGAAGGATAACCATCTCAATCCTTGGTTTGATTTGGCTTGAGAAAAAATTGATAAGAAGGACTGGTTCTACGCCCTTGCTCACCCGGACAAGTAATCAATAGTACAGTAAGTATATGGTTTATTGCAGTTTTGTCTTTATCTATTATGTTTAAATGTAATTAATTGCTTAGGCTTCATGAATAAGAACTGCAATCAATTTGCCTCCATGTATCTCTGGTAGCTGGCTCACTGTTATTGTGAAGCAAAAAAATACATCATGCAGACATATTTATTAAACACTACATTTAACTACAACTGACTACATTTAAACTACAACTTGCATATAACTACAAACAAGCAAGCTGATTTGTCTAATTGTAGTTAATATTTAGTTATTCAAAAAATACATTATTTAGACATATTTATTGAACACTACATTTAACTATAAGTGACTACATTTAAACTACAAATTGCATATAACTACAAACTTGTAGTTCTCAATACCAGTGATTTCAACAAAAGATTACTCTCCTTATGGTATCATTTTAACACTGCATTTGACATTGATCTCCAAATGTAGTTATATGAAATTTTAGGTAATTTGTAGATGTTATTTGTCTACACTACAACTTATTATCTCTGGTAGCTGGCTCACTGTTATTGTCAAGCAAGCTGATTTGTCTTATTGTAGTTAATATGTTATTCAAAAAATACATTATTCAGACATATTTATTAAACACTATATTTAACTACAAGTTACTACATTTAAACTACAAATTGCATATAACTACGAACTTGAACTACATATAACTAAAATTCCATATAACTATATTTGGATATAAGTAAATTGAAATACAGTTTAACTACAAATGTAGTTAATATGTAGTTATTTTGTAGTTGTTATTTGTCTACACTACAACTTACTATAAATTGCACTTTTACTTTTTTCAGCACATTGATGTTATAATGTACTATTTGAGAGAAAAGGGAAAATTTGGCCCCAACATCAAAAGTAGATTTGCAACAACCGATTGCTTGTTCAAGACAAAAATTGAAAGAATCTACGAGAAGTTTACATCTGCTCCAGTGGATCAAAGGAATTCTGTTGTTTAAGCCGAGGATGATATTGGAGAATATATTATGGGCTATAGAATTCTTGCTAATGTAGCATGGGATCTTGTGGACTATTTGCTAATTCCTGTTAACCTTGTAGAGAACTTTCATTGGTTGTTGTTAGTGTTTGACATAAAGGACCGGCAACATTATGTTTATGATTCATTGGTGAGGGCAAAGCGTAACCAAACTGTTCAAACCTTGGTTGACAAATTCTCAGTCATTATTCCTCTTTATTTGTCATGCACTGGTTTCTACGGTAAAGGCAAAGACATTGACTTCAAGACTACAAAGTCATACATAGAGAAACCAGTTACGGACCCTCTCGACATACAATAGATGGTTGCTGAGATTCCACAACAAAAGGAAGGCTCACTGTAAAAAACTAATCTCCCTTTCTATATGTTTAATTAATTTTTTTTATGGTTTGGTATATAATGAAAAATTCTCATATTCTGCAGGGATTGTGGTGTATTTGTGGCGCTTTTGCGGAGTATATTAGCAATGGTGATTTGTCTATTCCAAAGGAAGATCTTACTGATATTGACAAACACCGTAGACGCTATGGAGCTCTGTTGTGGGACTACGCCACAAAGAAGCTAACAGATGGTTCAATCAGTGAGAGTGAGGTTACTGGCAGGCTTGCAAGGAGGAAGGGTGCATCGGCAAAGAATGAGAGGATTAAAGTTCAACGAAAGAAGAAGTAGACGATGTTGTTGATATTTGGTAGTTGGATTGGAATACAATGTAATCATTAGGTCATTTTGGTAATTTTTTATGAATACATTATACACGAGTATTTGAGCTATCTAATAGCATATTTGCCGTAACATCTTTGTCTTCTACTCGAGTATTCTAGCTATCTAATATCTAATAGCATATACAATTCTTATTATCTTATACATTAATGTTGGAGTTACTTTTATATAATACCTTCAGTTGCCATTTTATATAACTGTCAGTTCTTATATAATTGTGGGAATAAATTATTTATATACAATGACTACAATTAACTACAATTGCATATAACTACAAAACTGCACTACATATAACTACAATTGCATATAACTACAAATTGGAATGACAATGCTACAAACTACTGTTGCAGTACATTTGCGTTGTATGAATGTTTCGTCCATTCGGCAACTGTTGTGTTTTCGGCTAAAACTTGTTATCTTGAACAATGAAGAATCATGAATTTACGTCGCCTAGAAATGCCATTTGCAGTTTTCATCTACACATACAAGCCGGTAGATACAAAAAAATACATTATTCAGACATATTTATTAACTACAAAAATTGAACTACTGCTAAGTAAAATTCAATATAACTACATTTGCATATAACTAAATTGAAATACAGTTTAACTAAAAATTCACATTAGGTGATTCCGAGTAACACATTTAGAACACACATACAGTACATTATAACTACAATCTGCCAACAGTTTACATTACTCAAATATATGAGTAAACTTCTTTATTATAGTCAAAACGTAGAACAGTTACACAATAAATTCCGAGAATTTGGGATCACTAAAATGTATTTTGAATAACTATTCTAGCTACATTATATTCATTTCTTTTTCGGTGCATTCTTGCAAGTTCTTTTGTTATGCCCTTCACCTCCACAATTGCCACATGACACCTTGAACTTCTTTGAGTTTATTTCATCAAATGTTTTATATCTTTCCTTGTGAGGTCTACCTGGCTGCCTTTTATCTCCAGCCGGTGGCTTTACTGCATCATCCAAAATATGTTGTGGAACATCCCATTTGGCTTCATCAGGAAGAGGATTAACTAGAAATTCATATGTAAGAAGAAGGCTCTTCGTTGTGTAATACGGAGAGCAATAGTTGTCCGGCCTTTCATTCCTATGCCTTAATGCTGCCAAAGCATGTGCAGATGGAAGTTCATCAAGTTGGAATTGTCCACAACAATATTTCTTGTTTTCTAAACATACAATATACCGCTTCACACCATCTAACACAGTATGTATATGATCTGTTGAAGCCCTCACCTACAATTCAAGACCAAAAAGAAAATAATAATAAATCAATCAGCTAACTATGTTAGCAACAATCATTTAACTACAAATCAGCTACAAACAAACTTTATATGAACGTTAACTACATTTACCCACATTTGACTACAATTTAACTACAAACTGGAAACACTGTAGCAGCTACTACTATTTTTGTTTTTTTGTCCTGCACCAAACAAGAATATATTACCTTTAGTTTCTGGGATAATGTATTGTTATCTTCCAATTCTTTGTTGAATTTGTGCCCAAGTAATGTGAAAGTACCATTTGCCTTCAATAACTTATCTTTTGTCCAACGTTCTAGAATAGTCCTCATATACTCAAATAGATCAAATATTGGCAGCTCTCTTGCCTCTTTTGTTACAGCGTTCAACGACTCTGCAATGTTTGACGTCATAGTAAAAGTTCTACTCACCGTTGCATGTACTCTTGACCATCTATGATAGCCAATATCGTATAGATAAGACGATACACATGGGTCTACCTATGCAATCTTCATCATCCTTTCATTGAATTCATCCAGAGTATATGACCGTGCTGTAGCAAAGTACAATTCATGTAATTGTAAATGTGCCTTCTTGAATTTTGACCTTATATTTGTCCATATATGCCACATGCAAAACTAGTGTGCCATGCCCGTATAGACAACTGATGTTGCCTTCGATATACTCTCATGCCTATCTAGGACAACACACATAGAAGGTCTTTCACCATATGCCTCCTTGAATTGTTCAAAGAACCACCTTCAAGACGCGTCGTTTTCAGAATCAACAACAGCATATGCCAAGGGCAAAATAGAACCTACAATTTGTAGTCATAAAATAAGATTAACTATTAAATACGAATATATATATGGAGAATTTAGGCAATTTAACTACATTGATTTATCTAAATACAAACTAACTACAATATAACTACAATTTTCCTACATTATTTAAACTGTCTACAAAATAACTACAAAATTATTACATCTAGTACCTGCTGCATCCATGGTGCTTGCTGTCAGCATAATACCCCTATATGATGATTTTAAGAATGTCCCATCAACCATTACTACCGGCCTACAATGTTGCTAACCATTTATTGAAGTACAAAGAGTAACAAATGCATACAAGAAGCAATCATCTGCTGCCTTCTTCAATTTTACAACAGAACCGGGATAATTCTTCTCAAGAATATAAAAATATTTTGGTAATCTGTTGTACGAGTCACACGGATTCCCTCTCAAAAACTATAATGCTTTTTCCTTTACTCTCCATGCTTGCATGTAGCTTAGGTTCACTCCATGTTCGGATAACATGTCAGTTTGTATGTCCTTTGGCGTGTAAACAGTCTTAGGATCACAATACTTTGGAACGATAATGCTACCAACTACTGTTGCAGTACATTTGCGCTTTATGAATGTTTCGTCCATTCGACAGCATGTGTGTTGTCGGCTAAAACTTCTTATCTTGAACAATGAAGAATCATGAATAGACGTTGCCTTGAAATGCCATTTGCAGTTCTCAGCTACACATACAAGCCAGTAGCTACAGAAAAATCCAATTTTCAGACAAATTTAATTAAACACTACAATTAACTACAAACTGACTACAATTAACTACAAACTGACTACAATTAACTACAAACTGACTACAATTAAATACAAACTGACAACAATTAACTACAAACTGACTACAATTAACTACAAACTGACTACAAGTAACTACAAACTGACTACAATTAACTACAAACTGACTACAAGTAACTACAAACTGACTACAATTAACTACAACCTGACTACAAGCAACTACAAACTGACTACAATTAACTACAACCTGACTACAAGTAATTACAACTGACTACAATTAAATACAACTGACTACCTAGCTTCAATAATACAGTAATTTTTCAAATCAATAACTAACTACATACCTTCTATTACTTGATCTTTTCACTCTGAACTGGAACTTGTGCATAACTGCATAATTCTTTATTGCAACAACTATCATCTTCTTGTCCTGGTACACTTGTCCTTCTTCAATACATGTTTGCGTAGATTCAATTATTATTTCACTTTGATATTCCTCAATAGCTGGTGAGGATGGAATTTCTATTAACCTTAGTGATCCCGAAGAACCTGCAGATAATACATTCACAAATGTAGTAACTATGTAGGTAAATTTGAAAGCAACATCGCTGTGTCATTTCCAATACTATATCATCATTGTAGTTTCATTGTAGATAAACATCGTCAAATTGTAGTTGATTCGAGAATACAAAAATCTCAGCATTTTCGAATCAAATATACCTGTACTGATGCATTCATTGGTGATTGCCAATTCCATATTGAAATCTCTTACGCTAATACATAAGGGGTACGAACCTAAGTTTTTATTCTCTTTTTTCGTTTCCATATATACACGAACACCCATAGCATTCTAATCTGCAATGGAGGACAATTATCATTCACAATGTATTTTATTTCTATAATTTTATCCGATGTATCAATCGATAATTGTTCTGCAATTGTAGACTGGAGAATTCCGTAGCTTGCATTATCATCAACCAAAATGGCATCAACTTCAAAATCTCGGAATCTGCCATAGTTATCCCAATAACCATTAGATTTCAGCATTATCGGGCTTTTTGACATTGTAGAACCTCCGCACTGATTGACTATCACGCTGTCAATTCTGATATTTGGTATTTGATGTAGAAGAATGAGTGATTTTGGAAACTGAAATCTGGAAGAACTACAATTTCATTGACTATCACGCTGTAAATTCTGATTTTCGATATTTAATATAGACGAATGAGAGATTTTCGAAACTGAAATCTGGAAGAACTACAATTTGATTGACTATTACTCTGTAAATTCTGATTTTCGGTATTTGATGTAGAAGAATGAGTGATTTTCGGAACTGAAATCTGGAGAGATTCACGCTGGGTTAGATTTTCTTAACGTTTTTGATTGGCCATTTAATTGGGACAGAATCAAATATTAATTGGAAAGCTTAAAATCTGGCGCTATTTTAGGCTATAAAATCAGCCAGATATGGTTTTGGTACATTTTTGGTAACGAAAAGATGGAATATGCGGGTAATAACCAAACAAGGCACAATAATGGTAATAAGGTTCGCTATATGGCATATTTAGGTAAAAATCCCTTGAAAAAAACTAACTATTCTTTGGCTTCTTTTTAGCATTTACACTTTTGCTGCTTAAATTAAATATGTCTACTGCAAGCAAGAGTTGAGTTGGGCAGGTAATTAGTTATAATAGAATATGTATTGATGTAATTACTTTTAAAATGGGTAATTACGGGTAATTACTTTTGATTAGGTAGGCATATAGGGTAGTTTTCCCATTTATAATTGGTCATTCAAAAATAGCCCAATTTTAAAAAATAATCGAAATTTAGCCACTTTTCATGGTTAAAATATCATGTTATAGCCAGTTTTCACACTGATCAATGAAAAATAGCTAACGTTTACCAAGTCAATGAAAAATAGCCACTATTTTGCTGCAATAGGGACTGGTCCAGTATAATATACAGGAATTCTGGTGCATTTGTGTACGAACTCCAGCATATTATACTGGAGTTCAAACAAGTATAAATGTCCAGTATAATACATTGGAGTTTTGAGCACCGGGCTCCAGTCTCCCGTATATTATACAAGAGTGAACAAAGTATACCGGTCCAGCATAATATGCTGGAGTTCGTACACAAATGTATCAACTCCCGTATATTATACGGGACCGGTCTCTGTTGCAGCAAAATAGTATCTATTTTTCATTGACTTCGTAACCGCTGGCTATTTTTGATTGACCAGTGCGAAAACTGGCTATACCGTGCTATTTTGACGAAGGAATAACATCCTAGGCCAAAATTCCACAGATGATTTACTTTGGGTGCAGGGATGACAATGAGACGGTGTCGGGCGGGTTCTATTTCAATCCATAAAAGTTTAACTTGCCCCGCCCTGCCTAGCCTCGCATAGTATGTTCACCCGCATCCACCCACCCTGCAACTGCACCGGCATCCGCCCTGCCCCCTTCCACCAATTCCTTTTTGACTTTGAATTTTCTGCTCAAACATTTTAAGTTAGTTAATAATACTTCATCCGTTTTAATTTATGTGAACTTATTTGATTGGGTACGGAGTTTAAGTAAAAATGATGACTTTTGAAATTTGAGGTCTTAAATAAATCAAAAAGGGGCACGGAGTATTTGTGTGGTTATAAAAGTGTCTCATTAAGGTTAGAATCGTATATTTAAGCTAAATTGTTACTAAATTTAAAAAGGGGTAATTCTTATTCGATCAGACCGAAAAGGAAATAGGTTCATATAAACTAAAATTGAGGTAATATTTACTTTCATTAAACTAATTCGTTTTCCTTTTTCATTGGTATATATCAAATGGAATGTTTCTTTTGGGATTTCAAATCTGGGTTACATTTAAGACTAGAGGCATTTCGATTGCTTCAGTTGTGCCTTGCAGAAGAATATGCTTTTGAGCTATTAGGAGTTTAACCCAGAAAAAAAAATGTCACGACCCAATTTTCTGTTGGATGCCGTTACGACACTAGTCTTAGGACTAGATAAGTCTAACATTAACTGAAATAATAATAATATTTAACTAACATCTTACAATTTCAAAATAGAAATCTCTTTACAAATTACAATTCCAAAACCGTTAGTATAAGTCATAAGCGCTACTGAGTTTGCTATAAAGGCTACAAATATAACTGTTTCGAAATAGAGATAAAACACTGCAAAACACAAAATCATAAGGTGACTCCAAGCCTGCGAACGCAGAAGCAGGTTTACCTTGAGTCTCCCCAAAAAAATCCGTACAGCTAGATAATGATCGATTCTCCCAAATATCCCGATCTGCACAAAAATTATGCAAAAGATAATATAAATATATCACAGCAATAACCAACAAGTATCAAGACTAACATATAGTATGTATTACTTTTTTCATCACTGAATATTGACATATTGCTTCTTTTTTTTTTTGGGCCCACTAAAATCACAGACGAATAGGAACGAGTGAAGAGAAAATGAATTTCAATTCTAAGTCAACATACTCGGAATCAGCCTTAATCCGATTGAAAGCCTGCAACATATAATGTGATATATATATATATATATCTTTCTTTCTGTTATAAATAGACTTCTATTTAAGGTGAATGTCTATAATTAGAGAGATTCTAGAGTTTTATTCTTGGTAGCTAAGTCACTACATCCCTATAAATAAAGGGGTCTTCTACCATTGTAAATCACTCCTAACATTCTCTAAGTATCAATAAGAAGAACTCTCTCTATTCTTCTCTCTATTGCTCTTGTGCTTGCATTATTGTTCTTGTCTTTTATATTATTTCATAACACGTTATCAGCACGAGTCTCTAACCATCACGAAATATATTCTCTTCATGGTTCGGTTTAGTTGACCAAAAGAGAAGGAAATTATCAGCTGCCATTGATGTGATGCTGATTGCAATGGTATTCTCGCCGTTCATTTATGTGTCCTGAAACTGTCCACAAATTGCTATGCCAAAGTTTTCATCTTTCCGAAGAGGCAAATATCTATACGGAAAAAAAAAGGAAAAGGAAAACGTGAGAGAAAGAAAGGAATTTACACAAGAGGTATATTTGATATCACAACATTTTTTGGTATACCTTAAAGGTAAGTAATTTACTTTTCCCTTTCAAATTCTTGAAATTCTATAATTTGATTTTATATACAAAGCATAGACAACAAAGTTTGATTATAACTCTAATGGAGTTTGTAAGAAATTATAACCACATGAAGTGGTAAAATCTCTATGTCCTGCCATGATTAAATTCATGTATGATTGTGAGCAAATAATTGAAAATCCGTCCCATTGAATTTGCTCCATTCCCTTTAGAGAATGTGGAAGCAGTATATGATAAGTCTGAAAGAAGACTAAAATATTACCATGAAGGTATCAATGAATGTGGACGTGGCAAAGAATTCCGTCCAATTGAATTTGCTCCATTCCCTTTAGAGAATGTGGTAGCAGTATGTGATAAGTCTGAAAGAAGACTAATTACCGTAAAGGTATCAATGGATGTGGACATGGCAATAGACGAAGTTATAATCGTCATTATTGTGGTAATGAGAACAATAAGGATTCTCAAAATAATCTTTCACTTTATGAAAGTAATATTTGACATGAGATTGTGTAAAGCACATGATTTTGATCCTTTACCTGAAGTGAATGTGATAATTGTAATAGAGCCCGTAAGTATGAACACGCTCTTGATGTAAATTTATTTTATGTCTGACATTATGAAAAGAAAGTTCGTTGCCCTTGAAATTTCGGGCAAGAACTATATGACATGGGTGTTGGATGCTGAAATCCACTTAGATGCTATGGGTCTTGGAGACGCCATTAAAGACAGAAATAATGCATCCACCCAAAACTATGCTAAGGCCTTGATTTTCTTGCGCCATCACCTTGATGAAGGTTTGAAACTGTGCTAAGGCCTTGATTTTCTTGCGCCATCACCTTGATGAAGGTTTGAAAATTGAATATATCACAGTCAAAGATCCACCCATCTTGTGGAATAGCTTAAAGAAGAGATATGACAACCTGAAGTTGGTCACTCTGCCACAAGCACGATACGATAAGAATCCAAAAGCAAATAGTTTATAAACTATACATATAAACTATACATTATCGTTGCGGTGGAAACGGGCACTGGTCAAAGGCTTGCCGTATACCATGACATTTGGTTGACCTTTATCAAGCATCTCGAAAGAGTAAACGCCCTGAAACGAATTTTGTCTCTGACGACAACTTTGACATCACCCACTTGGATGTGGCAGACTTCTTTGAGCAACCCGAGGGGAAGATAGACCACCTCATCGGTGATGGATCCGTGATGAAAGAAGATGGAGCTATTTGATTTTATTTTCCTTGTTTGTATTAGTGAATGAATAAACTAATAGCCATTAGTATTAGCTCGTATTAGTTAGTTCATGATATAATGTTAGTATTAGTTCTTTAGAATGTATCAATATGCTCAAATATCAATAATATTTTTACTTTCCAGTAGAGGTAATCGACTAACCTGAAAAACTAGTCGGTTATCTCATATTTCGCATAAAAACTGCAAAACAATCGATTGTCAATGATCAACAATTGATTGTCTTTAAAACAGTGTGATCTGGAATTTTTCAAAAACAGTCAACAATCGATTGTCTATGTTTAACAATCGATTGTCTTTAAAATAGTGTAATCTGGAATTTTTCAAAAATCATCCACAATCGATTGTCTATGTCTAAAATTCGATTGTCGTTAAGACAGTAATCTGGAATTTTTCAAAATAGTCAACAATCGATTGTCTATGCATAACAATCGATTGTCTTAAGACAGTGCTCGAATTTTTCAAAATAGCCAACAATCGATTGTCTATAACTAACAATCGATTGTCTTAAGACAGTGATATGAAGTTTTTCAAAATAGCAAATAATCGATTGTGTGTGTTTAACAATCGATTGTCAATGTTCAACAATCGATTGTTTGTGTTTAACAATCGATTGTTTGAAGAAAATGTTTAAACTGAAATTTTCAAACTGCAAAGTAATCAATTATGGATAACATATCTATTTTGTTAGTCAACTGTTAGCAGCAGATTTTGAAAATATTATGTGACACAAACGAATTGAACTTATTTATTCTTATGTTCGTGTATTTCTTTTATATGTCAAACCATGGGAAGTAAATTGATTGAAGGCTCCGGAAGAGCAACTGTAACTCTGCCCAAAGGCACGACGTTTATCTTAGAGAATGCAATATTCTCCTCCAAGTCTAAGAAGAACTTGTTGAGTTTTAATGATATGAATCGCAATGTTCTCCTCCAAATCTAAAAGGAACTTGTTGAGTTTTAAAGATATCATTCAAAATGGATATCATATTGAGACAATAGATGAGAATAATCTTGAATTCTTCATGAAAACGAGGCTGCCCATTTCGGTTTGGGTTCACGCCATTTTGCATGCAGCAATGCTAGTTCGTCGGCTGCCCACTTTGGTTTGGGGTCACGCCATTTTGCATGCAGCAATACTAGTTCGTCGGTTGCCCACTTCGGTTTGGGGACACGCCATTTTGCATACAGCAATGCTAGTTCGTCTCTGACTGACGAATTGACACAAATATTCCCCGTTGCAATTGGTTTTGGGTCATGGACCCAATATATCCCATTTAAGAATCTTTGGATGCGCAGTATATGTGCCTGTAGCACCGCCATCCCGCACCAAAATGGGTCTGCAAAGAAGGTTAGGAATATATGTTGAGGTTGAATCGCCCTCCATTATTCGCTACCTCGAAACATTGACAGGAGATTTGTTCACTGCACGATTTGCAGACTGTCAATTTGATGAGACACTTTTCCCAAAATTAGGGGGAGAAGTTGGTGAAACCAAACGGGAAATTTTGTGGAAAAATGCATCATTATCTCATCTCGATCCACACACCTCTATTTGTGAGAAAGAGGCACAAAAGATTATCCATTTGCAAAGAATAGCAAATCAAATGCCTGACGCATTTATAGATTTGAAAAGGATAACAAAATCACATATCCTCGAAGTGAATGTGACAACATTTGATTCACGAATACATATTCATTATTGGAAGAATATGAACATGAAATTGGTATTAAATATACCACACTCACCCCTAGAAGGAGGTTTGAGATGATACCACACCCACCCCTAGAAGGAGGTTTGAGATGATATATGGCATGAATGATCGTTGGTCACGTACCTATTGTACGCCAAAGTATTTTGGAAATATGACTATTAAAGGACAACGATAATGCAAGAATCTTGCATATAAGTTTGACATGACCATAATGGTATAAATTTCTCTTTAAGAAAGATATTCACCACATGGATGTTGATGAATCTGTGGTAGTACAAAATTAATTGAGAGCTCTAGAAGAGCCAACTATTACTATGTTGGAGAAACACAATTGAGTATTGTGCTGTAGTAAGTCTCAAAGAAACTTATTCAGTTTCCAAAGTACACGCGAAAGCGATTGATTATATTGAGACTATAAATAAAGGAAGGCTTTGATATCTCCTATTACTACAACTTGTAGTGGGGTAATTTGCATATGAAAAGCTACCCGCTTTGTTCTCCAGTTTGTACTACACAAAAGAAAGAATGCCACAATAAAGTGGATATCTATTGGTATAAAAACCCATGTCATAATAAACCTGAAGTTTATTGATAAGTGCACATGTCATGGTGTAAATTTGAAGTTTACCAATATTGATAATTTATTCAGTTGGCATTCGTGTTAGCCATCTCATTTTAAGTATGATGTGCAAATTCACATAGGTGAATATTAAAGAACTAGAAAGTTCTTTACGAATTCTCTTGTATCACTTGTTCTCATTAATGAACTGACCAACTAAAGAGTTCGGGAGCCCATAAATTCTGGAAATATCAAAGGTGAATATGGGCCCATTCACCTGCCATGTATACCACATATGATGCATCTATGATATGGTTACATGCGCAATTGTTATTAACCTGCAGCCTGGCCGGTGCTTGCGAGGTAAATTGCTCAGTAATCTAACTTCGAGCATAATTTCCAGATTCTCTACTCAAGATAGTTCATCTTGATAAGTTGGTTTATATCAAAGTAAGGTTTAGCAAGATAATTATTGAGTGCTTCCACTTAATAGCTAAACTGTTTCTTATGAGAACAAAGTTATATATCAGTTTGATATAAGTTGTATACGAGAGTATATTCTCCCCTCACAAGTGGTTCAAGGTCAGGAACCAAATAATTTCATCTTATTATTATTGATGTGCGGTGTATATTTTCATTAACACCATAATACACAAAGATGAACTCTCAAAGTTGAGGAAACAAGTTAGCTTTTCTAACATGAGGGGGAGACATGATAAACACTTGAGAAAAGGTTACATGGGATGAATTATCATTTGTATATGTATATCCCCGAATATCATGATATGAACCTGAAGTTCATAAAAGGGATAATTCAATTGCAACATATTGCAAAGCATGCTATACGCATTTACTGACCCAAAGAAAGTAACTAAATGGAAGAGATACAATTCAAGAAGAATTGATTCCATATGAAAGACATGTAGTTTTGAACCTATAGTTCAAATGCTTGAAAGTGTAAAGTCAAAGGTATGTATAATCAGTTTTCGATATCTTATTTGTCTAGCATGACATGGAAAACTTGATATGCATCTAAAGTCTATTATATGGCTTATATGACTTAACTTGAAAGATTTAAGTTGCTTGAAGTATATGCAATTCTTGGTCCTGAAGTACCACATCCTAAGTACAATTTGTGTACATATGAATCTTGCTATAACTATAAGCATGATGGCATTGAGAATGCATCTATGAAGATATTGAAGAGTCATTCCACGACATTATATGAAGATGTTCATATCTATCAAGAATGATGATTTCAAGGTGCGGAATATTTATTCAAGTCAATATGGTTGATTTATTTATCAAATCTCTATCAAAGATCGTTTTGAAGATGATGCACAAGATTGGAATGCAAATGCTCAAGGATATAAATTGATGTTCTCATTAGGGGGAGTTAATGCGCGTTGCACTCTTTTTCCCTTACAAGGTTTTTGTCCCACTGGGTTTTCCTTGCAAGGTTTTTAACGAGGCAACCAATAGGTGCATATTCAAACATGTGTACTCTTTTTCCTTTCTTTAATTTTTCCCATTGGGTTTTGGTTTTAAGGTTTTAACGAGGCACATTGTTGAATAGACATTCAAGGGGGAGTGTTATAAATAGACTTCTATTTAAGGTGAATGTCTATAATTAGAGAGATTCTAGAGTTTTATTCTTGGTAGCTAAGTCACTACATCCCTATAAATAAAGGGGTCTTCTACCATTGTAAATCACTCCTAACATTCTCTAAGTATCAATAAGAAGAACTCTCTCTATTCTTTTCTCTATTGCTCTTGTTCTTACATTATTGTTCTTGTCTTTTATATTATTTCATAACACTTTCATTGATTTACTCTATTATATATGGATAAAAATCCACATTCAAGTGGATAAGAGCAAGCCAAAATAATTGTTTCAGTTAGCAGCTCTAGTGTACTCTCATTGTCATTTCTTAGTCATTAACAAATAAATTTGAACTCATAATTTAAAAATACATTGGGTTTAATATTGAAACTTTTTTAAAGATTGAATTATATAGCTTAAATTTTAGATCTGCCTCTAAATGGTGACGGTTTACAATGTGTTAGGCACTTACGACCAAGTTAATGAATCACATGTACCTTGTTGGTATTGCTACATTTGTTGTGTATGTTGTAGCTTGCTTTTACGTACTATTTTACTTTTCTTGACTTCTTACTTTTGTTTGCCTACTTTTCAAATTAATCTGCTTTTTTTTTTTGGGCTTTGTTGGGCTCTTGATAGGTCGTGCTCCCGTTTTTCTTCTGATAACTGAAAAGAGAAGGAATAACATCCTAGACCCAAATACCACAGATGATTTGCTTTGGGTGTTAATTTAGAGAAATTTTTATAAAAGAATATCGTTTAATAGTAATTAGCTATCTATAAATATCATTTGCTATATTACGTAATATAGATATCTTTTCTATGGTTATAAGATGTGTTTGATGTATTTAAGCTATTGTATTCATGAATACAGTAGCAAAAATATGCGTGAATCAGGGAAGTTCAGCTATTGTATTCATGGAGTAAAATATGGGATTACAGCTGGACAAATTATTGTATCCGACTGTATTTACGATGTGTAATAGAGGATTACACTATTTTTAAGACGGAAAGTGAATCTATTAACATAATAGACTCCTAATATAACTCAACAAACTTAATTATAACGCATAAATTTTGTAATTTTCAATTATAAAAAAGATTCTCAACTACAAAATACAATAAAATAGATATAATACAAAGGGATACATTAAAATACAATGTGAAAAAAAAGACACTTAATACAATGAAATACATGAAATACAACAAGATACATTGAATTACAATGAAAAAAAGATAGTGAATATAATGAAATACATAGAAATACAGCGAGATACATTGAAATGCTCTTAAAACAAAAGTAACAGAATCTTTAAATTGCTCAACCTCAAACTTCAGATGACCTATTATAGTCAACAATTTTCCGACGACCCATCGGATTTCGACCATGATTCCAAGGTATTTACTTATGGAATCTACAGTACCCACGAAGTCAAATAATCCACTACACAAGCGTCGTTGATTTTTTCATCATCATAACTGTTGTTGTTATTGATGAAGCGGCGATGGAGGTCACGGTATTTATCCTTAAAAATTTGAGCGGTCAATAGGGCGGGTAAAGAGCTACAGCTTTGGAGTTCCATGGCGACAGATTCCCAGTCCTTGGGACCATGACTTTTCACTTCAAATGCTAACAAAAGTTCCTCCCATGTACTCCATATCGTCTTCGCCGGTCACTGATCCGTGATTTTGTTTCATGGGCACTAAGTTATGACTCTTTAATGGATGGGGAAAATGAATAAGATATATCAAAGTAGAGAGAGAAAGAAAATAGTGTAACTGATTAGCGTATTTAGTGGCTTAGGACTAGGAGGTAATCAAAATTAAATATTTTGTTATAAATTTTAAAAGGTAACTATAGAATATAATTTTTTTAAATGAAAACTATTTAAAATAAATAAACTGTTAACATTTGCTATAGGAGGTAAAATTCCTTAAATTAACAGAAATTTCATGTCTCCGCAGTTGATATTATTTAAAAAAATAGCCTCATACTAGCGCATATAATTATTGCTATTCCGGGATTCTCTATTGAATTGGTAGAGTTTATGATATATGTACTCTACTTTTTTATTAAATTATTTATCAAAATCTAGAAAGTTGACATGATTTTTTGCTTGTTCAGTTGTTTATTAAACACTATCAGATTGACATAACTTTGTATTATCTGCATTTTATCTATTTAATAATTGTTCACAATACCCAGTTGGCATGATTTTATACTTGTCCAATTGATCATCAAACTCTAGCAGACTAGTATGATTTTGTGTTATCTACAATTGACCTATCTGTTAAATTGTTCATCTAAATTTATTTGATAGCCATAATTTATTCATATTATTCAACAAAATATTTTGTTTAAAAATGTAATTTGGTACAGAACTGCATGACAAAATCGTAACTTTTAGCCATAAATGTTATATTACTATATAGCATTTGGTATATAATCCTTCCATGCCGATAGATCTCAGCTGAAACTAAGCTCGTCAACCGGGCCGAATTGACCCGGGACCGGCCCGGATCGGACCGGTACAACCCGGGACCGGACCGGTAGGTGGGGGCTGGGCTAGGCTGGGTTCAAAGGGGATAGGGGGTTGGTCTGTTAAGAATTTTTTTACTCCGAACTGGACCGGACCGGCCCGGTAACGTGAACAGTACTGTGAACCGGTACAACCCGGACCGGACCGGCCCGGTTCAACGGTAACTTCTTTTTTTATTTTTTTTTTAATTTTTGAAATGATGGGGCCCACATTTCCGTTGGCAACGGCTAATTTTACAAAAATGACCATTTTTTCATTATTTTTTGTATTTATTAATTTACAATATTAACCCTTCTTAAAATCTATAAATACCCTCATCTCTTCTTCATTTCTTCACTCAAAATTCTTATCTCAATCTTAAATTCTTAATTCTCAAATTATCAATCTATCTCTCTTCCCTTCAATTTGCAAGATTTCATATTTGATCAAGTGCTCAATTTATTGTCGAATTCGGTTATTCGGTGCACTCCCTCCAACTCTTTCTCTTATTTAATATTTTAATAGCATATTTAATTTAAGCTTATATTTTCATTTTTACAAAATGTTTAATGATGCTAGTCCTGTAGCTTCTGGTAGTAATAGTAATGACCCGACTTCTAATCGTAAAAGAAGACGTCCGGTATGGAATTTTTTTGAAATAATAAAAGGTACTAATAGTGTTAAGTGCAAATTTTGTAACGAAACTTTTCAATATTTGACCGAAGGAAATTTAGGAGGGACTGGAACACTTACAAGACATATGAGAGCTGTCCATCCCATAGAATGGGTCAATAATTTTGGGAAGCAATGATTTGTAAGTTTTAGACTTTCAGTATGTTTGACTGTTTGTTTCAGAGATTGGAGATATTGATTATGATGAAGATGAAGTGATGAAGTGATGAACTGATGAACTTGCTAAGGCGATGCAAAACATTTGAAATTACTACTTCACTATAAAAAATGTAAACATTTCATTTTCTACTTAAACATTTGAAATTGAGAAATAAAGTAGCACTTGCAATAAGTGCAATTTTTTCCCATCTTACTTGTATTCATTCAATTATTACAAACCCGTTACTGTTTCGACCCAGCCCGGCCCGGACCGGAACCCGAACGGGTCGAAAAAAATCCGACCCGACCCGGACCGGCTGACCCGTTAGCCACCTTTAGCTGAAACCTACACAAAGAAAAGAATGCGGGGCTATTTATGAAATAGCGCCAATTACGCCGACATTCCGCTACGACCAGCCTATTGCAACATGCTGAGACCTTAAGGAGGCTGCATGTTATACTTTAGCCGAACTCCGCATCAACAAAATATAGGAGAAATGTGCCTTCTTCCTTTTTGATTATAATGAATTCCTAAGTGAGCGGGAAGTGATGAGCCCTGAAAATTTTTCTGAAATTAAAGAATATCAATGGACCACGTCCATCTCCATTGAATATAAAAAAAGGATTCCCATGTCATTAAGAAACATTATAATTCTTTCAATTTTCAAAATAAAGCTATGAACAAGAAAAAATGTGCTCTTATTGTCATTTAGGATCCGTTTGGTAGGGTGCACAAAGATAATGCTGAACATGTTGTATTAGTAATCATGATATTAATTATGCTTACATTAGTTACGGTAACATATTTCTTATCCATTGTTTGGTTTGATGTGTTAAAGCATTGCACAATTTCTAAAAGAATAATTTGTTTACAAAAGTGCCCTCAAAACCAGTCCATCACTCTATCTTTTTAAAAGAAACATATGTTAAAAACTATTTATATATGATTATATCCCTAGTAAATAAATAAATACTTAGCATATTTTCTTTTTATAAATAAATATTCAGTTATATACTATAATATAGGTAGACAAATCAAATAATCTTTTAAAATTATATTAATGTAAAAGTATATTTTAATCAAGCATAAATTTTGAAGGACAATTTTATCTTAACTAAGTTAATGCATGCATTAAAATCCATTGCATTGCAACTACCATGATTTTCTATGCATTAGTTATGCATACGATAATACTAAATGGGATGTATAACTAATACTTGCATAATTAATATATAGTTTCAAAAGATGTACCAAACAAAGTATTATTAATACACAAAGCTATTTCTTACATTATTATATCTAATGCATCCTATCATTTGACCCCTTACACTCACTCTCCTAAGATTATTGATACGGAGGCTTGGGAGTTCATGCCCTAATGCAGAAACTCACAGGTGTACGGCGATTTTCGGATAATGAAATGGTTCAAGCTGATGAGGAAAAAGAGCATATTAGAGATACTAAGGGAAAGGATTGTGAGAAAAGTGTTAGAGATGATTGTATGGGTCAAAACTTGACCTCATGATAATGAATGAGATTAACGCGCTTATTAAAGCCTATTCATGATTAATAAATGGTACGACCATTTATTTACAAGATTATCGGGCGGTTACCTAATGTGACAACTAAGGCCACGGCCTGGCCGTCTATACGAGGGCGTCCCCTCTATGTGGTCCCAATCCTTTAGCGCCAGCTAGCAGATCTCCTAGTTATAAATACTAAGAGAAAGAACCCTGAAAGGGGGGCTGCTTCTTCTTCTTCTTCATATCTCCTTCTAAAATAAGAGAGAATACATCATTGTAAGGCTCCGAACCTCTCCATGGAGAGGCAGACTAAACCAACATCATTAATAAAAGATCTTCATCCTCCTCCCTTTAATCTATAACCGTTGTCTCTTATATTTTATTCTTTTGGTCTTTTTATTTACTACGATCTGCTATGATTGGCCCTCCATTTATTTTGATTTTTTATGCTTCTAAAGTAAATGAAAACTTTGAGCTAAACAATGATAATGAAAATGATCATTATCTTCATTTGAAATGGATGAGAAATCATTGTCAATTTCTCTCATTGATGAACTGAACTGAAAGGGGTTTTTAATATATATATATATATATATATATATATATATATATATATATATATATATATATATATATATATATATATAAAAAAAAAACTAGGTAACAACAAGTGTTAGTGCATGTCACGACCCAATTTAGGATTATAGCCGGCGCTTAGGAGCAAGTGCTCCCAAGTAAGCCTCATGTAATTTTGCAGAAAATCGGGCAGAATTTCCCCTGTTTTTGGACCATCCCAAAAATATTTCCTGTCTCAAATCAACAACCAAACATCCTAATATCATACCAAACAATTGACAACATATCAATTAACCAATACAAGTCTCCAACATGACTAAATCACCCACTAACAACCAGAAATACTAATTATCTCCAACTTTAATGCTAAAGAACGATACTCAACATAAGAATAAAAGCAAATAATACTCATGAAACTAAAAGAATGACTATGGAGTGAATCTAAGAGTTCAATGAAAAGATCATAACAGTAATTAAAATCTCTGCCACGCGAACAAATGCGAGGCTCACCGAGAATTTATCAACCTGTCGCTCTAATTAATGAAATCTTCGCCTGTGTCAACTGCTTCCTTTGTAAAAAAATTAGCAGGAAATGAGTCGCTAGCTCAATGAGTAATAACACTTAACCACAACCGTTTTCAATTTGGGGACAAATCAGAAAATATGCTTGCATAATTATCACAAAATAAAATGCCCTTTTTAACACGATAATAATAATCAGTCTTGTCATGTGTTATCTGTAACAAATCAATTTAAAAATTCAGTAATAAACTCGGTAAATACTATGTCATAGAAAATCTTTATATTTTGGGAGATTTCAGAGAAGAATCATGTAATTTGTATCACTGTGTGGACCCCTTTATAAAAGGAGTTAAATGTAACTGTAGGTCCCTACTCGAGGGAAAAACTGTAACTGTATGCTAGTTTTACCTTCCCACTAGCGAGGGCTATAACAGTATTCGGTTATCGAAAATACAAGGTGCACCAGGTCTAACAAACCCGCCATTAGCTACGGTATCCTTCAAAGTTTCCTCTCATTTATATTCTTTCTTGCAAACCATAAATACTCGTAAAGAAGCATTTTCAAAATAATAAAGGGCATATCATTTCTTATCAAATCTTGCAATTTTATTTGGTAACAATAATCATGTCTCAAGTAAAGGTAAAACATATCTAGTAACAGTGAAAATATTTTGATTAATCAGTAAACATCTCAAGTAAACTGCTCGGTATCATATCAAGTAAAGAACTTGTCCCACATGTAAATTTCAAATCATCAGTAATATATTTATTTTCAAAAATCATATATAAGCCATGCAAGTTGTGAAACGCAAATTGCGGTAAGATTACTACTCACTGTACTCGTGCCAAAATACAAACAGCTTCACCTCAAGCAACTCGTACAAATTCCTCCAATCAAGCTATAATTACATAATATCGATCTCATCTTAATTTTATTATTTAGGCTAATTCATTGCTATTTTAGAAGGCCAAACCATCGAGGTTTCATGTTTGATTCTTAATTTGCCCAGAATAATTCTTATTGGTATTTAATTTCTTATACCTTGTGAAATTCTTCAAATATATGAACTAATATGAAAAGAATTACCAAAATAAAAGAACCCAGATGAAGAATTTGACTATTACCCGTAGGAACCAGTGAGTAGTAAGGTTCGGTACCAACCTCCTTTTCTTCTTCTTCTTCTCTTTTCCCCCTTTTTCTTTCTCTGTTCGTTATTTTTTTCTTCCTTATCGTGTTCTGTTAAATCTTTTTGCTTCTTTAAATTTTGCAGCCACCTTTTGCCCTTTTTGTTTCTATAGGCAGATTAGGCTTCGACCCTTTTTACCTAACTTTTTCTTTTTTTTGTTAATAGTTATTTTCTTATAATTTGTTGTTATTATAATAATAATTATTATTGTTATTGTTTTCACCAATACATCCTTATTTAAAATAGGGTATTACATTCTCCCCACCTTATGAAATTCAGTCCCCGAATTTAACTCAAGTACGTACCTGCAGACTGAAACAAATGGGGATACTTGACTTGCATAGTATCTTCTATTTCCCAAGTAGCTTCTTCAAATTTATGATTTCTCCATATGACTTTAACGAGCACAATATTTTTTGACCGTAACTTCCTTACTTGCCTATCAACAATAGACATTGGCTCCTCCTCGTAAGAAAGCTTCTCATCGAGAGGTATAGTCGGTGCTTCAATCACCTGAGATGAGTCTGATATATATTTTCTTAGCATTGAGACGTGAAACACTGGATGAATAAAGGACAACTCAGGAGGAAGTGCCAAACAACAGGCCACCACTCCCACTTGGTCTAATATCTCATATGGTCCTATAAACATGAGGCTAAACTTGCCTCTTTTCCCAAACCGCATCACACCTTTCATAGGGGAGACTCATAGGAAGACTTTGTCCCCAATTGTGAGCACTAAATCTCTCTTCTTTTATCAGCATAAGACTTTTGTCTACTTTGAGCTTCAAGCAATCTCTGTCTGATCAATTGGACCTTGTCCATAGCTTCTTGTACTAGGTTGGGTCCCAATAAGTTAGTCTCACCAGCTTCAAACCATCTGATAGGAGAACGAAACCTTCTACCATGCAATGCTTCGTGCGGTGCCATTTGCATACTGGACTGGAAGCTATTGTTGTAAGCAAATTCAGCTAAAGGTAGATAAGCATTCCAACTACCTCCAAACTCAAGAATGCAAGCTCTCAACATATCCTCCAACATCTGAATAGTACGTTCAGACTGCCCGTCTGTCTATGGATGAAAGGCAGTACTAAGATCTACTTATGTACCCAATGCTTCTTGAAAGGATTTCCAAAAGTGTGACATAAATTGTGATCCTCTATCAGAGATGATGTATACTGGAACTCCGTGAAGTCGGATAATTTCGTTCGTAAATATATGCGCATACGTGACTCCACCATATGTAGTCTTCATCGGCAAAAAGTGTGCTGATTTCGTTAGTCGATCTACAATCACTCATACCGAGTCATAACCTCTAAGGGTTTGTGGTAGCCCGGTGACAAAATCCATAGTAATTATTTCCCATTTCCACTCTGGAATCTCAATTTGTTGTAGTAGTCCTGCGGGTCACTGATGCTCAGCCTTGACCTGTTGACAAGTTAAACAACTAGACACAAAGTTAGCAACATCTTTCTTCATACCTTCCCACCAATAAAATTGCTTCAGGTCATGGTACATTTTTGTGGATCCAGGATATATAATGTATTTAGAGTTGTGGGCTTCTTCAAGAATAGCATTTCTCAACCCATCTAAGTCTGCTACACATAGCATGTCACCCATTCGAAGAACACCATCACTTCCAACAATTATATCCTTGCTTTTACCAGCTAAGACCTCATCTCTGTATTTACGTAGTCGTTCATCCTTATATTGGGTGGCCTTAATGTGCAACTAATAAAGATTTAGCCTGAGCACAAGTCGATAATGCCTCTGAATTTGCGATACGTAATCTGATACATGTATCTTCTAGTCTCTGAATATCTCTAGCCAAAAGTCTCTTTATAGGGGCTATATGTGCCAAACTCCCCATAGATTTTCTACTCAATGCATCAGCCACCACGTTGGCTTTTCCAGGATGATACAAAATAGAATAGTCATAGTCTTTGAGTAGTTCCATCCAACGATGCTGCCGAAGATTCAGATCTCTCTGCTGAAAGATATACTTCTGGATTTTATGGTCAGTATAAATCTCACAAGTTTCGCCGTACAGAATGTCTCCAAATTTTTAAAGCAAATACCACTGCAGCCATCTCCAAATCATGTGTAGGATAGTCTTGCTTGTGGTTTTTCAATTGTCTCGAAGCATAAGCAATAATATGATCATTTTGCATGAGAACACATCCTAATCCCACCCTCGAGGCGTCACAAATACTGTAAATCATCGAGGGCCTGATGAAGGCTAATACTGGTGCAGTTGACAAACATGTTTTGAGTTTCTGAAAGCTCTGCTCACATTCCTCCGTCCACTGAAATTTTGTATTGTCCTATGTTAGCTTGGTCAGCGGTGCTGCTATTTTGGAGAAATCCTGCACAAAACGCCGGTAATGACCTGCTAAGCTAAAAAAGCTGCGAATCTCTGTAGGAGAAGTAGGTTTAGGCCATTTCTGCATAGCTTCAGTCTTTTTAGAACCATAATTCAATCCTTGGATATAACATGCCCCAAAAATGCTACCGAGTCTAGCCAGAATTCACACTTCGAGAACTTAGCATAAAACCGATGTTCTCGCAATCTCAACAACACAGTCCAGAGATGATTCTCATTTTCTCCTTGGCTACGAGAATATATCATGATATCATTAATAAATACTATTACAAATCTATCCAGAAACGGCTTGAACACCATATTCATTAAATCCATGAATGCAGCTGGAGCATTTGTCAGTCCGAAAGGCATCACAAGAAACTCATAGTGCCCGTATCGAGTCGTGAAAGCAGTCCTAGAAATATCTTCATCTTTGATTCTAAGTTGATGATAACCAGAACGGAGGTCAATCTTTGAAAAATAGGCAGCTCCTTGTAACTGATCAAACATGTCATATATACGAGGCAAAGGATATTTATAACGTATTGTTATCTTGTTCAACTGCCTATAGTCAATGCACATTATCAGGGTTCCGTCTTTCTTCTTTATGAACAGTACTGGTGCACCCCATGGTGATACACTAGGTCTAATAAAACCCTTATCCAACAAATATTGTAACTGTTGCTTTATCTCCCTTAACTCTGCTGGTGCCATTCGATATGGGGGTATCGATATAGGTTGCGTGCACGATAGCAAATCAATACCAAAGTCTATTTCTCGTACAGGAGGCAATCATGGTAAATCCTCATGAAATACATCAGAAAATTCTCTATCTACGGGTACATTTTCTATGCTAATTGTTTCCTTTCTTGTGTCATTCACAATAGCTAAGAGACCCAAGCAACCTTTCTTCAGGAGTCGTTGAGCCTTCATAAAAGATACAATTTTGCAAGTCTCTGGAACCTGACTCTCTCTTAGAATAAAACTGGGTTCATTTGGTATCTCAAACCTTACTATCTTTGCATGACAATCGACTATGGCATAGCAAAAAGATAACCAATCCATTCCCATCAGCATGTCAAAGTCAATCATATCAAGTACAATAAGGTCAGCTAGAGTATTTCTACCCTCAATTCGAATCTGACAAGCACGATACACGTATTCAGCTAATAAAGCTCCCCAACTGGGGTAGCAACTAGAAAAGGATCATTCAATAGCTCGGGCTGTCTACTAAATCTCAAAGCAAAGTACGAGGACACATAGGAGTGAGTAGATCCCGGATCAATCAACGCAAGTGCATCAAATTAAATACAGAAAGAATAATGTAACCACTGCATTCGAGGCTTGAGCATCCTGTCTAGTAAATGCAAAAACTCTCACCTGACCTCTACCAGCATTTCCTTATCCTTGATTAACAGTGGCACGATCTCCAGAACCTCGACCTCTATTTCCTGTACCTGTAGCACCCGAAGTATTACGAGTAGTTTGAGTCGGTGCAGCTGACTGAATATGAGCCTGGTTGAAATTTCTTGGAGGCTGAGGGCAATCCCTCAAGTGATGTCCCGACTGGCCACATCGAAAGTACTCTCCAATTACAACACGACATTGGCCCAAATGTGATCTACCACAATTTTGGCAGACTGGAGAAGTGTCATATATCTTCCCCGAATTACGATGGCCAGAAGATGATGGTCCCCTAATACCCTGTCTGTAAGGTGGTTTATATGTGGACTGTGAAGACATGTGTGTCCCTGTCGGAGGACCCCGTTGTTGTTGTTGTCCCTGATTTCCCGCTCTTATATTTTCACTAAAACCACCACTGAAAGCCCCTCATGTCTTGGCCTTCTTACGTAAATCACTAGCTACACGCTCCTCACACCCCTTATTTTCAATCTTTCTAGCAATGTCGACTATATCAGAGTAGGATAAAGTCTTCATCTGTGGGGCTACTGCAGTGTATAAACGACCAACCAATCCATCAACAAACCTCTGAACTCGAGCTTCTTCGGTAAACACTAAGTGAAGAGCATATACAACCAGCTTACAGAACTTAGTATTGTACGTTGACACATCCATATCTAGAGTTTGAACCAGTCTCTGAAAGTCTATGGCATATTGTTGCATCAGACTGTCTGGAAGAAAGTGATTTTTGAACAACTTAGTGAACTCGTCCCATGTGAGTGGTGCTGCTACTGCTGGCCTTCCTAGCAATACAGTTTCATACCATGTGTTGGCCATATCCTCTAGTTTGTATGCTGCGAGCTCCACGACTCTCTCACTAGAACATCTAAGAGCATGTATTGCCTTGAGCGTCCCATCCAAGAAACCTTGAGGATCTGCTGAATTATCGGAACCTATGAATTTTGGTGATTTCAATTTCAGAAACTCTTGTAGGGATACTTCCTTATTTCCAAAAGCCTGAGTCTGTGCTGGTGCTTGTGTCTATAAAGTAGTCTGAGGAGCTGAACTTCATCCCTGAGTAAGTACCCATGCTTCTAACACATATAATAACCTTGCCACTGCATCTGTAGGTAAGGCAACAGTAGGTACAATAGTTGGTACTGGTGGTGAAGCGTTCTGAACTCCCTGCTCTTGCAATTGATCTGGCATAACATTTTGGGTTTGACCCATATTCCCAACTTGAGGTTGAGAAGCAGTCTGTCTACTAGTTTGATGAACCCCAACTTGACCTCTACCCCGGGTAGTACCACGTCCAGCAGATGAGGGTCTACGTGTCCTAGCCATCTGCAAAAGAAATATTCCGAAGTCAATCTCAAGTTATCTCAACGCACGATCAAAGAATGAAAGAAGGGAAAACATTCCTAGAAGTTCAGTAGCCTCAAGCTCATAAGTATGGGCGCCTACATACCCATGAACAAGACTCCACTACACATTGCTTCATGACTCGGGACTTAAAGCCTAAGCTCTGATACCAACTTTGTTACGGCCCAATTTATGACTGTGACTGGCGCTTATGAGTAAGTGCTCCCGAGTAAGCCCCATCGGTAATTTTACAGAAAATCGGGTAGAGTTTCTCCGGTTTTTGGACCATCCAAAAAATTTTCCCTATCTCAAATTAACAACCAACATCCTAATATCATACCAAACAATTGACAACATGTCAATTAACCAATACAAGTCTCCAACATGACTAAATCACCTACTAACAACCAGAAATACTAATTATCTCCAACTTTAATGCTAAATAACGATACTCAACATAAGAATAATAGCAAATAATACTCACTAAAAGAATGACTATGGAGCGACTCTAAGAGTTCAATGAAAATATCATAACAATAATTAAAGTCTCTTCCACGCAAACAAATACGAGGCTCGCTGAGAATTTATCAACATGTGCACTCTAGTTAACGAAATCCTCGCCTGCGTCAACTACTATCTCTGTGAAAGAATTAGCGGGGAATGAGCCGCTAGCTCAGTGAGTAATAACACTTAACCACAACCGTTTAATTTGGGGACAAATCAGAAAACATGCTTGCATAATAATCACAAAATAAAATGCCCTTTTTGATACGGTCATAATAATCAATCTCGTCATGTATTTTCTGTAACAAAATCATCTTAACAATTGAGTAATAAACTCGGTAAATATTGTGTCATAGCAAATATTTATATTTTGGGAGATTTCAAAGAATGATCATGTAATCGGTATCACTGTGTGGGCCCCTTCATAAAAGGAGTCAAATATAACTGTAGTCTCCTTCCATTTAACGAACCCGCCTTTAGCTACGAGATCCTTCAAAGTCTCCTTCCATTTATATTCTTTCTTGTAAACCATAAATCCTCGTAGAGAAGCATTTTGAAAATAATAAAGGGCATATCGTTTCTTATCAAATCTTGTAATTTTATTTTGGCAACAGTAATCATGTCTCAAGCAACGGTAAAATATATCTAGTAATAGTGAAAGTATTTTGATTAATCGATAAACATCTAAAGTAAATTGTTCGGTATCATATCAAGTAAAGGACTTTTCCCACATGCAAATTTCAAAGCATCGGTAATACATTTATTTTCAAAATCATATATAAGCCATGCAAGTTGTGAAACACAAATTGCGGTAAGATTACTACTCACAGTACTCGTGCCAAATTACAGCTCTGACTACTTCTGATCTTTCTAGGGGCATATTTGGTACGGATTCTTTAAAAATACCAACTGTTTCACCTCAAGCAACTCATACAAATTCCTCCAATCAAGCTATAATTACATAATATCGATCTCATGTTAATTTTCTTATTTAGGCTAATTCAATAGCTATTTTAGAATACCAAACCCTCGAGGTTTCATGTTTGACTCTTAATTTGCCCAGAATAATTCTTATTGGTATTTAATTTCTTATACCTTGTGAAATCCTTCAAATATATGAAATGAGATGAAAAGAATTATCAAAAGAAAAGAACCCAAATGAGAAATTTGAGTATTACCCGTAGGAACCAATGCGTATTAAGGTTTGATACTAGCCTCCTTTTCATCTTCTTCTCTTTTCCCCCTTTTTCTTTCTCTGTTCGTTATTTTTTTTCTTCTTTTTCACGTTGTGTTGAAGCTTTTTGCTTCTTTTAATTTTGCAGCCACCTTGTGCCCTTTTTGTTTCTATATGCATATTGGCTACGGCCCTTTTTGCCTAACTTTTCCTTTTTTTTTGTTTTTGTTAATAGTTATTTTCTTATAGTTTGTTGTAATTATAATAATTATTATTATTGTTAGTGTTATCCCCAATACATTCTTATTTAAAAATATAGGGTATTACAGTGCACCATTATTTTTATTACTGCCATATTGGGTACAGTTATGTCTCGTAGTGAAATTTCATTTCCTAGAGCAACCAGCTTACAACATACACTAGTAGAAATAATTCTTACATAACAGAAACCTTTCTTTGTGGTAAGCATCCACCATATAGTTTGGAGGTTTAACAAAACACATAATTTATTTATGCTGGTCTGACTAAATACTTTCTTAGACAAAATGTGTGCCACTATATTTCCTTCACGAAAATTATACTTCATTACGACTTCCCTCTTCAGTATTGCTTGCTCCATTAACTACATGCATTGTGAAATTAAATTAGTGTAAATAGGATAGTTTGTATCAAGCATATGCATTACGTTCGTTGCATCCGTCTCCACTCGACTTATAGTAGGTTCTCCAGCAAAATTAGTTGGAAAGCTTGTTGTAGAGCTTGTAGTTATACTGGCAACAGAGTCAATGCATTTATTTTATTGTGGTAGCCGATGATCCATTCTCCTTTGGAATTTCGTATAACTCCTCTGAAAGAACCATCACCATTTATCTTTTACCATCCTTTTTAAGGTACCAACTTATATTAATATTCTTTTTAGTCGTATATGTTATTAGATTGGTGGACAAGAATTTAAATTCTAAAGCTAGCTTGATATATTGTTGGGGTTTATTTTATGGGATGTGTTATTTTGGTTGTTAAAATTCTAATTACTCCAAATGGTCCACAGTGTATAAGGAAATAATTCTTCCCAAGTTGTATGTTGATCGTGGAGTGTTATGTTTGCACCTTTTAAATGATCGACTAGTGTATATTCCCATTATTGGTGATGGTTTTCCATCCCATTGATCCCCATAAGGATTCTGATATATAGCAATCCAAAAAGATGTGGCTTGTTGATTCGTTAGAAGTTTTACAAACTGGACATGTCGGATCTATATTTATTTCACACCTATAAAGCTAACTACGAGTTAGAATTCTATCATGATAGCATTTTCATATGAAAATTTTTATTTTGTTGGGTGTGATAACAGACCTGTCGTCACGTGAGTTATCCCTCCGTTTTCCCGTTTTATGCTTCTATATGTTTCATTACATGGGTTTAGAGAATTTGAAGTAATTCGGATAGAGTTCGGTTAGCAATGAGACAATTAGTCTCTTTATGAGAAAGTTAGGCTGGAAAAGTCAACTGAATGTTGACTTATGAGTTAGAGGGCTCGTGGATTTTCGATGATTCGACTAGTTTCGGGTGATGAATTGTGACTTAGGAGCGTAATCGAAATTGAATTTAGAGGCCTGGTGTAGAATTAGGCTTGATTTGACTAAGTTTGAATTTTGGCGAAATTCGGTTGATAGGTGAGATTTTGATCCGAGGGTCAGAATGAAATTCCGAGAGTAGCAATAGCTTCGACTAGGTGATTTTGCATGTGATGCAAAGTTTCAGGTCATTCGGAGATGTTTAGGTCAGATTTTAGATCAAATGCAAGTTTCGGAAGTTTTAGTTTAACTTAGGATTGAATCAGTGGTAATTTGATGATTCTTGTGTTGTTGGATGCATTTTTATGATTACAACATGTTTGTGTGATGTTTTAGGATGGGATGACACTTTTGGTTGAGATCCCGAGGGCCTCGGGGTGGTTTCACATGGTTAAACGGGAAGTTTGGACGTAAGAATTATTGCAGAAAACTGCTAGTATGTTGCAGATGCATTGCCCTATGAAATCGCATAGGGTACGTTGCAATCTTATAAGAGGCTTGAGAAGGGGTTCAAATATTGGTCTATGCGATCGTTGTGCGATCGCATAAGTCTGGGATGTTGACCTGTGCGTTCGCAAGAGGGGGAGTGCGATCGCGTAGTGTAATTAGATTAAAATTATTGCAAAATTAAAATAATATTCTTACCAAACTTCTAATATTCCTGAAAATAAAGTGAAACTATTTTTGTATTTTTGAATTTTATGAAAGGTATATAAACTAAAAGTAACAAGATAAAGTATTAATTACCTAAATAAAAGAAAATACTTTTGTAATTTTTATTTTTGTGACAAAATAAAGTAAAAGAGTCAAAACTAGTTAAAATAGCAATATTATGCCTAAATTAAATAGTAAAATAGTAAAATATACAAAATCTTGGGAGAGTAAAAAATTATATATCTACAATTGATGGAGCAATTGGTTGCAATATATCCACATTTGATTTATATAATTGCTTATTGCTAAATTCATCACCTCCATGATGAGTTGAGCTAGGTAGTGAGTATTTTAGATGATAATGGACTCTTGGCCATTGTTCTCCATGTTGATGGAGATGGCATGCCCCATGAGTTCCATTTCCACCCCTGAATGGGGTTGGTGGTTTGGTGGGGTTATTGGTTGGGCATAGATTATAGAAATTTGCGGGAAGTGTGGGGGAAGAGCTGGGAGTTTGTTCATGTTTTGGTTGTGATGGACTCGATACAATTGGATCTACCTGTACCTCCTTCTTAGTGTTATTGGGATCCTTGGCATTTTTTTAAGATCTTTCTTTATAGCAAGAGTATGCAGAAGGGGCGGGGGTGTGGGGGTAGTAATGATTAGGTCTAATTGCATAGGTTTTGAGGGTTTTTGCATGAAGAATTTATCAATATCTTGCATGAATATTTTCATATCCACTTGTCTTTTCCAATTTGCCGTGTGTTCCTTTTGTAATTAGTTAGGAGTAGATATATTTGCATGTCGGGGATATATTTTTAATCCATTGGCTTTTCTATAGGTTGGATTTTTTCCAATATTATTATACTCTAGAGGGTAGTGATTAGTATTGATAGAATTTATGCCATTATTGAGATTTTGGCTAATAAAATCTATTTGAAAGTCATTACTATTGCATGTAGGATTTGCCACATTTTTGCCACTTGTTTGTTTCCCGTTTTGAGTGTCATACAAGAGTCTAGTGGTTTTTGTGTCACTATCCACATTTTCTATAACCTTGGGCTCTTCTTCCAAAAGAGCAAATTTGTTGGAAGAATTTTTAATGTAATTTGATGAGTAAGAGCTAGGAAATTGAGCGTGATTATTTCTAGGCAAAGGTGCATCCATTAAGTATTGATTATATTTTAGGTGTTGAGTATTAATGTACTTACTCGTTGATGCATCAAAAATTCAAACATTTATACCTAATGCCTTTTGTGTGTCTGACACTGCCTTTTAATGCTTTTGTTCTCCGCACGTACCTTTTCCTTATACTGTAATGGATATGAAATTGTGTGCTCTCCCTTACTTTAGAAGCATCCTTTTCTAAGTACGACAAAGCTTCCTTGTAAACTAAAACTAAGGCACACTAGTTACTTTGATCGGTTGAGAGACGAAGGAACATTGAGTTGTTACATGCCCTATTCTTATACTATATTTGCATAATATATTTTATCCTTCATATAGGATTTGTTGCTTGTGTAGTCATACTAGAACGTGTGTTGGAATTGGTTGTTCTAGTAATAACTCAATGTATAATCTTGCATATCTCCCCCGTAGGGTGGCAGATGTACACGCATCCACCTTTAGTAGTTTCCCAATTATGTTGCCATTTTTTCTTAGTATGATCCCATCATAAAATTCAGTAAGTAATTAGGTTAATCTTACCCATACCGCAGTGTAGCACTACCAAGCTTGTTTTGCCACAACATTGAGTATCCATTTCTGAACTGAGAGGAAGAAACCATTTTTGAATCATGGACTATTTTGAAGCACCTTTGAAATTCTTTCCTCTTTGGTAAATTTTACAATATAGTAATCTTTTCCAAGATTAATTAGAGAAAATTTTTCTGTAAGCCTCCATAAGTCTTGGATCTTTTTATTTAGGTAGTGGTGCATCAATTGTTTTTCCATGAGCTTTATGATGACTGAGTATTTTCAAGGTTCATAGATATGTTGTCTATCAACATCAACAAAAAGTATTTGTTTTACATCCTTTGAAAAGTCACCTTCCACTTTAGCCTCTTCTTCTGGAAGTTGTGTGTCCGTAGGAGAGGATATGTTATTATTTTGTGGATTAGTGGGAAAAACTTCATCTTGTAGGAGTTTATCATTGTAGGAGAAATTTTGGAGATTTTATTGTATGATTATATTATGGGGGTTTTGGTGGGATAGTTGTCGGTATGTCTTCTTTCACATTGGTTTCCATCAGGCTATAGATTTTGTTGAGATGAAAACAATTAGAATTCTGGTGAGAAGTTGCTCTCTCTCTCTCTCCCCCCCTCTCTCTCTCTATAACTAGAGTTGAGTATGTTATCATTAATGAACTCTCGGTGTACTTTATTGGCTACTTTTCTTACGTTGTGACCAAATTCAACCAATTTGTTTATTTAAACTTTAGCCCCTACCTCAATATTTCCCTTCACTTTTCCCTTGGACTAACATTTCTAACTTTTTACCGTGAATTTTCGGGAAAAAGAAAATCAGAAATAACCAGATTTACAACTGGTAATTAAAAATAGCCACAGTTTTAAAATATATGAAAATTTAGCCATTTTTTCGTGTAAAGATAAAATCTGAACAAAAACTTCTTAAAAGTTCGAAAAAATTCCAGCATAATAAGCTGGAATTCGAATTTTTTACATGTGAGATTCCATCATAAGTAATTCCAACATAATAAGCTAGAAGTTGATACGCATGAGCTCCATAATTCAACATATTATACTGAAAGTTTATACACATGAGCTCCATAATCTAGCATAATTATGATGGAACTTTTCATGTTTTAACAAAATAATAGCTATTTTTAATGACTTTGCAAACATTAATTATTTTTCAATTATCAATCCTAAAACTAGCTAGACCGTACTATTTTCATTGTATTCGAAGATAAGCGGAGGTCAAAAATTAAATACCACACTACAGTGTCATATTTCTGCAATTTCTTGCATTTTAATTACTGGCCCAATTGCCTTTTCAGCAATAGCCCAACAAAATAGTCAGAAATAGGCATGGGTAATACATAAAACCTTCCTGAAGTTGATGTCGCAGGTTAGATATGCAAGAAAGTCTTCACGGAAAGCTTAAATCATTTTCCAAGGCTTTGTTCTAGAAGCGAATGAGTGCAAATTGAAGCCTGTCTAGGATGTAAAATGCAGGAATACTCCTATATAAAACCCATATATGATTGGAAAAATACATAAGTAATCACTTAAACTATGGACTAACTTTCTGTTACACATTTTTTAGGATGAAGATTATTTTACACACTTAACCTTTCTAAAATGTATCTAAAACACATTTCTTTACAACGTGGCACACGCGTGCTTAACAAAATATATAGGTGCGTTTACAATCCTTATTTAGATGACAATGTGAAATTTTAATTTTTTTTTCTTTTTAATATTATTTTATTATAACGAGATTAGTTATCGCATATAAGGTGGGATAACTATCTCATGGGATATCCCATCATTATACCAAATAACCTGAGGCCAGTATCTAGCTAACATGTTTCTTAAGGTGAAAACTGTTGCGGAATATCGTGGGTTAACTAGCACACAATCATACACAAAGCAAATAGAGAAGAAAAACCAACACAAGGATTTAACGAGGTTCGGCCAAGCCTAATCCTCGGGGCAAAAGCAGAGAGAATTTTTCCTATGAATGAGAAGAAAATCACAATACAATCTATAGAATCCCCAACTACAACCCCTATATATATAGATCCCAAAAGGTCCCAAACATATATGAGAAAGGTTTTTCAATTTGTCAAGGACTATAGGTTTTCCTTTTCTAAATCTATTAGGACAATGGGTTTTCATAAACCTATAGGGACTATGGGTTTCCTAAAAATACAAGGAAATAATTCAGGACACAAATAACAAATCTTCCCCTTGGCTTGAATTCTCTTCATCAAGAGGAACAACGTCTCTCTAACTTGCCCTCCGCCCTTGCAAGGGCTCTATCCATTTTTGCATACATTAATCAAGTCTAGGGAATACCTAAACTTGTTAAGAGACTCAATTTCTTTAGCCATAGCACTAATCTATTGATTTGGTTCTATACTCGGAATAACTTCTAGATAGCTATAACACTCAAACGCATCAAGGTCTCTGCAACTGCCAAAGCAAATCTAACTGGATTCATATATACAAGAAGATTCCCTTCAACTACGTTTGCAAACTTTTCCGGTCGGGTGATCACTCTCTTCTCTCTATCTGTTGCAATGCTATGGTTATTGTTGCACATGTGCATCAACATTATCATCTTGATCAATATTTTGTACCCCCTCCACTTCCTCTACTTTAGAACTACTAGGCTGAGCTAGTGAAGATTCAATTTCTAGCTCTAAGCGGTCACTAACACCACGATATGTTTCTGCTATTGCCTTCTCCCTCTGATGGTCCAGTGAGGCAGATTCATTGAATGTTACATCCCTACTGATAATTAGCCCTGGAGTCTTTTGATCTGTGCACCACAACTTATAACTTTTCACTCCAGTTTCATACCCTAGAAATATGCACTTCTTTGCCCTTGGCTCAAGTTTTCCATGCCTCACATGAGCAGAAGCAGGACAACCAAATATCTTTAAGTTTGAATAATCAGCAGGAGAACCGAACCATACCTCAAAAGGAGTTTTGAACTCAATAGTTGTGGATGGAGATCTATTGAGCAAATAATAAGATGTATTGATTGCTTCAGCCCAAAAATCTTTACTAACACATGAGTGTGAAAGCATGCTTAGTGCCCTATCACAAAGCATCCTATTCATATGTCCTGCAATACCATTATGTTGTGGTGTTCCAACACAAGTGAAATATCTCAATATGCCCTCCCTGCTGTGGAAATTATAGAACTCAGAATTGCAAAATTCCAACCTATTGTCAGTTCGAAGACGCTTAACTTTTCTTTCCGTCTGTCTCTCAACCATCGTCTTCCATTAATGAATGTCAAAAATGCCTCATCTTTTGTTTTCACAAAATTCATCCACACCATCCTTGAGTAATCATCAATCAAAGTCATAAAATACCTGGCAACACTCTTGGAGGGACTCTGTTTGGACCTGACAAGTCAGATTGTATATAATCTAACTTGTCTCTGGTCTTGTGCTCGGCCTTCTTGATGAACTTTATCCTTGTCTGTTTACCAAACACACAGTGCTCACAAAACTTCAAAACTTGATTTTGGTACCCATTTAGCAAATTCTTCTTACTCAACAAAGACAATCCATTATCACTCATATGGCCAAGTCGCAAGTGCCACAACTGAGACTGATTCAGATAACTTTTCCCAGAAGCTATATCAGCTTTCCCTTCAACTACACTAGCCTAAAGATGATACAATTTAGAATGTAGTTTACCTCTCATAAGTACCATGAAACCTTTACACACATTAAGTATTTCATTCTCGGAGTGAAATGTATACCCTTGATTATCCAAAGTCGAAAGAGAAATTAAACTTCTCCTTATCCGAGGAACATGCCAACACTCAATGTTTCTGATGATTCCGTCAAACATTCTCAATTTGATCTTACCAACCCCCTTTTCTGGTAATGGATTATCATCTCCCATATAGACAGTCTCACTCATTTATTTGTAAGTTGCAAACCAATTCTTGTGTGGGCTCATGTGGAAAGTAGCACCAAAATCAAGAACCCAAGAATTTTACCCATGACTAGAACTCACAGCACAAACTTTCCCTACATAATCACAACCATCAGAATTATTGCCAGTAATATTTGCCGAATTATCTATTTTCTGCTTCCCTCTTTTCTCCTTCAGCTTAGGACAATCTCTCTTATAGTGACATTGCTCCCTGCACTCATAACAGTTTTGATTCCTTGCTCTAGACTTCGATCTTGCGGTTGACCTTTTCCGGTTAAAGTCCTTTTGTTGTGTTCTTCCTCTAATCACAAGACCCTCGCCCTCAATTCTGTTGTCTAGAAAGCTCTTGTTCAACTCATTAGATTTTAGTGCATTACTAACATCTTCTAGTAAAATGCTATCCTTCCCATATAGCAGTGTATCGGTAATAGTATCATAAGACTGTGAACATAACACAATCAAGGCCCGATCCTCTCTCTCAAGTTTGATATCCATATTCTTCAAGTCCACTATAATTGAATTAAACTCATCAAGGTAAGTTTTAACAAGTGTACCTTTGTTCATACGGAGATTATATAACCTCTTTTTTAGGTAGAGGCGGTTTGTCATCGATTTCTTAGAATACAGATCTTCCAGCTTCTTCCATGTCGTTGCGGCAGAAGTTTCTTCAGCAATTTCCCGAAGAATGCTATATGTAACGCTCATGAAGATCGTACTCAAAGTCATCTCCTTCAGGTATTCTTTCTTTGTCTCTTTCATATCTTCAGGAAAATCCTCATCAATTGCTTTCCATAATCCTTGTAACACCAAGGATGATTTCATCCTAATCTTCCACAGACTGAAACTAGAACCTCCATCAAATTTCTCTACTTCGTACTTTGTTGAAGATGATGAAGACATCTTAACCCTAAATTATATATATAGAAATCCAAACGTTGCTCTGATACCAATTGTTACGGAATATCATGGGTTAGCTAGCACACAATCACACACAAAGCAAATAGAGAAGAAAAATCAACACAAGGATTTAACGAGGTTTGGCCAAGCCTAATCCTCGGGGCAAAAGCAAAGAGAGTTTTTCACAATATGAGAAAAAAATCACAATACAATCTATAGAATCCCCAACTACAACCTTTATATATAGATCTCAAAAGGTCTCAAGCATATACGAGAAAGGTTTACTAATTTGACAAAAATTAAGTTTTCTTTTTTTATATCTATTAGGACAATGAGTTTTTTTAAACTTATAGGGACTATGAATTTTTTAAAAATACAAAAAATAATTCAAGTCACAAATAACAAAAACAAACTGTGGCAAGCAAGCGTGGACGCTAAAATTCTTGAAACCTAAATCTGGAGTACTTGTGCGATAGTATAGGATCCTATGCCCTTAATGTCTTTTTCTATTAAAATGTCTTCCCTCTTAAAACTGCCTTGTTTCATGGAATTGAACTATCAAAATCAAATTGCGGCTTTGAATTGCGCGCACTTAACGTGACTTTTTTGTATACTACGGAGTATGTTTAATTACTTTTTTCATTCGAAACAAAAGAATGAAATGTTCGAATTATGAGTGTCAAACCTCCTAATTTTCAGTCTCAATATGTATATTTATAAAATCTTGAAAGGATTCTTAGAATATAATCAATCAAATGGTAGGTACATAATCACCAGCTAAGCAAAAACCAAGACACAATCATTAAGAAAACCTTGCATCATAATTTATGCAGAAAATCAGATTAAAACTTATATTGAAACAACCACTCTCCATTATATTGTCAACTTAAATAATGGAAAGTCATCTCGATCGAACAACATTTTTCATTTTATATGATCTTAAAATAATTATGTACAAAGGAAGAGTATTAGACAAGAGGGGTTGCTCTGATGGTAAGCAACCCCATTTCCAACCGAGAGGTTGTGCGTTCGAGTCTCCACAAGAACAAGATGGAAAAATCTTGGACGGAAGAATGCCGAGAGTCTGTTTGGAAACAGTTGCTGTGGTTGTTGTTGTGGTAGAAAGGAAGAGTATTCTTAATCAATTATCTTACAATTTGTAATCGATATTTGATAAATATATTTACGGATTTACCCCGTCTTCATATAAAACGGTCACGTCTACTCGTCAACGTAACGGCGCCCTCGAGTTTCGTCACCGTTTGCACGGCCGTTTTCACGTTCCTCATGTCACCAACCGTTAAAACTCCGGCAACTTCATCTCTAACGTAAACTTTCTCAACGCCGTTACCACTAATTCCAGACACCTTTTCATTACCCCACTCGGCACATATCGCCGGCGACTGACGCCTTATTCTCGCGTCATAAGTTCTTATCTCTCACTTCTGACGACAAAACAGTAAAATCGCTTATATTAAAAGAGTCATTAAAGTTTAAACCTAACGTTAAAGTATCCCACAACTTTACACTTGTCCCGGCAGCAAATTCCGTTAAGGGAAACCGTTCATAGCTGCTCCGTTGCCGTCTAAGTCTTAAATTACTTTTCTGACCTTGTTCTTTGACGTAGAAACTCGAACCTGCAACTGAAGAATCTTCATCTGCTGGTGTTAACTCTTCATCGTTTGATGAAACCGATGAGCATTCATCGTCGTCGTCGTCATCGGAGAAGTCGAAGTCTTCGCTGAGATACTGAAGAAGAGGCTCAGCAGAAGGCTTTATTTTACGAACGTAAATGAATAGAAGCTTGCTTTTTCTTATTAAGCTGCTGAAAGAAGCAACAATGGCAAGAATTAGAGCACCCCATTTGCAGAAACTGTACACTTGGGGAACTTTTTCGATAGCCGAAAGAGAAAAAAATTGGGAAATTAAAGATGGGTTTTGTAGAAATTTTACATCAGCTTCAAAATTGCTGATCATACTGATGGAGAAAGGTATAAAGAAACTGTATGATAAAATGCTTGAAAGAAAACTAGGATAGAAAAAGGGAGATTGATTATACAGAAACTGTTTGATAAAATGCTTGACAGAACACTAGAACAGAAAAACAAGATTGGTTTGCAAAAGTGAAAAGGGTGGGCCATATATATAGTGGAGAACTGGGACCCTGGTAGTAATTAGAAGAAATAAAATAGGACGTTCTGTTTTGTTAAAAATGACGTGGAGGATGATAGATAAGAGGGGTTGCTCTAAGGGTAACTCACTTTCAACCGAGAAGTTGTGAGTTCGAATCTCTCCAAGAGTAAGGTGGGAAGTTCTTGGAGAGAATGATGTCAGGGGTCTATACATATTACTCTTTTCAGATTCTATTAAATGAAATTATACTCAATTGTTATGGTTGTTGTTGACGTGAAGGATGATAATTGGATGAAGAAGTTAAATTTGGTGGGCCACGTGAGAAAGAACATGAACTTTTGGAAGACAAGAAAGATTGGGGATACAAGTTGTAAGGGCATAATTGAAGAGATTCCAGGATATAATGAGAGATCATATAGTTAGGTCATTACTGACTCAGCTGCTGAGGATAATACCCATGTTTTTTAATAAGTTTTGACTCAGCTGGATATAAAGACCTGTCGCCTGGACATTTCACATTTGATTTTTCCTAGAGAAGGTCCAATCTCAACCTTTTGTGGTGATTCTTGAAATGTAATAGGATTTAAGATGGAGTCATGAAAGCAATCAATAATACTCGGAGTACAGTTATTTCCAAGATTATATGTAAATGCGGAATAATGTGTAGACGTCATTAGCTATATCTAACTTTTATAAAACTTATATGTTCAATAATATTGCATAGGTTCCATTGTGTGTGCTCGGGGTGAATATGTTGTATAAATATATCGTTATGCTATTAAGTATTTTTTTTAAGTTTATTTCTTTTAAAAAGTTCTCTCTTTGTATGACTCCATAAGCAAAGAAAAATTGAAATATTTTTAGGGATCATCTGATTCGAAGATAAGTAATACATAAATTAGTAATGTAAAATAATAATGTAGTTATAAATAATACGATTAATATTACATAGATAATTTTTGGTTGGGTGTTTGGTTCATTGCACTAAAATTGGGTACAAAATATTATCTAAACTATTTGTCTAGTTCTTAACTAATAAATAATAAATTCACAATTATACCCTGAGATATTTGGTCTGTGTACGCTTCTTGGAAAAAGACAAAAAATAGTTTTGTCCTTGTGATGCTTTATCCATATATAGCATATACATGAATTAGTTATTTCATGTTTAACCAAGAGGGGTTGCTTTGATGGTAAACAACTCTTATTTTCAATGAGTTTGAATCTCCCCAAGAGTAAGGTGGGAAGTTCTTGGAGGGAAGGATGCCGGGGGTCTATTTGGAAACAGCTTCTCTACCCAAGGGTAAGGGTAAGGTATGCGTACACACACTACCCGCCTCAGACCCCACTAAGTGGGATTATACTGAATTGTTGTTGTTGTATCTTAATAAGTAGGATAAATAATAGACTTATTGGTGTATAAAATAATATATGAATTAGTTATCCTGCATTTAAAATCACAATCAAATAATGTATTAGCTCAATACAAATTTTCAATTCATAAGTAGTTGCGTTATACAGTATACCAAACGACCCCTTACTCTTTAATTCATAACTAATTGCGTTATACAGTATACCAAACGACCCCTTACTCTTTGTCTAGTCTACTCAAGTTACGATTCTTATTTATAGACACCGGTAGAGGCGGACTCACCTTATACGAATGGAGTTCAGTTGAATCTGCTTTGTGGAAAAAAATTATTATATTTACTTGCTATTTTCATCATAAAAATATAAAATACATATATTAAAAAAAGCCTGAACCCACTTGACACAAACAGAAGGTCTAGAGTAGGGGTATACAAAGGAAACAGATAAACTGCACCAACACGATAACAGATAAACTGCACCAACACGATAATTCGAGTCAAACCTAAAAAAAAATTGATTATGGTTTGGTTTGATTTAGTTTGGTGTTGGAAAAAAAATCCCGACCATTATTGGTTTGGTTTGGTTTGGTTTTACCTAAAGAAAGTCAAACTGAAATCAAACCAACCGACATTACATAAATAGAAATTTTAGATATATTTAATATATAAATATACTTATTGTGATATAATTTATAAATATTTCTTAAAAACTTTCATAATTTTATCTTTAAAGGTATTATTTCAAGGTTGGACTCAGAACTTTTGAATGTTCCAATAAGTTTTATAGTCATTACTCTTAGTAAATTAAATAATGCAAACAAAAGTTCAAACCAAAATCAAATCAATACTAATGCTAAGAAATGATATTCAATTCAATACTATGAAAGGGAATGCATTGAATATCTATTTTTTGTTTTGTAATAATTTAGATAAAAATACATAATCTATTTTTATTTTTTCTTTAGCGTTTGGTCATGTAATTAATAATCCATTATTAGTCTATTTATTTTAGCATGGTTTAGTACTTTTAGATTATGTTTATTTTTATTATGGATTATTAATTATTAATATTTATATTACATAATTTTATTGTCTTTATTGTTGAATATTTTAGGATAATGCCACAACACATCTCATATTTTATATTATTTTCTTGTAAAATATATGATATAGTTATATTTTACTAGGATTAAAGAGATATTTTGAGCATAATTTATATGTTTTGTTCTATGAAGATTTTATCGGGAAAAAATTCGAATTAACCAAAAATTCGAAAAAATTCGAGAGTAAAAAGCCCGAATTTTATTGGTTTGATTTGGTCTTTAAATTTAATAATTCAACATAATTAATTTAACTTGATAATTGTAAAATTCAAACTGACCCGACCTATGTACACCCTAGTGTAAAATAGCGGTCTAGCGTGTTCAAAATATAGGAAGGGTCACAAGTTCTCGAATCTCTGTGAAAGCATCAAACTAAAATAATTTTTATTTTGTCTTTGTTTTCCTACTTCTTTTTATGTTTTCTTTGCTTTGCTTAATTCCAATAAAAGCTATTCTTGTTAACTCCATTTTACTTTAAAAAATTCAAATCTTTCTACAAAGTAAATTTTGGTTCTCTCTTTCATAATTTTTTTATAAAACATGAGAGTGCTTATCAAAATTACTTGTAATCTTTTACTTTAATTTTAGTTTAATGTAAATTGAAATTGTTAATTTGTGTTATATTGAAAATTTTAGCTTGTTGTACAATTCTATTTCTTTAATTATTTATATTAGTTAGTTTAGTTTATAACTCTTTTGAACCGAGGGTCTCCTGAAAACAGTTTCTCTACCCTTCGGGTTAGGGGTACGGTTTACGTACATAATACCCTCCTCAAATCCCACTTGTAAGAATATACTGAATTATTATTGTTGCTGTATAACTCTTTTCTTTCAGTGTCTTGTTTGTAGGAACTTCGAAAGTCCCTCTCGAAGCTTTTGCTTCCTTGCCCATCTTAAAGTAGTAGTGCCCAACATTTTTCTCATTTTCTCTAACCATAAAAATACAGTAACTTTAACAGTCTAATGTTGTGGTTACATTTTTTTTTTTTGTTAAAATTGCTAAACTTGTTGAATTTTATTTTCCCCAACTTTGAAAAAAAATAAAGTAAATGAAATCATTTTAGAATATGTAACAAAAAAGAGTTGTGGGCAAATTCTATTTACCGATACACTTATACAATACCATACGCTTATTAGTTGACTATCATAATTGTAATATCCCATAACTTTAAATAAGAATATAGTAGTCATTTAGCAACAAAAAAAATGAAATGCACAAAAAGGCCCAAAGCCCGCCAGATTTTAATCTGCGCAAAAACGAAAAAAAAAAAAAGAAAAGGGCTAAGGGAAAGGGTACACCCATGAGCTAAGGCACCACCCTTTTTTCCGATCCGGATTGGAAGAATTTTTTACATACTGAGGTTTTGGATCTTCATAAGTAGTTTTTATAGACGATTCCTTAAAAAAAAAACCTTTGTTGAGACGGCTTTCGCCCCTGACAAAGGACTTTCTCTGGGTTGGGACTCTTTAGACTGTACGTCAGCAGACAAATAGAAAAAGGAGAATTGGGTGAAATCCTAATCAAATTAAAAGGGAATAAGGGAAGAGAAAACCCATGGCATCAAGATAAACAAAAGGAAGGTTTAGGTATTGAAGAATATCAAACTTCGGCAGAAGCTATTCAACACAGTAGAAGAAAAAAGAAATGAAGGTTCTGTCTATTCTCGTTGAAGGAATTTATAAAGTGGGGAAGAACAAGGTAAATAAAATTTACTCAACCTAGCCCATTTAATGGTTGTTTCGTTAATTACAAACAACAAAAGATAAGTTACTTTTGGTTTAACACAAGTATTAATTTTGAATTAGATGAATAAGTACTTTATTAAATTCATAACAAATAATTTAGCCTAATGAAGAACCACTAGTGTTTGTAAAGCACTACGTAAGAACATAGTTTGCTCAAAAGTTATCATATACTTTATGAGTGTAAACAATACGAATAAATCAAGGGAAAATTATAGGAAACTCTAATAATCCATTGGACCAAATGAAAGAGGTGAAAATAAGTACTAAGAATTAGGAAAGGAAATATTAAAAGCTTTTATTGATAATATTGATTTGGTCTGCCTCTCCATGGAGAGGTTCAGAGCCTTACAATGATGTTCCCCTTTCCCATAATATCGGTCTCATTGAATCTTTTCTCTCTCTTCTCAATAGTGGCGAAGAAGAAGCCCATCTTTTAGGGTTCCCTCTCTTGATATTTATAGTTGTGAGCTTCATGAGTTATCAATAAATGGATGTGACCACATTGGGGGTTCGCCTTCATGATGGCGGATGGGTCGTGGCTTTGTTGATCGAATCAGATAAGGGTTAAATACCGTTAATCCTGAGTGGTCATACAACTTATTAGTCATGAATTATCTTAAACCGGAATTAGCTTCGTTAATTATTGTGAAGTTAGATTCCGACCCATACAGTTATTCCATACGCTTATTGAGGTCGTGCCTTGGCCGAGCTCATTAAGCGGACTTCATCGACTGTAGTTCGAGAAATGCCGGATAGGGAGGTCAACTGTTGTTTCCGTCGAGGCTGAATTCTCTTTGGCGATGGTACTTAACCTTACTACTGTCGAAGGCATTAGCCGTTTACACACTGGAGACGGTCTTGGCCTTAAAGAGTGTCCAGTATTTTGTTATTGTGTTATCTAGTCATCGTTCGATCAAGGTTTAACTCTATTCCTTGGCGAAGGCATTTAGCCTTTTACACTAATTCGCGTGAGGTCGTGCTTTTTATTGTGCTTTGAAACTTACGTTTGCTTGGGAGCGTAGCCGTCGATCATGTCGGACGGGTCGTATGTTGTGCGGCCGAGGAGGGTGAGAGCATGCTTGATACACGTTTGCCGACGTCCAGAATTTCTAAGGTGTGCGGAACGTCTCTCATCTGTGTCCATAGGTTGTTATGACCGTTTCGATGGCGAGATACTGGTTGGTAACTGAAAAGTCGCTTCATAGGGCCTGTCATAATGACGCACATTTTCGTAAAAATGAATCGTTTTGCGGTTGTTCATGTAGTTAATGATGGCTATTGGGGTTCGTGAAAGCCACTTGTGTGCTTATAAATAAATGGTTGAGACACTTATTTCTCATATTCTTATTGTTGGTCTGAGAGAGATTTTGAAGAAACTTTTCTTCTTGCTAATCCATCTTCATCTTTATTCTTCGATTGTTACTACCTCCATCTTGCCTATCAAGCATTGCTTCATTCTTTATTAGTGAATCAATAATGGCAGGAAGTTCTTCTCAAAACGTTCTTCCGGTGAATTTTTTGGTTAGTTTTCCGGCGGTCGAGGGATCGTCTCCGGTAATGGGAGGTGCAGGACCGGTGGAGATCGACGAAGTTACGTCGGTTGATGAGATATTGTCTCTGCTCGGAGGACTGATGATTGACTTCACCGTCGATGGTGGAGAGCATCGGGTGGATAAAGCATCGTTAATAGTGGAAGTTGGGATGGACCAACTACGGGAACAGTGGGGAATCACCAGATATGCCGACATCGTTCTCGCTAGGAGCGAAGAGAGGGTACACACCGACCGTAGGGGGTACTGCATCTTCTATGCCTATCCTTTCAAGTTGGGATTTAAGCTTCTGCCCCCATGCTGGTAGTTGATTTTTGCCGTTATTACGGGGTGTGCCTAGGTCAGCTTGCTCCTTCTCTTTACAAATATCTAGCGTTATTTATCAAGTATGCGGAGTTAGTCGGTAGGGAGGTCACACTGCAGCACGTGCTTAGTCTCTATGCTCCCCAGAGGGTCCGCGGTACCATGATTCAAGCACGCCCTCGTGGGTCGAGGGCCTGACCGTAGAACTAGATGACGAGGCTGTGCTTCGCCCTTTTGAGCACATCATTTATATCAGAACCAATCATTTAGTGGAGTCTCTACCTGCTTGGAACCATGCACATAAGTTTTTTTTAATCATCAAATTCTTTTTTTGCCCCTCTTTAAGTCTTGTACTCATAAACGTTAACTTGTATCAATTTTATAGCTGAAAAGTCATCGCCAGCTCCGCTGGCTGGGATACGTGAGTGGGTAGAGGCCGTTCTTCCCCATTTGGTGGGGATACACACGTGGGAATCTTTTTGGGAGAGGCATGGCCGTAGGCCTGTGACAGATAAAAATTTGACTTCTTCTTCTGTCCCTCCTTATTTCAACTCTGTTTATCATTTTTGTTTCTTCGTGATCAGGGAGGGCACACCGCGTCAGGGCCCCTTAGTTGGCCTTCCGTTGACTGGGTGCAATGGGTTACTGTAGCAGCGGTGCCGCGCTCAGTACCGAGGGGCGGCATCAGTTGAGTCTTCAATGACTCCTTTTCCAGCACGGGCCGCACTTCGGGACGAGGGCCATCAGGGGTTGTGCGACCTAGAGCGGAATATCCATCACATGAGGAAGAGGAGGAGAGGCTATTGGTGAGACGGAGGGTCGTGTTCACGTTGGCTCCAACTGTGGTAATTAGTTTGGACTCCTCCCTAGCGGATACGGACAGGAGTGCAGCTGCGGTGCATGACCTTGAGGGCGAACAAATAGTGGGGGTTGCCCCGGTTGGCTTCGGCCATGATGATACTGTCACTTCGGTGACTCAGTTGGTGGTTCCAGTCGCTAATATGGGCGGCAGTTCCTTAGCGGCTGCTATTGTTGGTGAATAAAGTGCCCCTTCGGAGGCGGAAGGCGGAAGGGATGCTGTAGATGAGTATGGGTCCGAATCAGACTTGGATCCTGACGATGTCTGTATGTTCTGAGAAGGCTTCACCAACTCAATGGTGCATGCAGAGGGGCGATCTCACTTTATTGAGGTTCCCGTGGAGTCGAACTTATTGCTCTAAGGGAATAGCTTGGTATCGTTGTTTGAGGTGCTATGCTCTGAGGCTGAGAACGTGTCATTGAGGGACGTCACGGATATCGGACTGATGAATAAAGTGGCCGTGATGGGCCTGAGGGTACGTATTATGGCCTTGATCTATTTTTTCTTGCCTTATTTTATTCTTTATCTTAATCATTATTTTTGCTTTGCAGTCTTATTTGTTGGAGGTGGAGGGCATCCGTCGAGCCAATGTCTACTCGGGGATATTTTTGTGGGTGCTGGATATGTATCGCCGCTACCGATATTGGTGTCGAGAGTTGCATGAGGGCCGACCCCCGTAACCAAGCCTTGGTCGAGGATCTGGCGAGGGGGGAGCTTCAGTTGTAGCAAATACTTGGTAGAACGCGCGCCCTCGAAGAACAGCTTTGTCAGAAGGACGAGGAACTCAAGGTGGGAAGGAAGACTGCAGCTGAGTGCGAGCACCAAGGCCAGGCAAAGGTCGCTGCAGCCTCGAGCGTGAAAGTGGATGCTTTGGAGAGTGAGGTTGCGGCTCTGAAACTTTAGGTGAGTGTTGCCTCATCGAGAGTCGGAGGGTTGGAGGAGGCGATCCGTGTGCATGAATCGCAGCTTGGGTCGGAGAGGGCTACGGCTGCCGATAGGGAAGTAGGGCTCAAGGAGCAGATCGGCCTTCTTGGGCAGGAGAACCAAGTTATGGCGGATCAGGTCGCGGCTTTAGAAAGAGAGAATCAGCAGCTATGGGACCAAGCCGCCGCTTCCATCCAGGCTCGCGAGCTTTGGGTCTTTGCCGAGGCCCAACGTGATGTATATAAGAATTTGTGGGAGGCTGGTATTGTGACTGAAGCAGTTTCGAGGAGGCGTGTCATAAGGCTCGTGAGGCCCATACCAACTGTGTTTTTGAGGCGGCGATGCCAGAGGATAATGATGGTGCAGGTGGTGGCACGTACAGCACCGAATAAAAGCATTTGTTGTATTTTTTTTTGTGTTTCATTCGCCGCTTGGCGTTTAAGTGCTTCTTGTTTTTCTTTTTCTTTTTCCTTGTACTGACCGACTATGGCCGGGTGTAAGCGGGGATGACCTGCAATTAACTTTGTAGATAAATGAAATTCCTTTTCCGTTATATACTTCGCATTTATTTTTGTACCTTCCCTTCTTCCCCCTTAGACTTTTCTTTGATCGCATTTGAAGGGGTGATTTGCCTTTGAGTTTGACTCTAGTATGCATGTTTATTTTAGTTGTTGACGGATTTTTTATTAAATTTGGTGTGAGCGAGTCAGAGTCGTTACTTGGCGATAGCGACACATAGCCTTAGTCCCAATGCGGGCAAGGTCGAACTACCGTCCGTGATGATAAAAAGTGTGGCTTTGTAGTTTGACCGGGGCCGAACTTTATGTGGCCCGAATCTTAGTTCGAGTTGGGAGTACTTACTTGACTTGGCGAGGGAGCCCAGTCTGTGCCTCGATTCGTCGAAGGTTGGGTTTTGCTGAGTTCTATGATGAAGGCTCTTGGCCTGGGTCCTGGTTCAACTGTGCTTGAGCTTATTAGATTTTAGAACAGAGGCGTTTGTCATTGCAATTCGAGCAGGGTCGAACTTGTTAGATTTAATGGCGAAAGCGCATAGCTTGAGTTTTGGTTCAACCGTAGTTGAACTTATTGGCGAAGGCACATAGTTTGAGTCCTAATTCAACTGCTGCTGAACTTTGTCGAATTTTGAGGGCGAGGGTGTATGGCCTCAGTCCCAATTCAACTGTTGTTGAACTTTGTCGATTTTTGAGGGCGAAGGCGCATGGACTGAGTCTGGGTTTAATCGTAGTTGAATTTGCTGGCGAAGGCACATAGCCTTGATTTAATGGCGAAGGCGTGTAGCCTGAGTCCCAGTTCAACCGTAGTTGAATTTGCTGGTGAAGGCACATAGCCGTGATCTAATAGTGAAGGCATGTAGCCTAAGTCCCAGTTCCACCGTAGTTGAACTTTGATACATTTGATGGCGAAGGCGCATAGCCTGATTCAAGTTCAACTGTCGTTGAACTTTGTCAATTTTGATGGCGAAAGCGCTTAACCTGTCTTGGTTCAACTGTAGTTGAATTTGCTGGCAAAGGCACATGCCTTGATGAAATGGCGAAGAGCGTGTAGCCTGAGTCCTAGTTAAACCGCAAATGAATTTGCTGGAGAAGGCACATAGCCTTGATTTAATGGCTAAGGCCTGTAGCTGAGTCCCAGTTCGACCATAGTTGAACTTTGATACATTTGATGGCGAAGGCGCATAGCCTGAGTTCAAGTTCAACTGTTGTTAACCTTTGTCGATTTTGATGACAAAGGCGCATAGCCTATCTTGGTTCAACCGTAGATGAACTTACTGGCAAAGGCACATAGCCTTATTTAAACGGCAAAGGCGCATAGCCTGAGTCTTGGTTCAATTCGTAGTTGAACTTATTGTTGAACTTTGTCGAATTTTGAAGGCGAGGGCGTATGGCTTGAGTCCCAATTCAACTATGGTTGAACTTTGTCGATTTGTTATGGCGAAGGCGCATAACCTGTCTTGGTTCAACTGTAGTTGAATTTTCCAGCGAAGGCACACAACCTTGATTTAATGGCGAAGGCGTGTAGCCTGAGTCCCAATTCCACCGTAGTTGAATTTGCTGGCCGATGAACATAGCCTTGATTTAATGGTGAAGGAATGTAGCCTGAGTCCCAGTTCGACCGTAGCTGAACTTTGATGGCGAAGACGCATAGCCTGAGTTCAAGTTCAACTGTCATTGAACTTTGTCAATTTTGATGACGAAGGCGCATAGCTTGTCTTGGTTTAACCGTAGTTGAACGTAACGGCGATGGCGCATAGCCTTGTTTTAGCGGCAAAGCACATAGCCTTGTTTTAACGGCAAAGGCACATAGCCTGAGTCTTGGTTCAGTCTGTAGTTGAACTTACTGGTAAAGGCATATAACCTTTATTTAACGGCGAAGGCGCATAGCCTGAGTCTTGGTTCAACCGTAGTTGAACTTTACTTGTGAAGGCACATAGCCTGAATCTCGCTTTTTCGATGTTTGAGAGTTGAAACTCGATTTTGATTCGAGATCCCGAACAGCTTAAACGTTATCTTCCCAATCGAGGTATGTAGGATAGCTTGAGGTGGCTCTCGGTTCGAGATATGTTCATGCCGGTTCCTGCTTGAGCCAGTATCAGGGATGCGGGAGATGCCTTATAGAGATCCTCCCTTAGGGCTCCTTCTTCGTGTTTGCACTATCCGAGATAAGAGAGACAGAAGAGTTAGATCTTGATTCGAGATCTTCGAGTTCCCTTGTTCGATGTGTTGCTTCGGCTTGTTCGAGCTGCGTTGTTATTTGGGCATTTCTTTCCTTTTAGCCCAGGGAAGAACTATGCGATTTTGCTATGAATCCCCACAGACGATGCCAAATTGCTCGCTCAAAAGTTTTCATGTGAGTGTGAAACAATACGAATAAATCAATGGAAAATCATAGCAAACCGTAATAATCCATTGGACCAAATGAAAGAGGCGAAAATAAGTACTCAGAATTAAGAAAGGAAACGTTAAGAGCTTTTACTGCTAATATTGATTTGGTTTGCCTCTCCACGGAAAGGTTCAGAGCCTTACAATGATGTTCCCCTTTCCCAAAATATTGGTCTCAATGTATCTTTTCTCTCTCTTCTCAATAGTGGCGAAGAAGAAGCCCCTCTTCTAGGGTTCTCTCTCTTGATATTTATAGCTGTGAGCTTCATGAGCTGTCAATAAGTGACCGTGACCACGTTGGGGGTTCGCCTTCGTGATGGCGGATGAGTCATGGCCTTGTTGATCGAATCAGATAAGGTTTAAATACCTTTAACCCTGAGTGGTCATACAACTTATTAGTCATGAATTTGCTTAAATAGGGATTAGCTTTGTTAATTATTGTGGGGTCGAATTCCGACCCATACAAACATGAATACAATCCTTTTAAATCAGTTCCTTTTTCCTTATTTCTGTATATAGAAGTATCATGGTATCAATTCAAAAATAAATAAATAAATAAGAGTTAGTATAAAATTGCAGTTCCTATTGGTTGGGTTTTGCTGAGTTCTATGATGAAGGCTCTTGGCCTGGGTCCTGGTTCAACTGTGCTTGAGCTAATTAGATTTTAGAACAGAGGCGTTTGTCATTGCAATTCGAGCGGGGTCGAACTTGTTAGATTTAATGGCGAAAGCACATAGCATGCGTTTTGGTTCAACCGTAGTTGAACTTATTGGCGAAGGCACATAGTTTGAGTCCTAATTCAACTGCAATTGAACTTTGTCGAATTTTGAGGGCGAGGGTGTATGGCCTCAGTCCCAATTCAACTGTTGTTGAACTTTGTCGATTTTTGAGGGCGAAGGCGCATGGACTGAGTCTGGGTTTAATCGTAGTTGAATTTGCTGGCGAAGGCACATAGCCTTGATTTAATGGCGAAGGCGTGTAGCTTGAGTCCCAGTTCAACCGTAGTTGAATTTGCTGGTGAAGGCACATAGCCGTGATTTAATGGTGAAGACATGTCGCCTAAGTCCCAGTTCGACCGTAGTTGAACTTTGATACATTTGATGGTGAAGGCGCATAGCCTGATTCAAGTTCAACTGTCGTTGAACTTTGTCAATTTTGATGGTGAAAGCGCTTAACCTGTCTTGGTTCAACCGTAGGTGAATTTGCTGGCGAAGGCACATAGCCTTGATTAAATGGCGAAGAGTGTGTAGCCTGAGTCCCAGTTCAACCGCAAATGAATTTGCTGGAGAAGGCACATAGCCTTGATTTAATGGCTAAGGCGTGTAGCTGAGTCCAAGTTCGACCGTAGTTGAACTTTGATACATTTGATGGCGAAGGCGCATAGCCTGAGTTCAAGTTCAACTGTTGTTAACCTTTGTCGATTTTGATGACAAAGGCGCATAGCCTATCTTGGTTCAACCGTAGATGAACTTACTGGCAAAGGCACATAGCCTTATTTAAACGGCGAAGGCGCATAGCCTGAGTCTTGGTTCGATCCGTAGTTGAACTTTGTCGAATTTTGAGGGCGAGGGCGTATGGCTTGAGTCCCAATTCAACTATTGTTGAACTTTGTCGATTTGTTATGACAAAGGCGCATAACCTGTCTTGGTTCAACTGTAGTTTAATTTTCCGGCGAAGGCCCACAGCCTTGATTTAATGGCGAAAGCGTGTAGCCTGAGTCCCAATTCCACCGTAGTTGAATTTGCTGGCGGATGTTAGCCCGAGTCCCAGTTCGACCGTAGTTGAACTTTGATGGCGAAGACGCATAGCCTGAGTTCAAGTTCAACTGTCATTGAACTTTGTCAATTTTGATGACGAAGGCGCATAGCTTGTCTTGGTTTATCCGTAGTTGAACTTAACGGCGATGGCGCATAGCCTTGTTTTAACGGCGAAGGCACATAGCCTTGTTTTAGCGGCAAAGGCACATAGCCTGAGTCTTGGTTCAGTCTGTAGTTGAACTTACTGGTAAAGGCATATAACTTTTATTTAACGGCGAAGGCGCATAGCCTGAGTCTTGGTTCAACCATAGTTGAACTTTACTGGTGAAGGCACATAGCCTGAATCTCGCTTTTTCGATGTTTGAGAGTTGAAACTCGATTTTGATTCGAGATCCCGAATAGCTTAAACGTTATCTTCCCAATCGGGGTATGTAGGATGGCTTGAGGTGGCTCTCGATTCGAGATATGTTCATGCCGGTTCCTGCTTGAGCCAGTATCAGGGATGCGGGAGATGCCTTATAGAGATCCTCCCTTAGGGCTCCTTCTTCGTGTTTGCACTATCCGAGATAAGAGAGACAGAAGAGTTAGATCTTGATTCGGGATCTTCGAGTTCCCTTGTTCGATGTGTTGCTTCGGCTTGTTCGAGCTGCGTTGTTATTTGGGCATTTCTTTCCTTTTAGCCCAGGGAAGAACTATGCGATTTTGCTATGAATCCCCACAGACGATGCCAAATTGCTTGCTCAAAAGTTTTCATGTGAGTGTGAAACAATACGAATAAATCAATGGAAAATCATAGCAAACCGTAATAATCCATTGGACCAAATGGAAGAGGCGAAAATAAGTACTCAGAATTAAGAAAGGAAACGTTAAGAGCTTTTACTGCTAATATTGATTTGGTTTGCCTCTCCACGGAAAGGTTCAGAGCCTTACAATGATGTTCCCCTTTCCCAAAATATTGGTCTCAATGTATCTTTTCTCTCTCTTCTCAATAGTGGCGAAGAAGAAGCCCCTCTTCTAGGGTTCTCTCTCTTGATATTTATAGCTGTGAGCTTCATGAGCTGTCAATAAGTGACCGTGACCACGTTGGGGGTTCGCCTTCGTGATGGCGGATGAGTCATGGCCTTGTTGATCGAATCAGATAAGGTTTAAATACCTTTAACCCTGAGTGGTCATACAACTTATTAGTCATGAATTTGCTTAAATAGGGATTAGCTTTGTTAATTATTGTGGGGTCGAATTCCGACCCATACAAACATGAATACAATCCTTTTAAATCAGTTCCTTTTTCCTTATTTCTGTATATAGAAGTATCATGGTATCAATTCAAAAATAAATAAATAAGAGTTAGTATAAAATTGCAGTTCCTATTGATTTAGGTACTACTAAATTGATTAACAGATAATTAGTAGCTATATTAACGCGGAAAAAAGAAGAAGAGGTAATGTCATGATAAGACCAGTTATGTTAATTGTTCACGAATATGATATATAGACTGATTTTGTGATAATATAAGTAATTGAATGAGTCTTATGGACGGCTCGATTTGACACGTTTGGTATTTCGACATGAGTACTATGATTAGTAATTTTATCGTAATTTGTATTTTTATAACATGCATAGTTTATACATTATTTTGAAAATAAAAGGTATTACCGAATATTTGAAATTTGCATGTGGGGCAAGTCCTTTACTTAGTAAGGTACCGAACAGTTTACTTGAGATATCTATAGTTGTTTAAAATATTCTCACTGTTACTAGACATATTTTTATTATATTTGAGATATGATTACTATTACCCTAATAGGATTACATGATTTGATAATAATTGAAATGCCCAATACTATTTTGAAAATGCTTTCCTACGAATATTTACTAATTAGAAAACAAGTATAGATGTGAAGAGACTTTGAAGGATCCTGTAGATAACGACGGATTCGTTAGACCTATTGCACCTTATACATATAGATTAAAGATTACAGTTATAACCATCGCTAGTGGGAAGGTAGAACTAGCATACAGTTACAATTTTCCCTCGAGTAGGAACCTACAATTATATTTGACTCCTTTTACGAAGGGGTCTCCACAGTGATACAGATTACATGATCCTTTCTTAGAAACCTCCCAAACATAAAATTTGCCTTGAGACAATGTTTACCGAGTTTATTACCGATTTGTTAAATTAATTTCTGTTACAATAAGCACATAGATAAACTGATTATATTTACCGTTATAGAGAGGGAAATTTATTTTTATGATAGCTTCTGATTATTATTATTATTATTATTATTATTATTATTATATAGTCATATTTTCTGACTTGTCCCCATTAAAAATAGTTGTGGTTAAGTATATTACTCACTGAGCTAGCAACTCGCTCCCTGCTATTGTTTTTACAGAGATAGCAGTAGACGCAAACGAGGATTCCATTATTTAGAGTACACGAATTGACAGTTTCTTGGTGAGCCTCGCACTTGTTCGCGTGGGCGGAGATTTTTATCAATTGTTATGAACTTTTTGTTGAGTTTTTAGAGTCAGTCCATAGTCATTCTTTTAGTGTCATGAGTATTCGTTCATTATTATAGACTTATGATGAGTATTACACTTACAACAACAATAACAACAACCCAGTATGATCCCACAAGTGGGGTCTGGGGAGGGTAATATGTACGCAGACCTTACTTCTATCCCGAGGGACAGAGAAGGTGTTTCCAGGAGACCATCGGCTTAAGACAACAACAAAAGACGATATATTAGTATTATCCATAATTTACACTTCCTTATCAAATTTGAAGATAAATTAGTATTTGTGGCTGTTAGTGTGTGTATTATAATGTTTGAGACTTGTTTTGGTTAATGGATAAAATTATTGTTGGTTAAATTGATATTATGATGTTTGATTGCTAATTTGATATATAAAACTTTTTTGGGATAGTCCAAAAAAAAGGACAACTCTGTCCCATTTCCTATAAAATACCGATGAGGTATAGTGCTCCCAAGCGAGTGAAAAGACAACCAAAAAAGAAGAAAACAAAAAGATAGTAAATTCCTTATTACCTTCCTTAGCAACCCACAGTCCCACATGTAATGCAGGAGTTCACCAATAAAAGAAAATAAGAGCCGGTTTGGACATAAAAAATAATTTCCTTTTTTTCCAATAATTTTATTTTATTTTAAAATTATCGCTTGTTCATAAAATTTTCAATTTTTACTTGAAGATAGATTTCGAAAACTTTTAAAAGTTTGAAAAACTTCAAAAAAATATTTTTTAAAATTTTTACTCAAATTCCTTACAAAACTTCAAAAATAATCCAAAATTATATTCATGTCCAAACACAATTTTAACATTTAAAATTTGAAAAATATTTTCACCATATTCTAAAATTTTACAACTCTTATGTCCAAACGCCCACTAAGAGCTCATAATTATGCATTCACTTTGCCAAGAGAGAATTTCCCATTTTAGAACAGAGTAAAAAAAATTGGAGACAAAAAGAGAAAGCAGAAGGGATATTAAACCATGTGTGAAAAAGAAAGTAACATGTGAAATAAATCAAAAATTGACTGACATTAGTGAGTAGGACTGCACGTGAATATTAAGCTTTTTATCGATAAATTCATACTTTCATTGGAATATTTTATTTTGTCGTGTTATGTGAGTTTTTGTTTTTTTTGAAACGAAAAGCATATATTATATATATAATTTTAAAGGTAAGTAGGGAGGGTGTCTCCAGCCTATAGATGTTCTTCGTACAAGCATCACTGTGATCTACCATTAGGCCATCTATGACATTAATATTTCCTAATACAATTAGAAGTTCACATTGTTTAGTGCTACACGATCTTACATAAACATAGCCCTCCATATCTCTTTCATAGAGATCGTTAACAAAAACAGGAGGTTTAGCAAAATTACATAATTTATCAAAAGGGTTATTCCTTAGTGCTTTATTTGCCAAAACGTGTGCCACTCCATACCCTTACCTGAAACTATGCTTGAATGATATCATCCCCTGCTTGGTTGCCTCCTCTATGCGAGTTTAAATCGGATTGTATTACTCAATACCCAGTACGTTCTTGAGAAAAATCGTCGTAGTCCTTCCTGGAATTTAAACATTTATAGGAGTTTTAATAGTTTTCCGCTTAAGAGCCTTTATTATTATTTTATTATTACAAATATAAAAGTAGAAAACTTCTACCTTCCAAGTTAAAGTACGATAATACCCTTTAAAGTACGATATCAAACTTACTGGATAACTGACATGGAATAAATTAAGGGACCAACTGCCACAATATAGATCTGTTAGGGTTATGAGTAAGTATTAAAAGTTGATTAATGGTAGAAGCTAGATTGGATGATAGTATAATGGGTGGCAGAAGTAAACAGAATAGTATAGTAGAGGGGCAATTTTGGATATTTTTCTCAATTTAAATACAATTTTCATACAAATTTTATACAATTTGTCTTCTGGATGTATTTTATAAAAGATTTGTATATATTTTAGTATATTCTTCTTCCTCTCTGAAATTTCAATCAAAATTTTCTCGTTTAATATAATTTTCGATACATATCAACAACTTTATGTAAAAAGAAATAATATTTATAATTCAAATACAAATTTCATACATGATTCATACATTATATAACTATTTTTCAACTTTTATGTAACATTCAAATAAAAAGATATATATATATATATATATATATATATATATATATATCATGTGTTTTCTTTCTTTCTTCTTTAAATTTCAATCTAAAATTTAGCCAACATCAAGTCTATTCTTCAAATTCCTTTAAAGAATAGCTTAAATGGAAAAAAAAAAAGGAGGAAAAACATATATTTTGATAATTTTGTCGGCGGAAAAAATACTAGAAAAAAGGAAAATATAGAGCTCTTCCTTACATGCATGTGAAATGTCCAATTTTTTCACCCTCTTCCCAAACATATGCACGTGCAAGGCAGAAACTCAATAAAGAAGGAATTACCAACTTATATTGTATACAGAGTAAAATTTGTTCAAATATCAGAAAATTTTAATGAATAATAGTTGGTAAATGATAACTTACTTTGGGTGTGTTTGGTAGGAAGGAAAACATTCTCCAAAAAATATTTCTAATTTTTTTATATTTGGTTGGCTGAAATATGTTAAAAAATATTTTTCTTATTAATTCATTTTTTTTCAATTGGAGGAAAATGTTTTCCTTATCAAGAGAAGGAAAAATATTTTCCAAACCTGCTTCTCAACCTTCCCCACCCCCACCAACCCACCCCACCCCCTCTTCAAAAAAAAGTTTTTTTTCTTATTTCAATTTTTCCGTTACCACCCACCCTACTATCCCTCCATTCCCCCCATCCCCTCCCCCCTCCCCCTCGCAAAAAAAGAAATATTTTTTTACCTTTTTTTTATAATTTTAAATTTCTATTTTTTTATTTTTCTGCACCACTCACCCCAATCTCCCCATCCGCACCACCCCCCCACCCCCCAAAAAATAATTTTTTTTGTAGTTTAAATTTCTATTTTTTTTTCGTTTTACTGCTCCCCCCCAGCCTCAGCCCCACCCCCTCGAAAAAAAAATTTGAATATATTTTTCAGTTTTAATTTTATTATTTATCAGTTTAAAGGCTAAAATTTTACAAGCTTCAAAATTATAAATTCAGAGGTTTATGTGTTTTGAAGTTTACGGGTTCGAAATTTTGCGGTTTTGAATGTTTAGCGGTTCGAAAGTTTATAAAATTTATAGGTCCGGAAGATTGTTGGTTTGAAAGTTTATGGCTTCATATTTATTATATCTAAATTATTTATGAATACTCTTGAGAAGTCAATTTCCTTAATTTGAATACCAAACACTGAAAAATGAATAAGATTACTACTTGTTTTCCAAAAAAATATTTTTTGGAGCCCTATTCTGGTTACAGAGTGTGGGTAGCCGACAAGTAGGTTAGCAAACTAGTGAATCAATAGGCTTTGCTCCTGCCTTCGCTTCTAGGAGGAATCCTATCATCCATGGTGAAGATATCGTATAATAAGAAATTACTTAAGTCATCGGTTCGAATCATGTCCCCGCCTAATCCATTTGAGGCTCGGCCTCAAGATTTGAGATTCCGTAAGTAACTCAGTGCAAGGACTTGGAAGAAGAAAATGAAATAGGAACAAGCGCGTTGATTGTTTAGTTCGAAGTTAATTGTGTAATATTGGTGTAGAAAAGTTGTGTTCTTGTAGAAATAAAAAGACTCCAATCCTCAAAAAGAGAAAATATTTTGGAGAAAAGGGAGAAAGCAGAAGGAGATTGTATAAAAATATGGTAACCTCATACACAAATCATCTCGCATTTATGTAGGTTTCGGAAAAGTGCCGCACTGTAATAAGCAGTGGCGGAGCCACATTCAACCAAAGAAGGTCACAAACACCCCTTCGCTAGAAATTTACACTGTATTGTTAAGTAATTTTTTATTTTATGTATATTTACTATCAATTGACTCCCATTGATTCTTCGGTGTATTTAATTTCTTAAATTTTGACATCTCTTAGTAAAAATTCAGGCTTTACCGTTACTCATGATTATAATGTATGCGGTTTACCATGACGCAAGTATTACTGATTGATTCTACGCCTTAAAAACCTATATATCACACGAAAATATTTAAAAATGGTAAGTAACATGTAACATGTGAAAAACACTATAATTTGACTTCTGACATTAGTGAGTATGACTACACGTGAATATTACTACTGGTATGTTATTTATCTAGAATGTAATATTGACAGAATATTTTATTTTGTTATGTTACGTGAGTTTTAATATTGGGTTTCATATAGTCAATAACCACTTCTGACGGATACAAGATTTCAAAGTCATGGGTATTCGCTAATAAAACTTTCGAAAGAAAAAAAAAAATTTAGTGATGGATGCTCACTCAATATTTATCTTAAAATTTTTAAAATTTTTATAATTGCATATGTATCATATACTAAGCCTTATCCAAGACAATGGCAAGCACCCATGTAGTCCCATATAGATCCGCCAATGAGTTCCCTCCAAGTATATTGTCGCCCTTCTGGAATTCAAACATGTATGTCGCGTTCCACAGATTTTTTGACAAGTATTGATATATTTGTTTCAATTTAACTGTTCCAAATTTGATTTTAAAAGTCAAGAATCATATTCTTTAAATAACAAATTATTCTTAGTCTATTTTTTCTTTTTCAACGAAAGCTCATGGTATGTCCTTAATTGTTATTTTCTTAGCTTTGACTTGTTATGGGTCAATTTGATCATCAAAGTCAAAATGGGAAACTAAAAATTAGAACAAAAGGGGTTTAAAAACAAGAATGTTACACCAGAATGTTGGTGATCTTGAGTAAACATTCCATCCTTTATTATACAAAAAATATTGACCATTTGAGCAAACATCTCATCCTAAAGTAGTTTAATTCACAACTAAAATATAATAATTGGTCGGTTGACAGCATTACAAGAGTACTCTATAGACAATGAGAACTTCACATTAATTCCATCCACTATGCCTTCTCTCTAAAATAGAAGAGACAAGGAATATATACATTGCAAAATATTTAAGGCCAGTATATAAATTAGAGCAAATTTGCACCTTGAAAAATCTTTGTGTAGAAGAACTCTCTGATTTTGTAGATAAGCACATTATTTAGATGCCTCCTGGCGAAGGAACTGAACATATTTTGATCTGAACTCTGAAGGAATTCGGACAGGACGGTAATTTTTATTAAGCCACACTGCTGTTCCTGTTGCCTCCAATATAGGCTGGGAAAATTCACAAGATACATTAAAAAATGAGAAGTGTACAATTGCTTTTCAATTATTCATCAGTAGGTAGTTGTATGATCATAGAGCCAACTGACCTCTTGACCCGGAAGCTTGAAGATGAAGTGTTCGAAGAACAAACGAACAGAAGAAGAGTCGGATATTCTCACCTTCACGACGAATCTGTCTCCACTCTGAACCAGCAATGAAACAAATGATAACAGACAGAATAACATAACACAAATCTTAAGCAGTTTAGTTCACATTTGAAGTCATACAGAGACTAAGCAGTTCTATTTTCCCAATGGCAATCACATTTGAAGTAGACAGTAATATTTTTTATCTAAAAATTTATATGTAGTTTCCAACACTAACAAATACAGAAACCATTAACAGGACAACAATATTCCCAGTGTAATCGGGATCTGGGATCTGGAGAAGGTAGTGTGTACACAAATCTTACCCTTATCTTTGTGGAGACAAAGAAGCTGTTTCAATTAACAGGACAAAGTTCCTAATCAGATAGAATGCCAGTCCATGGCAAGATAAATACTTAGATGCAGTACAACTATGCGTCTATCCAAATGTCAAAAGTACTCTGCTTCGGTTATCTCTTCTTCCTCCCATTCTTCCGATAACATTTGGAGTACGAGTCAAAACTTTTGAATTCGAAGAGGAGAATATCTTAGCAGGTCTTTAAGCAAGGGATGAATATATTGGCAATTCAAATAGAATTACAGTAGCATCACCAAGTAAGCAGCTGCAAATGTTTGATGGTGTGCTTCAAAAGAAATACTAGAGGCAGTTGTTGGCTGCAGAAGTCTTTTCAGCACACTCGTATTTTAACACAGCCCAGCGGTGCATTTAGATATATTTAGAATCCGGGATTACCCCAGGCAAGCTTAAGCCTAAGGCTCTTGTGAAATTAATGCAACATGACAAACTTAAAAGGAGTTTACAGATATTTGACCAAGTTATGATAGTGAGGCTGGTACAGTGACAGTTCCTTAGCATAATGATATTTTTAACAGTAGATAGAGACCCCAAATAGCTCAGAAATCCTGCCTCCGGCAGCGAAAAATGGTTTAGAAAAAGTAGAAAAAATAAAAAGCCGCCTTCATCGACCACAGTTACCTCCAATCAAACTTGTTATATGCTTAAATGTAACTGCTCCCATCCCCAAGTAAAAGACTGAGTCATAGTGGAACAGAACACAAGTGAAAATTATTTGAATAGATTGTTAACTTAGAGCCAGATCCAGATGATGATTATGTAAAATAATAGTTTAATGTAAAATTGTAGAATAATCAATTGAAAGCATGTCAAATAAAGATCAACAGAATCCAAAGTTAAATTAGTTTATAATGACCTCAATTCATGGTAAAGTAAATGTTTTCTATCAAAGGGAACAACAACAACGACCCAGTGAAATTCCACTAGTGGGGTCTAGGGAGGGTAGAGTGTACGCAGACCTTACCCCTACCTTGAAGGAGTAGAGAGGCTGTTTCCGAGATACCCTCGGCTCAAGAAGACAAAAGACAAAGCAGACAATATTAGTAACACCACCGAAATAATATGAAACAAATATAAAAAATAGGAACGATATGAAATCAAGAAGAAAGATACAACGCACAACAGAAGCAAGATAGTACCCTTACCAAACTAGTCTCACAAAGGTATGGTATAAGACAAGGCTCAACTACCTCCTAACCTACAACCCTAATACTCGACCTCCACACGTTCCTATCGAGTGCCATTTTCTCGGAAATCTGCAACCTCGCCATATTCTGCCTAATCACCTCCCCCCAAAACTTCTTTGGTCGCCCTCTACCTCTTCTCGTTCTCTCCACAACCAGCCGTTCACACCTCCATACCGGAGCATCTGGGCTTCTCCTCTGAACATGCCCGAACCATGTGAGCTTGCTTCCCGCATCTTGTCATCAATGGGAGCCACGAATACCTTCTCCCAAATATCATCATTCCTGATCTTATCCATCCTAGTATACCCGCACATCCACCTCAACATCCTCATATCTTCTACCTTCATCCTCTGCATATGTGATTTCTTAACCAACCAATACTCAGCCCCATACATCATGACTGGCCTAACCACCGCTTTATAGAACTTACCTTTGAGTATCAGTGGCACTCTCTTGTCACACAATACTCCAGATGCTAATCTCCACTTCATCCATCCTACCCAATACGGGAAGAGTCGATGGCACTTTCATCAATGACACTTTCTATCGAAGGGAAGAGTCGAGTATTAGAGACAAACAAAGATATTGTCCCAAGTAATTTGGGATGAAGCCGATATTACATTATAACCAGCTGCAGAAGCTATCTAGGATTTCAAGAGAATGGGTGCACCACTACCTTAAGATAGACGTTTGGTTTGACTATACAAATTTTTTTTATGGCAATTAATAAGTTGACTGAGTTTTCATTCTTTGAAAATGATCAATAATAGCCTCATTAAGTACCCTATATTCATATAGTTACTAAACAAGCATTCGAAAATTCTTCATCCATATATAAATCATTGTTGATATACTGTTCTTTCCACGCTTGCGCTAGTAACATGTAAAACCAAAGTTAGTAAAAAAGTAAATAAACAAGTGACTAAGTTTGGTAGAATTTTGTCTCTACCGTTACTCTAGCAAGATCTTTAATTCCCTTCAAATTGAAATCTCGTTATTGCACTTTTGAGTATAGATAATGAAACTAAGAAGTTGGAAACCAACACAAAGCTTGTTACCACCAAACTCACTAGGATAATACTTGGTCAACTTCAATATTCTGTCCTTGTAAAAAGTAACAAATGGATCAACTGGACTAAAACTAATCATACCAAGAAGTAAATCACTAATAACCGTATAAAATACTTGTACATCAAGAGATTGATAAAGAAATTCGAAAAGAGATATGTTCTTAGTTCTTAAGGTATTTGCCAATTCGTTAAAAAATTAGGCGTGACTCAAGAGAGGGATCGCTGAAGGCTAAATAGGCATTTCTATTTTTTGGGAATTTTAAAACTCAATAGAATGACCAAAAGGGGAGAAGGAAAGAAAAAGAGAGAAAAATGGGAACCAGGAGAGAAAAAGGATAAAACTAAAAATGTTTTTGTTTCAAAGTAAGAAAATGTAACTTTTACGAAAAATAGGGTAGCTAGAAAGCAGCAGATAGGGATCCAACCCCTGACCTGGCAAAACAATGGTGCAGTCAGTCACCACTACACCAAAGTGTTGTTTGAGCATGGGTAAACACATAGAAATATGATTACAGCAAAAGCTTCATTTAGCCAAAATTATCATCCTTTTGACATTAACCTTACATAACTATGCTAATACAAACTTGTCACTCTTGAATTTGAATCTTTTAAGCTTCCTTCATTTGAACATGTATCATACTTCTTCTTTTCATATTTAAAAGTGGCGTTTATGCCACAAAATCTAAATTTAGGACATGTAACCCAAGGTCTAAAATTTTTGGGTGCAAATATTTTGGCTTTTAATGATGTGTTGATAAGGTTCATACCCTTAGAGGTGCTAGATACTTAAGTGACAGCTCTGTTAGTGCTAATGCATCACCATCGCGTGCCACTGTGTCAGCACTTATGCCAAGCCTTTCTAGAAGCTCATGCCGACCTGTTTCATTTATTGAAAATAAGTCACAACGTCAGAAAGATTGTCATTGAGAAGTCTTTGATACGGACTATTTCATATCTAGTATTATGTAATATCCGAGGTAGGAAGGTAGGTCCATATACAGAATAACAATTTTAAACAGAAAGACTTTAGTATCCATAGAAAAAGGGAAATATATATGGAGGAAAAGACTAATTTTGTAATTGATAGCAACTGCTACTCCTTCCATGATCAGTTGTAATTAATGACTACTTTCCCTATCATGGATGAGGAGCTGGAAAGAGTGACTAGTTATAGAAGTTGAGAGAGCTACAACAACTGTCAAATGAACCAGATTCTCTAAATGACCCCACGTGACACAGGGAACTTCTCTGTAAAGTCCAGTTATGAGGTCCTAGTGGCTACAGGGACAGCACAATCCTTTTGGCCATGAAGGAAAGCAAGGAAAACCAATGCCCAAGAAACTGCAGCATGGTTCAGCTGGATCTTGCACATGATGCAGTCCTAACTTAACACAAATTGCATAATAGGGGAATGATGTTTCCTGGAAGAAATTAACTGAGCAACGAGGAGGCAGAAGACGCAAATTATCTGTTTCTACACTGCTCAATGGCTTCACAGCTGTGGCACTCCTAAGCATCTTTAACATGCATTGGAGAATGCTAGGAATAGTGAAGAAGCTACTCTATTATAGGACAGCAAAAGAAGTGGCACGGACAAGAATATGTGACATAGTACCAATTTGCATCAGGTAGGGGGGCTACGGATACACAAGAATAGAGAGTTTTCCTGAGCAAATTAGAACTCACTCACAAGCTTAACTTTGTATCTTTTCTCATTTTATTTTGGTGTAGAAATGACGTAAAAAAAATGATAGAATTCCTCAGTTTTCTCAGTAGTTAGTACTGAGGAAGCTGAGGTGTTGTACCACACAATGTAGATATGCAGCACAATGTAGATATGTACTCACAAGAATATGTGACATAGTACCAGTTTGCATCTGGTAGGGGCTACGGATACACAGGAATAGAGAGTTCTCCTGAGCAAATCAGAACTCACTCACAAGCTTAACTTTGTATCTTTTCTCATTTTATTTTGGTGTAGAAATGATGTAAAAAATGATAGAATTCCTCAGTTTTCTCAGTAGATAGTACTGACGAAGCTGACGTGTTGTACCACACAATGTAGATATGCAGCACTAGCTTAATGCATTGGTCTACAATAGCTAGTCTAATGAAATACTTGAGAGGAACCATGAATTACAGTATCCGATACAGTAGATTTCTTTCTACTTTATAAGGGTAGAGTGATGCAAATTGGATCTCTGATTTAGATGAGACAAAATGCAATAGTGGTTATGCATTCACCCTTGGTGGTGGTGCAATATCGTGGAAATTAGCTAAACAGGTTGCTAGATCAACTATGGAAGCAGAGTTTATAGCAATGGAGTTAGCAGGTTCAGAGGCTGAGTGGCTAAGAAACTTCTTAGCTAATATTCCTTTAATAAAAGACGTATTGCCTCCTGTGTCTATGTATTGTGATTGTCAAGCGACGATAGCTATTGCAAAGAATAAATGTTATAATTGAGAAAGTAGATACATGAAATTGAGACACGATGGCAAACAACAATTGTTAAGAGATGGAATAATTTCCATCAACTATGTGAAATCACCGAGGGTCGATTGGAAACAGCCTCTCTGTCCTTTCGGGCAGGGGTAAGGCTCGTCTACATACTACCCTCCCCAGGCCCCACCTGGTGGGAGTATACTGGGTAGTTGTTGTTGTTGTTATGTGAAATCACAGATAAATTTGGCCGATCCTCTAACTAAACCTGTTGGAATAAAATTAATTCTTCAAACCTCAAGGGAGATGGGTTAAGGGCACTCGCTAACATTTTAAACAATAACTAAAGTTACTTCTAATTCTCAATTTGTAATATGTAATTGATCCACTTGCCACTTATTTAATACACTATCTTATATATTACATTAAATTTTCTTCCACTAACTTAGTGTTTGACACAATAATTATAAATAAAATTAATTATCCAATCCCATAATTAATAAGTATATAAAACTTTTTGGGTTATTACATACAACAACAACCCAGTAGAATCCCACCAGTGGGGTCTGGAGAGAGCAGTGTGTACGCATACTTTACCCTTACCTGGGGTAGAGAGGTTGTTTCCGATAGACCCTCGGCATCCCTCCCTCCAAGAACTCCCCACCTTGCTGTTGGAGTGACTCGAACTCACAACCTCTTGATTGGAAGTGGAGGGTGCTCACCACTAGCGCACCCACTCTTGTCATGATTGTTACATACACTAGCCCCAATATTGGAATTTACAATAAGAAACTCTATTCAGCAGTTAGATTAAATCAGTTTTCTTATTGAGCTAGTTTAAACCCTTTAAAGTAATGATTTTGACAAAGATAAAGTTATGCTAAATTTTAGAAGTAATGATCTTGACAAAATACTTTGATTAAAAAATTTGAGTTTGTACTTCCTGTTTTCCCGAGTCAATTTTCCCACGAAAAAGAAAAGGGTTAGTGGAGCAAAGCAAAGAGTAACCAACAACAGTGGAGGAACTAGCAACATGTGATATAAATTTATGGTAAAACCATAAAATTTATATTGGTTAAGTAAGATTCTCAATAAGTACTGACACAACACGCATAATAGTTCTTATTACATTGGAAAGACTTGAATTTGTGATAAACCTTGGTTAAGCATCACAAGTAAAGATCTATGACAATTACGTCACAACATTTTGAATAGACATATCATTAGATTAATTAAACTGACCTCCTTTTCGAAATGAGATATAATTTACAACTGAGCAAAATTCTGGCAAATAACAGTTGCAGCAATCAAGTGCTTATAGAGACGGTTTTTCTAAGTTCACATACAAAGTGCATATAGACTGTTATCCTCAAGTACATTATGTGTAAAGCATAAGATTCGAACCAAAAATTCCCTTCGATTTTGGGATTCAACAATATTTCAAGCATAGCAAAGCAAATCATATTCATTATTCAAATTTTAGATAACATAATCTCAAGTTATTGAGAGAGAAAACAAATTCAATATTCAAGGATAACGGATGAGCTAACTATACGGTCACAAAAAGTAACATAGAACAGATATAAAAGATCATTTTCCATTAATTTCAACTAATATCAGAATTTTCCTTGTTCATTAAAGAAAAAGCACAGGTATAATCTTTGTTTGATGAATGACAGCACATATTTAATATGCGAGGAGTAATTCACTTATGTGCAGATTGAAACAGAAAACCTTACAATGTTGGCAATAACTTGCATAAATAGCATTATTTACAACACCATACTGATCCAATTCATAGTCCCGGACTTTGAGTTCAATTTCATGGAATTCACTCATTCTGCAAAGCAAGAGCAAAATCTAAGCTCATATCAACGAGAAAAATTTGACTATGTCAACGAGCAAATTGAAAACCTCAATTCTGAAGCTACTGTAATATTAAAAATTAACATACCCTTGGCTACCTTTGAGATCAAATGCACGAGCTGAAAAGCTCCTTAATTTACTGGTCGATGACTGTAAACGTTTAACCGGAAGTTCCCGGTGGGAGATGAACGGAAAAGTAGATGGTGGCTGATGATGATTCGGCCATAGTGGGTTCGCAATTGAGGTTGGTGTTGTCTGTACAATGCGCATCAAAGGGGAAACTAGGGTTTGCGACATTTTTTGTCGCCAAAACTCGGCGACAATTGCGATGATGGCGAAGAATTGCAGAGGTAGAAAAGAATAGACGAAGATTGGAAACGACGGGGGAAGTTTAATTTAGGTTGTTGGCGTTATGGTTTATGCAACGGCCAAAAGGAATTTTTCTGTCTGCCGCTGTTTTAGAGCACGTGTTAGGCTCGTCGCCTGGAGCATTAAAACAACAACAAAATTTTATTAGTGGGCTAGGAAGGATAATGTCTACGCAGATATAATTTTGTTTCTGAAAGAAATATTTACCATCAAATATATGTTATGTTCTATTGAAAATATTGTTTGGTCGGTGAATGATAAATATCTTTTAGAAAAGATATGTATTAAATTAAATTTATTCCCTTCGTTTTAATTTATGACTGGGCACGAAATTTAAATATAAATATTTTAAAATTTATGATCATAAACAAATCAAAAAGGGCTGCAAAGTATTTGTGTGATTATAAAAACTCCTCATTATTGATAGCATTGTAAGTTTAAATTAAATTGTTTCCAAATTTAAAAAGTTGTGATAAAAAAGAAAATACGTTCACATAAACTGAAACAAAATGAGTAATACTGATATCAAAACTTTTGAGTACTAAGAGCAACTCCAAGCTTGCCCCCATCTCCCATAATGGGAAAACATGAAGGAAAATGGCGGATGAATAGTGTTCCCTCAAATATGGGGTACACTATTCAATTCCCCTATTACTATTTGTCCATATTTTAATATTATTTTAATTATTTAATCTTTTAGCTTAACTCTTTATATATACTAATTATGTTTATATAATATTCTTATAATATTAATATTATATCTTAACTTTGGTATATAATTTTGATAAACTAATTTTGTGCATTTATTATTTTTATGTAAAATTATAAATTAGTTGTACAAAAAATATATATAATTATCTCAAAAAATAAATAAATTATCCAATATAAAATATTAAATATTGCTAAAATTGAAAAGTAAAAATAAAAATTATATTAAATGAAAATACATTAAAATTGGAAATACATGACAATTGAAAATGCATTAAATAAAAATACATAAAAATTTGAAAACGCGGTAAATATAATAATTGCTTACATATTATATTATTTAAAATTTTATGGAATTATTATAATTATAGAAATTATAAATTAATAAAAATAAAAGATGAAATTTGTTTGGAAATTTAAAAATAAAATTGAAATGAAAAATAATAATAAAATATAGAAGAGAGAGAAGAATATAAAAAAATTGGGGGGAAAAATGAGGGAATAGTTATAGTAAATTGTCCCCAAAATGAGAACTTTTCCATTTTGGGGACAAAAAATAGGGGCAAGGTTGGAGTAGGCCATTCCATTCAAATCTTTCTGATCCGCTAGCTGGTGGTCCTCTCCTTAAAGTCAAGTGACTTTCAGCTCCTCTCAAATCCTATTTTTTCATCGACAGGTAGGGTGAATTCTAAGGTTCCTTATTCCGGTTGTAAAGCGGAAGAAGAGGGAGAGTGGCACAGCCCCACTAGGCTGATGCCTTTGCCGAGTCTTAAACTCCGACTCCTAAACTCAAAACTGGCCGAAAATGCCCCTTTTGACCTCGCTCTGGCGAATGTTCCCGCTGATCTTGACTTTACAAATTGTCAGGTTGCTCTAATTGATCCTTTTGCCAATGCTCAGCACTGACCCAACAATATGACTTACTTGAATAGTTATGATATCACAACCACATCCATGATATAACTTGAAGACTATATATTATACAGACACAGGAAATAATTTCAGTCTGATTTAAGCATAGTGAACAGAGGATTGGCGGAGGAGAAGCCCAAATGCCCCCGTAAGGAGTTGTGAGCGGCTGGCGGTGATCGGTATGAGGCGAGGTAGAAGGAGGCCTAAGAGGCATTCGGGAAAGGTGATTAGGCAGGACATGGCTAATATGCGAATTTCCGAGGAAATTGCCTTTGATAGGAAAGTCTGGAGGTCTAGTACCAGAGTTCTAGGATAGGGGTTTCTAGAATTTTCGTACTTATTTCCCGGGTTGGGTGGGGCTCTCCATAGATGACCCTTATATTGGGTTATCGTAGTTATTGTTTGATATTATTGCATGCTATTTTATTTATGGTTCTTATGTTTAGATAATTATTTATATTATTTTGGCTACAGTTATTGTTTTTGTTATTCCTTTTCTCTCCTGAGCTGAGAGTCGATTGGAAACAGCCTCTCTGCCCTTTCGGGCAGGGGTAAGACCTGTCTACATATTACCTTCCCCAGACCCCACTTTGTGGGACTATTCTGGGTAGTTGTTGTTGTTAAGCATAGTGAACAGATTACATCCATAAAAGTAAAAAAAACAAAAAAAAAAAACAATTGAAGTCCGATAAAGGGTGCAGGGAGCCGCTAAATAATCATTCAGCCTCAATCTTCTTGTAGTCACAAATGTACTCTACAACTGTAAGAGAGTTCCTTTTACCAACACAGTCTATGTAATCTCATTCTCGCAGATCAAAGGAAACACTCGAGAGAGGAAAGGGCTGGCGCGTGTTCTGCACCATAAATAGCTTCTGTTATCGATGGTAAAAATCTCAAACATGGAGATATATATCAAATTTTGCCATATTTCTGACTTTATATACGAGGCGGGTGTAAACTCTAGTAGTATTACATTTAATTGTCATGAAAAATCGTTCCAAAATTCTGTACCTGATTATTGGATTGTCTTCAACGTGCCCGGTGATCACACATGATCAATACTGAAAGAAATTTTCCAGAAGTGATCAAACTAAGAGAACAAGCCAACACAAAATGAACGAAAAAAATTGACCTGATGTAACTTTAAACGAAAGGGAAGGGATATACCATGACTATGGAATCCCTCCAATATTATGAATCAGGTAACTTTTCTACAAATTCAACTGGCACGACGGGTATAGAGTCCCACCACTCCTTTAATCTCCGATCTACTTTCTCATCTTGCATGTATTTCCCAATCTTTGATGTTGCCACAAAGAGGCACAATGTCAATCCCATAAGGATAAACTTGAAAGGAACCACCGCTAATATTACAGCCGCACCAACCATTGCCACCATTACCAAATCTGCATGCTGTAACCACCCATCAAAAATTAGTTAAGGATCCAGGTCATCTGTTACGACAAAGTTTAGGAAAGAATTACAAAAGATATCCATTAACATTTTCGTTACATCTCGAGAAATTTCCTAAACGAATATCAGCTAGAACAGTTGGTACCTTGGGAGCCTTTGAAACTAATATGGACCAGATTTTCAGTAGTATTACGTTCATGCTCTGAACCAAGTCATAGACATTTCTTAGTCCACGTTGTGCTGACACTATGCTTTCCATCGTTGTCTGATCAGATCCAGTATAGATAACTATTTTATTGGCCTTTTCTACTATCCTTCTTTGTCTTGCCCATAGCATTGTACCAACCGTCCCCAATAAGAGAGCTGCTATTGCTTTGCCAACACACTCTCTATATTTGCAAACATCCGATCCATTAGTCTTTTCCAGATTCGTTCAGTCCAGTTTCTTCAACTAATAAATAATATAGCACGAATTAAAATACTTACGTGTAAATTACTAGAAGCGCTGTCAGCATAGCAATGGAACTACATAATGGTCTTTCCCATGAAAATACCTCTTGAAGATAAGGAACTAACCTCCCAAACGGTTTGAGAAGACCCTAATTAGTAAAGATTTAAAAAGAAAATTAAAAAAAAAGGACATCTCGTTAGGCTATTTTGAAACAATGCATCAGCCTAGTATAAATGCATATTCAGAAAATCTTCAATTAATATAAGGTGATACAAAGTTCTAACTATGGTTCTCCAACTTCAGTACTGGTTATGAATACCCGTTTTTTCTCTTTTTTGCCTTCCCTGACTTTATAATTCTATAAGAGACATGATATGGATGCATTTCCCTTGAATCAACCAGCAGCGCTTACCATAAGAACCTGGACACTGTTCCCCATTCCTTCCCCTTTCAGCTCCTCAACAGTAGCTTTGGCCTTTTCAATTTCCTTTGCTTCCTCTCTTGCTTGATCAATAGCACTCTCCAATGATGAGACACTGTCATTTTGAACTGGGGGGTGGCTGTTGTCGTCAAATTCTTTGGCTGTTTCACTCGGAACCGTTAACAGGGAGATATTCAGGCTTCTCAAGATTGCGCTAGCACTACATGAGTGTCCAGTGTCAACTTTCTTCAGACTCTCGGCAAGCTCTTCAAGAACATAATCTCCCTTTGGCAACTCATCAAGTAAATCAAAGATCAAGAAATTCTTGGGAATTGGTGGCGAGATCCTAAGCATTTCTCTAGCTGCATGAAGTCTAATAATTCCTAGTATTGTCCTTGCATGAATCTCCTGTGATCCTGAAGGTGAATCGACCTTAAACTTCCGTAAAAACCGATGCAACAATATAATCTCCTTTATTAGAGCAAGCCAGTGGTCTCGCCTAGTTGAGCTTGTCATTTCTGGGAACTCCAGGACAACCGATTCTTCCCTAAATTTTGACAAATACAACACCGAAAGTAAATTCTCATACTGCTATTGACATCATTTTGCACAAACATGGTTCTTGAAGCCACGCAAGCATACACAATTTAGCAAATATACAAGCTCCTAATAAATTGTGAAATACCCACATTGAATCAGTATATTACAAGCAAAACTCAGTGTGCAAGCAGCAATCCTTGAAGTAGGTTAAAAATAAATAATGCCAAGCCAACGTTATCCATACTAACCTGAAGGAAGTGCGGAGTCCCTGAAAATTTAAGCCTTAAAAACACGATCTTATAGGATGCTGACAAAAAACTTACAGTTCGGAAGATTCATAAACTATGGCCTTGTCAAAGAGTGGAGCACCCCATGGACCTGTAGCAGCAGGTTTGACACTCTGCTCGAAGTCTTCTGAAAGATTGAGCTTAATAGCATCTTTATAAGAGATGACTCCAGATTCCTCAAAGTAAAGGGCATAGTTTGTTAGTGTCAGCCTACCTACAAACAGAAGTAACTGAGGGACTATAGCTATCTCTAAAATCCCATGTCTCGTAACAACACAAAACCAGAAGAAAAGGCAAGAGTACCAGGCCAACTTGTCCCTCCAATATGGCGCACTACTCTTTGTGAACTTGCAGTTCCTTCCACGTGTAGTACAACCTCGTTATCCGCCATGTCCACACCTGTTGGAGTTGCTTGCTTTTGCAAATGCTTTATGCACCTATTGCAAGTCCATAAGCACAAAAAAATGCAGCAAAACTGATGAGACCTAGAGTTAAGCTTGACTAAAAATGAGAGACAAGGAAATAATTTCAGAAACATGACATTTTCTGCTAGAAGAAATATTCTCCATTTTCGCGTTGCTTTTGTTATAAATTTGCATTTTAAGCAACAGCATCATCACACGACCTCCCCGCCCCCTCCCCAATAAAAGCGAAGTAAGAAGAAAAAAAGAATTCAGGTGGATAACCTAAATTCTCTTGAAACTGACATAAATAACTCTTCTTAATCCTAGCATGTAAGAACTTTTGGAAATATCTTCATCACTAGAAATTCCTTCATATCGGTATAATTCTAAAATACACTTCTTGTCTCAAAATCCATCCTTGGAACCAGCGACATTGTACCTATTGCATCCTTTTAATTTGTCATTGGTTGTGAGTCCATTTTGGAATTACAGCTTCACCAGAATAATCTACCAACTAATAGAGGGAGAGCAAAGATCTAGGACAATTACTTTATGATCTCCTTCAAGAATAAGTTATAAGCCGGAAAATGCAATCGATTTTCTGTAGGCGCTGTCAGAGTCTCGAAAGTGAATCTTCCATTAACAACATCAGCTACTAAATGTACAATTGTCGACAGCCACAAGAAACCATCCTCTCCAGCACTTGGTTTATGGCCAACCTGCGAACCCAATCACTTTCAGGTAGGATAGTAAAATGCAGAGAAAGAAAACTAATAACGTCCAAGCTTCCATCTAAGTATGTTATCATCATAAGTTGAGTGGTAACATTGTTCGACTACACACATAAGCAACCAAAGAGAAATACGTAAAGCATCAATTACTTGTTCCAATTTGCTACTGTAACAAAGCACAGGTCTAACTCAAGGATCCAGATTTCTTACAAGGAACGGCAAGATATCCGAGTAGAACAAAGGGATGTCATCTTGTTCCTGAGGCATCTCAGAGACCACCTTTTTGTCTTCTTTCTCTTTCTCCAACGACTCCTGTAATATTTAGAAAAGACATGTAATATAATACGCAGATCATGTCAAGAAAATAAAGCATACGTCAAACTTCTAACTAGAGTTCCAACTGTAACAATGAAAAAGCTTCTATCTAGCTTGATTTAATATTCTATTACGTAATCAACAAAGCTTTTGATCGGCTAAAAGCATGACACTTGTAACATTTAATGCGGAATATAACTACAATGATTGGCGGGAGGCCCTGGAGCAATAGTAAAGTTGTCTCCGTGTGACCAATAGGTCACGGGTTCGAGCCGTGGAACCAACCACCAATGCTAACATTAGGGTGCGATCCTTCCTCGGCTCCTGCGTGAACGTGGGATGCCTTGTGCACCGAACTGTCCTTTTATAAATACTAATATTTCTGGTGGACGGGCTTTAGATTATTCGTTTTCAAACCAATTCTGTCTGACTCAAATTTTCAAATTTAATCGTATTTAAATAGTAGTGTGCAGTTGATCTTTTATTTCCCCTCGAGTATTCCAAAAAGATTCACCAAAATCCTTACCTACAGATAATCCAACTTGGAGGAATTATTGGGATGTAAGCTTTTTATTTGAGACAACACAAAATAAAAGAAACGAAGTTAGAACCATTCATTCTGACTCATCTTCAAATTCAACAAATATTAGGGACTTCCTCTACAGCTGATAAGGAATTAACCACAAAATAGGAAAAAGGAAAACTCTCATTGATTATGAACAAACAAATGATGCGATTAAATTAGTGAGCATAAAACATTTGAGATAACAAATAAAAGAAAGCTGATGAGTAAAAAAGCAAAGGACATTAACTCCATGTATCTCTTCTTCTGCTGAAGTAGGCATTTCCCATGCCAGCATCATATCAAAAGTGAAACGGATAAAAGAACCATCCTCGATCGTCTCTTCTAATTCGCAACACATATCGGCGAGGGCCTTGGAACAGCAAAACTCCACTAACTTCCTCGAATATCCTTCCATTTCAGGCTCCCACCCAGCCTCAAAGTCATGTATTAGTTTATCCACAGAGGTGTCCAACTTCCTGACAGGAAATATCTATTACTAATAACTTCCAGAAATGCATGCTATGTGAAGTGAGTTTTCACAATTTTGTATGCAGCTGCCTAGAGTTCAAATCAAAGTAGAGTTGATTACATAACCAGAATAATCTGGTATGGCACAATGCGGAGCTAGAAACCAGACCGATTCGGCCGCACCCAACAGCTTTTGCTAAAACATTGTAACATAACCGTTTTAAAATCCAGAACTCATAAATTTGAAATTCGAGCTCCGTCACTGAGCAGTGGGCACAATGAAAGCCAAAAGCTAAGAAACAACAAGGACAACTCTTTTTCTCTCATCATAATCAAGCACCAGAATTGTATCAATCTAACCTTAACTATGGGTGTTCAGATTTTTCACAAGTAGACAATTGAGATTTGCTTAGTCGTTCAAAATTTAAAACAAGTTAAACAGCAAGGGCCAGGCAAAAAAATTACAAAAGAAAAAGCAACCATTGGTTGTCTATGAAACTTGGCTTAAAACTGTGCTGGTTGTCCTTTTAGGAAAAAAAATCCCAAATATATTTCAAAATCACCTCACATTCAACAGTACTAACTGAGAGAGAGAGAGAGAGAGAGCACTAACTGGGTACATCTAAAAATGACGTCGTTGGCAATAGAGGAAAGATGCTTCATTTCCATTGAAAATTATAGGCAGCTTCTTAATTCAGTCCGATAGAGACTTCTTTTTTCCCGTTAGAAATGGATTCGCCGTTACAGCCTAGTGTTTCAAAAACAAAAAGAGAGGAGGAAAGGAAAAAAGACAAAAAGAATAGGGTAAGAGGAAGGGACACGTGGTCAACATGCAGTGAGCAAACCCTTCTTCAGTGTACGTTTGGACCACGAGAGTTATAGCCCGTTTCGCGGAAAAAACAAATGTTTTTCTTAAAAAATATTTTTGTCAAAGTACTTTTAACGAGAAATAGTTTGTATTAGTTTAAAAAATACTTTTGAGCAACAATTAATATTTAATAAAGGTTTAAAAAAATTATTTTTAAATGTATTTTTTTCAAAAGTGTTTTTCAAAAAAGTGCTTTTGAAAAAAAATTTCTTTTTTTACTTCTCCAAAGCTGCTTCTGATTCTCCTCAAAAACACTTTTCTTCTTCCGATAACTTGGCCAAATAACTCAATTTTTGGCAAAAAATATTTCTTCACTTTTGGCTAAAAAAAGCTTGGCCAAACAAACTATTAAAGGAAAAATCTCGTTTTATATCCATTAATTTCAGATTATTTATTATTTTTACCCACATATTTTAAACTATTTTCCCGCTTATTCTTTAGCTTAAGATAAACCATGCGGAAGACTTTCGCTAAGTCGTGAAAGGCCATAAATTATAGTTGCATTTATTATAGTACGTGTCTCTATTATATATGTTGTAATCATAATTATTGGTAAAGATAGATCAGATTTTAAATAATTAGCGCCTCCAGTTATCATAAACTTGGACTCCCCTAAGTTGTCAAGCTGATATTTTAATAAATTTAATTTGTCGAATACTACGTATATTCATTAAAAGATGAACTGCTCCATCTATAAACTACAAGAGTGAAGGTGATCATTGGTGACACTGAAATTAAATCATTCGAGCTATGATCGTCATTAATGATGATACTTGGGAAAATTCTAAAAGTCAACCACGATACACTCTACAGGTACAATTACACTGAATTTAAATTTTTAATATTTTAATACCCTAGTATACTCCTAGTATATTTATTTTTTTAACAGAGCTTTTACTATTTCTGTATTTAATAAGAACTATACTTATAAAATGCCACCAATCGTGCTACACCTCATGGTTTTTTTTTCCTCGTTTGATTAGATTTGACTCGCGTGATTAAAATATCAATTGGCAACTGTAACCAAGTGTTGAGTCAGCTTGGTCGAGACTTGGAGCTAATTTGAGGTGATTTAGATCAAAATTTTCAGTTGAAAATCGAAGAAGAACATTGTTACTTAACAGTATACCGCTACAGTATACTAAAATACTATACGAGTATATAGTTATACTACAACAATATACCATTATAGTATACAAATATATTGTTATAGTATACTATAATAATATGCAAGATATTGTAACAATATGCTGTAATAGTATACAATATACTATAATAGTATACTTATTACACGTAAATTCACTTGCCTTTTTCCTTTTAATTTGTTTTAAGCTTTTATCTAGCGTGAGCTAATTAAAAATGTAAAAAAATAAATAAATTACAGTTTGCTATATAATGTAACGGTATACTCTTACAATTGGATTCTTTTATATCTTTTAAATTTTTTTATTGACAACTGATATTATTTCAGTTTAGTAATTGAATTAAACGTTTTTTAACTCTTTGTGTACGATTGTATACCCTGTTGGTATAACTATATACTATACCGGTATCAAATGTTAGTTTTTATTTTTTTGATTGTATTATCTACATTTAGTTGGTACACGATTTGATTTTTATTTAGTAATAATATATATATAAAAGAATAATAAAAAATAATGAAAATAGTAAATAAAATTATATTATGAAGAGAAAAAGCATATAAAAAAAGAAGTTAAATGAAATTAGAATAGGACAAAAAAGAAAAAAATAAGAAGAAAACGAGGAAAAAAAGGAGAAAAGAAAAAAGAAAAGAAAGAAGCATAGAAATAAAAAGAATTGAAGATTAAAGGAAAAGTTCCCCACAAAACCTATTATGGATATGAAATGTAACTAATTTATGGGCAAGGAAAACAAATGGGTAGACAAGGGTAAATAACTTTATTTTTGTAGGTAGCTGTGTCAAAACCCCGATATTAAACCGGCAATCTCGTTTAATTCAACCATAGTCCAGTCTTGTCTTTTATTTTATTTTTTGTGGGAGGTTGTTGTATGTGTGATTTTCAGGTACTAGACGTGGCGGACAAGGCGAGCTTGCGGCGTTTGGAAGTGAAGAGCGAAACATCACCGGCCGAAACGTGAAAACTTGCCCAGGTACTAGTTGCGGCGGCGAGGCAAGTTTGCGGCGTTTGGGAATGAAGAGCTAAGCAACACTGGCCGGGACGTGCAAGAGTTGGTAGCAATTTACCTCGGGCGCATCAAAGCCTACTTTCAGATTTTTCCATCGGGAGTTGGTACCTCCCGCTCTTTTGTTTACTCTGTACACCTTTTTACGCATTCTAGCTAGCATTCTGTGTGAGGTTTACTCTGTTGCTATCTAGTTTGCATCTTTTTGTGTATTCCGCTATAGTGCGTGTGTGCGTCACTACTCTCCATAGTCGGTTGGAGGGATAGTGGACGCGGTGGGGGATGATAGTGTAAGGTCATGTCCTCGGGTGGTGAGGGCAGTAGCGGGGGTGAGTAGGTGGCAGGGAGTGGTCCTGCGGGTAGGGCGGGAGGTAAGGGTGGGAAGAGGGTAGCGGATGCTCATAGATTAAGGATTGGGTCGTGGAACATAGGCACTCTGATGGGTAAGTATATTGAGTTGGCGAAGGTTCTTCAGAAGAGGAGGGTTAACATAGCCTGTGTCTAGGAGACTAGGTGGAAAGGGTCGAAGGCGAGGAATGAAAACGGGTTTAAGCTGTGGTATTCTGGGGTCGTGAGAGGTAAGAATGGAGTGGGCATCTTGGTAGATAGGGATCTAAGGGAGTCCGTGGTCGAGGTTAGGCGAGTGAATGATAGGTTAATGTCTATTAAGTTGGTTATTGGGGGTTGCGTCCTCAATGTCATCAGCGCTTACGCGAGGCACGCGGGCTTAGACGAGGAGGTTAAGAGGCGCTTTTGGGAGGACTTGGATGATCTGGTGAGTAGTATTCCCCAATCTGAGAAGTTAGTTATTGGAGGGAACTTTAATGGTCATATTGGGGCTGATGCTGATGGTTATGGTGAGGTGCACGGTGTCTTCAGCTTTGGGGTTAGGAACGGAGGAGGCACGTCACTGCTTGATTTTGCCAGGGCCTCCGAGCTTCTGATTGCGAACTCGACATTTTAGAAGAGGGAGGAGCATTTTGGTCACCTTCAAGAGTTTGGCGGCAAGGACTCAGATTGATTACCTCCTCCTCAGAAGGAGCGATAAGGGTATGTGCAAGGACTGCAAGGTTATTCCAGGAGAGCCCCTTTCGACTCTTTATAGACTCCTTGAGATGGATGACGGTCTCTAGGTGAAGAGGAATAGGAGGGGAGCTCGGGGACAACCGCAGATTAGATGGGGTCTTTTGACTACGGAGAGAGCACATGAGTTGGAGAGGAGGCGAGCTTGGAGAAGTTCTGGGGAAGCGGACGCTATGTGGTCAGAGACGGCGAACTTGGTTAGGGAGGTAGCACAGGATGTGCTCGGGGTAGCCAAGGGCTATTCAGGCAGACATCAGGGTGATTGGTGGTGGAACGATGTAGTCGAAGGAAAAGAGGAGGCGAAGAAGGCGGCGTTTGCTAAGTTGGCAGGGAGCACAAGCAAGGAAGAACGGAGAGCGAACAGGGAGATCTACAAGGTGGAGAGGAAAGAAGCAAAGCTAGCGGTTAAGGAAGCTAAAAACGCGGCGTTTGGTTGCATGTACGAGGAATTAATGGAGAAAGGTGGGGAGATGAAGTTATTCCGGTTGGCTAAAGCAAGGGAAAGGAAGGCGCGTGATCTTGACCAGGTTAGGTGCATCAAGGGCGAGGATGGTATTGTTCTGATAGGGGAGTCTCAAGTCAAGCAGAGGTGGCAGGCGTACTTTCGAGACTTACTTAACGAGGAGGGAGATCGTAACATAGAGCTAGGGGAGTTGGGGCATTCAGAGCAACATAGAGACCTTGGGTACTGCAGGTGCATTAGGGCGGATGAGGTCATGGGGGCTTTGGTAGGATGAGTAGGGGTCGAGCGACTGGGCCTGACGAGATCCCGGTGGAGTTTTGAAAATGCATGGGTAGGCCAGGAGTGAAGTGGCTCTCCAGGTTGTTCAATGCGATCATTAGGACCAAAAGGATACCGGAGGAGTGGAGGTGGAGTACAGTGGTGCCCTTGTACAAGAACAAAGGGGACATCCAATGCAGCAACAACTATAGGGGTATCAAATTAATAAGTCAGACCATAAAGGTCTGGGAGCGGGTGATCGAGCGAGGGTGAGGGAGATGACATCTATATCTATGAACCAGTTCGGTTTCATGCCGGTTGCTCCACTACAGAAGCTATCCACCTTGTCAGGAGGCTGGTGGAGCAGTTCAGGGATAAGAAGAAGGACTTGCACATGGTGCTTATCGACTTGGAAAAGGCGTATGACAAGGTCCCAAGGGAGGTGCTTGGAGGCGAAGAGCGTTCCGGAAGCCTACATCAGAGTAATCAAGGACATGTACGATGGAGCTAAGACTAGGGTTAGGACGGTGGGTGGCGACTCAGACCATTTTCAAGTGGTTATGGGGCTACATCAATGATCGACGCTTAGCCCTCTCTTGTTTGCCTGGGTGATGGATTCTCTAACCCGACATATTCAAGGGGATGTGACTTGGTGTATGCTATTTGCTGATGACATAGTCTTGATAGACGAGACGAGGGTCGGTGTTATTGAGAGGTTAGAGGTATGGAGAAAGACTCTCGAGTCTAAGGGTTTCAAAATAAGCAGATCTAGACAAAATACCTGGAGTTCAAGCTTAGCGCCGAGCCGAGCGAAGTAGGCAGGGACGTGATGATTGGATCACAGGCCATCGCCAAGAGGGACAGTGTCAGATATCTTGGGTCGGTGATTCAGAGGGGCGGAGAGATTGACGGGGACGTCACTCATCGTATAGGAGCGGGGTGGTCAAAGTGGAGGCTTGCATCAGGAGTCCTGTGTGACAAGAAAGTTCCACAGAAACTTAAGGGAAAATTTTATAGAGCTGTGGTTAGACATGCCATGTTGTATGTGGCGGAGTGCTGGCCAGTGAAGAACTCTCATGTTCAGAGAATGAAGGTCGCGGAGATGAGGATGCTCAGGTGGATGTGCGGCTCACCAGGTTAGATAAGATTAAGAATGAAGTTATTCGAGAGAAGGTAGGGGTGGCCCCGGTGGATGAGAAGATGCGAGAAGCAAGGCTGAGGTGGTTCGGGCATGTGCCGAGGAGGAGTCCTGATGTCCCGGTGAGGAGTTGTGAGCGGCTGGCGATGGTCGGCGTACGACGAGGCTGAGGGAGGCCTAAGAGGTATTGGGGAGAGGTGATTAGGCATGACATGGCTAGAATGTGGGTTTCCGAGGACATGACCCTTGATAGGAAAGTCTGGAGGTCTAGTATCAGGGTTGTAGGATAGGGGCTCCTAGAGTTTTTCGTACTCCTCACCCGGGGTTGGGTGAGGCTTGGCAGGGCTGTCCATAGGTGATTTGTGTATTAGATTGTGTCTCCCTTATGGTAGTTATTTATGGTAGTTACTGTCAGATATTATTGCATGCTATTTTATTTATGGTTCTTATGTTTAGATAGTTATTTATGCTATTTCTGCTGGAGTTACTAATGCTCTGTTGTTTTTGTTTTTGTTTTTGTTTTTGTTTTTCCTTTCCTTCACTGAGCCGAGGGTCGATTGGAAACAGTCTCTCTGCTCTTTCGGGTAGAGGTAAGGCCTGTCTACATATTACCCTCCCCAGTCCCTACTTTGTGGGACTATTCTGAGTTGTTCTTGTTGTTGTTGCTGGTGTTTCCTTTTTTTAATTCAAACAATGATTTTTATTATACTGAAGAGCAACCAATTAGCTTATACTCTTGACAAAAAAGGATTAGCATAATTTTTAAGTTCTCTTGTCAAGCAATAGCCAATTAGATTTGCTTGCCGCTTAATTTTTAAATAAGAGAAATATGAGGATTTGTTTTTGACAAAAAACGGCAATTCTCTAAAAGCACTCGTAAAATTTTCACTTTAGGAGTTACAGGATTGCACAATATTTAGGACATTGCATTTAATAAGTATAGTGGACTAAAGATATAAGTATAGTGGACTAAAGATAATAATTTTGGAAAAAGATATGATATTACCTTTTTGTATTTGATTGAAAATTTTATTTCGACATAAGTAATTTTGAATTAATTTATATCATATTTTTGGTACAAATTATTTTTATATCATACAACAATTCAAAATTACCTATTCCTAGATTAAAACAATCAAACAACTGTACACGATAAAATCGGAGGGTAGAATTATCCATCAATTTCTTCTATGTGATTTTGACATTTTCTATTTTAGCTCTAAAGTGTTTTGTCTCACTGACTACCTTTCTAGGGTTTTTGGTTAAATTGTTCTATGCTTTCTTTACAGTGTTCTGCTCCTGTTCGTCTTCTAAAAAATTAGGGTTTCCCTGATTTCTTTGTTTATTTTGCTATACTGTATTTTCTTCTAGCTATTATTGTGATTTCTGAGCATTATCCACCATGGCTCCTAGGTATTTCTTTACTACGTTATTTCTAGGTTTCTGAGCTAATATATCTACTATGTGCCATGTTCGTCATTTATGTTCACTTTCATCTATGTTCTTCTTTACATGCTACATGTGACAAAAAACCTAAGCTTCAGGGGATTTTCCTTTTTCTTATTTTTACTTTATTTTTCCCTAGCACTTACTCGCTCCATGTTTAAACCCTAACCGACTTCGATTTTCTACTTGAGTGCTACTGCTACATGATTGTTTTTTAGCCTTGCATGCTTGAATCTATGCATCTTTTTATATAGTTATATTTTTCCTCTTTCTGATAGCCCTAATTTTGGGGAAAATTGATTCCTTGTGAATTTGTTTGATTTTCTAATTTGGACGTGCTCTTTGACAAAGTGCAAAATCAATTAGTATCTCGATTCCTTGATTCTCTATATGACTGACTTGCCTTATGTATTAAATGTGTACATTTCAAACCCTTTGTCCTGTATTTTCTGACTTATACTTGATTTTTCTTTCCAAAAATAAACTAGTGAGTATTTACTTCAATTCTGGTTCCTTAATTAGGGGGAAACCCTTTCCCTAATTGATTGTACTTGATACTGGGATTATTTTCTTGCCTTAGTGGTGCTTATTTTTCAAACTATCAATATCCTCTACTTCTTCTCACAAAGAGAACTCATTCTCGAGTCCTCTCTACTCTTGCTCACAAAAACTCTGAGCTTTTCTCTTCCTTGCTACTTGATCTCTCTTCTAAAGTTAGCCGGCTGAAAGCCAAGGCTAATTATAAGGATTTTCTTTGTTTTGTTATTCAAACTCGCACTGGTAGGCTCCTAACTTCATTTATTAACTTTCAAGTATCTATTTGATCGCTCCTCTTCTTTGTCTGTTATGTTATTTCAATTAAGCTTGCATGATCAATCCCTTCCCCTTACCCCTTTGTCTGCCTTTTTGTTTCAGTGATTCATTTGAGTATTGGCATGTTCAATTTCCTTCCCCCCTTTCCAACCTGTCATGATACCTCACCTATTTTAAATACTTCAGTTTCATGACAATCCCCCTTCCCCTTGTCCCCTTATCTGTTTACGCTCATGAATAGTCCTGAACCATGACCCTTATCTGTGTATACCTTTAGTTCAAACTACAGCATGTTAATCTCTGATTCCCCTTTCCCTCTGGGTGCTTAAATTCAATGTTTTATTAAGTCCAGCATGTTGAATGCTTTCATTTGATTGTGCATTATTATGCTTCAATATAAGCTTGTTTGCTAAGTGCTTTTATATGATTTCCTTGCTCCTTGTTTGTATGTGAGTTTCCCTGGACAAGGATGGCATTCTATTGCCATTTCTAGTCTAGAACTAAGGCTGTCAAATAGCCTTTACTCAAAGCAATCCCATCCCCCACCCTCTACCTTATGTGCTTGAGCATTGACACAGGCCTGTCGGTGCCCTAATCACCATACAGGACCTAGTCTGACTTGTTTTCAAGTGTGCTCTTGCCTGTGGCACCATGCAAGAGGTTAGGGGCGTGCCAGTCTCACTTCATGGCTAGGTATGACCACCTCTCGTATTGGTTTTCCTCCAATTCCTCACTTTTATACTTATTCTTAGATCTTTAAGCTCCTAACCCCCTTTGGTAAGCCATGCTTAGGGACCTTGGAGTCTCTTATGAACTTGGATGCCTTAGAGCTGGTAATTCCACCCTTGCACTATTCCAATTAGGGTGTAAGCAATGCCTTGGTTCCCTTGAAAGCCACTGGAACTTTGTAACACTCTAAAAAGAGAAAAGCCTCGGATCTTGAGTGCTCGGATTTGGTAAAATGCATACGTTGGACATTAAAGTTGCTTTGCACTTCTTCAGGTCTGTTGTAGTATTGATGTATTTACTTCTTTAATGTTATTTTCTTGTCCAAACTTTTGTAAGTAACTTGTAATAAAGAACTTGGGGATCTAGTGAAAGGGAATATGGGAGGGGTTTACTTTCTTGCATCATCTCATATAGATACCATGTTTATAGGGTTTTCATTATTGCAGCAACATCATATAGAAATCATGACTATAGGCTCATTTATCTTCACATCTGTAGAAACCATGTCTTAGGACTTTATTTTATCCATGTATACTGTTACCATGCCTATTTTATAGTTGCATCAACCATATAGATACCATGTCTATAGGCTTCCATATTGCATCTACTTCATATAGAAACCATGTTATTAGGCTTGCATCTTATAATCTCACCTAGATGTCATGCCTATAGGAACTATATAAACGCTAGGCAAAACAGTAGGGCGTCCAATTGTATAAAAGCAACAACTAAAGGGATATCAAGTAAGTTTAAGTCCCGTCTCATCTAATGTTTTCCAATGACCCAGTTTTTAACTTATCCTAAATTGGTTTATCTCAAACGGGCCTAGGTCTGCCCTTTTCGAAATGTCAAGAACCTACAAGCTGTTTTCTATACTAAAACTGTGATTGTTGGCTTAAGATCATGTGCTTAAGGTATTTCAATACTTCTTTAAGGTCTTGTGAACTACTCTTCTTACAGCTCCCTTTACTCAAACTCATGTGATTAATTTATAGCCCCTTTCTCAACAAAAAAAAACTTGTTTGCAGTTTTAATTCTTTAAAATGACTTCTATTTGAAGCCTGCGTTTTCTTTTCTAAAAATTGTAAGCAACTTTAAATCTTTCCTAAAAAGACCTTTGTCTGAAGCCAACGTTTTCTAAATGTTCTGCTGGTTTTCTAAAAGTCATGTCAACTTCTAAAAACGGACCCGGAGGGCGCAAAGCAGATTTTCTATCTAACTTTCATATGTAAAACTATTCTGCCCGCTCTCTTAACCTATTTTAAAGACCAAATCAGTAATTGAAGTCATGCTAAACTACTTGCTATATGTTACGGGGTTTACTTGAGCCTTTAATTGTTTATTTGCATCCCTCCTATCTGCTACTTGTTTTGACTGTTGCTCTAGCATTTTTTTCCTTTGAATACTCCATATATGTTCCTACTTCCTTCTCCCTCTTTCTTAGGATTAGAAGTCCTAATGCCCCAGGACTAGCAGGTGGGGACGGGTATTAGAATGCGATAAGTAAACGATACCAACGCATTTTAATACCATAACGGGGTAGGAGGTAGAATATGGAGATGATGACGATGCGATAATATCATAAAGCGATCCCTCTTTGGGAATATGTGCGGGATATTGTATTGAATGATCCATATTATAGTTAAACCTAGGACCCCTCTTTCTCTTATGTGCTTTATTTAAATGCTTTCTTAATGCTTTTCAAACTAACCCTCTCTCTTATTTCAAACTTATGTCCTCCCTTTTCTATAAAGCTTTCAGGTTGTGCCCGTTATGCACCAATGCTTGAACAGGACCGTTAACCTTTACCAAAAGAAAGAAGAGCGGAATGTCTTATATGTGAACCTTATTTGTTTAATTGCTTCATCTCTTTATAAAGTCACAATTAGCACGGCCGGGAACCACATTTGTGGATCTTGAGGGGTGCCTAACACCTTCCCCTCGAGATAATATCAAGCCCTTACCCAACTCTGGTTTTTCTCTCAAAAACACTCTCTTCATCTTAAAGTGTCCTAATGCACTATAATCATTAGGTGGCGACTCTTCCAATTTCATAACCCAACTCCCAGACGGGAAATAGAGTGGTTTTGCCCATAATGTCTTAAAACCCGATTTCGCTCTTGAAAAAGGGGGCGTCGACACTAATAAAAGGTATAATCATTCGCTGGCAAAAGTATTCCGTGGTTGCTCGACCTAATTAACGAGACCACGACCTACTCATTGTTCACGGACGTCCCTTAGACGCGGCCACAACTTTTCCTCGCCAGTTGGCAAGATTCACAACTATAAATATAAAGAGAAAGAAGCCTAAAAGGGGGGATGCTTCTTCTTCTTCACCTCCACCTCTAAAAGAAGTGAATATACATCATTGTAAGGCTCTGAACCTCTCCATGGGGAGGCAAACCAAATCGATATCATTAATAAAAGATCTCTACCCTCCTTCCCTTTACCAACAACTATTGTCTCTTATATTTTATTCACTTGGTCTTTTGGTTTATTACGATCTGCTATAATTGGACCTCCGTTGATTTTAATTGATTTATGCTTATAAAGTGTACTAGAACTTTGCGCTAAACAATTTGGCGTCGTCTGTGGGGATTTCATAGAAGAATTGCGTAGTTTATCCTTGGACCCAAAAAGGAAAGAAAACAGAGGAAAGGAATTCGAAAGCCTCGAGACGAGCTTGCTTCCACATGTCGCATCTCCGAGCAAGGGGAAGAAGAAGAAGAAGAAGTAGTAGATCCCCCGTCCATATGGAAAAAACGTGCATAAGGTACCTCTCCCTTTTGTTACACGGGATACTGCAGAAAAGGAGAAATGCACAAAAGCATCTCGAATCGAGATCTGTAACGGCGTAACCTATGCGAACCAGTCAAGAAGACTACAAGCACGAGTTATGCAATATCTTGAACCAGAATCAAGTCCCAACGCGCAACATGAAACGGGTTATGTAGCAAAACAAAAGTTCAACTACGAGTTGAACTGGGACTCAGTCTATGTGCCTTTGACATCAAAAAATTACTAAGGTTCAACTATGGCTGAACAACAACTCAGGCGACGTGCCCTCGCCCAAAAGTTCAACTACGAGTTGAGCTGGGACTCAGGCTATGTGCCTTCGACATCAAAAAATTACAAAGGTTCAACTATAGTTGAACAAACAACTCAGGCTACGTGCCCTCGCCCAAAAGTTCAACTACGAGTTGAACCGGGACTCAGGCTATGTTCCTTCGACATCAAAATATTACAAAGGTTCAACTACGGCTGAACAAACAACTCAAGCTACGTGCCCTCGCCCAAAAGTTAAAGTACGAGTTGAACTGGGACTCAGGCTATGTGCCTTCGACATAAAAAAATTACAAAGCTTCAACTACGGTTGAACAAATAACCCAGGCTACGTGCCCTCGCCCAAAAGTTCAACTATGAGCTGAACTGGGACTCAGACTATATGCCTTCGACATCAAAAAATTACAAAGCTTCAACTACGGTTGAACAACAACTCAGGCTACACGCCCTCGCCCAACAGTTCAACTACAAGTTGACCTAGGACTCAAGCTGTGTGCCTCGACATCAAAAAATTACTAAGGTTCAACTACGGTTGAACAACAACTCATGATACGTGCCCTCGCTAAAAAGTTCAACTACGAGTTGAACTGGGACTAGGGCTATGTGTCTTCGCCATAAAAAAATTACAAAGGTTCAACTACGGTTGAACAACAACTCAGGCTGCGTGCCCTCGCCCAAACATTCAACTACGAGTTGAACAAGGACTCAGGCCAAGTGCCTTCGCCATTAAGAATTACAAAGGTTCAACTAAGGATGAACAACAACTCAGGCTACGTGCCCTCGCCCAAAGGTTAAAGTACGAGTTGAACTGGGACTCAGGCCAAGTGCCTTTGCCATTAAGAATTACAAAGGTTCAACTACGGTTGAACAACAACTCAGGCTACGTGCCCTCGCCCAAAATTTCAACTACGAGTTGAACCAGGACCCAGGCCAAGTGCCTTCACCATTAAGAATTACAAAGGTTCAACTACGGTTGAACAATTCTCAGGCTACATGCCCTCGCCAAAAAGTTCAACTACGAGTTGAACCAGGACTCAGGACAAGTGCCTTCGCCATTAAGAATTACAAAAGGTTTAAATACGGTTGAACAACAACTTAGGCTACGTGCCCTCGCCCGAAAGTTTAACTACTAGTAGAACTGGGACTCAGGCTACACGCCTCCATCGCAAAAGTCACAAACTCAACCACGGACGAATCAAAGCCAATAGTATATTTGTTCGCAGCTACGAGCCGTGCCACAATCAGGCGAGGCCGAGCGCCCCCAAGTGTTCAACACGGTCGAACCACATCTCGGGCCAGGCGCCCCCGCCATTCAAGTAAGTACGACTAACTTAAAACTAAAGTTTCAGCCCACGTAAAGTTCGGCCCAAGTCGAACTACAAGGCTGTTCTTTTCATCACCACGGCCAGTAGTCCGATAAGACCGAACTGGGACTAAGACTATGTGCCGCCACCACCCAAACATGGCTACAACCTGCTCCCACCAAGTGGGGGAAGGTGACGACCAAAAGCGTCTATCTATGGCCAAATCCATCTATACCAATTTTCCCTTAAGGCAAGGAACCAATTCGACAAATGGTAGAAATCACCTAACCGGTCGGGACCATTAGCATGCTCACTAGAAAAAACTCTAAGTCAAGGCCTCCTCGAACGAGCACAAAAAAGAAACGCACGAAATTGATACAAAACAAACAAAAAGGAAGAAAGTCGCATATATTTACAATATATACAAGGGGATACCCTAGTTACATTGGTCCAGGGCCGGCAAAATAAAAAGACAGCCAAATGGCAACAAAAAGTAAAGGAGAAAAAGAAAATGAAAACAAAAACAAATATTACAAACTTTTTCTTTGTTCACTCGGCGCCACCAGCGCCCTCTTCAACATTGTCAGCACCCTCGGCCCCATCATCAGCCCCGGGCGCAGACGGGTGTCTAGGCGAGCATCACGAGCCTTTTGACGTGCTTCCTCATAAGTGGCCTCAGGCACAACACCGGCTTCCCACAACCTCCTATACAGGTCGAGCTGGGCCTCGGCGTACGTCCAAAGCTCACGAGCAGGACCGAAAGAAGCGGCCTGACTCCTCAGGCGCTGGTTCTCGGCCTCCAAGGCCGCAATCCGGTCCGCCGCAATACGGGCTTCCTGCTTACAAACAGCAGTGCGCCCCTCCAATACCCTCTTTCAGAAAGTAGCAGCGGCCCTCTCCAATCCACGTTCTCTTTCTTGAGCACGGTTAGTCGCCTGCAGCGTCTCTACCCTCCCCGGGGCGTCGTCTGCCTGCTTCCTCAAGGCAGCAGCCTCAGTCTCTAGGGCAGCCACCTGCCTAGTCAAAGCCTCAGCGGCCTCTACTGCCATAGCCCGATTTTGGCGCTATCTCTCAGTGGTCGCCCTCCTTTCAGCGTCCATCTCCTCGTTTCTTTGATGGAGCTGCCCCTCAAGAGAATTTACCCTGTTAAGGGTCTGCTGCATATGAAGTTCCCTCCTCGCCAGCTCTTTTACCAGCTTCCGGTTCCGCGGGTCATTCCTTAAGCATTCATGTAGATCACGGCACCAGTTCCGATACAGGTGGTACTTCTCCAGCAACCGCACAAAGACAGCCGAGCGGATATTGGCGCGGCGAATGCTCTCCACCTCCAATAAGAATGACTACAACAAACAGGACAACAGTTAATATAAGAAGATACACTAAGAAAAGAAATAAACTGAGACTTCACACGTATCTTTATACCATTAGTGGCCACCTCGCCCATCAACCCGACATTTGATATGACCCTTAAGGATGCACTCTCCACCTCCGAGAACATAACCTCGAATAGCGTCACCAGATTCTCCTCCTTGAGCAGCAGTTCTGCTTATTTGGAATCTCCACATGCAGTAGTCCCCTTCGGCCTGCACCGCTAGGCGGGTATAACCCTCCTGGAACAGTTGGACGTCCTCAGGATCCATGTCGGACTCAGAATCATCCCCCTCTCCTAAGGCGCCCCTTCCTTCCGCTGCCCTGGAAGTCGAGGCTTCCGCTGCTCCGGAGGTTGAAGCACCCACACTCGCCAAAACATCGGCGCCCGTTTCTTCCACCAAAACAGTTGCTGAGGAACTACCTTCCCTCTCAACAACATGAACTGAAATTTGAATTGCCAAAGCGATTGTGTCACCTTGGCCTAAGCCAACCGGGGCAACCCTCACTGAACGCTCACCCTCTGGGGCAGGATCCGCTACATTCCCTTCCGCTTTCATTGGCGGAGAATCCAAGCTAATCACCACCAGAAAGACTGGGGTGAATGCCACCCTACGCTGAACCAGCGACCTCTCCTCTTCTTCCTCGTCTTCATTCGGTGGCAACTCCACCCTGGAACGCACGGCCCCTGAAGATTCTTCAACTCGGTGCACGGACTGTGCTGGAGGTGAGGCGCTGAGGATTCAACTGAAGTCGCCCTTGGAACTGGGCGACGTGCCGGCATTGCAATCAAGCGGCCAGTTGCCCCCGGCCTGCGAAAAGCGAGCTGAGGAGCTATCCTGCGACATGGTCGCCCTAATCGACAAAGGAAGAAAGGTCAAGGAAAAGAAACTGAGTACTATGACATAAGAGCATTACAGCAAGTAAGATTCTTACCAGCAGTCGGCCTACGGCCATGGGCCTCCCAAAAAGACGCCCACGTGCGGGTTACCGTTGTGACAGGAAGCATGGCCTCAACCCACTCGCGGATGCCAGAAAGCGGTTCCGACAGTGCACCTCCAGCTACGACCGAAGAGGAAGGTCAGTATGTACGAACGTGAAACAGGGTATGTAACCAAAAAGAAATGGAGACCAATGAAAAAGAAACTTACGTGCATGGTTCCATTCATCTGGGAAGTCGGTAGCACAAGCAACCAGGTGCTCGGTCCTGATGTAGAAAAAGTGCTCATAAGGACGGGCATGAACCCCTTCATCAAGCTCCGCAGTTAAGCCGTTGGCCCCACGAGGGACCAACCAAATCATGGTACCTCGTACCCTCTAGAGAGCGTAGAGAGTTAGTACGTGCCCAAGGGTAATCTCCCTCTATGCCAACTCCACATATTTTATCAGCAGCGCCAATAACTTGTAGCAGGAAGGGACGAGTGGACCAGGGCATACCCTATTGTGGCGACAGAAGTCCACCACTAGCATTGGGAGAGGAAGTCTGAATCCCAGCTTGAAAGGGTAGGCGTAAAAGACGTAATACCCTCGGTGGTCGACGTGTACCCTCTCCCCGCTCCTAGCAAGGATGATGTCGACGAAGCGAGGAATGTCACACTGATCCCTCAGTGGGCGATGCCTACCTCCCCCATCAATGGGGCTTCATCCACTTGGTCCTCTCCTACATAGCCGGAGAAATCGGTCGTTGGACTGCCGGACAGAGAAGGAATGTCGGTCACCGACGGGAGCCTGTCAATACCCGTCGAATCGGTGGTTCTCACCACCGTATATGGACCCTCAACCGCCCGAATCGCCACCGGAGTAGTATCGGAACGAGATCTACTCGCCATTGTCAATATATTAAAAGGAAGTGAGCAAAATTCACCGGAAAAGCAAGAGGAGATGAAGATCAGACGATAAACGACGAAGAATGAAGTAACAAGAAGCAGGAGATAAAGTAATCTGAGAACGAGAAGAGCTGTATCTCTCCTAAGTTTCACTTATGCATATATTGGAAAAGTAAGAACTGAATGATACAGCCATTTATTTATAGACAAGGCATAAATGGCTTTCACGAATCCCAAAAGGCCACCACTAACTGCCTAACCAACCGCAAAATCTACAGTAAAGGGCATCATTATGACAAGTACCGTGGAAAGGCCATTCAACCGTCAATCGGCATATCACCAATGAAACGGTTGTAACGGTCCTAAGATACCAAAAGCACGCCCCATGTGTCACTAAGCATATGACGCCTTTCCCATACGTGGCAAGCATGATTGTATCCCCGCCAAACGTATGTAATCGGCTGCGGCCGTCTCTGAATCAATAGTGGCTACGGCCATCTTCCAAGTAATTCTGGCTATGGCCACCTCTGAAAGTAATATTGATTACATCCATCTCCGAAGTAACAACGGCCACTGCCATCTTTTGAATACGAAACGGCTACGACCACCCTCTTAGTAAGGACGGCTACGACCCTCTCAAAGCAACGAACGGTTATTTCCGTCTCGTAAAAATAAGGTGACTACTACCTCCAACTCGAAGAAGAATACGTACAAATAAAAGGCCAGGGCCATTTCAGATATACGAACGGCTATGGCCAGTCGCTCGTATGAAAACCCACCAAAGGATTGTGATTGGGGTCGTCGAATGCGAATTCACCTAACGTTAGCTCAATTGTAGTCGAGGATTGTTCATGCAAAGTGGTTACTGTCATCTTCAAATGTTTAAATAGCTACGATCATCTCCAAAGTGTAAATGACTACGGCCGCCTTCAAGGCAAAAATGGCTACGGCCGTCTCCAAAATATAAACGACTACGGCCATCGGCAAAATCCGCTCATCGAGCTCGGCCGGATCCCGACCTCAGTAAGCGGAGGGACTATCTTTATTTGTCAAAGCTAGATTTATGATAATTAGCGTGTATAACTAGCTCCTAAGCTCGTTCGGGCTAATAAAAGGTATAATCATTCGCTGACAAAAGTATTACGAGGTTACTCGACCTAATTAACGAGACCACGGTCTACTCATTGTTCACGGACGTCCCTTCGATGCGGCCATGGCCTTCCCTCGCCAGCTGGCAAGATTCACAGCTATAAATATGAAGAGAAAGAAGCCTAAAAGAGGGGGATGCTTCTTCTTCTTCACCTCCACTTCTAAAAGAAGAGAATATACATCATTGCAAGGCTCTGAACCTCTCCATGGAGAGGTAGACCAAATCGATATCAATAATAAAAGATCTCTACCCTCCTCCCCTTTACCAATAACTATGGCCTCTTACATTTTATTCACTTGGTCTTTTGGTTTATTACGATATCCTATGATTGGCCCTCCGTTGATTTTAATTGATTTATTCTTATAAAGTATATGAGAACTTTGAGCTAAACAATCACTAATACCATAAATATTATTTTTACGAGGTTTATTCCCAACACTTACCGCAATCTTGAATACTGCTAAATATAGATACAACTTCTCGTATGCCTTTGGAGTACAGAATGTATGCATTGGAAATTTTATAGTCAGAGTGCGATGAAATGAACGAGATTCCTATCTTAACCAAAAGTGATCTTGAGTTCAAATTTTGAGAATAAAGAAATTTCTAGTAGGACATGCTTCCACTTTGTGATTACAATCTCTATGCTTACAACCTATCCCCATTTGCCTTGTTAATTAGCTCAATCTTTCTTCTATCTTTAATTAAACTAAACAAATATTTTTCATTAAATTTTTCTCTCACTTACTTCTGCCATGTTTCGATCTCATTGTCCCACTGCAACCGTGTGAAGAGTCACCCTTCCTGCCCCATTTCCACCCTAGTCATGAGTTAGAGTCTTCGACCCAAAAAATATTTTAAGGTCCATTAGATTCTGACAAATAAGGTCTACCAAATAATTCTTTTTGTTTCTTAATTCTTTAGGCTTCTCAATTGATTACAATTTCTTCAAACACTTGTGCTCAGTGTTCGCCTCTCCTTTTCCTTTTCTTCTTCTTTTGCTTTTTGCATATCTTTAATTCTTTTTCTTTTTAATTTTTTTTTTTTTTGTGATCCAAAACGAGATGGGGCTTACTGCGTGATGTGCATGGTGCATCTCGTTCCCAGCTAGAATTTTTTTAAGTTACTACGAAAGAATATGACATAATCAAGAGTCATAATACTTCACTATTTGAAGCATTATTGAATGGAATTTGGCTAAATGAATCAATAGTTAAGCTGTCTACTTCCAATTATTTCATCTCTCACCCCAATCATAGAATGATTGAATTTTCTTGAATAGCATCCCATCATTAGACTTAAGGGTCACCAGTTTTCTTTTTGGCGGTTTTCCACGGTATTTATTTTTGGACCCGACTAATCTAGATTCCTGGCGGAAAATCCTATTTTAAGAGTAAAGCGCTTTCTATTAAAGATGACTACATATCCAGGGCTGGAATTCGAGACCTCTGATTAAGGATGGAGAAGTACTTACTAATAAACCACATCATTTGATGTAGGGGTGTCAATGGTTCGGTTCAACCAGTTATTTTATAAAATTTGTACCATATTCATTTTTCTGTTATTTTATTATGTATAACTAAAATTAGACTTTTCAAAATCGTCTCAATCATGTCGGTTTTACTTCGGTATCGGTATCGGTACAGTTCGGTAAATTTTCGGTGTTTTTTAAATGTCATGTAAAATTCACTAGTAGAAGTAGAATTCGATAACATACGTGCTTTTATAGGATTTAGTAAGACTCTCTAGACATTTTTACATTTTTAAAGGGTGATGAATTAAAATAAATAAATACATAAAAGATGGCTAAAGTATAGATCCATCAACTATTCAACAACAACGTAAAAGAAACCAAGTAAAAGCAAAGAAAATATAAATCGCACGAGTGGAAAGATATTAACCAAGCTGGGACTCAAGAATAAAATTTATATTAAATATTCGAAAAGATAAATCTAAATTATATGAAAGAAAATATATTCAATACTTTGTCGTTTGCTACTCATAATCGCTAGAATACTTTGTGTCTTGCTAATAAAGATACTTGAAATAACTTAGTTTAATTATATTTAGCATAATAGGTTTTAGGAATTAGTATTGAGTTTAATTACTCGTTGGCTTGTAACAGTTTTCATAATTCCAAGGCCTAATAAAAAATTTAATGCTTTATTAGTTTTAAACTTACTATATAAATATATTTTTCACATGTAAAATTTATTCGGTACGATTCGATATTTTTTCGGCATTTTAATTATCGATACAATTATAAATTTTATAAAAAGAATTGTGAGTTTTTAAAACAAACCTAAAAATCGATTCGATTTCGTACGGTACGGTTTGATCGGTTTTAAAATATCCATTAAAACCCTACTTTGATGGTCACCAGGATTTGTTAATCTTCCAATAGATACAATTTGAGGGACCTCTAGATATACATGATTGAGTTTGTTTTGAGTCATATAACTTTCTTTCATTCTCATATTTAATGATTTCTAATGAGATCAGGACTTGTGATGGTTCATTCTTTTTTTTTTTCTTTCTTTTAATTGGATGGGATCTGACATTCCTCAATCTTGCTTTAAACATTTTACTGAAGCTGTTGAAGGATCCTAGTCTTTGGACATTCATATACCCCAATTTTATTTGTAGGGTACACATATTATATTGATGCTTAATTTTTGAAATCTAGGAATATACAGACAATTCTACTTCATTAACTGATACACTGTATTTTAGCTAATACCCCTAGTCCTAGTAATATGAATTTGTTTCAAAATATTAGATGCTTCAAAAAATCTGAAAGTATTTGGTTGGTTCATTAGAACCATATAAAGCAACTTTTTTCTAACTTTATCCTAGCTGGTCCAATTAGTGGAGTATTGATTAAAGGGAAAAGGGTCAAATTGATTAAAGGGAAAATGGTCAGAACTGTCCCTAATATATTGACTCCGGGTTAAAAATGCCTCCCGTTAACTTATTTTGAAGAAAATGCCCATACCGTTAAAATTCTGGCATATTTGTGTCCCTAAGTCTAACAACTGACTGTACTTATATTTAAAACGGTGGGGGTATTTTTTTCAAAATAGGTTAACGGTAGGAGCATTTTTAAACTGGAGTCAATACATTAGGGGCACAAATATGCTAGAATTTCAAGGGTAGGGGCATTTTTTTCAAAATAGGATAACGGAGGGTATTTTTAACTGGCGTCAATACGTTAGGAGCAGTTCTGACCCTTTTCCGTTAATTAAAAAGGAAGTTTAAACATAAAGGAATTTTTACATAAATAGCCGGTCGAATTTAGTGTTTATTTTTCCTAGTCAGTAAACATAAATTATATACTGATTATAAATGATTAAACAGATATTATATATGGATTATAAATATATTATACACAAGGTAAAGTATACTCAAAGCTCATCCTCTAATTTTAACAGCGTATGAAATGGATTTTCTTCATAACACTACCGTTTTTTGGAATAATAACTTAGAATACAAAAAGAACAAAAGATTGTTGAAATGAAAACAAATTAAGGGTTTAGCAATAAGGAAGTTCAAAATACACTTAATTAATTATCTGCTACATATTATTGGGATGGTGTCAAGTGCGTATATTAATTTTCTCAGGCAGATTTTAAAGCATATATTGATGATCATAAGTAGGTCAAAGAGGCCAAGATGTTTGAAACTGAGGAGGAAATCCTCCATACCCTTCACCAACAATCTTTCCCATTCCTTGAGCTGCATACCCATTTGTTCCCTACGTACAAATTTCATTTCTAATTAATGTCAACAGAGCCATCAATTTGATGGAAAATGTAAAAAGATTCTAAAATATATTAGTGTGTATTTTATAGTATATATAGACAAGAGGGATTGCTTTGATGGTAAGCAACTCCCGCTTCCAACCGAGAGGTTGTGAGTTCGAGTCTTGGAGGGAAGGATGCCGGAGGTCTATTTGGAAACAGCCTCTCTACCCCAGGGTAGGGGTAAGGTCTGCGTACACACTACCTTCCCCAGACCCCACTAAGTGAGATTATAATGGGCTGTTGTTGTTGTTGTTGTATTCTATAGTATATGCATTAGTGAAAGCAGCTTAAGGCCCGTTGGCCATAAGATTTTTCTGAATTTTTTTCATTTTTTTCCTAAGTTAGTGTTTGGCCATAAATTTTCAAGTTTCATTTGAAGATGAATATCGAAATTTTTCGAAAATTAAAACAACTCCAAAAAATTATTTTTTAAAATTTTCATTTCAGTTCGCTCACAACAACTCAAAAACAACCCAAAATTATATTCATGTCCAAACATAACTCTAATTTTCAATGCCGATTTCACTTGAAAAAATTCACCTTTTTTGGAATTTTATAATTCTTATGTCCCAACACCCACTAAATTTCAAGGTAATTCCAACCTCTTACAATTTATTTGACCTTCTAATATACAACAAATGAAAACTAGATATACTTAGTGGTGGCGAAATGAATTTATAAAATTATTCATACCTATTATCTAGTAAAAAATAGGTTGGACTACGAACTTTTTAAAAATGGGTCTAATATGGATAATCCATATTATCTACTTAACAAATGGATAATCAGTAGGTTTAACTTTTACATTTATAAATACTTAAATTTGAGGTTCCTCAAGTTTGGAAGACTATAAATTCTTCTAAAAGTGATCATATTCAAGAAATTATGGATAATATGGATATCCATCTTCTCTCCGTATTAAATAAAGATCAGGTTACATAATTTATATGTTTTTTCATTACGCATCGACCTGCTCATATCATACTCGACCCGTCCGTTGAGACTATTATACTTTTCTTGATAAATTTTTTTCTCATTTCATAGAGAGGGGGGCGCATTAATTTTCATTAATTCTACCTATAAAAATAGATCATCAGAAAAGCAGACAACCAATTATGATTTCATCCGAGAAAAACAGTGAAGAGAATGCAAAAAGTGTACCTGCATTGAGTCCATATCATCTATCTCTGAGGAGTTGAAGTCATAAAACAAACTAGCTGCTGATAGTTTCATTGAAAGAAACTTAAAAATAAACGTCAAACAAAAAACAAAAGAATATTAGAGATAAGTTGGCCTTTAACTATTATTCTAGACCTAGTGTAGCAATATGTAATAAGATCATAGTAAGTCTATATTTATCTTACATCAATTTGATTTTGCAATGAACGGACATAGTTGATTATTACATCCAACATCACTGCCATTCCCATCGTCTGCAAGAAGGATTTTTATTGTTATAATATACAAGAATGATGATTTAAGGAAACCATAATATATTAATACTACTACCGATGGTAAGCAACCCTCACTTCCAACCGAGAGGTTGTGAGTTCTAGTCTCTCCAAGAGCAAGGTGGGAAGTTCTTGGAGGGAAGGATGTCAGGGGTCTATTTGGAAACAGCCTCTCTATCCAAGGGTAGGGGTAAGGTCTGCGTACATACTACCCTCTCCAAATCCCACTAAATGAGATAATACTGGGTTGTTGTTGTTGTTAATTTTTCTGCGACGGAAATATTTATTTGCAATAATTGTTTAAATACGCAATTAGAAAGAATATATAGGAATTACTAACCTTGTAACATCCAGGAACCAGTTCTTGTAAGCATCTAAGCTTTTCATTTATTTTCTCCCTTCGAAGCTAGGTTTACAACCAAGAAATTAATTACTCAAGATCATGATTTTACAAATCTTTTTATTTTATATATACAATTTTCTAGTGATAAATACATGAAATAAATTGAAATATTATAACAATATATATTGAATTTAAAGAAGACTTACTCTTTCTGCCAAACTATGACTATCAGTAGCTTGTCCTCTCTTTGCTCTAACATGAACAACTTCTCTTGGTTTCTCAGCTGCTTCTTTCTGATTATTTCTTTTTCTCTTTCTCCCTTCACATTTCTATGTATCACCAAGAAATTAAAAATAACACACTTATAAATCAACATAAAGCAAAACTTTCTTATAACCCATAAATAATAAAAGAGAAGAAGAAGAATTCACCTAAATAGACGCTCACCCAACTGTTTAAACTAATTAATATAACCAGCAAATATATCATATATGTATAAATCATATGTAACATATGTATAATCGCGAAGAGGCGGAGGTAGTGTAGTAGCTAGGGGGTTCGGATGAACGTAGTAGCTTTAAATATATTTAAAAATTCATTAAATATATAAAAATATTTAATTGCGAACCCAATAATTAAAACAAGCTATGGTTCGATGATAAGATCAGAACCCATGATTTTCAAATCATGGCTCTGCCTCTATAACAGCGTATAATCTATGTGTACTGGTTAAGAAAAGTAAACAGTGAATCCATCTGGCTATTTGCGTGAAGAACCCGAGAAAAGAAGAAGCACATAAGTATTTATAATGACCTTGGTAGTTCCAGACACTAGAGGTGGAGGAGTTGGAATATTATTATTCAGCATGGACTCTGATTCAGGAATTGAATTCATATTACTACTGCAGCCATAATTACTTGGACCTCCCAACGTAAAAAACTGAGCAGCAGCAGCAGCAGCTGGATCATATATATTCTGAGCAGAAATGGAATCTGAGAGATTCATATCAGTATGAAAAGCCATGTTTGGGAGCTGATGATGATTAGAAAAATCTTCATTTGATAAAGCCAAAAACCCATGTTGATTAATATTTGAGCTGAAATTCTCAGGTTCAAGGTTTATACTATTTAGGAGTTCCATATTATTTGAGTTCATAAAAGGGGAAGAAGAAGAAGAAGAATTCAAAGCCTGAAAACGATCTGCAGCAGAATGATCACCCATGAAATTTGGTAGATCTTTATGTACTACTTTATATGAGAGGATAGGTAATGGAATAGAACAAATGTAAGGGTACTAGTTTTTGTGCAAGGTTTTAAATACTACTCCCCACCTCCATTTTACGTGGTAATATTTGATCGAACACATAATTTAAAAATAAATAAGAAAATTTTTTTACTTTTCGCGTCTTAATTTGTGTGACACCTTTTTATTAGTATGTTTTAAAAAAGAATAATATATTTAATTTTTTCCATTTAACTTTAATGTGATGATTTATAATCACAAAAAATTATATGACTTGTTAACCCGTAAATTTCTAAACTCTTTCTTTTATTCTTAAATGATGTATCTAGTAAAATACTAGTATTACATAAGTTGGGACTGAGGGAGGAAAAATGAGTTAAGCTTAATTTAAATAAAATTGGCCCTTACTGCAACAATTAAATAAGAGGTGTTGAGGGTTCCACATGTTCTCCGTATCCTCTCTTTCCATAAAAAGGTGAACTTTTGTATATCGATTGATCTTACAGGCCATGTCATATAGGATAAATTGAGGATAATATGATGGTAAAAATTTATTCGGATAGAATGTTTACACCAAATTAATAGATACATAATATGTATTTTGTATATGGACTTATCATTTAATCATGATAAATTATTAAAATAGCACGGTATAACCAATTTTCGCACTAGTTAATAAAAAATATCCAGTGTTTACGAAGTTAATGGAAAATAGCCACTATTTTGCTGCAACAGCGATCGGTCCCATACAATATACAGGAGTGCGATGTATTTGTGTACGAACTCCAGCATATTATGCTGGATCGTTATACTTTGCTGACTCATGTATAATATACGGGAGACTGGAGCACCGGTGCTCAAAACTCTAGTATATTATACTGGATATTTATACTTGCTGGAACTCCCGCATATTATACGAGAGTTCCAGCATAGTTATCCTGGAACTCCCCTATATTATGCGGGAGTTCAAGCATATTTATGCTGGAACTCCTGTATAATATGCGGATATATTTTACGGATTTTGAACAGTATTTTCGCTCAAATTTATCTTTACATGAAAAGTGGCTAAATTTCGATTACCTTTGAAACTGTACTATTTTTGAATGACCAATTGTAAATTTGGCTATGTTTAAATTTTTCCCTGATAAATTATATGCATTCTCATCTAATTAAATTAAGTAACCACAGTGAGTTAATATAGTTTGTTGTAAACACCCTATACGGGTAAGTAATAATTTATAAAATATAAAATATAATAACTGTTTTGGACAATTTTAAAAGAAAAATGTGTTAAATAATATGGGGATGGAGGGACTAATATATACGTAAAGATTTACTCTTGAGTATGATGTTTGCACTAAGGGTGTGTCTGGTATGAAAGGAAAATATTTTTCGTAAAATATTTTTTAATTTTTTTATATTTAGTGGGCTTAAATATTTTGAAAAATATTTTCTTTAAATATATTCCTTATCAAGAGAAGGGAAAACATTTTCTAAAGCTCCTTCTCAACCCCCCCTCCCCGTGCAAAAAATAAATTATTCTACTTTTTTTGTAATTTAAATTTCTATTTTTTTATTTTACTGCACCAGTCCCCTTCCCCCACCCCCCTCCCCTTCCCAAAAAAATTTAAAATATATTTTTCAGTTTTAATTTTATTATTTATCGGTTTAAAGGCTCAAAATTTTACAAATTTCAAAATTATGAGTTCTGAGGTTTATGTTTTGGAAGTTTACGGGTTTAGAAAATATAAAGTTTACGGGTTCGAAATTTCACGGTTTTGAAAGTTTAGCGATTCAAAAGTATATGAAATTTGTGGGTCCGGAAGGTTGTTGGTTTGAAAGTTTATGGCTTCATATTTATTATATCTAAATTATTTATGAATACTTTTGAGAAGTCACTTTCCTTAATTTGCGTACCAAATATTGAAAAATAAATAAGATTACTACTTCTTTCCAAAAAAATATTTTTTTGGAAAATATTTTCCACAAAAACTATTTTCCGTTATACCAAATACAACCTAAGTCATGCTAATTTACCCATGATTAAGTAATTTATAATGGAGGTAGGTACAAATACAATATCGTAGGAGTACTAAAAAAATAGTGTTACAGAGTGAAATTTGAGGAGAGGTTACTGAAATTATCTCTATATTATCATAATATTTGTTCTTCAAACTATGGCAAGCAATTTAATGTATATTTCGATGGTTGGAGGAAATCGACTTGATATTTGGGGAAATATAAAAGGAGATTCGTGGATGTAATCTCTTGATGGGTCCACTTCCATTTGATATATCAAGTAAATGGGACCATTACTCACTTTTGATTGAGTATGATCCAAATTGAGAATATCATTGATTAATGGTTTGGCATTGAGTTGTTGGAAATGACAATAGTGTACATTCCCATTGACCACTTTAATCTCTCCACCTCGTACTAGTTATCACATATTCATAAAGATAATAATGATAATATTATCTGTCTCATTGAGAAAATGATAGCACTTGATCCTCCAGTATTATTCATATAAGCGGATTCATAATTTAATATTAATAAAATTTAAATTTAAAATTTAAAATTGATCAACAAACCTAGTTCGATGAAAACTAAAATAGCTTGAGGGCTAATATTTTTATCGAATTTTCAATTAATATTTATCACATAAAATACATTTATAATTATCTTCAATTACAGTTGTCTCATATTGTGACAATCCGACCCATCGTCGAATGTGTTACTGTCCTTTTTTTCATTTTATGCTTCTTTATATTTCGTTATCAGTAATTGGTGGGTTAGAGTTAATGCGGATTGGTTTTGGAAGAAAATGAGACACTTAGTCTCTTTAAGAAAGGCATATTTTGGAAAAGTCAACCGGATGTTAACATATGAGTTAGAGAGCTTGGATCTGATTTTCGGTGGTGCGGTTAGTTTCGGGAGATGATTTGTGACTTTGGAGCGTGATCGGAAGTTATTTTGGAGGCCCGGTGTAGAAATAGGCTTGAATTGGCAAAGTTAGTATTTTGGCGATTTCCGGTTGATAGGCGAGGTTTTGATCCCAAGGTCGTAGTAGCTTCTTTAGGTGATTTGGTATGTGTGTGCAAAATTTCAGATGATACGGAAGTGTTTTGATCGGGTTTTTCATCAAATGCGTATTTCGAAAGTTTTGGAAGAACTTATGCTTGAATCCGATGTAATTTGATAGTTTTGGTGTTGTTTGTGGTGCTTTGCTGATTGGAGCAAGTTTGAATGATGTTTTAGGATGGGTTGACACTTTTGGTTGAGGTCCTGGGGGCCTTGGGGTGATTTCGGATGGCCATCGGGATGAATTTTGGAGTTGTAAAAGTTCTTGTTTAGCTGGTATCTGGTATTTCTGCATCTGCAGAAAAGGGACCGCAGAAGCGGTTTTGCAGATGTGGTAAGGGAGTCACATGAGCGGAATTTGGCCACTCAAAGGAATTTCACAGAAGCGGAGTATTTTCCGTAGAAGCGGTCTCCGCAGAAGTGGGATCTGACCGTAGAAGCAGTCCTGGGCAATAAGTGAAGTTTTGCAGAAGCGCAACAATTTCTGCAAAAGCGGTTTAGTTATCACAGAAGCAAAAAGGTCTGGTCAGAGGTATTAATTCTATCTTCGTGAATTTTTGAAAGAACTTAATATTTTCTCTTCGGACTTGGAGGCTTTTGTGCGATTTTGGAGAGGGAATCAAGAGACTTCATTGAGGTAAGGAATTTTGAGCCTAAATCATGAATCTAATGTGTTATTACATGAAATAAAGGTGAAAAATCAAGGAATTAGAGGTCAAAAATGGAAGTTAGGGCTTGAACTTAAGAGAAGGAAAATGAGGATTTGAGGGGCCAATTGGACTCCGATTCTGGTTCTTTTTATATGTGTAGACTCATGGCGAGGTAAGGAATCCGATGATGTTGAGTTTTTCGACTTTCGAGAAGTGGGTCTGGGGCTCGAGTTTTACAAATTTCATGAATTTTGATATTGTTTGAATCTTTTCGATTGGGTTATGTTCCCTTAACCTATTGTAACGTATTCATTGTGGTTTTGGCCAGATTCGACGCACGAGGAAGTCGATTCGAGAGACAAGGGTATAGCGAGCTAGACTTTTGGCCGGCTAGAGGTGAATAATAATATTAAATGATGTCCTGAGGGTTTGAAACCTCGGATTTGCACAAACGTAGTGCTATGTTGAGATGAGACACACGCTGTAAGACGAGCGCAGAGTCATTTACTATTGGGGATTGTGACTTGGTCCGTCCCGGTCAATAGTTTACCGCGTATTTGATAAAGACTTGTTGTTTTTACCATGACTTGGGTTTATTGCCATACTTGGGCTTCGTGCCGACTATTTGAAATACTTTGTGAACTCCCATCACTGTTTCCTCACTAATTGAAATATTATTTAAACTCAGCCACACTTGAATTACACTGTTTCATGAACTTAGCTATACTTTTACTCAACTTGAGATTTAAATGATATTTGAACTGATGTTTGAGCTGATCACTATTGTTTTAGTGTTGCCCAAGGGGCTTATGATTATTTTCTAGACTGATTGAGGCCGAGGGCCATATGTGAGAATATGTCAAGTGATGTGAGAAGGCTTTCAGGCCTCGACTGATATGTGAGGAGGCTTTCAGGCTTCGAGTGTATTGTGAGAAGGCTTTCAGGCCTCATGTTGATATGTACAGGCTTTCAGGCCTTATGATGATATAGCTATTGGGTTGTAAGAGTCTCTCTGAAGTCTTCGCCGCTACAATGAGTGCGGGTACCCATGTGATTTGAGAAAGTGATAACAATGACATTGTATGATGCAATTTGGTCAGGTAACAATGATTGACTAGGAATAACACCATGCGGTCATGCAACAATGGCTGACAAGGAACAAATTTGTGCCCCGAGGGGCTAGTTTTGGATTATTTCTTACTTGTTGAACATATTTGTCTTTAAATATTTTAAAAGGGAATTTTATTGATACTTCACTGTTTTACTGCCTAGCTGATTTTACTGCTTGGGATAGCGATCCTTTGTGCATTTATGAGATTTCTAGCTTTTGGTCATTATTTATTTTTATTACTCATATTACTTCCTGCACTGTGTGTGCAGATACATGCAGATCTAAGTTCGTTCTTGAGTGCTGATTTCTTTCCAGACCAGACGGACTAGGAGTGATGAGGTAGTTGTTGACGTCCGCAACACCGTTTCTCCCCTATCTTATGTTATTTACCTTGTCTTCAGACTTTGTCCTAGTTTCAGAATTTGTAGAATTTTAGTAAACTCTGTAGTAGCTCATAGCCTGTGACACCCTGATTTGGGGTTGTGTCGGGTGGGCTCCCTGTGTTATCACTTTTATTCCGCACTTTTCATGATATACCTATGCTTTAGACTCATTTATGTTAAGTTAATTGTTAAAAGAGATTTTTTTGTTCTGTTCGCTAGCCTTGTCTTCACGAGAGGTGTCATCATGACCGAGTTCGGGAATTGGGTGGTGACACATATGTATTGGGGAAAAACTGAATTTACATATTGAAGGTGACATGTCATGACACGTGCATCAGTCAAATGGTCAAAGCATTATAATTAGCCACGAGGCACGAGCAACAACAGATACGGGAGAATATACTTAAAGAGGCAAAGGTTATTACTCAAATAACACAAAGCTCATAATTATTCAAGTCATTTAAAGCTCGATGATCAAGAAGAATCAGAGAAATGAATTTGACGTCTCAGAAGAGGCCAAATTCTATATTAAATGCCAAATACGTTAGAGAATTTATTTTTAATGTAAATGATTGAGTAACGTTTCTTTTAATATTATCTATTGCTCATAATTGCCTTATTAAGATAAAGGCAATACACATTCCCCTAGAATTTAGTATAAAAGGAGGGGTTAAAACATTTGTGAGGACACGAAATACTATTAAGATACTATTGAAATACAAACTGATTTCTTTTCTTTCTATCTGCTCTCAAAGTCTTTTCTTATTTTATTTCTTGATTATCAGTAACCCGTGTTTTTCTCAATTTGTAGCTTTGACCAAAGTTTAAGTTTTTTCTTTAAACAAATTGGTTCCATTACGGGGAATCTGATAGTCAGTTTTCATTTACTATGGCAAACAACAATCACATCACTTTAGGAAACCAGGAAAATCAAACCAAGCAAGATCAGAAAGATTTAGAAAACATTCACCTGGTACCTTCCCCGCGCAATTCACCACGACAATCTCATGAATTCACTCCCGAGTCTCATGCTGGTGAACAGGAGCAATATGAATAATTCAAAGGGGCAGATCAGGCTTTATAAAAAGTAATTGATGCACGGGTTAACAAAGCTTTTCAGGCTGTAGTTAGTCGATTACTTGCTCCACCGCCCACACCTATACCCAATAACAACACGTTGGAGAATCCCTGTTTTCGGCTTGTTAATTCTGGAAATGGAAGAAACCCCAGGGAATCACATGAGGGAGAACCAGGTACTTCAACTAATTCTCATTTGCAAAATCTAGTACTAACCTTGCAGAAACAACTCAAGGAACAAAATGACCGCATAGAGCAACCCGGAGTTCCACCTATAATCAAAAGAGTGGATATGGATAAATATTCATAATAACCATGGAAGCCAAGTGTGGTCCCCCACTCAATTCCAAAGAAATTCAAAATGCCTGATGTCCCAAAGTATGATGGAACAACAGAACCACGAGACCATGTGACGGCATTCATAACAGGCGTGAAGGGCATGATTTGACGATACAAGAGATTGAATCAATCTTGGTCAAAAAATTTTGTGAAACACTCACCAAAGGGGCGTTAACTTGGTATTCTCTTTTACCCGAAAATTCTATAACGCACATTCAGGATCCCAAAGGTAGAAAAAAGAATGGAGGATATCTTCAAAATCAAGCAAGGAGATTCAGAACTACTTCGAGATTTCCTTGATAGATTTCAGCGTGAAAGAATGACTTTACCGCGTGTACTTGACAATTGGGCAGTTATAGTATTCACGAGTAATATGAATGTAAGAAGTTCGGAGGCCATGATAAGACTCAAGGAAAGCCTTCGAAAATTCCCAGCTACAACATGAAATGATTCTTGTAACAGGTTTAACAAGAAGCTTCGGATTGAGGAGAATACAGTTCCAAGATTCCGAAAAGAGGAAAAAGTAAGTTCGAGATGTGCAGAAAATAAAAGGAGGTCTGGTAAAAATAGGTACGAGCCATACACGGGACCTGCTAGAAACGACTCACGGTCAAGATCGGATAATCAAAGGTACGCTCATAAATCCAGAAACAATGATTCATGTTCCTCATCAAGATTTAGGAACGAGCGAAAAAACAAGAGTCACGAGATGATGATAGAAGTTTAAAGGCAATATTCGATGGTTATAATTTCAACGTTACCATCTCTGAGCCCGTAGATGTTTTAAGAAGCGTGGGAGATAAGGTTTGATGGCCAAAAGATATGAGGTCAAATTCAAACCGACGTAACCCTTACCACTAGTGCGAATTTCATAATGATCACGGCCATAAAACATATGAGTGCAGATTTTTACAAAGTGAATTTGATCATTTGTTGAAGCAAGGGTATCTTACTGAGTTATTCAGTGGAAAAGGCAAGGAGGCTTACATGAAAAACAGGCAGGTTCCCCCAAAACCACCATCTCCCAAAAAAATCGTCAATGTCATAATCGGGGGAGAAGATATCAATGGTGTAACGCATACATCATCTAATAAAGTTTCTAAAGTCACTATCACCCATGAGAAGTGGGTACGACAAGTCTTGGAAGAAAGTATTACTTTCAATGATGCAGATGCAAATGGTGTATTATCTACATGTAATGACGCACTGGTAATATCTCTACTTGTATATGATACTAATGTGAAACGCGTTTTGATTGATCCAGGGAGTTCTGTAAATATTATCCTACTAAGGGTATTGCGTGAAATGCAAGGTGAAGAAAAAATGATTCCAACGGCGCATACCTTGTCTGGATTCGATAATTCTAGCGTGTTAACAAAAGGAGAGGTAATACTAACAACTTTTGCAGAAGGTGTTACTAAAGAAACTAAATTTCAAGTAGTAGATATGGAAATGGCTTATAATAGGATCTTGGGGAGACCATGGATCCATGAAATGTTTGTTGTCCCATCAACTTTACATCAAGTTATTAAATACCCATTACCTTGGGGAATTTTCCAAATTCGTGGAGATCAACATGAAGCCAGGAGTATTAACATTGTGACAGATGCGAGCACCGTAAATGAACAAAAATAGCAATCACAAAGAATATTTGAGGACATCATAGTTCAAACCTCAACTGAATAGGAATGAACATACATAGATTCGAGACCTGACACAATTTAAGAGCCAGGGAAGAATGAAAACATCAAAACAACAATTGAAGAATCGCAAGTTGTTATATTATTTGAACAATGGCTGAAGCGGAAGGTTTATGTTGGAGAAAACCTGAACCCAGGCATAAGAGGTATGTTTGTTAAATTTTTAAAAGCTAACGTGGACTGTTTTGCTTGGTCCAGTGCTGATATGATAGGTATACCATCGAAGGTAATGACCCACAAGCTAAATCAAGACCCAACGTACATACCAATAAAGCAAAAGAAAAGAAAGCAAGGAGATTTTAAAAATCAAGTAATTAAAGACGAGGTCCAGAAATAGTTAAAAATCGGGTCTATCCGCGAGGTAAAGTATCCTAATTGGTTAGCTAATGCAGTTGTGGTGCCTAAAAATAATGGTAAGTGGCGAGTGTGTGTAGGCTATACAAATCTCAACAAAGCTTGCCCAAAAGATTCTTTCACTTTACCACATATAGATCAACTAATTGATGCTACTAGAGGGCGCTATTAAGTTTATTAGATGCATATTGAGGTTACAACCAAATAAAAATGGATCCAAGTAATAAAGAGAAAACCTCTTTCATCACAGACAGGGGGACTTACTGTTATAAATTAATGCCATTTGGTCTCATAAATGTGGGGGCAACCTATCAAAGGTTGTTACAAAAATATTCCAGGAAAATTTGGGAAGAATAATGGAGGTATATATAGACGGTATGCTCGTCAAAATTTAGCATTCAAGTGATTATATATCACATTTGTTTGAAACCTTTGAAAGTTTGTGAAATTTTAATATGAAGCACAATCCAGAAAAATGTGCATTTGGGGTTGCATTAGGTAAGTTTTTGGATTTTCTTATTTCTAACCATGGCATTGAAGTATACCTTCACAAAAAGCAATATAGGAAATTCCTGACGTGCTTACAAGTAAAAAAAATCCAAAGACTAACGGGAAGAATTGCACCTTTGGGGAGATTCATTTTCAAATCTTCAGAAAGTGTTTCAATTTTTTCTCCGCACTTAAAAAACACGATCATTTCGAATGGAACGAAGGCTATCAACAAACACTTAGAAATTGGAAAGCATATTAGTCAAATCCACCGATGTTGGCAAAACCAAAGGCAGGGGAAAAATTACTTACCTATGTAGCCGTATCAGAAGTTGTGGTAAGTGTTGATTTAGTCCGGGAGGACAAAGGTAAACTATCCCCTACCTATTATGTTAGTAAGTCTTTGTTAGATGCAAAAATATTGTATCCACAATTAGAAAAACTAATACTTGCTTTAATCATGGAATCTAGAAAATTAAGACCTTATTTTCAATGTCATCACATTACTGTTGTAACTACTTTCCCGTTGCATAACACTTTGCATAAGCATGAATTATCACGGAGGTTAGTTAAATGAACTATTGAATTAAGTGAGTACGAAATCACTTATCAACCTAGAACTGCTATAAAATCTCAAGTATTAGCTGATTTCGTGGATGATTTTAGCCAAGGGATGCAATTAGAAGCGCAAAAAGAGTTACAAGTTTTTCAATGGTGCAAACTGGAGACTTGGATTCTATTTACTGACGATTCATCTAATGTAAAAGATGCATGTTTAGGAATAATTCTTGTACCGCCTACGTGCGAAACCATTAGACAAGCTATAAAATGGCATTTTATAACTAACAATGAAGCAGAGTATGAAGCTGTGATTGCAGGTTTGGAACTAGCACGGGAACTCGGCATAACCCATTATAATAAAAAATGATTCACAACTCGTGGTTAATTAAGTGTTGGGGACCTACACAACGAGGGAAGCAAGAATGCAGCAATATTTAGAAAGAGTACGTGAATTGATAAAGTAATTTCAAAACTAGAAGGTTGTACAACTACCAACTGATGAAAATGTTGAAGCAAATGCTTTAGCCAATCTCGCGTCTGGGCTAACGTGGCAAATGATGCAAATGCTTTAGTTATATATTTATTTCATTCTGTTCTCGAACCTGATAAGAACGAGATAAATATTAATAATTTGACTTGAGATTGGAGAAATGAAATTATTACTTTTTTGCAGTACGGTGCCATACCTGATTACAAAAGGAAATCACATGTGCTTCGTAAAAAGGTTGCCCGCTACTGTTTAACCCAAGGGAATCTTTATCGAAAAATGTTTGGTGGACCTTTGGCAAGATGTCTCGGACCTTCCCAAACAGAATATGTAATGGGGAAATACATGAGGGACATTTTTGGGTATCACGCAGGAGGAAGATCATCGGTAAGGACTTTAATAAGGGCAGGATATTATTGGCCTAAAATGGAAGAGGAAGCAGAAAATTTCGTATCTAAATGCGACAAATTTGAATGGTGCGGTAATAATATGTATAGGCCAGTGGAGCTATTGCACCCAGTTATAGCCCTGTGGCCTTTTATGAAATGAGGAATGGATATCGTGGGTCTATTACCACAAGAAAAAGGTCTGGTAAAGTTTCTACGTGTACTCACTAATTATTTCACTAAATGGGTAGAAGCAGGAGCATTTAAGCATGTACGTGAAAAAGAAGTTAAAGACTTCATTTGGAGGAACATAATATGTCGTTTTGGAGTACCAACGGAGATTGTGTATGATAATGGACCACAATTCATAGGAGCCCAAATCACAGAGTTTTCTAAAGTTGGAAAATCAAAAGGATAAAATCCACACCATATCATCCAGTACTTAATGGACAAGCGGAATCCACAAACAAGGTCATTATCAATAATTTAAAGAAACAGTTACAGGAATCAAAAGTCAACTGGCATGAGGTATTACCTAGGGTTCTGTGGGCTTATCGTACAACTACATAAGCGAGTACAAGAGAAATACCATTTTCATTGGATTAAGGTACTGAAGCTTTGATTCCGCTCGAGATAGGAGAACCAAGTACATGGTTCATACAAATAATGGAGGAGTCGAATAATGAAGAGATGCGGGTTAACCTTGATTTACTCAAAGGAAGAAGAGAAGCTGCATTAATACGAATGGCAGCACAGAAGCAGGTTATTGAACAATATTACAACCGAAAAGCATGCCTCAGATTCTACAAAATTGGGGAATTTGTGCTCAAAAAGGTTTTTCAGTCTACAAAAGCTGCTAATTCAGGAAAGCTAAGTCCAACATGGGAAGGACCCTATAGAATTCAAGACATCGCAGGTAAAAGATCGTACGACTTGGAGACAATGGATGGTAAAATCCTACCTTCACATTGGAACACTGCTCATTTGAAAAGATATTACTTCTAAGGAAATACTCATGGTCAGTATCATCATGTTAAAATTTATTTTAAATTATTAAGGTTTTACTAATAATTTTAGATGCTAGGCAAAACGCTTACCCGTACTAAATGACGAGTCACGACATGTAAGGCAAAATGGAATACGCTAAAATTTCTGGCCCAGGGTTACAACTATTCTGATAGAAACACAAACGGGTTAAGCAGTCTTCATATATAATCGCACCTCCGAGTCTCGTATGTTTTTCCTTTTCAGGAAAAGGACCAAGTGAAAGAAATTAACAAGTGTTCGAGGTCTCATACTTCAACGCTCAAACACTTGGGGGACTACATAATATACACATATATATGCAAAAAATCAAGCAAGATTAAAGATAAAACTTCGAAGAAGCAAGTGCAAGACGAAAGCTATGAAAACGTGACATTCATCACAGTGTTCTTTCCCATCAAAACACTCATCATAGTGTTCTTTCCCATGATAACAATGAAGTCACTTCTCAAACCCTTCCAAATGTTTCGAAGCTAAAGGGATCTAATGTATCCTCAAAATAGTTAGGGAAAAGACTATGTATCAAAACGGGTTATAAAGAGAAACTCAGTTTCCATTGTTCTTCTTTTGTAAAAATCCGTTACAAGCAAAACGGTTACGAGAAATCTATAGATGTAATTCAAATACATGTAAAGTGTTATTCAAAAATTTTCCAAAGTTCATAAACAAAAACCTGTCGAAATTATTTCAAACAAAACATATGTGTTCCTATTGCTTTCATCGTATTATAATACCATTATGAAGTTGAGACGTCTCCTTCATTAAGTGTCGATATATAAAAGGTCCCTCTTTTATAAAACTCATGTTGTTAAGTTATCAAATTAATCATAAAGCATTTTCAAAGGACAAAAATGCAAAACTATTCTCTAAGTCCTTAAGTATAAAAAGGCAAGAATAGAATGTATAGAAGTACTAAAAAACTTCTCAATATATTTAAGAAAACTAAGTATAAACTTAGTCACCAAAATGTTTTACACAAATTCCCTATGAGAACTCTGGACTTTTTACAAAATCCCTTAAAACGAACTAAGGGATTAGCCATCATTTTTCCAAAAAAAGAAATAAGAAACAAGTATAAACTGGTCACTGGGAGGCTGGGGCATCAGAAGTAACGATGCTAGCTTCATTTTCAAAAATAACCACAGGCATAATATCAACATCAGAGGAAGCAACATAGGTACGGTGTCATCTTGACTCGAAGGAATAGGCTCAACGAGGGGAGCAAGAGTCATGGAAGTTTCAGCTTCTGAAGCTTGAGTCATGGTCACTTCACCCTCGGGAGCTTGAGCCACAACCTCTTCAACTTCGACAACTTCAGCCACACCTACTTCATTTGCAGGATTTTTAGTCACGGGAGTCTCAATTGCAGGAGAAGGGAAGTCATGTGGTTGTTGAGTCTTTTCAATAGCCTCCAAGACTTTGGCCAATTCTTATTCTAAGTCGAAGTTTTCTTGGCTGGCCTTGGTTAAAGCATCATGACGGGAGTCTACAAAAGTTCAACTTACCTCCATATCCAACTTTTCTTCAAGCAATTTATATTCTCTTGCCTAGACAGCAAGTTCGCTTTTTAGCTCTTCATTTTCAGTTAAAATTGAATCAAAAGAGGCTTGGAGGGAGGTATGAGAACTTTCCAACGAATGTACCTTGTCATAAGAGATTATTAAATCTACTTGAGCTTGAGTCAAGCTTTGCACTAGCTCTCCTGCGTACTCTTCTTACTTGCCCAGAAGTGCCCTAAGTTCTCTAATTTCTTCGCTTGACTTCGACAATTGTTCCAAGAAAGAACACTTAAGGCACTCTTTGTCCTTCTCTACTTGACTTGTAGAAGCCTTGGCAACTACTAGCTCTGAGGTCAGTGTACACTTCTGTTGCTCTAGGTTATCTCTACTTACCTGCAAATCTTCTATAGCCACTTGAGCATTTTCAAACTGCTCCTTCCAATTAGCTGCTTCTAACTCAGCTTCATGAGCCACTCTCTGGGCTTTGAGAATAGTTTTCTCAGAGTCACGCATTACTTTCTCTAGTGGGGAAATTCTACTCGTTAACTATGTGCCAATGAGGTTAGCCTGAAAATAATAAAGCATGAAAGTAAGAATTTAAAGATAAAAAGAAGCTTTTAACTAAGGAAAGAAAATACCTTCAAAGTGGAATGAACGATCTCATTCATCAGGGTCAAGCAGTTATGGCTGTTCATCTTCTCTTTTTCAATTTCACCAAATAAAGGTTCAAGACAAACATCTGCTTGACCAGATTTCCTCAAAAGACTGCTATTAACGGGAATTTCAATAGTCACGCTCCGCATAGCAATACTTCTTCTTGTAGAACCCACTTCTCTATGCTGAATAGTAGAAGAGGGAACTATGGAAGGAGGAATAAGAGTAGAAGCGAAAATAGCAGGAGGAGGAGTTGAAACAGGTAAGTGAACATGAGCAGACAAAGCAGGTAAAGGAAGAATGGAAAGAACTGAATTTGAAAAAGAGGAAAGGGGAAGCCCATCTAAAATCGGACCTTACTCTCCACTCTCAAAACCCCCAACAAAAGCTCGTTAAATGGATCATCAGTGTCCCTAGGGGTTTTCTCATCATTAGAGACAAGGTGAACGGGCTCGTTAGGGGAGGTACAAGAAGGCGAAATCTCAGTGTCATCTTCAGATATAATGTGCCTCCTAGTTCTTGGTCTAGCTATTAATGAGCTATCTTCATCCCCTTCCTCCACAGAATCGTCTTCAATGATTTTTCTCTTTGTTGAGGTATCTTGAGTTCTCTCTAAAGGAAGTTGAGTTTCTGAAGAAGCACTAGTGGCAATAACAGCTTCAGCTGAAACCCCTCGAATTGGAAATCCTGATAAAAAGAAGGATGAAGATCAAAACAGTAAATAAAGAATTTTACATGCGAGAAAGTATAAAATAACATGAGTTTTCACCTTCCAACCATAGTAATTGAAAATAGACTTCCAGGTCCTATCCTCCATAGGCATGACTCTCAAAATTAACTCTACCCAACCATAAAAATTAGGAATGGGTTCCACAACTCTCATGGTTGCTATAAACTAGCAAAAGAGAATAGAATTAGGTAAGGTGTTGAAACAACGAAAACAAGAAGAAAGACTTACATGCAAGGTTCCACTTTTTAGGCAAGGGAATATTTTCTTTACCCACCAAATCAACTGTGGATACCGCAACAAATCGGGCATACCACCCACAGTCTTTGTCATCTTCAGGGATCACCAAAACCCTTTTACTCCTCGCTGCTAAGGTAAATACACCATTGCAAAATAGCTTAGGGGAGTAAAGATGAATAAGGTGGGGAAAGGTAAAATCGACGCTTCCTTTAACGTACAAATGTCTCAAACAAGCCACTGCTCTCCAAATGAGTGGGCCAATTTGTGCTAAATAAAATTTGAAACAATGACAGAAATCAAGGATCACATGGCTAGTAGCTGGTATGAATCCCAAAGTAAAATGATAAGTGTAGACAAGGAAAATCCAGTTTTATAAGAAGATATTCTCTGGTTTGGATAGGGAATTTCAATACGAAGATCACTACTCCAACGATAGTCTCTATGAATCACATGAGTTAATACTTCTGTAATCAAGGTGGGATAAGTATCGACATGATCTAACCCAATAACATGTTTGCGAATATATTCTCTATCATTGTCAAAAGATAGGTCGTTGGGCACTATCTCATTTACTGTAGGCTCTTGTAGGGATTCTTAAGGTTCTTTGACTTTAGAAGATGATTTTTGTGTTAAAGAACCTCTAGCTTTAGAAATAACACCAGAACTAGAAGAAGGTAAAGAAGAACAAGCAGAAGTACTTCCACCACGGGTGGATCCGAGACTATAAAGTCTACCACCTCTACCCCTTTTATGCCTAACGGGGGGCATTGAGGAAATTATCCAAGATTGGAACTCTTCTAGGGTTAGGGTTTGAAGACGAAATGGTTAAAAAGGATGGATTAAGGAAGAAGTAAATAGTGTTGAAGAATAAAGTACTTAGTAAAACTTTATGAAGAAGAAGACAAGAGAAAAAGGGTTGAATTTATATATGAAAACAACCGTCAAAGGCAAGAAGTGTAATGATGGAAAGCCTATAATAAGGCAACTATCTCTTCGTGAATAGTGGAGCCGTAAAAGCCTTTGAAAAAGGCTACAAAACTGCAAAACAAGTGGGAGAATGACACGTGTGTAGAAGCATTAAATGGAAAAGAGAATTGAAGTATCAATGTTGTCATAACATTAATGATGGCAAAAATTCATTTTTTAATGAGATCCACTTCCCAAATATTTAATTGATAAATTAATAAAAAGTGGGGGGGGGGGGCTATCTGTATTGGGGAAAAGCTGAATTTACATATTGATTGTGACGTGTCATGACACGTGTATCAGTCAAATGGTCAAAGCATTATAATTAGCCACGAGGCACGAGCAACAACAGATACAGGAGAAGATACTTAAAGAGGCACGTGTTAATACTCAAATAATACGAAGCTCATACTTATTCAAGTCATTTAAAGCTCGAGGATCAAGAAGAATCAGAGAAATGAATTTGACGACGCAGAAGAGGCCAAATTCAATGTTAAATGTTAGATACGTTAGAGAATTTATATTTAATATAAATGATTGAGTAACGTTTCTTTTAATTATTTATTGCTCATAATTGCCTTATTAAGATAAAGGCAATACACATTCCCCTAAAATTTACTATAAAAAGAGGGGGTTAGAACATTTGTGAGGACACGAAATACTATTGAGACGCTATTGAAATACAAAATGATTTCTTTGCTTTCTATCCGCTCTCAAAGTCTTTTCTTATTTTATTTCTTGATTATCACTAACTCATATTTTTTTTAATTTCTAGCTTTTGCCAAAGTTTAAGTTTTTTGGTTAAACAACGAATATGTATATCAAGTTAGTTACTACTTTTATCGAATTTTCAATTAATAATTATCACAAAATATATCTATATTTATTTTGTAAGTGGCAACTACTATGCGAAATATCCGAATATGTAGCATATATCTTTTAAGATTGAAGGTACTAAAGTACGATATTGACAAGTGTGATAGGAACTCCACAAGTACTTGGTGACAATCATATACATTCCTATCAGCATTTTCATCATCATACCCAAGATCCACTTATTTTCGTCTGTCATTTTCAAGTCCTAATTAAAGCTATGATTTTCAAAAAAGTCGCTCTTTTTTTGGCTACTTTATCAACGAATTTCCAGAAGCATAAAGGATGCATGAAATTTACTGATACAGAGAAAAAACGAAAAAGGAGTAGTAGACAATCAAGAATTTCCGTTCTGATCATTTTTGTACAATTGGAACTTGACTGAAACTGTACCACTTCATCTCCCAATGTATGATGATCCATACCTTTTTATAGGACCACAAACAAGGCACAGAGTCTTTGGACACCAAAACATGGCAAGGTTTAAGGGACACAGCAGTTTATAACGTTAGAACTATATGAAACTCATGTAATAAAGCTGGATGAAACTAACATTTCTTTAAAATTGTATTTCGCTAATAAGTAAGCGAGCATCTCGACCGGTGTCGGATTCAGAAATTTTACAAAATTGTATCAAAATATTAAAAAGTAAATATACGAAAAAAATAAGGGAAGTCAATATATAGTACGTATACATAAATATAAAATTTTGACCTAGCTAAATAGTGTAATTTGCCGACAAAAAGATATCAATTGGCACCCCTTAGCATCAAGTGGCTCCACCACTAACCTCGGCCATTTCATAAACTATTCTATCAGTACAGATATTAAATAACACTGTTCACCAAGACTTAAATAGATGAAAAGAAATTACGAATATCATTTGTGTCTACTGAACTTTGATCTCCAATTATCTTCACCAATTTCATTAACTGCTGTCAAAACAGTTTTTTCTTGTAATGCTGCATTTCATGCATTCAACTGTTTCCTATGATTCAAGCTATGAAAATATTCTCTTAGCATCAATCACACTTAGGTTTAGTAAGTAGTAATCTTTTGTCACTATATCCTCCTCTTTTAAATACTCTAGAGTGGCATATAATTCTGTTGGGTTTTTAAGGTATTTAATTAATATATTAAATACTTAAAAGATGGTAAATGGGAAAAGCAGAAAAATGAAATTTTTGAGTGAAGTTTCAAGTCCTTCCCCTTGGCATATGGACATTGTCCCGTATTAGAGATTTTTTATAGGTTTATAAGCAATTGCTCTTCTTCTAGCTCTTAAGGAGTTGAGAAGAAAGCAAGCTCCGCCGTCGCCGTCGTCGCTCGGTCGGCTTCGCTTCGGCTTCGGTCAAATGATTGATTGATTAACTTTTTGGACCAAATTTATTTTGTTAATAACACAATATTATTATTAAATATTAATAATAAATCAAATCCGTTTTTCTATTTTTGTAACAGAAAATTAACTACCCATCAATTTTCCCTCTTTATTGTTGAGTAAATATCCATTTATATAATGGCATTTATGCTATGACCGTTTTGTAGAAACAGGAATTCTGAAGAGTTGCACCTCTTCAGATTCCAGCCCAAATTTTGGCTATAAATACAACAATATTCAGCTCAGAATTTCACTAGGATTTCTGAGTTTTCTCTCCTTCTTCTGCATAGTTTTAGCATACATACAAAGCAAAAAGTAAGTGTGATTTCATACTGATTTTTGTGTTCGCTGAAACACTAGCGTTTGGAGTACCACTACACCAGTGTGTAGTTCGTTCTATCCTGGGAGGAAATAATCCATAATCTTGGGTGCTAGAAGGGGATTAAATTCCTTAAACAATGTGAATTCAGTGTGCTCGAATTGTTTATGATCATTTCTATTTATGTCATTTCTGTTTATCATAATTTCTATTTATATTAATTTATATTTCCAGAATTATTATACAAATACAATTTACTAACAAAACATTCACCGGTCTTGAGTAAAATTCTCAAAATTGATACCATTAACATCGGCTATTAGACATCAATTTTTCAGTAAATGTAAGATTCTTTTAGCAACAATAAATTAGCGCAATGCATTAATTATTGATAATTTAGTTGCCTGAACTTAAAAATATTACCGGTGAAATCGGCCAGGAATAATCTAACATAAGGAGTAATTAATAACATAGAAAAACAATATTTGTTAAGAATAGAATTCTATTTAGAGTGAATGTCTATCTTGTAGAGAGTTTTACTTTGAGACTAAGTCATTTTTCTCCTATAAATAGAGGGGTATTACCCCATTGTAAATCACCCCAAAATTCAGTAAGAATTTTCTTTCTCTTTCTCTGCAATATTGCTCTTGTTCTTTATTTTATAACACGTTATCAGCACGAAGCTCTACTATCTCAAGAATCTCTTTGAGAAACTTAAGGTATTTTTTCTCCTCCTAATTTTGTTTTAATTATGTCTGACATTATGAAAAGAAAGTTTGTTGCCCTTGAAATTTCGGGCAAGAACTACATGGCATGGGTGTTGGATGCTGAAATCCATGTGGATGCAATGGGTCTTGGAGACGCCATTAAAGACAGAAATAATGCATCCACCCAAGACTGTGCTAGGCCTTGATTTTCTTGCGCCATCACCTTGATGAAGGTTTGAAAATTGAATATCTCACAGTCAAAGATACACTTATCTTGTGGAATGGCTTAAAGGAGAGATATGACAACTTAAAGTTGGTCACTCTGCCACAAGCACGATATGATTGGGCTCATCTGAGGCTCCAAGACTTTAAGTCTGTTTCTGAATATAATTCTGCAATGTTTAGAATCACTTCTAAATTGAAACTCTGTGGAGATACTATTACTGATTATGATATGCTTGAAAAAACGTTTACAACGTTCCATGCCTCCAATATGGTTCTGCAACAACAGTACAGAGAGAAAGGTTTCAAAAAGTACTCTGAGCTGATTTCTCTTCTCCTTGTGGCTGAGCGAAACAATGACCTGCTCATGAGAAATCACGAAAATCGACCCACTGGGTCTACACCATTGCCTGAAGTAGATAAGGTGTATTCCCATTATGCTAAGCGTGGAAAAGGCTATGGCTTTAATCATGGTCGTGGTCGTGGTCGAGGTCATGGCCGTGGACGTGGACAAGGAAGAAATTTTCCTGGTGTTAGTCACCCCCCAAAGAAATATAACCACCAAAAGCGGAAATGGAATTATGAGAATCCATAAGCAAATAGTTCAGAAACTATATGTTATCGTTGCGGTGGAAAAGGGCACTGGGCAAAAATTTGCCGTGTACCAAGACATTTGGTTGAGCTTTATCAAGCATCTCTAAAGAGTAAAGGCCCTGAAACCAATTTTGTCTCTGACAATAATTTTGACATCACCCACTTGGATGTGGTAGACTTCTTTGAGCACCCTGAGGGGAAAATAGATCACTTGATCGGTGATGGATCCATGGTTAAAGAAGATTGAGCAGTTTGATATTTTTATTTTTACTTATTCGTAGTAGTTAATGAATAAACAATTATCATAGTTTACATAAGTTATCTATTATTGTCATATAGTTCAAATTTTATATTTTCTGCTTTAAGCTAGTAAAGCTAAGTTTATATTGTGATATGGTTTTAAAATATATAACTTTAGATTACACATTCATCTTATGCTTTATTTGTAATGATTTTTCAGTAAGTTAATCGATTAACATAACAGATAATCGATTAACCAATATATTCTATTAAACTGGACCTTTTCAGCAAGGCATATTAGTCGACTATCCGATTTAGTTAATCGATTAATCTAATGACCGTTTCCTAAGTTAATCGATTATCACTTTAGTTAATTGATTATCCTTATGTCCGTTGCCTGTTCATCGACTAGTTTTTTAAACGTTGAAACAGGTTAGTCGATTATCTATTTGGTTAATCGACTAACCTCAGCAGATTTTGAAAATATTGTTTAATTATTAAGCAACGGATACAAGAGTATTAAAAGGAGAATAACTATGATAAAAGATATATTTTTTTACTGAATTTTGCAGAAAAAAAAATACTAATATTTTTCGTATATTTCTTTTGTATGTCAAACCATGGGAAGCAAATATGGATATCTCACAAAGCAAACTTGGATCAACGTCCAATTATAAAAATATTTGTTTAATTGATTCATGCACCACACATACGATATTCAAAGAGAAGAAATATTTCTCTCATTTAAGTATGTGTAAGGCAGATGTTACTACAATTTCTGGTAGTAGTAAATTGATTGAAGGCTCCTAAAGAGCAACTATAACTCTGCCTAAAGGAACAATATTTATCATAGAGAATGCAATGTTCTCTTCCAAGTCCAAGAGGAACTTGTTGAGTTTTAAGGATATCCGTCAAAATGGATATCATATTGAGACAATAGATGAGAATAATCTTGAATACCTCATCATTACAAAAAATGTCTCTGGCCAAAAGAGGGTTATTGAGAAGTTCCCATCTTTATCTTGTGGCCGGTATTGGACAAAAATTAGTGCAATTGAGGTACATTCCACAGTAAACCAAAAGGTTACTGATTCCAATACTTTTGTACTTTGGCATCATCGATTGAGATATCCTGGATCAATTATGATGAGACGGATTATAGAAAACTCATATGGGCATCCATTAAAGAATTTAAAGATTCTTTTAAATAATGAATTTTCTTGCACTTCTTGTTATCAAGGCAAGTTAATTATTAGACCATCACCAACAAAGGTTGGAACTGAGTCACCTACGTTTTTGGAACGTAAACAAGGGGATATTTGTGGACCTATTCACCCACCTAGTGGGTCCTTTAGATATTTTATGGTCTTAATAGACGCATCCTCTAGATGGTCTCATGTGTGCCTATTGTCATCACGCAACCTTGCTTTTGCAAAATTAATGGCACAAATAATTCGATTACGAGCACAATTTCCTGATAATCCAATTAAGTCTATTAGACTAGATAATGCTGCTGAGTTTTCATCCCAAGCATTTAATGATTATTGCTTATCAATTGGAATAAAAGTGGAACATCCTGTAGCTCATGTTCACACTCAAAATGGTCTTGCAGAATCTTTAATTATACGTCTGCAGTTGATTGCAAGACCATTACTCATGAAAACGAGGCTGCCCACTTCGGTTTGGGGTCACGCCATTTTGCATGCAGCTATGCTAGTTCGTCTCAGACCGACGAATTATCACAAATATTCCCCGTTGCAATTAGTTTTGGGTCATGAACCTAATATATCCCATTTAAGAATTTTTGGATGCGCAGTATATGTGCCTGTAGCACCGCCATACAGCACCAAAATGGGTCCGCAAAGAAGGTTAGGAATATATGTTGGGTTTGAATCGCCCTCCATTATTCGCTACCTCGAAACATTGACAGGGGATTTGTTCACTGCACGATTTGCAGACTGTCGATTTGATGAGACACTTTTCCCAAAATTAGGGGAGAAGTTGGTGAAACCAAACGGGAAATTTTGTGGAAAATCCATCATTATCTCATCTTGATCCACATACCTCTATTTGTGAAAAAGAGGTGCAAAATATTATCCATTTACAAAGAATAGCAAATCAAATGCCTGACACATTCACGGACTTGAAAAGGATAACAAAATCTCACATCCCCGCAGAGAATGTTCCAATCCGTATTGATGTCCCTATTGGACAATCTTCTAGTGTCATATCTAATAAGTCGAAAGCACGCCTAAAACATGGCAGGCCATTAGGTTCCAAAGATCGAAATCCTAGAAAAAGGAAAGCAAATGATCAAAATGACACTACGAAATAATCTCATGAGAAATTCACGATTTAATAAATTCTGAGATTCATGAAGAATCCATTGAGCCCGAGACTCAGGAAAATAAGGAACTATCAATAAATCCAATCGATATTGAGATAAATTTTAATCGAGTGGATATAGTGGTGGATTATGTCTTTGCATATAATGTTGCATCTAGCATTATGCAAGAAAGTGAGGATCTTGAACCTCAATCTGTTGGAGAATGTCGACAAAGACTTGATTGGCCAAAATGGCAAGAAGCAATCCAATCAGAATTGAATTCACTTGCAAAACGTAAAGTTTTTGGGCCTATAGTTGAAACACCTAATGGTGTTAAGCCTGTTGGCTATAGATGGGTCTTTGTACGCAAGAGAAATGAGAAAAACAAGGTACAAAGATATAAGGCACGCCTTGTTGCACAAGGATTTTCTCAAAGGCCTGGTGTCGATTATGAAGAGACATATTCACCCGTAATGGATGCTATAACTTTCCGTTATCTCATTTGTTTTGCTTTCCTTGAAAAGCTTGACATGCATTTAATGGATGTGGTTACTGCCTATCTTTATGGCTCACTTGATAATGAGATATACATGAAAATTCCCGATGGATTCAAAATGCCAAACACTCATAATTCAAAGTCCCGGGAAATGTTTTCAATCAAATTACAAAGATCTTTGTATGGTCTAAAGCAATCAGGACGAATGTGGTATAATCGTCTTAGTGAGTATTTATTAAAGGAAGGCTATATAAATGATGCCATTTGCCCATGTGTTTTTATAAAGAAAACAACATCGGAATTTGTTGTACTTGCCGTATATGTCGATGACATAAACCTTATTGGAACTCCTATAGAACTCCAAAAGGCAATTGATTATTTAAAGAAGGAATTCGAGATGAAAGATCTCGGAAAGACAAAATTATGCCTTGGTTTGCAAATTGAATATTTGACAAACGGAATTTTTGTTCATCAATCTGCCTATATAGAAAAGGTATTGAAACGGTTTTACATGGATGGAGCATATCCTTTAAGTACTCCGATGGTTGTTCGATCACTTGATATGAATAAGGATCCATTCCGACCGCAAGAAAAGAATGAAGAGCTACTTGGTCCTGAAGTACCATATCTTAGTGCAATTGGCGCACTAATGTATCTTGCAAATACTACAAGGCCTGACATAGCTTTTTCAGTTAATGTCTTAGCAAGATATAGCTCTGCTCCTACAAGGAGACATTGGAATGGAATCAAACATATATTGCGGTATCCAAAAGGGACTACCGATATGGGCTTATTTTATAGCAATAATTGCAGTCCTGATCTTGTTGGTTATGCTGATGCTGGATATTTATCTGACCCACACAAGGCTCGATCTCAAACAGGTTATGTGTTTATCTGTGGAGGCACTGCCATATCTTGGCAATCGACTAAGCAATCAATTGTGGCTACTTCATCTAATCATGCTGAGATAATCGCTATTCATGAAGCAAGTCGAGAGTGTGTGTGGTTGAGGTCTATAATACATCATATTCGAGACAAATGTGGTTTGAAATGTGACAAACTACCCACGATTTTGTATGAAGACAATGCAGCATGCATAGCCCAATTGAAGGGAGGATTCATAAAAGGAGATAGAACAAAGCATATTTCACCAAAGTTATTTTTCACACATGATCTTCAAAAGAATGGTGATGTCAATGTGCAACAGATTCGTTCAAGTGATAATATGGCTGATTTGTTCACAAAATCTCTACCAACGTCAACCTTCAAGAAGCTGGTACACAAGATTGGAATGTGAAGGCTCAAGGATGTGAATTGATGCTCTTTTCAGGGGGAGTTAATGCGCGTTGCACTCTTTTTCCCTTACAAGGTTTTGTCCCACTGGGTTTTCCTTGCAAGATTTTTAACGAGGCAACAAAAATGCATTTTGTTAGATATGTGTACTCTTTTTCCTTTTCTAGAATTTTTTTTCCATTGGGTTTTATTTTACTTAAGGTTTTAACGAGACACATTACTTATTGAGTAGACATTCAAGGGGGAGTGTTAAGAATAGAATTCTATTTAGAGTGAATGTCTATCTTGTAGAGAGTTTTACTTTGAGGCTAAGTCATTTTTCTCCTATAAATAGAGGGGTATTACCCCATTGTAAATCACCCCAAAATTCAGTAAAAATTTTCTCTCTCTTTCTCTGCAATATTGCTCTTGTTCTTTATATTTTATAACAATATTTAACTACACCAGCTTTCATATGTAGTAATTAAATTGTTATTAACATTATAATTTTTAGAATCATGGCCATAGAGACTAACTTGATATATATTTCAACAATAACGATAACTCGAAATATATATATATATATATATATATATATATATATATATATATATATATATATATATATGATTTTTACAGTATTTATCTGAGCGGATATTCAAGGGCGGCCCAAGGGTCAAGCCACTAATGCAATGGCTTTAGGCACCCAAATTCTGGGGGCCTTAAATTTGTTTTTTATTTTCTACTCGTATTTGTATTGAGATCCCGACTAATCTAGAACCGTAGCGCGTAAGGCCTAGTAAAAAAAGAGAACACATTTTAATAGAATTTGTGTAACCACAAGACTTGAACCCAATATATCTAATTGATTAGGTAAGTTGGATCATATACATCTCATAACAATTTTTAGAGGTAGGGTCTAAAATATATTGGGTATTTTAAAATAAAAAAGTAAAATATTTTACAAAAGGTAAAAATAAAAAATAATGTTTGGACTATTGAAGATACCAAAAAGTGGATTCTAAAAGTTTATTACACTTTTTTAGTGAGAAATGTACTTCACTAATTATGTTAATCGTAAAAGTTAAATAATGAAAAGTTTTATATTTGCAGTAGTGGTTTAGGGAGAGTCATTCTCTTTCTCCAATTAAAAGTTATATTGTTCTCTATAGAAAGAAAAGAGTTTTATTTTTTCAATAAAAAACAAGAGTTGAAGAGTACCATTGAATAAAATTATATTCGCATTTTATTCTTCGTTTTTTCCCCTCAGGTTTCAAGCGTTTCAACAAGTATATTAGAACATCAATAATTTTGATATCAAGTTATCAACTTTTCGAATCTGGCTCTATTATCTAAGATCAACAATATCTCAGGAGAGATAAATTATTTATAAAAAGAAACTATAACAACTTTACATCTTAAAAAGCTTGAAAAATAGACTTAAATTAAAAATATAGATGAATTATTTTTTTTTCTTCTGAAAGGCCTCAGATTAAAAATTGTCTTTAGGCCACCAATTTTCTTGAGCCGCCCCTAAGCGGAGTGTCTTCTGAAAACATCATCTCTACTTACACATAGTAGCACTAGAAGCAATTAGGACATATTAATGACTTGTTGATTCCTTAATATTCTGAAACAATTTACAAGTTATTCAAAGAGAGAAGGGGATTTCTAAGAAATTTTCTCCACAAAAGCCAAGTGTGTGGATACAGATAATACAGTACCATTTTCTTCTAATGGTAAGTTTTACTATTCATATTCAAAGCTACTTACGTACGCCCTTGTTTGGCTTATATAGGAAAGGAGTTCTAAAAGCTAGGATGGGGTGAAGATTCATATCATTTATGAAGCAATCTTTACCCTAACGAACCTACATCATTCTTCTGCCATCTCTACCATAATTTTCGTTTTCGACTTCTTTTTCTTTTTGTAAAATTTATACTAACTTATTCTCGTCTAACATGATTTTCATTCGTACATTTAATTTCCTTGCCTAACTAAAAAATCATAGTGGGTTTTTTTTTTTCTTTTCAAGGTCAAATCTCCCTAAGTTTCTCACTACTTTCATGTATTTCATGACTACGATTAGGCGGCACAAAGGAGGCTCGAGAATTTGTTAAAAAAGACGGCAAGGAACGACGAAGGATGAAAAACGAAAGGCAATTTTTGGTCCCTTGAGTTGGGGGATGCTTGTGAGGGGGAGGGTAGTGGCGAAGCTTCATGGTGATAAGGTTGGTCAATTGAATATCCTTTATCGAAAAATTGAACTTTATACATAGGTAAAATATTACGTTTTAAAGGTATATAACACTATTGAATATCCTTTGTCGCAAAAAATTTTTTACTTCTTTTAAATTTTAACACCCTTGAAAATTTTTTTAGTTTCGACACTGGGGGAGGGGTGTGCCGACGAAACAAGGGAATGAAAGGTCGCTTTGCATTGGATGCTTTCTAACCTCCCCACAATCTCTTGTCTTGGGGAGCATTGAAGTTTTCTTCCTCGGAAGACTTTTCTTGATCGTTCAATCTCTATAACTTGCAGTTATAAATCCTTTTTTTCAAAAGGTTATCCATAATTACATTTAAGAGGAGAATTTAAATAAAAAGCCAAAGAAAAGAAAGAGAAGTAGAGAAGAAGCCTAACTCCAAGAGAGTCAGACCAGGGCTAGAAAATACTAATAAATTCTTATATTTTAAGAGTGAGAAAACCTAGAACATCTGAATAAATAAATTCCTTGTGCAGAACAGATCTTGAATGTTTAATATATTGTCCTTTCTCCAATTTAGGAATTCAGTCTTAATTACTTTTCCTTTTAAATTTGTCCTTGTTTTGGTGTATGTACAAAGACTACGATGAATTAAAGATTTGAAGTACTTAGGAAGGTAACCACATCGCTATAATTAACAATTTTGCTATTTATAGATAAAGGATCTCTTTTCTCTTTCCTTTTTTTCCTTCTTCATTTAAGGAAACAGATACATTTTCTTTGAAACAAATTAAAATTGCACAAGGAAAAGAACGGCTATAGACAAGAGGGGTTGCTCTGATGGTAAGCAACCACCACTTCCAACCGAGAGGTTGTGAGTTAGAGTCTCCCCAAGAGCAAGGTGGGAAGTTCTTGGAGGGAAGGATGTCGGGGATCTATTTGGAAACAGCCTCTCTACCCCAGGGTAGGGGTAAAGTTTGCGTACACATTACCTTTCCCAGACCTCTTTAAATGGGATTATACTGGGTTGTTGTTGTTGTTGAAAAGAACGGCTATCTTAATTGACCTGCATGTCTACCCAAAAAATGACTTACATCTATAATTATCATTTAATTGATTTAGTACGACGAAAATGAGCTATTACTATAATTAGTATAACAATATTATTTATCAAAAGAAATATCTCTATTGCCTAACTTAAAGAATACTAAGTATGATTTTGGTGCCATTAAGTCAATTATTTATCTTATTTTCAAAATTTTACGTAGAAATTAAACATTAGCGCATTGGTTTTTGTAGTCTAGCTTGCTAGCTCTAATTGAGTTTCTGCATTCATCTACGTTAGCGCTTGTGATTAGTTACAACAAACTAAGATTAACGGCCTAATCATGGAAAATCTTATCCGTTAGACTAATTAATTTCCCAATTTGGAAAAGTGTGTTATATTGAAAGGATTGCATAATTTCTCAAAGTAAATTGTTTTATATTTGCTTCTCCATATTTGGATAATAATCTTTAGAGGCTTCAAAAGAAGGCCAGAAACACTTTCTACGTACCAATCTGTCCAAGTTGGCGGGCCACCTTTTTTTTTTCTTTTCGTTTGAAAATTATACTATATAGTTAGGTCAAAAAAAATAATTTTATATATATTAGCTTCCTTTAATGAAAATTCCGATTATGCCAGTTCTGACTTAGAGATCACGGGTTAATAAGAATGGATCTTGGGCCTAACTCAACCCCAAAAGCTAGCTTATGAGATGAGGATTGCCCAAGCCATATAAGAAGATCAAGGACCTCAAATCCCTCCGATATGGGACAACTCAATACCCCCATCACGCCCAGATCTCTGGAGCGTGGACAACATAAATGGGGGGCCAACATTGGTAACAATAATTGGGATGAGCCTGGCTCTGATACCATGATAAGAATGGACCTTGGGTCTAACTCAACCCCAAAAGCTAGCTTATGAGGTGAGGATTGCCCAAGCCATATATAGGAGACCAAGGACCTCAAATCCCTCCGACGTGGGACAACTCAACATGGGTTGTCTACAGCAAAGGAAGAGAAATTTTTTTTCTTAAATTACTTGAACTTTTAAGAAAAAATATTTCAAGGAAAATTAACATATTAGTAATCTCCGGCATACTACTTTCATATTCAGATAACTGGTTTGTCTCTTCGTTTAATAACTTTTAGTGAATCTCTGACTGATATTGAATAAGGACCTGCACTAATAACAAAATATATCAGAGTAATATAGCACATTTTAGTAGATTATTTGTCCTTTAAAATTTATTACTTGCTTGGAATCGGCTATAATTTTCAATGGCTTCAATTCATACTAAAGAAATGCTTTCAAAATTCAAACCATGGTTTAGGGGCATTATTGATATTATCATATCCAACTCAGCAGACAAGAAGTCAGGAAAGCTAGATAGTACAGTCGCTCCAAAAAATAATAGTCGAAAAATTATTTTTTTATATTAATTTATAATATAGTTTCTCTGTTTTAATTTATGTGAACCTATTTGTTTTTTAGTCTATGTCAAAATTATTACCCTTTTCAATAGTTGAAAATAATTTACTTTTATATAATGATTTATAGTCACACAACCTATATGTGCCTTATTTTATTCCACAATTCAAAATATTTCTCTTTTTTTTAAATTTCATGCTCAATCAATATAAAAATTAAAATGGACGGAGTACATATTTTATACATATTTTTGCATGTTTAATTAATTATTATAATTATTTTTGACCAACGATCAACTGTGTAGCTTGCCCCAAGATTAAAAGCTCATTACAGCTACTTTCTAGGCCTTTATGCTAATGGGCTTGTACACTAGTGGGTTTAGGAACTTAGGTGGCAAAATGCATGGCGACCCAACATTCTTCACCTACGAAGTTCGGGTGAAAATAGCATGAACTAATTCGTTTTGGGATTGGTAATCAAAAATTAGATGTCGTTTGTAAAGTTATTGAAAAATATTCATTATTTTGCTGTAATACGAAAAGTTCCAGCATAATATACTGGAGATTGGTATATTTGTGTATGAACTTCCAGCATATTATGTTGGAACTCCACCACACGGAGAGTTCATGTATAATATACTAGAAATTGGAGCACGTGCATAAACTTGCAGCATATTATGCTGGACCAGTATATTATGCTGGAACTCCAGTATATTATGGTGGAATACTTTTCAGATTTTGAACAGTATTTTCGTTCAAATTTATCTTTACATAAAAAATGGCTAAATTTCGATTACTTTTAAAATCGTGATTATTTTTCAAGTATCACTTGTAAATATGAATATTTTTAAATTTCACCCCTTTTGAGAATTTAGATAGCAAGAGACTTCAAGACTTCCCCAAAAGCTTTTCCGAAGAAGGTAGTATACTAGTATTAAACTTCGGATTAAAAGGAAGCCAAGAGTTTGTTAACTTGGGAGGAAATACATGAATTGCTGGGAGATAATACAATAACAATAACTCAGTAAAATTTTATTAGTATGGTCTGAAAAAAATAGTGTGCACGTAAACCTTATCCCTACTCAGAAGGAGTAAAGAGGTTGTATCCAAATGACCCTCGGCTCAAGAAGACAAAAAGACAAAAGGGGGAACTATCAGTAACAACACATAAATAATATGGAAAATAGGAACAACATACAATCAAGAAGAAGATATAAAGCAAAAGAGAAATAGTATACCTACCGGACTAGTCTCTCTAAGTCATAACATAAGGCAAGACTCAACTACCTTCTACCCTACAACCCTAATACTCGACCTCCACATGTTCATATCAAGTGCTATGTCCTCGGAAATCTGAAATCTCACCATATCATGCCTAATCACCTTCCCCCAATACTTCTTAGGCCGCCCTCTACCTCTTCTCGTGCCCTCCACATACACTCGTTCACACCTCCTTACCGAAGCATCTGGACTTCTCCTTTGAGCATACCGGAACAATCTAAGCCTCGCTTCCCGTATCTTGCCATCAATGGAGTCACGTACCCCTTTTCCTGCATATCATCATTCCTAATCTTATCTATTATAGTATGTCCACACATCCACTTTAGCATCTTCATTTCTGCTACCTTCATCTTCTGGATATGTGACTTTTTAACTGGCCAATACTCAGTTCCATACATCATAACCGGTCTAATCACAACTTTATAAAACTTACTTTTGAGTATCAGTGGCACTTTCTTATCACATATATGGGAGGAAAATAAGTTTTCCAAAGGCAAAAGTACTAAATAATTCTACATCTGGAAAAAAAAATCCGGGACCTTCTTGAAAGCACAAAAGAGGGTGAATTGTGGACAAGTGAACTTAATTGACTTATCACGATAACAATCAGCTTAATCTAAGTGTAGTTTTACAAAGTAATTATTTAAATAGCGAAGAGGAAGTAATGTAACAACTAATCAAATAGAAAGAAAAATGAAGGTAACATAACTACAGAAAATAAAGTGATCGATAACTCTTCTACGTTCTTAAAATCTCTCACAACTCTTTTTTCTTTTTTTCTCTCTCTTTTTATGTGAGTACATTTGAATCAAAAAGTTATTTGTCTTCAAATGTTGCTCAGAATTTATATGGAATTTGAGCAGGAGCTTCTCTTGTAAATATTTCATGAGTCGTCTTATTTGATCGTTCTTATTTAATTTATTTTAAATTACTAATAATCAATTTCTAGGGAACTTAGTATATGCTTTTCTCCTCTTCTTTGTTGTTGATTTCTTCTTCTTTGTATTCATGTCCTATATATGCAGGAGCTTCGCTGCTGTTTTTTCTTCTATATATATATATATATATATATATGACTCATGTATTCCAGGAGCTGTTTGATTTTTTTTTTTCTTAGTTGCAAAACACCATTATGGGTTGTGCTTAAGATTTTTTCTTCTTCTTCTTTTTTTTGTTAGTTGCAAAATATATTTTGTTTTGTTAGTTGCAAACTAAATTTTGTTAGATATGTTGTTGTTTTGATAATTTCATGATTGAGATTTGTTCTTAATTATGATATTTGAAAATTATGTTTCAAAATTTAGCTGCGTTAAATCATGTGTTGGATTGTTGAAATTCGAAAAATAAGTTTATGTTTCAGAACTTAAGATTTAATTTCTAAGGTTGCATTGAAGAGATAGAACTACTTAAGATCCAACTTTTCTGAAGTTGCATTGAAAAGATAGTAGAACTTAAAATCTGATTTCTGAAATTGCATCGAAGAGATAGAACTACTTAAGATCTGATTTTTTTCTGAAGTTGCATTGGAAAGATAAAAAAACTTCAAATCCAATTCTAAAGCTGCATTGAAGAGATAGAACTACTTAAGATCAAAGCTTCTGAAGTTGCATTGAAGAGATAGAAAAACCTTAGATCCAATTCTTAAGTTGCATTGAAGAGAAGAAGAACTTCAGATCATGTGTCATGACCCTAATTCACCAATCGTGAACACATCATGACGGCACCTAGTCATAACGACTAGGTAAGCCTAGCAGAACACAAGTAACAACCAATACGGAAATATTAAGTCAAAAGTTAAATAACTTCAGGAAGTATACAACTTGCCACTTGGTACATACACTTTCACTCTACAAATTCTGAAACAGAAATCCCAAAACCTGGAATCTTATGGGCAACACAGGCTACAGAAAAATATAGGATACGGCTCTAACTCTGGAATGTCTACACAACCGAAAGAAGGAAAGTCAAATACTACCGCTGGAATAAGATAGAGACTCCTAGTCTGCGGACATGGCAGATATACCTCAAAGTCTCTGAATATCGCCCCTGGATCACTGATGATGCTCCTGACCGGAAGTACCTGGGTCTGCTCATGAAAATAAATGCGTAGAAGAAGCATGAGTACACTATAGTGGTACTCAGTAAGTGCCAAGCCTAACCTCGGTTGGGTAGTGACGAGGAAGGTCAAGGCCCTACTGAGATAAATATAATAATAAGGCTGACAACAGTATGAAATAAGCAGAAATAATGATATACAATTATAAATTAAATCGGATTGCGCAAACAGCAATTAATTTTTCTGAAGATTGCTATATTTTTTGTGTATATTTTGGTTGAGAATCTTTTTCATGACTAAAAATACAAAATTTCTGTGTTATAATTGAGTTTGTGGAGGTATATTAGGAGTCTATTATGTTAATTGATTCACTTTCAGTTTTAAAAATAGTGTAATCCCCTATTTCACTGCCTGAATACAATCGAATACAGTCGCATACAATAATCTGTCCAACTGTAATCCAATATTTCACTCCATGAATACAGTCGAATACACTTGAATACAACAACTGATTAGCTGGACTTTCCTAATTCACGCCTATTTTTGCTACTGTATTTATAAATACGATAGCTTAAATACATCAAATACATCCTATAACTACAAAAAAGTATTTATAATCCATAATATAGCAAATAATATCTATAGATGACTAATTACTATTAAAAGGTGGTGCTTTTTGAAAATTTCTATTTAATAAATAGTAAAAAAACAAAGGTATGGTTTGAGAGAAACATCATTGCCTCGAAACACAAAGCAAAATGTCCAGAAATTCCACACATTCTCTTTAGCCCTATTATGATTGCCGACCTATTGATATTGATGAACTCCAATAGTGCACGTTTAATTCACTAGGACTTTAATAATAAATTAATACTAAGGGGCTGTTTGGTACGAGGTATAAGTAGATATTAAATAGACTGTTGGTATAAAAATTTAATATCATCTTAATAATTTGTTTGGTTAGTAAATTTGGTATAAGTTATCCTGAAATTAAAATTAGTACCGAAATAACTTAGACATTGTAGGAGGTGGAGTAATTATTTTCGAAATAACTTATACCTTCTACTTAGAAATTATACAATTATAATTTTTAATATAATATACCAAACGATAGATAAAAATAATATCACGATAATTAATCCCAGCAGAAGCTGTATTCAAGCCAAACCCTAATAGTCAAGCACGTTTCTTGCATAAAGCATGAAAACGAAGAGAGCAAGAGGAGGAATCAATTGGTAACTGTATCTATAATGTTTATTTCAAAAAGGAAAATTTCCAACAATTCTTTTTTCTTTCTTTCGTTTCAAATGTGGCCCTCCTGTTTAAAGTTTTCTCCATTAAAAATGGGTCTGATTTGTCCGATATAGTGAAAATAATTATAGAGCATATTTGGATCTTTTCAATTGTTCAGGCGTATATTTATTTTTTCAATTATTCAAGGGCAAGCTTCTAATCATTTTAAACGATATAAATCGATTTGATAATTTAGGAAAAAATTTGAATCTTTTATTTGTTAGAGAGAAAAGCAAATGTGGGATAAAATAAACACTTTCATGGACCAAAAGATAAACATAAGGTAAATGCAAGACAAAACAAATATTTCAGGGATATTTTAGGCTACAATTTCACCTTAACATATTTTAGGCTAAGGTTTAAGTATGCATTTTAATCAACTTGAAGTGGTTAGCTGGAAAATTTTTAAGTAAAGAGGCCGGCATTACAAAACCATTGTAAATTGAATTTTTTTTTTTTTGGTTTCTCATTCAATGTTCGGTATCTGTATTGAAATCCGATTATATCCAGATTCACGTCGTGTAGGGTCGCTTTCGGGGGAAAGCGCTTCCTACCAAGAAATTTTCTATACCCAAGGCTTGAACCCGAAATCTCTGGCTAATGAAGGAGCAGTTCCATCCACTGCACCACATCCTTTGGTAATATCTGTTTTGTGTAATTAGAAGTAGGGATAAAGGGCCATATCAATAAAATAAATATCGAATAACTCTGTTCACTAGTATAAATTCTTTTTTTCTTTTTATGCTGAAAGTTAAACCCTGAACTAAGGGTGTAGATAGGTCGGGCTGGTTCGGATTTTACAATTACCAAACCAAACCAATTGTGTCGGGTTATTAAATCTAAAGACCAAACCAAACCAATAAAACTCGGATTTTTCACTCTCGAATTTTCTCGAATTTTCTCGGATTTTCGGGATATTCGAGTTTTTTCGGATTTTTCTTCCGATAAAATCTTCATAGAACAAAATATATAAATTATGCTCAAATATTTCTTTAGTCCTAGTAACATTCAACTATATAAAGTATTTTTTTTAAAAAAAATACAAAATATGAGATATGTCATGGCATTATCCTAAAATATTCAACAATAAAGACAATAAAATTATGTAATATAAATATCACAAATTAAAAAGTCATGATAAATATAAACATAATTTAAAAGCACTAAGTCATGCTAAAATAAGTACACTAATAAGGGAATATTAATAAAATGACTAAATGCTAAAGAAAATATAAAAATATGTTATGCATTTTTATCTAAATTATTGCAAAATAAAAAATAGATATTCAATACATTCCCGTTCGTAGTATTGAGTTGAATGTCTTTTGTTAGCATTAATATTGATTTGATCTTGGTTTGGGCTTTTGTTAGCACTAACTAATTTACTAATGTTAATGTCTATAAAACTACTTGGAACATTCAAAAATTCTAAGTCCAACATTGAAATAATACCTCGAAAGATAAAATTATGAAATCTTTTAAGAAATATTTATAAATTATATCACAATAAATATATTTACATATTAAATATCTAAAAATTTTATATATGTAATGTCGGGTTGGTTTGGTTTTGGTTTGACATTCTTTAGTTAAAACCAAACCAAATTATGGTCAGGTTTTTTTTCCAACACCTAACCAAATCAAACCAAACTATAATCGAACTTTTTCTCTCGGTTTGATTCGGATTATCGAGTTGATGCGATTTGTCACTTTATTACTATAGGAGCGAAAAAGGATTACTATCACGTGGAAAGAACTTCTTACTGAAGTCCACCCCTTTTAATGTTCTCCTTTTAATACACCTAAATCTATCCTTCTTGTCATCTATAAATTCCTTTGTCACTCTTCAACTTAAGCACTAAAAAAACTCACTCCCTCAAGTTTCTTCTCTGCTCTCTTATAGTCCTATTTTTCATTTGACAATGAGAAAAGGCAGATTAGCCAATAGGACAAGTACTAATTCATCAAGTGAATATGCATTTGAGTTAAGAAAAGGGCCATGGACTATTGAGGAAGACAACCTTCTTATTCATCATGTAACTAGCTATGGTGAAGGTCGTTGGAATGCCTTGGCCAAATCTTCTGGTAAGACATCATTTTCTTAACACAATTCTTGTATCCAAATAAAAATAAATCGTTCAGAAAGGGTAGCCAGGTGCACAAATCATTACGTATTTACGCAGGGTTCGGGGAAGGGTTGCACTCCAAGTGTTATGATGTACACAGTCAATGCTTCCATAGCTCGATCTCATCGATCCCATGACCTACAGGTCACAGAGATAACTTTACCGTTACTCCAAGGCTTTTCTACAAAAAAAAAAATTCTTTAGAAAGTCTAATGATATTCAACTTTTGCAGGATTGAAGAGAACGGGGAAAAGTTGTAGGTTGAGATGGTTGAATTACTTGAAACCTGATGTTAAACGAGGAAACCTTAGCCCACAAGAACAACTCTTAATCCTTGACCTCCACTCTAGATGGGGAAACAGGTAAATATATCAGAGACTTTTGCAAATTTAGACAAGAGTGGGTTGCTCTAGTGATGAATACCCCACTTTCAACCAAGAGGTTGTGAGTTCGAGATAGTAGAAGCCAATTGGTATACGGACGAAGTGGCTGGTTCATTGTGGAACATTGATGAGTTCTGGCAATTCAGAAATATAGGAGATGTTGGCATCTAGACTTTAACATTTTTAAAGTCAGAATTTGTGTCACTGATATTTAGTTAATATTGATCGAGGAGTTTGATGAAGTTTAACTAATTAATCTATGAACTGAACGTAGCACATTACTAGAAATCTGGTAAATACGTATCAAAAAATCCGACCAACGACTAAAGTTGGTCAGTATTTTCATTATGTAATCAAAAGATTCACCATTTGAGAATCGAATCGGGGTGTGTCTTGTGGCAAGATACTATTTTACCACTAGACCATTGATGCATTTTGCTTTAAGATTGTCTTATTTTTTATTTATACTCTTTAACTGTATTTTCACACGAAAATAACGTAAAGTTGGCCAGTTTTATTAAAAAATAAAATTACCGACCAAAATTGGTCGGTTCTTACCGAATTTCTAGTAGAGGCAAGTCGTCCAAGTTTTAGTGTATAGGTAGGTGTAATGTAGTTATTGCTGAAGTAGGACTCCTTAAAAACAGCCTTCTTGTAGGATGAGTAGATATAGTTAGCTTCTAATGTTTTTATAATGATCTTCATCTCATACTCCAACGGAAAATGGATGGACTTTTAATTCAGAAAGAAGGTAGAATAGGATGAGAACAAGGGTTGTGCATTTTACTTGTGCATAGTTGAATGTCATTCTCTCTAGTTACCTACTTTTCACGGCACAATGGTTTATCCCTTATGCTCTTTCTCTTCATCATCTTCAATATATCTAGTCAATCCAACAACAACAACAACCCAGTATAATCTCATTTAGTGGAGTTTGGGGAGCGTACACAAATCTTACCCCTACCCTCGGATAGAGGGGTTGTTTCCAAATAGACCCTCGGCATCATTCCCTCCAAAGTCTTTCCACTTTGCTCTTGGAAAGACTCGAACTCACAACCTCTCGATTGGAAGTGGGAATTTCTTACCATCAGAACAACCCCTCTTGTCATCTAGTCAATCCATCACTTATTTATAAATCTGAAGATACTATCATTCTCTCTTTCTCACCTCCACCTAACAGCGAGTTGACTTACGTCAATGGGACAAAGACTACTTTGCAACCAATCCTGCCATCAATAAAAGAAATTTGCCCGATAGTAATATGAAAAGTCATGTGAAATTTTCTGTCAAAATCACGACTCTCAATGGAATAATGCTGAGATGACAATGATTAAGTGAAAGACATACTCTCTCCGTTCCAATTTATGTGAACCTGTTTGACTGGAAGCGAAGTTTAAAAAAAATAAAAAAATTTAAAATTTGTGATCCTCAACAAATTAAAAAAGAGCCCAAAGTATTTTTGTGGTTATAAAAGCTTCTTATTAAAGGTAAAATTATAATTTTAAGCTGAATTATTTCCAAATTTAGAAATGGGTCATTTTTTTAGAATAGATTAAAAAGGAAATAAATTCATATAAACTGAATAGAAAAATAACACCTGTCATAAAACTTTGGTCTAGTGATAAGAGCATAGCTTGTGATGTTTGAGTTAAGCGCACGTCATCAGTTTGAATCTTACAATATATAAAAGGTATCATTTAAGTAGAGATGAAATGAGGGAGAAAACTGTTGAAACACGTTCTCAAGTCGCTAAACTAAACGTGTGTTCATATTTGTAGGTTTTAATAAATGACAAACCGACGTGAACGGAACATTGACATATGCCGAAATCCAAGCACAATAGAAACAAAGATCAAGATTAAGTAAAGCAACAAAGTTATACATGAGTCGTTCTATAATTGTGATCTTGATCCGACTATTGATTCAAGACTTGGCTTCTCTCGTAAAATCATTTTTATCAAACCATGCATCTTTATTTTAAAGCAAAATGATTTTCAAACATTTCATGTTAACCAAAATAAATTCTAAACATGTCTTTCAAATCTGAACAAACAAAATCGATTATGTACTTTATGATAATTGATTATGTTAAAGCAGTGTACACCAGATTTTACAAAGCTGAAAGATAATCGATTATGTACCTTATGATAATTGATTATGTTAAGGCAGTGTACACCAGATGTTACAAAGCTGCAGGATAATCGATTATGTACCTTATGATAATCGATTATGTTAAGGCAGTGTTCACCAGATTTTTCAAAGCTACAAGATAATCGATTATGTGCCTTAGAATAATCGATTATGCTGAGACAGTGAGTATCAGATTTTACAAAGTAGCAAAATAATCGATTATGGCTTTTCTGGTAATCGATTATATTATAGACCGTTGCCAAAATATTTTCAAACACTGAAAGATAATCGATTATGTATAATCAGACAATCGATTATGTTAAGCATAAAATCGGGGATTGATTTTTGAACGTTGTCAGGTAATCGATTATACGATTTGGATAATCGATTATTCTGCTTAAAATCTGGGAATGATTTTTAAACGATTGGCAGATAATCGATTATGCAGAATCAGATAATCGATTATCCTACCACAAAATCAGCAATTTGTGATTGGCAATTAAGCAACGGTTTTAGGTGTTTTGAGCACTATAAATACAACTCAAATTCACTCTTCTAACAACAACAACTGATTACATTCTTGCTTAAGCTTACATACTCTCATTCAATCATTTTATATTCATTTCATAGCTTTTTGAGAGCCAAACTCTTGACTAAGTTGTTGCGTTCTTGAGCGTATTGTTTTTACTCATATCTACTCTATAAAGAGAGTCTTGTCTTGAGTGCTAAGTGTTTGTACACACTTGAAGGGATAGTCTAATCCTTTGTTGTAAGAAGGAAAAGTAGTTCCTTGGATTGAAGTCTTGAGGTGCGGTATCCTCGAGCAGGTTGAAGTCTTGTAGAGTGTATATTTACGAGCAAGTGTAACGGTTTGTTAGGCACCCGTAAGCTTAACGAAGATAGTGTAAAACTCGAGAGAGTCTCTCGGGGACTGGACTAACCACACGTTGTGGTGAACCAGGATAAAATCCGGTGTGTTCTCTCCTTATCATTTTAATTACTGCACTTACGTTATTCCTGCAATTTTTAATTCCGCAAATCTACATTATTTTTTATTATAACGCTATTCACCCCCCCTCTAGCGTAAAGCGTATATTCTAACAATTGGTATCAGATCCATACTCTTTGAAAGACTTAACAGTTTGAGAGAAACTTTCCATGGCTTCTACTCGTAGTGTTTATGCAGGACTAGGTGAAGGACAATGCTTCACAAGGCCACCACTTTTTGATGGCACCAACTACACTTACTGGAAGGAGAAATGAGGATTTTCATTCAATCAAACAACTTCCAATGGTGGAAAATTATCAAGAATGGAGAACTACAACCCACCAAAAAGGTTGGAGAAGAACTCGTTCCAAAAACGGAAGACGAATACGACGCGGATGATATCAAAAAGGTAGAGATCAACGCAAAGGCAATCAACATGATGTATTGTGCTATGAACCCCGATGACTATCGAAAGATATCATGTTGCACCACTGCCAAGCAAATACGGGACAAATTAGAAATCACCTACGAAGGTACGGACCAGGTAAGGGAAGCTAAAATTGATTTCCTAACCCACGAATATGAACTGTTTCGCATGAAGGAAAACGAGAAGATAGATGACATGTTCGAACGATTCTCAAAAATCGTTAATGACCTACAAGCCCTCAAAAAGACATTCACGGATAAGGAGCTTGTCCGGAAAATTCTACGAAGCCTCACTCCGGAATGGCGTTCCAAAGCCGACGCTATCCAAGAATCAATCGGCATCACGAACGTCACCATCGACGGACTACGAGGTATTCTTAAAACTTATGAATCAACTATTCTTAACTCTCCTTTGGATGATCAAAGGAAAAGAAAGATTGCGCTCAAAGCATCAACTACTCAACCTCAAAACGATGAGGAGTCAAGTGATGAAGATGTCGAGCTTGGACTCATTATTAAGAAATTTCACAAGTTCATGCAAAAGAAGTATGAACGAAAAGGTAAGCAACAAGGCGACCAATTGAAGTGCTATGGATGCGGAGAAATCGGGCATATCAAATCAAATTGTCCAAACATCAAAAAGGAGAAGAAACCATTCAAGAAACAAAGAGCATATCTCTTGGGGAGGCGACTCCGGAGACGAATCAATTGATGGAGAAGGAAACGAGACCGCAAACTTGTGTCTTATGGCACACGAAGAAACTCAAAATGAGGTATGTACTACTTCTAAGAACTATTTCACTTTAGAAGAAATGCAAGATGCATTTGATGAGTTGTATAAAGAGTTTATTAGCGCTTCTAAATCTATAAAAGATTTAAGAAAACAATTTTCTTCAAAAGAAAAGGATTTTGAAAAACTTACTCTTGAAAATGAGAAATTAAAAGAGGAAAACAAGTTTTATGGCAAAAGAAGCGCCGATAAACCCGAAAGCTCAAATAAGGATTGTACTTCTTGCAAATCTCTAAAGGAAGAAGTAGAAAGTCTTAGAAGCACTTTGCACAAATTCAATTCTTCACATAAAAATCTCAATGAAGTGCTTGTGAATTTGAAATCCACTAAGCACGGTATAGGCTTCAAACACGAGCCAAAAGAAAAAGTTGAGTCCATTCCTAAACCACCTAAGATTCAACTTAGGCCAAACAAAATAAATGTCAATGCTCAACCTAGAATTTTTAATCCTAGAATTGCAACTCATCCTAGAACAAATGATAGAAGAAATAATGGAATGTATAGACCACCTAGACAAGATTTTCGAAAACCACATCAAAACTATTTTCCTAAAAATAGAGTGGATGCTAGAAGAAATGTTGGCATGTATAGACCACCTAGACAAGATTTTCGAAAACTACATCAAAACTATGTCCCTAAAAATAGAGTGAATAATTTTAGAGCCCCAAATTATTATCATCCTAGAAGAATGCACAATCCGAATGTCATTTGTCATTATTGCAATAAAATTGGACATATTGCTCCCGCATGCTTCACTAGACATAGACATTTCACTGCAGGAACATCACACCAATATCTTGCACCTAACACACAAGGACCCAAAATGGCTTGGGTACTAAAATCTCATTAATTTGTTTTGTAGGTGTGTTTGAAGGGATCAAGTGTACTTTGGTACCTTGATAGTGGATGCTCCAAACATATGACCGGTGATGCATCAAAATTCCTTCAACTAAAATACAAGGAAGGAGGAAATGTTATTTTTGGAGACAATAACAAAGGAAAGATTATCGGCATTGGATCGGTCGGTAAGGACGAATCCTCCTCCATTAAGCATATTTTGCTAGTTAAAGGTCTTAAACATAATCTTTTGAGCATAAGTCAATTATGTGACAAGGGAAATCTTGTATTGTTTGACTCCGAAGAATGCTTAGTTATCCGTCGTAGTGATTTCAAAATTATTCTTCGTGGTATTAGAATGGATAATATCTATATGGTCGATCTTGAAAATTCTTCATCAAGTTTTTTAAATTGCCTTATGAGTAAAGAAGACGACATGTGGTTATGGCATCGTAGAGTAGCTCATGTAAACATGAATCTTTTAAACAAACTAGTTTCACAAGATTTAGTAATTGGTCTTCCAAACATGAAATTTGAAAAAGATTCTATTTGTGATTCATGTCAAAAAGGGAACAAACAAAAGCCTCTTTTAAATTCAAAAAAGTTGTTTCAACCACTAGACCCTTACAACTTCTACACATGGATCTCTTTGGACCATCTCGTGTTGAAAGTTTTGGTGGAAATCTTTATGCTTTCGTAATTGTTGATGATTACTCTAGATTCACATGGACGCTATTTCTTGCTCATAAAAGTGATGCCTTTCATGCTTTCAAAAGTTTTCTTAAACGTGTTCAAAATGATAAGAACACAACCGTCACTTCCATAAAAAGTGATCATGGGGGAGAGTTCGATCATAATATCTTTGCGGATTTTTGTGACGAACTCGGTATTGAACATACCTTCTCGGCTCCACGTACACCACAACAAAATGGGGTGGTGGAACGTAAAAATCGATGTCTCGAAGAGATGGCTAGAACCATGCTCGATGAGGCTAAGATTTCCAAAAAGTTTTGGGCGGACGCCGTGAGTACCGCTAGCTATGTTTTAAACAGAGCTGTCATAAGACCGATACTCATTAAAACCCCCTACGAACTCTATAAGGGAAGAAAACCAAATCTTTCTCATCTTAGAGTCTTCGGGTGTAAATGTTTTATTCACAACAACGGAAAAGATAACTTGGGAAAATTTGACGCGAAATCTGATGAAGGAATTTTTCTTGGTTACTCATCGCGTAGCAAAGCATATAGAGTTTTTAATAATCGAACCAAAACTGTTGAGGAATCTCCTCATGTAGTATTTTGTGAAAATGATGCTCGCTTGGGGAGAAAGGATTCTTGTGTTGATCTTGCAGATGCTTTAAGGAAAATCAATCTTCAAGACGAGGTACAAAAGGAGGATCCAAAGGAAGTTCAAGATGAAGTCATGGAACAACCTTCGGAAGAAGTACCACCACAAGAAGAAGAATCGATGATGCCTAAGGCTTGGAGGACGTCTAAAGACCATCCTCTTGACAAGGTAATTGGCAACATCGAGAAAGGGGTAAGTACACGAAACCTTCTTAAAGACACCGTAGGGCATATGGCTTTTGTTTCTCAAATTGAACCTAAAACCATTTCCGAAGCAATTGGGGATGAGCATTGGAACTTAGCAATGCAAGAGGAGCTTAACCAATTCAAACGTAATGATGTTTGGGAATTGGTGCCAAGACCCGATAATCACACCATAATTAGTACGAAATGGGTTTTTCGGAATAAATTAGATGAAAATGGCATAATCACTAGAAACAAAGCTAGGCTAGTTGCTAAGGGTTATAATCAAGAAGAAGGAATTGATTATGAAGAAACCTATGCACCCGTTGCACGCCTAGAAGCCATTCGTTTATTGCTTGCATTTTCATCATCTATGAATTTTAAACTATATCTAATGGATGTCAAAAGTGCCTTTCTAAATGGATTCATTCAAGAGGAAGTATATGTTGAACAACCCCCGGGGTTTGAAGATTTTAAATCTCCCGACCATGTCTTCAAGCTTAAGAAAGCTTTATATGGTCTCAAACAAGCTCCTCGAGCTTGGTATGAACGTCTAAGTAAATTTCTCTTAGACAATGAGTTTGAAAGGGGGAAAGTCGACACCACACTTTTCATCAAAAATAAAAACAATGACATCCTGTTAGTTCAAATTTATGTCGATGATATTATTTTTGGTGCTACTAATGATTTTTTATGCGAGGAATTTTCTAAGTTAATGACTAGCGAATTCGAAATGTCAATGATGGGTGAGCTAAACTTCTTCTTGGGGCTGCAAGTGAAACAAATAAAAGAAGGAACTTTCATTTGCAAATCCAAATATTGCAAGGAGTTGCTAAACCGTTTCGAAATGAGCAACGCCAAAGCAATGGCCACCCCAATGAGTACATCCGACCATCTTGACAAAGATGAGAAAGGTAAGGAAGTAGACACCAAGAAGTATCGAGGTATGATCGGATCTCTTCTCTATCTTACTGCTAGTAGACCGGGCATCATGTTTAGCGTGTGTTTATGCGCTCGATATCAATCATGTCCGAAGGAGTCAAATTTAACTGCGGTGAAACGGATTATGAAGTATCTTGTTGGAACAATAAATGTGGGACTATGGTATCCCAAAGATTCTTCACGCCAACATGTTGGCTATTCCGATTCCGATTTTGCGGGTTGCGAATTGGACCGCAAGAGCACTAGTGGCACTTGCCATTTGCTCGGTAGCTCCTTAGTTTCTTGGTTCAGCAAGAAGCAAGTTAGTGTTGCGTTGTCCACAACCGAGGCTTAATATGTAGCCGCGGGGAGTTGTTGCGCTCAAATCCTTTGGATGAAACAACAACTCTCGGACTATGGCCTTAGTATCGATCATATCCCTCTTCGATGTGATAATACTAGCGCCATTAGCTTGACGAAGAACCCTGTTCTTCACTCAAGAACGAAACACATAGAAATTAGACATCACTTTATAAGAGATCACGTTCTCAAGGGCGATGTCGAAGTTGAATTTGTTGAAACCAAAAATCAATTGGCCGACATCTTCACAAAGCCTTTAGAGAAAGAGTCCTTCTTCCGAATTCGTAGTGAACTCGGGATTCTTGACTCCACGTTGATCTAATTCATGCATTGCATTTTTATGTTTTAACGATTACTAACTTGAGCGTCGGAGGCGCCTAATTCTTTTTTGCAGGTATCGCCCCAAAGACAGGGGGAATTATCAGACACCGGTGCAGAATAATCGATTTCTCTAATGTCAATAATCGATTATTCCCCATTTACGTTTTATGTTTATTATCTGGAAAATTGACATAATCGATTATACAACACTACAATCGATTATCTAACAGTTTTGGCTTTGCAGGATTTTAGCTGTTAAATATAAAAATCGATTATTACATATCCCTAATCGATTATGTTGACATTTATTTTCAGGTGTTAAGTCACTGTGTGACAACAATCGATTATTTAAAACAGTGTAATCGATTTTCCTATTCCGTCTCGGATGCCCGTTACTACATTTCCTGAAATAATCGATTATCTCAAAAGCACAATCGATTATTCCCCGAGTCAGAAAATCACTGGGCACACTGTGTCAGAATAATCGATTACCATAGTTCCATAATCGATTATTCTCAGTCAGTATTTCAAAATAGTTACCGTTTCTGACCGTTTGCTCCTTAAATTTTTGCAGATTTCTTAACTTTAATGCAATTTCATTCTTCACATTATAAATAGGTACATTATATCTTCAATGTCTTCACTCAAACATCAATCTTAGCTCCCAAATTCTCAAAAATCTCTCAAAACTCTTCAAAGGCTATTACTACTTATTCAAAATGACGGGCAAAACTTCCAAACGAGCTCGTTCCGGCAAAAATGTTGCCCCCTCTTCCGTCACTCGTCCACTAGTTCATTGTTATAAAGATGGTTCTTATTTACGATTCAATAGTGAAGCCGAACTTATGCGCTTCATTGAAAAATTTAAAAATCGAGAAATCCTTCCTCCTCGATTTTCCACGGATCGTTTCCTTAATCACAGCGTCCTCCATCCACAGCAAATATGCTTATGCAAAGCCAACTCCTTGAACTCCTATATCTTCACACTCCTTACATTCACCCTCCTCTAATTCGAGCCTTCTATTCAAATCTCGAGAAGGACGAAGATGGTGAAATTGTCTCGAACATCAATGGAATTTCAATTTCTCTATCTGAGGCAAATATTCAAGCCCTCACTAAACTCCCGCGCAATGGGGATGACATTTCTCTCTATACTAGGGAAGAAGGCGCGTTATTTGATGAACAACTTCTCTTCACCCAAATTGGCATCGGTGAATTTATTGCAACTCCGGACCATCATCGTCCAACCATTACAAACATACTCCCGGAATATCGTCTAATTTTTTATTTCATCACTCGCGTTCTAAAACCGCAAAAATTCAATTACACAACTATCTCTCATGAGGATTCAAAACTCATGCATGCCATTATCACCGGGGCTCGCATCAATTGGTGCAAGTTCGTCATGACTCACTTATATGATGCAATTGGGGAAGATAAGCCACTCCCCTATGCTTTTGTCGTTATGACCATTCTTGTTGCTTCCGGTATCGACACCTCCGTCGGTCCTTACAAAAAGGCGACAAAACATTGGGAAATTCAAGAATCTTCATTTCCCAATATCGGTGAGCATCCACCTCCTCCTCCACCTCAAAGACGTCGTCATCCGGCCCCGTCCGATGCAACCCTCCAATCTATTTCCGAGCAACTTGCCTCCATGTCCACATCCATAAATCGTATTGATATGAATGTCAATCGATTGACTCACGAGCTCCATGGATATTTTGATCACGTCCATTATCCATATGCCCAAATTGTCCTTCGGGAAGATGTACTGGATGTCGAGGCGGAAGTCCATGATGATAATGAATAATGTCTTGTCTCTTTGTTTTTCTAGTTTGCATAATTTTCTGTCTTTTATGTTTATGTATTTGCAATATTGTTTAATCAATAAAGAGTTAGTTATTTTTTGCTAATGTCAAAAGGGGAAAGATATGGGCTATGCACACTCTATGCACACTAATACATATTGGCATAAATTGAGGGGAAATTCATAACTTGAGGGGGAACTCGTTGCATATCTATATACTTGTCTTGGATCGTCATTATGAATTAATTAATATGCATATCCCGATATTGGTTTGCCATTATCAAAAAGGGGGAAATTGTTGAAACACGTTCTCAAGTTGCTAAACTAAACGTGTTTCATATTTGTAGGTTTTGATAAATGACAAACCGACGTGAATGGAACATTGACATATGCCGAAATCCAAGCACAAGAGAAATAAAGATCAAGATTAAGTAAAGCAACAAAGTTATACATGAGTCGTTCTATAATTGTGATCTTGATCCGACAATTGATTCAAGACTTGGCTTCTTTCGTAAAATCATTTTTATCAAACCATGCATCTTTATTTTAGAGCAAAATGATTTTCAAACATTTCATGTTAACCAAAATGAATTCTAAACATGTCTTTCAAATCTGGACAAAGAAAATCGATTATGTACTTTATGATAATCGATTATGTTAAAGCAGTGTACACCAGATTTTACAAAGCTGAAAGATAATCGATTATGTACCTTATGATAATCGATTATGTTAAGGCAGTGTTCACCAGATTTTTCAAAGCTACAAGATAATCGATTATGTGCCTTAGAATAATCGATTATGTTGAGACAGTGAGTATCAGATTTTACAAAGTAGCAAAATAATCGATTATGGCTTTTCTGGTAATCGATTATATTAAAGACCGTTGCCAAAATATTTTCAAACACTGAAAGATAATCGATTATGTATAATCAGACAATCGATTATGTTAAGCATAAAATCGGGGATTGATTTTTGAACGTCGTCAGGTAATCGATTATACGATTTGGATAATCGATTATTCTGCTTAAAATCTGGGAATGATTTTTAAACGATTGGCAGATAATCGATTATGCAGAATCAGATAATCGATTATCCTAGCACAAAATCAGCAATTTGTGATTGGCAATTAAGCAACGATTTTGGGTGTTTTGAGCACTATAAATACAACTCAAATACACTCTTCTAACAACAACAACTGATTACATCCTTGCTTAAGCTTACATACTCTCATTCAATCATTTTATATTCATTTCATAGCTTTTTGAGAGCCAAACTCTTGACTAAGTTGTTGCATTCTTGAGCGTATTGTTTTTACTCATATCTACTCTATAAAGAGAGTCTTGTCTTGAGTGCTAAGTGTTTGAACACACTTGAAGGGATAGTCTAATCCCTTGTTGTAAGAAGGAAAAGTAGTTCCTTGGATTGAAGTCTTGAGGTGCGGTATCCTCGAGCAGGTTGAAGTCTTGTAGAGTGTATATCTACGAGCAAGTGTAACGGTTTGTTAGGCACCCGTAAGCTTAACGAAGTTAGTGTAAAACTCGAGAGAGTCTCTCGGGGACTGGACTAACCACACGTTGTGGTGAACCAGGATAAAATCTGGTGTGTTCTCTCCTTATCATTTTAATTACTACACTTACGTTATTCCTGCAATTTTTAATTCCGCAAATCTACACTGTTTTTTATTATAACGCTATTCACCCCCCCCCTCTAGCGTTAAGCGTATATTCTAACAGAAACGTTGTTCCCGGACTTTCGAAACGTGTGCTAATAACTCTCTGGGATTTCTTGGTTTTAGAGGTAGTAAATACATTTAAGGAAGCTAATCGTATGTTTCAGGGATGAAAACTCCCATAAAGGAGCTCCTTTTTCTTGCTAATCCTTGTTAGGAACGTAAAACTATATTTCCTTCCAATCTAATGGCTAAGGAGAGGTCTAATTTTCAAGCTATTTGTTGTATGTAAAATGCTCTCGTGGAATCTTTTGTCATAGTGACATCAGCTAAATTATCTTATTATCCTAAAAGTCTTTTTGTTGTCGCATCAGCTCATTTATATTGTACCCTTTTCGAACTTCAATCCATCTTGAGAGTTGAAGCTAACGGCTTTTGATGTCTTTCACTGTCAAAATATGATTTTCTTTTTCATTGTCACATAAAATAAGAATAATATATCACAGGCCATCCTGGAAGCAACCAATGATGTAATAATGTTTGCTCTTCCCGAACCCTGCATGAACTATTCCTTTTGTAGTTTGTACATAAAATAAGAGCAATTACCCTGCTTTAATAAGAGTTTGTGGTGAGTTACACGTTCGATGATGGTCGGTCCCTTGAATGAGAGCGGTCTTATCACCTCAATGACTGAATGGAGGACGAAATATGACTCATTCTTGTCAAAAGGTCCCTTTCTTGCAAATTGATGGGAGCTTTTAATGCTCAACTTTGACTATTATACTTCAAAGTATGTCCAAAGAACCAATCAAGATATTCAACACATTAACAGCTAGTCTCTCAGAACTTGATGGATGTCGCAACAGTAAGATTATAGGCTTCTGGGCATATGCCCTTTGGGTACATCGGATAAAATTAGAACGGTAAGGAGAAGATATACATGAAATGAATATCACACTTACAGCGAACGACCAACTTGGTGTGTTCCAAGACGGAGATATGGTACTTGAGCAACAAGTTCCTGAGTAAGTGGATAGCGCATTTGCAGGTAATTCCGTCACAACCTATCCAGAAGGTTGAAACATTGTCACAACATTTACTGTCCTAGCGCTTGTTTTCCAAAATAGGAAAAAAAATAAAGAAATGTTTGAAGTTTGAGGACCCTTTGCTCTATCTGTCGATGCTAAGGTGTTCGAAAGCCAGGGGCAGCTACTGGCCTGGTTCGATTGTAAAGAATGAAGCCAATAAGCTGCTAGAGATAGGGTGCCTCAAGAAAGAAATTCTTCTTAAAGACGCAGCAATAATGCATAAACAGAGAAGGAAACACTAACCATCTCCAGTTGATATATTATTGGATAAGCAGAAGCCATGGGGTACAGATTTTCACTCCAAACACCTTTTCATCAACTTAGCATACATGGTTAACAGATCAGACCCAACCCTTCAAATCACTTGAATGTCAGTGGCATGACAAAGTACAAAACTGATCGGTGTCCCCCACCCCTCACCCCTTCCCTCCACATCTATAACTGAGCCCTAACATGGATCGAAGCGCATGAATTTAAGTTTTGGAATAGCTCTAGTGAATTTTGAAAGATCCACGTAACAAAATGAAGAGTCCAAGCCAGCATACTAGCATTGCTACAATCACATTTTCTTGCCCATTTCTAAATAGTTTGCTATAATTTAAGTAACCAACAACAATCATAACAGAAGTTATCACCCTTCATTGATCTATTTCCAGCACCAATAACACAAATCTACTTCCAACGTTTTAACACTATCCTCTGTTTACAACAACAACAACCCATTATAATTCCACAAATGGAGTTTGGGAAGGGTAGTGTGTACGCGGCCATTACCCCTACCCTAGTGTAGAGAGGTTGTTTCCAATAGACCCTAGGCATCCTTCCAGAACTCCCCACCTTGCTCTTGGGGTGACTCGAACTCAACAACAACAACAACAACAACAACTACTACCCAGTATAGTCCCACAAAGTGGGGTCTGGGGAGGGTAATATGTAGACGGACCTTACTCCTACCCGAGAGGGCAGAGAGGCTGTTTCCAATCGACCCTCGACTCAGTGAAGGAAAACAAAAACAAAAACAAAAACAAAAACAAAAGAGCATTAGTAACTTCAGCAGAAATAGCGTAAATCTCTTAATTAGAAGTGGATGATGCTTACCATCATAGTAACCCACCTATCTTCTGTTTAAATATCAAATAATATGCTCAAAAGACTCATTCACCCGCTGACACAAATTGCACATTAAAAAATCAGCTCAATAAATATTCACAATTTACTACGAAACATAAAAGTTCACAACACTTCAATCAATAGAAGCTTTTAACAATTTACATAAAAAAGAAGAAGAGGGACAATGAAAAAAGAAGAAAAAGAGAAAGAAAGAAACATATCTCAGATTGAAGGTTCCACAAAACCTTGAAAATTTGGGGATTTGGAGTAAAGAATTAGAACCACTTCTCAGCTTGTGCATGTCAACCGGTCGGCTCCAATAGTTTGGGGGCTCGTTGGGATAAATCCGGAAAAAGCATCTTCCTTCTTTTTCTTGTTTAGTTGAGCTTTTCTAAAAGGCCTTTTACCAAATGGGTTGCTTGTGGACTATACTAGGATGAAAACATGAAATATTCACTTGTTCCTTTATAAACTATTTCATCTACTTCCATTTTTGCGTTCATTTTCGAGCATTATATTACTTTTTCCTTTTTTAATTGTATAAACATACTCCTCCCTAATACCTCAGAAGTGTAGTTTACTAGTTAGCTATTCACAGTTGGAAAGTGACAAAACATTGGGAAAAGATTAGAAGATTTAGGCCTTTATATAAAAAATTAATAAAAGATTTAAGCCAAACAGAAGATGATCTTCTTATCAAAATCTAGACACACTCTCCTACAATGAATTTTAAGAAGGGTTAATTTCACTTATGGTCACTCAACTATATTTCAATCTCACTAAAGTCATTAAACTATTATTTTTCACTTAAACTAAACTTTCACATTGTCACTTAAAAGTCATTTTGGCTCAAACCCCTACCATAAATATGACATGACATAAAATTTAATGAGAAAAATCCAAAAATAAATTTAAATGGATCATACTCACTTTAGATCCATTTCTTCCTTAATGTGATTTGACCCATAACCCAAATGTTTTCAATAAAAAAATATTAAATTTCACATTAGTTTAAAATGATTATCATGTACTATAAAATTCTTGCCTTTTCTGTTACATAATGCCTATTTATAATTATTCTATACTAAAAAAATTCTTATCTTTTTTGTATGCCCCATCCAAGTTGTTTTATAACTCTACTGAAGTTTAAATACTACTATATCCAACTTACATAACATATTTATAATTTTTCAGTGAAATTAAAATAGTATTGTATTCATCTTACATAACATACTAATGTATCATAAGCACAAGAATAATAATAATAATAATAATAATAATAATAATAATAATAATAATAATAATAATAATAATAATAAGTCTAATAAGAGTCTATTTTCACAATGAACATGCAATTACATATAACCTATTTGCAATTGCTTACACAAAGAAAATATTGTATTTGTACGATAAAAACCCCAAAAAAAATCACAAGACCTAATTTTTATTAGGGAATTGTGTTTTTCCCCCTATTGAAACACATTTGGATTATGGGTCGAATCACATTAAGGGAGAAACGGAGCTAAAGTAGGTATGGTCCATTTGAGTTTATGTGGTATTTATTTTTGGATTTTTCTCACTAAATTTTATGCCATGTCATATTTATGGTAGGGGTTTGAGCCAAAATGACTTTTAAGTTACAATATGAAAGTTAAGTTACTTTTAAGTAACAAAAAATAGTTAAGTGATTTTAGTGAAATTGAAACATAGTTGAGTGACCATAAGTGAAATTAACCCATTTTAAGAATAACTGAGTTCCTAGGGAATTGGTTACCAGATTTGTATAACCTTGATAAGAATCTAAAAAACAGAAAAAGTGGAGCTGAACTGGAAGAGTTATGAATTCAGATTATTTGTAGATTCGAAATTATATTATTCAGGGAACTTTCCATATCACTTAACGTGACTATTTTGGTATTTAGAGCACAATATCGAGTGTCCACATTTTTCCTAAATTGTTTCAGTAGGCAAGTTTTGTGGTTATAAAAATAAGTAAAGTAATATCTCTTGTGATTAAAAGCCATAAAACTAATTTCTCGAAAATAAACTCATGAGAAAGTTATATCACTAGAGCATCAGGTAATAGTAAACTTGAGCAGAATCAGCCAAAATGAAAACAAATTCCAGTAAACGAAATGGTGCATCATAAGTAGTTCAGCTCGGGCTAGCATCTGCAACTAAGACTTCGTTTCAATTTGAGAAAGGGTTTGTACAGATGATCTTTGATCAACTAAAGAGTGCTCACTTCAGTCAGATTATTGACATGGTATACGTAAATATCCCTGTTCTCATCATTGTTCCGATTCTTGAGAGTAACTAGACCACAATCTGCAGTAAAGTTCTCAATATATTCAACTAGCTCAATTGTAAATGCTTGGGGTGACGCATTGGTAAATTAAGGGCTTGATTAGCAGTATTATACGATAGAAAAAATGAACTTCCCATCCTATTGAATAAACATGACCAGTAATCCAAAAATAAACAACTCGGGAGTTGGATGTGGGGCCAAAAACTGAATTGGCTTAACTAGCTCATGGGATATACTATGTGGCAAAAATGAGACAGCTTATGCTAATGAGATGATAAGGCCACGCAGATAACAAAGACCGACGTGCGAGCAAAAAAATAGTTCCGCGTGATGAATGTCTCCCAAGATCCAAGCTAGTACTCGCATTTTTAACTAGACAGCATCTCTACTTCACATCCACATAGTTTACAGAAGACAAACGCAAGGGTTTACGCTTGCTTGGACAACTAAAACTTGGTTTACTTACGGTTAGTGTATCAGTAATATAGTATTCTTGTTAGATCACAGAAGGATCGAAAGAAAAGTGAGGATTAAAGGTCCAATCTAGTAAAATCAACCCCTCCTGCCCCACCCAAACAGAAGTTTACAGGGTTCTTAGTCGTATATTGTGGCTGTTCTTGTATGGTTGTACTACATACATAAATATTGTCCCTGTGGCGTTGGTCATACAATAAAAAATCTATGAAAATTAATGTGGATCAACTAATACAATTGTTGCTTTGGCAGGGAGCTCACGTATTCTCCAACATTGTCTGGTAGAGCTTTGCCAAGCAGCCCATGAGCTGAGCGAGCCTTTTTTCCTTCCACATCTGTATCTGAGCCTTAAGTTTCATTAAAACAGGTAAAAATATCTGATACCGAGTATGGGACTGGAAGGGGCATGTTGCAGCAGATTTGGGATCCACATCACATACTCATAGCGCGCTATACTCTAGTGGCATAGCCAGGAATTTTATGCCAGTGGATTGGAAAAACACAAGAATGTCATAGTTGGGATAAGAACATGTGATCTGAAACAAATTTTTAACCCCCTTGACTACTATTGTATGATTTTCCTTGTGCCAAAGGGAATCAACAGTTTATATATAACTAAAATATTCTATATTTAGCCTATTTGCAGGAGTATAATTTTTTGACGAAGGGAAATCAATTGAACCCTTCTCTCTTACTAGCTCAGCCTCTGGTCATACCCATTTGACATGGGCAGATACTAAATTGCACCGTATATATCCACTTCCTCTTGCCATTTCTATGCAGCTAAGTCTAAATTTATGTAATTTGACACAGAAGTTATCCATATTTACTTAAATTTCACCAACACCACATAAAAAATTGTTATGTTTAAATAGGGAGTAAATAATATGCTGACAACAGTCAAATAACCACCAATTTCTTTGGACATCTAACTTGACAAATAGTCTTTAAAAAAGAAGGATAAAACCTTTGTCATTTTACCTAATCATCTAAGTCCAGAATTGCACACTGAAGCATAATTGATCCTTATTTGATAAAGCAAGAATCTTTTCCAGAATTTACATATACAAAGAGGGCAATAAAAAAAAGGAAGAAAAGAACTGACCTCAGATTGAAAGTTCCAAGGAAACCCCAAGATGCAGAAAGAAGACCATAACCTGTTTAAAGCCAGATTAAAAATTGTCAAAAGAATTCTGTCCATATCCCGATTTGTGGGTTTCATCCTTGCGCAGCAGGAGCCATGTTAATCTTCTTTCCCAATTTTGCATTCATTTTCCAGCACAATATTTCCTTTTTTCCTTTCTTTTTCCAATTATACAGCATACTCCTCCGTAGTCCCTTCCAGGTATAGATAGTTACTTCACCTTAGAGGTGTAACTTAATCGTTAATGTTTTGCTTTTTATAAGATTTTGTACCTCGACTATATAATACAATCACCTTTATAGCCTGTTTGGCCAAGCTGCAAAAATCAGCTTATTTTGAGAAGTGTTTTTTTTCAAAAGCGCTTTTCTCAAAAGTACTTTTGGTGAGAAGCAGTTTGTGTTTGGCTAATTAGTTTGAAAAGCACTTTTGAGTAGCAATTAGTGTTTGGCCAAGCTTTAAAAAACTGCTTCTAAGTGTATTTTTCTCAAAAGTGCTTCTCAAAAAAGTGCTTTTGGAGAGAAGCTACTTTTTTCTGCTTCTCCAAAACTGCTTCTGCTTCTCCTCAAAAGCACTTTTTTTCCTTCCAGAAGCTTAGCCAAACACTTCAATTTTCGACCAGAAGTGCTTTTGGCCAAAAAAAGCACTTTTGGCAAAAAAATAAGCATGGCCAAACAAGCTGTAAATGTAATATAGGTATCAAGAACAATTATCCCTCAACCAAGAATATTAAAAAGAGCACGATTACAAATCTTACTGACTACTACCAAAAGAAACGATATTTTCTCTCTGCTTTCCTTAAATTTCTGTAAATTTTTTCACCTAGGATTTCCTTTTCTAGTTTTATTAGCTCGAGATGCCTTGAAGTTGATGTCAAGATTCTAAATTCGGATAGATTAAACCGAACATAAGCTAAGAACAGAAGGAAGGTGGAATGTAGTTGAGTTAGAGGACCACAGAGTACAACCAGATATACAATAACTAACTACTTTATTCATCCTATATATAAGTTCAAAATAATGTATTCCCATATTTCCACAGGCATAACTATGTTTGTATGCACACATATAGTCACTAACTAGCATCTCACCCAAAATCACTATTAGTGTACATCAGTTGCAGCTAATTGTACAAGCTACTACCTTAAACTTACAAAAATGGCTGTTTACATACTCTATTTGAGTGATATTTTCTCGCACATTTCGTATAATAAAATGACAATCAATTTCCATATGATTTATTCGTTCATGGAAGCCAGGAGTAGTAGCTATCTGAATAGTTGTTTTACTGTCAGGAAAACATGAAATAGCGGCTTTACTAACATATAAAATATTCAATAATCAATATGAAGGTCACTTCAGCTTATAACCCAAACAAGACAATAAAGAAAACGAAGAAAGAAAGAAACTGACCTTAGATTGAAGATTCCAACAAAACCCTAGCAAAACTGAACATTTCCAGAAACAAAGAGGGAGAACAAAAAATAAAAAGGAAAAAGCGAAGGAAGAAACAAACAGACCTCAGATTGCAGGTCCGGCAAAAACCCTAACAAATCTGAAGAAGGTGAAAAAAATTTGGACCATTTCTCGATTTGTGCGTGTCATCCTTGCGCAGGGGCCATGCTAATCTTCTCTGTATCGTTCCAATTTTATCGGATGTCCCCGAAGGGACGAACTCCACTGTTGAGCTTTCGCTATATAAATGTTAAGGAGTTTCATATTCTGGTCGGTGTGGGACGAGCTGGTTAGGGTCTTTCGTTGCAGTAGAACCGGATAGAGATAGTCCATTCCTTTTCTCGTTTAGTTCAGTGATTTTTACGTAGCTATACTTAGAAATTTATTTATGTATGTTCTCTATATTTTACAGTTTTTAATAATTATTTAAATCTTTTTACCAATTTTTATACATTATTTTTTAAGAGGTTTTTATTCTATTATTAGTGCCTTCAATTAAGGAATTCAATTACATCCTTTCCTTTTTTTTCCTTCTCATCTTCTCTCGTGCAATCTAGTATTTTTGCTTCGCTGGAAAACGCTTTGTTCTCTTCTTTGTTATTTTAGTTGTATACAATTATACAAATACATCGTATTCTATACAAATACATTATATTCTATACAAATACACTCAAATACAATTTATTTGTGTATAAATATATATTCTTTTCTCATATATTTTGTATATTCTGAAGGTCTGTATATTTTAAATACAGCCAAATAACACTGTATTTTGTGATTTTTTGTTGTTTGAATACAGTAAATTAAATGTAATATATAATAGTGAATAATGAATATATGTGGATTGAATACAATTTATACGGTCGAATTAAATAGAGCAGTATACACCATATTTCTTGATTACCTCATTAAATTTATAAATACAGTCACATGAATATATAGAATACAACACAATTGCAGCGAAATTTATGTAGAATTAAATTAGGAGTGATACATGCTAATTAATTCACTTTCCGTTATTAAACATCTGGGCTCCCCTATTTTTTACGCGAATTTCGCTATTGTATTCATGAATATAATAGTACGAATACGGAAAATATTATAGCACGACTGGACTCCCCTATTTTTAGGCAAATTCTGCTATTGTATTCATTAATATAGTAGCGGCGAATATATGAATACAATCGCGTAACAACTAATTAAATAGTAGTTATAAGAAGTAATTTTATATATATATATATATATATATATATATATATATATATATATATATATATATATATATATATATATATATATATATATATATATATTAGCTATAGAAAATTAATAGCCACTAAACAATGCCTAGTGGTATATAAGCTAAACACACACTATTCTCAATCTCACATAACATTTAGGAAATAGAGATAATGTTATCATAGACAAAGAAAGTACTCAAAGCATGATTCTCTCATTCACATGCATAGTAATCTTTAGACTTTGAAATTGAACATAAAATAAATCATCCCTCTAACACCTATTACTCAAATTGGATATCATGTCCCTTTTTATTACTAAGAATAAACTCTCTCTATATTTGAAGATACCTCCCCTGCCCTATAATTGATTCTCATTCTTTCTACTTTAATTCATTACATTTCACATCCCTCCTTTTTGCTAGCATCTATCTGTTTACAAAGTTTGAGTGCTTAAGTGTCAAAACCTTACAAGAGCCTTCAAGATATAAATTTTTTGGTTTAAATTTGATGACATAGGAAATAAAAGTTTGAGATGTATGAATTAGGTTGTTATTGAGTTTTTAGCCAGCATAAAATGAAAAGGATATGATACGTTAAAAAAACGTAGAAATAAACGTACACACAAGTGTTTATGGAGATATAATATAATCCCACTTATTAGACTTTTTTTTTTCTTTTTTTTTTTACAAAAAAAAGGATATTATCATCCAGAAGTGAAAGGATACCGTTTAGCTCAAAGTTCCCTCCACTTATAAGCATAAATCAATTAAAATAAAGAAAGGTCCAATCATAGCAGATCGTAATAAATCATAAAACCAGACGGAAAATAAATGAGACAAAGGTTATAAGTTAAGGAGGGGGAGGAGATCTTTTATTGATTAAAATTGGCATGGTCTGCCTCTCCATGGAGAGGTTCAGAACCTTACAGTGATTTGTTCCCCTTTTTTAGACGTAAGGGTGAAGAAGAAGAAGCAGCCCCCTTTTTTAGGGTTCTTTCTCTTAATATTTATAGCTGTGAATCTTGCCAACTGGCAATGGGCGGCAGTGGTTGAATCGAAAGGACGCCCGTGAACAATGAGTAGGTTGTGGTCTCGTTATTTAGGTTGAGTAACCTCGGAATACCTTTGTCAGCGAATAATTATGCTTGTTATTAGGCTGAACGAGCTTGATTTCGGCCAATTAGACATTTCTGAACCTCTCACTGGAGAAGCAAACCATGCCTCATGAATATGGAGCCAATTAGACATGTTAATTATCACGAACCTAATTTCGGCCCATACATATACAAATTCATGAGGCCTCTCAGAGACTCTTCTCCTAGCTACGTCCTCCATATTAGGTGTTTGTCCAGATTTTCTTACCATAATTGTGTATGAGTTCAAATTTGAATAACCACAACCGTCGATGAGTACGACGAACGGTGAGGTCCTCGTAACCTGACATCCTGCGGAGGACGACCTTAATACAAACAAGAGTTTGTACAACCCTTGTAATAATACGGGCCCATTAGGGGGTACTTGAAATACTCCTTCGAATATTCCTTATAAGTTGACTTTTATAGCTTAGAAGGGTTTTATTTCTTTTATATATATATATATATATATATATATATAGCACAATCTTGTAAGGGGCACTTCTTGACTGATTCATAATACATACTGTAATCTTGCTTACATAAACACGGGAGAAAATTTATTGGTTGATCTATATAAATAAAGAAGTCTTATTATCCGTATTCTCCTTACCCATCTTTCGTTCTAGAGAATATTATACTTAGCTAAGATTTACCCCTTCATTATCTTTGATTGATTTGTTCAAAAATATATCAATATTTGTTGAGTCAAACAAATTGGCTTTCCTATCTCATGAAGGAAAGGACAACATGTTTACCATAATTGAGTTTTCATATTCTTAGAAGCAAACACAAATCTCTTATATTTGGCTAGTCCCTTTTCATTGAGGAAATGTTTGGAGTTCTATAAATTGAAGATCTGTCCTTCTCATTTAGTAGCATCCACAATGAAGCCATATAGTGCTTGAGAGTTGTGTTTAGGGGGAGAACTTTACGTGACAAGTGTTAGTTTGTCACTTGTGTTTGCCTCTCGTGAGGTTGTTCTCTCGATATTTTGTACTCTCTTTTATATAGTGGAATGCTCATCTCTGCCATGGACGTAGGTCAGTTGACCGAACCACGTTAATGTTTGTGTCTCTTTTGGTAGATTTCTCCTTTGTTGTATGATTTATCGTCGTTAAATGTTTGCTTTGCTAGATTCCGCATGACACCTGACTTTTTCGGTCCTAACAAGTGGTATCAAAGCCTTGGTTATTTATCCGGGTTGTTACGGAATGAAGGCAAATATGAGCAAGATGGTATGTTTAAATGGGAGAAATTATAATGTTTGGAGAAGTAAGATGAAAGACTTATTGTTTGTGAAGAAGATGTATCTACCCGTTTTTACAGCTCATAAACCCGAGAGTGTATCTAATAAAGATTGGGATTTCGAGCACCAACAAGTATGTGGATATGTATGCCAATGGGTTGAAGATAATGTTCGCAAGCATATTATGAATGAGACACATGTGAGTTCATTGTGGGAAAAGCTAGAGGCTCTTTATGCTTCAAAAACTGGGAACAACATGTTGTTCCTGCTAAAGCAATTGATGACCTTTAAATACAATGAGGGCAGCCATATCCTTGATCACATTAATGATTTTTAGGGCGTCCTTGATCAATTGTCTGGAATGGGAGTTAATTTTAATGATGAAATACAAGTACTTTGGCTTCTTAATACTCTCCCAAACTCTTCCGAAACTCTTCGTATTTCTTTGACAAATTCAGCTCCTGGAGGTAAGGTGACCATGGAATATGCCAAGAGTGGTGTATTGAACGAGGAAGTAAGGAGAAAATCCCAAGGCTCGTCCTCGCAAGCAGATGTCCTGGTTACAGAATACCGGGGGAGAAATAGAACAAGAGGCTCGAGGAATAGTGGTAAAAGTAGAAGTAATTCAAGGTCAAAATACAATAATGTTACATTCATCCACCGTGGCAAGAAAGGACACATCAAAAGATTTTGCCGCAAGTTGAATCAAGACATTAGAGAAGGAAAGAAAGTTGAAAATAACGACAATAATGTTGATGCTATTGTTCGAGATGACCTTCTTTTTGCTTATGAAGAAAATGTCATCAATTGGATATCCCATGAGATGAGCCAGATAGTAGATTCTGGAGCTACCTCACATGTCACACCAAGAAAAGATTTTTTCTCATCTTATAGTCATGTTGATTCTGGAGTGTTAAAAATGAACAATGCCAGTGAAGTTAGGGTGTTTGGTGTTGGCACAGTTTGTTTGAAAACTAATAATGGTTTAACGCTGGTTCTTCAAGATGTCAAGCATGCTCTATATTTTCCTTTCAATTTGATCTCCGCATGAATATTAGAAGATGAAGGTTACTATAATGCCCTCTTTAATGGCCAATGGAAGCTCACTAAGGGCTCGTTAGTAGTGGCTCACGAAGTCAAGTCTGGATATTTATATGTGACACAGGGCTCTATTCTTAATGACTCAATAAATTTGGTAGAAAGTGATACTTTATCAGAATTGTGGCACAGAAGAGTGAGTCATATGAGCGATAAGGGGATTACGTGTTTGGCTAAGAAAAGTTTGCTTTCAGGATTGAAAAAGGCAAAGCTGAAAAGTGTATCTATTGTTTAGCTGGAAAACAGAAAAGGGTTTCCTTTCATGGCCATCCTCCTTCTAGAAATCTCGATTTATTGGAGCTAGTACACTACGATATTTGTGGTCCTTTTAAAGTAAAGTCAAAAGGTGGTGCAATTTACTTTGTGACCTTCATTGATGATCATTCTCGTAAGCTCTGGGTATATCCTTTGAAATCTAAAGATCAAACGCTTGGCGTGTTTAAGGAATTTCAGGCCTTAGCTGAGAGACAGACGGGGAAGAAATTAAAATGTATTCGTGCTGATAATGGTGGTGAATATTGTGGCCCGTTTGATAACTATTGCAGGTAACAAGGAATTCATTATCAGAAAACTCCACCCAAGATGCCTCAATTGAATGGTTTGGCATAGAGGATGAATAGAACTCTAGTTGAGAAAGTTAGATGCTTACTTTCATAGGCTAAACTTCTACATTTCGGGCGGAAGCACTTAACATTGTTGCCTATGTTATCAATTTGTGTCCTACTGTTGCTTTGGATGGTGATGTCTTGGACAGAGTTTGATTTGACAAAGATGTTTCTTATGATCACCGGTTGTAAAGCTTGTGTGCATGTTCCTAAATATGAGAGTTCGAAACTGCTTGTCAAAATTAAGTAGTGCATCTTTATCTGTTATGATGAGTTTGGGTATCAGCTTTATGATCCAGTTGATAATAAACTTATTAGAAGTCGTGATGCAATATTCTTTGAAGACCAAACTATTAAAGATATTGGTAAAGCTGAGAAGATAGATTCTCATAGTAATTAGAGCTTAGTTGATCTTGATCAAGTTTCAATTTCTAAGGCACCTATTGCATATGAAGGAACCCAAGACAATGATGAAAATAGTGATCAAGATCAAAATGATCATCATTGTGTAGATGTTATGGATTCTTCAGTTGATGAAGTTGTGGTTTCTCAACAAACAAATTCCTACACAGGTAACTACTTCGAATGCTCCTGAAACCTCTCTTAGAAGATCTACACGGAAGAAGCAAAAATCCATGTGCTATCTTCCTGATGAGTATGTAACCTGAGAATTATGATGAAGCCATGTAAGATACTCACAAAGATCAGTAGATCGAATCCATGGAAGATGAGATGAAGTCACTCCATGGAAATGACACATATGAGTTAGTGAAATAGCCGAAGGTAAGAGAGATTTATCTAACAAATGAATATTCAGAATAAAGCAAGATAACCATACATTTGCGCGTAGATACAAGGTGAGGTTAGTTGTTAAAGATTTTCTCCAGAAGAAGGGAGTTGACTTTGATGAAATTTTCTTCCCTGTTGTGAAGATGTCTTCTATTCGTGTGGTTTTAGGCTTAGTCGTAAGTATAGATTTAGAGGTTGAGTAGATGGATGTCAAGACTACTTTTCTTAATGGTGATTAGATGAGTAGATTTATGTGGAGCAGTCAGAGGACTTCGTAGTTAAGCTTGCAGATAAGCATACGTTTTGCAAAATATTGGCAGTCATAAAGTGTGTCAATAGTTCCTCTACTTGATAACACATTTGTCCCCTTGGCTGGAGGGGGAGTTTATTGGGCTCATGCCCATGTTGTCCAGCCAAACGCCCAATGGCCTAATCCTATTCTCTTTTGGTTTCCATTCCTATTCAGAATTGAATTCGGTGTTTATTCATATTTTGAGTAGGTTTTGGCTGTAAGAGAAAACACCACTCATGATCTATAAAGAGGATAATGAAGAATTATTATATGTTGATTGGTATAAGTCTTTGAAAAACTTAACCACATAAGAGTGGTTTTTGAGAAAGCTTTCATTAAGAGAGAAGAGAGAAGAAAAGAACTTGTATTGTTGCAGATTTTTATTCCGACTATCCAACTTGAAATTGCGTTTTTGATTCGTTAACCGTTGGATCGAACTAAACTTTTAATTGCCTGTTCGTAAAATTTTTATCTTTGATTTAAATGGTGGAGATCGGATTTGGAGGCTCGTAGCATCTAACTTTGAGCCTCGAAGAACAACTTTAGTTTTGTGGATTCTCCTCTTTCTTCAATTGATTAGTTATTGCTCTTGTTGCTCTTGTTGCTCCGTGTTTGACACTTGTTGTGTAGATAATTTACAGAACTTTTGTAACCCTCTTATTGTTATAGTATATCTTTTTGGATCTGTGTGATCCCGTAATTTTTACCTTCGATTTAAGGGTTTTCCACATTAAAATTTGGTGTTCTTTATCTTCTTTATTTTTGGGTTTGCCTTTTCCTGGACATAACAGTGGTATAAGAGCGAGGTTCAAGACAGGTTCATATCGGCGGGTTTAGTTCTAGCCGCAACACATTTGACGATAATCGTGATTTTCTCTGAGAAGTTTGATCGGCGTGCTACGCACGTTAAGACAAACTTTGTGGTGGAGATTTGGATATGCGGCCTGTTGAAAGCTATGTGAAAAAGGTAGATCAAATTTATTTTGTCAGAAAATTCATGCCAATGGGGAGAATTGTTAGGTGTTTCCCATAATTTTCTTACCCTATTTGATTTTTCTATTTGTTGAAGGAAAGGCAACATGTTTACCTTAATTGGGTTTTCCTTCTTGTAGAAGGAAATTACAAATCTTTCATATTTGGCTAGTCTTTTTTCTTGTAGGAAAAAGTTTGGACTTCTATAAATTGAGGATCCTTCCTTCTCATTCAACAACATCTACATTGTAGCTATATGAGACTTGAGAGTCGTATTTAGAGGGAGAACTTTACGGGAAAAGTGTTAGTGTCTCACTTGTGTTTGCCTCTTCGTGAGGTTGTTTTCTCGATATTTTGTACTCTCTTTTATATAGTGAATTTCTCATCTCCGCCATGGACATAGTTCAGTTGACTGAACCACATTAAATATATATGTCTCTTTTTGTAGATTTCTCCTTTGTTGTATGATTTATCGTCGTTCAAGGTTTGCTTTGCTAGATTTCGCATGGCACCTGATTTTTTCGGTCCTAACAAGTGGTATCAGAGCGAGGTTCAAGACATGTTCATCTTGGTAGGTTCAGTTCTAGCCGTAACCTATTTGACGGTAATCATATTTTTTGTGTGAAAAATTTGATCGGTGTGTTATGCACTTTGAGACAAACTTTGCGATGGAGATTTGGAGATACGACCTGTTGAAGGCTATATGAAGAAGGTGGATCAAGTTTATTTTGTCAGAAAATTTAGGCCAAGGGGAAAAATTATTAGGTGTTTGTCAAGATTTTCTTACCGTAATTGGTTTTCCTATCTCATGAAGAAAAGGACAACATGTTTACCATAATTGAGTTTTCCTATTCATAGAAAAAAACATAAATCTCTCATATTTGGCTAATCCCTTTTAATGAGAAAAATGTTTGGAGTTCTATAAATTGAGGATCCGTCCTTCTCATTCAGTAACATCCACAATGTAGCCACATGAGGCTTGAGAGTCGTGTTTAGGGGGAGAACTTTAGAGGATAAGTATTAGCGTGTGTCACTTGTATTTGCCTCTTCGTGAGGTTGTTCTCTCGATATTTTGTACTCTCTTTTATATAGTGGATTGCTCTTCTACGTCGTGGACCTAGGTCAGTTGATCGAACCACGTTAAATGTTTGTGTCTCTTTTGATAGATTTCTCCTTTGTTATATAATTTATTGTCGTTCAAGGTTTATTTTGCTAGATTTCGTATGACACCTGATTTTTTCGGTCCTGACACTCCAATATTTCCTATAGCTTCTTAGTAATTTCTAACGAATTTCCACTACACTTTTGCCTAATTGGATATTCCGTTTATTTGATACCCATTGGAAACTTCTATTACGGATACATGTATCATGTATGTTGTATGTTCCTCCAGAAAGCGTTATTCTAATACTTGGCACTTAGATAATAAATCTTGAAAAAGCAAACGTTTTGGTTTTGTTAGCCTTTTGTATCTTTGAACATTAAAAATTGATATTGAATGCGGAGAAGTAGGGGTCACAAACCCGTGGGCGGATTGAACGCGGACGGGTTAAAAAATGAGTAATTTGAAAAATAAATAAATTATTCGACTCAGTCCATATTTAGTACAGATAGAAAATAAATTAATTGACGGATAATATAGGTAACCATATACCTATACTATCCATGATTTTTCAACATGATCACTTTGGGAGAATTCCTAGTATCCCAAACGTGAGAAACCCCCAATTTGAGTCTTTACCAACTGTAAAAGTTAAATGCATTAGTAATATGGTTCTTATACATATCTGACCTCTTTTTAAAAAATTCATTATTCAACCTATTGTTTAGTAGATAATATAGATGGATAACTATTTTTTATCCATTTTGCCACCATAACGAAGAAGAAATTGGCATTAAGGTGCCTAATGCAGTAACGATGGTAGGCATAAGGTTTTTGCCATGCAGGCAAATGCTCCATAGAACTTAAGATACCACCGTACCGGTTGGATATTAGACAATACAGGAATGTTGTTTGACAACGTGCCCTTTCAAGTGGTTCAAAAACAGCGTCCACGTCTCTTGGCTTTCATTGGCACAAATAGCAAAAGCTAGAGAAAATATATGTCCATTAGCATCTACTGCCATGACTATCAACAGCTTGATATCGTACTTTCCATAAACATGAGTGTCGTCTATGGATATTACCGGCCGACAATGCAAAAATCCATCAAATGCTGGTTTACACGCCCAAAACACGTAATTGAATATATATTCTGGTTTACCTGGACTACGCTCAAGCTTCCATTCAACAACCGTCCCGGGTTAAAGTGCTGCCGTGTAGCCATGTACCTAGGGAGATCCGCAAATGACTTATCACTGTTACCATAAACTATTTCAAACGCTCTTTTGCGCCCGCGATATGCCTTTCTTTTAGTAATTGTATGGCCATGTTCCTGGTGGACTACTGTAATGAACTCTTTGATTTCATATGTTATGGATGCTTCTATGTGTGGAATGAGTCAAGTCAATATCCAAGTTGAAATGATTCCCGTTGAATGTGTCCATTTCGCATGTGTGGCTAGGAATGTATTTACCCACTTTTCACAAACCTGTCTTCTTCTTCATCGCATGCAACATCCAATGACACGCCAAAACCACCTATGACAAACAACCTTGTATACAACATGACTTGACTCCCATACCGTCATCTCACGACACTCTTTTACATTCTTCATTTTACAAGCCATGCCTAGGCGCTCTTTATCAGAAAAAAGCATGCCCTTCTCCAACACCTTTAGTCTAGATTCATCCCACATTGCTGTCAGAATTTCATCAAAATCCCTTGTGAGAGCTTTCACATCCGGCATGTTTGGCAAGTTATCAAGGTAAGGAACCTCCCTTGAATGAAACGACACTTGGGACTCATACACCCTTCCTCTAGGAGGAGGGGGGGGGAGCATACTCTTTCTTCAAATCAAGTCCTTCCTCCTCATCCTCTTCATAACCATCCTCACGAGAAAAGGGTGTCTCATCTCCAGATTCATCAGCATTATTGTCGTAATCAGTGTTCTATTCCTCGCTCTGTGCATCTGCCATATCCCGATTCAATACTTTTTCTTCGGGCAATTGAGTGAGTATATTTGCTTCAACATCCTCGTTTTCACTGCACAATCAACAAATTAATAAGATGATGAATTTAAAAAATACTTTTATATAGCCGTATAACTTTACTTACAAGTATTAATGTGATGAAATTCTATGATGGACATTTTCATGTAGTTTATGGCTCCCGGATGGACCACCAAAACTATGCTCGCGTTCATAACTTGTAAAATTCAAACCCGACATGTACCTTCTTTTAATTATATAAGCGTTAATAGAAACACTCTATAACAAAAATGTATATCGTAACAATAAGATAAATTGAAGCTTCCCACTCCTCTTATGAAATATGTACAGCAGACGGGGATAAGTTTAAATCAAGGGAAACTCTTTCATCCGGAACCTGTCCGGATAAAAACTCTTCCAGAATAGCCAGCCGATGACTGGAGGTTATCCGGAACCAATAAGGCCACCTCATTGATTGTAACGTCTTCAACCTTGACGTACATATCCAACAAATTTATCACAAGATATTCCCTGTATTCATCCGGAGTCCTTAAAAAATCCCTCAAAGTTTCATCATCGTAGATATTTAACTCCGAGTAAAAAGCAGCCCCTTGCGGAGCGACGGAATACGGATATCTTCCGTTTACTTTAACTGTCACTAAACGCCTCATCTCACTCATTTTTGTACGTAATAACGATACTGATTTATTATAGTCCATACTAAGAGGCAATTTAACATGACTCTGTGGAGATAAACTATACCTCACAGAGTTATTCTTCGTCACAACCTCACTCCCCCCCCAAAAAAAATAGTGAAACTCTTATTCTACGCTCTTCGGACATTACAAAAAAATACTTCAAAAATTAACGAGAAGAAAATATTGAAGGGAGTAAGAATTGTATGTGTATGAATTTTCCTAGTTTTAACCACTTTATATAGGAAATGACTAGTCCGGAATATTTAATTTTTTCTACATACAACGTCTTATAACAACAAGCTATACAGTTAAATAATTGAACATTTCAGTTCACTTATTGATGGGGTCTAAGTCAGAGGATAACGTTTTCATGTAGTACGCTATATGTATAGCGTATAAATGGAACACGCTATATTTAATGACAACCGTCACCGTGAATATATAGCATATTCAATTTATACGTTATATATAGAATAGTATTTTCTTAAAAAGACCTATTTGTGTGTTTTGAGTTAAAAAAAATAATATTTAGGTTCCAGACTCATCATAAGGGTTAGGTCAATTTAAGGAAATTTGGAAGTGACTTGCTGAAAGGATCAATATGCCTAGGAAAAGGACCTGACCATTCATAGACAAGGATGAACTGACTATTCATAGATAAGGATGACCTTCCCCTCTCCCCCCTCTCCCACCCAATAAACCCCCCAATGTCAAACAAATCAGAATTGAGTCTATTTTACCTCAAAGTACGTTCTATGATATTCGTAGCTAAATCCATTATCCATATTTTAAGTGACTTCAAATTTCATACCTGCGATCAAATTTGAGGTCTGACTTTGCAACTTTTATCTAGGTCACCATTCGGAAAACTAACTGATGGATAATCATAACCAAAGATCTAGTCCTTTGATAACTAGGATTGCACTTGCAGCCTAATAGTTGCAACTTTACCTTACATCACTTAGGTGTGGAATTCCAACCCCACTATAGCCAGAAATCACAGTTCAAACTTCAAAGGATACATTAACCTTTTGCCCGATATTAATATGAAATCATGTAAAAATTATCGTCAAAATCAGACTCTCAAACGAATAATGTTGAGATGACAATGATTAAGTGAAAGATATCGCATTTGCTGTAGGACTTTGGTCTAGTGTTAAGAGTGTAGCATGTGATGTATGAGTTAAGCACATCACGGCTTTAAATCTTCTGATAGATAAAAGTCTGATATTTCAATAGCAATGACTTAAGGGCGGACACATTGTTCACGGAATTTCGAACTGTGCAGCGTGCGCTAGTAGCTCTCGGGGATTTCTTGACTTTAGAGAAAGTGAACACATTTAAGGAAGCAAATTGTAAAGGTGCTCCTTTTTCCTGCTAATCCTTGTTGGGAACATAAAACTATAGTTTCTTCCAATCTATTAACTATAATCTAGCAAAAAATTCATTATAGAAGACATCATTTAATTCAAAGGAGAGGCCTTTCCCTTCTATAGAGAGGTTGCCCTCTTTTCCCCCGGTAGTTCACCCACTCATAGTGCCTACCATTTCTGTATAAACGTTTGAAAATAGAAAGGTAGTCGCAGCAGGAGAAGCACCCAGATCAATCAACCTCAACCAGTCAATCTCTTTTCATTGCTTTCTCGTGCGCGAAGAGTTGCTCATGCTTCCCAAACGTCACACATTTTTAGGTCATTAGTCAACAACTCACTGGACAGCAAAATAAGCTTCTCCTTGTTTCCTCACATGCCCATATCTTTGTTTTCAGGAAAATCCTCTCTCCGTTCAGGCGACATCATATACAAAGCTATTAGTTGTATGTAAAATGCTCCCGCGGAATCCCCTATAATAGTCACATCAGCTAAATTATCCTAAAGGTCTTTACGGTATCATATCAGCTACATTTATACTGCATCCTTTTCAAATTCAATCTGGCTAACATTTCCATGTATAGATGAAAATTTTAGAGGATCATATTGTACCCCTTGATAGGAGCAAACCTTTTGTTGTATGTGAAAGTAGATAAAAGAAAGAAAAATCAAAAGAGATGAAATATGATGTAAGTGCTTACATCGACATTCTTGTGATGTAAGCGCTTACCTCAGCATTCTTGTGATGTAAGCGCTTACCTTGGCAGGGCATTCCAAATGCCTATAAATAGGGGTCTACATTTTCATTTGTAGAACATCCCAAAACTTCTTCTTTCTCTCTTTTGTTAATAAAGAGTTATTCTTTGTGTGACCGTGGAGTAGGCAAAAATTGCCGAACCACATAAATCTTGTGTTGTTTTGTCTTGTGTAATTTATTGCTTCTCTCTAAATATTCTTTCCTTTCTATTAGCCTTGACACGCTTCCCAACAACAGGTATTAGAGCACCGACAATGTATTTCTGGTAGACAAGAACAGTACTATTGATCATCGTACTATTCACGGGCATTATTCACATAAATTTTTTGTGAAAAATGGCATCGGAAGAAGGGAAAGATAAGATTGACAAGTTCAATGGCAAAGATTTTGGATTATGAAAAATGCAAATAGAGGATTATTTGTACCAGAAAAATTTGCACTTACTCTGAGCGAGATGAAACCGGAGACTATGGCCAAAGCAAATTGGGATCTATTAGATCTCCAAGCTTTTGGTGTGATTCGTTTGACGCTAACACCAAATGTGGCCTTTAACATCATTAACGAGAAGACCACTGCAGGCCTGATGAAGGCGTTATCAAATATGTACGAGAAACCATCTACTTCAAATAAAGTCTGTTTGATGCGCCGATTGTTAAACTTAAAGATGACAGAAGGTGGATCAGTCACGGAATATATCAATGAGTTTAATACAATATTAACTCAGTTGAGTTCTATTAATATAACAATTGATGACGAGATCAGAGAGTTGATTCTACTATCATCTCTACCGGGGAGTTGGTCTGCAACAGTAACTGCAGTTAGCAGTTCATCAGGAAGTACCAGACTTAAATTGAGTGATATTAGATGTTAGAAAATACGCTTAACGCTAGAGGGGGGGGGGGTGAATAGTGTTATAATAAAAATTAGCGTAAACTTGTGGAATTTAAAAATTGCAGGAAAGAAATAAGTGCGATAAGTAAATAAATAAGAACGAACGCACCGATGTATCCTGGTTCACCACAACCCGTGGCTAGTCCAGTCCCCGAGAGACTCTCTCGAGATTTTCACTAACACTGTTAAGCTTACGGGTGCTCAACAAACCTTTACAAACTGAGGACACAAGCCTCAACAACCTTTGCTCGAAGATACAACACTCCAAGACTTCAACCAAAGGAAACACTAGTTCCTTCTTACAATACAAAGGACTAACACATCCCTTCAAGTGTATAAAACACTTAGCACTCACTTAAACAAGACTCTCTTAATAGAGTAGATATGAGTAAACAGATACGCTCAAGAACGCAACAATTTTCGTCAAGAATTTTGGCTCTCAAAACTTATGTAATGAATAGAAAGTGATGAACAATAGAGTATGCAAGCTATAGCAATAATATGATCAGTTGTTGTATATAGAAGACTGATTTGAAGCTGTATTTATAGTTGCAAAACCATGCATTACCGTTGCCTAATTGCCAATTAAGAATTGCTGATTTTACTCAGTGACAATCGATTGTCAAAATGCCACAATCGATTGTTTCAAAAATATAATCGATTATTTTCCGAGTTAGAAAATCATTGTGCACACTGTGTCACAACAATCGATTACCATAATTCAACAATTGATTATTTTTTGTCTGTAATTCAAATATTTGTCACCGTTTGGGTCCTGCCAGATTCCCACAATCGATTGTTTGCCAATCGTTCCAAAAATCATTCCCAGATTTTACGCTTAACAATCGATTATCTAAGATCGATAATCGATTACTGGCAACGTTCAAAAAATCATTTCCAGATTTTAATTAAAACAATCGATTGTCAGAAATCTACAATCGATTACTTGCCAACGTTCAAAAAATCATTTCCAGATTTTACTTAAAACAATCGATTGTCAGAAATCTACAATCGATTACTTGGCAACGTTCAAAAAATCTTTTTCAGATTTTATTTAAAACAATCGATTATTAGAAATCTATAATCGATTACCTGACGGTTTTTGAAAATATTTTGGCAACGGTCAATTACACAATCGATTATGCTATGAGAACAATCGATTATATATCAGTCTTTGAAAAATCAATTAGACACTGCCTTAATGCACTCGATTGTCAAAGGTACACAATCGATTATTTTATGACTTTGAAAATGTTTGATAGACACTGCCTCAACACAATCGATTGTCATAAGTTCACAATCGATTATTTTGTAGCTTTGAAAAACTTTGATGTACACTGTCTCAACACAATCGATTGTCATAAGGTTCACAATCGATTGTCATGCAGATTTGAAAAATCTGATGCACACTGCCTTAACACAATCGATTGTCATAAGTTCACAATCGATTGTCATGCAGCTGACTTAACATAATCGATTATCATAAGTACATAATCGATTATCTTAGTCCAGATTTTAGAGGCATGTTTAAACATCATTTTGACTAAAGTAAATATGCATGATTTAAAATCATTTTGCTTTAAATTAAATATGCATGATTTGATAAAAATGTTTTTACGAGAGAAGCCAAGTCTTGAGTCAAGTTATCGGATCAAGATCACAATTAAAGAACGACTCATGTATAACTTTATATCTTTGCTTGATCTTGGTCTTGTGCTTGAATCTCGTTATATATCAATTGCGCGCTTGTGCTTGGACCTCGTCATATGTCCATTACGCATAGTTTGTCATTCATCAAAACCTACAAATATGAACACACGTTTTAGAATAGTGCCTTGAGAACGTGTTTCAACAATTTTCCCCTTTTTGATAATGGCAAACTTTAGTCGGGATATGCATATTTGATAATTCATAATGACGATTCAAGACAAGTAAAGATATGCAACAATATGCAACAAGTCTCTAGATGTGCAATTAGTTCCCCCTCAACATATGAATTCCCCCTCAATTTATGCCAATAAAAAATTAATGCATATCCCTTATTCTTCCCCCTTTTGCCATTAGCAAAAAAATAGAATGAATAAGTAAATAACTTGTTTATTTATTAAATAAAAATATGAGTACAACAAAAGAAGAAAATAAAACATAGAACAATAAACTAAAGAAATTATTCATTATCATCATTTCCCGCCTCGTCATCCGGCACTTCTTCATAAGGGACAGTCCAGCATATGGATAATGAACATGGTCAAAATATCCATGGATCTCATATGTCAATTGATTGACAGAGGTGGTCAAAGAAGCAATTTGGTTGGAAATAGATTGAAGAGTATGTCCTTGAGGCTGACGCGATCGACGAGTTGGAGGAGGAGCAGGAGCTACATGATCGCCGTCATGGGGAAAGGAGGATTCAGAAATTTCCCATTTCTTGGAGCTCTTTTTGAGCGGACCGATAGAGGTGTTGAACCCGGAGGCTTCAAGATAATTCATAATAAGGAGGGCATAGGGAAGTGGTCTATCGTCCCCGATGGCATCAAGCATGTGAATTTTGACGAACTTACACCAATTGATGTGAGCTCCGGTTATAATGGCATGCATGAGCTTTGCGTCCTCTTGGGAGAGAGTGGTATGGTTATGTTTGCGAGGCTTGAGGACTCGGGTTATGAAATAGAAAATCAAATGATATTCGGGGAGCATTCCCGTAATGGTAGGACGACGAGTAGATAGATTAGGATCATAAGCTCCAAGTCCTATTTGGTTTAGGAGAATTTTCTCATCAAATAAGGCGCCGACTTCTCTAATGTAGCGAGAAATGTTTTCCCCACTTCGAGGAAGATAAGCAATAGAATGCAAGTTTTCATTGGATAAAAGAATTTGAACGCCATTAATGTTTGACACAAGCTCACCATCGTCGTCCTCATGAAGATTTGAGTAGAACGCTTGAATCAATGGAGGATTAATATAAGGATAGGTAAGATATAAGAAGTCAAGAAGTTGACATTCCTTAAGTATGTTTGCAGCGGGGACGCATGATTCAAGATATTTACTTGTGGAAAAGCGAGGAGGAAGGATGTCACGCTTTTCGAATTTTGTTAAGAATCTAGTTAACTCGGTTTCAGAATTGAATTGTAAAATAGACCCATCTTGGTAAGGGAAATTTGGAGGAGGAGGAGCAGCTGAAGAAGATGCACCATGTCTACCTGAACGGAAACGTTTAGTGTGTCTGCCCGACATTTTGAATAAGTAGAAATGGCCTTTGTAAGAAGCTTGAAAGATTTTTGAAATTTTGGGAGCTAAAATTGATGCTTGAGTGAAGAAATTGAAGGCATATGGTACCTATTTATAATGAGGAAGATGGCATTTCATTTATGGTGAAAATCTGCAGAAATTTATGAGTTAAAACGGTCAGAAACGGTAAGAAAAATTTTCACTGACCGTTACACAATCGATTGTGGTTGAAACAATCGATTGTTATGGAGTTTTAACTTGAACTCGGACACCTATTTTTTCTTTCCACCACCCCATTTTGCTGTGGTGTTCGTGGAGCGGAGAAGGTGTGCTCGATACCGAGTTCGTCACAAAAGTCCGCAAAGAGATTGTGATCAAACTCTCCCCCATGATCACTTCTTATTGAAGTGACGATTGTGTCCTTTTCGTTTTGAACACGTTTAAGAAAATATTTGAAATTTTGAAAAGCTTCACTTTTATGAGCAAGAAATAGAGTCCATGTAAATCTAGAATAATCATCAACAATAACAAAAGCATAACGATTTCTACCAAGACTTTCAATGCGAGATGGTCCAAATAAGTCCATGTGAAGTAATTGCAAAGGTCTAGTAGTTGAAACAATATTTTTCGATTTAAAAGATGCTTTTGTTTGCTTCCCTTTTTGACAAGAATCACAAATAGAGTCTTTTTCAAATTTCAAGTTTGGAAGACCAATAACTAAATTTTGTGAAACCAATTTGTTCAAAAGATGCATGTTGATGTGAGCTACTCTACGGTGCCATAACCACGTATCATCTTCTTTGCTCATAAGACAATCTACATATTCAGATGAAGAATTTTCGAGATCAACCATATAGATATTATCCATTCTAAATCCACGAAGAATAATTTTAAAATCGCTACGGCGAAAAACTAAGCATTTATTTGAATCAAATAAAACAAGATTTCCCTTGTCACATAATTGACTTATGCTCAAGAGATTATGTTTTAGACCCTTAACTAGCAATATATGCTTAATGGAAGAGGAGTCATCCTTACCGACCGATCCAATGCCGATAATTTTTCCTTTGTTGTTATCACCAAAAATAACGCTTCCTCCTTCCTTGTGTTCTAGTTGAAGGAACTTGGATTCGTCTCCAGTCATGTGCTTGGAGCATCCACTATCAAGGTACCAAAGTACACTTGACCCCTTCAAACACACCTGCAAAACAGATTAATGAGTTTTAGGTACCCATGCCATTTTGGTCCTTGGGGGTTAGGCAAATCATAGTGATGTGATTGAGTGTTATGTCTATGTCGTGTAAAACAAGTATGAGCAATATGTCCAATTCGTCTACAATAATGACAAACAACATTAGGATTATACATTCGTCTAGGTTGATAGTAATTGGACGGACGAAATTCATTTACTCTATTCTTGACAATATGACTATTGCGCAATTCATGAAAATCATTTCTCCTACTATTTGTTCTAGGATATACAGCATTTCTAGGATAGTTGCTTCTAGGTTGAAAGCCATTTCTAGGTGTTCTACAAGGTTCAAAATTCCTTCTAGTGTTTGGCCTAGAGTATGCATTATTTCTAGGTTGCGATTGTTGAAAGCCATTTCTAGGTTTGTTATATCTAGGATGAGCGTTTGTTTTATTAATCCTAGGTTGAGCCTTAGGTTGTTGGGGGTTGGCTTCAACCTTTTCTTTAGGCTCATTCTCAAAGCCTATGCCATGCTTGGTCGACTTCAAATTAACAAGAACTTCATTCAAATTTTTATGAGAAGAATTAAACTTATCTAGGGTGCCCTTAAGTCTTTCTACCTCATTTTTGAGATGCATGCAAGAAGTACAATTTTTACTAGAGCTCTCGGGTTTGTCGGTGCTTCTCTTGCCGAAAAATTTGTTTTCTTCTTTCAACTTCTCATTTTCCAAAATCAATTTTTCCAAATCCTTTTCTTTCAAAGAGAGTTGTTTTTCAAAAACTTTTTCTTTTAAAGAAGCATTTTCTTTTATGCTTTTAACAGTTTTGGAAGCTTTAATAAATTCACTATACAACTCATCAAAAGCATTTTGCATTTCCTCAAGAGAATAGAAGTTTTTGGAAGAAATTTGACATACCTCTTCTTGATTGTTTTCGTGAGCCATGAGACAAAGATTTGCGGCTTCGTCTTCTTCTTCCTCACTCGACTCGTCATCGGAGTCGCCTCCCCAAGATATGTATGCTCGTTGTTTCTTGAAGGGTTTCTTCTCCTTTTTGGCATTTGGGCAATTTGATTTAATGTGCCCGGTTTCTCCGCACTCATAGCACTTTATTTGATCTCCTTGCTTTTTGCCCTTTCGTTCATACTCTTTTTGCATGAACTTTTGAAATCTCTTAATAACGAGTCCGAACTCGTTGTCTCCGTCCTCATCATTTTGAGGTTGGCTTGTGCTTGCCTTGAGAGCGATCTTTTGTTTCCTTTGATCATCAACAAGAAGGTTAAGTATAGTAGATTCATAAGTTTTAAGAATACCTCTTAATCCGTCGATGGTGACATTTGAAACGCCAATAGATTCTTGAATCGCGTCAGCCTTGGATCGCCATGCCGGAGTGAGACTTCGGAGAATTTTTCGGACAAGTTCCTTATCCGTGAAGGTCTTCTTAAGAGCATGTAAATCATTAACGATTTTTGAAAATCGTTCGAACATCTCATCGACCTTTTCGCCTTCCTTCATGTGAAACAATTCATATACATGGGTTAGGAAATCAATTTTAGCTTCCCTTACCTGGTCCGTACCTTCGTACGTAATTTCCAGCTTGTCCCACATTTGCTTCGCCGTTGTGCAACATGATATTTTCCTGTAATCATCAGCATTTACAGCACAATATAATAAATTAATGGCTTTAGCGTTGTTTTGCACCTTTCGGATATCATCCGCATCGTATTCATCTTCGGACTTTGGAACATCTTTATTTTCAACCTTTTTGGTTGGAATTTGTTCTCCCTTCATTATAACCTTCCAAAGATGAAAACTAATTGATTGAACAAATATTCTCATCCTCTCCTTCCAGTACGTATGGTTTGTACCGTCGAATAGTGGTGGTCGGGTGGAGCATTGTCCTTCACCTATTCCTGCAAAAGAATCACGAGTAGAAGCCATGGATTGTTTCTCTCAAACGGTTAAGTCTTCAGAGAGTTGGGCTCTGATACCAATTGTTAGAAAATACGCTTAACGCTAGAGGGGGGACGAATAGCGTTATAATAAAAATTAGCGTAAACTTGCGGAATTTAAAAATTGCAGGAAAGAAATAAGTGCGATAAGTAAATAAATAAGAACGAACGCACCGATGTATCCTGGTTCACCACAACCCGTGGCTAGTCCAGTCCCCGAGAGACTCTCTCGAGATTTCCACTAACACTTTTAAGCTTACGGGTGCTCAACAAATCTTTACAAACTGAGGACACAAGCCTCAACAACCTTTGCTCGAAGATACAACACTCCAAGACTTCAACCAAAGGAAACACAAGTTCCTTCTTACAATACAAGGGACTAACATTTCCCTTCAAGTGTATAAAACACTTAGCACTCACTTAAACAAGACTCTCTTAATAGAGTAGATATGAGTAAACAGATACGCTCAAGAACGCAACAGTTTTCGTCAAGAATTTTGGCTTTCAAAACTTATGTTATGAATAGAAAGTGATGAACAATAGAGTATGCAAGCTATAGCAATAATGATCAGTTGTTGTATATAGAAGACTGATTTGAAGCTGTATTTATAGTTGCAAAACCATGCATTACCGTTGCCTAATTTCCAATTAAGAATTGCTGATTTTAGTCAGTGACAATCGATTGTCAAAATGCCACAATCGATTGTTTCAAAAATATAATCGATTATTTTCCGAGTCAGAAAATCACTGTGCACACTGTGTCACAACAATCGATTACCATAATTCAACAATCGATTATTTTTTGTCAGTAATTCAAATATTTGTTACCGTTTGGGTCCTGCCAGATTCCCACAATCGATTGTTTGCCAATCATTCCCAGATTTTACGCTTAACAATCGATTATCTAAGATCGATAATCGATTACTGGCAACGTTCAAAAAATCATTTCCAGATTTTACTTAAAACAATCGATTGTCAGAAATCTACAATCGATTACTTGGCAACGTTCAAAAAATCATTTCCAGACTTTACTTAAAACAATCGATTGTCAGAAATCTACAATCGATTACTTGGCAACGTTCAAAAAATCTTTTTCAGATTTTATTTAAAACAATCGATTATTAGAAATCTATAATCGATTACCTGATGATTTTTGAAAATATTTTGGCAACGGTCAATTACACAATCGATTATGCTATGAGAACAATCGATTATATATCAGTCTTTGAAAAATCAATTAGACACTGCCTTAATGCACTCGATTGTCAAAGGTACACAATTGATTATTTTAGGACTTTGAAAATGTCTGATAGACACTGCCTCAACACAATCGATTGTCATAAGTTCACAATCGATTATTTTGTAGCTTTGAAAAACTTTGATGTACACTGTCTCAACACAATCGATTGTCATAAGGTTCACAATTGATTGTCATGCATATTTGAAAAATCTGATGCACACTGCCTTAACACAATCGATTGTCATAAGTTCACAATCGATTGTCATGCAGCTGACTTAACATAATCGATTATCATAAGTACATAATCGATTATCTTAGTCCAGATTTTAGAGGCATGTTTAAAAATCATTTTGACTAAAGTAAATATGCATGATTTAAAATCATTTTGCTTTAAATTAAATATGCATGATTTGATAAAAATGTTTTTACGAGAGAAGCCAAGTCTTGAGTCAAGTTATCGGATCAAGATCACAATTAAAGAACGACTCATGTATAACTTTATATCTTTGCTTGATCTTGGTCTTGTGCTTGAATCTCGTTATATATCAATTGCGCGCTTGTGCTTGGACCTCGTCATATGTCCATTGCGCATAGTTTGTCATTCATCAAAACCTACAAATATGAACACACGTTTTAGTATAGTGCCTTGAGAACGTATTTCAACATTAGAGACTTGGTTCTACGAGAAGATATTCGCCGAAGAGAATCAAGCGATTCTCCAGGATCTGATTTTAGTACCGAAAGCAGGGGGAGAATCAACCAAAGAGGACAGGGTCATGGTCGTGGCAGATCAAAGTCAAGGAGAAGAGGACAATCAAATAATCGCAAGGACATTACTTGTTGGAATTGCGATAAAAAGGGTCACTACAGTAGCCAGTGTAGAGAACCAAAGAAGAAGAAGGAAGAAAATTCAGCAAATGTAATTGCTGAACAATTCGGTGATGCACTAATTTGTTGTGCAAACAGTCCAGTCGAATCTTGGATTCTGGATTCAGGTGCATCCTTTCACTCTACATCATGCAAAAAATTATTGCATAATTATATTGCTGGAAATTTTGAGAAAGTTTATCTAGCAGACGGCGAATCTCTCGACATTGACGAAAAAGGTAAAGTTCATATAAAGACTTCACAAGGCACTATGGAAATTACAAAATGTACGACATGTTCCTGGCCTCAAGAAAAATTTGATATCTATGGGTCAGATTGACGATGAAGGATATACAACAACATTCGGCAACCGATCGTGGAAACCAAAGGAAATTTGGTTGTGGCACGAGGCTTCAAAAGGGAAACACTGTATGCAAATGCAATAGAAAGTGATACTATAGCAACAATTGATCATGGTCGTGATACAACATTGTGGCACCGGAGGCTCGGGCATAAGAGTGAGAAGGGAATGAAGTTGTTGGCATCCAAAGAAAAGTTGCCAAACCTAAAACATGTTGAATTTGGTTTGTGCGAAGATTGCATTTACAGTAAACAAAAGAGAGTTAGTTTCTCAAAGGTTGGAAAGACGCCAAAGAAAGAGAAGCTGGAACTAGTGCATACAGATGTGTGGGGACCAGCTCCTGTAACTTCTCTAGGAGGCTCATGCTACTATGTCACCTTCACTGATGACTCCACAAGAAAGGTATGGGTTTATTTTCTGAAAAATAAATCTGATGTATTTGTTACCTTTAAAAGATGGAAAGCTGAAGTTGAAAATCAGACAAGCCTAAAGATAAAATGTTTGAAGTCTGACAATGGAGGAAATATGATAGCCGAGAGTTCAAGGCATTTTGCTCGGAGAATGGGATCAGAATGATCAAGACAGTTCCTGGAACACCGGAACAAAATGGCGTTGCTGAAAGGATGAACAGAACCCTGAATGAACGAGCCAGAAGTATGAGAATGCATTCTGGATTGCCGAAGTATTTTTGGGCCGAGGCTATTAGCACGACAACTTACCTCATAAATAGGGGACCCTCTGTACCGCTGAATTTTAAAATTCCTAAGGAGGTATGGACAGGAAAGGAGGCAACTCTCTCACATTTGAAAATTTTTAGTTGTGTTACTTATGTGTTTGTAAACTCTAATGATAGAGATAAGCTGATCCTAAAGACAAGAAATGTTTTTTTATTGGTTATGGTGATGATAATTTTGGTTATTTGTTTTGGGGTGATCAGAATAGAAAGATCCTAAAACACATGAATGTCACATTTAATGAAAATGTGATATACAAGGACAAGTTTGAAGTAGAACCAACCAACACCAACAAACAGACAATGTCTGAAACAGTTGAGTTAGAAGATACCTTAGAAAATGAAGTGGCTAGAGGGATTACAACTGATTCTGAAATTGAAGATGAAGAACCAGAAGCCGAATTTGAAGAAGAACTAGAAGACGAACTTGGATCAGAACCAGAACCAGAACCAGAGATAGAATAAAATGCAGAACCAAATCTGGAATCAGGACCTGAATCAAATTCGGATTCTGTTACTCATGAACCTATATTGAGGAGATCTAAAAGAGTCACGAATCCTCCAGATAGGTTAAATCTCTCTCTTCACTATTTACTTCTAACTGATGTTGGAGAACCAGAGCATTTTGTTGAAGCAATGCAGGTGGTAGACTCTAATAAGTGGAAGCTAGCCATGAAAGAAGCGATGAATTCTCTTCAAAAGAATAAAACATGGATACTTACGGAGTTGCCAAAAAGAAAGAAGGCATTGCAGAACAAGTGGGTGTACAGAGTCAAGGAAGAGCATGATGGTAAAAAGAGATACAAAGCACGATTAGTAGTAAAAGGCTTTCAGCAGAAGGAAGGAATTGACTACACCGAGATCTTCTCTCATGTAGTCAAATTAACTATCAGGTTGGTGCTAAGTATCGTAGCTGCAGAAAATTTGCGTTTGGAGCAGCTAGATGTTAAAAATGCTTTCTTGCATGGTGACCTTGAAGAAGACATTTACATGAAGCAAAAGAAAAATGTAGACAACCCAAAGCAAACATTTTCACCAATTCCTCACGATTCCTCATTTTATCATATTTTACTAGATCTCCAGTAGTATGGTTAATAGTTATTTGATTTGCATCCCCATCAGTGCCCCATTCTATGGTATGATCAATTCTCATATGTCTACTAAGCGTCCCAGTCCAACTTAAATTTCCTCCAGTCAAATGTTTAAAAGTATCGTTACAAATTTTGCATCTAACTCTATCAGTACCTTCTATTATTTCAAAAAAAAATCCAAATCTTACTTTTTTTTGCTACGAGTAGAAGTCAGAGCCACAGGTGGTTTACCAGGAGTGGTGCCACGACCACCACCCCTTGTAGCACTAGCAACTCCAACTCCAATATTACCAACTCCACCACTAGTAGGTGTAGGTGGTATCTCATCATCTATTCCTATTTCATTATCTTCTATTCCAAAAGCTTCTTGTAATATTTCATAATCTATATCTACATCATTATTAGGCGATGATTCAGAAACATGTGTTTATGGATCATTACTATTACTACCAGAAGCTTCAGGACTACTTTTTTTTTATTTCCACCCCTACCAGTAACTTTTCTACACTCTCTTTTAGTAGCACTAAACATATTGTAAAAATTAAAGTATAAGCTAAAATTAAATATGCAATTAAAATATTAAATAAGAGAAAGAGTTTGAGGGAGTGCACCGAATTCGACAATAAATTGAGCACTTGATTACGCAATTCCGCTGTTCCCACGAACAAACATCAAGCAAGTATTTCAATTTTGAACTTCAAACTTCAAATTCCGAATGACAAATTTCGATAAATTAAATTCAAGAAAAGAGAGCCAAATAAAATTAGAAGATGAAAGGATGAATTGAAGACTTCAAGTCTTGAATATTGGAGAATAAGAGAATAAGAGAAATTGAGATAGAGAAATGAGATTTGAGTGAGAAATGAAGAAGAGAAGGGGGGTATTTATAGTTTTAGAAAAGGTTATTTTTGTAAAATCAAAAAGGGTTAAAAACATTTTTAAAAAGGGCTATTTTTGCAATAAATTCGTTGGCTAATGGAACAGTCAAATTTCTAACCGTTGCCAACGGTTAGTGGGCCCCACACATGCCAGATGTTTTTATAAAAAATTAGCCAATATACCGGGCCGGTTAAATCGGTATTGACACTGTTCATCCGGATCGGGCTTAACCGGTCTAGTTAACCGCTAACTTGAAATGAACGGACCAAACCCCTTCCCTCAACGAACCCAGCACACCCGCCCCCCTATGAACCAGGCCGATCCGACTCCGGTTTAAATCGGTCTGGGCCGGTCTGGTTCCGATCCTACCCGGCCCGTTAGACACCCTTAATTTGCATTAGACCTTACATAGCTCATGCTGTTGGAGTTGTCAGTAGATACATGTCAGATCCAGGAAAGGAGCATTGGGAAGGTGTAAAATGGATATTGCGATATCTCAAAGACACCTCAGGTATGTCACTTTGTTTTAAAAAGAGCAATATTATCTTACAAGGTTTTGCTGATGCAAATTTAGGCGGTGATCTGGATAGTCGAAAAAGTACCACGGGATATGTGTTCACCTTGGGTGGCACTGCTATTAGTTGGATGTCCAGACTTCAGAAAGTGTTGCTTTATCTACCACTGAAGCAGAGTACATGGCAATCTCAGAAGCTTGAAAAGAGATGATTTGGCTCAAGAATTTTCTTAAAGAGCTAGGTAAAGAGCAGGACAATTGTGAGCTTTTCAACGATAGCCAGATTGCAATTCATCTTGCCAAGAATCCAATGTTTTATGCAAGAACGAAGCATATCCAGTTCAGGTATCATCATATCCGAGAGTTGATAAACGAAGGAACCTTTCCCTACAGAAGATACCAGGATCAGAGAACCCGCCAGACATGTTGACCAAAGTTGTCGGTATTGACAAACTGAGGTTGTGCACTACCTCAGTTAGCTTTCAAGACTGATAGCGTGAAGGCGCCACCAGAGAATAGCAAATCTTTTTTTGTCTTTCTTGATGTAACATAGGTTTGAGGGGGGAGATTGATAGGAGCAAACCTATTGTTGTATGTGAAAGTAGACAAAAAAAAAGAAAAATAAAAAAGAGATGAAATATGATGTAAACGCTTACATCGACATTCTTGTGATGTAAGCGCTTACCTCAACATTCTTATGATGTAAGCGCTTACATCAGCATTCTTATGATGTAAGCGCTTACTTTGGCAGGGCATTCCAAATGCCTATAAATAGGGTCTACATTTTCATTTATAGATCATCCCAAAACTTCTTCTTTCTCTCTTTAGTTAATAAAGAGTTAATCTTTGTGTGACGATAGAGTAGGCAAAAATTTACCGAATCACGTGAATCTTGTCTTGTGCAATTTATCGCTTTTCTCTCTAAATATTCTTTCCCTTCTATTAGGCTTGACACGCTTCCCAACACCCCTTTCAAACTTCAATCAATCTTGAGAGTCGAAGCTTTCAAATTATGTCTCACTATCAAAATATGATTTTCTTTTTCATTGTCACATAAAATAAAAGCAATTGGTCACGCGTTCCAGCTGTTGAAGCAACCACTAATACTTGCATTATGGTAGATTATCTACATCACACCCTTTGGGTGTGACCCTTCCCCGAACCACGTGAACGCCAGATGCTTTGTGTCCCTTATGTCGCATAAAATAAGAGCAATCGTCTTGCTTTAATAAGAGTTTGTTGTGAGTAACAAGAAAATTGAGGAAAGTTTGGATGCTCGTTGAACTGCACTTTTGTTTGATGATGGTCGGTCCCTTGAAATGAAAGCGGTCTTATCACCTCAATGACTGAATGGAGGACGAAATATAACTATTCTTGTCAAAAGGTCACTTTCTTGCAAATTGATGGGAGTTTTTAGTGTTCAACTTTGACTATAATACTTCAAACTATGTCCAAAGAATCAATCAAGATATTATATTCTGCAGATAACCGTTCTGCCATAACAGATTATTCATTCACTGGTGATCTTTGACCAGAGGCATCGCTAGGAATATGCATGCACATAGAAAAACAAATAGTCCCACAGGGTACCTCAGATACAATTAGAACGATAAGGAGAAGATATACATGAAATGAATATCAGACTTGTAGTGAATTTGCATCTTGGTATGTCCTAGAAGCAAAGACGGAGACAATGTAATTACATGTTCCTGAGTTAGCGGAATAGCGCATTTGCAGGTAATTCCTTACAACATACCATCCAGAAGGTTAAAACATGGTTACAACTTTTACTGTCCTCCTAGAAAAAACAATAAAGAAATAAAGAAATGATTGAAAAAAAATAAAACAACAAAGAATAAAGAAATGATTGAAGTTTGAGGAGTTTTCGCTCTAATCTGTCGATGCTACAGCTGTTCACCAGGAGCAGCTACTGGCCTGGTTCGATTGTAAAGAATGAAGCCAAGAGGCTGCTAGAGAAAGGGTGCCTCAAGGAAGAAATTCTTCTTAAAGAAGCAGCAAGTTGCTAAGCTAGGCAATAAGCCAATAATAAATAACAGAGAATGAAACACTAACCCACTGTCTCCTGTTGATATATTATTCGATAAGTAACAACAACAACCCAGTATAATCCCACTTAGTGGGGTCTGGGGAGGGTAGTGTGTACGCAGACCTTACCCCTACCCTTGGGTAGAGAGGCTGTTTCCAAATAGACCCCCAGCATCCTTCCCTCCAAGAACTTCCCACCTTGCTCTTGGGGAGACTCGAACTCACAACCTCTTGGTTGGAAGTGGGGGTTGCTTACCATCAGAGCAACCCCTCGTGTCTTATTATTCGATAAGTAGAAGCCATGAAATAAAAGAAACTCTTATGACAACAGAAAATCTAAGCTAATCTAGACACTTTCTCCTACAATGAATTTTAAGAATAACTGAGTTCCTAGAGTTGTGAATTCAGATCCCTGGAATTCAAATTATATTTATCCAGGAAACTATCCATATCGCTTAATGTGACTATTTTGGTATTTAGAGCCCTACAGCGAGTGTCCACATTTTTCATAAATTGTTCCAGTTGGTAAGCTTTGTGATTATAGAAATAAGTAAATTAATATTTCTTGTGATTAAAAGCTGTAAAACTAATTAACTCATATAAGAAAGCTATATCTCTAGAGCAACGGATAATAGTAAACTTGAGCAGAATCAGCCAAATTATATGAAAACAAATTCCAGCAAACGAAATGGTACATCATAAGTAGTTCAACTGGGACTAGCATCTGCAATGAAGACTTCATTTCATTTTTGATAAAATATTCTGAGAGTTTGTACAGATGATCTTTGGTCAAATAAACACTGCACACTTCAGTCAATAATTAACATGGTATACCTAAATATCCCCATCCTCATCACTGTTCCGATTCTTGAGAGTAACTAGAGCAACAATCTGCAGTAAAGTTCTCAATATATTCAACTAGCTCAATTGTAAATGCTTGGGGTGACGCATTGTAACTTACGGGCTTGTTTAGCAGTATTTTAGAATAGAAAAAATGAAGTTTCCATCCTATTGAATAAGTATGACCAGTAATCCAAAAATAATACTTGGGAGTTGGATGTGGGGCCAAAAATTGCATTGGCTTAACTAGCTCATGAGATAACTATGTGGCAAATTGAGACAGCTTATGCTAATGATTGAGAAGATGAAAAGGCCATCATCCAGATAACAAAGACCAACGTGCGAGCAAAAAATTAATTCTGTCTGATGAATGTCTCCAAGATCTAAGCTAGTACTGGCATTGTTGACTAGACAGCATCTCTGTTTCACGTCCACATAGTTTACGGAACACAAACTCAAGGATTTACGCCGAAGGGAAATCAATTGAACCCCTTCCATCTTACTAGCTCCACCACTGTCATACCCATTTGACATGGGCAGATACTAAAGTGCACCATATATATCCACTTCCTCTTGCCATTTCTACGCAGATAGCCAAAATTTATGCAATTTTACACAGAAGTTATCCTTCTCTACTTAAATTCCACCAACACCATAAAAAATTTGTTCTGTTTAAATAGGGAGTAAATAATATACTCACAACAGTCCCATTTCCACCAAATTCCTTTGACATCTAACTTGACAAATAATCTTAAAAAAAAAGGATAAAAACTTTGTCATTTGACCTAACCATCTAAGTCCAAAATTGCACACCGAGGCTTAATCGATTCTTATTTGATAAAGCAAGAAACTTTCCAAATTTTACATAAACAAAAATGGAAAGAAAAAACTGACCTCAGATTGAAGGTTCCAAGGAAACCCCAAGTTGCAGAAAGAAGACCATAAGTTGTTTAAAGCCAGATTAAAGAAATGGACAATTTCTCAATTTGTGCATTTCATCCTTGCGCAGCAGGGGCCATGTTAAGTTCCAGTTTTGCATTCATTTTCAAGCAATGTACTTTTTTTTTTCCTTTTTCAGTTATATAGCATACTCTTTGATAGTCCCTTCCAAATATAGATAGTTACTTCATCTTAGAGGTGTAACTTTGATTTTGCTCCTCATCTATATTTGTACAATCGCCTCTAACGTATCAAGAACAATTATCACTCAACCAAGAATAAAATAAAGAGCATGATTACGTGTCTTTTTGACTAGTACTAAAAGAAACGATATTCTCTCTCTGCTTTTGTTAGATATCTGTAAATCTTATTGCCTAGGATTTCCTTTTCTTGTTTTATTTGCTTGAAATGCCTTGAAGTTGTTGTCAAAATTCTAAATTTGGAGGGATTAAAATGAGCTTGAGCTAAGAACAGAAGGAAGGTGGAATGTAGTTGAGTTAGAGAATAAAAGAGTAAAAATTGATACACACTAAACTAATTATTGTCTTCATCCAACAAATGTGTCCAATACAACAACAACAACAACAACAACCCAGTATAATCCCACTTAGTGGGGTCTGGGAAGAGTAGTATGTACGCGGACCTTACCCCTACCCTGGGATAGAGAGGCTGTTTCCAAATAGACCCCCGGCATCCTTCCCTCGAAGAACTTCCCACCTTGTTCTTGGAGAGACTCGAACTCACAACCTCTCGGTTGGAAGTGGGGATTGCTTACCATCAGAGCAACCCCTATTGTCTAAATGTGTCCAATAAATGTATCAAAATATGTTCTTCCATAAATCCACAGACATAGTAACTATTTTTGTATACAGTCATCCACTATGTTTCACCCTCACTATCATCTCACCCGAAATCATATCTAGTGTACATCAGTTGCAGCTAATTGTAGAAGGAAAACAGGAAATAGCTGCTTTACTGACATAGAAAACATTCAATAATCAATAGCAAGGATACCTCAGGTTATAATTCTCTAGACGGACCAATTATTTCAGATGATTACTTCAACAACTAAATCAATGCGACGGGTAACAACCACCCAAAGGAACTGTTAGTCGATATTTGATAAAGCAAGAAACGTTTTAACAGTTTACAGAAACAAAGATGGACAATCAAACCAAAAAAAAAAAAAGAAAAGAAGGAAACAGACCTGGGATTGAAGTGCCAACAAAACCCTAACAAAATTGGGGGGTAGAAGGAGAAAAAAATTTGGACCATTTCTCGATTTGTGCGTGTCATCCTTGCGCAGGGGCCATGCTAATCTTCTCTGTATCGTTCCAATTTTATCGGATGTCCCCGAAGGGACGAACTCCATTATTGAGCTTTCACAATATAAAATGTAAGCAATTTCACATTTTGATCGGTGTGGGACGAGCTGGTTAGGGTCTTTCATTGGAAAAGAACCGGATAGAGATAGTCCATTCCTTTTCTCGTTTAGTTGAGTGTTTCCTTAAAGCCCATTACAAGATGGGCCGGTGAGAACTGCATACTTTTTTAGGGTATATTTACACAAATAGCTAGTTAAATTTTCTTTTTACCTTTTGTAGATGATACATATATATCATATATTATATTCGCGAGCTATTTTTAATTTAAAAAATTAGTGATTAATATTTAGGTTAATGTTTTTTTCTCCGAAACCACACTTGTAGTTGTAACTTCACCAAACCAATTCATCTAATTCCAATTTGCATCCAATTTTCAAGCACCATTGTTCCCTTTTTTTTTTTTTTTTCCTATTTTTAAATTTTGTAACAGAGTTGTCTCTTTTCAAGAACATAAGACCGTAGTTTATTAATGCAAGAATCCTGTTAAACGGTCATGGTTTAATAAAGCAAAATTATGAAGCTTTCAAATAACTCCGAGGACATGACCCTTGACAGGAAAGTCTGAAGGTCTAGTATCAGGGTTGTAGGTTAGGAGCTCCTAGAGTTTTTTGTACTCCTCACCCGGGGTTGGGTGAGGCTTGGCAGGGCTATCCTTAGATGATTTGTGTTTTGGAGTGTGTCTCTCTTATGGTAGTTATTTGTGATATTTACTGTAGGATATTATTGCATGCTATCTTATTTATGGTTCTTATGTTTAGATAATTATTTACGCTATTTCTACTGGAGTTAATAATGCTCTTTTGTTTTTATTTTTCCTTTCCTTCACTAAGCCGAGGGTCGATTGGAAACAGCCTCTCTGCCCTTTCGGGTAAGGGTAAGGCTCGTCTACATATTACCCTTCTCAGACCCCACTTTGTGGGACTATACTGGATAGTTATTGTTGTTGTTGTCAAATAACTCCCTTATTTCATGGACCTTATTCGATTTTCTTTAAATCTTTTTTTTTTCTTTTGGAACGCCTCAAGTGTGTAGAAGGAAATCTCTAGAAGATTTAAAAATAAAAAATAAAAAAATAAAAGCTTAAAAGAAATAGTCCATGCATTCAGAATGTATATGCAAGAATGTTGCTTATTATTAAAATAAAACAAAAAACTAAGAAAAATAAAAGTTAGGATCACTCATGTTTAGATGGACATATTTATTTGTTTTTAGTCCACACAATCAATTTTCTATTTTGATGATTTCAAACCTGATAAAAGCTCACCCATTTCATGTTCAATGAGTTATTTGTCACATATGTTCAATGGAAATTCATGTCAAAGAACTTTTAGGTAGTTATATCAAATCAATAATCACACGATATGTGTAAATATTTATATTAATTTTTACTTAATTATGATTCATTATTATGTAGTCTCATTTTTAATTTATCACTTGGCTATATAGTAAATGTAGTAAATTAAGGGGTCGTTTGGTTTGAAGATTAGTTATATATACTGGGATTAGTTATGTTGTGATTAGTTTTACTGGAATTAGTTATCGTTGTATTATTTCTTATTGGTTGTTTGATACGTTGTATTAATCTTGGGATTGTCAATGTTATGATTTTATCTTATGATAACTTATCCTGAAATTGCTATTCTAACCTTTGAAAAGTATAAGTTATCTCGGTATTATTTCAATCCTAAGATATTTTATTCCAGAATTAGTAACCAAACAAGGAATAGGAAGATACTAAGTTTTTGTCCTAAAATTATTTTTGCTCATTCAGTATACCAAATTAAATAGGATCAGAAATAAGGTTATTCGTGACAAGATGGGTATGACCCCTATTGAGGACAAGATACGAAAAGCGCAACTTAAGTGGTTTGGTCATGTGAGGAGGAGGAACATAGACGCCCCGCTGAGGAGGTGTGAGAGGTTGCCATTGGAGGGCTTACAGAGAGGTAGATGTAGACCAACGAAGAGGTGGGGAGAGGTGATTCGACAAGACATAGCACAACTTCAGCTGATCGGGGACATAACCCTTGATAGGAAGATATGGAGACCGATTATTAGGATAGTAGAGTAGGTAGTCTAAAGTGTTTATAACAGTAGTATTGGCACACAGTCTCGCTTTCTGTAGGTAGTAGATTCTTATGACTAACCGTTGTTTTCTTTCATTGTTGATTACCTTATTATCTTATTGTTTTTTTTTTATGGCTTTTTGGTACTATCCCTTCTTGTCTATATTTTCATCAATGTGGTGCTTATGCTTTCCTGAGTCGAGGATCTATTGGAAACAACCTCTCTGTCCTTACAAGATAGGGGTAAGATCTGCGTACACACTACCATTCTCAGACCCTACGGTGTGAAATAAGACTGGATATATTGTTGTAATCAAACACCATCAGAAAATTTATTTTGTTCAAACTTTTCAGAAAATTGAAAAACTATTTAAGGTAGAAAAAAACTTTTCCATGTTGGTGCTTAGTAGGGAAAAAAAAATTCTGAAAATCATTTTTTTTTAATTCTGAGATAGTTCAACAACTATTCTTGCTTGTACTCAATCAGCACTTCATTATTGCTGTTTTGTTTGATTTAATTTAGTAAGTTTCTTTATCGTATAAAAGACAATGCGTATAACGATTTATTTCACTTTACCAATTTAATTGTAAAGTGCTTGCAATATATTGTCAGCTTCCACTGCATAAACAAGAAAGTAGGGTAATGTTGTCAATAATGAATGGTCTACGTAAATGATTCAATTAGCCACCCATAGTAGGGCTGTGTATTCGATTTATTGATTCGATTTTGACCCTTATCGATTATCGATTTGTAAATATACTTATCGTTATCGTTTCAATAAGGTTTCGATTTTTTTGATTTCGATTTATCGATTTTGGGGCTTATCGATTCGGTTATCGATTACACCAATAAGAAAATTTGTGGGATTCCAGGGAAAGTATATCGCTATAAACGCGCCTAACTTATATGGACAAAAAGAAGCTAAAATAAGACAAACACCATGTATAACATAAAAATTGTATCAACAAGCACAACAAAACTAAAGTAAGTGATCAAATGTATGCCACCAATACTCCAACCGTATAAAAAACAAAATAAAACAAAATACATCATCACGACTAATTTTATTTTCCATTAATTTGAACTTCATTCCCTTGATCTTTAAATATGATCATTCCTTAAATGTGGTAGAGGAAATAATAGGGTAAGAGACTTAGGGTAAAGGAAATGGTATAGATTAGGGAAAATGATATTGTATAGCCGCTTTTAAAATAGTAGTGGAATATATATGTATATTCTATATGTTACATTAATCTACAAAAAAAGGTAATTACTCATTTTACAAATGTCTACAGTCTAAGGATGTGTTTTCAATTTATCGATTCGATTTTGACCCTTATCGATAATTACTTGTCGATTATTGATTTGTACATATGCTTATCGTTATCGTTTTAATAAGATTTCGATTTTTTCGATTTCGATAACAAATAATCGACTCGATTTATTGATAAACCGATTCGAATGCACACCCCTACCCCATACCAAGCCAAATAACCAAATCCGCTAATGCTTTCAAAGTTGAGCCAGAGTTTTGTGCACTAACAGGTTAAAAATGACCTACAATTAACAGATAATTACAAACTTAAACATATGGAAAAAAGGAAATAATTCCCTATAATAGGTAAAATAAATATACTTATAGTGTTAAGCTGTACACTACCAATATATATAAATTAAATTTTTGATAAAATTTACTAATCATACACTTTACAGAGACACCTTTTAACCAGCAAATATACTAATCATTTTAAAGAAATGATGCTTCCAGTTTACAAGAGGGGATGCTCTAATGGTAAGCAACCCCCACTTCCAATCGAAAGGTTGTGAGTTCGAGTCTCCCCAAGAGCAAGATGGGAAGTTCTTGGAGGGAAGGATGTCGGGGATCTATTTGGAAACAGCCTCTCTACCCCAGGGTAGGTGTAAGGTCTGCGTACATACTACCCTCCCCACACCCCACTAAGTGGGATTATTCTGGGTTGTTGTTGTTGTTGATGCTTCCGGTTTCAAGTTCACTGAAAGGGCGGGTCAACCCAGTGCACTAAACTCCTACTATACACGGGATTTGGGGAAGTGTCAGACCACAAGGGTGTATTGTACGCAGCTTTACCTGTATTTTTGCGAGAGGGTATTCCACGGTTTGAACTCTTGACTTCATAGTCGCATGGCAGTAACTTTACCAGCTACACCAAAGCTCCCCTTCCCGTTTCAAGTTCATTGGCTTTACAAAAATCATGCATTCAAATCTGAAGTTTCAACACTTTTTTCATAACATACATGACAATCCTTAAAAAACTGCATTGGTTCTATCATGGAAAAACATATATTCTAAAAATTTTCAGCATTCCTGTTAAGCATTTCCTTACTCCTAAGGTTGATGACAATTTGAAACTAACTCAAAATCAGCTGGACAGAGAATCACAGCTCCCAAACCTTTGCAAATATTTTGAGTAAGATACTCTTATAAAACAACAACAACAACAACAACAACTACCCAGTATAGTCCCACAAAATGGGATCTGGGGAGGGTAATATGTAGACGATCCTTACCCCTACCCGAAAGGGCAGAGAGTCTGTTTCCAATCGACCTTCGGCTCATTGAAGGAAAGGAAAAACAAAAACAAAAACAAAAACAAAAGAGCATTAGTAAGTCCAGCAGAAATAGCGTAAATAATCATCTAAACATAAGAACCATAAATAAAATAGTATAAGATACTCTTATACTAGCAAATATTTTGAGTAAGATACTCTTCTATTTGGAAAAAGCCTCTCTACCCCAGGGTAGGGGTAAGGTCTGCGTACACACTATCCTCCCCAGAACCCCACTAAATAGTATTATATTGGGTTGTTGTTGTTGTTGTATACTCTTATACTAGCAAACAGTACATTACTCTGGAAAGCGTCAAGGGATCACATTTTACATGTGACTCGAAAGATATCAACTCAAATGCAAGAAATGACAGATCAAACTGGACATACATCACTAGTTACAATAACTACTCAGCTAAAAAGTGCAGATTTCAGTTGCATTTCTGATGACAATGTAGCATATTAAGGCAAACAATGGTAGCAACATTTACTTGTCCTTTAACAAGTCAGGATCAACTAGCATAAAAACAGAGTAAACATCAGGATAAGGTTGAAATCTCTCATAGAACTTTACTAAAATTCCTTAAGATTGAAGTTGTTGTTGTTGTTGTTGATGATCACACAAAAGAAAGAAGAACTACTGCTATACGAATACAAACAATTGAATTAACAGAAGAACAGGAACAAGGTAGTAAGTAACTGCACTTGAAACATTAAAAATTCAGCTCACATTGTGAACAATTGTCTTTCATCTGAGAACATACCTACTATGTTAAACTTATTCTGATGAACATAAATAAAGAAAATTATGAACAAATCGAATCATTTTAACAGAATTAGCATCACCAGAGCAACAAAACTTTCTCCTTTTTATACTCCTTCTATTACCTGAGGAAATTCAATGATTTCATCAAAATTTCCAAATTCAGGTGAACCATTACACTGGTCAATCAGTCACAAATGTATCATCTTTCGTCAAAGAAAAAAAAAAGCATCCAACTTCCCTTGATCTGCAGAAACAGACATCAAAATCAAAATTAGCTCCTAAACTTGCATTGAAATCATTCATTACATTCAAAAACTGAAACCTGGAACTAGCTATCGAACTACGACGAATGTTTACTTTTTCAATCTACTGATCTTCAGGCACTTTGTATAAGTCAGGTGTAATTTCCGTCAACCACAACCCCGGAAATAACGTCTGCAAAATAGATAAACTGAACATCAATTTCACATTACACTATCAAAATGATCACCAATTACATCTACTGCTATGTGCAAATTACAATCTTTTATATATATTCCATCTATTTAGTCCGATTATCTTAAATCAAAAGCTTTATTTATAGAGGGAAAATTTTGACTTGCATCCAAATTCTTTTGAACAAATTTAGCTCGTTTCTTGGGTCTACGCGATGGTCTATGTCCAACCATCGCCATGAAATCCTCCTCGATCTCTCCTCGCGAAAGGGGAACCGAAAACTTCACTCTCTGTCTCTTCTCCCGCTGGTAGAAGCTCCGGCGGCCGCTCTACCGGCAAAGTCACTTCGAAGTGTCGGAGATTTATTTTCCGTCCTTAACGGCGACGGAGCATTAGTTCTATAAGCATCATTTTTCAACCCTCCTTTCGATCCACCACCACCACTTCCGGCGGCACCGGCGCCGGTAACGAATCCATTAGGCTCCTTACAAGCCGCATGACGAGTCCTCAAGTTCCACGGCCTGGACAATTCAGCGGCATAAGATACAGCCGCAGTCGCAGTTTTCGCCGGCGCCGGAGACAGTTGTTGCTCCTCCAAACCTTCTCTAAAAATTGCGTCTTTTATCTTATCAGCTTCTGTTTGGAGATCAAACATGAGTTTCTCTCTCACAGCTTCGATTCCCTCACCGGCATCCTCTTTTTCCGGTGACAAGGCTTTCCGATCATTTGATGGGCGCCGTCCGATCAACTCAGATTCAAATGACCTGTGATGAACGGCGGAGATTTTTCCGTCGGATTCAACCTTCGTGCACCTTAAGAACTTCTGGTTCCCCCTGAGCCCACACGGTAAGGTGAAATTGTGTAGAGGCGGCTTCGATCTTTCTGGTCCCATCGCCATGAATAAAAGTCTCTAAAACTATTTAAATTGCATACAATCCCACAAACCCACAAACCCACAACCCCAAATTGCTCCCTCTAGCAATACAGACACAAAAATTTCTCAAACCAAAACACAAAGTTCCTTCTTTTTCCTATTTCTTTCACTTGGACTTCCCGAAAAAACTCTTTCAGAAAAACATCAGAGAAGAACAAATGAACAGGGTTTCAAATACTTGGTTAATCTTTCAAGCTTTTGTTTTGGCGGTGACTTAGGCCCAATTCACATTCTCAGTTATATATATATATGAGGCAGCGAATGAGAGAAATTGAGAGAGAAGGGCCGTTTTAACGTTCGGGGTAGGTGCTAAGATGCGCGGTGGATTGAACGCTTTTTATTTGGACTTTTGGAGTACATTCTTTTCTAGGCTTTGCTGCTAAATTTTGAAAATATTGCTTTTTCTTTTTGACAATTTGATGATTTAGTGGGCGTTTGGACGTAAGAATTATAAAATTTCAAAAAAAATGAAAATTTTTTTAAATAAAAATAATATTTGAAAATTAGAGTTATACTTGGATATGAATAAATTTTAGGTTGTTTTTGAACTTTTGTGAATGATGTGCAGTTAATATTTTGAAAAAATAGCTTTTTAAAATTTTTAAAATTTTAGAAAAATATTGAAATTCATTTTCAAGTGAAAACTAAAATTTTATGGCCAAACACTAATTTCGAAAAATAAAAATAAAAAAACTATTATGGACAAACGGGCCCTTAAACTTGGGTCTGGTTATCATCATTAGATTAAAATAGTTACTTGGAAATAGAAGAGTCAAAATTTCAATATAAGTTTTGATTTTTAAACTATCGACTTCAAATACTTATAAATGGGTACTAAACTTAATATATGAACCTATTTAATAAAATTTTGGGGAAAGGGCATAAACTATCCTCATTGTTCTATCAGTCCAAATATATATATTCCGTCCATCTATTAGACCAAAAATATATATTGTATTATTTTTATTAATTAAAATACCCCTACGTTTAACACCAGGCCAGCTGAACTTTCAAATTAATGTGTTGGCGTCTTTTTCTGGGCCAAAAATAAATATGAGTATAACTAAAAATAACTATGAGTATAACTAAAAAAAGACGCCATTTTTATGAGTGATGTGAGGTTAATATTTTAAAAAATAGCTTTTTGGAGCTTTTAAATTTTTAAAAAAATATTAAAATTTATTTTCAAGTAAAAATTAAAATTTTATGGCCAAATACTAATTTCGACAAAAATAAAAAAAGTGAAAAAACAATTATGGACAGAACGGGCCCTTAAACTTGGGTCTGGTTATCCTCATTAGATTAAAATAGTTACTTGAAAATAGAAGAGTCGAAATTTCAACTTTTTAAGTTTTGATTTTTAAACTATCGGCTAAAAATACTTATAACTGGGTACTAAATTTAACATATGCACTTATTAATAAAATTTCGGGGAAAGGGCATACACTACTCTCATTGTTTGATAAATGATTTAATTATAGCCTTCATCCATCTATCAGTCCAAAAATACATATTTTATCCATCTATTAGTCCAAAAGTATATACTGTATTAATTTTATTAATTAAAATACCCCTATGTTTAACATCAGGCCACCTGAACTTTCAAATTAATATATTGGTGTCTTTTTACTGGGCCAAAAATAAATATGAGTATAACTAAAAATAAATATGAGTATAACTAAAAAAACTAGCATCAATTGTTTCAACACTTTCATTATCTAATAGGCTAAATTCGGGTTCAATTGAATTGGATAGAACCCAAATCTAAAAATAAATTCTGAAAAAGAAAATCAGAGAATTCAATTCTTTATTTTGTTTGTTTTACTTTTCTGTTGATATATATAAACAATCAGTTGCATGGGGAATTGGTCAAAATAGGGATGTTGGATTTCATCATCAGGGAACTAAATAAACACTTTGGTCATCATTTACAGGAGATTTGGGCTGCTGTTCAAGGAAAATCCGAGGAATCATTGGATGGATTAACCGTTTGGACTTGTAGAGAGAGAGAAAAGATTTTAAATAGAGAAAAACGCAAGGTTTCATAAATGGCGGAAGAACGACAGCTGATTCATTTTTTTTGACGAATCAATTTAGTCTATATGTATACTAGTATAACTCAAAACTCTTCAAATATCAAATTAAATTTATAATTTCAGTGCTTTATGCCCTCATCTTTTGTACTACAATCTGTTCGCGAGGATTTTGGAAGTGGCGAAGAAGAAAAGATACCCATTAGGAAAAAAAGTAGACCATAGAAGCCATGGAAGGATAAAACAGAGCAGGAAGAAGAAGTCAAAGGTTTTAACCCAGATTGTTAAAAAAATAGGGCAGGCTCGATTTATGGGACGGGTACTGTTTATCTCAAAGTTCTCATACACTTTAAAAGCATAAAACAATCAAAATAAATGAGGGGTCAATCATATCGAATCGTAATAACGGGAAGACCAAACGGAAAATGCAAGAGACAATGTTATTAGTTAAGGAGAGGGGAGTAGAGATCTTTTATTGATAATATTGATTTTGGTCTGCCGCTCCATGGAGAGGTTCAGAGCCTTACAATGGTTTGTTCTGTTACTCGATGAGTAGGGATCCAGAAGAAGAAAACAACCCCCTTTTTAGGGTTCATTCTCTTAGTATTTATAGATGTGAATCTTGCCAGCTGGCGTTGGACGGCTGTGATCATGTCGAGGGAACGCCTTCCAATAATGAATAGGCCGTAACCTTATTGATTAAGCTGAGTGGTCCTCGAGTGCTTATTATTAACGAATAGTTACGCCATTTGTTAGCCCAAACATGCTCGAGAGCTAATTAATCTTATTATTTATTACGAGTTAAGTTTTGACCCATACAGTTAGTCCCTACGCTTATTAAGGTCGGGATTCGATTGAACTCGATGAGCGGATGTTACTGAAAGTGACTCAAAAAGATTCGGAATGGGGGATTGGATGTCATTTCGGCTGTGGCCCGAGATGGCTGTAGCCATTCGCGCTTCAAAGATGGCCGTAGACGTTAATACTAGAAGGACGACCGTAGCCAGCTTTACTTATTGAAAATGGCTGTAGTCGTTCTGTGCCTTGAAGGCGTCCGTGGTCGCTCATATTAAGTAAATGGCGTAGCCATCTGCACACCTGGAGAATGGCCATAACCATTGCACATTCGGAGAACGACCGTAACCATTTCACATTTAGGGGACGGTCGTAGTCATTCTACATTTAGGGGACGGTCGTAGCCGTTTGTACTTGGAAGGGGGCCGTAGCCGGTTATATTTAGGAGACGGCCACAACCGCTTGTACTTGGGGGATGGTCGCTTCGTGTTTTCATCCATGCCCGGGTATTCTCATGGGCGGTCGAAAAGGATAAAGGCGCGCTTGACATGCAGCGCAATGACGGGGTCGGTGTATGAAGGCATACTGGGCGCCTTGATAACATACCTAGGTCGTTAAAAACCCGTTTCAAAGTAAGAGCGTCGAATGACGGTTGCAAAACTGTTTCGTGATATCTGTCATTATGACACCCGTTACTGTAGATTCGAATCGTTTTGCGGTTGGTTGCGCAGTTAATGGTGGCTTTTGGAATTTTTGAAAGCCACTTTTGCAGTATAAATAACGAACTATGTTACCCATTTCTCACTTTTCAAAATCTATCTAAGACTTCTGAAGAAGCAACTTCTCTCACTCTTTTTCTTTGTTAATTTGTATTGTTCTTTGCCTTCTTTCACTCAATCTCTATCTTTTTCCTTTCTTTGGTGAATCTCGTTCGCTCATTGCCCAGTAATTAGTAATGTCAAGAAATTCTCGTACATACCTTAATTCGACGACTCTTCCGGTGGTCAATGGGTCTTTTACGGTGGCGAGGGCCACCGAATCGTCGGATATTGACGAGTTCCCATCAGTGGCTGACATTCTTTCTCCGCCCAGAGGCCCGGTGACTGACTTTACCGGTGATGAGGGGGAGGATCAGGTCGACGATGCCCCGTTGATGGGAGAGGTGGGCATTGCCCAATTAAGGGGGAATGGGGTATCCCCCGTTCCGGTGATATTTTCCTTGCCAGGAGCGAGGAGAGGGTCCATGTCGACCGCCCAGAGTATTGCATTTTCTACGCTTACCCATTCATGTTGGGGTTCAGGCTTCCCATTCCGATGTTGATGGCTGATTTCTGCGGCTATTATAAGATGTGTCCTGGCCAACTCGTCCCTTCTTTCTACAAGCTTCTTTCCATGCTTTCCAAGTACACTAAGTTGGCCTGCAGAGAAATAATGTTGCGGCACGTGCTAACTTTGTACGCCCCTCAGAGGGTCCGCGATACCATGATTCGAATGGTTCCTCGTGGGGTCAGGGGTTTAACTTCGAAGCTGGATGACATGGTCGACTCTCATTATTACGAGAACTTTTTCTACAACAGGATTGAGCATTTGGTGGGGAATGTCATGGAATTCACAGAGACTTGGAATCATATACGTGAGTTTCCTATTTTTCGGGTTCGGTCTCTCGTTCTTTTTTGTTCTTTGTTCTAATGGGTGTTAATTTTATCTTGCGTTTGTAGCTGGGCGGGCGCCCCCGACCCCTCTGTCCGGCATTAGGGAATAGGTCGAGGCTGTACTTCCTCAGACATCGGGGAATCGCACATGGCCGTCCTTCTGGGAAAGACACGGTTGTAGGTCGGCTTTGGTTGAGTGTTCGAGTTATTGCCTTATTCTTATCCAGTCATGCTGTGTTTTCCTCCTTTTAATTCTTTTCTTTCGTTGATCAGGGGCGGTGCGCCACGTGAGGGCTCCTCATCTTGCTTTCCGCAGGTCGGGTGCGACTGCTCAGCTGGCTATGGCACCGTCACCACACCCAGTTTTGAGGGCGACTTCAATTGAGTCATCGGCGGCTCACTCCCTAGCACGGTCTGCAACTCGGGTCAAGGCGTCTTCGGGGGTTGTTCGCCCCAGGGCGGAGCCATCTATTGAGGAAGAGGAGGAGGAGAGGTCGTTGGTTAGGCGAAGGGTCGCCTTCACGCCTAATGTGGAGGTGGTGCATTTGGACTCTCCGCCATCGAAGACTGAGGGGGAGGAGGCGGTTGTGCCTACCCTTGAGGGCGAAAACACAATGAGAGTTGCCCCGGTCGGCTCAGGCCATGACGAAATTGTAAGCTTCAGCGGCTCAATTACCAGCCCTAGATGTTGAGGGGGAAGTTTGTTCCTCAGTAGCTCTTTTGGTCAGGGAAGCAAGTGTCAACCCGCTGGCAGGGAAGGGAGCCTCGACCTCTCGGCCGGTTGATGAAGGAAGGGATGTCGCTGGAGGGGAGTTTGACTGTAACGACCCGACCGATCATTTTGAGTCCCAGCGCTCCGTTCAGCCGTCGGAGTCCGTGAACAACTTCATTTCGGGTATTATGACTTGTTCGCATGGTCGAAATCTAAACTTAGGGAGATCAGAGTTAAATTTAAATGAAAATTTCCATTTCATAAGCTTCAGTTGAAAGAATGAACTAGGATTGGTATTTTGAGTAAACAACCTCGAAATCAGGATCCAAAGGTTCCAGCATGTTCGTATGATGATTTTGGACTTGGGCGTATGCCCGGAGTGGGTTTTGGATAGCCCTGGAGCGTGTTGGCACCTATTGTGGAAGTTAGCATTTTGGAAGAAATTTCACAAGTTTGGCTTGAAGCGCATTTTAGCGTTATCAATGTCTGTTAGGAATTCTGAGACAGGGAGCAGGACGTATGGTAATTCTGGAGTTGGGAGCGCAATCGGAAGTGAATTCGGAGGCCCGTAGGTCATTTTGAAGCCATTTGGCTAATGATAGCAATTTTAAGGTTTTTGAAGAGTTTGACCGGGGGGTTGACTTTTTGATATCGTGGTTGGAATCAAATTCCGAAAGTTGGAATAGGTCTGCAATGTCGAATATGACTTGCATGCAAAATTTGAGGTCAATCGGACGTGGTTTGATAGGCTTAAACATCGGAAGTAAAAGTTGGGAAGTTCTAAGTTCATAAAGTTTTGATTGGAGGTCGTTCGATGGATTTGTCGTTGTTTGATGTGATTTTAGACCTCGAGTAGGTCCGTAATATGTTTTGGGATTGGTTGGTATGATTGATTGGGGTCCCAGGGGGCCTCGGGTTAATACTGGGTGATTAACGGATCAAAAATGGGATGTTTGGAAATAGCAAAGCAGCTGGTACCTGGTATTTCCGCGTCTGCGGAGATGGGACCGCAGAAGCGGCCCCGCAAAAGCGGAGGAGAAGCCGCAGAAGTGGACAAACGTGGGGGCATCCAGGTCCGCATATGCGGCTAAGGATCCGCAGAAGCGGAACAACATCTGCGGTGGAAGGATCGCAGAAGCGGGAGGGGGCGTTTGGTCAGGCACCGCAGAAGCGGCTTGGAGGTCCGCAAAAGCGGAAAACGCTGGGCAGAATGTGTTAAATATGGGGTTGAGTCCATTTCACTTATTTTCTTAACTTCATGAACGATTTTTGGAGAGCTTCAAAGAGAGATTTCGTCATCAATGTTAAGGTAATCTACTCCTACCTATTCCCAAGTTAAATACAAGACTATACCATGGATTTTAGTATGAAAATGGGTAGAAAAATTGGGGTTTTTGGTAGTAACCCTAGAAGTTTAATTCTTGGAATTTAACCACGAATTTGAGCATGGAACTAATAATAAACTATATATTTGAGTTCCTAAGGTCACGGGTAACCTTTGTCTTCAAGAAATTTCGAATTTCCGGGCACGTGGACATTTTGGTCATTTCATAAATGGAGTTGAGAAATCGTATAATTTAAATTGTTAGCAAGTATTTGAGTATATTCTCATTAGTTTGCCATTTTTTGGCTAGTTTTGGAGCATTTGTGCGTTGGTTTAAGTGTTCGGAGGAATGAAGAATGCCGATATTGAGTCTTCGGGCGAGGTGGATCTCCTTTCTAATCCTGTGAGGGGGAAATTACCCCATAGGTGAATTAAACTGATTATGTGCTCCTATTTGTGGGGGCTACGTACGCACAAGGTGGCGAGAGTCCATACGTAGCTACTATTATGCTATTTTCCGGGTAGTCTAGGACCCAAAAGCATGTTATACTTGAATCATTTGTAAATCCTTGATGGCTTGAAATTCTTTAATCATATTAAATTAATAAGCGGATTTTGAAAAAAGAGTAAAGCTATGTTTTTCTAAAAATTATTAAAAGGGAATGGACCTTACTTGGATATTTGCTCCACTCTGACTGTTTGACTGATTATCTGTCTGTGTGTGTTTATATTTCTGTTGGGACGGGCCGATTGCCTCGGTGAAATGGATGCGTCTATGGTACGGGCCGCTCGACCCTCGACAATGCACACTTTATATTTATGTTGGAGCGGGCCGTCGACCTCAGCATGATTTGCGCATGTTTGTGCTGTTATTTTGAACTCTTTTGAGTTGTTTTTATGCCTCATTATGGCGAGATTATATTTTTAAAAATAATAATAAATATAAGGAAAGTTTTCCATGAAAGAATTTTATGTTTACTTGTTTCCTCTATTTGGATTTGAAACATGTTACAAAATAAAACCACTGTTGAATATATTTATACAAATGATAATTAGTCATTGGACTACTAGTGAGTGTCAAAGTTGACCATATCGTCTCTACCCCTTCGGGATTAGGCGGGATACTCACTAGGTACACATTATTTTTTTACTCATACTACGCTTGATGTGCATTTTATTGCACAGGTGTATGTGGCTACAGTGGTCTACTAACATAGCAGCACAGATGATTTTGGGACTAGATGAGCTGCATCATTCGAGAGAGTCGCAGCTAGGGTAGTCCTTTCCAGTGTATTGTATTTACTTTCGTCCACTGTATTTCGGACGTATATTGTATATTATTTCTTTATTCAGTAGATGATCATGCACTTGTGACTCTGGGTTCTGGGATGGTTTGAAATATTGTATTAATTGTTTAACTTTTAAATTTGACTTGATATTTTATTCTTCAAAAATTTCTAAATATGGATGAAAAATCATGTATTTCAAAAAGTGTCAAATGAGATATAATTAAGTATTTCAGTTGGCTTGCCTGACAGTGGTGTCTAACGCCACCACGACCCTTAGTGGATTTTTGGGTCGTGACATTGACTCTGAATCTGACCAGGAGTCCGACGACTTCCGCATGCTCCAGGAAGGCTTCACCAACGCGTCGGCGCATACAGAGGGGCTATATGTAAGTGGGGCTGGCCCGTTGTAAATGAAGTTGTGAATATATATGCAATGTTATGTTCATCTTTTCTTTTTGTTTCCGAGTTTTCTTTTTCACTCATTCAAGGGGGTTCCTCCTTTAGAGTTTTTTTTGGGGGGGGGGGGGGCGTGTTGACTTCCCTACAACTTTAGTCGTGATATCATCGGTGGACTTGGCCATGATGATGCTGACGGTCTTGGTCAGTCGGGTGATTTTGACTGTCATCGGGTCGTTTGTTTGACCTAGTTAAAAACTAGGTGGGCTGCTAGCGTTGATGGCCTTAGCCATGATTGACCACTTTTTGTTTATCGTTTTCCTTTACTCGGTATGAGTAAGTTGTAGCTATTATTTGGCGAGGGTGGCGTGTAGCCTTAATCCTAATTCGGGCGTAGTCAAATTATTGGCGTGGCCTCGTAATTCGACTGGGGCCGAACTTATTGCGGCCTGAATTTTCGTTCGATTTAGGCATACTTACTTGATTGGCGAGGGCGCTTAGTTTGTCCCTTCTTTCATAGGGGAGCAGGCCTTGGAACATCTAATGGTGAGGCCTCTCGGCCCGAGCCTCAATTTATTCTGTAGTTGAATCTTTGTGCAAGGTTGCCTGACCAGGGTTGTTGTTCAATTGTAGCTAAACTTTCCTGATTTTGTTGTCGAAGGCACATAGCCTGAACCTCAGTTCAACTCATATTTGAATTTTTGGGCGAGGGCACGTAGCCTGAGGTGTTGTTCAACCGTAGTTGAGCCTTTGTGATTTTGTTGTCGAAGGCATATAGCCTGAGTCCAGTTCAACTCATAGTTGAACTTCAGGGCGAGAGCACGTAGCCTGAGGTGTTGTTCAATCGTAGTTGAACCTATACGATTTTGTTGACGAAGTCACATAGCCTGAGTCCCATTTCAACTCATAGTTAAACTTCTGGGCGAAGGAACGTAGCCTGAGGCATTGTTCAACCGTAGTTGAACCTTTGCGATTTTGTTGTTGAAGGCACATAGCCTAAGTCCCAATTCAACTCATAGTTGAACTTCTGGGCGAGGGACGGAGCTTGAGGCGTTGTTCAACCGTAGTTGAACCTTTGCGATTTTTTTGTCGAAGGCACATAGCTTGAGTTCCAGTTCAACTCATAGTTGAACTTTTGGACGACGACACGTATCCTGAGGGGTTGTTCAACCGTAGTTGAACCTTTGCGATTTGTTGTCGAAGGCACATAGCCTGAGTCCCAGATGAACTCATAGTTGAACTTATGGGCGAGGGCACGTAGCCTGAGGAGTTGTTCAACCGTAGTTGAACCTTTGTGATTTTGTTGTCGAAGGCACATAGCCTGAGTCTCAGTTCAACTCATAGTTGAACTTCTAGGAGAGGGAACGTAGCCTGAGGCGTCGTTCAACCGTAGTTGAACCTTTGCTATTTTGTTGTCGAAGGCACATAGCCTGAGTCCCAGTTCAACTCATAGTTGAACTTTTGGGCGAGGGCACGTAGCCTGAGGCGTTGTTCAACCGTAGTTGAACCTTTACGATTTTATTGTTGAAGGCACATAGCCTGAGTCCCAGTTCAACTCATAGTTGAACGTTTGGGCGAGGGCACGTAGCTTGAGACGTTGTTCAACCGTAGTTGAACCTTTGTGATTTTATTGTCGAAGGCACATAGCCTGAGTCCCAGTTCAACTCATAGTTGAACTTCTGGGCGAGGGCACGTAGTCTGAGGCGTTGTTCAACCGTAGTTGAACCTTTGAGATTTTGTTGTCGAAGGCACATAGCCTCAGTCCCAGTTCAACTCATAGTTGAACTTTTTGGCGAGGGCACATAGCCTGAGGCGTTTTTCAACTGTAGTTGAACCTTTGCAATTTTATTATCGAAGGCACATAGCCTGAGTCCCAGTTCAACTCATAGTTGAACTTCTGGGCGAGGGCACGTAGCCTGAGGCGTTGTTCAACCGTAGTTGAACCTTTGCGATTTTGTTGTCGAATGCACATAGCCTGAGTATCATTTCAACTCATAGTTAAACTTCTGGGCGAGGGAACGTAGCCTGAGGCGTTGTTCAACCGTAGTTTAACCTTTGCGATTTTGTTGTCGAAGGCACATAGCCTGAGTCTCACTTCAACTCATAGTTGTACTTCTGGGTGAGGGCACGTAGCCTGGGGCGTTGTTCAACCGTAGTTGAACCTTTGCGATTTTGTTGTCGAAGGCACATAGCCTTAGTCCCAGTTCAACTCATAGTTGAACCTTTGGGTGAGGGCACATAGCCTGAGGCGTTGTTCAACCGTAGTTGAATCTTTGCAATTTCTTTGTGGATGCACATAGCCTGAGTCCCAGTTCAACTCATAGTTGAACTTCTTATCTTCTGCATAACCCGTTGTGAGCAGGGCGTCGGGTGTTAGGTTCTATTTTGAGATCTTGTCCTCTTTGTGTATTGTCTTCCTGACTAGTTTGTAGAGGTCATTCTGCTATAGATCTTGGTTGGAGATGCCTTCATTCCATCTTCCGGTAGGGTCCCGTATCGAGGGGGTGAGGGTATTTCGCATGTGTTTTCCCCGTAGGGGGGATCTGCTTCTCCTTCTTTTGCTCTCTGGAGAGTGGGAGGAAGCCGGGGCTTCGGATTCTTGCCGGAACTCTCGAGTTTCCTTCGCCTGAAATCCCCATGTTCCCTTCCTTCTTTGGTCTGAGGACGAACTACGCAATTCTGCTGTGAAATTCCCACAGACGGCGCCAAATTGTTTAGCTCAAAGTTCTCATACACTTTATAAGCATTAAACAATCAAAATAAATGAGGGGTCGATCATAGCAGATCGTAATAACGGGAAGACCAAACGGAAAATGTAAGAGACGAATGTTATTAGTTAAGGAGAGGGGAGTAGAGATCTTTTATTGATAATATTGATTTTGGTCTGCCCCTCCATGGAGATGTTCAGAGCCTTACAATGGTTTTTTCCTTTACTCGATGAGTAGAGGTCCGGAAGAAGAAAACAACCCCCTTTTAGGGTTCATTTGTTAGATATATGGACTTATATCTACATACATATGAACAATATATGGATTAATTATATGTTATGTGCTATCTTTTGGTTTGGCCTAAATTGGTGGTCTTATGGACATTGTTAAGGGGGCCAATATATTGTCATATAAAGTGTAGGACTAATGTGTAGATACCCAAAAGGGTAACCTTAGTTAATGATGGGCTAACTAAGGTTACATATATGTAACCATGGTTACATGCTTATGACTTTTGAGTTTCATAACTCATGTGTTATAAGTGGGGGTTATGGTTCCCATAAGAATGCAATACATTCTCTTCTTCTTCCACCCATTGAGAGAGAGAACCATTGTTGTCTTGCATATCAAGTGGAAAACCATTCTCCATTTTTGGTCTTAGATAAATTCTTGTGAAAGCTAATACTTCAAGAAGGACAATCTTCAAGAAGGATCAAGGAGCTTTCAAAGCCAAACATTTGGACAATCATCAAGAAGGACTAAGGATTTCCACTTATGGATTCAGGTATGCTTCCGCTTATGTTGTTATTCCAAATAATTTGATATGAAGGCTATAATGTATTAGTGAATATTATAATCCTAACAATTGGTATCAGAGTCTCCTTCATATTTGGATTATTTGGAAGTTCATGAAATCCATGTTATATAAAACTTCATGTTTAAATTAAGATAGAATTTTGATTATGAAATTCTAGTACCATGATATAGCATGATTTCATGAATATTATGTTGTTGATGAACTTTGGTGTTTCAATATCTTGTTATCTCTATATGAATTGAAATATTGAAGTTTGTAATATTTTGGTTGTTGAACAACAAGAAACTTAAACAAGGAATTGTTGCTACAAATAACCTTCAGTGACGGCAACTCCAGTTTCCAGTTTCAATACATAGTCGCCACTAATACATTTAGCGGCGACTTCTATGGGTTTAGTGGCAGCGTTCGTCGCCGCAAAAGGTCCTGGAATAAATTTTAAAGTTCACCAAAATTTTGCAAAACAGTAACAGAGAATAATCGATTATTTTTTTAAAATAGTCGATTATCGCATTTTGTTCATCAAAAATTTTTGAAACAGAACCTGAGGATAATCGATTGTTGTTAAAATAATCGATTATCTGGAGTTTTTTCAGCAAAATTGGAAATTCCAGAGAGCCAAGATAATCGATTATCCTAGTTTTTCAGCAAAATTTGAGATTCCAGCAGATAATTGATTATCAGGATCAGATAATCGATTATCTGGCCATAAATTGCAGAAATGTTTTGTTTTCTGGCTGTTTAATGAGGACATAATGTAAGAAACGTTTTCTATAATTAATGAAACATTTTAAGTATTATGTTTTCAGATTTTTTAATTGTACATTATTTATATGTCAATTAATATTAAGTTTTTTTTTTATTATTAATGTTTTATACATTAATATTCAGTTTTGAAGATTAATTGTTTTTAGTCCATCATGGCTTCAGATTTTGGTATTATCTAATTAAGTTTAAAAATAATTAATATTCAGATGTTACATGTCAAAACATGTAACATATTCAGTTAAGATTCAATATATGGCTTAAGGAACTATATGATTTAGCATCTAATATTTTAAGTTAGTCAATTGAAGTATTATGTTGCCAAAGTAACCTCTTTTGTGTAGATTGATTAATCTTGAAATATAAGATGACTGTGGATGTTAGTATTCCATGCGTTTAACACCGGCGGAAAGGAAGGTTGTTATTTGGCAGGAATTCGAACATGCTTGTGGTGATAAATATGTGACAATTATTCGGTTTTCCATGTGAATATTAAGTCAGCCCAAAGGAAGGCTTGATATTTGACAGGAGTTTATTGTCAATATTTGATCACTACACCAAGAGTACCACTTACAAGTTGATTTTCTGTCCAAAGACTAAAATCAATGTTGTGCAAGGTATCTTGTAATGGGATTTGCCTATTTTGAATCTGTAAACTAAAGTTAAAGTTCAAGTAATTGTAAGCATGTATTAAGTTATCCTTGTTCTATTTTCAGTGAATTCTTCAGCTGCTTCGATATCTGCTAATATAAACAGCATCCCTGTGCTTAACGGCACAAACTTTAAGGAATGGAAAGAGAACATTATGATCATTCTCGGTTGCATGGATCTAGACCTTGCACTTCGGATTGAGCAACCTGCTTCTTTTGAGGATAAATCTTCTTCTGATGAAAAGAAGGAGATGGAGAAGTGGGAACGCTCAAATCGCATGAGTCTAATGATCATGAAACGTGCAATTCCAGAATCATTCAGGGGCACTATGAATGATGAAAGTAATGCCAAAGTTTTCCTTGAAAACCTTGAAAAGCGTTTTGCACAAAACGAAAAGGCGAAAACAAGTACTCTTTTGAGTAAACTTGTTTCCATGAGGTATAAAGGCAAGGGAAACATAAGGGAGTACATTTTGGAAATGTCTCATCTTGCTTCGGAACTTAAGTCACTCAAGCTGGAATTACCTGAGGAACAGCTTGTGTACTTAGTTTTGATATCTCTTCTTGCACACTTTAATCAGTTTAAGGTCAGTTACAACTGCCTGAAGGAGAAATGGACTTTTAATGAGCTCATTTCACATTGTGTGCAAGAGGAGGAAGGATAAAGCAAGATAAGACAGAAAGTGCTCATTTGGAATCCTCTTCTAAGGATACTAAAAAGAGGAAAGGTAAGGAAGTTGCGGTTGCAAGGCCCCAGAAAAAGCAAAATAAGGAACCTAAGGTTGAAACTTCAGAATCAGGTTGCTTTTTCTGTAAGGGGACTAATCATGTGAAGAAAGATTGTACCACGTACCACGCTTGGCGTGCGAAAAAAAAGGTACATCTCTTTCTCTTGTTTGTTCTGAAGTTAATTTAATTTCGGTACCTAAGAATACTTGGTGGGTAGATTCGGCTGCTACTACTCACATAAGTATATCTATGCAAGGTTGCTTGAACTGTCGAAAACCAAATGATGGTGAAAGATACATCTATGTGGGTGACGGCAAGAAGGTGCAAGTTGAGGCTATTGGCAAATTTAGGCTATTGTTTAAGACTGGATTTTATTTAGATTTGAATGAGACTTTTGTTGTACCGTCTTTTAGACGGAATTTGATTTCTGTTCCCAAATTGGACATATCCGGTTATACATGTTCATTTGGTGACAATAAAGTTAGTCTCTTTCAAAATTCAAATCTTATCGGTACTGGTCTTTTATCAACATATGATAGCCTATATTTTGTTGATATAATAACCTCACATAATGAAACTTTGCATACAAGTTCAAGTAGTACCAAAAGAAAATTAACTAATGAGAATTCTATATCACTCTGGCACAAACGTTTGGGTCACATATCCATTCAAAGAATTCAGAAAATCGTGTCAGATGGAATTCTTGATTCTCTTGATTCCTCAAATTCGGATATTTGTGTTGAGTGTATCAAGGGAAAACAAACAAACAAGACGAGATTAGGTGCTAAGAGAGCTTCGGACATCTTAGAATTGATACATACGGATATTTGTGGGCCATTCCCTACTCCTTGTAGGAATGGTCAACAATACTTTATCACATTCATAGACGATTACTCTCGTTATGGGTACCTATATCTTCTTCATGAAAAGTCCCAATCCATAGACGTGTTCAAATCATATAAGGCTGAAGTTGAAAATCAACTAAGCAAAAGGATTAAATCCGTTAGAACTGACCGTGGTGGTGAATACTATGGCAGATATGATGGTTCAGGTGAACAACGTCCAGGGCCATTTGCTAAATTCCTAGATGAGTGTGGGATCATCCCTCAGTATACTATGCCAGGCAGTCCTACGATGAATGGTGTAGCTGAGAGACGAAATCGGACCCTTAAGGATATGGTAAGAAGTATGATTTGTCGTACTACTTGCCAGACTCACTCTGGGGAGAAGCATTAAAAACCGCAGCTTATATTCTTAATAGAGTTCCAACTAAAGCTACAATCAAAACCCCATATGAACTTTGGACTGGGAATAAACCCAGTATTAAGCACTTACACATTTGGGGTTGTCCAGCTGAGGCAAGGCCTTATAGGCCGAATGAAAAGAAACTGGATGCTAAAACGGTTAGTAGCTATTTTGTTGGATACTCTAAAAGATCCAGGGGGTTTAAGTTTTATGATCCCACTTCTTGAACTATTTTTGATACGGGTAATGCTAGGTTTTTTGAGGATATTGAGTTTGGGGGGTGGGGAGATAAAGTTGTTAGAGATTTTGTCTTTGAGGAAGAACATATGTCTTTCCCTAAAGTTGTTGATCTTGGTCAGCGTGTTCTCATTCCTGACACGGATTACACAACTCCAGTTCAAGACAATCTCGAGAATCTCCCCAATCAAGTTCCTGATATTACTAATGAAAATCAAACTCAACAACCTCAAGAAACTGAAGTGCCATTAAGGAGATCCACTAGAGAGAGGAGAAATGCAATTCCGGATGATTATGTTGTATTTCTCCAAGAACAAGAAAGTGACATTGAACTTGAGGAAGATGATCCAATCAACTTCCGTCAAGTCATTAAAAGTTCTAACTCTTAAAAGTGGATTGATGCCATGAATGATGAGATGAAGTCTATGAGCGATAATGACGTTTGGGAGCTTGTTACATTGCCCAAAGGTATTAAACCAATTGGTTGTAAATGGATTTTTAAAACCAAAAGGGATTCAGGGGCAATGTTATTAAGTATAAAGCTCGTCTTGTCGCAAAAGGCTACACTCAAAAGGAAGGCATTGATTATAAAGAGACTTTCTCTCTAGTTTCATCGAAAGACTCTTTCAGGACTATAATGGCACTAGTAGCACATTTTGATCTTGAACTTCATCAGATGGATGTTAAGATAGTGTTTCTCAATGGTGACATTGAGGAAACAATTTATATGGTGCAACCTGAAAACTTTGTTTGGGATGAATCAAAGAAAAGGGTTTGCAAATTAAAGAAATCCATCTATGGGCTCAAGCAGGCTTCCCGTCAATGGTATTATAAGTTTCATGCAGTCATTACATCTTTTGGTTTTGAACCGAATATTGCTGATGACTGTATATACCATAAGTTCAGTGGGAGTAAGTATATTTTTCTGGTTTTATATGTCGATGACATACTGCTTGCCTGTAATGATATAGCATTATTGCATGAAACTAAGAATTTTCTTTCAAAGAAATTTGAAATGAAAGATCTTGGTGATGCCTCTTTTGTATTAGGAATTCAGATACAACGAGATCGCTCCAAAGGTATTCTCGGTCTGTCACAAAAGGGCTATATCGATAAGGTTCTTAAAAGATTTGGCATGCAGGATTGTAAACCAGGCATCACCCCTGTTGCTAAGGGAGACAAGTTTAGTCGCAAACAGTGCCCAAATAATAATTTTGAAACTGCGGAAATGGAAAAGACACCTTATGCTTCGGCTGTAGGTAGTCTGATGTATGCTCAGGTATATACACGACCTGATATAACATACATTGTTGGGATTCTAGGCATATATCTAAGCAATCCGGGAATGGACCATTGGAAGGCAGCCAAAAAGGGTCATAAGGTACTTACAGAGAACAAAGGACTACTTGCTTACATATCGGAAATCGGACCAGCTTGAGATCATCAGGTACACCGATTCTGATTTTGCTGCTAACAACAACAGTAGTTTGACGAAAGCAAAACATATGGACGTCAAATTTCGGGTTGTTAAAGAAAGAGTACAGAATGGACAATTGTGCATAGAGCACATTAGTACAAACTCCATGATTGCGGATCCGCTCACTAAGGGATTGACACCAAAAGTATTTCATGAGCATATTGCTATCATGGGTGTCAAATCAGTTAAGGATTATGAATTTTAGTGGGAGTTTGTATTATACAATTATGTATTGTCCATTACATTCAGTAATTCAGTTTTAAGGATATATCTGCAGATATTCAGTTTTAAAGTTTTATGTACTCTTAAGGTTTATGATTGATCTCAATAAACAGAACCAGTTGGAAATAGACATTCTATTTCAGACCACACTTTATGTTATTTCCATGCTACATACCTATACTTGATCCATGTCGTTGGTTATATTGATATACGCGATCTATGTTGGTTCTAGTTACGAAAGAGTAACTAAGAGCTCTTAGTTCCTATGTTGGTATGATTGATGGACCGGATTGTTCATGACAATTTTATTATGATAGCAATTTTGAGCTCATAAGGTTATATTGTAACACATAATGCTGAGGTTTGTACATATGTATGAGTATCTCGTCTAAGTGGGAGATTGTTAGATATATGGACTTATATCTACATACATATGAACAATATATGGATTAATTATATGTTATGTGCTATCTTTTGGTTTAGTCTAAATTGGTGGTTTTATGGACATTGTTAAGGGGGCCAATATATTGTCATATAAAGTGTAGGACTAATGTGTAAATACCCAAAAGGGTAACCTTAGTTAATGATGGGCTAACTAAGGTTACATATATGTAACCATGGTTACATGCTTATGACTTTTAGTTTCATAACTCATGTGTTATAAGTGGGGGTTATGGTTCCCATAAGAATGCAAGACATTCTCTTCTTCTTCCACCCATTGAGAGAGAGAACCATTGTTGTCTTGCATATCAAGTGGAAAACCATTCTCCATTTTTGGTCTTAGATAGATTCTTGTGAAAGCCAATACTTCAAGAAGGACAATCTTCAAGAAGGATCAAGGAGCTTTCAAAGCCAAACATTTGGACAATCATCAAGAAGGACTAAGGATTTCCACTTATGGATTCAGGTACGCTTCCGCTTATGTTGTTATTCCAAATAATTTGATATGAAGGCTATAATGTTTTAGTGGATATTATAATCCTAACATCATTCTCTTAGTATTTATAGATGTGAATCTTGCCAGATGGCGTTGGAAGGCCGTGATCATGTCGAGGCGATGCCTGCCAGTAGTGAATAGGCTGTGACCTTATTGATTAAGCTGAGTGGTTCTAGAGTGCTTATTATTAACGAATATCTACGCCATTTGTTAGCCCAAACATGCTCAAGAGCTAATTAATCTTATTAATTATCACGAGTCAAGTTTTGACATATACAGGTACTAAACTCATCTGTGTTGTCTGACCCAAAGTGCCACGTGACCCAATAAAAATATGTCATCTCATTAAATAGAAGGCCCATAGGTTCTACCTTTAGTCGCGGGGATAATTTTGTTAATAAAATTACTATCGTGCGTTTTTTTGGACGACTAGGTGGACGGGGGGCAACTGTAAACCATTTAGTAAACGATTTAATCCTTTTTCGTAAAATTTTAACATAACATACTGTTTGAGCTAGTAAGAGTTATCGGATTTAATTGAACCATATATGGACCTCTACCTTTGCTTCGTGAATTTTTTTCACACGGTATATTGTTTGAATAAGAGCTATCAGGTGTAAACGAACCCATAACTGAACTTCTTGGGCGATTCTGCTTAACTAAACAAAGTTGACTTTCAAACATTAAAATAATACAAATTTCTTTGTTTATAAGACAAAATTTTGCAACCGATGCAATGCTTGATTTTTGGTAGTTCATTTCGTATTATTAATACAAGCATAGGTTTGATGTAATCTATACACTACTAATTATTTTATGTGGACTATGAATAAAGTTTATGGGTACTGAATTTGTAATCGAACCTATAACTCATTAGTTACTGGGTTTGCAATTAAATATCTATATATATTTAATAAATTTTTTAATATAAATACATATCTAAGCAAAAAGTTACTGAGTTCGTCCGAACTCATAGGTAATACTCTCCCTCCGCTCTTGAAATAAAGAAGGTAAAAATTGTACATTAACAATATCTAGATAAAAATATATAAAGACAAAAATACGGTTAAAGTATGTAAATCTTCTTAACAAACCCTATGTTAACTTTCCATATAGAATATGCACGTTACATATAGTACTGACTATTATTTAACTCTGTACCAATTCGCAAATAGTCTAGAAATCAAACAATCCCTGTATTACATGAAGGAGTGATGTTTTTTGAGTTTGATTTTTATCATTTTACGCATCAAATTAGTTAAATATCCAACATAATAATTTGTTGCGTTTCAGAATGCATGAAACTTTTTAAACTTTTTATTATTTATATTATTCAGATTCAAATTAAAATGCTAATTTTTATGTCCAATATACTAGGATTATAAATAAGGAGAAAGGACCAAAAATGTCTGGCAAATTATATCGACAGCCCCTTAAAGTTGTTCACACTTTTTACTTAGACACTCCATCTTAAGTTCATTTCATTTGAACACTTCAATAATTTTCAACCCTTAGAATTTGATTGGGGCTTAGCTGTGAAAGAAATCGATTTAGCAATTTCTAACGGGTGAAAATCATTTACCCTCCCTAACTTTGTGTTAAAAATCAAACTCCCCCCTCAACTTTGAAAAATAATCATTCTCCCCCCTTTATCCTACATAAACCTCTTTTGCCCTTGAATTTAATTTCCTCCTCAATTTAATAGATTTTTATGATATGATATTTATTTTTTTATGATTTTAGTTATAACTTAAATTATGTAATATCTATTATAAATTGTAATTAGAGTTCACTAAAATTATAAGTAGAATAAGTACAACAACAACAATCGAGTAGAATCTCACTATAAGTAGAATAAGTAATTAGAGTCAATTAAAATTATTTTATCTTTATGATTATTATTTTAATGTAATGCATATTACATACTATATATTTAAGTTATGTTTTCTTAGCGAAGGAGCTAGAAATTGTTATTTTAATGTAATGCATATTACATACTATATATTTAAGTTATGTTTTCTTAGGGATAGAGCTAGAAATTCATATTAGAGGATTGAGAAATACCCCCTCTTTTTTCGGATTGAATTTGTAAGCTAAGATAACTTGGGGTGTTTTTTAATCCTCTTATATAAAAATCTCGGATTGAATTTGTGAGTTAAGAAATTAATGAACTCTATTCTCTTAGCTCACAAATTTTCATTTCTTAGCTCAAAGTTCAATCAGAGTTTTAATTTCATATAAGAGGATTGAAAAATACCCCCAAATTATATTAGCTCACAAGTTCAATCCGAAATTCATAAAAGGGAGTTTTTTCCTCTTATATGAATTTCAAGCTTCGCCGCGAAGAAAATATAACATAAATATATATTTAATATGTATTAAAATAACAATCATAAAGATAAGGTAATTTTAATTGACTCTAATTACTTATTCTACTTATAATTTTAATGAACTCTAATTATAATTTATAATAGATATTATATAATTTAAGTTATAACTAAAATCATAAAAAATCATATAATAAAAATATATTGAATTGAGAAGGAAATTAACAATTCTAGGGCAAAATAGATATTATGTAGGATAAAGGGGGGAGACTGACTATTGTTCAAAGATCGGGGGGAGTTTAATTTATAACACAAAGTTGGGAAGGGTAAATGATTTTCAACCATTTTCAACAGACCGTTCTCTTCCAATTTTGCTTTTTTCTCTTCTCATTCAAATCCCCAAATTAAGGAAACCATTAAATACCTTATTTTGGCTTTTACTTCTAAAGAATATAAATTTATAAATTTATCCAACATTTCACCAAACAGAAAGAAAATAAAGTTGAATCCTTAAAATTCCAAACATTTATTCTTCTTCGTTTATGTATTGGATAAATTTGGTTCCCTATGTTTTCATGTTATTTACGTACGCCCTTGACATAGAGAGCGGTCTAATTGAAGCCGACTCGAGTAAGGTCGGCCCCAGTAAGTGGAAGGACCGAGTGACATGACTCAAGACGATGTCGTTTCAAGATCTGACTTTCCCGTACACTGAGACCACCAACCCTTGGACTTTTTCTTTGATTATTTCGAGGAAGGTCCCTTAATATATAAAGGGGACCTTCCCTTTGTAAAGATTCATGTGTATTTTGCTATTCAGAATATACAACTCTCTCTCTCTCTCTCTCTCTCTCTCTCTCTCGTGAAAAGATTGTTACTTGCCTTATTGTTCTTACATTTCAAGCTATCTACACTACTATCACAGATCTTAGCCATATGATACTCTCTAGTTCATATTGCAGTTGATTTCGATTAACCCTTATTATTTTCAATTGTTCTTGAGTCTAATAAGTATTTACATAACTTTTTAGCCAAATAATTTGGCGCTGTCTGTGGGGATTTCGTGAATCAAAGTTGTAGTTTGCTTCTAGAGATCCTTAAAAAACACCACTATCTACAACCCAAAATGGCTGAAAACGATGCAAGAATGAAAGTTATCGTGGATGTTAGAGCCGATCTCATTGGCCCTCTCAACGCGGCTGCTGAAGGAGTGCTTTATACACAAACCCCAGTACCCTGATAAATGTGGAAAACTCACCTCCCCCTTCTGAAGATCTTGTGATTCCACGAGAAAAGGAGGCTTCTACATCTACAATTGAAGAAGCACCCCTTGAAGTAAGGAGGTTACTGGAAGAGTAGTTGACAAATACTCTGAGTAGTTTAGCTAAGGTGCCACCCCAAAAAGCTAGATGCACTCCAGCAACAGACCATGTTGCATCCGGAGATGAACTCGAGGTCACGCGAATGAACAACGTGCCCATCGATGCTCAAGCCCACATCGGCGCACTCACAGCCATCCTAAAAAAAGATGGAGGAAATGGAAAACGAAAATAGGTCGCTTCGCGACCAGATGAAGGAGCACCAAGAAAGAGTGGACAAGATCCCGGGTGCGCCTAAGCTGCTGCCAAAGCGAGACGTGGGGAGATTATTTGAACAACCCTACACGGAAGGAGCTGCACCATACCCCATCCCAAAGACCTTCAAAATGCCCCCTACTTGAAGGTATATGACGGGACCACAGATCCCGAGGACCACCTGACTCACTATGTCACAACAGTCAAAGGTAATGATCTATCAAAAGAGCGGGTACCATCCGTACTTCTGAAGAAGTTCGGCAAAATGCTAACAGGATGGGCCCTAACATGGTACTCCCAGCTACCGGCCAAAAGCATCTCCGCGTTCGAGGAGATTGCAGATGAATTTGTCACCACTCATGCAAGAGCCAAGAAGGCGGAAGCACAGGTCAACGACATCTTTGTTGTACGACAAACCCTAGGAGAAGGACTCAGAGAGTTCTTAGCCAGGTTCAACATGGTCAGAATGATCCTACCAAACGTGTCCGAAGGCATGGCAGTCGCAGCTTTTCAGAACAGGCTCAGCAGGGACGGCTCGAGGGCAACCAAGAAACTGCTCAGCCGCCATATGAAATATCCCCCCACCACCTGGGAGGTGATCCACAACACCTACTATGCCGAGGTACGTGGAGATGATGACAACCTTAACGGCCCAACCCGACGGTTGACAACTGTGCACCCAGAAATCCGAAGAGACCGACGCAGCGAGGGATGACGGGAACAAGTCCCATGCCTCAACAGGGAGAGGCACCAACCGTATAACAGATCCTCGCATCCACCACCACCGAGGCACGCGGACGCCCTACAATGACATGTCGCCCCACTGAGGAACGACAGAGATGCCTCTTTCATTATCTGCACATAACTTTTGTGTATCTCCTTCAGAAGTAGTGTACGCACTGGAGAAGCTGGGAAACAGAGTACAATGGCCAACAAAGATGAAGTCTGACCCCGTCACCCGAAAGTCAAACGCCCTATGTGATTTCCCCAAGAACGGGGGCACAGACCCGAAGACTGCATGGGTCTCCGGTAGGAAGTGGTCCATATGCTGAACCAAGGGTTCTTGAAAGAACTGCTCAGCAACAAGGGAAAACTCAACTTCGTACGCGGGTCGGAACAACCTCACGGCCCGCCAAGGCTGCCCTCACCAACACGCACCATCAACATGATCATTGGGGACGGCAATGACTCAACAATCAACCATGTCAAATTCACCATCACTCATAAATTAAAGAGGACCATCGTTCACGAACGGAATGACGACTTCGAAGATAGTATCACCTTCGATAAGTCTGATACCGATGATTTGTTTTCCCCCATTATGATGCTTTAATTATTACTTTACGCATAGTAGATACTGACGTTAAAAGGATCATGGTCGACGATGGCAGCGACACATGTATCATTCATCCAAGAGTCCTTACACTAATGGAACTCGAGGATAAGATAATTCCACGATGAATAACACTAACTGGGTTTAACAATGCAGTGGAAAGAACCTCCGGCGAGGTAATGCTGCCCGTTCTGGCAGGAGGAGTTATGATGGAAACCACTTTCCATGTAATGAACCAAGAAACAACGTACAACGCCATCATTAGACGTCCGTGGATACACGCCACGAGGGCAGTCCCCTCCAGTTTCTATCAAGTGATCAAATTCCCTACCCAATGGGGGGTGTACAACATACGAGGCGAGCCGCGCAGCACCCAAGAGTGTTATAAAATTGCTCAGGATTACAATTACACCAAACAACTCAAACGAGCGAGTGCGGAGGCATAGCAATCAGCCTTGTCGGGGACCAATGTCCACCCAACAGAGGACGCCATCAAAGATCCCGATGACATTGAGGCTAACAAGGCCACGGTTGAGGATCTCGACCCCTTTCAGCTGAGCGACAACGATTCCACAAAGAAGGCATACATAGGCTATGAACTTTCAAATCCAAGTAAGTATCGTGAATTTCTATCTAACCACACAGACCTGTTTGCTTTTTCCCATGAAGATATGCCAGTGATTCCACGGGAAATTGCCTCCCACAAACTGAACGTTGATCCGCTACACCCGCTCGTGCGGCAGGTAAGGAGAAAATTCAATGCCGCCATCAACGAAGCAGTAAGTGAAGAAGTAGACAAGCTGCTGGCGAACGGTTCCATTAGGGAGTCCAAATATCCGGAATGGGTTGCCAACGTTGTAATGGTCAAAAAGAAAAATGGAAATTGGCGGATGTGCGTGGATTTCACCGACCTAAACAAAGTATGTCCAAAAGATTCGTTCCCACTACCCCAGATTGACCAATTGATAGACGCAACGGCAGGGCACGAGATGTTAAGCTTCCTGGACGCGTACTCCGGCTACAATCAAATCATGATGGCCGAGGAAGATCAGGAGAAAACGACCTTCATCACTCACCAAGGAACATACTGCTACAAGGTAATGCCCTTCGGGCTCAAGAATGCATGGGCTACGTACAAAGGCTGGTGACTACGATGTTCAAAGAGCAACTCAGCAAAAAGATAGAGGTCTATATTGACGATATGCTAGTAAAGTCGTCGAAAAAAGAGGACCACCTCGATCACTTGAAAGAAGCCTTCAATATATTAAGAAGATATGGTAAGAAACTGAATCCTGAAAAGTGCGTCTTCGGCGTAGCCTTAGGAAAGTTCCTGGGGTTTCTGGTGTCACAAAGGGGCATCGAAGTCAACCCAGACCAGATCGAGGCCATAAAGCCATCCCAGAAATATTAAGCAGCAAAAAACAGGTGCAAAAAGCTGACGGGTCGAATAGCCGCCCTCTCCAGGCTCATCTCACACTCCTCCGACAGGTGCCATAAATTCTTCGGTGTATTGAAAAAGGACCAGGGACTGCAATGGAACGAAAAATGCATCGACGCCCTGAGGATTTTGAAGGCATACCTGTCATCGCCACCCATACTAGTCAAAGCTAACCCAGATGAACAATTGTTAGTGTACTTGGCCGTATCGGAAGTCGCGGTCAGCGCCATCCTAGTACGCGAAAATAAAGGTACGCAATCTCCTATTTATTACATTAGCAAAACTTTAGTAGATGCCGAAACCCGGTACCCACACCTTGAGAGGCTGGCATTGGCACTCGTAGTAGCTTCAAGCAAGCTACGACCTTATTTCCAATGCCACCCCATGAGGGTAATAACGACCTTCCCTTTAAGGAGTGTCCTACACAAACCCAAACTCTCAGGACGACTCGCTAGATGGGCCGTTGAGCTTAGCGAGCATGATATCACATACCTTACAAGGACCGCCATCAAGTTACAAGTCCTAGCTGACTTCATCGCCGACTTCAGTGCGGAAGTCCTGCAAAAGGCAGAACTTGAGGCACAGCGCGCATCCTCCGTAAACGATCTACGAATCCTTTATACAGATGGCACCACCAATGCATCGGGATCGGGACTGGGACTCGTTCTTGAGGTCCCCACGGGTGAAACAATCCGCCAGTCCATACGATGCCCAGAAATGACTAATAATGAGGCCGAGTATGAGGCCGTTGTTGCAGGCATGAAACTGGCCACCAAGTATGGGGCTTGCCAAATCCTCCTCCACTGCAACTACCAACTTGTGGTAAAGCAGATCACTGGGACTTATCAAACCAAAGAGCAAATGCTACAAAAGTACCAGACAGAAATCCGCAAACTGATGGCTACATTCGACAAATGCCGCTTCGAACAAATCCCCAGAGCACAGAACATCGAAGTTGGCCGCAACTACCAAAAACATCAACAAAGAAAGTGTGGTCACGCTCCTCCACTCGGCCATTGATCACACCGAGCTACTTTCATTAAACCTGACTTGGGACTGGCGCAACCAATTCATATCTTATCTACAGGACGGGACATTATCCCCCGATAAAAAGGAGGAGAAGAAACTTCGCATATAGGCCGCCCGATACTACATGATCAACAACGACCTTTACAAAAGGATGTTCGGAGGCCCCCTAGCCAAGTGCTTAGGGCTGCACCAAACGAGGCCGGTACTCGAGGAAGTGCACGAAGGCCATTGCGACGCTCACACTGGCAATCGCGCCCTTGTGCGATGCATCCTACGTGCCGGCTACTACTGGCCCGCCATGAAAAAAGAGGCAGCTGAGTATGTCCGCCGATGCGAGCAATGCCAAAAGTACGCCCCAATGATACACCAACCAGGAGAATCCCTCCATTTTGTCACTTCCCCTGGACATTCATCAAATGGGGAATGGATATAGTCGGCCCGCTACCCGCATGACGAGGAAAGGTACGATTTTTACTTGTTTTAACTGACTATTTCTCCAAGTGGGTGGAAACAGGTGCGTACGTGCAAATACGCGAACAAGAAGTCATCGCCTTCATATGGAAGAACATCATATGCCGCTTCAGCATCCCCAAAGAAATCAGCTGCGACAACGGGCGCCAATTCATCGGTCAAAAAATGACCGAGTTCTTCGAGAAATGGCGCATCAAAAGAATACTATCCACGCCATACCACCCCGCCGCCAACGGCCAAGCGGATTCCTCCAACAAAACAATTCTAAACATACTGAAAGCTGGAAGATGCCAAGGGGCTATGGCCCGAACTGCTGCACGAAGTCCTGTGGGCACACAGAACTACACCCAAATCCAGCACCGGGGAAAGCCCGTACTCACTAGTTTATGGAACCAACGCGGTCATACCTGTCGAAGTAGGCGAACCCAGCCTAAGCTATTCGCACACCAGTGGAACAGAAAATGACACCAGCAGACTTCAAGATCTTGATGAAGCCGAAGAAAGGAGGAAAATGACCCACATCAGGATGATAGCCCAAAAACAACAAATCGAAAGATGTTACAACAAAAAGGCAAAAATAAGGTCACTCAAAGTAGGGGACTACTTCCTCAAAGCCAAGACGTTGGCCTCCAAAGACCCAAATGATGGAAAACTTGGCACAAACTGGGAAGGACCCTACAAGATCACAGCGGCAGCTGGGAAAGGAGAATTCCAGCTAGAGACAATGGAGGGAAAAATGCTCTAGAACAACTGGAACATCGCTCACCTCAAACATTTCACTTCTAAAAGGTGTCCCCTAAGTCATACTCTTTTTCCCTTACCCGGGTTTTGTCCCAATTGGGTTTTCTCGGGAAGGTTTTCAACGAGGCGGCAAAGGGAACACCTGGAGATGTTTGCAATACAAGTGTATCATAACAACCTCTCTGTGTACTCTCCAAGCCCGACATGATACAGGGACTGGATTACGGCCATCTTCAGATGTATAGAAAGGCTACGACCATCTCCAAATGAATGAAAACGTCTACGGCCATCTCCAAATGAATAGAAAGGCTACAACCATCTCCAAATGTATAGAAAGGCTACGACACCTCCAAATGTATGAAAGGGCTACAGCCATATCCAAATGAATGAAAAGGGCTACGACAATCTCCAATGAACGAAAAGGCTAAGGCCATATCCAAGGAATGAAAAGGCTACGGCCATCTCCAATGAATGAAAAGGCTATGGCCATCTCCAATGAATGAAAAGGCTATGGCCATCTCCAACGAATGAAAAGGCTAAGTCCATCACCGTTAACAATCGACCCAATGTCGACTACGGCACAATGAAAGACTCAACGACAGTCGAAGTAATTACATGGCTAAGGCCATTAGCATCATCATGGCTAAGGCCATTGATTCAACATGGCTAAGGCCATCGCCGTTAACAGTCGACCCAATGTCAACTACGGCAGAATGAAAGACTCGACGACAGTCGAAGTCAATTACATATATAAGGCCATTAGTATCATCATGGCTAAGGCCATTGATTCAACATGGCTAAGGCCATCGCCGTTAACAGTCGACCCAAAGTCGACTACTGCAGAATGAAAGACTCGACGACAGTCGAAGTCAATTACATGGCTAAGGCCATTAGAATCATCATGGCTAAGGCTATTGATTCAACAAGGCTAAGGCCATCACCGTTAACAGTCGACCCAATGTCGACTACGGCAGAGTGAAAGACTCGACGATAGTCAAAGTCAATTACATGGATAAGGCCATTAGCATCTTCATGGCTAAGGCCATTGATTCAACATGGCTAAGGCCATCACCATTAACAGTCGACCCAATGTCGACTACGACAGAATGATAGACTCGATAATAGTCGAAGTCAATTACATGGTTAAGGCCATTAGCATCATCATGGCTAAGTCCATTGATTCAACATGGCTAAGGCTATCGCCGTTAACAGTCGACCCAATGTCGACTACGTCAGAACAAAAGACTCGATGATAGTCGAAGTCAAACGGCTAAGGCCATCGATTTTACACGGTTAAGGCCATCAAATTTTATATGGCTATGGCTATTGTTTTTACACGGATAAGGCCGTCGAATTTTACATGGCTACGACCATTGTTTTTGCACGGCTAAGGTCGTCAAATCTTACATGGCTAAGGCCATCACTTTTACACGGTTAAGGCCGTTGAATTTTACATGGCTACAACCATTGTTTTTACACGACTACCGCCATCGTTTTTTATACGGCTACGGTCGCCGAATTCAACATGGCCACAGCCATCATTTCTACACGGTCAAGGCCACCGAATGACCCACTTAGCTTCAACTAAAAAAACAATATATACAATATTGATCCAGAAAATAGAAAAGATTAACTATGGCAAAAGTCATATGTCTTTATCATCAAAAGGGTCACCACCCATGATACAAGAATCGATATTTACAAACATACTTACGAAAGTCCTAAAGGCCTCCGCCACTCTGATTATCCTGCCCCGCATGGTATTCACGTGGCCCGTCTTCATTCCCAGGAGGATACGCCTTGGAAATCCAAGAGCTGGACTCCAAACGGTTAACATCTGCTGAGTTACCCCCCTCCCGGGCCGGTGATTCGGGACTATAGCCAGCTGCCTCGCGGGCAGCTCTAACCAACTGGTGTTGGCTCTCAACTTCTGCCTCAGATGCTCTCCTGGCCGCCAAAAATTCTTCAAGTACGGCCAGTCGGGCCTCTTCATACACCCACATCTCATGTGCCTCACGAGACGCATCAGCCTGTCCAAGAGCCCGCTTGAGGTCCTCAACCTCGGCCTTCTTGGCATCAAGTTCCGCTGTTAAGGCCTCAACCAGAGCGCGCAATTCTGCCGCCTCCTCTGCCACTACGCGGCCAAGCAGTAATTCTTTGTCCTTAGCTTGAAAAAGGACCTCCATCTCCGCAGTTCGAGCAACAACGGCTATGAGTTGTTCGTCGACTTTCTCCAACTCATCCACCCTCTCTTCAACTGCTCCTCAAACTGCATGAGGCCCTCATGGATAACCCTGAAGTTAGGGTCCTGTTTGTACATATCGGCCAAGGTCTGGTGCGCCTCTTGCGTCCTGTTATATTTCTGCACCAACCTATTGTATTTGGCCGCCTTCTTCTTCAGGCGTCGACCCCTCTCCGCCTCCAAGATAACGGTCTGAAAAAAACCAAAAAGTAAGTGCAAGGAAAATTACCCTCCACAAATGCAAAAGAAAAAATCATCAATCAAAACAAAAGACATACCTACAAGGCTGCACCCGCCACTCTTCAGGCCAAGTCCTTGTCGCTGAGCTCCGTTAGGGCTGCGCTCTCAGCACCCGCACATAAAAGTTTCATGCTGGTGGCTACCTCCTCACAATTCTCCAACAAATTATAATGACTAGGAATCACTATGCGACGGGAAGACTGGCCAGCCACCATCTCCACTTGATCTAAGGACCCGCCTTCTCTGCTCGCGTCCTCAATGGCGATCTCTGGGCCTGCCACATTCAAACCTTCGCCCCTTTTTTTCGCGACCTCCCGCGACCCATCATTCCGAGCACGTGCCGAGCGGAGGTTAGTACAGCCTCCCTCATGAGAGCGGACCTCCCCGAGTGAATGGCCTCAGCCATGAAGACCGGCCTAGATTCAGAGCGGGGTGGTTTAACCATCTCTGTCTGCGTGACCACCGCCTTGCCAGTACGAATCCGACATCTCCTCATCTCCAAGGACTCTTCCTCTTCACGGTCCCCCTCCATGGGACGCAAGTCGGTCTCAGACGGTGTCACTTTGATAGTAGGCGTCCTTATGGGGGCAACCTCGGGGGTGTTCCTAGGCACAGCCGCCGGTATCTCCTCGAGCGTCACTTCAAGTACGGCCTCAGGCGCTGCCTCAGATATTGCCTCAGGAGCCGCCGCTGAAGCGACCTCTTTCCTTGAGGGGGGAGAAGCATTGCCCTAGACGTACCCACGAGAATCATATCCTCCTCGTCAGAATTAGACACCGCCATAGAAGGGCCAACCACAGTCTTCCTCTTCTTCTTCTTCTGCACCTTCTTGGAAACGCCCCGACCGATCAAAACATGTATGGGTTGAGCAAGGAAAATTATGGGGGGCCCCCAAGCCAAAGCGGAAGGGAAAAATCAAGCAAGGCCATTACCTATCAGCCATAGAGCCTAAGGAATTCTGTCCAGGTATGACACTCTTCCGCAAATGGTATCAATGCTTGCACCCACGACCTGATGTCATCAATCTTTCGAGGAGGGCGAGCTGTCACTACACAAAGGTAAAAAGAAATCTACAATGTTTAAAGCCAGCAAGATAAAATTGACGTAAAAACTGCGTACAGGAATGCTTACATGCTTCGTGCCATGCCTTCGGGAACCCTTCGGGGTTAGACACCAGATGTTCATTACGCACATAGAAAAACTTCTTCCAAAAATTTACGACTGGCCTTGTCATTAACTTGCACCACCAAACTCTTCTTGCTCCGATGTACTAACTGGAGCATGTTGTCTCTCATGAAACTCACGCTGAACATTTGCTAGAGGTGGTGAACAGAGACCTCCTTCTCAGCCTTAGCCGCGTAGGTGGTAAGAACCCTACACGGCTTCAGAGCATACGGGGCCGGACACGCCCCGTACAGACGACAAAGCTCCTCCGCCAGAGGATTGAGCGGGAAGTTATACCCAATCCGAAAAGCGTACTCATAGAATGTGCAGTATCCAGGCATGTGTACATTAGCATAGTCCAGCCCGGCGGGAGCCATCTCAACATAATTAGGAATATCATACGACTTCCTGAGAGCAGCCAAGTGAGAAGGCGTCAGCTCGCTGAGTTCCCAAGGAGGAAGTTTACACTTGTTCTTAAAATCCTTCCATGTAACCATATCCAGTGGGAGTATGTTGGCCATTGATAGAGGAACGAGAACCTCCTCGGCTTCCCCATCATCTGAAGACAATGAAACCCTAGAAAGGGCATCATCCTTAGTCCTGGTACTATCGTGGCGGCGCTTAACCATGATGGAAGTTATAAGAAAAAATGATTCGGGAACACAGGGTTCGATTCCTAGGAACAAAAGTTTGAGAAGAAAATAGCAACGGGTACCAGAAAAAGATGAGGAAAAGATTGAGGAAATACTCTCTGAAAAAGATCGAAAGATGAATTAGGTTCAACCTCCCCTCTATTTGTAATAAAAGGCACACGAAAATCGAATAGGCATGATTAGAAAGCCGGCGCGGGAAATCAAAACGTCACGTCATGGCCTGAACCGCCTGGGGAGCAAAAGTAATGATCACGCACGTGATCGATGATGTCATCCTAAAAAGGAGCCCTAAAAGGAGGTTATATGTCAACGGCATAACACCTTCGCATATGATCACGCCCTTTTCCGCAGTATCTACAAGTACGGCCAAATTTCTAGAACGGTCGAGCACGTATGTCCATTCGTTGAAGACGTCTCTCGGCTACGTCCCCAACAAATGGAGGGACTATCTGTATTGGACAAATTTGGTTCCCTATGCTCTCATGTTATCTAGGCACGCCCTTGACATAGAGAGCGGCCTAATTGAAGCCGACTCGAGTACGGTCGTCCCCAGTAAGTGGATGGACCGAGTGACATGACTCAAGACGATGTCGTTTGAAGCTCTGACTTTCCGTACACTGAGACCACCAACCCTTGTACTTTTCTTTGATTATTTAGAGGAAGGTCCCTTAATATATAAATGGGACCTTCCTTTTGTAAAGATTCATGTGTATTTTGCTATTCAGAATATACAACTCTCTCTCTCATGTGAAAATACTGTTACTTGCCTTATCGTTCTTACATCTCAAGCTATCTACACTATTATCACAGATCTTAGCCATACGATACTCTCTAGTTCATATTGCACTAGATTCCGATTAACTCTTATTATTTTCAATTGTTCTTGAGTCTAATAAGTATTTACATAACTTTTTAGCCAAACAGTTTATTTGGTCTTTTCTCAAATCAAATTCTCTCTTCTACAATTAGCTCAATAGATTTTTTTTTAAAAAATATTTATTAAAAAGCTTGAAAACATTCTTGACAATATCAGTGCAGGAAGCTTCAGAAACATCAAAGAAAGAAAGAATCAGAGTCGATGATGCCATTGATATTTACTTTGAGGTGGAAATTAGGAGGAAGAAGAATGGTGGCAGGGGTTGGGGTCGTGGGTAAGAAGAGAGAAGTTTTATTTTGTGTCTCATACAATTTATATTAGTTGTACGAGGCTTTTTTTGGCGAAAAATTTAAAAATAGTCAGATTTACCACAGGTCGTTGAAAAATAGCCAAGTTCAAAAGTCATCAAAATTTAACCACTTTAAATCTGAGCGAAAACACTGTTCAAAATACGGAAAATATGCCCGTAAATTTTACAGGAGTTCCAGCATAAGTATGCTTGAACTCTCATAAATTTTACGGGAGTTCCAAGATAACTATGCTGGAACTCCCGCAAATTTTCCGGGAGTTTAAACATAATTATGCTGGAACTCCCGCAAAATTTACGGGAGTTCCAGCAAGTATAATTGTCGTATAATAATACTGGAGTTTGGAGCACTGGTGCTCCAGTCTCCCGCAAATTTTAAAGGAGTTAGCAAAGTATACCGGTCCAGCATAATATGCTGAAGCTCGTACACAAATGCACCAAAACTCCCGTATATTACTCTGGACCGGTCCCTGTTGCAGCAAAATAGTGACTATTTTTATTGACTTGGTAAACAGTGGCTATTTTTCATTGACCAGTGTGAAAACTGGCTATACCATGATATTTTAACTTCTTTTTGTCTCATAAATCTGTGGATCCCAATCTTATACTGCTGGGTCCACAAAAATGTGGGTCCACAAAACTGTGAGACAAAAAAGTTACCTCATACAACTAGTATCAGTTGTATGAGACACAAATTAAAATTTTCCGTAAGAACACAAATTAAAGTTTTTTTTAAAAAATAGTTTAAATTAAATCCACATGTCCTTGTATTATTCGTCACTCTATCGTGTGAATTACATGCTTCTTTTATAATTGGCTGCCTTTAAATTTTTGTGTCTAAACAACATATTTGAGATATGGTTGGAATATTTAACTGGAACAGACTTAAGATGAAGTGTCTAAGTGAAAAATGTGAACAACTTTTAGGGATTGTCAATGTATTTTGCCAAAATACCCCTTAGCTATGAGAAATAGAGCAACTGTACCGTTATTTTGGAAGTGGTCTCAAACATACCCTTCTCATTAGTGGATTAGTTTAGATTTGTCCCTCAACTATGGCCTATGACAAATAGAATAAATTTGCCCTGAGTTTGAACTTGGCCCCAAATATACCCTTATCAACTACTTTATATTTGCTCCTCAAAATTAATTGAATTCATTTTTTTATTAATCCTTTTATTTTGATGTAAAAAAATTGCCTTCTATTTCTAAAATAAACTAAGGAAGAACAAAAAGAAGATAAAAAGAAAAGAGAAAGAACATGTTGTTATAAATAGACTTCTATTTAAGGTGAATGTCTATAATTAGAGAGATTCTAGAGTTTTATTCTTGGTAGCTAAGTCACTACCTCCCTATAAATAAAGGGGTCTTCTACCATTGTAATACATCCCTAACAATCTCTAAGTATCAATGAGAATACTCCTCTCTCTCTATTCTCTCTATTGCTCTTGTTCTTGTATTATTGTTCTTGTCTTTATATTATTTCATATCACGTTATCAGCACGAGACTCTACCGTCTCAAGAACCATTCTCGAAAAATCTAAGGTATTTCCCTCTTCCTAATTTAATTTCGATTATGTCTGACATTACGAAAAGAAAGTTCGTTGCCCTTTAAATTTCGGGCAAGAACTATATGACATGGGTGTTGGATGCTAAAATCCACTTAGATGCTATGGGTCTCGGAGACACCATTAAAGATAGAGAAAAAGCATCCACCCAAGACTGTGCGAAGGCCTTGATTTTCTTGCGCCATCACCTTGATGAAGGTTTGAAGATTGAATATCTCACCGTCAAGGATCCACTCATCTTGTGGAACGGCTTAAAGGAGAGATATGACAACCTGAAGTTGGTCACTCTGCCACAAGCACGATATGATTGGGCTCATCTGAGGCTCCAGGACTTTAAGTCCGTTTCTGAATATAATTCTGCAATGTTCAGAATTACTTCTAAATTGAAGCTATGCGGAGATAAAATCTCCGATTATGATATGCTTGAGGAAACGTTTACAACGTTTCATGCCTCCAATATGGTACTGCAACAACAGTACAGAGAGAAAGGCTTTACAAAGTACTCTGAACTGATTTCTCTTCTACTAGTGGCTGAGCGAAATAATGACCTGCTCATGAGAAATCACGAAAATCGACCAACTGGGTCTACACCACTGCCTGAAGCAGATAAGGTGCACTCTCATTATGCCAAACATGAAAACGGCCATGGTCATGGTCGTAAACGGGGTCATAGCCAGGGACGTAGACAAGGAAGAAATTCCAATGAAGTCCGTCAACCCCCAAGGAGAGATAACCGCCGAAAGCAGAAACGGGATCATGAAGATCCTAAGGCAAATGGTTCAGAAACTATATGTTATCGTTGCGGTGGGAAAGGGCACTGGTCAAAGACTTGCCGTATACCAAGACATTTGGTTGACCTTTATCAAGCATCTCGAAAGAGTAAACGCCCTGAAACGAATTTTGTCTCTGACGACAACTTTGACATCACCCACTTGGATGTGGCAGACTTCCTTGAGCAACCCGAGGGGAAATAGACCACCTAATCGGTGATGGGTCCGTGATGAAAGAAGATGGAGTTATTTGATCTTGTTCTACTTATTTGTATTAGTTAGTGAATAAACTAATAGTCATTAGTATTAGCTCGTATTAGTTAGTTCATGATGCAATGTTAGCAGTAGTTATTTAGAATGTCTTCAATATGCTCAAATATCAATAATATTTTTATTTTCCAGTAGGGGTAATCGACTAGCCTGAAAAACTAGTCGATTATCTAATATTTTCGCATTAAAGCTGAAAAACAATTGATCGACAATCGATTGTCTATGTCTAACAATCGATTGTCGTTAGACTGTAATCTGGAATTTTTCAAAAATCATCCACAATCGATTGTCTATGTCTAACAATCGATTGTCGTTAGACAGTGTAATCTGGAATTTTTCAAAAATCATCCACAATCGATTGTCTATGTCTAACAATCGATTGTCGTTAGACAGTGTGATCTGGAATTTTTTCAAAATAGTCAACAATTGATTGTCTATGCTTAACAATCGATTGTCTTAAGACAGTGTGCTCTGGAATTTTTCAAAATAGCCAACAATCGATTATCTATGTTTAACAATCGATTGTCTTAAAACAGTGTGATCTGGAATTTTTCAAAAATTGTCAACAATCGATTGTCTATGTCTAACAATCGATTGTCTTTAAAACAGTGTGATCTGGAATTTTTCAAAAATAACCAACAATCGATTGTCTATGTCTAACAATCGATTATCTTTATATAGTGAGGTCTGGAATTTTTCAAAAATAACCAACAATCGATTGTCTATGTCTAACAATCGATTGTCTTAAGACAGTGTGATCTGAAGTTTTTCAAAAATAGCAAATAATCGATTGTGTGTGTTTAACAATCGATTGTCAATGTTCAACAATCGATTGTGTGTGTTTAACAATCGATTGTTTTATGAAAATGCTTAAACTGAAATTTTCAAACTGCATAGTAATCGATTATGGAAAACATATAATCGACTATCTGATTTATTTAGTCAACTGACCTCAGCAGATTTTGAAAATATTGTTTAAATGTGAAACAAAAAGTTGTTTATTCCCATGTTCGCATATTTTCTTTTGTATGCCAAACCATGGGAAGTAAATTGATTGAAGGCTCCGGAAGAGCAACTGTAACTCTGCCCAAAGGCACGACGTTTATCTTAGAGAATGCAATATTCTCCTCCAAGTCTAAGAAGAACTTGTTGAGTTTTAATGATATCAATCGCAATGTTCTCCTCCAAGTCTAAAAGGAACTTGTTGAGTTTTAAAGATATCATTCAAAATGGATATCATATTGAGACAATAGATGAGAATAATCTTGAATTCTTCATGAAAACGAGGCTGCCCATTTCGGTTTGGGTTCACGCCATTTTGCATGCAGCAATACTAGTTCGTCGGCTGCCCACTTCGGTTTGGGGTCATGCCATTTTGCATGCAGCAATGCTAGTTCGTCGGCTGCCCACTTTGGTTTGGGGTCACGCCATTTTGCATGCAGCAATACTAGTTCGTCGGCTGCCTACTTCGGTTTGGGGACACGCCATTTTGCATACTGCAATGCTAGTTCGTCTCTGACTGACGAATTGACACAAATATTCCCCGTTGCAATTGGTTTTGGGTCATGAACCCAATATATCCCATTTAAGAATCTTTGGATGCGCAGTATATGTGCCTGTAGCACCGCCATCCCGCACCAAAATGGGTCTGCAAAGAAGGTTAGGAATATATGTTGAGGTTGAATCGCCCTCCATTATTCGCTACCTCGAAACATTGACAAGAGATTTGTTCACTGCACGATTTGCAGACTGTCAATTTGATGAGACACTTTTCCCAAAATTAGGGGGAGAAGTTGGTGAAACCAAACGGGAAATTTTGTGGAAAAATGCATCATTATCTCATCTTCATCCACATACCTCTATTTGTGAAAGAGGCACAAAAGATTATCCATTTGCAAAGAATAGCAAATCAAATGCTTGACGCATTTATAGATTTGAAAAGGATAACAAAATCACATATCCCCGAAGTGAATGTGACAACATCTGATTCACGAATACATATTCATTATTGGAAGAATATGAACATGAAATTGGTATTAAGTATACCACACTCACCCCTAGAAGGAGGTTTGAGATGATACCACACTCACCCCTAGAAGGAGGTTTGAGATGATATATGGCATGAATGATCGTTGGTCACGTACCTATTGTACGCCAAAGTATTTTGGAAATATGACTATTAAAGGACAACGATAATGCAAGAAATATATCTTGCATATAAGTTTGACATGACCATAATGGTATAACTTTCTCTTTAAGAAAGATATTCACCACATGGATGTTGATGAATCTGTGGTAGTACAAAATTAATTGAGAGCTCTAGAAGAGCCAATTATTACTATGTTGGAGAAACACAATTGAGTATTGTACTGTAGTAAGTCTCAAAGAAACTTATTCAGTTTCCAAAGTACACGCGAAAGCGATTCATTATATTGAGACTATAAATAAAGGAAGGCTTTGATATCTCCTATTACTACAACTTGTAGCGGGGTAATTTGCATATGAAAAGCTACCCGCTTTGTTCTCCAGTTTGTACTACACAAACAAAAGAATGTCACAATAAAGTGGATATCTATTGGTATAAAACCCATGTCATAATAAACCTGAAGTTTATTGATAAGTGCACATGTCATGGTGTAAATTTGAAGTTTACCAATATTGATAATTTATTCAGTTGGCATTCGTGTTAGCCATCTCATTTTAAGTATGATGTGCAAATTCACATAGGTGAATATTAAAGAACTAGAAAGTTCTTTACGAATTCTCTTGTATCACTTGTTCTCATTAATGAACTGACCAACTAAAGAGTTCGGGTTGAAGCCCATAAATTCTGAAAATATCAAAGGTGAATATGGGCCCATTCACCTGCCATGTATACCACATATGATGCATCTATGATATGGTTACATGCGCAATTGTTATTAACCCGCAGCCTGGCCGGTGCTTGCGAGGTAAATTGCTCAGTAATCTAACTTCGAGCATAATTTCCAGATTTTCTACTCAAGATAGTTCATCTTGATAAGTTGGTTTATATCAAAGTTGGTTTAGCAAGATAATTATTGAGTGCTTCCACTTAATAGCTAAACTGTTTCTTATGAGAACAAAGTTATATATATCAGTTTGATATACGTTGTATACGAGAGTATATTATATTCTCCCCTCACAAGTGGTTCAGGGTCAGGAACCAAATAATTTCATCTTATTATTAATGTGCCGTGTATATTGACATGATAATGCACAAAGATGATTTCCCAAAGTTGAGGAAACAAGTTAGCTTTTCTAACATGAGGGGGAGACATGATAAACACTTGAGAAAAGGTTACATGGGATGAATTATCATTTGTATATGTATATCCCCGAATATCATGATATGAACCTGGAGTTCATAAAAGGGATAATTCAATTGCAACATATTGCAGAGCATGCTATACGCATTTGCTGACCCAAAGAAAGTAACTAAATGGAAGAGATACAATTCAAGAAGAATTGATTCCATATGAAAGACATATAGTTTTGAACCTATAGTTCAAATGCTTGAAAGTATAAAGTCAAAGGTATGTATAATCAGTTTTCGATATCTTATTTGTCTAGCATGACATGGAAAACTTGATATGCATCTAAAGTCTATTATATGGCTTATATGACTTAACTTGAAAGATTTAAGTTGCTTGAAGCATATGCAATTCTTGGTCCTGAAGTACCACATCCTTAGTACAATTTGTGTACGTATGTATCTTGCTATAACTATAAGCATGATGACATTGAGAATGCATCTATGGAGATATTGAAGAGTTATTCCACGACATTATATGAAGATGTTCATATCTATCAAGAATGATGATTTTAAGGTGCGGAATATTTATTCAAGTCAATATGGTTTATTTGTCAAACGTCTACCAAAGATCGTTTTGAAGATGATGCACAAGATTGGAATGCAAATGCTCAAGGATATAAATTGATGTTCTTATTAGGGGGAGTTAATGCGCGTTGCACTCTTTTTCCCTTACAAGGTTTTGTCCCAATTGGGTTTTCCTTGCGAGGTTTTTAACGAGGCAACCAATAGGCGCATATTCAAACATGTGTACTCTTTTTCCTTTCTTTAATTTTTCCCATTGGGTTTTGGTTTTAAGGTTTTAACGAGGCACATTGTTGAATAGACATTCAAGGGGGAGTGTTATAAATAGACTTCTATTTAAGGTGAATGTCTATAATTAGAGAGATTCTAGAGTTTTATTCTTGGTAGCTAAGTCACTACCTCCCTATAAATAAAGGGGTCTTCTACCATTGTAATACATCCCTAACAATCTCTAAGTATCAATGAGAATACTCCTCTCTCTCTATTCTCTCTATTGCTCTTGTTCTTGTATTATTGTTCTTGTCTTTATATTATTTCATAACACATGTAGAATTGTTTTTTCCAGAAATACACATCAAAAGCAAAGATTTACTAAATATTTCATTTTGCTCAAAGAACAACTAATAAGTCTTCCCTCTTTTAGTTTATGTCTTTGTAAAGATCAATACTCTCACGTCTACACAATTACAATTATATGCATAAAATTAGCTCAAAAAAATTTAATAACTTATAAATTTATTCTTTCTGGCGTGACATCAAATATAATTTCTTCAGCAAGATCAAAACTTATTGTTAAGTGCACATAATAACTTCCTGCAATTTCTTCATTCTCTTTCAATTATATTTTATTGATGTAAATGTTCTTGCTGATTATTTATTTTCCCTTAAAAATATTTATTGCCTAGAATTAGTATTATATTTAATAGTTGTTAAATTTCAGGAGCCAATTTTTTTAATAGGAAAAAGACATGAATATGATGAGTAATTAGATGGTTTCGGCTCTTTTAACCATTTGGGTATGTGTAGTTTTTCTGGTTAAATTTTTTTCAAGAAATTTTTGGGGTTAAAATTATTGTCTTACATGGTGGCACTACATCTTAATAGTAAAATATTATTTAAATGGGTAAAAATAAGAAGTTGGATACCGTTAGTTTAGAGGGGCAAATATGAGCTAGTCCACTCATAATATGATCATATTTTTGTTGGAGTTTTTAATGCTTTTTTGTTTTTGTTTTTCCTTTTCTTCACTGAGCCGAGGGTCGAGTGGAAACAGCATCTCTGCCCTTTCGGGTTGGAGTAACGCTCGTCTACATATTGCCCTCCCCAGACGCCACTTTGTGGGACTATACTGGGTAATTGTTGTTATTGTATTTGGGACCAAATTCAAACGGATGAAGATCTATTTCCCCTAGCCGAAGAGCAATATTTGCCCTTTTCCGTATAAATAATAGAAAAGATAGATAACATGTACATATATGGCGGGTAAAAGATTTCTACACTATCAAGTATAACAATTTATATTACTTTAGAAAGCTAAAAATAGAGGGTAATATTTGAGCACTGCGTCTTGAATGATGGAGTACAAATATGCAGGGATGGAAATGAGAAAATTAAATGAACATTAGAAGATTGGATATAATTTGTTCGATGTAAACTTAGCTAGTAGCATTTAGCCATAAATTTTAAATTTATTTTGAAAAATCTGATTTCAGTGGAGTTTGGTTTGAAGATAAAAATGTGTTTGGACATACGTTTTCAAAACATATTTCCCAACTTTATTTTGGAAAAATATATATATAATTCCTAAGTTTTGAGATTTTGGCCCAAAATCAGCAATTGGGGTAATTTCGGGATTTAGGGTTAGGGATATGGGATTTTGCCAAAATGTGGGCAAAATTTATGGCCAAACATGAGTTTTGAATTCTAAATTTATTTTGACAAAACTCATAGCCAAACAGGGCCTTAGTTTTAATCCATAGTTTGACAAAAAGTGTTTGATTCCCCCTCATTCAATCAAAAGAATTACAATTTTGGGATGTTACAAGGCAGAAAGACATACATGACACATATATTTGTCTCCCTTTGTCATGTCGGTCCTCAAACTTAACAGTTTGTCAATTGAACACTTACATTCCTTCAAACCGTGTATAAAAAATGCTTATGACTTGAGGCCTCCACTGCTTGTAATACAATCTCCTACAAGTAGGACATCACGTTAAGAAAATTAAACCACGTATGCTCCAAGTCATTTATTATGGACACATAGAAAATAAAACAGAAAATGATTATTACCCCCTCCCCCCCAAACCCAATTTTACCATCATTCTACACTTACCCGCTTAGTTAGGGCTTAGAAATTATGAACCACTTCTGTCTCTCTTCTCTTCTCTGTCACTGTAGCCGGGATTTTTTATGTCCAAAGCCTACTTAAATCCTATCTGCTTCGTTTTTTGTCATTAACAAGGGTTGTTGGTTTATTTTCGATTTCTTTTTTTTGAAATAAAGGAAAATCAATGGTTGAACAGAGATTAAAAATGGAGAAAAATCAAAGGCGGAACAAAGATTGTTGGTCTTCACCTCCAAATTTCAAAATTTAACGTAAAAGAGCATGTAGGTTTGCACTTAAGAAAATAACCTTCCAATTGAGGCTCAAATATATAATATTGAAAACAAGGCAAGAGACACCACCATGGCTGCAAACACCGATTGCAAGTCGCCACCGTCTGGGTTGCCCCGCCAAGTTACGGCTCCGATTGTTCTCTTGCCATAATCAATTTATTATTATCTTGGCCTCAAAATTTTGCTATAATTATTATTCATTCTTATTTTAATTATTTCTGGTTCAAAATATTTATATTCGTACTCATTATCCGCGTAAATTACGCTCACTTTGTCCAGTTCAACCATTATTTTACCATATGTGTTTGGTCAATGATCAGAGGGGTTTAAGTAATAGGTTTTAATCAAGTTAAAGTGTCTAGATAAAAACAAATAAATTAAGAGGACCGATAAAATATGGTGAAACAAGTATATATGTCATTTAAGCCATTCTGCCATGTTAAAACTCTAATCTTAAGAATTTTTCCAAATAGAGTAGATCCCTTCTAAAGGTTTAGACTTGGAATTTTTATTTTTCTTTGCTTTTGAGTACCAAACCTTTGCCAATATCTTGTCTTATACTAGCTAATAGATCATCATTCAGGGATGTATTGTGTTTTGCCCTTCATACTATGCGGAATTGAGTAATTTTGTTCTTCGTTAAACTTTTGGGCTCCATTATGAGAAAGTTCCCTTTTGCCCTTTAACTCCTGGAGGAGCTCAAACCAAGGAAAATTAATTTGGATACATGGAGTTCATTCGTTTCACGCCAGACCTCCCTTAATGACAAACGCAAATACAACAATAACAACATACCCAGTAAAATCCCATTAATGGGGTCTGGGGAGAGTACAGTGTACGCAGACTTTACCCCTACCCGAAAAAGGCAGAGAAAATGACGAAGGCAAATACGAGATGATAATAAGCTATATAACGACATGAATGAACCAAATGTTAACGGATGAAAAAATTGAGGAATTTCAAATAGCACATGGACAAATTTGGACCTTTTCCCGGCCAACCTCAAGGTATGTACACTAGATCTTCAGAGATAGCAATAATAAATTCAAGAATGATTTCACAGGAAAACAATGGGAGGTAGGAATTGAGCTTGAACATGCTTAATCTAGTTATTATCAAAAGAAAATGCAAGATCCGTGAAATCACCAACTGGATATACATTTTACTAAGAACCTCAGCTAAAAAGACAGGCTCTAGGTGTTGCAGATTTCAGTTGCATTTCAGAAATCTCTCAAAGAGCTGCTGCACTAGGATATAATCTTATATATAGGAAGCGGGGAGTTGTGCGTTCAGAAAAATCATCTCAACTCGCCCTTCAACTCAAAAAATTCTGATCAAAGATCTTCATTAGTACCTCATACCACAGGAGGAGAGCAGTTTGGACTTTCGGAAAGACCATGCCGGATAGAGAAAATTTTGTGTTTGATACCAGACAAGATGAAACCAAGCAACCACTGTCAAGAGAAATACAAACAGTTGAATTTACAGAGAAGAACAAGGCAGTAAGTAATGAATGCATTTGGAAACACTAAAACTTATCACATTGTGAGCAATTGACAACATCAGTACTATATTATACTTACCACTGAACATAAACAAAGAAGATTATGAACAAATTGAATCAATTAAACAAAATTGCATTGCCAGAGCAGCTAAAGTTTCTGCGTTTTAAAACACCAATTTTGTTGTCTGAGGAAATTGGACGATTTCATCGAATTCCCAAATTCAGGTTGTGTTCTATACTCTATACGAGCTAGTTGATCTATCACAAAGTTACCATCTTTTGACGCAAAAACACACTTCCATCTGTAGAAATCATTCTTGAATCTTGATATACAAATCTGAATCCCGACTAGTCTTCAAAGAACAAAATGATGAATCTTTACCTTTTTAATCTACTGATCATCAGGCACTTTGTATAAATCAGCTGTAATTTCCGTCAACCACAACCCTGGAAATAACGTCTGCAAAATAGATAAACCAAACATCAATTTCATATTACACTGCATATCAAAGTGATCATCAACAAAACAGCAAAAACAAATCAACTATGCCTCAATTCAAACTAGTTGTGATTGGCCGTATAAATCTCTATATTCATTAAGCTCAATTTGGATTGGTTTAAATAAAGATTATCATAAATCAAAGAGAAAATTTAACTTACGTCCAAATTTTTTTGAACAAATTTAGCTCGTTTCTTGGGTCTACGAGGGGGTTTATGTCCCACCATATCCATGAAATCTTCCTCGATCTCCTTTCGCGAAAGGGGAACCGAGATTTTCACCCTCTCTCTCTTCTCGCCGCTGGTAGAAGCTCCGGCAGCCGACCCACCGGAAAAACCACTTCGAAATATCGGAGATTTGTTCTCCGTCCTTAACGGCGACGAAGTATTAGTTCTGTTAACCTCAATCTTCAGCCCTCCTTTCGATTCACCGGCACCGGAGACGGCGCCGGTAATGAATCCGTTAGGTTCCTTAGAAGCCGCTCGGCGAGTCCTTAAGTTCCACGGCCTGGATAAGTTGACGACATCAGCTGCACCCACCGTCACAGTTTTCGCCAGCGCCGGCGACACTTCCTTCACCGGTTGCTCATCCAAACCTTCTTTGAAAATCGCGTCTTTCATCTTATCAGCTTCTGTTTGAAGATCAAACATCAACTTCTCTCTCATAGCTCCGATTCCCTCTCCACTATCGCCGGCATTTACCGACCTGAATTTCCGAGTGAACCGATCATTTAACCGGTGTCGTTCCACCGCCTCCGATTCCCTCCGCCGTCCGATCGATTCTTTCTCATATGACCTGCGATGAACAGCAGAGATTTCTCCGTCGGAATCTACCTTAGCGCACCTCAAGAACTTCTGGTTCCCCCACTTAAGCCCACATGGTAAGGTGAAATTGTGTAAAGGCTTTGATCTTTCTGGTCCCATCGCCATTAATAGTCTCAAGACAATTCAAATAGCTAAGACTCAAAGCTCCGTTCTTTAACCTTTCTTTCACTAATTTGCTCAATTGATTAACAACAATTTAATAACATCAGAGAGGGAGAGAGAAATTGGGTTTCATATTCTGGTAATATTTTTCAAGCTTTGCCCTTTATTTTTATTCTTTTTGGTTTATGTATTGTGTTTAGATGAGTTTACGTGAAATCGCCGGGAACGTAAAGTTTATATAGGCAGTCAGAGGAGTAGAGAGAGAAGGCGATTTTAACGTTGGGGTTCTGAAAATCGTAGGAACTAAAGTGCGCGGTGGAGTGACGTCTTCTATTTTTATTTCCAGGGTTTCCCAATGTACGACGTCGTCCAACGTATTTAGCATTTCTCGTTATTATATTCCATCCGTTTCAGTTTATAAAATAAAAATTTATTTTTAACGCTTGTAGTCTTAAATATATTATAATATTTATACGGTTATAAAATTTTAAAATTTGTAATTTTATATATATTATAACATTTATATAACTATAAATTTTCTCAAATAAAATAAAAAATACAAATTATTTACTTTCAAATTTAAAAAGTATTGATCATTTTCCATCAGAAATAGAAAACATGTCACTTAAATTAAAATGGAGAAAATAATATTTTTAATGTTTTTTAGAACATATTAGGCTACAGACGCCTCAGCAGCTCACCTTGGAGAATTTGATGATAACACAATGTTGTAACAGTGTAACAGCGTTAAATTGAAACAGTCAAGTGGACGATATGAAGAAGATAAACTTTTTTATATTTTGAGCTTAACTTTTTAAAACTATTTAATAAATTAAATTTCTTAAAAAATAAGGATACTGATTTATATACATTAAGCGTCTATAAGAGATGATATATGCTAATGTACCACTATAATCGATCAAATCACATGATATAAATTTTATGGTTATTGAATGTAGATTGAAAGATACATAAGAAGGCGAAAAACAAACAACAACAACTATCCAATAAAATTTCGCAAAGTAAGGTCTGCTGAGGGTAATATGTACGCAGACCTTACCTTATTCCGATACGACTGAGAGGCTGTTTCCGATAGACCCACCGCTCAGAAAGACGAAAATAAAAAAATAAGAAAAGACAATTCATTAGTAATTCCAGTAGAAACCGTAATAGTAACAGAAGCATAACAACCAAAAGATGAATGACATGCAATAACAGTAACCAGAATCTAAGGTCCGGGGCTAAGATAAACAACAAGGATAGTGTGGATTCAATATAAACTGCAAGTCATCTAAGATCAATCCTAATCCAACCTCGCTTCACCCCCGGTATGAAGTAAGGAAAGCTCTACTACTCCCTAACCTACAACCCTAATGCTTGACCTCATCCTAGGCCATGTCCTCGGAAATCTGCAGTCGTACCATGTCCTGCCTGATCACCTCCACAATACTTCTTAGGCCTCCTACCTCTACTCGTACCCTCCACGACCAACCGCTCACACCTCCTCACCGGGCATCAAGGCTTATCCTCTGCACGTGCCCAAACCATCTGAGTATCGCTTCACGCATCTTATCATCCACAGGGGTCACACCCACCCTTTTCCGAATATCTTCATTCCTAATCTTGTCTATCCTAGTGTGTCCGCACATCCACCTCAGCATCCGCATCTCTGCTACCTTCACCCTCTAGATATGGGAGTTCTTAACAGGCCAACACTTTGCCCCATACAACATGGCCGGCCTAATCACAACTCTAAAAACTTGCCTTTAAGTATTAGTGGCACTTTCTTGTCACACAAGTCTCTTGATGCAAAACCTCCATTTCATCCAGCCCGCCCTTATACGGTGAGTGACATCTTCGTCGATATCCACGTCCATCTGAATCATCAACCCAAGGTACTTGAAGCTATCTCTCTTGGGGATGACCTGTGATCCAAGCCTCACGTCTCTGCCTACTTCCCTCGACTCAGCGCTAAACTTTAACTCCAAGTACTATGTCTTAGACCTGCTTAATTTGAAACCCTTAGACTCGAAAGTCTGTCTCCGCACCTCCAATCTCTCGTTAACACCGACCCTCGTCTCATCAATTAGAACTATGTCACCAGCAAATAACGTACACCATGGCACATCCCTTTGAATATGGCGTGTCGATGCATCTATCACCAAGGCAAATAAGAACGGGTTAAGCGTAGAGCCTTGGTGTAATCCCATAACAATCGAAAAATACTCTGTGTTTCCTCCCACAGTCCTAACCTTAATCTTAGCTCTATCATACATGTCCTTCATCGCTCTTATGTAGGATACCGGCACGCCCTTTGCCTCAAAACATCTCCAGAGGACTTCCCTAGGAACCTTGTCATACACTTTCTCCAAGTCAACAAACACCATGTGCAGATCCTTCTTCTTATACATGTACTGTTCCACCAACCTCCTAATAAGGTGGATAAGTTCTGTAGTGAAGCTGTCCGGTATGAACCTAAACTAATTGTCAGATATAGACATCGTCTTCCTCACCCTCACCTCCACCACCCTCTCTCAGACTTTCATGGTATGCGTAAGTAACATGATACCCCTATAATAGTTACACCATTGGATTTCACCTTTGTTCTTGTACAACGGTACCACTATACTCGACCTCAATTCCTCTGGCATCCTCTTTGTCCTAAAATTACATTAAACAATCCAGTCAGTCACTCCAATCCTGCTCTACCCACATTAAACGACCTCTTCCACCTTAATGCGCCTGCAATACCTAAAATCTTGGAGACTCTCTGAATGCCCTAAGTCCCCTAATGCTATATTCCGGTCCCCCTCCTCATTTAGAAGACAATAGAAGTACGTCTGCCATCTCTGCTTAATTTGGGACTCTCCCATCAATACTCTACCATTCTCGTCTTTGATGCACCTTATTTGGTCCAAATCCCGATCCTTCCTCCCCCTCGCTTTAGCGAACTGAAACAACTTCTTATCCCCGCCTTTCTCCCTCAATTCCTCATATAGACGACTAAACGTCGCATTCTTAGCCTCCGTGACCGCCAGCTTTGCCTCCTTCCTAACTAATTTGTACCTCTCTCTATTCGCTCTCCTCTCCACCTCGCTTGTGCTCCCTGCCAATTTCATGTACGCTACCTTCTTCACCTCCACTTTATTTTAGATTATATAAGAAGGCGAAAAACAAATTTTATAATATGGATCTTAAGCAACAATGGCGTATGAGAGTGAATTGAGTCTTAGAGATCCAATATGCCCATAAATGAACATTATATGAATATATATAGATGTTAAAATATTTATACGGTTATATAAGACTGGATAAGGTTAAAGTGCTCCTGTTAATAAAAGTAGCTAGCACGCAGACTCGAGAAGAAATTCCAAGAAAGTTAAGAAAATTTAGAAATTTGATGTTCTGACAAATTAAAGATCTCCAATGGAATGGCTCTGAAAAATCAGGTAATATAGTTTGATCATGATATACATAAACTTCTAGAATGGTTGCACCTGCAGTATGCAAATGTGCTTGGTTAAGCTCATAGGTGGATTTTGGTTTTTTAATACATGTAGAGGCGTGCGCAAGAAATTTTATAAGTGGTGTCGAAATTTATAAAAAAACTGGAATATAACTTTGATTGTCATACTTTTAAACAAGAAATAATCTTTATCTATTGATTTTGTTGAGTCTTAAGCAAATATTAACAGAAGAAAAATGTTTTAGTTGAGATTTGAACCTTTGATCTCTTAGAGAAAATCAAGCACATTACCAACACACTAAAGCACAATTTAGGTCACATAGTGTCATTCTTTTCTACTTAATACTTTTCGTACAGTATTAATACATATATTTAATAAAATTTTCTGACGAAGCGGTGTCGCGTAACACCGCTTCGATAAACATAAATTCGCCCCTGAGTACATGGTTGCACAATTAAAAAAAAGGAAGAAAAAATATATTAAGTGGAATTGATCGTTATTCCTCTAGATAATAACACAACTTTCAACCAAGTGCCCCGTTCAACTTTCTTGGAGCATGGATGCCAACAGATAATTTTATATCAATTTAAAAAATATGTACATAAAATATTTAATTTTAGCGAAAAACTATGAGTTCACATGCCCCGTCATTTTACCTATACATTCGCCTCTGGTTAAGCTATTAACATGAAAGAATGAGACATAGAATCAAACAGACAAGTTATCTTTAATTATCTAAAAAATTCAAATTTTATGCAAATTTAATTAATATAGAACACTGAAAGCAAAATATTACAGTTGTAGAGAAAGTAATGGATGTCGAGTATTATGGTCGTAGGTTAGGATATAGTTGAATCTTGCTTTATATTGTACCTTTGTGAGTCAAGTCCGGTAGAATTTTTGTTTAAGATAGTTGGTGGCAATGTCGTGTCTTAATTTTTTTTATTATTATTAATTTTTTTTGCTTTGCATTTTTTATTTCTATTTTTCCTATGATCTCTGTGGTGAACTAATATCGTCTCCTTTTGTCTTTTTATTCTCTTGAGCCAAGGGTCTTTCGGAAATAATTTTTTTACTCATTTCGGGCAAAAGTAAGGTCTGCGTACACACTATACTCCCTAGATCTTATTTTGTAAAATTTTACTGAATTGTTGTTGAAAGCAAAATATCAATATAAGAATATTAGTTCAGGTTGTTTTTTGAAACACTGCATTTGTTTGAAAATATTTGACGTTCTAAAAAATAAAAATTCAATTATTACACTTTTTCATAACTACCCTTATTGTTTAATTAGTGAACAAGTATCGTTTAAATGAGACATTTAAGGAAAGATGTATGAGTAATTTAGACAAAAAATTATACTCCTCCTGGCTCATATCAACAGTCGTGGTTATTAAAAATAGTTGTCTCAAATTATTTGTTATTTTAAAAGTTCAAAATAAAACTCATTTTTTCTTCTTTTTTACCTTTAATAGTAATTGTTTTTGAAGATGGAGATAATACATAAATAGAATAAATATTCAATAACGGTAGATTATATCTTATGATATAAATAAGGGCAAAATAGTCCAATTATTTTTCTAATTAATATTTTTAAAGGGCGTGTAAAAAATAAACACGACGCATAATATGAGACGGAGGGAGTAATGCTAATCGAATAGCTTTCATACGGGTGTGCAAGAACTTTTAAGAACAAATAATATGAGTAGTGGATGTATGAGCTGGCAGTGATAGTCGTGACTATGCTGAGGTCCCATCCCTATGATGATGACTAGGCCGTAGCCTTAATAAGTGAGTTAGCCAATGATCGGGTATGACGATTAATATGTGGTCATATCATTTATTAACTCCAAATAAGCTTAGGATATAGTTAATTTCGTTAACTGTCTCGAGGTCATATTTTGACCCATACAGTTAGTCCCTCCGCTTATCGAGGTCGTGCCTTGATCGAGCTCGATGAGCGGACTTTTTTGGATGCAGTTTCGGTCGAGGTCAATAATGGCCTTAGCCGTTCTTATGTGGGGGATTATGCCGTTAAAGTGGGTGGACTTAGCCTTTTTGTGTTGGTGACCTTGACCATGCAAGTGACTTCGGTCGTAGTCAAACCGTTTGCATGCATGTTGAGGATGGCCGTAGCTAGTTGTTCATTGGGAATGGCCATAACCTTAATGTTGTGGACGGCCTTAGCCGTTTACATACTGGAGATGGTCGTAGCCTTAATACTGTGGACGGCCTTAGCCGTTTACATACTGGGGATGGCCGTAACCTTAATACCGTGGACAAACCTTAGTCGTTTACATACTGGAGATGGCTGTAGCCTTAATACTGTAGACGGCCTTAGCCGTTTACATACTGGAAATGGCGTAGCCTTAATACTGTGGACGACCTTAGCCGTAATGGAGTCGAGTTGGCGATCTTGGTGGTATTTTGTTGAGATTTTTAACTGTTCGTTTAGGGGAGAGGTTTGTAGCCGCAAATGCGTGAGGAATGGCCGTATATATATATATATATATATATATATATATATATATATATATATATATATATATATATATATATATATATATATATATATATATATATATATATATATATATATATATATATATATATATATATATTTCTTTTTTTTTTTTTTTTTTTTTTTATTTTTTGAGGAGTGGTTATCACCGTTTCAGATTGGGGCAGTATATTTATACCGACGACCTCTGGCCTTGTAAGGTGTTAACCTTGTCTCAGGTGGTCGATACATATGCCGTGTGGCCAAAAAGAGTACAGATGTGCCTGGCGCATAACTTAGCTCTATCCGAAGTTCGCAGGAGGATGGAATGTTTTTTCGCTAACCTCGGGTCATTGTAACTATTTCGTTTGCGAGTGAAAAGTCGTTTCATGGCGCTCGTCATAATGACGCGTGTTTTTGTAGAACTGAACCATTTTGCGGTTGGCTATGCAGTTAATGATAGTTATTGGAATTTGCAAAAGCCACTGGTGTTGCCTATAAATGATGGGTTGTGTCATTCATCTCTTACGTTTCCATCTATTTTCTAAGTGACATTTCTGAAGAAGCTTCCTGTTTATTAGTTCATCTTCTCTCTCGTTCGTCGTTCGACACCATCTTTTCTTTCCCTTTCATGAATCCCATTCAATTCCCATTTATCTATCGAAAAATGGCAATCAACTCTCGTGCTACCCATGCTCCGGCGACTATTCTGGCGGCTGAAGGACTGTCTACCATCGCAAGAGCCAGTGCATCGGCGGAAATCGGGGGGAGGGGGCGTCAGTGGTTGATATTTTGTCCTTTCCTTGAGGCTCGACGACTGATTTCACCGCCGATGAGGGGGAAGATTAGGTGGATGAAGCCCCATTGATGGGGGAAGTGGGTATCGGCCAGCTACAGGTGCAGTGGTGCGTTCCCCGATTTGCCGATATACTCCTTGCTAGGCGTGAGAAGAGGGTCCACACCGACTATAGAGGGTATTTCTTTTTTTACGCTTATCCTTTTAGGATGGGATTTATTATACCCTTCCGATGTTGGTTGTGGACTGTTGTAATCACTACCGAGTATGTTCTGGCCAACTCGTTCCTTCTTTTTACAAGGATTTTGCCATGCTCATAAAATATGCTGAGTTGGCCCTGAGAGAGATCACGTTGCAGCACGTGTTGACCCTCTACGCTCCTTAGAGGGTCCGTGGTATGATGATTCGGGCCGTCCCCCGTGGGGCGAGAGGTTTGACCGCGGAGTTGGATGATGCGGTCGAGCCTCATGCTAATGAAAATTTCTTGTATATCATGACTGAACATCTGGTGGCGTGTGCTACTGGATTCCCAAATATGTGGAATCATGCACGTAAGTCTCTCTCTTTGTCAGTTTCTTCATTTTGTATTTCATTAGTCTCGTTCTGATAAGTGCTAACCTTGCCTCTTGTTCATAGCTGAACGACCGCCACTGGCTCCACTGCCCGACATTCGCGAATGGGTCGAAGCCGTGCTCCCTCACACAATGGGGATTCGCATGTGGCCATCTTTCTGGGAGAAGCACGGTATCAGACCTGCTTCGGGGGGGGGGGGGGCTCTAGATTTGTTCTGTCTTCGTTTCATTCCTATTTGATTCTTCTTAAATATTGTTGTTCCTCTGATTAGGGAGGGCACGCCGCGTGTAGGCGCCTCAATTAGCTTTTCGCAGGTCGGGCGCGACTGGGAGACTTGTAACAATGCCGACACCTCATCTAGTGCCGAGGGAAGCATCAATTGAATCCTCGGCGGCCCATTCCCCAACACGATCTGCACCTCGGGTCGAGGAGCCTTCAGGGATCGTACTCCCCAGGGGGAGTTGGCTCCGAGCGAGGATGAGGAGGAAGATGAGAGGACACTTGTTCGGCGTATGATTGCATTTACACCAGCTCCAGTGGCGATAAACTTGGACTCTACGCCATCAGACGTGGAGGAGAGTCTAGCGGCGGTACCTGCCCTTGAAGGCGCGCATTCAGTGGGGGTTGTCCCGGTTGGCTTAGGCCAAGGTGACAATACCGCTTCGGCGGTTCAATTATCAGTTCCGGTTGCTGAGAGGGTAGGTGGTTCCTCAGCATTCGCATTGGTTTGAGAATCATGCGCCTTGGTATTGGCAGAGGCGGGAGCCTCAACTTCCCAAGAGGTGAGCAGAGGGAGGGGCGCCATGGGCGAAGGGTCGGATTCTGAGTCCGACCTGGATCCTGACGACGCCCATATGCTTTAGAACGGTCACACTCGCACAACGGTGCATGCTGAAGGGCGACTCGGTTACGTCGAGATCCCAACGGAGTAGAACTTGCTACTTCAAGAGGATAATTTGGTGTCGTTGTTCGAGGTACTATGCTTAGAAGCAGAGAGTACTTCGCCAAGGAGCATTTTAGACGTCGGGTTGATAGGCGAGGTGGTCGCGCAGAGCTTGAAGGTATGTGTAGTGACTTGTAGCTCTTTTTGTTGGAGGTGAAGAGCATCGGCCGAGCCAACGTCCGTTCGGGGATTTGCTCGTGGGTGCTGGGAAAATACCATCGTTATCGGGTCCGATGCCGCGAGACGCATGATCGCATGAGGAACGACCCCCCGGAATCGGGACCTTGTCGAAGAGCTGGCGAGGCGGGAACTTCAAATGCAGCAGGCCCTTGGTAGTGTCAACATTCTTGAGGAGCAGCTTCGTCGTAAAGACGAGGAGACAGGGGCTGACAGGCGGGCTGCTGCTGAGAAGATACGCCAAGATCAAGCCAGGGCGGCAAAGGCCCTTGAAGCTTTGAACAAGCAGGTGGCCACTTTGGGGACCGAGGCCGCTGCCTTGAGGTTACAGGCAAGGGATGTCATATCGAGGGTCGAGATATTGGAGACGGCGGGCTGTGTCTGTGAACATGAACGGTAACTTGAGAGGGCCGATGCAGCCTTTCGAGAGGGAGAACTGGAGGTACGTATTGGTATAAATGAACGGGATGGACAGGCTGCGACAGACTGAATTATGGCCTTAGAGGCCAAGAATCAGCATTTGAGGGATCAGGCTGCCTCTTTCGGCCCAGCTCGCGACCTGTGGACATTTGCCGAGGCTCAACTCGATGTGTACAAGAGATACTGTGAGAGGCCGACATTGTGCCTAAAACCTCTTTTGAAGAAGCTCGCAAAAAGGCTCGTGAGGCCCGTGTCTATTGAGGCTTTGACCTGTCCATTCCAGGAGCTGACGACGGCGCCGAGGGCGCTGACGGTGTTGATGGTGGCGCTGGTAGTGCCGAATGAATAAAATTTTGTGGTGTTGGTTTTATTGAAATTTTTCTAGTTTTTGTTGCCGTTTGGCTATCTCTCTTCTTCTTCTTCTTCTTTTTTTCTGTTTTCCGGCCTCGGCCGGGTGTAAGCGGGGATAACCCGTTGTAATTGAAGATGTAAACAATATGCGATTTTATTTTCCTTTGTTTTGCCAGGTGTTTGTTTTGTACTTTTCCATGTCTTTGATCGTAATGGTGGAGAGGGCCTTGGCCAAGACAATGTTGGCTCTGGTGCCTTCGACCGTCATCGAGTCGCTTGCTAGCCTTATTCATAGACTAGGTTGGATATTTACCGATAACGTATTTGGCCGCGATTGAGCACTTTTTATTTATCGCTTCTCTTTTACTTGGTGTAAACAAGTTGTGGCCGTTATTTGGCAATAGTGTCACTTAGCCTTAGTCCCAGTTCGGGCGTGGTCAAACTACTGGCCATGATGGTAAGAAACGTGGCCTTGTATTTCGACCGGGGCCGAACTTTACGCAGCCCCAATTTTAACTCAAGTTTGGCGTACTTGCTTGAATGGCCGAGTTTGGCGAGAGAGATTTAACTTGTTTCTTCGCTCGTTGCTTTTTAGTTTTGAGTACGAAGGCATTCAGCTTTATTGTTTGGACAAGATTGGGTTGTGATGGTGAAGGCATATGGCTTGAGTCTCAGTTCGACTTGTAGTTGAACTTTTCTGCGAAGGCATGTAGCCTGAGTTGTTGTTCAACCGTAGTTGATCGTTGAAATTTTTGTTGGCGAAGGCGCATAGCCTGAGTCCCAGTTCAACTTGTAGTTGAACGTTTTGGCGAAGGCACGTAGCCTGAGTTGTCGTTCAACCGTAGTTAAACTTTGTAATTTTTTCGTTGGTGAAGGCGCATAGCCTGAGTCCCAGTTCAACTTGTAGTTGAACATTTCGTCGAAGGCATGTAGCATGAGTTGTTGTTCAACCGTAGTTGATCATTGTAATTTTTGTTGGCGAAGGCGCATAGACTGAGTCCCAGTTTAACTTGTAGTTGAACTTTTTGGCGAAAGCACGTAGGCTGAGTTGTCGTTCAACCGTAGTTGAACTTCGAAAATGTTTCGTTTTAGAAGGCACATAGCCTGAGTTCCAGTTCAACTTGTAGTTAAACTTTTTGGCGAAGGCACGTAGCCTAAGTTGTTGTTCAGCTATTGCTAAACTTTGTAATTTTTTCATTGGCGAAGGCGCATAGCCTGAGTCCCAGTTCAACTAGTAGTTGAACTTTTCGGCGAAGGCACATAGCATGAGTTGTTGTTGAGCCGTAGTTGAACTTTGTAATTCTTTCATTGGCGAAGGCGCATAGCTTGAGTCCCAGTTCAACTTGTAGTTGAACTTTTTGGTGAAGGCACGTAGCCCGAATTGTTGTTCAGCCGTAGTTGAACTTTGTAATTTTTTCGTTGGCGAAGGCGCATAGCCTGAGTTCCAGTTCAACTTGTAGTTGAAATTTTTGGCGAAGGCACGTAGCCTGAGTTGTTGTTCAACCGTAGTTGATTGTTTCAATTTTTGTTGGCGAAGACGCATAACCTGAGTCCCAGTTCAACTTGTAGTTGAACTTTTTGACGAAGGCACGTAGCCTGAGTTGTTGTTCAGCCGTAGTTGAACTTTGTAATTTTTTTATTGGCGAAGGTGCATAGCCTGAGTCCCAGTTCAACCTGTAGTTGATTTTTTTGTCGAAGGCACGTAGCCTGAGTTGTTGTTCAATCGTAGTTGAACGTTTCAATTTTTGTTGAACTTTCTCTACCGCATGACCCATCATTATGCGTATGGGGCGTTAGTGGTCAGTTTTGGTTTAAGACTTCGCACGGTTTACCGGCGGGTTCTTGCATCGGGGACAAGGGAGTACCTTTGATGTGCTTTCCCCCGGGGGGGGGGGGGGGCTACTTTTCTTCTTGCTTGTATGATCTGATAGGGGAGTGACAGAGGAGTCGGATCTCGACTCGAGATTTTCAAGTTTTCCTTGTCTGATATATCGCTTCAGCTTGTTTTGAGCTAGGTTGTTCTTTGGTGTTTCTTTCCTTTTGGCCCCAGGAAGAACCACACAAATTCTCCTATGAAATCCCCATATACGACGCCAAATTGTTTAGCTCAAAGTTATCACATACTTTACAAGCATAAAACAATAAAAATAAAGTGAGGACCAATCATAGCAGATCGTAATACTCGAGAGACCAAAAGAAAAATACAAGAGACGAATGTTCTACGTTAAAGAGGGGAAGGTAGAGATCTTTTCTTGATAATATCGCTTTGGTCTTCCTCTCCATGGAGAGGTTCAGAGCCTTACAATGATATTCTCCCTTTTCTTTGAAATAGTAGTGAAGAAGAAAAGCGGCCCCCTTTCCAGGGTTCCTTCTCCCTGTATTTATAGATAAGATGTATGAGCTGACAGTGATAGTCGTGACTACGCTGAGGTACCGTCCCTATGATGGTGACTAGGCCGTGGCCTTAATAAGTTAGTCAGCCAATGATCGGATATGGCGATTAATAGGTGGTCATATTATTTATTAACTCCGAATAAACTTAGGATATAATTAATTTCGTTAACTGTCTCAAAATCATACTTTAACCCATACAGTATCGATAATTCATATAGCCGATTCTAACTCATATGAAATTGAGACTAGTTTGATCGATCGGTATGAATATAAACTAAGTGGTTTTTTGAATAAATAAAAATAAGCAGAAACAATAATTAAATAACAAAAAGTAAGACTTAAAAAAGAAAAAGAGTACAAGTCTTGGCTTTATATTTTCAGTACTGTCGAAGTTCAAATCTGGAAGTTAGATATGGTACGGTTTCTCCGAGTCTCACTACACCGTTCAGCTTAGTGGAAATAAGAGTTCACTGATTTATGATGCTTATAAGTCTATTCTAATATGACAGATTTTTGAAATTTGATTCTTTTTTTTTGTTGTAATGTTGTGACTGTAGAAGTTGTATTTAAATTGTTTTGATCTGATATTTTTGTGTCCTTAGTTGTCAAAAGTTAAGAATTAATATCAAGCTAGCGTTTGTTCATAGATTTTTATTTTAAAAAATCTACCAAGGGGTACTAACTAACAGCTGAGTCCTCTCTGAACTGCAGGAGGTAGTTGCCCATCATAGGTAGCAAAGATAGGAAGAAGGGGTTATATGAAGGCTGCTGTTGAGGTTTTTATTCCAACTAGCAAGGAAAGGCCTCGTTTTGGTCCTGTTGAATGAATGTGAAAAGCAGAATCCTCAGAATCGTATGATTCAGATACCTGGCGAAATGAACAGATAAAAGATCGGGATAACCGGGATTACCTATTTCAAGATCAGACGATCCACCTCTTTGTCCGCTTGGGAGGGCTAACTCGGATAAGTCAGATACGAGGGAAACAACCCATAAAAGAGAGATCGGATGCTTTTTCTGATGCAGTTCACGATGCGGCATTTAGGTGAAGTTTAATTTAATAATGAAAATTTGTTTGGACATAGTTCGCTTTTTTTAAATAACATATATATATATATATATATATATATATATATATATATATATATATATATATATATATATATATATAATGTGACATATACCCGTAAGTTTTAAAAACTATCAAAAATAATCAATAACTTGAAAAACATTCATACAAACTAACGAAACAAATCTGAAAAAAAATATAAATATTAGTAGATTCTAGTAAATTACCTTCAAATTTTATCTTTACAGTGGATTGGCATGGATTGACACAATAACTTTGGCAAAGGTTTTGTTCGGTTAATAGAGAAAGGCAAACATGAGTTTAATTAGAAAAAAGTGGGTAGATATGGATTAGTCGGATCATAATAACAGAAAGTGATCTTTTTTATAAAATATAAAAGTTTAGGACATGTCACGACCCAAAATCCATTAAGGATCGTGATGGCGCCAGACACTGCTGTCAGGTAAGCCAACCAGATTACTAAATCAAATCTCGTTTTAAAACTTTTGAAAATACTTGATGTTTCTTCCATATTTAGGAATTTTTGAAAAATATAGTTTCAAATCATATTTAAGAGTTAAACAATTAATACAATATTTCAAACCATTCCAGAACCCGGAGACCCAAGTGCATAAGCATCTACTGATAAGAGGAATAAAAAAATACAACATCCGTCCGGAATACAGTGGGCGAGAAGTAAATACAGGGCTGGAAAGGGATTATCCTAGCTGCGGTCGTCGCGAATGATGCAGCTCACCTAGTCCCAGAAACACTCGTGCTGCTACGTCCAATAGACCACAGAAATCACATATACCTATGCAACAAAATGCACAGTAAGTGTATTATAAGTACAAAAATAACGTGTACCCAATGAGTGTCCCGCCTAATCCCGAAGGGGTAGAGACGAGATAGTCAACTTTGACACTCACTAGCAGTCCAATGACTATTTATCCATAATCAATATATTCAAGCAGGGAATATTTCCTTAGATTTCTTGTTATTATTAATAAAATGATCTCGAGCCATAATGTGGCATAAAAAAAACTCAAAAGAGTTCAAGACAACAGCACAAACATGCACAAATCATGTTGAGGTCGACGGCCCGCTCCAACAGAAATGTAAAGTGTGCACTACCGAGGGTCAAGCGGCCGAATACCATAGATGCATCCATTTCACCGAGGCGATCGGCCCGTTCCAATAGAAATATAAACATGCGCAGACAGATAATCAGTCAAACAGTCAGCCTGGAGCAAATATCCAAGTAAGGTCCATTCCTTTTTAATAATTTGAGGAAAACATAGCTTTATTCTTTCTAGAAATTCACTTATTAATTTAATATAATTAAAGCATTTCAAGCCATCAATTTACAATGATCCAATTATAACATGCTTTTGGGTCCTAGACTACCCGGACAATAGCATAATAGTAGCTATGCATAGACTCTCGTCACCTCGTGCGTATGTATCCCCCATAAATAGGAGCACATAATCAGTTTAACTCACCTATAGGGTAATTCCCCCTCATACGATTAGAAAGGAGACTCACCTTAAATGTTTTGGCAAAATCTATGGCCGGGGGTCAAGAATCTTACCACTAAGAGGTATGGTGAGATAGATCAGATCGATTCATCCTCAACTAGATGTCTCGTTCGAGCCTTGAGAAAGGAGAAATCCCTGATAGGAAGCACTTCTTTTTTAATAATCCATACGCAACGTGAGGCTGGATTAGTTGAACGAATGACTTTTGAATACTAGATGATTATATCCAAAAAATATTTGGAGAACTAAATTATTAATTTTCTATAATTGCTTCGCCTAAAATATGGTATAATACTTCAGTTATCCATGTTAAATGTCTCATATTAGTTGAGGAAGGAGTTATCATTTTTCATATATTATATATGATTTTGGACAATTCTTATCTCTTGAGCTCACTTTTGAAATTGAGTTACATTCAATATCTATTTTTTTTACATAGCATCAAAGCAAGATCCAATATAATTTTTGGTTTACCAATTATTAGAGGCCCCTTTTAATGATCCCTACCCAACGTGAAACTGAATTAGTTGGACTAATGACTTTCGAATATCAGATGATTGTACCTAAAAATTTATTTGGAAAATTAAATTACTAATTATAGTAATTATTTATCTTAAAATTTAAGTGCAATACTCCAATCATCCTGTTAAGTGTCTCATAATGATTGAGAAATGAGTTGTCGTTCTTCATATAGTATACATAAAATAGTAGCTCAACTTCACCATCCTCTTCATGCCTTAAACTTGCCATACTCGTTACATCTATTAAAAATCTATCAACATAATGAGAAAGCTTTATTAGAATATATTGTGTGTATCTTTTTATTATTTGTAAAATATTCTTTCATTATTGTAGAGCTCTATAGTTGGTAGGATTTGATTTCCTTCATTATTGTACAGTCCTAAAGTTGGTAGGATTTGATACCTCTCTGCACTCTATATATACTTTTGTGAGCAATACGAGAAAATCAATTATCCCAAAACTCTCTACATGGTATTATACGCCAGTGGCTTATCGCCAAAGAAACCCTAATTCTACCTTACCCGCGCCGCTGCCGCCGCTGCACTAATCGGCAGCTCACCGCCGCCGACCTTCTCTGTCCACTGCCTCTCTCCGTCGTCTTGCTGCGCCGCCGTTGCACTAACGGCAGCCCTCTCTCTCGACGTCGTTTTGCGCCTCCTCTCCTTTTCCTCGCGCTTCATGGCCGCTACGACTTCAAACGATCTTCTCCAGCCGATTGCCATCAATGCATCGGCTTAGTTTCCACTCAAATTGGATTCTACTAATTACCTGGCAAGGAAATTCCAATTCCGCACCCTTCTTACGGGTTACGACCTCCTCGGCTTCTTGGACGGATCGAAGCCGTGCCCACCAGCCACTATCGTCGACAAGGAGGTAACTTCCTCCAATCCAGCATACCTTTACTGGATTCGCTAGGACAATCTTATTCTCAGTGCCATCATCTCGTCGATCACATTGACGATCATCTCCTTTATTGCCGTTGCGGAAACCTCTAAAGAGGCCTGGGACATCCTCGCACGCACATACGGCACTGCTTCTCGTAGTTGTATCATGGCTCTCAAACAACAGCTCCATAATCCGGTAAAAGGTTCTAAATCTGTTACTGATTTTATGCACGGTATTCGCGTGATTGTGGATGAATTATCTCTCCTGGGTGTTCTGTTGACTGAGGATCTTGTCATTAAGGTTCTCAATGGTCTTGATGATCCGTATATGGAGCTCTCTCATGCTATCCAAGACCGTGAATCTCCAATCTCTTTTGCTGAATTACATGACAAGTTGTTAAGCATGGAGGCTCAGATTACTGCTCGTGCGCCAGCCTCCTCCGCCGCATCAGATTTGGCTCCGTCGGCTGCCTTCATCGCCGGACAGCAGTCCGGCCGTAGCCGCTTCGCTAGCCGCAGGCGCGGCCGTGGCAGCCGTGGTTCATCCTCCGGTCGCGCTGGTTACTCCAACAATGGCCAATCTCGGGGGTACAATGGGAAGTGCCAGCTCTGCAGTGAATTTGGCCACTCCGCGCGCCGCTGTCCGTCCTATCCTATTTTCGGCGCCAATCAGCCCCCTTACGATGGACCACTGCCGCGGCCAGCATACGCTCCGTCATCTTATCCGGTTGCTCACACAACCCATCACTCTCCGACAATTCCCTCTATATCTGATTGGATCCTGGACTCTGGTGCCTCTCATCACATAACCAATGATCTTGCCAACATGTCTCTTCACAGTCCTTACACTGGTTTCGATGATGTGGTTATTGGTGACGGTGAATGTTTAAAAATTACACATACTGGACAACTTTTCAGTTATTCCTCTCTTTTATTGCCTGGGGCTCTCTGTGTTCCACATATTCGTAAAAATTTGATTTCTGTTGCTGAATTATGTCGTCACAATAATGGTAATGTTGTTTTTTCTGATACTGATTTTCAGGTGAAGGATCGTCGCACGTGGGCAACCCTCATCAGCGGCCCACGTAGGGACGACGCCTACTACTGGCCGGCATCTTCCCGTCTACTATCCGCCCTCATGGCACAAAAGCTCCCTGCGTCATTGTGGCATTCTCGGTTTGGTCATCTGTCAGCTAAAATCCTGCGTCATTTAGTGTCTTCTAGCAGTATAGCGTCCAGTAGTGTATCTGATTTTGCTTGTGTCTCTTGCAAGCTTCATAAGTGTCCTAAGTTACCTTTTTCTGAGTCAAGTTTATCTTCTACTGCTCCGCTGGAGCTTATTTTTCCTGATGTATGGACCTCTCCAATTATTTCTAATGAAGGATTTAAATATTATGTCATTTTTGTTGATCATTTTTCTAATTACGTTTGATTTTTCCCTTTACGCCGTAAATCTGATGTCTTACAAACCTTCACCACTTTTAAGTCCATTGTAGAAAAATATTTCTCTGCTAAAATCATTACTCTGTATACTGATAATGGGGCTGAATTCCTAGCCTTACGCTCTTTTCTTTCCTCCCATGGCATCTCACATCTCACTTCACCTCCTCATACACCTCAACACAATGGCTATGCTGAAAGGCGTCATCGTCATATTGTCGATACTGGTCTCACTCTCCTTCATTATGCCTGTGTCCCTCTCATTTACTGGCCTTATGCCTTTGCCACAGCAGTTTATCTCATTAATCGTCTTCCCAAGACAAATCTCTCGATGCTCTCCTCCTTTGAGTCTCTCTTCCATAGGAGCCCCAACCTTGCCAAACTGCGTGTCTTCGACTGTCAATGATTCCCTTGGCTTCGGCCCTACACCTCACACAAAATGGAACCCAAATGTCGTGCCTGTGTCCTCTTCGGCTACTCATCTACTCAAAGCGCATATCTATGCTTTGATCCCTCAACGTCTAAAGTCTTCATCTCACGTCATGTCACCTTCCATGAAGATATCTTCCCATTCTCCAAATTGTCTAACCACGAGTCTCCACCCGTACCCATTCCGGTCACCCTATAAGTCCTTCCGCTGCCTCTGCCAGTACCTGTCGCCGCTCCCTCTAGCGATCCTTCAACGGACGCACCGCCGGCACCAACGCCCGAGCCACCAGCGCCTCTTATGGCACCGCCAGCGGCCCCCGCCGCCGCTACACCCACTATGTCGCCACCTTCATCCTCTCAGGGTGGTCATCACATGCAAACTCGCAGCAAAAATAACATCTTTACGCCCAACAAGAAGTTTGGTATGTCTGCTGTAACCTCTCCAGCTTTTTTACAGAACCTCAGACTTTGTCTAGTGCTATGTCTGATGAGCGCTGGCGCGCTGCTATGTCCTTGGAGTTTGATGCTCTGCTACGGAATGGCACCTGGGATCTTGTTCCACCTGATTCTTCACAGAATGTTGTGGGTTGCAAGTGGGTTTATCGTATCAAACAAAAGCCTGACGGTACTGTGGATAAGTTCAAAGCTCGACTTGTTGCGAAAGGCTTTCATCAGCGACCAGGTGTAAAATTCCAGGAGACTTTTAGTGCGGTTATTAAGCCGGCAACTGCGCGTTTGGTTCTCAGTCTAATGGATATGAACAATGCGTTTCTTCACGGGAGGCTTACAGAGGATGTCTATATGGCACAACCACCGGGTTTTGTTGACAAAGCCTATCCATCTTATGTCTGTAAGTTACAGAAAGCTATTTATGGTCTCAAACAGGCACCCCGGACATGGTATCGTGAGCTCCACCAATGCCTTTTGGCCATGGGTTTCGTCAACACTACCTCTGACACTTCGCTTTTCGTCTTTCAGCATTCTGGTATTATAGCCTATTTTTTGGTACATGTTAATGATCCATATTGGCTGGTAATGACTCTGCCTTCTTAAACCGTGTGATTGACTCTCTTGGGACTAAATTTTCTCATAAAGACATGGGTGATCTAACCTACTTTCTTGGTGTTGAGAAACTGCGCAGCTCCAAGGGGTTTTTTCTTTCTCAGCGTAAGTATGTTGTTGATCTTTTGACTCGTCATAATATGCTGGAATCCAACCCTGTTCAGATGCCAACAGCGGCGTCCACCCGCCTTCATCTGGCCGATGGCTCGGCTCCTGCCGACGCATCCGCCTATCGACAGGCCCTTGGGGGCCTCCAGTATCTCTCTTTCACTCGTCCTGATATCTCCTTTGATGTGAATAAGCTCTCACAGTTCATGCACGCTCCTACTGTCACTCATTGGGGTGCAGTTAAGCGCCTCTTCCGGTATCTAAATGGGACGCGTGACTTCGGAGTCTGGCTGCGTCCTTCATCTGCTATACCTCTGCATTGTTTCTCTGATGCTGATTAGGGTGGAAACTGTGATGACCGCTCCTCAACTGGTGCCTATGTTGTCTTTCTGGGGCCTAATCCTATTTCCTGGAGCTCCAAGAATCAGCATTCCGTTGCACGGTCATCTACTGAGGCTGACTATCGTGCCATTGCTTCTGCTGCCGCTGAAGTTCGTTGGCTTCATTCCCTGCTGCGCGAGCTTCATGTCCCTCTTCCGGCTTCTCCTGTCATTTACAGCTACAACATTGGCGCCACTTACCTCTGTGCCAACCCTGTGTTTCATTCGCGCATGAAACACATCTCCATTGATTATCAATTTGTTCGTCAATTGGTTCAGAATGAGTCTCTTCGTGTTGCTCACGTATCCTCTGCTGACCAGCTTGCTGATGCTCTCACCAAGCACTTATCTCGTCCTTGGCTTCTTCTGCTGATGTCCAAGATTGGCGTGTCCTCCGGCCCTCCATCTTGAGGGGGCGTATTAGAATATATTGTGTGTATCTTTTTATTATTGGTAGAATATTCTTTCATTATTGTACAGTCCTATAGTTGGTAGGATTTGATTTCCTTCATTATTGTACAGTCCTATAGTTGGTAGGATTTGATACCTCTCTGTACTCTATATATACTTTTGTGAGCAATATGAGAAAATCAATTCTCTCAAAACTCTCTACAAGCTTCATCCTGGCATCAATTCAAAGTTGCCCGTCACATAATAAAGCTTCAGTCTAGATAGCTTGATGGAGAACCATATCAATCAAGAACGGAAAAAAAAATTCTCCGACCACATATAGAACCGATGTATTAACGAAATCGGTCAAAAATAACTAAAGACTGGCAAGTTCAAGAGCCTTTTTACTAAGTTAAATTCGTTGTCTATTTTATATATCTAAATAGGAATAGTTCAATACTACAAAGAACCATGAAAATATTTAAACATCCTGTCCATAACTAATGAAAATTTTGAACTAACAAAACAGGAAAAGTTCTGTATAGGTCAAAATCTGACCCCCTAATAATTAACGATTTAATTATTTCAGAAGCTAAAGTGTAAATTACAAGTGGTATGACCACTTGTAATCATTAATAATTTGTCGGTACGGGACATTATCAGGGAGGCTACGGCCTGTGTGTTATCGCACGAGCATACATCGACGTGGTCACGGCCACTTATCGCCAGCTTATTCGATTTACAGCTATAAATACTAAGAGAAAGAACCCTAGAGGGGGCTGCTTCTTTTTCTTCACCACTACTCCCAAGAAAAGGGGAATATACAATAGTACCCCTACGATGGGCATAAAGAACACCATTTTAAGGCTCTGAACCTTTCTATGGAGAGGCAGACCAAACTAATATCATCAATAAAGAGCTCTTTATATATTTCTCCTTAATTGTAAAATCTTGCCTTTCTTTTCTTTCGTTTGGTCTCTTGAATTATTACGATCTGCTATGATTGGCCCTCAATTTATTGTAATTGTTTTATACTTGTAAAGTGTATGAGAACTTTGGGCTAAATAATTTGGCGTCGTATGTGGGGATTTCATAGCAGAATCGCGTAGTTCTTCCTTGGACCAAAAGGAAAGAAATGCCAGAAAAGAAAACCCCGCTCGAACAAGCCAAAGAAGCATGTCGGGTAAAAGGAACTCAAAAGCTTCGACAAGAACCCGAGTCCCAAATCCGTCCATCTTCAAATAAGTGCAAGAAGAAGAAGAAATAGTTAGCCCCCTCCCCACGAGGAGAGCACATATAAGGTACCCTCACCTCCCCGATACAGGATCCAGCCAAAAGAAAAAATGGCACAAAGGCATCTCAAACGGAGATCCATAACGGGGTAACCTTTACAAACTAGTCGAAAAGACTACACACAGATCGTGCAAGATCTCAAATCAAAGCCAACCTCCAACGCCCTACACACTACGAGTTGAACCAAGACTCAGGCTATACGCCTTCGCTAAAAAGTTCAACTACAAGTTGAACTGAGACTCAGGCCATGCACATTCACCATAAAAAATTGCAAGATTCAACTACGGTTGAACAGTGACTCAGGCTACGTGCCTTCGCCCAAAAAAGTTCAACCACGACTTGAACTGGGACTCATTCCATATGCCTTCGCTAAAAAGTTCAACTACAAGTTGAACTGAGACTCAGGCCATACGCCTTCGCCATAAAAAATTGCAAGATTCAACTACGGTTGAACAATGACTCAGGCTACGTGCCTTTGCCCAAAAGTTCAACTAAGAGTTGAACTGAGACTCAGGCGATGCGCCTTTGCCATCAAAAATTGCAAGATTTAACTACGGTTGAACAAAGACTCAGGCTACGTGCATTCACCCAAAAAAGTTCAACGACGAGTTGAACTGGGACTCAGGCCATACGCCTTCGCTAAAAAGTTCAACTACAAGTTGAATTAAGACTCAGGACATATGTCTTCGCCATCAAAAATTTGCAAGATTCAACTACGGTTGAACAACGACTCAGGCTACGTGCCTTTGCCCAAAAAGTTCAACTAAAAGTTGAACTGAGACTCAGGCCATGCGCCTTCTCCATAAAAAATTGCAAGATTCAACTACAGATGCACAACAGCTCAGGCTATGTGCCTTTACTGAAAGTTCAACTACAAGTTGAACTGGGACTCAGGCCATGCGCCTTCGCCATAAAAAATTGCAAGATTCAACTACGGTTGTATAACGACTCAGGCTACGTGCCTTTGCCCAAAAAGTTCAACCACGAGGTTAACTGGGACTCAGGCCATACGCCTTCACCATAAAAAATTGCGAGATTCAACTACGATTGAACAACGACTCAGGCTATGCGTCTTCGCTAAAAATTTCAAGTACAAGTTGAACCGGGACTCAAGCTGTGCGCCTTCACCATAAAAATCATAAATCCAATCACGGTCGAATCAAGGCCCAGACCGTACGCCTTCGCCATCACGAACCCAATCTCGCTCAAACAACAAGGCCGAACACCTTCGTCCTCAAGTCTAAAGAGTTCAACCCTGTTTGAACCAAAACTTAGGTCAGGCGCCTCCACCATTGTACACAGAAAGGCCTACCCCACAACGGACGGAGAGACATGTTACGCTCCCTCGCCATTCAAGTAATTACGCCCAAATCGAACTAATATTCAGGCCACGTAAAGTTTGGCCCGGGTCGAAATACGAGGCCGCATATTTTACCATCGTGGCTAGTAGTTCGACCACGCCCCAACTGGCACTGAGGCTAAGTGCCGCTATCGCCAAATAATGGCCACAACTTGTTCACACCAAATAAATAAAATGATAAGCAAAAAACGTTTAATCATGGCCAAGGCCATCGCTGCTAAACAGCCAACCTAGTTTCTAACTAAGGCAAGAAAACGACTTGACAACAGTCGAAGTTACCTACCTAGACAAGGCCATCAAAATCATCATGGTCAAGGCCATTGGCGTTATTACGACCAAAGACATAAGGGGATAAACATACCTGCTAGAAAAACTCTAAGGCAAAGCCCCCCTCCCCCTTGAACGCGTACATAAAGAAAAATTTGGGAACAAGAAAGATAAAAAATAAACACCAGGTAGAATAGAGGAAAATAAAGATGCATATATTTACATCTTTTGTTACACCAGGTCATCCCCGCTTACACCCTGCCAAGGCCGATAAATGAGAAAGAAAGAAAAGAAAGAACAACAAAAAATGTTAGCCAAACGGAAACGAAAACAAGAAAAAACATAATAAATCCTTTTCACTCGGTGCCGCCCGTGCCACCATCAGCAACACGAGCGCCTTCAGCGCCATCATCAACCCCTAGCGTAGCTGGGTCAAACCCGCAGTTGACACGGGCCTCACGAGCCTTTTGATGGGCTTCTTCAAAAGCGGCTTCAGGCACAATGTCGGCCTCTCACAATCTCTTGTATACATCAAGTTGGGCCTCAGCAAACGTCCAAAGATCACGAGCCGGGCCGAAAAAGGTGGCTTGGTCCCTCAAGCACTGGTTCTCTTCCTTGAGGGCCATATGCAGTTTGGGAGTCCCGTTCATAAATGCCAATGCGCTCCTCTAGCATCGCCTCTCGAATAATGCGGCGGCTCTCTCTAGCCCCCATTCCTTTTCGTGAACATGGTTTGCCATCTCCAGCACCCGGACCCGCGACAAAGCGCCACTTGCTTGCAGCCTCAAGGCACTGACCTCTGCTTCTAAAGCGACCACCTGCCCAGTCAAAGCTTCATATGCCTCCGCTGTCGTTACCTGATTCTGGCATTCCCTCTCAGTACCAGCGCTCCTCTCGGCCTCCATCTCCTCGTCTTTTTGACGAAGCTGCTCCTTAAGGTTGTTAACCCTACCAAAGGTCTGCTGCATTTGAAGCTCTTGCCTCGCAAGCTCTTCAATAAGGTCCCAACTCCGGGGGTCGTTCCTCAAGCGCTCACACATCTTGCAACACCGATCTCAGTAGCGGTGGTACTTCTCCAACGCACGCAAACAGATCCCTGAGCAGACGTTAGCTCGACGGATACTTTCCACTTCTAACAAAAATGACAACAAGAACAAAGCGATAATAAGATCAGAAAAATAGGCTAAGCAAAAAAACAAACTAAGGTCACTACACGTACCTTCAGGCCCAGCGCGACCACTTTACCCATCAGCCCGACTTCCGTTATGCCCCTCAGCGACGTGTTTTTTGCCTCCGAGCACAACACTTTGAATAGTTGCACCAAGTTTTCCTCTTGAAGCAGCAAGTTCTGCTCGGTAGGAATCTCAACATAGTGAAACCGCCCTTCTATATGCACTGTCGTGCAGGTGAGGCCTTCTTGAAATATACGGACATCGTCAGGGTCCAAGGCGGACTCGGATTCATACTCTTCTCCTGTGGTGCCCCTCCCTCCTTCCACCGACTGAGAAGCTGAGGCTCCCGCCCCCACTAACATATTTACACTTGTTTCTCCAACCAAAACAGTTGCTGAGGAACTATCTCTCCTCTCAGCAACTGAAACTGTTAATTGAATCGTCGAAGCAATAGTATCACCTTAGCCTGAGCCAACCGGGGCGACCCCCACTGTGTGACCGCCCTCAAGGACAGGCTCCACCACCACATTCCCCTCCAAGTCTGATGGCGGGGAATCCAAAATTAACACCACTGGAGCTGGCATAAATGCAAACCTACGCCTGACCAACGGCCTCTTCCCTTCCTCCTCATCCTCGTTCAAAGGCGACTCCGCCCTAGAGCGTACAATCCCCGAAGACTCTTCGATACGAGGTGCAGACCGTGCTGGGAAATGAGCCATCGAAGATTCAACTAAAGTCGCCCTCAGAATAGGATGTGGCACCGGCATTGTCACGAGTCATGTAGTCATGCCTGGCATGCGAAAAGCTAGCTGAGGAGCCCTCACGCGGCGTTCCCTCCCTAATCAAAGAAAGAACAAAGTTGAGAAGAAGAGGTAAAATGGAATAAAATACGAACAGGACAAAAGGAAGTTAAAATTCTCACCAGAAGCAGGTCTACGGCCATGCCTTTCCCAGAAAGACGGCCACGTACGAATCCCCGCTGTTTAAGGAAGCACGGCCTCGACCCATTCGCGAATGCCGGGTAGTGGAGCCAGCGGCGGTCGTTCAGCTACAAACATGAGGTAAAGTTAACACTTATCAGAACAGGGCATGAGAAAAGACGAAAAGTAGAATTTGACGAATAAAGGACTTACATGCATGGTTCCAAGTCTTTGGGAACTCAATAGCACTCGCCACCAAATGCTCAGTCCTGATGTAGAATAAATTCTCATAATTGCAAGAGTCGACCACATCATCTAACTCCACAGTCAAGCACCTCACCCCACGAGGAACCGCCCAAATCATAGTACCACGGACCCTCTGAGGGGCATAGAGAGTCAGCACGTGCCGCAACGTGATCTCCCTTCTGGACAGTTCCGCATATTTAATAAGCATAGAGAAAAGCTTGTAAAGGGAAGGAACGAGTTGGCCATGGCACATCCTGTAATGACGGCAGAAGTCCACACCAATATCAGAAGAGGGAGCCTGAATCCTAATCTAAAATGATAAGCGTAGAAAATACAATACCCCCTACGGTCGGTGTGGACCCTCTCCTTACTTCTAACAAGGACAATATCGGCATAGCGGGGAACATCCCACTGTTCCCGTAACTGACCAATACCCACTTCCCCCATATGTGGGGCTTCATTCACCTGATATTCCCCCTCATCGGTGGTGAAATCAGTCGCCGGACCTCCAGAAAAGGAAAGGATATCGGTCACTGATGAAATACCATCAGTTTCTGCCGATTCAGTGGCTCTCACTGCTGTAGATGACCCTTCAGCCACCGGAAAAGTCACCGGAGCAATATTGGTACGAGAACTGCTTGCCATTATCTATTGATAAACGGGAAAAAAATAAGAGTCACATAAAGGAAAGCAAAGAGGGTGTCGAATGAAGAACAACGAAGAACAAGAAAGAAGATGAATTGATAATGAAGGAAGCTTCTTCAGAAATCTCACATAGACAAAAGATGGAAATGTAAGAAATGAATGACACAACCCCTTATTTATACGTAACACAAGTGGCTTTCACGAATTCCAATAGCCATCATTAACTACTTGACCAACCGCAAAGCAATTCAGTTTTACGGAAACGTGCGTCATTATGATGAGCACCACAAAACGGCTTTTCAGTCGCCAACTGACGCTTTACCTTCGAAATGGTTATAACGACATAATATTATTGAAAAGATGTTCTGTATGCCTTCAAACTTCGAACGTCGTCAAGCTGCGCGCCAGGCGCACCTATACTCTCTTCGGTCGTACGACATACAACTCGACTGCCGAAAATAAAGTTTACACCTTACAAGGCCAAAGGCCGTTGGTATGAAGATATAGCCTCGCGTGAAAACGGCTACGACCAATCCCCATATACAGACGACTACGACCGTTCCCCATATATAAATGGCTACGGCCATTCCTAACATATAAACGGCTATGGCCATCTCCGATGTACGAACGACTACGACCCTCTCCCATGAATGAACGGTTAAGACCCTCAACAAAATACAACTAAGATTACCAACTTGACTCCATTTCGACTAAGGCTGTCAACACAAAATGTTTAAGGCTATTGATTTTAACGGTACAATTTCAATGTATAAACGGCCATGGCCACCTTCGGTCCCGACCAAGGTAGCAGGTGACAGTGTCTGCTCATCAAGCTCGGCCAGGGCACAACCTCAATAAGTGGAGGGATTAACTGTATAGGTCAAAATCTAACCCCCCCCCTCCCCCCCCCCAATAATTAACGATATTAATTATTTCAAAACCTAAAGTGTAAATTACAAGTGGTATGACCACTTGTAATCATTAATAATTCGTGGGTACGGGACGTTATCAGGGAGGCTACGTCCTGTCTATCATCGCACGAGCCATATACCGGCATGGTCACGGCCACTTATCGCCATCTCATACGATTTACAACTATAAATACTAAGAGAAAGAATCATAGAGGGGCATACCAAACTAATATCATCAATATAGAGATCTTTATATATTTCTCCTTAATTCTAAATGCTTGCCTTTCTTTTCTTTCGTTTGGCCTCTTGATTTATTATGATCTGCTATGATTGGCCCTCAATTTATTGTGATTGTTTTATGCTTGTAAAGTGTGTGAGAACTTTGGGATAAACAAGTGCAATACAAGAAAAACATGAAATTATTCAAACATTTTGTTTATAACTAATGAAACTTCTAAACTAACTAATCAAATAGTTATTGGTTCATCTTGATCCTATTTTCTGACAATTGTGCATTCGGATCTTCTTCAACTACTGCTATGGCATAAATTATATATAATGATGTGTGGCTATAATCCTATAGTTTCATACATTATTTGCCTTGTATTTAATATTCTTTAATGACAAATTACACTTTATTTGCACGTAATGGAGTCTATTTTGTGTGTAAGTGAATTGAAGATGAAAGTAGAGCACAAGGGATACTTCAACATTAAAAGCGCGCTCCAGAACAGTGAATGAGAGACCCTGGCGACACTAGGCTTGAAGCTAGCGAGGACAGGCAAAGGCCAAGCTTGAAGCTGACTTCAGGCTGATGAGACTAGCTAAGACCAGGTCCACCGAGCGTTAGGCTGGTGACGCTAGGCCTGGGGCGAGATCCATTTCGAGTTTTGAAGATTTATTTCATCTCCTGGTTTGACTAGGACTTGACCTACACGTTTAGGTCTTTTCCTATACATATAAATAGACCAAAAGACATCACTTTTAAGGGAGATAGTCGAGGGAGATCGAGATTGGACAGACTTGAGAGGGGATTCGGCCTAAGGAGGAAAGAAAACACTAAGAACAAGGCGGAGAATTCTTCTACGAGTTTTTCACTTCCTTCTTCCTATTTTCATTATTAGTTATAAATTCTAGTATTGTAGTTATGCATACTATTACGAATAACTAATTTGTTATCTAGGATTTTGATTGAATCTATTGGAGGGTGATTTTCCTGTTAAGTTCATATAGTTTTGCCGTGGTATTTTCTCTATTTGTTCAACTACATTATTATTGTGGTTGGTTGAAGTGCTCTCAATCGACTGTGCCTATTTAGTGTGTATTATTCGGAAGAGAGTGCATATTTAGGTAGTCAATGAACAACATCACTCCTAACGTATATGAGAGATCAATACGAAGGGTTTAAAGGTGAAATTAGGGATACCGAAACCTTAGTGCGACCGAGTAAGCTGTACTTAATGCACTCTAGCATAATTCGAGAGAATATGTCTAGTAAATTATGGTAATTACGCAAAAGAGAGTTACGACAGTCAGAGTACTCATGATCGGTATAGAAGACTTAGGCAAATTTATAGAAGACGTAGCGGAAAGGATTCCGACAATAGGAAAAATCATAAGTCTAAACCTCCTTAATTTTGTCTCCAATCCTTATCTTTGTCAATTGATAGTTTTACTACTTTATAGTATTTGTTAGTTAATTAGTTAGAAATAAATATTATAATCTTTATAATTAGAAAATTGTTTACACTTGTGTTTCTTAGCAATATTGAACAACTGTAGCTAAGCGTTAGTTCTCTGTGGGATTCGGCTCCGGACTTGAAAATCGGATTATATTTACAATGACCAATTAGTCCTTTCATAAGGCATAGTTGGACGTGATCAATACGGGGAAATATATTTGCAATATTGATCAAGTTAGTATCTTCAGTGGAATGATACTTATTTTAAATTTAAAAATTTATAAAAATCAGTAATGCAACTATAGATTCTATTGCTTTATTGTTATATATAGCTGCAAATCAATTAATTAAAAGAATCAATAATGTAAAGAAATATTAATGGTGAGTTGTAAAATCACCGCAATTTTATTATCTTCATGAATAACTTGGTTATTGTTGAAATTCGAATCCTAAAAAAAAAAGTGTATCATAATTAAAATTTATTTTAATCATAAATAGAAATGTTAAGAAATAATTCAGTAGAAAAAACATATTTTGAATGTCTCTGCACGTGAAAAAGGAATGTAATTGTTTATAATATCCTCGTTATCAACAAGCATTATAACTGCAAATACTTCATCTTGATTATCATAGTTGAATCTCTTAACATAAACTTTAAACATGTATATCTTTTTAACAATATTTTTGTGACGATCCGGCCTGTCGTCACGTGAGTTACCGCCTCGTTCCCTTATATTATGCTTCACTATGCATCAATATCAGTATTTGAGTTGATCGGGTAGAATTGGATTGGTTTTTGTTGGAAATGAGTCACTTAGTCTCTTAAAGGAAAGCTAGTTTTAGAAAAGTCAACTGAAAGTTGACTATATAATTAGAGGGATTCGTGTGATGATCCAGAGGGTCATCACCGTGATTCTTTCTTTCTTTGTGCTTCCGAGACCTTGAAAACCTCTTATTTGGTTGCCTCGATTTGCGTACGCAGTCCGGGTGCGAAGCCGAATAGTTTTTATGTGGAAATATATAAACTTTATGTTAAAAACTATGAATTTCGATAATAATATTGATATAGTTGACTTCGGTCAACATTTTGGGTAAACGGACCTGGACCCGTGATGTGATGGTCCTGGAGGGTCTGTATGAAAATATGAGACTCTGGCATATTTCCGGAATCGAAATCCGATGTCCTAGGCCTGAGAAAAGAATTTTTTCGTGAAATTATTTTATGAAAATGTTTAAGGAAAATGAAAGTGAAATTTGATCAAAAGTAATGGTATCGGGCTCATATTTTGGTTTCGACGTCCGGTACAGGTCACATATGTGGTTTAAGCGCTTCCTATAAAATTTGGTCGGAATCTAACGTCGTTTGATGTGTTTCGGACTAAAAATGAAAAAATTGGAAGTTATGAACTTTGAAATGAAAAATGATGATTTTGAGGCTTGATTCAATGATTTTGATGTTATTTTGGCTATTTGATTGCAAGACTAAGTCCGTAGGATATTATTGAGTTAGTGTGTGTGATTGGTTGGGAGCCTCGAGGGCTCGGGAGTGATTCGGAGGTGGTTTTCACTTAAAAAAAGACATCAGAAATTCCAAAGTGTTGTAGACAGGTTTTTGTTCTATGCGATCGCAACACCCTCTCGCGCTCGCATAGCCCTGACTTCCTTACCTTCCGCGTTCGCAGTGCCCTATTGCGTTCGCATAGTTCAAATGTTGGGTCCTAGCATTTTCTTTTATGCATTCTCGATAGCCCCTCGCGTTCGCATAGGCTAGCTGGCAGTTCTTCTTAGCGAACGCGCCTTTGCGCCGCATTCGCATAGTGTTATTTCCGCCCAGTGATTTAAATGAATTCCAGAACAGTTCACTTTGGGATTTCCACACTCTTCTCACATGAACCCTTCTTCTTCACCCTCCATTGACGAGTCCCAAGCTTCCCTTCCTCCATAACTCTTTGGGTAATTAATTTTAACATTATTTTCTCATTATTTCTTCATCTAATCACTAATATACTAGCCTAAAAACATGAAATCAAAGTAGAAATTAGGGCTTTTGGGTAGAGTTAGGTTTTTGGGAATTTCGAGCAATTCAACCTCAATTTGGGGTCGACTCTTAAAATAAATTACATATTTGGACTCGTGGGATTATGGGTGATTGGGTTTTGGTCTGAGCCTCGAGTTTGGACCATGTGGGCCCGGTGTCGAATTTATGTAATTTTGGAATAATGTTAGGAAATTCATTTATAAGCTATGGAATTGCGTCCTTGGGTTATTATTGATAATATTGAATCAAATTATGTCTAGATATCATTGTTTCGGAGTTAGTAGAGGAAAAGCGGTGTTAGAGGCTTGATTGCTATTTTCAGACTGAGGTAAGTGTTTGTTCTAACTTTGTCTTGAGGAAATAGGATTAGGATATTATTTGTTATGTGCTAATTGTGGAGTACGGTGTATAGTAATGGTGATGGTTACCTATGCACCGGAGTCTAGCATGACTGTAAGTCTTAATTGCTCTTAGTTCAGATGATGTGATACGACTTCTTGTTTGAATTGATTTAGTTCACATGATATGAACGGTTAACGATAAATAGTAATTTGTATTACTTTGGAGCATTGGCTCGATTTGGAACTTGTTGGCAGCTAAGTGTTTAAAAGCGAAAGTACTGTGAGTATTCCCTTGCCAGGATTTAGGAAATTGTTGAATTCTCCCTTTGCCAGGATATTTGGGCTGTTAGTTGTATTCCCTTGTCGGGATTCCTTGTATTCTGTTGTTACTCCCCTCGCACTTGAGTTGCGGTTGTTTGATTGTTTGGGGTGAGATATTGTTGTTAAATATTAAGGATCGGGTTGCACGCCGCAACAGTAATGATTGTTGAGGATCGGGTTGCACGCTGCAACAGATATATAATTGAGGATCGGGTTGCTCGCCGAAACAGATATATAATTAAGGATCAGGTTGCTCGCTGCAACAGATATATTTGAGGATCGGGTTGCTCGTCGCAACAGATATATTTGAGGATCGGTTTGCTCGCCCCAACAGATATATGTATTTGAGGATCGGGTTGTTCGCCGCAACGGATTAAGTGTGCTTGATTTCATATGTGGAGTTTCATGTTATTCCTTATTAGTTGTTGTTGTGTTGTTTTACTTCTTATCCGATCATCGTATAATAAACTGTCTTACCCCATAACATGTTCCCCTCCCTCTTAACTGTTAAATAAAATGTATTTTCCTATTATTGAACATACATCTGTACAAGTTATTTGTGGTAGGTCCTGTCTAGCCTCGTCACTACCTAGCTGGGGTTAGGCTAGGCACTTACTAGAACATGGGGTCGGTTGTGCTGATTCTACACTCTGCGCTCTTTTGCGCAGAAATAGGGTTTGGGCAGCAGTAGCAGCAGTAGTGCGAGTGTTGGAATTCCGCTCAGCGAGACACCGAAGTAGCTTTGCAGGCGTCTGAGGGACCCGACGTCTCCTGTATCTTTTATTCAGTCTATTATCTCATGTATTCGAGATAAACAGTTTTATATTTCTTTCAAACGGTTGTGTTTAGTAAATTCTTAGCAATTCGTGAGTAGTGACACTAGATACTGGGTAGAGGTGTATTTTAAAACTTCCGCATTTCTTTCAGAAAATTATATTTGAGACTTCCACTCTAGTGTTAAATGTTTTAATATTGTTGATTATTCATTAAATAAGTATATGCTATTTGGCTTGCCTAGCTCCAATTTGTAGGTTCCATCACGACTCCCGATGCTGGGAAATCCAGGTCGTGACAATTCGAATAGCTTCGGGGGACGATTTGTGACTTAGGAGTGCAATCAGAATTGAATTTGGAGGTCCAATGTAGAATTGGGCTTGAATTGGCTAAGTTTGAAATTTGGCGAATTCTACTTGATAGGTGAGATTTTGATCAGAGGGTCAGAATGGAATTCCTAGAGTTGAAGTAGCTCTGTTAGGTAATTTTGGATATGCGTGCAAAGTTTCAGGTCATTCGGAGGTGTCTAGGTAGGGTTTGGAAGCAAATGCGAATTTTAAAATTTTAGTTTAACTTAAACCTTGATTTGATAAAACATTGATGATTTTGATGTTAATGATAGTATTTTTATGTTTTGATCAAGTTTAAATAAAGTAATAGAACATATCTGTGCGTTTGGTTGAGGTCCCGAGGGCCTCAGGATGATTTCAGATGGCTAACGGAGATTTCCGAATAAGAAAAGTTCAGCAGAAATTGCAGAGCAGAATTTGCTCTATGTGATCGTGTGAAGGGGCCTGTGATCGCATAGGTCTGAGTGGTTTTTCAGTGCGATCGCGTAGAAATGGGATCCAGAGCTTTGTGATCACATGACTGGTCCTGCAATCGCTTAAGAGGAATTTAAGGGCCTGAACTTTTGGTCGATGCTATCGCAATAGAATTGATGCGATCGCATAGAGGACGCTACAGTGGTCGGACAGAATATTTTTAAAAAACCATTTGGTCAGCGACCTACATAATTTTTCCACTATTTTTACTCCACTAAAAGAGCTTTTTGGTCAATTTGAGCATATTTAGGATGCGTGCCAATAATTTGGATCCCTTAGGGATTATTATCATTGTTTCCACGATATTGAGCATGTTTTCATGACATCAGTCATGAGTTATATACTGTCTAGAAATGATTAGTTAACTTCAAAGGTTTTAATCACTTAAACTATAATACCTGTTAAATGGAACCGAAAATGGTAAACTTGATTGTGCCCGTGTGGCTTGCATGCATTTGTAATTGGAGTGATTGTGGACTGGACTGCACGCCGAAGCGAATGCTACTATGTCATTGCGCCTGGGCTGTAGGAGCCCCTACGGAGTCTGAATCCCCATATTGAGCGTGAGTATCCAATGGATCGGGTTGTACACCGCAGCGATCATGTGCATTGCATTGCATTCATACATTGGTATCTATTTGTCTATCTGTCATTGATTTACCGTTGTTTCATCGTTAAATGTGCTAAGTGGTTAGTTTCAGCTTTACATTGTGGTATCTCGGGTTTTCTTACTTTCAGTCATTATACATGTCTATTACCGGTGGTTGGAAGTACTCACTTTACTCCCTGCACTATGTGTGCAGATTCAGGTGTCCCGGAGACTTAGCTGAGCAGTCGTTGTCTTTCAGAGTTTTATCAGAGTTGTCGAGGTATCTGCCTGGCGTTCGCAGGACCCGACTTCTCCCCTTTATTCAGTTTTATTTCCGCATTCTAGACTTATGTATTTTCAAATTTTGTTACTCAGTTGTTTAGAGGCTCTAGGCTCGTGACCCAGATTCTGTTGGGAGTGTTTTGTAAGATTCCGTATTGTTTTTATTATAAACATCGGCTTATTATTTTTAAACTGTTATATTCCCTTAAACTGTCGGTAATGAGTTATCAGGTTGGGCCCATGACTGATAATTGGTAAGGTTTGTCTAGCTGTATGGTTGGGCGCCATTACAACCGGATTTGAATCGTGATAATTTTCTATTTCCATTAGATATGAAAAGTCATCTATAACACTAAAAGTTTAAAAAGGACATAGTGGTTAAAAGAAGCTACAACAAAAAAACTAAAAAAAGGTATAATCTGGAAAACTTGAATAAAAGTAGAAAATTTCTACTGCAAAATGCGCCTCCATCCATTACCTTTTCATCCTTCAATATAAGCTTAGCCAAATAAGGACTATCAGCTCTATTGCGATTCGAATTTTCCAAAAGCCTGACAATACAAACCTTTAATTTTTAGTTCATTGACTTGCTGTTAACTTCGTGAATGAAATTAGTTTTAGCCGCCATTAAGTCCTTCGTTAATTGAGAAGGAGTGTAAAGCAAAATAAAGACACTAATATAGAGTGTAATCAATTAATTAATGCAGAATATGATGTCTTGTGGTATGCACACATTAAAGGTTTGATTTTGTAATATAATTCCTAGTAGCCTGTTGCTATTTATTAAACAAATCTTATAGCAATCAAAGAAAAGAAAAGTAAGGAATGAGAAGAAGAAAAAGTGAAAAATTTATTGCTTTTTATAAATTATAATTAAATATCTGTTCATAATCTAGGGAAGCATCAAAATTAATTCTGAATATTTTGGAATTGAATACTAAAGAAAGTTGTACTTAATATATCTGTTATCTATTATAGAAATTTAATTAGTATTCTAAAATTAAAAATCATACAGCTCACCTCCTGTATTTCAAAATTCTTGATTGGTATGCGCAGGACGGAGAAAGAATTGAAAGTATATACCGTAAAAGTGAAAAACTGATATGAAAAATATGTGAAATCATGTTAATGGGAATCCGGTGAATAAGGATTGATGGATTAGGAGTTGAGATCGTGGTTCAATATCGTAGGTTATTTGAAGCGCCAACTCCGTAGGATTTAAAATTTTAGACGAAAGGCGTGCAGAATGGAGTTGTAGTCTTTGCCGGTAACTTTCGAATTGTATTGCTTATTGGTAACTTATTTTTTAAAAAATATATAAAAAATAAATATTTTATTATTTTTAAATTCAAATTTAAAAAATAAATAAATTATTATTAGAGTCTGCTCAACGTATTCCACACAATCATTTTCAAATTTTGGTTCTTCTTGGTAACTTCCGAATATTTATCCTTGTTAGTAACCTAATTTTTAAAAATTGTAAAAAAGTAGATATTGTTATGAAATAGAAGATTCTTACACTTCTATTTAAGGTGAATGTCTTTAATGTATTTAATTAGAGAGATTCTAGAGTTCTATTCTTGGTAGATAAATCATCCTCCTCCCTATAAATAGAGGTGCCCTCTACCATTGTAAATCACTCCTAACATTCTCTAAGTATCAATAAGAAGAACTATCTCTACTCTTCTCTCTATTGCTCTTGTTCTTGCATTATTGTTCTTGTCTTTTATATTATTTCATAACACGTTATCAGCACGAGACTCTACCGTCTCAAGAACCATTCTCGAGAAATCTAAGGTATTTCCCTCTTCCTAATTTAATTTTCAATTATGTCTGACATTACAAAAAGAAAGTTCGTTGCCCTTGAAATTTCGGGCAAGAACTATATGACATGGGTGTTGGATGCTGAAATCTACTTAGATGCTATGGGTCTCGGAGACACCATCAAAGATAGAGAAAAAGCATCCACCCAAGAATGTGCGAAGGCCTTGATTTTCTTGCGCCATCACCTTGATGAAGGTTTGAAGATTGAATATCTCACCGTCAAGGATCCACTCATCTTGTGGAACGGCTTAAAGGAGAGATATGACAACCTGAAGTTGGTCACTCTGCCACAAGCACGATATGATTGGGCTCATATGAGGCTCCAGGACTTTAAGTCCGTTTCTGAATATAATTCTGCAATGTTCAGAATTACTTCTAAATTGAAGCTATGCGGGGATAATATCTCCGATTATGATATGCTTGAGAAAACGTTTACAACGTTTCATGCCTCCAATATAGTACTGCAACAACAGTACAGAGAGAAAGGCTTTACAAAGTACTCTGAACTGATTTCTCTTCTACTAGTGGCTGAGCGAAATAATGACCTGCTCATGAGAAATCATGAAAATCGACCCACTGGGTCTACACCACTGCCTGAAGCAGATAAGGTTCACTCTCATTATGCCAAACATGAAAAGGACCATGGTCGTAAACGGGGTCATAGCCAGGGACGTAGACAAGGAAGAAATTCCAATGAAGTCCGTCAACCCCCAAGGAGAGATAACCGCCGAAAGCAGAAACGGGGTCATGAAGATCCTAAGGCAAATGGTTCAGAAACTATATGTTATCGTTGCGGTGGGAAAGGGCACTGGTCAAAGACTTGCCGTATACCAAGACACTTGGTTGACCTTTATCAAGCATCTCGAAAGAGAAAAGGCCCTGAAACAAATTTTGTCTATGACGACGATGAGGACATCACCCACCTGGATGTGGCAGACTTCTTTGAGCAACCCGAGGGAAAAATAGACCACCTAATCGGCGATGGGTCCGTGATGAAAGAAGATGGAGTTATTTGATTTTGTTCTACTTATTTGTATTAGTTAGTGAATAAACTAATAATCATTAGTATTAGCTCGTATTAGTTAGTTCATGATGCAATGTTAGCCATAGTTCTTTAGAATATCTTCAATATGCTCAAATATCAATAAAACTTTTATTTTCCAGTGGGGGTAATCAACTAGCCTGAAAAACTAGTTGATTATCTACTATTTTCGCATTAAAGTTGAAAAACAATTGATCAACAATCGATTGTCTTTGGCTAACAATCGATTGTCATTAAGACAGTGTAATCTGGAATTTTTCAAAAATCATCCACAAACGATTGTCTTTGTCTAACAATCGATTGTCTTGAAACAGTGTGTTCTGGAATTTTTTCAAAATAGCCAACAATCGATTGTCCATGCATAACAATCGATTGTCTTGAAACAGTGAGGTCTGGAATTTTTCAAAAATAGCCAACAATCGATTGTCTATGCATAACAATCGATTGTCTTAAGACAGTGTGATCTGAAGTTTTTCCAAAATAGCAAATAATCGATTGTGTGTGTTTAACAATCGATTGTCAATGTTCAACAATCGATTGTTTGTAAGTAACAATCGATTGTTTGAAGAAAATGTTTAAACTGAAATTTTCAAACTGCAAAGTAATCAATTATGGATAACATATCTGATTTTGTTAGTCAACTGTTAGCAGCAGATTTTGAAAATATTATGTGACACAAACGAATTGAACTTGTTTATTCTTATGTTCGTGCATCTCTTTTGTATGTCAAACTATGGGATAGCAAATATGGATATCTCACAAAGCAAACTTGGATCAAAGTCCAACTGTAAAAGTATTTGCCTAGTTGATTCATGTACTACACATACAATACTCAAAGAAAGGAAATATTTCTCTCAACTAAATATGTGTAAGGCAAACGTTACTACAATCTCTGGAAGTAGTAAATTGATTGAAGGCTCCGGAAGAGCAATTGTAACTCTGCCCAAAGGCACGATGTTAATCATAGAGAATGCAATGTTCTCCTCCAAGTCTAAGAGAAACTTGTTGAGTTTTAAAGATGTACGCCGGAATGGCTATCATATTGAGACAATGGATGAAGATAATCTTGAATATCTCGTCATCACAAAGAATGTCTCCGGCCAAAAGAGGGTTATTGAGAAATTCCCGTCTTTATCTTGTGGCCTGTATTGGACAAGAATTAGTGCAATTGAGGCACATTCAACAGTAAACCAAAGGGTTACTGATTCCAATACCTTTGTACTTTGGCATGATCGATTGGGACACCCAGGATCGGTCATGATGAGACGGATTATAGAAAGCTCATATGGGCATCCGTTAAAGAATTTCAAAATTCTTTCGAATAATGAATATCCTTGCACTTCGTGTTATCAAGGCAAGTTGATTATCAGGCCATCACCAACAAAGGTTGGGGCTGAGTCACCCACGTTTCTGGAACGTATACAAGGGGACATTTGTGGACCTATTCACCCACCTAGTGGGTCGTTTAGGTATTTCATGGTCTTGATAGACGCATCCTGTAGATGGTCTCATGTGTGCCTGTTGTCATCACGCAACCTTGCGTTTGCGAAATTAATGGCACAAATAATTCGACTACGAGCACAATTTCCAGATAATCCAATCAAGTCCATTAGACTGGATAATGCTGCTGAGTTTACATCCCAAGCATTTAATGATTATTGCTTATCAATCGGGATAAAAGTTGAACATTCTGTAGCCCATGTTCACACTCAGAACGGTCTTGCAGAATCGTTAATTAAGCGCTTGCAGTTGATTGCAAGGCCATTACTGATGAGAACGAGGCTACCCACTTCAGTGTGGGGTCATGCCATATTGCATGCAGCAATGCTAATTCGTCTCAGACCGACGAATTACCACAAGTATTCCCCGTTGCAATTGGTTTTGGGTCATAAACCTAATATATCCCATTTAAGAATTTTTGGATGCGCAGTATATGTGCCTATAGCACCGCCATCCCGCACCAAAATGGGTCCGCAAAGAAGGTTAGGAATATATGTTGGGTTTGATTCGCCCTCCATCATTCGCTACCTTGAAACATTGACAGGCGACCTGTTTACTGCACGATTTGCAGACTGTCGATTTGATGAAACACTTTTCCCAAAATTAGGGGGAGAAGTTGGTGAAACCAAACGGGAAATTTTGTGGAAAAATGAATCATTATGTCATCTTGATCCACATACCTCTACTTGTGAGAAAGAGGTACAAAAGATTATCCATTTGCAAAGAATAGCAAATCAAATGCCTGACGCATTTACGGACTTGAAGAGGATAACGAAATCCCACATTCCTGCGGAAAATGTTCCGATCCGTATTGAAGTCCCTATTGGACAATTATCTAGTGTCATATCCAATGAGTCAAATGCACGCCAGAAGCGTGGCAGACCATTAGGTTCCAAAGATCGAAATCCTAGAAAGAGGAAAAAGAACGATCTAAATGACACTATGAAAGAATCACATGAGGACGCTCATGATTTGATTAATTCCGAGATTCACGAAGAATCTATTGAGCCTGAAGCTCTTGAAAATACGGAACTACTCCCAAATCCAATTAATATTGAGGCAAATATTAATCGAGTGGATGTTGTGGTAGATAATGTCTTTGCTTATAATGTAGCATCTAACATTATGAAAGAATGTGAGGATCTCGAACCTCAATCTGTGAAAGAATGTCGAGAAAGACATGATTGGCCAAAATGGCAAGTAGCAATTCAATCTGAATTGAATTCGCTGGCAAAACGTGAAGTTTTTGGCCCTATAGTTGAAACACCTAATGGTGTTAAGCCCGTTGGCTACAAGTGGGTCTTTGTACGCAAACGAAATGAGAAAAATGAAGTACAAAGATACAAAGCACGACTTGTTGCACAAGGTTTTTCCCAAAGGCCTGGTGTCGATTATGAAGAGACATATTCGCCTAAAATGGATGCGATAACCTTTCGTTATCTCATAAGTTTTGCTGTCCATGAGAAGCTGGACATGCACTTAACGGATGTCGTTACTGCCTATCTTTATGGCTCACTTGATAACGACATATACATGAGAGTTCCCGAAGGACTCAAGGTGCCAAATGCGCACAATTCCAAATCTCGGGAAATGTTTTCAATCAAATTGCAAAGGTCCTTGTATGGTCTAAAGCAATCAGGACGAATGTGGTATAATCGTCTAAGTGAGTACTTGTTGAAAGAAGGCTATATAAATGATGCCATTTGCCCATGTGTGTTTATAAAGAAAACAACATCGGGATTTGTTGTACTTGCCGTATATGTTGATGACATAAACCTTATTGGAACCCCTGAAGAACTCCAAAAGGCAATTGATTATCTAAAGGATGAATTCGAGATGAAAGATCTCGGTAAGACTAAACTATGTCTTGGTTTGCAAATTGAATATTTGGCAAACGGAATTTTTGTTCATCAATCTACCTATACAGAAAAGGTACTGAAACGGTTTTACATGGATGACGCACATCCGTTAAGTACACCGATGGTTGTTCGTTCACTTGAAGTGAACAAAGATCCATTCCGACCTAAAGAACGGAATGAAGAGATACTTGGTCCTGAAGTACCATATCTTAGCGCAATTGGCGCATTAATGTATCTTGCAAATACTACAAGGCCGGACATTTCTTTTTCAGTTAATGTCTTAGCAAGATTCAGCTCGGCTCCTACGAGGAGACATTGGAATGGGATCAAACACATATTGCGGTACCTAAAGGGGACTACCGATTTGGGCCTATTTTATGGAAAGAATTGCAGCCCGGATCTTGTTGGTTATGCTGATGCTGGATATTTGTCTGACCCACATAAGGCTCGGTCTCAAACGGGTTATGTGTTTACCTATGGAGAAACCGCCATATCTTGGTGATCGACTAAGCAATCAATTGTGGCTACTTCATCTAATCATGCCGAGATAATTGCTATTCATGAAGCAAGTCGGGAGTGTGTGTGGCTAAGGTCGATAATACATCATATCCAAGACAAATGTGGTTTGAAATGTGATAAACTACCCACAACTTTATATGAAGATAATGCAGTATGTATAGCTCAATTGAAGGGAGGATTCATAAAGGGAGATAGAACGAAGCATATTTCACCAAAGTTATTCTTCACACATGACCTTCAGAAGAATGGTGATATCAATGTTCAACAGATTCGTTCAAGCGAAAATATGGCTGATTTGTTTACAAAATCTCTACCAAAGTCAACCTTCAAGAAGCTAGTTCACAAGATCGGGATGCGAAGACTTAAGGACATAAATTGATGTTCTTATCAGGGGGAGTTAATGCGCGTTGCACTCTTTTTCCCTTACAAGGTTTTGTCCCACTGGGTTTTCCTTGCAAGGTTTTTAACGAGGCAACCAATAGGCGCATATTCAAACATGTGTACTCTTTCCTTACTTTAATTTTTCCCATTGGGTTTTGTTTTAAGGTTTTAACGAGGCACATCATTGAATAGACATTCAAGGGGGAGTGTTATGAAATAGAAGATTCTTACACTTCTATTTAAGGTGAATGTCTTTAATGTATTTAATTAGAGAGATTCTAGAGTTCTATTCTTGGTAGATAAATCATCCTCCTCCCTATAAATAGAGGTGCCCTCTACCATTGTAAATCACTCCTAACATTCTCTAAGTATCAATAAGAAGAACTATCTCTACTCTTCTCTCTATTGCTCTTGTTCTTGCATTATTGTTCTTGTCTTTTATATTATTTCATAACAGATATTTTATTATTTTTTAATTCAAATTCAAAAAATAAATTAATTATTAACTAACTTAACTAATTTTATCCTAAAACTACCATATTTTTTCTGCAACACTGCCATTTGTCACAATCCTAGGCTAGATTTTCTTCCTTTTAATAATAGATAGATGTTAACTAACCTAACTAATTTTGTCTTAAAATAAACATATTTCTTTCTCCTACGCTGTCGCTTGTCATATTCCTAGGCTAAATTTTCTTCCTTTTAATAACAAATAGATGATTTTGATAATTCTTATCCCATGAGCTAACTTTTGAAATTGTATTATACTCAATATTTATTTTCTAATTTTTGCTTACCAATTATTGGGGCCCATGTGATTCTATTCATGCTTTAAATGTTTCGGTCCTCGTTAGCGTAAAGATTGTATTAAGTTTCGCCATTGCTTATTGGGATTTGGGATGAACTATATTACACCTTATATAATATTGGATATCATCATCTCATGAGCCTTGGAGATTGAGTTATATTTGAATTTTATTTTTTCCAACAATCTCGAAAAGAATATATGAGTTTTCGGAGAATAAAAAATCCTCTGACTTTTTTGTGTCAACTCGGATGTATCCCTTTTTAGGAACAAATTTACTTTAGAATTGTTATGAAATAGAAGATTCTTACACTTCTATTTAAGGTGAATGTCTTTAATGTACTTAATTAGAGAGATTTTAGAGTCCTATTATTGGTAGCAAGATCTTCCTCCTCCCTATAAATAGAGGTGCTCTCTACCATTGTAATTCACCCCTCTCAACTCAATAAGAAGAACTCTCTCTACTCTTCTCTCTATTGCTATTGTTCTTGTTCTATTGTTCTTGTCTTTTGCTTTAGTTTATAACACGTTATCAGCACGAGACTCTACCGTCTCAAGTACCATTCTCGAAAATCCAAGGTACTTTCCCTCTTCCTAATTTAATTTTCGAGTATGTCTGACATTATGAAAAGAAAGTTCGTTGCCCTTGAAATTTCGGGCAAGAACTATATGACATGGGTGTTGGATGCTGAAATCCACCTAGATGCTATGGGTCTCGGAGACACCCTCAAAGATAAAGAAAAAGCATCCACCCAAGATTGTGCGAAGGCCTTGATTTTCTTGCGCCACCACCTTGACGAAGGTTTGAAGATTGAATATCTCACCGCCAAGGATCCACTCGTTTTGTGGAACAGCTTAAAGGAGAGATATGACAACCTGAAGTTGGTCACTCTGCCACAAGCACGATATGATTGGGCCCATCTGAGGCTACAGGACTTTAAGTCCGTTTCTGAATATAATTCTGCTATGTTCAGAATTACTTCTAAACTGAAGCTATGTGGAGATAACATCTCCGATTACGATATGCTTGAGAAAATGTTTACAACGTTTCATGCCTCCAATATGGTACTGCAGCAACAGTACCGAGAGAAAGGCTTTACGAAGTACTCTGAACTGATTTCTCTCTTACTAGTGGCTGAGCGAAATAATGAACTGCTCATGAGAAATCACGAAAATAGACCAACTGGGTCTACACCACTGCCTGAAGCAGATATGGTGCACTCTCATTATGCCAAACATAAAAGGGACCATGGTCATGGTCATAAACGGGGTCAAAGCCAAGGACGTGGACAAGGAAGAAATTCCAAAGAAGTCCGTCACCCCACAAAGAGAGATAACCACCGAAAGCAGAAACGGGATCCCGAAGATCCTAAGGCAAATAGTTCAGAAACTATATGTTATCGTTGCGGTGGAAACGGGCACTGGTCTAAGACTTGCCGAATACCAAGACACTTGGTTGACCTTTATCAAGCATCTCGAAAGAGAAAACGCCCTGAAACAAATTTTGTCTCTGATGACAACTTTGACTTCACCCACCTGGATGTGGCAGACTTCTTTGAGCAACCCGAGGGAAAGATAGACCACCTAATCGGTGATGGAACCATGATGAAAGAAGATGGAGCTGTTTGATTCTACTTGTATTAGTCAATGAATAAATTAATAGTCATTAGCATTAGCTCGTATTAGTTAATTCATGATATGATGTTAGTATTAGCCCTTTAGAATGTTTCAATATGCTCAAATATTTTTATTGTACAGTAGAGGTAATCGACTAACCTAAAAACTAGTCGATCGTCTAATATTTAGCAATAAAACGAATTTTTTTCCGCCAGGCCAGATATTCGAATATCAGAGTCTGATATTCGAATATCTGGGCCAGATATTCGAATATCAGAATTCCTATATTCGAATATCTGGCAAGATATTAGAATATGTGCTTAAATATTCGAATATCTAATATTTTTCGCATTAAAGTATTATTTTTTCCGCAAGGCATTATATTCGAATATTAGAATACAATATTCGAATATCCTAAATAACTGCTTCCCAAAACGCTGTTTAAACGCGAAACAAAAGAATTGAAGTTGTTTATACTTATATTTATGTATTTCTTTTGTATGTCAAACTATGGGAAAGCAAAATGGATATCTCACAAAGCGAACTTGGATCAACATCCAACTGTAAAAGTATTTGCCTAGTTGATTCATGTACTACACATACAATACTCAAAGAAAGGAAGTATTTCTCTCAACTGAATATGTGTAAGGCAAACATTACTACAATCTCTGGAAGTAGTAAATTGATTGAAGGCTCCGGAAGAGCTATAGTAACTCTGCCCAAGGGCACGATGTTAATCATAGAGAATGCAATGTTCTCCTCCAAGTCTATGAGAAACTTGTTGAGCTTTAAAGATGTACGCCGGAATGGCTACAATATTGAGACAATGGATGAAGATAATCTTGAATATCTCGTCCTCACTTCAAAGAATGTCTCCGGCCAAAAGAGGGTTATTGAGAAATTCCCGTCTTTATCTTGTGGCCTGTATTGGACAAGAATTAGTGCAATTGAGGCACATTCAACAGTAAATCTAAAGAATACTGAGTCCAATACATTTGTACTTTGGCATGATCGACTGGGTCACCCAGGATCAACCATGATGAGACGGATTATAGAAAGCTCATATGGGCATCCGTTAAAGAATTTCAAAATTCTTTCAAGTAATGAATATCCTTGCACTTCGTGTTATCAAGGCAAGCTGATTATCAGACCATCCCCAACAAAGGTTGGGACTGAGTCACCCCAGTTTTTGGAACGTATACAAGGGGACATTTGTGGACCTATTCACCCAGCTAGTGGGTAGTTTAGGTATTTCATGGTCTTGATAGACGCATCCTGTAGATGGTCTAATGTGTGCTTGTTGCCATCACGCAACCTTGCGTTTGCAAAGTTAATGGATAATAGATGAGAATAATCTTGAATTCTTCATGAAAACGAGGCTGCCCATTTCGGTTTGGGTTCACGCCATTTTGCATGCAGCAATGCTACTTTGTCGGCTGCCCGCTTCGGCTTAGGGTCACGCCATTTCGCATGCAGCAATGCTAGTTCGTCTCTGACTGACGAATTATCACAAATATTCCCTATTGCAATTGGTTTTGGGTCATGAACCCAATATATCCCATTTAAGAAGCTTTAGATGCGCAGTATAGGTGCCTGTAGCACCGCCATCCCGCACCAAAATGGGTTTGCAAAGAAGGTTAGGAATATATGTTGAGTATGAATCGTCCTCCATTATTCGCTACCTCGAAACATTGACAGGAGATTTGTTCACTGCACTATTTGCAGACTGTCAATTTGATGAGACACTTTTCCCAAAATTAGGGGGAGAAGTCGGTGAAACCAAATGGGAAATTTTGTGGAAAAATGTATCATTATCTCATCTTGATCCACATACCTCTATTTGAAAGAAAGAGGTACAAAAGATTATCCATTTGCAAAGAATAGCAAATCAAATGCCTGACGCATTTACGGACTTGAAGAGGATAACGAAATCCCACATTCACGCGGAAAATGTTCCGATCCGTATTGAAGTCCCTATTGGACAAATATCTAGTGTCATATCCGATGAGTCAAATGCACGCCAGAAGCGTGGCAGACCATTAGGTTCCAAAGATCGAAATCCTAGAAAGAGGAAAAAGAACGATCTAAATGACACTATGAAAGAATCACATGAGGACGCTCATGATTTGATTAATTCCGAGATTCACGAAGAATCTATTGAGCCTGAGACTCTTGAAAATACGGAATGCAAGAATGTGAGGATCTCGAACCTCAGTCTGTGGTAGTACAAAATTAATTGAGAGCTCTCGAAGAGCCAATTATTACTATGTTGGAGAAACACAATTGAGTATTGTGCTGTAGTAAGTCTCAAAGAAACTTATTCAGTTTCCAAAGTACACGCGAAAGCGATTGATTATATTGAGACTATAAATAAAGGAAGGCTTTGATTCTCCTATTACTACAACTTGTAGCGGGGTAATTTGTATATGAAAAGCTACCCGCTTTGTTCTCCAGTTTGTACTACACAAACGAAAGAATGCCACAATAAAGTGGATATCTATTGGTATAAAACCCATGTCATAATAAACCCGAAGTTTATTGATAAGTGCACATGTCATGGTGTAAATTTGAAGTTTACCAATATTGATAATTTATTCAGTTGGCATTCATGTTAGCCATCTCATTTTAAGTATGATGTGCAAATTCACATAGGTGAATATTAAAGAACTAGAAAGTTCTTTACGAATACTCTTGTATCACTTGTTCTCATTAATGAACGGACCAACTAAAGAGTTCGGGTTGAAGCCCATAAATTCTGGAAATATGAAAGGTGAGTATGGGCCCATTCACCTGCCATGTATACCACATATGATGCATCTATGATATGGTTACATGCGCCATTGTTATTAACCCGCAGCCTGGCAGTGCTTGCGAGGTAAATCGCTCAGTAATCTAACTTCGAGCATAGTTTCCAGATTCTCTACTCAAGACAGTTCATCTTGATAAGTTGGTTTATATTAAAGTTGGTTTAGCAAGATAATTATTGAGTGCTTCCACTTAATAGCTAAACTGTTTCTTATGAGAACTAAGTTATATATATATCAGTTTGATATAAGTTGTATACGAGAGTATATTCTCCCCTCACAAGTGGTTCAGGGTCAGGAACCAAATAATTTCATCTTATATTAAGGTGCTGTGTATATTGACATAATGCACAAAGATGATTTCCCAAAGTTGAGGAAACATGTTAGCTTTACTAACATGAGGGGGAGACATGATAAACACTTGAGAAAATGTTACATGGGATGAATTCTCATTTGTATATGTATATCCCCGAATATCATGATATGAACCTGAAGTTCATAAAAGGGATAATTCAAATTGCAACATATTGCAAAGCATGCTATACGCATTTGCTGACTCAAAGAAAGTAACTAAATGGAAGAGATACAATTCAAGAAGAATTGATTCCATATGAAAGACATGTAGCTTTGAACCTATAGTTCATATGCTTGAAAATATAAAGGCAAAAGTATGTATAGTCAATTTTCGATATCTTATTTGCTTAGCATGACATGAAAACTTGATATGCAGCTAAAGTCTATTATGCGACTTATATGACTTAACTTGAAAGATTTAAGTTGCTTGAAGCATATGCAATTCTTGGTCCTGAAGTACCACATCCTAAGTACAATTTGTGTACATATGAATCTTGCCATAACTATAAGCATGATGGATTTGAGAATGCATCTATGGAGATATTGAAGAGCTATTCCACGACATTATATGAAGATGTTTATATCCATCAAGAATGATGATTTCAAGGTGCGGAATATTTATTCAAGTCAATATGGTTGATTTATTCATCAAGCATCTACCAAAGATCGTTTTGAAGATGATGCACAAGATTGGAATGCAAATGCTCAAGGATATAAATCGATGTACTCATTAGGGGGAGTCAATGCGCGTTGCACTCTTTTTCCCTTACAAGGTTTTGTCCCACTGGGTTTTCCTTGCAAGGTTTTTAACGAGGCAACCAATAGGCGCATATTCAAACATGTGTACTCTTTTTCCTTACTTTAATTTTTCCCATTGGGTTTTGGTTTTAAGGTTTTATGAGGCACATCATTGAATAGACATTCAAGGGGGGGTGTTATGAAATAGAAGATTCTTACACTTCTATTTAAGGTGAATGTCTTTAATGTACTTAATTAGAGAGATTTTAGAGTCCTATTATTGGTAGCAAGATCTTCCTCCTCCCTATAAATAGAGGTGCTCTCTACCATTGTAATTCACCCCTCTCAACTCAATAAGAAGAACTCTCTCTACTCTTCTCTCTATTGCTATTGTTCTTGTTCTATTGTTCTTGTCTTTTGCTTTAGTTTATAACAAGAATATATAAAATTTTCTATAATTAAATTTTTTTGAAAAAAGCTTTATAAAAAAATCAATAGCTTTCTCAAGTAGTAATAAGCACTATAAATTATATCACCAACTGGGACGTCAAGTTAAAATTGAAGATGTTAATCTTGGGCAATTTTTTTTTCTTGAGTACCTGCAAATTAAATTTAGACAATAATGATATGGTAATGATTCGGACAAGATATTGATTATCATTGTCCTTATCACACATAAAAATAAGAAAAATGTGATGACCTGATAGACCATCTTATATTTTAGAACCGAATTCTATATTTTGAAGCTTTAAATTCCTTATTTTATTCTTTCTCGATTTGCGTACAAAATCCAGACGTATTTTCGAAAAGCTTTTATGTTAAAAACTGAAAAAATAAAATAATTATGTCCTAAAATCTATTTCAGTTGACTTTGTTCAATGTTTTGAACAAACTGACCCAAATCCATATTTTGACGGTTCTGATGGGTCTGTATCGCGATTTGGGACTTGGGCGCGGAATCAAATTCGAAAGTCCCTAGCCCAATTTATCGTACTTTGTTAAAATTTTAAAGTTAAAGGCTTATTGAATTTGAAATGTTTGACTAATGGTTGACCTTTTGGATATAGGATTTGTATTTTAGTTTCGTATACCATATTTATAATTTCCTTTTCTAATTTGGTGAGAAACGGAGTTGGTTTGACGTGATTCGGACGTCCGGCTGTGAAAATAGAAGTTTCAAAGTTTTCTTGAAAATTTCATTTCTTTTGGTGTTCAATTCATAGTTCTAGGTATAATTTCGGTAATTTGATCGCGCGAGCAAGTTCGTATGATATTTTTAGATGTGTGTGCATATTTGGTTTAGAGCTCCTAGGGCTCGGGTGAGTTTCCGATAGGCTACAGAGTGAAATTTGGACTTAGAACATTGCTGGTGTGCTTCAGTATTTGTTGGCCTCAGACCTTGCAATTGCGAGGTCAGGCTTCGCATTTGTAGCCACTGATAGATTCACATTTGCGGGCTACTCATCACATTTGTGAAGAGTTGTTGGGAAGGCTAGAGTTCGTATTTACGAACAAAACTTCAGATTTGCGAAGTGGGACTGGAGCAAGCAATGATCGCAATTGCAATCAAATGATCGCAATTGCAGATGGTCAGAGTTCGCATTTGCGAAGATAGAAGAGATGGGAAAGACTTCACATTTGATGGTTTTTTCGCATTTGCAGGGTTCGCAAAAATGTTACATCTGCAACCGATCAAAATAGGAGTTAGACAGGGATCATTCTTTCAAATTTTCAAACTTAAACACCCTAGAGGCGATTTTTTAAAGTACTCTTCTTCCCCAAATCATTGGCACATGATTGTAAACTAATTCCTGTCAATCTTTAATTATATTTCCTAATATTTCAACCAAATTTTTTGTATTTTCATGGTGAAAATTGGGGGTTTGGCTAAAAATAGAATTTTTTTGTAAAACGAAGATTTAGACCTCAAATTGAGGTTGAATTCCAAAATAAATTACATAATCGGGCTCGGGGGTGAATGAGTGATGGATTTTGGTCTAAATTTTGGATTTGGACCAAGCAGATCCGGGAGTTAACTTTTTTAATAATGATCGAAATTGAATTCTTTGCAACGATGGGTAGTTCCTAAGGCTTAATTTGAATCGTTTGGTTGGTAATTTGCTAGATTCTATTGGTTCAGATGCTTGTTTGAAAGGCAAAATTGTGATTGAGCTTCGATTTGGTCTTTGGAGCGAGGTAAGTGTCATGGTTAACATTGACTTGATGGATTAGGACTTATATGTCTATTTTTTACTAGTTTAGATGTTGTGTACAACGTATATATGAGGTGACGAGTACTTATGCGTTGTTGTCAGGTTAAGGATGATAATGGGGCTTGTTTATTGTCATTATTGCTTCATCTGATCATGTTATCCATGCTTAGATTAGTTATTTGTTAAATTAATCGTTCTTATCGTGTTTATGGGCTTTTGTGATGATTGAGTATTGACTCCAAGTTGAAATTGATATTGTGGAACCGTTGTTGAAGTAAGGCTTGTACTTGTTGATCCTATCTCCCTGTTATTACTTGTTCATTGTTATATGGTGAGGGAGAGTGTTAATGCACGAAGAGTGATGTCGTGTCGTATGTGAGTGTTATTGCACGAAGGGTGACGCCGTGTTATATTGTGAGTGTTAATGCACGAAGGGTGATTCCGTGCATTATCATTATTTCATTGTGAAGTTGAGAGTAAAAGCACGAAGGATGATGCCGAGCAATTTTCTTCGTTGTGCTTAATTGTTCTTATTGGTTAAAGGTATATTGACTGTTCTGGTTATCATTTCCGTTGTATCTCTCGTATCTGGTATCCCCCAGCATGTCCCCCTCCCGATATTACATGTCTAATTTTTATTTGTTGTTATCTTGTACATATACTATTAATTGCACATGCTTATTATGTAGGTGTCTTGCCATAGGCTCGCCATTACTTTGTCGAGGTTAGGCTCGATACTTACGAGTAGATGGGATCGGTTGTACTCATACTACACTTTATACTTCTTGTGCAGATTTTGGTACCGGCCCCAGTTATTCGTGAGTTGGAGCAGCTTGGAGATCTGCTGGCATCCGCAGACCTTGAAGTCCCCTTCTATTTTCTTATTTCACTGTTCTTTTCTGTCAAAGAAGTTGTCTAAATATTTGTAGTAAACTCTAGAAGCTCGTGAGTTGTGACTCCAGATTCGCATTGTAGTAGATATTGGGCTTTTATGTTATTCTTCACTTGATTTTATTTCATTTTTGGTTTAATTGACTTTATCTGTTGAAATTGAAAGAAATTGACTAAATGGTTCTCTAACGTTGGCTTGCCTAGCAAGTGAAATATTATGGGCCATCACTGTCCCGAAGGTAGAAATTTCGGATCGTGACAGAAAAAATTATTGATTGCATTTTTAACTTTTAATAATAATTAGGAGTGACAAATGGGCGGGGTAGGTTGGATATGGTTGGGGTCGAACACTGGAAATAAAAAACGGATAAATTATCCGGCCTGATCCGACCTATATTTAATACGGATAAAAAATGGGTTAACGGGCAGATAATATGGGTAACCATATTATCCATGAATTCTTACATATGATCATTTTTAGGAGAATTCTTAATCTCCTTAACTTGAGGAACCACCAATTTGATGCTTTAAAAATGTAAAAGCTAGATCGATTGGTTATCCATTTTCTAAATTGATAATATGGTTCTTATACATATTTGACCAGTTTTTAAAAAGTTCATTATCCAATCTATTTTAATAAATAATATAAATGATTAACTGTTTTCTTTTATCCATTACCCTCTAAAATTAAACTTCCTTTTCCCGCAGTCCCCACTTATGAAAAATATTAGGTTGAGTTAAAGTGGTTAAGAGGAATGGGGCAGAGAAATTCAACTGAGATGGCAATGAATACTTTATTGCATTCTAACTCACGTGTTTATATGACCTTTATTTAAGAAAAATAATTTAAATTTACCCTATGAAATATGATTAGCTTATCAAAATACTTTCAGTGTTTATTTTAGCTGACCAAAAGTGTAACGATTAATTTAATTTAAATCTTATTTTCATCAGACTCCTAGTATAGAACAGTGTATGCACCCCCCCCCCCCCCCAACATTCTTAAGGAAAATTAGTACCAACTGAAAATGTTAATGAAACTAAATTCATTTATTTGTCGAATTTTAGTTACATGTATAGAACAGTGTATGCACCCTACGGGTGTGTTTGGAGGAAAATATTTTTCGAAAAATAATTTTTAACTTTTTCATGTTTGGTTATATTAAATGTTTTTGAAAAATATTTTTCTTATGAACTTATTTTCCTCCTATTTTCCTCCAATTATCAAGAGAAAAGGAAAATATTTTCTAAAACTCCTTCTCAACCTTCCCCACCTCCAAAAAAAGGTTTTTTTTTTTTAAATTTTAGTTTTTCCGTTACCATCCACCCTATATCCCTCCACCCCCACCGCACCTCCCTCCGGCAAAAAAATATTTATCTTAATTTTTTTTTAAATTTTAAATTTCTATTTTTTTTCGTTTTTCTACACCACATGCACAATGTTTTTGTAATTTGCATTTTTGTTTTTTTTCGTTTTACTATCACCCACCCCGCCCCCGCCCCCGCCCTCCCCCCAATCCCCCGAAAAAATATTATTTAAATATATTTTTCAGTTTTAATTTTTTTATTTAACGGTTTAAAGGTTCAAAATTTTACAAGTTCCAAAATTATGAGTTCGAAGGTTTATGTGTTTGAGTTTATGGGTTTAGGAATGATAGAGTTTGCGGATTCAAAATTCTACGATTTTGAAAGTTTAGCGGTTCGAAAGTTTTATGAAATTTGTGCATTCGGAAGGTTGTTGGTTTGAAAGTTTATGATTATTATATCTAAATTATTTATGAATACTACTCTTGAAAAATCATTTTCCTTAATTTACATACCAAACACCGAAAAATGAATAAGATTACTATTTATTTTTCAAAAAATATTTTCTTAAAAAATATTTTCCATGAAAAATATTTTTGTTATACCAAACACACTCTTAATATACCTATGTAGAATAGTACAGAAGAGTGCACTATATAGTGAACTTGAAAGGGTAAAAGATAAGCTCAAGAAGATACAAACAAATTATGTTATTTAAATTAATATTCGACTGAGCTTTTAAAATTTAAAATTTTATTCATTTTAGTCGATATACTGTATACAGTGGTATAATTAAATTATAGAATAGTAATAAAGTTTAATCATATGTCTTACAATAGTATAATGTCTCCCTATTACATGTAACATGTTATGAAATCTCCTATTTAAGGTGAATGTCTATAATTAGAGAGATTCTAGAGTTCTATTCTTGGTAGATAAATCATCCCCCTCCCTATAAATAAAGGGGTCTTCTACCATTGTAAACCACTCCTAACATTCTCTAAGTATCAATAAGAAGAACTCTCTCTACTCTTCTCTCTATTTGCTCTTGTTCTTGTATTATTGTTCTTGTCTTTATATTATTTCATAACACGTTATCAGCACGAGTCTCTAACCAATATTTTGGAACTTGTCGTCCACAATTGCAGTTGGTTTGATAAAGGACAGCTTATGCTATATATAGTCTATATGGAAATCACGTACAATGACTTTGCTGCCAATGCTATTATGCTACTAATATTTCATGCCACACAATATTACAAATCCTTAAAGGTAAGTAATTTACTCTATTTATTGGTATACCTTAAAGGTAAGTAATTTACTTTTCCCTTTCAAATTCTTGAAATTCTACGATTTTATTTTATATACAAACAAAGACAACAAAGTCTGATTATAACTCTAATGGAGTTTGTAAGAAATTACACTCACATGAAGTGGTAAAATTTCGATGCCTTGCCATGATCAAATTCATGATTGTGGGCAAAAGATTGAAAATCCGTCCCATTGAATTTGCTCCATTCCCTTTAGAGAATGTGGAAGCAGTATATGATAAGTCTGAAAGAAGACTAAAATATTACCATGAAGGTATCAATGAATGTGGACGTGGCAAAGAATTTCGTCCAATTGAATTTGCTCCATTCCCGTTAGAGAATGTGGTAGCAGTATGTGATAAGTCTGAAAGAAGACTAATTACCGTAAAGGTATCAATGGATGTGGACATGGCAATAGACGAAGTTATAGTCATCATTATTGTGGTAATGAGAACAATAAGGATTCTCAAAATAATCTTTCACTTTATGAAAGTAATATTTGACATGAGATTGTGTAAAGCACATGATTTTGATTCATTCCCTGAAGTGAATGTGATAATTGTAATAGAGCCCGTAAGTATGAACACGCTCTTGATGTAAATTTGTTTTATGTCTGACATTATGAAAAGAAAGTTCGTTGCCCTTGAAATTTCGGGCAAGAACTATATGATATGGGTGTTGGATACTTAAATCCATTTTGGATGTTATGGGTCTTGGAGACGCCATTAAAGACAGAAATAATGCATCCACCCAAAACTATGCTAAGGCCTTGATTTTCTTGCGCCATCACCTTGATGAAGGTTTGAAGATTGAATATCTCACCGTCAAAGATCCACCTATCTTGTGGAATGGTTTAAAGAAGAGATATGACAACCTGAAGTTGGTCACTCTGCCACAAGCACGATACGATAAGAACCCAAAAGCAAATAGTTTATAAACTATATATTATCGTTGCGGTGAAAACGGGCACTGGTCGAAGGCTTGTCGTATACCATGACTTTTGGTTGACCTTTATCAAGCATCTCGAAAGAGTAAACGCCCTGAAACGATTTTTGTCTCTGACGACAACTTTGACATCACCCACTTGGATGTGGCAGACTTCTTTGAGCAACCCGAGGGGAAGATAGACCACCTAATCGGTGATGGATCCGTGATGAAAGAAGATGGAGCTATTTGATTTTATTTTACTTGTTTGTATTAGTGAATGAATAAACTAATAGCCATTAGTATTAGCTCGTATTAGTTAGTTCATGATATAATGTTAGTATTAGTTCTTTAGAATGTATCAATATGCTCAAATATCAATAATATTTTTACTTTCCAGTAGAGGTAATCGACTAACCTGAAAAACTAGTCGGTTATCTCATATTTCGCATAAAAACTGCAAAACAATCGATTGTCAATGATCAACAATTGATTGTCTTTAAAACAGTGTGATCTGGAATTTTACAAAAAACAGTCAACAATCGATTGTCTATGATTAACAATCGATTGTCTTTAAAACAGTGTGTTCTGGAATTTTTCAAAAATCATCCACAATCGATTGTCTATGTCTAACAATCGATTGTCATTAGAAAGTGTAATCTGGAATTTTTCAAAATAGTCAACAATCGATTGTCTATGTTTAACAATCGATTGTCTATGTTTAACAATCGATTGTCTTAAGACAGTGTGATCTGGAATTTTTCAAAATAGCAAATAATCGATTATCTATGTTTAACAATCGATTGCCTTAAGACAGTGTGATCTGAAGTTTTTCAAAATAGCAAATAATCGATTGTGTGTGTTTAACAATCGATTGTCAATGTTCAACAATCGATTGTGTGTGTTTAACAATCGATTGTTTTAAGAAAATGCTTAAACTGAAATTTTCAAACTGCAAAGTAATCGATTATGGAAAACATATAATTTACTATCTGATTTAGTTAGTCGAATAACCTCAGCAGATTTCGAAAATATTGTTTAAGTATGAAACAAACGGATTGAATTTGTTTATTCTTATGTTCGTATATTTTCTTTTGTATGGCAAACTATGGGAATTAAATTGATTGAAGGCTCCTGAAGAGCAACTATAACTCTGCCTAAAGGAACGATATTTTAGAGAATGCAATGTTCTCCTCCAAGTCTATGAAGAACTTGTTGAGTTTTAATGATATCAGTCAAAATGTTCTCCTCCAAGTCTAAAAGGAACTTGTTGAGTTTTAAAGATATCATTCAAAATGGATATCATATTGAGACAATAGATGAGAATAATCTTGAATTCTTCATGAAAACGAGGCTGTCCATTTCGGTTTGGGTTCACGCCATTTTGCATGCAGCAATGCTAGTTCGTCGGCTGCCCACTTTGGTTTGGGTTTACGCCATTTTGCATGCAGCAATGCTAGTTCGTCGGCTGCCCACTTTGGTTTGGGGTCACGCCATTTTGCATGCAGCAATACTAGTTCGTCGGCTGCCCACTTCGGTTTGGGGACACGCCATTTTGCATACAGCAATGCTAGTTCGTCTCTGACTGACGAATTGACACAAATATTCCCCGTTGCAATTGGTTTTGGGTCATGGACCCAATATATCCCATTTAAGAATCTTTGGATGCGCAATATATGTGCATGTAGCACCGCCATCCCGCACCAAAATGGGTCTGCAAAGAAGGTTAGGAATATATGTTGAGGTTGAATCGCCCTCCATTATTCGCTACCTCGAAACATTGACAGGAGATTTGTTCACTGCACGATTTGCAGACTGTCAATTTGATGAGACACTTTTCCCAAAATTAGGGGGAGAAGTTGGTGAAACCAAACGGGAAATTTTGTGGAAAAATGCATCATTATCTCATCTTGATCCACATACCTCTATTTGTGAAAGAGGCACAAAAGATTATCCATTTGCAAAGAATAGCAAATCAAATGCCTGACGCATTTATAGATTTGAAAAGGATAACAAAATCACATATCCTCGAAGTGAATGTGACAACATCTGATACATATTCATTATTGGAAGAATATGAAGATGAAATAGGTATTAAATATACCACACTCACCCCTAGAAGGAGGTTTGAGATGATATATGGCATGAATGATCGTTGGTCACGTACCTATTGTACGCCAAAGTATTTTGGAAATATGACTATTAAAGGACAACGATAATGCAAGAAACATATCTTGCATATAAGTTTGACATGACCATAATGGTATAACTTTCTCTTTAAGAGAGATATTCACCACATGGATGTTGATGAATCTGTGGTAGTACAAAATTAATTGAGAGCTCTAGAAGAGCCAATTATTACCATGTTGGAGAAACACAATTGAGTATTGTGCTGTAGTAAGTCTCAAAGAAACTTATTCAGTTTCCAAAGCACACGCGAAAGCGATTGATTATATTGAGACTATAAATAAAGGAAGGCTTTGATATCTCCTATTACTACAACTTGTAGCGGGGTAATTTGCATATGAAAAGCTACCCGCTTTGTTCTCCAGTTTGTACTACACAAAAGAAAGAATGCCACAATAAAGTGGATATCTATTGGTATAAAAACCCATGTCAAAATAAACCTGAAGTTTATTGATAAGTGCACATGTCATGGTGTAAATTTGAAGTTTACCAATATTGATAATTTGTTCAGTTAGCATTCGTGTTAGCCATCTCATTATATGTATGATGTGCAAATTCACATAGGTGAATAATAAAGAACTAGAAAGTTCTTTACGAATTCTCTTGTATCACTTGTTCTCATTAATGAACTGACCAACTAAAGAGTTCGGGTTGAAGCCCATAAATTCTGGAAATATCAAAGGTGAATATGGGCCCATTCACCTGCCATGTATACCACATATGATGCATCTATGATATGGTTACATGCGCAATTGTTATTAACCCGCAACCTGGCCGGTGCTTGCGAGGTAAATTGCTCATTAATCTAACTTCGAGCATAATTTCCAGATTTTCTACTCAAGATAGTTCATCTTGATAAGTTGGTTTATATCAAAGTTGGTTTAGCAAGATAATTATTGAGTGCCTCCACTTAATAGCTAAATTGTTTCTTATGAGAACAAAGTTATATATATCAGTTTGATATACGTTGTATACGAGAGTATATTCTCCCCTCACAAGTGGTTCAAGGTCAGGAACCAAATAATTTCATCTTATTATTAATGTGCCGTGTATATTGACATGATAATGCACAAAGATGATTTCCCAAAGTTGAGGAAACAAGTTAGCTTTACTAACATGAGGGGGAGACATGATAAACACTTGAGAAAAGGTTACATGGGATGAATTATCATTTGTATATGTATATCCCCGAATATCATGATATGAACCTGAAGTTCATAAAAGGGATAATTCAATTGCAACATATTGCAAAGCATGCTATACGCATTTGCTGACATAAAGAAAGTAACTAAATGGAAGAGATACAATTCAAGAAGAATTGATTCCATATGAAAGACATGTAGTTTTGAACCTATAGTTCAAATGCTTGAAAGTATAAAGTCAAAGGTATGTATAGTCAGTTTTCGATATCTTATTTGTCTAGCATGACATGGAAAACTTGATATGCATCTAAAGTCTATTATATGGCTTATATGACTTAACTTGAAAGATTTAAGTTGCTTGAAGCATATGCAATTCTTGGTCCTGAAGTACCACATCCTTAGTACAATTAGTGTACATATGTATCTTGCTATAACTATAAGCATGATGGCATTGAGAATGCATCTATGGAGATATTGAAAAGTTATTCCACGACATTATATGAAGATGTTCATATCTATAAAGAATGATGATTTCAAGGTGCGGAATATTTATTCAAGTCAATATGGTTGATTTATTTATCAAACATCTACCAAAGATCGTTTTGAAGATGATGCACAAGATTGGAATGCAAATGCTCAAGGATATAAATTGATATTCTTATTAGGGGGAGTTAATGCGCGTTGCACTCTTTTTCCCTTACAAGGTTTTGTCCCAATTGGGTTTTCCTTGCGAGGTTTTTAACGAGGCAACCAATAAGGCGCATATTCAAATATGTGTACTCTTTTTCCTTTCTTTAATTTTTCCCATTGGGTTTTGGTTTTAAGGTTTTAACGAGGCACATTGTTGAATAGACATTCAAGGGGGAGTGTTATGAAATCTCCTATTTAAGGTGAATGTCTATAATTAGAGAGATTCTAGAGTTCTATTCTTGGTAGATAAATCATCCCCCTCCCTATAAATAAAGGGGTCTTCTACCATTGTAAACCACTCCTAACATTCTCTAAGTATCAATAAGAAGAACTCTCTCTACTCTTCTCTCTATTTGCTCTTGTTCTTGTATTATTGTTCTTGTCTTTATATTATTTCATAACATAACAGACATATTTTTGTCTAGTTTTTAAACTTTTTTTTTATCAAAGTTAGGTAAAAAAATGTCTCAATTTTAAATTAATTGACCATCCCTTCTCCTTCCCCCAACTACATCTCGCATTTATGAGCCAGTGCAGTTGATTGGAATTTTAAATTAATATAAATAAAAATTATGATAAATAGAAATGACATAAATAAAAATGATTATAAACAATTCGAACCCACTGAATTCACAGTGTCTCCTTAAGGAATTTAATCCCCTTTTAGCACTCAAGGTTATGGATTATTTCCTCTCAGGATAGAACGAATTACATACTGGTGTAGTGGTACTCCAAACGCCAGTGTTTCAGCGAACACAAAGATTAGTAGCAAATCACACTTACTTTTTTGCTTTGTTTGTATGCTAAAAGTATGCAGAAGAAGGAGAGAAAACTCAGAAATTCGTAGTGAAATTCTGAGCAGAATAGTGTTGTATTTATAGCCAAAATTTGGGTTGGAATCTGAAGAGGTGCAACTCTTCAGAATGGTTGTTTCTGCAAAACTGCCACAACATAAATGTCATTACATAAATGGAAACAGAAAAACGGATTGGATTTAATATCAATATTTAATATTAATATTAATATTCTGTTATTAACAAATATTTAATAACACAATTTTTTTAATATTTTACTAATAACAAATAAATTTGGTCCAAAAAATTAATCAATCCGAAGCGAAAGCAGAGCCGAGCTGAGCAAGCGATGGTATAAGACTTACTTTCTTCTCAACTCTTTAAGAGATAGAAGAAGAGCAATTGCTTATAAACCCATAAAAAGTCTCTTCCTCTTCCAATATGGGACAATATCCATATTCCAAGGGGGAAACTTAAAATTTCACTCAAAAATTTTATTTTCCTCCATTTTCCATTAACTCTTTTTTAAGTATTTAGTTTATTAATTAAATACATAAACCCAGATTCTCTACATACGTAAGTTTCACTCTGTTCAGATAGTAATATTGACATTTATAAATTCTTTTTTTATTGTTTAATTTGTTTAATCATGAGCTGATTTTGTTCCGTCCAAGCGATTTCTTCAACAGACAGCTTAAGCATCTTCACATACACCTCAACTAAATGAAAGCGACATCTAAAGTAAAGAATGTTTGGAGGTAAAGAAAGTAGAAAAAACCCATCCTTAGCCGTTTCTTCCATAACTAACAACAAAATAAAACATACTCTAATATATTTATTCAAAATTTTAACTACAAGATATCAACTTTTTTCTGATAACTCATTTGTTTCTCTTTTTGATTTGAATTTTGTACAGATACATCTTACTCATGGATTAATACGAGAATGTATTCACCACTGATGAGTAATATTACGGCACTGTTTTAGCCCAAACACTCTCATAGATTTGTATCCGCCCGTATTATTCGCTTTGGCCTAACAGACTGCATGGATTTGTCCCTTGGATTACGCCACTATTGATTCCAAAAGCGTCCTTATTATAAAAATTTGTTGTGTGCTTTATAAAGCTCTTTACTTTTCTCTCTCATTTTGATGTGGAATTCGCTTACGTGATATGTACATCCCTTCTTCAGAAGCTTTCCCCACCATCGTACTGAGGGAGATTTATCATGTATTTTTTACTTTGGCCCGACAAATCTCATGAATTTGTCGCTTGGATACGGAAAAGCGTGCGTACTATATGAACTTGTATTGTACCTTATAAAACTCTTCACTTTTCTTTTCATTTTTAATGTGGGATTAAACTAAGGTGATACGTACATTCCCTCTTCAGAAATTTACCTGAAAGGCTGCCTAAAATGTTTGATTCACTCTCGTTGGCCCACCCCTCCATCATGGGCGTCACAAAATAACATGGCTTTCAAAAAAAAAAAAATTTTCCTTCTCACTCTCGACCACCCGAGATCTAGTTTGTGATGATGAGTCCTATGGATGTTGGAATACATCGATCTAAGGTTTTATAGAAGAAAGATTTTGAAGAAGAAAATATTTTGCAGAAGAGAAATGATGATGAAGAAGAGCTAAGGTTGAAGCTCAGAAATGAAGAAATAGCGGACAAAACAAAGTTAAAACATAGTCTTAACTTTGACTCTAATAAGCCATATAGGATGCCACGTGGCCTTATCTCAGCTGTTCAATATTGCACTGATCGATTGAATCTACTCCGTTCAAAGTGCACTCAATTTTTGGATGATTCTCACATGCACACAAAATGTCATCTGAAGAAGGAATAATGAGTTAGGTATTTTGTTAGACATAAACCAGTAATATTAGGGCAAGTGCACAAATTTAATAGGCCATTCTTTTATTTTTTTATTTTCTTTTTTATGAATACATGTGTATAAATAGATTTTTCTTTGTACAGATGATTCACTAAGAAATACAGAAAATTTCTCAAATTACACTCTTAATTTTCAATATAATATCAGAGCAGTAGCTCTTCTTCCTCTTCCTTTCTTCAAATTTTTTGATTTTCTGCTTCAATCATGGCTCCTTCCTCAGACATCACTGAAACTTCACTTACACACACCTCTTCTTCAACAACATCATGCAATGAAAACACCAATGATTCCACTTTCCATTACTTCCTTCATGCTTCTGATGCACCAGGTATGATACTGGTGAACACACTATTTCATGGTCGTGGCTATAATGGTTGGAGCAGATCCATTTTGATGCTAAGAAAAAACTGGGCTTCATTGATGGTTCATGCCCTATTCCATCTTCTACAGATTCTACTCATCCAACCTGGAGCAGATGCAACCACATGGTGACCTCGTGGTTATTGAATTCCCTCACCAAAGTCATTGCTGACAGTGTTCTGTACTCAAAAACTGCTAAGGATCTTTGGTTAGATCTGGAGCACAGGTTTGGGCAACCTAATGTAGCCAAGCTATACAACCTGCAAAAGGAACTTGATGATTTAGTATAAGGGACAACTGACATTGCTACTTATTTCACTAGAATGAAGCGATTATGGGATGGATTAGACACTCTCAACTTTGATATGCAGTGCTCATGCAACCGTCGTTTGGTGGCAAGAAGAAAATGCAACAATTTAAGGAAGATGAGAGGCTCATTCAGTTTTTTATGGGCTTGAATAAGACATATAGATTGGCTAGGAGCAACATACTCATGGTTAAACCTCTACCTTCAGTCAATCAAGCATACTCACTTCTCATGCAAGATGAGAATCAAAGGGAAATTTATGTCAGTTCTCAATTTCCAATAGATGGTGCTTCTTTCATGTTGAAAAATCAAGGATCTCAGAGTTATCAGAACCCTGCAACATCTCATTTCCCTCGACAGAAGAATGGACATACTGCTTATAAAGGAAAGAAAAACACACAGATGAGCTCCAATTGTAAGATGACTAATCACACAATTGATAACTGTTACAGACTTGTGGGATTTCCTGCTGATTTCAAATTTACTAAAAACAAAAGGGTTCAAAATCCTCCAAAAGGAAATTCAGCTACTGTAGTAGAAGATACAGGAGAAATTCATAGCAACATGGTAGAAGGACCTCAGTTTTCTCATAAGCTCTCATCTAATCAATTCAGTCAATTAGTTAATCTCCTTAATCAACTACAAATAGAAGTTAATGCAAATTCTGCTTCTGGTATATTTTTTACTAATTCTCCATCATGTTATTCAGTTTCTAATTCTAATCTTTCAAACTCATGGACTATAGATTCAGGGAAACTAAGCATATGTGTTTTAATGCCAACACATTCTTATTCTTAGTACCGTTACATTTTCCTCTAATGGTAAAATTACCTAACTCTTCTAGGGTAAAGGTCACTCATGCTGGTAGTGTTTCTCTTTTTCCAGGTCTAGTTCTCACATTCCTAGTTTCAAGTATAACTTACTCTCAGTTTGTTGACTTTGTCAAAGATTCAAATGTCTCTTAGTTTTCATTTCTTTGTATGAAGAGCCTTAAAGTTTTTTGAAGAAGCTAGGAGGGACTTTACTTATTGGAGCCTAGTGCCATAGAACCTAGAACTTTGTCTTCTAAACCTGTTGCATCTTTTTCTAATTCAGTTTCAACTTCTTTTCCTTTTCCTACTTTAGCAAAAACAAAATCTGATGTAGAACTGTGGCATGTAAGATTGGGGCATTTGCGTTTCAATGCAATGAAATATATCAGTTCCATTTCATTTTTTTTGATTCTGCGTGTCATTGTGATGTTTTCCATTAGCAAGACAATCTAGATTACCATTTTTACTCAGTCATATCAACACTAAGCAACCTTTTGAATTAATACACATTGACACATGGGGTCCTTATAGGACTTCTACTCATAATGGATACAAGTATTTTCTCACTATTGTAGAAGATTTCAATAGAGCAACTTGGACTTATCTACTGAGCACAAAAGCTAGTGCATTTTCAGTTCTAAAATACTTTTTGAGTGTGGTGTAAATATAATTTAACACCAAGGTCAAGGTTATCGGGTCAGATAATGCTTTATATTTAGGAAGCAGTAATGCAGCCTACTTATTCTTATCATCACAAGGCATTTTGCATCAGACTTCATATGTGGGAACTCCTCGGCAAAATAGGATTATAAAGAGGAAACATAGACATTTATTAGAAATTGCTAGAGCTCTAATATTTCAATCCAAGGCGTCTCTATGTTATTGGGAGAATGCATTCTAACAGCTACATTTCTCATCAACAGATTTCCATCTAGAGTGCTCAAAGGACAGACTCCCTATCATTTGTTGCTTGGTAAGGCACCTTTTTTATTCTTTCTTAATAAGTTTTGGTTGTCTTTGTTATGTCTCTACCTTGTCAAACAACAAAGGGAAGTTTAATCCTAGGGCCACAACATGTGGATTCATGGGATATCCTAATGGTCAGAAAGGATATGAGCTATTGAACCTCACCACCAGGAATTTCTTTGTATCCAGGGATGTTCATTTCATTGAACACCTTTCCCTTTTCCCATATGTGTCAAGATAATCCCTCTGTATATCATGGTCCTACATTCCCTATACCTCTTTTCACCTCGGATGCTCCCACACAACAAAACTCCATTGTACTACAGGACTACTCTACACCTGATTTTTCACCTAGTTCCTCCTCTCACCAGACTACTCCCTCTCATATTTCTTCTACCTCACCTATCTCTCCCGTTCCCCTTAGGAGATCCAGTAGAGATAATATAAGGACTCTACCTAGTTAAGTATTATATTTGCAACAACATATTTCTCACTGATGTCACCACTTCTTGTCCTACCTCTCCGTCCCCTTCTCCATTTGCTTTCTTTGCCCTCACTAGTTCTAATCAACACCTCTTCCAATCAGTTTTCTCTATTATAGAACCCACATCCTACTCCCAGGCTTGTTCTAACCCAGGCTATGAACACAAAACTTAAGGCTTTAGAAGAGAATCTTACCTGAGATATGGTTCTACTACCTACTGGTAAAAAGGCATTACCCTGTAAATGGGTTTATAAAGTCAAACAAAATGCTGATGGCACTATTGAAAGACTCAAGGCTCGATTGGTTATAAGAGGTGATGTTTAGACAGAAGGAATTGAATACACATAACCCTTTTCTCCAGCTGCCAAGATGACAACAATCAGATGTTTACTTTCTATTGCTGTCAAGAAAGGTTGGTCTCAATTTGATGTAAGCAATGCCTTTTTACATGGGGAGTTACAAGAAGAGGTTTATATGAGGTTTCCTGCTGGTTTACCCTCCCCAAGTCCCAACCACGTTTGTCCACTTAAGAGGTCTCTTTATGGATAGAAGCAAGCCTCAAGGCAATGGTATTCTAGGCTTGCTGGGGCACTCAGTTTCAAGGGCTTTTCTGCTTCCCTTAATGATTATTCTCTGTTCTTTACGAAAATGGGTCATCTCATTTCTATTGTTTCAGTCTATGTTGATGATATATTACTTACATGGGACAACATTGGTGAATTAACAAACCTTAGATAATTCTTGAATTCTTAGTTCAAAATGAAGGATCTTGGGCCACTTCATTATTTTTTAGGAATGAAAATTTTGCGAGAACAAAAGAGTATGATTATTACTCAAAGAAAATTTACCATTGATTTGCTCCACGAGTTTGACTGCTACAATCTCCCATCAGTTTCTTCACCCCTGAATCCATCTTCCTAATTAGTTGTTGATTCTGGTCCTCCATTGACTGAGGCTTGCACAAAGTAGCATCAGCACAACCGACTCCATGTGTTAGTAAGTTCCTGGCTTATCCCCGTTGAGGTAGTGATGAGGCTAGGACCAGATTATCAATTAAATGATGTTAAAGATTGAAAGAAATGAGTAGAAACCAACTTACAAATAATTTGGAAGAAGTCTTGTTATTGGAAAATCGCCTAAGTGTGTTTGGGTTTTGAAAGAATGAAGAAAATGGAAAAATATTCGGCTAAGAATAAAATATGCAGGTTGCTAACATGAGAAATGCAAACTGGGGTTCGCAACCTTTGCTAACAAGGGAAATGCGAAACAAGGTTTGCAAATGGCAAACCTTCACATTTGCGAACATATTATTTCATTAGCGATATCACATTTGCGAATAATTCATCGCATTTGCAATCACTGGCCAATCGGCAGACCTTCGCATTTGCGAAGAGGACCACGCATTTGTGAGCCAAGGCAGGCCTGGGCTGGTTTCGTATTTGCGATCCAGCCTTTGCATTTGCGAGCTAGGCTTCGCAAATATGAAGCGTGCAGGACTGGGCATACCAGCAAGTTTTCTGCAACATTTCTAAGTTCAAAATGCACCCATGACCGATCCAAAACTCCCCCGAGCCCTTGAGGATCCAAACCAAACATACTCACAACCTCAAAAATATCCTACGGACTTATCCGTGTGACCAAATCTCCAAGAACAATACTTCTTCAAAATTTTCATAACAAATCAAATTTCCATTTTAAGTCCGAAACACGTCAAACGACGTTCCTTTTCAACCAAACTTTACATAAACACCTTAATACACATATAAGACCTTTACTGGATGCCAGAACCAAAATACGGGCCCGATACCATAGTCTTTCAATCAAATTTCATTTCCAATTTTTTTAATTATTTTTAGAAAACAATTTTACTCAAAAATTTATTTCCGGGCTTGGGACCTCGGAATTCGATTTCGAGCATACGCCCAAGTCCCATATTTTCCTATGGAACCTCCGGAAGCATTTTCCATTTACCCAAAATTTTGACCGAAGTCAAATTTATTTATTTTACTATTAAAACTTAGCATTTTTGTCATAGAAGTCATATTTAAGCTTTCCGGATACGCGTGCGGACTTCGCATGCAAATCGAGGCAACCCTAAATGAGGTTTTCAAGACCTCAATGACACAGAATTCATTTACAAACAGGTGATGACCCTTTGGGTCGTCACATTATCACGACCAGGATTTCCCAACCTTCAGGGTTCGTGATGGCACCTACTATTGAGAGCTAGGCAAGCAAATCTCTAACTATCATTTTCATTAACCAATTACTTCTTTCACAGTTATCAATAATAATTTGAAACATCAAAAATTAAATACTAAAGCGGAAGACTTATTTTATAGAAAACTAAATAACAATGCAAAAATCCAACACAGCTTCTATTCAAAATCCAGTATCACATACTCACGAACTACTAAGATTTCCTAAATACAATGTCTGAACGAAAATGTAACTATTTTGTACGGTATACATGGGATAACAGACTGAAATAAAAGATAGAGGAGACGCCAGGCCCGCGGACGCCTGCAAGGCTACCTCGGTATCTCACTGGACTGAAGACTCGCTCCCAGACTACTGCTGCTCTCCAATACTGCTCTGGCACCTAGATCTGTGCAAAAGAGTACATAGTGTAGCATCAGCACAACCGACCACATGTGCTGGTAAGTGCCTGGCCTAACCCCGGTGAGGTAGTGACGAGGCTAGGACCAGACTACCAATCAAACCTGTGCAGTTCAATATATACATATACGACGGAATAGAGATACATAAATAAACTAGTCAAAGAGGGAGGGGAACATGCTGCGGGGAAAGTAACAGTTCAGAAATAGGAACACCAAATAGGGAATGAAACTGTAAAACTAGAATATCAACAAGAGCAAGAAAATCAACAGTTACATGACATCACCCTTCATACTTTTACTCTCGTCCTAACCAAATCAATCATATAAAGTACACGGCATCACCCTTCGTGCTTTTACTCTCTTTCCCCACCATATAATTAATGAATATCGGTGCAGAATGGTACATCATATGGCAAGGTATCACCGTTCGTGCTTTGCACTCTTTCCTCACCATGAAATCAATATAATACACACAGAATGGTACATCGTGCAACATAACATCACCCTTCGTGCTTTATCCACTTTCCTCACAATAGCAAACAATATACGACATCACCATTTGTGCTTTAATACTCTTGCTCGCCCATATAACAATCACAAATAAGGGGCAAGGGAGTAAACAATAAAAATAAAAAACACGGCAAGGGAACACAAGTAAATAATCAAATCCCGGCAAGGGAACAACATCAATAACTGTCACATCCCGGAAAGGGAGATAATTAATATATAAAAACAACAACCCGAAAAGGGTACACTTAATGATCTTTCCTCTATCTTTCACTTTCATCTCATCACTCTCATTACCACTTGGGCCAATTCTCCAAAGGGTACAACAATTTCGATACTTCCTCATTTCATAAGATAACTTGAGCCATTGCTCCAAAAAGTACAATAATTCGTATACTTTCTCAATTCATCAATAACTTGAGCCAATGCTATTCGATGTTCAGAAGTTATAAATTTTCCATAAGTATTTCACAGCTACTAGAAATCATCTCTAATTCAGGAAATATATAACATGAATCAAGTTATTCAAAATTTATAGACTCAGGGTCATGCTAGACACCAACGTATAGATACCCGTCACCATGCCTATACGTCGTACTCGACATAAAACAAGTAGCAAATAGGAATCAACTTCTAATCCCTCAAGCTAGAGCTAGACCGGACTCTTACCTCGATGCTTTGAATTCAACTCAAGCCTTAATTATGGCATTACCCCTCGATTCCACCACAAATCTGCTCGCATGTAGTCATAAAGTACTTAATTACATCAATAAATGCCAAATGAATAAGTTTGAATGCTTAATAATGAATTTCCCAAAGTTTTTTCCAAAAAGTCCAAAAACACCCCTGGGCATACGTGGAAAAACCCGAGGTTCTAACCAAAATCTGGTTACCTATTTCCCCACGAATCCATATTTATGATTTGTTTTGAAATCGGACCTCAAATTAAGGCTCAAATCCCCAATTTTAGAAAAACCTAAGTTCTACCCAAAACACCTAATTTCACCCATGGAAATCTTTGATTTTAAGTTAAAAACTTGTTAAATGATGTTGAAGATTGAAAGAAATGAGTAAAAACCAACTTACAAATGATTTGGAAGAAGTCTTGTTCTTGGAAAATCGCCTATGGGTGTTTGAATTTGAGTAATATGAAAAATGGGGATCATGTTCGGCTAAGTATGAAAAATGCAGGTTGCAGATACGGGAAATGCAAACTGGGATTCACAATTGCGAACCCCGGCCTCTGCTAACATGGGAAATGTGAAATAGGGTTCGCATTTGCGAACCCTTTGGAAATGGAAAACCTTTGCATTTGCGAACACATTGTCGCATTTTGCGATATCGCATTTGCGAATAGTTCATCGCATTTGCGATCCCTAGCCAATAGGCAGACCTTCGCGTATACGAAGAGGACCTCGCATTTGCGAGTCAAGCCAGGGCTGGGCTGGTTTCACATTGGCGATCCAGACTTCGCATTTTCGAACTCGCATTTGTGAGCCAGGCTTCGCAACTGTGAAGCCTGCAGGCCTGGGCATACGAGCAAGTTTTATGCAACATTTCTAAGTTCAAAATGCACCCATGACCTATCCAAAACTCCCCCGAGTTCTCGAGGCTCCAAACCAAACATACTCACAACCTCAAAAATATCCTACGGACTTATCCGTGTGATCAAATCGCCAAGAACAAGACTTCTTCCAAATTTTCATAACAAACCAAATTTCCATTTTAAGCCCGAAACATGTCAAATGACGTCCGTTTTGAACCAAACTTTACAAAAACATCTTAAATCATATATAAGACCTGTAGCGAGTGCCGAAACCAAAATACTAGCCCGATACCATCGCTTTCTAACCCGATTACTTTTCCAATTTCCTTAATTATTTCCAGAAAATAATTTCACTCAAAACTCATTTCTTGGGCTTGGAACCTAGAAATTCGATTCCGGACATACACCCAAGTATCGTATTTCCATACGAACCCCCCGGGATCATCAAATCACAGGTCTGGGTCTGTTTACCCAAAATGTTGGCTGAAGTCAAATTTATTCATTTAATATCAAAACTTAGCATTTTTCTCTAAGAATTCATATTTAAGCTTTCCGGCTATGTGCCCGGGTTGCGCATGAAAATGGAGGCAACCCTAAATGATGTTTTCAAGGCATCAGAAACACATAATATAAAAGAAAATAGGTGATGACCCTTTGGGTCGTCACATTTTCCACCTCTAAAACAATCGTTCGTCCACGAACGAACAAAAGAAAGAAGTACTTGAGTTAGGAATTAAATGAGGATAACGACTTCACGTATCAGACTTGGACTCCCAGGTCGATGCCTCACGAGGCTGACCTCTCCACTGAACACGCATAGAAGGAAAACTCTTCAACCTCAACTGTCGAACCTGCCATCTAGAATAGCCACCGGCTCCTTCTCATAAGACAGATCAACTGGACAGTGATGAAATCTAACATGTGGGATGAATCGCCGTAATACTTCCGAAGCATGGACACATGAAACACTGGATGCACGACTGATAAGCTAGGTGGCAGTGCAAGTCTATAAGCCACCTCTCCCACTCGAAAGAGAATCTCAAATGGACCAATGAACATAGGGCTAAGCTTGCCCTTCTTCCCAAATCTCATCACGCCCTTCATAGGCGACACACACAGAAATACCAGCTCACAAACCATGAAAGATACATCTCGAACCTTATGATCTGCATAGCTCTTTTGCCTGGACTGAGCTGTATGAAAGGTATCCTGAATAATTCTGACCTTGTCCAAGGCCTCCTGAACCAGATCCGTACCCAACAACCGAGCCTCTCCCGGCTCAAACCACCCAACCGGAGATCGACACCGCCTAAAATATAAAGCCTCACAAGGACCATCTTGATACTCGACTGGTAGCTGTTGTTGTAGGCAAACTCTGCTAAGGGCAAAAATGGATCCCACGAGCCCCCAAAATCGATAGCAGAAGCTCGGAGCATATCCTCAAATATATGAATAGTCCGCTCGGACTGCCCGTCCGTCTGAGGATGAAATGATGTACTCAACTCCACTTGGGTGCCTAAATCTCGTTGAACCACTCTCCAGAAACGTGAGGTAAACTGTGTACCTCGATCAGAAATGATAGATATCGGGACACCATGAAGGTGAACAATCTCCCCGATATAGATCTCAGCTAACCTCTCCGATGAATTGGAGACTGCCACATGAATGAAATGCGCTGACTTGGTCAGCCTATCAATAATGACCTAAACTACGTCAAACTTCTTCCGAGTCAATGGAAGTCCAGTAACGAAATCCATGGTAATCCTCTCCCACTTCCATTCGAGAAGCTCAATCCTCTAAAACAATCTACCAGGCCTCTGATGTTCATACTTAACCTACTAAACAATTCAAACATCGAGCCACATATGCAACAATATCTTTCTTTATTTTACACCACCAATAATGCTGTCGCAAATCCTAATACATCTTCGTGGCGCCTGGATGAATATAATACTGGGAACTATGGGCCTCCGCTAAGATCAACTCTCGAATCCCATCAACATTGGGCACACAAACTCGCCCCTGTAATCTCAAAACTCCATCATCATATAAGGTCACCTTCTTGGCACCTCCACGCTACACCGTGTCTCTAAGGACACACAAATAGGGATCATCAAACTGCCGATCACAGATACACTCTAATAATGAAGAACGGGCGACCGTGCAAGCTAACACTTGACCGGGCTCAAAAATATCCTACCTCACGAATCAATTGGCCAAGGCCTGAACATCCAACGCAAGCGGTCTCTGGATGACCAGAATATAAGCAAAACTTCCCATGCTGCCTAACTTCCTACTCAAAGCATCAGCCACCACATTGGACTTCCCAGGTGATACAAGATAGTAACATCATGATCTTTCAACAACTCCAACCACCTTCTCTGCCTCAAATTCAACTCCTTTTGCTTGAACAAATGTTGAAGGCTCTTGTGGTGTACACGTCACACGTCACACCGTAGAGATAATTCCTCCAAATCTTTATTGCATGAATAATGTCTGCCAACTCTAGATCATAAAATGGATAATTCTTCTCGTGGATCTTCAACAACCTTTAAGCATAGGCAATGACCTTGCCATCCTACAACACTGCACAAAGCCCCATACGGGAAGCATCACAATAGACTGTATAAGGCCCTAAACCTGTGGGCAAAACCAACACCGGTACCGTATGCAGAGCTATCTTGAGATTCTGAAAGCTCGCCTTGCACACGTCCGACCATCTGAACTGGGCACCCTTTTGGGTCAACCTGGTCATCGGGGCTGCAATAGATGAAAATACCTCTCCACGAACCAACGGTAGTATCCTGCCAAGCCTAAGAAACTCCGAATATCTGTAGTTGATGCTGGTCGAGGCCAGTTCTTGACTGCCTGAATCTACTTTTGATCAACCCGAATACCCTCTGCTGATACAATGTGACCTAGAAATGCCACCTAACTCAACCAGAACTAACACTTTGAGAACTTAGCATATAACCGACTATCCTTCAGAGTCTGAAGAACCACTCTGAGGTGCTGCTCGTGCTCCTCCTGTCTGCGGGAGTATATCAGAATATCGTCACCAAAGACTATCACGAACAAGTCTAAATACGGCCTGAACACTCGGTTCATAAACTCCATAAATGTTGCGGGGGCATTGGTCAACCCGAATGACATAACCAAGAACTTATAATGCATATACCGAGTGCGAAAGGTTGTCTTAGGGACATCGGATGCCCTAATCCTCAACTGATGGTAGCCAGATCTCAAGTCTATCTTTGAGAACACCTTGGCACCGTGAACGTGGTCGAACAAATCGTCAATCCTCGGCAGTGGATACTTATTCTTGATTGTAACTTTGTTCAATTACCGGCAATCAATGCACATCCTTATTGAACCATATTTTTTTTCTTCCCAAACAACACCGGCGCACCCCAAGGCGAAACACTGGGTCTGATGAAACCTTTCTCAAGCAAATCCTGCAACCGATCCTTTAACTCTTTCAACTCTGATGGGGCCATGTGATACGGCAGGATAGAAATGGTCTGAGTTCCCGGAGCCAGATCAATGCAAAAGTTGATATCCATGTCGGGCGGCATACCCGACAAGGTTTGAAGAGAGAACTTCAGGGAACTCTCGAACAATGGGCACAGAATCAATAGAGGGGACCTTCAAACTAGAATTGTGAACATATGCCTAATAGGCCAAACACCCCTTCTTGACCATACGTCGAGCCTTTAGATACGAGATAACACTGCAGGTAGAATGACCAAGAGTCCCTCTCCACTCCAAGTGGGGCAATCCGGTAAAGCTAAGTTATGGTCTTGACATGGAAATCCAAGATAGCATGGTACGGGGACAACCAATCCATCCCTAATATAACGTCAAAGTCATCCATATCTAAAAGCAACAAATCAAAACGAGTCTCAATACCCCAAACACAAAAATACAAGAATGATGAACTCGGTCAACCACAATAGAATCACCCACTGGTGTAGACACATAAACAAGAATACTCAATGAATCACTAGGCATGACTAGGTACAGATAGGTGTTGCGGGTGCACTGAAAGATTGTTGATTAGAGTACTGCACTGGAGGACCACATCTACCTGAAGTGTTGTGAGAAACCTGAAGAGATGATTGAAAGGGCCAAAGAGGATGGCCTCTACCATAAGAATCCCTACCTTCAAATGAGGTACCACTTAATCTGCCCGAGTGATGAGGGCTCTTATCCGACCCATGACCACCTCCCTATGATAGAACCATCTCAACTCTGTGGGCGACATTGGCCGCCTCCTGAAAGCTGATCTCACTTCCAGTCTCCCTAGCCATCTGAAGACGAATCAGCTGAATCAAACCCTCAATAAACCTCCTCACCCCTCTCTCTCTCTCTCTCTCTCTCTCTCTCTCTCTCTCTCTCTCTCTCTCTCTCTCTCTCTTTAGGTGGGAAGTATGACAAGAGCATGGTGAGCTAGATCGATGAACCTGGTCTCATACTGAGTGACAATCATGGAACCCTACTGGTAGCGCTCGAACTGCCTCCGAAAGGCATCTCTCTAGGTAATGGGGAGAAACTTCTCCAGAAACAACTCTGTAAACTGCTCCCAAGTAAAACATGGCGACCCAACTGGCCTGGCTAAGCAATAATCCCTCCACCAAGTCTTGGCGGATCCAGATAGGCGAAAGGTAGCAAAATCGACCCCATTGGTCTCAACAATGCCCATGTTCCGGAGAATCTTGTGGCTGCGATATAAGAAGTCATGGGGGTCCTCTGAAGAAGCACCGCTAAATGTAGTAGTGAAGAGCTTGGTACATCAATACTCTTTTTCCTCACCATATAGTCATGAATATCAGTACGGAATGGTACATCGTACGTCACGGTATCACCCTTCGTGTTTTAAACTCTTTCCTAACCATGAAATCATTATCATAGGCACGTAATATTACATCGTACGGCATGGCATCACCCTTCGTGCTTTACACTCTTTCCTCACAATAGCAAACAATACACGGCATCATCCTTCATGCGTTAACACTCGCCCTCGCCCATATAACAAATACAAACAAGGGGACAAGGGAGTAAACAACAAAAATAGAAATCCAGGCAAGGGAACACAAGTAAATAGTCAAATCCCGGCAAGGGAACAACATCAATAACTTTCACATTCCGGCAAGAGAGATAATCAATATACAAAAAAACAACCCGATAAGGGTACAACTAATGATCAATCCTCTTTCTTTCACTTTCATCTTATCACTCTCATTACCACTTAAGCCAATGCTCAGAAGGGTACAACAATTCCGATACTTCCTCATTTCATAAGATAACTTGAGCCCTTGCTCCAAAGAGTAAAATAATTTGTACACTTTCTCAATTCATCAATAACTTGAGCCAATGCTCTTCGACGTTCAGAAGTCTTAATCCTTTCCACAAATATTTCACAAGAACTAGAAATCATCTCTAAGGCAGGAAATATATAACATGAATCAAGATATTCACAATATATAGACTCACGGTCATGCTAGACACCAACGTATAAATACTCGTCACCATGCCTATGCGTCGTACTCGACATAAAAGAAGTAGCAAATAGGACTCAAATCCTAATCCCTCAAGCTAGAGTTAGACCAAACACTTACCTCGATGTTTTGAATTCAACTCAGGCCTCAACTATGGCTTTACCTCTCGATTTCATCACAAATTCGCTCGAATCTTGTAATAAGTTACTTAATTACATCAATAAATGCTAAATGAATTAATTTGAATGCATAAAAATGAGTTTCTCAAAGTTCTGCCCTAAAGTCCAAAACGCCCCCGGAACCACGTGGTCAAAACCCTAGGTTCGAACCAAAACCCGGTTATCCGTTCCTCCCACGAATCCATATCTATGATTTGTTTTGAAATCAGACCTCAAATTGAGGTATAAATCCCCAATTTTAGAAAAACCTAAGTTCTACCCAAAACCCTAATTTCACCCATGGAAATCTTTGATTTTAAGTTAAAAACATGATAAATGAAAAATGGGGTTCCAATTCGACTAAATATGAAAAATTGCAGGTTGCAAATACGGAAAATGCGAACTGGGTGCTAACCCCGACCTCTCCTAACATGGGAAATGTGAAACAGGGTTCACATTTGCGAACCCTTCAAAAATGGAAAACCTTCGCATTTGCGAACACATTGTCGCATTTGTGATATCCCATTTGCGAATAATTCATCACATTTGTGATCCCTAGCCAATGGGCAGACGTTCGCATTTGCGATCCAGCCTTCGCATTTACGAGCCAGGCTTCGCAAATACGAAGCATGTAGGCTTGGGCATACCAGCAGGTTTTCTACCACATTTCTAAGTTCAAAATGCACCCGCGGCCTGTACAAAACTCACCCGAGCCCTCGAGGCCTTAAAACAAACATACTCAAAACCTCAAGAATATCCTACGGACTTATCTGTGCGATTAAATTTCCAAAATAGCATCATATACATCAAATTAAGCCTCAAAATTCATGACTTTTTCCAAATTTTCATATCACATCAAATTTTCATTTTAAGCCCGAAACACGTCAAACGACGTCCGTTTTCAACCAAACTTAATAGAAACATCTTAAATCATATATAAGACATGTACCGGGCGCCGGAACCAAAATACGAGCCCGATACCATCATTTTCTAATCCGATTTTATTTCCAATTTCCTTAATTATTTCCAAAAAATAATTTCACTCAAAAATTTATTTCTCTGGCTTGGGACCTCGGGATCCGATTCTGAGAATACGTCCAAGTCCCATATTTTCTTATCAATCCTCCGGGACCATCAAATCACGGGTCCGGATCTGTTTACCCAAAATTTTGGCCAAAGTCAAATTTATTTATTTTAATATCAAAACTTAGCATTTTTCCCACAGAATTCATATTTAAGCTTTCCGGCTATGCGCCCAGAATATGCACGTAAATCGAGGCAACCCTAACCGAGGTTTTCAAGGCCTCGGAGACACATAATGAATAAGGAAATAGGCGATGACGCTTTGGGTTGTCACACTTCTCTTTATTGTCGTTTTGTGGGTAAACTCAACTATTTGACATACACACGCCCAGATCTCTCATTTGACGTTGTCACTCTCAGCCAGCTCATGCAATGCCCTTGCATTGGTCATTTCACTGCTGCCTTGCGTGCTCTTTGTTACATTAGCTCCAGCCGAGGCCAAGGACTGTTTCTCAATGCTTATCCCTCTTTTGACCTCTTGGCTTTCTGCGATGCAGATTGGGCCTCTTACCGGGATAGTCACCAGTCTGTTAGTGGGTTCTTTATTAGTTTGTGTGGTTCTCCGATGTCTTGGAAATCTAAGAAACAAGCTTCTATCTCTCTCTCTCTTCCGCATAAGCGGAATATCGCTCCATGCGGCGTTTGATTGCAGAACTCACATGGTTAACTCGTTTGCTCAATATCTCTCAGTTCCTCCTCCGATTCTGGTTCCCATTTTTCTTGGATAGTTAAGATGATATCCATATCGCCTAAAATCCCATGTTTCATGAAAGGACTAAACACGTCGGACTCGATTGTCACTTTATTCAGCAACAATTTCTCTCCGGTCTCATCTCACTTCCTTTCTTCCCTCAAAATTGTAACTTGCTAACTTATTCACCAAACCCTTACCAGGGCCTGCTCACAAAAGATTCTTGGCAAGTTGGGGGTGTCTTCTACCCCCTCCAACTTGAGAGGGGATGTTGGAATACATCGATCTAAGGTTTTACAGAAGAATGATTTTGAAGAAAATATTTTACAGAAGAGAAATGATGTTGTAGAAGAGCTAAGGTTGAAGCTCAGAAATGAAGAAATAGAGGACAAAACAAAGTTAAGACATAGTCTTAACTTTAACTCTAATAAGCCACATAGTATGCCACGTGGCATTATCTCAACTGTTCAATATTGCACTGATGGATTGAATTTGGTCCGTTCAAAGAGCACTCAATTTCTGAAAGATTCTCACATGCACATAAAATGTTATCTGAATAATGAGTTAGTTATTTTTGTTAGACATAGACTAGTAATATTAGGACAAGTGTAAAAATTTAATAGGCCATTCTTTTATTTTTTGTTTTCTTTTCTAGGAATATATATGTATAAATAGATTGTCCTTTGTATAGATAATCCATTCAGAAATACAGAAAGTTTCTCAAATTATACTCTTAGTTTTCAATAATAGGAGCATAGCATATATTCTTAATTTGTTAGACGAGTCGAGCTCTAATATATGCTCCGCTGCTTAAATATAAGGCCCTTTAGTAGCATTATTAGCTTGCTAGTGAATTTGTTTCTTATATTTTTATGAGGGAAAATATTCAAATTTACCATTAAACATGCGAGATTATCTAATTTTGCACCCTCTCTATAACAACATCGTTTATTTCGAATATTTTAGATGTTATAGCGAAGTGTTGTTATAAAGAAAATATATTATAATATAACATAAAAATCGGTTCCGAAAAATCTTGATATTTTTTGTTTGGTAACTAAACTCTTTATTTACCAAGTAAACATATACAACCCAATGCACACAAAAAAATGCAAACGTGTTGTCTTGGACATATAGCCCCAATCCAGCCAACTACACATCTTCTCTATTGCTCTAACCTTCTATCATTCACTAGTAAGGATAAAATTTCAGATTCTCCATCTTCCTCTTTAAGCTAGGAAACCTCGACCCTCTACAATGGATTTCTTGGATAATATGTCTTTCCAATATCTCACTAGTTCGCCTCTTGTGTTAAAACAACCTCATGTTCCTCTCCTGCCAAATTCAATACAAACATCCAGGCAAAGTCAGTCTATACATAGCAGAAGTATTAGACTTCCCCTGTCTATATCTCACAGCCCATCTCATTTCATCATGCCATCCCATAGATTTCCTATTAATACCTTGCGATCCTAATATCATGTCCTAGACAGTTGTAGAGTTTCAACATTGAAAGAATAGGTGATTTATGGATTCATCTTCATTATTGCACAGAGGACATTTCAAATCATCCACATGCTTCCACTTAGAGAGCATATCCTTTGTAAGCAATCTTTCATGAATAGCAATGTATAATATGAACACCCATCTTGGTGCCCCTATGTTATTGCATATTAGTCTCTTCCAGATAAATTTTTGGAATTCTCCCCTAATTTTGCAATACATCCCTTTTGTGGAGAATGTAATCATTTGAGTTACCTGCACTTCATTGCATCCAGCTTGTTCAAACACTTCTTTCGCATTCAAAATTTTCCTGACCACCCATGAAGCTCTGTCCACACTTGCATCTCATACTCTACCATGTTTGATATAGTAAGCATGAACCCATTTAATCCAAATTCTATCCTTTTTCCGACATACATTCCACAGATGCTTACATATGGCTGCCATGTTCCAAGCATATATGTCCAGTAATCCTAGACCCTCAACAGATTTAAGATAGCATAATCGATCCCACGCTATTAAGGCTTTCTTTGACATTTCAGTTCCACCAGTCCATATGAACCTTCTGCATAATGATTCAATCAATTGCACCACTTTCTTAGATAATACAGAAACTTGCAACCAGAAAATTTGAATGGAAAATAGTAAAGATTTTATCAATTGGACACGTCCAGCATAAGATAAGAATTTTGCAGTCCACGATGTAATTTTTCTTAGCATTCTATCCATCAGTGGTTTAAACTGTACAACACTGGTCTTTTTATCACTCATATGGATCCCCAGGTATCTGAAAGGCAGCTCCCCTTTTGTGAACCCCAAACTCTACATTATGTCTAAATGATCCTCTCTACATACACCTCCAAAATAAATAGAGCTCTTCTCAGTATTTGCTTCCATCCCAGAAGATTTAGAAAATTCCTGAAAGCATTCATAAATCATTCTAACCGATATAGGATCTCCTCTAAGAAAGAATAACAAATCATCAGCAAATCTCAAATGAGTACCATTCAGTTTCTCGCATTTTGGATGGAAATTAAAGTTTGGTTGTCTTCTTAAAGTCTTCAATATCCTATTCAAATATTCCATGACCAACACAAAAAGAAAAGGGGATAAGGGATCCCCTTGCCCGAGTCATTTCCTTGCTTTGAAAGGGATAGTAGGTATACCATTGATAATTATTGAGTAAGATACTGTGCTGATACAGACCATTATCCATTTCACAAACACTACCGGAAAACTTAAGCTATTAAGGATTTGCTCCATAAAAAGCTATTCCATCGAATCATATGTTTTTCTCATATCAATTTTCAAGATTTACATAGAGGGATGGAGAAAATTGCGGAAAACCAAACAATTATACAATATTTGCCTTATGTAACACGTTGGAATTATTTAGCTACTATGTTCACAGAAGAAATAACCATAAATGGACCCGAACAATTAGGCAATATTCAAGTACCTAAAAGGGCTAGCTATATCAGAGTCATTATGTTGGAGTTGAGTCGGATAGCTTCTCATTTGTTATGGTTAGGCCCATCTTGGAGAAATTCATTTTCTTCCATACCCTTTAACTAATTCATGACTCATAATAATATTATCTGTGATCACTCTTCCTAGTACGAAAGCTGACTAACTAGAGTCCACAAGCATATCCATGACCTGCTGCAATCTATGTGTTAAGATATTTGATATCAACTTTTAGAGTATAGTACAACATGAGATAGGTATAAACTCCGATACTTTTGAAGGGTTCTTCACTTTAATAATGAGAGTAAGAGTAGTTCAATTTATAGGTTCATGCATATTTCCTGTTGAGAAGAACTCCAAAACAGCCTTAATTAAGTCTTCTCCCACAACTGACCAAGCTTTTTTGAAAAATACAGCATTGTAGCCATCGCACCATGGTGCCTTCGAGTCATTTATACACTTCAAAGCTTGGACTACTTCTTCTTTCGTCACTGGTGCAATAAGGCAGAGTTTTTGTTGTCTATCCAACCTAATGCTTTCCTTAATAATATTAGGATTTATAGCAGGTAATTACACTATTGCACTGCCCAATAATTTACTATTGAATGTAGTAATCTCCTCATTAATAGCATCATGAGTTTGCAGTAAAACACCACCTTCATTTATCAAATGTCTTATCTTATTTTGATTTACCCTATTCTTCATATTAGCAAAGAAAAAATCACTGTTTGAGTCCCCCAATTTCAACCATTGTACTCGTGATTTCTGCCTGAGAATGCTTTCCTCAATAGTATCCCATTTTTTCAACTGTTTTTTGATATCCTTTTCCTATTCAAAATATAGTTAGTTGTGATCATGGCATCTCATTTGTACTTGAATCTCTGTTAATTATATTCCTTTGTGTTGATCTGTTTCAGCTCCTCTTTCAATCTTTTCAGTCTCATCCATACCATATTCATCCAGCTTCCTCCCATAGGAATTTCCCACACATCTTGGACAACCTTCAGGAAACTGTTATGTTCAGCAATACAATTGTGGAATCTAAAGTTTTTTGGTCCTATAAATTTCACCTCATCCAAATATATACATAAAGGAGAGTGATCCGAAAGGTTTGGATCCATGACAATAACCTCCTTTTGTGGAAATCTGATCATCCATTACGAATTTACTATGGCCTTATCAATTTTGCTAAATACATGGTTGTTTGTCCATGTGAACCTTATCCCTATATATCTCATTTCATTCATGTTAGTATCCTCCATATAGTCATTGAAATCTTTAATTTCCATCTCATGTACTAGTGCTCCACCTTGTCTATCTTCACTGTGTGATATGGTATTGAAATTACCCATGATTAGCCAAGCCTCCCTTTGATTCTGATTTAACTTTCTTAGATCCTCCAACATCCCCTTCCTGTGTTCAATGGTATGCAACCCATATATGGCAGTACAACTAAACCTCAAGTTTAGTCTCTGAATAGTAACTACCCCATGTATATATTGATTTGACATACTCTCCATAGTAGAAGTAATAAAGTTAGGATCCCAAATTATCCAGATTCTACCTCTGTTACTATAACTATAGTTATGATGCCAACCACAACTCCTTGCTATTTTCCCAATCGTTTTGACAACATTCTGCTCCATTACTCTATGCTCCACGACTGCTATGATTACTACATTATTATTCTTCATGAACAACCTGAACTCCTTTTGTTTTTAGGGTTTGTTTAGACCCATCATATTCCAAGTTACCAAATTCATATTGGAATAAAATAAGTGATTAAATCCCCAGGATACTTACTATAGCTACTTTGCCCACACATCTCCTCATCACTTCTAATATGCCCTAGATGTTGAAAACTTTGTTCACTGAGAGGGCTGAAACCATTTGATACATTCACCCCTTGCTCAATTACATTCTGTGCTCCTTTTATGGCAGATTTCTTCCTTGTAATTTCCCACAGATCAGCTGCAGATTCTATTGGTTGGACTCCTGTGCACTCTGAGCTCTCTTCTCTGTTGGCTTGAGTTTATCCCCTTTTATAACTTCCTCCTGTCTATCTACAATTTTCTCATTTTTCTTTATCCATGTTTGCCTTGTAATCTTTGTCTTTTGGACTACAACTGGGAGGGGCTTTTTCATTGGCCTACAAGTATGTCCAACCTGTAAAGAATGAGGGTAATATGTTGGAACCCAATCATATTCAACTCCTTGTTCAAAAATCCTCCCATTTGGATCTAACACCTTGGTCATATCTGGCAGCTCTTTAGTAACATCTATCTCAATCAAAATTCTTGCATAGGAAATTCGTTCCGCTTTCGTAGTACATTCATCAACATATAGGGAAATCCCTAAACCACTTCCAATTCTACTCAGCGAATCCATTCCCCAGCAGCTCAAGGGGAGGTTTGGAAATTTCACCCAAAATGGAATAGTTTGTAGAACTTCATCTTGGAAATCGAAGCTAGCTGTCCATGGTTTGATTATTATTGGCTTATTGTTGATTGTATAGGTCCCTGTAAACAGTACGTCATCCATGTCTTTCATACAACTGAACCTCACTACAAAGTATCCATCATTGTGATATAATACATTAGGTTTTGCAGCAAAATTCCAATGCGCAGCTATGAATCTCTCAAGGGCTCCAATGGATGGAGTATCCCCTACCACATATAGTATCAATGCTTGTCTCCATTTCTCATTTTCCTTTTTCCATTTCCTCCTTATTAAGTTAATCTTCTCCCCATCCTTAACAATTGGAGCAACAAAACTCAAATTCATACCCCTTGCCGCCGTTTTATTAACAGCAAATAAAGTTTTCTATTCCTTTACTCCAGTAGGATTAACTTTCCCCTCTCCACCCCTTCACCACGGGTGCTTCTTCCTCTGTTTTTTTCAAATTTACCTCCAAATTTGGCCCGTATTTTATTCCCCTAAAATTAAATTTCCCCTAAATTGTTTGCGTTAAATTCAAACACCTCTGAGCACCAGTTGCTTTATCTACCTTTGAATTTAGCCCTTGTTCAGTATCACTTATTATTTCATGGCTCGTATCTACATCCACCTGCTGCATCACTATTCCATTGGTTATCAGTTGAATTGTACTCCCAAAATTCAAGTTCTATTTTCCCTGTGCCTTCGGCCCCAGTGCTCGTCGGAGTTCGGATCTCCTCCCCCCCAATTACCAGAGGTGGCCAAATTTCCATTGTAGCTCCCATTTGTTCCATAGAAACTATTACTTCCTTTGCTCCTCCACTTCGTTTTATGGCTTCACTTGTCTTTTGATGGCCTGCCTGAGCCTTCCCAGGCTCCTTCCTCGGTCTTCCTCTTCCCATTTCCGGCTAGGCGCACAATAGCAAAGCACGCTAAAAGTACGCCGAGAGCAGTTAGAGAGAGAAATTTTTTTCTCCTAATCTTGGTATTTATAATGAAGTGTTGTTATATAGAGATGTGGTTATAGAAATGTCTGATTGTAGTTGGAGTCAACCATACCTACTTCATTACCAAATCAGCTCAAACACATCCTTATTTACAGACATCGAACTATTAGAGATTACATTCGGTTAATATTATATGTATTTTATTGTGTTTGTGTATACTTTATTTACTAACCTTGCTCATAAAGTATTTGTCGAAACTATCCTTGTCTCTTCTTAATTCTATCACTTAATAATATTGCATGGGTCAGAATATGACCCAAGATAACTAACAAGGTTAATTAAGTCCTAAGCTAATTCGTAAATTAACAAACAGTATGTCCACTTATTAATCACAATACCCGATCATCTACTGACTCAATTATTAAGGCTACGGCCTATCCGCCATCATAGGGATGGAGCCTCAGAATAATCACGGCCACCATTGCTAGCTCACACATTTCACATTTATAAATACTAAGAGAAGGAACCCTAGAAGGGGGACTGCTTCTTCTTCTTCATCACTATTCCCTAGAAAAGAGAGAACTTGATTATAAGGCTCTGAACCTCTCCATGGAGAGGCAGACCTAATCAACATTATTTATAAAAGGTCTCTACACATTTCTTCCTAACAAATAACACTTGTCTCTTGTACTTTTCATTTGGTCTCTCGATTATTACGATCTGCTATGATTGGACATCAATTTAAATTTTATTATTTTATGCTGGCAAAGTATATGATAACTATGAGCTAAATAATTTGGCGCCGTCTGTGGGGATTACATAGCAGAATTGTGTAGTTCTTCCCTGGAGCAAAAGGAAAGAAACGCCAAAGAACAACCATCTCAAACAAGCTCAAGCTACATATCGGACAAAAGGAACTTGAAGATCTCGAATCGAGATCCAACTCCCCGGTCACTCCTCTCTCGGATAGTACAAGCAAGAAGAAGAAGCAGTTCCCCTCCCCCCTCTGAGGGAGGATCTCTGTGACGCACCCCTGCATCCCTGATGCGAGATCCAGCCAGAAATCGGCATGGGGATGTCACAAACCGAGAGTCACCTCAATCCAACCTACGTGCCCCGATTGTGAGGATAGTGCATGAGCTGCTCGACATCTCGAATCAAAACCGAGCTTCAACCCTCAAACATCGACAAAACGAGATTCGGGCTACGTGCCTTCACCAAAAGGTTCAACTATAAGTTGAGCCGGGACCCAGGCTATGCGCCTTCGCCAATACAAAATTATAACAAGGTACAACTACGCTTGAACAATGACTCAGGCTACGTGCCTTCACCAAAAAGTTCAACTACAAGTTGAACTGGGACTCAGGCTATGCGCCTTCGCCAACAAAAAATTATTACAAGGTTCAACTACGGTTGAACAGCAACTCGGGCTACGTCCCTTCATCAAAACGTTCAACTACAAGTTGAACTGGGACTCAGTACGCTTTCGCCAACATAAAATTACAAGGTTCAACTACGATTGAACAGCGACTCAAGTTACGTGCCTTAACCAAAACGTTCAACTACAAGTTGAACTAGGACTCACGCTATGCACCTTCGCCAACAACAAATTACAAAATTCAACAACGGTTGAACAGATATTCAGGCTACGTACCTTCGCTGAAAAGTTCAACTACAAGTCGAATTGGGACTTAAACCATATGACTTCGCCATCACAAAACCCAATCTCGCTCAAACAACAAAGCCAAATGCCTTCGTCCTCAAAACTAAAAAGCAATAGATGGAAAAACAAACTAATCTCCCTCACCATTCAAGTAAGTACGCCGAACTCGAGCTAAAGTTCGGCCCAGATTGAAGTACAAGGCCGTGTTTCTTACCATCACGACCAGTAGTTCGACCACGTCCAAACTGGGACTGAGGCTAAGTGCCACTATCTCCAAATAATGGCCACAACTTGTTTACACCAAGTAAAACAAAGCGATAAACAAAAAGCACTTAATAATGGCCAAGGCCATTACCGCTAAACAACCAACCTAGTTTCCGACTAAGCCAAGCAGGCGATCCGACGATGGTTGAAATCACCTACCTAGCCAAGGCCACCATCATTATCATGGTCAAGGCCGCCGGCACCATTAAGACCAAAAGACAAAGGGACTTAAAACGCCTACCAGAGTCTCACTCAAAGGCAGACCACCCTCTAAACACATACACGGAAAAATCTAAATAACAAGGGAAAACTCGAAATAAACACAACACCAGTAATGGGAAAAAAAGCCTATATATATATATATATATATATATATATATATATATATATATATATATTTACAAGTCTTGTTCGGGAAACGCCCACTTACATTCGGCCAAGGCCGGTCAGTACGAAAGAAAGAAAAAAGGAAAAAAATATAAAAATATGCAAACGCCCAATGGCGAATAAAATAAAAATACATCAAAGCATTTCCCTTGGCGCCGCCCCTGCCCACGCCACCATCAGCACCATCGGCACCATCAGCGCCATCGTCGACCCCTGGCAAAGTTGGATCAAAGCCCCAGTCAGCACGGGCCTCACGAGCCTTTTGACGGCGCTCTTCTTAAGAATCCTCAGGCACAACACTGGCCTCGCACATCCTCTTGTACATATCGAGTTAAGCCTCGGCAAACGTCCAAAAGTCACGAGCCGGGCCAAAGGAGGCAGCCTGATCCCTTAAACGCTGATTCTCGGCCTCTAAATCCGTAATCTTATCCGCCGCAATCTGGGTGTCTCGTTCATAGACGCTAATGCGGTCTTCTAGCGCTCCTTCCCGAAAGGCTGCATCGGCCCTCTCCAACTGCCGTTCCCGTTCACGAATGTGGTCTGCCATCTCCAACGTTCCAACCCTCGACATGGCGTCCCTCGCTTGAAACCTCAAGGCAGCGACCTCGGTTCCTAGAGCGACCACCTGTTTGGTTAAAGCCTCATAGGCATCTGCCTCCCTGGCCCGATCCTGGTGTTCCCTCTCAACAGCAGCCCTCATCTCAGCTTCCGTCTTCTCGTCTTTACGACGACGATGCTCCTCAAGAATATTAACCCTGCCAAGGGTCTGCTGCATTTGAAGTTCTCGCCTCGCCAGCTCTTCGACGAGGTCCCGGTTTCGGGAGTCGTTCCTCATGCGCTCACACATCTCGCGACACCGGTACCGGTAGCGACGGTACTTCTCCAGCACCCGCGAGAAAATCCCAGAACGAACATTGGCTCGGCGGATGCTTTCACCTCCAACAAAAATAGCTACAAGAGTGAAGCAATAGATAGAACAAAAATCAACCAAGTGAACCAAATAGAAAAAGCTAAATCGCTACACGTACCATTAGGCCCTGCGCGGCTGCCTCTCCCATCAGTCTGACGTTTTAGATGCCCCTCAGCGACATGCTTTTCACCTCCGATCAGAGAACCTCGAACAACGACAACAGATTCTCCTCTTGAAGCAGCAAGTTTTGCTTTGTAGGGATCTCAACATAACGGAACTACCCTTCTGCATGCACCATTGTGCGGGTGTGGCCATCCTAGTCGGACTTAGAGTCAGACCTTTCGCCTACGGCACCCCTCCCTCCTTCCGCCGATCAGAAAGTCAAGGATCCCGCCCCCGCCAACGCAATGGTACCTAATTCTCCAACCAAAGTAGTTGCTGAGGAACTACCTCCCTCTCAGCAACTGGAAGTGATGTTCGAATCACCAAAGTGATAATGTCACCTTGGCCAGAGCCAACCGGGGCAACCCCCACTGAGTGCCCGCCCTCAAGGGTAGGCACCGCCGCCGTATTCTCCTCCATGTCCGATGGTGGAGAATCCAAGTTTATCACCATCGAAGCTGGCGTAACCGCGACCCAACGCCTGACCAGTGGCCTCTCCTCTTCCTCCTTGTCCTCGCTCGAAGGCAACTCCGCCCTGGGGCGTACGGTCCTTGAAGGCTCTTCGGCCCAAGGTGCAGACCGTGTTAGGCAATAAGTCGTCGAGGATTCAATCGAAGTCACCCTCAGAACTGGACATGGCGCCGGCATTGTCACGAGTTGAGCAGTCACGCCCGGTCTGCGAAAGGCCAGTTAAGGAGACTTCACGCGGCGTGCCCTCCCTATTCAAAGAAAGAACCAAGTTAAGAAGAGGCAAAAAGGAATAGAATAAAGATAACAGAAAGCTAAAACTCTTACAAGAAGCAGGTCTACAACCATGCCTTTCCCAAAAAGACGGCCACGTACAAATCCCGACTGTGTGAGGGAGCACGGCCTCGGCCCATTCGCGAATGCCGGGCAGTAGGGCCAGTGGCAGCCGTTCAGCTACAAACAAGAGATGAAGTTCACTTATCAGAACAAGATAAAAGGACTTACGTGCATGGTTCCATGCCTCTGGGAACGCAGTGGCACACGCCACCAGGTATTCAGTTCTGATGTAAAAGAAGTTTTCATAAGTGTGAGGCTCGAATGCATCATCTAACTCTGCAATAAAGCCCCTCGCCCCACGAGGAACGACCCGAATCATCGTACCACGTACTCTCTAGGGGGCGTAGAGGGTCAGCACGTGCTGCAACGTGATCTCCCTTCGGGCCAGCTCCGCATATTTAAGGAGCAAAGCAAAGAGCTTGTAAAGGGAGGGAACGAGCTGGCCAGGACACACTCCGTAATGACGGCAAAGATCCACCACCAGCATCGGAAGGGGGATCATAAATCCCAATCTAAAGGGATAATCATAGAAAATGCAATACCCCCTACGATCGATGTGGACCCTCTCCTCACGTCTAGCGAGGGAGATATCAGCAAAACAGGGAATACCCACTGCTCCCGTAGTTGACCAATCCCTACTTCTCCCATTAGTGGGGGCTTCGTTCACCTGACCTTCACCTTCATTGGCGGTGAAGATAATCGTCGGACCTCAGGGCAGGGATATGATATCAGCAATCGATGGAACCCCATCGGCCCCCACCGGTTATGCACCTCTTACTACCGATGAAGGCTCTTCCACCACTATGCGGTTCGCCGTAAAACTCACCTGAGCAGCATTTCCGGAGGAACATTTTGCTATTTTTTGATCAAAGAGATCGGAAAGAAGTAAGAATCAATGAAGAAAGATGAAGATTACAACAATCGAAGAGCAAGAAAAATGATGAACTGACTAAGCGAGGAAAGTTCTCCAGAGATTTCTCTTAACCAAATTATGAAAAGTGAGAAACAAATGCCTCAGCCCCTGTTTATAATTGACACAAGTGGCTCTCACGAATTCCAATGGTCATCGTTAATTGCTTGACCAACCGCAGGTTCGATTCTACAGAGACGTGCGTTATAATGACAGAACTCCATGAAGCGGCTGTTCAGTCGCCAACCAGCGCTTCACCTTCAAAACGGTTATAATGACTTGAGAACGTTCCAGGTAACGTCCTGCGTACCTCCAAAACTTTGGACATCGCCAAAACACATGGTAGGTATGTTTATTCCCCCCTGGCCGCGACATTTAAATAACGTCGACACCGTACAAAGATAATGGTTATTGACAAAATAATCACGACTATCTCCAAAGAACAAAAGGCTACGGCCACCCCCACGGAATAAACAGTTACGACCATCCTCTCATATGTACAGGCAGCTACAGCCGTTTGTATACACGGCTACGACCCTCTCCCAAGAATGAACATTTAAGACCTTCAACAACATGCAACCAAGATCACCAACTCGACTCCATCACGGCCAAGGCTGTTCACCATTGTGAGGCTATGGCCCTCTCCGTATATAAACGACTAAGGTCGTCTACAGTATTAAGGCTATGGCCACCTCCAGTATATAAACGGCTAAGTCCTCCCGCAGTATTAAGGCTATGACCATCTTCAATGAATAAATGGCTATGGCCATCCCCTAACATACACGGTCAAAGCCACTTGCACGGTCAAGGTCATCAACAGAAAATGGCTAAGGCCATAGATTTCAAACGGCATAGCCTTCCACATAAAAACGACTACGGTCATTATTGGCCTCGAACGGAACCGCATCCGGAGAGGTCCGCTCATCGAGACCAGTCAAGGCATGACCTCGATAAGCGGAGGGACTAACTGTATGGATCAGAATGTGACCCGAGATAACTAACAAGGTTAATTATGTCCTAAGCTAATTCGTAAATTAACAAACAGTATGGCCACTTATTAATCACAATACCCGATCATATGCTGACTCAATTATTAAGGCTACGACCTATCTGCCATCATAGGGACGGATCCTCATAACAGTCATGGCCGCCATTGCCAGCTCACACATTTCGCATCTATAAATACTAAGAGTAGGAACCCTAGAATAGGGGCTGCTTCTTCTTCTTCATCATCACTATTCCCTAGAAAAGAGAGAACTTGATTGTAATGCTCTGAACCTCTCCATGGAGAGGCATACCTAATCAACATTATTAATAAAAGGTCTCTACACATTTCTCCCTAACAAATACACTTGTCTCTTATACTTTCCATTTGGTCTCTCTATTACGATCTGCTGTGATTGGCTCTCAATTTAATTTTTATTGTTTGATGCTTGCAAAGTATATGATTACTTTGAGCTAAACAAATGTATTCCCACTAATACGAACATGTTGATCTAGAAGAATATAATGAATGACTTCTTTTTTTTCAAAAATATCAAATATTTTGAAACAAATTCATCTTACTAGAACGACTGATATTTGGGACAAGAGAAAGTAATAATATTTCTCAAAAAAATATCATCCTGAAAAAACTATTGAACAGCCATTCCATTTGGATCTGGAACGAATCTCTTACAAAATGAAGCAAATATAAAACTTGTATTCGAAGGTAACCGCAGCTGTACTTATTGCCCTGTTTCTTTTAACATGACCACGTTATAGCAGATTAAAGAATCGAAATTTCTTTCAATTTTATATAGTAGTATTTTATCTGCTCCAGATTTGAATTACAGAGAAGCCGCGCTTTAACGGCTACTTCATAATAAAATCCAAATTAACATCCACCACATATCTTTTTCCAGCCTAGCTTTCCCCATTTTCAGATTCTTGAAAAGAAAAAAAATACCATTTTAAACCAATAAAATGCTCCACAATACCCAAGAAACCCTACAATTAAAGTCCAAACCAAAACATTCTTCAAATAAAGTCACTTGTGATACAGTGAACTTTCAGCTCTGCTCTTACATTTTCAGTTTTTTCAAAAAGGGTCAAAAATGCCCAAGAAAAAGTCACCTATTTTCCAAAAACTTTCCAGTTTGTTAAACGCTTCAATTTTCTTAGCAAAAATGAGGAAACCCATTATTCAAAGGCTAATTTCTCTTAAAAGAGCAAGAAAAATGAAGAAATTTAGCCTACTAAAGCATTACAATTATGGGTATGTTCAAGAATACCAATTTTCTCCTTCAAACACACCTTTGCTTTCAGTACCATGAGAAAAAGTCATTCAAAAAACTGAGTAGTTACAGAGATTTCTGCTCTGTTTTGTACATTTCGAAATGTTTGGGCATGATGAATGGTCAAGGAGAAGAAAAAATGAGGTACCCAGTGTTGGAGTTAGAAGGATTAGCTTCAATGGAAGATGCAGTAGTAGCTAGAGAATTTTCAGAAGGATCAGAAATTAGTGAGGAAGATGATTTCATTGATGAGAGAGCTGAGAAGTTTATTGAAAGGTTTTATGAAGAAATGAGATTGCAAAGGCAAGAATCTCTCTTGGAGCAGTTCAATGCTATGGTCGATAATTAATGAAACCTGTTCTTCTTCTTTTTTTCTTCTTTTTTTCGGGGGGGGGGGGGGGGGGGGGGTGTGAGTTGGTTGATTTCTGTTTTTTTTTTTTTTTTTTTTTTTTGAAATGTGTTATTCTTTTGATTTGACAAAAGAGGTTGCTCTGATGGTAACCAACCGCTGCTTCCAACCGAGAGCTTGTGAGTTCGAGTCTCCCCAAGATAAAGGTGGGAAGTTCTTGGAGGGAAGAATGCATGAGTCTATTTGGAAACAGCCTCTCTACCCAAGGGTAGGGGTAAGGTCTATGTACATACTACCCTCCCCATACCTCATTAAGTGAGATTATACCGGGTTTTTGTTGTTATTCTTTTGATTTATTCTTTTCCACATTGTTTTTGATGGATGTGGAGATATGTCGTTTCTTTTTTCATGTTCTGGTGCTTAACAAGGTTATTAGTTGGTTTATTTTAGAAAATCTTAATTGAAATTGGATAATTTCTTAGGGAGAATACATTATATATGTACACATACACGAATTAGCTACCGAATATAAACAACATCGGCCGTGAGCTAAAGATAATCTTTCCCCAACATTGGGCATCTTATGGGAAAGTACCAAAAAAGACACTATTTTCCAGTAACTACCCATTTTAGTCATGCTACCAAAAATAGCACAAAAAAATTATCAATGATATACAACATTCAAAAAATATAGGCCAAAAAAAGTTCAATGTGTATTATTGTGATTCGTTGAAAACACATAGGACAATATACTAAACTTGACGAAGTTTGAAGGTGAATAGTTTGAAGTTAAAATTCATTATCAATGATGAACTATATTTAAAAAATAGGCGAAAATGGATTTTTTTTCTTCAATGGGTATGATTGGGACGATATAAAAAATTCGAGCAGGATTAGAGGTGATTTGAACTGATTTGGTATCAAAATTAATAGTTAAAATTGAGTTTTAAAAATCTTCTAAGACGCATGTATCACGCACGGTCTCACAACAGGTATATATGGATATATATGTGATACACATTTGATACATATGTGATGCATACTGTGATGCACATCTTCGTCCATGTTCATCTTGTATACTTTAAATTTCGCTCAACTTTCAATTCAAACACCTAAATCCTCCACCAAATAATTTCAATTCAAACACCTAAAACCTCGACCAAATCATCACAAAATTGAAATTCATTCTTTAAGGTGTACCCAATCTATTCCAACAATATCCACTCGAAATAACTTCCAATTTCGAAAACCTTAATTTTTGAATTCAAGCTTAACCAAACTTCAACAGATGTTTATGGCATTGCAGTTTAATCCTTCGACCCCATCTAACAAACTAATATTTAATAAATGATTTCTATATCGAGTTAAGGTGCTTGATTCTCTGAATTTCAACTTAAAGGAAGTACAATATTGCAATATTATTTAAGTCTCAAAAAGTTGGACTATCTTTGTGTTTTAGCAAAATAAATGTGTTACAAAATGATATTTGGGCTTTATTTTTGTAGATATTTTATTTTGGACTGTTTTGGTTGAAATTGTTTATGGACTGACAATTTGGATAGTTCTCTCTTACAACAACAACAACAACCCAGTATAATCCCACTTAGTGGGATCTGGGGAGGGTAGTGTGTACGCAAACCTTATCCCTACCCTGGGGTAGAGAGGCTGTTTCCAAATAGACCCCCAGCATCCTTCCCTCCAAGAACTTCCCACCTTGCTCTTGGGGAGACTCGAACTCACAAGCTCTCGGTTGAAAGTGGATAGTTCTCTCTTAAACATTTGGAATTTGTTTGGTTTACAGTCCAGTTATGCAGAAATTATAATGCTTAAATTGTTTATTCAGAGATATTATTGCAGGGATTATTATTTCATAAATGTAATGCATGAAATGTTATGCAATAAAAAATAATACATGAAGTATTATATACAAGTTGCCTAATTTAAGGATATTTTTATCTTTAGATACTCTATCTATGTATTGTTAATACACATTCTTATCTCATATTCTATTACATGGAATAATACATTTCTGTTATACCATAATTAATAAGCGCATTTGATTTCTAGCATCAAACTCTGCATAACTAATGTTTAAACTTTCAAGTGAAATAAAGCTAGAATTATATCAGTTAAATATAAATGTCATCCAATTCCATAACATTCAAATTTTTCTGTAAGAATGAGATATACCCACCACTGAAACATTACAATTTCACAGGGACAAAGAAAAGAAAAATAGAATGTGTTCGTTGGCGGAAATTACAATACCTCTGAATTCTATAATTTGTATGGATTTGACAACTGAAGATCAGCCTAGTTGAGATTATGGTACAGCGCAAGAATCATGCATACAAACACAAATAGAACCTATATTTCAAACCTCACATGCCTCAGAGAGATAAAAGCACTAGGCGAAGCACAAGACCGACCAATAAATAGAGCAAAGAATATATGAAGAGACTTCTTCCAGTAGCACAATACCTGCACTTGTGGCCTTGACAGCAATTCTAGAACTCGAAACTCTGCAGGAAGTACGTAGAGAACATAACTAACCATCCAACATTTCAGTTCTTTTTATCAGATCCTTTGAGGTTAAGGTTGAACCATCTTTTCTTTGATGACTTGTCCTTGGAATCTGAACTGCCATCTTCCCCTGGACTATCCGCTTTATAATCTTCACCAAGGACCTTACTGCTACTTCCGTTACCGAAATGCCCACTGCCACTGCCACTTAAATTAGCAATGGACCTTGCAACTGTGAACGAAGAGTGGATGTTGTCTCTTTGTTTCAGCATCTCATCGACCTTTACAAATGGTAGTACTTAATCAGCATGCAGGAACTATCAGATAATACAAGGAACAAAGTGAAGTAGCATCTAAACAAACAAGAGATGCATTAATTATAGGAAAATCTGGGGAAATATATTGCTGTAACACTTCCCAAGCCACTAAATGAAAGCCAAGCAACTTGTGTTGCAAAGAATCTGGACATACCATCTCAATACGAGGACATTTACGTAATATACTAATTGGAGAAGAATCATATTTACCCCTGTACTATTGAAAATAAATCATATCTACCCTAAGTTTCATTTTCTGAATATTTAAGGGCCTACCGCTAAACTTATTTTTGTATTTGTCACCCATCTGTAGTGACCAGTCCCAACCTTAAAAAAAGACATGTGGAGTGTCTAGAATCAATTTTACAGGACCTGGTTCATTTAATAAAAACCCAACCCCAAATAAAACATAACCCGACCCACCGATTCCCCTTAATGCTGTAGCTTTTTATTTTCTCCTTCCATTTTGACTAGAGAAATTAGTTGGTGACGTATCTTTCCTCTCATACTCTACTCCAAATTCAAAACCAATAACCCACATCATACCAAGGTCGATATAACTCTAAGCTTTATCACATCCAACACCAATGGACTGCGAGTATCAATGATGGAAGGAGGTAAAGCAAAGAGCCCTCAACATTGTCCAAATTTTAATTTAAGTTTGGTCCAAAGCCAGTCCCAACTGAAAAAGCAGTTCAGATAACTGAAGAAACTGTGCTGGGGATGCGGGAGAGGGGATTTGATGCTTGTATTTCCAGTTTGCTTCATTCACTACATCAGCAACCAATATCAAAGCTAGTTAAAAAACATGTCAAAGCTAGTTTGAGCTGGTGGTACAAATTTACTTGTTGCTTTCAAGCCAGTTAAGAATGCCTTCGCCGATTCAGAAAGCTGCTCTTTCTTTTGTTTCAGAGTTCCTTCTAGCATGTGCGTTTATAGTAATTATCCAGTCTCTAAATAGAGAAAATCTATATCTGGTGTTTAGTTCCTCATTATCAATGGCCTTTTTCTCTTCTGACTTCAGATATTCCAAAAAAAGTCAAATAGGAAATTATTTCAATGGCTGTGTCTAATTCGACAAAAAAAATCATGAAAATAGGAAGGATAACGTAAAATCCCAGAAATTTTTCTAGGTTTTTTCACTTATTCCTTTGACTAAGTGGGTAAATTGGTTTCGAAGGGTCGGGTTATGTCTTATTTAGGGTTTGGGTTTGTATAAAATGAGCTTGATCCTTTAAAATTGATCCCAGGCACCCTTTTTTAAAGTTAGGACTGGTCACTTAATGGATGTGTGTGCGTGTGTTGGGGGGGGGGGGGGGGGGCAAATATAAACATAAGCATAACGGTGGGCCTTTAAAAATTCAAAAAGTGAAACGAAGGGTAGTTATGACTAATTTTCAATAGTACAGGGGTAAATATGACCCCTTTCCATATAACAACTAAACCGAGAGACTTTTCAAAAGAAAAACTTACAGACTGCTTCTCTTGGCTGTATCTGTTGGTCACTTCCTGGAAATGTGCCAGTGCCTGTGAACATTAACATGGAAAGTAGTGCAATGAGGATATACGAAAGAATCAATGGCCCATGATAAACATTTGTCTAGAAGTAGATTGACAACCTTTCTATATTCTACTTCAAACTGCCGAAGCTCATTTCTTTTCCTCAAAATCTGAGCCTCAATATCCTTGAGCTTAAGAGTAGTATCCTCATATGACTTGGCACAGAGAGCCTCAATCGTATAAGTAGCAGGCTTGAAGAAATTATCTCCTGCAGAGAGATCGAGCAAAATTCAGCCTTAAGGATTTGGCATTGGAAAACCAATTGGAATTTGATAGTGTTTGTCACAGTAGAAAAAACAATGTATTCAACAAAATAAGTTGCTCCAACCATAAACAGCGAATATGTGAGTGCCAGCTTTAAGTTCTGAGACCTCACAAGGTTGAAGTCCCTCCAGCTTCTTAAAGAAAGCAGCTTCAGGGTCCTTAGCCATCGCTAACTACAATATTTCAGATTTTTTATTAGCTCTGACGACAACAATGCATAATGAATTTGACCAACAGGGTGATATCCACATACCGCATTTACAGTTGAATCCATTCTATACACCTGAAAGTGCAAGAAATACATTCCTGCTGACGTCACCTTACCCGATTTCTCACTATCCTCCTGCATACCGTGACAATTCATCAGATTTGATCAGTAAATTGCTTGGTCAGAATACACAAGACATGCACAACATGTCCATCGAAAGTGCAGAAGACTAGCTCACAAATCACAGAAGTTTGAGGCACGCATAGACCTTAAAATTGAGAAGACTTACTCCAAAGATAACTGTGAAAAAGCAACCCCGATGTGCAGGCAATAGAGGTAATTACTAAGCATGTTGAGCTTATATATCTAAGTGATAAAAGATTACAGGTCCAGTATCTGCTCAGTACAAGTGAGTTTTACTTAATGTATATAGCAGCCTCACAGCTTATACAGATTGCAGACCATGAAGAGCTTCAAAATCAGAAAATTTCAAAAATTATACCTTAGAATGAGGTCTAGTTTTCCAAAGCAGTCAATTGATACCGTCAATTATACACTTCAGTTTACTGAGATCGTAAGAGGATACAGCCTCATATATTACAGCTAGCCCCTGACTGTAACTTCCTATGGCTGCTATAAGTCATGAGCCATATGCCTTAAAAGTTTAGCTAACGGAAAATTATCAAGAGAAATTCAACCCAATCACCACTTGTAGGAAAATAGAGATACTAAGATGACATCAGGGACAGTGTGAAAATAGTAACTATTTCCATTTCTATGACACAGTAAAGCTTTTAGAATCAACAAGCAAAAATATTTTTCTGAGTTAGAATTGACTAACAAATTTTCTACTTCTGAAAATTTTCATTAGTAACATTTTTTGTTAGCATTAGCAAGAGATATGAAAGGTGCATCACAACATGTTAGTTAAAACATTTGATTTGATCAGTAAATGCGGAGATACATTTAAGCATTACGGTTATGTTGATCAAAGAAAGGAGTCTGGAGTTCATATCAAATATATAAATGTCATAAAGGGCATGTATAAAGGAGCAAACCAACGGAGTGTGAGATCACTAGTAGGAGATATACAGGAGGATCTGATAACCGTGAATTTACACTAGGGATTGGCATTGAGCCTATACTTGTTTACCCTAGTTATGAATGAGCTAACAAACACAATACAAGATGAAGTCCCATGGTGTATGCTATTTGCCGACGACATTGTGCTAATTGACCAAAACCATCTATGGTTAAAGTAAGAGTTTTAAGATAACTAGAAGTAAAACTGAATACATGAACTACAAGTGCAGTCCGCATAAGAAGAGTGAAGTTGAGGTGAGACAACAGGATTTTGGTGCCTAAATGCAAAAATTCAGATATTTAGGATCGTTGTTCCAAGAGAATGAATGATAGAGGAAGATGTCACATATTAGCAGCTTGAAGAATCTGTAACTACCTACTTCAAATCACTCAGAACTCAGATCAACGGAAAGTATCTCGAACTCACAATGGAAACTGATAACTGTAAAATGCAGTACCTGCAAAGCCAGGCCATAACCGCCATTTGCATCTTGTTCAAAATAGAGCAACTGAAATTTCATAAAATTCAGTTTTAATAACTCAATCCATGGCAAGTAGAAAAAATGAAAAATATGAGGATATACATACACTGCTTACAAAGTACATGCACGAATAGCTACCATTAAAATTCTACAGATCTGGAGTGTACCTTAAATTTGCTTTGAGCTGCTGAAGTAACTCTAACTACAAGCCCTGCCTCCGCTTGTTCACTGCTAATCGTTACACCAAAAAAATGGGCACTTTGCTTTTCAACCTGCAGCAAAACCAAGCTAAAAACCTCGATACAGCTGAAATATTGTCCTGCTAATTGAAAAAGAAAATCAAATGCTACCTTTCCGCTAAGTGATGTCCCAATTGGATGAGGGCGAATTGTGACAGTTCCATTCAAAGCTTCTTCAAGAACATTAGCAGAGACAGTCGTTTTGATGGGAACACCCAACTTGCTATCAGATAGATAAGGAATTCAAAAACCAAGCAAAAATCTACTAGAATCCAAAGTTTGGTATGATGATTACCTAAACAATGCTGCAAACATTGTGTTGACAGTTCCAAGATTGGACAAATCGATTTCCATATCCGTTCCTTCAGCATCAAGAGCCTTAAAATTTTCAAGATCAAATATCAAGAGAGTAGGCAAATGGCACATGCATGTGAGCATTTATATAGGAACTATAATCAAATAAAAGGTTGCCACGTGTATAAGTCAATTGGGAGTCTGTCTACAAAATAAATAATGCACATCATACCTGACTACAAAAATAACTAGCAGAATTTGGATAGATTGCAAAAAGCATAAAAAAGAAACTATACACATACTACTAGAGAGAGAGGCAACCACCTTTCAAAAACCATGCACACACAGAAAGAATACCCGCAAAAAAATCCCAGCTACTGCTTAGTTTGAGTCTCTCTTTGAACTTGTAGAATTCTTCCTATAAGTTCTCCTATAGCTGATATATTAACACCCCCCCCCCCCACACACACACACACAAAAAAAAACCCAAAAAAAAAAGCATATCTTCTGCTCCATAAGTCAAGAGCTCAAATATTAGCTATACATTTTTTTCTTGATACAATAACTATACACCAATCCAAACTTAGTTGGGAATTGACTATATGAACCCGTTTTATCCATTCTGTTCTATTTAGATCTATTTCATTCCAATACTCAATTATATGTCTTCTCAATCTGAGAGTTGTCTAAAACTAAAAGTTCTCTGAATCTCAAACTTATCTTTACACTGGCATGCAAATCTCAAACAAAATTTAAAACTTCTGACAAACAGCAGAACTAATGTAAGTGTCCAACAATGACTAAGCCTTAATTCAACTAGTGGATATTTTCTTCATAAGCATCTTTTGCTTCAAATGTATTTTGTTCTTAGCTACTTCTCATGGATCCCATGACATTATAGGTTATTTTGAGACAATTTGTGTGCATGTGATCTTCGGCCTATCTCGTCCTTTCTAATACATTGAATCATCATAGTGTCTCATCTACAAACCCATACATTTAGCGATCTACGAATTCAAATACGAAGTACCTTATTAAATATATATATATATATATATATATATATATATATATATATATATATATATATCTCGAAGTTGATCTGGTCAAAAAATAAAGTTCTGACAAATTAAAAATATTATATAACCACAAACTTTTAAAAGCTGGTATCTTTATGAGTGCAGCCAGATCAAGATTCAAGATAGTACCAAACTAAGCCTAAATAAAATTTGCTATTGTCTTCGCCAAGTCTGACCGGACTCTTCTGTTTTTCTTATTTCCTCAGGGACATTAAGGAACTGTCGAGTTTCTAACTTTACCAATAGTAACAGTAACTCAAAACATACAAAAATTGATGTTTACTTCAAAAGTCATAACTCTAGTGATAAACCAACTTGCAAGAAAATTATGTACTTGACAGCGGACTGGGACAAAATACCTCAAAACCTGCCATATCATATTGCCTCCTTTTTTCTGGATCGGATAGAACACTGTATGAGTATGCCACCTCCTTGAATAATTCTGAAGCTTCAGGATTGTTAGCATTCTTGTCTGGATGATACCTGCCAATATAGGTTGTATATGGCTAATGTATAAGAGACCTTTTATGTTTCTAAAATAGTTAATGTATAAGAGACTATTAGATCAAGAAATTTCCGTCTTTAATAAAATGCTTATCATTTTTTTAATAATCGAACAAAAGCTTAGCTAATGCATAGAAACGAAAAATCAATAACTTCCCAACACCTACACCACTAAAGCCATTTTTTCCTCTATATCCAACCTAGCATCCCATCACAATTAATTTTTCCATGTATGAAATTCTAGGTTCCAATAAAAAAATTTCAATAAACTATTATACAAGTAAGTAGCAATCGTCTATCTATTACCCAATTACTAAAACATGTCAACCGTCAAGCTACTAACTTCAGTTTTGGAATATTAAATTTTAATAAATTTCATGCTACAACTACATTTTAGACATGCTCAACATATTTCAGTTTAGGTACTCCATATTTACAACAGCAATAACAACAACAACAACAACAAACCCAATGAAATCCCACACGTGGGGTTTGGGGAGGGCAATGTGTACGCACACCTTACCCTTATCTTGTAAAGGTGGAGTGGCTATTTCCGAAATGCCCTTGCCTCAAGAAGGTACACCATATTTAAGTACATATATGCAAAATTCCAACAACAAAAACTCAATTATGAATCAACTACATCTCAACACCACATTTAAGTGCACACATGCAAAACTGTGATAATGATAGTATACCTTCAATTAATCAACTAAGCCTCCATCCAAAACTAATCAGGGTTACATATATGAATCCTCTAGATACTTTTTCCTTCTATTCAAATACATTTCATTCCAATACTAAATAATTTGTCCAGCTGCTCTATTCTAACCCATTTCATTCCAACACCAAATACTTTATACTTTGCCCGACCGATCCAATTGGACTCATTTCATTTCAATACGAAATAATTTGACGAACAACAACAAACTTACAAAACGAAATTCTTTACAATAGGGCGATAGGTTTGACTTACTTGAGAGCAAGTTTTCTGTAGGCACTTTTTATCTCTTGATCAGATGAATCCTTTGTCACAGACAATACCTCATACGGGTCTCGCCTTATCGCCGGAGCCGATGACCCCTCCATTTTCGAACCAGACATTACTCCTTTCTAATCTCTATTTCTTCCTCTTAAGAAAAACCCAAATCACTATCTGATTTCAATTGTGTATCATTCAAATAGCTTTCTTGTCTGCAAATACACAGGCAGAAGAAACTTATACACACAAAACCATAAAAATTCTCTCTTTTTATGGAAGTCACAAAACTATCAAAATTTGAGAGGCAATTGAGGGGAATTATGAAGATTTTTCACGGAATTCAAAGAAATGGATCGTCTTTTAATTTCCTTGGGATTAATGCTATGTGTTCAATAAAAATTGAAAAAAGTTAATGGGAATAGCTATAAGAGATCTAACAGAAGGATTTTAAATTGATAGATAATATTGGAAAGAAAGAAAATTAGGGCTTTTGGGAAATTTACAGGATGTAAAAGATGTGAGAGAGAGAGGAGAGAGAGAAGACGGAGTTCTTATTTGAATTCGAAAAAGTGTTTCTTTGAAAAGGAAATTGAATAGCAATACTCCAAAAACAACTATTTTTAAAAGCAAAATATAAAATTGACCGGCGGAAACTATTACATTCATATCTCAAAAATATATAAAATGTTATGAAATCTACTATTTAAGGTGAATGTCTATAATTAGAGAGATTCTAGAGTTCTATTCTTGGTCGATAAATCATCCCCTCCCTATAAATAAAGGGGTCTTCTACCATTGTAAATCGCTCCTAACATTCTCTAAGTATCAATAAGAAGAACTATCTCTACTCTTCTCTCTATTTGCTCTTGTTCTTGCATTATTGTTCTTGTCTTTTATATTATTTCATAACACGTTATCAGCACGAGTCTCTAACCAATTGAAATTTTTGATTGTCTTAACTTTTTGTTTGTATAGGGTTTTGCTTCAAAGAAAAAAGAAAAAAAAAGGGGGAGGAACGAAAAACAGAAAACAAAAGAAAAAAACACTGGAAAGCAAAAGGAAAAGAAAACGTTGAAGAGGAAGAAAAAAAAAATTGAAAACAAAGGAGAAGAAAGAAACAGAAAACAGAAATAAAAAACGTGAAAGAAAGATTGGAAACAGAAATTCGAGATTTCGACCTCGATTCCGTGTTCGTGATTCTAAAAGGCACGAGACTCTACCGTTTCAAGAATCTTCTTGAGAAAATTAAGGTAAGTATTTTACTTTTCTCTTTCAAAATTCTTGGAATTCTATAATTTGATTTTATATACAAACATAGACAACAAAGTTTGATTATAACTCTAATGGAGTGTGTAAGAAATTATAACCACATGAAGTGGTTAAATCTCTATGTCCTGCCATGATTAAATTCATGTATGATTGTGGGCAAAGAATTAAAAATCCGTCCCATTGAATTTGCTCCATTCCCTTTAGAGAATGTGGAAGCAGTATATGATAAGTCTGAAAGAAGACTAAAATATTACCATGAAGGTATCAATGAATGTGGACGTGGCAAAGAATTCCGTCCAATTGAATTTGCTCCATTCCCTTTAGTGAATGTGGTAGCAGTATGTGATAAGTCTGAAAGAAGACTAATTACCGTAAAGGTATCAATGGATGTGGACATGGCAATAGACGAAGTTATAATCGTCATTATTGTGGTAATGAGAACAATAAGGATTCTCAAAACAATCTTTCACTTTATGAAAGTAATATTTGACATGAGATTGTGTAAAGCACATGATTTTGATCCATTCCCTGAAGTGAATGTGATAATTGTAATAGAGCCCGTAAGTATGAACACGCTCTTGATGTAAATTTGTTTTATGTCTGACATTATGAAAAGAAAGTTCGTTGCCCTTGAAATTTCGGGCAAGAACTATATGATATGGGTGTTGGATACTTAAATCCATTTTGGATGCTATGGGTCTTGGAGACGCCATTAAAGACAGAAATAATGCATCCACCCAAAACTATGCTAAGGCCTTGATTTTCTTGCGCCATCACCTTGATGAAGGTTTGAAACTATGCTAAGGCCTTGATTTTCTTGCGCCATCACCTTGATGAAGGTTTGAAAATTGAATATATCACAGTCAAAGATCCACCCATCTTGTGGGATGGCTTAAAGAAGAGATGTGACAACCTGAAGTTGGTCACTCTGCCACAAGCACGATACGATAAGAATCCAAAAGCAAATAGTTTATAAACTATATATTATCGTTGCGGTGGAAACGGGCACTGGTCAAAGGCTTGCCGTATACCATGACATTTGGTTGACCTTTATCAAGCATCTCGAAAGAGTAAGCGCCCTGAAACGAATTTTGTCTCTGACGAAAACTTTGACATCACCCACTTGGATGTGGCAGACTTCTTTGAGCAACCCGAGGGGAAGATAGACCACCTAATCGGTGATGGATCCGTGATGAAAGAAGATGGAGCTATTTGATTTTATTTTACTTGTTTGTATTAGTGAATGAATAAACTAATAGCCATTAGTATTAGCTCGTATTAGTTAGTTCATGATATAATGTTAGTATTAGTTCTTTAGAATGTATCAATATGCTCAAATATCAATAATATTTTTACTTTCTAGTAGAGGTAATCGACTAACCTGAAAAACTAGTCGGTTATCTCATATTTTGCATAAAACTGCAAAACAATCGATTGTCAATGTTCAACAATCGATTGTCTTTAAAACAGTGTGTTCTGGAATTTTTCAAAAACAGTCAACAATCGATTGTCTATGTTTAACAATCGATTGTCTTTAAAACAGTGTAATCTGGAATTTTTCAAAAATCATCCACAACGGATTGTCTATGTCTAACAATCGATTGTCGTTAAGACAGTGTGATCTGGAATTTTTCAAAACAGTCAACATCGATTGTCTATGCGTAACAATCGATTGTCTTAAAACAGTGTGCTCTGGAATTTTTCAAAATAGCCAACAATCGATTGTCTATGCATAACAATCGATTGTCTTAAGACAGTGTGCTCTGGAATTTTTAAAAATAAGCCAACAATCGATTGTCTATATCTAACAATCGATTGTCTTAAGACAGTGTGATCTGAAGTTTTTCAAAATAGCAAATAAATCGATTGTGTGTGTTTAACAATCGATTGTCAATGTTCAACAATCGATTGTTTGTGTTTAACAATCGATTGTTTGAAGAAAATGTTTAAACTGAAATTTTCAAACTGCAAAGTAATCAATTATGGATAACATATCTGATTTTGTTAGTCAACTGTTAGCAGCAGATTTTGAAAATATTATGTGACACAAACGAATTGAACTTATTTATTCATATGTTCGTGTATTTCTTTTATATATCAAACCATGGGAAGTAAATTGATTGAAGGCTCCGGAAGAGCAACTGTAACTCTGCCCAAAAGGCATGACGTTTATCTTAGAGAATGCAATATTCTCCTCCAAGTCTAAGAAGAACTTGTTGAGTTTTAAAGATATCATTCAAAATGGATATCATATTGAGACAATAGATGAGAATAATCTTGAATTCTTCATGAAAACGAGGCTGCCCATTTCGGTTTGGGTTCACGCCATTTTGCATGCAGCAATGCTAGTTTGTCGGCTGCCCACTTTGGTTTGGGTTCACGCCATTTTGCATGCAGCAATACTAGTTCGTCGGCTGCCCACTTCGGTTTGGGGTCACGCCATTTTGCATAAAGCAATGCTAGTTCGTCTCTGACTGACGAATTGACACAAATATTCCCCGTTGCAATTGGTTTTGGGTCATGGACCCAATATATCCCATTTAAGAATCTTTGGATGAGCAGTATATGTGCCTGTAGCACCGCCATCCCGCACCAAAATGGGTCTGCAAAGAATGTTAGGAATATATGTCGAGGTTGAATCGCCCTCCATTATTCGTTACCTCGAAACATTGACAGGAGATTTGTTCACTGCACGATTTGCAGACTGTCAATTTGATGAGACACTTTTCCCTAAATTAGGGAGAGAAGTTGGTGAAACCAAACGGGAAATTTTGTGGAAAAATGCATCATTATCTCATCTTGATCCACATACCTCTATTTATGAAAGAGGCGCAAAAGATTATCCATTTGCAAAGAATAGCAAATCAAATGCCTGACGCATTTATAGATTTGAAAAGGATAACAAAATCACATATCCCCGAAGTGAATGTGACAACATTTGATTCACGAATACATATTCATTATTTGAAGAATATGAACATGAAATTGGTATTAAATATACCACACTCACCCCTAGAAGGAGGTTGGAGATGATACCACACTCACCCCTAGAAGGAGGTTTGAGATGATATATGGTATGAATGATCGTTGGTCACGTACCTATTGTACGCCAAAGTATTTTGGAAATATGACTATTAAAGGACAACGATAATGCAAGAAACATATCTTGCATATAAGTTTGACATGACCATAATGGTATAACTTTCTCTTTAAGAAAGATATTCACCACATGGATGTTGATGAATCTGTGGTAGTACAAAATTAATTGAGAGCTCTAGAAGAGCCAATTATTACTATGTTGGAGAAACACAATTGAGTATTGTGCTGTAGTAAGTCTCAAAGAAACTTATTCAGTTTCCAAAGTACACGCGAGAGCGATTGATTTTATTGAGACTATAAATAAAGGAAGGCTTTGATATCTCCTATTACTACAACTTGTAGCGGGGTAATTTGCATATGAAAAGCTACCCGCTTTGTTCTCCAGTTTGTACTACACAAACGAAAGAATGCCACAATAAAGTGGATATCTATTGGTATAAAACCCATGTCATAATAAACCTGAAGTTTATTGATAAGTGCACATGTCATGGTGTAAATTTGAAGTTTACCAATATCGATAATTTATTCAGTTGGCATTCGTGTTAGCCATCTCATTTTAAGTATGATGTGCAAATTCACATAGGTGAATATTAAAGAACTAGAAAGTTCTTTACGAATTCTCTTATATCACTTGTTCTCATTAATGAACTGACCAACTAAAGAGTTCGGGTTGAAGCCCATAAATTCTGGAAATATCAAAGGTGAATATGGGCCCATTCACCTGCCATGTATACCACATATGATGCATCTATGATATGGTTACATGCGCAATTGTTATTGACCCGCAGCCTGGCCGGTGCTTGCGAGGTAAATTGCTCAGTAATCTAACTTCGAGCATAATTTCCAGATTTTCTACTCAAGATAGTTCATCTTGATAAGTTGGTTTATATCAAAGTAAGTTTAGCAAGATAATTATTGAGTGCTTCCACTTAATAGCTAAACTGTTTCTTATGAGAACAAAGTTATATATATATCAGTTTGATATACGTTGTATACGAGAGTATATTATATTCTCCCCTCACAAGTGGTTCAGGGTCAGGAACCAAATAATTTCATCTTATTATTAATGTGCCGTGTATATTGACATGATAATGCACAAAGATGATTTCCCAAAGTTGAGGAAACAAGTTAGCTTTACTAACATGAGGGGGAGACATGATAAACACTTGAGAAAAGGTTACATGGGATGAATTATCATTTGTATATGTATATCCCCGAATATCATGATATGAACCTGAAGTTCATAAAAGGGATAATTCAATTGCAACATATTGCAAAGCATGCTATACGCATTTGCTGACCCAAAGAAAGTAACTAAATGGAAGAGATACAATTCAAGAAGAATTGATTCCATATGAAAGACATGTAGTTTTGAACCTATAGTTCAAACGCTTGAAAGTATAAAGTCAAAGGTATGTATAGTCAGTTTTCGATATCTTATTTGTCTAGCATGACATGGAAAACTTGATATGCATCTAAAGTCTATTATATGGCTTATATGACTTAACTTGAAAGATTTAAGTTGCTTGAAGCATATGCAATTCGTGGTCCTGAAGTACCACATCCTAAATGCAATTTGTGTACATATGTATCTTGCTATAACTATAAGCATGATGGCATTGAGAATACATCTATGGAGATATTGAAGAGTTATTCCACGACATTATATGAAGATGTTCATATCTATCAAGAATGATGATTTCAAGGTACGGAATATTTATTCAAGTCAATATGGTTGATTTGTCAAAAGTCTACCAAAGATCGTTTTGAAGATGATGCACAAGATTGGAATGCAAATGCTCAAGGATATAAATTGATGTACTCATTAGGGGGAGTTAATGCGCGTTGCACTCTTTTTCCCTTACAAGGTTTTGTCCCACCGGGTTTTCCTTGCGAGGTTTTTAACGAGGCAACCAATAGGCGCATATTCAAACATGTGTACTCTTTTTCCTTTCTTTAATTTTTCCCATTGGGTTTTGGTTTTAAGGTTTTAACGAGGCACATTGTTGAATAGACATTCAAGGGGGAGTGTTATGAAATCTCCTATTTAAGGTGAATGTCTATAATTAGAGAGATTCTAGAGTTCTATTCTTGGTAGATAAATCATCCCCCTTCCTATAAATAAAGGGGTCTTCTACCATTGTAAATCACTCCTAACATTCTCTAAGTATCAATAAGAAGAACTCTCTCTACTCTTCTCTCTATTTGCTCTTGTTCTTGCATTATTGTTCTTGTCTTTTATATTATTTCATAACATAAAATAAATATTATATATATATGGTATATATTTTTATTGGCTATTATTTTTTAGAGATATTTAAAATATATATATTTTTATCTTTAACACGTGATTTTATTCCACTACTAATATAGCAAATCTAATTTATCATGCAGGGGTCGTTTTGGTAAGAGATAAGTTATGCATAGATATTAATATAAAAATTTAGAATTAAATAATATAATATTATACTAGTATCATTTCTGGCACAATCTGTACTTTAAATTTATTTTTTTTATTTAAAAAAATTATTTAATACATGAGGTTTTTTGGTTATTATAGCTATTTTAATCCTTATTTACTTATTTATGTATTCTTATTTCATCTTTTAACGTGCATAAAGTAACACAGAGATTTTTATAGTATAAGTTATGCAAGTACTATTTATGCTAGCACAAAATGGACAACCAAACTCCGTATAAGTAATGCCTAGTTTATACTCCCTTCGATTTACAATAAGTGTCCAATTTATTGTTTTATTTTTGGTTCAAAATAATTGTCCAGTTATGTAATCAAGAAAGAATTCAATTTGTTTTTACAAAATAAACCTTATGTACATATCCCTAAAGAAGTTTTTTTACTCCCCAGAATTTAGTATTTTTTTAATGAGCGTATTTAAAATAAATTGGATATTTATTGTGAATCGGATGGAATATTAAAAAAGTCTAACCAAACGCTGCATTACTAATGTAGACTTTTATACGTGAATTACTACATTTTAAACTTGAAATCAAACTAGCACTTTATTGCCTCTTGGAGATCTCCGTCTAGGCTGCTCATGTCAATTTTTGACATTGGTATAATATAGGTCTAGCCAAATTAGTTTATAACACAAGTTTGATAAACATTGAAAGTATAAACTAAAATCTATTAAGTTAAATTAACCAAAAATTATAAGTTGTTCCTGCTTAATCTATGTCATGAATGGTTTCATCAGTTTCATTTGGCGATTTATCAATGAGCAAAAAGACTATATATTGATCTCTTATACTTTTAGAGAAGCAGGCGAAGAATATAATATGGGTTATTATTTAGCTGACAGTATATATCTAAAATGGTCTATTATTGTGCAAAAAACTATTAAAAATTTTGTAAAAAGCGATCAAAGATTAGCGATCGCATTTGGTCTGCCAAAAAAAGCGACCAAAGTTGATTGCCAAAGTACCGAAAATAATTAAAAAAATATTTGAAATGCTTTAGCGACCAATGTTGATCGCTATTTTAGTCAAATTGTTGACTGGACTGGTCAGACTTGCTTGATCAAAGATATACTGAGATAAGCGACCAGTTTTGATCGCTAAAGTGGGACCCATATAATTTTTTTTAATAATTTTATTATTATTTTATAAAAACAATAAAAAATAAATATGTATAACTAAACATTGGCGACCAAAGTTGGTCGCTAACTGAAGGATATGTTCATAGCGACCAACAGTGGTCGCTAAAGTGGGACCCAGATATAAAATTTTAATAAATATATATTTATTTTAAGAAATTTATAAAATATAAATAAATATAATTAAAAGGTTAGCGACCAAAGTTGGTCACTTAACGGAATAGAGACCAACTTTGGTCTCCAACGTGGGACCTAAATCTAATGTTTAATAATTTATATTATTAATTTAAATATCATATAAAATATAAATAAATCTGATTAAAATTTAGTGACCAACTTTGGTCACTTAACTAATTTCATGTACAGTTAGTGACCAACTTTGATCGCTAAATTAAATTCATGTATAGTTAGCAATCAAAGCTGATCTCTATATGGTCAAAATTAAAAATTACTTTTGTATTTACTATCTAAATATATAAATGCCCTCTTGTATTTTTGTATTTAATTTGTCTGGCATCCACAGACTGTAAAGTATTTGATAAGGTGAGAGAAATTGGAATTAGGAGAATAACGCAAACAACAAAACACAGTGGATAAGTCGTTAATATTTTTGTAATACAAGGAATGAATAGTATTACGAATATAGCTTTTATATATATATACGCTATACCATGCACTAAGTATAAGTGTATAAGCTATATTCGATGCAATATGACCTAATACACTTATACTTAGTGCATGGTATAGCGTATGTATATATATATACTTACGCTTTACTACGCTTTACTATGCACTGAGTATAAGTGTATTAGGTAATATTGTATCGAATATAGCTTATATAAATATATAATATATATACTTACGCTTTGCTATGCACTGAGTATAACTGTATTAGGTAATACTGTATCGAGTATAGCTTATATAAATATATAACATATACTTACGCTTTACTATGCACTAAGTATAAGTGTATTAGGTAATTGTCATGATCCAACCCGGCCGTGATGGCGCCCAACCCTAAAGCTAAGCAAGCCTGACCAATCATCGCTCTCAATTCAACAATAAGTCTCAAAACCAACAATTTAAGGAAAATATAATAGTTTTAGAATAATAATCCAATATTTATGATAATATAATACGGAGATATACGAAATGTGATAAAATACTCCCATAAGATCTGGGGTCACGAGTCTAAAGCCTCTAAAAAAAACTGGATAATAATATTTGAATGAAAATACATAAGTCTGGAAATGTATATATATAAATAACTGAAATAGGAAGAGTAGTCAGGTCCTGCGAATGTCAAGCAGCTAGCTCCACAACTCTGATAAATCTCTGGAGACAGCGGCTGCTCAGCTAAGCCTCCAGTGCACCTGAATCTGCATACAAGGTGCAGGGAGTAGGGGTGAGTTCTACCAGCTCAGTGAATAATAAGCATATAAAATGTTTGAAGATAAGAAATCCACAAAATGCCACAAAGTAAAGCTAAAACTAACAGTCTGACACCTTAACTACGAACTAACAGCAAAGAAATATCAAGCATATCAGTCAAGTGTAATGCAAAAATACAATGCAATGCACAAGACCCATTGCGGCGTACAGCCCGATCCGTTTAACATCGACGATGCTCACTGGGGGTGTGTACAAACTCCGGAGGGGCTCCTAAAGCCCAAGCGCAATATCATCATATCATTACTGCGGTGTGCAGCCCGATCCATATTCAGTCCACAATATGTATATGAGTCACATAACAGATTCAATTAATTTCCCAGTTTCCAATTATTAAGAAGAATATAATTTAGTTATTTAACTTCGGGAAAAGTGACTTAACATTCCATAACAGTGAACATAGGAATGAGATCAATGATTATACAAATCATGCTATCACAAATGATATTCATCCTAGACGGATGCTACAAATCGGCACAAGGCCCCAAATATGACAATAAGCCCAATTTTCAACAATACAATGTGCGTATCAACCGCCAGTATATTATAGTTAGCACTCGGGATGGACCAAGTCACAATCCTCAATCATATACGATCCCACACCTGCCATAGGGTGCGAGTCACGCCCTAATATAGCGCCACAAGGTTAACCGGAATTTCAAACCCTCAGGCCATCATCTATACAAATACTCACCTCTAACCGGCTGTAGACTAGTCCGCAATGCCTTTTCCTCTTGAATCTCCCTCTACGCGCGTCAAATCTAGTCAAAAACATAATAAATATATAAATATGGGCTAAAGAAACATAACCCAATAAAGAATACTCGAAAAGTACTAAAATTCACGAAGTTGGTAAAACCCGAGCTCCGGGCCCATTTCTCAAAAAATTCTAAAAAATACATCAATGGATTCCTCATCTCGCCACTAGTTCGTACATATAAAGTTTGTCGAAAACAGATTTCAAATGACCTTTCAAATCCCACAAATTCATTTTCAAAAATTAAGCCCTAGTTCTTCACAATTTTAGCATATTTTCGTGGATTTGAGTGTTAATTATTCACTAAAATGGTGTTTCTAAGTCAAGATATTTACGTCCAATCAATATCCATTGAAAACACTCTTCAAATCGCTCAAAAAGCTCTCTTGGTGGAGTAAAAATGGTGGAAATATTAAGTGGGTCGCGAATGAATTAACCCTTAAAACATTCTGTCCGCCTAAGTATTCCTCTATGCGATCGCATCTACCCCATTGCAATCACATAGGCCAAAATAAGACCCCCTAAAATTCCTCTTATGCGATCGCACTCATCCCTATGCGATCGCATAGAACAATTCCTTGCCAGGGACCCCAGGCCCGAATACACTACGCGATCGCACTCACCCTTATGCGAACACACATACCAACATGCCCAACCTATGCGATCGAAATGCTCCTCATGCGACCGCATAGAAAAAATTTGAACCACTTCCAAAACCTCTTATATGATCACAATGCAACCTATGCGATCGCATAGGGCAATATCTCTACAACACACACGCAGTTTTTCTGCAACTTCCTAAGTCCAAAAACCTTCCGTTCAACAATCTGAAATCACCCCGAGACCCCTAGGATCTCAACCAAAAGTTTCAAACCATCCTAAAACATCACACAAATATGTTCCAATCATAAAAACACATCCAACAACACAAGAATCATCAAATTACCACAGATTCAAGCCTAAGTAAAACTAAACTTTCGAAACTTGCATTTGATCAGAAACCCGACTTAAACACCTTCGAATGACCTGAAACTTTGAACACATATCCAAAATCACCTAACGGAGCTACTGCAACTGTTGCATTCCATTATGACCCTGGGATCAAAATCTCACCTATCAACCGGAACTCGCAAAATTCAAACTTAGCCAATTCAAGCCTAATTCTACACCGGACCTCCAGATTCAATTCTGTAGTGCATGCTTCACTCTTTTCTAACCTTAAGGCTAATTAACTTTTGCGATATCAGTTGCAGAAATAGTTAGAGGCTCTAGAGTACCTCGAAGGCGACGTCAATTGCGTTAGAGTTGCTTGCGAGGAGCTAAGGGCTCTGGCGAAGTCCCGAGCTTTGGAGGAGATGAGTGCCTTGGCCAAGGTCCCTTCCTTCGTCGAGGAGTTTCATCCCATTGGCGGATGGGGTCGAAATCACCTCTGGGCGGTGCTCCCATTGTCATTCGAATAAAATGTTAGCGCTTTGCGGGCTCAGTGTTCAAGTCCGAGCTCAAGCGAGCTGTATAGAGGGAGTAGCCTCCCTGATTGTTGTGGCGCCCGGTGTCTAGAATCCACTCAAGATTCAAGATGTGGGCGTTATTCGGTTCGTTGGTATGAACTTCCCTATTGTCTTTTGCCTGACGCCGTCGGTATGGTTGGTCGAACCACCTGCAGTCATAGACACATGTTTTATTCGAAATAGGTTAAATGCGAGGGGGGGAGGAGGTTACCAACGCGTGAAAACGAGGCCGAGGCAAAGTCTTGACGTCACCTTCCTGGATGCAAGGGCGTCCTCTGGGCATAGTCCCCAAACCCGTCTTTTCCCGGCGACAAGCACTTTTACTCTGTATTTTATTGAGCTTTGGAGGGTGGTGCCGCCCTTTTACTGTCATGGCAATATGCAGTGGCTTTTTTAGATTTATTTTTCCTGATCCTTCCTCCCTTGGTGCTGGATTCGAGCCTAACCGCTCGATGATACTTGGTGCAATCTCATTTGAATAGCACGGTCATCGTTCTTTCGAGCTGGTGACCTCGTACGCCCTTCAGTTCCTTCTCTACGCCATAGTTCTCTTTCAAGGGTCTCGGTCGAACGGGTCTAGGCCTCCCGGCATTCCCGGCTTCGTTTATGGTGATCAGGATGTTTGGTGTAGCAATGTTGAAATCACACTTGGCTGGGAGGGGTTTCCCTACCAGTTGCACCTTATTGAATCTAGTTCCATTGGAGATTCCTCGAGGGTGCTGTCCCCAGGCCATCTTCCTATTGTTGCGAGGTGGGTTGCACCTTAAGTCGTTCCTTCTATTTTCGCGCATGGATGATACATTCATCTGTTTTGTATCAGCTTCTTTGACAGGATTCTGCTTGGATATAACCCAAGGAGGTTCCTGGACGGTTATTCATGGCACTGATTCGGGGCTTGTGCCGGGTGTGGACATCCTATCGGTCCTCGGCTGGGTATCTGATCTAGCTTTGCTTGAAATGTCATGGATTCGTCGGGCATGCATCATTTAAGTTTCGGGTGAAGCCTGTGTTGCCCAACCATTCAAAATTGGGAGCGGTCACGTTTGTCCTATCAAGGAACATTGCGAAGTTTCTTATGGTATTTCATTTCTTCTTCATTCTGCCTCAAGTGTATCGTGCCTTCTAGGTACCACTTTGATGGCATGGGCGCGTGCTTTTGCTGAGGAACATGCCAATATGGTGAGCGAGTTTTTGAGGTCAGGTGCCAGGTGGTGGCGCTATGTCATAGTTTCTTTCAAGAGAGTTTCTTCGAACTTCCTCAGAGAGATGGGCTTGAACTCATCATTTTAGAGGTTACTGCCTTTAAATGAGCACGCGTGAGTGGTGGTGCGCCCGTAGAGATCCGAGGTCCTGTTGCACCAAGGGAATTTTGCAGTCATTTCCTGGGGAGGCGATTGCTTTAGGAGCTTCCACGGACCTGATTCGATTCTTTCGAAGGGATTCCCAAGTGTTCTCATAGCGGTGGGGTCGATCACCGCCCCGTTGTTACTTGGTCTCTCGGGTACTAGATTAGAGTAAGGAGACGTATCCGGCGCTAACATATTAGGAGTATCGGGGCGACTACTTAGCTAAGTGATAGCCAACTACTGTGCCTGCAACATTTCAAAAATAACATGAAGATTAAATTTCTTTTCTTCCCGGGCCGGGGTTTTTTGAGCTTCCTGTTGATCAACACGCAGTATGCTATCAATTGTGCGTGAGGCTCCATCGACCTGTAGCGTGCCTTCCAAGCCCCGTTTGCTTGAATCAACCCGGATGCATTATCAAGGTCCTGTGTGTTGCACCAATGTTGGAGCAGCCATACTGCTTTCGCCGTGGTTCTCGGGGTAGTCGTTCTCGAATTTTCTTATCGATCCAGACATTAATCTAAAATCAAAATATCCTGGACAAGAAAAGTGTGAAAGATAACGTGCGTTTGTTTGACGAAACCAGCAAGAAAATAATCACTATTATTTTTTGTCCCACGGTGGGTGCCAAAATATTTACCGTGAAAATGGTAACAACAATTAAATTTGTAAATGGGACTTTAAAACAATGTGCTCTATTCCTGAGCCGGTTGTTAAAGTAGTTTATGCTAAGAACAGTCAGGAATGGAATAACAGGCAGAAATACGATTCAGGCTCTTTATGGACAATGTTGAGCTAGACAGGGAAGAACAAATAAGAGAACAACAAATGCTAAAGTGCCCCCGGGCTAATGAGAACGAATAACTCAGAAGAAGAAGAAGAAGAAGAAGAAGAAGAAGAAGAGAGAGAGAGAGAGAGAGAGAGAGAGAGAGAGAGAGAGAGAGAGATTATTACTTTAGTGGAGAAATAGAGCAACATCCATCATTTACAAGGTGGGGCGAGTCCCCTTTATATAGGAGGGGAGACTTGGCTACAAGTATGTGGGGGTTAACTACAAAGTATGGTGATGGGATGGCTTGACATGATGCCTCTGCGTAGGTTCTGGATTGGCTGGGTCTGTCAAATGTAGCCATGTTCCTAGAGGGCTTCTCCCTCTGTCCTGGATTCGTCCTTCGTTTCCTCCGAGTCGGGCTTCGACGAGTTGAGAGGTCGAGAATTCGATTGCGACTTCTGTCCTCGGGGTTCCAGGACATGCTTCCGAAATTTCTCGACAGCGAGAAATCGAGTCTTCTGATTTCGCCGGGTACAATGTCTTATAGTGAAATTTGTTACTTTTATCTATTAACGGGTATATATGTCTTATAGTGAAATTTGTTACTTTTAACTATTTTTATAGATAAATTAAGTTAGCTGAACTTGGTAAATGGTAATCAATCTTGAGCATATGTTTTAAGTTAGCTAAATTTGGTATAATAACTTAGAAGGTATTTCTATGTTTTGTAATGTTGATGACAAATTTATGTATTAATATAAGTATCTCCTATTCTGTCCCAAAAAACCAAGGATCCAAGTTAGAGAAAAAATATAAGTTTTAACAACTTTAATTACCAACAATTAAAATGGAGACTATTGTCACGTCCTTAGTTCTTAACTAAGTACACGTGCGGCACTTGACAACTTGCTCACGATCTTGCACAACTTTCTCATGTTCTTGCTATTCCAAGTCAACCCTACTATACTTAAGATCGCTAAGAGAATGGGAGAAAGAACACAAGAGAATTGCTAAAGAAAGTTTTGTATTAGAGAGAATCTGAAATGTTTGCTTGATGAGTTACAAATGAATGACCCTTTTTATATACTAGTCTCCTATGGGCTAGTGTGTAAATACTAATTATTATACAAGTCCTTGATATTTATAAGATAAGGGCTTTCTCTAGAATTCTCTACAAGCCTAGAAGATTCCAAGGACTTTCCTAGCAAATCCATAAGGATCTAGGTTCTTCCTAAGAAAATATCCAAATTTCTCTAGAATCTTCTTACAAATACTAACCCTTTTCTTATCTAAGCTTCCACATGGCATTAATAAATGCCAAATGGTGCCTAAGTTGCATGATGACATGGCGGGTCATCACACTTTCCCCTACCCAATATTGTGACGACCGCGATGCAATGCTGTTGTATAAACTCTCGGATATTATCTTTGAATTGCCACAAGTCTTCATATCGTTCCCATGTGGCCTCCTCCGCTGATTGCCCTTTCCAATGGACGAGGAACATAGCGGTGGATTTTTTCCCTTGTTTTCACCTGGTCTGGTAATCTATGATAGCCTTAATCTCCTGATCATGCGAGGCGGTGATAATCATTGGTGCCCAACTTGATTGGCCCCTACTCGGATCATCCTTATCTTCATGATATGGCTTAAGCATGCTGGCATGGAAGACAGGTTAGATTTTAAGATATGGTTGTTAGTTAATACGCTTAACGCTAGAGGGGGGGTGAATAGCGTTATAATAAAATTTAGCGTAAACTTGCGGAAATTAAAATTTGCAGGAAATAATTAAGTGTGTTAAATAAACAAAAGGAAAGAACGCACCGATGTATTCTGGTTCACCACAACACGTGGCTAGTCCAGTCCCTGAGAGACTCTCTCGAGATTTTCCACTAACTTGTCAAGCTTACGAGTGCTCAACAAACCTTTACAGCTTAAGGACACAAGCCTTAACACCTTTGCTCGGAGATACAACACTCCAAGACTTCACTGTTAAGCTTACGGGTGCCTAACCAATCTTTACAACTTAAGGACACAAGCCTTAACACCTTTGCTCGGAGATACAACACTCCAAGACTTCAACCAAGGAAACACAAGTTCCTTACAACAAGAGAATCACAATTCTCTTACAAGTGTACAAAACACTAAACACTCAAACAAAACACTCCTTAATGAGTAGATATGAGTAAAAGAAGTAAGCTCAAGATCACAACAACTATGGACAAGACTTTGGCTCTCAAAAGCTTTATGAAATGAATATAAAATGATAAACAATAGTATGCAAGCTTATAGCAATAGAATGATCAGTTGTTGTGTGTTGTTGTGTTTAAAACACTGAAATGAAGCTGTATTTATAGTTGAAAAACTTGGCATTACCGTTGTCTAATTGTCAATCAAGAGTTGCTGATTTTACTGAGTGACAATCGATTGTCAAGAAGTCACAATCGAATGTTTGCCAATCGTTCCAGAAATCAATCCCATATTTTACGCTTAACAATCGATTGTCAAAGTTCAACAATCGATTATTGGTAACGTTCAAAAAATCATTTTCAGATTTTTCGTAAAACAATCGATTATACCAAATCAATAATCGATTATTCAGCAACGTTCAAAAAAATCCTTTCCAGATTTTAATTTCAACAATCGATTGTACAAAATCAACAATCGATTATTCAGCAACGTTCAAAAAATCTTTTTCAGATTTTAATATCAACAATCGACTGTACAAAATCAACAATCGATTATCTGACGGTATTTGAAAAACTTTACGACAACGGTCAGCTTCACAATCGATTGTGCAATGTTAACAATCGATTATTTATCAGACTTTGAAAATCATTTTAGAAACTGCCTCGTGACAATCGATTGTTATATACTCACAATCGATTATTTAATAACTTTGAAAAAGTCTGGAAGACACTGCCTCAACACAATCGATTGTCATATGTTCACAATCGATTATTTTGTGACTTTTGAAAATCTGAAGGACACTGTCTCTTCACAATCGATTGTCATTAGTTTCACAATCGATTATTCTGAGTTTTGAAAAACTTTGATGGACACTGCCTCATCACAATCGATTGTCATAAGGTTCACAATCGATTGTCATGCAGGTTTGAAAAACCTGATGCTCACTGCCTTAACACAATCGATTGTCATTAGTTCACAATCGATTGTCATGCAGTCTTGGCTTAACATAATCGATTATCATAAGTACATAATCGATTATCTTAGTCCAGTTTTTAGAGGCATGTTTAAAAATCATTTTGACTAATGAAAATATGCATGATTTAAAATCATTTAGCATTAAATTAAATATGCATGATTTTGTAAAAAATAATTTTACGAGAGAAGCCATGTCATGAGTCAAGTTGTCGGATCCAGATCACAATTAAGAACGACTCATTTAAACTGTAAAACTTTGTCTTGTGCTTGAATCTCGTTATCCACCAATTGTGCGCTTGTACTTGAACTTCGCATATATCAATTTGCGCTTGTTTGTCATTCATCAAAACCTACACATAAGAACACACGTTTTAGTATAAAGCCTTGAGAACGTGTTTCCAACAATTTCCCCCTTTTTGATAATCGCAAACTTTAAGTGGGTTATGAAAATTAAACAATTTATAATGACGATTCAAGACAAGTAAAGATATGCCATAAGTATGCAATTAGTTCCCCCTCAATATATGAATTCCCCCTCAATTTAAGCTTATAAATATTGAGAGTGCATACCCGTTATCTTCCCCCTTTTGCCATTAGCAAAAATAATATCAGAAGATGCCAAAGATTTAAATAAAACTTGTTTATTTATTGGAAAGAAAACGTGATTACTTAAAGAGAGTACAATAACTCAAGTAATAGCAGAACAATCGATTATTGATACGAGATAATCGATTATTAGACGACAGAAACCGATTTTTCTGAAGAAGACTTGATTATTGCGCGTCATGCTTTATAATTCCCCCTACCTTTAGGGCGATACCTGCAAAAATTCGTTAGACGTCTCCGACGCTCAAGTTAGAAATCATGTAAGATAAAAAGATGCAATGCATGACTTAGATCAACGTGGAGTCAAGAATCCCGAGTTCACTACGAATTCGGAAGAAGGACTCTCTAAGGGTTTAGTGAAGATGTCGTCCAATTGGTCTTTGGTTTCAACAAATTCGATTTCGACATCGCACTTGAGAACGTGATCTCTTATAAAATGATGTCTTATTTCAATGTGTTTTGTTCGCGAATGAAGAACGGGGTTCTTCGTCAAGCATCTGGCACTAATATTATCACATTAAGAGGGATATGATCAAGACTTAGGCCATAGTCCAAGAGTTGTTGTTTCATCCAGAGGATTTGAGCGCAACAACTCCACGCGGCTACATATTCAGCCTCGGTTGTGGACAACGCAACACTTACTTGTTTCTTGCTAAACCAAGAAACAAGAGAGCTACCGAGCAAATGGCAAGTGCCACTAGTGCTCTTGCGGTCCAATTTGCATCCAGAAAAATCGGAGTCGGAATAGCCAACGAGTTGGCATGAAGAACCTTTGGGGTACCATAGACCCACATTTGTAGTACCAACAAGGTACTTCAAAATCCGTTTTACCGTAGTAAGGTTAGACTCCTTCGGACACGATTGATAACGGGCGCATAAGCACACGCTAAACATGATGTCCGGACGACTAGCAGTAAGATAGAGAAGAGAGCCAATCATACCTCGATACTTCTTAGTGTCGACTTCCTTACCTTTCTCATCTTTGTCTAGATGATCGGATGTGCTCATGGGAGTCGCCATTGCTTTTGCATTGTTCATTTCAAATCGTTTCAGCAATTCTTTGCAATATTTGGCTTGGCAAATGAACGTACCTTCTTTCATTTGCTTTACTTGTAATCCCAAAAAGAATGTTAACTCACCCATCATAGACATCTCAAATTCGCTTGTCATTAAATCGGAAAATTCCTTGCATAAGATATTGTTAGTAGCACCAAATATGATATCATCCACATATATTTGAACTAATAAAATATCATTGTTTTTATGCTTAACAAAAAGGGTGGTGTCAACTTTCCCCCTAATGAAATCATTTTCCAATAGAAATTTACTCAATCTTTCATACCAAGCTCGGGGAGCTTGTTTTAAACCATAGAGAGCCTTTTTGAGTTTGAAAACATGATCGGGAGATTTAAAATCTTCAAAACCGGGGGTTTGTTCAACATAAACTTCTTCTTGTATAACACCATTTAGAAAAGCACTTTTCACATCCATTTGATATAAATTGAAATTCATAGAAGAGGCAAAAGCGAGCAATAGACGAATAGCTTCTAATCTAGCTACGGGAGCATATGTTTCTTCATAGTCAATACCCTCTTCTTGATTATAGCCTTTTGCTACAAGCCTAGCTTTGTTTCTAGTGATTACACCATTTTCATCTAGTTTGTTTCTAAAAACCCATTTCGTACCAATTATGGTATGATTTTCGGGTCTTGGCACCAAATCCCAAACGTCATTCCGTTTGAATTAGTTAAGCTCCTCTTGCATTGCCAAGGTCCAAAATTCATCCCCAATTGCTTCGGAGATGGTTGTTGGTTCAATTTGAGACACAAAAGCAGTATGTCCTAAGGTGTTCTTAAGGGAGTTTTGGGTACTTACCTTTTCTCCGACGTCGCCAATTACCTGTTCGAGAGGGTGATCTTTGATTGTCCTCCACTCGTTAGGCGTTTTCGTTTCATTCTCCAATTGTGGCGCTTCCTCCATTGGTTGTTCCAAGATTTCATCTTTATTTTCCTTAGGCGATTCCTCTTGTATTTTGTCTTTCAAGCTATCTAGAATACCTGCAAGATCAAAACCGGAATCCTTTCTCGCCAAGCGAGCATTATTTTCGGCAAATACAACATGAGGGGATTCCTCCACAGTTTCGGTTCTTTTATTAAAAACCCTATATGCTTTGCTACGTGAAGAATAACCAATGAAAATTCCCTCATCGGACTTAGCATCAAATTTTCCCAATTGATCTTTGCCATTATTATGAATAAAACATTTACAACCGAATACTCTAAAGTGGGAGATATTTGGTTTCCTTCCCATATAGAGTTCATAGGGAGTTTTCATGAGTATAGGACTTATGATTACTCTATTTAAGACGTAGCATGCGGTACTCACGGCATCCGCCCAAAAATGTTTGGGAATCTTGGCCTCTTCGAGCATGGTTCTAGCCATCTCTTCGAGACACCTATTTTTCCTTTCCACCACCCCATTTTGTTGTGGTGTACGTGGAGCGGAAAAGGTATGCTCGATACCGAGTTCGTCACAAAAGTCCGCAAAGAGATTGTGATCAAACTCTCCCCCATGATCACTTCTAATTGAAGTGACGGTTGTTTCCTTTTCGTTTTGAACACGCTTAAGAAAGTATTTAAAATTCTGAAAAGCATCACTTTTATTGGCAAGAAATAAAGTCCAAGTAAATCTAGAATAATCATCAACAATCACAAAAGCATAACGATTTCTTCCAAGACTTTCAATGCGAGATGGTCCAAAAAAATCCATGTGAAGCAATTGCAATGGTCTAGAAGTTGAAACAATATTTTTGGATTTGAAAGATGCTTTTGTTTGCTTCCCTTTTTGACATGAATCACAAATAGAGTCATCTTCAAATTTTAAATTGGGAAGGCCAATAACTAAGTTTTGAGAAATCAATTTGTTCAAAAGATGCATGTTGATATGTGCTACTCTACGATGCCATAGCCAAGTATCATCCTCTTTACTCATAAGACAATCAACATATTCGGGTGAGGAATTAGCAAGATCAACCATATAAATATTATCCACTCTAAAACCACAAAGGATAATTTTAAAATCACTACGTCTAAACACTAAGCATTCATCCGAATCAAATAGGGAAAGATTTCCCTTGTCACATAATTGACTTATGCTCAAGAGATTATGCTTTAAACCTTTCACAATTAATATATGCTTAATAGAAGAATTTTCATCCTTACCGACCGATCCGATGCTGATAATCTTTCCTTTATTGTTGTCACCAAAAATAACACTTCCTCCTTCTTTGTGTTCTAGTTGAAGGAATTTGGATTCGTCTCCCGTCATGTGCTTGGAGCATCCACTATCAAGGTACCATAGTACACTTGATTCCTTCAAACATACCTACAAAACAAGTTAATGCGCTTTAGGTACCCATGCCATTTTGGGTCCTTGAGGGTTAGGCATATTATAATGATGCGATTGAATGATATGTCTATGTCGTGTAAAGCATGCAGGGGCAATATGACCAATGCGTCTACAATAATGACAAGTCACGTTGGGGTTATGCATCCTTCTAGGTTCATAGTAACTTGATGGACGAACATGAATTACTCTATTTTCATTATGACTATTGCGCATTTCATGAGAACCATTTCTCCTACTATTAGTTCTAAAATGAGCAGCATTTCTAGAGTAATGGTCATGTCTAGATGTTCTAAGAGGTTCAAAACTCCTTCTAGTGTTTGGCCTAGAATATGCATCATTTCTAGGGTAGTCATTTCTAGGTGGTAAGTCATTTCTAGGTCTTCTAAAATGTTCAACATTTGGTCTAGCATGCATATTTGTTCTAGGATTGCTATTTCTACGATAAGCATTTGTTTTATTAATCCTAGGTTGAGCCTTAGGTGGTTGGGGTTTGGCTTCAACCTTTTCTTTAGGCTCATTCTTAAAACCTATGCCATGCTTGGTTGACTTCAAATTAACAAGGACCTCATTTAAGTTTTTGTGAGAAGAATTAAACTTATCTAAGGTACCTTTAAGTCTATCTACCTCATTTTCGAGATGCATGCAAGAAGAGCAATTTTTAATAGAACTTTCGGGCTTGTCGGCGCTTCTTTTTCCAAAAAACTTGTTTTCCTCTTTCAGCTTCTCATTTTCTAAAACCAGTTTTTCTAACTCGTTTTCTTTCAAAGAAAGCTGTTTTTGAAAATCTTTTTCTTTTAGAGAAGCATTTTTTTTATGCTCTTGACAGTTTTTGAAGCTTTAATAAATTCAGTATATAGCTCATCAAAAGCAGTTCGCATTTCTTCAAGAGTAAAGAAGTTTTTAGAAGAGATTTGACATACCTCATCTTGCTTGTCTTCTTGCGCCATAAGACAAAGGTTTGCGGCTTCGTCTTCTTCTTCTTCGCTTGACTCATCTCCGGAGTCTCCTCCCCAAGAAATGTATGCACGTTGCTTCTTAAAAGGTTTCTTCTCCTTTTTGATGTTTGGGCAATTTGATTTGATGTGCCCGGTTTCACCGCATTCATAGCACTTTATTTGCTCGCCTTGCTTTTTGCCCTTTCGTTCATACTCCTTTCGCATGAACTTTTGAAATCTTTTGATAACGAGTCCAAACTCGTTGTCTCCGTCCTCATCAACTTGAGGTTGGCTTGTGCTTGCCTTAAGCGCTATTCTTTGCCTCATTTGATCATCAACAAGAGGGTTAAGTATTGTAGATTCATAAGTCTTAAGGTTACCTCTTAATGCGTCGATTGTGACATTTGAGACGCCTATGGATTCTTGAATTGCGTCGGCCTTTGATCGCCATGCCGGAGTGAGACTTCTAAGAATTTTTCGAACAAGTTCTCTATCCGTGAATGTCTTCTTGAGGGCATGTAGGTCATTTACGATTATTGAAAATCGTTCGAACATTTCATCCACCTTTTCACCTTCCTTCATGTGAAATAATTCATAAGCATGGGTTAGGAAATCAATTTTAGCTTCCCTTACCTGGTCCGTACCTTCGTACGTAATTTCCAGCTAGTCCCACATTTCTTTTGCCGTTGTGCAACACGATATTTTCCTGTAATCATCAGCATTTACAGCACAATATAATAAATTAATTGCTTTAGCATTATTTTGAACCTTTCGGATATCATCCGCGTCATATTCTTCTTCGGACTTGGGAACCCATTCGTTTTCAACCTTTTTGGTTGGAATTTGATTTCCCTTTGTTATCACCTTCCAGAGATGAAAATTGTTTGCTTGAACGAAGATTTTCATCCTCTCCTTCCAGCACGTATAGTTTGTACCGTTGAATAGTGGTGGTCGGGTGGAGCACTGTCCTTCCTCTATTCCTGCAAAAGAATCACGAGTAGAAGCCATGGAAGTTTCTCTCAAACTGTTAAGTCTTCAGAGAGTTGGGCTCTGATACCAATTGTTAGTTAATACGCTTAACGCTAGAGGGGGGGGGGGTGAATAGCGTTATAATAAAATTTAGCGTAAACTTGCGGAAATTAAAATTTGCAGGAAATAATTAAGTGCGTTAAATAAACAAAAGGAAAGAACGCACCGATGTATTCTGGTTCACCACAACACGTGGCTAGTCCAGTCCCCGAGAGACTCTCTCGAGATTTTCCACTAACTTGTCAAGCTTACGGGTGCTCAACAAACCTTTACAGCTTAAGGACACAAGCCTTAACACCTTTGCTCGGAGATACAACACTCCAAGACTTCACTGTTAAGATTACGGGTGTCTAACCAACCTTTACAACTTAAGGACACAAGCCTTAACACCTTTGCTCGGAGATACAACACTCCAAGACTTCAACCAAGGAAACACAAGTTCCTTACAACAAGAGAATCACAATTCTCTTACAAGTGTACAAAACACTAAACACTCAAACAAAACACTCCTTAATGAGTAGATATGAGTAAAAGAAGTAAGCTCAAGATCACAACAACTATGGACAAGACTTTGGCTCTCAAAAGCTTTATGAAATGAATATAAAATGATAAACAATAGTATGCAAGCTTATAGCAATAGAATGATCAGTTGTTGTGTGTTGTTGTGTTTAAAACACTGAAATGAAGCTGTATTTATAGTTGAAAAACTTGGCATTACCGTTGTCTAATTGTCAATCAAGAGTTGCTGATTTTACTGAGTGACAATCGATTGTCAAGAAGTCACAATCGATTGTTTGCCAATCGTTCCAGAAATCAATCCCAGATTTTATGCTTAACAATCGATTGTCAAAGTTCAACAATCGATTATTGGTAACGTTCAAAAAATCATTTCCAGATTTTTCGTAAAACAATCGATTATACCAAATCAATAATCGATTATTCAGCAACGTTCAAAAAAATCCTTTCCAGATTTTAATTTCAACAATCGATTGTACAAAATCAACAATCGATTATTCAGCAACGTTCAAAAAATCTTTTTCAGATTTTAATATCAATAATCGATTGTACAAAATCAACAATCGATTACCTGACGGTATTTGAAAAACTTTACGACAACGGTCAGCTTCACAATCGATTGTGCAATGTTAACAATCGATTATTTATCAGACTTTGAAAATCATTTTAGACACTGCCTCGTGACAATCGATTATTATATACTCACAATTGATTATTTAATAACTTTGAAAAGTCTGGAAGACACTGCCTCAACACAAGCGATTGTCATATATTCACAATCGATTATTTTGTGACTTTTAAAAATCTGAACGACACTGTCTCTTTACAATCGATTGTCATTAGTTTCACAATCAATTATTCTGAGTTTTGAAAAACTTTGATGGACACTGCCTCATCACAATCGATTGTCATAAGGTTCACAATCGATTGTCATGCAGGTTTGAAAAACCTGATGCTCGCTGCCTTAACACAATCGATTGTCATTAGTTCACAATCGATTGTCATGCAGTCTTGGCTTAACATAATCGATTATCATAAGTACATAATCGATTATCTTAGTCCAGTTTTTAGAGGCATGTTTAAAAATCATTTTGACTAATGAAAATATGCATGATTTAAAATCATTTAGCATTAAATTAAATATGCATGATTTTGTAAAAAATAATTTTACGAGAGAAGCCATGTCATGAGTCAAGTTGTCGGATCAAGATCACAATTAAGAACGACTCATTTAAACTATAAAACTTTGTCTTGTGCTTGAATCTCGTTATCCACCAATTGTGCGCTTGTACTTGAACTTCGCATATATCAATTTGCGCTTGTTTGTCATTCATCAAAACCTACACATAAGAACACACGTTTTAGTATAAAGCCTTGAGAACGTGTTTCCAACAATGGTGGCATATCAAGCTTGTATGATATCTTGCCTACCTTTGCGATTATCTTAAATGGCCCCTCGTACTTGAAAATCAGATTTTGATGCATGCCCCGTAGTGCCTTGAACTCCCTTGGGTTAAACTTCACCATGACCATGTTCCCAACTCTATGGCCTGTGGAACGCCGCTTCCGGTTCGCAAACTTCTTCATCTTCTTAGCTGCTTTATCCAAGTAGGACTTAGTAGTGTCGAGCTGTTCCTCCCATCCTTTGGCCATATGATTAGCCCCCAAACTCTTTCCCTCAAATGCGGCTGGTAATAATGTAGAGTTTGTGGTTGTTAGCCTATGGCTAGCTCAAATGGTGTCCTCACCGTGGACTCACTGCGCTGCAAGTTTTAAGAGAATTGGACGATATGTAGGAGCCTTGCCCAATCTTTCTGATGTGCGCTTACATAATGCCTCAGGTAGCATTCTAGTAAGGCATTAACTCGTTCCGATTGTCCATCTGTCTGTGGGTGGAAACTAGTGGCAAAGTGCAGCTCCGTGTCAAGTATGTTGAATAACTCTCTCCAAAAGTTTCCAGTAAAACAGGGGTCTCGATCACTGATAATATGCCTTGGTATGCCCCAATACTTCACCACATTCTTAAAGAATAGATTGGCGGCTTCCTTGGCAGTGCAACCTGGTGAGGCAGGCATGAAGGTGGCATATTTCCAAAATCTATCCACGACCACCATAATACTACCATAACCTTCGGACTTCGGTAGACAAGTGATAAAGTCCATAGTCATGCTCTACCATGGATGCTCTGCAACGGGTAGTGGCTCCAAAAGTCCTCCGGGTTGTTGATGTTCAACCTTGTCCTGTTGACAGACAAGACAAGTCTGCACATCGCACTCTATGTCATCTCGCATGCGTGGCCAATAGTAGACTGACTCAACCAAGGCCCTAGTGCTACGTTGACCTAGATGACCAGCCCACATTGTGTCATGACTCTCCCTTATGCTCCGTCGTCTAATGTCTCCAAACTTAGGCATGTAGACCCGCTGACTTGTGGTAAGTAATTCGCCGTCTTCTACCCAAAAGCATCTCGTCTTGCCCTGTTGGCTAACTGGATAAGTTGTTTGGATGTTGGATCATGTTGCATGCCTTCTTTTATATCCTCACGAATGTCCCAAGTTGGTATAGTGATGGCAGCAAGATCGGCTTCCCGGCTCAAGCCATCAGCTACAACATTACCTTTGCACGGCTTGTACTCTAGCACATAATCAAACTTGGCCAAGAAGTCTTGACACCTAGCCTGTTTTGGTGTGAGCTTCTTTTGCATCTGAAAGTAGCTAGTAGCCACATTGTCGGTCTTGACCACGAACCTCGACCCGAGTAGATAATGTCTTCATGTATGAAGGCAATGCACAATTTCAGTCATTTCCTTCTCTTGCACCGTGTAACGCCGCTCCATCTTATTTAACTTTCGGCTCTCAAATGCTATGGGATGATTATCCTACATCAGGACACCTCCAATGGCGAAGTCTGAGGCATCTGTGTGCACCTCAAATGTCTTGGCAAAGTTAGGTAATGCCAAGACTGGCTCCTTTATTACAGCCACCTTAAGGCCTTCAAACGCCTTTTGACAATGCTCCGTCCAAACCCATGGATTGTTCTTCTTTAGCAACTCAATCAATGGTGCGGCCTTTGATAAGTAGCCACTGATGAACCGACGATATTAGTTAACAAGGCCAAGGAAGGATCTTAACTTCGTTACCTTTGTTGGTGCTTCCCACTCCTGGATAGCACGTACCTTAGCCTCGTTCATGTGTAGCACTCCATCGCTAATGACATGGCCCAGGAAGTGCACCTTTGATTGTGCGAACTCACATTTCTCCCTCTTTATGTATAGTGCGTTCTCCTGTAGGACTTGGAAAACCTTCCTTAAGTGCTCCATGTGCTCTGTCAAGGTGTTGCTATAGATGACTATGTCGTCTAGGTAGACTACCATGAACTGATCAAGGTAGGGATGAAAAATCTTGTTCATAAGGGTGCAAAATGTGGCTGGTGCATTGGTTAAGCCGAAGGGCATCACCAACCACTCAAAGGCTCCATATCTCATCACACATGCTGTCTTAGGCTCATGTCCTTCCGCAATGCAAACCTGGTAGTAGCCTTTTGAAAGATCCACCTTGGAAAAGTACTTGGCTTGGCCAAGTTTATCGAATAAGTCAGTAATAAGCGGGATCAGGTACTTATTCTTCACGGTGACCTTATTAAGTGCTCGGTAGTCTATGCACAAGCGCAACGATCCATCCTTCTTCTTCTGGAACAATACTAGTGCACCAAAAGGTGCCTTTGAGGGGCGGATGTGACCACCATCTAGCAGCTCCTGTAATTGTTTCCTGAGATCTTCTAGCTCGGGAGGTGCCATACGATATGGGGCAAATGCGGGTGGCTTAGCCCTAGCTCCAACTCAATCTTATGATCCGCCTCTCTCCTAGGCGGCAAGTGCTTAGGCAACTCCTCGGGCATGGCATCTTTGTTTCCTCAAGCAACTTCTCTATGCAAGGCGGCACTGCCTCTTGAAAATTCTTGTCTTCCTCTAGACTTGTAATGGTTTCCACGAACGTCGGCTCCCCCTTCTTGATCCCTCTGACAACCTGTATAGCTGAGAGTTGTGCTTGGATCTGTCCGTGTGGTATATTCACCGTAGGTACCATGCATGCTCCTTCTTGCTCCATTACCAAGAGACATTGGAGGTAGGGGTCGATCAAAGTATGACATTTTCTAAAGAACTCTTGCCCTAGTATGATGTCAAAGATATCCATAGCAGTTACGATAACGTTAGTCATACCTTTCCAACTTCCCAATTTGACACCAAACCCTTTAGATACCCTACAAGCATTTTGTTACCTCGGCATTTACGGTCTTGGCGTGAGAGTTGGTTGGAGCAATCTTCAATTCTAGTCTCTTTGCGGCAGCCTCAGTCATGAAATTATGAGTTGCTACAGTATCCACCATTGCACGAGCGGGCTTTTTGTTGATGGTGAGATCCACGTACTGGTTGCCATTCTCGGTAGGTTGGATAGCTTGCTTTGTGACAACACCACATAATTTGATCATATCCAATTGTGCGGTTCCCGAACTCTCTCCTTGGGGCTGCTCTTTTCGTTCAAGGACCATGGCACTGAGGCTCTTAAGGTCGTGACAATTATTAAAGCCATGCAGCCCTCCGCATATATAGCATCTCTTCTTCTCGGCCTGTGCCTTCTTCTCGGCGTAGCCCTGACGACCACTCGACTTTTTTGAATCTTGAGTCTTGCAGTATTATTTTTGTATTTCCTTTACTTTGCCACGGTCTCCCCCACCTTTAAAATTGTTAGCCTTTGAATTCTTGCCATTGCCTTTTTCGTGCTTGTCATTCCTGAAATCCATCAATGATTTGGCCTCCTCTATGGCTTGGTCTATATCAGTGACTTGTCGGCGTTGCAACTCCTACTTAGCCCAATTTTGCAATCCGTACATTAAGTGGAACAACAAGTCATCATTGGTCAGGTTGGGGATTTGAAGCATAAGGGTAGTGAACTCCTTGACATAGTTACGTATGCTCCCTGTTTGCTTCAATTCCCTAAGCTTGCGCCTTGCCTCGTACAAGACATTGTTTGGAAGGAACTGTCGCTTGAACTCCGCTTTAAACTGATCCCAAGTGCTAATAGTACATAGACCTTTATCCACGTCGGCATTTTTCCTTCTCCGCCATAGCATGGGAGTCTCTGAGAGGTACAATAGCACAGTGTTGATCTTGGTCTCGTCGTCCCTCACTTTGTCGTGCCTGAAATAGTTCTCTAAGTTCCAAATGAAGTTTTCCACTTCTTGTGCATCACGAACACCTTTGAACACTTGGGGTTTGGGAGCCTCGATCTTGGCCTCCCTCGTCACCACAATATTGCTAGCTACCTCAGTCACGCCAGTGTTGACATGCTCCTCGAGTGACTCTATCTTTGCCTTCATAGCATTGATAGTACTCAAAGCCTCCATAAGTCTGCACTGTAAGGCAGTGATGGTTTGCCTTAGTTCCATCTCAGTCTGTGTAAGTCCCTCCAAGTCATTTAGGATATTTTCAATCTCTTCAAGAGTGTTCCCCTCAAGCACGTTAAGGGTTCCTTCAACCTTACCCAAGCATTGGCCAAATATCTCCATGCGTCCATGCTCGCGTTCATCTTCATCAACCACTCTTTACCGAGCTAGACATCCTCTAGAAAGACCTCCACTTCATCCTCGCTTGCCTCAGTGGCAGATGGTTCTTGTGATGTAAGCCCTTTGTTTAACACAACCTTAGGTGTCACCTCTTGGCTCTTGATGTTGGCATTCCTTTTTTTCCTACGGCTGCTCTTGCCAGAAGCATCCTAGATGACACTAGCTTGGGTGTTAGCAGCGTTAATTACTTCGTCGTTCACCATTCCCTTAGCTGAAACCTTCGCTCTGATACCACGTTGTCACGTCCTTAGTTCTTAACTAAGTAAACGTGCGACACTTGCAAAACTTGCTCACGATCTTGCACAACTTGCTCACGTTCATGCTATTCCAAGTCAGCCTACTATACTAAAGATCGCTAAGAGAATAGAAGAAAGAACAAGAGAATTCTAAAGGAAGCTTTGTATTAGAGAAAACTTGAAATATTTGCTTGATGAGTTACAAATGAATGACCCGCTTTATATACTAGTCTCATAGGGGCTAATGTGTAAATATTAATTATTATACAAGTCCTTGATGTTTACAAGATAAAGGTTTTCTCTAGAATTCTCTACAAGACTAGAAGATTCCAAGGACTTTCCTAGCAAATCCATAAGGATCTAGGTTCTTCCTAAAAAATATCCAGACTTCTCTAGAAACTTCTTACAAATACTAGCCCTTTTATTATGTAAGCTTTCACATGGCATTAATAAATTCTAAATGGCGCGTATGTGGCATGATGACATGGCGGGTCATCACACTATGTAGCATAAAATGTCTTAGTTCGTAAATTAACGGCCTTTTCTTATTGTCGGTAAAGATCATCAATTGATAGAGAAAGAAATCCATTAATTGTCCGTATCATTACGTAATGGAAAAATTAGCTCCAGTACTTGGGGCAGTATTCCTCCACTTCCTTCATTGATACTCATTGTTCAATAGAGGAAAATAGATAATGCACAGTATATGCTTGCTTTGTTCACCAAATATGCTTACTTATCAATTGATCTTTTCTTCCTTTTTTGGTGCTTTATTTAGTTGCTTGATTTTTCAAAAACAAAACAAAGTTCTTAAATCTGATAAAAGTTTAAAGTTCTATACTGTTGCCGGACAAAATCCTCATTCTACTATTACCGACGAGTTTCCGATTACAGAAGGAGAAGGAGAGGTGACCTAGTTAAGAGAAAGAACATCTAAGGTTCTCAAAGATTTCTATGATTAAGACATATGTCCTTTGAAGTTCAGAGAAGCCCGTTGGCCGCGGTCGAGCCGCGACCACGGATGGAGCATTGGCAAACAAGGCTGCAGACAAAATCGAGATTCAGAGAGGCTTCACAGGCGCGGTCCACCCTCGACCGCGCCTCGACCGCGGAAGGCGTGTGACTGGCAAGGGGTAAATGTGGAAAAAAGGGGAATTTAGCCCTAAAACCTATATTAGTCCTTAGATTTCTCCCAAGAGAGGCATGTATTGACTATTTTGAGTTCTTGGAAGGAAAAATAAGTGTGTGAGAATAGAACAAACCTATTTTCTGCTTTCCTTGTGATTTTTATTGTTAGATTATGTTTAATCTTAGTTTATTTTGTATACCCATAAGTATGAGTAGTTAAATCCTTTGTCTAAGGTCTTGATGGAACCTTTTGAGGGATGAACTTCTAGTTTATGTTAATGCAAATTTGCCGGTTTTGATCTATATTTATTCAACTATTTTCTTGTTGTAGTTAATTGACAGGATCCTCACTTAGATGTGCTTATTTATTGTGCATAATTTGGAAAAGAGTGCATGTTTAAGTAGTTGTTGAATAACACCACTCTAAAGTATAAGAGGAATCTATAACTGCGGATTTAAAGGCGGGTTTAGGAATAACAAAGCCTTGGGTGCAACTATAAATGAACTGTATTGATTAAAGCTAGCTAGTGTATCTCGAGAGAGTGCAATAGTATATTATTTTGATTATTCGGAAGAAATTCATAATAAGCTAAGTGTTCATTGTTGATATAGAATTGTTAGTAAATTTGTATTAAGCATAAACAGAAGGGATTCCATTAATAAGGAAAGTCTTGACCTTAGCATCTCTCTCTCATATAATTTACAACCTTAGTTAGTCTAATTTCAGCTTGTTAGTTTACTCCAAATATTAGTTAGTAATTAAACCTCAAACTGTGATTCGAAAGTTTTGGGAAGCTGGTCTTGAAGATTTGAGTGGGTCTTAAGGTGGTATTTGATATGTTAACTCTCTGTGGATTCGACCCTGTGCATAATACTCAGGTTTATTTGCAACGTCCGCAGAGTCCTTTCTAGAGGGCATACTTGGGCGTGATAAAAAATTTGGCGCGTTGCTGGGGAGTTAGCGGAATTATCAATTTCCATTGCTATAGTTACAAAAATTCTTGGGGTAGCTAGTTCCTTTACACCCAATTTTGATTGAAACTTTTGACGATTGACTTGGTTGCACAAGTGTATGCCTAGAAACTCTACAAAGACGGGAGAACTACTTGAAGGACTCTCAGACCCTGAAAAAATATTCCGAGCACTGAACCGTGCCAACAGAAGACTTCAACCATCTCAACAAACAGACAAACTCGAAACTGAAATGGAAGGCCTAATCGACGCCAACGGAAATGACAGACAGGAGCAAGTCAACTTAAATGCTGGAGTAGTAGCACCTGTTGTGCTGGAGGGTGCACTTTATGACTGGGCACAACCAACATCTGATAATTTGGAAACTTCCATTGTTGTGCCAGCGATACAAGCTGAATCTTTCCATATTACAAACAATATGCTGCACTTGTTGCAAAACAAGGAATTATTTTCTGGTACGCAGGTCGAAGACCCTCAACAGCACACAAAGAATTTCCTGTCCATATGCAAAACTCAGAGGCAGCCCAATGTGACTCCGAAAGCAATCAGGATGCTATTATTTCCTTTCTCTGTGATAGGAGCTGCTTAGGTTTGGCTGAACTCACTCCCCATAAACTCCATTGAAACTTGGGATGAGTAAGTCAAATAGTTTCACAACAAGTTCCATCCGCCCAACAAAACAGCACAACTGATTGATGAGATTGTGAGCTTCAAACAAAAACCTATGGAAACTTTGCACGAAACATGGGGAAGGTTCAAAGGAATGTTGGTCATGTGTCCCCATCATGGTATTCCAGAGCAGATATTGGGACAACGGTTTTACATGGGACTTTCTGACAGCATGAAGAATATTTTGGATGCCTCATATGGTGGGGAATTTTTGAGCAAGACATGGAGACAAGGACAGAACCTGCTGGATAAAATGGCTCAGAATTCAGGGTGGACAACCAGAAACGCACCTATCACTCCGGTGGTCCATTCAGTGCCTCTTGATCCTTCCAACACCATGGTGGAGAATGTGGCGATTCTTTTGACACAGATGAGCATCCTCACCAAGAAGGTGGAAGAGTCAGGATAAAAGCAGCAGGTACATATAGTTGATACTACTAATGGGGGCTTGTGCACATCTTGCATCACTCAGCCAATTGGTAATCCATGGAATGTGGAGCATGACCTTCATCATCAACAACCTGGAGATATGAATTATGTGGCTAACTACGGGGGTCAGAGGCAAGGTAATCAGAATTGGGGCCGGAAAACTCAGCAGCAGTACAGGCCATGCAGCCACATTAAAATGCAGGGAATATGGGATATATGAGACCCCCCAACAACATGGCACCTTATCCTAGGCCACAAGGGTATAATAATCAGCAACAAGGGTACCACCCACCTCAGCAGCAGCATGGTGGGAGACATGAAGATGGGTTCGCCATGCTAGAAGCGATGATGCAGCAAGTGATTGGGTCCAATACAAAGATAAATGAGAGGGTAGATGCACATGATGCAGCGATTAAAAGTATTGAAATGCAGGTGGGCCATATTTCTATGTCTTTGAATAACCATCCTCAAGGGACATTGCCTGCAGATAATCAGACCAACCCCAAAGATCAGGTCCCAAAGCAGCTGATGGCGGTGAGTCTCCGCAATGGGAGGGATCTTGATGTTGAGCAAGAAAGAGCTCGTGAGAATATGCAGACAGAGACACTCATTCAGGTACCCATTGAGCTGGATGAATTAACAAGGCTGATAGATGTGACAGTCCAGCCTGTTCCTGAAAATCAGAATATGCAGCAAGAGAGTGACAAAGTCACCGAAACAATAGGAGACCCAGTGGAGGAGATGATAGTTGAGAAGGAAAAGTCCCAAGTCATTGGTAATAAATGACCTCCTGCACCATTCCCACAAATATTGGCCAAGCACCAAAAAGAAGAGCAATATAAGAAGTTCTTTGACATGCTCAAGCAAATTCATGTAAATATTCCATTGATTGAAGCTTTGAAGGAGATTCCTGGATACGCAAAAATGATAAAAGACTTGATGTCTAGGAAGTTTGAATTCCAAGACTTAGCCACAGTAACACTTACACAGACTTGTAGTGCAGTGGTGACTAGACCCGTTGCTGAAAAGCTCTCTGACCTAGGGAGTTTCAATATTCCTTGTACTATTGGTAATTTTGACTTTACAAAGGCACTTTGTGATTTAGGGGCCAGCATTAACCTTATGCCCCTAGTTGTTTACAAGAGGTTGGGCATTGGAGAGCTAGACCCACCTCTATGCTGCTGCTGCTGGCTGACAGGACTGTAAAGCGTCCATTTGGGATCCTAGATGATGTTCTTATTCAGGTGGGTAAGTTTGTGTTCCCTAAAGATTTTGTGATCTTGAATTTCAAGGTGGATGAAGAAATTCCTATCATTTTAGGAAGACCATTCTTGGCCAATGGGAGAGCATTGATTGATTGCGAGACTGGGGAGCTTAAGATGAGGCTCAATGATGAAGAGACTAATTTAATGTGCAAAAATCGATGAGACGTCCAAGTGAGTTCGCTAACTGCTCTCTCATTGATGTTGTGGACGTAATTGTTCAGTATGATAATGAGGTATTAACGGTGGAGGATCCCTTGGCCGCATGTCTGTCAAATTTGGAGGAGGCTAATGGTGAGGAATTGGCAGAATGGGTGTTGGCATTGGAAGGTAAGGGGTTTTGGGATAGAAAGCTAGAATTTGAACCCCTACACCTGGAAAAGAGAGAGTCCTCCGGCTAAACCGTCCATTGAAGAACCACCGAAGCTGGAGCTAAATCCATTGCCAGCTCAACCTAGGTATGAATTTATGGGTCCAAACTCCACTTTACCTGTTATTATTTCATTTAGTTTGCTAGATGTGCAGGTGAAATAGCTTTTACAGGTACTGAAGGACTGGAAAACTGCAATCAGGTGGACCATGGCAGATATCAAGGGGATCAGCCCCACCTCTTGCATGCACAAGATTCTGATGGAAGAGGGACACAGACCTTCTAGGGAACATCAAAGGAGGCTGAATCCAAATGTGAAGGAAGTGGTGAAGAAGGAGGTAATTAAGTGGTTAGATGCAGGGATTATCTTCCCTATATCTGACAGTAGCTGGGTTAGCCCAGTTCAGTGTGTGCCTAAGAAGGGTGGCATGACGGTTGTGAAAAATGACAAAAACGAGCTAATCTCTATGAGAACCGTCACTGGCTGGAGAATATGCATGGATTATAGAAATCTGAATCTTGCCACCCGGAAAGACCACTTCCCATTTCCCTTCATTTATCAGATGCTAGACAGATTGGCTGGGAGGTCGCACGTTTGCTTCCTCGATGGGTACTCAGGGTACAACCAGATCTCTATTGCCCCTAAGGACCGAGAGGATGCCATTTGGCCTTCGTAATGCACTCGCCACATTCCAACGGTGCATGATGCCCATTTTCACTGATATGGTTGAATGCATAATGGAAGTGTTCATGGATGATTTCTCAGTGGTGGGGAATTCGTTTGATGAGTGTCTTGTGAATCTGACACGTGTGTTAAAAAGGTGCATCGAGACGCATCGGTGCTTAACTGGGAGAAGTTCCATTTCATGGTGCAAGAAGGCATAGTCTTGGGACACCGAGTGTCAAGCAAGGGAATAGAGGTAGATAGATCCAAAGTTGATGTCATAGCAAAGCTATCTCCGCCACCCTCAATAAGAAGCTTTCTTGGACATGCCAGTTTCTACCTTCGGTTCATTTAAGACTTCTCCAAAATCGCCAAACCTCTCTGTAAGTTACTGGAAAAAGATAACCCATTTGTATTTTCTGATGCATGCAGGGTAGAATTTGAAGAGCTGAAGCAAAAGCTGGTCACAACACCAATCATTGTTGCCCCAACTGGGGCAACCTTTCGAGCTAATATGTGATGCTAGTTACTATGCAGTGGGGGCGGTGCTGGGCCAGTGGAAGGCAAAATTGATGCATCTAATCTACTATGCAAGTAGAATGCTGAGTGGGGCCCAACTGAATTACACAGTGACTGAGAAGGAGATGTTAGCTGTGGTGTTTGCATTCAACAAGTTCCGGTCCTACATGATAGGATTGAAGGTAATTGTATACAGTGACCATGTATCTTTTAGATACTTGATAGAGAAGAAACACTTTAAGCCACGCCTGATTGTTTGGTTGTTGTTGCTTCAAGAGTTTGATCTTGAGATACGTGACCGAAAGGGCACTGAGAACCAAGTCGCTGATCATCTATCACGACTTGAGGGAGATGAAAACACAATTGAGGTTGAGGATATTCTGGAAACCTTTCCAGACGCGCAACTGCTCGTAGCTAACAATCTAGAAGCACCATGCTATGTTGATTTTGCAACTACCTAGCTTGCGGTATAGTCCCTCACGACCTGTCTTCGGTCTAGAGGAATCGTTTCTTTCGTGAAAGCCATCTGTATTATTAGGATCAGCCTATCTTTTTAGAATATGTCTGGATAACATGATCCGGAGATGCGTCTCCGAGATAGAACAATATTCTATTTTGCAGGCATGTCATGCACCGGCCTATGGGGGACACTTTGGAGGAGTGAGGACTGCAACAAAGGTGATTGAGGCCGGGTTTTTTTGGCCAACAGTGTTCAAAGATGCTAACACATGGGTAAGGGGTTGTAATGAATGCCAACGCATCGAGAACATCTTCCGGCGCCACGAGATGCCCATGAACCCGATTTGGGAGGTTGAAGTGTTTGATGTTTGGGGGATAAATTTCATGGGTCCCTTCGTCAGCTCTTACGGCAATAAGTACATTCTTGTTGCTGTTGATTATGTGTCCAAGTGGGTGGAAGTTGTAGCATTACCCATGAATGATGCAAAGGTGGTGGTGGGTTTTCTGAAGAAAAATATATTCACCCGCTTTGGGACACCACGGGCAATAATAAGTGACGGGGGCACTCATTTCTGCAATAGAGCATTTGAGAAGTTGTTGGCAAAATATGATGTGCGCCACAAGGTGGCTACGCCGTACCACCCGCAAACCAGTGGACAGGTAGAAGTCTCCAATAGAGAGATAAAGAGTGTGTTGACAAAAACTGTAAACGCTACAAGAACAGATTGGGCAAGAAAGTTAGATGATGCACTCTGGGCGTATAGAACAGCATTCAAGACACCAATTGGTATGTCTCCATACAAGTTGGTGTTTGGGAAGGCCTGTCACCTTCTCGTAGATCTTGAGCACAAAGCGTGGTGGGCACTGAAACAACTGAATCTTGACATGGAAGTTGCAGGCTCGTCTAGAGTCACAGAATTGCATGAGCTGGAGGAGTTCCGACATCTTTCTTTTGAGAGCACAAGACTGTATAAAGAAATAATGAAGAGGATGCATGATCAGCACATTGTGGAGCTAACCTTAAAATCTGGGGACATGGTACTGTTATACAACTCAAGATTGCAGTTGTTCCCGGGTAAGCTCAAATCACGATGGTTTGGACCATTTAGGGTGGTTGAAGTTCTCCCGTTTGGGTCTGTTGAAGTTGCTACAGAGGATGACTATCGCACATTTAGAGTCAATGGTCATCGGTTGAAATTATACGTGGGAATGGGCTAATCTAAGCAAGGAACTACACTTCACTTGAATGATCCGGAGAGGTCAAGCGAGCCATAAATACGCTCATCTTAGTCGTGCCGTGAGGTTAAATCAAGCGTTGTATGAGAGGCAACCCATGAAATTGTTGTAATTGTAATCCTTTACAATATTAAAAAAACGTCATCAGATTCAGAGGAGGGCCCAGACCGCGGTCCGACCGCGGTCACGGGCCAAGCGCGGCCCTGACCCCTCTCTGAACCATGTCTCCCGCGGTCCCACCGCAAACGTGGGCCAACCATCCCCGAGACCCCTTTCTGAACTTCTTCCCCTGCGGCCCTCCCGCGACCGCGGTCAGACCGCGGAGCCTGCGTCCCATGTAATATTTTATTAAATTTTTTTATTTTAATTCCCCTCCTTTTTTTACAAAATTACCCCCACCTACCCCTTTTCTTCCCAATTCCGAAACCCCTTCACTCCCCAGCGAAATTCTCTCTTCTCTCTCCCATTTTCTCTCAAATTTTCTCTTTGCTTTCATATTTTCTTCCCCAAATCACTACCCATCTCACCCAACTACCCCCCCCCCCCCCAACTTCATCAACCCCATTCCCCTCTTCAATCCTAGTAAGTTTCTTCTTCTTTTTCTTTAATTTAACTACTAGTTTAGTGTAATCTAGTTTATTTTTGTTTAAATTAATCCTAGGTACCAATAGTTCCAATTCTTGTTATAATTGTTAATTGTTGTTGTTGTATATGATTGTAGTTGTTATTATGGGTTGGTTTGGTGATTACTTGTTGGGCCTCCGTTATTTTTGAAGTAATAGGGCTTGTTTTGCTATTTTGGAGGCCTAGAAAATTATTTATGGCGTTGTAGTGGTTGGGAGGCCATATTTCGTTTAAAATTGATGATTGCTCTGTTAGTTTGGGGCAGGCTATGCCCAATTCTAAGTGTGGGGTATGCTTGTGGTGAGTTAGGAGGTGATATTGTTGTAAACTGGGTGAATGAGTAAGTGTGGGGTGGTGTCGGCCAAGTTTTGTATTTAGCTAAGTTGTCAGGCCTTCACTACAATGATAATGGGGCGTGGGTTTCACTTGGAACTATAAATGGGGTGTTATTATGGTGTCATTAGGTGGTGAAGTCTGAGTAACAACCCGTTTGACATTGCTCTGAATGAATTTAATGGGTTGTCTAGTCTCTATGCAGGTACTATGACTAGAAAGAAGCAAAAGCGAGGGGCCAGTACATCCAACCAACCCACATATGACGAGTCTAGGTTCGCCTCTGGACTGGCGGAAGATGATTTTCACGCTAAGGCTAGAAAGACCTTCATTCAGGATGTTCCGATTGACCAGGCTGCCCTCCGAGCAGAAAAAGTGGAGATGTACTAGGACATTCGGCGGTGACAGATGGAATTCTTGTTTGATGATCCTTGCCCGATCAGCCCGTTGATTGTGCAGGAATTTTATGCCAACTACCCGCTTTCTTCGCTTAGGCGAGTGTTTGTGAGGGGTGTGTGAGTCCCAGCGCACATCCTACACATTCAGGGCGCATTGCGACTACCTGCATTTACAGGCAATGTTGATTACTACCATGGCCGGCCTGATGTCACATGGGATGATTTGAATGTTGCGTTCTGTGTTGGGGGGCAAGCGACTTGGGTCATGGATGGAATGACCTTGAACTCCTCCTCCTTTAAGCACCTGGCTAAATGTTGGCTGACCGTGATCTGCAGCCGCTTCATACCGTTCGGTAACACCACAGACGTGAATTTCAACAAAGCGGTGTTGACTTGGTGCTTTGTGACGGGCAAAAAGTTTGATGCTGCCCGAATTATTGGTGATGAAATGTTTCTGAGGGGACCATTGCTATCTAAGGGGTTTTATTTCCCCTCGTTGGTCACTTATCTATGTCTGCAGGCGAACATGCCCACATATTCTACAGATGGCACAGTAGCTCCTTCCGCTCCATTCAGAGCCGCCCGTATCGTCATAGGCCGGGGTGCTAGGGCTCCTATTCAGATTGATGATGATGATGATGATGATGATGCCCCGGACCCTCCTGCTCCATCGAGGCAGTCCACTGACAGTACGGGGCCCTCTAGACGACCTCGGGAGGGAGCGGGTTCTCTAGGTCTCAGTATTCACGGTAGATATTGCGGTCCATGGAGGACGAGGTTACGGATTTCCGCACCTCTGTGGATGGTCTTCATACGAGGATCAACGCCATGTCTAAGCGGCAGGCCAGATTAGAGAGCCTGTTTATGCACTGGTTCCGTGCACTGGGGAGGGCATGCAATGTGGACCCTGCCACCGTCCCCGACTCAGATTGAGTCTCAGGGAAGTCTTTTTACCCTTCTGCTCTTTACTTGCTTGATATGACATGGGGAAATGCCATAACTTTAAGTGTGGGGTGGGAGACTTGCTCTCACTGTATGTTGTATTGTATATAAAAAAATATTTGGTGTTGTAACTGTAGATAATTGTTGTATGTATATGAGTAGGCTTTTATTAGGTATAGCTGACTTGGCCCAACGACGGACACTTGTCGACGAGTCTCTTGATGGTCAAAGTCGGAATTAGATACAACTGGAAAAAAAATAAGAAAAACAAAAAACAACAAAAACATAGTTAGAGGACTCTTCCTGGGACAAGTATTCTTGAGGGAAGTAGTCCATGTATATACTTTTTCTTATTTTATTTTTCCTTTTTAGGGAGTATAGTAATTCTCCCTTTGTTTTTCTTTTGACCACGGTTCTTTTCCAAGGGTTTTTATTAAACCGGGTTAGGTAGATTTTTCCTTTTGTAGTATAGGACTAAAATGGTAAAGGCTAGATTGCGACCCCGGATGTTCACACCTGTAACATATTAAAATGAGCTTGAGAGTGTGATGGTTAGACTCAGTTGTAAACTTGTAATTCTATGCCTTAATTTTGCACATCTATTCTTGCTTGAACGCTTGTATGAGTGTGTTAATGAACTGATTCGGAATGAGTTACTGTTAGTTAATACGCTTAATGCTAGAGGGGGGGTGAATAGCGTTATAATAAAATTTAGCGTAAACTTGCGGAAATTAAAATTTGCAGGAAATAATAAAGTGCGTTAAATAAACAAAAGGAAAAAACGCACCGATGTATTCTGGTTCACCACAACACGTGGCTAGTCCAGTCCCCGAGAGACTCTCTCGAGATTTTCCACTAACTTGTCAAGCTTACGGGTGCTCAACAAACCTTTACAGCTTAAGGACACAAGCCTTAACACCTTTGCTCGGAGATACAACACTCCAAGACTTCACTGTTAAGCTTACGGGTGCCTAACCAACCTTTACAACTTAAGGACACAAGCCTTAACACCTTTGTTCGGAGATACAACACTCCAAGACTTCAACCAAGGAAACACAAGTTCCTTACAACAAGAGAATCACAATTCTCTTACAAGTGTACAAAACACTAAACACTCAAACAAAACACTCCTTAATGAGTAGATATGAGTAAAAGAAGTAAGCTCAAGATCACAACAACTATGGACAAGACTTTGGCTCTCAAAAGCTTTATGAAATGAATATAAAATGATAAACAATAGTATGCAAGCTTATAGCAATAGAATGATCAGTTGTTGTGTGTTGTTGTGTTTAAAACACTGAAATGAAGCTGTATTTATAGTTGAAAAACTTGGCATTACCTTTGTCTAATTGTCAATCAAGAGTTGCTGATTTTACTGAGTGACAATCGATTGTCAAGAAGTCACAATCGATTGTTTGCCAATCGTTCCAGAAATCAATCCCAAATTTTACACTTAACAATCGATTGTCAAAGTTCAACAATCGATTATTGGTAACGTTTAAAAAATCATTTCCAGATTTTTCGTAAAACAATCGATTATACCAAATCAATAATCGATTATTCAGCAACGTTCAAAAAATCTTTTTCAGATTTTAATATCAACAATCAATTGTACAAAATCAACAATCGATTACCTGACGGTATTTGAAAAACTTTACGACAACGGTCAGCTTCACAATCGATTGTGCAATGTTAACAATCGATTATTTATCAGACTTTGAAAATCATTTTAGACACTGCCTCGTGATAATCGATTGTTATATACTCACAATCGATTATTTAATAACTTTGAAAAAGTCTGGAAGACACTGCCTCAACACAATCGATTTTCATATGTTCACAATCGATTATTTTGTGACTTTTGAAAATCTGAAGGACACTGTCTCTTCACAATCGATTATCATTAGTTTCACAATCGATTATTCTGAGTTTTGAAAAACTTTGATGGACACTGCCTCATCACAATCGATTGTCATAAGGTTCACAATCGATTGTCATGCAGGTTTGAAAAACCTGATGCTCACTGCCTTAACACACTCGTTTGTCATTAGTTCACAATCGATTGTCATGCAGTCTTGGCTTAACATAATCGATTATCATAAGTACATAATCGATTATCTTAGTCCAGTTTTTAGAGGCATGTTTAAAAATCATTTTGACTAATGAAAATATGCATGATTTAAAATCATTTAGCATTAAATTAAATATGCATGATTTTGTAAAAAATAATTTTACGAGAGAAGTCATGCCATGCGTCAAGTTGTCGGATCAAGATCACAATTAAGAACGACTCATTTAAACTATAAAACTTTGTCTTGTGCTTGAATCTCGTTATACACCAATTGTGCACTTGTACTTGAACTTCGCATATATCAATTTGCGCTTGTTTGTCATTCATCAAAACCTACACATAAGAACACACGTTTTAGTATAAAGCCTTGAGAACGTGTTTCCAACAATTTCCCCCTTTTTGAAAATGGCAAACTTTAAGCGGGTTATGCAAATTAAACAATTTGTAATGACGATTCAAGACAAGTATAAGTATGCAATTTGTTCCCCCTCAATATATGAATTCCCCCTCAATTTAAGCTTATAAATATTGAGAGTGCATATGCATACCCGTTATCTTCCCCCTTTTGCCATTAGCAAAAATAATATGAGAAGATGCCAAAGATGTAAATAAAACTTGTTTATTTGTTGGAAAGAAAACGTGATTACTTAAAGAGAGTACAATAACTCAAGTAATAGCAGAACAATCGATTATTGATACGAGATAATCGATTATTAGACGACAGAAACCGATTTTTCTGAAGAAGACTTGATTATTGCGCGTCATGCTTTATAATTCCCCCTACCTTTAGGGCGATACCTGCAAAAATTCGTTAGACGTCTCCGACGCTCAAGTTAGAAATCATGTAAGATAAGAAGATGCAATGCATGACTTAGATCAACGTGGAGTCAAGAATCCCGAGTTCACTACGAATTCGGAAGAAGGACTCTTTCTCTAAGGGTTTAGTGAAGATGTCGGCCTATTGGTCTTTGGTTTCAACAAATTCGATTTCGACATCGCCCTTGAGAACGTGATCTCTTATAAAATGATGTCTTATTTCAATGTGTTTTATTCGCGAATGAAGAACGGGGTTCTTCGTCAAGCATATGGCACTGGTATTATCACATATAAGAGGGATATGATCAAGACTTAGGCCATAGTCCAAGAGTTGTTGTTTCATCCAGAGGATTTGAGCGCAACAACTCCCCGCGGCTACATATTCAGCCTCGGTTGTGGACAACGCAACACTTACTTGTTTCTTGCTAAACTAAGAAACGAGAGAGCTACCAAGCAAATGGCAAGTGCCACTAGTGCTCTTGCGGTCCAATTTGCATCCAGCAAAATCGGAGTCGGAATAGCCAACGAGTTGGCATGAAGAACCTTTGGGGTACCATAGACCCACATTTGTTGTACCAACAAGGTACTTCAAAATCTGTTTTACCGCAGTAAGGTGAGACTCCTTCGGACACGATTGATAACGGGCGCATAAGCACACGCTAAACATGATGTCCGGACGACTAGCAGTAAGATAGAGAAGAGAGCCAATCATACCTCGATACTTCTTAGTGTCGACTTCCTTACCTTTCTCATCTTTGTCTAGATGAACGGATGTGCTCATGGGAGTCGCCATTGCTTTTGCATTGTTCATTTCAAATCGTTTCAGCAATTCTTTGCAATATTTGGCTTGGCAAATGAACGTACCTTCTTTCATTTTCTTTACTTGTAATCCCAAAAGAATGTTAACTCACCCATCATAGACATCTCAAATTCGCTTGTCATTAAATCGGAAAATTCCTTGCATAAGATATTGTTAGTAGCACCAAATATGATATCATCCACATATATTTGAACTAATAAAATATCATTGTTTTTATGCTTAACAAAAAGGGTGGTGTCAACTTTCCCCCTAATGAAATCATTTTCCAATAGAAATTTACTCAATCTTTCATACCAAGCTCGGGGAGCTTGTTTTAAACCATAGAGAGCCTTTTTGAGTTTGAAAACATGATCGGGAGATTTAAAATCTTCAAAACCGGGGGTTGTTCAACATAAACTTCTTCTTGTATAACACCATTTAGAAAATCACTTTTCACATCCATTTGATATAAATTGAAATTCATAGAAGAGGCAAAAGCGAGCAATAGACGAATAGCTTCTAATCTAGCTACGGGAGCATATGTTTCTTCATAGTCAATACCCTCTTCTTGATTATAGCCTTTTGCTACAAGCCTAGCTTTGTTTCTAGTGATTACACCATTTTCATCTAGTTTGTTTCGAAAAACCCATTTCGTACCAATTATGGTATGATTTTCGGGTCTTGGCACCAAATCCGAAACGTCATTCCGTTTGAATTAGTTAAGCTCCTCTTGCATTGCCAAGGTCCAAAATTCATCCCCAATTGCTTCGGAGATGGTTGTTGGTTCAATTTGAGACACAAAAGCAGTATGTCCTAAGGTGTTCTTAAGGGAGTTTCGGGTACTTACCTTTTCTCCGACGTCGCCAATTACCTATTCGAGAGGGTGATCTTTGATTGTCCTCCACTTGTTAGGCGTTTTCGTTTCATTCTCCAATTGTGGCGCTTCCTCCATTGGTTGTTCCAAGATTTCATCTTTATTTTCCTTAGGCGATTCCTCTTGTATTTTGTCTTTCAAGCTATCTAGAATACCTGCAAGATCAAAACCTGAATCCTTTCTCGCCAAGCGAGCATTATTTTCGGCGAATACAACATGAGGGGATTCCTCCACAGTTTCGGTTCTTTTATTAAAAACCCTATATGCTTTGCTACGTGAAGAATAACCAATGAAAATTCCCTCATCGGACTTAGCATCAAATTTTCCCAATTGATCTTTGCCATTGTTATGAATAAAACATTTACAACCGAATACTCTAAAGTGGGAGATATTTGGTTTCCTTCCCTTATAGAGTTCATAGGGAGTTTTCATGAGTATAGGCCTTATGATTACTCTATTTAAGACGTAGCATGCGGTACTCAAGGCATCCGCCCAAAAATATTTGGGAATCTTGGCCTCTTCGAGCATGGTTCTAGCCATCTCTTCGAGACACCTATTTTTCCTTTCCACCACCCCATTTTGTTGTGGTGTACGTGGAGCGGAAAAGGTATGCTCGATACCGAGTTCGTCACAAAAGTCCGCAAAGAGATTATGATCAAACTCTCCCCCATGATCACTTCTAATTGAAGTGACGGTTGTTTCCTTTTCGTTTTGAACACGCTTAAGAAAGTATTTAAAATTCTGAAAAGCATCACTTTTATTGGCAAGAAATAAAGTCCAAGTAAATCTAGAATAATCATCAACAATCACAAAAGCATAACGATTTCTTCCTAGACTTTCAATGCGAGATGGTCCAAATAAATCCATGTGAAGCAATTGCAATGGTCTAGAAGTTGAAACAATATTTTTGGATTTGAAAGATGCTTTTGTTTGCTTCCCTTTTTGACATGAATCACAAATAGAGTCATCTTCAAATTTTAAATTGGGAAGGCCAATAACTAAGTTTTGAGAAATCAATTTGTTCAAAAGATGCATGTTGATATGTGCTACTCTACGATGCCATAGCCAAGTATCATCCTCTTTACTCATAAGACAATCAACATATTCGGGTGAGGAATTAGCAAGATCAACCATATAAATATTATCCACTCTAAAACCACGAAGGATAATTTTAAAATCACTACGTCTAAACACTAAGCATTCATCCGAATCAAATAGGGCAAGATTTCCCTTGTCACATAATTGACTTATGCTCAAGAGATTATGCTTTAAACCTTTCACAAGTAATATATGCTTAATAGAAGAATTTTCATCCTTACCGACCGATCCGATGCCGATAATCTTTCCTTTATTGTTGTCACCAAAAATAACACTTCCTCCTTATTTGTGTTCTAGTTGAAGGAATTTGGATTCGTCTCCCATCATGTGCTTGGAGCATCCACTACAAGGTACCATAGTACACTTGATCCCTTCAAACATACCTACAAAACAAGTTAATGCGCTTTAGGTACCCATGCCATTTTGGGTCCTTGAGGGTTAGGCATATTACAATGATGCGATTGAATGATATGTCTATGTCGTGTAAAGCATGCAGGGGCAATATGACCAATGCGTCTACAATAATGACAAGTCACGTTGGGGTTATGCATCCTTCTAGGTTCATAGTAACTTGATGGACGAACATGAATTACTCTATTTTCATTATGACTATTGCGCATTTCATGAGAACCATTTCTCCTACTATTAGTTCTAAAATGAGCAGCATTTCTAGAGTAATGGTCATGTCTAGATGTTCTAAGAGGTTCAAAACTCCATCTAGTGTTTGGCCTAGAATATGCATTATTTCTAGGGTAGTCATTTCTAGGTGGTAAGTCATTTCTAGGTCTTCTAAAATGTTCAACATTTGGTCTAGCATGCATATTTGTTCTAGGATTGCTATTTCTATGATAAGCATTTGTTTTATTAATCCTAGGTTGAGCCTTAGGTGGTTGGGGTTTGGCTTCAGCCTTTTCTTTAGGCTCATTCTTAAAACCTATGCCATGCTTGGTTGACTTCAAATTAACAAGGACCTCATTCAAGTTTTTGTGAGAACAATTAAACTTATCTAAGGTACCTTTAAGTCTATCTACCTCATTTTCGAGATGCATGCAAGAAGAGCAATTTTTAATAGATCTTTCGGGCTTGTCGGCGCTTCTTTTTCCAAAAAACTTGTTTTCCTCTTTCAGCTTCTCATTTTCTAAAACCAGTTTTTCTAACTCCTTTTCTTTCAAAGAAAGCTGTTTTTGAAAATCTTTTTCTTTTAGAGAAGCATTTTATTTTATGCTCTTGACAGTTTTTGAAGCTTTAATAAATTCAGTATATAGCTCATCAAAAGCAGTTCGCATTTCTTCAAGAGTAAAGAAGTTTTTAGAAGAGATTTGACATACCTCATCTTGCTTGTCTTCTTGCACCATAAGACAAAGGTTTGCGGCTTCGTCTTCTTCTTCTTCGCTTGACTCATCTCCAGAGTCTCCTCCCCAAGAAATGTATGCACGTTGCTTCTTAAAAGGTTTCTTCTCCTTTTTGATGTTTGGGCAATTTGATTTGATGTGCCCGGTTTCACCGCATTCATAGCACTTTATTTGCTCGCCTTGCTTTTTGCCCTTTCGTTCATACTCCTTTCGCATGAACTTTTGAAATCTTTTGATAACGAGTCCAAACTCGTTGTCTCCGTCCTCATCAACTTGAGGTTGGCTTGTGCTTGCCTTAAGCGCTATTCTTTGCCTCATTTGGTCATCAACAAGAGGGTTAAGTATTGTAGATTCATAAGTCTTAAGGTTACCTCTTAATGCGTCGATTGTGACATTTGAGACGCCTATGGATTCTTGAATTGCGTCGGCCTTTGATCGCCATGCCGGAGTGAGACTTCTAAAAATTTTTCGAACAAGTTCTCTATCCGTGAATGTCTTCTTGAGGGCATGTAGGTCATTTACAATTATTGAAAATCGTTCGAACATTTCATCCACCTTTTCACCTTCCTTCATGTGAAATAATTCATAAGCATGGGTTAGGAAATCAATTTTAGCTTCCCTTACCTGGTCCGTACCTTCGTACGTAATTTCTAGCTTGTCCCACATTTCTTTTGCTGTTGTGCAACATGATATTTTCCTGTAATCGTCAGCATTTGCAGCACAATATAATAAATTAATTGCTTTAGCATTATTTTGAACCTTTCGGATATCATCCGCATCATATTCTTCTTCGGACTTGGGAACCCATTCGTTTTCAACCTTTTTGGTTGGAATTTGATTTCCCTTTGTTATCACTTTCCAGAGATGAAAATTGTTTGCTTGAACGAAGATTTTCATCCTCTCCTTCCAGTACGTATAGTTTGTATCGTTGAATAGTGGTGGTCGGGTGGAGCACTGTCCTTCCTCTATTCCTCCAAAAGAATCACGAGTAGAAGCCATGGAAGTTTCTCTCAAACTGTTAAGTCTTCAGAGAGTTGGGCTCTGATACCAATTGTTAGTTAATACGCTTAACGCTAGAGGGGGGGGGGGGTGAATAGCGTTATAATAAAATTTAGCGTAAACTTGTGGAAATTAAAATTTGCAGGAAATAATTAAGTGCGTTAAATAAAAAAAAGGAAAGAACGCAACGATGTATTCTGGTTCACCACAACACGTGGCTAGTCCAGTCCCCGAGAGACTCTCTCGAGATTTTCCACTAACTTGTCAAGCTTACGGGTGCTCAACAAACCTTTACAGCTTAAGGACACAAGCCTTAACACCTTTGCTCGGAGATACAACACCCCAAGACTTCACTGTTAAGCTTACGGGTGCCTAACCAACCTTTACAACTTAAGGACACAAGCCTTAACACCTTTGCTCGGAGATACAACACTCCAAGACTTCAACCAAGGAAACACAAGTTCCTTACAACAAGAGAATCACAATTCTCTTACAAGTGTACAAAACACTAAACACTCAAACAAAACACTCCTTAATGAGTAGATATGAGTAAAAGAAGTAAGCTCAAGATCACAACAACTATGGACAAGACTTTGGCTCTCAAAAGCTTTATGAAATGAATATAAAATGATAAACAATAGTATGCAAGCTTATAGCAATAGAATGATCAGTTGTTGTGTGTTGTTGTGTTTAAAACACTGAAATGAAGCTGTATTTATAGTTGAAAAACTTTGCATTACCGTTGTCTAATTGTCAATCAAGAGTTGCTGATTTTACTGAGTGACAATCGATTGTCAAGAAGTCACAATCGATTGTTTGCCAATCGTTCCAGAAATCAATCCCAGATTTTACGCTTAACAATCGATTGTCAAAGTTCAACAATCGATTATTGCTAACGTTTAAAAAATCATTTCCAGATTTTTCGTAAAACAATCGATTATACCAAATCAATAATCCATTATTCAGCAACGTTCAAAAAATCTTTTTCAGATTTTTATATTAACAATCGATTGTACAAAATCAACAATCGATTACCTGACGGTATTTGAAAAACTTTACGACAACGGTCAGCTTCACAATCGATTGTGCAATGTTAACAATCGATTATTTATCAGATTTTTAAAATCATTTTAGACACTGCCTCGTGACAATCGATTGTTATATACTCACAATCGATTATTTAATAACTTTGAAAAAGTCTGGAAGACACTGCCTCAACACAATCGATTGTCATATGTTCACAATCGATTATTTTGTGACTTTTGAAAATCTGAACGACACTGTCTCTTCACAATCGATTGTCATTAGTTTCACAATCGATTATTCTGAGTTTTGAAAAACTTTGATGGACACTGCCTCATCAAAATCGATTGTCATAAGGTTCACAATCGATTGTCATGCAGGTTTGAAAAACCTGATGCTCGCTGCCTTAACACAATCGATTGTCATTAGTTCACAATCGATTGTCATGCAGTCTTGGCTTAACATAATCGATTATCATAAGTACATAATCGATTATCTTAGTCCAGTTTTTAGAGGCATGTTTAAAAATCATTTTGACTAATGAAAATATGCATGATTTAAAATCATTTAGCATTAAATTAAATATGCATGATTTTGTAAAAAATAATTTTACGAGAGAAGCCATGTCATGAGTCAAGTTGTCGGATCAAGATCACAATTAAGAACGACTCATTTAAACTATAAAACTTTGTCTTGTGCTTGAATCTCGTTATCCACCAATTGAGCGCTTGTACTTGAACTTCGCATATATCAATTTGCGCTTGTTTGTCATTCATCAAAACCTACAGTTACATGCTATGTGAGTGTGAGGTTTTACCTGCTTTCCGTGTTTGCATGTGATACCTAGAACTTGCCCTGTATGTTTGCAAAGTGAAATAGAAGCTGTTAGGTTTAAGAGATGATTGAGGCATTTCTTTGTTTAAGCCCTTATATAAATCTTGTGAATCCACATGTACATATGTCCATAGTTAACCCCTTTGAGCCTTAAGTCTATTATTTGGTACCCCTGTAGTGAACTATATCCCCGAGTTTGAATAAGTTGTTTTAACATGTACCTCCTAGAAGCACTTGAATTAATGCATAACATATAAAAGTCAAAGTTTGGGGTGGTAGGGAGTAGCGAAAAAGGGGGAATCAAGAATAAGTAAAATGGATGATGCACTAGTCTTGTAGGAAAAAAAAACAACAACAACAACAGAAAGAGAAACAAGAAAACAAAGCAAAAGAAAGAAACAAAAAAAAAGAGATAGAAAATAAGAGGCCAGTGCACCTGAAAAAAAGTAGGGGACAACTATGAAATAAAAATGTGGAGGAATGAGTGGGGCTGAACATGGAAACGGATAAGAAAAAGGAAAATATGTATTAAAAGTGCTTAGGGAGGTTAGTCCCTATATCCAAATGTATCCTACCGGTGTCCTACCGGACCCTTAGCCTACATTACAACCAATAAAGACCTCTTGATCTTTGACTAAACAGCTCGATTAGTAGAGTATTACACTAGGGGCAAAGTTATGGTGTGTCTGTGTAACCGGTGAATGCTCTTTGGTGAGAGTGGGCGAATTCTTTCTATCTTTAGTTCCTTGTATTTAAATTAAATATGTGTGGAACTTCTCTCAGAATATTGATGTGAGGGCATGTGATGCAAGAAAAAAAAATGAGTCTTCACCTATGTAGAGTAAACAGAGTGAGGTTGATTGTGTCATGGCAATAGATCCTGCATATTGGGTATGGCTGTTGCATTTCTTAGGTTGGTCCGTGAAAATGGCGGGTGTGACATAACATTGGGTAATGAATCAAATGGTTAGTTTTGGAAGTGTGGTTTAGCTTTCTCGAGGACGAGCAAAGGTGTAAGTGTGGGGTGTTGATAATAGGTGAATTTGACTATATTCATGCCCTAAATAGCCACCTTCTCATATTGTTTTGATATTAAAAGTGTTATAAAAAATGCTGTTATGGGTGCTTTTTCGTGTTTTCAGGCTATATCTGACTACGAAGGCGAGAAGTACTTTTGGAGTCAAGAAAATGAAGAAAAAAGGCCAACCATGCAAACTCCCAACCAAATCGCACTGAAATAGGCCAAAGATTAAGAAAAGGCCGTTGGCCGCAGTGCAACCGCGACCGCGGACGGAACGCGGTGGAACAAGGCCTCAGACAAATTGAAGTTCAGAGAAGCCCTTTGGCCGCGGTCGAGCTGCGACCGTGGATGGAGCGCGGGCAAACAGGGCTGCAGACAAAATCGAGATTTAGAGAGGCTTCAGGGGCGCGGTCCACCTGCAACTGCGCCTCGACTGCGGAAGGCGTGTGACTGGCAAGGGATAAATGTGGAAAAATGGGGAATTACGCCCTAGAACCTATATTAGTCCTTAGGTTTCGCCCAAGAGAGGCATGTATTGAATATTTTGAGTTCTTGGAAGGAAGAACAAGTGTGTGAGAATAGCTCAAACCTATTTTCTTCTTTCCTTGTGATTTTTATTGTTAGATATGTTTAATCTTAGTTTATTTTGTGTACCCATAAGTATGAGTAGCTAAATCCTTTGTCTAAGGTGTTGATGGAACCTTTTGAGGGATGAACTTCTAGTTTATGTTAATGCAAACTTGCCGGTTTTAATCTATATTTATTCAACTATGTTCTTATTTTAGTTAATTGACAGGATCCTCAATTAGCTATACTTATTTAGTGTTCATAACTTGGAAAATAGTGCATGTTTAAGTAGTTGTTGAATAACACCACTCCTAAAGTATAAGAGGAATCTAACTGCGGGTTTAAAGGCGGATTTAGGATTAACAAAGCCTTGGGTGAAACTATAAATGAACTGTATTGATTAAAGCTAGCTAGTGTATCTCGGGAGAGTGCAATAGTATATTATTGTGATTATTCGGAAGAAATTCATAATAAGCTAAGTGTTCATTGTTGATATATAACTGTTGGTAAATTTGTATGAAACATAAACAGAAGGGATTCCATCAATAGGGAAAGTCTTGACCTTAGCATCTCTCTCTCATATTATTTACAACCTTAGTTAATCTAATTTCAGCTTGTTAGTTTACTCCAAATATTAGTTAGTAATTAAACCTCCAACTGTGATTCAAAAGTTTTGGGAAGATGGTCTTGAGTATTTGAATGGTTCTTAAGGTGGTATTTGATAGGTTAGCTCTCTGTGGATTCGATCCTGGGCATAATACTCGGGTTTATTTGCAATATCCGCAGAGTCCTTTCTAGAGGGCATACTTGGGCGTGATCAGTTCACAATGCCCTTATGTATCTCTCAGATTATCTCTGCAACAATGCTTCTTCTATTTCTCCTAATCCTCCTTTCCTTCCATTCCATTCTTTTTATTTCTCTACCTTGACTAAAGATAACCAGGGGCCATTTCTTCTATATGTTACATTAATGAACCTCAAACCTATCACCAAGCAGTTTCTCATCCTGGATGGAAGGATGCCATGGTAAAGGAGTTTGAGGCTTTGGCGTCTAATCATACTTGGGATGCTGTCCAACTGCCTAAAGGGAAGAAGGCATTGCCCTGCAAATGGGTTTACAAAGTTAAGCTAAAATCTGATGGGACTTTGGAGCGACTGAAAGAGAGATTTGTAATTCGAGGGGACACATAAAGGGAAGGAATAGACTATACTGATACCTTCTCTCCGGTTGTAAAAATGAAAACAATCCGTTGTATTCTGTCTATTGATGTGAAAAGAAATTGGGATTTGTTTCAGCTAACGCCTTCCTCCATGGCGAATTAGATGAAGAAGTATATATGAGGTTCCAGCCTGGACTATCTCCTCTATCTCCTGCTCATGTTTGTCGTCTTAGAAAATCACTATACGGCCTCAAACAAGCTTCTCGTCAGTGGTATGCACGTTTGTCTTCTGCTTTGGTAACCAGAGGTTTCATTTCCTCCCTTAATGACTACTCCCTTTTCTTCAAAGTATCTGGAGATCTGATAACCATTATTGCGGTTTACGTGGATGATTTCTTGATCACTGGCAATAATCAAGCAGAAATCAATGAGATCAAACAGTTTCTTGACATGGAATTTAAAATAAAGGATTTGGGGTTGGCACATTATTTCTTGGGTTTATAGTTGATCAGGGAATCAGGAGGTTTAGTTGTCACACAAAGAAAGTTTGCTTTAGAGTTACTTACAGATTTTGATTGCTTGGATGTTTGACCAGCTTCTTCTCCTTTGGATCCTACCATTAAGCTTTCTTCCAGTTGTGGTGAACCTCTCCCTGATCCGACTGTTTATCGACGTCCTTTGGGCAAGCTTATTTTTTTAACTAGCACACATTCAGACCTTTCTTTTGCTGTGCAAATTCTCAGTCAGCATATGCAATCTCCCTATACTGTACATTACCAAGTAGCATTGCATGTTTTGTGTTACATTTCCAAGGATGCAGGTCTTGGTTTGTTCATGTCTTCTGAGCCTTCATTTCAACTCTTAGCTTTCTGCGATGTCGACTAGGCTTCTTGCTCCAATACATGCCGTTCAGTGAGTGGTTTCTTCTTAAGTCTTGGTGGTTGCCCCATTTCATGGAAATCTAAGAAGCAACAGGTAGTCGCTATTTCTTCAGCAGAAGCTGAATATCGTTCAATGCACTGATTAGCTGCTGAAATAACTTGGGTGGTCCGGTTGTTGCACGAGCTATTTGTTGTGCCCTCTTTGTCGGTTCCTCTTAATTTCGATAGCCAAGCAGCCGTCAACATAGCAAAAAATCCCGTCTCTCATGAACGTACCAAGCATATTGAGCTTGATTGTCACTTCGTTCGTGAAAAACTTCAGGATGGGTTGATCTCTTTGTCTTTTGTTCCTTCTTCTTCTCAAATTGCCGATCTTTTTACCAAAGCACTAGCTGGTCCTTTACATAGATCTTTTCTGGCAAGCTTGGAGTCCGATCACCGGTCTCCAGCTTGACGGGGGTGTTGCCGGACAAAATCCTCATTCTACCATTACCGATGAGTCTCCGATTACAGAAGGAGAAGGAGACATGACCTAGTTGAGAGAAAGAACATATAAGGTTCTCAATAATTTCTGGTACGGGTAAAAGGAAATAATACCCAAAAAACAAATTAAAGAAAGTAAACGACAAACATATGAAAAGGAAGAATTGCATACCTACGGGGTGTGGGTTAGAGGGGATGGGATAAAGAGATAAGTCGCACGTTAAAAATTGAATAAGTGGCATGAATTAATGAGTAAGAGACCGTTTGGCTTAGCTGATTTAGAGTAGCTAATAAGCATTGTGTGCTGTAAAGTACTTTTAAGTGCTGAAGTTGATTTAAAAAATAAGCAGTCATGTGTTTGGATAAAAGTGCTGAAATTAATAATAAGCAGCTGAAGAACCGGATATATGAAGAGTTTTGTTTTAAAAAGAAGTATTTTAGGGATAGAATAGTAAATATCTTGGTCAAACATAAAATGCTTATAAGCTGAAATTTGATAAGTTGGTGGAGATCAGCTTATGACTTTTGACTTATTTTTGACTTATAAGCACTTAACTTATAAATACTTTTAATTTTACCAAACACGTAGATAAGCCAAAAAGTATTTGTAAGCCAGTTTGATCAGCTTATAAGCTTAGCCAAACACCCTCTAAGTTGTTTTTTTCCACCTATATATGCTGACATGAACAACTGTTAATTTCAAGGGGTAGAAGTGGCTACTTTACTAATGGCAAGGGTAGTTTTGATATAAAAAAAATAACGGAGAGTAAAGTGATCTATTTCCTATAGTTGAAGTTTAGTTTTAGCTCTTTTCCATTTCTTAAGACTTGTTTTGGAAATTTTAAGAGAGAGTTCAAGTAACTCTTTGAAAAAATTACAAAGTTAAGTTCTTTGGGTCAATTCGTGGCTAAATCTAGTTAGATACACACCCAAAACAGTTGAGACTAACACTATTATGGATTAAAATCACTATGATTTCATTCAAAAGCTTCAAGAACACCCCATAAACTTAATTAGGATTTGAAGTTTAAAAGGTAATCTTTCACCCTACTTTTAGATATTGTTTTAATTAAAATTATGAATACTGTTAGCAACTTGAAAACACTACAAGGATAACTAAAACCTTAAATTAGGGTAAGGCAAAGTTTAATTAAAAGTAATAAATTTTTTGAGGATTAAGACGGATTTTAGCTGCGTTACTTAATGTAGGTTGAGGTTCTCGAATGTAATTGGCACGTATAGAGACTAGCTTAGTTGGAAATGAAGGATTTTGAGGTAAGGTGAGGCACGCTATCCTATGTGTTTGATAAATTGCCTTAGTATAGAATATAAATTTTAACTTACCCCATAATTTCTGCAACCACAATATAGATGACCCAAATTTTTTTGGTGTGCAAGATAATCTAAGTACAGCTTCTTCTTCACAATAACTGGAGTGTGCAGAATGTGCTATTGGCTAAGATATAAGGAAAATAATAGAAACCTGAAAAATTAAGAATTGTGGAAGAAGGAAGGCGAAGATATGGCTCTATTAAATAAAGGGGATGGAGAAAATATTGGGAATTTTAGAGAAGAGAACATTGGGGAAATGGATTTCCAATTGTGGGCCTTTTTAGAAATAAGAATTCTCTGGGGCTATTTTAAAATTAGATTAAATCAGTCTAATATATCATTAACCTATAGTATTATATTATTAGCTCGATCCTACTGGAGAGTTATTCACCTATGAAGCAATATTTTGGGTTTCAGACCGGCTTGTTATATGGGGTTAAGTGTTGGCCAGTTAAATTTTTTTATACTCAGAAGATAAAAGTAGTAGAGATGAAAATGTTAATATGAATGTGCGAATGCACTACGCTGGATAAGATTAGGATGAAGATATTCGGGGAGAAGACGGGCGTGGCTCCCATAGACTCGAAGATGTGGGAAGGGAGACTTAGATGGTTCAGGCACGTGCGAAGAAGGAGCCAAGATTTCGCCGTGAGGAGGTATGAATGGTTGGCTTTGGTGAGTATGAGAAGAGTTAGAGAGCGACCTAAGAAGTATTATGGTGAGGTGATCAGGCACGACATGACGCAACTTCAAATTTTCGAGGACATGACTCTTGATATGAAGGTGTGAAGGTCGAGCATTAGAGTTGAAGGTTAGGAGGTAGTCGAGTGTTTTTCTTCTTTGTAACCGGGGGTGAGGCTAGTCTGCAAGAGTTTTGTCTTGGAATGCTAGTGGTTTATATTGTGTCCACACTAGTTGTTCGTTTTTTTTTCTATTACTATGTCATTATTACTGGTTGATGTTATTGCTTTTTCATTTATTTTATGTTTCTTATGATGCTAATACTATTTTTTTGATTTTGTTATTGCCGCATATTCTATTGTTTATTTTCGTCTTCGTGAGCTATTGGTCTCTCGAAAATAACCTCTCTACCTCTCTAGGTTAAGGGTAATGTCTGTGTATCCTCTATCCTCCCCAAATACCACTTGTGAGATTTTATTAGGTTATTGTTGTTGTTACTAGGAGGAAGGAAAAAAAAAAGAAGCTCAATCGGCCCTTATATTAAAGCAACAACAACAACCCACTATAATTCCACTTAGTGGGGTTTAGGAAGGATAGTATGTACACAGACCTTATTCTTTAGGATAGGGAGGCTATTTTCAAATAGACCCTCGACATTTTTCCTTCCAAAAATTTCACTCCTTGCTCTTGAAGAGATTCGAACTCATACCCTCTCGGTTGAAAGTGGAGGTTGCCATTATAATTAAAGCCTCCCTTGAAAAAGAGTTGTGTTATTTCTTTGAATAACCCAAAACACGTGGAACGAAAATACGTGCAAGAAGGTAAATAGGGTTTCGGTGGCTATTTTTGTAAGTGAAAGGATCATTTCCACGTATTATCCAGGGAACACCAGCTCAGAGTTTGCATTCTAATTGAACTAGTTAACCATATAAAACAATTTACCTACGTAATACGAATTTCTTAATTAATACTAGCTTTGAAACAAAATTAAGAGGCCACCTTACTTTAGGGGCGCAGAGGGAAAATCATATAATAGCAAGTCAGTTATCATTTTTATTAGAAAATTAATTAATATTTATCATAGAATTACATTATAAATGATTTGATTGTATAATATTTATGTAATTAAGTGATAATTACATTAGGGAACTGTCAAACCACATTAGGACATGGTTGTACAGACAAGTGACCAACAACTAGGAATGTGAGTTTATGAGAGTGTTTGGCTAATTTTATAAGCCGGTCAAACTGATTTATAAGTACTTTTTGACTTGTCTGTGCATTTGTAAACACTCAAGGTGCTACTAAGTCAAGTGCTTATAACATAAAATCAGTCATAAGCTGGTCACCCTCAGCTTATGACTTTTCAGCTTATAAACACTTTTTGTTTGACCAACACTTTTACTAGTTTATCTTTAATAATATTTTTTGATTCACAAATAACAACAACAACAACAACAACAACAACCCAGTGTAATCCCACTTAGTAGTTTCTGGGGAGGGTAGTGTGTACGCAGACCTTACCCCTACCCTGGGTTAGAGAGGCTGTTTCCAAATAGACCCCCCGTAATCCTTCCCTCCAAGAACTTCCCACCTTGCTCTTGGGGAGACTCGAACTCACAACCTCTCGGTTGGAAGTGGGGGTTGCTTACCATCAGAGCAACCCCTCAAAATACTTTTCCCCAAAAAAAAAATTCTTGACTTTCTCTCCATTCTATATTCATTGTTAATTCTTTTCTTTACAAAGAAATATGTAATTTATGATATTTTGGAAAAAAAATAAGGGTATTTTAGTCATTTTAACAAAAGATTAGCTTACCAACTCTTTTTAATCAAACACATCAACTGATTATTATCAGTTTCAATACTTCTATCATAACGCGTAAATGCTATTTTAAAAACCAATTTCAGCACTTAAAATTTTTTTATGCAGTTCAAACTTATGGGCTATTTTTAATCAGCTAATCTAAAGGGACTCTATAACATAAGGCATCTCCATTTTAAACACATTTCTGCATACAATTAGGCAGTGAACTCATAAACAAGCAGAGAGCCAAAAATAATGAGAAGAGAGTAAAAGCTGAAAAATAATGAAGTTGTTAGTAACACCTAAGGGATTTCACCCGCTAATACTAGCTGTGGTAGATTCACTAACCCACCTATCATTCACACAATTTGGTGAAAGATGTAATGTAGATTTCATCAATTGTACATCATCTTCTGATTCATCTACAATGCCAATGACATTAATCTCTTCTTTCTTATGGCTTTCACACTCGCCCCTCCGAATCGCCTTTAGAATTTCCAACACTTCATCCATTGTTGGCCTCATCTCCTTCTCAAGTTGCAGACATTGAAAAGCTAGCTCTGCAACTGAAGTAGTCATTCTCCTAACTTCAGCATCCGACGCGTAACCAAGAGATGGATCAATCAACTCCTCAAATGCACATTTCAATATCTTGTTTAATGCAAAGTTAGCCAAACTAATTTCATCCTTATGTCTTCTTATATCCACAGCAGGCAGTGATGATATCAGCTCAACAAGGACAACCCCGAAGCTGTATACATCGCTTTTATTAGTTAACTGATAGCATGCATGATATTCTGGATCGACATATCCAGGCGTCCCCTGAGGAGCAGTTGAGATATGAGTTGCATCATGTGGAGAAAGTCTTGACAGCCCAAAATCCGCGACTTTGACACCAAAATTGTTGTCAAGGAGAATGTTAGTAGTCTTAACATCGCGGTGTATTATGTCAGAAGCGTGGAGATAAGCTAAAGCGCTGGCAGTTTCTATGGCAATTTTCATGCGGATAGGCCATATAAGGGTACTCCCGTTCTTTGCTTTATCACCGTGGAGGTGATCAGCAATCGTTCCATTTGGAATATATTCGTAAACGAGGAGGAGTTCACGACTATGCCTTGATGTGCAACCATAAAGCATAACAAGATTCTGGTGCCTTAGTCGAGTAAGAATTTCAACTTCATTCTTAAACTGCACCATCCTCTTGGAACTTTGCTCGTACAGGCGTTTCACTGCAACTTCCCTCCCATCACGAAGTTTACCTGATAAAAGAACTACATTATTAGCTTACTAAAATATGTTACCAACTCATAGCATTGATACAATAATGCAAAAACTCCGTGGCTTGAATCATAATGGCTAATTACCATGGTATACGGTTCCAAAACCTCCGTCTCCAAGTTCTTTGGAGGAATCGAAATTATTGGTGGCTTCTTCAAGTGTAGAGTAGGAGAAGACAGGGATTCCAAAGTACTTGCTGCCGCCTTCAAGATCTTGCCTCGAGGAATCAGAATATGTATTTCTTGTGAAGAAGTAAGAACAACCACCCTTTCCTTTCTTGAAACGCCAAATAAAAATACTAAGGCAAATTGAAAGGATCAAGCCAATCACTGCAGATAAGACTAAAGCAAACAACAGAGGAAACTAATCAGACTTTGTTTGAAAATGGATACAGAAAAGTGGAACATAGTTGAAGAAGACAATATGAGAGTACATTGAGTAAATCTGGTAATATGAAAAGGATTTGTAGTTATAGATAGTTACCTATAACTAGAATTTGCTTTGACTTTCTTCTTGCTGCAATCAAAGCAAATTAACAAAAAGGTTAGATAAATGTTCCACGAGGAGAGACTGAGAGTTATTTATGACTAACTTATGCTGCAATATAAATCCATAACAAGATCAACAGAGGACTTCTAAAACAATCTGCAGCAAAAATAGAGTGGTGAGATTGTAAACTTGGTAATGGACTAGTAAAATCCAGCAGGATTCTTCTGAAAAATGTGTCCCGAGCAGTGGCAGAGCTACGATTTTCACTAAGGGGTGTCAAAATTTAAATAAGTAAATATGCGAAGAAGTCAAGGGTATTCAATACATAGTAGTATATATACATAAAAAAATAAGTTTTACCTATCTAAACATGCATTTTTCCGGCGAAGGGGTATCCGTTGATACCCATTGGAGCTATGTAGCTCTGTCACTGGTCCCGAGTAACACATTGAAACAAGCAGAACATTTGGAAATACTTATGGCTCATAATATACTAAATTTTTTCTTCTTCATGAATTCACAAGCTATGCAATTAAAATGACAGAAACTGAAACTGACAGTGTAAATTGCAAAGATTAGGCCAACAACCCCAAATAAAACTGAATGATGCATAGGAGAGCAATCAGCTTCAGGTAAAGTGGGGGCACAAGTTTCATGAAAGCAGTCCATTTTTAGATCTCCAAAAACAAGAAGCGATCATTGAAAGAAGAATTAGACAAAGCTCACAGTATTGTACGACAAGCATATTGGACCATAACAAGAACATCTAAAGTGTATTGCAGTGTAGGGAAGCACTGTTAGGTATATTAACTTCACTTAGTAAGTAAAATTTACCTTTGGGATTTGGAGAACACAGAAAATTGTTGTTGCTGTCAGCTAAACACCGACCTCCTTGATAGTAACATTTATTACAATCATCAGACAGGCTCCACTGAATTGTAAAATTCGCGGTTAAGAGATGAAACAAGCTATTATTTTGAGTTAACTGTGTCCCCCATTTAATTGGTAATTGAATCAGCGAACAGTCATCAGGAATATCTCCCTCTGGTGCATCCGAGTAGTCTTTCCGCCATGTTGTCGGATACTTGTAGTAAATGCGGAAGCCTCTACATTCAGTATAGTTCTTGTAATCACGAAAATAGTTATCATTCGTCCTCCTGTTGATGTCTAGACTGCTGTTGCATTTGAACAAGGTTATATTGCGTTCGTTGGTTCTAAACAAGATAGAAGGAGAACTTGGAAAAGATAGACTTTTATCGAAAGATTGGCAACTGTTTTTAGCCAATAAATCATTAAACCTAAGGTCTAAAACTCTATAACCATTAGTATCATCCAACCGTTGTTTCAGAGCAGTGTAAACATTTCCTCCCAACGGAATTGTTGGATTTGGTTTAGCATCACAATCTATGGTATACAATCCACAAGCAGGTTGTGAGGATGCAGAAAAAGGAAACCTCACATTTCCAAAGCTCCCACAATTAAATTCCTCGGGGCAGCTATCTCGAGATTGATTCTGAGCTTGAGCTGAATGAAAGATCAGAAACTGATAGAAAATCAAGAAAACTGACAAATAATCTAAAGCCACCATTCTCGGATCTCGTATTAATTATAGTTTGACAACATATGTAACAATCTAAACAAGGAAAGAAGCAGAAAGTAAATAATATTTTGTTGCATTTAAGTATACTTTCTTTTGTTGTTCTTTTCCTGCACCACATGTTTTATTCCTATCCCTTAAACACGTTAGTTGACTTAGAATATTGGCTCTGACCACTTGAGGAAACAATCAAAATGCGGGCTGAAAAAAGTGGGATCTGACTTACAAAAATGGAGGACTTTGCCCACTACTATGTCCATTTGACTAGCCATATAAGACTTTTCAAACTAAAGTTATTTTCTTCAATTTCACTAATATATACAGGTCATTAACAATGACATTTCAAGAAAACATGTGCTTAGTTTGACATGTTAAGGAAAAAAAAACTGGCTTTGCATCTTATTTTCTTGTAATTATATTGATCCAACGTGAAGTGAGCCTTGGAGCAACGGTGAAGTAGTTCTCGTGTTACCTATAGGTCATGGGTTCGAGCCGTGAAACCAACCACTAATGATTGCATTAGGTTAGGTTGTCTATATCACACTGCTACAGGTGCGGCCCTTCCTCGGACCCTGCGTGCAGGATGCTTTGTACCAGGCTGCCCTTTTATTTTATTTTATCTATTGATCCAACATGGGAGAAAAGTGGAAAAAAGAAGCATACAGCCAAATAAAACTTGTGTATGGGGTTGCCCTTATTCCAAAATTTCCAAGTCTCTCTTGCCATCATTTTCGCAGTATTAGTAGATAAATGGAATCAATTTTGAGTTCGTCTTCTTTGTTGAAGTCATTAAATTGAAATACAGACATTACAGCTAAGTTAGAAATTAACAAGGGAAAGTTAAGGAATTTTTTTTAAAAAAATCAAGCTATAAACCTATAAAGGATGGATGCTATCATGTATAGTTTACCTTGACATTTTCAGTCATCTATGAAGACTTAGAATCCAAATTTTGACTCCTTTTGTCAACCAACTGAAAAGAGAAAAAGGTAAAGAAAGCACAAATATTTTTTTAAAGAAACCTTATTTAAAGAGAAAGTTGTTCGTCTCTCAAAATTAGGGATCAATTCTTTTTTGAACGAAAGGACAAACAAGTATAGATCCTAAATTGAAACCCCCAATTCACAACAAGCCTTAATAGTTCAGTGATATGAGTAGTAGTCATTCACACAAGAGGTTTGAGCTCAATAATCACTGTTCTCATGTTTAATGAAAATAATTATTAAAAAATGCAATTCTAGATACATTGTATCTATTTGTCAATTGTGGGGCAACGAAGTTGGAAAAGCAGTGCAAAGATAAACTCACAAAGGCCGAAAGTTCTTTGGTCTTTATCCCTCAGGAAGGCCACCAGAATTCAGAGCATCAGCTAGTCGCTTTCAGCCTAAATTTTGAAAAGAGAGTAATGTGATACACAATTATCAAGGGGTAGATCTACATAAAAACTTTATATTTGTGTTAAGAAATTAACTTACCATTATATAAAAAATTTATCCAGAATCCAATAAACTATTTTTCTTGAATTCACAACTCATAAATTCAAAATCAATTTACTGAAAGATTTTGTACATAATGTTGCTATCACTAGACTGCTTTTAAGGTGCTATGTGTTATGAAATAGAAGATTCTTACACTTCTATTTAAGGTGAATGTCTTTAATGTATCTAATTAGAGAGATTTTAGAGTTCTATTAGTGGTAGCTAAATCTTCCTTTCCCCTATAAATAGAGGTGCCCCCTACCATTGTAAATCATCCCTTGAGACCCCTCTCAACTCAATAAAAAGAACTCTCTCTACTCTTCTCTCTATTGCTATTGCTCCTGTTCTATTGTTCTTGTCTTTTGCTTTAGTTTATAACACGTTATCAGCACGAGTCTCTAACCAATTGAAATTTTCGATTGTCTTAACTTTTGTTTGTGTAGGGTTTTGCTTCAAAGAAAGAAGGAAAAGAAAGAAAAAAAAAAAAAAAGGGAAACGAAAAACAAAGAGAAGACAGAAAACTTTCTCTGGAAAGCAAAAGGAAAAAGAAAAGAAAGAAAAACGTGAAAAGAAAAAGGAAAGAAAGAAAGGAAAGGAAGAAAGGAAGAAAGGAAGAAAATATATTTGGTATACCTTAAAGGTAAGTAATTTACTTTTCCTTTTCAAATTCTTGGAATTCTATAAATTTTATATACAAAGTTTGATTATAACTCTAATGGAGTTTGTGAGAAATTATAACCACACGAAGTGGTAAAATCTCTATGACCTTCCATGATTAAATTCATGTATGATTGTGGACGTGACAAAAGATTCCGTCAAATTAAATTTGCTCCATTCCCTTTAGAGAATGTGGTAGCAGCTTGTGTAAAGCACATGATTTTGATCCATTCCCTGAAGTGAATGTGATAATTGTAATAGAGCCCGTAAGTATGAACACGCTCTTGATGTAATTGTGTCATATGAAAAGAAAGTTCGTTGCCCTCGAAATTTCGGGCAAGAACTATATGACATGGGTGTTGGATGATGAAATCCACTTTGATGCTATGTGTCTCGAAGACGCCATTAAAAACAGAAATAGTGCATCCACCCAAAACTATGCTAAGGCCTTGATTTTCTTGCGCCATCACCTTAATAAAGGTTTGAACCTATGCTAAGGCCTTGATTTTCTTGCGCCATTACCTTAATGAAGGTTTGAAACTGTATGAAGGCCTTGATTTTCTTGCGCCATCACCTTGATGAAAGTTTGAAGATTGAATATCTCAACATCAAGGATTCACCCATCTTGTGGAAAGGCTTAAAGAAGAGAGATGACAACATGAAGTTGGTCACTCTGCCACAAGCACGATACGATAAGAATCCAAAAGCAAATAGTTTATAAACTATATATTATCGTTGCGGTGAAAACGGGCACTGGTCTAAGTCTTGCCGTATACCAAGACATTTGGTTGACCTTTATTAAGCATCTCGAAAGAGTAAACGCCCCATAACGAATTTTGTCTCTGACGACAACTTGAATGTGGCAGACTTCTTTGAGCAACCCGATGGAAAGATAGACCACCTAATCGGTGACGGAACCGTGATGAAAGAAGATGGAGCTGTTTGATTCTACTTGTATTAGTCAATGAATAAATTAATAGTCATTAGCATTAGCTCGTATTAGTTAGTTCATGATGTGATGTTTGTAGTAGTTCATTAGAATGTTTTCAATATGCTCAAATATCAATAAAACCTTTATTTTCCAGTAGAGGTAATCGACTAGCCTGAAAAACTAGTCGGTTATCTCACGTTTCGCATAAAACTGCAAAACAATCGATTGTCAATGATCAACAATCGATTGTCTTTAAAAATAGTGGCCTGGAATTCTTCAAAGATGATCAACAATCGATTGTCGTCGACTAACAATCGATTATCTTGAAACAGTGAAGTCCGGAAATTTTCAAAAATAGCCAACAATCGATTGTCTTTGTCTAACAATCGATTGTCTTGAAACAGAGGTCTGGAATTTTTCAAAAATCATCCACAATCGATTGTCTATGTCTAACAATCGATTGTCGTTAGGCAGTGTGATCTGAAGTTTTTCAAAAATAACAAATAATCGATTGTTTGTGTTTAACAATCGATTGTCTATGTTCAAACAATCGATTGTGTGTGTTTAATAATCGATTGTCTTATGAAAAACGCTGAAAATTTTCAAACTGCAAAGGAATTGATTATGGATAACATATCTGATTTTGTTAGCCAATTGTTAGTAGCAGATTTTGAAAATATTATGTGACACAAAAGAATTGAACTTATTTATTCTTATGTTCGTGTATTTCTTTTGTATGTTAAACTATGGGATAGCAAATATGGATATCTCACAAAGCGAACTTGGACCAACGTCCAATTGTAAAAGTATTTGCCTAGTTGATTCATGTACTACACATACAATACTCAAAGAAAAGAAGAGTAATTGTGTAAGGCAAACATTACTACAATCTATGGAAGTAGTAAATTGATTGAAGGCTCCGGAAGAGCAAATCTAACTCTGCCCAAAGGCATGACGTTAATCATAGAGAATGCAATGTTCTCCTCCAAGTCTAAGAAGGACTTGTTGAGTTTTAATGATATCAATCAAAGTGTTCTCCTCCAAGTCTAAAAGGAACTTGTTGAGTTTTAAAGATATCATTCAAAATGGATATCATATTGAGACAATAGATGAGAATAATCTTGAATTCTTCATGAAAATGAGGCTGCCCGCTTCGACTTGGGTTCACGCCATTTTGAATGCAACAATACTAGTTTGTCGGCTGCCCACTTCAGTTTGGGGTCATGCCATTTTGCATGAAGCAATGCTAGTTCGTCGGCTGCCCACTTCGGTTTGGGGTCACGCCATGTTGCATGCAGCAATGCTAGTTCGTCTCTGACTGACGAATTGACACAAATATTCCCCATTGCAATTGGTTTTGGGTCATGAACCCAATATATCCCATTTAAGAAGCTTTGGATGCGTAGTATATGTGCCTGTAGCACCGCCATCCCGCACCAAAATGGGTTTGCAAAGGAGGTTAGGAATATATGTTGAGTTTGACGCGTCCTCCATTATTCGCTACCTCGAAACATTGACAGGAGATTTGTTCACTGCACTATTTGCAGACTGTCAATTGGATGAGACACTTTTCCCAAAATTAGGGGGAGAAGTTGGTGAAACCAAACGGGAAATTTTGTGGAAAAATGCATCATTATCTCATCTTGATCCACATACCTCTATTTGAAAGAAAGAGGTACAAAATATTATCCATTTGCAAAGAATAGCAAATCAAATGCCTGACGCATTTACGGACTTGAAGAGGATAACGAAATCACACATTCACGCGGGAAAATGTTCCGATCCGTATTGAAGTCCCTATTGGACAAATATCTAGTGTCATATCCAATGAGTCAAATGCACGCCAGAAGCGTGGCAGACCATTAGGTTCCAAAGATCGAAATCCTAGAAAGAGGAAAAAGAACGATATAAATGACACTATGAAAGAATCACATGAGGACGCTCATGATTTGATTAATTCCGAGATTCACGAAGAATCTATTGAGCCTGAGACTCTTGAAAATACGGAATGCAAGAATGTGAGGATCTCGAACCTCAGTCTGTGGTAGTACAAAATTAATTGAGAGCTCTCGAAGAGCCAATTATTACTATGTTGGAGAAACACAATTTACTATTGTGCTGTAGTAAGTCTCAAAGAAACTTATTCAGTTTCCAAAAGTACACGCGAAGGCGATTGATGATATTGAGACTATAAATAAAGGAAGGCTTTGATTCTCCTATTACTACAACTTGTAGCGGGGTAATTTGTATATGAAAAGCTACCCGCTTTGTTCTCCAGTTTGTACTACACAAACGAAAGAATGCCACAATAAAGTGGATATCTATTGGTATAAAACCCATGTCATAATAAACCCAAAGTTTATTGATAAGTGCACATGTCATGGTGTAAATTTGAAATTTACCAATATTGATAATTTATTCAGTTGGCATTCATGTTAGCCATCTCATTTTAAGTATGATGTGCAAATTCACATAGGTGAATATCAAAGAACTAGAAAGTTCTTGTTCTTAGTAATGAACTGACCAACTAAAGAGTTCGGGTTGAAGCCCCTAAATTCTGGAAATATCAAAGGTGAATATGGGCCCATTCACCTGCTATGTATACCACATATGATGCATCTATGATATGGTTACATGCGCCATTGTTATTAACCCGCAGCCTGGCAGTGCTTGCGAGGTAAATCGCTCAGTAATCTAACTTCGAGCATAGTTTCCAGATTCTCTACTCAAGACAGTTCATCTTGATAAGTTGGTTTATATCAAAGTTGGTTTAGCAAGATAATTATTGAGTGCTTCCACTTAATAGCTAAACTGTTTCTTATGAGAACTAAGTTATATATATATCAGTTTGATATAAGTTGTATACGAGAGTATATTCTCCCCTCACAAGTGGTTCAGGGTCAGGAACCAAATAATTTCATCTTATTATTAAGGTGCTGTGTATATTGACATAATGCACAAAGATGATTTTCCAAAGTTGAGGAAACATGTTAGCTTTACTAACATGAGGGGGAGACATGATAAACACTTGAGAAAATGTTACATGGGATGAATTCTCATTTGTATATGTATATCCCCGAATATCATGATATGAACCTGTAGTTCATAAAAAGGGATAATTCAAATTGCAACATATTGCAAAGCATGCTTTACGCATTTACTGACTCAAAGAAAGTAACTAAATGGAAGAGATACAATTCAAGAAGAATTGATTCCATATGAAAGACATGTAGCTTTGAACCTATAGTTCATATGCTTGAAAGTATAAAGGCAAAGGTATGTATAGTCAATTTTTCGATATCTTATTTGTTTAGCATGACATGAAACTTTGATATGCAGCTAAAGTCTATTATGTGACTTACATGACTTAACTTGAAAGATTTAAGTTGCTTGAAGCATATGCAATTCTTGGTCCTGAAGTACCACATCCTAAGTACAATTTGTGTACATATGTATCTTGCCATAACTATAAGCATGATGGCATTGAGAATGCATCTATGGAGATATTGAAGTGTTATTCCACGACATTATATGAAGATGTTCATATCTATCAAGAATGATGATTTCAAGGTACGGAATATTTATTCAAGTCAATATGGTTGATTTGTCAAATCTCTACCAAAGATCGTTCTGAAGATGATGCACAAGATTGGAATGCAAATGCTCAAGGATATAAATCAATGTACTCATTAGGGGGAGTCAATGCGCGTTGCACTCTTTTTCCCTTACAAGGTTTTGTCCCACTGGGTTTTCCTTGCAAGGTTTTTAACGAGGCAACCAATAGGCGCATATTCAAACATGTGTACTCTTTTTCCTTTCTTTAATTTTTCCCAATGGGTTTTGGTTTTAAGGTTTTATGAGGCACATCATTGAATAGACATTCAAGGGGGAGTGTTATGAAATAGAAGATTCTTACACTTCTATTTAAGGTGAATGTCTTTAATGTATCTAATTAGAGAGATTTTAGAGTTCTATTAGTGGTAGCTAAATCTTCCTCTCCCCTATAAATAGAGGTGCCCCCTACCATTGTAAATCATCCCTTGAGACCCCTCTCAACTCAATAAGAAGAACTCTCTCTACTCTTCTCTCTATTGCTATTGCTCTTGTTCTATTGTTCTTGTCTTTTGCTTTAGTTTATAACACTATGACTGATCTAAACCGAAGAAAATTCCAGAATTTTATGAACTGGTTTAAAATGAAAATGTCACCTTATTTGCGGATCAATTTTCAGCTTCCACGGTGGTCACGCTACATCGAGGGCGGTTCGACACAACATGAGGCCTAAGGACAAAATAAAAAGTGTGGCCTTAAAGTTTTTTAATTATTGTTATGAAATAATATAAAGACAAGAACAATAATGCAAGAATAAGAACAATATAGAGAGAGAATAGGGAGAGAGAGAAGTATTCTTATTAATACTTGGGGTGATTTACAATGGGGTAAGACCCCTCTATTTATAGGAAGAGGAATGACTTAGCTTCAAGCTAAAACTCTTAGACATTCACTCTAAATAGACTTCTATTTTATAACACTCCCCCTTGAATGTCTATTCAATAATGTGCCTCATAAAACCTGAAAACCAAAACCCATTGGGAAAAATTAAAGAAAGGAAAAAGAGTACACATGTTTGAATATGCGCCTATTGGTTGCCTCGTTAAAAACCTTGCAAGGAAAACCCGGTGGGACAAAACCTTGTAAGGGAAAAAGAGTGCAACGCGCCTTAACTCCCCCTGATAAGAACATCAATTTATGTCCTTAAGTCTTCGCATCCTGATCTTGTGAACTAGCTTCTTGAAGGTTGACTTTGGTAGAGATTTTGTAAACAAATCAGCCATATTGTCGCTTGAACGAATCTGTTGAACATTGATATCACCATTCTTTTGAAGATCATGTGTGAAGAATAACTTTGGTGAAATATGCTTCGTTCTATCTCCTTTTATGAATCCTCCCTTCAATTGAGCTATACATGCTGCATTGTCTTCATACAAAGTTGTGGATAGTTTATCACACTTCAAACCACATTTGTCTTGGATATGATGTATTATCGACCTTAACCACACACACTCCCGACTTGCTTCATTAATAGCAATTATCTCGGCATGATTAGATGAAGTAGCCACAATTGATTGCTTAGTCGATCGCCAAGATATGGCGGTTTCTCCACAGGTAAACACATAACCCGTTTGAGATCGAGCCTTGTGTGGGTCGGACAAATATCCAGCATCAGCATAACCAACAAGATCCGGGCTGCAATTCTTGCCATAAAATAAGCCCATATCGGTAGTTCCCTTTAGGTACCGCAATATGTGTTTGATCCCATTCCAATGTCTCCTCGTAGGAGCCGAGCTAAATCTTGCTAAGACATTAACTGAAAAGGATATGTCAGGTCTTGTAGTATTTGCAAGATACATTAGTGCGCCAATTGCGCTAAGATATGGTACTTCAGGACCAAGTAGCTCTTCATTCCTTTCTTGTGGTCGGAATGGATCTTTGTTCACATCAAGTGATCGAACAACCATCGGTGTACTTAAAGGATGTGCTTCATCCATGTAAAACCTTTTCAGTACCTTTTCTGTATAGGTAGATTGATGAACAAAAATTCCGTTTGCCAAATATTCAATTTGCAAACCAAGACATAGTTTAGTCTTCCCGAGATCTTTCATCTCGAATTCATCCTTTAGATAATCAATTGCCTTTTGGAGTTCTATAGGGGTTCCAATAAGGTTTATGTCATCAACATATACGGCAAGTACAACAAATTCCGATGTTGTTTTTTTTATAAAAACACACGGGCAAATGGCGTCATTTATATAGCCTTCTTTTAACAAGTACTCACTAAGACGATTATACCACATTCGTCCAGATTGCTTTAAACCATACAAGGATCTTTGCAATTTAATTGAGAACATTTCCCGAGATTTTGAGTTATGCGCATTTGGCATCTTGAGTCCATCGGGAATTTTCATGTATATCTCATTATCAAGTGAGCCATAAAGATAGGCAGTAACCACATCCATTAAGTGCATGTCAAGCTTTTCATGGACAGCAAAACTTATGAGATAACGAAAGGTTATCGCATCCATTACAGGCGAATATGTCTCTTCATAATCGACACCAGGCCTTTGAGAAAAACCTTGTGCAACAAGGCGTGCCTTATATCTTTGTACCTCGTTTTTCTCATTTCTTTTGCGTACAAAGACCCATTTATAGCCGACAGGCTTAACACCATTAGGTGTTTCAACTATAGGGCCAAAAACTTCACGTTTTGCCAGCGAATTCAATTCTGATTGAATTGCTTCTTGCCACTTTGGCCAATCCTGTCTTTTTCGACATTCTTCAACAGATTGAGGTTCGAGATCCTCACATTCTTGCATAATGCTAGATGCTACATTATAAGCAAAGGCATTATCCACCACAATATCCACTCGATTAATATTTGCCTCAATATTAATTGGGTTTAGGGATAGTTCCGTATTTTCCAGAGTCTCGGGCTCAATGGATTCTTCATGAATCTCAGAATTTGTTAAATCATGAGATTCTTTCGTGGTGTCATTTTGATCGTTCTTTTTCCTCTTTCTAGGATTTCGATCTTTGGAACCTAATGGTCTGCCACGCTTCAGGCGTGCATTTGACTCATTGGTTATGACACTAGATGATTGTCCAACAGGGACATCAATACGGATTGGAACATTTTCCGCGGGAATGTGGGATTTCGTTATCCTTTTCAAGTCCGTAAATGCATCAGGCATTTGATTTGCTATTCTTTGCAAATGGATAATCTTTTGTACCTCTCTTTCACAAATAGAGGTATGTGGATCAAGATGAGATAATGATGCATTTTTCCACAAAATTTCCCGTTTGGTTTCACCAACTTCTCCCCCTAATTTTGGGAAAAGTGTCTCATCAAATCGACAGTCTGCAAATCGTGCAGTAAACAAGTCGCCTGTCAATGTTTCGAGGTAGCGAATGATGGAGGGCGATTCAAACCCAACATATATTCCTAACCTTCTTTGCGGACCCATTTTGGTGCGGGATGGCGGTGCAATAGGCACATATACTGCGCATCCAAAAATCCTTAAATGGGATATATTGGGTTCATGACCCAAAACCAATTGCAACGGGGAATACTTGTGGTAATTCGTCGGTCTGAGACGAATTAGCATTGCTGCATGTAAGATGGCGTGACCCCATACCGAAGTGGGCAGCCTCGTTCTCATAAGTAATGGCCTTGCAATCAATTGCAGGCGTTTAATTAACGATTCTGCAAGACCGTTTTGAGTGTGAACATGAGCTACAGAATGTTCAACTTTTATCCCGATTGATAAGCAATAATCATTAAATGCTTGGGATGTAAACTCAGCAGCATTATCCTGTCTAATGGACTTAATTGGATTATCTGGAAATTGTGCTCGTAGTCGAATTATTTGTGCCATTAATTTTGCAAACGCAAGGTTGCGTGATGACAACAGGCACACATGAGACCATCTACAGGATGCGTCTATCAAGACCATGAAATACCTAAACGACCCACTAGGTGGGTGAATAGGTCCACAAATGTCCCCTTGTATACGTTCCAGAAACGTGGGTGACTCAGTCCCAACCTTTGTTGGTGATGGCCTGATAATCAACTTGCCTTGATAACATGAAGTGCAAGGATATTCATTATTCGAAAGAATTTTGAAATTCTTTAACGGATGCCCATATGAGCTTTCTATAATCCGTCTCATCATGACCGATCCTGGATGTCCCAATCGATCATGCCAAAGTACAAAGGTATTGGAATCAGTAACCCTTTGGTTTACTGTTGAATGTGCCTCAATTGCACTAATTCTTGTCCAATACAGGCCACAAGATAAAGACGGGAATTTCTCAATAACCCTCTTTTGGCCGGAGACATTCTTTGTGATGACGAGATATTCAATATTATCTTCATCCATTGTCTCAATATGATAGCCATTCCGGCGTACATCTTTAAAACTCAACAAGTTTCTCTTAGACTTGGAGGAGAACATTGCATTCTCTATGATTAACGTCGTGCCCTTGGGCAGAGTTACAATTGCTCTTCCGGAGCCTTCAATCAATTTACTACTTCCAGAGATTGTAGTAACGTTTGCCTTACACATATTTAGTTGAGAGAAATACTTCCTTTCTTTGAGTATTGTATGTGTAGTACATGAATCAACTAGGCAAATACTTTTACAGTTGGATGTTGATCCAAGTTCGCTTTGTGAGATATCCATATTTGCTATCCCATAGTTTGAAATACAAAAGAGATACAAGAACATAAGAATAAACAAGTTCAATTCTTTTGTGTCACATAATATTTTCAAAATCTGCTGCTAACAGTTGACTAACAAAATCAGATATGTTATCCATTACTTTGCAGTTTGAAAATTTCAGTTTAAACATTTTCTTCAAACAATCGATTGTTAAACACAAATAATCGATTGTTGAACATTGACAATCGATTGTTAAACACACACAATCGATTATTTGCTATTTTGAAAAACTTCAGATCACTGTCTTAAGACAATCGATTGTTATGCATAGACAATCGATTGTTGGCTATTTTTGAAAAATTCCAGAGCACTGTTTCAAGACAATCGATTGTTATGCATAGACAATCGATTGTTGACAATTTTTGAAAATTTCCAGATCACACTGTTTTAAGACAATCGATTGTTAGACATAGACAATCGATTGTTGGCTATTTTGAAAAATTCCAGATTACACTGTCTTAATGACAATCGATTGTTAGACAAAGACAATCGATTGTGGATGATTTTTGAAAAATTCCAGATTACACTATCTCAACGACAATCGATTGTTAGACAAAGACAATCGATTGTTGATCAATTATTTTTCAGTTTTAATGCGAAAATAGTAGGTAATCGACTAGTTTTTCAGGCTAGTCGATTACCCCCACTGGAAAATAAAAGTTTTATTGATATTTGAACATATTGAAGATATTCTAAAGAACTACTGCTAACATTGCTTTATGAACTAACTAATACGAGCTAATACTAATGACTATTAGTTTATTCACTAACTAATACAAATAAGTATAACAAAATCAAATAACTCCATCTTCTTTCATTACGGACCCATCGCCGATTAGGTGGTCTATTTTCCCTTCGGGTTGCTCAAAGAAGTCTGCCACATCCAGGTGGGTGATGTCTTCATCGTCGTCATAGACGAAATTTGTTTCAGGGCCTTTTCTCTTTCGAGATGCTTGATAAAGGTCAACCAAGTGTCTTGGTATACGGCAAGTCTTTGACCAGTGCCCTTTCCCACCGCAACGATAACATATAGTTTCTGAACCATTTGCCTTAGGATCTTCATGACCCCGTTTCTGCTTTCGGCGGTTATCTCTCGTTGGGGGTTGACGGACTTCATTGGAATTTCTTCCTTGTCTACGTCCCTGGCTATGACCCCGTTTACGACCATGACCATGGCCTTTTCATGTTTGGCATAATGAGAGTGCACCTTATCTGCTTCAGGCAGTGGTGTAGACCCAGTGGGTCGATTTTCATGATTTCTCATGAGCAGGTCATTATTTCGCTCAGCCACTAGTAGAAGAGAAATCAGTTAAGAGTACTTTGTAAAGCCTTTCTCTCTGTACTGTTGTTGCAGTACTATATTGGAGGCATGAAACGTTGTAAACGTTTTCTCAAGCATATCATAATCGGAGATATTATCCCCGCATAGCTTCAATTTAGAAGTAATTCTGAACATAGCAGAATTATATTCAGAAACGGACTTAAAGTCCTGGAGCCTCAGATGAGCCCAATCATATCGTGCTTGTGGCAGAGTGACCAGCTTCAGGTTGTCATATCTCTCCTTTAAGCCGTTCCACAAGACGAGTGGATCCTTGACGGTGAGATATTCAATCTTCAAACCTTCATCAAGGTGGTGGCGCAAGAAAATCAAGGCCTTCGCACATTCTTGGGTGGATGCTTTTTCTCTATCTTTGATGGTGTCTCCGAGACCCATAGCATCTAAGTGGATTTCAGCATCCAACACCCATGTCATATAGTTCTTGCCCGAAATTTCAAGGGCAACGAACTTTCTTTTCGTAATGTCAGACATAATCGAAAATTAAATTAGGAAGAGGGAAATACCTTAGATTTTTCGAGAATGGTTCTTGATACGGTAGAGTCTCGTGCTGATAACGTGTTATGAAATAATATAAAGACAAGAACAATAATACAAGAATAAGAACAATATAGAGAGAGAATAGGGAGAGAGAGAAGTATTCTTATTAATACTTGGGGTGATTTACAATGGGGTAAGACCCCTCTATTTATAGGAAGAGGAATGACTTAGCTTCAAGCTAAAACTCTTAGACATTCACTCTAAATAGACTTCTATTTTATAACAATTATTTTATTTTACTCGTATAATTTAAGAAAATAAAGAAGTTATAATCAATTTTAATTATTATCAATGTCTAACCAATTTGTTTAATCTCTCTTGTTTATTGATAATAGGCTAAATCTAGGTAATTTGACGATTGTTTATACTCCCGTTTGATTATATTTCAATGTCATAATATGGATAATTTATGAAAAATAGGCTCTAATTGTGAATTATATAAATTGCAGGATGAGGAGCCTATATGATGCCTTAAAATTGTGATTGGAATCATTTTGGAACAAGGAAGACCGCTCGGAGCTAAACTGCGCGCAAAGACTAGGTAGCGAATTGAAGAAAAATGGCCTGAACTAGCGCGAAGTCTAGCGCGAGGTCTAGCGCGTTCGCGCTAGTCCAGAAGCGGGAGGCAGAATGCCAGGCTACTATCGCGAATATTAGCGCGTTCGCGCTAGTCCCAGTTCCCGAAAAGGTCTACTAAGCAAAATTAGAAATTTGGAGGAAATTCCACTTAACATATATAAAGTCAAGCTCGCCCAAGGAGTAAAATATTAAGGTTTTCATAGTCTAGTGTAAGAAATAGAGAGGCAAGAGACAAGGAGGAGATTTGACCATCAAGTTCTTCTTTTCTTCCCTTTGTTTTGCTATTTGTGATGAAATTGAACCTATTTGTGATGAACACTAGTATGAGTGGCTAAAACCCATTATTCTAGGGTCATGAGTGAAACATGAATGTTGTTTTTTGAAGTTTTGTTTGGCGAAATTGGTTTATCATATTGGATTTTTTTATTTAATTCTGCTTTTAATTATTTTGCTGAGTAGCTAACAGTAAAATACTATCTACGAATCTTTAGTTGAACTTGAAAGTGGGAACTTTAGATTGCAGATAGAATTAAATAGAGAAAGTTCTTGAACCCGAGCCTCAGGGAACGGATTCGCATTTGGATAGACATATACCCAATTGTCTTGCTTGTTTGAAATACAAGAATTATAAATGCATTCTTGTTAATCTTAATTCCATTAAAATATAGGCATTGAGCTAACTTGAATAGGCGAGTAAGAACTTGAAAAATTCTTATGAGTAACATTAACCCCATCAATCAACAATCCAGATAAATCGATTAGTCATTTTAAACCAAGAACACAACACGATTGTTAACTAGCCCGTGACCCTGGAATATCTATTTGTTACTGGAAATCATCATTTGTTTCGTTAATTGCTCTAGTTATATTATTACTTGATAGCTTAGGTAGTAAATAGTTACATCTCTATTTTGTAAAAAGCCTCTTGGATAGATAAATTAATTGAGTTGGAATCCGTTAATAGTTAATCACAAGTCTTCGTGAGAACGATACTCTACTCACTACTCTATTACTGATGATCACGTGCACTTGCGTGAGTATTTTGGTCGCAACAAGTTTTTGGTGTCGTTGCCGGGGATTTCGAAATTAGCTACTTAACTGCATTGAGCTTTTATTATTTATTTATTCAAGTTTTAATTTTCAGTTCACTTTGTTTGTGCTAATACAGGCATTTTTTCTTGAATGCGAAGAAGTAGAAGCACAAACAACTTCCTTCCTCTTGATCTCGAAATTGAACGAATACTTCATAGATTGAGGAGGGAGGTGGACTCTAGAACCAGAATTGAAAGAGAGTTGGACATCATAGTTCAACCACAGCCAATTGAGATGGCACGTAATGAGGAACGTGCGATGATTGAAGCCGCAAGACCCAGTCTTGCGAATATGACTCAGGCTATTGTGAAGCCTGATATCACTGGGCACTTTGAACTCAAACAATACATGGTGCAACTTATCCATTCCACAGGGCAATTTGTGGGTCTACCTCTTGAAGATCCGCAGAGACATTTTCAAAATTTCCCAGAAATTACGGATACTTAAAATTATTCGAACATTTCCAAGGACTATTTCAGGCTGACACTTTTTCCCTTCTCACTGATGGGGGAAGCTAAGGAATGGTTGAATAAGGAGCCAGCGAATTCAATCAACACTTGGGATGATCTGGCAATGAAGTTCTTAATCTAGTTTTTCCCCATAAAGAAAACAAAGATATTGAGGAGTCAAATTCTTGGGTTCGAACAACGAGCTGGCGAGACACTTCATCAAGTCATGGGAAAGGTACAAGAAGATGCTCAGAGACTTTCCACATCATTGTCAGACGAACGAGGTATTGGGTCACACTTTTGTAGATGGGTTAGATGATGCATGAAAGATGAATCTCGATTCAGCTTGTGAGGGTAGTTGCATGGCCCGACCGTAAAATGAAATCCAACTCTTGCTGAATAACTTCACGGATAATGATAATAACTGGAAAGGTAAGGGTGATTCACGAAGGGCAATTAAGTAAAAAGCAGCTGAATTACTTGAGCTTGACGACTTGTCAGCCATGAGAGCCGATATTACAAAGCCGGCCAATCAGATGACTAGGATGACAATGTGGCAACCTTAACAAATGCAACATGTTCAATAGATGGCTATTTGCTGCGAACTGTGTGGAGAGAGTCACATGAGTGATATGTGCCCCACGAATCCTGACCATATACTATGTGGGGCAACAGAATAGAGGTCCACCAAATCAGCATGCACAATACAGGAACTCCTAAAATACAAATTGGAGGAATCATCCCAACTTCTCATAGGGTGGAAATCTGCAGAATCAGTACAAACATAGACCCCAAGGGGGTTTTAATCAGCCTCAACAGCACCCCAACAAACGGAAAAGAGCACCAATGATTTGCTAAAGAAGCTGCTGATAGACAATCAATGGGTTAGGACCAACATCAGAAATCTTGAGAGACAAATGGGTCAGTTAGCAACAAATCAAAACACTAGATCTGCAGGCGCTCTCCCAAGTGATATAGAAAAGAACGCTCAAGTGAATGTAGTTACACTTAGAAATGGGAGGGATCTAGAGGAAGTGCCAAATAAGAGAAAAGACAAGCCTATACCCGAGGGAGTGTTGATCCCTAAGGTGACACCCGAGCCAAAGAATGCTGCTGAAATTCCAGAGCCAGTGGAGGCCCCGAGGCCACCACTCCCTTTCCCCCAAGAGTTTGCAGAAAAAGAATGATGATCGCATGTTGAGTAAATTTCTCTCTATGTTGAGCCAGGTACAATTGAATATCCCACTTGTTGATGTGCTTCGTGAAATTCCAAAGCATGCTAAGTACATAAAAGATATAGTGGCTCACAAGAGACAATTGACTGAATTTGAGATAGTTGCACTTACTGAGGAGTGCACTTCAAGGGTCCAAAATAAGCTCCCTCAAACGCTTAAGGATCCTGGCAGCTTCACAATTCATATGCGCATTGGTAATATTGATGTGGATTGTGCTCTTTATAATTTGGGGGTAAGCATAAATCTGACGCCCCTATTTTTGTTCAAGCAATTGGGCCTAGGAGCTCCAAGTCCAACTACTGTGATGTTGTAGCTGGCTGATAGGTCAATAGTGCACCCTGAGACGGTGATTGAAGGTGTGTTGCTGCAGATTGGGAAATTTATCTTCCCTGATGATTTCATTATCCTCGACTATGAGGCTGATGAACTGGTTCCAATCGTATTGGGGTGACCTCTCTTGGCTATTGGTGATGCAGTTATCAAAGTGAGAGAGGAAAAGATGATTTTGAGGGTAGATCACAAGGAAGCGGTTTTTAATGTTAATAGAGCAATCCAACTTCCCCACCACTATGAGGAGCTCTCAATGATATCTGTTGTTGAGGCTGATGAGCAGATTCATGATGTGAGTATTTATCTAGACGATTTTCTAGAGAAAGCACTTATGTTGTTTGATAGCTTGGGGAATGATGAGGAGGTTGAGGAGATGATGCACATCCTTAATACATCTTGTGTGTACATGCAAGGGATACACCCCTTTAAGCCTTTGAATAGACTAGAGGGACCTCATCCAAAACCGTCAATTGAGGAATCCCCAAAATTGGAGCTTAAACCTCTCCCACCTCACCTTCAATATGCTTATTTGGGCGACTCTGATACCTTACCTGTTATTGTGTCTTCTAACTTGTCTAAATTGCAGGAAGAGAAGCTATTGAGAGTGCTATGTGAGCACAAGCGGGCACTTGGGTGGATGATGTCTGACATTAAGGGCATAGTCCAGCCTTTTGCATGCATAAAATCCTCATGGAGGATGGACACAAGCCAGTGTAGAGCAACAACTTGAGTGAATCCAATTATGAAAGAGATGGTATGAAAAGAAGTGATTAAATTGCTTGATCCAAGTATTGTATTTCCTATCTCAGAGAGCAAATGGGTAAGCCCCGTTCAATGTGTACCCAAGAAAGGAGGGATGCCTGTAATAGTCAATGAAGATAATGATTTAATCCCCACAAGAACTGTCACCGGGTGGAGGATTTGCATTGACTATAGAAAATTAAACAATGCCCGGAATGACTACTTTCCCCTCCCCTTTATTGACCAAATGCTTGATAGATTAGCTGGCCAGGAGTACTACTGCTTCTTAGATGGTTACTTGAGGTATAATCAGATTGCTATAGCCCTAGAGGACCAAGTGAATACCACATTTATGTGTCCTTATGGCACGTATGCGTTCAAGAGAATGCCCATTGGTCTTTGTAATGCACCTGCAAATTTTCAAAGGTGTATGATGGCCATTTTTAATGACGTGGTTGAGAGGTTTGTGGAAGTGTTAATGGATTATTTCTCTATGTTTGGATGTTCTTTTGTTAACTGCTTGATGAACCTTGGTAAAGTACTTGCTAGATGTGAAGAAACTAACTTGGTGCGAAACTGGGAAAAGTGCCATTTCATGTTACGTGAAGGTATAGTTTTGGGGCATAAGATGTCCAAAGATGGTTTGCAAATGGACAAGGCAAAGGTGGAAGTGATTGAAAAATTTCCCCCACCGATATCTATCAAAGGCATTCGCAGTTTCTTGGGCCATGAAGGCTTTAATCGTCGTTTCATTAAAGATTTCTCGAAAATGTCCTCTCCATTGTGCAGGTTGCTTGAGAAGGATGACGCGTTCAAATTTGATGATGCATGCCAGAAGGCATTCGAGGAGCTGAAGGGAAGGTTGGTGACTATGCCAATCATAATTGCTTCGGATTGGGAGCAGCCATTTGAGTTGATGTACGATGCAAATGACTTTGCTGTTGGAGTTGTTTTGGGGCAAAGGAGAAATAAAATTTTCCACTCCATCTACTATGCGAGTAAAACTCAGAATATAGCTCAGATGAACTATGCAGTTACTAAAAAAGAGTTACTTATAGTGGTGTGGGCGTTTGACAAGTTCAGGTCATATCTAGTGGGGGACCAAATTCATCGTCTACACAAATCATTCAGCTATCAGATACCCTTTTTAGAAAAGAGACGCCAAGCCGAGACTGATTCAGTGGGTCCTTCTTTTGCAAGAGTTTGACTTAAAGATACGAGATCGCAAAGGAACAGAAAATCAAGTAGCTGATCTCTTATCCATATTAGAAAATCGAAACCATGTAGCTGAAGGGGGTGCAATCAAAGAAACATTCCCTGATGAGCAGTTATTGGCAATCACCTCAAGCACACCCCCGTGGTATGTAGATTATGTGAACTTTATTGCAAGTGGGGTGAAACCACCATAATTGACACCAGATAATAAAAGAAGGTTCCTGCATTATGTCAAGCTCTACAAGTGGGATGAACCATTCTTATACTGGCGCTATGTAGATCAGTTGGTGCAGAAATGTGTTCCTGAGGAGGAGATGAATGCCTTACTTTATGACTATCACGCCTCACCATACGGAGGTCATCATAGTGGAGACAGGACCGCTCAAAAAAGTTCTACAATCAGGTTTCTATTGGCCAAAATTGTTTAGGGATGCACACGACTTTGTAGAAATGTGTGACAGGTGCCAAAGAACCAGAAAAATCACAAAGAAGCCCGAGATTCCACTGCAAAACATTCTTGTAGTAGAGCTTTTTGATGTTTGGGGAATTGACTTCATGGTACCATTGCTATACTGTAATGGCCATAGATACATCTTGATGGAAATCGACTATGTGTCTACGTGGGTGGAGGCCATTGATCTTCCCACCAATGATGCAAAGTTTGTGGTAAGCTTTGTCAAGAAGCACTTCTTCATACGCTTTGTTACTCCAAGAGTGTTGATAAGTGATGGAGGAATGTACTTCTGCAATAAATTGGTAAATAATGTTCTTGCAAAGTACGAAGTCAAGCACAAGGTTTCCACTTCATATCACCCCCAGACGAGTGGTCAAGTGGAAGTGTCAAACAGAGAGGTAAATCAGATTCTTGAGAAAACAGTGAGTGCAAATTCAAAAGACTGGGCGCACTCAAAAGATTGGGCCGGGAAGATAGACAGCGCATTGTGAGCATATTGAACTACATACAAAACTCCCATAGGTGCTTCTCCGTATAAATTAGTTTATGGGAAGGCATATCACTTGCCCGTCGAACTTGAACACAAGTCCTATTGGGAAATTAAAAAGCTGAATATGGATGGGGACTTAGCTAGTGAGAAGAGGTTGCTGCAACTCAGAAAGCTTGATGAGTTTCAAATACACGCCTATGAAAATGCCAAATTGTATAAAGAGAAGACTAAGAGGTGTCATGACAAGCATATCCAACATCGATAGTTTGAGACAGGGCAAGAAGTTCTTTTGTTCAATTCGAGGTTGAAGCTTCTTCCCGGAAAGCTTAAATCTCATTGGTCATGCCCTTTTGTTGTGGTAAGTGTGAAGCCTTATAGAGCTGTAGAGTTGAGGGATCAGAGATCAATTGGTACTTCTTGGTGAATGTTCAAAGGATAAAACATTACTGGGGTGGTGACTTTGCATGTCACAAGACCTCGGTGGACTTGATGGATGCTTGAAAACGTTTTTTGTCGTGTCGCGATGTTGAATCAGGCGCTGGATAGGAGGCAACCCATTGAATTGTTGTAATCGTCGTGCCACAATGTTAAATAGGGCTCTGGTTGGGAGGCAACCCAACGATAGTAGTAGTGGTTGATTTTTTATTTTAGCATACTAACTAATGCAGGTGATGAAGGGGCAGGCGAAACGACCATCGACCAGGGTCAATACAGGTGAAAAAAGTGCAAAAAATGAGTTTCTCAGTAGTGCGATCAAGCAAAAGTTTGCGCTACACTTCGTGCTAACTGGGAAACATCTGCCTAAGCAGCACAAAGGAGAGCGAAGTATGCGCTCGTGCTAAATAGAGCATAATTCTGCCTGGACTAGCGCTAAGTTAGCGTGATCGTGCTAGTTCCGTAAAAAATTCAACGTTATTTTTGTATTTTAATTTTTTTTTGTTTATTTTGTTTATTCTTTAAATTAAATTACCCTTTCCCCCATCTAATAACTGCCCCCCCCCCCCCACCTAAACCCCCCATTCAATAAAAGAAAACCCCTATCCTTCGTTTCCCCCATTCCAATTCAAATAAAAACAAGATCTTCCTCCAAACACTCCCAAATACCAAATACTCCCGTCCCCCATATCAAGACCCCCTCAGTTCACTAGCATCTTCCCCACTCTCCTTCACCACAGGTATGAGCCCCAGTTTCTTTCTTCTCTTTTTGTCTCTTTATTTTTTAGATTTTGTTGTTGTATCTCATTCCATTATTGTAGTAGTTGTTCTATGGTTTTGCGTAAAAGAATTGGTGAAAAATGTTGTGGTGTTTTTTTGTGGTAAGTGCAGTGTGGGTGGTACTTGATTTGTGCTATTGATGAGATTTTGTGGTGGACTCATGTTGCAAAACACTTAGAAAAGAGTTGTGGAGGCCTAATGCCTACAAGGTTTTTGTGGAATGGCATCAATGAACTTTAATGTGTAGTTGTGACCACTTATGCGTGTGAAGTCTGAGTAACTGTAGTGTGTCACACTTTTATTTGAGTTGTGTTAATGTGCCCCAATTTTCAGATGTCATGGCACCATTGCAAAAATGCCAAGCCACGGGTCCGTCATCAAGCCGCCAAGCTGGCACATCTAGGACACAAGGGGAATCCCCTATACACCCCTTTCGGCTGATGCTCAGGCCCGCTTTACGGAGAAGGCCGCTAAACAACCAATTTCGGAGAGGGGCATTGACATCTGTTCAGTCAAGGAGCGCTTCCCCTACATGTATTCAAAGTTGATAACGAGGGGTTTGTAGGCCTTCATTGATGAGTCAGGGGAGGCCAATGCAATGGTTGTGCGAGAATTCTATGCTAATATGCCAGAGCATACAGACAAAGTAGTCACAGTGCGCCGCAAGGTGGTAAATGCCTCCATTTAGGTGATCCGAATGGCATATGAGTTGCCCCCTCCTCTTGCTGAGAATCTGGACTTCTATGAGTATGGCCGAAATCCAACAGATGCCAAGTGGGAGAGCTTCTTTGATGAATTTTGCTAACCCGAAAAAATGGTGGAGCGTATGGAACACGGTGAGAAGTTCCACTCATCCGTCTTAACTCTAGAGGCGAATAGCTGGTTATATGTGATTAACAGTCGCCTTATTCCCTCCAAAAATACTACGGAGGTGAATGGACCCCGAGCTGTATTGATTTGGTGTTCATCAAGGGTCTTCCCTTCGATATGGCCAAGGTGATCCACGATGAAATGTTTGTCCGGTTCCAAAACTCAGGTATGGGTTCTTTTTTCCCTTGTTAGTGACTAAGCTTTGCAAGCAAGTGAAGGTGCCCGAAAATCTTCGTGTGGATGGGCTGGTACACAATGGCCACAAGGTCCGACCGGAAAAGAGCACCACGGTGCTAGCTCCAGTAGCAGCAGGTGGAGCGGATGAGAGTGGCTCTGATGCATTGGAGGAAGAGGAGGCTGAACAAATGAACGTGGAAGGCGAACCACAGGCCCATGCGCCCAGCACAACAGCCGTAACACTGTCCGAAGAAGCATCCTCTTCAGGAATTTCCAGAGTGTCCCGGTTCACAACATTGGAGCAGGAGGTAGATTGTCTACTCTCCTCAGTGACTGAATTGGGTACTCGAACATACGCGGTAGATGAGCGACAAGCTAAGTCGGAGAAAACATTCATGGGTTGGCTGCAAGCTCTGGGTCGTGTGTGCAACGTTAACCTAGAAACTGTCTTCGACCAAGAGTGGAGCTTCAGAAAAGTTCCTTTACCTCACAGCTCTTTCAAATTTTAAGCCATGGGTACATGTATTAATTTTTAAGTATGGGGTGGGGATTTCTTCATTGTATGTTATATGTAGTTGTATCAATTGACTGTTTGTTTTGTTTTGTTTCATTTTGACTTGATAGTGTTGATGATGTCGAGTAGAAATGATTTGTTTAATTTAGATAAATGGATCATCCCGATGATGGATCCCTTTCGGAGGGGTTCTTGAGGGACTAAGTCGAGAAAAAAATGGAAAATATGTAGACCCTTCATGATGACAAATCTTGTAGACATTTTTCTTGAGGGAAGTTAGTCTAGAGAAAACACCAAAAAGATTTTTTTATTTTTTCTATTAGGTAGTGTAGCAACTCCCCTTTGGTTTTTCTTTAGGCCACAGTTCTTTTGCAAGGGTTTAACTTTAACCGGGTATAGGTAGTTTTACTTTTTATTTTTTTCTTTTTGATTTGTAGATTAAGTTAATGGGCTACGAGCTAGAGAATCAAAAGTGGACCCATAGCGTGACAATTGAACACAATAGATCCTAGAGTGTAACGCTTAATCTTATTTGTTGAATCTCACTAAAGTACCTTAATCTATATGTTTGTTACTGAATTAAATGCTCGTAACAGACCGTCTTGATAAGTTGACCTGGAATGAGTCATATTCCATGTGTGGTAAGGTTTTTGTGTAGTCCGTATATTGTACTTGTGTCTAGAACTTGCCCGGTATGTCGGGACGTATATACATGTACTGTTGAGTTCCCTTGCTGGGATAGAGTAGCTTCTTGTTGATCCCTTGCCGGGACGGTTATTATGATTATTGTTGATTATATATTTGGAACGGGTTGCACGCCGCAACATTAATATATATATATATATATATATATATATATATATATATATATATATATATATATATATATTGGATTGTACGCCGCAATAGTGTTAAATGATAAGGGATCGGGTTGCGCACCACAACGGTAGTATTATTGCATTGTTATAGATATTGTATTGTCCTTTCATATTTCTAATTAGTTTCTGCTAGCTTGATTACCCGAAGCATGTAACCCCTCCCTTTTAAACTGCTTATTTCTTGTTTACTTTTCCCCCCATATATTAGATAACTGCATAGGTTTATCTGGAGTCTGGTCCTAGCCTCGTCACTACATCGCCGGGGTTAGGCTAGGCACTTACCAGCACATGGGGTCGGTTGTGCTGATGCTACACTCTGCACTTATATGCAGATATCGGAGCATCATTTGGTCAGCAGTAGTAGGGGAGCTATCCTTCAGTCTATCGAGATTCCGAGGTAGTTCCTGCAGGCGTTTGCAGGCACGACGTCTCTTTTATCAATTATTTTGTTCCGTTTCATTTGTATCTGAGACAGACAGTGATCTTTCTTTCGAACATTTGTATGTAGTAATCATAGTTAGTCCATAGATGTTGTGACACTAGTTTCTGGGTAGAGGCATATGTTGATTTTCGTATTATTTTGGTTTATTATGTCTAAGTCTTCCGCTTAATCTCATTCCTGCTGTTATTTAAATGCTTATCACTTATTAATATAAGTTGTAAAAAGGATTAAAATAAAATAGTTAAAGATTTTTAAGTTCGTGGCTTGCCTAGCTTTTACAAGTAGGCGCCATCACGACTCCCGAGGGTGAGAATTCCAGGTCATGACAAGTTGGTATCAGAGCTCTAGATTACATAGGCCTCACAATTCACGGACAAGCTCAGTAGAGTCTGTGAGATAGGTACGGGGACCTTGTATTTATCCCCCAGAGGCTACAGAGTTAGGAAAACTTAACATTTGTTCTTTCTTGTCGTGCGGTTTGTTTCTCGATACTAATTGAATTTATACTATGTTCTTTCGTAGATGGCGAGAACACGCTCTTCCTCATCCACCGCTCATCAGCCTGAGCCCAGCAGTAGCTCCCATTAAAGGCAGAGGGCGAGGGGGAGGCCGAGGCCGTGCTAGAGGCCGAGGTAGGGGTAGAGCTTAGCAACAAGCAACAACACCAGTGATGGAGCCTTAGGTTGATTTTATTGAGGAGGTTCCAGCCCTAGCAATTCCGGTGGGCCCAGCTCAGGTCCCAGAAGGGTTTATTGCTACCCTAGTTCTTCAGGATACTCTGGTCTGATTAGTGGGCCTCGTGGAGAGTGTCACCCGAGCAGGCTTGCTTCCCGTACCACCAGCCGTCTCTCAGGATGGAGGAAGAGCCCAGACTCCTGCTACTCGCGCTCTGGAGCAGGTATCTCCCAAGATTCAGACTCCAGCGGTTCAGCCAGTTGGAGCAGTTCAGCCGTGTGTGGTAGATCAGACCGGCGATGGAGCGTCTATGTCCGCCGATGCTTTGTGGAGACTGGATAGGTTCACCAAGCTCTTCACTTCTACCTTCAGTGGTGCATCTACTGAAATCCCCAGGATTATCTAGACAGCTTCCATGAGGTTCTCAGGAACATGGGTCTTTTTAAGACCAATGGAGTCGATTTTGATACATTTCGCATGTCTGGATCTGCCAAGACTTGATGGAGGGATTATTTCTTAGCTAGACCAGCCGGATCGCTAGCCTTGACTTGGGAGCAGTTCACACAGCTATTTCTGGAGATGTTTCTCCCTATTACTCAAAGAGAGGCCTATCGGAGGCAGTTTGAGCGCCTCCATCAGGGTTCCATGACTCTTACCCAGTATGAGATCAGGTTCATCGACTTAGCTCACCATGTTCTTGTCATACTTCCTACTAAAAGAGAGAGAGTGAGGAGGTTTATTGACGGTCTTATTCAGCCAATTCATTTTCAGATGGCTAGAAAGGCTGGGAGTGCTATCCCTTTTCAAGAGGCGGCCAATGTGGCCAGCAAAGTTGAGATGGTTTTGTTGCAGAGAGGTTTTCATGGTCGGATAAGAGGCCCCGACGTTTAGGTAGATTCAGTAGTGCTTCGTTTGGAGGCAGAGATTCATATGGTAGAGGCCATCCTCCTAGGCCCTTTCAGTCAGCTCTTTAGGTTTCTCACGGTGCTTTAGGTAGCCGTGGTTATCGCGTGTAGTATTCTGATCAGCAGCCCTACAGTGCACCACGAGCTCCTATCAGTGCACCGCCGCTCCAGAGTTTTTGGGGTGTTCATTCAGGTCGCCAGGGTCTCTTATTTTCCTCAGCCGCAGAATTCAGGTGGATGTTATGAGTGTGGTGAGCATGGTCATATCCGAGGGCTTGTTTGATGTTGGTGGGTACTTAGTCGCAGTAGAAGGGTTTATGTGCTATGATTCAGGCACTAAATGTTCTACAGACCATCTAGCCAGCTAGGGGCAGGGGTAGAGGTGCTAGATATAGGTAAAGGATTTAGAGATGGAGCTCACACTGCTAGAGGTGGAGGCCAGCCAGCTGCAGGCCATCCTAGAGATGTAGTCTAGGGTGGTGGGGCCTAACCCCGATGTATGCTCTTCTAGCCAGGCCCGAGGCTGAGGCTTCAGATACAATTATCACAGCTACTGTTCTGATTTGTGATAGAGATGCTTCAGTGTTATTTGATCCAGGGTTTACATACTCGTATGTGTCATCTTATTTTGCACTGTATCTAGTCATGCCTAGTAATTCGTTGAGTGGTCCCATTTATGTGTCTACGCCGATGGGTAATTCTATCATGGTAGATCGAGTCCATCGCTCTTTGTATAGTTGTGATTGAGGGTCTTGAGACTCGAGTAGATTTGTTGCTTTTGGATATGGTCAATTTTGATGTTATATTGGGGATGGACTGGTTATCACCTTACCCTGCTATCTTAAACTGTCATGCCAAGACTGTGACCTTAGCTTTAACGGGTATGCCTCGTTTAGAGTGGGGAGGAACTCTTGGTCATTTTACCTGAAGTGTTATCTTCTATGTGAAGGCTCGGCGTCTGGTCGAGAAGCTGGATGTTTGGCCTATTTGGTGTATGTTCGCGATTCTAATGTTGAGGTTCCCTCTATTGATTCTGTGCATGTTGTTCTTGAGTTTCCCGAATTATTCTTTTTAGACCTTTCGGGATACCACCCAACATGGATATTGATTTCTTCATCGATTTGGCTCCGAGCACTCAGCCTATTTCTCTTCCTCCATATCATGTGGCCCCGTCAGATTTGAAGGAGAAGTTTCAATACTTGCTGGAGAAAGGTTTCATTAGATCCAGTATTTCACCTTGGCGTGCGCCGGTGTTGTTTGTTAAGAAGAAGGACGGATCGATGAGAATGTGTATTGATTACCAGCAGTTGAACAAGGTTACAATCAAGAATAAGTAACTATTCCGAGGATTGATGATTTGTTTGATCAACTTCAAGATGCCAAGGTTTTTCAAAGATTGACTTGGGATCTAGCTACCATTTGTTGAGGATTAAGGCATCCGATGTCCCTAAGATAGGATTTCACACTCGGTATGGGCATTATGAGTTCTTGGATGTCATTTGGGTTGACCAATGCCCCGACAACTTTTATGGATTTGATGAACCGAGTGTTCAGGCCTTATTTGGACTCGTTCGTGATGGTCTTCATTGATGATATTTTGATATATTCCCGCAGCCAGGAGGAGCACGAGCATCATCTTAGAGTGGTTCTTTAGACTCTTAGGGATAGTCAGTTATATGTTTTGTTCTCGAAGTGTGAGTTCTGGTTAAGTTCAGTTGCATTCCTGGGTCATGTGGTATCAGTAAAGGGTATTCAGGTTGATCTGAAGAAGATTAAGGAAGTCAAGAACTGGCCTAGACCAGCATCGGCTATAGAGATTCAGATTTTCTTGGGATTGGTAGGCGACTATCATCAGTTCGTGGAAGGGTTCTCATCTATCGCAGCCCCGATGACCAGGTTGACCCATAAGGGTGCCCAGTTCAGATGGTCGGACGAGTGTGAGGCGATCTTTCAGAAGCTCAAGACAGCTCTGACTACGGTATCGGTGTTGGTTTTGCCCATAGGTTCAGGGCCTTATAAAGCTTATTGTGATGTATTTCATATTGGTCTTGGTACAGTGTTGATGCAAGATGGAAAGTTCATTGCCTATGCTTCGCGGTAGTTGAAGATTCATGAGAAGAAATATCTGGTTCATGATTTGGAGTTTGCAACAATTGTTCACGCATTAAAGATTTGGAGGCATTATTGTATGGCGTGGCATGTGAGGTGTTCACGGATCACAAGAGTCTTCAGCATTTGTTCAAGAAAAAGGAGTTGAATTTGAGGCAGGGAAGGTGGTTGGATTTGTTGAAGGATTATGATATCACTATTTTATAATATCACTATTTTATATTATCCGGGAAAGGCCAATGTGGTGGTCGATGCTTTGAGTAGGAAGTCAGCCAGTATAGGCAGTCTTGCTTATTTTCCGATCAATGAGAGGCCGCTCTCTTTGGATGTTCAGGCCTTGGCCAATCGGCTGGTGAGGTTGGATATTTCTGAGCCTAGTCGTGTATTAGCTTGCACGGTCGCTTGTTCTTCCTTTTTAGAGTGTATCCGTGATAGAAAGTATAATGATCCCCATTTGTGTGTCCTGAGAGACACGGTGCAGCGCAAAGGTGCCAAGCAGGTTACCTTAGATGATGATGGAGTTTTGAGATTGCAGGGACGAGTTTGTGTGCCTGATGTGGATTGGCTCCGAGAGTTGATATTAAAGGAGTCCCATAGCTCCCAATACTCTATTCATCCGCGCACCGCGAAGATGTATCAGGATTTACGGCTGCATTAATGGTGGCATAAAATTATGAAGGATATTGTTGCATATGTGGCTCGGTGTTTGAATTTTTAGTAGGTTAAGTACAAACATTAGAGGCCTGGTGGATTGTTTTAGAGGATTGAGCTTCCCGAGTGGAAGTGGGAGCAGATCACTATGGACTTCGTTGTTGGACTCCCGCAGACTCGGAGGAAGTTCGACGCAGTGTGGGTCATTGTTGATAGACTGACCAAGTTGGTGCATTTCATTCCTGTGGCAGTCTCCTATTCATCCTAGAGGTTAGGTGAGATCTATATTCGGGAGATTGTTCGTCTTTATGTGTGCCTGTGTCTATTATTTTAGACGGAGGTAAGCAGTTTACCTCGCGTTTCTGGGGAGCTGTTCAGCAAGAGTTGGGCACGCGGCTTGAGTTGAGCACAACATTTCATCCTCAGACAGACAGGCAGTCTGAGCAGACTATTCAGATTTTGAAGGAAATTCTCCGAGCTTGTGTCATTGACCTTGGAGGCTCCTGGGATCAGTTCTTGCCTTCAACATACTTTGCCCACAACAACAACTACCAGTCGAGTATCCAGATGGCTCCTTATGATGCTTTATATGGTAGGCGGTGTCGGTCTCCGATTGGATTGTTTGAGCTATGGGAGTCTCGATTGTTGGGTACGGATCTGGTTCACGAGGCCTTGGACAAGGTCAGGATTATTCAGGATAGGCTTCGTACACCTCAGTCCAAACAAAAGAGTTATGCAGACCGTAATGTTCGAGATGTGGCTTTTATGTTCGGTGAGCGAGTATTGCTTCGAGTGTCGCCTATGAAGGGAGGGATGAGATTTGGGAAGAAGGCAAGCTTAGCCCTAGGTTCATTGGTACGTTTGAGATTCTTGATCGAGTGGGAGAAGTGGCTTATAGACTTGCATTGTCACCAAGCTTATCAACCGTGCATCCAGTGTTTCATGTGTCCATGCTTTGGAAGTATCACGGTGATCCATCCACGTGTTAGATTTTCGCACTGTCCAGTGGGACATGGACTTGTCTTGTGAGGAGGAGCCGGTGGCTATTCTAGACCGCCAGGTTCGTCATTGAGGTTGAAGAGTTTTTCTTCTATTCGTGTTCAGTGGAGAGGTCAGCCTCCTAAGGCATCTATTTGGGAGTTCGAGTCCGATATGCAAAGCCGTTATTCTCATCTTTTCCCCGACTCAGGTACTTCCTTCTTCTATTCGTTCGAGGACGAACAGTTGTTTTAAAGGTGGAGAATGTGATGACCTTAAAGGTCATCACTTGATTTCAATGAATTATGTGTCTCTAAGGCCTTGAAAACTTCATTTAGAATCGCCCCGATTTACGTGCGCAGTTCGGGCGCATAGCCGAAAAGCTAAAATATGAAAATGTGTGCAAAATGATAAGTTTTTGTTATAAAATGAGCTAATTTGACTTCAGTCAGTAAAAGAACCCGGACTCGTGATTTGAAAATCCCGGAAGGTCTGTAGGACAATATGGGACTTGAGCGTATGCCCGGAATCTAATTCCGAGGTCCTAAGCCCGAGAAATAAATTTTTAAAGAAAATTATTTTCTAAAATTAGTTAAGGAAATTTGAAATAAAATATTATTAGAACATGATGGTATCCGGCCTATATTTTGGTTCATGACGCTCAGTACAGGTTTTATATATGATTTAAGACATTCATGTAAAATTTGGTAAAAAACGGACGTTGTTTGACCTGATTCGGACCTAAATTGCTAAAGTTAATGCTTTATGAAGTTTGGAAAAATATTTTTTATTTTGAGGTTTAATTCGTTGTTATTGAGGTTATTTTGTCGATTTGATTGCGCAGATAGGTTCATATGATGTTGTTGAATTAGTACGTGTGTTTGGGTAAGAGCCCCGAGGGCTCGGGTGTGTTTCAGACGTGATTCAGGAAGTTTTAGACATAAGAAAAAGTTGTAGAATTTTGGCTACAGGTGCTCTGGCGTGTTGTTTATCACGATTGCGTAGTAACTCTTGCGAGCGTGTAAGGTAAATAGGGACATGAGTGTAATTGTTATTCGAGAATCCGAAGCCACTGTCGCAAACGCGGAGCACTGGTGGATTGCTCAACACAAACTCGACTTATGTGACGCGAACACGTAGTGTAAATTGGAGGTGGGATGGGATGTGGTCGTTCTTCTACGCGAACGCGTAAGCTTGTCCACAAACGCGTAAGCTTGTCCACGAACGCAGAGGTCACGGGGCCAACCTTTCGCGAATGCAAGGAAGAACTCGCGATCGCGTAAGTCCACTACTAGCAGCCCTACGCGATCATGACAGTATTCTCACGAACGTGATGAGCACTGTCGCCCAGGTTTAAAAACAGTATCCATTTCGGGATTTATTCAAAATTTAATAACTTCTTCATCTTAACTCCAAATTGGGTGATTTTTGTAAGAGGATTTCACCACAAAATCATAGGCATGTAATCTTAGACTCGTTTTCTTCAATTTTCACTAACACCGATTATATTTCCAGGCTTAAATCATGTGATTAAGGATAGAAAATTAGGGATTTGGGTAGATTTAGGAGTTTTTGATTATTTATGATATAGACCTCGTTTTTGGGTCGGATTTAAAAATAAATTATATATTCGGGCTCGTGGGTGAATGCGTGATCGGATTTTGGTTCGAACCTCATGTTTTGACCAAGCCAGGGGTCGATTTTTGTATTTTTGAAAAGAATGATTAAAAAGCTATAATTAGACATTGCAATTGGATTGTTTAGCATTTATTGATGTGATGAAGTCGATTATGTCTAGATACAATTGAATTTGAGCCGAATTCAAGAGGAAATGCGGTAATTGAGGATTGAGTTGACTGTGAACGTTTGAGGTAAGTGTTGGTCTAATTTTAGCTTGAGAAATTAGGAGTTGAGTCCTAATTTCTATACGTTTATTGTTAAGCACGACGTATAGGCATGGTGACGAGTATCTATACATTAGTGTCGAACACGACCGTGAATGTTAATTGATACTTGTTGTATTCTTGAATGATACTATGGTTGCAATAGTGGGTAAATCCTTGATGTTGAGCAAAAACTTAGTTAATTTTTGTGGAATCTACTTATGACTGAGTAATGGTGATAACTACGATAAGTAGGAGTTGAGTTGAGATTGGTTATAGCTGAATCTCCCTTGTAGGGACGTATATACATGCACTGTTGAGCTCCCTTGCTAGGATAGAGTAGCTTATTGTTGATCCCTTGCTGGTACAGTTATTATGATTATTGTTGACTGTATATTTAAAACGGGTAGCGCGCTGCAATATTATTATATTGGATCGGGTTTCACGCCGCAACAGTTATATTATATTGGATAGGGTCACACGTTGCAATAGTTTGATTATATATATATATATATATATATATATATATATATATATATATATATATATATATATATATATGGATTGGGTGGCACGCCACAATAGTGTTAAATGATAAGGGATCGGGTTGCACGTTGCAACAATATGTAAGCATTGTACTGTCCTTTCATATTTCTATTTAGTTTCTGCAAGCTTGATATGTTCCCCGAAGCATGTATCCCCCCCTTTTAAACTGCTTATTTCCTGTTTACTTTTCCGTCATATATTATATAACTGCACAGGTTTATCTGGAGTCTGGTCCTAGCCTCAACACTTCCTCGCCAGGTTTATGCCAAACACTTACCTACACATGGGGTCGGTTGTGGGGATGTTACACTCTGCACTTATGTGCAGATATCAGAGCGATATTTTGTCAGAAGTAGTAGGGGATCCAACCTCGAGATTTCGAGGTAGTTCCTGTAGGCGTTCGCATGCCCGACATCTCTTCTATCAGTTGTTTTCTTCTGTTATCATTTGTATATGAGACAGACAGTGATCTTTCTTTCGAACATTTATATGTAGTAATCATAGTTAGTCCGTGGATGTTGTGACACCAGTTTCCGGGTAGAGGCATATGTTGATTTTCGTATTATTTTCTCTAAACCTTTCGCTTAATCTCATATTTCGCTGTTATTTAAATGCTTATCACTTTATACGTTGTAAAAAGGATTAAAACAAAAGCGTTAAAGATTTCTAAGTTTGTGGCTTGCCTAGATTCTATGAGTAGGCGCCATCACGACTCTTGAGGGTGGAAATTTCGGGTCATGAAAAAACGCTAGCTGACACTAATTCCTTGCTCACTATGATCGCACCAAGATTTCGTTATTCATAATCCACATTTAAACTCTCTGTATTGATTCCTCAAATAAGTTAGGAATGATGTTGTCCAACAACTACCTAAATGCATACCTTTTTTCAAGCATAAATATCAAATGGGCGTAGTTAATTTAGAGTTCTTCAATCAGCAACAAAGAAAACATAGTTGAACAAGTAGATAAAAATCAATGGTAAATTTATATTAAATGCGGTGGAAAATTATCCTTCAATAGGTTCCATCAAACCCTAGATGAGAGAGCTTATCCACTCATAATTATATAAACAATCTTCATAATGTTCAAAAGCATTAAACTACAAATTAAAGAGGAATAGAGGGAAAATTCTTTTGATTCCTTGCTCCAAAGTGTTCTATAGTCTTTTTTTTCTTCCCCTCAATTTGTTTTGGGAGTATTTATTTGCTAGGGTCTAGGTCCTTGAGTTCAAATCCGAATCAAAGTATTTTTAATTCGCAAACAGTTGGCCGTCGGGTGCCTGATCTCACGAGGCCATGCTTGTAGCATGCCTAGGACCTTGCGACGCGAGGCCTATCGCGAGACAAAGCTGGCTTTAGAGCTGGCAACGCCTGGCCTTAAGTCACCAAATTATGGCTTGTGATCTTTTTTATATTTTGTCCTCTTTTTGTGCAACCTTCACTCGTTTTTTACTTTTGATTCTCCTACACATAAAAATATACAGTTTAGCTCAAATATCGCACAATTTATAACCACAAAACCAAATGAATATAAGACAAGTAATGTACTAAAAATATAAAATTATGGCCAAACATAGTTAATGAGTGCTTTCAAAAGTAGAATGAAATGAATAAAGTTTCACTGAACTAACTCTAATATGTTGGGTGTTCATTTCTTGTTTGACACCATGTTTGGATCATTATTTCCCATCATTTTATATTGTATTGTATTGTATTGTATCATAATGTATCGTATCGTTTTATGAATATAATTTTTAGATAAATTGTAGGGAAACTTACATAAATATCCTAAATAAATCTCAATTTACCAACCTCTAGCCATTAGTCACAGACTTACCAAAACTAGCCAACAAAAATTAAAAAAATCAAATAATAGGGTTCTTTATATCAAAGAATCACGTGAGAAAATTAACTTTCATATTTTTAAGCATGATTAACAACATTAGATACAAGACGAAAAGGATATTTTATGGACGGGGTAGCAAATAAGGTGATGAAATACAAAAAGCTATAAAATATTCCAAAAATCTAAACAACAAAGGAACTTTTTCAATGAGTATAGTTGAAATTCATTGAAAATATATGGATATGTCAATATATAAAATTTTAGGAAAATTGGAGGTGATTTGGAGTGGTTTTGTATCAAATTCGTAATTAAATCGAATTCAAAAAAGTCTTATGTGACAAATGTATCAAACATGTATCACGCACGCAGCTCACATACAGGTATACATGTGATACACAATTGATACAAATATGATACACATGGGATACATAAATGATACACAGTGTAATACACATATTATTTTTTCATGTTCAGCTTTTGCTTCGAATTTTCAATTCAAACCGCCTCAAAACTTCACCAAATCATTTCAAAACTGAGATTCAAGCTCCTTAAGTTGTGCCCAAAGAAAAATTTTGATTTTTTTGCTACAAATAGCTAATTGGCTAATTTGGCTAATATTAGTAATATTTTATCAATTGGCCAATTTTTATAATGAGCTACTTATAAATGAAAAATTAGTAATTTTTTCTAGATTGTATTGTTTGTTATTATTAAATAACATTTTATTATTTGGTTTGACTGTATTATATTGTGCTTTAATTGATAAATTTATTAAAATACCTTTAATTATTTAAAAATTAAATTTAAAAAATTATGCAAAAAAATAATTTAAAACAGAAGAAGGCAAAAAACCTTAAGAAAGTATAACAAAGAAGCGAGGCAGAAGAAGGCAAAACAAAGGAGCACATTTAGTTAGAATTGAGTTAAAAGCAAATTAGGAGAATAAATAAAATAGAAGGTGGCACAAAATACCTTTAACGTTGGCAGCATAAGTTCTGAAAAAAACAAAGTAAGTTATAGATTGGAGATTTGGAGTTAAAATAGTATAAAAAGGTAAATAATAAAATAGAATTGTGGAGTAATAAGTTAGGACATAATTGAAAAGAAAAATAGAAAATAATCTCTCCACACCAAATCAGTTGTTTCAAAAAAGGGAACTTTTCACTGTATCTCTGCCTTCTTAACAGGTAGAGTAACTAAGCTTGGATACACCTCTGGTGTTTCAAGTACATATACTTGCAACCTAAGAAGTAAGAGGTGACGAAATTGCATAAGAATTCCTTTACTACTAGTGATCCCAACTGTTGAAACTGATGAAGGTGGCAATTGCACTTTCTTCAACAATATGGCATTATTTTTTTCAAAAGATATTTAAACAGATATACTTTAGGCATTATATTGAAGGATGGGTCTAAGATTCGTTCGCTGACCCTTTAGGGGTGTACATAGATCGGGTTGGTTCGGATTTTATAATTACCAAGTTAAATTAATTGTATCGGGTTATTAAATCTAAAAACTAAACCAAACCAATAAAACTCGGGTCTCGGTTTTCCTCGGGTTTTCTCGGGTCTTCAGGTTATTCGGATTTTTTCGGGTATTTTTTTCCGGTAAAATCTTCATAGAACAAAATATATAAATTGTGCTCAAAATATTTCATTAGTCCTAGTAAGATACAAATATATAAAGTGTTTTTTAAGAAAATAACACAAATATGAGATATGTCATGGCATTATCCTAAAATATTCAATAATAAAAACAATAAAATTATGTAATATAAATATTGCTATTAATTTTGAATTAATTGGTTACAATAATTTTCCAACAAGTGGCTTTCTCTCTCTTCTCAGCTTTCTCTCGGCGCACGTTAGTTAACGTACGCTGAGATCCGTTTCCATGGCGAGGGGGAGGGGACGAGGTAGGGGTTGTCCTAGAAAAATCTCGATTTCCACCATTGACAGAATCATTTCAACCATAAATCAACCTTTCACAGGAGTATCGGATCATTCAGCCGATTTGCCAGGCGAGGGGGAGGAATCTTCGATTCCTCAACAACCTAATGGGGTAACGGAAAATCGAAGCTTTGTCGAAGCATCGATAACTCCGATGATGCAGGTGATCGGTGAAATTGACCACATGCAGAAGGCGACGCCACTTCCAGCACCAGTGACCGTTATAAGTAAACCAGTGGAGGTGATTCCAACTGAGGCACCAAAAGGGAACTGGGCAAATCTGTTCCAGAAGAATCGATTTGCCGCTAATGGTATGGCATTAGAGTATATTCCACCGGTGATGATTGACGGATAACCAGTAGGTCAGTTAAACAAAGAAGAGGTGGAGGTGGAAGAAAACAAATGGAAATGTGCCCTAATTGTTTATGTTTTAGGGGAAGGGCCGGGATATAATGCGATGAAAAGGTTTATCAGTCTGCATTGGTCCCATGTACCTGAGCCAGACCTCTTCTATCATGAGGAGGGATACTATATAGTGAAGTTCCGATCAATCGATGATGCTAGAGAAGTTCTATGTGCTGGCCCCTAGTCCATTGCAAATAGGCCCATGATCCTTAAACAATGGACGACTGATTTTGATTTCACTATTGAATTCCCTGCTGAAATTCCACTGTGGCTTAAATTTCCTAAGCTTCCTATGTCATGTTGGGGAGTGAGATCCTTGAGTAGGATAGCTAGTGTACTAGGGAAACCCATTTTTTCTGATGAGTGTACGACCAAACAGTCCAGAATTTCTTATGCCCGTATGCTCATAGAGGTGAATGTATCAAAAGAGTTGCCTAGTGAAATATGGGTAATGGATCCAGATGGTAAGAAGTTTCTGCAGGAAGTGACTTACGATTGGAAACCATCATACTGTGAAAGTTGTCTCATGGTTGGGCACAAATGTGTGATGAATTCCAAACCTAGCCAGCCTCCTCCAATGAAAAGACCTAGAGTGATTTAGGAATGGAGAACTAAAGCCCGAAACCAGAATGTTTAGAAGCAGCATGAGGCCCCCCTACAGCAAGCTGAGACCAGACAGAGCAATGTAATTCAAAAAGACCAGCAGGTTCCTCCTCCAATGCCAACAGAAATGAATAAACAAGGAGACAAAGGGAAACAGGCACAATCTCCAGAGTTCAACCTTACAAACTTTCCTCCTCTATCTCCTATTGTGGTGAGTAATCGATTTGAACCAATGTCTATTAGCAGGACTGAGATTCCTACAAATGAAGGGGGACCTAGTAGTTACCAATGAAGTGGTTAATATGGAACATTGGGGGTGTAAATAAAAGGTATAAACAGAAGGAAGCTATGGAATATATTAGGAGCAATAATTTTAACCTAGTTGGTCTGGTAGAGACAAAGGTTAAACAAAAAAATGCAGATAGGATTTCTAAGCTGTTAGTGCCTGGTTGGGGTATGCTAACAAATTATCAGGGAGCCATAAATGGTAGAATTTGGATTCTATGGGATACTCAATGATCAGGGTCACTGGTATTCAAGAAGAGGCACAATTGATTCACTGTAGAGTCAGGAACATTACTGGAGATGCACTCTGCTATCTTACTGTGGTGTATGGTTTTAATGGGATGGATCAAAGAAGAGCACTGTGGACACAACTACAAGATTATTCTATCACTATTACAGATCCTTGGCTAGTTGCAGGGGATTTCAATGCTATTCTGTATGCAACTGATATGCAATCATGTAACCAAGTGAAGCAGGCTGAGATTCTAGATCTCACTCAATGTATACAGCAGGCTGGACTTTCTGAACTACCCTGGCAGGGGGAATATTTTACCTGGACAAACAAGCAAATAGGCAGGGACAGAGTTTGTAGCAGACTAGACAGAATTTTTGGCAATTATGAATGGATGATGAACTGGAGCCATGTGCAAACTGTATATGGCTATCATTTAATCTGTGATCACAACCCTATGGTGATCACACTGGCTGAAGATATTAGGCAAAGGAAGACTCCTTTCAGATTTTTTAATGCATGGGCCAATCATGTGAAATTTCAACAAATGGTCAAGGAGAACTGGCACAGCAATACTCAGGGTTCTATGAAAGATGTGTGGATCAATCTCAAGGCACTTAAAGCAGCCTTAAAATCTTTAAACACTAAATATTTTAAGAACATTACTCAAAAAATTAATTCTAGTAGACAGGAACTGAAGGACATCCAAAACTAAATGGTACTGGCCTACACTGATGAATTGCAACTTAAAGAGAAGAAGACAGTACTGAAGCTGGAAAAGTGGTCATTGATTGAGAAAGGAATGAAAAACAGAAGTCGTCCGTATCAAGTGATACGTGAATTGCTTAGTAGTGCTTCGCCACTACCCTAGCTGGCGGAAATAGCTTAATGGTAGAGCATAGCCTTGCCAAGGCTGAGGTTTATCTATAGTAAGGGGCCTTTTCAATTCAATCTCCCACTTGATTTCGGATAGTCAAATATAAAGACTCTTTGTTAGCTCTTCGTGCCTCCTTGACTTCTCAAACTGAACTAAGACTTTCCAACTATAGGTATAGCCGGAAGGAGCTCTTTTTGTATTGAAAGTGTACAACAGAAGTCAAGGCAAAATGGATCCAACTGGGGGATTCAAACAACAAATATTTCTCTGCTGTCTTGAAGGAAAGGAATCAACACAAGAGTATTACTGAACTGGTTTCAGCAGGGGGGTCCAAAATTACCAATCCTGATGCTATTAAAAAGGAGGTCACTGACTTTTATAAGTCCTTAATGAGCACAACATGTGCCTCTCTTCCAGCTATAAATCGACTGTATATGACCAATGGTCCTATGCTAACATATCAACAGAAGAAAGACTTAGTTGCTGAGATCACTGATTCTGAGATTCTGGATAGTCTGAAGGTAATTGGTGCTGACAAAGTCTCGGGAATTGATGGGTATAATGCACTGTTCTTCAAGCAGACTTGGAGCATCACTGGCAAACAGATAACTGGTGCAGTCAAGAATTTTTTCCAGACCAACAGGATGTACAGACCAGTTAACTGTGCCTCCCTTACCCTGTTACCTAAAGTTCCTAATCCAACAACAGTCAAAGAGTTCAGACCAATAGCTTGCTGCTCAGTGTTATATAAACTGATTTCCAAGATACTAGCCAACAGAATGCAGAAGATCATGGCTAGCATCATCTGTGATGCTCAAGCAGGATTCATCCCAGGCAGGAAAATTGCAGACAATGTTATATTGGCTCATGAGTTAATCAAAAATTACTCCAGATCTCATATAACTCCTAGATGCATGATCAAAATCGACCTGCAGAAGGCATATGATTCTGTAGAATGGATTTTCTTGCAACAGGTGATGGAGGCAATGGGATTTCCAGTCAGATTCACAAAATGGATTATGGAATGTGTCCAAACAGTCAGCTACACACTGATGATCAATGGGGAAACAACTGAGCCTTTTAAAGCAGCTAAAGGCCTTAGACAAGGGGATCCAATCTCTCCATTTCTCTTTGCCATCGTAATGGAGTACTTAAGCAGATCTTTGGCTGAACTGAAGAAAGACCAAGACTTTATATTCCATCCAGGCTGTAAGAAACTGGGCATCACTCATATCAGCTTTGCTGATGACCTGCTGTTGTTTGCTAAAGGAGATAAACAATCTATACTTACCATGTTCAAGTACTTCTCTCAATTCACTGAAGCTTCTGGGCTGAAAGCCAATCTGACCAAAAGTTCAGTTTACTTTGGAGGGGTAAATACTGAAGTCCAGAAACAAATAACTGACCATCTAGGCTATGTATATGGAGAATTACCTTTCAATATTTAGGTATACCTTTATCTACAAAGAAGATGGCTGTGATCCAGCGGCAGCAACTGGTTGATAGAATTACTGCTAGGATCACATCTTGGACTGCCAGGAAACTGTCGTATGCTAGAAGACTTCAATTGGTCCAATTAGTGGTCTTTGGTATTCAAGCTTATTGGGCTCAAATTTTCCTCATACCATCAAAAATCCAAAAGCTTATTGAGGCAATGTGTAGAAGCTTTATATGGTCTGGGTCAGTGGGTATCTCTAAGAAAGCATACATTGCCTGGGACAAAATGTGCCTGCCAAAGTCAGCTGGTGGGCTGAATCTCACAAACCTCCTGCTGTGGAACAAAGCAGCCATTGCTAAGCTATGTTGGGACTTGGATCATAAGAAGGATACTTTGTGGGTTAGATGGATTCACAGAGAATTTATAAAATTAGCAGCAACTGGAGACCATGTCTATACCCAAACAAGCTAGTTGGATGGTTCGAAAGATTATTGCAGCAAGTAGACTACTGCAGCAATATCAGAGTCTGCACATGCCAGTGTGCTCTATTAGACTATTATATCTGCTTCAAATTGGTCAACTCCCTAGAGTTACTTGGAAGAACTTAACTGCTCAAAACTATGCTAGGCCAAAAGCTGTCTTTAATTTATGGCTGGTTCTTCAGAATAGATTACCAACCAAGGATAGGCTGCTACAGTGGAGTATGAATGTAGATAGCATCTGTGTGTTGTGCCAGCAAGCTCCGGAGACCAGGGATCACCTCTTCCATAGCTGTCCTTTTACTATTCAGCTAAAACATCAGACACTGTCTTGGATTAGGGAAACTCACCCCAATTGCCTAAATTGGGAACAGTTTGGTCAATGGATTATTGGTAATGCTAAAGGGAAATCGAGCCGAGCTCACATATTCAAAATGGTTGTAGATGAACTCTTCTATGCCCCGTGGTTAGAAAGAAATGCGAGGATCTTTGAAAATATCTTTCGTAGCAGTGATAAACTACTTAGGACCAATTCTTATACTTGTAATATTAGAGGCACCCCCAAGATTAGGTTACAGCTTTAGCAATATCTTCTGTAAATAGAGGGATAGGTATAGCGATAGTTGATATAGAATTAAGATATGATAGTCAGCTGTGTAATAGCTGCACTATGGCTTTGTACTGAAATCTCTTTGGTGATTAATACAACTTTTAATTACCAAAGAAAATAAAATATTGCTATTGCAAAAGTGATAATAAAAATAAACATAATCTAAAAGTACTAGGTCATACTAAAATAAGTAGACTAATAAGAGAGTATTAATTACATGACTAAACGCTAAAGAAAAAATAAAAATAAGTTATGCATTTTTATCTAAATAATTATAAAATAAAAAATAGATATTCAATACATTCTCGTTCGTAGTATCGAATTGAATGTCTTTTGTTAACATTAATATTGATTTAGTTTTGGTTTGGACTTTTGTTAGCACTATTTGATTTAGAAATGTTAATGACTATAAAACTTATTGGAACATTCAAAAGTTCTACGTTAAACCTTGAAATAATACCTCAAAAGATAAAATTATGAAATTTTTTAAGAAATATTTATAAATTACATCACGATAATTATATTATATATTAAATATTTCTAAAATTTCTATATATGTAATGTCGGGTTGATCTTGTTTTGGTTTGACTTTTTTTAGTTAAAACCAAACCAAACCAATTATGGTCAATTTTTTTTCCAATACCAAAGCAAATCATAGTCGGATTTTTTTTTAGTTTGACACGAATTATCGGGTTGATGCGGTTTGTTCGTTTCCTTTGTACACCCTTACTGACAATGCAAAAGATATTTAAACACTCAGGCACTTACATAATAATTTAAGGTAACCTGAAAAAAATGTTAAGTAATTTGCTATAATAGGTTAGGTTACACTGATAGAAAGTTTTAACTGTTAGTGTGTATAACTTAAATTCCGTAATCAACATATCACGTGTTTCTTGAGAGCTCGATAGCTGAGAGATATCATTCAGAAAAAAATTCCTGAAAGCCCACAATAGGCAACTGTAATTTGACAACATAGTTAATATCAAGGAGAATATTGTTGTGATTTTGTAAATTTTGTGCTTATATTAAATCTAATGAAGTATGTCTGATCTCCAAGACACTCAGAATATGGGAACGTCCAATTAATGGAGCTGCATATATTTATAATAATCATGGAACTGCCTAATGCACCCATTTTTTTGAAATCCTAAATTATACGCCCATGTGTACCATCACTTTGGGTGGCCCAAGAGACTTATAACCGTCACTTTGGGTTGCCGAGATGATTTTGGACATGAATTTTTTCATAAATAGCCCGCTAGCTTTACTGTTTATTTTTTCTGGAATAATACATGGTTTATGCACTACTTATACACAATTAACATATTATATACATAAATTATATATACATACTATACATTTACATGTTATTTTTGGTTTAAGCGATTGGATAAATGACTATTTGGGTTATGAACATTTGGACATTTGGTCATATGCCCATAGAAATTTGAGAAATCTTCATAAAGCACTATTTTTTAGTGGTAATTAGCTCTCTATATATATCATTTGCTATATTACAGATTGTAAATACATTTTCTATTGTTATAAGATGTATTAGATGTATTTAAACTGCTGTATTCATGAATACAATAGCAAAAGTAGGCGTGAATCAGAGAAGTCCAGCTAATCAGTTGTTGTATTCGACTGTATTCATGGCGTGAAACATGAGATTATAGCTGGACAGATTATTGTATTTGGCTGTATTCACCGCATGAAACAGAGAATTATACTATTTTAAACGAAAAGTGAATCAATTAACATAATAGACTCCTAATATAACTCAACAAACTCAATTATAACACATACAATTTCTATTTCCAGTTATAAAAAAGATTCTCAACCGAAAAGTATCCCAAAAATATAGCAACCTTCAGAGAAATTATATAATACTTTTGAATACATAAATTATATTAATTAAAAAAATTTATGAATACATTCATGTCATATAACAGATAGTGAATACAATGAAATACATAGAATACATCGGGATACGTTGAAATACAATAAAAAAAGACAGTGAGTACAATAGAATACATCGAATAAAGAGAGATACATTGAATTACTATGATAAAAAAAATAATGAATACAGTAAAATACATGAAATACAACATGATACGTTAAAATTATATTGAAATATATTAACGGAAAATTAAGTTGCTTAGTCCCAAGCTCCGTTATCTTTGTTCAAGAACAAATCCTAATTTTTGGCGAATCCGCCGTCGAGCAAAAATCATGAATCTCACTGTTCCCACGCATATTGTACAGTAGCCGAGCAAAATCATGGCAAGGTAGTAATGAGTTCTGGTGACATAATAAAGACTCTATTAAAGCTTGAACCTTGTATTGAAGATGACGAAGTTAAGAAAAGTTCGTGGGTATGTTGTGTTGCGTTCGCCGATTGGAGGCTTCATCTCCTTTCGGTTCAATTTCGGTTGTAGAAATTACTAAATACTTTTGAACCGTCATCTATGATGGTCAAGTGTGACACACGTCATGGAAATTACATAGCGTGTTGTTTGATGTACAGAGGTGATGTTGTACCTAAGGATGTGAATGCTGATGTTGCCACAATTATGACAAGGAGAAAGTCAGAGAAGTCTTCATAGTATACCAGGCAAAATTATCGTTTGTGACTAATGGTAGGTGATATTGGTGAGAAAAATTTTGAGATTGAGTATCGTATTTTCAGGGAATGAGGGAAGAGAATGACATGTATCAAAGTAGAGGGAGAAAAAAAATAGTATAACTGAATAACGTATTTAGTGCCTTAGGGATAAGAGGTAACTAAAATTAAATATTTTGTTATAAACATTAAAAGGTATCTGTAGAATATAATTTTTTTAAAATAATATTTATTTAAAATAAATAAGGTGTTAACCTTTGCTATAGAAGTAAAAATTCATAAAAATTTCCATCTGAAAACCATAAATTTCTTTCTTTTAAATGTGAGCAATAATATTCCATAATTACAAAAAGTTGTTTCAAATTGTTTGACATTGTTTCATAAAAAAATATTGTTCTCTACAACTTTACAGTTTTTAAGACAATTATAACATCGATAGAATAACTAAATAAATATGTTGCTAATAATTTGGTGAGATAGGAACCTATTTTGCTTCTATGGACTACGGAGTTGTTTGATTAGAGGTGTAATAATTCTTTAAGATTGACATAAAGAAAAAACAATTTTTTTTGCTAGGAACATCTGGGAGAGAATAAACCTTATTGGTCCAATGCATGTTAAATGTCAGCGTTGATTTTTGTAATTTTATAAGTGGGTCGAAATAAAACTTATTTTTGGTTCAATGCCACATAACCACGTGGTCCATTGAACAATAGTAATACATTTAATGAAAGCTCCACAAATTCTTCCATTTGTTTGTCATAAAAGTTGTTTTGATCTCATAAAAATTGTTTTGATAATAAAAGTTGTTTTGATAATAGAAATAACGTCGCATGCTTTTCTGGACGAATAGATAGACGAAGGACATCTGTAAACTATTTAGCAAACTATATGGGTAGTTTAGGCCGTTTTAAGATCTCAATACTCTCTTCCTGTTTTATGGTCCAATTCGCAGTTTTGAATTTCAATTTAGTCAAATAAAAATATAGTTTAAACAGTATATAAGACAAGTTCAACTATAATATTTTGAATCTAACACAAGTTACTCACATTAAGGTCACATAATTTTTCTTTTTTATTCATCTATTAGTAACTTTTGGGAACTAAAAGGCGATTACACTTCTACAGGTTTTACATAAAAAAGAATAACTGCGCACAAAAACAGGACAAGATAACTTAAAAGTGCTGCAATTTCAATTAAGCACTGATTTTCTTTTCGACGTAACTATCCAACACTAGAAGAGATTAATAGACTTTGATTGCTCCATATCACTTTCTTGCCTGTTGATATCGCAGGAGGAAAAGCTTCTGTAGTATGTAAGGGACGAATGAGAATCATTTTGTTGCATAAGTAGTTCCATTCTAGGCATGGGAGGTAGCAAATTAACATTGGCAGCATGCGATAACGACCAATAACTTCCTGCAAAATTTGGAGACATCATTGATGTTCCATGTCCGAAAAAGGACCCAACTTCTACCCTTCGCATTATGGGCACGTGAGGATGAATTCGGACAGTGTTCTGCATCATTTGTGGGATCACACTGGATATGTTGTTGTTACTCTGCATCATTTGATTTCTTGCAAGTATATTAGATGCAGGAAATCCATCCACTGACATCACCTAGCAAACAAGTACGTTATATTAATTAGAAAACTTGTCATCTACCCCTCTTCCTAGCTAATAGAGTAGGTAGAAATTTTAATAAGAGGATTAAAAATAGAAGGCAAGAAAACGAAATACTTGGACTTGAAACTACAAAAAGACTTGAGAATCAATGATAGATAGACAAGACTCAAGAGATAGACAACCGATACATACATATTTCTCAGAAAAGATATTATGAAATAAAAGAGCAAATGGATCTTATCCCCAGTATCAAAAACGCATTCCTATCTATTGATAGAAAATTCTTCGTCAAATATCGGACTTTGCTTTTCCTAAGGGATTACTGATCATATCCAAAAGTAACTTTTTACTGAATTTGAGACTTTACACACCAAAAAACTCTTAAATGAAAGTATTTGTGCTTGGATTGCGGCTTAAGATCAGCTTCACAAAACCCTTATATTCCCCGAGGAAGTTCTATCACGTGAAAACACGATCCTTAATGGAACTTTAACCTTAGCTGCTCAGATGCAATTTTGTAGATTCATTTGTTGCCCTACTAAAAGCTTATATTTGGGCAACATATACATATTTTTCGACGAAGGGGATTCAATTAAGCCTTCTTCGAACCATTTAGCTTTGGCCTCGGTCCTAGTCATGGCCCCAAACAGCACATGAGACATAAAGGATGAGGGGAGTTACCTGGACTTGGTTTTGTAGGGTTTGAATGTATTGTATGGTCTGATCAAGAACTGAGGCTCTACCTGACTGGTCCAAAGAGCATATTTGGCCAACATTAGAAAACATTAAAAAGCTGGGGAAAAAACTAGGCAAAGTAATAGTGTATTAGAACTGCAAACAAGAGCATTAATCTTTTCAAAGTTTAAATGGAACAAAGAGGATTTCTTTTCTTATGCAATTTCTAGTTGAGAAGAAAATAATGTACTAAGATAAATCATTTCATATTTAGAGAAGTTCTAAACAAAAAGAATAATTAACGTGAACGAGTAATATCTACCTTGTTACAGTTGGGGATTAGTTCCTCCAGAACCTTCACCCTTTTCGCAATCTGTTGTCTACGTCTCTGCATGTATATGACACAAATATAAATTAAAGACGCATATATAATTTCAAGATACATAATCTCTAAATTAATATTCATTAACACAAAATATACAACGTGATGATATTTAACACTTACCAGTAACCATACTATCCGTTGCCATGCATGACTCATGAGACTGATATAAACCACGTTCAATGTATATTCTATTTATAATTACTTATTGGATTGAGGCCTAAGAACTTTATACTTCTACAGTAATTAATTAGGAAAAAAATGAAATTCAAGAAAGACTGACCTTCTTCTTCTTTTTATGCATTTTTAAAATACTTGCTTTTGAAGGCTGCAAACCATCTTTATTCCTTCTTGATATTCTCTCATTTGCCTGATAATAATCAGATTATAATTAAATTATAATATAGTAAAAATACTATCAAATCACACGTCACATCAAACATTGAGATATGTTTGAGCTAAGTCAATTAATTGTAGCAGAGGCGGAATCATGATTTGAAGTTTGTGGGTTCAGAATTGTAGTTTGTTAAAGTTACTGAGTTCTAATTTGATAATTAGTACATATCTTTTAGATTTCCTAAGACAACACATTATTTAGACCAAGGACGGAAATAAAAACTCACATCAAATTCAGGCACTAAATGATCTATATTTTCTCCACATTTTCTCTTTATCCCTCTTGATTCCCTATCTAGGTTTCCATGACAGGGATTTGACTGAGTTTTCTTGCCTTGCTGTGACTGCTTCGAATCAATCATAAGCTCATGATAATTTTTCATCCCAGGAATACCTAAGGTTAGTAGAGTTGGTGTTGAATTGTCCAAAAAGTTTGTCTGAGAGACTTCATCATCTTCAACCTTTAAATGACTCAAATTTATTTTCCTGTAAGAATCTTCATATGGTGAAGAAGGAAAGCTTAAGTTACACTTAGATATTTGGTCACTCATTTTGGAGCAAAAAAAGAGATGGCCAAAAGTTGGTTGGAATTAATGAAACTACCCCAATAAAATGCAGATGGAATGTAGTATTTATATATGCGACTGCGAGGGTGGAGGTGGGATATGGGAATCGAAGCCAATAGGCAAATATTTCGTAAGGAACAATTATATCTTAGTTCCTCTGTTCCACTATATATTGCGAAATTGAATAGGCACGAAAATTTATGAAAGAAACTTTTTTTAAATTTATTGTTCCAAATAAGTTATAAATATTTGTATGGCCGTACATCATTTTATTAAGGTGTCAAAATAAAAGTTCAAAGGAAATTGTAATCATAATTAGAAAGTTACTATTCCTTTTTAAACAAATTAAATAAATATTAGCATATAAATTGGGATAGATGGAGTATTAAATAAAATTATAGCACATTAAATACTAATATAAATACTTCCTCCGTTCATTTTTAGTTGGCACATTTTAATTTTTCATGCTCCTTAATAAATGATAAATGAAGTATATATTTGCCATGATACACATATTAATTGATAGCATATTTTAATTTGGCGATTAGTGCATGCCTTATTTTTCTTGGTGGAAAACTCGCAAGCATACTTTGGGGAGGCGAGCGTCGACTTAGATTATGACTTATGAGTACGTATTCGAATTATAATATTTTCAATGAATAATCAATGGCTTTTGATAATCATATAACTATAGAAGATAATCCACTATCAATATCATCTATTCTGCGTAATGTTTAGAATAATTTATGGTGATGGTGTATAGGGCGGAGCTAGAGTACCGAAAGCGAATTTGGTGAACCCAGTAACTTTAGTTCTAACCCGTTATTTATCTTAAAATTTTTATTGAATACGTATAAATTAATAATTTAGAACCTAGGCTAGTAACTTCAAACTATCAAACTTTCGAACCCATAAACTTGAAATCCTGACTACGGCAATAAATGATCATGTAACGACATAGCGATAACGATGATGGTGTTCTTATCTATACTTTATGTTGATGTATAAGTAGATGGTATAACCATTGCAATAAGTCAAACAAGAAAAAAGGGATATTAGTTAACTACCTTTTATTTAGAGTATTGAAATTGCCTTTCGATCTTTATCGCCCTCGAGGCTTCATTCCGCTAGTTCTGCATGAATTACAACTAAAGCGATATTAGTTACGGTAATTAATTGTAACAGATGACTTGAAACCCACAAATGATATTTAAAAACCAACAATTAAGCAAACATTTGAAATATATGAATCAATTGGAGCTTTAATAAGCTGTTATGATCATAGTGTAGACGCATTATTTTATACGGGAAGGGAAAAATAATTTCCAGTTTAAATTTATCCCATAATTATTTTCCTTTGCTGACCAACCATTAACTCAACAAAATTGAGCAGCTAGGTACTGGCTTTTCCCCTTAAACGTTCAAGTCTTCCATTTCAATTTTTTTTATTAGTAATTTTCACTTCCGTCTTTTTTGAGTGAAGAGTTGCAATGGCGGATGTTAGTTTTGAGCTAGGAGCTCAACCACATTCAATAATTTTTAGGCGAAATATAAATATATATGCGAAAACAGGGGGCAGCCCAATGAAACCGGAAGCTTAAAGCTAAAATTTAAAAAGATGTGAGGAAATATCATTAGTAAAAATGTGAACGGTTGGACAAATAAATATGATTAATTTAGATAATCAAGAAAAATATTGTATAATTTTCTTTCAGATTTTAAGTTCTTTTTTAAGTATTCCACAATATAACATTATCTAATATTTTAAAATTTTGAGTTAAATTATTTAAATATTCATAACTACTAAAACAAATATTTGTAACTAGAACCAATGTAGTGTATGAAAACAGAATATTAATATTTTGTTAACTTAAAAAATCCTTACTATTATAAATAATTATAACTAATAGAAAAAGTATAAGGAGCCTTTGACTCTTGGGGGAAAAGCTGAAGTTTTAATAGCCTTAGCCCAGAGCCACCTATGCATGAAAAATTATAAAATTTTGACAAATATTAAATCTTAAATATATAATTTTAAAGCTACTGTGAGTGCAATGCTAAGAAATTTAAATGTAAGTTCAAATTCTAGATTGACAAACTATAATTACCATGGACGTAAAAATGGTTTCTATAGAGCTCGAAATGAAAAATATGCATAAAACAACAGTTCTAATATGACAATTTTACTAATTAATAGCTGTTTTACATACAATATTATGACGGTTTCTCAGCTGCACGGTTCTTTTACAAAAAGCCAAAAAATCATGGTTACGTAAATATACTTGTAAAGAATCATGAATAAAAAAAATTAAGAATAATAAAGCACAACTTCTTAGGTGTGCAAAAAGTAGAATCTAATGCCTGAAAAAATAGGTCCCACAGGTTTCAATGGTATTGTGATTTATATTCTTTTAGAAAGAAACTAATAGTAGTATACGTTCGTTTGGTTGTGTTTCATCCGACAAGTTTTACGGTGTTTACCGGTCCCGAGACACTATTCTAACAAACTTTACATGAAGCATACTGAAAAACATAGTAAACACAATAAATTTCCAAGCATGTAATAATCATAAAACAACAATTCACAAAGTGAATGCTAAAATCTTACTAGCCGCAAGCTGCCCAAATACTCCAAAATGAAGAGATATAGTCATAGGATGTAGCAAACATGCCGAAAATTTACGCTAAAGATTAATTTTCTTGATTTTGCTTGTCTTTTCAATATCTACAATAGCCAAAAAGTGACACCCATGTAGCCTGCAAAACAGAATCAACAAAAGGTGTTTAGAGGAGGGATCAAGTTTTCCATGTAGGAGTAAAATACAATCTGCTGAATTACGCCTCTGCATACTTCAAAGAGCTAATTGATCTCGACCCATCAAATCAATATAATTATTTGTATGTCTCAACGTAACAAAAGGATGAAGGACGTGGGAACATTATGATAATATGCGCCTTATCCACAACTTAATTTAGAGGAGAAATGCGACAACGTTTGCTTCTCTCTCTTCTGCTTTACTTATAAAGGGTCGCTTGAGAATCGTGTCGTTTTTGTGACAATGCGGTGGGTATTGGAGAAAAGCCAAAACTAGCTCGCCGAGACATGTAGTCTTATCCTTATATTTAATATTTATTATTTGTAATTTTTACAAGTTTCAAATGTAATTCTGACGCCCTTTTTCTATTATCCCTTTTGCTCGCACATGCAAAAACAGTCTTTGATTGAAGTCATTTTTCAGAAGGAAGTCATTTTTAGTATTTGGTTATCGAACAGTTTCGCAGGAATAAGGTAGGAAGTTCTTGAAAGGAAAGATACCGAAAATTTATTTAGAAACAGCCTTTACCCCAAAGTAAGGGTAAAATTTGTGTATATACTATCCTTTTCAGACCCCACTAAGTAGGATCATACCGAATTATTGTTGTTATTATTGTTGTTATCGATCAATTAAATATTTATAAACCGCTTAAATAAATCATTGTTATCGAATGGGGAAAATAGTATCAAATTAATTTTTAGTAAAGCTGTGTGCAAATTTGTGAAATATGCGACAATATCATCTTAAGTTGTTAGTTTGTCTCCTTAACTATATGACCTTGAGAAATTTTATATATCTTATGAATATCTTTTGAGATTGAATTAACTTCGAGATTCGTAATTACTGTAGAGTGGACATGAATATAAGTCCCATTAATTATGCATTACCAAAAAGAATTTTTATATACTTATTCGTGAAAAGGAATTAGGTCTGTACGTACAAAGGCGTATTAAAAACATAATTAAGTAAACTGTAATATCTTCGTAGCTATTACTACTTGTTTAGTGATAGATTTTCATCTTTACATAGTTAAGAAATACTAGTGATCGGTTTAACTAGAGGGAGGATGATGTATACAGAAGGTCCAACTAACCTAAAATTGAGGCATGCCGTTATTTGTAGCTATACCGTCATTTGATACAATGAAACATGAAGGCGTGAAGTGGCGTGGGATACTCGTGCTAGTATACTAAATACATGTCGTATCTATGCTTGGCCTCAAAACTTCACGTGATATTTCGGGAGCATCTGTCGATACGTCAGAGCTCATGCATGACTATACCAGATTAAACTTCGGCAACCTAAGACCATTCCTCTTTTGAATATATATATATATGTATGTATGTATATATATTTATATATTATATATATATATAGATAATGCTGACGTAAATTCTCTAACAATTCTTTATTCATGAATTACCAAATATGACACGAACTGGACAATTTCTTGATGGACTTCAGAATTATACCTTGCTCCTTTCGGCCCCATTTATGTAATAGTATTTGATTGGATACATAATTTAAGAATAAAAAGATATATGAAAGTTATAATTTAAAATAAGTTTTAAATATTAATTTTGCTACAAATTATCTTATTAATAATAAAAAATTAAATTAGGGTAAAATTATTTTTTAAGAAAATATAATTCTTTTGGGTTAATTAAAAAAGAAAATATGATACTTTAATTATTTACTATTAATAAAGGAGAATCGGAAGCTGCTTCCGGTCAAAGTGAATGGACTGAAAAGCCCAAATTATTTCTCCTGTCATCCTCCAGGCTTATCTGGGGTATTTTTGGTATTCACATATAATGTGCTTTAAATACTCTGCCTTTATTTATTTATCAATTTAGACAAAATGCTGAAACAAAAAAGTTAATCATAATGATTTTCTCTCTCTAAACCAAAACTCTCTTGGCGCAGTTTAAGCAAGGATTGCTAATCTGCACGATTAGTAATGGCGAGACAGAGGAAGAAGAACACAGCAAAAGCAAAAAACACAAAGCAACCGGAGAAACTTGACGAAGAGGATCAACGGATAGTCACACCAGAAATAGGAATTCAACAGAATTTGGAACTAGTGCAACTGTTCCATTCGGTAAAGGTATGAGAAGTGCACCAACGATCATGCATGGACATGAACTGAAGGAATCTGTGGAGAAGTCAACAATTCCAGCTCCAATTGCTCCAATTGCGGAAACTCCAACATATCTAGCAGAAAATGAAATAGAAATGGCAAGGGCAGCTAGGAAACTGACTTTCTCGACTGGAATTGAGGACTCAAAACGAACCCTAGCAGCGGTGGTACAAGGTAATAGATCAATTCAGCAGGAATTGAAATTGAACTGCTATCCCCCTACTGTTAAGGATTGGAGGAAAATTGTGTAGAGAGTTTTAGGAGAAGTAAGTTTCTTGTATTGCTCACCAAAGTATATATAGAGTACAGGGAAATCAAAACCTACCAACTATAGGATTGTACATTAATGAAGGAAAATCAAAACCTACCAACAATAGGATTGTACAATTAATGAGAGAATATTCTACCAATAATAAAAAGATACACAAAAGATATTTACAATATTTCCTAATACGCCCCCTCAAGATGGAGGGCCGGAGGACACGCCAATCTTGGACATCAGCAGAAGAAGCCGAGGACGAGATAAGTGCTTGGTGAGAGCATCAGCAAGCTGATCAGCAGAGGATACGTGAGCAACACGAAGGGACCCATTCTGAACCAATTGACGAACAAAGTGATAATCAATGGAGATGTGTTTCATGCGAGAATGAAACACAGGGTTGGCACAGAGATAAGTGGCACCAATGTTGTCACTGTAAATGACAGGAGCAGCCGGAAGAGGGACATGAAGCTCGCGCAGCAGGGAATGAAGCCACCGTACTTCAGCGGCAGCAGAAGCAATGGCACGATACTCAGCCTCAGTAGATGATCGCGCAACGGAACGCTGCTTTTTGGAGCTCCAGGAAATAGGATTTGGCCCTAGAAAAACAACATAGGCACCAGTTGAGGAGCGGTCATCACAGTTTCCACCCCAATCAGCATCAGAGAAACAATGCAGAGGTATAGCAGATGAAGGACGCAGCCAGACGCCAAAGTCACGCGTCCCATTCAGATACTGGAATAGGCGCTTAACTGCACCACGATGAGTGACAGTAGGAGCATGCATGAACTGTGAGAGTTTATTCACAGCAAAGGAGATATCAGGACGAGTGAAGGAGAGATACTGGAGGCCCCCAAGGGCCTGGCGATAGGCGGATGTGTCGGCAGGGGCCGAGCCGTCGGCGAGATGAAGACGAGTTGATGCCGCTGTTGGCGTCTGAACAGGATTTGACTCCATCATATTATGACGAGTCAAAAGATCAACAACATATTTCCGCTGAGAAAGAAAACACCCCTTGGAGCTGCGCAGAACTTCAACACCAAGAAAGTAGCTTAGATCACCCGTGTCTTTAAGAGAAAACTGAGACCCAAGAGAGTCAATCACACGGTTCAAGAAAGCAGAATCATTACCAGTCAATATGAGATCATCAACATACACCAAAAAATAGGCCGTAATACCAGAGTGATGAAAGACGAAGAGCGAAGTGTCAGAGGTAGTGTTGACGAAACCCATGGTCAGAAGGCTTTGGCGGAGCGCACTGTACCATGCCCGGGGTGCCTGTTTGAGACCATAAATAGCTTTCTGTAACTTACAGACATAGGATGGATAGGCTTTGTCAATAAAGCCCGGTGGTTGTGCCATATAAACATCCTCTGTAAGCCTCCCGTGGAGAAAGGCATTGTTCACATCCATTTGACGAAGAGGCCAGCCCTTGGATACAGCTATACTGAGAACCAAATGCACAGTTGCCGGCTTAATAACCGGACTGAAAGTCTCCTGGAAATCCACACCTGGACGCTGATGAGAGACCTTTGCAACAAGCCGGGCTTTGAACTTATCCACAATACCGTCAGGCTTGCGTTTGATGCGATAAACCCACTTGCAACCCACAACATTCTGCGAGGAATCAGGCTGGACAAGATCCCAAGTGCCATTCCGTAGCAGAGCATCAAACTCTGATGACATAGCAGCGCGCCAGCGCTCATCAGACATAGCACTGGACAGGGTCTGAGGTCCAGTAACAGCAGGAGAGGTGACAGCAGACATACCAAACTTCCTGTTGGGCATAAAGATGTTATTTTTGCTGCGAGTCTGCATATGATGAACACCCTGAGAGGATGCAGGAGGCGGCATAATTGGTGTAGCGGTAGCAGGGGGCGCTGGCGGTGCCGAAAGGGGCGCTGGTGGCGCGGGCGGTGGCGCCGGGAGTGCGTCCGGTGAAGGATCGCTAGTGGGAGCAATGGCAGGTACTGGTGGCGGCAGCGGAAGGACTTCTAGGGAGACGGGAATGGGTACAAGGGGAGACTCGGGGTTAGACATTTTGGAGAACGGGAAGACATCTTCATGGAAGGTGACATGACGCGAGACAAAGATATTAGACGTTGAGGGATCAAAGCAGAGATAGGTGCTTTGAGTAGTAGAGTAGCCGAAGAGGACACATGCACGAGATCTGGGTTCCATTTTGTGTGAGGTGTAGGGCCGAAGCCAAGGGAAGCATTGACAGCCGAAGACACGTAATTTGGCAAGGTTGGGGCATTTCTGGAAGAGAGATTCAAAGGAGGAGTGCATCGAGATATTTGTCTTGGGAAGACGATTAATGAGGTATACTGCTGTAGCAAAGGCATAAGGCCAGTAAATGAGAGGTATAGAGGCATGATGAAGGAGAGTGAGACCAGTATCAACAATATGACGCTGACGGCGTTCAGCATAGCCATTGTGCTGAGGAGTATGAGGAGGTGACGTAAGATGGGAGATGCCATGAGAGGCAAGAAAAGAGTGTAAAGCGAGAAATTCACCCCCATTGTCTGTATACAGAGTAATGATTTTAGCAGAGAAATATTTCTCTACAATGGATTTAAAAATGGGGAAGGTTTGTGAGACATCAGATTTACGGCGTAAGGGAAAAAACCAAACATACATAGAGAAATGATCAACAAAGATGACATAATATTTAAACCCTTCATTAGAAATAATCGGAGAGGTCCATACATCGGAGAAAATAAGCTTCAGGGGAGCAGTGGAAGATAGACTTGACTCAGAAAAAAGGTAACTTATGACACTTATGAAGCTTGCAAGATACACAGGCAAGATCAGACACATTACTGGACTCTATACTACTAGACGATACTAAATGACACAGGGTTTTAGCTGATGGGTGACCAAACCGAGAATGCCACAATGACGCAGAGAGCTTTTGTGCCGTGAGGGCAGATGGGAGAGTGGAAGCCGCCGGCCAGTAGTAGGTGTTGCCCCTAAGTGGGCCGCGAATGAGCGTTGCCCACGTGCGACGATCCTTCACCCAAAAATCAGTATCAGAAAGAACAACATTAACATTATTGTGATGACATAATTGGGCAACAGAGATCAAATTTTTACGCATATGTGGAACACAGAGAGCCCCAGGTAATAAAAGAGAGGAATGACTGTTAAGTTGTCCAGTATGAGTAATTGTCAAACCTTCACCGTTACTAATAACCACATTGTCGAAGCCAGTGTAAAGAATGTGAAGAGACATGTTGGCAAGGTCAGAGGTTATGTGATGAGAGGCACCAGAGTCCAGGATCCAATCGGATGCAGAGGGAATCGTCGGAGAGTGATGGGCTGTGTGAGCAGCTGGATAGGGCGGCGAAGCATAAGCTGGCCGCGGCAATGGTCCACCGTAAGGGGGCTGGTTGGCGCCGGAGACGGGATAGGATGGTCAGCGGTGTGCGGAGTGGTCAAATTCACTGCAGAGTTGGCACTTCCCATTGTACCCGCGAGATTGGCCATTGCTGGAGTAACCACCGCGACCGGAGACTAACCCGCGGCTGATGCGGCCGCGCCCGCGGCTACCGAATCGGTGACGGACTGGCTGCTGTTCGGCGACGAAGGCAGCCGACGGAGCCGAGTCGGATGTGACGGAGGTGGCCGGCACACAAGCAGTAATCTGAGCCTCCATGCTTAACAGCTTGTCATGTAATTCAGCAAAATAGATGGGAGACTCACGGGCTTGGATGGCATGAGAGAGTTCCATATAAGGGTCATCAAGACCATTTAGAACCTTTATGACAAGATCCTCAGAATCAACGGTAACACCCAGGAGAGATAATTCATCCACAATCACGCGAATACCGTGCAAAAAGTCAGTAATAGATTTAGAACCTTTTACCGGATTATGGAGCTGCTGTTTGAGAGCCATGATACGACCACGAGAAGCGGTGCCGTATGTGCGCACAAGGATGTCCCAGGCCTCTTTAGAGGTTTCCGCAGCGGCAATGAAGGAGATGATCGTCGGTGTGATCGACGAGATGATGGCACTGATAATAAGGTTGTCCTGGCGAATCTAGTAAGGATATGCTGGATTGGGGGAAGTCACGTCGTTGTCGATGATAGTGGCCGGTGGGCATGGCGTCGATCCGTCCAAGAAGCCGAGAAGATCGTAACCCGTAAGGAGGGTTCAAAACTGAAATTTCCACGCCAGGTAATTAGTGGAGTCCAATTTGAGTGGGATTTGAGCCGATGCATTGATGGCAATCGGCTGGAGAGGCGCGGTTGACGTCGTGGCGGCCATGAGCGCGAGGCAAGGAGAGGAGGCGCTGAACGACATCGAGAAAAAGAGGGCTGCCGATTAGTGCAGCGGCGGCGGCGACGGGCTCCGATGAGAGGAGCTACGGCGGCGGCGGGTTGTATGTATTTAGGGTTTGTTTGGCGATAAGCCACTGGCATATGATACCATGTAGAGAGTTTTGGGAGAAGTAAGTTTCCTGTATTGCTCACCAAAGTATATATAGAGTACATGGAAATCAAAACCTACCAACTATAGGATTGTACAATAATGAAGGAAAATCAAAACCTACCAACTATAGGATTGTACAATTAATGAGAGAATATTCTACCAATAATAAAAAGATACACAAAAGATATTTACAATATTTCCTATTAAATTGTACGTTTAAATATGATAGAGGTAGAGGAGAAAACAAGGAGATGGCAAACTAGCTTGATTGGGTGCGTATTAGGAGGATCACCTCAATTTAAGGAGATGCTAAATTTTGTGTATGGTGTATGGCTGTTTGTGTCAACTCCTCAAGTATTAATGCATGAAGAAGGCTATTATGTTTTTAAATTTGATTGTGAGGAAGAGAGAGACCTGGTTATGCAAAATGGACCTTATACTTTCAATAACAGGCCTATGATTCTGAAAAAGTAGGAGGCTGACTTAAAAATGAGCAAGGAATTGATGACAAATGTACCAGTGTGGGTGACATTCCTTGGGTTACCACTACTGTATTTTTTTTGGGAAGAATTGCAGTCTCAATATGAAAGCCAATATGTACTGATAAGCTAACATCACAAGAAGCTAGAATTTCATATGCTGGAATGTTGATAGAAATGGACATATCCCAAACATTGCCTAAGGATGTATGGATAGAGACCTCAAATCGAGAAGTAAGACAACAATAACTGAAGTATAATTGACATCCATCCTTTTGCCAAGACTGCCTCAGTGTTAGACATGACACAGGATAATGCAAAAACTAGAAAGGGAAAAAGAAGGAAGGAAATAGACAACATGAGGGGAAGAAACAATGGAAGAAAGAAATCACAAAATGGATTGCAAAAGTTAGAGAGGAAGCACAGAACAAGGTCACCACAGTTGAATAGAACAAGGTGATTATAGTTGAAGAGAACAAAGGAATTCAAATAATGAGGACGAGCAAAGGTAAGAGGCTGATTTTCAGATAGCAAAATCAATAGGAGAACAGGTGAAGAAAGAGACGAGTACAGTGAGAAAGAATGCAATGGAGGAAGCAGTGTATATTAGACTACAACAGAACAGGTTTACTGCACTAAGGATTCAAGAAAACGAGGATGCTAGTCTAGCATCAAATGGGGAAAGAGTACTGCTAGTTCAACCCCCATGATCATCTAAGAATGGAATATAAGAGGGATGAACAAACCCTATAAGCATAAAGAGTTCAAATCTTATCTGCTTAAGAATACAGTTATAGTAATAAGGTGTCTTGAAACTAGAGTAAAGCAATAGAATGAGAAAAATGTAAAAAGAAAAATAGGAAGGGAATGGGAAATATATACCAACTATTCATATTCTCCTAATGCGAGAATATGGATTATGTGGAAGTGTCAACATGTGGAAGTGAATATTGTACAGGTTGGATTTCAAATTACACACAGTGATAGAAATTCAACATTTATCTGTTGGATTACTTTTGTGTATGGTCTCAATACAATAAATGGAAGGAAATATGTATGGTATCAGCTAAAGCAGATTAGTAATAATATGGTGGAGGCTTAGGTGATACTTGGAGATTTTAATACTATGTTATCTAAAAGTGATAGATTGAATGATGCCCCTGTTCATTTGAATGAGGTGATTGTTTTTCAAGAGCGTGTTACTGATATAAGGTTGGGGGTTGTTAAATAGGAAAGGGTGTTAATGGTCTTGGTGTAATAAGAGAGAGGCTAATGATAGAATATATAGTAATGTTGACTGTGCATTAGGGAACTACTATTGGTTCCTTTAATATGTGCATATTGAGGTAGTGTATGATAATTATTGGGGTTCAGACCACTCTCCCATGGTTCTATGCACTGATAAACCTAGAAACCACTAACCAAAACCATTCAGATTACTAAATATACTTCAATAGGAGAAGGAGTTTAAGAAGACAATGCAGATGGTATGGGATTACAAGATGGAAGGATACACTATGTATTCAGTTTGGAAAAAAAATTAAAAATTCGAGGAAACAAGGTGAACGGAATAAACAGAACATAGAACTCTGTAGGAGACAAGGTGAATAGATTGGAGGAAAAACTAGAAGCCGTGCAACAAAAGTTGGATAAGGATTTATTCAATGAATCCTTGATAAGAGAAGAAAAAGGTGTACTGTAATAGTTGGAGAAATGACAAAATGTACTGGAAAACGTATATAGATAGAAGTCAAGAGAAATATGGATTATAGCAAGTGATTCAAATACAAAATTCTTTCATGGAAACTTGAAAGCAAGACATGCTAGGAACAGAATATCAACAATTGATAAAGAAGATGGGCTGAAGTTGACTGATCCTATGCAGGTAGAGAAGGAATTCATTGGGTTTTTTGAGAGGTTATTAGGAACAAAGGCACATGAACTTCCTTTCCTTGATGAAAAAATATAGCTTGAAATGGTCCATGCTTGAAGAGAGAACATCAGCTGGAATGGATTAAAGGAGTAACATAAGCTGAGATACTTCAGGGGCTGAAAGAACTGCCTAGAGACAAGGCACCTGGTATTAATGGCTTTCAAGTGGAATTCTTCAGAGAGACTGGCACATAGTTGGTGTAGAGGTGACCAAGGTAGTGATAGAGTTCTTCAGCACAGGGAAACTACTAAAGGAAATGTGTAGTGCTACAATCACTTTGGTACCAAAGGTATCCATTCCAACCTATGTTAAAGAGTTTAGTCCAATAACTTGTTGTACTACTGTGTATAAACTCATAGCTAGGATTCTTACAACTAGACTAAAGTTAGTGGTAGATCATATAATTGGACAAGCTCAATCATCTTTTATTGAGGGGAGAAACATATTGGATAATGTGATCATTGCTCATGAACTAGTGAAAGGATATAACAAAATGGGAGTGTCCCGAAGATGCATTATTAAAGTAGATATAAGGAAAACATATGATTCTGTGGAATGGCCTTTCTTACAGATGGTGGTACCGGAGTATGGTTTTCCTAGCAAGATAGTTCAACTGATCATGGAATGTGTAACAAATGCTAGTTACTCTATTATGATTAATGGTGGTTTGACTAAAAGGTTTAAAGCAGAAAAGGAATTGAGGTAGGAGGATCCTATGTCCCCATACCTCTTTGTCCTAGTAATGGAGTACCTTAACAGAACCTTGAAGACTCTCAAAGATGTTCCACATTTCAATTTTCATCCAAGGTGTGCAAGGTATAATCTTACTCATATCTGTTTTGCAGATGACATTATAATGTGCTGCAGGGCTGACAAGATATCAATCCAATTGTTACCAGATAAATTCAACCACTTTTCTAGGGTGACAGGCCTTAAAGCCAACCTAGAGAAGAGTTTTATATATGTGGCTGGTGTGAGTCTGGATTTCAAGGAAATGATATTCTTAGAGTTTCGGTTTAAAATGGAGACGCTACTATTTAATTACATGGGGGTATCTCTATCTTCCAGGAAGATGTCAGTGCATCAATGTTTAACTCTTGTGGAAAGGATCACAAACAGAATAAAATGCTGGACTTCAAAGTTGTTGTCTTACAGTGGTCGATTGCAGCTGATAAAAAGTATACTATTCAAAATGCAAACATACCAGGGAAAGGTTTCCATTATTCCAAAGAAGATCATACAGTTAGTAAATGTTGTCTGTCGAAGCTTTCTACGGACATGCAACTACGACCTCTAAAAAAGAGCTCTAGTTGCATGGGAGAGTGTGTGTATGCCTGATTCTGTAGGGGGATTAAATGTAGTTAGTTTTGAGTGGTGGAACAAAGCTTCTATGTGTAAAATGATGTAAGCAATACACATGAAGAAGTATGCGTTATGGATCAAATGGATACATGCTATTTACATAAACAAGAAAGACTTCAATGTGATGCAGACACCAGGACAAGCTAGTTGGCTAGTCAAAAAGATTTTTTATGTTAGGGATTGGTACAAGAGGATAGAAACAATTGTAAGCATAGATAAATTCTGTGTGAACGGCAAATTTAGTATCCACAAAATGTATACTCTATCGAGACCTCGGTACCCTAAAGTTAAATGGAAAGCACTGACACTGGAAAATGGTATTTCTAGGCACAATTTTGTCCTGTGGTTAGCTTTAAATTATAGACTGGCTACTGTGGATCGCCTTCCAAAATGGGGGATTCAAGTTGATCAGGACTGTGTATTATGTAAGAAAGGATAGGCTGAAAATATGGAACATATGTACTTTGAATGTCAATATACAAGGTAAATTTGGAGCAAGCTGTTGGCCTGGATGGGGGAAAATCACCAGATACGCACATGGCTCGAAGAGGTTACCTGGACGAGTAAACGAGCAAGAAGTGTTCGAACCCAAAACAGTATCATAGTCTTCTTGTTTGCTGAAGTAATGTATCAAGTATGGACAGAAAGGAATATGAGAAGATTTCAAAGGAAGGAAAAGGAAACAAAAAGAAAGATTAGAGACATTGTCCTTCAAATCCACATCAAAGGAAAACAAAATGAGAGATAGAAGAAGAGACTTGAGCAGCTCAATAATTTTCCATATGAGTATATGTCTGTATTTTTAGGCTATTAGTATATGTTGAATTAGTCGGAAGTGTTTCCAAAAAGTAGTTAAAGTAATTGTAATGATATAATGAGTCTAACTCTTGAGTCCTAAAGAATTAGAGGCACTGTATATTATTTCTTGTATAAATAAAGTTTATTTTGACAAAAAAAATGCTGAAACAGTGGATCCCTTTAATTGCCATTTACGCGTTCAACAAGGTTGAAGGCTATTATATTCATGGGCCCTACTTAAATTTATTATTTCACACCATAATTTTACAAGTTATGTTCCTATGCACATGTTTAGATAATTGAGTATTTGAACTCCGTTTAAATTTATCATCTCACATCCAATTTCTCCTTAAATTAACAATAATAATATACCTGTTATAAACTAAAGTAAAGACAAGAACAATAATGCAAGAACAATAGCAATAGAGAGAAGAGTAGAGAGAGTTCTTCTTATTGAGTTGAGAGGGGTCTCAAGGGATGATTTACAATGGTAGAGAGCACCTCTATTTATAGGGAGGAGGAAGATCTTGCTACCAATAATAGGACTCTAAAATCTCTCTAATTAGATACATTAAAGACATTCACCTTAAATAGAAGTGTAAGAATCTTCTATTTCATAACACTCCCCCTTGAATGTCTATTCAATGATGTGCCTCATAAAACCTTAAAACCAAAACCCAATGGGAAAAAATTAAAGTAAGGAAAAAGAGTACACATGTTTGAATATGCGCCTATTGGTTGCCTCGTTAAAAACCTTGCAAGGAAAACCCAGTGGGACAAAACCTTGTAAGGGAAAAAGAGTGCAACGCGCATTGACTCCCCCTAATGAGTACATCGATTTATATCCTTTGAGCATTTGCATTCCAATCTTGTGCATCATCTTCAAAACGATCTTTGGTAGATATTTGATAAATAAATCAACCATGTTGACTTGAATAAATATTCCGCACCTTGAAATCATCATTCTTGATAGATATAAACATCTTCATATAATGTCGTGGAATAGCTCTTCAATATCTCCATAGATGCATTCTCAATGCCATCATGCTTATAGTTATAGCAAGATACATATGTACACAAATTGTACTAAGGATGTGGTACTTCAGGACCAAGAATTGCATATGCTTCAAGCAACTTAAATCTTTCAAGTTAAGTCATGTAAGTCACATAATAGACTTTAGCTGCATATCAAAGTTTCATGTCATGCTAAACAAATAAGGTATCGAAAATTGATTATACATACCTTTGACTTTATAGTTTCAAGCATATGAACTACAGGTTCAAAGCTACATGTCTTTCATATGGAATCAATTCTTCTTGAATTGTATCTCTTCCATTTAGTTGCTTTCTTTGAGTCAGCAAATGCGTATAGCATGCTTTGCAATATGTTGCAATTGCATTTCCCCTTTTATGAACTACAGGTTCATATCATGATATTCGGGGATATACATATACAAATGAAAATTCATCCCATGTAACACTTTCTCAAGTGTTTATCATGTCTCCCCCTCATGTTAGTAAAACTAACATGTTTCCTCAACTTTGGAAAATCATCTTTGTGCATTATGTCAATATACACAGCACCTTAATAATAAGATGAAATTATTTGGTTCCTGACCCTGAACCACTTGTGAGGGGAGAATATACTCTCGTATACAACTTATATCAAACTGATATATGTATAACTTAGTTCTCATAAGAAACAGTTTAGCTATTAAGTGGAAGCACTCAATAATTATCTTGCTAAACCAACTTTAATATAAACCAACTTATCAAGATGAACTGTCTTGAGTAGAGAATCTGGAAACTATGCTCGAAGTTAGATTACTGAGCGATTTACCTCGCAAGCACTGCCAGGCTGCGGGTCAATAACAATTGCGCATGTAACCATTCCATAGATGCATCATATGTGGTATACATGGCAGGTGAATGGGCCCATATTCACCTTTGATATTTCCAGAATCAAGGGGCTTCAACCCGAACTCTTTAGTTGGTCAGTTCATTACTGAGAACAAGAACTTCTAGTTCTTTGATATTCACCTATGTGAATTTGCACATCATACTTCAAATGAGATGGCTAACACGAATGTCAACTGAATAAATTATCAATATTGGTAAACTTTAAATTTACACCATGACATGTGCACTTATCAATAAACTTCGGGTTTATTATGACATGGGTTTTATACCAATAGATATCCACTTTATTGTGGCATTCTTTCGTTTGTGTAGTACAAACTGGAGAACAAAGCGGGTAGCTTTTCATATACAAATTACCCCGCTACAAGTTGTAGTAATAGGAGAATCAAAGCCTTCCTTTATTTATAGTCTCAATATCATCAATCGCCTTCGCGTGTACTTTTGGAAACTGGATAAGTTTCTTTGAGACTTACTACATCACAATACTCAATTGTGTTTCTCCAACATAGTAATAATTGGTTCTTCGAGAGCTCTCAATTAATTTTGTACTACCACAGGTTCATCAACATCCGTGTGGTGAATATCTTTCTTAAAGAGAAAGTTATACCATTATGGTCATGTCAAACTTATATGCAAGATATGTTTCTTGCATTATCGTTGTCCTTTAATGGTCATATTTCCAAAATACTTTGGCGTACAATAGGTACGCGACCAACGATCATTCATGCCATATATCATCTCAAACCTCCTTCTAGGGGTGAGGGTGGTATCATCTCAAGCCTCCTTTTAGGAGTGAGTGTGGTATATTCAATACCAATTTCATGTTCATATTCTTCCAACATTGAATATGTATTTGTGAATCACATTCACTTCGAGGATATGTGATTTTGTTATCCTTTTCAAATCTATAAATGCTTCAGGCATTTGATTTGCTATTCTTTGCAAATGGATAATCTTTTGTGCCTCTTTCTTTCAAATAGAGGTATGTGGATCAAGATGAGATAATGATGCATTTTTCCACAAAATTTCCCGTTTGGTTTCACCAACTTCTCCCCCTAATTTTGGGAAAAGTGTCTCATCAAATTGACAGTCTGCAAATAGTGCAGTGAACAAATCTCCTGTCAATGTTTCGAGGTAGCGAATAATGGAGGACGCGTCAAACTCAACATATATTCCTAACCTCCTTTGCAAACCCATTTTGATGCGGGATGGCGGTGCTACAGGCACATATACTGCGCATCCAAAGCTTCTTAAATGGGATATATTGGGTTCATGACCCAAAACCAATTGCAATGGGGAATATTTGTGTCAATTCGTCAGTCAGAGACGAACTAGCATTGCTGCATGCAACATGGCGTGACCCCAAACCGAAGTGGGCAGCCGACGAACTAGCATTGCTTCATGCAAAATGGCGTGACCCCAAACCGAAGTGGGCAGCCGACAAACTAGTATTGTTGCATGCAAAATGGCGTGAACCCAAGTCGAAGCGGGCAGCCGACAAACTAGCATTGTTGCATTCAAAATGGCGTGAACCCAAACCGAAATGGGCAGCCTCGTTTTCATGAAGAATTCAAGATTATTCTCATCTATTGTCTCAATATGATATCCATTTTGAATGATATCTTTAAAACTCAACAAGTTCCTTTTAGACTTGGAGGAGAACACTTTGATTGTTATCATTAAAACTCAACAAGTCCTTCTTAGACTTGGAGGAGAACATTGCATTCTCTATGATTAACGTCATGCCTTTGGGCAGAGTTACAATTGCTCTTCCGGAGCCTTCAATCAATTTACTACTTCCATAGATTGTAGTAATGTTTGCCTTACACAATTACTCTTCTTTTCTTTGAGTATTGTATGTGTAGTACATGAATCAACTAGGCAAATACTTTTACACTTGGACGTTGGTCCAAGTTCGCTTTGTGAGATATCTATATTTGCTATCCCATAGTTTAACATACAAAAGAAATACATGAACATAAGAATAAACAAGTTCAATTCTTTTGTGTCACATAATATTTTCAAAATCTGCTACTAACAGTTGGCTAACAAAATCAGATATGTTATCCATAATCAATTCCTTTGCAGTTTGAAAATTTCAGCGTTTTTCATAAGACAATCGATTATAAAACACACACAATCGATTGTTGGAACATAGACAATCGATTGTTAGACATACACAATCGATTATTTGTTATTTTTGAAAAACTTCAGATCACACTGTTTAAGACAATCGATTGTTAGATATAGACAATCGATTGTTGGTCATTTTTGAAAAATTCCGGACCTCACTGTATCTGACAATCGATTGTCAAATATAGACAATCGATTGTTGGTCATTTTTGAAAAATTCTGACTCACTGGATAAGACAATCGATTGTCAAATATAGACAATCGATTGTTGATCACTTTTTGAAAAATTCGTTATAAAGACAATCGATTGTTGATCATTGACAATCGATTGTTTTGCAGTTTTATGCGACATGAGATAACCAACTAGTTTTTCAGGTTAGTCGATTACCTCTACTGGAAAGTAAAGATATTATTGATATTTGAGCATATTGAGAACTAATACAAATATCATATCATGAACTAGCTAATACGAGCTAATACTAATGACTATTAGTTTATTCATTAACTAATACAAATAAATCAAACAGCTCCATCTTCTTTCATCACCGATCCATCATCGATTAGGTGGTCTATCTTCCCATCGGGTTGCTCAAAGAAGTCTGCCACATTCAAGTTGTCGTCAGAGACAAAATTCGTTATGGGGCGTTTACTCTTTCGAGATGCTTGGTAAAGGTCAACCATACGGCAATCCTTTGACCAGTGCCCGTTTCCACCGCAACGATAATATATAGTTTATAAACTATTTGCTTTTGGATTCTTATCGTATCGTGCTTGTGGCAGAGTGACCAACTTCATGTTGTCATCTCTCTTCTTTAAGCCTTTCCACAAGATGGGTGAATCCTTGATGTTGAGATATTCAATCTTCAAACTTTCATCAAGGTGATGGCGCAAGAAAATCAAGGCCTTCATACAGTTTCAAACCTTCATTAAGGTAATGGCGCAAGAAAATCAAGGCCTTAGCATAGTTTCAAACCTTCATCAAGGTGATGGCGCAAGAAAATCAAGGCCTTAGCATAGCTTTGGGTGGATGCACTTTTTCTGTCTTTAATGGCGTCTTCAAGACCCATAGCATCTAAGTGGATCTCATCATCCAACACCCATGTCATATAGTTCTTGCCCGAAATTTCGAGGGCAACGAACTTTCTTTTCATATGACACAATTACATCAAGAGCGTGTTCATACTTACGGGCTCTTATTACGATTATCACATTCACTTCAGGGAATGGATCAAAATCATGTGCTTTACGCAAGCTGCTACCACATTCTCTAAAGGGAATGGAGCAAATTCAATTGGACGGAATTCTTTGTCACGTCCACATTCATTGATACCTTCATGGTAATTAGTCTTCTTTCAGACTTATCATATACTGCTTCCACATTCTCTAAAGGGAATGGAGCAAATTCAATGAGACGGAATTCTTTGTCACGTCCACAATCATACATGAATTTAATCATGGCAGGACATAGAGATTTTACCACTTCGTGTGGTTATAATTTCTCACAAACTCCATTAGAGTTGTAATCAAACTTTGTTGTCTATATTTGTATATAAAATCAAATTATAGGATTTGAAAGAAAAGTAAATTACTTACCTTTTTTTTTTCCCAACTTTTGTTTCGTTCTTTTCTATTTTGCTTTCCACTGTTTTTCTCCTTCTTTTGCTTTCTTTTCGTTCTTTCCTTCTGTTTTTGTTTTGTTTGTTTGAATAAGGCTTCTGCCTTTTCCTTTTTTTTTTCTTTTCCTTCTTTCTTTGAAGCAAAACCCTACACAAACAAAAGTTAAGACAATCGAAAATTTCAATTGGTTAGAGACTCGTGCTGATAACGTGTTATAAACTAAAGTAAAGACAAGAACAATAATGCAAGAACAATAGCAATAGAGAGAAGAGTAGAGAGAGTTCTTCTTATTGAGTTGAGAGGGGTCTCAAGGGATGATTTACAATGGTAGAGAGCACCTCTATTTATAGGGAGGAGGAAGATCTTGCTACCAATAATAGGACTCTAAAATCTCTCTAATTAGATACATTAAAGACATTCACCTTAAATAGAAGTGTAAGAATCTTCTATTTCATAACAATACCTAATATATTTTTACATATATGATCCGGAGATGGCATGTACACATAAACATCACGCTTACCTCGCACAATAAACAGATTATTGCAGATAGATTCTCAACTCTTAAAAAATAATTACATCAAGTTTGAAAAATAAATTTCCGTTAAATGAATACACTAATTAAATTGTATACTAATTATGTAATGTTTAAATTGTGTAAATTTTCTTTTCTCTTGCTTTATAGTTCAAAAGCGAGTAACATTCTATTTGATATTAAGAAAAAGAATAAGCAGAATATTAACTACTATAACCAAGCAAAATATGCATTAGTTTACAAAAAGTTAATCCTTAATATTACAACGCCATTTAAACCAAAATATTAATTTACTTTTATTAACTATTAATTTAGCTATTCTTATTTAGAAAGTTTTTTGCTTGACTTAATTTAAAATACTAATAGTAAATTTATGTTTGTATATATATATATATACACACACACATATATAAACTCAAATTAGAACCCATGCTCAAATTAGAGCTAACAAATACACAAATTAGAACTTATACTCAAATTAGAACTCAAGGTATTACTATTCAAGTTGCATTAACTTTACCATTTGAATTTTCTTGATTATTTTGAATGCTAAGTAAATATTTCAAGGTGAAATTTCTCAATCAATTTTCTTTAATTCAAGAACTTAATGAGAAAAGTCTATAAAAAAAAGAGTAGAGTTGATACTACTTTACAAATATTAGTTCCTATATATCGGAGGTCCACCTCTAATGTAACACATGTTTTTCACGTTAAAAGAAGATATCTCATCTTAATTTAATACTATTAACATGTGAATTATCGACGAACAAAAATATAAACTCTTTGGTTATTCAGAAGTAAACGATGTTTAAATAAATTAAGGACTTTTTTTCTTAAATTTAACACGTCCGAATATTACCAAAATGTGTTTCCTATGAATTATTGTGCTACCAATAAGCCTACTTATTATTTTACTAAAAAGAAGATATAGCGTAAATTTCGAATTAGAAAACGAAGAAAAAACAACACACAAACACAAAGAAAAACAAATTGATGAAATACTGGTACCATTTTATTTCTTTTTCCTTGATGTTTAATTCTAACAAAATAAGTTTAATATCAGATAATGAACTCAGAAACACAATATCTTTTATTGAATAAAGATACATATGAACATTTTATCTTTAAAGGTATTGTTTAAATTAACATGAATGATCTTTACAAAATAATTGGAGTAATAAAATTAAAATATTATTTTTGTAATTAAGTATTGGGTCGCCCTCTGCGAACATGTCGTGACGGCACCTAGTTCCTACGACTAGGTAAGCCTAACAATGCGGAATATAAATAAATTTACGGAAGATAATAATTAAACTGAACTGGTGAAATAAATCAGTGTTGAAGATGCCGCCTGGCACATACAATAACAACTCTCATAGCTAATCAAAGTTCCCAAAACCCAGAATCTCATAAATGACAAGCTAAGGGATACATAAGAGGCTCTGACTCAAGAATACCTATACAAGGAGAAATACCGAAAGAACTATACTTATTACAGAAAGCTGGAAAGGGACTCCTCGGTCTGCGAACGCAACAGATATAACTCGAAGGCTCTATCGATACGCCACCCTCCAAGGCTGACAGAACTGAATGGGGGTACCTGTATCTGCACAACAAAATAGTGTAGAAGAGTAGCATGAGCACACCACAACGATGCTCAGTAAGTATCAAGACTAACCTCGGTGGAGTAGCGACGGGGAAGAGTCAAGACACCTAACGGTCAATAAACAATATCATCATAGGAATAATAGAAACGATATATAATTAAGTAAAGACTGTATGAACGACTAAAAATGCTACGATTCAAAATACGGAAAAAGGAAACCAGTAACAACGGAAAAATAACAAATGATGATACAAATGATGGCATAATCCAAATCCGAATTCTAAGGTCACAACATAGCAAGGACAAACAAGTCACTAACTCATTATTCTGCAATGATGCTTACATAAGGTCTTTTCAACTCTTTCCAGAATTTTACCAAAAATCTCGGACCATCCACAACTCATGAAAACCCAGCATATGAAGTTTAACACTTGGCATCTTGTGCCCCATCAATCTCATGGTCATGCTGACAACTAACTAGTCAATTAGGGCCACTCTCACATATTTAATGTGTAAACGAGGGCGTATCTCTACCCCTAGCCAAATCATAAAGAATTCATTTCTAATAGGAGTGCCCAACTAGGTCTATGCTTGTGCAAGTGTATTTAAAAAGAATTCTACCAACTAGTAAGTATAAGAAATGGAACGACCAGCACCTAAATTATTCTCAACCGGATAGAATCAATTAGAATACCAGTTCAGAACATAATGAGTTTAAGGGGGGTCTCCCAAGATATCGTCCTGTAGTCTCAAACATATATATGTGTGCTGGGGATCTCTTAGTAATCGGAGGATCTCTTGGTATCCTCAATGTACTAGAGATCTCTTGGTATCCTTAATATATGTGCTGGGGACCTCTTGGTATCCTGAGGATCTCCTGGTATCCTGAATATATATACTAGGGTTCTCTTGGTATACTCAATAGATGTACTGGGGATCTGTTGGTATCCTCAATATATGTGCTGGAGATCTTCTGGTATCCCGCACTACATCACAATCAACATAGATGTACAAACCAAACAATAGAATATCAATATCCCGGCAAGGGAGTTGACAATGGAAGACAATAATATCCCGGCAAGGAGTCAACAACAAAAACAATAACGTCCCGGCAAGGGAATCCACAACAGAAACAATAACGTCCTGGCAAGGAAATTAACAACAGAAATTATAACGTGTGACGACCCGGCCAGTTGTCACGTGAGTTACCGCTCCACTTTCCCCCATTTCATTCTACTATATGCTTCATTATATGTTTTCGTAGAGATTGAAGTGATTCAGACAGAGTTTAGTTGGAAGTGAGACAGTTAGTCTCTTTAAGAGAAGGCTAGTTCGGAAAGTCAACCGGATGTTGACTTATGAGTTATAGGGCTCGAAATGGATTTCCGACAATTCGGCTAGTTTCAGGTGGTGATTTATGACTTGGGAGTGGAATCAAAATTGAATTTGGAGGCCCGGTGTAGAATTAGGCTTGAATTGGCTAAGATTGAATTTCAGCGAATTCCGGTTGATAGGTGAGATTTTGATTCGGGAGACGGAATGGAATTCTGAGAGTTGAAGTAGTTTTATTAGGTGATTTTGGATATGTCTGCAAATTTTTAGGTCCCTCAGCCATCGTTTGGTCGGGTGTTTGATCGAATGTGAGTTTCGAAAGTTATAGTTTAACTTAGGCTTGAATCCATCGTGATTTGATAATTTTTGTGTAAAAGGTTGTGTTTTTATGATTGGAACATGTTCGTATGATGTTTTGGAATAGGTTGGTTGTTTTGGTTAGGGTCCCGGGAGCCTCGGGTTAATTCCGGATGGTTGATCGGAGGTTATGGAAGTTTTTGGCATTTTTGGTGAGCTACTACTCCTATTTCCGCGTCTGCGGAAAAGGAGCCGCTTAAGCAGTTCCGCAGACGCCGCGGGTGAGCCGCAAAAGTGGACAATGAGGAATTGGGTTGGATCGCGGATGCGGAATAGAGACCTCATAGGCGGTGACCGCGTAGCAGTTGTTGACCAAAAAATCGGTCCCAGGGGGAATTAGTTGGACCGCAAAAGCGGTCGAGAGGCTGCAGAAGCGAGTACCACATAAGCGGAGGTATGACCGCGGAAGCGTAAATTGTGCTGGGTTTAATGAACAATGATTTCATAAGTTTGAAAAGAGAAGAACATTTGGACCTCGGACAAAGGCAAGTTTGGTAGCGATTTTTGAAGAGGATTTTCGGGTAAATAATCTGGTATGGATTCTTGGAACTAGAATATGTCATTATAGTGTAAAAACATGGATTAAACACTAAGAATTCAAGGTTTTTAAGGTTAAGAATGGTGGTTAGGGCTTGAAACCAAAGTGAGCTTAAAGTGTTGATTTGAGGGGTCAAATGGACTCCGATTCTTGTAAATTTGATATGCATGGACTCGTGGCGAGACGAGGATACCGATGATGTAAATTTTATAATTTTTTGAGAAGTAGGCCCGGGGCTCGGGTTTTGCCAACTTCGTGTTTTTGGGTGTTTTTTGAGTTCTTTCTATTAGGTTATGTCCCATTAGCCTAATATAACATATTCCTTGTTGTTTTGGCCAGATTCTACACTCGAGGAGGTCTATTTTGCGAGGAAAGCGCAAGGCGAGCTTGAATTTTGACCGGTTTGAGGTGAGTAATGGTTATGAATGATAAAATGAGCATTTGAAACCCCGCATTTGCACTATGCGGTGCTATGTTGAGATGAAACACGCGTCTTTACGAGCATGGTGATGTATCTGATGGGGAGTCGGACCTGGTCCATCCCGATTGATGACTTACTGTATTTCTTGATTGAGACTGAGCTTGTACTCAAATAATTTGGGCTAGTTGCCATGTTTGGGGCCTTGTGCCCATCTTTAGAACTCCTAGGGAGCATGTTGAGCTAATTGAACTCACTTTACCTATTGGACACATACCATCTGTCTTGACTTTTGACTGTAAATCAGTAAATAAACCGGACTCTATAACTTGCACCCTAAATGAGCAATACCTAGGGTTGAATACCCTGTCCTAGCTGAGTGGGCCCAAGAGGACAAGTCTATATTGACTGAGAGGGGTCAAGGACCCTGTAGTGAGGCTATTTGATATATATATATATACATCGGGTTGGGCTGCATGCCGCAACAGTATATACATATATATGTATTGGATCGGACTGCACGCCGCAGTGATATATGGATCGGACTGCACGCCACAGTGATATATGGATCGGACTGCACGCCGCAATATTATAGCGCTTGGGCTGAAGGAGCCACTCCGGAGTCTCTACACACCCCAGTGAGCGCAGCCGACTATATTTATTAGATCGGGCTGCGTGCCGCTATATTTTATATATTATATTGGATCGGGTTGCGCGTCGTAGTATTATATATACTTATTGGATCGGGCTGCGCGTCGAAGCAGTGTTAGTAACTGGTCGGACGGAAAGAAAAGTATTTATCTGATTCTTTTCCATGTTTAGTACTTATCTACTGTCTCTACTGCTGATATTAGAACTGTATAGTGTTCTTACCGGATTTCTTACATTGAGTTGTTATTTGTTGCTATTAATTACTGAGCTGGAAGTACTCACTCTACTCCATGCACCTTGTGTGCAGATACAGGGATCCGAAGGCTTAGCTGTGCTTATTTGCTATTTCTTAGATCGCTTGCGGAGTTATCAAGGTAGTTGCTCGCGTCCGCAGAACTTGATCTCTCCTCTTATCTATCTTTTGCTTCCACATCTAGATTTTCTATGCTTAGGATACTGATTAGTGTATTTAGAGGCTCAGGCTTGTGACGCCGGATCCTTTGGGCTGTTATTACTGTTGATTATGTTTTTCGCAGTATATCTATTGTTATCAATTTGAGAATTTTAAGACAAAAATGGTTTTTATGTTAATAATTTGGCTGGGAATGTTTTAAATGGTTGGGCTTGCCTAACAAGGTGTTTGGTGCCATCACGATCGGGGTTTGGGTCGTGACAAGTTGGTATCTGAGCCTAGGTTACCATGCCTCGCTGGTCATGAGTTGATTCAGTAGAGTCTCATTGATCAGTACGGAGACATCTGTACTTATCCTCGAGAGGCTGCAGAATCTTCAGGAAAAAATCCTTATTCTTGAAAGTCTTGTTGTGCGAATTTGTTTATTTGAGAACTAAACTTCTATATTCTATTCTCTCGCAGATGGCGAGAACACGTGCTACCGGGCATGGCGGACGAACACCATTTCCACCACTACAGCCCGAGGACGCGGCCGTGGTCGAGGCAGAGCAGCAGGGGCAGCACCAGTTGACCCTCCAGTTGCCCCAATTCAGGATCACCCTCCAGTTGTAGAGGTTCTAGTAGCACCTGCTCAGGCACCAACAGTGCCTATTATGATTCCGGGTCTTCAGGAGGCCCTGGCTTAGATCTTATCGGTTTGCACTGGCCTAGCTCAGGCAGTCTCAGACCCCCGCAGCTTGCACACCGGAGCAGGATGTTCAGGGTTTGCATACCCCAGAGGCACCACCAGTTCATCCAGTTGCCCCTGTTTAGCTAGTTGTTCCAGTTCAGGGTGATGGGGGTGCCAGTGATGCCAGATGATGAGCATCGTCGTCTGGAGAGGTTCAGCGGGATTTCACCTCCTACTTCTTATGCCCCATCTATTCAGGGTTCATCTCGGCCGAGTTCTTCTGCCAACTACTCTAGTGCGAGCGGTTCCCTTCAGTCCCAGCCCCCAGCGCCAGGGAGTTGTTATGAGTGTGGCGAGTTTGGGCATATTCGGAGGGAGTGTCCCTGTCGTTCTTCCAGTTCATCTCAGCAGAGGGGTCAGCCCTCAACTTATGGCCCAGTGTCTTCAGCTCCCACCCAGTCAGCTAGGGGTGAGGGTTAGGCAGTTAGGGGCCGCCCCCGAGGGGGAGGCCGATCCGATGGTAGTCAGGCCCGTTGCTACGCTTTTCAGGGCATGTTAGATGTTGTTGCTTCGGATGCTGTTATTACAGGTATTATTTCAGTCTACCACAGGGGTGCCTCAATCTTATTTGATCCCGGATCCACTTATTCTTATGTATCTTCTTACTTTGCTCATTATTTGGGGACTACCCGAGGGTGTCTTGCGTTACCTATGCATGTACCTACCCCGGTGGGTGATACTGTTATTATGGACCACGTGTATTGGTCCTACCTTGTTAATATGTGGGGTCTGGAGACCCGAGTTGACTTTCTGCTATTGAGCATGGTGGATTTTGATGTTATTCTGAGCATGGATTGGCTATCAGCGTGCCATGCTATTCTGGACTGTCACGCCAAGACAGTCACATTGGCTATGCCGGGTATCCCAATGATCGTGTGGCGTAGTACGCCTGATTATGTACCCAGTAGGGTAATCTCTTTCTTAAACGCCCAGCGGATGGTTAGGAAGGGATGTTTGTCATATCTAGCATTCGTGAGGGATGTTGGAGCTGAGGCTCCTAGTCTTGATTCGATCCCTGTGGTGAGGGAATTTCCTGATGTGTTTCCAGTAGAATTGTTGGGCATGCCGCCGGACAGGGATATTAACTTGGGTATTGATTTGGCGCCGAGAACTCAGCCCATCTCTATTCCTCCCTATCGTATGGCACCAGGATAGTTAAATGAGTTGAAGGAGCAGTTGCAGGAACTCCTAGATAAGTGGTTCATTCGCCCTAGTGTGTCGCTGTGGGGCGCACCAGTGTTATTTGTAAAGTAGAAGGATGGCATAATGAGAATGTGCATTGATTACAGACAGTATAATAAAGTGACAGTAAAGAACAAGTATCCACTACCTCGTATTGAGGATTAGTTTGACCAGCTTCAGGGGGCAAAGGTATTCTCTAAGATTGATCTCCGTTCAGGCTATCACCAGCTGAAGATTAGAGATTCTAACATCATGAAGACAGCTTTCAGGACGAGATATGGGCATTATGAGTTTCTGGTTATGTCATTTGGGCTGACTAACGCCCCAACCGCATTCATGCACTTGATGAACAGTGTATTTCGGCCGTATCTGGATTATTTTGTGATCGTGTTTATTGATGATAATCTGGTGTACTCATGTAGTCAAGAGGAGCACGCGCAACACTTGAGGGTGGTATTGCAAAGGTTGAGAGAGGAGATGCTTTATGCAAAGTTCTCCAAGTGTGAGTTTTGGCTCAGTTCCGTGGCTTTTCTAGGGCACGTGGTGTCCAGTGATAGTATACAGTTAACCCAAAGAAGATCGAGGCGGTGCATAGTTGGCCCAGACCGTCCTCAGCTACTGAGATTCGGAGTTTCGTCAGTTTGGCGGGTTATTACCGTAGGTACATTCAGGGTTTTTCATCTATTGATTCGCCTGTGATGAAGTTGACGCAGAAGAATGCACCATTTGTGTGGTCAAATGAGTGCAAGGAGAACTTCCAAAATCTCAAGTCAGAGTTGACTACAGCTCTGGTGCTAGTAGTGCTAGTAGCTTCAAGCTATTACTCGGTATACTGTGATGCTTCGAGAGTTGGGATCGGATGTGTATTGATGTAGGAGGGTAGAGTTATTCCGTATGCGTCGCGTCAGCTAAAGCCTCATGAGAAGAACTACCATGTTCATGACTTGGAGTTGGGTGCTGTATTTCATGCTTTGAAGATTTGGAGGCACTATCTATATGGCGTATCCTGTGAGGTGTTCACGGACCATCACAGTCTTTAGCACTTGTTTAAGCAAGGACCTCAATTTGAGACAGCGGAGATGTCTTGAGTCACATAAGGATTATGACATCACCATTTTGTATCATCGAGGGAAGGCCAATATAGTGGCCGACCTTGAGCCGAAAGGTGGTGAGTATGGGTAGCTTGGCGTACATTCCAGTTGGGGAGAGGCCCCGTTGCAGTTGATGTTCAGGACTTGGATAATCGGATGGTGAGGTTGGATATTTCTGAGCCCAGTCGGGTGTTGGCTTATGTGATTTCCCGGTCTTCTTTGTACGATCGCATCAGGAAGCGCCAGTATGATGACCCGCATTTGCTTGTCTTGAAGGACAGGGTGAAGCATGATGATGCCAGAGATGTGACTATTGGTAGTGATGGTGTGTTGAAAATGCAGGGCCGAATTTGTGTTCCAAATGTGGATGGGCTACGAGAGTTGATATTAGAGGAGGCCCACAGCTAGCAGTATTCTATTCATCCGGGTGCCGCGAAGATGTACTAGGACTTGAGGCAGCATTATTGGTGGAGGAGAATGAACAAGGACAATGTGAGTTACGTGGCTAGGTGTCTCAATTGTCAGCAGGTCGAGTATGAGCATCAGAGACCCGGTGGTGTGCTTTAGTAGATGGATATTCTAGAGTGGAAATGGGAGAGGATTACTATGGACTTTTTGAGTGGTCTCCCTCGTACCTCGAGGAACTTTGATTCTATTTGCGCGATTGTGGATAGGCTGACAAAGTCTGCGCACTTCATTCCGGTGTCTACCACCTATTCTTCGAAGCGGTTAGCAGAGATTTTCATCCATGAGATTGTGCGGTTTCATGGGGTTCCAGTTTCTATTGTCCCAGATAGGGGTACTCAGTTCTCTTCCCAGTTTTGGAGTACTTTTCATCAGGAGTTGGGCACTCAGATACAAATGAGCACAACTTTTCATCCTCAGAAGGACGGGAAGTCCGAGCGTACTATCCAGATATTGGAGGATATGTTGCTTGCCTGCATTATTGATTTTTGAGGTTCTTGGGCTGAGTTCTTGCCACTCGCGGAGTTTGCTTAAACCAACAATTATCAGTTCAGCATTCAGATGGCGCCGTATGAGGCTTTATATGGGAGGTGTAGATCTCCAGTTGGCTGGCTTGAGCCCGGCGAGGCTAGACTTTTGGGGACAGAGCTAGTTCAGGATGCCTTAGAGGAGTGAAAGTTATCCAGGAGAGACTTCGTACGGCTTAGTCACGTCAGAAGAGTTATGCAGATCGGAAGGTTCGGGATGTATCTTATATGGTGGGCGAGAAGGTTTTGTTGAAGGTTTCGCCTATGAAAGGCATGATGAGGATTGGAAAGAAAGGGAAGCTGAGTCCGCGATTCATTGGACCTTTTTAGATACTCAGGAGGATTGGGGAGGTGTCCGATATGCTTGCTTTACCACCAAACTTGTCGGGGGTTCACCCTGTGTTCCATGTTTCTATGCTCAGGAAGTATGTTGGGGACCCGTCTCATGTATTAGACTTCAGCACGATCCAGTTGGATGAGGACTTGACCTATGATGTGGAGCCAGTGGCTATTTTGGATCGACAAGTTTGAAAGTTGAGATCAAAGGACATAGCTTCGGTGAAGGTGCAGTGGAGAGGTCGGTCCATGGAGGAGGCCACTTGGGAGATCGAGAAGGAGATGTAGAGCAAATATCCTTGTTTGTTTGAGGCTCTAGGTATGTTTCTTGACCCACTCGAGGACGAGCGTTTGTTTTAATTGGGGAGGATGTGACGACCTAGCCCGTTGTCACGTGAGTTACCATCCCATTTTCCCCCATTTTATGCGCATTGTCACGTGAGTTACCACCCTATTTCCCCCCGTTTTATGCTTCTATATGCTTCATTATATGTGTTCGTAGAGTTTGAAGTGATTTGGAAAGAGTTTGGTTGGAAGTGAGACAATTAGTCTCTTTATGAGAAGACTAGTTTGGAAAAGTCAACCGGATGTTGACTTATGAGTTATAGGGCTTGGAATGGATTTCTGATAATTCAGCTAGATTTGGGTGGTGATTTATGACTTAGGAGTGGAATCAGAATTGAATTTGAAGTTTCGGTGTAGAATTAGACTTGAATTGGATAAGTTTGAATTTCGCGAATTCCGGTTGATAGGTAAGATTTGGATTCAGGGGTCAGAATGGAATTCCGAGAGTATTAGTAGTTTCTTTAGGTGATTTTGGATATGTGTGCAAATTTTGAGGACAATCAGACGTCATTTGGACGGCTTTTTGATCGAATGTGAGTTTCGGAAGTTATAGTTGAACTTAGGCTTGAATCCGTCGTGATTTGATGATTTTTGTGCTGATGGTTGTGTTTTTATGATTGGAACATGTTTGTATGATGTTTTGGAATAGTTTGGTTATTTTGGTTGGGGTCCCGGGGGCCTCGGGGTAATTCCGGATTGTTGATCAGAGGTTGTAGGAGTTTTTGGCTTTTTTGGGTGAGCTGCTTCTGCTATTTCTGCGTCTGAGGAAAAGGAGCCACTTAAGAGGTTCCGCAGACGCGGCGGGTGAGTCGCAAAAGCGGACAGTGAGGAATTTTCGTGGATCGCGGATGCGGAAGGGTGACCGCATAGGCGGTGACCGCATAGGCGGTGACCGCATAAGTGGTAGTTGACCGCAAAAGCGGTCCCAAGGGGAATTAGTTGGACCGCAAAAGCGGCCGAGAGGCCGCCGAGGACCGCATAAGCGGAGGTATGACCGCGGAAGTGGAAATCGTGCTGGGTTTAATGAACAATGATTTCATAAGTTTGAAAAGAGAAGAACAATTGGACCTCGGACTAAGGCAAGTTTGGGAGCAATTTTTGAAGAGGATTTTGGTGGAAATCATCAAGTATTGATTCTTGGACCTAGAATATGTCATTACAATGTAAAAACATGGATTAAACACTAATAATTCAAGGTTTTTAAGGTTAAGAATGGTGGTTAGGGCTTGAAACCCAAGTGAGATTAAAGTGTTGATTTGAGTGGTCAAATGGACTCCGATTCTATTAAATTTGATATGCACGGACTCGTGCCGAGTTGAGGATTCCAGTGATGTAAATTTTGTAATTTTTCGAGAAGTGGGCCCGGGGCTCGGGTTTGTCCAACTTCGTATTTTTGGGTGTTTATCGAGTTCTTATTGGGTTATGTCCCATTAGCCTAATATAACAAATTTCTTGTGGTTTTGGTCAGATTCTACACTCGAGGAGGTCGATTTTCGAGGAAAGCGCAAGGCGAGCTAGGATTGTGGCAAGTTTGAGGTGAATAATAGTTATGAATGATATACTGAGGGTTTGAAACCCCGTATTTGCACCATGCGGTGCTATGTTGAGATGAAACACGCGTCTTGTGATGAGCGTGCTGATGTATCTGCTGGGGACTGGGACCCGGGGCATCCTGATTGATGACTTACTATATTTCGTGACTGAGACTGAGCATGTACTCGTATAATTTGGGCTAGTTGCCATGTTTGGGGCCTTGTGCCGATCTGTAGAACTCCTAGGGAGCATGTTAAGCTGATTGACCTCACTTTATCTAGTGGACACATACCATATGTCATGACTTTTGACTGTAAACCATGAAATAAACCGGACTTTGTAACTCCCTTAATGAGCAATACCTTGGGTGGAATACCCTGTCCTAGCTGAGTGGGCCCGAGAGGTCAAGTCTATATTGACTGAGAGGGGTTAAGGACCCCGTAGTGAGGCTATTTGATATATATATATATATATACATATACATATATATATATATACATATATATATATATATACATATATATATATATATATATATATATATATATATATATACATATACATATATATATATATATATATATATATATATATATATACATATATATATATATATATATATATATATATATATATATATATATATATATATATGTACATCGTGCCGGGCTGGACGCCGAAGCAGTATATATATATACATGTATTGGATCAAACAACACGCCGCAGTGATATATGGATCGGACTGCACGCTGCAGTATTACAGTGTTTGGGCTGAAAAAGCCCCTCTGGAGTCTGTACACACCCCCAGTGAGCACAATCGACTATATTTATTGGATCAGGTTGCGCGTCACAACATTATTTATATTGGATCGGGCTGTGCGCCGCAATATTATATATACTTATTGGAACGGGCTGCACGCCGGAGCAGTGTTAGTAACTGGTCGGATGGAAAGAAAAGTATTTATCAGATTCTTTTCCCTGTTTAGTACTTATCTACTGTCTCTACTGCTGATATTAGAACTGTATAGTGTTCTTACCGGATTTCTTATATTTAGTTGTTATTTATTGCTATTACTTACTAATCTGGAAGTACTCACTCTACTCCCTGCACCTTGTGTGCAGATACAGGGATCCCGGAGGCTTAGCTGTGCTTATTTGCTATTGCTTAGATCGGTTCCGGAGTTATCAAGGTAGTTGCTGACGTTGGCAGAACTTGATCTCTCCTCTTATCTATCTTTTGCTTCCATATCTAGATTTTCTATGTTTAGGATACCGATCAGTGTATTTAGAGGCTCAGACTTGTGACGTCGGATCCTTTAGGCTGTTGTTACTGTTGATTTGTTTTTCGCAGTATCTCTATTGTTATCAAACTGAGCATTTTAAGTTAAAAATGGCTTTTATGTTAATAATTTGGCTGGGAATGTTTTAAATGGTCGGGCTTGCCTAACAAGGTGTTAGGTGCCATCACGACCGGGGTTTGGGTCGTGACAAGTTGCTATAGGTTACCATGCCTCGCAGGTCTTGAGCTTGTTCAGTAGAGTCTCGTTGATCAGTACGGAGACATATGTACTTATCCTCGAGAGGCTGCAGAATCTTTAGGAAAAACGTCTTATTCTTGAAAGTCTTGTTGTGCGACTTTGTTTATCTGAGAACGAAACTTCTATATTCTATTCTCTCACAGATGGCGAGAACACGTGCTACCGGGCATGGTGGACGAACACCATTGCCACCCACTATAGCCCGAGGATGCGGCCGTGGCCGTGGTCGAGGCAGAGCAGCAGGGGTAGCACCAGTTGACCCTCCAGTTGCCCCCATTCAGTATCAGCCTCCAGCTGTAGAGGTTCCAGTAGCACCTGCTGAGGAACCAACAGTGCCTATTGTGATTCCGGGTCTTCAGGAGGCTTGGCTAGAACTTATCGGTTTGCACTGGCCTGGCTCAGGCAGTCGTAGCCACTACCGCACCTACATCTCAGACCGGGGGTGGTCATCAGACCCCCACAGCTCGCACCCCGGAGCAGGATGTTTAGGGTTTGCATACCCCAGAGGCACCACCAGTTCATCCAGTTGCCCCTGTTCAGCCAGTTGTTCCAGTTCAGGTTGATGGGGGTGCCAGTGATGCCAGATGATGAGCATCGTCGTCTGGAGAGGTTCAGCGGGCATTCACGTCCTACTTTTAGCGGTGTTCCGGGCGAGAATGCCAGAGGTTTTACAAGAAAAGTCTATGCATGCTTCGGACAACAGGGATTTTGAAGACTAGTGGGGTATCCTTTACCACTTTTCAGTTCTCAGGAGCATCCTTTATATGGTGGGAGGCATATGAGCGGTGTAGGCCGGCTGGTGCAGCACCGTTTTCTTGGCAGGAGTTCTCTACTACTTTTTTGGAGAAGTGGGTGCCTCGATCGCAGAGGGAGGAGTTGTGCAGGCAGTTTGAGTGGCTTTGGCAGGGGGATATGTCTATGTCACAGTATGAGGTGAGATTTGCAGAGTTAGCTCGTTATTCTCCATGGATGGTTCTGACAGATAAGGAGTGGATCAGATTGATTTGTGGACAGACTCATTTATCCCATCTGTATTCTGATGACTCGTGAGAGGGTCCCGAGTCACACCTTTGAGGAGGCGGTGGATATAGCCCGTGATATCGAGACGGCTCGCCGTCTGGAGAGAGAGGAGATAGAGGCTAATCTCAGCAGAGCAGGGGTCATTCTCTCAGGGCTCCATAGCCAGCTTGGTCAGAGCACCGTGGTTCATCTTCTGGTCGGGCTTATCAGGGCTCCTAGCAGGGTCAGCCATCTTTGAATGCACTTCCAGCGTAGAGTTCGTCTTATGCCCCATCTGTTCAGGGTTTATCCCGGCCGAGTTCTTCAGCCAGCTACTCTAGTGCGAGCGGTTACCTTCAGTCCCAACCCCCAACGCCAGGGAGTTGTTATGTGTGTGGCGGGTTTGGGCATATACGGAGGGGGTGTCCCCGTCGTTCTTCCAGTTCATCTCAGCAGAGGGGTCATTCCTCAACTTATGGCCCAGTATCTTCAGCTCCCGCCCAGTCTGCTAGGGGTGAGGGTTTGGCAGTTAGGGGCCGCCCCAGAGGAGGAGGCCGATCCGATAGTGGTCAGGCTCGTTGCTACACTCTTCAGGGCAGGTCAAATGTTGTTGCTTCGATGGTGTTATTAAAGGTATTATTTCAGTCTGCCACAGGGATGCCTCAGTCTTATTTTATCCCGGATCAACTTATTTTTATGTATCTTCTTACTTTGCTCATTATTTGGGGACTACCCGAGGGTGTCTTGCGTTACCTGTGCATGTACCTACCCTGGTTGGTGATACAGTTATTATGCACCATGTGTATTGGTCCTACCTTGTCAATATGTGGGGTCTGGAGACCCGAGTTGACTTTCTGCTATTGAGCATGGTGGATTTTGATGTTATTCTGAGCATGGATTGGCTATCAGCGTGCCATGCTATTCTGGACTGTCACGCCAAGACAGTCACATTGGCTATGCCGGGTATCCCAATGATCGTGTGGCGTAGTACGCCTGATTATGTACCCAGTAGGGTAATCTCTTTCTTAAACGCCCAGCGGATGGTTAGGAAGGGATGTTTGTCATATCTAGCATTCGTGAGGGATGTTGGAGCTGAGGCTCCTAGTCTTGATTCGATCCCTGTGGTGAGGGAATTTCCTGATGTGTTTCCAGTAGAATTGTTGGGCATGCCGCCGGACAGGGATATTAACTTGGGTATTGATTTGGCGCCGAGAACTCAGCCCATCTCTATTCCTCCCTATCGTATGGCACCAGGATAGTTAAAGGAGTTGAAGGAGCAGTTGCAGGAACTCCTAGATAAGGGGTTCATTTGCCCTAGTGTGAAGCCGTGGGGCCCACTAGTGTTATTTGTAACGAAGAAGGATGGCACAATGAGAATGTGCATTAATTACAGACAGTTGAATAAAGTGACAGTAAAGAACAAGTATCCACTACCCCGTATTGAGGATTTGTTTGACCAGCTTCAGGGAGCAAAGATATTCTCTAAGATTGATCTCCGTTTAGGCTATCACCAGCTGAAGATTAGAGATTCTGACATCATGAAGACAACATTCAGGACGATTTATGGGCATTATGAGTTTCTAGTTATGTCATTTGGGTTGACTAGCGCCCCAGCTGCATTCATGCACTTGATGTACAGTGTATTTCAGCCGTGTCTAGATTATTTTGTGATAGTGTTTATTGATGATATTCTGGTGTACTCGTGTAGCCAAGATGAGCACGTGCATCACTTGAGGGTGGTATTGCAGAGGTTGAGAGAGGAGAAGCTTTATGCAAAGTTCTCCAAGTGTGAGTTTTGGCTAAGTTCCATGGATTCTGGGGCACGTGGTGTCCAGTGATAGTATACAAGTTAACCCAAAGAAGATCGAGGCAGTGCATAGTTGGTCCAGACCGTCCTCAGCTACTGAGATTCGGAGTTTCCTCAGTTTGGCGGGTCACTACCGCAGGTTCGTTTAGGGTTTTCCATCTATTGCTTCGCCTTTGATGAAGTTGACACAGAAGAATTCACCATTTGTGTGGTCAGATGAATGCGAGGAGAGCATCCAAAAGCTCAAGGCAGTGTTGACTACAGCTCTGGTGCTAGTATTGCCAACAGCTTCAGGCTCTTACTCGGTATATTTTGATGCTTCGAGAGTTGGGGTCGGATGTGTATTGATGCAGGAGGGTAGAGTTATTGCGTATGTGTCGCGTCAGCTAAAGCCTCATGAGAAAAACTACCATGTTCATGACTTGGAGTTGGGTGCTGTAGTTCATGCTTTGATGATTTGGAGGCACTATCTATATGGCGTATCCTGTGAGGTGTTCATGGACCATCGCAGTCTTTAACACTTATTTAAGTAGAAGGACCTCAATTTGAGACAGCGGAGATGTCTTCAGTCACTCAAGGATTATGACATCACCATTTTGTATCATCGAGGGAAGGCCAATATAGTGGCCGATGCCTTGAGCCGAAAGGTGGTGAGTATGGGTAGCTTGGCGTACATTCCAGTTGGGGAGAGGCCCATTGCAGTTGATGTTCAGGCCTTGGCTAATCGGATGGTGAGGTTGGATATTTCTGAGCCCAGTCGGGTGTTGGCTTGTGTGATTTCCCGCTCTTCTTTGTACGATCGCATCAGGGAGCGCCAGTATGATGACCCGCATTTGCTTGTCCTGAAGGACATGGTCAAACATGATGATGCCAGAGATGTGACTATTGGTAGTGATGGTGTGTTGTAGATGTAGGGCCGAATTTGCATTCCAAATGTGGATGGGCTATTAGAGTTGATATTAGAGGAGGCCCACAACTCGCAGTATTCGATTCATCCAGGTGCCGCGAAGATGTACCAGGACTTGAGGCAGCATTATTGGTGAAGGAGAATGAAAAAGGACATTGTGGGTTACGTGGCTAGGTGTCTCAATTGTCAGCAGGTTGAGTATGAACATCAGAGACCCGGTGGTGTGCTTTTGTAAATGGATATTCCAGAGTGGAAATGAGAGAGGATTACTATGGACTTTTTGAGTGGTCTCCCTCGTACCTCGAGGAACTTTGATTCTATTTGCGTGATCGTGGATAGGCTGACCAAGTCTGCGCACTTCATTCCGGTGTGTACCACCTATTCTTCGAAGCGGTTAGCCGAGATTTTCATCCGTGAGATTGTGCAGTTTCATGGGGTTCTAGTTTCTATTGTCCCGGATAGGGGTACTCAGTTCTCTTCCCTATTCTGGAGGACTTTTCATCAGGAGTTGGGCACTCAGATACAAATGAGCACAACTTTTCATCCTTAGACGAACGGGAAGTCCGAGCGTACTATCCAGATATTGGAGGATATGTTGCGTGCCTGCATTATCGATTTTTGAGGTTCTTGGGCTGAGTTATTGCCAATCACGGAGTTTGCTTATAGCAATAGTTATCAGTCCAGCATTCAGATGGCGCCGTATGAGGCTTTATATGGGTGTAGATCTCCAGTTGGCTATTTTGAGCCCGACGAGGCTAGACTATAGGGGACAGAGCTAGTTCAGGATGCCTTAGAGAAACTGAAAGATATCTAGGAGAGACTTCGTACGGCTCAGTCACGTCAAAAGAGTTATGCAGACCGGAAGGTTCGGGATGTATCTTATATGGTGGGCGAGAAGGTTTTGTTGAAGGTTTCGCCTATGAAAGGCATGATGAGGTTTAGAAAGAAAGGCAAGCTGAGTCTGCGATTCATTGGACCTTTTGAGATACTTAGGAGGATTGGGGAGGTGACCTATATGCTTGCTTTACCACCAAACTTGTCGGGGGTTCACCCGGTGTTCCATGTTTCTATGCTCAGGGAGTATGTTGGGGACCCGTCTCATGTATTAGACTTCAGCATGATCCAGTTGGATGAGGACTTGACCTATGATGTGGAGCCAGTAGCTATTTTGGGTTGACAAGTTCGAAAGTTGAGATCAAAGGACATAGCTTCGGTGAAGATGCAGTGGAGAGGTCGGCCCATGGAGGAGGCCACTTGGGAGACCGAGAAGGAGATGCAGAGCAAATATCCTGGTTTGTTTGAGGCTCTAGGTATGTTTCTTGCCTCGCTCGAGGACGAGTTTTAGTTGGGGAGGATGTGACGACCTAGCCCGTTGTCATGTGAGTTACCACCCCATTTTCCCCCGTTTTATGCCCGTTGTCACGTGAGTTACCAGCCCATTTTCCCCAATTTTATGCTTCTATATGCTTTATTATATGTGTTCGTAGAGTTTGAAGTGATTCAGACAGAGTTTGGTTGGAAGTAAGAAAATTAGTCTCTTTAAGAGAAGGCTAGTTTGGAAACGTCAACCGGATATTGACTTATGAGTTATAGGGCTCGGAATGGATTTATGACAATTGAGAGAGTTTTGGGTGGTTATTTATGACTTAGGAGTGGAATCGGAATTGAATTTGAAGTTTTGGTGTAGAATTATGCTTGAATTGGATAAGTTTGAATTTCGGCGAATATCGGTTGATGGGTGAGATTTGGATTCGGGGGTCGGAATGGAATTCCGGGAGTAGCACTAGTTTCATTAGGTGATTTTGGATATGTGTGCAAATTTTGAGGTCAATCAGACATCGTGATTTGATGATTTTTGTGCTGAAGGTTGTGTTTTTATGATTGGAACATGTCCGTATGATGTTTTGGAATAGTTTGGTGGTTTTGGTTGGGGTCCCGAGGGCCTCGGGTTAATTCCGGATTGTTGATCGGAGGTTGTAGGAGTTTTTGGCATTTTTGGGTGAGCTGCTTCTGCTATTTCTGCGTCAGAGGAAAAGGAGCCGCTTAAGCGGTTCCGCAGACGCGTCAGGTGAGCCGCATACGCGGATAGTGAGGAATTTGCTTGGATCGAGGATGCGGAAGGGAGACCGCATAGGTGGTGACCACGTAAGCGGTAGTTGACCGCAAAAGCAGTCCCAAGGGGAATTAGTTGGATCGCAAAAGCAGTTGAGAGGCCGCTGAGGACCGCATAAGCGGAGGTATGACCGCGGAAGTGGAAATCGTGCGGGTTTTAATGAACACTGATTTCATAAGTTTGAAAAGAGAAGAACATTTGGACCTCGGACTAAGGCAAGTTTGGGAGAAATTTTTGAAGAGAATTTTGGGGGAAATCATCGAGTATTGATTCTTGGACCTAGAATATGTCATTATAATGTAAAAACATTGATTAAACACTAAGAATTCAAGGTTTTTAAGGTTAAGAATGGTGGTTAGGGCTTGAAACCCAAGTGACCTTAAAGTATTGATTTGAGGGGTCAAATGGACTCCGATTCTTTTAAATTTGATATGCACGGACTCGTGGCGAGATGAGGATTACAGTGATGTAAATTTTGTAATTTTTCGAGAAGTGAGTCCGGGGCTCGGGTTTTGCCAAATTCATATTTTTGGGTGTTTATCGAGTTCTTTCTATTGGGTTGTGTCCCGTTAGCCTAATATAACATATTCCTTGTGGTTTTGTTCAGATTCTACACTCGAGGAGGTCGATTTGCGAGAAAAGCGCTTGGCGAGCTAGGATTGTGGCAAGTTTGAGGTGAGTAATGGTTATGAATGATATACTGAGGGTTTGAAATGCCGTATTTGCACCATGTGGTGCTATGTTGAGATGAAACACGCGTCTTGTGATGAGCGTGGTGATGTATCTGCTGGGGACTCGGACCTGGTCCATCCCGATTGATGACTTACTGTATTTCGTGACTGAGATTGAACTTGTACTTGTATAATTTGGGCTAGTTGCCATGTTTGGGGCCTTGTGCCGATCATTAGAACTCCTAGGGAACATGTTGAGCTGATTGAACTCACTTTATCTATTGGACACATACCATCTGTCGTGACTTTTGACCGTAAATCATGAAATAAACCGGACTTTGTAACTTGCACCCTAAATGAGCAATACCTAGGGTGGAATACCCTGTCCTAGCTGAGTGGGACCGAGAGGTCAAGTCTATATTGACTGAGAGGGGTCAAGGACCCTGTAGTGAGGCTATTTGATATATATATACATCGTGTCGGGCTGGACGCCGAAGCAGTATATACATATACATGTATTGGATCAGATTGCACGCCACAGTGATATATGGATCGGACTGCACGCCGCAGTATTATAGTGCTTGGGATGAAGAAGCCCCTCCAGAGTCTGTACACACCCCTAGTGAGCACAATCGACTATATTTATTGGATCGGGCTGCGCGTTGCAGCATTTTATATATTATATTGGATCCGGCTGTGCGCCGCAGTATTATATATACTTATTGGATCGGGATGCACGCCGGATCAGTGTTAGTAACTGGTCGGACGGAAAGAAAAGTATTTATCAGATTCTTTTCCCTGTTTAGTACTTATCTACTGTCTCTACTGCTTATATTAGAACTGTATAGTGTTCTTACTGGATTTCTTACATCTAGTGGTTATTTATTGCTATTACTTACTGATCTGGAAGTAGTCACTCTACTCCCTGCACCTTATGTGCAGATACAGGGATCCCGAAGGCTTAGCTGTACTTATTTGCTGTTGCCTAGATCGGTTCCGGAGTTGTCAAGGTAGCTGCTAGCATCCGCAAACCTGATCTTTCCTCTTATCTATCGTTTGCTTCCATATCTATATTTTCTATGTTTAGGATACTGATCAGTGTACTTAGAGGCTCAGACTTGTGACTTCGGATCCTTTGGGCTGTTATTACTGTTGATTGTGTTTTCTGCAGTATTTCTATTGTTATCAATCTGAGAATTTTAAGCTAAAAATGGCCTTTATGTTAATAATTTGGCTGGGAATGTTTTAAATGGTCGGGTTTTCCTAACAAGGTGTTTGGCGCCATCACGATCAGAATTTGGGTCGTGACATAATTTCCTGGCAAGGGAATTAACAACAGAAACAATAACGTCCTGGCAAGGGAACCAACTATAGAAACAGTAATGTCCCGACAAGGGAATTTAAAATACCTAATATGGTCACGAAAGACCAAGGAAAAGCACAGTAACCTCAAGGATATGACAAGACATAATAAGTACGTAATAGCTACACATATAACCACAACAGTTGGACATGTAATATATTTGCACGAAGCCACATGTGAACTTACAATCAAGGAGTATCCAACAGTAAGGAAGTTAAAATGAATCAAATAATTACAATTACGGAAATATCAACTAATCATAAGATATCTATCTTCTTCCAATTATGACCAATTAATTACATGAGATATAACATTTATAATTTCTAATTAAAGGCGAGCATTTAGGACGGATAATATGACTATAGAAGGGTAATTGTCTTCATTTAAACACGTAAAAGTCAAAGCAAGAATAAATCACGAAGGGCAAACAAATACCAGGTAAGACATGTAAAGGTGAAACTAATAACATGGTACTCAATCGTATCAATATCATCTTCACACTCGGTGATTTCAAGGGTCTAAGAGCCTAAAATGGACAATTTACTACAAATAAATCCGAGCACGCACTCATCACCTCACGTACACTAAATACAATCAACAGAGAAGACTCACATCCTAAGGGGAAGTCTCTTACCCAAAGTTAGGCAAGATACTTACCTCCAACCGGCTAAAATCAACTAACAACCATGTTCTTGCCATGAGTACTCGACTCCAAATGGTCCAAATCTATTCAATTAAATCACACATTGTAAAAAATATCTCAAGAAACTGATTCTACAATTTAATTCAAAGCTAAAGTGCGAAATTAGGTAAAATAACCGAATTTCCCCTCAAGTCAACATTTCAGAACTAGATGAATTTAACATTTTCAGCACCCACGTACTCTCACAAGTCTAACCATATAAAAGTCTCTCAAATCGGAGGTCAAATTCCCACTAAAAACACAATAATTAAGTCTAAGAAGTTTTATCCAATTATCCCCAATTTTGACCTTGAATTCGAATTCTAATGGTGGATATAACTAGATATTGATAGAAAACAACTAAATGAGGTTAGAGAAACATTACCCACTGATCTTCTCTTCAAGATCCACCCAAAATTGCCATTTCCCGAGCTCCTAATTGATTTTCTATTTGAAATGAACCCTTGGATTATACTATTTCGTACAAGTAATTTCTGCTTTTGCGGTCCAGGGACCGCTTCTGCGGTCCCGCTTTTGCGAAAAATCAACCGCTTCCGCGGTTCTCTTAATTATCCGACTAACCACTTTTGCAACCCACTCATCGCAGAAGCGAGTTCGCTACTGCGAAACTTACACCACTTCTGTGGTTCCCAAGCCAACGTCCATTTTCTGCTTCTGCGGCGCCGGTTCCGGTTCCCAAGCCGCAGAAGCGAAAACAATAGAAGGCCTACTGCCAATTTCCTTCTAACTTCAAAATTTTCATGTTGAGCATCCGAAATGCACCAGAAGCTCCCGGGACATCAACAAATCACACACACAAGTCATGTAACCTAACACGGACACGCTAGAAGTTCCAAATCATATAACACAACATCGAAACGATGAATCAAGCCAAAAATCAAGTTTATTAACTTCTAAATCTTCAAATATCGAAACCCATGCCGAAACCTGTCAATTCAAATCGAAAGGACACCAAATTTTACAGAAATGTCCAAAATAACATAACAGATCTACTTCAACTCTCGGAATCATATTCCGACCCCGATATCCCAAAAGTTAACTGTGGGTCAAACTTCTTCCTTTTCCAACTTCAACTTTCGACGAAATACCTCAATTTACTCTACGGACCTCCAAATCGGAATCCAGATGCGCGCCTAAGTCCAAAATCACCATACGAAGTTTTTGAGATAATGCATGACCCATTCCGAGATCATTTATCCAAAAGTCCAATTCCGGTAGACTTTTCACCCTTCTAACATCCAAAATAAGGTTTCTTCTCAAAATTTGACTCTAAATCATCCGAAAGCTGAATTCCACCATGCATGCTAGTCGATACTCATATTACGAAGTGGTTCCAGACTTTCTGCCATTGAACAGAGCTTAATTTCTCAAAACGACCGGCCGGGTCGTTACATCCTCCCCCTCATAAAGCCAATGTTAGTCCTCGAACGCGCTAAGATTCGCCTCGAAGTCCTCAAGTCAGTAAGTGCGCACTTCTAACATACACCCGCGGGTGATCCTATGGCACCCCAATCCATTTAGGTATGACGACACCTAGCTTGTCAGCCGTGCATCTAGTTTTTCATGTATCCATGCTTTGGAGGTATCACGGTCATCCAGCCCACATATTAGATTTCAGCACTGTCCAATTGGACAAGGATCTGTCACATGAGGAGGAGCCGGTGGCAATTTTAGAGCAGCAGGTTCAATAGTTGAGGTCGAAGTATTTTCCTTTAGTGCATGTTCAGTGGAGAGGTCAGCCTTCTACGGCCTCGATCTGGGAGTCCGAGTCTGATATGCGGAGCCGTTATCCTCATCTATTCCCCGACTGAGGTACTTCTTTCTTTTGTCTGTTCGAGGATGAACGATTGTTTTAGAGGTGGGAATGTGACCCAAAGGGTCATCACCATAATTCTCCTTTTCTCCGTGCTTTTGAGGCCTTGAAAATCTCGCTTTTAGTTGTCTCGATTTGTGTGCACATTCTATGCGCGTAGCCGGGAAGCTTTTATGTTGAAATATGTAAATTCTGTGGAAACTGCGAAGAATTTTGATATTAATATTGGTAAAGTTGACTTTGGTCAATATTTTAGGTAAACGGACGCGGACTCGTGATGTGACGGTCCCGAAAGGTCTGTAGAAATATATGGGACTCGGACATATTCCCAGAATCAAAATCTGAGCTCCCGAGCTTGAGTATAGAATTTTTTTGAAAGAAATTTTTTTTGAAAATGATACGAAAATTTGAAATGAAAATGAGTTAGAAAATATAGGTGTTGGGCCTGTATTTTTGTTCCGGCGCCCGGTAGAGGTCTTAAATATATGTTAAGCGCTTCCTATGAAATTTGGTTGAAATCGGACATCATTTCACGTATTTTGGAGCTAAATATCTATAGTTAGAAGCTTATAAAGTTTGAAATGAAAAAAATGATGATTTTGGGGTTTAATTCATTGAATTTGATGTTATCTTGGCGATTTGATCGCTCGACTAATTTCATACGATGATATTGAGTTTGTGTGTGTATTTGGTTAGGAGATTCGAGGGCTCGGGAGTGAATTAGGGGGTGGTTCGGAGTGTTTTTGAGACTTAGAAAGGATCAGAAAGTTCTGCATTTTTACACAGACCCATTGGTCTATGCGAGCACATAGTAGTCCCGCGTTCGCACTGCCTTATGCCCCCCTCCTTCGTGTTCGCGGAAGCCCACATCATTCACATTATTCTTCCAACCCCTTCTTCGTGTTCGCATACCCACTTCGCGAATGCATAGGACAATGCTTGGATCCCCCAACTGCCCTTCTACGCATTCGCATAAACCCATCGTGAACGCGATGAGTACTTGGCCAGCCTTCTTCACGAACGCAACGCTGTGTTGCGAACGCATAGGGTTATTTTCTTCTGTGATTTTAAAGCTTAAAATTTGAACCCATTTCGGGATTTTGCCATTATTTCACATGGACTTTCTCCAACACCCCATAGATGAAATTCAAGCTGCCCTTCCTCCTTAGCTTCTTGGGTAAGTGTTCATAAATTCATCCCCTCTTAATTTCTTCCACTAATTACTAATTTCCTTGTCCTAAATCATGAATTCAAAGTAGAAATTGGGAGTTTTGGGTAGAACTAGAGCTTTAGGAAATTTTTGGTGATTCAACCTCAATTTGGGGTGGAATCTTGAAACAAATTGCATATTTGAACTCGTGGGATTATGGGTAAACGGATTTTGGTCCGAGCCTCGAGTTTGAACCATGTAGGCCCCGGGTCGGATTTTTGTATTTTTGGAAGTATTCTAGGAATTTCATTTCTAGGCTATGGGATTTTGTTTTTGGGCCTTATTGATACTTTTGAATTGATCATGCCTAGATACCCTTGTTTGGAAGTTGGATTACAGATGAAAGACGGTATTGGAGAGTTGATTGCCATTCTTGGGCTGAGGTAAATGTTTGATCTAACTTTGGCTTGAGGGAATAGGATTAAAGTATTATTTGCTAATTGCTAAATGTTGAGTACGGTGTATAGGTATGCTGACGAGTATCTATATACTGGTGTCGAGTATGACCGTGAGTCCTAAATTGTTAACTTATCGAATTCTTAATTGTTGTTTATGAAGAATTCGATGGAAATCTTTAGTACTGCACCAATAATTGTTGAGACTAAGTATGGATTTTATTGTGTTAAGTATAAATTTAATTTGGTTATAGCTGGATCTCCCTTGCCGGGATAGTTTATTACAATATATTTTCCTCCCTTGATGGGATTACCTTGTGTTTTGTGTTGAAAGTTAAGGGATCGTGTGGCACGCCGACCATGAGATATTATGATGGGGAACATGTGGGACTCTGACCATGAGATATTATGATTGGGATCGTGTGGCACGCCGACCATGAGTTATTATGATTGGGATTGTGTGGCACGCCGACCACGAGATATTACGATTGAGATCGTGTGGCACGCCGACCACGAGATATTATGATTGGGATTGTGTGGAACGCCGACCCCGAGATATTATGATTGGGATCGTGTGGCACGCCGACCATGAGATAAAATGATTGGGATCGTATGGTACACCGAGCACGAGAAATTATGATTGGGATCGTGTGGCTCGCCGACCATGAGATGTTATAAAATGGGAGCCTGTGGCACGCCATCCACTTGTCAATTAAGAAATGGGTTCGTGTGGCGCGCTAACCACATATATATGAGTTGTGTTATTGAAGTTGTTTTGTTGTTATATTCGTTGATCTGTTTTCACTGCATCTTCCCGATCACGCCCCTTCCCCTTTTAGTTGATATTTCAGTTGTTATTTCTATTGCTTTTGTATATGTATATATCTACACATGTTGTTTTAGGTAGGTCATGTGCAACCTCGTCACTACTTCGCCGGGGTTAGGCCACGCATTACCACACATGGGGTCGGTTGTGCTGATGCTACACTGTGTGCATATTTTTGCATAAATCCGGGTGTTGGAGCAACATTTAAGTAGCAGCAACATTTCGGGAGCGAGCTTCCAATCCAGGGACATTCGAGATAGCCTTGCTGACGACCGCAGACCCGGAGTCCTTTATATTTCATCCAGTTTGTAATCATTGTACCATAGCAGACAGTTATATGCTTCATTCGAACCATGTATTTAGTATTCTCTAGACGTCCATGAGTAATGTGACACTAGTCTTGGGAAGAGAGTTTTTTTAAACTTCTGCATTTCTTTCAGTAAATTATATTTGAGACTTCCGCTTTATTGTTAAATGCTTTATTGTTGCTAATATTGTCAGTGTTCGTTAAAAAGGTATTTGATAATTGGCTTGCCTAGCTCTTATTAGTAGGCCCCATCACGACTCCTGAGGGTGGGAAATCCGGATCGCGAAAAGCTTATTAATTAAGGAGTCTAATATCTTGTGTTAAAATTTCATTTTTATCCGAGGAATTATTTCGGGGGTCTTTGGGTAAGAGCTTCAAAGAAAATAGCACAAAATACAAGATAAGTAATGACATTATATTAAAATATAGTGTTACCAACAATAAAGATCATGTTATAAATAGAGTTTTATTTATGGTGAATGTCTATATTTAAAAAGGTTCTATGGTTTATTACTTGATGGCTAAGTCACTATCTCCCTATAAATAGAGGGGTCCTATACGTTGGCTCAAGTTCAGTTGAACTTTTCAAGAATGACAAATGAACTCAGGAAAGGGCCTGGTCTATCTTGAGAGACACAGTTAGTCATAACCATTGCACATGGAAGGCACGTGAGGAAGATATCTAATAAAGATCACACAGCAAATATCTTCCGAACTGAATCGAAAAGATTGTATTGAGTTTTAAGGAGGACAGTCTCCTTATGATAAGAGAACACAATCCTAAGCTAGGATAAAGGTTGGAGTTTGTATTGGTTAAGGACTCAAATCGACTAAGGATAAACATTGGAGTCTCGATCAAATTCTAATTGCTAATCTATTAAATAACCAAGTTGTTCTCTTTTACAGGTAATGCACATACGCAGAAGTTAAGCATATTTGAGAGCAAAAAGCGCAAGTCTGATTTGCAAGGAATATATGTGAGATACAAGTATGCACGTCTGAAGCTACATGAACTAAGATAGAAGAACCAGTTTCATCATTGTGGTTATTCTATGTCTAGTTCAATTATAGTAGGTTTTCATATTGTACCTTTTATCTTTCTTAGAAGCAATTGTACTAGGTACTCTGAGTATTCAATTTAGAGTTAACTTGAAAGTGTCGCAACAGTTGCTGTGTGCCACACTAGGATTAGAGTTAATCCTTAGGTTTACAAAGAGTTTTGCAAATGCAGTTTTTGGCTCACTAATTTTAGTGGAGTTTAGGAAAATCCTACTGAGTAGTAGGTCATGATTTTTCACCTTTTGAGCCAGGTGTATTACATGCAAAAATCTCAATGCACTTTAATTTCAGTATTTATTATTTCGCAAATTGCTGTAGTAAGAACACTTAGCAGAACCTGATTCTTCAAACACGAAAATTAGGTTCCACACAAATCCCCCCCCCCCCCTTGTGTGGTATTGACATCACTATAATATTGTAATTCATCCCAAATCAATAAGAATTATCGCTCTATTTTTTCCTGTAATACTCATCTTCTTTTATTGTTCATAACACGTTATCAACACGAGACTCTAATCAATTGAGTAGAAGCTTTGGGATTGAGCATAATGAATGCCATTTGTCCATGAACTTCCTTTATGATTAAATTATGGATTTAAGGTATGTATTTTACCGTATTTTTCTCTTTTATGATATAATTTGATTTTAAATACAAGCAAAGACAATAAATTTTGATTATAATTCTAATGGAGTTAGTAAGAAATTATAACACCCAAAGTGATAAAATTTATATGCATCGCCAGAATCAAATTCATGTAAGATAGTGGGCAAAGAATTGGAAACCCGTCCCACTGAATTTTCTTCATTATAAATCCCTTAAGAGAATGTGATTATGTAATAAATTTGAAAGAAGTTAAAATTATTACTATGAATGTATCAGTGCAATAGACGAAATTATAATCATCATCATTGTGACAACGGGAACAACAAGGATTCTCAAAATAATCATTCACTTTGTGAAAGTATTTTGTCATCAATTTGACATGAGATTTGGTAAAGCACATATAGATGATTATTGTGATGACCCAACCAGTCGTCTTAAGAATTAACGCCCCGATCTCCTATTGACTATCTACCCTAAGTTCATTTCTGCTATTTTGATTTGCTGGAACGTTCGATGTTGGGTTTCGGAGAGTTTTGGGATACTAGTCCCTAAATGAGAGATTAAGTGTTGGAAAGTGGTTTGTAGTCGGAACAGTACGAGGAATACCTCGGAATGGGAATCTGATGGTTCTATTAGCTCCGTTAGGTGATCTTGGGGTTGGAAGCGTGTTCGGAATGCATTTTCAAAGTCTGTAGCTCATTTCGGCTTGAAATGACGATGTTTAAATTTTTGAAGTTTCCGGTCCGATAGTGAGTTTTTGATACGAGGGTTGGAATAGAATTCCGAAATTTACAATAGCTCTATTATCTCACTTGGGATGTGTGCACAAAAATTAGGTCATTCGGATATGCTTTGGTTACGTTTTTTATCGAAAGAGTATTTTGAAGAAAATTGGGGTTCCTAGGCTTTTGGAAGTTAGGAGATATTAGATTTTTGCTGCTTCTGGTATTTTCGCATTGCGGCTTAGCAACCGCAGATGCGTGGAGCACCGCAGGAGCGGGTTGGGAAAGGTTCATCGGTTTTTGCAAACGCGGTGGGAATTCCACAGAAGCGGGTCCGTATCTGTGAGATCAGGACCGCATGTGCAAATTTTTGGCTCTTTATTGAAAGCCACAAAAATGTCATATGTTTACGCAGAATCGAGACCGTAGGTGTGGTCCCTTGAATGCAGAAGCGAAAATCACTAGGAAAAATTATGAAATTCAAGCGTTAGTCTTAGAGTTAGAAAAATCAAATTGGAGCTCGCGAGAGGTCGATTCTGAGAGAATTTTGAAGAGGAGATCATTGGGTAACATTTCTTTATCCTTTCTAGTTATATTCCATCAATATATAGTTAAATCTATCATTTAAATTTGAATTGAGGATCAAAATTGGGAAAAATTTGAGGGCCAAATTTTTGAGTTTTAAGCATGTTTTTGACATCCGATTTGAGAGATATTTATATGGTTAGAATCGTGAGAGTACAATGGTTCTGAAAATGATAATTTCATCCAATCCCATGACGTTGGCCAGAGGGGCATTTTGGTCATTTTACATAATTTTGCGTCTTATCATTGAATTAAATAGTAGAATCAGTTGCTTGAGATGTTATATATGATATGTAAATGAATTAAATAGATTTGGACCATTTGGAGTCGGATACTAATGTCAAAAGTGTGATTTCGAGTTGATTTTAGAGCTGGTTCGAGGTAAGTGGCTTTCTAACCTTGTGCGGGGACCTTTCCCCTTAGGATATGATATTTGATAATTGAATGCATTGTACATGAGGTGACGAGTGCATACTTGAGCTAATTTTTAAAAACCCGATTTCTACTTAAGATATTGAGACTGAGTTTCTTTCGTATCTGCTTTATTTTACTTGCAATTATAACCTGTGTTAGATTAGAGAAGCATGCTTAGTTGATTTAAATTGCCTATTTGCTTAAGTCGCCTTGACTGTACTATCTGAAGCATGTTAGGCTAGTACAACCTGTTACTTGTATTTTGGTACTTCATTTCCAAATATCTTTTGGTTGTGGTTGCGCATTTACATTGGGACTACGGATGTGGAATTCCAGTACTCCCCTTTATTTGTTTACTTTGGGACTACGGGTTAGATTTCGGTAGATCCCTCTACACTTTTACTTTGCGACTACGAGTTAGATTCCCAGTAAATACCCATGTATATTGATAGTTGGACTACGGGACGGTATCCCAGGAGATCCTTCGGATATACTCGCATGATGGACTACGGGGCGGTTTCCCGGAAGCTCCTCGGACAGTTGATGAAAAGGACTACAGGACAGTATCCTATGCTTGGCACTTGCTGAGTACTAGTGTGGTGTACTCATACCCCTTCTGTGCATGTTTTTCATGTGCAGATCCAGGTACCTCCACACAGGCGCATTATCCTTGAGGCAGGGAGAGCTAAGGACATTACGAGGTGTATCTGCCGCATCCGCAGACCAAAAGCTCTCCTTATTTACTCTATCTGTAGTAGTTAGCCTTCTATCGTAACATCGTTGTAGACATTTCTGGAGAATAGAGCATTTACATTGCTTCTTCTAACTTGTTTTCCCGTGATTTTCCGGGTTTTGGGGTGATATTGTAGACTTCCGCATTTTGAGTTGTATGTGCTGAGCTACATTTATATACAGTTTTTTAGTTGTTCAAGTTAAATTAATTATTCTACAAGTTATGTTATTTTTCCACATTGTTAGGCTTACCTAGTCGTAGGGACTACGTGCCATCACGACATGTTTTCGGAGGGTGAACTGGGGTCGTGACAAGTTGGTATTAGAGCTCTAGGTTCATAGGAGTCAATGAACACAGGACGGTTTATTTGAGTCTCACTGATCAGTATGGAGACATCTGTACTTATCTACGAGAGGCTATGTAACTGTTTAGGAAAAATCTTCACTTTATTTGATTTCCTTGTCGTGCGATATATTGACATCACAATTCTAAACTTTTGTCTTCTATTCTCTCACAGATAGTCAGGACACGTGCTACTCGGGATGATCAGGCCCCCGCGCCCCCCTACTGTAGCCGTTAGAGGTCGGGGCCGGGGTTGAGGCCGTGGATGCACACGTAGTGTAGACACAACACCTGTGCGGGCTGCCGCTGAGGTACCGCTAGTAGATCCAACTGAAGTTCAGGCACCTGACATGCATACTGCCACTACTACTTCAGCCCTTCAAGAGAGGTCTGTTAGGTTTTATGCCCGTCACTAGAGGGGGGGTGGGGGTGAATAGTGCGGCACGAGAATATTGATAAATATTACGGAATTAAAAATTGCAGGAATAAAATAAATTCGGTAATAAAAATAGCAAGGAAAGAACACACCGAATTTATCCTGGTTCACCACAACTTGTGGTTAGTCCAGTCCCCGAGAGACTCTCTCGAGATTCCACTAACTCCGTTAAGCTTTCGGGTGCCTAACAAACCATTATACTTGCTCGTAGATGTACACTCTACATGACTTCAACTTGCTCGAGGATACCGCACCTCAAGACTTCAACCTTGCTTGTGGATACCGCACCACAAGACTTCAATCACTAAGACTTAGGGTACTTAGCAAACCCGACAATCAATGAGAATATATGTTCTTCTCAAACACCTTTCTCTTTTACAACAAGAACTCTCTCAAAAGAGTAGATAAAGAGATACAAATTTAGCTCTATGAACAACTCAAAGTTGTCTCTCAAATGGCTCAACAAAAGCTCTAAAATGATGCTCAAATAATGTCAATATGTATATCAATATTGGGAGGTGTTGTGTGTTTAAAATCAGCTCAAAAGACCTCTTTTTATAGGTGAAAAATGGTGTATGTCTGTTGCTTAATTGGCAATCAATTATGCTGATTTTGTGCCCAGATAATCGATTATTCAGTATCTGATAATCGATTATTCTCCAACTTCAGAAAATCAGAAGCTGATTTTCTGCTGAATAATCGATTATCTGATACTGCATAATCGATTATTCTGAGGCAGTGTTCAAACACTGGCAACGGTCTAGAGTATAATCGATTATGTATTTACTGATAATCGATTATTCTGAGGCAGAATTGAAAACTTACTTCAAAAACTATTTTGGTTAAGATGAAAACTTTAACATCATTTTGTTTGAAGTATTTAAAATATGTTTATGATAAATATGATTTTATAAAATATGTTTATGATAAATATGATTTAATAAAATGATTTTATGCATATTTATGATGACCTATGTTGAGCCAAAAGACGAGATAACTTAAGCGTTGCTCTTACATTTGTTCTACCTAACGACCTACGCCTTGGGTCTTCGGTCTTGAACATTTGAGCTCGTCTTTGGCTTTTCCATTGCAATCTGTTCATCAATATGCTTCTCGGCATTCAAGCTTGATTGTTTGTCATATGATATCGTTGTTTGACACTTGACTTCATTGTTTGTCATTCATCAAAACCTATACCTGAAAATCATGCTCATACAACCAAAGCGCACATATCATAGATAGAGTGATTTTCTACAATTTCCCCCTTTTTGATAATGACAAACAACAGGAGATATGCATATCAAGTTCCCCGTAACTTCATGTTATATCTCATACAATTCATGCAAACAATACAATATAATTCCCCCTTAATTGAATATTCCCCCTCAATTAAAGCATACTAGACATTTCCCCTTATTCGATGCTTATCGCCTAAATTCTTCCCCCTTTTGGCATTAGCAAAAAGAGTATACCAATTGTTTATTGAAATTATTGACGATACCAATTGTTAGAAAAATAATCATATCAACATCAAATACTACCAAGTGTTCGTAAAACCATACCAATCATAATGATTATATACCAACTGTTATAAAAATATTCATCAAAACATGAATCGATCATCTAACAAAACAAAATAATTGATACTAATTTTTATTCAAAATAAAACTTATCAAAACATGAATCAATAATTAATATCAATTGTTAGCACATATCAACTATTACGTTTTTATCAAAAATATAATAACTAACCGACGTTCCCCCTTGATGCAGTAAGGTTTCGTGCTTGGTGCATCTACTACAATATTGTAGTCTTCAAGCACACCTGCAAATGTACCTAAAAATAGATTTTCGGTACCCAACTACTTTTGGGTCCTTAGGGGTTAGGCAAATAATAATCATAATCAAAATATGAATCCCTATGTTTAGCAAAACATACGGGTGCAATGTTGTCCTACCCGGTTACAATAATGACATATGACATTAGGACTATGCATATGTCTAGGTTGAGCCAAATGCGTTCTAGGTGATCTAAAGTTGTTATTCCTAGAAGCGTTGAAATTCCTAGAGTCATTTCTAGGTGGTCTAAAATTATTCATTCTAGACTCATTAATAAAATTCCTAGAATTGTGTCTAGGTGGTCTAAATGATTAGTTTTAGACTTATTACCAAAAATCCTAGAGTCGTTTCTAGGCGGTTTAACCTTATTTCTATCGTCCTTTTTAATTACCTCACTTGTTCTAGAATCATTTACACTACATTTTTCTAGTGTATTTCTAAGTTCTACGTTCTCCATTTTTAAAGAACTACAAGAAGAACAATTTGAACTTTGAACAATTAAAGAGGCTTCATTCATCTCCTTGATTTTATTTTTGAGATCGACATTGTCATTTTCCAAAAATCTATTTTCTTCTTCTAAAACTTTGATTTTATTTTTAAGAAAAGTAATGTCATTTTCTAAAGGATCATTTTCTTCTTTTAGTTTTTCATTATCACAAGTCAATTTTTCAAAATCTTTTTCTTTTAAAGAAGGTTGTATTTCAAAATCTTTTTCTTGCAAAGAAAGTGTTTTCTCAAAATCTTTTTCTTGCAAAGAAAGTGTTTTCTTCAATTCTTTTATTGTTTTAGAAGCTTTAACAAATTTACCATATAATTCATCATAGGCATTTTGTATTTCTTCAAACGAGTAAGAGTTAGAAGTACTTACCTTTTCTTCATCGTTTGCCATGAGGCATAATGCGGCAGTTTTATCGCCCGAGCTGTCCGAATCCAATGTTACGTGCCTATGGTGTTTCTTCTTTTTCTTGTCCTTTGATTTTGGACAATGTGATTTGGTGTGGCCAATTTTTCCACAATTTTGACATGAAGGGCTTGGTTCTTCCTTCTTTATTTCCTTCTTCATAAACTTAAAAAACTTTTCAATTATATCATTGGAAATAATATCATCATCACTTTCCGAATCACTTACCTCTACTCTTTTAGAAGATGAGGCTTTGAAGGCAATATTCGAATTACTTCTAAGATACGGATTAAGAATTGTGCTTTGATAAGCTTTAAGATTACCTCGTAGTCCATCAATTGTGACGTCCGTGATTCCTATCGACTCTTGGATAGCATTTGCTTTGGAGCGCCATTTGGGAGTGAGACTCCGTAGGATTTTTCGAACTAGATCTTTGTTCGAGTATATTTTTCCGAGAGCATGAAGATCGTTGACGATTATTGAGAATCGTTCGAACATATTATCGATGTTTTCATCTTCCCTCATTCTAAAAAGTTCATATTCATGTGTTAGAAAATCAATTTTAGATTCTCGGACTTGAGACGTACCTTCATAAGTGATCTCGAGTTTATCCCACATTTCCTTTGCGGTTGTGCAACAAGAGAATTTCCGATAGTCGTCCGGATTCACCGCACAAAATAGTAAGTTGACGACCTTTGCGTTTCTTTCAATTTTCTTGATGTCTTCGGCATCATATTCATTTTCCTCCTTTGGAACCATGATTTCCCCAACTTTCTTTGTTGGCATTTGTTCACCTTTCTTGATGATTTGCCATAATCGAAAGTTGTGTGATTGGATGAATATTCTCATCCGCTCTTTCCAGTATGTATAATTTCTTCCATCAAAAAATGGAGGCCTCTCGGTGGAGTGTCCTTCGCTCATTATTCCTGCGTTCAATATTCTCAAAAAAAATATATATCGCTCTCAACCGGTTAAGGCTTTCAGAGAGTTAGACTCTGAAACCAATTGTTAGGTTTTATGCCCGTCACTAGGGGGGGGGTGAATAGTGCGGCACGAGAATATTGATAAATATTGCGGAATTAAAAATTGCAGGAATAAAATAAATTCGGTAATAAAATAGCAAGGAAAGAACACACCGAATTTATCCTGGTTCACCATAACTTGTGGTTAGTCCAGTCCCCGAGAGACTCTCTCGAGATTCCACTAACTCCGTTAAGCTTTCGGGTGCCTAACAAACCGTTACACTTGCTCGTAGCTGTACACTCTACAAGACTTCAACTTGCTCGAGGATACCGCACCTCAAGACTTCAACCTTGCTCGTGGATATCGCACCACAAGACTTCAATCACTAAGACTTAGGGTACTTAGCGAACCCGACAATCAATGAGAAGATATGTTCTTCTCAAACGCCTTTCTCTTTTACAACAAGAACTCTCTCAAAAGAGTAGATAAAGAGATACAAATTTAGCTCTATGAACAACTCAAAGTTGTCTCTCAAATAGCTCAACAAAAGCTCTAAAATGATGCTCAAATAATGTCAATATGTATATCAATATTGGGAGGTGTTGTGTGTTTAAAATCAGCTCAAAAGACCTCTTTTTATAGGTGAAAAATGGTGTATGTCCGTTGCTTAATTGGCAATCAATTATGCCGATTTTGTGCCCAGATAATCGATTATTCAGTATCTGATAATCGATTATTCTCCAACTTTCAGAAAATCAGAAGCTGATTTTCTGCTAAATAATCGATTATCTAATACTGCATAATCGATTATTCTGAGGCAGTGTTCAAACACTGGCAACGGTCTACAGTATAATCGATTATGCATTTACTGATAATCGATTATTCTGAGGCAGAATTGAAAACTTACTTCAAAATCCATTTTGGTTAAGATGAAAACTTTAACATCATTTTGTTTGAAGTATTTAAAATATGTTTATGATAAATATGATTTAATAAAATATGTTTATGATAAATATGATTTAATAAAATGATTTTATGCATATTTATGATGACCTATGTTGAGCCAAAAGACGAGATAACTTAAGCGTTGCTCTTACATTTGTTCTACCTAACGACCTACGCCTTGGGCCTTCGGTCTTGAACATTTGAGCTCGTCTTTGGCTTTTCCATTGCAATCTGTTCATCAATATGCTTCTCGGCATTCAAGCTTGATTGTTTGTCATATGATATCGTTGTTTGAGAATTGACTTCATTGTTTGTCATTCATCAAAACCTATACCTGAAAATCATGCTCATACAACCAAAGCGCACATATCATAGATAGAGTGATTTTCTACAAGGTCAACTTAGTTCATGTCTATGTACACCTCTTTGGCTCAGGCAGTGTTGTTTCCCCTTATTGCAGCCATATCTCAGGTGGGGGAGGAGCCCAGACTCCCACAACCCACACTCCTTTGCAGCGACTGCATGTTGAGCAGGTTCCAAAGATCATTCTTGTATAGACTACATTACCAGTTCATCCTGGGATGGGGCAGCTGCTTTTGAGGATGAGCAGCAGAGGCTTGAGAGTTCAAGAATTACGATTCTTCGGTATTTAGTGGACTAGCATCAGATGATGCCTTGGAGTTTCTGGAGAAGTGCCACCATATTATTCGCACCATGGGCATATCCAGATCTAGCGGGTTTTCCTTTACTCTCTTCCACCTCCGGGAAGCCGCCTATAATCAGTGGCGCACATATGCGTTAGACAGTCTAGACGAGGCTACTTCACTAACCTGCACCCAGTTCTCAGATATGTTCCTATGAGAGTTTGTTCCTCAGAGCCTCAGGGACGCATGGCGTGCAAAGTTTGAGTATTTGCGCTAGGGTGCTATGACTGTTTCAGAGTATGACGTCCGTTACACTAGGTTGCCTAAGCATGCACCGGCTTTGGTTTCTACTGTCTGCGAGAGGGTTTGCTAGTTCATTGAGGGTATTATCCCACCCATCAGATCTAGCATGCCTTAAGTGTTAAAGATGGACATTACTTATCAGCAGGCAGTGAGCATTACTAGGAGGATCGAGGGTTTGCTCGCTAGAGAGCGAGGGGAGAGAGAGGCCAAGAGGTCTCGAGAGTCGAGCCACTACTCTGGTGCCCGTACCCTAGCAGTAGGTCGACATGGTAGGTGTTATATGGGTTTCCCCATTCATTAAGCTCTTCAGCAGCTAGTAGTGTTGCAGCTCCCCTAGACCTCAGGAGCCTTACTATGCACCACTAGTTTCTAGCACGCCTCCTGCACAAGGTACTACAATAGGCCAGTCTAGCAGACCTTGCCCTAGCCAGCCACAGCTACCACGTCCTCCCAAATCTTGTATTGAGTGTGGTAATACACGTCATATGGTTAGGGACTGCCCCAGACTCGGTAGGAGTACATCTTCATTGACCGCTCAGCTATAGCCTGCTCCTTAGAGTCCTCAGGCCATGATTACAGCTACAACTGCTACCCCATCTTCCCGGCCAGTTAGATCAGAGGGTAAGGAGGTAGAGGTCGTCCTCGAGGTGGAGTCCATGCCAGATATTATGCTATTCCTGTTTGTACCGAGGTTGTTGCCTCCAATTTTATCATCATATGTATTTTATTGGTTTGTCATAGAGATGCATCGGTTCTATTTGATTCAGGCTCCACTATTCTTATGCTTATTCTTCTTTTGCTCCGTATTTGGGTGTAGCTCGAGATTCTTTGAGTTCTCCTGTTTACGTTTGTACTTTTGTTGGAGATTCTCTTGTTGTGGACAACGTTTATCGGTCGTGTTTGGTTACTATTTGTGGTTTTCAGACCAGACCAGATTTTTTGTTACTCAACATGGTTGATTTTGATATTATCTTGGGCATGGACTGGTGTCGCCCTATTATGTTATTCTTGATTGTCATGCCAAGACCGTGACGCTGGCTAGGCCAGGTATTCTCTGAGTGGAGTGGTACCTTAGATCACACTCCCAGTAGAGCTATCTCTTTCCTTAAAGCTTAGCGTATGGTTGAGAAGGGGTATGCTGCGTATTTAGATCATGTGATAGATGTTAGTGTTGATACCTCTTCTATTTATTCAATCCCAGTGGTACGGGATTATCCCGATGTGTTACATCTGATCTTCCGGGCATTTCACCCGATAGAGATATTTATTTTCGCATTGATTTGGTGCTGGCCACTCAGCCCATTTCCATTCCTCTGTATCGTATGGCTCCTCCTGAGTTGAAGGATCAATTACTGGAATTGCTTGATATGGGTTTTATTCGACCCAGTGTTTCACTTTGGGGCTATCTTGTATTGTTTGTGAAGAAAAATGACAGTTCTATTCGTATGTTCATAGATTATCGCTAGTTGAACAAGGTTACAGTAAAGAACTGTTATCCTTTGCCTCGTATTGATGATCTATTTGACCAGCTTCAGGGCACACATGTGTTTTCTAAGATTGATTTGTGCTCAGGCTATCACTAGTGGAAGATTTGGGAGCCAGATATCCCGAAGACAGCCTTCAGGACTCGGTATGGTCATTACGAGTTTCTAATTATATCATTTGGGCTGACCAATGGCCTAACAGCATTTATGCATTTGATGCACAGTGTGTTTAGGCCATATCTTGACTCGTTCGTCATTGTTTTCATAGATGATATTCTTGTATACTCCCGGAGTCGGGAAGATCATGAGCATCATCTAAGGACCGTGCTTCAGACCATGAGAAAGAAGAAGTTATATGAAAGTTCTCAAAATGTGAGTTTTGGTTGAGTTTTGTGGCATTTTTGGGGCATGTGGTATCGAGTAAGGGTAGATTGGAAACAGCCTCTCTGCCCTTTCGGGTAGGGGTAAGGCCCGTCTACATATTACCCTCCCCAGACCCCACTTTGTGGGACTATAATGGGTTGTTGTTGTTGTGGTATCGAGTGAGGGCATTCAGGTGGATCCGAAAAAGGTAGAGACTGTGTAGAATTTCCCTAGGCCCTCCTCATCTATCGAGATTTGCAGGTTTCTTGGCTTGGAAGGTTACTACCGTCATTTTGTGGAAGGGTTTTCATTGATTGCAGCCCCTGTTACTAGATTGACGTAGAAGGGTGCCCCATTTCAGTGGACAAATGAGTGTAAAGTGAGCTTTCAAAAGCTTAAGACAACTTTGAGTACAGTCCATATTTTGATATTGCCTATCGGTTCGGGGTCTTATACAGTTTATTGTGATGCCTCACGAGTTGGACTTGGAGCGGTGTTGATGTAGGACGGTAGGGTGATTGCCTACGCGTATAGATAGTTGAAGATACATGAGAAGAATTACCATGTCCACAACATTGAGCTAGCTGCTATTGTTCATTCCTTGAAATTATTTGTACGGCATGACTTGTGAGACTTATACTGACCATTAGAGTTTGCATCACTTGTCCAAGTAAAAGGAACTAAATTTTCTCTAGAGGAGGTAGTTAGATTTGCTGAAGGATTATGATATTACTATTCCGTACCACCCAGGTAAGGCCAATATGGTGGCTGATGCCTTGAGTTGCCAGGCGTAGTGTTTGGGGAGTTTTGAATATTTACAACCTGCAGAGAGGGATATGGTGATAGATGTTCAAGCCTTAGCCAGTCAGTTTGTGAGATTGGATCTTTCGGATCACAGTCGGGTCCTAGCTTGTATGGTTTCTTGATCTTCCTTATTCAATTGTATCAGAGAGCAACATTATGACGATCCTCACTTACTTGTCCTCAGGGACACCGTTCATCATGCGATGCCAAAGATGTGACCATTGGAGACGACAGGGTATTGAGGATGCTGGGTAGTATTTCTGTGCCCAATGCTGATGTCCTTAGGGAGTTGATTTTAGCAGAGGCCCATAGTTCACGGTATTCTATCCATTTGGGTGCCGCGAAGATGTATCAAGATTTGACGCAGCACTATTGGTGGAGGCGGATGAAGAATGATATAGTTGGATATGTAGCTAGATGCCTCAATTGTCAGCAGGTGAAGTATGAGCACCAGAGACCATCTAGGTTGCTTTAGAAGATAGAGATTCTAGAGTGGAAATGGAAGAGCATCACCATGGATTTTGTAGTTGGTCCCCCTCGAACTGCGAAGAAAATCGATGCCATTTGGGTGATAGTTGATCGGCTGACCAAGTCGGCTCATTTTATCCCTATGTGTAATACTTTATTCATCGGAGCGATTGGCGGAGATTTATATCTGGGAGATCGTTCGTCTGCATGGTATTCCAGCTTCTATTATTTCAGACAGAGGTACTCAGTTTACATCATGGTTCTGGAGGGTTGTTCAGCAGGATTTGGGTACTCGGGTGGAGTTGAGCATAACATTTCACCCCAAAACAGACGGACATTTCGAGTGCACTATTCAGATTCTTGAGGATATGCTCCATGCGAATGTGATTTAGTTTGGGGGGGTCTTGGGATCAGTTCTTGCCATTGGCGGAGTTAGCTCACAACAACTGTTATCAGTCTAACATTCAGATGGCGTCGTACGAAGCTTTATATGGTAGGAGATGTAGGTCCCCGGTGGGTTGGTTTGAGCCGAGTGAGGCCAATCTGATGGGCACAGAGTTGGTTAAGGATGCATTGGAGAAGGTCAAGGCAATTCAGGATAGACTCCGTACAGGCTAGTCCAGGTAGAAGAGTTACGCAGACAGAAAGGTTCGTGATGTTTCATATATGGTCAGAGAGAGGATTCTGCTTTGGGTTTCGCCTATGAAGGGCGTTGTGAGATTGGAAAGAAAGGGAAGTTGAGTCCGAGGTTTATTGGCCCTTTCGAGATTTTGAGGCGAGTTGGGGAGGTTGCTTATGATCTTGAATTACCTCCCATTTTGGCTGGGTTTCATCCGGTATTTCATGTTTCGATGCTCCTGAGGTATCACGGTAATTCGTCGTACTTATTGGATTTTAGTTTACGGATCTATCCTATGTTGAGGAGGCAATTGCTATATTGGATAGGGAGGTCAGAAAGTTGTGGTCATAGAACATTGCTTTAGTAAAGGTTCAGTGGCGGGGTCAGCCGGCAGAAGAGGCGACTTGGGAGACCAAGCGGGAAATGAGCAGCCAATATCCTCATCTTTTCACTACTTCAAGTATGTTCTCTATGCTAGTTCCTGGATGAACAAATGTTTAAGTGTAGGAGGATGTGATGATCCGGCCTGTCATCTTAAGAATTAATGGCCCGATTCCCTATTAATTGCTTCCCCTAAGTTCATTTCTACTATTTTTGTTTGCCGGGACATTCGGTGTTGGGTTTCGGAGAGTTTTGGGACACTTAGTCCTTAAATGAGATCTTAAGTGTCGAAAAGTGGTCCGCAGTTGAAAAATTGTGAGGACGACCTCGGAATGGGAATCTGGTGGTTTCTTTAACTCCGTTAGATGATTTCGAGGTTGGAATCATTTTTGGAATGCATTTTGGAAGTTCGTAGCTAATTTAGGCTTATAATACCGAAATTTGAATTTTTGAAGTTATTTTTGAAGTTTCTGGTCTGATAGTGAGTTTTTGATACGAGGGTTGGAATGGAATTTCAGAAGTTGCAGTAGCTTTTCATGTCATTTGGGATGTATGTGCAAAAGTTCAGGTCATTCGGACGTGCTTTGGTTAGGTTTATGCTCGAAAGCATATATTGAAGAATATTGGGGTTCTTAGGCTTAAATCTTTGATTAATTCGGGTTTTCGATATTTTTAGCATGTTTTTCAGGATTGGTAGAAGTTTTAATAGGATATTAGGTGTTATTGGGGCGTTTAGTTGAGGTCTTAGGGGCCTCGGGATGCTTTCAGATGGTTGACGGAAGGATTTTGGAAGTTGGGAGATATCAGATTTTTGCTGCTTCTCGTATTTTTGCATTTGCGGGTTGGAAACCGCATATGTGGTACCACAGATGCAGCGTGGAGGACCGTAGAAGCAGGTTTGGTCGGGTTCATCAGTTTCCACATCTACGGTGGGAATTCTGTAGAAATGGGTCCGCATCTACGAGATGAGGACCGCAGGTGCAGATTTTTGGCTATTTAATGAAAGCGATAAAAGCGTCATATGTTTCCGCATCTGCGATCCCTTGACCACAGAAGCGGAAATCACTGGGCATAAATATGGTATTCGAGGGTTAGTTTCAAAAGTTAGAAAAATCAAATTGGAGCTTGAGTGAGGGTGATTCTGAGAGGGTTTTGAAGAGGAGATCACTGGGTAACGTTTCTTCAATCCTTTCTAGTTATATTCCATCAATATATAGTTAAATCCATTATTTAAATTAAAATTGAGGATCAAAATTTGAAAAAATTGGAAGAATCTTTTAGGACGAAATTCTGAGTTTTGAGCGGGTTTTTGATATCTGATTTGGGAGATTTTTATTTGGTTAGACTCATAAGAGTATGAGGGTTTTGTAAATATTAATTTCATCCAATTCCGAGACGTTGTCTTAGGGGGCATTTTGGTCATATTACCAAATTTCACGTCATAACTTTTCGTTAAATAGTATAATCAGTTGCTTGAGATATTATTTACGATATGTAATTGAATTTAATAGATTTGGGCCATTTGGAGTCGGATACTCATGGCAAAAGTGTGATTTTGAGTTGATTTTGGAGTCGGTTCGAGGTAAGTGGCTTGTCTAAGCTTGTATGGAGGGGGGGGGGGGGGACTTTCCCCTTAGGATATGATATTTGTTAATTGAACGCCTTGTACATGAGGTGACGAGCGCATACTTGAGCTAATTGTTAAACCCGATTTTTACTTAAGATACAGAGACTTAGTTTCTTTCGTATCTGCTTTATTCTACTTGCAATTATAACCTGTGTTAGATTAGAAAAGCATGCTTAGTTGATTTAAATTGCCTATTTGCTTAAGTTGCCTTGACTATACTACGTGAAGCATGTTAGGATAGTACTACCTGTTTCTTGTATTTTTGTACTTAATTTCCGAATATCTTCTGGTTGTGGTTGCGTATTTACATTGGGACTATGGATATGGGATTCCGATACTCCCCCATGTTTGTTTACTTTGGGATTACGGGTTAAATTCCCGGTAGATCCCCTTCACTTTTACTTTGAAACTACGGGTTAGATCTCTGGTAGATCCCCCTACACATTGATAGTTGGACTATGGGATGGTGTCTCGGGAGATCCTTCGGATATACGCACATGATGGACTACGAGACGGTATCCCAGGAGCTTCTCGGACATTGATGAAAAGGAATACAGGACGGTATCCTGGGAGATCCTCGTTGTTGTTATTCATATTGAGCTATTTTACTCTGTGTTACCTTGTTCTCTGTGTGCTATTATCACTTTATATAACTTTTCTTACTTTATAGTTGTATTCATTATTTTGTTTATTTCATACTGCTGTAAGGCTTATTATTATATTTTATTTCAGTAGGGCCCTGAACTTTCTCGTCACTACCCAACCGAGGTTAGGCCTGGCACTTACTGAGCATCGATGTGGTGTACTCATGCCCCTTCTGCGCATGTTTTTTCATATGCAGATCTAGGTACCTCTACCCATGCGCGCTATCCTTGAGGCATGGATAGCTACAAAGACTTCAAGGTACATTTGCCGCATCCGCAGACCGAAGAGTCTCCTTCTTTACTCTATCTCTAGTAGTTATCCTTCTATCATAACCTTGTTATAGACATTTTTGGAGATTCGAGCATTTACAGTACTTCTTCTAGCTTGTGTTCCCGTGAATTTTCGGGTTTTGAGGTGATATTATAGACTTTCACATTATTGAGTTGTATATGCCGAGCGGCATTTATGTACAGTTTTTCTTTTAGTTTTTCAATTTTATTTAACTATTCCGCAAGTTATGTTGTATTTCTGCATTGTTAGGCTTACCTAGTCGTAGGGACTAGGTGCCATCACGAAATATTCACGGATGGTGAACTAGGGTCGTGACAAGTATGGTCCATTCATGATGTGAATGTGACAACATGCGGTTTATGAATACATATTCATTCTTTGAAGAATACAAACGTGCTAGTGGTAGTGAATATACCACACTCACCTCTAGAAGGGCATTTGAGATTAAAAAATAAATAATGTCATTATTAGAGCATGAATATTTCTTGGTCACGTATCTATTATACGCCAAAATATTATGACAATGTGATTATTAAAAGATAACGGTAATGCAAGAAACAGATCTTGCATATGATTTGACCACACCCATAATGGTATAACTTTCTCTTTAAAAGAGATATTCACCATATGGTTGTTGATAAATCTATGGTAGTACAAAATTACTTTAGAGTTATGGAAGAGCCAAATATTGCTATTTTGGAGGAATACAATTGATTATCATGTCAATTTATTGTATCGTAGTAAGTCTCAAAGAAACTTATTCAATTTCTAAAGTATTCGCGAAAGCGGTTGGTTATATTGACACTATAAATAAAGAAAAGATTTAGTATTTCTATTACTACACCTTGTAGCGCGTAATATTTATTTAAACTGCTTTATTCTCGAGTTTGTACTATGCAAATAAAGGAATACCAAAATAAAGTGGATATTTATTGATATAAAAACTCATATCTTAATAAACTTGGAGTTTATTGCTAATTTCACATGTCATGGTGTAAACCTGGACTTTATCAATATTAATAATTTATTCAGTTGGCATAATTGGTTTAGCCATATCAATTCAAGTATGATGTGCAAAATAAAAGAGAATTCATAGGGTAAATATTACAGAACTAGAAAGTTCTTTAATAATTCTCTTATGTTGTTTGTCCTCACTAATTAATAGACCAACTAAAATTGGGCTTGAATCCTATGAATGCTGGAAATAACAAAGGTGAATATGGGTACATTCACCAACCATGTATACCATATAAGATGCATCTATGGGATGGTTACATGTGCGATTCTTATTAACCCGCAGCATGGTATTCTGCGAGGTAATTTGTTTAATAATTTAATTTATAGCATAATTTTCATAGTATATATTCAAGATAGTTTATCTTAATAAGTTGGTTTACATCACAACTTGTTTAGCAAGATGATTCATTGAGTACTTCCACTTATTAGCTAAACTATTACTTATGAGAAGAAAGTTATACATACCTGTTCGATATACGTTATAAACGAAAGTATATTATTTTCTCCCGTCACGAGTGGTTTAGGGTTAGGAACCAAATAATTTCATCTTATTATTATTGATGTATGGTGTATATTCTAATTAATACTATAATGCACAAAGATAGGTTCTCAAAGTTGAGGATACAAGTTAGTTTTTCTAACATGAGAGGGAGGCACGATAAACAGTTGAGAAAAAATTTACGGGGATTGAATTATCGTGTGTACATCTAGATCCTCAAATAAAATAATATGAACTTGAAGTTCATAAAAAGATAATTCATCTGCAGTATATTGCAATGCATGCAGACGCATTTGCTGACCCAAAGAAAGTAACTATATTCTCAATAAAAATGCTCCTATTAGAATAAGTCTTAGAAGGACAAAGTCTATGGTACGTTTAATGCGTATACAAATCGTTTTCAAATAAAATTCTTGATAAAAAAGACGATCAAGTGATCAAAATTATCATAATAAAGTAGGAAAGTGATCTAGAAGATCATATGACATAACACTTCATAAAATCTTAGTAGAGATTCACGTACTTGAAAACATGAATGAAGAGATCTCTATGCTATGTCTTTATCAAAAATTATTGGAACAGATATAAAATATTTGTCGATGATATCTATCATAACGCTAAGCATAGAAGAGGATCTAACTATATCGAATACAGACACAAAAGTATTAGCCAAAATGGAAGAGAAACAATTCAAGTAGAATTGGTTTCATAGGAAAGAGATATAGTTTTGGACATGTTGTTCAAACACTTGAAAGTATAAAGTCAATGATATGTGCAATCAGTTTTCGATATCTTATTTGTCTAGCATGACATGAAAACTTGATATGCATCTAAGTAAAGTCTATGATATGACTTATATAACATAACTTATATGACAATCCCCGAAGGATTTAAATTTCTTGAAGCATATAGAATTGTTGATCTTGAAGTACCACTTCCTCAGGGCAATTTTTGCACAAATGTATCTTGCTATAACTATACGTATGATAATTTATAGCAAGAATTTTCATCTCTATGTGAAGATATTGAAATGACGATTCCAACAAGATCATATAAACACAATACATCTATTAGGAATGATGATTTTAAGGTGTAAAAAGTTCGTTCAAGTTAATATGACTGATTTGTCTATCGAATCTCTACCATCGATCTTTTGAAGATGGCGCACAAGATTGGAATGCAAAGGCTTAACGATATGAATTGATGCTCTCATCATGGGAGCTAATGCGCGTTACACTCTTTTTCCCTTATAAGGTTTTGTCCCTCTGGGATTTCCTTGCAAGGTTTTTAACGAGGCAACCAAAAGGCATATTGTTAGATATGTGTATTCTTTTTCCTTCACTACAATTTTTTTTCATTGGGTTTTACTTTAATTAAGGTTTTAACGAGGTACATTATCTGTTGAATAGACATTCAATGGGGAGTGTTATAAATGGAATTTTATTTATGGTGAATTTCTATATTTAGAGAGATTCTAGGGTTTATTACTTGGTGGTTAAGTCACATTTTTCCTATAAATAAAGGGTTCATATAAAATTATAATTCATTTCAAATCAATATAAATTCTATCTCTACTTTTGTCTGTATACTCTTCTTTTTTTATTGTTCATAAACGATCATAAAATCTCAGTAAACAAGTACTACTAATAAGCCTTAATGAAAATGAACATTGTATATGAAAATAGTAACCCATGCTAAAATGAGTATTGCTAATAAGAATTAATTCCATGGCAATTTTTTTTTTTTAAAACCAATATTAAGTAGCTTAACCCTCTAAACCAATGCAAAACCAAAAATATAAGATTTCAATAATACTGTGACAAGAAGGATTTCTCTGAAGGTAAGCAACCTCCACTTCCAACAAAGAGGTTGTGAGTTCGAGTCACCCCAAGAGTAAGGTAGGATATTCTTCGGAGGGAAAGATGCAGGAGGTCTATTTGGAAACAGCCTCTCTACCCCTGTGTCGGGGTAAGGTCTGCATGCATACTGTTGTTGTTGTCATTCCGAGGTGCTATTGTATTTTTTTAAAAATACACATGTAATGTCGGGTTAGTTTAATTTGGTTTTTTTTGTTTTACTTTTTTTGGTTAATACCAAAAATACGATTTTTGGTCGGTTTATTTTTTTACTACCAAACAAAATCACTAATTAGTTTTTTCAGTTAGACTCGGATTATTGGAGCGGGTGCACGTGCATCACAAATAGTCAAACCAAGAGAGTAGTCCAAGTCATCAAGAGTAGTCTGAAGCTGTGGAACGTAATTTGAACCAAGCTGGAAGTTTTTTCTTAGATTGATTCATATTGAGTTTTTGTGCCCGCGTAATGAATGTATCAGGCATTCAATTGTAAGCTTTTTCATTTTGTTAGAGAAGCAAATGTGAGGTTGTAATTTGAAGTGAACATTACTCAAGCTACAGTTAGCTTGAACCGATTAGCAGCAATCGACGATAGGGGTGTGAGTCGTGGTTTTTACACTATTGAGCCAGCATGATTTTCAACGTTAAAAAGAATTTCTTTCCTTCTAGTACGAGGTGACAACTTTTCTTCTGTTTTAAGGAATTAAATCAAGTGGACAGAGATCTAAAGACGAAAATGACGGATGCTCTCGGCGCAAGTTAGCACGCCAATAGAACAGTTACCATTTCAGCACAATAGCACGGCGAGATTGACGCCGAAAATGGCCAGAAAACGTAGAAATGTTGCTCCGACGGCTACCGTTGTTCCTCCTAAGCTAGTTACACCTGCGCATGGCATTACAACTACTCTCGAACCCCGAACATTTGGTGACTTCCTTCCACAGAAGTACCAATCGAAGGAAATTTCACATGCAGAGATTGAAGAAGCAGTTAAGGCTCGATCGAAGGGAAATGATGAGACGATTGAATCAACTGCGAGGAGATTACAATTTTCTGAAGTAATTGAACCAGCAAAATCATTACCAATAGCTGTTGAAGTTGTTGAACCAGCAAAATCAGTACCAACAGCTGCGGAAGTTGTCTGAGGTAATAGAGATGTGCAGATGGGTAAGACTCTGTCCTTTATTCCCCCTACTATGTGAGATGGTAAAAAAATTGTTAAGATCAGTGAAGAGGATTTGAAACCACAACTGGATTATTGGCAAAATGCATTGATTGGTTTCATAATTGGAGATCGACCTAGTGAGCAGAATATGGAGAATTTTGTTATGCATGTTTGGAATTTTGTCACCAAACCTCAGGTACTGATTCATGCTGAAGGTTACTGTATTTTTAGATTTAATAGTGCTGAGGACAAGGATTCAGTCATGCAATCAGGTCCCTATACTTTTAGGAATAGGCCTATGGTGCTAAGGCCATGGGAAGTTGATTTCAGTTTTCAGACTAGTGTACTCAGCACTATTCCTATCTGGATTCGTTTCCCAGGACTTCCTGTAGGATATTGGTCTGCAGAGGTATTGAGCAAGTTGGCAAGTGCTATTGGAAAACCATTGTATACTGATAAATTTACTGCTCATTATGATAAAATTTCATTTGCTAGAGTGCTTGTTGAAGTTGATGCTGCTTACAATCTTCCTGATGAGCTGGAGATTGACACTCCTTATGGCCCTAAGATCCAGACTGTTGAGTATGACTGGAAACCTACCTTTTGTAACCATTGCCTCAAGTTTGGTCATGATGCACTTGATTGTTGGTACTCTGCTGACAAGTCAGAAAAGGAAAAGGAGGAACATGTAGACATAAGGAATCTGAAAGCTAGAGTTAAACAGCAGGGGAAACAAGTGAAGAAGGAATGGATTGTAAAGAAGAATGTGACCAATGATGAAGTTCAAAATCAACAAGAGGTTTCTGTAGATCCACCAGGGCTTGAAGGGCAGGCAGTTCAGGATTCAAACATGTTTAATGAGGGTCAAGCAACTAGTCCCTTGCAGCAAAATGAACAAAAGAATCCAAAAGAGCAATCCAGTGAAGTAACTATTGCTATCACAAGTAATAGTGAACAGGTGGTTGACACAGGTAATAGAGGGAAAGCAATCATGAATGATATGGAGAGCAGGGTGCAACAGTTTGATCCGGGACCCTCTTACAGCCTAACTCCTACTGATCCATGATGGTAGCCACATGGAACATTAGGGGGCTTAACCAGCCTCATAAACAGAAGGAATTAAAAAACTTCCTTGCTGTTAATAAAGTGGATGTTATGGGAGTAGTAGAAACTAGAGTAAAGGAGCATAAAGCTAATAAAATACTGAATAAGGTGGCCAAGGATTGGAAGGCACAGTGCAATTATTCCAAGGCTATCAATGGTAGAATCTGGTTATTATGGAAATCTTATATTCAAGTTCATATTTCTTCTATTACAGACCAACTATTACACTGTTCTATTGCTGATACAAGATCACAAATAAAATTCCAGTTTAGTGTTATATATGGTCACAACACTGCACGACTTAGAGGGAAACTGTGGCATGATCTGAGAGCATTACACATACCAAATCCAGATGCCTGGCTTATTAGTAGAGACTTCAACTGTGTGCTTAATTCTGAAGACAGAATTGGATCCCTTGTCACTGAGGCTGAAGTAAAGGATTTCAAAGATACAGTAGATGACTTACAACTTACTGCTTTAAGAGCTGCTGGTTGGCATTATACATGGACAAACAAGCAAGATGCTGATTCTAGAGTATATAGCAAGATAGACTGGGCACTGGGCAATTATCAATGGCTGCAGCAGTTTGGGCATTTGGAAGCTGACTACATGAATCCATTGGTATCTGACCACTCCCCTATTCTGGTTAAATTTGGAGTTTATAAACCATTGCATCCTAAACCTTTCAGGCAATATAAAACTGTCATGGAACAAGAGCAGTTTCATGGCATAGTTAAGCAAGTTTGGGAGAAGGAGTACCATGGATCACCAATGCAACAGATTTGGAGTAAATTGAAGGCAGTGAAGCAGCAACTAAAGGGTATAAATGACCACTTGGCCAAATACAAACAACAGATTATTCAGGCAAGGGAAAGGCTTGACAGTTTACAGGTGCAGATGCAGAATAACCTTCTTTCACAGAAGCTAATAAATGATGCAAGAGGCCTCCTAGAAGAACTTGAAAAATGGAACAGTGTGGAGGAGCAAGTAATGAGGCAGAAATCCAAAGCAACATGGATTGAATGTTGTGATGCAAATACCAAGTATTTTCATGCACAATGGAGGATCAGAACAGGCCAGAACAATATCACTTCTATCTATGCTGACACAGGTATAAAGCTAACTGATCCTTTTGCTGTGGAACAGGAATTCTTAAAGGTCTTCCAATTATTAATGGGGGAGTATGCTTCTGAACTTCCGTGTGTGGATACTAGTATAATGAAAGAAGGTAGATGCCTTACACTTGATCAACAAAGAGCTCTTATCAGACCAGTTACTATGGAGGAAATCAGTGCAGCTGTAACTGATATGCCTAGGGATAAGGCCCCAGGAGTAGATGGTTTTCCTACTGAGTTCTTTACAAAGAGCTGGAAGATAGTTCAAGAAGATATATTCTCTGCTACTAAGGAATTCTTTGAAACCTGCCAAATGCCACATATGATTAATACCACTGCAATAGCCCTTGTGCCAAAGATCAAAACTCCTACCACTGTGAAGGATTTTAGACCTATTGCATGCTGTACTACACTGTACAAAATCATATCCAAAGTTATTACCAGAAGGATGAAGGGTGTAATTGGAGACCTGATTGGTCCTGCCCAATCTGCATTTATTGAAGGAAGGAGTATCATGGATAACATTCTTCTCAGCCATGAAATATTCAAATGATACTCTAGGAAAGGTGTTTCTCCTAGATGTGTTCTTAAAGTGGATCTTAGGAAGGATATGATACACTTGAATGGAGTTTTCTGAAGCAGGTTCTAATAGCACTGGGGTTCCCTGCTAAGTTTACTGCTTGGATCATGGCTTGTGTCTCATCTGCCTCATACTCTTTAGTAATGAATGGTGGCCTTACTAAACCATTCAATGCTAAGAGAGGTATAAGACAGGGGGACCCTATGTCTCCTTATCTATTTGTATTGGCCATGGAATATTTGAACAGATTACTACAGCAACTACATAAGGATGGAAACTTCAACTTCCATCCTAGGTGCAGGAAACTTAACATATCCCATGTATGTTTTGCTGATGACTTGCTAATGTTCTGTAGGGCTGACATAGTATCTATCCAGATATTGCACAGCACCTTTCTTATATTCTCAGCTGCATCTTCCTTCAGGCTAATGTAAGTAAGAGTGCAATCTATTTGGCTGGAGTTCCATAGGAAACCAGAGAAGAGATTATTGCAGCTCTGGGATTCACTGAAGGTCAGCTTCCCTTCAGATATCTTGGAGTCCCTCTGGATTCTAAGAAGCTAGCTATACAGCACTATTTGCCTCTCATTGAAAAGATCACAGCAAGAATCACTTGCTGGTCAGCAAAATTGTTATCCTATGCTGGCAGAACTCAATTGATCAAGGCAGTGATCTTTGGAATGCAGACTTATTGGGCTCAGGTGTTTATAATACCTAAAAAAGTATTGAAGGCTATAGAGGCAATCTGTAGAACATACCTCTGGACAGGCAAAGCTACACTATCCAGGAGAGCACTTGTGGCCTGGGATAAGTATGCCAACCTATTTCCTCTGGGGGTCTTAATATAATGAGGATGGATATATGGAATAAAGCAGCCATAGCCAATTTACTATGGGATTTGGCTAATAAAAAGGATTGTCTATGGGTCAGGTGGGTACATTCTTACTATATCAAGAATAGGAGCATTGAGTCAGTTGCTGTGCCATCCAACTCTTCTTGGGTGGTAAAGAAGATTCTGGACAGTAGGGCATTGGTGTTGGGAAATACTCAGTTGCAAGGTGATATCACTAGCAGGCTGCAGAGTGTATGCAAGTTGGGAAAATTTCAGATTCACAAAATGTATATTGCTCTGCTACCTAAGTTTCCTAAGACTGCATGGAGGAACTTATTGCTTATTTCATCTGCTCTTCCTAAACACAAGTTTACTGTTTGGTTAGCTGCTTAACAAAAACTTCCCACAGTTGAGAGGTTGCAGATTATAGGCATACAAATACCAACATTGTCTGCATTCTGTAAAATACATGATGAAGAGTTCAAGCACCTGTATTTTGAATGTGACATTACCAGCAGAATATGGAGAAGAATTTGTGTGTGGTTGGGACATGCTAGGATCATTGAATGCTGGGAGAATGAAGTGAACTGGATTTGTAGCAAAGTTAAGAGTAAAAACTGGCAGCAGGCAATCACTGCCACTGCATTTGTTACTACTGTTGCATTGCTATGGAGGAGTAGGAACTTGATCAGATTTGAGAACAAGTCATTTGATGAAGACCAGTGTTGCAAAGAAGTGACATTGTTAATACATGCAAGAAATAGGAAGTGTAAAAGGTGGCAGGAAGGGTTACAAATGCTCAACTGCTATCCTTACAACAACAACAACAACAACAACTACCCAGTATACTCCCACCAGGTGGGGTCTGGGGAGGGTAATCTGTAGACGAGCCTTACCCCTGCCCGAAAGGGCAGAGAGGCTGCTTCCAATCGACCCTCGGCGAGTAGAGTAAAAATGGGAAAGCTGCATTAAGAACTGCTATCCTTAGTTTTGATCATTAATTACTAGTTAGAGTTGTCTATATGAGTTGTGTAGTTAGAACTGAAATGTAATGAGTAGTAGGAGTCCATACTACTACCATAGAAATACATTGTACATATCTTTTTCGAATCAATGAAATCGACAGTTAATCTAAACAAAAAAAATCAAGTGGACAGATTCTTCATTTGCTTTTTGCGACACATTTTCGTCCTCATAATGTGGAAATTATCCAAGTTAAGTCAAATTTTAAGTCAACTTTCTCGTTTTGTGGAATTCCAAGTGATTCACTATCCTTTTCCATTTCTTTCTTGCTTTCTTCTTCATATAATTGTTTTCATTCTTGGTGCTATATAATGGAGTAACTTTGGCAACCAAGCAAATCAAGTTACCATATCCTTTCTAATCGGTCTTGTTTCCAAGTGAATATGGAAAAGCACATTCTCTTATTGATTCTTTTCTTTATATTTCAATATTACTCCATTTCAATATCAGCTGCTCCTTCAAATGAGACAGACCAAAAAGCTCTACTAGCTTTCCAAAATCTTGTTACAAGTCCAAGTCATTTTCTAGCCAAGTACTGGACTAGGAATACTTCTTTTTGCTCTTGGTTTGGTGTTAGCCGAGGGTCAATTGGAAACAACCTCTCTGTCCTTTCGGGTAGGGGTAAGGCTCGTCTACATATTAACCTCCCCAGACACCACTTTGTGGGACTATACTGGTTAGTTGTTGTTGTTGCTCTTGGTTTGGTGTCACTTGCAGTTCCAAAAGGCAAAGAGTTGTGGCCTTGACTCTTCCTAATTTGCATCTTCAAGGCAAAATCTCTCCTTCTTTGGCCAATTTGTCCTTTCTCAGAGAGCTCAATCTTGCCAACAACTACTTCCACGGCAGCATCCCTTATGGCATTGGCCAGTTGCCTCGCTTACGAGTGATTGATATTCAGAACAATCAGCTCCAAGGAAATATTCCAACAAGTCTATTTCAACACCACAGAGTTGAAGTAATTTCATTGGCCTTCAATAAACTCAGTGGTGAAATGTGGAAAGGCCCATGGTATGTACCTGAACTCAGGGTCTTGGATCTCACTAACAATAGCCTGACAGGTATAATGCCTCCTACTATTGGAAATGCCACAAAGTTGTTGAACTTCAGTTTGTCAGGGAATGGAATCAATGGCAACATTCCGAAGGAGATTGGTAATCAAAGCCAACTTGCAGATCTTTCCTTGACTGATAACCAATTAAGAGGTTTCATTCCTGCAGCAATGTTTAACATCTCATCGCTACTTGCCATACATCTACGAAACAATAATCTTTCTGGTCCCCTCTTGCTCGGTGAAGGGAATATTTTGTCGAATCTGAAGTTTTTAAGTGTATCTCACATTCTGGTCATATTCCTTCCAACATTTGTCAACTCAGAGAGCTCCAAGTTTTGTCCATATCTTTCAATAAAATAATTGGAGAAATACCCCAAAATATTGGTTTTTTAGCGAAGCTTGAGGAGATATGTATTGGTGATAATCCAATAAGTGGGACTATTCCTCCTTCATTTGGCAATATTTCCACTATGCAATATCTTTCCTGTGTAAACAGTCACATAGAGGGACCAATTCCTTCAGAAATTTTGAAGCTATCAAAGTTGAGGGAGTTAGATTCTACAACAACTACTACCCAGTATACTCCCATCAGGTGGGGTCTGAGGAGGGTAATATGTAGACAAGCCTTACCCCTACCCGAAAGGGCAGAGAGGCTGTTTCCAATCGATCCCCGCCTCATAGGATAAAAGGAAAAACAACAGTAAAACAAAAACAAAGACAAAAACAAAAACAATAGAGCATTAGTAACTCCAGCAGAAATAACGTAAATAGCGTAAATAATTATCTAAACATACGAAACATAAATACAATCGCATGCAATAATATCATACAGTAACTACCATAACTAACAGCCATAGGGGGACATAAGCTAAAACACAAATGCTGCTGACCCACACCCAACCCCGGATGAGGAGTACGAAAAACTCTAGGAGTTAGATTTTGATCTGAATAATCTTAATGGTCAAATTCCGAAGAATATTTTTAATATATCGTCTTTGGAGTTCGTTGCTTTCACTTCCAACAAACTTTCAGGGAGAATTCCATCGACTACTGGTCTTCATCTTCCCAACCTCAACGAACTTGTCTTGGGAGGCAATAAACTCGAGGGGGAAAGTCCTCCGCACATCACAAATGCTACCAACATACTTCACTTAGAGCTAGCTGATAACTTTTTCACAGGCACTATTCCTACTAATTTAGGAAATCTTCCTGAGCTGCAAGAACTATTGCTAAGTAATAATCAATTTACGAATGAACCAAGTGAACAAGAGCTGCGATTCTTAAATTCTTTGGTGGATTGTAGGATGCTACGAACGCTAGAAGTGAGTTTCAATCCATTGATTGGTGTTCTGCCCATTTCTATTGAGAATCTTTCATCTACCGTTGAAATCCTTGGTATAGAAGTTGCGCACATCAGTGGCTTCATCCCCAAAGGTATAGGCAATATGACCGCTCTAACAACCTTAGACATTCAAGGAAACAACTTGACGAGAAGTATTCCTCCTGAAGTTGGTAAGCTTAAACAACTCCAAGGGCTATATCTAAATAACAACAAATTACATGGGCGTATTTCAGAGGTAGTATGCTGAACCAAGGGTTCCTGGATGAAGAAATGGTGGCATACGTTAGTGATTTTGGCATATCCAAAATTTTAGCGGTAAGCAAGTCCATGGCACATACTAAGACATTAGGCACTCTTGGTTACATTGCACCAGGTACGTATACTAAGTTACCCTTCTCTTTGATTTTATCTTTATTTATGAATAATTATTGTTATGTATCGGATGAGTTTTTTTTTTCATTTTCCTTCTTATAAGAATATGGCTCGGAGGGAATAGTATCCACTAGTGGTGATGTTTACAGCTACGGCATCATGTTGATGGAGGTTTTGACAAAAAGAAGACCTACTGATAAAACAAGCATTTCCAAGAACTGTGATGGAAGTTGTGGATGCCAATCTTTTTCATGAGGAAGAACAAATAACTTGCCAAGGTGAAATATGCATAACCTCCATAATAGAGTTTCTTTTTAATAGAGTCGTCCCTACTACTTGGAGTCCTGTAATATATGCATTTTAGAGTGTTGCATCGTAATTACATGTTTGAATAATGTTGAACTTAATAATGTTGAACCTAATAATGTTTGAATAATGTTTGAATCTTGAACAATCCAGAAATAAATCAAAGAAATTAAAGTATTGTGAAGGGTGTTTACTTGCACTATTTTGGTTATGTTTGCAAGCTCGGAAATATCTCTTCCATTTCCACCCCTTTTCTTCGCTCCTCCATATTTTTTCATTAGCTTCTTTATTGAAATAGTTAGTACTGTTAGAGGTAGTTAACACCACGTGCTAGTCACGTGGGTGAGAGTCTATAAAAGGACCGCTATTGTACTCATTCAAATAATCATAAAAATTTCTTCTCCCTCGTTCTTATCTATTGCTTCTAGAATGTTCCTGGTTACCTGAGCCCATTGATAGTGTACTGTATAGCTGACCAGCGGGTGGGCCGGGCCGGTTACGGGTCCGGATTTTTTGACCCGTCCGGGTCCGGGCCGGTCCGGTCCGGGTTCAATTGGGGGCGGGTTGAATTGGGCCGGGTTCGATCCGGTCCGGGTCGGGCCGGACCGGGTTTTACTTTTTTTTTTTTTTTTTTTTGTATTTCGTATAGTTTAAATATTAAGTTATATTAATACTTTGTAATAATTGAATGAACACAACAAAAGATGGGAAAAAATTGCACTTATTGCAAGTGCTACTTTATTTCTTAAATTGAAAATTTCAAATTGAAAAACTAAAATGTATCATAACTAGTTTACAATTTACAATTTTACATCAAATGGCTTGCATTGCAATAGCAAGTTCTTCCATATTAATATGAACCTCTGGACCTTCTTCTGGAGTGTTAAATTCGGATGGGTTTCCGTGCGTTAAGATATCTCCAAGTTCTTCGTCTTCCGGGCTATCCAGATCTTCCTTTCCTTGATTTCTTCTTTCAGATCTTATCCAATCTCTTAGACACACTAAGACTTCCAAAGCATTGCTTCCCAATGAGTGCCGCGTGTCTCCAAGTTGTTGTCTTGCTTGGCTAAATGCACTCTCGGATGCAACAGTGGAAATTGGGACATTCAGGACATCCCGCGCCATAGCGTAAAGAACGGGAAATTGCTTTGAATTTTCCTGCCACCAGCCTAACGGTGAAAATTCCTTGGTGCGAGGCTCCTTTTGCTTCTGCAAGTAAAATTGCAATTCATCTATATTCCTGCTACTAGATTGAGTGTTAGCAAAAGTTGAAAAAATATTAAAACTATCAAACCCTTCATCATCATCTCCGACTACATTAGAAGTGCTACATTCCATAGTGGGATTTGCAGCAGATGATGCACGAGCAATATCACATTGAGTTGCATAATAAGTATATAGATATTGTAAGTGTTCATTTAGTTGGTTCATAGATTCATACAAATTTGGGCTTTCAGTGGGCCCAATCTCCATATAATTGTATAAAGCATTCATTAATTGTTGACAATCAGACATTTTAATTGAAGGATTTAAAACTGCACCAATTAAGTAAATAGGAGGAATTGGAAAGAAATATTTTTTAAATTTTGCTTGCATACTTGCAATAGCATCCGTATATCTATCGTTCTTCTTAAATTCAAATAGTAGCAAAGAAATTTCAGCTATATGTACTAAAGCCAAAGTAATAGTTGGGTAATATGCCCCAGAAAACACAACAGTAGCAGTATAAAACTTATGTAAAAATTTAATGACATCACTAATGACCTCCCAGGTATCACCGGTTAACATACGACTAGGATTAGTACAATGTGCATTAGCAACTTCTGTTATTGGAAATCTATATTTGTAGCAACATTTTAAAAATATATACGTATAGTTCCATCTAGTAACTACTTCGTCGGGCATGAATCTAGGTCTAAGGTTATATTGTTGACACTTGTTCTTAAATTCTCTTATTCTAGATTGTCTATTATTTCCCTGAATTACTCCAACAGCTCTTCTAACTAGAGTAATCTCATGTAAAAATAAATCTAGCCCACTTTTAACAATTAAATTGTATACATGACATGCACATCTAACATGAAAAATATCATCAAGAGGTGGATGTAAATTCAATTTTAAAATTGAAACTGCAGCATTGTTGTTTGAAGCATTATCAAAAGACATACACAAAACTTTTTGGTTTAGATTATAAAATTCGACAACTTCAACAATTGTAGTACTAATAAATGTTGCAGTATGACTCTGATCTTCATCATATTTAAAAGCAATTATACGTTTTTGCATACAAGTATTGTCATCTATCCAATGACATGTAATTGTTAAATAATCATTTCCATTTACAGCATGGCCAATATCAGAAGTTAGACATACTCTAGAAGGAAGGTGACTAAACAAATAACGTATGTACGTTTGATATTGGCCGTGAAGTCTAAAGATGTCAGATCTACAGGTACTTCTAGGGATACCTTTAAACATAGGGTTGTATATCCTTTGAATATACGTAACAAGATAAGAGGAAGAAGCAAAAGAAAAAGGTAGACAACCCAAAGCAATCATTTTCGCTAATTCCTCTCGATCCCTCATTTTATCATATTTTCGCAGACCTCCAGTAGTAGTGTTAGGTGTTGTTTCACTTCCATCCCCATTATTTCCCCATTCTATAGGATGATCCTTTTGTATATGTCTAATAAGTGTGCCAGTCCCCCCTAAATTACCTCCGGTCAAATGTTGATACGTGTCGTTACAAAGTCTGCACTTAACTCTATCACTATCTTCTATCTCATCAAAAAATTTCCAAACAGCACTTCTTTTTCTACGATTAGATTTAGATTTTGGAGCGACTGGTGGTCTTCTACCCCTTGTTGCACTAGCAACTCCAACTCCAACACTACCAACATTTGCACTAGTAGGTGTAGATGGTATCTCATCTTCTATTCCAATTTCGTTATCTTCTATTCCGAAATCTTGGTGTAATTGTTCATAATCAATATTTACATCTTGCAAATTAGGCGATGATTCAGAAACATGTGTTATTGGTTCATTATTACTATTACTACCAGAAGCTATAGGACTTTTTTTACTACTTCCACTTCCACTTCCACTCCTACCAGTAACTTTTCTACACGCTCTTTTAGCAGCATTCAACATATTGGAAAATTTAATATATAAGCTAAACTAAAATCAAATATGCAATTAAAATATTAAATAAGAGAAAGAGTTGGAGAGAGTGCACCGAATTCGACAATAAATTGAGCACTTGAACAGGTGAACTTCAAGAATGTTGAACACTTGAACTTCAAGAATCAAGCTTCGAATGCCGAATTGCCGATTTCCAAATAAGAAATTACGATAAATTTAATTCGGGAAAATAAAGACAATAAAATTATGAAAGTAGAATATGAATTCTTGAATTGAGAGAGAGATAGATAATTTGAGAATTGAGAGAGAGATAGATAATTTTGAGTGAGGAAATGAAGAAGAGGGGGAGGGTATTTATAGATTTTTAGAAGGGTTATTAATGTAATTAAATAAAAACTAAAAAAAATCAAAAAATGGCCAAATTTGCAAAATTTACCCGTTGGCCAACGGATCTGGTCTTCTGGACCGTTGCCAACGGGCAAGTGGGCCCCACAAGTATAAAAAAATTTTTTTTTTTAAAAAAAAAAAAAAATTTGACCGTTAAAACCGGTCCGGGCCGGTCCGGGTTGGCCGGTTCGCCCGGTAATTCGCTTCCCGGGCCGGTCCGGTCCGGGTTATTTGCCCGGTAAGGCTGTCCGTCCAAACCCCCTTCCCCCCCCAACCCAGCCCGGCCCCCCCCCCCGCCCTTAACCGGTCCGGTCCGGGCCGGTTTTGACCGGGCCGGTCCCGGGTCAACCCGGCCCGGTTGACACCCCTAGTGTAGTGTAACACCTACGAATGTGCATATTTCATAAACCGAGAAAATCGACCAAATCGAATGTTTGTTAATTTCCGTTTCAATTATTCGATTTTTACGATCGATTATTTTAATATAAAAAATTTTAAAATTTAATTTTTTGATTCGATTAACGGTTATTAATATTTTTATTTCGATTAACCAAAAAATTGAAATATTTATACATGTACTGCTTAAATAATATATAGATTATAGTTAATTAGTTATTAGGCTAAAACCCAAACCTCAAATCCAAATTGCCCAAAATTATATCCACAATCGACAGCCTTAGTCCTTAAGCCCTTAACCCATTCTTCTCTCATTCTTAATTAATCCAAAATACCTTAGGTCTTCTACTCTTCTGACTTCTCCCTCTTGCAATGTAGTCTCACTCTCAGTCTTCTCCCTCTCGGCTCTGGCTTTCAGTCTCTTTATCGGCTGCAACTAAGCTTCATTTGGAACGGGTCCATTGAGAGCTTCATATCTAGGGCTCCTTTCTTGCGCCGGTAAACTGGTAAGCTTCATCTGCTTCGTCTCTCATTTCTTCAATTCCTGCAATTTTTTGGATGTACTGAAATTCTTGCACCATTACATCTTTTGGTTTCTTGGTGTGTGGTGTTGTACGTATGGCTCGAACTATGTCCACTATTTGACCACATTTGGGACTGCTGCTTAATTTTTGCTATTGTTTACCTTGAATTTAAAAAGTATTGTAAGAAAATTGAAAACCGACCCAAAATATACCGAATCGGAATTTGAAAATCGAACTAAATCGAACTTATTTCAGTTCTGTTTCGGTTATTATATTTACAAAATCAAAAACTGAATAATTGAACCGAATTTCGTCGAACCGAACCGAACCGACCAAACTAACACATGCTCAGCCTTAATTCGATACTCTTTTTTTGTGTTAGTGAAATAATAAAATTTCTAAAATGGATTAGACGTCTAAGTTCATACGACCCAAAATAATTAGTAATTGGTGTGATATGTTATAGTCCTGATAACTAAGTATTCTAACATTTATAATATTTGACCTATCCTTCTTAATATAATAGAATGACTAATATGATTAACATGATACAATTGGGTGGTCCAGATCTCACCAACCAAAGAAAATAAAGAAGAAGATTGAAAAGTTGGACAAAATAGGCTGCTTGAATAACATGGGTGGCTGATAAAAATTGTAATGCAAAAGTCAATTTTGACTGGCTGAAAGTTTGGCAAATTTTCTTATAAATAGAGATGTTTCCTTCTCTGTTAAACTCACCAAAATAACGAGAGAAGCATAAATCAGTGAGAGTAATCCTTAGATTGTTGTCTGTAAAATAATTAGTGAGTGGTAGTAATATTGTAATTAGGTGTCTTAAATAAAGAGTGTTATTTCTTTTAAAGTTATAATAGTCTTTTAACACTACTGAATTGTAACATTATAGTGGTAATATTGCTCCAGTCAAGTATTATTTTACCCCGCAAAAATATTTGATGTCATTGTTACTCTCTCATGTTATTATTATTTGTTGTGGATATTACTCCTGGACGGAATTATTATTTTTTATCCCATCAACAACAGTTAATATATAACTAGCGTTACTGTTAGAATTTTTCTCAAATAAGTTCACTTGTGATGTGAGACGAACATGACATGAGTAAAATCACATTATGTTAATAGATTCCAGTTCGCTCAAGTATAAGTGATGTTTTGAAGACTAACAAAATAATTCAGGTATGGATCAGGTTCATCATGTGAAGCACACTCATGATCAACCCAAACATGTGAGATGCACGTGAAGTAGATAAATTTAACTTATCAGAAGTAATATCTCCTGGTATGATCGAAAACGTTACATATTTGATAAGGAGAGAAAGACTCCGTACATAAAGAGAACACAATTTAGAGAGATGATAGTGTTAGAGTTTGGATCAACTTGAACTCTTATACGATAGACGAGTAGCATTTGAATCCCAGTCAATATCCAATTACTAACCAATTAAATATAGGGTCGTTCTCTTATACAGGTAATACACATAAGCAAAAGTTAAATTTAAACTTAAATTTAGAGCAAAAGAGCAAGGCGATTTTGCAAGCAATTTATGTGTGATTTAAGTGTGAAATCCTTAAGCTACTTGAACAAGATAGAAGAACCAGTTCCAAGTGTCTATCTTTTATTCGATTTCAATTGTAATAGGTGATTTACATTGTACCTTTCAACTTTATTAGAAGCAAAATGTATTAGGTAACTAGCGTGTTCTAGTTAGAGTTTACTTGAAGTTGTCGCAACAGTTGAGCCTGTATGCCACAACGGGATTAGAGTTAATCATTAGATTTACAAAGAGTTTTGTAATTTTAGTGGAAGTTTGGGATAATCCTACTGAGTAGTAGGTCGTGCTTTTTTTACCTTTTGAGCCAGGTGTTTTCCACATAGAAATCTACGTGTTCTTTATTTTCTTTACTTATTATTCTGCAAACAGTAGTAGTTGGAACACATAGAAGAACTAGGTCTTTCTATAGTCTAGTTAAGCGAAAATTGAGTACCACACAAATCATCCCCCCCCCCTCTTGGTGTGGTATTGACGTGTAAAACATCAATTGGTATCAGAGCGGGTTATCGTTGAAGAGGTTAACACCTTAGGAAAAGATCAAGATGAGTGCAACACCTGAAAATTGGGAAAGGCAATCCACTGCTAGGCCTCCACTCTTATATGGTCAATATTATTCTTGGTGGAAGAATATGATGAGAGATCACATCATAGGAGAAGACTATGAACTCTGCGACAGTCACTGATCGACCCCTGGCTACTACAAAGAAGAATGCTGAAGGAGTGGACGTGTCATAGACAAGAGCTGACTGCACTGTTGAAGACTTGAAGAAATGTGGAAAGAATGCCAATGCCAAAAAATAGGTTGTGTTTGACTTGGGTTCGGATGAGTACAACGGGATTCAAAGTTATACCACTGCTAAAAATATATGGGATACTTTACAATTGGCTCACGAAAAAAATCCTCAAGTAAAAAGATCAAGAGGAACACTGTTCTATTCTCGATATACACGAGATTTACAACACTAACAAATGATCTTCACATTCGGTATCAAACCTCTTGCATACTTCCTCATTTTGCTAATCCAGAACCATTAATGCTACTATAGTTCCCCTAGATAACGTGCCTTTATACACGGAGCCAAAACCTCCCACACCAATTAAATTTGATCCATCAAAATTATATGTTGCACGTTGAATCTCCCAATAAGAAACCAATTGATATGTTCTAATCTCCGGTACCTTCTCCACATTTTTGGAATTTTCATTCTTCCGTCGGTTCATTATCCAAATTGAAACCAACAAGAATATCACAAATTATGAAGTAACTAGTGGAAGAATCATTTTCAGCAAAAGTTTCTTAGACTTTGGATGATGTTTAGGACTGGTGATAGCGCAAGCAAGAACCTCCAACGTATGCATTCCATCATATACCTTTGTTCCCTATGAAAGATTGAGGAGTGGAATTTGCAAATATACCATCATTGGGTATTTCACCTTCTAAATCATTAAATGAAACATTGATAAAATTGAACCAAATTTGATAAATTACATACTACCTCTGATATATGCCCATGTAATTTATTGTTATTTATATATAGCCCTTGGAGTTGTTTAAGCATACCAACTTCAGAAGGATTACTTCCCTTCAAGTTGTTGTATGGGTAAAATTTGGCTCGCCCTACTTCCGTCTAGGCAAACACATCCCTCATGACAAAGCCGTCCTCAAATGATGTCGCCTCAGGCAAGGACAGCCCAAACAAGGACGTCCCAGTCAATTAGGTGGAGGAATATTGTCGTTTAAGGCTTGGCATCCTTCGTACGAGAAAGCCACCAACATTTGTACTTTTCATTTGATTATTTCGAGAAAGGTCTCCTAATATATAAAGGAGACCTTCACCTTTGTAAGGGGACATGTGCATTATTCTGAGTAATACTATAATTCTACTTTCTCTCTCTTTTGTTAGCAAGAAAACTTCTCTTTATCTCTCTCTGATACAATATGCTCACCGACACTCAAACCAACAGCGGAGCACTTGCATCCATCCTCAAAAAGATGGAGGAAATGGAGCATGAAAATAAGCTGCTCCGTGACCAAATGAAAGAACATCAAGAAAGAGTAGACAAGATCCCTGGTGATCTGAAACTGCTGCCGAAGTGCGACGTGGGTAGGTTTGTGGAACAGCCCTACACAGAAGAGGCCGCACCATACTTTCCCAAATATTTTCAAGATGCCTCCCTATTTTAGGGTATACAACGGGACTACAGACCCCGAGGACCATACAATCCATTACGTCACAGTTGTGAAAGGTAACGATTTGACAAAAGAACCGGTACGGTCCGTGCTTCTGAAGAAGTTCGGCGAAACATTGACAAGTGGAGCTTTGACGTGGTACTCCCAACTACCGGCTAAGGCATGTTTGAGGAAATGGCGGACAAGTTCTTCACAGCACGGAGGAGCAAAGAAAGCGGAAGCAAGAGGCAACGACATCTTCGCTGTCCAGCAAGTCATGGGAGAAGGGCTCAGGGACTTCCTGGCTAGATTCAATAAGGTGAGAATGAGCCTACCAAACATATCGAAAGGTATAGCAGTCGCTGCTTTCCAGAACGGGCTAAGCAGGGACAGTTTGAGAGCGACCAAGAAATTGCTAAGCCGTTTAATGAAGTATCCCCCCACCACTTGGCAAGAAATCCATAATGCCTACTATGCCGATGGGTGTGCGGATGAAGACGACCTCAAAGGCCTTACCCGGAGTCTAATGATGATACTCCCAGAGATCAGGAGGGACCGATGCAATAAAGGGCGACGGGAACAAATCCTGTATCCCAACATGGAAAGACATCAACCATACGTCAGATCATCTCATCCACTGCCACCAAGGCACACAAACGCACTACAGTGACATGTCACCCCCCTACGAAACGAGCGAGGTATGCCCCCTTTATTATCTGCACATAACTTTTGTGTTTCTCCTTTAGAGGTAGTGTACGCACTAGAGAAGATGGGAAACAAGGTACAATGGTCAGTAAAGATGAAGTCGAACCCTACCACCCAGAAGTCAAATGCCCTATGCGAGTTCCACCAGGAGCGAGGGCATAAAATCGAAGACTGCATAGATCTGCGACAGGAGGTAGTCAGGATGCTGAACCAAGGGTTCCTGAGATAACTGCTCAGCGACAAGGGAAACTCAACTTTGCACGAGGATGGGAACAACCCAACGGGCCGCTAAGGCCGCCCCCACCGACACGCACCATCAACATGATCATCGGGGATGGCGACGACTTTGCAATCAATCACGTCAAGTTCACCACCACTCACAAGTAAAAGAGAACTATCGCCCATGAACGATATGACGACTTCGAAGATAGTATCACTTTAGATAAGTCCGATGCCGACTGTTTGTCTTTTCCTTATTACAACGCTTTGGTTATTACTTTACGCATTGTGGATACAAATGTTAGGAGAATTATGGTTGACGATGGTAGCAACGACTGCATTATCCACTCGAGGGTCCTTGCACTTATGGGACTCAAGGATAAGATAATACCACACTACATAACGCTGACTGGTTTTAACAATGCAGTGGAAAGAACCTCTGGAGAAATAACACTACCCGCCCTGACAGGAGCAGCCACCTTGGAAACCACTTTCCACATAATAAACCAATAAACGGCATACAACGCCATCATTGGACGTCCGTGGATACATACCATGAGAGGAGTCCCCTCCAGCTTTTATCAAGTGATCAAATTCCCTATCCCATGGGGGGTATTCAACATATTGGGTGAACCCCACACCGCCCAGGAATGCTACAAAATAGCTCAAGACTACACCCACACCAAACAACTCCAAGGGGCGAGCGCAGAAGCATAGGAATTAACTCTGTCGGGGATTAAGGTCCACCCGGCAGAGGACGCCATCAAAGATCCTGATATCATAGAGGCCAGCAAAGCCACGGTCGAGGACCTCGACCCTGTTCAACTAGATAACAACGACCTCACGAAGAAGGCCTACATCGGTCACAACCTTTCGAACCCAAGTAAGTATCGTGAATTTTTATCGAACCATGTAGACTTGTTCGCTTTTTCCCATTCAGATATGCCAGGGATTCCGCGGGAAATCGCCACCCACAAACTGAACGTTCATCCGCTACACCTGCCCGTGCGGAAAATGAGAAGAAAATTCAACGCCACCATCAACGAAGCTGTGAGTGAGGAAGTAGACAAACTACTGGCAAATGGTTCTATCAGGGAGTCCAAGTACCTTAAGAGGGTCATCAACGTCGTTATGGTCAAGAAGAAAAATGGGAAGTGGCGAATGTGCGTGGACTTCACCGACCTAAACAAGGGATGCTCAAAGGATTCGTTCTGGCTACCCCACATCGACCAACTAATAGACGCAACGACCTGACACGAACTGTTGAGCGTCCTGGATGCATATTCCGGCTACAATCAAATCATGATGGCCGAAGAAGATTAGGAGAAGACGACCTTCATTACGCACCGAGGAACATACTGCTACAAAGTAATGCCCTTCGGGCTCACAAACGTGGGAGCCACGTACCAAAGGTTGGTAACTGGGATGTTTAAGGATCAACTTGGAAAAACAATGGAAGTCTATATTGATGAAATACTTGTAAAGTCGTCCAAAAAGGAGGACCACCTTGACCATCTGAAAGAAGCCTTCGAAATATTGAGAAGATACGGCATGAAACTAAACCCTGAGAAATGCGCCTCCGGGGTGGCCTCGGGATAGTTCTTGAGATTTCTCGTATTGCAGGGAGGTATCAAAGTCAATCCAGATCAGATCAAAGCAATCCGAAAGTGCTAAGCAGCAAAAAACAAGTACAGAAGCTGACAGGCCGGATAGCTGCCTTCTCTAGGTTCATCTCACGATCCTCCGACTGGTGTCACAAATTTTTGTGTGTGTTGAAGAAGGACCAGGGGCTACAATGGAATAAGGAGTGCATCGAGGCCCCGAAGAATTTGAAGGCGTACCTATCCTCGGCGCCTCTGCTAGTCAAAGCAAGCCCAGGTGAACCACTTCTGCTGTATCTGGCCGTGTCTGAGGTCGCCGTTAGCGCCGTCCTGGTGCGCGAGAACAAAGGTACGCAGTCTCCCATCTATTACATTAGCAAAAAACTAGCTGGTGCTGAAACTAGGTACCCACACCTTGGGAAACTAGAGCTAGCACTGATAGTAGCTTCACGAAAGCTACGACTCTATTTTCAATGCCATCCCACAAACTTGGTAACGACCTTCCCGCTGAGGAGCATCTTACACAAGCTTGAATTATCGGGCCGGCTCGCACAATGGGTCATTGAGCTCAGCAAGCACGACATCTCATATCTTCCAAGAAATGCCGTCAAGTCTCAAGTCCTAGCCGAATTCAGTGTGGAGATCCTGCCGAAGGCAGAACTCGAGGCACGACGTGTCTCTCCCTGTAACGACCTATGGGTCCTCCACACTGATGACGCCACCAATGCATCGAGATCGGAACTGGGACTCGTCCTCAAGGTCCCCACGGGCGAAACAGTTTTCCAGTCCATATGATGCCCTGAAATGACTAACAACGAGGCCAAATATGAGGCCATTATTGCAGTTATGAAATTATCCATCAAATATGGAGCTCGACGGATCCTCCTCCATTGAGATTCTCAACTCGTGGTAAACCAAGTCACTGGGACTTACCAGATCAAAGAACAAAGGCTGAAAAAATACCAAACAAAAATCCGCAGACTAATGGATGCGTTCGATAAATGTCGCTTTGAACAAATTCCAAGGGCACAGAACATCGAAGCGGACGACTTGCAAAATTGGCTGCGGCTACCAAAAACATCAACAAGGAAAGTTTGGTCACCCTCCTTAATTAACCATGGACAGCTTCGTGTCCTACTTACAGGATGAAACACTGCCACACGACAAGAAAGAGGCGAAGAAACTCTTCGTGCAAGCCGCCTAATACTACCTGATCAACAACGACCTCTACAAGAGGACATTTGCGGACCCATGGCCAAATGCCTAGGCCCGCACAAAACAAGGCCAGTACTCGAAGAGGTACATGAGAGTCACTGTGGCGCCCATACAGGTAACCGTGCCATTGTACAGTGCGTCATACATACCGGCTACTACTGGCCCACCATGAAGAAAGAAGCGGTAGAATACGTCCGCCGATGTGAGCAATGCTAGAAATATGCCCTGATGATACAACAGCTAAGAGAGCCCCTACACCTAGTCACCTCTCCCCGGCCCTTTATCAAATGGGGAATGGACAAAGTCGGCCCCCTGCCTGCCGGACGGGGAAAGGTACGATTTTTACTTGTTTTTACCTGATTATTTCTCCAAGTGGGTGGAAGCATGTGCGTACACACAAATACGTGAACAGGAGGTCATCGCCTTCATATGGAAGAACATTATATGCCGCTTCGGTATTCCTAAAGAGATCAAATGTGACAACAGTCGACGGTTCATTGGTCAAAAAATGACCGAATTCTTCGAAAAATAGCGTATCAAGAGGATACTCTCCACGCCATACAACCCCGTTGCCAACGGCCAAGCAAGATCGTCCAACAAAATAATATTGAACATATTGAAGAAGAAGCTTGTAGACGCCAAAGGGCTATGGCCCGAACTGCTACCCGAAGTGTTGTGGGCGCACAAGACTACACCGAAGTCCAGCACAAGGGAAACTGCATACTCATTGGTTTACAGAACCGATATGGTCATACCCATCGAAGTCGATGAACCAGGCCTGAGGTATTCATACTCCAGTGGAACGAAAAACGACGCAAATAGGCTCCACGACCTTGACGAAGTCGAGGAAAGAAGAGAAATGTCCCACATAAGAATGGTGGCCCAAAAACAGCATGTCGAAAGGTACTATAACAAGATGGTGAAATAAGGCCGCTCAAAATAAGAGACTACGTCCTCAAAGCCAAGGCATTGGCCTCCAAAGACCAAGTGAAGGAAAATTGGGCACAAACTGGGAAGGGCCCTACAAAATCACAGCAGCAGCTAGAAAAGGGGCATTTCAGTTGGAACAATGGAAGGAACAACACTCCAGAACAACTAGAACGTCGCCCACCTCAAATATTTCCATTTCTAAAAGGCGTCCCCAAGTGGCACTCTTTTTCCCTCACTCGAGTTTTGTCCCAATTGGGTTTTCTCAGGGAGGGTTTTAACGAGACGACGAAGGGAACACCTGGAGATATTTGAGGTACAAGTGTATCACGTTAGCTTTTCCATACGATCTCCAGCCCGACCTGATACAGGGACTGGACTAGCGACATCTCCAATATGTAAAAGGCTACGGCCATCGGCATCTCAAATCTGTAACAGGCTACGGCCATCTTCATCTCGAATGAATGAAAAGGCTACGACCATCTCCAATGAATGAAACGACTACAACCATCTCATAAATAAAAAGGGTAAGGCCATTCGATTTAATATGGCTAAGGCCATCGCCGCTACCAATCAATAAAATATCGGCAATGGCAGAACGAAAGACTTGACGACAATCGAAGTCAATTATATGGCTAAAGCCATCGCCGCTAACAGTCGACCCAATGTCGACTACGGAAAAACGAAAGACTCCACGCAGTCGAAGTCAATAACATGGCTAAGGCCATCGACATCTTAATGGAAAAGGCCATTAGATTCAACATGACTAAGGCCATCGGCGCTAACAGTCGACATAACATCGGCTACGATAGAATGAAAGACTCGACGACAGTCGAAGTAAATTACATTGCTGAAGCCATCGACATCTTTATGGCTAAGGCCATTCAATTCAACATGGCTAAGTCCATTGCCGCAAACTGTTGACCCAATGTCGACTACGGCAGAACAAAAGACTCGACGAGAGTCGAAGTCAATGACATGGCTAAGGCCATCGACATCTTCATGGCTAAGGCCATTCGATTCAACATGGCTAAGGCCATTGCTGCTAACAGTCGACCCAATGTCGACTACGGTAGAACGAAAAACTCGACGACAGTTGAAGTCAATTACATGGCTATGGCCATCGACATCTTCAAGGTTAAGGCCATCGATATCTTTATGGGTAAGGCAATTCGATTTAACATGGCTAAGGCCATCACCGCTAACAGTCGACCTAATGTCGACCACGGCAAAATGTAAGACTGAAGACAGTCAAGATAAGCTCAAACTACAATTGTAAACACGACAGGAGTTCCAAGGAACGAAAGAAGAATAACAACGGGAAAAAGACATGTACTATTATCTCAAAAAAAAGAAAAATATATATATAACATGTCCGACCTTGCAAGAAGGTCCCATTTACAACAAAAAGGGGGGATACAAATACAAAACCCTAAGGACCACAATCGCCCTGGCCGGCACAACCGGCGCTCGGGCCATTACTACCCCTAGCGGGTGGTGCCTAGAAATCCAAGAGGCCAAATCCACGCGGTTAGCATCATTGGAGTTATATCCTTCTCGAATGGGCGAGTCGGAGAGGTAGCCGGCCACCTCACGAGCAACACGGGTTAGACGCTGTTGTCTATCTACTTTCGCCTCGGAGACACGACCAGCCACCAGAAGCTCTTCAAACACAACCAAGCAGGGGTCATGATACACCCACATTTCGTGCTCTTCATGGCGCTCAGCATCCTGTGGGGCAGTCTAAATAAGGGCCTCAATCTTAGCTTCCTTGGGTCTAAGCTCAGCAGTTAAGGCTGCAACCCGGGCCCGAAGTTTAGCGGCCTCTGTCGCCACCACTCGGCCAATCTCCAACTCATCATCCTTCACCCAAAGGAGAGCCTCCACCTCGATGTTCCATGCGACCGCGACCACAAGCTGCTCATCGGCCCTCTCTAGCTGGGTCAACCTGTTACGCCCTAAAATCGGATGAACGCAACCGGCGCTGAACCGAGTAAATCTGACTGAACAAGCCTAGCGTGTTTCATACATACTACCCAACCCAACTCATAATTAAATAAGAGATAGATTCCACTAATCATACTTCGCAAGTATTTCATTAACAATTCTCTTTCATTTCCATTAGCAGCTTAAATCGTAAATATCACAATTTTACAAGTTTTGTAAGTCACTGTCAAACGTCAATATTTCAATCTTGATTCCAATACCCAACACTACCCACAACCTGTCTACGGAGCCTCTAAATATAACTGAAGAATAATGCAGAAATTCCGGCAACAAGGCTCCGGCTATACCTTACACAAATACAAAAATAAGACTTCGGGAAGGACATCGGCATATGCCAGCAGGGCCCCAAGGAGAAAGGGGCTCACCAATATAGTTGACAGAAATGGAGGAGGCGCTATTGCTGGTGGGCTGGAGTGCCTGCTATGGAACCACCTTCAATCATAACACGAATGTAGCTCCCCTGGCAAAAGGGGCGTCAGTACATTTGAATTGTACTGGTATGTATAACTAAACACCATTTTGCTAGGATTAACTATCAAACAGGTACAAGTAAATAACATGGGTAAATCAAAGATGTAATTCATATAATTTTTCATACAATTTCCAAGACATAGATTAGGAAATTTTTGTCACATGTTCACCACTGTTCTCAATACCACCGCCATCTTGAGCGGAGTCCGGTCACGACCCGATCGGCTAGGTCACCTCATTGGAGGCATTACTGTCAATCAATATTTCAATTCCTTTATCTAGAATTCGATATCGGTACATTACCATCATGTATACGGCAAGGTGTCCGATCACGACCTGGTCGGCTAGGTCGCCTTGCCTAGGTGTTACTCCATTCTCATTAGTCACTCTAAACCTTTATTCCACACATATCATAACAATTCCAGGGCACTCATGGCCATCATCATCACATAATTTTCCCTTTTCAATATTCATTTTTCATGTTGTAATTATAGACACATATATCAATGATAATTCAAGTTGCGATCACAGGTAAGTGAGCACATTCTTGGCATGAATAATTCTTTGTTTTGATGTTTGCTTATAGCCCAAGTATTTCAACACATAACTTTACTTTTTCATCTTTCTCTAATAATCAAGAATGGTACATTATTCACATTGAGTCACATCCTTCATGAATACGTATAGATAATTGCAAATCAATTAATGTGTAATAACAATCAATTGCACTAACCAATTCAACTCTTACCATACTTCCAAAAATGACAAGGAGCTCAATTTCTAATAAAAGGGGGTTTTAGCCATACATACCTTCTTGAGCTTTTCTTTAATTACTACGATATTCTGGAATTTCTTTCAATCCCAATCTACTTGAAACATGACAAAATTAACACAAATTAGGAAGATATTCATAAATCTAGTTCATTTGGGCATTTTATCAAACATTATATGTGCATTAAATCTTTATGGCCCTTTTATACATGATTTCGTCAACCCACAACCCAAACTTTACCATTTGTGTCCCAACAATGCTCTTACACCCTTTGACAAAACATGCAAGCAAGATAACGACTCCAATACCCACAAACTTTCTTGACAAAAATCCATCTTTAGCTGAAATTCGAAATTAAGGGTTAGGGTGTAGATTTTTACCTTTTTGATGAAGGACTAGTGTGGATTTCTTGTTAATCCTTCAAGAATTTAACAAGAGTCGTAGAACAATTGATTAGGGATACTTTCTCACTCTAGGACACTCTCTCACTGTAAAAATATCTGATTTTTGCTCAAGAAATGACCCCTCATATTTATTTAGCGGAATGAGGTCATTTTATAACAAAAGCCCACTTTTTATACATTTACGCTGCATGGGACGGCGCATGGTGCGCCGTGGTAATAGAAAATGTTTTCAGAAACGAAATTGGAGGTGATCTAATAATTTGCACTGTCACGCCGCATGGGACGGCACGTTAGTGGAACATTCTTTGCTTTATTTGGTAATTTGATCATAACTTTATGTAGGAGTGTCCGAATGACGAACGGTTTGAAGCACTTGAAACTAGACTCAAAAGATCTTTCATTTGGCAGGTTATTCACCATACAAAACCTTATACATATTCAGGTGTGATTATTCAAAGTGGAGACTTGTGAGAACTCATTTGAAATCTTAGCCTATCATGAAGTTTCCAATTTTCCTTAGACTTAGGCCATTACTTGGACCCTAAATTACTTACTATAGGACACATGCACATGTTTACCAAATTCAATTGATGTAACTCATGTTAATAGCATATATAATATTATAATTAGCCTACGTATCACCACAAAATCCTAGATTACTTAGCGAAATTTTCCGGGGCCTTACATTCTCCCCCCTTTGGATCATTCGTGCTCGAATGAGGATTTTGAAAATCAGTAGGTTTTGAAAAGAACAAAAACATGATATGCAAGCTCCCAAATTTTCACTAACTCCCCTATTTTTAGAAACTTTTGCCAGAGTAACCTATGTAATTTGGACATATCAACCTGTCAGAGAGCCCCCGAAACATATTTCCAAGCACCATTACACAAATCCTGATACTCCTATAATGGTTATACAATTCATCACTCCTACTATTGCACATATTCAATCGCTTTACACACTTTTGCACATGGTTTGATTACGTTGAGGAGTTCCACATAGCTTAACAACTTTGATACACAATGCACATTTAAATTAATCATTATCAATCTACACTATAATTAGCCAATTACTTATTTCAAGAGTTCTTACAATACTTTCATTTACCAAGAAGGGTTGCATATGGCTCAAATAATCACAACACACAAAATTTTAAGCACAACTTGGAGGATTACAATAGTAGAGCATTTAGGGGAGATATGGTATGTCTTTGCACCAAATGGAACACAACATTAGTTTGCTTAGAGATAAGACTTCATACGATCACTACTAGACTTGTTCAAACAGATGGGGATATTTTCATTCATTTCATCTTCCGTTTCCTATGTGGCTCCCTCAACTCGATAACGCGCCGCAATATTCATATTTCAATGACAAGAACCTCAGCATTACAACTACTACTTTATCACAATAATACATGGGCATGGACAACACATTTTTGAATCATGTCACCTAGGAGGCACCTTTCCAATCAAAACCAACTTCTATGCAAACAAGAGAAAATACTTTATTTCCACAACAGTCTTGGCCTTCAATGGCCTCGTATATTTATAGACTTTTCCAGAATGCAATCACTTGAACAATTTCGAGCCTTAAACTTTCTTAACCAGAATAACAAGTAGATATTTCGCATAAACTAACCATCCACTAACTTCACCTTAAATAATTTCCACTGGAATGATACGCAATGATCTCCACCTACCTTTGTTTGACATAGACATATGAGTTCACAAGATATATGGCGAACAACTATGGGCACTTCATACTCCTAGTGCGGCCTAATGTGGAATACACTTATGCAACCTTTATTATCAACTCACATAACATCTTTTGGGGGAAATATATTGAGAATAACATGCTCACCCTTCAAACTCTAAATCTCTAGGTGAACACTCACACTAAACCCTTGATGACCTTCAACAATTACTCTAAGACGTGATATCATAAACTGACCATAAAATTACCTATCAAATATGTATGTGATCACACTTTGAAGCTTCATCTTTGACACGTCTGAACTTACAATACCCAATGGATCTAATACAATGAGGAACAACAGAGTTCAAGATTGGGCTGGAGTTACTCAGGAATCCATTAATGCGCTGAGTAAAGTACTTTCTGAGGTTATATGCTAAGGCACACGAAAGTTACAACCAACAACACTGACATGGTTAGTCACTGTGAGGACATCAATTATTAGGCAAATAAGGCATAGAGGTAACTCGTACATTGGCAATAGGAATCATTAAGGAGTAATAATCAAGTACTTGAACTACTCATTTCCTATAGTGAAGGGAAAACCCATTTAACAAGAATAAGAATACTCTGGCACCTTGAATGCGATCGGGGTTTCAAAATACATGAAGTTGAATTACATTCTTAGTAATTACGGGACACACAGAATCTAGGCCTCAAGCCCATGAGGATGGAAAGAAGTTGTACACATATGAGATCATCCTATTCCCAAACAACTTAACCCGCCATGGCAGTTGATCCTATACAAGAGAACTAAAGTTATGACAACTTAGCCTTTCAAATCAATATGCTCATGATATGTACAAAAATCAGAAGGCATCTAAGCTCACCATTTCATAAGTAAATCCACATAGCTAGGACAACCAATTTTGAGACGAAATCATGCATTGGTTAGAGGCGTGTTGGTTAACATGATGCTTCGGGGAGAAAGACAAATGACACTCTTATCTACCAAAGGAGGTGGAATACCAAGGGCAGCAAAACTCCCCTCTCATGACAATGATATAGTTAATTATTCTAGAGGCCAAGTGAGAAGAAAGCCATGTAACCCATCCAGTCTGACCCATTTAAGACTTTGGAATAATGTATACACTTTGGTTTGAAATTATGGCAATTTATTCTTGAACTATAAAAAAAATTATTACTTTTGAAATCCAAGAGGCAAGCCCTCATAGTCCTAGACAATCGTCAACAATGGAAAGAATGTACTTAAAACCATTACGAGTTGGTATGAAACAAGGCCTCAAATTGCCCACATGGATAAGTTCGAATGAATGAGACGTCTTAATGCATTTATTGAGGAGAAGTAACCTGGGTTATCTAGTCACATGTATACGCAGAGTAGGTAAATGGTTGTTAGAAGAACACCTACAAAGAATACCAACAAAATTTATTTATCCCAACTAAAGGAATATGTCCCCTCTCTTAATGCTACGATACTTTCTCTTTGATGCCATGAAACGTAAATGAATTTTACAATTAGAGTTATCAGTTGAAATAGATAGTAGTGTGGCAAAACTAATGAGCACCATTTGGACCCAACATGCTTAAACTAAGCCGGAGATATTAGAAATTCATAGTAAAGGGAAATTTACCTACTTCCAGTGTCCTTTTAGAAAAGGGTACTAGTAGAGTATAAAAATGAGGGAAATTTAATCAAGTCGTATAGTTGGATTAGTGGTCAAGACATTGAGATAATATCGCACTGAAGATTATGGGTAAACAACACACCATGCTAGACAAATGAAAAGAAAGTGAAAGAGCCTTATAAAGGTAACTTTTACATTGTATCCACTAGGAAGGGTGGTAATATAAAGCAACTACGAGAAGCTACATTTTTTTGAAAGAAGATCTTTGTATGGAGTCACGTGATGTATAACTCTAGAATTCTAAAATTTAATTATGTTTAGCAACTCTACTTCATAATGAAGCACTACAATATACTTCTACACAACCAGCTATTGCAAACCACATTGGGAGAGGCTATAAGACTTAGCGGAGAGAAAGACTTTGACATACGAATGTGTTACTAGGTGTATTTCTCATTTGTCAACCCAAAACATAAAGGCAAGAGTTAGACTGATAACAGATCATTGGACTAGCACAAATGTAGATAATTCGTGATAGGAAAGAGACCATTCAATTTAAGTAATTGAGGCATGCTATCAACCCTTGATGAACTTGAAGTGATATGAGAACCCGATGGGGTAGTATAGAATAATCATTGAGAGTTTGCAGATGCTCATAATGAGTTCTTCATGGATTTTAACTTGATAACTACCCAAATACTAATGAAACACATAAAAGTATGAGAAACATGCGTTGTGATATAATAACCCCCAAACGTATGCTTAGTCTTGATGGAGAGCCTAGTAAGGGTCCTTACGAGAAAGGATATGTTACAATGATCCATAGAAGGATATGTTCTCTCATGGTTATCGAACAACTGTGGGGAAACTAGCACAATGAAGTCACTAACTAAAGAACACAACACATGTTATGGAGGTGTAAGGAGAAAACAAACATTTGTTATGATCTGGACATGCTTCTGATATATTAACTCCCAACTAAAATATACGACCATGCCACGAGCAACCACAATACTAGGACAAAGTGAGCTACTTACTGCGGGATGTCCCAATTTGACATGAAAGTTATGGCAATACATGATCTTCCTATGATGTGGATGTGAGGATCTCAATTTTTTAGATAGACTTTATGCACATGCTGACCATTTTGATTAACATGCACTCATTTGGGGAGTTAAGGTACGCTCTCGTGTTACTAGGCAATGCGAAGATTTCATGATGATGCTCGCAAGAGAGTAGATTGACTATTCAAAACATATAAGACACATACACAACTGAGTAAAAGAGTGACTCGAGAAGGATCAGAACGCTATCTTGCTTTGCATGGAACTTGACACCACATAGGTAAACTTTACGATGATGCATGTATAGGCACAAGTGAATAGATTTTTTTTCTCCATTTCAATAATAAGATTTTGTAAGAAATTCATCGGGTATAGTCCCTTGGTGAGAATTTAGGAAAATCTAGTGGGGAATATCAATCCTTGAGTAAAACTCAATTCAAGTGCATAATTATAGAACTTAATTCCACAAAAATGTAAATAAGAGAATTCACAATAGAGTGGATTCACGAATAGTGCATCTCGTTCAAAGAGTTGATACACACAATGTTCTGTTATTTAACACCTTGTTAAGACCATGTTCATGAGGATTCTTCAATATGGACTTACATATAGAATGAGTAGAAAGTCTTATTTGATTCCCTTAAATGACGTTAAGTTGATAGGGAAAAAGCTTAATCGATACCCCTGGACTCCACATCCCCATATAATACATGATCTGATGGTGCAAAGACATCAATAGGGACAATGACACCCCCTCTTAGCGATACGTCTTACCAATCCATCCAAAGCTCAATATATTCTCCTAACAAGTCCTTGGGCAATCCACTCGGCCTCAATGGTGGGATCAATCCCACCATACATTCTTCTAATTCGCGAATTATTGCAGCAAGGTTACCAATCTTAAGAATAATACTTAGAGAGGAAATCAGCTCTCTAACTTGAGCTCTATCGCTCGATTGGAGTATCAAAGAAGGGTGAAATTCCTAAATGTCCGAATAGCCTCCAACTTATAGATGTGGTCAACAACACACCGATAAGGACCCTGCTAGACGTGGCTCAGAGACATCCTAGGACACTATAAAACCATAGGCTTTGATACCAAGTTTGTCATGCCCCAAAATCGGAGGAGCGCGACCGGCGCTCAACCGAGTAAACCCGACTGAGCAAGCCTGCCAGGTTTTATGCATACTACCCAACCCAACTCATAGTTAATTAAGAGATGGATTCCATTAATCATACTTATCAAGTATTTTATTTATTCTTTTCATTTCCATTAGCAGCTTAAATCATAAATATCAAAATATTACAAGTTTTGTAAGTCATTGCCAAACGTCAATATTTCAATCTTGATTCCAATACCCAGCACTACCAACAACCTGTCTACGAGCCTCTAAATATAACTGAAGAATAATAGAGAAATGTCGGCAACGAGGCTCCGGCTATACCTTACACAAATACAAAAATAAGACTCTGAGAAGAATAGCGACATATGGCACGCAGGGCCCCATGGGAAGGGGGCTCACCAATACATCTTACAGAAAGTGGAGGAGGTGCTATTGCCGGTGGACGGAGTGCCTGCTATAGAAACTCCTACAATGATAACAGGAATGTAGTGCCCCCGGCAAAAGGGCCGTCAGTACATTTGAATTGTACTAGTATGTATAACTAAACACCATTTTACTAGAAATATTTATCAAACAGGTACAAGTAAATAACGTGGGTAAACCAAATATGTAATTCATATAATTTTTTATACAATTTCCAAGACATAGATTAGGGCATTTCTGTCACATGTTCACCACTATTCTCAATACCACCGCCATCTTGAGCGGAGTCCGGTCACGACCCGGCCGACTAGGTCACCTCATTGAAGGCATTACTATCAACCAATATTTCAATTCCCTTATCCGAAATTCAATTTCGACAAATTACCACCATATGTGCAGCATGGTGTCCGATCACGACCAGATCGGCTAGGTCGCCTTGCCTAGGTGTTACTCCATTCTCATTAGTCAACACCTCTAAACCTTTATTCCACACATATCATAACATTCCAGGGCACTCATGGCCATCATCATCACATCGTTTTCCCTTTTCAATATTCATTTTTTAAGTTGATTATAGACACATATATCAATGATAATTCAAGTTGTGATCACAGGGAAGTGAGCATATATTTGGCATGAATAATTCTTTTTTCTGATGTTGGCTTTTAGCCCAAGTGTTTCAACACATAACTGTACTTTTTCATCTTTCTCTAAATATCAAGAATGGTACATTATTCACATTGAGTCACATCCTTCACGAATACGTATAGATAATTGCAAATCAATTCATGTGTAATAACAATCAATTGTACTAACCAATTCAACTCTTACCATACTTCCACAAATGACATCGAAGCTCAATTTCTAATAAAAAAAGGGGTTTTAGCCATACATACCTTTCTTGAGCATTCCTTTAATTACTACGTTATTCTTGAATATCTTTCAATCACAATCTACTTGAAACATAACAAAATTAACACAAATTAGGAAAATATTCATAATTCTAGTTCATTTGGGCATTTTATCAAACACTATATGCGCGTTAAATCTTTATGATCTTTTTCTACACGATTCCGTCAACCCACAACCCAAAATTTACCATTTTTATCCCAACAATGTTCCTACGCCTTTTGACAACACATGCAAGCAAGATAACAACTCCAATACCCACAAAGTTTCTTGATAAAAATCCATCTTTAGCTAAAAGTCGAAATTAAGGGTTAGGGTGTAAAATCTTACCTCTTTGATGAAGGACTAGTGTGGATTTCTAGTTAATCCTTCAAGATTTGAACAGGAGTCGTAGAAGAATTGATGAGGGATACTTTATAACTCTAGGCCACTCTCTCACTCTAAAAAAATCTGATTTTTGCTCAAGAAATGACCCCTCACATTTATATAGCGAAATGAGGTCGTTTATAAAAAAAAGCCCGATTTTTGTACACTCACGCCGCATGGGACGGTGCATGGTGCGCCGTGGTAATGGAAAATGTTTTCAAAAACTAAATTGGAGGTGCTCTGATAATTTGCATTGTCACGCCGCATGGGGCGGAGCATGGTGCGGCGCAGTAGTGGAACATTCTTCGCTGCATTTGGTAATTTGATCATAACTTTATGTAGGAGTGTCCGAATGATGAACTGTTTGAATCGCTGGAAACTAGACTCAAATATCTTTCATTTGATAGGTTATTCACCACACAAAACCTCATACATAATTAGGTGTTCTTATTCAAAGTGGAGACTTGTGCGAACTCATTTGAAATCTTAGTCTATCACGAAGTTCCCAATTTTCCTTAGACATAGGCCACTACTTGGACCCTAAATTACTTACCATAGGACACATGCACACGTTTACCAAATCCAATTGATGTAACTCATGTTAATAGCATATAAAATATTATAATTAGCCTACGTGGCACCACAAAATCCAAGATTACTTAGTGAAATTGTTTGGGGCCTTACACAGCCGTTTTTGTAACTGCTCTTCCATTTGCGTAAGGCCGTCATGGAACAACCTGAACTTAGGATCTTATTTGTACACATCATCCAATGTCTAATATGCCTCACGGACCCGTTTGTATCTCTGCAATAGCATTTTGTAGGCATCCGACCTCTTCTCCAAGCTCCACCCCTCTCTACCTCCAAGATAAGAACCTGAGAAACATCAATGGATGAGTCAGTACGTGAATGGACCACCCTTGCAACTCCAACGAGAAAGAAAGTCAAATTTACCTGTAAGGTCGCGCCTGCTACCCTTCAGGACAGGCCCTTGTCACTGACCTCCGCCAACACCTCACCCTCGGCCCCCCACAATGAACGGTTATGTCTGCAGCCGCCTCTTCGCAGTTCTCCAAAATGTTGTAACTGTTGGGAATCACGATGCGGCGAGTGGACCTACCGGTCATCGTCTCAACACGAGCCTGATAGATCCTACCTCTATCCATCCTCTACGCGGACGCACTTGTCCCTGTTGCTGCGGCCGAAAAGCTGCCCTCCTGAGTAGAAGGAAGGCAAGCCTCAACAATTGCCCCCCCCCCCCCGAGGAGCGACGCTTCACAAGTGGATTGCATCTGCCATGAACAACTGCCCCGACTCGTGATGAGGTGATCGTACCCTCTTCTCCTTGGTGGAAATCCCTTTGCCGGTGATCAGTCGGCGCCTCCTCTCTAGAAGTCGCCTCCACTTTCTGTGAAGGTGATTCTGAAGGAAGCGCCTTATTGCCAGGCACGACCTCGGGCACCACCGCCAGAACCTCCTCCAACGCCACATTTGTCGCCATTTTGGCCGCCGCCCCGGACGTCACTCCCGGCGTAATTTCCTGCTGGGGGCCCAAAAATTACTATTTATAGGTGAAACCCCCATAGGAACTCCTCATCCTAAGAGCTCGGCTCCGCCCTTGTCGAGCCAGAATCCGTCCTCCTCCTCTTGGCCTGCCTAGAAGTGCCCCGACCCATCGGGGAAAAGATGTGTTAAATAATATCAGAACGAGGGAAAAGGAAAGATCAAGGGAAGACCGTTACCAATCGGGCCGTACATACTGCAGAATTGAGCCAAACTACGGCACTCCTCTACGTATGGGATCATCCTCTCCACCGACAACCCGATGCCGTCCCCGCAAGTAAGCAACGAAGAATCTACGGGAATACGAGCCGCCACTGAAAACAGCAGACAAAGGATCCATAAGAAGTTAAGCCATCATAACAAAATCACTAAAGAAACCACAAAGGGATATTTATACTCCAGGTTCCACACCTTCGGAAACCCTTAGGGGTTAACCACCAGATGCTCCGTCCGCACGTAGAAAAGTCTCTTTCAGTAGCCGCGGTTGGCCTTGTCAATGGACAACACCACAAAATGCTTCTTGCTGCGGTGCATCAAAATACAACATTGAACCCCTCAGCTAACTTGCATTGAACATTTGCAAGAGGTGGTTCCCTGGTTTTCTCCGTGTGTGTGGTAAGTACCTTACACACCTCCAGTGTGTAAGGGGTGAGTTGAGCTAGGTACGCTCTAAAGAAGCGGCACAGCTCCTCCGCTAAAGGTTGAGCGGGAAATTGTATACGATCCGAATGCATACTCGTAAAACGTACAGAACCCCGGCTTGTACACATTGGCATCTCCAACCTCCCCCGCCTCACCATCGGAGGAAGGTGAAACCCTAAAAGGGGCGTTATCTATGGAACTTTTGCTGCCTTGATGACGTTTCACCATGCTATAGTTTACAGAGAAGAGGGTTTTTAATAATACAATGTTCGATCCTTTGAAACAACAGTTCTCAAGTAAAACCAGTGGTTGCCAGAAAACAATATGAAGGAAAGAGAGAAATGTACTTCAAAGGTTCGAATGGTGAATCATTTTGAACCGCTCCGTTGTTTATAGGGGCGAGATACACGAAAATCAAAGTCTCGTCATTCAAAAGCTGGCATGGGAAACTCAAACGTCGTGTTAGGCTCTGATCCATCTTGGGAGAAAATGTAATAATGACGCACGTGACCGGTGACGCTACTAAAAAAAGGAGCAGAATTTCAACGGCTCTATATCATCACATGAGCATACATATCCATCCATTGAAGATGTCCATCGAGAACACCTCCAACAGATGGAGGGACTAACTGTATGGGGTTGGCTCGCCTCACTTTCGTCTAGGCAGACACATCCCTCATGACAAAGCCGTCCTTAAACCGTATCGCCTCAGGAAAGGACGACCCAAACAAAGACGTCCCAATTAATTTGGTGGAGGAACAATGTCGTATAAGGCTTGGCTTCCTTCGTACAAGGAATCCACCAACTTTTATACTTTTATTTTGATTATTTCGAGGAAGGTCTCCTAATATATAAAGGATACATTCACCTTTGTAAGGGGACATGTGCATTATTCTGAGTAATACTATCATTCTACTTTCTCTCTCTACTGCTAGCAAACAAAATTCTCTCTATCTCTCTCTGATACTTGAACTTTCCATAACCTTTTTTAATTTATGATCTATTACGATCTCAGCAAAATAATATCTTCAAGGACTTATTATACTTGCTTACGATTTACCCGTATACTTTTTTTTGATTGTTTTTTAAGCTTACAAAGTGTGAATATCTTTTGAGCAAAACAATTGTTTACTTGAAATGTTTTTAGAGCGGTCATATTGCCTATACATTTAGTGATGAGGCCACTGATGTGTGTATCTCCTATCTCAAGGATTTCAATAGTTGTGACGACCCGACCCGTCGTCTTATGTGTTACTACTCCGTTTCCCCCTTATTGTGTTGCTTCATGTTTCATTATTAGTATTAGAGTCGATCGGGTGTAATTGAATTGGTTTTGGTTGAAAATAAGGCACATGACCTCTTAGAAGGAAACTTGTTTTGGAAAAGTCAACTGGAAGTTGACCTTTGAGTTAGAAGGCTCGGATGTGATTTCTGATGATTCGCTATGCTTCGGGAGAAGATTTGTGACTTAGAAGAGCGATTGGAATGGAATTTGGAGGCTCGGTGTAGAATTAGGCTTGAATTTGGCGAAGTTTGAATTTTGGCGGATTCCTGTTGATGGGTGAGATTTTGATCTGAGGGTCGGATTGGAATTATGAGAGTTGCAACAGCCTTGTTAGGTGATTTTGGATATGTCTGCAAATTTTGAGGTCAATCGGATATTGTTTGCTCTAGTTTTTGGTCGATTATGAGTTTCAGATGTTTTAGTTTAACTTAGGCTTGAATCTATCATGAAGTGATGATTTTTTTGTTGGGCGTGTTTTTTATGATTGGAGCAAGTTCGTATGATGTTTTTGGGTATGTTAGTGCTTTTTTTTGAGGTCCCGAGGGCCTCGGGGTGGTTTCGAGTGGTCAATCGGAGAGTGTTTGATTTATGGGAGCTGGGGGAATCAGCAGAAATGTTGTAGAGGATTTTCCTCTATGCGATCCCATGAGAAGTATTGCGATCGCATAGGAGGATGGTAGGGGTCTATTTTTGTGCTATGAGTTCGCACTAGGTGGTATGCGATCGCATAGGTCTGGGAGTGTAGCTTGTGCGTTCGCACAAGGTGGATGCGATCACATAGGGTTTTTTTGGGAAGGTGGAAATTTGTGCTATGCGATCGCAATGGAAGTGATGCGATCGCATAGAGTAATAATTGGGCAGTCACAATGGTTTTAAGTGTTATTTCATCCGTGACCTATCTCATTTTTCCTCCATTTTTTGCACCACCTTGGGAACGTTTTGGTAGATTTTGAAGGGGGTTTTTACGGGAATCGATTGGAGGTAAGTTTGATGAGCTTAATATATTATTTTGTTGAAGAATCATCCATTAATTCTCTGAATTTGGGTATAAAATTGAAGAAACTAGGACTTGAGTTTTTGATATTTCAAATTGGGATTTGATAGGTCATTTGAGCTTGGATTGGGGAGTTCTTGGTATGTATGAACTCGTGGCGAGACGAGGATTCCGGAAATGTAAGTTTCATAATTTTTCGAGAAGCGGGCCCAGGACTCGGATTTTGCTAGTTTTGAGGTTCTTTATATAATTTGATTGTTTTCGATTGGGTGTTGTCCCATTTGTATATTGTGATGTATTCGCTCTGTTTTTGGCAATATTCGACGCGCATGGAGGCCGATTTGAGGGGCAAAGGTGTCGCGAGTTTGAGATTTCGCCGGTTCGAGGTGAGTAATACTTGGGAATGGTATTTTGAGTGTTTGAAACCCCGGATTTGCACATCTTAGTGCTGTATTATGGTGACTTGTACGCTGGACCTGACCCTGGGGTAGAGCACCGTTGGGGATTACGACTTGATCCGTCCCAGTTGTTGGTTTTCACCGTGAAATTGCAAATGATTTATTGTTATCATTGTGACTTGGGCTAGTTGCCATACTTGGGGCTTATTGCCGACTATTTGAACTCTTTATGAACTATCATCACAGTTTTCCTCACTATTCGAAAGATTATTTGAACTGAGTCCATGTGATTTACACTGTTTCATGAACTCAGCTATATTTTTCTCGAACTTGGAGTTTCAACTGACATTTGAATTATTGTTTAAGTTGAGTATTATTGTTTTACTGATGCCCGAGGGGCTTTTTGACTATTTTTGGACTGATTGAGGCTGAGGGGCATATGTGAGAGTATGAAGATGATGTAAGGAGGCTTCAGGCCTCGAGTGTTATGTGTACATGTGCATATACAGGCATGGATCGGACTGCACGCCGCAGTAGCATATTGCATGGATCGGGCTGCACACCGTAGTGGTGTGATATTGATGTTGCGCATGGGCTGTAGGAGCCCCTCTGGATTCTGAATCCCACAGTGAGCGCGGGTACCCAAATGGATCGGGCTACGCGCCGTAGCGGTCATATGCGTTGCATTGCCTTGCATTCATGCATTTGCTCCTGCTTGTACTACGTGGCATGACATTTAGCATTCATATATCATTGGCATACATACTGTTACATGCCATGGTGACCAGATACCCTGGTATTATATGTTAAGAATTGCTAAGCCAGAGAGGCTGATGTTGGATGTTGTGTGTTGGGAGAGATCCCGCGGGACTAATACTGTACTAAGAGGTTGATACTGAGCCCGAGGGGCATTTTTGAAATTACCTTTGCAACGGTTGAAAAAGCATATTTTCAAAAGAGATTTTGAATTGATCTTGAGATTTTCTAATAGGATTTTTCATAGTTTCTCAAAAGGGTTGATCTGTCTTTTATAGCAGTTTGATGTGCTCATACGTATTTTCTTATCGCTCAGATATTATTCTCTCTTATTTTCACTGAGTTGGAAGTACTCACTTTACTCCCTGCACCTTACGTGCAGTTGCATGTATTGTTCACCCGGTAGCGGGTTATTAGCAGGACTGAAGGCCATATTTTGGTAGTTGAGCAAGGTGACCGCGAACGTTAGCGGCACCGCATTCCGACTTTGAGTTCCAGTTTTACCTTGTATATATATTTTGTTGGTACAATAATAGTGTCCCTACTCATTAGATGCCCGTGACTTGTGATACCCCGGTCGGATTGTATTGGAATGAAATTTCATAATTTAATGTCATTAAGTAGTATTTCTATTCATTTATGTTTATTAGCTGCCTAAAGAGTATTTGGGGTTGTTGGCTGGCCTTGTCTTCACGAGAGGCGCCATCACGACTGGGTATGAAATTGGGGTCGTGACAATAGTAGATAAAATATTCCCAATAGAATTGGACAGAACACCATTCAATTGATTGAAACTCACTTCTTTCCATCGTAGCATCATACAATCCACCAGAGAATTAAAGAATCGCAACTCTTGTTCTCTTGGTTCATTCGTTAGTTGATTATCACTTAGCAATAGTTCTTGCAATGCATGAAGATTTCCCATAGTAGTATAAAATGTGCATGTGTAAAAGTTATCACTTAGCTCTAAGTGAAGAATGTTGGAAGCATTTATGATGTGCGGAGGAATTTCCACTTTGAGTTTATTGCCTACCAAGACAAGTTCTTTGAGGTTGGGAAGATGAAGACCAGTACTGGAAAGAGTTCTACCGGAAAGTTTGTTGGAAGTGAATGAAATGAACTCCAATGAGGATAAATTAAAAATATCCTTTGGAATTAGACCTATAAGATCATTCAAATCAAAATTTAACTCAATCAAATTTGATAGCTTTCCCATTTCCGAAGGAATTGGCCTCTCTATGTGGCTTTTTACACAAGATGCAGACAAGAAAGAGTATTGTATCCTAGATGTATGGCAAGTAGCGATGAGATGTTAAACATTGTTACAGGAATGAAACATGTTAATTGGTTATCAATCAAGGAAAACTCTACAAGTTGGCTTAGATTACCAATCTCCTTTGGAATGTTGCCATTGATTCAATTCCCTGACAAACTGAAGTTCAACAACTTTGTGGCATTTCCAATAGCAGGAGGTATTATACCTATGAGGCTATTGTTGATGAGATCCAAGACACTAAGTTCAGGCACATACCATGGCCCATTCAACATTTCACCACTGAGTTTATTGAAAGACAATGAAATGACTTGAACTCTTTGGTGTTGAAAGAGACTTGTTGGAATACTTCCTTGAAGCTGATTGTTCTGAACATGAATCCCTAGTAAGCGAGGCAAGTCGCCAATGCCATAAGGGATGCTGCTATCGAAGTTTTTGTTAGCAAGATTGAGCTCTCTGAGAAAGGAAAATTGGAGAAAGATGGAGAAATTTTGCCTTGAAGATGCAAATTAGGAAGAGTCAAAGCCACAACTCTTTGTCTTTTGGAACTGAAAGTGACACCAAACCAAGAGCAAAAAGAAGTATTCCTTGTCCAATCATGGCCAAAAAAGGAGTATGACTAGTAACAAGATTTTGGAAAGCTATTAGAGCTTGTTGGTCTGTTTCATTTGAGGAAGCAGCTAATATAGAAGGTGCGTAATATTGAAACGTAAAGAAAAGAATCAATAAGAAAATGTTCTTCCCCATATGCACTTGAAACAAGACTTCTTCGAAAGGTGTTGAAAAGGAGAATGATTCTGAGCATATGTAGAGAAGACAGAATGTTGCAGATAGAGAGAAGAAGAATTACTCTGTGTATTGAAGAAAAGTGGAGCAGTTAGCTCTTACAAATGTACAACTAAGCTATATATACTATAACTATTATGCCTTAACTAACTGATTTAATTAACTAAACTATTGCAACTATCACATTACAACTACAATTTCTTAAGTACAATATATATTGCTATGACCAATTTCTACACTCCCCCTCAAGTTGGGTGGTGAGAAGATATTTATCAGCCCCAACTTGACAACTATTTCATTGTGTAACTATTTCCCTAGTGCCTTAGTCAGTATGTCTGCAATTTGGTTCCTTCTTGAAATATGTGCTGTCTTGATCAACCCTTGCTGTAATTTTTCTCTAATAAAGTAGAAATCAATTTCTATGTGTTTTTTACGCTCCTGATACATTGTATTAGATGCAATTTGTAAGGCTACTTTGTTTTTACAATGAAGCTCCAGAGGTAAATCAACCTTCACTCCCAATTCTTCTAATAATCCATGCACCTATACCAACTCAGCTACAGTATTAGCCATGCTTCTATACTCAGCTTGTGTGGAACTCCGTGACACAGTAGTCTATTTTTTCGATTTCTATGAGATAATGGAATCTCCCAATTTTATGCAATAGCCTATGATTGACTTTCTGGTCAATGATCAGGATGCCTAATCTTCATCACAAAATGCAGTCACCTTTCCACTAGTTTTGCTGCTAATCAATAGTCCAAGTCTTGGTGACCCTTTAACATATCTTACTACCCTTCATGTTGCTTCATAGTGTGACTGTTTTGGAGCATTCATGAATTGACTTAGAACCTGAACTGCAAAGGATATGTTAGGTCTTGTGATTGCCATGTATAATAACCTCCCAATTAATATCTGATATACTCTTATGTCCTTCATATCCTCATCAGTTGTTTGTCCTTCACAATGTTTATCATATTCTACAATGGTGAGTTTTAAGTTCTGATCTAGAGGTGAGTCAGTAGGCTAGACTCCTCCCAATCCACATTCTGATACAAGCTCCAATGCATATTTCCTTTGGTTTATAAGAATACACTTGCTTGACCTTGCAAACTCTATTCTTAGAAAAAATCTCAACTCTCCCAGGTCTTTCATTTTGAAGTTTTCATTTAAAATACCTTTAGCCTATTAAATTAGCTCCTGGTCGCTCCGTGTATTTAGCAAGTCATCAACATAAATCAGTGTGATTACTATGTCATTAATTTTCCTTTTAATGAACAAAGAATAGTCCAACTTGCTTTGTGTGAAACCAGAATGTATAATAGCTGATCTGAGCTTCAAATTCCATTGTCTATTAGCCCGTTTAAGACATTAGAGGGATTTGAGAAGTCTACACACTTTAGTCTCCCATGACTACCAAATCCCTGAGGCAGAGACATGTAAAGCTCTTCACAAATATCCCCTTGGAAGAAAGCATTATAAACATCCATTTGGAATAAAGGCTATTTATGTTGAGCTGCAATAGACACCACACTTTTGACAATGACCATTTTAACTACTGAAAATATATCTCGTGATAATCAAGACCCACTTGTTTAGTGAACCCCTTTGCTACAAGTCTAGCCTTAAATCCTTCCGTAGTCCCATCATCTTTATACTTTACCTTGAAGATCCACTTACACGGAATAAGAGTTTTTCCTGCAGGTAAATCCACCAATTCCCCGGTGTGATTGTCAATGAGAGCCAGAAATTCAAAATTCATAGCATGTACCCAATTACTGTCACTAACAGCCTATTAAAAATAATGGGGCTCAATAATTAAAGAGAAGGCCGTGAGACATGCCCTATAAGATGGAGATAATGCCGAGTAACAAAGGGAGGCAGATAAAGGACGAGGAGTATGAGAGGATTTAGTGCAAGGGACATAATGTTGGAAACACGTTCTCAAGGCATTATACTAAACGTGTGTTCATATTTGTAGGTTTTGATGAATGACAAATTATGCGCAAATTGACATATGACGAGGTCCAAGCACAAGTGCAAAATTGGTATATAACGAGATTCAAGCACAAGACAAAGATCGAGATTAAGTTTTATATGAGTCGGTATTTAATTGTGATCTTGATCCGACAACTTAAACTCAAGACCTGGCTTCTCTCGTAAAAATATTTTTAACAAATCATGCATATTTAATTTAGAGCAAAATGATTTTAAATAATGCATATTTACCTTAGTCAAAATGATTTTTAAACATGCCTCTAAAATCTGGACTAAGATAATCGATTATGTACTTATGATAATCGATTATGTTTAAGTCAGCTGCTTGACAATCGATTGTGAACTTATGACAATCGATTGTGTTAAGGCAGTGAGCATCAGATTTTTCAAATCTGCATGACAATCGATTGTGAACCTTATGACAATCGATTGTGATGAGGCAGTGTCCATCAAAGTTTTTCAAAGCTCAAAATAATCGATCGTGAAGCTAATGACAATCGATTGTGAAGAGACAGTGTCCATCAGATTTTTCAAAGTCACAAAATAATCGTGAATTATTACAATCGATTGTGTTGAGGCAGTGTCTTCCAGACTTTTTTGAAAGTTATTAAATAATCGATTGTGAACCTATAACAATCGATTGTCAAGATATATAATCGAATGTTAACTTAATATAATCGATTGTATAACTGACCGTTGCCAAAATATTTTCAAATACCGTTAGGTAACCGATTATTGATTTCTTATAATCGATTGTTTTAATTAAAATCTGGAAAGGATTTTTTGAACGTTGCTGAGTAATTGATTATTGATTTCCTATAATCGATTATTTTAATTAAAATCTGGAAAGGATTTTTTGAACGTTGCTGAGTAATCGATTGTAGATTTCTTACAATCGATTGTTTTAAGTAAAATCTGGAAATGATTTTTTGAACGTTGCTAGTAATCGATTATTGATCTTAGATAATCGATTGTTATGCGTAAAATCTGGGATTGATTTTTGGAAGAACTGGCAAACAATAGATTGTGGTAATTTGACAATCGATTGTCACAGAGTAAAATCAGCAACTCTTAATTGGCAATTAGGCAACGGTAATACAAGGTTTTGCAACTATAAATACAGCTTCAAATCAGTTTTTAAGCACAACAACACACAACAACTGATCATACAATTGCTAAAGCTTGCATACTTTATTGCTTATCATTTTATATTCATTACATAAGCTTTTGAGAGCCAAATTCTTGTCGAAAGTTGTTGCGATCTTGAGCGTATTCTTTTTACTCATATCTACTCTTAAAGGAGTGTCTTGTTTGAGTGCTAAGTGTTTTTGTACACTTGAAGGGAAGTGTTAGTCCCTTGTGTTGTAAGAAGGAACTTGTGTTTCCTCGGTTGAAGTCTTGGAGTGTTGTATCTCCGAGCAAAGGTTGTTGAGGCTTGTGTCCTCAAGTTGTAACGGTTTGTTGAGCACCCGTAAGCTTAACAAGTTAGTGGAAATCTCGAGAGAGTCTCTCGGGGACTGGACTAGCCACGGTGTGGTGAACCAGGATACATCGGTGCGTTTGTTCTAATTTATTTACTTATCGCATTTATTTATTTCCTGCAATTTTTAAATTCCGCAAGTTTACGCTAATTTTTATTATAACGCTATTCACCCCCCCCCCCCTCTAGCGTTAAGCGTATTATCTAACACATAATCTGTAAGCAAAATAGGACGCTTAGAGGTTCTAAGAGATCTTCTAAGGCCAGTAGCTGGGATAGGAGAATGATTAAGCAACTGACATAGAGAAGGTGGAGAAGGAGAAATAATAGGATTAGAAGATAAGATAGGAGAAGCATGATTAGAATTAGGAGGTATGTCAGGTGTAAAAGGTGAAGAAGGTGAGGTAGCAGGAGGTGAGGGTGAAGGAATATCTGGATTTGACATGGGAATGGCATGAAATACATCATCAGTAGGTGGAGTGGCAGATTTAGGAGGAAAGATATGAGTGGTATCAGAATTGGGATAGCACGGGAAAGTGGATTTAGGATGTTTGAAAGGAAATACATTTTCCCTAAAAGATACATCTCTACTGACTAACAAAGTGTCAGTGGATACCTTCTATATCTTATAACCCTTCTGAATTTCTTAGTTTCTGAGTTTCCCATGAAGATGGCAAAAATGCTTCTAGAAGCGAATTTGTCAAGGAAATGAGGAGTAGTTGCTAACACAAACAACCAAACACTTTGAGATGGGCAAGTAAGGGTGAATACCCATGAAATAGCTCAAAAGGTGATTTCCCTGAAAGAACTGAAAATGGCAGACTATTAATAATGAAAGGTGCTGCGAGAATACATTCCCCCTAAAATTTTAAAGGTGCATGAGCTTGAAATCTAAGAGCTCTAGCCATCTCAAGTAAATGTCGATGTTTTTATTCAGCCACCCTATTTTGTTGTGTTGTGTGTACACAAGAACTTTGATGAACAATTCCAAGAGAAGTAAAGAGTATGGAAACTTGTGAGTTAAAAAATTCAAGCCCGTTGTCAGTTCTGATGTCTTTAACAGTGGAAAAAAATTGTTTTTTAGCTAAGGTAAGAAAAGATTTGATTTAAAAAAAGGCATCACTCTTCATTTTCATCAAATAGATCCATGTCATTCTAGAGTAATCATCTACAATAGTAAGAAAATATCTATATCCAATGTAAGTACATTGTCTATATGGACCCCATACATCCATATAAACAATATCGAAAGGAGATATAGTTTTCTTGGCACTAGTAGGAAATGAAAGTCTAGTTTGCCTGGCTAAAGGACAAACAGTACAAGACATAGAGTCATTATTAAACCATTGACGCTTTAAGGAAGGTATTCTTTGTATGACTATTGTTGGTGCATGGCCAAATCTTTGATGCCATATATTGCAATGACTGCATTCCAATGATAAAAAATAAGATGAGTCTGGAGCTAGAGTGTGAATAGCTGGAGTAGGATTTGGAATCGAAGCAGGTGTATTGAGTACTGAAAGAGAAGATTGCACGGGTACACTAACTGGTAATGGATTCTTGGTAGGTTGAAGTATGTAAAGACCATTCTCTCCTTACCAATCCATCTCACTCTGCCAGGGCAAATGTCCTGAAAGATGCGAAACTCATGGATGAATAAAGCATAGCACTTCAACTCTTTAGTGAGTTTAGAGACTGATATTAGATTGTATTGAAAGTTTGGAATATGTAAGACATTATACAATGAGATATCATTTGGTAATTTCAAGGATCTTGTGTGTGTTACTGATGTTTTGTGCCCATTAGGTAGATGTACTTTATTAAAATTGGATTCGTCAGCAGTAGATTCAGTTAAAAGGTCCAGACTAGAAACCATATGGTTTGAGGCTCCAATGTCAATCACCCAAGAATGAGGTTCAGAACCTGTAACTAAACAAGTGTTAAGACTTTCTTTTGTACCTGCCAATTAGCCCTTGCCTCTTCTATAGTTGGATCTTGGTTGATCAGCTTCAAGAATTGTTGGTATTGATCTGCAGTGAACAATGGAAAAGCACTATGAGTTTGTGCAATATTAGCTTCTGGTTCTTCCACAATGTTAGCATTGTTTATTGTGCTCCCATGTAATTCCCTGAACCTTGTGATTTATCAAAGCCCTTTCTTCTGCTGAACTTATGACCTGGAGGATATCCAACAAACTTGTAATAATTCTCTTTCAGATGCCCCTTCAAATGATAGTAATCACAATAAATTCCACTATTTATCTTGAACTTATTGTTCTGAGTGAAGGCAAAAGCTGTTGGATCATTCATATTCATCAGCTGCAATCTTGGGCAAAGTTGTAAAATCATACTGCACTATGCTCTTTGACTCTCATATTGCATAATCATGTTGTAGGCTTGATTAAGTATTGGCAGTTGTTTGTCAACAACACTTGACTCCTCGCTTGTGCATAAGTTTCATTTTGTCCCATTAGGAGTTGTACTAGATTCTGTTGCTCCATATGTTCTGCATAATTCTTGTGCTTCTCACAATCACAAAGAAGTGGCACCATTGACCAACACTCATCCCAAGCATTTTTCAGTTTTGAAATGTATTCTGAATTGAGGCAGTCCTTTGGCTTATGGTGCAAATTTCACGTAATAATTGATACACCCTAGCCAGATTCTTCTTATCCAAACGTTCTTTTAAATCTATCTAGACATGGAGTGCATTGGTTGAGTACATTAAACCATTCGCAATTTCTTTTGACACAGAATTAGTAATCCAAGATAGCACAAAAACATTACATCTTTCCCATTCATGCTCTAAATCATCATTCTAATGCTCTTTGAGACACTTTCAATCTATAAACCCTAATTTATTTTTCGCCAATAGTGCGACTATCATTAAATTACTCCATGCAATATAATTTTCAATTCCAGTTAATTGTTGCCGAATTAAGACACTATCAGGTGTGTTTGATGGATGTAGATAGAGGGGATGACGAGGGTTAATGTCGGTGAATTTCTCCAAATCGCTTTTATCAAAATCTATGATTCCTTGTATCATTTTGAACTGAATTTCTCAGTAGTAGAAACACTTGAAATGATGAACCTTGTGTATCAGTGAGAACAACCTCAATTGTGGAGAATTGGATTGATTATAGAGAATTGAGAAAAAGCTAGGGTTTGCTCCGAAATTGCTTCTCTCAAATCTTCAATATATCTCTCAATTATTCGATCTTCAACCAAATTGAAGTAAAGCACTACTATCTATCCTTCGTCTCTCAGATTATTGACTCAAAAAACACCATGGATTCATGGCTCTGATGCCATGTTGAAAGGGAGAATGATTCTGGGCTTGTGAAGATAAAAGAGAATGTTGTAGATAGAGAGAAGAAGAACTACTCTGTCTATTGAAGAAAAGTGGAGAAGTTAGCTCTTATAAATGTACAACTCAGCTATACATACGACAATTACTAAGCCTTAACTAACTAACTTAATTAACTAAACTATTGCCACTATCACTGTACAACTACAATTGCTTATGTATAACATATATTGCTATGGCCAATTTTACAAAAGGATTTGGTAACTTGATTTTCTTTGTTTCCAAAGTTACTCCATTATATACATAGCACCAAGAATGAAAACAACAAGAAGAAAGCAAGAAAGAAATAAAAAAGAATAGTGAATCACTTGGAATTCAACCAAATGAGAAAGTTTACTAACATTTGACTTGACTCCACATGGACAATTTTCACATAATCCGGAGGAAAATATATCGGAAAAAGCAAATGAATAATCTGTCCACTTGATTTATTCCACTAGAACAGAAGAAAGTTGTCATCTTTTATTGGAAGGAAAGAACAACCTCCGGTTTAATTGAGTAATATTCAGTTCAAATTACAACCTCAGGTTTGCTTCTCTAATAAGGTGAATAAGGTTACGATTGAAAGCATTATACATTCATTATGCTGAGCACAAAGAAAACTCAATATGAATCAATCTATGAACAAACTTCCAGCTTGGTCCAGGGTACTTCCACAGCTTCAGACTACGCTTGATGACTTGGACTGCTCTCTCGGTTCAACTTATTTTTGTCATGACTCGAATTTCCCACCATCGAGAGTCAAGATGGCGCCTACTCATAGATGCTAGGAAAGCTATGAACTTAGAAATCATTAAGTGTTTCATTTTAATTCCTTTTTAACCAATCAAATTAACAGGTGATCAACAATTAAATGATAGCGGAATATGAAATTAAGCGAAAGTCTTAAATAAATATAAAACTAAAATAATACGAAAATACACATATGGCTCTACCTAGAAACTGGCATCACAACGTCCACAGACTACTAAGAGTACTACATACAACTGTTTGAAAGAAAGATAATATTATTTGTCTCTGATACATGATATAACAGAACATAAATAAAGATAGAGAAAATGCGAGGCCTGCAGACGCCTGCAACGCTACCTCGGTGCCTTAGTGGACTGAAGGCTGGCTCCTGAGCTACTGCTACTGACCAAAGTCTGTTCCGGTATCTGCACATAAGTGCAAAGTGTAGCATTAACACAACCGACCCCATGTGCTGGTAATTGTCTGACCTAACCCCGGCGAGGTAGTGACGAGGCTAGGACCAAACTCCAGATAAAACCTGTGCAGTTATATAATATACAGCAGAAATATAAGCATGAAACGACAGTTCCAAAGTGAGGGGGACACATGCTTCGGGGAACCATATCAATCCTAATAGAAACTTATTAAAGTATGAAAGGACGCTCGATGTCTACAATAATACAATAAAGATATTGGTGCGGCACGTAACCCGATCCCTTATCATTTAACATTGCTGCGATGTGAAACCCGATACACATGTATATAACTATTTTGGCGTGCAACCCGATCCAATATAATATATGTAGCGGCGTGCAACCCCATCCAATATAATATATAATATTATTGCGGCACGCAATCCACTCCAAATATACAGTCATCAATGATCATAATTAATCATCCGAGCAATGGGTCAATAAAAGACTACTCTATCCCGATAAGGGAACTAAACAGTACAAGTATATACGTCCCGGCAAGGGAGAATCAACTATAACCAATTTTAACTCACTCCTACTAATATCAGTTATCGCCCTTTCTCAATCATAAATAGGTTCCACGATAAACAAATTAAGTCTTTGCTCAATATCAAGGATTTACTCACTATTTCAATCATAGTAACATATAATAATACAACAGGTATCAATTTAAGACTCACGATCATTCTCTAAACAAATGTATAGATACTCGTCACCATGCCTATACGTCGTACTAAAAAAGCAGCAAATAGGACTCAACTCCTAATCCCTCAAGCTTAAGGTTAGACTGCTCGTTGCCTCAAACACAACTCAAGTCTCAATTATGACTTCACCCCTTGCTTCCACCACCAATTATCTCGAAAATATCCACAAGTAATTTATTACATCAATAAACGCTAAATGAATCAATTTGAATGTATAAAAAAAGAATTTCCCAAAGGTTTTCCCAAAAAAGTAAAAAATCGCCCCTAGGCCCACATGGTCAAAATCCAAAATTCGAACAAAAATCCGATTACACATTCCCTCGCGAAGCCAAATATATAATTTGTTTTAACATCGGACCTCAAATAAAGGTCCAAATCCCTAATTTTCGAAAAACCTAGGTTCTGCCCAATACACCCAATTTCTCACATGAAAATCATTGATTTGAAGTTGAAATCATGATAAAAGATGTTAATGATTGAAGAAAACTAGTTAAAAATGACATAAAATTTATTTGGAGAAGAAGAAATCCTTGAAAATCGCCTTAGTGTGTTTATGTTTGAGAGAGTATGAAACATAGGTTTTAAAGTTGGCTAAGTATAAAATTGTAGGTCTCAGATATAAGAATTGTGAACCCTGACCTCTGCTGGCTTGGGAAATGTGAAACAGGATTCGCATTTGTGAACCCTTCAGGAAAATGAAATCTTCGCATTTGCGAAGGGCATGTCGCATTTGCGACTCGCATATTTGCGGCACATTGGTCCTATTTGCAATCAATGGCCAGAGTGGGGAGTTTCACATTTGCGAAATAAAGGTCACATTTACGAGAGCTGACAGGCCTGGGCTGGCTTCGCATTTGTGATCCAGCCTTCGCTTTTGCGAGCCAAGCTATGCAAATCTGAAGCCGGCAGGCCTGGGCATACCAACAAGATCCGAAACTTCCCAAGCCCTCGAAGCTCCTAACCAAACACACGTACTAACTCAACAACATCACAAGAACATATATGTACGGTCATATCACCAAAATAACATTATGAATGTCGAATAAAACCTCAAAATCAATGAATTTCCTCAAACTTCATAAAGCATTAACTTTAGCAATTTAGGTCCGAATCACGTCAAAAGACATCTTTCACAAAATTTTACAAAAATGTCTTAAATCATATATAAGACTTTTACATAGTGCCGGAACTAAAATACGTGCCTGATTCAACCATGTTCTAATAAAATTTCATTTCAAATTTTCTTAAACGAATTTCAGAAAATAATTTCTTTAAAAATTAATTTCTCTGGCTTGGGACCTTGGAAGTCGATTCTTGGCATACGCCCAAGTCCCACATTTTTCTACGAATAGTCCGGGTCCATTTACCCACATATTGACTGAAATTAAATTTTACGCACTGAAGATTTGGAGGCATTATCTATATGGCGTGGCATGTGAGGTGTTCACGGATCACAAAAGTCTTTAGTATTTTTTCAAGCAAAACGAGTTGAATTTAAGGCATAGAAGGTGGTTGGAGTTGTTGAAGGATTACGATATCACTATCTTATATCATCTTGGGAAGGCCAATATGATGACTGATGCTTTGATTCGAAAGTCACCCATTATGTGCAATCTTGCTTATATTTCGGCCGGTGAGAGGATGCTTGTTTTGGATGTTCAGGCCTTGGATAATCGATTTATGAATTTGGATATTTCTGGGCCTAGTCGTGTATTAGCTTGCACGGTCATTCGTTCTTCTTTATTGGAGAGTATCCATGATCGGTTGTATGATGATCCCTAGTTATGTGTCCGTATAGATACGATGGAGCACGGAGGTGCCAAGCAGGTTACCTTAGATGATGATGGAGTTTTGAGATTCCAGGGTCGAGTTTGTATGCCTAATGTTGATGGGCTCTGAGAGTTGATTTTACACAAGGCCCATAGCTCCCGGTACTCTATTCACCCGTATGCCATAAAGTCATATAAGGATTTGCGGTAGCATTATTGGTGGCATAGAATAAAGAAGGATAGCGTTGCATATGTGGCCCGGTGTTTGAATTGTCAATAGGTTAAGTATGAGCATCAGAGACCTGATGAATTATTTCAGAGGATGGAGCTTCCCGAGTGGAAGTGGGAGCGGATCACTATGGATTTTGTTGTTGGACTCCCGCAAACTCGGAAGAAGTTCGATGTAGTATGGGTCATTGTTGATAGGCTGACCAAGTCAGCGCATTTCATTCCTATGGCAGTCTCCTATTCATCCGAGAGGTTAGCTGAGATCTATATCCGGGAGATTGTTCGACTTCATGAACCAGACAGTTCTTCTCATGAATCTTCAACTGCCATGAAGCATAGGCAATGACCTTGCAATCCTACATCAACATTGCACCAAGACCAATACGAGACGCATCACAATAAACTATATAAGGCCCTAAACCTATGGGCAAAACCAACACCAGTGCCATCTTGAGCATCTGAAAGCTCTCCTCACACTTGTCCGACCATCTGAATTGGGAACCCTTCTGGGTCAACCTGGTCATCAGGGCAACGATAGATGAAAACCCATCCACAAACTGGCGATAGCATCCTGCCAATCACAAGAAACTCCGAATCTCTATAGCTGATGCTGGACTAATCAAGTTCTTGACTGCCTCAATCTTCATCTGATCAACCTGAATACCTTCTACTGATACAACATGACACAGGAATGCAAATGAACTCAACCAGAATTCACACTTCCAGAACTTAGCATATAACTGGCTATCCCTCAAATCTGAAGAACCACCCTGAGATGCTGCTCGTGCCCCTCCTGGTTGTGAGAATATATCCAAATTCCATCAATGAAGACTATCAAGAACGAGTCGAAATAAGGCCTGAACACTCGGTTCATCAAATACATAAAAGTTGTTGGGGCGTTCGTCAATCCGAATGACATAACCAAGAACTTATATTACCCATATCGAGTGCGGAAAGATAACATCGGATATCTTAATCCTCAACTGATGTTATCCAAATCTCAAGACAATCTTTAAAAATACATTGGCACCCTGAAGCTGATCAAACAAATCATCAGTCAGCAGCAATGGATACTTATTCTTGATTGTAACCTTGTTCAACAACCGGTAATCAATACACATCCTCATCGAACTGTCCTTCTTCTTGACAAACAACTATGACAGACCCCAAGGAAAACCATTGGGTCTAATGAAACCCTTCTCAAGCAAGTCTTGCAACTATTCCTTCAACTCTTTCAACTCTAGCGGGGACATACGATACGAAGGGATATAAATAGGATGAGTATCCGGAGCCAAATCAATGTAAAATTCGATATCCCTATCGAGCGACATACCTGGCAGGTCTAAAGGAAATACCTCAGGAAACTCACGAACAACAGGTATAGAATCAATAAAGGGAACCTCGACACTAGAATCACGAACATAAGCCAAGTAGGCCAACTACCCCGTCTCGACCATACGTCGACCCTTCACATACGAGATAATGTTGCGAGCATAATAACCAGGAGTCCCTCTCAATTCTAAATGAGGCAAACTGGGTAAGACTAAGGTCATAGTCTTGGCATGGTAGTCCAAGATAGCGTGGTAAGGTGACAACCAGTCCATCCCTAATATAACATCGAAATCGACCATGTCTAAAAGCAACAAATCTATACGAGTATCAAGGACCCCAATCACCACAATACAAGAATGATGGACTCAATCAACCAAAATAGAGTTATCCACCATTGTGGACAGATAAACAAGAACAGTCAATGAATCACTAGACATGATCAGATACGGTGCAAAATAAGATGACACATACGAGTATGTAGACCCTGGATAAAATAACACTGAAGTATCTCTATCACAAACCAAAACCATACCTGTAATAACTACATCTGAAGCCTATATCTCGGGCTTGGTTGGGAGAGCATAACATCGGGCTCCGGCCCTACCACCCTGAACTGCCTCTCTACGAAGGCCTGCAACTGGCTGGCCTCTACCTCTAGCGGCCTGAGATCTACCTCTAGCACCCCTACCTCCACCTCTAGTACCTCTACCCCTACCACTAGCTGGTTGTGGGTCCTGTGAAATACCTGGTGCTTGAACCATGGCTCGGGAACCCTGCTGTTGCGAATTAGTACCCACCAAACTCGAACAAGCCCTCCGGATATGACCATACTAACCATACGCATAACATCCACCTGAATGTTGCGGCTGAGAAAAGTGAGACTGACCTTGGCGACCTAAATGTCCACCCCGAAAACTCTTGAGCGGGGGTGCATTGATAGGTATTTATGGTGCACTGAAGGACTACTGATCAGAATATTGCATCTAAGGACCACGACTACCTGAAGCACCGTGAGAAACCTAAAAAGTTGAATGAAAAAACCTATGAGTATGGCCTAAAAAGTTGAATGACGAGGCCTCCTATCCGACCCATGACCACCTCCCTGCGACATAACCATCTCCACTCTCCTATCTATATTGGCTACCTCCTGAAAAGTAATCTCACTCACTGTTTCCATATCCATCCGAAGACGAAATGGCTGAATAACACCATCTATAAACCTCTTAAGCCTCTCTCTCTCTCTCTCTCTCTCTCTCGCTCTCTCTCTCTCTCTCTCTCTCTCTCTCTCTCGGTAGGAAGTATGACAAGAGCATGGTGAGCTAAGTCGATGAACCTGGTGTCATACTGGGTAACTGTCACGACCTACTTCTCAACCCAGTCGTGATGGCACCTCTCGCAAAGACAAGGCCAGCCAACTAACCCAAATCCTCTCTTTAACAATTTTTAAATATAAATAAATAGAAAGTAAAACTTAATAGCATTAAAAACTATTAATTACTATCAAACACACAACCCGACCGGGGTGTCACAAGTCACGACCATCTAAAGAAGACTGAACACCACTATAGGGCGAAATATATATATAAAATAAGAACTGGAGTTCAAAAGATGAAGTCTGGTGCTGCGAACGCTGGTGGTCACCTTGCTCAGCTACAATAATAATACCTTCAATCCGCTAATCACCCACTTCCGCGCAAACAATACCTCCAACTGCACGCGAGGTGCGGGAAGTGAAGTGAGTTCTCAAACTCAATGAGTAATAATAGTAAATAATAACTGAGAGGCGGGAAATCACATAAGAGCACTCCACCATGTAATATGGGACAACACAACCCTTTGAGGAAACAGTAAATCTGGGAAAATCCTTTAGAAAATATCTGACTCAGTTTAAAAATCTCTTTTGAAAATATTCTTTTTCCAACAGTCAAGCAAATGAATGCAGAATCAGATAGTGCAAGTCCGCACATAAGTCAGCCCCTCGGATGCATCACTCAATTAAAAATTAACACCAGGGTATATGATAACAGGGCAATAAATAGCATGGATGTCAATGATATGAGAGTGTTGAATGTCATGACACGTAGTACAAATAGGAACCAATTTATAATGCATTGCACATGGCCGCTGCGGTGTATAATGCGATCCATTTGGGTATCGGCGCTCACTATGGGGGTTCAGACTCCGGACGGGCCCCTACAGCCCAAGCGCAATATTAATATCACACAGCTGCAGCATGCAGCCTGATCCATGCACAGTTCAAAAATGCACATAAGCCACTTGGGCAATATCTAAATAATATTTCTCGGCTCAAAACATCAGTAAAATATCATTTGAGTTTTTAAATCATAGAAAGATGGTTGAGTTGACAAAACAGAATTTAAAACCTTGCACCAAAATCAAATAATATCTAGAGTAATGCAAAAACAGTGATATCAATCCCAGAAGGATTCAAATAATTGGCACGAAGCCCAACACGTGGCAATCAGCCCTAGTAATGATAACATCAAGTAGTTTCAGTCAAATACGTTGTAAAAACAACCGGGACGGACCAATGTCACAATCCCCAAGGGTGCTCTACCCCACACCCCTATCCAGCGTGCAAGTCACCTCAATACAGCACTATGATGTGCAAATGAGGTGTTTCAAACCCTCAGGATATCATTTACAAGTATTACTGACCTCGAACCGGCAAAATCTCAAGCTCGCGACATCTTTGCCCCTCAAACGGGCCTCCACGTGCACCGAACCTAACAAAAAAACAAAGCGAATGCATCACACTATACCAAGGGAACAAAACCTAATCAAAAATAGTAAAAATATAGCAAAAATCTTGAAACTAGCAAAACTCGAGCCCCGGGCCGACTTGTCAAAAAATTACAAAACTCACATTACCGGATTTCTAATCTCCCCAAGAGTCCGTACATATCAAATTTACCTAAATCGGAGTTCAAATGCCCTTTCAAATCCCAAATTTTCATTTCAAACACCAAGACCCAGTTCCTCAAAATTTTATCCAATTTTTCAAGAATCAAAGGTTGATTCTTCAATAAAATAGCTTTTCTTGGTCACGAGACTTACCTCCAATCAATTTCCGTCGAAACCCTCTTCAATTACTCCCAAAAATCTCTCAAGGTGGTCAAAAATGGAGGAAAAATGAATATGCTCGCACATGAAATAATCAAATAAACCCTTCTGCCCAGGTGCTTTACACTACGTGAACACAGTCAAGACCCACGTGTTCGCCATGACCAAACAATGATGGCCCTAATTTAACCCTTTTGCGAACACGCCCCTATGGGCATGATCGCGATGAGCAATTACTCATGGTCTCACATCCCTTCTACACGAACGCGATACACGCACCGCGAATGCCATGCAATACTCCACAGAAAAATGCGAACGCGACCCTCAGCTACGCAAACGCGAAGACCAATTTCCAGGACTCTCAAATTTCCTCTCGGAGTTCACAACTCTACCAACGCGAAAGCGACGGGTAAATCCTCTGCAACACCACAACTGAAAAATTGCAACACTTTAGGTCCAAAAATGGTCTGATTGACCATCCGAAATCACCCCAATGCCCTCGGGACCTCAACCAAAAGCACCAACACATTCTAAAATATTATTAAAACTTGTTCCAGTCATCAGAACACATAAAACAGCGCTAAAATCATCAATTCATATCGTTTTCAAGTCTAAGTTTCTTCAAAACTTCCGAAATATGCATTCAATCAAAAACCCGACCAAAACACCTCCGACTGACCTGAAATTTTGTACACACATCCAAAACAACCTAATGGAACTACTACAACTCTCGAAATTCTATTCTGACCCTCGAATCAAAATCTCACCTATCAAACAAAATTCACCAAAATACTAACTTTGCCGAGTTAAGCCTAATTCTACACCGGACCTCCAAAATAATTTCGATCGCACTCCAAAGTAACAAATCATCCCCCGAAGCTAACTAAATCACCGGAAATCAGATTCAAGCCCTATAACTCATAGGTCAATATCCGATTGACTTTTCCAACTTAAGCCTTCCTTAAAGAGACTAAGTGTTTCATTTCTTATCAAAACCATTCCAAATCAACCCTCACACACTACATACCGAAAATAAAATATGAAGAAGTGATAAATGGGAAAAACATAGCAGTAACACATAAGATGACGGGTCGGGTCGTCACATCCTCCCCAACTTAAATAAACGCTCGTTCTCGAGCATACCAAGAGTTGTACTAGAAGCTAACCAATATCTGAATGACCTTACCAAACATATACCCGAGTTGTTCCCACGTCACCCTAACTCACATAGGCACCGACAATACAAGAGAATTGAAATTTCATAAGTCATCTAGACCATAAACCGTAGAACAACATTGCACTTCCGAAATAATACCCAGAATAAACCCGAACCAGCTGTGGCAACCCACACCTACAACCTCAGGTAAAATCATAGAACATACCACACAATCCAACACTCAAAATGATAGACTCTATTCACAGCAGCTACACACAATACCAAAATACCGATAGAAAACCTCTTGTTAGCTAAATTCTTATTCCAACACTTTCATATACTGCCAACGATAAATAAAACACACGATAAACCGTAGCTAACTAATTCTATAAATCAATAGCTAGAAGAAGTAAGGAAGAATAACATAAAGGGATAGAGGGGGACTCCGAGGTCTGCGAATACTGGAAGAAGTACCTTGAAGTCTCCGGAGCAGCAGCAAGTAGGCAACTAATAGCGAGACTGGTAGGAGGTATTTGGATCTGCACATGAAAACATATGCAGGAGAGTAGCATGAGTACACCATCGGTACCCAGTAAGTGCCAAGCCTAACCCCAGTCAAGTAGTGACGCAGTCACATCAGGGCCCTACTAGTATATATATAAATTAAATAAGATAGAATCAAAATGTCGCAGTGTAAAAAGAGAATGAAATTTAACCAAAGAAAATCATAGAAGAATAATAGTACAACTCATATGAGTAACGGCAAGGGATCTCCCCAGATACCGTCCTAGAAGTAAATATGCAGGGGGATCTCACGGGGTACCGTCTAATAGTCTCAAAGTAAATATGTAGGGGGATCTCCCAAGATACCATATTGTAGTCCCAAAGTAAATATATGGAGGGGTCTCCTGGAATATTGTTCTGTACTCCAAAACTAAATATGCAAGAAATCTCCCGGAATACATTTCTATAGTCCCAAAGTAAATATGCAACTCAAAATAATGGAAATAACTGTTACAACAAGAAATCCTATAGTTTAGACAAAGTATGCAACGAACCAACCAGTCATTCTATTTGCTAGAATTTTGTTCCCCTGAACAAGACTTTCCATACGTGATTTTACTATTTTATGATTGGATGGAGTTTTAGATGACGCGGGAGTGTTTAAACACCGAATAGTGAAAGTCGGTTCTTTGAAGATTTTTGAAGTTCTAAATTTGGTTTGGAGTAGGTTTTGGTGATAACAAGGTCTGAATAGAATTTCATGATCGAGAATAGTTTGGTAATGTCATTTAAGATTTGTGCAAAATTTTAATCATTTCGAGTAGTTTGAGTACGTTTCGGCACATTGGGAGTAAATTCAAGAACTTGAAGTTCATATTTTAAATTCAATTGATTTTTTGTGTGATTCTTAGTTTTGATGTTGTTTTATGCATTACTGGGCATTCTTTACACCAAAAAAAAAAATACTAAGCAGTTCATTTCGATTCTCTAGATGGAGTTCCTTTCTCCCTCAAAATGTTGAGAGATCCAGTATACATAATAATTGTTAATATTGCACAAACATGATTGCATATTCCAAAGCTTATTTGCTTTCTTGTTAATTTATATTAATTAATAGTGGGGGCAAAATGATTAAAAGAAAACTGTTAATCAGTCATATTATTTATTAAAAAATAGGTTAAATAATGAACTTTTTAAAATGGTTCAAATATATATAAGAACCATATTATCCATTTAGAAAATTGATAACTAATGGATTTAACTTTTACATTTATAAAACTTCAAATTGGGGATTTATCAAGTTTAGGAGACTAGAAATTCTTCCAAAAGTGATCATAAGAAGTCATGGATAATATAGCCGGTTAACCCATTTTTTATCTATATTAAATATGGGTCGGATCGGATAATTGAACTATTTTTTCATTATCCATTTTTCAGTCGAACCATATTCGATCCGGCCCATCAATTTTCTACTCATACTAATTAATATAGGATACACGTGCAACGCACGTATTCAAGAACTAGTATTGTTCAAAGGTATGATGAAAACTCTTAGCTCTATGAATTAGCAAATATTGGAAGGAGAGATACCATAAATTTAATTTTATGGTATACCAAAAATCTTTAAATTTGCTATTGGATTTCCTATATTGAGCAATAGAGGACCAGAAAAGCTATTGGTACGCAAAATGTATGGCAATTAGCAAAGAGATACTAAAAAGTGTTGCAAGAATGAAACTGTTAATTGATTGTGGGACAATGAAAAAATTACAAATTGGCTCAAATTACCAATCTCCTTCGGAATTTTGCCGTTAATTAAATTTCTAGACAAACTTAAATTTCGCGGCATTTTCAATAGAAAGCGGGATGATACCTGTGAGGTTATTATTGGTAAGATCCAAGACTCACAATTCAGGTAAATACCATGGCCCATGCCATATTTCACCTCTAAGTTTGTTAAAAGCCAATGAAATATTCTTATCTGTTTCCCAATGGAACATCGTCATATTGTTGGGACAGGGGTTTCTTGATTACTAGGATATGAGAATTTAAATATTCCCTCCCAAAATTTTGATGGGGACCAGCCCCAAATAAACGGAAAAGGCCTAAAATGTCACTCGACTAACATAAATGGCATATTTATGCCATCCATTAAAAGGACGCCTATTCATGCCACTAACGTTATTGGTGTATTTATGCCACTAACATTACACTTTTGCCCTATTTATGTTGTTATTGACTAACAATTTTATTTTCTGATTTTTTAATAATAATAATTAATTTTTTGACCCCACCTTTTCCGTGTATCTTGATGTTACTGGTTCTTCTTTACTTGACCCTATATTTCTTTTAACCGTGATTATGTATAGTTAATCATGCCCAATCCGATAAAATTCAACCATCTTTTAACCTAACCCCTAGTTCCTTGTCACAACCCAATAAGATCAGTGTTCAATAATTTGTATTTATTTGAAATCGATGTTGCGTTTATTCCAATTCAGTTTGTAAAAATCTAAATCTTAAAAGCTCGTGAAAAGAATCTTATTAAATTGAATAGTTGTTAATTGGCTTACTTAGGGGGGTTGAGTTAAGTGTAATTACGACTAGTTGGATTTTGGGTCGTGACAAGGAATTAAGGAGTTGGGTTAAGTGCCATTACGACTAGTTGGATTTTGGGTCATGACAAAGAATTAAAGGTTGGGTTAAAAGATGGTGGGATTTTATTGGGTTGGGCATGGTTAATTATACATAGCCAAGGCTAAAAGAAATGTAGGGTCAAGTAAACAAGAACCAGTAATATAAAGACATGTGGCAAAGACGGGATCAAAAAATTAATTTTTATTATTTAAAAACCAGAAAATAGAACTTTTAGTAGACAATAGCAAAAATAGATCAAAAGTGTAAGTTAGTGGCATGATAGGAAAACCTTTTAACGAATGGCATCGATAAGCCATTTAGGCATTTTTACACTTTTTTTGATAAATAAATAGAAAAATGAGAAATCAGATATCAAGGGCCAGATTAGTTTTGGCAACAACATGCTAGAACGCAAGTTGGAAAATTGCAAGTAAAGCAAGCATTCCTATTGGTTGGAGGAAATGTGACTTTTCCTACAAAAAGGAGCTCCCGGCTTCTTTGTTGAAACACACATAAGAAACAAACCTTCAAGTAATTCCCATTATAGAAGATTACTTTTTTCCTCTCGAGCACGTAATTTTTTCTTATTCAAAAGGATTTTTTGCATTAAAATCTTTATATCTTTGTTGTTCTTTTTATTCTTGTTGATTACCGTACCTCAATACTATATTATTATTCCAATGTTATTACCATGAATAATATTTTGTCGGGGATTTATTCCCAATAACCGGTATTAGAGCACATGTTCCACTCGTTCACAAAAATACTACACTATCGGTAATACTATACTGGATCAAAAGAAAATGACTGGACTAAAGTACGAGGTAACAATATTCAACAGAGATAGCGGTTTCTCAACATGGCAATGAAGGATGAGAGATTCGCTCATCCAATAAGGATTACACAAGGTACTAGATAATGATGCCAAAAAGTGTGATACCATGAAAGTTGAGGATTGAGCTGACTTGCATGAAAAGGCTGTTAGTGCAATTAGGTTATACTTATTAAATGATGTGGTAAATAACATTACTGATGAAGACATTTCATGTGGAATTTGAACAAGGATGGAAAGCATATACATGTCCAAAATGTTGACAAATAAATTGTACCTGAAGAAGCAATTATACGCCCTACATATGGGTGAAGGTGCAAATTTTTTGTCACATTTTGAATGTATTTAATGGACTAATCACGCAGCTTTCCAATCTCGGAGTAAAGATCTAGGAATAAATCCACCTTGCTCTTGAACTCATTTCCATCTTCATACAATAATTTGGCAACAACCATCTTGAACGGAAAAACCACTGTTGAGTTGAAGGACGTCATATCGACTCTTCTACTAAATGAGAAGATGAGAAAGAAACCTAAAAATCAAGGACATGCTCTCATAACAGAAGGTAGAGGCAGTACTTATCAAAGGAGTTCAAGCAACTATGACAGATTCCAAGGTCGTAGGAAATCAAAAAGCTCATCCAATTCAAAAGTCTAAAATTGCTATAATTGTAATCAATCGGGTAACTTCAAAAGAGATTACCAAAATCTAAGAAAGGTTAAAGGTGAAAGCAGTGGCCAAAAATATGATGACAACACAACCTCCATAGTGCAAAACAATGATAATATTGTTCTCTTTATAAATGACGAAGAGGAATTCATGTACTTGGTAGGTCCAGAATCGTAATGAGTGGTTGATACAACTACATCTTACCATGCCACACCAGTAAGAGAAATTTTTTGTAGATATATAGCAGGTGATTTCGACACTGTAATAATAGGTAACACCAGTTACTAAGAGATTGTGGTGACTGTTGACATTTGTATTAAGACAAATGTCGGATGCACATTGGTTCTAAAGAGCGTGCAACATGTACCAAATTTGCTGATGAACATAATCTCGGGAATAGCTTTAGATCGATATGGATATTAAAACTATTTCATAAATCAAAAGTGAAGACTCGCTAATGGATCATTGGTAATTTTAAAGGGAGCTACTCGTGGCGCGTTGTACAAGACAAATACAGTAATATGCCAAGACGAATTGAATGTAGTACAAGATGAGATTTTTGTAGATTTATGGCACAAAAGAATGGGTCGTATGAGCGAGAGAGATTGAAGATTCTTTCCAGAAAATAACTCATCACTTTTGTCAAAGGTACAACGATAAAACCTTGTGACTACTCTTTATTTGATAAGCAGCATAAAGTCTTTTTTGAGACATTGTCTGAAAGAAAATTGAATATACTTGATTTGTTATATAATAACGTTTGTGGTCCTAGAAATTAAATTAATGGGCAGTAACAAATATTTTATTACTTTTATTGATGATGCTTCACGGAAATTGTGAGTTTATATCTTAAAAATTAAAGATTGGTATTTTAAATTTTTCAGAAGTTTCATGCTCCAATAGAAAGTGTGACAGGTCGAAATCAAAAGTGTCTCCAAACTGATAAATGAGGTGAGTACACTTCAAAGGAATTTGAAGTGTATTGTTCGATCCGTAAAATCAGACATAGAAAGACAGTTTCACGAACCCCACAACATAATGATAATGTTGAGAGAATAAACCGTATCATTGTTGAGAAGGTGAGAAGCATGCTCAAAATGGCTAAACTGTACAAGTCATTCTGGGGTGAGAAAGTTCAGACAACCTGTTACCTGATCAATAGGAGTCAATCAGTTCCATTAGAGTTTAATATCCCAAAGAGACCTTTGGACCAACAAGGAGGTGTCCTACTCACATCTGAAGGTGTTCGATTAAAGAGCTTTTGCACATGTACCAAAGCAACAGAGAACAAAGCTGGATGATAAATCTGTTTTCTGTATATTGATCGGATATGAAGATAAAGAGTTCGGGTACAAATTGTGGTATTCTATATAGAAGAAGGTCATTAGAAGTAGAAATGTACTTCCGAGAAAGTGAAGTTAGAGTTGTAGATGATTAGTCAGAGAAGGCCAAGAATGGTATAATCCCTAACTTTGTTACTATTACTTTTACTTCTAACAATCCCAAAGTGCAGAAAGTAGGACTGATAAGGTTGTCGAGCAGGGGGAGAAACCTAGCGAGGTTATTGAGCAGGGGGAGCAACTAGATGATGATGTCGAGCAAGTTGAGTACCCCCACTCAGGAAAAAGAACAACCTCAACCTAAGGAGATAAGAGAGGCCATGAGTAGATTCATGCAGGTAACCTTACACACAGTATGTCCTCATCAATGACGAGGGGATCCAAAAAGTCTTAAGGAGGTGATGTCCTATCCAGAAAAGAACCAGTGTATGAAAATCATACAAAAAGAGATGGAATCTCTATAGAAAAAATGGCACATACAACCTGGTTGAAATTCAAAAGGGTAAAAGGCCACTCAAATGCAAATGGGTCTCATTACTGGAAATTCGACAAAAATCGACCAAGAAAAAATAACCAACTATGGTCGGTCAGAAAATCAGTAAAAGTTGGTCGGTTTTTCAAAATATTTTAATGTTTAATTTTTTTGACGAAACCGACCAACTTTGGTCGATTTTCTTTGGTGCAAAAATGCTGGAGATTATTTTTAAGACTCGCAAAATTTATTTTTCAAGAAAACGACCAACTTTTATCGGTTTTTGAAATTAAAATAAATATAAATTAATATGAAAAAAATCATCCAACTTTGGTCGGTAAATTCGGCCGGTCATTTTAGAAAGTCAACCAACTTTGGTCGGTAATTTTATTTTCTAATAAACCGACCAACTTTGGTCGATTATTTTCGTGCGAAATACAATTAAAGAGTTTAAATAAATAAAAGATAATCTTAAAATAAAATGCACCAATGGACTAGTGGTAGAATAGTATCCGGCCACAGTACACACTCCGGTTCGATTCTAAGATGGTGAATATTTTGATTACATAATTAAAATACCGACCAACTTTGGTCTGTTTTTTTTTGCAATATTTTTTTTAATTTAAGTAACCGACCAACATTGGTCTGTAATTTCTGGCAAACTTTGGTCAGTATATTAAAACAACCATTAAATAATTGTCCAAGCATATTTGACCGCATTTTGGTCGGTAATTGGCCATAATCGACCAAAGTTTGTAGCTTTTTTTGGTCGGTATTTTATCAGATTTCTAGTAGTGTCTTTAAACTCAGGAAAGATATAAATGGCAAACTAGTCATACATAAAGCTCGATTGGAGGTAAAACGCTTCGAACAGAAGAAATGTATTGATTTTGATGCAAATTTCTCACCTATTGTCAAAATAACTTCTATTCGAACAATTTTGAGCTTGGCAGCTTGCCTAGATCTTGAAGTGGAGCAGTTGGATGTGAAACTGCATTTCTTTATGGAGATTTGGAATAGGAGATTTATATGAAGCATCTAGAAGGATTTTAAGTAGCTGAAAGGAAACACATGGTATGCAAACTGAATAAGAGCCTTTATGGGTTGAAGCAGGCCCCAGGGTAGTGGTGCAACAAGTTTGACTCATTCACGAAACGTCAAGCTTACATAAAAACACATTCTGATCCATGTGTATCAAAAGATTTTCGGAGAATAACTTTGTTTTTTTGTTGTTGTATGTGGATGCCATGTTGATTGTAGGAAAAGACAAGGAGTTGATCACAAAGTTGAAGGGAGATTGGTCCAGGTAATTTGGTATGAAGGACTTACGGCTAGCACAACAAATTTTGGGAATGAAGATTGTTCGAGAGAGAACAAACAGAATATTGTGGTTGTCTCAGGAGAAATACATTGAACGTGTACTGAATGCTTTAACATGAAGAGTGTTAAGACAGTTAGCACACCTCTTGCTAGTCATCTGAAGTTGAGCGAGAAGATGTGTCCTACCACACTGGAGGATAATCAATGCATGACAAAAGTTCCTTCTTCTCTGCCTTCGGAAGTTTTATATATGCAATGATATGCACTTGCTGTCAGCAGGTTTCTTGAAAATCTTGGAAAACAACACTAGAAGCATCCAAGTGTATGTTCAGGTACCTGAGAGGCACCGCATGCGATTATTTGTACTTTTGAGGATCTGATCCAGTCTTTAAGGGCTATACAAATATTGATATAGCATGTGGCAATGATAATAGAAAATCTGCTGTTGGATATTTATTTACATTTTTAGGGGAAGCTATATCATGGCAGTTGAGGTTGCTGAAGTGTGTCGAACTCTCTAAAATTGAAACGGAGTACATTGCCGCTGCTGAAGCACGCAAGGAGATGATATGGCTGAAATAGTTCCTTCAAAAGCTTGGCTTGTATCAGAAAGAGTATGTTGTCTATAGTGGCAGTCAAAGTGCAATATACTTGAGCAAAAACTCCATGTACCATGCAAGGACCAAACATATGGATGTGAGATATTTAATCCGAGAAAAGGTAGAGAGTGAATCTTTGGAAGTTCTAAAGATTTCTGCAGTTAAGAATATGTTGACCAAGGTGGTACCAAGAGACAAGTTCGAGTTCTGTAAAAACTTATCGGCATGCACTTAAACTAGAAGCCCGGTATTATCTCTTTCACTAGAATAGGTCTGGAGGGGGAGATTTATGGCGTCCAGACCCATAAATAAAATAAATAGCTAGTAAAACGAGAAATTAGACACCAAAGGCCAAATCTGTTTTGGCAACAACTTGCTATAATGCAAGTTGGGAAATCACAAGTAAAGCAAGAATTCATATTGGCCGGAGGAAATGTGACTTTACCTATAAAAAGGAGCTCTCAGCTTCTTTGTTGAAACACACAGAAGCTACAATGCTTCAAGTATATATTTCACAGATAAGAAAAATAGTACGTGAGAAAAATAGAGTGTGTAATTGATATTGAAGTGAGGTTAGAATCTCAAAGGAGGGTTATTGCTTTTGAGTGTATAGTGATTTTTGTAGCTTTTACTCGGGACTACAGAGTTTAAATTACTCATTATAGTAGATTTTTTTGCTCCTCTCGGGCTCTTGATCTTTTCCCTTATTCAGAAGGGTTTTTCATTTTAAAATCTTGGTGTCCTTGTTGTTTTTTTTATTCTTGTTGATTACCGTATCTTGATACTAAATTATTATTCCGCTGTTATTACGTGAATACTACTTCCATGGAAAATTTATTCCCACCAACAAAAATAAGGCACAAATATTTTGTTTCCACTAACACATTGAGTTAAAACTAAAATGGTTTATATTAAATTACTGAATACAAAGGAATAAAATAATGAATCAAAAATATGAATTAGAGGTGATAAGAGGTGGAAGAGATATTTCCAAGCAAACAGAGAGCCAAATACTACTGCTGAACACCTTCATAATTAGCATTCAAACCATAATTACTAAAAACGTAAAATAGGATTACAATTGCTCAAATATAAAATTCCAACAATAGAGAACTCAACACTCAAAAGTACAAAAAATACATGAATCCAAGTAGTATGGACAACTATATTAAAGAAATCAGGTAAACAAAAGCGACATATAAACTTGCAACTCGGACAGAATACCACCTTAAGATGCAGATGCTAACTTCTACTTTCCAAAAATATGTTCTTGATTTTGTTAAGCCTGTTGACTATATCTTTCATAGTTATCCTTGATTCTGGCTTTTCATTTGTGCAGTCCAAAGCCAATTCTATCATGGAAGCTATGCAATTTTCACTTTTGGAAGTAATCTTATCCTCCTCAAACAAAAGATTAGCATCCACAATTTCCATCATAGTCCCTGAAATTGCTCGTCTCATCCACTTCTTTAAGCCAAGATTTTCATTGAAAATCTCTTCATCAGTTGGTCTTCTTTTTGCCAAAACCTCCATTAACATGATGCCATAACTGTAAACATCACCACTAGTGGACACGATCCCCTCCGAGCCATATTCTTAAAAGAAAGAAAATGAACAAATAACTAATTGTCTGAAGTATAACCATAATCTTAAATTTGGAAAGGCTAAAGCATGATAAGAGAAAAAGAATAAGAAACTAATGTACCTGGTGCAATGTAACCAAGAGTACCCAATGTCGCGGTATGTGCTGTGGACATGTTTCCTGCTAAAATTTTAGAGATGCCAAAATCACCAACATGAGCCACCATATCTTTATCCAAAAGAACATTGGCTGGCTTTAGGTCACAATGAATTATCGGAGTTTCATAACCATGATGGAGATATTCAATTGCCACAGCCACATCAAGCATTATGGTAACTCTTTGAAGGAGGTTCAAGTGAGGCTCTTCTTTGTACAACCAATTTTCAAGACTCCCATTGGGCATATATTGTAGGACAAAAGCTCTTATGTGTTCGCTAGAACAAGTAGTAATCACCTGTACAAGATTTCTATGCCTAACATTTCTCATCACCTCACATTCAGTATCAAACCTCTTGCATGTTTCCTCATTTTGCATATCCAAAACCTTTATTGCCACCACAGTTCCACTAGATAATGTGCCTTTATACACAGAGCCAGAACCTCCAACCCCAATTAAATTTGACACATCAAAGTTATTTGTTGCTTGTCGAATCTCATGATAAGAAATCAAGTGATAAGTCCTGACCTCTGGTACCTTTTCTGCATCTTTCGACTTTCCCTTCCTTTGTTGTATCATTATCCAATTTGCGACCAAAAATAATATCAGAAAGGATGAAGTAACCACTGGAGTAACAATTTTGAGCACAAGCTTCTTAGACTTTGAATGAAGTCTAGGATTACTAATAGCGCAATCAGGAACTTCCAACATGTGCATTCCGCAGAGACCTTTGTTGCCTACGAAAGATTGCGGAGTGGAATTTGCAAACACACCACCATGGGGTATTTCACCTTCTAAATCATTAAACGAAACATTGATACTTTTAAGGCGCGACAGTTTTTCCAATGACATAGGAATAGTACCTGAAATAGCATTTAATGACAGATCCAAGAACTCCATGCTTATCAAGTTGGAAAAAGATGATGGAATTGAACCCAAAAATGAGTTGTTTGACAGAGAAAGAGATTGCATGTTCTCGAGCTCGCCTATTCTGCTTGGTATCATGCCTGAAAAGTTGTTACTAGAAAAATCTAGTCCTATAATAGCCTTTAGTTCCCCAATATTAAGTGGAACTTCTCCCTGTAGAGAATTCCTTGAAATGTTCAAGTGGAGAAGACCTGTCAACTGCCAAAGGCTCAAAGGTAACTTATAGGCAAAATTGTTAGATCCCAACCAAAGTTCTTGTAACATGCTTAGATTTCCTATACATTCAGGGATCATCCCAGAGAGCTCATTATTATATAGAATCAACTGAACCAAACTAGATAATTTACATACTGCCTTTGGAATATGTCCTTGTAATTTATTGTTATGTAAATATAGCCCTTGGAGTTGTTTAAGCTTACTAACCTCAAAAGGAATATTCCCTATCAAGTTGTTTTTCTGAATGTCCAGCAAGGTTAGACCGGACATGTTGCCTATACTTTTGGGTATGACGCCATTGATACGTGCATTTGCTATTTCAAAATATTCAATAGCAGATGAAAGATTCCCAATAGAATTGGGAAGAATTCCGTTCAATGGATTGTAACCAAATGATAGATATTGCAACCTCCTACAGTCCACCAAAGAATTCAAGAATAACAACTCCTGTTCACTTGGTTCATTGGAAAGCTGATTCATTAATAAGAACAATCCTTCTAGCTCGCGAGATTTCCCAAATTAGTAGGAATTTTTCCAGTGAAAAAGTTCTCAGCTAACACCAACTCAGTAAGCTTGGTAGAATTTATTATAAACGGAGGAATTTCCCCTTCAAGCTGATTTTGCGCCAAGTAAAGCCCATTAAGGTTCGGTAGATGAAGACCTGTAGTGAATGGAATTCTCCCCGAAAGGTTGTTTAAACTTAAAGAAATGAATTCCAAGGAAGATATATTGAAAATAGCCTTTGGAATTTCATCAATAAGATTATAATTTTCGGCGAAATCTAATAACTTTAAATTAGATAACTTTCCTAATTCCAAAGGAATAGGCCCCTCTACACGATTGTTCGGACAATGAAGAGATTGTAGGGTGGAAATATTACCCAATGATGTAGGAATAGTCCCATTTATAGCGTTATTTCCAACAAAGAACTTCTTCAACTTAGCTAAACAACCAATATTTGTTGGTATTTCACCAGTTATATTGTTGAAAGCTATTGAAAAAACTGTGAGCTCTGTGAATTGGCAAATATTGGAAGGGAAGTCACCAGAAATTTGATTATATGGTATACCAAGAATCTGTAGATTGGATTTACGATTCCCTACATTGAGCAATAAAGGACCAGAAAGTTAATTGGCTCGCAAATGGATGGAAATTAACGAGGAAATATTAAAAAGTATTGCAGGAATAGAACCTGTTAATTGATTATGGGACAAGGACAACGTTACAAGTTGACTCAAATTACCAATTTCATTTGGAATATTGCCATTGATTTTATTCCTAGACAAACTTAAGTGTATCAATTTTGTGGCATTTCCAATAGAAAGAGGGATGATACCTGTGAGGTTATTATTGGTAAAGTCCAAGACTCTAAGTTGGGGTAAATACCATGGCCCTTGAAATATTTCACCACTAAGTTTATTAAAACCCAATGAAATATTTTGAATTCTTTTGTGTTGAAATAGACTTGTTGGAATATTTCCCTTGATATTGTTGTTCACAAGATTGAGGTCTCTAAGAAAGGATAAATTGGCCAAAGATGGAGATATTGTGCCTTGAAGTTGCAAATTTGGAAGAGCCAAAGATACAACTCTTTGCCTTTTTGAGCAAGTGACACCAAACCAAGAGCAAAGAGAAGTATTCTTAGTCCAATTTTTGGCTAGAAAATGACTTGGACATGTAACAAGATTTTGGAAAGTTAGTAGAGCATTTTGGTCTGTCTCATTTGAGGAAGCAACTGATATAGAAAGCAAGTAATATTGACCTAGAAAGAGAAGAATCAATAAGAAAATTTGCTTATCCATATGCATGGGAAATAGAATGTTTCAAAGGGAATTTGGATACTAGATTTGTGTGGTGTTGCCAAAGTTCCGAGTTACTCCATTATATAGCACCAAGATTTAATTAAAAAAAAAATGGAACCGCATAATCAATAATGTTCGACATAAAAGAGTAGATAATGAGAGCGAAAATGAGAAAACTGATTAAAATACACAAGAGGAGTAAAAAAGTAGCAAAAAGAACCTATCCACTTGCCTTGGTAGTCAACACAAAGAGCTGATTTTGGATATGTTAATATTTTGAATTAATAAATGACGCGCCCAAAAGCTATTTGGACTGGTATGAACTGGGTTAAAATGGACTAAAGGTTCATATCATACCACAACCTGCCCAACTCTTACCAAGCTTAATTATATGTATTATTTTCTTATATGTCTAATTACCAAATACGATTTGTTTTTTTTTTTTTTTTGTTGCAATAATATTGTATAACATATCAAACAAAAAAATATTTCAGAGATAGCCTAGTTACTCATGGATTAATTTAAGTTAAAAATCAGTCGAATTTTAAAAAGGCTGAAATGGCGGGGATCATGATAAACCTACTTTAACAAATGGACGAGTCAATAGTCGATCAGACCTTAAGCGGATTGATGGATTAAACGAGTTTGAGATTAAACTGTCATCCTTTGACCTACTCGACACCATTTGCGTTGTGTTTATAAAACAGAATAAAAGTTGGTCAATTTATTGCAATTTATTTTCTTTATATTGTTCAAAGCCAAGTCAATAAGAGTCAGGCGATATGGTTATTTCATGAACGTTGCCCCCACCACTATGATTGCACCATCTCAGTAAAGAATCATTGGTTATTTTATAAAAGAGATTAAACTAATACATTGGAATGTATTTGATTGAGCAAAGAAAAGGGCTGCAAGATTAGTTTACTGCTTTCGGAAGACATCTAATATTGTGCTTTGATGACAATACTGAAGGAAGTTTTAGAAAGGATTTTTTTTTTTTTGAATAGTTAGATTGAAAATTTGTACTGAATAAATTAGGTACTACTTCAATCAGGATATTTATCTACAAGTACTTGTAAATATTTTGACCTTTCATGGCAACTTATGTGTTCTACAAAGCACAACTCCCTTTGTTATCTCTGTCATTTAGTTACTAGGTGGGATAGACAAGGATATCCTGTCTGAGATTATCTTTTGAGATTAGCTATCCTACTTTTATATGAGATAGTTAATATCTATCATTTTAATATAAAATTTATTCAACTTAGGTGATACATCATACACATTATCAAACATAAGATATATATATATATATATATATATATATATATATATATATATATATATTGTTATGAAATAGAAGATTCTTACACTTCTATTTAAGGTGAATGTCTTTAATGTACTTAGTTAGAGAGATTTTAGAGTCCTATTATTGGTAGCAAGATCTTCCTCCTCCCTATAAATAGAGGTGCTCTCTACCATTGTAATTGACCCCTCTCAACTCAATAAGAAGAACTCTCTCTACTCTTCTCTCTATTGCTATTGTTCTTGCATAATTGTTCTTGTCTTTACTTTAGTTTATAACACGTTATCAGCACGAGACTCTACCGTCTCAAGTATCATTCTCGAAAATCCAAGGTATTTTCCCTCTTCCTAATTTAATTTTCGAGTATGTCTGACATTATGAAAAGAAAGTTCGTTGCCCTTGAAATTTCGGGCAAGAACTATATGACATGGGTGTTGGATGCTGAAATCCACCTAGATGCTATGGGTCTCGGAGACACCCTCAAAGATAAAGAAAAAGCATCCACCCAAGATTGTGCGAAGGCCTTGATTTTCTTGCGCCACCACCTTGACGAAGGTTTGAAGATTGAATATCTCACCGTCAAGGATCCACTCGTTTTGTGGAACAGCTTAAAGGAGAGATATGACAACCTGAAGTTGGTCACTCTGCCACAAGCACGATATGATTGGGCCCATCTGAGGCTACAGGACTTTAAGTCCGTTTCTGAATATAATTCTGCTATGTTCAGAATTACTTCTAAACTGAAGCTATGTGGAGATAACATCTCCGATTACGATATGCTTGAGAAAACGTTTACAACGTTTCATGCCTCCAATATGGTACTGCAGCAACAGTACCGAGAGAAAGGCTTTACGAAGTACTCTGAACTGATTTCTCTCTTACTAGTGGCTGAGCGAAATAATGATCTGCTCATGAGAAATCACGAAAATAGACCAACTGGGTCTACACCACTGCCTGAAGCAGATATGGTGCACTCGCATTATGCCAAACATAAAAGGGACCATGATCACGGTCATAAACGGGGTCAAAGCCAAGGACGTGGACAAGGAAGAAATTCCAAAGAAGTCCGTCACCCCCCAAAGAGAGATAACCACCGAAAGCAGAAACGGGGTCCAGAAGATCCTAAGGCAAATAGTTCAGAAACTATATGTTATCGTTGCGGTGGAAATGGGCACTGGTCTCGGACTTGCCGTATACCAAGACACTTGGTTGACCTTTATCAAGCATCTCGAAAGAGAAAAGGCCCTGAAACAAATTTTGTCTATGACGACAATGAGGATATCACCCACCTGGATGTGGCAGACTTCTTTGAGCAACCCGAGGGAAAGATAGACCACCTAATCGGTGATGGAACCATGATGAAAGAAGATGGAGCTGTTTGATTCTACTTGTATTAGTCAATGAATAAATTAATAGTCATTAGCATTAGCTCGTATTAGTTAATTCATGATATGATGTTAGTATTAGCCCTTTAGAATGTTTCAATATGCTCAAATATTTTTATTGTACAGTAGAGGTAATCGACTAACCTAAAAACTAGTCGATCGTCTAATATTTAGCAATAAAACGAACTTTTTTCCGCCAGGCCAGATATTCGAATATCAGAATTCCTATATTCGAATATCTGGCAAGATATTAGAATATGTGCTTAAATATTCGAATATCTAATATTTTTCGCATTAAAGTATTATTTTTTCCGCAAGGCATTATATTCGAATATTAGAATACAATATTCGAATATCCTAAATAACTGCTTCCCAAAACGCTGTTTAAACGCGAAACAAAAGAATTGAAGTTGTTTATACTTATATTTATGTATTTCTTTTGTATGTTAAACTATGTGATAGCAAATATGGATATCTCACAAAGCGAACTTGGATCAACGTCCAACTGTAAAAGTATTTGCCTAGTTGATTCATGTACTACACATACAACACTCAAAGAAAGGAAGTATTTCTCTCAACTGAATATGTGTAAGGCAAACATTACTACAATCTCTGGAAGTAGTAAATTGATTGAAGGCTCCGGAAGAGCTATAGTAACTCTGCCCAAGGGCACGATGTTAATCATAGAGAATGCAATGTTCTCCTCCAAGTCTATGAGAAACTTGTTGAGCTTTAAAGATGTACGCCGAAATGGCTACAATATTGAGGCAATGGATGAAGATAATCTTGAATATCTCGTCCTCACTTCAAAGAATGTCTCCGGCCAAAAGAGGGTTATTGAGAAATTCCCGTCTTTATCTTGTGGCCTGTATTGGACAAGAATTAGTTCAATTGAGGCACATTCAACAGTAAATCTAAAGAATACTGAGTCCAATACATTTGTACTTTGGCATGATCGACTGGGTCACCCAGGATCAACCATGATGAGACGGATTATAGAAAGCTATATGGGCATCCGTTAAAGAATTTCAAAATTCTCTCAAGTAATGAATATCCTTGCACTTCGTGTTATCAAGGCAAGCTGATTATCAGACCATCCCCAACAAAGGTTGGGACTGAGTCACCCCAGTTTCTGGAACGTATACAAGGGGACATTTGTGGACCTATTCACCCACCTAGTGGGTAGTTTAGGTATTTCATGGTCTTGATAGACGCATCCTGTAGATGGTCTAATGTGTGCTTGTTGCCATCACGCAACCTTGCGTTTGCAAAGTTAATGGATAATAGATGAGAATAATCTTGAATTCTTCATGAAAACGAGGCTGCCCATTTCGGTTTGGGTTCACGCCATTTTGCATGCAGCAATGCTAGTTCGTCTCTGACTGATGAATTATCACAAATATTCCCTATTGCAATTGGTTTTGGGTCATGAACCCAATATATCCCATTTAACAAGCTTTGGATGCGCAGTATAGGTGCCTGTAGCACCGCCATCCCGCACCAAAATGGGTTTGCAAAGAAGGTTAGGAATATATGTTGAGTATGAATCGTCCTCCATTATTCGCTACCTCGAAACATTGACAGGAGATTTGTTCACTGCACTATTTGCAGACTGTCAATTTGATGAGACACTTTTGCCAAAATTAGGGGGAGAAGTCGGTGAAACCAAATGGGAAATTTTGTGGAAAAATGTATCATTATCTCATCTTGATCCACATACCTCTATTTGAAAGAAAGAGGTACAAAAGATTATCCATTTGCAAAGAATAGCAAATCAAATGCCTGACGCATTTACGGACTTGAAGAGGATAACGAAATCCCACATTCCTGCGGAAAATGTTCCGATCCGTATTGAAGTCCCTATTGGACAAATATCTAGTGTCATATCCAATGAGTCAAATGCACGCCAGAAGCGTGGCAGACCATTAGGTTCCAAAGATCGAAATCCTAGAAAGAGGAAAAAGAACGATCTAAATGACACTATGAAAGAATCATATGAGGACGCTCATGATTTGATTAAATCCGAGATTCACGAAGAATCTATTGAGCCTGAGACTCTTGAAAATACGGAATGCAAGAATGTGAGGATCTCGAACCTCAGTCTGTGGTAGTACAAAATTAATTGAGAGCTCTCGAAGAGCCAATTATTACTATGTTGGAGAAACACAATTGAGTATTGTGCTGTAGTAAGTCTCAAAGAAACTTATTCAGTTTCCAAAGTACACGCGAAAGCGATTGATTATATTGAGACTATAATAAAGGAAGGCTTTGATTCTCCTATTACTACAACTTGTAGCGGGGTAATTTGTATATGAAAAGCTACCCGCTTTGTTCTCCAGTTTGTACTACACAAACGAAAGAATGCCACAATAAAGTGGATATCTATTGGTATAAAACCCATGTCATAATAAACCCGAAGTTTATAAGTGCACATGTCATGGTGTAAATTTGAAGTTTACCAATATTGATAATTTATTCAGTTGACATTCGTGTTAGCCATCTCATTTGAAGTATGATGTGCAAATTCACATAGGTGAATATCAAAGAACTAGAAGTTCTTGTTCTCAGTAATGAACGGACCAACTAAAGAGTTCGGGTTGAAGCCCATAAATTCTGGAAATATGAAAGGTGAGTATGGGCCCATTCACCTGCCATGTATACCACATATGATGCATCTATGATATGGTTACATGCGCCATTGTTATTAACCCGCAGCCTGGCAGTGCTTGCGAGGTAAATCGCTCAGTAATCTAACTTCGAGCATAGTTTCCAGATTCTCTACTCAAGACAGTTCATCTTGATAAGTTGGTTTATATCAAAGTTGGTTTAGCAAGATAATTATTGAGTGCTTCCACTTAATAGCTAAACTGTTTCTTATGAGAACTAAGTTATATATATATCAGTTTGATATAAATTGTATACGAGAGTATATTCTCCCCTCACAAGTGGTTCAGGGTCAGGAACTAAATAATTTCATCTTATTATTAAGGTGCTGTGTATATTGACATAATGCACAAAGATGATTTCCCAAAGTTGAGGAAACATGTTAGCTTTACTAACATGAGGGGGAGACATGATAAACACTTGAGAAAATATTACATGGGATGAATTCTCATTTGTATATGTATATCTCCGAATATCATGATATGAACCTGAAGTTCATAAAAGGGATAATTCAAATTGCAACATATTGCAAAGCATGCTATACGCATTTGCTGACTCAAAGAAAGTAACTAAATGGAAGAGATACAATTCAAGAAGAATTGATTCCATATGAAAGACATGAAGTTTTGAACCTATAGTTCAAATGCTTGAAAGTATAAAGTCAAAGGTATGTATAGTCAGTTTTCGATATCTTATTTGTTTAGTATCACTAATGAAAGCTTGATATGCAGCTAAAGTCTATTATGCGACTTATATGACTTAACTTGAAAGATTTAAGTTGCTTGAAGCATATCCAATTCCTGGTCCTGAAGTACCGCATCCTAAGTACAATTTGTGTACATATGAATCTTGCTATAACTATAAGCATGATGGCATTAAGAATGCATCTATGGAGATATTGAAGAGTTATTCCACGACATTATATGAAGATGTTTATATCTATCAAGAATGATGATTTCAAGGTGCGGAATACTTATTCAAGTCAATATGGTTAATTTGTCAAATCTCTATTAAAGATCGTTTTGAAGATGATGCACAAGATTGGAATGCAAATGCTCAAGGATATAAATCGATGTACTCATTAGGGGGAGTCAATGCGCGTTGCACTCTTTTTCCCTTACAAGGTTTTGTCCCACTGGGTTTTCCTTGCAAGGTTTTTAACGAGGCAACCAATAGGCGCATATTCAAACATGTGTACTCTTTTTCCTTACTTTAATTTTTCCCATTGGGTTTTGGTTTTAAGGTTTTATGAGGCACATCATTGAATAGACATTCAAGGGGGAGTGTTATGAAATAGAAGATTCTTACACTTCTATTTAAGGTGAATGTCTTTAATGTACTTAGTTAGAGAGATTTTAGAGTCCTATTATTGGTAGCAAGATCTTCCTCCTCCCTATAAATAGAGGTGCTCTCTACCATTGTAATTGACCCCTCTCAACTCAATAAGAAGAACTCTCTCTACTCTTCTCTCTATTGCTATTGTTCTTGCATAATTGTTCTTGTCTTTACTTTAGTTTATAACATATATATTCTATTCCGAGATTAGTATCTATTGCGAGATTAGTACCTTTGTTCCGATAATCAAACGATATATTAATGCTAATCTTGGAAAATTATATATGTTAATCAGCATAATGGTTGATTAAAACAATATGTTTCGATAGATGTTTTTCGAAAGTAGAAAACCAGACTTTAGTTGTGTTATTTTATTAACTTGTCAAAAGAACATGTTGTTGGCTATAGATGTTGTGGTTGGCCTGACGACACTGGAAAAATGTCATTCTTGATCACTTAATTGATTGATATTGTATGTTAATTGGGGCATTTGCATCTATATTCGTTTTTTATGTCATATTTTAATTTGTGTCTGCTTTGCAAAAAAAATTGCAAGCATACCCATTTTTTCATATAACTTCAGCTTACGGGGCTAAAGTTTTTCTTTTGTACAGTAAAATTCAGCTGAAGTTTTGTCTTTGTAACCGGAAAACTTCAGTTCTAAAGCTGAAGTTTCTATTCTGTAATTTTGTTTAGTAATAGGGATTGTATTGTAACTGGAAAACTTCAGTTCTCTAGCTCTAGAGCTAAAGTTTCCATGTTGTAATGGGAGGAGAAAGAGAAGCTGAAGTTTTTTTAAAAACTATACGAACGCAAATAGAAAGACAAAGCGGCTATAGGTTAAAAATGAGCGCCCAAATAAAATGCCCCGTGCAATTTTTACGTGTTAATTCGAGCAAAAATATCAGGTTTTGTCATTAGAAAAAACACAGGCTTGCTACATGGGCTTAGGCTTAGCAATGAGTCATAACGAGTATGGGTAATATACCAAAGATCAAGAGAAAATTATCCTCTATAGCCCCTTAAAATTTTAGTAGCCCATATTTTGGTTCACTTGCAAAAGATGGCCCTTCGGCCCAAACATATTGCATTTAGTAGCCTCAAATGTCGGTTCTGTATATTTTTTGTATAGTGACTGTCAATTTTGTATAGTAAAAATCTATTTTTTATAATGATAGTCTATTTAGTATATATTTTATATAATGATAGCCTATTTTGTATATATTTTGTATAGTTACATCTATTTTGTATATAAATAGTATAATTACATCTATTTTGTATATAAATTGTATAGTTACATCTATTGTTGTATATATTTTGTATAGTGACACTCTATTTGTATATAAATTGTATAGTGACAGTCTATTTTGTATATTTTTCTATTAAAATTATCATGCTATTCAGCAATTTTTGAAGAAGGAATCAAGCATTATAACAGTCTGTTTTGTATAGTTTTTGTATATTGACAGAATGTTTTGTATAGTAACATTCTGTTTTGTATATTAACAGTCTTTTTAGTATATATTTTGTATAGTGACAATCTATTTTGTATATATTTTTTATAGTGACAGTCTATTATACATAAATTGTATAGTGATAGTCTATTTTGTTTAATTTTCTGTAGTGATATTCTATGTTGTATATATTAAATAGAATAATGACATCGTGTATGTAGGTAGAGAATCCTTGCACTTTTTAATTCCATTTTCATCTTCTCCAATATTTTTTTCACTTTAAACTCGATAAGAAAAATGGGATTTGAGAATGAGAAGAACAACTCAATCTTGTCTAAGTTCGCTACTAATGAAGAACATGGAGAAAATTCAGTAGTCCTTTGGTAGACGTTGACTGGTGGTTTTGAGGTGGTTGTTTGGACGTAACAGTGGTCGACGGGAGGTTGTTGTGATTTTTCCGACGAGAATGGCTGCTGGAGCGAACAGCAATGGCGATGGGCAGCTACTGGACTGGTTGGTTCAGGTTGCTAGTCATTTCTAGAACGTGGAGGCTGTGAGGGACGAAGATGGTTGGTTCGTTCACGAAGTGAAGGGCGTGAGAGAGAACGATGTACTGTTTGGTTCACGAAATGGAGAAGAAGAGTTTTTTCGTTTGGTTATCTTCTTCTTCAACCATTAAAACAAAATTACATGTGTTAATGTCATTAATAAATAGAATGATGGACTGTTTGGATTGGGTAATGGATATTGGAAAGAAGCGGATAGGACAAGTGAGTGTAGCCAATGTAATAAGTTTTTGGCTATAACTTAGCATATAAATATAGTGGGCTAGCGGTTGTCAAAAATTTGTGCCGAACGGCGGTAAATGAAGTTTGCTCAAAGATCAAAATGTGAATGGGTAAAATTCACAAATAGTCACTTTTCATTTCCTGTAATTGAAAAATAGTTATTGTTATGGAGTTTCGAATTTCACAAAACTCCGGGATATTATCATGAAGTTTCATTTGTGAAATTTCAAATTCTATGATAGTGCTTATTTTTCAATTACACGATCCAAAAATACTCAAGGAGCGTTATTTATACCATATGAACACATGCAGTGGTGGATCCACAGTGCCGGCTATGACTTCGGCTGAACCCAATAGCATTTGTTCAAAATTTGTATTCGTCTTAATTTTTTTAATTAAATATGAACAAATTATTAATTTAGAACTCAGTAACTTAAAAGGATAAGGATACTGTTTAACCAAAAAATAATATTTTGATCAAAGCTAGAATTTAAGATGAAAAATTGGGTTACTGATAATCAAGAGACCAAAAAAGTAATTGACTTTATGAGAATAAGCAATAAACAAGTTTGTGTTTCAGTATGATGTAGATGATATTTCGTGTCCTTACAAATGATGAGACTTCTTTCTTTTATGGTTATTCTAGGTAAAGGAATGAAACATCAGCTTTAATGAGATAATTATGAGTAATAAATGACATTAAATAAACCGTTACACAATCATTCCTATTAAATACCAATTTTCCAACGTATAAGGTATTTAACTTTGAATTTGGAATCCGTTTTGTCTTCAGATCCATGTCTTCAATGCCTTTTCATTCGTTGACTTTAAATGACTTGAATTGGTACGAGATCCGTGTCTGAACTGCTTCTCGTTCCTGTTTAACTTTCACTTCCCGTATCTGTCATCTCTCATGTCTTTTTCTCAATTGTCACGCTTTGACCATTTGACCAGTCCACATGTCATGCCATGTTATCTTATATATAAATTTAACTTTTTCCCCAATACAGATAGTCCCCACACATTTTATTGATTTACCAATTAAATAATTGGGAACTGGATCTTCATAAAAAAGGAAATTTTTGCCATAATCAATGCGTATGAAAATATTGACTCTCAGTTGTCTTTTTCATTTAATGTTTTGTCCATGTGTCACTTTTTGATTGATTCTGCTATTTTGCACCCTTTTTGAATGCTTTTTCACTCCCACTATTTACGAAGTGATAGTTGCCTTTATTATATGTTTTTCATCATTACACTTCTAAGTTTGACGGTTGCCATCTTGTAGATACTTAACATTTTCTTCCTTTATCTTCTTCTTCATAAATATTTAGTAAACACTCTCTTTCTTACTTTTGCGCTCTTTCGATTCAACCTTGTTCAACAATGGCGTCTTCAAATCCTAACCCCAAAAGAGTTCCAATTTTAGACAAATTTTCTAATGCCCATGTTAGACATAGAAGAGGCAGAGCTAGAAGGCTTCGAACAAGGTTAGAATCTACTCGAGGTGGCTCTTCTGGTTCCTCTTTAGGAGTTCTATTCCAAAAATGCCTTCTTCTAAAAGTAAAGAAATTCCTGATTCCTCTCGAGAGACTTTAGTTTATGATATCGTACCCAGTGATTTATCTTTTGTGAGTGATAGACAATATCTTGAAAAGCAAGTTGTTGGTTTAGAAAAAGCTGATACTTATCCTACATTAGTGACCGAACTTACAATCCCTACCATCAGAAGAGATTGTAAATGGAAAAATAGTCTTCGAATGCCAATTCCTTCCCCAAATCAAATAATTTATTCTTTTAGGATTGGTTACTCTTTTGTTAATACTTACCCATTTCTTTGGGTTTTAATCTTCCGATTGACCCGGTCATTCTCGATTTTTGCCATTTCTTTAATATTTGTTTGGCCCAAGTTGGTCCTCTAGTGTGGAGAGCAGTGGCTTATTTGAGGTAGCTATCTACTAAAGCCAACGTCAACTTCATCTTTTCTCACCTTATCCATTTATACCATCCTAATTTAATACGCTATGCCTTAACTGCGAGAAATAAGAAGGCTTTGGTAAGCCCTGAAGATGACAAATATCGTGGATGGTATGCCCGTTACGATGTTGTACGTACAATGGACTTGCTTGGTGAAACAAATATTCCCTTCCCTGAGAAGTAGAATTTTGCACGTAAGTTTTTTTTATTTGACCGTAACTATTTTTGAGAATTTCGATTCTTTTTCTGACTTCCTCTCTTTTTGGTTTTTTGTAGCAACCATGGGAGATGTGGAACCTGTTCCAAACTTCCGTGGTTTGGTAGATTCAATTTTGAATATTGCTCCTAAGGAGCAAAGAACTTGGAAATCAATTTCTGCTATACATGGTTGGAAACTAAAAACACACGGTATCGCCTTTTTACACATTTTTCTCTTTTTACACATTAATTACCTTTTCCTTAATGTCGATTATGTATTCTTCTTTTGATTAGGATTTGGTTCCAAAGGAATGGCACCCGATGTAGCTATGGCCATTCGCATGTCTGGTAATACTGCACTTGATTTGGACAAGGCTCGAGCCTTACTTCAAAAAAGGAAGCCTATAGGAGAAGGTTCTGAGAATGAAGAAGAGGAAGGTACCTCGTTAGTAGCCAGGCCAAGAGTTACGAGACAATTCACAAATGATAATAAAATTGAAGATACTCCCGCTCAAACTTCAACCAACGAGCCTGTTTTGATTCCTTCAGACGAGGACACCGTGCCAAGAGACACGAATGAATCAACTCAGCATCTCTTTGATAGTGGTTTTGAGAGTGGGAAGCTCTGAACTGTTTTTATTGAAGCTCCTCTTTCTTCATTCGTACCTACTTCCTTCCTCCATTCCTTTGCCAACCATAAGTGTTTCCTTGCCATCATTGACCTCTTATGTTCCTTCACCAATTTTGCCTGTTTCTACATCCGTTCCTGTGTTAATTTCTACATCCACTCCTTCCGTTCCTGCTTAACTCCCACGACTCATGTGGTATTTAACTTTTCTACTACTCCCCCTTTCGTTGTTCCATCTTCATTTGTCCCCCTAATAGAGGTAAGTTCCAGAAATAGAGGCATGACTATGAGGAGTGTCACACTCGAAGTCCATGCCAATCAAAGCCTCTTAAGAAAATCTGGGGGAGCTGATACTTAGCTCGAACTCTTATTGGAGAGTTCGAGAAAAACAAGATGCAGAGCAATAGTTGTTACACTTTGTTGAATGATAGCTCAATAAAATTTAAAGGTAATTTTCTTGACCTTGAATGCTTTCCTTCTTTTTCCTTCTAAGTTCTCACTTTTATGCTTTATAACCGTAGGCTAATCTTATTGGGACTGAGCCGATGGGGCGAGTCTCTTCGTTGGAGAAAAAGGAGCAACAGTCTACAAAGGCTATCTCTGAAACTAGGAAAATAGATGAGGATGTCTTACTTGAGGCAACAACCTGGATAGAACAATTTGAGAGTGCCCTAGGGACTATAAAGGAGTTGCAGGAGAGCAAGGCTCACTTGGAGCAACAAAATCGTGGCTTATCTTCGGAGTTGGGAATTGCCAAATCATGGATTATCTTCGGAGTTGGGAATTGCCAATGCTTCTTGGGGATAGCTTAAGAAGGACAAAGAGCTTTTGGAATGCTCTCTATCTAAAGCCAATGATGAAGTTAAAGAGCTTAAGGGACTTTTGGAGAAGAAGGAAGAATACGCAAGGGAGTTAGCTCAAAGCTTAATTCATGCCCAAAATGACTTGAGATATCTTCGGACAAAATTCGTGCCTTGGAAAGTTCCCATGCCTTTCTTGAAGCATCCTTGGATTTTCACCTAGTTGAGCACCAAATAGCGAAAAATGATCTTGCTATGTGGAAAAAGGAATATAAGGATTTGGAGAAGAAGTATAATGCTCTTGAAGAAAATTTCAGCATAGAGGTGAGTTGAGATTTTCTAAATTCTCACCGTGATGCCTTGATGGAGGCTACGAAAGAAAACTTCGACTTGCAATCTGAATTGGCCAAAGTCATGGATACTATCGAGAAAAATCAACAACCTATTGATACTCCTTATCCTGCACTTGGAACTATTGATACCCCTTCTCCAGCACTCGAAGCTCCTGGAATGGATGAGTTATTGAATTCTGAAGCAGTTACTGAAGTAATTGAAGTTGTGATTTCGGTTTCCGAGGGTGAAACTTCCATGACACAGTCTATGGGAATTGAAGTTCCTGTGACTACTACTTCCCTCGTATATGTTATTACTTCAAGCTCAGTTGAAACCGCTTCTATTGCTGTTCCTTCAGAAGTTGTCACCGTTCCTCTTATTACCTCTGAAAGTGATGTTACAACTTCTGAAGCTCCAACTCCTTCAATGACCAGTTAAATGTGTTGAATTTTTATTATGTTTTTTTAGTGATTGTTAATGTCATACCTTGGAAATTTTGAAGGGATCTTTTGATGAAGTCCCCAGTTACCATAATGGGGCGTTTGTAAAGCAAACACTTTGATGACTATGTTTTTTCTTAGTCTTATATGTTAAGAAGTTTTACGAGTACTTCTTTAAATTCTATTCTTTCCTATTTATTTATTTAGGACTTATAGAATAGCTTAGCATTTTTATCTTTTGAAAATGCTTTGTGATTCTTCTCGTGGAATATCAACATGAGGTTTATAAAAGATGGCCCTTTTATTTTATAGACACTTAATGAAGAAGACGTCTCAACATCATAATGGTGTTAATAATACAACGAAAGTAATAGGAATACACATGTTTTGTATGAAACAACTTTAATAAGTTTTCATTCATGAACTTTGACAAGTTTTGTGACTATTACATGTGTCAAAATACTTCTATAACTTTCTCGTAACAGTTTTTCTTGTAACAGATTTTTACATGATATAAAACAGACAAGGTTTTCTTCATAACCCATTTCAATACATAGTCATAACCCTATCTTAACATATTTAGGAAGGGTTTAAGAAGCGACTTCGTTTGTAACATTATAATGAATGCTTTATGTTGAGTGCTGAAGACTTCGTAACTTCCTCTCAACATTTGTCTTTTTGTAGTTGAATCTTGCCAAAACTTTGACAAACTTTTGTTTGATATTCATATCTTGTGATATTCGTATCTTTTTTTCTGCACGCATCCGTGTATAATATGTAGTCCCCCAAGTTTTTGAGCAGTGAAGAATGAAGCCTCGAGCACTTGTATGCTTCTCTCAATTTTGTCCTTTTCCTGAACAAAAAATATACGGGACTCACAGGTGCGATTATAGATGAAGACTGTGTGTATTTCCATCAGATTAATGTAACCCTAGGCTGGGAATTTAAGAGTATTCCATTTCGCCGTGCAGGTCGTGACTCATCATTTGGAACGAGTTAGGGTTTTTGCCTAGCATCTAAAATCATTAGTAAAATTTTAACAATTCAAAGGAAAAATCTAACATGGGGATACCTGGATTCGACCACTCCCTTAGAAGTAATATCTCTTTAGATGGACATCATTCCAACGTGAAGGTAAGACCTTGCCATCCATTGTCTCCAACTCGTATGCTTCTTTTCCTGCAATGCCATGGATTTGGTAGGGACCTTCCCATGTTGGACTTAGCTTTCTGGAGATAGCAGGTTTCATAGATTGGAACACCTTTTTGAGCACAAAGTCCCAAATTTTGAAAAATCTGAGACGTGCTTTCCTGTTATAGTATCGTTCAATTACTTGCTTTTGAGCTGCCATCCTTATTAATGCCGCTTCTCTTCTTCCTTCGAGCAAATCAAGGTTGACTCGTAACTCTTCATTGTTTGAGTCTTTTGTTGCTTGAACATATCGTGTGCTTGGTTCCCCTATTTCAACTGGTATTAAAGCCTCCTCTCCATAAACCATTTCAAATGGTGTTTCTCATGTACTTGTTTTCATCGTTGTTCGATACGCCCATAATACCGCAGGTAACACTTCAGGCCACTTACCTTTTGAGTCATGTAAAGTTTTCTTTAAATTATTGATTATTACTTTGTTCGTGGATTCAGCTTGTCCAGTTCCTACCGGATGGTATGTTGTTGATGTTATCCTTTTAATCTGCCTACTTTGGAAGAACTCTGTGATTTGTGCTCCAATTATCACATATGATTTCCTTTTGTACCGCAAAGCAACATATTATGTTTCTCCAAATAAAATCTTTGACTTCTTTCTCTCGTACCTATTTGAAAGGCCCTGCTTCTACCCATTTAGTGAAATAATCAGTAAGTACAAGTACAAACTTTATCTAACCTTTAGCTTGTGGTAATGGACCTACGATGTTCATTAAAGGGCCATGGAGATATAACATGGTGTAATAATTCGGCTGGTTTATGCATATTGTTACCGTATCTTTGACATTTGTCACATTTAGACACGAAATCATTTGCTTCCTCTTCCATCTTAGGCCAATAATATCCCGCTCGAATCATTGTCTTTACGAGTGACCTGCCTCCTGCATGATTTCCACAATGTCCCTCATGTACTTCTCTCATAACATACTCCGTTTGGGAAGTTCCGAGACACCTTGCTAATGGTCCACCAAATATTTTTTAATAAAGGTTTCCTTGATATAGGCAATAACGACCAGCTTTCTTACGATATTCAAGAGCCTTTGTTTTATCATTAGGAACGGTTCCATGCGGCAAAAAAGCAACTATTTCATTTCTCCAATCCCATGTTAAATGATTAAAATTTACCTCATTCTTGTCAAGTTCGAGAACGGAATGGAATAAATGTATGATTGAAGCATTTGCATCATTTGCTATGTCCGCCGCAGATGCAAGATTAGCTAAAGCATCTACCTCCTCGTTCTCCTCTCTTGGGATTTGCATTACCTTCCAAGTTTGGAACTGCTTTATCAGTTCCCCTACCTTTTCGAGATATTCTTGCATTTTCCTTTTCCTTGCTATGTAAGTCCCCAGCATTTGATTTACCACAAGCTGTGAATCACTTTTGATTACGATTTCTGTGATGCCAAGTTCCCATGCCAACTCTAAACCTGCAATTACAAATTCATACGCTTCTTCATTGTTAGTTACAGGGTGACATTTTATAGCCTGTCTAATGGTCTCACCCGTAGGTGGTTTAAGAACAATTTTTAAACCTGCTCCCTTTAAATTAGATGAACCATCAGTACACAAAATCTAAGTCCCTGGGTTTGCTCCATTAAAGGCTTGTAATTCCTTTTCTGCTTCTAAATGTATCCGTTGACTAAAATTCGCTACGAAATTAGCAAGAAATTGGGATTTTATAGCAGTCCTAGGTTGATAAATGATTTCATATTCACTTAATTCGTGTTTATGCAAGATGTTTCGTAATGAAAAAGAAGGAACTACAATAATTGGATGCCATTGAAAATAAGGTCTCAATTTCCTAGATGCCATGATCAAAGCTAGTGACAACTTTTGCAGTTGTGGATATCGTCTATCAGCATCTAATAAATATTTGCTTACACAATAAATAGTGGATTTCTTACCTTAGTCATTTCGTACCAAAACAACACTTACCGCGACTTCTAATACTGCTACATAGATGAGTAATGTTTCACCTTCCGTTGGGTTTTCCAACAATGGAGGATTTGATAAGTAATCTTTCAAGCTCCTAAGAGCTTGTTGACAATCTTCGTTCCCCTCAAAATGGTCTTGCTTTTTGAGAGCAGAAAATAACATAAAACATTTTTCTGAAGATTTAGAAATAAATCTTCCCAAGGAGGCAATCCTTCCCGTTATTCATTGAACCTCCTTATTATTGGTAAGAATATTAGGTATTTATTCTATTGCTTTAATCTGAGAAGGATTTACTTCAATGCCACGGTTAGAAACAAGAAAACCCATAAATTTACCTGAAGCAACTCTGAATGCACACTTTTATGGTTTGAGTTTCATGTTATATATCCGTAAAATTTCGAATGTAATAGATAAGTGAGAAATATGATCGTCAGAATGCTGGGTTTTGATGAGCATATCGTCTATATATACCTCCATAGTTTTTCCTAAATGTTCTTGAAACATTTTGATGACCAACCTTTGATAGGTTGCTCATGCATTTTTGAGACCAAAGGGCATTACTTTATAACAGTAAGACCCCCTGTCTGTGATGAAAAATGTTTTTTCCTCATCACCGGGATCCATTTTAATTTGATTATATCCCGAATATGCATCTAAAAAGCATAAAAGTTCATGACTTGCGGTTGCGTCAATTAACTGATCTATATGCGGTAAAAGGAAAGAGTCTTTTGGGCAATCTTTGTTTAGATCGGTATAATCATCACAAACACGCCACTTACCATTTTTCTTACGTACGACCACCGTATTAGCTAACCAATTAGGATACTTTATATTGCGGAACTATCCAATCATTAATAATTTTTGGACCTCATCTTGAATTACCTGATTCTTGAAAGCACCTTGCTTTATTTTCTTTTGCTTTATAGGTGTGAAAGACGAGTCCTCATTGAGTTTGTGAGTCATCACATCAGGTGGTATTCCTGTCATATCAGCGTGGGACCAAGCAAAACAGTCTACGTTAGCTTTTAAAAAATCAATTAACATACTCGCATGTTGGGATTTAGATTGGCTCTTACATAAACCTTTTTTCACGCCATTTCTCAAATAGCACCACAACATCGAGCTCATCTATTGTTGCGTTAATGTTCTCATTTTCTTCGGGCTCTTGAATTACCTCAGGTCTTGAGTCTAAATCTGTTTTTTCTTGTTCAGTTGAAGTTTGATTGTTGACACCCCCAAATGTTTCCTGTAATTGCTATTTCTCTTTACTCACTGTGTTCGTATCTATTACGGTATTGATACTCCTGGCTGTTTGTTGATCCCCTCAAATTTGACATATTCCCCAGGGTGATGGAAACTTAATAACTTGATGCAAAGTTGATGGAACATCATCCATATCATGGATCGATTGTCTCCCCGTCATTATGTTGTAGGCCATTTCCATATCAACTACCTAAAATTTAGTTTCTTTAATAACACCTGGAGCAAAAAGTTTTAGAATTACCTCACCTTTTGTTACCATGCTCGAATTGTCGAAGCCTGACAAAGTATGCGCCTTGGGTATCATTTTATCTTCAGCTTGCATTTCCTATAATGCCCTTAGTAGAATGATTTTCCAGAATTTCCTGGATCAATCAAAAATCTTTTTACATCAGTGTCATGTATAAGTAAGAATATTACCAGTGCATCATTGTGAGGAGTAATCGCTCCTTCTGTATCTGCATCATCGAAGTTTATGCTTTCTGTTCTAAGGTTTGCCATACTTGCTTCCCGTGCGTGCTCGTCATTTTGGAAATCTTATTTGAAGCCGTATACGTTACTCCATAAATATCTTCCCCTCCGTTGATAACGTTCACAGTTCTCTTATTTGATGGTGGTTTTGGTGGCTCCTGCCTATTTTTCATGTAAGCCTATTTTCCCTTTTTACTAAGCAACTCTGTGAGATATCCTTACTTCAGTATATGGTCTACTTAACTTTGTAGGAATCTGCATTCTGATGTTTTATGCCTATGATCATTGTGGAACTCGCACCAATGGTCCGGGTTACGCTTGTTTGGATTTGACCGCATCTTTTTTGGCCACCGTACCTTTTCTCTGATACTCCTTAGAACAACTATGAGCTTAGAATTAGTTACATTAAAATAATAGCCACCGAATCGTGCCTTTAAATTCCTGTCATCATCTCGTGGCTCTTGGTTACTTCGATCACCTCTGAACATGGATGAAGACCCGGTCTCCCTGTCTCTAGGCCTTTGATCATATCGTTGATTATTCTATTTGGATCATGAATCCTTTCCTGCAGGTCCCATATATGTATCGTACCTATTTTTACCTCATCGTTTTTCAGCTTCTGACCTCCTGAACGTTCTCCTTTCTTCACGATGGTACTGAGGTACGGTATCATCTTCAATTCTGAGCTTTGTACTGTACCTGTTTTAAACATTGTTCCAAGTGGTTGCGGGAAATTCACGAAAACTTTGTTTAAGCCTTCTCGTGGCTTCTGAACTTTTATCATTCAAATTGCTCGCGAAAGCTATCGATTCCCAGTTATCTGGTACACAGGGTAAAGTCATTCTTCCACGTTGTAATCTATCAACAAAATCTCTGAGCAACTTAGAGTTCCCTTGTTTGATTTTGAAGATATCCTCCATTATTTTCTCGACCTTTTGAGCTCTCTAGTATTCTTTAATAAAAGAATCTGCAAGCTCAGCAAAAGAATTTATAAAATTTTCAGGTATAGAGAATACCAGGTTAATGCACCCTTGGAGAGTGTCTCCCCAAACTTTTTGACCAATACTGATTCAAGTTCTTGCTTGGTCAAGTCATTGCCTTTCACTCCTGTTGTAAATGCAGTTACGTGGTCACGTGGGTCTGTTGTACCATCATATTTGGGATGTCAGGCATTTTGAATTTTTTCGGAATTGGCAGGCAGAACTCCAGGGATTTGTTCGATACGCTCACTTTGCTCCTTGAGATGTTTCTGCAAAGTTAGTACTAAATTTTGAAGATGAGAATTATCTGAATTACCTGGTTCTCCTTCTTGTGAATCATTGGGGGTTGCTCCATTACCAGAATTAACTAGACCAGAGCGGGGATTTTCCAACGTCTTATTATTAAGCATTGTTGGCGGAGCATGCAATCGACTAACTAAAGCTTCCAAAGCTTTGTCAATTCGTGCATCAATTATTTTTTATAGAAGTTCATATCTTGTTTCAACTCCTCCATCAACATGTTCAGACATATCACTAAGAGTTCCTTCTCGAGATCCATGTGGAGAAGCTTGAGGAATAGCATCATTGAGTTCATCTCCCTCCCCTTCATGGATCTGATTTTTCTAATTGTTGTTGTCGTTGTTGTTTGACATGATGTTAACAATAGGTAGAGTGTAACTTCAGAAAGAATGGATTATCAGATTCCCGGTAACGGAACCAATTTGTTTAACCAAAAAATAATATTTTGATCAACGCTAGAATTTAAGATGAAAAATCGGGTTACTGATAATCAAGAGACCAAAAAAGAATAATAGACTTTCTGAGAATAAGCAATAAACAAATTTGTATTTCAGTATGATGTAGATGATATTTCGTGTCTTTACAAATAATGAGACTTCTTTATTTTATAGTTGATTCTAGGTGAAGGAATGAAACCTCAACTTTAATGAGACAATATGAGTAATAAATGACATTAAATAAACCGTTACACAATCATTCCTATGAAATACCAATTTTCCAACGTATTAGGTATTTAATGTGGAATTTGGACTCCTTTTTATCTTCAGATCCATGTGTTCAATGCCTTTTGATTTGTTGGTTTTAAAAATGACTTGAATTGGTACGAGACCCGTGTCTGAACTGCTTCTCATGCCTGTTTAATTTTCTCTCCCCGTATCTGTCATCTCTCGTGCCTTTTTCTCAGTTGTCACGCTTTGACCATTTGATCAGTTCACATATTATGCCACGTCATGTTCAATATAAATTTAACTTTTTTCTCCAATACAGATACCAAACCGCAAACTTGCGCCACGTATTACGACTAAAAGTCATGCAATACTAGCAAATAACCAAAAGGCCGGGCTTATTTTAAAATATTTACAGTTTAAAATTCAAATTGGGCTTATAGAAAACGAAAATTAGAAAATTATTTTAACGACCTGAAAAGCAGTCATAAATAATTACCACAAATTAGCAACGGATTGTGGAGATGCTTTTTGGAAGAATTAAAAAGTTAAAAAGTGATGCTGTGTTCAGTCAATGTGAATTCTTGCTTAACAACCTATCCGTTTCAAAGAAGTTAAAGCGAATCTTAATTATTGCTTAATGGATTCTTAACTCAGCAATGTCTTTTTGTAATTTATCTTTCTACTACGCAATGAGAAAAGAACTTTTTCCTTCTATCTTCTAATCTGCTTTTGTTTTCTTTTTATTGACTTGACTTCAAGTATAGTAATATGAATGCAACTATTGCATTATTAACAAGAATGGGAAAAACTTAATCGATAACTCTAATAGGGAGAATCGTGATGTTCAGATAAAAAATAATCTTTTCTTAACGAATTAGTATCATTATACGTGTGTTGCACGTGAATGCAATATTAATGAGAATAAACATTTTAAAAATAAATGGGAAAATGCATAATTACCCATGACCTATACCGAAGTCTTAAATACACACTTTTTCTTTGCGTGAATCTTATTATCCCTAAACTTATTCTAAATGTAATTGTTTGCACCCTTAACATTGACAACTAAACTCTTGGCAACTGGTGAGCTACACGCACCCCACCATATATTTTTAGTACTTTTTTTATTTTTTCTTCTTTTTCTTATGCTTTTTTCTTATTTATTTTTATTCTCATTTTTTGGGTTATTTCATTCTCTTTCTTTTTGTTTTGGTCACCAACGACATAAAATGGTGGTCGTCGGAATTTCAAAAATGCCCTTTTTCGGTAATTTTTTTTCCGACGATATATATAAATATATATATATTAATGTAAAAATTTAACTACATCACTAATTACCTCCCAAGTACTAGTTGTTAACATACGATTTGGATCAGTACAGCGCGCATTAGCAACTTCAGTTATTGGGAATCTATATTTGTAGTAATATTTTTAATATATATATATATATAATGTCACGACCCGAGATTCCCATCATCTGGGGTCGTGATGGCGCCTACTGATAGGAGATAGGCAAGCCAAATCCATTTTTTTAACAATACTTGTATAAAACTATTATAAAAAATATTTAATTCTCAGTGGAATAATTAAATTAGCGGAAGACTTATTAAATTTTACTAGATGCGATACTGAAATTCAAACGTAAAACACTACCCAAAAACTAGTGTCACAATACTCACGAACTTCTAAAAATCATACACACAACCGTCTGAAAGAATTAAAATATTGTTTGTCTCGATTATATGAGATAACAGACTGAAAGTAAAGATAGAGGAGACGCCGGGTCCTGCAGACGCCTACAAAGCTACCTCAGTGTCTCGATGATCAAAAGTTAACACCCGCATACTGTTGCTGCCCAAAACTTGAATCTACGCAAAAAGAGCGCAGAGTGTAGAATCAGCACAACTGACTCCATGTTCTGGTAAGTGCCCGGCCTATCCAAGCAAAGTAGTGACAAGGCTAGAACCAGACACTCACATAAACCTATACAGTTCAAATTCATATATACAACAGAAATAATAGGAAATTACATTAAATATTTGGGAAGGGAGAACATGCTCTGGGATAGCAACAAAATATAATAACATGTGCAGAATAAATGAACTTCAATTAATGAGGACGGGAAAATCAAAATATGCACGGCACCAACCATCATGTTTTTACTCTCGTTCTCACCAAATAATCAATTAAGATGTACGGCATCACGCATCGTACTTTAACTCTCGTTCTCACCAAATAATCTATTAAGATGTACGGCATCACCCATCGTACTTTTACTCGCACACTCTCTTATCGAGGCACAGAAAGACCCATCGTGCATAATTACTCTTCTTTGTTACCGGCATTTATTGCCAATAACAATAATCATTGTAAGATATAGCACTGAAAGACCCGTCGTGCATAATCACTCTTCCTCGTCACCGGCAACTATGTTCAACAACAATAAACATTGTAATATATTACCGGCAGAAAATCCAATAATAATTAATCAATTGAATATATATATATATATATATATATATATATATATATATGTATATATGTATATATATATACATATATATATATACATATATACATATATATATATATACATATATATATATACATATATACATATATATATATATACATATATATATATATACATATGTATTACCGGTATGAAACCGATAATCTTTTATTTCATATAATGACGTAAGGTTATCAAAAGGTTTAATCAATTTAAGACTCACGGTCATGCTCGACCCCCAACGTATAGATACTCGACACCATGCCTATACGTCGGACTCTACACATAGCAATTATCATATAGACTCAACTCTTATTCCCTCAAGCTAGGATAGATCAAACACTTACCTCGAAGATTTACTGCAAATTCAATCCTTTAGCGATGCCCTTTCCTTTCCAATTTGGCTCCAATTCAATTGTATCTATATACAATTGACTTAATATCATCAATACTACTCAACAAAATAATCCAAATGGTCAAACATATTTTCTACAACATTCTGCCCGAAATAGTAAAAATCGACCCCGGGCTCACGTGGTCAAAACACGAGGTTCGAGCCAATTTCCGACAACCCATTCATTCACGAGTTCAAATATACAATTTATTCTTAAGTTCGACCCCAAAACGAGGTCTAAATCACAAATCATTTGAAAACCCTAACTATACCCATTTAACAAATTTTCTACCCAATTTCACATGTTTTAGGCCTAAGAACTTGATTGATGTAGATGACAAAGGAAGGAGATGGGTTATGCATTACTTACCCAAAGAGTTATGGAGGAAAAGAAGCTTGAATCCCGTCTACGGAGTGTTGAAGAAAGGAACCCGTGTGAAATAATGGCTAAAACCCGAAATGGGTTCTGTTTTATGGCTTCGGAACAGCTCTGGGCAAATGCCCCTCGCGTTCGCGTGGCTGGGACGCGTTTGCGAAGCGCTGGGGGTCAAGGCATCGCGAACGCGATGGGAGGTCGCGAACGCGTAGAGGAAAGGGGATAGGTGTGGGAAGGCTTATACGTGAACGCGAGGTGGGCTCACGAACGCTGGAAGAGATACTGACTGGGCATCGCGAACGCGAGGCCAATCCGCAAAACGCGAAGGAGGGAGGCATCTGGGCATCGCGGACGCGTGAGGGCGACGCGAACGCGAAGAAGGATTGCCCACTGCAGATTTTCTGTAATTCATCCTAAGTCCAAAATAATCCCGATACCTATCAAAAACTCACCCGAGCCCTCGAGGCTCCAAATCAATTATGCACTCACTCAAAAATATCATACGATCTTGCTCAAGCGATCAAATCTCCAAAATAACGTCAAAATCAAAGAATTGAACCTTAAATCCTAAGAAATCTTTCAATTTTCATAAACTTCCAAGTTTTTTAATTTAAGGCCGAAACATGTCAAACGACGTCCGTTTTCAACCAAACTTTAAAGGAAGCGCTTAAACGACATATATGACCTGTACCGGGCGTCGCGATCAAAATACGAGCCCGATACCATTACTTTATGATCAAATGTCATTTTCATTTCCTTAGACAATTTAGAAAACAAATTTCACGGGAAAATTCTTTTATCGGGCCTGGGACCTCGGAATTCGATTCCGGGCATACTCTTAAGTCTCATATTTTTATACGGATCTTCCGGGACCGTCAAATCACGGGTCCGGGTCTGTTTACCAAAAATGTTGACCAAAATAAACTTTATCAACATTAATATCAAAATTCTTGAAATGTTTCACATAATTCATATATATCAACATAAAAATTTTCTGGCTTCGCGCTCGGACTGCGCACACAAATTGAGGAAACTAATAGTGAGGTTTTCAAGACCTCTGAAGCTCGAAATGACTAATAAAACAAATGATAACCCTTTGGGTCGTCACATTCTCCGCATCTAAAACAACCATTCGTCCTCGAACGGACAAAAGAAAGAAGTACCTAAGTCAGGGAATAGATGTGGATAACGGCTCCGAATGCCAAACTTAGACTCCCAGGTCGATGCCTCATGAGGCTGACCTCTCCACTGCACATGCACCGAAGGAACACTCTTCGACCTCAACTGTCGAACCTGCCGGTCTAATATAGCCACCGGCTTCTCCTCATAAGACAGATCCTTGGCCAATTAGATAGTGCTGAAATCTAATACGTGCGATGGATCGACGTGATATTTCCGGATCATGGATACATGAAACACTGGATGCACAGCTGATAAATTAGGTGGCAAAGCAAGTTTATAAGCCATCTTTCCCACACGATCAAGGATCTCGAATGGGCTAATAAACCTAGGGCTAAGCTTTCCCTTCTTACCAAATCTCATCACGCCATTCATATGCGATACACGGAACAATACCCGCTCACCAATCATTAAAGCTAAATCTCTAGCCTTGCAGTCTGCATAACTCCTCTACCTGGATTGCGTTGTACGTAGCCTATCCTGAATAATCTTGACCTTATCTAAGGCCTCCTGAACTATATCCGTACCCAACAACCAAGCCTCTCCCGGTTCAAACCATCCAACTGGAGAACGACACCGTATACCATATAATGCTTCATAAGGAGCCATTTGAATGCTCGATTGATAGCTATTATTATAAGCAAACTCTGTCAAAGGCAGGAAATGATCCCACGAACTACCAAAATTAATAACACAAGCCCAGAGCATATACTCCAATGTCTGAATAGTCCTCTCAGACTGACCGTCCGTCTGGGGATGAAATGTTGTACTCAGCTGAACCTGGGTGAATAGAATACCGGGAATGTTGAGCTTCTATCAATTCTCGAAGCCCATCAACATCTGGCAAACAAAGTCGCCCTTGTAATCTCAGAACTCCATCAGTATTTAAGGTGACCTGCTTGGCACCTCCTCGCTGAACCGTGTCTTTAAGGACACATAAATGGCGATCATCCAACTGTCAATCGCGGATACTCTCAAATAATGAAAAGCGAGGGACCGCACAAGCTATCACTCGACCAGGCTCAGAAATATCTAATCTCACAAAACAATTGCCTAAGTCCTGAACAACAATAGCAAGCAGCCTATGACTGATTGGAATATAAGCAATACTGCCCATACTGGCTGACTTCTTGCTCAAAGCATCGGCCACCACATTTTCCTTTCCCGGATGGTATAAAATGGTGATATAATAATCTTTCAGCAATTCCAGCCATCTTCTCTACCTCAAATTCAACTCCTTCTGCTTAAACAGGTACTGAAGGCTCTTCTGATCTGTGAATACTTCACATGCCTCGCCATACAAATAGTGCCTCCAAATCTTCAATGCGTGAACAATCGCCGCCAACTACAAGTCATGAACCGGATAGTTCTTTTCATGAATTTTCAACTGCCTTGAAGCATAGGCAATAACCTTGCTATTCTGCATCAATACTACACCAAGCCCAATACGGGAAGCATCACAATAAACAGTATAATGTCCCGAACCTGTGGGCAAAACTAACACTGGTGTTGTGGTCAAGGCTGTCTTGAGCTTTTGAAAGCTTGCCTCACATTCATCTGACCATTCGAACTGGATACCCTTCTGGGTCAATCTGGTCATCGGGGTATCAATAGATGAAAACCCCTCCACAAACCTACGATAATAACCTGCTAATCCCAAGAAACTCCAGATCTTTTTGGATGATGCTGTTCTACGCCAGTTCTTGACTGCCTCAATCTTCCTTGGATCAATCGGAATACCTTCTGCCGTCACAACATCACGCAGGAATGTAACTGATCTTAGCCAAAATTCACATTTTGAAAATCTTGCATATAGTTAACTATTCTTCAGAGTCTGAAGATCGATTCTGCGGTGCTGCTCATGCTCCTCCAAGCTGTGGGAGTATAACAATATGTCATTAATGAAGACTATCACGAGCAAATCCAAATAAGGCATGAACATTCGGTTGATCAAATCCATAAGAGCTGCTGAGGCATTTGTCAGCCCAAAAGACATGGCCAGGGACTCAAAATGTAAATTGTTTCTTTATTTGCACATCTCAGTACTCCAAATTCTCCTAACTCCCAAATTTTTCAGAAATTTCGGCAGATTTTCCCCTGTAACTGGGCTTATCCACCTGCCGGAGTAACACCAAAAAAAATCCGAACAACATATTCACAACCCAATGAAACACCACCATGTATATATAAATAATAGTAATCTTTGCATTACAAGCATCATATTGTCATAATGACATCTGGACATAAAATACGTTACTGTATGCCCATAACCTCTTCTCTGGCCATAATAGTTGTTCATAAATCACAACATTGCCAATTAACCTTATGTTAACAAATTTCTCATTTCATACCCCCGCTTTACTAACAACGAGGCATGAAGATCGCATAATTACTTACCCGAATTAACGAGTCACATTTAGCACCACCTGGGCGCGCATCTCGTAGGCCAAAACTCAATGTTTACAACACAAGATGACTAAATATGAAAAGAAATTACACATGAATTATCAATTAAGCCTAACAGGCATGATTCCCATTTTTAAACTATAGTACAAAATCTTAATTTCATGAAATGAAAATTTTAAACATATAAACTTTTCACCGCCAGGACCTTGTCCTTATATAACATCCACCGCGGCTTCTGGCTCGGTTCAAAATATTTCACATAATACAAATATTTGAGGCTATCACTCTCAACTCTGAATCACAAGTATTTGCACATTGTGCCAACTCAAAATTTTCATTTTGTTTCTTTCTCTCTTCAATAATTTCCGTCAAAGAGAATCACAACATATAATAAACCCTCATACCGGTAGGGCACATAATTCATAATCGAAATTAATTATTTAGAAATTACATCAAACTCACCAAAATGGTTAATAAGAGTCGACTTTGGGCTCACAACTATTTTTAGTGACCAACACATAGTGGTAGACATAGTTATCTCCATATAATTTCCCAACAGGAGTATTCACATAAGTAGATTTTAGAATTACGAAGTTCGCTCGTAAGTGGAGCGCAATAGGAGGACTTTCCTCGATACTCAGAACGAATCAAGTTAACAAAATGGTTACTCTACAATAATTCGAGACCGTACTTGTAATAACACCATCTAGTGTTGCGACCTTAGCCATACCATAGAAATTATATTACCAGCTGGGTCTCCACCTCTAGGAGTCTCACCTGCACCTCTAGCATCCTGACTCCTACCCTCTGGCTGGTTAGGTAAGATAAGTATTGAGTGCAATGGGTCATGTAGCCTGTCTGCTTTCATAAATTATACTCCTCCAATCTACAACATTAACAACAATTCCCTTGAGGCTCAACTAGTTTATTGAACTTGATGACATATTTGGAAACTGTCATGGTGATATGGCACAACCGTTCAGATCACATATACTGTTAGAAATAACGCTCTACGCTAGGGGGGGGATGAATAGCGTATTAATACAATTTGGCATTTTCTTGCGGAATTTAAACTTTGCAGGAAATAAACAAATGCAGTAAAAATAAATTACACCACGATATATACTGGTTGGCCACACTTTGTGGTTAGTCCAGTCCCCGAGAGACTCTCTCGAGATTTCCACTAACAACCTTGTCAAGCTTAAGGTGCCCAACAAACCTTTAAACTTGAGACTTGAATCACACAACTCTCAAACACTTGCTCGGAGGTTCCTCACCTCAAAGACTTCAACTTGCTCGGAGGTTCCTCACCTCAAAGACTTCAACTTGCTCGGAGGTTCCTCACCTCAAAGACTTCAACTTGCTCGGAGGTTCCTCACCTCAAAGACTTCACCTTGCTCGGAGGTTCCTCACCTCAAAGACTTCACCTTGCTCGGAGGTTCCTCACCTCAAAGACTTCAACTTGTTAAGCTTCCGGGTGCCTAACGAACCTTTACAACTTGAGAACTTGATACAACACAAGCCTCAACCAACCCGCTTAAGGAAACCTATCCCTAAGACTTTACAAGAAGAAATATAACACTCTTTCTTACTACAAGTGTTTAACAAGAACACTCTTTTACTCACTTTACAAGAACTCTCTCAAAGAGTGGATTATGGGTACAAAATGTATGGCTCAAGAACACAACAACTCAATCAATAATCGTGGCTCTCAAAAACAATGTAAGATATGAAATTTGAATCACAAGAATGTAATGTATGCTTTGTAATTTTTCTGCAGTGTTGTTGTGTTTTAAAAATGATTTTCAGAGAGTGTTTTATAGAGAACATGGAGCAATAGACCGTTGCTTTTAGTTCCAGAAAACGCTCCTGAAAATCTGCCTGACAATCGATTGTTGATATTACACAATCGATTGTTGGAGCAAAATTTCAACAGACAAATTCCTTAAAATCCGGTTAAAAAGATCTGTTGAATTTTAAAAAGAATGACAATCGATTGTTAACTTTAGACAATCGATTGTTGTTCAAATATTCAAAATATTTCTGGCAACTTTTTGACTAAAAGATTGAGTAAAGATTATACCATAAATACATAAGCCGTTGGAAAAAGTCCGTTTGGAAATATCACTGAGCACAATCGATTGTTAAATAGTGACAATCGATTGTTCTTCATTTTTGAAGATTTTGAAAACATTCTGTAAGTTGTCCAAAACTTTGAGACTTTAAGTATAAAATCTGACAATCGATTGTTGAACAGTGACAATCGACTGTTTCTTCAAAAATGATTTCAAACGAAGTTTCTGTCTCAAGACAACATTTTAAAAACTAAGTATAGAACTTGACAATCGATTGTTTCTTCAAGACAATCGATTGTTAAACCCAATTTTCTCAAAACGAGTTTAAAAATCATTTTGGCAAATATGCAACTTATTTCTTTAAAAACTTATGATGCATGATTTTATGAAAATCATTTTAGGTGAGAGCCAATATTAGAAATAAGTCGTTGAGTCAAGATTACAAATTAAGACCTACTCAACAGTTGATTGCATCTTCTATTCTTGAACGCGTACTATCCATTTTGTACTTGGTCTGTTATTGTTCCATCACCGATGCTTGTCTCAATGTTTGGCATTTATCAAAACCTACATGAATCAACACACGTTAGTTCGAGAACGTGTTTCTTACAATTTCCCCCTTTTTGATAATGGCAAACATGTATCGGGATATGCATAATAATAACAGTTCAAGATAATTCAATATGCATCATAGACATGTTCATGTTGCATAAGATATTCCCCTTAAATGATGATTCCCCCTAAATGTGTGCAGTTATATCAAAGTGCATGGGAAATATATTATGCATGCATAGCCCGTTTATTTTCCCTCTTTTGACATTAAGAAAAAGTGGCTAGATAACAAGTCTAATAATAGCATGCTAGTTCAACAAACGTCAACATAATCGATTATTATACGGGATAATCGAATAGTTTGCACTGGAAAAAAATTCCCCCTAAATATAAGATTCCCCCTGAATTTATGCAACACATTCAAAGAAAGCATGTAAGTATGCATAAACTCTAGTCTTACATATAGCCTTTCTTTTCTTCCTTTAAAAAAATATGTACTTCCCCCTTTTGAAAATATCAAATAATTCATATAATGGAAATAGGAGAGATATTTCAAATGAAAATCAACTTTCATTAAATAGATAAAATATTACATAGGCCATTAAATAAATAAAAATATAAGAAAATATTTAATCCTCGTTATCATCATCTTCGTCCATGTTTTGCAGCGGTGCCTCAAATGGGACAACAGCACCATATTGATAGTTGACATAGTCAAAGTATCCTTGGACATAGCGGGTTAAGATGATTTAAAATATCCGAATTTGGATCTTGATTTGGAGGAGGATTTTGAGAAGGATGTGGAGGAGGGTGATTGTCATGATCGCCACCACTGTGAAATGAAGATTCAGAAATTTCCCAGTGTTTGGTCCGATTTTTTTAAGTGGACCATTTGCCGTGATAATGCCGGCGGATTCAAGAAAATGCATGACAAGAAGTGCATAAAGAAGATGTTTGTCTTCGGCGAGAGCATCACGCATGTGAAGCTTGATTAATTTACAATAATTTAATCGAGCTCCGAAAGAAATGGCATGCATGAGTTTACAATCTTCTTGGGAGATAGTGGTGTGACTGCTTTTTCGGGGCTTGAGAACTCGGGTGATGAAATAGACACCATCTCCTATTTATAGAGGGGAGAATAGGAAAAAAATATGCCTGAAGTTAACTCAAAAACGGTCGAGTTTTGGAATTGACCGTTGAGACAATCGATTGTGTTTTGAGACAATCGATCGTTGAACAGTGTTATGCCAGTTGGATTGACTGATAAAAGCTGATAATCGATTAAAGGAGGCTGCAGGACAGAACGGTAAGAATTTTTGAATTAATACCGTCTGACAATCGATTGTGTGATAGAGACAATCGATTGTGTCAAGTTTGACACTTAGATTCTGAGAATTTGGCTTGAAACAGAATGTTTTTGAAATTTCAGAAAATCACTGACAATCGATTGTGTAATTTGACAATCGATTGTGTATTGGGCAAAAATGGTCTAAGTCCTGAAAATTGATTTTGGAAGTATGGTAATCAATTTTGAATATGTTATAATCAATTTTGGAATTATGACAATTGATTATGAATGGAACAACGTCATCAACACATGGTGGAAGATAATGATTTTTCGGATGAAAACATTTTTATGAAAATAGATTTTCCATCATGAATACATATAATCAACACCAATTGTTATAAATACCAATTTAGAAAATCAAAACTCAATACAATTTATGCACTTAATCAATTATACAATTTATCAAAATAACGTTCATATCAATACTTGTGACATATAATACCAATTCAACTAGCTAAATGGTAGAGTAAGGAACGATCATACCCGGTTTGTCTTGATGTCATCCTCCATCGTTGACATCTCAATTTGCTAGAAATTGAATTGAATGCTTCATGCGAGCACATTTGCATTTCCAACATTTAATCAAGTGAAGCCATTTCCGATATATATATATAAACAATTTATCACCATAATAACAATTCAAAAACCAAACAGATATTTGTTAAGAAAATATCATCAATAAAAGTTATGCAATCAATTCTTTCAAAGCACAAGTTCCCTCTTAAGTAAGACAAAATGGAATGTAATGACATTCCTCTTACTTGTAACAAATTGCCTAAAACATTTCTTCTTTTGATAAGAAGATTGTATTAAGGCTAATTCCTTTTACCATATTCACAAAAGAATAGGAAGGATATTGAGGAATATAAAATATGACGATTTCTATAAATTTATCAATTATATCAACCAAAAAAAATACCTATTGTTATTTTGAAAGGCATTTGTCAAAACATATATTGCATGCTGTTTCAAATAGATAGTCAAATCATGAATCAACCATCTTATCACCTGTTTAAGCAAAACACATCAATTCGACATTTTACAGGAAATACCGATTGTCACAAAAGCAATGAAAAATCCATTTGACGGAGAGCATAACAAATGCATCAAATGTTATTTTATTAACAGTGATACACAAGGTTATTTTCAGCAATCCATATTGCAACAAATGTCAAATATTTCAATTAAGCGCATTTGCAATAATGAGAACCAAAACAAAGCATGATTCAAGGAGAATTGATACGGACGGTTAACAAGGACATATCAACACATACAATTGGGCATGATAAAAATGAAAGCCTGGCCTTTAAAAAAATTTCAAGAACGTTTATGCCTATTTTGAACTGACAAGATGATAAATGATAGCTGTCGAGTTCAGAATTCAGAATGGTAACAAATCTTGAGATTTTTACCGATTGACAATCGATTGTTGAAAAGGGACAATCGATTGTTGAACTATTTGACAGTTCCTGAAATCTGCAAGAAACAGTTTTTGAAAACTCAGAAAAACACGGACAATCGATTGTACCTGTGAACAATCGATTGTGGACTAGACCAAAAAAGTTTTAAGTCCTGAAAATCGATTATAAGAGTATGCTAAAAGCATTTATCAAAACATATATTAAAACATGATTTAAAACACTTTGCTGTTTGAAAGGATTGTCAAGACATAATTCAACTAAACATGATTTTAGTAGGTACTCATTCAATGCACGAATCAACATTTGTCAAAGCATGGATCAAGCATTTAATAGTTGATACTAGTAATCAAAAATGAATTTTCAGCATGTCAATCAACAAGTATAGTCAACAAGAAATTTCACAAATTGATTCTTACAATTAACGCATGTCAACGTTTTTCAGGGTGAGAGTCAAGTTGACAACTTATATGTTAATAACACCAGCTGCCATATATCAACAAATCTGTCAACATTAATAACTTGCACATATTCGGTTTTAACAAAAAGAATAGCTAACCGAAATTCCTCTCGATGCCTTTGGGTGTCGTGCTTGGCGCATCTACTACAATTTTGTAGTCTTCAAGCACACCTGCAAAAATACCTACGGAGAGGTTTTTGGTACCCATATCTTTTTGGGTCCTTTGGGGTTAGGCAAATAATAATTATAACCAAAAGATAAATCTCTATGTTTAGCAAAACACACGGGTGCAATGTGACCTATCCGATTGCAATAATGGCATACTATGTTCGGATTGTGCCAATGCCTAGGTTGCGCCAAATACATTCTAGGTGATCTAGAGTCATTCCTAGAGGCGTTGAGAATCCTAGAGTCATTTCTAGGTTGTCTAATGTAGTTCGTTCTAGGCTTATCAACAATAGTCCTAGTATTGATTCTAGGCGATGTAAAGTGATTAACTCTAGATTCATTATTCCAATTTCTAGAGTTGTATCTAGGTGATCTAAAGGCGTTAGTTTTAGACTTGTTTTCATACATCCTAGCGTAATGTCTAGGTGGTCTAAAGGAATTTGTCCTAGACTCATTTACAGCCCTAGAATTATTTCTAGGTGGAGCAGTAAAATTTCTAATGGGATTTCTGCTTTTATGCCGTTGATTATTCTTCGACGTTTCCTTTTCTTCAATAACCTTAGGGACATCTATACTTCGTGATTCTAAAGTTTTCCTAAGTTCTGCGTTTTCTAACTTCAAAGAATCGCAGGAAGTACAAGTAGAGCATTCATCAACATAAGAAGCTTCATGCATAGTCTTAATGACTTGTCTAAGTTCTACACTATCATTTTGCAAAAACTGATTTTCTTTTACAAGATTCTCGTTATCAAGAGACAGATTTTCAAAATCTTTTTGTTTTAAAGAAAGTTGATTTTTGAAATCTTTTTCTTTCAATAAGAGACGTTCTTCAAAATCATTTTCTTTTAAAGAGAGATTTTTCTGAAAATCTAATTCTTGCTGGGAAAGTGATTTCTTCAAATCTCTAATCATTTTGACAGCATTACCATATTCACCATACAAATCTTCATATGCATTTTGTAATTCTTCGAACGAGTGAGAATTAGAGATACTTACCTCTTCTTCGTTGTTTCCTTTGTCGGCCATCAGACATCGGGTAGTTGGTTTCTCATTTGAGTAGTCTCCTTCTGTTTGAGGCGTGCTTTCATATATTTCCTCAAGTTTATCCCATACTTCTTTTGCAGTTTTGCAGTGGGAGACTTTTTGATGATTTTCCTGATTCAAGGCACTATACAACATATTTATAGCATTAGTATTATATTCCTTTACCTTGGCTTTCCCGACTTGTGTTGTCATTTGACCGCCAAGTTTGATGATTTGCCACTGATAAAAGTCGTTGGCGATGATAAAGATTTTCATCCGATCTTTCCAACATAGGTAGTTGTTTCCATCAAATATTGGAGGCATGGTGTAGCAATTGCCTTCACCGATTCCTGCAAAAGAATCATGAGTAGAAGCCATGGATGGTTCTCTCAAACTGTTAAGTTTTTCAGAGAGTATGGCTCTGATACCAATTGTTAGAAATAACGCTCTACGCTAGAGGGGGGGTGAATAGCGTATTAATACAATTTGGCATTTTCTTGCGGAATTTAAACTTTGCAGGAAATAAACAAATGCAGTAAAAATAAATTACACCACGATATATACTGGTTGGCCACACTTTGTGGTTAGTCCAGTCCCCGAGAGACTCTCTCGAGATTTCCACTAACAACCTTGTCAAGCTTAAGGTGCCCAACAAACCTTTACACTTGAGACTTGAATCACACAAATCTCAAACACTTGCTCGGAGGTTCCTCACCTCAAAGACTTCAACTTGCTCGGAGGTTCCTCACCTCAAAGACTTCAACTTGCTCGGAGGTTCCTCACCTCAAAGACTTCACCTTGCTCGGAGGTTCCTCACCTCAAAGACTTCACCTTGCTCGGAGGTTCCTCACCTCAAAGACTTCAACTTGTTAAGCTTCCGGGTGCCTAACGAACCTTTACAACTTGAGAACTTGATACAACACAAGCCTCAACCAACCCGCTTAAGGAAACCTATCCCTAAGACTTTACAAGAAGAAATATAACACTCCTTCTTACTACAAGTGTTTAACAAGAACACTCTTTTACTCACTTTACAAGAACTCTCTCAAAGAGTGGATTATGGGTACAAAATGTATGGCTCAAGAACACAACAACTCAATCAATAATCTTGGCTCTCAAAAACAATATAAGATATGAAATTTGAATCACAAGAATGTAATGTATGCTTTGTAATTTTTCTGCAGTGTTGTTGTGTTTTAAAAATGATTTTCAGAGAGTGTTTTATAGAGAACATGGAGCAATAGACCGTTGCTTTTAGTTCCAGCAAACGCTCCTGAAAATCTGCCTGACAATCGATTGTTGATATTACACAATCGATTGTTGGAGCAAAATTTCAACAGACAAATTCCTTAAAATCCGGTTAAAAAGATCTGTTGAATTTTAAAAAGAATGACAATCGATTGTTAACTTTAGACAATCGATTGTTGTTCAAATATTCAAAATATTTCTGGCAACTTTTTGACTAAAAGATTGAGTAAAGATTATACCATAAATACATAAGCCGTTGGAAAAAGTCCGTTTGGAAATATCACTGAGCACAATCGATTGTTAAATAGTGACAATCGATTGTTCTTCATTTTTGAAGATTTTGAAAACATTCTGTAAGTTGTCCAAAACTTTGAGACTTTTAAATATAAAATCTGACAATCGATTGTTGAACAGTGACAATCGATTGTTTCTTCAAAAATGATTTCAAACGGAGTTTCTGTCTCAAGACAACATTTTAAAAACTAAGTATAGAACTTGACAATCGATTGTTTCTTCAAGACAATCGATTGTTAAACCCAATTTTCTCAAAACGAGTTTAAAAATCATTTTGACAAATATGCAACTTATTTCTTTAAAAACTTATGATGCATGATTTTATGAAAATCATTTTAGGTGAGAGCCAATATTAGAAATAAGTCGTTGAGTCAAGATTACAAATTAAGACCTACTCAACAGTTGATTGCATCTTCTATTCTTGAACGCGTACTATCCATCTTGTACTTGGTCTGTTATTGTTCCATCACCGATGCTTGTCTCAATGTTTGGCATTTATCAAAACCTACATGAATCAACACACGTTAGTTCGAGAACGTGTTTCTTACAATTTCCCCCTTTTTGATAATGGCAAACATGTATCGGGATATGCATAATAATAACAGTTCAAGATAATTCAATATGCATCATAGACATGTTCATGTTGCATAAGACATTCCCCTTAAATGATGATTCCCCCTAAATGTGTGCAGTTATATCAAAGTGCATGGGAAATATATTATGCATGCATAGCCCGTTTATTTTCCCCCTTTTGACATTAAGAAAAAGTGGCTAGATAACAAGTCTAATAATAGCATGCTAGTTCAACAAACGTCAACATAATCGATTATTATACGGGATAATCGAATAGTTTGCACTGGAAAAAAATTCCCCCTAAATATAAGATTCTCCCTGAATTTATGCAACACATTCAAAGAAAGCATGTAAGTATGCATAAACTCTAGTCTTGCATATAGCCTTTCTTTTCTTCCTTTAAAAAAATATGTACTTCCCCCTTTTGAAAATATCAAATAATTCATATAATGGAAATAGGAGAGATATTTCAAATGAAAATCAACTTTCATTAAATAGATAAAATATTACATAGGCCATTAAATAAATAAAAATATAAGAAAATATTTAATCCTCGTTATCATCATCTTCGTCCATGTTTTGCAGCGGTCCTCAAATGGGACAACAGCACCATATTGATAGTTGACATGGTCAAAGTATCCTTGGACATAGCGGGTTAAGATGATTTAAAATATCCGAATTTGGATCTTGATTTGGAGGAGGATTTTGAGGAGGATGTGGAGGAGGGTGATTGTCATGATCGCCACCACTGTGAAATGAAGATTCAGAAATTTCCCAGTGTTTGGTCCGATTTTTTTAAGTGGACCATTTGCCGTGATAATGCCGGCGGATTCAAGAAAATGCATGACAAGAAGTGCATAAAGAAGATGTTTGTCTTCGGCGAGAGCATCACGCATGTGAAGCTTGATTAATTTACAATAATTTAATCGAGCTCCGGAAGAAATGGCATGCATGAGTTTACAATCTTCTTGGGAGATAGTGGTGTGACTGCTTTTTCGGGGCTTGAGAACTCGGGTGATGAAATAGACACCATCTCCTATTTATAGAGGGGAGAATAGGAAAAAAATATGCCTGAAGTTAACTCAAAAACGATCGAGTTTTGGAATTGACCGTTGAGACAATCGATTGTGTATTTGAGACAATCGATCGTTGAACAGTGTTATGCCAGTTGGATTGACTGATAAAAGCTGATAATCGATTAAAGGAGGCTGCAGGACAGAACGGTAAGAATTTTTGAATTAATACCGTCTGACAATCGATTGTGTGATAGAGACAATCGATTGTGTCAAGTTTGACACTTAGATTCTGAGAATTTGGCTTGAAACAGAATGTTTTTGAAATTTCAGAAAATCACTGACAATCGATTGTGTAATTTGACAATCGATTGTGTATTGGGCAAAAATGGTCTATGTCCTGAAAATTGATTTTGGAAGTATGGTAATCAATTTTGAATATGTTATAATCAATTTTGGAATTATGACAATTGATTATGAATGGAACAACGTCATCAACACATGGTGGAAGATAATGATTCTTCGGATGAAAACGTTTTTATGAAAATAGATTTTCCATCATGAATACATATAATCAACACCAATTGTTATAAATACCAATTTAGAAAATCAAAACTCAATACAATTTATGCACTTAATCAATTATGCAATTTATCAAAATAACGTTCATATCAATCGATTGTTTCTTCAAAAATGATTTCAAACGAAGTTTCTGTCTCAAGACAACATTTTAAAAACTAAGTATAGAACTTGACAATCGATTGTTTCTTCAAGACAATCGATTGTTAAATCCAATTTTCTCAAAACGAGTTTAAAAATCATTTTGGCAAATATGCAACTTATTTCTTTAAAAACTTATGATGCATGATTTTATGAAAATCATTTTAGGTGAGAGCCAATATTAGAAATAAGTCGTTGAGTCAAGATTACAAATTAAGACCTACTCAACAGTTGATTGCATCTTCTATTCTTGAACGCGTACTATCCATCTTGTACTTGGTCTGTTATTGTTCCATCACCGATGCTTGTCTCAATGTTTGGCATTTATCAAAACCTACATGAATCAACACACGTTAGTTCGAGAACGTGTTTCTTACATATACCACATATTGCAGAGTATTCGGGAGATAACCTCCTTTAAAACATTTCTCAGAATAGAGTTGAGCAGGTAGTATTGCATTGGCCAGTCTGCCCTCTTCGTAGGCTTGTCATAAACACCAACGGCCAATTTCCTCTTTTGTTATGCTGACTTGACACTGCTGAACTACCCCATTTATTCATATACTCTTCGATATTCTTTGGGGGCGATTCTTACCTCCTACAGAGTACCAAACCATAAATTTGTATAAATTATTTGGGGAACCTTTCCGTACCATATACATACATTCCCACTCAAAACTCACATAACACATGGCCATATTGTCCATTCACTAATAGTGTAATTCACCATTTGGCGCTAAGCCAAAGTCACAACATCTGGTAATCCACAATATTAGTCCTTTACGACTCAAATAAATTGACCAGACGTCAAGGTCCGTTGAACCCTTGCATGATTCATTAGGTGATCTCCTGATAAGTTTATATCTTCCATTGGAACCACAACTGGTTAGTAGATTCATTATATTATCACTACTTGTATTTGCCATCCGAAGCACATTAAAATCAATCTCCCTCGCTTTAGACTACTCCCGCGTTATGCAATACCTCATTGCAGCGGTAAAGAAAAATCATGTGGGTTCTCAGAAAATGCACCACTGAAGGTGGTAGCGAAGAGTTTGGTTACACCTATCCAACCTTCACAAAACTCTTGAAGGCGCCGTTGATCTATCACCGGCATGTGCCATTGTTCGGCTGAAGAAGCGGTATGCAAAAAGATGTACAGAGTGTAGCATCAGTACTACCGACCCCATGTGTTGGTAATTGCCTGGCCTAACCCAGGCGAAGTAGTGATGAGGCTAGATAGGACCTACCGAAAACAACCTGTGCAGATATATATATATATATATATATATATATATATATATATATATATATATATATATATATATAATAGCAAGAAAATATATAGAATTTAAACAACTTAGAGGGGGGAAACATGCTGTGGAGATGTAGCAATTCAGGTATAGAATCAATAGATAAGGAAAAGGAATAATACAGTAACATCAACTAAGGGAAATAGATAAATCATCAACTGCACGGCACCAACCTTCGTGCTTTTACTCTCATCCTCGCCCAAAACAATCAAATAAAGTGCAGGGCATTACCCTTCGTGATTTTCCTCTCATAACTCTCATATCAAAGCACGGAAAGGCCCTTCGTACTGAATTATTCAAAATATGGCACGGAATGACACTTCGTGCTTAAATATTAAAAACATGGCACAGAATGACCATTCGTGCATAAGTATTCAAAACATGGCACGGAATGACTCTTCGTGTATAAATATAAAACCATGGCACGAAATGACCATTCGTGCATATATGTATTCAAAACATGGCACGGAATGACCCTTCGTGCATAAATATAAAAACATGGCATGGAATGACCCTTCGTGCATAAGTATTCAAAACATGGCACGGAATGACCCTTCGTGCATAAATATAAAAAGAACATGGCATGGAATAACTCTTCGTGCATAATCACTCTTCCTCACAAAATCAGTAGTCGCAACTAATCGGGGGTGAGGGGATACAACGATATAAACATCCTGACAATGGAGAACAAAAACAACAAATAAGTCCCGGCATGGGAGTAATTACAACACTTCCTCTCTTGTTCAATTCTTCCTCAATTATCATGTTCGCATTCGAGCCAACGCTCCAAGAATGTACAATTCGTAATTCTTCCTGAACCTGTTCACGTTATATTAAACCTATCCATTAATAAGGAAGAAGTATCACAAAAATCCGAATAAGCACAATTAAGAGTCACGGTCATGCTAAACTCTGGCGCATAGATACTCGTCACCCCGCCTATACAGTGTACTCCACATATAGAAATTAGCAATTTATATCCTAATCATATTCTCTCAAGCCAAATTTAGATCAAACACTTACCTCGGCTTCTCCAAACTCAACTCAAGCATCTAGTATAGCTTTACCCCTCGAATTCACCACAAAACTGCTCGAATCTAGTCACAAATTACTAGAATGTGTTAATAAATGCAACTTGAATCAATTGAATGCATGAAAAATGAATTTCCAAAAGTTTTACTCAAAATTTTCCAAAAAGCCCTGAGGCCCACTTGGTAAAAATTCGAGGTTCAGACCAAAACCCGGTTACCCATTCTCCCACGAGTCCAAATATATGATTAGTTTTGAAATCAAACCTCAAATTCAGGTCCAACTCCCCAAGTTTAAGAAAATATAAGTTCTAATCCAAACACCCAACTCCTATTTATGAAAATCTTTGATTCAAGTTGAAATCATGTGAAAAGATGTTAGGGAATAATGAAATTAGAAATCACTTACCAATCGTTATGGAGGAGAAAAATTATTTGGAAAATCACCTCTTAGGTTTTTGGGTTTTTGAAAAGTGAGAAAATGACTGAAAATCCCGATTTTATATACTTTACTGAAGGCTCGCGTGGACCGCACAAAAATGTACCGCGGCCATGCCGAGGAAGGGAATAAAAGGTAACTCTCTAAATCTACCCAGCACAGATCGCACTGATTTGTGCGCAGTCGCGCCGGACGAACTGGAAAACTGGCTCTCGGAACTCACCCAGCGCGTAATGCACTGATTTGGTGCACGGCCCCGCTAGCTGACCTGGAGTTAAGGGCCCTCTGAAAAAACGGCGTGGACCTACGCAAAAATGCACCGTGGCCGCGCGCCTTCTAGCACGGACCGTGCAGAAATGATCACGGCCTCGCAGGGGGCCCGCAACACCTGAACCTGCAACTTGATACTTATAAGTTTAAGACCTTCCGGGACCCACTAAAAACTCACTCGAGCCCTCAGGGCTCCAAACCAAATATACCTATAATCTCAAAATCGTCATAAGGGCTTAGTCGTGCGATCAAAATGCCAAAATAACATCATAAATAGTGAATTAATCCTCAAGATTATCATTTTTCGTTTCAAACTGCTTAAACTTCTAACTTTAGATAGTTAGGTCTGAAACACGTCAAACGACATCCAATTACCAAATTTCACAAAGACTGCTTAAACCATATTTATGCGATGTACCAGGCTCCGAAACCAACATACGGCTCCGATACCAATATTTTCTAACTCATTTTCTTTTTAAAATTTTATATCATTTTCAGAAGAAAAAACATTTCTTTAAAAATTCATCTCTCGGGCTTGGGACCTCGGATTTCGAATTCAGGAATATGCCTGAGTCCCATATATTTCTGCGGACCCTCCAGGATCGTCAACTCACGGGTCCGTGTCCATTTACCCAAAATATTGACCAAAGTCAACTCCAGCCATACTAAATCCACAATTTATCAAATTCCACAATTTTAAACATAAATGCTTTCCAGTTATGCGCTCGGACTGCGTATGCAACTCAAAGCAACTAAAAGAGAGGTTTTCAAGGCCTCAGACGCATGGAATAGGAAGAAATCCAGTGATGACCCTTTGGGTCGTCACATTCTCCACATCTAAAACAATCATTCGTCCTCGAACGGACAAAAGAAAGAAATACCTGAGCCGGGAAATAGATGAGGATAACGGCTCCGCATATCAGACTCGGACTCCCAGATCAACGCCTCAGGAGGCTGACCTCTCCATTAGACATGCACTGAAGGAAAACTCTTTGACCTCAACTATCAAACCTGCCGATCTATAATAGCCACCGTCTCCTTCTCATATGGAATATCCTTGTCCAATTGGACAGTGCTAAAGTCTAACACGTGCAATGGATCGCCGTGATACTTCTGGAGCATGGATACATGGAACACTAGATGCACAAGTGACAAACTAGGTGGCAAGGCCAGTAGCCACCTCTCCCACACGATCAATAATCTCAAATGGACCATTGAACCTAGGGATAAGCTTGCCCTTCATCCCAAATCTCATCACGCTCTTCATAGGCGATACACGGAGCAACACTCGCTCACTAACCATGAAAGAAATACTCTAACCTTGCGGTCTACATAAATCTTCTGTCTGGACTGATTTGTACCCAATAACCGAGCCTCTTCCGGCTCAAACCATCCAACTGGAAACCGACATAGCCTACCATACAATGCCTCATACGGAGCCATCTGAATGTTGGACTGGTAGCAGTCGACGCCCCATTTTTCAACTACTAAAAGAAGCTAAAATCAGGTTTACGACATTGTGGACAAAACAACTCTCATTTCCGTTTGGGAGTTTGGTTATGGAATTTCAAGAGTCGCTACCTAATGATTATAGTTCATTAGGATACTTTGAGATGAAAAGAGCATATTTTGAAAGAAAACCAGAGCTTGGGGGTAAGGGCTTGAGATTATCTCGATGGGAAGGTGTTAGGCACCCCTCAAGATCCACTAGTGTGGTTCCCGGCTATGTTAATCGTGACTTTAATAGAAGATGAAGCAAATAGGCAAATGAAGTGGACATATATAACATTCACATAACTTGAGAGTTTTAAAAGAAGAAGAAGAGACATAAGTTTAAAAGAAATGATTAATTTGAGGGAAGCATTACCATATGAAAGCATTTAAATAAAGCAAATAAGAGAAAGGAGGGTCCTAGGTTTAACTATAATATGGATCATTTGATATAATATCCTGCACATATTCCCAAAGAGGGGTCTCTTTATGATATTATCGCATTGTCATGATCTCCATATTCTACCCTTCCCACCACGTTAATGTATTTAAACGCGTTGGTATCATTTACTTATTGCATACTAATACCCGTCCCAACCTGTTAGTCCTAGGGTACTAGGACTTTTAATCCTAAGAAGGGGGAAAAGAGAGAGATAGGATATATATGGAGTTTTCAAAGGTAAAAACACTAGAGCGACACTCAAAAACAAGTAGCATATAAGAGGTATGCAAATAAATAATTAAAGGCACAATTAAACCCCCGTAACATACAGCAAATAGTTTAGCATGACTTCAATTACTGATTTGGTCTTTTAAAAAAGGTCAGAAGAGTGGGCAGATTAGTTTAACACATAAGAGTTGGATAAAAAATATGCTTCAAGCTCCCCGGGCCCGTTTTAGGATTTGACATGATTTAGAAAATCAGTTGATTTAAAAGAAAACGAAGCTTCAGACAAAGGTCTGTTTAAAAGATTTAAAGTTGCAGACAAGTTTAGAATAGATCTTATAAGTTAGCCGCACTAATTTGAGTAAAAAGGGAGACGCGATAAAAGAAGTTTAAAAGATCTTGGAGAATTTAAACTCAAGCAGACAAACGATTGAAAGCACATGTTCAGTATTTAAAGCGGTTTATAGGTTCAGAGCATTACGAAAGGGGGCCGACCTGGGCCCGTTTCAGAGTAAACAGATTTAGGACAAGTCGAACCAAAATATTTGAAATATAAGGCGAGTTTGGACTTATAACATACTTATTAACCCTTTATTACTTCTTTTAGATGACCTACTATTTTGCCTAGCGTTTATATAGTTCCTATAGGCATGCTTTCTAGGCGAGATTAAAATGCAAACCTATGAGCATGATTTCTATATGAGACTGTAAGAATGCACCCTATAGGAATGATTTCTGTTATGAAGTCGAGGCAATAACGAAAAGCCTATAGGCATGGTATCTACATGGTATCGATGCAATAGTGTAAAATGGACATGATAACGATACATATAGATGCAATAAAGTAAGGCCCTAAGACATGGTTTCTAATTGGTGCAAAATAAGTATGTAAACACTATTTCTATGCGATATTGATGCAAGAAAAGTAAAACCCCTATAGGCATGTTTTCTATATGATGTTGATGCAATAATGATAAAACTATAGGCATGGTATCCATACTAATTTTGAAGTAATGCAAACATATAGGCATGGTCTCTAATGAATGCAAGAAAGTAAATCCCCACCCCCCCCTCTCCCATATCTCTTTCACTATACCCCTGAGTTCTTTTATTATAAATTATTACAAATCTGGACAGAAAAGGAAAAGAACATTAAAAGAAATAAAAGTTAAATACATCAGCAGCTATAACAGGCACGAGGAGTCTCGAAGCAACTTTAATGTCCAACGTATGTCTTTTACCAAATCCGAGCTCCCTAGGTCCGAGGCTTTTTTTAGAGTGTTACAAAGTTCCAAGGGATATTAAAGAAACCCAGGCATTGCTTACACTCTAATAGGAATAGTGCAAGTGTGGAATTACCAGCCCCAAAGCATCCAAGTTCAGAGGAGACTCTGGGGTCCCCTAAGCATGGCTTACTAAGGGGAGGTAGGACTTAAAGCACTAAGAATAAGTATAAAGGTGATATATTAGAGGAAGACCATTGTAGGAGGTGGTCATATCTAGACTAGAGTAAGGCTGACACACCCCTAACCACTAACAAAGGCTATCAAACAAGAGAAGACTTGTAATCAAGTAAGACAGGGGTCTGTATGGTGATTAGGACACCAACAGGCCTTTGTCAAGGCTCAAACACATAAGATAAGGGATGGGGAATAGGGATTACACATACTAAAGCTTAAACTGAAGTAAACAAACAGATAAGGGAAAGGGAAAGGGAAAGGGATTTACATATTGAACTTAAACATAACCGACAAGGGGACAAGGGAAAGGGATTAAAGATGCTAAAAAACTCAAACTGAAGTAAAAAAACAGACAAGGGAGAGGGAAAGGGATTGACATATTGAACTTAAACATAACAGAAAGGGGACAAGGGAAAGGGATTAAACATGCTAGAAAACTCAAACTGAAGTAACCAAACAGACAAAGGAGATGGAAAGGGATTGACGTATAGAACTTAAACATAGCAGACAAGGTGACAAGGGAAAGGGATTAAACATGCTAAAAGACACAAACTGAAGTAAACAAACAGACAAGGGAGGGGAAATTAACATAAAGTTTAACTTCTATACTCATAACAGACAAAGGGAAACAACTAGGATTAAACATGCTAAATTTGAACTGAAAGCATAACAGGCAAAGAACAGGGTGGAGTAAACAGATAGTTGCAGGTTGATAATTGAAATTAGGATCCTACCACTTACGCACTTGAGTAAGAAAAGCAAGGAGAAACCTTATAATTAGCCTTGGCTTTCAGCCGGCTAATTCTTAGCCAAAGAGAGCAAGTAACAGAGAAGAAAAGAGAGTTTCAGTGAGTAAGGGTAGAGAGAAGTCGTGTTTCAGTATGTGTAGTGAGAAAAAGAGAAGGCCTATTTATAGTTTTGAAAGAATGCAACAATAAGGCAAAGAAATATTCAGCAATATCAATCAGTATCAATTAAGGAGAAGGGAACCCCTTCAATTAAGGAACCGGATGGAAATAATTAAACCCTAGTCTAATTTTGGGAAGAAAATCAAGTGTTAATCATACAACATAGGGTAAGTACATGCAAGGAATTTTGAAAATCACACGGGTAAACACACAAGGCAAGTAATCAGCCAAGAAATCAAGGAGTCAAGATACTACATTCATTCGAATTTAGTCAGAAAACAGGGAGCAATTAGAGAATCAAACAGTTGTACAAAAAAGTGAATTAGGGTTTTAGGGAAAGGGGAAAAGTAGTACTATAAAAGATGCATAGGTTTGAACGGGTATTGACTAGAAGTAATTAGAGTAACATGTAGTAAAGTACAAGAAATCAACCAGAGGTGGCTAGGGTTACACATAGAAAATATAGAAAGAAACCCTTTTAAGCCAGGGTTCCCACTGCATATCGGGGCATAATAAAATAACATAGATGAGGATGAACAAAAGCAGAAGCCTAAACAAGAACACAGAGCATATTAACTGAAAACCCTAGAGAGATAATCACTAGCAAAACACTTCAGAGCCATAGTAGAAAATGTTTAGAATCATGGAGAAGAAGACACAGTAGCAAAACAAACAACGAGCTCAAAGAAATCAGATAAGTCATAGAAAACCCTAGGTCTAAAAGTCGAACAATTTTGAAAATACAAACAGGCGAAGAAAGGATGAGAGTACTTAAAAACATTTAGAAATTAATTAGAGCTCAGAGAATATCATAAGATAAACCTAGAGAAAAGTGAAAAAGAACCTTGAACATTAGGGTTTTCATAGAAAAGTCTCGAAATGGCGAGAAAAGCTTCGAAGGGACTCGTCGGAGTCGGCAAAGGGCTCAGGCTTGTAGGCTTGCGGGAGAAAGGGCCGGACATGGCTGTGAAAACCCATAGAAGGACCTCTGGTCCAGTCACCTTTGCAATAAGGTTCCGATCTTTGAACCCAATGGCCAGGAGAGATGATTAGTGAACTAATAATGGAGTTTCAGGTCTTGGACGGCCATGAACGCCGGTGAGAAGAGCCGGAGGCGATTTATGGTTTGAGAGCTTTAGAGAGCATTTGGGAGTGAAGGAGGCGGGTTTGGAAGAAATGATTAGGGCTTAGGGGTCATTTAGGATTTAATTTTGGTTAGTGGATTTTGGGCCGTTGATCTGTGAGATCAACGGCCAGGATTAAAAAGGGGAACGGGCGGGTTAGATTTAGGCGGGTTTGGGTCGGGTGTTTTTTGGATTTGGGTTTGTCAATTGGGGATTAAAATTAGTGCTGATTTGGGCTTCAATTTGGGTTAAGATTGAAAAAAAAAAGGGCTATAATTTAAATAGCCATTTTCCCAATATAATTTTATAAAAAATAGTAAATAATTTTATAAAAATCCAATAAAAATACTGAGATAATAAAATAAATTTAGGAAATTATTAAAAAATATTAGGAAAGATTCTGTACTTGAAATACTTATTAAATTGACAAGTAGGCCAAAATTGAAATATAATGCAATTTTAATTTAGAAATATTTAATGGCTTTGTAAAATTTTGTAAAAAATTATATACATTATATTTATATGCAAATGAGAGAATAAAATAAATCATTTATCAAAAGAACAAGACTTGAGACTAAATATTGGATTTTATAATACAAAATAAATCGTAAATTGGTTTTAAAATACTTCAAAAATGCAAAAAAATACCAAACCTTTTCTGGATGCTTATATATGCATCTACATGTTATTTTAAAATTATTTTGGGTACAAAAATATACATAGGGAAAAATTGGGTATCAACAATAGCTATTGTTGTAGGAAAACTCTGCTAAAGGCAAGAACAGGTCCCACGAGCCTCCAAAATCAATGACACAGGCTCAGAGCATATCCTCCAATTTCTGAATTGTCCGCTCGGACTGTTCGTCTGTATGATGATTAAATGTTGTGCTCAATGTGACCTGGGTGCCCAACTCCTACTGGACTGCACTCCAGAAGCACGAGGTAAACAGTGTACCCCGGTCTGAAATGATAGTTACCGGCACCCCATGAAGGCGAACAATCTCTCTAATGTAGAGATCAGCTAACCTCTCTGAAGAATAAGTGGCTGTAATAGGAATAAAGTGCGCTGGCTTGGTCAGCCTATTAATAATGACTCATATAGCATCAAACTTCTTCTGAGTCATCGAAAGTCCAGTAATAAAATCAATAGTAATCGTCTCCCACGTCCACTAGGAAAGCTAAAATCTCTGAAACAAACCATTGGGCCTCTGATGCTCGTACTTAATCTGCTGACAGTTCAAACAAGGAGCCACATATGCAACAATATATTTCTTCATTCTGCTCCACCAATAGTGCTGCCTCAAATCTTGATACATCTTCCCGGCACCCGGATGAATAGAATACCGAGAACTATGGTCCTCCTCTAAGATCAACTCCTGAATACCATCAACATTGCGCTCACAAACTCACCCCTGCAGTCTCAACACACCATCAGCTCCCAAGGTCACTTTATTGGCACCTCGACGCTGCACCCTGTCTCCCAAGACACACAAATGGGGATCATCAAACTTCTGCTCCCGAATACACTCCAACAACGACGAACGAGCGACCTTGCAAGCTAACACCCTGCTAGGCTCAAAAATATCCAACCTCACAAATCGATTGGCTAAGGACTGAACGTACAAAGAAAGCGGTCTCTAGCTAACCGAGATATAAGCAAGACTACCCATGCTGGCGGACTTCCTACTCAATGCATCAGCCACCACATTGGCCTTCCCCGGGTTGTATATGATAGTAACAACATAGTCTTTCAACAACTCCAACCACCTCCCCTGCCTCAAATTCAACTCCTTTTGCTTGAACAGATACTAAAGGCTCTTGTGATCCGTGTACCCCTCACACGTCACACAATGTAGATAATGCCTCCAAATCTTCAAAGCATGAACAATGACTTCCAACTCTAGATCATTGACTGGATAATTCTTCTCGTGTATCATTAACTTCCTCGAGGCATAGGCAATAACTCTGCCATTCTGCATCAATACTACGCCAAGCCCAATAAACGAAGCATCACAATAAACGGTATAAGGCCCTGATCCCGTGGGTAAAACCAATACGGGTGTTGTAGTCAGAGCTGTCTTGAGCCTCTGGAAGCTCGCCTCACACTCATCTGACCATCAGAACTGGGAACCCTTCTAGGTCAGCCTGGTCATCGGGTTTGCAATTGATGAAAACCCCTCCACGAACCGACGGTAGTAACCTGCTAACCCCAAGAAACTCTGAATTTCTATAGCTGATGCTGGTCGAGGCCAGTTCTTGAGTGCCTCAATCTTCTTCGAGTCTACCTGAATACCCTCTGCTGAAACAACGTGACCCATACAATTCAACCAGAACTCGAACTTCGAAAAATTGGTGTATAACTGACTATCTTTCAGGGTCTGAAGAACCACCTTGAGGTGTTGCATGCTCCTCCTGACCGGGGGAGTATACCGGGATATCATCGATGAAAACAATCACGAACAAATCCAAAAAGGGCCTGAACACTCGGCTTATTAACTCTATAAATTTTGCTGGGGCATTGGTCAACCCAAATGACATGACCAAAACTCATAATTCCCATACCGAGTGCGAAATTCCATCTTAGGGACATCAGGCTCCCTAATCCTCAGCTGATGGTAACCAGACTCAGATCTATCTTTGAAAACACCTTTGCGCCCTGAAGCTGGTCGAATAAATCGTAAAAACCTTAGTAGTGGATACTTGTTCTTTAGCATCACATTGTCCAGCTGCCGGTAATCAATGAACATCCTCATCGAGCCATCTTTTTTCTTCACGACTAACACCGGCGAACCCCAAGACGATACACTAGGTATAATGAAAGCCTTATCAAGCAAATCCTTCAGCCGCTCCTTTAACTCTTTCAACTCTGGCAGGTCCATGCGACACGGTGGAATGGAAATGGGTTGCGTACCCGTAGCCATATCAATACAAAAATAAATATCCCTGTCGGGCGACATACCCCGCAGGTCTAAAGGAAAAACCTCAGGGAACTCCTGAAAAATAGGAATAGAATCGATGGAAGGAATCTCTACGCTGGAGTCGCGAACATATGCAAGATAAGCTAGACACCCTTTCTCGACCATGCGTCAAGCCTTAACGTATGAAATAACATAGCGGGTGGAATGACCTGGGGTCCCCCTCCACTATTGTCGGGGAAAATCTGACAAAGCCAAGGTGACGGTCTTGGAGTGACAATCCAATATAGCATGCTACAGGGACAATTAATCCATCCCCAATATAACGTCGAAGTCCACCATGTCTATGAGCAATAAATCAACACGGGTATCGAGGCCCTCAAATACAATTACACAGGAACGATGCACTCGGTCGACCATTAATGAATCACCCATCGGGGTAGATACATAAACAGGAACTACTCAAAGCATCGCTAGCCATAACTAAGTATAGTGAAAAGTAGGATGACACATATGAAAACGTAGATCCAGGATCAAATAGTACTGAAGCACCTCTATCATAGACCAAAATAGTACCTGTAATCACAGCATCTGAAGAATCAGGCATGGCCGGTAAAGCATAACATCGAGGCTGGGCCCCACATCACTGAACCATGTCTCTGGGACGATCGGCTACTGGCTGACCCTTACCTCTGGCGGTCTGAGCTCCACCTCTACGGTTACTACCTCCACCTCTATGATCCCTACCTCCGCCTCTAACTAGTTGGGCAAGCTGGGGATCACCCGATGCCTGAATCATGGGGCAAGGACCCTGCTGCTGCAAACTACCCGAAGCTCGAGGGCAAAACCTGACAATGTGACTCGAGTCACGACAACCATAATATACCCTCGGCTGCTGAGACTGCTGGCCCTGTCGACTAGAATGTCCTCCCCTGAAGCTCTGAAGTGGCGGTGCACTGATGGGAGCTGGTGGTGCATTGAAGGACAGCTGATGCGAATAATGCTGTTGAGAACTACCACCTCCTAGATATCGTGAGAGGCCTGGAGTGCTGACTGAAATGGCCTCGAAGGATGGCCTCTACCATTAGATTCCCTACCTCCAGACGAGGTACCACTGAACTTACCAGAATGTCGAGGCCTGTTATATGACCCATTACCACCTCCCGTGCAAGTTCCATCTCTATCCTGCAGGCCGCATTGGCCGCCTCCTAAAAAGAAATATCACTCCTGGCTCCCATAGCCATCTGGAGTCGGATCAACTGAATCAACCCATCAATAAACTGTCGCACCCTCTCTCTCTCTCTCGGTGGGGAGAATAATAATAGCATGGTGTGCCAGATCAATAAAACGGGTCTCATACTGCGTGGCTGTCATACTACCCTAATGGAGGCACTCGAACTACCTGCGTAGAGCCTCTCGCTCAGTAACTGGGAAAAACCTCTCCAAGAATAACTCTGCAAACTGGTCCCAAGTCAATGATAGCGACCCTGCTGGCCTGGAAAACAATAATCCCTCAACCAAGTCTTGGCGGATCCTGCTAGTCGAAAGGTGGAGAAGTCGACCCCATTGGTCTCCACAATACCCATAGTCCGGAGAACCTGATGGCAACTAAACAAGAAAGCCTGGGGGTCCTCTGTAGAAGCACTGCTGAATTTGGTGGTAAAGAGCTTGATGAACTTATCAAGCCTCCACAAGGCATCTGCGGACATCATCGCACCATCACCAATCGGAGCTGCAGTACCCGGCTGGGCTGCCATAGCTGGCTGAACTGCTGGAACCTGAGCCTGAGGAGTAACCTGCTCCGGAGTACGTATAGCGGGATTTTTAACTCCTCCCGCAGCCTGAGATGTGCCTGGTGCTACAGGAAGCAAACCCTCTCTAGATACGCTCTCCATAAAGCCCACCAGATGGACCAAAGCATTCTAAAGTACTGGAGTGGCTATGAAACCCTCTGGGACCTGAGCTAGGCCCACTGGAGCTTCTTGAGCTGGAACCTCCTCATCATAGTCAACATGAGGTTCCACTTCTGGGACTGCTGCTTGGGGCTGAGCTCTGCCCTGACATCGGCCTCTAGTACAGCTCGGCCCCGCCCTCTCCCCCTGATAGGAGCTGCTACTGGGGGCTCGGGCTGCTACGCGAGGAAGCATGTGTTCTCTCCATCTACGAAAGAACAAAGTAGAAAGACAATCAGTATTTGAGAAACAGATTCACACGACAAGAATGAACGAAATGAATTTTTTTCCTAACTATGTAGCCTCTAGGGATAAATATAAACGTCTCTGTACCGATCCCTCATACTCCACCGAGATTGTCTGTGAGTCGAGAGAACTATGTAACCTAGTGCTCTAATACCAACTTGTCACGACCAAAATTTCCTACCATCGGGAGTCGTGATGGCGCCTTCTATTAGGAGTTAGGCAAGCCAACCTTTAAACCTTTTTAGTTAAAATTTGAAATAATAAAGATAAAATGAAACAATTAAATAAAGAGAAAATCTTTAAACTCATATTACTGAAAACAAAATGCGAAAGTTGAAACACATTTCTACCCAGAGTCTGGTGTCACTAGCTCACAGACTTCAATAGAGAACTAAAAATAAGTCTGAAATGAAAATACATAACGTTTATCTCGACACAAACAAAAAAAACTAAAAGCATATAAGGGACTTTAGCATGCGAATGCCAGCAAGGCTACCTCGTGAGTTTTCGGTCTGAAGACAGCTCTCGCTCAATACTGTTGTTGCGGTCCAAAAGATGCTCCCTAATCTGTGCAAAAAGATGCACAAAGTGTAGCATCAGCACAACCGACCCTATGTGCTGGTAATTGCCTGGTCTAACCCCGGCGAAGTATTGACGAGCCTAGACAGGACCTATCTAAAACAACCTGTGCAGATATATATGAAATAGCAAGAAAATATAGAGAATTTAAATAGCTAAGAGGGGGAAACATGATGTGGGGATGTAGCAATTAAGGTATAGAATCAACAGATAAGGAAAAGGAATAGTACAGTAACATCAACTAAGGGGAAACAGATAAATCGTCAACTGCACGGCACCAACCTTCGTGATTTTACTCTCATCCTCAGCCGAAACAATCAAATAATGTGTACAGCATTACACTCCGTGATTTTCCTCTCATAACTCTCATATCAAAGCATGGAATGACCCTTCATGCTTAATTATTTAAAGCATGGCACGGAATGACCATTCGTGCATAAATATTAAAACAATGGCACAGAATGACCCTTCGTGCATAAGTGTTTTAAACATGGCACGGAATGACCCTCTATGCATAAGTATTCAAAACATGTCACAGAATTACCCTTCGTGCATCAATATAAAACACGGCACGGAATAACACTTCGTGCATCCTTCGTGCATAAATATAAAAAGAACATGGCATGGAATGTCCCTTCGTGCATAATCACTCTTCCTCACCAAATCAATAATCGCAACCAATTGGGGTGAGGGGATAAATAATATTATAAACATCCCAGCAAGGGAGAACAAAACCAACAAATAAGTCTCTGCAAGGGAGTAATTACAACACTTCCTCTCTTGTTCAATTCTTCCTCAATTATAATGTTCGCATTCGAGCCAACGCTCCAAGAATGTACAATTCGTAATTCTTCCTCAACCCTTTCATGTTATATGAAACTTATCAATTTAACAAGGAATTGGTATCCACTCACGGTCATGCTAGACTCCGGTGCATAGATACTCATCACCATGCCTATACACCGTACTCCACATATAGCAATTAGAAATTTATATCCTAATCATATTCCCTCAAGACAAAGTTAGATCAAACACTTACCTTGAATGCTCCAAACTCAACTCAAGCATGTCGTATAGCTTTACCCCTCGAATTCACCATAAAATCGCTCGAATCTAGTCACAAATTACTAGATTGTGTTAACAAATGCTAATTGAATCAATTGAATGCATGAAAAAAATGAATTTCCCAAAGTTTTACTCAAAATTTTCCAAAAAGCCCCCGGACCCACGTGGTGAAAACTCAATGTTCAGACCAAAACGGGTTACCCATTCCCCCTATGAGACCAAATATATAATTAGTTTTGAAATCGGACCTCATATTGAGGTCCAATTCCCCAACTTTAAGAAAATCTAAGTTCTAACCAAAATCCTCAACTCCCATTTATGAGAATCTTTGATATAAATTGAAATCATGTTAAAAGATGTTAAGGAATAAAGAAATAAAGTGAGAAATCATTTTCCAATCATTTTTTAGGAGAAACATTGTTTGGAAAATTGACTCTTAAAATTGACTATATTATATACTTTACTAAAGGCTGGCGCGGACCGCACAAAAAATGTACTGCGGTCGCGCCAAGGAAGGAAAGAAAAGGTAACTCTCTGATCCTACCCAGCACGGACTCCACAAATTTGGTGCGCGGCCGGGCTGGTCTACCTGGAAAACTGGATCTCTAAACTCACCCAGTGCGGACCGCACTGACTTGGTGCGCGGCCGTGCTAGCTAACCTGGAGTTTAGGGCCCTCTGAACAACTGGCGCGGACCACACCAAAATGCACCGCGATCGCACGCCTTCCAGCGCAAACCGTGCGGAAATGACCACGACCACACTGGAGGCCTGCAACACCTGAACCTGCAACTTGATACTTTTAAGTCTAAGACCTCCCGGGCCCCACTCAAAACTCACCCAATCCCTCGGGGCTCCAAACCAAATATACAAATAATCTCGAAATCGTCTCACATGGTTATTCGTGCGATCAAATCGCAAAAATAACATCATAATCACTGAATTAAGCCTCAAATTTATCATTTTTCATTTCAAACTACTTAAACTTCTAACTTTAGATAATTAGGTCTGAAACATGTCAAACGGCGTTTGATTTCGACCAAATTTCAGAGAAAGCATTTAACCATATTTAAGACCTGTGTGGGCGCCCGAACCAACATACGGCCCCGATACTATTATTTTCTAACTCATTTTCTATTCAAATTTTTAAATCATTTTCTAAAGAAAAACAATTTCTTTCAAAAACTGATCTTTCGGGCTAGGAACCTCGGATTTAGATTCTGGGAATATGCTCGAGTCCCATATTTTTCTACAGACCTTCCGGGACTGTCAATTCATAGGTCTAGGTCCGTTTATCCAAATTATTGACCAAAGTCAACTCCAATCATATTAAAGCCGCAATTTATAAAATTCCACATATTTAATAATAAAAGCTTTCCGGTTATGCGCCTGGACTGTGCACGCAACTCGAGACAACTAAAAGCGAGGTTTTCAAATACGCCCAAAAAGAAAGAAATCTGATAATAACTCTTTGGATCGTCACAAAATTTGATGGCTCACAGTCATGATTAATGAAAATAATGAATGTTGCCTTATTCCTATAAAAGGTTAAAACGATTCTCTTATATGTAAATGAATCTCTTTTTTGGTTGTTTAATTAGACTACAATAAATTTATTTTTCTACCTTAGAGAATACGGGAGGTCATTTTGATATCTTTCAACTTCATAATGATTTTTTAGTAATTTCTATATCGAGTGGGGCCAATCAGTCACGTAGCCATACTTCGTGAACACTAAAATAATATTAATGTTTATAATATATTTACCCTTACCGTCTAATAATATTTTTTTAATATTTATATAGTAAAAAAGTAAATTGTGTTTTGTACTATCAAGTATATATGCTCGAATTGTATTAGTTTAGTGGTTCGGAAGAAATTGACAAATGAGTATACTTTTATAATTTTTCTAGTTTCAAGACATACGCATCAAGACTAAAGTTACATAAATTTGATTGAGCAACTGAATTTCTTCATGTAATATTACTTCGTGTCTATTTTTTAGGGTATGCTCCAAAACATATTATCAATACTATTTAAATAAACTAATTATTGTGTTTAAACAAGTACACTTTTGTAAGAGTACTTCGTATCAAAATTGGCAGGATTTTGTTGCATTTTCTAACTTTGTGTGGGATTTATATCTCTTGTAAATAATGAAATATTTAATAAATAAACTTTAATTGATTTTTAGGCACACCAAATATTAGAAAAAGTAACAGAAAGAAGTTATAATTATGTTATATAGTCATCATAATTGATAAACACAACTTTTTTACCTATTACTAAATTGATAATAGAAATATGGTTATGGTTAAGTAGACCGTTATATTTGATTTTGTCCTTCAGATTGTGAATATACTAATATTAACACTGTAAAATTTTCTTAGTAAAAAGTAAGTCTTTACCTGATTCCGTCAAACCCGGCCCAGACCGGACCGGTTTATAGCGGGGGGGGCCGGGCTGGGTTAGGGGGAGGAAAGGGGTTAGGACGTTAGGCGATTCCGTCCAATTGACCCGGACCGGACCGGCCCGGGAAGGAAAATTCCGGGCGAACCGGTCAACCCGGACCGGCCCGGACCGGTCCACAACGGTAAAAATTTTTTTTTTTTTTTTTTAAAAAAAAGTTTCTGAAAACATGGGGCCCACTTGACCGTTGGCAACGGTCCAGCACCGTTGCCCAACGGGACTTTTTGCATTTTTGGCCAATTTTGAGTTTTTTTTGTTTTTTTTAAATTACATTATTAACCCTTCTTAAAATCTATAAATACCCTCCCCTCTTCTTCATTTCCTCACTCAAAATTATCTATCTCTCTCTCAATTCTCAAATTAGCAAATATCAATCACTCTCTTCTCTTCAATTTTCAAGAATTCATATTCTACTTTCATAATTTTATTGTCTTTATTTTCCCGAATTTAATTTATCGTAATTTCTTATTTGGAAATCGGCATTCGAAGCTTGATTCTTGAAGTTCAAGTGTTCAACATTGAAATACTTGCTTGACGTTTGTTCGTGGTAACACCGGATTTGCGTAATCAAGTGCTCAATTTATTGTCGAATTCGGTGCACTCTCTCCAACTCTTTCTCTTATTTAATATTTTAATTGCATATTTGATTTTAGCTTATATATTAATTTTTCCAATATGTTGAATGCTGCTAAAAGAGCGTGTAGAAAAGTTACTGGTAGGAGTGGAAGTGGAAGTGGAAGTATTAAAAAAAGTCCTATAGCTTCTGGTAGTAATAGTAATAATGAACCAATAACACATGTTTCTGAATCATCGCCTAATTTGCAAGATGTAAATATTGATTATGAACAATTACACCAAGATTTCGGAATAGAAGATAACGAAATTGGAATAGAAGATGAGATACCACCTACACCTACTAGTGGAAATGTTGGTAGTATTGGAGTTGGAGTTGCTAGTGCAACAAGGGGTAGAAGACCACCAGTCGCTCAAACTTCTAAATCTAATCGTAGAAAAAGAAGTCCTGTTTGGCAATTTTTTGATGAGATAGAAGATAGTGATAGAGTTAAGTGTAGACTTTGTAATGAAACGTTTAAACATTTGACCGGAGGTAATTTAGGGGGGACTGGCACACTTATTAGACATATGCAAAACTATCATCCTATAGAATGGGGAAATAATGGGGATGGAAGTGCAACAACACTTAACCCTACTACTGCAGGTCTCCTAAAATATGATAAAATGAGGGATCGAGAGGAATTAGCGAAAATGATTGCTTTGGGTTGTCTACCTTTTTCATTTGCTTCTTCCTCTTATCTTGTTACGTATATTCAAAGGATATACAATCCTATGTTTAAAGGTATCCCTAGAAGTACCTGTAGATCAGACATCTTTAGACTTCACAGCCAATATCAAACATACATACGTTATTTGTTTAGTCACCTTCCTTCTAGAGTATGTCTAACTTCTGATATTGGCCATGCTGTAAATGGAAATGATTATTTAACAATTACATGTCATTGGATAGATGACAATACTTGTATGCAAAAACGTATTATTGCTTTTAAATATGATGAAGATCAGAGTCATACTGCTGCATTTATTAGTAGTACAATTGTTGAAGTTGTCGAATTTTTTAATCTAAACCAAAAAGTTTTGTGTATGTCTTTTGATAATGCTTCAAACAATAATGCTGCAGTTTCAATTTTAAAATTGAATTTACATCCACCTCTTGATGATATTTTTCATGTTAGATGTGCATGTCATGTTTACAATTTAATTGTTAAAAGTGGGCTCGATTTATTTTTACATGAGATTACTCTAGTTAGAAGAGCAGTTGGAGTAATTCAGGGAAATAATAGACAATCTAGAATAAGAGAATTTAAGAACAAGTGTATGCAATATAACCTTACACCTAGATTCATGCCCGACGAAATAGTTACTAGATGGAATTATACGTATATATTTTTAAAATGTTGCTACAAATATAGATTTCCAATAACAGAAGTTGCTAATGCACATTGTACTGATCCTAGGCGTATGTTAACAACTGATACCTGGGAGGTCATTAGTGATGTGATTAAATTTTTACATAAATTTTATACTGCTACTGTTGTGTTTTCTAGGGCATATTACCCAACTATTACTTTGGCTTTAGTACATATAGCTGAAATTTCTTTGCTACTATATGAATTTAAGAAGAAAGATAGATATACAGATGCTGTTGCAAGTATGCAAGCAAAATTCAAAAAATATTTCTTTCCAATTCCTCCTGTTTACTTAATTGGTGCAGTTTTAAATCCTTCAATTAAAATGTCTGATTGTCAACAATTAATGAATGCTTTATACACTTATATGGAGATTGGGCCCACTGAAAGCCCAAATTTGTATGAATCTATGAACCAACTAAATGAACATTTACAATATCTATATACTTATTATGCAACTCAATGTGATAATGCTCGTGCTTCAACTGCTGCAAATCCCACTATGCAATGTAGCACTTCTAATGTAGTCGAAGATGATGATGAAGGCATTGATAGTTTTAATATTTTTTCAACTTTTTCTAACACTCAAAGTAGTAGCAGGAATATAGATGAACTTCAATTTTACTTGCAGAAGCAAAAGGAGCCTCGCACCAAGGAATTTTCACCGTTAGGCTGGTGGCATGAAAATTCAAAGCAATTTCCCGTTCTTTTCGCTATGGCGCGGGATGTCCTGAATGTCCCAATTTCCACTGTTGCATCCGAGAGTGCATTTAGCCAAGCAAGACAACAACTTGGAGACACACGGCATTCATTGGGAAGCAATGCTTTGGAAGTCTTAGTGTGTCTAAGAGATTGGATAAGATCTGAACGAAGAAATCAAGGAAAGGAAGATCTTGATAGCCCGGAAGACGAAGAACTTGGAGATATATTAACGCACGGAAACCCATCCGAATTTAACTCTCCAGAAGAAGGTCATTCGGTTCATATTAATTTTGAAGAACTTTCTATTGCAATGCAAACCATTTGATGTAAATTGTAAACTAATTATGATACATTTTAGTTTTGAAATTTTGAATTTAAGAAATAAAGTAGCACTTGCAATAAGTGCAATTTTTTCCCCATCTTTTGTTGTGTTCATTCAATTATTACAAAGTATTAATATAACTTAATATTTATACTATACGTAATTCCAAAAAAAAAAAAACCCCCGGCCCGGCCCGACCCGACCCGGATCAACCCAACCCGTTAACAACCCACCTCTAATTGAACCCGGCCCGGACCCGGACGGGTCAGAAAAATTGGACCCAGACCCGGCCCGGCCCACCCGTTGGTCACCTTTAAAATCTCGTCCAAGAGGGAGATAAAAGTTTTTCGGTATTAATTCAAATTTTCCATATTTATAGTGTTTGATTGTCCATGTTCTTTAAATTTAAGTAAGCTAAAATCATAATAGAATATAAAGCCCCAAAATTAGGGTTTCTCACATAGCTCAAATAAGGAAATATTTAAATTGCAAAATATTAGTTGAAGAATTCCTAAATATTAAGAAGATACAAAAATGACTATTTTAATTTGTCCAATATTAATTCTATTTTGAAGGGATAAAAAAGGTGAATCACATTTTGTTAAAGGTCTTCGTGCTTTTAATATAGTACTAGTCTTATGATACATGCAATACACTATCTCAATAAGAAATAATTTTAACATATTATATAAATAATATATTAAAATAGAAGGTTTGAGTGAATAAAATAAAAGTTAATATTCCCTAAAATGGTGAATATTCATTCAAGTTCTCAATCAACAGTTAATTGTATTCAACTATAATTTTGTTTTAATATACAAATTTTTTTTCAAGAGTAAAATGTAACTTATTTAATTTTTTTAATTATCAATAAATATTATACGAATTTTTTTCAACGGATTAGAAATAGAATAAATTATTGTAGCTCATTGTATAATCAAATTACATAATTATACGAACAAAAGGAGCTTTAAAAAGAAAATAAACAATAATAAATCTAAACTTCTTAACAAAAAAAAAGGGCTCATCAAGGACTCTTAAACAAAAGAATTCAGAGAAAATGCATAAAAATTCCATTCAACTTGTTCTAAAAAATTATTTATACATTTAAACTTTACGGTGTCTTAATACCACCCTATACTTTTTCAAAGTGAAATTAGTACCTCCTTCAAAGGTGAGGTGGCAGAGAAACTAACTTCACCTTACTCAAAGCACGTGGAAGGCTGGGAAAATATTAAAAGCTACTTAAATTTTACAAATGTTAAATTTTTATTGGTTGTTACATTTAATTATACTTAAGTAGTTGTATTTGGAGTAATACTAACCCTTTTTATTTTCATGTTATGAAATAGAAGATTCTTACACTTCTATTTAAGGTGAATGTCTTTAATGTATCTAATTAGAGAGATTTTAGAGTTCTATTAGTGGTAGCTAAATCTTCCTCTCCCCTATAAATAGAGGTGCCCCCTACCATTGTAAATCATCCCTTGAGACCCCTCTCAACTCAATAAGAAGAACTCTCTCTACTCTTCTCTCTATTGCTATTGTTCTTGTTCTATTGTTCTTGTCTTTTGCTTTAGTTTATAACACGTTATCAGCACGAGACTCTACCGTCTCAAGTATCATTCTCGAAAATCCAAGGTATTTCCCTCTTCCTAATTTAATTTTCGATTGTCTTAACTTTTACTTGTGTAGGGTTTTTCTTCAAAGAAAGAATGAAGAAAGAAAAAGAAAAAAAAAGGAGGAGGCAGAAAGAAACGAAAAGTTGAAAAGAAAAAGGAAAGAAAGAAAGGAAAGAAAGAAAGGAAAGGAAGAAAGGAAGAAAATATTGAAAATATATTTGGTATACCTTAAAGGTAAGTAATTTACTTTTTCTTTTCAAATTCTTGGAATTCTATAAATTTTATATACAAAGTTTGATTATAACTCTAATGGAGTTTGTGAGAAATTATAACCACACGAAGTGGTAAAATCTCTATGTCCTGCCATGATTAAATTCATGTATGATTGTGGACGTGACAAAGAATTCCGTCCAATTGAATTTGCTCCATTCCCTTTAGAGAATGTGGTAGCAGCTTGTGTAAAGCACATGATTTTGATCCATTCCCTGAAGTGAATGTGATAATTGTAATAGAGCCCGTAAGTATGAACACGCTCTTTATGTAATTGTGTCATATGAAAAGAAAGTTCGTTGCCCTCGAAATTTCGGGCAAGAACTATGGTGTTGGATGATAAAATCCACTTTGATGCTATGGGTCTCGAAGACGCCATTAAAAACAGAAATAGTGCATCCACCCAAAACTATACTAAGGCCTTGATTCTCTTGCGCCATCACCTTGATGAAGGTTTGAACCTATGCTAAGGCCTTGATTTTCTTGCGCCATTACCTTAAGGAAGGTTTGAAACTGTATGAAGGCCTTGATTTTCTTGCGCCATCACCTTGATGAAAGTTTGAAGATTGAATATCTCAACATCAAGGATTCACCCATCTGCCACTAGCACGATACGATAAGAATCCAAAAGCAAATAGTTCATAAACTATATATTATCGTTGCGGTGAAAACGGGCACTGGTCTAAGTCTTGCCGTATACCAAGACATTTGGTTGACCTTTATTAAGCATCTCGAAAGAGTAAACGCCCCATAACGAATTTTGTCTCTGACGACAACTTGAATATGGCAGACTTCTTTAAGCAACCCGATGGGAAGATAGACCACCTAATCGATGATGGATCGGTGATGAAAGAAGATGGAGCTGTTTGATTTATTTGTATTAGTTAATGAATAAACTAATAGTCATTAGTATTAGCTCGTATTAGCTAGTTCATGATATGATATTTGTATTAGTTCTCAATATGCTCAAATATCAATAAAACTTTTATTTTCCAGTGGGGGTAATCGACTAGCCTGAAAAACTAGTCGATTATCAACTATTTTCGCATTAAAGTTGAAAAACAATTGATCAACAATCGATTGTCGTTGACTAACAATCGATTGTCTTAAAACAGTGAGGTCTGGAAATTTTCAAAAATCATCCACAATCGATTGTCTTTGTCTAACAATCGATTGTCTTGAAACAGTGAGGTCTGGAATTTTTCAAAAATAACCAACAATCGATTGTCTATGTCTAACAATCGATTGTCTTAAGACAGTGTGATCCGAAGTTTTTCAAAAATAACAAATAATCGATTGTGTGTGTTTAACAATCGATTGTCTATGTTCAAACAATCGATTGTGTGTGTTTAATAATCGATTGTCTTATGAAAAACGCTGAAATTTTCAAACTGCAAAGGAATTGATTATGGATAACATATCTGATTTTGTTAGCCAACTGTTAGTAGCAGATTTTGAAAATATTATGTGACACAAAAGAATTGAACTTGTTTATTCTTATGTTCGTGTATTTCTTTTGTATGTTAAACTATGGGATAGCAAATATGGATATCTCACAAAGCGAACTTGGACCAACGTCCAATTGTAAAAGTATTTGCCTAGTTGATTCATGTACTACACATACAATACTCAAAGAAAAGAAGAGTAATTGTGTAAGGCAAACATTACTACAATCTATGGAAGTAGTAAATTGATTGAAGGCTCCGGAAGAGCAATTGTAACTCTGCCCAAAGGCATGACGTTAATCATAGAGAATGCAATGTTCTCCTCCAAGTCTAAGAAGGACTTGTTGAGTTTTAATGATATCAATCAAAGTGTTCTCCTCCGAGTCTAAAAGGAACTTGTTGAGTTTTAAAGATATCATTCAAAATGGATATCATATTGAGACAATAGATGAGAATAATCTTGAATTCTTCATGAAAACGAGGCTGCCCATTTCGGTTTGGGTTCACGCCATTTTGAATGCAACAATGCTAGTTTGTCGGCTGCCCGCTTCGACTTGGGGTCATGCCATTTTGCATGAAGCAATGCTAGTTCGTCGGCTGCCCACTTCGGTTTGGGGTCACGCCATGTTGCATGCAGCAATGCTAGTTCGTCTCTGACTGACGAATTGACACAAATATTCCCCATTGCAATTGGTTTTGGGTCATGAACCCAATATATCCCATTTAAGAAGCTTTGGATGCGCAGTATATGTGCCTGTAGCACCGCCATCCCGCACCAAAATGGGTTTGCAAAGGAGGTTAGGAATATATGTTGAGTTTGACGCGTCCTCCATTATTCGCTACCTCGAAACATTGACAGGAGATTTGTTCACTGCACTATTTGCAGACTGTCAATTTGATGAGACACTTTTCCCAAAATTAGGGGGAGAAGTTGGTGAAACCAAACGGGAAATTTTGTGGAAAAATGCATCATTATCTCATCTTGATCCACATACCTCTATTTGAAAGAAAGAGGTACAAAAGATTATCCATTTGCAAAGAATAGCAAATCAAATGCCTGACGCATTTACGGACTTGAAGAGGATAACGAAATCCCACATTCACGCGGAAAATGTTCCGATCCGTATTGAAGTCCCTATTGGACAAATATCTAGTGTCATATCCAATGAGTCAAATGCACGCCAGAAGCGTGGCAGACCATTAGGTTCCAAAGATCGAAATCCTAGAAAGAGGAAAAAGAACGATCTAAATGACACTATGAAAGAATCACATGAGGACGCTCATGATTTGATTAATTCCGAGATTCACGAAGAATCTATTGAGCCTGAGACTCTTGAAAATACGGAATGCAAGAATGTGAGGATCTTGAACCTCAGTCTGTGGTAGTACAAAATTAATTGAGAGCTCTCGAAGAGCCAATTATTACTATGTTGGAGAAACACAATTGAGTATTGTGCTGTAGTAAGTCTCAAAGAAACTTATTCAGTTTCCAAAAGTACACGCGAAGGCGATTGATGATATTGAGACTATAAATAAAGGAAGGCTTTGATTCTCCTATTACTACAACTTGTAGCGGGGTAATTTGTATATGAAAAGCTACCCGCTTTGTTCTCCAGTTTGTACTACACAAACGAAAGAATGCCACAATAAAGTGGATATCTATTGGTATAAAACACATGTCATAATAAACCCGAAGTTTATTGATAAGTGCACATGTCATGGTGTAAATTTGAAGTTTACCAATATTGATAATTTATTAAGTTGACATTCGTGTTAGCCATCTCATTTGAAGTATGATGTGCAAATTCACATAGGTGAATATCAAAGAACTAGAAGTTCTTGTTCTCAGTAATGAACTGACCAACTAAAGAGTTCGGGTTGAAGCCCATAAATTTTGGAAATATGAAAGGTGAATATGGGCCCATTCACCTGCCATGTATACCACATATGATGCATCTATGAAATGGTTACATGCGCAATTGTTGTTGACCCGCAGCCTGGCCGGTGCTTGCGAGGTAAAACGCTCAGTAATCTAACTTCGAGCATAGTTTCCAGATTCTCTACTCAAGAAAGTTCATCTTGATAAGTTGGTTTATATCAAAGTTAGTTCAGCAAGATAATTATTGAGTGCTTCCACTTAATAGCTAAACTGTTTCTTATGAGAACAAAAGTTGTATATATCAATTTGATATACGTTGTATACGAGAGTATATTATATTCTCCCCTCAAAAGTGGTTCAGGGTCAGGAACCAAATAATTTCATCTTATATTAAGGTGCTGTGTATATTGACATAATGCACAAAGATGATTTCCCAAAGTTGAGGAAACATGTTAGCTTTACTAACATGAGGGGGAGACATGATAAACACTTGAGAAAGTGTTACATGGGATGAATTTTCATTTGCATATGTATATCCCCGAATATCATGATATGAACCTGTAGTTCATAAAAAGGAAATGCAATTGCAACATATTGCAAAGCATGCTATACGCATTTGCTGACTCAAAGAAAGTAACTAAATGGAAGAGATACAATTCAAGAAGAATTGATTCCATATGAAAGACATGTTGTTTTGAACCTATAGTTCATATGCTTGAAAGTATAAAGGCAAAGGTATGTATAGTCAGTTTTCGATATCTTATTTGTTCAGTATCACTAATGAAAGCTTGATATGCAGCTAAAGTTTATTATGTGACTTACATGACTTAACTTGAAAGATTTAAGTTGCTTGAAGCATATGCAATCCTTGGTCCTGAAGTACCACATCCTTAGTACAATTTGTGTACATATGTATCTTGCCATAACTATAAGCATGATGGCATTGAGAATGCATCTATGGAGATATTGAAGTGTTATTCCACGACATCATATGAAGATGTTCATATCTATCAAGAATGATGATTTCCAGGTGCGGAATATTTATTCAAGTCAATATGGTTGATTTATTCATCAAGCATCTACCAAAGATCGTTTTGAAGATGATGCACAAGATTGGAATGCAAATGCTCAAGGATATAAATCAATGTACTCATTAGGGGAGTCAATGCGCGTTGCACTCTTTTTCCCTTACAAGGTTTTGTCCCACTGGGTTTTCCTTGCAAGGTTTTTAACGAGGCAACCGATAGGCGCATATTCAAACATGTGTACTCTTTTTCCTTACTTTAATTTTTCCCATTGGGTTTTGGTTTTAAGGTTTTATGAGGCACATCATTGAATAGACATTCAAGGGGGAGTGTTATGAAATAGAAGATTCTTACACTTCTATTTAAGGTGAATGTCTTTAATGTATCTAATTAGAGAGATTTTAGAGTTCTATTAGTGGTAGCTAAATCTTCCTCTCCCCTATAAATAGAGGTGCCCCCTACCATTGTAAATCATCCCTTGAGACCCCTCTCAACTCAATAAGAAGAACTCTCTCTACTCTTCTCTCTATTGCTATTGTTCTTGTTCTATTGTTCTTGTCTTTTGCTTTAGTTTATAACAATTTTTATGTTGTCTTTTCTTCTCCTTCCTCTTTCCTTTTCTTCTTTCTCTTTCCTCCATTGTCACAAGAGAGCAGCACCATACAATAGTAATCGTGACAGGATACAAATTAAAAATTGATAGTTCTTTCTACACTTATCTTATCATCCCCTCCACCCTCCAATTGTTCTTCACAGCTTGGCCAGAACAAGCAACCAAGGTGAAAGCGAAAACTCAACACTTTACTAGATCTTCATTAGCTTCCTCTTGCTTTATGGTTGTGCTCTATAAATTAAATGTACTTTATATATTTATCTTTTTACCAAGATGTAAGAAGAAAATTGATGAGAAAAATCCAAAACGAGAGACCATTTTCTTGTCAATATGTCAGCTAGTTTCTCTTGCAAAGATTCCATCAAAAAAACTTTTTTGTAAAATTCACTTCTTGTTGGTGGATACAAACTTTAGCAAAGAAGGAGGTTCATCAATGGAGTTTAACAGAGAAGGTTTACTGATGGAGTTTTGACAGAGATCCTCGATACTTCCTATGTTTATGTCTGAAAGAGAATATTAGGTTTAGACGGATGAGATTAAATCAATCAGTTGGCATAGTATTTTGGACTTAAAGAATCATCAGATTTTGGGCCTGAGCAAGTTTTACTTAGTTGGGTTTTCTTAACAGCTTGGGTCCAAACCACAACATCACTCTTTGGGCCTATTAAATGAAGCAACAAATAGAAAATTGTTTATTAATTTCTATATATACAAATTAATTTATTCTTTAATTTTATCCTTTAGTTTGTTATAAAGTAGCTAATAGAAATTGTACATCTGGCCAGGTAATTAAAGAATAGATTTCTTTTCAGCGTATTTATATAGTAGGTTGTACAGAAGTTGGCATCATTAGAAATATACAGAAAATTCTCCTAAAATCTTCTTCAATTCTGTCATGGTATCAAATCATGATTGAACTCCTTGCAATCCAATTTTTCTTTCAGATCTCTTTTCTCCTTCTTTCTAAGAAATGGCTATTGAATCCCAGACTAGTCCTTCAGTTGTCTCTTCCACTCGTGTTGGAGTAGATCACTTCTAGTAGGATCCATGGCTAGTGGTATTGTTGATTCAACACACCCTTATTATCTTCACCCTTGAGATTACCCAGGTATGAACCTGGTTTCTCCAGCATTTGATGGTAGGATATATGGGGATGGTATCACGATCCATTTCCATTACAGATCATGATGGCGCCCAACGACCTTGCCGGACAAGCCAATTGCGGAAAACATTTCTATGTTTAACAATATCAACATTTTTAAGAAGGGAATAAGCATCCCAAAAGGGGTTTCTAAAATCCGGTACAGTAATTTAGAGACATAATATTACAATCCAAAACTAGTCTACTAAAGTTGTACCAGAACCTGGTATCACAGCTACGGGCAACTAGTAGAGAATATACAAAAGAATAATATACTATCTTACTGTCTGAATCAGGATAGACAGAAAAAACAAAAGTACAGAGATGACTTCTTCGGCTGCAGATCGTCAATGAAAGGAGGCAACTCACCGTAGAAGTCCAAGATACCTCACTGGTGCGCGCCCGAATGGTAACCATGTCACGACACAAATTTCCCACCATCGGAGTCGTAATGGCGCCAACTAATAGGAGCTAGACAAGCCAACTCAAACATATGTTTCCATTTTTAACAACAATACTTATTCAAACCCATCAGCAACAATATTAAAATTTAAGCGGAATAATAAATTTAGCGAAAGACTTAACAGTTATACTAGATGCAATACTGAAATTCCAACATAAAACACTACCCAAAAACTGGTGTCACAATACTCACGAACTTCTAAGAATAATACACATAACCGTCTGAAAGAAATAAAAATATTGTTTGTCTCGAATATATGAGATAACAGACTGAAAATAAAGATAGAAGAGACGTCGGGTCCTGCGGACACCTGCAAGGCTACGTCGGTGCCTCAATGATCAAAAGCTAACACCCGCACTACTGATGTTGCCGCTGTCCAAAATCTGCGCAAAAACAATGCAGAGTGTAGAATCAACACAACCGACCCCATGTGCTGATAAGTGCCCAGCCTATCCCGGCGAAGTAGTGACAAGGCTAGGACAAGACACTCACATAAACCAGTACAGTTCAAATATATACATATACATACATATATATATATATATATATATATATATATATATATATATATATATATATATATATATATATAAAGATACATAAATAGATATATATATATATATATATATATATATATATATATATATATATATATATATATATGTATATATATATATATGTATATATATATATATATATATATATGTATATATATACATATATACATATACAGAAATAACAGGAAGCAACATTAAATGTTTTGGAAGGGAGAACATGCTTTGGGATAGCAACAAAATATAATATTGGGCGCAAAATAAATGAATTTCATTTAATGAGGAAAGGTAAATCAAAATCTGCACGGCACCAACCATCGTGCTTTTACTCTCGTTCTCACCAAATAATCAATTAAGATGTACGCCATCACCCATCGTACTTTTACTCTCGTTCTCACCAAATAATCAATTAAGATGTACGGCATCACCCATCGTACTTTTACTCGCACACTCTCATATCAAGGCACGGAAAGACCATCGTGCATAATCATTCTTCTTGGTCACCAGCATGTGACAAATAAAAATAATCATTGTATATAATACCGGCAGAAAACCAATAATAATTAATCAACTATATATATATATATATATATATATATATATGTATATATATATATATGTATATATATATATATGTATATATATATATATGTATATATATATATATGTATATATATATATATATATATATATATATTACCGGTATGAAACCAATAATCTTTTAAATCAACAATATAAATATTACCAGTATGAAACCAATAATATTTTAATCAACAATATAAATATTACCGGTATGAAACCAATAATTTTTTAAATAAAAAATATAAATATTACCGGTTTGAAACCAATAATAATAATTCCTTTCATAAAATTACGTAAGATTATTAAAATTTAAACAATTTAAGACTCACGGTCATGCTCGATCCCCAACGAATAGATACTCGTCACCATGCCTATATGTCGGACTCCACACATAGCAATTAGCATATAGACTCAACTCCTATTCCCTCAAGTTAGGATAGATCAAACACTTACCTCGAAGGTTAACGACCAACTCAATCCTTAGCAATGCCCTTCTTTTTCGAATTTGGCTCCAATTCAATTTTATCTATACACAATTGATTTAATATCATCATTACTACTCAACAAAATATTCCAAATGGCTAAATATATATTTTACAAAATTTTGCCTGGAATAGTGAAAATCGACCCCGGGCCCACGTGGTCAAAACACGAGATTCGAACCAATTTCTGATGACGAATTCATCCACGATTTAAAATATACAATTTTTTCTTAAGTTCAACCCTTAAGCGAGGTCTAAATCACAAATTATTTGAAAACCCTAACTATACCAATTTCACAAATTTTCTACCCAATTTCACATGTTTTAGGCCTAAGAATTTGATTGATGTTGATGAAAAATGAAGGAGATGATATGAATTACTTACCCAAGAAGTTTGATGAAACATCGCACCCAAAATCGCCTAAAGAAACTGCGGAGAAGAAAGGGTTTGAGAAATGGGATTGTTATCCCATTTATGTTCTGTTTCAGAACTTCAATTCACTAGGCGAAACTTTGTTCATCGCGTTCGTGACACCGGGTCGCGTTCGCGAAGGGGGATGACCAGGCGGGCATCGCGTTCGCAAAGTGGTCACGCGAACGCGTAGAGGAAAATCGGGGGTTTCACAAATTGGCCTACGCGAACGCGTAGGGAAAACGGCAGGGGGTCCTGGGCAACTCCAAAACAATTCCGAGCCCTCGGGGCTCCAAACCAAATATGCACACTAACTCAATGACATCATACAAACTTGCTCGAGCGATCAAATCGCCAAAATAACATCAAAATCAATGAATTTATCCTTAAATCCCAAGAAACCTTTCAATTTTTCATAAACTTTCAAATTTTCCAATTTATAGCCGAAACACGTCAAACGACGTCCGTTTTCAACCAAACTTTACAGGAAACGCTTAAACAATCTATATGACATGTACCGGGTGTTGGGACCAAAATATGAGCTTGATACCATTACTTTCTGATCAAATTTCATTTTTGTTTCCTTAGGCATTTTTAGAAAACAAATTTCATGGGAAAATTCTTTTTCTCAGGCATGGGACCTCGGAATTTGATTCAGATCATACGCCGAAGTCCCATATTTTTCTACGTACCTTCCGAGACTGTCAAATCACGGGTCCGGGTCCGTTTACCAAAAATGTTGACCAAAGTCAAATTTACCAATATTAATATCAAAATTCTTCAAATATTTCACATAATTCATATTATCAACATAAAAATTTTCCGGCTTCGAGCCCGGACTATGTATGCAAATCGAGCAAACTAATAGTGAGATTTTCAAGACCTCTGAAGCTCGAAATGACTAATAAAATTAGTGATGACCCTTTGGGTCGTCTTATTCTCCACCTTTAAAACAACTGCTCGTCCTCGAACAGACAAAAGAAAGAAGTACTTGTGTCAGGGAATGGATGTGGATAACGGCTCCGCATTTCAGACTGGGACTCCTAGGTCTATGCCTCGGGAGGATGACCTCTCCACTAAACACGCACCGAGGAAGACTCTTCGACCTCAACTGTCGAACCTACCGGTTTAATATAGCCACCGACTCCTCCTCATAAGACAGATGCATGTCCAATTGGACAGTGCTGAAATCTAATACGTGCGATGGATAGCCGTGATATTTACGGAGCGTGGATATATGATACACTGGATTGCAGCTGATAAATTAGGTGGCAAAGCAAGCTTATATGCCACCCTTCCCACACGATCAAGGATCTCGAATGAGCCAATAAACCTAGGGCTAAGCTTGCCCTTTTTACCAAATCTCATCATGCCCTTCATAGGCGATACACGGAGCAATACCCGCTAACCAATCATGAAAGCTAAATCTCTAACCATGTGGTCTGCATAACTCTTCTTCCTTGATTGAGCTATACTAAGCCTATCCTGAATAATCTTGACCTTATCTAAGGCCTCCTAAACTATATCCATACCCAACAACCGAGCCTCTCCCGGTTCAAACCATCCAACTGGAGGACGACACCGTCTACCATACAAAGCTTCATAAGGAGCCATCTGAATGCTCCATTAATAGTTGTTATTATATGCAAACTCAGCGAAAGGCAGGAATCGATCCCACGAACCTCCAAAACCAATAACAGAGACTCGGATCATATCCTCCAATATCTGAATAACCCTCTCGGACTGACCGTCCGTCTGGGATGAAATGTTGTACTCAGCTGAACCTGGCAGCCCAACGCTTTCTGAAATGCTTTGAAGAAATGTGAGGTAAACTGTGGACCTCGATCCGATATGATAGATATAGGCACCCCATGAAGGCGAACAATCTCCCTGATATAAATTCCCGCTAACCTCTTGAACGAGCATGTGGTGGCAACAGGAACAAAATGTGCTGACTTGGTCAGCCTATCAACAATAACCCAAACCGCATCAAACTTCTTCTGAGTCACCGGAAGGCCAATAACGAAATCCATAGTGATCCGCTCCCACTTCCTCTTAGGAAGCTCAATTTTGTGAAATAAACCACCAGGCATCTGATGCTCATATTTAACCTGTTGACAATTCAAACACCGCGCTACATACGCCACAATATCCTTTTTCATTATGCGCCACCTATTATGTTGCCGCAAATCCTGATACATCTTTGTTGTGCCTGGATGAATAGAATACCGGGAACTGTGAGCTTCGTCGAGAATCAATTCTCGTAGCCCATCAACATCTGGCACACAAAGTTTCCCTTGCAATCTCAGAAATCCATCAGCATCTAAGGTGAACTTCTTGGCACCTCCTCGCTGAACCGTGTCCTTAAGAACACATAAATGGCGATCATCAAACTGTCGATCGCGGATACGCTCAAATAGTGAAGAGCGAATGACCGTGAAAGCTGGCACTCGACTAGGCTCAGAAATATCCAATCTCACAAAACGATTGGCTAAGGCCTGAACATCCATAGCAAGCGGTCTCTGGCTGACCGAAATATAAGCAAGAGTGCCCATACTGGCTGACTTCCTGCTCAAAGCATCGGCCAACACATTGGCCTTTCCCAAGTGAAATAAAATGGTGATATCATAATCTTTCAACAATTCCAGCCATCTTCTCTGCCTCAAATTTAACTCCTTCTGCTTAAACAGGTACTGAAGGCTCTTGTGATCAATGAATACTTCACATGCCACGCCATACAAATAATGCCTCCAAATCTTCAATGCGTGAACAATCGCCGCCAACTCCAAGTCATGAAATGGATAGTTCTTTTCATGAATCTTCAACTGCCTCGAAGCATAGGCAATAACCTTGCGATCCTGCATCAATACTGCACCAAGGCCAATACGGGGAAGCATCACAATAAATAGTATAAGGTCCCGAACCTGTGGGAAAAACTAACAATGGTGTTGTGGTCAAGGCTGTCTTGAGCTTCTGAAAGCTCGCTTCACATTCATCTGACCATTCGAACGGGACAACATTCTGGGTCAATCAGGTCATCGGGGTTTCAATAGATGAAAAACCTCTATAAACCGGTGATAATAACCCGCTAATCCTAAGAAACTCCGGATCTCTGCGGCTGATGCTGGTCTAGGCCAGTTCTTGACTACCTCAATCTTCCTTGGATCAACCTGAATACCTTCTGCCATCACAACATGACACAGGAATGCAACTGAACTTAGCCAAAATTCACATTTTGAAAATTTTGCATATAGTTGACTATCTTTCAAAGTATGAAGAGCCACTCTGAGATGCTGCGCATGCTCCTCCTGGCTGCGAGAGTATATCAATATATCACCAATGAAGACGATCACGAACAAGTCTAAATAAGTCCTAAACACTTTGTTCATCAATTCCATAAAAGATGTTGGGTATTGTTCAACCAAAAAGACATGACCAGGAATTCATAATGCCCGTACCGAGTATGGAAAGCTGTCTTAGGAACATCCGATGCCCTAATCTTCAATTGATGGTAGCCAGATCTCAAGTCTATCTTTGAGAATACCTTAGCACCCTGAAGTTGGTGAAACAAAACATCAATCCGCGGTAGTGGATACTTGTTCTTGATTGTAACTTTGTTCAATTTCTGGTAATCAATGCACATTCGTGTAGAACCATCTTTCTTCTTGACAAATAATACCAGCACACCCAACGGGGAAACACTGGGTTTGATGAAACCCATTTCAAGTAAGTCCTGCAACTATTCCTTTAATTCTTTTAATTTCGGTGGCGCCATACGATATGGAGGAATAGAAATGGGCCGAGTGCCCGGAGCCAGATCAATGAAAAAATCAATATCCCTATCGGGTGGCGTACCTGGCAGTTCTGAAGGGAATACCTCAGGAAACACGCAAACCACGAGCACCGAATTGATAGAAGGAGCCTCGGCGCTGGAATCACGAACATAGGCTAGATAAGCCAAACACCGACTTAACATATGAAATAACATTGCGGCTAATATGACTAGAAATTCCCTTCCACTCAATACGATGCAAATTCGGCAGGGCTAAAGTTACGGTCTTGGCACGACAATCAAAGACAGCATGATATGGAGATAGCCAGTCCATTCCCAATATGACATCGAAGTCAACCATATTTAGAATCAGTAAATCAACATGGGTCTCAAGACCTCCATATTTAGAATCAGTAAATCAACATGGGTCTGAAGACCTCCGGTCGCACAACACGAGACCGATGAACTTAATCAACAAAAATAGAGGCACCCACTGGTGTAGACACATAGACGGGAACACCCAATGGATCACTAGGTTGAACCACGTACGGTGTAAAATAAGAAAACACGTACGAATATGTAGACCCAGGGTCAAATAGTACTAAAGCCTCTCTATCACAAACCATAATAGTACCTGTAATAACTGGATCTGAGGACTCAGCCTCTGGTCTATCCTGAAGTGCATAGCATCGGAGTTGAGCCCCACCACCTAGAGCAATATCTCTGGAACGATCAGTTTCTGGCTAACCTCTACCTCTGTCGGTCTGAGCTCCACCTCTATGACCTCTACCCCTACCTCTAGTGCCCCTGCCACCTCCTCTAGCTAGTTGGACAGGCTGTGGAGCCTCTGGTGCCGGAATAATAGCACGAGAACTCTCCTGCTGATATCTGCCCGAAACTCGAGGGAAAAATCTGATAATGTGGCCCTGATCACCAAAACAGTGACAAAACCTCGGCTGTTGATACTGCTGTCCCTGTCGACCTGAGAAATGACTTTCTTGTCACTGCCCACCCTTTTGTCGATCTCATCATAGAATATACCTTGGATTCATTCAACCTGACCCTCCTTCTATTGCACTATCCATGAATTGATATGGACCAATATTTTGTTCAAATCTCAAAGCATGCTAATTGTTACCAGCTCAATGCGCTTTGTTGTTCTTTCCTCTTATGCCACCTTGATGTACTGGCCAGATCTCATCTTGTGCAATTGGAAAGCTGGTGGCAGATTTTTAAGTCATTTCTCACTTGTTCTGACCAAACAGACTCAAGAAGAGGAAACAAACAAGATAAAGGAAATGAGTAAAAGACAAAGGAAATAGATGACTCCTAACAAAAAAAACTATAAAGTAAAACTTATCAGATGTGGATACCAACTCTAATGGCCATGACATGTACATGTGGCCTATCCTCTAAAACTTATCAGATGTGGATACCAACTCTAATGGTCATGACATGTACATATGGCCTATCATCTATCGTTAATCGCCTTTAACAATCAAGGTCAGTTGATTTCCCATCTGATTCCCAGTCCTTATTCGACTTGTAATGCCCGAAGGATTTTCACTATCAAGCCTCTCTCATTTGGTTTTTTGTCTAAACTTACAGCCGCCTCAAGATGCCCGTGAAGGTTTTCACCAATAAGACTCTCTCATTTTTGATTTCTCAAAGCTGGGGATCAGAGTGTTATTCTCGACTTCCATTTGGCTGACTTGGCATCTTTTGGACACTAGTCAAAAGGTCTTTCTGGACCGTAATGTAGGACTTTGGATATGCTAAAAAGTAAGGGTATTCAAAGGCTCAAAAACACATCACTTTGGGTTCAAAATTTACAACCTTCAGAACCATATTTCTTTACATCAAACACAACGTCTGCCCAGTTTCTTGATTGAGGATTTTTAATTTAATGCTACACAATGATCGAGCCTTGAAGCACCTACGCATCCTCTTTGAAGAATCAAGTCAAATATCGTTCCCAATTCCTTGTTGTTCTAGTTTTCCTTTTCACTTATTATCTTTCTTTTCTTTAGCTATTTTTTTCTTTTGTTGTTTTCTGTTGTTTTTGTTGTTTTCTTTTTCTTTTTTTTTCTTTTTCTTTATCCTCCACTAGTGTTTATAATCTTTTCTATCCAAAGAAGAGGTATGAAAGAAAATAAATAAGGCTAAAAGGGTTAACGAAGGATAAAATGTTTAGATAGCAGAATAAAATGTCTTCGTCATTCCAATCTTCAAAACATGCTAAGCACAAACAATGCGATTAAACAAAGATTTGTAACATCTTCTGATCTTTCTAGACTTGATAGCTATGTCCACATCTTTGCTTTCATCATCTATTAAATACAATGCACCATTTGGGAAACACTTCCACTCTCCTTATCATGAACGATCCTTGCTTTTACAGTTTATGTTCTATCTGCCCACTATTTCACATGGTTCGGGCTTCAAATGATTTTGTTGCTTCTTGATTAAACCGACTTTGAGATAACAGGCTAAGAATTATGCATTCATTTCATGTCACTAGAATCGGCTTTGAACATAAGCAAAACAAAAAAGTAAAGAAAAACTAAGCAAAGAAGAAGAATGGAGGTAACAAAAGACCCGAACTTGCATTAGACAACGGTGAAATGGTTTGATTAACTAAACAGGCAAAACAAATTGGTGTACAACCCTAGAATGAAAATGAAACAAACCTAGACAACTCTAAACAAACCACTATGACTGAAAAAAATAGACAAAATAAAAGGATAAGAGGGTTTGATTTACAAGACAATATCCGGATTACAACCCTACAAATAACCCAAACAACAGAAATGACAACAAAACAAGCTAAGATTCATTTCTAAGTGAGTAGGGGATGACTTTCCTGACATTTAGCCACAATTTGCTCATTAGAATTACCATAGCTTTCTTCAATTTCAATCGGCAAGTTCTCGAGAGAATTTTCATACATCATGTCCCTGGGCATCATCCCCACAAAGCGTGCATCCTCATGTGCATGTAAACGATTCATAGTGAGATTCTGAATGTCACTACCTTGAATCAAATTTTCCTGGATCATTCTTTCTATTTCTCTTTTCAAATCTCGACAACTTTCCACATTGTTCCCCAGAGCATTGGAGTGGTATTCACACCTTTTAGATGAGATAAAGCTAACCTGATTTGGAAGAATGGGTGCAATCATGTCATGTTATTTTAACTTCTCAAATAAGCTTGCATAGGACTCTCATATTGGTGTAAATCTATCTTTCAACTTTTGTTCCCTTCTATACCCCTGGCTTAGATGGGGGTTATAAGGTACTTGAAAATTTTGCCGAGGATGGTGGAGATTTCGTGATGTTCGTGCTTGCTTTCGTGGGTGATTTGATGGCTGGACAACATACTGGATGGATCAACAGAGTATAGGGGGCTCTAAGGTGGATAGTAATGCTCAGGGGGGTCATGGAAAACCTGATGAGGCTACACATACCTTCGGGATGTTCTCCTAGGACCTCTTCTCGACCCTGATATCATCGTGATTTCTTCATCCCTCCCATTCGCGTCACCAGATTCAATTTGGACAGCCTGATTTGCATTTTTGAGAGCTGCTTGACTTATAATTATGCTTGTCTTAAGACCGTTCTCTACCATTTCTCTCATTTTGATTACTTCTAAAAAGTATATACCAACTGCGGACATCATATTTTGAAAGTAATCTGGCTCTTGAACCTGAAGGAAAACAGTGACAGGAATGTGGTCATCCATGGGTGGCTTAGCTCAAGCTGCTTGCTGTCTCCATTTAATGGCATCTTCCCTAAAACTTTTACTTGGTTTCTTCTTCAGGTTTGAAAGGGAAATGCGGTCTAGGACAATGTCGATGTTGTATTGGAACTGTTTGAAAAATTTCTGTGCCATGTCATTCCAGACGTACCAGCGAGATGTGTCTTGGTCCAAAAACCATTCAGATGCTACTCCCGTGAGGCTCTCCCCAAAATAAACTATTAGTAATTATTCATTTCTTCCCACACCTCTTAGTTGATTACAATACATGTATAGGTGGGTTATGGGGTCTCCATGTCCATTTTACTTTTCAAATTTGGAAATCGTGAAACCAGGCGACAAGTGGATATCGAGAAACAAACATAAATCTCTGAAGTCAACACTCTTATGACCTGCCTTGCGTGTTTTTCATCCGTTGTTCTAATCTTTTCACTCTTTGGGTTATTTCTTCATGTACCGTCGTTCGGGCGGGATTCTCAATGTTTCCAGGAAGATCGAATGAATATAAGCAGTGCTATTGGTGTGTAGCAAATTGTGATTCATGACGGGGCTCTCCTTGACCATTGGCATATACTTGATGTATTTCAGTCGTTTTCTATTTCGGTGTTCTATTTTTCTCAAATATCGTAGACCCTAGTGAACCCTATGACCCTGAGTCTCTTGAGCACTTGTAACAGCATCGATGTCAGTTATTATTTTTCCTCGGATCTTATGTTGTCCGCTTGCCACAAACCAACCACCTCAACTTTCTTCACAATTCAAAACATGTTAGAATGGACGCAGTCAGTCCTTATTATATATATATATATATATATATATATATATATATATATATATATATATATATATATATATATATATATATATATATATATATATATATATATATATATATATATATATATATATATATATATATATATATAGTTGTGATCGAATCTTATGGAGATTGTCTACGTATCATGACCCCCCATGAATCAAACTTTGCGTAGTTCGGGCAGATAAAAGGTAAACAACATTAATACATTTTTGCTTGAATTTTTGATTTTTCATAATAAAACCAAGTTTTGATTACAATGGTTTAAAATACTGACAAAACATAAATTCACATACTTTGACGAAAAACGAAATACAGATTCGACCCACATGTTATAATCAGAAGAATACAAACTTTAAAATAAACTGATAGATTCCTTCCCCTATATTCCAATTTTGAATGAATGGCAGTTTTTGCAAACATGCCCCCCCCCCCCCCCAATTTCACATTAATTTTGAGGCCGTGCAAATTACTTTATGACACTTCACAAACTTATCTGTTCCTTTACAAAAACAGTCTTTCAACAACTGAAAGATACTCTAACGCTATCTCGGCAAGAACGATTTATTTTGACCAAAAATCCAAACGGCATTCACTTACCCACTAGCTCTTTTTCTTATTTTTTGAATTAAAATAAAAGACCTAATTTGCAAACACGGTCTTTCAGCACCTCGAGGCGAAGATTTGAAGGTTGTGTTAGCTAACCGGCCAAAATCCTAAAAAATGACGCAAGGTAGTTGTTTATGCCAAGTCAGCCTTCTGGCGTCCTTTTAGGGAATATTTGGCTATTTTGGATAAAAATGTGTCACCCAACTTATTTATGACTCTTTTCTTGTTTTTCAAAATAGAAAACCCGATATTTGAAAACACAACCTTTCAGGGCCTCGGGGATGAAGATTTTAAGACTGTTTCGGTCAACCGACGAAAAATCTAAAAAATGATCAAAGGTGGTTGTATATGCAAAGTCAGCATTCTGGTGTCCCTTTCGGGAACATTCGGCTATATTTGACAAAAGCGGCATCACCCAACTTATTTATGACTCTTTTCTTGTTTTTTTAATTTAACATAAAAGATCCGATATTGCAAACACGGCCTTTCAGCGTTCCGGGGACGAAGATTTTAAGGCTGTGTGGGTCAACATCTCAAAAATAGGCAATTAACTCTCTACTCTATTATTTCTTTCTTTTTCTCTTTTTTCTCAATTTTCCCAATATTCAGATATTCAGAGGCCGGTCAGCATGCAAGTCTAAAGCAAATAAATGCGTAAAACAAACAGGAAGCAGCAGGATGATCCTTTTCACTTTAGGTTGCTTGTCCTAGACAGACCCAACCCCTGTGTTGAGTCCCCTAAGTCAAATGCAACATGATGCACATAAGTGTTCCTACTGGAGATCCTGCATGAAGTCAAGTTATTCTAGGTTCAAAACCTCGGTATGTGTTCTAAATAGTGTACCCTAGTGGACAACTCGAGTCGAGGAGGGGGCTACAAACCGAGGACCCGTAAGATCGTACGGCTTAGTAACTTATCAGAGCCTCTTTTTATTTCAAGATATGGCACTAATAGAATAGGGAGTCTCAATAAGTAAGCACATCCCCGGAGGTAAGAAGAGAAGGTTTCAGCACAGTTTATATATACAGTTCAAATAATATCAAAGTGGTAAAAAGCATAATTTTGCACATTTAAGCCCAATCATATAATAAAATCAGATGACAAATATAGTCAAGTACAACAGTTATTCCAAGCTCGAATTCTGAACCCTAAACAAAATTTTTGGGTTCAGGTCCCCAGCAGAGTCGCCAGAGCTGTCACATCTCCTTTTTACCCGCGCCCGCAGGGGCGTGGAGGGGTAAGGGAGTTTTTCCAATTAAATAACAATCGAAACGGGATTTATTATTAAGATTCAGAGTCGTCATTTGGGAGATTTATGGTGTCCCAAGTTACCGGTTAGAATCCCGAATCGAGGAAACGATTGACTCTGTATTGCAATCCGCGAACCAGAAATCCAAGTAAGGAATTCTGTTAAACCGGGAGAAGGTGTTAGGCATTCCGAGTTCCGTGGTTATAGCACTGTCTCTCAACTGTAGTATTTGGCTTATTTATCTAATTTTTATACATGTTGAACCTATGTGCAAATTTTAACTTTTTACCGCTTTTATAATTATTTTAAAAGAGAATTAAAACGTCATGAAAATGCATCTCGAACTGCGTCACATAAATGCACCCGCAGGTTTTGACACGTTTCAACTTCATTGAGATTTGAATTTGGGTCACATAAATGTGCACCCGAGTTTAAGTGAGATAATATTATTAATATACGCGCCGAAAGAGACTAACGCATTAATGTTTTTGATAAAGCCATAAAATTCTCTAGATGGTCCTCCGGAAATCTAGGAGTTTTAATATATACATTTAACGAGAGCCCCGCAATTTATGTTCTTTGTCCGGCGAGGCTCATCTCATATATTGTTTAAGGGTATCCTGAAGCAACTATGATTTTCTATACCTTTGTCTCAAAGAATAAAGAAAAGGTAATTAGTTGACATTAAAAGTTCGGGCTCCAAGTTCAAGTCCAGATCCAAACAAAAAAGGGGGACCTTTTAATTTGAACCCGCTACCTAACTCAAATCACAAACTTGTATTATTGCTAAATCTTGAATTGAATCCTTTAAACTACGTCTAAATTATTGACCCGAATTGGCCTGATTATTTTACTACACTAACGAGAACGAATTAACAGCCTTAATTTGCATTTCATTCACATCTAATTCTAAGGCGACTACAACAAGTTATCCATATTGTTGATTAGCTAATGTAACGCAGAGCTGTTTGGATTATACATGCAACTTGAAACCACCATTGTCACAGACACCACATGATGACTTCCAAACTATTTAAATCACTTCAGAACTGTGTTTTTATTACTTATAGAATACTAATTAAAATACGTATACAACTATGACAAGACCCTTGCTATATAACCTCAAATTTAAAGTCTAAAACAGTCCCAACTAATTCAAGTACATTCCCATTCCTACAAAGTAAATACAATTGGAAAGTGTCTAATATGAACCATTTACTAACTATACTACTAAGGCAGTTTGAATATATAAACTTCAAAAGACAAGAGGATTGCCGATTTTATTGCATCATTTCAATATCCAAGCTATAGCCATACGTGATTCAAATGTGTACCTGGATTTGAAAACAAAACAAGAATAAAGAGAAGGCAGTAGCGGCAGATTCAACAACAATACACCAGCAGCAATAACAGGCAAAAATCAACCAACAGCCCAGAGCTCAATTCAAACAACCCAGGGATAGTGTGAAGCCAATAGAAACCAAAACACCCAAAACACGACCTTGGCCAAACCAATTGGTATTGAATTTTGATTCAAATAAGCAGATCCAAACCTATAAACGACACCAACTATTTTAACTTCTAGTATAGAAAAGAAGTAGAAAGAAAGGAATAGGGTTTCTAGCTATTGCAGATCCTAAGTGAGGCAATACAATAGTAGCTATTCTTTTCAGCACTCAAAAACTCTCCAAAAATGACTGCCTAAGACTAGGAAACTTAGCATGTTTTAAAACTGAACCTAAACTCCCTCTATGAACTCTTTTTACTTTCCAACTGTTCAAGACTTCAAGAAAATGCTCAAAAAGTCCCCCTTCCTATGACCAATCCTCTCTCATTTTATATCCAAACTTCATTAACTTTCCAGCTCTTAGGAGCATTAAGCTAATTAAGAAAGCATTTCTGCCCATGATATTCCTGAACTACTACTACATGTTTTGTTCTCTTTTTAATTCAATTGTTCCCCACTACTATATGCCCGTTCTATTCTTAATTCAAAGGTTATGAATACATATTTGTTTAATCATTCCCTATACTAATATGCTTTGTTCCCCACTATCACTAAACAAATACAATAGTTTAATGGTCCCACTAGTATTCCTTGACAGAATACTAATTCATTTCAAGTTTCAAATCTAAATTACCCCCCTGATGCCCTGCGATTACTATCCTACCCCAATATCTTTCCAATTTGTACAAAATCCCAAAAGCTATAACCAATTCAACTAGTTGTCAGCCCAAATTTGTTCCTTAAATATTTAGAATATATCAAATTTGAAGTTCTCACTGTTCAATTAAGAAACTGATAAGTACTACTACTGATTGTAGATTAACGCAGGCAATTCTTCAAGAAGAAAATCACCGACTAAATTAAAACCATATTATATGAGTAAAGGAAACACAAGCCATTTTAACAAACAATTTCAGAAGTTCCAACAATGAACTATCGCAAATGTAATCGAAATTAATCTAACGAACAAAGCCATTAATCAATTAAAGAAAAAGGCTTCTAAAAATGTATCTAATACACACAATACTCAACGGAACTGGACAAACAAAGAAAAAGAAATAGAACAGATGAAAAGATGAGGATTCGACCAAAATAAACTAAAACTTAAAGGAACTTGACAAAAAGAACAGAAAGAAAAGGGAAGAAGATGAGGTAATGAAGAACAACCAACTAAAAGAAAGAGAAAATTACCAAGCTGGACTTTGATCAATTAACTAATCCTTCGATTTACATCACCCAATAAGGCCAATCACTTGTTCTTCCAAGAACAAGTGAATAACCTTATTTTGGTGACGAAATTCATCTTCAAATTCTATGAAGAACTAGAGCTTCACCCTTTGGAATGGGTCTTTAGGATTCAAACCCTTAGATCTAACATTCGAGTAGATTGGGGTATATTCGAAGGAAACTGGCTAGGCATTAGAGAATAGGGAGTCATGGTGGTCAACGTGTGTAAGTTTGGTGGCCATTGGATGGATTAGGGTTTTTTGGCTGAGCTTCGATCTAAGATTCGAGGAGATGGGTTGTGATTCGAGGGAAGCTGTTTGGGGGTTTGGATAGAGGATGTTGTGGGGAAGCTACGGTGTAAAAATGGGGTGTTTGGACGTCGGCCGCTGCCGTAGGCGATTTCCGGAGGGCGGTCGATGGTCGTGTTAGGCGGAGGGTTATTTGGGGCCTCTGAGTGTAGGAGAGGAAGGGGAAGGGGATTGGCTTGAGGGGGGATGGGTGCATTTGGTCACTTATATATGAAGGGGAAGAGTGAATCCAAGCCGTTAGATCAACTGAAATCAATGGCTTGGATCAACTCACTCATATGAAACGGGGTCATTTGGTGTAGAAACGGGGTCGTTTGGTTTACTAGGGGTGGAGGGTTGGACCACGCACACAGGTCGGGTTGGTTTGATGGGTCTAAGGGGAGTGATCTGGACTGTCGATCAAATTGAGATCAACGGCCCTGATCAAAAGTGCTAGAAACGGCGTCGTTTGGACAGGGCTTGGAGACGGATTGACATCGAAATGACGTAGTATTCGCCCTATACAACGTCATTTGATGGTCGTTTGGGCCGAGTCTCTTTGGGCCGGGTAAGGGCGTGGGATTGGGTTGGATGTTTTGGCCCAATCCGATTTTTCTTCTATATTTCCATTTTTCCTCTTTTCTTTTATATATTTATTTCAAAAACTAAAATCCTAAACTAACTTATAGAACTAAATTATTTTATAAAAAGTACTAATTAAATTTTAATAATGTTATGAAATCTCCTATTTAAGGTGAATGTCTATAATTAGAGAGATTCTAGAGTTCTATTCTTGGTAGATAAATCATCCCCCTCCCTATATATAAAGGGGTCTTCTACCATTGTAAACCACCCCTAACATTCTCTAAGTATCAATAAGAAGAACTCTCTCTACTCTTCTCTCTATTGCTCTTGTTCTTGCATTATTGTTCTTGTCTTTTATATTATTTCATAACACGTTATCAGCACGAGACTCTACCGTCTCAAGAAGCTCTTTAAGAAGATTAAGCCGCCGTCAATTTCTCCGCATCGGAGCCGCCGGCGTCTGCATCAGTGGAGAAAAGGAAGAAAACATTGAAAATATAATTGGTATACCTTAAAGGTAAGTAATTTACTTTTCCCTTTCAAATTCTTGAAATTATACGATTTGATTGAATATACAAACAAAGTTTGATTATAACTCTAATGGAGTTTGTAAGAAATTATAACCACATGAAGTGGTTAAATCTCTATGTCCTGCCATGATTAAATCCATGTATGATTGTGGGCAAATAATTGAAAATCCGTCCCATTGAATTTGCTCCATTCCCTTTAGAGAATGTGGAAGCAGTATATGATAAGTCTGAAAGAAGACTAAAATATTACCATAAAGGTATCAATGAATGTGGACGTGGCAAAGAATTCCGTCCAATTGAATTTGCTCCATTCCCTTTAGAGAATGTGGTAGCAGTATGTGATAAGTCTGAAAGAAGACTAATTACCGTAAAGGTATCAATGGATGTGGACATGGCAATAGACGAAGTTATAATCGTCATTATTGTGGTAATGAGAACAATAAGGATTCTCAAAATAATCTTTCACTTTATGAAAGTAACATTTGACATGAGATTGTGTAAAGCACATGATTTTGATCCATTCCCTGAAGTGAATGTGATAGTTGTAATAGAGCCCGTGAGTATGAACACGCTCTTGATGTAATTTTGGTTTATGTCTGACATTATGAAAAGAAAGTTCGTTGCCCTTGAAATTTCGGGCAAGAACTATATGATATGGGTGTTGGATACTTAAATCCATTTTGGATGCTATGGGTCTTGGAGACGCCATTAAAGACAGAAATAATGCGTCCACCCAAAACCATGCTAAGGCCTTGATTTTCTTGCGCCATCACCTTGATGAAGGTTTGAAGATTGAATATCTCACCGTCAAGGATCCACCTATCTTGTGGAATGGCTTAAAGAAGAGATATGACAACCTGAAGTTGGTCACTCTGCCACAAGCACGATACAAATCCAAAAGCAAATAGTTTATAAACTATATATTATCGTTGCGGTGGAAACGGGCACTGGTCAAAGGCTTGCCGTATACCATGACATTTGGTTGACCTTTATCAAGCATCTCGAAAGAGTAAACGCCCTGAAACGAATTTTGTCTCTGACGACAACTTTGACATCACCCACTTGGATGTGGCAGACTTCTTTGAGCAACCCGAGGGGTAGATAGACCACCTAATCGGTGATGGATCCGTGATGAAAGAAGATGGAGCTATTTGACTTTATTTTACTTGTTTGTATTAGTGAATGAATAAACTAATAGCCATCAGTATTAGCTCGTATTAGTTAGTTCATGACATAATGTTAGTATTAGTTCTTTAGAATGTATCAATATGCTCAAATATCAATAATATTTTTACTTTCCAGTAGAGGTAATCGACTAACCTGAAAAACTAGTCGGTTATCTCATATTTCGCATAAAACTGCAAAACAATCGATTGTCAATGATCAACAATCGATTGTCTTTAAAACAGTGTGTTCTGGAATTTTTCAAAAACAGTCAACAACCGATTGTCTATGTCTAACAATCGATTGTCGTTAGACAGTGTAATCTGGAACTTTTCAAAAATTATCCACAATTGATTGTCTATGTCTAACAATCGATTGTCGTTAGACAGTGTAATCTGGAATTTTTCAAAAATCATCCACAATCGATTGTCTATGTCTAACAATCGATTGTCGTTAGACAGTGTAATCTGGAATTTTTCAAAAATCATCCACAATCGATTGTCTATGTCTAACAATCGATTGTCGTTAGACAGTGTGATCCGGAATTTTTCAAAATTAATCAACAATCGATTGTCAATGCTAAACAATCGATTGTGTTAAAACAGTGTGATCTGGAAATTTTTCAAAAATTGTCAACAATCGATTGTCTATGTTTAACAATCGATTGTCAATACTCAACAATCGATTGTGTGTGTTTAACAATTGATTGTTTTATGAAAATGCTTAAACTAAAATTTTCAAACTGCATCGTAATCGATTATGGAAAACATATAATCGACTATCTGATTTTGTTAGTCAACTGTTAGCAGCAGATTTTGAAAATATTATGTGACACAAACGAATTGAAGTTGTTTATTCTCATGTTCGTATATTTTCTTTTATATGTCAAACCATGGGAAGTAAATTGATTGAAGGCTCCGGAAGAGCAATTGTAACTCTGCCCAAAGGCATGACGTTTATCTTAGAGAATGTAATATTCTCCTCCAAGTCTATGAAGAACTTGTTGAGTTTTAAAGATATCATTCAAAATGGATATCATATTGAGACAATAGATGAGAATAATCTTGAATTCTTCATGAAAACGAGGCTGCCCATTTCGGTTTGGGTTCACGCCATTTTGCATGCAGCAATGCTAGTTCGTTGGCTGCCCACTTTGGTTTGGGTTCATGCCATTTTGCATGCAGCATTTTAGTTTGTCGGCTGCCCACTTCGGTTTGGGGACACGCCATTTTACATACAGCAATGCCAGTTCGTCTCTGACTGACGAATTGACACAAATATTCCCCGTTGCAATTGGTTTTTGGTCATGGACCCAATATATCCCATTTAAGAATCTTTGGATGAGCAGTATATGTGCCTGTAGCACCGCCATCCCGCACCAAAATGGGTCTGCAAAGAAGGTTAGGAATATATGTCGAAGTTGAATCGCCCTCCATATTCGCTACCTCGAAACATTGACAGGAGATTTGTTCACTGCACGATTTGCAGACTGTCAATTTGATGAGACACTTTTCCCAAAATTAGGGAGAGAAGTTGGTGAAACCAAACGGGAAATTTTGTGGAAAAATGCATCATTATCTCATCTTGATCCACATACCTCTATTTGTGAGAAAGAGGCACAAAAGATTATCCATTTGCAAAGAATAGCAAATCAAATGCCTGACGCATTTATAGATTTGAAAAGGATAACAAAATCACATATCCTCGAAGTGAATGTGACAACATCTGATTCACGAATACATATTCATTATTGGAAGAATATGAAGATGAAATTGGTATTAAATATACCACACTCACCCCTAGATGGAGGTTTGAGATGATATATGGCATGAATGATCGTTGGTCACGTACCTATTGTACGCCAAAGTATTTTGGAAATATGACTATTAAAGGACAACGATAATGCAAGAAACATATCTTGCATATAAGTTTGACATGACCATAATGGTATAACTTTCTCTTTAAGAAAGATATTCACCACATGGATGTTGATGAATCTGTGGTAGTACAAAATTAATTGAGAGCTCTAGAAGAGCCAATTATTACTATGTTGGAGAAACACAATTGAGTATTGTGCTGTAGTAAGTCTCAAAGAAACTTATTCAGTTTCCAAAGTACACGCGAAAGCGATTGATTATATTGAGACTATAAATAAAGGAAGGCTTTGATATCTCCTATTACTACAACTTGTAGCGGGGTAATTTGCATATGAAAAGCTACCCGCTTTGTTCTCCACTTTGTACTACACAAACGAAAGAATGCCACAATAAATTGGATATCTATTGGTATAAAAACTCATGTCATAATAAACCTGAAGTTTATTGATAAGTGCACATGTCATGGTGTAAATTTGAAGTTTACCAATATTGATAATTTGTTCAGTTAGCATTCGTATTAGCCATCTCATTTTAAGTATGATGTGCAAATTCACACAGGTGAATATCAAAGAACTAGAAAGTTCTTTACGAATTCTCTTGTATCACTTGTTCTCATTAATGAACTGACCAACTAAAGAGTTCGGGTTGAAGCCCATAAATTCTGGAAATATCAAAGGTGAATATGGGCCCATTCACCTGCCATGTATACCACATATGATGCATCTATGATATGGTTACATGCGCAATTGTTATTAACCCGCAGCCTGGCCGGTGCTTGCGAGGTAAATTGCTCAGTAATCTAACTTCGAGCATAATTTCCAGATTTTCTACTCAAGATAGTTCATCTTGATAAGTTGGTTTATATCAAAGTTGGTTTAGCAAGATAATTATTGAGTGCTTCCACTTAATAGCTAAACTGTTTCTTATGAGAACAAAGTTATATATATCAGTTTGATATACGTTGTATACGAGAGTATATTATATTCTCCCCTCACAAGTGGTTCAGGGTCAGGAACCAAATAATTTCATCTTATTATTAATGTGCTGTGTATATTGACATGATAATGCACAAAGATGATTTCCCAAAGTTGAGGAAACAAGTTAGCTTTTCTAACATGAGGGGGAGACATGATAAACGCTTGAGAAAAGGTTACATGGGATGAATTATCATTTGTATATGTATATCCCCGAATATCATGATATGAACCTGAAGTTCATAAAAGGGATAATTCAATTGCAACACATTGCAAAGCATGCTATACGCATTTACTGACCCAAAGAAAGTAACTAAATGGAAGAGATACAATTCAAGAAGAATTGATTCCATATGAAAGACATGTAGGTTTGAACCTATAGTTCAAATGCTTGAAAGTATAAAGTCAAAGGTATGTATAATCAGTTTTCGATATCTTATTTGACATGGAAAACTTGATATGCATCTAAAGTCTATTATATGGCTTATATGACTTAACTTGAAAGATTTATGTTGCTTGAAGCATATGCAATTCGTGGTCCTGAAGTACCACATCCTAAGTACAATTTGTGTACATATGTATCTTGCTATAACTATAAGCATGATGGCATTGAGAATGCATCTATGGAGATATTGAAGAGTTATTCCACGACATTATATGAAGATGTTCATATCTATCAAGAATGATGATTTCAAGGTGCGGAATATTTATTTAAGTCAATATGGTTGATTTATTTATCAAATCTCTATCAAAGATCGTTTTGAAGATGATGCACAAGATTGGAATGCAAATGCTCAAGGATATAAATTGATGTACTCATTAGGGGGAGTTAATGCGCGTTGCATTCTTTTTCCCTTACAAGGTTTTGTCCCACTGGGTTTTCCTTGCAAGGTTTTTAACGAGGCAACCAATAGGCGCATATTCAAACATGTGTACTCTTTTTCCTTTCTTTAATTTTTCCCATTGGGTTTTGGTTTTAAGGTTTTATGAGGCACATTGTTGAATAGACATTCAAGGGGGAGTGTTATGAAATCTCCTATTTAAGGTGAATGTCTATAATTAGAGAGATTCTAGAGTTCTATTCTTGGTAGATAAATCATCCCCCTCCCTATAAATAAAGGGGTCTTCTACCATTGTAAACCACCCCTAACATTCTCTAAGTATCAATAAGAAGAACTCTCTCTACTCTTCTCTCTATTGCTCTTGTTCTTGCATTATTGTTCTTGTCTTTTATATTATTTCATAACAAATAACAACTAATACACATAATTAAATACCAATAAAAAATCAAATCACACAATTTGGACATTAAATGCTAAAAATACAAAATTGTTATGAAATAATATAAAAGACAAGAACAATAACTCAAGAACAAGAGCAAATAGAGAGAAGAGTAGAGAGAGTTCTTCTTATTGATACTTAGAGAATGTTAGGAGTGATTTACAATGCTAGAGGGCACCTCTATTTATAGGGAGGAGGATGATTTATCTACCAAGAATAGAACTCTAGAATCTCTCTAATTAAAGACATTCACCTTAAATAGAAGTCTATTTATAACACTCCCCCTTGAATGTCTATTCAATGATGTGCCTCGTTAAAACCTTAAAACAAAACCCAATGGGAAAAATTAAAGTAAGGAAAAAGAGTACACATGTTTGAATATGCGCCTATTGGTTGCCTCGTTAAAAACCTCGCAAGGAAAACCCAGTGGGACAAAACCTTGTAAGGGAAAAAAAGTGCAACGCGCATTAACTCCCCCTGATAAGAACATCAATTTATGTCCTTAAATCTTCGCATCCCGATCTTGTGAACTAGCTTCTTGAAGGTTGACTTTGGTAGAGATTTTGTAAACAAATCAGCCATATTGTCGCTTGAACGAATCTGTTGAACATTGATATCACCATTCTTTTGATCATGTGTGAAGAATAACTTTGGTGAAATATGCTTCGTTCTATCTCCTTTTATGAATCCTCCCTTCAATTGAGCTATACATGCTGCATTGTCTTCATACAAAGTTGTGGGTAGTTTATCACACTTCAAACCACATTTGTCTTGGATATGATGTATTATAGACCTCAACCACACACACTCTCGACTTGCTTCATGAATAGCAATTATCTCGGCATGATTAGATGAAGTAGCCACAATTGATTGCTTAGTCGATCGCCAAGATATGGCGGTTTCTCCACAGGTAAACACATAACCCGTTTGAGATCGAGCCTTGTGTGGGTCGGACAAATATCCAGCATCAGCATAACCAACAAGATTCGGGCTGCAATTCTTGCCATAAAATAAGCCCATATCGGTAGTTCCCTTTAGGTACCGCAATATGTGTTTGATCCCATTCCAATGTCTCCTCGTAGGAGCCGAGCTAAATCTTGCTAAGACATTAACTGAAAAGGATATGTCAGGTCTTGTAGTATTTGCAAGATACATTAGTGCGCCAATTGCGCTAAGATATGGTACTTCAGGACCAAGTAGCTTTTCATTCCTTTCTTGTGGTCGGAATGGATCTTTGTTCACATCAAGTGGTCGAACAACCATCGGTGTACTTAAAGGATGTGCTTCATCCATGTAAAACCGTTTCAGTACCTTTTCTGTATAGGTAGATTGATGAACAAAAATTCCGTTTGCCAAATATTCAATTTGCAAACCAAGACATAGTTTAGTCTTTCCGAGATCTTTCATCTCGAATTCATCCTTTAGATAATCAATTGCCTTTTGGAGTTCTATAGGGGTTCCAATAAGGTTTATGTCATCGACATATACGGCAAGTACAACAAATTCCGATGTTGTTTTCTTTATAAAAACACACGGGCAAATGGCGTCATTTATATAGCCTTCTTTTAACAAGTACTCACTAAGACGATTATACCACATTCGTCCAGATTGCTTTAGACCATACAAGGACCTTTGCAATTTAATTGAGAACATTTCCCGGGATTTTGAATTATGCACGTTTGGCATCTTGAGTCCATCGGGAATTTTCATGTATATCTCATTATCAAGTGAGCCATAAAGATAGGCAGTAACCACATCCATTAAGTGCATGTCAAGCTTTTCATGGACAGCAAAACTTATGAGATAACGAAAGGTTATCGCATCCATTACAGGCGAATATGTCTCTTCATAATCGACACCAGGCTTTTGAGAAAAACCTTGTGCAACAAGGCGTGCCTTATATCTTTGTACCTCGTTTTTCTCATTTCTTTTGCGTACAAAGACCCATTTATAGCCGACAGGCTTAACACCATTAGGTGTTTCAACTATAGGGCCAAAAACTTCACGTTTTGCCAGCGAATTCAATTCTGATTGAATTGCTTCTTGCCACTTTGGCCAATCCTGTCTTTTTCGACATTCTTCAACAGATTGAGGTTCGAGATCCTCACATTCTTGCATAATGCTAGATGCTACATTATAAGCAAAGGCATTATCCACCACAATATCCACTCGATTAATATTTGCCTCAATATTAATTGGATTTAGGGATAGTTCGTATTTTCCAGAGTCTCGGGCTCAATGGATTCTTCATGAATCTCAGAATTTGTCAAATCCTGAATTTCCTCATGAGATTCTTTCGTAGTGTCATCTCGATCGTTCTTTTTCCTCTTTCTAGGATTTCGATCTTTGGAACCTAATAGTCTGCCACGCTTCAGGCGTGCATTTGACTCATTGGATATGACACTAGATGATTGTCCAACAGAGACATCAATACGGATTGGAACATTTTCCGCGGGAATGTGGGATTTCGTTATCCTCTTCAAGTCCGTAAATACGTCAGGCATTTGATTTGCTATTCTTTGCAAATGGATAATCTTTTGTACCTCTCTTTCACAAATAGAGGTATGTGGATCAAGATGAGATAATGATGCATTTTTCCACAAAATTTCCCGTTTGGTTTCACCAACTTCTCCCCCTAATTTTGGGAAAAGTGTCTCATCAAATCGACAGTCTGCAAATCGTGCAGTAAACAAGTCGCCTGTCAATGTTTCGAGGTAGCGAATGATGGAGGGCGATTCAAACCCAACATATATTCCTAACCTTCTTTGCGGACCCATTTTGGTGCGGGATGGTGGTGCTATAGGCACATATACTGCGCATCCAAAAATTCTTAAATGGGATATATTGGGTTCATGACCCAAAACCAATTGCAACGGGGAATACTTGTGGTAATTTGTCGGTCTGAGACGAATTAGCATTGCTGCATGTAAGATGGCGTGACCCCATACCGAAGTGGGCAGCCTCGTTCTCATAAGTAATGGCCTTGCACTCAACTGCAGGCGTTTAATTAACGATTCTGCAAGACCGTTTTGAGTGTGAACATGAGCTACAGAATGTTCAACTTTTATCCCGATTGATAAGCAATAATCATTAAATGCTTGGGATGTAAACTCAGCAGCATTATCCGGACTTGATTGGATTATCTGGAAATTGTGCTCGAAGTCGAATTATTTGTGCCATTAACTTCGCAAACGCAAGGTTGCGTGATGACAACAGGCACACATGAGACCATCTACAGGATGCGTCTATCAAGACCATGAAATACCTAAACGACCCACTAGGTGGGTGAATAGGTCCACAAATGTCCCCTTGTATACGTTCCAGAAACGTGGTGACTCAGTCCCAACCTTTGTTGGTGATGGCCTGATAATCAACTTGCCTTGATAACACGAAGTGCAAGGATATTCATTATTCGAAAGAATTTTGAAATTCTTTAACGGATGCCCATATGAGCTTTCTATAATCCGTCTCATCATGACCGATCCTGGGTGTCCCAATCGATCATGCCAAAGTACAAAGGTATTGGAATCAGTAACCCTTTGGTTTACTGTTGAATGTGCCTCAATTGCACTAATTCTTGTCCAATACAGGCCACAAGATAAAGACGGGAATTTCTCAATAACCCTCATTTGGCCGGAGACATTCTTTGTGATGACGAGATATTCAAGATTATCTTCATCCATTGTCTCAATATGATAGCCATTCCGGCGTACATCTTTAAAACTCAACAAGTTTCTCTTAGACTTGGAGGAGAACATTGCATTCTCTATGATTAACGTCGTGCCTTTGGGCAGAGTTACAATTGCTCTTCCGGAGCCTTCAATCAATTTACTACTTCCAGAGATTGTAGTAACGTTTGCCTTACACATATATAGTTGAGAGAAATATTTCCTTTCTTTGAGTATTGTATGTGTAGTACATGAATCAACTAGGCAAATACTTTTACAGTTGGACGTTGATCCAAGTTCGCTTTGTGAGATATCCATATTTGCTATCCCATAGTTTGACATACAAAAGAGATATACGAATATAAGAATAAACAAGTTCAATTCGTTTGTGTCACATAATATTTTCAAAATCTGCTGCTAACAGTTGACTAACAAAAACAGATATGTTATCCATAATTGATTACTTTGCAGTTTGAAAATTTCAGTTTAAACGTTTTCTTCAAACAATCGATTGTTAAACACAAACAATCGATTGTTGAACATTGACAATCGATTGTTAAACACACACAATCGATTATTCGCTATTTTGAAAAACTTCAGATCATACTGTCTTAAGACAATCGATTGTTATGCATAGACAATCGATTGTTGGCTATTTTGAAAAATTCCAGAGCACACTGTTTTGAGACAATCGATTGTTAAGTATAGACAATCGATTGTTGGCTATTTTAAAAAATTCCAGAACACACTGTTTCAAGACAATCGATTGTTATGCATAGACAATCGATTGTTGGCTATTTTGAAAAATTCCAGAACACACTGTTTCAAGACAATCGATTGTTATGCATAGACAATCGATTGTTGGCTATTTTGAAAAATTCCAGATTACACTGTCTTATCGACAATCGATTGTTAGACAAAGACAATCGATTGTGGATGATTTTTGAAAAATTCCAGATTACACTGTCTAAACGACAATCGATTGTTAGCCAAAGACAATCGATTGTTGATCAATTGTTTTTCAGCTTTAATGCGAAAATAGTAGATAATCGACCAGTTTTTCAGGCTATTCGATTACCCCTACTGGAAAATAAAAATATTATTGATATTTGAGCATATTGAAGATATTCTAAAGAACTACTGCTAACATTGTATCATGAACTAACTAATACGAGCTAATACTAATGACTATTAATTTAATCACTAACTAATACAAATAAGTAGAACAAAATCAAATAACTCCATCTTCTTTCATCACGTACCCATCGCCGATTAGGTGGTCTATTTTCCCCTCGGGTTGCTCAAAGAAGTCTGCCACATCCAGGTGGGTGATGTCCTCATTGTCGTCATAGACAAAATTTGTTTCAGGGCCTTTTCTCTTTCGAGATGCTTGATAAAGGTCAACCAAGTGTCTTGGTATACGGCAAGTCTTTGACCAGTGCCCTTTCCCACCGCAACGATAACATATAGTTTCTGAACCATTTGCCTTAGGATCTTCATGACCCCGTTTCTGCTTTCGGCGGTTATCTCTCTTCGGGGGTTGACGGACTTCATTGGAATTTCTTCCTTGTCTACGTCCCTGGCTATGACCCCGTTTACGACCATGACCATGGTCCTTTTCATGTTTGGCATAATGAGAGTGCACCTTATCTAATTCAGGCAGTGGTGTAGACCCAGTGGGTCGATTTTCGTGATTTCTCATGAGCAGGTCATTATTTCGCTCAGCCACTAGTAGAAGAGAAATCAGTTCAGAGTACTTTGTAAAGCCTTTCTCTCTGTACTGTTGTTGCAGTACTATATTGGAGGCATGAAACGTTGTAAACGTTTTCTCAAGCATATCATAATCGGAGATATTATACCCGCATAGCTTCAATTTAGAAGTAATTCTGAACATTGCAGAATTATATTCAGAAACGGACTTAAAGTCCTGGAGCCTCAGATGAGCCCAATCATATCGTGCTTGTGGCAGAGTGACCAACTTCAGGTTGTCATATCTCTCCTTTAAGCCGTTCCACAAGATGAGTGGATCCTTGACGGTGAGATATTCAATCTTCAAACCTTCATCAAGGTGATGGCGCAAGAAAATCAAGGCCTTCGCACATTCTTGGGTGGATGCTTTTTCTCTATCTTTGATGGTGTCTCCAAGACCCATAGCATCTAAGTGGATTTCAGCATCCAACACCCATGTCATATAGTTCTTGCCCGAAATTTCAAGGGCAACGAACTTTCTTTTCGTAATGTCAGACATAATCGAAAATTAAATTAGGAAGAGGGAAATACCTTAGATTTTTCGAGAATGGTTCTTGATACGGTAGAGTCTCGTGCTGATAACGTGTTATGAAATAATATAAAAGACGAGAACAATAACTCAAGAACAAGAGCAAATAGAGAGAAGAGTAGAGAGAGTTCTTCTTATTGATACTTAGAGAATGTTAGGAGTGATTTACAATGGTAGAGGGCACCTCTATTTATAGGGAGGAGGATGATTTATCTACCAAGAATAGAACTCTAGAATCTCTCTAATTAAAGACATTCACCTTAAATAGAAGTGTATTTATAACAAAAATATAGTATTTTTTTTTTGTAAAACAAACTTAATTACTCTTAATTGTAGAATTAAATCCTAAATGTAAATGCAAATATTTTTGTATTTTTTATTAATTTAACAAATAAACGTTCATAATCAAAAATGCAAACAATAAAAGAAAATACCACAAAATTTACAAAATGGCACACAAAAGGAAATTATTTTATTTTGAATTATCTGGGAGTAGTTCTCGTACGGAAAAAATTACGTGCTTACACTTACTTAACCTCTTCTAACCAACATATGCTTAACTCTTTGTCTAATATCCAAGAACCTACCAGTTATGCACAGGCTGCTCATCACCCTGGATGGCAGGAAGTAATGGCCAAAGAAATTGAAGCTTTTGAGTTCAGCAAAACCTGGGATGTGGTAAAATTACCCCAAGATTGTAAGGCCTTGCCATGTAAATGGGTATATAAGGTGAAGCAACATTCAGATGGCAGCATAGAAAGGCTAAAAGCTAGATTGGTCCTTTAGGGGTGACATACAGCGAGAAGAGATAGATTTCACTGAAACATTTTCCCCGGTGGTTAAAATGACTACTATCAGGTGTATTTTGGCTACAACAGTGAAGCGGGGTTAGGGACTCTACCAATTAGATGTTGACAATGCCTTCTTACATGGAAATTTTAATGAGGAGGTATATATGAAGTTTCATGCTGGGGTTAGTCCTCCTACACCTAATCATGTTTTCAAATTAAAGAAGTCACTTTATGGACTTCGCCAGGCATCAAGGCAATGGTATCCAAGCTCACCGTTGTCCTCAATTTCAAAGGCTTCACTCACTCTCTTAACGATTATTCCTTGTTTTTCAAGAAGATTGACTCTTCTATTTCTATAGTTGCAGTCTATGTAGATGATATTTTGCTAACAGAAAATGATGATGATGATGAATTAACTACGTTAAAAGAGTTTCTTCATCAGGAGTTTAGAATTAAGGATTTAGGTACCTTACATTTCTTTCTTGGTATGGAGTTCTTTCTTGGTATGGAGGTCATCAAAGAAGCTCAGGGACTGATCCTTTGTCAGAGAAAATTCACCTTGGACCTTTTGTAGGAATTTGACTCCTCCCCCTTGGCTCTTGTTTCCTGTCCCTTAGATTCCACAGTCAAGCTCCTTGCTAAAACAGGAGTTCCCCTTGCTGATCCAACTCTGTATCACCATCTCCTGGGCAAAATCAATTATCTTACACACACTCGACCCGATATCTCCTTCACTGTTTAACACCTAAGCCAAGATATGCAAGATCCTCGCCAAACACATCTTTAAGTTGCCCTTCGTGTACTTCGCTATTTGTTGAAAGATCAAGGTCTTGGTCTTTTTATTACATCCTCTTCTTCCTTCAAATTAATGGATTTTTGTGATTCTGACTGGGGAATTGCCCAGATTCACGCAGATCTGTCAGCGGCTTCTACATTTCACTTGGATCTTCTCCAATTTCTTGGAAGTTGAAGAAACAAACCTCCATTTATCTTAGCTCCGCTGAAGCGGAATATAGGTCCATATGGCGAGTTGTGGCTGAAATAACATGGTTAGTTCGTCTTTTAAAAGTTATTTTTGTCCCTATCTCTCTTCCAGTACCGCTTCACTCCGATAGCCAGGCCGCAATACACATCGCCGAAAACTCAGTCTTCCATGAACGTACGAAACATGTCGAACTCGATTGTCATTTCGTGAGGCAATAATTTCTTGCCGGTCTGATCTCTCTTTCTTTTGTCCGCTCCTCCTCCCAAATCTCCAATCTCTTTACTAATTTTCTCACATTTCCTACTCATCACAATTTGTTAGGAAAGTTGGGGGTTCTTTCTTTCCCCTCCAACTTGAGGAGGAGGTGTTGGTGATGATAAAAAGTTTAGCAAAGAAGAAGGTTCATCAATGGAGTTTAACAGAGATGTGATGGAGTTTAGACAGATCCTCGATACTTCCTATGTTATGTCTGAAAGAGAACATTAGGTTTAATGCCAATGGACGGATGAGATTAAATCAATCAGTTGGCATAGTGTTTTGGACTTATTGGATCATCAGATTTGGGCCTGAACAATTTTTACTCAGTTGGGTTTTCTTAACAGCTTGGGCCCAACCCACAATAACACTCTTTTAGCCTATTAAAGGAAGCAACAAACAGAAAATCATTTATTAATTTATGTACATACAAATTAATTTATTCTTTGATTTTATCCTTTAGTTTGTTACAAAGTAGCTAATAGAGATCGTATATCTGGCTAGGTAGTTAGAGAATAGATTCCTTTTCAGCGTATTTATACAGTAGGCAGTACAAACGTTGGCATCATCAGAAATATACAGGTAATTCTCCTAAATTCTTTTTCAATTCTATCACTTCTTTAGTTGTAATTTGGTTGTCCATGAAGATCCGACAAATGTGACTGAAATTTCTTAGGAAAGCTGGAAAAGTTGATAAAAATATTTGGAATATTTTTAAGGAAAGAAAGAAAGGTTCGGTTGGGGGAGGGGGACTATTACTCCGGTCAAAGAAAGAAAAAAAATGAAAAAACCTGCAAAAATGCCATGTGTCAGCACGTGTAAACACTATTTGGCTAGAATTTGGTTGTGGCATTTTAGGGGTTAAATAAATTCAATCTTGGATAAGGATAGAGTATCCATAAAGTTTAGGTGTATAAATGATTTTTTAGGACAAGGTGAAAGGGGTCTTTATGCATTTTCTCAAAATTTACAACTAAAAGATAATTATATGATTTCCATATCAAAGTTCTAAATATAAGATAATTAATTAAATTATTGTCCTTAAATATTAAAAAGTAACAACAACAACAACAAAAACTATCCAGTATACTCCACCAGGTGGGGTCTGGGGAGGGTAATATGTAGACGAGCCTACCCTACCCGAAAGGGCAGAGAGGCTGTTTCCAATCGACCCTCGGCGCATAGGAAAAAGGGAAATCAGCTGTAAAACAAAAACAAAAACAATAACAATAGAGCATTAGTATCACCCGCAGAAACAGCAGAAATAGCGGAAATAATTATCTAATCATAAGGAACCTAAATACAATCGCATGCAATAATATCATACAGTAACTACGAAGAACTCTAGGAGCCCCTAACCTACAACCCTGATCCTAGACCTCCAGACTCTCCTATCAACGGTCATATCCTCGGAAACCTGCATTCTAGTCATGTCCTGCCTAATCACCTCTCCCCAATGCTTCTTAGGCCTCCCTCTGCCTCGCCGACCGCCAACAATCTCCAGCCGCTCGCAGCTCCTCACCGGGGCATCGGGACCCCTCCTCCGAACATGCCCGAACCACCTCGGCCTCGCTTCTCGCATCTTCTCATCTACCGGGGCCACCCCTACCTTCTCTAGAATAACTTCGTTCCTAATCTTATCTAGTCTGGTGAGCCCGCACATCCACCTAAGCATCCTCATCTCCGCGACCTTCATTCTCTGAACATGAGAGTTCTTCACGGGCCAGCACTCCGCCCCATACAGCATCGTAGGTCTAACCACGGCTCTATAGAATTGCCCCTTGAGTTTGTGAGGAACTTTCTTGTCGCACAGGACCCCTGATGCAAGCCTCCACTTCGACCACCCCACTCCTATGCGATGGGTGACGTCCCTGTCAATCTCTCCGTCCCCCTGAATCGCCGACCCAAGATATCGGACACTGTCCCTCTTGGCGATGGCCTGGGAACCAATCATCACGTCCCTGCCTACCTCACTCGGATCGGCGCCAAACTTGCACTCCAGGTATTCTGTCTTAGAACTGCTTATTTTGAAACCTTTAGACTCGAGAGTCTGTCTCCATACCTCTAGCCTTTCACTAGCACCGACCCTCGTCTCGTCTATCAATACTATATCATCAGCAAAAAGCATACCAAGGCACATCCCCTTGAATATGACGAGTCAGAGCATCTATCACTAAGGCAACACAAGAGGGGGCTCAGCGCCGATCCTTGGTGGAGCCTCATAACCACAGGAAAATGGTCTGATTCGCCACCCACCGTCCTAACCCTAGTCTTAGCACCATCGTACATGTCCTTGATTACTCTGATATAGGCTTCCGGCACGCTCTTCGCCTCCAAGAACCTCTAAAGCACCTCCCTTGGGACCTTATCATACGCCTTCTCCAAGTTGATAAGCACCATATGCAGGTCCTTCTTCTTATCCCTGAATTTCTCCGCCAGCCGCCTGACTAGGTGGATAGCCTCTGTGGTGGAGCGGCTCGGCATGAAACCGAACTGGTTCCCAGATATAGATGCCACCTCCCTCACCCGCGCCTCAATCACCCTCTCCCAAACCTTCGTCGTGTGACTTATTAATTTGATACCCCTATAGTTGTTGCAGCACTGGATGTCCCCTTTGTTCTTGTACAAGGGCACCACTGTACTCCACCTCCACTCATCTGGCATCCTTTTGGTCCTGAAGATCGCATTGAACAACCTATAGAGCCACTCCCCTCCTGACTTACCCATGCACTTCTAGAACTCCACCGGGATCTCGTCAGGCCCGGTCGCTCGACCCCTACTCATCCTACGTAAAGCCCCCATGACCTCCTCCACCCTAATACACCTGCAGTACCCAAGGTCTATATGTTGCTCTGAATGACCCAACTCCCCCAGCTCAATGATACGGTCTCCCTCCTCGTTAAGTAGGTCCCGAAAGTACGCCTGCCACCTCTGCTTGATTTGAGATTCCCCCATCAGAACTCTACCATCCTCGCCCTTGATACACCTAACTTGGTCTAGATCACGTGCCTTCCTTTCCCTCGCTTTAGCCAATCGGAATAACTTCTTATCCCCGCCTCTCTCCCCTAGTTCCTCATACATGCGACCGAACGCCGCGTTTTTAGCTTCCGTGACTGCCATCTTAGCTTCTTTTCTCGCTTCCTTGTAGATCACCCTGTTCGCTCTCCGTTCCTCCTCGCTTGTGCTCCCTGCTAACCTAGCGAACACCGCCTTCTTCACCTCCACTTTTCCTTTGACTACATCGTTCCACCACCAATCACCCTGATGTCTGCCTGAATATCCCTTGGCTACCCCGAGCACATCCCGTGCTACCCCCTATTAAAAAGTAGTTAATGATTATTCTTACATATTAGGGAAATAACTAAAATTTTACTGCTTTGTCCAATATATAATATATTTTTGAAGGATAAAGAAGGCGAACGATATTTCGCTAAGTGCTTTCGTGCGTTTAATATAACTAAATTTAGTTTACGCGCGCGCGTGTATCCTATATAAAAAATATTTTTTCTTAAAAAAATAGCATAAGTAATACTCAGATGTATCTCTGTTATAAAACAAAGATTCAAAAAAATTACAACTTCCTAAAAATAATAAATTCCAATCATATATTTAGGGTTTGTATCCAGTATAGCGACTCTTTCTTCCGGTTTATTTTCATTAATGAATTTATTATGCAAAAATATTATGGAGTAATGTTTGATTAAAAGAGAGAGGTTGTTCGATTTTACATATGATACGAGACCTTGCTAGGTATACGTGCTTTTAACATATTAATTTTTAAAAAAAAAAATGAGTTTGATAGATTATTGACAATTGAAAACATTTTATTCATATTTTACTTAATTTATGGGAGTCCTAATTTGTATCCTTATTTTAATATGCGTTAGTAATAATATTAGGCATGCAACTCGACAAATACTAATTATTCTTATAAATGAAATCTTGATCGTATCTTACTCTACATTTAACGCATTTCTAAAGTAATTTTATAATACATATGATGGATTACATAATATAATCAATTTTATTCTTATTAAGTGAGACAAAATTATACAACTTTTATTAAAATAACTTTCTTATCTTATATGTATAAGGCGGATGTTAAGATTATACTTGTTATATTGACTAATTAGATGAATGTTAAGACGAATTAGTTTATCATGCTTATAGGCTTAGTTAAAACTATTTTTATTCATTGCTTGATTTGTATTGTAATTGATTAGATTAAAAGTAATGACATATAAGACTAAATTTAAAATATAAAAGATTAATAAAAATAATAAAAATAACAAATAAATCTCGGATATGTTATAAATAGAACTCTAATTAGAGTGAATATCTATCTTATAGAAGAGTTCTACTTTGAGGCTAAGTCTTTTCTCTTCCTATAAATAGAGGGGTCTTACCCCATTGTAATTCATCCCAAAGTATCAATAAGAATACTCCTCTCTCTACTTTTCTCTATATTGTTCTTGTTCTTGTATTATTGTTCTTGTTCTTATATTATTTCATAATACGTTATCAGCACGAGTCTCTAACCAATTGAATTTGATTTCTTCATTCTTCCAGAATTTCTGTACGGAAAAATAGAAGAGATGGTATCATCATAAAGTAATGCAACGGGATGGAAACTCAAGAGGTATATTTGATATCACAACATTTATTGGTATACCTTAAAGGTAAGTAATTTACTTTTCCCTTTCAAATTCTTGAAATTCTACGATTTGATTTCATATACAAACATAGACAACAAAGTTTGATTATAACTCTAATGGAGTTTGTAAGGAATTATAACCACGTGAAGTGGAAAAAGTTCTATGTCTTGCCATGATTAAACTCATGTATGATTGTGGGCAAAGAATTGAAAATCCGTCCCATTGAATTTGCTCCATTCTCATTCCCTTTAGAGAATGTGATAGCAGTATGTGATAAGTGTGAAAGAAGACAAAATTATTACCGTGAAGGTATCAATGGATGTGGACGTGGCAATAGACGGAATTATAATCGTCATCATTGTGATAATGAGAATAATAAAGATTCTCAAAATAATCTTTCACTTTATGAAAGTAATATTTGACATGAGATTATATATAGCACATACAGATAATTATGATCCATTCCCTGAAGTGAATGTGATAATCGTACTGTAAGTGGGGACACGCTCTTGATGTAATTTTGTTTTATGTCTGACATTATGAAAAGAAAGTTCGTTGCCATTGAAATTTCGGGCAAGAACTATATGACATGGGTGTTGGATGCTGAAATCCATTTGGATGCAATGGGTCTTGGAGACGCCATTAAAGACAGAAATAATTCATCCACCCAAGACTGTGCTAAAGCCTTGATTTTCTTGCGCCATCACCTTGATGAAGGTTTGAAACTGTGCTAAGGCCTTGATTTTCTTGCGCCATCACCTTGATGAAGGTTTGAAACTGTGCTAAGGCCTTGATTTTCTTGCGCCATCACCTTGATGAAGGTTTAAAAATTGAATATATCACAGTCAAAGATCCACCTATCTTGTGGAATGGCTTAAAGGAGAGATATGACAACCTGAAGTTGGTCACTCTGCCACAAGCACGATGCGATAAGAATCCAAAAGCAAATAGTTCATAAACTATATATTATCGTTGCGGTGGAAAAGGGCACTGGCGAAAATTTGCCGTGTACCAAGACATTTGGTTGAGCTTTATCAAGCATCTCTAAAAGGTAAATGCCCTGAAACCAATTCTGTCTCTGACGACAATTTTGACATCACCCACTTGGATGTGGCAGACTTCTTTGAGCACCCTGAGGGGAAAATAGACCACTTAATTGGTGATGGATCTGTGATGAAGGAAGATGGAATTGTTTGATTTTATTTTACTTATTTGTATTAGTTAGTGAATAAACTAATAGTCATTAGTATCAGCTCGTATTAGTTAGCTTATGATATAATGTTAGTATTAGTTCTTTAGAATGTTTCAATATGCTTAAATTTCAAAGATATTTTTATTTTCCATTAGAGTTAATCGACTAACCTAACAGTTAGTCGATTATCTAATATTTCGCATTAAAACTGAATTTTTCCGCAAGCTAAGTTAGTCGACTATCTGATTTAGATAGTCGACTAACCTGATGACTGTTTACTAAGTTAGTCGACTATCAACTTAGTTAGTCGACTAACTAATATTTCGCATTAAAACTGGACTTTTCCGCAAGGCAAGATAGTCGACTATCTGATTTAGTTAGTCGACTAACCTAATGACTGCTTCCCAAGTTAGTCGACTATTAACTAAGTTAATCGACTAACCTCAGCAGATTTTGAAAATATTATTTAATTATGAAGCAACGGACTAAATTTGTTTATTCTCATGTTCGTATATCTCTTTTGATTAATTGATTCATGTACCACACATACGATATTCAAAGAGAAGAAATATTACTCCCATTTAAGTATGTGTAAGGCAGATGTTACTACAATTTCTGGTAGTAGTAAATTGATTAAAGGCTCCGGAAGAGCAACTATAACTCTGCCTAAAGGAACAACATTTTAGAGAATGCAATGTTCTCCTCCAAGTCTAAAAGGAACTTGTTGAGTTTTAAAGATATCGTTCAAAATGGATATCACATTGAGACAATAGATGAGAATAATCTTGAATTTCTCATTTACTCATGAAAACGAGGCTGCCCACTTCGGTTTGGGGTCACGCCATTTTGCATGCAGCAATGCTAGTTCGTCTCAGAACGACGAATTATCACAAATACTCCCCCTTGCAATGAGTTTTGGGTCATGAACCTAATATATCTCACTTAAGAATTTTTGGATGTGCTGTATATGTGCCTGTAGCACCGCCATATTGCACCAAAATGGGTCTGCAAAGAAGGTTAGGAATATATGTTGAGTTTGAATCGCCCTCCATTATTCGCTACCTCAAAACATTGACAGGGGATTTGTTCACTGCACGATTTGCAGACTGTCAATTCGATGAGACACTTTTCCCAAAATTAGGGGGAGAAGTTGGTGAAACAAAACGGGAAATTTTGTGGAAAAATGCATCATTATCTCATCTTGATCCACATACCTCTATTTGTGAAAAAGAGGTGCAAAATATTATCCATTTGCAAAGAATAGCAAATCGAATGCCAGACGCATTTACAGATTGAAAAGGATAACAAAATCACATATTCCCGCAGTGAATGTGACAACATCTGATTCACGAATACATATTCATTATTGGAATAATATGAATATGAAATTGGTATTGAATATACCACACTCACCCCTAGAAGGAGGTTTGAGATGATATATGAAAATAATGTCATTGTTATGGCATGAATAGTCATTGGTCACGTACCTATTGTACGCCAAAATAATTTGTCAATGTGATTATCAAAGGACAATAATAATGCAAGAAACATATCTTGCATATAATTTTGACATGACCATAATGGTATAACTTTCTCTTTAAAAGAGATATTCACCACATGGATGTTGATGAATTTGTGGTAGTACAAAATTAATTGAGAGCTCTAGAAGAGCCAATTATTACTATGTTGGAGAAATACAATTGATTACCAATAAGGTATTGTGTTGTAGTAAGTCTCAAAGAAACTTATTCAGTTTCCAAAGTATATGCGAAAGCGATTGATTATATTGAGACTATAAATAAAGGAAAGATTTGATATCTTCTATTACTACAACTTGTAGCGGGATAATCTCTATGTGAAAAACTACCCGCTTTATTCTCCAGTTTGTACTACACAAGAATACCACAATAAAGTGGACGTTTATTGATATAAAAACCCATATCATAATAAACTTGAAGTTTATTGATAATTTCACATGTCATGGTGTAAATTTGAAGTTTATCAATATTGATAATTTATTCAGTTGGCATTCGGGTTAGCCATATCATTTTAAGTATGATGTGTAGTAATAGAGAATTCACATGGTTAAATATTAAAGAACTAGAAAGTTCTTTACGAATTCGCTTGTATTACTTGTTCTCATTAATTAATTGACCAACTAAAGAGTTCGGGTTGAATCCCATAAATTCTGGAAATATCAAAGGTGAATATGGGCCCATTCACCTGCCATGTATACCACATATGATGCATCTATGATATGGTTACATGTGCGATTGTTATTAACCCGCAGCCTGGCCGGTGCTTGCGAGGTAAATTGCTCAGTAATATAACTTCGAGCATAATTTCCAGATTTTCTATTCAAGATAGTTCATCTTGATAAGTTGGTTTATATCATAGTTGGTTTAGCAAGATAATTATTGAGTGCCTCCACTTAATAGCTAAACTGTTTCTTATGAGAACAAAGTTATATATATCAGTTTAATATACGTTGTATACGAGAGTATATTATATTCTCCCCTCACAAGTGGTTCAGGGTCAGGAACCAAATAATTTCATCTTATTATTATTGATGTGCGGTGTATATTTTCATTAATACCATAATGCACAAAGATGGACTCTCAAAGTTGAGGAAACAAGTTAGCTTTTCTAACATGAGGGGGAGACATGATAAACACTTGAGAAAAGGTTACATGGGATGAATTATCATTTGTATATATAGATCCTCGAATATCATAATATGAACCTGAAGTTCATAAAAGGATAATTCAGTTGCACCATATTGCAAAGCATGCTATACGCATTTGCTGACCCAAAGAAAGTAACTATATTCTCACTGCAAATGCTCATATTAAGTCCCAGAAGGACAAAGTCTTTGATACGCTTAAAGCATATAGACAAATCGGTTTCAAAATAACTTCTTAATAAAGAAGATGAGCAAATGATCAAAGTGATCATAATGGGGAGGCAAGTGATCTACAAGATCACATGACATAACACTTCATAAAATCTCATGAGAGATTCAGGTACCTGAATATATGAATAAAGAGATCTCCATGTTATGTCTTTATGAAAATTTACTGGAACCGATATAAAATGTTCGTCGACGACATCTATGATAGCGCTAAATATCGATGAGGATCTTATGTTTGTCGAATACAAATAAAAATATTGGCTAAATGGAAGAGATACAATTCAAGCAGAATTGATTCCATATGAAAGACATGTAGTTTTGGACATGTAGTTCAAATACTTGAAAGTATAAAGCCAATGGTATGTGTAATCAGTTTTCGATATCTTATTTGTTTAGCATGACATGAAAACTTGATATGCATCTAAAGTCTATTATATGGCTTATATGACTTAACTTATATGTCAATCCATGAAAGATTGAAGTTGCTTGAAGCATATACAATTCTTGGTCATGAAGTACCACATCCTAAGTGCAACTTGTGTACATATGTATCTTGCTATAACTATAAGCATGATGACATCGAGAATACCTCTATGGAGATATTGAAGAGTCATTCCACGACATTATATGAAGATGTTCATATCTATCAAGAATGATAATTTCAAGGTGCGGAATATTTATTCAAATCAATATGGCTGATTTATTTATCAAAAGATCGTTTTGAAGATGGTGCACAAGATCGGAATGCGAAGACTCAAGGATATGAACTGATGCTCTTTTCAGGGGGAGTTAATGCGCGTTGCACTCTTTTTCCCTTACAAGGTTTTGTCCCAATGGGTTTTCCTTGCAAGGTTTTTAACGAGGCAACCAATAGGCGCATATTCAAACATGTGTACTCTTTTTCTTTTTCTTTAATTTTTCCCATTGGATTTTGTTTTAGTTAAGGTTTTAACGAGGCACATTATTGAATAGACATTCAAGGGGGAGTGTTATAAGTAGAACTCTAATTAGAGTGAATGTCTATCTTATAGAAGAGTTCTACTTTGAGGCTAAGTCTTTTCTCTTCCTATAAATAGAGGGGTCTTACCCCATTGTAAATCATCCCAAAGTATCAATAAGAATAATCCTCTCTCTACTTTTCTCTATATTGTTCTTGTTCTTGTATTATTGTTCTTCTTCTTATATTATTTCATAACAGGATACATGATTAAGATGAGAATAGATAAGCCATAAAATATAGAGTAATGCATTACTAAGTCGCAACAAAATAATATTCTTGGAACCGAAAAAATGTAAGAAACAACTGACAAAATGTTTTTAAAAAAACAAAAAGAAAGTCACGTACTCAGAAAAAGTGAACAAGAATTAAGTGGAAAGTCAAATAGTATTTGGTTCAAAGTCCATACAATTAGGTTGTCTAATTTTGGTAAAATCTTATTTGATTTTGAAATTCTAAATTTTAGACTTTTTTGTATAAATTAAATAAGGAAGTATTTGATATACAAAATATAATTAATTTTGAAGCCCTAAATTTTAGGGAAATAACTTAAATCACTATTTATCCAATATAAAATATATTTTAAAAGGTAAATGATGGCTATATTCGACGAATCCCGCTTCGAACAAATTTCCAGAGCACGAAACATCGAAGCGGACGGCCTGGCAAAGTTGGCTGCAGTCACCAAAAACATCAACAAAGAAAGTATGGTCACGCTCCTCCACTCGGCCATTAATCACACCGATGTACTTTCCTTAAACCTGACTTGGGACTAGCACAACCAGTTCATATCTTTTCTACAGGACGGGACATTACCCCCGATAAAAAGGAGGCGAAGAAGCTTCGCATACAGGCCGCCCGATACTGCATGATCAACAACGACCTTTACAAAAGGACGTTCGGTGGCCCCCTAGCCAAGTGCTTAGGGTCGCACCAAACGAGGCCGGTACTCGAAGAAGTGCACGAAGGCCATTGCGGCACTCACACTGGAAATCGCGCCCTTGTGCGATGCATCATACGTGCCGGCTACTACTGGCCCACCATGAAAAAAGAGGCAGCTGAATATGTCCGCCGACGCGAGCAGTGCCAAAAGTACGCCCCAATGATACATCAACCAGGAGAACCCCTCCATTCCATCACTTTCCCCTGGCCATTCATCAAATGGGGAATGGATATAGTCGGCCCGCTACCCACAAGACGAGGAAAGGTACGATTTTTTACTTGTTTTAACTGACTATTTCTCCAAGTGGAAGGAAGCAGGTGCGTACGCGCAAATACGCGAACAAGTGGTCATCGCCTTCATATGGAAGAACATCATATGCCACTTCGGCATCCCCAAAGAAATCAGCTGCGACAACGGGCGCCAGTTCATCTGTCAAAAAATGACCGAGTTCTTCGAGAAATGGCACATCAAAAGGATACTATCCACGCCATAACACCCCACCGCCAACGGCCAAGTGGAGTCCTCCAACAAAATAATTATGAACATACTGAAAAAGAAGCTTGAATATGCCAAGGGGCTATGGCCCGAACTACTGCCCGAAGTTTTGTGGGCACATAGAACTACACCCAAGTCCAGCACCGGAGAAACCCTGTACTCACTAGTTTATGGAACCGACGTGGTCATACCTATCAAAGTAAGCGAACCCAGCCTAAGGTATTCGCACACCAGTGGAACAGAAAACGACACCAGCAGACTTCAAGATCTTGATGAAGACGAAGAAAGAAGGGAAATGGCCCACATCAGGATGGTATCCCAAAAACAACAAATCGAAAGATATTACAACAAAAGGGCAAAAATAAGGTCACTCAAAGTAGGAGACTACGTCTTCAAACCTAAGACGTTGGCCTCCAAAGACCCAAACTAAGGAAAGCTGGGCACATACTGGAGGGACCCTGTAGATCACAGTGGCAGCCGGGAAAGGAGCATTCCAGCTAGAGACAATGGAGGGAAAATGCTCCAGAACAACTGGAACGTCGCTCACCTCAAACATTTCAACTTCTAAAAGGCGTCGCCTAAGTCGTACTCTTTTTCCTTTACCCGGATTTTGTCCCAATTGGGTTTTCTCGGGAAGGCCTTTAACGAGGCGGCAAAGGGAAAACCTGGAGATGTTTGCAGTACAAGTGTATCATATCAGCCTCTCCGCATACTCTCCAAGCCCGACATGATACAAGGACTGGATTAGTTCCATCTCCAAATGTATAAAAAGGCTACGGCCATCTTCAAATGTATGAAAGGGCTACGGCCATCTCCAATGTATGAAAGGGCTATGGCCATCTCCTATGAAAGGGCTACAGCAGTCTCCAAGTGTATGAAAAGGCTACGACCATCTCCAAATGTATAAAAGGGCTGAAGCCATCTCCAAATGTATGAAAAGGCTACGGCCATCTCCAAATGTATGAAAAGGCTACGGCCATACCCAATGCATGAAGTGGCTACGGCCATTGTTTTTACACGGCTAAGGCCATCAAACTTTACATGGCTACGGCCATTATATTTACATGGCGAAGGCCGTCGAATTTTACATAGCTACGGCCATTGTTTTTACACGGCTAAGGCCGTTTAATTTTACATGGCTAGGGCCATTATTTTTACACGGCTAAGGACGTCGAATTTACATGGCTGTGGCCATTATTTTTACACGGCTAAGGCCGTCGAATGTTACATAGATACGACCATTGTTTTTACACGGCTAAGGCCATCAAATTTTACATGGCTACGGCCATTGTCTTTACACGGTTAAGCCTGTCGAATCTTACATGGCTAAGGTCATCCACTTTTACATGGCTAAGAAAATTATTTTTACACGGCTAAGGCGATCGAATTTTACATGACTATGGCCTTTGTTTTTACACAGCTAAGGCCGTCGAATTTTACATGGCTACGGCCATTGTTTTTACACAGATAAGGCCATGGAATATTACATGGCTATGGACATTGTTTTTACACGGCTAAGGCCGTCAAATGTTGCATGGCTACGACCATTATTTTCACACGGCTAAGGCCGTCGAATGTTACATAGCTACGGCCATTGTTTTTACAGGTCTAAGGCCGTCAAATTTTACACGACTACGGCCATTTTTTTTGACACGGCTAAGGCCGTCGAATCTTACATGGCTACGGCCATTGTTTTTACATGGCTAAGGCCGTCGAATTTAACATGGCTACGGCCATTGTTTCTACACGGCTAAGTCCGTCGAATTTTACATGGCTACGGCCATTATTTTTACATGGCTAAGGCCGTCGAATTTTATATGGCTTCAGCCATTGCTTTTACACGGCTAAGGTCGTCGAATGCTACATGGCTACGGCCATTGTTTTTACACGGCTAAGGCCGTCGAATGTTACATGGCTACGGCCATTGTTTTTACATGGCTAAGGCCGTCAAATTTTACATGGCCACGGACATTATTTTTACACGGCTAATGCCATCGAATTTTACACGGCTACGGCTATCATTTTTATACGCCTAAGGCCGTCGAATTTTACATGGCTACGACCATCGTTTCTACACGATCAAGGCCACTGAATGACCCACTTAGCTTCAACTACGGAAAAAAATACAACAATGTTCCAGAAAACAGAAAAGATTAACTATGGAAAAATATCATATGTCTTTATCCTCAAAAGGGTCAACACCCATGATACAAAAATCGGTATTTACAAACATATTTACAAAAATCCTAAAGGCCTCTGCCACTCTGATTATCCTGCCCCGCCTGGTCTTCATGTGGCCCGTCTTCATTCGCAGGAGGATACGCCTTGGAAATCTAAGAGCTGGACTCCAAACGGTTGACATCTGCAGAGTTACCCCCCCCCCCCCCCGGGCCGGTGATTCGGGACTATAGCCGGCCGTTTCACGGGCAGCTCTAACCAACTAGCGTTTGCTCTAAACTTCTGCCTTAGATGCTCACCCGACCGCCCAAAATTCTTCAAGTACGACCTGTCGGGCCTCCGCATACACCCACATCTAGTTGCCTCAAGAGACGCACGACGTGTGCAAGAGCCCGCTTGAGGTCCTCAACCTCATCCTTCTTAGCATTAAGTTCCATCGTTAAGGCCGGAACCCGAGTGCGCAATTCCGCTGCCTCCTCTGCCACTACGCGGCTGAGCTGTAATTCTTCGTCCTTAGCTTGAATAAGGACCTCCATCTCTACAGTCCGCGGTCATGAGTTGTTTGTCGACTTTCTCCAGCTTAGCCACCCTCTTCTTCAACTGCTCCTCTGTTGAGTTGTCCCACATCGGAGGGATTTGAGGTCCTTAGTCTCCTTATATGGCTTGGACAATCCTTACCTCATAAGCTAGCTTTTGGGATGGAGTTAGGCCCAAGGTCCATTCTTATCATGGTATCAGAGCCAGGCCCATCCCAATTATTGTCACCGATGTTGGGCCCCCATTTATGTTGTCCACGCTCCAGAGATCTGGGCGTGAGGGGGGTGTTGAGTTGTCCAACATCTGAGGGATTTAAGGTCCTTAGTCTCCTTATATGGCTTGGACAATCCTCACCTCATAAGCTAGCCTTTGGGGTTGAGTTAGGCTCAAGGTCCATTCTTATCATCCTCAGATTGCACGGGGCCCTCACGGATCACCCTGAAGTTAGGTCCTGTTATACATATCGGCCAAGGTCTGGTGCGCCTCACGTGTCCTGTTCTATTTTTGCACCAACCTACTGTATTTGGCCACCTTCTTCTTCAGGCGCCGACCCCTTTACGCCTCCAAGATAAGAGTCTGGAAAAATCCGAAAAGTAAGTGCAAGGAAAATCACCCTCCACAAATGCAAAAGAAAAAATCATCAATCAAGACAAAATATATACCTGCAAGGCCGCACCTGCCACTCTTCGGGCCAAGTCCTTGTCGCTGAGCTCCGCCAGGGCCGCGCTTTCATCAGCCGCATAAAAGCGTCATGTTGGTGGCCGCCTCCTTGCAATTTTCCAACAAATTATAATGACTAGGAATCACTATGCGACGGGAAGACTGGCCAGCCACCATCTCCACTTGGTCCAAGGATCCACCTTTTCTGCCCGCGCCTCAATGGCAATCTCCGGGCCCGCCATGACCACACTTTCACCCCTTCTTTCCAAGCGTCCAGCGACCCGAAATTCCGAGCACATGTCGAGCAGAGTTTTGTAGCAGCCTCCCTCCTAAGAGCGAACCTCCTTGAGCGAATGGCCTCAGCCATAAAGACCGGCCTAATTCAGGGCAGGGTGGTTTAACCTTCTCTGACTGAGTGACCACCGCCTTGCCAGTAAGAATCCGGAATCTCCTCATCTCCAAAGACTCTTCCTCTTCAAGGTCCCCCTCCACGGAACGCAAGTCGGGCTCAGATGGCGTCAGTTCCACAGCGGGCGTCCTTATGGGGGAAACCTCGGGGACGATCCCAGGCACAGCCGCCGGTATCTCCTTGGGCGTCGTTTCAATTATGGCCCCAGGGTCTGCGTCAGACACTAACTCCGGAGCTGCCTCTGATGCGACCTCTTGTCTTGAGGGGGGAGAAGCACTGCCCCTAGACATACCTACGAGGATCATATCCTCCTCGTCAGAATTAGATACCGCCTTAGAGGGGCGGCCACAGTTTTCTTCTTCTTCTTCTGCACCTTCTTAGGAGCACCCCGATCTACCAAGACATGTATGAGTTGAGCAAGGGAAATTATGAGGAACCCCCAAGCTAGAACAGAAAGGAAAAATCAAGCAAGTTTGTTACCTATCGGGCCATAAGAGAAAGGCGCTTCGGGGATACCGGGTTCAATTCCTAGGAACGAAAGTTGTAAAAGAAAAGAGAAACGAGTACCGGAAAAAGACGAGGAAAAGATTGAGTAAATACTCTCTGAAAAAGTTCGAAAGATGAATTGCGTTCAACCTCCCCTCTATTTGTAAGAAAAGGCACACGGAATCGAAAAGGCATGATTCGAAAACCGGGACGGGAAACCAAAATGTCACGTCATGGCCTGAACCGCCTCGGGATCAAAAGTAATGATCACGCACGTGATCGATGATGTCATCCTAAAAGGAGCCCTAAAAGGAGGTTATATGTCAACGGCATAACACCTTCACATATGATCACGCCTTTTTCCGCAGTATCTACTGGTACGCCAAATTCCTAGAAAGGACGAGCATGTATATCCGTTCGTTGAAGACGTCTCTCGGCTACATCCCCAACAAACGGAGGGACTATCTGTATTGGGCAAATTTGGTTCCCTATGTTCTCATGTTATCTACAGACACCCTTGACGTAGAGAGCGGCCTGATTGAGGCCGACTCGAGTAAGGTCGACCCCAGTAAGTGGACGGACCGAGTGACATGACTCAAGACGACATCGTTTGGAGCTCTGACTCTCCCGTACACAGAGACCACCAACCCTTGTACTTTTCTTTGATTATTTCGAGAAAGGTCCCTTAATATATAAAGGGGACCTTCCCTTTGTAAAGACTCATGTGTATTTTGCTATTCAGAATATACAACTCTCTCTCTCTCTCTCTCTCTCTCTCTCTCTCTCTCTCTCTCTCTCTTGCGAAAAGATTATTACTTGCCTTATTGTTCTTACATCTCAAGCTATCTACACTATTATTACAGATCTTAGCTATGCGATATTTTCTAGTTCATATTACGCATGATTCCGATTAACCCTTATTATTTTCAATTGTTCTTAAGTTTAATAAGCATTTACATTAACTTTTGAGCCAAACAAACATGAAAGATTATAATTATGAGCATATATACATTTTAATACACGGCATTAGAAAAGCAGTGTTAGTTAGAACTCTATTTTTGGTTAACAAATTTATTACTACCAAAAGGAGAAAGAGGAAAACTCAGATTTAAAGTTTTATATAAGGTAAATTCCTATACAAAATATGCCTTTTGAGATTCGAGTCTTACTGTCTTCCCATAGTGAATTTGAACACGAATTGAATTGAGTCCTCCACTATCTAATTTACATAAGTTTCATAATGTAATTGAATTTAAAGTTCATTATAATCTGTCGTCTAAATATGAGTAGTATCTAACTTTTATATAAGGTAAATGTTAATTGAAATTAAAGTTCTAGATATTGCGACTTTCTACCTAATTTAGATACGAAAATATTTAATAAATAAAATTTTAGCTTACTTCAAAGCCTAAATATTAGGAAGATCAAATTACTATTTCGTTTAATGTGAAATTTATTTTTAAAGGTTAAGAAAAACGAACGACATTTCGTTAAGGGCTTCTGTACTTTTAATATAGTATAGAATACAGAATAAATATAGATAGATAATATACAATAATTTAATAATATTTACATATATGGTTCAATTTTTAAAATATGGTGAATAGTGATTTAAGATACAAAGAAGCATCAAATGAGATAATACATTCGGGAAAAAGAAAGAAATAAAGAAAGTATGTTTGATCCAACGTCACCATTCAGAAAAAGAAGAGAAAAGAAAAGAACTTGATATAAATAGACTTCTATTTAAGGTGAATGTCTTTAATTAGAGAGATTCTAGAGTTCTATTCTTGGTAGCTAAATCATCCTCCTCCCTATAAATAGAGGTGCTCTCTACCATTGTAAATCACTCCTAACATTCTCTAAGTATCAATAAGAAGAACTCTCTCTACTCTTCTCTCTATTTGCTCTTGTTCTTGAGTTATTGTTCTTGTCTTTTACATTATTTCATAACACGTTATCAGCACGAGACTCTACCGTCTCAAGAACCATTCTCGAGAAATCTAAGAATTACTTCCAAATTGAAGCTATGCGGGGATAATATCTCCGATTATGATATGCTTGAGAAAACGTTTACAACGTTTCATGCCTCCAATATAGTACTGCAACAACAGTACAGAGAGAAAGGCTTTACAAAGTACTCTGAACTGATTTCTCTTCTACTAGTGGCTGAGCGAAATAATGACCTGCTCATGAGAAATCATGAAAATCGACCCACTGGGTCTACACCACTGCCTGAAGCAGATAAGGTGCACTCTCATTATGCCAAACATGAAAAGGACCATGGTCATGGTCGTAAACGGGGTTATAGCCAGGGACGTAGACAAGGAAGAAATTCCAATGAAGTCCGTCAACCCCCAAGGAGAGATAACCGCCGAAAGCAGAAACGGGGTCATGAAGATCCTAAGGCAAATGGTTCAGAAACTATATGTTATCGTTGCGGTGGGAAAGGGCACTGGTCAAAGACTTGCCGTATACCAAGACACTTGGTTGACCTTTATCAAGCATCTCGAAAGAGAAAAGGCCCTGAAACAAATTTTGTCTATGACGACAATGAGGACATCACCCACCTGGATGTGGCAGACTTCTTTGAGCAACCCGATGGGAAAATAGACCACCTAATCGGCGATGGATCCGTGATGAAAGAAGATGGAGTTATTTGATTTTGTTCTACTTATTTGTATTAGTTAGTGAATAAACTAATAGTCATTAGTATTAGCTCGTATTAGTTAGTTCATGATGCAATGTTAGCAGTAGTTCTTTAGAATATCTTCAATATGCTCAAATATCAATAAAGTTTTTATTTTCCAGTAGGGGTAATCGACTAGCCTGAAAAACTAGTCGATTATCTACTTTTTTCGCATTAAAGTTGAAAAACAATTGATCAACAATCGATTGTCGTTGACTAACAATCGATTGTCATTAGACAGTGTAATCTGGAATTTTTCAAAAATCACCCACAATCAATTGTCTATGTCTAACAATCGATTGTCGTTAGATAGTGTAATCTGAAATTTTTCAAAAATCATCCACAATCGATTGTCTATGCATAACAATCGATTGTCTTGAAACAATGAGGTCTGGAATTTTTCAAAAATCATCCACAATCGATTGTCTATGCATAACAATCGATTGTCTTGAAACAGTGAGGTCTGGAATTTTTCAAAAATCATCAACAATCGATTGTTTGTAAGTAACAATCGATTATCTGAAGAAAACGTTTAAACTGAAATTTTCAAACTGCAAAGTAATGGATAACATATCTGATTTTGTTAGTCAACTGTTAGCAGCAGATTTTGAAAATATTATGTGACACAAAAGAATTGAACTTGTTTATTCTTATGTTCTTGTATCTCTTTTATATGTCAAACCATGGGAAGTAAATTGATTGAAGGCTCCGGAAGAGCAATTGTAACTCTGCCCAAGGGCACGACGTTAATCATAGAGAATGCAATGTTCTCCTCCAAGTCTAAAAGAAACTTGTTGAGTTCCAAAGATATCATTCAAAATGGATATCATATTGAGACAATAGATGAGAATAATCTTGAATTCTTCATGAAAACGAGGCTGCCCATTTCGGTTTGGGTTCACGCCATTTTGCATGCAGCAATGCTAGTTCGTCGGCTGCCCACTTTGGTTTGGGTTCACGCCATTTTGCATGCAGCAATACTAGTTCGTCGGCTGCCCACTTCGGTTTGGGGTCACGCCATCTTACATGCAGCAATGCTAATTCGTCTCAGACCGACGAATTACCACAAGTATTCCCCGTTGCAATTGGTTTTGGGTCATGAACCCAATATATCCCATTTAAGGATTTTTGGATGCGCAGTATATGTGCCTATTGCACCGCCATCCCGCACCAAAATGGGTCCGCAAAGAAGGTTAGGAATATATGTTGGGTTTGAATCGCCCTCCATCATTCGCTACCTCGAAACATTGACAGGCGACTTGTTTACTGCACGATTTGCAGACTGTCGATTTGATGAGACACTTTTCCCAAAATTAGGGGGAGAAGTTGGTGAAACCAAACAGGAAATTTTGTGGAAAAATGCATCATTATCTCATCTTGATCCACATACCTCTATTTGTGAAAGAGAGGTACAAAAGATTATCCATTTGCAAAGAATAGCAAATCAAATGCCTGACGCATTTACGGACTTGAAAAGGATAACGAAATCCCACATTCCCGCGGAAAATGTTCCAATCCGTATTGATGTCCCTGTTGGACAATCATCTAGTGTCATAACCAATGAGTCGAATGCACGCCTGAAACGTGGCAGACCATTAGGTTCCAAAGATCGAAATCCTAGAAAGAGGAAAAAGAACGATCAAAATGACACCACGAAAGAATCTCATGATTTAACAAATTCTGAGACTCATGAAGAATCCATTGAGCCCGAGACTCTGGAAAATACGGAACTATCCCTAAATCCAATTAATATTGAGGCAAATATTAATCGAGTGGATATTGTGGTGGATAATGCCTTTGCTTATAATGTAGCATCTAGCATTATGCAAGAATGTGAGGATCTCGAACCTCAATCTGTTGAAGAATGTCGAAAAAGACAGGATTGGCCAAAGTGGCAAGAAGCAATTCAATCAGAATTGAATTCGCTGGCAAAACGTGAAGTTTTTGGCCCTATAGTTGAAACACCTAATGGTGTTAAGCCTGTCGGCTATAAATGGGTCTTTGTACGCAAAAGAAATGAGAAAAACGAGGTACAAAGATATAAAGCACGCCTTGTTGCACAAGGTTTTTCTCAAAGGCCTGGTGTCGATTATGAAGAGACATATTCGCCTGTAATGGATGCGATAACCTTTCGTTATCTCATAAGTTTTGCTGTCCATGAAAAGCTTGACATGCACTTAATGGATGTAGTTACTGCCTATCTTTATGGCTCACTTGATAATGAGATACATGAAAATTCCCGATGGACTCAAGGTGCCAAACGCGCACAACTCAAAATCTCGGGAAATGTTCTCAATTAAATAGCAAAGATCCTTGTATGGTCTAAAGCAATCTGGACGAATGTGGTATAATCGTCTTAGTGAGTACTTGTTAAAAGAAGGCTATATAAATGACGCCATTTGCCCGTGTGTTTTTATAAAGAAAACAACATCAGAATTTGTTGTACTTGCCGTATATGTTGATGACATAAACCTTATTGGAACCCCTAAAGAACTCCAAAAGGCAATTGATTATCTAAAGGATGAATTCGAGATGAAAGATCTCGGAAAGACTAAACTATGTCTTGGTTTGCAAATTGAATATTTGGCAAACGGAATTTTTGTTCATCAATCTACCTATACAGAAAAGGTACTGAAACGGTTTTACATGGATGAAGCACATCCTTTAAGTACACCGATGGTTGTTCGATCACTTGATGTGAACAAAGATCCATTCCGACCACAAGAAAGGAATGAAGAGCTACTTGGTCCTGAAGTACCATATCTTAGCGCAATTGGCGCACTAATGTATCTTGCAAATACTACAAGACCTGACATATCATTTTCAGTTAATGTCTTAGCAAGATTTAGCTCGGCTCCTACAAGGAGACATTGGAATGGGATCAAACACATATTGCGGTACCTAAAGGGAACTACCGATATGGGCTTATTTTATGGCAAGAATTGCAGCCCGGATCTTGTTGGTTATGCTGATGCTGGATATTTGTCCGACCCACACAAGGCTCGATCTCAAACGGGTTATGTGTTTACCTGTGGAGAAACCGCCATATCTTGGCGATCGACTAAGCAATCAATTGTGGCTACTTCATCTAATCATGCCGAGATAATTGCTATTCATGAAGCAAGTCGGGAGTGTGTGTGGTTGAGGTCTATAATACATCATATCCAAGACAAATGTGGTTTGAAGTGTGATAAACTACCCACAACTTTGTATGAAGACAATGCAGCATGTATAGCTCAATTGAAGGGAGGATTCATAAAAGGAGATAGAACGAAGCATATTTCACCAAAGTTATTCTTCACACATGATCTTCAAAAGAATGGTGATATCAATGTTCAACAGATTCGTTCAAGCGACAATATGGCTGATTTGTTCACAAAATCTCTACCAAAGTCAACCTTCAAGAAGCTAGTTCACAAGATCGGGATGCGAAGACTTAAGGACATAAATTGATGTTCTTATCAGGGGGAGTTAAGGCGCGTTGCACTCTTTTTCCCTTACAAGGTTTTGTCCCACCGGGTTTTCCTTGCAAGGTTTTTAACGAGGCAACCAATAGGCGCATATTCAAACATGTGTACTCTTTTTCCTTACTTTAATTTTTCCCATTGGGTTTTGTTTTAAGGTTTTAACGAGGCACATCATTGAATAGACATTCAAGGGGGAGTGTTATAAATAGACTTCTATTTAAGGTGAATGTCTTTAATTAGAGAGATTCTAGAGTTCTATTCTTGGTAGCTAAATCATCCTCCTCCCTATAAATAGAGGTGCTCTCTACCATTGTAAATCACTCCTAACATTCTCTTAGTATCAATAAGAAGAACTTTCTCTACTCTTCTCTCTATTTGCTCTTGTTCTTGAGTTATTGTTCTTGTCTTTTACATTATTTCATAACAGAACTTATATTTATAATTTATCCAAACAAGGGCTCACATGGATAAAGACACAAGAGTAAATTACGCAGCTAATTACTAATTACAGTGTAAGTGGAAATAGTTGATATCCAAATATGTTACATGTGAAACTTTTAGCCTTTCTTTTTAGTATGACCTCATTTGTTCTAACTTAATGATTGCATCTTAATGGTTCAGACCCCTATACTTGTTTTTATAAAGATTTAACCATTTGGAACTTTTTCGTCCCTACTAATCGAATAAGAATATTACAGTGTAAGTGGAAACAGTAGAGTGTTCTATTGCAGTGAATGAGACGTCTTTACAAATGATTGGGGTCCTATTTATAATTTATATAGGAAGGGAAAATCCTAATATGATACATTTTCAATTATGGTAAAGAATTCTATTGGTACAACTGTATAACAACCTAGTACGAACTCGTACTATTTCGTACAAATCTTATCCCTTAATTTATGTCATGATCCATGTGTCCTTGACAAATTCCGGCTCTTTCTTGAGTGTCATCGGAATTGTATTGTCCTCGAGGCAGATCATGACAAGTTCCGATCTGCTTCTCGAGGTACGCATATCCCGGCCAGGCTCGCTTCTTACTTCGAGATTTCGAACTCGCGCTCGGGTATGATCTAGTTTTTGAAATCGAGCTCTCCAATTTAGACTGTATATATGAATAACTTTCAACCAATATTTAACTTAAGAAAAGATAAATTTCTTGGCTTTTCGAAATAGTTCGCCATCAAAAATGAATCCATTATTTCGATTTGTTTTTTGTTATAGAATTACATGAATTTGCATAGATGGTACGGTTGGTATAATCTTCATCTTTGCTCCAGCACTCCAAGGGTCATTTCTGTCCAAACAAATGCATATCCCTCTTCCTAACAGCAACTGCAACTGAGGCTGCGACTTACGATGAAAAATGTCCATTGTTCCCCATGAGTAATATTCTCTCATCACTCTAAGGGAACTCCACAAGAGCTTGTCGATATTTCCATTTTTAATCTTCTTGTTACTAGATGTTTTTGTTTTTCCTTTCCTTCACTGAGCCGAGGGTCGATTGGAAACAACTTCTTTGCCCTTTCGGGTAGGGGTAAAGCTCGTCTACATATTACCCTCCCCAGACCCCACTTTGTGGGACTATGCTGGATAGTAGTAGTTGTTGTTGTTACTAGATATATGCAATTGAGGTGTGATAACATTTCTGTGATTGTGACATTTCAATGAAAGAACCCTCTCTAATCCAATTGAATGTATGGTTTTTTTCTGGAAGAGAAAACCGTTAGCGCGATTAAGCAAATAAGACAAACGGATATGATCCCCAACCCTTGGCAAATAGTACTAGACATTTGTTTGTTATCTCATTGAATACTTCAGCTTCGTGTGATAGAATCCTGTCCTATTTCCATTGTGACTAGCTGCAATAGTTACTTTCTCCCCTTCTATTGAAAGGGTCTCTTTACATTTTGCCAGGAAAAATAAAGAACCAAGAGATAATTGGAAAATATATGGCAGTAAGCAAAAGAGAAAGAAGCAACCTGTAAAGAGTTAAATGCTGAGCAACTAAATACACATTACAAATGAGGTATGGTATAAAAATGTGTCAAATTCCTTCCTTGACATGAGCCTTCCTCAGGTTCAGGGACTTGTATATGTACTCCCTACAATATAAGCAAGGTCCTTAAATACAATAGAGGGTACAGAAAGAGCAAAGAGAAGACCACACACTTAGGTATTTTATACGTATAGCAATGGAGAGATCAACTAGTCAGATAATTAAGCTTATAGCTCACTTGTTAACAAGCTTCTCCAGATGCGAGTGATGGAATGGGGAAGGGCAAGCGGATTTGACACCAAGCAATATGGAGCTCGCTGCCCAAAGAATGGTCAAAACTAGAGTGCAGGCATTAGCTGGTCTCATCATACCGGCTTAAAAATTGGATTATACAAGGATATACATGTTCTGCAGCCTGCAGACACCAGGAAGAGTAAAAGCTGTTATGCAACAACAAATGGAGAAAATATTAACAAAGCACATGGGAAAGATGCCTATTTCACGGAGTTGAGAAAGTAAATAACTTATACTGTATTCTCTATTCTAGGTATATTTAACTCTTCCGGTTTGCATAAGAAAACAAAAAACATGAAAGGTGTATCCCAATGTAACTAGGCAACTCTCGGCTTCCAGCATTTTTCGGTTCTTCACCATCCTTCTGTACTCCGTCTATCTATCAATCAATCAACTGCGCCTCAATCCTAAATCAGTAGGGGTTGGTTATAGAATCGTCCATATCCAATCCAGACTATTCAGGTTCATCTCATTGTAATACAAACTAATTTGCCATTCAAATCAAATTAAGGTTCCCCTAAAACTCACATTTATTCCCACACAATTAACTAGTTCAAATCCAATCAGTTAGTATCACCCATATAGTTCCTTCGTTTATATTGTATTCTGTTCTCCTTTATGTATTCCAAAAGAAGCAAGCAAGTTATTAAATTTTTACATACCATGCGTCCTCCCACCAAGTCATAATGAGCAAAATGCGGACCATTAGCATCCCCCAATACTTTGTAGGTAACCAAGTGTTCCGGGATGAGCTTTGCAGTTTCTGCTTGAATCAATATGTTGCAAGAGAAGAATTGTTAGAAAGCTTACCATCCTCAGACAGAACCATGAGCGCCAAAGTACTATGAAACATACCATGCACTGCTTCTGGTGGGCAGATTAGGTCTTTATCTCCAGCAAGAGCCAGCACGGGTACATTGCTTTTGTGAAGATTATCCTTGTAGAAAATTTTACCACTTCTGTCGCGGAGTCCTCCTTCTCGAAAAGCTGTAGTCAACTGCAAAATAAGTTTAGCAGGGATAGTACCTGCCAGAAGATCTATTAGAAAATTTAGAGAAAAAGCTTTATGTGAAATCTTAAGAAACATAGAGACAATCGTGATCATCTAAAGAAACTCTCTAACAAACGCAAGTGAAATTCCTGAATCACCCTCATACTACAGTCAGCGTAACTGGTAAAGTTGCTGCCATGTGACCAAGAGGTCACGGGTTCAAGCCGTGGAAATTCCTGAATCACCCTCATACTACAGTCAGCGTAACTGGTAAAGTTGCTGCCAATGTGACCAAGAGGTCACGGGTTCAAGCCGTGGAAACGGCCTCTTGCAGAAATGCAGGGTAAGGCTGCGTACAATAGACCAAAGAGTCAAATAAAGATATTGATATATACAGCTCGCTGACAAAGGATAAAAATATCTAGCTGGAAATGGACTATATAGCTGATGTACTTGGCGTACTTCTCCCATTCCATCCGAAGATGTCAACAGTCCTCCCTTGCCCATACTTTAGGCCGACAAATAAGAATAAGAATCAAATTTGACATAATTAGTCTTCACTTACTACCTTCATTGCCAAGAAGTCGATAAGGCCGAATTACAAATCAAATTCACATTTGGCTTGCCAAATATCAACCTCAAACTTCGACTGATCTTCCTTGTATTACTATATGACTATCATGAGAGAAGAGATACTAGCAACAATGAGTACATTTGCTATCCTAACAGAACGCATGAGAAGGTATACGAAATATGGAAGATTAGTTCAACGCATAATCAACATATCATCCAGACAGAGGCGGAGAAGAACAAGATGTTTTTAAAAGCCATAGATGCTACAATTGGTACGCAAACACAGCAGACAGGAACTTGGGCCATAGCCAGATGGTGTCATTGAATCATTCTTCAGAACATATAAGTTTCTCATACTGATTGTCTCTAAATTTCACTCTCCAAATATCCATAACCTAAGTCATGAAACATGAACCTTGCCTGCTCTCCATATAAATGAGTAATAAAACAAGATGATCATAAATTTGTACAGTTCACAATTAGTGAAAAAGCAAATGTCTACTTATTGCCCCTGTGAGCACTTACAGAAGTTATTCAAGACAAGCTTTTTCAGCAACTCTGGATGCATCATGTCTGTAGCTGATATCATATCATTAAGCCAAGACAACACATAAGGAGGGCGAGATGAAAGAGGATAGGCTGCAGCGAGTAATGCCCCTAAAGGAACAACAGGTACATTGAGAGCCTGGGCAGGATCAGCCTGCAGCAAAGGTAAATAAATATAGGAATATGCAGGAAGGGCTTTCTGCTGCATAACAAGAGTTGAAGACATTTATTTTCAGCTTACAAGGGGTAGGAGCAGTTTGAGTGCAGACTTTGAAGATGTGTAATCCAGTGATGAAGCCAAAGTTACAATAGCAGCTAATCCAGTCTCTCTTCCTTCCAATCCTTTCCAAGGTCAAACCAGAAACAAATAAAAATGCACTCATATCTATTTTGATTCCCAGAAGAAAACAGAAGTCTGAAAATATTTTTTCTGAGATTGTGCCCATTAACAAGAAATCAAAGGAACGGAGGAGTAATCAACTTCTAAATATTTGATTCAGATATGTTCACGTTGAAAGAAAAGGTAACAACAACAACAACAACTACCCAGTATAGTCCCACAAAGTGGGGTATGGGGAGGGTAATATGTAGACGAGCCTTACCCCTACCCGAAAGGGCAGAGAGCCTGTTTCCAAGCGACCCTCGGCTCAGTGAAGGAAAGGGAGAAACAAAAACAAAAACAAAAGAGCATTAGTAAGTCTAGCAGAAATAGCGCAAATAATTATCTAAACATAAGAACCATAAATAAAATAACATGCAATAGTATCATACAGTAACTACCATAAGGGAGACACAATCCAAAACACAAATCATCTATGGATAGCCCTGCCAAGCCTCACCCAACCCCGGGTGAGGAGTACGAAAAACTCTAGGGACCCCTATCCTACAACCCTGATACTAGACCTCCAGGCTTTCCTATCAAGGGTCATGTCCTCGGAAACCCGCATTATAGCCATGCCATGCCTAATCACCTCTCCCCAATACCTCTTAGGCCTCCCTCTGCCTCGTTGAACGCCGACCATCGTCAGCCGTTCACAACTCCTCAACGGGGCATAAGGACTTCTCCTCCGCACATGCCCGAACCACCTCAGCCTCGCTTCTCGCATCTTCTCATCCACCGGAGCCACCCCCACCTCTCGAATAACTTCATTCCTAATCTTATCTAACCTAGTGAGCTCGCACATCCACCTGAGCATCCTCATCTCCGCAACCTTCATTCTCTGAACATGAGAGTTCTTTACTGGCCAACACTCCGCCCCATACAACATTGCAGGTCTAAACACAACTCTATAAAATTTCCCCTTGAGTTTCTGTGGAACTTTCTTGTCACACAGGACTCCTGATGCAAGCCTCCACTTTGACCACCCCGCTCCTATACGATGAGTGACGTCCCCGTCAATCTCTCCGTCCCCCTGAATCACCGACCCAAGATATCTGACAATATCCCTTTTGGCGATGACCTGGGATCCAATCATCACGTCCCTGCCTACTTCGCTCGGCTCGGCGCTAAACTTGCACTCCAGGTATTCTGTCTTAGATCTACTTATTTTGAAACCCTTAGACTCGAGAGTCTGTCTCCATACCTCTAACCTCTCAATAACACCGACCCTCGTCTCGTCTATCAAGACTATGTCATCAGCAAATAGGTTGAAAGAAAAGGTAGAGAAGAGTAATCAGTAACGAGTCTCTTCATGAAACACGGGTTACCGTCCAACTTAAGATTTCCATATTGTCCAATACAGTTCATAGTATATCCAATGAATGAAAATTTAAGAGACTTCTTAACAATTTCACAGGATTTATTTTATCTTTTGAAACATGTGTTATAATCAGGTTCTAGGAATAAGTTCTTGAAATAAACTGCTTCCTTTATTTAATTAACATTTGATTATTACTGTTTCTTACCAATTGCAACTACAGGAAGGACTCCTTGTCAATATTTCAAGACTCTAGCACGTTAATTAGTCTACCCTAAGGAGCTAAGATTAGGGTTACGACGTTGGGTAGCGACTCGGACCATTTCCCTGTGGTTATGGGGCTCCATCAAGGATTGGCGCTTAGCCTCTCTTGTTTGCCTTGGTAATGGATGCTCTAACCTGACACATTGAAGGGGTTGTGCCTTGGTGTATGCTATTTGCTGATGACATAGTCTTGATAGACGAGACGAAGGTCGGTGTTAACAAGAGGCTAGAGGAATGGAGACAAGACTCTCGAGTCTAAGGGTTTCAAAATAAGCAGGTCTAAGACAGAATACCTGCAGTGCAAGTTTAGCGCCGAGCCGAGCAAAGTAGACAGGGACGTGAAGATTGGATCTCAGGTCATAGGCAAGAGGGACAATTACAGACATCTTGGGTCGGTGATTCAGGGAGACGGAGAGATAGACGGGGATGTCACCCACCATATAGGGACAGGGTGGTCGAAGTAGAGGCTTGCATCAGGAGTCCTGTGTGACAAGAAAGTGCCACGGAAACTCAACGGGAAGTTTTATAGAGCTGTGGTTAGACCTGCCATGCTGTATGGGGCGGAGTGCTGGCCGGTGAAGAACTTTCATGTTCAAAAAATGAAGGTTGTTGAGATGAGGATGCACATGTGGATGTGCGGGCTCACCAGGTTAGATAAGATTAAGAATGAAGTTATTCGAAAGAAGGTGGGGGTAGCCTCAGTGGATGAGAAGATGCGAGAAGCGATGCTCAGGTGATTCGAGCATGTGCGGAGGAGAAGCCATGATACCCCGGTGAGGAGTTGTGAGCGGCTATCGGTGGTCGGCGTGAGGCGAGGCAGATGAAGACCTAAGAGATGTTGGGGAGAGGTGATTCGGCAGGACATGGCTAGAATGCGGATTTCCGAGGATATGGCCCTTGATAGGAAAGTTTGGAGGTCTAGTATCAGGGTTGTAGGATAGGGGCTTCTAGAATTTTTCGTACTCCTTTCCCGGGGTTGGGTGGGGCTTGGTAAGGCTTTCCATAGATGATTTGTGTATTGGATTGTGTCCCCCTTATGATAGTTTTTTATGGTAGGTATTGTTTGATATTATTGCATGCCATTTTATTTATGGTTCTTATGTTTAGAGAATTCTTTATGCGATTTCCGTTGGAGTTACTAATGCTCTTTTGTTTTTGTTTTTCCTTTCCTTTCCTAAGTCGAGGGTCAATTGGAAACAGCCTCTTTGTCCTTTCGGGTAGGGGTAAGGCTTATCTACATATTACCCTCCCTAGATCCCACATTGTGGGACTATACTGGGTAGTTGTTGTTGTAGTTGTTGTTAAGTGGCTCATTACTAGGCCTGCCATATCACCAATGGGTAACATCGTTAATTCTATATAAACAAGAAATGTATCTTACCACACTGTGATAGCCTAGCATACAGCAATATTCCTCCCATAGAATGTCCAATGGCAAGAAGTTTACCATCTTTTGGTGCAGTTTGGGCCTTTACGTATTCTATCTAGAATGGAAATAAAATAATTATCAATAACTCATCAGAATAACAAAGAACACTAAAAGGGCAAAAGAAGTTCCAAATTTCAAACAAAATTTTGGTTGTGTTATTCTACAATATGGAGATCTGTCACCTCACCGCAGCAGGAACATCCTCTTCCAGGTAATGATCAAAGTCCCAATCATACTTGACAATCAAGTCAAGCTGTTTCTGGAAATCTTCTATGGTAGTGGTTAGCCGTTCATGAAGATCAACTAATGGTGGTGAGACAGAACGTTGACCTTCTTCAATGATATTTACTAGCTTTTGACTAAGATCCTTTATTTGGTCAGTAACTGCAGAGTTTTGCCTTGACTCCAGCAGGCTTAACAACTTCCCTCTTGTCTCATTAAAGCGTTCATAAAGAAATGAATCCTCTAACAATTTTGATATTTGATCAAATAATTTAGCAGACATAATCCTTGACTGGCTTTCATTAAGGAAGCCAGAGACTCTCTCTGACAAGATCATAAATGTTTCTGTAAGCTGGTTCACTACTCTCGACTCATCCCACATTGTTGAAATAGCAGTGGGTTCTTCTTTGATCACAGCTATGTCAGACTCTTCTAAGGTACTCTGGACATCTTTTGACTGTTGTGCTGCAGAAAGAGCTTTCTCAGTAGCATTATCAGCGGCAGCTTCCATCTGTTCTGAAACCGTGTTCGCAGACTTCTCAATGTTTGTGGCATCTGACTCCTGCACACTCAACCCAGCTCCTCGAAGTTCAAGAACCCAAGTGTCAAATCCTTCCCCAGACATGTAACGGGCAAAAGATGACTGCACAAAAAGTTTCATAAGTAAAGACGATGATTAAATAACTTTATTCCTGATCCCCAATTACTATGTAAGACTTCTAGAAAGTAATTACAGCAGTCCGCCATACATGAAGAACTCAACTTCTGCTCAGATTCAAAACAAGCCAGTTTTCAAATAAAAGGAAAGAGAAATTACATATTAGGCGACTCAAATTTTATATGCATGAAATGCATAAAGATGGGAAAACTAGTAAGAGAAGATGGAACTTCTGTCCTTTCAGACATTTAAGGAAAGACAGCAGGGGAGGGTAGTGTGTACCCAGACCTCACCCCTACCCTTGGGTAGAGAGGCTGTTTCCAAATAGACCCCCGGCATCCTTCCCTCCAAGAACTTCCCACCTTGCTCTTGGGGAGACTCGAACTCACAACCTCTCGGTTGGAAGTGGGGGTTGCTTACCATCAGAGCAACCCCTCTTGTCACATTTAAGGAAAGAACGACATCAAATTTATAATTTGAGCATGCCATAGAAGTCTACCAGATTCAGAAACAAAAACCATTCCACGGATTCAATGCTGTAAGTTTATATAAATACACGAGATAAACAGTTATTCTTTAACAGAACCTGACATATCCCCTAAGCACTGGTGATATACATATTCCATGTTTGTGTCATTATGATCTATTCAACGTGATTATCAATGAAATATCAATCAAGATTCTCCAGTTCAACCTATACAGGCATGAATCTGCAGATTAAATGTCCCTAACTATTAGCTTTATGCAACATTGCACATACGACATAACAGAAGAAGAGGCAAAGAACGGGAGGAAGAAGACGAGTATAGTACCCCAGGAGCAAGATCATATCCAATAGCATTAGTCCCCACGCCAGACAAGAGAAGCAGGGGATGATTTCTCTTCGGAGCCTGTTATCATTAAAAAAATTGCAAACCCTTAATGCAAAGCTCAAATCCTTAAATTAAAATTGCATGTAACAGAAATCTAAAACCTTCTTAGTTTACCACTTCCTCGATTCCATTTTATATAACAGTATTTGATAGGACACCGGATTTAAAACTTTAATAGTTTCATTAGTTTTAAAATGTTGAGATAGAATGATGTCAAATATTCTAAATATCTTAATTTCATAAAAATTAGGAACTATTCTATATGACCATATATGATTGATAACAAAATTTAAAATTTGAACAGGCTAATGACTTTGAAGTATTATAGAAATTAAAACGTGTCAAATATGTTCTTAAAAAATTTCATTTAAATTTGAAACAGAGTACTACTCCCTCCATTCAAAAGAAGAATGGCCCTACTTCCTCATTAGTTCATTCTAAAAAGAATAACACATTCCTAAATTGGAAAATAATTTAACTTAAACTTATCATTTTACCCGTAATGACAAACTTTTATAGTCATGCAAACATTATGTCATGTTTAAGGCAAAATTAAGAAGTCCTATAAACTGCACAAATGTTATAACATATTTGAGTACTTGACACCATAAGTTTCAACTTCTTAAACTTTGCGTCTAGTCAAAATACACCATATAAATTAAACCAAAGGGGGTACTATATTATGGTTTGTAAGTATAATAGTAAACAGTTCAAACAAAAAAAAATGGACCTGAGGAGGAGGAATGTAGCGCCAGAGAGCAAGTTTCCAATCACAAGTATTAACAGATACATAGTGGAGTTCATCGGCAGTGCATAAAGGTGGCTTATTGGAAACCTTCTGGATTGCTGCCCGTCGAATTGCAGTATCGCTATTATTAGTGGATAAAGCTCTAAGTTTCACCTTAAAGCAGCAGCTCGGAGCGTTGCGGTAGGAAATAACGGCGGGTGGAAGTAACCGACGGTGATAAATAACGTGGCGGCGGTAGTGCTGGCTGTGACGGAAGACGGCGGCGATTTGAATCGCCGACCGAATATCAGATTGAATTGGATTACTCATTTTGGGAATTCGGGAAACGAATAATTTTAATTGGATAAGGAAATTGGTTTGATAATCTTTACTCTTTTGGAAAGGGAAGATGTGTTTTTGACTTTGGAAGGTTTGAGATGCTAAGCCTTTTTTTCGTATAATTTGAATTTTTTTATTTTCTTTTTTTATTTGTGTGTTGAGATAAAAGGAACACGTCATGCCACGCTTTTACTTTTATTCCTTTGTCACTTTATAATTATATTATTGAACTGACAAAAAGAAAACAATATAAGCAAAAGAAAACAAAACGTACAAGCAATCTTGTTGAACAATAATGAATCAAAATCTTATTAATTCTTATGTTGTAATAATATTGAGAGTAGCTAACCTGCGCTCACCATGGGTAACAGAGCACGGATCCCATCTCAAAGAGCACTAATGGCGAAAAAACAGCAGGTAAAAATCAAAGAGGAACTAAGGGAAATACAGTAGCAATTCAAAATTCCGGAGAAAAACTAACCCTAACTCCAATGAAACAGTACCAGATCAACTGGGTATAGAGAAGTATTTAGCTCAAAAGTTCTCATATACTTTGTAAGCATTAAACAATTAAAATAAATGAAGGGCCAATCATAGCAGATCGTAATAAATCAATAGACCAAATGAGTAAGATGCAAGAGACAACAGCTATAAATTAAAGGGAGGAAGGTAAAGTTATTTTATTAATGATATTGGTTTGGTCTGTAGGTTCAGAGCCTTACAATGATGTGTCATCTCTTCTTTTTGAAGTAGATGTAAAGAAGAAGTAGAAGCCCCCTTTTAGGGTTCTTTTTTCTAGTGTTTATAGCCAGGAGACCTGTCAGCTGGCGCCAAGGGGTTGGGGACGCCCTCACAAGGATGGTCAGGCCGTGGCCTCAGTTGTCAAATTAGATATCTACCTGATAATCTTGTTTAATGAATGGCCATATCATTTATTAATCACAAATAGGCTTTAATAAATGTGCTGATCTCATTCATTATCATGAGGTCAAGTTTTGACCCATACAGATAGTCCCTCCGCTTATTGAGGTCGTGCCTAGGCCGAGCTCAATGAGCGGATTCCGTCAATAACCGTAGCCGTTTATGCGTTGGGGACGATCGTAGTCCTTTATTCTTCGGAGACGGCCGTAGCCGTTTTTACTTTTAGAGATGGCCGTAGCCTTTTATCTTTTGGAGGTGGCCGTAGCTATTTTTACTTTAGAGATGGTTGTAGCCTTTTATTTTTTGGAGATGGCCATAGCCTTTTTTACTTTTAGAGATAGCTATAGCATTTTATCTTTTGGAGATGACCGTAGCCTTTTATCTTTTGGAGATGACCGTAGCCTTTTATCGTTTGGAGATGGCCGTAGCCATTTTATCTTTAGAGATGGTCGTAGCCATTTTTACTTTAGAGATGGCCATAGCCTTTTTACATGCCTGGAGAGAATACGATCATGCTTACCGCGTGTAAAGGGGACGTCATATGCATGGTGACGCATGGGGCGAGCTCATGGTATCTTGGGGCCGTCACAACCGTTTCAGGGGAGACGTGCCAATTGGCGGTTAAATGACCGTTGCATGGTATCTGTCATAATAAGGCTCGTTATTGTAGGCCTAAACCATTTTGCGATTGCCCGGGTAGTTAATGGTGACCTTTGGGATTTGTGAAGGTCATTTATGCCTCGTCAATAAATAAGGGGTTATATCGTTCAGTTCTCACTTTTCCGATATTTGTTAAGTCAAATCCCGAGAGAGATAGCTACTTCTTGTATCCAGATTATCTAGTCTTTGCTCCTTGTTTAATTCATTCTCCATCGTTTTCGTTCGATCTCCGTCTTTTCTTACTTTTCCGGTGAATTTTGATGTTTCTCTTCCATTATAATGACAATGGCGAGCGATTCTCGTTTCGATATTGCTCTTGTATCGGTTACGGCGGCTGAGGGCCCATTTGTGGTGGTAGGAACCACCGATTCGCCGAATGTTGACCGGTCCCCGTCGTTGACTGACATTCTCTCTCTGCCCGCTGGTCCCGCAACTGATTTCACCGGCCCCGAGGAAAAAGATCAAGTGGATGAAGCTCCACTGATGGGGGAAGTGGGCATTGCCCAGCTGAATGAGCAATGTGATATTCCTCGCTTCGCCGACGTCGTCCTGACTAGAAGCGGCGAAAGGGTACATCGACCGCCGGGGGTACTGTGTCTTTTATGCTTACCCTTTCAAGCTGGGATTCAGGCTTCCTCTCCCAGTGCTGGTGGTCGACGTTTGTCGCTACTACAGGGTGTGCCCCGGTCAGCTCGTCCCCTCTTGTTATAAGTTACTGGCGATGTTAATCAAATATGCAGAGTTGGCACGGAGGGAGATCATTCTTGGGCACATGGTAACTCTCTATGCCCCTCAGAGGGTACGTGGCACCATGATTCGGTTGGTCCCTCGTGGGGTCGCCGGCTTAACTGTGGAGCTCGATGACGAGGTTGATACTCGTCCTTACGAGCATTTTTTCTTCATCAGGGCCGAGCACCTGGTGGCCAGCGCTACTGACTTCCCGGAGGAGTGGAACCATGCACGTAAGTTTCTTTTACGCTGGCCTTGATTTCCTTTGACTAAATGTACCGCTTTATGTTCGTATGTACTGATCTACTTCTTGTGCCGCAGCGGGAGGTGCGCCACCGGCACCATTTTTTGGCATTCGCGAGTGGGTTGAGGCCGTGCTCCCCGTTACAACGGGGATTCGTACGTGGGCGTCTTTCTGGGAGGTCCATGGCCGCAGGCCGACAGCTGGTAAGAATCTGACTTGCTGTTATTGCTCCTTTCGTAGGCTTTAGTTTCTTCAACTTAGCCCTTTTTCCTTGGTTGGACAGAACGACCACGGTGCACGATGGATCCTCAGCTTGCTTTCCGTAGGCGGGGGGCGACTGCTCGATTGATTACAATGCCGGCGCCTCGCCCGGTCCCGAGGGCGACCTCAGTAGAATCATTGGCGGCACATTCTCCAGCACGGTCCGTGGCCGTAGTTGAAGAATCTCCATGGGTCGTGCGTTCCAGGGCAGAACGATTACCAAATGAAAGCGAGGAAGAAAACGGGAGGTTGTTGGTTCGGCATGGAGTGGCGTTCACCCCGGCCCTTCCGGTGGTGATTAGTTTGGACTCTTCGCCATCGGCGGAGGAGGGGGCGCAACGGACCTTGCCTCAGAGGGCGATCACTCAGTTGGGGTTGCCCCGGTTGGCTCAGGCCAAGGTGACACAATCGCTTCGGCGATCCAAATTTCTGTTCCTCTTGCTGAGAAAGAAGGTAGTTCGTAGGCAACTATTTTGGTGGAGGGTATAGGCGCCGATATTTTGGCGAATGCGGGCGCTTCGACATCCTGAGCGACAGAGGCCTCGACTTCCAGAGCGGCGGAAGGAAGGGGCGCCTCAGGAGAGAGGGATGATTCGGAGTCCGACATGGATGCTGAAGACGTCCGCCTTTTCCAGGAGGGTTATACCTGCCCAGCGGTGCAGGCCGAAGGGGATTACCGTTATTTGGAGATCCCTAACGACCTGAACCTACAGCTCGAGGAGGAGAACATGGTGACACTGTTCGGGGTTCTGTGCTCGGAATCGGAGAGCACGTCCATGAGGGGCATCTCGGACGTCGGGTTGATGGGTGAGGTGGTTGCCCTGAGTATAAAGGTATGTATAAAACTTTGGTTTGTTTTCTTTCTTAATACGTCTTCTTGTATTAATTGTCGCTCTGTTTGTTGTAGTCTTGATATAAGGTAGGTGGTGTAAGCACAAAAATATTACCTCAACTTCTGAGCTATCCAAGTAAAAGCACAACAGGTGCGTTCTAGCAAGGAATACTGAGCCTCGTACGGGGTAAATTTCTTGCTGAGGTAGTAAATAGCTTGCTCGTTCCTCCTTGTTTCATTGTGTTGTCCCAAGACACAACCAAATGCTCCATCCAAAACTGTGAGATATAGCAATAAAGGTCTCCCGGGTTCGAGTGGAACAAGGACTGGAGGCGTAGACAAGTATTCCTTGACCCATTCAAAAGCTTTTTGACATTCCTCGGTCCACTTAGTGGCGGCATCCTTCTTCAGCATCTTGAAGATAGGTTCGTAGATTACGGTAGATTGAGCAATGAACCGGCTTATATATTTAAGTCTCCCCAGGAAACTCATTACCTCTTTCTTGCTTTTCGGTGGTGGCAACTTCTGAATAGATTTGACCTTTGGTGGATCCAGCTCTATTCCTCGGCGACTTACGATGAAACCCAACAACTTTCCCGCAGGGACCCCAAATGCACATTTGGTGGGATTCAGTTTCAAATTATATCTCCTTAGTCTGTTGAAGAATTTTCGGAGGTCCTCCATGTGATCTGCAACCTTCTTGGATTTAATGATGACATCGTCCACATATACCTCAATCTCCTTATGTATCATGTCATGAAAGAGGGGTAGTCATGGCCCTCATGTAAGTAGCCCTGCATTCTTCAACCCAAATGGCATCATTCTGTAGCAATTCATTCCCCAAGGCGTGATGAACGACTGCAATATCTAATGATACCCTGCGAAACAATCGACGAATGACTGCAATTCATGCTTAGCGCAGTTGTCGATCAGGATGTGTATGTTTGGCAAGGGAAAATCGTCTTTGGGACTGGCCCGGTTGAGATCCCAGTAGTCCACACAGACTCTAGCTTTCCCATCCTTCTTCGGCAGTGGCACAATGTTAGCTAACCATGTTGGATATTATACCACTTGAAGAACTCTGGCTTTAACCTGCTTGGTGACCTCCTCTTTGATTTTTAGACTCATATCTGGCTTGTATTTTCTGAGCTTCTGTTTTACCGGGGGACATGCAGGATCTGTAGGTAGTATGTGAGCGACGATAGACGTGCTGAGACCGGTCATATCGTCATAACACCATGCAAAGATATCCTCATATTCCTTCAAGAACTCTACATATTTCTCTGTCTGTGATAAGTGCACACTGATGCGCGTTTCTTTGACATTCTCTGTATCTCCTAAATTGACGACTTCGGTTTCATCCAAGTTGGATTGGGCCTATTCTCAAAATTTTGACCTCTCTGACAAACTCTTCTGGTATATCATCTTCTTCTGAGTCTATGTCCATTTGTTGTATAGCCTCGTTGCAAGTTACAGTTGTCGGTTCATCATCAAGACACGTAATAGCAATGCTGTGTGAAAAATAAAGTAAATAGTAGAGAAAAGTAATGAATAGCGAGACATTTGATAAAACTAAAAAATGCTTTAGATTGAACTCATAAATGTTCAAAACATCGAGCTCTTTTTGGAAAGTAAAGACAAATGCGGAAAGTAAAGAAAACAGCTAGAAATAAAATGCATGATGCTTGTTCAGCCTTGCTACCCCGAAGGTTTTCGGGTGATGGTTTTCCTAATTGACCAGTTAGTGAGTCGCTCTCCTTGGTTCACAGCCTGAATGGAAGGACCTTCCTCCACTTCCTCTTTAAAGACCACACAACAGTCCATATCATCCTCCAGAAACGGGTTCTTCATCACTGCAAGAGCCTCATCTTCTTCTGAACCATAGAGAGTGTCGGTTGACTGAAATGTGTGTTCCAACTGAGGTATAGGGTGCTCCAATGGATAATATGGGTCGCGCCATGGTGGTGACCAGTTTCTGAATTCTTGCCAAGTGTACTCGTACCCTAGCCCGAAGGTAGTACCATGTTTCTTCAACTGGATGGGTTTGGTAATACCTTGAAGATTCTTACCAAGTCCTTTCCCCGGTTCATACCCACTCCAATTAAGAATGCTCTCAATCGTGTTACTCTACCATTTATCCTTATCCAGTACGTTCACCCGCGAGACATGATGATATGTCTCCCCGCCTATTCTTCTTCTCCCTTCGATCATTGGAATGGTCTGGCGACTATATATGGGGTTGCTAATGTCACCATGGATGATTACTTCCTGATGGTTCCATTCGAACTTCACTGCCTGATGTAAAGTTGATGCCATAGCCCCAGCGGCATGGATCTAGGGTCGTCCCAGCAATAAGTCGTTAGAGGCCAGTATGTTAATGACTTGAAACTCAACCTCAAACCAAGTGGGTCCCATTTGCAAACATAGGCTAATCTCCCCGAGAGTGGACCTCTGAGAACCGTCAAAAGCTTTAACATTAATAGCCCCATCGTTTATCTCGTGTAACCCTTTGCCCAACTTCTTGAGGGTGATCAGTGGACAAATGTGATACTAGAACCTCCGTCAACTAGGATTCTGGTGATGAAATGGTCCTCACATTGCACGGTGATGTGCAGTGCTTTGTTATGACTGAGCTCTTCAGGCGGCAATTCATCTTCATGAAAGGTGATTTTGTGACTTTCCAATATCTGCTCTATCATGTTTTCCATCTCTCCTCCTATTATGTTGCCCGGGACATAAGCCTCGCTCAATATCTTCATCAAGGCGTTCTTATGCGCCTCGAAACTCTGCAGCAATGCTAAGATGGAAATTTGCGCCGGAGTCTTATTTAGCTGTTCAACAACAGAATATTCCTTAGTCTGTACCTTCCTCCAGAGATCATTAGGTCCAGTTTCAATGGGACGTCCAGAGGCCTGCTTGCTGGACTCAGCTAGGTGCTCTGGTGTGTACACCCTGCCTTTTTTTAGTCATGCCTTGCGCGACAATTGTGCGTGCTTTTCCTTTCCTTATAGCTTCAGCTGTGTAGTCCCAGGGTGTGGCTTTGGACTGAAATGGGATTACGTCTGACATGGCGACCGAAATGGGCACCTTTGGAGGCAACATAGTAACTTCAATTGGTGCGGGCGCCTTTGGAGTCCCAAATTCCACCTCAATCGGCTTTGGTACCTTTGCAGGAAGTGTCTCAAACTTAAATGGCACAGCTATATTCACCATGTTGTCCTCAGATGGCTGTATTTGTACAACAATAGGATTAAGGGTGACTGCCAATTTCTTGGGCTCATCCCCTTCAAATATCAAACCAATTGACCATTTTGGGTCCCAATCGTTTTCTACCTCAATCATGTGGATGCTCCCACCTTTATGGTCTAGCAGGGGGTTGTTGTGAACATTAGGAGCAGGCTCCTTAGCCACAATGACCTTGTTGTCAATTAAGGTCTGAATTTCGTCATTTAACGAGCGGCACTCGTCAATGGTATGGCTTTTCATCCCCGAATGATATGCGCAGGTTTTATTTAGGTTAATCCATTGGGACGGGTTCTCTGGGGTTATGACTGGGATGGGTGTAACATATCCGGCGGCTTTGAGCTTCTCATAGAGTTGGTCAATGGCTTCAGTAATAGCGGTATACTGTCTGGGTGGTTTGCGGTCAAAATTTGGTCTTGGTCGCAGGAAGTTTTGATGGGTAGGTGGTGATGGGTAGTGAGGATGTTGTGGTGTGTAGGCTTGGTATATGGGTGCGGGTTGGGAATATACTGGCGAGGTGGGCTGATATGTTGGTGGTGGAGATGATTGGTAGATGGGCGGTGGATTTTGGTACGTAGGCGAAGGTGCTTGGTAGTAATTTAGGGAGGGTTGGTACGTTAGTGGAGTTGGAGGGTAGGGTTGGTATTTCATGGGAGAATGGTATCTTTGCGCAGCCATTACGGAGTTTACATCCTTTTTCTTCGATGAACCACCAGATTGCAAGGCTTTGTTGGTGGCCTGCAGTGCCTCAAGATTGGTAACCATACCATTTTTAATTCCCTCTTCGATCCTTTCTCCTAGTTTGATGATATCAGCAAACTTCTGCCCCTCTATCAGCATCAATCTCTCGTAATATTGTGGGTCCTAGGCACAAATGAAGAATCTCATTTGTTCTTCTTCCAATGCCGGCCTGACTTTGGCAGCTTCCGCCCTCCAACGAGTAGCATACTCGCGAAAGGTTTCAGTATGCTTCTTCTTAAAATTCTGAATGTAGAACACGTCTGGCGCATTTTCAGTGTTAAACCTGAAACGGTCCATGAAATCGGATGCCATGTTTACCCATATTGTCCATTTCTTCGCGTCTTGGCTGATGTACCAAGACAAATCATCCCCTTTCAAGCTCCTCATGAATAGCTTCATGCGGATCTTCTCATCCTTACCAACTCCCACTAATTTGTCATAATACATTCTGAGGTGAACCCTGGGATCACCCATACCATCAAACATCCCGAACTTAGGAGGTATGTACCCCTCCGGGAGTTCGACATCAGGTTGAACACAAAGGTCTTCATAATTCTGACTTTCTACACCCCTATTACCTTCTATACCTTGGACCCTGTTAGTGAGTTTCTTGAGTTCCGCAGCCTAAGTTCTGAATGAGTGAATCTGATTCTGATACATATGGTGTGGGCTGTGTGTAGTATGGCATCCACAAAGATAGGGGTATCCTGGTGGTTTGGAGTATTCTGAGGCTCAGGGATGAGCGGTGGAGCATTGTTGCTAACCTGGGTTGGAGTCTTCTGCGGAGGTGTAGGGATCTGTTTGTTGACATTTGCAGCAGCAAGGGAGATGGATAGACTTGCCAAACTTCGAACTTGGTCTAGCTCCTCTTGAAACCTTAGCAAAGTATGCTCCAAATGAGCGGCAGTTTCCTTGGTAATTGGGGTACCCTGAGAAGTTCCTTCAATTTCCTTTCTTGCTTCATTATCTGCCATCTTTCCTTTATTCCTGTTTCTGGGAGGACTCGGAGGACGAGGAGGCGGAGGACCCTTAGATCTTGTTGAATATGCTGATGGTGCCAGAATGTAGGAATTAACCTTTGGGGAGGGGGATAAAAACAAAAGGAAAACAAAAAGGTAAAAAGTTAGTGTGGATTCTGAAGAAGAAAACATTGCGGTATGTAAACACGTTGTTGCAATAAATCGTTTCCTATTTGGGTTCCTCGTTGCGCTCGAGGTAGGCCTAGAGATAAATAATGATTTGGAGAACTCGTAATACCAAATGCCTCATTTTATTGATAAAAAATAGAACGAGTCAAAACAAACTGAAATAAAGAAAAAAAATTATCACTAATGACCAAAGGCCTTATTACACCGAAGCAGTAAAATCCTAACTATTTGGTCCCAGAAGGACCTTCCCCATATTCGGTATATTTTCCTCCCTCATATAGCTTCATTAGCTCGCGTAGTGCCAGAAACAAATAAGCTTGAGCCAAACGCCCATCTTCATTACTTTCAGCTTCCTGACAGTCTTTGATCCTTTTCAGAAACTTGCCTTCCAGCTCCACTATACCCTGTTCCAAGTACCCTAAACGGTTGCTTGCTCGGACAGCCATGTCTTTCCATTCATATTACCTTCTCTTGAGCCTCTACTACCTCCCGATGTTCACCCTCACACTCTCGCATCCGCTTGCATAGCTGATTGTACTTGACCTTTGTTGCGGACTCCTCATCAATAACCCTGTGGCCATGGATGAAACCTATTTTTCCCAGCCAGTATGATCATCTTCCAACCATCCCGAATAAAGTGGCGCATGCCCCGCCTGATACCTGTCTGGTTCCATAGATTCCTTTTCTAGAATGATCTTGGAGTGCCACATATGCTGAGCTCGGCACCTGTGTGGGATATCATCATCTTGGAAATCAGCTCTGTAATGACTCATCTTCTCCACTCTTGGTATAATCTGCTTCCTTCTAGCTTGCCTCACGACTCGTAGAGGGACATAAAGGTAAGTTCCTCTCAAGCCGATGAGTACAAGGAATGGCGCATCCTTAGACCGAATGATAAACTCTCCAATTGGAAACCACTCGTACATCCATTTCACCTGTTCTTCTTTCAGATTTCTTAATAGTTCCACCCATCCACTGGCGTCTTCTGGGTGAGCAAACATATGCGGCATGAAGTGCATCCGCTTTGGATGATGGAAAGAAATGTGATCATCCCAATCCCGGCGTATGATCTCCTGCCTATACTCTCCCTTTTGAAGATGTTCAATGAGCCGGAGTTGTAGTAGTAGATTGCACCCTTCAAAGTGTGGTGCCCCTTGCTGACATTTCTCTAATGCTCGGTACAGTTTTGCGAGGATCATGGGTGCTATGCTGAACGTATGCCCGTCGATACCCTCCATTACGGCTTTTGTTACCATGGCTAGTCTTGTATGGATCCTAGCCTTCTTCATGGGAAAAATTATCATTCCCAAAAAACAGAACATGAACACAAAAGCCCTCCTATGTATGTGCCCCAAAGAGATAAGGGCAAACTCGTCCATGTGATTGCGGTATGATTTGCTATGTCCGAACCTTTCATACATGAAGTCGAAGGATATGTAGGAATCCTTCAAGCTTGTCAGATTTGGATTCCTTTTTAACCCCATCATCTTTAAGAACCATCTACCTTTGCGATTTTCTGGCATGAGCAACCCCGGGCTATCCCAAGGAATTCCGGCTAAACCCCCAATTTCCTCCAACAGCGGTGTCATTTCAATTTCCTGAAAGCGGAAGACAGACAGTTCACTATCCCAAAACATAGTAGCAGCTTCCACGATCTTGTTATTTGGCCTAACTTCCAGAAGTGAAGGAAGATTTCCTAAGTGTTACGGAAAACAACCTGATCAAAACCACGCAAATCGTTCCACCAACTTAGCAACTTTGGATGAATGTTTGATACCATACCGAACCTGGGGACCTCATGTCTCATTTCCTGCAAAACAGAGAGTTAGGCCCTCAACCCCTATCGGACTCGACTATTTATTTCAATAATTAGCAAAAGGTTTTTAGTTCTCCCAATCAATACACTTTATGTGGATGTCCGTTTGGGTTTCGACGAAACCCGATGGACTTTTGGTTTAGGATACCCTAATCGGCCATTATGCGGACAACATAACTAACTTGGCTAAGTTTTACCATGATGCATGCACAATTAAATGGAGTACGATTTCTACTTTTGAAGTGCTAGACAGGGTACCCTTGAGCGGACAACTCAAGAGGGAAGGCACGGAACCGTCGACTACACTGTTGATCAACTGGTTTTACTGCAAATATGCCTTTGCCAATTTTAGGGGGTTTGTAAATATTGGAAGACCGCAACCACTCATTATAAGCGTTGATATAGGATTTGTTTGGCACTAGTGTAAAATGATGTTGAAGGATGCAATTACAATAAGGAAATAAGTACATGTATTTTCACGTTCATACAATAATGGTTACAATGGATGCTCAAAAGTAAGGACGGAATTGAAATGAGATAAATACAATAAAGCCATAAAACAGTTAAAGAAAAAGGAAAGACACGAAGAAATAAGTTAGTAATTGTGAAAAATAATTAAAGCAATAAATAAAGAAATCAGTAAAGTCACAAAGCACGTAGTGGTAAAAGCCTAAAAGAAGTCCCCAACAGAGTCTCCATGCTGTCGACACCGCCCCTTTTTCAAAAAGGAAAATCGGGTTTTACGACATTATGGGCAAAAGTAACTCTATTTCCCGTTTAGGAATTGGGTCATGGAAATTGGAAGAGTCGCCACCTAATGATTATAGTGCATTAGGACACTTTAAGATGAAGAGAGTGTTTTGAGAGAGAAACTAGAGTTGGGTAAGGGATTAAAATTATCTCGAGGGAAAGGTGTTAGGCACCCCTCAAGATCCACAAATGTGGTTCCTGGCCGTGCTAATTGTGAATTTATAAAGAAATTGAAATCAAGTAGACACATGAAGTACACGTATTCACATAATTTGAGAGCCATAAAGAAAAAGGACGTAAGTTTGAGATAAAGGAGGGTTAGTCTGGAAAGCATTGATGAAAACATTTAAATAAAGCACGTAAGAGAAAGAAGGGTCCTAGGTTTGACTATAATATGGATCATTCGATGCAATATCTAGCTCATATTCCAAAGAGGGGTCGCTTTATGATATTATCGCATTGTCATCATCTCCATATTCTACCATTCCCACCCCGTAGAGGTTACTTAAGCGAGTGGATTGGTCACGAATACTTATTGCATGCTATTACCCGTCCTGTTCTATAAATCCTAGAGGGTACTTAGGATCACTATTCCTATAAGGTAGGAACTAGGCTGAACCCCTAGGTTCAAAGTTCAAAAGGCTAGGCGACATACAAAAGCAAATAGGACTTGCACGTAAAGGGATCACGTAAAACATATAAGGCCCAAATATCCCTCTATAAAATGAACACGTAATTAGCACGACTCAAACACATTTGAGGTCTAGGGAAAGGAGAGTTTTAAAACTGGAGTACAAGTTTTAACAAAAAGTAGAAAACTGGAGAGTTTTTGCAGAAAAGGGTTGTGAGGAAAACGTTCAGAAACTTTAAAAGGCAGTAGCAATTTTAGGAATCTGCAGAAATCACTTAAGAGCATTTGTTGGAACATATGTTAGAACAGTTTCCGGAAGGGCGGAGTAAAAATAAGTGTGAAGTCATTTTTTAAGATTGCAAAAGGTGTAAAGAAAACCTATCAGCTTTTGAACTTTAAAAAGATTGCAGATTCAGATAGTTGAAAAAAATAGTAGCCTAATTCTGGGTGATAGAAACCTTTGCATAGATAGTTTAAAAATAGGGCAGAAGTATAAAATTTTAGAGAGCTTCAGAGACAAACGATTCTAACAGAGGTGGATTAATTAGAACACGACATAAAGGTGATTAGTCAGTTTTTATCCGGCCTAAGGCTTGCCTAGGTGTTATTAAAGATGGTGAACATTCAGATTTGCTTCCAGTTTTTAAAGAGAGAGTTATTCACCAATTTTAACCTAGATTAATGAAGCACTTAAACAGCTGCAGATAAACCTAAAGGCATGGTATCTAATGCACAAAAGGTCCTATGAACATGATATCGAAATATGAGGTTAAATACTTGTCGATTATTGATTAGTCATGGTTACGAGAATGTACATAATAATGACTGAAAGTAAAAGGGCCTAAGAACATAGTTTCTGTATGTGAGGATGCCTGTCCAAAGGCATGGTAGCTATTGCACATATAAATAAATAAGTCATATAGGCATGTCTTCTACCCGTTCCCTTAATTAAACATGCATAACCCCCTTCCCCATATTCACTATAATCCCCATTATTTTTACAAATTATTACAGCCAGATAACTAAAAATACAATAGTGAGAAAAGAAAAATAAGAAGTTATTCTATAGAGAGCCTTCAGCCAGGCCCAAACATCTCCAACCTCACTTCTTTCGAATTTCTCAGCCAGTACCAAGGTTTGGGTGTGGCAAAGCTCCCTAAGGGTTCGTTTGAACCCCTGGCCAATACCAGGTACCCAAAAGATGTCCCAATTGGACAGTTTCACACATTGAAAGCCAGCCTTGGGCATCATAGTTCCATGGGTTCTCAAGGCTCCCATGGCAGTGCTTACACCAAGGAGGCTGAACCTAGGGTTCTAAGAGTAGTGAAGTTGTGATAAAATTGAGAGAGCTTAAAAAAACATTTGAGAATCAATTTAAGAAAACAACAGAAGGATTTGGGAGATGGTTTGAGAAAATAATTTAAAAGAGTTTAAAGGAATTCTTTTAAAATCATTTCTACTAACCAGTTTAGAGTATTATACAAACAGGGAAAATGGGGAGTGAACAGATAAGTATAGTAAACTACTCACACACAGGCAACACATTGGAGAAAAGTAATCAAACCTGGTTGCAAAATAGGAGTTCAGTACCAAACTCCAATATAACCAAACTTAGGAAGAGGTTTTAGACTAATAAAATAGTCAAGCAGACCTAGACACATGGTAGTAGACACAAGGAAAGAAGAAAACATACATTGAGGAAGGGAAGAGGGTAAGGGGAACATGCTAAGCTAATCTAAGTAAACCCGTAAGTGTATATTAGTGACAACAAGAACAACAGAACCATAGGTAAAAGCACACAAGAAACAAGAAGAGGTGCAAAACTAGTAAAAGCATGTTGTTTTGGAAACTGTATATTAAATAGGTAACATACCAGTTGCAGACAATAGAACACAATAACAATGAGCAGTAGTGCACAATAAAGGGCAAGGTATGTAGAGAATGAGAGCAGCAAGGTGAGAACAACAGTGTGCAGCACAGTGTGAGAATGGCAGTGTACAGAAAAGAGAGCAGCAGACAAACCCAAGGAAGCAATGTTGTAGAACCTTAGAAGTTTTGAAATAAACAGCCAAGATTACTTAATCTTGGCTTTCAGCCGATGGAGTATTTAAATAGAAGAATAAGAGGGTATAGAAACAGTAGAGAAGGAGAGAAACATAGAGTGTTTTGAAAGAAAGAGTTCAGAGAATTTGAACTCGTGTCTGTGTATGAGAGATATGCAATGTGTTGGTGTCTTTCAAGGAGAATGGGGGAGGGTACTTATAGTACTAAAACGAGTGAACAAACAAGGCACCAAACTATAATTAAGGAACGAGCATCAATCACAATCCATCAATGTAAGGATTTCCCTTTAATTAAGGAGTCCAAGACAAATGGTAACAAGCAGTGGATTTTTTTAAAAAAAGGAAAAGAATCAATCAGACTCTACATTTACCCTAATAAGAGTAGTAGAGCACATAATATGCAATATGGGTTAGATACATAATAATTCAAGTAAGGAAAATATATGCTGACGATTTTGAAAGCCTATTTATGCACAAATATGGTAGGGGAATACAAATTAATTCTGTCAATTAGTCAAAGAATCATGGACAAAACCAAAAATCAGAGGGAATGCTTATATGTAAGGAAAGCACATCTAAACAAGGAAGTAATTCAAAAAGAAATCAGTGTAAAACGTTTGAGGAAAATCATATACAAATCATGGATTTACAGAGACGCACAAATTAGTAGAATATCACATGAGCGATGAACAATTAGACTTATAAAGCATAGTAGACATGAAAATCAAAAAACCCTAAGCAAGGAATCATGGAAGCAACAAAGGGTCAGAACCCTAGCAAGAAACTAAAGCAGGGAACTCAAATTGACAAGGAAACCAAACAAACTCGTAACACAAACAAACACAAACGAACACATAATACTCACGAAAAGCAGCAGATATACGATTTTGAAAAGCGGTGAGAAACCCTAGCCATAAAGTTTGAGCATGGAACTCAAAATTAACAGGGAAACTAAACGCTCGTAACAAAAATAAACAGAAACAACCACATAATACTCAAGAAAAGTAGGAGATATAGCGACTTTGAAAAGGGTCAGAAACCCTAGTTTGAAAAAGAGGTACAGAACGTTTGAAAAAATTCGACTTAACCAAAGATATTGAGTGAGATGTAGTGTAGAAAACAAAGATAAGCCGGAAATTGCTTAGAAAGATAGAAGTTTAAGAGATTAGGCAAAGCAAATTAGGGTTTGCAAAATAAGTTAGGGAAATGAGAACCTGGCCATGAAATCCATATGTAATTCGATAGAAGGCATCATCGAACAAAACCAAGGCCGGAAACAGACCCAAATAAAGCTTCTGTAACCTCTTTCATGGTGGAAACTGTTGGCTTCAAAATTTAGAGAGAAAATAGCGATACAGGGACTCCATGGTTGCTGGAGATTGAGAGAAGTGAAGGAGGAGTGAGCCGGAGAGGCGATGGTCGTCATCGGAGAAGACGGAGAGAACCAGAAGGTTCTAAAGAGATGAGGGTTAGAGAGCTTAGATTAGAGAGATAGAGAGACGGGATGGTGAAATGAGGGTTTGGGGGGTGTTGTTGATTTAATTATGGAAAATAGATCTGGGTCATTGATCTTATTTGATCAACGACTCAGATTAAACCTGAGGCGGGTCGGGTAAATGAAAGGTTATGGGTTATTGAATTGGGTTGGAATTTTGCTCTGAAATAGGGGTGTAATTGGGTCATATTTTAAATAAATGTGGCTATCTTTTAAATAACTAATTTTCCCCAAATATAATTTTATAAAAATAGCAAATGATTTATTAAAAATTCATTAAAATTACTGAGACACTAAAATAGGATTGGGAACAGATTAAAAATATTTTACGCTTGAAATACTTATTAAATTGAGAAAATAGGTTAAAATTGCAATTTAATGCAATTTTAGTTTTAAACTACTTAATGGCTTTATAAAATCCTGTAAGAAAATCGCTCAGAGAGAATGCTAAACGCTCTCGGCGCAGGTTAGCACACAATAGAACAGTGTCATATCGGCGTACAATAGCAAGGCGAGATTGACGCCGGAAATGGCCAGACGACGGCGAAACGCTGCTCCGACTACCACCATAGCACCTCCTCAACTTGTTACACCTGATCATGGAGTTACCACGACGCTTGAACCCCTAACTTTTTGTAACTTCCTACCTCAGAAGTACCAATCGCAAGCAAGCGCACATGCAGTGAATGAAGTAGCAGTCAGAACAATTTCGAAGGGAAATGAAGAGATGATTGGCTCAACTGCGAGGAGATTACAGTTTTCTGAATTGAGTGAACCTGCAAAATCAGTACGAACAGCTGCTGAAGTTGTCAGAGGTAATAGAGATGCACAAATGGGTAAGTCTCTTTCATTTGTGCCTCCAATGGAGAGAAATGGACAAAAATTGGTTAAACTCAGTGTTGAAGATCTACAGTCACAAGTAGACTACTGGGCGAATGCTTTAATAGGATATGTTATCGGTGATAATCCAAATGTAAAATCGATAGAGAATTTTGTACTGCATGCTTGGAACTTTGTATCCAAGCCTCAGATCCTGTTGCATGCTGAAGGATACTGTATCTTCGGATTCAATAGCAAGGTGGACAAAGAAATGGTTATACAATCTGGACCATACACGTACAGGAACAAGCCTACGGTGCTGAAGCCATGGGAGATTGACTTCTCCTTTCAAAATGCTGTGCTTAGCACTGTCCCTGTATGGATCAGATTCCCGGGGCTTCCAGTGGGTTACTGGTCAGTGGATGTCTTGAGCAAACTGGCTAGTGTAGTGGGTAAACCACTATACATAGACAAATACACAGCACACTTTGAGAAAATCTCATTTGCAAGAGTTTTAGTAGAAGTAGATGCTGCTTATTCTTTGCCTGATGAGATTGAAATTGAAACTCCCTATGGTATGAAAGTACAACAAGTAGAGTATGATTGGAAGCCAACATTCTGCAATCATTGTCTAAAGTTTGGACATGATGCAATTGACTGCTGGCACAATATCAAAGATGATGCGGAAATGAAGAGGGATGAACAGATAAAAGGGGTAAGGGAAAGACCTAGGAAGCAAAGACAGCACCCAAGGCAGGAGTGGTTGCCAAAGGCTATTGCAGATGCAGCAAATCCTGGACCAGATCAAACTGTTACTGAAAATAAGCAAGTGGAGGATAACTTAATTGGACATACTGGAGTTGTGCATATGGTGAACAGTGCTGAAGCTCAGCAGTCATTAGATGAACATGGCATGATCATAGTAGACTCAGGGGTGCCTCCTGTACTCAGTGAGGATATGGATACAAATGCAGATAGAGGGAAGGCTGTGGCAACTGTTATGACTGATGATAGCAGGGGATACCAAGTGGATCCAGGACCTTCTTGGAGTATTAGATCTAATACTTCATGATTGTTACTACTTGGAATATTAGAGGGCTTAACCAAGCTCACAAACAGGAGGAACTAAAAAGCTTCCTGTCTGTAAATAAAGTAGATATTATAGGAGTCCTTGAAACTAGAGTTAAGGAGCATAAGGCTAAAAAAATTCTGGCAAGGGTGGCTAAAGGATAGAAGGTTCACTGTAATTATGCTGAAGCTGTCAATGGTAGGATCTGGTTACTTTGGAAATCTCATCTTCAAGTATCCATATCTACTGTGACTGATCAGTTTATTCAATGTATGTACATACAAGCTTCAGTCAGATTCCATTTGAGTGTAGTATATGATCATAATCTTGCAGGCAATAGCGAAAGGCTATGGTGTGATTTAAAGGCAGTAAATATTCCCAGTCAGGATCATTGGCTTCTTAGTGGGGATTTCAATACTGTGTTGAATTCTGAAGATAGAATTGGTTCCCCTGTTACTGTTGCTGAAGTCAAGGATTTCAAAGAGACTGTAGATATTATCCAGCTGACTCCTCTTAGAGCTAAAGGCTGGTATTATACCTGGTCTAACAAGTAGGATGCAAATACTAGAGTGTACAACAAAATTGACTGGGCACTTGGTAATTTTAATGGCTCCAACAGTATGGGCATCTTGAGGCAGAATACATGGACCCTCATTATCTGACCACTCTCCTATACTTATCAAGTTTGGCAGTCAAAGACTATTACACCCCAAACCATTCAGATTCTATAATGTAGTTATGGAGGAGCCTCAGTTCAATTCTATTCTGGAAAATGCCTGGGCACAGGAATGTAAAGGTTCACCTATGCAGAAGGTATGGACTAAGCTGAAAATATTGAAGCAAGAACTGAAGGGTATAAATAGACAGATGGCAGCCTACAAGCAGAAACTTGTACAAGCAAAAGAAACATTGGATATTGTTCAGAGTCAGATGCAACAAGATCCTTTAGCACAGAATCTGCTCAATGCTGAAAAGAATGCACTGTCTGAAATTGAAAAATGGAGTAAGGTGGAGGAACAGATTATGAGACAGAAATCCAAAGCTAATTGGATTGAGTGTGGAGATGCCAACACAAAGTATTTTCATGCTCAATGGAAGATTAGAACCAGTCAAAACAACATTAGCTCTATATATACTGAACTCGGTGACAAGCTGACAGATCCATTAGCTGTGGAACTAGAGTTTATTCAAGTTTTCAAATCGCTGATTGGAGAGTGTTCTGAGGAAATCCATTGTATCAATTCTGCTGTTATGAAAGAAGGAACATGCCTTACTGCAGTGCAACAGAGAGAATTAATTCAAGAAGTCACAGTAGAGGAGGTTGAAGAAGCTATAAGGGAGATGCCAAAAGATAAAGCCCCTGGTGTGGATGGATTTCCTGTGGAGTTCTTCACAAGGAACTGGAAGACAGTACAAGAGGATGTAGTTGCTGCTACTATGGATTTCTTTAATACATGCAATTTGCCTAGTATGATAAATACTACAACAATTGCACTTGTGCCTAAAGGTAACAATCCTACAAATGTCAAAGATTATAGACCCATTGCCTGTTGTACAACTGTATATAAAATCATAGCCAAGATCATCACAAAGAGAATGAAGAATGTAATTGGCAGCATAGTTGGCCAGTCCCAATCAGCATTTATTGAAGGGAGGAGTATCATTGATAATATCCTGCTTAGTCATGAAATCTTCAACGGATACACAAGGAAAGGTGTGTATCCTAGATGTGTCCTTAAGGTAGACTTAAGGAAGGCATATGCTACTTTAGAATGGGATTTTCTCATACAGGTTCTTATTGATATTGGTTTCCCTGCAAAGTTCCTTAACTAGATAATGGCATGTATATCTACTGTCTCATATACCTTAATGATAAATGGAGGGTTCACTAAGCCTTTCAAGGCTAGGAGAGGGATTAGGCAAGGGGATCCTATGTCCCTCTACTTGTTTGTGCTTGCAATGGAGTATCTCAATAGATTGCTGCAACAGCTTCATAGGAATGGAGACTTCAATTTCCATCCTAAATGCAGGAAGCTAAACTGTGTGCATATATGCTTTGCTGATGACCTTCTCATGTTCTGCAGAGCTGACAGAACTTCTATTCAGATATTGCAAGAGGCTTTTCATAGTTTTTTTGCAGCATCAGGATTGAAAGCAAATAACAACAAAAGTGCTATATATCTGGCTGGGGTTCACCGGTCTGTTAGAAGTGAACTTGTGGAGCAGCTGGGATTTAGTGAGGGACAATTGCCTTTCAAGTACCTTGGAATCCCTCTCAGTTCCAAGAAGCTTGCTATACATCAATACTCTCCTTTGATTGAGAAGATCACTGCCAGAGTCACATGCTGGTCTGCCAGAATGTTATCTTATGCAGGGAGATGCCAATTGATAAAAGCAGTATTATTTGGTATCCAAACATATTGGGCACAGATTTTCATAATTCCAAAGAAGGTACTGAAGGCTATTGAGGCAGTCTGCAGGTCCTTTCTATGGACAGGTAAGGCTTCTATATCTAAAAGAGCCTTGGTTGCATGGGAGAGAGTATGTACACCTATGACTGCTGGGGGTCTAAACATCATAGATATGGCTACTTGGAATAAGGCAGCCATAACAAAGCTGCTTTGGGATATTGCTAGGAAAAAAGATTGCCTATGGATAAAATGGCTCCAGTGTTATTACATAAAGCATTATGATATCAGTCATGTGCCCTTGCCAAGGAATGCATCCTGGATTATTAGGAAGATATTGGATTGTAGGACTGATATTATGGAGAACCAAAAACTGCAAGGAAACCTCTACTGCAGGCTGCAATCCTCATGTAAGCTAGGCAAGTTTCAAATTCACCAGTTATACCTTGATATGCTTCCTAACTATAGTAAGGTTGAATGGAGGAATGTGATGCTGACTGCAAATGTACAGCCAAGACATAAGTTTACAGTGTGGTTAGCAGCTCAACACAGATTACCAACCATTGACAGATTACACAAGATAGGAATTGATATACCTACTGCATGTGTCTTCTGTAAACAGCAAGATGAAAGATTTGAACATCTTTTTTTTGCGTGCCCAGTTACTAACAGATTATGGCTGAGAATCTGCAATTGGATAGGTCACCAGCGAGCAGCTATCACTTGGGAGGATGAGCTAAAGTGGATATGCAAAAAGGCTTGAAGTAAAAACTGGCAGCAGGCAATTACTGCAACAGCTTTTGTGACTACTGTTGCATTGATATGGAGGAACAGGAACTATATTAGGTTTGAGAACAAGACTTACAATGAAGATCAATGTTGTAAGGAAGTAGCAGTGTTGATACATACAAGAAGTAGGAAATGTCAAAGGTGGCAGGAAGGGCTACAAAAACTCAACTGCTATCCTTAGTTTTTTTGATTAATAGGTACATGTTTAGTATTGTCAATATGAGATTATGTAGTTAGAGTCAAATGTAAATGAGTAGTAGAAGTCCATACTACTGCCATAGGAATGTACTGTACATATCTTTTTCTGAAATCAATGAAACTGACAGTTGAACTAAAAAAAAAAATCCTGTAAGAATTATATAAATTATATTCTCATGCAAATGAGAGAATACAATAATTTCTTTACTAAAATATCAAGGTTTGATGCCAAATATTAAATTTTATAGTACAAAATGAGCTGTAAATTAATTTCAAAATGCTTGAAAAATCATAGAAAAATACCAAACCCTTAATGGATGCTTGCATATGCATTCACAAGCTATTTTGAAAAATATTTTGGGTACAAAAATACGTAGAAAAAATTGGGTATCAACAGTTATCTCATGACGAGTTTTTTTGGCTCATTTACCCATGATAGTTTGATAAGAAAGATATATTACGTTGGTACTCGGTTGAGTAAGGCACCGGGTGCTCGTTGCAGCCCATTCGGTTTGGGTCGTGACAATAAGTAATTAGGAGAAACTGGTCTTACTTTAATAAACCCGAAATTAAGCCACACAAGGGCTCAAAAACGTGTAGCTACAAGTAGAATCCTACTCTAACTCAAATTTATAACTTTTCTCCTAAACTACTTTTTACCCAAGTCTGTCCAGATTTTTACTAGGTGTAGCAGGGACCACATAAATAATAAGAGGCTACTAATTATAGTATTAATTCAAAATTAGCATGAATTAATTCTTACTATAATTAATTGCAATTTATTCCACTAAAGAACTCCAATTGGACTCCTCAATATGAATTTCAAAAATTCATTAACACTTATTTTAACTCTCATGTTAAGATTTCAAATACCAATTAATTAAATTAAATCACTAAAAATTTAATTCAATTAACTAATTACATCCTTTATGATTCGGCTTAAACTATTTCATGCGACGGATACAAAATTCACCGGTCGGATTTTCACATGAAAACCTATAAGCTTACATAAAGGGGTATCATCAAACCGAAAACCGAGTCTTGGATTCTATCAACTAATTAGTATTCACAAATGATATTGTTACTGTCCAATCTATTAGGCCTATACTAACTCTAAATAGAGTCGTATCGTTTGATAAATTAAAACAATAAACAAATTAAATTAATCATAATAATTATATTAAGATTAGGAGTATAAGCTCATCCAATAAATTAGAGAAAATATTTTATATATTCAGTACAAAAAATATCTTTTCTCTACTTGGTTCGTTCAATATACACTGAGTATACTAGCACAAGAAGTTAGAGTAAAACCACTCCCATTGTCAAGATAAATTATACGATAATCTTGTGCTACAATCATCAAGATATTTTGCCCAACAATATCTTTGATAGTGAACAAAGTTTTGTTAATTATGAGAACCAACAATTTAATCTTCTGTGCATGAGCTAAGACTCCATACACTAAATTGTCTACTACATAACTAAAAGGACACACATGTAACAAATGATTTATTTAAAATAGTACTTTATTGAATTGAATAAATTAAATAAATAATTATTCCATAAAAAATAAATTATAATATTATGTCTAAAACGCATGGTTAATAGTATATCTCAAGTAAAAGTTGCTCAAAACATTAGGTCTCATTATGTTTGATTAACAATATTCGGAGAGAAAAATATTAATAATCATATTATGTTTGATTAAAAATTATATAAAATAAAATCTTAGTTGAATTTAGACTCCTAAATATTAGGATATTCTATATAGTTTAAATAAGGAAGATTAATTAATAAGCAAAAATTTGAATTAATTTTAGAGTCCTAAATATCGTGAAATAATTGAATGACTATTTTGTCTATGTGAAATTTTTTCTAAAGGGTAAAAAAGACGAACAACATTTCTCTAAGGGACTTCTTGATTTTAATATAATATAAATTTAGGGTCATACAAAATTTAAAAGGAGATATATAGAAGGAGGCACTGGAATTTCCTGCAACTTACTCTTGCAAATTGCTAGTATAATTTTATAGATGGTCTATTATATTTATATTGTGTCAAAGTCATTAAATTATTTTATGTACTGCAAATATTACTTAATTTTTTTTTAAATATCACAAAAACTTACTAAATATTAACATTACCGAAGTATTATTTAAAGTCGCTAACTAATTCTTTTGTAACCAAAAAACCTATTCAACTTTGCCTAAAAATTAAAGAAAACATCTCTTTCAATCCTCCTAGTAATAACTTTAGACGAAAAAGTTAATCTAATTTTTCGTTATAAAAAGTAGTGTAACGACTCTCATGAAAATTAAGAAATTGACTGACTTTCTCATTACAAAATACTTCTTCCGTTCACTTTTACTTATTTATTTGAATTTTTCACTTCTCTTAAAAAATAATAAATAAAGTACATAATTTACCATGATACCCATATAGTCTTAATGATTTTAAAAAATAATATGGAATGAATAATTAATGTAAAGGATACAATAGAAAAATAACTTCTTTTTTTTGGTATGCGACAAGTGAAAAATAAAAATAAAAATTAAAATACTTGACAGCTAAAAAAGTAAACAAAGGAAGTATAACTTAGTGACTTTAGTCAAGAAATTAGAAGAAGCCAGCTGTGGAATTTGAGTTTCTCTTTGTTGCCTCAAGTAATAGTCTAAAATAAAGCCTTCTTTATAGTAAGTGTTTGAACCTGTTTAAATATATCTTTAATTTATTCATTCTGCTACATTTTGTTAGTAAAATTTACCCACGTATTAAACTCCCGTTTGGTCATAAAATTTGAGAGATTTTTTCAAATTTGTATTTTCAAATATCTAGTTGTTTATACATTTTAATCATTTTTAGCAGATTGTAAAAAAAAAAAAAACTTCAAATCAAAGAAACAACTTTAGAGTAGTTTTTGAAATTTTCTACTCACAGAAAATTTATTTTTTCCAAATAAATGCATGTCCAAAAATAATTTCAACTTTTCAAAAATTATTTTTCGCTTCTTCAGATTTTTATTTTTAAAATTTTAACCAACTTTTGTCAAAATGCTAGCGAAGTAGTTTTCCCAATTATTCTAATCTCCCTTGGGGCTTGTTTGGGCAAATAATTGTTGAACCAATTAATAACAAATTAATGGGATGAATCTTAGTTGAGCTTAATAAATTTCAGACCAAATAGAACAAGATTCTTGTATAATGGGAAGAATATAAAAGCATTAATTAGTGCGTTGAGTATATTATGATAGACGAAAAATGTAATATCATAAATATGTAATGAATGCAAGAAACGACAATGATTATAACTTTAAGGAAATATGACCCAATGATTATGTGATTGGGTGCCTCCTCCCTCGTATGACGTAAAAAGGTATACAATTGGTATGAATGTGGAAGTTTCGAGATTTATGGATGCAGGTTGAATAACATATGCTTGAATAAAGTGAATAAGTGATAATAGGTGAATTTGATTATATTCGGGCCTTAAATAATCACCTTCATGTATTATTTGATATTAAAAGTGTCAGCAAAAATGCTCTTATGGGTGCTTTTCGTATTTTTCAGGCTATATACTACTAGGGAGGCGAGAAGTACTTTTGGAGTCGAGAAAATGAGGAAAAAGGGCAACTGTGCAAACACCCAAGAAATTCTCGTCGAACCAGGCCAAAGATTCAGAGAAGGTCGTTGGTTTCGGTCCAACCACGACCGCGGATGGAACGCGGTAGAACAAGGCCTCAGTCAAATTAAAGTTCAGAGAAGGCCTTTGGCCGCGGTCGAGCCGCGACCGCGGATGGAGCGCCGGCAAACAGGGCTGCAGACAAATCGAGATTCAGAGAGGTTTCGCGGGCGCGATTCGATCGTGACCGTGCCTCGACCGCGGAAGGCGCACTCCTGGCAAGGGGTAAATGTGGGAAAACGTGGAATTAAGCCTTAAAACCTATATTAGTCACTAGGTTTTGCCCAAGAGAGGCATGTATTGATTTCTTAGAGTTCTTGGAAGGGCAAATCATTGTGAGTGATTCTCTCAAACATATTTCTTCTTCCCTTTTGATTTTTATTGTTAGATTGTGTTTAATCTTAGTTTATTTTATTTACCATAGTAATGAGTAGCTAAATCCTTGGTCTAAGGTCTTGATGGAACCTATTGAGGGATGAACTTCTAGTTTATGTTAATGCAAATTTGCCGGTTTTAATCTATATTTATTCAACTATGTTCTTGTTATAGTTAATTGACAGGATCCTCAATTAGCTGTGCTTATTTAGTGTGCATAACTTGAAAAATAGTGCATGTTTAAGTAATTGTTGAATAACACCACTCCTAAATTATAAGAGGAATCTATAGCTGCGGGTTTAAAGGTGGGATTAGGAATAACAAAGTCTTGGGTGCAACTTTAAATGAACTTTATTAATTAAAGCTAGCTAGTGTATATCGGGAGAGTACAATAGTATTTTATTATGATTATTCGGAAGAAATTCATAATAAGCTAAGTGTTCATTGTTGATAAAGAACTGTTGGTAAATTTGTATGAAGAATAAACAGAAGGGATTCCATCAATAGGGAAAGTCTCGACCTTAGCATCTCTCTCTCTCATATTATTTACAACCTTAGTTAGTCTAATTTTAGCTTGTTAGTTTACTCCAAAAATTAGTTAGTAATTAAACCTCCAACTGTGATTCGAAAGTTTTGGGAAGCTGGTCTTGAGGATTTGAGTAGGTCTTATGGTGGTATTTGATAGGTTAAGTCTCTGTGGATTCGACCCTTGGCATAATACTTGGGTTTTATTTGCAACGTCCGCAGAGTCCTGTTTAGAGGGCATACTTTTGGCGTGACCAAATTTTGGGGCCGTTGCCGGGGAGCTAACAGAATTATCCATTGCCATTGCTAGAGTTACAAAAATTCTTGGTGTATCTAGTTTCTTTACACCCAATTTTGATTGAAACTTTTGACGGTTGACTTGGTTGCACAGGTGTATGCCTAGAAACTCTACAAGGACTGGAGAACTACTTGAAGGACTCTCGGACCCTGAAAAAATATTCCGTGCATTGAACTGTGCTAACAAAAGACTTCAACCATCTCAACAGAAGGACAAACTCGAAACTGAAATGGAAGAAGTAATCGACCCCAACGGAAACGACAGACAGGAGCAAGTCAACTTAAATGCTGGAGTGGCATCACCTCTTGTGCCATAGGATGCACTTTATGACTGGGCACAACCTACATCTGATAATTTGGCAAATGCCATTGTTGTGCCTGCGATACAGGCTGAATTATTCCAGATTACAAATAACATGCTGCAATTGTTGCAAAACAAGGGATTGTTTTCTGAAACGCAGGTAGAAGACCCTCAACAGCACTTAAAGAATTTCCTGTCTATATGAAAAATCAGAGACAGCCCAGTGTGACTCCGAAAGCAATCAGGCTGCTATTATTTCCTTTCTCTGTGACAGGAGATGCTCAGGTTTGGCTCAACTCACTCCCCATAAACTCCATTGAAACTTGGGATGAGTTAGTCAAACAGTTTCACAACAAGTTCCATCCGCCCAACAAAACAGCACAACAGATTGATGAGATTGTGAGATTCAAACAGAAACCTGTGGAAACTTTGCACGAGACATGAGGAAGGTTCAAAGGAATGTTGGTATGTGTCCCCATCATGGTATTTCAGAGCAGATGTTGGGACAGCGATTTTACATGGGACTTTCTGACAGCATGAAAAATATTGTGGATGCCTCAGCTGGTGGGGCATTTTTTAGCAAGACATGGAGAGAAGGACAGAACCTGCTGGGTAAAATGGCTCAGAGTTCAGGTTGGACAACTAGAAACGCACCTATTACTCTGGTGGTGCATTCAGTACCTCTTGATCCAGCCAACACCATGGCTAAGAATGTGGGGACTCTTCTAACACAGATGAGCAACCTCACCAAGAAGGTGGAGGAGTCGGGAAAAAAGCAGCACGTACATATAGTCAATACTACCAATATGGGCTTGTGCACATCTTGCCTCAGTCAGCCAATTGGTAATCCATGGAATTTGGAGCATAACCTTCATCATTATCAACCTGAAGATATGAATTATGTGGCTAACTACGGGGGTCAGAGGCAAGGTAATCAGAACTGGGGCCAGCAAACTCAGCAGCAGTACAGGCCATCGGAGCCACATTACAATGCAGGGAATATGGGAGGTATGAGACCCCCCAAACAACATGGAACCTTATCCTAGGCCACAAGGGTATAATCAGCAACAAGGATACCACCCACCTCAGCATCAGCATGGTAGGAGACAAGAAGATGGGTTCTCCAGGCTAGAAGCAATGATGGAGCAAGTGATTGGGTTCAATAGAAAGATAAATGAGAGGATAGATGCACATGATGCAGCTATTAAAAATATTGAAATGCAGGTGGGCCAGATTGCTATGTCTTTGAATAACTGTCCTCAAGGGACATTGCCTGCAGATACTCAGACCAACCCCAAAGATCAGGTCTTGAAGCAGCTGATGGCGGTGAGTCTCTGCAATGGGAGGGATCTTGATGTTGAGCAGGAAAGAGCTCGTGAGAATATGCAGACAGAGACATTCATTTAGGTACCCATTGAGCTGGATGAATTAACAAGGCTGACAGATGTGACAGTCCAGCCTGTTCCTGTAAATCAGAATATGCAACAAGAGAGTGACAAAGTCGCCGAAACAATAGGAGAACCACTGGAGGAGATAATAGTTGAGAAGGAAAAGTCCCAAGTCATTGGGAAGAAAATACCTCCTGCACCATTCCCAGAAAGATTGGCCAAGTACCAAAAGGAAGAGCAATACAAGAAGTTCTTTGACATGCTCAAGCAAATTCAGGTAAATATTCCATTGATTGAATCTTTAAAGGAGATGCCTGGATACGCAAAGATGATGAAAGACTTGATGTCTAGGAAGTTTGACTTCCATGACTTGGCCACAGTAACACTTACACAAACTTGTTGTGCAGTAGTGACTAGACCTGTTGCTGAAAAGCTCTCTGACCCAAGGAGTTTCACTATTACTTGTACTATTGGTAATTTTGCCTTTACAAAGGCACTTTATGATTTGGGGTCCACCATTAACCTTATGCCCCTGGTTGTTTACAAAAGGTTGGGCATTGGGAGAGCTAGACCCACCTCTATGATGCTGCAGCTGGCTGACAGGACTGTAAAGCGTCCGTTTGGGATCCTAGATAATGTTCTTATTCAGGTGGGGAAATTTGTATTCCTTGCAGATTTTGTGATCTTGGATTGCAAGGTAGATGAAGAAATTCCTATCATTTTAGGAAGACCATTCTTGGCCACTGGGAGAGCATTGATTGATAGCGAGAGTGGGAGCTTAAGATGAGGCTCAATGATGAAGAGATTATTTTTAATGTGCAAAAATTGATGAGACGTCCAAGTGAGTTCTCTAACTGATCATTAATTGATGCTATGGACGTAATTGTTCAGTTTGATGATGAGGTATTGACGGTGGAGGATCCCTTGGCCGCATATCTGTCAAATTTGGAGGAGGCTAATGGTGAGGAGTCGGCAGAGTAGGTGTTGGCATTGGAAGGTAAGGGGTTTTGGGATAGAAATCTAGAATTTGAACCCCTACACCTGGAAAAGAGAGAGAGTCCTTCGGCTAAACCGTCTATTGAAGAACCACCGAAGCTGGAGCTAAAGCCATAGCCAGCTCACCTCAGGTATGAATTTCTGGGCCCAAGCTCCACTTTACTTGTTATTATCTCATCTGGTTTGCTAGATGTGCAGGTGCAACAACTTTTACAGATACTGAAGGATTGCAAAACTGCCATCGGATGGACCATGGCAGATATAAAGGGGATCAGCCCCGCCTATTGCATGCACAAGATTTTGCTGGAAGAGGGACACAGACCTTTAAGGGAACATCCAAGAAGGATGAATCCAAATATGAAGGAAGTGGTGAAGAAGGAGGTAATTAAGTGGTTAGATGTGGGGATTATCTTCACTATCTCTGACAGTAGCTGGGTTAGCCCAGTTCAGTGTGTGACTAAGAAGGGTGGCATGACGGTTGTGAAAAATGACAAAAACGAGCTAATCTCTATGAGAACCGTTACTGGCTGAAGAATATGCATGGATTATAGATAGCTGAATCTTGCCACCTGGGAAGACCACTTCCCACTTCCTTGCATTGATCAGATGCTAGGCAGATTGGCTGGGAGGTCGCACTTTTGCTTCCTCGATGGGTACTCAGGGTACATCCATATCTCTATTGCTCCTGAGGACCGAGAAAAGACCTCATTCACTTGCCCCTATGGCATTTATGCCTTTAGCTTGATGCCATTTGGCCTTTGTAATGCACCCGCCACATTCCAATGCTACAAGATGGCCATTTTCACTAATATGGTTGAAGACATAATGGAGGTGTTCATGGATGATTTCTCAGTGGTGGGGAATTCGTTTGATGAGTGTCTTGTGAATCTGACACGTGAGTTAAAAAGGTGCATCGAGACTAATCTGTTGCTGAACTAGGAGAAGTGCCATTTCATGGTGCAAGAAGGCATAGTCTTGGGGCACCGAGTGTCAACCAAGGGAATAGAGGTAGATAAAACCAAAGTTGAAGTCATAGCAAAGTTTCCTCCACCAACCTCGGTCAAAGCAATAAGAAGCTTTCTTGGACATACCGGTTTCTAATGACGGTTCATTAAAGACTTCTCCAAAATCGCCAACCCTCTCTGTAAGTTCCTAGAAAAAGATAACATGTTTGTATTTTCTGATGCATGCAGGGTAGCATTTGAAGAGCTGAGGCAAAAGCTGGTCACATCACCAATCATTGTTGCCCCCAACTGGGAGCAACCTTTTGAGCTAATGTGTGATGCTAGTGACTATGAAGTAGGGGCGGTGCTGGGTCAATGGAAGGACAAATTTATGCATCCAATCTACTATGTATGTAGAACGCTGAGTGGTGCCCAACTGAATTACACAGTGAGCGAGAAGGAGATATTAGTTGTGGTGTTTGCATTCGACAAGTTCCAATCCTACCTGATAAGATCGAAGGTAATTGTATATACTGACCATGCACCTCTTAGATACTTGATAGAGAAGAAAGACTCTAAGCCACGCCTGATTCGTTGCCGTGTTGTTGCTACAAGAGTTTGATCTTGAGATACGTGACCGAAATGGCACTGAGAACCAAGTCGATGATCATCTATCATGACTTGAGGGAGCTGAAAACACAATTGAGGTTGAGGATATTCTGGAAACCTTTCCAGACGAGCAACTGCTCGTAGCTAACCATCTAGAAGCATCATGGTATGCAGATTTTTCCAACTACATAGCTTGTGGTATAGTCCCTCACGACCTGTCTTCGGTCCAGAGGAAGCGTTTCTTTCGTGAAAGCCATATGTATTATTGGGATGAGCCCTATCTTTTTATAATATATCTGGATAACATGATCCGAAGATGCGTCTCCGAGATGGAACAATCTTCTATTTTGCAGGCATGTCATGCATCGGCTTATGGGGGACACTTTGGAGGAGTGAGGACTGCAGCAAAGGTGCTTAAGGCCGGGTTTTTCTGGCCAACAGTGTTCAAAGATGCTCACACATGGCTAAAGGATTGTAATGAATGCCAACGCAACAGGAACATCTCTCGGCGCCACGAGATGCCCATGAAACTGATTCAGGAGGTTGAAGTGTTTGATGTTTGGGGGATAGATTTCATGGGTCCCTTTGTCAGCTCTTACGGAAATAATTACATTCTTGTTGATGTTGATTATGTGTCCAAGTGGGTGGAAGCTGTAGCATTACCCACCATTGATGCAAAGGTGGTGGTGAGGTTTCTGAAGAAAATATATTCACCTTTTTTGGGAAACCACGAGCAATAATAAGTGACGGGGACACTAACTTCTGCAACATAGCATTTGAGAAGTTGTTGGCAAAATACGATGCGCGCCACAAGATGGCTACTCCGTACCACCCGTAAACCAGTGGACAGGTGGAGGTCTCCAACAGAGAGATAAAGAGTGTGTTCACAAAAACTATAAACGCTACAAGAACAGATTGGGAAAGAAAGTTAGATGATGCACTCTGGGCGTATAGAACAGCATTCAAGACACCAATCGGTATGTCTCCGTACAAGTTGGTGTTTGGGAAGGCATGTCACCTATCGGAAGAACTTGAGCACAGAGCATGGTGGGTAGTGAAACAGCTGAATCTTGACATGGAAGTTGCAGGCTCGTCTAGAGTCACAGAATTGCACGAGGTGGAGGAGTTCCGACATCTTGCTTTTGAGAGCACACGACTGTATAAAGAAAGAATGAAGAGGCTGCATGATCAGCACATTGTGGAGCGAACCTTCAAATCCGGGGACAGAGTACTGTTATACAACTCGAGATTGCGGTTGTTCCCGGGTAAGCTGAAATCACGATGGCTGGACCATTTCGGGTGGTTGACGTCCTCCCGTCTGGATCTGTCGAAGTTGCTAGTGAGGATGACTCTCTCACATTTAGAGTCAATGGTCAGCGATTGAAATTATACGTGGGAATGGGCGAATCTAGGGAAGGAACTAAACTTCTCTTGAATGAGCTGTAGAGGTCGAGCAAGCCGTAAAATGCGCTCACCTGAGTCGTGCTGCGATGTTAAGTGAGGCGCTGCGTGGGAGGCAACCCAAAATTGTGTTGTAAGTGTAATCATGGAAGAATCTAAAAAAAAGGGCGTCAGATTCAGAGAAGGGGTCTGACCGCGGGCCTCCCGCGACCACGGTCCAACCGCAGGCAAGACACCCCTCAGACAAATATTTTTCGCGATCCAACCGCGGATGCGGGCCAACCGCGCCAAAACACCCCCTATGAACTTTCGCTCCCGTGGTCCTCCCGCGACCACGGCCGTATCGCGGAGCCTGCCGTCCAGGTAAGTTTTTATTATTTATTTTATTTAACCTCCCCCCTATTTTTACCAAAATACCCCCAGCCCTTAAACCTTTCTTTCCTTTTTCTCTTCCGCCCAGTTATCTCTCTCCAGCACCTCACGCCTCTCCTCTCTTCTTTTTCTCTCAAGTTCTTCTAATTTTATTCTCTTCTTCAACACAACCTCCCCTCCCCTCTTTCATTAAACTACAACCCACACTCACCCCTCTCCCTCCCCATTATCTATCAAGTAAGTTTTTCTTTCTTCCTTCGTTTTTTTCTCTTAATTAGTTTAATTCAACTTTTTTTTAATTAACCCTTGGTAGATTAATTTGAGTTTTCTTTTTATATTTGTTCATTATTGTTCTTGTATATATTATGGGTATTAATGTTGGTTGGGTTGGTGCTTAATTATTTGGGCCTCCATTATCTTTGAAGTTATAGGGCTTGTTTGCTATTTTGAGGCCTAGAATATTGTTTTGGAATTGTAGTGGTTTGGAGGCCCTGTGCGGCTTGACATTGTTGTTTTCTTTATTAGTTTTGGGCAGGTTATGTCCAATTCTAAGTGTGGTGTTTTCTAGTTGTGGAGTTAGGAAGAATTATTGTTTGTAACTTGGGTAAAAGAATAAATGTGGGGTGGTGTTGGCCAATTTTGTATTAGCGAGGTTGTCAGGCCTTCACTATAATGATAATGAGGCGTGGGTGTCACGTGAAACTACAAAAGGGGGTGTTATTGTGGTGTCATTAGGTGGTGAAGTCTGAGTAACCATCCGTTTGACACTGCTTTGAATGAATTTAATAGATTGTCTGGTCTCTATGCTTGTACTATGACTACAAAGAAGAAAAAGCGAGGGACTGGCCCATCCAACCAACCCACATATGACCAGTCTAGATTCGCCTTTGAACTGGCGAAGGATGACTTTATCGTGAAGGCTAGAAATATCTTTATTCAGGATGTTCCGATTGACCGGGCTGCCCTCCGAGCGGAAAAAGAGGAGATATACGAGGACATTCGGTGGCGACAGTTGGAATTCCTATTTGATGACCCTTGCTCGATCAACTCGATGATTGTGCGAGAATTTTATGCCAATTGCCTGTTAGAATAAGTGCCCAACGCTAGAGGGGGGTGAATAGCGTTTATCAAAAATCACAGGAATAAAATAGAAGTAAATGCGAAAATAAAAAGAGTAAGGAGGGAGCACACCAAATTTATACTGGTTCGCCACAACGTGTGGTTATGTCTAGTCTCCCGAGAGACTCTCTCGAGCTGCAACTAACTCCGTTAAGCTTAAAGGTGCTCAACAAACCAATACAACTTGAGAACTCGAGTCACACGAGCCTCAACAACGTTTGCTCGGAGATACCGCACTCCAAGACTTCAACCGAAGGAATGAAACCTTCCTTCTTACAACAACAAGGGATTAGACTTCCCTTCAAGTGTATACAAACACTTAGCACTCAAGAACAGGACTCTCTTTTAGAGTAGATATGAGTAGACTTAAGAACGCTCAAGAACACAATAATTTCTTCAAGATTTTGGCTCTCAAAAGCTATGAAATATGAATGAATTGAATGCAATGAAAGTATATCATATTGTTGAAGAATTGTTGTAGAAATGAGAGGTTTTGGGGTCTATTTATAGCCCTCAAGGATCAAGTGCCCGTTGCTCAATAGTTAGACAAGAATTTTGAATTAAAAGGCAGAATAATCGATTATCTTAATTGCATAATCAATTATCTTACTTCAACGTTCAAAAAACTAGTCGTTGGATGGCAACGTTAACTAGATAATCGATTATTCTCCAAAGGATAATCGATTATTTAACCTCTCTGTAATTTCAAGTTTGGGCTGGATACACAGAATAATCGATTATCAGACAATGATAATCGATTATCTGAGGTGATAATCGATTATCTCAAGGTAATAATCGATAATCAGAACCTTCTGTAAGTTGGGGTTTTTCTACATTAGCAAGATAATCGATTATTGGAACATGATAATCGATTATTTAACCTTGAAAACCAACCCAAAAATCAAAGTGTTCCAAATCAAAAACCAAGTGTTGGAAAAGCTTGTTTATGGTATAAAAAGTGAAAACCAAGACTTAGTTCTTAAAAACCAAGTCTCCAAGGTCATAAACGTCGCGTCACTTTGTCAAAGACGTTTTCCACGTTTTTAGACGACGACCATAAATCAAGTGTGGTTTTTATGAAATAATGATTTGGAATATGTTTAAATATGCCCAGAAGTGAAAACCAATGATAATATTTCAAAAACCATTTTGGCTAAAATGAAAACGTCAAAAACCATGACGATGTCTAGCCAACGTCTAGTCGACGGTCAGATTTTTGGTTTGGGCATGGTCACAAAATTTTGGTCAACAAAAATATTTATGATATGCATGATTCGATAAAATGATTTTAGAGAGAAGCCAAGACTTGAATCCATTTTCGGATCAAGATCACAATGCAAACAACTCAATAATGTCTTCAATACATCTCTTGGTCTTGTTCTTGACTCTTCTTTTCTTGGACTCTTCCTTGGTCCATTAGCCATAATTCTCGCCTTGTTTGTTCAATGATATCTTCGTACTCACGACGATTTGGTATTTTTCAACTTTTCATCCACGTCGGTTTGTCACGATTTGGCATTTGTCAACTTTGCATCCACGTCGGTTTGTCATTCATCAAAACCTACAAAAACGAACACGACTTTAGTTCAACGTCTTTGAAAGTGTGTTCCAACAATTTCCCCCTTTTTGATAATGGCAAACCGAGATGGGTATATGCATAGGTGTTTAAACGTTTGTGCCAAATGCGTAATGAGTTCCCCCTCAATTTATGCATATCCCTTTTCTTCCCCCTTTTGACATTAGCAAAAATTTTATTGATTAAGGGAATAAAGATGGAGTACTTAATGGAAGCACTAAAAAATTATTCAAAACATAAAGTAAAGAGAAAGAGAGTCGAGCTTGAGCTCTAAAAGCTTCTAGGAGCTGTCGTCATCTCCGTCACTCGTCATTGCTTCATCATCATCATCGTCACCGTCACCGTCATCATCGGTTTCCGGCACCTCGTCAACATCTTCCATACCCAAGTGCCCGTATTGAGTGCCACTTGACTCTCCCGGAAAGCCGACGGTGGCTTGAGCATAGGCGTTTGAAAAGCGGCATTTGCTGAACCACTGGATAATCGATTATGTCCTGTTTGCTAATCGATTTTTTGTATTTTTCCCAAAACTGATGCTTTACAGAAGCCTGAGATTATCGATTATGTTGTTCTGGATAATCGATTATCCTGATTTTTGCACCAAATTTTTGCAGACGCAGAAGTATTGAATAATCGATTATGGTAGTCTGATAATTGATTATGTTCATCTGAAATTTCAGAAATTTCCAATGCAACTCAAAATGGTTTGAATTTGTTCCCCCTGACTTTGTGGCCATTTTCAGACCTGCAAAAAAGAGTTAGACATCTCCGACGCTCAAGTTAGTGATAGTTCAAATAAAATATTTCACAAATGCACGCATTAGATCATCATGGAATCAAGTATTCCGAGTTCGCTACGAATGCGGAAAAATGACTCTTTCTCTAAAGGTTTTGTGAAAATGTCGGCTAATTGATATTTTGTTTCCACAAACTCAATCTAGATATCACCTTTGAGAACATGATCTCTAATGAAATGATGCCTAATTTCAATGTGTTTCGTCCTTGAATGAAGAACGGGGTTCTTCGTCAAGCTTATGGCGCTAGTATTATCACACCGAAGAGGGATATGATCAATACTAAGGCCATAATCCAAGAGTTGTTGCTTCATCCAAAGGATTTGAGCACAACAACTCCCCGCGGCCACATATTCGGCCTCGGTGGTGGATAACGCAACATTTACTTGCTTCTTACTAAACCATGATACTAAGGAACTACCAAGTAAGTGGCATGTTCCACTCGTGCTTTTGCGGTCCAATTTGCAACCCGCAAAATTAGAGTCGAAATAGCCAATGAGTTGGCATGAAGAACCTTTGGGATACCAAAGTCCTACATTCATAGTGCCAACAAGGTATTTCATTATCCGTTTTACCGCAGTTAAGTGCGATTCTTTCGGACAAGATTGATACCGAGCGCGTAAACAAACGCTAAATATAATGTCCGGCCTACTTGCGGTAAGATAAAGAAGGGATCCGATCATACCTTGATACTTCTTTAGATCTACTTCCTTACCTTTTTCGTCTTTGTCAAGGTGATCGGATGTGCTCATGGGAGTAGCCATTGCTTTGGCATTGTTCATCTCAAAACGTTTGGGCAACTCCTTGCAATACTTAGATTGACAAATGAAAGTCCCTTCTTTCATTTGTTTCACTTGCAATCCCAAGAAGAAATTGGGCTCACCCATCATTGACATCTCGAACTCACTTGTCATCATTTTCGAAAATTCCTTGCACAAAAATTCGTTAGTAGCACCGAAAATAATGTCATCTACGTAAACTTGAACCAAGAGGATATCTTTGTTTTTACTCTTGATAAAGAGTGTTGTATCAACTTTTCCCCTTTTGAACTCATTGTCCAAAAGAAATTTACTCAAGCGTTCGTACCAAGCTCGGGGAGCTTGTTTAAGACCGTAGAGTGCTTTCTTGAGTTTGAAGACATAATCGGGGGATTCAAAGTCTTCGAAACCCGGGGGTTGTTCAACATACACTTCCTCTTGAATAAACCCATTGAGGAAGGAACTCTTGACATCCATTTGGTATAGTTTAAAATCCATAGATGAAGCAAAAGCAAGTAATAAACGAATAGCTTCTAAAAGTGCTACCGGTGCATAAGTTTCTTCAAAATCAATGCCTTCATTTTGATTGTAGCCTTTAGCTACGAGCCTAGCTTTGTTTCTAGTTATAATACTGTTTTCATCAAGTTTGTTACGGAACACCCATTTCGTGTCAATTACGGTATGATCATTTGGTCTTGGCACCAATTCCCAAACGTCTTTACGTTTGAATTGGTTAAGCTCCTCTTGCATTGCCAAGGTCCAATGCTCATCCTCAATTGCTTCGGAAATGGTTGTAGGTTCAATTTGTGATACAAAAGCCATGTGTCTTACGGTGTCCTTAAGAGAGTTTCGAGTACATACCCCTTGTTCGATGTCACCAATTACCTTATCGAGAGGATGATTTCTAGACGACCTCCAAGCTCTAGGCATCACCGTCTCTTCCTCTTGTGGTTGTTTCTCTTTTAAAGGTTGTTCCATGACTTCTTCTTGGACTTCCTTTGGGCTCTCTTTTTCCACATCGCCTTGAGGATTAATCTTCTCCAATGAATCTGCAAGATCATCACAAATATCCTTTCTCGTCAAGCGAGTATCATTCTCGAAAAATACAACATGAGGGGACTCGTCAATAGTTAAAGTGCGTTCATTAAAGACTCTATAGGCTTTATTACACAATGAATAACCGAGAAAGATGCCTTCATCGGATTTTGCATAAAATTTCCCCAAGTTGTCCTTTCCATTATTATGAACAAAATATTTACAACCAAAAACTCGAAATGGGAGAGGTTTGGCTTTCTTCCCTTGTAAAGTTCATATGGCGTTTTTATGAGTATCGGTCTTATGACGGCTCGGTTTAACACGTAGCTTGTGGTACTCACGGCATACGCCCAAAAATACTTAGGAATTTTTGCTTCATCGAGCATAGTTCTAGCCATCTCCTCAAGACATCGATTTTTACGTTCCACCACTCCATTTTGTTGTGGTTTACGTGGAGCGGAGAAGTTATGCTCAATATCAAGTTCGTCACAAAAATCCGCAAAGAGATTTCGTTCGAACTCACCACCGTGATCACTTCTTATGCATGTAATTGTTGTGCTCTTTTCATTTTGAACACGTTTAAGGAAACTTTTGAAAACTGGAAACGCCTCACTTTTGTGAGTTAGAATAATGTCCATGTGTACCTAGAGTAGTCATCAACAATGACAAAGGCAAAGTAATTCCCACCAAAACTTTTTGTTCTTGATGGTCCAAAGAGATCCATATGCAAAAGTTGTAAAGGCCTTGTTGTTTAGACAACATTTTTCGATTTAAAAGAGGCCTTTACTTGCTTCCCTCTTTGACATGAATCACAAATGGTGTCCCTCTCAAACTTGAGTTTTGGGAGACCAACTACTAAGTCTTGTGAAACCAATTTATTCAAAAGGTTCATGTTAACATGAGCTACTCTTCGATGCCATAGCCACATATCGTCCTCTTTACTTATGAGGCATTTAGCAAAGTTTGATGAAGAGTTTTCAAGGTTAACCATATAAATATTATCAATTCTATCACCATGTAAAATAACCTTATTATCACCAAGGCGTTCAACCGTACATGATTTAGAATTGAAAAACACACGATTTCCCTTGTCACACAATTGACTTATGCTCAAGAGATTGTGCTTAAGACCTTTAACTCATAAAACATTATCAATAGATGAGGTTTCATCCTTACCAATCGAACCAATGCCGATTATTTTTCCTTTGCTATTGTCTCCAAAGACTACGTTTCCTCCTTTGGCGGGTCTTATTTGTAAAAATTTGGATGCATCTCCGGTCATGTGCTTTGAGCATCCGCTATCAAGGTACCAAAGTACACTTGATGCTTTCAAGCATACCTACATACCAAATCAATGAGATTTCGGTACCCTAGCCATTTTGGGTCCTTGGATGCTAGGTGCAAAGTGGTAGTGTGATTGTTTAATCGTGATATGCCTATGCCTAGTAAAGCAAACCGGAGCTATTTGACCTATCCTATTACAATAATGGCAAATGACATTCGGATTATGCATTTTCCTAGGTTGATAATAGCTTCTAGGTGGTCTAAATTTATTTACCCTATTTTGAGAAGCGTAGTTTTGATGCACTTTTTGAAAACCGTTTGTAGGTGTTCTAAAGTGCTCAACATTTCTCCTAGTGTTAGTTCTAGGTTGTCTAGTGTTCCTAGAATTATCATTTCTAGGTTGTCTATTAATATTAATTTTATCTTTCCTAGGTTGAGCCTTAGGTTGTTTAGGTTTTGGCTCAACTTTTTCATTCATATTAATATATGTTTTGAAACCTAAGCCATGTTTAGTAGATTTCAAATTATCAAGTACATTATTGAGGTTTTTATGAGAAGTATTAAGTTTGTTCAAAGTACCCTTAAGTTTTTCAACTTGGTCTTTGAGAGAAAAGGGGGAAGAAAAGGGCTATGCATAAATTGAGGGGGAACTCATTACGCATTTGGCACAAACGTTTAAACACCTATGCATATCCCTATCTCGGTTTTCCATTATCAAAAAGGGGGAAATTGTTGGAACACACTTTCAAAGACGTTGAACTAAAGTCGTCATCGTCTTTGTAGGTTTTGATGAATGACAAACCGACGTGGATGCAAAGTTGACAAATGCCAAATGCGTAATGAGTTCCCCCTCAATTTATGCATAGCCCTTTTCTTCCCCCTTTTGACATTAGCAAAAAATTTTATTGATTAAGGGAATAAAGATGGAGTACTTAATGGAAGCATTAAAAAATTATTCATAACATAAACTAAAGAGAAAGAGAGTCGAGCTTGAGCTCTAAAAGCTTCTAGGAGCCGTCGTCATCTCCGTCACTCGACTCATTCCCGGAGTCGCCTCCCCAAGAGATGTAGGCTCTTTGTTTCTTGACGGTCTTCTTTTCCGTCTTTGTGTTTGGGCATTTAGGTTTGATGTGCCCAACTTCTCCACACCCATAGCATTTGGGTGGTCCTCCTTGCCTCTTTCCCTTCCGTTCATACTCTTTACGCATGAACTTGTGGAACTTTTTAATAACGAGTCCAAACTCGTTATTTTTACTTGAATCCTCAATGACTTGAGGTTGTGATGTGGAGGCCTTGAGTGCAATGCTTCTTTTCCTTTGATCTTCCAAAGGAGGGTTAAGAATGGTGGACTCATAAGTCTTTAGATTCCCCCGGAGTCCATCTATAGTGACGTTGATGATGCTAATTGACTCTTGAATGGCATCGGCTTTGGAACGCCACTCCGGAATGAGGCTCCGCAGGATTTTTCGTACAAGCGCCTTGTCCGTGTACGTCTTCTTGAGTGCGTGGAGGTCGTTGACGATTTTTGAAAATCGTTAAAACATGTCGTCGATTTTCTCGTTCTCCTTCATACGAAATAATTCATATTCATGGGTTAGAAAATCAATTTTAGCTTCTCGGACTTGGTCCGTACCTTCGTAGGTGACCTCTAGCTTTTCCCGCATTTGCTTGGCCGTGGTGCAACATGAAATCTTCCGATAATCATCGGGGTTTACTGCACAGTACAGCATGTTGATGGCCTTAGCATTGTTCTCCACCTTTTTGATGTCCTCTGCATCATAATCGTTCTCCGTCTTTAGGACGACTTTATCCTCGACTTCCTTAGTGGGCAATTGTTCACCATTTTTTATGATTTGCCACAATAGAAAGTTGTTGGATTGGATGAAGATTCTCATCCGCTCTTTCCAATAGGTGTAATTTGTGCCATCGAGGAGTGGTGGCCTCGTGGTTGATTGTCCCTCACCAATTCCTGCATAAAGATTGCGAGTAGAAGCCATAGATCGTTTCTCTCAAACTGTTAAGTCTTTCAAAGAGTATGGCTCTGATACCAATTGTTAGAATAAGTTCCCAACGCTAGAGAGGGGTGAATAGTGTTTAACAAAAATCGTAGGAATAAATTCGAAGTAAATGCGGAAATAAAAAGAGTAAGGAGGGAGCACACCAAATTTATACTGGTTCGCCACAACGTGTGTTTACGTCCAGTCTCCCGAGAGACTCTCCCGAGCTGCAACTAACACCGTTAAGCTTAAAGGTGCTCAACAAACCAATACAACTTGAGAACTCGAGTCACACGAGCCTCAACAATGTTTTCTCGGAGATACCGCACTCCAAGACTTCAACCGAAGGAATGAAATCTTCCTTCTTACAACAACAAGGGATTAGACTTCCCTTCAAGTGTATTCAAACACTTAGCACTCAAGAACAGGACTCTCTTATAGAGTAGATATGAGTAGACTTAAGAACGCTCAAGAACACAACAATTTCTTCAAGATTTTGGCTCTCAAAAGCTATGAAATATGAATGAATTGAATGCAATGAAAGTATATCAGATTGTTGAAGAATTGTTGTAGAAATGAGAGGTTTTGGGGTCTATTTATAGCCCTCAAGGATCAAGTGACCGTTGCTCAATAGTTAGACAAGAATTTTGAATTAAAAGGCAGAATAATCGATTATCTTAATTGCATAATCGATTATCTTACTTCAACGTTCAAAAAACTAGTCGTTGGATGGCAACGTTAACTAGATAATCGATTATTCTCCAAAGGATAATCGATTATTTAACCTCTCTGTAATTTCAAGTTTGGGCTGGATACACAGAATAATCGATTATCAGACAATGATAATCGATTATCTGAGGTGATAATCGATTATCTGAAGGTAATAATCGATAATCAGAACCTTCTGTAAGTTGGGGTTTTTCTACATTAGCAAGATAATCGATTATTGGAACATGATAATCGATTATTTAACCTTGAAAACCAACCCAAAAATCAAAGTGTTCCAAATCAAAAACCAAGTGTTGGAAAAGCTTGTTTATGGTATAAAAAGTGAAAACCAAGACTTAGTTCTTAAAAACCAAGTCTCCAAGGTCATAAACGTCGCGTCACTTTGTCAAAGACGTTTTCCACGTTTTTAGACGACGACCATAAATCAAGTGTGGTTTTTATGAAATAATGATTTGGAATATGTTTAAATATGCCCAGAAGTGAAAACCAATGATAATATTTCAAAAACCATTTTGGCTAAAATGAAAACGTCAAAAACCATGACGATGTCTAGCCAACGTCTAGTCGACGGTAGCCGACGGTCAGATTTTTGGTTTGGGCATGGTCACAAAATTTTGGTCAACAAAAATATTTATGATATGCATGATTTGATAAAATGATTTCAGAGAGAAGCCAAGACTTGAATCCATTGTCGGATCAAGATCACAATGCAAACAACTCAATAATGTCTTCAATACATCTCTTGGTCTTGTTCTTGACTCTTCTTTACTCTGACTCTTCCTTGGTCCATTTGCCATAATTCTCGCCTTGTTTGTTCAATGATATCTTCGTATTCACGAGGATTTGGTATTTGTCAACTTTGCATCCACGTCGGTTTGTCACGATTTGGCATTTGTCAACTTTGCATCCACGTCGGCTTGTCATTCATCAAAACCTACAAAAACGAACACGACTTTAGTTCAACGTCTTTGAAAGTTTGTTCCAACACTGCGGCTGCTTCATCACTTTGGGATGTGTTTGTGAGGGGTAAGTATATCCATGCATATATCCCGTACATTTAGAGGGCATTGCGGCTACCTACATTTACGGGCGATGTTAATTACTACCATAGCCGGCCCGATGTCACATGGGATGATTTGATTGCAGCTCTTTGTCTTAGGGGACGAGCGACTTGGGTCACAGATGGCGTGACCTTGAACTCCTCCTCTTTTACGCACCTGGCAAAATATTGGCTGACCGTGATCTGCAGCCGCTTCATAACGTCCTGCAGCACCACATACGTGAATTTCAACTGAGTGGTCTTGACTTGGTGTTTTGTGACGGGCAAAGAGTTTGATGTTGCCCGGATTATTAGGGATGACATGTTTCTGAAGGGCCCATTGCTGTATAATGGGTTTTATTTCCCCTCGTTGGTGACTTATCTATGTTTGTAGAAGAACATGCCACCTATCATACAGATGGCACAGTAGCTCCTGCCGCTCCATTCAGAGCTGCCCGCATTACCATAGGCTGGGGTGCTCCGGCTCCTATTCAGATTGATGATGATGATGATGCCCCGGCCCCTCCTGCTCCATCGAGGCGGTCCACTGACAGTTTCGAACCTTCTAGACGCCCTCGGGCTGGAGCGGTGTTCTCCAGGTTTCAGTCTTCACGGTCGATATTGTTGTCCATGAAGGACGAGGTCGAGGATCTCCGCACCTCTGTGGATGGTCTTCATACGATAATGGACACCATGTCTCAGCGACAGGCTGGATCAGAGAGCCGATTCATGCACTGGTTCCCTGCACTGGGGAGGGCATGCAATGTAGACCCTACCACCACCTCCGACTCGGATTGAGTCTCAGGGAAGTCTTCTTTGCCTTCTGCTCCATACTTGCTTGATATGACATGGGGACATGCCATAATTTTAAGTCTGAGGTGGGAGACTTGCTCTGACTGTATGTTGTATTGTATATAAAAAACGTTTGTTGGTGTTGTGATTGTAGATAATTGTTGTATGTATCTGAGTAGGCTTTTATTAGATATAGCTGACTTGGCCCAACGACGGACACTTGTCGACGAGTCTCTTGATGGTCAAAGTCGGAATTTGATATAAATTGAAAAAAAACAAGAAAAACAAGAACAACAAAAACATAGTTAGGGGACTCTTCCTGATGACGGAGCACTTGGACAAGTACTCTTGAGGAAGTAGTTCATATAGAAACTTTTTCTTATTTTATTTTTCCTTTTTAGGGAGTGTAGTAATTCCCCCTTGGTTTTTCTTTTGACCACTGTTCTTTTCCAAGGTTTTTTCTTGAACCAGGTTAGCTAGATTTTTCCTTTTGTAGATTAGGACAAAAATGGGTAAAGGCTAGATTGCGACCCCTGATGTTCACACCTGCAACTTATTAAAATGAGCTTGAGAGTGTGATGGTTAGACTCATTTGTAGAATTGTAATTCTATGCCTTAATTTTGCACATCTATTCTTGCTTGAACGCTCGTATGAGTGTGTTGATGAACTGATTCGGAATGAGTTACATTCTACGTGAGTGTGAGGTTTTACCTACTCTCCGTGCTTACATGTGATACCTGGAACTTGCCATGTGTGTTTGCAAAGAGAAATAGAAGTTGTTAGGTTATAGAGATGATTGAGGCATTTCTTTGTGTAAGCCCTTATATGAATCTTGTGAATCCACCTGTACATATGTCCATAGTTAACCCCTTTGAGCCTGAAGCCTATTCTTTGGTAACCCTGTAATAAACTATATCACTGAGTTTGAATAAATTGTTTGAACCTATAACTCCTAGAAGCACTTGAAAAGTCAATGCAGAACATACAAAAGTTAAAGTGTGGGATGGTAGGGAGTAGCGAAAAAAAAAGGGGAATCAAGAATGAATAAAGTGAATAATGCATTGGTTTTGTAAAAAAAATAGAAAACAAAAGAAACAGAGAAAACAAAGCAAAATAAAGAAAAAAAGAGAGAGATATAAAAAATAAGAGGCCAGTGCACATGAAGAAAAGTAGGAGATGACTATGAAATAAAATGATGAGGAATGAGTGGGGCTTAACATGAAAACGTAGAAAAAAAAAGGGAAGTATGTATTAGAAGTGCTTAGGGAGGTTAGTCACTATATCCAAATGTATCCTACCATTCCCTTAGCCTACAGTACAAACAAATAAAGACCTCTTGATCTTTGATTGAAACAGCTCGATTAGTAGAGTACTACACTAGGGGCAAGCTTATGGTGTGTCTGTGTGGCATGTGAATGCTCTTTGCTAAGAGCACGCGAATTCTTTCTATCTTTAGTTCCTTGTATTCAAAGTATATGTGTGTGGAACTTCTCTCACAATATTGATGTAAGGGCATGTGACTCAGGAAGAAAAAGTGAGTCTTTACCTTCGTAGAGTAAGTAGAGTTAGGTTGATTGTGTCATGGCATTAAAGGCTATATCTTGAGCATAGTTGTTGCATTTCTTAGGTTAGTTCGTGAAAATGGTGTGTGTGACATAACTTTGTGTAATGCATCAAACGGTTAGGTCTAGAAGTGTGGTTTAGCTTGCTCGAGGAAGAGCAAAGGCATAAGTGTGGGGTGTTGATAATACGTGAATTTGACTATATTCAGGCCCTAAATAATCACCTTCGTGTATTGTTTGATATTAAAAGTGTCGGCAAAAATGCTCTTATGGGTGTTTTTCGTGTTTTTCAGGCTATATACTACTAGGGATGCAAGAAGTACTTTTGGAGTCGAGAAAATGTGGAAAAAGGTCAACTGTGCAAACTCCCAAGCAATTCCCGTCGAACCAGGCCAAAGATTCAGAGAAGGTCGTTGGCCGCGATACAACCGCGATCGCGGATGGAACACGATGGAACAAGGCCTCAGTCAAATTGAAGTTCAGAGAAGGCCTTTGGTCGTGGTCGATCCACGACCGTGGATGGAGCGCGGGCAAATAGGGTTGCAGACAAATCGAGATTCAGAGAGGCTTCACGGGCGCGGTTCGGCCGCGACCGCGCCTCGACCGCGGAAGGTGCACTCCTGGAAAGGGGTAAATGTGGAAAAACGTGGAATTAAGCCCTAAAACCTATATTAGTCCCTAGGTTTCGCCCAAGAGAGGCATGTATTGATTTCTTATAGTTCTTGGAAGGGAAAATCATTGCGAGAGATTCTCTCAAACATATTTCTTCTTCCCTTTTGATTTTTATTGTTTGTTTACCCATAGTTATGAGTAGCTAAATCCTTGGTCTAAGATCTTGATGGAACCTATTGAGGGATGAACTTCTAGTTTATGTGAATGCAAATTTTCCGGTTTTAATCTATTTTTATTCAACTATGTTCTTGTGGTAGTTAATTGACAGGATCCTCAATTAGCTGTGCTTATTTAGTGTGCATAACTTGGAAAAAAGTGCATGTTTAAGTAGTTGTTGAATAACACCACTACTAAAGTATAAGAGGAATCTATAATTGCTGGTTTAAAGGTGGGATTAGGAATAACAAAGCCTTGGGTGCAACTTTAAATGAATTGTATTGATTAAAGCTAGCTAGTGTATCTCGGGAGAGTGCAATAGTATATTATTATGATTATTCGGAAGAAATTCATAATAAGCTAAGTGTTCATTATTGATAAAGAACTGTTGGTAAATTATTATGAAGAATAAACAGAAGGGATTCCATCAATAGGGAAAGTCTCGACCTTAGCATCTCTCTCTCATATTATTTACAACCTTAGTCAGTCTAATTTCAGCTTGTTAGTTTACTTCAAATATTAGTTAGTAATTAAACCTCCAACTGTGATTCGAAAGTTTTGGGAAGCTGGTCTTGAGGATTTGAGTGGGTCTTATGGTGGTATTTGATAGGTTAACTCTCTATGGGTTCGACCCTAGGCATAATACTCGGGTTTTATTTGCAACGTCCGCAGAGTCCTGTTTAGAGGGCATACTTTAGGCATGACCAATAAGACAACTCCTTCGTATATCTTTCTCTTGTCTTTACAATGTGTTTCTTATCTCTCAAAAGGGCAGATCCCCCTATTGTTCGTTATCTCCTCTTATTTATAAGGAACATTCCCCAAAACCCCCTAAAAGGTATAACACAGAGAAACTCCTAAGGAATATTCTTCTTGTCTCTCTCTAAGTTCAAGTTAACATTACTATTTCATCTCAGCTACCAGCTTTTTGTTGTCGACCTTTATCGCAACGACTGTCACTCGCTGTATCGTGGTAGACCCTATCCTATGTCTTGCTTATCCGTTACCGTGGTTTTCAAATTTGGACCTATACAGTTAGCCCCTCCGCTTGTTGAGGTTGCAGCCCTGCACGTCCTCGATAAGCAACATTGTTCATTTTCATTATGGAAGAATTTGGCCACTAAATTACGTAGGGTTGACAAGATCGGGAGAGCGATGGGTCCTGCACAATCATGATTGATGTGGTTATCAAGATGTGACGTCACTCCAATGCGCGTCATCATTACACATCTTCCCGAGACAGAATCTAAATGCTTATCGCTTTGGTTTTAGCGCCATTGGCGGTATTCCGCTTCCATTCTCACGCCATTTAGCCCTATAAATATGTGAGGGGTTCATAGAAGTTTTTCGCCATTTCCTTCCTTGTGCATACGTTATTCTCCATTGACCATCTTTACCAATTCCTAGCTCTCTTCTTGTCTTCTCGTCTTCCCGTTTAGTCATTGTTTCTCCTTCCAAGTTTCACTAGCACACCCTCTATTAGCAATATGACCTGAACCTCTCGTGCACACGATGAAGTTTCTAATGTCACTCCGTTATCAGTGGTCCTTCCTTCCAGTGGCGAGGATATCGCGGCTGAGGAGGGTGGCAGTTTCCCTACCGTAGAACAAATACTCCCCAGAAACCCTATGTCTAGGAATAATTTCCATAAGGAACCGCTTCTTATCCCGTTCTGGTGATTTCTGAAACCGGGCCATCTCAGATAAATGAACTCCGGTCTACGTACAATATTCCTTGTCATGTCAAGATGATTTTGATGTGTATCCTTTCATGATTGGTCATACCCTCTCTCTTCTTCTGCTGGTAGAGGAATTCTGACGGTTTTACAAATTCTTCCTAGCATAGCTGTCTCCGTAATTGTATAAAATCTTTCTGGTGCTGACAAAGTATGCGGAGTTGGCTGGTGTAAGGTTGGCATTCACTACCTTTTACATTTATTTTCCCCAAACTTTCATAGAGGTACCATGATACATTTGTGACATTGTAGGACCAGGGGATTGGTGGTTGGAACAGATGACAAGGAGAGCCGAAAGTTTTGGCACAAGCATTTTTTAATCAAAATAGAAAACTTGGTGCCAGATGCAGCTGGATTTCCAGAGTAGTGGAATCTTAATCGTACATGTTGTTGATGTACGCTTGTTATCTGCTTTTGTTCTCTCTGATTCTTATTCACCTGTGACTTTTCCATACACCTGAGAGACGTGCGCCTTTTTCTGTTGTCGGTATTGAGGGTTAGGTAGCTCGCAAGCTACCTCACATGGTGGGGATTCGAGATTGGGCCACATTCCTCAAACGCTTTGGACCAAAGGTTCCTTCTGGTATGTGTTTCTTTCGCTCAGACCTTCGGTTGTTTGCTTTTGTTTACTGGTACGACCTTTTTGTGGTGATAGGTCGATGGATTTCCAAAAAAAAGGCTCCAGTCCCAGCATTTTGCCAGGTCGTTGCATCGGCGGGGATATATTTACTTTAGCTGAGTTAGTCCGCGGAGGTCGTACTCAGACTGAACCAACAAGGGACCTTCCTCGGGATGAGATCTCTTCCAGGCCTACCTACCATCTCTTAGATGAATCTTCCAATGGGGATGAATCGTCATTGAGAAAGAGAAAGAGGGTGGATCTTTGGAAGGTCGTCACCACCAATCTTGAAAATAGAAAAATTGCTGCTTTGAGAGTGGCGCCTTCGCCAAGGTTGGGCATGTGTACCGTTCTTATGGCGGATGCAATTTTGGAGGAGAGGTCGTCTGGGGCCAAAGAGGTATGTCAAGGCAGGGGATCTGTATGATCCGCTGAAGTTGGCATATCGTCTGCTGCCGGAGGAGACGGAGCGGTGCACGCGATGGAGGGTGGTTCGGGCTCGAACATCGATCCCGAAGATGTGTGAGCTTTCTTGGATTGACATACCCACCTGGCGTCCTAACCCACACATGGTCATTCATGTGGATTACGACCTTTTGGCGAACTCCGAACAGGAAGCGCCGGTATTTGCCCCTTTGTACGCTGCTTTTGAGAACACGACGCTTCAGGCGATGAGTGACACGGAGCTATCATGGAGTATTTCCGGCATAGCTTTGGGGATACGTATTTTCTCTCTTCTTTTTATGTTCAGATTTGTTTTGTATGCGTGATTTTACTTAAGCTGACATTATTTTCTCTGCATGTCATACTCTCATCATGGAGATCGAGCGCAACCAGAGAGATAGGTGAAAGACGAACGTTTTTGGGAAGGTAGCCTCTAAGTACAAAGAGTACCGCACCAAGCATCGTGCATTGGTTGATATCTTCACTCAAGAAAAATTGGTGCTTTAAGAGTGGAGACTTCGCCGAGGTCGGGCACGGGTATCGTTCTTATGGCGGTTGCCATTTTGACAGGGAGGTCCTCTGGGGACGAAGAGGTATGTCAATTCGGGGGACCTATACGATCCGCTGAATGTGGCACGGCTTCCAGAGGAGACGGAGCAGTGCATGCAGAGGATGGTGGTTCGGGCTCGAACATCGATCCCGAATATGTGTGAGATTTCTTGGATCGACGTACCCACCTGGCGTCCTAACCGACATGTGGTTATTCCTATGGATTACGACCTGTTGGAGAACTCTGAATAGGCAGCGCCGGTATTTTCCCTTTTGTGCGCTGCTTCTAAGAACACGACGCTTCAGGCAATGAGTGACGCAGAGCATTTACGGAGTATTTTTGGCATGTCTGTGGAGGTAAGCATTTTCTCTCTTCTTTTTATGTTAGGATTTGTTTTGTATGCATGATTTTACATAAGCTGACATTCTTTCATCTGCTTGTCTGAATCTCATCATGGAGATCGAGAGCAACCGGAGAGATAGACGAAAGACGGCTGTTTTTGGGAAGGTGGCCTCTAAGTACAAAGAGTACCGTGCATCATGCATTGGTCAATTTCTTCACTCAAGTCAGCGATTTCCAGCTATTTCATGACGGGCTTACGCAGAAGGCGAAGGAGTTGGCGCAGAAGGTAGAAGAGCTAAAAGAGCGAGATAAAGAGTTGATGACGTCCATTTGGGCGATGTAGTGAACTTGAGGCGTCCCTTAAGGCCAAGGAGGATGAGTATGAGGTGAGAAAGGGGGTAATGGCCGAGAATGCCGACCTTCAAGTACGGATGGCCGCCTTGACTACTGAGCTCGATCGAAGAGAGGCAGAGTTGTAATTCGAGTGAGGTCGAATGTTTTCTTTTGGCGATGGCCTTCAGCCGTAGAGGTGTTATTTCGAGTTAGGGTCAAAATATTAGCCTGTTGTAATTTGAGTGAGGTCTAGTATTTTATTTTGGTTATGGCCTTTGGCTGTAGAGGTGTTATTTCGAGTTAGAATCGAAATGTTAACATGTTGTAATTCGATCGAGGTCAAATGTTAAGGTGAAAAAGAAAATTATGGAGGGTAAAATATTGCTTTATTTCACATCGTTGGAGCATACATGTCTGATTCATACATATGTTGGAGAAGTTTCCATGTATCTAGTCCCTTCATCGTTCTTCCTATAAAGGTCGTCAGCAGGCGGGGCGATGAATTATAATTTGAACTTCAAAACGACCCCCTCATCACCTCATTAAAAACCTCCCCGAGAAAGCAGAATTGGGACAAAACCCGAGTGAGGGAAAAAGAGTACGACTTGATGGGCATCCTTTTCCAAAAGTTGAAGTATTTGAGGTGGGTGACATTCCAGTTGTTTTCCTTCAATTGTTTCTAGTTGGGATGCTCCTTTTTTTGCTGTCGCTGTGATTTTGTACGGCCCGTCCCAATTAGTTCCTAGTTTGCCTTCTCTTGGATCTTTGGTTGCTTGTGTTATGGCCTTGAGAACGTAGTCTTCGACTTTGAGTGGTCTTATTTTGTCCTTCTTTTTGTAGTACCTTTCCCCTTGTTGTTTTTGGCCTACCATCCTTACGTAAGCCACGTCTTTTCCTTCTTCTACCTCGTCGAGGTCTTGTCTTCTATTCTCGTCGTTGTTTGGTCCGCTTTCATTGGAGTATCTCAAGCTAGGTTCTGTGACCTCAACAGGTATCATGGCATTAGTTCTGTAGACTAATGATTATGGCGTTTCATTAGTGCTAGTTTTTGGCATGGTGCAGTAGGCTCATAATACCTCTGGTAGCAACTCCAGTCATATCCCTTTGGCGTCCTCAAGCATTTTTTCTTAAAGATATTCAATATGGTTTTATTGGAGGATTCAGCTTAACCGTGGCCAGTTGGATGATGTGGCGTGGAGAGTATTCTCATGATGTGCCATTTTTCAAAGAAGTCGGTCGTCTTTTTCTCGGTGAACTGGGGTCCGTTATCGCAGTTAATCTTATTGGGGATGTCGAAGCGGCATTTGATGTTCCTCCATATGAATGTGATGACTTCTTATTCGCGTATTTGGGCGAACGCGCCTTCTTCCACCCATTTAGAAAAGTAGTCAGTTAAAACTAAAAGGAAGCGTGTCTTACCTCGCCCACATGGAGGATTTAGGGTTTAGGGTGGAGGTTTTCTCCCATGTGATGTATCATAGATGTGTACTTTTGGTGATGCTCGCATCTATTGACATAATCTACGACTTCCTTTTCATAGTGGGCCAGTAACATCCTGCAAATGAGGCATCTAACAAGGGTTCGATTGCCTGTATGGGCACCACAGTGACCCTCTTGTTCTTCTTCGAGCACGCACCTGGTCTGACTTTACCCTAGACATTTCTCCAAGGAGTCCATGAATGTTCTCTTATACATGTCGTGATTTATGATGCAATACCTAGCCGCCTTCATTCAAAGCTTTTTGACTTCCTTTTTGTCTTGCGTGGGTATTCCCTACTGCAAATATGTCATGATGCAGTTGCGTCGGTCCCAAGTCAAATTTATAAAATATACCTCGAGTTGGTCTATTGATGAGTGGAGGAGGGTGAACACGTTTTCTTTAGTGATATTCTTGGTGGCAGCTGCTATTTTGGCGAGGTCGTCCGCCTCGATGTTTTGATCTCGGGTAATCTAGTCGAGTCGGCATTCATCGAATTCCGGCAGTAGTTTGTGAATTTCTGCCTGGTACTTTTGTAGCCTTTGTTCTTTGATTTGGAAGTCCTTATGACTTGGTTGACGACGATTTGTGAGCCGCATTTGAGGACGGCTCGTCGTGCTCCATATTTGAGAGCTAACATTAACACTGCAATTACAGCCTCATACTCGGCCTCATTGTTAGTAATATCGAGGAACCGTATCCCGATCCTGACGCGTTGGATGCTCCATCGGTGTAAAAGACCTAGAGGTTAGGTTGCCCAGGGAAGGTACGAGAAGCTTCCTACTCAACCGCGGGCATCTTTTTGCACTGAAATCAGCGACGAAGTCGGCGAGTACCTGTGATTTATTATTGTTCGCGGCTGGTATGCTATATCATGCTCGCTTAAATCGATGGCCCACTTGGCTAGTCTTCCTGAAAATTCGAGTTTATGTAGAATGCTCCGCAGAGGGAAGGTCGTCACCACCAATATGGGGTGGCACTGAATATAGGTCTAAGCTTTCGTAAAGCTATAACCAATGATAAGGCCAACTTCTCGAGGTGGGGGTACCTTGTTTCGGCAACCAGGGTTTTGCTAATATAATAAATCGAAAATTGCGTACCTTTGTTCTCACGGACTAGCACCGAGATTACTGCAACTTTCGAGACAACCAAATACACTAGGAGGCGCTCGTCGGGCTCTACTTTGGTGAGTGGTGGGGCCGAGGAAAAGTACGCCTTTAGTTCTCTCAAGGCATCGATGCATTTTGTATTCTATTGGAGCTTGTTATCTTTTTTTAGCACGTTGAAGAATTTGTGGCATTTGTCGGAGGACCGCAAGATGAATCTTGATATAGAGGCTATGCGGCCAGTCAATTTCTGCACCTGTTTCTTGATGGTTAACACCTCAGGTACCCCTTTAATGGCTTTGATTTGATCTGGATTGACCTCGATGCCTCTTTGTGATACCAAGAAACCGAGAAATTTGCCTGAGTTTATGCCGAAAGTGCATTTCTCGGGGTTCGTTTCATGTCGTACCGCCTTAGTATACCAAAGGCTTCCTTCATGAGATCAATGTGGTCTTCTTTACTTTTCGATTTAACTAGAATGTCATCGATGTAGACTTCCATTATTTTGTTGAGTTGATCTTTGAACATCTTGGTGACCAACCTTTGGTATGTTGCCCCCGTATTCTTCAACCCAAATGGATGACCCTATAGCAGTATGTTCCCTGATGAGTAATGAAGGTAGTTTTGTCTTGGTCCTCTTCCTCCATGAGGATTTCGTTGTAGCCTAAGTAGGAGTCCAAGAAGCTTAGCAACTCGTATCTTGTTGTGGCATCGATGAGCTGGTCGATGTGCGGCAATGGGAAAGATTCTTTCGGGCACGCCTTCTTTTGGTATGTGAAATCTATGCACATCCATCATTTTCCGTTTTTCTTTTTTACCATGACCCATTAGCGACCCACTGAGGGTATTTTAATTCTTTGGTGGAACAGTTGGCGAGGAGCTTCTCCACTTCGTCGCTTACGGCCTCGTTGATTGCGGTATTAGATTTCCTTCTTATTTGTCATGCTGGCGCATAAAGTGGGTCAATATGTGGCCACGTATTTCGAGATGCCCGGCATATTTGCATGGGAGAAAACAAATAGATCAGCGTTGTCAATTAAAAACTTGTGACGTTTACCTGGTTCTGAGAGTATATGCCCAGTGTAAGCCTTTTTGTTGATGACATTGTTGTTTAGTTGGACAGGATCGAGATCTTCTACCATTGATTTGGCTGCTTCCACGATGTCACGATCCTTGATGACGTATGTTTGTTGGTTGAGTCTAATCTCCGACTGCGGTAATTGTTGTGCCTCTACGTCTGCTCCCTTCATTGGTTGGGTGTACGTACAATCCTGGACGCTGCGATAGCATTCTTGGGCGGTGTGTTGTTTTCCCCTGATACTGAATATTCCCCATGGAGTAGGGAACTTGATTACCTACAAAGGCTCGACGGAATGTCCCTCATGGCGTGTATCCAGGGACGCCCTATGATGGCGCTACCGTGTCTTGGTTCATGACATGGAACGTTGTTTCCAAGGTGATGCCCCCGGCAAGAACGGGTAGCGTTATCTCCCCGGAAGTTTGCTCAACTGCATTGTTAAAACCTGTTAGTGTTATGTAGCACGGTATTATCTTGTCCTCGAGTCTTATTTGTGTGAGGACTCGAGGGTGGATAATACACGCGCCACTTCTGTCGTCTACCATTATTCTTCTTACATCAGTGTATAAAATACATAAAGTAATAACAAGAACATCGAAAAGAGGTAAAGTCAAACTATCGGTATCTGACTTATCGAAGATGATATTGTCTCCGAAATCCTCGTACCGTTTGTGGGGGATCGACCGTTTTAGTTTATGCGTAGTGATGAATTTTACATAGTTGATCGTTGCTTCGTCACCTCCACCGATGATCATTTGGATAGTGCAAGATAAAGAGGGCGGCTTTGGAAGTCCCTGAGGTAGTTCGCGTTCGCAGGCAATGTTGGCTCGTCTCCGATCGCTCATCAGTTTTTCAAGTTCCCTTGGTTTAACATTCCTCACTACCTCTTGTTGTAGACCTATGCAATAAATGATTTTTACATGATTTTGCGACCTCATTCCAGGTGAAATTCATATATGGCGTTAGACTTTCGAGTATTTGGGTTGGACTTCATCTTTTGTGGCCATTTCACCTTCGTGGCGAGCTTCTCTAGTGCGTACACTATTTCTAAGGGGAAACACAAATATTGTGAGCGGATAAGAAAGGAGTCATACCTCTTTTGTTTTGTTGAATCCCTGTGTGTGGCCTGTGTGGCCCTTCCATATTTCGAATAAGTGGTAGGACGGCTATTCTGACGTAAGGTTGATGTCTTTCTCGGCTGAGATGGGGGCTCAACTGATCCCTTCAACCGTCGCTATGACAATCCTTTCTCGATTCTTCTTGAACCGATGTTAGTTGTTGGATTGGACCGTTAAGGTCGTCCCCATCGGCTCTTACCTCGGCGCAATAGGCATTGTGGATTTCTTCACTAGTGGTGGGAGGGTATTTCATGAGCCTGCTTAATAGTTTTCTGGTTGCTCTCAACCCATTCCTGCTCAACCTATTCTAAAAGTCCACTACCGCCATCCCCTCTGATACATTCAGTGGGCTCAATCTTACCCTGTTAACTAGGCGAGGAAGTCCCTGAGCCCCTCGCTAGGAGATTTCCTAATGGCGAATATGTCATTCACCCTGGCTTCCGCTTTCTTAACCCTTGCATAAGCGGTGACAAACTTTTTGGCCATTTCTTCGAATGCTATTATTAACCGTGCAGGCAGTTGTGAATACCATGTTAGGGCTCCTCCAGTTAGGGTTTCACCAAACGTTTTCGGTAGCACAGATTGTACTTGCTCTTTCGAGAGATCGTTGCCCATCACTGCTATAGCCTAGTGGACGATAGGATCATTTGGATCGGTAGTACCATCATATGTCTTCAGGTACGATGGCTTTGAAGGTTTTGGGAATGGCGTGTGGAGCCATTTATTTGCTATGTGGTTGCTCAATGAATCAACCAACGTCTCGTTTTGGTAATAACTTTGGGGCACCTAGTATCTTGTCGACCATTTCTTGGTGTTCTTTCATCTGGTCACGGAGTGCCTTGTTTTTGTTTTCCATTTCTTTCATTTTATTTAGGACAGTTGCAAGTGTATCAGTACGTGCATCCATAGTGGGGTAAGTGTTACCTGTTTGAGGAAGGGGATGCTCGCCAGTAGTTGTTATGATATCTGCTTGCGCGGTGTTGCCATTTTCCCTTTGGGCAAGTCTATCGAGTATATTATTTAGAGTGATTGCCAGCCATTCTTCTAATAATTTCTTCACTGCTGGTGATGCTTCCTCAGCTATGGATGTGGAGGCTCCCTTTTCGCGTGAAGTCGTCACGCTTTTGTTAGGGGGAGGTGAAACATTTCGCCTGGGAGTAGCGTTTTGTTTCGCATTCTCGTTGTCTCCTCTACCATCGTTGTTGATGGTGTTCAGAATGTTGGTAGTAACGGCTGCTATGGCTTTCAGTCTCACATCTCATTTTCTTGCCATCGTTAATTTGTGCAAAACGTGGAAGAAATGTATTTTTTTGTGATCTAGAAAGAACTATTGTTTTAACTAAAAACTACCCACAAACTGCACCAAATTGTTTTAGTAAATAATTGCTAAGCCAATTAATAACAAATAAATGGGGCGAATCTTAGTTGAGCTTGATAAATTCCAGACCAAATAGAACAATATTCTTGTATAATGGGAAGAATATAAAAGCATTAATTAGTACGTTCAGTATACTATGATAGACAAAAAATATAATATCATAAATGTGTAATGAATGCAAGAAACAACAATGATTGTCAGCCATTCTTCTAATAGTTTCTTCACTGCTGGTGGTGCTTCCTCAGTTGTTGACGTGGAGAAGTCGTCATGCTTTTGTGAGGGGGGAGGTGAAATACTTCGCCTGGGAGTACCATTTGATGTCGCATTCTCGTCGTTTCCTCTGCCATCTTCGTTGATGGTGTTTAGAATGTTGTTAGTGAAGGCTGCTATCGCTTTCATTCTTGGATCTCCTTTTCCTGCCATCGTTAGTTTGTGCAAAACGTGGAAGAAATGTGTGTTCTTTTGTGATCTAGAAAGAATTATAGTTTCAACTAAAAACTCCCCACAGACGGCGACAAATTGTTTGAGCAAATAATTGCTAAACCAATTAATAACAAATTAATGGGGTGAATCTTAGTTGAGCTAAATAAATTCCTGACCAAATAGAAAAAGATTCTTGTATAATGGGAAGAATATAAAAGCATTAATTAGTGCATTCAGTATACTATGATAGTCGAAAAATATAATAACATAAATGTGTAATGAATGCAATAAACGGCAATGATTATAATTTCAAGGAACTATCACCCAATGATTATCCGATTGGGTTCCTCTTCCATCGGATGACGTAAAAAGGTATACAATTAGTATGAATGTGGAATCTTCGATATTTAAGGATTAAGGTTGAATAACATATGCTTGAATAAAGTGAATAAGGCAACTCCTTCATATATTTTTCTCTTGTCTTTACGATGTGTTTCTTAGTTTTCAAAAAAGCAGATCCCCCAAATATTCATTGTCTCCTCTTATTTATAAGGGATATTCCCAAAAACTCCTAAAAAGTACAACACATAGAATATCTAAAGGAATATTCTTCCTGTCTCTCTCTAAGTTCAAGTTACCATTATTATTTCATTACAGCTGTCCGCTTTTGGTCGACCTTAATCACAATGACGGTTGGTCGGTGTGTCGTGATCGACCACATCTTATGCCTTGCTTATCCATTACCGTGGTTGTTAAATTTGGATCTATACAGGGCCCGCCCTAAAATTTTAGAAGTTAAATCAATATATATTTTCAACTACAAATAATACAATTATTTTAGAATAATTAAATATAATAATCTCAACAATCTAGGTGGAATAGTTATAACAACGAAAGAATACGACTATGAATGTTATCAAAATATCAATCAATCAAGTACACTTTAACTCTAAACTAAAAATAAGGGTGACATGTATCATCTCTCTATACTGATTTCTTCTTATCCATTTCATACCAAAGATAAACAAGTACTCCATCAGTTATCCTACTTCTAGAGAGCGCCCGACTATGCGGTGTTTGTTCATTTAAAAATTTCCTCCTAGTTTCTGCGCCCATGACGAACTTCTTTTCTACTCCGTTTTTCTCAATTTATGTGGTATGTTTTGCTTCTTGAGAATTAATTTAAATAATTTTTAAATTTAAATTAAATTAGATCAACTCTCTACTTCAAAATGAGAATTTACATATTCAAAAGCTATATGAAAAGTACTATAAGTTACATAAGTTGCAATTCATCTCGGAGCATCTCCGACCTAGCCCCATCCTCCATAATGGGGGTAATTGTTGGGGAAATTTAACTCCAACCCTCTTCTATTTTTGTCTCTAAAATGGAGATGAATAGTATTCTTTCAAATATGGGGTACACTATTCATCTCCCCATTGCTATTTATTATTTTTTTATTATTATTTTATTATTTAATCCTTTATTTTATCTCTTTATATAAACTTAATTATGTTTGTATAATATTTTTATAATATTAATATTATATTTTAACTTTGGTGTATAATTTTGATATTTTAATTTTCGTGCATTTATTATTTTTATGTAAAATTATAAGTTAATTTTATTATAAGTTATAATTGTACAAAAAATATATAATTATCTCAAAAAATGCATTAACAGATCATTTATGGGAGAATACTAGAGGTTGAACTTCAATATTTATCTAGTATTTCGAATGAATTTTGTCGGTATGTAGTATGCATTTAATTAATCTTGTATCGCAATAATTTCTCTTTTATTTGAATAATTAGTTAATCTATAATAATTGCTTACAAATTATATTATTTAAAGTATACGAAATTATTTTAATTATTGAAATTATAAATTAATAAAAATAAAAGATGGAATTTGTTTAATTGAAATTAAAAAATAAAATTAAAATGAAAGATAATAATATAATATAAAAGAGAGAGAGAGAAGAATATGAAAAAATTTGGAGAAAAAATAGGGGAATGGTTGGAGATGGCCTCATGTCAATATGATTAAAAGAATATTACAAAATATTGATCAATGATCACAAATGGACTCTTTTTGTTTTCCTGGGGGGGGGGGGGGGAGGAGGGGGGATTTGACGGTCCAAGTTAGATGAATTAATTAGACAATTCATTGCACCAAAAATGAATCAAGACAAGCTCCCTAGGGCCAAGGGACCTAAAGTTAGGATTCTAATATTGCATTAAAAAGAATACATGAAATATGGAATGGGAGAAATAATGTGATCGTACCAAATTTAGAAAATTGGCTCCTACAGTATGTATGGATTAACATATAACACTTCTTATTTAGTAAAATAATATCTGGTCTTTGATTGAGAGAAAGGACTAAGCAGCCTGCCATTATTTGTCAGGAAGATATGGAGGTCGCGACCAAAATAATAGATATTCCAAGGAGGATTGCCATTTAGTAGGAAATATATTAACCTAAGTTGTGGACATCAAAAAAATCCAAAGTGATTCCTCACCTATTCTTTCAGCTTTCAGGGTCGAGTCAGATACTCGTAACTTTCAACAAGTTAACCAATGCAAAGTAAAAGAAGAAAAGAACGTTATTTGCTGCTAATAACTTTACAAACTTTTCCTAATGTCGATTAGAAACTGTTGAGTTTATGTATTTAATTAATAAATTAAATACTTAAAAGATGGTGAATGGGAAATGGAGAAAAGTGAAATTTTTGAATGAAATTTCAAGTTTTCCTCCCTTGGAATATGAACATTGTCCCATATTGAAAGAGGAAGAGATTTTTTATGGTTTTATAAGCAATTGCTCTTCTTCTAGCTCTTAAAAAGTTGAGAAGAAAGCAAGACTCACGTCGTCGTCGTCGCTCATCTTGGCCTCGGCTTCGGATTCGGATTCGGTCAATTGATTGATTGATTAACTTTTTGGGCCAATTTTATTTGTTAATAGTAAAATATTAACAAAACTGTGTTATTAAATATTTGTTGATTAAATATTAATATTAAATCCAACCCGTTTTTCTGGTTTTGTAACAGAAAATTAACTACCCATCAATTTTTTCTCTTTATTTCCCTCATTATTGTTGAGTAAATAGCCATTTATGTAATGGCATTTATGTTGTGGCAGTTTTGCAGAAACAGCCATTCTGAAGAATTGCACCTCTTCAGATTCCAGCCTAAATTTTGACCATAAATACAACACTATTCTGCTCAGAATTTCACTACAAATTTTTTGAGTTTTCTCTCATTCTTCTGCATAATTTTAGCATACAAACAAAGCAAAAAGTATGTGTGATTTGCTACTGATCTTTGTGTTCGCTGAAAAACTGGCGTTTGAAGTACCACTACACCAGTGTGTAATTCGTTCTATCCTGGGAGGAAATAATCCATAATCTTGGGTGCTAGAAGGGGATTAAATTCTTTAAGGAGACATTACGAATTCAGTGGGCTCGAATTGTTTATGATCATTTTGTTTTATGCCATTTCTGTTTATCATAATTTCTGTTTATATTAATTTATATTTCCAGAATTATTTTACAAATACAGTTTACTAACAAGCTTAAGGAATTTAATATATTTCAATATTTGTATTATTATTTTCTGGAGAGTAAAACCTTTGTGGTTTGGTATTCTATGAAGATCTACGTGATTTTAACATTTGTGTCATTCTTTTACAGAAATGACTAATGAGAATGAGAACCAAGCTGTTCCAATGGTGATAGCCAATGCATCAACGAGCCGAACTCCGGCAGCATTGGCACCGGCAGAGAATCCCGAAAAAAATTTTCGAGATTGATTTCAAGCGCTGGCAGCAAAAGATGTTCTTCTATTTGACTACCTTAAGTCTTCAGAAGTTCATCAAGGAAGATGTTCTTGTGCTGGCCGATGATACTCCTGATAATGAACGCTTGCTCGTGACTGAGGCGTGAAAGTATTCAGATTTTTGTGCAAGAATTATATTCTTAGCTGGTTGGAGGATGCTTTGTATAATGTCTACAGTGGCGTGGAAACGTCAAAATAACTATGGACTGCGCTTGAAAGGAAGTATAAAACTGAAGATGCCGGGTTAAAAAAGTTCGTGGCTACAAAGTTTTTGGACTATAAAATGGTAGATAACAAATCTGTTATTACTCAAGTCCAAGAACTGCAAGTGATTATTCACGATCTCCTTGCTAAAGGTTTGAATCAAATTAATATTGTGTTGAAAGTAGAAATCTTAGTATTCTTACTAACGAAAATTTCATTGAAGGTCTTGTCATTAATGAAGCATTCCAAGTAGCAGCAATGATTGAGAAGTTGTCTCCTTTGTGGAAGGACTTCAAAAATTACTTGAAACACAAACGCAGGGAGATGTCCCTTGAAAATCTCATTGTTAGATTGAGAATTGAAGAGGACAATAAAGCTGCTGAAAAAAGAGGCCGTAGAAGTTCAACAATAATGGGAGAAAGTATTGTTGAAGAGACCAAGAAGAGAAAGAAAACTTCTGGTCCGAAATACAACCCAAGTAAGAAGTGGTTCAGTGGAAACTGCTACAACTACAGAAAAACCAGACACAAATCTACGGAGTGCCGTGCTCCGAAGAAAGACAAGAACAAGGATCAGGCAAATATGGTATTAAAGCATGATGATGTTGATGACTTATTCACCATGCTTTCCGAATGCAACTTAGTGGGCAATCCTAAAGAGTGGTGGATTGATTCTGGAGCCACTCTCCATGTTTGTGCTATCAAGGAAGCTTTTGCTACTTATGCTCCTATTAGACTCGATGAGACAATTTCCATGGAAAATGCTGCAAAGGCCAAGATTAAAGGATGTGGAAAGATATTTCTCAAAATGACTTCCGACAAAGTGGTGACTTTGAACAATGTCCTTCATGTTCCCAAAATTAGGAAAAATTTAGTCTCTACTGGACTTCTTATTAAGAATGGATTTAAGTGTATTTTTTTTTTCTGATAAGGTTGTAATAAGTAATAATGAAATGTTTGTAGGAAAAGGTTACCTCACTAAGGGCCTTTTCAAGCTGAATGTAATAGTTGTGGAGAATAATAATAAAAGTTCAGCTTCGTCTTACTTGCTTGAGTCAAATGAATTATGGCGTATACGTTTGGGTCATGTTAATTATAAAACCTTACGGAAAATGATTAATTTGGAAGTATTTCCTAACTTTGAATGTGACAAATCAAAATGTCAAGTATGTGTGGAATCCAAGTATGTTAAACATCCTTATAAGCCAGTTGAATGGAATTCAAATCCTGTAGACTTAATTCACACAGATATTTGTGATATGAAGCCAATACCATCTCTCGGTGGAAAGAAGTATTTCATAACTTTTATTGACGATAGTACTAGATATTGCTATGATTACTTACTTAATATTAAAGATGAAGCAATAGACGCATTCAAGGAATACAAAAATGAAGTTGAAACACAACTTAATAAGAAAATCAAAATGATAAGAAGTGATAGGGGTGGTGAATATAAATCTCCTTTTTCACAAATATGTTTAGAATATGAAATTATTTATCAAACAACGGCCCCTTACATGCCACAATCCAATGGGATTGCAGAAAGAAAGAATCGTTCATTAAAGGAGATGATGAACGCATTATCGATAAGTTCTGATTTGCCACAGAACTTGTGGGAGGAAGCCGTTCTTACGGCTAGTCGAATACTAAATCGAGTACCCCATAGCAAAACACAATCAATTCCATATGAGAAATGGAAAGGAAGGAAGCCCAACTTGAATTATTTCAAAGTGTGGGGTGGTTTGGCAAAAGTGCAAGTTCCTAAACCCAAAAGGGTAAAAAATAGGACCGAAAACTGTTGATTGTGTTTTCATAGGATATTCAACTAATAGTAAAGTATATCGATTTCTAGTTCATAAATCAAAAAATCCCGACATTCATAATAATACAGTAATAGAATCAGATAGTGCTGAATTTTTTGAAAATATATATCCGTATAAAAAGGATTGTGAGTCGATTGGTGAAGGATCTAACGAACTCGGAAAGAAACAAAAGAAAGTACACTTAACCAGGATGATCCAAGACGTAGTAAACGTCAAAGAACGTCTACTTCATTTGGACCAGATTTTGTGACTTTCTCATTGGAAAATGAGCCTCAAACATTTAAAGAAGCTATGTCTTCTTCGGAATCATTGTTATGGAATGAGGTCGTCAACAGTGAAATTGAATCCATACTGAACAACTATACATGGGAATTGGTTGATCTTCCTCCTCAAAATAAACCGTTGGGTTCTAAATGGATATTTAAGAGGAAAATGAAAGATGATGGAACTATTGAAAAATATAAGGCAAGACTTGTGGTCAAAGGGTATAGACAAAAAGGTCTTGACTATTTTGATACATACTCTCCAGTTACAAGAATTACGTCCATACGCACGTTGGTAGCGTTAGTTCCAGTTTATGGTCTTGAAATTCATCAAATGAATGTGAAGACGGACTTCTTAAATGGAGAGTTGGAGGAAGAAATTTACATGGAACAACTTGAATGGTTTGTGGTTCCAGGTAAAGAATAGAAGGTATGTAGACTTGTTAAGTCCCTTTACGGACTAAAACAAGCACCCAAACAATGGCATGCGAAATTTGACCAAACAATGTTGTCAAATGGGTTTAAGATAAATGAATGTGATAAATATGTGTACATTAAAAATGTTTCAACTCACATAGTCATTGTTTGCTTATATGTGGATGATATGCTCATAATGAGTAATGACATTGCCAACATAAATGCTACTAAGCATATGCTAACTAGCAAGTTTGATATGAAAGACTTGGGAGTTGCTTATTTAATTCTGGGAATTAAGATCCATAAGACTTCTCAAGGTCTGGCATTGTCACTATCTCATTATATTAAGACAGTATTTGAAAAATTCAAGCACTTGGGTTTTAAAGTTGCAAAGACTCCAATTGACATGAATCTTGCATTAGCAAAGAACAAAGGCCAAAGCATATCACAATTGGATTATGCTCGTGTGTTGGGATGCTTAATGTACATCATGAAATGTATACGACCAGATATAGTTTGTGATATAAGTAAATTGAGTCGATATACGAGCAATCCAGGTCAATCTTATTGGATGCCCATGAAACGAATTTTGGGGTATTTAGTACATACCCAGGATTTTGCTTTGCACTACAGTAAATATCCTATAGTCATTGAAGGATAATGTGATGCAAATTGGACAACCGGATCAACTGATTTTAGGTCCACAAGTGGATATGTGTTCACTATTGGTGGAGGAGCGGCATCTTTGAAGTCGTCCAAACAAACTTGTATTGCCCGCTCTAAAATGGAGGCTGAGTTCATAGCCTTGGATAAAGCCGGTGAAGAAGCTGAAATGGCTTCGGAATTTCTTGGAAGATATTCCATTTTGGCCCAAACTGTTGCCACCAATATGCATACATTGTGATAGTCAAGCAGCAATTGAAAGGGCTGGGAGCGTTATGTATAACGGTAAATCTCGTCATATACGACGAAGACATAAAACTGTTAGACAATTACTCTCTAGAGGAATTATCACGATTGACTATGTGAAGTCAAGTGATAATGTGTCGGATCCACTTACAAAAAGCCTAACTAGAGAGGTAGTTGAGAAGTCATCAAGGGGAATAGGACTGTAGCCGAGAACAAGTCATAGTTGCGGTAACTCTACCTAGAAGATTGGAGATCCCAAGATCTAGGTTCAAGGAGATCAAACAAAGTCATTTATGACGATTCAACATTGTCAACTAAACTTTTGGGTCATTCTCGTGATGAGATAATGTTCAGTACAAATGATAAAGCATTAAGGCTTTTTAATGATTTCTATGTTTGATACGGGGTATATAAAATAGTGTATCTACGGGATGACACATTTAGGAATCGCCTATGTAAGTCTGAAGTGTTAGCCGCTTCAAGGAAAATTTTGTAAGGCCAGTTCTCTACGCACTTATGAAACCAAGCGGTATTCATGGCTGAAACGAACACAACAATGAGAACCGAAGACGGTTAAGGGTTTGTTGGTGACTTGTGGTTGTCTAGGTATACACCAAAGTTTGACGGTTCAAAGATAGCAATCTATCGATTGATCGATTATATCCGACATAAGTTCACTACGGAAAGTTCAAAGGGAAACCTACTTATCCAGATGCGATTAATATTTGCTTGCGCATCACACAATTTTTCATGCATACTTCCGCGATATAGCCATTTCCCATTCATGTGGGGTATTATTGGGTTTATGTATTTAATTAATAAATTAAATACTTAAAAGAGGGTAACTGAAAAATAGAGGGAAATGTTTGAGTGAAATTTCAAGTTTCCCTCCCTTGCCATATGGACATTGTCCCAAATTGGAAGAGGAAGAAATTTTTTATGGGTTTATAAGCAATTGCTCTTCTTCTAGCTCTTAAAGAGTTGTGAAGAAAGCAAGCATCGCGCCGTCATCGTCGTTGCTCGCTCGGCTCGACTCGGATTCGGATTTGGTGAAATGATTGATTGATTGATTAACTTTTTGGACCAAATTTATTTGTTAATATAAAATATTGACAAAAATATGTTATTAAATATTTGTTAATAACAGAATATTAATATTAAATATTAATATTAAATCCAATCCGTTTTTCTGTTTTCGTAACAGAAAATTAACTACCCATCAATTTTTCCTCTTTATTGTTGAGTAAATAGCCACTTATGTAATGACATTTATGATGTGACAGTTTTGCAGAAACAGCCATTCTGAAGAATTGCACCTCTTCAGATTCCAGCCCAAATTTTGACTGTAAATACAACACTATTCTGCTCAGAATTTCACTACGAATTTCTGAGTTTTCTCTCCTTCTTCATAATTTTAGCATACAAATAAAGCAAAAAGTAAGTGTGATTTGCTACTGATATTTGTGTTCGCTGAAACACTGCCGTTTGAAGTACCACTACACTAGTGTGTAATTCATTCTATCCTAGGAGGAAATAATCCATAACCTTGGGTGCTAGAAGGAGATTAAATTCCTTAAGAAGACACTGTGAATTCAATGGCCTCAAATTGTTTATGATCATTTTATTTATGTCATTTTTGTTTATCATAATTTCTGTTTATATTAATTTATATTTCCAAAGTTGTTTTACAAATACAGTTTACTAACAGAAACAAGATACAAACTCTGATAAGATTACTTGAAAGAATCATAAAGCAGAACTTAAAGTCAGATTTTTAATAATTGTAGTTTAAAATAATACGTAAAAGCAATAAGGAATCAACAAGAACTTAAGGTCAGGTTACTAATAATTGCAGTTTAAATAAGAAATTAAAGCAACAAGGAATCAACAACCGTTTCTCACTACCTTTAAAATATGATATAAATATGCACAAAAGCGACAAAGAATATTCTGCTCGTTGTAGCATTGCATGGAGTCGGCAAACAAGACAATGAATACATGACTCGGAAATTTAATTATCCACGTCTAAAACAGCTAATTGCTTCTAACCTCGACAAATTTACATAAGCTTCGTACATTGTTAAACATAATATGGCCAAAATTGAATGAACATCAATGTTTAGCTCAAAGTTAGCATACACTTCGTAAGCATAAAACAATCAAAAAAAATAAGAGTCACTCATAGCAGATCGTAATAAACCAAAAGACCGAATAAAAGGAATAAGAAATAAGCTTATATATTAAGATGAAAAAGGTTGGGAGATTTTTATTGATTGATACTGATTTGGTCTGCCTCTCCATGGAGAGGTTCAGAGCCTTACAATGATGTTCTCAATGCCCATGGTCGGGGTACTGTTATGGATTCTCCCTTTTCTTGGGAGTAGTGGTGAAGAAGAAGAAACAGCCCCCCTTTTTAGGGTTCTTTCTCTTAGTATTTATAGCTGTGAACCTTGTCATATGGCATTGGACGACCGTGGTCATGTCGAGGGGATGCCCGTCAATAGTGAATAGGCCGTTGCCTCGTTGATTAAGCTGAGTGATCTTCGAGTGCTTATTATTAACGAATGGTTGTTCCATTTGTCAACCCGAATATGCTTAAGAGTGAGTTAATCTCATTAATTATCACGAGTTAAGTTTTGACCTACATAGTTAGTCCCTCCGCTTACTGAGGTCGAGATCCGGTCGAGCTAGATAAGCGGACATTGTCGATCGTGGCTCGAAATGATCGGAGAGGGAGGTTGAATGCCATTTCGGCCGTGACCCAGGATGGTCGTAGCCGCTTATATGTTGGAAATTGTACTGTTGGAGCTGTCGGTCTTAGTCATTTTGTGCGGTGGTTTTGGGCGGAGTCGAGTCAGAGACCTCAACCAGACTTTGTAGGCGGCCTCAACCATTTTATTCATTGGAGATGGCCGTAGCCACTTATATATTAGGGATGGCTGTAGCCGTTTACTTATCGGGAATGGCTGCATTCGTTTTGTGCCTTGAAGATGACCGTAGCCATTTTGTATTTTAGGAAATGATCGTATCCATTCATACTTGGAGGATGGCCGTAGCCATTTAAATTTAGGAGACGACCTTAGCCATTTACATATTTAGAGGATGTCCGTAGCTATTTTCTTTTTTAGGAAACGGTCATAGCTGTTTATAATTGGGGGATGGCCGTAGCCATTTACATTTCGGAGGGGGTTGTATGCAGTTTTCATCTAGGGACATATATTCCCGCAGGCGGCCGCTGAGGATATTGGTGCACTTGACGTGCATTGTAATGGTACTCGGTGTATGGAGGCGTACTGGACGTCCTTTCAACATATCCTGGTCGTTACACTCGCTTCGAAGGCGAAGTGTCGATTGACGGTTGCAAAGCCGTTTCGTGATACTCGTCATAATGGCAAATGTTATTGTGGATTTGAACCGTTTTGTGGTTGTTCATGTAGTTAATGATGGCTTTTGGAATTCGTGAAAGCCACTTTTGCAGTATAAATAATGAGTTATGCCATTCGTTTCTTACTTTTTGTTACTCGTCTAAATAAGATTTCAGAAGAAGCAACTTCTCGCCTTTTCAATTCTTCCTCCTCTTTGTTCATTGTAAATCTATGTCGTTCTTTGTCATTTTTCACTCAGTCTTCATCTTTGTTCATTCTCTAGTGAAATTTGTCCATTCTTGCTCAGTAATCAGTAATGGCAAGCAGTTCTCACACAGACCTTAATCCAGCGACTCTTCCAGCGGTTGATGGGCCTTCCACGGTGATGAGGACCATGGAGTCGGCAAGGATCGGCGAGATATCGTCAGCGGTTGATATTCTTTCTCTACCCAGAGTTCCGGCAACCGACTTTACCGCCGATGAGGGGGAGGATCAGTTCGATGAGGCCCCATTAATAGGAGAGGTGTGTATCGCCCAGTTAAGGGAGCAATGGGATATCCCTCGTTCTGCTGACATTGCCCTTGCTAGGAGCGAGGAAAGGGTTCACATCGACCACCCAGGATATTGCGTTTTCTACGCTTATCCTTTTAGGTTGGGGTTCAGGCTTCCCCTTCCGGCGTTGGTTGTAGATTTTTGTCGTTATTATGAGGTGTGTCCTGGTCAACTCGTCCCTTCTTTCTACAAGCTTTTTGCCATGCATGCCAAGTATGCGGAATTGGACCGAAGGGAAATAACGTTGCGGCACGTGCTGACTCTGTATGCCCCTTAGAGGATCCGTGGTACCATGATTCGAATGGTCCATCGTGGGGCCATAGGTCTGACTGCGGAGCTGGATAATGCGGTCGATTCTCATACTTACGAGAATTTTTTCTACATCAGGACCCAGCATTTGGTGGTGAATGCTACGGAGTTCCCGGAGACTTGGAACCATATACGTAAGTTTTCCATTTGTCGGATTCTGCCTTCCGTTCTTTCTTGTTCCTTGTTCTGATAAGTGTTAACTCTAACTAGTGTTCGTAGCTGAGCGGGCACCACCGGCTCCTCTGTCCGGCATTAGCGAATGGGTCGAGGTCGTACTCCATCATACAGCGTAGATTCGCATGTGGTCATCTTTCTGGGAGAGACATGGTCGTAGGCCTGTTTCCGGTGAGCATTTGAATTGTTGCATTGTTCTTGTTTGGCTGTGCTGAATTTTTTCTCCTTTTAATTCTTTTCTTTTGTTGATTTGGGGGGTGTGTCGTGTGAGGGCTCCACAACTTGCTTTTCGCAGGCCAGGTGCAACTATTCGACTGGCAGCGATGCCAACGCCACGTCCGATTCTGAGGGCGGCTTCTGTCGAGTCGTCGGCAGCTCATTCCCTAACGCGATCCACACTTCGGACTGAGGCGTCTTCAGGGGTCGTTTGTTCCAGGGCGGAGTCACCTTTGAACGATGAGGAGGAGGAGGAGAGGCCATCGGTTAGGCATAGGGTCGCCTTCACGTCTACTGTAGAGGTGGTACGTTTGGACTCCCCGCTAGGGGTGTTCAAAACCAATCCGAAACCGAAAACCGATCCAAACCGAAGCTTAACGGCTTAATGGATGGGGAACGGATTGAATTTTTTTTATTAACGGCTTATCGGTTTGGGGATGGATTATTCAATTTTCTTAACGGCTAATCCGTTAACCCGTTAAGAATATAAAAAAAATAAAAAATAAATAAATATATATATATATATATATATAAAATTTAGTGATAGAATTTAGTTGTCTAATACATATATGGTTCTATGTGTGTCATGGAAAAAGAAGAATTGAAAGGTTGGTTATGACTAGAGGAACGACACCCCATGAAATAAATTTGTGCATTTTGGATGATTGCTTGTGGAAAATGGAGAACGATAGTTATTTATAGAAGAGGAGTGTAGAGAGTAGAATTTACCAGAGCACTTCAGTTTTTAAAAGTTCATTGTGGGAGCTGAATGGAAATTTGCGCGACAGCTTTTTTTGGTTATATCTGAAGCTTATGAGTACACATGTAGTGTGGCCTCTAACAGAAGATAAGTTCTGTTTTATTTTTCTCGATACTGAACTAGTAGTGAATTTATCTATTTTATAATCTACATGCTGATGGCGATTGTTTCATTAGCTACATCATATAGCGTCTAAAATATTATTTTTTATGGCAATTCATTATTTCTAAGACGAGGAGAATAAGAGATATTTAGTGAACATGTATGTTAGGCCGATAAACCGCCCATTAACCGTCCTATAAGAGCTAACCCGATACCAATCCGCCCGATACCTTATCGGGTGGCTAACGGATTAATACATTTAAAAGCCGATAACCGTTAAGCCAAACCGTTAAGAGTAAAAGCCGCCCAATCCGCCCGATGAACACCCCTACTCCCCGCCGTCGAATGCGGGGGGAATGAGGCAGCTGTGCATGCCCTTGAGGGCAAAAACACAATGGGGGTCGCCCTGGTCGGCTCAGGCTGTAATGAAACCGTCGCTTCGGCGGCTCAATCATCAGTTCCACCTGTTAAGAGGGAAGGTGGTTCCCCAACAGTTGTTTTGGTCGGAGAAGTAAGTGCCAACCCGCTGGCGGGGGAGGGAGCCTCGACCTCTCGGCCGGTTGAGAAAGAAAGGGATGTCGCAGGAGGGGGATTTGACTCCGAATCTGACTTGGATCCTGACGACGTCTGCATGCTCCAGGAAGGCTTCACTAACGCGATGGCGCATGCAGAGGTACCATTTCGTTATGCTGAGATTCCTACCGAGCAGAACCTGCTGCTTGAGGAGGATAATTTGGTACCGATGTTTGAGTCTTTGTGCTCGAAGGAGGAGAGCGGGTCGCTGAGGGATGTAACAGACGTCGGATTAATGACCGAGGCGGCCATGATGGGTTTTAGGGTACGTGAGATGATCTTCTTTCGTTTCTTTTCTTGCCCTGATTTGCCTCTTATTTTAATCATTGCTTTTGCTTTACAGACCTTTCTTTTGGAGGTGGGGGGTATGCACCGAGCCAACCTTCGCTCGGGACTCTTTTTGCAGGCGCTGGAGAAGTATCGCCGCTACCGGGATAGGTGCCGCGAGATGTGCGAGCGTATGGGGATAATCACCGCAATCGAGAGTTGGTCGAAGAGTTGGCAAGGCGAGATCTTCTAATGCAGCGAACCCTGGACCGGGTAAACACTCTTGAGGAGCAACTTCATCTTAAGGACAAGAAGATGGGGGCCGAGAGGAGAGCTGTGGCCGAGCGAGAACGATGAAGTCAGGAGGCCGTGGCGGAGGCTTCTGAGGCCTTGATCAGGCAGGTGCTTGCTTTGGACGCAGAGGTCGCTACCTTACGAGGGCAAGCAAGGGACGTCTCGACGAGAGCTGGGGCGTTGGAGGCAGCGGTTCAAGTTCGCAAGAGGGAACGAGAGCTGGAGAGATCTGCTGCAGCTTTCAGAGTGCCGGGGATGGAGGAACACATTGATGTTTATGAACGGGATACCCAGATTGTAGCAAACGGGATTACGGCCTTGGAAGCCGAGAATCAGCGCCTGAGGGACCAGGCGGCTTCTTATGGCCCCGCTCGTGATCTTTGGTCGTTTGCTGAGGCCTAGATTGACGTGTACAAGAAATTATAGGAGGCCGGCATTGTGCCCAAAACTGTTTATGAGGGAGCCCGCCAAAAGGCTTGTGATGCTCGTTTTGGCTGCGGCTTCGACCCGCCCACTCCAGGGGCTGATGATGGCGCCGAGGCCGCTGAGTAAAAGGTTTTTATAGAGTTAGTTTTATTTTATTTTTCTAGTTTTTGTTGCTGTTTGGCTATCTTTTTCTTTGTTGGCCGGCCTTGGCCGGATGTAAGCGGGAGTGGCCCGTTGTAAGTAAAGATGTATATACATATGACTTTACTTTCCTCTATTTTGCCTTGTATTTATCTTGTATTCTTCTTATTCTCCGATTTTTCTTTTTGCACGCGTTAGAGGGGGGCTTAGTCTTGGAGTTTTTCCGACAGGTGTTTTAATCCCCCTATGACTTTGGTTGCGGTAATGTCGATGGCCTTGACCATGATGACGTTGATGGTCTTGGCCGAGTGGATGACTTTGACTGTTGTTGGGTCGTTTGCTCGCCCTAGTCAAAAGCTAGGTGGGCTGCTAGCGTCGATGACCTTAGCCGTGATTGACCGCTTTTTGCTTATCGTTTTCCTTTACTCGATATGAGTAAGTTGTAGCCATTGCTTGGCGAGGGTGGCATATAGCCTTAGTCCCAGCCACTACGAAGAAGTTCCGGGAGTTACGAAGGAAGCTTCGAGCTCATATTGGTCATGGGCTGGGAACGGGAATTGAACTCTATGAGATCAAATCTCCTTTTGTTCCTCAGTAGCTCCGTTTGGGCATGGTCGAACTACTGGCCGTGGCCTTGCAATTCAACTGGGGCCGAACTTATCGCGGCCTGAATCTCAGTTCGAGTTAGACGTACTTACTTGATTGGCGAGGGTGCTTAACTTGTCCCTTCGTTCGTTGAGGATCATGCCTTGCAGCGTCCAATGGTGAGGGTGTTTGGCCTGAGTCTTGGTTCAAACGGGGTTGAAACACTTTAACTCTCAGGACGAGGGCGTTCTGCCTTGCCGTCTGGGCGGGATTGGGCTCGTGAAGGCGAAGGCGTATGACCTGAGTCTCAGTTCATTCTGTAGTTGAATTTTTGGGCGAGGGCACGTAGCCTAAGTTGTTGTTCAACCGTTGTTGAACCTTTGCAATTTTTGACGGCGAAGGCACATAGCCTGAGTCCCAGTTCAACTCAAAGTTGAACTTTTGGGCGAGGGCACGTAGCTTGAGTTGTTGTTCAATCGTAGTTGAACCTTCGCGATCTTTGATGGGGAAGGTGCATAGCCTGAGTTCCACTTCAACTCATAGTTGAAATTTTGGGCGAGTGCACGTAGCCTGAGTTGTTGTGCAACTGTAGTTGAACTTTTGCGATTTTTGACGGCGAATGCACATAGCCTGAGTCCCAGTTCTAACTCATAGTTGAACTTTTGGGCGAGGGCACGTAGCCTGAGTTGTTCAACCGTAGTTGAACCTTTGCGACCTTTGATGGCGAAGGCGCATAGCTTGAGTCCTAGTTCAACTCATAGTTGAAATTTTGGGCGAGGGCACGTAGCCTGAGTTATTGTTCAACCTTATTTGAACCTTTGCAATTTTTTATGGCGAAGGCGCATAGCCTGAGTACCAGTTCAACTGATAGTTAAACTTTTGGGCGATGGCACGTAGCCTGAGTTGTTGTTTAACCGTAGTCGAACCTTTGCAATTTTTCGATGGCGAAGGCACATAGCTTGAGTCCCAGTTCAACTCATGGTCGAACTTTTTGGGCGAGGGCGCGTAGCCTGAGTTGTTCAACCGTAGTTGAACCTTTGCAAGTCCCTGTGCAACTCATAGTCGAACTTTTGGGCGAGCCCGAGTTGTTGTTCAACCGTAGTTAAAACTTTGTAATTTTTTATGGCGAAGGCACATAGCCTGAATCCCAGTTCAACTCATAGTTGAACTTTTGAGCGAGGGCACGTAGCTTGAGTTATACAACCGTAATTGAACCTTTGCAATTTTTTTATGGCGAGGGCACATAATATGAGTCCCAGTTCGACCTATAGTCGAACTTTTGGGCGAGGGCACGTAGCCCGAGTTGTTGTTCAGCCGTAGTTGAACTTTTTTGTAATTCTTGATGCCGAAGGCACTTAGCCTGAGTCCAAATTCAACTCATAGTTGAACTTTTTGGGCGAGGGCACGTAGCCTGAGTTGTTGTTCAACCGAGTTGAACATTTGTCTTTCCGCATGACCGTTGTGTGCAGGGTGTCAGGGGTTAGATTTTCGTTTGAGATCTTGTCCGATTTGTGTGTAGTCTTCTTGACTAGTTTGTAGAGGTCATCCCTTTATGGATTTTGGTTCAAGATGCCTTCATGCCACTTTTCGGTAGGATCCCGTATTTGGGGGATGAGGGTATCTCGCACGTGTTCTCCCCGTAGGGGGGTATCTGCTTCTTCTTCTTTCGCTTTCTTAAAGATGGGGGGGCAGTCGGGGCTTCGAACTCTTGCCGGAGCTTTCGAGTTCCCTTCACCCGCTGTGCTACTTTGGCTCATTCGAGCTGGGTTGCTTTCCCTTTTGGGTGTTCTCTTTCCTTTTTGGTCTATGGATGAACTACACGAGTCTGCTATGAAATCCTCACACACGGCGCCAAATTGTTTAGCTCAAAGTTAACATACACTTCGTAAGCATAAAACAATCAGAAGAAAATAAGGACCAATCATAGCAAATCGTAATAAACCAAAAGACCGAATAAAAGGAATAAGAAATAAGCTTATATATTAAGATGAAAAAGGTGGGGAGCTTTTTATTGATTGATACTGATTTGGTCTGTCTCTCCATGGAGAGGTTCAGAACCTTACAATGATGTTCTCAATGCCCATGGTCGGAGTACTGTTATAGATTCTCCCTTTTTTTGGGAGTAGTGGTGAAGAAGAAAAAGCAGCCCCTCTTTTTAGGCTTCTTTCTCTTAGTATTTATAGCTGCGAACCTTGTCAGATGGAGTTGGACGGCCGTGATCATATCGAGGGGACACCCGTCAATAGTGAATAGGCCGTGGTCTCGTTGATTAAGCTGAGTGCTCTTCGAGTGCTTATTATTAACGAATGGTTGTGCCATTTGTTAGCCCGAATAGGCATAAGAGCGAATTAATCTCATTAATTATCATGAGTCAAATTTTGACTCATACAATCAAGATAATAAGATAAAACGGAAATGCTATATTAGCAGAAGCAGCGTGAGAGCCTGTGACCAAATATTTTTCACTTTTCCCCTTAAAGCAGCTTGTACGGTCATGGATAAGAATCTCCCACAGTTTTTACTAGAATGTGATGGTAGTAGTTATAAAAATCCATAGGAACACAATAAATGCAGCCAACAACAACAAGCACAGTGATTTTCCAAAGTTGGATCGCTTTACCCTTACCCTGGGACCTAGGAGAGCAGAAAGGTTGTTACCCTGGGACCCTAGGAGAGCAGAGAAGTTGTTCCAGATAGACTCTCGGCGGGAAGATAAATGCATATACATATACATGACCCACTAAATATTGCTACGCATTCATACTAAGCAGCTTATGAAATAAAGATTCCCATTTCACAAATCAATTGCAAAAAAAAGGAAGGTTTTAATTTAAAGACAATCAGTGTAACTACACTTTCAAACAAGTTATTTATCATATGTTTGTCCACATAAATTCAAGCCTAAGTAAAATTGTACGGCCAAAGATAGATAGAGAAGGTTCCAGGACTCTCTCATGCAAAAGCAAGCGTCCTAAATTTATAACAAGTCATACTATAGCTCTTCATCGTCTATTAATGGCACTTGCATTCGCACCTGAATTTTTGTTCGGAGGTGGATTGCAGTTGTAGAATAAAGCAATTACTACTTGTAACTCAAATTAGACCAACAAGTCTGAAAGGTGTCAAATAGAGCAAGTGTAAAGCATATCATCACTTTTGCTGCAAGTTAAATATGGAAAGGCTGGTCCTTAAAAACTGCCAACCAAAGTCAAGGAAACTAAGTTTGTGTAAATAAACCAACTCTATATTAGGAAATATCATGTGGAGACCAGCCAGCAAGCACTATGATCACACACACCCATAGAGAGAAAGAAAGAGACAGAGAGAGACTGAATGCAACTATCACCTGAAAATGCAAAACTAGATTAAACTTTTTTGCACTAATGAAGTTCTTGATGTCCTTCTAAATAAGAAACAAGAGCATTCATAAACTAAATCTTCACCAATAGGACACGAGAGGGCATTTAGTGCTATCATTCTACCAGGATCCATCTCTTAGGGTCACAAATCCAAAAGAAGGTGAAGAATGATAACTTTACCAGCTAAACTGTTACTACTAAACTTTCTGTTAACTATATCATTTTTTTTAAAAGATAAGTAGATAACTTGAAGGGATAGTTTGTAGTTTATCAAATTAAGAATGATTGTACAAAATTATTTAACATGAAGTGACACAACAATACCAACAACAACTACCCAGTATATTCCCACCAGGTGGGGTTTGGGGAGGGTAATATGTAGACGAGCCTTACCCCTATCCGGAAGGGCAGAGAGGCTGTTTCCAATCGACCCTCGGCACATAGGATAAAATGGAAAGCAGCATTAAAACAAAAACAAAGACAAAATTCGAAACAAAAACAAAAAAAAAATAATAAAGCATTAGTAAATCCCGCAGAAATAACGTAAATAACTATGTAAACATAAGAAACATAAATACAATCACATGCAATAATAACAAACAGTAACTACCATACTAACAACCATAAGGGGGACATAAGCTAAAACACAAATCATCTATGGGTAACCTTGTTGTCCCACACCCAACCCCGGGAGAGGCGTACGAAGCACTCTATGAGCCCCTAGCCTACAACACTGATTCTGGACCTCCAGACTCCCCTATCAAGGGTCATGTCCTCGGAAACCTGCATTCTAATCATGTCCAGCCTAATCACCTCTCCCCAATGCTTCTTAGGCCTCCCTCTGCCTCGCCGACCGCCAACAATCTCTAGCCGCTCACAGCTCCTCACCGGGGCATCGTGACCCCTCCTCCGTACATGCCCGAACCACCTCAGCCTTGCTTCCCGCATCTTCTCATCCACCGGGGCCACCCCTACCTTCTGTCGAATAACTTCATTCTTAATCTATCTAGCCTGGTGTGCCTACACATCCACCGAAGCATCCTCATCTCCACAACCTTCATTCTCTGAACATGGGAGTTCTTCACAGGCCAGCACTCCGCCCCATACAACATCGCAGGTCTAACCACGGCTCTGTAGAATTTTCCCTTGAGTTTGTGTGGAATTTTCTTGTCACACATGACCCCTGAAGCAAGCCTCCACTTTGACCACCCCGCTCCTATTCGATGGCTGACGTCCCCGTCAATCTCTCCGTCCCCCTGAATCACAGACCCAAGATATCGGACACTGTCCCTCTTGGCGATGGCCTGAGAACCAATCATCACGTCCCTGCCTACCTCGCTCGGCTCGTCGCCAAACTTGCACTCCAGGTATTCTGTCTTAGATCTGCTTATTTTGAAACCTTTAGACTCGAGGGTCTGTCTCCATACCTCTAACCTTTCACTAACACCGACCCTCGTCTCGTCTATCAATACTATATCATCAGCAAAAAGCATACACCAAGGCACATCCCCTTGGATATGTCAGGTTAGAGCATCTATCACTAAGGCAAACAAGAGGGGGCTCAGCGCCGATCCTTGATGGAGCCCCATTACCACAAGAAAATGGTCTGATTCGTCACCCACCGTCCTAACCCTAGTCTTAGCTCCATTATACATGTCCTTGATTACTCTGATATAGGCTTCCGGCACGCTCTTCGCCTCCAAGCACCTACATAGCACCTCCCTCGGGACCTTGTCATACGCCTTCTCCAAGTCGATAAGAACCATGTGAAGGTCCTTCTTCTTATCCCTGAATTGCTCCGCTAGCCGCCTGACTAGGTGAATAGCCTCTGTGGTGGAGCGGCCCGGCATGAAACCGAACTCGTTCCCAGATATAGATGTCGCCTCCCTCACCCGCGCCTCCCTCACCCGCGCCCAAACCTTCATCGTGTGGCTTATTAATTTGATACCCCTATAGTTGTTGCAGCACTTGATGTCCCCTTTGTTCTTGTACAAGGGCACCACTGTACTCTACCTCCACTCATCCGGCATCCTTTTAGTCTTGAAGATCGCATTGAACAGCCTAGAGAGCCACTCCCCTCCAGACTTACCCATGCACTTCCAGAACTCCACCGGGATCTCGTCAGGCCCGGTCGCTCGACCCCTACTCATCCTACGCAACGCCCCTAAGACCTCCTCCACCCTAATGCGCCTGCAGTACCCAAGGTCTCTATGTTGCTCTGAATGCCCCAACTCCCCTAGCTCTATGCTTCGATCCCCCTCTTCGTTAAGAAGGTCCCGAAAGTACGCCTGCCACCTCTGTTTGATTTGAGATTCCCCCATCAGAACTCTACCATCCTCGTCCTTGATACACCTAACTTGGTCTAGATCACGTGCCTTCCTTTCCCTTACTTTAGCCAACCGGAATAACTTCTTATCCCCACCTCTCTCCCCTAGTTCCTCATACATGCGACCGAACGCCGCGTTTTTAGCTTCCGTGACTGCCATCTTAGCTTCTCTTCTCGCCTCCTTGTAGATCAACCTGTTCGCTCTCCGCTCCTCCTCGCTTGTGCTCCCTGCCAACCTAGCGAACGCCGCCTTCTTCATCTCCACTTTACCTTTGACTACCTCGTTCCACCATCAATCACCCTGATGTCTGCCTGAATATCCCTTAGCTACCCCGAGCACGTCCCGTGCTACCTCCCTAACCAAGTTCGCCGTCACTGTCCACATAACGTCCGCATCCCCATAACTTCTCCAAGCTCCGCCCTCCACTAACCTCCTTTCCAACTCCTGTGCTTTCTCCTTAGACAAAGCACCCCATCTAATCCGCGGTTGACCCCGGGCGCCCCTCCTCTTCCTCTTCACCCAGAGATCGACATCCATCACTAGGAGTCTATGAGGAGTTGAAAGAGACTCTCCCGGAATAACCTTGCAGTCCTTGCACAAACCCCTATCACTCCTTCTGATGAGGATGTAATCAATCTGAGTCCTCGCCGCCGAACTCTTGAAGGTGACCAAATGCTCCTCCCTCTTCCGGAATGTCGAGTTCGCAATCAGAAGCTCGGAAGCCCTGACGAAATCAAGCGGCGAAGTGCCTCCTCCGTTCCTGGCCCCAAAGCCGAAGCCACCGTGCACCTTATCATAGCCACCAGCCTCAACCCCAATATGGCCATTAAAGTCCCCTCCAATAACTAACTTCTCAGATTGGGGAATACTACCCACCAGATCATCCAAGTCCTCCCAAAAGCGCCTTTTAGCCTCCTCGTCTAAGCCTGCTTGCGGCGCGTAAGCGCTGATGACGTTGAGGACGCCACCCCCAATAACCAGCTTAATAGACATTAACCTATCATTCACTCGCCTAACCTCGACCACGAACTCCCTTAGGTCCCTATCAACCAAGATGCTCACTCCATTCTTACCCCTCACGACCCCAGAATACCACAGCTTAAACCCATCTACATTCCGCGCCTTCGACCCTTTCCACCTAGTCTCCTGGACGCACGCTATGTTAACCCTCTTCTTCTGAAGAACCTTCGCCAACTCTATGGACGTACCCGTCAGAGTGCCTATGTTCCATGACCCAATTCTTAATCTATGGGCGTCCGCTGCCCTCTTTCCACCATTACCTCCCGCCCTGCCCGTAGGACCACCCCCTGCTCCCCTACTCACCCCCGCTACCACCCCCACACCCTGAGGACATGACCTTACGCTATCATCCCCCGTCGCGGCCACTATCCCACCAACCGACTATGGGGTACAGTGGCACACACACGCACTATAGCGAAAAACGCAAAAGGTGCAAACTAGATAACAACAGAATAGACCACACTCGAAATGCTAACTAAAATACATAAAAAGGTGCACAAAGTAAACAAGAGAGCGGGAGGTACCAACTCCCGGTGGAAAAACCTGAAAGTGTGCTTTGATGCGCCCAAGTTTTCCTGAAGCTTAGCAGAACGTGCAGTTCTATTGCGTCCTGCCGCGAGTCTGAACGAGAGTTGCCGGAGATCCTCACCGGCAAAATAGGCACCTGTCCAAGAAAACAGAACACACCCACAAAAGCAGAGGAGAGACTAAAAGGAAAAGTGCAGGGGTTGCCAGAAAAATTTCCGGCGTAAATAAAAATTCCAGACTTCTGGACAGCACCGAGATCTGCTGTGGGTAAGCAGTGAGAAAAATGAGGTGGCTAAGTGGACAGTGTAAAATGAAAGTGACCAGGGGGATATTCCGGGAGTACCAAGTTGGTCGGAATTGTGGGGGGAAAAAACTGTCCAAAAGGAGCCGGCGGAAAAAGTGACCGGAGAAGGGCTCACGCGCGTGGCGCGTGGATGTCACTGGCGGCGCGTGGGTGGTCAGCGACGGCGCGTGAGGCAGATTCCGGCGACGAAATTTGCAGGGGGTGTGCGCCTGACGTTGTGTGTCACGGTGGTGTAGGAGGTGTCGAAGAAAGGCCGCCGTGAGAGACCACTGTTGGCGGAAACTTTGCCGGAACAGTGTTCCGAGCAGAGAGAGAGGGGTACTTACCTGTAGGTTCCGGCGACTCGGAGGTGGTGCCGATGGTGTTAACCAGAGAGATGGATGGAAGTTGAAGTCGGAGAGAGAGAGAGAGGGAGGAAGAGAGAGAAAGAGATGTGTATTCTTGGAAGTGACACAATTGTACTTAATAAACTATGTCATGAAGAACAATAGAGTTACCTTCAGTCCTATCAAAAGAATTCAAATTTTTTTTAGGACTGGTGCCTAACCCTGCACAAAAGGTTGTTTCCACGGCTCGAACCAGTGACCTTCTAGTCACATGGCAACGCCAAGACTCCCCCTTCAAGATTAAAAACATCTAAAAATATGTCCCAAGAAATAACCATAAAAACTAGGGATGTAGTTGCTTCTGGATCTAAGAAACAACAGGGCAACCAAACTGTTTCTTAATATATCAAGTAAAACATAAGTTTTGGGCTGATTCACACATTATTCTGAACTTAAAGCTATCCTAGCATAAAAAAGAATGAAACTCTATTCCAAAAGGCAAAGATCGCAAATGTTCGTTTCCATGTATGTTCTTGACTACTACGTCACGGTGATACAGATAAATTGCATACGGAATGCGGGCACACAGCTCAGTAAACCACACACGAGGGGGGGAAATCTAAGACAACTGAATTAAATCCCTCAATCACTATATTACATTTATTCCGTAATTCACATATATAGAACAGGGAAGATATCATATGAGTTAAAGCTTTTACAGTATGATCCAGATAGCTATCACTTCATGGATTGCACAAGAAAACAAAGGAACAACAATTGTCTTATATCTATAACCAATACATTTGACAAACCAATAATAATGAGAATCCAAGCATTTATAACAGAAACTTTAAACATAAACCAAACCCATAGCCACAAAATTGTTTCTTCATGTGCAACTCACCTTTCATGGCTTGTGAAGTTCTAATTTGTTGCTTGGTTTTTTTCTGAGGGAAGCTGAGAAGACGTATTGGGTAAACCGACAGCAGGGGATGATGCTATTGTTTGATATTGAGCAGCAAACTGGGGAGCATGAGACTGAGTGTAGTATATTTGTGCATTTGTGGGATCAGAATATTCATATGCATAATTGGCAGTAGCAGCAGATGTAGGAGCAATTGACTGAGAGGGATGGTGAATCTGGGAGTAGCCAACATATTGCTGCTGATGCTGACCAGAAGTTATCTGTACCAATTGTGGAGCTGCCGCAGCTGCTGTTCTATATGCACCAGCATTCATTTCAGGTTTGGAGGCAGCAGGGTTTCTAGCATGGTTGTAAGCTGCTGCAGGAGTGGCCATATTAGGAGCGGAAGGTGTTTGGGGTTGATTTGAAGGCATTGTTGAAGCAGAATCACTATAATTTGTTTGTTGCATGGGCAAATTGTAAGCATGTGAAGGTCTAGATTGAACGAAGTAAACTGGGTACTGGTGGTCAAGAGCAGGATGCTGAGGATGATTTTGCTGCTGCGAAGGGTATATAGGATAATAAGACGTCATCGGCACAGGCCCAGAAGGGGTATGGTGGATATATTGACCAGCATGGACATATTGTTGGGGTTGATACATTTGTTGTTGGTGCTGATCATATTGGACTGGCAATGCATATCCAGCATCCTGGACTTGCTGTTGTACCTGAGGCCTATTATTTGGATCAACTGAATTGACGGAAACCCTATTGCTCCCTGACTGAATTTGACCCCCTGGTTCTTGATAAAAGAAATGCCTTTGTCCAGACAAACTGCTCTCACTGCATCAAATAAAATGACAGATCCTAGTTCAGAGAATTTTCATAACCAATTTGAGCATTTAACAAAGAATCATAGAGTCTGTTTCTCTAGTGACCGGTAGGTCAGGAGTTTGCAAGGTGTGAAAACAATACCTCTACAAAATAAAAGGGGATAGCTGCATATTTATGAGCTCAATTCCCTCCCCCCACCCCTCGGGTGGAGCTATAGAAAGGCAAGGGATTCTGGTGTAAATGAATTTTCTTGTACGTGAACTTATGAGTCCCCTTTAACATGAGGGAAGATTCTGGTGTAGTGGCAAAGGAGAAATTTTGCTTTAGATCACATATTCAAATCCTAGGTGTGACACATTAGTATTTGTTAGAATCCTCTTGTATGAATTTCTTGCTCCGCCACTCCCCTCCCACCCACCCACAACTCTCACTAGCCAGAGAGCACTTTGTGCACAAGGTAAGCCCTTTGTTTGAGCATTTTATGAAAACAACAGTCTCATATAACTATACAACACATTTCTCAAGCAACTGGTATGTTCCAACAACCATATATTGGAAAATGAAAAATAGCTATATAAGTTTACCTTGAAACTGAATTGGGGGAAGGCAAATCAGAGGGAAAAACAACAGGCTTTGGCTGCTGCAATTGTGGAGGCTGCTGCTGTAGCTGTTGCTGCTGCTGTGTCTGTGTTTGACTAAGATTCCTATAACCAACACTGTGTTCCGATCTCTCGTCATCTGAAAATACCCGACTTCCATAATCCCCACCAACCACTACCGGCACACCGGAAAACCCAGCTCCGCTAACCGGAGCAGCAGGTGTCGGCGGTGAAGACGAATCCACTTTGCTGCCTCCAACTCCTAACTGTGAAAACTGTTCTTCAAGCCCAACCCTCTGATTATTCTCCTCCACGTGTACCTTTATCGGCGGCAAATTAGCAAGGGACGGCGTGGAATTAGTCGACCCAAAGGACGACGTCGTTTCAACCATCGGAGAATCCGGCACCGACTGAACATCTTGAGCACTTAATTTCACATTTTTTTCACCCTTTACGTTACAATTCACATCATCATCAAGACCTAGAAGACAATTCACTGAGGAAGATTCAGAAAACACCTTAGTAGTTGTTATAGAACCAGAATTTCCCCCATTATTCAACGCGTGTACGAACCAATCCTCTGATTTTGTAGAACTTTCTAGAAGCGACCCGATCGAAGATACCGAATCGAACTCACTGGTGAAGAGGAAAACACGGATACGTGACGTTTTTGTGACACGGTCGTATTCTTCGATCATGTTTTCGAGGTCTTCGTCGGTGGTAACGGAGATTAAGGAATCTAGGTCCTCGTTAGGGAGCTGGTATTTAAGCCAGAAAGGACGGCCGGAAAGGAGGGTTTTGGAAATGCGGGAGGAAAGGTCGGAAAGAGAAGTACGGCGGTCGGCGACGAAGATCCGTGTATCGCCGCCGATGTAGCAGAGGGATTTATCGTGTGGGCGAGGGATTATGTGTCCGCCGTAGCTGCACATGAGGCGGAGCTTTCCCACGCCGCCGGCGTTAGCCGGTTGCTGGTCGTCCCAGGAGTTGGAGGTGCGTGACTTTGGGGAGGCGGAATCTAGTGAGTTAGCGTAGTTGTTGAGATGTGACGATGACGTGGGTAGTGGAGGCTGTGTCATCGTTCCGACGACCGACGCCGTTGTAACGGTGGTGGAAATCGGTGGGCCGCCGGGTAGTAGTGGGGGTTCCATGTTTGTGGAGGCGTGGGGGAGTGAGGAGAGAGAAAATGAAAAAAGTGGATGAGGAGGGAAGATGCTTTGCCGGAGAAGAATGTCTCTTATAGTTTTCCAGCTGGTCTTTTTTTTTTTTTACTTTTCTTATTTTATTATTATTAGTATATCTTGATTATTATTTTATACATTCTTTTATTCGAAATAAATGTCCACAGTCTAATTTGCACATCAGAAGTATTCTTGACTTTAATCCAATTTACTCTTGGAATTTGTCTAGTGGACACATTGTTGATCCCAAAAGTAATCTGCAAATATGAGTTCAAGCCTTAATACTATTTCCTTGTTGATTTGAAATTCTAATATTTTTCAAAATTTGCTGGTAAGTTAGATTTGACTTTATGAATATTTACTAATATCTTCTTATCTTTATTTATACCTCTTTCATCCCAATAGGCAGTAATTTAAGTTCTTTAATACTACATTAAATAATTATTTTATCTTTTACAAATATAAGAATATTTATGAGTCGAAGATTTAGTGAAAATAATTGTTTTATCTCACACAGTATAAAAGTAAATTTTGTCTATATTTTGTTTTTTTCAAATTCTACTTATAAAATTATATTAAATATAATATTATTGTACTGGTATAAGATTTTGGGGTGCGTTTGGCACGAAGAAAATTATTTATAATCATACCAACACATCTTTGAATGAAAATTAGTATTATAGAAATAATATTTAAATAAAAGAATCATTTTGTTAAAGTTTTACCCTGGAATGTGCATACACGGCAGAATACATAATGCATGCTTCATGGGAGGGGCCCAGACTCCTCTATCCTCGCCTCCTAAGAATTGACCCCACCTGAGAGGGCATTTACTATCCGAAATGACACCACATACTTGCATGTTTGAGGTTTCATAATACCAGTGGAGTCTAGGTCAAGCATATATTTGGTATAATCAATAGTTCGAACCAATAAAATGTTATTGAATTATCGGTATTAAATTATTGAATAAATAATTTAATAATAATTTAGTGTTATTTGATTAATAGATTATCGATTCGAATTTTGATTTACTTGATTTATTAACGGTTTAACAGATAATCTAATAAGTTTTAATAAAGTAAAATTTTACCCACTAAATATATAAACTCAGGCTTCATTCTTTCAATTCTCTCGGTAGTTACTTTTTATCTTCTGATCTAAATTCTTAGAGTAAGTTTTAAACTTTTCTAAATCACGTGCTCACAATATATGAATTGTTAAAATTGTTGGTTGAGGTCCCGAGGGTCTCGTGTGAGTTTTGGATAGGTTTGGATTGTGTCATGCTCGTTTTTCTTATGTTTCGACGTCTCTTCTTTAAGCATAAATGATATCATATTGGACAAATGAGCTACGATTTCTTTTTTGATTGAAAAATAGATCTGTATCGTAATTATGGACTCGTAGCAAAAAGAATAATCCAATTTGGGCATCGTATGAGAGTTTTAAGGTCATTTTACTAAGAATTAGGTTGTTAGATTTTTCAGATTACGAAATTGCCACTAGCAGTGTATTTAAAACCCTCCATTATTTACAAATATTAAAACCTACATATCTCATTCGTTATAAGGTCAAATTGAGTGATCCAAAAGCCTAAATTGACTGGAATTTCACAAGGAATCTATTGGAGGCATAAAATATGAGTTTCAGGATCGTTTGGCACAAAAAGAGGCAAAATAGCTAGTAGAAAAATATAAAAAATTAGGGTTTGTTCATTCAATCATATTTTGAGTTGGGAAGCTCGTATTTGGGCAATTTTGGAGGCGATTTTCACCATATGGATTGGGGCAAGTATTCTCTACTGCATTTTGAATCTATTTCATGAATTCATCTTCGTGTTTGAGATTTAATTGATGATTTCAAAGTGAAACTAAGAGAATTATGGTTTGAGTTTTGGAGAGTTTTAAGTAAAGCTGTCTAATGGGTCTACCGGTCCGGGCCGGGACGAATTTTTTCCGATCCGTCCGGGTTCCGGTCCGGGCCAGGCCGGGTCGAACAGTAACGGGTTGCTAAGGGGCCGGGTTGGTTCGGGTTACAATTGAACCATACGGGTTACGGGTTGAAAGGGGCCGGGCCGGGCCGGGTTTAGTATATTTTCAACTTTTTTTTTAAATTAAGTATAACTATTAAGTTATAATTATATTAATACTTTATAATCATTGAATGAAATAAATACAAGTAAGATGGGGAAAATTTGCACTTATTGCAAGTGCTACTTTATTTCTCAATTTCAAATTAATAAGTAGAAAATAAAATGTTTACATTTTTTCTATCAAGTAAACTAGTGAAGTAGTAATTTCAAATGTTTTGCATCGCCTTAGCAAGTTCATCATAATCAATATGAACTGATTGACCTTCTTCTGGGGAGTTAAATTCGATGGGTTTCCATGGGTTAATATATCTCCAATTTCTTCGTCTTCTGGGCTATCAACATCTTCTTTTCCTTGATTTCTTCGTTCCGATCTAATCCAATCTCTTAAACATACTAAAACTTCCAAAGCATTGCTTCCCAATGAGTGGCGGGTGTCTCCAAGTTGTTGTCTTGCTTGGCTAAATGCACTCTCTGATGCAACGGTAGAAATTGGCACATTCAGCACGTCACGAGCCATAGCGAAAAGAACAGGAAATTGCTTTGCATTTTCATGCCACCATCCCAACGGTGAAAAGTCCTTTGTGCGAGGCTCCTTTTGCTTCTGCAAGTAGAATTGAAGCTCATCAATATTCCTGCTACTGGTTTGAGTGTTAGAAAATGTAGAAAAAATATTAAAACTATCAAGGCCTTCATCATCCACATTAGAAGAACTGCTACATTGCATAGCGGGATTAACATTGTCAGAAGCACGAGCAGTATTATCACATTCATTTGCATAATAATTATATAGTTGTTGCAAATATTCATTTTGTTTGTTCATTTGAATCATATAAATTTGGGGTTTCAGATTCTCCAATCTCCATATAAGTATATAAAGCATTCATTAATTGGTGACAATCAGACATTTTAATAGAATGATTTAAAACTGCACCAATTAAGTAAACTGGAGGAATTGGAAAGAAATATTTTTTGAATTTCGCTTGCATACTTACAATAACATCCATATATTTTTCTTTCTTCTTAAATTCATATAGTAACAAAGAAATTTCAGCTATATGTACTAAAGCCGTAGTAACAGTTGGGTAATATGCACCAGAAAACACAACAGTAGCAGTATAAAATTTATGTAAAAATTTAACAACATCATTAATGACATCCCAAGTATCACTTGTTAACATACGCCTAGGATCAGTACAATGTGCATTAGCAACTTCAGTAATAGGAAATCTATATTTGTAGCAACATTTTAAAAATATATATGTATAATTCCATCTAGTAACAACTTGTGTGGCATGAATCTAGGTGTAAGGTTATACTGCATACACTTTGTTTTAAATTCTTTTATTCTAGATTGTCTATTATTTCCCTGAATAACACCAACTGCTCTTCTAACATGAGTAATCTCAGCTGAAAATAAATCAAGGCCACTTTTAACAATTAAATTATAAACATGATATGCACACCTAACATGAAAAATATCGTCAAGAAGTGGTAGCAAATGCAATTTTAAAATTGAAACTGCAACATTATTGTTTGAAGCATTATCAAAAGACATACACAAAACTTTTTGGTTTAGATTATAAAATTCAACAACATCAACAATTGTACTACTTATAAAGGTAGCAGTATGACTCTGATCTTCATCATATTTAAAAGCGATAATACGTTTTTGCATACAAGTATTATCATCTATCCAATGGCATGTAATTGTCAAATAATCATTTCCATTAACAGCATGACCAATATCAGAAATTAGACATACTCTAGAAGGAAGGTGACTAAACAAATAATGTATGTATGTTTGATATTGTCCATGAAGTCTAAAGATATCTGCTCTACAAGTACTTCTAGGGATACCTTTAAATAAAGGATTGTAAATCCTTTGAATATACGTAATAAGATACGATGAAGAAGCAAAAGAAAAAAGGTAAACAACCCAAAGTAATCATTTTTGCTAGTTCCTCCCGATCCCTCATTTTATTATATTTTAATAGACCTCCAGTAGTAGGGTTAAGAGTTGTTTGACTTCCACCCCTATTAACTCCCCATTCTATAGGATGGATACCCGACATATGTCTAGTAAGTGTCCCAGTCCCCCCTAAATTACCTTCGGTCAAATGTTTAAAAGTTTCATTACATAGTTTGCACTTAACTCTATCAGCACCTTCTATTATTTCAAAAAAATTCCAAACCAGACTTCTTTTTTTACGAGTAGAAGTTGGAGCAACTGGTGGTCTTCTACCCCTTGTAGCACTAGCAACTCCAACTCCAATACTACCAACATTTCCACTACTAGGTGTAGGTGGTATCTCATCTTCTATTCCAATTTCATTATCTTCTATTCCATAATCTTCTTGTAATTGTTCATAATCAATCTCTACATCTTGCAAATTAGGCGATGATTCAGAAACATATGTTATTGGGTCATTATTATTACTACCGGAAGCTACAGGACTACCTCTTTTTTTACTTCCACCCCTGCCAGTAACTTTTCTACACGCTCTTTTAGCAGCATTAAACATATTGTAAAAATTAAAATATAATCAAATATGCAATTAAAATATTAAATAAGAGAAAGAGTTGGAGGGAGTGCACCGAACTTGACAATAAATTGAGCACTTCATTACGCAAATCCGGTGTTACCACGAACAAACTTCAAGCAAGTATTTCAATTTTGAACTTCAAGCTTCAAATTCCGAATGACAACTTGCGATAAATTAAATTCGGGAAAAGAGTAACAAATGAAATATGTAATCTTGCAAATTGAAGGGAAGAGATACATTGATAATTTGAGAATTGAGATTGAGATAAGATTTTTGAGTGAAGAAATGAAGAAGAGATGAGGGGTATTTATAGATTTTAAGAAGGGTTAATATTGTGATTTAATAAATACCAAAAAAATGAAAATGGCCATTTTTGCAAGAAATCTGTTGGCCAACGGATCTGTAGCCGTTGCCAACTGAAATGTGGGCCCCATTTTTAAAAAATTCAAAATTTAAAAAAAAAAGTTACCGTTGAACCGGGCCGGTCCGGTCCGGGCTGTACCGGTTCACGGTACTATTCACGTACCAGGCCGGTCCGGTCAGGTTCCGAATAAAAAAAATTATTAACGGACCAACCCCCTACCCCCTATCAACCCAGCCCAGCCCGGCCCCCCTACCGGTCCGGTCCGGTCCCGGGTTGTACCGGTCCGGTCCGGGCCGGTCCCGGGTCAACGCGGCCCGGTTGACGGGTCTAGTTTTAAGTGAGGATTTGAGGGACCAAACGAAGTCTAATTTTAATAAATTTTATATGATTAAACTCGGGAGAGAACGAGGTTTATGATTATCCCATTTTTGACTGATTTTGAGACATGGGCCCGGGGACCGAATTTTGGCCAATTTCAGATTATATTTATATTTTGTAGCTTTTATTGTGGAATTCAACTCTTTATACAATGTTGATAGTAGTAATGATTATGGTTAGATTCGGATCTTTTAAAGACCGAGTCTAGAGACGAGAGCATCCCAGAGTAGGATTTTATGCGGTTGAGGTAAGTAACAGTTTTAACTCTTGCTTTGAGGGTATAAATCCGGATAAAGTAATATCATGTGATTGTTTGGAGGTGATCCCCATGCTAGGTGACGGGCCTGTGGGTGTATACCTCGAGGGATTGAAACTTGGTTCGTCCCGTGAGGTTGCGAGGCCTAATACCTATTATTTGTGGTTATGTGTTTACTTGTTATGGAATTTGTTTGCCTTTATGTTAGAGATCATGCTTAGGCTTTATTCATGCTCACATTATTTGTACTCAGTCATAGAAATTATTGTACATGTTTATCCCAGTAACTATTATTTGCTAATATGTTGTGATACTTGATGTGGGGTGTGTCCCCTTATTTGTTGATGATGGTGATGCTAGTGAGATACATGATTGAGTAAGGCCGAGGGCCTGGTTGTGAGGATATTAATATTATAGCGCGTGAGTTGTCGTGTAGCACGTGAGTTGACCGTGCGGGTTCAGGCATTGATATCATAGCGCGTGAGTTATCCGCGTAGCATGTGAGTTGACCGTCCGGATCCAGGTATTGATATGGTAGCAGTGAGTTGTCCGTGCTTAGCCGCTTGGGCTTTGGGAGCCCCTCCGAAGTCTGTATACACCCCAGTGAGCGCAGAATATTGAGTGTGTTTAGCGTATTGAGTGTTGAGTGCTGAGTGATTGAGTGACATTGCCGTGAAGTTGCATTTACTTTTGTTGTTGTTACATTTATCTGTTAAATATCTTTATGGTATTTACTGAGTTATAGAAATTACCTGTTTATTTTTAAATTGTGAAAATAATAATTGGACTATTTTTCTTAGCTCGTCACTACTGCCCAGTTCCTTAGTTATTTCTATTACTATTGAGGCGGTAGTACTCATAGTACACCTGAACTTTATGTGCAGATCCAGGTAAGTTAGAGCGCGACGATCGTTGAGTTCAGGCCGTCTATTTGGAGACTGCAAGGTAGCTGCTAGCGTCCGCGGGGCCTTGTTACTCCTCATCATTTTTTTTTATTTTGGACAGTTAAACAATCATATTTCTTAGTTCATACTTTTAGATGCTCATGACTTAGTGATACCCTGATGTTTGGGACTAGCTTCCGTATTTTTGTTATATTATATTTAGAGTTGATTTAGTTTATAAAAAATTTAAATGTTGAAATGTTTTATTAATTTTGTATATTTCAAATTAGTAATAATATTTTGGGAATAAGCATGCTCTGTAACACGATAGACACTATTACGACCATAGTTAAATTTTAGGTCGTGACACTTTTTTCCAAATTATGACGTGAGACGTTTAAGAGACAAATTGAGAGCTATTTAAACAATACTTTTACATGAATAGAACCATATTGTTACTTGATTAATGATTATCACAATTTCTATTCCAAAGTCGTACCAAATCCTTCATGTTGTTACAAACTCCATTAATGATTAGCTCCACTTAGTTATAGTATATGGTTTATCCAAAAAAATATATGATGTCTAGTGGAAACTGGAAATCCAGGTGCTGGTCCTCCGAATTAAACATTTGGATCTTGAATATGGAAAAAAAAATTATCAGAAAAATTTTTCTTCTAAGAAATTTTATAAATTCGAATTAATTGAGACCTAATATGGAAAACCCAAAATGATGATACACTTGAATTTGTTGGCTATTTTTTTTTTTTTGGGTATGTTTTTTTTGTGGTGGGGGGGGGGGGGGTCATGTGAGTTGACAGCTAGATATATAGTTGGCACTTTGGGGGTATCAAGGATGATGAGCTGGATTGAACAGAGAAAGTCAGTTAGACTGAGCTCATTTATAATCATCATCTTTCACAAAAATATCTATAAATTCCTGATAATAAGGCGGTTGTGTGGGGAGTGGGGTTGCTTTAGATTTAAAATTTAATCTGTCATTATTAAATAATTTAATAAAGTGAAAATATATATTAAATAATTTTAATTAAATTGAGAAAAATCTTATGTACAAATATATTTCATGTATCGATAAATTTAATATTTGTTATAAACTAAAGCAAAAGACAAGAACAATAGAGCAAGAACAATAGCAATAGAGAGAAGAGTAGAGAGAGTTCTTCTTATTGTGTTAAGAGGGGTGAATTACAATGGTAGAGAGCACCTCTATTTATAGGGAGGAGGAAGATCTTGCTACCAATAATAGGACTCTAAAATCTCTCTAATTAAGTACATTAAAGACATTCACCTTAAATAGAAGTGTAAGAATCTTCTATTTCATAACACTCCCCCTTGAATGTCTATTCAATGATGTGCCTCGTTAAAACCTTAAAACAAAACCCAATGGGAAAAATTAAAGTAAGGAAAGAGTACACATGTTTGAATATGCGCCTAGTGGTTGCCTCGTTAAAAACCTTGCAAGGAAAACCCAGTGGGACAAAACCTTGTAAGGGAAAAAGAGTGCAACGCGCATTGACTCCCCCTAATGAGTACATCGATTTATATCCTTGAGCATTTGCATTCCAATCGTGTGCATCATCTTCAAAACGATCTTTGGTAGATGCTTGATAAATAAATCAACCATATTGACTTGAATAAATATTCCGCACCTTGAAATCATCATTCTTGATAGATATGAACATCTTCATATAATGTCGTGGAATAGCTCTTCAATATCTCCATAGATGCATTCTCAATGCCATCATGCTTATAGTGATAGCAAGATTCATATGTACACAAATTGTACTTGGGATGTGGTACTTCAAGACCAAGAATTGCATATGCTTCAAGCAACTTAAATCTTTCAAGTTAAGTCATATAAGCCATATAATAGACTTTAGCTGCATATCAAAGTTTCATGTCATGCTAAACAAATAAGATATCGAAAACTGATTATACATACCTTTGACTTTATACTTTCAAGCATATGAACTATAGGTTCAAAGCTACATGTCTTTCATATGGAATCAATTCTTCTTGAATTGTATCTCTTCCATTTAGTTACTTTCTTTGAGTCAGCAAATGCGTATAGCATGCTTTGCAATATGTTGCAATTGCATTTCCCTTTTTATGAACTACAGGTTCATATCATGATATTCGGGGATATACATATACAAATGGAAATTCATCCCATGTAACACTTTCTCAAGTGTTTATCATGTCTCCCCCTCATGTTAGTAAAGCTAACATGTTTCCTTAACTTTGGGAAATCATCTTTGTGCATTATGTCAATATACACAGCACCTTAATATAAGATGAAATTATTTGGTTCCTGACCCTGAACCACTTTTGAGGGGAGAATATACTCTTGTATACAACTTATATCAAACTGATATATACAACTTCGTTCTCATAAGGAACAGTTTAGCTATTAAGTGGAAGCACTCAATAATTATCTTGCTAAACCAACTTTAATATAAACCAACTTATCAAGATGAACTGTCTTGAGTAGAGAATCTGGAAACTATGCTCGAAGTTAGATTACTGAGCGATTTACCTCGCAAGCACTGCCAGGCTGCGGGTTAATAACAGTGGCGCATGTAACCATATCATAGATGCATCATATGTGGTATACATGGCAGGTGAATGGGCCCATACTCACCAATCATATTTCCAGAATTTATGTGCTTCAACCCGAACTCTTTAGTTGGTCCGTTCATTAATGAGAACAAGTGATACAAGAGTATTCGTAAAGAACTTTCTAGTTCTTTAATATTCACCTATGTGAATTTGCACATCATACTTAAAATGAGATGGCTAACATGAATGCCAACTGAATAAATTATCAATATTGGTAAACTTCAAATTTACACCATGACATGTGCACTTATCAATAAACTTCGGGTTTATTATGACATGGGTTTTATACCAATAGATATCCACTTTATTGTGGCATTCTTTCGTTTGTGTAGTACAAACTGGAGAACAAAGCGGGTAGCTTTTCATATACAAATTACCCCGCTACAAGTTGTAGTAATAGGAGAATCAAAGCCTTCCTTTATTTATAGTCTCAATATAATCAATCGCTTTCGCGTGTACTTTGGAAACTGAATAAGTTTCTTTGAGACTTACTACAGCACAATACTCAATTGTGTTTCTCCAACATAGTAATAATTGGCTCTTCGAGAGCTCTCAATTAATTTTGTACTACCACAGACTGAGGTTCGAGATCCTCACATTCTTGCATTCCGTATTTTCAAGAGTCTCAGGCTCAATAGATTCTTCGTGAATCTCGGAATTAATCAAATCATGAGCGTCCTCATGTGATTCTTTCATAGTGTCATTTAGATCGTTCTTTTTCCTCTTTCTAGGATTTCGATCTTTGGAACCTAATGGTCTGCCACGCTTCTGGCGTGCATTTGACTCATTGGATATGACACTAGATATTTGTCCAATAGGGACTTCAATACGGATCGGAACATTTTCCGCGTGAATGTGGGATTTCGTTATCCTCTTCAAGTCCGTAAATGCGTCAGGCATTTGATTTGCTATTCTTTGCAAATGGATAGTCTTTTGTACCTCTTTCTTTCAAATAGAGGTATGTGGATCAAGATGAGATAATGATACATTTTTCCACAAAATTTCCCATTTGGTTTCACCGACTTCTCCCCCTAATTTTGGGAAAAGTGTCTCATCAAATTGACAGTCTGCAAATAGTGCAGTGAACAAATCTCCTGTCAATGTTTTGAGGTAGCGAATAATGGAGGACGATTCATACTCAACATATATTCCAAACCTTCTTTGCAAACCCATTTTGGTGCGGGATGGCGGTGCTACAGGCACCTATACTGCGCATCCAAAGCTTCTTAAATGGGATATATTGGGTTCATGACCCAAAACCAATTTCAATAGGGAATATTTGTGATAATTCGTCAGTCAGAGACGAACTAGCATTGCTGCATGCGAAATGGCGTGACCCTAAGCCAAAGCGGGCAGCCGACAAAGTAGCATTGCTGCATGCAAAATGGCGTGAACCCAAACCGAAATGGGCAGCCTCGTTTTCATGAAGAATTCAAGATTCATCTATTATCCATTAACTTTGCAAACGCAAGGTTGCGTGATGGCAACAAGCACACATTAGACCATCTACAGGATGCGTCTATCAAGACCATGAAATACCTACTACCCACTAGGTGGGTGAATAGGTCCACAAATGTCCCCTTGTATACGTTCCAGAAACTGGGGTGACTCAGTCCCAACCTTTGTTGGGGATGGTCTGATAATCAGCTTGCCTTGATAACACGAAGTGCAAGGATATTCATTACTTGAAAGAATTTTGAAATTCTTTAACAGATGCCCATATGAGCTTTCTATAATCCGTCTCATCATGGTTGATCCTGGGTGACCCAGTCGATCATGCCAAAGTACAAATGTATTGAACTCAGTATTCTTTAGATTTACTGTTGAATGTGCCTCAATTGCACTAATTCTTGTCCAATACAGGCCACAAGATAAAGACGGGAATTTCTCAATAACCCTCTTTTGGCCGGAGACATTCTTTGAAGTGAGGACGAGATATTCAAGATTATCTTCATCCATTGTCTCAATATTGTAGCCATTCCGGCGTACATCTTTAAAGCTCAACAAGTTTCTCATAGACTTGGAGGAGAACATTGCATTCTCTATGATTAACATCGTGCCCTTGGGCAGAGTTACTATAGCTCTTCCGGAGCCTTCAATCAATTTACTACTTCCAGAGATTGTAGTAATGTTTGCCTTACACATATTCAGTTGAGAGAAATACTTCCTTTCTTTGAGTATTGTATGTGTAGTACATGAATCAACTAGGCAAATACTTTTACAGTTGGATGTTGATCCAAGTTCGCTTTGTGAGATATCCATTTTTCTTTCCCATAGTTTGACATACAAAAAAAAATACATAAATATAAGTATAAACAACTTCAATTCTTTTGTTTCGCGTTTAAACAGCGTTTTGGGAAGCAGTTATTTAGGATATTCGAATATTGTATTCTAATATTCGAATATAATGCCTTGCGGAAAAAATAATACTTTAATGCGAAAAATATTAGATATTCGAATATTTAAGCGCATATTCTAATATCTTGTCAGATATTCGAATATAGGAATTCTGCCCAGATATTCGAATATCAGACTCTGATATTCGAATATCTGGCCTGGCGGAAAAAAGTTCGTTACTAGTTTTTAGGTTAGTCGATTACCTCTACTGTACAATAAAAATATTTGAGCATATTGAAACATTCTAAAGGGCTAATACTAACATCATATCATGAATTAACTAATACGAGCTAATGCTAATGACTATTAATTTATTCATTGACTAATACAAGTAGAATCAAACAGCTCCATCTTCTTTCATCATGGTTCCATCACCGATTAGGTGGTCTATCTTTCCCTCGGGTTGCTCAAAGAAGTCTGCCACATCCAGGTGGGTGATATCCTCATTGTCGTCATAGACAAAATTTGTTTCAGGGCCTTTTCTCTTTCGAGATGCTTGATAAAGGTCAACCAAGTGTCTTGGTATACGGCAAGTCCGAGACCAGTGCCCATTTCCACCGCAACGATAACATATAGTTTCTGAACTATTTGCCTTAGGATCTTCTGGACCCCGTTTCTGCTTTCGGTGGTTATCTCTCTTTGGGGGGGTGACGGACTTCTTTGGAATTTCTTCCTTGTCCACGTCCTTGGCTTTGACCCCGTTTATGACCGTGATCATGGTCCCTTTTATGTTTGGCATAATGCGAGTGCACCATATCTGCTTCAGGCAGTGGTGTAGACCTAGTTGGTCTATTTTCGTGATTTCTCATGAGCAGATCATTATTTCGCTCAGCCACTAGTAAGAGAGAAATCAGTTCAGAGTACTTCGTAAAGCCTTTCTCTCGGTACTGTTGCTGCAGTACCATATTGGAGGTATGAAACGTTGTAAATGTTTTCTCAAGCATATCGTAATCGGAGATGTTATCTCCACATAGCTTCAGTTTAGAAGTAATTCTGAACATAGCAGAATTATATTCAGAAACGGACTTAAAGTCCTGTAGCCTCAGATGGGCCCAATCATATCGTGCTTGTGGCAGAGTGACCAACTTCAGGTTGTCATATCTCTCCTTTAAGCTGTTCCACAAAACGAGTGGATCCTTGACGGTGAGATATTCAATCTTCAAACCTTCGTCAAGGTGGTGGCGCAAGAAAATCAAGGCCTTCGCACAATCTTGGGTGGATGCTTTTTCTTTATCTTTGAGGGTGTCTCAGAGACCCATAGCATCTAGGTGGATTTCAGCATCCAACACCCATGTGATATAGTTCTTGCCCGAAATTTCAAGGGCAACGAACTTTCTTTTCATAATGTCAGACATACTCGAAAATTAAATTAGGAAGAGGGAAAATACCTTGGATTTTCGAGAATGATACTTGAGACGGTAGAGTCTCGTGCTGATAACGTGTTATAAACTAAAGCAAAAGACAAGAACAATAGAGCAAGAACAATAGCAATAGAGAGAAGAGTAGAGAGAGTTCTTCTTATTGTGTTGAGAGGGGTGAATTACAATGGTAGAGAGCACCTCTATTTATAGGGAGGAGGAAGATCTTGCTACCAATAATAGGACTCTAAAATCTCTCTAATTAAGTACATTAAAGACATTCACCTTAAATAGAAGTGTAAGAATCTTCTATTTCATAACAATATTAAAATATTAAGTAAAAGTAAGTATTTACTGTTGCTTTTTAGCTTTCCTTCCGGTGTTACATTTTACCTAGGGGTCATTAGTTAGAAGTAATGGAAAGATAATCGTGGTAAAATTTGGTAAATCTTTAATTCTACGGTTAAGTTATTATTTGCATATCTAATTCGTATGTAATCTACAATTTACTTTACATGGATACAATATTTGGATAACAAGCTGTATTAGCTATATTTGGATAAAATACTATAATAATAAAAACACCATTGTAGGACTAGTTTTTCTCAAACATTTCAAAATTCAAAAATATTAGGGTGCAATTGTAATCAAAATGTTATTCAATCTGAAACCAAATACTAACATGTTTTAGATTATACATTTTATATTCATTTTTTCCATACAATGAACCAAATCTAAAACAAGAAATTTACATGCACTTACGAATTTTTAATGATTATTAATTTAGGCGTTTCAGTATGATAATTCCAGCATAATTTATTCGTGGAGGCAACAAATTAGACGATCCCTAATCAGTGGCGGATCTACATATATAATTTGGGTGTTCGAGCACTCAATAAGCTCAACGCAGAGTATGCATAGTTATATAGAAAATTTGAGAAAACTTATAAAAATTTACAAAAGCACCCATTAATTTTATGTATAAAAAAAATTCAGCACCCACAAACTTGAATTCCTAAATCCGTCACTGTCCCTAATAGTAACTAAATATACTGTAAGATCTAAAGTTCAAATTATATACTACTGCTTTAACTTTTCTAAAAGTAGGGGACGATTCTGCAAATTGGTTGGATTTGAGCTTTATTATGGGAATATTTAGAAGGTATTTTATTTCTTAGGAAAATTGTGATCTTTCAGCGATTTTCGATATTTATGGCATTCCGGTTGACCTAGTCCCAAACAGATAAAGGTGAAGATTAAGGGTGTGTTTGGTAGGAATGAAAATATTTTCATGAAAAATGAGTGATTTTATAAGGCTTGAATGTTTGGTTGGTGAGTAAATTTTTTTCTAGAAATATTTTTTAGTGTTTGGTTAGAGAGTACAAAATAATTTTTTATGTTACTCTTCTCACCCCCTTCCCCCAAGTCCTAATATTTCCTGTGCTCCCCTCTCACCTCACCCAAAATACCCAATATTTTTAGGACTCTATTCCTTAAAGAATTTAATTATTCTTCTAAAAATTCACACAAAAATAATATTAAAATTTGTGCTCCATAATTAAAAAGAAAATACTTTTTTTTTTATTCAAAAAGGAAGTACTCTTTCTCCAACATGAAATAATGTACTCATTTTGTTGAAATGAAAGAATTTTTTCAACATCATGAAAAGAAAATACTCATTTTGTTGAATTAAAAGAAAATATTTTTCTAAATCATAAAAGGAAAATATTTTTTTTTCAAATGAAAGAAGATACTTTTTACTACAACATTTTTATTAAAATAAAAATAAATATCATGAAAAAAAACACTCACTTTTTGAAACGAAACAAAAAAAAAATACTCTATCTATAACATGAAAGGAAAATGCTATTAATACTAGTATGTTTACCCGCGCAATGCACGGATCATTTCAAACAAAAAAGAGCAGAGAAAGATACTAGAAACATATGTATATTGAAGAATAAATTTATTGACCGTATTATAAATTAAACCAAAAGACAAATAAGTGAATTTATCGAGATGTCCGTATAAATTTGTTGCTAGGGATCACCAATCCCCAAGAGATGTTACAACATACTTGAGAAATGATATATCAATACTTGGCTTTAAAAAGATTAGTCTACATGAAAATTCATAAATTTTTCACTCAAGTTCAAACATAAAAGACATCACATTATTAAATCTTATTCCAGCTTCAGCATCAGTCACAAACAAAGGTTAATATAGGTGCACAAACTTATACAAAATTCTATTTTAAGTAACTCCAACAGAAACAACATAGTGACGTTAATCTTGATCATTTCCCATCCTTCAAAGTACGCATACACGCAGCAATAGAACCTGTGCAATAGCAAATATGATGGCTAAAGTGGCCTGAAAAAATCATCCCTCGAGATACACTTAAGTCCAGAATAAGACACTACAATTTTCTTAAAAAATCAAGCAATTCTCAACAAAATATTGCACCTTTAATCAATGGTTTAGCGCAAAAATAAAAATACCAATACTAAAGAAATAAGTTGGATTATATTTTTATTTAATTTTTGGCTATTTACATTTTTTTCAAAATGAATATATTTATTTTTTATGTGTGACGACCCAAAGGGTCATTACTTGTTTTCTCTCTTTTTGCGCTTCCGAGGCCTTGGAAACCTCACTTTTAGTTGCCTCCATTTGCGTGCATACTCCGGGCGCGTAGCCGAAAAACTTATGTGTTAAATTATGTGAAATTTGATAAATTGCGACTTTAAAATAGTTAAACTTGATTTTGATCAACATCTTGGGTAAACGGACCCGAACCCATGATGTGACGGTCCCGCAGGGTCCGTAGAAAAATATGAGACTCAGACATATTTCAAAAATCGAAATCCGAGCTCCCGACCCCGAGAAATGAATATTTGAAAGAAATTATTTTTTGAGATTTAATATAAAATTTTGAAATGAAAATGAATTAGAAAGCATTAGTATCGGGCCCGTATTTTGGTTCCGGTGCCCGATACATGTCTTATATGTAGCTTAAGCGCTTTTTGTGAAATTTGATTGAAATCGGACGTTATTTGACGTGTTTCGGACCTAAATATCTAAAGTTGAAAGTTTATGAAGTAGGAATGAAAAATGATGATTTTGAGGCTTGATTCATTAATTTTGATGTTATTTTGGCGATTTGATCCCTCGAGTAAGTTCGTAGGAAGTAATTAAGTTAGTGTGTGTGTTTAATTAGAAGCCCCAAAGGCTCGGGAGTGATTTGGAGGTGGTTCGGGATGATTTTTGTCTTAGGAATGTTGGCAGATTTTTCTGCAATTTTTGCTCAGAACTTCTGTTCTACGCGATCGCGGCCTCAGGCTCGCGATCGCACTGCTTTGGCATTCCCTCCTTCGCGTTCGCAGATCCCTTCCCGCATGCACGTAGTCTGGTAATTCCATTCTACGCGTTCGTGTACGCATTCACGCGATCGCGTAGGCCAAAGCTTTGACCCCCAGCGACTTTCCTCTACGCGTTCGCATAGACCTTCACGTGATCGCGTAGCTTCCAGCTTTCCTTCTCCACGATCGCACTCCCTTTCTCGCGATCACGTAGGGTAAAAACCCTTCAGCGATTATTTTTAAAACATAATAGATATGGGATTTTCTCCATTTTCCTCACACAGACACTTCTTTCTCACCCTCCATAGACGATTTTGAAGAACCTTTTCCTCCATAACTTCACGGGTAAGTATTCCTAACCTCGTTTTCTCTTAATTTCTTCAACTAATCACTAATTTCTAAGCCTAAAATTATGAAATCGAAGTAGAAATTAGGGGTTCTAGTTCCAGTTAGGTTTTTGGAATTTTGGATGATTCAAACTCAATTTGGGGTCGAATCTTAAAATAAAATATATATTTGAACTCGTGAGGTTATGGGTGATCGGGTTTTGATCCGAGCCTCGTGTTTGGACCATGTGGGCCCGAGGTCGAATTTTGGTATCTTTGTGAAGAAAGCTTAGAAATCCATATTAATATTGTAAAGTTATTACACTACAAAAAACGCTTAATTTGCGGAGGTTTTATTTGCATATTGCGGCGGTCAGAAATCTCCTCAATTTTGCTTTTACGGCGGTTTCCAAAACCCCCGCAATATTGTTCGCCGCAAACAATTAGCGGGGGTTGTTTGATAGACCGCCGTTATCATATAGCGACGGGTATTTGATAGCAGTATAACCTTCGCGATTTGGTAGTTTGGTTGTCACTTAATAAAAAAAATAGCGGAGGTCTAAAACCCCCCGCAAGTGTTTTATTTAACCCTCATAAATTTTATAGCACAATGTTATTATTAGGTTCAATAATGGCAGTTACAACCTCCGCTATTCATTGAATTTTGATTTTCTTTTCCTACAATGTTACTCCACAATTGTTCCAATTTCGATTATATTAATATAATGAAGCATCAACAAATATATAAATTGCTTACTGGAATCAAGTAATATCAATGTATTAATAAACCACGAAATACATTAAAGTGAATTATTATTAGTCTCAAAAATTTGTTTTAAACTCAACTGCTCCAACTATTAAACACAAAACATCAATATTATAGTAATTAGTCTTAAATCTAACTTTAAACAGAACATCTACTCACCATTGTGGACAAAAAATTTACTATGACCATTCAATTGAGTACGATACTTAATTATCTAATACATTTGCAAGCAACTTCAATGGTTGTTGTTAAGAATATTTCCACCGGAAGATCTTATATCCACGGCTGAAATGGATCCGCTAGCCACATTACTTGGCTACAAAACAATCAAAATAATATATAATTAGCGAAAAGTACCTCAACAATATCCTAACTAATAATCACTTAGCACTGCAATGCACTACTAGTGAAGCAGCAGCAAGACCTTGTGTTTTACATATGCTGTTGCAAAGACCTTGGATTCTTTTGTGAGATCAAATTATTTTGTGATACGTTTACAGTTTAGGACAAAGAAACTATAAAAGGAATGAGCAACGTTTAACATTCTTGTCATTCAAGCCATATGTTCATATGATTACCAGGTGAAGCCATCCACATCGTAATTGCTCCAATTAGCACAACATACAATTACAACCATAGTGAAAACAGAATCTCCAATTATACATGTTATGACATTTTCAAATCTGTTTTACCAAATCATCATCAAAATAAGCAGCTGCAACAGACATATTAGACCTTAAACTATTAATGTTGACACCAACAATATTATCATTAATATTTCCAAACTCAAAATCTTGTACTGTATCAAATTTAATAGCAAATATATGATTAGAGAAATTACCAACATCAATTGTACTGAATAAACCTAAATACTGACTTGGAAGAGCCGTGCTTAAATCATTGGATTGAGAAATGGTAAAAACAAGTCCATATCCAACAAGTTCTGGATATTCAGGCACTATAGCAAGAGCAAAACATGTTGAAAAAGAAAAAGCAGTGCCTGTAGTTGAGTTCTTGAACTGAAAAGGTGAAGAATGGAAAGCATGACCCATAAGTCTACTTGTTTCATTGGTTAATTGAATAAATCCATTTTGGTTTATTTCTACAACTCCACTTAATGATCCATCTTCATTCCTATGTGTAGCGAGAGAAAGCTGTCCTCGTCCAAGCTTTTCTCCAGTCTCGGCCACATATAACTAAAAAGGTTAAAAGTTCACACTAACTTAACTAACAAGGAATAATTGCTTCAGTTACAGTAGAGTCAATCACTGTAGAATTCTCAGGACATGCCATTTTTAGAAGCCGTGATTTGTTTTTCAAGCCATTACCAGCACAAAAAGTACTATTAGAAGGAGAATCTTATTATCGTTTGCCACTCAACAAAGATCAATATAGTAGCAGTAATATTATTTAAATGGATAACAAGATTTGCATCAAATCTGTAAAGAACCTTCACAATATCCCTCCACAAAATGAAGTTAGTTTGTACTATGAAGAAAAAGAAAAAGAAATGAAGCTGCTGTTGTTGACCCTTCTCCATTCAACGCAGTACATATTTTGAGGCCTCAAAACGAAATTACAACTCTCCAGAGAGTTTTTGTTTAAACATGGAGAAATTATAATTAAATACGAGATTAGAGAGATCCAATCTTAAACGGAGAATTATCAATGTGTGTCAGGCATAAAATCACCATCAAGTTGGGATTAAGAAATTGCAACTTCCTAATTATTTCATTAGTGACTATTTAATCACTTATTAGATACAATAAACTATAGTGGCGTATACATAATTATACACTACTACCAAGTTTCTGGACCATCCTTCCCTCCTTTTGTTGGTCTTTGAATTTGTATTCATTCATCCATGTTTCTGTATAAGTGAAGTTTCTAGAAAAATATAATGAGTATGGTTGATTCCTAAAATTCATTAAACCATGACTAGAGAGTGATTAAATCACAGCTACTATAACAGCTCAACTTGTTTATGTCTTGATTTCAAACACTTTATTTTTGATAAGTAACTACGCCTCATTCCGAATTTAATTTGTTTATAACTATGCCTCATTCCCCAACTAATAAGGTTGACCATATAAATTCTCTTTCATCCAGACCACTCAGTCAGATGCAATCAATATCCAAACTTCAAAGATGACTTCGAATATTTTTCTATTATAAACCTTATGAACCATTTTCTATTTTACTTGAATCATAAAAATACAGTTATTCAACAGGCAATTTATAGAGCAACCCACCTACATGAAGAAACAAGGGCAAAAGGCAGAATCAAAGAATGAAAGAGCAAAATCAAATAAACTTACATCCAATTGATTGATAGATTTGAAGTTTCTTTCATATCTCTTTCATTTAGAAACAGGGGAGGCACTGAAGAAAGAGGAGAGAGCTACACAGGCTTGAAATCAGAGGGAATGAAGAAGAGATGGAGGAGATTAAGTTTAACAGCTACCTGTAGAGAATTCGGCAGCAGTGAAGAAGATTAGAAGATTTCGGCTTCCCTTTGAGACTAGACTATTTTCCTGTTCGTTTTCGTGGTTGTTTACCCTAATCATTCAAAATCTGTGTTGATCTGAAGTTTTACAGCTTCCATTTTTTGGCATCTGCAGATTAGAAGAAAGCCCATATGAGAAGAAGCGATTTTGTCAGTTAGGGGTTTGGCTATTTTTGATTAATAAGTTAGGGTTTCAGAAAATTAAAAAGTGAAAATGAGAAAGGGGGTTTGGAAAAATAACAGCGGGAAAGGATTAAAACCCGAGGGAAAGATTTGGGTAAGTGGGCGCTATTTTTTTAATGGTCGTGGAGGTTCTTGACCGCCCCAAATTTAATATATTTTGGGGGTTAAATTAACCCCCACAATTTGTTATAGATTGCAGAAGTTATAAGAACCGTCGCAATAAAACCGCCACAAATTTATCAGTTTTTTGTAGTGTTATTTTATAGATTTGACTGAGTTGGTACCGAATTTGAGGGGTAAAGTCATACTAGAGGCATAAGTTGATTTTTGAGCATTAGAGGTAAGTGTTTGGTCTAACTTTGGTTTGAAGGAATATGAGTAAAGTCTTAATTGCTAATTGCTATTTGTCGAGTACAGTGTATAGGCATGGTGACGAGTAACTATACACTTGTGTCAAACATAATTGTGGGTCCTTACTTGTACTTATTCTGATATCTTTGTGACTCTTCCATGTTCAATTGATGATCTTTATGTAATGTAAAGAGTATGAGAATTAATTATGAATTGTTAACCCTTGGGAGTATTGACTAGAACGATAAAAGAACTAATGAGAAAGAAATAAAAGAAATAGAAAAAGATGTGATTAATCCCTTGCCGAGATGTTTTGTGTATATTAATTATCTCCCTTATCAGGATGTGAAGGTTAATGTTGTTGCTCCCTTGCCGGGAGGTTTTATTGGTGTTGTTGATTTACTCCCTTGCCGGGATCTTAGTTGTGTTGTTGTGTTCCCTTGCCAGTATTTCTTCACTGGTTATCCTTCTCTTGCTCTGTATATATGACTGTTGTTTGGATGAGAAGGTATGCTATTAATAGGTAAGGTTGCACGCCGCAACAGTATTAAATGACACGGATTGGGTTGCTCGCCGCAACAATGATGAATAATATCCACACGGATCGGTTTGCTCGCCGCAACAAGGATAAATAATATCCACACGGGTTGGGCTTCTCTCCGCAACAAGAATAAATAATATTCACATGGATCGTGTTGCTCGCCGCAACAGGGATCCACACGAATCGGATTGCACGCCGCAACAGAGATAAACGATATGGGTCGGGTTGCACGCCGCGACACTAACATACGAGGATCGGGTTGCACGCTGCAATAGTTGTCGTCTCAAGTATGTTTTGTTTGGAATATTTATTGCTTGATTTGCCGTAAATTCTTGGCTGCTTCTTCATTATTGTGGTTTCTCCTAATTGTAACGGTTGCCTCCTCTTAACATGTTCCCCTTCCTATTATTGGCTATTACTTCCTGTATTTCTTTCCGTTGTATGTATATATATTTGAACTGCACAGTTTTATTTGGAGTCTGGTCCTAACCTCGTCACTATCTCACCGGGTTAGGCCAGGTACTTACCAGCACATGGGGTCGGTTTTGCTGATGCTACACTTCTGTGCTCTTTTGCACAGATCACGGAGTTGGAGAAGCTATTGGACAACAACAGTAGGTTGGAGTAGACCTTTAGTTCAGAGACACCGAGGTAGCCTTGCAAATGTATGCAGGCCCAAATTCCTTTTCTACCTATTCAGTATGTTATTATCTTGTACCGAAGCAGACAGTTTTTATATTTCATTAAAACTTTGTGTTTAGTATTTTATAGATGTTCGTGAGTAGTGGCTCCAGCCTTGTGTAGAGTTGTAATTGAATTTCTGCACTTGTATCAGTTTAATTGAACTTAAGACTTCTGCTTCATCAAATTATGTTTGTTTTTACTAAATGGACGAAAATTGCTAAAAGAAGCAAAGTAAGTTAGCTTTCCTAACTCCTATTAGTAGGCGCCATCACGACTCCTGAGGATGGCAAATCCAGGTCGTGACAAGTTGGTATCAGAGCACCAGGTTACATAGGTCACACAACTCACGGAAAAACTTGGTAGAGTCTGAGGGATCTGTACGAAGACGTCTATATTTATCCCCCAGAGGCTACTGAGTTAGAAAAACTTCACATTTGTTCTTTATTGTCGTGCGTTTTCGTTTCTCAAGCACCGATTGAATTTATACTCTATTCTTTCGCAGATGGCGAGAACATGCGCTTCTTCATCTACCGCTCAGCACTCTGAGCCCCGAGCAGCAACCCCAGAGGCGAAGCCTCAGGTTGAGTTTGAGGAGGAGGTTCCAGCCCCAGCAGCTCTGGTGGGCCCAGCTCAGGTCCCAGAAGGGTTCATAGCCACCCCAGTTCTTCAGGACGCTTTGGTCAGATTGGTAGACTTACGGAGAGAGTCATTCGAGCGGGTTTGCTTCTAGAAGTTCAGCCAGCGGTGTCAAGTCATCCGAGTATAATGGCTCAGTCCGGGAGTGATATCACTTTTCAGGAGGCGGCCAATGTGAGTCGTAGAGTTGAGGTGGTACTGCCACAGGGAGGCAATCATAGGTCTGATAAGAGGCACCGTCATGCAGGCAGATTCAGTGGTACCTCGTATGGTGGTAGAGGTACTTATGGTAGAGGCCATCCTCGTGGGACCTTTCAGTCATCTCCCCATGTCACTCATGATACTTCAGGTGTTCATTCAGGTCGACAGGGTCAACCCGAGTTTCCTCAGCTGCAACGTTCGTGTTAGATTTCAGCACTGTCCAAATTGGACGGATATCTCTGATAAGGAGGAGACGGTAGATATTTTAGACCGATAGGTTCGATAGTGGAATTCAAAGTGTTTTCCTTTAGTGAAAGTTTAGTGGAGAGGTCAGCCTCCTAAGGCATCGACCTAGGAGTTCGAGTCTAATATGTGGAGCCGAATATCCTCATCTATTTTCCGACTCGGGTTCTTCTTTCGTTTGTCAGTTCGAGGGCGAACGGTTATTTTAGAGGTGGAGAATGTGAAGACACAAAGGGCATCACTTATCTTCTCTCTTTTTTGCACTTTCGAGACCTTAAAACCTCACTTTTAGTTGCCTCAATTTGCGTGCGTAGTCCGGGCACGTAGCCGGAAAACTTATGTGTTAAATATGTGAAATTTGATAAATTATAACTTTAAAATTGTTAAGTTGACTTTGGTCAACATCTTGGCTAAACGAACCCAGACCCGTGATGTGATGGTTCCGGAGGGTCCGTAGGAAAATATAGGACTCAGGCGTATTCCCGGAATCGAAACCCGAGCTCACGAGCCCGACAAATGAATTTTTGAAAGAAATTTTTATATGAAATTTAATATGAAAAAGAAATAAAAATGAATTAGAAAGCATTGGTATCGGGCCCGTATTTTGGTTCCAGTAATCGTTACAGACTTATATGTGGTTTAAGCGCTTTCTGAGTAGTTCAGTTGAAATCAGATGTCGTTTGATGTGTTTCGGACCTAAATATCTAAAGTTGGAAGTTTATGAAGTAGGAATGAAAAATGATAATTTTGAGGCTTGATTCATTGATTTTGACGTTGTTATGGCTATTTGATCGCTCGAAAAAAGTTTGTAGGATGTTATTTAGTTAGTGTGTATATTTGGGTAGGAGCCCCGAGGGCTCGGGAGTGGTTTGGAGGTGGTTCGGAATGATTTTTGTCTTAGGAATGTTGGCAGATTTTTTTGCAATTTTTGCTTAGAACATCATTCTACTTATACATGACACTGATGTAAAACGCGTTTTGATTGATCCAGGAAGTTCTGCAAACATCATTCTACAAAGGATATTGTGGGAAATGCATGCTGAAGATAAAATGATACCCAAGGTGCATACTTTGTCAGGCTTCAACAATTCAAGCGTGGTAACAAAAGGTGAGGTAATTCTAACAACTTTTAATGCAGGTGTTATTAAAGAAACTAAAATTTCAGGTAGTTGATATGGATATGGCATACAACATAATCATGGGGAGACCATGGATCCATGATATGAATGTTGTTCCATCAACTTTGCATCAAGTTATTAAGTTTCCATCGTCCTGGGGAATACGTCAAATTTGAGAGGATCAACAAACAGCCAGGAGTATCAACGCCGTAATAGATACGAGCACCGTGAGTAAAGAGAAATAGCAATTACAGGAATCAGTTAGAGGTATCAATAATCAAACTTCAATTGAACAAGAAAAAATGGATTTAGACTCACGACGGAATATAATTCAAGAACCTGAAGAAAATGAGAACATTAAAACAACAATTGAGGAGCTCGAAGATGTGGTGCTATTTGAGCAATGGCCTGAAAGAAAAGTATACGTAGGAGCCAATCTAAATTCCGATATGCGAGGTATGTTGATTGAATTTTTTGACAGCTAACATGAATTGTTTTGCTTGGTCCCACGCCGATATGACAGGAATACCACCTGACGTGATGACTCACAAACTCAACGAGGGCCCATATTTCGCACATATAAAGCAAAAGAAAAGAAAGCAAGGTGCATTCAAGAATCAGGTAATTCAAGATGAAGTCCAAAAATTATTAAAGATCGGGTCAATCCGCGAGGTAAAGTATCCTAATTGGTTAGCTAATACGGTGGCCGTGCCTAAAAAAAATGGTAAGTGACGTGTTTGTGTAGATTATACTGCTCTAAATAAAGCTTGCCCAAAAGACTCTTTCCCTTTACCACATATAGATCAGTTAATTGATGCAACCGCAGGTCATGAACTTCTAAGCTTTTTAGATGCATATTCGGGATATAATCAAATTAAAATGGATCCTGGTGATGAGGAAAAAACTTCTTTCATCACAGACATGGGGACTTACTGTTATAAAGTAATGCTTTTTGGTCTCAAAACTGCTGGAGCAACCTATCAAAGGTTAGTCACCAAATTATTTCAAGAACATTTAGGAAAACATATGGAGGTATATATTGACAATATGCTCGTCAAAACCCAGCATTCTCACGATCATATTTCTCACTTATCTATTACATTTGAAATATTACGGAAATTTAACATGAGACTTAACACAGAAAAGTGTGCATTTGGGTTGCTTCAGGTAGATTCTTAGATTTTCTCGTTTCTAACCGTGGCATTGAAAGAAGATTTAAGAGTGTTGGATAGAGCATTTATAGCATTTTTATTCTTTTATTAACTAATACACAAGCAACCTCAAATTTTAATATAGTAGTCTCTCAACCTACTGGTTGAATGACTAATACATAAGCCGAGTTTCTGTATCTTATTCTTAAAGAACGTAATAACTTACTTCCGGATTGAAGTATATAATGATCACCCTATAAATCAGATTAATTAATATAATTGGTAATAAATTATTAGTTCTGGAAATTAATAAAAATCATCAACAAATAGTGTAAATTTTTTACGCACAATATATATATATATATATATATATATATATATATATATATATATATATATATATATATATATATATATATATATATATATATTTCAGAATTTGCAGTAGTTTCAAAGACTAAACAATTATCAACAAACATTATAAATATTTTTTCATAATATGATATTTTTAGAATTTGCATCAATTTTAGAGACGTAAAGGAGGAACATGATATTTGGTTTGTTTCTTAGATTCATTATTAGGATATATTATATAGGTAATAATATAATATATTTATTGTAATTACTTAATGCTAGAAATTAGTAAACAATTATCAATCAAACGTGACCAAACAGAAATAGAAATAAAACTACATAATGACTTCAAATATATAGTTATCTATTCTCGGATTGCTAAAAATTGAGACACAAATGCTAAAGTAACGTCAGAACAGAATTTATACATAAGTGTACTGTGCAAAGAGTTTCACGTGGTTAATCTATTTGAAAAGTTTTGAAAATTTAGAAATTATGGCAGCAGAGAAGAAAGAAGTATAAAAAATAAAAGCAATTATAAATATGTTACCTTTATATCTTGTAAAATCAACTTTATAGAATATGGTATTTCAGGTTTGATGCAATTTGGAATTTTTTAAATTTCATTGCATCGAGTTGTTTGAAATTTGGCTGATCTTATGAAGTTTTGTAGTCATATTTGCAAAGTTAAGGATAAGCGACTACAAACATTATTTATAGTTATGTAGAAAGTGGATAAGTTATGGAGTTAGGTTAGGATGCCCACGTATGAGAAGATAATCGTGAGGTTTTTTTGCCCATGTTTGGGAAGATAATCGTGGGTTTTTAAAAAAAATCTTTCTTTGTTATAAAATAGAAGTCTATTTAGAGTGAATGTCTAAGAGTTTTAGCTTGAAGCTAAGTCATTCCTCTTCCTATAAATAGAGGGGTCTTACCCATTGTAAATCACCCCAAGTATTAATAAGAATACTTCTCTCTCTCCCTATTCTCTCTCTATTTGCTCTTGTTCTTGAGTTATTGTTCTTGTCTTTTATATTATTTCATAATACGTTATCAGCACGAGACTCTACCGTCTCAAGAAGCTCTTTAAGAAGATTAAGCCGCCGTCAATTTCTCCGCATCGGAGCCGCCGTTGTCTGCATCAGTGGAGAAAAGGAAGAAAACATTGAAAATATAATTGGTATACCTTAAAGGTAAGTAATTTACTTTTCCCTTTCAAATTCTTGAAATTCTACGATTTGATTGAATATACAAACAAAGTTTGATTATAACTCTAATGGAGTTTATAAGAAATTATAACCACATGAAGTGGTTAAATCTCTATGCCCTGCCATGATTAAATTCATGTATGATTGTGGGCAAATAATTGAAAATCCGTCCCAATTGAATTTGCTCCATTCCCTTTAGAGAATATGGTAGCAGTATGTGATAAGTCTGAAAGAAGACTAATTACCGTAAAGGTATCAATGGATGTGGACATGGCAATAGACGAAGTTATAATCGTCATTATTGTGGTAATGAGAAAGGATTCTCAAAATAATCTTTCACTTTATGAAAGTAATTGTGTAAAGCACATGATTTTGATCCATTCCCTGAAGTGAATGTGATAATTGCAATAGAGCCCGTAAGTATGAACATGCTCTTGATGTAATGTCTGACATTATGAAAAGAAAGTTCGTTGCCCTTGAAATTTCGGGCAAGAACTATATGATATGGGTGTTGGATACTTAAACCCATTTTGGATGCTATGGGTCTTGGAGACGCCATTAAAGACAGAAATAATGCATCCACCCAAAACCATGCTAAGGCCTTGATTTTCTTGCGCCATCACCTTGATGAAGGTTTGAAACTATGCTAAGGCCTTGATTTTCTTGCGCCATCACCTTGATGAAGGTTTGAAGATTGAATATCTCACCGTCAAGGATCCACCTATCTTGTGGAATGGCTTAAAGAAGAGATATGACAACCTGAAGTTGGTAACACTCTGCCACAAGCACGATACGATAAGAATCCAAAAGCAAATAGTTTATAAACTATATATTATCGTTGCGGTGGAAACGGGCACTGGTCAAAGGCTTGCCGTATACCATGACATTTGGTTGACCTTTATCAAGCATCTCGAAAGAGTAAACGCCCTGAAACGAATTTTGTCTCTGACGACAACTTTGACATCACCCACTTGGATGTGGCAGACTTCTTTGAGCAACCCGAGGGTTAGATAGACCACCTAATCGGTGACGGATCCGTGATGAAAGAAGATGGAGCTATTTGATTTTATTTTACTTGTTTGTATTAGTGAATGAATAAACTAATAGCCATTAGTATTAGCTCGTATTAGTTAGTTCATAATATAATGTTAGTATTAGTTCTTTAGAATGTATCAATATGCTCAAATATCAATAATATTTTTACTTTCCAGTAGAGGTAATCGACTAACCTGAAAAACTAGTCGGTTATCTCATATTTCGCATAAAAACTGCAAAACAATCGATTGTCAATGATCAACAATCGATTGTCTTTAAAACAGTGATCTGGAATTTTTCAAAAATAGTCAACAATCGATTGTCAATGTTTAACAATCGATTGTCATTAAGACTGTAATCTGGAATTTTTCAAAAATCATCCACAATCGATTGTCTTTGTCTAACAATCGATTGTCTTGAAACAGTGAGGTCTGGAATTTTTCAAAAATCATGCACAATCGATTGTCTTTGTCTAACAATCGATTGTCGTTAGACAGTGTAATCTGGAATTTTTCAAAAATCATCCACAATCGATTGTCTATGTCTAACAATCGATTGTCGTTATACAGTGAGGTCTGGAATCTTTCAAAAATAACCAACAATCGATTGTCTATGTCTAACAATCGATTGTCTTAAGACAGTGTGATCTGAAGTTTTTCAAAAATAACAAATAATCGATTGTGTGTTTTTAACAATCGATTGTCTATGTTCAAACAATCGATTGTGTGTGTTTAATAATCGATTGTCTTATGAAAAACGCTGAAAATTTTCAAACTGCAAAGTAATCAATTATGGATAACATATCTGATTTTGTTAGTCAACTGTTAGCAGCAGATTTTGAAAATATTATGTGACAAACGAATTGAAGTTGTTTATTCTCATGTTCGTATATTTTCTTTTATATGTCAAACCATGGGAAGTAAATTGATTGAAGGCTCCGGAAGAGCAACTGTAACTCTGCCCAAAGGCATGACGTTTATCTTAGAGAATGCAATATTCTCCTCCAAGTCTAAGAAGAACTTGTTGAGTTTTAAAGATATCATATTGAGACAATAGATGAGAATAATCTTGAATTCTTCATGAAAACGAGGCTGCCCATTTCGGTTTGGGTTCACGCCATTTTGCATGCAGAAATGCTAGTTCGTCGGCTGCCCACTTTGGTTTGGGTTCATGCCATTTTGCATGCAGCATTTTAGTTTGTCGGCTGCCCACTTCGGTTTGGGGTCACGCCATTTTGCATACAGCAATGCTAGTTCGTCTCTGACTGACGAATTGACACAAATATTCCCCGTTGCAATTGGTTTTGGGTCATGGACCCAATATATCCCATTTAAGAATTTTTGGATGCGCAGTATATGTGCCTTTAGCACCGCCATCCCGCACCAAAATGGGTCCGCAAAGAAGGTTAGGAATATATGTTGGGTTTGAATCGCCCTCCATCATTCGCTACCTCGAAACATTGACAGGTGATTTGTTCACTGCACGATTTGCAGACTGTCAATTTGATGAGACACTTTTCCCAAAATTAGGGGGAGAAGTTGGTGAAACCAAACGGGAAATTTTGTGGAAAAATGCATCATTATCTCATCTTGATCCACACACCTCTATTTGTGAGAAAGAGGCACAAAAGATTATCCATTTGCAAAGAATAGCAAATCAAATGCCTGACGCATTTATAGATTTGAAAAGGATAACAAAGTCACATATCCCCGAAGTGAATGTGACAACATCTGATTTACGAATACATATTCATTATTGGAAGAATATGAACATGAAATTGGTATTGAATATACCACACTCACCCCTAGAAGGAGGTTTGAGATGATACCACACTCACCCCTAGAAGGAGGTTTGAGATGATATATGGCATGAATGATCGTTGGTCACGTACCTATTGTACGCTAAAGTATTTTGGAAATATGACTATTAAAGGACAACGATAATGCAAGAAACATATCTTGCATATAAGTTTGACATGACCATAATGGTATAACTTTCTCTTTAAGAAAGATATTCACCACATGGATGTTGATGAATCTGTGGTAGTATAAAATTAATTGAGAGCTCTAGAAGAGCCAATTATTACTATGTTGGAGAAACACAATTGAGTATTGTGCTGTAGTAAGTCTCAAAGAAACTTATTCAGTTTCCAAAGTACACGCGAAAGCGATTGATTATATTGAGACTATAAATAAAGGAAGGCTTTGATATCTCCTATTACTACAACTTGTAGCGGGGTAATTTGCATATGAAAAGCTACCCGTTTTGTTCTCCAGTTTGTACTACACAAACGAAATAATGCCACAATAAAGTGGATATCTATTGGTATAAAACCCATGTCATAATAAACCTGAAGTTTATTGATAAGTGCACATGTCATGGTGTAAATTTGAAGTTTACCAATATTGATAATTTATTCAGTTGACATTCGTGTTAGCCATCTCATTTTAAGTATGATGTGCAAATTCACATAGGTGAATATCAAAGAACTAGAAAGTTCTTTACGAATTCTCTTGTATCACTTGTTCTCATTAATGAACTGACCAACTAAAGAGTTCGGGTTGAAGCCCATAAATTCTGGAAATATCAAAGGTGAATATGGGCCCATTCACCTGCCATGTATACCACATATGATGCATCTATGATATGGTTACATGCACAATTGTTATTGACCCGCAGCCTGGCCGGTGCTTGCGAGGTAAATTGCTCAGTAATCTAACTTCGAGCATAATTTCCAGATTCTCTACTCAAGATAGTTCATCTTGATAAGTTGGTTTATATCAAAGTAAGTTTAGCAAGATAATTATTGAGTGCTTCCACTTAATAGCTAAAATGTTTCTTATGAGAACAAAGTTATATATATCAGTTTGATATAAGTTGTATACGAGAGTATATTCTCCCCTCACAAGTGGTTCAGGGTCAGGAACCAAATAATTTCATCTTATTATTAATGTGCTGTGTATATTGACATGATAATGCACAAAGATGATTTCCCAAAGTTCAGGAAACAAGTTAGCTTTTCTAACATGAGGGGGAGACATGATAAACACTTGAGAAAAGGTTACATGGGATGAATTATCATTTGTATATGTATATCCCCGAATATCATGATATGAACCTGAAGTTCATAAAAGGGATAATTCAATTGCAACATATTGCAAAGCATGCTATACGCATTTGCTGACCCAAAGAAAGTAACTAAATGGAAGAGATACAATTCAAGAAGAATTGATTCCATATGAAAGACATGTAGTTTTGAACCTATAGTTCAAATGCTTGAAAGTATAAAAGTCAAAGGTATGTATAGTCAGTTTTCGATATCTTATTTGTCTAGCATGACATGGAAAACTTGATATGCATCTAAAGTCTATTATATGGCTTATATGACTTAACTTGAAAGATTTAAGTTGCTTGAAGCATATGCTATTCGTGGTCTTGAAGTACCACATCCCAAGTACAATTTGTGTACATATGAATCTTGCTATAACTATAAGCATGATGGCATTGAAAATGCATCTATGGAGATATTGAAGAGTTATTCCACGACATTATATGAAGATGTTCATATCTATCAAGAATGATGATTTCAAGGTGCGGAATATTTATTTAAGTCAATATGGTTGATTTATTTATCAAATCTCTATCAAAGATCGTTTTGAAGATGATGCACAAGATTGGAATGCAAATGCTCAAGGATATAAATTGATGTACTCATTAGGGGGAGTCAATGCGCGTTGCACTCTTTTTCCCTTTCAAGGTTTTGTCCCACTGGGTTTTTCTTGCGAGGTTTTTAACGAGGCAACCAATAGGCGCATATTCAACCATGTGTACTCTTTTTCCTTTCTTTAATTTTTTCCAATGGGTTTTGGTTTTAAGGTTTTATGAGGCACATTATTGAATAGACATTCAAGGGGGAGTGTTATAAAATAGAAGTCTATTTAGAGTGAATGTCTAAGAGTTTTAGCTTGAAGCTAAGTCATTCCTCTTCCTATAAATAGAGGGGTCTTACCCCATTGTAAATCACCCCAAGTATTAATAAGAATACTTCTCTCTCTCCCTATTCTCTCTATATTTGCTCTTGTTCTTGAGTTATTGTTCTTGTCTTTTATATTATTTCATAATATTCTTCGTGTTTCTCTGTGAATTGTTTAAAGACGGCCAACTCCCAACGTTGGAGTCAATTCTAGACGTGGATCAAAGTAATTTTATTTATTGAATTTGCAGGGTTTACAAATTAAAAAAAAAATTCCAACTAACGTCTGACTCGATGTAGATTTAAACCTTTTGAACTTCTTTTAACAAATAAAAAAATAGCACAACAAACACGGGACTCAGGAGTTGATGTAAACTGAACGTGGAGTCAATTTCATGTTCATCCTCATTCCTCTAACAGGTTTCTTTTCTTTTTTTCACTTTTATTTATAAAAATAATTGCAAATTTGAGTGTATAGTTTTTTATTAAAAATGGCCAAAAAACGTGGGAGGATATTTTTAGTAAAGCTATGTAATAAGTAAATAGAATAACTGCCAAAAACGTTGAAGGATGTATAAAAATCTTTTGAAATTCGCAGGTTGCGAGTTAATTTCCTAAATTGTAGTTTAAATCAACTTTAAACTCCAACTATTTTGGATATTTATCCTAAATTTTGATATGTGATGAATTGTGGTTATTCCACTTGACAACCTATCATAGTTTTGCTTTTGTTATTCTATATAGATAAATTTCTATTTAAAGTGGGGTGTTGGGGGTCGGGGTGTGGGGTGGGGCGAGGGTTGAGGTGAGGGTGGGTTGGGGATTGGGGATTGGGGTGGGGGTGGAGGTCGGTTGGTGGGGATAGCAAATAGGATAGGAAAAGTTGAAAAAGAGTTTTGAAAAATATTTTTCCTTCTCTTGATAGGGAAAATATTTTTTTTCAATTGGAGAAAATGAGTTCATAAAAGAAATATTATCCATTTAAGCCAACCAAATATAAGAAAATTACAAAATACTTTTCGGAAAATATTTTCTTTCATACCAACACACCCTTATTTGTTACGAATGAAAATGTTTTTCTTGAAAAATATATTTTATTAAAAAATATTTTGTAAAATGAGTGATTTTATCACTTAATTTCCCATAGTTGATTGGTGAACGAAAAAATTTTTCCGAATTATTTTTTTTAGAATTTGGTTAGTGGATTTTTTTTAAAAAAAAATAATAATTTAGGCGAACACTACTGGGGAGGAGGGATTGGAGGTGGGGTAGGAGAGGGGGTGGGGAGGGGTGGGTGGTAGGTGTGGGTAGGTTGGCGGGGATGGATATGGGGTGGGTAGAGAGGCTGGAGAATAGCAATTACGTGTTTTAATAAAAATGCTGAAATTAATATTAAACAGCTAAAGAATGGAGATACGGAGAGTTTTATTTTTAAAAAAGAAGTATTTTAGGGATATAATAGTAAATATTTTGGTCAAACCTAAAGTACTTATAAGCTAAAATTTGATAAGTTGTGGGAGACCAACTTATGACTTTTGGCTTATAAACTCTTAACTTATAAACACTTTTAATTTTGTCAAATACATAGATAAGCCAAAAATTACTTATAAGCTAATTTGACCAGCTTATAAGCTTAGCCAAACGTACTCATTGTACATGAAGTCTTTGGTCAAATAATTAATAACAAATTTTACAAGAATAGTGTTAAACCTAAATTCAGACAGAGTAAGAATTTGAACTTTATTGGTTTTAAAATAGGATGGCGATATTAGTCGGTGATTTTTGAATTTATTAGAGTTAGAACGAAACTATTGGGGTTGACTTTACTCCTGAACCTAATTTTCATGCTTATAGGGTAATATTGTTCTCTCTGACGTTGTTGCCAACAACATGGAAAAGACTTCTTTGATGAAACATGTGAAGGAGGGATAGGAATTTAAAATCATCCTATTAAAACCAAATTAAACTGAATTATTATTGTACTAATTGAGGATTTCGTGCTTTAAAAACTGAAAAATTGTTAGGTAACAAAGTATCTATTTAGCCTGAAAATAAAAACAAAAACAAAAATATCTATCACATTGCCACGAAGCCGTAGATTGGACCAGAAGTCATTTGGAGTGGACCCACTGTGGATAATAACGGACATTACCTATTCCAAAACGATGGAGAAGAATATTCGCTTAATGACTTTTGAATTTTCTTTTTGAATGGTCTATGAAAATAATTAAGACCTTTAGATCAGATTATTTTTTCTATCTAGTAATACTGATTATATATAGTTATACACGTATTATATATGAATTGCATATGTATTATATATCTTTTTGATTATTTTTAATTTAATTACTTGGGTGGACGATTATCGGATTAATTCTTCAAATAATTTAAAAAAATATTTGTGTGGTAGAAAATCGTATTTTTTATATTTGTGTTGTGTCAAACTTTAATTTCGGATGCATTGAGTAAAATTCAATTGATGATGTAAACAAGATATAATTTTACTTCGGCTGATTGAGGACATGATCCTTCGTATGGATGCATAGAGGTTGGGGATTAAGGTTGAGGGTTAATAGGTAGTTGAGTGTGTCTTTGTATAATTCATGTGTTATTAGTGACAATTTTGTGTTCTAATATTGTAGATTTAGTATCACTACATGTTGTTCCTTCCGCTATTGTTCTTTTTTATCTTGTTTTTGTTACTGTGTGTTGCTACTACTCTATTTTTATTTTTTCTCATGTCGAAAGTCTACTGAAGACAAACTCTCGACATTCACTGTATGATATGTAGAAGAAGAGGCAAACCCAAAATTAAAGAAGATAAAGAACACCAAATTTTAACGTGGAAAACCCTTCAAATCGAAGGTAAAAACCACGGGATCACAAAGATCCAAAAAACTCCACTATAACAATAAGAGGGTTACAAAAGTTCTCCAAATTGCCAATACAACAAGTGCCAAACACGGAGCAACAATAACAACAAGAGCACCAACTAATCAATTGAAGAAAGAGTATAATACATAAAAATAAAGCTGCTGTTCAAGGCACGAAATCATATGCTACGAGCCTCCAAATTCAATCTCCACCTTTCAAATCCAAGACCAAGATGTTAAGAATACTCAGTCAAACTTTCAGCCCGATCCAACGATTAACGAATTGAAAAATGTGATTTGAATATTGGTTGATCAGAATAAAAATCTGCAGCAAAACTAATATTTTTGTTCTATGTTCTCTCTCGACGAAAGCTCTCTCAAAAACCACTCTTATGTGCTTAAGTCTTTCAAAGATTTGTATCAATGAGCATGAAATAATTTTCCAAGGTTGTCCTATTTATAGATCATGAGTGGTGCTTTCTCTTAAAGCCAAAACCCACTCAAAATAGGAATAAATCGAATCCAATTCCGAATAGGATTGGAAACCAAAAGAGAAAAGGATTAGGCCATTGGGCCTTTGGCTGGACAACATGGGCATGAGCCCAACAAACTCCCCCTCCAACCAAAGGTCCAAATGTATCTTTAAGTAGAGGAACTATTGACAGCTTCATGCCTGTCAATTTTCTACAAAATTCATGTTTATCTGCAACCATCGCCTTTGTCAGCATATCAGGAGGGTTTTCATCAGTGTGTATCTTCTCAACCTCAAATAATTTTTCTTCCACGGCTATTCTTATCCAATGATACTTTCTATTTATATGTTTGGTCTTAGAATGAAAAGTGGAGTGCTTTGTGAGACAGATAGCACTCTGATTATCAAAAAGTAAGATGTACCTTGGCTGCTCAAAGCCAAGATCATTCATAAACTCCTTCATCCATAATAGTTCTGTGGCACCTTCTGTGACATCAATATATTCGGCTTCTGTGGTGGATAGAACTATGCACTTCTTTAGTCTAGATTGCCAAGAAACAGCCTCCCCTGCAAAAGTGATTAAATAACCGCAAGTGGATCTTGAATTATCAAGATTACATCCTAAATCAGAGTCTGTGTAACAAACAAGTTCAGGCTTGTCATTTTCAAAGCACAATTTCAAATCTGCAGTGCCTTTCAAATGCCTTAATATCCATTTTACTGCATCCCAATGTTCTTTTCCAGGATTATAAAGGAATCTACTAACAGTACCAATGGCATGTGCAATATCTGGTCTAGTTCAAACCATAGCATACATCAAGCTACCAACGGCAGATGAGTAAGGAATACGAGACATCTCCTTTTTCTCTTCATCAGTAGATGGACTCTGATTAATACTCAATTTGAAGTGTTTAGCAAGAGGAGTACTAACCACTTTTGCATCTGTCATATTGAACCTCTTGAGTACCTTCTCAATGTATTGCTTTTGGGAAAGAAATAACTCCTTTCTATCTTTGTGTCGGTTGATTTGAATGCCCAAGATTTTGTTTGCTTGCCCCAAGTCCTTCATCGCAAACGATTTGCTCAACTGCTTCTTAAGGACTGCAATTCTAGATTTATTCTTCCCAACAATAAGCATGTCAGCCACATAAAGCAATAAAATAATAAAATCATCATCAAAGAACTTCTGGAAGAATACACTATGGTCTGAAGAAGTTTTCTTGTACCCTTGTTCTTCTATGACAGATTCAAACTTCAAATACCGTTGTCTTGGAGCTTGTTTCAATCTATTTAGGCTTTTTTTCAATTTGCAGACATTATTTTCTGTTCCCTTTGTTACAAAACCCTCAGGTTGCTCCATATAAATCTCCTCATCTAAATCACCATGAAGAAAAGCAGTCTTGACATCCGTCTGCTCAACCTCTAAATATAGACTTGCAACTAAGCCTAGAACCACACGAATAGAAGACATCTTCACAACAGGGGAGAAAATTTCGCCAAAGTCAACTCCTTTCTTCTGTCCAAAACCTTTAACAACTAACCGCACCTTGTATCTAGGCGCAGAGGTATGGTTGTCTTGCTTTATTCTGAATATCTATTTGTTCGATAAAGCTTTCTTACCTTTCGGCAATTTCACTAACTCATATATGCCATTCTCATGGAGTGACTTCATCTCATATTCCATCGCTTCAATCCATTGATCTTTGTGAGTATCATGCATGGCTTCATCATAATTCTCAGGTTCTCCCATGTTAGTCAAAAGCACATACTCGTCAGTAGGATAGCGCATGGATTTTTGCTTCTCCCATGTAGATCTTCTAAGCGAGGTTTTAGGAGCATTCAAAGTAGTTACCTGTGCAGGAGTTGGTTGCTGATCAACCACAACTTCATCAACTGGAGCATCCATAACATCTACACCATGATGATTATTTTGATCTTGATCACTATGTCCATCATTGTTTTGGGTACCTTCATGTGCAATAGGTGCCTTAGCAATTGAAACTGGATCAATATCAACTAAGCTCTCATTACTCTGAGAATCTATCTTCTCATCTTTGTCAATATCTTCAGTAGTTTGGTCTTCAAGGAATATTGCATCACGAATTCTAATGAGTTTATTGTCAACTGTATTATAAAAACGATACCCAAACTCATCTTGACCATAACCGATAAAGATGCACTGCTTAGTTTTGAAATCCAGTTTCGATCTCTCATCTTTAGAAACATGGACACAAGCTTTACACCCAAAAACTCTCAAGTGATCATAAGAAACATCTTTGGCAAACCAAACTCTGTCTGGGACATTACCATCCAAAGCAACTGCAGGGGACAAATTGATAACATAGGCAACAGTGTTAAGTGCTTCCGCCCAAAATGTATTTGGAAGTTTAGCCTTTGAAAAGTAAGCATCTAACTCTCTCAACTAGAGTTCTATTCATCCTCTCTGCCAAACCATTCAATTGCGGTGTCTTGGGCGGAGTTTTCTGATGACGAATACCTTTTTCCTTGCAATAGTTATCAAAGGGACCACAATATTCACCTCCATTATCAGTGCGAATATATTTTAATTTCTTCCCTGTCTGTCTCTCAGCTAAGGCCTGAAATTCCTTGAACACGCTAAGTTCTTGATCTTTAGATTTCAAAGGATACACCCAGAGCTTGCGAGAATGATCATCAACAAAGGTCACAAAGTAAAGTGCACCACCTTTTGACATTACTTTAAAAGGACCACACAAATCACAATGTACTAGCTCCAATAAATCGGGTTTTCTTGAAGGAGGATGGAAATGAAAGGAAAACCTTTTCTATTTGCTAGCTAAACAATGTATGCACATTTTCAGCTTTGCTTGTCTCACTCCAGAAAGCAAACATTTCTTAGCCAAACACGTAATCCCCCTCTCGTTCATATTGTTGGAAACACGTTTCAAATGCAATATACTAAACGTGTGTTCTTTTGTAGGTTTTGATGAATGTCAAACAAAGCAATAAGCGATATATAGCAGTGCTCAAGGACAAGCACAAAATGGATGCATTACAAGAAGCTCAAGACAAAGTTTAGAAATGTTATAATTGAGTCAATATTAATTGTGATCTTGATTCCTCAATCTTGGCTCATAACATGGCTTCTCTACTAAAATTACTTTTCCAAAATCATGCATATCTAACTTAAGTGTCAAATGATTTTAAACTATGCATATTTATATTTGTTAAAATGTTTTTCAAACATGCCTCAAAAATCTGGGCTAAGATAATCGATTATGTACTTATGATAATCGAGTATCTCTAAGCCAAGACTGCATGACAATCGATTGTGAATTAATGATAATCGATTGTGAGTAAGTCAGTTAACATCAGGTTTTTTGCAAACTGCATAACAATCGATTGTGTACTTTTGATAATCGATTGTTAACTGAGGCAAAGTTTTCAAAACTCAGAAAAATCGATTATGAACTAATGGTAATCGATTAGAATGAGAAAAATGTCTCTCAGTGTTTTTAAATAAATTAATAATCGATTGTGGCTTTTGATAATCGATTATATATGAGACAGAAAGTTTTGAAATTAATTAATAATCGATTGTGGCTTTTGATAATCGATTATATATGAGACAGAAAGTTTTGAAATTAATTAATAATCGATTATGGCTTTTGATAATCGATTATATATGAGACAGTAAGTTTTGAAATTAATTTATAATCGATTGTTCTATTTGATAATCGATTGTTGGAACTAACCGTTGTCATGCATTTTCAAATTACCTTCAGGTAATCGATTGTTGATATTTAACAATCGATGTTTTGCGTAAAATCTGGAAAAGATTTTCTGAACGTTGTTAAAATAATCGATTGTTGATTTCCTGATAATCGATGTTTTATGCCAAAAATTGGAAAGGATTTTTTAACGTTATAAATAATCGATTATTGATTTGAAGTAATCGATTGTTGATGTAAAATCTGGGATTGAATTTTTGATCTGATAGGCAAACAATCGATTGTTTAGTCTTGACAATCGATTGTCACTGAGTAATTTCAGCAATCCTTAATTGGCAATTAGACAACGGTAAGACTGAGTTTTTCACCTATAAATACAGGCTTAACTCAGTGTTTTCACAACAACAACATATACAATTTAAGTATTTTCATTGCTAAAAGCTTTCTTACATTGATCATCATTTTCATTCATCCATAAAGCTTTTTGAAGAGCCATTCTATTGAGCTAAGTTGTTGTGATCTTGAGCGTACTATTTCTACTCATATCTACTCATTGAGGAGTACTTTGTAAAGTGAGTTTGTTTTGTGTTTGTAAGAGAATTGCGATTCTCGTTTGTTGAGGAACTTGTGATTCCTCAGTTGAAGTCTTTGGGATTGTTATCCCCGAGCAGTTGAAGTCTTTGGGATTGTTATCCCCGAGCAGTTGAAGTCTTTGGGATTGTTATCCCCGAGCAATTGAAGTCTTTGGGATTGGTATCCCCGAGCAATTGAAGTCTTTGGGATTGTGATCCCCGAGCACCTAGGTGAGGCTTGTGTCCTCAGCTGTAACGGTTTGTTAAGCACCCGTAAGCTTGACAAGTTTAGTGGAAATCTCGAGAGAGTCTCTCGGGGACTGGACTAACCACGTTTGTGGCCAACCAGGATACATCATTGTGTAAGTTTATTTTACTGCACTTGTTTTAATTTCTGCAAAGTTTTTAAATTCCGCACTAAAACGCTTAATATTTTTAAAACGCTATTCACCCCCCCTCTAGCGTAAAGCGTTATTTCCAACAATTGGTATCAGAGCCATACTCTCTGAAAAACCTAACCGTTTGAGAGAACCATCCATGGCTTCTACTCTAAATTTCTTTGCAGGAATAGGTGAAGGAGAATGCAGCATGTCACCTCCAATATTAGACGAAAACGACTACTCAGTCTGGAAATATCGGATGCAAGTTTTTACAATGGCAAACGATTTGTATCTATGGCAAGCTATTAAACACAGTGATCAACTGACGACAAAAGTCGGGAAAGATAAGGTAAGTGAATACAACACTAAAGCTATGAATATATTTCATAACGCCTTGAATCAGGAACTTTGGCGAAAAATCTCCCACTATAAAACTGCTAAGGAAATGTGGGACAAACTTGAGGAATTGCACGAAAACACGCCTCAAAAACCGGTCAGCACAAACGATGAATCAACTGGTCAGTGCCTCATGGCAGACGAAAAAGACGAGGTAAGTACATCTAACGATATACAAATTGCTTATAACAAACTGCATGATGAGTTGGTAAATGCTTCTAAGACTATTAAAGATTTACAAAGGACTCTTTCTCTACAAGGAGAGGATTTTCAAAAACAACTCTTTTTAAAAGACAAGGACTTCGAAGAACGTCTTTCTTTAGCTCAAAAAGGGGTTGAAAATCTGTCTCGTGATAACGAGAATCTTGCAAATGAAAATCAATTTTTGTTAAATGATAGTATAGAACTTAGACAAGTCATCAAGACCATGCATGAAGCCTCTTGTGTTGATAATTGTTTTACTTGTACTACTTGTGAGTCCTTAAAACTAGAAAACACAGAACTTAGGAAAACTTTAGAAACTCGTAGTAAAGAAGTTCTTAAAGTTGGTGAAAAAGAATCGCCTAAGAAAAATCAACGGCATAAAAACAAAAACTCCACTACACCACCTAGACATTATGCTAGAATGTATGAAAATAAGGGTAGAACTAATATCTTTAGACAACCTAGATCCAAATCTAGGATTCTTGCAAACAAGCCTACAAATAGTAATTTTCGGCAACCAAGAAATAACTCTAGGAACGAGCTTAGACCACCTAGACATGACACTAGGTCCTTCAACAAGTCTAGCACTAATGACTTTAGACCATCTAGATATTATACTAGAAATAGGAACAATATATCTAGTGTTAATCATTTTCATTCGCCTAGAACTTTGTTGGCTCAACCTAGGCATCAACACAACCCGAACGTAGTATGTCATTACTGCAATCGTATAGGTCATATTGCACCTATGTGTTTTACAAAGCATAGAGATTCTTCATATTATTATGGTCGTTATTTGCCTAACCCCCAAGGACCCAAAATGGTATGGGTACCTAAAGAATATTAATTTGCCTTGTAGGTGTGCTTGAAGGGATCAAGTGTACTATGGTACCTTGACAGTGGATGCTCCAGACACATGACAGGAGACGAATCCAAATTCCTTCAACTAGAGCACAAAGAAGGAGGAAGCGTTGTATTCGGTGACAACAATAAAGGACAAATTATTGGCATCGGATCGGTCGGTAAGAATGAAAAATCCTCTATAAAGCATATATTACTTGTCAAAGGATTAAAGCATAATCTCTTGAGCATAAGTCAATTATGTGACAAGGGAAATCTTGCGTTGTTTGATTCAGATGAGTGTCTAGTGTTTAGACGTAGTGATTTCAAGATTATTCTACGTGGTTTTAGAGTTGACAATATTTACATGGTTGATCTTGAAAACTCCTCATCCGAGTATGTTGATTGTTTGTTGAGCAAAGATGATAATGTGTGGTTGTGGCATCGTAGAGTAGCTCATATGAACATGCATCTTTTAAATAAATTAATTTCTCAAAATCTAGTGATTGGTCTTCCTAACTTAAAATTTGAAAGTGATACTATTTGTGACTCATGTCAGAAGGGGAAGCAAACAAGAGCATCTTTTAAATCCAAAAATGTTGTTTCAACCTCTAGACCTTTACAACTATTGCATATGGATTTATTCGGACCATCCCGCATCGAAAGTCTAGGAAGAAATAGATATGCTTTTGTAATTGTTGATGACTTCTCTAGATTTACATGGACATTATTTCTTGCACATAAAAGTGATGCATTTCTTAGCTTCAAGCTTTTTCTTAAAAGAGTTCAAAATGAAAAGGAATCAACTGTCACTTCCATTAGAAGTGATCATGGGGGAGAGTTTGATCACAATCTCTTTGCGGATTTTTGTGATGAACTCGGAATCGAGCATACCTTTTCCGCTCTACGTACACCACAACAAAACGGGGTGGTGGAAAGGAAAAATAGGAGTCTCGAAGAGATGGCTAGAACCATGCTCGACGAAGCTAAGATTCCCAAACACTTTTGGGCAGACGCCGTGAGTACCGCATGCTATGTTTTGAATAGAGTAGCAATTCGGCCGATACTCTTAAAAACCCCATATGAACTCTACAAAGGTAGAAAACCTGACATTTCACATTTACGTGTTTTTGGTTGTAAATGTTTTGTGCATAACAATGGAAAGGACCAACTAGGAAAATTTGATGCAAAGTCGGATGAAGGTATCTTCATTGGCTATTCTTCTCGTAGTAAAGCTTATAGGGTTTTTAATAAAAGAACCCAAGTTGTAGAGGAATCTCCTCATATTGTATTTTCCGAAGATAATACTCGCTTGGCGAGAAAGGATTGTGGTCTTGATCTTTCAGGTATTCTGGAAAGCCTAAAGGACAAAATTCAAGAAGAACCACCAAGGAAAGAAATTGACAAAACGGTGGAACAACAAATTGAAGAAGCTCCTCAATCGGAAAATGAACCAAAAGAGCAAACAGAATGGAGGACAGTCAAAGACCATCCTCTCGATCAGGTAATAGGCGACGTTGGAGGAAAGGTAAGTACCCGGAGCTCCCTTAGAAATACCTTAGATCTTACTGCGTTTGTTTCTCAAATTGAACCCAAAACCATCTCTGAAGCAATTGGGGATGAATTTTGGACCTTGGCAATGCAAGAGGAGCTTAACCAATTCAAACGTAACAACGTTTGGGATTTGGTGCCAAGACCCGAAGGTCATACCATAATTGGTACGAAATGGGTTTTTCGAAATAAATTAGATGAAAATGGCATAATCACTAGAAACAAAGCTAGGCTTGTGGCTCAAGGCTATAATCAAGAAGAAGGGATTGACTATGATGAGACATATGCTCCGGTAGCTAGATTAGAGGCCATCCGTTTGTTGCTTGCTTTTGCATCTTCTATGAATTTCATTTTATATCAAATGGATGTGAAAAGTGCCTTTTTAAATGGTTTTATCCAAGAAGAAGTTTTTGTAAAGCAACCCCCCGGTTTTGAAGACTTTAATTTTCCCAATCATGTCTTCAAACTCAAAAAGGCCCTTTATGGTTTAAAACAAGCTCCTCGAGCTTGGTATGAAAGGTTGAGTAAATTTCTTTTAGAAAATAATTTTATTCGTGGAAAAGTTGACACAACTTTATTTGTCAAGCATGAAAACAATGATATCTTGCTAGTTCAAATATATGTAGATGATATCATTTTTGGTGCCACTAACAATGCTCTATGCAAGGAATTTTCAAACTTAATGACTAGCGAATTTGAGATGTCCATGATGGGTGAGTTACAATTCTTTTTGGGATTACAAGTAAAACAAATGAAGGAAGGTACATTCATTTGTCAAAGCAAGTATTGCAAAGAACTGCTTAAACGTTTTGACTTGAACAATGCAAAGGAAATAGCAACTCCCATGAGCACATCCGATCATCTCGACAAAGATGAAAAAGGTAAGGAAGTCGACATCAAAAAGTACCGAGGTATGATTGGCTCTCTTCTTTATCTTACTGCTAGTCGTCCGGACATCATGTTTAGCGTGTGCGTCTGTGCCCGTTATCAATCATGTCCAAAAGAGTCTCACCTTACTGCGGTAAAGCGGATTCTAAGGTATCTTGTCGGTACTACCAATGTGGGTCTATGGTACCCCAAAGGTTCTTCATGCCAACTTATTGGCTATTCCGACTCCGATTTTGCTGGATGCAAATTGGATCGCAAGAGCACTAGCGGCACTTGCCACTTGCTCGGTAGCGCTTTAGTTTCTTGGTTTAGTAAGAAGCAAGTTAGTGTTGTGTTATCCACAACCGAGGCTGAATATGTAGCCGCGGGGAGTTGTTGCGCTCAAATCCTATGGATGAAACAACAACTCTTGGACTATGGCCTACGTCTTGATCACATTCCTCTTAGATGTGACAACACTAGTGCCATATGCTTGACGAAGAATCCCATTCTTCACTCGCGAACAAAACACATTGAAATTAGACATCATTTTATTAGAGATCACGTTCTAAAAGGCGATGTCGAAATTGAATTTGTTGAAACAAAAAGCCAATTGGCAGACATCTTTACAAAGCCCTTAGATAAAGAGTCCTTCTTCCGAATTCGTAGTGAACTCGGAATCCTTGACTCCACGTTGATCTAAGTCATGCATTGCATTTTATTTCTTACATAATTTCTAACTTGAGCGTCGGAGGCGTCTAACATTTTTTTTGCAGGTATCGCAAAATACTCAAGTATTCTACAGGAAAATCGCCGTCAAACAATCGATTACTGTATCAATAATCGATTACTTCCTCTATCTTAATTTTCCAATAAATAAACTTGTGTTTATTTCACATTTTTCTCATATTCTTCCCTTGTGTAAATTTTTGCTAATGGCAAAAGGGGGAAGAAACGGGATATCAAGAAGTATGTTATATCAGGGATATCAAGAAGTATGCTATATCACTCTCAACTTCATTCATGCTTAAAGTGAGGGGGAACATGAATTGAGGGGGAACATCAAATTGCATACTTTACTCTTGTCTTCGATTATCAAAATAATTATTGCATATATCCCGCTTATGTTTGCCATTATCAAAAAGGGGGAAATTGTTGGAAACACGTTTCAAATGCAATATACTAAACGTGTGTTCTTTTGTAGGTTTTGATGAATGTCAAACAAAGCAATAAGCGATATATAGCAGTGCTCAAGGACAAGCACAAAATGGATGCATTACAAGAAGCTCAAGACAAAGTTTAGAAATGTTATAATTGAGTCAATATTAATTGTGATCTTGATTCCTCAATCTTGGCTCATAACATGGCTTCTCTACTAAAATTACTTTTCCAAAATCATGCATATCTAACTTAAGTGTCAAATGATTTTAAACTATGCATATTTATATTTGTTAAAATGTTTTTCAAACATGCCTCAAAAATCTGGGCTAAGATAATCGATTATGTACTTATGATAATCGAGTATCTCTAAGCCAAGACTGCATGACAATCGATTGTGAATTAATGATAATCGATTGTGAGTAAGTCAGTTAACATCAGGTTTTTTGCAAACTGCATAACAATCGATTGTGTACTTTTGATAATCGATTGTTAACTGAGGCAAAGTTTTCAAAACTCAGAAAAATCGATTATGAACTAATGGTAATCGATTAGAATGAGAAAAATGTCTCTCAGTGTTTTTAAATAAATTAATAATCGATTGTGGCTTTTGATAATCGATTATATATGAGACAGAAAGTTTTGAAATTAATTAATAATCGATTGTGGCTTTTGATAATCGATTATATATGAGACAGAAAGTTTTGAAATTAATTAATAATCGATTATGGCTTTTGATAATCGATTATATATGAGACAGTAAGTTTTGAAATTAATTTATAATCGATTGTTCTATTTGATAATCGATTGTTGGAACTAACCGTTGTCATACATTTTCAAATTACCTTCAGGTAATCGATTGTTGATATTTAACAATCGATGTTTTGCGTAAAATCTGGAAAAGATTTTCTGAACGTTGTTAAAATAATCGATTGTTGATTTCCTGATAATCGATGTTTTATGCCAAAAATTGGAAAGGATTTTTTAACGTTATAAATAATCAATTATTGATTTGAAGTAATCGATTGTTGACGTAAAATCTGGGATTGAATTTTTGATCTGATAGGCAAACAATCGATTGTTTAGTCTTGACAATCGATTGTCACTGAGTAATTTCAGCAATCCTTAATTGGCAATTAGACAACGGTAAGACTGAGTTTTTCACCTATAAATACAGGCTTAACTCAGTGTTTTCACAACAACAACATATACAATTTAAGTATTTTCATTGCTAAAAGCTTTCTTACATTGATCATCATTTTCATTCATCCATAAAGCTTTTTGAAGAGCCATTCTATTGAGCTAAGTTGTTGTGATCTTGAGCGTACTATTTCTACTCATATCTACTCATTGAGGAGTACTTTGTAAAGTGAGTTTGTTTTGTGTTTGTAAGAGAATTGCGATTCTCGTTTGTTGAGGAACTTGTGATTCCTCAGTTGAAGTCTTTGGGATTGTTATCCCCGAGCAGTTGAAGTCTTTGGGATTGTTATCCCCGAGCAGTTGAAGTCTTTGGGATTGTTATCCCCGAGCAATTGAAGTCTTTGGGATTGGTATCCCCGAGCAATTGAAGTCTTTGGGATTGTGATCCCCGAGCACCTAGGTGAGGCTTGTGTCCTCAGCTGTAACGGTTTGTTAAGCACCCGTAAGCTTGACAAGTTTAGTGGAAATCTCGAGAGAGTCTCTCGGGGACTGGACTAACCACGTTTGTGGCCAACCAGGATACATCATTGTGTAAGTTTATTTTACTGCACTTGTTTTAATTTCTGCAAAGTTTTTAAATTCCGCACTAAAACGCTTAATATTTTTAAAACGCTATTCACCCCCCCCCCTCTAGCGTAAAGCGTTATTTCCAACACATATGACTCAATCTTCGATGCCACAATTCTGACAAAGTATCACTTTCCACCAGATTTATTGAGTCATTAAGAATAGAGCCCTGTGTCACATATAAATGACCAGACTTTACTCCTCGAGCCACTACTAACGAGCCCTTAGTGAGCTTCCATTGGCCATTAAAGAGGGCATTATGGTAGCCTTTATCGTCTAATCTTCTTGCGGAGATGAAATTAAAAGGAAAGTCTGGAGCATGCTTGACATATTGAAGAACTATTGTTGAACCATTATTAGTTTTTAAATAAACTGTGCCAACACCAAACACCTTAACTTCACTTGCATTGCCCATTTTTAACAGTCCAGAATCAACAGGAGTATAAAATGTGAAAAAGTCTTTTCTTGGTGTGACATGTGAGGTAGCTCCAGAATCTACTATCCAACTCGTCTCATGGGATACCAAATTGATGACATTTTTATCATAAGCAAAAATAAGGTCTTCTCGAACAATAGCAGCAACATTGTTCTCATTATTTTCAGCTTTCTTTCCTTCTCTATTGTCTTGATTTAACTTGTGACAAAAAGTTTGATGTGTCCTTTCTTACCACAGTGGTTGCATGTAATATTATAGTATTGGGACCTTGACTTACTTCTACTTTTATCTTTATTCCTTCAGCCTCTTGTTCTATCTCTCCCCGGTCTTCAGTAACCAAGATATCTGCTTGTGAGGACGGACCTTGAGATTTTCTCCTTACTTCCTTGTTTAACACACCACTCTTTACATATTCCATGGTCACCTTACCTCCAGGAGCTGAATTTGTCAAAGAAACACGAAGAGTTTCCCAAGAGTCTGGTAAAGTATTAAGAAGCCAGAGTCTTTGTATCTCATCATCAAAATTAACTCTCATTCCAGACAGCTGATCAAGGACACCTGAAAATTATTTATGTGATCAAGGATAGGGCTGCCTTCCCTATATTTAAAGGTCATCAGTTGCTTTAGCAGAAATAATTTGTTGTTCCCGGTTTTTGAAGCATAAAGAGTCTCTAGCTTTTCCCACAATGATCTCGCATGTATCTCGTTCACAATATGGTTGCGAACATTATCTTCAACCCATTGTCGTATATATTCACATACTTGTTGGTGCTCGAAATCCCAATCTTCATAAGATATGCTTTCGGGTTTATGAGCTGAAAAAACGGGTAGATGCATCTTCTTCACGAACAACAAGTCTTTCATCTTGCTTCTTCAAACATTATTTTTTCTCCCATTTAAACATACCATCTTGCTCATATTCGCCTCCATTCCGTAACAACCTGGACAAATAACCTGGCTTGATACCACTGTTATGAAGAGGAAGAGGCAAACCCGAAAATAAAGAAGATAAAGAACACCAAATTTTAACGTGGAAAACCCTTCAAATCGAAGGTAAAAACCACGGGATCACAAAGATAAAAAAAACTCCACTATAACAATAAGAGGGTTACAAAAGTTCTCCAAATTGGCAACACAACAAGTGCCAAATACGAAGCAATAATAACAACAAGAGCACCAACTAATCAATTGAAGAAAGAGTATAATCCACAAAAATAAAGCTGTTGTTCAAGGCATGAAATTAGATGCTATAGCCACCAAATCCAATCTTCACCATTCAAATCGAAGATCAAGATGTTAAGAATACTCGGTCATAATTTCAGTCCGATCCAACGGTTAACGAATCGAAAAACGTAATTTAAATATTGGCTGATCGGAATAAAAATCTGCAGCAAAACTAATATTTTTGTTCTCTCTTCTCTCTTGACGAAAGCTCTCTCAAAACTACTCTTATGTGCTTAAGTCTTTTAAAGACTTGTATCAATGAGCATGGAATAATTCTCCAAGGTTGTCCTATTTATAGATCATGAGTGGTGCTTTCTTTTAAAGCCAAAACCCACTCAAAATAAGAATAAACCGAATCCAATTCCGAATAGGATTGGAAACCAAAAGAGAATAGGATTAGGCCATTGGGCATTTGACTGGATAACATGGGCATGAGCCCAACATTGTAGTGGTAAGATCTCCGTACTATCAATTCCATACTTATAGAATTACACTGGATTTGTAGTTGTAACGTGCAAGAACCAGTATTCATTTTCTTGTGTATTTTTTTGATGATTCCCTCCTGTCTATATCATTTGTTTTTAAAGTATTTTTACCCCTCTTATTGACTGTATTCAATAACCTTAATCATAAAAATACCGGTGCCTAGCATTTATCTCTCTTTAATATTTTAACTTAATTAACAAACCTCTAAGTAGCGCAATAAGGATAGATTTGAAAAAGAAGTAAAGTAAGAAATAACTTCAAATATTTTGGAATAAATTTAATTTTTCAAAATAATTAATATTTGAAATAGAATAGGTACTTAGTAAAATAGAAAATACAAAATTAAAGTTGGAGAATGGCGGGCCATACGAAACTATAACAAAAGAAAGGCCATAATTATAAATCATCCCTAATTCTATAACAATAATATGGTGCGGCCATTTCAAAATTGTCATAAGCTTTTAGGATTTTCATAAAGAGATCAAGAGTTCAATTGCTTTTTCTCAAAATCAATCAGAATTGTATCCGATTTTTTTTAAAATAAAATACATCAAGAAGAAAATTTACAATACTCGACTTTTATGGAAATTAAATACATTTCAGAGGTCTACATTCGAGAAATACATCGATCTAATTCCAGAATTACAGAAAACAATCCGAAGGAAGAATAATAAATAAATTAAAATTGACCCACAAAGATTTATCAACAAAATTATTTTATTCAAGAAAAACAGTGGAGAGGTGTTTTGAAACCTACAAATTAGCTAGATTCATCAATTTTCAATTATCGACTCATTAACTCTTACACAAATTCATTACTTGACAAACGTTATGATATTCTTTTGTGACAACTAGATAATGTACATATAGATGTAGACATAATATGTTGGAATTATTTGGCAATGTTCTATTTGGCTCATCGAATCTCATGGAGAAAAAAGTGACTAGCAACTAATCAATTGTAGGCCTTAATCAACTAATCAGTGCATTATCTATTTTCAGAATTCTTGTTTTTTATACACTAAGGATAAGATAGAATAATTATTTCTTTTTCAGCTCTGTGGACGTATTATCTTATTAACAAAAGTCGTGGAATAATAAGTATTTCTTCACTTTAACTAAAAGTTTCGGCAAGTTTAAGGTGTTGCTATAGAATCGTCTTTGTTAGATATCGCTTTATCTTAAGTGCGAGATTTTTTGGCGTGAATTTGAACTGCAGACACCAATCGCCAAATGAGAAACTAAAAAAAATGAACGTATCATACTAATTTAATACAATTGCTTAGTTTGTAGCTCAATATTTGGACGTATTCCTCACCTAATTAAACTTCCTAATCTTGTTTTTATAATATAATAGGATAAAAATTAGTATTCGGTGAAAGGGGAAGATGTGATGGCTATGGGAAAGGCATGTGAACCCATACAAGTTTGTCAACTGATATGTATTATCATATGAAATTAAAGAAATGAGGGAAGTTCATGTTTCTACAAATTTGATGATGTTTGTGGTTGACCAACTAACATTATCCCACGTAGGGATAAATCTTGGAGTGGGGTGTCCTAGTTTTTGTCATAATAAATGCAATATAATATTTTTAAAAAGGTTAATAAAAGAAAGGGATAAGCAAAATATTTTATGTAAAGCTTTTTGATATTTTGTGTGTTAGGTATGGCCGAAAATATTTTTGAAAAATAAGTCATTTTGATGTTTAGTTGCCAAGAAAAATATTTTTCGCTAAAAAGAAAAAATAACTTCCGTTATTTGATTTGCTAATATTATTATCAATTTTTAACATATTTTCTTATTGAGAAATTTGTTACTCTTTAACCAAACATTTTATAGAAAATGAGTGATTTTAACACACAGACACACTCTTAGAGATCTTTTGCATATCCAAAGTAGCGATTTAACATTCCATTTTGATTGGTTAATACGAGGAAGAGAATTACTCCATAATTGGAAACTATTTTACTCTACATTTGTAGGGATTCAGGGAGCACAAATTCATCATTTCAAGGGGAACCGCACTCTCTTTAGGAAACAGTTTATCATGTAAAATCACCTTTTAAGGGAAATTTTTGTGCATTATTTCCTTTTTTTTTATTTTTCGCTCGATGTCTAGTATTAGTATGGGGATCGGATTAAATTCGAATGCGTGCCATAAAATTTAACATTAGAGGGTAAAACATTTCTTAACAAAGACAATTCAATATTCAAGGTTCAAACTCGGCCCGAAATCTCTATTGGAGATGAATGAATACTTAAAAGAATTAACCAAAATAACAGCGCATCTAATCTCATAAACTGAAAATAGCCAGCGGATATAATATATAAATAAATGTTATGTATAATACATATATAATTGTGCATAATTAACGTATAATCTATGCATATCCGCTAGAAAAAATAAATACTGAATTAGACCGACTATTTAGGTAACAATTCCGAGCACTTTATCACTTCATTGTAGCCTTTCAGACCATTATTTGCTTACCTATTCTAAAGAGTTGAGACCCCCATCAATTTCAATATTTATTTTTAGTCTCTTTTCCGATGGAAATGTATATATTTCAGATTAGAGATGTATAAAGGAAACCAACAAATTATATCAATCCGACAATTCGAGTAATCGAGAAAAGAACTCGATTATGCTTTGGTGTTGGAAACAAAACAAAAAAAAAATGATCATAATTGGTTTGGTTTGGTTTTAACTAAAGAAAGTCAAACCGAAACTAAACCAACCCGATATTACATATATAACATTGTTAGATATATTAATATAGAAATATGCTTATTGTAATGTAATTTATAAATATTTCTTAAACTTTTTCATAATTTTATCTTTTAAGGTATTATTTCAAGATTGGACTTAGAACTTTTGAATGTTCCAATAAGTTTTATAACCATTAATATTAGTAACTTAAATAATGCTAACAAAAGCGTAAACTAAAATCAAATCAATACTAGTGCTAACAAAAGACATTGAATTTAATTTTACGAACGTCAATGTATTAAATATCTATTTTTTTAGCAAATTTAGATAAAAAATGCATAACCTATTTTTATTTTTTATTTAGTGTTTAGTCGTGTAATTAATACTCCCTTATTAATTTACTTATTTTAGCATGACGTAGTACTGCTATATTGTGTTTATTTTTATTATGCCTTTTTAATTAACAATATTGATATTATATAATATTTTAATTTTATTGTTGAATATTTTAGGAATGCCATGACACATCTCATATTTTATATTATTTTCTTTAAAATTACTTTATATAATTATATCTTAATTGTGTTAAAGAAATATTTTGAGCTTACGTTTTTTTTTTTGTGCTACGAAGATTTTATCGGAAAAAAATTCAAAAAAACCCGAATAATCCGAAAAATCCGAGATTGAAAAAATCAATTTTTATTAATTTGATTTGATCTTTAAATTTAATAACTCAATATAAGTTTAATTTGATAATTATAAAATCCGAATCAACCTAATCTATACATTGCAGATAAATGGGACTTCCAATGCCCAATTTCCCTTCCTTGGAATTCACTGCAGGTTCTGTGTTTCCAGTCCTTGTTAGCTGTCCAAGTTCCAATTGCTGTCCAGCATTGCATTATTCCTTTTACCTTTTGTTTTTGGAGGGTTTCGGGGAGGGGGTTGGAGGGGTGACGGATTAGTGCATTGAACAATACAGATATACCATAATTACATGATGAAATTAGAGATCTCATTCTACTTCTCTTGAATTTATCTTCCTTACAAGCAGGGGCAGATTTAGGAGGTGAAAGGGGTCCTTTCATCTATATATATATATATATATATATATATATATATATATATATATATATATATATATATATATATATATATATATATATATATATATATATATATGTTGAAGAGGATCAGAGGCGGATTCAAGATTTTAAATTTATGGGTTTCCGTCACAATTTTAAATTAATATACAATAATAACTGAATTTACAAATAAATATTTAATAAAAAATTTAACAAAAATATAGAGTCTACGCAAAAATTACTGAATTCCGAAAAGCTCGTATACGACACGCTAGATTCGCCCCTGAAGAGGATCAAATTTTGTAAAAGGTTGCATGTTCAGTTCCCATTGTGCATAATTATTGTCCTTTTAAATTTTGAAATCCCGTTCATAAATATCCGCACTACTAATTTTTGCATTAGCATCAAAATATTTAAAAAATTATTTATTAATGTGTGCATAACATGTCTTTAAACCAAATTAACCCTAAAAATATATAAAAAAGTTAAGATTTTCCAAAGATAACTAAAACCGATTCCCTTCGATCCGGTGACAAAACATATATCTCTAGCTTATTTGATGAAGGGTACTTAAAATAGCACAATTTCTTTGACTGAAGCTTTCGAGATCAAGACTGGACAAGAGAAGCTAAGTTAGGATCTGGGACTGGGCTCATTATCTCGAATCGAAATGGAAAAAGTTAGTAGTAAAAGATCAAGATTTTCCATCAATAATATTTGTATTGGGAAAAAATTGAATTTAAGTTAAAGATGACGTGGCATAACACGCGGATTGGTCAAATAGTCTAAGCGTAACAATTGAGTAAAAGGCACGGGAGATGACAGATACGGGAAGAGAAATTTAAACAGGCACGAGAAGAAATTTAGACACGAGTCTCGTACCAATTCAAGTCATTTAATGCCAACGGATCAAAAGTCATTGAAGATTACCTGAAGGCAGAAAGGAGTTCAAGTTCAGTATTAAGTACTTGATACGTTAGAGAATTAATATTTAATAGGAATGATTGTGTAACGACTTATTTAATGTCATTTATTACTCATAGTTGTATCATTAAAGCTGAGATTTTATTTCTTTACCTAGGATCAACTATAAAAGGAAGAAGTCTCATCATTTGTAAGGACACGAAATATCATCAACAACATACTGAAATACAAATTTGTTTATTGCTTTACTCTTATTTTCTGAAAGCCTATTATTCTTTTTTGGTCTCTTAATTATCAGTAACCCGATTTTCTTATCTTAAATTCTAGCTTTGAAACAAATTGATTCTGTTACTAGGAATCTGATAATCCATTCTTTCTAAAGTTACACTCGACCCATTGTTAACATCATGTCAAACAACAACAACAACAATCAGGAAAATCAGATCCATCAAATGGAGGGGGATGAACTCAATAATGCTATGCCTCAAGCTTCTCCACGTGGATCTCGAGAAGGAACTCCTAATGATATGTCAGAACATGTTGATGGAGGAGTTGAAACAAGATATGAACTTCTACAAAAAATAATTGATGCACGAATTGACAAAGCTTTGGAAGCTTTAGTAAGTCGATTACCTGCTGCACCAACAACGTCTAATAATAACACGTTGGAAAACCCCATCTCTGGTCTAGTTAATTCTGGTAATGGAGTAACCCCCAGTGATTCACAAGAAGGAGAACCAGGTAATTCAGATAATTCTCATCTTCAAAATTTAGTACTAACCATGCAGAAACAACTCAAGGAGCAAAACGAGCGTATCGAACAAATCCATGGAGTTTCGCCTGTAATAAAAGGAGTAGACGTGGATAAATACTCACAACAATCTTGGAAGCCAAGTGCCGCTCCCCTACCAATTTCGAAAAAATTCAAAATGCCTGACATCCCAAAATATAATGGTAAAACAAACCCACGTGACCACGTAACTGCATTTACAACAGGAGTGAAAGGCAATGATTTGACCAAACAAGAAATTGAGTCAGTGTTAGTCAAAAAGTTTGGGGAGACGCTCACTAAGGGTGCATTAACCTGATATTCTCTTTTATCTGAAAATTCTTTAAATTTTTTTGATGAGCTTGCAGATTCTTTTATTAAAGCTCACTCGGGAGTTCAGAAGGCCGAGAAAATGATGGAGGATATCTTCAAAATCAAGCAAGGGAACTCTGAGTTGCTCAGAGATTTTGTTGATAGATTCCAACGTGAAAGAATGACTCTACCCCGTGTACCAGATAACTGGGCAGAGATAGCTTTTGCAAGTAATTTGAACGACAAAATTTCAGAAGCCACGAGAAGGCTTAAAGAAAGCCTTCGTGAATTTTCCACAACCACTTGAAACGATGTTTATAACAGGTACAGTACAAAGCTTAGAATTGAAGAGGGTACCGTACCTCAACATCATCGTGAAGAAAGGAGCGAATCCAAGAGATCAAGAAGCTGAAAAAAGATCGGGTAAGAACAGGTACGAACCATATATGGGAACTGCACGATCTAGACAGAACAACCAACGCTATGATCAAAGGTCAAGAGACAGGAAAACCGGGTCTTCATCCAGATTCAGAGGCGATCAAAGCAACCAAGAGCCACGAGATGACGATAGGAATTTAATGGCACAATTCAATGGTCATAATTTCAATGTAACTAATTCTGAGCTCGTAGCTGTTCTAAGGGGTATGGAAGATAAGGTACAATGGCAAAAAGAGATGCGGTCAAATCCAAACAGACGTAACCCGGACCATTCGTGCGAGTTTCACAATGACCACAGACATAAAACATCAGAAGGCAGATTCCTACAAAGTGAAGTAGACCATCTACTGAAGCAACGATATCTCACATAGTTGTTTAGTGAGAAGGGAAAACAAGCTTACATGAAAAATAGGCAGGAGCCATCAAAACCACCATCACCTAAGAGAACAGTGAATGTCATCAGTGGAGGGAAGATATTTACGGAGTAACGTACACAGCTTCAAATAAGATTTCCAAAATGACGATCACACATGGGAAGCGAGTACGACAAACCTTAGAACACGAAAGCATAAGCATTGATGATTCAGATACAGAAGGAGTGATTACTTCTCCCAATGATGCACCGGTAGTATCCTACTTATACATGATACTGATGTAAAAAGAGTTTTGATTGATCCAGGAAGTTCTGCAAAATATCATTCAACTAAGGGTATTGCGATTATTGCAAGCTGAAGATAAAATAATACCCAAGGCGCATACTTTGTCAGGCTTCGACAATTCAAGCTTGGTAACAAAAGGTGAGGTAATTCTAACAACTTTTGCTGCAGGTGTTATTAAAGAAACTAAATTTCAGGTAGTTGATATGGATATGGCCTACAACATAATCATGGGGAGACCATGGATCCATGATATGGATGATGTTCCATCAACTTTGCATCAAGTTATTAAGTTTCCATCACCCTGGAGAATACTTCAAATTCGAGGGGATCAACAAACAGTCAGGAGTATCAACTCCGTAATAGATACGAGCACTGTAAGTAAAGAGAAATAGCAATTACAGGAAACAGTTGGAGGTATCAACAATCAAACTTCAACTGAACGAGAAAAAATGGATTTAGACTAAAGACGGGATGTAATTCAAGAACCTGAAGAAAATGAGAACATTAAAACAACAATAGAGGAGCTTGAAGCTACGGTGCTATTTGAGTAATGGCCTAAAAGAAAAGTTTACGTAGGAGCCAATCTAAATCCCGACATGCGAGGTATGTTGATTGAGTTTTTAAAAGCTAACGTGGAGTATTTTGCTTGGTCCCATACTGATATGACAGGAATACCACCTGATGTGATGACTCACACAACGAGGACCCATCTTTCACACCTATAAAGCAAAAGAAAAGAAAGCAAGGTGCATTCAAGAATCAAGTAATTCAAGATGAAGTCCAAAATTTATTAAAGATCGGGTCAATCCGCGAGGTAAAGTATCCTAATTGGTTAGCTAATGCGGTGGTTGTGGCTAAAAAGAATGGTAAGTGGTGTGTTTGTGTGGATTATACTGATCTAAATAAAGCTTGCCCAAAAGACTCTTTCCCTTTACCACATATAGATCAGTTAATTGATGCAACCGCAGGTCATGAACTTCTAAGCTTTTTAGAAGCATATTCGGGATATAATCAAATTAAAATGGATCCTGGTGATGAGGAAAAAACTTCTTTCATCACAGACAGGAGGACTTACTGTTATAAAGTAATACCCTTTGGTCTCAAAAATGCTGGAGCAACCTATCAAAGGTTGGTCACCAAAATGTTTCAAGAAGATTTAGGAAAAACTATGGAGGTATATATTGACGATATGCTCGTCAAAACCCAGAATTTTCACGATCATATTTCTCATTTATCTATTACAATTGACATTTTACGGAAATTTAACATAAAACTCAATCCAAAAAAGTGTAAATTTGGCGTTGCTTCAGGTAAATTCTTGGGTTTTCTCGTTTCTAACAGTGGCATTGAGGTAAATACTTCTCAGATTATAGCAATAGAAAAAATACCTGATATCCTTACCAATAAGAAGGAGGTTCAAAGGTTAACGGGAAGGATTGCTGCGTTGGGAAGATTTATTTCTAAATCTTCACAAGAATGTTTTAAGTTCTTTTCTTCTCTCAAAAAGCAAGACCATTTTGAGTGGAATGAAGATTGTCAACAGGCCCTTAGGAGCTTGAAAGCTTACTTATCAAATCCTCTAGTGTTAAAGAAACCAAAGGAAGGTGAAGCATTGCCTATCTACTTAGCAATATCGGAAGTCGCGATAAGTGCTATTTTGGTGCGAGAAGACCAAGGTAAGCAATCCGCTATTTATTATGTAAGCAAAACTTTATTAGATGTCGATACACGATATCCACAACTAGAAAAGTTAGCATTAGCTTTGATTATGGCATCTAGGAAATTAAGACCTTATTTTCAATGTCATCCAATTGTTGTAGTTACTTCTTTTCCATTACGAAACATTTTGCATAAACATGGACTATCAGGAAGATTAGCAAAATAGGCTATAGATTAAGTGAGTATGCAATCATTTGTCAACCTAGGACTGCTATAAAATCCCAAGTTTTTGCTGATTTTATAGCGGATTTTAGTCAAGGGATGCATTTAGAAGCAGAAAAGGAATTACAAGTCTTTAATGGAATGAACCCAGGAACTTGGATTTATACGGATGGTTCATCTAATGTAAAGGGAGCAGGCTTAGGAATTGTTCTTAAACCATATATGGGTGAAACCATTAGACATGTTATAAAATGTCACCCTGTAACTAACAATGAAGCAGAGTATGAAGCTGTGATTGCAGGTTTAGAGTTGGAACTGGAACTTGGTATCATACAAATCATAATCAAAAGTGATTCACAGCTCGTAGTAAATCAAATATTGGGGACTTGTGTAGCTAGGGAAACATGAATGCAAGAGTATCTCGAAAAGGTACGAGAACTGATAAGACAGTTCCAACCTTGGAAGGTAATGCAAATCCCAAGAGAGGAGAACACGGAGGCAGATGCTTTAGCTAACCTTGCATCTGCAGCAGACATAGCAAATGCTTCAATCATACATTTATTCCATTCCGTTCTTGAACCTGACAAAAATGAGGTACATTTTAATCATTTAACTTGGGATTGGAGAAACGAAATAGTAGCTTTTTTATAGCATGGAACCGTTCCCGAGGATAAAATAAAGGCTCATACACTTCGAAAGAAAGCTACTTGTTATTGCCTATATCAAGGAAACCTTTACCGAAAAATATTTGGTGGACCATTAGCAAGGTGTCTCGGACCTTCTCAAACGGAGTATGTGATGAGACAAATACATGAGGGACATTGTAGAAATCATGCAAAAGGCAGATCACTTGTAAAGACATTGATTCGAGCAGGGTACTATTGGCCGAAGATGGAAGAGGAAGCTAATGATTTCGTGTCTAAATGTGACAGATGTCAAAGATACGGTAATATTGTGCATAGATCAGCCGAATTATTACACCCTGTTGTATCTCCGTGTCCCTTAATGAAATGGGGGATGGACATCGTAGGCCCATTACCACACGCAAAAGGTCACGTAAACTTTCTACTCGTACTTACTGATTATTTCACTAAATGGGTAGAAGCAGGGGCATTCTAACAGGTCCGAGAGAAAGAGGTTAAAGATTTTATTTGGAGAAACATCATATGCCGCTTTGGGGGTACCAAAGGAAATCGTATGTGATAATGGTCCACAATTCATAGGAGCACAAATCACGGAGTTCTTCCAAAGTTGGAAAATTAAAAGGATAACTTCAACACCAGACCATCTTGTAAGCAACGGACAAGCGAAATCCACAAACAAAGTCATAATCAATAATTTAAACAAAATATTGCAAGACTCAAAAGATAATTGGCCTGAAGTTTTACCTGCGGTATTATGGGCGTACCGAACAACAGCGGAAACAAGCACAGGAGAAACGCCGTTTTCAATGGTTTATGGAGCAGAGGCCTTAATACTAGTGGAGATAGGGGAACCAAGCACAAGGTACGTTCAAACAACGGAAGACTCAAATAATGAAGAGTTACGAATGAATCTTAATTTGCTCGAAGGAAGAAGAGAAGCGACATTAATAAGGATGACATCTCAAAAATAAGTAATTGAACGATACTATAACAGGAAAGCACGTCTAAGGTTTTTCAAAATTGGGGACTTTGTACTCAAAAAGGTGTTCTAATCTACAAAAGCTTCTAACTATGGAAAGCTAAGTCCAACATGGGAAGGTCCCTATCGAATCCGTGACATTGCAGGGAAAGGAGCATACGAGTTAGAGATAATGGATGGTAAGGTCCTACCTTCACATTGGAATACTGTCCATCTAAATAATTATTACTTCTAAGGGAATGGTCGAAGTCAGGTATCCCCATGTTAGATTCTTCCTTTGAATTGTTAACATTTTACTAATGATTTTTGACGCTAGGCAAAAACCCTAACTCGTGCCAAATGATGAGTCACAACCTGCACGGAAAAATGGAATACTATTAAATTTCGAGCCTAGGGTTACATTTGTCTGATGGAAATACACACGGGTTAGGCAGTCTTCATCTATAATTGCACCTCCGAGTCCTGTACATTTTTCGGTTTCAGGAAAAGGACCAAACGGAGAGAAACATACAAGTTCTCGAGGCTTCATTCTTCACCGCTCAAACACTTGGGGGACTACATATTATACACAAATGCGTGTAGAAAACTAGATGCGAGTATCACAAGATAAGAATATCAAACAAAAGTTGGTCAAAATTTTGGAGGCAAATGTTGAGAGGAAATTATGAAGTCATTAGCACTCAACATAAAAAATTCATTATAATGTTATGAACAAAGTCACTTCTTAAACCCTTCCTAAATATGTGAAGATAGGGCTATGACTATGTATTGAAACAGGTTACGAAGAAAAATCTTGTCTATTTTATATAATGAAAAATCTATTACAAGAAAAACAGTTACGAGAAAGTTATAGATGTATTTTAACACATGTAATAGTCATAAAAACTTGTCAAAAGTTCATGAATGAAAACTTATCAAAGTTGTTTCATACGAACCATGTGTATTCCTATTTCTTTCATTGTATTATAACACCATTATGAACTTGAGACGTCTTCTTCATTAAGTGTCTATAAAATAAAAGGGCCATCTTTTATAAATCTCATGTTGATATTCCATGGGAAAAATCATAAAGCATTTTCAAAATATAAAAATGCTAAACTATTCTATAAGTCCTAAGTAAGTAAATAGGCAAGGATAAGCATATAAAGAAGTACTCATAAACCTTCTTAACATAAAAACTAAGAAAAAACTTAGTCATCAAAAGTATTTGTTTACAAATTCCCCATTATTGTAACGGGGGACTTCGTCAAAAGATCCCTTAAAAGATTGTAAAGGGATGACATCAACAATACTAAAAAAACAGCAAAAACTTAACACATTCAATTGGTCATTGAAGGAGTTGGAGCTTCAGAAGTGGTAACCTCACTTTCAGAGGCAAGAATAGGCATGGTAACAAATTTTGAAGGAGCAACAATAGGTGTGGTTTCAACCGAGCTTGAAGTTATAGCATCAACAAGGGAAGCAATAGTCACGGGAACCTCGATTCCCATAGATTGTGTCATATAAGCTACACCCTTGGAAGCTGGAATCACAACTTCAGCCACCTCAGTAACTGCTTCAGAATTTAATAACTCATCCGTTCTAGGAGCTTCGAGAGCTGGAGAAGGGGTATCAGTACTTCCAAGTACAGGAGAAGGAGTATCAGCTGGTTGTTGGCTTTTTTTGATAGTATACATGACTTTGGCCAGTTTAAGTTGCAGGTAAAAATTTTCTTGTGTAGCCTCCATCAAGGCATCACGGCGAGAATTTAGAAAAGCCCAACTCACTTCTATGTTAAAATTTTCTTCAAGGTCATTATACTCCTTCTCCAAAGCCTTGTATTATTTCCCACATAGCAATATCAATTTTTGCTATTTGGTGCTCAGCTAGGTGGGAATCCAACGAAGCTTCAAGAGAGGCATGGGAATTTTCCAAGGCACGAATTTTCTCTGAAGAAGTCCTCAGGTCATTTTGAGCATGAGTCAGGTTTTGAGCTAACTCCCTTGCATATTCCTCCTTCTTCTCCAAAAGTGCCTTAAGCTATTAAACTTCATAATTGGCCTTAGATAAAGAGCATTCCAAAAGCTCTTTATCCTTTTTAAGCTGGCCCCAAGAAGCATTCGCAATTCCCAACTCCGAAGATAAGCTACAATTTTACTGCTCCAAATGAGCTCTGCTCTCTTGTAACTCCTCAATAGTTCCTTGGGCACTCTCAAAAGGATCCTTCCAGTTTTCTGCCTCAAGTAATGCATCCTCAGCTATTTTTCTAGCTTTAGAGATAGCCTTTGTGGACTCACGCTCCTTCTTCTCTAACGAGGAGACTCGCCCCATCAACTTAGTTCCAATAAGATTGGCCTACGGATATAAAACATAAAAGTCAGAACTTAGAAGGAAAAGAAGAAAAGCATTCAAGGTCAAGAAAATTACCTTTAAAGTTGAATGAATGATGTCATTCATCAAGGTGTAACAACTTTGGCTCTGCATCTTGTTCTTCTCAATCTCTCCAATAAGAGGCTCGAGCCAAGTATCTGCTCCCCCGGATTTTCTTAAAGGCTTTGATTGGCAGGGACCGTTCCTCATAGCCACGCCTCTATTGCTGGAGCTAACTTCTATCGTAGGAGCAGATGAATATGGAACAATAGGGGGGAGGGGGAGTAGTAGAAAATGTAAACACTACATGAGTTGTAGGAATTGAAGCAGGAACAGAAGGAGGGGATGTAGAAATTAACCCAGGAACAAAAGTAGAAGTAGTTAAAACTGGTGAAGGAACAGAAGCAAAAACACTTACGATTGGAAAAGTAATGGAGGAAGTAGGAACGAATAAAGAAAGAGGGGCTTCATAAAAAACAGGTCCGAGCTCACCACTTCAAAAGCCACTATCAAAGGGGTGCTGAGTTGGTTCATTCGTACCTTTTGGCACAGTATCCTCGTCTCAAAGAATCAAAACAAGCTCGGTGGTTGAAGTTTGAGCAGGAATATCTTCGATTTCATCATCATTGATGACTCGTCTTCTAACCCTTGGCCTGGCTACTAACGAGGTACCCTCCTATTCCTCATTCTCCGAGCCTTCTCCTATAGCTCTTCTTTTTTGAAGCAAGGCTCGAGCCTTGTCCAAGTCAAGTGCAGCATTGCCAGACATACGAATGGCATAGCTACATCGGCTGCCATTCCTTTGGAACCAAATCTTGATCAAAAGAAGGATATACAATCAGCACTAAGGATATGGTACTTAATGTGTAAAAAAAAAATGATACCGTGTGTTTTAAATTTCCAGCCATGTATGGCATAAATTGGTTTTCAAGTTCTTTGCTCCTTAATAGCAATCTTCAAAATTGGATCCCAACCACGGAAGTTGGGAACAGGTTCCACATCTCCCATGGTTGCTACAAAAAATCAAAAAGAGATAAAGTTAGAAAAAGAATCAAAATTCTCAAAAAATAGGTACGGTCCAATAAAAAAACTTACGTGCAAAATTCCACTTCTCATGGAAGGGAATGTTTGTTTCACCAAGTAAGTCCACCGTACGTACAACAACGTAACGATCATACCATCCACGATCTTTGTCATTCTCTGGGCTTACCGAAACCTTCTTGCTCCTCGCAGTTAAGGTAAAAACCCCATGGTGTATTAAGTTAGGATGGTACAAATGGATGAGGTGAGAAAATGTGAAGTTGACGTTGGCTTTGTTAGAGAGAAATCTTAAACAAACCACTGCCCTCCACACTAGAGGACCAACTTGGGCCAAACAAATATTAAAGAAACGGTAAGAATCGAGAATGATCGGATCAATCGGAGGATTGAAACCCAAAGTAAAAAGGTAAGTATAAACAAAAGAATACCCAATCCTAAAAGAAGAGATTCTTTAATTTGAGGCAGGAATAGACATTCGGAGACCATTTTTCCAGTTACAATCTTTTCAAATAGTAGGGATTGTAAGTTCGGTCACTAAAGTAGGATAAGTATCAGCTTTTTCTAAACCAGCAACTTGCTTTGCAAGAGATTATCTATCACTCATAAAAGATAAATTACCGGGTACAATTTCATCCACTAAAGGTTCTCGAAAAGAATCAGAGATTTCTTTACCTTTAGAGGAATGCGTTTTTGGAATAGAACTCCTAGAAGAGGAACTAGAAGAGCCGCCTCGAGTATATTCTAACCCTGTTCGAAGTCTGCCACCTCTGCCTCTTCTATGTCTAATAGGGGCATTAGAAAATTTGTCTAAAATTGGAACTCTTTTGGGGTTAGGGTTTGAAGATGCCATTGTTGAATAAAGTTGGATCGAAAGAGATCAAAAGTAAGGAAGAGAGTATTTGCTAAATATTTGTGAAGAAGAAGACAAAGGAAGAAAAATGTTAAGTATGTATACGATGACAACCGTCAAACTTAGAAGTATAATGATGGAAAGCCTATAATAAAGGCAACTATCATTTCGTGAATACAGGAGTGAAGAAGCCTTGAAAAAGGGTGCAAAATGGCAGAGCCAATCAAAAAGTGACACATGGACAGAACATTAAATGGAAAAGACAACCGAGACGTCAATACTGTCACATGCATTAATTATGGAAAAAATTCCTTTTTTTTATGAAGATCCACTTTCCAATTATTTAATTGATAAATTGGAAGTGGGGGGACTATCTGTATTGGGAAAAACTAAATTTAAATTAAAGATGATGTGGCATGACATGTGGATTAGTCAAATAGTCAAAGCGTAACAATTGAGTAAAAGGCACGGGAGATGACAGATACTGGAAGAGAAATTTAAACAGGCACGAGAAGGAGTTTAGACACGAGTCTCGTACCAATTCATGTCATTTAATGCCAACGGATCAAAAGGAATTGAAGATAAGGACCCGAAGATAGAAAAGAGTCCAAATTCAGTATTAAATACTTGATACATTAGATAATTGGTATTTAATAGGAATGATTGTGTAACGGTTTATTTAATGTCATTTATTACTCATTATTGTATCATTAAGGCTGAGGTTTTATTCCTTTAACTAGGATCAACTATAAAAGGAAGAAGTCTCATCATTTGTAAGGACACGAAATATCATCAACAACATATTGAAATACAAATTTGTTTAATGCTTTACTCTTATTTTCTGAAAGCCTATAATTCTTTTTTGGTCTCTTGATTGATAGTAACTCGATTTTCTTATTTTCCCTTCTAACTTTGACCAAAATATTATTTTTTGGTTAAACAATATTTATGTGCCAATCCTTGAAAATTTAACCCTTCCACGTGGAGACATTATTTTCTTTCTGATTTTAAAAACTAACTTATGGACTTTCTCCAGAAAGTGATCCATTGTGTTAGTTTGCCTCAATTCCATTTATTGATGTCTTATTGATATCTTCTGTTTCTTAACATTTCATATTTAGTGTTTAAGTGCTCTTTATGGCGTTGTTATCTAATTACGTGTATGGTTTCTAAATTCTAAGTAGTATAATATATATAACTAAAAGTAAAAGTTATCCAAAGATTTATCAAGTGTCAACTACACCCCTTCGTCCGAAAAAATTATATTATGTAATTTGGTAATTTTTATTTTATATGTATATATTACTATATGGTGAATCCCCTTGAATTTTTTGTGCGTTTATTTTTTTATATTTTGATATTTTTTAATAAAAATTCTGACTCCGCTACTGTATCCTAACGTTTGTCTAGAATTAGTTGTCAAAGTATTTTACTGATCACTTCATCTTGTTTACATGAAACAGTCCACTTTTTGAGCAAATTTGACCATAACTATTGAAACTACTCCACACCATATAGACAATAGAACAAACAGGTTGCCAACTATCTATTTCATTACCAATGAAAAAAGAGTTATTTGCAAATAATCGTTAGAATTTTTTTCTTTTTTGGTATGTATTTTCATTAGTATAATGTTACTTGAAGGAGTTGAACTAATTTCATTTGATAATTAAAAATTGTTCTTTGATTGAGACATGTCCTGCTACATTTAGGTGGATTGGTTTGGACGTTCAAGCATGGATAAAAACGAATAGATAAGAAGGCCGAGGTATTTTTTTTTGGTTTATGCATGTAAAGTAGCTACAGATGTTTCTATTAAAATATTTGGGGTGAATATTGCTTTTATATGTAACTGCTGCCCAATAAGCACTATGAAGAATCTACTAACTATCTACTTAGTGAAAGTCATATTGTCAATCTAGTCAGGTTTTTCTTTTGTAACTCATGTGGCATCAGATTGGTTCTAGACCAGGTTAGACACAGAAGTATGAGAATGTGATTGACTAAAAGTAAAAACGAAGTTCAGAAGACAGTTCTTCGGTGCCTGCCCTCAATCATTTGCTGGCAAATTTGGAAGAACAGATGCTCTGCTAGGTTTGATGAAAAGCGAATGTCCCATCATTTTATCATGATCAAAATGAAAATTATGCTTATTCAGACGAGGTTCCCAGATCTTTAGCTCCATCAACTATGGCAGGACACATACAGTAGAATTGAGAAGCTTTCCCCGACTATTCAGTGTCAGATTGTTCATTGGCAAAAACATCCAGTGGGATGGGTTAAACTTAATTTCGATGGCTGTAGCAAAGGTAACCCCGGACTGGCAGGTGGTGGTGGTCTTATCAGAGATCACAATGGTATTTTAATTGGCGCTTTTGCAGAATTCTATGGAGATTGTAGCTGTAATATTGCGGATGCTAAAGCCATGAAACAAGGTATCTCAAATGTCCATTTCAAAGGGCTTTACAAATATTATAGTTGAATCGGACTCAATGATTCTCCTTAACTTGATCAGAAGGATAAGGAAGCCACCATGGAGATTCAAATATACTATTGATCAAATACACCTTGAGAGAAGGAAATAACTCTGCTGACAAGCTTGCTAACCTGGGCAAAGAATCCAAATTCTATCTTCAATGAGGTTGTATCATTACCTTCGAATGTTAGAGCTTCAATGAAGTTAGAAGCTGTCGGGGTCCCTAACATCAGATTCAGACAGAAGAAAAACAAGTTTGTTTACAATGACGACAACTAGAAGCAAGTTTCTTTCTCACATCTTTTTGTATATAGTATCCTGGAGTGTTACTCCAAATTACCCTATGCACAATTTCCATCACACACAACCAAAATACTTTTGTTCAAATGTGTATCATAGGATGAATGTTATCACCTATCACACTGTCTTGGAGGTCAAGGCCTATGTCCTCCTCCGTGTAATTATTATATATATATATATATATATATATATATATATATATATATATATATATATATATATATATATATATATATATTGGAGTCACGCCTTAACTCCTTCGTCATGATGATGAAACTATAATTTTTAAAAAAAAAATCTTTAATTTTGGTTACAATTTATGTATGTATGTTATCTCATTCCTTACCGTTTGTTTTTCTTCACTTTCTTTTCTACTATAAACCACTAAATTCATGGACAACTTGATATATAACTAATCACTAAGAATTTTTTCAATCAAAAGAATCGTTGCATACCTTTTGATTTATTACTGTACGCAGTTGCGAATTTCAGATTAATAAATCGTGATTCTTTCTGATTTTAGTGTAAATTTACAATGGTCAAATACGATCATAGCAGGCGCTCATAATCAATTATTTAAATTGTTAAGTATTATCTATGAAACATAACACAACTTGGCGATAGCTAATGGATGCTTCAGCACCCATACCTCAAAACATAAATCTGCTACTGACTATATGGATAACGTTTGTTGTTGTAGTTTGGGCAAATAAAAGGATCTTTCTGGTGGTATTAAGCCATCAAAATTTACTTTTAAGACATTATAATATTGTGCACTTTAGATTAAGCTTGTATCGTTAAAATACCCAACGGTCATATTAATTAATCTATAGAAAAAGAAGACTATTTTTGTCTTTTTATTTGAAGAGAAAATGAACAAAAAATTAATTCAAGCTTCTCAGATCGAATGACTACATAATCATTAATGATGATCACTTGTATACATGCATGTGATCTATGTATCATATTCTTTATTGAAGGGTTCAAATTTTATCTATTTTTTCTGTAATAACAAATATTTATAGTCATTCAGACTTCAGAGTTGTTAATTCCCATTCTTTTAATTCCCATTCTTCTGCAATTTTTAGTGGGCTAAAACAAATGATTTTAGTTATGGGCCTTTCACTAAGTATTTGAGCCTTACCATCTAAGATCACCTATGTCCAATTATAAGTATCTCATTATAAAAATTGGTCAATTTATAAAATATTAGTAATATTATAGCCAATTAGCTATTTGTAGCAAAAAATTAATTTATTTTGCTTTTCTTTTGAGTAGCTGTTATTAGAATAGATTGAATACATCTTAAGGAGCAAGAATTAGTAGTAGTAGTAGTAAGGAAAAAGATCTTTTACTTTTCTCTCAGTATCATGTGTACATGCAGTGGACAGAACGCACAAAACCCCATTAATAAATGAGCAAATATCATTTATAGCCACTCAGGCCAAATCTATAATATTCAGTAGCCCAAAATTCACATTTTATAGCCTAAAAGTAATGAAAAAAGGAAAATTTTCGTATTACCAAATATGTTCATAGTTTGCATATTACCCGTCATGCTAATAGTATTTTTATAAAATATAGACAATTCATTAAATAAGGAATCATTGTAGCTGTAGGCTTCCTTATTTAGGGGCGATAATATTGGGGAATTAAATATTCTTCTAAATATTTTACAACCACCTCACTCACGTATCAAACCACAACCCATGATTTTTTCTTCAATCACTCATAATTTTCTCTTCTAAGACCTGTAACCCCTTCATCAATGACAACCATTAAAAAGCTTTGAAGCTTTGAATTCAAATCTGGGTTTTCAAAAGATATTTGTTTGTTTGGATGGATGTTGTTGAAAAGAATTGAGAATTCTCTCTACGTCTATCTATATCTCTCAATCCCAAATTTCAGTAATACAAAGCAAAGGAAAAGAGAGAAAAAATTCCACCATTGACAGCCATTAAAAAGCTTTGGAGCTTTGAATTTAAATTTGGATTTTCAAAAAATCATTATTTGTTTTGATTGGGTGTTGTTGCAAATAATTGAGAATATGGTTTGGAGTTTATATCTCAATTTTGAGGGGTTTTGGTGAAGATTAGACTTGTCCTTGGCTAAATTTCAGATTGAAACTCGAAGAAGAATAAGAAGAAAAGACATGACATACATTATATTGTAGAAATTGTAAAAAAAATAGACTGTTGTTTATTTGTTTTTCTTTTATTCATTTACCTATTGTATGGAATTAGAACAACATCGTATAAAAATTATATTGAAGTGGTATTATATTGTAGTTGTGTATACATGGAGACGAAAAAGGAAAACAAAAAGTTAGGATCATATTCGCTGTGTATAACTGTTTGCGATTTCACTATGGAATTGAGTATCACCAATGAAAACACAGTTGCAGGTTTGCGCTGTTATATTTTCTATCAAATTCTAGTTGTATATCAATGCCCTACACTTTATCTATATTTTATTTACAAAATAAACTGCATGTCAGAGTAAAATATATATATCAGTATGGATTTTCATAATATCTACAAAATTTCTACATTTATTCTACAATAAAACTACATATCATTTGAAAATTAATATGAAATACAGAATTTCAATATTTCTACAAATTATCTATAAAATTTCTACAAATTGTTCATAACAAAATTTATCTTTATTTTTATGCAGATTCGTCTGGAACACTAAGTTACTTGATATGCCAACATCTCCCATTATAGAGCAATATGGAAATATAATAATAACAGATAGTACACCAAGTTTTATTGAAGTAGAACATGTATACCAAGACAAGCATATGTAATCATTAAATATTTATGCATATTTCATGTATTTCTAATTCAAATACAGTGTCTAATCAAAAGTTACTGAGTTCGTCCGAATCTGTAACGACCCGACCGTCGCCTTATGAGTTACCGCTTTATTTTTCTTGTTTTATGCTTCTTCATATTTTGTTATCGGTATGTGGTGTGTTAGGATTGATTTGTACTGGCTTTGATAAGAAATGAGGCACTTAGTCTCTTTAAGGAAAGTTTAAGTTGAAAAAGTCAACCAAAGGTTGACTATTGAGTTTTTGGGCTCGGATGTGATGTACGGTGTTTTGGCTAGCTTCGGGGGATGATTTTTGACTTGGGAGTGCGATCACAATTGATTTTGGAGATCCGGTGTAGAATTAGGCTTGAATTGGCGAAGTTAGTATTTTGGCGAATTCTAGTGGATAGGATAGATTTTGATATGAGGGTCAGAATGGAATTCCGAGAGTTGCAGTAGCTCTGTTAGGTAATTTTGGATATGTGTGCCAAATTTTAGGTTATTCGGAGGTGTTTAGGTCGAGTTATTGAACGAATGTTCAATTCAGAAGCTTTTAAGAAACTTAGGCTTTGAATTGATGAAATTTGATGATTTTGACGTTAACGATAGTGTTTTAATAGTTCTTGCAAGTTTGAATAAGGTAATAGAACATGTCTGTGCTTTTGGTTGAGGTCCCGGGAGCCTCGGGGTGAAATCGAGTGTTTAAACGAGAGTTTTTGAAGTTTGTTTCAGGTATGTATTTCTGTCATCCGGTATTTCCGCTTATGCGGAAATGGACCGCAGAAGCGGATAAGGGAGCACAGAAGCAATTTTGGTATAGGCTGAGAAGTTCCACATAAGCGGAACTTGGCCAGCATTAGCGGGTCTGTAGGAGCGGAAATCAAGCCGCAGAAGCGGAGATAGGCGATCCACATAAGCGAGACCCTTGTCACATAAGCGGTCGTGCAGAGTTAAATGAAAACCCCAGAAGAGGTGTCTTGGACGCGGAAGCGGGACCGCATAAGCGGAAAGTGGGCTGGTCATAAAGGGTTTTATTGAAATATTTTCATTCGCGAGGGTTATGTATTTTCCTCTATTTTTGAGCAAGCTTTGAGGCGATTTTGAAGAGGGATTCAAGGATGAATGATTAGAGGTAAGACTCTTGAACCTAAAACTCATTTTATTGTGAAATTTACCTAGAAATTCATAGAATTAATCCTAAAATTGACAATTTGGATAATTTAAATTGAGATTTGATTGGTCATTTGAGCTCGGATTTGGGAGTTCTTGGTGTGAATGGACTCGTGGCAAGACGAGGAATCTGGTAAATTGAGTTTCGTAATTTTTCGAGAAGCGATCCCGGGGCACGAGTTTTTGCTAGTTTCATGAATTCTGCTATTTCTTGATTGGGTATTGTTCCCATGTCTATTGTAATGCATTCACTCTGATTTTTGTTAGATTCGATGCGTGTGGAGGCCGGTTTGAGGGGCAAAGGTATCGCGGGCTAGAAATTTCGCAGGTTCGAGGTTAGTAATATTTTTAAATGATATCCTGAGGGTTTGAAACAGATTTGCAGATCATAGTGCTGTATTGATGTGACTTGCATGCCGGATAGGGGTGTGGGGTAGAGCACCCTTGGGAATTGTGACATTGGTCCGTCCCGATTGTTGATTTTACCGCTTATTTGATTGAAACAGCTTGATATTACCATGAATTTGGCTGATTTCCATGTGTTGGGATTCGTGCCAACTATTTGAATCCTTCAGGGATTGATATCACTATTTTTGCATTACTCTACATATTATTTGATTTTGGTCCAAGGTTTAAAATATTATTTTGCAAACTCAGCCATCTTTCTAAGATTTGAAAACTTAAATGATATTTTACTGTCGTTTTGAGCTAAGAACTGTTATTGTAATATTACCCAAGTAGCTTATGTGCATTTCTGGACTGTGCATGGATCGGGCTGCACGTTGCAGCGGTGTGATATTGATATTGCACTTGGGTTGTAGGAGCCCCTGGAGTCTGAACCCCCACAATGAGCACGAATACCCAAATGGATCGGGCTGCGCGCCACAGCGGTCATGTACATTGCACTGCATTCACGCATTGGTTCCTGTTTGTACTACGTGGCATGACATTCAACACTCTCATATCATTGACATCCATGCTATTTCTTGCACTGTTACCAGATACCCTGGTGTTATTTGCTAATAGAGTGCTGTGCCCGAGAGGTTTACTTATGTGCGGACTTGCACTATCTGATTTGTGTTCATTTGCTTAATTGTTGGAAAAAGGATATTTTCAAAATGAGTTTTTAAACTGAGTCAGATATTTTCTATAGGATTTTTCCCGGACTTACTATTTTCTCAAAGGGTTGTGCTTTCCCATATTGTATGATGGAGCGCCCTTACGTTATTTCTTGTCACTCAGTTATTATTTACTCTTGTTATTCAGTGAGTTGGAGTATTTACTTTACTCCCTGCACCTCACATGCAGTTGCAGGTATTGTTCGCTCGGAAGCAGGTTATTAGTGGATTGAAGGTATTACTATTGTAGCTGAGCAAGGTGACCACCAGAGTTCGCGGAACCGGACTTCATCTTTTGAACTCCAACTTTCATTTTATATATATTATTGGCCTTGTAATGGCGTTCAGTATTCTTTATATGCTCGTGACTTGTGGCACCCCAGTCGGGTTGTGTTGGGTTGTAATCAATAGGTTTTAATACCATTAAGTTGTACTTTCTATTCATTTATGTTTAAATATTTGTTAAAGAGAGTATTTGGGTTAGTTGGCTGGCCTTATCTTTACGATATGCGCCATCACGACCGGGTATGGAAATTGGATCGTGAGAAGTTGGTATCAGAGCCTAAGTTACTAGGTCTCGCGATTCATGAGCATGTTAGTAGAGTCTCACAAATCGGTATGGAGACGTCTGTATTTATCCTCAAGAGGCTGCAGAACTTTTAGGAAAAACTTCACCTTCTTGGAATTCTTATCCTGCGTACTTGATTCAGCTTGGAATATAACATTTGAAATTCCTTCTTCATGTCTGTATGCGCACATGAGCGCTCAGTATTATATGTGCTTTGATGGTTTGTGATTACCCGATCAAGGGGAGAGATGTGATCTCCGTGAGTTTGGTGTTAGGCCAGTCTGGAGGGCTTGAGGCCGAATCTTTGCCTATGGCTTGAGCATTGAGGTGCCAATTTTTCGAGCTGGTGTTATGAACTTATATGTTCAGTATTGTCCCTAATTGTGGGAATGGCGGCTGGATAGCTACGTGATGAGTATGTTGGTATTGTGTGATTTTTTATATGATTTGGAAGTGTCGAAGAAGGTCTGCTGGATGATAGGTGAACTACTAAGTGTATGATTTTCATTGTGAGTGGAAGTATAGATCCGAGTATGGGCGTGTGAAGGATCTTTTCAGGTCTCCTTGTGGGACTGAAGTAAATTGCATGTTATGGTATGAGTTTAGACCCAGGAAGACTATGTGGCTGTGTCATGTGTATGACGATGGAAGGTTTACAAAAATATTATATTGAGGCGAAGTAGGTGGGTTATCTCCTGCGGAGTGTTCTGAAGTGGTGTGATCCTTATGTGTATATTTGAACATCTCTTGTGTACGTGAAAAGTATGTGTTGAAATTTAGAATTTCGGGCCGCCTAAGAGAGTGGGCTTAACTGATGGGGGATGAATGCGAGATTTGTGGAGGATTACAGTACTAGATGATCGGTGTTTTCACAAACTTGTAGACAATTTGAGTTTAATCTCACTATGATATTGTGGTATCACTAGAGAAAAGGTATAATAGGATATTGAGTGTGTCCTGATGCATGGCTTCGAGACAAATTGGAGAGGTTGCTATTGATTAGCTGATTGCACGGTTATGTGTTATGTGATTCTGTTTGGAGGTATGCTGGCGGATCAGTTCTGGTTGCAGAAATTGAGCCGAGAGTGGCACGACTAAAGTAAAATTATGACAAAGGTTATATGGTGATTCATATATGTGAGAAAATAATAGGATGTCTTGAGTTGTTGTTGATAAAGAATGCTTAGTGTAAAGAGAAGGAAATTGTTTGGTTGTATCGGGATGAGATGTATTTAGTGGTTGTATTCAGTGGCCTAAGGGTCATAGTCAGTGTGATATGTATTCATACAGTGGAATATGGGATCAGGTATAGTGATTTGTGTCTTATATGGAGTTGGAGATTAGGAGTTCTCCGATACAGTCTATGTTGTGGTTGCGGATCGTGTGTATTCAGCACCGTTTAGCTGCAATGAGGATTTGGAGGCTAGAGTGGATCTTTATTTGCTGATATGTTAGATTTTAGATGTGATGTTGAATTTCAGACTGGCTGTCTTAGTGTGGGGTTATTCTAGACTATTGTGCTACGGGCTATGTCGGTAATGCCACGGGTCGAGTGGCGAGGTACATTGGATTATGTTCTTGCAGAGTGGATATATTCCAAAGACCACCGGATGGCTTAGAAGGATTACTTTCCTTAATTGGGCCTTCGGTGGAGGATGTTAGTGCAGAGGTTTCTACCATTAATTCAGTTCCGGTATTGAGGGACTTTTTCATATGCATTCCTTGTGGCTGGGCATGTCTCCAGGTGAGATTGTGGATTTCGGTATTGACTTGGTGCTGGGCACCGTATCGTACGGCTCCGGCAGGAGTTATAGTAGTGGGAGGAACAGCTTCAGGCTTCTTGATGTTGAGTTCGTGGGCAGACCAATGTGGCAATGTACTTGGCTTGAGTTAGCTTGGTGGGCCCCGAATTGTGTTGATGAGGGATAGGTTGATTCGGTCGACATTGAGCTTGTTAGTGATCTAATGAGAGCTATGAGTTGCTTTTTGGTGTTTTGAGACGTCCTGATTGGTTGGATATGGGCACATGTGGTGCGGCTCTACTGAGAATTCATACATAAAGTTGAGCGGGAAGAGTAATTGAGTGTTGCTCGGTAAATGGAGTATTGTTTATGGCCTATCAGGTTGCGAGCCTTATGTTGTTTGTTCACCATGGATGTAATGCATTGCTTTGGTTTCAGACATCAAAAATTGTGTGTGGCTCTTGATTTTGAGCATGGCGACTTGAGGTACTTCATGTTTAACAATGTTTGGATAGGATCGTGCATTGTAGCGAGGCTACGTGGAGTTATGACCTGTCGGGGTAGCTTCAGGTGTTCTATTTCTATGATGTGAGACGGGGTCTCAACCTTGTGTTGTAATGGTATTGATGAGCTTAAGGTACAACTCTTTCGTTTGAGTCATTTTCATGATTTGAGTATATTCAGACCGTCTCTTATTGGTAAATGTATTATGCAAGTTGTGGCTTAGGCCGATGTTGAGGTGTCATATCACCAGAGTGGTGTGTTGGACCTGAAGTGATCGTTGGGGGTCATTAATGAATATGAACGGATTTGGTTTTAGCTTGTTGAAAGGTTAATATCGAGGTTCGACTCGGAAATCTATTGTGGTAGTAGTCAAAAGGGAAGTGACTCATGAATGGTTGATCTGAAAAATTGTTACAGTTTATTTCGTGTTTCATTTATCGTTGGTAGTATATGAAAGTGTTGGAATAATACCTTGGTTGATAAGATATTTTTCCACCGGTAATTTGGGTGTTGTGGGTAAATGCTCTGAATAGAAGTAATCGTTTTGAGTGTTCGGGTTATATAGTATAATCATATGATTGCAGTGAGGTCGGAGGTATGGGTTATACAATAGGTTCGGGCTTATTTTGAATATAGATGTGAGGTTCTGATCTTGTGTATGATTTCGGAAAGTGCAATGCAGTCCTACGATTTTATGGTTGGAAGGACTGTGAAATTTCAGCCAATTTGTGTTATCGGACCTATGCGAGATAGGGTGACGAGGAATCACCCTGGGTATGTGCTTGGTAAGGTCATTCATCTATTGGGTTGCTTCTGGTATAACTCTGGGTATGCTTGAGGACGAGCGTTTGTTTAAGTTGGGGAGGATGTAACGTCCCGACCCATCGGCTTATGAGTTACCGCTTTGTTTTCCTCATTTTATGATTCTTCATATTTCGTTATCAATATGTGGTGTGTTAGAGTTTATTTGGACTAGCTTTGATAAGAAATGAGACACTTAGTCTATTTAAGGAAAGCTTAAGTTGAAAAAGTCAATTGAAGATTGACTATTGAGTTTGAGGTCCCGGATGTGATTTCTGATATTTCAGTTAGCTTCAGGGGATGATTTGTGACGTAGGAGTGTCATCGGAATTGATTTTGGAGGTCCGGTATAGAATTAGGCTTGAATTGGCGAAGTTAGTATTTTGGCAGATTTCGGTGGATATGTGAGTTCTGATCCGAGGGTCAGAATAGAATTCCGAGAGTTGCAATATCTCCATTAGGTGATTTTGAATATGTGTGCAAAGTTTCAGGTCATTCGGAGGTGTTTATGCCGAGTTTTTGATCCAATGTGCAATTCAGAAGTTTTAAGAAACTGAGGCTTTGATTTGATGAAATTTAGGATTTTGATGGTTCGAGCAAGTTTGAATAAGGTGATAGAACATGTATGTGCTTTTGGTTGAGGTCCAGGTGGCCTGTGAGATTGGTGTTTAAACGAGAGTTTTTGAAGTTTGTTTCAGGTCTGTATTTCTGTCATCTGGTATTTCTGCTTTTGCGGAAATGGACAGCAGAAGCGGTTCCACAGAAGCGGGTAAGGGAGCGCAAAATCGATTTTGGTATGGGCTCAGAAGTTCGCAGAAGTGGAACTTCCTCCACATTAGCGGGTCCGCAGGAGCAGAAATCGAGCCGCAGAAGTGGAGATGGGCGATCCGCAGAAGCGCGACCCTTGTCGCATAAGCAGTCGTGGGGAGTTAAGTAAAAACCACAGAAGCGGTTGCTTGGACGCTGAAGCGGGAACCGCAGAAGCGCAATCTGGGCTAGTCATAAAGGGTTTTATCGAAATATTTCATCCGCGAGGGTTATGTATTTTCCTCCATTTTGAGCGAGCTTTGAGATCTTTGAGATGATTTGAAGAGGGATTCAGGGAGGAATGATTGGAGGTAAGATTCTTGAACCTAAAACTCGTTTTTATTGAGAAATCTACCTAGAAATTTATAGAATTAAGCCTAAAATGGATAAATTATGGCTTGGGATTTGGAGAATTTAAATTGGGATTTGATAGGTCATTTGAGCTCGGATTTGAGAGTTCTTAGTATGTATGGACTCGTGGCGAGACGAGTAATCCTGTAAGGTGAGTTTCGTAATTTTTTGAGAAGTGGGTCCGGGGCTTTGTTTTTGCTATTTTTGAGAATTCTGCTATTTCTCGGTTGTTTTCGGTTGGGTATTGTTTCCTTGGCATATTGTAATGCGTTCGCTCTAATTTTGGTTAGATTCGATGCATGTGGAGGCCGGTTTGAGGGGAAAAGGCATCGCGGGCTAGAGATTTCGCCCGTTCGAGGTGAGTAATACTTGTAAATGATATCCTGAGGGTTTGAATCCCCAGATTTGCACATCATACTGCTGTATTAAGGTGACTGGCACGCCAGATAGGGGCATGGGGTAGAGCACCATTATGGATTGTGACATTGGCTCGTCCAGATTGTTGATTTTACTATGTATTTGACTGAAACTACTTGATATTATCATGATTTGGGCTGATTTCCATGTGTTGGGCTTCGTGCCGACTATTTGAATCCTTCAGGGATTGATATTGTTGCGTTACTCTGCATATTATTTGATCTCGGTCCAAGGTTTAAAATACCATTTTGTAAACTCAGCCATCTATCTAAGATTCGAAAACTTAAATGATATTTTACTGACATTTTAAGCTGAGAACTGTTATTTTAATATTGCCCAAGTGGCTTATGCTCATTTCTGGACTGTGTATGGATCGGGCTGCACGCAGCAGCGGTATGATATTGATATTGAGCTTGAGCTGTAAGAGCCCCTCCGGAGTCTGAACCCCCACACTGAGCGCTGGTAGCCAAATGGATCGGGCTGCACGCTGCAGCGGTTATGTGCATTTCTTTGCATTCATGCATTGGTTCCTGTTTGTACTACATGGCATGAGATTCAGCACTCTCATATCATTGACATCCATGCTATTTCTTGCACTGTTACCAAATACCCTGGTGTTATTTGTTAATGGAGTGTTGTGCCCGAGAGGCTGACTGATGTGCGGACTTGCACTATTTGATTTTGCATCATTTGCTTAACTGTTGGAAAAAGCATAGTTTCAAAAGGAGTTTTTAAACTGAGTCAGATATTTTCTAAAGGATTTTTCCCGGGCTTACTGTTTTCTCAAAGGGTTGTGCTGTCCCATTTTGCATGATGGAGTGCTCTTACGTGATTTCTTGCCGCTCAGTTATTATTTACTCTTGTTACTCACTGAGTTGGAGTACTCACTTTACTCCCTACACTTCGCGTGCAGTTGCAGGTATTGTTCGCCCGGAAGCGGGTTATTAGTGGATTGAAGGTATTGCTATTATAGATGAGCAAGGTGACCGCCAGCATTTGCGGCACCGAACTTCATCTTTTGAACTTCATCTTTTGTCTGTGTTTCTGTTTTTCCTTTTCTTTTTCTAAGCCGAGGGTCTACTGGAAACAACCTCGTCATCCTTTCGGATGGGGGTATGGCCTGCGTACATATTACCCTCCCCAGACCCCACCCTGTGGGACTATACTGGGTAGTTCTATTGTTGTTGTATATATTATTGGCCCTGTAGTGGTGTTCAGTCTTCTTTATATGCTCGTGACTTGTGACACCCCGGTCGGGTTTTGTTGGGTTATAATCAATAGTTTTAATGGCATTAAGTTCTAATTTCTATTCATTTGTGTTTAAATATTTGTTAAAGATAGTATTTGGGTTAGTTGGCTGGCCTTGTCTTTATGAGAGGCGCCATCACGACCGGATATGAAAACTGGGTCGTGACAAAATCCATACCATATGTAAGGGATTTTTACATTCCTGTGCCATATAGTAAACTATATTACCCTAAATGTTCATGTTTAGTAATTGATCCTATATACACAAGTTTTATTTATAAAATATATACATTCCGCCTTAAAAGGCTCTCAATCCATTTTTAGTACCTTCAATTAAGGAATTTAGTTACATCATTTTCCTTTTTTCCTCCTCTTCTTTTTCCTTATGTTTCCTCCACCTTAATCTACGGTAATTCTATTAAATTCATTAGGTGTATAAGTTACCAAGTTACAGTATTTTATTTAGGATGAACAGAAAAAAAATATGTCAAGGAAACATATGAAATTTAGTCATTATTTATTCTTCAGTATATCAATTATTCTTTAGCGTACAAATGAGTTTAAAGAGTTCGTTCTCTTGAGTCACACAAGAAAAGGAACAGAAATATCTTCAGATATTTGAAGAAGATTTTGTCAAAAAAAAAATTATTCTTTTGCAAAAACAGTTTTTTTACAAACAAAAAATTAGAAAATTATTCCACTATCTTTTTAAAAATATTTTAAAACAAACACCGCATGAAGAAATGTAAGAGTTAGACCACATAATCATTACCAGATATTCGCAAAATTTTTCTTTCAAAATTAGTGTTGATTTTTTACCTCGTATTGTTTATATCCCATCCCAATTTCCTTTATCTACAATTTTCACAAATTATTTCTACCCAATTATATACAACTACAATATCATACCACTTAAATATAATGGATATATAATATATCTTTTGTATATTTTATATCTGAGTTATACATATTAAAAATAAATTTCTTACAACTAATTATATATTATGCAACTTATCTATAATTTTCATATATTATTTCTACTCAGTTATGTACAAACTACAATATAATCCACTTAAATATAATTTTTATATAAATTTTATACAATATGTCTTTTGTATGTTTTGTATCTAATTTATACATAGTAAAAATAAATTTCATACAACTAATTATATATTATATAATTTATCTACAAATTCCACACATTATTTTTACCCGGTTAAATACAACTACAATTACATACAACTTAAATACAAACTTTATACAATATGTCTTTTGTATATGATTTATACATAGAAAAAATAATTTTCATACAACTAATTATATATTATACAACTTATTTATAATTTTCGTACATAATTTTTACTCAGTTATATATAACTAATATATCATACAACTTAAATATAATTTCTATACAATGTTCAACTTTCATACAATAGCTAAATGAATAAAAGAAAAATAAATAAACAACAGAATACATTTTTCTACAATTTTACTATAATTTCTGCAATATAATGTATGTCATGTCTTAGTATTTTTCTTTTTCTTCTTCTTCTTCTTCTTCTTCTTCTTCGAGTTTCAATCTGAAATTCAGGTAAAACCAAGTCTAATCTTCACCAAAACCCTTCGAAATTGAGATATAAACTCCAAACCATATTCCTAATTATTTGCAGCAATACCCAATCCTAACAAAAAATGATTTTTAAAAATCCAATTCAAAGTTTCAAAGCTTTTTAATGGCTGTCAATAGTGGAATTGCTGCTCTCTTTTCCTTTGCTTTGTATTATTAAAATTTGGGATTAAGAGATAGAGAGAGACGTAGAGAGAATTCTTAATTCTTTGCAACAACATCCAATTCAAGCAAACAATGTCTTTTGAAAGCCCAAATTCGAATTCAAAGCTTTAAAGCTTTTTAATGGTTGTCAATGGTGGAGGGGCTATAAATTTTCTTTGGTTTTAGAAGAGGAAATAGTGGGTGATTGAAGAGGAAATCTGTCACGACCTAGATTTTTCACCATCGGGAGTCGTGATGGTGCTTACTAATGTGATCTAGGCAAGCCAATTATGTGAACAATTTACCTTTTTACCCATTTTGTATTCATTAACAACTGCGAGGTAATAATATTTAAACAACGGAATTTAACATAAGCGAAAAAAAAAGCAATAAGCTAACTGAACATGAATCTAATACAACTGTTTGAGTCTCGACTATCCAGAACTTGTGTCACAGTTTCACAGACGGTCTAAGAATACAACAATCAAAGGTTTGAAAGAAATAAATACAACACTATCTTTAGAAATGCATGAAATAAACAAGAATAGTAGATAGAAGGAGACGCCAAGGTCTGCGGACGCCTGCATGACTACCTCGGGTCGCTTGATGAGCAAGAATCAGCAATTCCATTGCGGTCGGATGTCTACAATACTAGGGTCTGCATAAAAGAGTGTAGAGTGTAGTATTAGCATAATCGACCGCATGTGCTCGTAAGTGCCTAGCCTAACCTCGGCGAAGTAATGACGAGGCTAGGACCAGACTACCAAATAAACCTGTGCAATTTAACTATATAAAGCAGAAAAGAAATACAGAAAGAAACAATCTTATACAGTCAAGTATGGGAGGGGGAAAACATGCTGTGGGAATTATCAAATAATAATAGAAGAGCAACAATTAAATATGAGGATCACTACACTTCAATTAAAAATAGTAAGGGAAAATCATGCTGCGGGGCACAAAAAGTATCGAAAGGAAACCAAAAATTTAGTGTAGAGAAACCGTAACATAGTTATCAATAAAAATTAGGAAATCAAAGACAAGTGCACGATATCACGCTTCGTGCTTTTACTCTCTCTCACCAAAACAATACACGGAATCACCCTTCGTGCTTTAACACTCTCTCACTAAAATAATACACGCCATCACCTTCGTGCTTTAACACTCTCTCACCACGACAATACACGACATCACCCTTCTTGCTTTACGATCTTCCTCACCCAAACAGCAATCACAAGGCAAATAGGGCAAGAGAATCTATAATCTTGAAATAAAATCAAGTAACAACAGAAAATCAGTAAATAAACGTAAAGGACAACATAACTCAATTATCAGCAAGAATCAGGAAAATCAAGGACAAGTGCACGACATCACCCTTCGTTCTTTTACTCTCGCCCTCATCATAAGATTCAATACAATAGGCACGGAATGGTACATCGTGCGGCATGGCATCACCCTTCGTGCTTTACACTCTTTCCTCACCATGAAATCAATATAATAGGTGCGGAATTATACATTGTGCGGCACAACAACACCCTTCGTGTTTTATACTCTTTTCTCACAAAACAAACAATGCACGACATCACCCTTCATGTTTTAACTCTCTTCCTAACCCAAACAACAATCACAAATAATAGGGCAAGGAAATAAAGGAAATTGCAATAAGAATCCCGGCAAAGAAGCAACAAGTCAACAATTAAATCTCGGCAAGGGAACAACATCAATAACATCAACACCCCAGCAATTGTGATAACAAATAAATCAACAATAGCCCGGAAAGGGTGACAACGTAATGATCTCTTCTCTTTCTCATTAATACTTCACGATCCATTTCACAACTTGATCCAATGATCTAGAGGTTAAATTATTACTTATACCTTCACAACTCATTTCACAACTCGAGCCAATGCTCTAAAAGTTCAATTGTCACTATTACTTTCTCAATTCGTTATACAACTTGAGCCAACACACCTCAATGTTCATAGGTCATAATTCTTTCCACAAACTTTATACAACAAATAGAAACAATCACTAAGGCATGAAAGGTATAACGAAGTCATGATATTCACAATATAAACACGTATGGGCATGCTAGACACCAACGTATAGATACTCGTCACCATGCCTATACATCGTACTCAAAAATTACCACATAGAAAAGAGTACTCGACTCCTAATACCTCAAGCTAAGGTTAGACTAAACACTTACCTCGATGCCACGAACACAATTCACATTTCAACTATAGCTTTAGCCCTTGATTCCACCACCAATTTGCTCGTATCTAGTCACAAGTTACTTAATTACATCATTTTAAAATCAATTTGAATGCATGAAAATGAATTTTTCAAGTTTTGCCCAAAACGTCAAAAATCGCCTCTGGACCACATGGTCAAACCCGAGGTTCGAACCAAAACCCGCTACCCATTCACCTATGAACTAAAATACATAATTTGTTTTGAAATCAGACCTCAAATCGAGGTCCAAATCCCTTTTTTTTAAACTTAGGTCCTACCTAAAACACCCAATTTTCCCATGAAAATCATTGATTTTAAGTTGAAATCTCGTTAAAAGATGTTAATGATTGAAGAAAACTAGCTAAAAATGACATACAATTGATTTGGAGAAGAAGCCTTTTAAAAATCGCTCTAGTGTGTTTATGTTTTGGGAGGATATGAAAAATAGGTTTAAAATCGTATAAGTATAAAAGTTGCAGGTCTCAGGTATAGGAATTGCGAACAGGGGTTCACAATTGCGAACCCCGACCTCTGCTGGCTTGGGAATTGCGAAGGGAAGTTAAGAAATACGAACTGGGAATGGCGAAGGGAGGTTGGGAAATGCGAACTGGGAATTTCAAAGGGAAGTTGGGCAATGCAAAATGGGAATTGCGTTGGGAAATGCAAACTGGGAAATGCAAACTGGGAAATGCAAAGGGAAGTTGGGCAATGCAAAATGGGAATTGCGTTGGGAAATGCGAATTGGGAATTGCAAAGCCTGCAGGCATGGAATTCCTTAAGTCCAAAATTTCACCCCATGGCCTATCCAAAGCTCACCCAAGCCCTCGAGGCTCCAAATCAAACATGCAAACCACCCTAAAAACATCATACTGACTCGCTCATGCATTAAAATCACTAAAATAACATCAACAACTATTAATTAAACCTCAAAAACAATGAAACTTTTCCAAAACTTGTTTAAACATCAAATTTGCATTTAGGGTCCGAATCACAACAAATGGATTCCGTTTCTTACCAAATTTCACAAAATTTTCTTAAATCACATATATGACCTGTACCCGACGTCGGAACCAAATACGGGCCCGATACCAACATGTTCTAATCAAAATTCATTTTCAAATCATTTAAACAATTTCAAAAAAAAAATTATTTCTCGGGCTTGGGACCTCGGAATTCAGTTCTGAGCATACGCCCAAGTCCCATATTTTTCTATGGACCCTCTGAGACAGTTAAATCACGGGTCCGGGTCCGTTTACACAAAAAGTTGACCCAAGTCAATTAATTCATTTTATAGTCAATATTTATCATTTTTCATAGATTTTCACATTTAGGATTTCTGGCTATGCACCCAGACTGCGCACGTAAATTGAGATGATCATAAGAGAGGTTTTTAAGGTATCGGAATGCAGAATTGCATTTTAAAATAAGTGATGACCTTTTGGGTCATCACATTCTCCACCTCTAAAACAATCGCTCGTCCTTGAACGGCCAGAGAAGGAAGTACCTGAGTCGCGAAAAAAAATGGGGTTAACATCTCTGCTTATCGGACCTGGAATCCCAGGTAGATGCCTTGATAGGCTGACCTTTCCACCGAACACAAACAGAAGGAAAACTCTTAGATCTCAACTGATGAACCTGCCGGTTTAGAATAGCTACCGACTCCTCCTCATAAGACAGTGATTATCCAACTGGACATTGCTGAAATCTATCACGTGGGATGGATCACCGTGATATTTCCGAGGCATGGACACATGAAACACTAGATGTACGACTGACAAGCTCGGTGGTAATGCAAGTGTATAAGACACCTCCTCCTCTCGATCAAGGATCTCAAACGGGCCAATGAACCTAGGGCTAAGCTTGCTCTTCTTCCTAAATCTCATCACACCCTTCATAGGCGACACTTAAAGCAATTCCCGCCTATCGACCATGAATGCCAAATAACGAACCTTGCGGTCAGCATAACTCTTTTGCCTGGACTGAGCTGTAAGACGCCTATCTTGAATGATCCTGACCTTGTCCAAGGCATCCTGAACCAGATCCGTACCCAACAATCGAGCCTCTCCCAGCTCAAACCATCCAATCGGAGACCGAGACCTCCTATCATACAAAGCCTTATAAGGAGCCATCTGAATACTCGACTGATAGTTGTTATTGTAGGCAAACTCTGCTAAATGCAAAAAATGATCCCACGAGCCTCCAAAGTCATTGACACAAGCTCGGAGCATATCCTTTAGAATCTGAATGGTCCTCTCAGACTACCCGTCCGTCTGAGGATGAAACGCTATGCTTAACTCAACCCGTGTGCCCAACTCTCGCTGAACTGGTATCCAGAAATGTGAGGTGAACTGCATACCTCAGTCCGAAATGATAGAAACGGGTACAACATAAAGGCAAATAATCTCCCAAATGTAGATCTCAGCTAACCTCTCGGATGAATAAGAGATTGCCACAGGAATGAAATGTGCTGACTTGGTCAGCCTATCAACAATGACCCATACTGGGTCAAACTTCCTCCGAGTTTGCGGGAGTCCAACTACGAAATCCATAGTGATCTGCTCCCACTTCCACTTAGGAAGCTCAATCCTCTAAAGCAATCCACCAATCCTCTGATGCTCGTACTTAACCTGCTGACACTTCAAACACCGATCCACATACGCAAACAATCTCCTTCTTCATTCTCCTCTACCAATAATGCTGCCAAAAATCCTGATACATCTTCGCGGTGCCCGGATAAATAGAGTACCGGGAACTATGGGCCTCCTCTAAAATCAACTCTCGAAGCCCATCCACATTAGGAACACAAACTCGACCCTGCAATCTCAAAACTCCATCATCACCCAAGGTGACCTGCTTGGCACCTCCGTGCTGCACCGTGTCTCTAAGGCCACACAAATAGGGATCATCATATTGCCGATCTCGAATATGCTCCAATAAAGAAGAACGGGTGACCATGCAAGCTAATACACAACTGAGCTCAGAAAATCCAACCTCACGAACTAATTGGCCAAATCCTGAATATCCAAAGCAAGCGGTCTCTCACTGACCGGAATATAAGCAAGACTGCCCATACTGGCTGACTTTCTACTAAAAGTATCGGCCACCACATTAGCCTTTCCCGGATGATATAAGATAGTGATATCATAATTTTTCAACAACTCCAACCACTCCCTCTGCCTCAAATGCAACCCCTTTTTCTTGAACAAATACTGAAGACTTTTGTGATTCGCGAACACCTCACATGCTATGCCATACAGTGCGACTCCGTATGAGGACCTCCTTCTCTTCTGCCCACTCTCCGTTCACACGGTTCTCAAAGCAGAGGAGGAAGGGTGGGCAGCGATAATGTCCCCACATCTTCAACGCGTGAACAATGGATTCCAACTCCAAATCATGAAGCAAATAATTCTTCTCATGAATCTTCAACTTCCGCGAAGCATAGGCAATGACCTTGCTATCCTGCATCCACACTGCACCAAGTCCAATATGAGATGCATCACAATATATGGTATAAGGCCCTAAACCTGTGGGTAAAACCAACACCGGTGCCGTAGTTAGGGCTATCTTGAGCTTCTGGAAGCTTGCCTCATACTCATATGACCATCTGAACTGGGCACCCTTTTGGGTCAACCTGGTCATCGGGGCTGCGATAAATGAAAACCCCTCCACGAACCGACGATAGTAGTCTGCCAATCCCAAGAAACTCTAAATTTCTGTAGCTGATGCTGGTTTAGGCTAGTTGTTGACTGCATCAATCTTCTTTGTATCAAAATGAATACCGTCTATTGATAGAACATGACCTAGAAATGCAATCGCACTCAACCGGAACTTACACTTTGAGAACTTAGCATATCACTGACTATCCCTCAAGGTCTGAAGAACCACTCTAAGAGGGTATTCAAAATATCATCAATGAAGACTATTCGTTTGAACACTCGGTTCATCAAATCCATAAAAGTTGCTAGGGCATTTGTCAACCCGAATGATATCACCAAGAAGTCATAATGCCTGCACCGACTACGGAAAGCTATCTTAGGGACATTGGAAGCCCTAATCCTCAAATGATGGTAGCCAGATCTCAAGTCAATCTTTGAAAATTCCTTGGCACCCTGAAGCTAATCAAACAAGTCATCAGTCCTCGGCAATGGATACTTATCCTTGATTGTAACCTTGTTCAGCTGTCGAATAAACATTCTCATCGATGCATCATTGTTCTTAACAAACAACACCGTCGCACCCCAAAGATAAACATTAGATCTAATGAATCCCTTCTGAAGCAAGTGTTGCAACTGCTCCTTCAACTCTTTCAACTTAGGCGGGTCCATACGATATGGCGGGATTGAAATGGGCTGAGTACCCGGGGCCAAATCAATGCAAAAGTAAATATCCCTGTCAGGTGACATGTCCGGCAGGTCTGAAGGAGATACCTCAGGGAACTCACGAACAACAGGCACAGAATCAATAGAAGAAACCTCAGGAAATAGGCCAAACACCCCTTCTCGACCATACGCCGAGCGCTCATATAAGAGATAACACTATGGGTAGAATGACCAGGAGTCCCTCTCCAATCTAATTGAGGTAAACCCGGCAAGGCTAAGCTCACAATCTAGGCATGACAGTCCAAGATAGCATGGTAAGGTAATAACTAGTCTATTCCCAATATGACATCAAAATCATCTATGTCCAGAAGAAGCAAGTCTACACGAGTCTCAAGACCCCCCAATCACTACTATACATGAATAATGGACACGATCCACCATAATAGAATCACATACCGGTGTAGACATATAAACAAGGGCACTCAAAGAATCACTAGGCATGACCAGATACGGCGCAAAATAAAACCGAAGCTTCCCTACCACAAACCATAGCAGTACTTGCACCTCTACCTCTAATACCTTTACCTCCACCTCTAACATATCTACCTCCACCTCTAATACCTCCACCTCCACCTCTAGCTAACTAAGCGGGCTGGATGAGTCCTTTAATGAACCTCCTCACTCTCTTTCATAGTGGGAAGTATGATAAGAGCATGACAAGCCAAGCCGATGAATATGATCTCGTACTGAGTAACAGACATAGACCCCTATTGGAGACGCTCAAACTGCCTCCGATAGACCTCTCTATGAGTGATGGGGAGAAACTTCTCCAAAAATAGTTGCGTGAACTGTTGTCAAAGCTAATGAGCTGGTATAGCCAATCATTAATCCCTCCAATAGGTCTTGGCAGATCCAGACAAGTGAGAAGTAGCAAAATCGACCCCATTGGTCTCCACGATCCCCATGTTCTTGAGAACCTCATGACAACTATCTAGATAATCTTGGGGATCCTCAGGAGATGCATCGCTGAAAGTAGTTGTGAAGATCTTGGTGAAACTTATCCAACCTTCACAAACCCTTCGAAGATGTAATTGATCTTATCACCGGTTTGTGCTGCTGCTCGGTTGAAGAAGCGGTACATGACCTCGCCATTTGCGATAGGACAAAAGTTGAGGTTTCAATTTAGCATTGAGAGAATAAAATCGCACGATACGGAAGAATATAAGTAAAACTTTTTCTAACTCTGTAGCCTCTAAGGGATAAATACATACATCTCCGTATCCATCCCTCAGACTCTAATAAACTTGTCTGTGAACTGTGAGACCCATGTAACTTAGAGCTCTGATACCAACTTGTCATAATCAAAATTTCCCACCCTCGGCAGTCGTGATGGTGCCTAGTAATTTGAGCTGGGCAAGCCAATTATGTGAACAATTTACCTTTTTACCCATTTTATATTCATTAACAACTGCGAGGTAATAATATTTAAACAACGGAATTTAACATAAGCAGAAGAAAAAGAAATAATCTAGCAGAACATGAATCCAATACAAATTTTTTGAGTCTCGACTACCCAGAACTGGTATCACAGTTTCACAGACGGTTCAAAAATACTACAATTAAAGGTCCGAAAGAAATAAATACAACCCTGTCTCTGGAAATGCATAAAAGAATATGAATAGTAGATAGAAGGAGACGCCGAGGCCTGCAGACACCTATAGAACTACCTCGGGTCGCCTGATGAGAAAGAATAAGCAATCCCACTGCGGTCCGAAAGTCTACAATACTAGGGTCTGCACAAGAGAGAGCAGATTGTAGTATTAGCACAATCGACACCATGTGCTAGTAAGTGTCTAGCCTAACCTCGGCGAAGTATTGACGAGGCTAGGACCAGACTACCAAATAAACATGTGCAATTTAACTATATACAACGGAAAAGAATTACTGAAAGAAACAATATACAATCAAGTATAGGAGGGGAAAAACATGCTGAGGGGAATTATCAAATAGTAACAGAAGAGCAACGATTAAATATGAGGATCACGACAGTTCAATTAAAAATAGGACGGGGAAAGCATGTTGCGGGGTAAAACAAGTATCAACAGGAAACAAATAATTTAGTGTAGAGAAACTGTAACACAGCTATCAATAAAAATTAGGAAATCAAAGACAAGTGCACGACATCATCTTTCGTGCTTTTACTCTCTCTCACCAAAATAATACATGGTATCACCCTTCGTGCTTTAACACTCTCTCACTAGAATAATACACGGTATTACCCTTCGTGCTTTACGCTCTTCCTCACCCAAACAACAATCACATTGCAAATAGGGCAAGAAAATTAATAATCTCGAAATAAAATCAAGTAACAACAGAAAGTCAGTAAATAAGCGTAAAGGACAAAATAACTCAATTATTAGCAAGAATCAGGGAAATCAAGGACAAGTGCACGGCATCACCTTTCGTGCTTTTACTCTCGCCCTCGCCATAAGAATCAATACAGTAGGCATAGAATGGTACATCGTGCGGCACAACATCACCCTTCGTGCTTTACACTATTTCCTCACCATGAAATTAATATTATAGGCACGGAATGGTACATCGTGCGGCACGACATCATCCTTCGTGCTTTACATTCTTTTCTCACAAAGAAAACAATGCACGACATCACCCTTCGTGTTTTAACTCTCTTCCTCGTCCAAACATTAATCACAAACAATAAGCCAAGGAAATAAAGGAAATTGCAATAAGAATCCCAGCAAGGGAGTAACAAGTCAACAATTAAATTCCGGCATGGGAACATATCAATAACGACAACAATAAACCAATAAGTCGCCACTAAATTTCACTTTACAGTAGCGGTATTAGAGTTTCCACTGATGATTAATAGTATTTGTGGCTACAACGTCGCCACTAAATGTTACTCTATAGTAGCAACTTCAATAAAACCCGTTTGGTGGAGCTCTTTTTTGAGGAGAGTCCATTTAGTTTTCGTAGCTACTACATCGCCAAAGAATGTATATATTCAGTGGCGACGTGATGATATCACCACTAGTAGCATTCAGTATCAGAAGAAGTTGCAACAGTTCCATAGTCGATACTGTAAACATGGTGGCAACTTCTAAAGATTGTGTGGCGAGCGTCATCGCCGTTAAATGGTAGATTTCTTGTAGTGAAGGGTGACAACATAATGATCTTTTCTCTTTATTTTTTTCACTTCACGATTCACTTCACAACTCGAGCCAATGATGTAGAGGTTCAATTATCACTTATGCCTTCACAACTCATTTCACAACTCGAGCCAATGCTCTCAAAATTCAATTGTCACTTATACTTTCACAATTCGTTATACAACTTGAGCCAATACTCCTCAATGTTCATAGGTCACAATCCTTTCCACTAACTTTATACAATAAATAGAAACCATCACCAAGTCATGAAATATACAACTAAGTCATGATAATCACAATATAAACACTCACGGGCATGCTAGACACCAACGTATAGATAATCGTCACCATGCCTATATGTCGTACTCAACAATTACCACATAGCAAATAGGACTCGACTCATAATCCCTCAAGTTAAGGTTAGACCAAACACTTAGCTCGATGCCACAAACACAATTCCTGATTCAGTTATAGCTTTACCCCTTGATTCAACCACCAATTCGCTCGTATCTAGTCACAAGTTACTTATTACAACAATAAATGCTAAATGAATCAATTTGAATGCATGAAAATGAATTTCCCAAAGTTTTGCCCAAAAAATCAAAAATTATCCCCGGGCCCTTATGGTCAAAATCCGAGGTTCGAACCAAAACCTGACTTCCTATTCACCTATGAACTCAAATATATAATTTGTTTTGAAATCAGACCTCAAATCAAAGTCCAAATCCTCTTTTTTTGAAAAACCTAGGTTCTACCCAAAACACCAAATTTCCCCCATGAAAATCATTGATTTTAAGTTGAAATCAAGTTAAAATATGCTAATGATTGAAGAACACTAGTTAAAAATGACTTACAATTAATTTGGAGAAGAAGAAGCCTTTGAAAAATCGCGCTAGTATTTTTATGTTTTGAGAGGATACTAAAAATGGGTTTAAAATCGTCTAAGTTTAGAAGTTGCAGCTCTCATGTTTGGAAACTGCAGACAGGGGTTCGCAATTGCGAACCCCGACCTCTGCTGGCTTGGAAATTGCGAAGGGAAGTTGGGAAATGCGCACTGAGAATTGCGAAGGGAGGTTGGGAAATGCAAATTGGGAATTGCAAAGGGAAGTAGGGAAATGCGAAATGGGAATTGCGAAGGGAGGTTGGGAAATGCGAAGCCTGCAATTCCTTAAGTCCAAAATGTCACCCTGTGGCCTATCCAAAACTCACCCGTGCTCCCGGGGCTCCAAACCAAACATGAACACCACCCTAAAACCATCACACGGACTCGCTCGTGCATTCAAATCGCGAAAGTAACATCAACAACTATGAATTAAACCTCAAAATCAATGAAAGTTTTCCTAAAACTTTTTTAAATATCACATTTTGCATTTAAGGTCCAAATTACGTCAAATGAATTTCGTTTCTTACCAAACTTCATAGAATTATCTTAAATCACATATAAGGCCTGTACCGGACACCGGAACAAAAATACGGGTCCGATACCAACATATTCTAATCAAAATTCATTTTGGAATCCTTTAAATAATTTCAGAAAATAATTTTCTTTAAAAATTCAGTTCTCGGGTTTGGGACCTCAAAATTCGATTCCGGACATATGCCCAAGTACCATGTTTTTCTATGGACCCTCCAGGACCGTCAAAGTACGGGTCCGGGTATGTTTATATAAAAAGTTGACCGAAGTTAAATTAATTTATTTTATAATCAAAATTTATCATTTTATAGATTTTCATATTTAGTCTTTCCGGTTACGTGCCCGAACTGTGAACGCAAATCGAAATAATTCTAAAAGAGGTTTTTAAGGTTTCAAAACGCAGAATTTTATTTAAAATAAGTGATGACCTTTTGTGTGTTCATATTTTTCATCTCTAAAACAATCGTTCGTCCTCGAACGGACAGAGAAGGAAGTGCTTGAGTTGGGAAAAATATGGGGATAACGGCTCTGCATATCGGACTCGGACTCCCAGGTCGATGCCCGGCTAACCTCTTCACCGAACATAAACAGAAGGAAAACTCTTCGATCTCAACTGATGAACCTGCCGGTCTTGAATAGCTACCAGCTCCTACTTGAAGAATTATCCTAATATAGTATAAAAAGTGTAAAGTAATTGAAGGGTAGCTGTGTATACAAAAAGTGATAGCTGAAAGTTTTCAGATAGTGTAATAGATAAAATCTAGTTCTAGAGTTAGAAAAGAACAAGCGCATATAAATGTTCTTACTTGGTTAAATAAAGTTTAAGCATTTAACCAAAAAAAATAAAAGTAAACTGTTTTCGTCTTCGATATACACAAAGAATGAATATAAATTGTGATATACATTCCGCAAATAATCTTCGATATGTATTTTGGCTGTTGTATATCAGTATGTATATCACACAAGATTTATACATAGACATGTATATCATATTATATGTCAGTGCATATCAAACAATATTTTCATAGCTATACATAAACATGTATATAAATATGCATGATATACTTGAAATAAGATATATAAGTCGATATACATTGAGATGTGTATTCACCAAAATTTAAAAGTTCAACAAACTTGGAATGTGGCCATCCGGAAAAATTAATGACAATAAGTAGCCACAAGATAAACCATACACTTAATACCCCAAAACCAATTAAAAGAGCTAGCCTAAAATCACTGCCACTCTTCCCACCATCTTCTGCTTCTAAAATCAGAAGAACAAATAGCGCTGATGGTTCAACGACTAATCTCTTTGTAAAGTTAAGTCCTTCGAGACTTCTACCCCTCAGGCCAAATATATTGCAAACAGGATAATCCCGATCTTCCCCTTCTAGTGGATTAGTTCTACAGTACCAATCCCTATCTCGAACTGTTATAAAGTATTTATCATTCTATCTCTTCTCATATTCAATCCTCTTTTGGCCACCAAACATTGGATGAAGTATAATATTACCCAACACCTTGATATTGGCTTCAGCAGCCCTCACATCAACATGATTAGATAGTGCCTTTTAATTTCAAATATACCTTGACCGAATTGTTTCTGATTTTTATCGGTTTGGTTCTGAGCCGGCAATTGGTAATTTATTAGATCGGATTTAGGGACCCATTGGGGCTGATCAACTTAATTTTTATTAATATATTTTAATGTATCATACTGTATTTTTATATATTACATAGGCTGCCACTATACAAAATAGATGTCATTATACTGACTATATACAAAAAAGACTGTTAATATACAAAATAGAATGTCAATATACAAAATAAACCGTCAATATGCAAAAACTATACAAAAACAGACTGTAATAATGCTTGATTCCTTCTTCAAAAAATTGCTGAATTGCATAATAATTATAATAGAAAAATATACAATATAGACGGTTACTATACAATTTATATACAAATAGAGTGTCACTATACAAAATATATACAATACATGTAAATATACAATTTATATGCAAAATAGATATAACTATACAATATATATATATATATATATATATATATATATATATATATATATATATATATATATATATATATATATAATACGCTGTCATTATACAAAACATATATTAAATAGACTATCATTATACAAAATATATTTTCACTATATAAAATAGATAGTCACTATACAAAAAATATACAAAACTGATATTTCGGGCTACTAGATGCAATATATTTGGGCAGAAGGGCCATCTTTTGCAAGTGGGCCAAAACATGGGCTATTGAAATTTGGGATTTTTACCTATCTATACCATATTGCAAACCTTATTACCAAAAATTTTCATAATATTGTATTTACCCGCCTAGTCCATAGTTTTGCTACAAAATATGTACCAAACCAAAAATAGATAGATTCCACCCAAAAAGGCGCCAAATTTGTAGGAAATCACCATTAATTACGAAATTTAAAATGGAAGAAAATCCATTGCAGCGTAATTCTCTCCTTCTCCATATATTTTCCACCATTGATAGCCATTAAAAAGCTTGAAAGCTTTGAATTCAAATTTGGATTTTCAAAAATCATTATTTGTTTGGATTGGGTGTTGTTGTAAATAATTCGAAATATGTTTAGGAGCTTATATCTCAATTTTGAGGGGTTTTGGTGAAGATTAGACTTGGTTTTGACTGAATTTCAGATTGAAACTCGTCAAAGAAGAAGAAGGCATATTTTTCCAGATATTGTAGTTGAATTGTAGTTAAATTGTAGAATTGTAGAATTGTAGATAAAATATAGATAAATTATAGATAATTTGTAAATAAATTATAGATTGGGAAGACTAAAACTTCTACAAGTCTTCTATAATTATGTCGAAAATGCCAATTATGCTACAATTGAAAATCTCCTGGATTGGGTGTTGTTGTAAATAATTTGAAATATGTTTAGGAGTTTATAACTCAATTTTGAGGGGTTTTGGTGAAGATTAGACTTTGTTTTGACTGAATTTCATATTGAAACTTGTCGAAGAAGAAGACATATTTTTCCAAAAATTGTAGTTAAATTGTAGAAATGTAGATAAATTATAGATAAATTGTAGATAATTTCTAGATAAATTGTAGATTGGGAAGACAAAAACTTCTACAAGTCTTCTACAATTATGTCGAAAATGCAAATTATGATACAATTGAAATGAGAATTGGAATATTAAAATTCAATGTATTCAGTTTGTAGATACAATTTTTACAAATAAACTACAAATCAATTTAAGTATTGCATACAGTTATATTGTTACATTTATACTACAATTAAACTACAATCTTGTGTCAAAAAACTTTAAGCATACCAAATTTTAATTTATGTACCATAATTCAAATTAAGGGTGTAATTATTGCTTCATTTATTCTAGGCATGGAAAAATTTCCTTTGTTTGTTAATTAGTCGCCGCAGAAATATTACAAATAAAAGGGTGGTCTCATTATTCACAAATGACACATTTGATGTGTTTATTAATCAAGATTTTCCATCATATTTCAATGACAAATTTGGTCACATTAGACTTATTGGTCCATGTAATGGAAATATTTGTTTATGTGGATATCCAGATAATATTATTATATGGAATCCTTCAATTAGAGATTATAAAATATTGCCTCAATCACAAATTCAATGTCTAGTTGGTTAACAGTACGTGGGAGTGATTTTGGATTAGGGTTTGATTCCAAAAGAAATGATTATAAGGTAATACAAATTTTATTTTGTCTTTCAAATGATCGTGTTGTTGTTTATCTAGTTGAGATATATTCATTAAATGAAAATATTTGGAAAAAGTATAATGGAATTATACAACTAAAGTGAATATATTCTCCTAAAATCATGCCTAGAATAAATGAAGCAATAATTATATTCTTTATTTGAATTATGGTACATAAATTGAAATTTAGTACACGTAAATGTAATAAACACAAACTTTAAACATGTGAGGTAATAAGGTTTGCTATATGGTATAGATAGGTAAAAATCCCTTAAAATTTTAAGGGGCTATAGAGGATAGTTTTCTCCAAATTCATTCCTCTTTCAATTCAAAACAAACTATTTCTTTTCTTGAACAAAATTTTCGTGCAAACTTGTGGAAAGTTTGTTTGATTTCATCCATTAATGCTAAGTGAGAATGAAAAAACATGTCCAACTTCGAAAACGGGCCACGAAAAATTTCGGTTTCATGGTTGATCTATTCTTTTAGGCATTTATTTATGCCAACTGTTCTAAAATTTTCTGGTGTGAAGAGAGAGAATGAGGAGATATGAAGAAGAGATACGAAGAGAGAGAGAGACACGCATAGGGGAAGAAGGTCTAACCTAATATTTTAAATTAAAATATAAATAGAGGCCATAAAATGCCAATAAGAATAAGTTGTGCTTATTTATGCCATTTTTCTTAGGTTAGGTTGTCATACAAGGCCTAAACCCCAACAATAATTCTAGTGGCTAGCTCAAAAACACAGCTTTGTGCTCTTCCAATAGAAGCTCCAGCTCACTTTCCTGCACTGCTTTCTCTTTCTCCTCATCCACCATTTCTTGGAATTATGCCGTTTCACTAATTTGACTAATTTGTGTTGATGTGAGACAAAATTTACTATTCATGGACCCGCGTTACTATTCACTATTCACGCGGTTACTATTCACGCATGTGAAGAAAAGTGGTCGGTTACTATTCATGGGACCCACATTCCGCGTACTATTCACGCATGTGAAGAAAAGTGGTCGGTTACTGTTCATGGGACCCACTGCCGCGTTACTATTCACGCATGTGAAGAAAAGTGGTCGGTTACTGTTCATGGGACCCACATTCCGCGTTACTATTCACGTGTTACTATTCATAGTACTATTCATGTGAGAAGTTTTTTGGTCAAAAGTGGTGGGGCCCACTTTTGACAATTGGTGCAAAATTAGTGGGAGTGATTTGGGGAGTGATTGGAGGGGAAGTGATTGAGGCTGAAGAATTTGCCTATAAAATAGCAAATGCTTCCTCCAGTTTAGAGTAACCTGAGAGAGTAACCTAGAGTGAGTGAGAGAGATTAAATACTCTTGTAATATCCTCATATTTTACCAGTGAATCATCGGTTGTTCCCGTGGTTTTTTCCCGAAAGGGTTTTTCCACGTTGAATCCTTGTGTTCTCATTTTTACTTTTCTTCTCATATTTTTTTTCTTTATTGTCGATATAATTTTAACAAGTGGTATCAAAGCGTAGTTATTTGACTCAAAGTTATATCGACATGTCTTCATTAAAATATGATTTACCACACTTGGATCGAGACACAAGATTTACTTTATGGCAAGTGAAGATGCGAGATATATTGGCTCAGTTGGATCTTGATGATGCACTGTTAGGTCGTGATAAAATGCCCGCTTCTTGGTCAGATGAGGAGAAGGAACGAAAAGATCGTAAGGCTCTCTCTCATATTCATCTTCATTTATCTAATAGTATTTTGCAGGAAGTTTTGAAAGAAACAACTGCAGCCTCCTTATGGTTGAAATTAGAGCAAATCTGTATGACCAAAGATCTCACAAGTAAGATGCACCTTAAACAAAAATTGTTTTCCAACAAGCTACAAGAAGGTGGATCATTGATGGATCATCTATCCGTTTTTAAAGAGATCATTACAGATTTAGAAGCTATGGAGGTCAAATATGATGAAGAAGATTTGGGTTTGATTCTTTTATATTCTTTGCCTATTTCTTATTCAAATTTTAGAGATACCATATTATATAGTCGTGATACTTTAACTCTTCAAGAAGTTTATGATGCTTTGCATGCCAAAGAAAAGATGAAAAATATGGTGTCTACTGGAGGATCAAGTCTCCAGCAGAAAGTCTAACGGTTCGTGGCAGACCAACAGACAAGAAGTCAAATGCTGACTTTAAAGGCAAGAACTCAAATAATTCTAGAGGCAGATCAAAGTTTAGGAGTCGAAAATATTGCAGATATTGCAAAAAGGATGGCCATGAAATTTCTGAATTTTATAAGTTGAAAAACAAGGAGAAGAAAGCTTCCACCAGCAACTCAAAACCAAGTCAAGATGATGAAGGAAAAGCAACCTATGCTGTTAAAGAAAATTCCAACGGAGAAGTTCTTGTAGCTTTTGTTGGATGTGCCAAAACCAATGACGAATGGATTCTTGGCTCAGCGTGTACTTTTCACATGAGTCCAAACAGAAGTCGGTTTATCAACTATCAACCTATCGAAGGTGGTTTTATTTTAATGGGCGATGATGCACCATATAAAATTGCAGGGATTGGTTCAATCCGAATCAAGATGTTCGATGGTGTCATCAGAACTTTGGTTGATGTTCGACATGTTCCAGGTTTAAAAAGAAATCTCATCTCCCTGAGTACTCTTGATCTCAAAGGATACATGTATTCTGGTGAAGGTGGAGTTTTAAAGGTTTCCAAAGGTGCTTTGGTAGTAATGAAAGCAGACCTTAAATCTGCAAACCTGTATCATCTACAGGGTACTACAATTACAGGTGATGTTAATGTTACTTCAAATAAATCATCTGTTTCTGATACTACTAACCTTTGGCATATGCGTCTTGGGCATATGAGTGAACTTGGTTTGTCAGTTTTAAGAAAAAGAGGACTCCTTGATGGCCGATGCACAGGAAAGCTGGATTTCTGTGAACACTGCATTTTTGGAAAGCACAAGAGTAAAATTCAACACCTCAGTACATACCACTCAAGACATTCTTGATTATGTACACTCTGATATTTGGGGACCATCTCAAGAGGCATCAATTGGCGCTGCTCGTTACATGCTCACTATAATTGATGACTACTCAAGAAGTGTCTGGCCATATTTCTTAAAGCATAAATCAGAAGCATTCGCTGCATTCAAAGAATGGAAAGTCATGGGGGAAAGGCAGACTGAAAGGAAGGTTAAAAAGCTTCGCACTGATAATGGGATGGAGTTTTGTTCAAATGAGTTCAATTCCTACTGCAAGTCTGAAGGCATTTTTAGGCACCACACTATTCCTCATACTCCACAACAGAACGGTGTGGCTGGATGTATGAATAGAACTATTATTTCGAAAGCTCGTTGCGTGTTATCTAACGCGGGGTTGTCTATGCGTTTTTGGGCTGAAGCAGCTTCTACTGATCTTATCAATATGCCAGCTTCTATTCCACTTGATAAGAAGACTCCAATTGAGGTATGGTCTGGTTCCCCAGCAGTTTATTCAAATTTAAAAATTTTTGGTTGTACTGCATATGCTCATGTTGATAACGAGAAATTAGAGCCTAGAGCTATTAAATGTATTTTTCTTGGCTACATGTCTGGAGTTAAAAGTTATAAATTGTGGTGTCCTGAAACTAAAAAAGGTTGTTATTAGTAGAAATGTGGTTTTCAACGAGTCCGAATATTCTTCTACTAATATTCCTGTTGAGTGTCAAAAGAAGACAAGTGTGCAGGTGGAGCAATCTGCTAACTCAGGACAGACTCCAGAAAAAGAAAATTCTATGAGCCAAGATACTTCTGTTGTAGAAGAGTCTCCCGCTACTGCTCAACAACCACAACGTTCTATAGCAACTGATAGACCTAGGAGGGTCATTCAACCTCCTAAAAGATTAATTGAAGAAGTTAATGTGGTTGCTTATGCTTTAAATGTTGCTGAACAAATTGAAGGTAGCTCAGAACCTTCAACTTATTCTGAAGCAATTACTTAAGATGGTTGCAACAATTGGATAACTGCAATGCATGATGAGATGGAATGTGGTACTTGGGAGTTGGTAAAAATACCTGAAGACAAAAAGCCCATCCGCTGCAAATGGATTTTCAAAAGAAAAGAAGGCATTACTCCTAATGAGGAAGCAAGATACAAAGCAAGGCTTGTTGCCAAAGGCTACAGTCAGATTCCAGGTATTGACTTCAATGATGTTTTCTCTCCAGTTGTGAAACATAGCTCTATTCGCACTATACTTAGTATTGTTGCAATGCATGATTATGAGCTTGAGCAATTAGATGTAAAAACTGCTTATTTACATGGAGAATTGGAAGAAGACATTTATATGGAACAGCCCGAAGGCTTCATTGTTCCTGGAAAAGAGAATCTGGTATGTAGATTAAAGAAATCACTTTATGGTTTAAAGCAGTCTCCCAGGCAATGGTATAAGAGGTTTGACTCTTTTATGCTCTCTCAAAATTTTAGAAGATCAAATTATGATAGTTGTGTTTATTTTAAGTCAGGCAATGGTTCACCTATATATTTGCTGCTTTATGTTGATGATATGTTGATTGCTGCAAAGGATAAAGCAGAAATAGGTAAACTCAAAGCACAACTAAGTAATGAATTTGAGATGATAGATCTGGGTCCAGCCAAAAAGATTCTTGGAATGGAACTCATTCGGAAAAGACAGTTTGGAAAATTGTACCTTAGTCAACAAGGGTATATTGAGAAAGTCCTTCAAAGATTTAATATGCACAATGATAAGCCTGTGAAAACTCCGTTAGCTGCTCACTTCAAACTTTCTTTAGCCTCATGTCCATAGTCAGAGGAAGAGATTAATGACATGGCTAAAGTACCGTATGCTAGTGCCGTTGGTTCATTGATGTATGCCATGGTATGTTCTCGTCCTGATTTATCTCATGCTTTGAGTGTTGTTAGCAGGTATATGGCTAATCCTGGAAAAGAACACTGGAAAGCAGTGCAGTGGGTTTTCAGATATTTGTGTGGTACTTCAAATGTTTGTTTAGAACTCGGAAGTTCCAAAAATGGACTTATTGGTTATGTGGACTCTGATTATGGTGGAGACTTGGATAAAAGAAGATCTCTGACAGGTTATGTCTTTACCATTGGTGGCTGTGCTGTAAGTTGGAAGGAAAGTTTGCAAGCCTCCGTTGCCTTATCCACTACTGAAGCAGAATATATGGCAATTTCTGAAGCTCTTAAAGAAGCTATTTGGCTGAGAAATTTATATGGTGAGCTTTGTGGAGACAAGTCATGCACAAAAATATTTTGTGGTAGTCAGAGTGCAATTCATCTTACGAAGGATCAAATGTTTCATGAGAGAACGAAGCATATTGATGTACGTTATCATTTTATTCGAGAAGTTATTGCTCGAGGTGATGTTCAAGTTAAAAAGATCAGCACTCATGACAACGCGGCGGACATGCTGACGAAACCAGTTCCAGCAACTAAGTTTGAGCTGTGCTCAAATTTGGTTGGTATGACAATCTAGTTTCAAAAGATTGTTTACAACCAATGATCTAATGATGAGGAGTTTATTGAAGTGAAAACTTCGTTTTTTATTACAAGAGTAAATTATGTCTCAAGGTGGAGATTGTTGATGTGAGACAAAATTTACTATTCATGGACCCGCGTTACTATTCACTATTCACGCGGTAAGTGGTCGTTTACTGTTCATGGGACCCACATTCCGCGTACTATTCATGCATGTGAAGAAAAGTGGTCGGTTACTGTTCATGGGACCCATTGCCGCGTTACTATTCACGCATGTGAAGAAAAGTGGTCGGTTACTGTTCATGGGACCCACATTCCGCGTTACTGTTCATGTGTTATTATTCATTGTACTATTCATGTGAAGAAGTTTTTTGGTCAAAAGTGGTAGGGCCCACTTTTGACAATTGGTGGAAAATTAGTGGAGTGATTTGGGGAGTGATTGGAGGGGAAGTGATTGAGGCTGAAGAATTTGCCTATAAAATGGCAAATGCTTCCTCCAGTTTAGAGTAACCTGAGAGAGTAACCTAGAGTGAGTGAGAGAGATTAAATACTCTTGTAATATCCTCATATTTTACCAGTGAATCGTCGGTTGTTCCCGTGGTTTTTTCCCGAAAGGGTTTTTCCACGTTGAATCCTTGTGTTCTCATTTTTACTTTTCTTCTCATATTTTTTTTCTTTATTGTCGATATAATTTTAACAAGTGGTATCAGAGCGTATGTTTATTGACTCAAAGTTATATCGACATGTCTTCATTAAAATATGATTTACCACTCTTGGATCGAGACACAAGATTTACTTTATGGCAAGTGAAGATGCGAGCTGTATTGGCTCAGTTGGATCTTGATGATGCACTGTTAGGTCGTGATAAAATGCCCGCTTCTTGGTCAGATGAGGAGAAGGAACGAAAAGATCGTAAGGCTCTCTCTCATATTCATCTTCATTTATCTAATAGTATTGTGCAGGAAGTTTTGAAAGAAACAACTGCAGCCTCCTTATGGTTGAAATTAGAGAAAATCTGTATGACCAAAGATCTCACAAGTAAGATGCACCTTAAACAAAAATTGTTTTCCTACAAGCTACAAGAAGGTGGATCATTGATGGATCATCTATCCGTTTTTAAAGAGATCATTACAGATTTAGAAGCTATGGAGGTCAAATATGATGAAGAAGATTTGGGTTTGATTCTTTTATATTCTTTGCCTATTTCTTATTCAAATTTTAGAGATACCATATTATATAGTCGTGATACTTTAACTCTTCAAGAAGTTTATGATGCTTTGCATGCCAAAGAAAAGATGAAAAATATGGTGTCTACTGGAGGATCAAGTTCTCCAGCAGAAAGTCTAACGGTTCGTGGCAGACCAACAGACAAGAAGTCTAATGCTGACTTTAAAGGCAAGAACTCAAATAATTCCAGAGGCAGATCAAAGTATAGGAGTCGAAAATATTGCAGATAATGCAAAAAGGATGGCCATGAAATTTCTGAATGTAATAAGCTGAAAAACAAGGAGAAGAAAGCTTCCACCAGCAACTCAAAACCAAGTCAAGATGATGAAGGAAAAGCAGCCTATGCTGTTAAAGAAAATTCCAACGGAGAAGTTCTTGTAGCTTTTGCTGGATGTGCCAAAACCAATGACGAATGGATTCTTGACTCAGCGTGTACTTTTCACATGAGTCCAAACAGAAGTCGGTTTATCAACTATCAACCTATCGAAGGTGGTTCTGTTTTAATGGGCGATGATGCACCATATAAAATTGCAGGGATTGGTTCAATCCGAATCAAGATGTTCGATGGTGTCATCAGAACTTTGGTTGATGTTCGACATGTTCCAGGTTTAAAAAGAAATCTCATCTCCCTGAGTACTCTTGATCTCAAATGGTACATGTATTCTGGTGAAGGTGGAGTTTTAAAGGTTTCCAAAGGTGCTTTGGTAGTAATGAAAGCAGACCTTAAATCTGCAAACCTGTATCATCTACATGGTACTACAATTACAGGTGATGTTAATGTTACTTCAAATAAATCATCTGTTTCTGATACTACTAACCTTTGGCATATGCGTCTTGGGCATATGAGTGAACTTGGTTTGTCAGTTTTAAGCAAAAGAGGACTCCTTGATGGCCGATGCACAGGAAAGCTGGATTTCTGTGAACACTGCATTTTTGGAAAGCACAAGAGTAAAATTCAACACCTCAGTACATACCACTCAAGGCATTCTTGATTATGTACACTCTGATATTTGGGGACCATCTCAAGAGGAATCACTTGGCGCTGCTCGTTACATGCTCACTATAATTGATGACTACTCAAGAAGAGTCTGGCCATATTTCTTAAAGCATAAATCAGAAGCATTCGCTGCATTCAAAGAATGGAAAGTCATGGTGGAAAGGCAGACTGAAAGGAAGGTTAAAAAGCTTCGCACTGATAATGGGATGGAGTTTTGTTCAAATGAGTTCAATTCCTACTGCAAGTCTGAAGGCATTGTTAGGCACCACACTATTCCTCATACTCCTCAACAGAACGGTGTGGCTGAACGTATGAATAGAACTATTATTTCTAAAGCCCGTTGCATGTTATCTAACGCGGGGTTGTCTAAGCGTTTTTGGGCTGAAGCAGCTTCTACTGCCTGTTATCTTATCTATATGTCAGCTTCTATTCCACTTGATAAGAAGACTCCAATTGAGGTATGGTCTGGTTCCCCAGCAGTTTATTCAAATTTAAAAAATTTTGGTTGTACTGCATATGCTCATGTTGATAACGGGAAATTAGAGCCTAGAGCTATTAAATGTATTTTTCTTGGCTACATGTCTGGAGTTAAAAGTTATAAATTGTGGTGTCCTGAAACTAAAAAGGTTGTTATTAGTAGAAATGTGATTTTCAACGAGTTAGAATATTCTTCTACTAATATTCCTGTTGAGTGTCAAAAGAAGACAAGTGTGCAGGTGGAGCAATCTGCTAACTCAGGACAGACTCCAGAAAAAGAAAATTCTATGAGCCAAGATACTTCTGTTGAAGAAGAGTCTCCCGCTACTGCTCAACAACCACAACGTTCTATAGCAACTGATAGACCTAGGAGGGTCAATCAACCTCCTAAAAGATTAATTGAAGAAGTTAATGTGGTTGCTTATGCTTTAAATGTTGCTGAACAAATTGAAGGTAGCTCAGAACCTTCAACTTATTCTGAAGCAATTACTTCAGATGATTGCAACAATTGGATAACTGCAATGCATGATGAGATGGAATCTCTTGATAAAAATGGTACTTGGGAGTTGGTAAAAATACCTGAAGACAAAAAGCCCATCCGCTGCAAATGGATTTTCGAAAGAAAAGAAGGCATTACTCCTAATGAGGAAGCAAGATACAAAGCAAGGCTTGTTGCCAAAGGCTACAGTCAGATTCCAGGTATTGACTTCACTGATGTTTTCTCTCCAGTTGTGAAACATAGCTCTATTCGCACTATACTTAGTATTGTTGCTATGCATGATTATGAGCTTGAGCAATTAGATGTAAAAACTGCTTTTTTACATGGAGAATTGGAAGAAGACATTTATATGGAACAGCCTGAAGGCTTCATTGTTCCTGGAAAAGAGAATCTGGTATGTAGATTAAAGAAATCACTTTATGGTTTAAAGCAGTCTCCCAGGCAATGGTATAAGAGGTTTGACTCTTTTATGCTCTCTCAAAATTTTAAAAGATCAAATTATGATAGTTGTGTTTATTTTAAGTCAGGCAATGGTTCACCTATATATTTGCTGCTTTATGTTGATGATATGTTGATTGCTGCAGAGGATAAAGCAGAAATAGGTAAACTCAAAGCACAACTAAGTAATGAATTTGAGATGATAGATCTGGGTCCAGCCAAAAAGATTCTTGGAATGGAAATCATTCGGAAAAGACAGTTTGGAAAATTGTACCTTAGTCAACAAGGGTATATTGAGAAAGTCCTTCAAAGATTTAATATGCACAATGACAAGCCTGTGAAAACTCCGTTAGCTGCTCACTTCAAACTTTCTTTAGCCTCATGTCCATAGTCAGAGGAAGAGATTAATGACATGGCTAAAGTACTGTATGCTAGTGCCGTTGGTTCATTGATGTATGCCATGGTATGTTCTCGTCCTGATTTATCTCATGCTTTGAGTGTTGTTAGCAGGTATATGGCTAATCCTGGAAAGAACACTGGAAAGCAGTACAGTGAATTTTCAGATATTTGTGTGGTACTTCAAATGTTTGTTTAGAACTCGGAAGTTCCAAAAATGGACTTATTGGTTATGTGGACTCTGATTATGGTGGAGACTTGGATAAAAGAAGATCTCTGACAGGTTATGTCTTTACCATTGGTGGCTGTGCTGTAAGTTGGAAGGAAAGATTGCAAGCCTCCGTTGCCTTATCCACTACTGAAGCAGAATATATGGCAATTTCTGAAGCTCTTAAAGAAGCTATTTGGCTGAGAAATTTATATGGTGAGCTTTGTGGAGACAAGTCATGCACAAAAATATTTTGTGATAGTCAGAGTGCAATTCATCTTACGAAGGATCAAATGTTTCATGAGAGAATGAAGCATATTGATGTACGTTATCATTTTATTCGAGAAGTTATTGCTCGAGGTGATGTTCAAGTTAAAAAGATCAGCACTCATGACAATCCGGCGGACATGCTGACGAAACCAGTTCCAGCAACTAAGTTTGAGCTGTGCTCAAATTTGGTTGGTATGACAATCTAGTTTCAAAAGATTGTTTACAACCGATGATCTAATGATGAGGAGTTTATTGAAGTGAAAACTTCGTTTTTTATTACAAGAGTAAATTATGTCTCAAGGTGGAGATTGTTGATGTGAGACAAAATTTACTATTCATGGACCCGCGTTACTATTCACTATTCACGCGGTTACTATTCACGCATGTGAAGAAAAGTGGTCGGTTACTGTTCATGGGACCCACATTCCGCGTACTATTCACGCATGTGAAGAAAAGTGGTCGGTTACTGTTCATGGGACCCACTGCCGCGTTACTATTCACGCATGTGAAAAAAAGTGGTCGGTTACTGTTCATGGGACCCACATTCCGCGTTACTATTCACGTGTTACTATTCATAGTACTATTCATGTGAAGAAGTTTTTTGGTCAAAAGTGGTGGGGGCCACTTTTGACAATTGGTGCAAAATTAGTGGATTGATTTGGGGAATGATTGGAGGGGAAGTGATTGAGGCTGAAGAATTTGCCTATAAAATGGCAAATGCTTCCTCCAGTTTAGAGTAACTTGAGAGAGTAACCTAGAGTGAGTGAGAGAGATTAAATACTCTTGTAATATCCTCATATTTTACGAGTGAATCATCGGTTGTTCCCGTGATTTTTTCCCGAAAGGGTTTTTCCACGTTAAATCCTTGTGTTCTCATTTTTACTTTTCTTCTCATATTTCTTTTCTTTATTGTCGATATAATTTTAACAATTTGCTTAACCATAACAATTACATATCCTTTCTAACGTGAGTTCACTATCCACACACTTGTTTAGATAAAAGGTTCAAATTCCAGTAGTAACATAACATTTTCTTTCGCTTTATCCTCCCAAAAAATCATTCCTAAAATTGATTTTGTTCAATATAAAACTTTGCTGCAACACTACTTTGCTTTATAACATATAATTGAATGGAAAGCATGTTAAAAATTGCCTTAACTTTTACCTCCAACAAAGATATATTTGCCGTTACTCATTCGTATCATAGTTACTCTTGCCTTGGCAAACGAAATTTTCATTGATTTTACAATTACATATGTACACTAACACGTAAATAATACATATAATTCGTACTAATCGCTATGTAATTTTTTTAAAAGAAAGTAAGTTTTAGACAAATGATTAAACAAATTAAAACTCAAAGGAGAATAAATGATAGTGAAAAATGGCTGAAAACTGTTACTATACAAAATATATACAAAACAAAACTGTCATTATATAAAAAATATACTATATAGAATGTCATTATACAAAATATATATAAAATAGACCGTCACTATACAAAAGTATACTAAATAGACTGCCACTATAAAATTTATATACAGTAGACTGCCATACAAAATATATACAAAATAGATTGTCACTATACAAGATATATATACTAAATAGACTGTTACTATGTAAAATAGGCTGTCACTATTCAAAATAGATTCTCAATATACAAAACAGACAATCACTATATAAAAATATAAAAAATAGATATTTCAGACTATTAGATGCAATAAGATTGGGCCGAAGGGCTATTTCGTATCAGTGAATAAAAACATGGGCTATTAATATTTTGAGGGGTTATAGTTTTCTCTTAATGAATTGTGATACATGTGTCGCAAAAGAGGTTTTTGAACTCGATTTAATTACGAATTTTAATATAAAACCAGTCCAAATCACCTCCAATATTTCTCAAATTTTGTAAATTGACTTATCTATATATTTTCAATAAATTTCAATTATACCCATTGAAAAAGTTCTTTTTTGCTTAGATTTTGAAATATTATATTTTTTTTATATTTTATCACCTTATTTGCTATCCATCCATGATTTTTTTTTCCGTCTCGCATATAATGTTGCTAATCACGCTTATAATATGGAAGGTAATTTTTTCATGTGATTCTTTGAGAGAAAGAACCTTATTTATTTGGTTTTTCAACTTTTATATGTACTTGGCTAGTTTTGGTAAGTCTATGACTAATGACTAGAGAGTGGTAAAATTCAGACTTACTTGGGACATTTGTGTAAGTTTTCCTTTTAAACGATATTGCTGACATAGTTTCGAACACAATTATTAACATAAATCTATTTTGCAAAAATATTAGGTGAAAGCGCAAAGGTAGTCGAAATTTTGGGATACTGGATTTTTTTTTTCCGGAGAAAAGGATAATTTCATTAATAGAGGTTACAGAGGCATTGCATCACTATTATTAATAGTAGAAATAACACTTAGGTTTCCAAACATTGCTAGTGTATTACATATGGAGCTTGATACTAGTCTAGTAGTAGATACTTTATTTTTGTCTTCTTGGATCATCCTCTTTTTTAGGTCTGGAGGTGAGTGCAAAATAGTTGTAGTAGAGGTTGGATGTTGTTGTTTGGAACCTAATTTACACAAAAAGTGCGCCGCTTTGTTGCCTTCATGGAAGCTATGTCGGACCACTGGATTCCCCAATCTCTTCAATAAATACCTGCATTCAAAGATAGTTTTAGTATAGGAAGGAAAGCTATTATGTTCAAGTAATTGTGTCCGTCGAATCAATATCAATCCCCAGTGGTGCTTGCCCTTTGTCGTGTGTCATTTTTAGACCTGCATGAAGTGCTAGTAATTTTGCATGGTAAAAGTTATAGACTTTGATTTTGTTAGCAAAACCTATAATCATGTCCCCTTGACTATTTCTTATAACGTTCCCATTGCCTTCCGTGTTATGGTTACCCAAGAAAGCATCTATGTTTAATTTGTAGGTGTGGGGTGGCGGTGGGTATCATTTAATGTGCATAGGAATTTTGTGCATGGTGCACTTGTGTTTGGTGGCAAGTAGTTTAAATTCAATGGCTCGTGTGTTAACCATTTGGTAGTTTAAGGTTTTAGAGAGGTTGTGAAAGCAGTTATTGTTTCTATTTAACCAGAGGCGCCAAATTGCAAATGGAAATACGTCTTCCCAAGTTATGCAGTTGTGGGTAACTATTATTTGAAGTTTGATAGATAGCACCCAGTGTTTGTTATTTGGGATGGCATTAATGTCGACACCCATATTGTCCTACAATGTGCATGCCACTGTGCACTCAAGAAAGATATGAGTTGTCATTTCTTTTGCCACCCTACAAACCGTATAAATATTATCGTTTGAAACTCCAATTTGATGAATGTAAGATTTAGTAGGTAATCTATTTTTAAAGCATTGCTAGAGGAAAAATTAATTTTATTTAGGGTATGGAGCTTCCAAATCCAATCATAGTCAGTGCTCGTTTTTATGTGATGATAAAATAATTTGTATACTGAATGGGTTAAAAAGGTGCCATTTGTATTGATCATCCAAATGGGTGTGTCTATGGCTACAGGGTTTGTTGAGAGGTAGATGGAAGATATATCATTTGAAATATTGCTGAGTAGTTTAAAGGAGATTTTAGACCAGTTCCTCTAATCAATTGTCCTGACCTGATCAAGCGTTCAGTTGCTATCATTCTTGTTAAGAGGACCCGGAATGGACGAGTTGTGACGACCTGACCCATCGTCTCATGAGTTAACATTTTGTTTTCCCCATTTTTTGCGTATCTATACTTCATTACAGGTACTTGTGGTGATCGAGTTGAATTGGATTGGTTTAGGTAGGAAATGAGACACTTAGTCTCTTTAAGGAAGGCTTGTTGTGAAAAAGTCAACAGAATATTAACTTATGAGTTAGAGGGCTCGGATGTAATTTTTGGTAATTTGGTTAGCTTCGAGGGATGATTTATGACTTAGGAGCGTGATCGGAAGTGATATTGGAGGTCTGGTATAGAATTAGGCTCGAATTGGCGAAATTAGTATTTTGGCGAATTTTGGTTGATAGGTGAAATGTTGATCTGAGGGTCAGAATGAAATTTTGAGAGTTGTAATAGATTCGTTAGGTGATTTGGGATGTGTGTTCAAGATTTTAGGTGATTCGGAGGTGATTTGGTTGGATTTTTAATCGAATGTGTGTTTCAGAAGTTTCATAAGAACTTAGGATTGGATTCGATGAGAATTGCCATCATATTCAGGTTCTTACACCATCTATTGTGATGCTTCAAGAGTTGGGATTGGCTGTGTATTGATGCAAGAGGGTAGAGTGATTGCTTATGCTTCTCGTCATTTGAAGCCTCATGAGAAGAACTACCCTGTTCATGACTTAGAGTTGGCTGCTACAGTACATGCTTTGAAGATTTGGAGGCACTACTTATATGGCGTATCTTGTGAGATATTCACTGATCATCGTAGTCTTCAGCATTTGTTCAAGAAAAAAGATCTTAATTTGAGGCAGCGAAGATGGCTAGAGTTGCTTAAGGATTATGATATTACCATTATGTATCATCCGGGAAAGGCCAATGTAGTGGCCGATGCCTTGAGCCGAAAGGTAGTTAGTATGGGGAGTTTGGCATACATTCCAGGTTGGGAGAGGCCCTTTGTAGTTGATTTTCAGTCTTTAGCCAATTGGTTTGTGAGATTAGACATTTCGGAGCCCAGTCGGGTATTGTCTTGCATGGTTTAATAGTCTTCCTTATATGATCGCATCATATGATGATCTGCATTTGCTTGTCCTCAAGGACAGAGATTAGCATGGCGATTCCAGAGATGTGACCGTTGGTGATGATGCTATGTTGAGAATGTAGGGTCGGATCTGTGTGCCCAATGTGGATGGGCTTAGAGAGTTGATTCTTGAGGAGGCTCATAGCTCGCGGTATTCCATTCATCCGGGTTCCGCGAAGATGTATCAGGATTTGAGATAGCTCTATTGGTAAAGGAGAATGAAGAAAGATATTGTGGGTTATGTAGCTCGGTGTCTCAACTGTCAACAGGTGAAATATGAGCATCATAGACCGGGTGATTTGCCTCAGCAGATGATTATTTCCGAGTAGAAGTGGGAGAGAGTTATTATGGATTTTGTGAGTGGTCTTCCTCGGACTTCAAAGAAGTTTAATTCAATTTGGTGATTGTGGATTGGCAAACCAAGTCTGCGCACTTTATTTCGATGTGTACTACCTATTCTTCAAAGCGGCTGGCAGGGATATTTTTTCGGGAGATTGTTCGATTTCATGGTGTTCCAGTGTCTATTATCTCAGATATAGATACTCGGTTTACTTCCCAGTTTTGGAGGACTTTTCTGCGAGAGTTGGGTACGCAGGTGGAGTTAAGCACAACATTTCATCCTCAGACGGACGGACAGTCCGAGTGTACTATTTAGATAATGGAGGACATGTTGCGTGCTTATGCTATTGATTTTGGAGGTCCTTGGGATGAGTTCTTGCCACTTGCAGAGTTTGCCTACAACAACAACTATCACTCCATCATTCAGATGGAACTGTATGAGGCCTTGTATGGGAGACGATGTAGATCTCCAGTTGGTTGGTTTGAGCCCGGTGAGGCTAGACTATTGGGGACAGAGTTGGTTCAGAATTCCTTAGAGAAGGTGAAGTTGATTCAGGAGAGACTTCGTACAGCTCAGTTGCGTCGGAAGAGTTATGTGGACCGGAAGGTTTGAGATGTGTCTTACATGGTAGGTGAGAAGGTCTTGCTGAACGTTTTGCCCATGAAGGGTGTTATGAGGTTTAGAAAGAAAGGAAAGTTGAGTTGGCGGTTCATTGGACCTTTTGAGGTGCTCTGGAGGAGGGGAGATGGTTTATATGTTTGCTTTGCCACCCATCTTGTCGAGTGTGTACTCGGTGTTCCATGTTTCTATGCTCCAAAAGTATGTTGGGGACCCATCTCATGTTTTGGGCTTCAGCACGGTTCAATTGGATGATGATTTGACCAATGATGTAGAGACAGTGGCTATTTTGGGTCGTGAGGTTCGGAAGTTGAGATCAAAGGATATAGCTTCAGGGAAGGTGCAGTTTAGAGGTCGGCCCGTGGAGGAGGATACCTGCGAGACCGAGCGGGAGATGCAGAGCAGATATTCTTACATGTTTGAGGCTTCAGGTATGTTTCTTGACCCGCTCGAGGATGAGCGTTTGTTTTAGTTGGGGAGGATGTGATGACTTAACCCGTCATTTCATGCGTTACCACTCCGTTTCACACATTTTTTTCTTCTCTATGCTTCATTAGCGGTACTTGTGGTGATCGAGTCGAATTGGATTGGTTTTGGTAGGAAATGAGACACTTAGTCTCTTTAAGGAAGGCTTGTTGTGGAAAAGTCAACAATATGTTGACTTAGAAGTTGGAGGGCTTGAATATGATTTTGGTGATTTGGTTAGCTTAAAGGGATGATTTATGACTTAGGAGAATGATCGAAAGTGATATTGGAGACCTGGTGTAGAATTAGGCTTGAATTAGCGAAGTTAGTATTTTGGCGAATTATGGTTGATAGGTGAGATTTTGATCCGAGGGTCGGAATAAAATTCTAAGAGTTGCAGTAGCTTTGTTAGGTGATTTGGGATGTGTGTGCAAGATTTCAGGTGATTCGGAGGTGATTTGGTTGGGTTTTTGAATGAATGTGCACTTTGGAAGTTTCATAAGAACTTAAGCTTGGATTCGATGAGAATTGATTTTAGTGTTGTTGGATGTGTTTTGATGATTGGAACGAGTTTGGAAGATGGTTTAGGATGGGTTGTCACTTTTGGTTGAGGTCCCGGGGGCTTGGGGTGATTTCCGACCGTTTTGAGCCTTGGTGAATTGCAGCCTTCTGCTGGTATCTGGTATTTTCGCACCTGCGATTATGGGACCACAAGTGTGGTTTCGTAGAAGTGGAGGAGGATGCCACAAAAGAAATTTTGGACCTGGAGTGGACTTCCACAATAGCGGATAGATGTCCGCAGAAGCGGTGTTCGTAAATGCTGACTTTGACCGCAGAAGCGGTTCTGGCATTTAAGTGGACCTTCGCAGAAGCGGAAACCGCAGGATGCGCTACTTGGACTGCAGATGCGATATGTGCTGGACAGAATACTTAATTGGTCTTCTTCGTAAATTTTGAAAGGTTTCATGTTTTTAACTCGGACTTGGAGAATTGTGGGCGATCGTGAAGAGGGATTTCGAGGGGTTTTGATCAGGTATGGATCCTTGGAGTTAAAACATGATTTTATGATGTAAGTACATGGATTAGAGCTGAAAACTTAAGAAGTTAATTGACAAAAATGGTGGTTTGGGGCTTGAAACTTAAGAGGACAAGAATTGGGATTTGAGGGGTCATTTGGACTCCAATTTTGGTGTTATTTATATGTATAGACTCATGGCGAGGTAAGGAACCTGTTGGTGTAAAATTTTCTGAATTTCGAGAAGTGGGCCGGGGGCTTGGGTTTTGCTAATTTTTGGATTTTTGATATTTTATGATTTTTATCGATTGGGTATTGTTCTTTTTGCCTACTATGACGTATTCGTTGTGGTTTTGGCAAGCTTCGACGCGCGAGGAGGTCAATTCGAGAAGCAAGGGCATAGCAAGCTAGACTTTGGCCGGCTAGAGGTGAGTAATTATTGTAAATGATGTTCTAAGAGTTTGAAATCCCGGATTGCACAACGTAGTGCTTTATTGAGATGAGACACGTGTTATATGACAAGCGCGAGGTCGTTTGCTATTGGGGATCGTGGCTTGGTCCATCCCGATTGATGTTTTACCGCGTATTCAACTTAGATTTAATTGTTATCATCATGATTTGGGATTATTTCTGTATTTGGGCCTCGTGGCGACTATTTGAATCCTTTGTGGACTTTTATCACTGTTTCCTCACTATGTTGACATAATATTTGAACGCAGTCCTATTGATTTACACTGATTTACAAACTCAACCATTTTACTTGATTTTTGAGACTTAAATGATATATCTAATGTTGTTCGGGCTTAGTACTATTGTTTTAATGATGCCCGGGGGTCTTGTAATGATCTTTGGACTGACTAAGGCCGATGTCCATATGTGAGGATATGCTGAGTGATGTGAGAAGGCTTTCAGGCCTTGTGAGTGATGAGAGAAGGCTTTCAGTCCTTATGTTGATATGAGAAGGTTTTCAAGCCTTATGTTGATATCGCGTTGGGGTCGTAAGGGACCCCTCAGGAGGTTGCACCCCTACAATGAGCGCGGGTACCCATGTGATATGAGAGTAAGCCCGATGGGCTGATATTATGATGAGTGACTAATACTGAGCCCGAGGGGCTGATGCTGTTATGAGAGATTGATACTGAGCCCGAGGGGCAACTTCCTATTTGCGTTTCATCTGTTAAATTATCTGTTTCACCAGTTTTAAAAGAGAGTTATATGATATTTATTCTGCTTTACTGATTAACTAATTTTTCTGCTTTAAGATAGCATTTTCTTGTGCCTTTATGCGATTTCATGCTTTCAACAATTATTTATATTTATTTTTCACTGAGTTGGAGTACTCACATTACTCCATACACCGTGTGTGCATATACATGCATAGTAGATTCTGTTCTTGAGCACTGGTCTTCCCGGTCCAGGCAGTGATTGGAGACTTCAAGGTAGCTGTTGGCGTCCACAGCCCCGAGCATCCCCTATCTTTTCATTTATATTTCTTTTAAAGGTTGTCGTACTGGATTCTTTACTACATAGACTTGTACTGGATCCTCCTAGTGGCTCATGAATTGTGTCACCCTGATTTTGGGCTGCGTCGGGATGGTTTCCCTATTTTATCACTTTTCTTCCGCATTCATGATTATGTTATCTATGTTTTAGACTTATTCATGCTAAGTAACTGTTAAAAGAGGTGTTGTTATTCAGTGGCTGGCCTTGTCTTAACGAGAGGCACCATCACGGTCGGGTTCGGGGATTGGGTTGTGACAAGTTGGTTTCAGAGCCTAGGTTACATAGTTCTCACGAGTCATGAGAGTGTTTAGTAGAGTCTCGCGGATCAGTACGGAGACGTCTCTATTTATCCTCGAGAGCTGCAGAAACTTTAGGAAAAACTTCATATTCTTGAAATTCTTGTCGTGCGACGTTGTTGATCTGAGAACTAAACTTCTATATTCTATTCTCTCGCAGATGTCGAGGACCCGTGCTACCGGACGAGGGAAGACGACCACCAGTACCACCCACTGAGGCCACTAGAGGCCGTGGACGTGGTCATGGCCATGGTAGAGGCAGAGCAGCAAGGGCATCACCTGTCGATCCACCAGCTGCCCTAGCCCAGGATCAAGCCCTAGCTGTAGTTACTCCAGTAACACCTGTTTTGGCACCAGCAGTGCCCATTGTGATTTTGGGTCTTTAGGAGGCCTTGGCTCAGATATTATCAATTTGCACTGGCCTGGCTCTTGGCAGTTTCAGCCACTACCACAACAACTATTTCACAAGCCGGGGGAGGCAATCAGATCCCTGCTGCACGCACACCTAAGCAGGTAGTGGAGGGATTGCCGACATTGGGAGCACCTCCAGCTCAGCCGGTTACACCAGTTTAGGACTTTGTGGTTCCAACTATGCCAGACGATGAGCAACACCATCTTAAGAGGTTTGGTAGGCTCCAGCCTCCTTCATTTAGTGGTGCTCAGGGTAAGGATGCCCAGGAGTTTCTTGACAAGCGTCAGCGTATGCTTCGGATGGCAGGGATTTTGGAGTCGAGTGGTGTAGAATTTACCACCTTTCAGTTCACTGGGGCTTCCTTCACTTGGTGGGAGGAGTATGAACGGCATAGGCCGGCAGGTGCAGCGTCTTTGACTTGGAAAGAGTTCTCCACTCTCTTCTTGGAGAAGTGGGTACCGCAATCTCGGATGGAGGAGCCACGTTGGCAGTTTGAATGGATTCGACAGGGAGATATGACCGTGTTCCAGTATAAGGCGAGGTTTTTTTATTTGGCTCGTCATGCCTTTTGGATGGTTCCGACAGATCGTGAGAGGATCAACAGGTTTGTGGATGGTCTTAATTATCACCTTCGTATTGTGATGACTAAAGAGAGAGTTCTGTGTATTTTCTTTGAGGATGCAGTTGATATTGCTCGTGATATTGAGAAGGCACACCGTCAGGATAGAGATGAGAGTGAGGCAAAGAGGCCTCGAGGTTCTGGCAGTTTTAGTGATGCTCCGTCTAGGGGCCAGTTCCAGCATAGTAGAGGTTGTTCATTCAGGCATCCTCAGTCAGCTCGTCCCGAGTATCGTGGGGAATCTTCAGGCCTTGGTCATCATAGGTTTCAATAGGGCTAGTCTTCACTCAGCGCCCTTCCAGCTCAGAGTTCATCGCATGCCCCGTCTGTTCAGGGTTCTTCCGCGCCGAGTGCATCAGTTAGTCACTCTGGTGCGAGAGGTTCTCTTCAGTCCTATTCTCCAGCACCGGAGAGCTATTATGAGTGTGGAGAGTTTGGACACATATGGAAGTAGTGTACTCGTCGTGCTTCCAATTCATCACAGCAGAAGGGTTAACCCTCGTCTTCTGCTTCAATTTCTTCAGCACCCGTCCAGTCAGCTAGGGGTGGAGGTCAAGCAACCAGGGGTCACCCTAGAGGTTGAGGCTGATCAGGTGGTAGCCGGGCTAGATTTTATTCTATCCCAGGTAGGACAGATGCTATTGTATCACAGGTATTATTCCAGTCTGCCACAGATTTGATCCCGGTTCCACCTATTCTTATGTGTCCTCATATTTTTCTCATCATTTGGGTATGAACCGAGGGTGTCTTTCTTTAGCTGTGCACATATCTACCCCGGTGGGCGATACTATTATTGTAGACCATGTGTATCGGTCTTGTGTTGTGACTATTAGGGGCCTGGAGACCCGAGTTGATTTATTGCTATTGAGCATGGTGGACTTTGACATTATTTTGGTCTTGGATTGGCTATCTCCGTGTCATGCTATTCTAGACTATCATGCTAAGATAGTCACTTTGGCTATGCCAGGTATTCCGAGGATCGAGTGGCGTGGTGTGACTGATTACGTCCCTAGTAGAGTGATTTCGTTCCTAACGGTCCAGCCTATGCTTGGGAAGGGTTGTCTATCATATTTAGACTTTGTGCGGGATGTCGAAGCTAAGGCTACTGGCATCGACTTTGTTCCAGTTGTGAGGGAGTTTCCCGATGTTTTTCCTGCAGACTTGCCGGCATGCCATCGGATAGGCACATTGATTTCGGTATTGATCTGGTGCTAGGCACCCATCCTATTTCCATTCTGCCATATCGTATGGCACAAGCGGAGCTAAAAGAGTTGAAGAAGAAACTTCAGGAACTCCTGGATAAGGGGTTCATTCAGCCTAGTGTGTCACCGTGGGGTGAACCTGTCCTGTTTGTGAAGAAGAAGGATGGCACAATGAGAATGTGTATTGACTACCGGCAATCAAATAAAGTAACAGTGAAGAACAAGTTTCCCCTGCCTCGTATTAATAATTTATTCGACCAGCTTTAGGGAACGAGGTTCTTCTCCAAGATTGATCTCCGTTCGGGTTATCACCAGTTGAAGATCAGGGATTCAGATATTCTTAAGACTGCTTTCAGGACTAGATATGGTCACTATGAGTTTCTTTTTATGTCTTTTGGAATGACCAATGCCCCAGCAGCGTTCATGCATTTGATGAGTAGTGTATTTTGGCCCTATTTGGATTTGTTTGATATTATATTCATTGATGATATTCTAGTGTACTCGCATAGTCAAGAGGAGCACGCGGAGCATTTGCGAGTTGTATTGCAGAGGTTGAGGGAGGAGAAGTTGTATGCAAAGTTCTCCAAGTGTGAGGTTTGGCTCAGTTCAGTGGCTTTCTTGGGGAACGTGGTGTCCAGCGAGGGTATTAAAGTTGATCCGAAGAAGATAGAGGCGGTGCAGAGTTGGTCTAGACAGTCCTCGGCCATACAGATTTGTAGTTTCATCGATTTGGCGGGCTATTATCGCCGCTTCATTCAGGGCTTTCATTTATTGTCTCTCCCTTGACCAAGTTGACTCAGAAGGGTGCTTCATTTGTATGGTCGAACGAGTGCGAGGAGAGCTTTCAGAAGCTGAAGACAGCTTTGACCACAACTCCAGTAATTATTTTGCCATCAGCTTTAGGTTCTTACACCGTCTATTGTGATGCTTCGGGAGCCGGGATTGCTGTGTATTGATGCAAGAGGGTAGAGTGATTGATTATGCTTCTCGTCTGAAGCCTCATTAGAAGAACTACCCTATTCATAACTTAGAGTTAGCTGCAATAGTACATGCTTTGAAGATGTGGAGGCACTACTTATATGGCGTATCTTGTGAGGTATTCACTGATCATCGTAGCCTTCAGTATTTGTTCAAGCAAAAGGATCTTATTTTGAGGCAGCGGAGATGGCTAGATTTGCTTAAGGATGATGATATTACTATTCTATATCATCCGTGAGAGGCCAATATAGTGGCTGATGCCTTGAGCCGAAAGGTAGTGAGTATGGAGAGTTTGGCGTACATTTCAGTTGGGGATAGGCCCTTTGAAGTTGATGTTCAGGCTTTGGCCAATCGGTTTGTGAGATTAGACATTTCGGAGCCCAGTCATGTATTGGCTTACGTGGTTTATCGGTCTTCCTTATATGATTGCATCATAGAGTGCCAGTATGATGATCCGCATTTGCTCTCCTCAAGGACAGAGTTTAGCATGTCAATGCCAGAGATGTGACCATTGGTGATGATGTTGTGTTGAGAATGCAGGGCCAGATCTGTGTGCCCAATGTGGATGGGCTTAGAGAGGTGATTCTTGAGGAGGCTCATAGCTCGCGATATTCTATTCATCCGGGTGTCTCAAAGATGTATCAGGATTTGAGGTAGCCTTATTGGTGAAGGAGAATGAAGAAATATATTGTGGGTTATGTACATCGGTGTCTAAACTATCAACAGGTGAAATATGAACATCAGAGATCGGGTGGTTTGCTTCAGCAGATGATTATTGCCGAGTGGAAGTGGGAGAGAGTTACTATGGATTTTATGAGTGGTATTCCTCGGACTTCGAAGAAGTTTGATTCGATTTGGGTGATTGTGGATTGGCTGACCAAGTCCGCGCACTTCATTCCGATGTGTACTATCTATTCTTCAAAGCGGCTGGAAGGGACCTTTATCTGGGAGATTGTTTGATTGCATGGTGTTCTAGTGTCTATTATCTCAGATAGAGGTACTCAGTTCACTTCCCAGTTTTGGAGGACTTGTCAGCGAGAGTTGGGTACGCACGTGGAGTTGAGCACATCATTTCATCCTCAGATGAACGGACAGTTCGAGCATACTATTCAGATATTGGATGACATGTTTCGTTCCTGTGTTATTGGTTTCGGAGGTTCTTATGATGAGTTCTTTCCACTTGTAGAGTTTTCCTACAACAACAGCTATCAATCCAACATTCAGATGGCACTGTTTGAGGCCTTGTATGGGAGACGGTATAGATCTCTAGTTGGTTGGTTTGAGCCCGGCGAGGCTAGACTATTGGAGACAGAGTTGGTTCAGGATGACCTAGAGAAGGTGAAGTTGATTCAGGAGAGACTTCGTACAACTCAATCGTGTCAGAAGAGTTATGCGAACCGGAAGGTATGAGATGTGTCTTACATGGTAGGTGAGAAGGTCTTGCTGAAGGTTTCGCCCATGAAGGGTGTTATGAGGTTTGGAAAGAAAGGAAAGTTTAGTCTGCGGTTCATTGGACCTTTTGAAGTGCTCCGGAGGACTGGGGAGGTGGCTTATATTCTTTCTTTGCCACCCAACTTGTCGAGTGTGTACCTGGTGTTCCATCTTTCTATGCTCCGAAAGTATGTTGGGGACCCGTCTTATGTTTTGGACTTCAGCACAGTTCAGTTGGATGATGATTTGACCTCTGATTTGGAGCCAATGGTTATTTTGGGTCGTCAGGTTTGGAAGTTGAGATCAAAGGATGTAGCTGCGGAGAAGGTATAGTGGAGAGGTTGGCCTGTGGAGAAGGATACCTAGGAGATCGAGCGGGAGATGTGCAACAGATATCCTCACCTATTTGAGGCTTCAGCTATGTTTCTTGAATCGCTCGAGGATGAACGTTTATTTTAGTTAGGGAGAATGTGATGACCTGACCCATTGTCTCATGAGTTATTGCTCCATTTTCCCCATTTTGTGCTTCTCTACGCTTCATTATCGGTACTTGTGGTGATCGAGTCGAATTGGATTGGTTTTGGTAGGAAATAAGACACTTACTCTCTTTATGGAAGGCTTGTCGGAATTTTTGATTTTTTTGATTTTTTCGATTGGATATTGTTCTTTTAGAATATTATGACGTATTTATTGTGGTTTTGGCCAGTTTCGACGCGCGAGGAGGTAGATTCGAGAGGCAAGGGCATATCGAGCTAGACTTTTGGCCGGCTAGAGGTGAGTAATGATTGTAACTGATGTCCTGAGGGTTTAAAACCCCGGATTGAACAAGATAGTGCAATATTGTGATAAGACGCGCGCTATGTGACGAGCACGTGGTCGTTTACTACTGGGGATCGTGACTTGGTCCATCATGATTGATGTTTTACCGTGTATTTAACTGATATTTAATTGTTATCATCATGATTTGGGCTTATTGCCGTATTTGGACCTCGTGCCGACTCTTTGAATCCTTCATGGACTTTTATCACTGTTTCCTCACTATGTTGACATACTATTTGAAGTCAGTCATATTGATTTACACTGATTTACAAACTCAGCCATTTTACTTGATTTTTGAGACATAAATGATATTTCTAACGTTGTTTAGGTTAAGTACCATTATTTTACTGATGCCCCAAGGCAAAACGCTGGGTCTAATGAAACCCTTCTGAAGAAAGTCTTGCAACTACTCCTTCAACTCTTTCAACTCTGGCGGGGCCATGCGATACGACATGATCGAAATGGGCTGAGTGCCCAGAGCTAAATCAATGCAGAAGTTGATATCTCTGTCAGGTGGCATCCCCGACAGGTATGAAGGGAAAACCTCAGGAAACTCACGAACGATGGCACCGAATCAATAGATGGGACCTCAGCACTGGAATCATAAACATAAGACAAATAGACCAAACACCCCTTCACGACCATTTGCCAAGCCTTCACATAAGAGATAACACTACGGGTAGAATGACCAGGAGTCCCTTTCCACTCTAAACGAGGCATGCTTGGTAAAGCTAAGGTCATAGTCTTGGCATGGCAGTCCAAGATAGAATGGTAAGGTGATAATCAGTCCATCCCTAATATAATATCAAAATCGACCATGTCCAGAAGCAACAAATCTATTCGAGTCTCGAGACCCCCAATCACCATAATACAAGAATGATGGACTCGATCAACCACAATAGAATCACCCAATGGTGCAGACACATAAACATGGACACTCAATGAGTCACTAGGCATAACCAGATACGGCGTAAAAAATGATAACATATACGAATATGATACCCTAGATCAAATAACACTAAATCATCTCTATCACAAACCAGAACGGTACATGTATAACCACATCTGAAGCCTCAACCTCGGGCCTGGATGGGAGAGCATAACATCGGGGCTGGGCCTCACCACCCTGGATTACCTCTCTACGACGGCTTGCAGCTGGCTGGCCTCCACCTCTGGTGGTCTGAGCTCCACCTCTAATGACTCTACCTCTACCTCTAGCACCGCCATCCCCACCCCTAGCCGGCTGGGTGGTCTGTGGACCATCTGGTGCCTAAATAATAGCACAAGAATCTTGCTGCTGTGAATGAGTACCCACCAACCTCAGACAAGCCCTCCAGATATGATCATGCTCACCACACTCACATCATCCACTTGAATGCTACGGCTAAGGAAACTGAGACTAACCCTGGCGACCTGAATGACCAACCTGAAAACTCTAGACCAGCGATGCACTGATAGGAGCTGATGGTGCACCATAGGGCTACTAATCAGAATACTGTATGTGAGAACCACAACCACGTGAATAACCATGAGAAACCTGAAGAGCTGACTGAAAGGGCCTGGGAGGATGGCCTCTACCATATAAATCTCTACCTCCAGATAAGGTACCACTGAATCTACCTGAATGTCGGGGCCTCTTATCCGACCCTGACCACCTCCCTGCGACAGAACCATCTCAACTATTCGGGCCATATTGGCTGCCTCCTGAAAAGTGATCTCAGTGCTAGCCTCCTTGGCCATCTGAAGACGAACCGGCTTAATAATACCGTCAATAAACCTCCTCACGCTCTCTCTCTCTCTCTCTCTCTCTCTCTCTCTCTCTCGGTAGGAACTATGACAAGAGCATGGGGAGCTAAGTCGATGAACCTGGTCTCATACCGGGTAAATATCATGGAACCATACTGGAAGCACTCAAACAACCTCTGATAAGCCTCTCTTTGAGTAACGGGGAGAAACTTCTGCAGAAATAGCTGTATGAACTGCTCCCAAGTCAAGGATGGCAAATTGGCTGGTCTAGCTAAGAAATAATCCCTCCACCAAGTCTTTGTTGATCTAGACAAGAGCAATGTAGCAAAATTGACCCCATTGGTCTAAAAAAATACCAATGTTCTTGAGATGCACCGCTGAAAGTAGAAGTGAAGAGCTTGGTGAACCTATTCTGCCTCCATAAAGCATCGACAGACATAGCTATTCCATCACTTGCCTGAGCTACCACACCCGACTGTACTACTTAAACTAGCTGAATTGCTGGAGTCTGAATCTGAGGAGCTATCTGCTCCGGAGTGCGAGTAGTAGGAGTCTGGGCTCCTCCTACAGTGAGAGAGACACTGGTGCTATGGGAAGCAAGACTTCTCAGGTGACACTCTCCATGAGGCCCACCAATAGGACCACAACATCATGAAGAACTTGGGTAGAAATAAACCTCTTTGGAACCTGAGTTGGGCCCATTGGAACTGCTGGAGCCGGAACCTCCTCATCAAAATCAACCTGAGTCTCCGTGACTGGTGTTGCTGCTCAGGGCTGAGCTTTGCCCTTACCTCGACCTCTATCACAGCCTCGGCCTGGCCCTCTTTCCCTCGTGGGAGCTGCTACAGAGGGCTCAAGTTGCTGAGCAGTAGATGAGGAAGCGCATGTTCTCGCCATCTGTGAAAGAACAGAGTAGAAATTCAATTAGCATTTGTGAAACAGACTGCACGACAAGAAAGAACAAATGTGAAGTATTCCTAACTCCATAGCCTCTGGTGGATAAATACATACATCTCCGTACCAATCCCTCAGACGCTACTGAGCTTGTCCTTGAATTGTGAGACTTATGTAACCTAGAGCTCCTATACCAACTTGTCACAACCCAAAATCCCACCCTCGGGAGTCACGATGGTGCCTACTCGTACAAGCCAGGCAAGCCATGAAGTTAGAAGCCATTAAATCTTTTGTTTTAAATCTTCTTACCAATTATATTAACAAGGAATAATCATTTAAATAACAGCGAAATATGAAATTTGGCGGAAGTCTTAAATAATTATAAAACCAAAATATCTTGAAGACTAGCACAAACCTCTAACCAGAACCTGGTGTCACAACATCCACGGACTACTAAAAGTACTACATACAACAGTTTGAAGGAAAGATAACACTGTTTATCTCGAATACATGAGATAACAGAACATAATATAAGATAAATGAGACGCCGGGCATGCGGACGCCTACAAGGCTACCTCGGTATCTCGGTGGACTGAAAGCTGGCTCCCGAGCTACTGCTACTCCAGTATCTGCACAAAGTGCAGAGTGTAGTATCAGCGCAATCGACCCCATGTGCTGGTAAGTGCCTGGCCTAACCCCGACGAGGTAGTGACGAGGCTAGGACCAGACTCTAGATAAATATATGCAGCTATGTAATATATGGCAAAAAATAAACAAGAAATAAACAGTTTAAAAGGGAGGGGGTTGTGACAACCCAAGTGTTCATCACCTGTGTTCTTACTCATTTTGTCTCCGAGGACTAGAAAACCTTATTTTAGGTTGTCTCAATTTGTGTATGCAGTCCGGGCGCATAGCCAGAAAGCTTAAATATGAGTTCTATGGGGAAAATGATAAATTTTGATATCAAAATGATTAAACTTGACTTTAGTCAACTTTTTGGGTAAACAGACCTGGACCTGTGATTTGACAGTCCCGTGGGTCCGTATGAAAAATGGAACTTTGGCATATGCCCGGAACCGAATTTCGAGATCCCAAGCATGAGAAATGAATTTTTGTGTGAAATTATATTCTGGAATTCATTAAGGAATATAGAAATGAAATGTTAATAGAGGACTATGGTATCGGGCCCGTATTTTGGTTCCGACATCCGGTGCAAGTCTTATATATGATTTAAGCACTTTCTGTAAAGTTTGATTGAAAACAGATGTCGTTTGACATGTTTCGGACTTGAAATGGAAAATTGATGTTATATGAAAATTTGAAAGAAATTATGGGTTTTGAGGCATAATTTGATGTATATGATATTATTTTGGGTATTTAATCATACGAGTAAGTCCGTAGGATGTTTTTGAGGTTGTGTGCATATTCGGTTTGGCACCCCGAGGGCTCGGGAGAGTTCTTGATAGGCCACGAGAGCATTTTAGAAGTTGAAATCACAGCTGAAGCATTTATGACCAACAGGCTTCGCATTTGCGAAGCCTGGTTCACAAAAGCGAACAACCTATCACAATTGCAAAGATGGCCCAGTCTGCTCAGTCTCGCAAATGCGAGATATTTCTTCGCAAATGCGAAGGATCCCTTTTCCTTCTATGATCAAAAATGCAAAGAGAATGTCGCAAATGTGAAAGCCTTCATCTGGGCCTGGGTTTGCAAATGTGAATATGTTCTCGCAATTCCCATGTGTGCAGAATTGCGAACTCTGTTTCGTAAATCCCACATCCACAGCACATCAATTTATTACTTAGATGAATTTTTAACTTATTTCTTCATTCTTTCAAAACTAAAACACCCATGGACGATTTTACCAAGCAATCTTTCTTCTCCAAATCATTTTTAATTTGATTTTTACTCAATTCCTTCAACCTTTTACATCATTAAACTTGTTTTCATCTTAAAATCAAGGATTTCCATGGGTAAAAATGGGGATTTTGGGTAGAACTCAGGTTTCTAGAATTAGGTTATTTTGACATCAATTTGAGGTCCGATTTCAAAGCTAATCATAGATATGGACTCGTGGGGGAATAGGTAACCGAGCATTGGTTCGAACCTCAGGCTTTGACCACGTGGGCCCGGGGGACATTTTTTGAATTTTGGGGCAAAACTTAAAGAAATTCATTTTTATACATTCAAATTGATTCAATTAGTATTTGTTGATGTATTCAAGTAATTTGTGACTAGATTCGAGCGGTTTTGTGGTGGAATCAAGGGGTAAAACTATACTTGAGGCTTGAGTTGAGTTTGGAGCATCGAGGTAAGTGTTTGGTCTAACCTTAGCTTGAGGGAATAGAAGTTGAGTCTTGTTTTCTATTTGCTAATTGTCGAGTACGGTGTATACGCATGGTGACGAGTATATATAACATTGGTGTCTAGCATGAATGTGAGTCTTTAAAATGCGATTATCATGATTTTTTGTAACTTCCAAGTTTAATTGAGGGTTTCTATATGTTGTAAAGAACATGTAAAAGAAATTATGATTCATTTGGTTTTGTGGAGCATTGGCTCGAGTTGAGATACGAATTGGGAAGGTATATGAGATAATTTATTCTTTGTAGCATTGACTTAAATGATGAAATGAATTATAAAGTATGAAACGAAATAAATAGATGAGTTATTGAAATTCTCCCTTGCCGAGATATTGAGTTTAAAGATATTGTTCCCTTACCAGGATTTAACTGCTTTATGGTATTCCCTTGCCGGGATTTCTTCCACTATTTTGTTTATCTTGCCCTTTATTTGTGACTATGGTTTGGGTGAGGAAAAGTAATATAAATGATATGGATCGGGTTGCACGCAGCAACAACACTAAATGATATGGGTCGGGTTGCATGCCGCAACAAATTTATACACATGGGTCGGGTTGCGTGCCGTAACAATAATATATGTGGATCGGGTTGCACGCTGCAATAGTATTGTTATACATTAAGATCAGGTTGCGCGCTGCAACAAGTTGTTCGTTCTAGTGTGTTTAAATTGGGTATTTGTTCATGTTGGTCACTTCTGTCTTTGAATTGAGGTTTACTATTCATAACTATTGTCTCCCTGCAGCATGTTCCCCCATCTCTTTATTGATTGTTTACTTTCTGTTATTTCTCTCTATTGCATATATAAACGTGAATTTCACATGTTTATCTGGTAGTCTGGTTCTAGCCTCGTCAATACTTCGTAGAGGTTAGGCTAGGCATTTACCAGCACATGGGGCCGGTTGTACTGATACTATGCTATGTGCTATTTTGCAACAGATTCAGATTTTATACAGTAACAGCAGTAGATCGAGAGCAGGCTTTTCATCCATTCGAGACACCGAGGTAGCTTGCAGGCTTCTGCAGGCCCGGCGTCTCCTCTATCCTTACTTTGTACTGTCATATCTTATATTCAATATAAACAGATTTATGTTTCATTCAGACTTTGTATTTAGTAATCCTAGAGGTTCGTGAGCTTGTGAATCCGGTTCTTGAGTAGAGTTTTATGTTGAGATTTTCATATTCTGTTTCAGTTATTTAAATTTAAGACTTCCGCTTATGATTTTAGTACTGTTGCTTTTGTTTTAATTTTGTTAATTGTTAAAAAGGGATACATGTGTAATGAAAAGTAATTAAGTTCAGCTTGCCTAGCTTCCATGAGTAGTCTCCACCACGACTTTCGAGGGTGGGGATTCCGGGTCGTGACAAGTTGGTATTAGAGCACTAGGTTATATAGGTCTCACAACTCACGAAAAAACTTGGTAGAGTCTGAAGGATCAGTACGGAGACATCTGTATTTATCCCATAGAGGCTATAGAGTTAAGAAAACTTCACATATGTTCTTTCTTATCGTGCATATTTGTTTCTCAAATACTGCTTTTCTTTCTACTATGTTCTTTTGCAGATGGCGGTGACACAGGCTTCCTCTTCTACCGCACATCACCGAGCCCCCAGCAGCAGCTCTTATGAGTGGCAAAGGGTGAGGCTGAGGTCGTGTTAGAGGTCGAGGCAGGGGCAGAGCTCAGCCTTGAGCAACAACCCTAGTGGCGGAGCCTCAAGTTGATTATGACGAAGAGGTTCCATCTCCAGCAGCTCCTGTGGGACCATTTTAGGTACTAGAGGGGTTTATAGCTATACCACTTCTTCAGACGCTTTGGTCAGATTGGTAGGGCTTAGGAGAGTGTCACCAGAGCGGGTTTGCTTCTAGTAGCACCGACCATTTGTCAGGCTGGAGTAGGGGTTCAGACTCCTGCTACATGTACTCCAGAGAAGGTAGCTTCCCAGGTCCAGGCTCCATTGGTTCAACCAGGTGTGGCAGTTCAGCCAGTTATAGTGGCTTAGACCGGCGATGGAGCGGCTATGTCCGTAGATGCTTTGTGGAGGCTGGATAGGTTCACCAAGCTCTTCGCCACCACATTCAGTAGCTGCCACGAGGTTTATCAGAAAATGGGTCCCCATCCTATGATTCATGCACCAGGTGTTCCATAGGCCTCCCACCAGATAGAGGCAGGGGTAGAGGTCATAGAGGTGGAGCTCAGACCGCTAGAGGTAGAGGCCAACTAACAACCAATCGTTCTAGAGATATGGCTCATGTTGGTGGGGCCTAATCCCAGTGATATACTCTTCCAGCCAGGCCAGAGGCTGAGTCATCAAACGCTATCATTATAGGTACTATTATGGTTTATGATAGAGATGCTTCAGTGCTATTTATCCCTGGGTCTACGTATTCGTATGTGCCATCTTATTTTGTATCGTACCTAGTTATGCCTAGTGATATATTGAGTATTCCTATTTATGCGTTCTACACCGGTGGGTGATTCCATTATGGTAGACCGAGTTCATCGTCCCTGTGTTGTAATGTTTGGGGGTCTTGAGACCCGTGTTGATTTGTTGTTGTTAGATATGGTTGACTTCGTCGTTATATTGGAGATGGATTGGCTGTCCCCGTATCATGATATCTTGGATTGCCATGCCAAGACTGTGACCTTGGCTTTACCAGATTTTCCCTGTTTGGAGTGGAAAGGGACCCTATGTCTTGCCACCCGCAGTGTTATATCATATGTGAAGGCTTGATGCATGGTCGATAAAGGTTGTTTGGCTTATTTAGTGTATGTTCGTGACTCCAGCGCATAAGTATCCACTTATGAGGATTGACAATTTGTTCGACCAGCTTCAGGGTGCCAAGGTGTTTTCAAAGATAAACTTGAGATATGGCTACCATCAGTTGAGGATTCGGGCATCCGATGTCCCTAAGACAGCTTTTCACACTCGGCACGGGAATTATGAGTTTTGGTCATGTTATTTGGGTTGACCAATGCCCCAACAGCATTTATGGAGTTGATGAACCAAGTGTTCATGCCTTATATGTACTTGTTCGTGATAGTTTTTAGTGATGATATCTAATATACTCCAGCAGCCAGGAGGAGCACGAGCAGCACCTCAGAGTGGTTCTTCAGACTCTAAAGGATAGTTAATTATATGCTAAGTTCTCGAAGTGTGAGCTTTGGTTGAGTTCAGTTGTATTTCGAGGTCACGTTGTATCAGCAGAGGGTATTCAGGTGGACCCGAAGAAGATTGAGGTAGTCAAGAACTGACCTCGTCCAGCATCAGCTATAGAGATTCAGAGTTTCTTGGGGTTGGCAGGCTACTACCATCGATTCGTGGAAGGGTTTTCATCTATTACAGCCTCGATGACCAGATTGACCCAGAAGGGTGCCCAATTTAGATGGTTAGACGAGTGTGAGACGAGCTTTTAGAAGCTCAAGACAGATCTGACTATAGCACCGATATTGGTTTTGCCCACTGGTTCAGGGCCTTATTAAGTCTATTGTGATGCTTCTCGTATTGGGCTTTGTGCAATATTGATGCAAGATGGGAGAGTCATTGCCTATGCTTCAAGGCAGTTAAAGATCCACGAGAAGAATTATCCGGTTCATGATCTAGAGTTACTAGCCATTGTTCATGGATTGAAGATTTGGAGGCATTATCTATATGGTGGGACTTCGACGTATGCTCGGAATCGAATTTTGAGGTCACTAGAATTTTTATGTGAAATTATTTTATGGAAATTATTAAGGAATATGGAAATGAAATGTGATTAGAAGACTGTGGTATCAGGCCCGTATTTTGGTTTCGACGCCTGGTGCAAGTCTTATATTTGATTTAAGCGCTATTTATAAAGTTTGGTTTAAAACGGACGTCGTTTGATGTGTTTCGGACTTGAAATAGAAAATTGAGTTTTTATGAAAATTTGGAAGAAATGATGGGCTTTGAGGCTTAATTTGATATATATGATGTTATTTTGGAAGTTTGATTTGCACGAGTAAGTCGGTAGGATAGTTTTGAGGTTGTGTGCATATTCGGTTTGGTTCCCCGAGGATTCGGGAGAGTTTTGGATAGGCCACGAGAAAGATCTGATAGTTGAAATCACAGCTGAAGCATTTCTGACCTGCAGGCTTCGAATTTGAGAAGCCTGGTTCGCAAAAGTTTCCTTCTATAATCACAAATGCGAAGATAATGTCGCAATTGCGAAAGCCTTCATCTGGTCTTCGGTTCGCAAATGCGAACATGTTCTCGCAATTCCCATTTCTGCAGGGTTCGCAATTGCGAACCCTATTTCGTAAATCCCAAATCCGCAGCCCAGCAATTTCATACTTAGACGAATTTTTAACCCATTTCTTCATTCTTTCAAAACTCAAAACACCCATGGGCGATTTTCGCAAGCAATCTTTCTTCTCCAAATCATTTGTAAGACAATTTTTACTGTATTCCTTCAATCTTCAACATAAAGATGTTTTCATATTAAAATCAAGGATTTCCACGGGTAAAAATGGAGATTTTGGGTAGAACTTAGATTTTCTAGAATTGGGTGATTTGGACCCCAATTTGAGGTCCGATTTCAAAGATAATCATAGATATGAACTCGTGGGGTAATGGGTAACTGGGTATTGGTTCGAACCTCAGGTTTTGCCCATGTGGGACCGGGGGACGTTTTTGGAATTTTGGGGCAAAACTTTGGGAAATTCATTTTTATACATTCCAATTGATTCAATTAGCATTTGTTGATGTATTCAAGTAATTTGTGACTAGATTCGAGCGGTCTTGTTGTAGAATCGAGGGGTAAAACTATACTTCAGGCTTGAGTTGAGTTTGGAGAATCAAGGTAAGTGTTTGGTCTAACCTAAACTTGAAGGAATAGGAGTTGAGTCTTGTTTTCTATTTGCTAATTGTCAAGTACGATGTATATGCATGGTGACGAGTATCTATACATTGGTTTCTAGCATGACCATGAGTCTTTAAAATGCAATTATCATGATTTTGTTGTAACCTCCATGTTTAATTGACGCTTTCTATATGTTGTATAGAACATGTGAGAGACATTATGAATCATTTGGTTTTGTGGAGCATTGGCTCTTGTTGAGATACGAATTTGGAAGGTATATGAGATGATTTGATTCTTTGGAGCATTGGCTAAAATGATAAAATGAATTATAAAGTAAGAAACGAAAGAAAGAGATAAGTTATTGAAATTCTCCCTTGCCGAGATATTGAGTTTATTGATATTGTGCCCTTACCGGGATTTAACTGCTTCATGGTATTCCCTTGCCGGGATTTCTTCCACTATGTTGTTTACTTCCTTGCCCTTTATTTGTGACTGTGGTTTGGGTGAGGAAAAATAATATAAATTATATGGATCGGGTTGCGCACCATAAAAACACTAAATGATATGGGTCGGGTTGCACGCTGCAACAAATATATACACATGGGTCGGGTTGCATGCCGAAACAATGATATCTGTGGATCAGGTTGCACGATGCAACAATATTGTTATACATTAGGATCGAGTTGCGCGCCGCAACAAATTGTTGGTTCTAGTGCTTTAATTTGGGTATTTGTTCCTTTTGGCCGCTTCTGTCTTTGAATTGAGGTTTACTATTTGTAACTGTTGTCTCCCCACATCATGTTCCCCCTCCCTTTATTCATTATTTACTTTCTGCTATTTCTCTCCGTTGCATATATGTACATGAATTGTATAGGTTTATCTGGTAGTCTGGTTCTAGTCTCATCACTACTTCGCCAAGGTTAGGCTAGGCACTTACCAGCACATGGGGCCGGTTGTGCTGATACTACGCTCTGTGCTATTTTGCACAGATCTAGACTTTGGACAACAGTACCAGTAGATCGGGAGCGGGACTTTAGCTTTGAGACACCGAGGTAGCTTGCAGGCATCCGCATCATCTCTTGTATTTGAGATAAATATATTTATGTTTCATTCAGACTTTGTATTTAGTACTCCTAGATGTTCGTGAGCTTGTGACTCCGGTTCTTGGGTAGAGTTTTATGTTGGGATTTCATTATTATGTTTCAGTTATTTAAATTTAAGACTTCCTCTTATGATTTTAGTACTGTTGCTTTGATTTTAATGATGTTAGTCGTTAAAAAAGGATAAGTGTATAATGAAAAGTAATTAAGTTCAGCTTGCCTAGCTTCCACGAGTATGCGCCACCACGACTTTCGAGGGTGGGGATTCCGGGTCGTGACAGGGGTACATACTTCGGGGAACAAATCAACCTAGCAGAAACCGAATAGATATATGAAAGAACTGTACCGTACCAACAACAACACAATAACACTACTTTTGCGGCGCGCAACCCGATCCCTTATCATTTAACATTGTTGCCGTGTGCAACCCGATCTATATATTTATAAATAGTTGTTGCGGCATGAAACCTGATCCAATGTAATATTTTTTGTGCACGTGCAACCCGATCTAATATATTATCTGTTGCGGCATACAACCCAATCCAATATAATATCTGTTGCGGCATACAACCCGATCCAATATAATATCTGTTGCGGCATGAAACCCGATCTATATATATATATATATATATATATATATAATAAAAAATGTTACGACACGCAACCCGTTCCAATTATACAGCTTACAGTGATCATAACAACAATCCCGGAAAGGGATCAAAACAAACTATTCTATCTCTACAAGGGAACTTAGCAGTACAAGTATATACGTACCGTCAAGGGAGAATCAACTATAACCAATCTCAACTCAACTCCTAATCATCTCGATTATCACTATTTCTCAATCATAAGTAACTTCCACGAAAATAAACTAAGTATTTGCTCAATACCACGGATTTACTCACTATTGCAACCATAGTATCATTCAAGAATACAACAAGCATCAATTTAAGACCCACGGTCATGCTCGACACCAACGTATAGATACTCGTCACCATTCCTATACGTCATACTCAACAAGAAACAAATAGCAGATATGACTCAACTCTTAATCCCTCAAGCTAAGGTTAGACCGAACACTTACCTCAAACTTCCACGACCAACTCAATCCTCAATTACCACCTTTCCTTTCGAATTTGGTTCAAACACAATTGTATCTATGCATAATCGATTCAATAACATCAATAAATGCTAAGCAATCCAATTACAATGCTTAATTATAGCATTATAATAAGTCTTCCCAAAATCCAAAAATCGACCCCGGGCGCGCTTGGTCAAAACACGAGGTTCGAACCAAAATCAAATCACCCATTTACCCAAATATATAATTTTTTCCAAAATTCGACCCCAAAATGAGGTCTACTTCATAATTAATCAAAAAGCCCAAACTCTACCTAAATCCCTAATTTTTTACCCTTAGTCACATGTTTTAGGCCTAAAAATCTAACAGATGTTGATGAAAATTGAAGAAAACAAGTTAAAAATTACTTACACAAGAGATTATGGTGAAGGAATGCTTCAAAAATCGCCTAAGAACTTTGGATAAGAAGGGGTTTATGAAATTTTTATGAAATCTCGTAAGGCTACTGTTCTGGACTTTAAAATTTAACTGGGAAAATTTACTCTACGCAATCGCTATAAACCCTTCGCGTTCGCAATGGATCAGGCTGGTTAAGCCTTCAAGTTAACAGTCACACGTCCTTTTTACCCGCGCCGTGCCTGCAAGGGCATACAGGGAGTTTTTCCAATTAAAGGACAATCGAATCGAAATTTATTTATATAATTCAGAGTCGCCACTTTGGAGATTTAACCGCTTTTCTTATTATTATTTTTAAAAGAGAATTGCGACATCGTGAAAACACATCTCGAACCACGTCACATCAATGCACCTGTGGTTATTGACGCATTTCGACTCCGTTGAGATTTGGATTTGGGTCACATAAATGTGCACACTAGTTTAAGAAAGTAAATTATTAAAAGCACGCCTAAAGTGACTAGCGCGTTATTATCTTTGGGGAGGTCCGTGAAATTCACCAAACGGCCCATCCCGAGTTCTAAATATTTTATTTTAACCATTTATTGAGGGCCCTGCAATTTATTATTTTTGTTTGGCGAGACTCCTTTCATTTATTATTTAAAAGGCAAACCTAAAAGCGACTATGATATGCTATTTACTGTCTTTAAAAAATAAAAGAAAATGCCCTAATTAATTAATACGTCAACAACCTTACAATGAGAAAGGCTGTCTCCAACATTGGGCCTACAAGGACGTTTGCAGCCCAACGAGCCCAGGTTCGAACCTGGACGGAGCAATGCAACAAGAATCTGGACAACCCAATCAACTCCATACGAATCAACCAATTCTTGTGCAATTTTTACAATGTATTCTAACTCAAGTAATAAGATCCATTTATGTTTATCACTGATTTGCTTTATATCCTTATTTCAACAATACAAAAGTCAAATGACAAATTACCCTGTTTAACCATCCATTAGTGAACTTGAAGGCAAAATCGAATTAAACGACAGTAGTAGTATCACGACTATATGACACTAGTTTTCAGATTAACATGACTAAATCTATACTCAACATTCAGATAGTCTTATGACTTTGCACTTGGATTACTGAAGTATTATTAGAACTGACTTAACATAAAACTGGGCTCACATATTGGTTTTCAATTACTGGAAGTTGAACTATACTACATAAAGATTTCTCACTTAGATGGAATAAGATTAGATACACGATCTCGTAGTCCAGTACAGTCCACAAGTTAACAAAATAGTCCCTAGTTATTACTTATATAAATCAACACTTAACTACATTAAATATCTATTTAACTATAAGTATGTAACTATCCAGCAGGCATATTTCAGGATCCACAAACAGGCAGTTTTATTCCATTTTCAGGCTTGGAATTACAACAGAAAATGTGTACCTGGTATTGGAAATACAAGAAGAAAAAGGAGTAGTCAGCAACAACAGTACAACACAACAATAACAACAGCAGCAGCAAATAACACCAGCAACAACAAAGCCAAGTTCAAGACCAAACCACAGTCAAAATGCCCAGGAAGTTTGAAAACCAAACAGAGTCGACAGATCAAGCCTCAACACAATACCAAAACTCAAGAATGAATCAGGGACTGGAGTATAAGCAACCAGCTGATCTATCCAATGGCTCAAACCAACAGACTCGAAGAAAACATGCAAAGGGATTGAATTCTAACTCGAAACTAAATGCTCTCTCAGATTGATTCAAAAAAGGACCTCACAAGACTGATTCCAGGACTAAAAGAGGGCCAAAATTTTGTTTTGAGAACTGTTGCCAATAGCTCTCAAGAACTGATTTTAAACTTTCAAAAAAAAACTACCCTCTTCAAATTGATTAAAAGAGGCCCTAAAAATTGATTTTCAGTACCTTTTCTAACTGATTAAAGACTCTAAAAAGCGATCTCTCAAACTTGAAGCAGAGAATTTTAAAACTGTTCATGATTTTCAGGAAGCTGGACTACTGGCTGAGATTTTTGACAAGTTAATTAAGGCAATGGAACAGTAAAAAACTCTCTCAACTCTCTTCCTTATTGTCTTTTTCAGAATATTCAAACTTAAGATTGCTTATTAGAATGTTCTCCTCCCTTACTTCTAGTTCAAGTCCCCTTTTATGTCTCTACTCATCTCTATATTTAAACCCAAACTCTTCAACCCTTTTCAGCCCTCCTTTTTTCTTTATAGCTGTATGAAGGATCTTTTATTATTACCCTTAAGTTTCTTTGCTTTCCAGAGAATCCTTTTAGTTTTTTCATTATTATTTCACTCTTTTTACTTTCCAATCTTCTTTTTCTTTTATTTACATCACTATGTCTTGTTCCCCCACTACAATATTTTAATGTTACTTTAGTGCTTAGTGGACAGAACATCCAAAATAACCATTTTCATACTTTTAAAAATCCCAAATTACCCTTGAAAACTCTGAAACTACAGCTATAACCAATTCTCCTAAGTTCTGGACTGAACTTCAACTAAAATGCAACCTTCTAACTCACTGCTATCCAATTAACACTATAAAACTGAATTCAAACCAATGTCAAATCCACATCAGGCCCTAGGATTCAATAAGAAACATTATGATTCAAATCATTAAACATATCAAACAATTCTGACCTTACATTGGATCACACATCATAACAATATAGATGAAGGATCTAGGGAATAGACTGACTAAAACAAAACAAATGAACAATTTGAATACACTGAACGACACCAAACTAAATTTAAACTAAAACATCACATTAACACCACACAGAACTTGACAAAATAGTGAAGCTGAACCAAATATCATATTAATACTGCACATCAAATTTCAATGACAGTTCGTACTCACATCCCAAACCAAATCGAACAGTCATTGAAAAAAAGATGAATGGTTGAAGTGAGATAGTACACATGGAACTAGGCTAAAATGAAAGGCTAACTACACAGGGAACGCCTTAAGCTTCAATAAATTCAAAAATGAAAGAGGTGTGGCATTGAATTCGCATATCTAAAACTAACACATAATGTAGAACAACCTTGGCAAAATGATCATTTTGAACAAAATAAAAGAAAAGAACAAAGGAAAGCAATAATCGAAACAACACTGAATACATAAACTTACAAAGACAAAATAACAAAACAAAAACTCACCGGATGAACTGGAACTCAAAACCTGGTGCCCTTAACTTGCATTTAGACTCCCATTTGGGTTTTGAGATCGAAATAAACCTTAATCGAGTGTTCTCGACTGAGAACATTCGACTAAGGTCGATTACGACCTCAATTTCTTCAAATTTTCCTTAACCCCAGAGTTAGGTTTTCTTAGTCGATTTTTCTAATCGAAAGTTCGACCCCTTTGGTACTGATTCGAGGAAAACTGTTAGGATAGTGGGAATGGGGAGGCTTAGGTGGTCAAAGGGTGGCTTCGATTCGATATTCGAGAGGTTCCAGGTCGATTCAAAGGAAACCAATGAGGTTCAAGTGGTAAGAAAGGTCCAGGGGTTAAGAGGTGTGAGTTTGATAGTCGTGAGATGAAATAGGGTTTCTGACTGAATCTTTGATCGAAGATTCGAAGACGTTGGCTGGTATTTGGAGGATAAGGTTGAGGGATTTGGGATGGGGGGGGCAAAGTGAGTTCAAGGTGCGAAAATGGAGAGGTTTGGCCACCGTCCGCCGCCGTGGGCGACCTCCGGCGGCGGAGGGCGGTGGCTCGAGGTCTGGTCTCTGAAGACTCGGGGATGAAGAGAGGAAGGGGGGAGGTCAGGCTTGGGGTGTGGGGTGAAGCTTTGGGCTTACATACTAGGGTGGAGAATGGATCCTGGCCGTTAGATCAAACGAGATCAACGGCTTGGATCGCTCACTTAAGTGAAACGACATCGTTTCATTTTCTTCATGACCAGATTAGTCTCTGATGGGAACGGGTCGGGTAAAAGGGAATGTTTTTGGACCGTTGATCAATTTAAAATCAACGGTCCCGATCAAGGATCCCCAAACGACGCCGTTCGGGATGTCTTTGAGACGGACTGGACCTGGGGTCGTTTGGGCTTGTTTGAACGGGCAACAGGGGTGGGTCTAGGTCCAATCCGATTTTTCTTTTTTTCTTGTTTTATTTGTTTCTTTTTCTTCTTAAAATAATTTTCCGCATTAAAAACCAATATCCTACATTGATTTATAAATCAAATTAACTTATAAAAATGCAAATTTAATTCATAATTACAATTATCACACATAATTGACTAACAATTGGAAAACAAAAAATTGTACAGTTGGACATCAAATGCTAAAAATGCACAATAAATTATTTTTTGTAATTTTCATTCTTGTAAAGTAAAAAATTGTTTCATTAATGCCTAATTACAAAATCCTAAATGCACATACAACATATATTTTTTGTCTTTTTAATTAATAAAAAATATAAATAAACATTCACAAACAAAAATACAAATACTTAACAACATGCTATGAAAACTCCAAAATTGCGTACAAAGAAAAACTATTTTGTTTCTGATTTCTTTTGGAGTAGTTCTTGTGAGGCAAAAATCACGTGCTCAAATTAACGAGCTTGTGCTCGCTAAGTTTTAGTTTCTCGAGCCCCTGAGTTTGCGTTTAAGGATCGAGTTCGCGTAGGTCAACTACCTTACCCCCTGCCCAGGCCCACTTGGTCTTCGCGTTCGCGTGGCTAGGACCGCGTTCGCGAAGGTATAACCCCCTATAGCCTTGCGTTCGCGACCTGGGCTACGTGTTCGCCCTATAAGGAAATTCCTTCAGCAACAAATTACTCATCGCGTTCGCGAGGGCCATCCCACAAACGCAAAGAAGGAAATATCAGTACACCAGGACAACTATTTCTGCAATTTGTCTTAAGTTCAAAACTTCCCGAAACACATTCGAAACACAGCCGAGCCGTTGGGGCTCCTAACCAAACATATGTACTAACTCAACAACATCATACGAACTTATCCGTGCGATCAAATTGCCAAAATAACCTTAATAATGACGAATTAAACTTTAAAATCAAAGGACCATTCTCAAACTTCATCAAATATCAAATTTAGCAATTTAGGTCTAAATTACGTCAAACAACGTCCGTTTTCAGCCAAATTTTACAGAAAGGACTCAAAACCATATATAAGACCTATATCGGGTTCCGGAACCAAAATACGGGCTCGGTACCATCGTGTTCCAATTAGATTTCATTTCAAATTTCCTTAAATATTTTTAAAAAATAACTTTTTAAAAAGATGCATTTCTAGGGCTTGGGATCTCGGAATTCGAGCCCGGGCATACACCCAAGTCCCATATTTTCCTATGAATCCTCCGGGACTGTCAAATCATGGTTCTGGGTTTGTTTACCTAAAATGTTGACTGAAGTCAAATTTACTCATTTTATAATTAATGTTTAGCATTTTTCACAGATTTTCATATTTAATCTTTCCGGCTACGCGCCGAGCTGCGAATGCAATCGAGGTGATGACAAATGAGCTTTTCAAAGCCTCGGAGATACAGAGTTCAATTAAAAGCAAGTGATGACCCTCTGGGTCGTCACAAATAGGCAAAAGTATTAACCTCAAGGGTCAGAAGGGCGAAACACATATTACGGAAGGTTACCTGCTCCATCAAATAACTCTCATAATTCGAACTCCGATACACCTCATATCGCCAGCGCATCAACTCAAACTTCTTCTCCTCGCTAAGGATCCTAGGGGACTCACCCTAATCCAGAGCTTTCCGAAGTCTAACCACATGATGGAGTAGCTCAGACCTGAGCCCATCAAAGGCCTGCAAAAGAAAAACTCGATAAATAAAGGAATCACCATGAAGTGAAGCCGGCGGACTTCTTCGAAGGACGAGCACACTCCAGTTGGTCTAGCCCCTTCGGCCCTCGGAGGTCCAATCTCGGGCGAAGCATATTCACCTAGAGGAATCACTGTTTCGAAACAAAACACTCCAGGAACAGCAGGCTCGTGCGACGTCCTCTCCTCGAAAGTACGAGCTCGTTTAGCACTACTAAAAGCTCCATCGCGCTGCGGGTGCAAATCCTATTTATCTCCATCGTCCCTTAGCTCAGAGGCTAATGACTCTTTTCCCTCTCCGGAGGAGCACAACCTCGCTCCTAGGAACTGCCCTATACCTGCAACGGCAAAGCCAGTACAAAAGAAAGAGGAAAATGTCATCTCAAATATACGAAGACCAAGGTAAGAGCAGTGTACGTCCATACCCTGATATTTCGCTTCCCATCTGTCTCGAGATGAATGTGTCACCAATCTCCGTACCCAGCCGGGCGGATCGAGAACTTCACCCGGCATCCATGAACTTGTTGCAAAAAGAAAGGATACACAATAACTCAATTGGTTTTTGCTATAAGAAAATCTAAGGAAACACGAGACACTCCACTCATGCGCGTAATTCCATCCCTCGGTAAATGGCATGAGGTCTACGTGGATAATGTAAGCCGCCCGAACCCGGATGAATCGACTGACCCACTCTTGATCCTTATCTTCCTCATCATCGACAATAAAAGGCGTGGATGAACGGCACCGCAAGGTTAAAGGACTTATGATGAAAGGGCCGATACAGCCTGATGAGGTGGCTAAGCGTGAATTCAAGCCCACCCTTCTCCGCAAAGAATCTCATCATCAACATTACTCGCCAGACTAATGGATGTATCTGCATCAAAGTAACCCGATACATTAGGCATAAATTAAGTATTACCCTGTCGAGAGGGCCTAATACGAAAGGGCATAGGTATAAATTTAAGAATCCATCAACAAAGTCCGTAATACTCTCATCCGGGTAAAGCAACTGCACCGCTATTCCCTCACCCCATCCGCAGTATCTCCGCACCATTTCTAGATGTTCCTATCTTATCAAAGGCATAGTCTTTACAGTGAACTCCCACAGATCCTAAACACTGGGAGTGGAACTCCCCCCACCTTGCCGGGCCGAACCTGAAGAAGCTGCCATGGCTGTGGTAGAATTGACAGACTAAATAAGGGACGTGCGCCAATGCTTTTTGCACCTGAAGAAACGAAGGACCTTATGCCAAGGCGGAAGGATAGTTGCCTAAAATAGTGAGATATTTCAAAGAATAAAAAGCCGCCCCACATATATGTGGGAAACAACAACGATTCACCTATCCAGAGCAAGTCTCGGGAGGCCAGCAGCCTCAGTAAAAATCTCGAGGTGGTACCCGGCCCTAGAGGCATCCATCGACAAGAAGTTAGGCTTCAAAGAGTCAACTGCATTGCATACAGTCTCGAGGTAGTTCCCAACCTCGAGGGTCTCCACCAGAAAAGAAGTCAGGCTTCGGAAAACCTTCAATGATATCATAGAACTCAAGGCGGTACACGATCTCGTGGTTTTCTTTTTAAAAAGAAAAGTAAGCACCCAAAGCTCCGACCATGAAGGCTCTAGGGGGGCTCGAGGCATCTCCTGAATATAGGCAACCCCTCAATGGAAGTCTATCCAGTACGTTCTAAAAGCCTATCTACATCAAGTTCAATGTAAACCCCCCGATACCCAAAGCTGGCCTTCGATCAAGATACTGCTCTAAAAAATTTTGTAACACAGCATACTATCTCCATGCAACTCAAAGGGCCCGGCGGTCCAAACCTATCAGACCAATTCAGAATTGTCCCGAGGTACGATAATGGGCTCGGAAAAGAGCCATGCCAATTGGTAGAAGATCAGAAAGAATGCTCGCATCCGAGTTACTTATCAGCGGTCGACAATAAAGGAAAACATTCAAAGGCCTGGAAGCGCATGGGAACATACAGTAATAGGGCAAGGATAAAAAGAGACCAAGGAAACATCTTTATATTATAAATATCCATGTACAACATCCTTCGAATGGTCCCCTGCAAAGGATATCTACACAAAAATGGAGAAACAGAAGGATGTACATGTGATGAAACCCAAGCACCCGGCATCCTAGAAGGTCCATCTCCGGTATCAGCATCCTCGAGCGCCGCCCGCTCGAGCTCGTATCCTCGAGGGAGATTCCTTGGACTACCATCTCATCTAGGATCCCAGATCAATCCCACGGAAGGTCCCCCCCGAGGGAAAAGATAAAGAAGAGGAATAAGAGAGGATGCAGAGGAGGCAGAGAAAAGATCCAAGGCCCGCCAAAGCCAAAGGTTGAAGATTCGGCGGGCCCCAGCCTCGACTGTCGGTAGTGCCATTTTATCCTTTGGGAAAGGAAAAACCTAAGGGATGAAGTGCCCTACCAGGCCTAGGTAGGATTGCGAGTAGCGGTGCATAGTCCGAATGACTATCTACAAAAGGGGAGAACCGATTCCCCGTCTATCTTTGCCTCGGACCAACGATAATAGCAACAGCAACAGCAAGAACAGACGTAACATCAACCATAGTCACGACAGGACGGCATGGTCGTGCTCGACAAAGGGAAGCTCCGGTAAGAGGCTACAAAACAGCCTACGGGAGCTCTTCCAAACGGCCTTGAGGCCACGAGCCCCAAACATGATGTTCAATGATAGAAGAAAATGATAAGACGAAATGGGAAAATGAGCTAATGAAGGCACTTGGATGGAAAAACAATGCCAAAGCGCCCCTATTTATGGGGGGTAACTACACGGTCATCGAGGCTATGGAAGATTGACAGGCGTACTTTATTCTTGAAGAACCGAATCAACGGCAATACATTCATCTTTGAGAACGGGAATCAATAGTGCATTGAATGATGTCAAATACACAAACCCATGGGGCACCCCAGTTGCCGCGAAACCTCGCGCCACATGTTGCATCATTGGTATGACGTCACCGTAAGAAGCTCGTGGAGTTCAGTATCAGAATCATTTACCATCGCTTTGTTCTGGGAAATGCGGAGACTATCTATAAACGGAAAAATCAGAGGACTTAATTTTTCATTATCAAGCCACTTCAAAAGGATACCTCGAGACCCCGAGGACGTGGATTGCGGCCGAGTTCCCTCCATCGGGGCTCGAAGAGGCCCGACTCAAAGAAGATAAAGACCGAGGCTAGGGCAAAGGGGGAAACTCCCAAGGCACGCGCCTAAATCTGACAGAGCCGACCTATCCAGAGCCTATGTCGGAGCGTCACGTCTAGCCGTCCTATCTCCATACTTTACAATTAATGTATGTTGTACTATAACCGGATTGACCCTCCTATATAAAGGGAACCCACACTACTTTCTAGGGGGATGATGTTGCTCCAACTATTCTCCACAAGATCAATAATATACATACATACATATATATATATATATATATATATATATATATATATATATATATATATATATATATATATATATATATATATATATATTTGCTCGTTCTTGCTGGCTCGAGGTCACTCTAAGCATTTATTAGTTTCATACTTGTTCTTCGTTTATTGTTTGGTATTGGCCGTAAAGAGCCTTATTTGATCATATCTTAACTATTATTCCATTTTCGACTACCCCGATAGCTTGAGATCGAGCTGGATATCGACCTCGAGGTCCTTCATCGGCTTGTCCGAGGCTCAGGATGCAAGCCCTTGTTTGATTGCTGCCGCGTTTTAGCTTGTATCTCTTCGTTAAACTTCGTACACTTAGCATAAACGGTTCTAATAACTAGCATAAAGTTAGATCACGTACTTTTAAAATTCCATTTATAAATTTAATTGTTGTTACCATTTTCACGGTAAACAAACATGAAAAGTAAATGTCCAATATTGAATTTGTAGATCACTTTGTTTAAGAAATTAGGTGATGAGAACTCTCGTATTTATTAAATTTGGATATGCAACATGTCTTCATCAAGTGTCAGTATTTTTATTCTTCTTTTTTGGGGGACCAAATATAAAGGTATTGAATTTTTTAATTGGTAGAAGATAGTGATAGAAAACAGTCGGACAAACTTTATTACCTGCATTTGTACCATATTAAATATCTGAATCATCGTCTAATAGCTTCAAGCTTTAAAGGGAAAGAAAGTCATGATATTAATAATTTTAGTTCTGCACCACCTAAGACTAAAAACACCAGTAGTCACGAGATTAGAAAGAATTATAAAAAAATACATTGATTTCCTATCATAACAAAAAATAGTCTATATTTTTAAATTTTATCCCACTTAATTTATATTGTATATATTTTAAAAACATTAGCTCTTGCAAATTCAAAATATGTATTTTTACAACCATTGCTTTTAAAAGCTATGGAGTTAAATTTGTATTCTCACAACCATTATTTCCACTCTCTTTTCTTCTCACTTTTTTTTACATATGTTTCAAGGGACCATCCGCCATTAATGCTTCTCCCACTATAGTACCTGGTTGCAACGTAAAAAAATTGAAAAGTAGAAGTCCACCATTAAAGGGCATTCAAAGCTTTGCTTTAGAAAATAGAATTTCTTCTAATTTTTAATTGTTTAGATTGAGTGTTGTTCCAATTGATTGAAAATATTAAAGGAGTTCAGAGTTTAAATTTGAAGTGATTTGAAGTATATCTGAGCAAGATTTGAGTTAAATTTCAGAAAAGCGCAAGGAAGAAGACAAAGTCAGTTTTTGTATAAATATGTATAATCTTGTATAATAGTGTATGTGAGTGCATAAACACATCGTATACATTATTATACACTTTTATACACCTTTATACAAACGTCTGTAGACGAACTTTTTCCATGATTTTCAGTTGCAATTCTGTTCAAAACCAGTTCAAATCTCCATTAAATGACTTCAAATTTTATATACAACCTCCTTATACTTTTTCTAACAAGTCTAAATAACATCCACTTCAAATTTCTCACAAAATCAAATTCGAAATTTAAACCCACATATATAAGTATGTTAAAAATCTAATTTTCACCATCCAAATGGATTTGGTTTGTGGAACTAATATTTGAGTCACAATTACTAATTCGAAAATTAACTTAAAATCTTGAGCAATCCTTTTTAAAAATTAAATGGTAATTTTGAGAACCTATTAGAATTGAATGTTGAATCTTAGCCAATTATTTTTGGGCTAGTTGGTTGTAAATTGAAATATGGACAATAAATTTGAAAAATGGGGAGCCCAATTGTTCTTATATGAAATTATCCCTAAAAATAATAGATTAAAATATAAAATAAATATTAAATACAATTAATTCGGATATCCAAATGGGCTTAATAAAATCTTCTCTAACTTTTGTTAAAATATCATGGTATAACCAGTTTTTACACTGGTCAAATAAAAATAGTCACCTTTTACCAAGTCAATTGAAAATAGCCACTATTTTGCTGCAATAGGGACCAGTCCAGTAAAATATACGGGAGTTCTGGTGCATTTGTGTACGATCCTGCATATTATACTGGACCGGTATACTTTGCTAACTCCTGTAAAATTTACGGGAGACTGGAGCACCAGTGCTCCAAACTCTAATATATTATACTGGACAATTATACTTGCTGGAAATCTCGTAAAATTTACGGGAGTTCCAGCATAATTATGCTTGAACTCCCGTAATTTTACAGGAGTTCAAGCATACTTATGCTGGAACTCCCATAAAATTTGCAGGCGTATTTTTCCGGATTTTGAACAATGTTTTCGCTCAGATTTAAAATGGTTAAATTTCGATGACTTTTGAAGCTTGGCTATTTATCAACAACCAGTGGTAAATCTGGATATTTTTAAATTTCTCGCCTAACTTTTAGGAAGTTAAAATAGCACGGTCTAGCCAGTTTTTAGACTGGTCATTCAAAAATAGCCAGTATTTTCCAAGTTATTAAAAAATAGCCACTATTTTGCTGCAACAGAGATCCATCCAGTATAATATACTGGAGTTCGGTACACCTGTGTATGAACTTCTAGCATATTATGCTGGACCAGTATACATTGTTGGCTCCAGTATAATATACTTGAGACTTGAGCATCAGTGATCCAAACAGTTCCAGTATATTATGCTGGAGTATTTTTTCCGGATTTTGAATAGTGTTTTCGTTCAAATTTATCTTTGCATAAAATGTGGCTAAATTTTAATTATTTTTAAAATCATGGCTATTTTTGAATGACTACTTATAAATATGACTAGTTTTGAATTTCTCCCTTTTAGGAATCGTTTGGTTAACTAATTCGGTCTAAAATTAAAAATATGTATTTTATATTTAAAATATAAGTTAATATCGATATGAATTTTATAAAATCTTGAGATTGTCTAATTGTTAAACAACTTTCTTTGCTACTTCCAAGCTGACTGACTCTGGAATTGTACGGCTCCGCTGTAAGCAGTCATCTCTAATCTTTTACCCCTAACGTGGCAGCTTTACATTCGCTTCAACCACCAACTAATGGATCACTCCACTTCACATTTCACATGCCAACACCTAGATAATGCTTTTGGGCCCCACTTTTAGCTTACGTGTTATCATCCACCTCAGATAAACCCATGCACAAAAATGCCACGTAATACCAAAAAGTTAGTGTCCCTCTTGTCTTTCTTTGCTTTAGAGATTTTGAAAAAGTAGATAACAAACAATGAATCGTCTAAGTATTGTTGTTGAGGTACGAGTATTTCTTTATCCTTAATCATATTATTTTAAATTCGTGTTTGTTGGAGAATACTTTATTTTTTTTATTATAGATTTTTCAGTGCGAATTTAAATTTATTCGTGCTCTAATACATATATTAAATAGTGAGATCAGAGAAAAAACCGAAAAAAGATAATAAAAACATATAATGACAAGTACATAAAGAGAATGCAGTGCTGATCATGAATGATAAGGTACATATTCCTGTGACTCTCCTCCATATACCCCTTACCCTCAATCCCTTTTTCTCTCTCTTTCATAAATTCACTTAAATAATTAAGTTTCATATTTTTAGCTGATTCAAGAAAGTTGACTTCTTCCCAACAATCACAGGTTCATTGCTTTAATTGAAACTCTTTCTGCAGTTTCAGTTTTGTTTTTCCTAATGTGATTATCAGAAATTTAATTAGGTGTCTTGCAATAATTTTGTTAGAAATTTGCATTAAAGAAACAATTGAGGTTTATACTAGATAGTAGTTTGGTTGATATATACAAGAATTTTGTTCTTGCTTTTGATGCACTAATGCTTGCATTGGATAAGCGGTCTACATCACACCTTCAGGGTGCGGCCCTTCCCTGAACCTGCATGGACACGAAATGCCTTATGCATCGGGCTGCCACTGCTTCTTGTGATTTTCATTGAGGAGTTATTAAAATTTTGGAATAACTTACTGTAGTCTATAATAGTTTGAAATATCTATATAGAAATTTCTGTTGTGCTTTATGAAAGTGTGAATTGTTTAATTATGCAAGTGTGTTCCATTACCAGATTCTGGCCAAGGGAATTAGGTATAAATCCCTAGGAGTTTGGTATAAATATTTATTAGGGATTTCCATTCGTCACCTGAGTATTTTAATTGATAAGAACAGATAACTAATCCAATATTTAGCTTGTGTTCTTTCACTGATTTCTTTTTGCAATTGTCATTTGAGTTCATCATTGATTCTGAGAGTTGCATACAATAGACTCTTGTGGTGCGGCCCTTCCCTGGACGCGCATAGGGGAGCTTAGTGCACCGGGTTGCCCTTTTTATTAATTCTGAGAGTTAATTGATAAAGATCTTGCACAAAGTTATCTTACTATGAGCTGGTTTATAATTTTTACTTTTAGAGGTTTTAGAAGAAATATTCCTAATAGTGTGTTGTGGCTTAGATGTGCAGAACAACTATTTCGAGGGTCGTTTGGATTTATGAACATGGAAATGGAGAAAACATGTGAATTTTGTATGTTATTGAAGCCAGTGGTGTATTGTGAGTCTGATGCAGCACACCTTTGCCTTTCCTGTGATGCTAAAGTTCATTCAGCCAATGCCCTTTCTAATCGCCATCCTCGAACCCTTGTCTGCGAGCCATGTGGATACAACCTAGCTTATATTCGATGTTCGGATCATCAAATGTTCATGTGTCGTGACTGTGATCGCCGCCATCACGACCTCTCTTCTCAACACCAGAGAAAAGTGATCACTAGTTATATGGGGTGTCCTTCTGCTAAGGATTTGGCAGCATTGTGGGGTTTCGGCTTGAGAGATTTGGAAAACACTACTCCACCAGATAAGTTCATCTCAACATCAAATGGAACAGTACATGGAGCCAAGGTCAACTCAAAAATTGTCAAACGGTCTCACTCATCAGCTGGAAGCTCTTCCTTAGCTTCTGAACTTGAATTAACAAGTCCCGTTGTCTCTGCAGAATCAGTAGTGGGATCAAAAGTTAACCGCACTAAGGTAGAAATCAGTAACTAAATACCTATTGTTTTGCAGCTTTTTCCTGAAATCCTGAATTGACATGTTGGAGACTTTATCATTTTTTCCATATTTTAATTATAATTTCTAATAGTAAGTTGATGGTTTCTGGGGAAGTGCTTCCAGGGTTGGTTTTGAATAGGGGTGTGCATTCGAATCGGTTTACCGATAAATCGAATCGATTATTTGTTATCAAAATCGAAAAAATCGAAACCTTATTGAAACGATAACGATAAGCATATGTTTAAATCGATAATCGTAAAGTAATTACCTATTTGTGTAGATTAATATAACATACCAAATGTATATATATTTCGCTACTATTTTGAAAGCAGCTATACAATATCATTTTCCCTAATCTATACCTTTTTTTTTACCCTACGTCCCTTACCCTATTATTTCCTCTACCACATTTAACGAATGATCATATTTAAAGATCAAGAGAATGAAGTTCAAATTAATGGAAAATAAAATTAGTCGTGATGATGTATTTTGTTTTATTTTGTTTTTTTATACCGTTGGAGTGTTGGTGGCATACATTTGATCCCTTACTTTAGTTTTGTTGCATGTGCTTGTTGATACAATTTTTATGTTATAAATGGTGTTCGCCTTATTTTTGCTTCTTTATATCCATATAAGTTAGGCGCGTTTATAATGATATACTTTCCATGGAATCCTGCAAATTTTCTTATTGGTGTAATCGATAACTGAATCGATGAGCCCCCAAAATCAATAAATCGAAATCGAAAAAATCGAAACCTTATTGAAACGATAACGATAAGCATATCTATAAATCGATAACCGATAAGTAATTATCGATAAGGGTCAAAATCGAATCGATAAATCAAATGCACAACCCTAGTTTTGAATACAAGTATTTCTACATGTGGGGGTTGACTGATGCATGATATTAGCATACTAAATAAAGGTGTCTTTACATCTTGGCTTGCTCATACATTGATTAGGTAGGAGAGCCTTGACATAACTAGTAAAGTTGCTGCCATGTGACTAGGAAGTCATGGGTTCGAGTCGTGGAAATAGCCTCTAGCAGAAATGCAGGGTAATATTGCGTACGATAGACCCTTATGGTCCAGCCTTCCCCAGACCCCGTGCATAGTAGGAGTTAGTGCACTGGGCTGCCCTTTAGATTATCATTATTAGGATTATGCATATAAGTATGAGGATAACTATGTCAACTGACTACTGACCAGTATAATCTTCCGCAGTTTGATGATAGAAGGGGTGATTCCAATGCAGTTAATCTAATTAATATTGGTTATGCAATTTAGCTTTCTCCTTTAAGGGATAAATCCTTACATATGACTGTAGATCGTAGCAATAAGTCATCTTACAGTGTAACTACTCAAACTCTTGTCTTCATCTTCTTATATCATGTTCGTTAATTGTCAAGGATCGATTATTTCATGAATGCCAATAGTTAATAAGGTGTACATGATAACATCCTCCCACCTTTCTTTGTAGGTAATTTTGGAAGTGTATTAGCTTTTATCCTTTACAAGTCATCTATGGCGTCCGTACCACTATAATCACTTGCTTCATTTCTCTAGGCGTTATGCTTGCATAAACGGGGGGAGAGCACTTCTTTCATTCTACAACAGATTCTTGACTTGGAAAGACTTCAGCTGACAGAGGGCAGTAACAATTTAACAAGTGGAGAAAGTCAAATTAGTGTTTCTTCATTCAAGCATGGTACATCATGGAATATGCATAACAAATTTGATCGCTTGCAGAGTTCATTTGATCTTGGCCCTGAACTTCAGGATTGGGGCACTACTCATGAATGTCCAGTTGCTGAATCTTTTCCGTTGTCGTTGCCAGATGGAGATTCGTTTTGGGAGTGTAAAAGTCCAGTTCAGAGTAATCAGGTCTACCGCTACTCTCTGTCATTTTCTCCCTTATCCCACTCACACATTTGAGGTTTATTTTGTATGGAGTACTCAAGGCTGATGGCAAAACCTGCCCTCGCCCCATAGAAGCATTGCAAGATTGTTTGCTTTGTTTAGATTCTCTCCTAGGATTGGACATATCTAAAGATAATGTTGTCTCTGGAATAAACTATAGCCTAAAGTCGTCAAAGTTGACAGAAAAAAAATGCATGCGCAAATATCATAGGTGTAGTCGGTTCCAACATAGGTAACTTTTCACCCTTCTGATCATGTAACTAGACTAAATTCAAAATCTTTCAGTTTCAAACTTAAGTTCTCATTTTCTATCTGGTATAGATGCATGATCCCTGCCTGCAGTTATCCTCTCGTGCTTCTTTATTCTTTTTTTTTTTGTGTGTGTGGAAATTTGTCAGAAGATGTAAGGAACACTGGCACTCACATTTTTCATTAAGGGGATCCTCTATGTAATCAATTCATGTCGGTGATTTGTCTGAAGGGATGTAATGAACACTGAGAGCCACATCTATCATTTAGGGGACAGTGTCCGCAAACCAGCTAAAGCATAAGACTTCTCATTAACTGATAATCCAACTTGCTTCATATGCGGAATTGTTTATCGCAGTGTCTAGGAAAAAATCTAGTTTTACTTAACTTGGAAATTTCAGGAACCAAAGAAGCAAGGCCATGCATTTCATTTTGCTGCTATGCTGGCAAAATACATTATCTTACAGAGCACAATTAGCTACAAAGAATTTATATGTGCTTTTAAAATCTTTACCTACAGTCACTAACACCTAATATTAAGAAACATAGGCTGAAATCTAGTATGATAAATAAATAAACTCTCTTTTTGTAACACCATGTACTGTGATGACTCTAGAATGAAACTCTTAGCGAGGTTAAATCACTATTTGCCTGTTTCTTCTCCTCTCCCCCTTATGATTTTCCGCACTATTTATCTGTTCCTTCCCCTCTTATCCTTATGATTGTTAGACATGTGCGCTCTTATGGGAGTCTAAATGCAGATACCACAGTCAGGGATAATGACTAGCCCAGCTCTCTTCTCCCTTATGACCATTGTGTGGGGTTAACTATTTTATTCATAATGTACTAGCAGAGGCGGATCTAGGATTTAATGGTCAGGAGTGCACTTTCGTGTTCAACCAAAATCTGCTTTGTATGTAGGGTGTCACTGCTAATATAATCAATATTTTCTAAAGACATATACAATGTATACATGGAATTTTTGCTAAACTTTCCGGGTGCTGGTGGCCCCTCTCCTTACAACATAGGTCCGCCTCCATGTACTAGCTTGATTATCTGAATTCTGCAGCTTTGGCCTCAAAATCTGCAAGAACTAGGACCTTATGCTGAAGAAGGATGTTTTGACAATTCCAACATGCCTGATGTTGATTTGACCTTCCAAAATTTTGAAGAACTCTTTGGCGAGGAGCAAGATCTGAATAACACATTGCTTAATGAGGAGGATATGACATGCTCATCTATGGAGAATTATTCTTCGATGGTTAAATCAGATCATAGCTACGTCAAGAGGGTTGAGGTCTGCAATATATTGCCTTACGGTTTTCTCTAGTTTGATTTGTTCTCACTCGACAAAACATCTAGTTTTCTTGTACTGCAGAAACTGAGTCAGATTTCTACCAGTGACCTTTTAATTACATAATTTTAGCCTGCAAGTATGTTGAAACTTTATTTATGTTATTAGAGGTTTTTTTCAACTGATGACAGGATATATCAACAGCTTCATCAGTCTGCAAAAGACGGCCAACTCACTTCAGCCAAAGCCATGTTACCTCTGATGAACACATTCCCACAATCAAGGATTGTCCTCCACCAATTCAAACAAACTTTTCACCGGTGTCCTTCTCAGCATCAAGGCTGAGCAGTGAAAGCAGTGGTAATGAGTACGTGGATTCACCCGCTTCCAACGAGCAGAAGGTTTCATGTAATTCACAGTTGGACAGTAAAGAGAATCAATTAGCAATGCACAAAGAAAAAAAGAAGGCTCGGCTGTAAGTACAAGTCTCTTTCTTGATGTTAAATATATCCATATGCTGTTTGGTAGCTCGTTACTGCATGTTTTAGTTCTGTATTCAGGTTTGAGAAACAAGCTCGGAATACACCTCGAAGAGCCAGGACTAATTTAAAAAAGCATCCAATAAAAGGGAGGATCGTAAAGGTGGACAGATATGAATCTGATGCAGTTAGTTTATCTCGAAGCTTTTAAAGTTGCCCTGGTTTAATGTGTGCGACTCGTGTACATACCATCAAGCATCGCTCAGTAACTCAAGTCATCGTTCTGAACATCTGTTGTATGTCCGCTCCTGTTAATTGTTTCTTCGTTACCTTAGTGTAAAGCCTAATTTTGTGTTCTAACAGAAATGAGCAACATTTATGCTGGCTTTTATGTTTGCTGTTATCATTCAACTCTTTCTGTAATTTTATGCTCTTCAGAAGCAACACAATGGAGATAAAGTGATAAAACAAGATTTGTTTTCTGAAGTTATGTGTTATTAGTTGTCATTCCTAGTCCAACTTTGCAAGCTGTTTTAACCTGGGCGGTTTTAGCCTTAAGTATATGGGTTCTTGTGAACCCAGTAATTTTTGCCCAAACCTTGTACTTTTATTAAGAAGCCTACTCAGTGGCGGATCCAGGATTTTTATCAAGCGGGTTCAAAAAAAATTGAAGGACATATATGACTAGCTGGTTTTGAACTCAAGACCATGTGGAAAATTTGAACCCTCTTTGCCAACAAACTAGGCATTTTACTTGTTTGAAGTGGGTTCAAAATTATATTTATACATTTTCTTCTTCGGAAACAACAAAAATATACCTATATATATAGTGTTATTTTTCGATGAAGCGGGTTTATATAAACTCACTTGAGTCTACTTGGGACCGCTTGTAAACCAAGTTATTATTACATATATAACTCGAGATTTTGGATCTGCCTCTATGACCATAACATAAACTAAAGTTGTATTATGCTTCCTCCAGTTCTCCATCGCACTTCTTTTTCTCGATGCCTGTTCAACATGTTCTTGAGAATGGCACTCGCTCTCCTACTATTCTTCACTGGACGGTTTGGACGAAGTTCTGCCTTTTTTTTCCAAACTAACATTAAAAAGGCTATATTACGCTGAGACAGAGGTGGACCTACGTTGCATGTAGAGGGGTCACTCCCATTAGCCTCGGCAAAAATCATATATATATATATATATATATATATATATATATATATATATATATATATATATATATATATATATATATATATATATATATATATATATATATATATATATATATATAGAGGGGACCCTTAAATATTTTAGTTGTGTCCCAGACACAAAAAGGAGGACGGAAGAAGTGCGAAGGGAAGAAGTGGTTATGTTGGACGCTTCAATTTCCTTGTTTGCTAATTTCCAGATGATCCGGGTTTGAATCCCTTCTTTAGGTTTTTTAGTTAATCCCTTCTGAGGTGGTTCGGGCATGTTCGGAGGAGGGGCTCCGATGCCCCGGTGAGGAGCTGCGAGCGGTTGGAGATTGTTGGTGGTCGGCGAGGGAGAGGGAGGCCTAAGAAGCATTGGGGAGAGGTGATTAGGCAGGACATGGCCAGAATGCAGGTTACCGAGGACATGACTCTTGATAGGGGAGTCTGGAGGTCTAGAATCAAGATTGTAGGTTAGGGGCTCATAGGTGATTAGTGTTTTAGTATGGTAGTTCCTGCTTGATATTACTGCATGCGACTGTATTTATGTTGCTTATGTTTTCATAACTATTTACGTTACTTTTGTGGGAGTACTTATGCTTTATTATTTGATTTAGTCTTGCTTGTGTTTCTAATTTTATCTCTGTTTCTTAATGCAGCTTCCCCATTTTTACTCTACTCGCCGAGGGTCGATTGGAAGCAGCCTCTCTGCCCTTTCGGGCAGGGGTAAGGCTCGTCTACATATTACCCTCCCCAGACCCCACCTGGTGGGAGTATACTGGGTAGTTGTTGTTGTTGTTGTTGTTGTTGAAAGCAACGTACTTTCTTTATACTTAATAACAAATTGTTTTATTTTTTTCTTTTGAATTCAATTATAGTTTAGTTCTAACTTCTAATACTATTAACTTTTTTTTTCAAATTTGTCCCTTAAAATTAAAAGCTTCAGATTGCAACTTATCACTTCAGAAATAGAAATATACAAATCCTTATGCTACGTCCTTCTTCATCAATCACTTTGACTCCGACTGGATAATAGAAACTGAGAGTTTATGACTCTTCTTTAGTTTTTGTTTACTAGTAACATAGCCTTAATCTTAATTTTTTAAAAGTTTGAACGCCCTTTTGATCATTAACTCTCTTTTTTTAAAAAAAAAAAAAAAAATTTAGAAATATTAAAGTGCGAAACATGCTTAATCAAATATTTCCTTCCCATAACATCCAGTTTGCGAAGAAATCTCTCTTTGTTCGGTGCTTTCTTTTCTTTAGAACTTCCTTTTGTTTATACTTGGATGATAAGTTATTGTAATCATTAAGTTTTCAAAGAGTTGCAAGTCGAATTTTATCGCTAGTGATTAGCACATAGTGATGCTCCCATTGTGCTCAAATCATGGGTCCTCCTCTGTGCCGAGATGTGGATTATTTAATGATTAGTTCTGTGGTTGTAAAGGGGATTAAATTAGTGAATTTTTGCTCAACAGGATAGCATCCATCTCAAATCAGGGCATCTCTAGTTCTGATTCTTGACATCCTCATACTGACTTCTACCCATTGTGTTTGTTTGATAACTATGGGAGATTTTGCTTGGTAATCCACCATAAATGTTATTCTAATTTATAGTTATATAACCTTTTTCTGTCACGACCTAAAACACAACATGTTGTGATGACGCTTATCATGATACTAGGCAAGCCGATAACTCATACATACCGACACTCACAAAATCTCATAAAACTAGACAAAAGTGTCATAACTAGATACAAAAGCTTCCCAAAATCAGGGTGTCACTTAGTACATGAGCATTTATACAAATAAAAAGTCTGATACACTGTCTAAGAAAAACATAAATTAAATAAGTAAATCTGAGGGTTAGAGGAGGATAGTCAAGATCTGCTGACGTTAAGACAACTATCTCGATAATCTTTGAACGGCTGAAGACTCTAAGATCAACAAGCACCGTGCACGGAAATATCTGGACCTGCACACAAAGTGCAGGGTTTAGTGTGAGTACAACTAACTCAATAAGCAACGAATCTAACCTTTGGACAGAAAGTAGGGATGAGCTTAATCATTGCAGCCCACATATAGAATTTAACAGTACGAAACTTCACAGAAAATATGACAGTAATATCTCAGAAATTCATATTCTGCAGGTAACAGTACAAGAATTTGGATATGCTTCTAGGTTTAACAATTAAACTCAGAAAAAAGCATGTCAAGTCTGAATGATATGAGGAATATAACATCTCTATATGTACATGGTAATGTGAACATCATATGATAACGCATCATAATGAAGACCTCGCACACTCTCACTCTCGGAGTACTCGGCATAACTGTCCCAATTATCACTAATCATACTCAATTCACTCAGCACTGTACAAGGCAGATCCATGTGATGACTCGGCCGGTTGTTATTGGAATTTACGCCCCGATCCCCTATTAACTATTTCCCTTAAGTTCATTTATGCTATTTTGGGTTGCCGGGACGTTCGGTGTTAGGATTCGGAGTGTTTTGGGACACTTAGTCCCTAAATGAGAGCTTAAGAGTTAGAAAGTGGTCCGTGATCAGAATAGTGTGAAGACGACCTCGGAATGGAAATCTGATCGATCCATTATCTCCGTTAGGTAATTTCGGGGTTGAGAACATGTCCGAAATGTATTTTGGTAGTCCGTAGTTAATTTAGGCTTGGAATGTCGAAGTTTGAAATTTTGAAATTTCCGACCGATAGTAAGTTTTTGATCCGAGGGTCGGAATGGAATTTTGAAAGTTTCTATAGCACTGTCATGTCATTTGGGACGTGCGTGCGAAATTCCAGGTCAATCGAAGGTGTTTTGGTTAGGTTTTTTTATCGAAAGCAGGTTTTGATGAAATTTGAAGTTCTTAGGCTCAAATAAATAATTAATTCAAGTTTCCGGCGTTACTTTAGGTGGTTTAAGGATTGGTACAAGTTTGAATGATGATCGGGAATATCTTCGTAGGTTTGGTTGGGGTCCCGGGGACCTCGGGTGTGTTTCGGATGCTCAACAGAGCGTTTTGGAGTTTGAAAATGTTGCAGAAAATCCATCAGCTGTGTAGGCCCCAAATCATTCTTCACGTTCGCGTTATCCTCTTCGCGTTCGCGTAGCTTCGGACTCCTTCCTCTTCACGTTCGCGTCCTCCTCCACGCGTTCGCGTAGATTAATTCTGGAGGAGGACAAGTTTTCTTCATTGCATTTGTGTTAAGTGCTTCGCGTTCGCGAAGCTTCACATTTTCCTTAACCGCGTTCGTGTCAAGGTTATCGCGTCCGCATAAATTTATTGGACTCTTAGGGATGGGCTTGATTTTATTCAATGCGTTCGCATAACCCAAGTCGCGTTCGCGTAGTTCACTGAACCCAGGCCTTCGTGTTCGTGCCCCTTCCTTTGCAATCGGTAAGGGCATTTTTGGTCCCTTTATCTTTCCTTCTTTGCGAAACGCGAGTTCCTTTCCGTGTTCGCGATTCTTTACTTATCTGAGCAGTACTTAACATTCAAAAATGAGGTTTTGCCATTTTTATCAAAATACAAGTTTGAAAGCTCGAATTTGGGAGCAATTTTGAAGGTTTTTTCGAGGGCAACTACTGTGTAACGATTCTCTACTTCCTTATGCATACAACCCACTAATCTAACGACGAATTCATCCTTAAGTTTGGATTTTTGAATTAAAATTGGGGAAAACTTCCAAGACCAAGCTAATGCGTTTTGAGTGGGTGTTTAACCTCCGATTTAAGAAAATTTTATATGGTTATAGTCGTGAGAGTACGAGGGTTCTGAAAATGTAAAAATTATTCGATTTCGAGACGTTGGCCTAAGGGACATTTTGATCATTTTACCTATTTTTGTGCCTTAGATTTAAATTAAATAGTAGAATCAGTTGATGTTATTTACGATATGTAATTAAATTGAATAGATTTGGGCCATTTGGAGTTGAGAACTCATGACAAAGGTGTGGTTTCTAGTTGATTTTGTACCGGTTCGAGGTAAGTGGCTTGTCTAACCTTGTGTGGGGGACCTTTATCCTAAGGACATGATATTTGATGCTTGAATACCTTGTACGTGTGGTGATAAGCGCGTACTTGAGCTAATTGTTGAAAATTCGTTTTTATTTGAAATATTTAAATTGAGTTTTCTTGCTTAGTTGATTATTCTAAATGCAAGTATATCCTGTATTAACTAGAAAAGCATGCTCAGTTTGATTAAACTGCCTATTTACTCAAGTTGCCTAAATTCTATTGCGTGAAATATGTTAGTTAGTACTATCTGTTGCCTTGTATTGTTGTACTTCATTTTTGAATGTTCGCTGGTTGTGGTTGCGCATTTACATTGAGAATACGGATGTGGGATTCTAGTAGCTCCCGTTATTTGTTTACTTTGGGACTACGGGTTAGATTTCCGCTAGATCCTCCTGCACTTTTACTTTGGGACTGCGGGTTAGATTCCCGATAGACCCCCCTGCACATATAACGGACGATGGGATGGTATCCCAGGAGATACTTCGGATATACACATATGATGGACTATGAGACAGTATCCCAGAAGATCCACAGGACGGTTGAGAAAGGACTACATGACGCTATCCTGGGAGATCCTCGTTTGGTAACTTGGTATTGAGCTGTACATTTCTGTGTTTACCTTGTTCATCGCTTATACGGTGTTGCTTGTAAATTTTGTCCTATTTCACGGTTGTTCGCATTATATTCCATCTGCTTTCATACTGTACATACTTATTATATTGTTTAACCTCAGTAGGGACTTGACCTTTCTCGTCACTACCCGACCGAGGTTAGGCTTGGCACTTACAGAGTACCGTTGCGATGTACTCACGCCTTTTCTGCGCATGTTTTTCATTTGCAGATCTAGGTACTTCCACTCAGGCGCACTATCAGTGAGACAAGGAGAGCTACTGAGACTTTATCTACTGCGTCCACAGACCGAAAAGTCTCATTTTTATTCTATCTTGTAGCATTTAGACTTCTGTCGTACTTTGATATAGACTATTCTGGCGTTTAGAGTTCTTATTGTATTTTCTATTAGCTTGTGTTGCCGGTAAGTTTTCGGGTTATGGGGTAAATTTGTAGACACATGCATTATTGAGTTGCACATGCCAAGTGACACTTATATACATTCTGTTCTTCCAGCTGTTTAGTTTTAATTATTTAAAATCCGCAAATTATGTTGTTTTTCTGCAATGATTAGGATTACCTAGTTACAAAGACTAGGTGCTGTCACGACATGTTCACGGAGGGTGATCTAGGATAGTGACAAGTTGGTATCAGAGCTCTAGGTTCCTAGAATTCACAAAACACAGTCCGGGTTATTAGAGTTTCGCGGATCAGTACGGAAACGTCTGTAATTATCTACGAGAGGCTATGTAACTCTTTAGGAAAAAAATCTTCACTTCATTCGATTTCCCTATCGTGCGATATTTTTGACATTAGTTCTAAACTTTTGTGTTCTATTCTCTCATAGATGGTGAGGACACGTGTTACTTGGGATGATTAGGCACCCGCGCCCCCTACTGCAGCCATCAGAGGCAGGGGCCGGGGTAGAGTTCATGGACGCGCACGCGGTGCAGGCAGAGCACCTGCGTGAGCTGCCGCTGAGGTACCACCAACGATCTAGCCGGAGTTCAGGCAGCTGACACGCGTACAACTAGTACTACTACTCCAGCCCTTTAGGAGACATTAACTTAGTTCATGTCTATGTACACCACCTTGGCCCAGGTGAGGTTGCTTCCACTCGCTGCAGCCGCATCCTTGGCCGGGGGAGGAGCCTAGACTCCCGTAACCCGCACTCCTGAGAATAGAGTGCATATGGAGCAGGTCCCAGACATCATTTTTGTACCACCTGCAACGCTAGTTCAGCCCAAGGATGGGTCAGCTATTTCAGAGGACGAGCAGATGAGGCTTGAAAGGTTTAAGAAGTATAAGTCTCCCGTGTTCAGCGGTTTAGCATCGGAAGATGCCTTGAGATTTCTAGAGGAATGCCAACAAATTCTTCGCACTATAGGTATAGTAGAATCCTGCGAAGTTTCCTTTACTGCCTTTCAGCTTCAGGGAGCCGCCTATGATTTGTGGCACACTTATGAGATAGAGAGTCTGGGTGAGGCTGCTTCACTTACTTGGACCCAGTTCTCGGATATGTTTCTGAGAGAGTTTGTTCCCCAAAGCCTCAGGGATGCATGGTGCGCAGAGTTTGAGCATTTGCGCTTGGGTGCTATGACAGTTTCACAGTATGCCATCCGTTACACCAGATTAGCCAAGCATGCACCGGCCTTGGTTGCTACAATCCGTGAGAGGGTCTTATCCCACCCATCAGATCTAGCATGGATCGAGAGTTGGGGACGGACATTCCTTATCAGTAGGTACTGTGAATTGTTAGGAGGATAGAGGGTATGCTCTCTAGGGAGCGGGAGCAGAGAGAGAGGCCAAAAGGTCTCGAGAGCGGGCCACTACTCTGGTGTCCGTACCCCAACAGCAGGTCGACATGGCAGGGGTTATATGGGTCACCCCGTTCATTCAGCTCTTCTTGCAGCCAGTTGTGCTCCAGCTTCTCCTAGACCTCAAAAGCCTTACTATGCACCTCTAGTTTCTAGCGCGCCTCCTCGCGGGTGCTTTCAGAGGTCAGTCTAGTAGGCCTGGCCCTAGCTGGTCACAGCCACCACGTCCGCCCAGAGCTTGTTTCGAGTGTGGCGATACACGCCATATGGTTAGGGACTGCCCAGACTTGGTAGGGGTACATCTTCACAGACTGCTCATCCACAGTGTGCTCCTCAGAGTTCTCAGGCCATGATCATAACTCCAGCTGCTACCCCATCTGCCCAGCCAGCTAGGAGCGGAGGTCAAGGAGGTAAGGTCGTCCTCGAGAAAGAGGCAAAGCTAGATATTATGCTATTCCTGCTTGTATCGAGGTTGTTGCCTCCGATTCTGTCATTACAGGTATTATACTGGTTAGTCACAGAGAGGCATCAGTTTTATTCGATACAGGCTCTACTTATTAGTATGTGTATTCTTATTTTGCTCCATATTTTGGTGTAGCCCGAGATTCCTTGAGTTCTCCTGTTTATGTTTCTACTCCATTGGGAGATTCTCTTGTTGTGGATCGTGTTTATCGGTCGTGTTTGGTTACTATTTATAGTTTTAAGACTAGAGCAGATTTATTGTGTCTCAATATGGTGGATTTTGATATTATCTTGGGCATGGATTGTTTGTCGCCCATTATGTTATTCTTGATTGTCACGCCAAGACCGTGACGCTGGCTATGCCAGGTGTTCAGCGTGTTGAGTGGAGTGGTACTTTAGATCACATTCCCAGTAGAGTAATCTCTTTGCTTAAAGCTCAACGTATGGTTGAAAAGGGGTGCGCCGCGTACTTAGCATATGTGAGAGATGGCAGTGTTGATACCTCTTCTGTTGATTCTATCCCAGTGGTACGGGATTATCCCGATGTGTTTCTGGTTGATCTCTTGGGTATGCCACCTGATAGAGAAATTGATTTTTGCATTGATTTGTTGACGGGAACTCAGCTCATTTTCATTCCTCCGTACCGTATGGCTCCTTATCAGTTGAAGGAGTTGAAGAATCAGTTACATGAATTGCATGATAAGGGCTTTTTTTGACCCAATGTTTCACCGCATGGTGCTCCTATCTTGTTTATGAAGAAAAAGGATGGTTCAATGCGCATGTGGATCGATTATCGTCAGTTGAACAAGGTTACAGTGAAGAACCATTATCCTTTGCCTCGTATTGATGATCTATTTGACCAACTTCAGGGTGCACAGGTATTTTCTACGATTGATTTGTGCCCAAGTTACCATCAGCTGAAGATTCGGGAGCCGGATATCCCGAAGACTGTCTTTAGGACTCGGTATGGTCATTATGAGTTCCTTGTTATGTCATTTGGGCAGACCAATGCCCCAACAACATTTATATATTTGATGCATAGTGTGTTCAGGCCCTATCTTGACTCGTTCATTATTGTTTTCATAGATGATATTCTTGTATACTCCCGGAGTCGGGAAGATCATGAGCAGCACTTGAGGACTGTGTTTCATACCCTGAGAGAGAAGACGTTATATGCAAAGTTCTCAAAATGTGAGTTTTGGTTCAGTTCTGTGGCATTCTTGGGCCACGTAGTATCAAATGAGGGCATTCGGGTGGATCCTAAGAAGGTGGAGATCATGCATAGTTGGCCATGGTTATCCTCAACTACAGGGATTCGCAGCTTCCTTGGCTTGCGGGTTACTACCATTATTTTATGGAAGGGTTTTCATCGATTGCAGCCCCTGTGACTAGATTGACCCAGAAGAGTGCTCCATTTCATTGGACAGAGGAGTGTGAGGCGATATTTCAGAAGCTCAAGACAGCTTTGACTACAACCCTATTTTGATATTGCCCACTGGTTCGGGGTCTTATACAGTTTATTGTGATGCCTCACGGGTTGTCCTTGGAGTGGTGTTGATGCATGACGGTAGGGTGATTGCCTACGCGTCCAGACAGTTGAAGATAAATGTGAAGAACTACACTGTCCATGATCTTGAGTTAGCTGCTATTGTTCATGCCTTAAAGATCTGGCGTCATTATTTGTATGGTGCGTCTTGTGAGATTTACATTGACCATTGGAGTTTGCAGCACTTTTTCAAGAAAAAGGATCTAAACCTGCACCAGATGAGATGGTTTGAGTTGCTGAAGGATTATGATATTACTATTCTTTATCACCCGGGCAAGGCCAATATGGTAGCCGATGCCTTGAGTCACCGGACGGAGAGTTTGGGGAGTTTATTTACTAGCTTCAGATAGGCCTATGGCGATGGATGTTCAGGCCTTAGCTAGTCAGTTTATGAGATTGGATCTTTCGGAGCCCAGTCGGGTTCTAGCCTGTGTGGTTTCTCGGTCTTCATTATTCGATCGTATCAGGGAGCGGTAGTATGATGACCCTCATTTACTTGTCCTCAGAGACACAGTTCAGCACGGCGATGCCACGGATGTGACCATTGGAGACGACGGGGTATTGAGGATGCATGGTCAGATTTTTGTGCCTAATATTGATGGGCTTCGGGAGTTAATTTTAGCAGAGGCTCATAGTTCACGGTATTCCATCCAACCGGGTTCCGCGAAGATGTATCAGGACTTGAGGCAGCACTATTAGTGGAGGTGGATGAAGAAGGACATAGAGGGTTTTGTAGCTAGATACCTCAATTGTCAGCAGGTGAAGGCTAAGCACCAGAGACCGGGTGGGTTGCTTCGGCAGATTGAGATTCCATAGTAGAAATAAGAGAGGATCACCATGGATTTTGTAGTTGGTCTCCCATAGACTGCGAAGAACTTCAATGCCATTTGGGTTGTTGTAGATCGGCTAACCAAGTCCCCGCACTTCGTTCCTGTGTGTACTACTTATTCATCTGAGCGGTTAGTAGAGATTTATATCACGAAAATTGTTTGTCAACATGGAATTCCACTTTCTATTATTTCAGACAGAGGTACTCAGTTCATAACACGGTTCTAGAGAGACGTTCAGTAGGAGTTGGGTACTCAGGTGATGATGAGCACACTTTCACCCCAGACGGACGGACAGTCCGAGCACACTATTAAAATTCTTGAGGATATGCTTTGTGCATATGTGATTGAGTTTGGAGGGTCTTGGGATCAATTCTTTCCATTGGAGGTGTTTGCTTACAACAACAGTTATCAGTCCAACATTCAGATGGCACCGTATGAGGCTTTACATGGTAGGAGGTGCAGATCTCCCGTGGGTTGGTTTGAGCCGGTGAGGCGAGACTATCGGGCACATATTTGGTTTAGGATTCGGTGGAGAAGGTTAAGGTGATTCAAGACAGACTCCGTACAGCCTAGTCCAGACAGAAGAGTTACGCAGACCGGAAGGTTCGTGATGTTTTCTATATGGTTGGTGAGCAGGTTCTGCTACGGGCTTCGCCTATGAAAGGTGTCATGAGATTTTGGAAGAAACGGAAGTTGAGTTCGTGATTTATTGGCCCTTTTAAGACTTTGAGGCGAGTTGGGAGGTTGCTTAGGAGCTTTCCTTACCTCCCAATTTTGTCGGGGTCCGTGTATTTCATGTTTCGATGCTCCGGAGGTATCACGGTGATCTGTCACAGGTGTTGGATTTCATTTCAGTCCAGTTGGACAAGGATCTATCCTATGTTAAGGAGCCAGTGGCTATATTGGACAGGCATGTTATAAAGTTGAGGTCAAAGAATATTACTTCAGTAAAGGTTCAATGGCGGGGTCAGCCGACCGAGGAGGTGACTTGGGAGACCGAGCAGGATATGCGCAGTCGATACCCTCATCTTTTCACTTCTTCAAGTACGTTCTCTATGCTCGTTCGAGGACGAACAAATATTTAAGTGTAGGAGGATGTCATGACCTGGCCGGTCGTTTTTGGAATTTACGCCTCAATCTCCTATTAACTGTTTATCCTAAGTTCATTTCTTCTATTTTGGGTTGCCAAGACGTTCAGTGTTAAGATTTCGGAGTGTTTTGGGACACTTAGTCCCTAAATGAGGGCTTAAGAGTTGGAAAGCGGTCTGTTATTGGAACTGTGTGAAGATCTCAGAATGGAAATTTGATGGCTCCATTAGCTCCGTTAGGTGATTTCGGGGTTGGGAGCGTGTCCGGAATGTATTTTGGAAGTCCGTAGCTAATTTAGGCTTGAAATGCTGAAGTTTGAATTTTAAAAGTTTTTGGTTTGATAGTAAGTTTTTGATCCGACGGTCGGAATGGAATTTCAGAAGTTTTTGTAGCACCGTCATGTTATATGGGACGTGTGCGCAAAATTTCAGGTGAATCGGATGTGTTTTGGTCTCCTTCCTCTTCCCATTCACGTCCTCCTCCACTCGTTCGTGTAGAATAATTTTGGAGGAGGACAAGTTTTCATCATTGCATTCGCGTTATGTGCTCCGCGTTCCTGAAGCTTCACATATTCTTTAATCGCATTCGTGTCAAGGTTGTCGCATTCACATAAGCTTTATTGGACTCCGAGGGCTGGGCTTGATTTTATTCAACGCGTTCGCATAACCTAAGTCACGTTCGTGTAGTTCACTGAACCAAGGCCTTCGTGTTCGCGTCCCTTCCTTCACGATCACGAAGGGAACTTTTTGTCCCTTTATCTTTCCTTCTTCGCGAACGCGAGTTCCCTTCCACGTTCATGATGCTTTACGGATCTGAACCAGTACTTAACATTCAAAAAACGAGGGTTTTGCCATTTTTATCAAAATACAAGCTTGAGAGCTCGGATTTGGGAGTAATTTTAAAGGTTTTTGGATGGTAACTATTGGGTAGCGATTCTGTACTCCCTTATGCTTAAAACCCACTAATCTAATGACGAATTCATCCTTAATTTCGGATTTTTGAATGAAAATTGGGGAAAACTTCTTAGACCAAGCTATTGAGTTTTGAGAGGGTGTTTTCCCTCCATTTGAGAAACTTTTATATGGTTAGACTCGTGAAAGTACGAGGGTTCTAAAAATATAAAAATTATCAAATTCCAAGACATTGGCCTGAGGGGCATTTTGGTCATTTGACCTATTTTCGCGCTTAGCTTTGAATTAAATAATAGAATCAGTTGCTTGAGATGTTATTTAAGATATGTGATTGAATTAAATAGATTTGGGCCAATTGGAGTCGGGAACTCGTGGCAAAGGCGTGGTTTCTAGTTGATTTTGTACCGGTTCGAGATAAGTGGCTTGTCTAACCTTGTGTGTGGGACCTTTCCCCTTAGGACATGATATTTGATGTTTGAATACCTTGTACGTGAGGTGACGAGCGCGTACTTGAGAATAATTTTTGAAAATCCATTTTCACTTGAAATATTTAAATTGAGTTTTCTTTCCTATTTAATTGTTCTAAATGCAAGTTTAACATGCAGTAGTTAGAAAAACATGCTCAGTTGGATTAAACTGCCTATTTGCTCAAGTTGCCTAAATTGTAATACGTGAAGCATGTTAGGTTAGTAATATCTCTTGCCTTGTATTGTTGAACTTCATTTCTCAATATTCTCTGGTTGGGACTACGGATGTGGGATTGCGGTAGCTCCCTCTTATTTGTTTTCTTTGAGACTACGAGTTAGATTCCCGGTAGATCCCCCTACACATTTACTTTGGGACTATGGGTTAGATTCCCGATAGATACCCCTGCACATATAATGGAATACGAGACGGTATTCCAGGAGATCCTTTGGATATACACATATGATGGATTACGAGACGGTATCCTAGGAGATCCACAGGATATTTGAGAAAGGACTACAAGATGGTATCCTGGGAGATCCTCATTTGGTAACTTTGTATTGAGCTGTACATTTTTGTATTTACCTTGTTCATCGCTTATCTGTTGTTGCTTGTAAATTTTGTCTTATTTCACTGTTGTTGGCATTATATTCCATCTGTTTTCATACTATACATACTTATTATATTATTTAACCTCAGCATTGCCCTAACCTTCCTCATCACTACCCGAACGAGGTTAGGCTTAGCACTTACTGAGTACCACTGTGATGCACTCACGCCTCTTCTACGCATGTTTTTCATTTGCAGATCTAGTTACCTCCACTCATGCGCACTATCTGAGACATGGAGAGCTACGAAGACTTTAAGGTTTATCCGTGCCCGCAGACCGAAGAGTCTCCTTCATATTCTATCTTGTAGCATTTAGTCTTCTGTCATACTTTGATATAAACTATTATGGAATTTAGAGTTCTTATTGTATTTTCCAGTAGCATGTGTTGCCCGTGAGTTTTTGGGTTTTGGGGTAAATTTGTAGTCTTCCGCATTACTGAGTTGCACATGCCGAGCGGCACTTATATGCATTCTGTTTTTCCAGCAGCTTAGTTTTAATTATTTAAATTCCACAAATTATGTTATTTTTCAGCAATGACTAGGCTTACCTAGTCATAGGGACTAGGTGCCGTCACGACATGCTCACGAAGGGCGAACTGGTGTCGTGACAATCCAACCCAAGGCAAATCCAGCTCAAATGTAAATGAATCAACAGGAAATGCGCTCAGTGTAGGTGTGCAAACTCCGGAGGGGCAGATCCAGCCCAAGCGCTAAAATAAGTCATATTCCGGCATGAATCAATAAAGCCTAATGTGGTGTGCAGTTCGATCCCACAAATATCACTCACAACAGGACCTTGGCCTTACTCAGTCGTCAATCTCTCCAGTCTCCCAGGCTCACAACACACATGCTAAGAATCCCAAATAAATGATACGATATGCGACAATGTACAATGACAGAGATTGAAATATGATATGTAATGACGAATGCGACTGAGTACATAACTACAATTAAGAAAATAACTCAACAACAAAGACAACAACAAAGAATGACCACGGAGGGTCCCAATAGTACCGCAAATAGCCTAAACATGATTCCTAGCATAAATCACAGCTCAAGTGCTACACATGATACAATAACAATGTTCAAATAAAATAGCCACACATTTTCATGGAATCGACTAAATGACAATTACTATTGTGCACTCCTATATGCCTGTCACCTAGCATGCAGGTTACCTCAATACCAATCACATAGATAAAATTTCGGGTTTCATATCTCAGAACTAAGTTTAGAAGTGTTATATACCTCAAACCGTGCAAATCTCCACTCCAATACGCCCTTGCCTCGTGAACAGCCTCTGAATGCCTAAAATCTAGATATAAACAATTCAATACGATCAACTCAACCTATAAGAGTCAATTCTATATGAAAATTCTAAGTTCTTAATCAAAAGGCAAAAGTCAACTCAAAAGTTAAACCCCCGGGCCCCCATCTTGGAAACCAATAAAAGATGCAAAATTCGAAAGTCATTCAAGCACGAGTCCAACCATACCAAAATTTCTCAAATCCGATACTAAATCGTCACCCAAATTCTCAAACTTAACTCCCCAATCCCTAGCACAAAAGTCAAGAAATTCGACCTAAAAAACACATAAACTAGTTGGAAAATTCAATGGGGAAACAATATTATTGAGTAAAAATGATCAAGGGTGGTTATCTCAAGAAACCCCTCAAAAACCCTCTCAATAATCTCCCTAGTTCGAGCTTGAAATGTCCAAAAGAATTAAAATTCTCGGAACAATCGAATTAATGCACACTGCCAGTGCTTTCGCACCTGCAACTCACTTAGCCGCATCCGCGGTCTCACTGGTGTGGGAATTTCTTCTGCTTCTGCACTTGCCCATGAAGGCCACTGCTTCTGCTTCTACGGACCAGGTTCCGCACCTGCGGACTCACCTCAACGCGAAATACTTCGCTTCTGCGAAGCCAGGTTTCCTTCCCATTTTTCGCTTCTACGAGTACCACTTCGCACGTACGACTCCGCTTATGCGGTTCACCTGTGCGCACCTGCGACCACTGCCTTCCCTTCTGCCCAGACTACACTCGCGACCTTATGTCGCTTTCGCGGTCATGCACCTGCGACTAAATCCATCTAGGTGTGATCACACTAAAGGCAAAATTTCTAGCAATGCTTCAAGTCCAAATTGTTATTCGTTAACCATCCGGAGTCTACCCGAGGCCCTCAGGACCTGAACTAAACATACAAGAAAGTCTTAAAATATCATACAAACTTACTCGGAAGTCAAATCACATCATACAACGCTAAAACTCCGAATCATGCATCGATTCAAGCCTTATGAACTTTGAACTTCTAACTTCTACATTCGATGCCGAAACCTATCAAATCGAGTCCGATTGATCTCAAACTATGCAAAAAATTCATAAATGACACAACAGACCTATTCCAACCTCCGGAACCAGAATCCAAGCTTGTTAACACAAAGTCAACTCTCAGTTAAACTTCTCAATTTCCAAAACTTCTAATCTTCCAGCTTTTGCCATTCACACCAAAATTAACTACGGGTCTCTAAATCATTATCCGGACATGCTTCTAAATGAAAAATCACCGAGTAGAGCTATCGAAACTATTGAAACTCCATTCCGCAGTTGTTTACATATAACTGAATATTTGATCAACCTTTTCAACTTAAGCTTCCAATTTTGAGACTAAGTGTCTCATCTCATTTCGAAACATCCCCGGAATCAAACCAACTATCCAGGAAGTTACATAGTAATAATTAAGCATAAAATGAGAAGTAAATGGGGGATGAGCCAACAACACTTAAAACGACCAGCCACGTCATTACATTCTCACGTGAAATCAATAAATAATGATACATGAAATCTTTATAGGGCCATTTTCTTCTATTTAAATTGTAATAAATATAGGAGATCATTTTTTCCTCCGCCACCACCAATACATGCACTGAAGAAATTCTATCACTTATTTTGGGCAAAATTTGGTTTTGTAGTCCACTATTCATTGTAGTTTAAGTTATATGACTCTTTTCACTAGAGATTAATAAAATAATTTTACGTCCCGCATTCTCTTATGTTAAAATTTTGTTGTAAAATTAATTGATGTAAGCTCGGGGATGAGATTATTTTAAGATTATAAGTATTACGTTATTTTAAATAAGTGATAAGTAAATTCGTGAAGGTGAGAGTGTAAGCGAATCGAAGAAAATAAATTTCGTCGAAGTTTGTCAATTTAGAATAAAATATGATACAAACTATAATACCTGGTATTTATGAACTAATGTCATAGAAGGTACCAGATGACCATGATAGTAGAGCACATAAAATGTATTAAATGTGAGTAATATTTTAAGGTATTTGAGATAATGTTTAATTGTGTGAATAATTAATTAAGTGTGGGGATAATTATAGTATTAATTATGATAACTAAGTAGATAAATATCTCCTTTGGGGCTGCCACATGGCATTAAAGATAAGCCAGAGTGGCACCAATATGTATGATGAATCATAACAAATATGGTTCCTACTTTAGACGTGAAAGTCTTTGATATACCTTTGTTTTGGACATAAACCCTAATTTACATTTGGTTGGGTCCTTTGTTAATGATATAGCTTGGATAAATGTTGAAGACGTGACAGAATGCAAAGCCAAGAAAGATACTTCTCCCTACACTTATCTTAAAATTAATACCAAACTTCATTTGGTAAGAAGTTATACACAATGCAAAGCCAAGAACGATACTCATCCCTACACTTATCTCGATGTAATACCAAAATCCATTTGGTAAGGGAGTTATACACAAAGGCAAGTAAAGAACAAAGGTGAGAGGATTTCGAAATTCATACGAGACTCCATAATATAATAGCAAGGGGATTTTTCAATTTTAAGAGAGTACGATGTAATCCTTTTCAAGAATATCATACAAATTTTTTCCTACTTCAGGTATGTTAAGTATATCCTTTCTTTTTTTTAGCATGATCTATACGACAAGAACAAAATTAGAAAATACACAAATTTCATAAAGGACTCTATTCATAGAAATACTAGAGATGTCGATGTTTTTAATTCCCTACGTGTCATATTATTCTATTGTCTGTTCATGGGTCTCAAAAATACGTAAATTGGTATAATTTATTTCATGATAGTAATGAGAGGCATAATGGTCTTATGACGTACCGAGAGATTTTATTAACATATTTTCACACGCATTTCATGAATTTACATATGCACATTGACCCATGACCAAATGGCGTTATAAATGCGTATATATGTATATGTATATGGGATATGGGAAAGCTTATGGCGTTATATACGCACCACCACCTGATCACCTGATATACGTTAATAATTTTGCTCACAGTGGCCGAGATGATATGATGGGATTCCCTCATAGGCTTGATGATGTTATGAACACATGTACCTATGCACGACATGATATTTATACGTATATGTATGGCATTTTAAATATTAAAGGATTTCATAAAGCTATTCAGATTTACATGTCGAGTCTTTTGCTCTATGTTTCTCTCATGTCTATTGCCTACATATTTTCATTTCTTACATACTTAGTATATTATTTGTACTGATGTCTCTTTTGTATGGGGACGCTGCGTTTCATGCCCTCAGGTCCCGATAGACAGGTCGAGAGTCCTCCGAGTAGGCAATCAGCTCAATGGAAGACGTTGATGCACTCCATTTTCTCTGGAGTTGCTTGTCTGGTCAGTATAGTTTAGATATGTATTGTTTGGCATGGCGGAGCTCCATCCCGAGCTTTACAATATTATATATTCTTAGAGGCTGGTAGACAGATGTCATGTATATGGATTTTTGTATGGCCTTGTCGGCCTATGTTTTGAGTATATAAAGGATCATGCCAGCCTTATAGGCATGTACGTCATATGTATAAGTTTGGATTACATGTTGGATCGTTAAATATCGAGTATTTCTCCTTGTTTTATTCTACTTATCTCATAATAGCCTTTTAGCTCATTTTCTTATGATAGCATGATACGAAAAAATACGTTACATTGATACTCGATTGAGTAAGATATCGGGTCTCCGTCAAAACCCTTCAATTTGGATCGTGAAAAATATAACATAAAGAATCTACTAATATAAGATCTTTATAGGTCATTTTCTTCTAATCAAACTGGTAAAGGGTATAGGAGATCATTTCCTCTTATTTTTTATCCTTTCCCTGCAAATTCAATAGGGTAATCTAACTCTAAACCTAATAATAGCTTATATAGATACAATTATATGTATTGAAAAGATATGCTTTTTATAATACCTAAGGTTATCTAATTAGCCGAGTCAATCCTTTTTTGGACCGGCTCAGACTGGTTAAAATTGGAATCGGCCCGAACCGATACAAAAGGGGCCGAGTGGGCTAGGTTAATGGGGTAAGGGGTAGGTCTAATCATCTTAGTTCCACTAGTTAATTGGACTGGTTAAATCCGGTCAACGCGATTCATTGTAGAACCAGTTAACCGGTACATACCGATTTAGCAGCTATTTTCAATATTTTTTAATTATTTTTGACTTTCTGACCGTTGGCAACGGTCTGCTGGGCCAAGGGTCCGTTAATGGCTGTTTTGCACAAATAGCCCATTTATGGGCCAATCTTTTTTTTAAAAAAATTAATACCTTTTGTAGTTACCTAATTAGCCCTTTGAAAAATTATAAATACACCCATATCTTCGTCATTCATTCTCTCATTCTTCAACTAAAGTGCAATCAAGTATTTGGCTCTCATTTTTTTGGAATTTCATTTGTCGTATTATTTTATTATTTGAAGTTTGAAGTTTGAGTTTGAACAATTGACGTTTCTTCGAGGTAACATTGAAGTTACGAAATCATCAAATGTTCAATGTATTGCCGATTCGATGCACTTCCTCCTGCTCTTTCTCTTATTTACTATTTTGTTTACTTATTTAATTTTTGCTAGATAAAATTTTCACAACATGTTTAGTGCTGCAATAAGAGTTTGTAATAAGGTTACTAATCGGGAAAATAGAAAAAGAGGTAGTACTTCAACATCTGATAGTAATTTAAGGAGAATTTTTCATAAAGCACCATCTTTTGGGTCTAATTAGCCATTTACAGATACCTTTTGCTATATTACGTGTTATATATACCTTTTATGTTGTTATATAATATATTTAATGTATTTAAGCTATTGTATTCATTAATACAATAGCAAAAGTAGGCATTAAAAGGGGAATTACAGCTAAGGTTGATATGTATTTGATTGTGTTTTCACGCGACCTTATCGTAAATACAGTAACGTATTCGCGTAAAATCTGGAAGGTTGAACTAGTTAAAAATGGAAAGGAAATCAAATCAACTTATATTCTCCTAATTTAACTCAACGAATAAAAACTATTACCAATTAATCTATATTCTTCCATTCACGATTCAACAAAAAAAAATTTAGTGAAAACAAGAGCAACATTTGTTCGCAGTTCTTCCATTCACTTCTCCCTTTTCTCTATTCGCATTTCTCAATAAAACCACGTAAAATTGCAATTGATACCATTGTATACAAAAAATGGTATAGTTCCATTATACATATGAAAAGTTTAACAGGGTTGTTGCGTCATTCTGTCAAGTGGACAGATGAGGATAATTACATCGATTATCCAATGGGAATACTGATAAAGGAGTATGCGTCATATAGTGATTTAGTTACTTCAATTTCTGATTAACTGGGCATAGATTTGAGCGCAAAGTCCATTAACATTCAATACAAAATAGAAGGGAATAGCACGCCAATATAAATACACAATGACATGGGTTACAGGGTGTATGCAGAATTGAAAAATGAAAACATGGAATTCGGGATGTATCCTTTGTGCATAACAACGATTGAAAAAGACCTTGTATCATGTGGTAGTTTAAGTGAAGGAGATATTGTGCAAATAGATGAATCACTCCAAAGGTATGATTCCGGTGTAGGTGATGCACTTGCTCTAGATCTTGTCAATTCAGGAGAAGCAATTGAGATGTTTGAACTGAACAAGGATTTGAAAATTTCAAAAATTAATCAAAGGGATGTTATTATTGGACAAGTATATAAGGATAAAGACATTGAAAAAGGTAATGGAGAATTATGCTATATCTCAAAGGTTTCAATTCCGGGTTGATAGGTCTAATAATGTCAAGTTTACGTGTATTTAATTAATTTATTTGTTTGTATTTTATATTATTGGTTTGAGCTGTAAGTTTAACATTTGATGTATTTTTGTGTATGTGTGGATTTCCACTTGATCATCACCGTTGTGTTTAACATAAGTTTGTTTATGGTCCTTAAATATATGTATTCATATGTATTTTACTGGTATAGATTAGATTACAATGTCTTTAATTATTTTTGTATTTTGTTTACTGTTCTTTATAAGTGTATGCATATAACAATAATTGTATTCAGTTGTATTTATTGTATTTAAATGGCACAATACATATTCTACCCATCGAACTTCGGATCAAATCCCTGTTATACACCTGTTGAAAACGTATTTTATTTTACACACCAAACTTTTCAAAAGTATGTCAATGAAACACTAATTTATCTATGTTTCATCCGCGTGTTACACACATAAAAATAAGAGTGTGAATGATTAAACTTTCATGTTACAAGTTTTATAAAGTATTCACATGTCTAACTTTTAAAAAATTTTCTTGTTACACCAATTAAAAAATCAATAGAAAGAAAAAAAATAACTCATCCCTCTCTTTGTCTTCTTCCCCAGACCCAACCCCCGATCCACATTAACGATCCTCCATCGGACCTCTCCTACCACTCATACAGCAAATATAATACCCATCTCCCTCAGCCTCCTTAAAATCTGCGGCTGCCGGAGTCACCGGGAAATTCCCAAAAGTTGTCGAAACAACTGGAAGATCAAATTTAGCCGGTCTTTTCCTCTTCCAAACCGGCGCAGAAGTAGAACATTTTGTAGAATTTCTAATAAGGTTAATCAATGCCGATGCCGGTAATGACTTCTATAGCCGAAGAATTTGAAATTGTAAAGACGGAGAAGAAGAAGAAGAAGAAGAAGAAGAAGAAGAAGAAGAAGAAGAAGAAGAAGAAGAAGAAGAAGAAGAAGAAGAAGAAGAAGAGGTAAAGGAAGGGAATTCCGTTAGGATTTTAGATGAATTAGGAGAAGAAGAATAAGAAAATGAAGCTGATTTACATAGGAGAGATTTGGTGACCGGAACCCAAGCCACCGGCGAGAATACCGGTGAATTTGAAATGGCTACGGTACAAGACATCGTTTTTTCCGGTTTTTTTTTTGCGCTCTGATTAAAGTTCATTGGAATTCCGTATTTTTCCATGCAATCAAAACTTAGAAACTAAAAATAAAGTTAATATTTTATAGATAAAAATGGTGAAAATTCATGTTATTTGTTCTGGTAGTGGCTGATGGAGTTTAGAGGAGGAGGTCGATTGGTAGGGGTGTTCTTTTTTATTTTTTTCCTTTTAAATATTATCAATTTGTGTAAATTTGATATTTTCTTTTTTTTTCTTGAGTTAGGACACGTGTCATGACCTTATTTGCGCGTGACTTCACACATATTCTAAAAGCTGGTATAGAAAAAAGTAGTGTGTAATTGACATACCTTTGAAAGGTTTGGTATGTAAAATAAAATCCGTATCAACAGGTATGTAACAGGAATTTGGTCCTAAGTTTTATGGGTAAAATATGTATTCTGCCTAATTAAATGCATATTACTATCATTGAATTCAGTTGTATAATAATTTATATATATATATGTCACAATGTATTCATGTCAGATTGTATTTGTGTGTATATGAGTGCATTTTTTTGTAAATATTTTTGAAAATCATATGGATAATAATTATTGTACATATGCATTATTATATATTTCAGAAGATTGTAAATGGAGGTTTAAGTCTTCAAGCATTAACAAATCAGAATTATTCAAAGTGAGAGAGTTCATTGATTACCATACATGTCCGCTGAAGGATAAGGTGTATGAGCAGCGGCAGGCAAGTAGCAGCCTTATAGGTGGTATGATTAGGTCTAAGCTTACTAATTATAATAGGAAATACACCCCAAAGGATATTATTGATGATGTGAAATCAGATTTAGGTGTAGATGTTAGCTACATATTGGCGTGGAGAGCTATCGAAAAATGTATGTAAGAAGAGCCAGTCAAGTTGAGCAAGATATACTTCTCGATGTCAAAAGTATAAACACAAGATGAATTTGACAGTCTGATGGAGAAGGTGCTGAAGGTAGATATTAGGGTGAAAGAATACTTGGAGTTAGTTGGATATGAAAAGTGGGCTAGTTTGTACGTACCTATTAACAAGGGATGTACAATAACGTCAAATATTGTTGAGTCAATCAATGTCGCACTAGTGTCAGCAAGGGAATAGCCAATATAATACTTCTTCGAAAAATTTAGGAAGATATTTGGACGTTATAATTGTAGTAACTGCAAAGAAGCTACACAGACATACACAGCGCTTGGAAAAAAATACGAGGAGATGCTGACTTTGAATGAGGCAATGTGTACGCGCATGACTATAAGTTTTATTTTAATGTCATTGTATTATATAGCCTAATTGTTTTATGAAATAACTGACATGAATACAAGTTAATACAACACATTTTTCATAATACAATTGCCATGAATACATATGAATACAACTAAATTCAACTCTATACAACACATATTTTATCAAAGATCTTACATGAATACATGTGAATACAACTAAATATATGCTGCAAAAATAAACTGGAGTAAGATATCATTGATAGAAATATAAGTCATAATATATTACATACGCATACAACAAATAAAGACATTGAAACTAGAATAAAACACTGATGGGAACTTTAAAATCCTTATAAATACAACTACTCGAATACATCAGAATACAACTGATAAATCTATATTATACAAAAAACATTTTATATAGATGTTTTGTCATGTCGTAGCCTTCTAATGTTTTTGATACACTTGAGTTGCTTAAAGTACAACATATTTTTTATGTATGTTATTGTATTCATAAGCTAATACGTAATTCTAGTTTATAGTCTGCCGGTCTAAATATATAATGTATTCTTCTGTATTCAAACATTTCAGTTGTATATAATTGAGTAATCAACATTACACATATGGTAATTCAGTTATATATGCACAAAACTTATAGGTCTATGTATACATGTAAGCGGTACAATCAACTGAATACTTACATACGGTTAATGATGGAGGGAAGCATTACACCATCTGCCTGTTAGAGAGAAAATGTGTTTGTGGGAGGTTCCAAGTTGATGAATTCTAATGTCAGAAGAATATTTCTTTAACTATTACAAACCAAATTCTGTTTTAATGACATACGATATGCCTGTGTACTAGCTACCAGACAAAAATAACTAGAATATACCAGCACATGTTGTAGGGGAGGTTGTATTACCAACAAAATGGAAAAGCCTCCTGGAAGGCCAAAGAAGAAGCGCGATAAACTTTTAAGTGAATTGTTGCTCCTGAAAAATTAACATTCATCTAGCATATGTGGACATGGAGGACTTAACAAACGAATGTATAGAAATTCTCCTAGGATTTAGTTAACACGCTGACATGTATTAGTGCTCCAACGATTTGTCAATACTTGTGATGACATTGTCAAGAAATAAATTATGAAATGCCTTTTGTGAATAGATTCTGGATATATTTAGTTGCAGTACAGTGTTGGATACATTCGAATACAACCTTGTCCACATATACTTTGATACTTTATTATAGACAATATCTGATTTATATATATAACTAGTCAATATATATCGTAATACAACTATATACTCAGCTATAATATAACAAATTCAATAAATACATATAACATGATTAGATTATGCATACATTTAGTTACAGTATTGTATTGACTATAATCGAATACAACCTTGTCCACATATACTTAGACATACAATCATAGACAGTGTCTGAGTTAAATATACATAACTAGTCAGAATACATCGAAATACATCTATATACTCAGCTATAATATAACGATTTCAATAAATACGTATAACCTGTTCAACATACATAAAGTTTCTCACTTTGATATTAACCTGTTCAAGCTAAGTGACTGATTATTAATACATACTTATATCTTGTAAGATACATATAAATATAAACTGAAGATTAAGCACGAATACATATGAACAAAACAATGAAACATAGATTGAAAAGTTTTAATTGTCATACACGAATACTGTTGATAAAGTGATGGTTTTTTCTAACTGAATACCATCTTCAACAAAAAACTATTCAAAAAACAGTATTCACCTAAAAATAACATTCCAAAACTATATTCACCTAAAGCTACTCTAACACTAACTGCAACTTTGAATCTGACTCCATAATTTGCCTAGCAATCTTTGAGGGTGCTTCATGCTCGCTTATTGCATCAATGTCTATCTTTCGCATATCATAATTCCAGAAGAGAGCACCATAACTTTGACAGCGTATATTAGAATTAAATGTTTAGAATCTCACCAAGAGTGCTTAAAAACTTTGCGTATGCCGAAACATGCACCCCACAATCCCTGAAAAATATTGATTGAAACAATTAAAAATAATTTATACAATTAGATTTTTAAAATGATACAAGAATGATGATTGAATACATACATGGTCCATGGTCCCAGCTTTTTGTTGAGGCAGATTTGATATGAAAACAACTTTAAAGGGATCAGTATGTGACTTGCTAGTGTAAGTTGAGTAAGTATACCAATCTATGCCTTGACTATCTCTGTAAAAGCGACTAATTGATAGATACAGAGATACAAGCTTAGCTAGCTTATCTATCTCAGAAGCTACATAGACATCATGACCTCCAAATCTGTACGAGTCATACACTTTGGTACATATCTCTTTGAATGAGACAACAACCAATAGCTAGTATAGTTTTTCCTTCATGTTGACTGGTATCAAGACATTGTAAGCAGTATGCCAAGATTAGCTAGCAATATGTATCCCCTTATGTACTCAAATACCATATCCTCTTCTTTGGCTACATTAATATTACTATCTGTATCAACATACGTGTCAAATATTTCAACGATTCTTGTCTTGAATGTACCATCCGCAGTTGTATACTTGAAGTTGATTGTTTGGTTGTACTTTCCCTTCTTTCTCAGATAGCAGAATATGACATCAATATGCTATACGCAAATTTAGTTCATAGTGTTAGTCTAATACATCATACATATTGAAGAATAATACAACCGGATATAGAAAAATACACCTAAATATAGCTGAATACAGAAAGATACATATTAAAGAATACAACTGAATACAGTTGAATATAGCTCTACACAGAAAAATACATCTGAATTTTCTTTATTACATCATAAATTCATGATTAAAGAGGCAATTAAGTACATCATTGAGATTCAGTTAAATAAATGTTATTTCAAAACTAATGAGTCAGTTAAATACATATTACTGTAATACATATGTTAGTTACAAACTAATGCTAACTTTAAAAATACAACAGAATACATTAAAATGCAGCAATACTTCAGGAATAATGTTACCATTAAATACATCATACAGATTCAGTTAAAAACATGTTGCGCTTTCAGCTAATAAAAATATTAAAATACATTAGAATACAGCAGATTTACTAGAACCATATGCATGCAATTGAGTACATCAAAGTAATGTAAGACAAATTTGGGTTATAGCTCAATTTGTGAATTATACAATTAGACAAACCCATACTAAAGAAAGGAATTATAGTGGAGTTGGAAGGGGTAAAACTAACATTGTCATCCCATAGTTTACCGTTAAAAGATAGAAGGTAAAACTAATTTTTTGGATTGACTTAATCAACTCAAAAATCCAACGGTACATAAAGTGGTGACTTGTTCTTCTTGTGATAGTCTTCCAAATTACTTCCACAAGTATGATATAAAAAAGGAATTAAATCCATTTTAAAAATATAAATACGTAATAGACATACTGGGAAAAAACTCACTTCTGCTCATGTCTACAAAGAAGACCATCACGAACCCATTTATCGTATTCATGAATGATTAATGTAGGGTGTGGACCCATTATTAAATCATCCTAAAATGGGTGTCTTTCTTTCAAAAATAGGGGTAAACTTTACTGAAGTGCCTGTTTGTGACGACCCGGTCGGTCGTCTCATGATTTATCGCTCCATTTTACCCATCTCTGCTTCTTTATGCTTTGTTATCCGTGTTTTGTGGTATCGAGTTGGTCGGATCGGGTCTGAAATGTTTTTGTTAAGGTTTGAGACACTTAGTCTCTTTTAAGAAGGTTTAAGTTGGAAAAGTTAATCGGATGTTGACTTATGTATTAGAGGACTTGGATGGGAGTTCTGATGATTCGGTTAGCTTTGCGACGTACTATATGACTTAGGAGTGACCCAAATTTGTTTTGGAGGTTCGGAGTAGAATTAGGCTTGAATTGGCGAAGTTGATATTTTGGCAATTTTCGATTGATATGTGAGATTTTGATATAGGGGTCGGCATGGAATTCTGAGAGTTGTTGCAGCTTCGTTATATCATTTGGGATGTGTGTGCAAAATTTCAAGTCATTCAGACATAGTTCATTAGGTTTTTTATCAAAAGCGTATTTCTGAAGATTTTAGAAACTTAGGCCTGAATCCGATGTGTTTTGAGGAATTTCATGTTGTTTGAGGCGTTTGATGATTGGAGTAAGTTTTGAATAAAGTTTTAAGATGTGATTGATCCTTTGGTTGAGGTCCTGGGGCCTCAAGTGTGTTTCGAGGGGTCGATCGGACCATTTTTTGGAATTTGGGGGTCCGATCGCATTAGAGGTTTTGTGGAGGATGTCCATTTATGCTTTGCGTTCACAGAGTTTGGCATGCGATCGCATTGGTTGGTGAGGTTGTTCTTCGCGAACACATAGTGAGGTTGCGTTTGCATAGAGTAAATTGGACCTGGGGTCCTGGATGGTTTTGTTCATTGTGAATGCAGAGGAGTGTCCGCGATAGCATAGAGTAAGGAACCTATACATTGCGTTCGGAGGCAATTTATTGCGATCACATAGAGTGAATTTTGGGAGTTGGATATTTGTGCTTGGCGATCACGAGGGATTTTTCGCGATTGCATAGAATGAAATAAGGCATGGGCAGAATGTTATTACCCGTTTTGTTCGTGAAAGTAGGTCTATTTCACCCATAGCTGCTCATTTTTGAGGGATTCTGAATGAGATTAAAGAGAGGTTCAATGGGAAACGATTGGAGGTAAGAATTTTGGACCTAAAACTCTATTCTATTGTGAAATCCACCTAGAAGTTCATGAAAACTTAAGTTGAAAATGGAAGAACTAGGGCTTGGAATTTTGATTCCTTTATTGGGAATTCGGAGGACTATTTGGGGTCGGATTTGAGAACTTTTCATATGTATAAACTCGTGGTGAGATAAGGAACCCATTAATGTAAAAAAATTTGAGTTTCGAGAAGTGGGCCCAAGGCTCAGGTTTTGCTAATTTCGGGACTATTGATATTTTCGATTGTTTTTGCTTGGGCTTTGCTCCCTTAGAATATTGTGACGTATTCGTTCTTATTTTGGATAGATTCGACGCGCGTAGAGGCCGATTCGAGGGGCTAATGATTGTAAATGATGTTCTTAGGGTTTGAAACCCGATTTGCACATCGTAGTGCTATATTGAGGTGAGGCACGCGCTTGATAACGAGTGTGGGGTCGTATACTATTGGTGATTGTGACTTGGTTCGTCCCAATTGATGATTTTACCACGTATTTGACTGAAACTTATTTGTTATCATCATGACTTGGGTTGAATGCCATATTTGTGCTTCGTGCCAACTATTTCAGCCCTTCGGGGATTTCTATCACTATTTCCTCATTGTATTGACTTATTACTTGAACTCAGTAATGTTGTTTTCCGTTGTTTTATAACTCAACCACTTTTAGTCAGTTTTGAGACTTAAATAATATTTTTAAATGATGTTTTGGGCTGAGAACTACTGTTTTACTAATGCCTGAAGGGTTTATGATGATTTTGGGACTGAGTGCGGTCGAGGAATGTGAGGATTCACTGAGTGATATGAGGCCGAGGGCGTAATATATATATATATATATATATATATATATATATATATATATATATATATATATATATATATATATATATATATATATATATATATATATATATATATATATATATATATATATATATATATATATATATATATATATATATATATATATATGCACGCCATGAGATGGCTTGAGTGATGTGAGGCCGAGAGCTGATATTTGATGCCATGAGATGTCTTGATATTGCGCTTGGGCCATAAGGGGGCCCTCCCGGAGTATGTAAACCCCCAATGAGTGTGGGCACCCAATGTGATCTGAGAGTGAGCCCGACGTATTGATATTATTCTGAGATTGAACCCGAGGGGCTGGTACTGTTCTGAGAGTTTTTGCCAGAGGGGCAGATTTGTTGATACTGTGCCCAAGGGGCGGATTTTTATTTGTTATTTACCTGCCAAATTACTTATTTTACTTGTTGAAAAAGGGATTTTGCTTGATATTTCACTGATTTACTGTTTTAAGTGATTTTAATACTTCGGTATAGAATGCTTTGTGTTTTCATTGCTTTCTTGCTTTCACCCACTATTTATGTTTATTACTCACTGGGTCGGAGTACTCACATTATTCCCTGCACCATGTGTGCAGATTCAGGCGTAGCAGGTCCCGCTCCCGAGGGCTGACTTATTCCATCTTCAGGCGGATCTTCGAGGGGTCTTTAGGTAGCTGATGGCGTTCGCAACTTAGAGCTCCTCTCTATCTATGTCTTTGCTTTCTATTCTAGTATTGAGACTCTTTAGTTACAGTTGAGAATTCATTATCTTAGACGCTCATGACTTGTGAGGCTCCGGTTAGGGCTGTGTCGGAATGGTTTTTCCACTATTGTTATCTTTAATTCCGCGAACCATTGCTATAAAACCATATTTTAAAATGTCTTATGTTAATTAACTACCTGAAGAATTGTACTATGTTGGACTGGATGGCCTCGTCTTCACGAGAGTTTTCATCACGACCGGGTTCGGGGTTAAGGTTATGGCAAGTTGGTATCAGAGCCCAGGTTAAATAAGTTTCACGAGTTATAAGCGGGTTTATTAGAGTCTCGCAGATCAGTAAGGAGATGTTTCTATTTATCCTCGAGAGGCTGCATAACCTTTTAGAAAAAACTTAATATTCTTGAAATTCTTATCGTGCGAACTTGTTGATCAAAGAACTAAACTTTTGTTATTCTATTCTCTCACAGATGTTAGGGATGCAAGCTACCGGACGAGGTGGACGACCACCAGTTCCACCCGCTGAGGCCACTAGATGCCGTGGATGCGATCGTGGTCGTGACCGAGGCAGAGCAGCAAGGGCAGCACATGTTGATCTGCCAGCTACCCCAACTCAATATCAGGTTCCAGCAGCACCAGTTCAGGCACCATCTATGCCCATCGTGATCGCGGATCTTTAGGAAGCCTTGGCACATATCTTATCAGTTTGCAATGGCCTGGCTCAGGTAGTTTCAGTCACTGCAGCAGTAGCTACTTCACAGGCCGGGGGAGGCAATCAGACCCCGTTGCTCACACACCTGAGCAGGTAGTGCAGGAATTTCAAATGTCGGGGTCACCTCTAGTCCAACCAGTTGCACCAGCTTAAGAGTTCATGGCACTAGTTATGTTGGATGATGAGCAGCGTCGTCTTGAGAGGTTTGGTAGACTCCAGCCTCTGTCATTCAATGGTGTTGAGGGCAAGGATGCCTAGGGTTTCCTGGATAATTGCCAGCGGATGCTCCGTACAGCAGGGATTCTTGAGTCTAGTGGTGTGGTATTTACCACCTTTCACTTTTTTTGGGCTGTCTTCACTTGGTGGGAGGCGTACAAGAGGCATAGACCGGTTGGTGCAGCACCCCTTACTTGGAAGTAGTTCTCCGCTCTCTTCTTGGAGAAGTATGTACCGCAGTCCCATAGAGAGGCGCTGCATAGATAGTTTGAGTGGTTTTGATATGAGGATATGATTGTGTCACAGTATAAGTCGAGGTTTTCTTAGTTGGCTTGTCATGCCATTTGGATGGTTCCGGCAGATCGTGAGAGGATCAGGATATTTGTTGATGGCCTTAACTATTATCTCTGTATTCTTATAACCAGAGAGAGTGATGGGTGCTAAATTTAAGAAGGTGGTTGATATCACTCGCGAGATTGAGACGATTCGCCATTAGGAGCGAGAGAAGAGGGAGGCCAAGAGGTCTCGACGATCGGGAAGTTATAGTGGTGCTCCTTCGAGGGGCTAGTTCCAGCATGGTAGAGGTCGTTCTTTCATGCCTGCTCAATCAGACCATCTAGAGTATTGCGGGGCATCTGCAGATCATGGTTATCATGGGTCTCATTAGGGCCAACCTTCACTCAGTGCCATCCCAGCTCAAAGTTCATCGCGTGCCCTGTCAGCCCAGGGTTCTTCTATGCCGAGTGCATCTGCTAGTCATTGCAGTATGAGAGGTTCCCTTCAGTGCCCTTCTCCAGCACCTGGGAGTTATTTTGAGTCTGGAGAGTTTGGGCATGTGTGAAGGCAATGTCCTCGTCTTGTTGCTAGTTCGTCCCAGTAGAGGAGTCAGCCCTCCACATCTGCTCTAGTTACTTGAACACCCGCCCTGCCAGCTAGGGGTGGAGGTCAGGTGGATAGGGGTCACCCCAGAGGAAGAGGTCGATCAGGCGGTGGCCAGGCTCATTTATTCTATTCCAGGCAGGCCAGATGCCACTGCTCAGATATTGTCATTATAGGTATTTTTTCAGTCTACCACAGAGATGCCTCTGTATTATTTGATCCCGATCACACCTTTTCTTATGTGTCCTCGTAATTTTCTCGTTATATGGGTACGCCTTGGGAGTTTATTGCTTTACCAATTCATGTATCTACCCTAGTGGGGGATACTGTTATCGTAGACCATGTGTATCAATCATGTATGGTTACTATTGGGGGTTGGGAGACCCCGAGTGGATCTCTTGCTATTGAGCATGGTGGATTTTGATGTCATTTTGGGCATGGATTGGTTATCTCTGTATAGTGCTATTCTAGACTGTCATGCTAAGACAGTCACATTGGCTATGCCGGGTGCACCGCAGATCGAGTAGTGTGGTGTGACTAATTATGTTCCTAGTAGAGTGATATCTTTCTTGAATTTCCAGCGTATGGTTGGGAAGGGTTGCCTTTCATATATAGCGTTTGCGAGGGATGTTGGAGTTGAGGCTCCTAGTATTGATTTTGTTCCAGTTGTGATTGATTTTCCCGATGTATTTCCTGTAGACCTGCTGACATACCACCAAATATGGATATTGACTTTTGTATTGGCCTCGTGACGGGCACTTAGCTTATTTTCTTAACTCTATATCGTATGGCACCAGGAGAGTTGAAAGAATTGAAGGAGCAGTTTCAGGAACTCTAGATAAGGGGTTCATTTGGCCTTGTATGTCACCTTGGGGTGGGCCGGTTCTTTTTGTGAAGAATAAAGATGGCTCAATGAGAATGTGCATCGATTATAGGCAATTAAACAAGATAACAATTAAGAACAAGTATCCTTTGCCTCGCATTGATGATTTATTTGACTAGCTTCAGGGAGCAAGACTTTTCTCCAAGATTATTCTCCGTTCGGGATATCACCAGTTGAAGATCAGGGATTAAGATATTTTTAAGACAGCTTTCAGGACCAACTATGGTCATTATGAGTTTCTTTTTTATATCTTCCGGCCTGACCAATGCCCTAGCAGCATTCATGCATTAGATGAACAGCATGTTCCGGACTTATCTTGATTCATTCGTTATAGTCTTCATTGATGATATTCTGGAGTACCCGCATAGCCAGGAGGAGCACGCGGAGCATTTGAGAGTTGTGTTGCAGAGATTGAGGGGGGGGGGAGGGAGAATCTTTATGCAAAATTCTCCAAGTCTAAGTTTTGGCTCAGTTCAGTGGCCTTCTTGGGGAACGTGTTGTCCATCGAGGGTATTCAGGTTGACCCAAAGAAAATAGAGGAGGTTGAGAGTATCCGTCTTCAGCCACAGAGATTCACAGCTTTCTTGTTTTGGCAGGCTATTATCGCCGGCTTTTTTATGGATTCTCATCTATCACATCGCCCTTGGCCAAGTTGACCCCGAAGGGTGCCCCATTTGTATGGTTGGATGAGTGTGAGTAGAGCTCTCATAAGCTCAAGATAGCTTTGACCATAGCTACAGTATTGGTTTTACCATCATCAGTTTTAGGTTTTTATACCGTGTATTATGATGCTTGAGGGTTGGTATTTGTTGTGTACTGATGCAGGAGGGTAGAGTTATTGCTTATGATTCTCGTCAGTTGAAGCCCCATGAGAAGAACTACCATGTTCATGATTTGGAGCTTGCTGCAATAGTTCATGCACTGAAGATTTGGAGGCATTACTTGTATGGCATATCTTGTGAGGTGTTCACTTATCATCGCACTATTCAGCATTTGTTCAAGAAAAAATATCTTAATTTGAGGCAACATACATGGTTAGAGTTTCTTAAGGATTATGATATCACCATATTGTACCATCCGGGAAAGGCCAATGTGGTGGCCAATGCTTTAAGCTGAAAAGTAGTGAGTATGGGGAGTTTGGCACATAATCCATTTGGGGAGAGACCCCTTGCTGTTGATGTTCAAGCCTTGGCCAATTGGTTTGTGAGGTCGGATATTTTGGAGCCCAGTCGGGTGTTGGCTTGTGTGGTTTCTCGGTCTTCTCTATATGATTGCGTCATAGAGCGCCAATATGATGATCTGTATTTTGTTGCCTAGAGAGACAAAGTTCAGAATGATGATGCCAGAGATGTGAGCATCGGTGATGATGGGGTGTTGAGGATGCAGGGACAGATTTGTGTGCCCAACGTGGACGGGCTTCGGGAGTTAATTCTGTAGGAGGACATAGCTTGCGGTATTTGATTCATCATGGTGATGCAAAGATGTATCTGGATTTAAGGCAGCATTATTAGTGAAGAATGATGAAGAAAGATATTGTAGGATTTTTACCTCCGTTTATCAATTTTCAGCAGGTGAAATATGAGCATCAGAGACCAGGTAGGTTTCTTCAGCAGATGGTTATTCCCGAGTGGAAGTGGGAGAGGATCACTATGGATTTTATAGTTGGACTTCCACGGACTTTGAATAAGTCCGATGCTATTTGGATGATTGTGGATCATCTAACCAAGTTTGCACACTTTATTCCTGTGTGTACTACCTATTGTTTAGAGCGGTTGGTAGGGATTTATATCTGGGAAATTGTTCGTTGCATGGTTTACCGATTTACATCTTCTTAGACAGAGGTACTCAGTTTACTTTGCAGTTTTGGAGAGTCGTGCATAGAGAGTTGGGTACTCAGGTGGAGTTGAGCACAATGTTTCATCCTTAGACGTTCGGACAGTCCGAGCGTACTATTCAGATATTGGAGGACGTGGTGTGTGCTTGTGTTATTGATTTTGGAGGTTCATGGGATGAGTTTCTATCGCTTACAGATTTTACTTACTATAACAGCTAACAGTCGAGTATTCAGATGGCTCCATATAAGGCTTTGTATGGGAGGCGGTATAGATCTCCAGTTGGTTGGTTCGAGACCGGCGAGGCTAGGCTATTGGGGGATGATTTGGTTCAGGATGCTTTGGAGAAGGTGAAGATGATTCAGGAGAGACTTCGTACAGCACAATCGTGACAGAAGAGCTATGCGGACCAGAAGGTTCGAGATGTGTCCTACATGATTTTTTAGAAGGTCTTGCTGAAGGTTTCGCCAATGAAGGGTGTTATGAGATTTGGAAAGAAAGGGAAGTTGAGTTTGCGGTTTATTGGGCCTTTCAAGGTGCTTTGGATGATTGGGGAGGTGGCTTATGAGCTTGCTTTGCCAACCAGCTTGTCGAGTGTGCATCCGGTGTTCCATGTTTCTATGCTCCGAAAGTATTTTGGGGACCCGTCTCATGTTTTGGACATCAGCAAGGTTTAGTTGCATGACGATTTGACCTTTGATGTAGAGCCAGTAGCTATTTTGCGTCGTCAGGTTCGAACATTGAGGTCAAAGGATATAGCTTCAGTGACGACCCAAAGGGTCATCACCGCAATTCTCCCTTTTTTCGTGCCTCCGAGGCTTGAAAACCTTGCTTTTAGTCGCTTCGATTTGCGTGCATAGTCCGGGTGCGTAGCCGGAAAATGTTTCTGTTAAAATATGTAATTCTGCAAAATATTTGAAGAATTTTGATATTAATATTAATAAAGTTGAGTTTTGTCAATATTTTTGGTAAACGAAAACAGACCCGCGATGTGACGATCCAGGGAGGTCCGTAGAAAAATATGGGACTCGGCGTATTCCCGGAATAAAAATCTGAGGTTCGGAGCACGAGTATGGAATTTATGAAAGAAATTGTTTTTCTGAAAATGATATGAAATTTTGAAAAACAATTGAGTTGGAAAAATATAGGTATCAGGCTCGTATTTTGATTCCGATGCCTGGTAGAGTCTTAATTATGGGTTAAGCGCTATATGTGATATTTGGTCGAAATCGGACATCGTTTGACGTGTTTCGGACCTAAATATATATAGTTAGAGGTTTATGAAATTTGAAATGAAAAATGACAATTGGGGTTTTGATTCTTTGATTTTAATATATTTTAGTGATTTGATCGCTCGAGCAAGTCCGTAGGAAGTTATTGAGTTAGTGTGTGTGTGTTTTGTTGGGAGCCCTGAGGGCTCCGGAGTGTTTCAAAGGTTGTTTGGGTGGTTTTGCACTTAAAAACTTAGCAGATTTTCTGCAATTTTTGCAAAGACCCATTACATTGTGCAAACGCACAGTAGTCTCGCGTTTGCAATGCCTTATGACCCTAGCCTCCTTCGCATTCGCGGAAGCCCGTCGCGTTCGAACTGCTCTGCCAGCCCCATTCTTCGCGTTTGCATACACATTTCGCGAACGCGTAGGCCAACCTGGACCCTCCCCCCAAGCTTTCCTGCTATGCGTTTGCATAGGGCCTTCGCGAACGCATAGAACAATTTCCTTCTGTGATTTTAAAGCATAAAAAACAAAACCCATTACGGGAATTGGCCATTTCTTCACACGAACTCACCCCTCAAACACCCCATAGACGACTTTCAAGCTCTTCCTTCTCCATAATCGCTTGGGTAAAATTTTTTAACTTCTTTCCCTCTTAATTTCTTCCATTAGTCATTAGTTTCCTAGCCCTAAATCATGAAATCAAGGTAGAAAATGGGGGGTTTTGGGTAGAGTTAGGGCTTTGGGGATTTTGGGTGATTCAACCTCAATTTGGTGTCGAATGTTAAAACAAATTATATATTAGAACTCGTGGGATTATGGGTGAACGGATTTTGGTCCGAGCCTCAAGTTTGGACCATGTGGGCCCGGGGTCGAATTTTGGTATTTTTGGAATAATGATAAGAAATTCATTTCTAGGCTATGGAATTGTGTCTTTGAGCCATTATTGATAATATTGAACTAAATTGTTCCTAGATATCATTGTTTCGGAGTTGGATTCTAGAGGAAAGGCGGTGGTAGAGATTTGATCACTATTTTTAGACCGGGGTAAGTGTTTGATCTAACTTTGGTTTTAGGGAATAGGATTATGATATTAGTTGCTACGTGCTAAGTGTAGAGTACTGTGTATAGGCATGGTGATGGTTATCTATGCACCGGAGTCTAGCATGATCGTGAGTCTTAATTGCTTTGCATTCGAATGATGAGATACACCCTCTTGTTTGAATTGATATATTCCACATGATATGAACGGTTGAGGAAAAATAGCAATTTGTAAAACATTGGGGTATTTGCTCGACCTAGAACTTTATGATGACTAAGTGTTTAAGCGTGAAGTACTGTGATTATTCCCTTGTCGGGGTTTAGGTATATGTTGAATTCTCCCTTGCCGGAATTTTTGAGTTGTTAGTTGTATTCCCTGGTCGGGACTCTTTGTATTTGTGGTTACTCCCCCCGCACTTGAATTGCGATTGTTGTTTGGGTGAGTTCTTGTTGCTAGTTATTGAGGATCGGGTTGCATGCCTCAACGGTATTAAATATTGAGGATCGGGTTGCACGCCCTAACAGTACTAAATGTTGAGGATCGGGTTGCACGCTGCAACGGTATTAAACGTTGAGGATAGGATTGCACACCACAACGGTGTTATATGTTGAGGATCGGGTTGCACGCCGCAACAGAGTATGTACCAAGTGTATTGATCCCGCATGAAGAGTTTTTCTTTGTTTCCTTATCAATTGTTATTGTTTAGTTTCACTTCTTATCCAATCATTTCGATGTTTAAACTGTCGTACCCCACAGTACGCTTCCCCCCTCTTAATTGTTTAGACTAGTGTATTTTCCTATTATTGCACACATATCTGCATAGGTTATTGGTGATAGGGCCTGTCTAGCCTCGTGACTACTTTGCCGGGGTTAGGCCACGCACTTACCAGCACATGGGGTCGGTTGTGCTGACACTACACTCTCAGTGCACATATCATGACACAGCTTAAAACTGCGATAGTAGGACTTCTGGGAGCTATCTTCAGTCTAGGGAATCTCGAGGTAGCCTAGCTGGCATTCGCAGGTGGAAGTCCATTTCCTTTTTTTGTTTGTTCATCTTGTATCAGACAAACACTATGCATTTCCTTTCCAAACATTGTTTGTAGTATTCTGTAGTAGTTCATGAGTAGTGACACCAGATATTGGGTAGAGGTACACTTTGAACCTTCTGTATCTCTATTTTTCATTTATTTATATATTTAAATGTCTTCCTCTTTAATTATTGTTTGAATTTATTATAATTGTTTAAACGAAATTAGTAGAAATGTTGTAATATTTGGCTTTCCTAGCTCCGATAGTAGGTGCCATCACGACTCCCGATTGTGGAAAATTCGGGTCGTGAGAAGTTGGTATTAGAGCACTAGGTTACATATGTCTCACAACTTACGAACAAACTCGGTAGAGTGGGGGATCGATACAGAGACGTCTGTATTTATCCCCTAGAGGCTACAAAGTTAGAAAAAATTTCACTATGTTCATTCTTGTCGTGCGATTCTGTTTCTCAAATACTGATTGTCACTCTACTCTGTTTTTTCGCAGATGGCGAGAACGCGTGCTTCTTCTTCTGCTGCGCAAAAGCTCGAGCCCCCAGCAGCAGCTCCTATCATGGGTAGAAGGTGAGGCTGAGGCCGTGCCCGAGGCCGAGGCCGGGGCAGAGCTCAGCCCCGATCAACAGTCCTAGAGGTGGAGCCTCATGTTGACTACGATGAGGGGGTTCTAGCACCAGCAGCTCCGGTGGGCCCAGCTCAGGTCCTAGAGGGTTTCATAGCCACTCCAGTACTCCAGGAAGCCTTGGTCCGACTGGTAAGATTTATGTAGATCATCTCTAGAACGGGTTTTCTTCCCGTAGCACCAGCCACATCTCAGGCTAGGGGAGGAGTTCAGACTCATGCTACGCGTACTCCGAAGCAGTTAGCTCCTCAGCCTTAGGTTCCAGTAGTTCATGGCAGCCCAGCTGGGTATTCCAGCTCAGACCGGCGATGGTACGGCGATGTCCGCGGATTCTTTATGGAGGCTTGATAGGTTTACCAAGCTCCTTACCACCACCTTCAACGGTGCTTCTACAGAGGACCCTCAGGACTTCTTATTCAGCTGCCATGAGGTTCTCAAGACTATGGGTATTGTGGAGACCAATGGGGTTGACTTCATCACTTTTGGGCTTTCAGGATCCGCTTAGACTTGGTGGAGGAAATATTGTTTATCTAGGCCAGCAGGGTCGCCATTATTGACTTGGGATCAGTTTGCAGAGTTGTTCGTGGGAGACGTTTCTCCCGGTGACTTGTTGATACCCAATTTTTCCCTACATATTTTTTATATATACTCAGATACTTTCAAAATAGTATATTTATGCATATATAAGCACGCCTAAAGGTTTTGGTAGTTTGCTACAATTTTTAAGGTTTTTTAGAATTGATTTGTTGTCTATTTTTAACATTATAAAATCCAAAATTATTCTCAAATTATCATTCTTTGACGAATAATGTATTTCATTCTCACATTTACAACAAAATAAAATTAATATGATTTTTTTCATATATTTATAAATTTGTTTGGAATTTCTAAAGCTAAAGTGCATGAAATTGCAATTATAGCCTATGTTATAATTGACCAAATTTTATATTATAAAATCATTTCCGTTATTTTTATATTAATATTTATATATTATTAATTAGTTAAATATTTTTAATTTGTTTTTCAAATCATTTCTTACTATTTTATAAATAAAAAGGGAGAAGTTGACTATTTAAAATTTGACCAGAGTTCATTGCAAAAATTCCCCAAACTAACCCTAATTATAAATCCAATTTCAGCCCATCTCAAGTGACCCATACCCAAATCAATTAACCCGACCCAGCCCAAATTCAATCTGAGCCGTTAATCCATCGAGATCAACGGCCCAGATTCATTTACCTAAAATAAATCAAACAACCCCCCAAACCCTTCACATTCAGAGATCGGTCTCTCTCTCTCTCTCTCTCTCTCTCTCTCTCTCTTTCTCTCTCTCTCTGACCCTTCACCTCCCCCTTCTCTCTAGAACATTCTTGTTTATCTTCTCCGATGGCTCTCATCGCCTCTCCATCCAACTCCAGCCACGCCTCTTTCGATCATCAGCCACCGTGAAACCTTATCTCACCAGCTCCCTCCATACTTTTGAAACTCCAAGAGTTTACACCATGCAAGAAAAGCATTGAAGCCTCGCCTAGGTCCATTTCCGGCCTTCTTTCCGATGGTTTTGAATCTGATGGTGCTATAAAAACCATCATTAACGAGTTTAACAGCCAAGTTCCCCACCTTATTGATTTTATTGAAAAATCGTAATTTTTGCCTAAATATCTTAATCTCTTTCTTTTAAAATTATTATCAGTTTATTCTTTCTGTTTTACACTACTCGCTACTCGATTTCTTGGATTGATCCAAGTTTTTCAACGTTTGTTCTTTCTCTCAAAAAAGCTAGGGTTTTCGAACCCCTTTTTAAAAATCGCTATATCTTCTGTTTCTTTAGATATTATGTACGGCTGTATTATATGTGTATTTATGTTGCAAGCCTGCTTGTTTCTGAGTTCCATGCTTTAAATCTTTACTAGGGTTCCAACTCACTACTGTTTATGTGATTCCTTACTTAGGGTTCTTGGTTTTGTGCCTATTGCGTTTAAATAGGTTTAAATTCTTCTATTTACTATGTATTCTATTAATCCTGTACATCTCTTTGAATCCCTGATTTGTATGTTTTTGGCTTAGAGATTCTTAAACTGATTTTTTTTCGAATTGTTGCCTTACTTGTGAGATGCTTTCTGTACTTGTTGTTGATTCCCTCTGATTTTTGTCTTGTCCGTGATTCTTTGACTAATTTCAGAGTTGATTTACATGCTTACCATATTTGTGTACTTAAACATGTTATTCGAATGCTCAACATATATTTTCCTCATTTGGAACATTGTGTACTTGGCCTTTATTACATGCTGCTGCCTATTAATCGACTGATTGATTCTTTCCTTATCTGATACTTCTATTCGAATCATGAATCCCTAGTTTAAAGGAATTATGACCCTCTGATTCAACTTGGTAATGTTTCTATAATTATGTACTTGTTACCCTATCCTCTATTGGTTTTAAAAACTATAAGTACTCTTCTTCTCTTCTCACGTAGACACGATCAGTTCCCTCTGAACTCTCTATCACAAAAAATATTCAGTGCTCTCTCTTTGTTTCCATACAATCTCTCACTTCTCTTGTGACTACTGGTTGTTCTACTAGTTTGAAACTCAGGCTGAGTTTTAGACTATTTCATTGTTCCATTGCTCTCTATATTGCTGCTCACTTTTATTGCTACTCACTTCTGCAATCGTTGATGTTTCTCTATACTGCTGCTCTCTCTGCATACTTTCTGCACATTGCTGCTCACTCCTCTGCACACTATTGCTCACCACTTAGCATATTATAGCTCACTACTGCCCTGCATTTCTTTACATTCAACTGGTATGTCTCCTATTTGATTTACAGCTCCAAAAGTAATATGTTTCTATTTGTGTTACACTTCCTTTTGTTTCTTGCATGCTTCTACTTATTGTTTTAGTGTCGTTACTGCAATTAGCATGTCTCTGTGTTGCTTAATACGCCTATCTCATCCTAGCATGTCCATTACTCCCTTTATTTGTCTCATGCATGTTTATCCTTATTTCCCCTCACCCCTGTACACTATTAGCATGTATTCAGGACCTTCTTAGCTACTAAATGGCCTTGAACCTCCTCCTGATGTTGACTCAGTCAATCTAATGTTGCTAAGACCCTGACCCCTTTGTTTGAAACATGTTTGATTATTCTGAAGTACTTCTCTTTGATGTTCTGTGTATACGTAATTGTGTTCTTGCTTGTGAGTTGTTTTTCCCCTTCCCCCTGCCCTCTGTTTGTGTTCTCTGAGTACTATATGACGTTTTTCTAACAAAAATTGGTTCCATATTGAATGCTTTCAAACTCAATTGATTATTAAGGGGCTCTATCCCTCTCCTGTTACTTTTCTCTCAAAACTATTTTCATGTGAATCCTCTTTCAATTGTTTTCAACTCAACTTCTTCAAATTCCATCAAAATCTCACTACTCCTAGAAATTAGGTTCTACCCCCTTAGTATAAGCTTTGCTTTGGGTAACTTGAGTACCCACTGAACTTTGATGCACAAGGCTGGTAATTCCACACTTGCACTTGTCAATGTTTATGTGTTTGGGTGCCCGGTATTGGCCAAGGGCCCCAATGGCCTCTAAGGGAGCTTTTCCGCACCCAAAACCTTGGTAAAGGCTGTGAAACTCTAAAAAAGTGAGATTGGAGATTTGGGCCTGGTTGAAGGCTCCGCATAGATTAACTTATTATTTTTTTTCTCCACTACTATAATTTAGTCACATTGTCGACGGGATTATGCATGCTTAGCTTTAAGTAACGGGAAGAAAACATGTCTATAGAGTTTTACTTACCTATTTGTGCAATAGAGACCATGTCTAGGGCATACATCTCATATGACTAGAAATCTTGTCTTTAAGCTCTTTTACTCTTAGCTTGTTATTTATTAGTCACAATTAGTTAATAATCAACAAGTCACTGCCATTGCATTTAGATATCCTATTTTAGGACTTTTGTGTGCATTAGATTGTATATAGGGCTGTATTTGCAACTATTGAATGCCTCACTAATTTTGTTTAACAACCATAAGTCTGGGTAATAGGTTTCTCTTAAAACTGGAAAAACAAATATGCACGTCCACTCTTTTTTGATTAACTAGCGCCAAGGAAATCCTTAGGCCAGATAAATCAATTGGCCGTCTTAATCATGTTTAAACCATTCATCATCTTTAGACTATCCGAATTTATTTCCCTTCTCTGAGATCCTCTTGGTTTTCTTACTGAACTTCTGTCCGATTTTCTAAATAATCATATATGTGTAAATACTTTCTACTTAGTTACCTTATCCAGAATTACGTTACTATTTTTCCTAAAACTCATCAAGACACTATGTCTTTAATATCTTCCATAATTTTTCAAAACTGTAGTTCAAAACTAATATACTTACATGCGAATCTCTCTTGTCAGAAAACTATTTTTCTCAAGTGTGTTTAAAGATAAAAAAAATGTTTCTTCTGATTCCTAAACTGTTGCATATTTACTGCCTTGTCCTTAAGTTCTAAAAAATTTTGTTCAACTCTCTTATGCAAATTTCTGTCTAAACTTTTCAGCTTCTATTTTAAACCACTCTTTCGAACATTCCAACCTCTCATTTCCTTAGACCTTAAATTTGATTGAGACGTGCTAATTATATGTTTATCCCTGGAGGGATGTTTGAGCCTTTTACGTGTCTTTATATGATCCCTTACATGAGGTCTTATTTGCATTTGTATGTCGCCTAGTGTTTCGACCTTTAAACCTAAGGGTTCAACCTAGTCCCCACCTTATAGGGATAGAGGACTTAAACACTCTAAGACCAATAGGACAGGATGAGTAATTGCACGCAATAAGCACCCGTGACCAATCCACGCGTTTAAATAATATTTACGGGGCGGGAAGGGTAGAATATGGATATGATTACTGGTGCGCTAATATCTCGTGTGAGAATGATTGTTGGGTATTGCACCAAAGTGATCAATATTGTATTTAAACCTAGGACCCCTTTCTTTATTTATATGATATGATGTTTTCCTTAACAATTAATGTTTTCTTCAACTAATCTTTTTCGAAAAACCACTTATGTCTTTTCCCTCTCTTTTCTTTCAAAACTTTCAATTTATTTATCTTCCTTATGTGAAAACATTGTTTGTTTACTTCTATTCTTCTTAAACTCACAACTAAGTATGGCCGGGAACCACACTAGTGGATCTTGAGGGGTGCCTAACACCTTCCCCTCGAGATAATCTCTAGCCCTTACCCAAACTCTGATTTTCCTTAAAAAAATCTTCTTCTTTTCTTTTAAGTGTCCTAATGCACTATAATCATTAGGTGGTGACTCTTCAAAATCCATGACCCGATTCCTCAAAAAGGGAATAAGAGTTATTTTGTCCATAATGTCATAAAACCAATTTCTCTCTTTAGGGAAAAAGGGGGGCGTCGACAGCATGGCCACTTTACTGGGGATTTGTTTTAAGGCTTTTACCATTACGTGCTCTTGTGACTTTATTGCTTCCTTGATTGCATTTATTTTCTTGCTTTCAATTATTTCATCATGGAAACTAACTTTAATCTCATGTCTTTCCTTTCTTTTAACTACCTTTCCGTTACATTATTTCAATACCGTTTTAATTTTGAGAATTTATTGTAATCTTTTACTTTATGAACGTGAAAATACATGCAATTTGCTTCATTTTTTTTTTGTAACTGCATCTTCAACATCATAATCCACTCGTGCTAATCCTATAGCAATGCTTATAATGAGTGGTTGTGCCCTTCCAATATTATAACCTCCTAAATATAGCAAATGTATATTTGCTGTAAAGCCAGTTGATCAACGGTGTAGTCGACGGTTCCGTGCCTTTCCCTCTTGAATTGTCCGCTCAAAGGTACCTTTTCTAGCCCTTCAAAAGTAGAAACCTTATTTCGTTAACTGTTCATGCATCATGGTCAAACTTATTGGAGTCAGTTATGTTGTCCGCATAATGACTCATTAAGATAGCCTAGTCTAAAGTCCATCAGGTTTTCTGGAAACCCAAACGGACACCTCCATATTCTGTGTATTCATTTGGAGAACTAAATGCCTTTATGATAATTTTTGATTTAAACAGTCGAGTCTAGTGGGGTTAAGAGCCTAAGGCTTTGTTTTGTAAAAAATGAGGCACAAAGTCCCCAGATTCGGTATGGTAACCAACATTCACCCCAGGCTGCTAAGCCAGTGGGAAGATCTTCATGCAAGCGACCGAACTCTTATAAAAGGATCAACGACTGTCAGAATGCTGAGGGAAGTGCAGGTGGACATCTAGCTCAAACCGATCTGCTGACAGCGCGGGTTGATGCAGCTGTACGAGGGAAGCAAGAGTAGTGAATCTGAAAAAGGTCCTTCTGGGACAAAGTAGTTAGGACCTTTTTATTCTACTACGTTCATAATATAATAAGGCCACTGGCCATTAGTGACATCTTATATTATTCAGTCATTGTTTTAATACTCATCTTGTTTTTATCAATAAAGTGAGGCATTTAGCATTATAAGTTCTCCAAATTTAATTTGTTGCTAGGCCTACCTCGGTCACAACGAGGAATCCAAATTAGGACGCGATTTATATTTCTGCACAATGTGTTTAAACATCACAATATTGTTTTTTCTCAGAATCCACACTAACTTTTTGCCTTTTTGTTTTTATTTTATTTCTTATTCCCCTCTCCAAAGGTTAGTTCTTGCATTCTGGCACCATCAGCATACTTAGCAAGATCCAAGGGCCCTCTACCTGCTCCTCCTACGAGTCCTACCAGAAACGGGAACAAAGGCAATATGGAAGTTGCAAATGCTAGAAAGGAACTTGAGGAAACTTCTCAGAACACTTCAATTACCAAGGAGACTACTGCTCATCTTGAGCAGACTTTGCTGAGATTTCGGGAAGAATTGGACCAAGTCCGGAACCTGGAAAGCCTGTCAATCACTCTTGTTGCCCCTAATGTTAACGCCCAGAACCCTATTCCTCCACAAAACACCTCGCAACCACCAATACAACACACACATACCCAAGCCTACAACACATGTAAAAACATTCCATTACTCATTCCCGAACCCCAAAACGCCACAAACAATCCCACCTTTGTGGACACTATACCCCATTGCACTCAGCCAATCACAAGTGCACCCGAATCAGATGACAAGGACTTCCTCATTCAGAATTTGGCCGCTGAACTCAAGAAGTTAACTAGCCGGGTCCAAGGCGTTGAAGGTAGCAAAGGCGTTGTGGGTTTGAATTATGAAGATCTTTGTGTTCAACAGATGTTGAGCTCCCAGAGGGGTACAAACCTCCCAAGTTCGAGATGTTTGATGGAACAGCTGATCCCAGGGTCTATCTCAGAATGTATTGTGATAAGCTAGTAGGAGTTGGAAGGGACGAGAAAATTCGCATGAAACTGTTCATGAGGAGTCTGAAAGGCGATGCTTTATCATGGTATATCAGCGAGGATGCAACGAAATGGACAAGTTGGGTGAACATAGAATCTGACTTTATGGACCGATTCAGGTTCAACACTGAGAATGCACCAAATGTGTTCTATATCCAGAATCTAAAGAAGAAACCCACAGAGAACTTTCGCGAGTATGCTACTCGTTGGAGGTCAGAAGCTTCTAAGGTCAGGCCCGCCTTGGAGGAAGAGCAGATGAACGTGTTCTTTGTCCGGGCTCAGGATCCTCAATACTATGGGAGGCTGATGCTAATAGAGGGTCAAATGTCCTCTTACATCATCAAGTTGGGAGAAAGGATCGAAGAAGGTATCAAAAATGGTATGGTCACTAACCTCGAGGCATTAAAAGCTACCAACAAAGCCTTACAGTCTGGTGGCACATTAAAGAAAAAGGACGTAAATTCCATAATGGCTGCGCAAAGGAATAATTCCCCTATGAAGTACTAGACATACCCCTCAACTCCACTCACATATCAACCTACCATAAACTACCAAACACCCTCACCTACATACCAAATGCCACCATCTTTCTACCAATCACCTCCACCGCCCACATATCAACCCACTTCACCAAGATATTCGCAACCCGCGCCTGTGTACCAAGCATACAACTCCCAACCTTCTCATTACCCATCACCACCCATTCACGAAAAATTTCCTTGACACAGACCAAATTTCGACCGTAAACCTCCCAGACAGTATACCACCATAGCTGAGCCAATTGACCAATTATATGAAAAACTCAAAGCAGTCAGTTACGTTTCACCTATCCCAGCCATAACTCCAGGAAAAAATTCCCAATGGATCAATCCCAACAAAACGTGCGCATACCATTCCGGAATGAAAGGCCATACCATTAACGCGTGTCGCTCGTTGAAGGACAAGATTCAGACTTTGATTGATAGCAAGTTCATTATAACGAAAGAGCCCGCTCCCAATGTCTGCACCAACCCTTTGCCTGACCACAAGGGTGGAGGCATCCATATAATCGAGATCGAGGATGATTGGGACCTCAAAGGGTCCATAGGGTTGATAGCTAAAGGAGATGAACCTAAGAAGCCGGCGCTTACCCTCAATCCCATTGTTGTTCAGATCCTTCCTTTGAGGACGATGTGGTAAATGTGTTTGTACCACTCGAGTTTGAAGCACCTCCTGCATAGGCGCCAAAACCAATTGAGGTTGAGTTCGGGATTCCAAAGGCACCTGCACTATTCGAAGTTACTGTGTTACCTCCCAGGATACCAATTTTGATTTCATGACAGACGTGACCCCATACAAGTAAAACGCCATACCCAGGGATTACACCGCCGAGGCTAGAAGGAAAGGGAAAATACATAATGGATAAGCGATCGCCGCAAAGGGCATGGCCGGGAAAGGCAGGGTATACACCCCAGAACATTTAGCTAAGTCCAGCAAGCAAGACTCTGGACGGGCTGTTGAAACTTGACCTGATGACCTTTGGAGAAAGATACAGGCCAAAGAATACTCAGTCGTTGAGAAACTGAGCAAAACACCAGCGCAGATTTCCATCCTGGCTCTTCTACAAAGCTCTGAGCACATAAAAATGCCTTAATGAAAACATTGAGTGAAGCTTATGTTCCCAGCAACATAACAAGAGGCAAAATGGCAAATATGGTAGGGCAGGTGCTGGAAAGCCACAAGATCTCTTTCCACGAGGATTAGTTACCGCTAGAAGAGCTTATTCACAACAAGGCATTGAACATAACTATGCAATACAAAGATTATTTCATCAACAAGATCCTGGTCGACAGGGGATCCAGCCTTATCATTTGTCCAATAATAACCCTCAGGACATTGGGTAAGGGTTTGCACGAAATCAAAGATGGAGCTATCAACGTCAAGGCTTTTGATGAGTCTCAAAGATCCACCATTGGAGAAATTAGCCTGTTCTTGCAGTTGGGACCTACTTGGTTCGATGTGGACTTATAAGTTATAGACGTGCCAGCATCTTACAATTTATTGCTGGGGTGACCCTGGATCTACACCGCTAGGGCGGTGGCATCAACCTTGCATCAGGCTGTTAAATTTGAAAGGAATCATCAGGAAGTGATCATCCATGGTGACGGTAGCAACCCCGTATACAGCCCCCAAACCATCCTGATGATCAGAGGTAGAAGGAGAATAGGTGGAGAAACATACAACCACATCAAGCGAGTCAACGCCATAGAAAACGACAGGTGGTGGGATAACAAAATTGAGAGCATTCTGAATTGGAGCGGGCATGAGCGCAGAAAAGGACTTGGCAAGAATCTCCAGGGCATCACCAAGACCATCAAGTTGGAAGCATTGTACCACTTTTGTCCTGGAGTATGAGTACACCTAGGAGGAGTTCAACCATTGGTCGCCACAGTGGAGCTGTCCCTACTATCCATTGGAACACCCTATACCTCAGCTGGAGCAGACCTTTCAGCCAGCTGACATTATATACAGATTAGAGGAGGATGAAACACTGGCGGTGATGAAGAACCTATTTCTGGAAGATGATATGGACTGTTGTATTATCTTCGAGAAGGAAGGGTAGGAAGGCCCTTCCATTCAAGCTGTGAACCGAGGGGAATGCTTCACTAATTGGTCAGTCAGGACCACAAGTGCCTGGAGAGCTTCGAGGTAGCAAGGCTAAATGACGCTGCATGCATCGCATTTTACTTTTTAGTTGATTTTTCTTTTCCGCGTTGTCTTTACTTTTGAAAAGAGCCCCGATGTTTTGAACAGTTATGAATTTAATCAAAAGCATTTACCAAGTTTATTTTTATATCTTGCTCTTACAGATCATTACAATTACATATCTTGATGATGAACCAACGGCTGTGACTTGCAACGAGACAATGCAATAAACAGACGCAGATTTATAAGAGGATGATTTACCAGAAGAGGTTGTCCAAGAAGTCGAGAACTTTGAGAATAGACCCAAGTCTAACTTGGAAGAAACTGAGGTTGTTAATTTGGGAGACGCAGAGAATGTCAAGGAAACACGTATCAGCATACATTTCTCGCCATCAGAAAAGAAAGAGTACACCGAGTTCCTAAAAGAGTATGAGGACATCTTTACATGGTCTTATGATGATATGACTGGTCTCACAGCATACATTGTGGCCCAAAAGTTGCCAACAGATCCAGTATGCCTGCCAGTAAAACAGAAGCTCAGGAAATTCAAGCCAGCCATGCGTCTGAAAATCAAAGAAGAAGATACCAAGCAAGTCAAAGCCAGGGTTCTCAGAGTGGTAGAGTACCCGACATGGTTAGCCAACATCATGCCAGTACTGAAGAAGGGTCGGAAGGTTAGAGTCTGTGTTGTATACCAAGATCTCAACCGGGCAAGTCCCAAAGATGAATTCCCTTTGCCGAATATACACATATTGATTGACAACTATGCCAAACATGAGCTGCAGTCATTCATTGATTGTTTTGATGGATACCATCAGATATGGATGGATAAAGAAGTTGCAGAGAAAACGGCGTTCATCACACCGTGAGGTATGTACTGTTACAGAAAAATGATGTTCGGTTTGAAGAATTCTGGTGCAACCTACATGAGGGTCATGACCACTATCTTTCATGATATGATACATAAAGAAATCGAGGTGTATGTGGACGACGTCATCATCAAATCCAGGAAAGCCACAGATCATATGGAAGATCTGAGAATGTTCTTCAACAGATTGAGGAGGTACAACTTGAAGCTGAATCCCGCCAAGTGTGCGTTTGGGGTTCCTACTGGAATGTTATTGGGTTTCATTGTGATTCGCCGAGGAATAGAATTGGATCTATAAAAAAACAAGTCCATTCAAGAATTGCCACCGCCAAAGAACAAGAAGGATGTAATGAGTTTTCTGGGGAGGCTCAACTATATCAGCTGATTCATAGCTCAGTCCACTGTTATTTGTGAACCTATCTTCAAGATCTAAAGAAGGATGTTGCCACTAAATGGACTGACGACTGTCAAAAGGCTTTTAACAGAATCAAGGAATACTTGTCTACGCCGCCAGTCTTGGTTCTTCCTGAACCAGGGATACCCTTATTGCTTTATCTCACAGTATTGGATGGAGCGTTTGGTTTTTTTTGGACAACATGATGAAATGGGGAGAAAGGAGAAAGCCATCTACTACCTTAGCAAGAAATTTACCCCGTTTGAGGCTCGGTGTTCCTTTTTAGAACGCACTTGTTGTGCTCTGACCTGGGTAGCCCAGAAATTGAGGCATTATTTTTGTGCTTACACCACTTATCTCATATCCAGAATGGACCCGCTAAAATATATCTTTCAGAAGCCCATGCCTACCGGCAAGCTTGCCAAATGGCAATCCTGTTAAGTGAGTTTGACATTATTTATGTTACCCTGAAGGTAGCCAAAGGACAAGCTTTGGCAGATCACCTCACCAAGAATCTTGTAGGAGGAGAATTCGAACCCCTAAAGACCTATTTTCCTGATAAAGAGGTAGCTTTCATAGGAAAGGATATTGCATAATCCTATGATAGTTGGAGAATGTTTTTCAATAGAGCCATAAACTTTAAAGGATTCGGTATAGGAGCAGTCCTGGTATCAGAAACTTGTTAGCATTGCCCAATATTTGCAAAGCTCAGGTTCCCATGCACCAAAAACATTGCCGAGTACGAAGATTGCATCTTAGGGCTCAAACTGGCCATCGACATTAACATTCAGGAGTTACTAGTGATCGGAGACTCGGACCTACTTATACATCAGGTTCGAGAAGAATGGGCAACCAAGAATTTCAAGATATTCCCTTATCTACATCATCTACAGGAGTTGAGGAAGTGATTCAGAAAGACGGAATTCCAGCACGTTCCCAGAATACAGAATGAGTTTGCTGATGCCCTAGCCACTTTATCATCTATGATCCAGCATCCAGATAAAACTTTATTGATCCCATCCATGTCAAGATTCACGACCAATCTGCTTATTGTGCTCATGTTGAGGAAGAAGCCGATGGGAAACAATGGTTCCATGATATCAGAGAAAACTTGACAATAGGAAAATAGTCGGAGCTTGCCAATACTACTAAGAAGTGCACGCTTCGGAGGCTATCCAACAACTTCTTTCACAGCGGAGGAATCTTGTATAAGAGGACTCCTGATATGGGATTTTTAAGGTGTGTTGAGGAAAGATAACCAACAAACTAGTGGAGGAAGTGCACGCAGGGACCTGCGGATCGCACATGAATGGTTTTGTACTAGCAAAGATGATACTCCGAGCAGAGTATTTTTGGATGACTACGGAAACGGATTGCATCCAGTATGTATGAAAGTTCCATCGCTGTCAGATACATGCAGATATGATAAAGGTACCTCTAAACGAGCTCACTGCAATAAGCTCACCATGGCCGTTCGCCGCTTGTAGAATGGATGTTATTGGACAAATCGAGCCTACCGCATCAAACGGGCACAGGTTCATCTTAGTGGCAATTGATTACTTAATCAAATGGGTTGAAGCATCATTCTACAAAGCAGTGACTAAGAAAGTTGTAATAGATTTAATCCACGATCGTCTTGTTTGCCGGTGCGGGATTCCATAATCAATCATCACCGACAATGGTTCTAGTCTCAACAGCGACCTGATGGAAGCAATGTGTTAAACATTCAAGATTAAACACAAGAACTCTACAGCTTACAGACCTCAAATGAACGGGGCCGTAGAGACAACCAACAAGAACATCAAGAAGATACAAAGGAAGATGATTGAAATGCACAAGCAATTATTGGGTTATCGACCACAGTTCGCACATCAACCGGGGCCACGCCCTACATGCTAGTTTGTGGTACAGAGGCGGTCATTCCCGCTGAAATAGATATCCCCTCCTTAAAAATCATACAAGAAGTAGAGTTAGATGATGCAGAGTGGATAAAACGTCACTACGAGCAGTTAGCCCTTATAGATGGAAAGAGAATGAATGCAGTTTGTCACGGTCAATTATATCATAACAGAATGTCCAGAGCCTTCAACAAAAGGGTTAAGCCAAGGAAGTTTACACCAGGGCAGCTGGTGTTGAAGAAAATATTTCTGCATCAAGATGAAGCCAAGGGAAAATTCTCTCCCAATTGGCAGGGTCCGTATACGGTCCACCGGGTTCTAACTGGAGGAGCCCTTATTCTTGCAGAAATGGACGGGGAAGTCTGGCCGAAGCGGATCAACTCAGACGCAGTAAAGAGATTCAATATTTGATCATATGTTTTTCTTCGTCATGCAATTTAAACTACGCCTGACCTGATTCCTGTTAAAGAGGAGATACGTAGGCAGCCCTATGGGTTCGGTCACATTTTAAAAAAAATCCATTTTCCCCGCTATAGGAAATGGGAAAGAATTTTGAGGCGGACCCTCAAAATTCCGAAGTCAATTTGCCAGCTTTCGCATCAGCATCAACCTAGTAAACTGGGGCAGAATTTTGAGAGGGGTCCTCAAAATTCTGGAATCAATCCATGTTCAGTCATTTACCACAGCCGTCAGCGGTGCCGACCCAGTAAACTGGGCCAGAATTTAGAGGAGGACCCTCAAAATTCCGGAACAAATAAGGTTTCCATGTCTTTGAACCACGTTGCAGTTGTTGGTTCATCCAAAATTGTTTTTCAAAATGTACTTACATTATATTTACTAAATCATGCATAAACATCATTTGGATCACTATCGTTTAGCAACGCTACCCCAGTGATATGTGACGTCAAAAGTCAAGGGATACGAACTAACCTTTCCCCTCTACGGAACTCACGATTTTTCTTTGAATGTAGGCACCCTAGGTTGCACATTATTGAATACATTCACACACTCGTACTCTTCAGGATTGAAGAATAATCGCTCATTCGCAATGTTACTATCTAAACCTAACATCCCCAGCAGCCGTAATATCACAATCAGCTAAAAAAATTTCATCACTAGTTACTCTTTACATTTCCTGCATTTTGCATAAGGCTACTTTTCTGCCTTCCATAGTTAAGCTCTACCTCCATTCTGCATAAGGCTACTTTCTCTGCCTTTCGAGACTAAGCAATGTCTCCATCCGTATTTTTTGTATAAGGCTACTTATCTTCCTTTCGAGACTAAGCTTTGTCTCCATCTGCATTGCATAAGGCTACTTTTCTGCCTTCCGAGGTTAAGCTCTACCTCCATTCTACATAAGGCTACTTATCTGCCTTTTGAGACTAAGCTCTGTCTCCATCTAGCATCATGCATAAGGATACCTTTCTTCCTTTCAAGAGTAAGCTCTGTCTCCGTCTACATTTTTGCATAAGGCTACTTTTCTACCTTCCGAGACTAAGCTCTGTCTCCATATGCATTGCATAAGGCTACCTATCTGCCTTCTGAGACTAAGCACTGTCTCCATCTCGCATGGCTTAAATATCGCCACTTTTATTCTTCGAACGGCTGAAATACTGCCACCTGCATTTAAATTCTCGCTTTGGCTGAAAGATCGTCACCCTTTGCATTCATTTGGCTGAAAGATTGCCACCTTCTCATGGGCTGAAAGATCGCCAACCTATTCAAAGGCATCATAGTTTGGAGGCACCATCCGCATAGCCCGAGAACACTATTTCACGGCCTACGAATCTTTACTTTATGCTCTTCATGGCCTAGGCATCATAGTCCGAGGACATCATGCTAACCGTCCGAAGACAACATTCATTGTCTAACGGAAACTTGCATCATGTTTAAATAATGCACAGTATACGCCACATTGCTTACATACAGGTACACCGGCTATCTGACGGACATCTCAGCAGGAGCGATCCCGCTCCGGTCCGCCACAGCCTATTCAGCTCCAAACACCTTTTCAAATCTAACCCTTGTGCCCGTCTTTTCGATTCTCCATCGGCATACTACGCCAATAGTTCCTGAAATGCATATGGCTTGATTCCTATAAAACCAGGGATATGTAGGCAGCTCAGAAACCAAAGCACGGTCAAAACTCTTTTCAATCGCCGTTTCCAGTCAAAATTGGCCATCTTATCTTTACCCGACAACTCTTTCAGCCTCTTCAAGTAAAGAGGGGCAGCTGTTGATACCCAATTTTTCCCTATATACTTAAATAATTTCGAAATAGTATATGTATGTATATATAAGCACGCCCAAAGGTTTTGGTATTTTTCTTCAATTTTTAAAGGTTTTTTAGAAATTATTAATTGTCTATTTTTAACAGTACAAAATCCAAAATTATTGCCAAATTATCATTTATGGTGAGTTATGCATTTCATTCTTATATTTATGAAAAACTAAAATTTATATGATTTTTGCATATTTTACAAATTTGTTTGGAATTTCTAAAGCTAAAGTGCGTTAAATTGCAATTATAGCCTATGTTAAAATTAGCTGCATTTTATAATTATAAAACCATTTTCGGTATTTTTAGATTAATATTTATATATTATTAATTACTTCTATATTTTCAATTTGTTTTTCAAATCATTTCTTAATATTTTATAAAATAAAAAGGGAGCAATTGGCTATTTGAAATTTGGCCAAAATTTATTACAAAAATAGCCCAAATTAACCCCAATTTTAAATCCAATTTCAGCCCATCTCAAGCGACCCATACCCAAATCAATAAACCTGACCCAGTCCTAATTCAATTTGAGCCGTTGATCAAACGAGATCAACGGCCCATTCATTTACCTAAAATAAATCAAACAACCACCCCCTCCCAAACCCTTGACATTCAGAGACCGGTCTCTTTCTCTCTCTCTCTCTCTCTCTCTCTCTCTCTCTCTCTGACCTTTCACCTCCTCCTTCTCAGTAGAACCATCTGGTTCGTCTTCTCTGAAGGCTCTCATCGCCTCTCCGACCAACTCCAGCCTCATTTCTTTCGATCATCAGCCGCCGTAAAACCTATCTGACTGGCTCCCTCCATACTTTTGAAACTCCAAGAGTTTTCATCATGCAATAAGAGCACTGAAGCCTCGTATGGGTCTGTTTTCGGCCCTCTCTCCGATGGTTTTCAGTCTGATGGTTCTATAAACACCATTATTAACGAGTTTCACAACCAGGTTCCCTACCTCACTGATTTTATTGCAAAACCCTAATTTCTGCCTAAATATCTTAATCTCTTTCTCTTAAAACAATTTTCAGTTTATTGTTTCTATTTTACACTACTCGCTAGTCGATTTCTTTGATTGATCCAAGTTTTTCAACATTTGTTCTTTCTCTCAAAAAAGCAAGGGTTTCCGAACCCCTTTTTAAAAATCGCTACATCTTCTGTTTCTTTAGATATTATGTACGACTGTATTATGTGTTTATTTATGTTGCAAGCCTGTTTGTTTCTGAGTTCCATGCTTTAAACATTTACTAGGGTTTCCACTACTATATCTGTGATTCCTTACTTAGGGTTCTTGGTTTTGTGCCTATTGCGTTTAAATAGCTTTAAATGCTTCTATTTACTAAGTAATTTGTTAATCTTGTACATCTCTTTGAATCCCTGATTCGTATGTTTTTTGCTTAAAGATTCTTATACTGATTTTTTTTCGAATTGTTGCCTTACTTGCGAGATGCTTTCTATACTTGGTGTTGATTCCCTTTGATTTTGGTCCTGTCCGTGATTCTTTGACTAATTTCAGAGTTGATTTACATGCTTACCATATTTGTGTACTTAAACATGTTATTCGAATGCTCAGCATATATTTTCCTTATTTGGAACATTGTGTACTTGGCCTTTATTACATGTTGCATGCCTATTAATCGACTGATTGATTCTTGCCTTATCGGATACTCCTATTCGAATCATGAATCCCTAGTTTAAAGGAATTAAGACCCTGTGACTGATTCAAATTGGTATTGTTTCAATAATTTTGTACTTGTTACCCAATTCTCTATTGGTTTTCAAAAAACTATAAGTACTCGTCTTTTCTTCTCACTCATACACGAAAAGAATTCTCTATGAACTCTCTCTCATAAAAAATATTCAGTACCCTCTCTTTGTTTCCACACAATCTCTCTCACTTCTCTTGTGACTTCTTGTTGTTCTACTAGTTTGAAACTCGGGCTCAGTTTTAGTCTATTTCATTATTCCGTGGCTCTCTATATTGCTGCTCACTTCTATTGCTGCTCACTTCTGCTATTGTTGTTGCTTCTCTATACTACTGCTCTCTTTGCATACTTTCTACATATTACTACTCACTCCCTTGCACACTATTGCTCACCACTTAGTGTATTATAGTTCACTACTGCCCTGCATTACTTTACCTTTAACTGGTACGTCTCCTATTTGATTTGCAACTCCAAAAGCAATATGTTTCTATTTGTGTCACACTTCATTTTGTTTCTTGCATGCTTCTATTTATGGTTTTAGTGTCCTTTCTACAATTAGCATGTCTCTATGTTACTTAATACGCCTATCTCATCCTAGAATGTCCATTACTCCCTTTATTTGTCTCATGTATGTTTTTCCTTACTTCCCCTCACCCATGTACTCTATTAGCATGTATTCAGGACCTTTTTAGCTAAAAATGGCCTTGAACCTCCTCCTAATGTTGACTCAGTCAATCTAATGTTGTTAAGACCCTGACGCCTTTGTTTGAAACATGCTTGATTATTCTGAAGTACTTCTCTTTGATATTCTGTGTATATGTAACTGTGTTCTTGCTTGTGAGATATTTGTCCCCTTTCCCCCTGCCCCCTGTTTGTGTTTTCTGAGTACTGTGTGACTTTTTGCTTTCAAAAGCTGGTTCCATATTGATTGTTTTCAAACTCAATTGATTTTTAAGGGGATCTATGACTCTCTAGTTTCTTTTCTCTCGAAATTGTTTTCATGTGAATCCTCTTTCAATTGTTTTCAACTCAACTTCTTCAAATTCGATCACAATCTCACCACTCCTAGAGTTTAGGTTCTACCCCCTTAGTGCAAGCATTGCTTTGGGTACCTTGAGTATCCACTGAACATTGATGCACAAGGCTGATAATTCAACACTTGCACTTGTCAATGTTAATCTTTTTGGGTGCTTGGTATTGGCCAGGGGCCCCAATGGGCCCTCAGGGAGCTTTGGCGCAACCAAATCCTTGGTAAAGGCTGTGAAACTCTAAGAAGTGAGGTTGGAGATTTGGGCCTGGTTTAAGGCTCCCTATAGATTAACTTCTTATTTTTTTTCTCCAATACTGTAATTTAATCACATTGGTCTATAATAACTTGTAATGAACAATGTGGTTTATAGTGAAATTGGGTAGGATTATGCATGCTTAGGTTTAAGTAACGGGTAGAAAACATGTCTATAGGATTTTACTTACCTATTTGTGCAATAGAAATCATGTCTAGGGCATACATCTCATACGACTAGAAATCTTGCCTTCAAGCTCTTTTACTCTTAGCTTGTTATTTATTAGTCACAATCAGTTAATAACCAACAAGTCACTGCCATTGTATTTAGATACCATATTTTAGGACTTTTGTGTGCATTAGATATCATGTATATAGGGCTGTATTTGCAACTGTTAAATGCCTCACTAATTTTGTTTAACAGCCATAAGTCTGGGTAAGAGGTTTCTCTTTAAACTGGAAAAACAAATATGCACGGCTACTCTTTTTTGATTAAATAGCGCCTAGGCAAGCCTTAGGCCGGATAAATCAATTGACCGTCTTAATCATGTTTAAACCATTCAACATCTTTAGACTGTCTGAATTAATTTCCATTATCTGAGATCCTCTTGGTTTTCTTACTGAACTTCTGTCCTATTTTCTAAATAATCATATCTGTGTAAATACTTTCTACTTAGTTACCTTTTCCATAATTGCGTTACTATTTTTCCTAAAATTCATCAGGACACTATGTCTTTAATATTTCTGTAATTCTTCAAAACTGTAGTTCAAAATTAATATACTTACATGCTAATTTTAGATCCGTTCTTCTACCTCTCTTGTCTGGAAACTATTTTTCTCAAGTGTATTAAAAGATAAAAAAAAAGATGTTTCTTCTGATTCCTAAACTGTTACATATTTACTGCCTTGTCCTTAAGTTCTAAAAAATTTCGTTCAACTATCTTCTGCAAATTTCTGTCTAAACTTTTCAGCTTCTATTTTAAACCACTTTTTTTGACATTCCAATCTCTTATTTCCTAAGACCTTAAATGTGATTGATACGTGCTAATTATATGTTTATCCGTGGAGGGATGTTTGAGCCTTTTACGTGTCTTTACATGATCCCTTACATGAGGTCCTATTTGCTTTTGTATGTCTCCTAGTGTTTTGACCTTTAAATGTAAGGGTTCAACCTAGTCCCCACCTTATAATAATAGCGGTCCTAAACACCCTCTAGGACCCATAGGACGGGACGGGTAATAACACTCAATAAGCACTCATGACCAATCCACACATTTAAATAACATTTACATGGGGGAAGGGTAGAATACGGATATGATGACTGGTGCGCTAATATCTCGTATGAGAATGATTGCTGGATATTGCACCAAAGTGATCCATACTATATTTAAATCTAGGACCCTTTTCTTTATTTATATGATATGTTTTTCTTAAAAATTAATGTTTTCTTCAACTAATCTTTTTCCAAAAACAACATATGTCTTTTCCCTCTCTTTTCTTTCAAAATTTTCAATTTATTTATCTCCTTTATGTGCAAACATTGTTTGTTTACTTTTATTCTTCTTAAACTCACAACTAAGTACGACCGGGACTCACACTAGTGGATCTTGAGGGGTGCCTAACACCTTCCCCTCGAGATAATCTCAAGCCCTTACTCGAACTCTTAATTAATCTTCTTATTTTCCTTAAAGTGTCCTAATGCACTATAATCATTAGGTAGCGACTCTTCAAAATCCATGACTCGATTCCTCAAAAGGGAATAAGAGCTGTTTTTTCCATAATGTCGTAAATCCGATTTCGCTCTTTCGGGAAAAAGGGGGCATCGACATGACTGAGCGATATGCTCTATGCAGGCAGTTTTAGCGTCTAGGGTACTATGACACTCATGTAGTATGAGACTCATTTTATTGACTTGGCACGCCATGTTATTGTTATACTTCCCACTGAGAGGGAGAGCGTGTGAAGATCTACTGATGGGTTGATTCAGCCGATCTGTCTTCAGATGGCTATGGGAGTCGGTACTGATATATCTTTTCAGGAGGCGGCCAATGCGGCCCGCATGATAGAGATGGCACTTGCACGAGGAGGTGGTCAAGGGTCAGATAAGAGGCCTCGTCATTCTGGTAGGTTCAGTGGTACCTCATTTATAGGTAGGGATTCATATGGTAGAGGCCACCCTTAGAGGCCCTTTCAGTTAGCACTTCAGGTTTCACATGGTACTACAGGCGGTAGCGGTTCTCAGCAGCACTATTCTAATCAGCAGCCCATCAGTGCACCACTGCTTCAGAGCAATGAGTCAGGCAACAGCTGATCTACAAGCCACCTAGCCAGCTAGAGGCAGGGTAGAGGCCATAGAGGTGGAGGTAGGGAACATATAGGTGGAGCTCAGACCGCCAGAGGAAGGGGTCAGCCAGTAGCCGATTGTCCCAAACATATAGTGCAGGGATATGGGGCCCAGCCCCGTTGTTATGTTTGCCAGCCAGGCTAGAGATTGAGTCATCATATGCTGTGATTACAGGTACTATTCTGGTCTGTGATAGGGATGCTTTTGTGCTATTTGATCCCGGATTTACGTATTCATATGTATCATCCTATTTTTCATCCTATTCTGTTATGCCTAGTGAGGCCTTGGGTATTTCTGTATATGTGTCTACACCGGCGGGTGATTCCATAGTGGTCGACCGAGTGCATTTTTCATGTGTGGTAGTATTTGATGGTCTTGAGACCCGCGTCAAATTATTGCTCTTAGATATGGTGGACTTTGATGTTATATTAGGGATGGATTGGTTGTCCCCGTATCATGCTACTTTGAATTGTCATGCCAAGACCGTGACCTTGGCTTTGCCAGACTTGCCCCGACTTGAGTGGAGAGGGACCCTGTGTCATGCCACCTGCAGTGTTATTTCTAATGTCAAGGCTCGATGCATGGTCGAGAAGGGGTGTCTAGCATATCTAGCGTATGTTCGTGATTCCAGTGTAGAGGTTCCGTCTATTGACTCTGTTCATATTGCTCGGAAGTTCCCCAAGGTTTTCCTTTTATACCTGCCGGGTACGCTGCCCAACAGGGATATTGATTTATGTATTGATCTAGCTCCGGGCACTCAGCCTATTTCCATTCTGCCGTATCGCACGGCCCCGACACAGTTGAAAGAGTTAAAGAAGCAACTTCAGGATTTGTTTTATAAATGTTTCATAGACCCAGTGTATCGCCTTGGGGTTCGCCAGTGTTAGTTGTGAAGAAAAAGGAATGGTCGATGACGATGTGCATTGATTACCGGCAGTTGAACAAGGTGACAATAAAGAACAAGTATCCACTATCGAGGATTGACGATTTATTCGACCAGCTTCAGGGTGAAAGGGTGTTCTCGAAGATAGATTTGAGATCTCGATATTATCAGCTGAGGATTAGGGCATCTGATGTCCCTAAGACAGCATTTCGCACTCGGTATGGGCATTATGAGCTTTTGGTAATGTCATTTAGGTTGACTAATGCCCCGACAACATATATGGAGTTGATGAACCGAGTGTTCAGGACCTATTTGGTTTGTTTCATGATTGTTTTCATTGACGACATTCTGATATACTCCCGCAGTCAGGAGGAGCATGAGCAGCACCTTAGAGTGGTTCTTTAGACTCTAAAGGATAGTCAGTTATACGCCAAGTTCTCAAAGTGCGAGTTTTGGTTGAGTTCTGTTGCATTCCTGGGTCACGTTGTTTCAGCAGAGGGTATTCAAGTGGACTCGAAGAATATTAAGGCAGTCAAGAACTGGCCTCGACCGGCGTCAGCTACAGAAATCCAGATTTCTTGGGGTTAGCAAGTTACTACCGACGGTTCGTGGAGGGGTTTTCATCCATTGCAGCGCCGATAACTAGATTGACCCAGAAGGATGCCCAGTTCAGGTGGTCAGACGAGTGCAAAGCAAGCTTCTAGAAGCTCAAGACAGCTCTAACTACGGCACAGGTATTGGTTTTGCCCACGGGATCAGGGCCTTATACTATTTATTGTGATGCGTCCTGTATTGGGCTTGGCGCAGAATTGATGCAGAATGGCAGAGTCATAGCATATGCTTCGAGGCAGTTGAAGATCCATGAGAAGAATTATCCAGTCCATGACTTAGAGTTGGCAACCATCGTTCATGCTTTCAAGATTTGGAGGCATTATCTATATGGTGTGACATGTGAGGTGTACATGGATCAAAAGAGGCTTCAGTACTTGCTCAAACAAAAGAATTTGAATTTGAGGCAGAGGAGGTGGTTAGAGCTGCTAAAAAACTATGATGTTTCTATCTTATACCACCCGGGAAAGGCCAATGTGGTGGCTGATGCATTGGGTAGGAAGTCCGCCAGCTTTGGTAGTCTTGCTTATATTTGAGTCATCCGGAGACCGCTTGCTTTGGATGTTCAGGCCTTGGCTAATCGTCTTGTGAGATTGGATATTTATGATCCTAGCAGGGTGTTAGCTTGCACAGTTGCTCGATCTTTGTTATTAGAGCGTATTCGTGAGCGGCAGTTTGAGGATCCCCATTTGTGCATCCTGAGAGACACGGTACTGTGTGGAGGTGCCAAGAAAATGACCCTGGAAGATGATGGTGTACTGAGATTGCAGGGGCGAGTTTGTGTGCCCAATGTTGATGGTATTCGGGAGTTGATCTTAGTGGAGGCCCATAGTTCACGGTATTCTATTCATCCGGGTGCCGCGAAGATGTATCAGGATTTGAGGCAGCACTATTGGTGGCGGAGAATAAAGATAGACATTGTTGAATATGTGGCTTGTTCTTTGAACTGTCAGCAGGTTTAGTACGAGCATCAGAGGCCTGGCGGATTATATTAGATGATTGAGCTTCCCGAGTGGAAATGGGAGAGGGTTACCATGGATTTCCTTTCTGGCCTTCCGATGACTCGGAAGAAGTTTGATGCTATATGGGTCATTGAAGATAGGCTGACCAAGTCAGTGCATTTTTTTCTGGTTGCCACCATCTATTCGTCCGAGATATTAGCTAGGATTTATATCAGGGAGTTCATTCGACTTCATGGGGTGCCTATATCCATCATTTTGGACCGAGGCCTGCAGTTTACCTCAAACTTCTGGAGAGCAGTGCAGCTGGAGTTGGGCATGCAGGTTCGATTGAGTACATCATTCATCCCCAGACAAACGGTCAGTCCGAGAGGACTATTCAGATTCTTGAGGATATGCTCCGAGCCTGCGCTATTTATTTTGGAGGCTCATGGGACCAGTTCTTGCCATTAGCAGAGTTTGTCTAAAAAAACAGCTACCAGTCCAGCATTCAGTTGGCTCCGTATGAGGTGTTGTATGGTAGGAGGTATTGGTCCCCAGTCAGATGGTTTGAGCCGAGTGAGGCTCGGTTATTGGTTATAGATCTAGTTTAGAAGGCCTTGGATAAGGTCAAGATCATTCAAGACAGACTTCAGACAGCTCAGTCCAGGCAGAATAGTTATGCAGACTGCAAGGTCAGAGATGTTGCTTTCATGGATGGTGAGCGAGTTTTGCTCCGTGTATCGCCTATGAAAGGCGTGATGAGATTCGGGAAGAAGGGCAAGCTTACCCCTACGTTTATTGTCCTATTTGAGATTATTGATCGCGTGGGAGAGATGGCTTATAGACTTGCCTTGCCGCCTAGCTTGTCAACCGTGCATCCATTTTTTCATATATCCATGCTTCGGAGGTATCATGGCGATCCAGCCCATGTATAAGATTTCAGCACTATCCAATTGGATAAGGATCTATCATATAAGGAGGAGGCGGTGGCTATTTTAGACCGGGGGGTTCTATAGTTGAGGTCGAAGAGTTTTTTGTCAGTGCGTTTTCACTAGAGAGGCTAGCCTCCAGAGCATCGACCTGGGAGTTCGAGTCTGATATGCGGAGCCGTTATCCCCATCTATTCCCCGACTCAGGTACTTCTTTCTTTTGTCCGTCCGAGGACGAACGATTGTTTTAGAGGTAGAGGATATGACGACCCAAAGGGTCATCACCATAATTCTCCCTTTTTCGTGCTTCCGATGCTTTTAGTCGCCTCATTTACATGCACAGTCCGGGCGCGTAGGCGGAACACTTTATGTTAAAATATGTGAATTTTGTGAAACATTTGATGAATTTTGATATTAATATTTATAAAGTTGACTTTGGTCAACATTTTGGGTAAACGGACCCAGATCCGCGATATGACGATCCCGCGAGGTCCGTAGAAAAATACAGGACTCGGGCGTATTTCCGAAATCAAAATCTGAGGTTCCTAGCCCGAGTACGGAATTTTCAAAACAAATTATTTTTCTGAAAATGATATGAAAATTTGAAAATAAAATGAGTTGAAAAAATATAGGTATCAGGCTCGTATTTTGGCTCCGATGCCTGGTACAGGTCTTAATTATGCGTTAAGCGCTTTTTGTGAAATTTGGACAAAATCGGACGTCATTTGACGTGTTTCGGACCTAAATATCTAAAGTTAGAGGTTTATGAACTTTGAAATAAAAATGATGATTTTGGGGCTTGATTTTTTGAATTTACTGTTATTTTAGCATATTGATCGCTCGAGCGAGTCCGTAGGATGTTATTGAGTTAGTGTGTGTGTGTTTGGTTGGGAGACCCGAGGGCTCAGGAGTGTTTCAGAGGTGGTTCAGGGTGGTTTAGCATTAAAACACTTAGCAGATTTTCTGCAATTTTTGCCCAGACCCATTACTCTATGCAAATGCACAGTAGTCTCGCGTTCGCAATGCCTTATGACCTCAGCCTCCTTCGTGTTCACGGAAGCCCGTCACGTTCGCACTGTTCTGCCAGCCCCATTCTTCACGCTCGCATACACATTTCGCGAACGCGTAGGCCAACCTGGAACCACCTCCCCCCCCCCATCTTTCCTTCTATGCGTTCGCATAGGGCCTTCGCGAACGCATAGAGTACCCAACCTGCCCTTCTTCGCGAATGCGACACAGTGTCGTGAACGCATAGAACAACTTCCTTCGGTGATTTTAAAGCTTAAAAACATAACCCGTTAGGGGAATTGGCCATTTCTTCACACGAACTCACCCCTCAAACTCCCGATAGACGATTTTCAAGCTCTTCCTTCTCCATAATCTCTTTGCTAAGTGTTCTTAACTTCGTTTCCTCTTAATTTCTTCCATTAATGATTTGTTTCCTAGCCCTAAATCATGAAATCAAGGTAGAAAATGGGGGTTTTGGGTAGAGTTAGGGCTTTGGGGATTTTGGGTGATTCAACCTCAATTGGGGTCGAATCTTAAAACAATTATATATTTGAACTAGTGGGGTTATGGGTGAACGGATTTTGGTCCGAGCCTCGAGTTTGGACCATGTGGGCTCGGGGTCGAATTTTGGTATTTTTGAAAGAATGATAGGAAATTCATTTCTAGGCTATAAAATTATGTCTTTGAGCCATTATTGATAATATTGAACTAAATTGTGCCTAGATATCATTGTTTCGGAGTTAGACTCTAGAGGATAGGTGGTGGTAGAGATTGGATTGCTATTTTCCGACCGAGGTAAGTGTTTGATCTAACTTTGGCTTGAGGGAAGAGGATTAGGATATTATTTGCTACGTGCTAAGTGTAGAGTACGGTGTATAGGCATTTTGACGGTTATCAATGCACCAGAGTCTAGCATGACCGTGAGTCTTAATTTCTTTTAATTCGAATGATGTGATACATCTTCTTGTTTCAATTGATATATTCCACATGATATGAACGATTGAGGAAAAATAGTGATCTGTAAAACATTGGGGCATTGGCTCGACCTAGAACTTGCTGATGACTAAGTGTTTAAGCGTGAAGTACTGTGATTATTCCCTTGCCGGGATTGAGGTATATATTGAATTATCCTTTGCCGGGATTTTTGAGCTGTTAGTTGTATTCCCTGGTCGGGACTCCTTGTATTTGTGGTTACTCCCCTCGCACTTGAGTTGTGATTGTTGTTTGGGTGAGTTCTTGTTTCTAGTTATTGAGGATAGTTGTATTCCCTGGTCGGGACTTCTTGTATTTGTGGTTACTCCCCTCGCACTTGAGTTGCGATTGTTGTTTGGGTGAGTTCTTGTTTCTAGTTATTGAGGATCGGGTTGCACGCCGCAACGGTATTAAATGTTGAGGGTCGGGTTGCACCCCGCAACTGTGTTATATGTTGAGGATCGGGTTGCGTGCCGCAACGGAGTATGTACCAAGTGTATTTTTCTCGTACGAAGAGTTTTTCTTTGTTTTCCTTATCAATTGTTATTGTTTAGTTTCACTTCTTATCCGATGATTTCTATGTTTAAATTGTTGTATCGAACAGCATGCTTCCCCCCATCTTAATTGTTTAGATTGGTGTATTTTCCTGCTATTACAAAACATATCTGTACAGGTTACTTGTGGTAGGTCCTGTCAAGCCTCGTCACTACTTCGTCGAGGTTAGGCCAAGCACATACCAGCACATGGGGTCAGTTGTGCTGATACTACACTGTGCATTTTTGTGCACAAATCAGGATGCAGCTTACGGACCGCGACAGTAGGACTTTTGGGAGCTATCTTCAGTACAGGGACTCTCGAGGTAGCCTAGCTGGCCAAAGTCAGGCCGAAGTCCTTTCCTTATTTTTTTGTATGTTCATCTTGTATCAGACAAACACTATGTATTTTCTTTCCAGATATTGTTTGTAGTATTCTGTAGTAGTCCGTGAGTTGTGGCACCAAATACTGGGTAGAGGTGTACGTTTAACCTTCGGAATCTCTGTTTTCAGTTATTTAAGTATTTAAAAGTCTTCCGCTTCAATTATTTCTTTAGTTTATAATTGTTTAAACGAATTCAGTAGAAATGTTGTAATGTTTGGCTTTTCTAGCTCCGATAGTAGGGACCATCACGACTCCCGATGGTGGAAAATTTGGGTCGTGACAGCTTTAGTAAAAGTCCAGTGGAGAGGTCGGCTCATGGAGGATGCTACCAGAGAGACCGAGCGGGAGATGCGGAGAAAGTATCCTCACCTATTTAATGCTTCAGGTATGTTTCTTGACTCGTTCGAGGATGAACATTTATTGAAGTTGGGGTGGATGTGACGACCCGATAAATCATGTCATGACTTACCGCTCTGTTTCTCCCATCTCTGCTTCTTTATGCTTCGCTATCCATGTTTTGCAGCATCGGGTTGGTCGGATCGGGTCCGAAATGTTTTTGTTAAGGTTTGAGATACTTAGTCGCTATTAAGAAGGATTAAGTTGGAAAAGTTAACCGGATGTTAACTTATGTGTTAGAGGGCTCGGATGGAAGTTTCCACGATTTGGTTAGCTTCGGGAGGTGATTTATGACTTAGGAGTGTGATCAGAATTGGTTTTGGAGGTTCATAGTAGAACTAGGCTTGAAGTGGCGAAGTTGATATTTTGGCGATTTCCTGTTGATAGGTGAGATTTTGATATGGGGGTCGGAATGGAATTACGAGAGTTGCGGTAGTTTTGTGATGTCATTTGGGATGTCTTTGAAAAATTTTAGGTCATCCAGACGTAGTTTGGTTGGATTTTTTATCAAAAGCGTATTTCAAAAGATTTTAGAAACTTAGGCCTGAATCCAATGTGTTTTGAGTAATTTGATATTGTTTGAGGCATTTTGATGATTGGAGAAAGTTTGAACAACGTTTTAGGATGTGTTTGAGCCTTTAGTTGAGGTCCCAGAGGCCTCGGGTGAGTTTCGAGGGGTCAATCAGACCATTTTTGGAGTTTGGGAGTTGCAGAAAAATCTGCTCAGGTGTTGCAGTACTTTGTTCTCTGCAATCGCGTAGGGTGTCACGCGATCGCATAGGAGGTTTTGAGGAGGTTGTCCATTTGTGCTTTGCGTTTGCGGAGTTTGGCATGTGATCTCATTGGTAGGTGAGGTTATTCTTCGCGAATGCGTAGTCAGTGTTGCGTTAGCATAGAGTAAATTGGACCTGGGAGTCATGGATGGTTTTGTTCATTGCGAACGCAGTGGAGTGTCCACGATCGCATAGAGTAAAAAGCATGTGCATTGCGTTGCAGGAGATTTATTTCGATCGCATAGAGTGAATTTTGGGAGTTGGATTTTTCTGCTTCACGATTGTAAGGGATTTTTTTCAATCGCATAGAAGGAAATAAGGCATGAGCAGAATGTTTTAAAACTCGCCTTGCTCGCAAAAGAGGGTCTATATAACCCATAGCTACTCATTTTTTGAGGGATTTTGAAGAGTATTAAAGAGAGTTTCAAGGGGAAACAATTGAAGGTAAGAATTTCGGACCTAAAACTCGATCCTATTGTGAAATCCACTTAGAAATTCATGGAAACTTAAGTTGAAAATGAAAGAACTAGGGCTTGGAATTTTGAATCTTTGATTGGGAATTTTGAGGACCATTTGGGGTTGGATTTGAGAACTTTTGATATGTATAAGCTCCTGGAGAGATAAGGAACCCATTGATGTGAAAGATTCTAATTTTCGAGAAATGGGGCCGGGGCTCGGGTTTTGCTAATTTTGGGACTTTTAATATGTTTTCGATTGTTTTTGCTTGGGCTTTGTTCCCTTAGCATATTGTGACATATTCATTCTGATTTTGGATAGACTCGACGCGCATGGAGGCCGATTCGAAGGGTAAAAACATTGGGAGTTAGAGATTCAGTCGGTTCGAGGTGGGTAATAATTGCAAATGATGTTTTGAGGGCTTGAAATCTTGGATATGCATATCGTAGTGTATATTGAGGTGAGACACGAGCTCGATGACGAGCGTGGGATCGTATACTATTGGTGATTGTAACTTGGTCCGTCTCGATTGATGATTTTACCGCGTATTTGACTGAAACTTATTTGTTATCGTCATGACTTGGGTTGAATGCTATATTTGGGCTTTGTGCCAACTATTTGAGCCCTTAGAGGATTTTTATCACTATTTTCTCACTATATTGACTTATTACTTGTACTCAGTCATGTTGTTTTCCAATGTTTTACAACTCAGCCACTTTTACTAAGTTTTGAGACTTAAATGATATTTTTGAATAATATTTTGGGCTAAGAACTACTATTTTACTAATACTTGAGGGGCTTGGGATGATTTTCGGACTGATTGCGGCCGAGGGCCAAATGTGAGGATGCACTGAGTGATATGAGGCCGAGGGCCTAAGAAATATATATACTCCACGAGGTGGCTTGAGTGATGTGAGGTCGATAGCCGAGATTGATGCCATGAGATGGCTTGATATTGCGCATGGGTCGTAAGAGGCCCCTTCCGGAGTGTAACGACCCGGCCGGTCATTTTTAGAATTTATGCCTCGTTCCCCTCTTAACTGCTTCCCCTAAGTTTATTTCTGCTATATTGTTTTGTCGTGACGTTCGGTATTAGGATTCGGAGTGTTTTGGGACATTTAGTCTCCGACTTAGAGCTTAAGTGTTGGAAAGTGGTCCATAAATGGAATAGTGTGAAGACGGTCTTGGAATGGAAATCTGATGGTTCTGTTAGCTCCGTTAGGAGATTTCGGGGTTGAGAGCATGTACGGTATGTGTTTTGGAAATCCGTAGCTCATTTAGGCTAGAAATCCTAAAGTTAGAATTTGGAAGTTTCCGATCTGATAGTGAATTTTTTATTCGAGGGTCGGAAAAGGATTTCGGAAGTTGTTGTACCACCTTCATGTCATTTGGGACGTCCGTGCAAAATTTCAGGTCAATCGGACGAGTTGGTTAGGTTTTAGATGAAATTGGAGTCTTAGGCTTGAATCATTGAATTAACAGAGTTTCTGGTGTTGTTTTAGGAGTTTTAAGGATTGGTACAAGTTTGAATGAGGTATTAGGTGGTATTGTGCCTTTGGTTGAGGTCCCGGGGACCTCGGGTGTGTTTCGGACGCACAACATGCAAAAGTTTGGAGTTAGAAGGAAAATTTCAGCAGACTTCTGGTATTTTCGCTTCTGCGGCTTGGGAACCGCAGAAGCGGCTTGGCAGTCGCAAAAGCGGAGAGTGGACGTTTGGCCAGGAACCACAGAAGCAATGTTTGTACCGCAGAAGCAAAATCACTTCTGCGATGGGTGGACTACAGACGCAAATGTTCGGGTATTTAAAGAGACCGCAGAAGCGGCTGGTTTTTCCGCAATGGCGGGACCGCAGAAGCGGTCCCAGGACCGCAAAAGCAGAAATGAGTGTTCAGAAATAAGATAATCCGGGTGTTTATTTCAAAATTTAGAAAATCAATTGAGAGCTCGGGCGAAAGTAATGTTGGGTGCTTTTTGAGTGGAGTTGTACTTTTGATCACGCTCCCAGTAGAGTTATCTCTTTTCTTAAAGATCATCATAAGGTTGAAAAGGGGTGCGCCGAGTATTTAGCATATGTGAGAGATGTCAGTGCTGATACCCTTTCTGTTGATTCTATCCCAGTTGTACGGGATTATCCCGATGTGTTTCCAATGGATATTTTGGGCATGCCGCCCGATCGGGACATTTATTTTGGTATTGATTTATTGTCGGGCACTCAGCCCATTTCCATTGTTTCTTACCATATGACTCCTCCTGAGTTGAAGGAGTTGAAGGATCAATTACAGGAATTGCTTGATAAGTGTTTTATCGACCCAGTGTTTCACCATGGGGTGCTCCTATTTTGTTTTTGAAGAAAAGGGATAGTTCTATGCGTATATGCATTGATTATAGTCAATTGAATAAGGTTACATTGAAGAACCGATATCCTTTGGCTTGTATTGATGATCTAGTTGACCAGTTTCAGGGCGCACAAGTGTTTTCTAAGATTGCTTTGCGCTCAGGTTATCACCAGTTGAAGATTCGGGAGACGGATATCTCGAAGACTGCCTTTAGGACTCGGTATGGTCATTACGAGTTCCTTGTTATGTCATTTGGGCTGACCAATGCCCCAGCAGCTTTTATGAATTTGATGCACAGTGTATTTAGGCCCTATCTCGACCCATTCGTCATTGTTTTCATAGATGATATTCTTGTTTACTCCCGGAGTCAGGAAGATCATGAGCAGCACCTGAAGACAGTGCTTCAGACCTTGAGAGAGAAGAAATTATATGCAAAGTTCTCAAAATATGAGTTTTGGTTGAGTTCTGTGGCATTCTAAGGACACGTGTTATCGAGTGAGGGCATTCCGGTGGATCCGAAGAAGGTGGAGGCCGTGTAGAGTTGGCCTAGGCCCTTCTCAGCTACAGAGATCCGCAGTTTCCTTGGCTTGGCGGGTTATTACCGTCGTTGTTGAGGGGTTCTCATCGATTGCAGCCCCTATGACTAGGTTGACCTAGAAGGGTGCTCCTTTTTAGTGGACAGATGAGTGTGAGGCGAGCTTTCAGAAGCTCAAGACAGCTCTAACTTCACCCCTATTCTGATATTGCCTACTGGTTCGGGGTCTTATGCAATTTATTAAGATGCCTCGCTGGCCGGATTTGGAGCGGTGTTGATGCAGGACGGTAGGGTGATTGCCTACGCTTCCAGACAACTGAAGATACATGAGAAGAACTACCATGTCCATGAACTTGAGTTAGTTTCTATTGTTCATGCCTTGAAGATCTTGGCATCATTATTTGTACGGCGTGCCCTGTGAGATTTACACAGATCATCAGAGTTTACAGCACTTGTTCAAGCAGAAATATCTAAACTTGCGCCAGAGGAGATGGTTGTAGCTACTGAAGGATTACGATATTACTATTATTTATCACCCGGGCAAGGCCAATGTGGTAGCCGATGCCTTGAGTCGTCGGGCGAAAAGTTTGGGGAGTTTGGCATATTTACCAGCTTCAAAGAGACCAATGGAGATGGATGTTCATGCCTTAGCTAATCAGTTCGTGAGATTGGATCTTTCGGAGCCCAGTCGGGTTCTAGCCTGTGTGATTTCTCGATCTTCATTGTTCAATCGTATCAGGGAGCGGCAGTATGGTGACCCTAATCTGCTTGCCCTTAGGGACACAGTCCATCATGGTGATTCTAGATATGTGAGTATTGGATATGACGGGGTATTGAGGATGCAGGGTCGGATCTGTGTACCTGATGTTGATGATATTCGGGAGTTGATATTGATAGAGGATCATAGTTCGCGGTACTCCATCCATCCGGGTGCCGGAAGATGTATCAGGATTTGAGGCAGCATTATTAGTGGAGGCGGATAAAGAATGACATAACGGGGTTTGTAGCTAGATGCCTCAACTGTCAGCAGGTGAAGGCTGAGCACCAGAGACCGGGAGGGTTACTTCAGCAGATAGAAATTCCAGAGTGGAAATGAGAGAAAATCATGATGGATTTTGTAGTTGGTCTCCCTCTGACTGCGAAGAAAATCGATTCTATTTGGGTTGTTGTAGATCGGGTGACCAAGTACGCTCATTTCATACCGGTGTGTACTACTTACTCAGTGGAGCGATTAGCGGGGATTTACATCAGAGAGATTGTCCGATTGCACGGTACTCCGGTTTCTATCATCTCGGATAGGGGTACTCAGTTTACATCACAGTTCTGGAGAGTCGTCCAGCAAGAGTTGGGTACGCAGGTGACTATGAGTACTGGTTTTAACCCTCATACGGACGGACAGTCCCTGCGCAACATTCAGATTCTTGAGGATATTTTTTGTGCGTGCGCGATTGAGTTTAGAGGGTCTTGGGATCTGTTCTTGCCATTAGCTGAGTTTGCTTACAAAATAGTTTTCAGTCTAGCATTCAGATGGCACCATATAAGGCCTTATATGGTAGGAGAGGCAGATCCCCGGTAGGTTGGTTTGAGCCGGGTGAGCCAGGCTATTGGGCACTAATTTGGTCCAGGATGCGGTAGAGAAGGTTAAGGTGATTCAGGACAGACTCCGTACAGCCCAGTCCAGAAAAAAGAGTTACGCAGACCGGAAGGTTTGTGATGTTTCCTTTATGGTTGGTGAGCGGGTTCTGCTTCGGGTCTCGCCTATGAAAGGCATCATGAGGTTTGGGAAGAAAGGAAAATTGAGTCTGAAGTTCATTGGCCCTTTTGATATTTTGAAGCGAGTTGGGGAGGTTTCTTATGAGCTTACTTTACCTCCCAGTTTGGCCGGGGTTCATCCGTTGTTTCATATCTCGATGCTACAGAGGTATCACGGGGATTCGTCTCATGTCTTGGAGTTCACTTCAGTCCAGTCGGACAAGGATTTGTCCTATGTTGAAAAGTCAATGGCAATCTTGGACAGGCGGGTCTAAAAGCTCAAGTAAAAGGATATAGCTTTAGTAAAGGTTGTGTAGTAGGGTCATCCGGACGAGGAGACGACTTGGGAGATCGAGTGGGATATGCGCATGCGACCCCTCATGTATTTGCTACTTCAGGTATGCTATCTATGCTCGTTCGAGGACGAACGAATGCTTAAGTGTGGAGGGGATGTAACGTCCCGGCCGGTCATTTTTAGAATTTATGCCTTGTTCCCCTCTTAGCTGCTTCCCCTAAGTTCATTTCTGCTATTTTGTTTGCCGAGACATTCGGTATTAGGATTCGGAGTGTTTTGGGACACTTATTCCCCAGCTTAGAGCATAAGTATTAGAAAGTGGTCCGTAATCAGAACAGTGTGAAGATGGACTCGGAATGAAAATTTGATTGTTCTGCTAGGTGATTTTGTGGTTGGGAGCGTGTCCGGTATGTGTTTTGGAAGTCCGTAGCTCATTTAGGCTTGAAATTCCGAAAGTTAGAATTTGAAGGTTTCCGTCCGATAGTGAATTTTTGATCTGAGGGTCATAACGGCATTTCAAAAGTTTTTGTAGCACCGTCATGCCATTTGGGATATGCGTGCAAAATTTCAGGTCAATTGGATGAGTGTTGGTTATGTTTTGGATTGAAAGAGTGTTTTAGATGAAATTGGAGTTATTAGGCTTGAATCATTGAATTAATCGAGTTTTCGGTGTTGTCTTAGGAGTTTTAAGGATTGGTACAAGTTTGAATGAGCTATTAGGTGGTATTGGTGCCTTTGGTTGAGGTCCCGGGGGCCTCGGGTGTGTTTCAGATGCTCAACGGGAAAACGTTAGGAGTTAGAAGAAACATTGCAGCAGGCTTCTGGTATTTTCGCTTCTGCGGTTTGGCAATCACAGAAGCGGAGAGTGAACGTTTGGCTAGGAACCGCAAAAGCGGTGTTTGTTCCGTAGAAGCAAAATCGCTTCTACGATGGGTGGACTGCAAAAGTGAATGGTCGGGTATTTAAAAAGATCATAGAAGCGGCTAGTTATTCCGCAAAGGTGGGACCGCAGAAGCGGTCCTACGACCGCAAAAGTGGAAACGACTGTTCAAAAATAGGAAACTCTGAGGGTTTATTTCAAAAGTTGGAATATCAATTGAGAGCTCGGCAGAAGGCGATTTTAGGTGGTATTTGAAGAGGAGATCATAGAGTAATGTTTCCTTAACCTCATTTAGTTGCTTTCCATCCAAATGCAGTTAAATACACCATTAGAATTCGAATTCAAGGTCTAAAATTGAGAAAAATCGGTGAAACTTCTTAAACTTAATTGTTTGATTTTGAGTGGGAATTTGACCTTTGATTTAAGAGATTTTTATATGGTTAGACTCGTAAGAGTACGGGGGTTCTGAAAATGTAAAAATTATTCAATTCTGAGCCGTTGGCCTGAGGGGAATTTTGGTTATTTTACCTATTTTGGCGCCTTAGTTTTAATCTTCATAATAAAATCAATTGTTTGCGATGTTATATATGTTACGTAATTGGATTGAATATATTTGGTCCATTCTTAGTCGGATACTCGTGGCAAGGGCATTGTTTCGTAGTTGGTTTTGCATCGGTTCGAGGTAAGTGGCTTGTCTAACTTTGTGGGGGAGACCTCTCCCCTTAGGATATATTACTTGTTATTTTAAATGCCTGGTACGCGAGGTAACGAGCGTGTACTTGAGCTAATTGTTGATAATATGTTTAATTAGAATATTTAAATGTGTTTTCTTGCGTATTTGCCTATTATAAATGCAATATAACCTGTGTTAGCTTAGGAAAAGCATGTTTAGATGACTTACTCGCTTATTTGCCTAAACTGTATTATATGTCCTCCGTGAAGTATGCTAGACTAGAAATTCTATTAATTGTTCTTACTTAGCATTATACATTATTTGAATTGTTGTGGTGTTTACAATTTGGGACTACGGGACGGTATCCAGGAAACTCCCCTTGTGCGTGTTGCATTCTAAGATTGAGAGTGCGGGATACCAAGAGATCCTTGGCACATGTATGATTATAAAAAGGAGGATACCAGGAGATTCTCGGGATACTAAGAGATCACTTGTGTATAAATGGAAGATACCAGGATATTCTTGGGATACTAGGAGATCCCTCGTGTATATGATGAGGATACCAGGAGATCCTCAGGATACCAGGAGATCCCCAATGATAAATATCCGATGGTGGTTTTTTACTTCTAGTTATTTACTATGTTGGTTCTCGGTTACTGTGTTATTTACTATCTTGCTAGGTTCTCACAGTATCTTATATCCATGTTGTAATTTCCTTATCATATTGATTATTATGTTTTTATCTTATTAGGTCCCCGACCTTCCTCGTCACTACCCAACCAAGGTTAGGCTTGGCACTTACTGAATACCGTTGTGGTGTACTCACGCCTTTTCTGTGCATGGTTTTCATGTGCAGACCCAGGTACTTCTTTCTAGGAATATCATCCTTGCAACGGAGAGCATTAATGGAGACTCGAGGTATATCTGCTACGTCCGCAGGCCCGAAGTATCTATTCCATTCCAGTTGTAGTAGATAGCCCCATTTCCCTTTTTTCTTGTTGTTTAGATACTCTGGTGTAGAGCGTACTATGTTACTCATTTAGTCCGTGTTGCCCGTGAGATTCCGGGTTTTTGGATTGTTTTAGAATTGTAGTGTTAAAGTGTAAGTGCCAGGTAGCAACTTTATACATTTCTTATGATATTTAACTTTAAGTTGTCGTTTTTCGTAAAGGTTATAAATTCCGCAATGTGATAGGCTTACCTAGCCGTGAAGACTAGGTGGCGCCATGACATGTTCACAATTGGTGAACTATGGTCATGACATGGAGTCTGTACACCCTCAGAGAGCGCGGGTATCCATTGTGATCTGAGAGTGAGCCCGAGGAGCTGATATTATTCTGAGAGTGAGCCCGAGGGGCTGGTACTGTTTTGAGAGTTTTTGCCCGAGGGGCGTATTTTTCGATAATGTGCCCGAGGGGCGGATTTCTATTTGTTATTTACCTGCCAAATTACTTGTTTTATTTGTTGAAAAAGGGATTTTACTTGATATTTCAATGATTTACTATTTTAAGTGATTTTACTGCTTCGGTATTGAATGTTTTGTGTTTTTATGTGCTTTCTTACTTTAGTATTATTTATGTTTATTACGCACTGGATCGGAGTACTCATATCACTCCCTACACTGTGTGTGCAGATTCAGGCATAGCAAGTCCCTCTCCCGAGGGCTGACTCATTCCAGCTTCAGGCGGATCTTCGAAAAGTCTTTTGATAGCTGCTGGCGTTCGTAGCCTGGAGCTCCTCTCTATCTATGTCTTTACTTTCTATTCTAGTATTGAGACTCTGTAGTTACAGTTGAGAATTCATTATCTTAGACTACTCGTGACTTGTGGCACCCCGGTTAGGGCTGTGTCGGGATGGTTTTTACACTATTGTTATCCTTAATTCCGCAAACCATTGCAATTAAATCATGTTTTAAATTGCCTTATGTTAATTAACTGCCTAAAGAAATGTACTGTGTTGGACTGACTAGCCTTGTCTTCACGAGAGGTGCCATCACGATCGGGTTCGGGGTTAGGTTCATGACACTGGTGTTCATTGAATTCATGTGTAGAGAGTTTTATTTACAAAAAAACATGGGGAAATATAATTATTTTATGAAACATAAACTACGGAGTCGAAGTTAGACTCGTAAGGGGAAGAATACCATTTACTAGGTCGCCGATTCCTATGAGATGGTACTGGGGTTGATGCAACGTTTTTTGCACTGTTGTATATCACAATTCTAGTTTCTGGAATTTGAATGGGATGAAACTTGTTGTCCAACTCAAATTGAAATACATAGTAATATGTGGATACACCATCTTCGCCTATATGTGGTAAGTTGTACGATACCTCTTATGTAGTATTACCCTCCACTCTTGTCTCCACACAAGGAGCATTAACCAATGCATTATGTTAGTCGTATTCATCATTGTATGAAGTATGTTCAAAAACAATTGAATACAACTGAATACAGAAAAATACATCTGAATTTGTTGTATTGCAGCAGAAATTCATGAATAGAGAGGAAATTAAGTACATCATAGAGATTCAGTTAAATACATGTTATTCAAAACTAATGATTCAATTAAATACATATTACTATAATACATATGTTAGTTACAAACTATTGATAACTTTGAAAATACAATAGAATACATCTGAATACATGTCTTACTTAGATAACTTAGAAGTATGTTCAATGAATACATCTGAATACATGTCTTACAAATACATCTGAATACATATTAGAAGTATGTTCAATGAATCTCCTTAAGAATTACAACAGAAACACAGATGCATATAGGATTAATATAATTTAAAATAATGATTTATTCTGTATATATTTGTATTTCACAATGTTATAAAATTATTTTATATATGATTAATCAGAACAAGAGCAAACAGGAGATCTAAACATATACTAAAGAGGTTAAAAAATGTTAAACCTCAATATTATCACGGACTAGTGTATCAGTCTATCTGTGACCTTTTGAATATCTTGCAAGTTGGCTTCATATGGCATTTCATCACGTGTCCCTATGGTTTCCTTCTCTAATGTAAGCATTATTTTTGCTGATTGTGTTGAAAATGGTCAACAAGCATCTTAAAGTTATCATTTATCAATGACCTTAGATTGTTGAACTCGCCCACAACCTTAGCAAGACATAAATAATTAGAAAGGTGCATTTGTATACATATGAATGTTAAGACTAAATTGTAAATTTAATATGATAAAAAAAACTCATGTATTCTTTGAATGAATTTAGGTCTTTCCTCAATAATTAATACAGAATACATGAGTATTGACTTGGTCGAGAGTGGCCGCTATTCTGAATATCCATGGGGTTTAAAACATTTGAAATGCTGACAAAATCTATTAGCAAGAAGATGGATGCTCAGAAAAAGTATTACAGGATAGTTGAGATGCCCCTCGCTATGCAAGTGTGATTTTATGAGTGTTGTCCAAATGTTGATCCTAAAATAGCACTCCGAGTTGATTACGTGGTCCCCAGAATACTCAATTGGAGAACCACCAGAAATCAACTAAAATTTGCTTATCTGATGAACAACATGTTCAATGACAAGGGAAACATGATAATATTGCATACAGTTGCATATAGTATAAAAATACATTGAATATCCTTTTGACCAGAGAACTCAACCATTGTATACATATAAATACGTATGAATACATCAATAATACAGATGAATACGTCATAAAATACCTTTTTTCAAGTGTATCCGAGCTTTTACTTGCGTCAACCTCCTTCACCTTGACATATGAAGCAGGAGAAATATGTTTTTTTCTATTTTCCGCAATGTGAAGTCTTGTTACCTTTAATGATTTCTCGACTTTGGTTTGTTTGAAATGTCATGTCGAGATTTTGTTCTCTTCTTCAATGCCAAATTTTTGGCTATACCTGCATCCAATTCCCCTTAAGTGATTTGCAAGGAGAAAGAGGGTCCATCGAAATTAAGAATTTTAGTGGGTATACCTCTAGCAATCAACTTGCTGGGTATATTCTCACACATTGTGAGAATATGCTTGGATACTGCTGATTAGAGAAAATTTGGTAAGTAGTCAGGCCTATGGCTTGATCCTTTTAGATCTACGGGTCGGTCGGCCCAGGCCGTTTACAAGAGATGTTGTGAAAAAGCAAAAACAACGAAAATAATAAAAAATACTTACCACACTAAATATAAAAACAAATGAGTAGAATCTAGAGGAGATTAAGAGTTACGCCGAGATTGGGGGGGGGGGGAAGAAGCAGCAGTGTGGGTGAGGAGGTTTCTATAATTTTGAGCGTGATTTTGAACGTGTGTTTAGAAGTTGTATGAAAAGCGATAAGTTTGAGAGAGAAAAATCGGAGGATGGAGATTGAAAAATAAAATACAGCGTATTAAGTGTAGGATATAACCAAAATTGGAAAATTTTCTATAACACATAAAATGTATCTATAGGAGGTAATTTATTTAAATGGTATTTATTTTAAATAAATAGAGGGTTAATACTTGATAATAATATAGATTATGAACAGTTACAAGAAGATATTGGTATAAAAGATAATGAATTAGAAATTGAAGATGAGACACCACTTACATCTAGTAGTGTTGGAGTTGGTAGTAGGGTTGGTGGTCGTGGTGCTAGTAGTAGGCCACTTGTGGCCCCGACTACTAATCGAGGAACAAGAAGTAAGGTTTGAAATTTTTTTTGACTAAATTATAGGTACTGATAGAGTCAAATGCAAACTTTATAATGAAAATTTTAAACATATGACTGGAGGAGAATTAGGGGGGAATCGGGAAACTTAGTGGACATATGAGAATTGAGTATCCTATAGAATGAGGCTCTGATGGAGATGGAAATCAAGCAACTCTAAAACCTATGATTGGAGGACTTATGAAATATGATAAAATAAAGGATCGTAAGGAGATAGAAAAAATAATTCCTTTGGGTTGTCTACTTTTTTCTTTAGCTTCTTCATCATATCTTATTATGTATATTCAAAGAATTTATAATCCTTTATTTAAAGGTATCCCTAGAAGTACTTGTAAATATGATATCTTTAGACTTCATGGACAATATCAAACATACATATGTTATTTGTTTAACCACCTTCCTTGTAGGGTTTCTCTAACTTCTGATATTGGCCATGCTGTTAATGAAAATGAGCCACTGGATAAATGATAATTATTGTATGCAAAAATGTATTATCGATTTTAAATATGATAAAGAAGAATCATATTGTTGTGTTTAAAAGTACTACTATTTGTGAAGTTGTTGAATTTGATAATCTAAATAAAAAAGTAGTGTGTATGTCTTTTGATAATGCTTCTAACAATAATTCCGTAATTTTAATATTAAAATTGCATTTGCAACCACCACTTGACGAAATTTTTTATGTTAACTGTGCATATCATGTTTATTATTTAATTGTTAAAGGTGGCCTTATTTTCAACCGAGGTTACTCATGTTAGAAGAGTAGTTGGTGTTATTCAAGGAAATAACAGACAATCTAGAATTAGAGAATTTAAGAATAAGTATACCGAGCATAACCTTAAGCCCAGATTTATGCCAGATATAATTGTTACTAGATGGAATTATACATATATATTTTTAAAATATTTCTACAAATATGGATTTTCAATAACTGAAGTTGCTAATGCACATTGTACTGATCCAAACCATATGTTATCAACTACAACTTGGGAGGCCATTAATGATATTGTTAAATGTTTACATAAATTTTATGCAGCTACTGTTGAGTTTTCTAGAGCATATTACCCTACTGTTACTATCGTTTTAGTACATATAGCTGAAATTCTTTTCTACCCTTTGAATTTATGAAGAAAGAAAAATAAGGATGTTTTTGGAAAAATAGAGGCAAAATTCAAAAAATATTTATTTCCAATTCCTCCGATATATTCAATTGGTGTTGATTTAAATCCTTCTATTAAGATGTTTGGTTGTCACCAATTAATTAATGATTTATATACTTATATGAAAATTGGACCAACTGAAATCCCGGATATATATATATATATATATATATATATGTGTGTGTGTGTGTGTGTGTGTGTGTGTGTGTGTGTGTGTGAGAACAAGCTAAATAATTTTTTACAATAATTATATAATTATTATGCAAATATATTTGATAATGATGTTCTTAATGTAGGCAATATTAATCTCACTATGCATTGTACCACTTCTTCTACTGTGGATGATGATGATGGCCTTAATAGTTTCAATATTTTTTTTACATTTTTTAATACTCAAACCAGTAGCAGGAACATTGATGAACTTCAATTCTATTTGCAAAAGTAAAAAGAGCCTCGCACAAAGGAATTTTCACCGTTGGGATGGTACATGAGAATGGAAAGCAATTTCCTGTTCTTTCAGCTATGGCTCGGGACGTGTTGAACGTGTCAATTTCAACTGTTGCATCAGAGAGTGCATTTAGCCAAGCAAGACAGCAATTTAGAAATATCCGTCACTCATTGAAAAATAATGCTTGTTTTAGTATGTTTCAGAGATTGGATTAGATCGAAATGAAGAAATCAAGGACGTGAAGATGTTGATAGCTCAGAAGACGAGGAACTTGGAGATATATTAACACATGGTAACCCATTTGAATTTAACACTCCAGAAGAAGGTCAATCAGTTCATATTGATTATGAAGAACTTACTAAGGCAATGTAGAACCTTTGTATTTACTCTTTTTTCGTTAATTTACTTGTTATTAAATATAAACCTTCAATTTGTAAGTTTGAATTTTGAAATAAATATAGCACTTGCAATTCATAAGTGCAATTTTTTCTCATCTTCATTGTATTATTTATATTTATATTTTTATTTTATATTAATATAACTAGTTATACAAAATACATTAAAAAAAATTAAAAATTACACTAACCCGGCCTGACCCATTGTACCCGTAACCCTTGCGGTTTATTTTTTACCAGGATGAACCCGAACCCGTTAAGTCTGGTAACCCCTAACCCGTAACCGGCCCGATTCGAAACCCAAACGGTTTCAACTTTTACTACCCAGCCGGATTTGGACCACCAGTTTAGCACCTTTAATAATACCAGAATGGCTAACTCAGCGAGAAATTTAATAATAACCAGATTTATCACTGGTCGTTGAAAAATAGTCAAGTTTCAAAAGTCATCGAAATTTAGCCATTTTAAATGTGAGCGAAAACACTGTTCAAATTCCGTAGAAATACGCCCGCAAATTTTACGGGTGTTCCAGCATAAGTATGCTTGGACTCCCGTAAATTTTACGGGAGTTCCAGGATAACTATGCTGGAACTCCCGCAACTTTTACGGGAGTTCAAGCATAATTATGCTGGAATTCCCGCAAATTTTACGGAAGTTCCAGCAAGTATAATTGTCCAGTATAATATATTGGAGTTTGGAGCACTGGTGCTTCAGTCTCCCGCAAATTTTATAGGAGTTATTAAAATATAACGGTCCAGCATAATATGTTGGAGTTCCTACACAAATGCATCAGATTCTCATATATTATACTGGACTAGTCCCTGTTGCAACAAAATAGTGATTAATTTCATTAGCTTGGTAAATAAAAACTGACTATACCATAATATTTTAACGTTAATTTTAGTAGTTAGGTTTATTCTTCTTTGTGGAAAAGGGAGTTCATTTATCTTTGTAAGAATTTTCGAAGACCAGTGACATAAGTCGTGATTGTTGCGAATTCGCTTTTGTTAAGAAAAACAATCCATAAATCTCCTAAATTATTATTTATGGTTAAATATTTTAATATGTTTTTACTGAGTTGAAGTGTATATGCACCCATTTATAGGAGTAGACAAGTGCTTGAAACGGCTAAAAGAGTGAGGGAATGTGATTGTGAACGGCGGAATTTATACGAATGAGGGCCTCGAGGCCTTATGCGCCGCTATGTGTCCACTTTTCTCTAGACAAAAATCACTGCACACTTCGTTATAATTTATCAAGGGATTTTTACATATACATCCCATATAACAAACCTTATAATCACTCATGTTTAAGGTTAGTATTTATTACATTTAAGTATACCATGTTTCAATTTATGTACCAAAATTTACTTTTAAGATTTAATTATCAATGATTTATTAGGGGCTTGATTTGTGGAACAAAATATTTCCATATCTTCTTTCCCCAATTATATACTTATTAATTATAAATGATTATCTCTTAATTATAGATAGTTAAATAGGTAATAATTGATACCTATTTAAGGCTCAAATCTCGAAAATAGTAACTAAGCAATCAAAGTCACAAATATATTAAGAGTTCAATTTATAGGCAGTAGGCACAATCAACGCAAACGTACATATTAAGAGTTCAAATCTTGTCTTCATACCTAAACTTCATATCTATTCGATTTGTCTTTAGATATGAAGTTTAGATATAAAGGCTCAAATCTTGTCTTCTTCAAAGGAATTCAACAATGGATTTCAATTGTTTAGGTATGAAGTTTTAATTTAACAATTTTTTTTCATGTCGAAAAGTTACTGTTTGAATTAAAATTGCTAATTCATAAAATTTGCATGAGGGTGTTTGATTCTCCATCACTGAAAACTATTATAAAGTTTCGAAACTTTGAATTCGATTTTGAGTTTTGAAAAATATTATTTACGAAAAAGGACCAATTTGACTAGTTTGCTATCGAACTAGTGATAATATATACTTTGAGCATCTACTCTCTTCTGCTCTCATCTCATGTGAATTCTTATGATTGCGCAGGGTCCTCTATCATCATCATTTCCCATTGAAAACAAGAATATTCCAGTGAGCATGAGAGCATTAAAAGATCATTTCAATCGAACAAAGAGTCTCTCTTTTGTGAAGCGAATCTCAGATTTCCATTTTGCTGCTGCTGGCCAAATTTTTGGACATCAATGCAGATGTTCCAGCGTTTAATTACAATGCAGATGTTCCAGCGTTTAATTACAAAAAAAGTAGTAGCTGTTGAACTTGTTTGCAGTGAGTTTTTAAAATGTAGTCAAATGTAGTCAATTGTAGTTAAATGTAGTTAAGGTTATATGAAGTGTTTCCAGTAAATTTTTAAAATGTAGTCAAATGTAGGTAAATGTAGTTAAGGTTATATGCAGTGTTTCCAGTGAGTTTTTATAATGTAGTCAAATGTAGGTAAATGTAGTTAAGGTTATATGCAGTGTTTCCAGTGAGTTTTTATAATGTAGTCAAATGTAATTAAATGTAGTTAAGGTTATATGAAGTGTTTCCAGTGAATTTTTTCCTTTCGTATTTATTTGTTATTGTAATAAATTTCTCCAGAGGCAGTTGGAATTTTAATGTAAGGGAAGAATCTTAAAAATGGTGACTTCTCTACTTTAATGACATCATGTAGTGCAGGCACAACCATTCCTGCTAAATTTCTTTTTTCACTTCCTTCACAATGTCATCTTAGCTATTGTGAATTCTGTTTAAACCACCAAAAAGGAATTAATAGTCATTAACTCCCTCATATCCAATAGAAAATTCAGAAGAAATGTGATTGGTGGATGCCCACCAGTAGTGTATCCTTCTGAATCTACAAACTACTACAGGTCCATAATATGTCCTCTGTTACACTTCTTTCAAATTTTCTCTTAAAGAATCCACAACAACAATATTCCATGAACATACATAACAACATTAACTTGAGACTCAATTTAATCACGAAAGTAAAAAATTCACTGGAAACACTTCATATAACCTTAACTACATTTAACTACATTTGACTACATTTGACTACATTATAAAAACTCACTGGAAACACTGCATATAACCTTAACTACATTTACCTACATTTGACTACATTTTAAAAATTCACTGGAAACACTTCATATAACCTTAACTACATTTAACTACAATTGACTACATTTTAAAAACTCACTGCAAACAAGTTCAACAGCTACTACTTTTTTTGTAATTAAACGCTGGAACATCTGCATTGTAATTAAACGCTGGAACATCTGCATTGATGTCCAAAAATTTGGCCAGTAGCAGCAGTAAATGGAAATCTGAGATTCGCTTCACAAAAGAGAGACTCTTTGTTCGATTGAAATGATCTTTTAATGCTCTCATGCTCACTGGAATATTCCTATTTTCAATGGGAAATGATGATGATAGAGGACCCTGCGCAATCATAAGAATTCACATGAGACGAGAGCAGAAGAGAGTAGATGCTCAAAGTATATATTATCACTAGTTCGATAGCAAACTAGTCAAATTGGTCCTTTTTCGTAAATAATATTTTTCAAAACTCAAAATCAAATTCAAAGTTTCGAAACTTTATAATAGTTTTCAGTGATGGAGAATCAAACACCCTCATGCAAATTTTATGAATTAGCAATTTTAATTCAAACAGTAACTTTTCGACATGAAAAAAATTATTAAATTAAAACTTCATACCTAAACAATTGAAATCCATTGTTGAATTCCTTTGAAGAAGACAAGAATTGAGCCTTCATATCTAAACTTCATATCTAAAGACAAATCGAATAGATATGAAGTTTAGGTATGAAGACAAGATTTGAACTCTTAATCTGTACGTTTGCGTTGATTGTGCCTACTGCCTATAAATTGAACTCTTAATATATTTGTGACTTTGATTTCTTAGTTACTATTTTCGAGATTTGAGCCTTAAATAGGTATCAATTATTACCTATTTAACTGTCTATAATTAAGGGATAATCATTTATAATTAATAAGTATATAATTGGTAACATAGATTTGAGCCTTAATAAAGGCGTTATTTTAGGAGGCAACATCTGGAAAGATTCCGTTTGGTACATATTGTGTAACAAAAACATGGGATATGAGGGTAATAAACAAATAATGCACAATAATGGTAGTAAAGTTTGTTATATGGAATGTATAGGTAAAAATCCCATTTATCAATTTGTTCTTTTGGATATACTTTTGGATTTTTCGTACGAGACATGAGGCGTCGATTAAGCCCTTGATTATCTAATCATTGATTTTTGAACAATTAGATGAAAATTAGAAATGTGAGGCAACTCATGTATTTCCAATTTAATTTAATTAAATTATTCTTACTCCTACAAGTTAACACACGCTATTACAGCTTATTTTAATAAATTTCAAAATTTAAAAATTATAATTTTCAATGCTAAAATCGTAAAGATCAAAGCTATAAAGTTTATATCTTGAATATCTCTATGCTACTTAAATACTTCGTGATATCTCTCCCTCCAGGAGCTACAACCTATATATATATAGGTAAAATATAATTTTAGGGGTATATAACATATACATAACACTCTTTATCATAGAATTGTTTTTTCCACTTCATTCAAGTTTGAAATTTTTTAGAGAAATTTCTGGTTTTGCCACTGTCGCCATCTATCATTGATAATAATTGTACAAAGGTATGAATTATGCATTTGATTATCTCAATATTATCATTTTGATGAGTTACCTTTACTTATAACTTTTTTCCATGGTGTTATATATTAAATATAGTCTATAAGAGTCTTGGTATGCCTAAACAAATAGTCTTTTTCTTCTTGGTAAGAATTTTTTGTATTACAGATGAATTTGAGAAGGAGAAAGGTGAAGGATAATAATAAGAATTGAAACTACAATTATTGCTTTTACATTTCCTCACTTTGTTATATTGAGTTGTTTCTGTTTAATGTGCATATAAACTTTATGATGCATAATGGTCGCAATGATGATGTCAAAAAGGGCCAGGTCCTAGGGTCAAATTTCTTTAGTGGAGCACTAAGCATGTAATAGACAAAAATGTTGACGTGTTTACATCACAAATTTACAATATAGCCTCTTTAGGCTTTTCAAATTTTAAAGTAATGGGGCCAATTATTGTCTTCTATCATTACTTTATCATGAAGTCCATAGTTCCCATTAATTTCCGCATTCCAAGTGAAGTAAAGAAAATCAACTCGAATAGATTCATAACTCATGATAATTCCATTATTTGAGCCCAAGTCTTTTCCTCTTTTGCATTATTTGTCTTACAAGTGCCTCCTAACACAATTAGAAATTCGGGTTTTGGTGGTCATAAAAAGTGACCAACTTTAATTTGTTTATATAACATATCGGTCAAAATCCGTTCAAATAAGCTTGGTTATTATTTTAATAGTTTTTATAAATCGATCAAAATTGGTTGGTAAATTAATTTTAAATATATATATCAAAAAAACGATCAAAGTTGGTCGGTATTTTAATTATGTAATCAAAAAATTTACTGTTTGGGAATCTAATCAGGATATGTACTATGACAGGATACTATTCTACCACTACACTATTGGTACATTTTTTTTAAGATTATTTTTTATTTATTTATAATCTTTAATTGTATTTCGTACGAAAATAACCGACTAAAGTTGGTCGATTTTTAATATGACCGACTAATTTTACCGACCAAAGTTGATCGGTATTTTTAATATTAATTTTATTTATTTTAATTGTAAAAACCGATTAAAGATGGTCGGTTTCTTGAAAATTAAATTTCGCGGGACTCAAAATTAGTTTCCCGCATTTTTTAGCCAAAGAAAACCGATCAAGGTTTCGTTATAAAAAAAAATTGAAAAACTCACCAACTTTGGTCGGTTTTTGCCGAATTTCTAGTGGTGTAAACAAATAATGTAGTATGCAATTTTTTAAAAATTACTAGTTCGAGCCGTGGAAATAATCATTAATGCTTGCTTTAGGATATGTTGTATATATTATATTCCTTGGAATGTGGTCTTTCTCCGGACCTTGTATGAATATGAGATACGTTGTGCACCAGACTGTCATTTACAATTTTTCCAAAAATTCAATTCCAAACCATGCATTTCTCAGAACTTTTGGAAATCAACAATTTCATTTTTGTTGAATCAATTGTATGAAAATGTACATGACTAGTAGTGTTAATTGACTTGATATGAAAACTAAGTTCAACGTTTTCATCTTAATTATTTGAAGTTCCAAATTTGTGAAAGAAAATGGAAATAGTTTAGGGGTTAACCGACCTAAGTTATTTTTAAAATATTAAAAGAATTTTAAAAATCAATTGAATAATGTATAAAACTATATTATTATAAATGTATATTTATAAAACTTAATCTCCTACTTGTTCTTTACATTGTACATTGTTCTTAGCATCAGAATGTTACATATCCTGAATAAGACTGACCTTTAGATATAGATGAATTTTTCAAAATTCTTCAACCACCACCAAATAACATATTTTTGATTTTTTAAATGGCACTTACGTTGAATTTGGCCTAAATTGGCAAACCTGACTCCATAAGAAAAGATAACACTTGTTGACACTTCAAATTCAGAATTTCCAAATAAATGGGCGCATGCTACTCTAGTTCTCGTCTTTTTTCACTTTGCTTTTTTTTTTCCCAAGTCAAGAATGCACGTGTCCAATTAAGAGTAATATTGCTGACTTGCAGTCGTTTGTTAGGTTGTGTAAGAATAATATTCCCTTCGTTTTAATTTATAGGACATATTTTTTGTATTTGTCCGTCTCAAAAAGAATGACATATTCGTATAATTGAAAATAATTTAACTTTAAACTTTTTATTTTATCCACTATACCCTTAGTGAGAATTTTTATAATCACATAAATATAATAGCCCTACAAAGCTTTACTCCTTAAGCTTTAAATATCACAAGTTTCAAAAATCTTCTTTTTTCCCCTTAAACTCCGTGTCGAGTCAAATTAACTCATTTAAATTTAAAAGGATGGAGTATTGAATAGAGTATATAGTAATGTTGAGATTATTACTTATCGACTGTTTGGTTTGGTGTATTAAAAGTTTTGAAAGGCCAGTTATGCCTTTATACATGCTTATCATTTTATTAAAAATTATTGTATTGCAAATGTCATTCCTTGCTACGTATAAGAATAGTACTGAATATAGTGAACTAATACAAGTATTCTTATACATAGGTGGAAAAATACTACCAAAACAAAAAAATTAATAATACCAAAGCTAATACATATATTATTTTCCTAGAATACATCTTACCAAACGATCCCTATGTTATGTCGAGGAAGAGGCAAACCCAAAAATAAAAATAAAATAAAGAACATCAAATTTTAACGTGGAAAATCCTTCAAATCGAAGGTAAAAACTACGGGATCAAAAAGATCCAAAAATATCCACTATATAATAAGAGGGTTATAAAAGTTCTCCAAATTAACTAAACAACACGTGCCAAATACGGAGCAACAATAGCAACAAGAATAACAACAAATCAATTGAAGAAACACTAAAATTCACAAAAATGAAGTTGTTGTTCGAGACTCGAAATCAGATGTTAGGAGCCTCCAAATCTGATCTCCATTGTTCCAACCAAAGATCAAGATGTTAAGAACACTCAGTCAAAATTTTAGCCCGATCCAACGGTTAACAAATCGGAAAAAAGCGATTTGAAGTTGGCTGGTTGGAATAAAAATCTGCAGCAACACAAATACTTTTCTTCTCTCTTCTCTCAAAAATCACTCTTATGTGCTTAAGTCTTTCAAAGACTTGTATCACTAAGCATAGAATAATTCTTCAAGGTTTTCATATTTATAGATCATGAGAGGTGATTTTTATTAAAGCCAAAACTAACTCTAAATAGGAATAAACACCTAATCCAATTCCGAATAGGAAGGAAACCAAAAGAGAATAGGATTAAGCAATTCATGTGCCCAGCAAATCCCCTCCAGCCAAGGGGCCAAATGGCTATGAAAGGAAACCCTTTTCTGTTTTCCAGCTAAATAATGGATACACCGTTTCATCTTTGATTCTTTCAATTTAGAAAGAAAACTTTTCTCAACCAAATACGTAATCCCCCTATCACTCATATACCTCAATCTTCGATGCCACAGTTCTGATAAAGTATCACTTTCCACCAGATTTATGAAGTCAATAAGAATAGAGCCTTGTGTCAAATATAATTGACCATACTTGACTCCTCGAGCCACTACTAACGAGCCCTTGGTGAGCTTTCATTGGCCATTAAATATGGCATTATGATAACCTTCATCGTCTAATCTTCCTGCGGAGATCAAATTGAAAGGAAAGTCTGGAGCATGTTTGACATCTTGAAGAACTAACGTTGAACCATGATTAGTTTTCAAACAAACTGCGCCAACACCAAACATCTTAACTTCACTGGCATTGCCCATATTTAACACTCCAGAATCAACAGGAGTATAAGATGAGATAAATCTTTTCTTGGTATTACATGTGAGGTAGCTCAAGAATCTACTATCCAGCTCGTCTCATGGGATACAAAATTGATGAAATTTTCATCATAAGAAAAAAGAAGGTCATATCAAACAATAGCAGCAACATTGTTCTCGTTATTTTCAACTTTCTTTCCTTCTCTGGTGTCTTGCATTAACTTGCGGCAAAACCTTGATATGTCCTTTTTTGACACAGTAGTTGCATGTAATATTATGATATTTGGAACTTGACTTACTTTTACTTTTACCTCTGTTCCACGGGCCTCTTGTTCTATTTCTCCCCCGATCTTCTATAACCAAGATATCTGCTTGTGAGGACGAACCCAGATATTTTCTCCATACTTCATCATTAAATACACCACTCCAAACATATTCCATGTTACCTTACCTCCAGGAGCTAGAATTATTTAAAGAAATACGAAGAGTTTCCCAAGAGTCATGTATAATATTAAGAAGCGAAGTTCCTTATATCTCATCATCAAAATTAACTCCCATTCCAGACAATTGATCAAGGACGTTCTGAAAATTATTTATGCGAAGGATGGGGCTTCCTTCCTTGTATTTAAAGGTCATCAATTACTTTAGTAGGAACAATTTGTCGTTCCCAATTTTTGAAGCATAAAGAGCCTCTTTATTTTCCCACAATGATCTCGAATGTGTCTCGTTCACAATATTGTTGCGAACATTATCTTCAACACATTGGCGTATATCCACATACATGTTGGTGCTCGAAATCCCAATCTTCATCAGATACACTCTGGGGTTTTTGAGATGCAAAAATGGATAGATGCATCTTCTTCACGAACAACAAATTTTTCATCTTGTTTCTCCAAAGATAATAATTTCTCCCATTTAAACATATCATTTTGCTCAAATTCGCCTCTATTCTGTAACAACTTGGATCAATAACCAAGGCTATAACACCATTGTTATGTCGAGGAAGAGGCAAACCCGAAAATAAAGAAGATAGAGAACACCAAATTTTAACGTGGAAAATTATTCAAATCGAAAGCAAAAATCACCGGATCACAAAGATCCAAAAAGCTCCACTATAAGCATAAGAGGGTTACAAAAGTTCTCCAAATTAGCTACACAACAAGTGCCAAATACGGAGCAATAATAGCAACAATAAATTAATTGAAGAAAGAGGAGAATCTACCAAAACGAAGCTGCTGTTCGTGGCTTGAAATTAGATACTACGAGCCTCCAAATCTGATCTTCATTGTTCAAATCAAAGATCAAGATGTTACGAAATCAGCCAAAATTTCAGCCTGATCTAACAGTTAATAAATCGAAAACACAATTTGAAGTTGGCTGGTCAGGATAAAAATCTGCAGCAACACAAATACTTTTCTTCTCTCTTCTCTCTTGATGAAAGCTCTCTCAAAAATTACTTTTATGTGTTTAAGTCTTTCAAAAGCTTGTATCAATTAGCATAGAATAATTCTTCAAGGTTGTCCTATTTATAGATCATGAGTTGTGCTTCCCTTAAAGCTAAGACCAACTCGCTAAAAAGGAATAAACACCAAACCCAATTCCGAATAGAAACGAAAATCAAAAAAGAATAGAATTAGACTATTGAACTTTTGGCTGGACAACATGGGCATATGCCCAAACATCCTAAATATAGGACGTTCCATGGTGATCAAAACCTTTAAATTCAAATACTTGATTGACTCAAAGACATTAGAAAAAACACTTCACGAGAGAAAATTACACCAATTAAATGAATCCAAAAATATGTCTTACGCCCCCATATATATATATATATATATATATATATATATATATATATCCGTAGTTAAATGATATATATTTTTGCTAATAACTTGTGAATTTTATGATTATATTTATAATATTGAGTGTGAATAAGTATTTTCTCCGACAAAATATGATAACCAATTTGGAATGGCATCACACAAGCAAGAATCCTTTTCAAAAAATTTCACTCATTACACCACTGATTAATTAGGTCAAGCTGTTTCCAAGTGCTAGTAGCTATCCTAGAAGCTTAGGATGCTCTTACGAGGTTTAATTAAAATCAATTAGTGACAACTTTTTGGTTGTATAATGAAAGGAAAAGTAGTATAGAGAGAGAATAGTAAAAGAGAACACAAGATCTTATCGCTGACTTATAAGGAGGAGAGGACTTCAATAGAAATTGCTTTTTTCCATTGTCATTGATATATAAAAAATCCATAATAGTAAAAAGTGATTTAACAACCCCATTTTTCTTTGCGTGCCATTAGATTGTTGCTTTCTTTGCTATCAAATCTAGAAAAAGGGTGTTTCCCTGTCGCAACAAGGGCATGAGGGAAAATAGAACCTACGAATTTGGTTAAATTCGATAATTTTAGTTCAAATTATATATTTATTTTAGGAAATTCATTAATTATATATAAATTACTAATTTAAAATGAAATAACTTAAAAATTTTAGAATCTCTAGCACATAAATTTCAAATTTTTTGCCCCTGGTCACAACATCTTTCAATTTCTTCTCCTTTTATCTTAAGCCATGCCATAAAGGACTTGACAATAGTAAGAGATTACAATAATTCTTGAAAAAGGGACTGTAAGCAGCGCACTTTCAATGAAGAAATCAATTGCCTCGTTTGACAACTATACCTAGTGCTACTAATCCTGTTCAAGCAAGTTAATCAATTGCAGTTTGTAGGGTGTCCGACGTCCTTTTATATTTTAATATTTTTTAGAAAAGTTATATTTGAATTTAAAGGGTGTTTGGCTAAGCTTATAAGCTAGTCAAATTGGCTTATAAATACTTTTTGGCTTATCTACGCATTTCGTAAAATTAAAAGTGTTTATAAGCTAAAAGCCATAAGTTGATTTTCCCCAACTTATCAAATTTCAGTTTATAAACACTTTAAATTTACCAAAATATTTATTATTATATCCCTAAAATACTTCTTTTTAAAACAGAACTGTTCGTATACCCAGTTCTTCAGTTGCATATTATTAATTTCAACACTTTTATTCAAATACGTAATTGCTTATTTTTTAATTCAATTTAAGCACTTACAATACTTTTCAACATCTAATACTTATTAGCTAAGCAAAATGGACTCTTACTTATCTCCCCCCCCCCCCCCCCCCCCCCCAAAATTACGACTTATTAGAAAAGGTAAAAACTTCTATATTTCAAGTTACTATATGAAAAATTAGAAAAGTGACAAAAATGCTCCCTCGCGTTGGGCTTAGTTTAAAATGGTCCCTTAAATATATTCCTAAGCAAGTTGGTCCTTAAATTCTGTTAAAGGTGAGTACTTAGGTTTTCGTCAAATATTTAACTAATTCTAGTTGTTAGAAGTGATAAAGGATTTAACGTGGATTCATATTTGGAAGTACAACAATAATAGTTTCTCCCATTTTTGGTAATTTCTAAGTCTGATGCAGCTTTTTGATGTGTATTTTTGGCTACTTTTCATCCATTCTTGTGTCTGATACAATTTTTGTGTTGCGGTTTTTGATATTTGAAACTTTCCTGGCATGTTCTGATTATTTTTTTTCTTTGACAGTGCCAATAAATTTTAACAGCTAGAATTTGTTTAATATTTGTCGAAGATCAGAAGCTCTCCCTGTTGGACAAACTTAGAGGACCAAAATTGCTCAAAAAGTATATTAAGGGGTCATTTGAACCTACCCTAAACATAAGAGAATATTTAAATGATCACAAATAGTCTATATTTTTCCATTGCCATGCAAAACAATTCAAGTTGTTAGCCTCCAAATATATTGTCTTTTAAATGACTCCCTTACAATTGTTTGCATGTATGTCAAGAACCTAGGCTCTCGAAGAGAGAAGCTCAATGAATATCATATGCAAAATTCCCTCGTTAAAATCATATTGGCATACTTCTAAGAAAAGAAAAGGCAGTCACCACTGAAAATAAGAGTGAGATAGAACTGTTTAATCCAAAATATGATTCTTTGGTCAAAGCTAAAGATAAAGAAAATTTGGGTTTATGATAATTAAGAGGCGGAAAGAATAATAAGCTTTTTGAGAATGAAAATAAAGCAATAAAAGAGTTTGTATTTCAGTATAATTTCAATGATATTTTGTGTCCTACAGATGGTGAGACTTCCTCCTTTTATAGTTGATTCTAGGTAAAGGAGTGAAGCTTCAATCTTAATGAGATAATTATGAGCAATAAATGACATTAAATAAGCCGTTACACAATCATTCATATTTAATACCAATTTCATAACGTATTGGGTATCAATAATGAATTTGGACTCTTTTTTGTCATCAGATCCATGTCTTCAATGCCTTCTGATCCGTGGGCTTTAAATGACTTTGAATTGGTACGAGGCTCGTATTTGAACTGCGTCTCGTGCCCGTTTAACTTTCTCTTCCTGTATCTGTCGCTACTCCTGCCTCTTAATCAATTATTGCGCTTTGACTGTTTGACCAGTTGTCTTTGATTTAAATTTAGTATTTTTTCAATACAGATAGTCTCCCCACTTTTCATTTAATGATTTGTCCATGTGTCACTTTCTGATTGGTTCTGCAATTTCTGATTCTTCTTAAGAATCTTTAGTCGATGAAATTGTTCCCAGTGATTTGTCTTTTGGGAGAGATAGAGCGTCTCTTCAAAAGCAAGTTATAAATTTAGAAAAGGCTGATACTTATCCTACTTTACTAATCGAGCTTTCGATCCCTGCTATCAGAAGGGATTGTAACTGGAAAAATAGTCTTCGAATGTCAATTCCTACCCCAAATCGAAGAATTTCTTCTTTTAGAAGTGGGTACTCTTTTGTTTATACTTACCCCTTTACTCTGGGTTTCAATCCTCCAATTGACCTAGCCATTCTCGATTTTTGCCGTTTTATCAAAATCTACTTTGCACAGGTTGGTCCCCTAGTGTGGAGAGCAATAGCTTGTTTGAGATACTTATCCTCAAAAGCCAATGTCAACTTCACTTTCTCCCACCTTATTCACTTATACCATCTCAATTTGACGCGTCATGGGGTTTATCTTAACTACGAGAAGTAAGAAGGTTTTGGTAAGCCCTGAAGATGACAAAGACTGCGGGTGGTATACACGTTACGTTGCTGTACATACGGTGGATTTGCTGGGTAAGACAAATATTTCCTCCCCTGAGAAGTGAAACTTTGCACGTAAGTTTTCTTTTATTTACCGTACCTATTTTTTGAGAATTTCGATTCTTTTTTTAACTTCATCTCTTTTTGGTTTATTGTAGCAACCATGTGAGATGTAGAACCTATTCTTAACTTCCGTGGTTGGGTAGACTCAATTTTAAAGATTGCTCCTAAGGAGTAGAGCACTTGGAAATCAATTTCCCTTTTGCATGGCTGGAAAGTGAAAACCCAAGTATACCCTTTTTACACGTTTTTCACATGTTAATCACCTTTTCCTTAATGTTGATTGTGTATCCTTCTTTTAATCAGGATTTGGCACTAACGGAATGGCAGCTGAGGTAGCTATGGCTATTCGTATGTCTGCTAACGCTGCTCTTGATTTAGATAAAGCTCGAGCCTTGCTTCCAAAAAGAAAAGTTGTAGGAGAAGGTTCTGAGAATGAGGAAGAAGAAGATACCTCTTTAATAGCCAGGCCAAGAGTCAGGAGACGAGTTATTAATGATGATGAAATTGAAGATTCTCCTGCTCAAACCTCTACGACCGAGCCTGTTTTGATTCCTTTAGATGAGGACACCGTTCGAAGAGACACTAATGAATCAACTCAGCGTCTTTTTGATAGTGGTTTTGAGAGTGGCGAGCTTGGCCCTGCTTTTGATGAAACCCCTCTCTCCTCATACGTTCCTATTTCCTCCATTCCTTTGCCAACAGTAAATGTTTCTTTGCCAGCATTGACTGCTTCCGTTCCTTTACCAGTTTTAATTGCTGCTACCTCCATTCCTGTGTTGGTTCCTACATCTGCTCTTACCATTCCTGCTTCGACTCCTACAACTCCAGTTGTATTTACCTTTTCTACTACACCCCATTCTGTTGTTCCCTCTTCATCTATTCAGCCTACAGAGGTAAGTTCCAGCAATAGAAGCATGACTATGAGAAGTATTACACTTGAAGTCCCGGCCAATCATAGCCTCTTAGGAAAATCCGGTGAAGCTGATACTTGGCCCGAACCTCTGATTAGAGAGATTGAGAAAAATAAGATGAAAACCATAGTTGTTATACTTTGATGAACGACATAGTTCATTCAACTAAGGTAATTTTTGTTAACTTTAATGTTCTCCCTCTTTTTCCTTCTAAGTTCTTATTTCTATGCTTTATAATCGTAGACTAATCTTATTGGAACTGAGTTGATGGGGAGAGTCTCTACGTTGGAGAAGAACAAGCGAGAGTCCACAAAAGCTATCTCTGAGGCTAGGAGAATAGCCGAGGATGTCTTGCTTGGGGCACCAAACTGGAAAGAGCAATTTGATAATGCCTAAGGGACCATAGAGGAGTTGCATGAGAGTAAGGCTCACTTGGAGAAACAAAAACGTGGATTATCTTCTGAGCTAGCAATTGCCAATGCTTCTTGGGGCTAACCTAAAAATGACAAAGATCTTTTTGAGCGTTCTCTATCAAAAGCCAATGAAGAGATTAGAGAGCTTAAGGCACTCATGGAGAAGAAAGAAGAATACGCAGGGGAATTAGCTCAAAACTTAACTCAAGCTCAAAATGACTTAAGGATTTCTTCTGACAAAATTCATGCTGTAGAAAGTTCCCATGCCTCTCTTGAAGTTTCCCTGGATTCTCACTTAGCTGAACATCAAGTAACGAAAAATGATCTTGCTATGTGGGAAAGGGAATGAGGCTCTAGAGAAGCAATATAATTTTCTTGAAGAAAAATTCAACATAGAGGTAAGTTGGGCTTTTCTAAATTCTTGCAGTGATGCTTTGATGGAGGCTACACAAGAAAATTTCAACTTGCAGTCTGAATTAGCCAGAGTCATAGACACTATCGAGAAAAGTGAACAACCTGCCGATACGCCTTATCCTGCACTTGGAACTATTGATACTCCTTCCCCAGCACTCGAAGCTCCTAGGAACAGAAGAGTTATTGAATTCTGAAGCAGATACTGAGGTAGTTAAAGTTGTCATTCCAGCTTCCGAGGGTGAAACTTCAGTGACACAGTCTATGGGAATTGAAGTTCCCGTGATTCTTGCTTCCCTCGATGATGTTATCACTTCAAGCTCAGTCGAAACTGCTCCTATTGCTGCTCCTTCAGAAGTTGTTACCGTGCATGTTATTGCCTCTAAAAGCGAATTTACAACTTGTGACGCTCCACCTTCAATGACGAGTTAAATGTGTTAAGTTTTTATTGTTTTTTGTGATTGTTGATGTCATCCCTTGGAAATTTTTAAGGGACCTTTTGATGAAGTCCCCAGTTGCCATAATGGGGCATTTGTAAAAGAAATATTTTGATGACTATGTTTTTCCTTAGTCTTTTGTATCAAGAAGTTTTATGGGTACTTCTTTATATTCTATTCTGGCCTATTTACTTATTTAGGACTTATAGAATAGCTTAGAATTTTTATCTTTTGAAAATGCTTTATGATTCTTCTCATGGAATATCAACATGAGGTTTATAAAAGCGGTCCCTTTTATTTTATAGACACTTAATGAAGAAGACGTCTCAACTTCATAATGGTATTATAATACGATGAAAGAAATAGGAATACACATGTTTTGTATGAAACAACTTTGATAAGTTTTTATTCATGAACTTTAACAAATTTTTTGACTATTACATGTATTAAAATACATCTATAACTTTCTTATAACTGTTTTGCTTATAACAAATTTTTACATGATATAGAATAGTCAAGGTTTTTCTTCATAACATGCTTCAATACATAGTCATGACCATATCTTTACATATTTAGGAAGGGTTTGAGAAGTGACTTCCTTTGAGAGTTTGAGAAATGACTATGTTGTTCTCATGAGCTTTAACATTATGATGAATGTTTGTTTTGTGCTGCAATGGCGTTTCTCCTGTGCTTGTTTTCGCTGTTGTTTGATACGCCCATAATACCGCAGGTAATACTTCAGCCATTACCTTTTGAATCTTGTAACCTTTGCTTCAAATTAGTGATTATGACCTTTTTGTGGATTTCACTTGTCCATTGCCTACTGGATGGTACGGCGTTGATGTTATCCTTTTAATCTGGCAACTTTAAAAGAATTATGTGATTTGTGCTCCTATGAATTGCGGACCTTTATCACACACGATTTCCTTTGTTGCCCCAAAGTGGCATATTATGTTTCTCCAAATGAAATCTTTGACTTCTTTCTCTCACACCTGTTTGAATGCCCCTGCTTCTACCAATTTAGTGAAATAATCAGTATGTACAAGTAGAAATTTCATCTGACCTTTTTTTTGTGGTAATGGACCTACGATGTCCATTCCCCATTTCATGAAGGGCCACAGAGTTATAACATAGTGTAATAATTCAGCTGGTCTATGCATATTGTTGCTGTATCTTTGACATTTATCATACTTAGAAACGAAATCGTTTGCTTCCTCTTCCATCTTAGGCCAATAGTATCCTGCTCGAATCAACGTTTTTACTAGTGCCCTGCCTCCTGCATGATTTTCACAATGTCCTTCATGTATTTCTCTCATTACATACTCTGTTTGGAAGGTCCGAGACACCTTGCTAATGGTCCATCAAACATATTTCACTAAAGGTTTCCTTGTGCAAACAATAATGAGCAGCTTTCTTACGAAGTGCATGAGCCTTTGTTTTATCATTAGGAACGATTCCATGCTGCAAAAAAAACAACTATTTCGTTTCTCCAATCCCATGTTAAATGATTAAAATTTACCTCATTCTTGTCAGGTTCGAGGACGGAATGAAATAAATGTATGACTAAAGCATTCACATCATTTGCTATGTCTGCTGCAGATGCAAGATTAGCTAAAGCATCCGCCTCCGCGTTCTCATCTCTTGGGATTTGCATTACTTTCCAAGTTTGAAACTGCTTTATTAGTTCCTGTACTTTTCAAGATATTCTTGCATTCGCGTTTCTTTGGCTATATAAGTCCCCAACATTTGATTGACCACGAGTTGAGAATCACTCTTGATTATGATTTGTGTGATGCCAAGTTCCCATGCCAATTCTAAACCTGCAATTACAGCCTCATACTCTGCTTCATTGTTAGTTACAGGGTGATATTTTATAGCTTGTCTAATGGTCTAACCCGTAGGTGGTTTGAGAAAAATTTCTAAACCTACTCACTTTACATTAGATGAACCATCAGTAAGTAAAATCCAAGTCCCCGGGTTTGTATCATTAAAAACTTATAATTCCTTTTCCTCTTCTAAATGCATCCTTTGACTATACGATATCGGTGAGAACTTGGGATTTTATAGCAGTCCTAGGCTGATAAATGATTTCATATTCATTTAGTTCTATAGCCCATATTGCTAATCTTTATGACAATTCATGTTTATGCAAAATGTTTCGTAATAGAAAAGAAGTAACTACGACAATTGGATGACATTGAAAATAAGGTCTTAATTTTCTAGATGTCATGATCAAAGCTAGTGCCAACTTTTCTAATTGTGGATATCGTGTTTTAGAATCTAATAAAAATTTGCTTACATAATAAATAGGATATTGCTTACCTTGATCCTCTCGTACCAAAACATCACTTACCACAACTTCATATACTACCAAGTAGATGAGCAGTGTTTTGCCTTCCTTTGGTTTTGCCAACAGCAAGGGATTTGACAAGTAAGCTTTCAAGTTCCTAAGGGATTGTTGACAATCTTCGTTCCATTCAAAATTGGTCTTGCTTTTTGAGAGTAGAAAAGAACTTAAAATATTTTTCTGAAGATTCAGAAATAAATCTTCCCAGGGATGCGATTCTTCCCGTTAATCTTTGAACTTCCTTCTTATTGGTAAGGATATCAGGGATTTCTTCTATCGCTTTGATCTGAGAAGGATTTACCTCAATTCCACGGTTAGAAACAAGAAAACCCAAAAATTTACCTGAGGCAACTCCAAATGCACATTTCTCTGGGTTGAGTTTCATGTTAAATTTTCGTAAAATTTCATTTGTAATAGATAAATGAGAAATATGATCGTGAGAATGATGGGTTTTGACGAGCATATCATCTATATATACCTCCATAGTTTTTTCCTAAACCTTCTTGAAACATTTTGGTGACCAACCTTTGATAGGTTGCTCCAGTATTTTTTAGACCAAAGGGCATTACTTTATAACAGTAAGTCCCCCTGTCTGTGATGAAAAACATTTTTTTCTCATCATCAGGATGCATTCTAATTTGATTATATCCTGAATATGCATCTAAAAAGCCTAAAAGTTCATGATCTGCAGTTGTGTCAATTAACTGATCTATATGCACTAAAGGAAAAGAGTCTTTAGGTCACGCTTTGTTTAGATTAGTACAATCCACACAAAAGCGCCATTTACCATTTTTCTTAGGTACGACCACTGTGTTAGATAACCAATTAGGATACTTTACCTCGCGGATCGACCCAATCTTTAATAATTTTTGGACCTCATCTTGAATCACTTGGTTACTGAAAGCTCCTTGCTTCCTTTTCTTTTAATTTATTAGTGCGAAAGATAGGTCCCCATTGAGTTTGTGAGTCATCACATCCGATGGTATCCCTGTCATATCATCATGGGACCAAGAAAAACAATCCACGTTAGTTTTTAAAAACTCAATTAACATACCTCGCATGTCGGGATTTAAGTTGGCTCCTACATAAACCTTTCGTTAGGCCACTGATCAAATAGTACCATATCCTCTAGCTCCTCTATTGTTGTTTTAACATTCTCATTTTCTTCAGGTTCTTGAATCATATCGGGTTTCGAGTCTAAGTCTATTTTTTCTTGTCTAGTTGATGTATTGTTGTCAATACCCTCAATTGTTTTCTGTAATTGCTATTTCTCTTTACTTACAGCGCTCGTATCTATCACGGCATTATTCTCCTGGCTGTTTGATGATCCCCTCGAATTTGACAGATCCCCCACGGTGACAGAAACTTAATAACTTGATGCAGTGTTGATGGAACATCATCCATATCATGGATCCATGGTCTCCCCATGATTATATTGTAGGACATCTCCATATTAACTACCTGGAATTTGGTTTCTTTGACAACACCTGTACCAAAAGTTGGTAGGATTACCTCTCCTTTTATTACCATGCTCGAATTGTTGAAGCCTGACAAGGAATGCGCCTGGGGTATCATTTTATCTTCAGCTTGCATTTCCCGTAGCACCCTTAATAGGATGATATTTGCAGAACTCCATGGGTCAATCAAAACTCATTTTACATAAGTGTCATGTACAAGTAAAGATATTACTAGTGCATCATTGTGAGGAGTAATCACTCCTTATATATCTGCATCATCAAAATTTATGCTTTCGTGCTCTAAGGTTTGCCGCACTCACTTCCCGTGTGTGATCGTTACTTTGGAAACCTTATTTGAAGCTCTGTACATAACTCCATAAATATCTTCTCCTCCATTAATAATGTTCACAGTTCTCTTAGGGGATGGTGGTTTCAGTGGCTCCTGCCTGTTTTTCATATAAGCATGTTTTCCGTTCTCATTAAATAACTCACTAAGATATCCATGCTTCAATATATGGTCCACTTCACTTTGTAGGAATCTACATTCTGATATTTTATGCATGTGGTCGTTGTGGAATTCACACCAATGGTCCGGATTATGCCTATTTGGATTTGACCGCATCTCTTTTGGCCACCGTACCTTGTCTCCCATACTCCTTAGAACAACTACGAGTTCAGAATTAGTTACGTTGAAATTATGACCACTGAATTGTGCCATTATATTGCTATCGTCATTTCGTTGCTCTTGATTGCTTCGATCACCTCCGAATCTGGATGAAGACCCTGTCTCCCTGTTTCTTGGCCTTTGATCATATCGTTGATTATCCTGTTTCAATCGTGAATCTTTTCCTACAGGTCCCATATATGGATCATATCTATTCTTACTTGATCTTTTTTTAGCCTCTGATCTCCTGGATACGTTCCTTTTTTATGATGGTACTGCGGTACAATATCCTCTTCAATTTTGAGCTTTGTACTATACCTGTTATAAACATCATTCCAAGTGATTGCAGAAAATTCACAGAGGTTTTCCTTAAGTCTTCTCGTGGCTTCTGAACTTTTGTCATTCAGATTGCTTGTAAAAGCTATCGCTGCCCAATTGTCTGGAACACGGGGTAGAGTCATTCTTTCATATTGGAATCTGTCAACAAAATCCCTGAGCAATTCAGAGTTCCCTTGTTTAATTTTGAAAATATCCTCCATTCGTTTCTCGACTTTTTGAGCTCCCGAGTGTGCTTTTATAAAAGAATCTGCAAGCTCAGCAAAAGAGTTTATATAATTTTTAGGTAAAAGAGAATACCAGGTTAATGCACCCTTGGTGAGCGTTTCTCCAAATTTTTTGACCAGTACTGATTCAATTGCTTGTTTGGTCAAGTCGTTGCCTTTCACGCATGTTGTAAATGCAGTTACGTGGTCACGTGGGTCTGTTGTACCATCATATTTCGGGATGTCAGGAATTTTGAACTTTTCCAGAATTGGAAGGGGAGCAGCACTTGGTTTCCAAGGTTGTTGTGAGTATTTGTCCATGTCTACTCCTTTTATTACAGGCGGAACTCCAGGGATTTGCTCAATACGCTCATTTTGCTCCTTAAGCTGTTTCTGCAAGGTTAGTACTAAAATTTGAAGATGAGAATTACCTGAGCTACCTAGTTCTCCTTCTTGTGAAACACTGGGGGTTGCCCATTACCAGAATTAACTAGACCAGAGCGGAGGTTTTCCAACGTGTTATTATTCGGCGTTGTCGGTGCGGCAGGCAATCGACTAACTAAATCTTCCAAAGATCTGCCAATTTGTGCATCAATTATTTTTTTGTAGAAGCTCATCTCTTGTTTCAACTCCTCCATCACCATGTTTAGATAGATCATTAGGAGTTCCTTCTCAAGATCCACATGGAGAAGCTTGAGGAAGAGGATCATTGAGTTCATCTCCCACCACTTGATGGATATGATTTTCTTGATTGTTGTTGTTGTTTGACATGATGTTAACAATGGGTAGAGTGTAATTTCAGAAAGAATAGATTATCCGATTCTCGGTAATGGAACTAATTTGTTTAACCAAAAATATGATTCTTTGGTCAAAGCTAAAGATAAAGAAAATTTTGAGTTTTTGATAATCAGAAGACGGAAAGAATAATAAGCTTTTTGGGAATGAAAATAAAGCAATAAAAGAGTTTGTATTTTAGTATAATTTCAACGATATTTCGTGTCCTACAGATGGTGAGACTTCCTCATTTTATTGTTGATTCTAGGTAAAGGAGTGAAGCTTCAGTCTTAATGAGACAATTATGAGTAACAAATGACATTTATTAAGCCGTTACATAATCATTCCTATTTAATACCAATTCCATAACGTATTGGGTATTTAATAATGAATTTGGTAAACACAACATGAGTCGTAGGAGTCGAAGCAGGAATGGTAGGAGCAGAAGTAGGAACCAACACAGGAAGAGAGGTAGGAGCAGTTAAAACTGGTAAAGGACCGGAAGTAGTCAATGCTGGCAAAGAAAAACTTACGGTTGGCAAAGGAATGGAGGAAATAGGAACAAATGAGGAGAGAGGGGTTTCATAAAAAACAAGGTCGAGCTTGCCACTCTCAAAAGCACTATCAAAGAGATGCTGAGTTGATTTATTAGTGTCTCTTGGTACGGTGTCCTCATCAGAAGGAATCAAAACAGGCTCGGTGGTAGAGGGTTGAGCATGAGAATCTTCAATTTCATCATTATTAATAACTCATCTTCTGACTCTTGGCCTAGCTATTAAAGAGGTACCTTCTTCATATTTATTTTCAGAACATTCTCCTGTAGCTTTTCTTTTTGGAAGCAAGGCTCGAGCTTTATCCAATTCAAGTGCAGCGTTAGCAGACATACGAATATCCATGGCTACCACAACTGCCATTCCTTTAGCGCCAAATCCTGATTAAGAGAAGGACACACAATCAACATTAAGAAAAAGGTAATTAACATGTGAAAAAACGTGTAAAAAAGGTATACCGTAGGTTTTCACTTTCCATCCATGTAAAAGGGAAATTGATTTTCAAGTTCTCTGCTCCTAAGGAGCAATCTTTAAAATTGAGTCTACCCAACCACGGAAGTTGGGAATAGGTTCCACATCTCCTATGGTTGGTACAAAAAACCAAAAAGAGAAGAAGTTAGAAAAAGAATCAAAATTCTAAAAAATAGGTACGGTAAATAAAAGAAAACTTACGTGCAAAGTTCCACTTCTCAGGGAAGGGAATATTTGTCTTACCCAGCAAATCCACCGTACATATAACAACGTAACGGGTATACCACCCACGGTCCTTGTCATCTTCAGGGCTTACCAAAACCTTCTTACTACTTGCAGTTAAGGTAAAAACTCCACGACGCATCAAATTGGGATGGTATAAGTGAATAATGTGGGAGAAAGTGAAGTTGACATTGGCTTTTGAAGATAAGAATCTCAAACAAGCTACTCCTCTCCACACTAGGGGACCAACCTGAGCTAAGCAGATTTTGAAAAAATGGCAAAAATCGAGAATGACTGGGTCAATTGGAGGATTGAAATCCAGAGTAAAGGGGTAAGTATAAACAAAAGAATACCCGCTTCTAAAAGAAGAAATTCTTTGATTTGGGGTAGGAATTTACATTCAAAGACTATTTTTCCAGTTACAATCCCTTCTGATAGCAGAGATCAAAAGCTCGGTTACTAAAGTAGGATAAGTATCAACCTTTTTCTATATTTATAACTTGCTTTTGAAGAGACGCGCTATCACTCCCAAAAGACAAATCACTGGGAATAATTTCATCGACTAAAGGTTCTTGAAAAGAATCAAAAATTTCTTTACCTTTAGAAGAAGGAGTTTTTGAGATAGAACTCCTAGAAGAAGAACCAGAAGAGCCGCCACGAGTAGATTCTAACCCCGTTTGAAGCCTACCTCCTCTGCCACTTCTATGTCCTATAGGAGCATTGGGGAACTGGTCTAGAATTGGAACTTTTTTAGGGTTAGGGTTTGAAGATGACATTGTTGGCAAGGTTGACTTGAAAGAGGACAAAAGTAAGGAATAAAATATTTGTTAAGGATTTATGAAGAAGAAGACAAAGAGAGAAAGGGTTAAGTATGTATATACTGGCAACCGTCAAACTTAGAAGTGTAATGATGAAAAGCCTATAATAAAGGCAACTATCACTTCGTGAATAGTGAGAGTGAAGAAGCCTTGAAAAAGGATGCAAAATTATAGAATCAATCAGAAAGTGACACATGGATAGAGCATTAAAAGGAAAAGGCAACTGAGACGTCAATATTGTCATAAGCATTGATTATGGCAAACGTTCCCTTTGTATGAAGATCCACTTCCCAATTATTTTATTGATAAATAAATGGAAAGCGGGGGGGGGGGGGGAGGGGGACTACGTTCAAAGCGCAATAATTGATTATGAGGCACGAGCAGCGACAGATACGGGAAGATAAAGTTAAACAGGCATGAGACGCAGTTCAAATACGAGCCTCGTACCAATTCAAAGTCATTTAAAGCCAATAGATCAGAAGGCATTGAAGATACGGATATGATGACAAAAAAGAGTCCAAATTCATTATTAAATACCCAATACGTTATGAAATTGATATTAAATAGGAATAGTGTAATGGCTTATATAATGTCATTTATTGCTCATAATTGTCTTATTAAGATTGAAGCTTCACTCCTTTACCTAGAATCAACTATTAAAGGAGGAAGTCTCACCATCTGTAGGACACAAAATATCATTGAAATTATACTGAAATACAAACTCTTTTATTGCTTTATTTTCGTTCTCAAAAAGCTTATTATTCTTTCCGTCTCCTGATTATCAGAAACCCGAATTTTTCTTTATCTTTAGCTTTGACCAATCTTAAAATGTCTTAACTTGCCTCCCAACACCTTCTAACTCGTGATGAAATTAAAACTTACTCGTATCAAATATTTACATTATTCTCCCCTCATCAAAAAGAAAAATGAGAGTGCCTTGCACCTTGATATTACTTCCTCCGGTTCACAATAAGTGACCAGTTCTATTTAGCACGATTATTAAAAAAATGCTAAATTTTATATAAAATACACAGTATGATTAAATTACCCTTATTAAATATTGGTCACATAATTATAGTGAATAGTGAGAAAACTTTTTAGTGATATATACATAAGGGTACAAGAATTAAAACAAATTGAATTTTTTCTTGATTATCTATTTGAATCAAAATAAAAAGTAAACTGGTCATTTATTGTAAACCGGAGTGAGTATATTCTCGTCATAGAATGCTGTGAGCTATTGTATTTCTCATCATAGAATGCTGTGAGCTACTATACAGAAAAGCAATTGAAACCCTCTTCAATAATAATAAGGTAATAAAACTCAAAAGTTGGTCATGAGGACTTTTGTCTTGAGTTGAGTGTGATAGGTTAGTATCAAAAGCCAACACGTACACCCTCAAAAGTGAACCACGTTCAATAAACACAGTTACAGACAAACCCTAACCCCACCAAATGTGCCACTTTAATTTGCAATTTCCTTCTTCTCTACAGGAATAAATTACAAACCCTAACCCCACCAAATGTGCCACTTTAATTTGCAATTTCCTTCTTCTCTACAGGAATAAATTTAATTCCCCAAGAGCCTTGGAAATCGAGTTAGTGGAGGTTTTTTTATGTTCCCAACAAACATGCCCTTAACCCCCCTTCTTAGACCATGACTACTAGCAGTATTCTACATTACTTTTCTCAAATACTACTCTTCGTCCTAGTTTATGTGATTGTATTCGAATTTAAATAGGCAAATAAATTATTCTTTTACCATAATTTTCTATATGTCATTAAAATATTTTTTGAATTATTAATTATTATCGCTTACAATATTCTAAATATAGTTTTAAAATATATAAATTTTATTTTAAAAATTATAAAATTTATGTCCAATACATGGTTAAAATTAAGAAGTTTTAATCTCAAAAAACAAAAAGTATTACTCCCCCGTTTCAATTTATGCGAACCTAATTCTTTTATTGTCCATGCTAAAAGGAATGACTATTTTTTATATTTAGAAAAAATTTACCTTTATGCAATGATTTATAGCCATGCAAAATATATGTACACAATTTTACACCTCAAATTGAAAAACTTTAGTGTCCAATTAAATAGCTTCACATAAAGTAAAACGGAGGAAATACTTAAATTGAGACAGAGGAAATAGTATACTACTAGTAAATAGGTGTAGTAAAATAAAATTGCAATCAAATTCGACCAAAGGCAATAATCTCGCCTTTATATACGACTCATTGTGTACCTCTTCCTCTTCGTACTCGCACTTTTTCTTGGCTTGGCTTAAGCTTATCCAAGATTGTCAACATCTTTTTCTTTTTCCATTTCCATCCTCTCTCTTTCCTTATTTACTCTTCTAACCTACTAGCATGATTGGTGGAACGTTTACTGACTCTGACTCTGAAGGTGGATATGAAGGAATAAGTTGGCTGTGGAAGAAGAAGAGAAGAAGGAAAAAGTTATGTAAATAACTAAAACAAGAAGAACAAAGCAATGCAATTTCGATCTCTTGAGTTTCTAGCTATCTATTTAAAAGGTGCAGAATTGGGAGATCGACACTATGCATTGTGGGGAATTGAGGGTAGCGGTCCGAGTTTACCTAAGTTTAATTTTTTAGTCTTTTACTCCTTATTTTCTTTAACTCCCCATCTATCGTTTTCGTCTTCATGAAACTCATCACTACCTCGTGAGGACGTTGAGACTATAGCATGTTAACAAAGCGCGCCCCGCTTTTAGTGTTGTTTGTTTTGAATATTTTTGTTGTTTTTTGCTAATCTCATAGTATAGTAAAGTATAACATGAGATGTAAGAAATGCATACGAGGCAGCTAGCAATATGGTGGAATTAGTGGGGAAGATTTACAATTTCTATTGAAAGTTGGGTTTGTTTGTAAGGTTATTAAGTTCTGCCAGGCATGCATCACTTACACCTTTACCAAATATATGTATTTACTTTTTCATGTGTTAAGAAATAAAAGAACAGTTGGTTTCTTACCTTTTTTTCACATTTATCGCGTTGCGAATCCGACTAGTTATATTTATCGGGATCCATTATTTTAATGAGCGCATCATAGTTAGTTTCACGGGGCCCGAAGACGCGATCGATTTTTAATGCCTATAATAATCCTGCCTCAAACTGACGACCTAAAACACTTTGTTTTCACACCTTTACCAATCCAACTACCCTCACGGTTCAGTTTCTTACTGGTTTTACTTTTTCTATCTTTGTTTGAATGATTGATTTACTTTTTGCAGAAAAGTGGAGACGATTGGATGTTACTGTTTCCTTTTCTCTTTTCCTTATATAATGGGAGACTAGCCATAGCAGTTTTAGCTAGCAATTTTTTTTGGGGCGGTCATTTTCTTTTATTATAGTCCCTTCTGATTATCCTAAATAAATTTTGTTCAATTATGAAATAATTATATCTTTTTTCATTAGCAAAATCGAAAGAATTAATGTGTTTTAAATGTTAGTCCAATTTCACTTTAACTGAATTTTGGATCGCAAAAAAATGTGAATATATATTTTTAGAATAAAAATAGAATAATACTTTTTACAAAAATAATTCTCACACATTATATGGACTTATTGCAACCCTAAACCACCAAAGATTGTGATGAGGTGGCAAAAATTCTTTTATCCATAATAAGAGATTGAGCCTCGTTCAATGCTGTCTCTTCAGCGCTGATGGTGAAGAGTGGTTTATTTTAAAGTGAGACTTTCTGCATGAATTTGGATTAGTTAGGCTCCAAAACTAAAATATTGCAACTTCAGGACTCATATATATAATTGTTTCTGATAAGTTAAAAGCCTTTTAGAAACCAACTTAAAGTTGCATTATAATATCATCATTTCAAATTCTTAGTCCCTTACATTTCTAAAGGGTGTTCCACTTATGTTTAAGTATTCCACGTATGTAATTGTACCAAATATTCTTCTTTCACATCTAATCAATTGCTCATAAGTGGAATACTACTTTTGGGGTAAGCTTTTACTAGTATTACTACTCATGTACTTCTTGCAAACATCATTTACTTGCCTAATATGACAAAAAAAATTGATTGAAGAAATGAAATACGACAAAAATTTATATACCTAATGAATAATAGTCATAAAAATCATCACATCGGATTCGTTTAATAACCTAGTTAGTCCACGTAAAAGAGATTTTATGACAGGATTCTTGACCCCTAAAAGAACATTTAATCATAAAATTATTTACCTACTCATTATCATTTGACCAACAAAATATAAATCTTTGTTCAACTAATTAAGTTTATGCAAATAAGAGTTAATCTTAGCTAACAATAATATTCCTAGATGAAGTTCTTAAAGGAGCAGTGTGAATATGGTTAGAATGTGGCGTAGGCATACAATAAATATTCTGAAAATCTGAAGCAATTATCTGCTTTATATTATTGTTGTATATGATTTAATTGTACATGTTTATTTGGTAGTCTGGTCCTAGCCTCATCACTACTTCGCCGAGGTTAGGCTAGGCACTTACTAGCACATGGGGTCGGTTGTGATGATACTACACTCTGCATTGTAGATACTGATACTAGAGCATTTGGACTGCAGTGAGGGTGCTGTTGTCAGTCCACTCAGGCGGCCTGAGGTAGTCCTGTAGACATCCACGGGCCTTGGCGTCTCCTCCTATCTTTTCTCTTTCTTTTTTTACCTTTTTAGAGACAAACTTATGTATTTAATTTAGACCTTATTTGTAGTATTCATAGACAGTCCGTGACTCATGACACCAAATTCTGGGTAGTATTGTACTTTGAATTATGTAGTAGCATTTGGTTAAATTTTTTCGTCTTCTGCATTTCTGGTTATTTAGCTTATTCCGCTGTTTAATCACTTATTATTTTTGAATTGTTGAGCATGTTTAATAAAAAGGGTAATGATTGTAAAATATTTGACTTGTCTAGCTTCTACGAGTATGAACTATCACGACTCCCGAGGGTGAAAATTCCTTATCGTGACAAGTTGGTATCAGAGCTCTAGGTAAGATATGTCTCACAGTTCACGGAAAAGCTTATTAGCATCTAAGGGAGCAATACAGAGACGTCTGTATTTATCCTCCAGAGGCTACAGAGTTAGGAAAAACTTCGCATTTATTCTTTCCAGTCGTGGGGTTTGGTTTCTCAATGTCAATTGAATTTCTACTCTATTTTTTCACAAATGGAGAGAACACGAGCTTCCATATCCACTGGTCAGCAGCCCGAGCCCCAACAGTAGCTCCCACGAGGGACAGAGGGCGAGGTCAAGGTCGTGCTGGAGGACGAGGTAGTGGCAGAGCTCATCCCAGAGCAGCAACACTAGTAGTGGAGCGTGGAGCTCAGATCGGTGATAGATCAGCTATTTGCTGATGCCTTGTGGAGATTGGACAGGTTCACCAAGCTCTTCACTACCACTTTCAGCGGTGCATCTTCTGAGGATCCCCAGGATTATTTGGACAACTGTCATGAGGTTCTCAAAACATGGGAATAGTTGAGACCAATGGGGTCGACTTTGCTACTTTTCGCTTATCTGGATCCGCCAAGACTTGGTGGAGAGATTATTGTTTAGCTAGATCAGCTGGGTCACCAGCTTTGACTTGGGAGCAATATTCTCAGCTATTTTTGGTGAAGTGTCTCCCTATAACTTAGAGAAAGATCGATCGATAGCAGTTTGAGCATCTCCAGTAGGGTTCTGTGATTGTTACTCAGTACGAGAACAGGTTCATTGATTTGGCACATCATTCTCTACTTATATTTCCCTCAAAGAAAGAGCGAGAGTGTGTGAGGAGGTTCATTAAGGGACTCATTCAGCCTATTCGACTTCAGATGGCTAAGGAGACGGGAAGTGAGATTTCTTTTCAGGAGGCGGCAAATGCGGCCAAGAGAGTTAAGATGGTTCTATCGTAGGGAGGCAGGGATTCATATGGTCGAGGACGTCCTCCTAGAACTTTTCAGTCAGCACTTCAGGTTTTTCACGGTACTTAAGGTGGTTGTGGTACTCATATGTAGTATTCTGATCAGCAGTCCTACAGTGCACAACCAGCTCCTATCAGCGCACTGCCACTTTAGAGTTTTCAGGGTCGTCACCCCCAACAGCTGAGGACTTGTTTTACTTGTGGAGACACGAGGCACATTTCTAGATATTGCCCTCAAGCACCGAGCAGTTCTCAGCACCAGGGCTCCCGTGCCATGGTTCAGGCGCCGACTGTTCCACCCAGCTAGTTAGAGGTGGGGGTAGAGGTGTTAGAAGTGGAGGTAGAGATATTAGAGGTGGAGCTCAAGCCACTAGAGGTGGAGGCCAACCGCCAGCAGGCCGTCCCAAAGGGTATAGTTCAGGATGGTGGGGCCCCAGCCCCGATGTTATGCTCTTCTAGCCAGGACTGAGGTTGAGGCTTCTGATGCAATTATCATAGGTACAATTTTTGTTTGTAGTAGATATGGTTTAGTTCTATTTGATCCAGGATCTACGTACTCCTATCTGTCATCTTATTTTGCACCGTATCTGGTCATGCTTGTAATTCCTTGAGTGCTCTTGTATATGTGTTTACACCGTGTGTGATTCTATTACGGTAGATCGCGTCCATCATTCCTGTATAGTTATGATTGAGGGTTTGGAGACTCATGTAGATTTGTTACTTTTGGACATGGTTGATTTTGATGTCATATTGGGGATGGACTGGTTATCACCATACCATGCTATCTTGAACTATCATGCCAAGACTATGACCTCAGCCTTACCGGGTTTGCATCGTTTAGAGTGGAGAGGGACTCCTAGTCATTCTACCCGTAGTGTTATCTCATATATGAAGGCTCGATGTATGGTTGAGAAAGGGTTTTTGGCTTATTTAGCATATGTTCGCGATTCTATTGCCTAGGTTCCTTCTATTAATTATGTGCTGTTGTTCGTGAGTTTCCTGAGGTATTTCCTTCAGACCTGTCGGGTATGCAACCTGACAAGGATATTGACTTTTGCGTTAATTTAGCTTCGGGCACTCAGCCCATTTCTATTCTGCTATACCATATAGCCCCACCTGAGTTGAAAGAATTGAAGGAGCAGTTGCAAGACTTGCTTGAGAAGCGCTTCATTAGACCTAGTGTCTCACTTTGGGGGGCGCCGGTGTTGTTTATTAAGAAGAAGGACGGATCGATGAGAATGTGTAAAGATTACCAGCAGCTAAAAGCTATAATTAAGAATAAGTATCCATTGTCGATGATTGATGATTTATTTGATCAGATTTAAGGTGCCAAGGTATTTTTGAAGATTGACTTGAGATCGAGCTACCATCAGCTAAGGATTAGGGCATCTGATGTCCCTAAGACATCTTTCCGCACTCGGTACGGACATTATGAGTTCTTGGTGAGATCATCCTGGTTGACAAATTCCCCGATAGCTTTTACGGATTTGATGAACTGAGTGTTCAGGACTTACTTGGATTAGTTCGTGATAGTCTTCATTGATAATATTTTGATCTATTCCCACAGCCGGGAGGAGCATGAGCAGCATCTGATAGTGTTCCTCAAAACTTTGAAAAATAGTCAGTTGTATGCTAAGTTTTTGAAGTGTGAGTTCTAGGGTGAAATGCCACTTGAACCTAGAGCTAGCTGGTTCTCCCCGAAATGCGTTGAGGCGCAGCAGTTGACTGGACATCTAGGGGTAAAGCACTATTATGGTGCGGGCCGCGAGAGCGGAACCAAATCGAGGCAAACTCTGAATACTAGATATGACCTCAAAATAACCGGGGTCAAGGTCGGCTAGTGAAACGATGGGGGATAAGCTTCATCGTCTAGGGGGAAACAACCCGGATCACTAGCTAAGGCCGGTTGAGTTCAGTTGCATTCTTAGGTCATGTTGTATCAGCAAGGGTATTCAGGTAGATCCGAAGAAGATAGAGGCAGTCAAGAATTGGCCCAGACCAGCAACAGCTACAGATATCCAAAGTTTTTAGGTTTTCTAGGCTATTATCGTCGGTTTGTCAAGGGGTTTTCATCAATTACATCCCCAATGACCAGGTAGACCTAGAAGGGTGCCTAGTTCAGGTAGTCGGACGAGTGTGAGGCGAGCTTTCAGAAGCCCAAGACCGCTTTGACTACGACGCCAATGTTGGTTTTGCCCTTAGGTTAAGGGCAATATATAGTTTATTGTGATGCATCTCCTATTGGACTTGGTGCACTGTTGGTGCAGGATGGAAAGGTTATTGTATATGCTTCCCGTCAGTTGAAGATTCATGAGAAGAACTACCCGGACAATGATTTGAAGTTAGTGGCTATTTTTCACGCATTGAAGATTTGGAGGCATTATCTGTATGGTGTGGCATGTGAGGTGTTTACGGATCACAAGTCTTCAGTATTTTTTCAAGCAGAAAGAGCTAAATTTGAGGCAGAGTAGGTGGTTGGAGCTATTAAAGGACTATGATATCACCATCTTATATCATCTTGGAAAGGACAATGTGGTGGCCGATGCTTTGAGCAGGAAGTCATCTAGTATGAGTAGTCTTGCGTATATTCTGGTCGGTGAGTGACCGCTTGCATTTGATGTTCAGGCTTTGGCCAATCAGTTCGTGAGGTTGGATGTTTCTAAGCCCAGTCGTGTGTTAGCTTGCGCAGTTGCTTGTTCTTCATTATTGGAGCGTATCCAATATCAGTAGTATGATGATCCTCATTTGTGTGTCCTTAGAGATACAGTGCAGCACAGAGGTTCCAAGTAGGTTACATTAGTAGATGATGAAGTTTTGAGGATGCAGGGTCAAGTTTGTATGCCTAATGTGAATGGGCTCCTGGAATTGATTTTAGAGGAGGCCCATAGTTCCCGGTACTCTATTCATCCGGGTACGAAAAAAATGTATCAGGATTTGCGGTAGCATTATTGATGGAGGAGGATGAAGAAGGACATTGTTGCATATGTGGTTTCGGTATTTGAATTGTCAGCAGGTTAAGTACAAGCATAAGAGGCTTGGTGGTTTGTTCGAGAAGATTGAGATTCCCGAGTGAAAGTGGGAGCGTATCACTGTGGACTTTGTTGTTGGACTCCCACGGACTTAGAGGAAGTTCGATGCAGTATGGGTTATTGTTGATATGATGACCAAGTCAGCATATTTCATTATGTTAGCAGTCTCCTATTCTTCCGAGAGGTTAGCTGAGATCCATATCCGGGAGGTTGTTCGTCTTCATGGTGTGCACATGTCTATCATTTCGGACCGAGGTATGTAGTTTACCTTGCATTTCTGGAGAGCAGTTCAGTGGGAGTTGGGCACACAGGTTGAGTTGAGCACATTGTTTCATCCTCAGATGGACGGGCAGTCCGAGCGGACTATTCAGATTTTGGAGGATATGCTCCAAGCTTATGTCATTGACTTCGATGGCTTGTGGGATCAGGTTTTCCTTTAGCAGAGTTTGCCTACAACAATAGCTACCAGTCGAGCATCCTGATGGCTCCTTATGATGCTTTATATGGTAGGCGGTATCGGTCGTTGGTTGGATGGTTGTTGGGTATGGATCTAGTACATGATACCTTGGACAAGGTTAGGATCATTCAGAATAGGCTTCGTACAGCTCAGTCCAGGCAAAAGAGTTATGTCAACCATAAGGTTAGTGATTTGACATTCATGGTCGGTGAGCGGGTATTGCTTCGGGTGTCTCCTATGAAGGGCGTGATGAGATTTGGGAAGAGGGGCAAGCTTAGCCCTAGGTTCATTAGCCCGTTTGAGATTCTTGATCGAGTGGGAGAGGTGGAATACAGACTTGTGTTGCCGCCGAGCTTATCAGTCGTACATCTAGTGTTTCATGTGTCTATGATTCTGAAGTATCATGGCGATCCATCCCACGTGTTAGATTTTAGCACTGTCCAGTTGGACAAGGACTTGTCCTATGAGGAAGAACCGGTAGCTATTCTAGAGCGGCAGATTTGCCAGTTGAGATTGAAGAGTTTCCCTTCTGTTCGTGTTCACTGGAGAGGTCAGCCTGTTGAGGTATCGACCTGGGAGCCGGAGTCCGATATGCGGAGCCGTTATCCCCATCTTTTGCTCGACTCAGGTACTTCCTTCTTATATTCTTCGAGGATGAATGTTTGTTTTAGAGGTTGTATCTGTGATGACCTTTCAACAAATTCAGTGTTCTGAGGCCTTAAAACCTCCTTTTTACCTCACCTCGATTTGCGTGCATGGTCCGAACGTGTATCCGGAAAGCTTTTATGTGAAAATATGAGAAATAGAAATTTGTAGAGTCAAAATTTGATTATGGTTGACTTTTGTCAATATTTTGAGCAAACGGACCTAGATCTATGTTCTGATGATCTCGAGAGGTCCGTAGTAAAATATGAGACTTGGGCATAAGCCGAAAAATGAATTTTGAGGTCCCAAGCCTTGGAAATCAACTTTTGAAAGAAATTATTTTGCTGAATTATTTATGAAATAAAGAAAAAAATTAATATTTGAAACTATTGGTACTGGGCTCGTATTTTGGTTTCGGAGCCCGATACAAACTTGTTAATGTATTGAAATGTTAACTGTGAAATTTGGTGAAAATGGAGTTTATTTGACATGATTCGGACCTTTTGTTGTAAGATTTGCAACTTTGAAAGTTCATGAGATTTTCTTTGATTTTGGTAGTAAATTCATAGTTATTGATGTTATTTTGAGGATTTCATCGCATGTGCAAGTCAATATGATATTTTTGGATTTTCGAGGGCTCGGGTGAGTTTTTGATAGGCCGAGGAGTATTTTGAGCTTAGGGAAAACCTACTGTGTATTGCAGGTTTGCAGGCTTCGCAATTGCGAGCTCGCATTTGTGAAAACTGGGCTGGGTAGGGAACCTTCGATTGCGACCGTACCAGGCACCGTTTTTGCGACCAAAGCAGAGATAGGCATCCTTCGTAATTGCGAAGCTTTTGCCGCAATTGCGAGTTTGGATTTGCGAACATATCATCGCAATTGCGATACTTGTGCATGTGTAAATCATAACTTAGCCGAAAATTTCTTATTTTTCAAACTTTCTCAAAACCTAAACATCTTTGGGAGATTTTTCAAAGGCAGCTCTTCTTCCAAATCGATTGTAAGTCATTCTAACTCATTTTTCTTAATATTTAACATCTTTTCACATTATTTCAACTCAAAATCAAGGGTTTTCATGGGGAAAATTGGGTGTTTTGGGTAGAACCTAGGTTTTCAAAATTTGGAAATTTGGATCGAGATTTGAGGTCCGATTTCGAAAGGAATGGATAATCGGATTTTGGTTCTAACTTCGAGTTTTGACCATGTGGGCACGGTGCAATTTTTGACTTTTTAGGAAAAACTTTAGAAAACCTATTTTCATGCGTTGGAATTGATTCATTTAGCATTTACTGGTGTAGTTAAGTAACTTGTGGCTAGATACGAGCAAGTTGGTGGTGGAATCAAGAGGTAAAGTGATAGTTGATGCTTGAATTGTGTTAGTTGCATTGAGGTTAGTGTTTGGTCTAACCTTAGCTTGAGTGATTAAGAGTTGTGTCTTAATTACTATGTGTTAACTATGGTGTACGACGTATAGGCATGCTGACGAGTATCTATTCGTCGGTGTCAAGCATGCCCGTGAGTCTTGTATTATAAGTTTTATGATTCCGTTGTGGTTTATTTGTGCTTCATATGAGAGCTATATTGTTGACCCTTTCCCGGGATGTTGTTATTATATTATTGTTCCAATACCGGGATGTTGTTGTTACATTATTATTCCCTTGCCGAAATGCAGTTGTTATAGTATTGTTCCCTTACCGGGATTCTTTTAGGATTGGTGTTGATAAATAAAATGGGAGCGGGTTGCACGCCTGCAACGGTAATATGTGAAATGGGGTTGGGTTGCATTCCTACTACGGTAATATATGAATTGGGAGTGGGTTACACTCCTGCAACGGTAATATATGAGATGTTAGCGGGTTTCACGCATGTAACCGTAATATTTGAATGGCAGAGGGTTACACGCCTGCAATTGTAGTATATGAAATGGGAGCGGATTGCGGTACTATATGAAATAGGAGCGGGTTGCACGCCTGCAACGGTACTATATGAAATGGGATCGGGTTGCACGCCTGCAACGATATTACATGTGTACTTGTTTTTCTTATTTATTTATCTTTGTGCTGGTAATTTATTTGTGGTGTTCCTTACTTTTCTTTATTGTTATTCTGTTGTCATCTGTTACTCCCCGCATTATGTTTTCTCCGCCCAACTCTAGCTGTAATTATCTGCTTTTATTTTTGTTGTATATGATTTAACTATACAGGTTTATTTGGTAGTATGGTTCTAGCCTCGTCACTACTTTTCCGAGGTTAGGCTAGGCACTTACCAGCACATGGAGTCGGTTGTGCTAATTCTACACTCTAAACTGTGTGCAGATACTGATACCAGAGTGTTTGGGCCGCAGTGAGGGTGCTGTATTCATTCCACTTAGGCGACCCAAGATAGTCCTGCAGACGTCCGCAGGCCCTGGTGTCTCCTCCTATCTTTTTTTATTTCTGTTTCTATTTATTCAGAGACAGACTTATGTATTTCATTCAGACCTTATTTATAGAATTCTTAGACAGTCCGTGACTCGTGATTCCAATTTCTAGGTAGTGTTGTACTTCAAATTATGTAGCAGCGTTTGGTTAAATTTTTAAGTTTTCGTCTTCCGCATCTTCGGTTATTTAATTTATTTCGCTGTTTAATCTCTTATTATTTTTGAATTGTTGAATATGTTTAATAAAAAGGGTAATGATTGTAAAATATTTGACTTCTAGCTTCCAGGAGTAGGCACCATCACGATTCTAGAGGATAAAAAATTCGGGTCGTGATAGTATCTTAGCAAATGAGATTCAATTCTCTTTCTCAAGTCAAAGTATCTTTTGGCAAATGAATATCACATGTCCCCTATCATAGTTCTTTTTTAATTTATAAAAATATACAGTACAGAGAATATCCACTAGAATATTCTCTGCCACATCATATCTTGAAACTTGCCATTATACTCCGGCAAAGGCACTCGACCTCGCCCTCGACCCTTATTGACCCTTCGACTTCGTCATTTGTTGACTTTTCTACCACAAAATTCGCCGCTTCTCAGGCCATTTCGACATATGACGACTTGAAAACTCTTCCCTAAATACTGCCTTGGTTTGAATATTCTAAAGATAGATTGACCTATACCGTTATCTCTTTTTAACTATGTCATTTATTTAACATTCCACTAATTGAAACAAGAAGTTTACATTTAGAAAAAAGATTATAAAAGAATTCTTGTTGTAAACTAAAGCAAAAGACAAGAACAATAGAACAAGAACAATAGCAATAGAGAGAAGAGTAGACAGAGTTCTTCTTATTGAGTTGAGAGGGGTCTCAAGGGATGATTTACAATGGTAGGGGGCACCTCTATTTATAGGGGAGAGGAAGATTTAGCTACCACTAATAGAACTCTAAAATCTCTCTAATTAAATACATTAAAGACATTCACCTTAAATAGAAGTGTAAGAATCTTCTATTTCATAACACTCCCCCTTGAATGTCTATTCAATGATGTGCCTCGTTAAAACCTTAAAACAAAACCCAATGGGAAAAATTAAAGTAAGGAAAGAGTACACATGTTTGAATATGCGCCTATTGGTTGCCTCGTTAAAAACCTTGCAAGGAAAACCCAGTGGGACAAAACCTTGTAAGGGAAAAAGAGTGCAACGCGCATTAACTCCCCCTAATGAGAACATCAATTTATATCCTTGAGCATTTGCATTCCAACCTTGTGCATCATCTTCAAAACGATCTTTGGTAGATGCTTGATAAATAAATAAACCATATTGACTTGAATAAATATTCCGCACCTTGAAATCATCATTCTTGATAGGTATGAACATCTTCATATAATGTCGTGGAATAGCTCTTCAATATCTCCATAGATGCATTCTCAATGCCATCATGCTTATAGTTATGGTAAGATACATATGTACACAAATTGTACTAAAGATGTGGTACTTCAGGACCAAGGATTGCATATGCTTCAAGCAACTTAAATCTTTCAAGTTAAGTCATGTAAGTCACATAATAGACTTTAGCTGCATATCAAAGTTTCATGTCATGCTAAACAAATAAGATATCGAAAATTGACTATACATACCTTTGCCTTTATAGTTTCAAGCATATGAACTATAGGTTCAAAAGCTACATGTCTTTCATATGGAATCAATTCTTCTTGAATTGTATCTCTTCCATTTAGTTACTTTCTTTGAGTCAGCAAATGCGTATAGCATGCTTTGCAATATGTTGCAATTGAATTTCCCTTTTATGAACTACAGGTTCATATCATGATATTCGGGGATATACATATACAAATGAAAATTCATCCCATGTAACACTTTCTCAAGTGTTTATCATGTCTCCCCCTCATGTTAGTAAAACTAACATGTTTCCTCAACTTTGGGAAATCATCTTTGTGCATTATGTCAATATACACAGCACCTTAATAATAAGATGAAATTATTTGGTTCCTGACCCTGAACCACTTGTGAGGGGAGAATATACTCTCGTATACAACTTATATCAAACTGATATATATATAACTTAGTTCTCATAAGAAACAGTTTAGCTATTAAGTGGAAGCACTCAATAATTATCTTGCTAAACCAACTTTAATATAAACCAACTTATCAAGATGAACTGTCTTGAGTAGAGAATCTAGAAACTATGCTCGAAGTTAGATTACTGAGCGATTTACCTCGCAAGCACCGCCAGGCTGCGGGTTAATAACAATGGCGCATGTAACCATATCATAGATGCATCATATGTGGTATACATGGCAGGTGAATGGGCCCATACTCACCTTTCATATTTCCAGAATTTATGGGCTTCAACCCGAACTCTTTAGTTGGTCAGTTCATTAATGAGAACAAGTGATACAAGAGTATTCGTAAAGAACTTTCTAGTTCTTTAATATTCACCTATGTGAATTTGCACATCATACTTAAAATGAGATGGCTAACATGAATGCCAACTGAATAAATTATCAATATTGGTAAACTTCAAATTTACACCATGACATGTGCACTTATCAATAAACTTCGGGTTTATTATGACATGGGTTTTATACCAATAGATATCCACTTTATTGTGGCATTCTTTCGTTTGTGTAGTACAAACTGGAGAACAAAGCGGGTAGCTTTTCATATACAAATTACCCCGCTACAAGTTGTAGTAATAGGAGAATCAAAGCCTTCCTTTATTTATAGTCTCAATATCATCAATCGCCTTCGCGTGTACTTTTGGAAACTGGATAAGTTTCTTTGAGACTTACTACAGCACAATACTCAATTGTGTTTCTCCAACATAGTAATAATTGGCTCTTCGAGAGCTCTCAATTAATTTTGTACTACCACAGACTGAGGTTCGAGATCCTCACATTCTTGCATTCCGTATTTTCAAGAGTCTCAGGCTCAATAGATTCTTCGTGAATCTCGGAATTAATCAAATCATGAGCGTCCTCATGTGATTCTTTCTTAGTGTCATTTAGATCGTTCTTTTTCCTCTTTCTAGGATTTCGATCTTTGGAACCTAATGGTCTGCCACGCTTCTGGCGTGCATTTGACTCATTGGATATGACACTAGATATTTGTCCAATAGGGACTTCAATACGGATCGGAACATTTTCCGCGTGAATGTGGGATTTCGTTATCCTCTTCAAGTCCGTAAATGCGTCAGGCATTTGATTTGCTATTCTTTGCAAATGGATAGTCTTTTGTACCTCTTTCTTTCAAATAGAGGTATGTGGATCAAGATGAGATAATGATACATTTTTCCACAAAATTTCCCATTTGGTTTCACCGACTTCTCCCCCTAATTTTGGGAAAAGTGTCTCATCAAATTGACAGTCTGCAAATAGTGCAGTGAACAAATCTCCTGTCAATGTTTCGAGGTAGCGAATAATGGAGGACGCGTCAAACTCAACATATATTCCTAACCTCCTTTGCAAACCCATTTTGGTGCGGGATGGCGGTGCTACAGGCACATATACTGCGCATCCAAATATTCTTAAATGGGGTATATTGGGTTCATGACCCAAAACCAATTGCAATGGGGAATATTTGTGTCAATTCGTCAGTCAGAGACGAATTAGCATTGCTGCATGCAACATGGCGTGACCCCAAACCGAAGTGGGCAGCCGACGAACTAGCATTGCTTCATGCAAAATGGCGTGACCCCAAACCGAAGTGGGCAGCCGACAAACTAGTATTGTTTTATGTAAAATGGCGTGAACCCAAACCGAAATGGGCAGCCTCGTTTTCATGAAGAATTCAAGATTATTCTCATCTATTGTCTCAATATGATATCCATTTTGAATGATATCTTTAAAACTCAACAAGTTCTTCTTAGACTTGGAGGAGAACATTGCATTCTCTATGATTAACGTCATGCCTTTGGGCAGAGTTACATTTGCTCTTCCGGAGCCTTTCAATCAATTTACTACTTCCATAGATTGTAGTAATGTTTGCCTTACACAATTACTCTTCTTTTCTTTGAGTATTGTATGTGTAGTACATGAATCAACTAGGCAAATACTTTTACAATTGGACGTTGGTCCAAGTTCGCTTTGTGAGATATCCATATTTGCTATCCCATAGTTTAACATACAAAAGAAATACACGAACATAAGAATAAACAAGTTCAATCCTTTTGTGTCACATAATATTTTCAAAATCTGCTACTAACAGTTGACTAACAAAATCAGATATGTTGTCCATTATCAAGTACTATGCAGTTTGAAAATTTCAGCGTTTTTCATAAGACAATCGATTATTAAACACACAATCGATTGTTGGAACATAGAAAATCGATTGTTAAACACACACAATCGATTATTTGTTTTTTGAAAAACTTCAGATCACACTGCCTAACGACAATCGATTGTTAGATATAGACAATCGATTGTGGGTGATTTTTGAAAAATTCCAGACCTCACTGTTTCAAGACAATCGATTGTTAGCCAAAGACAATCGATTGTTGATCAATTGTTTTTCAACTTTAATGCGAAAATAGTTGATAATCGACTAGTTTTTCAGGCTAGTCGATTACCCCCACTGGAAAATAAAAGTTTTATTGATATTTGAGCATATTGAAGATATTCTAAAGAACTACTGCTAACATTGCATCATGAACTAGCTAATACGAGCTAATACTAATGACTATTAGATTATTCACTAACTAATACAAATAAGTAGAACAAAATCAAATAACTCCATCTTCTTTCATCACGGTCCCATCGCCGATTAGGTGGTCTATTTTCCCCTTGGGTTGCTCAAAGAAGTCTGCCACATCCAGGTGGGTGATGTCCTCATTGTCGTCAGAGACAAAATTTGTTTCAGGGCGTTTTCTCTTTCGAGATGCTTGATAAAGGTCAACCAAATTTTATGGTATACGGCAAGACTTAGACCAGTGCCCATTTTCACCGCAACGATAATATATAGTTTATAAACTATTTGCTTTTGGATTCTTATCGTATCGTGCTTGTGGCAGGGTGACCAACTTCAGGTTGTCATCTCTCTTCTTTAAGCCTTTCCACAAGATGGGTGAATCCTTGATGTTGAGATATTCAATCTTCAAACTTTCATCAAGGTGATGGCGCAAGTAAATCAAGGCCTTCGTACAGTTTCAAACCTTCATTAAGGTGATGGCGCAAGTAAATCAAGGCCTTAGCATAGTTTTGGGTGGATGCACTATTTCTATCTTTAATGGCGTCTCCGAGACCCATAGCATCCAAGTGGATTTCAACATCCAACACCCATGTCATATAGTTCTTGCCCGAAATTTCGAGGGCAACGAACTTTCTTTTCATATGACACAATTACATCAAGAGCGTGTTCATACTTACGGGCTCTGTTACAATTATCACATTCACTTCAGGGAATGGATCATAATCATGTGCTTTACACAATTTCATGTCAAATATTACTTTCATAAAGTGAAAGATTATTTTGAGAATCCTTATTGTTCTCATTACCACAATAATGACGATTATAACTTCGTCTATTGCCACGTCCATGGTAATAATTTTGTCTTCTTTCAGACTTACCACATGCTGCTACCACATTCTCTAAAGGGAATGGAGCAAATTCAATTGGACGGAATTCTTTGCCACGTCCATATTCATTGATACTTTCATGGTAATAATTTTGTCTTCTTTCAGACTTACCATATACTGCATCCACATTCTCTAAAGGGAATGGAGCAACTTCAATGGGACGAGATTCTTTGCCCACAATCATACATGAATTTAATCATGGCAGGACATAGAGATTTTACCACTTCTTAAAATTTCTTACAAACTCCATTAGAGTTATACTCAAACTTGATTGTCTATATTTGTATATAAAATCAAATTATAGAATTCCAAGAATTTGAAAAAGGGAAAAGTAAATTACTTACCTTTGATATCAAATATACCAATAAAGAATTCTATCTCCTTCTTTCTGTTTTCCTTCTTTCTTTCCTTTTTTTTTCTTTTCTTTCTTCACGTTTTTGTTTTGTTTGTTTGAATAAGGCTTCTGCCTTTTCCTTTTTTTTTTCTTTTCCTTCTTTCTTTGAAGCAAAACCCTTAGATTTCTCGAGAATGGTTCTTGAGATGGTAGAGTCTCGTGCTGATAACGTGTTGTAAACTAAAGTAAAAGACAAGAACAATAGAACAAGAACAATAGCAATAGAGAGAAGAGTAGACAGAGTTCTTCTTATTGAGTTGAGAGGGGTCTCAAGGGATGATTTACAATGGTAGGGGGCACCTCTATTTATAGGGGAGAGGAAGATTTAGCTACCACTAATAGAACTCTAAAATCTCTCTAATTAAATACATTAAAGACATTCACCTTAAATAGAAGTGTAAGAATCTTCTATTTCATAACAATTCTTGTATTTCTAAAACATTACATACGATCCTCCTTTTTAATTTATGTAATTTTATTTCTTTTTAAGTATATTAAATGAAGAATAATCCCTTTTAATTCCGGCGAAACAATCACACATACACTTTTTATTTTTTATTGAATGAGTTATTTTTATAACTATATAAATGTTATGACATTTTAAAATCATAAGTTTAATTATTATTATTACGTATAATCCGTATTAATTACTAAATAAGATTACATAAAACAAAATGTAGGGATCGAAAGAAATTCAACTTGTTAAGATGACTGATAATTTGATTGAAGTAATTACTAGGTCATACTTATTATTGCATGGCTCGGTGACAGCCTCTCTGTCATTTGGACAATAAAATTGGGCTCTAGCTCTAGACGATTTGAGCCTTGAAGCAGTTAGGTGGGGTGGATTAATGACGGGACGTTGCTGTAAATTCTCTTTATTTGATTTGATTTGGAGTAAGAGTGCAGCACCGGGTACTACTTGAAGGTTAAATAACATGAATTGTTCGTTCAAAAATAATCGGTGTTTGTAAAGTTATTAAAAAATAATTACTATTTTGCTGTAACACGGAAAGTTCCAGCATAATATATCGAAGATTGGTGTACCTGTGTATGAACTTCCAGCATATTATGCTAGAACTCCAACAACGGTGCTCTATTCTCAAGTATATTATGCTGGACCGATATATTTTACTGGAACTCCAGTATAATATATTAGAGTTTCAGTTTATTCTACTGAAATTTCAGTATATTATACTGGAATATTTTTTCATATTTTGAATAGTATTTTTCGTAAATTTACTTTTATATAAAAAAGTTATATTTTGATTATTTTTGAAACTTTAAATATTTTTAAATGACCACTTATAAATTTGACTATTTTTTAATTTCTCCCTAATTGAAGTCGAACTAGCATTAATAATATTTGGTATTGTTTTGATTGTGGGACGTTAAGTTTTGATAGATCAATTAATCCTAGAGTTGTGAATAGCCAGCCACTTCCTATAACCGCAGACAAATTCATGTTTAAATTCTGCTGGTTGGATTGTACGGGTAATTTGTTATTTCGGGATAAGTTATTAAAATATTGTTACCTTCCCATAGGCAGAGGCGTATTTACGATTTAAATTACCTTAAAATTATGGGTTCAATTTTAGTACTTGTTGCAATTTTTATGGATTTTTATTAAGGTTGTATTGTGGGCCGGTCTGGGCCTGGGATTGGCCCACAGTACAACCTTAATAAAAAAGGTAATATATATACTATTTATATTTATATAGTTATATTGATACTAGTATATACATGTATAGTTTACAAGAAAGTGCCTTAGAAAAAAAATATAAAAAAAATAGATCGGAACGATAAAAGCCCGTTAGGCCTGCGAGCCTAGCCCATTTAGCCTAGGACCATGTGGGCTTAGGACCACCATGGTCCGGTTCCATACTTTGGGGCCCGTCGTCTCATTTGTTACCACCCCGTTTCCGCCATTTTATGCTTCTTCATATTTGGCTTTTGGTGTGTTAGAGTTGAATTGGATATGAGACACTTAGTCTCTTTAAGAAAGGTTTGGTCTGGAAAAGTCAACCGAATATTGACTTATGAGTTAGAAGGCTCGGATGTGATTTTCAGTGATTCAGTTTGCTTCGGGAAGTGATTTGTGATTTAGGAGTGTGATCGGGATTGATTTTGAAGGTTCGGTGTAGAATTAGGCTTGAATTGGCGAAGTTAGCATTTTGGCGATATCAGGTTGATATGTGAGATTTTGATCCGAGGATCGTAATAGAATTCCGAGAGTTGCAGTAGCGTCGTTTGGTGATTTGGGATGTGTGTGCAAAATTTCAGATGATTTGGTTGGATTTTTTATCAAATGCGAGTTTCGGAAGAATTTGAAGAGCTTAGTCTTGGATTTGAAGTAATTTGATAGTTTTAGTGTTAATCGTGGTGTTTTGATAATTGGAGCAAGTTTGAATAAGGTATTAGATCATGTTTGTATTTTTGGTTGAGGTCCCAGGGCATCACGGTGAGTTCAGGTGGCTAAACAGAGAGTTTTGAAGTTGTTGCATGTTCAAAATCTGCTAGTATCTGGTATTTTCGCACCTGCAGTTATGGGATTGCAGCTGCGGTCACGCAGAAGCGGTGGAGGAGCTCGTAGAAGTGGAAATGTTGGAGTTTGGTTGGACCGCATATGCGGATATGGAGTCGCAGATGCGGCTGAGGGACCGCAGATGCGGCCAGGAACCTCAAGTGAAAGTCCGTAGAAGCGGACATGGATCGCAGAAGCGGAAGCTAGAGAAGAGGCATAGGGACCGCAGATGCAGTTTTGACTGGGGGGTTAAATTAATTAGTCTTCTTCGAGAATTTTTGAAAGAACAACATATTACACTACGGAATGGAGATTGTTTGGGCGATTTTGAAGCGGGTTTCGAAGTCTTTAATCAGGTATGAACTCTTGGACTTAGAACATGATTTTATGGTGTAAATATATGGATTAGAACTAAAAACTCAAGCAATTAAGGTACAAAAATGGTGGTTTAGGGCTTGAACTTAAGAGAGCTTAAACTAGAGATTTGAGGGGACAAATGGACTCCAATTCTTGTGATTTTGATATGTATAGACTCGTGGAGCGATAAAGAATTCGTTGATATAAATGTTTCTGAGTTTCGAGAAGTGGACCCGGGGCTCGGATTTTACTAATTTTGGGAATTCTTGTTGTTTTTCGATTATTTTAATTGGCTTTTGTTCCCTTGGCATATTGTGATGGATTTGGTGTGGTTTTGGTCAGATTCGACGTGCAAGGAGGTCGATTCGAAAGGCAAGGCCATAGTGAGCTAGACTTAGGCCGGCTTGAGGTGAGTAATAGACGTAAATGATGTCCTGAGGGTTTGAAACCCCGGAATTTCTCATCGTTACGCTATATTGAGGCGACACACACGCTCTATGACGAGTGAAGGGTCATTTGATATTGGGTATTGTAAATTGGTCCGTCCCGAGTGATGTTTTTACTGTGTTTCCGACTAGCTTTTATACTGATTCTTACAAGCCCTCTTTGAGACTATGATACTTACCTTAAAATTGTGATTCTGCATATTTTCCTTATAGTTTGGCATTAATTTCAAATTTCTTACTCAATCGGTAGGATACTTTTCTCAATTAATATTGGTCTCCTAAGTTTTCAATCTCGTCCAATATTTTTTGGGGACTATTTTCCAAAATTGGAGTAGTATCCTGCCCTATATGTGTTGATAGCTAAAACTAACTATTTAGCATAATTAACGATGAAATGGAAACAAAAGATAATCAGATAAATCAGACAACATCAAAGCATGAATGCAATGCAATGCACATGACCGCTGCGTCGTACAACCCGATCCATTTGGATACCCTATGCGCTCTAACCTGAACTGGCTGTTAAGCTATTCCTTGCCTTATTTGAAACTCAATTCGAGTCATTTATGGGATAGTTCCTTGATTTTCTATTCCTTGCAAAGATTGATTATTTGATTACTTCCTTTACCTTATTTGCAATATTTATATGTCTCGCCTTAATAATATATCTGCATAGTGGTTAAGCAAGTTAATGACAGGCAGATAGAAAAGATAAACACATAAAGAACCGCCCCTCGGGCATAATACCGACAAAACCAACCCTCAGCCAACACATGGAACAACATCATCCCCTCGGGCTATATCTCAAATCACACTGGGTACCCGCGCTCACTGGGGTGTGCAGACTCCTGGAGGGTCCCCTTACGGCCGAAGCGCAATATCAAGCCATCTCATGGCATAATCATATAGTCTCTCGACCTCATATCAACAAGCCACCTCGTGGCATACAAATCTCAATCCCTCGACCTTATAATCATAATCAATGCATCCTCACGACACATTAGGAGATTATATATTAAAGGAAACATCTTTAAGCTTGCACAAATATACACAATGATCGTATTTGCTTCTCTTACCTTTGCTGCAAGGAAGTTATAATCATACTTCTTTTATCATTTTTCCTTAATTTGCATACTTAGAAATAAATCATGAAAGGTTTAGGCTCAAGCATATATATATATATATATATATATATATATATATATATATATATATATATATATATATATATATATATCATGCGCAACAATGCCGAGGTCGACGGCTCACTCCAACAGAATATAAACTGTGCGCTGCCGAGCGCCGAACGGCTTGTACCATAGATGCATCTATTTAATCGAGGCGATCAGCCGGATCCACAAATATCAAGACAACATCAAGAATGCACACAAAGGCACTTATATGAGAATTATCCTATTTGGATTCAATTGTTACATTTGGGCTTCGTGCCAATGATTTGAATCCTTCAGGGATTGATATCACTGTTTTCACATATTTTGCGTATTATTTGATCTCAGTCCAAGGATTTAAATACTATTTTGCAAACTCAACCTTTATTCTAAGATTTGAAAACTTACGTGATATTTCTAAATGATATTTTGGGCTGAGAACTACTGTTTTACAAATTCCCAAGGGGCGTATGATGATTTCTAAATTGAGCATGGATCGGGCTGTGCGCCGCAACAATTTTATATTGAGATTGAGGCCGAGAACCTGGTTGATTGTATTGATATTGAGGCCGAGAGCCTGGTTGATGCCACGAGATGGCTTGATATTGTGCTTGGGTTGTGGGAGCCCCTCCGGAGTCTGTACACACCCCTACGATAAATAAATGGATGGCTTGGGATGCACGCGGTAGTGGGTATCAGAGTGTACCGTCATATGCATTGCATTGAACTCATACGTTTGTTCTTTATCTGCTTTACCTGTCTCAGTATCTGTACTCGTATTTCATTGACTTGTTGCTTCACTATTAAATGTTCTAAACTGCCAGTTATAGTCTACTTTGTATCTTTCCATAATTTCTTATTCTCAACCTTTATTTATGGTTATTACTCATTAGGTCGGAGTACTCCTATTACTCTCTACACCTTGCATGCAGATCCAGGTACTCCACAAGCTTAGTGAGGACTTGTTTAGCTGAGCAGCAGTATCCGGGAGCATCGAGATAGCTGCATGGCATTCGCAGCCTTGATCCATCCCCCTCTATGTCCATCTTTTATTCTATATTTCCTAGACAGACATTATAGTAGGTTGGGATTCTGTATTAGAGGCTCATATTCGTGACACCGGGTCCTATTTGGGGCTATGTTACAGTATTTTGTTAAACTTTTACATATTTTATCCGTATTCCTAGACTTTTAAATATAATGATTTAGTAATTTTTTCCATGATCTTTATCTATAATCTGTGCAAGAACTTGGGGTCTATTGTTGAAAGGTCAACTTGTCTAGTAGTGTGTTGGGCGCTATCATGATCGGGGTTGAGGTCGTGACAAGTTGGTATGAGAGCCTAGGTTACTTGGTCAAGCGAATCATGAGCCGATTTAGTAGAGTTTCGTGGATCGGTACGAAGACGTCTGTATTTATCCACAAGAGGCTGCAGAACATTTAGGAAAAGCTTCATATTGTTGAAATTCTTATCATGTGACTTTGTTGATCTGAAAACTACACTTTTGTATTCTATTCCCTCGCAGATGGCGAGGACACGTGCTACCGGGCGTGGTGGACGACCACCAGTACCACCCATTGAGGCCACCAGAGGCTGTGGACGCGATCATGGTCGAGGCCGAGGCAGAGCAGCGTGTGTAGCACCTATTGATCCACCAGTTACCCTAGCTCAAGACTAGACTCCAGCTATGGATGCTCCAACAGCACCTGTGCAGGCACCGACAGTGCCTATTGTAATTTCGGGTCTCTAGGAGGCCTTGGCTCAGATATTATCAGTTTGCAATAGCCTGGCTCAGGCAGCTACATCCACTACCGCATCAACTACTTCATAGGCTGGGAGAGGCAATCAGACCCCCACTGCTCACACACCTGAGCAAGTTGTGCAGAGATTGCAAACACCGGGAACAGCTCCAGCTTAATCAATTATACCAGTTCAGGACTTTGTGGTTCCATCTATGCCAGACGATGAGCACCATCATCTCAAGAGATTTGGTAGGCTCTGGCCTCCGACATTTAGTGGTGCTGAGGGAGAGGATTCCTAGGGTTTTCTTGACAAGTGTCAGCGCGTGCTTTGAACCGCAGGGATTTTGAGTCGAGTGGTGTGCCTTTTACTACCTTCCAGTTCTCAGGGGCTGCTTTTACCTCGTAGGAGGATTTTGAGAGGCATAGGCCTGCTGGTGCAGCTCCCCTTACTTGGCAGCAGTTATCCACTCTCTTTTTAGAGAAGTATGTATCGCAGTCCCGTATAGAGGAGCTACGACGTCAGTTTGAGTGGTTCACTCAGGGGGATATGACCATGATTCAGTACGAGATGAGGTTTTTGTAGTTAGCCCGTCATGCTACTTGGATGATTCCGACGGACCGTGAGAGGATCAGAGATTTGTGGATGGCCTTAACTACTCCATTCGCATTTAAATGACTAGAGAGAGTATTGGGTGCTTTGTTTGAGAGGTGGTTGACATTACTCGCGATATTGAGATTGTTCTCCGCAGAGAGCAAGAAGAGAGAGAGGCCAAGAGGCCTTGAGGTTAAGGCAGTTTCAGTCGTGCTCCGTGTAGCGGCCAGTTCTAGCGTGGCAGAGGTTGTTTATTCAGGCCTCCTCAGTCGGCCCATCTAGAGTATAGTGGGCCGTCTTTAGGCCGTGGTCATCAGGGGTTCCAGCAGGCACAACCTTCACTTAATGCACTCCCAGCTCATAGCTCATCATACGCCCTTTCAGCTCAGGGTTCTTCTGGCTGAGTGTATCAGCTGGTCATGCTGGTGCGAGGGGTTCCCTTCATTCCCATTCTCCAGCACCTGGTAGTTGCGACAAGTGCGTTGAGTTTGGCCATATGAAGAGGTAGTGTCCTCAACGTCGTGGTGGCTAGTTTCAGCAGAGGGATCAACCCTCGTCTTCTGCTCTGGTTTCTTCAGCACCCGCCCAGTCAGATAGGGGTAAAGGCCAGGCAACGAGGGGTCGCCCCAGAGGTGGAGGCCGATCAGGCAGCGGCCAGATTCTATTTTCTACTATCCCAGGCAAGAAAGATGCCATTGTGTCCGATGTTGTTATCACAAGTATTATCTCAGTCTACCACAGAGATGCCTCTATCTTATTTGATCCCGGTTCCACCTATTCTTATGTGTCCTCATATTTTGCTCATCATTTGGGTACGACCTGAGGGTGTCTTGCTCTACTTGTGCATGTATCTAGCCAGGAGGGAGATACTATTATTATAGACCATGTATATCGGTCTTGTATTATGACAATTGGGGGTCTGGAGACCCGAGTTGATTTATTGCTATTGAGCATGGTAGACTTTGATGTCATTCTGGGCATGGACTGGCTATCTCCATGTCATGCTATTCTAGATTGTCATGCTAAGACAGTCACTTTGGCTATGCCAAGTGTTCCGAGGATAGAGTGGCATGGCATGACTGACTATGTTCCTAGTAGAGTTATTTCTTTCTTGAAGGCCCAGCGTACGGTTGGCAAGGGTTGTCTTTCATATTTGGCATTTGTTAGAGATGTTGGAGCTGAGACACCTAGCCTTGATTCTGTTCCCATTGTGAGGGATTTCCCTAATGTATTTCCTATAGTCATGTCGGGCATGCCACCGGGCAGGGATATTGATTTTGGTATAGACCTGGTGCCGGGCACTCAGCCCATTTCCATTATGTCGTATCGCATCGCACCAGCGGAGTTGAAAGAATTGAAGGAGCAGCTTCAGGAACTCCTAGAAAAGGGTTTATTCGGCCGAGTGTGTCACTGTGGGGTGCACCTATTCGATTTGTGAGGAAGAAGGATGGCACAATGAGAATGTACATTGACTACAGGCAACTGAACAAAGTAACAATGAAGAACAAGTATCCCCTACCTCGTATTGATGATTTATTCGACCAGCTTCAGGGAGAGAGGGTGTTCTCCAAGATTAATCTCCGTTCGGGTTATCACCAGTTGAAGATCAGGGAGTCAGATATTCTTAAGACTGCCTTCAAGACTAGATATGGTCACTATGAGTTTCTGGTTACGTCTTTTGGGATGACCAATGCCCCAGCAACGTTCATGCATTTGATGAACAGTTTATTTCGGCCGTATCTGGATTATTTTGTTATCGTGTTCATTGATGACATTCTGGTGTACTCATGTAGCCAGAAGGAGCATGTGGAGCATTTACGAGTCGTATTGCAGAGATTGAAGGAGGAGAAGTTTTATGCGAAGTTCTCCAAGTGTGAGTTTTGGATCGGTTCAGTGGCTTTCTTGGGGCACGTGGTGTCCCGCGATGGTATTTAGGTTGATCCAAAGAAGAAGGGGTGGTTTAGAGTTGCCCTAGACCATCCTCAGCCACATAGATTCGTAGTTTCCTCGATTTGGCAGGTTATTATCGCCTGTTCGTTCAGGGTTTTTCATCTATTGCCTCGCCCTTAACCAAGTTGACGCAGAAGGCTGCTCCATTTGTATGGTCGGACGAGTGCGAGGAGAGCTTTCAGAAGCTCAAGATAGATTTGACCACAGCTCCAGTGTTTGTTTTGCCATCAGCTTCAGGTTCTTATACCATTTATTATAACACTTCGAGAGTCGGGATTGGTTGTGAGTTGATGTAGGAGGGTAGAGTGATTGCTTATGTTTCTCGTCAGTTGAAGCCCCATGAGAAGAACTACACTGTTCATGACTTAGAGTTGGCATATCTTGTGAGGTATTCCCCGATCATCGCAGTCTTCAGCTTTTGTTCAAGCAAAAGGATCTTAATGTTTTACAGCGGAGGTGGCTCGAGTTGCTAAAAGATTATGATATTACTATTCTGTATCATTCAAAAACGGCCAATGTAGTGGCCGATGCTTTGAGCCGAAAGGCAGTCAGTATGGGGAGTTTGGTGTATATTCCAGTTAGGGAGAGGCCCTTTATAGTTGATGTGTAGGCTTTGGTTAATCGATTTGTGAGATTGGACATTTCAGAGCCTAGTCGGGTATTCGTCTCAGTGGTTTCTCGGTCTTCCTTATATGAGTGCATCAGAGAGCACCAGTATGATGATCCGCATTTGCTTGTCCTCAAGGATAGAGTTCAGCATGGCGACGCCAGAGATGTGACCATTGGTGAAGATGGTGTATTGAGGATGCGGGGCCAAATTTGTGTGCCCAATGTAGATAGGCTTAGAGAGTTGATTCTTAAGGAAGCTTACAGCTCGTGGTATTCCATCCATCCGGGTGCCGCGAAGATGTATCAGGATTTGAGGCAGCACTATTGGTGGAGGAGAATGAAGAAAGATATTGTGGGTTATGTAGCTCAATGCCTCAATTGCCAGCAGTTGAAATACGAGCATCAGAGTCCGGGTGGTCTACTTTCGTTGATGGTTATTCCCGAGTGGAAGTGGGAGAGAGTCAATATGGATTTTTTGAGTGACCTTCTTCGGACCTCGAGGAAATTTGATTCAATATGGGTGATTGTGGATCGGCTGGCAGGGATCTTCATCCGGGAGATTGTTCGGTTGCATGGGGTTCCAGTTTCTATTATCACAGATAGGGGCACTCAGTTTACTTCCTAATTTTGGAGGACTTCTCAGCGAGAGTTGGGTACACAGGTGGAGCTGAGAACAACGTTTCATCCTCAGACGGACGGGCAGTCCGAGCGTACCATTCAGATATTAGAGGACATGTTGCGTTCCTGTGTGATTGATTTTGGAGGTTTTTGTGATGAGTTTTTGTCGCTTGTAGAGTTTTCCTACAACAACTATCACTCCAGTATTCATATGGCGCCGTATAAGGCGTTGTATGGGAGACGGTGTAGATCTCTGGTTGGTTGGTTTGAGCCCGGCGAGGCTAGACTATTAGGGACAGAGTTCGTTTAGGATGCCATAGAGAAGGTGAAAGTGATTCAGGAGAGACTTCGTACATCTCAGTCACGTTAGAAGAGTTATATGGACTGGAAGGTACGAGAGGTATCTTATATGGTGGGTGAGAAGGTCTTGCTGAAGGTTTCGCCCATGAAGGGCGTTATGATATTTGGAAAGAAAGGGAAATTATGTCCGAAGTTCATTGGACCTTTTGAGGTACTTAGGAGGATTGGAGATGTGGCCTATATGCTTGCTTTGCCACGCAGCTTGTCAGGCGTTTATCCGGTATTCCATGTTTCTATGCTCAGGAAGTATGTTGGGGACATGTCTAATGTTTTGGATTTCAGCACGGTGCAGTTGGATGAGGATTTGATATATGATGTAGAGCCAATGGCTATCTTGGGTCGTCAGATTCGAAAATTGAGATGAAAGGACATAGATTCGATGAAGGTGCAGTGGAGAGGTCGCCCCATGAAGGACGCTATCTGGGAGAGCGAGCGAAAGATGCAGAGCAAATATCCTCACCTTTTTGAGGCTTCATGTAGGTTTCTTAACCTGCTCGAGGATGAGCGTTTGTTTAAGTTGGGGAGGATGTGACGACCCTAACCTTCGTCTCATGTGTTGCCGGCCCGTTTCCCCCATTTTATGCTTCTTCATGTTTCATTATCGGCATTTAGTATGTTAGAATTTAATTGGATTGATTTTGGTAGAAAATGAGACACTTAGTCTCTTTAAGGAAGGTTGGGTTTGGAAAAGTCAATCGGATGTTGACTTATGAGTTAGAAGGCTCGGATGTGATTCGGTAGCATCAGGAAGTGATTTGTGATTTAGGAGTGTGATCGGAATTGATTTTGGGGGTTCGGTGTAGAATTAGGCTTGAATTGGCGAAGTTAGCATTTTGGCGATATCCGGTTGATAGGTGAGATTTTGATCCTTGGGTCAGAATGGAATTCCAAGAGTTGCAGTAGCGTCGTTAGGTGATTTGGGACGTGTGTGCAAAATTTCAGATGATTCGGAGGAGATTTGATTTGATTTTTGATCGAATACGAGTTTCGGAAGAATTTGAAGAACTTAGGCTTGGAATTGACGCAATTTGATGATTTTATTGTTAATCATGGTGTTTTTATGATTAGAGCAATTTTGAATAAGGTATTGGATCATGTCTGTGTTTTTGGTTGAGGTTCCGGGGACCTCGGGACGAGTTCGGGTGGTTAAACGAAGAGTTTTGGAGTTGTTGCATGTTAAAACTCTGCTGGTATCCAGTATTTTGCACCTGTAGTTATGGGACCGCATGTTCGGTCACGCAGAAGCGGTGGAGGAGCTCACAGAAGCAGAAATGTTGGAGTTTGGTTGGACCGCAGATGCAGATAGGGAGCCGCAGATGCGGCCAGGAATCCCAAGTGAAAGTCCATAGAAGCGGACATGGACCGCAAGACCGGAAGCCGCAGAAGCGGGATAGGGATTGCAGATGTGGTTTTGACTGGGGAGTTAAATGAATTAGTCTTCTTCGCGAATTTTTGAAAGAACAACATATTGCACTTCGAACTTGAAGAGTTTTTGGGCGATTTTGAAGAGGGTTTTGAGGGCTTTAATCATGTAATAATTCTCTGATTTAGAACATGATTTTATGGTGTAAATACATGGATTAGAACTGACAACTCTAGGAATTAAGGTACAAAATTGTGGTTTAGGGCTTGAACTTAAGAGAGTTTAAACTAGGGATTTGAGGGGTCAAATGCACTCCTATTCTTGTGATTTTTATATGTATAGACTCGTGGTGAGATAAGAAATCCGTTGGTATAAAGGTTTCTGAGTTTTGAGAAGTGGGCCAGGGCTCGAGTTTTTCTAATTTCGGGAATTATTGTTGTTTTTTGTCACATCTCCCTTTTTTAACCGAAGTCCATTAAACCCTCTTAAATAAATAAATAGATTTAAATAATGTTTGAAAAGGGTTTTCAATTTTTAATGTGACAAAATTTGTATTTCAAAGGAAATAAACTCAGAGTCGCCAGCTGGCATTTGATTTCGGTGTGTCAGGTCACCCATTTTAAAATAATTTTTCCTTTTAAAATGTTTCAGACTCTAAAACCAGTCCGCACCAGAGATTCAAGTAAGGAGGTTCATTTGACTCGGGAAAAAGGTGTTAGGCACTCTCCAAGTCCCGTGAAGGTCACGATTGCGTACTCGATCTAGTTGGCTTTATAATATTCAATTGATGTAAAAATAAGCACGAAAAAGCAAAATAAACAAATAAGAAGCTCGAAGTCGTCCCCACCTAATAAAGAAAATGAGAAGGAAAAGAAAAGAAAAATCCTAAGCTAACCTATACTACGTCTTCTCCACCATGCTCGTCAAAGCCTCCAAAATTTACATAGTTCTTCGGGGCATACCCCGGATAATAATATATACAAATTATTCGGAGCATTTCCCGGATAAATTCAACTATGGGAACAACCTCTTGCCTCAAGACTAACTAAATCCTAAAGCTTGCGTACTTACGTGATGACGACCTAAGCATGCTTCTAGCTAATAACATAATAAAATAAAGCAAATGAAAGAACTAAATAAAAGAAAAACTCTAAGTCATGCTCATGTTTTATTTTTATCTTTTTATTTTAATCGACCGAATCCGATACCTAAAGTACGAAACAAATTAATCACTAATGGGCTTCGGCCTTTCTACCACTCCCCATGACCCAATCCAATCATTAGAAACATTTCCATCCAATCGTCCACACAAATATATTTGAGATAAGCAACCAAACAACTAAGATAAGAATAATCTAAAGAAAGTGACATAGTTAAGAATACTAATATTATAGTACGAACCGAAGCTATTTAAAGATTTCTAACTCCGGCCATTTTTTATTTTACCACTCGATCTCAAATTCATTAACTCAATGCCATAAACATATCTCACAAATCCTTCATTCACTGCCAAATTTCATCAAAATACTTAACATTTATTTTCAACTTTCAAACATGAAAGAAGTAAGCCATCAATCCTAACCTCAAGCTAACCTCACTTTAATCCAACACATGAGAGCCTCTTCCATAATTATACATTCATGATCACAGTGTAAACAAATAAAAATATCATGTAACCGAAATATTGGATTCAACAGAATTATGTCAAAACGCTCTAAATACCAAATCAAATAGAAGAATAATCCTAACCAGTAAAGCTCAACATAGTCTTTTAACGACACTTAACACAAAATAGAAGTAAAAGGGAGGGAGAAAGGAATAGAAATGAACCTGGAAAGGAAACAACTCTTTAATAATAATGGGATAACCGGCAATTACAACTTTTGATGGTAAACTCCAAATGAAGAAATTGCGACAGTAAACGAACAGAACCGCGAGCTAGTTGCAAACTCGAACGGCACCAAAAAAAAATCGACTGAAGAAACAAAGAAGGGGCAGCAAACTAGATTCGCGAATGGATCTCGATAACCCGAAAACTTTGACTTAAACTTTGCTGCTTTGAGAGCCTTTCGCTCGCTTGCATGAGAGGTCCAGAGAAGTGTTTTGGCGGTGATTTGGTGACTGTTTTCAGGTGATTTATTAGTTGTTTATGGGGAAGAAACAGAAGTAGCAATGGCTATGGTGTTGTTGGTGGTCGTCTGGTTCGTGGAGAGGGAGAGAGCAGAATGATGGGAGGAACTGGCGTGAGGGAGAAGGCTGGTGGCGTGGCTGATAAGGGAGGAGGCTGGCGGTGTGGCTGGTGGAGATTAGGGGCGCGACGACTTAGGGGTTGTTAGGATTTTTTTGTTGTCGTCCCTTGTAGTTCAAGAAGAAGGTTCCCTTTAGGATTAGGGTGTGAGGGTTTAAAGAATAAGGGGTAATGGGTTAGGGTTGTGTAATTTGGACCTCTTGCAAGAATACCATTTGGGCTAAAAAAATCCTATAAAATTGGACTAAGAAAAAAATGCTAAAAATCTAATTTACTTTTAAAAAAATACTTATAAGAAGATATAAACTAATTCTTAATAAACAATTAATATTAAAATAAAAGCTAAAATGAAAGTTGAAACTATTTTGGGCATTTTCAAAAATTATATTAAAATAAAAATAGGTTCAAATTAATATATCCTCCTAAAAATATCTAATACTGATTAAATAGAAAAGTCAAACTATTCTTTTTATATTTTTCGATTTTATGATAAAAATAATATAAAAAAGTCAAAATTAGTTAAAATAACTATATTAAGCCTATACTAAATATTTTATGCTAAAATGAGTTAAATTTCGGGGAGGGTCAAAATCACATGTCTACATTTTTCGATTATTTTGATTGGGTTTTGTTCCCTTGGCATATTGTGACGGATTCGCTTTGGTTTTGGTCAGATTCGGTCCGCGAAGAGGTCTATTTGAGAGGCAAAGGCATAGCGAGCTAGACTTTGGTCGGCTTGAGGTGAGTAATAGATGTAAATGATATCATGAGGGTTTAAAACCCCGGAATTTCACATGATAGCGCTATATTGAGGAGAGACACACGCTCTATGACGAGTGCGGGGTCGTTTGATGTTGGGGATTGTGACTTGGTCCTTCCCGAGTGATGCTATTATTGTGTTTTCGACTAGAACTTAAATGAGAATCATCCTACTTGGATTTAATTATTACATTTTGGCTTCGTGCCAATTATTTGAATCCTTCAGGGATTGATATCACCATTTTCGCATATTTTGCACATTATTTGATCTCAGTCCAAGGTTTTAAATACTATTTTGCAAACTCAGCCATCTTTCTAAGATTCGAAAACTTACATGATATTTCTAAATGATATTTTGGGCAGAGAACTACTGTTTTACAAATGCCCAAGGGGCTTATGATGATTTATGGACTGAGCATGGATCGGGCTGCGCGCCGCATCAGTTTTATATTGAGATTGAGGCCGAGTGTCTGGTTGATTATATTGATATTGAGGCCCAGAGCTTGGTTGATTAAGTTGATATTGAGGTCGAGAGCTTGGTTGATTCCACGAGATGGCTTCGGAGTCTGTACACACCACTAGTGAGCGCCATCGACGATAAACAAATGGATGGCTCGGGCTGCATGCCGTAGTGGGTACCAGAGTGTATCGTCATATGCATTGCATTGCACTCATATATTTGTTCTTTATCTGCTTTACCCGTCTTAGTATATTTACTCGTATTCCATTGGCTTGTTGTTTCACTATTAAATGTTCTAAACTGCCAGTTATAGTCTACTTTGTATCTTTCCATGATTTCTTATTTTCAACCTTTATTTATGTTTATTACACACTGGGTCGGAGTACATTACTCCCTGCACCTTTCGTGCAAATCCAGGTACTCCACGGGCTGAGTGAGGACTTGTTTAGCTGAGAAACAGAATCCAGGAGCATCAAGGTAGCTGCATGGCGTTTGCAGCCTTGATCCTTCCCCTCTATCTTTATCTTTTATTCTACATTTCCTAGACAGACATTGTAGTAGGTTGGGATTCTGTATTAGAGGCTCATATTCGTGACACTGGATCCTATTTGGGGCTATGTTGCAGTATTTTGTTAAACTTCCGCATATTTTATCTGTATTCCTAGACTTTTAAATATAATGGTTTAGTAATTTCTCCGTGATCTTTATCTATAATCTGTGCAAGAACTTGGGGAATATTGTTAAACGGTCGGCTTGTCTAACAGTGTGTTAGGTGCTATCATGACCGGGGTTGGGGTCGTGATAGGGACCGTGAAGCCCGAGACCATTTTGCCCGGGACAGCCAAAGCCTGACCCGCCTAAGCCCATGCCCGTTTGGCCGGGGCCCGGACCATAATATAGCCTTAGATTTATACTCTGCGAGGAAAGTACTGTGTTTAGATGAACCAGTGTCTGAGTGATACATCCTCCACTGCTCAGTGAATAAAAATAATACTTTAATCCTAGGATTAGTTATACCGTAATTTTATCCCAACCAAACGTGAGATAAACTTATCTCAAATTTAATTCTGAAACTAATTGCCACTTATCTAATATCTCTCGTGCCAAATGACCCCTTAGAGTGACAAATGTTTTACTTATAGCCTGTTCGGTCAAGCTTCTAAATCTGGTTATTTAAAAAATATTTTTCTCAAAAATGGTTTTCAATATAAAAATATTATTGGTGAGAAGTGCTTTTATTTTTGGCTAATTAATTTAGATGCATTGATGGAGAAAGCCTATATCTGCTTCTATTTAAAAGCATTTTTTAAATTTGGTCAAACAACTTAACTTTGAAAAAATACTTTAAGAAAAAACACTTTTAACCAAAATGTAGCTTTGCCAAACTAAGCTATTAATGGAATTGAAAGTGTTTGGGCGCTGAGACAAATAGCTCTAGCTAGTTTTTGGACTGGTCATTCAAAAATAGCAACATTTGCCAAGTCATTGAAAAATAGCTACTATTTTGCTATAACATAGACCGGTCCAGCATATTATACTGGAGTTCGGTCTGCCTGTGTATGAACTTCCAGCATATTATATTGGACAAGTATATTTGCTGACTCTAGTATAATATATTGGAGACCAGATCACTGGTGCTCCGAACTCCAGTATATTGTGCTGGACCGGTGTATTATGATAGAACTCCAGTATATTATATTGGAGTTATAGTATAATATACTGGAGTTATGCTGGAGTATTTTTCTGGATTTTGAACAATATTTTCATTCAGATTTATCTTTACATAAAAAGTGGCTGAATTTTGATAAGTTTTGCAATTGTGGCTATTTTGAATAACCACTTGTAAATTCGGCTATTTTTAAATTTCTCCCCTTTCCTTAGCATCTTATGTTAGAAGGAGTCATTGTTTAACCAAAAAAAGAAATTTTAGTCAAAGCTAGAATTTAGAAGAACACGGGTTACTGATAATTAAAAGAATGTACAAAAGGAAGTAATTTAGGTAGCAAGAAAGTAATCAAGAGAAAAATAAGTAAACCAAAGTATATTCCAATAGTGTTTCGTGCCATTACAATAGATTAGATATCTCCATTTTATAGATATCTTGGAGATATACGTTTTGCCCAAATCATAATGAGGCTATTATGAGTAATTAAAGACATCGAATGCTACGTTACATAATCATTACATTCAATGCAAATTCTCTAACGTATTCCACATTTAATGCCTATTAAATGTCGTATCTGCACTCTTTTCTATTATCAAATTCATTCCTTTTGATTCTCGGATATAAATGACTTAGATCAGTATGGACGTTGAGTTATTTGAATAATTCCCCGTGCTTCTTCCTTTGATTTGCTCGTATCTGTTGCAACTCGTGCCTCTTGGCTAGTTGTAATTCTTTGACCATTTGACTAGTCTACGTGTCTCGACACATCATATTTATATTTAAATATAATTTTTCCCAATATAGATAGTCCCTCCCCCTACTTTCCATTTATTCATCAGTTGAATATTTGGGAAGTGGATTTCATTAAAAGAGAATTTTTTCACCATTAATGCTAGGACAAAATTGACGCTTCAGTTATAGCTTTCATTTAATGCTCCGTACACGTGTCATTTTTCCATTGGTTCTGTAGTTTTGCAGCCCTTTTCAAGGGTTTTTTACAGCTCCACTATTCACGAAGTTCCAGTTATCATTATTATGGTCCTTCCCTCACTGCACTTTTACCTTTAGCAGTTGCTTATTAATATAAATATAACTTCTTTCTTTGTCTTTTACCTCACAAAGCTTATTGAACACTTAATTCTTCAAATCTCAGTTCACTTCTTCCTCACATTATTCTTCTTCGCCTTGTCTTCACCGAACCCTAACCCTAGGAGAGTTCCCATTGTTGATATCTTCCCAATGCCCCCATTAGGCATAGAAGGGGAGGTAGGCTTTGTAGCTTAGGGTCTACTCGTGGTGGTAGTTCGTCTATAACTTATCCTAGTTCTGGTCCTTCTTCTAGAACCCAAGGTTCCCTTTCTCACAAATTTTCTTCTAGGGGTAAAGAACCTTCTGAACCATTACGTGAGCCTTTAGTAGAGGAGATAGTCCCTACAGAACTATCTTTTTACCATGATAAGGAATCTCTTAGGAACTAGGTTTCCACTTTAGATTGTGCTGATGCTTACCCCACTCAAATTACAGAAGTTTTGACATGTAGTTCGTAAAGAGTGCCATTAGAGTAATGATTTTTCCATTATTATCTGTAATCCAAATTAGAGAATTACTTCTTGCTTGACTGGGTTCTCGTTACCCTTTCACTTTAGGGTTCAAACCAGCTATTGACCCAGTCATTCTTGAATTTTGTCGTTTCTTCAATGTTTATTTGGGTCAAATTAGCCTAACCATATAAAACGTTGTTTCCTATTTGAGGCATTTAACTAATACGGCTCATGTTTCCTTTACTTTCCCTCACCTGATTCACCTTTACTCCCATGGGCTTTTTCGTAATGGCTTTTTTACCCTAGTGGCCAGGAGTAAGAGGGTTTTGGTGAGCCCTGAAGATGGCAAGGACCGTGGCTGGTATATATGATTTGTTGCTGCCCCCCACTGTTGGTTTAGTCGGTAAAGATAACGGTCCTTTCCTTGAGAAGTGGAATTTTGCACGTAAGTCTTTTATCCTTCTTGTGCCTTTTTTCTTCAAGTTTATCAACTTCTCTAATTTTGCCTTCTTTTTTTAGCAACCATGGAGTTGTGGAGGGTGTTCCTAATTTACGTGGTTAGGTAGATAAATTGCTGAAGACCGCACCAATGGATGGCACGTCTTGCAAAACACTTTCTAACTATTACGGTTGGAAAGTAAAGACTCATGGTAAGAGTTTTTATTTTATCTTTCATGCGTATTATATTTTTCTTTATTGCTCTATCTCACATCCTTCTTTTTATTACTATTTGCTATTCGAGGAGTTATTGCTGAAGCAGTTGCGGCCTCTCGTGTCTCTTTGGGAACCTGTATGCCTTCGGGGACCCGTATCTCTTTAGAAAGAGCCCGAGAAATAGTCTTGAGTTCTTCTTCTGCGAAAAGGAAAGTTGTTGAAGAGGAAGATTCGAAAGAAGAGGAAGATGGGGGATCCCTAGTGACGAGGCCATGAGCTAGTAGACACATCATCTTTGATGACGAAGCTGAAGTTTCCCATCGTCTTTCTACTTCTTTTACCGAACCTGTTGAAGCCCCAGTAATAATTCCTAACGATTACGTCACTCCTCATGATACCTGTGAGTCTATTAATCAATTTTTCGTCAGTGGTTTTTGTAGTCGAAGTTTAGGGACTATTTTAGATGAAATACCCATATCTTCGTTTTCAATTCCCATGCCTGTGATTCCTTCCTTACCAGCCCCAGTTGTTTATATTCCTTCCTCTACTATTTTCACTTCTTCTACCGCTCCTCCTTTGGAAATTTCCCCTCCTATAGTTCATCATACGAAAGTGGGATCTTCAAGTAGAAGTGTCGCTATAAGGAGGGTAACTATTGAAGTTCCTGCTCATCCAGATGTATGGCTGGAGCCTTTAATTGACCCAATTGAAAAAGCAAAGCTGGAGAGCAATAGTTCCCTGACTTTAATGAATGATATTGTGCATGCTACTTTGAAGCTATTTTCCTTCTCTCCCTTCTTTACTTTGTAAAAAAAATTATCTTTGGGATTCTTATGTCCCTTTATTTTTTTAGGCCAATCTTATCCGCACATAAATGATAAACAGAATCCCCTTAAGGTAGCACGTGATTCAGAGAAGATAGCATGTGATTCTCAGTTGGAGGCAATCAATTGGAAGGAACAATTTAAGAGTGTACAAATTGATATGAAAGATTTACAAGAAAGCAAGAGTACCTTAGAGCAGCTGGTGCAGGATTTAACTCTAGAGTTAGCAGTTGTAAAAGCTTCCTCAAGCCAAGTAGAAAAAGAAAAAGAACGTCTCGAATCCTCCTTCTCAGAGCAACAATATAAGGCCAATGAAGAAAAATGAGAGTTGAAAGATCTTTTGATTCAAAAAGAAGTTTACGTTAGGGAGCTCGTGCAAAGCTTAACTCAAGCACAAGAAGACCTTCGAGTCTCTGCTGATAAGGTGCATGCTTTAGAGAGCTCCCATGCCTCTCTTCAAGCTTCTGATAACTCCCCCTTGGCTGAAAATGAAGAGTTAAAGAATTAGATTGCTGATTCGGAAAAAGATTATGAGATCCTTGAAGAAAAATCTGTTGTTGAGGTAAGTTGAGCATTTTTGAATTCACGTCGTGATACCCTAATTGAAGCTGGCTAAGAAAACTTCAACCTGGAGTCGGAGTTAGCTAAGATCAATGAAACCATTGAAAAAGCTCAACAAAGGCAGGACTTCCCTTCTCCCGTGGATGAAGTTCCCTGAATGTTGAATGGGTATCCCAACTCTTTCAAGCCCAATCGAATGGATTTATGCATGTGTAGACATTATCTATAGCAGACAAAATTTCATCTCTATGAATGTTGAAAAAAATTTCAACCATCTGATAATCACCCCAGCATATAATCCATCATGGTAAGCGTCAATACAAGGATGTCTGAGTTCTTGCCTAGTCACTGGTTCATATAAATGAAGTTTCAAATGAAGAAACACCATAGTGCACCCCGACCCAATATATGGACAGCTATATAATTTAAAATTGTGCATCGTTTTATGCTTGAAGGGAACACCAAGTCGATCGTTATTGACATAGACAACTAAACCAAGTTGTGGTTGCTCCCGGGTCTTTGCGAGAATTTCCAGAAGCTCAAGTCTCTGAAGAATATTATCTTGAGGTGGCTGTAAATGGCTCCAGCTGATGATACTCAATAATGTCACAACATATATCTAATGCGGTTCCTTCTCCAGTGATGCTTGTAAGAATGTGTCCAAGGCATTCCTCCATTTCCAATAGGACAACTTCAGATTGAAGAACCAGAATAATGACAGTAGGAATAACCAGTCCACTTGCAAGTTGTAAAACATCATACATGACACCAAATGAAGCATTCACCCAGATGTTTATAGTAGCACAACCCACCTCCTTCCTTGTGTCAATAAGAAAATGGACAGTAGAAGGGGAAGTACCATCCAACATAAAACCAAACGTGATAATCGTCAAAAAGGTGATGTTGCATACATGTATGTGTCCATGTTCTCTCAGAAATTCATCAGTAATGGCAGCATTAGCATATGTACCGCAACAACAACTTGTATTAGAATATTTTTGCCCACATATTCCGTTGGTACCCAAGCACATGCATCCACAATATGTCACAACTGAAGTTTCAAAGGTGTAATACAAGAATTCCACAAGGTTAATGTTATGAACTTATCAGGCTTTAAGTTGCCCGAAGCATCGCAGAATACACAATCTTGCAACTCCAATGGATGTGGTAAGTAAAGTAGATCCAGGATCAGATGAAACTCTAATCTAAATTGAAAAGGGAAAAATTGATGCAAAGTTGTTATAAGTACATCATGACAAAGTGTATTGCAGTGATAACATATACCTCTGCTTATAAGTTGGGCATAACTGAAGCCCAAAGAATACAAGGCATCTCCTCCAAGCATTGAGCAAGCCCAAAGGCATACTTTGCTGGAGTTTCCAACAAGTAACTTATTCCAGCAACCTTCTAAAACTTTGTGATTATCAAATATGACTAGGTCATAAGGAATACAGAATGTAGAATAAATTCGCAATGAAGGCTTCTCTGCAATTGCAGCACCAAAGTCTAGAGGTTCGTTTTTAATGGGAACAATTTCTGCCTCATCATTCTTCACTTCAGTGTTAAGAGTCGTTATTGCAAGCAGTTGCCTTAGTGGTATGTATTGTCAGCTTACTCACCTTGAGCGAATCCTGAATCGTAAGCTTACCAAGCTTGCCGGATGTACCAAGAGAAGTCACATCTTTGGACCTATCAGACAATTCATCGAACATCTTGCATGCATGATACTGTTTTCGCAATCAGACTATTCACCACAGTATTTCGGCAAGTGTGAGGTGATTATATTGCTCCATCGTGGAGGAACATATGCAAGGCTTGGAGAAAGTACATCTGACCCACCCAACTCCGACGAAATAGCTTCAAAACGACTTTCATGCTTCTGCCGAAGTTTCACTAATCTCCCTTCTGCTGACACGAGCCCTTTCTGTTTAAATCGAATTCTCACCTTATCAGCAAAATGCGGCAAATTAATTAATTGCTTGTTTCTAACTAACCACCAGTACCATTCTAATGCTTCACCTTCGAGGTAGAACAATGCCCTAGTAAGCTTCTGATCATCCTTAATTTTATAAAAATTGAAATATTTATATATAAATATAATTTTTCCCAATATAGATAGTCCTTCCCCCTACTTTCCATTTATTCATCAGTTGAATATTTGGGAAGTGGATTTCATTAAAAGAGAATTTTTTCACCATTAATGCTACGACAAAATTACGCTTCAGCTATCGCTTTCATTTAATGCTCCGTACACATGTCATTTTTCCATTGGTTCTGTAGTTTTGCAGCCCTTTTCAAGGGTTTTTTACAGCTCCACTATTCACGAAGTTCCAGTTATCATTATTATGTTCCTTCCCTCACTGCACTTTTACCTTTGGCGATTGCTTATTAATATAAATATAACTTCTTTCTTTGTCTTTTACCTCATAAAGCTTATTGAACACTTAATTCTTCAAATCTCAGTTCACTTCTTCCTCGCATTATTCTTCTTCGCCTTGTCTTCACCGAACCCTAACCCTAGGAGAGTTCCCATTGTTGATATCTTCCCAATGCCCCCATTAGGCATAGAAGGGGAGGTAGGCTTTGTAGCTTAGGGTCTACTCGTGGTGGTAGTTCGTCTATAACTTATCCTAGTTCTGGTCCTTCTTCTAGAACCCAAGGTTCCCTTTCTCACAAATTTTCTTCTAGGGGTAAAGAACCTTCTGAACCATTACGTGAGCCTTTAGTAGAGGAGATAGTCCCTATAGAACTATCTTTTTACCATGATAAGGAATCTCTTAGGAACTAGGTTTCCACTTTAGATTGTGCTGATGCTTACCCCACTCAAATTACAGAAGTTTTGACATGTAGTTCGTAAAGAGTGCCATTAGAGTAATGATTTTTCCATTATTATCTGTAATCCAAATTAGAGAATTACTTCTTGCTTGACTGGGTTCTCGTTACCCTTTCACTTTAGGGTTCAAACCAGCTATTGACCCAGTCATTCTTGAATTTTGTCGTTTCTTCAATGTTTATTTGGGTTAAATTAGCCTAACCATATAAAGGGTTGTTTCCTATTTGAGGCATTTAACTAATATGGCTCATGTTTCCTTTACTTTCCCTCACCTGATTCACCTTTACTCCCATGGGCTTTTCCGTAATGGCTTTTTTACCCTAGTGGCCAGGAGTAAGAGGGTTTTGGTGAGCCCTGAAGATGGTAAGGACCGTGGCTGGTATATACGATTTGTTGCTGCCCCCCACTGTTGGTTTAGTCGGTAAAGATAACGGTCCATTTCTTGAGAAGTGGAATTTTGCACGTAAGTTTTTTATCCTTCTTGTGCCTTTTTTCTTCAAGTTTATCAACTTGTCTAATTTTGCCTTCTTTTTTTAGCAACCATGGAGTTGTGGAGGGTATTCCCAATTTCCGTGGTTAGGTAGATAAATTGCTGAAGACCGCACCAATGGATGGCACGTCTTGCAAAACACTTACTAACTATTACGGTTGGAAAGTAAAGACTCATGGTAAGAGTTTTTATTTTATCTTTCATGCGTATTATAGTTTTCTTTATTGCTCTATCTCACATCCTTCTTTTTATTACTATTTGCTATTCGAGGAGTTATTGCTGAAGCAGTTGCGGCCTCTCGTGTCTCTTTGGGAACCTGTATGCCTTCGGGGACCCGTATCTCTTTAGAAAGAGCCCGAGAAATAGTCTTGGGTTCTTCTTCTGCGAAAAGGAAAGTTGTTGAAGAGGAAGATTCGAAAGAAGAGGAAGATGGGGGATCCCTAGTGACGAGGCCATGAGCTAGTAGACACATCATCTTTGATGACGAAGCTGAAGTTTCCCATCGTCTTTCTACTTCTTTTACCGAACCTGTTGAAGCCCCAGTAATAATTCCTAACGATTACGTCACTCCTCATGATACCCGTGAGTCTATTAATCAATTTTTCGTTAGTGGTTTTTGTAGTCGAAGTTTAGGGACTATTTTAGATGAAATACCCATATCTTCGTTTTCAATTCCCATGCCTGTGATTCCTTCCTTACCAGCCCCAGTTGTTTATGTTCCTTCCTCTACTATTTTCACTTCTTCTACCGCTCCTCCTTTGGAAATTTCCCCTCCTTTAGTTCATCATACGAAAGTGGGATCTTCAAGTAGAAGTGTCGCTATAAGGAGGGTAATTATTGAAATTCCTGCTCATCCAGATGTATGGCTTGAGCCTTTAATTGACCCAATTGAAAAAGCAAAGCTGGAGAGCTATAGTTCCCTGACTTTGATGAATGATATCGTGCATGCTACTTTGAAGGTATTTTCCTTCTCTCCCTTCTTTTCTTTGTAAAAAAAATTATCTTTGGGATTCTTATGTCCCTTTATTTTTTTAGGCCAATCTTATCGGCACATAAATGATAAACAGAATCCCCTTCTTAGAGAAGCTAGCACGTGATTCAGAGAAGATAGCATGTGATTCTCAGTTGGAGGCGATCAATTGGAAGGAACAATTTGAGAGTGTACAAATTGATATGGAAGATTTACAAGAAAGCAAGAGTACCTTAGAGCAGCTGGTGCAGGATTTAACTCTAGAGTTAGCAGTTGTAAAAGCTTCCTCAAGCCAAGTAGAAAAAGAAAAAGAACGTCTCGAATCCTCCTTCTCAGAGCAACAATATAAGGCCAATGAAGAAAAATTAGAGTTGAAAGATCTTTTGATTCAAAAAGAAGTTTACGTTGGGGAGCTCGTGCAAAGCTTAACTCAAGCACAAGAAGACCTTCGAGTCTCTGCTGATAAGGTTCATGCTTTAGAGAGCTCCCATGCCTCTCTTCAAGCTTCTGATAACTCCGCCTTGGCTGAAAATGAAGAGTTAAACAATTAGATTGCTGATTCGGAAAAAGATTATGAGATCCTTGAAGAAAAATCTGTTGTTGAGGTAAGTTGGGCATTTTTGAATTCACGCCGTGATACCCTAATTGAAGCTGGCTAAGAAAACTTCAACCTGGAGTCGGAGTTAGCTAAGATCAATGAAACCATTGAAAAAGCTCAACAAATGCAGGACTTCCCTTCTCCCGTGGATGAAGTTCCCTGAATGTTGAATAGGTATCCCAACTCTTTCAAGCCCAATCGAATGGATTTATGCATGTGTAGACATTATCTATAGCAGACAAAATTTCATCTCTATGAATGTTGAAAAAAATTTCAACCATCTGATAATCACCCCAGCATATAATCCATCATGGTAAGTGTCAAAACAAGGATGTTTGAGTTCTTGCCTAGTCACTGGTTCATATAAATGAAGTTTCAAATGAAGAAACACCATAGCGCACCCCGACCCAATATATGGACAGCTATATAATTTAAAATTGTGCATCGTTTTATGCTTGAAGGGAACACCAAGTCGATCGTTATTGACATAGACAACTAAACCAAGTTGTGGTTGCTCCCGGGTCTTTGCGAGAATTTCCAAAAGCTCAAGTCTCTGAAGAATATTATCTTGAGGTGGCTGTAAATGGCTCCAGTTGATTATACTCAATAATGTCACAACATATATCTAATGCGGTTCCTTCTCCAGTGATGCTTGTAAGAATGTGTCCAAGGCATTCCTCCATTTCCAATAGGACAACTTCAGATTGAAGAACCAGAATAATGACAGTAGGAATAACCAGTCCACTTGCAAGTTGTAAAACATCATACATGACACCAAATGAAGCATTCACCCAGATGTTTATAGTAGCACAACACACCTCCTTCCTTGTGTCAATAAGAAAATGGACAGTAGAAGGGGAAGTACCATCCAACATAAAACCAAACGTGATAATCGTCAAAAAGGTGATGTTGCATACATGTAAGTGTCCATGTTCTCTCAGAAATTCATCAGTAATGGCAGCATTAGCATATGTACCGCAACAACAACTTGTATTAGAATATTTTTGCCCACATATTCCGTTGGTACCCAAGCACATGCATCCACAATATGTCACAACTGAAGTTTCAAAGGTGTAATACAAGAATTCCACAAGGTTAATGTTATGAACTTATCAGGCTTTAAGTTGCCCGAAGCATCGCAGAACACACAATCTTGCAACTCCAATGGATGTGGTAAGTAAAGTAGATCCAGGATCAAATGAAACTCTAATCTGAATTGAAAAGGGAAAAATTGATGCAAAGTTGTTATAAGTACATCATGACAAAGTGTATTGCAGTGATAACATATACCTCTACTTATAAGTTGGGCATAACTGAAGCCCAAAGAATACAAGGCATCTCCTCCAAGCATTGAGCAAGCCCGAAGGCATACTTTGCTGGAGTTTCCAACAAGTAACTTATTCCAGCAACCTTCTAAAACTTTGTGATTATCAAATATAACTAGGTCATAAGGAATACAGAATGTAGAATAAATTCGCAATGAAGGCTTCTCTGCAATTGCAGCACCAAAGTCTAGAGGTTCGTTTTTAATGGGAACAATTTCTGCCTCATCATTCTTCACTTCAGTGTTAAGAGTCGTTATTGCAAGCAGTTGCCTTAGTGGTATGTATTGTCAGCTTACTCACCTTGAGCGAATCCTGAATCGTAAGCTTACCAAGTTTGCCGGATGTACCAAGAGAAGTCACATCTTTGGACCTATCAGACAATTCATCGAACATCTTGCATGCATGATACTGTTTTCACAATCAGACTGTTCACCACAGTATTTCGGCAAGTGTGAGGTGATTATATTGCTCCATCGTTGAGGAACATATGCAAGGCCTGGAGAAAGTACATCTGACCCACCCAACTCCGACGAAATAGCTACAAAACGACTTTCATGCTCCTGCCGAAGTTTCACTAATCTCCCTTCTGCTGACACGAGCCCTTTCTGTTTAAATCGAATTCTCACCTTATCAACAAAATGCGGCAAATTAATTAATTGCTTGTTTCTAACTAACCACCAGTACCATTCTAATGCTTCACCTTCGAGGTAGAACAATGCCCTAGTAAGCTTCTGATCATCCTTTATTTTATCAAAATTGAAATAACGTTCTGCTTGGAATATCCAAGCCTCCGGATTTTCGCCTCGAAACCGCCATAATTTGGCGTCCATCGCCGTATCTCGGGGTTGAAAAGAGGCCATAGCCTTTTCCCCCCGTAACCTCCAACAACACAGAACGAAATTCACCTAGATCCTTAGAAATTGAATCCTTCATCTGTTGAACTGAATCAAGAATTAAATTATCAACGAAAGCCTTGACTACTTTTTGGTCCTCCATTAGAGACCTCTCAATGAGAATACCAATGTATCAAACTGAATATTACACCCAACCAACTGATTATATTAACTCAACATTAATTGTGATTATAATGTAGATGCTAATGAGAGTAAGGATAGGGCAACAGAAATCTAAGAAGAAAGGAGGGGATGAGAATTAGACTGATATAGAATTGGAGATGAGAAAACAGAGGTAAGACTAGACATTGACAAGTTCAACATAATTTTCCACTCTGCCTACCTTCGACCTGGGTCCCACTTTTAAATTCCCAAATATACCCCATTGAGTTACTTAGAGCCTGTTTGGGTATAAGAAATTTTTCTTTTTTTTCCAAAAACAAATTTACTTTTTTTCGAAATGATCGTTTATTCAATAAAATTTTTAATTTTCACTTAAACATGCATTTTAAAAATCTTTGAAAATTTAAAAATTCCAAAAAGTTATTTTTTCAAAATTTGTATTCAAATCACTCATAAAACTTAAAAAATAATTTAAAGTTATACTCATATCCAAACACAACTCTAAACTTCAAATACCATTTTCACTTAACAAAATTATTTTCCTCTATTTTGAAATTTTGCAATTCTTATGTCCAAACATTCTCAACACACCATATGCTAGAACCGCAGAACTACTGACCTCCTCCATGCAAACACTGTTAACCACCAGCAACCAACCAACTATTACCGCCGATCACCATCGCTGGCTTTTGAGAGTGTGATTCATCCAAACAAATAATAATTTATACAACACTATGTAAGTTAGTAGGAGTATTTCCTAATATTCTGTGGATATAATAGTTGTTAGAAATTTACTTATTTATGTATTAGGTCTTTCACTTTTGTACATATAGTTTGAAGGGATGTTCATGGGATTCGAGTATCTCGTTCCACTCTTTTTATTCGAATCTTTTTCGGTTTCAATAACGAAGTCAGAATTTAAACTTCATAAGTTCTAACTTTTAAGATAATAATATCAGGTATTAATAAATGAGATTTTATATATTTACTAAATTTCTTAATATAAAGTATAATATTTGAAGTATTAAGTTTGACGAAACTGGTAGCTTCCCTTCTAATTTTCAGAACTGAAAGCCATACCAGAAAGAAAAAATATATATTGAAAAGAGAGAAAAGTTTTCACGTATTGGGCTTCATAAGTTAATGGAGTAGTCATTACTAGTAGTATTTGATTTGTAAAAGAAAATTGGAATATAAATTTCATTGGTAAAAAAACTAAGAAGGCACAAAGACTAGTATAGCCACTCGCATGCCATGATTTAAAGGAATCATTCATTACTTGTCAGTCTTTATGTATTAAGTAATTCATTCTAAGGTCTTTTTCTATATTTAACATTCTAAAATTTTTATTTCGCCTTGAATATGGTGCAGTAGCAAATTTTACAGGAGTAGTTATTACTGCAATGTACCCCTGTAAAATTTATATTATATGTATAAGGTAAAATTTATTTTTTATTTTTATATATTATGTTTTGAATTTTTTTAATAATGCCTAAAAGCATAATTTAGTAAATTTTTATGGGATTATTTATTCAATTTCCACTAGTTACAATCTCATTTAATTTTTAAATTTTTTCGCTTTTTAACCTCCTAGCGGAAACCTGCTCATGAGCTGCTTGGGCAAGTTGCCAAATTTTTAAAACCAACTAAATGTTTCCTTGTTGTAATTATTGAGTCGACTCGCAGATAATTTATTACTAATATATTTTTTTCGTTTTCTTCTTTCTTTACTTTCTTTTTTTTAACCTTTGGATTGTTTCTTTACTCATCTACTTATGGCCGACTTGTCAAATAGACACCTCTATTCAAAGGCGTCCAAAAGGTATAGTATCATTTATTACTTTTTTTTTAAATAGAGATAATATATTACTAATTAAGAGTGTGTACAGAGAGTTGGTACCTAAATGGCAGTCGATTACAAAGTGTAACATTGCTAGTGGTTGTCATGGTCCTCCTATTGGAGTTATCATCACAACAACCATACATATACGTCCTATTATCATCCAAACTGGTTTGTAATAGTTGTAGTTCCGACTTATCCTTTACAAAACACAAAACAACAAAATTTGGGACATCCGGGAAGATCCGTGGCAAGTTTTTCTCCAAAATGGTGTCCATTTTTGGCTAACTGATCTGCTATCAAATTTTGTCCCCTGCACACATGTCGAACCACTTGATCACCCAACATGTCCAGATAGTACCTGTAGTCAGTAATTAAGTTAGAGAGTTCCATAGCTTGTGATTGTAGTAGCATGAGTATACCTTGCGCATCCACTTTTATTTCCACGGGTGTTAAGTTTGTTCATAAGCTAATTTTATTCCTTGTGCTAAAACATATAGTTCTGAGAAAATGGATGATATGTGAAGTGCAGTTCCAGCAAAGCTAAGGATCCAGTCAGCAGAAGAGTTTCTAATCAATCCTCCAAAGCCAGCCTTGGTATTTGAAAATGCACCATCAGCATTGAGTTTGTAACATTGGTTAGGAGGTGGTTTCCATTTTATATCCTTATGAATTTATTGTTTATGGATTATTTTGTGACTGTAAGAAGCTAAATAGGTAAACTCAGCAGAGTGTTGTGTAATACGAGAGAGAGATATGCGATTCTTAGTATGTTCAAAAAGATTTTTATTATGCGTATTCCAAATATGCCATAAGGTATAGGGAAGGAATATTTGGGGTTTGATATGGTAGGGAAAGGTTGCATTAGTGTTAAGTAAAAGCTGGCGAAACCAAGTATGGGCACATGGGATGTTTATGATGGCAGCAATGTTAGTGGTGAGTCCCAACTGTTGCCAAAGGCTTTTAGCATTGTCACACGCAAGGAAGATGTGATTTAGGTTTTCTTCTTCCTTTGCACAAAAAAGACAAAGAGCATTGGGAATAGCTTGAATATATTGAAAGTAAGCCCTAGTTGGTAGTCTATTATAACAAATGAGCCATATGAAACCCTTAAGTTTTGGATGAATAGGGAGTTTCCAAAGCCATATATAGGTGACACTTTGATTAGTAGGGGCAGAGTATGTGTCCTCAAGTTGATTATATATGAATTTGATGGAAAATATACCATTATGAGTGTGGCCCCAATAGAGAAAGTCATGGTTGATGTTTAGTCGAGAGATGTAAGTATTATTTATTTGAGTTAACAAATTATGTCCCAACTAAAAAGGAATTTTGTCAATATTCCAACTTAACGGTGTACGTATTTCTGAAATTGTAAGCGTGTTTTGTTCGGCAGTTAATGGTCCCTGAATTAAGGAATGTACGGTTGTGCCTGCTTTAATCCATGGATTATGCCATACACTGACATTCCTACCAGTTCCTTTTCTCCATTTTATTCCCCTTTGGCAGTAATTCCAACCATGTAGAATATTAATCCAAGTTCTTGAGGCGGTAGTAGTAGATTTTTTATTTAAGTACTTATTAGTAAGAATCTTAGTCCATAATTCTTGGGGAGATTGAAAGAACCTCCAAGCTAGGCCTTCTAATAGAGCGTTATTTTTTATTCCTAGCTTTTGAATACCTAGACCTCCACGAGTTTTTGGGATTGTCACTACGTCCCAAGCTAGTATCATTTATTACTTGCTACTAGTATGTCATATGTTGTTGTGTTAAAGAATTGGTTTTTGAAATAATTTCTATTTGCTTCTATGTATTAACTTTTCCTATGAAATTACCACTTCAAATTCTAAGAATTAATTTCTTATAAATTAAAATATCCAAGAGCAAATGCACCTGCAACTTCCCAAAGTAGCGGGTTTTGGCCAGTTCGCAGGTATCATTTCTATTTTCGTCCTTCTAGTATCCCTACCGTGAAGGAGGATTGCAACTGCCCCGATGTTGAAATCCTCGCCCCAGACCTGGTAGAGTGATTTACCTACTCTAGGGAAAAGTTTACGTATATCTATATGCATCCCTTTACATTGGGCCCCTTCTCATTCGAGTCGAGTGAAGGATTAGATTCGATAATTTTGAAAATTTTCCACCGGTACCAGGTCTGTTTGGAAAATGTAGGTCCATCAATATGATGCACGGTGGCCTGCCTTCATCAGTTATGTAGCGAGACCGGAGAAACCCTAACTCTTACACATATAATGAACCTTTACTCCCCTAAGATTTTCTGTGGGGGAGTAGTAAACTTCAGCAAGCATGGTCACCATGCCCTTTCCACCAGTGTAGACGATGAAAATGACTGTGGATGGATGGAATAGTTCGTCGGTATTGCTACCAAGGACATCATTCCGACCATAACTCCAGCTTTCCCTAAGTCGTGGAATCTTAAGTCATTGGTCATTTGCTTCCTTTCTTCATAAAAGTATAATTGCATGTTTTATTGATTTTTCCTTTTTGGATTCCTTCATTTCAGCTACCTGTTGGGTACTACCAGGAGTTCACGGTTGGAAAATTTTGGATTTAAAAACTTTGAAATCCTGTCGATGGAAAGAAATGGCATGCAAATATGGGTGAGAGGCCAAGAATCATGGTAAGCTAACGTTCTTCTTCCTTCTATCCTTGTTGGGAACAAGAAATTTCATGAATAAGTTGTTAACTCCATTTTTGTCTTATACAGGGCTTTCATTATTTGCCCTGATGTTGACACTCTTGATGACCTCGAGGAGGCCAAGAGGCTATTGCAAAATGATCTTACCCAAAGTAGAGCTCATGGATCTGCCTGAGCCTCTAGTGAGGGTGCCTCCTCTCGGAGTTCCCAGTTCAAGAATAAGAAACCGAAGAGAAGATGTTGCTCCTCGGCTGGAACTCAGGAGAAAAGAATAAATAAAACACCAATCGAACCGGCCATAGTGGTCCTCGATGATGAAGGAGAAGCCAGTGATGAAGTCCTTTTAAAGGAGAAGAAGATCTTCATCAGCTCAACCCGATGCTCAGCCGGGGGATCTCCAAAATCCTTTGTCATAGGAGGTTCAAGCAATTTGGGGGAAGATAGGTTTAGTTGAAAATGTTGATTCCCATTTTTTGATCCCTGTCGGTACCCCAGATTTGAGGAGTTTGTCCCCTAGCCTTTCTCTGCCATCGACTACTAAGCCGGCCTCAACTACCATCCCTTTCGTTGATCGGGTCCAACCCTACACCACTACAAAGTGGCAAGAGCAGTCGATGCAAATTTTACCCGAGAAGGTCGGGATCGAATCCACATGGAGCTAGAATTCTTGGGATTTAGATTCTTATCTAAAGTAGCAGTGCTTAGTGCTCTTAATTACATTTCCAATCATATTTGTTTGTTTGTTACTTCTAATTTTATGCTAAAGTTATGCAAAATTAAACTAAGTATGAATGCCAGTAATATTTTGTAAATGGTTAAAGAGGTGCTATGGAAGTGACTTCCTCCTAGGTGAATACTTGACGAGTTCTAAAGCGTAAGGCAAAGTTGTTATGTTGGGGGTTGCAATATAGCCAATGCAAAAAACTACTCATTCTATGCCTCTCGGTAGTTGGAGTGATTTTGTCCTTGACTTTCTCAAGACCAATTGGGAGTCAAAATTGTGCAGGCAATATAGGCTCAAGTCGGGTATTACTATCTCTAGGTTTATCCCTTTAATTAGGGCCATCAATCTCTTGAATACACCCCAATTTCTTGTTGGATTGATTTTCCAAACTCAAGTTCTCTTTCTCAAGAAGAGCCTAAGTAAAAAGGCATAAATTAGTGTTTGCAATCACTAATTCAACATGAAAAACACAAATCTGTCCAAATATCAACCACCCATAAATATCTAAGCCTTAAAAAAAGACCCATCAAATAACCACATTAGGGTTGATCCACAACCCTAGCTAATGCGCCTAGCTTCTCATAGTAATGGAAGAAATCAGATATTTAGATGAAGAATAACCCATATAATATGATTACAAACTAAGAATTGAAGATTCAATGTTAAACTAGCTACAAAATTACTCATAATAGCTTAAAATGGTCATTCACGTACTTGTGAGCACATGATTTTTACCCTATGTATGAATTATTTCCAAAACTTCAACCAAAATAATTTCTTTCATTATTTGGCATTTTTTTTTTGAATTTTGTGTCATTTTCTATTAATAGTTTGCATTTTATTGGTGCATTTTAATTCATATGAAAAATACAAAAAAGTACATTTGGCATTTGCATTTGGGATTTAAATTCAGATTTTAGGATTAATTAGGGGTTAGTTTATTTTAGAACAAAATATGAAAAAAATAACAAAAATAATTTACTTTTGTATTTTTAACTGTTTAATTGTGAATTCGTCACGAAATATATTAGGACTTTATTAAATTTTTATAAAATCAAAAAAAAATCAAATAATAATACAAAATGAAATATAAAAATAGATAAAAGAAATGAAAGAAAAACAATTGAAAATTGTTCTTGATAAGGTAACAAGAATTAGGCCATTTATTCAATTTCACCCAGCCCAAAAATGACCCACGCCCAGGCCCAATCCACCCTGACCCAGTTCAGTTCAAGGACTCATCAAAACGACGTCGTTTCGGCATCCTGCAATCTCAAACATCCATTCACTAAAATCCAATGACCGAGCTTCAATCTTAGAATATTAATAAAAATGTATGAATTTAGTTCTAACCCTAAACGACATAACTCTTCTTTCTCGTACACTCATGTAATACTGCCGGAACAATCGTGGGCGGCGAACACCACCTACGCCAAAGGCCACCAAAAAAACACCAGAGTTTCCCCATGAACTCCTCTTTCCAACACCCACAATGTTTCCCGTTGAATCTTACGTGAACTCGTCGAATCGTCGATTGAAGTTTTTCCGGTAAAGTCACAAAATGGTCCAAATCTGACCAAATTCATACCCTACCCTCCCCTGACCTCCCTCATCTTTAATCCCCAACCAAAATGACTCGAATCTTCTTACATCTTCTGGAATTTCAAATCTCAGGATGGCAGAACCTTAAATTCTAAATTGCTCGAGTTTTCTCCAACTTCCTGAGGCCAGGGTTTGAGTCGAGCCGCGAGATAATGTGTTCGTGTGTTCTTGTGAAGAACACATGTTCACATCACTTCGATGCTCGAATTGGCGGTTCAGTGTGATTTAACCCGGCATTAGTAAGTTTTCTTTTCGTTATCATTCGATTTATTTGTGTTTAAGAGTAGTTAATCCATAATTAGTGTTTTATTATTTTAGGTTATGTTTTGGTCATTAGTTTTAATTCAGTAAGTGTCCTGCCTGTTTTCTGATTTTCTGTTAGTTTGAATGCTCAAACGTTAGTTTATTTAGTCCACTCGAACAATTGTTACTTTAAATTGGATTCGATTCTATTATGTTAGTTGTTTGTAGTATTTTCTTCTGGTTGTGATTGCATTACGGTTAATTATGCTTTCAATAGTTATTTCTGTGTTTCAAAAATAGTATTTGTTTAGTAGTTGTTCAGTAACTAGTAGTTTATTGAATTAGTTAGTAGTTAATTTGAACTCTTTGATCAATGATTGTTTTTGTTTTTTTTTTTTAATATAACTGTCGCTTTTCATTGATCTCAAAGAATATGTACATCATAGTTCTCTAAAGTAGAATTTTGGACTAATTACTATACTATTACAAGTAATCACTCTACTATCTTAGCTATCTATACACAAGTATCCTATCATTTAGCATCTAATTACAATAGCTAAGGAAAGTAATTAAGTTGTCCCAGTCCTCTCTGCCAATGTTTGCATTTCCTGCCGCGAAGATGTAACAATAAGGCAATCTCTCTACATGTCAATTCCTCCACAAAAGTAGCTCCTTCAAAACGAATGTTGTTCCTTTCTCTCCAAATGAGTGCAGTAGTGGTGACAAAAGCAGAAGCTGTAATTGCATTATGCCACAGTCTACTTTTAACTTTGCTGCATATCCAGTGAAGTTCAGTTTCCCAACATCCAATTGTTCTGGAATGCCCTAGCCAAGTACAAATTCTGGACCATAAACTGTTAGTGATCGGGCATTCAAAGAACAAGTGATTGAATTCTTCAACATTTTGTTTGCAAAATACACAAGCTGCTGGAACTTGTATGCCCATATTCTGCAATCTATCAACAGTAGGTAATCTATGTTGAGCAGCTAACCAAGCAGTGAACTTATGCCTAGGAAATACATTGTTGATCAGCAATAAGTTCTTCCATGTAACCTTTGTGAAACTGGGAAGCATAGTGAGATACAGTTTCTGGATGTTAAATCTGTTAAGTCTACAGACACTGTGCAATCTACCAGTAAGATCTCCCTGCAGCTGAGGACTCTCCAGTATACTAGTTCTACTTTCCAGTACCTTTCTGACCACCCAAGATGCTGACTTTGGTATGGTGAATGTGGAAAGATTACCCTGCTTAATGTAATAGGAATGAACCCAACGAACCCATAAGCAATCTTTCTTCCTAGCTAAGTCCCATAGCAACTTAGTTATGGATGCTTTGTTCCACACAGACAAGTTTAGGATGTTAAGCCCTCCAGCAGATATTGGTGTACACACCTTTTCCCAAGCTCTTCTGGATATATTTGCTTTACAAGTCCAGAGGAAAGTTCTGCATATTGATTCAATGGCTTTCAGAACTTTCTTGGGCATAATGAACACCTGTGCCCAATAATTCTGAATGCCAAACACCACAGCTTTAATCAATTGGCTTCTACCTGCATATGATAGAAGTTTAGCTGACCAACAAGTGATTTTATCTGTGATCTTCTCAATTAGAGGCAAATAATGATGGATAGCCAGCTTCTTAGAATCAAGTGGGATCCCTAAATATCTGAATGGAAGTTGTCCTTCAGTGAATCCCAAGGCTTCAATTATCTCCTCTCTAATATTTTGCTGCACACCAGCCAGATAGATAACACTTCAGATGATATTTGCCTGAAGGCCAGAAGCTGCTGAAAACTGAAGAAAGGCTTTATGCAGTATCTGGATAGATATTATATCAGCTCTGCAGAACATAAGGAGATCATCAGCAAAACATACATGAGAGACATTGAGTTTTCTGCTCTTAGGATGGAAGTTAAAATTTCCATCCTTGTGAAGCTGCTGAAGTATTCTGTTAAGGTACTCCATAGCCAACACAAATAGGTATGGTGACATAGGATCACCCTGTCTAATGCCTCTCTTACCAGTGAATGGTTTAGTTACGCCACCATTCATTACTAAGGAGTATGAGACAGATGTGACACAGGCCATGATCCAATGAGTAAACTTTGCTGGAAAGCCCAAGTCAATAAGAATCTGCTTCAGAAAATTCCATTCCAAGGTGTCATATGCCTTCCTCAAATCCACTTTTAAAACACACCTGGGAGAGACACCTTTCCTTGAGTAACCCTTAAAGATTTCATGGCATAGCAGGATGTTATCAACAATACTTCTTCCTTCAATAAAAGCAGATTGGCAGGCCCCACTAACTCTCCAATGACACCCTTCATCCTTCTGGTAATAACTTTAGATATGATTTTGTATACTGTAGTGCAACAAGCAATAGGTCTATAGTCCTTAACAGCGGCAGGTGCTTTAACTTTAGTAACAAGTTCTATGGCAGTGGTGTTGATCATATGAGGCAATTTGCAAGTAGAAAAGAAATCCTTGATAGCAGATAGGATATCATCTTTTACCAGCTCCCAGTTCTTAGTGAAAAACTCCACTGGAAAACCATCTACACCTGGTGCTTTATCTTTAGGCATTTCTTTAACATCTTCAATGATCTCCTCTCGAGTTACCTCTCTAATGAGTATTCTTTGCTGATCTAGAGTTAGGCATTTCCCCCCTTCATAATCTTTGAATTGGCACAGGGGAGTTTAGAGGCACACTCCCCCATTAAAGATTGAAATACCTTCAAGAATCCCTGCTCCACAGATAAAGGATCTGTTAGTTTCAAACTAGTGTCTGTATAAATGGAAGTGATGTTGTTTTGTCCTGTTTTGATCTTCCATTGAGCATGGAAATACTTTGTATTAGCATCTCCACACTCAATCCAGCAAGCTTTAGACTTCTGCCTCATTATTTGTTCCTCCACACAGCTCCAATTCTCAATTTCTTCAATTGCAGCTCTTTCCTCAGTAATTAGTTCATGTGTTAAGGGAGTGTTTTGCAACGGAACTTGAATAATGCCTAGTTTTTCCCTTGCCCGAATGATTTTCTGCTTGTAGGAAGCCATATGGATATTTATCTCCTTTAACTGCTGTTTCATTGTCTTCAATTTCTGCCATATCTGCTGCATTGGAGTGCCTGCACAATCTTGCCTCCAGACTTGCTGTAGAATGCTATGGAACTGAGGATGTTCCATTACATCACTGTATAGTCTGAAAGGTTTAGGATGCAACAACTTTTGATCTTCAAATTTAATTAGGATAGGGGAATGGTCAGAGACTGAAGGGTTCATGTAGTCAGCTTCCAGATGCCCATAGTGTTGCAGCCACTGATAATTGCCCAGTGCCCAGTCAATTTTACTGTAAACTCTAGTGGGTGCATCTTGCTTATTGCTCCAAGTGAAGTGCCAACCTTTGACTCTAAGGGTAGTGAGTTGCAAATCAGAAATAGTGTCTTTGAAATCCTTCACTTCAGCATCAGTCACTGGAGAACCAATTCTGTCATCAGAACATAAAACAGAGTTGAAATCACCACTAATCAGCCAAGCATCTTGACTTGGAATATAGCATGATCTAAGGTCACTCCACAGTTGGTTCCTGAGTAATGCAGTATTATGGGCATATATTACACTTAAATGGAACATGGCCTGGCTTCTTGTATCTGCTAAAAAACAGTGAATAAACTGATCAAAAATAGATGATATTTGGATCTGGATGTGTGGCTTCCAAAGCAACCATATACACCCATTAACAGCCTTAGAGTAATTGCATTGCACCAGCCAATCCTTAGCTACCTTATCTGGTATCTTCTTGGCTTTATGCTCCTTTACTCTGGTTTCTAGTACTCCCATTACATCTACCTTATTAATAGTTAGGAAGTTTTTCAACTCCTTCTGCTTATGAGGCTGATTAAGCCCCCTAATGTTCCATGTGACTATAATTATAGGGCAGTAGGGGTTAATCTGTGTGAGGGTCCCGGATCAATCTGCTGAACCCTATTACCAGCCCCAATCATAGTAGCCTTCCCTTTATTGCCATTTTCAACCAGTTGCTCACGGTTATCATTGGTTGCATTGACTGCAATGACTGCAATTTCAGGTCTCACTTGACCCATAGGATCAGTTTGTATTATCTGCTGAGGCCTAGCTGATAGGCTCTCATTTACCTTTTTAGGGTCCTGCACTACTTGAGCCACCAACACTTCTGAAATAACAGTATTCTCATGGCTTGCATGTACCTCTGCATTAGCTACAGCCTGCTTTAAAGCCATACTTTTTTAGTTTGTTTCCCCTGGTTTTTCACTCTCCCTTTCTGCCTCCTTGGTTTATCCTGCTCCTCCTTTTCCTTTTCTGCATTGCTATCAGCATAATACCAGCACTCGAATGAATCATGCCCAAATTTTAGGCAATGATTACAGAAACAAGGCTTCCAGTCATACTCAATTGTCTGGATCTTAGGGCCATAAGGAGTTTCAATCTCCAATTGGTAAGGAAGAGAATAAGCAACATCAACTTCAACTAGGACTCTGGCAAATGAAATTTTTTCATAATGCGCAGTAAATTTGTCAGTGTATAATGGCTTTCCAATTGCACTTGCCATCTTGCTCAGAACCTCAGCAGACCAATAGCCCAATGGAAGGCTAGGCAAACGAATCCATATAGGAACAGTGCTAAGAACATCACCCTGAAAATTGAAATCAACTTCCTAGGGTTTCAGCACCATTTGCCTAATCCTAAAGGAATAGGGTCCTGATTGCATGACCAAATCCCTATCCTCCATACTATTGAAGCGAAAAATACAGTATTATTCAGCATGAATCAGTACCTGAGGTTTGGTGACGAAATTCCACACATGCATGACAAAATTATCCTTAGACTTCTCATTAGGATTATCGCCACTTATGAATCCAATCAACGCATTTTTCCAATACTCCAGTTGAGGTTTCAAATCGTCCTCACTGATCTTAACAACCTTTTTGCCATCTCGATCAGTGGGGGGAACAAATGATAGTTGCTTGCCCATCTGAGTATTGCGGTTTCCTCGCACTACATCCGCAGCAGTCGGACTGGATTTGTCTGAATCAATGGGATCAGTGAATTGTAATCGTCTTGCAGTAATATCAGAAGGTGCATCAGTCATCAACAATGGCAATTCACTAGGATCTCCCTCTGCATGTAACGCCACTGCTGATTGTAGCTTGTGAGGAAGAAAACTGCCGAATGTCAATGGATCAAGTTCCTTAGTTGTTCCATTCTCAGGTGTAACTAGTTGCGCATTAGTAGGTGGAGGGCTACGCTGGCGACGAGCCATAATCCGGCGACAATGGCGATCTTGCTATTGTGCACCGGGTCGAGCTTAGCGTGTGCCGAGAGCGTCTCTCACTCTCTCCTTTTTTGTCTCTACCCAATGTTTAATTTCAATTAGTCTTAAGAGGTTGGCTATAGCTGAGTTAGTTTTGATAATAATAAATTAGTATTTTCAGGGAATTCATAGGGGTGTTTTTGATAGTTGATAATGAGATAAAATGTTATGGCTAATACTAGATCCTTCTAGAATAAGTATTTAGTTGTAATTTCAGGAAAGTAGGTAGGCTTACTTGGGTAACAAGTCAATAAGTGAGGGATTAACTAAAAAACCTAGGGGCTGAAAATGAAAACAGAAATTTGGAGGGCTGCCCTTATCTTTGCCTATAAAAGGGCATTCTCATGCATTAGCACACAAGTTTGGAACCCCAAAACTCCCCTAAAAATATCCTCAATTCCCCCCACCCCCCACAGATCTGAAATTCAAATTCAGGTCGAAACTCCTTTTTGATCTTAGCTTTCTTAAAAAGAAAAAAATAAAAAAAATCAGAAAAAACTCCAAAAAACTAAAAAACAGTGTTTCATTGAAGATCTTTTGAGATCAAGCTCAAATGTCAGCTCTAAATCTCAATCTCTGCAGAAAATCCAAAACCTACAAAAAATCCAACAAAAATAAAGTGTTATATTGCTTTGTTTGAAGTTAGTTTTAAGTTCTAGTTCAAGTTTGAGTAAACCTGAGGTTGAAAGATTGAGAGTTGGTCTGTTTTTATTGCTGTTAATTCTCTGTTACTCTCCTGGGTGCTATAGTATCGACTTGGCCCTGAAATTGATCTCGTGTTGTTGCTGAACACTGATGTTACTTAACTGACCTCAATGTAGGATATCTGATGTTTATAAGTGATGAAATATTGTTACACTTGATCTGTGAAGTCTCTTGTCCTCTGTTTTGTTTAAAAGCATAGAGTAGTTTGTTATTTGGACAATATATGGATTTGTAATCAATTTGATTGCTGGATCTTTAGAGTTACACGAATAATCTGCCATGACATTATTTTCGTATTGATTTGTTGTCAAATAAATTATTGAACTTTTTACAGTTGTGTGAAGACGTTTTCTAGTAGTGTTAATCTAGATTTTTCATGAATATGTTCTACCAATAACCCATACATTAGGCTTTCATGTTAGTTCATATATTAGTTCATATATGTATTAGTTCGATATGAATTTGTAAACTAGACTCAGGTGCTGTCATATGTCGATTCACCTGGTTCTAAGTAAATCAATTAGTTCGTGGTATGCCTATATGAATTGCAACTCACTGGAGTCCATTTGTAGTTGGCAACTCAGGTGTGATTTTGAATTAACCATTATTTACGGTCCAGGTGGATCAGATCAATTAGATAAATGGCTTGTTTGCTTTACAAAATAATTATGATCAGCAATGAGGCCAGACAACGAGGCCCTTAAGCTTAAGTGATAACTAAGCATGGCGTCCTAACAAGAAGCCTAATGGCTTGAACTGCAACAAGGCTGTTTCGTTTAGACAGAATAAAGACAACCAATTAGGCTTTTCTTCTTTTATTTTTAGACACAATAACATAGAAAATTATAGATTGCTTTTGGTTTGCTCTTTTAAAATAATAAATGAGTCGAGCCTTATAAATTGCGGGCCCCTCAATAAATGGCTATAATAAAAATACGTAGAATTTGGGATGGGCCATTTAGCAAATTTTACGGCTTTCCCCAAAAATAATAGTGCGTTAGTCCCTTTAGGTACGCTTTTAATAATATTGCATTCCTAAACTCAGATGCACATTTATGTGACCCAAATTCAAATCTCAACGGAGTCGAAATGTGTCAACAACCATGGATGCATTGATGTGACGTAGTTTGAGATGCGTTTTTACGACATTGCAATTCTTGTTAAAAATAAATAATAATAAAAGCGGTTCAAAATTAAAAATCACATAAGCTAGAACATGTCTTGAAATCAAATACAACAGTTGAGCGACTGTGCTAGAACCACGGACCGGAGAATGCTAATACCTTCTTCAGGTTTAACAGAAGTCTTTACTCAGATCTGGTTCGCAGACTGTTAACAGAGTCATATTTTCCTCGGTTCGGGATTCAACCGGTGACTTGGGACACTATTAATCTCCTAAGTGGCGACTCATAAATCTTAATAATAAATTCCGTTTCGATTGTCCTTTAAGTGGAAAAACTCGTTTATGCCCTTGCAGGTGTGTAAAAAAGGAGGTGTGGCAGTACTCTGCTAAGTTAAAGATGCCCTAAACATCTGAAAAAGAAATATTTATATAAGGCTGAATTTTCTAGACAAAAATACCCCTGACAGAGGTACCGCGGTCCACAAGAAATGGACTGTGATCGCGGTGAGGCTTTTTAGCATCAAGTTTTGGTCTCTGAATCTAGCCCCTGCGGACCGCATAAAATATATTCAGACTGCATGAAATGAACCGCAGACCGCGGTGTCTTAAACTTCCAAAATCCCAACTCTCTGAATCCCCTCTCAGCGGACCGCAACAAATGGATTGCAGCTGCAATGAGGCTACAGCGGCCGCGAAGAATCTATCACAGACTGTACTGCTTAGAACCCCAAAATTGCATCTCTCTGAACTTATCCATCTTGGACTATACTAAATGGACCGCGGGCGCGGTTGGTCTTTTGCAGCTGTAGTGGATTTTATGCTGCAGCGGCACTTTGACTTATTCTTGGCACCTGTGCAGGTTTCACTCCTTTTTGAGCTGGTTTTGATTTCTTGTCACATTTTTAACCAAACAGTGCAAACAAGCACAATATGTAAGATTTCGGGACTTCTTGAATACATTTTTAATCCAGAACTCAAACAAAAATGAGCATAAAATAGACTAGAATTCGTAGTTATCAACTCCCCCAGACTTAAACTTTTGCTTGTCCTCTTTGTCCCATTTTCTTAAGAACCAAGATAATTCAACTGACCTGAAGTGACCTCATCTAGCATCAGCTGGGACTAACAATTGCCCTCAATTCAAATGAATCATTAATATCATTTAACCTTTTAAACACCATGGTTTTAGTGCGACACAAAAGCATCAAGAATTGACTCAAATCATCAAGGAAACTCTTTCTAATACATTGGTCATTGTGGAGTCCAAACTCATACTCCTCACTATTCCTTAAGCAAGACCTCATTTTTAGATTGTAGCACTCAGAATGAGGATTGTGGGAAACACACTCACCTCTCTCAAAGAAAGGTCACAAGTCAAGCTCTAAGTACCATAAGCCCTTATGTGAGTCACCACTAATGTAAGCTGCATTCAACTCAAGATCATATAGGGCTTTTGTGGGGATAAAATGAAAGTTTTTGGTTCAAGGTAGGAAATATTTGGTCTAAGTAGGTTTCATCTTCTCTTAAGCACTTTATTTTCTTCATTTTGGCACATATTCTCTTGATTTTTTGAGTCATTTACTTCTTTCTTAGGGGTTAAAGAGACACACTGTCACTCTTTTCTTGTTCATTTCAAACCTTTTTCTCCTTTCTAATCTTTCCACCCCTTTTCTTTTTACTTTTATTGACTCAATTCACTTCTTCTATATTGTTCATCCTTTTGACTTTTTGATTTTCTTTCTTTTTCTTTCTATCTTTACTTTTTTTCATTTTGTACCTTTTATCACTTTGTTACATTCCTCGTCTCTCCCCCCAAACTTATGATTCTGCCTTACGCTAAGGAAAGATCGGGTGCCAAGAGAGGATCTTTTTAGAATGGGTAAAGGCTTGTATCATGGTCATTGAAAGACAAAAGGCTAGGCTATGGCTCAAAGAAGTTGATTAGGGATCTTATCATTGGTAGACTATAAATGTTTTCAAGATATCATTTGATCAAGAAGAGCGTATAATCACTTCTCAAGTCAAACTACACTTAAGATTTTGCCTAGACAAATGTTCCGGGCATGTTCTAGACTAATGGCACGTGACTTGGACTTGCAATTCAAATTCTCACTACACAAGCTATAGGATTGTTAAAGAGACAAAGTAAGGGGCTCACAACAATCTTAGCTAAGATTTGAGCAACACAAATGGTCCCGAAAAACCACTTGATGGTTATCGTCTAACACAAGATCTCAAGGTCACAACTATCACCATCATATACGCACCAATTTGTTTTTGACCATAAGATCAAAAGCAAATATGTTAGGCCCAACTAAATCTTTGCTTGAGGCACTATTACTCATTATCTAGTATACACACAAAAACAAAAAGAAAACATATTCAGGCCCTTAAGAATATTTTCATGCCATCCATCATCGGGAAGAGCCACCCGGTTCACACAAATTCCACCTTTGGAAAGAATCGTGGCATTAAGAAATCCAAGGGATTACTGAACACAAAACTCAAAATTAGAAGCTAAAACTGAAGTAAGAAGCTACGAAAGAAAATGCGAAAAGTAAATTGAATATGTACAATAGGGCATTTAAATAAATATACATAAGAGAGAATGAATATATACATCAGAAAGTAACTCTATATACAGACCAAGGTTGCAAAGTATGAAAAGTGAAATAAACTGGTCAAATTTATATACATACAAAAAGTGAAAAAGCATAATAATAAAAAATTGTATCATATTTACAACCAACATCAAATAGGGCTACCCCCTCAAATGAAAGCTAGCATTGTCCTTAATGCTAACTAGCCAAGAATAGCTCAAGAAAAAGATAGAGAGTAAAGAGAAACTCCATATTGGTCCTCTATCTGCATGAGATCATGAGCCTGGGTACCTGGGTCTTGTGATTGCTCGGGAACCTATGATTGGATCCCATTATCTTGTGCCTGCACTGAGACCTAAGGCTGGCTAGAGGAACCTCCTTGTGGGTCCTTCAACTCTATCACTATATCATTATCTACGGGATCATTCTCCTTCTCTTTGGTGCCTTCTCCATCTCCTGCTCCTGCTCCGGCTTAGTCTGAGCTGCTAGAGGTTGCTCGTGCAACACCAGGTCCAATGGTAGAAGATCTGCAGCCTTAATCTTCTCTATTTCTACCATAACTCCTTCACAGACTCTTTTGAGGCTCGAGTCTTCCTCGCTTCTTTGTCTCCTTTGTCAGCTCCTTCAATGCCTTTCTATGAGTACCTAAACCTCTAATATCAACTGCTAGTTCTCCAGGAGCTTTTTCTGGTTGTCGAGAAGCTCCTTATGAAGCTCCTCCACTGAAGCTAGAACCTGTGCCTATGGGGGGTACGGACTAGGCTGCCACCGATCTAGAAAGCATAGACAACTTAGAAAGAGTTGCCTGCATTCAGTTATTGATACTAGCAAGTGTTTGGCTCAAGTGGCGGGCAGTCAATGTATTAGCTGAGGATAATGGGATATTTGGGGTAGAGTTATATGGTCCGGAGGGAATATCTGGTGTGGTTGTGAGAGGCTGAGAAGAAGCGACTATTACTACTGGCTCTTCAGACTGGCTAGTAGAAGAAGTGGCTTTGATTTTAGGATCTTTGCCTTAGGGGTTGTCATCACCCTTGAGGCTGTACCAAGAAAAGTCCATTTTTGGTTTCACCATCACATTAAACTTCCTTTTCTCCACATCATGGTCCGCAAAGTAAATTGTCAGGAAATTTGGGAAGGGGTAGGATCTATCACATTCATTTACCACCCTTGTGATCACCCGAGACATAACATTCCCGATGTTGAGCGAGTACCCCGCCATGATAGAAGCCATCAATGTTGCCCGGCAGATAGGTAGAGAGTTCTTATGAGTAGTGGGGTCCAGCCTGTTGCATACAGAAATCTCCCACCCCTCTGCCTCCAAAATTAAAGTTCTCCTCAAAATTTCGGATTCCTGATGTCAACCATACTGGGATGGTACCCGGGAGTGCCAGGTATTCTCCTAACCATGGACGGACTGCCTCATCCAATGCTACCTTTTCCAAGTATAATGATTCATTTTCCTCCAAAAAGCCCAGATATTCTTTAATTGTCTTCCCATAAAACTTCATTGTCAAATTCCGCACCTTAGTCACTTTAGTGCCCTTTTTTATATAGGCAACATTAGCATAGAACTCCTTGACTAAGTGCTCGTTTGCATCCTAGAATTTGCTTGTAAAATATTCCCAGCCCAGTCTCTATCTGAATTGCCTCTTCTCATTACGGTTGTGAGGCAGAAGGTCCCTCTCAATGAATTTTCGCTCAAGAATCAATTTCCTCTCAGGTCACCACTCTCGGAACTTGTGGTAAGCAATCTCACTAACAAATCTTCTTTTCCACACCTCGGGATTTCTACTTCTGTCCACACCCCCGGGTTGGGGTTCTCCCCTTTCTTCTACATCAATGGGATCTTCCCCAGGTGTTATAGCTATGGGTGAAGTAGATGTTGCACTATCACTGCTCTCTGTTGAGCCCTCAGATGACTCGGAAGAATTTTGAACTAAAGCTTGAACAGTAGTAGAGACCGGAGGTGTGGGCACATCTCTCAATATAGACCTCCCCGGGAAGTCAGGTACATATTTCGCCACTAAATCAGACTCACACGCCTCTTGAGCGGGCACATACTCACTTCCCTCTGAATGGGAAGTAGCTCTATCTGCAACCTTTATTTATTTCTTGGTTTCCTCAAATGCTTTCCAAACTTGGTGGGTCAATTTGATCATTCCTCGTCCCCTACCCCGAGAGGACTCTTCTTTTCCTTTCTGCTTTTCACCATCTCCTCTTGATTTAACCATTGTTTGCAAATGAAATTTAGTTAAAGCTTGTTAGTATCACAGTACCAAAAGAAACACTTAAGAATATGCATGAAAATAGCTTACCACGGATCACATTAAAAGCATTGCGGTGGCAAAGGCACCACCACAAACCTCATAAAATAGCACCGCAAACCGTAGTGGAGTGGCATCAGAGTACTCACTCTTTGATTCAAGTCACCGCGGACCGCAAAACATTATGTGCGACTGCGATAAGGCAGTGCGTACCACAAAAATTCAACCACAGACTACAATCCTTAAAGTTCACCTCTCTGAATGCTTACCACCGCGGACCACAGAAAAACACAACGTGGTGGTAGAAAGGCATCGTGGACCACATAAAATCAACTGCGGTCGCGGTAGGTAGAACACAACAACACAAACCTAGGAATTCAAAATTTTCTCCATTTTAGCCTTAATCCACATTTTATCAAACCACTAGCCATTGAATCACCATGTTTGACTATTTAACCCTAATCTAAACACATTATGTAACCCTAAGTTAAGAATTGAAATAAAGAAGGAGGAGAAGAAGAAGTACTAATTACTGAATTAAAAAACACGAATAAAAGAAAATTAAAGACTAGAGAAAGATTTGAAGCCCTTGATATGATATGCAGTACGGATGAATGAGAATTAGTGATTGGATTTGTGCAATGAGGGTAGTGATGAACTGTACTTTTTCTATTTGGAGAGCAAATGAGCGAAAAGTGTAAATGGGGGGATAAGGTCCTATTTATAAAAAAAAAGGACAGCGGACCGCGGTACTTAAACACAAGAGGCTCTAGTAAGGACATCACCACCGACCGCAGAAAATGCCTTGCGGCCGTGGTGACAACATCACAGAACCTCCACTTTTTACCATTCAACATTGCGGACCTCAATGAAAATTTCCCCTCACAATAAGGCCAATGTGCCGTAAAAAATGCAATGCGGCAGCAGTCCAAACTTCAGAGAGTGCAACATTTTTCCAATTTGGTCCTGCACTGCATCAAAACACCTACACATATCTCACAACCAATTAGTCTAAAAGTAAATCCTACACTAAAAAGAATATTAAAGAAAAACAAAGAGAAAAATACATGGTTTGCCTCCCAAGAAGCACCTAATTTAACGTCGCGTCACGATGCAGGTTACCATCAAATCACTTTAGAAGGATCAAAGCCACCACATGGCTGTCATCAATTTTGCCAAGATATTGCTTGAATTTGTTCCATTAACTCTGAAGACCTCTCCATTTTTATATTTCAAGTCAAGTGCACCAAAGGAGGCACACGCACCACTTCAAAAGGTCCACTCCATTTTGACTTAAGCTTTCTCAAAAATAGAAGTAACCAAGAATTGAAAAAGAGAACAAAATCACTCACTTTGAACTCCTTGCCATGAGTATACTTGTCATGAAGGTACTTCATCTTGTCCTTGTACAAGGATGAACTGGAGTAGGCATGAAATTGAAATTCACTAAGTTCATTAAGCTGCTCCATACGAGATTTAGCTTCCTAAAAGCCCACTTGGCATTTTTCTCTAACTCGACTAGCAGATGGCAAGCTTTCCTAAACACTAACCGGTATGGAGACATACCAATCAGAGTCTTGTAAGAAGTCCTATAAGCCCATATAGCATCATCCAATTTCTTTGACACCGTTTTTGACAATATACTCTTGATTTCCCTATTTGAGACTTCAACTTGGCCACTCGCCTGAGGATAATGAGGGGTATAAACTTTGTTATTAACACCATACTTTGCAAGCAAAGTGTTAAAAGCTCTTTTGCAACAAGGAGACCCCCCATCACTTATGATTGCTCGAGGAGTGTAAAACCTTGAAAAAAATACTCTTCTTGAGAAGCACAACAACACTCCGGGCCTCAATATTGGGTAAAGCAACAGCCTCAACCCACTTTGAAACATAGTCAAGTTCTACTAAAATGTATTTGTTGCCACATGAACTAAAAAATGGGCCCATGATATCAATGCTACACACATCAAAATATCAACTTCGAGAACAATATTGACAGGCGTCTCATCTTTTTTCGAAATTCTACCTGCTCTTTGACATTCGTCACACCTCTTCACAAGATCAATACAATGTTGGCCAGTGAAACCCATAAAGAACCTTCAAAGAGTCCTCGCCCCACCATGATGACCATCATAGGGGGAGGAATGGCAAGAAACTAATATACTCAATTGTTCTTCCTCCAGTACACACCTCCGAATCACACCATCAGTGCATATCTTGAACAAGTACGGCTCATCCCAATAGAAGTCCAAACTATCCCATTTAAGATTCTTCTTTTAGTTAGAAGAGAGCTCATACGGGACAATACCAGTCACAAGGAAACTAGAAACATTTGTAAACCATGGTATACCATTCACCAAAACAGAAAGGAGTTGCTCATCGGTAAATGAATCATTGATCTCTAGGCCATCACGAGGCCTCCCCTCCTTCTCTAAGAGGGACAAGTGTCTGCCACTTGGTTTTCATACTCCTTCCGATCCACAATCTCCAAATCAAACTCTTGAAGTAACAAGACCCATCATATTAGCCTTGCTTTAGAATCCTTCTTCGTCATTAAGTATTAGAGTGCGGCATGATTTTTATGAACTATGACCTTGGCGCCTATGAGATAAGGCCGATATTTCTATATTGCAAACACAATAGGCAATAACTCTTTATTAGTCACCGTGTAATTCACTTGAGCATATTCATTGTTTTGCATGCATAATACACAAGATGAAACATTTTATTCACTCTTTTACCCAAGACTGCCCCAACCGCAACATTACTCGCGTCACACATGAGCTCAAAGGGCAAGCTCCAATTGGGTATGGTAATAATATGAGTGGTGGTCAACTTGTACTTGAGGAGTTCAAATGCTATTATGCATTTCTCATTGAACACAAACTTGGCATATTTTTCAAGTAACTTGCACAAGGGATTCACTACCTTAGAAAAGTCCTTAATGAATCTTCGGTAGCACCCCGTATGCCCAAGAAAACTTCTAACCCCCTTAACTGAGGTAGGAGGAGGAAGCTTTGAGATCACTTCAATTTTGGCTTTGTCCACCTCTATGCCATGCTTTGAAATTTTATGGCCAAGGACTATGCCATCCTCAACCATGAAGTGGCATTTCTCCCAATTAAGCACAAGGTTAGTTTCTTCACAATGGGCCAACACCCTATTAAGAAAGTTCAATCATCAAATGAGTTTAGTTTATTCACAACGGGCCAACACCCTATCAAGAATGTTCAAACATTCATCAAACGAGTCACCCACAACATTGAAGTCGTCCATAAACACATCCAAAATGTCCTCAACCATGTCGGTAAATATGTCATCATACACCGCTGGAATGTTGTTGATGCATTACACAACCCAAATGGCATACTAGAAAAGGAAAAGGTACCATACGGACAAGTGAAGGTGGTTTTCTCCTGATCTTCCGGAGTGATGAAAATTTGGTTGTACTCAGAATAACTATCCAAGAAACAGTAGAAGGCATGCCGAGCAAGTCTGTCTAGCATCTGGTCAAGAAAAGGCAATGGAAAGTGATCCTTGCGGGTTACTTTATTCAACTTGCGATAATCCATGCACACCCTCCGTCCGCTGACAGTTCTGGTAGGAATAAACTCATTTTGCGCATTGGTAACCACATTCATAGCACCCTTCTTTGGCACACATTACACCAGTGAAGTCCAAGAGCTATCAAAGATAAGGTACACAACCCCGACATCCCGCCACTTGATCACTTCCTTTTTCAAAACTTCCCATATTTCCTCGTTCAACCTCCTTAAGGAGGGCTTTGCATAATCTTATAGAATAATCATGTGTATACAAAAGGCGAGGTTTATCCCTCGAATATCAGCTAAAGTCCATCCAATTGTCTTCTTTCATTTTTGGAGCACCGTGAATGTAGCATCTACCTACACGTATATAAGACAAGTGGAAAGAATAACTGGAAAAGTTGAATTAGGGCCTAAGAATTCATACCTGAGGTGTGGAGGCAATGGTATAAAATCCAACATGGGAAGTTCCTTGATTGAGGGCTTTGTTGGTGGATTCTTCCTATTCTCAAGATCCGAATAGAGTTTCCAAGGCTCATAAGAGTAAGAGCCCATTCCATGTAAAATATTGACACACTCCACCAGCCCTTCATTTTCATTTACATGAAGATTCAATGATACCGCCTGTAGAGGGTTCTCCGCATTGATCATTGCACTAGTATCATCAACTATCACTGCCAAGACAAGATTCACAAAAGAGCACACTTCAGAACTATTGGGTTGCTTCATTGACTTGCACACATGAAAGACCACTTTCTTATCACCCACTCAGAAGGTGAGTTCCCCTATTTTCACATCAACTAAGGCCTTCCCAGTTGCAAGGAAAGGTCTTCTCAATATGATAGGAACCTCATAATTAACCTCGCTGTCCAAGATCACAAAGTCATCAGATAAAATGAACTTGTCCACCCGAACAAGAACATCATCAATAATACCAAGCGGCCTCTTCATTGTTCTTTGTGCCATTTGCAATCTCATGGAAGTCAGCCTCGGTTGCTGATGTGCCGGAGAATTTCGGCACATTTCAATACTAATTGCTTAGATTCTAGCTTGTTTACTGTAACTATAACTGATACTCATGTAGACTTGTTGTTCTTATAGCACAAGAGGAAGGGAAGACCAAGGATATGAAAATGGACGCAAAAAGAGAAGAAAAAAGCGTGATATTGCACAAATGCCAATCTACGCTCTAGTCTGCGGTCGCAGAACACACATGCGGACCGCAGATTCATCTCACACATCGCAGAGCTTTACAGGGTCTGGAGCTAAAAATCACGTCAAAAATGCAGCGCAATCTGTGATCGCAAAATCAACATGGGGACCGCATATGCGCCGCAGAACAAACAAGAAGAAACTCAAGGTCAAAGATGCGATGTAAATCTGCGGTCGCATAACTCAAATGCGGACCGCAGAATGGACTTGCGATGAAGACCTGGCACCTAGGATTTTGGATCTTCGGAGCGGCTGTTTAGAATGTAGACCGCAGACCTGTTTTGCGACAATTCTGCGGTCGCAGACGTGACATGGAAGGGCAAATTTGTCCATTTTCTGTCCCAAAATTGGTCCACCTATAAATAGTTTTAAGAGACCTTTATGGGCTCATCTTGTCTTACCTTTTAGCTACACTCTAAGACATTAATATTCAACTTTTAGCTACACTCCAAGATATTAATATTCTATCTTTTTGGAAGCTTTTAGGTGAAGAATCTTCTCTTTGTAAGCATTTATGACACTTAATATTAGTTGGTTGTTGTGTTTTAGCATGTGTAGCTAGTTATAAATACTAAGGTTGTTGACCCTAAATAGGTGTTATGTCAAAGGGTGTTTAACATTGTGTGTGTGTGTATATATATATATATATATATATATATAATGGTTGGTTGATATTTATTTACTTCTTGTTTTTCATTCATTGTTCGTGGTTGCAAACGTTAACAAAAGCCATTAAATTCTTGCTTTACTTCGGAAAGTGGGTTAGAATTTGGTAGAAGTAAATATCAATGACTCAAGGCTTTATACCTTATTTGATAAAATTGCTTAGGAATAAGTGGGTTTTAATTGAAATTTATTGATGGTTCTTAATAGCAGCTCTTTTATATTTGGGAAAATCATAAAGAGGAAATACTACTCATTCATTGGAAATTATTGGGTAGTATCTTAGACATCATTTGCATATCTAAAGGACCTCCCATTAGAAATATATCATGTTAACACATGTTGACATTACACTGCATTTAAGGGGACACAACCTTGGTTACTTTTATCCACTTGTTTACTCATTAATTGTTAAAATTAGTTGTTACTTAAACTCAAACAATCATACATACTCTTGTCACCATATACCATTCTCTCTTGTTACAATTAACCGAATAGAGATCGAACTCGAATCGAGAAACACACCAAACAAGTAACCTTTTCACACCTATTCCCTGTGGGATTAGACCCCAACATTGTTGTTGCTTCCAAATCCATCCATCTTACTTACTCAAAAGCTTCGAATGTCGAGATCAGGAGACTCTATCCAATCCATGATTATTATATTTGACATCGACCGCCTTACACTATTTATTAATGTGTAATTTGAGCGTATCAAATTTTGGCGCCGCTGCTGGGATACTATTAGGAGGAGCCATATTTGTTTCGTGTTTGTGCCAACAACATCATTAGAAGATGTGTTCCTGAAGAAGAGATGATGCCAATTCTCAAAGCATGAATGACCCTTCGGTTGGGGGTCATCATGGAGGAAACCAAGCCAATCAAATGGCCAAATCTTGTAATCAATGTCAACGACAAGGTTCTATTTCCAAGAGGCATGAAATGCCGATGCACTTTGTGATGGCGATAGAGATCTTTGATGTGTGGGGGTCGACTTCATGGGCCCCTTTGTGAGTTATTATGGGATGAAATATATCTTGGTGGCTGTGGACTACGTGTCCAAATGGGTTGAAGCCATTGCCTTACCAAACAATGAGGCGAGAAGTGTCACCGCATTTTTGAAGAAGAACATATTCTCTCAGTTTGGCACGCTTATAGCCATTCTTAGTGATAGTGGATCACGCTTCTGCAACAGAGCTTTTGCAGGTTTAGTTGAAAAGTATGGTGTCAAGCACAAGGTAGCCACACCTTATCATATGCAGTTTAGTGGTCAAGTTGAAGTGTCCCACCGGGAGATCAAGAATATCTAGCAAAAATTGTTAACGCAAATAGGACCGACTGGTGAAGAAAGCTAGATGATGCATTGTGGGCATACTGCACGGCCTACAAGTCTCCTATTGGTACTTCTCCTTACCGGATCATCTTTGGTAAATCAAGTCATCTACCCGTAGAGTTATAACACGAATCCATGTGGGCATTGAAGAAGTTGAATCTAGAATGGTCTGAGGCTGCAAAATTGAGGTTAACACAACTCAATGAACTGGAAGAATTCCGGTTCCATGCTTATGATAGTGCAGCTGTGTACAAAGAGCAGATGGAGTTTGTCCACGACAAAAAGATCTTGACGAGAGAGTTCAAGGTGGGTGATTTGGTCTTGCTCTTCAACTCGAGGCTCAAACTATTTCCAGGCAAGCTCAAATCCAAATGGTCCGATCCCTTCAAAGTGGTAAATGTCTCACCATATGGAGCGGTAGAACTAGAATCGACAGGCAGTTCTGGGATATTCAAAGTAAATGGCCAACGCATCAAGCATTACTTGGGCATTGATGGTGAAAAGCATTTAGTGGGGCAGCTAGCTCTCAAAGATGGTCCTTGCCCAACCATTGAGTGAAATTAAAGGAACATCAATCCCATCGTGCCACGACATTAAATCAAGCGCTTCATGGGAGACAACCCATGGGTGGTAACACCCTTTTTCTCTTTACATTTTTCATTTTTTTATGTTTACAAAGTCTGTTGGAGTGTATGGAGCTCAAAAAATCTCAACACTTGGTGAAACTGCTTGAAAAAGTAAAGGAAAAGCACAACATGAAGTAGAAATGCGATCGGAGAATTGATCTGCGGTTCGCAGATCCACCGCAAACATAATCAGAGAAGAGCCAAAATTGGCAGTTAAAAATGAGGCGGAAATGTTCATTCTGCGGTCCGCATGCTGAATCTGCGACCGCAAATTTGACCGCATTTGAGGCCTTCTAAAATCCTTCACACCCACATCGCAGAACACATATGTGATCGCATAGTATGCTCTGTGATGCTTTGGTCACCGCAGATAACACCGCAGAATTGCAAGGTACGTTCACTTACACTCCGTTTCAAAACAAAACAAAAATAAAAACAAAAAAAAAGAGAAAAGAGGTAAGCGATAGAAAATAAAGAAAAACGAAAAAAATCTGAAAAGAGGCAAGGAACTCAAATCGAACCCAAGCTAGGACAATCCCCATACTAAGAAACCACTCTCTAATATGCGCTTGTGCACTAATCCTGGTATATAAATCTCATCCAATCTCTTTCATTCAAAGCTCATGTGCATAGGTTTGATATAAGTTAGTTTGTGTGATTGCTTGTTGCTAAAAATGGTTGCATTTGGGCTAAGTATGCTGGGGGAAATGGGATTGAACAAAATAGGGCAAACATTTTAGGAGACTAGGGTTTTTCACTAAGAACGATGAGTTCTGCGGTCCGCATTTTTAATTGAGGACCGCATTGTGGTCGTAGACCTAACCATAGGTCACCTGGAGCCGCTGATGTTCTGAGGTCATTATGCGGTTCGCAGAATCACCGCATCTTCGACTCTTTTATTGGCTAAGTAAAATGGTAAAAATGCGGTGGAGAATGCGGTAGCAGAATTGATTTGCTGTCCACATATCTACCACACATTGAAACTGAGAATTGGAAAATTTTGAAATTTAAAATGATCATTCTGCGATGACTTTTCAGTTCGCATAGTGGTTTTTGCGACCGCATTATGCATCGCAGATTGACCAACCTATCGGACAAGCATGTCTGCAGTGATTCTGCGGTCCGCATAGTGGTTCTACGACTGCAGAATGGTCCACATTTTTACCATTTCTTTGTGAATTCTCTAAATCTTTTCCCAAAGTCTTGACGTGTAATTCCACCCTTGTGCAGATATGTCTCCCCGACAAAAATGAATAGCGACTAAGCCTCCCCAAGCGAAGAAACAAAAAGTTGAACATGCACAGGAACAGCCCTCCCAGCCTGAGGAGGAGGAGCTTCACCCTGAAGTAGACATACATGCCAAAGCCCGGAGAAAGCAATGGGCCGAAGGTGCAGAATACCATCTCCGCTGGGGAGTTGAGGGGTCTAGGGACAAGTAAAAAGCTGGGCTCCTCCGGAGGTCGCTTCTACCTGAAAAGCAATTAAGTCTAAATGAGTTGAAGGAGAGATACCCTCACATCCTCGCTAACATCAAGCGGAGGAAATGGATCGCTTTCACTGAGCTTCCTGCTGAGTACAATGAATCTATGGTGCGCGAGTTCTACGCATCCTACGGAGCATCTAGAACCAAGCACCATTAGCGGTAGAGGATGTATCTGGAGAGGGTAGAGGTTCGGGGTTTCACCATCAAGTGTAGTGCCAAAGCCATAAACAAATTACTCGTCCTAGAGTGGGAAGATGGCAAATCCACGGCAGAGTATGATGCCAAGTTTGCAAACAAAGAGGGTGAACGTAGCTGGATTGACTTCATCATTGCAAGTGAGACGCCAGCAAGGATACAACCAGGACACAAGATTTACAAGGAAAGTTTCTCGCGGGAGGGACGATACTGGCTTGCATTCCTCGCATCCAGATTGATCTCTACGCAGAACAAAACAGAAATTGCAATTGAGAAGGCTCTCCTGGTAGCTTGCATAATGCAGGGCATCAAGATCGATGTGGGGTCCATCATATTTCAGGAAATGGGTAAGCGGGCCATGCAGCATTCTAGATCTCTCCCATTCCCAGCATTGATCACAACTCTATGTCAAGCGGTTAATGTCCCGATGGATGTCCGGAAGGACAAATGGGCAGGGAGGCAGGTATTATAGATATCACCCGTCTTGGTGACGCTGTAGTGCCTCCCGTTGGTGTTGTTCAGGAGGACCTTCCTTCATACCAACCTAGTTTCACTCCTCAAGTAGATGCTGCAGAGTCCTCTACGCCTCAGACTGCCCCTACATCTACCACTGTTCAGATTCCATCTGCTCCTCCGACAATCTCAAAGCTTGGTATACTGGCCCAACATGCAAATGCCAAAGTTGACCAGCTTCTGAAGACATTGCCTAATTTGATCAAGCAAGCCCGCACTCCCATGCAAGTGGTCGTGGCAGATATTCAGCAAAAGCAATCAGCGTATGCAGAAAGGCTAAAGGGAATTGAGTTATGGTTGGAGAAAGTGGAAAGAGGTGAGGTGAGTGGACTGCCCGACCTCAAGAAGGAGGTTGCCTCTATGAAGGTCGAATTCCAAAAAATGCAAAATTTGGAATTCGATCTTTCATCCCTCCTTCCCTCGGAAGGTGCTCAAGGTACAGGCTTAGCTCCGGAATTGGGGATTGATTTCACAAATTTGATGACGGATCTTGTGGTTCCTACTCCCGGAGGCTCTCTTACTGATGCTCCCACTGGTCATATTGATATTGATTCTGATATGGAGACCGGTAGCTTAGATAAGTTGGAGGGTGACGGAGAAGATGAGGAAGATGATAGTTCGGGTTTCTCTAGTGACAAAGCCCCTCAGCTTAATGATAAGGGGAAGATGGTCGCTGAGGTTTCTACTCAGGACGATGAGATTACAGATGCTACTGCTGACGAGGTGGAGAGGGCACGAGTGAAGATTTCCCTGGAGATATCTTTGATTGACAGAGGGGGTCCTACCGCTCCTGTAGCACCCCCCCAACTACATAAGGTGCATCCAGCAGCTCTCAGGTGCCAGCAGATGATATTATCCCTCCAGCCTCAGTCCCGGTTACACACCTAGTTCCTTCCCCTACGTTACAGCAGCCACCAGCGGAGGAGAGCACACACCCGACTGAGTTAGTGTCAGTTCTCACTATCACATTAGAGGGTGATCCCTCCGGCAGTCAGCCAGCTACCGACTCCCATAGCACTTAGTGTGCCTCAGGGAGCTTCCCCCCAAACTCTACTCTTTACTTCTATGCATTGGGGACAATGCATCGTTTATAGTTGGGGGTGGGCAGGTAGTCTTATGTCATTTTTGTTGTGTATATAGTTGTATATATAGCTGGAAACTCATATATCTATGATGTATGACTTTGGTATATGAGTGACGTATGATTTTGGTTTTTGATAAAAGTTGCTGAATTCGTATTCGTGTTTGTTAAATATCATTTTGTGAAGCAATTCCCCTTGGTTTTTTTTTTTCTGGTTCTTTTCCGAAGGTGTAATAGTAGAATCAGGATCTTAGGAGTAAATCAGTGTGACCGGTTTGGTGTAATTGCCTAGTATCAAGCATGTGTATCTGTACATAGCACATACCTTCATATAGTGATTCTTGTCGACTTTTCCCAATGTTAGATAGATTGACGACTGTCTTAAGGGAATTTGTCTCGATGATCAATTTTGTGAATCTAAGGCTTGCTCTGTGACTCTATGGCAACCTGGAATTATACTTGTATCTATGATGAAGGCTTTAAGTTGCAAAATAGTTACTCGGAAGTGTCAAATTATGTGAATGAAGAAGTTCATGTACCATGTGTGTGTGAGTTCTTTGTTTGTAAATAATTCTCGTATTTACTTCTATCATCTAGAACTTGCCCGGTTAGTCTTTCAATGCTAATGATAGTATGTTTGGTTGGAGGAATGATCTTAGGCATTCGTTGTGATTATGTGCAAAACCTCTTTAGCCTTTCAAGCATACCCGTGCACTAGCACCCAATTTGAGACATTTTAACCTTTCTTTGGCAAACCGATGACAAACCTTTTCCGTTTTGAAAAACAATTTCCTCTCTTGAACCCGTTCCTCTTTGAACACTAAGAATGAGGCTAAAAGCCTAAGTTGGGGGTAAGGTCAAAGTGGAAGATCGTTAAGGGTGTATGTGAGTTTAGGGCATCATACCTCAAAAGAGTTTGTGAAATTGTTCGGCTAAAAAAAAGTGATAACCAAAAGCAAGAGAAGAAAAATAAAAAGAAAAGAAAAATCTAATAAATGTTTATTTTTACAAAATTGGGAGTCTTGAACAATAATGAAAAGGTATGTAATGTAGCTCTATACTGGAGGCTAGACGAAAACAAAAATATGGGGGTTTGAAAAAGAATGCAAAAGAATGGTAAAATGTGATTAGTGTTCAAAGAGGGTGAAGTCACTTGTACCCAAATGTCTATCCAACCCATCCCTGAACCTACATTACAAGCCAAAAAGCCCTTATGAGACATCCAAACGAACATTCTTGAATAAGCGGCGAATTAAAATAAGGGCAAGCCTATGGTATGACATGTTGTATCACTTGAAGTTATTTCTGAGAGTGAGTGTGTTTGTAAATAATCCCTCTTTTGCCGTCTTTGTAAATATTGTGATTATGGGACTTTCTTTCTGGTAAGGGTATATGAACTCTGGAATTGAACTGACGTTGAGCTTTTTGAGTCAATTAAACATGCACTCAGCTGAGGGTAGCATCTAGTCACAATGTTGAGGCTTTGAGTTCACAGGATTGATTAGTCTTCTCTGTACATACTTCTAGTCTAGGAAGGGTGAAGCAATTGTAAATGCATGCTCGAAGAACTAGCAATGAACACCATCATGGTTCACTACTGTTTCGTATTTGTAAATAGATTTAAGGATAGGTTGAGTATGTTTTGCTTGCTTGAGGACAAGCAAGAGTTTAAGTTGGGGGTATTGATGTGCCGGAGAATTTTGGCACATTTCAATACTAATTGCTTAGATTCTAGCTTGTTTTAATGCAATTATAACTGATACTCATGTAGATTTGTTGTTCTTACAGCACAAGAGGAAGTGAAGACCAAGGATATGAGAATGGACGCAAAAAGAGAAGAAAAGAGCATGCTATTGCACAAATGCCAATCCGCGGTCTAGTCTGTGCTCACAGAACACATATGCGGACCACATATTTATCTCTCACATCGCAGAGCTTTACAGGGTCTGGAGCTAAAAATCACGTCAAGAATGCGGCACAATCTGCGATTGCAGAATCAACATGCGGACCGCATATGTGCCGCAGAATGAACAAGAAGAAACTCAAGGTCAAAGATGCGATGCAAATCTGCGGTCGCATAATTCAAATGCGGACCGCAGAATGGACCTGCGATGAAGACCTGGCACCTTGAGTTTTGGATCTGCGGAGCGGCTGCTCAGAATGCGGACCGCAGACCTGTTCTGCGACAACTCTGCGGTCGCAGACGTGACATGGAAGGGCAAATTTGTCCATTTTCTATCCCGAAATTGGTCCACCTATAAATAGTTTTAAGAGACCTTTGTGGGCTCATCTTGTCTTACCTTTTAACTACACTCCAAGACATTAATATTCTCTCTTTTTGAAAGCTTTTGGGTGAAGAATCTTCTCTTTGTAAGCATTTATGACACTTATTATTAGTTGGCTTTTGTGTTTTGGGATGTGTAGCTAGTTTTAAATACTAGGGTTGTGGACCCTAAATAGGTGTTATGTTAATGGGTGTTTAACATTGAATATATATATATATATATATATATATATATATATATATATATATATATATATATATATATATATATATATATAATGGTTGTTTGATATTTATTTACTTCTTGTTCTTCATTCATTGTTGGTGGTTGCAAACATTAACAAAAGTCATTAAATTCTTGCTTTGCTTCGGAAAGTGGGTTAGAATTTGATAGAAATAAATATCAATGACTCAAGGCTTTAACCTTATTTGATAAAATCACTTAGGAATAAGTGGGTTTTAATTGGCATTTATTGATGGCTCTTAATATCAACTCTTTTATATTTGGAAAAATCATAAAGAGGAAATACTACTCATTCATTGGAAAATATTGGGTAGTAGACATTATTTGCATATCTAACGGACTTCCTATTAGAAATATATCATATTAACACCTGTTGACATTACACTACATTAAAGGGGCCACGACCTTGGTTGCTTTTATCCACTTGTTTACTTATTAATTGTTGAAATTAGGTGTTGCTAAAACTCAAACAATCATACATACTCTTGTCACCACACACCAATCTCTCTTATTTCAATTAACCGAATAGAGATCGAACTCGAGTCCAGCAACACACTGAACAAGTAACTTTTTCACACCTATTCCCTGTGGGATTCGACCCCAACCTTGTTGGATGATTTTATTTGATATCGACCACCTTACACTATTTATTAAAGTGTAATTTGAGCGTATCAAATTTTTATTTACAAAGACGGCTAAAGAGGGATCATTTACAAACACACTCACTCTCAGAAAGAACTTCAAGTGCTACAACATGTCATACCATAGGCTTACCCTTATTTTAATTCACCGCTTATTCAAGAATGTTCGATTGGAGGTCTCATAAGGGCTTTTTGGCTTGTAATGTAGGTTCGGGAATGGGTTGGATAGACATTTGGATACAAGTGACTTCACCCTCTTTGAACACTAATCACATTTTACCATTCTTTTTCAAACCCCCATATTTTTGTTTTCGTCTAGCCTCCAGTATAAAGCTACATTACATACCTTTTCACAAACTCTTTTGAGGTATGATGCCCTAAACTCACATACACCCTTAAAATAGGTGCTCTAGCGCAGCTTAAAATTGTTAGGTTGTGAATCGTCTCTTTTAGCCCTTCCTTTAAAAGAGTTCTCACATGTCGAAACCCGCTTTTGCGAGAAAAACAGGCGCGACAGCATGTCGACTCTGTTGGGGATTTACACTTAGGCTCTTAACATAGCAAATCTGGTTTGTATGGATTAGTTTTCTTTGATAAAATGTGCTTCCTCCTTCATTTTTTTGGTAGCAACATGCACATCCCTCTCCCATTTTCCTTCATTTGTCTAATTCATTGTCATGCCCATCCCTCTTCTATTTTCTCTTTACTTTTTTAAATATGCAAATCCCTTCCCTTATCACCCTTTCCTTGCTTAAATTGGTTGGAACATGCATATCCCTCTCCTATTCACCCTTATTTGCTATAACTACTCCTCATCTGTTTAAATAATGCTACATCATCCCTCTCCCATCCCTGCAACCTTGCTTTCTTTATTAACTTCTCATATATCCTGCAAACTAACTTTTTTCCTTTGTCTTTCTTTTATATTCGATATGTTTTACCTTAATATTTTGTTCACCGTTTTTTATATATTTGACATCCAAATACTTGTCAATGTGTTGTTATCTCTGCATACTACATGCTCCACATCATATTCCACTCGTGCCAATTATCAACATAGTGGCGCTTGATAAGTGTCCGTGCTCTTCCAAAATAACCCTTTTTAAATCGAAAAGGCTTATTTGTAATAGACTAGTCGATAAGCGGCATGGTCGAGGATTCTGTGCAATTCCCTCTCAAGTTATCCACTTGAGAGTACCAGTCTAGGACACTTTTGAAATCCTACACCAACATCAAGTATACATGCATCATATTAAACCTAGTACGGGTAATAACATTTTCGATATGATATCCCACTAAGATAAGCCTTGTCCAAGTCCGAAGGGATTTCCACAATCCCAATGGACACCATCACATTATGTACATTGCTTGGAGAAGATATGTGAATATGTTGATCATTAGTGTGTCAATAGTCGGATCTGGAGGGGGAAGGGCTAACTCTATTTCTTTGTAGAAAATAAAGCACGAAGTTCCCAGGTTTGGTATGGTCCAAAAACATCCCATCTTTGCTACTGCATTGGCGAAAAAATCTCGCACCTTGATACAAGAATCAAGTAAGAAGGGTCCTAGGTCGTTTGCCATCTTTGTTAGACATCCGACAAAATAGGGAATTGATTGATGCCACTACTATGTCTTGGGATGAAAAGAGGGTTGTCTTCCGTTTCGATGACATAGAGATGACTCCTCTCTTGGAGGAAATATAAGGTTTTGCTAATATGCCATGGGATAGTCCCAGATTACTAGTACCAGAGAAGCGCACCCCTCATAATTTTCGAAAAAGTTAGCTTTCAAGAAAAATGATGAACTGCTTTGTTTGAAGAAGTCGTACAACCCATTTGAATTTCTTTATGAACGTTATGGGCACAACAAGTTATAACGCCGTTATCATGATGAAATCGTCATTACTTACTTGGGTTGGAAGCCCATCGAGTCTACGTGTTCATTGTTTGCTTCATGGGGTTGCCGATAGTTCCGATGAAATGGGGAAGGATCTGCACTCGTCTAGCCATGGTCGCGAGGACCTTAATGGAAGGCAATGAGGGGAAAACCTACACTATCATCCCCATGATCTTGGTTGAAATGTACTGTGCTCTAGATCGGTGCACGCAGGGGTTCGGCCACTTTGAGGTGTCGTAATCTGCTCCTCCAAGTTTGGTAACTAGAATATTTTAAAGAGGAGAGTATCGCTAGGAGATCCTGTGTCGACCATTGAATGACCACATAGCTTACAATCACCCAAAGAGAATGACATTTATCCTAGATAGGTTTGCACAACTTGGAAATTTTGTGAGCTGGGTGCGCTTCTTCACCAATTTGACGGACGAGCAGGTACATAGGGTGTTCGAATGGTTTCCTAGCAGTAAGTTCATCATTTCAAGAGAGATTATGCATCTAGTACTGATCAGGTTGAGGGGAATTTATCCTTATGCTCCCATAAGGATAATGAGACAAGCGGGAAGAAAATAGGTTATACCTCAATTTTCCAACATGGTCCAATACAAAGTAGACTTTAAAGGAGAAATTATACCATTCAAGTTCGAGGAACAACGTATGTTGAATCAGAAAGTCATTGTGGAAAAGGATACTACTGAGCCAGACAAATATCACGATGGTCATGTGTACTTCTACCCATCATGGCTAGTGGGTGATATAGCAGGAGACGTCGAGCCGAGAAGTAATTTGAAAAACTGGACCATAGATGACACTGCTGAAGCACAAGTCAAGTATAAGAGGTTACACAAGAGAGTCTTTGATTCTGAAGCTATGCATCTTGAGCAACACAAATTGAATATGGACTCAATCAACGAATAGAAGGAAACTGCTTCCAAATCAAAAGAAATACTGGAATATCTGGAGCAAGGGTTGATGGAACTTGAAGGGAAAATGAGGAAAAAGGATTGCAGGCTGTCAAAACATGAATGGCAATGGAGGATGGCTACTAGAAAAGGCTTATCTGTTGTTGGATATGCGCGACTTGGGGAATCTGATCGATGTAGTCAAAAGAGCCAAGCACGGGGAAGGTCCTCGTAAGAAGAGTAGATTAGGGGAATGTTGTTTTACTTCTTTCTAGTTTAGATTAGATTCGATTGTGATAAGGAACATGACATTAGAAACTCTCTTATTATTATCATTTTAGCAAATATTTGATTTATTTTCACATTAATGGAATGACACAATTATTGGCATCAATCTTCTCCAAGTCTATGTATCGCTAAGCCTACCTCGGGCATAACAAGGTCCCCCGAATTAGGATGCGGATTTACTTTGCAAAGCAAGTTTAATATTGCAAGCATTCTTTGAATACCCCTTACTGACTTGGCTACCTTTTTTTTTCTTTTCTTTTGTTGATTCCCATTCCCTAAGGTTGGTTCGTGCATACAAGCATCTTTCGCATATCAAACTAGATCCAGAGGTCCTCCACCTCCCTCTTCACCAAGTGATCCTAACGGCAAAAGTAAAGGGAAAGGAAAGATGGATGATTTAAGTAGTAACATTAGAGACAATGTAGAAAACATTGAAACTTCGGATGGCCGAAGTACTCCAGCACAAAACGATTTGGCCATGCGCATGGGACAAAAAATATTGGAGTTACAGGGAAAGGTTGAGCATTTCTGGAACTTGGAAAACCTTTTCTTCACTCTAAATGTCCCCGATATCAACTAACATAACACAAACGCCAAAAACCTGGCACCTCCTTAAAACACACAAAACCAAAATCTGCAAAATCCTCCTGCACCTCATCAATACACCACACCTCCTAAAAATCCTAATCCTCCATAACATTATCACCATCCAGCTCAGTATCCATAAACCAATACCTATCACAATCCTCAAAACTCACCAGAACCTACCCCTGATCCCCAAAGCTCAACCAACAACCACCACTATGCCCAAATTCTTGAAGCCCTTCTAAGCAATCCCATATACGTGGAAACCTTACCGTACACCCACAACAGACCTTACATATACTTGAATCCGCCGAGAAGGGCCCGCTCATCCAGAATATGGTGGAAGAATTCAAGAAGCTTACTGGAAGAGTTTCAAAGCATCAACGGTGGCAAAGGCATTGAGGGTCTAAATTATGAGGATTTGTGTATTCAGTCATATGTAGAATTGTTAGAGGGTGTCAAACCTCCTAAGTTTGAAATGTTTGACAGAACAGGTGATCCAAAGGTGCATTTGAGAACGTATTGTGACAAGCTTTTAGGGGTTGGCAATGACTGAAGAATCCACATAAAGATGTTCGTGAGGAGCCTCACGGGAAATGCCTTGTCTTGGTACATCAGTCATAACCTAAAGAAATGGGTTAATTGGGTGAGCATGGCATAAGATTTTATGGACAGGTTCAGGTTTAGCACGGAAAATGCACCAGATGTTTTCTATATTATGAATCTTAAGAAAAACCCAATAGAAACTTTATGCGCGTATGCTACTCGATAGAGGTCTAAGGCTGCAAAGGTAATGCCAACACTGGAAGAAGAACTGATGAATAAGTTTTTTGTTAGAGCCCATGATCAGCAGTACTATAAAAGGTTGATGGTTATTGAAAACCATAAGTTGTCTGATATCATAAAACTGGGAGAAAGAATAGAAGAAGGGATTAAAAGTGGAATGGGGACAAATTTTGAAGTACTCCAAACTACAAATAAAGCCTTACAATCGGGAGGTATCTCCAAGAAGAAAGAAGTAGGGGCAATGATGGTAGCCTAAGGTCCAATGTCTCCTCTTACATACCAAACACCTTTACCCACATATCAGCCTTCACCTACTAGATACCAACAACCTGCAGCCATTTACCATACTTATAACACTCAGCATACTATCACTCACCACCAGCTCGCCAAAATTACCAAAAACCAAGACCAAATTTTGACTCCAGACCACCCAAACAATACACTTCATCACTGAACCCGTAGACCAGCTTAATGAGAGACTGAAGGCTGCCGCTATGTCACTCTTATCCCTGTTGTTGCTTTTGAAAACTAACGTCATATAGGCAAAAGAGACAACACCCAATGTTTATGACAATCCTCTCCTAGATCACAGAGGTGAGGGGGTGAACATGATAGAGACTAAGGAAGAATGGGATCCGGAAGGGTTGATTGGACTCATTTGGGGGGGGGGGGGGAGGTTATCCTAAAATATCTTCAGCCACCCTCGCATCCATTGTAGTGAAAACTCAGGTGTCGATGGAAGTTGAGGTAGCCGCACCAACTCCATTTGAGGTTGAGGTAATAACACTATTCACCGTGACGCCGTCCAATGTTATACCATGGAATTATGCTGCGGAGGCAAGAAGTAAAGGAAAGGAAAGGCAAAAATGGAAGAAATAGGGGCAACACAGGGCACGGCCAGGACCGTTAGGGTTTGTGCACCGAGAATTTGGGAGGAACAAGCAAAGAAGCTGCCTCTAAGTCGATTGTCATTGAGACTAGCCCAGATGACCTTTGGAGAAAGGTGCAAGCGAGAGAATATTTTGTGGTTGATCATATGAATAAAACCCCTGCTCAAATATCCATTTATCACTACTGTAAAACTCCGACGCACACAAAAATGCCCTGATGAAGGTGTTGAATGAAGCCTATATATCCGATAACGTTACCAGCAAAGAAATTGCCGACATGATAGGACACATGTTGGGAATCCAAAAATCACTTTTTATGAAGATGAGATCCCACCAGAAGGACTAAGACACAATAGGTCACTACATATCGCAATGCAAATTTGAGGATAAATTCATCGCTGGGGTCCTGATAGATAGGGGTTCAAATCTCAACATATGTCCGCTGACTATTATGAAGAGGCTGGGTAAAGGTCTGTATGAGATAGGAGCAGGAAGTATGAATGTGAAAGCATTTGATGGGTCTAAAAGGGCCACAATTGGAGAGATCAACCTCAGCCTACATATGGGCCCGACATGGTTTGATATCGAGTTTCAAGTGCTGGATATATCTGCAACTTACAACCTACTGTTGGGACGACCCTAGATACATGCCATTGGGGTCATAGCCTCTATTATCCATCATGATGTGAAACTTAAATGGAACCATCAGGAAGTGATCATCCATGGAGATGGGAGTGAGCCCATTTATACCAATCAGACTATTTCAATCGTCGAAAATAGAAGGAAGTTGGGTAGCGAAATATACCATCGCATCGAACGCATCAAAGTAATAGAGAAAGACAAATGGTGAAGCAACAAGATAGAAAGCATATTGCTATGGATGGGTTATGAATCCGGCGAGGGTCTCACCAAGAATCTACAAGGGATCACCAAACTGGTATAGTTGAAGTATCATGGTACAACTTTTGGGCTTGGGTATGAGTACACTTGGAAAGAGTATAAGGACCGGTCGCCAGTATGGCATGGCCCTTATTATCCATTGGAAAAACTAATACCACATTTGCACCAGACATTTCAACAAATCGACATGATATGGGGGTCGGAAGAAGATGAAGATTTAGCCGGCGTAAGGAATTTATTTCTGGATAATGAAGACATGGACTATAGTGTGATAGTTGGGGAGGAGGAGGAGGAAGACCTTACTACTTAGACCATAGAGAAAGGAGCTATTGTCAAGAATTGGATTGCTGCACCATCCCTGACCCGTCGAGTTCCTGGGTAGTCGGGCAATTAGCACAATTTATTTTTAAAAGCAATCTCGAGCATTTAAGACATTTTTAGTATTCTGTTTTGAACATATTTTGTTTTAATAATTACTCGATCACTGAGTCGTACTTGTTTTTGATATTTTTAAGATTTATTTAATGAATTGCTTTTTAGTATTTATTATTATCCTTTACATTTTTCTCTACAACATTATTATTACTTATGCCGATGAACCTATGACTTTGACATGTAATGAGAAAATGCAGCATAATGATAGTGATTCAGGGGATATGGAAGATGATATAATACCACAGGAAATTGTCTGAGAGGTGGAAAATTTTGAAAACAAGCATAAGTTAAACTTGGATGAAACCGAAATAGTTAACATAGGAGACTCCAAAACAATCAAGGAAACCCATATAAGTATTCACCTATCACCATCAGAGAAAGAAGAGTGCATTCAGTTCTTGAAAAAGTATGAAGACACTTTGCATGATCATACGATGATATGACTGGTCTGAGCACATAAATATTGGCTCACAAGTTGCCCATCGATCCTATGTGCCCACCAGTGAAACAGAAGCTCAAATAATTCAGCTAGGTATTATTTTGAAGATAAAATAAGAATTCACTAAGCAAATCAAAGACAAGGTTCTCAGAGCGGTTGAATATCCAATCTAGTTAGCCAACATTGTACCTGTTTCGAAGAAGGATGGGAAAGTGAAAGTATGTGTCAATTATCAGGATTTAAATGGAGCAAGTCCCAAAGACAATTTTTCATTGCCCAATATACACATACTGATCAACAAATGTGCCAAGCATGAGCTCTGGTATTTTGTGGATTGCTTTGCAAGATATCATCAAATCGGGATGGATGAAGAGGATGCGGAAAAAATAGCCTCTATCACTCTATGGGGTATGTATTGCTATAAAATGTTGTCATTTCGCCTAAAGAATGCTGGAGCCACATACATGAGAGCCATGACAACCATTTTCCACGACATGCTACACAAGGAAATAGAGGTGTACGTGGATGACATCATCATCAAATCCAGAAGAAGAATAGATCATATAGCAAAGTTGAGGAAATTCTTTAATCGGCTTCGAAGGTATAATCGGAAACTCAATCCTGTAAAGTGTGCCTTCGGAGTCCCTATAAGAAAAATTGCTAAGTTTCATCATCAGTCGTTGAGGGATTGGACTAGACGCATCAAAGGTCAAAGCTATCCAAGACTTGCCACCTCCAAAGAGCAAGAAAGATGTGATAAGTTTCTTAGGGCGTCTCAAATATATCAGTCGTTTCATAGCACAATCAACTGTAATCTGTGAACTGATTTTCTGAATGTTGAAGAAAGATGATGCAACAAGCTGGACTGAAGAATGCCAAAAAGCCTTCGACAAAATCAAAGAATATTTGTCCAAACCACCCGTCCTAGTCTTCCCAGGACCCGGGAGACCTATATTACTCTACCTATCTATACTAGATAGGGATTTTGGCTGTGTCTTCGGACAACATGACGAGACGGAAAGAAAGGAGCAGGCCATATTCTATCTGAGTAAGAAGGTCACACCCTTCGAAGCATAGTATTCTTTGTTGGAATTCACCTGCTGTGCTTTAACATGGATAGCTCAAAGGTTGAGGCATTATTTCTGTTCCTACACCATATATCTTATATCAAGAATGGATCATCTAAAATACATCTTCTAGAAACCCATGTCTACGAAGAAGTTAGCAAAATGGCAGATTATTAAGTGAGTCGACATTATCTACGTAACTCATAAGGCGGGCAAAGGCAAGCATTGGAAGATCATCTTGCAAAAAATCCTGTAGGTGGAGAATACGAACCACTAAAAATGTATTTTCCCAATGAAAGATATCATTCATAGGAGGGGATATAACCGAAACATATGATGTATAGAGAATGTTCTTCGATGGAGATGCAAACTTCAAAGGAGCAGGTATTGGATCCGCATTAGTATCAAAAACAAGTCAACATTATCCAGTGTCTGCAAAGCTCAGGTTCCCATATACCAACAACATGGCAAAATACGAGGCTTGCATCTTAGAACTCAGGTTAGCAATCAAACATGAACGTTCAGGAATTGCTAGTAATTGGAGATTCAGACATTTTGGTACATCATGTTCTAGGAGAATGATGTACAAACAATACCAAATATATTTCCATATTTTCACTATGTACAAGAGTTGATGAAGAGATTCACGGTAGAATTCAAACACGTTCCGAGGATTCAGAATGGGTTCGCCAATGCATTGGCTACTTTATCTTCCATGATACAACACCCAGACACGAATTTCATCGACCCATCCCAGCAGGGATTCAAAATCAGTTGGTTTATTGGGCTCAAGTTGAAGAAGAAACTGATGGGAAATTCATGGTTCCACGACATCAAAGAGTATTTGCAAAAGGAGAATACCCGAAGCATGCAAATCATACTCTGAAGCGCACACTCCGAAGGTTATCCAACCATTTCTTCTAAAGTGGAGGAATTTTGTATAGAAGGACTCCAGATGTAGGGTTATTACGGTGTGTCAATGCCAAGGAAGAATCCAAATTGGTCGAAGAGATACATGGCGTAACTTGGAGACCATACATGAATGGCTTCGTCTTAGCTAAGAAGATATTAAGAGCGGGATATTTTTTTATGACTATGGAAACAGACTGCATCAGGTATGTCCAATAATGTCATCAATGCCAAGTACATGCTCATATGATATGAGTGTCACCCAATTAACTCAATGCGACAAGCACACCCTGGCCTTTCTCTGCTTGGGGCATAGATGTCATCAGTCCAATCGAACATGTTGCTTCAAACGGGAATAAATTTATTCTGATGGCCATAGATTATTTCACAAAATGGGTTGAAGCCACATCTTACAAAGCTGTAACTAAGAAGGTCACCGCAAACTTTGTTTGAGATCGCATTATTTGTCAGTTCAGAGTGCCAGAGTTAATCATCACCCACAATGCCACAATTCTCAACAGTGATCTGATGAAGACCTTGTGTGAAACTTTCAAGATCAAGCACAAGAATTGCACAGTATATAGTCCGTAAATGAATGGAGCCGTAGAAGTTGCCAACATAAATATCAAGAAGATATTAAGGAAGATGGTAGATAATCTCAAACAATGGAATAAGAAGTTGTCGTTCGCTGTACTTGGATATCGTACCACGATTCGCACATCAACAGGGGAAACTCCTTACTTGCTGGTCTATGGTACTAGAGACGTCATTCCCGCCAAAGTAGAAATTCCTTCTTTGAGAATCATACAAGATACCAAACTCAGTGATGCAAAATAAATACAAAGTCGTTATGAACAACTGGCTCTTATTGATGAAAAAATAATGAATGCGATGTGTCACGATCAACTTTGCCAGAACAAAATGTCCAGAGCTTTCAACAAAAGGGTCAGGCCTAGACAGTTCACACTGGGGCAGTTAGTGCTAAAGAAAATCTTTCCACATCAAGATGAAGCCAAAGGAAAGTTTTCACCCAACTAGCAAGGTCCTTACATGGTTCATTTGATGTAACTAAACTACGCTTGACCCGATTCCCATTTAAGAGAGGAAACATAAGCACCCATGCGGGTTTGGTCACTTCTTAATAAAAGCTTCATTTTCCATGTTCAGAAACTGGGCAGAATTTTGAGAAGGACCCTCAAATTTCTGAAGCAAGTTCAACCGATTTTGTCATATGAGGAATAGTCAAAGAATCGCTTCCAAACCGGGGCAGAATTTTGAGAAGGACACTCAAAATTCTAAACAAAGAAGGTCACGATGTCTTTAAAATATGTCACAATATTGGTTCGTCTAACTTACTTCATATCACATACTACTATATTTTTCAAATAATTATATTTATCAAATGTATGCATATTTTTGAAAACTTTATTTCTATGATAGCCAGATGTTACCCATGGTAACTCAAATAGAATTCCAAGACAGGAGCAAAGACAAGGCAGAAACCGAAAGCACGAACCAACCTTCCCCCACAGAACTCACAATTTATCTTTGAATACAGGAATAATAAGATAACGATATTTGCAGATACATCAAGACACTACCTTCAAGATAACAAATTATCTAGCGCAACCATCCTCAGCTAAGAAATATTTTACTCTCCCATTGTCTGTCTTTCCTTGAATTTACACTAAGCATTGTCTCCTCTTTGCGAGAGGCTAATTATTGCCTCCCTAATTGCATAGGGCCAAGCATTGTTTTTTCCTGCATGAGACTAAGCATTATATCCTCCTCTTGCATGAGGCTAAGCATTGCCTCCCCAATTGCATAAGGCTGGGCACTGCCTTTCCTTGCATCGAGAATAAGCATTGTCTCCTCCTTTCATGAGGCTAAGCATTGCCTCCCTAATTGTATAAGACCGAAGAATAAGAAAGCCCCGAACTAGCAAGGGAAAAATATCCCTCCACCGGGGCAGCAAAGGATAATGTATAATTTCCCTTTATCTTTTGTAATTATGCAAAAACCTTTTAATGAGTTTGGCACTTTATTCAATAAAGGAATATTTTTCTTAAGTGTTGTGCAAAAGTATCCTTTTTACGTTTAATTTATAAAGCTTCGGGTATATTTCTTCATCCAATAGATTTCAATTTTGGGCATACATGCTTCCGAAATACCCTTTACTGTGAGAATTTCATAAAAGAGGTCCCTTATGTTTATGGTGCTCTTGAAGATGATGTCTCACGTTCATTCCGGCACGAGCATTTAAAATTTTTGTTAACTTTCAAACAATAAAATTAACCCATCGATTGGACAAGAAATAAGATAAAACCAAAAGGACTTTATTTTATTACCTCTATCTTTAAAAGTAGATAGACATTCATTTGCTTAAGTAAATAAAGTTTTCAATACATGTGGCTAAATTGTATAACTTATTTCTTTGGGGCTGATCATGCAGTCCATGGTCCTGATGAGACATTGATCCTGGTTCTTACAGTCCTCGATTTCCGTGGACCTCTAGAGTATCGTATCATGTATTATTTCTCCCAGTGTTCAAATACTAAGTATGGGAATCTGAACACTGGAAGTTTTGTATCCATATTATTGCTTCATCGGTGGAAACAACTTGTGGACGGTTACATAATCTTTTTGAATAATGGAAGGCGGTGCTTGCCATCGAACCAATGATTATTTAACCATCCGCATAGTTGTTTACCATCGATGTGAGAATTTTAGTGCCTTAATATTTGAAGGTCTTGACTTTGTCGATGATGTTTTCTTCATATTATGATTTTCATTACTACCTCGTTAAAAACCTTGCCAGGAAAACCCGAATGGGACAAAAATTGGTCGAAGGAAAAAAGAGTGCAGCACATACTTCCAGTATCTGTAGGAATTATCAGCAATAATAACTTTTGAGGTGAATCACATTCAAATTGCTAGGCAATTTAACTCCATCTTGATTTTTCAATTCATATGATCCTTTACCAGTGATAGCTAAAACCCGGTAAGGACCTTTCTACGTTGTTTCTAGCTTTCTGGCATTGACTTCCCCAGTGCTCTGAGTAACCTTTCTCAAAATCAAATCTCCTGCTTTGAAATAGCAAAGATATGACATGCGATTATAATACCTTTATATCATTTGCTTTTAAGATACCACACTCACGTATGCCAAGTCCTATTGTTCTTCAAGAAAGTCTAGCTTCACCAGTAACACTTCATTATTTTCTTTTTCGTTTACTCTGGAAAATCTCAAAGTCGGCTCCCTTACTTCCACCGGTATCAGAACCTTTGAGCTGTATATGAGAGAGAAGGGTGTTTTTCTCGTGCTCGACTTCGTTATTATCTTATATACCCATAGCGCTCCCAGTAGCTCATTGGGCCACTTTCCCTTAGCATCTTCCAACTTCTTTTTATGATTTTGAATAATTACCTTGTTGGTTGATTTTGTATGTACCTTAACACTCGGTTGGTATGGTAAAGACGTAATTCTTTTGATCTTTAACCCTTCTAAGAACTTTGTGGCTTTTGAGCCTACGAACTACATCTCGTTCCACAAGCAATCTCCTTCGGTATTCCAAATCGGTAGACTATGTGGTCCATATTAAGTCGAGCAATTCCCGTTCTTCGGTCTACTGATAATGACACATTTCAACCTATTTAGTGAAATAATTAGATAAGGAATCTTACCTTGCCGGAAATTGGTGCTAAAGGTCCAACTATGTCTATCCCTCATTAAATAATGGCCATAGAGACACCACCGAATGCATAAGTTATGCTGGTTGGTGCACTAATTATGCATGATGTTGATATTTTTCGCATTTTTATATGAATTTCTTGAATCCTGCTCTATCCTAGGCTAGTAATAACCTGCCCTAATCAACTTTAGAACAAACGTGTCTACACCAGAATGATTTTCGCAAATTCCTTCGTGTACTTTCCATATCACATAGTCTGCCTCACCTCCGAGGCCCCTAGACATCGAGCCAGTGGTCCTTTGAATGATCTCCTGGATAACTATCCATCTACGAGGCAGTAGTAAGATGCTTTGGTCCATAGTGCCCCGGACGCCTTCGAATCTTCCAGTAATTTTAGCATGACTAAGATATTCAATGAACTCATTCCACCAGTACCAAAATAAGTTGGTTGAATTTACTTCGCAAAGGTCTTCCACATCCAACACCAGATGCAGCAATTGGATGACTGTACCAAAATATGATCTTTTTATCTCCATGGACAACCCCACATTAGACAACATGTCTGCCTCTGCGTTTTCCTACCTCGGAATATGGACGATTGCCATTCTTTAAATCGTGCAAATAATCCTTGAAACTTGTTTAAGTACTGTTGCATATGCTCTTTTTTTGCGTCAAAATCCCGTACACTTGGTTGGTCACCAGTTGGGAGTCGCAATTTACCTCAATGACCTCAGAACCTAGTCCCCAAGTTCAAGTCCTGCAACCAAAGCCACATAATCTGCTTTATTGTTAGTTAGTGGCACGATTATAATGGCCTAACTTAGGGTCTCCCCCGATGGTGTGATCAAAACTACCCCGAGACCGGACCCTTTTACGTTGGAGGCTTTGCTTGACAAGGTCCAAATTTCTGATGTCGTTCCCGACACCAGCACTTCTTCTTTAGCAGCCAAAGGAAGTAAACCCAGACTGATGTTGGCTACGAAGCCGGCCAAAACTTATGACTTTATTGTAGTGTTGGGTTTGTAGTCAATGTTGAACTTGCTAATTTTGACTGCCCATTTAGACAAATGGCCTGAAACTCAAGCTTGTGAAGGACATTCCTTAAGATAAAGGTTGTCACAATGGCTATTGGGTGGCACTAAAACTAAGTCCTAAGCTTTCATCAGGCAACTATGAGAGCTAAGGCTAGATTTTCGAGGCGCGAATTAGTCTCTGCTCCTTACAATAAATGTATATATGTAATAGACATGAAATTACCTACCTTCTTCCTTTCGGACCAAAATCTCACTTATAGTTACTTCTGAGACTGCTAGATAGATTAACAACTACTCTCCTTCCCCCAGTTATGACAATAACTGGGGGCTGGAAAAATACGTTTTTAGGTCTTTCAGTAGTTGTTGGCATTTTGGAGTCCATACGAAGTCGTTCTTCTTTTTCAGAAGTGAAAAGAAATGATGATACTTTTTCGAAGACCTTGAGATGAACTTTCTTAGAGCCGCCAACCTTCCGGGCTGTCTCTGCACTTCATTCATGCATGTTAGCCATAATTTCTTCAATGACTTTGATTTTGTCAATATTAACTTTGATCCCCCTTTGTGAGACAAGAAACCCCAAGAACTATCTGGAGCCAACCCCGAAGGCACACTTCTCGAGGTTGAGTTTTATATTGTACTTCCTTGGAATGTCGAAAATTTCTTGGAGATGTTTCAAATAATCCCCTACATATAAAGACTTAACTAACATGTCATCAATATACACTTCCATTATTTTTCATATCTGCTTTTGAAACATATTATTAACGAGCCCCTAAAATGTGGCTCTGGTGTTCTTAAGCCCAAAAGGCATCACATTATAACAATGTGCCATAGTTTGTGATGAAAGAAGTTTTTTCTTAATATTCTGGATTCATCTTAATCTGACGGTACCCAAAATAAGCGCCAAGAAAATTCATCAACTCGTTCCTGGCCATCGCATAAATCATTTGATCAATGTTTGGCAACGGAAAAGAGTGTTTGGGGAACCCCTTATTCAAATCTTTAAAGTCTGCACACATCCTAAATTTGTTATCCTTTTTAGGTACTACAACTACGTTGACCAACCATTTTGGATATTTTACCTCCCGGATCGAATCGATATTGAGTAATCAGATTACCTATTCTTTAACAAATATATTCTCGAACTCTGCTATCGGGTGTTTCTTTTGACTTACCGATAGGAAGTTTGGATCCAAGCTAAGTTTGTGGACCACTACCTCCAATGGAATACTTGTCATATCTAAGTGCGAACACACAAATAGTCAGTGCTAGTTTTAAAAAAAATTATAAATTCTAACCTGAGCTTAGGATTTAACCCCATTCGCAAACAAAACTTCCTTCCAAGAACATATCAAACAAAACCACTTGCTTGAGCACTTCTGCGGTTGACTTGGTCGTATCCAATAACACCTAAAACTATCTTGGAACCTAGTAGGATTTCGATGACTCCTCGGCTCTACCGTCCTCATTCGGAAAGATATAAGGCATTGGTTCCTGTATTTGCTATTTGTTAGAATCTTTTCCCTTGCTGCTGGAAACAGTCGTCGTGTTCATCTCCCTTGCAGCCAATTTGTCTCCTCTTATTTGCCTGATACCTTCTAGGTTTGAAATTTCAGCAATTGGTGATATATCGAGGGCACAACTGTTATCTTGTGTATCCACGGCCTTCCAAAGATCATGTTATAGCCCATATCGCCATGTACCACTTCGAATATGGTGGTCTTTGTGACACCTTTAGTGCATGTGGGTAGCAAAATCTCTTCTAAGGTTGTCATGCTTATCAAGTTGAAGCCAACTAGGATCTTTGTAGCCGGAATGATGTCCCGGTTAATTTTGCTTGCTCTAGAACTCTCGATAGTATGATGTTGGCTGAACTTCCTGGATGAACCAAAACACTCTTAATTTTTAATTCTAAAACATTAAGAGAGCTTACATAAACATCATTGCGTGGTAGAAGAAGTCCGTCAGCATCATCACCCGAGAAGGTGATGTCATCTTCCAAGACTTCCCGGAGTCTTTTGCTGTAAATCATTGATATCTTTATTTTCTTCACTGCTGAAAAAGTTACCCATTAACTTTGTTTCCTCTAAAGATCATGTTGATGGTCATCTGAGGCGACCCTTTTGCTGTCTTTGAAGGCTCTGCATTTTCCCAGCTTTGGCCATAATCTTTTTTGGATTGGTCACTTAAAAACTCTCTAAGATATAGCAATGTCACCACCTCTTCTCAAAGATGTCGGTAGCCCCCAGTTCTATGACTGTGAGTCTTACGGTATTCACACCATAAACTAGGGTTCCTCTAGTTAGGATCTGATCAGATTGGCTTTAGGAACTGTACTTCTTTGATATTTCTCATTGCCGACACCAACTCTACCAGGTTGATGTTAAAGTTGTAATCCGATAACCCGGAATATGTGGAGTCTCAGGCCTTAACACCTCTTTCTTTTGCAATGACATAGTTTTTCGGCTACGATCGATTCTTCTATGGGTGCAAACCTATCCGATGATGAAAGCCCTTTCAGCTACGCCCATTGGTCCTCTCGCACGGTAGAAACGACCTCTAGGGGACCCCCGATCTACATCAAATTCATTCTTAATCTTGTCCTGATTTTTGTCTCAACCCCATCCCTTGGTCGATACTGATGATCCAAGTTGATCGTATTCTATCTTTACTTTTTACTCATAGCGATTATGGAAATCCACCCATGTGGTTTCCTGAAACTCAAAAAGATTCTCCTTCAGATTTCGGGAGGCATCGGAACTAAGTGGGTTTAGACCCTTTGTGAATTCCTCTGCTGCCCAATCATTTGGAATAGACGATAGTAACATCCTTTATTTTTGGAATAGGATAACAAATTCTCGCATCAGCTCGGATTCGCCCTATGAAATTCTAAATATGTCTATCTTATTGGCCTGAACCTTTCTTGCTCCAGCATGGGCCTTAATAAACGAACCTGCAAGCATTTCGAAAGAATCAATTGAGTGCTCGAGTAAGAGGGAGCACCATGTCAAGCCCTCTTCGTGAGGGTTTCACCAAACTTCTTCAACAGAACTAGCTCGATCTCTTGTTGAGCCAAATCATTTTCTTTTACTATTGTGGTGTAAGTTGGGATGTGCTCATGTGGATCCGAAGTCCCATCGTATTTTAGTATCTCTGGCATCTTGAATCCCTTCAGAATAAACTTTGGTGTTGCACTCGGCGTAAATGGTAACTGCATGTACTTTTTCGAATTTGGAACTTTTAACATTGGTGGCAAGCCCGTAATCTGATCCATCCGAGCATGAAACTCCTTCTCATTCTTATTCATTCATTTGTTCATTTCTCTCATGAATATCAGAAGGTCAGTTTTATCGAAACTTACTTTGTTGTTATCGATTCCCTGAGCCACTTGATTTGTGTGAATAGTCGGAGGAATCAACCCCCTTCCATTCACATTAATGGAAGCGTCTGACAATGCTTGTTTAAACTCCGTTATCACTTATCCGGCCTTAAGAGATGATCCATGACTGCTCTCTGCTGTTCCTTCAGGAGTTTGATCGTCTCTATGATACGTTCCTCATTCATATCATTGTGAGTTTGATCTCGAACATGACGAGGATACTGACTTTCATGAACTGGGATCGTCCTATCCCTTTCTGTGCATCTCGCTGATTGAGTCATCACGTTGGGGCAATTCTTCTCGTTCAACGCGTGCTTCTACGTTGTATGTGTTGTTGACATCATTGGATGTCATATCTAGTTTTTGCCAAGGATAGAACCAAAACTTGTTAGCAATAACGAAAATACCAAATCAATTATGCAGCTGTCTATGACCCACAATGGGCGCCAAAATGATTACCTATAAAACAATACAATTAAATTTGTAACGTGTTTTATAGACAAGCAAATCGATTTGATCCAAAAATAATAAAGAAATAAAACAAAAAAGATCTAACTACTGAAATTAAAGAAGATAACGAGCCTGGCTCTGAGCTTGGCTTTTCCGAGAGCAAAAATGAAGTAATGATAAAATAAAACTATTAGATTGAGCGTAAAACACAATTTCGTGTGCGGAATATTCCATACCCTTATAATGATTGTTAGTTCCCCTTTTTATAGCTCTATTGAGGGAGAGACAAGATCCCCAAATCTAACTTTTCTTAAATGAGAATAAAATGTCATTAATGGGCACATAACGTCATGCTTTGAATGCAAAAATTCTCTATAATGACTACTCATTGAATGCTAACCATCCGATATCGAACCTTTAAAACTTCTATCGTCGATTATGCTCCCTCCGGAATCTGTCTTGTATCATAACACATGTTGCACCCGGTACCAGTTGTCTTCTGACGCATCTTTTACCTGTCTTTGGTTCCACGTGTCACTTTACCATTCGACCAATTATTATCAACCAATTTCACCTCGTACATATAACATATGCTATATGTAAATACCATATTTGGAAAATATTATCGTTAATGATTTTGCTTCGAAGTTAACAATCGAAATTAAAATAATGACTATTCGGATGGAAGAATTATCTTTTTATTGCTAACCTTTTCATTTTGATCGTAGATTGTGGTGAAGAGCATCAGAAATATAGGAGTGGATCGTATAGATACTTTTAATTTTTTTAGAAAAATTAACTTAAAAGGCCATTCACTTAATCGTTTAAGTGGGCGTTCGAATATAAGAATTGTAAAATTCCGAAATAAAGTAAATTTTTTAAAGTGAAAATGGTATTTGAAAATTAGAGTTGTGTTTGGACATGAATTTTATTTTGAGTTATTTTTAAATTTTTGTGAGTGATTTGATTGAAAATTTAAAAATAGCTTTTTAGAGTTTTCAAGTCTTGAAGTGAAAATTAAAAAATTTATGGTTAAACACTAATTTGAAAAAAATAAAAATTTCTCAAAAAAGTGAATTTTTTTTCATCGCCAAACGGGCTCTAAAAAGAATAGCCAATATGTGTAAATACACACACATACCGACTGGAAGAATAATAAAAATTCCCAAATTTTAACCATCTGCACTAAGGAGTCGTTTGGTAGGATGTATTAGATAAAACAATGTATGCATTAGCTTTTGGTATTACTAATTTTTTTTTTTTGGGTACACTTTTTTAACTTAAAGCTGAAAAAATAAGGAGAGTATTTATTGCAAACAATTAATTTTAATAAAAATTATGTAACACATTTTAATTTTTAATACATTACATCATACTGTCATGCCCCAAAATTCGAAAAGTGCGACCGGCGCTCAACCGAGTAAACCCGACTGAGTAAGCCTATTAGGTTACATTCCCCAAATTAGTTTATAATTAAAGAGAAGATGAACTCTATTAATCATATTTAGTAAGTATTTCATGAACAACTTCTACTTTATTCCATTAGAAGCTTAAAATATGATTATCAAGATATTTCAAGTTTTATAAATCATTGTAAAACATCAATATTTCTACTTTATTCCCAATATTAAATACCACCTACAACCTGTCTACGAAGCCTCAAAATATAACTGAAGAATAATATGAAAATGCCAACAACAAGGCTTCGTCTATACCTCAAATACAAAGTACTTGATGAGAAAATAAACAAAATATACATGACATGATCCCGGGATAGAGTGGGCTCACCAAGTCTGCTGGGAAGAGAATACTGCTATCACTGGCCGATATCGCTCGCTGTGGAACAACCTGTATCATAAAACTATACAGCGACCTCGGCAAAAGGGATATTAGTGCCATTAAATAACACTAGTATGTATAACTAAATATCATCTAATTAGAAAGAACTTTCATATAAGAGCAAAGAAATCATAAACGCCTTCTCATTAGAAAGATTATCAAACAAGATGAAGAGATCATAAATGTCAATCACAGGCTTTAACAATCACCACATCATCAAATCGAAGAATCATATGACTTTCACATCATTGCCATAGCTTTAGGTTGGGGCACTTGATATTGTTCGCCATAATTCATAATATCATTGCTTTCTTGAGCGGAGTCCGATCTCGACTCGATCGACTAAGTTGCCTCATTTGAGACATGTACCTTAATCACAATTTCATTCTCAATTTCTGGAATTCAATATCAGCACAATACCACCATGTGTGAGGCATGGTATTCGATCACGGCCCAATCGGCTAGGCCGTCTTACCAAGATGTTGTTCCCTTTTTATTAATCATGTCATTTCAATCTTTATTTCACATACATCAATTCATAGGTGCAACTCAAACACTTTAAACGATCAAAATATTATCAAATAAAAGAATCATGCCATTTTCACATCATTTTTCCATAATATTTACTTGGGGGCATTCCACACTTTTCATCAGTTGTTTCCAATACCACCACTATCACGAGCGGAGTTCGATCTCGACCCGATCGGCTAGGTCACCTCACTCGAGGCATGTATTCCAATCACAATCCCATCTTTCCTTTTCATTTCCGAAATTCATTCATAATACTACCGCTTTCTTGAGCGGAGTTCGATCTCGGTTCGATCGGTTAAGCTGCCTTGCCAAGGCGCTGTTTCCTTTTTCATTATTAATCTCATTTCACATATATTATTTCATCGGCACTTGGTGCCACAACTCTTCACATCATTCTTGTCACTAGGTCGCATTTCATAACTCAATCTCTTCTTTTCCACATTTCACATCAATGTCAATCTCATTAACTAGTCATTCAATTCAATAGGTCAAGTATACATGAGAAGAAATATGAATCATGGTCATATAAACTATTTCAAAAATAATACACCTCAAGTTCATTATAAGTGAAACTTCAAACATAAAGGTTCTTCCAAAACGGAGGGGACACACCAAACCATAATAGAAATAGACATCAAGTCATAAACAAGCAATTACACCAATCATTCTTGAAATACTCCTTTTCCATCACGACAATATATAATTTCAACATCGAAGTATGTAATAACCCAGATCATATTGAATGTACTTATAAGAAATAATTATCTCGAGCAACCATCTATGGGCATAAATTGAGTACAAGCCTTTCGGCCACTTTATTGTTGTAGCCATTTACGGATCGTGAAGTCAAGACTCATTTCGTAATCTATTGCATATTTTCGCATGCCATAGGCATCACTAAGTACAATTACAACACATTGGCCATAATTTATTTCCCAAAGTTATTTATTTATTTCAAATGTCGTTATACATAAAATATTTCACTTAGTTCGACATAAAGTATGCCGCTCTAATTCTCAATTTAAGGCCTTAGCATTTCAATGCATAATTCATATCTTTTGCCCCTTCCAAGTTATTAAGATAGCACGTTAATCATGTTGAGACACATCTTTCACACACATAACGTTACAACACCAATTCATGTAAAATAACAATCGACGCAACAATACAAATTTAATCTTACCATATTCGCACAATATCGATGAAGCTCGATTTCTAAAAGACGGGGGTTTAGCCACACATACTTCAAATTCTCCCCTTAATGATACTACAATGATCCAATACACTTAAGCAACTTCAATCTACAATATAACATCCAATAGGTCCAACATTAATAATAAATTACATAACTTATGTTATTTAGACCTATTATCAAACACCTTGTAGGTATAAATCTTTACATCTCCTAACCATAGTATTTGTTCATCCAACTACCACTATTTACCAACAATTTATTCCACGTAACTCCTAACCAATTTATAACTTCCAACAACATATGTGTTTATAATCACCTTTCAATCTCTAAAAGAAATGGCTCCTAATCACCACACCAATAGTTCCAATACTTAATTCACACTCATATACCCATAATAAAATCATACATGTAAGTCTAAGGGTGTAGGATTACCTTTTGGAAGAAATCTTGCAAAACCCTCCTTTGAGTTTTTGAAGGAATTTCTTGAAAATCTATGTGTTTTATGAGAAGATATTATCAATAATAGTGTAGGAATGATAGAATTTCACACCAAGATAATGGAGATTTCTTATCTTGATGATTGAGGGAGTTGAAGGTCTTGAGAAGGTGAAAGAAGAACCCCAAGTTCGTCCATATGAAATGGGTAAAAATAAATCCCGAAATGGTGTATTTAAAATGTTTCAGGAGCCACAGGTGGTGCTGGGAGCTGCCTGTGGCGCTGATTCCAGTAGCTCAAAAATTCCTGGAGCCATGGCTAGCGCCCGCTGCTACCCAGGGTGCTGGCGATGGAAGGACACAAAAATGGCCATAACTTTCTGTATACACCTCCAATTACGAATAGTTTATTGCGTTGAAAACTAGACTCTAAGGGATTTAATTTAATAGGTTGTGCATCACACAACTCCTTATATAACTAGAGATATGATTGTCCATAGTGAGGTCTTATGGGCACTCATTTACAACTTTCCTCTATTATGTAATTTTCCAACATGGCTTAGACTTAGGCCCCTCCTTAGACCCCAATTCACTTATAATATAACTTATACACTTATTAACATATCCGTTTGATATCCATTATATCATGAATCCTCATTTGCACACAAAATAAAATAATTAACCTACCTTAGCACGACAAAATCTTAAATTACTTAAAAAAAATTTCGGGGCCTTACATAGACAATAGATAAGAAATAATCCATATATAACTAATAGTTACATTACTAACCCATATATTAGTCATCCCCACAATACTAGTACAGAAAAGGGCTAAATATACCCCTCTACTTTTAAATATTATTTAGTTGTACCCTTCGTTATACTGTTGGGATATCCATACCTCTACCATCTTACTATTGGGTTATCTATACCCCCTATTGTCATACTTTAAAATACCCATATTTTTGGATGGAGTGCCATATGGCAACACCAAATTAAAACGATCTATTCCTTTTTTTTTATTCGACCCGTTTTTAAAGAAAACCACAACCCAACCCCTATTTTTATTTTTTCCATTTTTCTAAAAATTTCAACTTTTTAAAAAACGAAAATATTAAGTTAAAAAACAATTTTTTTTTTCGGTTTTTACAAAATAAAACCTTTAAAAAACTGAAAAATACATTTTCAAAAACGAAAATATTTTGTTGGAAATATTTTTATCAGTTTTTTTTATTAAAAAAATTTAAAACTATTTTTTTTTTCATTTTTACAAAAACAAATATTTGTTGAAAAATGATTTTTTTATGTTTTACAATTTGTTTTGAAAAATCTTTTTAGTATCTACTTAGTTAAAAAAACGAAAATATTTTGTAATTTTTTTGAAGTTTTACAAAAAGAATTTTTTTTTAAAAAAAAAAAATGAAAATATGGTTTTGGTTGTGGGTTTTTGTGAAATGGATTGGGTAAAAAAAATGAAATGTGTCATTTTAATTTGGTGCTACCATGTGTCATTCCATTCAACAACAACAACAACTACCCAATATAGTCTCACAAGGTGGGGTCTGGGGAGGGTAATATGTAGACGAGCCTTACCCCTACCCGAAAGGGCAGAGAGGCTGTTTCAAATCGACCCTTGGCTCAATGAAGGAAAGAAAAAACAAAAACAAAGACAAAAGAGCATTAGTAAGTCCAGCAGAAATAACGTAAATAATTATCTAAACATAAGAATCATAAATAAAATAGCATGCAATATATCATACAATAACTACCATAAATAGCTACCATAAGGGAGACACAATCCAAAACACAAATCATCTATGGATAGCCCCACCAAGCCTCACCCAGCCCCCCGTGAGTAGTACGAAAACTCTAGGGGCCCATATCCTACAACCCTCATAATAGACCTCCAGACTTTCCTATCAAGGGTCATGTCTTCGAAAACCCGCATTCTAGCCATATCATGCCTAATCACCTCTCCCCAATACCTCTTAGGCCTCCCTCTGCCTCGCCGAACCCGACCATCGCTAGCCGTTCACAACTCCTCACCGGGGCATCGGGACTTCTCCTCCGCACATGCCCGAACCACCTCAGCCTCGCTTCTCGCATCTTCTCATCCACCGGGGTCACCCCCACCTTCTCTCGAATAACTTCATTCTTAATCTTATCTAACCTGGTGAGCCCGCACATCCACCTAAGCATCCTCATCTCCGCAGCCTTCATTCTCTGAACATGAGAGTTCTTCACTGGCCAGCACTCCGCCCCATACAACATTGCAGGTCTAACCACAGCTCTATAAAATTTCCCCTTGAGTTTCTGTGGAACTTTCTTGTCACACAGGACTCCTGATGCAAGCATCCACTTTGACCACCCCGCTCCTATACGATGAGTGACGTCCCCGTCAATCTCTCCGTCCCCCTGAATCACCGACCCAAGATATCTGACACTGTCCCTCTTGGCGATGACCTGAGATCCAATCATCACGTCCTTGCCTACTTCGCTCGGCTCGGCGGTAAACTTGCACTCCAGGTATTCTGTCTTAGATCTGCTTATTTTGAAACCCTTAGACTCGAGAGTCTGTCTCCATACCTCTAATCTCTCAATAACACCGACCCTCGTCTCGTCTATCAAGACAATATCATTAGCAAATAGCATACACCAAGGCACATTCCCTTGAATATGTCGGGTTAGAGCATCCATCACCAAGGCAAACAAGAGAGGGCTAAGCGCTGATCCTTAATGGAGCCCCATAACCACTGGAAAATGGTCTGAGTCGCCACCAACCGTCCTAACCCTAGTCTTAGCTCCATCATACATGTCCTTGATTACTCTGATGTAGGCTTCCGGCACGTTCTTCGCCTCCAAGCACCTCCATAGCACCTCCCTTGGGACCTTGTCATACGCCTTCTCCAAGTCGATAAGCACCATATGCATGTCCTTCTTCTTATCTCTGAACTGCTCCACCAGCCTCTGTGGATAGCTTCTGTAGTGGAACGACCCGGTATGAAACTGAACTGGTTCACAGATATAGATGTCATCTCCCTCACCCTCGCCTCGATCACCCGCTCCTGGACCTTCATGGTGTGACTTATTAATTTGATACCATATAGTTATTGCAGCACTTGATGTCCCCTTTGTTTTTATACAAGGGCACCACTGTACTCCACCTTCACTCATCTGGCATCCTTTTGGTCCTGAAGATCGCATTGAACAACCTGGAGAGCCACTCCACTCCTGACCTACCCATGCACTTCCAGAACTCCACCGGGATCTCGTCAGGCCCGGTCGCTCGACCCTTACTCATCTTACGCAAAGCCCTCATGACCTCCTCCGCCCTAATGCGCCTGCAGTACCCAAGGTCTCTATGTTGCTCTGAATGCCCCAACTGACCTAGCTCTATGTTACGATCCCTCTCCTCGTTAAGTAAGTCTCGAAGTCATTTCATTCAAAATAGAGTTATTTTTATTTTAAAGTATGACAGCAGGGATATAGATAGCCCAATAATATAACAAATTTTACGATAAATAATATTTGAAATTAGGATATATTTGGCCGTTTGCCCATACTAATATGCAACTTATTCATCATCATTCGTAGTTTCGTATACTCCGTATTGTCCTCTCTCTATTTCTCCTGCTTTCCTTCTCCAAGAAGCTCGCTCTCTCTCTCTCTCTCTCACGTTCGATTTCCAATAATTTTTTCAAGGTACGATTTTCTTCTCTTTTATATGTTCTTCATCGATTTTTTCCCGTTTTCTTATTGCTCTACTTTTACTATTCCTCTGTGTGCTGTGTATCCTCTCATCCTTGTTGATTTGGTTCAGATCTGTTAATTTCGATTTGATCTATCTGATACTGATACATGAAAATTCAAAGAATTATTTGTTTCTTTAATACATGAAAAGTCAATTGTAATATAAATATATAAAATTAGTAGTTTGATTTTGTTTGGTTATAAGCAAATGGTAAAATGGGCGGAGTCAAGTGACCAGTTGGTCAGAGAAGTGACAGCCTCAGAAAGGCTGCAACTGGGTTTAGTGTTAAAAATAGTTATATTGGGACTTCACATTGAAAATCAGCATTATATAAGGAGTACTTTTTACCTTTGGAAAATCATTTGCAGTTTTTGTGAAGAGGATATAGAAATGGTTCGAGAAGTATCAGAGAGCTGTGTGGAGAGTTTACTGACAGAGATCGTCTCTTCCTACTGCAATGGCTTCTATGCCGACAAAACTGAGCTCGCCGCCCGCCGCATCGAAGCCATCGGTTTTCAGGTCGGCCACCAACTTTCCGAGAGGTGACCAATTTCCTATTGCTAAATTATTTTTGTGAATTTACTGAAGATTCAAGTGAACAATAATCTCCTATAGCTTACATCATGTGTATTTACTAGTACTATTTTGGATGTGCTTTTTGGGTATAAAATTCTTCAAATTACTTTGAGATAGTTTGCAAGTGTTATGACATTTTCAAGTATCTAAATTCTAATACCCCAGCTGATTAACCGGTCTTTCACTGTATAAGGTATTACATAAAGGACACCGGAGATTGTTAAAAGATAAAGACCAAATCTGTATTGTCACAGTGCATTGCAAGAAAAGATGACTGCTGCTTTCCTCTGCACTGTTGCATAATTAGCACCTGCTACATATCATGTGCCACTAGCCACAAAAAACAATTTGATTTTATAGGGTGCTTTCATCGTCCGTAGCTTCTTCCAAGACCAACTTTCTTTGCTGCCTCCTTCCTTGTTGAGTTCCCTATAGCATGAATCAACAGAGTATTGTCCATTTGTCTGCCTTGTCCATACAGTAGTGTTTGGAGCTTCTACATTTAGAGCCATCTTGTCTAAATCATTCAACAGTAAAGCCAATCTAGGAACTTCGCAATCAAACCAATTTCTGTGAAAAGCTAAGCACCAATTTGTTCACATTCCAGCAAATAAAAAAAGAGCAGTCCGGTGCAATAAGCTCCCGTTATGCGCGGGGTCCGGGGTCGGACCACAAGTTATATTGTACGCAACCTTATTTCTGCTAGAGACTGTTTCCATAGCTCGGACCCGTGACCTCATGGTCACATTGCAGCAACTTTACCAGTTACGCCAAGGCTCCCTTCCCAGCAATTAGAAACTGAAATATTAGAATTTAAAACGATCCAATGAAGATCAGGATATTGAGTTCTTAGAGGGCATGTCCTATCCAAACATCTTGCCAAAACCTTGTGTGTCTGCCAATACCAACCTTTAACTCTGTGTTGACAACAAAGGTTGGCCATAAGGTGTATATGTGCTTCCATAGACCTATACCATGGGAAAAATTAACAGGACCTGTGAACCAGATGTCTCGTTCCCCTTATTTATCAAATATAGCCCTCTGCATAAGCTCCCATCTTCCTTTCCATACCTCCAAAGCCACTTCATTAGTAAACTATTGTTGTGTGCCTACAAATTTCTGCTGCCAAGTCCATCTCTTTTTTTTATACAACATCACCGTGTCCCACTTCACCAGATGTAAGGCTTGCTTTTCTCTATTACCTCCCCACAAAAATCCTCCTGATCCTGTCCAGGATTTTCTTTACACTAATTGGCATTAGAAATAAGGGCAATAGATATGTAGGGAGAGAATCAAGAACACTATTGATGAGCACCATCCTGCCCCCTAGAGATAAGTATTGTCTTTTCCACATAGCAAGCCTTTTTTCACATGTCTCTTCAATCTTTTGACACACCTGCTTTGCCTTGTACCTAGCCCCTAAAGGTATTCCCAAGTATTCTGTCACCTCGAACAAATTCACTTTCTTATGCCGGATTGTCATATTTTTCCTTTTCTAGATCTCTTGATGATTTATTCCATATTCTAGACCGTTTAAATCACCTTCTTGCTTTTCTTTTTCTATTTTTGCATCTTATTTAATCTCTATCACCTTGCGACCAATCATTAAGTTGTAGCATTAATTTTTTATGCAACTCCTAAGAGATTTGGAAGAGCTTATAGTAGTAGAAAATGAATTTGGTAGAAGTTTTCTTCTTGATTTCTGTGTTTATCTTTTAGATTTGGATTGCTTTTGTATCTTTTTAGATTCTGTATATCTTTCCCTAGATTAGATCCTATTTTTTTTCATTGTCCCTTGCTTTTAACTTCATCTCTTAATTAGAGATAAAGTTTTCATACTGTTAGGTATTTAGCTTGCGCAGCGCTTCCGGTCCTATAAGCATTAATTTGGCACACTTGATTTGATAGATAATATTTAACGGATTGATCCCTCTCTCTTTCTCTCTTATTCTTCGTGTCATTCTCCTTTCTTTCTCTATGCATTTCTTTTCTGGTGCTACATCAACCTTGATATTAGAGTTCACGGTTTTGATTCCTGGACAAACTGTTGCGCCTATTAATAGCTTATCAGTTATAAGGATACCCATCAATCTACAAATAATCAATCTGCCATTCACAAATTTCAAACAAATACTGCAATAAGGAGACTTGATCTTTCATACATCACTCTCAATTTTGATTAATTATGAAATTTGGAGACATTACTAGGATTCTGATAGACATTACTATTGGGTATTTGGCTTCCCCCTCATTGCACTTGTTTTTTTCATTTTATACTTTGTGATTTTGTATAGGTGGTCAGCTAAATTTTTCTTTTCTTTTTCTGAAAAAATGAGAAAGGAACTTCTAGACAAGGAGATCTTTTTGTGCACAAAGAAAGGACAAAAAGCTTTCCACTAGAGTAGTTTTTACATTATAAAGTTCTGTTCTTTCTATATGCTTACTTGCTTAGATGTTGGTTTTTAAGGTCTTACAACAAATAGCATGCACACTCATTCTCTTGGTGTGTAACTTCACCTTTTTCTCTTGGTTCATTCAAAAAATAATGATAAGCAAGCAGCTAGTTTATCTCTGATGTGAAGAACTAGTATCAGCATGAAAGGAGAAGTCTTTGGTTCATTAAGAAATTTAGTATCTTCATGGCTTCTAATACTGATAGCATGAAAGTAGAAGTCTTCAATGGACTGCTAAGGCTGCTAGAGATTTCTCAGATATGAAGGATTAGTGTCAGCTGCCCTTGTCCTTAGGCACTTTAACTTCAATATTGGCGGTATACAACCATCTTGGGCTAATCTCTACTAATCCCTAGGTAACCTGTCCAACTCATAAGCACAAGTTGTCTGGGTAATCCTGCTCATCAAGGTTAGAGGAGATGAGGTGACACCAAGTTTTGTAGCTCGGATTCAAACAAGGAATCTCCTAGTTGTAACTCCTTTGCCTCAATCACTGAGCTAGGATGCTTGGGGTCGTAGCTATGGAAGATTTTATGATTAAAGAAAAAAAACAATTATAGGTGTTGTAGATTTTTGTTTTTGTATCAGAGTTTAGGGTATCTCTTATACCAATAATCTTCGGGCTAGATTGTGCTCATATCGACTTATGAACCGGGCAACATGTCTAGCCCACTAACACAGATTGCCAAGGTAATCCAGCCCATTAGGCTGGTAGATGTGCTTACACCAAGATTTTAGATTATGTTTGCATCTGTTTAGTTAGATAATAACCATATCATTATCTAGATTAAAACCTATCCTTGTAATTGTACTTTAGATTTGTCTTTATATATGATTTTATCTTTTAAGTTTTAATTAGAGATAACCTTTTGCTGTTCCAATTTCCAACATCTAGCTTGAGCTGGGTTCTCCATTCTCTGAACTAGACCCGTTTGCACTTGGTTTGACACACTTGAATTGAATAATGTTTGATGAATTGATCTCTTTCTTTCTATCTCATTTTCCTATTTCTCTCTATTATTTTCCTTTTTTCTCTTCTTCCTGCTGGTGCTACATTAGTTCGTTTGATAGTGTTGTGTGAAACTATCTTTTGTATCAGGGATTAAGATCAGCAATGATGTAAGCATACATAACTTGGTGGGCTGAAATTCTAGGCTCCATCTTTCATATTTGTCATTTCTTTTGCTTTCATTGGGTTTACAGACTTTGGCTTGCCACCAAGTTGCAACTCCTGAGTCCGTTCTTGCACTGAGTTCTAGTTCGAAGTGTAATATAGTCTCTGGATTTTTGTTGAATTTTCTTCTGGAGTGCGACTTTTAGTTGAGAATATCTATCACTCCTATCTTGATCTCAGTATGACTATACACTGCTACTAAGTTGGATTCTTTTATGAAAATAATTATTGCTAAGTTGCATCATATCCTAGCTTTCATGTTTCACTTTCCGGCTGACCTTGATATAATTATTTTTGCTAGGTATACTATGGATAGGCCCCGGTTCACTGATCATTTAGAGGCTATCAAATTCATATGCAAGGACTTCTGGTCTGAGGTCTTCAAGAAGCAAATAGACAACCTGAAGACAAATCACAGAGTAAGTTTGAGGTTCCTCATCATTCACAGAATAAGTTAAGAGAGTTTGTGCCATTTCTGCTTAAGCAACAGTGATCTCTAACTACTGCTCCTGTTAGGGAACCTTTGTGTTGCAAGACAATCGTTTTCGTTGGCTGTCGCGGATGTCAGTTGATCCTTCTATTGAAACTCTTGGTTCTATTCAAGACCCTTCAGCCATGGCTGAAAACAAAGCAGCTCAAGCCATAGGAATGCATCTCTATTTCCCATGTGGAATCATTAGGGGAGCACTTTCAAACCTTGGAATTCCTTGTGCAGTTTCTGCAGATATATCTAATCTTCCTGCCTGTAAGTCTTTTCATTTTGGGTTTTATCTTGCTAATTCTCTAAAATGAAGAGGAAACTAAGAGCTCCATTTGTACAATTTCCCTGTCCATCTGAAAAAGTGGGTTGGGCAATAAATCCTCTGATTGGTTATTTGGAATTCTTTACTTTTGCCTACAAGCACACATTTTTAGGCATTACGAGAACTCAAAGTTCAAGAGACTTTTAAAGGTCATACTTTTGTTATTAATTGGATAAAGATATATCAAGGCCATTTATGCATCACCGTCCTGACCATTTGGGAAAAAGCCTTAATTGAAGACTGTATGGTGATGGATAAACTACGAGGTAGATTTAAGTCTGTTCACTAGGTATTTGTCTGTGTCGAGAAATGATCTGAATGTTTCGGGGGGTGGGGGTGGGTGGGGTGGGGGACTGACATATCGACGTCTTGTTTGAACTAGTTTGTATATAATCTTAAACTAGTATATATACCCTTTCTTTTTATTGAATATCACACCAAGCCAGTGTCTACGATAGAGCTATTACTTTATTTCACAAATCCATCCTACCATCTCCGAAAAGTGAATATTTTCTTTACATCAAGAAAATCTTCATTATCTTTACCTTTTTTAAAGTCAAACTTGCCGAAAACCCATTTTTTTTCCACATGTTCCTGTTGCAAGTAGGATTATCTCTTACTGATGTGCTTACTGATGTTACAGGTTCATTTGTCATACGAATAAAGGCATGATGTGCTTTTGCAAGAAGAGTGAATTGCCCTCAGGTTTCGGCAGCTACTTTCTGTTCTTTAATATGTTCGGCTCTCACACCAGAATGCCTATTTTCTGTTACGACGCTAAAGAGCTAGAGTTTTTCAAAGACATGGAGGGTTGTATAGGTATTCCGAGTACAAACTTTCTGCGTGATACCGCAAACTTCTACATGGACTCCCTCTTACCAGCAAGCTTGTTGATACAAATTATCTTCAAATCATCTGATAATATGCATTTTATTATCCTAACAATTCATGCATTTAGAACTGAAAAAAACCCAGAACAAGAGCGAGTGTTCGTCTACGACTACGACCTAGCAATTCACTGGAAAAATTTTACTAGGTCAGTTATGGTGGAGACCGAAAGAGAGACACTATGTGTCGAGTTTTTCCTCTTCGTTCTTCTTGTTCTTCGGCTTTTTGGTCCATTAAATCATTTTACTGATGCTGCAATTCGTGTTAGCTCTAATCTTTTTCAGAACTCGCCCCCCCCCCCCCCCCCCAAACCCTAATCTTGATATTTGTAAAATTATGAAGTCAAACTCTACTAATAATGTAATAAATCCAGCATTTTTAGCAATTGGGTTGATCGAATGAGAGCTTGAATTAGTACATCTATCAATAAATTAAGAGAAATTTTCATAAAACACTATTTTTTAGTAATAATTAGCCATATATAGATACCATTTGTTATATTACGGAATATAAATACTCCCTTTGTTTCAATTTATATGAACCCATTTGACTGGGCACGAAGTTTAAGAAAAGAGAGAAGACTTTTGATCTTTGTTTCCAAATAAGGAAAGGAGTCATTCTTTTTTACACGGACTAAAAAGGAAATAGGTTCACATAAATTGAAACGGAGGGAGTACCTCTTTTGTGGTTATTAGATGCGTTGATGTATTTAAGCTATTGTATTCATGAATACAGTAGCAAAAATAGACGTGAATCAGGGAAGTCCAGTTAATCAATTGTTGTATTCGAGTGTATTCATGGAGTGAAACATGGGATTATAGCTGGACAGATTATTGTATTCGGTTGTATTCACTGCGTGAAATAGGGTATTACACTATTTTTAAGACGGAAAGTGAATCAATTACCATAATAGACTCCTAATATAACTCAACAAACTCGATTATAACACACAAATTTTGTATTTTTCAGTTATAAAAAAGGGTTTCAACCAAAAAATATAATAAAATAGATTGAATACAGAGGGATACATTGAAATACAATGAGAAAAAAAGACATTGATACAATGAAATACATAGAACGCAACGAGATACATTGAATTACAATGAAAAAAAAAGATAGTGAATACAATGAAATACATAGAAATATAGCGAGATACATTGAAGTACTCTTAAAAGGTAACAGAATCTTCAAATTGCTCAACCCCAAACTTCAGACGACCTATTTTAGTCGATAATCTTCCGACAACCCATCAGATTTCGACCATAATTTCATAAGTAATTTGAATGTATCTCGTTGTAATTGAAGTTTCTATACATTTTGTTTGACTTTGATAAGGACATAACTTGATTACTTGCTACCATGATTTGTATGGTAAGCAAATAATAAAATCTATGATTATGAATGGCGGCAGATATCCAATTTAAACCAGTCTTTCAATCTTTCAACGGCGGCTGTGATTTCAATAATGAAATCAAAATCAAAGCTAAAGAAGAGAGATTTTAGGATCAGAAACTTCAGACAGAGGTTTTCGAATTGGGTTTTTCTCAACCGGATGCGGAAGCCGGAAATTTTTGAAATGGACTTTGTACAAATTCGGTGGAAGGAGGAAGAGATCGAAAATTTTAATGGGATGGTGGAAGAGAATGGGATGTATCAAAGGAGAGAAAAAGAAAATAGTATAACTGATTAGCGTATTTAATGGCTTAGGGCTAGGAGATAACCAAAATTAAATATTTTACTATAAACTTTAAAAGGTATTTATAGAATATAATATTTTTAAATGATATTTATTTAAAATAAATAAGGTATTAACTTTTATTATAAAAAGTAAAAATTTCATAAATTAAAGCAAGAAAAGAAACAAAAGTGTCAGTGTTGAAATGAGAAAGCATTGTTTCTTGGCTATCTTCAACAATTTCTCCACTGGAGGAAAGGACATAAATTTAAGCCGGCAAGTGATGATATATAAAGCCAAGAACTCAAGCAAACGAACAAGATTGGATCGCAGAAAATTTGGGGGGAAAAAACTGAAACAATTTACATAAGAACTAGTAATATAAGTTTAATAACATTCATATAATCAAGACAAGTATAAAAATCCAGTGAGCTACGGAATAATAGCATTGTCCAAACAACCTAAACATAACAAGAAAAAAGAACATCATAAATTGTAAAAAGAAGTGCCATCAAACATCATCAATTTATATCAATAATGTTCCACCAAACCATACATCAAAAGAAAGGACATTACATATAAATGAAAAAAGAAAAGTTGCAAGACTTCTAGTGCAACAAGCCACAAATTAAAGTACAACCTAAGTAGAGAAATTGTTTGCTCAAAAGTAGTCATAAACTTTATGATTGTGACACAATACAAATAATTTAAGGAAAAATCATAGCATGCCGTAATAATCTCTTGGACCAAATGAAAGAAGCGAAAATAAATACTCAGAATCAAGAGAGGAAATATTAAAAGCTTTTATTGATAATATTGATTTGGTATGCCTCTCCATGGAGAGGTTCAGAGCCTTACAATGATGTTACCCTTCACATAATATGGGTCTAATTGTATCTTTTCTCTCCCTCGTGAATAGTGACGAAGAAGAAGCCCCTTTATTAGGGTTCCCTCTCTTGGTATTTATAGTTGTGAGCTTCATGAGCTGTCAATAAGTGGCCATGACCACATTGTGGGTTCGCCTTTATGATGGTGAATAGGCCGTGGCCTTGTTGGCCGAAACAGATAAGGGTTAAATACCGTCAATTCTAAGTGGTCATACAACTTATTAATCATGAATTAGCCTAAAATCGGAATTGACTTCGTTAATTATCGCGGGGTCAGATTCCGACCCATACAGTTAGTCCCTTCGCTTATTGAGGTCGTGCTTTGAACGAGCTCGATGAGCGGATTTCCTCGACTGTAGTTCGAGAAACTCGGATAGGGAGGTTAACTATTGCTTCGGTCAAAATCGAATTCTCTTTGGCGATGATCTTTAACCTTAATATTGCAAACGACCTTAGCCGTTTACGCAGTGGAGATGGCCTTAGCCTTAATACTGTCGACGGCCTTAGCCGTTTACACATTGGAGATGGCCTTAGTCTTGTAAAATGTTAGTTTTTTGTTACTGTGTTCGTTCGTCGTTCAATCAAGGTCGAACCATCCTCTTTGGCGAAGGTATTTATCCTTTTACATTAATTCGAGTGAGGTCGTGCTTTATTGTGCTTTGAAACTTACGTTTGCTTGGGAGCCTAGCCATCGATCACGGCGGATGGGTAGTATGTTGTGCGGCCGAGGAGGGTGAGAGTAAGCTTGATACGCTTTTGGCGATGTCCAAAATTTCTAGGGCGTATGGAACATCTCCTCAGCGTCCTCAAGTCTGAATAACCGTTTTGAAAGTGAGGCGCCGGTTGGTACTTGAAAAGTCGCTTCATGGAGCCTTTCATAATGACGCACATTTTTGTAAAAATGAACCGTTTTACGGTTGGTCATGTAGTTAATGATGGCTATTGGGGTTCGTGAAAGCCACAGGTGCTTATAAATAATGGGTTGAGACATTTATTTCTCATATTCTTATTGTTGGTCTAAGAGAGATTTTGAAGAAACTTTTCTTCATGCTAATTCATCTTCCTCTTTATTCTTCGATTGTTGCAACTTCCATCTTGCCCATCAAACATTGTCGTGTTCTTGTCAGTGAATCACTTATGGCAGGCAGTTCTTCTCAAAACGTTTTTCCGGCGAATTTTCCGATTAACTTTCCGATAGTCGAGGGACCTTCTCTGGCAATGGGAGGTGCAGGACCGGTGGATATCGACGAAGTTCCGTCGGTTGATGAGATATTATCTTTGCCCAGAGGCCTGATGATTGACTTCACCGTCGATGGTGGAGAGGATCGGGTGGATGAAGCCCCGTTAATGGGGGAGGTTGGGATGGCCCAACTACGGGAACAGTGGAGAATCTCCCGCTATGCCGACATCGTTCTCCCTAGGTGCGAAGAGAGGGTACACACCAACCGCATGGGCTTCTATGCCTATCCTTCAAGTTGGGATTTAATCTTCCGCTCCCCATGTTGGTAGTTGATGTTTGCCGCTATTACAGGGTGTGCTCGGGTCAGCTTGCTCTTTCTTTTTACAAATTGATGGCGATGCTTATCAAGTATGCGGAGTTGGTCAGTAGAGAGGTCACGCTGCAACACGTGTTTAGTCTCTACGCTCCCCAGAGAGTTCGCGGTACCATGATTCAAGCACGTCCTCGTGGTTCGAGGGGCCTTACCGTAGAACTGGATGACGAGGCCGGGTTTTGCCTTTTTCAGCACTTCTTTTATATCCGAACTAATCATTTAGTGGCGTCTCTACCTGGGTTCACAGAGGCTTGGAACCATGCACGTAAGTTTTTTAATCGTCGAATTCTCTCGTTTGCCCCTCTTTACGTCTTTCACCCGTAAGCATTAATTTGTGTGAAATTTGTAGCTGAAAGGTCGCCACCAGCTCCACTAGCCGGGATACGTGAGTGGGTAGAGGTCGTGCTTCCCCATACGGTGAGAATACGCATGTCAGTGTCTTTCTGGGAGAGGCATGGTCGTAGGCCTATGACAAGTAAAAAGTTGACTTCTTCTTTTGTCCCTCTTTATTTCAACCCTGTTTATCAGCTTTGTTTTTTCGTGATCAGGGAGGGCACACCGCGTCAGGGCCCCTCAGTTGGCCTTCCGTCGGCCGAGTGCAATTGCTCGACTTACTGCAGCAGCGGTGCCACGCCTAGTACCGAGGGAGGCATTAGTTGAATCTTCAGCGGATCCTTCTCCATCATGGACCGCACTTTGAGACGAGGGGCCATCAAGGGTTGTGCGCTTCAGAGCGGAATCTCTCTCACCCGAGGACGAGGAGAGGCCATTGGTGAGACAGAGGGTCGTCTTCACACCAGCCTCACCCGTAGTTATTAATCTGGACTCCCCCCAGCGAATACAGAGGGGAGTGCGACTGTCGCGCCTGCCCTTGAGGGAGAACAGATAATGGGGGTTGCTCCGATTAGCTTAGGCCATGATGATAGTGTCGCTTCGACAACTCAGTTGGTGGTTCCAGTCGCTGAGACGGGAGGCAGTTCCTCAGCGGCTGCTATTGTTGGTGAATCAAGTGCTCCTTCAGTGGCGGAAGGTGGAAAGGGATGCTGTAGATGAATATGGGTTCAAATCCAACTTGGACCCCGATGACGTCCGTCTGTTTTGAGAAGGATTCACCAATTTGACGGTGCATGCAGAGGGGCGATCTTGCTTCATTGAGGTTCCCACTGAGTCGAACTTATTGCTCCACGAGAATAGCTTGGTGTCGTTGTATGAGGTGATATGCTCTGAGCCCGAGAACGCGTCATTGAGGGACGTCACAGATATCTGACTGATGAACGAAGTGGCCGTGATGGGTGACGTGGTCCATTCTTTCTTGCCTTAGTTTATTCTTTATCTTAATCGTTACTTTTTCTTTGCAGTCTTATTTTTTTGAGGTAGAGGGTATCTGTCAAGCCAATGTCCGCTCGGGAATATTTTTCCGGGTGCTGGAGAAGTACCGCTGCTACTGAGATTAGGTGCCGAGAGTTGCGTGAGCGCTTGAGGGTCGATCCCCGTGACCGGGCCTTGGTTGAGGAGCCGGCGAGGCGGGAGCTTCAATGGCAGCAAATACTTGGTAGAACACATGCCCTCTAGGAATAGCTTCGTCAGAAGGACGAGGAACTCGAGACGGGAAGGAGGGCTACGGTTGAGAGCGAGCGCTGGGGCCAGGCTAAGGAGGCGGAGGTTGCTGTGGCCTGAAGCGGGAAAGTGGCTTCTTTGGAGAGTGAGATTGCGGCTCTTAAACTTCAGGCGAGTGCTGCCTCGTCGAGAGTCGTAGGGTTGGAGGAGCCGATCCGCGTGCATGAATCTCAGCATGGGTCGGAGAGGGCTACGACGGCCGATAGAGAAGTAGGGCTTGAGGAGCGGATCGAACTTCTTGAGTAGGAGGCCCAAGTTATAGAGGATCAGGTTGCAACCTTAGAAAGAGAGAATCAGCGGCTACGGGACCATGCCGCCGCTTCCAGCCAGGCTCGTGATATTGGGGTCTTTGCCGAAGCCCAACGTGATGTATATAAGAATTTGTGGGAGGCCACCATTGTGACCGAAGCTGCTTTCGAGGAGGCACGTCAAAAGGCTCGTGAGGCCCGTACCGACTACGGTTTTGAGGCGGCGACCAGAGGTTGATGATGGTGCAGGTGGTGGCGCGGACCAAAATTTTCGCATCTGTAGAGCATTTACTGCATGAGCGGTTCCTCTTCTGCGAGCCCTTCACCGCATCTGCGGTTCCTGAGGAATTGACTCAAAGCCGCTTCTGCGGTCCCCAAATCGCAGATGCGAAAATACCAAGAAGCAAAAATACAGCAGCTGCAACATCTTTTGAATTTTTCTCGTTAATCATCCGAAATCACCCCAAGGCCCTGGGACCTCAACCAAAGGCATCAACATATCCTAAAACCTTATTCAAACTTGTACCAATCTTCAAAACATTTCAAACAACATCAAATTAAACAAAACACATCGGATTCAAGCCTAAGTTTCTCAAATCTTCCTAATTCGCTTTTGATAAAAAACCCAACCGAACCACGTGCGAATGATTTGAAATTTTGCACACACATCCCAAATAACACAACGAAACTACTGCAACTCTCAGAATTTTATTTCGACCCTCGGATCAAAATCTCGCTATCAAACCGGAAACTTCAAAAATTCAACCTTCGGCATTTCAAGCCTAGATTAGCTACAGACCTCCAAAACAGAATCCGAACACGCTCCTAACCCCAAAATTACCCAACGGAGCAAACTATCAAATTTTCATTCCGAGGCCGTCTTCAACATGTTCTGACTACGGTCAACTTTCCAACACTTAAGATCTCATTTAGGGACTAAGTGTCCCAAAACTCTCCGAAACTCAAAATCGAATATCCCGGCAAATCATATTAGCATAAATAAACTTGGGAAAAGCAGTTAATAAAGGATCAGGGCGTTAATTCTTAAGATGATAGGCCGGGTCGTCACATCCTCCTACATTTAAACATTCATTCGTACTCGAACAAGCATAGAGACATACCTGAAGTAGCAAAAAGATGAGGGTAAAAGCTATGCATATCCTGCTCAGTCTCCGAGGTCGCCTCCTTGACTGGTTGACCCCGCCACTGAAACTTTACCGATGCAATGTTCTTCGACCTCATCTTTCTAACCTGCATGTCCAATATTGCTCAACATAAGATATATCCTTTCCAACTGGACTAAATTGAAATTCAACACGTGTGACAAATCACCATGATACCTCCGGAGCTTTGAAACATGAAATACCGGATGAACTCCTGCCAAGCTGGGAGGTAAGTCAATCTCATAAGCAACCTCCCCAACACGCCTTAATATCTCAAAAGGGCCAATAAACCTCGAACTCAACTTCCCTTTCTTCCCAAATTTCATAACGCCCTTCATAGGCGAAACCCCAAGCAGAACCCGCTCTCCGACCATATGGGAAACATCACGAACCTTCCAGACCGCGTAACTCTTCTGTTTGGACTGGGCTGTATGGAGTCTGTACTGAATCACCTTTACCTTCTCCAAAGCATCCTGAACCAAATTTGTGCCCAATAGTCTAGCCTCACCCGGCTCAAACTAACCCTCCGTAGATCTACGCCTCCTACCATATAAAGCCTCATACGGTGTCATCTGAATGTTGGACTGATAGTTGTTGTTGTAAGAAAACTCCGCCAATGGCAAGAACTGATCCAAAGACCCTCCAAACTCAATCACACACGCACCGAGCATATCCTCAAGAATTTGAACAGTGCACTCCAACTGTCCGTCCGTCTGAGGGTGAAATGTTGTACTCAACTCTACCAGAGTACCCAGCTCAGGCTGAACGACCCTCTAAAATCATGATGTAAACTGAGTGCCTATATTTGAAATAATGGAAACTGGAATACCATGCAGACGAACAATCTCCCGGATGTAAATCTCAGCCAACCGCTCCGAAGAATAAGTAGTACACATAGGAATTACATGAAAGGACTTGGTCAGCCGATCCACAATCACCCAAATAGCATCAAACTTCTTCAAAATCCATGCGAGTTCAACTACAAAGTCCATGGTGATGCGCTCCCACTTCCACTCCGGTATCTCTATCTGCTGAAGCAACCCACTCGGCCTCTGGTGCTCATACTTTTCCTGCTGACAGTTGAGGCACCGAGCTACAAATCCAACTATATCTTTCTTCATCCGTCTCCGCCAATAGTGCTTCTTCAAATCCTGATACATCTTCGCGGCACCCGGGTGGATGGAATACCGCGAACTATGGGCCTCCTCCAGAATCAACTCTCGAAGCCATCAACATTGGGTACACAAATCCGACCCTATATCCTCAATACTCCATCGCCACCAATAGTCACATCTCTGGCATCTCCGTGCTGAACCTTGTCCTTGAGGACAAGCAAATGAGGGTCATCATACTTCCGCTCCTTGATACTATCAAATAAGGAAGACCGAGAAACCATGCAAGCAAGAACCCTACTAGGTTCCAAAAGATCCAATCTCACAAACTGGCTGGCTAAGGCATGAACATCCATCGCCATAGGCCTCTCCGATGCTGGTAAATATGCCAAACACCCCAAACACTCTGCCCTGCGACTCAAGGCATTAGCCATTACATTGACCTTGCCCGGTTAATAAAATAGTGATGTCATAATCCTTCAGCAACTCCAACCACCTCCTCTGGGGAAAATTTAGATTCTTTTGCTTGAACAAATATTGCAACCTTCGATGGTCAGTATAAATCTCACAGGGAAACCCGTATAGAGAATGGCGCCAAATCTTCGGGGCGTGAACAATGGCCGCTAAATGCAAAGATACTTACGTCCTTTCAAGTGTTGGAAACCGTTCAGAATTTTCCCGGTAAGAAAAGAAGTCTTTATCTACTTCTCGGTTACATTAAGTTTAGTTACCGAAAAATAGGGGGACTATTTGTATGAGATACAATTAACGAAGGACATGTGAATATTCGTTGAGTTGACACGTAGATAGGTGGGATATGAGTCACCAAATAGTTGGCACCGATGACAAACATGTGATCGCTATTATGGGAGTTCAGAAGACATTGGAACCGGAGATGAAAGTTTGAAAGTAAGATACCGGTTGAAGAAGGCAGCATTCAAGGAGCGGTAGTTACAAGGAATCTTTGCATTTATACACAACTGTTATCAGTTATCACGAAGGGTCTTTATTCACATTAAAGAGGAGAATGATTTGACGATCTTATCATTGTTAATTTAGCTATAAATAGAGGAAAATGTACTCATTGAAGGGACATGAAATACTTGTATGAAAAGATGTTAAACTTATTCTCTTAATCTGTTAATATTCTTTTGCCAATCTCTTTGTTATTGATATTGTTCTTGCTTCCGGAGAAGCATAATTCGAGGCTCAAGCTCATCTCTTCTTCAATTATTTTTTATTTTATTCAATATTATTTTTTGTCATTTTATTTTTTCGAACCAATTTAATTTACGTATCTGAAAATTACGCTATAAATTCAACCTATCGCTTTACGAGTAAACAACAATATCTAACCAACATTCTCTAGTATTTTATTGAGTTGATTCGTTATTCATTAGCAGCCTTGCCTTGTTTTCTTCGGGATTGTACGTCGTTCCATCATTGCAGCCTCTTGAGGCCTACTTTCAACAAATCTTTTGTCATTTTCAATTTCTCTCTCTCTAAAAAAAATTATTTTTGGTTTTGCAAGATCAGTGAAAGAAGTTACTCTTGCGTTAAGATTGGTCTTTAGACAAATTTAACTATGAACTCCGAACCTAAAGCCTACATACAACAATTCGTTAACAAAGTAACATCTCAAGTCAATGGTTGAGCTGACTAATGGAAGGAAAGACTTTGATTAAAAATGACTTTGGCACAATAATTGAGCGGAGTCGACGATTAATGATAATAACTTCCACCGACTGGAATTTCATTAAATAAATGACAACTATGTAGGTATTATATTATATACTTCGTACTGGTTAACAGCTGGCGAGCTGACTTACAACAACTACAATGAAATATAATCCCATATAGTAGGATCTCGGGAGTATAGTATCTACGCAGATTTATCTTTATCCTGTGTTAGAGAGGTTGTTTCCAAATAGATACACGACATCCTTCCAAAAATATCCCACCTTGCTATTTGGGAAACTCGAACTCACAACCTCTCGGTTGGAAGCTTCGAACTCACAACCTCTCGGTTGGAAAGCGGTATTGCTTACCATTGTAGCAATACCTTAAATTTGTGAATGCTTTCTTTCCCACTTCCACAGTTGTTTCCACTTTTGGATGGTAGTTCAATTAGACGTACTGTGAATACTTTGCAACTCATAGAAGGCCCATCAAACAAACGTGGAAGCTGGTCAAAATTGGGGAAATTTCAGGTTAGAATACTTTGTTCATTATGTTTCCAAGTTCTCTGATCGATTACGGTTTGATGAACGTAGGAGATCTTCAGTTTGCATATCCAGATATGTCGGATCTGATGGACATCCGAGAATGGGTACAATCACAGTTGCCAAAGAATGATGCTTTGGGCTTTTCCAGTTTCCTTGTTGACAGCTTGAAGGAGCTCTTGTCTATCCATTCCGGTTCACTTGTATCTATAAAGGACCAACTTGAGCTGTTCTATAAGGAGCTTGAGTCTTTGCAACCTTTTCTCAAGGACGTAGCGGAACAAGGCAATAATGAACATGACGAAATTATTCACAATTTTGCTGAAAGAGTCATTGATAAGGCATATGAGGTTGAGTATATAATTGATTCTTTTGTAGATGGAGATGTTCCTGAGACTTTTCTTACACAGTGGCTCTCAGAAATCATACGGGAGATTAAGCTTATCAGGGCAGAGTTGACGAGATATAAGGAAAAGAAAATGACATTTGCCTCCCCTGCTAGTAATGAAGAACTGGTGGGCTTTGAGGATGTCAGAGAAAATATAATGGGTCGACTACTTGGAGGATCACCACATCTGGATGTTGTTTCCATCATTGGTATGGCTGGATCTGGTAAAACGACCCTTGCCCGAAGTCTTATAAATGATCCGCTTATTGCTTCTCATTTCGATTTCCAGGCAGAGTGTCGGTTACTCAGGTATACACGCGTAACAACTTGCTACTTTCCATTTTGTGTAGTCTTGCTTGTTATGACCCTTCTGAACTTAGTAAAGGAAATGATTATGAATTAGCTGATAGACTAAGAAGAACTTTACTCGGAAGGAGATACCTTGTAATCATTGACGATCTGTGGGATCCAATGACATGGAATGAATTGAGATTATGCTTTCCGGATCATAAGAATGGTAGCAGAATCATTTTGACCACCAGACTTCAAGAAGTTGTTGATTATGTTGATCATTCTGAACCCCATCACCTGCGCCTTTTGAGCGATCAAGAAAGTTGGTTGTTACTAGAGAAGAAGGTATTTGGGGAAGAAATGTACTCTCTAGAGCTAGAGAAAGTAGGGCAACAAATAGCCAAAAAGTGTAAAGGACTACCACTTTATGTTGTTTTAGTGGCTCGTCATCTGAGACGCATAGATAAGACAGAACAATGGTGGAAGCGAGTGGAATTAAGGTTCGTTGAACTAATCCAGGTTGAAGCAAATGCGTCGGTAAAACTAAGTTACAATCATTTACCTGATATACTAAAACCATGCCTTCTATATTTTGGAGCGATTTCGGAGGGCAAGGAGATTTCAGTTGCAAAATTGACAAGCTTATGGATCGCGGAGGGATTCATAGAAAATGACAGGGAGAAGCATTTGGAGGACATTGCAGAACATTACTTAGAGGATTTGATCAGAAGAAGCCTCGTCATGGTAGTTAAGAGATCAAATAGGAAGTTAAAAGCATGCCGTCTGCACGACCAAGTGCTCGAGTTCTGCAAGGCAAAAGCTAAGGAAGATAATTTCCTACTGGGCTTCAAAAGGTATTTCTATATGTTTATCTCAGTTTTGATTAATTCAGACTTTTGCTCTTGTTCCTTATCATACTTCAAATTTTCATTTCCAGAAATTACATTGCCAATCCTCCACAATTTTTTTCTGAGAAGCCTTCGCACCGCCGCTTATCATTTTGTTTTAATGGAGATGATGAACTGGCTGAGTGGAGGCCATCATGCTTGCACGCTCGTACGTTATTATTCGGAGAGGTCAAGAATGGTACCTCACCTTCACTGGAACATGCCTCGATAATCTTTGGCAGCTTCAAGTTTCTTAGGGTGTTGGATTTGGTGTTCGTTGTTGTGGAATCTTTTCCCACTGAACTTAACCATCTACGGTACCTCGCTGTCCAAACTACTGCGGATTCTATCCCGTCATCTATTGAAAATCTTCCGTATCTTCAGACTTTCATAGTCAAAAGAGCTGGAGGACAGGAAGTACAGTTGCCAGATACTATTGAAGATAACATTAGAGATAATGTTAGAATCCTAAGTTAAATATAAATCCTACTAGTTAGGATAATATTAGAATCCTAAGTTAAATATAAATCCTACAAGAGTGGGATTTGTCTCCATTGTATTTGTATTTAAAGGGCTGTTTAGCCGTGTATTAGGGGAAAGAATCATCAATTGATACACATTCATCATATTGATTTTTCATGGTATCAAGAGCCTAGTTTTTTTTCAAATTCTTATACGTATTATTCATTAATCACGTATAATTGTGCTCTTACGATTTCTCTCGACAGAATCAATCCTCTCACGGAAGATACTGTTCTGTTTATGTAGCTGTGTTGTTTCGCTCATAAACTCCCTCAATCGCTGTTGCTTCCTCATTCGTGACCTCCGAGCCCTGTCCCCGTCGTCAACCTCCAGCAACGGACCAGTGACGCAGCAATCTCCACCAGTGCTGCTGTCCGCCAAACGACCAGAACACACCATCTTTCTTTATCCTTTCGTCACACTTTGCATACTGCTGGTCTGCATCAGAAGCAACCACTCCTTTTTTTTTTTTACATTCGCTGCCATGGCTGCTGCACAAGACAAATCCGTACCCAACGTCGATTTAGTCTATCACTTGGGCTCCAGTGATGGTCCAGGAAATATCATCACTCCTATTCAGCTTCGTGGTGAAAACTACGATGAGTGGGCGAGGGCGATCAAGACCTCGTTGAAGGCCAAACGAAAGTTTGGTTTTGTTGATGGCTCGATTGTGAAGCCTACTGATGTCCAGAAGCGAGAGGATTGGGAGGTCATTCATTCAATGTTGGTCTCTTGGATTACCAATACTCTAGAACCGTCTATTCGTTCTACGATTGGTGAATATGATGATGCTCACTTGCTATGGACAAACCTTAAAAATCGTTTTTGTGTTGTCAATGGCACTAGGATTTGTCAACTGAAGCTCTCTTTATGCTTGTGTAGGCAGGAGAAAAATGAATCTGTTGCAATGTATTTTGGTCGTCTGGCCAAAATTTGGGATGAACTCCACACGTATATCACTGTTCCGTCATGCTCTTGTGGGAATTGTTCATGTAATATTGTTTCCCAGGTGGAAAAATTGCGGGATGATGACTTCGTACATCATTTTTTGATTGGTTTAGATGACAAGTTTGCCTCCATCCGAGGACAACTTCTTGCTCAAGACCCTCTTCCGGGGGTGGACAAATCATATCAGCAAATTATTCAGGCAGAGAGGCTAATCTCGACCGATACAGTGGCCTCTAATCGAGAAGGCGTCATGGCTTTCAAGGTGCAATCTGACCCGCGACCAAAGTTTAATCGACCTGATAATTCGGATAAACTTTGTTCCTATTGCAATCGTGAGGGGCATGTCGAAGCCTCTTGCTTTCAGCTTCATGGATACCCGGATTGGTGGGGTGATAGGCCTCGAGGAGGCCGTGGTAATGGTCGTGGTAGCACGTCTTCAGCTCGCGGAGGGGGCCGTGCGGTAGGTACAGCAGGTCGTGGACTGCGACCACCTCCTGCTCGTGCAAACAAGACAGGAGGGTCTGCTGCTCAAGGAACGCAGCAGCCTCCTACTCACACTGATGGCTCACCTCTTGCGGGGGTTTCCGCGGCTCAGGTTCAGCAACTCCTAGACCATCTTAATACTTTCAAGCCAAAACTCCATGGTAAGCAAGATGTTGATTGGATAATCGACACCGGCGCATCAAATCATGTCACATGTGATGCGTCTCTTTTGATTAATGATGTCCGTGTGTCTCATTATCCGGTTGGTTTACCGGATGGCCGATGTGCAAATGCTTCTTCGAAGGGTTCGCTGGAACTGGAAGGAGGATTGACTATTAAAAATGTTCTCTATGTTCCAGAATTAAACTGCAATTTAATTTCTGCTTCACAATTATGTGATGATTCAAATTGTACTTTGCAAATCACTAAAACATTGTGTGTTATACAGGACCTAGCGACGAGGAAGGTGATTGGAGCGGGTGATCGGGTGGATGGACTTTATTATTTCCGCGGGGTTCCAGGGGTGAAAGCTTTGAAAGTTGATCGAAGTAGGTCTGCAGAGTTATGGCATCAACGGTTGGGACATCCGTCGGCAAGAGTTCTACAACATCTTCCGTTTGTGAGTGATTCTACTAGAGACATTAAAAATAAATCTTGTGATATTTGTCCTCGTGCAAAACAACATAGGAATAGGTTTCCAATTAGCAATAGTAAAGCTAGTCGTTTATTTGAATTGGTTCACATTGATTTATGGGGGCCTTACAGGACACCCTCTTTGTGTGGATCTCGTTATTTTTTGACCATCGTCGATGATTTTTCTAGAAGTGTGTGGACATATTTGTTAAGCAATAAACCAGAAGTTGAATACTTGTTTCTTTCGTTTATTGCTTTGATTAAACGTCAGTTTTCTTGTGACATTAAAATAGTCCGGAGTGATAATGGAACAGAGTTTAATAATCTGCATGATTATTTTGTGGCCAAAGGAATAATATTTGAGTCCTCGTGTGTCGGTACCCCCCAACAAAATGGGCGAGTTGAGAGAAAACACCAACACATATTGAATGTAGCCAGAGCTTTAAGATTTCAGGCAAATTTACCGCTTCAATTTTGGGGGGAATGTGTTCAAGCCGCATGTCATTTGATTAACCGTACCCCTTCTAGATTGCTTCAACATAAAACTCCTTTTGAAATTTTGTTCAATAAAACCCCTTCTTATGACCACATCAAAGTTTTCGGATGCCTGTGTTATGCTCATGATCAACGGGGAAAAGGGGATAAATTTGCAAGTCGTAGTAGGAAATGTGTTTTCCTAGGATATCCTTTTGGGAAAAAAGGGTGGAAAGTTTTTGATGTAGAAACTAACCAACAATTTGTGTCTCGTGATGTGCAATTCTTTGAGCATGAATTCCCTTTCATAACTAGCAATAGTGTGCCATCTAATCCAACTCCGGCCTCGTTTAAGGGGGATTGTGTGTTAAGTGACGATGAAGATGAGTGCTATGAGGGTGGACTACGAGTTAGGGGGGCTGTTGATGAGGACATTTGTGCTGGTGCCGCAGCTGCACAGCCTGCCCAGCCTGGTGGCGAGGAGGCTGCCAGTGGCGAGGCAGCTGCTGGTGGTGAGGAGGCTGCCAGTGGCGCGGTAGCTGCTGGTAGCGAGGAGGCTGCTGTAACGCAACCTGTGGTCAGTGAACCACAGCTTGTTGATGAGCGGGTTGTGGTGCGCGAGCACGGTGATGCTATGGGAAAGGGAATGCGTACTAAGTATGCAAATGTGAAATATCGTGACTTTGTGACCACTGTGCGAAATAATAAACGTCCATCTCCGCCTCCGGTTATTCCCGTGACAACATCTCCCTCAGGTATGGTCTTTACATTAACACATTTCATTGATTCTCACAAATTTTCTCAAAAACATAGAAACTATATTGCAGCTATTTCAGTAGGGAATGAGCCAAGAAATTTCAAAGAAGCTATGAGACACGAGGGGTGGAGAAAGGCCATGGCAGATGAAATTAAAGCTCTAGAGGAACAAGGTACTTGGGAACTTGTTAACTTGCCTCCTGGCAAAAAGGCCCTCGGAAGCAAATGGGTATATAAAGAGAAGTATGACGAGCATGGACACTTGCAAAGATTGAAAGCTCGTTTGGTCATTTTTGGTCATCATCATATTGAAGGCTTGGATTACAATGAGACGTTTGCTCCGGTAGCTAAAATGGTAACTGTTCGTACTTTTCTAGCAGTAGCAGCAGTGAAGAACTGGGAGGTTCATCAGATGGACGTGCATAATGCCTTCCTCCATGGCGATCTTGAAGAGGAAGTATATATGAAAATTCCTCCTGGTTTTGATAATATAAATTGTGGCAAAGTTTGCAGGATGAAAAAGTCACTGTATGGTTTAAAACAGGCTCCCCGATGTTGGTTTGCCAAGCTCGCAACAGCTTTGAAAACTTATGGCTTTAAACAGTCATATTCTGATTATTCTCTATTTACTTTGTCGACAGGTAAAACACAGTTAAATGTGCTGGTATATGTGGATGACTTGATTGTTGCAAGTAATGATAAATCTGCTATGCTCAATTTTAAACAATACTTGGGGAACTGTTTCAAGATGAAAGACTTGGGTCTTTTAAAATATTTTTTGGGTTTGGAGGTAGCTCGTAGCAAACAGGGATTTTTTATTTGTCAGAACAAATATGCCATGGACATCATTACAGAAACAGGTATGCTTGGTTCCTCGCCTGCAGATTTCCCAATGGAGCAACATCACAAACTAGCCCTGGCGGGAGGAGATGTGTTGCAAGATGTAGAGAAGTATCGTCGACTAATTGGTCGTTTGATATATTTGTCTGTCACTAGGCCTGACTTGGCATACTCGGTCCACATACTATCTCAGTTCATGCAGGCTCCGCGAGTGGAACATTGGAAAGCTGCATTGCGTGTTGTTCGGTATTTGAAGAAAAATCCAGGACAAGGTATATTGTTGAGATCGGATAGTGCATTGCAGCTTGAAGGTTGGTGCGACTCAGATTGGGCTAGTTGTCCTATTTCTAGACGATCCTTAAGTGGTTGGTTTGTCCTTCTTGGTTTGTCTCCTGTCTCATGGAAAACTAAGAAACAGCATACGGTCTCTCGTTCCTCTGCTGAAGCAGAATATCGTTCGATGGCTGCATTGACTTGTGAATTGAAATGGTTGAAACAACTTTTAGGGGATTTGGGTGTTGAACACAAGAGTGGCATGCATCTTTATTGTGATAGTCAGTCTGCGTTATACATTGCTCAAAATCCGGTGTTTCATGAGAGAACGAAACACATTGAGGCTGATTGTCACTTTGTTCGGGACTCGATTACCGATGGTACTATTCACCCTTCATATGTGTCGACCACGGTACAACTAGCGGATATATTCACTAAGGCCTTGGGAAGAGACAAGTTTGAATTTTTACTTCGCAAGTTGGGCATTTGTAATCCGCATGCTCCAACTTGAGGGGGGGTATTGAAGATAACATTAGAGATAATGTTAGAATCCTAAGTTAAATATAAATCCTACTAGTTAGGATAATATTAGAATCCTAAGTTAAATATAAATCCTACAAGAGTGGGATTTGTCTCCATTGTATTTGTATTTAAAGGGCTGTTTAGCCGTGTATTAGGGGAAAGAATCATCAATTGATACACATTCATCATATTGATTTTTCAGATACTTTCTGGAAGCTGACTAAGTTAAGGCATGTAAGCATTAGTGATGGAGCTTCATTTAATTTTCACAATGCACAAGAATCCCTTGACGTGATTCCCTCAAAACTGGACGATTTGGCAACACTTTCCTTGCTATATGTTTCCAGTACGGAAGATATGGAGAGGATAGTGAGAAAAGTACCCAATCTTCGAAAGCTAAAATGTGAATTTGCGGATTCATGGGGCTGGGAAAAGAATGAAAGTAGATAGATTCCCTGTACTAGACTCCTTACATCGACTTGAAGCGCTAAAGGTGCACTTCTTCAATTTTCCAAAAGTAGGTCCTTCAAGATTAAATTTCCCATTGAATCTCAAGAAATTGACATTATGCAATATTTATCTGCCGCCTGCTGAATATTCAATCATTGCCAAACTTGTCAACCTTGAGATACTGAAACTGCAAGAAGTTGCTTTTGAAGGGGAGGAATGGGAGGTGAGGGATGAAGACTTCCCTCAGCTCAAGTTGTTGAAGCTAGAAAATCTCAAACTCTCGAAGTGGAGAGCATCTCATGAAGCCTTTGTTCACCTTGAGCGATTGGTTTTAAAAAGATGTCAACATCTTGAAGAAATCCCTTATTGCTTTGAGGACCTGCTTCATTTGCAATACATTGAGGTAAAATCATGCAGTGAAAGCGTCTTCCTATCAGCCTGGGAAATCAAAAAAATGCGAGTTGATATGGGATGCGAATGTGAACTGAACTTAGAATGGGAATAATGCTTCAGTTTCTTTGCAGTCCGATGACAGGTACAATCTTAAGCAAATACTGGCATTTATATTGCTTTCACACTTTAATTAGTTGTCTTTGAAAACTCTTTCAAATAAACTTTCTTTACACGCTGTCCAATTGTAATATAACTCTTACTTCGTTATTTCTTTAATGATCTTATGTTATTTCTTTTTTAAAAAATCTTTTTCCTTTATTTTATTTTTGCAGCTATTCTTTGTCGCGGGGTGCTCGTTGGCGTTACTTGTTGATCGCTGACGTGATGGTTGTTGGGTGCAGTCATTGCTGATTTGTGTTACTTCGTTTTTCCGCTCCTTTGTTGTACTGCAGGGGCCCATGGCGATATTAGTTTTATGTTCTTTCTTAAATTCAAATGTATCTATTGGTGCAATATTATTGAATTTTCATGATATTTTATGAATAATTAAACATAGAATAATTGAATACTTCAAATAATTGATCGTGAACCTCTTGACCTTGCGAACATCAACCTATTTAATACTTCGAATAATTGATCGTCCAGTTATTGATATTGTGGTTATAATTAAACATAGGATAATTAACTACATCAAATAATTGACCGTGAACCTATTGACCTTGCGAACATCCACCTATTTAATACTTTGAATAATGGATCATCTACTTATTGCTCTTTTGGATAATTATACATCGGCCTGTTAAATTGGTTAGTAAATAGGTTTAATAATTGATAATCAACTTATTGACCTTATGAAAAAGTAAATATTAACCTATTTGAGTACTTTAAATAATTGATCGCCAACGTATTGATCTTGTAGATTTAACGACAATCGATGTCAAACATCTATCACAAGGACATATTGACATTAACATCAAACTACCATTAAATATCAACCTACTTAATACTTCAAATAGTTGATTGTCAACCTAATGATCTTGTGAATCATTATATGTTAATTATACAAATCTAGATACCATTTAGTTCTTCAATAAAATCAACATCAAGTTATTAAAACAAGTACAACAACAATGTCATTAAGCCACAACGGAGTTGCTTGTTCCTTCATTTTTCTTCTTGCAAGTAGTTCTTTTGTGGCCGGTCCTTTTGTATATGGAGCATCTATTTTGCTTCTTTTTTACTTTCCCGCTTGCTGGAATCCGCTTTGTCTTCCTTCTTCCAAGTTGAATTTCACATCAAGGTGGAGGTATTTTTCTCTCAACAAGCTCAGGAGGAACCTCCCATAATTCTTCAGAAGGCACTGGTTTAATTTCTATGACATGTGCTTTCACTTATGTGTCAATATAATAAAAGTCAGAAGTATAGTCATAAATGCTCGTTCCGTATTGAGTACCAAACTCAACTCTAAGGGCTGCCATAGCATGTGGGCAAGGTATTTGTCTAGGTCGAACTCTCTGCAAGAATCAACCTTTGCAACTGCACCATGACCGGTGATGCTGAACACGTGTTGCCTTATTGGATGGACCAATAGCTTGTTGCCCAATGTTTCATTTTCATTAATCTTCTTTTGAACTAAAGGGACACAAATAGTTAGAGTGTCGAGGAACTACATACACCTCTCACGAAATTTTTGAGCAAACTTCTGGTTTTGAAGTGGTTTCAAAGACGTCACTTATTGATTGTTTTGAGAAGAAAGAATGGCAATCTGATGTGAAGACGTAGTTAAGATTGCAATCATTTATTTCATAAATACATTTCTAATGTCCACTCAGTCTCAGAAGACATTTATACGTAAACGTGATTTCTATCTTGTCGAGAGTGGTGAGTATGTGTCGTTTCCATGGGGTAAGATTGCGTTTCGAGCTTTAATGAAGTCGGTGATGGACAGTTAAGGGAGAAGTCAGAGTTTTAAAGGATAGGTGGATTTTCTCTTGCACTACAGGTGTAGTTCTATGAATGTTGCATTGTAGTTGATCGAAAATCCATTGTTCGTGTTGGAGATCATACACCGTGCATATTGAATTCTGGAAATAACAGACAGAGCAACGCGTGAAGACTTCTCTACTGGTTTCTTCCACAGCACAAGGAATAATGTACTATCTTTTATGTCTTGATGGGATATACATTTATAATACACTATAATTCATTATGATACATCAAACATACAGTTTTATACATCTTTGATACATCTAGGACTGAAACACTTTTGGTTATCTTTGTAGTTTAAAAATATTTCTCCAAAAATTGAAGAGCTCAGAAGATTTACTTTACCTGTTGAAGTTATCGATGAGTATCAGAAATATTTTACATCACGTAATAGGGGAAAACTTCCTATTGATGATAGAAATGATTTTGTCTCGCCACCCCCGAAACACATTAAGGAGCCCCTCTCACAAAAAAAGGTGCCAAAAAAACATGCCAGGCGTCCAACCTGTTGATTATGATCGTGAGCTGCAGAAGTTGAAAGCTGATGTGAAGCAAGTATGTATTTGTCTTTTTTTATTATATATTTTTTTGAAATTATTTTTCAAATTGTATATTCAAAGTCTATTATCTCTTTTATTTGTTTCTTATTGTATCTCCATAAGCAGTTAGATTCTTTGGAATATATTTCTGATAAATTCAAGGAGGTGTTTAACTTGATAAATTCCAAGGTATGTGTTTTTTATTTTTTAGTTGACTTACTATATATTTTTTTAAAAATAGCTTGGTGCAAGCGAAGTCAAATATGGTGCACATCCAGAGGAAGACACCAGTGATCGTCAAGACAATAATGATTTTGTGAGCAATATGGAGTTTGGTGGCAATGAAGATGTTGAAATGGATGGTTGTCAAGTGTGTTTAGTTATGTGCATTATGTACTTTTCCTTTTTCTTCTATTTGTTGTTTTTGATAGTTCGATTCTTTTTAAAAAAATAGGTCAGTGGAATTGAAGGCAAAGATGTTCCATATTCTCAAAGAGATACTAATGTAGCAGATCAGTCAATGCTATGGAAGGACCTTTTGGTGTGAAAGTTGACATGTTTGTTGCTGAAGTAACTTTCACACCAGATGTAGCACATGCTGGAAGTATTGGTGAGATTGCAGATGCGGTGGCAGGGGAGACGGGGGAAGAATCCGAGAAACAAAAGGTTGCTAAATCCTAGACTAGTGATGTTTGTGCGGGTGCAAGTGTTGATGCGGCGCCAGGGGAGACGGGGGAAGAATCTAAGAAACAAAAAAATCCTGAATCCCAGGCTGTTAATGTTTATGCGACTGTAAGTGTTGATGCGGCGCCAGGGGAGGCGGATGAAGAATCTGAGAAACAAAAGTTTCCTGAATCCCAGACTGGTGATGTTTGTGCGACTGCAAGTGTTGATGACGCGGTAGTGGAGATGGTTCTGTACAATACTGAATAACTTCCTGAAGTATCACTGCAAAATGGAAAAAGAAAGAGATATCCTGCAAAGGTCGTGCAGTCTCTGTTCATTACTGTGTTTGATTCAGGTTCTAGTACCGGTGTTGTTGCAGCAAAAGCAAAAAAGCAAATTTATGCTATTAAGCATCATTTTCAAAGCAAAATCGGAACTGGTGTTAATGGCTCTTTGTTGAATGTTTTTGCTACGTGGGTCAAAGAAGGAAAGTCCAGAAAGAGGTATGTTTCCAACTTTTGATTTTTTTCCAATTTTATATTTTAATATGGTATCACTTATAGAATTATTTTATATCAAATAACTATACTATTTTGTGTATATATGTTACCAGGAATGAAATTTACCCGAAGTATGTTAGTGAACTCAATCTTGCTTATGATCTTGGTGTATTTCATGTTGAAGACAAAAACTAGTTTTACACTTTGTCGTATAATGTTCAGCCCTTAGATGACTCGGTATGTAAGAATTTACTTTTGCAGTATTTTTTAAAAAATATTTTAGCCAATGTACACATGAACACTCAGTCCTGTTAAGTTAGTAGTGAGTAAACATTTTCCTTTGTTTTATATGATTTTTCTTTGAAAAACTGTAGTTGCTTAAAGCTTTCGAGTGCATTTAGTTATTAGTTATTTGTTATGTTTTGGTTCAGCACATTGATGTTTTGTTCTATTATCTGAGGAAGAAGGGGAATTATGACAAAGACCTACCTGTAACATTCACCACCACATATTGGTTCTTCGACGAGAAATGGAAGGCGTTTATTGATACAGATGGAGATAGTGATGTGTGCAATTCGAAACATGTCATTGCAGAGTATATACAGGGGTTTGTCTTGGATGCTAATGTTCCATAGTATACTGTTGAGCATGTCTTAATGCCAATTAATATTGCAGAACAATGACATTGGATAATGGTTGTGATGTCCATCAAGGATAGGTGCATTTATGTGTATGACTATATGGGAGCTGCTCATCAAGCCAAAGTTCATAAGGCCATGGTCAAGTATTCTGTGTTGTTGCCTCATTTTTCGTGCACACACATTTCTATTTAAACAAAAAAGATATCAATTGGCGCACTAGTGTCTACAAATCAAAAGACTTAACTACTCTCTTTGATGTAAAACGGGTTGAAGGATTGCCTCAACAAGTCGAAGCGTATGAATTTCTTTCAACACAATCTATCTTGCTTTTAGATTCCTTGGTGTGCTTTCAGCAGTTTGATAATTGTTGTTCTTTTTATTTTTGCAGTGATTGCAGTGTATTTGTTGTATCATTTGCCAAATATTTCATTGAGGGCAAGTCACCTCCTAAAAAATTCAATGCCTATGAACACCGGCACAAATTTGGTGCTCTCTTGTGGGATTATGCTAGAAAGAAGATGGAACTGAACCTGCAAAGTGATGCTGAGATTATTGGTCGAGAGAATAAGGAGGGGAAGCAAAAAAAGTAGTTACTTTTGTCATTGTTGTAGGATGAACTCTATAATTTTGTTTTTTTGTATTATGTTCTGTTATGTTGTCATTATTGGAAGACGGATCAGATTTGCTTATGTTTGAATTTTATGAATACTTTTAAGAATCATATGGCAAATGAGATGTTTGTTCTATTATAAAGGTTTAATGAGTTTCAGTGCGATATTTGAATTGTTGCATTTTAGTTTATTTTGGTATTTTCTCCCTTGATTATGTATTGTGAATTATAGATATGATAAATATACGATAGTTTGTGATACAGTGTCTCTTGCAGATACACACATGATACAAATATGATAGACATATGATACAATTATGATACACAAATGATACATAGTTTTCAATATATGCATTGATGAAGCCACTTATATTTGTAAATTTCTAAAACTATTTTGCATAGTTTTCTAGCTGCTACGATTGTTTTCCATTAGTTAGCTTTGTTACCAACACAAATGCAGGCATGAGTAAGAACCTATAAATAGAGATATATAGTTGATACACAAGTGTTACATAGATGATACAAATATTTTGCACAAACGTTACATATATGATACAAATGTGATACATAGCTGATACAACTTCTTTTTAAACAAACAAATGTATAGTATAAACTTGCAACACGATTTTAAATGATAGGTCAAATATTTATTTATATCTAAAATTCAAATGACATTCTACAATGATATATTTCTTGATGTATTTCATTCTTCTAAATCTCTATGACATTCATTAAAGTAAAATAACAAATAATTCTAAATTTGACATATTTCATCCTCTCTTTGGATTATTTCTACAAGTTTTCCTCTTGTGACCTTCTTCTCCACACTGTACACATGTAATCAACCTTTTTCGTTCCCTTTCAGCTATTGGCTTGCGCCTCCACTTCCTTAGCCTTCCTATTATTTTAGTCACGTCTGGTGGCAAGACTTTTTTATTTAGAACTTCTGCAGGAATTTTCCATGTGCTTTCATCAGGAACCGGATAAATTGAAATTTTATTGGTCTTCAATAGTTACTTCGTGGTGTAGTACACCGAGTAATACTCAATGTGATCAATATATTTGTATTTTAATACTGCCCAAGCATGTGATTGTGGCAGCTGATCCAACTGAAACCTTGTACAGCTGCAAGTTAGGTCTTTTAGGAACATCATTATCTGCTTACCCTTGTCAAGTACTGAATATAAGTAACTCGTCGAAGGGGTCACTACAAAATTTATCAACTATCATTAGTGGTGACAAAGCAGATGCCGTCAAAATACATATACTAGAGAGCCTACAAGATTAATTAAATAGCTTAATATCATGTCAAATCAATAAATATTTCAGGAGTGGGATAGGCATAAATGCTATATTAAATTGAAAGTCTTTGCTTTTGTGCACGTGCACACTAGTTTAATAATATCGCACAAAGGGTTCAAGATATAACAGATCTGTAGATTTGGCATGATTACATATTCTATGCGTAAGTATCTACAGATTCCAATCATACCTTCATCTGATGTGACAATTCAAGATTGTCCATCAGCATCGTATCATATTTTTTTCCAAGATTAGTGAATGACTACTGCATTCTTTAGGTTTGTAACATTCCATCACCTGATCAACTACCTTATGTAGTCTAGCAAAGGCAGTATTGGGAGTTCCCTAGCAGCTTTGAGCGCTTCGTTGATCGACTCCGCAATGTTTGAAGTCATTGTCAATGTTCTGTTGACAGTGAAATGTGCTCTGGACCATCTTTCATACCCAACATTCATTAAGTAATCTTTGATCCTCTTATCAATTTTCTCTACCTCTGCCATGTGGTAATCAAAATTCTCAACTGTGTATGCTTTGGCCATAGCAAAGAATATGTCTTTGAGTAGCAAATGGTTTTTCTTGTAATTTTTTACATTATTCCATAGATGCCATATGCAGACACAATGAGGTACTTGTGGATACAATGTTGCCGCTGCATTTTCAATGCCTTCATGCCTGCACGAGACTATGCACATTCCCTTTCTTTCCCCCAAATGCATCCTTGAATCTCGCAAAAACCCACTCCCAGGAAGCATTATTCTCTGAATCTACTATGGTATATGCGAGTGGTAGGATATTACCTGATGGATCTTGTATTGATGCTATCAATAATGTTCCTCTATATGCCGATTTAAGAAAAGTTTCATCTATAAAAATAACCAGTTTGCAATACTGTCATCATTTTATAGACGGAGATAGTGCAACGAAAGCATGCATGAACAAGTCTTCCTCTATTTTTGTAAAATTTACCACCGACATAGGATTTATAAGAACCAGCATATAAAAGTAGCTTGGCTGTTTTTCATATGATTCGCTCGGGTTCCCTCTCAGTACTTGAACTGCATATTCTTTCGATCTCCATGCTTGCATATATGTCATCTGAAGACCATACTGCTTGTTCATATCTCCAATTATGTCATTAGGAGTGTATATTGTTTTTGGGTCTTTATACTTGTTTATCAGAAGACTGCCGATCTGTTTTGCAGTAGCTTGATGTTGTGCGTAAGATCCGTCTTTCATGGGGCATGAGTGCACTTTGCTGAAATTTTTTACCTTGAAAATGTATTTTTAGGCTCGAAGACTTAAAATACCAATCACAGTTGTTGTTGATGCATACTAGGCAGTACCTACGACAAGGATATAAACTTTTCCATCAATAAACATAGCGACATGAAATACAATCATATATAGTGATACACACTGCCATCAATACTACTAGATGAAAAAATACAACGATATACAGTACTAGACTGTGATAACCACAATTTAAAAGTGTACAACCACATATTTACCCGCAACAACTTATTTCTGCATAATTATGCTTCTAACATCAACTATTATACACATTGAGATACATAATTATACGATAAAAATTTTGATACCTGCTTTCACTTGATCTATGCACCTTAAACTGAAATTTTCCTTTACTGCCAACTGTTTCATGACTTTGATTATTGTTGCCTTGTCTTTATAAATTTGACATTCTTCTATATCTATGTGCTGAGGGCAGTTATTATTGTAATTTCATCAGATTCTGTATCATTCCAGTCTTCTCTATCCCCAAACTCGATCATCTTAATTGTATCGCCATTGTATCTCTCCTCGACAACAGAGCTTTGTGAACATTCCGAGGAAATCACAGCAGAATTGGAATTGTAGCAAATCATATCCATATCCTTTTCACTCGATGTTATACAAAGGGCATACATTGTAAATTCTGAGCTTATTTATAGCTCAAGATATACACATACACCTATACTATTATGTATCACTATTGGCTGTTTGATTTCAATATCAATCAGTGAAGTATCTATCATAAGTTGTTTCGAAATCACGTCTACAAAATCTTCAAAACTTATATTTGGAGTAACTATTACAACATCTGTATTATAATCTACAAAGCTGTTGTCACCATTCCATCAGCCACCATACTGAATAAAAATTGATAAGTTTGCCATTGAAGAAGCTGAAATTAGGTCAAAACTCACTAATTCCTTGATTGATTGTTATTGCAGTTTGTAGTTCCTTCTACATAGAAATTACAAAAGCTGTATCTACACAGAAATTGTGAAGGTATATAGTGAAATTGATCGAATTTGAGTGAAATTTGGAGCTCATTTTGATAATTTTTTGAAAGATAATGCCGTGATTTACAGAGGTAGAAAATATCATGATCTATTAAATTGATACACACAGGGAAGGAAGGAAGATCTATATTGTGATTGTCGGATAGAAGAATCCTTCCTTACGTATATTTCTAATTTTGGGCTATTTTTGGTAAGTGTCTAATTTTGGGCTAGAGGTCGGTAAGTTTGTATTGAAATAGACTGCCGATCAGTTTTGCAGTAGCTTGACGTTGTGCGTAAGATCTGTCTTTCAGGGGGGCATGAGTGCACTTTGCTGAAATATTTGACCTTGAAAACGTTTTTTTAGGCTCGAAGACTTAAAATACCAATACAGTTATTGTTGATGCATACTAGGCAGTACCTACGACAAGGATATAAACTTTTCCATCAATAAACAGCGCGACATGAAATACAATCATAAATAGTGATACACATTGTCATCAATACTACTAGATGAAGAAATACAACTATATACAACACTAGACTGTGATAACCACAATTTAAATGTACAACCACATATTTACACGCAATAACTTATTTTTGCATAATTATGCTTCTAACATCAACTACTATATACATTGAGATACATAATTGTACGATAAAAATTTTGATACATGCTTTCACTTGATCTATGCACCTTAAACTGAAATTTTTCCTTTACTGCCAACTGTTTCATGACTTTGATTATTGTTGCCTTGTCTTTATAATTTGACATTCTTCTATATCTATGTGCTGAAGGTCAGTTCTTATTGTAATTTCATCAGATTCTGTATCATTCAAGTCTTCTCTATCCCAAAACTCGATCATCTTAATTGTATCGCCATTGTATCTCTCCTGTACAACAGAGCTTTGTGAACATTCCGAGGAAATCACAGCAGAATTGAAATTGTAGCAAATCATGTCCATATCTTTTTCACTCGATGTTATACAAAGAGGATACATTGTAAATTCTGATCTTATTTACAGCTCAAGATATACACATACACCTATACTATTGTGTATCACTATTGGCTGTTTGATTTCAATATTATTCAATGAAGTATCTATCATAAGTTGTTTCGAAATCACGTCTACAAAATCTTCAAAACTTATATTTGGAGTAACTATTACAACATCTGTATTATAATCTACAAAGCAGTTGTCACCATTCCATCAGCCACCATACTGAATAAAAATTTATAAATTTGCCATTGAGAAGATGAGATTAGGTCAAAAGTCACTAATTCCTTGATTAATTGTGATTGCAGTTTGTAGTTCCTTCTACATAGAAATTACAAAAACTGTATCTACACAGAAATCACGAAGGTATATAGTGAAATTGATCGATTTTGAGTGAAATTTGGAGCTCATTTTGAGAATTTTTTGAAAGAGAATGCCCTGATTTACAGAGGTAGAAAATATCATGATATGTTAAATTGATACATACAGGGAAGGAAGGAAGATTTTTAGCGTGATTGTAAGGTAGAAGAATCCTTCCTTACGTATATCTCTATTTTTGGGCTATTTTTGATAAGTGTTTAATTTTGGGCTAGAGATCGGTAAGTTTGTATTGAAATAGGCTATTTCTGTCCTTTTCCCATTTTATTATACACACCAAACATTAAATAATCTTATACCAAATTATATACCATAATTAGTTATACCTATCATTCAAACCAAATGACTCCTCGGAGTTGAACCAAATAAAAACAAATGGAAACAAAAGTAAGTGTACCACTGGCGGATCGAACAAACTGGCCGCAGAGTAAGTAAATAGAAAAGATTAAACAATAATTAATAAAGAATGACAGAACTAAGAAAGAATAATTAAAACAAAAGAGAGGACTAACGAAAAGTTTGAAAGAAGTTTGCTTTAATAGCAAAATCCCTCTTCAGCTTTATAAAATAAACATTCTCCCCCTCACAGTTCTGTAAATCTGGAAAATTCAGGTGAGAATTATCTTTCACACAATTATATTTCGTTTATTTTCATTAAGATATTGTATCTATATCTCAACACTAAATAATTAAGATATTTATTTTTTCTACATCTAATCTCTATAATTTATCTCTAATAATTATAAAAATCAAATTACTTAGTAGTAAATATTATATCCACATTAATGTTAGAGAAAATATTACTACATGGTAGTTGAATAGGGTGGTGGCCGGTAATGATTGTTATAAGGTGATGGCTAGTGGTTGGTGGAGAAGGTTGGAAATGGTGGTAGTGCAGTGATGGCTGATGCTTTTTGTCCGATCCGATGGTGGAAGTGGTTGGTCGTGATGGTTATTTACTGGGTGATTAGTGATGGAGGAGGTTTTGGTGGTGGTTGTGAGTGTGAAGTGGAGTCTAGTGGTAGAGGCCGACGGTGGTGAGTAGTGGTAAAAGTGATTGATGGTGGTAGTTAACCGTCGAGGTGTTTGGTATGCCTTGGTCTCTATCTTCTTGCGACGAGGGTCTTTCGAAAACAGCTTATCTATCCCAAGAGGAAGGGGTAAAGTGTGCAAATATACTATCCTTTCCGAACCCCACTCCTGGAATTATTGTGGGTTGTTGTGGTGGTAGGTTGTGGAGGTACTGGTAGTGTAGGTGGTTGTTGGCGGTGTTTGTGGGTGACAGTCGTGGTTGTAATAAAAAGAGTAGTAGTAAATGTTAAATTATGGTTTGGTCAGCACCAGTTTAAGGATTAATGTATTATAGTAAATTACTGTAAACATGAAATCCTATATAGTATTGGAATGTTACATATATCTATGCAAAAATATCCTTCACCAAATTTAGTTTAATTTTTGAGAAGTCAACATGAAAAAAAATTAATGCATAGGACAACATCAAATATCTAATTTCCTGGTGGTTGAGCAATAAGCATGTCATGAATTAACTTGTAGCTGAAGAACTTGCACAAATTAACAATCTAGGTACATTGTGCATGTCAAATAGGGATCATAATAGGTAGTGATTCAACTGAACCAATAATTTGACGTACGTGATACTTATCAAGACGATATAAACCTCAAGGACAGCGAATCTGTTGCTCTAGAATTTACCGATTTACTTTCTGATTTACTGCGGAGAAGGATCAAGCCTATTGAGCCAGGGGTCCGCAACATCTATACTGACGTCCTCAGAGATTTGAGGTCATCAAGCACTCCTCCCATGTCCTCAATCGAACCAGCAGCTGGATTCATCAACACTCTTCTGCACATTTCGACCGAATTAAGAGGGCTTTATACCTTCAATGCAGATCAAATGGAAACCCTTCCTGAGCAGCTTAACACATTGAGAATTATTCTCAATGAGCTGGCATTGACATACAACATTCAGGATAAAATGAGGATCCATTTCTTCAGAAGAGTCGAGATTTTGGTCATTGATGCTGGGCTTATTCTTTATTCATTGTACGATAGCAGCAAGAGCAAAGAAGACCGAAATCAAGACCTCTTTCTTTTGGCTGACAAGATTCAGCTTGTGAAGAAGCAAATTTACCTCGACATCCGAGAGGGGATACAACCCCATTTGCCTAAGAATGATGTATTGGGCTTTTTCGTTTTCCTTCTGAACAGCTTGAAGGAGCTCCTTTCTAGCCATGCCGATTCACTTGCTTCTGTCAAGAATGAACTTGATATGGTCCATGAGGAGCTTCAACTTCTCCAAGCATTCCTAGAAGTTGTAGCAAGACAACACCATAATAAACCTGAAGAACTTCAAAATCTTGCCGAAAGAGTCATTGATAAGGCATATGAGGTTGAGTACATAGTTGATTCTTTTGTACTGAGAGATATTCCTCATACTTATCTTACAGTATGGCTCTCAGAAATCATATGGGAGATTAAGCTTATCAAGACAGAGTTGATCAAATCCGCGGAAAAGAATATGACAATTGCTTCCTCTTCTGCTGATGAAGAATTGATAGGTTTTGACGATGTGAGGGAAACTATAAGAGGTCAGCTAGTTCGAGTATCACCAGAGCTAGATGTTATTTCCATTGTCGGTATGGCTGGCACTGGTAAAACGACCCTTGCTCGAAGTTTTAACAAAAATGATTCTCATTTTGATTTTTGGGGAGAGTGTCGTGTATCTCAGGTATACACGCGGAAAGACTTGCTACTTTCCATTTTGAGTTCTAATTGTGACCCTACTGAAATTAGTAAAGAAGCTGATGATGTGTTAGCTGATAGACTACGGAAACTTTTATTGACAAAGAGATACCTTCTGATCATTGATGATGTGTGGGAAGTAAAAGCATGGGATGATTTGATATTATGCTTTCCTGATGCTAGGAATGGTAGCAGAATCATTCTGACCACCAGACATCAAAAAGTTGCTGTTTACGCTAAACGTGTTACTGAACCCCATTTCCTACGTCCTCTGAACGAGCAAGAAAGTTGGTTGTTATTGCAAAAAAGGGTATTTGGAAAAGAAATCTGCCCTGAACAGCTAAAGGAAGTTGGGGAAAAAATAGCAAAAAAGTGTGATGGGCTACCACTTTCCATTGTTTTAGTGGCTGGTCTTCTCACAAAGATGGACAGGACAGAAGGATGTTGGACGCAAATGGAATTAAGTTTCGGTGAACGAATCCAGGATGGAGCCAAGGATCTAGTAAAACTAAGTTACAATGATTTACCTTGTAAACTGAAACCATGCTTTTTATATTTTGGAGCATTTTTGGAGGACAGAGAGATTTCAGTCTCAAAATTGACAAGCTTATGGATTTCTGAGGCATTCATAGAAAATGATGGGGAAAAGTGTTTGGAGGATATTGCAGAAGATTACTTAGATGATCTTATTGGGAGAAACCTCGTCATGGTGACTAAGAAGAGATCTATTGGGAAGAATAAAGCATGTCGTGTCCATGACTTAATGCTCGATTTTTGCAAGGAAAAGGCTGAGGAAGATAATTTCCTGTTGTGGCTGAAAAGGTATTTACCTCTTTATATGTTTCTCTAAGCTCTGATTAATTCGTACTTTATCTCGTTACTTATCCTGCTTAAATTTGCCGTTGCAGAGATCTAGATGCCAATCCTCCACATTTTTATTCTGAAAAGCCTGTGCACCGCCGCTTATCATTTTGCTCTAATCAGGATGATCTTGCTGGGTGGAGGCATCATGCTTGCACGCTCGTACGGTATTATTCAGGGAGGTCAGTGATAATACATGTTCTTCAATGGGACATGCTTCTATCATCTTTGGCAACTTCAAATTTCTTCGGGTGTTGGATTTGGAGTTTGTTGATGTGAAATCTTTTCCCACTGAACTTAATCATCTGAGGTACCTTGCTGTTCAAACTATTGAGGATTCTATCCCGTCATCCATAGAAAACCTTTGGAATCTTCAAACGTTCATAGTCAAAAGAAACGGAGGACAGGTACTGTTGCCAGACACCCTTTGGAAGCTGAGTAAGTTGAGAAATGTAAGCATTAGTGACAGTGCTTTGTTTAATTTGCGTAGTGCACGAGAATCGCTTGATGAAAACCCCTCAAAGCTGGACAATTTGGCAACGCTTTCCTCAATATATGTTTCCAGGGAGGACAATATGGAGAGGATATTAAGAAGAACGCCCAATCTTCGAAAGTTAAGATGTATTTTTGCCGATTCATGGGGTTGGGGAAAGAATGAAAATCGGTTCCCTGTATTGGGCTCATTGTCTCAACTTGAAACACTAAAGGTGGTCTTCATCAGCATACCAGAGATAGGTCCATCAAGATTAAACTTTCCAATGAATCTCAAGAAATTGACATTATGCAAATTTCCTTTGCCGCCTGCTGAAATTTCAACCATTGCCAACCTTCTCAATCTCGAGGTACTTAAACTGCAACAAGTTGCCTTTGAAATGGATGAATGGGAAGTGCGAGACAATGAGTTCCCTCAGCTCAAATTCTTGGATCTAGAAAATCTCAAACTCTCAAAATGGGAAGTGTCTGACGAAGCCTTTTGTTGCCTTGAGAAACTGGTTTTGCATGGATGTTCACATCTCGAAGCAATCCCTGATGGTTTTGAGGACCTGGGTTATTTGCAATACATTGAAGTAAAATCATGCAGTAAAGTTTTTGCTGATTCAGTCTGGGATATCAAAGAAAAACGAGTTGAAAATGGTTACAAATGTGACGTCAAACTCTTTACTTAGCATTGGAATAATGAGGCTGCAAGTCTTGAGCAAATACTGGTATTTATATCGCCTCATGTATACTCCCTTGAATATATTTCTTTACTGACCAGCATATATATTTATTCCTCACCCGGGTTGGGTGAGGCTTGGCAGGGCTATCCATAGATGATTTGTGTATTGGATTGTGTCTCCCTTATGGTAGTTATTTATGGTAGTTACTGTCTGATATTATTGATATTATTGCATGCTATTTTATTTATGGTTCTTATGTTTAGATAATTATTTGCGCTATTTCTGTTGAAGCTACTAATGCTCTTTTGTTGTTGTTTTTGTTTTTGTAGTTCCTTTCCTCCACTGAGCCGAGGTTCGATTGGAAACAGCCTCTCTGCCCTTTCGGGTAGGAGTAAGGCCTGTCTACATATTACCCTTCCAGAATCCACTTTGTGGTACTATACTAGATAGTTGTTGTTGTTGACCAGCATACAAATTCTTTAAAAATAACAACATGTTGAAAAATGTGTTTCGAGTTATTAGAATTAAAATTAAATGAATCATTTCCTATTTCGAGATTGTTATGCAAAATAGTAATAAAAACAAATAAATAGAAACGAACTCAGATTGAATGGTCTAAAACTCCAGCCATAGGCTAACTTAATTTTCATTATAATATATCCATATTTTTAGCCATTTCATGTTTAAAATAATATCGAATCATGAAAAGGTAATAACAACCAATTATTCAGTAATTTAATTAGTACCCTTAATTGATGGGTAAAAAATATTTTTTTTTTAGTTTAGTTACATAGTGCACCCCTTAAGTACGCGCGCGCAGACAAAAAAAAGAAAAAAAAAAAATTAAGGATGACACCAGCTTATATACAAAGCGTAATAAAAAAAAAATATATCATAATTGGAAGTAAAGAAAATTAGTAAGGTAGGAATTGTTCAATATTAAAAGATAATGATGAAAACAGAGCATCATATAAATTTAGACTCAAAAATAATCTCATTTTGCACTTCATTCCTAACAAAGTAAAAATATTCCTAAACAAGCCAGTTGGATGGTTCGGAAGATCATTGAAGGTACTGTTCTATTACAGCAATACCAACTGTTACACAAACCAGCATGCTCTATCAGAATGATCTATCTTCAACGGACTGGACAGTTACCTAGAGTCTTTTGGAAGAACTTAACCATACAGAATCTTGGTCGGCCTAAAGCACTTTTCAACCTTTGGCTGCTCCTACAAGACAGACTTCCTACTAAAGATAGGTTGATCAAATGAAACTCGACTGTGGATGGCACCTGTGTCATGTGTCAACAAGCACTGGAGACCAGAGATCACTTGTTCTTGGACTGCCCTTTTGCCACTCAATTGAGGTATCAAACACTGCAGTGGATTGGAATACTACAGCCTACTGGACAGAATTGGACACAGTTTGTACACTGGACCATTGAAAATGCTAAAGGGAAATCTTATCGAGCTCATATACTCAAAATGACCATTGCAGCACTATTCTATGTCTTATGGTTAGAAAGGAATGCGAGAATTTTTGGAAATACTTTCTGTTCCAGTGATAAATTGCTTAGGACCATTGCTTACATTTGTAATATTAGGGCAAATCCTAGAGTTAGATTACAGCTTCAGCATTATCTACTGTAATGTTGAACTTTAGGTATAGTGCTACTAGTTAGATTTTGTTTATCTTTTGATAGTCAGCTGCGTACATAGCTGAACTATGAAATTGTACGGAAACCACTTTGGTGATTAATACAAATTTAATTACCAAAAAAAAAGTAGAAATATTCTCGAAACTATATCTGGAGAATGAATAAATTTATCACAAAGAAATTTTTAATTTGCTCACATCAAATACACCAGCCATATTTTGTATATATGATGCTACCATAGACAACAGGGGTTGCTCTGATGATAAGCAACCCCTACTTCCAACCGAGAGGTTGTGAGTTCGAGTCTCCCCAAGAGCAAGGTGGGAAGTTCTTGGAGGGAAGGATGTCGGGGGTCTATTTGGAAACAGTCTCTCTACCCAAGGGTAGGGGTAAGGTCTGCGTATATACTACCCTTTCCAGACCCCACTAAGTGAGATTATACTGGAATATTGTTGTTGATGGAAAAAGATGGACAGTACTACACAATACAGAAAGAGGGAGCTATGAAGAAGAACCTGCATGAGTTCCAGGAAAAAGTGAATGCCATTAGCTTTGTCATGGTGTGTGAAGCGTATCGTTTTTGAGAAAATTTGCAGTACCACTGAGTTAAAATGAATCATTTTCTTCATTTAGTAGGAGAAAATGAAAAGGCACCTAGGAAGTTCTAATCTACACGATGTATAAATAACTGAAACATTTTCTTCATTTAGTAGGAGAAAATGAAAGGCACATAAATAATAAGTTTTAGACAATGAACAGTTATTATCTAAATACTGAAAACTAAACAGATTGGATTCATCGACACTCTAGTCAAAGCAGTTAAGAAAAGTTAAGAATACACAATTTAAGGTACTTATATAAGAAATAAAAATTGAGTCTAAGCTTCACAAGCAAAGTGTTAAGTATTCTCAAGGCATAACAAAGTCAAGAGATATTGCTTCAATTCAAAACACAACACAATGACTCATATTCATAAAAAAAAACTAACTACACCCGGTTTAAACAAAACCGTTGGAAAAGAACCGTGGTTTAAAGAAAAACCAAGGGGTAGTTATTACACTTTCTAACAAAAGAAATTTTTTTTGTACTTTTTCTCTAGACTTAAATCCCTCAAGAAAATTGTCTAATAGATGCATCGTTGGGAAAAGTCCAATCCTTTTTTTTCTTTTTCTTTTTCAAAATAAATAAATAAATAAATAAAATTATTCAATTAAACTAACACAAATAAAATAGCATAGAAAGTTATCCAGACAATCTCCTCACCACACACTTAAAAAAATGCATTGTCCCCAATGCACACAATAACTAATAAAAAGGGTAAAAGAGACTCCCTTGTAGGCCAAAGGCTGAAGCAATAACAGCTCATGGGATACTCAGACTTCTCCCAAGGTTGGTTCTTCGTGTGGGTACCTCACACTTAGTTCCAACCATTTAGTTTGTTATTGCATCCTTCCAATACTTTTGCTTTCCATGCTCGTAGAAAATAAAAAATTGAAACTAGAAAAATAATATAATTTAAAAAATTAATATAAAAAATAAAAGAAAGCAGTAAAGCTGGGTTGCCTCCTAGCAAGCGCTTGATTTAGCGTCGCGGCACGACATGAATCACTTTCTGCCTCCACTTCAAACTTATGAATCGCATCCCAAGTTTTGCTTCAAGCTTATGATTATGCTCTTGGGGCGGCACAAATTCTTGCGAGCCGAGAATTAGATAGAGTCTTGTGCACTTTTTGGCTCTCGATCGAGGAGTGTCACCTTGCCTAGACGGCCTTGAGAATTTCAAAATATAAGGCCCATCTACCTCTTCCTTGGACTCCTTTTTTATGCTCGTAAAGATCCATTCCCATTTTATCGTCCGAACATAATGTAGAGAAGTGTTTGGAATGAGGTCCAACACGCTCCAATACATGAACATCAAGATTTTCAACCTCCTCAATACCCAAAACACTAAAATCAACTAAATTTGTATCTTCAACGTCCCTGGTTGACTCTAGTATTACTTCTTCAACATCGGCATCCTCAAATTCTAGATGGTTAGAGTGTTGGGGTTCTACTTTGGACCCCTCCATTGGCACCTCAATTTCCGTCTCTAATGCAAATTGCTCCTGGCTCCTATCCATAATATTGACATATTGAGGATTAAAAGCTTTAACTAATTGACTCACTTGTGCCTCTAAGTTGTGAATAGTTTCATCTTGCCTTTCTATCCGCAGCTTTATTTTACTTTGTTGTTCTATAAGGCACTCTAATTTATCTTCGATCTTCTTTAGTTCAGTTTCTCTAGGTTCTTTGTTCTTGTTATCCTCACAAGAAAATGTAAAATCATCATAATAAGAGGTTGGGGAACATAAGAAATATAAGCAAAATCATGAAAGTGACTATCTTGACCACCACACATATCACCCACATTCCGCACATAAGATTGAGTTGGTGGACAAAACTCGCTCTCGGGATTATTTTGATAATTTTGCCAAAGGTGGTTTTCATCACAGTATGCATAAAGAGGATTAAAAGTAGAATTACCAACATCAAAACTTTCATAATTCCATGATGCCATATATTTTTTTATTTTTTTTAAAATCAACAAGTAAAACAAAAAAAAAAGAATAAAAAATCAAATAATAAAATAAAAATAAAAGTTCAAACTTGAAACCTAGCGTGAGCACGTAATTTTTGCTCTATATGATATTGTAATATTTTTTTAATTATTTGTATTTCTTCGTGCGTGTTTATTTTCATCTTAATTAAGAAAAAATACGAAAAATATATGTTGCATGCACGTTTAGGATTTAGTTTTTCAATTAGGAATTAATTGAACCATACTTGGTTTCAAAAAAACTAAAAATTACAAAAATATGCATCGTTTACATTTTAGCATTTAATATCAAATTGTGTAATTTTCTTCTATTTATTTATTTTGTGTGATAACTATTATTAAAATGTTAATTAGTATTTTAAGTTAATTTTGATTTTATAATTTAACTTAGAATTTTTTGTTAATAATTAAGAAAATAAAAAATAGAAGAACAAATTCGGAATTGGACCAATTTCAATAAATGAACTAGGCCCAAAACCCAAACCCATTTACCCATTCTTGCCATAGGCCCAATCCAAACACTCCATCTGACCAAAGGACCCCCCTTCTCTCATTTTTGTTTCATTTTTATAAATCCCAAACCCTAAAGACACCCCAAACCCTTATTTCTCCAGCCGCCTACCACCTTACCCACCCCCTCCTCTCTTCATTTTCTTCAAACCACCCAACACAAATAGCCCTCCCTGCTGCTTCTCCTCCCCGTCCACCTGACCCCAAGCCGCCAAACACCACCCAAATGGACTGCGTCCCGTTGCTCGTCCATGCCAAACGACCACCCTCACCAAACAACCACCAGCCCCCGTCCAAACGAACCCTATCGTCCAAAACGGACCAGCCTCCGTCGACCAGCTTGGTCGTCCAAAAATCGTGAACCAACCACTTATTTCTCCAGACAACCCCTCTAGTTCCGTCGTCAACTATCCAACTCCGTCGGCCGCCTAAAGCCTCGAACAGTCACCAGTCGTCTTCCTCACGTCACACGACCCCTCCCTCTGAGCTTTCAGCTCACTGCTGTCCAAGTGACCAGCAACCTCACGAACCAGACCTATTTTCTGCTGCTGGAAGTTCCATTAGTTTGAGTCCATGTTGGAACTTGCTTGTGTTCTTTCGAGGTCTGTTTGAGATCATTGTTCGAGGTATCCGTTCGTTATTTCCGCTCGCGGTAAAAAGATCAGGCTTATCAATGGAGTTTCTTTGATGTTGAAAATAAAGAAGTTGCTATTAAAAGGTCATATTCTAACTTTGCTCATCTTTCGATTTCCAGATCTTGCACCATTGGTGTATGAGTTATATTTGTTCGATTTCCTTCATTTCAGTTTTATCACTCACGTTATACTAATATCTTCCCCCTTTCATTGATGTTTGTTTGTTTAAATTGCTGAATCACATCGGAAGTTTTAAGTAGTTGTTTGTCTCCATTATTTATCATATTATCTTGTTTCCTTTTAGATGCGGTTTATGTATACGTGTTCTTGCAATTTGTCCAGTTGTATGAATTGAATTTGCATGTTTAAATTTAGTCTGGTTGCTTTGGTTTAGCGTGTTGCACTGTTTTAATCACTGTTACCACTACCCCAATTCGCCAAAACTAATCTGATTTGTCTTTGTCAAAATCACCAGTGGTGTCTTCGTTCCACGGTGTAACGTCATATATGACTTTGTTGGCTTATGTCGTTTGAAATTAGAATGATAGGTTTCTATAAATATTGAATTTGCTCACTTAGCTATTTGATTTGATATGAGTTTCTAACTTGAATTGTTGACTGATTTTGATTAGGTGAATTGGTTATAATTGATATCTTTGTGGTACAAACTACAAACTGAAGGGGGATTGGGGTAGGACAGTAATTTCATTAGTTTCAGTTTTTAATATAGGAATTAAAAACTTGCAGAATTGTTTAATTTGAGTACTCTGTCCACTAAGCATTAATAATATTAAAATAAGATATTTATTTAATATTGTGGGGAACAAGACATATGGTTGTGGGGAATAATTCACTTGTTTAATAGAAGTGGGAGATAAAACATATGATAGTGGAAAATAATTTATTTGTTTAATAGAAGTAGAGGACAAGACATGTAGTAGTATGATTACAGGGCTCAAGAAGATGAGGCTTTTTCTTTATTTGTTTAATTGTTTAAAGTGGTCTGTTATTGGGGATTAGGATTCATGCTTTCCCAAAACATCTCAATTTTTCTCTAACGGCTATTTCTCTCTCTTCTCTCTCCTCATCGATCCCTCTCCTCGTCTGACGCAACCACTGCCGGTTCCGACAGGTAAGTCCCCCCCTTCCTCTCCTTTCTCTCTTTCCTCTCTTCTCTCTCTCTTCTCTCCCGCCTTCTCCGACCATACAGTGCTGTCGAAGCATTGTTCCGACAACCCACGGTGGTCGGCCTTTGTCACCTCCCACACCATCGAGGCACCCAACGTCAGGCGCACCCCCCTGGCAATTTCCGTCACCGGGTTCTGCCTCACGCGCCACCTGTGCCCACCCACGTGCCGCCGCTGTCAGACACGCGCCGGGCGCGTGTGACCATTTCCGGCCACTTTTCCGCCGGCTCCTTTTACACAGTGTTACTCCCTCACTGTTCCGACCAACCCGATACTCCCGAAATTTTTCTCGGGCCACTTTGGTTACCTACTGTTCACTGTTCCTTTTACACAGTGTTACATTTGCAGGTTTGCTACTCAATTTTACAATTTCACGTGTTCTGTTATTGCCTAAGTGAAAGAAATCTTAATTTCTTTCAGTTTAGAGGTTTTGAACTATCGCTTTTCGTCGGAAATTTTTCTTTGAACTCATGTGTTCTGTTAAATTTTTTGCCGCTTTTCGTTCCATTATTTCCGATGCCTGTGTGGGTGTGTGTGGGTGTGTTTTGTTTTCTTGGACAGGTGTCTATTCAGCCGGCGAGGATTTTCAGACAAGCCACAGCACCCTCGGAGACTACCGTTCAGACTAGCAGTAGGACGCAATAGAACCACACGTTCTGATAAGCTTCAGGAGAACTTGGGCGCATCAAAGCATACTTTCAGGTTTTTCTACCGGGAATTGGTACCTCCCGCCCCCTTTTTTACTTTGTGTAACTTCTTACATATTTTAGCTTTCAGTTCGATTGTGGTCTATTTTGTTGTTATCTATATTGCACCTTTTGCGTATTCTGTTTTAGTTGTGTACGTGTGCCACTGTTCCCCATAGTTGGTTGGAGGGATAGTGGTCGTGGCGGGGGATGTTAGCGCAAGATCATGTCCTCGGGGGGTGGGGGTGGTTTCGGGAGTTAGTAGGGGAGCAGGGGGTGGTCATGCGGGTGGGGCGGGAGGTAAGGGTGGAAAGAGGGCAGCGGATGCTCATAGAATAAGGATTGGGTCATGGAACATAGGCACGCTGACGGGTAAGTCCATAGAGTTGGCGAAGATTCTTCAGAAGAGGAGGGTAAACATAGCGTGCATCCGGGAAACCTGGTGGAAAGGGACGAAGGCGTGGGATGTGGACGGGTTTAAACTGTGGTATTCTGGGGTCGAGAGAGGTAAGAATGGAGTGGGCATCTTGGTGGATAGGGACCTAAGGGAGTCCGTGGTCGAGGTTAGGCGAGTGAATGATAGGTTAATGTCTATCAAGCTGGCTATTGGGGGTGGCGTTCTCAACTTCATCAGCGCTTATGCGCCGCAAGCGGGTTTTGACGAGGAGGCCAAGAGACGCTTTTGGGAGGACTTGGATGATATGGTAAGTAGTATTCCTCAATCTGAGAAGTTAGTTATTGGAGGAGACTTTAATGGCCACATTGGGGCTGATGCTGGTGGCTATGATGAGGTGCATGGAGGCTTCGGCTTTGGGGTTAGGAACGGAGGGGGCACCTCGCTGCTTGATTTCGCTAGGGCTTCTGAGCTTATGATTGCGAACTCGACCTTTCAGAAGAGGGAGGAGCATTTGGTTACCTTCAAGAGCTCAGCAGCAAGGACGCAGATTGATTATATTCTCATCCGAAGGAGCGATAGGGGCCTGTGCAAGGACTGCAAGGTTATTCCGGGAGAGTCTCTTTCTACTCTCCATAGACTCCTAGTGTTGGATGTCGGTCTCTGGGTGAAGAGGAAGAGGAGGGGCGCTCGGGGTCAACCGCGGATAAGATGGGGCGCCCTGTCTAAGGAAAATGCTCAGGAGTTGGAAAGGAGGTTAGTTGAGGGCGGAGCTTGGAGGAGTTCTGGGGAAGCGGACGATATGTGGACAGTGACGGAGAACTTGATTAGGGGGGCCGCACGGGACGTGATCGGGGTGGCCAAATGATATTCAGGTAGACATCACGGCGAATGGTGGTGGAATGATATAGTCAAAGGTAAAGTGGAAGTGAAGAAGGCGGCGTTCGCTAGGTTGGCAGGGAGCTCAAGCGACGATGAACGGCGAGCGAACAGGGCGATCTACAAGGAGGCAAGGAAAGAAGCAAAGATGGCAGTCACGGAAGCTAAAAACGCGGCGTTCAGTCGCATGTACGAAGAGCTAGGGGAGAGAGGCGGGGATAAGAAGTTATTCCGGTTAGCTAAAGCGAGGGAGAGGAAGGCACGCGATCTAGACCAAGTTAGGTGTATCAAGGGCGAGGAAGGTAGAGTGCTGTTGGGGGAATCTCAAATCAAACAGAGGTGGCAGGAGTACTTCCGGGACTTACTTAACGAGGTGGGGGATCGTAACATAGAGCTAGGGGAGCTGGGGCATTCAGAGCGTCATAGGGACCTTGGGTACTGCAGGCGCATTAGGAAGGAGGAGGTCATGGGAGCTTTGCGTAGGATGAGTAGGGGTCGAGCGACCGGGCCGGACGAGATCCCGGTGGAGTTCTGGAAGTGCATGGGTAAGTCTGGGGGGAGTGGCTATCCAGGTTGTTCAATGCGATCTTCAGGACCAAAAGGATGCCGGATGAGTTGAGATGGAGTACAGTGGTGCCCTTGTACAAGAACAAAGGGGACATCTAGTACTGCAACAATTATAGGGGTATCAAATTAATAAGTCACACCATGAAGGTTTGGGAGAGGGTGATTGAGACAAGGGTGAGGGGGGTGACATCTATATCTGGGAACCAGTTCGGTTTCATGTCGGGCCGCTCCACTACAGAGGCTATCCACCTTGTCAGGCGGCTGGCGGAGCAATTCAGGGATAAGAGGAAGGATCTTCACATGGTGCTTATTGACCTGGAGAAGGCGTATGACAAGGTCCCAAGGGAGGTGCTATGGAGGTGTTTGGAGGCGAAGAGCGTGCTGGAAGCCTACATAAGAGTAATCAAAGACATGTACAATGGAGCTATGACTAGGGTTAGGGCGGTGGGTGGTGAATCAGGCCATTTTCCAGTGGTTACGGGGCTCCATCAAGGATCGGCGCTGAGCCCTCTCTTGTTTGCCTTAGTGATAGATGCTCTTACCCGTCATATTCAAGGGGATGTGCCGTGGTGTATGTTATTTGCTGATGATATAGTATTGATTGATGAGTCGAGTGCAGGAGTTATTGAAAGGTTAGAGGTATGGAGGCAGACTCTCGAGTCTAAAGGTTTCAAAATAAGCAGATCTAAGACAGAATACCTGGAGTGCAAGTTTAGCGCCGATCCGAGCGAAGTAGGCAGGGACGTGATGTTGGCTCTCAGGCCATCGCCAAGAAGGACAGCGTCCGTTATCTTGGGTCAGTGATTTAGGGGGACGGTGAGATTGGCGGGGACGTCACACACCGTATAGGAGCAGGGTTGGCTAAGTGGAGGCTTGCATCAGGAGTCCTGTGTGACAGGAAAGTCCCACACAAACTCAAGGGGAAATTCTATAGAGCCGTGATTAGACCTGCGATGCTGTATGGGGCGGAGTGCTGGCCTGTGAAGAATTCGCATGTTCAGGGGATGAGGGTCGTGGAGATGAGAATGCTTAGGTGGATGTGCGGGCACATCAGGCTAGATAAGATTAAGAATGAAATTATTCGAGAGAAGGTGGTGGTGGCCCCGGTGGACGAGAAGATGCGTGAAGCGCGTCTGAGGTGGTTTGGGCATGTGCGGAGAAGAAGTCCAGATGCTCCGGTGAGGAGATGCGAGCGGCTGGAGATCGTTGGCAGTCGGCGCGGCAGAGGGAGGCCCAAGAAGAATTGGGGAGAGGTGATTAGGCAGGACATGGCTAGGATGCAGGTTTCGGAGGACAAGACCCTTGATAGGAAAGTATGGAGGTCTAGAATCATGGAGGGGCCCCTAGAGCTTTCCGTTCGCCCATCCCGGGGATGGGGGTGGATCAGCAGGGTTACTCATAGATGAGTTGTGTCTATTGTACGTTACTATTACTTGCTATTGCATGTTGGTTTTTTGTTTCCTTTGTTCGGTTTATTATTAATGCTATTTATACTGGAATTTCTAATGCACTAGTTCTATACTGTTTCTGATTTGTTTTTGTCTCTGTTTTGTTTTACTGCAGTTTTTCACCTAACCATATGAGCTGAGGGTCGATTGGAAATAGCCTCCCTGCCCTTCCGGGTAGGGGTAAGGCTCGTCTACATATTACCCTCCCCAGACCCCACCTGGTGGGAATGTACTGGGTAGTTGTTGTTGTTGGTCTGTTATTGGGAATAAATAAGGGGATAGAATTAAGGGCAGACTTTTAATAGAAGGAGAGAGAGAGTTAAAAACTTGAGAGTTTAAGGATCAGTTCTTCTTGAAAGTTTTAAAGCTGAATTCTTCCATACTTTGAAACCTTAAAAATTAGAGAGCTGAAAACCCCACTATTTATTTGAAGCTTCTCTTTTTGCTTCATTGATTTCATTTCTCTTGATTCAGATACACTAAGACCGATCTTAAGTAACTCTAGTGTAGCTTTGAGTTCATTTGGCTTGTGTTGATATTGTTGTGAGTTAAGGTCCATTTCTGTTGGTATTTTCTGGTTTGATTTTACTGGGTTACTGGACTGTTGCTACTGACATTTCTGGGATTCTACTGGTTTTTGATCTGTTGCTGCTCTGCTGCTTACTGCAGTTGTTGTATTGTTACTACTTCTATTGATTCTCGTCTTCCTCTTCTCTTGTTTCCAACACCAGGTACACAACTGAGCTCAATTTGATGTATCCTTGAGATGTAAACATGAAATGAAAATGCTCGGGCACTTAATTATTGGATGTTGTTCAATCGTTGAATTTTAGCTTTGTATTTATATTACTACTATTTTTATTTGGCCTGATAAATGGAAGCTTTGTTTGGAGGTTTCTAATAAATTGCAAAGGGAGTAGCTAGAATCTCTGTGATCCTCGTTTGATATCTTGGATTAACATGTTAAAGTATTAATTTTAAAGTGGGGACAGTAGTTTGCTCTTAAAAATTCACCTAGTCATTTTCTTTCTTAATATAGAATTCATTTGTCTCCCGTGATATTTAATATTGTAAATGACTAGCTGGACCTAAATCATGCAAATGGATAGAATAGTATAAATTTATTAGTCATAAAAATTTCTAATGATTAAACCTATTTTTGTTTTAAGTTTAAACTCCACAAGCCATAGGCTTCCAATAATCACTAGCTTAAGAAATTAATCTTGAACATCCTTAGTTTGTCTTAGTTGAATGCCCTTTTAATAATAAAATGAGATGAGCCTCTCTAATCAAAATATCAAACTGCAAGGCCCTCATAAATTTATATATTAAAACACTTAGATTTTGGGACGGGCAGTTTAGAGAATTTCACGGCCTTCCCCAAATAATAACGCGTTAGTCTCTTTTGGTACGTACTTTAATAACATTACCTCCCTAAACTCGGGTGCACATTTATGTGACCTAAATCTAAATCTCTACGGAGTCGAGATGTATCATTAATCACGGGTACATTGATGAGACGTGGTTCGAGACGTATTTTTATGACGTTGCAATTATCTTTAAAATAATGATAATAATAAAAGCGACAAAGGGTTAAAATTGGCACATAGGTTTAACATGTACTAAAATCAAATAAATAAGCCGAATATGATAGTTGAGCGACCATGCTAGAACCACGGAACTCCGAAATGCCTAACACCTTCTCCCGAGTTAACAAAATTACTTATCCAGATTTCTGGTTCGCGGACTTTAATACAGAGTTAATCTTTTCCTAGATTCGGGATTTAACCGGTGACTTGGAACAACATAAATCTCCCAAGCGGCGACTCTGAATCTTAATTATATATCCCGTTTCGATTGTCCTTTAGTTGGAAAAACTCCCTCTGCGCCCTTTGCGCGCCGGTAAAAATAGGTGTGACACCTAGTAATATGTACACCAACAACTATACCGTTAGTTCTCCGGCAACGGAGCCAAAATTTTATCACGCCCAACTATGCCTTAGAAAAGGACTATGCGGTCGTTGCAAATATAATCCGATTTACAAGTCCGGAGTTGAATTCTACAAAGAACTAAGGTTTAGCTACAGTTGTTCACTATCACTAAGAAGACAAGCTTGAACAATTCCTAACTTATAGATATTAAGATTCTTGTGTGTTAATTAAATAATTAAAATAATAAATTAACAATTAAAGATACTAAGAGTTAGAGACAAGATTAAGGAGGTCTAGAGTTATGTTTTCTCCAATTGTCGGAATCCTTCCCGCTATGTCTTCTATAATTTCGCATAATTATTCTATACCAATCACGAGCACTCTTATTACCGTAAATCTCTCCCGAGTAATCACGACAATTTACTAGGCGCACTCTCCCGAGCTATGCTAGCTGCCTTTTAATACATCTCACTTCAGATTGCACCCAAGGCTTCTTTATCCCTAATCCCGCCTAGGAGTGGTGTTATTCAATAATTACCTAAATATTCACTCTCTTCCGAGTTATGCATACTAAATAGGCACAGCGAATTGAGAGCTCTTCAATTAACATAGAGATTATACTACGACTCAATTATATAAAAACATAACAAGAATTTATCCTACAAAAGGTTCTATCAAAACCCTAGATAACAAATTTGCTATTCACAATAATATGTAAAACTACAATACTAAAAGTCATAACTAACAATGAAAAATAAAATGAAAGAAAAAACTTGTAGAAGAATTCCAAAGCCGTGCTCCTATTGTGTCTCTGCCTCCATAGGTCAAATCTATGTAAAAAATATGCCCCCCTCTTTCTTGGCCTGCTTCCTTGATTTAATATAGGGTTTAGTGCTTAAAATCTTGTGTTTTGCACATAAGTCCCTAAAATTTATGCCTCTTGCTGCGGTTCTGCCGGGGTCGCCGTGGAACCGCAACCAAACATGCCCTCTGATTCTTCAGTTGTCCGTGACCATCTTCTATTGCGGTTCTGTCGCAGTCGCAATCAAACAACGATTTTCCACCCTTTTTCCATTTGGAATTTAGAAAAACATAAAACATAAAAGTTGTAGATCTTTGAGTTAGATTTTCAATCATATATTGTGGAACCAAAATGGAGTTCTTAGAAAAAAGGTATGTCCAATTGACTAGACAGTGCACAATATACCTCATCGAGTCTTCGTTCTGTTGTTTTATCATCCGTTGATCCCCGAATACGATCCCGACTTAATTTCTTGGGATTTTACTCAGACTTCAAAGCTCCAAATCACCTGAATTCTTTTTATAACATCTATATAACTCAGAATCAATCCTACAAGTCATAAAACACACTGTTAGTGCAAAATACTAGCGATTAAAGCGCAAACTCGACTAAAGTGCAGTAAATTAGAGTGTAACAATCGACTAAAAACGTAATTATAGTCTATCATAACATATATTTTGTACAAACCCGGTTCTTGTTCTCTTATTGATGAGCAATTTAATTGTGTTGTCAATGTTAGGCCTGATAGTTAGAAGATTTAAAGGGTCCTCTAAAAGTGCAGGAGGGAGGAGAGAGCGTAGGGTTTTTGACTAATGTTAGGTAATGTGGGTGAGAAGAATTTTGAGATTGAGTATAGTATTTTCAGGGAGTGGAAGAAGAGAATGACATGTATCAAAGTAGAGAGAAAAAGAAAATAGTGTAAATGAATAACGTATTTAGTGCTTAGGGTTAGGAGATAACAAAAAATAAAATTTTGTTATAAATATTAAAAGGCATTTATTGAATATAATTTTTTAAAATAATATTTATTTAAAATAAATAAGGTACTAATTATTGCTGTAAAAAAATAAAAATTTCTTATTTTTATTAGACGGCCAAGGTACACGGAACTTGAAGCACAAAACTTTTTATGGGACCAAGAAAAAGGCCCATGGGAAAGGAAAATGTCGTAATCAGCCCATGTGATAGAACGCCGGAGAAGCGGGCCTTAGATTGTTACAGCGGCAACTGTTTCTCTTCTTCACAACCACTTATATCTTCGCAACTTGTTTACTGGTCCAATTTCAATACTCTAAAGCCATTTTGAAACAACAGAGGAGAGAATGAAATACCTTTTGACAAAAAAAGATTTTTTTTTCTTAAGTGGACCGACTTAGTCCAAATCTGAAAATGACCCCTTTTGTGGTAGGAATTCCAAAATAATCAAATTTATAAGTGTTTGTTAAAAAATAGTCACAGTTTCAAAAATAATCGTAATTTAATCACTTTTCATATAAAGATAAATCTGGACGAAACAACAACAACAACAACAACAATAACAACAACATTAGCCCAGCATAATCCTACAGGTGGGGTCTGGGGAGGGTAGAATATACGCAGACCTTACCCCTACCCCGAGAGACAGAGAGGCTGTTTCCAGAGACCATTAGCTCAAGAAAGCACCAAGTGACGATATACTAGTATTATGAATAGATTCATAATAAAATAACATAAAATACAAAACATAAAATGAAATAGCTTAAAATAGAAAATAACAACAATATAATAAAATATAGGAAATATGATAAAGATGGAAGGTAAACTAACAACCAGCATATCAGTAGCTGATCAATAGCATCCTAAGTCTATCACCTAACCGGTTTGTCTCAAAAATCTGGACGAAAATACTGTTTAAAATCCAGAAAATAATCCAGTATATAATAATGGAGTTTCAGTATAATACTGGAACTCCAGCATATTATAATGGAGTTCCAGCATAAGTATACTAGAACTCCAGCATAATATGCTGGAAGTTCGTACACATGTGCTCCAATCTCCAGTATATTATGCTGAAAGTTTATACATAGGTGCACCGATCTCCAGTATATTATGCTGGATAGGTCCATGTTACAACAACATAGTGGCTATTTTTCGATGGCTATTCAAACGCTGACTATTTTTGAATGACTAATTCGAAAACTGATTAGTCCGTGTTTTTTTTTTTTTTTACCTTTTTTGTCAACAAGTAAATGATAGAGAGTTAAATTATGAGAAAACATCCAGTAGACCTTTCTGAGCAAAAAATGCGACTAATATTACCAATTAATGTTAACCAATTACTTATAAAATGCTACAAATCTTAGCACAATTTTTGTATGCTTGAGAAGTGGGATTCTAACTTGTTCTGTGTGCTTTCCCTTGACGTCGTCGACGAATGACCAATGTGCTCACTTTTTCTCAAAATAAGACGACAATGGATAACAATGCAAAAAAGTCCACCAGGGGTTTGATTGGCCTTTTTCATTTCCGGAGTGTTAGCCCCGATTAGTAAAGGGTCGGAGAAACTTTTTAAATTTTTGGGATGATTTGAGGGAGATTTGAGATGGTTTTGATTGAAATTTGAGCCAAATTGAAGTAGAAAATGAAAGGTGTATCCCTCTGTATTTCACGTGTATTATTTGTATATATCATATGTAGTTGTTGTTATTGTTGTTGTTGTTATATCATTCGTATTAAATATGTATCTTTCGTGCATTCTCTGTATATTTGTATATACTTATGTATAAGATACATACTTAATACATATTAGATATATATGTCATAGAGTAACTTTAAACTCGAGTTCAGGTAGAATTTTAACGTCAAATCAATCCAAATGGCTTCCAATATTTCCTCAAATTTTATATATTGCTTCATTCCAGGTATTTTAAACGAATTCAACCGTGCACACTGAAAAAATTGTTCTTTTGCCTAGGGTTTTTAATATTGTATATCATTAGTGCACTCCTTGTTTCAATTTATATGAAGTAGTTTCACTCGGCACATAATTTAAAAATAAGTAATTTTTTGAAATTTATGGTCCAACAAGCTTAACGAGTAAAATTCTTATGGGTCCATAATGATTATATAGCTATAAGAATTTCTCATTAAAAATAAAATAGATAAAATAAAACGTTTAAAGTTAAATTATTTTTAAGTTTAAAAATATATCGTTCTTTTTAAAAATAATAATAAAAATATGTCATATAAATTAAAACAAGGAAATAACCATTTCTTGAATATTTTCTGATAGCATGACTTGAGGACTAATTGATTGTAAGTAGTGTTTATTTTTAATTTGTTTATGTAGTTTTCTTTGACCTTTACATTAATCTCCTTGTTATAAATATTTATTTAGTGATAGATGTACATAACTCCTAAAGGAATAATAGCCATTGTTCTTTTTTATTATTTTCATAACTCCCACTATTCTAATATTTATGGAGTTATGATTGTAACTTTCATATCTCCATAACTCTCCCTCCCCCCCTCCCCTCTTCCCCCATGATCTTCCTCCATGATCTCAAATATTTAGGGTGTGTTTAGTATGAATGGAAAATATTTTTCGAAAAATATTTTTCAATTTTCCCATGTTTAGTCGGCTTAAATATTTCAGAAAATATTTTCCTCATCAATTTATTTTCCTCCAATTGGAGGAAAATATTTTCTTTATTAAGAGAAGGGAATATATTTTCCAAACCTCCTTCTCAACCTTCCCTACCCTCACCAACTCACCCCACCCCTTCTCCATTTTTTTTTTAAAATTTCAGTTTTTCCGTTACCACTCACCCTACTACCCATCCATCCCCTCTCCCCCGCAAAAAAATATTTTTTTACCTTAGTTTTTTTTTTTACAATTTGAAATTTTTATTTTTTTATTTTTCTGCACCACCCACCCAAACCCTCCCCTCCCTCACTCGAACCAACTCACCCCCTCCCCCCTCCACCCCAAAAAAAGATTTACTTTTTTTTGTAATTTAAATTTATGTTTTTTTTTGTTTTACTGCCCCCACCCCACCCCAGCCCACCCCCACTCCCTCCCAAAAAAAATTAAAATATATATTTTTCAGTTTTAATTTTATTATTTATCGATTTAAAGGCTCAAAATTTTACAAGTTCCAAAATTATGAGTTCAGATGTTTATGTGTTTGGAAGTTTACGGGTTTAGAAATTATAAAGTTTACGGGTTCAAAATTTCGCAGTTTTGATTGTTTAGCGGTTCAAAAGTTTATAAAATTTATGGGTCCAGAAGGTTGTTGGTTTGAAAGTTTATGGCTTCATATTTGTTATATATAAATTATTTATGAATACTTTTGAGAACTTATTTTCCTTAATATTGCGTACCAAACACCGAAAAATGAATAAGATTACTACTTGTTTTTCAAAAAAATATTTTCTTGGAAAATATTTTCCAACATTTTTCATTATACCAAACACCCTTAATGTCATATTTATTGCATTCTTTTGTATACCCCTATGTAATACTATAAATGGAGGATGAGAAGTGATATTATACACACTTAAATATATGAAAGAAATAAGAATTTTTTTTCTCTTTCTCTCTATATCTCTTAGCCTGTTTTTCTTATTTTATATTATTACTTTAAGTTAAATTTCTTAAAATATTATCAGCACGAATCTCTAATCAATTGAGATATCTATTTCAATCGGATAGTATCTCCTTCCTAAAAGTCTTTTACAATCATCACTGTTCGTCTCATTGCATCAAGGCCAGCGAGTTAGGCAAAAGTTTGCAACTTTCCCAAAGAGTTCCCGTAAGCCATTGAAATATCTGGAAGATGCATTAATATGTCATATGGTTGCATGAGTTCAATTAGCTTACAGGAAGTGAATCTATGCATTCTTATTTAAATTATTTTGAGGTTAGCTTGGTGTGGTTATGTCACCACTCCAATTTCGATTGTGATAGCGCCCAATACAATTGCTAGGCAAGCCCGACCAATCAATACTCACATTCCAATTATAAATTTCATTACTGAGTAACAACATGAAATTAACAGTTTGTCAAGTCTATTAACCAATAAGTTAATTAGAAACAGTATGAAACACTAACATAACCAACATCTCCAAAAGACCTGGCGATGATGAGTCTAGAGCCTCTAAGATAACAAAGTAGCAAATCCTCAAATAATACAAAGTTCTAGAATGCGAAAAGATAAAAGGGATAAGGGGAGGAGTCGGGTTTTGCAGATGTCAGGCAGCTACCTCGACAACTCCTGAAAGCTCTGGAACAGCGAACGGCTCGACTAAGCTCCCGATGCTCCTAAATCTGCACACATGGTGCAAGGAGTAAAGTGATTACTTCCAACTCAGTGGTGATAGACATATATAATGGCTGAAAGTAAGAAATCTCGAAGATACCGCAATGTAAAGCTAAAACTAATAATTTAGCATAATTAACGGTGAAATGGTAACAAAATAGAATCAGATAAATCAGAAAACATCAAAGCATGAATGCAATGCAATGCACATGACCGCTACGGCGTACAACCCGATCCATTTGAGTACACGCACCCACTGCGGGGGTTTAGACTCCGTAGGGGCTCCTACAGCCCAAGCGCAATATCATCGTAGCGTCGTTGCAGCGTTCAGCCTAATCCACACTCAGTACAGAATATGCATGTGAGTTATACAGCAAAGTCAGATTTTAGTTCTCAGTTCCGATTATTAGAAAATTATCGTTTAAGTCTTTAAAGCATTAGGAATGTGACTAAGTAATCGAAGCAGTGTTTAAAACTCAACACTGAAATCATATAGTATGTTGAGTATCATGGAAGCTGTGATAATAATCACCAAGGGATTCAAATAGTCGGCACACAACCAAAATATATCATAACAATCCTAGTAGGATGTTTACAGATCAATCTATAGTCCAAAGCACAGATTGGACACCACTCGGGGCGGACTAAACCATAATCCACAATCACAAACGACCCCACACTCGTCATGGAGTGCGTGTCTCGTCTCACTATAGCATCACAGTGTAATATACCGAGGTTTTAAACCCTTAGGTCATCATCTACAAATATTACTCATCTCAAGCCGGCCAAAGACTAGTCCGCAATGCCCTTTCCTCTCGAATCGACCTTCTCGCGCATCGAATCTGTCCAAAACCACAACGAATACGTTACAATAGGCTAATAGAACACAACCCAATCGAAAGGACTCCAAAAAAATACGAAGTTGGCAAAACCCAAGCCCCGGGCCCAATTCTCGAGAAATTACAAAATTTACATCACCGGACTCCTCGTCTCGCCAAGAGTCTATACATATAAAATTTATCAAAATCAGAGTTCAATTGCCCCTTCAAAAACCACATTAAACTCTCTTAAGTTTCAAGCCCTAACCTCCATTTTTAACTTTTAATTCGTTGAAATTCAGTGATTAATCCATGTTTTTACACCATAATAACAAAATTCGAGTCCAATAATTCATACCTAATTAAAGCCCCTCGAACTCTCTTCGAAAATCGCCCAAAAATCTCCTTAACCGAAGTCCTAAGATGTTTTCTTCTCTTTTCAAAATCGTGAACACTATTCCCTTAAACCCAGTCAATTTCTGCTTTTGCGGTTGAATTACCGCACATGCGGTCTAACTTAAACTCACCAGGGACCGCTTCTGCGACCCAAAACCGCTTCTACAGTCGCTGCTTTTGCAGATTTTTGTCCGCTCCTGCGGAAGGCCAAGCCTCCCAGAAAACCGCCTATGCGACCTCTTAGCCGCATTTGCGGAACCGCTTATGCAGTCCCTTTTTCGCAGTTGCGAAAATGACAGAACCAGAAAACTTCAAAGATGCAACAAACTCCGAATTCTCCGTTTAGCCACCCGAATTCACCCTGAGGCCCCCAGAACATCAACCAAAAGCACAGACATGATCCTTACCTTATTCAAACTTGCTAGAACCTTCAAATCACTATCGTTAACATCAAAATCCTCAAATATCATCAAATCAAAGCCTAAGTTTCTTAAAAATTTTCGAATTTTACATTCGATCAAAAACCCGACCTAAATACCTCCGAATGACCTGAAACTTTGCACGCATATCCAAAATCACCTAATGGAGCTACTGCAACTCTTGAAATTCCATTCCAACAATCACCTAATGAGCTACTGCAACTCTCGGAATTCCATTCCAACCCCCGGATCAAAATCTCACCTATCAACCGGATATCGCCAAAATGCTAACTTAGCCAATTCAAGCCTAATTCTACACCAAGCCTCCAAAATTACTTTCGATTGCGCTCCTAAGCCTCAAATCATCCCCCGAAGCTAATCGAATCATCTAAACCCCATTCCGAGTCCTCTAACTCACAAGTCAACATCCAGTTGAATATTCCAAACCAACTCTCCTTAAAGAGACTAAGTGTCTCATTTCCATCTAAAAACAATCCAAATTCTACTCGATAACCTCAAATACCGAAAATGAAGCATAGGGAAACATAATATGAGCGAAATAGGGCGGTAACTCACGTAGCAACCGGTCGGGTCGTCATAAGTTAATATTACCAAATAATACAAATAAATTTTGTAGGAAAATAAGCTGACGCAATGAAGATATCCATATTGACTATGGATTGAGGATAAGACGGTAGATTCAAATTCGCAGCACCATGAGAGTAAGTCATAGGGTGTGAGTCCTAGTGCACCGTGATTATAAGAGTTGGGTTTGATCCCAATGCATTATAGCCTTACATGCCTTTATATGGGTAAGGCATTGAGTTTGAGTCCCAATGCACCATATTGATGATCTAATGATGACTAATGAAAATAATTTTTCATGACTGCGTGAATGTACGAGGGCATGGCAAGTGATAAAATAATAATTGTCATCATTATGGTAACTGTAAAAGGAGAAAAATAAGGATTCTCGAAGTAATCCTTCAAAACGTTGAAGGAAATATTTACCATTAAATTTGTATGAAAAATTTACAATGCACGCCGCGATAATTATACTCCATTATTTGAAGATACATACTTGTGATGAGCATTAATAATGCAGATTCATTCTTGAATGAAAATGTAGCAATATGTGATAAAAGTAATGAATAAAAACGTGCAATGCATGATTGGGTACACACCACAAATCACCTCTAAGGGAGGTTTGAGAGAAAGAAAGATAATGAATATTACTGTATGGTTACATAAATATATTATTGGTCGAGTACATGTGGTATGCCAAAAATATTTTGACATATCTTATAAAAGTTATTAAAGGCAAAAGTAAAGCAAGAACTAATTTTGCTTATGATGATTGACCATGACTATAATAATTTAATTTTTTTTTCCGTAAAAGAGACATTTACCATATGGATGGTGAGGAAAACAAAGTCTTGAAGAATTAGGAGTTTTTTCGAGAATTCTCATGTACGACTTGTTCTTATGATAAATTGATTACTATACCAGTTGGGGTTGAGATTGTATTCCCTGATTTTTGGAACGTATAAAAGATATATATATATATATATATATATATATATGGGTCCAGTAACCTGCCATGTGGACCATGTAATATTATATAATTTTAATAGATGCATCTATTTCATAGTCACATGTGCGTTTGCTATCAACTTGTAGTTTGGCTTTTGCAAGGTTGCTTGCTCAAATTATTAGAGCACAGTTCCAGAATAAATATTATAATAATTTATCTTGATAACGATAGTTTAAATACAATTTGTTTAGCGGAAACTATATGCCTCCAATTAAGCTGAACCATTGGTTATGAGCTCAAATAAAAAGTTGGTATGAGGTGTATTATTTGATATACAATAGTATTTGTACGTATCTTACCAACAAGTTATGATAAATTCTCCCTATTATATTTGATTCAGGGTCAGGAACCAAATAATTTCCATCTAAAAATATGATTGTGCCATATGATTTAATTTTGCCAGCACAATGCACAAAGATGAGTTTCCAAAAAAGGTTGGAAAATATATTGGTGTTCCCAATATTAGGGGTGAGAAAATGGGCAGCTGAAAAAGTAATGTATGGAATGAATTACTATGAATACATCTAGATCCTCGTACAAGAAAATGTGAACTTAAAGTTCAAGTGATAATTCATTTCCAAATATTATCAAGCACATTTGCTGACCCAAAGCTAAATGTCATATTCCAGATGCTAATGCTCCAAATAGAATAATGTCCATGCTGGACAGAGTTTTATGGCATGCATGAAGCGTAATAGACAAATCGGTTCCAAAGATAAAACTTCTTGAAGAAGGAAGGAGAATATGTTCAAGATGGTCATAATAAGGAGGCAAGTGCTTTATAAGAGCACCATAACATAACACTTTATAAGACCTCATGGGAGAGGCTCAAGTACCTGAAAATAATGAGATCTCGATAAGTTATGTCTTTATTGTGCGATGATGGAACCGATGTAAAATGATCGTCGACGATGTTGTTAATAAAATGTAGAGCTCAATATTATTAATATTGACGAAGATCTTGAGCTCAAATCTGTCATGGAATTTTGACAGATAAATGATTGGCCAAATAAAAAATATGCAATAAAAATTAATTTCATCTAAAATATATGAAGTTGGACAGATAGTCCTAACAACTGAAAGTATAAAGGCTATATGGAGATATTGAAATACGATTAGTGTTATATTGCAAAAGAAATCCTTGATATAAATTTATTTATTCTAACGAATATTGTCAAGGTTTTGTTGGTTATACAAATGCAGGGCATAGTTTATTGTTCAAACAATCTATTTTCATGTGAGGGTAATGCCATATTATTATTCTATAAGGCAGTTAATTATTGCTAATTATTCAAGTCGTGCCAAGATAAACAACTGATAAAGCAAGTGACTCAACATACAACAGTCGTATAACTTTTCTTTGAAGAGATTATTCCAATAATATTAAAGACAATGCTGCTTGCGTAGCTAAATTGAAAGAAAGATATATTGAAGGAGACAATAAAGCATATTTCGCCAAAGTTTTTTTTAGAGAAGATCTTCAATAGAAAGATGAAATAGATGTTCAAGAAATCCATTCAAGCGATAATTCGGCGAAATAACTATACAAGCTTGGAATTCATCGTCTCCGATCAATAACGTGATATTTTCATCAGGGGAGGCACATACGTGCTGCACTCTTTTTTTCTTAGCTGAGGTTTTATCCCAGTGGATTTTTCTAATAAGGTTTTTAGCGAGGTAGCAAACAACGCTTATTACAAAATATATGTACTCTTTTTCCTTCATTGAGATTTTTTTCCCACAAGACTTTTTCTTAATAAGGTTTTAATGAGTCACATTATCTATGGACATCCAAAGGGGAGTGCTATAAATAATTGTTTAGTGGTAGATGTCCATATCTCCTAAAGGAGTAATTCCCACTACTCTTCTCCATTATCTCCAAAACTCTCACTACTTCAATACCTATGGAGTTATGATTGTAACTCCCATACCTCCATAAATTCTCATTGATCTTCCTTCATGATCTCAAATGTTTAATGTCATGTTTATAACATTCTTTTGTATACCTCCATGTAATACCATAAGTAGAGGATAAGAAGTGATATTATATACACTTGAATATATGAAAGAAATAAGAATCTCTCATCTCTTGCTCTCTATATTCTTGTCCATTTTCTTGTTTCATATTGTTATTTTGATTTAGTTTCTTAACACTCCTTTACTTTTAGGGATCCGCTTCTATAACCAATTATTATTGGGTATTATTACTTTTAGCTCGAGCCAGAAACTATATATATTCGGTCCAAAAAAATTATAAAATCTATTATACTTTTTGTATAAATATATATATATATATATATATATGTGTGTGTGTGTGTGTGTGTGTGTGTGTGTGTGTGTGTGTGTGTGTGCGCGCGCGTGTGCGCGCGTGTGTGCGCGTGTGTACGTACGTATGTATGTATGTATGTATATATGTATGTATGTATGTATTCAGATATTATTTTAAAAGCAATTTTACAATGTTATTTTTTATTCTAAAAAATTACGCAACACATTAAATATTTACACTGTATTTATCATTCGTAACGATACTTTCACCAAGTTTACCATTTGTAACTATATTTGAATTTTATAGCAAATCAATTAATAAGAGATTGATTGTTTTGTACTCAACATGCTCTTGTAGTTCTGTTGGTTAAAGCGCCCGCATTATTAGCGAAGGTCTTGAGTTTTGACTCTCAACAGTAATATTTTATGTTTCTGTATTTGATACGAGTGATACATGTTATATTATTTGTATACACCATGTATACAGTTAATAAAGTTATATCCTTTGTATACATCCTTATATTTTATTTTATTTATAGTTGATACATATTGTATTCGTTACAGGAATGAAATACAATTGCACGAACGAATACAATTGATACAAGTTTTATTCATTGCGCAAACAAATACAGTTGATACATATTATATTTGTTGCACACTCAAATACAAGTGATACAAATTAATTAATACCGATTGACCAGTAACTACAAATAATAATTGACAAACTATAGTTACTAAATTCTAAATCGTAATAATTTGTGAAAATTCACTCTTTTTATTATATGACCAACATAAGCACGAAACTTTTTGTGGGCCCATGAAAGAAGGCCCATGAAAAAAGGAAAACGTCGTAATCAACCCACGTGATAGAACGCTGGAGAAATGGGCCTTGATTGCTACCAGCAGCAACTATTTCTCTTCTCACTCCTATGTAGAAAGTTTCATGGAAAATTATTAATTATGTCTATTTAGAAGTAGCTTATTATAAAAATTGATTAATTAATAAAATATTATTAATATTAGTTAAAATGGCCAATTAGCTATTTATAGCAAAAAAATTATCAAATTTTTACTTTTTTTTTAGTGTGTTCTATTAAAATAGATTGGGTATATTTTAAAGAGCTTGAATATCACTTTTGAGATGATTTGGTGAAGTTTTGAGGTGGTTTGAATTGAAAATTCGAAGTAAAAATTTAATATGAAAAAAATAATATGTGTATCACATATGTATTATATTTGTATCGATTGTGTATCACATGTATACCATGTATATCTGTGTGTGAGATACATGCGTGATACATGTGTCACAGAAGATTTTTTCGACATTGATTTAATAATGAATTTTGATGTAAAACCAGTCCAAATGATCTCCAATCTTCCTCAAATTTTATATATTGACTTATCAATATGTTTTCAATGAATTTCGACTATACCCATTAAAAAATTTCTTATTTATTTCGATTTTTGGAATATTGACTAGAGTTTGGTAAGTTGAAACTTATACGGACAATATTTAAGAATTAAATACACCAACCTAGCATAATTACTTATTAAATAAAAGTAGCAATAAAGTCATTACAAAATTAACAAAAAACAAGAAACGATGTCCGCAAATTTCGCTCATCCAACCTATCAAACATTTTTCTATTTAATAGATATTCATTAAAAGGGATCAGATCCTATTTGGTCACCTTTTTTTATGTCTGTGCAAATTAAAATTTTAATTTATTATTATACGGCTGTAAAAGTTGTATAAATCTATATCCATTATCCGCTATTACATATCTAAATAATTGTGTTTATATATATATATACATGATATAATGTATATTTACTTATGAATTTAAGGAAATATAAATTTAAAATGCATGCCATATAAATACACCAATTACAATGTATAATAATGGTATAATATGTATTTAAAATATCAATCAAAATATACAAATCTAAAATACATATTGTATAAGTTAAAAAAAATACCAAATCTTATAATGCAAAAATTCACAGTATATACTAGAAAAAGGTAGGAAACGTGGATATACATGGAGGTTAGGGGGGGGGGGGGGGTGATCTTTGAGGAAGGGAGAGAAAATAATTTCTATTTATGGAATAAATTTTAAGTTATTTGAAACCTACTATACTTATAAAAAAAAGTTATTTATGGAATAAACACAAATTAATGTTATTAGTAAAAATATTATTAAATAAAAGATTATCGCGTAAAAATCTCTTTGTATATTTTCGCAACTTGTTAACTGGCCGTTAATAACTCCAGCAAGAAGCAGGATGGGTTAGAAAGAGAAGCTCTTGCTTCTCTCTAGAAACAAAATAACTCCCTCTTCCAAACCTTATTCCCTCACTGCCTCACCACAACCTCCATTCCCTCATCTACCAAAAGAAACGAGGGATCCAAGCATGGAGATAGACCAACCAAAGCCAAACGACGCTACTATCCCAACAACAACAGCTCCAAACCCTCGACAATAGGCAAGGAAACACACGAACAGACAGGCTCCTTCTTGCACAAACTGAAGGGAAATGTGGTGGAAACACTACATCGAAACCAAATAGCAGTGCAAAAGTCGTTAGGGGGCCTCGACACTTCTGACGAATCTGAAAACCAATACGAGTTCGATAATTTTATTCCCATTACTCAAACAGATAAGGAGAGGATTTACTATAACTGGACCAATGCCATTATCATTAAACTATTTGGTAGGAAAGTAAGCCATGTCTTCTTACAAACCAAAATAACGTCTATTTGGAAACAAAGTGAACATATTACTCTTATAGATCTAGGAAACGACTACTACCTAATTAAGTTCATAAACCGTGAAAATCCCTCAATGGAGGACATTGGTTCATTGGCAACTAATTCATCACCGTTCGAAAATGGGAACCAAAGTTTGTAGCGTCAACCGCTTCGCAAACCTATTCAGCCTCTGGGCTAGGTTACCAGAGCTCCCAACAAAATTTTACGATTATAAAATACTTCAAAGTATAGGATCCAAGCTAGGTAAGTTACTTAGGATTGATGCATGCACGACATCAACCACTAGAAGCAAATACGCAAGGGTATGCATACTAGTTCCTATAGAGAGACCCCTTAAAACACATATTATTATTGGACGTCACTACCAAAGAGTTACTTATGAGGGATTCAACATGCTATGCACACGTTGTAGGAGATTAGGCCATACACTATCAAATAGCCATCAACCTTCAGGATCAACAAGCAGTGAAACAAAAGTGAACCAAGATAACGAAGCTGGGATTGAATCTTTAATGGAAGAGATCGACCAATGGACTATAGTTACACATAGGAAAACAAAACCTAGGCATGACCATATGGAAAGAACTCATTCTCCACCTCAAGGCCAGGCCAGTTCAAGCCACTCAAAACCTGCTACCAACAAGGAAAATGAACAAGAAAGAAAAGACGCACACAGGAACACAACCATGGACAAAACATGCCTCAAACGGATGGAGCCTGGGAAGAAGGATACGTGTGATAATCCATCGGTTAATAGCACAAAAAACATGGATATTGGTATATGCAACCATTTCAGAACATTGAATGCACTGGAACAAGGGTACAAGGATATGGTACCAATCAATTCAACCCAAGCCCCAAACCCTGCGGACAAAAACCAACAGACACTTAGCCACACTACTTTGTTACACTCTTTTATGAACCAATTACCTAGACCTCTAAATGAACAAGAAATTGGACATGTCAGCGCCAACAAATACGCATTGCCCAATAGTCCAAACAAGTCCAACAGTCCAAACTTGGATATTGCTCCTCTTCGTACCAATATATCGGCAGTTACAGTAACAACTAAGGGAATTATGAATCATGATAAGGCATCTATGTTAGTTGACCTTTGCTCCACCCAAGGAGAGGTCAAGGTAGCATTAAATGGTGACAATAAGAATCTGCAAATACAATATCCTTTAGCAGCCAAACATCAAGTCACACAAAACACTCCAAGTACAAACCCCACACCTCTACTCCTCTACGTTACACCCCATGCACCCAAACGACATACCTCTCAAACTACAAGAACACAAACCAACTTAAATCCCTCTGCCAATGATTTATAGAAACAAAAACAACAAAACATAACACAACAAAACTATCCTCAAGCAATCATCAAGGATGCCAAGACTCCCAACCAACAATTTCTACAGGAGGCATCAAAGGAATCACAGGAGGAATGTATGGTCTCGCAACCAAGCTACCCATCCAATGAACAACCAAGCCCTAGACCGAAGCCAACCAATAGTGTATGCAATTCCTCCTATCCCACTGAACCACACTCCTCTATCATGGCTGGAATACGGCCTAACAGGATTCTCACTGAACATGAATCTTCATCTAGATGGGAGGAACATCATAATCCAAATCGAGAACCCAAGATACCTAGCACAAATTGTAATGGAGGGACTAATGATAGGGCTAGAAAATGTATCCAATCACCCATGGCTATCTCCCATGAACCTCCACAACCCCAACCCTTTCATCAACTTCCAACCATGGGAACCAACCCATCCCCATGGAACCGAATGCCTATGAACACCCCAATCACTCCCATTCCCTTAAGAATGAACCTACCATTGCTTCACAAAAACCCCACCCCACAACAACCCTCCTGACATGAATTACTCCATGGCCAAGCAACCTCAAAACCCTACTGCCCAAAACAACTTAGCACCATTGACGGACAAGGAGGGAGAAGGGGAAAGAACATCAACAGCAAGAAGAGTGGAATACACCATGTTACACACGCCAAAAACGTTGGTATTCAAGGAAAGAAGAGAAAAAAGGGTAATCTTATGTTGCCCGCTGAATTTGAGAAAGTGCTCGATTAATATAAGGATCTTGACAGCCCTCATGATCTTCAAATACAGGATAGTAATGGTTACGACGATGTTCGCCAACATGAACGTGGAAAGTCCACCCCATGCACAAGCGCAGGAGAACACCCCACCCCCATCTAGACCAATGAGTATGATCTTATGGAATTGTAGGGGAGCGGGTAATGAGGAATTTAGAAGAACGTTTAGGTCGATGCTTGACTATAACCGGCCATCTCCAGTTGCTCTTTTGGAAACAAAGTTGGCGGATCATACAACCATTATGAACATTTTTGGTTTCACTAACATGGTACAAGTTGCAGCTCAGGGTACTTCGGGAGGCATGGTCATGATGTGGAACGCATGAGACATTGTGGTGGACCAAATTGGAACAGCGGACCAAGAAATTCATGCCATGATCAAGTTAAATAATTCTAACATTGAACCTTGGCTTATATCTATTGTTTATGCTAGCACTCTATTAGAATATAGAATTATACTATGGAATAATCTAAAATCAGTAGCAAATAGTTTTAAGGGAGCCTGGCTAGTAACAGGCGATTTCAATGAAGTCAACAAGTCAAATGAAAAATTCGAAGGTCTTCGAATTAGCTACCCTAGGGTTTCAAGATTCCTAAACTATTTAGATTATTGCGAACTTATGGACCTAGGGTATAAGGGGTCAAAATACACGTGGAAGAATAAAAGGAAAGAAACTAGAACCCTAATAATGAAACGGCTAGACAGATACGTAGCAAACGCAAACTGGATTAACCTTTTTAAGGAGGCTCATGTTACTCACTTAAACTAGACTACACTCTGACCACTGTCCTATTAAACTAGACCTTTTTAAGAACTTCTCCCATAGCAACAACATATTCAAATTGTAATTCATGTGGCTATCACACCCCACCTTTAAAAATCTCGTTAAAGAATCATGGAATAATCAAGATAATATTCTAGGAGCAATTGAATTATTTACTAAAAATGTAAAAGAGTGGAATATCAGCACCTTTGGCAACATTTTTCACAAAAAAAAATATACTAGCTGCTAGAATTAAAGGGATCCAGAATTCCCCTAATTATACAACTAGTCAATTCTTCTTAGACCTTGAAACAAATCTATTAAAAGAATTAAATGATGTCCTAAAGCTGGTAGAGGAATTTTGGAGACTCAGATCTCGAATTCAATGGTTGAATGAGGGAGATGCAAGCACTAAATTCTTTCACATTACTACAATGCAGAGAAGAAGGAAAAACAGAATCCTTAGCTTAAAGGATGAAGCGAACAACTGATTTTACGAACCTAAGGAAGTGAAATTTATAATCTACAATTATTATAACAACCTCTTCACCACTAGCCATAACAAGTCCATCAAAACGAATCATTATATGTCCTCCTATTCACCCTGAATAGCGCAGACCAAAACGACCTATGCAAAAATGTCAGAGTCCGCAAAATTAAAAATACTTTAGACTCTTTTAGACCCTACAAAGCCCCGGGACCGGATGGTCTACACCCATTTTTTTATCAAAAATTCTGGAATGAAACAAAGGATGCTCTAATTAATTTCTTCCAAAATACGTTTAAGAAAAGGAAAATGATGGAAGAAATGAATACCACCTACATATGTCTAATACCTAAATGCCAAAATGCTGAAACTATAAAGCAGTATAGGCCTATAAGCCTATGCAACACTGCATATAAAGTAATTACCAAAGTTATTGTTAACAGAATAAAACCTCTATTAGCCAAAATAATCCACCCTACTCAGACCAGTTTCATGAAAGGACGCCGCACTTCAGATAATGCAATCATTGTCCATGAGACTTTAAACCACTTTAATAAAATAAAAGGCCAAAAACGGAAAATGCTGATTAAAATAGACTTGGAAAAAACCTTCGATAAATTAGAATGGTCTTTTATAAAATACTAGCTAAACTCCCTAAACTTCCCCCCAAGAGTTAATTGAACTAATTGTGTCTTGTATATCTAGCACGTCTACCTCTATTATAATCAACGGTTCCAACTCTGAATTCTTTCAACCAAGTAGAGGTATACGGCAAGCGACCCACTATCCCCCTATATTTTCATAATTTGTATGGAAATGTTATCACGATTAATTCACCATGAAATAGACTGTTGTAGATGGGACCCTGTTAAGATCTCCCCATCCAGCCCCCCTCTATCTCACTTATTTTTTACAGACGATTTGATCCTACTAGCAAATGCTAATAAAAAAATCTGCAATTCCATAATGGATACCCTTAACAGATTCTGTAATCACTCAAGGAAATCCATCAATTTCAATAAATCAAGGCTCTTCTTTTCAGATAACGTGCCCACCAACCTAAAGGATGACTTCAGCACTTGCCTTGCTGTAAATCACACTAGAGAGTTTGGCAAATGCCTGGGGTACCCTATAGGATTCTCCAATCCTTCGAAGAAAGACTTCCAGTACATTATAGATCGTATGAATTCTAGGCTAAAAGGATGAAAAGTTAATTTCTTCAATATAGCAAGGAGGACAACTCTCATCAAATATACCCTAGCTGCAATCCCTAACCATGTAATGCAAATCTATAGTCTCTCACAAACTACCATAAAAAATATTGACAAAATTCAACGAGACTTTTTATGGGGTAGCACCTCTGAAAAAAGAAAGTGTCACCTGATAAATTGGGAAACGCCCACAAAACAAAAGAAAAATGGATGATTGGGGTTATATAAATCAAAATGGAAAAATCAATCATTTAGTGCGGGCCCAGCCTGGAGATATAAAAAAGATAATAATAGTCTATGGAGTAGGGTGCTACAAAGTATGTACGACAAAAAAACACCAAATAAAGTTGGAATCTCCAAGAGGGGAACGACTCCCATATTTGCAAAAATATTGTCCGTGGCTCTCAAATCTGCAAATCAGGCATATATTGGGAAATTGGGGATGGGAAATTAACTAGAATTTGGCAAAATAATTGGCTAGGAACAAAGGAACCACTAAGAACCCAAATCCAAGGACCCTTAATGAAGCATGAACAACAGCAATCGCTAGCGGACATCATCAGTAACAATTCTTTCAATCTGAATAACCTGTCATTTCAACTCCCCGCTGACGTTAAAATTAAGATATATAGCACATATATAAAGCAAGCTAACACTATTCAAGATAACTACAGCTGGGGAAAAAACTCTAACGGATCCTTCACTATTAAATCTGCCTACATTATGTTACAAGGAAAGGATGAGGGGGACACCAATGACTATAAATGGTTGTGGAGAATCAAAACTCTCAATAAGATAAAGTTCTTCCTTTGGACGGCTATCCACAATAAGCTCCCAACGGCACAAATGCTCTTCAGCAGAAATATAATCAAATCTCCAACCTGCCATTTTTGCAGCACTGAGAGGGAAGATATATTCCACATGTTCTTTAAATGCAAGCACTCCAAAATTAACAAACTACCTCCGGAACCGCCCGATAAATACACTCTTCACCACTGGCTAAAAACTCAGCGTGAATCTTCTACTATATTCAATGAATATCTCGTCTGGTCTGAAGTCCTTCCCTTTGTCCTCTGGCACATCTGGCTGCACAGGAATGAGACGATATTCAAAAATATTAGCAAACCTCTTCTACTAAAAAACATCATTAATAAAGCCATGGAATATAAACTTCTAGCAACAAATCAATTCTGGATTGCTACGCTTAGGGTCACCATCCTCATTAAATGGAACCCTCCTGAAGAAAACTACTATAAAATGAATATGGATGGTTCATGCATTGGCAATCCGGGTAAAGGCGGAATAAGGGGAATCTTTCGTAATCACAACGGGGAATAGGTGTTAGGATATAACATGGGTATTTCACATGCTACTAATATATATATGGAATCGCTAGCGCTAATGTATCCCCTGAAAATAGCTATAAACAACAACTACCTACCCCTTATCATCGTAACGGATTGTAAAAAGCTTATTAACTTAATCCATAATAAAAACTGCTCCTTTAATCTGATTAATGATTGCAGATGCCTATTGAGTAGAGCAGGTGATCCGCCATTACAATACGTCTTCAGAGAGACAAAACATGCAGCTGATTCAATGGCGAAGAATGGAACCAACTCCGCTACTTTTGGAAGTTTATCTACTTATCTTAGTCCTCCTACTTTTGTTAACTATATTCTAGAAAAGGACAAGCTAAGAACTCTGTCTCCTAGAACAATTCCCATTTCTAATGAACTATATAATGGCTCTTAATATATTTTTTTAATGCATGTCGTAATTATATATAAAAAAAAGAACTTGTTAACTGGTCCGATTTCAATAGTGTAAAGCCATTTTGAAACAACAGAGGAGAGAACGGAAAACCTTTTGACAAAAAAGGATTTTTTTTTCTTTAGTTGGACTTATTTTGTCCAAATTTGAATTTGACCCCTTTTTTATCAATACGTAAATGACAGAGTTAAATTTAAAAAATAACCAATTACGTAGCTAGCTTTGATCATATATTTTAAATTTATTTTGAAAATTTTGATTTTGATAAAGTTTGATTTGAAAATAAAAATATATTTTGACATACATTTTCAAAATATATTTTCTAACTTTAATTTGGAAAATTATATATATAATTTTTAAATTTTAAAATTTTGGTCCAAAATGATTGAAATTCGGAATTTTATTAAAATGTACAAAAATTATGGTCAAACATAAATTTTAAAAATAAATTTTAAATTTATTTTGAAAAAACTCATAGTCAGACGTACCTTAATTTCTTTGTATATTTGCTTTTTGGTTTCCCTCGGTGAAAAAACATAACTTCGTGCATTTATTTTATACTCCGCGTAGTGAAAAATTAATGACTGTGCCACTCGGTAAAGCTATTGTCAATAAGTAGACGGTAGAGAGTTAAACTAAAAAATAATCAAATACTTATTTGATTTCTTCAGTGTATTTACTTTTTGACTTCCCTTAGAGAAGAATTACGATTTCGCCACTAAACCGGGGATTTTTCTCTTCTTCTTTTTTTCCCTTTTTCTTCCTTTGTTTTGGGCAAGATCGGAATGATAATTATGAATTTGTTATAAAATATAAAAAGAATAAGAGCAATATTGCAGAAAAAGAGAGAAAATTCTTATTGAATTGTGGGGGTGATTTATAATGGGGTAATACCCCTCTATTTATAGGAGAAAAAATGACTTAGCCTCAAAGTAAAACTCTCTACAAGATAGACATTCACTCTAAATAGAATTCTATTCTTAACACTCCCCCTTGAATGTCTACTCAATAAGTAATGTGTCTCGTTAAAACCTTAACTAAAACAAAACCCAATGAAAAAAATTCTAGAAAAGGAAAAAGAGTACACATATCTAATAAAATGCATTTTTGTTGCCTCGTTAAAACCTTGCAAGGAAAACCCAGTGGGACAAAACCTTGTAAGGGGAAAAGAGTGCAACGCGCATTAACTCCCCCTGAAAAGAGCATCAATTCACATCCTTGAGCCTTCGCATTCCAATCTTGTGTACCAGCTTCTTGAAGGTTGACGTTGGTAGAGATTTTGTGAACAAATCAGCCATATTATCACTTGAACGAATCTGTTGCACATTGATATCACCATTCTTTTGAAGATCATGTGTGAAAAATAACTTTTGTGAAATATGCTTTGTTCTATCTCTTTTTATGAATCCTCCCTTCAATTGGGCTATGCATGCTGCATTGTCTTCATACAAAATCGTGGGTAGTTTGTCACATTTCAAACCACATTTGTCTCGAATATGATGTATTATAGACCTCAACCACACACACTTTCGACTTGCTTCATGAATAGCGATTATCTCAGCATGATTAGATGAAGTAGCCACAATTGATTGCTTAGTCGATCGCCAAGATATGGCAGTGCCTCCACAGATAAACACATAACCTGTTTGAGATCGAGCCTTGTGTGGGTCAGATAAATATCCAGCATCAGCATAACCAACAATATCAGGACTGCAATTATTGCTATAAAATAGCACATATCGGTAGTTCCTTTTAGATACCGCAATATATGTTTGATTCCATTCCAATGTCTCCTTGTGGGAGCAGAGCTATATCTTGCTAAGACATTAACTGAAAAAGTTATGTCAGGCCTTGTAGTATTTGCAAGATACATTAGTGCGCCAATTGCACTAAGATATGGTACTTCAGGATCAAGTAGCTCTTCATTCTTTTCTTGCGGTCGGAATGGATCCTTATTCACATCAAGTGATCGAACAACCATCGGAGTACTTAAAGGATATGCTCCATCCATGTAAAACTATTTCAATACCTTTTCTATATAGGCAGATTGATGAACAAAAATTCCGTTTGTCAAATATTCAATTTGCAAACCAAGACATAATTTTGTCTTTCCGAGATCTTTCATCTCGAATTCCTTCTTTAAATAATCAATTGCCTTTTGGAGTTCTATAGGAGTTCCAATAAGGTTTATGTCATTGACATATACGGCAAGTACAACAAATTCCGATGTTGTTTTCTTTATAAAAATACATGGGCAAATGGCATCATTTATATAGCCTTCCTTTAATAAATACTCACTAAGACGATTATACCACATTTGTCCTGATTGCTATAGACCATACAAAGATCTTTGTAATTTGATTAAAAACATTTCCCGGGACTTTGAATTATGAGTGTTTGCCATTTTGAATCCATCGGGAATTTTCATGTATATCTCATTATCAAGTGAGCCATAAAGATAGGCAGTAACCACATCCATTAAATGCATGTCAAGCTTTTCAAGGACAGCAAAACTAATGAGATAACGGAAAGCTATAGCATCCATTACGGGTGAATATGTCTCTTCATAATCGACACCAGGCCTTTGAGAAAATCCTTGTGCAACAAGGCGTGCCTTATATCTTTGTACCTTGTTTTTCTCATTTCTCTTGCGTACAAAGGCCCATCTATAGCCAACAGGCTTAACACCATTAGGTGTTTCAACTATAGGCCCAAAAACTTGACGTTTTGTAAGTGAATTCAATTCTGATTGGATTGCTTCTTGCCATTTTGGCCAATCAAGTCTTTGTCGACATTCTCCAACAGATTGAGGTTCAAGATCCTCACGTTCTTGCATAATGGTAGATGCAACATTATATGCAAAGACATAATCCACCACTATATCCACTCGATTAAAATTTGTCTCAATATCGATTGGATTTATTGATAGTTCCTTATTTTCCTGAGTCTCGGGCTCAATGAATTCTTCATGAATCTCAGAATTTATTAAATCGTGAATTTCATCATGAGATTCTTTCGCAGTGTCATTTTGATCATTTGCTTTCCTTTTTCTAGGATTTCGATCTTTGGAACCTAATGGCCTGCCACGTTTTAGGCGTGCTTTCGACTCATTAGATATGACACTAGAAGATTTTCCAATAGGGACATCAATACGGATTGGAACATTCTCTGCGGGGATGTGAGATTTTGTTATCCTTTTTAAGTCCGTGAATGCGTCAGGTATTTGATTTGCTATTCTTTGCAAATGGATAATATTTTGCACCTCTTTTTCACAAATAGAGGTATGTGGATCAAGATGAGATAATGATGGATTTTTCCACAAAATTTCCCGTTTGGTTTCACCAACTTCTCCCCCTAATTTTGGGAAAAGTGTCTCATCGAATCGACAGTCTGCAAATCGTGCAGTGAACAAATCCCCTGTCAATGTTTCGAGGTAGTGGATAATGGAGGGTGATTCAAACCCAACATATATTCCTAACCTTCTTTGCGGACCCATTTTGGTGCGGTATGGCGGTGCTACAGGCACATATACTGCGCATCCAAAAATTCTTAAATGGGATATATTAGGTTCATGACCCAAAACTAATTGCAACGGGAAATATTTGTGATAATTCGTCGGTCTGAGACGAACTAGCATTGCTGCATGCAAAATGGCGTGACCCCAAACCGAAGTGGGCAGCCTCGTTTTCATGAGTAATGGTCTTGCAATCAACTGCAGACGTTTAATTAAAGATTCTGCAAGACCATTTTGAGTGTGAACATGAGCTACAGGATGTTCCACTTTTATCCCAATTGATAAGCAATAATTATTAAATGTTTGGGATGAAAACTCAGCAGCATTAACTAGTCTAATAGACTTAATTGGATTATCAGGAAATTGTGCTCGTAATCGAATTATTTGTGTCATTAATTTTGCAAACGCAAGGTTGCGTGATGACAATAGGCACACATGAGACCAATTAGAGGATGCGTCTATTAAGACCATAAAATATCTAAAGGACCCACTAGGTGAGTGAATAGGTCCACAAATATCCCCTTGTATACGTTCCAAAAACGTAGGTGACTCAGTTCCAACCTTTGTTGGTGATGATCTTATCATTAACTTGCCTTGATAACAAAAAGTGCAAGAAAATTCATTATTTAAAAGAATCTTTAAATTCTTTAATGGATGCCCATATGAGTTTTCTATAATCCGTCTCATCATCACTGATCCAGGATGTCCCAATCGATCATGCCAAAGTACAAAAGTATTGGAATCAGTAACCTTTTGGTTACTGTGGAATGTGCCTCAATTGCACTAATTTTTGTCCAATACAGGCCACAAGATAAAGATAGGAACTTCTCAATAACCCTCTTTTGGCCAGAGACATTCTTTGTAATGATGAGGTATTCAAGATTATTCTCATCTATTGTCTCAATATGATATTCATTTTGACGGATATCTTTAAAACTCAACAAGTTCCTCTTGGACTTGGAAGAGAACATTGCATTCTCTATGATAAATATTATTCCTTTAGGCAGAGTTATAGTTGCTCTTCCGGAGCCTTCAATCAATTTACTACTACGAGAAATTGTAGTAACATCTGCCTTACACATACTTAAATGAGAGAAATATTTCTTCTCTTTGAATATTGTATGTGTGGTACATGAATCAATTAAACAAATATTTTTACAATTGGACGTTGATCCAGGTTTGCTTTGTGAGATATCCATATTTGCTTCCCATGGTATACAAAAGAAATATACGAAAAATATTAGTATTTTTTTTATAGATATGAGAATAAACAAATTTAAGTCTATGATTCAACATAATTGTTTCAGTACGGTCATTATGAAAAAAAAAATCTTTTATCATAGTTATTCTCCTTTAATACTCTTGTATCCGTTGCTTAATAATTAAACAATATTTTTAAAATCTGCTGAGGTTAGTCGATTAACCAAATAGATAATCGACTAACCTGTTTCAACGTTTAAAAAAAACTAGTCGATGAATAGGCAACGGACATAAGGTTAATCGATTAACTAAATCGGATAGTCGACTAACATGCCTTGCGGAAAAGGTCCAGTTTAATAGAATATATTGGTTAATCGATTATCTGTTATGTTAATCGATTAACTTACTGAAAAATCATTACAAATAAAGCATAAGATGAATGTGTAATCTAAAGTTATATAAAATTTGAACCATATCACAATAATAGATAACTTATGTGAACTATGATAATTGTTTATTCATTAACTACTACGAATAAGTAAAAATAAAAATATCAAACTGCTCAATCTTCTTTAACCATGGATCCATCACCGATCAAGTGATCTATTTTCCCCTCAGGGTGCTCAAAGAAGTCTGCCACATCCAAGTGGGTGATGTCAAAATTATTGTCAGAGACAAAATTGATTTCAGGACCTTTACTCTTTAGAGATGCTTGATAAAGCTCAACCAAATGTCTTGGTACATGGTAAATTTTTGCCCAGTGCCCTTTTCCACCGCAACGATAACATATAGTTTCTGAACTATTTGCTTTTGGATTCTCATAATTCCATTTCCGCTTTTGGTGGTTATATTTCTTTGGGGGTTGACTAACACCAGGAAAATTTCTTCCTTGTCCACGTCCACGGCCATGACCCCGACCCCGACCACGACCATGATTAAAGCCATAGCCTTTTCCACGCTTAGCATAATGGGAATACACCTTATCTACTTCAGGCAATGGTGTAGACCCAGTGGGTCGATTTTCGTGATTTCTCATGAGCATGTCATTGTTTCGCTCAGCCACAAGGAGAAGAGAAATCAGCTCAGAGTACTTTTTGAAACCTTTCTCTCTGTACTGTTGTTGCAGAACCATATTTGAGGCATGATACGTTGTAAACGTTTTTTCAAGAATATCATAATCAGTTATAGTATCTCCACAGAGTTTCAATTTAGAAGTAATTCTAAACATTGCAGAATTATATTCAGAAACAGACTTAAAATCTTGGAGCCTCAGATGAGCCCAATCATATCGTGCTTGTGGCAGAGTGACCAACTTTAAGTTGTCATATCTCTCCTTTAAGCCATTCCACAAGATAAGTGGATCTTTGACTGTGAGATATTCAATTTTCAAACCTTCATCAAGGTGATGGCGCAAGAAAATCAAGGCCTTAGCACACTCTTGGGTGGATGCATTATTTCTATCTTTAATGGCGTCTCCAAGACCCATTGCATCCAAATGAATTTCAGCATCCAACACCCATGTCATGTAGTTCTTGCCCGAAATTTCAAGGGCAACAAACTTTCTTTTCATAATGTCATACGTAATTAAAACAAAATTAGGAGGAAAAAAAATACCTTAATTTTCTCAAAGAGATTCTTGAAATAGTAGAGCTTTGTGCTGATAACGTGTTATAAAATATAAAAAAACAAGAGCAATATTGCAGAGAAAGAGAGAGAAATTCTTATTGAATTTTGGGGGTGATTTACAATGAGGTAATACCCCTCTATTTATAGCAGAGAAAATGACTTAGCCTCAAAGTAAAACTCTTTACAAGATAGATATTCACTATAAATAAAATTCTATTCTTAACAGAATTAAATTTATACTTTATTTTTAACAAAGTCGTGCAGGGAAAGCATATATATACTCTTTTGTCCCTAAAATGTTTTATCAGCTGTTCGCTACGGGAAAAAGTAAGAGCAAACATAAAAAAAAAAAAGAAATTTATTGACTATGCAACAACAACAACAACAACAACCCAGTATAATCCCACTTAGTGAGGTCTGGGGAAGATTGTGTGTACGCAGACTTTACCACTACCCTTGGATAGAGAGGTTGTTTCCAAATAGACCCCCGGTATCCTTCCCTCCAAGAACTTCCCACCTTGCTCTTGGAATACTCGAACTCACAACCTCTCGGTTGGAAGTGGGGTTGCTTAAAAAGAAATTAACGGAAATAGAATAATATATTTCTTAAAAACAACAGCCATTTTCTTTACAAGGAATTTGACAAATTTTATTTGATACTTTTGTTTTAAAGAAGTCAAAACACCTAAGAAAAGGAATTAATGTAGAATTACTTCTCATCATTTATATACGACACTTAAAATGACCTTTTTGATGCAGAGAAAAAAGTGGTAAAAAAATTATTCTCAAATAGCATGGCGCCAATTTAAAAAATCCAATTACTACTAAATAATCCTGTCTGCCATCATCATTTCTAATTTTACAAAAGAAAAGGAAAAAAAAGGAAACTCGCAAAACGAAATATTACTCCAGTCAAAAAACTACAAACAAAAATTAACATGATTTTTCACAGCAGTGGAAAAGAACTTCACATCGAGTTCTTCAAAAAAAACAACTGGAAATAATAATTCCCAAAAACTAAATAAAAAAAAGTTTTAAAAACTGTTTAAAAAAACCTCATCACGAAATTCCATGTCATCATCATCATCATCGCCAGCCATGTATATTCATTCATTCACCTTAAAGAGAACCAGTCAAGCACATCCCAAGCAACGCGCCGCTGCGCGAGTGCCACGCGCTCATCGGAAACCAACGGCGAACGGCAAATAGGACAGTTAAAATTAAATGTATCCAACCACCCATCAAAACACTGCTTGTGAAAAACATGCCGGCAGGCCAATTTCCTCACATGGTCACCATCACCCAACCGATTCAAGCAAACAACACAGTTCGAACCGGACGCATCATCTCCTTGATCATCAAATAACGTATACGAAAACAACCGGTTCAAATTCAGCTGCTCGGCTAACATAACGACTCCAGCTAAACCGGACCCAACGGCGTCGTATAGTGCGTCGTCAATTTGAACCGGATTGAACAGTGAAGATAAGCCCAGAAATTGAAGGAAAGCAAAAATAAGGGAACGGAGATAAGTAGCGGAATTGGCTAGAAGGGTAACGAGTAAAATTGGGATAGATTCAGAAGAAACATCGGTTAATTGATTTTGTAATCCCATTATCGCAGATTGGAGTATTAATTTTCAATAATGGGTTTTTATTCAAGTGGGTAGAGAGAGTTGATGTGTGTGAAGAGAGTGTGTGTATATATAGGATGTTATGTTACTTCGTGTTGAAAGGGGATGGTGGGTTACGTGGGAAGGGATAGAGAAGGACAGGCAATTTAGGTGTTTTCATCAGTGTCAACACAGCGTATGTTGTACTTTAAACTTTATATTTATATTGCTTGAATTTTTCGAAAATATTTCTACTAAATTTTTAAAATTTTTAAAAATAATATATTTTTGGAAGATTATGCGAGTTTGTGAAACAATGCTTCATGTTATATTTGATTGTTTATGACAATATTTTCTTTTTAGCTCGTTTTCAAAATAATAATATTTTTATTATTTTAATTTATATGAATTTATTTGATTGAATTTTTGAAATTTAAGAAAAAATAAAGATTTTTGGAATTTGTGGTCATAAACAAATCAAAAATATATTTAAAATATTTGTGTGGTTATAAAAGCTTCTCATTAAGGATAAATTAAAAATTTAAACTAAATTATTTTTAAATTTAGAAATGGGTCATTTTCTTGGAACGGACTAAAATAAAAATAGGTTCACATAAACTAAAACAAAGGGTATGAATTTTTAAATTGAAAAACAATTTAATTTAAAACTTTATTTTGTCTTTAAAAGGAAATTTTTATAGCTACACATGTTATGAAACATATATGAATATAATTTTTAAAATTTTTATAATTAGACAAATACTATAATATAAATATACATAAATATTAGAATTTTCTTTCCTTAAATTTTGTGCTCGTTTAAACTTTTGCCATATAAATTAATAGCGAAAATAATAACTTCCAATGTAAGTTTCTAAAATAAAAATATAATTATATATTTTTTTTGTACTTTTCGTTTTTGAAATACATTATTATGAGCTTTGATGTCATGAGTAAAAGGTCAAAGTATTAAAATTAAATTAAGTTCACTACAATTAGTGGGAAATAGAAGTTGATTATGTTTATGTAAATTGCTCTACTATGCTTCAACAACATGTTATTTAAGCTTGGTATAAAATAACTTTCGTGACTTATATTGATTTTAAAATTTTTGATTTAATCTTCTTTTGCTTTTTTGGTAATAAAAAGAATCTTGCATACTAAGAAAGTACAGCTTGAGCCTTGAGGATAAAAACTAGCGGGAGCGTGGAGATGGCGTAGGGGAAGCGCGTGAGTTTGTTTGAAGAAACAAAGGGGGTGGCCAAAATAGTTGGAGAATTTCACTATTTTAATCAAATGACCTGTGGGGTGGGCCAGGTTTTTTGGGAGATAAAGATGAAGTTGTACTCGTAAAGGTGACTCCGGTTCGGGTCGTGATTTTTTCGACCTATCCGGATTTCGGTCTGGCCGGGCCGGGTTGATCAGAACCGGTTTTTTAACGGGCCGGATTTGTTCGGATTATAATTGAACCATACGGGTTACGGATTGAAGGAGGCCGGGCCGGGTTTAATATATTTTTAATTTTTTTGAAATTAAGTATATCTATTAAGTTATAATTATATTAACACTTTGTAATAATTGAATGAATACAAGTAAGATGGGAAAAAATTGCACTTATTGCAAGTGCTACTTTATTCTCAATTTCAAATTAATAAGTAGAAAATGAAATGTTTACATTTTTTCTAACAAGTAAACTAGTGAAGTAGTAATTTCAAATGTTTTGCATCGCCTTAGCAAGTTCATCATAATCAATATGAACCGATTGACCTTCTTCTGGGGAGTTAAATTCCGATGGGTTTCTATGGGCTACTATATCTCCAAGTTCTTCATCTTCTAGGCTATCAACATCTTCCTTTCCTTGATTTCTTCGTTCCGATCTAATCCAATCTCTGAAACATACTAAAACTTCCAAAGCATTGCTTCCTAATGAGTGGCGGGTGTCTCCAAGTTGTTGTCTTGCTTGGCTAAATGCACTCTCCGATGCAATAGTAGAAATTGGTACATTCAGCACGTCACGAGCCATAGCGAAAAGAACAGGAAATTGCTTTTCATTTTCATGCCACCATCCCAACGGTGAAAAGTCCTTTGTGCGAGGCTCCTTTTGCTTCTGCAAGTAGAATTGAAGCTCATTAATATTCCTGCTACTGGTTTGAGTGTTGGAAAATGTAGAAAAAATATTAAAACTATCAAGGCCTTCATCATCCACATTAGCAGAACTGCTACATTGCATAGCGGGATTAACATTGCCAGAAGCACGAGCAGTATTATCACATTCATTTGCATAATAATTATATAGTTGTTGTAAATATTCATTTAGTTTGTTCATAGAATCATATAAATTTGGGGTTTCAGATTCTCCAATCTTCATATAAGTATATAAAACATTCATTAATTGGTGACAATCAGACATTTCAATAGAAGGATTTAAAACTGCACCAATTAAGTAAATTGGAAGAATTGGAAAGAAATATTTTTTGAATTTCGCTTGCATTTTTTCAACAACATCCATATATTTTTCTTTCCTCTTAAATTCATATAGTAGCAAAGAAATTTCAGCTATATGTACTAAAGCCATAGTAACAGTGGGGTAATATGCGCCAGAAAACACAACAGTAGCAGTATAAAATTTATGTAAAAATTTAACAACATCATTAATGACCTCCCAAGTATCACTTGTTAACATATGCCTAGGATCAGTACAATGTGCATTAGCAACTTCAGTTATAGGAAATCTATATTTGTAGCAACATTTTAAAAATATGTATGTATAATTCCATCTAGTAACAATTTCGTCTGGCATGAATCTAGGTGTAAGATTATACTGGATACACTTAGTCTTAAATTCTTTTATTCTAGATTGTCTATTATTTCTCTGAATAACACCAACTGCTCTTCTAACATGAGTAATCTCAACTGAAAATAAATCAAGGCCACTTTTAACAATTAAATTATAAACATGACATGCACACCTAACATGAAAAATATCATCAAGAGGTGGTTGCAAATGCAATTTTAAAGTTGAAACTGCAGCATTATTATTTGAAGCATTATCAAAAGACATACACAAAACTTTTTGGTTTAGATTATAAAATTCAACAACGTCAACAATTGTACTACTTATAAACGTAGTAGTATGACTCTGATCTTCATCATATATAAAAGCGATAACACGTTTTTGCATACAAGTATTATCATCTATCCAATGGCATGTAATTGTCAAATAATCATTTCCATTACTAATATCAGAAGTTAGACATACTCTAGAAGGAAGGTGACTAAACAAATAACGTATGTATGTTTGATATTGTCCATGAAGTCTAAATCCTTTGAATATACATAATAAGATACGATGAAGAAGAAAAAGAAAAAGGTAAACAACCCAAAGTAATCATTTTTGCTAATTCCTCACGATCCCTCATTTTATCATATTTTAGTAGACCTCCAGTAGTAGGGTTAATAGTTGTTTGACTTCCATCCCCATTATTTCCCCATTCTATGGGATGGATAGCCATCATATGTCTAGTAAGTGTCCCAGTGCCCCCTAAATTACCTCCAGTCAAATGTTTAAAAGTTTCATTACAAAGTTTGCACTTAACTCTATTATTACCTTCTATTATTTCAAAAAATTTCCATACCGGACTTCTTCTTTTACGAGTAGAAGTTGGAGCCACTGGTGGTCTTCTACCTCTTGTAGCACTAGCAACTCCAACTCCAATACTACCAATATTTCCACTACTAGGTGTATGTGGTATCTCATCTTCTATTCCAATTTCATTATCTTCTATTCCAAAATCTTCTTGTAATTGTTCATAATCAATCTCTACATCTTGCAAATTAGGCGATGATTCAGAAACATGTGTTATTGGGTCATTACTATTACTACCAGAAGCTACAGGGCTACCTCTTTTTTTATTTCCACCCCTACCAGTAACTTTTCTACACGCTCTTTTAGCAGCATTAAACATATTGTAAAAATTAAAATATTAGCTAAAATTAAATATGCAATTAAAATATTAAATAAGAGAAAGAGTTGGAGGGAGTGCACCGAATTCGACAATAAATTGAGCACTTGATTACGCAAATCCGGTGCTACCACGAACAAACATCAATCAAGTATTTCAATTTTGAACTTCAAGCTTCAAATTCCGAATGACAAATTGCGATAAATTAAATTCGAGAAAAGAGTGACAAATAAAATATGAAATCTTGCAAATTGAAGGGAAGAGATAGATTGATAATTTGACAATTGAGATTGAGATAAGAATTTTGAGTGAAGAAATGAAGAAGAGATGAGGGTATTTATAGATTTTAAGAAGGGTTAATATTGTAAATTAATAAATACAAAAAAATAATGAAAAAATGGCCATTTTTGCAAAATTGTTCGTTGGCCAACGGATCTGTACCGTTGCCAACGGTAATGTGGGCCCCACATATTCAAAAATAAAAAAAAAATGTTACTATTGAACTAGGCCGGTCTGGGGCGGTCCTATCGGTTCACGGTACTATTGACATATACTGGGCCGGTCCGGTCCGGTTCCGACACCAAAAAATCTTAACGGACCAACCTCCTACCCCCTTGAACCCAGCCCAGCCCGTCCCCTGCTAACCGGTCCGGCCCGATCCCGGGTTTTACCGGTCCGGTCCCGGGTCAGCCCGGCCCGATTGACACTCACTGCTGTAGTCCTAAGCTCTGTGGACGTTTGCAATGCTAAAACATTTTCTCTTCTTCACCACTAAAGGATGTGGTATAGCATAAGAGTGGGCACTGGTTCGACTCAATTATAAATATTATTGATTTACAATATTAATTATTGGTTTATAAATTAAATAAATTGATAATCGAACAAATAAAATATTGATTATTGATTATTATCGATTTACCCGATAAAATAACTCAATTTAAAGTTAAGCAAAAACATAAAACAATTCACTAGAGTTAAAGCAAAAAAGAGAAGAATTCACATATAATATACTACCCATTTTTGCATTCTGTCCAGTGGTTACAACTGGAATAGTACCAATTTTTCAATAATAGTTATCTAAATACATTAATAATAATACAAAGCAAAAGTAATTTCACCTTAATATTAACAAGTCCAAATATATAGTACTAACAGTCCAAAGTAAAGTGAATATTGTTTGTCAAATGCCTAACTTCAAAAAAAAAATCATGGAGAAAAACCTCGATCCGTCATGGGCAATACTGACACAAAAATGAAAAATACCTAGAAGGCAAGTATATTTGTCCATTTGTCAAAGCTCAGCATACTATACAGAAGAATAATATTCAAAAATATAGCTGAAGCTAATGAAGATTGTCGATTGAAAATTGATAAGTGCGAATAGAAATAGGTACAGGCTGCACAATTTGAGCTCACAAAATTAAGAAACGAGAATAAAAAAATAAAGAATCCTTAACAATCAAAAAATCAATATGAAGATGAATTTGGTTCTAGAAATTAAAAGCCTAATGTATAAGACTAAAGACTTACGCTAGGAGTAAAGAACTGAAGAATACTGCTGAGAAAGAATAGGAGAGAATGAACTGAAGTCTTAACATATATATACTTAAGGGTAAATTCATCATTTTATTAATTCTTATTGGGCTATCGATTAACCCATTAACAAAATAGGCAAACCAGGCCCGAACCGATAACCCAATAGTCAAAAATTCTAAATCATTATCGAATCGTTAACCTAATAAATAATTAACGGTTCGATTTACCGATTTTACTCGATATATGTCCAGCCCTAGTGCAGCTGCAGTGGGTACATCTACTCTTCCTTTAATGAAAAGTTTTTAGTTCGAGCTTTGAATATGAAAATATTCTTGATAGGAAGTATTTCCCCCTAAATGAGATCATACACAACGCGAATTCAGATATAATCGAACACCAATACCGATATTAAGCACCGAACGGGAAACAAAAACAATATTTTCTCTTCCACTTTCTTTTACTACTCTTCAAGCTTCCTATTTGTCACTATAGACATTGATAAAAGGATTACCAAAGGATGTGGTGCAGTAGATGAGATTGCTCTTCCCTTGGCCAGAAGTCTCGAGTTAGAGCCATGGGTATGGCAAAATCCTTGGTAGGGAACGTTTCTTTCCAAATGGGGCTCTACGTAGCGCAAATTCAAAAATAATCGAGCTTCAATATAAGTACCGATCACCAGATGGAAAACAAAAAAAAAACAATGATAAAAGGTGTGAAGTAAATCCAAAATTATAATGGAGAGAAGTTGTTTTAAAGTACCCATAATCTTCTATAGGAATAAATTTTATGAGTGATCATTTACTTTGTGTTTATTACCCATTATTTTTCCTTTTCTTTTTGTCACGTAAATATCATTTAACGTTGTGTTCATTATCCAAAAGTTATTTTTTTTCATTTGTTACAGTAAAATTATTTTGCATTACTCTATTTATCACAAAAGTCATTTTGGCCAAATTTTATATTTTTACTTGCAAAGTCTATTATGCCTTTGACATTATAAATCCTCCTATTTATATAATACCTTCTACATTGTATATTATCAAATATATTTTTACCTATATAGTTTACTTATAATTAAAATAACTTTGTATTATTTTATTTATTATTTTTATGATATATAGTATTTAATATTTGATGAAACTCAATTTGTTTAATCATATTTAAACATATACTTACATTGTTACAAATATAAAAATGATAAAAATATTTAATTCTAATATTAATTTGAAATAATAAAAACAGATTCGTTTAACAAATTGTAGTTTTTATAGCCTATAAAACTTTTACAAAATTCTAAAGATATTTGTTTTTTGTGTTAAATTTTTAAATATTTTTCGGTTAATAATATTTATTTGAAAGTTTTAATCTGATTAATGTGGGTATGTTATTTATTGGATTAACATAATATATCTTGGCGGATAAATCAGTAAGCTTTGATTTCATAATTCATATTAAAACTATTTATTAGGCATGTTTAAGGACGTTGACTTGAGATTTATTCACAGTAATGTTACTGACAAATTTATGTGACAGAATTTGATTTTGAGAGTTAAATGAAATTTTTTATTGTGATATTCTAATATATTTTTAAAAATATTTTGAATGGTTAATTATTGTAATTTATCGTATTATTTATATATTTTAAAATATATAAATTTTATTTTAAAAAGCTTGAAGATTTTATATCCAAATTAAAAATTTTAACTCTCAAAATCAGAGGTTCACTGCGTAAGGCTAACGGCCAAAAAGTTTTAAAAAGGCACCTTGATGTCCTAAAAAACAGCACAATCCTTCGAAGAAGATGAAGCCTGACGAATACATGATGCGGTGTATGTTGTAAGATCAAAATTTTGGTTGCTTACTCATTGGGGACGGCCGTGGTCATTCGTACATTGGAGATGACCGTAGTCTTAATATTGTGGACGGCCTTAGCTGTTTACATATTAAAGATGGCCATAGCCTTAATACTGTGGACAGACTTAGCCGTTTACATACTAGAGATGACCATAGCCTTAATACTATGGACGTCCTCAACCGTTTATATATTGGGGATGGCCGTAGCTATTAATACTGTGGACGGCGTCAGCCGTTTATATATTGGGGATGTCCGTAGCCATTTATATATGGGAGATGGCCTTAGCCGTTTATACATTGATTGAATGATGTTTTGGCGGAGGTCGTGGTCTTCTTTGAAGGCAGCCTATAGCCTTGTGGGCTGTTAATATTACCTTGGCGTTACTGCGCCATTGTTCGGGGGAGATCGAATCCTCCCCCTTGGTAAAGGCGCTTAGCCTTTCAACTTTTTTCGGGCGAGGTCGAGCTCTATGGCGTTTGAATTTTTGTTTGTTTGAAGGCGTAATCGTCGCCCTCGGCAGACGAGTCGTATGTTTTGCGGAGGACTTATCATATATTGTTGGTCAGATACATACAAGTGCTGCTGTATGCAATTTAAAATATCTTAGACCAACACATGAAGCTTTTTTCTCATACGAAATAGTTTAATCATTAGTAGGAGATATTCATTGCTAAACCATCTTGGATATAAACCACTATTATCAAGATGAACTGTCTGATTCCATAATCTGAAAGTTATGCTCTTAATTGAGAAAAGCAATCTCAAATGCCAAACTGCAGGTTGACAATAAACATACATGTATCCATCTTATATATGCATCTATAAGTGGTTCACATGACAGGTGAACGGGGCCATATTCACCATTTATATATTTTAGAATCAGGGGTCTTAATCCCAACTTTATCTAGTAGAATCAATTTGTTATGAGAACAAGCAACAAATGAGAATTCTTGAAGAATCTTCTAGTTCTTCAGTATATGCTTATCTGAATTCTCAAATAGTAGGAGATATTCATTGCTAAACCAACTTGGATATAAACGAGTATTATCCAGAAGAACTGTCTGATTTCATAATCTGAAAGTTATGCTCTTAATTGAGAAAGCATTCTCAAATGCCAAACTGAAGGTTGACAATAAATATACATGTAACCATCTTATATATGCATCTATAAGTGGTTCACGTGACAGGTGAATGAGCTCATATTCACCTTTTATATATTTCAGAATCACGGGTCTTAATCCCAACTTTAGCTGGCAGAATCAATTTGTTATGAGAACAAGCAACACATGAGAATTCTTGAAGAATCTTCTAGCTTTTCAATATATGCTTATCTGAATTCTCAAATAGCTCATTTAAAAATGACAAATAAAAACTTCAAGTTTATCATGGTATATAATTAATGAAGTTAAGTATATCTTAAGCTAATTCTTAGTTAATAAGTGGTAAGATCATTTATTAATCACGATACCCGATAATCATCCGGCTTGATCCACAAGGCCGCAGCCCATCCGCCATAATGAGGACGGAACCTCAACATGGTCATGGCAATTCATCACCAGCTTATACAACTTACAACTACAAATACTAAGAGAAATAACTCTAAAAAGTGGGGGTGGGGGGAAGGGGGGCTTCTTCTTCATCACTACTCTCAAGAAAATAGGAACATCATTGTAAGGCTCTGAACCTCTCCATGGAGAGGCAGACCAAATCAATACTATCAATGAAAACTCTCTACACATTTCTTCTTGATTAATAGCACTTGCTTTTTGTCTCTTTAACTTGGTCCTTTTATTTATAACGATCTGCTATGATTGGCCTTCGATTTATTTTAATTTTTTTATACTTACAAAGTATACAATAGCTTTGAGCTAAACAATTATTAAATGAATTTGACTAGTAATTGATTATTACTGTGCAATCAGTATTTAAGTTATATACATCAATAGTGTAGTAAATATTTACACCATCAATATATTTAATCTATTATAGGTAGTTATTTACCATTTATTATAGGCAATAAATCAATGCTATTTATAGATCATTCATATAATTACTTTCAACTGATTTGATTGTATAACTATTTTTATATTGAGTGTATGCAAGTAGAAATTCAGCTACGATCGAATTCAATAGTTTTTGTTCAAACAACATATTTAAAGAAATTCAATAAATATATACACATTTAGTGGGCGTTTGGACGTAAAAATGGTAAAATTTTGAAAAAAGTGATTCCTTTTTAAAGTGACAATGTTAGTATTTGCAAATTAAGTTGTTTTTGGATATGAATATAATTTTGGGATGTTTTTGAATTTTTGTGAGTGATCTGAGTAAAAATTTATGAAAATAATTTTTTGGAGTTTCAAAATTTCAAAAAGTTACAAAATTCATCTTAAACCGAAGATTTTACGGCCAAACACTAATTTCGAAAAATATAAAAAAAAAGTTGAAAATAAGTAAAAAGTAAAATTTATAGCCAAACGGGCTCTTATATTTAGCACTCAATTATCATCGCATTAATATATAAAATTCATAAAATTAAAATTCAAACTCCGGCTTTGACTGACCTTACACCTTGTTATTATGTTGCTAAAATCACACTGCCGACGTACGGACCCCTTTCCTAGGAGGAAACCTTGCGCAGAGGCAACGGCCGTAAAAGACAGAGAACAAAATAGTCGGCCATGATCTGTATCAGATGTTTCATTAGTGGACACTTGCGGCAGTTGCCACATATTAGATTCTCGACTCTCCAAATCTCTTCCTTATTTATGATAGGGTACACGATATATATATATATATATATATATATATATATATATATATATATATATATATATATATATATATATATATATATATATATATATATATATATATATATATATAAAAGATAATGAAGTTATTTTTTGTAGGAAGTGACGAAAGCTCTTAACTCTTAAAAAGTGATACTTCTCCGTGGATCTGCATTAATTAATGAATTAAAAAACAGAACTTTTTTTTGTACAAACAGTGTAGATTATAGCGTCGATCAATTCAGCTTTATTTGTGCTTTAGTTGTGATGTTGGAGAAGCCTAAAAAGCCTTATTTCTTGCCGACAGGCGCTTTAGGTGTCATGTTGGAGAAGATCTCTTATACAATAGGGTTCAAACTCCTGATGCCGATTCTGACTCATCACTACTACTTTTTGGTAGCCAATGTTAACAGCGTCGATCGGCCATAAAGTCGGTAAAATTTTGTGACTTAATCGCAATCCTAGGTTTGTATTCGATGTCAAATTTACTTATTTCGACAGCCCATTTGGACAGCCTACCCGAAAACTCAGGTTTATGAAGGATATTTCGCGGGGAAAGGGTGGTTTCCACAGCTATCGGGTGACATTAGAAATAAGGCCTTAGCTTCGGAGCCGCGACTACGAGGGCTAAGACCAACTTCTCCAAATGCGGGTAGTGAGTTTCTACTCCCGTTAACATTCTACTAAATTCTACTAACGTAATAAAAGGGATATTATGTACCTTCTTCTTCACGGACTAAAACAATACTTATCGCTACCTCCGAGACTACTAGGTAAACTAATAATTTTTTACCTTCCTCCGGCTTCGATAACAATGGAGGACTTGAAAAGTACCTTTTCAAATCCTTCAAAGCCTACAGACATTTCGAGGTCCATTCGAAGTTGTTCCTTTTTTTTAAGTAATGAAAAGAAGTGATGGTATTTCTCTAAAGATCGGAAAATAAACCCGTTCAAAGTGGCCAATCTCCCACTGAACCTTTGAACCTCTTTTACATAAGAAAAGGTTAATTACTTTTAAAATTGTGAGATGACTAGTAATTTTGAATTTCTTCCTAAAAGGCCTTATTTCTTGCCCCAATTGGTGTTTCCTTCGAAATAATATTTTCAAGCATCACTTTAATTAATGACTGCTCATGCTTTTAGTATCCTGCCGTAATGCATAGCAGTACGTGTCCTACAACCTACATCTAACTGGGATGAGTGTGAAATTTCCTAGGGAATGTAATCAGCAAAATGTTACGTACTACAAGAATCATCTAAGCCTCTGACATACAACACATGCAACGTTGAGAATCCATGCAAAACTGCATCTAGTATAGTAATTAACAATAATAATATATGTGTATTTATAGCTTTAAAAATATAATAAATTTAATAATAAAATTTTAAAAGTTGAAATTATAAAATTTAAATTTTGGATTCGTTTTGGTTCTAGGGGTAGGAGCACATGAAATAGGGTAGGAAATGTCGAGAAAGAGTTTTGAAAAATACTTTTTTTACTCTGATATATATAATTTTCTTTCCTTCAATTGAAGGAATATGAGTTTATGAGAAAAATATATTTCAAAATATTAAACCGATCAAACATGAAAATAGTTTCCTTCCCATCATATGTTTAACTTGACGGGAACAATTTACATTCACAGAATGTTTACATTAATAACATTACTTAATCATGATTAAATAATAATATGCTTAAGTGATATATAAAAAACAAGTGAATTTGGTATTTTGGTTACATGAAGTGATTCATCCACTAGGGAAAAATAATACGTATTGCTTAGTTTCATTAGCTTTTATGAAAACTTTAATAATTCATGGACTGGTCATATTAATTATTAGTACTTGTACTTTTGAATCTGTTATTTAATCTTACCTTAAAAATATAAGAACACTTAAATGCATTTTCAGATAATGTTTTAACTCTTAATTCTTCGATGGTGGATTTCTTTAATAGTTCGTCCATTATTTGCAAAACTAACCAAAAAAATTATCTTGAGTTTAAAACCCACGCTTTTCTTTAGATCATTATAGCGACTCGAGTTTTCAAATAGTTGACGTGCTTTGAAAAGACCAAATTCAGCAACACTCCACGTTTGGCTACTAATTATAAGTAATTAAGAGAGATTAATTAATTATATTATCAACGCGTTGGGCGGTGGATGATTAGGCCATTCAGAAAGCGACCATCTGACTGAAAGAAGATTTGCCGCGATCTTCGAACGCAAGTTGCAAGATTAAATTGTACTTTTAAGAATTATAATTAAATTAATTATCTGAAATTGAATAAACATAATTTAAAAAACAAATAATTAATTAGGAGGAGGAAACATGGGATGAATGATCATTGGAATACAAAAAAATCGCCACCATCTTACAAGATTTGCATATCCACCGACCCACACCTTTTTATGGCAAAAAAACGCTCTACTTAGACCCTCCAAAAAATAATAGAAGAAAAAAAGAGAGAGAAAGACCAAAACCTGACTTTTGTTTGAGTTTTCCTTTTTCTTTTGCAGGGTCTATAGAAGGGAACTAGAGTATTAAGCTAGCATTTGGCTATAGATTCTATTTAGCTTAAAAATTATATTCGTACTTTATAAGTTTAAAAACAATAAAAAATATATAGGGGTTAATCGTAATCAAATATAATAAGACCTAGAGATGGTTATTGTGTTAAGATTGCTGTAGATCTAAAAGTATGAAGACAATAAACTTAGCTTAAGAGAGAAGCAATTGTTGGAGAACAAGAAAGAGATAGAGATAGAGAGAGAAGTTGTATTATCCGAGAATAATAATGATGCATATTACAATGTGAAGGTCTCCTTTACACCCTCCTCGAAATAATCAAAAAGTATAAAAGTTGGTGGCTTCCACTCAGTAAAGAAATTAGACACTAGACGTCGACGCTTCTACTTTACCAACTGGGTTGTGCCCTTAATTGAGTCGATCTTATCATAATGGCTCGGTGTGGGGGCGTTAAGAGCCAAATTTATTCTATGCAGTTAGTCCCTCCGTTCGTTGGAGACATGCTCGATGACCGTCTTCAATGGACGGACATGCATATTTCGCTTTTATGGAAATTTGGTCGCACCCATAGGCGCCTTTTTCAAAGGGCATTAGCATGTGTGATATTGTTGAGCCGTTGACAAACGACCCGTTTTCTAGAATGACGTCACATGTCATGTGCGTCATCAATATACTTGTTCCCGAGACTGTTCAGAGCATGACGTGATGTTTTGGTTTCCTGCATTAGTTTTCGAATTGTGCCTTTTCGATTTCCACGTTCCTTTTCCCTATAAATAGAGGCTGAGGCCATTCGTTCATGGAGATTGGCTCCTCGGGAAACAGTCGCCATTGTCCACTCGGCCCTTGCCCTAGAAGGCGGGTAGTATTCTGCAATTAGGGGAGAGGGCGTGGAAATTGAGAGGACGGGCTCTAAAGACGCTCTGGGAGAAGCAACTGGAGGCTCAACCCGCGTGGAGATGAGGGCGGGCAGGTCTACTCGTCGAATAGTGATCCCTGGAGGATATAATTTGTTAGAAGACAGCGAGAAAGTCGCAGGGGACATGGCCTTGTTATGTGCAGCTACTGTTAGGATACGTGCTTAACACTAGAGGGGGGGGGTGAATAGCGTTTTACACAAATTATGCGGAACTAAAAAAATTCTGTTGCGGAAATAAAATACTGCAGGAATTAAAGAAAGCAAGGAAAGAACACACCGATGTATACTGGTTTATCACACCTTGTGGCTAGTCCAGTCCCCGAGAGACTCTCTCGAGATTTCCACTATACCCTGTCGAGCTTACGGGTGCTCAACAAACCTTTACACTTGAGACTTGAATCGAACAAGTCTCAAACACCTGCTTGAGGATACCTCAACCCAAGACTTTCCTGTTAAGCTTCCGGGTGCCTAACGAACCTTTACAACTTGAGAACTTGAATCAACACAAGCCTCAAACAATCCTGCTTAAGGAACCCTATCCCTAAGACTTCACAAGAAGGAATACAATTTTCCCTCTTACAACAAGTGTTTACAAGAACACTCTCTTACTCACTTATACAAAAACTCTCTTAATAGAGTGGATTATGAGTACAAAGATATCAGCTCAAGAACACAACAACTTAATCTATAATTTTGGCTCTCAAAAATAATGTATATGATATGAATGATATGAAATGATTTCTTAGGATAATATTAATCTTTCAGCTCAGTTGTGTTGTTTTAAAAACATTTCAGAGAAGTGTTTTATAGAAGAAAAAGAGTTTATGACCGTTGCCTTAATGGAAAACACGTCTCTGATTTTAATCTATGACAATCGATTGTTGCATAGTGACAATCGATTGTTGTTCAGATTTTCAAACAATTTCAGACAACATTTTGAATAATTCAGATTCTGTAATAAATATTCACCAACCAGATCTTGACTTTCAAGAACGAAAATAATTGAAGAAATCAGTTTGGGATTTTTTAAACAACAACAATCGATTGTGTCACTTGACAATCGATTGTGGTGACAAATTTCAAAAGGTTCGGTCAAGATATTTGAAAATCACTGATTTTGTATTTAAAAATTCAACAACAAGATCCTTGATTGAAGGAACAATTTTCTGATCAATAAATTCGTTTGGACTTTATAAAAATAATTTTTCAACAACTTTCCAACCACCAAATCTTGACTTTAAAAATTGTTTTTGAAAGTCTGACACTATGACAATCGATTGTTAGCCATGACAATCGATTGTGGCTTCAAAAATGATTTTCAACAAACTTACTGCCTCATGACGATATTTTTAAAGCTAAGTAAAAACATCTTCACAATCGATTGTTGCCATTGACAATCGATTGTTAAACTCAAAAATCACAAGACGAGTTTAAAAATCATTTTGGCTAATATGCAACTTATTTCTATAAAACTTAATGATGCATGATTTTATAAAAATCATTTTATGTGAGAGCTAATATTAGAAAAAAGTCGTTGAGTCAAGATTACAATTTAAAGCGACTCAACAGTTAACTGCATATGCTATTCTTGAACTTGTACTTGTCCTTCTTGTACTTGGACTGTTATTGTTCCATCCTCGTTGGTTTGGCATTTATCAAAACCTACATGAATCAATACACGTTAGTTCGAGAACGTGATTCAACAATTTTCCCCTTTTTGATAATGTCAAACCTGTATCGGGATATGCATAATAATAACAGTTCAGGATACAAGTTCATATTTTTCAAGATGCATGTTCCCCCTCAATTTATGATTCCCCCTAAATTTATGCAGATATATCAAAGTGCATGGAAATATAGTATGCATGCATAGCCCGTTTATCTTCCCCCTTTTGACATTAACAAAAAGTGGTTAGATAACAAGTCTATTAACAGAATGCGAATTCAACAAACGTCAACATAATCGATTATTGATACGGGATAATCGAGTAGTTGCATTGGAAAGAAATCGAATATTCTGCAATAAATATCAATAGATTTGTATAATTATAAACATGCATATGTCTTCCCCCTTTAAATAAAGTATGCATGTAAACAAATAAGTATGCATATACTCTTATCTTCCCCAAGGCATAGAAAATAAATATACCCTTTATCTTCTAATGCATGAACAAGATAAATATGCATATACTCTTAATCTTCCCCCTTTTTAACAAAAAGACAATTTCATTAACGACGAAGGAGGGTTGCAATAAGAGTAATTGGAAATTCATTTCAATAAATGAAAAATATATTTCAAATAATAAAAATACAATAATAAAAAAAAATTATTCTTCATCGTCATTTACTTCTCCCATGTTGTCCGGCGCTGTCTCAAATGCAACGAGACTACCGTATGAATAATTGATGTGGTCAAGATAGCTATGGACTTCGTCACTAAGTCTTCGCACATTTCTGTGTGTGCTAGACACAATTCTATCAATTTGATTGATTGAAGTTTGATAGAGAAGCAAGATGATCAAAGAAGTTTGAGATACATCCAGTTGAGCACGAGAATGACGAGCTTGAATTTGGAGGAGGAGGATTTGGAATTTGATCATATTATTGATCATGCCCATAAAAAAAAAAGAGGTCTCTTGAATTTTTCAAAGTTTGGTACGAGTTTTCTTGAAACCAACATTGGTAATGATTTGAGACGCTTCAAGTATTCCTTCGACATGGTCTAATAATCGATGTCTTGTCCATCACGAGAAAAATTTGTGATGGCTTGAATATTTTCTTCACTAAGAGGAATAGGAATACTATTAATACGGGTAGAAAGGACTCTACTTTTATCTTTCTTAAGATTCGAATAGGATGCTTGTATCAAAAGAGGATGAATGAGATTATACTTCAAATAAACAAAGTTAAGAGTCGAACTTTGGAGAAGTATATTGGAATGGAAAAATCCGCGAGAAATCTAGCGGTTGTGAATCGAGGTGGAAGAATGACTCGATTTTCAAATATTTGAACAGTAAACTTTGAAGTTCGATTTTATGTTCGAATCAAAGAACCGAACCATCCTCATAACTGAAAATTGATGGATGGGTATTGGAAGAAAAAGAAATATTCTTTCCGGCACGAGAAGGCTTAGAACTTCTATTTGCCATTGAAGATTGTAGGCAAGTAGGACTATTGGAAGAGTCTAATTTGAAGACTTTTGAAAGAGAATTCTTGAACAAGAATGATTATGCCTATTTTGAACTGACAAGATGACAATTGATTACTGTCAAGTTCAGAATTCAGAACGGTAACAAATTTTTGAATTTTTACCGTTGGACAATCGATTGTGAGTTGGAACAATCGATTGTGGGACTGTTTGACACAAGTTTTTAAAAACTGGACAAAAGTCAGTGAGTTTTCAAAAACTCAGAAATGAACGGACAATCGATTGTTCCTATTAACAATCGATTGTGGACAAGGCCAAAATATTTGAAGTCCTGAAAATTGATTATGGAAATATGCCAATCAATTTTGGAAGTATGATAATCAACTATGGAAGTATGACAATTGATTTTAGGAGTATGATAATCGATTTTGGATATATGACAATCGATTATAGATGAGACAATGCCATCAACATATGGTAGAAGATAATGATTTTTCAGAATTAGAAAAACGTTTTTAAGAAAAAATTTTATAAAACATGAATGCACATGAATACCAATTGTTATAAAATCAAAACTTAACACAATTGATGCACATAATCAAATATTGCATTTTATCAAAACATATGCTTATATAAATATTAATCACAAATATATTCCCCCTATCTATGAGGATATCTCTGCAAAAACATAATATTCAAAAGATGAATGCAACATAAATGTATGCATTTGATCAACGTAGAGTCAAGAACTCCGAATTCACTAAGAATACGGAAGAACAACTCTTAATCTAAAGGCTTGGTGAAGATGTCAGTCGATTGAATACTCAATTTCGACATCGCCTTTGAGAACGTGATCTATTTGAAATGAACATGATGTATGTCTAGCATATCAATACTTGCAAAGTATTATATCAAATCTACTAGCAATAGGGTAGAGTAAGGAACGATCATACCCGGTATGTCTTGGTGTCATCCTCCATTTGACATCACAACTTTGCTAGTTGTCGAATAGTAGACTTCAAGCAAGCATATTAACAGCTCCAAAACAATTTTATCAACGAGACATATTTTGACATATCAAAGATGTTTTCAACAACATACAGATTGTCAACACAGAATTTTATTTTGAAAAAAAACGAAATTCAAAAACAAAAAGTTTCTGAAACATCAAGATAATATCATCACCATAATAACATAATATCATCAATAAAATTCAATTTTTGAAAATCAAGAGACATAGTTAGGAGAATATCATCAATAAAATTCATGCAATCAATTCTTTCTAAGCACAAATTCCTCCTCAAGTAAGGCAAGATAGAATGTAACGACATTCCTTCTTACTTGAAACAAATTGCCTAAACAAGGCTAATTCCTTTTTCCATATTCCACAATTAGAATAGGAAGGATATTGAGGCACATATAATATGAAGATTGCTACAAATTTATCAATTATATCAACAAAACATATCACATAGATATTTCAAAATATACTAATCTTTATCTGAAAAACATTTATCAAAACATGCAACAATAAACATAATTGATATTACTTGCTGTTTGAAATAGATTACCAAAACATGATTTAACCATAAATGATTCTAGTAGATGCTCATTCAATACAAGATCAACATTCGTCAAAACATGGATCAATCATTTAATAATTGATACTAGTAATCAATCAAAAACAGATTTTCAGCATGTGAACCAACAAGAATAGTCAACAATGAAATCTCACATATCATCTTACAATTAAGCACATCAACATTTTTCAAAGTGAGAATCAAGTTAACAACTCATTTGTTAATATCAACAGCTGGCACATATCAACAATAACAACAAATACTTCAATATTAATTATTTGCACATTTCGGTCTTATCAAAATGAATAGCTAACCGAAATTCACCTTGATGCATTTAGGTGTCGTGCTTGGTGCATCTACTACAATATTGTAGCCTTCAAGCACACCTGCAAAAATGAAGTACCTACGGAGAGGTCTTTGGTACCCAAACCATTTTGGGTCCTTGAGGGTTAGGCAAATAATGATTATAAGTAAAAGATAAATCCCTATGCTTCGCAAAACACAAGGGTGCAATGTGACCTACGCGATTGCAATAATGGCATACAACATTCGGGTTGTACCTATGCCTAGGTTGTGCCAAATACATTCTAGGTGATCTATAGTCATTCCTAGATGCGTTGAAAATCCTAGAGTCATTTCTAGGTTGTCTAGTGTGATTTATTCTAGACTTATCAACAAAGGTCCTAGTATTATTTCTAGGCGAATTAAAGTGATTAACTCTAGACTCATTATTCCAATTCCTAGAATTGTATCTAGGTGGTCTAAAGTTATTAATCCTAGATTTGTTGAAGAACCTAGCATCGTTTCTAGGTTGTCTAGTCTCGATCCTAGAATTATTTCTAGGTTGCCTAAAATAACTATTTCTAGGCTTGTTTTCAAAAATCCTAGATTCGTGTCTAGGTGGTCTAAAAACGTTTGTTCTAGACTTGTTTGCATACATCCTAGCATAGTGTCTAGGTGGTCTAAAATTGTTAGTTCTAGACTCATTTAAAACCCTAGAGTTATTTCTAGGTGGTGCAGTAGAATTTCTAGCGTGATTCTTGTTTTTACGCCGTCTATTTTTCCTAGATTTCTTCTTTTCTTCCACAACCTTAGGAACATCTACACTACGCTTATCTAGTGTACTCCTAAGTTATGCAATTTCAGATTGCAAGGATTCACAAGAAGAACATTTAGAACATTGATCAGTAGAAGAAGCTTCATGCATAGCTTTAATCACATTTCTAAGATCGACACTATCATTTTGTAAAAACTGATTTTCTTCTACAAGCTTCTCGTTATCACGAGTCAATTTTTCAAAAACTTTTTCTTTTGAAGAAAGTTGATTTTCAAATTCTTTTTCTTTTACCGAAAAATCTTTCTTCAGTTCTTTCAAGGATTTTGAAACATTTACAAATTCACCAAACAGTTCTTCATATGCATCTTGTAATTCTTCAAACGAGTAAGAATTAGAAATACTTACCTTTTCTTCTTTGTCAGCCATTAAACATCGTGCATTTGGTTCATTACACGAACAGCTCGTTTCTTGAAGGGTGTTTTCATAAATATCCTCAAGTTTGTCCCACACTTCTTTGGCAGATTTGCAGTGTGAAACTTTCCGACATTCTTCCTGGTTCAAAGAGCTGTGTAGCAAATTGATAGCCTTGGTGTTGTATTCGCTTGCCATGGCTTTTCCAACATGTTCCGTCATTTGTTCATCATACTTTATGATTTGCCAAAGACGAAAATTGTACGCTTGGATGAAAACTCTCATTCGCTCTTTCCAATATGCATAGTTGTTACCATCAAATACTGGAGGTTTGAAGATTGAGTGACCTACGCTCATTGTGCCTGCATTCAACATTCTCAACAGAAAATACAGATCTTTCTCTCAACCGGTTAAGGCTTACAGAGAGTTAGGCTCTGATACCAATTGTTAGGATACGTGCTTAACGCTAGAGGGGGGGTGAATAGCGTTTTACACAAATTATGCGGAATTAAAAAATTCTGTTGCGGAAATAAAATACTGCAGGAATTAAAGAAAGCAAGGAAAGAACACACCGATAAATACTGGTTTACCACACCTTGTGGCTAGTCTAGTCCCCGAGAGACTCTCTCGAGATTTCCACTATACCCTGTCGAGCTTACGGGTGCTCAACAAACCTTTACACTTGAGACTTGAATCGAACAAGTCTCAAACACCTGCTTGAGGATACCTCACCCCAAGACTTTCCTGTTAAGCTTCCGGGTGCCTAACTAACCTTTACAACTTGAGAACTTGAATCAACACAAGCCTCAAACAATCCTGCTTAAGGAACCCTATCCCTAAGACTTCACAAGAAGGAATACAATTTTCCCTCTTACAACAAGTGTTTACAAGAACACTCTCTTACTCACTTATACAAAAACTCTCTTAATAGAGTGGATTATGAGTACAAAGATATCAGCTCAAGAACACAACAACTTAATCTATAATTTTGGCTCTCAAAAACAATGTATATGATATGAATGATATGAAATGATTTCTTAGGATAATATCAATCTTTCAGCTCAGTTGTGTTGTTTTAAAAACATTTTAGAGAAGTGTTTTATAGAAGAAAAAGAGTTTATGACCGTTGCCTTAATGGAAAACACGTCTCTGATTTTAACCTATGACAATCGATTCTTGCATAGTGACAATCGATTGTTGTCCAGATTTTCAAACAATTTCAGACAACATTTTGAATAATTCAGATTCTGTAATAAATATTCACCAACCAGATCTTGACTTTCAAGAACGAAAATAATTGAAGAAATCAGTTTGGGATTTTTTAAACAACAACAATCGATTGTGTCACTTGACAATCGATTGTGGTGACAAATTTCAAAAGGTTCGGTCAAGATATTTGAAAATCACAGATTTTGTATTTAAAAATTCAACAACAAGATCCTTGATTGAAGGAACAATTTTCTGATCAATAAATTCGTTTGGACTTTATAAAAATAATTTTTCAACAACTTTCCAACCACCAAATCTTGACTTTAAAAATTGTTTTTGAAAGTCTGACACTATGACAATCGATTGTTAGCCATGACAATCGATTGTTAGGATTGTGGCTTCAAAAATGATTTTCAACAAACTTACTGCCTCATAGACGATATTTTTAAAGCTAAGTAAAAACATCTTCACAATCGATTGTTGCCATTGACAATCGATTGTTAAACTCAAAAATCACAAGACGAGTTTAAAAATCATTTTGGCTAATATGCAACTTATTTCTATAAAACTTAATGATGCATGATTTTATAAAAATCATTTTATGTGAGAGCCAATATTAGAAATAAGTCGTTGAGTCAAGATTACAATTTAAAGCGACTCAACAGTTAACTGCATATGCTATTCTTGAACTTGTACTTGTCCTTCTTGTACTTGGACTGTTATTGTTCCATCCTCGTTGGATTGGCATTTATCAAAACCTACATGAATCAATACACGTTAGTTCGAGAACGTGATTCAATAGCTACGGAGCATGAAATGCTAAAAAGCATTAGTAACAAGGATTTGTCAAGGCGGATCGCCGTTGCAACTTTGCAGGTAGCTTGCAGTTTTTATTTTATTAAATGTAAAAGAGACTTTGGTACGTACTGACGTGTTTCCTCTCCTCTTTTCAGACCCTCATCTTGGAGGTGGCGTGACCAAAAGAAGGCGACCATCTTCAGTAAAATGGCGAAGAAATACAAGGAGTGTCGTGCCAAGCATCATGCGTTGGCAGATGTACTCAAGCAGGACCCTCAGTTTCGAATGTTCCGTGAGGGTTTTGGGGAATCAGAAACTTTGTTAAAGAATAGAGTGGCCGAGTTGGAGGACATTGATGAGCAGCTGATGGCTGCTTTAGCTCGAAACATCGAGCTGGAGACTCTTCTTCAGTCAAAAGAGGAGGAATTAGAGATAATTCGTGGGGTAGCAGCGGAGGCTGCAAAACTGTGGACCCAGGTCGCGGCCCTTACAGCCAAGCTTGATGCTAAGATGGCCGAGGCTGAAGTCCTCAGGCGAACTGCCCCATAAGACGCTGCAAATCATGATACGCATGAGATGTGGGTGTACCCTGATGTCAAGTTGGTCGTATTTGAGGATTTCTTGGCGGTAGGTCGGGTTTCTGAGGCAGAAGTCGAAAGGCAACGACACTTAGCCTGTGTTGCCCGTGAAGCAGCCGGTTACAACTTCGACTCGCCAGGTAGAGAGGGCTGTAACTCTAAGAACGTTAACCGTTTGGACTCCAGTTCATGGATTTCTAAGACTTAACAGCTTGGAGATGATAATGAGCCGGACGGCGATCAGGCGGGTCATGATGGGCGGAGCGGTGAAGGCTCTTAAGACTTTATAAATAACATTTTATGTAATTGGGGCCTTTTTCTAAGGTCAGATGTATGTATACTTGTGAAGATAATGGAATATGATTTTTTGCTATTTTTGTTCTTCTTTTGTTCCTTAGAGCTTTTATTGTATTTTTGATTGGTTCTTTTGCGCTTCCCACCGTAGTTTAGGCTAGGTCGGCATGGGCGGTTTCGAATATCGTTGAATTACTTTTTGTCGTAGCCGAACCGGGTCGACTACCAGTGTTGACGGCCTTAGCCGGATTTAGATTAACGACCTATATTGATGGAGTCTATGGCCTTATCCATGCTTAGATTAACGACCTTAGTCTTGATGGAGTCGACTACTTTGGTGTTTGGCCATATAGGTGACTGACTGTCATTGTCATTTGCTTGCCGTAGTCGAACTAGGTCGACTGTTGGCGACGATGGCCTTGGCCATGATGAAGTCGATGATCTTTGCTCATAACTTATAGATGGCCTTAGCCATATGGTTGATTTTGACTATCGTTGAATCATTTTCTTGCCGTAGTCAAATTAGGTCGACCTTTAGTGTTGATGGCCTTAGGCATGATGAAGTTGATGACCTTTGGTCATAGCATGTTGATGGCCTTGGCCATGTAGTTGATTTCGACTGTCGTCGAATCATTTACTTACCGTATTCGAACTAGGTCGACCTTTAGCGATGGTGGCCTTAGCCATGATGAAATTGATGACCTTTGGTCATAGTTTGTTGATGGCCTTGACCATATGGTTGATTTCGACTGTCGTCGAATTGTTTGCTTGCCGTAGTCGAACTAGGTCGACTGTTGCGGTGATGGCCTTAGGCATGATGAAGTTGATGACCTTTCTTGGCCAAATGGTTGATTTTGACTGTCATCAAATCATTTGCTTTCCATAGTCGAACTAGGCTGACTCTTAGCGGTGATGGCCTTAGCCATGATGAAGTTGATGACCTTTGGTCATGGCTTGTTGATGGCCTTGGCCATATGGTTGATTTCGACAGCCGTTGAATCATTTGCTTGCCGTAGTCGAACTAGGTCGACTGTTGGCGGTGATGGCCTTAACCATGATAAAGTTGATGACCTTTGGTCATAGCTTGTTGATGGCCTTGGCCATATGGTTGATTTCGACTGTCGTCGAATCATTTGTTTGCCGTAGTTGAACTAGGTTGACCGTTGGCGGTGATGGCCTTAGGCATGATGAAGTTTATGACCTTTGGTCATAGCTTGTTGATGGCCTTGGCCATATGGTTGATTTCGACTGTTGTCAAATCATTTGCTTGTCGTAGTCGAACTAGGTCGATCGTTGGCGGTAATGGCCTTAGCCATGATGAAGTTGATGACTTTTGGTCATAGCTTGTTCATGGCCTTGGCCATATGCGCATTGGAGGTGGTCGTAGCCATTTATGTACTGGAGACGGTCGTAGACATTTATACAATGGAGATGGCCGTAGCCTTTTATTCATTGGAGATGGTCGTAGCCTTTCATACATTGGAGATGCCCGTAGCCTTTCATACATAGGAGATGGCCATAGCCTTTCCTACATTGGAGATGGTCGTAGCTTTTCATACATTGAAGATGGCCATATCCTTTCATACACTGGAAATCAAGCTAGTCCAGTCCCTTTATCATGTCGGCCTAGAGGTCGTATGAAGAGGTTCATATGGTAAACTTGTGCCACAAATATCTCCAAGTGTCTCCTTTGCCGCCTCGTTAAAAACCTTCCCGAGAAAACCCAATTAGGACAACAATCGGGTAAGGGAAAAAGAGTACAACTCGGAAGACACCTTTCAGAAGTAGAAATACTTGAGGTGGGCGACGTTCCAGTTGGTTTAGAGCATTTTCCCTTCCATTGTTTCCAACTGGAATGCTTCTTTGCTGGCTACTGCTCTGATTTTGTAGGGTCCTTCCTAGTTGGTGCCCAATATTCCGTCACTTGGGTCTTTGGATGCCAATGTTTTGGCTTTGAGGACATAGTCTCCCACTTTGAGTGGTCTTATCTTGACCCTCTTGTTGTAGTATCTCTCGACCTGTTGTTTTTGGGCCACCATTCTGATGTGGGCCATTTCTCTTCTTTCCTTATCTTTGTCGAGGTCTTGGAGCCTGTTTGTGTCATTTTCTGTTCCACTAGTGTGTAAATACCTTAGGCTTGGTTCGCCAACCTCGACGGGTATGACTGCGTCGGTTCCGTAGACTAGCAAGTATGGTGGTTCCCCTGTGCTGGATTTGGGTGTGGTCCTGTTCACCCACAACACTTCGGGTAGTAGCTCGGGCCATAGCCCTTTGGCGTCCTCGAGCTCCTTCAGTATATTTAATATTGCTTTGTTGGAGGATTCTGCATGGGCGTTAGCGTCAGGGTGATATGGCGTGGAAAGTATCCTTTTGATGTGCCATTTCTCGAAGAATTCGGTCATTTTTTGGCCAATGAACTGTCGTCCATTGTCGCAACTATTTTTTTTGGGGATACCGAAGCGACATATAATATTTTTCATATGAAGGCGATCACCTCGTGCGCGTATTTGTGACTACGCACCTATGTCTTCCTACTTAGAGAAATAGTTAGTTAAAACTTGTAAAAATCATACATTTCCCCGTCCTGCGGGTAGGGGGCCGACTATGTCCATTCCCCATTTGATGAAAGGACATAGGGAGGTGACTGAATGAAGGGGTTCTTCTGGTTGGTGTATCATGGGGGTGTATTTTTGGCATTGTTCGCATCGGCGAACATATTCTGTTGCCTCCTTCTTCATGGTGCACCAGTAGTAGCTGTCCTGTATGATGCATCGTACGAGGACGCGGTTAACTGTATGGGCGCCCCAGTGGCCATCGTGCACTTCTTCGAGTACTGGACTTGTTTGGTGCAGCTCTAGGCACTTGGCCAAAGGTCCGCCAAACTTTCTTTTGTAGAGGTCATTGTTTATTAGGCAATACCGGGCAGCTTGCACGCAGAGTTCCTTTGCCTACTTTTCGTCGAGTGGTTGCGTTCCATCCTGCAGATAGGATACAAACTGGTTGCGCCAGTCCCAATTCAAATTTAAGGAGAATACCCCAATGTGATCAATGGAGGAGTGGAGGAGGGTAACCACGCTCTCTTTGTTGAAGTTTTTAGTAGTCGTCTGCTTCGATATTTTGTGCCCTCAGAATCTGTTCGAGGCTCATTCGTCGAACCCAGCCATTAAACTACAGATTTCCGACTTATATTTTTGCAATCTTTATTCTTTGATTTGGTAAGTCCTGGTGGCTTGGTTTACTAAGAGTTGAGAATCGCAGTGAAGGATGAGTCGTTGAGCCCCATATTTGATGGCCAGTTTCATACCTGCAATAACAGCCTCGTACTCGGCCTTGTTGTTAGTCATTTTAGGGTATTGTACTGACTGGCAAATTGTTTCACCCGTGGGAACCTCGGAGACGAGTCCCACTTTTGACCTTGATGCGCTGGCGGCGCCATCAGTGTAGAAGACCCATAGGTCATTATTGGTGGAGGAATACTGTGCCTCAAGTTTTGCTTTTGGCAGGATTTCTGCGCTAATGTTGGCTATAAAGCCAGAACTTGAGACTTGCTGGCGGTTCTTGGAAGATATGAGATGTCCTGCTCGCTGGGCTCAATGGCCCATCTGGCGAGCCGTCCTGATAATTCAGGCTTGTGTAAGACGCTCCTTAACGGGAAGGTCGTTATCACTTTTATCGGGTGGCGCTAAAAATAGGGTCGTAGCTTTCATGAAGCTACTACCAGTGCCAGCGCCAACCTCTCGAGGGGTGGGTATCGAGTTTCGGCGTCCACTAAGGTTTTGCTAATGTAATAGATAGGGGGTTGTGTACCTTTGCTTTCGCGAACTAGGACGGCGCTAGCAGCGACCTCAGATACGGCCAGATACACCAGCAGAGATTCGCCTGGGCTCGCCTTGACCAGCATGGGCGGCGAAGACAGGTACGCCTTCAGCTTTCTCAAGGCTTCGATGCATTCCTCGTTCCACTGTAGCCCTTGGTCTTTTTTCAGCACATTGAAAAATTTATGGCACCTATCGGACGACCGTGAGATGAATCTGGATAGGGCGGCTATACGCATCGTCAGCTTCTGCACTTGTTTCTTGATACTTAGCACCTCCGGTATTGCGTTAATCGCCTTTATCTGGTCTAGGTTGACTTTGATGCCTCGTTGCGATACGAGAAACCCTAAGAATTTTTCCTAAGGCCGTACTGAAGGCATATTTCTTGGGGTTCAACTTCATCCCATACCTCTTTAGTATCTCGAGGCCTCTTTTAGGTGACTGATGTGGTCTTCTTTATTTGCCGATTTTACCAGCATATTGTCGATATAGACTTCCATGGTCTTACCAAGCTGCTCCTTGAACATCCCGGTGAGTAGCCTTTGGTATGTGGCTCCTACATTTTTGAGCCCGAATAGCATTACCTTGTAGCAATATGTCCCCTGGTGGGTGATGAAAGTTATTTTTTCCTCATCCTCCCCGGACATCATGATTTAGTTGTAGCTAGAGTATGTGTCTAGGAAAGTTAGCAGCTCATGCCCTGCGGTACCATCTATCCGCTGATCGATGTGGGGCACTAGGAAAGAATCTATAGGGCAAGCCTTGTTTAAGTCGGTGAAGTCTACACACATTCTCGACTTCCTATTTTTTTTTAACCATAACGACACTGGCGACCCATTGAGGGTACTTTGATTCCTTAATGGAGCCGTTGGCCAGAGGTTTGCCCTTCCTTGCTGACCACTTCGTTGATAGTGGCTGGCGTTGAATTTTCTTCTCATTTGCTGCACGGGAGGGTGTAATGGGTCGACGTTCAGCTTGTGAGTGGTGATTTCTCACGGGATCCATAGAATATATGAATGGGAAAAAGCAAACAGGTCTTCATGGTTAGATAAAAATTCACGATACTTACTTGGATTTGAGAGTCCGTGCTGGATGTAGGATTTCCTTGTAAGGCCGTCATTGTCCAGTTGGACTGGGTCGAGGTCTTTGACCATGACCTTGCAGGATTCTATGGTATCAGGGTCTCTAACGGCGTTCTATGTTGGATAGACTTTAGTCCCCGACATAGCTGATTATTATGCATTTGCGCTCGCCCCTTTAAGCTATTTGGTGTGGGTGCAGTCTTGAGCTATTTTGTAGCATTCCTGAGTAGTGAGAGGCTCACCTTGAATGTTGAATACTCCTCAAGGGGTGGGAAATTTTGATCATTTGATAGAAGCTCGACGGGACCGCTCTCATGGCGTGTATCCATGGACATCCGATGATGGCATTGTATGTCGTTACCTGGTTCATCATGTGGATAGTTGTTTCCAGCGTGACCCCTCCTTCTAGGACGTGTAGCGATATCTCCCCAGAGATTCGTTCTACTGCATTATTGAAACCAGTTAGTGTTATGCAGTGCGATATTATCTTATCCTCGAATCCCATTAGTACGGGGACCCTCGGATGGATAATACAGGCGCCGATACCGTCATCAACCATGATTATTTTGACATCCATATCTGCGATATGTAAAGTGATAACTAAAGCATCATAATGAGGAAAAGACAAACCGTCGGCATCGGACTTATCGGAGGTGATACTATCTTCGAAGTCGCCATACCATTCGTGGGTGATGGCTTCAACTTGTGTGTAGTGGTGAATTTGACATGGTTGATCGCCGAGTCATCGCCGTCTCCGTTGATCATGTTGATCGTGCGTGTCGGTGAAGGCGACTTGGTGGCCCGTGGTGTTCTTCCCGTCTTCGTGCAAAGTTGATTTTTCCTTTGTTACTGAGTAGCTCTCTCAGGAACCCTTGGTTCAACATCCTGACCACCTCTTGCCATAGGCCTATGCAGGCTTCAGTTTTGTGTCCTCGTTCCCGGTGGAACTCGCATAGGGCATTTGATTTTCTGGTGATGGGGTTTGACTTCATCTTTTTCAACCGATGCACCTTGTTTCCAAGCTTCTCAAGCGCGTACACTATCTTTGAAGGGGACACACAAAAGTTATGGGTAGATAATAAATGTGGCATACCTCTGTCGTTTTGTAGCATAGTGATATGTCGCTGTAGTGCGTCCGCGTGCCTGGGTGGTGGTGGGTGAGAGGATCTGATGTAGGGTTGGTGCCTCTCCCTATTGGGACGTGGGACCCGTTCCCGTCTCCCTTTGTTACATCAGTCCCTCCTGATTTCTAGGTGTATTGTACTTAAATGTTGGGTTGGCCCGTTGAGGTCGTCCTCATCTGCACGTATCTCAATGCAGTAAGCTTTGTAGATTTCTTCTCACGTGGTTGGGGGACACTTCATGAGGCGATTCTTAACCGCCTACCTTTGGAAGGAAAAAACATCTTAAATAAGGTCCTCACTCAACTCTCAAAGGTTCGATAGTCTCGAGAAGGTATTATCTACCGGTGACCATACTTTCGTAAAAGCACCATTGGGTGGTTCATCCTCTAAGAGAGAGTAGATGCGCTGAGGAGTAAGGAGACTCCAACATTCATTTCCATTTTCTTTTTGTTTTTAAGCCTATTGGCCGACATTAGTTTTTTGGTGCCTTCGAGAGCCATGCCTTTCGACACATTTGGTAGGCTTATCCTTACTCTGTTAAACCTGGATAAGAAGGCCCTGAGTCTTTCTCTCGTGGTTTGCAAAACAGCGAAGATGTAATTGACTCTCTCTTTTGCTTTCTTTGCTCCTGCATGGCAGTGACAAACTTGTCCGCCATTTCCTCGAACGTAGAAATGATCTTGGCCGGTAGATGGGAGTACCAAGTTAGTGCTCCTCCTGTCAGTGTTTTGCAAACTTCTTCAGCAGCACGGACGGTACTTGTTTTTCTGACAGGTCATTACCTTTTACAGCCGTGACGTAGTGGATGAGGTGATCCTCGGGATATGTAGTTCCGTCGTATACACTTAAATAAGGAGGCATTTTGAAGGTTTTGGGGATGGAGTACGGTGCAACCTCTTTCGTGTAAGGTTGTTCAACAAACCTCCCCACGTCACGCTATGGCAGAAGCTTGGGAGCACCAGGGATCTTGTCAACCCTCTCCTGGTGTTCCTTCATCTGGTCACGAAGTGACTTGTTTTTGTTTTTGATTTCCTCCATCTTCTTGAGGATGGCTGTGAGCGTGCCACCGTTGGCCCAAGTATTGATGAGCGCATTGTTTGCTCATACGTTCTCGGGTTCACCTTCAGCTGCAGCAAGGTCTGTTGTTGACACGCATCTGACATTGTTTTGGGGTGACTTTTTAACCAAGCCATTTAGAGTACTCGTTATCCATTCTTCCAGTAGTTTCCTAACCTCTGGGGGTGCTTCTTCAGCTATAGATGTAGAAGCGCCCTTTTCCCGCAAGTTCGTTAGATCTTTATGTGGGGGAGGTGGGATTTCCCCGCTTGTTATGGTGCTAGGGGTTGCAATCGAAACACCCTCTTCACCAGCTTCGTTGAGAGGACCGATGAGGTTGGTTGCAACATCTGCTATCGCTTTCATTCTTGCATTGTTGTCAGCCATCTTTCGTTTGTGTATTGTAGAGAGGGGTTTTCGATGATTCTCTAGGTGCAAACTATGGTTTTGATTCTCGAAATCCCCACAGACGGCGCCAAATTCTTTAGCGCAAAAAATTACATTCGCACTTTATAAGCTGAAAAACAATAAAAAACGTATAGGGGTAAATCTTAATCAAATATAATAAGACCTAGAGATGGTTATCGTGTTAAGATTGTTGTAGATCTAAAAGTGTGAAGACAATAAACTTAGCTTAAGAGAGAAGCAATTATTGGAGATCAAGAAAGAGATAGAGATAGAGATAGAGAAGTTGTATTATCCGTGAATAATAATGATGCCTATTACAATGTGAATGTCTCCTTTATATAGTAGGAGACCACCCTCGAAATAATCAAAAAGTAAAAAAGTTGGTGGCTTCTACTCAGTAAAGAAGTTAGACACTAGACGACGTCGCTTCTACTTTACCAACTGGGCCGTGCCCTTACTTGGGTCGACCTTATCATAATGGACGTGCCCACTCGGCGTGGGGGAATTAAGAGCCAAGGCTTACCCTATACAGATTCCAAATTTATTTTGAAAAATCTAATTTGGGTGAAGTTAGGTTTGAAGATGAAAATGTGTTTGGACATACGTTTTCAGAACATATTTTCCAACTTTATTTTGAAAAAAAACATGTATCTAATTCCCAAATTTTGGGATTTTGGTTGGAATTTGAAACTTTTGATTTGGGATTTGGCCAAAATATGAGCAAAATTTATGGCCAAACATGATTTTTAAAAATAAATCTCAAATTTATTTTGGCAAAACGTATGGCTAAGAGCCCGTTTAGACATAATCTTTTTTCTTTCTTTCCAAAAAATTTTCAATTTGTTTTTCAAAATTAGCATTTATTCATACAATTTTCAATTTTCACTTGAAAATGCATTTTGAAAATCTTTAAAATTTTGAAAAACTCCAAAAAACTATTTTCAAAATTTTCACTCTAATACTGACAAAACTTCAAAAATAAACAAATTTAAATTTATGTCCAAACAGAACTTCAAATTTCAAATGTCATTTTCACTTGAAATTTATTTTCACCATTTTTGGGAATTTTACAATTCTTATGTCCAAATGCCTACTATGTACGATTCAATAATTTTTACTTAAATTTTGTATTTATATTTTTAAATTTATTAAAATATATCAGTATCTAATATAAATTGGATAAATAAAATGGGCTATGAGTTCTGATTAGACTAACTCAAAATCAAATTAATTATTTTTAAAAATAGTTTCTAATGGGATATTTAGCATCCAAGAGGTCATAACTATAATCATAATGTCATAAGTACAAATTCAAGTAACCTCTTCACTGCTATTTTTTTTGGTAATTAATTTTTTTCATTTCAAACAAACAAATTCACGATCATATAATTGTTTACATTTCTCAACTCTAACTTCCAGCTTATTTACTCTACTTATCTTTCTTCCTATTATACGCAATTAAGTAGGATAGTAATTCATCTCATCTAGTCTAGCTTGTAGTCGTTGTATACATATTTCTCTTCCATGTACTGCTTGCACTATATCTCGAACAAGCTCCTGAATGGACTACTTCACCCCTCTGAAAAGTCTGTTATTTCTTTCCTGCCATACATGATATATTATTCCTGCAAGTATTAGTTGATATAGTTATGATTTAATGCTCCTTCCTTTGCAACATTTAGTTGTCCAGTTGAGTTTATCACTCCATTGCATTGCCTTTCTGTAGATCCCCTGCCATTGCAATAGCACTGTCCACAATTGTGAAGTATATGGACATGAGAAAAATAGGTGATAGATGGACTCTTCTTCTTTGTTGCATAGTTCACATGTGACTTCCTCCATATATCCCATTCCTCTCAATCTATCTTTGGTCATTAGCTTCATTTGAACAACTAGATAGACAAAACTTCCACTTTGGTGCTCCCAGATAGATATGCATAAGATTCCTCAATGTTACTCGTTCAAAGTGTCCTCTCAGTTTTATGTAGAACTTCTTCATTGAAAAACTCTCCATCTTCTCCATATTATCTTCATTGTAACCAGCTTCCTCAAAGTATTGTCTTGCTTTAAAAATCTTTTGGATTATTCAAGAAGCTTGTTTTGCTTCAAAACTCCATCCTTCTATCTGCTTCTTGTAATAGACATGCACCCGCTGCATCCATAATCTATCGTTCTTCTTAAGTTCCACAGTAGTTTGAAAATAACAGCTTTATTCTAGGTTTCAACATTTAATAGGTTTAATCCACCAGCTGCCTTAGGCTTGCACAACGTTTCCCAGGCCACTAAGGCTTTCCTAGATTTTTAAGTTCCACTAGTCCATAAGAACGTTCTGCAAACTTTTCAATCATATGGATCAGCTTCTTTGGGAGGATGAAATTTGTGATCAGTAAATCGGTATAGATGATCACGCCCAACTATGCCTTATAAAAAGAACACTACGGATGTTGCAAATATAACCTGAGTATTATTCTCAGAGTCGAATCCAGAGAGAGTTAACCTATCAATCACTATCTTTATACCCACTAAACTCTTGAGAATCAATTTTCCCAAACGTTTGAATCACAATTGATGGTGTCTTTAATAACTAAAATTGCCAGTAAATAAACAGCTGTAAACTAAGGATGCTAAGGTTGTAAACAATAATGAGAAAACGTTAAGGTAATAATTTCCTCTATTGATGGAATCCCTTATATTTATGCTTCATACAAATTTATCAAAACATCTCTATCAATTTTGAACACTCTTGTTACCGTAAATCTCTCCCGAGTAATCATAGTAATATACTAGATGCACTCTCCCGAGATATGCTAGCTAACTTTATTTATCACAGTTCACTTAATATTGCACCCATGGCTTCGTTATCCCTAATCCCGCCTTTAAACCCACAATTATAGATCCCTCTTATACTTTGGGAGTGATGTTGTTCAAAAATAACCTAAATATGCACTCTCTCCCTAGTTATGCCTACTAAATAGGCACATCTACTTGAGGATCCTATCAATTAACTACAACAAACACAAAGTTGAACAAATAGAGATTGAAACTAGAAATTTGTATTCAATAAACAAGACGTTCATCCCCCAATAGGTTCCATCAAAACCTTATACAAAGGATTTAGCTACTCATAACTATGGGTAAACAAGCTAAAACAATATTCATCATAAAACTTGTAAGAAAAATCAAAGAAAAAAAGGAAGATGTTTTGGGTGATCTCTCACAGTTGGTTTCCTTACCAAAATACTCTCCAAATCAATACATGCCTCTCTTGGGCGAAGTCTAGTACTTAAAATAGAGTTTTGGGCTAAAAATCCCGTGTTTTGCACTTTATTCTCTGAAGTTTTCTGCCTCCGCCGCGGTTCTGCCGTGGTCGCGGTCAAACTGCAGCCAAACATGCTCTCTGTTTCTCACTTTGTCCGCAGCCATCTTCTACCGCGGTCGTGGTTGAACCGCGGCAGCCCTCTTTCAGTTCTGACTTGAGCTATTTCGCATGGTTTACTTGATAGAAGTTTTATGATCGGCCTTTTTTTCTCCATGTTTGATCCGAAAAGTACTTCATAGCCTTCTCTAGTCATATATACCCTGCAAAGCATGGAAAGCACTAATAAGAGCATTTTATTATCACTTTTATCATCAAAACTATACAAGAAGGTGGTTATTTATGGCTTAATTTTGATCAACTGAAGTCTGCTTGCACAAGACAGAAATTTTGTTGTCCAAGATTGAATTCTTCCAAGCATTTTCTCTATGAAAGGCTGGCATTGTATTAGGGATAATCTCTGTATGCTAAGACGCACTCCTAGATATCTCACTGGTAGCTCTCCCTTGACAAATCCAAGGTCAGCTAATATCTGCTGTTGCTGTTCTTGTCTAACTCCTCCAAATATTATAGAGCTTTTCTCTCTGTTTGCTATTAACCCTGATGCTTTTGAAAATTGTTGAAAGCATTGGAATACCAGTTGTACTGGCATCCTGTCACCCCTACTAAATAGCAATAGATCATCTGCAAAACTCAACTGAATAATATTCATTTTGCTGCATATAGGATGGTAACTGAAGTCTGGATTCTTTCTAAGGGTCTTTAACAACCTTGTTAAGTACTCCATAACTAGAACAAAGTGATAGGGTGACAAGGGGTATCCTTGCCTTAGTCCCTTCTTGGCTTTAAAATGTTCTGTAGATTCGCCATTGATCAGGGTGGAGTAGGATACTGTGGTAGTACATTGCATGATCCACTGTATGAACTTCTTAGGCAGTTGCAAGTGAGCTAGGACTTGTTCTAAATATCTCCATTCCACAGATTAATAAGCTTTCTTCATGTCTATTTTCATCATATATCTAGGAGATACCCCTTTTTTACTATATCCTTTAACTAGTTCATGACTTAGGATTATGTTAACATTAATCAACTTACCAGGTACAAAGGAAACCTGGCTTTTATAAACTATATCATCCATGATACCCTTTAGTTTGTTAGTTAAAACCTTTGATACAATTTTGTACAGAATTGTGGAGCAAGAAATAGGCATGTATTCAGATAATCTGGGAGGATGTTTCACCTTTGGTATGAGAGTAGCTGTTGTAACATTGATTGGTTTGCACATTTGGGATTCTTCAATGAACTCTAACACATCATTTGTAACCTCTTCTCCTATCACTGGCCAAGCGTTTTTAAAGAACACTGCATTGAAGCCATCACAACCTGGGGTTTTTGCATCACTTATGCCTTCCATAACTTGGTATATTTCTTCTTTAGTCACCTATGCTACTAGTTGTATGTGCTGTATTATGTTCACCTTTGGACCATCTTTCATTACTACTGGATTAACTGATGGTAGTTCATCTGTTGAAGTCCCTAGTAGCTGCTTATAGAAGCCTATCACCTCTTTTCTATATCCTTTTTTGTGTACACTGAGCTGCCATCACTTTTTGTCAATATTATAATTTTGTTTTGACTACATCTAGTCTTCATACTGGCAAAGAAATAAGTTGTGTGTGCATCCCCTAATTGCAACCACTTTATTTTGGATTTCTGCTTCATAATACTTTTCTTTATTTGTGACCATTTTTCCAGTTGTGGTTTTGCTGCTTTCTCCTCTTCTGTTAGTTGTCTATTTTGCCCTGGGCTCCTCATATGTTCCTACAACTCTATCAATTTCTGCATATATTCCTTGACCTTTAACTCTACGCCATTATATTCTGCCTTTTTCAATTCCTTCATTGCTTGCTTTACTTTCTTCAGTTTTTCCATACATTCCACATTTCCTTCCTTCCATATGATTGTTCCCATGCTTCATCAACAATCTTCAGGAATTTTTCATGTTCAGCTAGGTGATTTAGGAATTTAAAAGTCTTTGCAATCTTTTCTTCATATACATATAGGCCAATACTCAAAGGATAATGGTCTGAAATATGAGGGTCCATAACCCACAATTCATTTCGTGGCATTGAGAGTAACCACTGTATCTTAACAATTGCCCTATCAATCTTACTACATTTGCTCCCATTAGTCCATGTATGCCTACTTCCAATATATTTTAGTTCTGCTAGTCCATTATTTGTCATGAAGTCATTGAAATCTCTAACCTCAGCTTCTTGTACTAGACTTCCCACAGGTCTATCTTCTCCCTCCCTTATAGCATTGTAGTCACCCATAGCTAACCAAGCCCCTTGTTGTGTTGAGTTAATTCTTTCAATGCAGATTACATGCATTTTTTGTGTTCTATGCTGTGCAATTCATATACTGTAGTAAAATTTACATGTGTATAAATCCTCTTCACATATACTCTGGTATGGATTAGTTGATCACTTTTACACAACTCCTTGCATTCTATTTCACTGGGATCCCATACAATTCATATTCTCCCTTTGCTACTCTACTCATAGTTGTCCATATATTTCTATCCTGGAACTATTCTCCTAATAACTTGTTCTTTATGCTGTTTTTGATTTTGTGTTCTAATATTGATATTTTATCCACTTTATTTCTTGTAAGAAATAACTTTACCACTTTCTGCCTAGCAGGCTTATTCAAACCTCTACATTCCAAGTAATGAGCTTCATACTAGAATAAAGAGGTTCTGAGTATCTCCCCTTGCCCTGTATCCTCTCTTTGTCTACTGGTTCATTAGCCTTCTTTGTATGGCATCAAGGATTCCGCAAGCAAATTGAATCCATTTAATATAGTCACTACATCTATCTGCTATCTGTCCCTAGTCCTTGCTGTTGATCTTCCAATAACTGTTTGCCATTTTTGTTCCTCAGTCTCTTTAAATATCTCCATCTGTTTATTTACTGTCTCTTTGCATGTTTTCTCCCCTTGTACTGTTTTCTTTTCCTCTCCCTCCTTTACTTTTGATATCCCTTTTGGTTGCCATTCATGTTTCTGCTTTATACTCTTGTTCCTCATGTTTGGCTGATCTATCCTTCTACATTGATGTCCTACCTACATACATTTTGTGCAAAAATCTGGCACCCAATCATACTCAATTTCCTGCTTAAATTCTCTACCATTAGGATCAGTTACTTTAACTGATTTTGGTAGCTCTTTTGTTACATCCATCTCCACTAACACTCTTGCATATGAGATCCTGTCAACTTGTGTGGTACATACATCTGCATAAAGAGGAAATCTCCATCCACTGTTGATCCTTCTTAGTGATCTATTACCCCAGCAGTTTAAAGGTAGGATTGGATACCTCACTCACACTGGCATGGTCTGTAGTACTTCTTTGTTTAAATCAAAATCAGTCAACCACACTTTCACTATGAATCGTTTATTATTCATCATGTGAGGCCCAGAGTACAACACCTTATCCCGATCTTCAACTGAACTGAACTTCAACAGAAAATACTCATCGTTATGGAAGTAGACTCTAGGTTTCGCTACAAAGTTCCACATCGAAGCTATATATATCTCCATTGCACCAATTGCTGGACTACCCCCACAACATACAAAATTAAAGCTACTTTCCATTTTTGAGTTTCCACACCTAACTCTTCTTTGCATAATTCGACTGTTATTTCTCCATTTCTGATATTAGGTGGAATATAGCTCACATCCAATTTTTTTTTACATAAGTTGAACCTACAAATAGGTTCAACGGCTAATTTGGTCCTTTCCTAGCTTCAACACTAGATTTTGCAGCTAGATCCTCTGCATCACCCTACTTCTCTGCTTTCTTCGTAATTGACCGAGTATTCTGCTCAATTGTCCCTTTTCCACTTGAATTAGTAACTGCATGTGCTATCGCTGCTTCTGTATGAGTTATACTAGCTCGTTCAGCTCTCGTCACTGAAGTTTTGTCCCTTATCCTTCATGTTCAGCAATGTCGGCCACTGTTCCATCGGAGTTTTGCCCTAATCGCTTATAGGATCATGACTGGTCTTTTGAACTGGAGTCTGCGACGTTGTAGCTTCCATTGGAGTGTGTGTAGTAACGACTTTCTTCGGCCTTTCCCTTCCCATGGTGTATTGGCGTACGTTAGTTCATGCACTCTAATGTATGCCGAGAGAAAGAGAGAGAAGAGAAACTTCTTAGCCAACTAATTTAGGCGATTAAACCGATTAAATCAACTAGCATCTCTTGTCTGCTAGTTGATACTTCCTCCGGTTCACAATAAGTGATATATTTTTTTTATTTTGGTCTAAAATAAATATTCATTTATATAATTAAGAAAAATTAATTTATTTTTTCAAATACGTATTCCTAAAAAGTCATTTACTCCTCACATTTGAGAAGAGAAGTAAGTGTTACTATAACTACGCTGCAATATTTAATTAAGGGTAATTTAGTCACACTAACTGTTTTTATCTAGAATTTATTATTTTCTTAACGAGTGTGCCAAAAATAAATTAATCACTTATTGTGAACCGAAGAGAGTAACTATTTAGTTACTTCGATATTTACTTAATTAAATTTGTGGGGGAATGGAGAACTAATTGACCAAACAATTTGTGGAAAAAAAAAAAGAAAACTATTTGTTCCACTTCATGATAACTGGATAAGGCTTTTATTATTCTAATCGAATAATTAATAAAATATAGTTGAATTTGTTGACCTGCAACCTATTAAAAATAAATTTCCGTACATATAATTTGGTATGAATATCCGCAAATTATACAGCATAAAATAACCAAGTTAGGCATAAATGGAAATTTGATTCCTTTTTCTTTTTGATGGCTAGTGAGAAAAAGACTTAAGTTATGTTTTCATTGATGTAATTAGTTCACTTTCAAGCATGATTAGTGGTCCTAAAGCAAGTTTAACTTTCTTTAATGAGTCTTCTATATTGTAATGGTGTTCAAAATATCGCTAGGACAGCAAATCACAAATAGATTTAACAAACAATTATCTCTAAAAACTCCTAGAACAGGTATGAGAGTAACAAGAACAAAGGAAAAGCATTTTTTTTTTAATGTAATAAATTGATGATAATGAGATCAATCAACTATTATTAGAATTTAGAAGGATAAATGGCCAGCAAAGACACTTTAATGATTTTTTGTTGGTACAGTCCTAAATTGCTAATCACTTTTAACTTCCACTTCGCCTTTTAAATAATCAGACTTTTATTTGATTAGAACAATTCTTGAATGAGAGGTCTATGTGGTCATTCAGAACAATCAAGAGATATAATTTGATTAATGATGATGAAGAAAACGGTAGTTCAACGATAAGTTTAGTTCAAGGGATTAGGTTTCTTACCTGAATATAAATTTAATATTGAATTCATTTCATATTTAGTTGAAAGTATTAACTAAAACAGTATTATTTTTATCAAAATTGTGAAGTAGATTTTACAAATAGTCATTCAATGTTGAGTTGTTAACACAAAAGTTACTTTTTATTTAAAAATTATTTAACTTTGAGTTTGTAATACAAAAGTCACTTTTCTATTTTTGTCATATAAAAGTCATTCAACTTTGGCCAAGATAACCAAAAAATAAGGGTTAATTTCATTAATGGTCATTGAATTATCCTTTAATTTCAGTAAAGTCATTTAATTAACTTTTGTCACTTAAAAATAACTAAATTTTATCTTTGTCACTTAAAAATCATTTTACCTCAAATTTCCACCATAAATATGACATGACATATATTTTAATAAAAAAATACAAAGAAAATGCCACATAAACTTACATGGGTTATACCCACAATAAGATCCATGTCTCCTTTAATATGACTTGACCCAAACTCCAAATGGATTTCACGGGTAAAAAATCGTACATAGAATAGCTTTTACCAGGTCAACCACATCCCACTTTAGATATTAAATTCCACATTATTTTTAATTAATTTTCATATTAATTTAAAATAATTATCCTATACTACAAAGTTTTTACCTTTTCTATTACATAATACATATTCATAATTATTCTATACTAAAACAATTTATGCTAGAAAATTCTTATTTAGTTTGTATGCCCTATTCGAGTTATTTTATAACTCTACTGAAGCAAAAATACGGATAAAAATTAAAGTGCATAATAAAAATTGTCAATAGACATGCAATTACACACATCATATAGCAACTTTTTAGACAACAGGACACATCCTCCATGCACTTTCTAAATATAACCTCATTACTAGGCCTTGCTGCATTCCATGCCAACTCTTTTAAGTTCTTTCCTTTGTGTTTTTGTCTAAAGTTTTGGTACATATGCCTAGTAGAATTTTTAGGCTGTTCTTTTGTCTAAACAGTTGCTATAAGCGGTCTGTAGTTGCATGTCTATTAATAATTTTTATTATGCATTTTAATTTTATTTTTGCTTACTAAGCAAGTTATTTGAATGCTGGTGTTGCTTAGTAAGCAATATTTTAAAATCAATAGAATGGTATAAATATGTTGTGTGAGTTGGATACAGTAGTATTTTTTTTTGCTTCAGTAGAGTTATAAAATGACTCGGATAGGATATGCAAACAAAATAAGAATTTTCTAGCATAAATTATTTTAGTATAGAATAATTATGAATGTGCATTATGTAACAGAAAAGGTAAAAACTTTGTAGTATAGGATAATTATTTTAAAGTAATGTGAAATTTAATTAAAAATAATGTGAAATTTAATATCTAAAGAGGGGTGTGGTTAACCTGGTAAGAGCTATTATATGTGCGATTTTTTACCCATGAAACCTATTTAGAGTTTGGGTCAAGTCATATTAAAGGAGACATGGATCTTAATGTGGGTTGACCCAAGCTTATGTGGCATTTTCTTGAATTTTTTTTATTACAATGTATTCCATGTCATATTTATGGTGGAAGTTTGAGGCAAAATGATTTTTAAGTGACAAAGATAAAGTTTAGTTACTTTTAAGTGATAAAAAATAGTTGAATGACTTTACTGAAATTAAAGGATAGTTCAATGACCGTCAGTGAAATTAACCCCAAAAAATAAATATCACCCTAATTTTATATTTTATACTGAAAATATGACATGCCATATTAACACTCCAAAATAAGCTTGTTATATTTGGGATAATTTGAGAAACACCCCTCTAGGTTTTGCTAATCTTAGTTGTGGTTTATGAATATTATGTTTGCTTTTCTTATTTGATTATTTTGTAATATTTTTTAACTCGTTATCATTAATGTAAAACATATTATTTAACTATTTTGCCCTTATTAATTTAAACTCACTTGTTTAATGAATTTTACAAAAATACCTTTTTGAATTAGTAAAAGAGTTATTGTTAGAGCATCAAATTTTTCGATGACAAACATAAAATCTACAAGCTCAATATTTCCCCATGGCTTCGAGTTGTTACAAAAAAAATTAAAATATGGAGATAAACGTAGTTTTATAAACCACAAGGGAGAGTAATATACGAAGAGAAACATGAGGGAGGTTATGAAAATTAATATATTATATTTAGTATATTTTATTAGGTTAAAAGCTATTTTGAAGTATCATGTCATATTTTTCGTATAAAATATAAAAATTCAAGTGATCTTACGTTTTAGTTAACTTGACCAAAGTTGGATGACTTTTATGTATAAAAAAAGCAGATAGTTATTTTTGTACGACAAACTTAAAGTTAATGACATTTACGTGACAAAAAAATAGAAAAGTAACTTTTGCATTACAAACTCAAAGTTAAATGATGACCAGTGAAATTTACTCTAAAAAGTTAATATAATTTATCTGTTATAAATACACTTCTATTTAAGGTGAATGTCTTTAATTAGACAGATTCTAGAGTTCTATTCTTGGTAGCTAAGTCATCCTCCTCCCTATAAATAGAGGTGCCCTCTACCATTGTAAATAACTCCTAACATTCTCTAAGTATCAATAAGAAGAACTCTCTCTACTCTTCTCTCTATTTGCTCTTGTTCTTGAGTTATTGTTCTTGTCTTTTACATTATTTCATAACACGTTATCAGCACGAGACTCTAACGTCTCAAGAACCATTCTCGAGAAATCTAAGGTATTTCCCTCTTCCTAATTTAAATTTCGATTATGTCTGATATTACAAAAAGAAAGTTCGTTGCCCTTGAAATTTCGGGCAAGAACTATATGACATGGGTGTTGGATGCTGAAATCCACTTAGATGCTATGGGTCTCGGAGACACCATCAAAGATAGAGAAAAAGCATCCACCCAAGAATGTGCGAAGGCCTTGATTTTCTTGCGCCACCACCTTGATGAAGGTTTGAAGATTGAATATCTCACCGTCAAGGATCCACTCGTCTTGTGGAACGGCTTAAAGGAGAGGTATGACAACCTGAAGTTGGTCACTCTGCCACAAGCACGATATGATTGGGCTCATCTGAGGCTCCAGGACTTTAAGTCCGTTTCTGAATATAATTCTGCTATGTTCAGAATTACTTCTAAATTGAAGCTATGCGGGGATAATATCTCCGATTATGATATGCTTGAGAAAACGTTTACAACGTTTCATGCCTCCAATATAGTACTGCAACAACAGTACAGAGAGAAAGGCTTTACAAAGTACTCTGAACTGATTTCTCTTCTATTAGTGGCTGAGCGAAATAATGACCTGCTCATGAGAAATCATGAAAATCGACCCACTGGGTCTACACCACTGCCTGAAGCAGATAAGGTGCACCCTCATTATGCCAAACATGAAAAGGACCATGGTCATGGTCGTAAACAGGGTCATAGCCAGGGACGTAGACAAGGAAGAAATTCCAATGAAGTCCGTCACCCCCCGAAGAGAGATAACCGCCGAAAGCAGAAATGGGGTCATGAAGATCCTAAGGCAAATGGTTCAGAAACGATATGTTATCGTTGCGGTGGGAAAGGGCACTGGTCAAAGACTTGCCGTATACCAAGACACTTGGTTGACCTTTATCAAGCATCTCGAAAGAGAAAAGGCCCTGAAACAAATTTTGTCTATGACGACAATGAGGACATCACCCACCTGGATGTGGCAGACTTCTTTGAGCAACCCGATGGGAAAATAGACCACCTAATCGGCGATGGATCCGTGATGAAAGAAGATGGAGTTATTTGATTTTGTTCTACTTATTTGTATTAGTTAGTGAATAAACTAATAGTCATTAGTATTAGCTCGTATTAGTTAGTTCATGATGCAATGTTAGCAGTAGTTCTTTAGAATATCTTCAATATGCTCAAATATCAATAAAACGTTTATTTTCCAGTGGGGGTAATCGACTAGCCTGAAAAACTAGTCGATTATCAACTATTTTCGCATTAAAGTTGAAAAACAATTGATCAACAATCGATTATCGTTGACTAACAATCGATTGTCGTTAGGCAGTGTAATCTGGAATTTTTCAAAAATCATCCACAATCGATTGTCTATGTCTAACAATCGATTGTCGTTAGACAGTGTGATCCGGAATTTTTCAAAATTAATCAACAATCGATTGTCAATGTTAAACAATCGATTGTGTGTGAAAAATGTTTAAACTGAAATTTCAAACTGCAAAGTGATGGATAACATATCTGATTTTGTTAGTCAACTGTTAGCAGCAGATTTTGAAAATATTATGTGACACAAAAGAATTGAACTTGTTTATTCTTATGTTCTTGTATCTCTTTTGTATGTCAAACTATGGGATAGCAAATATGGATATCTCACAAAGCGAACTTGGATCAACATCCAACTGTAAAAGTATTTGCCTAATTGATTCATGTACTACACATACAATACTCAAAGAAAGGAAGTATTTCTCTCAACTAAATATGTGTAAGGCAAACGTTACTACAATCTCTGGAAGTAGTAAATTGATTGAAGGCTCCGGAAGAGCAATTGTAACTCTGCCCAAGGGCACGACGTTAATCATAGAGAATGCAATGTTCTCCTCCAAGTCTAAGAGAAACTTGTTGAGTTTTAAAGATGTACGCCGGAATGGCTATCATATTGAGACAATGGATGAAGATAATCTTGAATATCTCGTCATCACAAAGAATGTCTCCGGCCAAAAGAGGGTTATTGAGAAATTCCTGTCGTTATCTTGTGGCCTGTATTGGACAAGAATTAGTGCAATTGAGGCACATTCAACAGTAAACCAAAGGGTTACTGATTCCAATACCTTTGTACTTTGGCATGATCGATTGGGACATCCAGGATCGGTCATGATGAGACGGATTATAGAAAGCTCATATGGGCATCCGTTAAAGAATTTCAAAATTCTTTCGAATAATGAATATCCTTGCACTTCGTGTTATCAAGGCAAGTTGATTATCAGGCCATCACCAACAAAGGTTGGGACTGAGTCACCCACGTTTCTGGAACGTATACAAGGGGACATTTGTGGACCTATTCACCCACCAAGTGGGTCGTTTAGGTATTTCATGGTCTTGATAGACGCATCCTGTAGATGGTCTCATGTGTGCCTGTTGTCATCACGCAACCTTGCGTTTGCGAAATTGATGGCACAAATAATTCGACTACGAGCACAATTTCCAGATAATCCAATCAAGTCCATTAGACTGGATAATGCTGCTGAGTTTACATCCCAAGCATTTAATGATTATTGCTTATCAATCGGGATAAAAGTTGAACATTCTGTAGCTCATGTTCACACTCAAAACGGTCTTGCAGAATCGTTAATCAAACGCCTGCAGTTGATTGCAAGGCCATTACATATGAGAACGAGGCTGCCCACTTCGTTATGGGGTCACGCCATCTTACATGCAGCAATGCTAATTCGTCTCAGACCGACGAATTACCACAAGTATTCCCCGTTGCAATTGGTTTTGGGTCATGAACCCAATATATCCCATTTAAGGATTTTTGGATGCGCAGTATATGTGCCTATTGCACCGCCATCCCGCACCAAAATGGGTCCGCAAAGAAGGATAGGAATATATGTTGGGTTTGAATCGCCCTCCATCATTCGCTACCTCGAAACATTGACAGGCGACTTGTTTACTGCACGATTTGCAGACTGTCGATTTGATGAGACACTTTTCCCAAAATTAGGGGGAGAAGTTGGTGAAACCAAACGGGAAATTTTGTGGAAAAATGCATCATTATCTCATCTTGATCCACATACCTCTATTTGTGAAAGAGAGGTACAAAAGATTATCCATTTGCAAAGAATAGCAAATCAAATGCCTGACGCATTTACGGACTTGAAAAGGATAACGAAATCCCACATTCCCGCGGAAAATGTTTCAATCCGTATTGATGTCCCTGTTGGACAATCATCTAGTGTGATAACCAATGAGTCGAATGCACGCCTGAAGCGTGGCAGACCATTAGGTTCCAAAGATCGAAATCCTAGAAAGAGGAAAAAGAACGATCAAAATGACACCACGAAAGAATCTCATGATTTAACAAATTCTGAGATTCATGAAGAATCCATTGAGCCCGAGACTCTGGAAAATATGGAACTATCCCTAAATCCAATTAATATTGAGGCAAATATTAATCGAGTGGATATTGTGGTGGATAATGCCTTTGCTTATAATGTCGCATCTAGCATTATGCAAGAATGTGAGGATCTCGAACCTCAATCTGTTGAAGAATGTCGAAAAAGACAGGACTGGCCAAAGTGGCAAGAAGCAATTCAATCAGAATTGAATTCGCTGGCAAAACGTGAAGTTTTTGGCCCTATAGTTGAAACACCTAATGGTGTTAAGCCTGTCGGCTATAAATGGGTCTTTGTACGCAAGAGAAATGAGAAAAACGAGGTACAAAGATATAAAGCACGCCTTGTTGCACAAGGTTTTTCTCAAAGGCCTGGTGTCGATTATGAAGAGACATATTCGCCTGTAATGGATGCGATAACCTTTCGTTATCTCATAAGTTTTGCTGTCCATGAAAAGCTTGACATGCACTTAATGGATGTGGTTACTGCCTATCTTTATGGCTCACTTGATAATGAGATATACATGAAAATTCCCGATGGACTCAAGATGCCAAACGCGCATAAATCAAAATCTCGGGAAATGTTCTCAATTAAATTGCAAAGATCCTTGTATGGTCTAAAGCAATCTGGACGAATGTGGTATAATCGTCTTAGTGAGTACTTGTTAAAAGAAGGCTATATAAATGACGCCATTTGCCCGTGTGTTTTTATAAAGAAAACAACATCGGAATTTGTTGTACTTGCCGTATATGTTGATGACATAAACCTTATTGGAACCCCTAAAGAACTCCAAAAGGCAATTGATTATCTAAAGGATGAATTCGAGATGAAAGATCTCGGAAAGACTAAACTATGTCTTGGTTTGCAAATTGAATATTTGGCAAACGGAATTTTTGTTCATCAATCTACCTATACAGAAAAGGTACTGAAACGATTTTACATGGATGAAGCACATCCTTTAAGTACACCGATGGTTGTTCGATCACTTGATGTGAACAAAGATCCATTCCGACCACAAGAAAGGAATGAAGAGCTACTTGGTCCTGAAGTACCATATCTTAGAGCAATTGGCGCACTAATGTATCTTGCAAATACTACAAGACATGACATATCATTTTCAGTTAATGTCTTAGCAAGATTTAGCTCGGCTCCTACGAGGAGACATTGGAATGGGATCAAACACATATTGCGGTACCTAAAGGGAACTACCGATATGGGCTTATTTTATGGCAAGAATTGCAGCCCGGATCTTGTTGGTTATGCTGATGCTGGATATTTGTCCGACCCACACAAGGCTCGATCTCAAACGGGTTATGTGTTTACCTGTGGAGAAACCGCCATATCTTGGCGATCGACTAAGCAATCAATTGTGGCTACTTCATCTAATCATGCCGAGATAATTGCTATTCATGAAGCAAGTCGGGAGTGTGTGTGGTTAAGGTCGATAATACATCATATCCAAGACAAATGTGGTTTGAAGTGTGATAAACTACCCACAACTTTGTATGAAGACAATGCAGCATGTATAGCTCAATTGAAGGGAGGATTCATAAAAGGAGATAGAACGAAGCATATTTCACCAAAGTTATTCTTCACACATGATCTTCAAAAGAATGGTGATATCAATGTTCAAAACAGATTCGTTCAAGCGACAATATGGCTGATTTGTTCACAAAATCTCTACCAAAGTCAACCTTCAAGAAGCTAGTTCACAAGATCGGGATGCGAAGACTTAAGGACATAAATTGATGTTCTTATCAGGGGGAGTTAATGCGCGTTGCACTCTTTTTCCCTTACAAGGTTTTGTCCCACCGGGTTTTCCTTGCGAGGTTTTTAACGAGGCAACCAATAGGCGCATATTCAAACATGTGTACTCTTTTTCCTTACTTTAATTTTTCCCATTGGGTTTTGTTTTAAGGTTTTAACGAGGCACATCATTGAATAGACATTCAAGGGGGAGTGTTATAAATACACTTCTATTTAAGGTGAATGTCTTTAATTAGAGAGATTCTAGAGTTCTATTCTTGGTAGCTAAGTCATCCTCCTCCCTATAAATAGAGGTGCCCTCTACCATTGTAAATAACTCCTAACATTCTCTAAGTATCAATAAGAAGAACTCTCTCTACTCTTCTCTCTATTTGCTCTTGTTCTTGAGTTATTGTTCTTGTCTTTTACATTATTTCATAACATTATCCAATTTATCTGAAATTATACCCCAATTATTCTAGAATATCATGGTTTTGAACTAAACAACTTCGTGCTTAATTAATAATTAAATTTACATAGTTAAAATCACAAAGCATGTCCCCCCCCCCTCTCCCAATCCCCCCGCCTGTTTCACACTAGCGAAAAATTCTAAGAAGACTAAGAGCCCGTTTGGCTTAGCTGATTTAGAGTACCTGATAAGTATGTAGTGTTGAAAAAGTGCTGAAACTGATTAAAAATAAGCATTTATGTATTTTGATAAAAGTGCTGAAATTAATAATAAGCAGTTGAAGAACTGGGTATACGAAAGTTTATTTTTAAAATAAGTTTTTTAGAGATAGAATAATAAATATTTTGGTCAAACCTAAAGTGCTTATAAGCTGAAATTTAGTAAGTTGGGGAGACCAATTTATGACTTTTGGCTTATTTTTAGCTTATAAGCACTTAACTTATAAGTATTTTTTAATTTTACCAAACGCGTAAATAAATCAAAATTTATTTATAAACCAGTTGATCAGCTTATAAGCTTAGCCAAACATCCTCAAACTTAAATAAATACCGTCTCTTCTTTCCGGAGTTACAAGTATTTTGTTTAAAAATATTTCAAACCTAAGACCGAGAAATGAAGCAAAAGCCAGACTTATGATAAGAATGTTAAATTAGGTAATATCTTCCCGTAAATTCCATAAGGAGGAAGTCAAAATTAGTAAATAGAATAAAAGTACTTATTCTTGACTATGAAAAAAATCAAAGGAATGTCCCTACCAAAAAGGGTCTATCGTTTCACCGGCCAAAAGTCCTGTCAAAAGTGTAAAATGACATGTAAAGCATATTATACAATAAAATAAAATAGAGTAAAAGACATCAGTACCACTATCACTTAGCAAGAAGCCAGATTTGGATTATTTAACTTTTTGTTACCTTCTACACTTAAAAGTGACAATACTCTGATACAAGTGTTCAACATAAGGGTGTATGGTGTCGCGGTTCCGAATCGGAATCGGAATCGGACCGGAACCGTGGCCCTGCCAGTTCTGTCGGTTCCAGCGGTCCGGTTCCGGTTCTACCGGTTCCAAGTAACCGTCGTGAACCGGTTCTACCCGTTGGAACCGCTAGAATCGGACCCGCCAGAACCGGAACCGGCTGGCGGTTCTGGATCAATTCTGGCGGTTCCGGTTCGGTAATGGCGGTTCCAACGGCCATTTCAAAAAAAAAAAATTTAAATAATTTCAGTAACGGCTCTTTACACTATTTCCTATTTCTCAACTATAAATACCCCCTCATTCTTTCATTTTTATTCGCCAATTCATCAATATCTCTCAATCTCTCTCAAGCTCTCTTTCAAGCTTTATAGTGCAAGTGCTTAATTTATTGTTGCAAATTCGTGAAAAATTATGAAGTTGTTGAATTGAAGTTTTCAAGTATTCAAGTTCAACGATTTTCAATTTCAAGAAGTTGTTCGTCAATCCGGTAAATTCGTTTCAACTCTTACGTGCTAATAGTATTTTTTTGTGTTTTTAGTTTGCTTAATTCTAATTATTACGGCATTTTCATTGAAAAATATGTTCGGTAAAGGAAAAGGTAAAATCGGCGAAAGTAGTGGCCAAAAAACTCCCCCTCCCCCTGCTCCCCGACCTAAAAAAGATAAGCAAGTTGAAAGTAGTAGACAACCTAGATGTCCTAATGAACCCTTCGTAATCCTTGATAGTGATCACCCTTGTTTTCAATTTAGCGATATTGAATTTCTACATGATGTAGTAGTAGGTGATAGAATAGACGATGATATTATGAATGCTCTTTATCCTAATGCACCTATCTTAGAGAGAAATGAGGATGATGATGAAACCTAAGCACCAGATTTAGATGATACACCTACTAGTCCTGCTCATAACTTAGGTGATGAACCGGCACACCCACCTGTACAAACTCCCACTTTTAGTAGACAACCTCCTAAACGTACAGAAACATCATTAGTTTGGCAATTTTTTATTCAACTAAGAGAACAAAATAAGGCTAAGTGTAAATCTTGTGGGAAATTACTTGTTCATAGGTATACTGGAGATTGTAGCGGCACGGGTAGTTTAGTTAAGCATAAGCGCAACTCTATTAGACCTTTATCTGGAAAACGCTAGAAGAAAGGCAAGAAAGAAAGGTTGCCTACTACTAATAAGGGCGCGTAAGAAAGAGAGGTCACGTCCGGTCGTTAACTCCTCGCGCCGCTGCTGCCGTTTCTAGGACCGACGCCTCACCTGCACAGGTACCTACGTAGTGTAGTCTCGATCGCACATTCAACATAGCGTTCAGACTCATGTGCCTTCCAGAGTTCATCACCAGTGGCATAAGCAGAGGAGGCATATGCGGTAGGGAGAAAGGCAATGGACCCCACAATAAAGAAAGATGGAGGACAAGAAGCTCAGTATATAAAATTACAACCTAGAGATAAGGCTAGATATTTGCAATTGAAAGCGCAACAAGAGGGGAGGACAAGTGTTGATTCTCAAGTTAACCCAAGTACTTGTTCAAAAATTATGATGTAACTTGTACATTGGCACGTTTTCTTTTAGTTTTTTTTCCTTTTAATGGTGGTATTAGTACCATGTTGTGCTCATTCCATTGGGGGAAGAAGACTAAGAAAGATATGCCCTTTTCGTCAATAAATATGCTCTTTATCATATCCTTGAATATCTTTTGTCTCAAGATTTCTTTGTCTTTACTTCGATATCAATCCTTGAATATTTATATAACATACAATATATAACATACAACATAATATACTAATGACAACATTCTTTTATCAATATATACTACTTATATACAATTTATACTAATTACTAACTACAACACAATATACACTACTTATATACAATATATACTACTTACATACAATATATACAACTTACATACAAAATATACACTACTTATACACAATATATACTAATTACCAAACATAATATATACTATACTAATAACATAGTACACCATATAAAATATATTCTACAATATACTAATGACTACTATACAAGATATTGAATTAAAAAAAAAATTCCAGAACCGCCAGACCCTCCAGAACCGCCAGAACGGGAACCGCTAGAACCGGAACGCTAGACCCAAATAGACCCAGAACCGGAGCCGGATACAGCCTTAGTTCAACAACAACAACAACAATAATTCAGTATATTCTCACAAAGTTGGGTCTGAGGAAGGTAATACGTAGACAGACCTTACCCCTATCCGAGAGGATAGAGAGGCTGTTTCCAATCGACCCTCGGCGCAGGGAAGGAAAATAAAAACAAAAACAAAAACAAAAATAACATTAGTAACTCCAACAGAAATCGCATAAATAATTATCTAAACATAAGAACCATAAGTACCATAAATAAAATGGCATGCAATAATAACAATCAGTAACTACCATAAATGGCTATCATAAGAGGACGCAAACCAATACACAAAGCATCTATGGAGTGCCCTACCAAGCCCCACCCAACCCCGGGAAAGGAGTACGAAAAACCCAGAAGCCCCTATTCTACAACCCATATACTAGACCTCCATACTTTCCTATCAAGGACCATATCCTCGAAAATCCGCATACTAGCCATGTCCTGCCTAATTACCTCTCCCCAGTACCTCTTAGACCTCCATCTGCCTCGCCTCACACCGACCACCGCTAGCCGCTCACAACTCCTCACCGGGGCATCAGGGCTTCTCCTCCGCACATGCCCGAACCACCTGAGCCTCGCTTCTCGCATCTTCTCATCCACTGGGGCCACCCCCACCTTCTCCCGAATAATTTCGTTCGTAATCTTATCTAACCTTGTGAGCCGGCACATCCATCTAAGCATCATCATCTCCGCCACCTTCATCCTATGAACATGATAATTCTTCACCGGCCAGCACTCCGTCCTATCCAACATGGCAGGTCTAACCAGAGCTCTATAAAACATCTTCTTGAGTTTCTGTGGCACTTTCTTGTCACACAAGACTCCTGATGCAAGCCTCCACTTCGACCATCCTGCCCTTATACAGTGAGTGACATCCCCAACAATCCGTCCCCCCCCCAAATCACCGATCCAAGATATCTGAAACCGTCCCTCTTGGCTATGGTCTGAGATCCAATCTTCACGTCCCCGCCTACTTCGCTCGGCTCGGCGCTAAACTTGCACTCCTGGTATTCTGTCTTAGACCTGCTTAGTTTGAAACCCTTAGACTCGAGAGTCTGTCTCCATACCTCTAGCCTCTCGTTAACATCGACCCTCGTCTCGTCTATGAAGACTATGTCATCGGCAAATAGCATACACCAAGGCATATCCCCTTGAATATGATGGGTTAGAGCATCCATCACCAAGGCAAACAAGATAGGTCTCAGCGTAGATCCTTGATGGAGCCCCATAACCACCGGAAAATGGTCTGAGTCGCCACCCACTGTCCTGACCCTAGTCTTAGCTCCATCGTACATGTCCTTGATTATCCTGATGTAGGCTTCTGGTACGCTCTTAGCCTCCAGGAACCTCCATAGCACCTCCATAGGTACCTTGTCATACGCCTTCTCCAAGTCGATAAACACCATGTGCATGTCCTTCTTCTTATCCCTAAACTGTTCCACCAATCTCCTGACAAGGTAGATAGCTTCTGTAGTGGAGTGACCTAGCATGAAACCGAACTGGTTCACAGATATAGATGTTGTATCCCTCACCCTAGCCTCGATCACCCGCTCTTAGACCTTCATGGTGTGACTTATCTATTTGATACCCATATAGTTGTTGCAACACTGGATATCCCCTTTGTTCTTGTACAGGGGCACCACTATGCTCCACCTCCACTCCTCCAGCATCCTTTTGGTCCTGAAGATCGCATTGAACAACCTGGTGAGCCACTCCACTCCTGACTTACCTATGCATTTCCAAAACTCCATCGGAATTTTGTCTGGCCCGATCGCTCGACCCCTACTCATCCTACACAAAGCCCTCACGAGCTCCTCCGCTCTAATGCGCCTGTAGTACCCTAGGTCTCTATGATGCTCTAATGCCCCAGCTCACCTAGATCTATGTTTCGATCCCCCTCCTCGTTGAGTAGGTCTCAAAAGCACGTCTGCTATCTTTGCTTGACTTGAGACTCCACCATCAAAACTCTACTATCCTCGTCCTTGATACACCTAACCTGGTCTAGATCCCGTGCCTTCCTCTCCCTTACTTTGGCTAACCGGAATAACTTCTTGTCCCCGCCTTTCTCCCCTAATTCCTCGTACATGCGACCAAACACCACTTTTTTAGTTTCCGTCACCGCCAGCTCCGCTTCCTTCCTTGCCACCTTGTAGCTCTCCATGTTCACCTGCCTTTCTTCCTCGCTTACGCTCCCTGCCAACTTAGAAAAAGCTGCTTTCTTCACCTCCATTGGACTACATCGTTCCACCACCAGTCACCCTAATGTTTGCCTGAATAACCCTTTGCTACCCCAAGCACATCCCGCACTGCCTCCCTGACCAGGTTCGCCGTCTCTAACCACATTGCGTCTGCTACCCCAGAACTTCTCCAAGCTCCACCATCAACTAACCTCCTCTCCAACTCCAGTGCTTTCTCCTTAGTCAACGCGCCCCATGTAATCTGTGGTCGGCCCGAGCACCCCTCCTCTTCTTCTTCACCTAGAGTCTAACATCCATCACTAGGAGTCTATGAAGACTTGAAAGGGACTCTCCAGGAATAACCTTGCAGTCCCTGCATAGACCTCTATCGCTCCTTCTGAGAAGGAGGTAATCAATCTGAGTCCTCGCCGCCGAACTTTTGAAGGTGACCAAATGCTCTTCCCTCTTTTGAAATGTCGAGTTTGCAGTCAGAAGCTCGAAAGCCCTGGCGAAATCTAGCAGTGCAGTGCCTCCTCTGTTCCTAACCCCAAGGCCAAATCCACCGTGCACCTCACCTTAACCACCAACATCAGCCCCAATACGACCATTAAAGTCCCCTCCAATAACCAACTTCTCAGATTGGGGAATACTACTCACCAACTCGTCCAAGTCCTCCCAAAAACGCCGCTTGACCTCCTCATCTAAGCCTGCTTGCGGTGCCTAAGCGCGCTGATGACGTTGACGGCGCAACCCCCAATAACCAAATTAATAGACATTAACCTATCGTTCACTCGCCTAACCGCAACCACGGACTCCCTAAGATCCTTATCCACCAATATGCCCACTCCACTCTTACCTATCACAATCCCAGAATATCACAGCTTAAACCCTTCTACATTCCACGCCTTCGAACCATTCCACCTAATCTCCTGGACACAGGCTATGTTAATCCTCCTCTTCTGAAGAATCTTCGCCAACTCAATGGACTTACCCGTCAGAGTGCCTATGTTCCAAGACCCGATCCTTAATCTATCAGCTTCTGCTACCCTCTTCCCACCCTTACCTCCCGCCCTACCCGCAGAATCGCTCCCTGCCCCCTACTCACCCCTACCCCCGCCCCTATCCCCCGAGGACATGACCTTACACTATCATCCCCCTCCGCGGCCACTACCCATCCAACCAACTATGAAGAATAGTGACGCCCACAAGCACTATAGCAGAATACGCAAAAAGATGCAAACTAGATAGCAACAGAGTAAACCTCACACAAGAAGGCAACTAGAAAACGTAAAAGAAAACGTAAAAGGGTGTACTGAGTAGACAAGAGGCCGGGAGGTACCAAATCCCGTTGGAAAAATCTGAAAGTATGCCTTGATTCGCCCGATGTCAACTACCGCCAACTCTAGCACGTTTCGGCCGGTGTTGCTTTGCTATTCACGTCCAATCTCCGCAAGCTCGCGTCGTCCGTCATGACTAGTACCTGAAAATCACACACACGAAAAATCCCACAAAAATTTGGGGGGCTGCTTAGCTCGGGAAAGAGGAGGGGGATGCCTGAAAATCACAGGAAAAAGGGTGGGGCAGGGGGCAGAGGACTTGGGGGGTGGGAGAGGGGGAAGAGAGACAAGAGAGTCAGAGAGGGGAGAGAGGGAGAGAGGGAGTGCTGTCGCCGGAGGGTGGGGGGGTTGCCGAAGTTAGGGGTGGGAGAGGGGAGGGGGGAAAAGATCGAAGGGGCAGTTGGAGGGCGAGGCTGGGTTGGGGGAGCGGTGGTATAGAGAGAGGAGAGAGAGAGAGAGGAGAGAGGAGAGAGCAGGGAGAGAGGGAACTTAGTGGTGGTCGGAGGAGGAGGGGCGGGTCGCCGGAGGGAGAGGGAGGGGGGTCGCGGGGGGTGACATGTGGGAACTTACCGTTGGGGCTGGGAGCATATAGTGTTCGAGGAGAGAGAATTACAAATTCGTAAGATCCCTGATACAAGTGTTCAGAAAACTAAAAACCTTGTCTATTATAGCTCTTGAATTATTTTCGTAATATAATTGTTACAGGAGAATAGGAAAATATGTTGTAAGAAAACTACACTTTGTAAAATATCTTTAGGATAAGAAGTCCCTAAGATGGTCCCAAGCAGCAATGTGCTATTTGTAAAATATTAAAACATGTTAATTTAAAGAAATTGGAAAACATTTCAATCATTCAACGAAATCAAGAAACCAATACATAGATAGGGTCAATTCACGATCTTGATCACTCATCTATTAAGTTTTATCGTGACCAGAAAGTGAAATAAATTTGCAATATATTATCAATCTCAATCCCTCTGTGTTATCTTTCCAATTGTTCTCATCAAAACAGGGAAAAAGCACATGCCCCATTTAAAGTTTTCCTAAAAATAAAAATGCCCAGAAGTCTGGTGAATGTACCTAATTATTATGTCAAAATGGCGTGGCATAGCCACTTTTACGGTTGACTATCGAAATATAGCCGCCGTCCATGATGTCATTGATTTCTAGCCACTTAACTTAAAATAGATTGTAAAATAATATTATTGCCATTGCACGATTTAAGATACTATGTAGTAATTTTTTAGTAGCTTTTATCGTTTGCATAACAGTGCGTGCGGATTTCATCAATGCACTTTTTTTCGAATCATTTATTGTTTTGGCTCTAATTTTCTTCAAAATTCTCTGAGTTTGTATTGCTTTTACAATAATGTGTTTGATTTCCGTTCTTATTATTGTTTTGCTAGGTTTAATTGTGATTTCTGTTCTTATTGTTGTTTTGTTAGGTTTAATATGCAAATCGAATTGTTAGCAAAATCGTTCGGTGTCAATCTGCAAATCGAAATTTTAGCAAAATTTCCGTCGCCAGTCTATAAATCGGAGTAAGTTCTATATATTTTCATCTTACTATACTGGAAATCTCATAAAAAATTCATTGAAGTATGTTTTGTTAATGTAGATATTCTGGTTAATCTATAAATTGACTTTCTGTTTGAATTCAGTGAATTTTACTGGACATCACCTGTATGTAACATTTTCTCCAGTATATTACACTGCATAACTTTTTAGACAATAATATAATTATTTTGTTTGAATTCAGTGAATTTTATTGGACATCACCTGTATGTAAGCTTTTTCTCCAGTATATTATACTGGATTTGTTATAAGAGAAGAATATAATTGAGTTTTTGTTTGAATTCAGTGAATTTTATTGGACATCACATGTATGTAAGTTTTTTCTCAAGTATATTATACTTGATGTGTTTTAATACAAGTATTTAATTGAGATTTGTTTGAATTCAGTGTATTTTACTAGACATCACATGTTTATATGCTTTTTCTCCACTATTTAATACTGGATAAGTTTTTAGACAAGAATATAATTGATTTGTTTGAATTCAGTGAATTTTACTGGACATCACCTGTGTGTAAAATTTTTCTCCAGTATATTATACTGGATAAGTTTTAAGACAGGAATATAATTTATTTGTTTGAATTCAGTGAATTCTACTGGACATCACTTGTCTGTAAGCTTTTTCTCAAGTATATTATAATGGATTTGTCCTAAGACAAAAATATCATTGAGTTTTTGTTTAAATTCAATGAATTTTATTGGAAATCACATGTATGTAAGCTTTTTCTAAAGTATACTATTCTGGATATATTTTAAGACAAGAATTTAATTAAGATTTGTTTGAATTCAGTGTATTTTACTAGACATCACATGTTTTGTGACGACCCAGAGGGTCATCACTGTAAATCTCCCTTTCCTTTTATTTCTGAGACCTTGAAAACCTCTTATCACATTGCCCCGATTTGCGTGCCAGTTCGGACGCGAAACCGAAAAATTTTTATGTGAAAATATTTGAATCCCGTGTTAAAAAAACTATGAATTTTGATATCAATATTGCTATGGTTGACTTTGGTCAACGTTTTGGGTAAACGGACCCGGACCCGTGATATGACGATCCCGGAGGATCCGTAATTAAATTTGGGATCGGGCGTATTCCCGAATTCGGAATCCGAGGTCCCAGGCCCGAGAAAAATAATTTTTCAGTTTAATTAATTTCTGTTAATGTTTAAGGAAAATGAATTAGAAAAATGAGCCAAAAGGTAATGGTATCAGTCTCGTATTTTGATTCCAACTCTCGGTACAAGTCATAAATAATTGTTAAGCACTATCTGTGAAGTTTCATTTGAATTTGACGCCGTTTGAGGTGTTTCGTACTTGAAAATGGAAATTTTGAGTTCCAAGTGTTAAAGAGTGAAATTATGATTCTGAGGCTTAATTCTATGTAAATGGTGTTATTTTGGCGATTTGATCGCACAAGTAAGTTTGTAGGATGTTGTTAAGTCGGCGTGTGTGTTGGGTTATGAGCTCCGAGGGCTCGGGGAAGATTCGGAGGTGGTTTGGGATGTTTTAAACTTAGGAAAAATATCAGGTTCAGGGTTGCAGGCCCAGGACAGCCGCATACCATTTCCATTCGGTCCGCCTGGGGGCCGCGCGGCCGCATCACTTCCTGTGCGGTACGCGCGGAGCTGCACGGCCGCGATCCTTTCCTATGCGGTCCGCATGCTGCCGTGCGGCCGCGGTCATTTCTATGCGGTCCGCGTGGAGCTGCGCGGCCGCGACCATTTCTGCGCGGTCCGCGTGGCTATGTCTGAGGCCAGGGATTCCAGGGTAACCAGCGCAGCCGCAACGCATTTTTGTGCGGTACGCGCCAGGCCCCAGAAAGGCCTATAAATCCGAAATTTCAGCCATTTTTCCACTGTTCACGAACCCAAAACCTAAGGGCCGATTTTCTAAACAACTTTTCTTCTCCAAAACGATTGGTAAGTGATTTCTAACATAATTTTCCTACTCCTTAACATCTTTTAACATAATTTCTACTTCAATCAAAGGTTTTCAAAAATGGGAATTTGGGGTTTTGGGTAGAACTTAGGTTTTCTATAATTTGAGCTTTTGGACCTCGATTTGAGGTCGATTTCAATTATAGTTATAGATATGAGCTCGTGGGGGAAAGGGTAACCCGATTTTGGTTCGAACCTAGAGTTTTGACCACGTGGGCCCTGGGGCATTTTGAAAATTTTTGAGTAAAACTTTGGAGAATTTCGTACTTATGCATCGAAATTAATAGCATTTGTTGATACATTTGAGTAAATTGTGGTTAGATTCGAACGATTTTGAAGTGAATTCGAGGGGTAAAGCTATTCTAGAGTCGTGAGTTATGTTGGAAGCCTTCGAGGTAAGTGTTTATTCTACCTTTGGCTTGAGGGAATAGGATTAGGATAATATTTGCTATGTGCTATGTGGAGTCGGTGTATAGGTATGGTGACAGCTACCTATGCGCTTGATTCTAGCATGACCGTGAGTCATAATTGCTATTAAAATGTCAAAAGAAGTGAACAATTGTGATGATTACTTGTTAAATGAACTAAAGTGGAATTTTTGGGTCCTTTTTTGCTTGCCGGGACTTGTTGTTGAATTGTTCTCCCTTGCCGGAATGATTAATCGTGTTGTCTATACCTTCGCCCCATTATTTATGTTATTGTTTGGGTGAGGATGAGCGATAAAGAACAATGTGATGCCGTGTAACTACTTTATGCTATTGATTGGATGAGGAAGAGTGATAAAGTACGATGGGTGATGTCGTGCACTTTAAATGATTATCTTGGTGAGGACGAGAGTGAAAGCACGATGGGTGGTGCCGTGTAACATTTGTTTTACTGGTTTCTTTATTATTTGATGTTAATTATACAGTTTCCATTTCTTTGTTTGTTGATTATATAATTGAACCGCTACACCCCCAGCATGTCCATCCCTATTATCTTTTTAAATTTTGTTATCTTTCTATTATTGCCTATATATCTATACATGTTGATTATGGTAGGTCCGCTTTAGCCTCGTCACTACCTCGCCGAGGTTAGGCTTGGCGCTTACCAGTATATGGGGTTGATTGTGCTGATACTACACTTATGTTCCTTTTGCGCACAGGTCAGGATACAGCTTATGGACCGCATCAGTATCTAGGGAGCGAGCTTTCAGTCCAGAGACTCCGAGGTAGTTCACTGGCGTTCGCGGGCCCTGAGTCTCCTCTATTTCCTCAGTTTGTTTTCATTGTATCGAAACATACTTTTTATGCATTCTTCTTTCAGACTGATGCTTGTAGAATTCTGTTAGTAGTCCGTGAGTAGTGACACCAGATGCTGGGTAGTGCTATGTTATAGTCTTCCGCACTTTGTTGATATTTCTGTTAAAAGTCTTCCGAGCATTTTTATTTAATTATCTCGGTTATTATATTGTTTAGATTAAAGGTTTATGGAATATTCTAAAAGAGTTGTAGGTGCCACGACCCAGATTTTTCCTACCATCGGGAGTCATGATAGAGCCTACTATAGGCGCCATCACGTCTCGATGGTAGGAAAAATCCGGTTTGTGACAAGTTGGTATAAAAGCACTAGGTTACTTGGGTCTCACAACTCACGGACAAACTCAGTAGAGTCTATCGGTAGAGAGACGTCTGTATTTATCCCTAGAGGCTATAGGGATAGGAAAAATTTCACTTTGTTCTTTCTTGTCGGTCGTTTCCGTTCCTCAAACACCTATTCAATTTTTACTCTATTCTTTTGCAGATAGCGAGAACACGAGCTTCCTCTTTTACCGCACAACAGTCTGAGTCTCCAGCAACAGCTCCTATTAGAGGTAGAGGGCGAGGCCGTGGCCGGGGCAGAGCTCAGCCTCGAGCAGCAGCCCTAGAGGTGGAGCCCTATGTTGACTAAGATGAGGAGGTTCCAGCTCCAGCCATTCTGGTGGGCCCAGCTCAGGTCCCAGAGGGGATTAAAGCCAACCCAGCTCTTCAGGACGTTTTGGTCCGATTAATGAATCTTGTGGAGGGTGGTATTCGAGCGGGTTTGCCTTCTCAGCCAACAGTAATAGATCAACCGGGTGCAACGACTCAAACTAGAATTGGGGTCCCTTTTCAGGAGACAGCCAATGAGGGCCGTGGAGTTGAGGTGGTACTGCCACAGGGAGGTAGAAGTCTTAGAGGTGGAGTTCAGACCGCCAGAAGTAGGGATCAGCCAGCGGCCAGTTTGGAGGTTGAGACTTTAGATGCAGACATTACAGGTATTGTCCCGATTTGTATTAGATATGCTTCAGTGCTATTTGACCCTAAATCTACGTATTTATATGTTTCATCCTATTTTGCACCCCATTGATTATGCCTAGTGAGGCCTTGGGTTTTCTATATATGTGTCTACACCGGTGAGTGGACAACCTAGTGCATCGTTCATGGGTGGTAGTATTTGAGGGTTTGGAGATTCGTGTCGACTTTTTGCTCTTACATATGGTGGACTTTGATGTTATATTGGGGATGGAATATTTGTCCCCGTGCCATGCTATTTTTGGATTGTCGCACCAAGACCGTGACTTTGGCTTTACCCGATTTGCTCTATTTAGAGTGGGGAGGGATTTTAGATCATCCGACCCGCAGTGTGATATTGTATGCGAAGGCTCGATGCATGGTTTGGAAGAGGTGTTTAGCTCAAGTGGCGTATAATCGCGACTCAAGCGCAGAGGTTCCTCCCATAGGTTTTTTTCCTATTGTTCAGGAGCTTTCCCGATATGTTCCCATCAGAACTGCCGGGCTTGCCGCCTGGAAGGAATATCGATTTCTGTATTGATGTGGCACCAGGCACTCAGCCTATTCCCATTTCATCATATCGCATGGCCCCGCCAGAGCTGAGAGAGTTAAAAAAAGCTTCAGGATTTGCTTGATAAGGGTTTCATTAGGCCTAGAGTTTCACCTTGAGGTGCACCAATGTTAGGACGGTTCGATGAGGATATGTATCGATCAACTTCAGAGCACCAAGGTGTTTTTAAGGATAGATTGGGGATCTGGTTACCATTAGTTGAGGATTAGGGCATTCGACATCCTTAAGATAGTCTTCAACACTCGATTCGTGCATTATGAGTTCTTGCAGATGTCATTTGGGTCTACAAATGCCCCGGCATCATTCGTGGAGTTGATAAACTGAGTGTTCAGGCCCTAATTGGATTTGTTTGTGATCATATTTATTGACGACATCTTGATACACTCCCGCAGCCAGGAGGAGCATGAGCAACACCTTAGAGTGGTTCTTTAGACTCTAAAGGATAGCCAGTTGTACGCCAAGTTTTCAAAGTGCAAATTTTGGTTGAGTTCAGTCGCATTCCTAGGTTATATCGTATCAGTAGAGGGTATTCAGGTGGACCCGAAGATGATAGAGGCAGTCAAGAACTAGCCTCGGCCAGCTTCAGCTACAGAGATTCAGAGCTTCTTGAGGTTAGCTGGTTACTACAGACGTTTCATGGAGGGGTTTTCATCCATCGCAGCCTCGATGACTAAATTGACTTAGAAGGGTGCCCAGTTCAGGTGGTCAGATGAGTTCGAGGGAGTTTCCAGAAGCTCAAGACAGCTCTGACTCCGGCACCGGTATTGGTTTTGCCCACGGGATCTGGGCCTTATACTATGTCTTGTGATGCTTCCCGCATCGGGCTTGGTGTAGTATTGATGCAAAACGGCAAGGTCATAGCATATGCTTCGAGGCAGTTGAAGATCCACGAGAAGAATTATCCAGTTCATAACCTAGAGTTGGCAGCCATTGTTCATGCCTTCAAGATCCGGAGGCATCACTTGTATGGTGTGACGTGTGAGGTGTACACGGATCACAAGAGCCTTCAGTACTTGTTCAAGCAGAAAGAGTTGAATTTGCGACAACGGAGGTGGTTGGAGTTGTTAAAAGATTATGATGTTTCTATTTTATACCACCCGGGGAAGGCCAATGTGGTGGCTGTGCATTGAGTAGAAAGTCCGCCAGCATGGGTAGTCTTGCATATATTCCGATCAGCCAGAGACCGCTTGCTATGGATGTTCAGGCTTTGGCCAATAGGTTTGTGAGATTTGATATATCTGAGCCCAGCAGGGTGTTAGCTTGCACGGTTGCTCGTTCTTCTTTGATGGAGCATATCCGCGAGCGGCAGTTTGATGATCCCCATTTGTGTGTCCTGAGAGACACGGTGCAACGGGGAGGTGCCAAGGAGATGACTTTGGGAGATGATGGCGTGTTAAGGTGTCAGGGGCGAGTTTGTGTGCCAAATGTTGATGGTATCCGAGAGTCGATCTTAGCGGAGGCCCACAGTTCTCGGTATTCTATTCACCCGGGCATCGCGAAGATGTATCGGGATTTGAGACAACATTATTGGTGGTGTAGAATGAAGAAAGACATTGTTGCATATGTGGCTCATTGTCTAATTTGTCATCAGGTTAAGTACGATCATCAGAGGCCCGGTAGGTTATTTCATAGGATTGAACTTCCCGAGTGGAAGTGGGAGAATAATTACCATGGATTTTGTTACTGGCCTTCCAATGACTCGGAAGAAGTTTGATGCAATATCGGTTATTTTTGATAGGCTGACCAAGTCACCGCATTTTATCCTAGTTGCCACCACCTATTCATCCGAGAGGTATGCTGATATTTATATCAGGTAGATCATTCGCCTTCATTGGGTTCCCATATCTATTATGTCGGACCGGGATCCGCAGTTTACCTCGCATTTCTGAAGAGTGGTGCAGCGTGAGTTGGGAACCCAGGTCCAGTCGTGTACATCATTGCACCCCCTGACGAACGGTCAGTCCGAGAGGACTATTTAGATTCTCTAGGATATACTTTGAGCCTGCATTATTGATTTTGGAGTCTCGTAGGACCAGTTCTTGCCCTTAGCAGAGTTTTCCTACAACAATAGCTACCAGTCCAGTATTCAGATCGCTCCATATGAGGAATTGTATAGTCAGCGGTGCCAGTCCCCAGTCGGATGGTTTGAGCTGGGAGAGGCTCGGTTATTGGGTAGAGACTTGGTACAGGAGGCCTTGAATAAGGTCAAGATCATTCAGGACAGACTTCGGTCAGCTCAGTCTAGGCAAAAGAGTTTTGCAGATCGTAAGTTGAGGGATGTTTCTTTCATAGAGCGGGTATTTCTCCGTGTATCGCCTATGAAAGGCGTGATGAGGGTCGGGAATAAGGGCAAGCTTAGCCCTAGGTATATTGGCACATTTGAGATTCTTAACCGTGTGGGGAATGTGGCTTATAGACTTGCATTTCCGCCTAGCTTATCAGCTGTGCACCCGGTTTTTCATGTATCCATGCTTCGGAAGTATCACGGCGATCCCACCCACGTGTTAGATTTCATTACTCTCTAATTGGACAAGGATCTGTCATATGAGGAGGATCCGGTGGCTATTTTAGACCGGAAGGTTCGACAGTTGAGGTCCCAGAGTTTTCCTTCGGTGCGTGTTCAGTGGAGAGGTCAGCCTTCTGAGGCATCGACCAGGGAGTCCGAGTCTGATATGCGGGTCCGTTATCCCCATCTAGTCCCCGACTGAGGTACTTCCTTCTTTTTTCCTTTCGAGGATGAACGATTGTTTTAGAGGTGGAGGATGTGACGACCTAGAGGGTCATCACTGTAATTCTCCCTTTTCTTGTGTTTCTGAGGCCTTGAAAACCTCTTATTGGGTTGCCTCGATTTGCGTGCACAGTCCGGGCGCGAAGCTGGAAAACTTTTATGTGAAAATATTTGAATTTTGTGTTATAAAAAAAGTATGAATTTTGATACCAATATTGCTATGGTCCCGAAGGTCCGTAATTAAATTTGGGACCCAGGCGTATTCCCAGAATCGGAATCCGAGGTCCGAAAGGCAACTTTTCAGTTTAATTGATTTCTGTTAATGTTTAAGGAAAATGTATTAGAAAAATTAGCCAAAAGGTAACGGTATCGGGCTCGTATTTTGGTTCCGACTCGCGGTACAAGTAATAAAAACCATTTGAATCGGACGTCGTTTGATGTGTTTCGTACTTGAAAATTAAAATGTTTAGTTCCAAGTGTTAAAGAGTGAAATTATGATTTTGAGGCTTAATTCTATGTAAATGGTGTTATTTTGGTGATTTGATCGCACGAGTAAGTTCGTAGGATGTTGTTAAGTCGGTGTGTGTGTTGGATTATGAGCCTCGAGGGCTCGGAGATGATTCGGAGGTGGTTTTATATGTTTTAAACTTAGGAAAACTATCAGGTTCAGGGTTGCAGGCACCACTGTGGCCGCATACCATTTCCATGTGGTCCGCCTGGGGGCCAGCGGCCGCATCACTTCCTGTGCGGTCCGCGTGGAGCTGCGCGACCGCGATCCTATACTATGCGGTCCGCGTGATGCCGCGCGGCTGCGTTCATTTCTATGTGGTCCGCGTGGATCTGCGCGGCCGCGACCATTTCTGCGCGGTCCACGTGGCTGTGTTTGAGGCCAGGGATTCTAGGGTAACCAGCGCGGCCGCAACCCATTTTTGTGCGGTCCGCGCCAGGCCCCAGTAAGGCCTATAAATACAAAATTTCAGCCATTTTTCCACTGTTCACAAACCCAAAGCCTAAGAGGCGATTTTCTAAATAACTTTTGCTTCTCCAAAACGATTGGTAAGTAATTTCTAACCTAATTTTCCTACTCCTTGACATCTTTTAACACAATTTCTACTTCAATCAAAGGTATTCAAAAATGAGAATACGGGTTTTGGGTAGAACATAGGTTTTCTATAATTTGAGCTTTAGGACCTCAATTTGAGGTCCAATTCCAATTCTAGTTATAGATCTGAGCTCGTGGGGGAAAAGGGTAACCCGATTTTTGTTCAAACCTAGAGTTTTGACCACGTGGGCCCGGGGAATTTTGGGAATTTTTGAGTAAAACTTTGGGAATTTCATTCTTATGCATCCAAATTGAGTTAACTAGCATTTGTTGATACATTTGAGTAAATTGTGGTTAGATTCGACCGGTTTTGAAGCGAATTCGAGGGGTAAAGCTATTCTAGAGACGTGAGTTGAGTTGGAAGCCTTCGAGGTAAGTGTTTATTCTAACTTTGGCTTGAGGGAATAGGATAAGGATAATATTTGATATGTGCTATGTGGAGTCGGTGTATAGGTATGGTGACGGTTACCTATGCGCCTGAGTCTAGCATGACCGTAAGTCATAATTACTATTAAAATGTCAAAAGAAGTGAACAACTGTGATAATTACTTGTAAATGAACTAAAGAGGAATTTTTGGGTACTTTTTTCCTTGCCGGGACTTATTGTTGAAATGTTCTCCCTTGCCGGAATGATTAATCCTGTTTTCTATACCTTTGTCCCATTATTTATGCTATTGTTTGGGTGAGGATGAGTGGTAAATCACGATGGTGATGCCGTGTAACTACTTTATGCTATTGATTGGATGAGGAAGAGTGATAAAGTACGATGGGTGATGTCGTACACTTTAATTGATTATCTTGGTGAGGACGAGAGTAAAAGCACGATGGTTGGTGCCGTGCAACGTTTGTTTTACTGGTTTCCTTTTTATTGATGTTAATTATACAGTTTCCATTTTTTTGTTTGTTGATTATATAATTGAACCGCTATACCCCTAGCATGTCCCCTCCCCATTATCTTTTTATATTTTGTTATCTTTATGTTATTGCCCATATATCTGTACAGGTTGATTGTGTAGGTCCGGTTTAGCCTCGTCACTACCTCGCCGAGGTTAGACCGAGCACTTACCAATACATGGGGTTGGTTGTGCTGATACTACACTTCTGTGCCTTTTGCACACAGGTCAGGATACAACTTACGGACACATCAGTAGCTAGGCAGCGAGCTTTCAGTCCAGAGACTCCGAGGTAGTTCGCTGGCGTTCGCGGGCCCTAAATCTCCTCTATTTGCTCAATTTGTTTTCACTGTAACGAAACAGACTTTTTATGCATTCTTCTTTCAAACTGATGTTTATAGAATTCTGTTAATAGTCCGTAAGTAGTGACACCAGATGCTGGGTAGTGCTATGTTATAGTCTTACGCACTTTGTTGATATTTCTGTTAAAAGTCATCCGCTCATTTTTATTTAATCATCTCGGTTATTATATTGTTTAGATTAAAGTTTTATGGAATATTTTAAAAGGGTTGGCTTGCCTAGCTCCTACAGTAGGCGCTATCACGACTCCTGATGGTTGGAAAAATCTATGTCGTGACATGTTTGTATGCTTTTTCTCTACTATATTATACTGGATAAGTTATTAGAGAAGAATAAAATTGTTTTGTTTGAATACAATGAATTTTACTGGACATCACCTGTCTGTAAGCTTTTTCTCCAGTATATTATACTGGATTAGTTCTAAGAAGAATATAATTTTGTTTGAATTGAGTGAATTTTTCTGGACATCAACTGTGCGTAACCGTTTTCTCCGGTATATTATACTAGATAAGTTTTAAGACAAGAATATAATTTATTTGTTTGAATTCAGTGAATTCTACTAGACATCACACGTCTGTAAGCTTTTTCTTCAGTATATTATAATGTGTTTGTTCTAAGACAAGAATATAATTGAGTTTTTATTTCAATTCAGTGAAGTTTATGGGACATCACCTGTATGTAAACTTTTTCTCCAGTATATAATACTGGATATCTTTTAAGACAAGAGTATAATTAAGTTTTGTTTGAATTCAGTTAATTTTACTGGACTTCACTTTATTTTACCGGACATCACCTGAAATTTATTTCCTATATATACACTGACAATTTGATTCTGTTTATTTATCTGATTTTAATATGTTTGTTTCGATGATTTATAGAAATGACATCATCAATTAGGATATTAAAGGTACGTATTTCTAAAATACTGAAGTTTTTATCTTAAAATTATACGAGTTTCTTATGTGTGTTATAATTTTATTTTAGGAGGGTAATAGATTTTATGATCTTAAAAATTGGTTTGTTGCTGATTGTTATTGGAAAGGTGATAGAAAATTGAAGAGAACCGTTTCCGAATTTTTGTGTGGAACTCAAATGGGCCAATTAAAGAATGGTGTATTTGGGAAATTTTTGGAGTTGGAGGACGTGGATCACTCTGGGAGGTTGACTCTTTGCATGTTACTTTCCCAAGTTTTTTACAAGGATAAAAGCAAAAAGGTTATTAGAGTTTTTGATAACGAAGTATCATTTACAGAAGAAGATTTCCATTCCATTATTGGATTAAATATTGACGCAGCATATTATAGTTTTGTTGATGATATAGATAATCGTTTGAAGGAACAGTATTTCTCTAAGGTGGGAAAAAAGGGTTGAAATTGTATGAGTTTATCAAAGAGTGTTCTCAGTTCCATGATGGTGCAACAGATGATATACATGATGATGTTGAAGTCTGCGATGAAGATGCTATAAAGCTTTCTCAGATTTATATATTAGAAACTGTTCTTTTTGGAAAAGACATGAGCAAATATATGTGAACTGTATGAAAATTATAAATGACCCAGTACTTTGTGCTTCTTTTCCATGGGGAACTCTATGCTTTGAAGAACTAATATACATTTTGTCTCATCTTTTAAGAACTGAGTCAGTGAAAAAGAGAACTGTTGGTAGGATCTCATCTTATACGTCACTAGGATTCCCATTTTTGTTTAATGTATGGATAATGGAAGTCTTTAATAATTTCTGTCAATATTCAAAATATGAGGATCGGGGGCCAATAAGGATGCTGTCTTACTCCAGCATTGGATGTCCAAAATATACCACTCTTTACGATGATTTCTCTAAGAAAACATCTGTAAGTTAATAATATGTTAATTTTTATTATATACTTGTGCTTATATATTTTATTTTTATCTAACTATTTACAATTCTGTTTAATTAGTAGGATTTTAAGCTTTTCAAGGTGAATCAATCATATCTTCACCAATCTTCAACAAAAGTTAATGTTAGCAAAATTGTCAATGTAAGTAGTAGTTTATTTGAAATTACTTAGTGTTGCTTTTCATTAATTTCTACAATCGTATACTAGATATTGAATTGTTTAGTCTTACTCTACAAAATTATATTCTACTGTTTATTGAATTATTTTTACACTCGATAAGAATGTTTATGTGTTATGATTCTCTAATTCTTGCCATTTTTCTTTTCTTTTCAGAGGGTATCTGAAAAATTTGAAGAGATTGTACGTGCAGATAATTATAAATTAAAAATAGAGATGTAATCGAAAATCAATGATAATCAAAAAAAGTTGAAGACGTATGTTAAGAGCTCTGTTAAAGTAATTAACTAGTTTGGCAATTTATTTTTGTATTGATTTTTTCTACAATAATTATATTGTACTCATTAATGCAGAAAATGAATGACAAGCTTGATGTTGTTCTAACGTTTATTAAAGACTTAAAAAATCATGATGAAAGCAAAGAAGATAATGAGGAAAGCAGTGTGAAAGGCGATGAAAAGCATGAGGTAGATGAAAGTGCTGAAGAGAATGAGGAAAGCAAGCAAAAACATGAGGAAAATGAAAGTAATGAAAAGAATGATGACCAAAGAAGTTGTTTTGATGGAGATAATTTTTTCGGTAGAGATTTTTCTAATATGTCATGAGACGAACAAAATCAGAAAGAGGGAGATGGTGAGTTACTGGAACACGATCAATTGTGCAATAAGGATAGTGACAATGAAGGTCAAGCACATGTTGATTCAATTCCATTCCCTATGGATATTGATTCAGTTGGTGCAGCAAAAGTTAATGAAGAAGCTGTACCAGGTACTGGAATATTGATGCAAGATCCTTGTGATGAATTGAGGCCACAATGTTATGCAATTGAATCAGTTCTGACAGCAGGAACAGAAAGTTTGGTTGTTAAAATAGTTTATAGGAAGCAAGAGTTTTCTACACCACATTCCACTGAAAAGATTTTGGAAAATACCACAGCTGTATCATTAAATCCATCATCCATAGATGTTGAATGAGTCCCACATGAAGCTATTAATGGACTAGTAGCAAATGATGAAAATTCAGAGAAAATTCCTTCTGGTGAAGTATGAGTAGAATGTAGTGCCCCTGGTCAAGTTCAGTCAACCGGTACTGATGTTGATGCTCTCTGGCAAAAAATAGCTGATGGGACATATCAAATATCAACACCACACTACAGTCAAAATAATAAGGAAAATTGTGGAGATGTGTCATCAAAGATACCAGGAATGGATTGATTCGCTCCAAGATGTACAAAATAATAAATGCAGTGATCAAGGTGAACCAAGTGGTGCATATGTAATGAAAGGTTCTATTTGTAATGAAGAAATATCAAATTGTGGTGCAGATGAGACTGATCTTACAGCTGATAGCAATATTGATTCTTTAATTAGAAAAATAAATGATCCGACAGAAAGATGGTCGCCACAGTGTAGTAAAAATATTGTGCAAAATAATATAATTGGAGTCTCTCATGGAAGTGCAACAGATGCTGTAACGGGAGGTACAAATGTTTAAGCCATTTTTCGTGATATTGAAAAAGGAAATATAATTTTGGATTCACCTGAAGTGGAACAAGTTATTCCTTTAGTAAATATAAATGCAGCATCTTGAGCAAAGGAAAGAGAAGTTGAGACTGGTCTGGCTGAAATGTGCATCAAACAAGATAAAGATAATGTTTAAATGTTAACTAGCATTGCGAAATCTTGGTAGAGGAAAAAGATTTCGCAATGCTAGTTAACATTTAAAATCTCCATATAAGCGAACTTGAAAAGGTCTGAATTGGAATCAAAAATACGTTCGAAGATGTTGCTGGCATTATCGAAAAACAATCAAACGTGCTGAGGATAATTTTGAAGCATAGTTAAAGGAAAACAAGAGAAGAGGTCGTCTACCAAAGTGAGTTTTGATATTTAGTTCATTGAATTTTTATTTGATATATATGTTATTAAAATTTCACTTTTTTTGTTTTTCATATTTGATTTGTCCTTGTTTTATTAGGAATTTAACCGATATTTACAAAGAAGATATTGTACTGGAAGGAAGTCCATATCAACTCTACAATGAGAAAGTGAGATCAAGAATGTTCTTTAAAGAGATTGTTGATGATAACTATACATTAACTGATGCGGTATGTATATATCTTTTACGTTTTGAACTTTTAATTTTCTTTAATATTACCTTGATATATATTTTTTTGCTTATATTAAGCACATAGATGTGTCAATGTATTTTTTGAGGAAGAAGCATATATATCACATCAATGAGTATCCATTTCCTTCCACAACAACAGATGTGGACTTTAGTGATTGTTTAGAATTTGCATATAGTGACCGGCATAAACGTCCAGAAAAATTTACTGAATTTGAATTTTGGAATCAAGGAATGAGATTTGGTCTTATTCAGTATGTATTTGGTTAGAACCGTAGGTGTGGGATTCCATGGTCATCAGTTGATAAAGTTTTCTTTTCGATTCGAATTCATGCACCAATTGTATACGGTAAAGTTTCCTTGAATTAGTGCACTCATTATTACTTGGGAGTGTTGGAAAAAGAAGCCAATTTTTTTCTATGGACCCCTTCCACCAGATTACTTAACTGACTGTAATTCATTTAGAAAGAGTAAAGGAACTGGTTTAACAAAAGGGCTCTCGAAAGTATCTTTTTCCTACTCCAGCTCAATCCTTAGTTACCCCGAAGAGGCCCTCTGGGCCGCCCTCGACAAGGATAAAGCTGACAATGACAAAGGCTTGCGAAACTAAGTAGGCCTGAGGCCCCCCGCGAACCCGTAAATCTGAGGAGCATGCCGTATCCTCAGAATCGTATGATTCAGATACCTGACGAAATGAATAGATAAAAGATCGGGATAGCCAAGATGACTTTGAATGAGAAGACCATTGATGTGAATGATTCTGTGTACAAGGGATATGAGCATGAAAACATAAAGAAGCAGCTTCGTCGATATCAAGAATTTATTCCTATAGTTTTGGAGTATTATAAATTTGGTGACTTGAATCCTACATTTGGTCATGAGTATAAACCATTTGTTCTTCAGTGGAAAGAATGACCAAAACAGATAGGAAACACAAGTTATGGTGCATTTGTTATAGGGTTTGTTAAAATGTTGATGCAGGGCAAAGATGTTATGTCAATTGTGCCATATACAATCAAATACTATCGTCAGTATCTTGGTTTTACTTTGTGGGCACATGCAGAATGGAAACACAAATCAAGGTATGAAAGACCTCCAGAGATGGTTGGTGGTGATTATGGAAATGAAGAAAATAAGTTTTGTAAATATCCTTTAAATTATGGCAGTTTTGAATTGTAAATAACTTCATATATATAATTTTTGAATTATATGTTAAATATAATTAATTTGTTGATATATATACAGATTTTGTAGTTGAATTTTAAAATATTTTGCTTCCTATATATTATGTTGCAGAATCTAATATGTGAAAGCATATCATGCAGTAAAGTTTATAGAATTGGAGTTCTTATTTTGGTTGCTTCCTGTTAAACATGTTGGAGATACTTTTTGTGAAACCATAATCTCCAGTAAATTTTACTAGAAATACTATTTATGAAGGCGTATATGCCAGTCTATTATAATTGAGAAGTTGAAAATAATATCTAGAACAATTGAGAGAAATTAAATAATTTAAACTGGATGTGTATATGTTTAAATAAACCACTACGTCATGTATTTAATACTCTACGTGAATAATCCTAATTATTTAACACTAAATTCGTCCAATTTTGATTATTCCCTTTATAAAATATGGTGGAATACAACTGATGAAGTGATATAAGTCAGTATATTATAATGGATAATTGAAAAATATTGGAAACTCGGTAATTAGGACAATTTACCTGAATTAAATAATTTAATATTTAGTTTACTGTATATTACACTAGAGATCTATATTGCAAAACCACTATGTCCTGTTGATATTACTGGACTGGAATAATCCAAAATTTTTAACCTTATATTGGTACAGTTGAATAATTTCATAGTTTATTTCCTGTAGATTATACTGGATGTATATATATTTAAACCATTACATCCTATAATTACTATTGGACGTGAATAATCCTAATTCTTCGTCCAATTTTGATTAATCCCATAAAATATGGTGGAATACAACTGATGAAGTGATATAAGCCAGTATATTATTATGGATAAAATAGTGAAAACTCGGTAATTAGGACAATTTATCTGAGTAAAATAATTTAATATTTAGATTCCTGTATATTACACTGGAGATCTATATTACAAAACCACTATGTCCTGTAGATATTACTGGACTAGAATAATCCAAAATTTGTAATCCTATATTGGTTCAATTAAATAATTTTATGCATTGGGTGCACTATTTTATGCATTTTTAAATTCAAATTATATTATACGTTGGGAGTTGTGTCAGAGTAATAATTACATTTTCTGTCATTTCATAGGATTCTACTATATTTTATGGATAGTAATTTGGATTTCAATAGCTTTTAGTAATCTATTATATAGACTTTATATTGCTTTTTAACGTTGAGTCATTCAGTAAAGCGTACCTCGAATTTCTCTTGTATATTCTAATGTATATATACCATATAATAATATATTATAACGTACTTTGTATTGGAAGTGTCCAATCCTACTATAGTAAATTATATTAAGTAATTTACTGTTTTTATTCTATTATACACATCGATTTATATTATTATGGAATATCTATTTTAACAACGTTACGTACTAGTGCCATAATTTTTTATAACAAAATTTTTTGTGAAGTTATTTATACGTTTTATATCACAAATATATATATTGGGAGATGTGTCACAAAAATAATTCTATTTTCATTAATATAATTATTCCAATTTCCAAAACAAAACCTATTTTACACCTAAAGCGTTCCTCCAATTTTCAAATGACCATATTTAGGGTTTAGTCGCTTGCTCTCGAGATTTAATTTTTGAAATGTCAATCTTAATTTCAATTAATTGACGTTTTATGGGTAGAAAGCACTCTCTCAATCGTAAAAAACATATTCATCCAATATTAGTGTCATCAAAGTTTTCTGATTTTTTTAGTGAGAACAAAAATTATTTTATTACAATGGCAGAATCTTATATGGAAGATGCTCCAAGTGCACATGAAGTTGTTGTATCATCATCAGCAAGTGGAGCAAAAGTTTTTAGTTTAGAAGGGACTCGTTCACAAACGGCTAAAGCACGAAATACCTCTAGATTAGCTTCGAATACATCTGGGTCAGCTAGTATCAGAATAACGCGTTCTCAAAGTGCTAAGGAATGCAAAATTAGTGGTTCCAAAAGTAACAAGGAATCAGAAGTTGATGTTTCTCAAAATAATATAAAGCATACAAAAAGAAGAATGATTCTGAATCAAGTACTCATACAAGAAGAAATTACAAATCAAATTTGAAGGTAAAATATATTAAAAATTATTTTATTTATTCATGCTCTGTATAATGTTTACCATGTAATATACTTATATATGTATTTGTATTCTATTGCAGATTAATGCAAGTGATAGACCAATACTTGGCAATAACTTCAACTATGATATTGTTAGCAATTTGGAAAAAAAATTGTCAGCAAAGTAACTTGAACTTTTTAAGTCAATTTGTTTGGCTATTTATTGAATTTGCCTAGTATAAAATTACAAACGCAGTTATTATATTATTTTTTAACCAAGGAGGTAGAAAAAGGGAAAGCGAATCAAATGGTGTTTTTTATCAATGGGGTAAAGCTACATTTTGGACTGGCAGAATTTGCTTTTGTAACTGGATTTAAATGTACTCATGATGTATAGCTTTGTAGTGAAGTGGGCAAAATAATAGTACTTCAACTGCAAAGTATTTTAAGGATTACCCTTTTGTTTCTAGACATAGCCTTCTGGATTTTTTTTTTTTTACAAAACATTTAACTCTGATGAAGATTCTATTAAGATAGCAGTGGTATTTGTTGTATATTCATTATTTTTTTCTATTAAGAGCACCAAACATATTGATAAGAAGTACTTGGACTTGATTGATAAGGGTGACTACAATAGTTATCCATGGGGAATAGATTTATATGAGGAAACAGTGAGAACAAAATCAGATATTTTGGATAAGAAACGACAGTATTATTAGATTTCGGGATACCCTTATACTGTTCATGTATGGTTCTATGAATGTTTTGGAACTTTGGATAGTTATGTTGCTTGTAGGGTTGAAAATATATCTCCGCCAATTCTTCGATGGAGCGTTACGCGGCAGCTGAAATTTAAAGAGTTAAACAATAAGCTATATGGCTTACTATCTGAGAAGGTAATATAATTTCTTTTTTGTGTTTGTCATGTATTAAGACTTACTTTTGCTATATATAATTATTTTACTAAAATTTAGTAAATTGTATGTATGTAGTTGAATTTAAGGAATATGTGTCTTGACAATGAGATTGAGGATAATGTTGATCAGATACACGTTATTTCAGATGATGATTTTGTTGATCGTCCACCTGAGAATTTAAAAAGTCAGTGCAAAATGATGATTAATGAGAATGCTAAAAGGAAAGGGAGACCTTCTAATGTTTTGGAGAAGAAGGAAAAGATGGTAATAATTTGAAGAAACATAAGAAAGATGTTAATGAAATATCAAAAATGAAAAGTGTTTGTGCTAATAATTTGGAGAAAAAAATGATGGACAATGTCTCTAATAGTATTAATATTACGACAGCAAATAAAAAGAGTGGGAAGGTGGTGGAGAATATTCATAACAAAAATCGAGGTATAGGTGAAGCCTGTGTTGACCCGTCAACGAAACCTAGTAAGTGGTTTACTCTATTTAAGATTTTGCAAGATAGCCAAGATGAATTGAAAAAAGAAGTATCATCATTGAAGATGGAATACAAGGTGAACTTGTGGTTTTAAAAAATTATCTTGATGGAAAATTTATTGATCTGTTCAATGCAGTTAATACAATGAAGAAGAACATGTTAGAGGTATACTAGTACTTATTTTTTTTTTTCTTTTTTCTTTTGGTTGTTTTACATCTAATATCATTTTATTTTAAATTTTTTCTGCAGAAATACCACATTAGAAATGTGAAAAAAGATGTATAAGGTGATACTAAAGGGAAGCAGGATGCAGTAAATGAAATCAAACAAGGTATAATATAAAATATACTGTTTTTACTGCTTTAATTTCTTTAAATCCAACTTGTCGTTAAATGTTATTTTAGACTTCTAATTGCGCAAACAAGTCTGTATTATGTTATTTGGATGCATTGCAATAATTAATTGGTTACTTAGAGGTCTCGGGTGCGTATCACACTTAGTTTTAGACTTGTAAACTATATTACCTGTAAATTATACTGGATGGCATGATCTAGAAGGAATTAAAATTCACCCAGTTTAACATACAGGAGAAGAAGGTAAGACACTCTAGACTACCTGTATATTATACTGGATGACATGAACTAAAAGGAATTAAAACTCACCAGTATAACATACAGGATAAGAAAATAATACACACTATAAAACCTGTAAATTATAATGGATGACATGAATCAGAAAGAATGAAAACTCACCCAATTAACATACAGGACAACAAGGTAACACACTAGACTACGTATCTATAAATTATACTGGATGACATGAATCAGAAGGAATGAAAACTGACCCAGCATAACATATACGACGACAAGGTAAAACATACTAGACTATGTACCTGAAAATTATACTGGATGACATGAACCTGTAAATTATGTCCAGTATAATTAACTGGAGAAAAGGCTTAGGCATGGAAGACATCACATAAAATTTACTCGAGTCAAACAAAACTCAACTCTATTATAATAACTTTCCAGCATAACGTACTGGAATACAATCATTCACAGAATAAAAATTTATTTATATATTTTCTTACATATTAATGTGTTTTTTATGTACCATCTGGTTTTGTTGATGTTGGAACTCCAGATGATGAAAAATGGTTGGAAACGCATGATTTAGAGACTCATAAATTAACAGTTGAGCTTTGTAAGCGAAGAACAAATGAACATATTCCAGCTGCTAAAATGACTAAAGAGTCCTTCAATGAAGATGTTCAGCTTCAAATGTTGATAAAAATAATTATGTATGATGATTCCAGATCATGAAATTGAGATGACTGACACTCAAATTGATTGTCAAATACATAAAATAACTTCTGAGTTTGCAGATGAGTCCATAGGTGTTCTTCCTATAAAAACAACTATACCAAAAGGTTCTAGACATGAAGATAGTATCACTTCTTTCTTGCACATTCATTCAAGTTTTGAAGGTGTCGAAGCTTATGAGTTGTTGGACAACACTCCTGAAGAAAATGCAACAAAAGTTAAAAAACCTCTTGTATCTCGTGTTAGTGTGAAAGGTGATAACCCTTTTAATATATCAATTTCTGAAGAAATTCCTCTATCAATTACATATGAATTCAATAAGTTTGTTGAGACAAAGTTGATCCTAACTAAGAGGTAAATTTACATATACTTAACATATATTTTAATTGAACGTTCTTTGGAATGATAGTTTGGACTATTCTATTTATATAATTATTAAACTTTTTAGGAAAAAGGGGTATGAAGAGAAGGATGATATACTGGAGGAAGGGTTTGATCTTGGAGTTGAATTTATAGCTAATAAGACATGGTTCTTTGAACTTCATTATACTGGTATAGGAATCAATCAAACGGTATATGAACATACATTACTTTTTTTGTTTTGTTTTAGAATAAATATTTTTCTATATATTTGATTTATATCTGCTTTCTTTTTGAAGCATATTGATGTTATATTCTATTACCTCCGGAAGAAAGCAAACTATGGAAGCATAAGGATGACAACTACAGACTACTATTTCAATAATATCATTCAAGAAGTGTATAGTAAATCAAATATGCATGACATAAAGGTACAAATGAGATTTTTGATTTGACAAAGAAGTTAAGAGAGTATGTTCTTGGGTTTTACATTCTTTCTAACACCCCATGGGTTTCCGTGGATTATGTTCTTATGCCAATCAATGTAAAAGAGGCATGACATTGGGTGTTGGGTGTTCTATCTTTGCATGATGGGTGCATATACATATATGACTCAATAAGATCCTCAAGACATGATGCTGTATTTCATACAACTTTGAACTCATTTGCAGCAATAATACCATTGTTTCTCAACACTACTACATTTTATCTGCAAAGAAGTGACATTACAATGGATAAACCATATTATTTGAAAAAAGATGATCTACGTAAACCATTTGCTGTTATTTCAGTGGATAAATTGACTCAACAGGAAAAAGAGTACGTGTTTTCATATCTTTATGCTACTTTATATTACTTCAGCTATTTATACTTTATTGTTTTATTTTATTTTTTCTTAAAATATATTTTATTGTAGTGATTGTGGTATATATTGTTCTGCATTTATATAGTATTTCATTGAAGGCAAGAAGATACCATGTGACAAGAACATGTTTGATTCTATACGTCTTCGATTAAGATATGCAGCATTATTATACATTTATGGTAAAAAGAAGCAGCTGGAATCTCTTGTTAGTGAAAATGAGTCGACGGGAAGACTAGATAAACCTTCTGTTTTTGAAAGACTCAAGACTAAGAACAAGAAATAATATTTTGTTATTTCCTGTAATTTAACACATATTTTTGATTGATATGCAGATTATTATGGTGTATTATGGTTGAAGTGGAAAATATTGGAAATTTTTGGAATTAGAACAATTTTCTGGAATTAAAATAATTTAATATTTAGTTTGCTGTATAATTTACTGGAATTTTATATTGATAAACCAATACATCCTTTAAGTACTACGGGAAAGGAATAATGCAGATTTTTTATCCTATATTCATCTAATTTTTGTTACCTTCTATAGTATATGCTCAAATCGCTACTCATGAAGAATATAATCTTGTATATTATAATGGAGAAGTTGGAAATTGTGGAAACTTGTTAATTAAAACAAATTTACTGGAATTAAATAATTTAATATTTAGTTTCCTGTATATGATACTGGAACATTATATTGCAAAGCCACTACATCCTGTAATTACAACTGAAATTGAATAATGCAGATTTTTTATCCTATATTAATCCAATTTTTATTACATTCTATAAGACATGCTGGAATCGGTACTAATGAAAAAATATAATCCAGAATTAAATAGTGGAAATTTTTTATTTTATTTATTCATGCTCTGTATAATTACCATGTAATATACTTATATTTGTATTTGTATTATATTGCACATTAAATAATCTACTATTTAGTTTTCTGTATAACATATAGGACAGCATGGTAACACACACTAGACTACATACCTGTACATTATACTGGATGACATGAATCAGAAGGAATGAAAACTCACGTAGCATAGCATACAGGACGACAACACGCACTAGACTACGTACCTGTAAATTATACTGGATAACACGAACATGTAAATTATGTTGTCCAGTATAATTAGCTGGACAATAGGCTTAGACATGGCAGACAACCCAAAAACTTTGCTGGAGTCAAACAAAAGTAAACTCTATTATAATAACTATCCAGTATAATATAATGGAATATAATCATTCACACAATAAAAATTTATTTACATTTTTTTATTACATATTAATGTATTATGTAGCATCTGGTTTTACATATTTCTGCAATTACTACTCGAATTAAATAATGAAGATTTTTTTACCACTTAATTCTTTTGCCAACTACTTATGTTCTTACATTCAATTTCTCAGACAAAAAATAGTTAACAATCTTTTCAACATTTTTTGCTATTAAATAGAGGAAATTTGTAGTTAGAACAATTTACTAGAATTAAATAATTTAATATTTCGTTTCCTGTATATGTTACTGGAGTTGTTTAATAAAAAACCATTACATCCTATAATTACTACTGGAATAGAATATTGCATATTTTTCTACCATTTACTTCTTTTTTCAACTACTTATGTTCTTACATTTAATTTCTTTGACAAAAAACAGGTAACAATCTTTAAAGCATTTATTGCTATTAAATTGGTTAGTTGCATTATTTGGGTATATTAATAATGGCTTCAGTTGAAAATTTCATAGTCATTCATATATTTCTGTCATATTTCAAAGGAAAATAAGATAGTGTTGGCTAAGACATGCTTATTGGGTGTATTAGGGAGTTCATGTGAAGCAAAGATAGTTAAGGAGAAGTCGAAATACTTCATGTGTGAAGGTGTTGGCCAGATGAAAAACTAGAGCACCAAGATATTTGCTCTATTAAGTAGTTTATAAATATAACTTTTGGGACAAATAGCAAATATCCTGCGGTTCTAGTTTCTGATGTAGCCAGTCTCCTTCACATATGAAGTTTTTTGGACTTATCCTTAACTATATTTTCTTCCCACGAATTCCCATATGCATACCAGTAAGCATGTCTTTGCCAACATTTTCTAATTTTTTTCTTATGAAAACAAGACAGTACTTGCTAAATATATCATAAGTGTAAACTTCATCAATTACTACTGGAATGGAATAATGCCTATCTTTTTATCCTATATTCATCCAATTTTTATTACCTCCTTTTAGTATATGCTGGAATTGCTACTCAATAAGGAATATAATCCAACAGAGAAGTGGAAAATAGTGGAAGATTTCTAATTAGAACAATTTACTGAAATTAAAGGATTTAATATTAAGTTTCATGTATATTATACTGGAGTTTTATCTTGTAAAAGCACTATATCCTGAAATTACTACTGCAAATGAATATTGCTGATTTGTTTCTCAACCAATTTTCTTATCTCATATAGAGTACGCTGGAATTGATACAAATCACAGTAGTATAGATGGCAATAACATTTAATAATTTCGTCAATATTTATGATTAGTGGGTGCACTGTTTTATGCATTTTTAGCCAAAATTTATATTGTATGTTGGAAGATATGTTAAGGTAATAATTACATTTTCGATAATAAATTGGACAAGATAATTTTATACGACTCTACTTATTCATAATATTACAGTCTAATTTTCATTTATTTATGTAATTTTAGTTCTCCTATATTATCATGGACATGCCACTTATGAAGGCATATATTCCAGTATTTTATAATTTAGAAATTGAAAATATTGGAAACTTTGTATCTAGAATAATTTACTGGAATAAAATAATTTAAATTTTGTTTACTATATATTACACTGGAGTTTAATATTATAAAAACCACCATGTCCTGTAATTATTACTGCATCTGAAAATAATTAAATATTTGTTTTCTGTATATTACACTGGAGTTTTATATTGTAAAACCAGTATGACCTGCAGTTAATACTCGATGTGAAAAATGTAGATTTATTTATCCTGTATTTATACAATTTTTATTACCCTCTATTGAATGGGCTGGAATTGATAGAAATCTCAGTAGTATAGCTGCCAGTAATATTTAATGATTTTATTACTACTTATGACCATTGAATGTTATTTTTATGCATTTTTAGATAATTTATATTGTATGTTGGGATTTGTGTTAAGCTAATAATTACATTTTTTGATACTTATTCATTATACTAGAGTTTAGGTGCAGTGTTTGATTTTTTTTTTAACCACTAAAAATAACTTATATTTCACATTGGGAATTGTGTTGAAGTAATAATTACATTCTCACTATTAACATTAAATTGTTATTCATGAATATTTCTTTTTACTATTAACGATTAAGTTGCCTTCTGTCTGTATTTTCATATACTGTTTTTCAAAAAAACTTTGCTATATAAGTATGATTTCTCTTACCAATTTATTCACACAAACTCTTCTAATTCTAATAGACAACAGAAAAAAAAAAACCAAAAATGGATGCAGCCATCAAAACAATTGTTGAACAATTGAAAGAAGATATAATAGAAGCAATTGAGATCAAGTTTGATGAGTTTATTGAGAAATATGAAGGGGATATAAGAAGACTAAAAGACAACCTGAATAGGCTTGAGAGAATTGTCCGAAATGGGGATGAACGTTTCTTTGACTCTTCTGATAATATGGATTAGTTTTTTATTTCTATGCTTTAAATTTGGTTATTTTGGGGAAGTATTTTGTAGCTGAATGATGCCAATGTTATTCCTTTTATGTTAATATAATATGTTTTGATTTCCTGTTTTCTCTATGCTTTACTTCATGCTTATATTATTAATCCAATATATCCTAGAGTAATTATTTACCGCATTGTTGAAAATAATAAGAAAAGAAGACAAATAACGATTGAAAAAGAGTAATGACAAATAAAATAAAGTTATAGGTTAAACAGAACTCAGCCAGTATAATATACTGGAGAAAAAGCTTATACAAGGTAGACGTCCCTTAGATTATACTGGACAATATGTACTTAAATTGAATTAAATAATTTAATATTTTGTTTCCAGCATATTAAAATGGAGTAATATATTGTTTAAGTAATAAACAACTTATTTAATATTGTATATGAAAAATTACTCAAAAAAAGACTAATAATACAGAAGTCGCCCATTATAATAAACTGGAGAAAAAGCTTACACAATGCAGATCCCGTAAAATATACTCGACAATATGTAACTAAATTTAATTAAATAATTTAATATTTTGTTTCAAGTATATTAAACCGGAGAAATATATTGTCAAGTAGTAAACACCTTATTTAATATTGGAGATAAAACTCCAATATACTGGAGATAAAGTTCACAGACGTCCCATAAAATATACTGGAGAATATGTAGTTAAATTGAATTAAATTATCCAATATTTTGTTTCCTATATTGTTGAAGTAGTAAACACCTTATTTAATACATGATATGAAAAATCATTCCAAAAAAAAGAGACTAATAATAATAAAGTCACCTAGTATAATATACTGGAGATAAAGATCATACAAGGCACATGTCCCGTAAATTTTACTGGAATCATACAAAATTTACTAGAGCACAACCACTAACATGTTATACTGGGCAAAATGAAGAAGCACTACATTATTTTAACATAGTGGTTTTTTTATAAGTAAATAAAGAAGCAAAAAAATAGGTAGTATTAATATTTTAAAAAACAAGGATTTCGAAATATTATTCGGGATAACATCACCAAATGAATCTTTATTGTATATGTCCAATTATTTTTTTCCTGTACTTTTTTGTATAAGGATGCACCACAGCAGAATTTATGCAATTTGTTCTGGTATGCCCATATCTTTTGCAACGACTATATCTTTGTTCCTTCTTGAATTATGAACCGGAAACATGTCGATTCTTCTGTCTTTTTCCTAGTAGCACTTTGGCATCTGGAGGCTTAGTGATTTCTGATTTAACAATGTCTGGTATAACCCATGTTGTTGCATCACCTATATAATTTACTTGCCCTTCATAAGTTTTCAACCAATATTCTCTTGAAAAATAGGCTGAGAAAAAGGCCGAGTTCCTTTGATGTATACTCTCAATGACAGCAATTGCATGTTCACAGGGCATCTCATCTAGCTGAAATTCAGAAGAATCACATCTTCTTTTGTCCAGGTCAATAATAAATTCCATACCACCTTCTTTGACATTGAATTTCAGTCTATCAATGGCAAAATACTCTAAATGTAAAAGCTGGTTGAATTTTTGCTTCCAATGTTGCTTCTGCTCAATTTGATATACCACGGAATATTCCTTCTACAAGTGTCCTTCTTTCATAGAACCATCTTTGTAATTTTTCATTTATGAAATTCATCATTGTTAAAATTGGCAATTCTCTTGAACGTCTTAAAACATTATTCATTGACTCAACAATATTTGTTGTTAATATATCATATCTTCTTCTGGGACAATGTGAACGAGCCCATCTTCCTGGTGGTTCCTCCATCAAATAATTGAAAGTTTTTTTATCAACAGCAACTATTTGTGACATGAAGTCATCAAATTCTGATTGAAGGTATACTCTTGCAGTACTTCGAAAGAGATTTATGACAGTGTTTCTCCCTCTTCTTTGCTTCAGATTCTTTTCTAAATGATAGATGCAAATTCCATGGTAGCACTCAGGGAAAACCTTTGCTATTCAATTTGCAATAGCCTTGTGTCAATATGACAAGAACATTAGATCATTACGAATCCCAATTGCTTTTCTTAATTCCATGAAATACCACTCATATGATTCATTATTCTCTGCATCCACTACTTCAAAAGCTATCGGAAAAATTTGATTATTTGCATCTTTGGTAACAGCCACTAACAGAACACCTCTATATTTATTTTTTAAAAATATTCCATCAACAGCAATCAATGGTCTACAATAGAGATAAAGCTTATACAAGCCGTACATCTGGTAAAATTTACGGGCCACAAACAAAACTTAACTATTTTATAATATTGCTCCAGTATAACATACTGAAGTTCCATTATCATCTAGTATAATATACTGGATAAAATAAACTAAAAATACAAATTTTTAGGTTGAACAGAACTCATCCAGTATATTATACAGGACATAAAGCTTATACAATATAGATATCCTGTAAAATATACTGGATGACAACTACTAAGATCCAATACAATATAATGGACAAAGTGAAGTAAAATGGAAAAACATAATTTAATATTTTTTTCGTCTATATTGCCTTGGATTAATATGTCCTTAAACCACTATGCCCCGTATTTAATAATGGACATAAAAAATCAATCAATACATATGAAATTTACCTGTTTTCTTCATCTCTCACAATATTTGTATATGATCCTGGATTTTTTTGTTCCATCATATACAAATATGACGGCAGCTGCTCATAATTCTGTTCTATTGTTCCTCTTAATAAAGATAACCCCTTTTGAATAGCATGACATGCTTTTCCATAACCAACATCAATTCCATGTGCTCTTTTCATCTCTGAAAGGAAAAATTTAGGTTTTACCTCAGTAGCTATGTCTCTTAAGTTGTTTATCACATAATATCTAATAATATTTGAAGTTGCTTGTCTTTGATCTGATTTCGAATATCAACTGAGCACTCATGTGTTCTCTGAAACTTAACTAAAGTGTTGATTCCTTAATTCTTGAACCTCGAATAGTCCATTTTCACGATCCAAACCCAGTCGTGATGGCACCCAGCCCTAAGGCTAGGTTAGCCTGACCAACAATCACTTCCAACAAAAACATTTACGTCTCAAACCGAGACGTTTACAAAATAATAATCCAAAAATATTAATAATATATTATAAGTAGATTACGAAATTTAAAAGAACATCCATATGATCTGGGGGTCACGAGTCTAGAGCCTCTAAACAAAACTGAGTAATAATAATGGAATTTGAATGCTAAAACCAAAATTTCTGGGAAAATATATAATAACAACCAAATGGAGAAATAATAAAGAGCATCCAGGTCCTGCGAACGTCATGCAGCTACCTCAACGGCTCTGAAATATCTCTGGAGACTACGAGAATCAGCTAAGCCTCCAGTGTACCTGAATCTGCACACAAGGTGTAGGGAGTAGGGGTGAGTACTATCGACTAAGTGAATAATAAGTATAGAAAATGTCTAAAAGTAAGAAATCCACAAAAGACCACAATGCAAAGCTATAACTAACAGTCCTACAACTTAGCTACATGCTAACAACATAACAATATCAAATATAACAGTCAAGTATCAGATATACAATGCACATGAATACACTGCGGAACGTGCAGCCCGATCCGTTTAACGTCGACGGTGCTCATTGGGGGTGTGTACAGACTCCGAAGGGGCTCCTTCAGCCCAAGCGTAATATCAATATATATCTTCTTCGGATCGTGCAGCCCGACCCATGCTCAGTCCACAATATGCATATGAGTCACATAAACAGATTCAATCTAATTTTTCATTTTTCAGATTATTAAGGTAAATATAATTTAATTATATAATTTCAGTAAAAGTAACTTAGCATTTTATTTCGGTGATTAATCACATGACTGAGACCAATGATTATGCAATCATGTTATCACATAGATATTCACTCTAGATGGGTACTACAGCGGCAGAAGGCCCCAAACAAGACATTAAGCCCAATTATCAACAGCACAATATGCGTATCAGATGCCGATAATTTATTTAGCTCACGGGATAGATCATGTCACAATCCCCAAACATTTGCAACCCCGCACCTGCCATAGGGTGTGAGTCAATCCCTAGCATAGCGTCACGATGTGATAAGCCGAGGTTTCAAACCCTCAGGCCACCATCTATGCAAACTACTCACCTCTAACCAGTCGTAGCCTGGTCTGCAATGCCTCTTCCCTTCAAATATTCTCCTACGAGCGTCGAATATATTTAAAACTATAACAAATAGGTTACAATAAGCTAAATAAAGGTAACCCAATTGAAATTATTCGAAAAACGTTAAAAATCACAAAGTTGGTAAAACCCGCACCCCGGGCCCACTTCTCGAAAAATTCTGAAAATTACATATTTGGATTCCTTGTCTCGCCACGAGTCCGTATATATAAAGTTCACCAAAAATGGAGTCCGTTTGACCCTTCAAATCCCCAAAATTCATTTCAAAAAGCTAAGCCCTAGTTCTTCACAATTTCTACATAATTTCATGGAATTTGAGGTTGATTCTTCCAAAAAATGATGTTTTAAGCCAAGAGACTTACCTCCAATCGATGCCCGCTGAAAACCCACTTCAAGTCGCTCAAAAAGCTCTTTTGGTTGCTTAAAAATGGTGGAAAATATGTTTGGTTCGCGGATGAAATAATATAATAAACCCTTCTGTCGCCTAGATTTAACCCTTCGCGAACGCGATCCAAGCCACACGGTTGCGATGAAAAAATTCCGCAAACCCTCCAGTTTCTCTTCACGAACGCGGCAACACCATCGTGATCGCGATGCTTTAAGTCCTCCCTTATACTTGAACGCGGTCCAAGCCACGCATTCGCGATGAACAAAACCAGGCAGGGACCCCAAGCCCTTCTTTGCGAACGCGTTACATCCCACGCGAACGCAATTTGCTGCACGCGAAAGTGATGCTTTAGGCCATTAACTCTACGCGAACGCGAGCCTTACTTCGCGATCGCGAAGGCCAAAATAGGCCTGCACTGCTGCTGCATTTTTCTGTTGCACATTTTCAAGTTAACAATCTCCATTGGTCATCCAATTTCACCCCGAGGCCCTCGGGAACTCAACCAAAAGAACAAATGTGTCTTAATACTCCATTAAAACTTTTCCGTAGCATAAAAATGCCACTATAAACGTCAAAATCACCCAATTTCCACGGATTCAAGCCTAAGTTAAACTAAAACTTCTGAAACTTGAATGTGCTCCAAAATCCTACTTAAGCACCTTCGAATGATCTGAAAACTTGCACACATATCAAAAATCACCTAACAGAGCTACTGAAACTGTCGGAATTCCATTCCGACCCCCAGATCAAAATCTCACCTATCAACCGGACTTTGCCGAATTTCTAACTTAGCCAATTTAAGCCTAATTCTACGTCGGACCTCCAAAATCAGTTCTAATTTCGCTCCTAAGTCACAAATCACCATCCGAAACTAGTCGAATCATCATAAATTCATTCCGAGCCCTCTAACTCATAAGTCAACGTTCGGTTGAGTTTTCCAACTAACTTTTTCTTAAAGAGACTAATTGTCTCATTTCTATCCAAACTCCATCCGAATTACTCCAAACTCTCCAAATACTTATATTGAAACATATAACAGCATAAAAAGGGAAAAATGGGGCAGAAATACACGGACGACGGGTCCAGTCTTTACATTCTCCCTAACTTGAACAAACGCTCGTTCTCGAGCGGGTGAAGAAACATACCTGGAGTATCAAACAAGTGAGGATATCTGCTCCGCATCTCCTGCTCGGTCTCCCAAGTGGCTTCCTCCATGGGCTGACCTCTCCACTGCACCTTCACCGAAGCTATGTCTTTTGATCTCAACTTTCAAACTCGACGACCCAAAATGGCCACCGACTCCACATCATACGACAAATCTTCATCTAACTGGATCGTGCTAAAGTCTAACACATGAGATGAGTCCCCAACATACTTCCGGAGCATAGAAACATGAAACACCAGGTGAACTCCCGATAAGCTAGGTGCCAAGGCAAGCATATAGGCCACCTCCCCAATTCTCCTAAATATTTCAAAAGGCCTAATGAACCTTGGACTCAGCTTCCCTTTCTTTCTAAACCTCATAACGCCTTTCATAGGCGAAACCTTCAACAAGACCTTCTCGCCCACGGCATAAGATACATCTCGAACCTTCCGGTCTGCATAACTCTTCTGACGCGACTGAGTCGTACGAAGTCTCTCCTGGATTACTTTCACCTTCTCGAAGGCATCTTGAACTAACTCTGTCCCCGATAATCTAGCTTCGCCGGGCTCAAACCAACCAACCGGAGATCTATACTGTCTCCCATATAAGGCCTCATATGGCGCCATTTGAATGCTGGATTGATAGCTGTTATTATATGCACGCTCTGTAAGTGGCAAGAATTCAGCTCAAGAATCTCCAAAATCAACAACACATGAACATAACATGTCCTCCAATATCTGAATCGTACGCTCGGACTGTATGTCCGTCTCTGGGTGAAATGTTGTGCTCAACTGTACCTGTGTGCCCAACTCCCGATGAAAAGTCCTCCAGAACTGGGAAGTAAACACGGTACCCCTATCTGATACAATGGAAACCGGGACCTCATGCAACCGTACTATCTCTCGAATGAAAATATCTGCTAACTTCTCCACTGAATAGTTAGTACATACTAGAATGAAGTGCACGGACTTAGTCAGCATATCCACAACCACCCAAACCGAATCAAACTTCTTCGAGGTATGAGGAAGACCACTTACAAAATCCATAGTAATGTTTTCCCATTTCCACTCTGGAATATCAGTTCGCTGGAATACACCACCGGGTCTCTGGCGCTCGTATAGGACTTGCTGACAGTTGAGATACCGAGCCACATAATTCACAATATCCTTTTTAATTCTCCTCCACTAGTAATGTTGTCTCAAATCCTGGTACATCTTCGCGGCACCCGGATGAATCGAAGACCGCGAGCTATGAGCCTCCTCTAAAATCAACTCCCGGAGACCATCCACATTGGGCACGCAAATCCGGCCCTGCATACGCAATATTCCATCCTCTCCAATAGTCACATCTCTGGCATCATCATCCTTGATCCTGTCCTTCAAGACAAGCAAATGCGGGTCATCATACCACCTCTCTCTGATGCGGTCATACAAAGAAGAACGGCAAATCACACTCCCAATACCCGACTGTGCTCGGAAATATCTAGCCTCACCATCTGATTGGCCAAGGTCTGAATATCAACTGCAAGGGGCTTCTCCCCAACTGGAATGTACGCCAGACTACCCATGTTGATAGCCTTCCGGCTCAAAGCATCGGCCACCACATTGGCCTTAACGGGATGATACAAAATGGTGATATCATAGTCTTTAAGTAATTCCAGCCATCTCCATTGCCTCAAATTAAGATCTTTCTGTTTAAACAAATGCTGAAAACTACGGTGGTCCGTATATACCTCACAAGATATACCATAAAGATAATGCCTCCAAATTTAAGGCATGCACAATTGCGACTAACTTTAAGTCATGAACGGGATAGTTCTTCTAATGGGGCTTTAGCTAACGAGAAGCATACGCAATAACTCTACGCTCCTGCATCAACATACAACTGATCCCAACTCTAGAAGCATCACAATACACCGTGTAAGAGCCTGAAGCTGATGGTAATACTAATACTGGAGTTGTGGTCAAAGCCAACTTGAGCTTATGGAAGCTCTCCTCGCATTCATCTGACCACAAAAAAGGAGCATTCTTCCAAGTCAACTTCGTCAAAGGCGAAGTAATAGATGAGAAACCCTGAACGAATCTGCGATAATAACCCGCCAAACCGAGGAAACTCCGAATCTCAGTAGCTAAGGATGGTCTGGGCCAACTCTGCACCTCCTCAATCTTCTTTGGGTCGACCTGAATACCATCACTGGACACCACGTGTCCCAGAAAAGTCACAGTATTAAGTTAGAATTCAAACTTAGAGAATTTTGCATAAAGCTTCTCCTCTCTCAATCACTGCAAGACCACCCTCAAGTGTTGTGCGTGCTCCTCCTGGCTACATGAATACACCAGAATTCATAAATAAACACAATCACGAAAGAATCTAGATAAGGCCAAAATACATTGTTCATCAAGTGCATGAACGCGGCTGGGGCATTAGTCAGCTCGAAAGACATCGCTAGAAACTCATAGTGCCTATATCTTGTCCTGAAAGCCGTCTTCATAATGTCTGACTCCCTAATCTATAGCTGGTGATAGTTTGATTGAAGGTCCATCTTAGAGAATACCCTCGCTCTCTGGAGGTGATCAAAATAAATCCTCGATACGGGGCAGTGGGTACTTGTTCTTCACAATCACCTTATTCAGTTGCCTATAGTCAATGCACATTCTCATTGTGCCATCTTTCTTCTTTAAAAATAACACCGGTGCACCCCCAAGGTGACACACTCGGGCGAATGAACCCCTTATACAGGAGTTCCTGAAGCTGTTATTTCAACTCTTTTAACTCTGCTGGTACCATACGATAGGGAGGAAAGGAGATGGGCTGAGTACCCGGCACCAGATCAATACCGAAGTCTATGTCCCTGCCCGGCGGCATCCCTGGAAAGTCTGCTGGAAATACGTCAGGGAAATCCCTAACAACGGGAACCGAATCAAGGCAAGGACCCTAGACTTCCACATCTCTCACAAAAGCTAAATATGATAAACATCCATTGGCAACCATCCGTCGGACGTTTAAGAAAGAAATCACCAGGCTAGGTACATAGTCAGTCATGACGGTCCAGGCTAGGTACATAGGCTAGGTACATAATCACCAGGCTAGGTACTCGATCCTCGGAATATCCGGAATAGCTAATGTAACTGTCTTAGCATGACGGTCCAGAATTACACTGAAATCCACCATGACCAATAATAATAAATCAGCCTGGATCTCCAGACCTCCAATAGTTACCAGACATGATCGATAGACATGATCCACAATAATAGTATCACCCACGGGGTAGATACATGCACGGTCAAGGCATGAATACCACGGGTCATACCCAAATGATGAACAAAATAAGAGGACACATATGAATAGGTAGATCCGGGATCAAATAAAAAGAAGCATTCCTGTAGAAAACTGAGATAATACCTGTGATAACTACATCCGAGGCAATAGCGTCCCTCCGATCTGAAAGGGCATAGAAACGGGCTTGGCCACCGCCAGTACGGTCCTCACCCCTAAGACGACCTCTAGCTGCCTGGCCTCCACCCCTGGTTTTCTGAGTGGAAGCTGAAGAAACCTGTGCAGAAGATGAGGGCTGATCCCTATGCTGAGGCTGCCTACTGCGGGGTCGAGGACACTGCCTCCTTACGTGATCCAACTGACCACAATCATAGCAACAAACTAAAGTCAGAGAAGGGGGCTGATGAGAACACCTCACTGCGGAAAAACCCTGAGCTGAAGAAGTGGGACCAGAGCTCTAAGCTGGAAGAGCACTCAATGCAGGCTGACTCTGCTGATGGCAGCGGCCTGAAGAGGCTCCACTGGACTTTGTGCATCTGGACTGAGGAGGCATGTAGGAACGACCTCTACCTTGGTGGAAATGGCCCCTAGATGAAGCACCGCTAAAATTACATGAACCTCGAGGCCTCTTAGCCTTTCTCTCCACAAGGTTCCGGCAGCGATCTGTCTCAATCAGACGAGCCGCATCAACAACCTCCTCAAAAGTAGCTGATGTATCCCTCTCTCTAGTCATCAATATACAGATCCGATAGTTGAGGCCATCTATAAACCTCTTGATCCTCTCTCTATCTGTCGGGATCATCCACACAGGGTTTCTAGCCAGCTGAGTAAACCGTAACTCATACTGAGTCACTGACATATCACCCTATGTCAATCACTCGAACTGACGACGCAGCTCCTCCCTGTGAGACTAGGGCACATAGTTCTCCAAAAATACCATGGAGAACTGCTGCCAAGTGAGGGGCGCTGCCCCAATAGGCCTATGCCTCTCGAACTCTTCCCACCAAGTAAATGCAGCTCCTTTGTAATAAAAAATGGTAAAATCCACTCCATTGGACTCCAGAATACCCGCCGTGCAAAGCATACGCTAGCATTTATCCAGAAAACCTGGGCATCCTCGCCCTCGGCACCACTAAAAGTTGAAGGCTGGAGCCTACCGAACCTCTCCAGTCACCGCTGCTCATCATCCGGCATAGCTGGGACGATATGAGCTTGAACAGGTCCGGTGCAACTGGATGAACTGGAGCACCCGGCCGAACTGGTGGAACTGGTTGAATTGGAGCAACTGGATGAACTTGAGCTACCCCAGGTGTTTGCAAGCCCTGAACAACCTGCTCGGGAGTACAAGTATCGGGGGTCTGATGACCACCCCCGGTCTGAGAAGTAGCTGCTACTGTAGTGGCTGAAACCGCCTGAGCCAGGCAAGTGCAGACGGACAAAATCTGGGCCAAAGCCTCCTGGAGACCAAGAATCACAATGGGCAGTGCCGGTGCCTGAATAGGTGCAGCTGGAGCATCAACAGTTGGAGGCTGATCCTGGACCTGGGCAGCTTGTGGGTCTGCAGGTGCTGCCCCTGCTAGTTCGCCTCGTCCAGAACCACGACCGCGTCCACGGCCTCTAGCAGGTGGTACTGGTGGCCGTCCTCCACATCCATTGGAGCAAGTTCTCACCATCTGCAAGAGAATAGAATACAGAATTTTTAGCTTTCACGTTATCAAACCGCAAGATATGAATTTCAAGAAATGTGAGATGTCCTAAAACTTCTGTAGCCTCCTGCTTATAAGTGTGCTGCACGACACACCCATAAACATGACTCTACTAAACCGGCTCATGACCAATAAGGCCTAGTAACCTAGGCTCTGATACCAACTTGTCATTATCAAAACCTGGTTGTGATGGCACCCAGCCCTAAGGCTAGGTGAGCTTGACGAACAAGCGCTTCCAACGAAAACATTTACGTCTCAAACCGAGAAGTTTGCAAAATAATAATTCAAAAATATTAATAATATAATATAAGTACATTACGAAATTTAAAAGCACACCCATATGATCTCGGGGTCACGAGTCTAGAGCCTCTAAACAAAACTAAGTAATAATAATGGAATCTGAATATTAAAACCAAAATATCTGGGAAAATATATAATAACAATCAAATGGAGAAATAATGAAGAGCAGCCAGGTCCTGCGAATGTCATACAGCTACCTCAACGACTCTGTAATATCTCTGGAGACTACGAGAATTAGCTAAGCCTCCGATGTACCTAAATTTGCACACAAGGTGCAAGGAGTAGGGGTGAGTACTACCGACTCAGTGAATAATAAGTATAGAAAATGTCTGAAAGTAAGAAATCCACAAAATACCACAACGCAAATCTATAACTAACAGTCCTACAACTTAGCTACAGGCAAACGACATAATAATATCAAATATAACAGTCAAGTATCACATACCGATGCAATGCAATGCACATGAATACACTGCGGAACGTGCAGCCCGATCTATTTAACATCGATGGCGCTCACTGGTAACACCCGAGCCCCGGGCCCACTTCTCGAAAAATTCTGAAAATTACATCTTTGGATTCCTCGTCTCGCCACGATCCCGTACATATAAAGTTCACCAAAATCAGAGTCCGTTTGACCCTTCAAATCCCCAAAATTTGTATCTAAAAGCTAAGCCATAGTTCTTCACAATTTCTACACAATTTCATGGAATTTGAGGTTGACTCTTCCTAAAAATGATGTTTTTAAGCCAAGAGACTTACCTCCAATCGATACCCACTGAAAACCCACTTCAAATTGCTCAAAAATCTCTCTTGGTTGCTTAAAATTGGTGGAAACTATGTTTGGTTCGCGGATGAAATAACATGATAAACCCTTATGTCGCCCAGATTTAACGCTTCGCGAAACGGGATACAAGCCACACGTTAGCAATGAACAAATTCTGCTAACCCTCCAGTTGCTCTTCACGAACGTAGCAACACCATCGTGATCGCGATGCTTTAAGTCCTCCCTCCTATGTGAACGCGGTCCAAGCCACGCGTTCGCGATGAACAAAACCGGGCAGGGACCACATGCCCTTCTACACGAACGCGTTACCTCCCACGCGAACGCGATGCTTCACCTACTAACACTATGCAAACGCGATTTGCTGCACGTGAATGCGATGCTTTAGGCCATTAACTATACGCGAACGCGAGCCTTACTTCGCGATCGCGATGGCCAAAGTAGGCTTGCACCGCTGCTGCATTTTTCTGCTGCACATTTTCAAGTTAACAATCTCCGTTGGTCATCCAAATTCACCCCGAGGCCCTCGGGACCTCAACCAAAAGCACAGATGTGTCTTAATACTCTATTCAAACTTGTTCGTAGCATAAAAACGCCACCATAAACATCAAAATCACCCAATTTCCACGGATTCAAGCCTAAGTTAAACTAAAACTTCCGAAACTTGCATTTGCTCCAAACCCCGTCCTAAGCACCTTCGAATGATCTGAAATTTGCACACATATCAACAATAACCTAATGGAGCTACTGCAATTGTCGAAATTCCATTCCGACCCCCGGATCAAAATCTCACCTATCAACAGGACTTCGCCGAATTTCTAACTTAGACAATTCAAGTCTAATTCTATACCGGACCTCCAAATTCAGTTCTGATTTTGCTTCTAAGTCAAAAATCACCATTCGAAACTAGTCGAATCATCGAAAATTCATTCTGAGCCCTCTAATTCATAAGTCAACATTCGGTTGAGTTTTCCTACTAACTTTCTCTTAAAGAGACTAAGTGTCTCATTTCTATCCAAACTTCATCAAAATTACTCCAAACTCTCCAAATACATATATTGAAACATATAACAACATAAAAAGGGAAAAATGGGGCAGAAATACACGGGACGACGGGTCAAGTCGTTACATCTATCCACATTTTTCATCAGTACATACCAAAGAGTATCTCGTGCTACTTGACCTGTTAACATAGAAGTCAAAGTGCTCCTTTATAGCTGCTAAGCAAAAACATCTAATCATAGACTTTTTGTCTTGAAAAATAGACCCGAGTATTACACCATCCAGTGATGCATTTTCCTTTAATATTATTGATGGAAATTCTTTCGCCTTTCCTTTTCCTTTCCTTTTTCTTCCTTCAATACTTTATATTGATTCACTGTGTTGATCATCCACAGGAATTAAAATTTATTTTTCCAATGTAATATCATAAATTGTATTCTCCTACTCTTCTTCTACTTGAGATATCAGCATCACTTGCTCTTCCGGATCATATGTGTTTCTGTACAATAATTGTTGATTATAAATTTGCATTATTTCATTACCTTCTGCTTGTTGATCAAGTTTTTCTGATATTTCAACAACAAATTTGGAACCTTTGTAGTATGGGTCATTTTTTAAAAGAATCATTACACATAGTAAGATCATCATCTTTTGTCACTTCTATTCCTTTAGCAGTACCTAGATTGCTATTAAGCCACACATTTGCTCGAAACTTTTTGTTCTCGATCTTTATTACTTCAAAAAAAATTCTAAGAAATTCTTCAAATGAATTCCCATCATTTATCAGTAGGAGCTTTTTTTTATGATCCAAGTACTTGTAATCTGTTGTCCATTTTCCATCATACGCGATAAGAAAGAAATTTGTATTCATCCTGTAGTTAATGAATGCAAATAATTAGATATTTAGAATTTATACTGTTTAAAATATAATATTCATCTAGTATAATATACTGGAGAAAAAACTCACATACAGGTGATGTCTCATAAATTATACTGAATTCAAAGAAAACTCAATTATATTCAAGCCTTAAACAAATCTAGTATAATATACTGGACAAAAACCTTACACATAAGTGATGTCCCATAAATTATACTAAATTCAAAGAAAATTCAATTATATTCAAGTCTTTAAACTTATCGAAAAAATACATTTATATTCTGGTTTTAGTACTTATCCAGTTTAACATACTAGAGAATAAGCTTACAAACAGGTCATGTCTTGTAAGATATACTTGATTCAAAGAAAACTCAATTATATTCTAGATTTAGAACTTATCCAGTATATTATACTGGAAAAAAAAGCTTACACTCAGGCGATGTCTCGTAAGATATACTGAATTCAAATAAAACTAAATTATATTCCTGTTTAGAAATTATCCAGTATAACATACTGGAGAATAAGCTTTCACTTAGGTAATATCCCGTAAAATATACTGGATTCAAACAAAAATCATTATATTCTAGTCTTAGACGTTATTCAGTATAAGATACTAGAGAATAAGCTTACACAAAGGTGATGTCCCGTAAATTATACTGGATTCAAAGAGAACTCAATTATATTCTTGTCTTAGAAGTTATCCAATATAATATACTGGAGAATAAGCTTATACACAGATGATGTCATGTAATATGTACTGGATTCAAAGAGAACTCAATTATATTCTTGTCTTAGAAGTTATCCAGTATAATATACTGGAGAATAAGCTTATACACAGATGATGTCTTGTAATATATACTGGATTCAAAGAAAACTCAATTATATTCGAGTCTAGAACTTATCCAGTATAATATACTAGAGAAAAAGCTTACACACAGGTGATGTCCCGTAAAATACACTGAATTCAAACAAAACTCAATTATATTCTTTTCTTAGAACTTATTCAGTATAACAAACTGGAGAATAAGCTTACACATAGGTAATCTCCCGTAAAATATACTTGATTCAAACAAAAGTCAATTATATTCTAGTCTTAGAATTTATCCAGTATAACATTCTGAAGAATAAGCTTACACAAAAGTGATGTCCCGTATATTATACTGGATTCAAAGAGAACTCAATTATATTCTTGTCTTACAACTTATCCAGTATAATATACTGGATAATAAGCTTATACACAGATGATGTCTTGTAATATGTACTAGATTCAAAGAAAACTCAATTATATTCTTGTTTTAGAACTTATCCAGTATAATAAACTAGAGAATAAGCTTATACACAGGAGTTGTCCCGTAAAATATACTGAATTCAAACAAACTCAATTATATCATTGTCTTAGAACTTATTCAGAATAAAATATTGGAGAATAAGCTTACATAGAGATGATGTCCCGTAAGATATACTGGATTTAAATAATCAATTATATTCTAGTCTTAGCACTTATCCAGTATAACATACTGGAGAATAAGCTAACACACAAGTGATATCCTGTAATTAATACTGGTTTTAAATAAAACTAAATTTTATCCTAGTCTATAACCATAATATCTACATTAGCGAAACATACTTCAATGAATTTTTTATTAGATTTCCAGTATAATAAGATGAAAATATCTTCGCTTTAGATATTAATTTAGAAACGTCTAGCAAATTATATTGGCGTTATGTTCTATATTGAGAATATTAGACAATAACACAATAAAATCATTAAAAACAAATCAAAAAATTCGAAAAATTAAAACTTTTTAATAACAGATAATATATATAATTTACTTCAATTTATAGATTGACGACGGAAATTTTGCTAAAACTTCGATTTGCAAATTGACGTCGAACGATTTTGCTAACACTTGAATTTGCACGTTAACGCCGGAAGATTTTGCTAACACTTCGATTTGCAGATTAATGCCGGAAGATTTTTCTAACACTTTAATTTGCAGATTAACGCCAGAAGATTTTGCTAATATTTCAATTTGCAGATTAACGGCGGAAGATTTTGCTAAAAATTCAATCTGAAGGTTAACGGCGCTTGCTAAAAAATCGATTTGAAGATTAATGCCGGAAGAATTTGTTAAGTTTTTCTAACAGAAGAATTTAAGGTGAAGTCGCGTAAATAAATAAAAAGAGTAGGGTTATTTTAGTTAACAAAATGTTATCGCACAATTTAGTGGTTAAATATCATTGACCGGTGATTCTGTGGCTATATTTCATTGACCAGGGAAAAAACTAGCCATTTTTAAATTTCACCCATTAACATGAACTCAGGCCAGCTGGGCCGGGAGCGTGGTGGAAATGGGCTTCCCACAAAGCCAGACCAGGCCGATGTCAAAGATGGGAGAAATTAAAAAATATCCAGATTTATGACTGGCCGTTCAAAAATAGCACAATTTCAAAAGTAACTGAAATTTAGCCATGTAAAGATACATTTATAGTGTTTTATTATGCTGGAGATCCAACATAAGTATACGTGAACTCCAACATATTATCCTGGAGTTCCAGGATAAGTATGTTGGAACTCCAGCATAATATGATGGAGTTCCAGCATAAGTACACTAGAACTCTAGCATAATATATTGGAGTTCAAATAAGTATACCGGTCCAGCATAATATACTAGAGTTTGGAGCATCGATGCTCCAATCTCCAGTATATGATACTGTAGCCAACAAAGTATTCCGGTCCAGCATAATATGCTGGAATTCATACGCAGGTACATCGAACTCCAGTACATTATGCTGGACCGGTCTCTGTTGCAGCAAAATAGTGGTTATTTTTCATTAACTTGGTAAACACTGGCTATTTTTGAATGACCGATCCGAAAACTGGCTATACCGTGCTATTTTTACAGCAAGGTAAGAAAGTAGAGAAATTTTCATAAAGCGCTACAATGTTGAGTCATCCTAAGTCGAGGATCTATTGGAAATAATATGTTTATCCTTACAAGGTAGAGTTTAAGGTTTATGTATACACTACCATCTTCAGACCCTGTTGTGAGGGATAATACTGGGAAAGCTGTTATTGTTGTACTACAATGTATAACCAAATTACTTACTTAACTATAGTTTTCCTAATTATCATATATGTAGCTACTGTTAAATTTTTACTAGCTTGTGTTACTTATATTCAATCGCATAATGAATATAGTATGTATCAGCCGTATTCGTTCAATAAACTATAATTACGTATAATAATTAGGCTCTAAATTGTAGTACTTTAGGAAAATTTCTCTTATAATATGTCAAGCTATAGTAATCACATAAAAGATGTTTACACTATCAATGTAGGTAACTTAAATCGGAACATTCATCTCAAAGAGACAAATCACACTGTAAGAAAATGTATTCATATTTAAGTCGAATGCCCGTACATTAACCAAAACATTATTATACTTATAATAATACAAGATGAAAATACATTGCATAATTAGAAAGTTATGTTTTAAATGGTTCGACTAATACTTTAGTAATAATATCCTTTAGCTTAGTTTTGGAGTTTGTATATAAATCTTCATCCTTGTACAAAAGATTGATGACACGGGTTAAATTGAGTACTCTTAATAGGACAGGCCAGGGCGCAGGCGCAGGCGCAGAATAAAGACATTCTTTATTTATGTCTTGCCATCCATTTGCTACAAGTTTTTCAAACTTGGCATAAGCTTCCTGCTTTGAACCACCAAATTCCTTGATGTAGCTTTCAACTGCTGAAGCTACATGCCCTCTTTCTTGTTCAAACTAAATAGATAAAAATTCCACTAAGGTTAAAATAGAAATTAAACTATACGAGAAAGTGAAACTCTTGATATAAGAGAACAAGAAATCAAGAATGAAACACAACAAATCCATGTACAACTATTGAGCCATTATCTTAAGGGGCAATATAACTTATATATATGTACAACATAACAATTATGCCTCATTCAAATAAGTTGGGGCCAACTAATTATAACTTATTTATATAGCGGTTCGCTTTGACGGGTACAAGAAGAGATAGAGGGCGGCCCAAAAAGTATTGAGAAAAGGTGATCGGGCAGGACATGACGAGGCTTAAGACATGACCTTTGATAGCAAGGTATGGATGTCGAGCATTAGGGTTGTAGGTTAAGAGGTGGTGGAGCGTTTTTTTTACTTCGTTCTATACTGCTAGTGGTTATTGTTTTATCTACACTATTGTTCCATTTTTATAGTACCGAGCCTTACTTATGTGTTATTGATATTGTTTCTCATCTATTTTCTGGTGCTTATGATGCTGTTATTATTCTTATGGTTTCTGTTGATGATACTGATATATTATTCTTTTTGTCTCCTTGAGTCAAAGGTCTATTGGAACACTTGTGAAATTTTACTAGGTTGTTGTTGGTGTTGTATTTGCACAGGGTGTTAGGTATAATAAAAGCACCACTAGAAATCCGCCATAAACGACCAAAAAAACCGATCAAAGTTGGTCGGTTATGGCCAATTACCGATCAAAATGCGACTTTATGTGTGGACGGTATTTTGACGGTCGGGAAAGATTACCAACCAAAGTTGATTGATAATTACCGACCAACTTTGGTCGGTAAATTAAATTCAAAAAAATATTGCAAAAAAAAAAGACCAAAGTTGGTCGGTATTTTAATTATGTAATCAAAAGATTCACCATCTTTGAGTCGAAGCAGGAGTGTGGACTATGGCAGGATACTATTTTACCACTAGACCATTGGTGCATTTTGTGTTAAGATTATCTTTTTTTTAAAATTTATACTCTTTAATTATATTTTCACACGAAAATAATTGATCAAAGTTGGTCGATTTTTAAAAATGACCGACCGAATTAACCGATCAATTTTGGTCGGTTTTTTAATATTAATTTTTATTTATTTTAATTGAAAAACCAACCAAAGTTGATCGGTTTCTTGAAAAATAAATTTTGCGGTCCTTAAAAATAGTTTTCCGCATTTTCTCGGCAAAGAAAACGGACCAAAGTTGATTAATTTCGTAAAAAAATATTAAAAAATAAAATATTTTGAAAAACCGATCAATTTTGTTTCTATTAGCTTTTTGTATGAGCTCGGCATAGACTGGTCAATCTTATGTTTACAAAAATAGTAAAGTTAAAATATTTAAGAAAACCCGTTATAAAAGAATTGTTTGACTTTTCGAATAGTAATATTTTCACAAAGGACGCAAAGTGAGCGCAAGGGGATTGTTTCAATTTTACCTGATGTCCAACTCTGTCGTCCATCAATCGACATACAACAGATGAAGCTTTTACCATTAATGGGTCACTTGTGATCCAATCAAAGGTCTCCTTAGTGACAATATCTCCCATACCAACCAAAGAAATTGTGGAGAGCAACATATGACATGCAGTTACTAGTGCCACTTTCATATACTCCTCAAATGTTGGTATATGTCCAGCATGATACCACTTGAACTCTTGATAATATGCTTTACATACTTTTTTCAGCTGAAATCATATACAGAAAGAACTTTTCATTAATCTAAAAGTGTTAGGATCGAAAAAATTAGGTATCATGCGGAAGATAGTAAAATAAACCGTCAACAACGTTAAATCATATAACAAAGAGAAATCTACCAAAAGAGACACAAACATATAATGTGATCTGGTCAATTGATCTACATCCACGATGGAAACGAGCAATCCCCTATAATAAAAAGAGAGTACAAAATATCGAGAGAACAATCTCACGAAGAGGCAAACACAAGTGATACACTGATACTTGTCCCGTAAAGTTCTCCCCCCAAACATGTCTCTCAAATCCCATATGGCTACTTTGTGGATGCTACTGAATGAGAAGGACGAATCCTCAATTTATAGAACTCCAAACATTTTCCTTCAAGAAAAGGGACTAGATAAATATGGAAGAATTATATTTTCCTTCTAGGAAAAGAAAAACCAAATTATGGTAAATATGTTATCCCTTCCTTCATGAGATATAATAAATGAAGTGCATAATTATCATGATACCCATATTCATTGATGCATATATTTAATGAATTTGATAAAATATTTTGAACGAAGTAATTAATACTATGGGTATAACAGGAAAAAAAAATTGTCTTCTCTTGATATATTAAAAGTAATAAGTAAAAATAAAAATTTATTTTTAGAATATTGGACAAGTAAAAATGAACGGATGAAGTACGTTATAAAGAAAAAAAATGTGAGATTGTCTACTTTATGTGTTAGCTAGGATACAAAGATCCCTTAAAACATTTAGTTGACTAAAAATAATCTCTAGGATAAAAGAGGTGTATACACACAACATATGCATATACAATATTATGAGTTTCTTTAATTTTTTCCTTTGTAGAATATAACGCATAAATGGCAAAACGATTATTATTTTCCAAAATAATTAATAATATTCTAATTGGGCCTTATGTACCTCTTTTTTTGCATAGTGTATTCGGTATGATTTGTTCTCATTTGCCAACAACTCTTCCATTTCAGCAAAAACATCAAGAATATAATTGTATAGTAGCTTCAAGTATGGTGGTAGCTGCTTTGATGCATTTATGTCCCATCTGTTCATTAAGAAATTCCAACCAAATCAACGTTAAGACATTCATTAAATATGTCAAAGTAGTTTAATTTTGTTGGATTGGGTTGGGGACTAAAAGATAAAATTTTGGTAGATGGTGATCCTGCAAAAACTTTGTTCGAGGAATAGGTCAGATCGAGTCATTTCTCAAGAATATCGAAACTTCAAAAAGAAAAAGAATAAAATAAAGGATAAATAATGTATATTGTATTGAATTCATAAGTAAAACTTCACCTCTCGATTGTCAGTGAACATTTTAAGTTCATCAAGGGTTCCATATACATCATACAAGTCGTCCAATATGGAGGCAAGGGAGATTACTTTGGTTGTAAATATTCGAGCGCGACAATATTGAGGCTCAAAATATATTCCTAATACCCAAAAATAGGCTTCTACCACACGATTTCGAGCAAATGAAAAATTTCTTTCGATATCCAAATCTTTCCACCACCTGAAGTAAAATAAAATGGAAATAGTAAATAATAAATACTAGTAAGAATACTCACATACATGAAAGTCAGCCCACTCTCAAAGAATTTCTCAACAAAACCAAAAATATATATATATAAATTAGCTATGATTTTTTTGGTAATTCATCGCTAATCAGTTGCTAAATAGCCCGTAGCTAGTAAGATTTTTTTAATAATCCTTGCTAATAGAATTTTCTTATATTGGTGATCCTCGAGAATCTACATCCAACATTGATATCGATCATTAATCTCGTTACTAAATTTGATCCGTCGACAAGAGGGGTTACTCTAATGGTAAGCAACCCCCACTTCCAACCGAGAGGGGTTGAGTTCGAGTCTCCCCAAGAGCAAGGTGTGAAGTTCTTGGAGGGAAGGATGCCGGGGGTCAATTTGGAAACAGCCTCTCTACCCAAGGGTAGGGGTAAAGTCTGCGTACACACTACCCACCCCAGACCCCACTAAATGGGATTATACTGGGTTGTTGTTGTTGTAAATAGGATTAGCCACAAATTCTGCTTAAGATTTATCCATAGCAAATTCCGATTTTTTAATAGTGTTGAATAATTCATTTGTATTGAAGACATACCTTGTAATACCACATAGCTCTTTCTGATGTACCTTTTGCAACATGTTGAAATCAAGTCGTGCAAATTGTTGTAGCAATTCATTATGCTGAGGACTATCTTCATAAATATTTATATATTGTCTTGTTGCTACTCTTTCTATAGTTCTGCGAATTGGCATCTTTAACGCATGAGTTACTTGTGCTAAAAGGAAGCCACTTAAGTTAGGTACCATGGATTTAAGTCGAGTTGTAGTGAAAGCTAATGCTTTTTCTAATATATTCTCTCCATCAACTCCAACATGTGCTGCTTCATACAAGCTCAAAATTCCTTTCACGTTATTTACTAATGCTTCCTTGAATTTCCCTTCGTCGTCCATAAATTTGATGAAGATATCTAATTCACCATAGAAGAAACAATAATGTATAGCAAATACTAAAGTCATTTACATATTCCACATTCTGGTTTTAGAGCAGGAGTGTCAAATGAGAGAGTTAAAATGGGCTAAGTTAATATAAAGTTCCGTCCAATATATTATGAAGGAACTTTCCGCGTGTTGGAGTTCCAGCATATTATGCTGGATGTTCATACACAAATGCATCGATTTCCAGTATATTATGCTGGACCGGTCCCTATTGCAGCAAAATAATGTCTATTTTTCAATCACTTTTCAAACGCTGACTATTTTTGAATGGCCAGTCTGAAAATTGGCTAGCCCGTGCTATTTTTACATATAAACTTGCACAAAAGTTACTTGGACTGATGGACTTGATCAAAATGGGCTGAAACAGGTTATAACTCAACCCGTTCAATTCTTACCAAATATTATATTTTTTTCTCTTTTTTATGGCCATATAACATAACAAATAAAAACATATTTTCTTAAATATTCTAACAAGCTTCTTTTGGGTCGACTTTTAGATGGGATAAATTGGGTTAAAATATCATGGTATAGCCAGTTTTCACACTGATCAATCAAAAATAGCCAGCGTTTACCAAGTCAACGAAAAATAGCCACTATATTGCTGTAACAGGGACCGGTCCAGTATAATATACGGGAGTTCTTGTGCATTTGTATACGAAGTCCAGCATATTATGTTGGATCGGTATACTTTGCTAACTCCTGTAAAATTTGCGGGAAACTGGAGCGTCAGTGCTCCAAACTACAGTATATTATACTAGACATTTATACTTGCTGGAACTTCCGTAAAATATGCGGGAGTTCCAGCATAATCATGCTGGAACTCCCGTAAAATTTACGGACGTATAATTTATATATATTTAATTAGAAGATGTCATTATTTTTTACCAACCATCTAAATGTGTTAAAAGCCCAATTTTGGCACCCTAATCTAGAGCAAGAAGTCACTAACCACATGAGACGTTATATCCGGCTTGTCTTAGCAATCGAAATCGAAGAGCAACAGTCTCAAGCATATTATGGTCATCATCATTCTCATCAAGTTCACTGCCGCAGCTTTTGTAGATTTGTTCAAGTGATTCCTCAATTTCGTTTCCAAAATGATACGATACTCCCAATCGTTGGATCATGTCAATCAGCTCTAATTTTTGTGTGGACGCAGCATCATCTGATACTACCATCTTCCTCACCTCATTTTTAAGCACTTCAACTCCTTCCTCCTCATCATCATAAATTTCCTTCATAAATTAAACAAGAGTCTAAGTGTAGCAAGTATTATTCTATTTTTAGAATTATAAATCTCATAGTCAGTGACGGATCCAGAATTTTAAGTCAATGAATGCTCGAACAATCAGGGGCGGATGTAACCTACTATCTACAGATTTATTTGAATCCATAACTTCTGACACGGCGTATCAATATATATATATAAATCTTAAAAAAATTGAGCCCATTAAAAAAAAAGTAAGTAAATAAAGAATGATATGCTATGTGTTAATTAATTACCGTAAGGGAAGAATCATATGCAAGGAAGTAGTCACCCCAAACACTTGGATGGTAATTTACAGACCGACGAGAATTTTTGTTAACCTCCATTTTCTCTATTTTTTTTTTTTTTGCTAGACTTGATAATTAATTGACTTGTACATGTTGTTTCTTCTTTCATGCTACTTATATTACACATTTTTGCATGTTACACGATGTGATCAGCAAGAGGACATTATATAATGGGAGTAAGGTAAGATTGACAGTCATCTAATTATTTGAAAAAGAAATATAAAATTTGTTTAAGTTGTATTATTTTTTTGAATATTCATCCGACCAAGTTGAAATAATATTTCATATATGTAAGAAAGGTTAAGCTATTAGACTGTGACATTTTTTGTTATCCTTTAGCCCCTAACAACCAAGTGATTGGTTGCAAACCATATCTTCTAGAGTTTAATTTACTATAAACGTATATTTATCATGATGATCCTGACAAAACATATCTTAGTATAAGATTTGGAGAATCCTGTGTTAGATTTGGGAAATCCTAAGTTACTGACTTTAGTATGCAAAGCAACACATTGTAACGTTCTGACATATCGTTTTGGGCATTTGCACTTGACTCGATAATTTACGGGCATGAGTAGCTCTGTATGATTTATTATAACTTATCTCAATTATTGATTTTGATTTTCAGGTTATTCAGAATTGAATTGGAAGAATGATTCAAAACTAGGATACCTTAAATTTGAAAGAGGTGACCAAGTTTGACTTTTTAGTAATTGACTCGGATTGAATTTTTGATGGTTATGTTAGTTTTGTTGGGTGATTTGGGACTTAGGAGCGCATCTGGATTGTGATTTGGAGGTCCGTAGTAGAATTAGGCTTGAAATGGCAAAAATTAGAGTTTTGAAAAACTTGAACGGGAGTGGACTTTTTGATTCGGGGTCAGATTCCGATTCCAAAAGTTGGAGAAGGTCTGTAATGCTAAATGTGACTTGTGTGCAAAATTTGAGGTTAATCGGATGTGATTTGATATGTTTCGTCATCGATTGTGGAAGTTCGAACCTTTAAAGTTCATTAATTTAGAATTGAGGTGTAATTCGTCGTTTCGAGGTTGTTATGTGTGTTTTGAGGCCTCGAGTATGTCAATCATATGTTATGTGACTTGTTGGGATGTGCGGATGCGGTCCCGAGGGGCTCGGTGAGTTTCGAACGGGGTTCGAACTATTTTTCCTTCACTTTTCACTACCGTGTTCTGCTGATATCTGGTGTCGCATTCCTTCATCGCGATCTTGGACATAGTGGTGTGATCGCGTAAAGGAAAAGTGGAGCAGGCTAATTCTTCCTCAACGCGTTCACCAAATGATGGTTCGCGTTTGCATAGGTTGTGGCAATTAAGCATCGCATTCGCGATGTTGAGAACGCGTTCGCATTGTGTTTGGGTCTGAGCTAAGACAGTGTTGGTTATCTCTTTGCGTTCGCAAGGTTCCTTGTGCCAATGTGTAGTACTGTCATTTGTGTATTCCACGATCGCGAGCTTATGCGATCGCGTAAGGCTTTTTACAGGAGCAGTGTTTTTCTTCTTCGCGATCATGATGTATTAAGTCTCCTAGTAGTTATAAAGTACTCTATTTCAAGGGTTTCGGCAATGTTTACATTTTTGGAGCTATGGAGCTCGAATTGAGGTGATTCTTGAAGCAATTTTCACCATATGAATTGGTGAAACTGTTCTCCACTTGGTTTTAGTTATATTTCATAAATCTATCTTCGATTTTATCTTTTGGTGGATGAATTTTAAAGAGAAAATTAGAGTTTTTGGCCTAAAGTTTCAAAACTTGAGTTTTGAACATCGGTTTTTAGACGGAATCGAGTGACACTAGTATGGTTGGGCCCGTAATTGAATTGGTTGTCGGATTTTATAAGTTTTTTCGGGTTTCGAGGCTCGGGTATATTTTTGGCCAATTTTGGGCTTTGATCAAGGATTCGATTTCTATCGTTTGGAATTATTTCCCCGGGCTTTATTTGATGTATTTAAGTTGCTTTTGGCTAGTTTTGAGCCGTTCGGATGTCGCTACGCGCGTGATGGCATTTTGGGAGCATCGCTTGGTGTGCTTGGTATTAGTATTGGCTTGTTCGAGTAAGTAACTCTTCTAAACTTAGTGCTGAGGGTATGTAACCCCAAATTACATATTATGTAATTAGTGCTGCAATGACGCAAATGCTAGGTGACGGGCGTGTAGGCATGCACCGTGTAAGTTGTGACTCCGTTATTCCTGCGACACTGTGTAGTTACCTGATCTTACTTGTAACCATGAAATTCCTACGTACTTGAGCTATTAAGCTGTGATAAATGTTAGAAACCATGCCTAGGCTACATGCTTATTCTGTTGGGAACCACTGAGGTCATTTTTGACATTGTGCTATCTGCTTTAATTATTTTACATACTTAGTCATACGCATTCATATGCATATCATATCTCAGTCTCTGAGTGTTATTTATTGATACATCATATCATCATCTTGGGCTAGTTTCATGGCATTGTGAGCCCGAGAGACTGGAGAGTTTGATGACTGAGTGAGGCCAATGGCATGCGTGAGAGTGATATTATGGGATCGGGCTACATGCCGCAACATGTTCAATTGATTACATTTTATGGGATCAGTGTTGCACGCTGCAGCGATATAGCGCTTGGGCTGAAAGGACCCCTCTAGAGTTTGCACACACAACCATTGAGCATAGTTGATATATATATATATATATATATATATATATATATATATAATATAGGGTTGCTCGCCTTAATGAGTCCAATGGTTATATATATGTGGATCGGGTTGCACGTTGCAACGAGCATTGTACGATGCTGAGTGATTGAGTGTGCTGAGTATTGAGCACGGTAACAGAGAAATGCAAGATACTGAGATTGAGTACTCTGAGTGTGTAAGTACATGAATTCATTACTAAGAGGAACTGCATTTGACATTCGTACTTGAGATACATGCACAGAGATGCATTTTCTTCCGATGTCCGATTTTTGGTGAAATTCATGATTTTACCTATATCTTGACATGTAGGCATAAAGATGTACTTTCCTCATGATATCAAAAATTAAAACGTTTACCTGTTGAAAGGTTTTTGGGAAATTTTCAGTTTTCAAACTTACTCATATTTTCGACGATTTTGGTAAAGGATTTGGGTTTTCACTGATACACTTGAAATGCGAAACTATTTTTCGGGAATGGAGAATAAGCTGAGCATTTTTAATTCCGAGTTACTTCTTAAATTACTTGCTTTATATTATTATGAACTGTTGTTAGCTTTTGATGTTGGACCCAAGCTTGTTCCAGCTCGTCACTACTTTCAACCTAAGGTTAAATTTGTTACTTATTGAGTACATGTGGTCGGTTGTACTCACACTACACTTCTGCACCTTGCGCGCATATGTTGACTGTTGATGTTGCTATGTTCGACGGGAGTTGGATTTGACGTGTACCTGCGTTCCGGTTGTAGCTGCCTATTGTTCCTGGTAGCCTTAGATTCATACAACTCTGTTTATGTACTTGTCAAGCAGATGATGTATTACTTCATATCAGTTTTGTAAGCTCTATTCTTAGAAGCTCATAATTTGTACTACCATTCCTTGGCAAATGTATAAGATTCAAAAAAATTATTTTGTTTAATTATGTTATTAATATTATTAAAATTAGATAGTTATTAATTGCATATCTAACGGATCGAATTAGGTATCATCACGACTAATAAATTTTGAATCGTGACACATATGATAACTTAAATGTTGGTATCGTCTCACACAAATATTAAGTAAATCAAAACAAACGCGGAACACTTTTTCCCAACTGTTATGCGACTTTTTCAAATAGCGTTTATTATTTTAAAGTGGCAAATGATAGTTAGGTCGGTCCTATACAATTTCAAGCAAGATTATGTCGATCATAATCTTTCAATTGTAGTTTTCATAATAACAACTCAAATTCCACTAATTAGCCTGTCTTTAAACTGAGATGAGTAAGTTGTAATTTGTACTCCTAACATATATGCATTCTTGTCACAGCCCCAAAATTTCTTCAAAGAAGTCGTAATAGCACTTAGTTTCTAGATTAGGTAAGCCTAATATTTTTTGTAATAACATAAATATTTACTAATTTTAAATTAAATTACTCTTAACAAATTAAAATTTTCAAAACATGTGGTACAAATCATAATCCTTTCTAAAAGTAGTTATACAAAATAATTATGTCACTATTCCGAAACAAAAGGAACATATAAAAATAAGTACAACTGAAGGTGACTCCGAGACCTGCGAACGGTGCAGCAGATTTACCTTGAGACTCCACTACAACGACATGCACAGCTACTATCAACCAAATACCTGTATCTATACACAAAATTGTATAGAAGTATAGTATGAGCACACCACGGCGGTGCCCATTAAGTATCAAGACTAACCTCGATGGGTAGTGACGAGGAACAATCAAGAACCTACTGGTCAAATAAAATGAATAGAACGGGATAATAAAATATCGAGATAATACCAACAACGGAGAGAAATAAAAATACAAACAGTAAGAACAATAAAGGGAGAACACGAGTAATAACTAACGATAACCAAGTAAATCAACACAGACATAATAGGAATAGAGAAAGGTAAGAATGTTCTCAAATGAAGAAGGCAATGCCAACACAGCCAATCACATCATTACTAGTACACAATCCCGACCATCTCAACCCTTGATTTCTCATAACATAATCTCAACTTTCGAACCTTCAGCATGCATGGCACCTTGTGCACGCATATTTTTCCATCTCACTTCTTACAACAAAATTCACACGCTATGCATTACATAATGCCCGTATAAATGCACTCAAGATGTTCAAGAAATCTCATTTACATAATATAAAGTGAATTACAATTCTAAACTAATTAGAAAAAACCAGCGAGAAAAGTTGAAGTTGTTTAATATAATTAAATGCTAGCAGTATTAAGTAATATAGGATAATAAGAATAACAACGGCTATATCAGCGACACAATAATTATATAAGGAATACAGCTCAATACAGAGATAAAAATCAGGGATCTCTCAGTGTCCCGGGGATCTCTTAATATCCTCAATATGTGTGCTAGGGATCTCTTGGTATCTCGAGGATCTCTTAGTATCCTCAATATATGTGCTGGAGATATCTTTGTATCCCGAGGATCTCTTGGTATCCTCAATATATGTGCTCGAGATCTCTTGGTATCTCAAGGATCTCTTAGTATCATCAATACATATGTCAGGGATTTCTTGGTATCCCTAGGATCTCTTAGTAACCTCAATATATGTGCAGGGAATCTCTTGGTATCCTCAATATATGTGCTGGGGATCTCTTGATATCCGAAGGATCTCTTAGAATCCTCAATATATGTGGTGAGGATCTCTTGGTATCCCGCACTACAGTCCATATCAACATAAATGTACATATGTACAGCATAACCCTTCGTGCTTTATCATTCTTCCTCGTCCAAATAGTAGAAATAACAACATCCCGGCAAGGGAATCAATCAATAGAAACAATAACATCCCGGCAAGGGAATCAACGATAGAAACAATAACATTCGGGCAAGGGAGTCAACAATAGAAATAATAACATCCCGGCAAGGGAATAAACAATAGAAACAATAACATCCCGGAAAGCGAGTCAAGAATAGAAACGATAACGTTCCGACAAGGGAATCAACAATCGAAACAATAACATTATGGTAAGGGAGTCAACAATACAAAATAAGGGTCACGGAAAAACCAAGAAGCACAATAACCTCAACAAATTAACAAGACATAATAAGCACGTGGTAGCTATTCTGGTAACCACAATAATATGACATGTAACATATTTGCACGAAGTCATAGAGGAACTTACAATCAAGGAGTATCAAGACAATAAGGAAAGCAATCACTTCAATTAAGGCAATTAATGGTCAATATAACACGTAGAATTAGAGAAAAGCTAATAACGTCACATGGAGCATATAGAGGCAATTTAAGCAATTAGGAAAATCAATTATAACGTGCTACTTTTCACACAATTAACATAAGGACCTAAGAACCCTAGAACAAATTTCATCAAATAAGTCCGAGCACCCGTTTGTCATCTCGCATGCACGGACTACAATTAACATAGAAGACTCAAATCCTAAGGGAAAGTCCCCCACATAAGGTTGGGCAAGATACTTACCTCAATCTGGCAAATTCTATACTCAATTTAGCTTTTCCTTTACCAATTCATCAACACTTGGCTCAATCTAGACAAAAATGACTTGAATACATCAAATAATGCAAGAGAAAATAATTTCAATTGATAAAACTATGATTCTTATACAATTTACAAAAAGTCAACAAAAGTCAACTCCCCAGGCCCGCACCTTAGAATCCGACAAAATTAATAAAAATTGAACAACCATTTCGCTATGACTTCAACCATATAAAATTATCTAATTCCGATACCAAAAGGTCATTCAAATCATCATTTTATATTTTCTGAAAGGTTTCACAATTTTCCCAAATTTTCCTTTAGATTATCATTAATTTGATGTTAAATCTGAGACATAATTACAAAATATAGTTGAAAATTGATTAGAGATACTTACCCAACGATTTGGAGAAGTTTGGGTCCTTGAAAAATCGTCCATGGAGGTTTAGGGTTTGAGAAAATTAAATTTAGGTGAAAATCTTGTCAAAAACCTCACTTAACAGGCCTCAGATGTCGCATTTGCGGAACCCTCACAATTACGAACAACATAAGACCGCAGAAGTCGCATTTGCGATCACACCAGAACCAACAATTTTTCCTGACACGAAAATGAGCATAACTTCCTCATACGATATCCAAATTCGATGATTCATTTTCCTATGGCTCCATAATTTTGATATTGATCTAATGGTTCAAACAAACTGAATTTGGATCTTATTTTCTCAATATGGTATTATTTTGTCTTGAACAAACGATGTTGAAGTATCCAAAAACAAGTACATCATAGCCTAATCTATCCGAAACTCACCCAAGCCCTCGGGGCTCCAAACCAAACATGCACGCAAGTCTAAAAATATCATACAGACTTGTTCGTGCAATAAAGTCACCAAAATAACATCAAAAACTATAAATTTAACCTCAAAGTTCATGATTTTCTAACTTTTCAACCGGACGTCCAAATCCCGTCAAATCAATTCAGCTTTTCACCAAATTTTACAAATAGGACGTAAATATCATGATATACTTGTACCGGGCTCCAAAATCAAAATATGGGCTCGATACCAATGAGTTTAAATATTAAGTCATTTCTATACTTCCTTTAAAAACCAGCACAACAAAGTTTTTCAAAAATTATTTTCTAAGCTTAGGGACCTTGAAATTTAATTTCAGGCATACGCCAAGTCGTATATTTTATTGCGGACCTACCCAAATTGTCAGAATACAAATCCGGGTACATTTACCAAAAATGTTAACCAAAGTCAACTAAAAACCAAATTTTAACTCTATAAATTACGGGTTTTTCTCTTCATATTTTTGCATAAAAGCTTCCCAGAATTGTGCACGTAAGTCGATACACATAATATAAAGCTAATCACAATCTCAAACTGTCAAACCAGATGAAATTACTCAAACAGTCGGTCGGGTCGTTACAATTCTTGTAATGACCCGAGCGCTCCTTTTGAGCATTTGCACTTTGCTCGGTTGTCTAAGGGCACGAGTAGATCCGTATAATATATTATGACTTATGTGAATCGTCAGCATTGGGTTTTCAGGTCATTCAGAATTGATTTAGAAGAATAATTCTCGACTAGAAACTTCAAATTGGAAAAGTTTGACCAAAATCGAATTGAATTTGTGATGATTCCGTTAGCTCCGTTGGGTGATTCTGGACTTAGAAGTTCGTATAGATCGTGATTTGGAGGTCCGTGGTAGAATTTGGATTGAAATGGCGAAAGTTGGAATTTTGAAAAGTTTGAGTGGGAGTGGACTTTTGTTATCGGGGTCGGATTTTTATTCCAAAAGTTGGAGCAGGTCCATAATATAAAATATGACTTGTACACAAAATTTGACATCAATCAGTCATGATTTGATAGGTTTCGACATCGATTGTGGAATTTGACATCCTCTGTAAATATTTTTTGGTAAATATATGGAACTGCCTTTCGGCTATACATTATTTCCTTTAATTTTTTCGCATTTACTTTTTGCTTAAGACTTAGAATATATAACTTGTGTCTCGGAATTAGTATGAATAATGTATCATCATTGCCTTTGCATAATTTTGTCATCGCTCAAATATTTTGACTTCCAAAGTCCGAATAAGATCTGGGTCCAATAACAACATTGAGTTGCTTTGACTTTGGAGGATCTGACAGAAATGAAATGAAGTATTAATTTCAGGTATTCGAATGATTCATTCAGACAAAGTTAGTCTTTTCCGAAGGTGACTTTGCCGAAGGTGACCTTTCACTTGTCTAAAATTCAAAACTGATTGATTCGATCAAACCGGGCATAGTTTTTGTAGATCTAAAATATGTAAGGACCTTAATTTTTATATTATGAACTCAGACGTCTCTGAGTTGTTTATACATTAGGGTCGAAGCTCCAATGCCTTCTGACCTTAATTTCACTATAGCCTTTTGTATTTACGGCCTTCCTCATACGCTTGGTGCCCTCGAGATTTTGTAACCCGATTTGCCTGGTCTTATTATTAGACGGTGGTCCCTGGTTTAGGGTGACCCTTAGGCTTAAGGGTATTTAAATGATTGAGAATAGCCTCGTGGACTTTTACTACCTTTGGGGTTTCATGCCCCCGGTTAATGGTGGCCTACGGGCTTAGAAGCTTTTGAACCCAATATTCTAAGTGAGATAATGGTAACATTGCTCATGTAAGAGTGAACCAATGAAGTATAGAGGGTGAATTTCTCATTTTATTACTTTGAATGTAGTGTAAATTAGTTCCCGTGGCAAGAATAAACTATTTGGACACAATTCATTTGATTGTTTGATCCTTATAACAAATCCTATTATTCCAGCCTTGGCCTTGAATGTCGAATAACATTGTCTGAAATTTCTGAACTTAGATCTTCAAATCTTGATTTGGGGTGTGATAGTCCCGTAGTACTTAAGGCTGAAATGTGAGGGCTTGAGTACTACTAATCTGATGTGGGCAGTCCCAATCCCAGATCCTTGACCATTCTTCAAAACTAAAGTAGGATGCTTCATGATGCCTTGTTAAACACCTTTCCATAAAACCCACTTCGCAAAAACCTGGTCGAAGTGAAAAAGAGTACATGTGCTTTTAGACCAAATTTGATGATTCTTGGTCTTTACTTTGATTGAGTACATGCTCGGGTTAGTTTTGAAGGATAATAAACCTTAAAGAAAATTGAATATTCATACCTTAGCAGTTGTACTGCTTTAAGTGTGCCACATCCTAGTTGTTTTGCAGTTGTTTGACACTTTTCGACTCAAGCTGGTATGAGACTTTTCCAGTTATATCGGTGACTCTATATGGTTCTTCCCAATTTAGGCCAATTTCGCATCATTCGGATTCTTGGTATGCAGTTTGAATTTTCTCAAGATCAAGTCCCTGACTCGAAAGTATCGAAGGTTTGCCCTTTGGTTGTAATATCTTCCATCCACTACTTTTGAGCTACTAATCGGACCATAGAACTTCTTGTCGGTTGTCCACTAAATCTAAAATTGTGGCCATTGCCTTGTCATTTGATACTTCCGTAGCATATTGGAACCTTAAGCTCGGTTCCCCTACTTTTACTAGAAACAATGCCTCTGCCCCGTAGACTAGAGAAAATGGTGTTTCACTGTTACTTGACCTCGATGTTGTTCAATATGCCCATAGAACCTTGGGTAGAATTTTTGTCCACTTTCGTTTTGAATCGATCAATATTTTCCTTAGGTTTTGCAGTATGATTTTGTATGTCGACTCTGCCTGAATATTCGTGCTTGGATGACAAGGGGTAGAGAAAATCTATTTGATTTTGTGATCTTTGAAGAACTTATTGACCTTGTTGCCGATGAATTATCTCTCATTGTCATATATCGGTATCCCAAACCGACAGATTATGTGATCCCAGATGAAGTCGATAGCCTCCTTCTCACTAAATTTCTCAAACATTTGTGCTTAAACCCATTTGGAGAAGTAATCCGTCATAAAGAAAATATATTGAGCCTTACCGGGTGCCCATGGTAAATGACCTACTATATCTATTCCCAACTTTATGAACGACCAAGGGGAAAGGACCAGATGGAGCATCTCCCTCGACAGATAGAACATCGGGGCATACCTTTGATATTCGTCACACTTTTGAACAAAGTCTTTTGCATCCTTATCCATTTCGTTCCAATAATACTCGGCCTTGATTAGTTTTTGGATCAACGGTCCTGCTCCCGAATGGTTTCTGCCAGTCCCCTTGTGGACTTCCCTCATCACATGATCAGTGTCCCCAAGCCCCAAATATCTTGTTAGTGGTTTGAAAATTGACCTTTTGTACAGTTGGCCATCAACCAAGCAAAACCTGGTGGCTTTAGTTCGAAGGGCCCCCGATTCATTAGGATCTGATGGTAGTTTCCCTTTCTGAAGGTAGTCCATATATTTGTTCCACCAATCCCAAGTTAAACTTGTTGAGGTTACTTTGGCATGACTGACCTCTATTACTGAGCTCATAAATTGCACAATCGGGCCAGAGTTGAATTCTTCTGAGTCTACTAATTGTCCTAAATTAGCCAATGCATCGGCCTCACTGTTCTGATCTCGAGGCACGTGTTGTAGCGTCCATTTTTTGAATCGATGTAACACTACTTGTAGTTTATCTAAGTACCTCTATATCCGTTCTTCATTGAATTCAAATGTTCCATTGAACTGGTTAACAACGAGTAGGGAATCACACTTGACATTCGATAACCTCATACCCCAAGCTTTCAATTAATTGTACACCTATAATCATAAGCTCATATTTGGCTTCATTGTTAGTCAATTTCACATATTTAATTGATTGCGTTATTTTTTCACGGTTGGGGGACTTTAGTATGATGCCTAACCCAGACCTTTTCATGTTGGACGCACCGTCCGTGAATAGGGTCCAGACTTTCAAGCTATTCCCTGAGGCGAGTAGTAATTCTTTATCGACCTCGGGAATCATGGCCGGTATTAAATCGGCCACGAAGTTTTCCAATATCTGGGACTTTATAGCGGAGTTTTGTATTCAATATCGTACTCGCTAATCTCTACAACCCACTTTGCTAGTTGGCTTGAGAGTTCTGGTTTATTCATAACATTCCTTAACGGGTACAAAGTCACACGTATATAGGATGACATTGAAAATATAAATTTAGTTTCCTAGATTCACTTGGTAAAGCAAGCGCCAATTTTTTAGGTGGATACCTCGTCTCGGGATTACCTAAAGTTCTAACAACATAATATATAGGAAATTGAGTACCTTCTTCTTCCCAAATTAGGACACCACTTACTGCTATCCCAGACACTGCCAAATAAAGGTATAACTACTCGTTTGCCTTCGGGGTGTGCAACAAAGGAGAGATTGACAAGTATTGTTTGAGTTCCTCTAAAAGTTTTTGCACTCTGAGGTCCAGGCGAAGTAGCTCTTTTTCTTTGGTAACGAGAAAAATTATTGACTTTTATCTGACAACCTGAAAATGAATCGGCCTAGTGCGGCTATTTGTTTGGCCACCCACTACCTTGTTGTCGTTAACCACAGTGCTATCTTCTATAGCCTTTATCTTATCCAGGTTGATCTTTATTCCTCAGTTAGATATCATGAAACCAAGGAACTTTCCCGAGCCTACTCCTAAGGCACACTTCTCTGGGTTCAACTTTATCTTATATTTTCTCAGTATATCGTAGGTTTCCTGAAAATGCCTCAAATGGCCCTATGCTCATAGGACTTAACTAGCATGTCATCAATATAAACCTCCATTAGGTTCCCTACTTGTTACATGAACATTCAGTTCACTAGGTGCTGGTATGCGGCAGCGGCATTCTTGAACCCAAAGGGCATTATTTATAACAATAAGTGTCGAACATAGTTATAAAAGAGGTTATCTCTTGGTCCTCCGGGTTCATCCGTATTTGGTTGTACCCGGAATAGGCATCAAGAAATATCAGCATATCGTATCCTATAGTTGCCTCAATCGTTCGATCGATGTTAGGCAAAGGAAATGAGTCTTTTGGGCATGCTTTATTCAAATTCTTATAATCCACATACAATCTAAATTTATTTTCCTTTTTAGGTACAACCACTATGTCAGCTAACCAATTCGGGTATTTGAATACCCGAATGGAACCTATATTTAAAAGTTTAGATATCTTGTCCTTGAAAAATGTGTGTTTGACCTCGGATTGTGGCCTCCTCTTCTATTTAATCGGATGGAAGCTCAGATCCAAACTCAATTTGTGAGTTGTTATATCCAGTGGAATTCCTGTCATATCTAAGTGGGATCAGGCAAACCAATTGGCATTAATTGTAAGAAAATCAATGAGTTTTTTCCGACGCTTGGGGATCAGCACCATAGGTATACCTTTATATTCAATAGATGCACAAATAGTATAACTTTTTCAAGTTCCTTGATTGTTGGCTAGGTTGCGGCGATGTCATCAGCTGACATGAAGGATCTTGTGACCTCGAAGTCGTCTTCCTCATTTGTTGGATGCTCGTCCCATTTTTTCGGCTCGGTCGGGGTCGAGACCTGTGATTGTTATTTGGTGCCTTTCTCCTATATTGGTACCTGGATCACTTCCTCAATAACGAACATGTCCTTTGCATCCGGTTTTTCCCTATGAACTATTTTGATTCCATCTAAGGCTGGAAATTTCAACACTTGGTGCAAGGTCGATGGTATTGCCCTCATTCTATCAACCTGCGGTCTTCCGAACAAGGAATTGTACCTTATCTCCCCATTGATCACATAGAACTTTGCTTGTTCAATGGTTCCAGACATGTTGACATGTAGGTTTATTTCTCCCTTTGTTGTCTCGCACGCCAAATTGAATCTGTTTAGCACTCGGACTGCTTGCACGATCTGGTCTAATAGCCCAGTTGCTCCACGACTCTCCATCAGATGATGTTGGCCGAGCTACCTGGATCGATTAACATACGATTAACTCACGATTTATTAATAATTATAGATATAACTAGTGCATCATTGTGAGGTTGAATGATCTCTCAACATCCTCATCACTAAGTGAGATGGATCCATCCGAAACATAATCTTGAGTTTGTTTTTCTCTTGTGATGGAGACTTTGGTGCGTTTCATAATCGTCCTTTGGGGAACAACTACTCCTATGATAATCATATTACTCACATGTTGGGTTTTTCCTACTCGACCTGTTTGTTTGCGTGCTCGCTTAGGAATTCCTGAAGACGACCATTATTGAACAAATAAGTCACTTCTTCTCTTAAATGTCGACAATCATTGATCCTATGCTGTGAGTACTGTGATACTTGCATATTTAATTGTGATCCTTTTATGCTAGATCATACTGAAGCGGCCTCGGCCATTTACTCTCCTTGATGCGATTGATGCCTGACACTATGCTTGCTGCATCTAAGTTGAAGTTATACTCCCACAACCTCGGGGCATCCCTAACTCCGAATGATCTGTCGAGCCTGTTTCTACTTATTAACCCGCGATTACTCGGACCCTAATCATTTTTTTTGTCATTCCTGGTCAAATTGTGATCACGTTTATTTCCCTTTCTATCTAAGTTGTAAGGCTGATATCGGTCTCAGGGTGGCCTCGACTCTCGATCTACTACTCTTTTAGACTTGTCGTTCATTTTACCGGGATAAATCGATCCCGTGGGAGCCCCCAATTGGTCGTCCTCAACTCTGATATTTGGTCGATACATGTTGTGAACATTAGACCAGGTAACTGTTACCAAATTTTGCTTCAGTTATTAAGATGCAACCAAACTTTGGGGGTTGATCCCCTGAGTAAATGCCTAAACGGCCCAATCGTCCGCAACCGGGTGATAAGTCCATTTATTCCATTTAGAACCTTTAATTACCGGAGCATTTCGTTGTCCCTCTATTTGACTTTGAACATGTTTGATTTCCTCGTCTGAACTTTAATGACTCTATTGTGAGCTTTAACAAAGGCATCTGCAAGCATAGCAAATGAATCAATAGAGTTTTGAGGTAAATTATGATACCATATCATCACTTCCCCGAATTTCTTCAGCAACACTGACTCGATCTTGTCATCCTCGAGGTCGTGGCCTTTTATAGCGCATGCATATGAGGTCACATGACCGTCTGGTCCTGTGGTCGCATTATATTTGGAAATATCAGGCATTTGGAACCTTTCTAAAATCGGCTTTGGTGTCGCACTCGGGGGGAAAGGCTTCTGAATAAACTTTTTGATATCTGGTACCTTCACTATCGGAGGTGCTCATGGGATCTGATTGGCCCTCGAGTTGCAAGTTTCCATTTTCATATCATTTCCCTCTATCTTCTTTTCGCCGGATTCTATACATTTTGTTAGTGCCTCGAGCATTTTCATCACCTCAGAATTTTCCCCGTATCCAGACCCGTTGGGCTCGGTGACAACCCATTCTTCCCTCCATGTATTTTCTTCAATCCATTCGCGTTCGACTACATTGTGTGCGTGATTTTGATTCTGCAGCTTTGCTATGGAAACTTGTTGGTCTTGCAACATCTCAAAAATCAAACGTAAGCTAATTCTATCGCTTCTCCCTTCCGGTGATTCACGATTTGATGACCAAGGTGCCCCGTAAATATTGTTAGTGGGATCAGTCAGTAGGTTAGTGTTGACAACAACCTATAAGTTGGCATAGACCGAATCATCGACCGGTACGCCATTAGGGTCGACAAGGGGTCTGTTGTTGCTCGGCAACCCGCTGTTATTTTCACAGTGATGTCCTGATTCGGCGTCAACACTTAAGTGAGAATATTGAGAGATTGACAAATTGAATAGTCCTGAAATCAAATTTCAAAGCATAAGTGTAAAATAGTGTGTATTATCAAGATTCGTATTAAATCACCACTATTATTCTTAGTCCCACGGTGGACGCCAAACTATTTACCCGTTAAAATGGATAACAATTAAATTTGTACACACTTTAAAGGATATGTGATTTAATTCAATACAAATAATTCAAGAACAGTAAATTGTTGAATTGAAATAAGATGTAATAACCAAACCAAATTGAAGTAAGCCTTGCGTTTAACTTAAATGCCAACTATCGGTCTCGATTGAGCCTTCGAGATAGAATTCGGATCCGAATAAACGAGTAAACAACTGAAGAATGCTTAAAGCAATTGCTGATAGCTAAAGTAAATTTTATTGCCTTGTTATGCATGAAAAAGTGAGTCAGAAAAATAAAGGGGTCCTCCTCTTAACCCTAGTAAGTGTAAATGGAGTAAAAAACTTTTTCTTCCTCCTTTTCCATGAAAATAAGATCTGCAGTCAATACCGAGCATGATCCGCGCTGCAATATCCAGCTAATGGTGGATATTTCAGCTTCTCGTTTGTCTCCTTCAATCGCCTTTCCTTTTATACTCTTTTATTCTCCGCGTTTGGCCATGCTCGGACCCATTATATCATTCATCCATTCTTAATTCTGATTTGTGGGTATCTTCGGGCTCACCCGAGTTAGTAACAAGTAACGTCATTTCTCGTTTCACAATAAAAAATTAGAAACAACTCTATCCTCGACTTTATCCGTTTACAGTTATAAAAAAATAGTGACAAAATTTAAATGACACCCAGAGAAAATGCCTATTTATTGTTCCGTTAATAAACTATTGTTTGTTTTGGATGTATCTAGTCACCTTTTCTCTTCTAATGCTCCCCATGGGGAAGATTTTTAGTAATTCTAGCTTAGTACATATGATTAGAGGCGGAGCTAGGATTTAAAATTTATGGATTTTGAATTTACCTTAATACTTATACATCAACTTAGTTACTGGATTCGCAATTAAATATTTATAATATTTAATAAATTTTTTAATATAAATATATATTTAAACAAAAATAATTGAGTTCGACTGAACCCGCACCTATAAGGCTAGCTCCGCTCTGTGTATGATGCCTTTTATGTATCTTCTCAGTTCTCGTGTATCTGTTAAACTTATCTATAATATAAGCATCTTTTCGACCAAAAAAGGAAAGGAAAATTGGAATCCAAATATAATTTTTTAAGTATGTTTTGCAAATGAACGCATATTCACGGAATAATTCTTTTTCTTTTTCCTGACCGTATTTCAACTGTTCCACATTCTCCTAAGGAGTACGTGGGCCTCAACTGTCAGCAAACAAGCACGTGCACATCAGGGGGTTAACTTTCCTTCCTGAATTGACACATCATCATCATCTTCAGTTCCATCTTTCCATTCTACAGCCTCTGCTCTCCGCTGATCGCCGCTGCTATAAGACGGAGCTCCGTTACCTTTTCTATCGGAGTTGACTCGGAATAGTTTATGAGCCTATATTCTTTCCAATTTTTTTCACATTACAGAACCCTTATTAAACCCTTGAGCATTCCGCCACCGTCGTCGTCGTTGACGATGAAGGACCGGCCGCCGCCGTCATCCGTTTACGTCCCTCCACATCAACGACTCCTCCGTTCAGTAATCACTGCAGTTCCTCCACAGTCCGGTGGCTTCCGTTCTACAGCAATCGATCCCAAGCCTATTCCGAACGCTCAGCAGCAAATTCAGCAGCCACAACAAATGCGAGTGCTGCAACAGAAGAGAACTTCACGATTTGATGAGGTTGTACTTTCTCAAGAAGTTTCCGCTTGTGATATTGACCTTACACCCTATCAGGTAGGTGAGGCTTCTCTCGTCTCGTCTGTTTGTAGCACTCTGAAGTTTAATGATGTTAACAAGAGAACATTTCGATAATTCCAAAAAAAAATATTTAAAAAAGTACTATGCACGTCTCATTTTAGGTGATGGTGTTTGAGCTGGAAGCGGAGCTAGGATTTGAAGTTTATGGCTCTAAATATGCCACCCAACTCATATCTCGTTTAGTTAGTGGGTTTGCAATTAAGTATTTATACATATTTAGTGGATTTTCTAGTAAAAAATAGGGTCTAAGCAAAAGCTATTGGGTTCGTCCATACCCACTTGTGAGCACTGAGCAATACTCTACCTCGGCCCCTGGGTTGAGCATACTATGAGAAGTCTAAAATTAAATTGTTTCTGCAGCCTAAAAAACAGCCTTAAAAAGTGTCACATAAAGTAGAACGGAAGAAAATATTCCATAATAGTGAACACCGAGAGAACTCCACCGATGCAAAACATATCATGAATCTTCTAACTATTTGATTCTTTGGGACGTGCTCCCCTAGGCATGCATTACATAGATATCCAACTTAAGTGTTGAATGGACAAAGAGTTTCAATAAAATGGCCTGAATAGAGTCAATAGGAAAAATGCCTGAGTAGAGTACAATGTATATATAAGATTCATATAATTGACCTCAGCTAGTTTGAGATTGAGGTATAGTTGATGTTTCATATATTGAGTTCACGTGAGCAAGTAAATCTGCGAATTATTGTGAAAGAATCATGGGGTCCTAACTCAGTTTTTGGTATGCTTATACCTATCAGTTTTTCCACTATTTTGGACTGTGCTTGAATCATTGTATAATGTTTCAATTTGACTTAGTAGGAACAAGTTAATTGGGCTTAAAATGTGGAAATCTCAATGATGGCATTAGTTTTTATAAAAACAAGATGATTGTATAGTTTCAATTAGAACTGAATTATTGCCCAATTTCAATCAAAACTCATTTTTGAGCAATTTAACTCAAATAGTGTTTTCATTTTCAATGGTATGTAACTCAAATTTCCATTGTAGTAGTAATGTAAATTTACTTGAGTAGCTTACATCGTATAAGCACCCATGTTGGATCCTCCAAAAATATACTACTTTTGGAGGATCCGTCATGCACCCGGCGAAACCGGCGATATTTTCGGAGAGTCCAAGCAACATAAAGGTAGACAACCATATCTACTTATCAAGTCCAGGCCTAATATAGAGCTTTAAATCTATGAAACCCGACATGCGTGGGTTGTATTCGAGGGTCATATGTACCTAAGCACTAAATTGCACTGGCAAGCATCACATGCATGCTAACTTGGTTTAGGCATGGTTGTTTTCTGATGCTCGAACCTTTGTTGTTCAGGCATGTAACAAGATCTGAATAAGGAGAATGTTTAATGAGAATTTCTAGGCTACTGTTATTAATATAACGACGAATAAAGTTTCCATTGCCAACACCTACAACTCTGTTCCTTAAATAATTGGTATGTAGTGCATTATGAGTTTGGTTTGTTTAAATAAGTAGTATCAATAAAATTGAAAAATTAAATCAGTCCATTCCTCAGCCTCTTCCTCATTCTATTCTGAGCTATTTTTTGGCTCGATGATTTTGTGCCCTAGTATGGCTCTTCCTCTTTTTCTTCATGGACCTTCTAACTCTTCCATTTCCTTTTCAAGTTCTCACTCTCTTTCTCCTCCTCATCGTCTTTCTTCAATGTTCAGTGCTTGCTGTTGTTAGTCCTCTCATAATACGCCGTTTAGTTACTTGTCCTGATACATGCCGAATTATCAAGTAATATGCTGACCAGTGGGAACACTGTTTTTTTTTCTGGAGTTAATAGCTTGTTTTAATGCTGGAACTGGCTGCAGTTATATTCTTATTCAAATATTTGTAGCTATTAGCTGAAAAACGGAGTACAACCTTTTAAAACATAAAATTGGTTTTAGTTTGCACCTCTCCAGTAAGTTGCATCTGAACTAAAGAGTTTCCATGCTCCCAATGTTATGTGTCACCTTAACTACATGTTGTCAGCATTTTTCTGTTGCTGAGTGATGGAATCACTGCTCTGGAACATGGTGCATGAATCGATGTACCCCTAGATGATAGGCACACATGGTGGAGACTAGAACTTGTCAATTAATCTGAACGACTCAACCGTAACCCATAGGTTTAGGCGCGAATGGCATATTTGTATGTGGAGCATCCTTGACATGAATGAGGTTTTTAAACTTTCTTTTTAGATCTGATGATGAAGTTTTTATGTGTCAGAGAATTATTGCTTTGTCATGGAAAATAACTGACCGCGTCCTGCCACTTTCACTTGCATGTCTATGTTAAGGCCTGCATGCATTTACAGCAAATTATTCCAGTATGCTTGTATCACAGATATATGGCACTTGACCATTCTATAACATAAATGGATTCCAGGGTGCTGCCATATCTGACAACACTGAAGCATGGAAATCGAAGCTCGCTGCTCTGTTACGCGACATGGATAAACAAGAGGTGCTCTCAAGGGAGAAAAAGGATAGGCGTGATTATGAGCAAATAGCAGCTTTAGCGAGCAAAATGGGTTTATATAGGTATCTTTCATCAAGAAGTGTCTTGTTTATAGATTTGTTTTGGTACAGGACTTTAAGTTGCCACCACCCTTTGCAGCAACCTATATTCAAAAGTAGTTGTTATCAGCAAGCTTCCATTACCAAACTACAGGTTTGATTTGGATGATAAGCGTCCTCAGAGAGAGGTATGTTGTTGACGGTTAGATCTTGTTATTCAGTAATTTAAATTCGACTCAACACAAATGCTTCCACTTCTATTTACCTTTTCTTATTTGATTATCTTTATCTAGATTTACATTGCTGTTGCTTCCCACTTGGTCAGCCTTTATCGGTTTTACATGCTTGTTTCCTGTTTACCCTACTCTCCCCCTTTCTGCCTCTTTTTCCTGTTCTTTATTTCCTTAATGATACGATTGCATCCTTCAAATAATTGTCAGGTGATCTTGCCTCCGGGTTTGCCAAGACGAATAGATACTTTTCTCGGAGAATACTTGTCTCATAAGCCAACGAGTGTGGCTGTACTTTCACGATCAAGCAGTAATGGTAGTATAGCTACTGATGAGGGTCTATTTGAGCAGCCAGAGTTACTCCCTCAAAGTGAGGCTTCCATGGAGAACATCCTTTGGCGTAGGAGCATGCAAATGCGAGCTGAGCAACAAACTTGGCAGGTTTAATCACCTCAAAAAATTTAGAGCATATTGACGTCTGTGCAAATTAAAAATGATCTCCCTCTTCCAGCCTTTTGTCATTTCTTCAAACAAGATACTTAGTTTTCGTGGGCTACTTTCTATAGGCCAGACATTACAAGTGAAGTGTGCTGCCTGAAACCTATGATGGAGTGAGATTTAAACATGCTACAACTATACATTCTTCTTAATTTGTCTGGAGTCTGGACTAAGCAATAAAAATAGGTGTTGAGATTGCATTCTTTCCGGTAACATGCTAAAGGTAAAACAAATACATGTAGGTTGCATGCTTTAATCAAATACTATAGAGTGCACGAGAATAAAGTTACACTAGCTGATCTGTCGGAATGTGTGTAGCTACACTGCACTTAGTATTATCTTTCCAGGAGATTCGCACTATATGATATTGCAGGGGCAGAACTCGGTAAAGGCACTTTCTTCTACTACATTTGAATTTACTATTGCTGGAGTAGCCCTTAAAATATCAAGAACATAATTAGCAAGTAGTATTGGTTTTTGTTTTTTCTGCACGTCTTCTTTGAATTATTGTCTTTTCTCTAACTTCTCAAAAAGAAAAAAAATTGTTGTTCACTTGCTGTTTTCCTCTGACCTGCTACGGTGAGAGATAGGACATTTCTGTACTTAAATATAACTTGCAAAAGTTATCAGTGGTATGTTTTAAAAAATTAGGACGCAACACACTCAAGTCCAAAGGTATAATGTTGTTTATTCAGAAGTCTTTCTTTATGTTTATCCCCAAGAGTTTATACATTACATTCCCAGTTAGTTGAGAAAATACTAGTAGTTATAGTATATAACACGTGATGACCTTGCTTTTGCCTTCATTTTTTTCCTTCAAGATGCCTCACTTTTGATATGCTGATATCTTCTCATTCTTTCTCCAGTGTTTCTCTTTTCTTCCGTTCAGGGGCTCACACTTCGTTGTTTTAGACTGTACTTCAATTTCTTGGTTCTACCCGAAACACATGGGCATTCAGATGATAACAATAAATAAAAAAACAAAAAATTGGCACTCAGTTAAGAAACAGCCTCTCTGCCCTTTCCGGTAGGGGTAAGGCCCGTCTACATATTACCCTCCCGAGACCCCACCTTGTGGGACTATACTGGGTAGTTGTTGTTGTTGTTGTTGTTGTTGTCAGTTAAGAAGAATATTAGTCATCTTTGCGTTTTGGAGAATTTTGATGCTCAGATAGGAACAATATCAATCATAATTGTGTTTTGAGATCTGATTCATAGACCTAACTAATATTATTGAGGACTCTGGTTTAGTTATAGATGTGACAAAACTTTTGGTTTAGAGTCTTAATTTAGGAAGTGTAAAAGCAGTCAGTAGTTGGTCAAAACTTTAACATAAACATTGCGCTAGCTGTAGCTCGCGATTTGTGAAATGCTTTAGTTCATATCAAAGCTTAGCACTGATAGAGAAACTAAGAGGTCCTTGTTCAAGGCGTTAAGCAAAAGCCCCCATAGGTCTTCAATTGAATGGCATAAACAAAAATGGAGTTTCTTTAGTATTAGGAGATTTCTTGATGCAAACCTATAATACCCGCATTCATAGGAAAAGAAAAACTTCCAATCCCCTATAAGTCTGATAACTTTGGTGACGAATATTAAATTCTTTTTATAAATGAATTTCTGAAAATTTATATAAATGGAAATCCAATCTCAACTGTCTGTAGGGAAAATAGTATGTGCTAGAGTGAGTAAACAGTCTGCTGCTGTCACTTGGTTCCTTTGACCCTTCTGCACTAGATTTTTCCTGCACTATATCTTCTTAATACTGTATCTCCACAGTTTGTAACTTTTTATAGCTCCTTTTTTTGTACTGTTTATTTCTTTTTACAAGGTTAGTAAAATTTTCTAAGTATCTTTGTTGTTTTTTGTTCTCCTCGTGGAAGGTGGATTCATGGGATAACATTCTTGTTTGTTATAGGAATCACCAGAAGGTTGGAAGATGCTGGAATTTCGTAGTAGTCTACCTGCATATAAGGAAAAAGAAGCGATATTAAGTGCCATTTCGCAAAACCAGGTATGTTAGATCTTGAGAATCTATCCTCAACCTCGTGGAGTGTCGTAGCTGTCAGTGAGAGGTCCCCATGTACATCTTATATTATTGGTGAAGGAGAAAAAGAGCTTCTTTTGATTCTGTTGTTTTTATGAAACGTTTGAGGTGTAAGACCATTAAATATGTGGTTGTGAAATATCATCAAACAGTATTATCATATATTTAACCATTAACATTCACTAAGGGCAGTTGGTGGGCAAGCAAGACATCCCACGATTAGAATCCAAGAATGAAGGATTTTAATCAGGACACTAAGTGGTCGTTTATACATAGAATAAGGATAATTATCCTGGGATAAAATTTGGGATTAACTTTATCCCATGTTTGGTTTGGGGTATTAGCTAATCCCGGGATAACTTTTACCCTAAAATCGTGGGATTTGCTATCCCATATAAAGGTGGGAAAAGGATATCCCACCATTGTACCAAACAATGCCTAAAAGTAGTATTACTTTCTGTCTAATGCTAGTTTTATTGGACAAATAACAAGAATAATTGGCAAAAATCCATCTCGACATTCAATTTGAACTCAAAGTAAATTTCAGTACCATACTCTTGAAACAACTTTCATTTGCAGTTGCAAAAGCTTTTCTACAATATTTTTCTTCAAACTAACTGTATCTCAACCCTTTGACACGAGTTTATGTGTTCTTACAGGTCTCATAAAAATGCTATGTTATCCACAAATTTTACGAATCAAAAAATCTAATATACAACAATTGTATAACATACAAAACCGTACCTTATAAAAGAAGCAATAGTATAACATAGAAGGGGAAGATACGGAACAATTAGCGACGTCGTAAAAAACTTGAGCATTCAACCCAAGACCTTGATGCAGCGGGTGGAATTGCTCAGGACGATTATTAATCCCTATTGAACCATACACGGTTTGGTACAGTGTCAGTGATACATATCTAACGCTTTCTGATATGTGTAACTGGGTCTACAGAAACATGAGGTAAAAAAGTTTATCTATTGTTTTCGTTTTTGGGCTTGGCTCAACATTCAGAAAAGCGGATATGGAGCATAGAGTATAGGAGTGAAGAATAGACAGGAGTTGAGAGAGGAGGGCATTGAGAAGTGAACTTGGAGTTGAGACAGGACCTGAAGTAGATTTAGTAGCTCAAATGGTTGGGATGGGAGAGAGAAGCTCGTGCTTATAAGTGGCTGATATAGTTAACATGAGGTAATGTACAATTGGATTAGAAGTGGAGAGAATGATTGTTATAATGGACTTGCATGCGGAAAATGGCTTACTGAAGTTCGGTTCTAGTACCATGTAAAAGAGTCTGGTTGTCCTACCCAAAATATTAAGGTAATGGGAGTAGATTAGGATCATAAATTCCTTTAGAAATTCTTAGAAATGATGTGGGATAGTTATATATATCAATAAAGTAAAATATTGGATAGTTGTATATCTCAATAAAGAAAAGCAAGAAGAGATAAGAGCAGGGTTGGCTCTAACATTGTAGTTAATAAGGCTTGTGCCTTAGGGGGCCTCCATTTTTTTACAAATAATAGGTTTATAGGTATTTAAATAAAATAAAATATACTACTTTTAGTACAAAATATTACATATAAAAGAAAAGTAATTTTTTATATATGTAAATAAAGTAACCTTTTCGCTTACTTAAAAATTGGTAGGATGAATAGCTTTTCTAACGTGTGAATTAGAATTGATTTGACAAGGAAAATAGTACAAGTAGAAGATACTATATACTTAATCAAATAAAAAGGCTTGATTTTTTTTCATTCAAATATTTATATTGCTTATAATATAATGTTAACAATTCCTATAACAGTTGCGTCAACGGAAAGAAATTTTTCAAAATTAAAATTGAAAAAATCTTAGCTAAGATCAACAATGTCTCAAGAACGATTAAATGAGTTGGCTATATTATCAATTGAAAAGGAATTATTGGAAGAGATTGATTATAAAAAAATATTAACAACTTTGTGTCTCAAAAAAGCTAGAAGAATAGACTTCAAACAAAAATATGTATTATAATCTTTTAGAAAAAAATTAGGCCTCGTGCCCACAATTGTACTTGAGCCGCCCCTGGATAAGAGGAAATTGTTGCAAACATAAAATAAATGGCAAAAAAGACAAATGAAGCCAGATAGAGGGAGGGAGAGAGAGACTGAGATTATGGATAAGAAGGCGATTGTGAAAGGTAAGAGAGAGGGCAGATGACATGCATTTGCGGGATAGGGGAGGGAAAAGAGGACAAGGGTAGGAAGGAGAATAGAGGCACATGGTTGAAAGATGGACAGTCAGGGAGGGTGAAGGAGAAGATGTGAGGGCAAGAGTCCCAAAGAGGGTGGGATTGGAGATTTCTCCCTAGTGCAGTGAGGGAGAGAGAGAGAGATTGAAAATTGTGCTAGAGTTTGGTGTTGGCCTATTTATAGGTGAGGGTCAAAAAAATTTCTTGAGACCCAATCCCAGGATAGTTTTCCCGACATGATCGTTCCCTCTTTTGGATGGAGTATTACCGTAGATTAGCAATCCCAAATTAGTCCAGTCACAGTTCATTGTTTGTCCAGTTCCATATCTGGTACCAAATGTGAGATATCTGGGAAAGCATTCACATACCCTCGGAGAACCAAAAGTTTCTGGCCTGGCACAAAGCAGATGAGGGGCGAGGAAATGGGAAAAATGATGCATGAAATGAAAGGAGTGTGTTTTGAAGTATGTCCCAGCTTTGTTAATCTCATCCTTTTACTCATGGATTAGGGGGTGTGGCTTTAGCAAAGAAGTAATACATGAAAAGATTTACATCTTGCAATGAATCCTCCTGGTGAAGAATAAAGATCGAATAAGATAGCAAAGTGCAGTTGTTGGAGCCCTTTGAAGTTCTGTCAAATTCGTCTAGCATTCTGGTAACTCCATTACTGGGTGTTAGTGTTGTCTGCAAATGACCTCTCCGCTCAATTGAAGAGTGGTGTGGCCAGCTCTTAGCTTGGTAAACTATTTTTTATTTAGAAAACTAATGAAGCTCAGAATTGAAGGTGTGAAACAAAACATGAAATAGCTGAATGCCTTGGTAAAGATTTGATTTTTTTGAAATTTATCCTGATGATGCTAATATTAAGAAAAGCTTTTCCGTACGCACAGGTGGTTATTATCTCAGGTGAAACTGGTTGTGGGAAGACCACACAGATTCCCCAATTTATTTTAGAGTCTGAAATTGAGTCTGCTCGCGGAGCCATGTGCAGTATCATATGTACTCAGCCAAGAAGAATATCTGCTATGTCTGTATCTGAAAGAATTGCTGCAGAGAGAGGGGAGTTGTTGGGTGAAACAGTGAGTTTATGTACTAGCAAATTAACTGCCAACACATTCCACCACACGTTATCTCTTTGCACAGCGTTCTGACTGAAAATTTGGAATAAGTATTCTGTCTTCTTTGATGTCTCTGTAGGTTGGATATAAAGTGAGGCTAGAAGGTGTTAAAGGGAGGGATACTCACCTCCTCTTCTGTACCACTGGTATCTTGTTGAGAAGACTACTAATTGACAGAAATCTGAAGGGTATCACACATGTAATTGTGGACGAAATTCATGAACGTGGAATAAATGAAGGTATATTTTGTTTTTAAAGAGATTGTGAAGTTCATGAAATCTGATTTTTAACAACTATGTCTTGTACCAGACTTTCTGCTAATAGTTCTAAAGGATTTAATCCCTCGCCGGCCTGAGTTAAGGTTGATTTTGATGAGTGCCACCTTAGATGCAGAGCTTTTCTCTTCATACTTTGGTGGGGCTCCGCTGGTCCACATTCCGGTGAGTAAGTTGGTTGGCTAGTTGTGTTTTTAATTGATGTGCAGTATTAATTTCTGCCGATGGTCCTTTTCTATTGATTCTTGTTCTATTACTACCTGAATTCCAATTTATGTGGTGAGACATAGTTTGACTACATGGAAAGTTTAAGGTTAATTTGTCTTGTATATTATACTGGTAGAGTAGTAAAAGAAAATAGTAAAACAGGTGTTTGTATAAAAAAAGCTAAATAGTAGTTAAAAACTTAGTAGAATAAGGAAAGATCATAACTGTTTAAACTTGAATAATGTGAATAGTTGAAGTTTGCCAAAGTTGTTAGAAAAATATTTTTGCTAAGTGTTTCTCTTCCTAAAGATGTTTCTGTCTGAGATTTGCTTCCTTTTTTATGTATCTTGCTCATGAGATTTCTCCTTTTTATCAGTTAAATTACTTCCTTTGCTCCAATTTTTGTGTCACTCTTCTATTTTGGACATGCAAAATGTAGACAAAATTCCTTTTTTTTATACATATCACAACTTTCATGAATTCAAGTACTTTACAACAACAACAACAACCCAGTATAATCCCACTTAGTGGGGTCTGGGGAGGGTAGTGTGTACGCAGACCTTACCCCTACCCTGGGGTAGAGAGGTTGTTTCCAAATAGACCCCGGCATCCTTCCCTCCAAGAGCTTCCCACCTTGCTCTTGGGGAGACTCGAATTCACAACCTCTCGGTTGGAAGTGGGAGTTGCTTACCATCAGAGCAACCCCTCTTGTCTAAATTCAAGTACTTTAAATTATTCAAATTATCAACTTTGATATGACTTTTTCTATATTGAACTAACTTTTCAACCAATACTGTAATATTCTCTTGCACTATTATTAAGGCTGAGGTGGTTCGGGCATGTACGGAGGAGGGGTCCCGATGCCCCGGTGAGGAGCTGCGAGCGGCTGGAGATTGTTGGTGGTCGGCGGGGTAGAGGGAGGCCTAGGAAGCATTGGGGAGAGGTGATTAGGCAGGACATGACTAGAATGCAGGTTACCGAGGACTTGACCCTTGATAGGGGAGTCTGGAGGTCTAGAATCAGGGTTGCAGGCTAGGGGCTCTTAGAGTCCTTCGTTCGCCCCACCCGGGGTTGGGTGTGGGATAGTAGGGTTACCCGTAGATGACTAGTGTTTTAGCGTAGGTCCCCTCTTGGTTGGTAATATGGTAGTTGTCGCTTGTTATTGCCGCATGCGACGGTATTTATGTTTCTTATGTTTACATAATCATTTACGTTATTTTTGCAGGATTACTTATGCTTTGTTTTGTTATTGTGTTTTGTCTTGCCTTGGTTCCTAACTTTATCTTTGTTTTCCAATGCAGCTTTTCATTCTGTCCTATGCGCCGAGGGTCGCTTGGAAGCAGCCTCTCTACCCTTTTGGGTAGGGGTAAGGCTGTCTACATATTACCTTCCCCAGACCCCACCTGGTGGGAGTATACTGGGTAGTTGTTGTTGTTGTTGTTGTTGTTATTATTAATAACCAGTCTAATCAACATCTTAAACTCCAGATCTATCCGATTGACCCTCATATGGAACTAGACATAGTAAGAACTTCATTAAAAATCATTGTAAAAGAATGAAAATATCTGAGGACGAGAATGAAAATATCCGAGGACGTCTTAAAATAGAAACTGTAGCATATAACTTGAGACAGCGCACGACTTGTGTTTGTTGGTAGGCACTGCCGATACTCACTTTGTTGAGAAACTGTTTTTAATTTCATAAGGGTCATGTGTTAAGCTCCTTTGCTAGTTGAGCATTGAAGATAACAATTAGGTCCCTTATCAACCAAAAAACAAAGATCACAATTAAGTTATGGTTATTGATGTGGAAGTCTCAATCCTGAAGTATATTCTTTTTAACTCTTGGTGAGAGGTTCTGCTCCCATTGTCGCTTGATGGGTGCATCAAGTCCTCCATTTGCGGAACCGTTAAGTGTCTCTCTCCTTTGCGACATGCACCATTCGCTGCTCAAGAAAAGCAATGAACTAGTGTTGGCAAAGCCTTCTAATGGGAAATGATGTGGATATTTGATTAATTTAGCAAGCCAGTTATAACTATCAAAAAGTTTATTAACCCAGAAATAACTGCTAGTTCTTCATTTGGTAGTTCAGTCTTGCTAAATGGTTTTCTATTCTCATTTGAAGTCTACTTTGTTTGTTGAGCTTCTATAGTTCTTTTATTTGTAGTATGCATTTTTGTTTTAAATGTACTTACTGTTGTGAGATGGAGAGCCGATCTTCAATTTCTTCGGACTGATATACTGCTTTGTTGCTTTCTTCAATAAATCCAATATCATCTTTCCTAGAAATCCGAATGTCAACGGTTGCTTATTACGCTGTAGAAATCCTTTTGGAATCTGTTTATCACTATGTTGCATTCATGAGTCAGTGAGTCACTAAGCTTCCCTTTATCTTTTTTTTTTTGTGATAAAGGAAAAAGAACAAAGATAAAGGGAAGCTATCTCTGGTATCTATAAATAGCAATATCATAAAGGAGATGAAATGAGGACAGGTCGGATTACATTTGGTTACTCCATATAAATGTAGTGCAAACTGTTTTGATCCAAATGAACGTTAGGTGGATTGATCTACAACCAATTGTTTTATTTAACCTATTGAAATGTTTGCCGCTGATCGTGGATATAATATGCAATAGAAAATGACATGCAGAATTCACTGTTCAAAGAAATCCTAGAGAAGAGATTGCTAAGAGTATCCCTATCAACATCTGGGGAGACCAGGTTAAAGTTGGGTCTGTCTACCTCCTTTTGTGTGGTTGGGTGGTGTAATATTTATGTAGGCTTCTTGTTATGCTGCTACAAATCAAATTAGATGGTTAGGTTTTTTCCGATGAGAAGTCAGAAGGGTATAAATCTAGAAAGATTACTCGCTACCTTATCCGAGGAAAAAAAATCTGGAATGATTACTTGCATGAAGGGTTTTGACAATATCAGTTGAGATTGGGATTTGATCAGCTTCCCTTTTTGCGGTGCTTATTTTGCTTAGAGAAGACACAGATCTTCCCAGTTGCTAAAAGGAATAGGAGTGAATTTTTCCGGTTCAGGATGTGGGGTTTTTTCTAATTGAGTTTGTGGTAGTTTATTTCAGTTTATTTCTTCTGAGAAGTTAGTTATTGGAGGAGACTTTAATGGTCATATTGGGGCTGAGGCTGGCGGATATGATGAGGTGCACGGGGGCTTTGGCTTTGGTACCAGGAACGGAGGAGGCACTTCTCTGCTTGATTTCGCCAGGGCTTCCGAGCTCCTGATTGCGAACTCGACATTCCGGAAGAGGGAGGAGCATTTGGTCACCTTCAAGAGTTCGGCGGCGAGGACTCAAATTGACTACATCCTCATCCGAAAAAGGAGCGATAGGGGCTTGTGCAAGGACTGCAAGGTTATTCCGGGAGAGTCTTTTTCAACTCTTCATAGACTACTAGTGATGGATGTCGATCTCTGGGTGAAGAAGAACCGGAGGGGCGCCCAGGGTCAACTGCGGATTAGATGGGGAGCTTTGTCTAAGGAGAAAGCACAGGAGCTGGAAAGGAGGTTAGTGGAGGGCGGAGCTTGGAGAAGTTCTGGGGAAGCGGACGCTATGTGGACAGTGACGGCGAACTTGGTTAGGGGGGCAGCACGGGACGTGCTCGGGGTAGCTAAGGGTTATTCAGGCAGACATCAGGGTGATTGGTGGTGGAACGAGGTAGTCAAAGGAAAAGTGGAGGTGAAGAAGGCGGCGTTCGCTAGGATGGCAGGGAGCGCAAGTGAGGAGGAGCGGAGAGCGAACAGGTTGGTCTACAGGGAGGCGAGAAGAGAAGCTAAGATGGCAGTCACGGAAGCTAAAAACGCGGCGTTCGGTCGCATGTATGAGGAACTAGGGGAGAGAGGTGGTGATAAGAAGTTATTCCGGTTGGCCAAAGCAAGGGAGAGGAAGGCACGTGATCTAGACCAAGTCAGGTGTATGAAGGACGAGGATGGTAGAGTCCTGATTGGGGAATCGCAAATCAAACAGAGGTGGCAGGCGTACTTTCGGGATCTTCTTAACGAGGGGGGGGGGGGGTCGGAGCATAGAGCTAGGGGAGTTGGGGCATACAGAGCGCCATAGAGACCTTGGGTACTGCAGGCGCATTAGGGTGGAGGAGGTCTTAGGGGCATTGCGTAGGATGAGTAGGGGTCGAGCAACCGGGCCTGACGAGATCCCGGTGGAGTTCTGGAAGTGCATGGGTAAAGCTGGAAGTGAGTGGCTCTCTAGGCTGTTCAATGCGATCTTCATGACTAAAAGAATGCCGGATGAGTGGAGGTGGAGTACAGTGGTGCCCTTGTACAAGAACAAAGGGGACATCCAGTGCTGCAACAATTACAGGGGCATCAAATTAATAAGCCACACGATGAAGGTTTGGGAGAGGGTGATTGAGGCGCGGGTGAGGGAGACGACAACTATATCTGGGAACCAGTTCGGTTTCATGCCGGGTCGCTCCACCACAGAGGCGATTCACCTAGTCAGGCGGATGGCGGAACAATTCAGGGATAAGAAGAAGGACCTCCATATGGTGCTTATCGACTTGGAGAAGGCGTATGACAAGGTCCCGAGGGAGGTGCTATGGAGGTGCTTGGAGGCGAAGAGTGTGCCAGAAGCCTATATAAGAGTAATCAAGGACATGTACAATGGAGCTAAGACTAGGGTTAGGACGGTGGGGGGCGAATCAGACCATTTTCCTGTGGTAATGGGGCTCCATCAAGGATCGGCGCTGAGCCCCCTGTTGTTCGCCTTAGTGATGGATGCTCTAACCCGACATATCCAAGGGGATGTGCCTTGGTGTATGCTCTTTGCTGATGATATAATATTGATAGACGAAACGAGGGCCGGTGTTAGTGAAAGGTTAGAGATATGGAGACAGACCCTCGAGTCTAAGGGTTTCAAAATAAGCAGATCTAAGACAGAATATCTGGAGTGCAAGTTTGGCGACGAGCCGAGTGGGGTAGGCGGGGAAGTGATGCTTGGTTCTCAGGCCATCGCCAAGAGGGACAGTGTAAGATACCTTGGGTCTGTGATTCAGGGGGACGGAGAGATTGACGGGGACGTCACCCATCGGATAGGAGCGGGGTGGTCAAAGTGGAGGCTCGCTTCAGGGGTGCTGTGTGACAAGAAAATTCCACACAAACTCAAGGGGAAATTCTACAGAGCCGTGGTTAGACCCGCGATGTTGTATGGGGCGGAGTGCTGGCCCGTGAAGAACTCGCATGTTCAGAGAATGAAGGTCGCAGAGATGAGGATGCTTAGGTGGATGTGTGGGCACACCAGGCTGGACAAGATCAAGAATGAAGTTATTCGACAGAAGGTAGAGGTGGCCCCGGTGGACGAGAAGATGCGGGAAGCGAGGCTGAGGTGGTTCGGGCATGTTCGGAGGAGGGGCCTCGATGCCCCGGTGAGGAGCTGCGAGCGACTGGAGATTGTTGGTGGTCGGCGAGGGAGAGGGAGGCCTAAGAAGTATTGGGGAGAGGTGATTAGGCAGGACATGACCAGAATGCAGGTTACCGAGGACATGACCCTTGATAGGGGAGTCTGGAGGTCTAGAATCAGGATTGTAGGCTAGTGGCTCATAGAGTTCTTCGTTCGTCTCTCCCGGGGGTGGGGTGTGGGATAGTTGGGTCACCCATAGGTGATTATGGTTGTTAGTATGGTAGTTACTGCTTGTTATTATTGCATGCGACTGTATTTATGTTGCTTATGTCTTCAGAATTATTTATGTTATTTTTGCGGGAGTACTTATGCTTTATTATTTTGTTTGTCTTGCTTGTGTCTCTAATTTTACCTTTGTTTCTTAGTGCAGCTTTCCCTTTTTTATCCTATATGCCGAGGGTCGATTGGAAACAGCCTCTCTGCCCTTTCGGGCAGGGGTAAGGCTGTCTACATATTACCCTCCCCAGACCCCACTTGGTGGGAGTATACTGGGTAGTTGTTGTTGTTGTTGTTGTTACATTGCTTCCACATTGTTTTGTGGGTATTTGGTTAAAGTACATGTCAAATGCATTATCTGGTGATGGCTCATTAAAAAAAATAGTATTATGTGTTGATGGGAACGTTTAAACTAAAATTTTACTTTCTTCATCAGTGAATTTCTCTTTTTGCTATCCTTAAAATTAGGAATCTCATGAATAGTTGAGTGCTTTAAGTTGAAAAGTTTTTCCATTGTGTCTATTAGGGATTTACATATCCCGTTCGCACTCATTTCCTCGAAAATATTCTGGAGATGTCGGGATACAGATTGACGCCAGACAATCAGATTGATGATTATGGTCAGGAGAGAACGTGGAAAATGAACAAGCAAGCTCCAAGAAAAAGGAAAAGCCAGATTGCTTCTGCTGTTGAGGTTTCCAACTTAAAGCAACTTCCACAGTTTTCATTTGCTACAATTCCTGGGCTAATATATTCTTTGTCGTCAGGATACCCTCAGAGCCGCTGATTTCAAAGAATTTAGCCCTGTGACACAGGAGTCTTTGTCTTGTTGGAATCCTGATTGTATAGGCTTCAATCTTATAGAACATATTCTATGCCATATTTGTGAAAATGAAAGGCCTGGTGCTGTTTTAGTTTTTATGACTGGTTGGGATGATATAAATTCTCTGAAGGATAAGCTACAATGTCATCCTATCTTGGGAAATACCAGCCGTGTTTTATTGCTGGCATGCCATGGTTCTATGGCTAGTATGGAGCAGGTAAAGAAATTTGCATTTATCCTTTTACCTTGCATTTGCTTTACATGCTATATTTTTCTTACATGCAATTGTTAAGAAAATGTTCTGTTACTAATCTAAAATTATGATATAAGCATTACTAGTCATTCATGTTCTCTGTCCTTAAACGTTTGGTAATTTGTTATTGTGTTCTGCCCATTTACTGGTGATTTGATGCTTCTCCTGTCTATCAATAAGATGGCTTTTCTTACCTTTTGACTTATTAGATTGAGCGGTTCTATAATTCACTAATTGCTACTTCAGAAAATAAAAAGAGTTCACAGATGTTAATTTTCCAGTTTAACATCTAAGTTCTTTTTGTGTTGCTTACTCATTACTCTCGCTTCATGCATTTAGAGGTTAATATTTGACAAGCCTGAAGATGGAGTGAGGAAGATAGTGTTGGCTACAAATATTGCTGAAACCAGTATCACAATCGATGACGTAGTTTATGTTATTGACTGCGGCAAGGCAAAAGAGACGTCATATGATGCACTTAATAATACTCCTTGTTTGCTTCCTACTTGGATTTCAAAGGTTTCAGCTCGACAAGTAAGGCACTCCACTTTTCTTGTCCTTTTGTTTCTTAAATTTCTTGGAAGATATGGTTGTGTATGTGCTTTATAATAAATTGTGTGATTCATGCTTAGAATTTTATGATGGATTTTCTTTCCCTAGCTCAGTGCAACATTCTGGCAGGGGAAGGGACGGTGCACATAGGAAGGAATGCCTAATAGCTGCAAATAGATAGATTGACTAGCAAAGCAATAATGATACCCATGGAAACTTTTAGGTCTTTCAAAAATCTATCAAGTATAGTGATTATAACAATGCATCATCAGATGCTTTGTGAATCTACAAAACTGTCAAAATATCATAAATATCATATTTCGATCCTCATAGAAGAACCTTTTCTTTGATGAATGGCCCGTGCTTTGAAGCACATTTCAATTTTAAGTTCAAATTTGACAAGTACTTTTTTAACCTCAGGTTTACTTCATTACAGGAAGTCCTTGGATCCAGGGAGTCTGATAATTTTTGGCTTATGCCACAATTTACTGTATGGGATCTTCTAGCTGCATCTCTAGTCTCTACCCAAGGAATTAAGATTTTCAGTTCTATTTGAATTTTGCTTGTCTTGGAAGTCAATCTTCATAGTCTATATTTCGTAATAGCCCTTTTAAGAAAGAGACCTGAGATGCATATTTACTTCAGTTTAAGGTAAAGCAAATGTTCCTGAGTATGATGGTTCTCGGTGAAGCTTTGTTGCTCCCTTGTATTATGCACCTTAAGTCAGGGAGTTCCTAATCGGATTGTTAGGTTATGCTTCATCTGTTCCTTGTCTAGTTTACTATTGACGTCTATTCAAAAGCTGTGAAACAGGAACAACATTCTGTGTATTTTCCCTGCTTTTAAATACCAAGTTACAACCCAATGTGGTCCCACAAAAGGGGTCTGGGGAAGGTAGGATGTACACAGCCTTATCCCTATCCTGGAAGGATAGAGAGACTGTTTCCGATAGACCCTCGGCTAAAGGAGGTGAGAGAAGCTCTAGTAGCAAGTAATAGCAAGTCACAATAATTAGAACACTAAATCAAAGATAGCAACAGATAATACAAAAGGGGTACTGATAACAAATAGTAGCAAGATAGCATTTTTAGAAAACTAATTCCAGGCCGCAGACGAGAATATGAACGAAGTACTGCTAGCAAACTACGGAAATATCAATGGCAAGTAACAACGAAATGAGACATACAAATATAGCAAACTAAGGAAAAAAGGGTACCGTACTAGCGGTAATATTGTCGAGCTGGAGAAGATAAAGGAGATGCACGACTACCTACTAACCTTCTACCCTGATCTTCAACTTCTACACCCTTCTATCTAGAGTCATGTCCTCGGTTAACTCAAGTTGCGTCATGTCCCGCATGATCACCTCTCCCCAAGACTTCTTTGGCCTACCTCTATCCCTCCTCTCACCTCCTAAGGCTAACCTCTCACATCTCCTGACAAAGGCATCTGTACTTCTCCTATTAACACGCCCGAACCATCTCAACTTTGCCTCACGCATCTTCACCTCCACATGGGTCACTCCCATTTTATCCCGAATAACTTCATTCCTGATTCTATCCAACCTAGTATGCTCACACATCTATCTCAACATACTCATTTCCGTTACATTCATCTGCTGGATATGGGAGTTTTTGACTGGCCAACACTCTGCCCCATACAACATAGTCGGTCTAAGCAATATCTTGTAGAACTCGCCCTTAAGTCTCAACGGCACATTCTTATCACACAAGACACCAGAAGCGAGCCTCCACTTCATCCACCCTGCTCCGATACGGTGTGTGACATTCTCATCTATCTCCCCATCCTTCTGAATTATAGATTCCATATACTTGGAACTCTCTCTCCTGGAAATGACTTGCGTATCGAGTTTCACATCCCCGTCCGCCTCATGGGTAACACCGCTGAACTTGCACTCCAAGTATTCTATCTTGGTCCTGCTCAACTTGAAACCCTAAACTCCAGGGTATGTCTCCATACCTCCAGCCTCTCGTTAACGCCACCTTGCGTCTCATCGATCAGGACTATGTCATTTGTAATTAACAAGCATCAAGGCACCTCCCCTTGGATGGACGTGTCAAAGAATCAATCGCCAGGGAAAAACAAAAACGGGCTAAGTGTTGATCCCTGATGTAACCCCATCTCAACCGGAAAGTAATCCGAGTCTCCTCCTGCTGTCCTAACCCGTGTCTTAGCTCCATCATATATATCCTGAATCACTCTAATATACGCTACAAGCACTTTTCTAGCCTCCTAATATCTCCATGGAATTTTTCTGGGGACTTTGTCATAGGCTTTCTTCAGGTCAATGAACGCCATGTGCAAATCCTTCTTCACCGCCCTAAATTGCTCCACCTATCTCCTCACAATATGAATGGCCTCAGTGGTCGACTATCCCGGCATGAAACCAAAGTGGTTCTCGGAAATGGACACACCTCCTCAACCTCCCTTCAATCACCCTCTTCTACACTTCATCATATGGGTTAACAACTTGATACCCCTATAGTTGTTGCAGTTTTGGACATCCCCCTTGTTCTTGTATAACGGGATCATCATACTCCCCCTCCACTATTCAGGCATCTTCTTCGTCCTAAAAATGACGTTAAACAACCTAGCAAGCCATGCCAAACCCTCCTTACCCACGCTCTTCCAGAATTCCACCGGGATCTTGTCCGACCCCGTCGCTCTAGCCCTACTCATCGTGCGTATAGCCCGTACAACATCCCCCACTCATATACGTCTACAGTACCCAAAATCTCGTTGCCGCTCCGAGTACTCCAACTCCTCCAGCACAATGCCCCTATCTCGCTTTTCATTCAAGAGCCTATGGAAGTAAGACTGCCATCTCTGCCTAATCTGTGTCCCCTCCAATAGAACTCTTCCCTGATCTTTTATGCATCTCACTTGGTCCAGATCGTTGGTCTTCCGCTCCTTTACCTTCGCTAGCCGGTACAACTTCTTGTCCCCGCCTTTATCCCCAATTTCTTCGTGTAGACGACTAAATGCGCCGGTCTTAGTAGTAGTAACCGCCAACTTCGCCTCCTTCTTATACCACTCCCTGTTAGCACTCTTCTTCCCCTAGTCTATACTCTACAAGCTTCAAATATGTCGCCTTCTTAGCTTCCACTTTCCTCCGTTTAGTCTCTAATGCAATTTGCTGTCATAGACTACATACAACTCGAATCCCCGCTACTCCTCCAAGCCCCAATAACCAGCAACTACTCCCCTAACTCCTGGGCGTTATCCTTAGTCAATGTACCCCACCTGACCCTAGGTATACCAGACACAACCCTCTTCTTCCTCGTCCACCTGGTCTCTAAGTCCATAATCAAAAGCATATGCTGGGTCATAGGATTCTCATTCAGGATGACCTTGCAATCCGTGCATAAACCTCTATCACATTTTCGGAGAAGTAGATAATCAATCTGGGTCTTGGCCACCGCACTTTGAAAAGTTATCAGGTGCTCCGCCTTCTTCAGGTAACACGAGTTAGCGATCAGTAGCTCAAAAGCTTTAGCGTACTCCAACAGCGAAATACCTCCTCCGTTTCTATGTCCAAAACCAAAGCCACCATGCACATCATCATATCCTCCCAATGTGGCTGTTAAAATCACCCCTATAATAAGCTTCTCGGTAGACGGTACCAACCCATCCAAATCTTCCCAGAAGCGTCTTTTAACCTCCTCGTCCAAACCCACATGAAGCGCGTAAGCACTAACTACGTTCAGAGTATACCCTCCCACGACTATCTTAATGACCATCAACCTGTCATTCACCCTCTTAACCTCAACTACTAGCTCCCTTATATCCTTATCAACTAAAATGCCTACCCCGTTCTTTCCTCTCATCCTCCCTGAATACCACAACTTAAAACCATCCGCCTCCCAGCCATGTTCCCCCTTCCATCTAGTCTCCTGGACAGAAGCTATGTTAATCTTCCTCTTATGGAGTATCTTTGCTAACTTTATAGACTTTCCCGTCAGAGTCCCTATGTACCATGACCCCACTCTCAACCTAGAAGATGCCTTACCCCTACCACCCTCGCCCTATACCCTCCGTTCCGCCCGCTCCCCCCCACCCCGCTGACGACATGCCCTCACTCTATCATAGCTCTGTGCGACCACTAGACCAACACAAAGCTACAAAAGGATAGACTAAACAGAAACCTATAGGTACACAAGGTGCTAATAAAGGATCTGACTAAGAAGGGACCAACTACGTATCGGCTATAACACTAAGGAGAAAGACAGAGACTGATGTAAGTGGACAAGTCTAACTAAATATGATTTAAACAAGATACTGTAGATGTCAAGGATACCGTCAAACAAAAGGGAAAAATAAAAAATAAAAGTACCAATATCACGAATACCAGATATAGAACGAAAGAACCTGGAGCAAGTTTTCCTGAGGTTTATCGGATTTGCTCAATGGCACTGACAGTGTTGTCAAAGGCGCGCTTAAAGCACTCTTAAGCCCTGAAGCAAGGTTCAAAACACGTTGAACACTTCGCCTCGCTTTCTGGGCGCTTTACTGTCGCATCAAAGCTCTAAGGCATACTTTTCCTTGTTAATAAACGCACCCCCCACCCGCACACAAAATGCGGGAGAGAGAAAGGGAAAAAGAGAGAGCGAGGAAGAAGACGGAGCAAGGGTCTCTGGAAAATGCATAACAGGATGAGTTGTCGGAAATCAACGATTGTTGGACTTGATGCAATTCTCCAGCACACGCACGTCCAGGCTCCGGCAGCGAGAAGGGCCAGAAGCCACCAGAAAAGAAGAGAAAAAAGAAAGAGGAGAGAGAGGAATGAAAGAGAGAAGTGAACTTACCTATACATGCCCCTGCGGCAGCGACGGCAAAGCAGCAAGATGTCGGAGTGTAGCTACTGTGTTACCGTTGCGGGGGGTGGGGAGTGGGGGAGGGGACTAGAACGTTAGAAGGGGGAGAGAGAAGGTCGATCAAACATATGGTAAAATGGATATTGCCCTTATACCAAGTTAATATGTAAAAATTCAGCTAGAAAATGAGTCCTTGTCAAAAAAAAATAATAGTAATCACGCAGTGGAGTCATGTAACTATTCTTTTCTTATTTGTTGAATGTCACAACAACAACCCAGTATAATCCCACTTAGTAGGGTCTGGGGAGGGTAGTGTGTATGCAGACTTTACCCTTACCCTTGAGTAGAGAGGCTGTTTCCAAATAGTCCCCCGGCATCCTTCCCTCCAAGAACTTCCCACCTTGCTCTTGGGGAGACTCGTATTCACAACCTCTCGGTTGGAAGTGAGGGTTGCTTACCATTAGAGCAACCCCTCTTGTCCTATTTAAGGAATACCTCTGCACTTGACGCTTTGTCTATGGCAACTGTTGTGATATTATGTCTTGCCAAATACACCTAGTGCAAATATGATAGAAGCTGCAGAATATTTTGGTTTTAGGCTAACAAAGTCTTAAGTTACTTACTCCTCTGTCCCAAACTTTATGTCCTTGGAAGGCTGGAAAAATGGTTTTGGTATTCAACTGGGAAAGCACCATTGAGTTGCTTTTGGTTTTTCCAAAAAATAAATTCAAGAAATGTTCATATTTAGTGGTTGGTTGATCCTTTGCTTTCACATTCGAGTGTTTGCTCGTTATTTAGGCCTGTGAGAGCCTTCGACAATTTTGGCTATAAAATGTTCTTTCTGGATAAGAACTCTAGCTATAGAATATTGAATAGGAGTTTTCCTTAGCGGAGTATCATTTTTGAATGCCCAAAAAAGGTTAGGTAGGCTTTTAATTTTATGAGAAAGAAGGCAACATCACAATTTGGTTGAGAGGGTGTCGCAGATACAGTCTGTGGTGAACATATGGAGGCCATGTTTTCTCCAACAATGGAGGCGTATTGGGCTCATGAAGAATACCAATGGATTTGGAGAATTGGGCCACGAATTTAAAATGCTTACACTGATTAGTTTTAGTCCAATTGAGGCCCAAGAATTTCAAGAAATTAAAGAAGTCCAAGAATCCATTCAAGACTCGGATTTCTTTTTCCTTCTGGATTAGGATTCCTTAATTCTTGTTTTAGGCTTATATTACATCAGTCTTCCAAGCAACTAGCAATACTAAGAGTTTGCCAGAGATGACACTATATATAATAGTATAGTTGTAGCTTGTCATTGCATAATAATTGGCAATGTAGCCTTCATTGATCTTCTACGTGAAACAAGTTGTTACTACCGATTCGTTTAATGACAAGGCCAAGAGTTCTTGGGTCTAAGTTTTTGGATGGTTGCAAAAGCTTGGAGTTTGAGTTGGAATGCAAACTCGGTGTACTTAGTATATTTATCGTTTTTTTTCTCCTAAAAAATCCACCCTCTTTATTTCCTCATGCCTTACCAAGAACACGACAACAACAACAACGACCTAGTGAAATCCAAGTAGTGGGGTCTGGGGAGGGTAGTGTGTACGCAGACCTTACCCCTACCCCGAGGGGTAGACATGCAGTTTTCGAAAGACCCTCGGTTCAAGAAGATGATAATAGGCGATATATCAGTACCATCAATAAAACCATAGAAAAAATTAACAGCATCATAAAAACCAGGAAATAGATGGAAACCACAATAAGAACCCGTAGATAAAGCCCGGCTCTAAAAGGAACGGAAGAGTAGTAAGAACACAACACTAACCACTAGCAGTCTAAGTCTAACTCCTAACAGACTAGCCTCACTTTGGCGCGCCGTAGAAATATTCACAGCTACCCCCTATTCACAACTACCTCCTAACCTACAACCTTAATGCTCGGCCTTCACAATTTCCTGTCTAGGGCCACATCTTCATTAATCTGAAGCCACACCACCTCTCACCAATACTTTTTAGGCTGCCCTCTACCTCTTCTCGTACCCACCAAAGCTAGCCGCTCACACCTTCTCACTGGGGCATTAGGGCTTCTCCTCTAAACGTGCCCGAAGCATCTGAGCCTTGCTTCTCGCAACTTGCCATTCATTGTTGTGGGGGGGGAGGGGGCACGCCCATGTTCTCCCGCACATCCACCTCAACATGCTCATCTCTGCTACTTGTCAGTTCTTAACTGGTCAACACCCAGCTCCATACAACATGGCCGGTCTAACCACTGCTCTATGAAACTTACCTTTAGTATCGATGACACTTTCTTGTCACATAGGACTCCATACGCTAACCTACAATTCATCCACCCCACCCTTATACGGTGTGTGATATCCTCGTGGTCTCCCCATTCCCTGAATAATCGACCCAAGGTACTTGAAACTGTCCCACTTGGGTATGACCTGAGAGTCAAGCCTCACGTCAAATCACGCTTCCGTCGGCTCGAAGTTGAACTTGCACTCTAGGTATTCCGTCTTAGTCCTGCTCAACTTGAAACCCTTAGACTCAAGGGTCTGCCTCCAAACCTCCAGTATCTCGTTGACGCCACCTCGCGTCTCATCAATCAGAACTATGTCATCAGCAAATAACATTCACTATGGCACTTCTCTTCGAATATGGTGTGTCAGTTCATCCATTACCCGGGCAAATAAGAATGGGCCGAGCGCAGACCCTTGGTGCAATCTCATAACAATCGAAAAATGCTGAGTCGCCTCTCACTGTACTATCCCGAGTCTTAGCTCCATCATATATGTTCTTAGTCACCCCGATGTAAGCAACCGGCACACCTTTTGCCTCCAAGCATCACCATAGAACCTCCCTAAGAACCCTATTATACCCTTTCTCCAGCTCAATAAACACCATGTGTAGATCCTTGCTTCTATCCCTACACTGTTCCACCAACCTCCTAATAAGTTGGAAAGCATCCATGGTAGAACGCCCTGGCATGAACCCTAACTGGCTGTCTTCCTCACTCTCACTTCAATCACCCTCTCCCAAACTTTTATCATATGACTTAGTAATTTGATACCCCTACAATTGTTACAATTCTAGATATTACCTTTGTTCTTGTACAATGGAAACATTGTACTCCACCTGCACTCCTCCGGCATCCTATTTGTCTTGAAAATAACATTAAACACCCAATCAGTCACTCCAAGCCTGCTCTACCAACATCTCCAAAATTCAACCTAATTTCATCTGGCCTGGTAGCACTGCCCCTACTCATCTTAGGCATAGCCTCCATGACCTCCTCAACCTTAATGCGCCTGCAATACCTAAAGTAACGGTGACTCTCGGAATGCCCCAATTCACCTAGTACAATATTTTGATCCCCTAATTCATTCAGAAGTTTATGAAAGTAGGTCTGCCATCTCCGCTTAATCTGGTCCTCCCCCATCAAAACTCTGCCGTCCTCGTCTTTGATGCACCTCACTTGGTCCAGATCCCAAGGCTTCCTCTCTCTCGTCTTAGCCAGTAAGAATAACTCCTTCTCCCCGCCTTTGTCCCCAGTTTCTCATACACACGAGCAAAAGCCTCCGTCTTAGCCTCCGTGACTGCCAGCTTCGCCTCCTTCCTACCTACCTTATACCTCTCAATGTCCGTTGTTTTCTCCTCCTCGCCAGTTCCCTACTACCAGGTACGCCGTCTTCTTCGCTTCCACTTTACCTTGGACCACTTCATTCCACCACCAGTCGCCTTTGTAGCCACCAAAGTAGTCCGATGAGACCCATAACACCGCTCTCACCGCCTTCCTAATACAGTCCGCCGTCGCGACCACATAATGCTCGCGTTCCCACTATTCCTCCAAGCTTCCACGCCCGATAACCTCCCTTCCGACTCCTGAGCTTTATCCTTAGTCAAGGCACTCCACCTGATCCTCGGACGTCCTCATACCGGCCTCTTCTTCCTCATCATAATACCATTGTCCATCACCAAAAGCCTATGCTGCGACGCGAGGTCTCACCCGGGATAACCTTGATAACCTTGCAGTCCTTACCAAGAACACGAATTGGAAAAAAAGAAAGGGAATTGCTTAGAAAATTATATTATTATTGCGTATGAAAACACATTCATCACACGCAGACACGCTGATAACAAGGCTCAATACTCGGCCTTGGTAAATCATGGTTCTGGTAGAATGATATGACTCAAAATATGTGTAAGACCACAAGGATTTTATTTCACTTTATTTTCTGTCCATCATTATTTTGTTCATGACAAGTTTTTACCATGTTATGACATGTGCTTGCTACAAGAACTTTCTGTTTCTGTAAAAAGAAGTTCTCCCTTTTCATGCTAATAATCTTTCGCTTACTGCCTATAATAATTTGACCGTATGATGTTGTTTACTCATGCAACTGATAGAGAAGGGGAAGAGCCGGACGTGTTCAGCCTGGAGAATGCTATCATCTCTATCCCAGATGTGTATATGATGCTTTTGCTGATTATCAATTACCAGAAATTCTGAGGACCCCTTTGCAATCCCTTTGTTTGCAAATTAAAAGTTTAAAACTCGGTAGCATCTCTGAGTTCCTTTCAAGAGCTTTGCAATCCCCCGAGTTATTAGCGGTAATGCTCATTCAGATTTGTTGCTCTTACTTGTGTATTTATGATATTATAACAATTTTGTTATTCTTACAGTTTACTGGCATATGCTGTAAGTTCAGACCATCTCGAAAATGGTACAAGTTCATTCTTTGCTTGTTGCTGTAAGTGAAGTTCTTCCTTTTGTTTTGCTGATAGGTTCAAAAAGCTATTGAGTATCTGAAAATTATTGGGGCTTTAGATGAGAGTGAAAATTTGACTGTTCTAGGTATGCAATTTGGCTGTTGTTGAATCATAATCATATTCAAGTCTAACCATTTAGTCCTCTGACTTTTCTTTGTCTTTGCTGTGGTTCAATGACAGGACGTTACTTAACAATGCTTCCAATGGAGCCTAAACTCGGAAAAATGCTTATACTTGGTGCAACTTTGAATTGTTTGGAGCCGATATTAACTATCGTTGCTGGTCTTAGTGTCCGAGATCCCTTCTTGACACCGCTTGACAAGAAAGATGTAAGTCAAGCCTTCCACTTTGCTGTCAAATCATCGTTTGATTCATCTTCATTAGTTGGATCAGACATTCTTTCTTTGAGAAACCAGTAATCATTTTGAGACATGCTACCTCTTGTTTTCAGCTTGCAGATGCTGCTAAGGCTCATTTTTCACGCGATTATAGTGACCATCTTGCTCTTGTTCGAGCATATGAGGGCTGGAGGGATGCTGAAAGAGACCTAGCTGGATATGAGTACTGCTGGAAGAATTTTCTGTCTGCACAGTCTATGAAAGCTATTGATTCTCTTCGCAGGGAGTTTTACTCTTTGCTGAAGGATACTGGTCTTGTTGACAGCAATAATACCATCTATAATTCTTGGAGTTACGATGAGCACCTCCTTAGAGGAATTATCTGCTATGGGTTGTATCCTGGAATCTGTTCTGTCCTGGTAAAACCTGGTGTCTTTCTTTATTTGCTTCAACGTAGTATCTTAGGGATCTTATTCCACAGCTAGTCTCTGCCATTTTATTCCCTCTGAAACAATCTGGATACTAGCATTTATCCATAGTTACAGATGTATAATCCTATATTAGTGAAAGTGCCCTCTTGGGATGATCTTAATCTTTAACTAACCCCTCCCCCCAAACAACAACCACAAAAATAAACCTCGGTAGTGAACATTGAAGTATCCCTGCTTCAGATGGTGGTACTGATATTAATGCTTTTGCAGCATAATGAGAAGTCATTTTCGTTGAAAACAATGGAAGATGGTCAGGTGCTTTTACACTCGGTGAGTATGCTACCTGCGTATTTGGTGTTCTTTAATTCGCGTCACAATGATTTAACTCTCTCTTTCTTGTTATATACAAAGAACTCCATTAATGCCCGGGACTCCAGGATACCATATCCCTGGCTGATTTTCAATGAAAAGATCAAAGTAAACTCTGTCTTTCTCCGGGATTCCACAGCTATCTCCGACTCAGTGCTGCTTCTATTTGGAGGAGCCATCTCAAAAGGGGAAGTGGTGAGCTCCCATCTTGCCTCCTTTGATCCAAGATCCTGAAGGAAAATTTTGTGTACATATGTAACTCCAAGTCTAAATTAACCTGCTTGCTTATATATTCTCTTGTTGATTGGAATGATTTTCTTCATTTCACAGGACGGTCACTTGAAAATGTTAGGTGGATACTTAGAGTTCTTTATGAGCCCTACTATAGCAGAAATGTATAGAAGTCTAAGAAAAGAACTTGATGAGTTAATTCATACTAAAGTAAGTCATTGTTTACTATCTCCGTTTGTCTTCAATTCTGCTAATGGATTTTTGCACAATAGATGCAATGCTATTGCGATTTGTGCCTTCCAAGTCTGAAGAAGTGCAGATTTTGTTACTTTAACATTTTTTGAAATAATTGTTAATTGAAGTTGACAATTGGCATGTACAGCTCCTGAATCCTATGATGGATGTACATAGTTATCATGAACTTCTGTCAGCAATACGGTTGCTTATCTCAGAGGATCAATGCGGTGGCAGATTTGTTTTTAGTCGTCAGGTTTTACTAACTTCCAAGCCATGTACTGCAGCAGCACCACCAGCTCCAATGTCAAGGACAGAAAGCGGTCCTGGAGGTGAAAATTCTAAGTCTCAGCTACAGACGTTGCTGAATCGAGCAGGGTATGCAACACCAACCTACAAGACAAGGCAACTTAATAACAATCAGTTTCAAGCAACTGTAGAGTTCAATGGGATGCAGATAATGGGACGGCCTTGCAACAACAAAAAACAAGCTGAGAAAGATGCAGCAGCTGAGGCTCTGCAATGGTTGTTGGAAGGGCACCGTGCAGGTCCTAATTACATTGAGCGGATGTCTCTGATTCTGAAAAAGAGCAAGACAGCATAGATGAGTTGTATGATTAAAGCAGACGTCACAAACTGGCATTAGTGTGATGCTTGGGACAGCCTCACGTCCTTGGTTGTGCTCGGAATGAGTTCATAGGAGCATGCTATTTTGGCAGCTTTACAAATATACACGAATATGATATGCAACCCATGAGCAATCATAAAGTATGCCTACTAATGGCAGACTGATTTTCAAGGCTCATGAAAATGCGCGGTGGGCTCAGCAGCATAGACTGCCTCTGAAATCTGAAATAAAACTAGATCCGAGGGGCAGGGGAACAATTTTGGATATCTTGGCTTCTTTTGACTTTGTCCTAAGTATGCCTTTTCAGCTGGTCAGCCTGGTCATCGGGGAATACACCCGAAATTACAACATTTTAGCAATGAGGAAATGTGTCATATATTTGCGAAGCAAATCAATGCTCTGGCATATGGTTAAACGCAATGATCAAGTTTATCTTTATCCTTTTGTATATATTAAAGGTTTATGAAATCGTTCCATTTTGCTATTAATGGCTGCTCTGAGAATGTTAGAAGGTCAGCTATCTGGAATTCTCTTTTCATATGCTTTTCCTTAATGGGTCCGGTGCCTGTTGGTTACATCTCGAGGCTATTTGACTGCTCACTGATGAATATACGCAAGAGGCGAATCAAGAATCTTAAGCAATATCTGTGGAGTATCACTACATCTATAACTCCTTTGCAGATATAGCTGTCAGTCTTAACATAAGTATGTACGCTTTTTAGAATTGTTTTAATATACGTGTGTTTGCATACAATTTTCAAGCTGAAGCCAACGAGTTTGGAATGCGGACTTTCCGAAACAGTTGCAGTATACGTGTCGGATCTTTCAAAAATGCACTACCCGTTGTGGAAGATCCAACGCGCTTTCACCGGCATTTTCGCAGAATTCGAGCAACATAGCTGCTGATAGGCTGCTTGAATATCGTTAAGTGCTCAAAATGCTAGCGCCAGCACCAGCATGAGCCTGCAAGTGCAAGTGGTTGTGGCATGTACAAGTTATTATGATTTGTAATTCCTACCTTTTCTGCATTTTCAAAGGGTATCAGGTTCATTCTACTAGGTTACACTAAAAACTCGTGTAGTTTTATGGCTCTTCGAATTTTCTCTCCTCTCAACTTTTCAAGGAAATCGAATTGACAACTTATAATCAATCTATTCAAATGGTACACGTCATTGATTTTACAGGAGGGTCAATTTTGTGTATGATACCTGCAATGAGTTTCAGGTGGATATTTTCTTTGTTATCTTAGGTCTTGTTAAACTCCATTGAGTGAAGCTTGAGAATTTTGATTCCTCAGAAAGTGCAAAGTATGGTTTTGTTTTTGCTGTATTAAGTCAGATACTAATTGAATGCGATATTAATCGAGCAATCCTGAAGGTCGTGTGCAGACTACTTCTTTCCTCTCTCGTTTTTTTTTATGGCCAAAATATGTGAGTACTTGCACTTTTGGTCTTCATTTTTTGGTGAATTTGATTTTTGTTTTTATGGTATTTTGCTAAACACATTTTTAACTTTAAATTGACCAAAACATGTACTTTCGATCCCCTTAAATAGATAGGATATATGCAATATCCAAAACTATGTTGGTTGCTTGTTATTCCTAAAAATATGAAGTGAAAGTACAAACTAGTGTTTTATAGTCAGGCATGTGGTTTAGTCACTAATAATCAATTAAACTGGACTCACCTGACTTCAGATATGGAGGGGGCTATAAGCTTAACTGACGGAAAGTTAAAATTAATGGATATCACAATCCAATAATTGAAATTTGTCAGTAGCTTAGGGACTAGAAGCACAATATTCCCTTTATTATAGTATCTTCTGATTTTGTCAAATGAAGACACCCTATTTTCCTCCTTTATAATCCTCGTCCCCTAGAAAATGTGAAACAAGTAAATTTCATTATCCTACCTCGATTTTATTAATCTGGTTTGTATTTTATGGAATTCGCTCTTAATTAAATGACTATTTAATTTACATATGTTGTCGCTACTGGGTTGTTGATATATGATATGATAAATGTTTTCAAGATAAAAACACTACTTTTGTAGTTTAATATGCCACGTTACTTAGTATTTTAGCATGTTACTTAACATTTTATGATGGTATTAATTAATGATTATTATATAAATTTATTTGTAATTACCTTATAAAAAAATATTTTAGTTTTAACATTGTTTGTGGCATAAAACTTAAACTCAACGAATAATACATTTTGAATTGTTGGTTTGAAATTGTAACAATGTCAAGAAAACCAAAAGAGGAAAAAGTACTAATAGACAAGAAGAAGACCAAAAACAACAACCCAGTATAATCTCACTTAGTGGGGTCTGTGGAGGTTAATGTGTATGCAGATTTTACCCCTACCCTGGGATAGAGAAGTTGTTTCTAAATAGACCTCCGACATTTTTTCCTCCAAGAACTTTCCATCTTACTTTTGGAGAGACTCAAACTCACAACCTCTTGGTTGAAAGTGGGGATTGCAGCAACCCCTCTTGTCGGAATAAAAAGACAAACATCAAAATATCACCTTTTTGAGGTCTAAATTAATTGCTTGTCCAATGCAAGTTCCATATTTCAAGATTGGCCTAATAAAACCTTTTGAGAGACAACAGTCACATAACGTAAACCAACTTCTTGTTCATCTCGTGTTTCTAAGTATTCACTACTTTAACTAGGGATAAGGATGGACCACCCCCTTTTATAATATTTTAATGTTTATTTTTATTTTTAAATAGGACAAGGTAAAAATAGAAAACAGTCCTCGAAATGCGACATTTGATCTAGCTGTCGGAATCATTCAATTAGATTAGGTGTAAATAATGTTGAGAGAAATGGAATCTGATCATATGAGTTTGAGACAGCCAGGGAAGTGTCTGTTTCTTGCTGTCTTCAACACCTTAATTTTAGTTTCCAAAATCACCTTTATTTGTAATAGACGGGAGTCTTGGAGCAACGGTAATTATATTCGTGAAGTTTATACATTACAGGTTTGAGTCGTAAAAATATTTATTAATATTTATATTAAGTTAGGTTGTCTATATCATATCCTTGGGGTACGATCCTTCCTCGAATCCTGCAAAAACGCAAGATACCTTATTTTCCATACTGCCTTTTTCTTTTGTTTGCAATTCTAGCATCAAACCAAAGGTAATATTAACTTAACATCCAATTATAAAAGGGCATAATTAAGCATCTTTAACAAGGCTGAGGTGGATTCCTGAATTATAAGTTGGTGCAAAGTAATGAAATTCTCATTACTATCTTGTGACAATGAATATTATCTTCGTTCACACTTGTGCATTGTAATAATGTATATATGATTAAAGTCAAGAAGAATAGATGCGGCCGTAACAAACCTCTCTATAAGAGCATTATTTCTTTCGGAATTTTTTATTGCTACAGTGAAGTACTATGACAGAGAACATATTATAGCATAACATAAAAAATTAATCCAATAAAAACTTAATCGCCTACCTTTTGTGTCGAGACCAATAAGTTTGAGATGAGACTATTGTTTTGCACTTTTGCTCAAAAGATCCACACATCTCGTAAGCTAGAAAACAATCAAAAAAGTGTTCGGGTAAATTGTAGAAAAGATTACATAGCGAAGAATATGATAGATCCGAAAATATGCAAGGTTATAGAGAGCTTAATTACGTATCAAAGAGAAAAATAGAGAGATAGTTTGGCTGATAACAGTAGAGAGAGAAAGTAGAGAAATAATATTATTCAGAGTCAAGTATGTCTCCGTTACAAAGGTGAAGGTCCCTTTATATATTAGAAGACCTTTCTCAAAATAATCAAAAGAAAAGTACAAAAGTTGGTGGCTTACTCATACGAAGGAAGACAAGCCTTAAACGATGTCGTTCCTCTACCTAGTTGACTGGGGTGTCCTTGTTTGGGTCGTCCTTGCCTGAGGCGACGCGATTTGAGGATGGCATTGTCATGAAAAACGTGTCTGCTGAAACGGGAGTGGGGCGAACCGGATTTTCCCCTAACAACTATTATATGTGTCGAGACCAATGTTAGAATAGGGTAACATTCATAATCATAAAGTGAATTCCAAATGACAACCCTGGAGTTAAGAGTCACATCTTCATCTATGCATCTTCTTCCTTTTTATTGAAATTGAAGTTTGTGAATCATTTCTATTAGGAAGTCTCTATCTTGTCTGCCTTTTTCTGTAAAGTGATTTAATTCTAGAGGCATATAAATTACAAATGAAAAAAGTCAAATAATAAGTAACAGAAAAAGAAAATAAAAGAAACACTATGTAGCTAGGAATAGTTATAAGATAAGGTGTATCAAGACTATATAAAAGAGCTCGTGGATCAAATGTCACAATTCTCTGCACACGGCAAGTATTCAAACATTCAAGTACTTTAATACAAGTTTCAAGTATTCATGATCAATAACGAAATAAAACCAAATATAAGGCATTCAACTTGAAAATTAAGGTCAAAAGGCTTTTGAATATCTTGGAAAAGAGAAATTAGAGGAATTATTGATTGTTGAGATTTGAACTCGTGATATTATAATTTAAATTAAGAGTCTTAATTATTAAGACAAAATGTATGAATCAAACAGGTAAATTTTAGTACAACTTAAAATTTGCAAATATGTAGCGCTCAACACTTCAATGTAATTTTGTCAAAAATCTTTTTCTTTTTCTAATTATTCTCTTATCCTTTTGCCAAATCAAACAATGAAAGAGCATTTTTTGCCATTTTCCCTTCTTTACTACTCCTATATGTTATTTTTTCCGGTCCAAAATAAGTGATTTTTTTTTTGTGGTCCAAAATAAGTAGTTTTTTCAGATTTTAAGAATGAATTAATTATTTTTTTCTACATTGCCCTTAGAGTAATTAATGTTGGAGTATGTGTTAGGAGTGTTTATGTGAAGAGACAATAACGTTAATATGGTCAATTTCATTACTAATTAATGTTAGAAGATAAATTTCTTAATATATGTAAAAACAACCAAAAAAATTACTTACTTTGGATAGGAGGAAGTAGGTTCCAAATAATGGTAAGTATTTTATTGTTTGAATCTAATCCATGCTTGTTTAAATAATGAAATCTGACATTGGTAAAAAAAAATCATCAAAATATAGGGGTGGAAAGGTTGTTAGACTGAAAAACTAATTAATTATTTCCTCCTGTCCATAATAGTGTCTCTTTTACTTTTTATTTTGGTCCAAAATAAGTGTTTAGTTAGATAATAAAAAAAAATCAATTTGTTTTTACTCTTTTACCCTACATTCCCTAATAAATGCCACTATAATCATGTGCCCAATATTTAATAAGGGTAGTTTAGTCATACTAGGTAATTTTGTATAGAATTTAGTATTTTCTTAATAGGCGTGCTAAAAGTAAAAGAGACACTTATTATGCACCGGAGGAAGTAATTAATTTTAATTTTGTCAGTCGAAGATTTAATAGGACAGAATATTAACCTGTTTCATTTTGGCCAATCATCACCATTAAATCGCTGAACCTAAAGTAATTAAAGCTCATTAAAGCTGACAAACTTAATATAGATGATTTTAGGTCCATTCAACACTTTTACAGTACACTTTTTTTTCTACTTCAATATCTTTTCAATCAGAAGTTTAAACATGATTTGGTTAAAGTTTCAAAAAATAGAAAATGAAATTGAAGTTGGAAAGAACATTTGAAAGTAAAATTAACATGAGAGAGATTCTCTAAAATACTCATCTCTTCAATTTACATCTTATTTACAGTAACATTTTACTTATTGTGACAATAAGAAAGGAAGCCAAAGTACTGTTGTGAATGTGTAAGATTTGGTCATAATTCAGATGATTGCTGGTATAAGGAGCTGCAGAGAAAAGAAGAGATAGCAAAGTTTCACCCAAAGGAAGCAGAGGAAAAGAAACTATTGCAGAGAGGGACTTTGAAATGGATCCCAAAAGATAAGAAGAAAGATGAGGCAGACCGACAAGGTAGGCAAGCTGGGGACAAAAACAAACAACTGAGAATACAGAAGGCAGGGCTGTGGATAAGGGGAAATCAAAAGGAAAAAGTGTATAACAAAGTGCAGGAGCTTTAGTGAACACGACAAACAGATTCTCCCTACTGCAATTAGGTGAAGGTCCAGGGGACGTTGGCCCATCCAGCTTCACCACTAAATGATATTCAGCACATGGAATATAAGGGGCCTTAATAAGGCCCATAAGCAGAAGGAGCTGAAGCTCTTTCTGAGAAAACAAAAAGTGGACTTTATGGGTTGTGTAGAAACAAGAGTTAAAGAAGTGAAGGCAAAAAGGATTATGACGAAAGTATGGAGTGACTAGAGATACAGCTGGAACTATACTGAGCATCCAAATGGGAGAATTTGACTAATGTGGAATCCAAATGTTGAGATGCAGACCTTGAAGACTGATGAACAATTTATACATTGTGAGGCCAAAGAAAGAAGCACTACTTTCATGGCACTGATAACAGTAGTGTATGCAAATAATGAGATAAAATAAGAGACAACAACTATGAGAAAAACTGGTGAATTTAGGAGCAACTATACAGGAGAGCTGGCTACTCAGTGGAGATTTCAACAATTTTCTCCACACAGATGATAGGATAGGGGCACCAGTTATGCAACATGAGATACAAGGCTTCCAAGATACACTTATTACACTGTAGCTCACTCGGTTGAAGAGTTTGGGATGTTTTTACACATGGTGTAATAAACAAAAAACAGAGACAAGAGTCTATGGCAGGATTGACTGGGCATTTGGAAATATGGAGTGGATGCAGGAATACAGCCATATAGAAGCAGATTTGTTGAATCCTGGAGTATCAGACCATTCTCTTATCCTTATGCAATGCAATGTTGTGGATCAAAGAAGAAACTCGCACCCTAAACCATTTAAACTGTATAACTCTGTGATGGAACATGCTGACTTTGCAAGCATAGTGGAAAGGGTATGGAACCAAAGACCAACGGGAGGAAATATGCACAGGGTATGGAATAAACTAAAAGCCTTAATAATGGGGTTAAAGGAATTGAACACCTATATGGCATTGTATAGGATCCACCTCAGTAAGGCTAGGCAGAAGCTGGAAGTCATTCAAAATCAGTTAAAGATCAACTGCATGGATCAAGACTTGATTGACCAAGAAAAAAGGGTGCTGATGGAAGTTGAGAAATGAAGTAACATAGAGGAGCAGATCTTACACCAGAAGTCTAGAACACAATGGATTGCTTGTGGAGATTCAAACACCATGTATTTCCATGCTCAATTGATGATGAGGACAAATATCAATACTATAAGCTCTATATATACTGAAGAGGGAAACAAGTTGTGTAACCCTAGCCAAGTGGAAGAATAGTTTACAAAATATTTCAAGAAGATATTGGGGGAAAGCAATAGTACTTGTCAATGTCCAAACACTGTAGTAATCCATCAGGGCCCTTGTCTTAATGTGCAGCAGAAAGAAGAACTAGTAAAGCCAGTTACAAAGGAAGAAATACCTATGGCAATAAAGGATATGCCTCATGATAAGGCACCAGGTGTGGATGGTTTTCCAATAGAGTTTTTCACAAGGCACTGGAAAGTGGTTGGTGATGGCATTTATGAGGTTGTGCTGGAATTCTTTATAACTGGAAGGCTGCATAAAGGAGTTAGTAGTACTGCTCTAACACTAATTCCTAAAGTGCAAACTCCAAGCCAAGTGAAGGATTACAGGCCCATCGCATGTTGTACAACTCTATATAAAATCATCACAAAGATCCTTACATCTAGATTGAAAGCAGTCATTGGGGGTCTGATTGGGAGATCTCAGCCAGCATTCATTGAGGGCCGCAGCATCACAGATAACATCTTGTTTACACATGAGCTATTCAAAGGTTATACCAGGAAGGGCATTTGTCCAAGATGTGTTCTTAAAGTAGATTTGAAGAAAGCTTATGACACAGTTGAGTGGTGCTTCTTAGAAAGACTGCTGAAGGATATGGGTTTTCCTTATAAGTTCATAGGATGGATAATGGAATGCATATCATTTGTCACCTATTCCCTCAACATAAATGGTAGACTCACTGTTCCATTTAAAGGCAAAAGAGGCATAAGGCAAGGAGATCCTATGTCTCCCTACCTTTTTTGTCCTGGCTATGGAGTATTTTCAAAGGGAATTCATACAAGTGATGAAGAGGAAAGAGTTCAAATTCCATCCTAGATGTAAGAAATCGGGAGTGGTACATGTATGTTTTGCGGATGATCTGCTTATGTTCTATAAAGCAGATATTCAGTATGTTAAACTACTAAAGCAGGATATCCAGAAATTCTCAAAAGCATATGAACTCCAAGCAAGTTCTGAAAAGAGTGTTGTGTACATAGCTGGAGTTTTCAATTGGCAGAAATAGGAGATTCTGCAAGAAATGGGTTTCCCTGAAGGTAGACTTCCATTCAAATACCTAGGGTGCCTTTGGATTCTAAAAAATTAACCATTGCTCAATGTTGGCCATTAGTTGAGAAAGTAACACATAAAATAAATTGCTGGACATCAAGATTGCTATCATATGCAAGTCGAATTCAGTTGATAAAGTCAGTCTTATTTGGAGTGCAAGCCTATTGGTCCCAAATTTTCCTATTGCCAAAGAAAGTGATGAGGATGATAGAAGCAATTTGCAGATCCTACTTATAGACAGGCTCTGCTACTCTGTCGAGGAAGGCCTTGGTTGCTTGGGAAACAATATGTTTGCCATATAGTGCAGGTGGGCTGAATGTACTGAACTTAGCTAAATGGAACAAGGCTGCTATTGCAAAGCACTTATGGGCACTGGCCAAAAAGAAATACAGCTTATGGATTAAGTGGATGCATGTCTATTACATAAAGAATCACAGAATTGATGATATGCCTGTTCCTAAAATGGCTGCTTGGGTAGTAAGGAAGATCTTTGAGTCGAGAGAGTTGATCAATGCAATTCCAGGCTTTCAAGGAAATTTGAAGAGTTACCAAAAAGTCCAGTGGAAGAGCATCATGTTGCAGGCTCATTTGCATCCAAGATACAAATTCATACTGTGGCTTGCGTTACATAGTAGATTGGCAACAGTGGACAAACTTCAGAAGTTTGACATACATGTTCCACAGGAATGCACATTCTGTGAGCATGATATTGAGACCTTTGACCATCTGTTCTTTGAATGCTCGCAGACAAAGGGACTATGGAGTCGTCTTCTAAGCTGACTGGGATATCATAGACCTATTCTTGACTGAAAACACGAGATTGAGTGGGTCAGTAAGATAGCAAAGAAGAGGAGTGGACTAGAAGAAATCACTACTTGTGTATTTGGGATGTTGGTGACTGTGATATGGAGAGAAAGAAATCAACAAAGAATTCAAGGAGGGAGAATGCTCAGCAATAATATCTGTAAAGAAATAGCCATCCACATGCACTTGAAGGGAATTTCAGTTTACAAATGGAAGGCAGTGCTGCTGAGTTTAAACTGTTGCCCTTACAAATCAGTCTGTTATGGTATATGCAATGTCAATAGCGATAGAGGAGTAATGCTCTGTATGATCTGGACAAGACGACAATGTGGTAGAGTGTTTAGAAATAGAGAATAGATGGTCAGCATCTATGGTTTGTAATTGTACAATTTTTTTGATGAAATGAAAGGAAATTTATAAAAAAAAAAGGCAATAAGAAAGGATTTGATTATAAAAATAATAATGTAAACGAATTCTTTTAATTTTTACTGAGATTTTTCGACTTATGACAAGACGTATAAACTATATTTTTTGAATTTTTATATCAAGGAATTTATATTACACTTAAAAACTCTAGTAAAGAAGTTATTCAATTCTCCAAAATTAGTATTATCTCCAGTCTATATTATTTTATTTTTTTTGTTTTATACACTCTTTGATAAAATATTCAATTGCCTTAATTATAAAAAATGCAAGACATTTATTTCTCAATGAAATGTTTCCCTTAATTAATACATTATTAATTTGAGCGATAAGAAGAATTTTGAAACATATAATAAATTGTTTATATTTTTATAAAACGTCAACTATTTCACTTCTAATTTATTAAACTGATTAATATTTAAAACCTTAACGAGAATGGAGTTTTTTAATAGAGAAGGGAAAATTACTTAATTCTTTTTAAGAACTGAGGTCAGAAATTAATATGAAAATGCGAAAAAGGGAATAATAAATTATTGAAGATGACCACTTGAGCAGTGAGTTGACGAACAATAAAGGGTTGTCTCTTTCTCTTTGGAATCTCTCGTTTTTTCATCACCGTACAAAAGAGTGCTTGCTTTTTTGTCTACACATAAATATTAAATATTGAGCTTACTTCATTCAATTTTAACCAAAAAAAAAACACTTCATGCAATAGATTTTGGGCCCATTGCAGTAAAAGTTGAAAACCCTAACGTGTGTCCTAAATCTACTATTTTTGTTTTTGTTGCACTTTCTTTAATATCAAAGAGCAATTTATACATACATAACATTAATATGCTTCACCAAAAAAGATTGTAATGGCGTGGTAAGTACCCCTTTATTCTTAACCAGAGGTCTCGAGTTTGAGCCCTGTGTATGGAGTCTCTTTTGTTAGGGAGCGCTTTACCCCTATTGTGAGATTTTTTGACACGAATCCGGATTTAATCGAACGCCAATGTGGAATCGAACGCCGGGTGGAAAATAAAAAAAAAATTAATATGCTTCCTATATGAGAATATCCAAAAGTGGACTTTTGGTATGCAATAATTTAGTGGTACCTAAAAAGGTCATACTCTAATTAAATTTAATTAATACAAATTTTAATTTTAATTTTTTACTTAATCATAATAAATTGACATGATTCAATACATGCACATGAAGGTTTTCCATAGATACTTTATTGGAATCAAACTATCAATAGAGATTTTTTCTATGTTATAGGTCATTGGTGCTAGCAAATACTTGTATCTAGTTAAGCACCAAAACTAATAGTGGATAATATGTGATTTATACGTAAATTTTATCAATTAATCAAGAATTAATTTTATTTTATATTTATTGAATTGATGTAAATATCTGTACGAGTAAGTTTTTACCATTAACTAATATTATATTCGTTTTAATTTGAATGATACACTTTTCTTAGTATTCCGTTGAAGAAGAATAACTCATTTTTATATTTAAAAAATAAAACTTTTAAATTTTTATTTTACCTATATTAGTATGTTACCTTCACATGAGAAGCTTTTATCGCCAATATCATGGCTCATAAAGCTTTTTCGCCTTATACTTTTAAAGTCACAAATATTAAAAGTATTTTTTTTAATGCCGAGTCAAACTACCTTACATAAAGAAAAAATAATGTTGTGTAACCTATATAAAAATAATAATCGAAAATATATAAAAACGTGTATATTTTGTCTCTCTCTCTCTCTCTCTCTCTATATATATATATATATATATATATATATGCATACATACATTTTATATAAAAAATTTACAAATTTTATGCATGTTTTCGGCTACCAGATGTAATAGTTTGTGGCGTGGGCCAAAAGTGATAAATTTTCGTTCCTATACCATATATAAAACTATATAACCAAATATATTTATAATATGTATATTACATTTCATACTAATAGTATACCTACAGAATATAGACAATGCATTAAATAAGGAATCGTTGTAGCTGTATGATTCCTTATTTATGCACGCTAAAATTGGAAAATTAAATGTTCTTTAAGATCTTCCACAACGCAGATCACACACCTTCATAATTATCGTAGGCTGCACTATGATCATCCACAACGATAATCAAGATTTTTCATACTTTATTTTTGTGATACACTCTGTTTCCAGCATTCTCTCTACATCTCTCTCTATCGCTTAATCTCAAATTTCAGTAATACAAAGCAAAGGAAAAGAGAGCAACAATTCTACCACTGATAGTCATTAAAAAGCTTGAAAGCTTTTGAATTCGAATTTAGGTTTTTAAAAATCATTATTTTTTTGGATTGAGTGTTGTTGAAAATAATTGGGAACATGGTTTGGAGTTTATATATCAATTTTGAGAGGTTTTGGTGAAGATTAGACTTGATTTTGATTAAATTTCAGATTGAAACTCAAAAAAAAAAAAAGACGACATGATATACATTATATTACAAAAATTGTAGAAAAATTGCAGACTGTTGTTTATTTATTTTTATTCATTTACCTATTGTATGAAATTTGAATAATATCGTATACAAATTGTATTTAAGTGGATGATTTAGTACTGTTTTGGACAAAAATATATATAAAAAATATAGAACATACATTTCAGGGGATGCATGTCGAGTCCAAATATGTATTCAGTTTGAAGATATTTTGTAGATAAATTATAGATTATGTGTATTCTGATTGTAGATGCTTTATTTTCTATTTTCACAAATAAAAAGTGACTAATACAAGTCTTCTGAAAAAATGCAACTATGTCAAAAATCTCAATTATGCTGCAATTGAATGAGAATTGGGATATTAATATTTAATGTACCCAATTTATAGATATTTTATAGATAAATTATAGATTATTTGTATTATGATTGTAGATGCTTTGTTTTCTGTTTTCACGAATCAAAATCGACTAAAAAATCTACAAATCTTCTGCAAGAAATACAATTATGTCGAAAATCTCAATTAAGTTACAATTAAATGGAAATTGGGATATTAAAATTTAATATACATAGTTTGTAGATACTTTATCGATAAATTATAGGTTATTTGTATTTTGATTGTAGATGCTTTATTTTCTGTTTTCACAAATAAAAAATGATTAAAACTTCTACAAATCTTTTACAAAAATATAATTATGTCGAAAATTTTGATTATGCTACAATTTTGTGATTCTCTTATATGCTCTTGTTACTCCTTATGAAACCACTATGCTAAATGTGGAATCCAAAAAACAATATGATGAATGGATAGATCTTCCTAAGAAATTTTGTAGATAATTTGTAGAAACATTAAAATTCTATGTTTTCATATTAATTTTTCAAATAATATGTAGTTTTGTTGTAGAATTAAATGTAAAAAACAAGTCATTGTGAATCTTATTTGACTCATTCCTCGCATTCAACATATTCGACAAGTTCACGCCTCTTTACATACAATACAACCATACTTTCTTGAATTTAAAGATGTAGCAATATATATAAATTTAAAAACATCTTCTCCTCTGCACAGGTTAGCTCCAAAAACAGACGGAGTGAATTAACAAGCTCCCATCAAAACTTTTAACACAAAAACACAAAGCTCAAAAACAAATAAAAAACCGTCCAAAATTTTTCTATAATTTATCTACAATTTTTGCAATATAATGTATGTCATATCTTCTTCTTCTTTTTCAAGTTTCAGTCTGAAATTTATCCAAAACTGTGTCCAATCTTCACCAGAACCCCTCAAAATTGAGATATAAACTCCAAACCATATTCCCAATTATTTACAACAACACCCAATTTCAAACAAAATTTTTTAAAACCCAAATTAGAATTCAAAGCTTCAAAACTTTTTAATGGCTGTCAATGGTGGAACTGCTGCTCTCTTTTCATTTCCTCTTATATTACTGAAATTTAAAATTGCGAAATAGAGAGACGTAGAGAGAATTCTCAATTCTTTGCAATAACATCCAATCCAATCAAACAATGTCTTTTGAAAATCCAAAGTCGAATTCAAAGCATTGGCTACGGAAGAAATAATGGGATTTTGATACAGAAATTGTGGGCGTGAGAGGAAAATGCGGGTGAAGGTGTAGGAATTGGAGAGAGAAACGTGGGGGGAGTGGTATTAGAAGGATTATACGGTACCATTAAATTAGAAGTGTAATTATACCCTTAAAGACCACTAATGATGTATAATTGGTAATTAGGTATACCAAATATAATTATATCAAACCGTAAACATTGAGGGTAATATAGTTTCCTATATGGTATATGAATGTAAAATTTCATACATAAATTATGTCACGAGCCAATACCATTGCAAGTATTGTCTGCTTTGGGCCTAGGTTCGCACATATTTGTCTTTCGGATTATGCCACATCGAGCCTCAAAAGTGTGCGTACCATATGATCGTGTTTCATGCCTTATAAAACTATTTATTTTTCTCTCTCATTGCAATGTATGATTCGTCTAAGATGACATGTGCACCAATTTTCAGAAGCTTGACAGCCTAGAAAACTTATCAGTCTTGCTGCTTAACCCCTCCTTATTAATCCGCCCTATGTTATGGGCATACCTTCGAGGTAAGGGTAAATCCTGCATACATATTATTCTATTCAGATCCTATTTATAAAATTATACTAGGTTATTGTTAGTGTTGTCTCTTACGGACATCACAAATTGAAACGGAAGGAGTAAGATAGTAAGTGGATATTCTTATCTTAATTTGTCACTCTAAAAAATAATAGATGGTGGGTGTAAATTAATTCTTACTATATAGTTCCTTTGCAAATTTAATACTATATATTCCTACTATATTGTTTGTTTAAAGAGTACTTTAGGTATGGAAAAAGAAAAATTAAAAAGCATGCAATAAATCCAAAAGGGAGGTATGAAAAACAAAGAAAGGTTGAAAATCTGTCATTTGACCAATTGTACTTTCTCTCTGTTTTTCTCTCTCACCGCCTTTTGGCCGTCTGTGAACTGCCAGACCAACTGCAGAGAAGAGAGCCCTCCCCCCCCCCCCCCCCCCAACCCACCAAAACCCCCTCCTTTCTTTTTCTCCTCCTCTCTCTTCCCCTTGACCTTTTTCTGTAGAGAGAGAGAATTATATATATACACATATCGTAACCTTTTGCTTTCCTTTTTCATAGTCATCATTTCTAATCCTTCTTCGTCTCCATTTCTATTAAAGCCTCTTTCCTTTTCCTTGAAATCTTAAATTAACTATTAAACCCCATCATAACCCCATTATATTATCGCCCTCCTTTGTTTGATCCTACGGCTACAAATTCATCTCTTCATTCAATCCTACGACTCTAAGGATTTGTCAGCTTTTCTCTACGTAAGTTACCTGCTACTGTTTTCTATCTATAAATATATTTATATGTATGCTTCTTTTATTTCGAAAAGGATTGAACGGTTTGAAGTACAAAGTCAAAGCATTTAATTTTGGTATGGGAATGGAATGGAGTGTTGGTTCATTCATTTGATGTACTAATAAAAGTTGCTAACTTTATTAATGATTAGATAAGTGTGACAGAATAGAAGTGAATGGTAGAGTTATTTGATTCTCAAAACTGTGAGTGCCAGACAGAAAAAGTATATAAGTAGGTGTATTATTGGCATTTACTAATGTATCAAATAATGGGTTCTTCTCTCTTTAGCCGTTACATTACCTATTATTACCTATTTGTTGTTGCCATTTTTGGAATTCGAGATTGACATGTACTATGTACTCTTTAGTTTAGTGATAATAGTGTGTACAAAGACATGTATTTATTGAGTTGGCGTAAATACCGAAAATAGGTAAGTTTTTTTACAACTCTACTCTACCCTACTTTGTTAGAGAATTTTGAGTTATTTTGAATTCTGGGCTTTTGTTATTTTCCATTGCAACCTGGACGCCCCATTTTCATTTCTTTACTGAGAACTGAGTTGTTTCATCAACTTAAAGAAGAAGATTAGGTGTTTTATCTTTCTATTTCTCAGGCTTTTATGTCCCAAGTGTTGACAAAGAGTCAACTTTTATTCGATTAATGTGATTATATCGCTAATTGTTTGTGGTCCTAGTAAAGAATTTTAGTTATGGTGTCTGTTGGTTTGCTCGCAATTGTTTCCATTAGTGATTTTTCTGCTGCCGTTTTGATTGTGATGTACTTCCTGCAATAGCCAATTACATTAATTTCTTTTGTTTTTTGTATTAAGGTGGCTATTGTGCTTTGTGGGGTTTGTTGCATTTGCTTATTTGCTTCTTTTTTGTGTATTGCATTCAGTCACTTCTTGTTTTACCGAAGATTTTTGTAGTTTTATACTGATAGAAGCTGAAGAAAAGCTCTCTCACAAATAAAGATACCACATATATTTATCTTAATATTGAGGTTGGTGTATAATTTTTATGCTTCTGAGTTCTGTCTCTTTAGAGGTAGGTTATTTACAAAAGGAAGCCAAAAGATATAGGATCAAAAGGTTCCATGTTGATCTTTCTCCTTTTATTTGAGGTTGATGTTCTAGTATAGATTTTAGTGTAACATATATTAGTCATATAGAATTTCAGGCAACCATGAGATCGTTTTGGTTCCTATCTTGTGTTTTTTGTTTTCTTTGAGATTGTTTTTTCTGTTATTTGCCTCTTCAAATCACTTAATGCCTCGTCTTTGTTTTTTTTAAGGGAAGGAAGTTTCCTTATTCTGGATTGTGTGATTGTCTAGGAAGGTACATCTTGGGACTTGCATAAGTTGGTACAAGTTTTATCTCAATAAGACTGCCCCTTATTTGTGATGTTTGCTGGCGTGCTGTTGGCTTTCCCAAGTATCTGCTTCTGAAATCGTCTACATTGACATGTAACCTTGGACCCATTTATCTTTTGTGTGCAGTGAAGGGGCTGGAGGAGTTGTATTTTGTGAGGCCAGGCATATGGAACCTAATGGTTACAGAAAGGGTAACAAAAAGAATCTTGTTACCCTAAATGGTAATCATAGCCCGTTGGGTATAGATGAGGAGCTGGATCCGTGGACAGCTTGGGCATACAAACCTCGTACTATTACATTGTTGCTTATTGGTGCATGTTTCCTCATGTAAGTTCCTTAGTCAACACTCAACAGGCTGTCTATATCTTAGTTTATAAAATTTAGGTATTAGCTCTTTATTGACTGATTTGTCAGACTTTGATGAAGCTCTTAAAAAGGCATCTAATTATTGTCTTGGTTTCTCCTGGTTCTTCTAAAGTCCATCTTGAATCCTGTCTCATCAAGTTCACTTATCTGCTGTCTATCTATTGTTTTTGATACTAGGTAGCAAGAATTGAACTATTAAACTGTGTTAGATATTTATTTCCTATCCCTCTTATTTGAGAGCTTGCATTTGGAGCCTATAATTGCTCATGGAATGGAAATACGACCACTATTTTTCCTGGGTTTCAGCACTCGGTCTGTTTTGGTTGTCTGAAATCTTTATTAATTATACATGAAGGAGAAATAAAGAAGGGATGAAGGAAAAGCCACGTAACAACAGTCCTGCCCTTAAAATCCCATTTGACAGGGCCAACAACAACAACAACTACCCAGTATAGTCCCACGAGGTGGGGTATGGGGAGGGTAATATGTACACAGACCTTACCCCTACCCGAAAGGGCAGAGAAGCTATTTCCAATTGACCCACCATTTGACAGGGACAGTACTCTTATAATACATGTAGAAAGTTTCCTCTGCTCAAATGAATTTTGCTGCAAGCTTCTTTCCAACCAGACTGACCAGGCAAACGATTATCTTCCTATAGATAGCTCCTTTCTTATAAAAAGATTTATAATGAGAATCAACTGAAGCTTATTCAAGATTGATCTTTCTTATCCGAGAGTCTTCTCAAACTCTCTACAACTCTAGTAGCGACAGAAGTAGTAGTGACTGAAAGAGTTGATGAGGCATGATCACGATTATAAGTGTCTTATTTAGTTTAGGGATTTAGGGACTAGGTCCATTGAGGAACTGAGAAGATTCATCCTCGTCTTGGTATGCCGGGTATGTCTTTGGCCAAGACCAGGAATTGACGGATCAGTGGTGGTCTGCGGAGCTACTTTTTCTTTCTTTCATTCCATTTGTCTTACTTGATTGGTTAAAGAGAGAGCTTTGATATGACCGTTTTGCAAAGAGTATAGCTAAACACTTCTTGATAAGTCTATCAAATTGTTGATCTAAAGATTCATGTTGGATATAGTTGTGTCAATCTTGTGACATGGTCCTTTGTTTCTGAAATCTGACTGCCAATTCTCATTCCATAAGTCCATCTCGGGGATCTGGTCACTTTGTTGACACCATTGTCTCCTACTTCTTCTTCTTCTTCTTTTAGTGTACATCTTGGTAATTGAATCAATATGGCCTCCTGAGCACAGCAGAGGACATGTCAAAGACATAGAAATATCATCAACTTTTTCTCTTTTCTTTGATTAGTCATTTGGTAGTTCTCTTCTACGGAAAAATTTAAGTGTGCTTTTCATATTACTCTTTTTCTTTACCAAAATTCTGGAAAAGAAGAAAAGAGAAAAGCTTGCGCTTTTACCAGTTGCTCTGGGGTCTTCTTGAGTGATATTGTGATACAGCCAAAGCATATAGCACACTTGGGCTGTCAGTCCTTACTGTTTATTGATGCTTTATCCATTTCTTGTTCACTGTTTCCTAACTTTTAAAAGCTACTGTGATTTGGTGTTGGACATTAAGCTAGCGTTTGGCCATAGATCCGCAAATTTGTTTTGAAAAATCTGATTTGGGTGAAGTTTGGTTTGAAGATGAAAATGTGGTTGGACATATGTTTTCAAAACATATTTCCCAAATTTATTTTGGAAAAACATGTGTATTATTAGGGATTTGGCCCAAAACCAGCTATGGGATTTGGGATTTTGCCAAAAAATCTATGGCCAAACATGTGTGTGCCAAATAAAACCCAAGTTTATTTTGGCAAAATCTATGGCCAAACGGGTCCTAAGTTTATATGTTTATGTTCTGACTTGCTTATGTCATCACTATTGCAGCTGGGCAAGTGGAGCTCTGGATCCACAAAGCACTTCACCTGGTGATGTTTCTACTTCTGTGAAAAGGTTTGCCATTTTAAGTACATTTTTATCCAATCATTTTTCTTAATCATGTCTGAGAAATTGAAGTAATTGTTTGTTTTTCATCTGTTAGGGGCATTTGGGCAATGGTTGCTGTTTATCTTGCCTACTCTTTGCTGCAAGCCCCCTCAACGTAAGTTGTTTTCATGTTTTGTTTGTCTAAGAATGAATGTCTTGAATTTTTTGAGTATTTTTTGGTTAAGACTGTTTGGGTATTTCTATAGCCCAAAAAAATTGAGTTGGTGGTTATTACTAGTAAATTGTATTGTTCATCGTGCGAGCAGTGAAAGGATTTACCCACCAAATTCAGATATAGGAGCACATTTAGAACTTTGTGGGTGATATTCTGTCTTCATTTTGACAGGATTCTTTATGGAGCTTCTTTTACTCAATTCTCAACTAGGCGAGTCCAGGAAGTCGTGTTCTTAAATATTATTTTCTTCTTTGAACGTGAAGTTGGAATTTTTCTACCATGTAATTATAAACTAACTCGAATTTTTAGTCTCCTCTGGCTTTGGATGTGGATGAGAATTCACCTTTATTTTCTCCTTGTGGATCTCTACGAGCAAATTTATGTGAAATCTGTGTCAATAGCTTTCTACCCACTTAATTTTTTCAGTTCTTTCTTACAGGGTACTTATTAGACCACATCCTGCCATTTGGCGCCTGGTTCATGGAATGGCTGTCATTTATCTTGTTGCTTTGACATTTGTACTTTTTCAGGTGGGTTGGTAAGCAGATGTTGTTTCTTCTTGCTTTCGTATTAATGAATCAGTAGCTTTAGTTTCTTACCTCTCTGTTGCCTTATTATATTAATTCATGTGTTGTTGCAGCCATTTAATTATATTGTGAATATGAAAACTCTGTTCCTTTCTTTTCTCAGAGGCGTGATGATGCTCGTCAGTTTATGAGATATCTGCATCCTGATCTTGGTATCGGTAAGGATTTTGATCTACTCGTAGAAATTTTGTGGTTCAGTTCATGCAGGTCCGTTCTGTTCAAATGTTTTGCTTTGTTGCATAGCTAAGACTAATATGATTTGCTATGCAGAACTTCCTGAAAGATCTTATGGTGCTGATTGCAGACTTTATGTACCTGAAAATCCCACAAACAGGTTGAAGAATGTCTATGTATGGTTTCTCTTTACACTATTTTTTACCTCAATTTTATTTTATTTATTAGTTTTGTTCTGCATGTATGCATTGAACCTGCTAAAAGTAATAGTCTGGACTTCAAACATCTCTGAGCGGTGTATTTACTTTGTAGGACACACTATTCGATGAGTTTGTTCTGGCTCATATCTTAGGGTGGTGGGGCAAGGCCATAATGATACGTAATCAGCCCCTTCTATGGGTCTTATCAATTGGGTTCGAGTTGATGGAGGTCAGAGCCTCTATGGCTTCTTCAAATGCTTTAAGCACCACCTTTTTATTTTTAAATACGACCATTTTTTGCAAGTGGTTAATTGATTATTTTCCTTGTTATAACTTATCTTTACACTGCTATTTTCAGCTTACTTTCCGTCACATGTTACCAAACTTCAACGAGTGCTGGTGGGACAGCATTATTCTGGATATATTGATCTGCAACTGGTTTGGTGAGAAATTTGAAGCCATTCTCTTGGACTGTTATGAGATGGTCATATTTGGATATGCTTATCTTAATTGATGACCATTATTTGTCTGATGAATATTTAGTATTTCGCTACTATGTTATTACATACGTTTGAGACAGAACAATTTAGGGATGATTCAAATATATTTATACATTATTGTGTGTGGATATTGTTGTATATAACATATATATACTATCAGAACAAGCCATAAAGGACATGCCACATCCTAGCAATGATGTGATTATATTATGGACAATGTTATTGAATTGGGTATCAATTGGCACATTTAATGTCATTCGTGCAGCCAAATATCAAGGACCAGTCTGAAGATTAGAGAAAATTATTAAATAAAAAGGTTGTGATGCCAGTTGAGGGTATCCAATCTTCTTAATTGTTATTTCACTAACATGCTTATATGATACTTGCATGTTAAGTGAAACTATAAGGGGTTCTTACAAGAAACAATTAAATTTTATTCTCTGCATAGCTAGATTATCTATGGCATGTCTGGTTATGATATTCTTTTGACTTGTTTTTTAGATTGATAAAATATACTAAAAACTTTACCTTTCTGGTTTCCTTTAGGCATCTGGGCTGGAATGCGTACTGTTCGATATTTTGATGGGAGAACATATGAATGGGTTGGTATTAGCCGGCAGCCAAATATTATAGGCAAGGTGTGTCCCTTCAACTGTATACGTTGTTTGTAAAAGTCTGTCTGGTTTGAGTGTTATCATATAGTGCTTAAATAATTGACATTATAAATGTCTCATACAGTTTATTTAATGCATTTGGCGTTGAGACATCGTAATACTGCAACATTTGAGCAGTTTGTTGATAAATGTCTCATGTGGATTCAGTGTGAACTCCATAACTGCAACTAATTGTGTAGACTAATTGCTATTGTTCATTTTGGCTAGTGGAGTTTTCAAATATTTCTGAGTGTTTTTCTTTTTATAACCTAGAAATCCCGAGAACTAGTGAGGTAGTGACACAAGGTTTGAAACTCGGTGGAATTTGCTCATTGTTGCTGATAGCCTTCTCACTCTGTAATTGTCCTTCATTCCTGAGGGAATGATCCCCGACTGTTAACTACAAATATAATGGAAATATATCACCCTTAATAGGTGATTGTGATTGTTGGAGTTGAGTAGTTGGCGTCCATCATGAGTTAGAACACAAAGTTGCCCAAGGAAAATTTGTCGGTACCTGGTGTTTACGTTGTGTCCATCTTTCTCAAACCAGTGAGGAACCATAAAATCCTCAACCTATGGTATTATTTAATTGTACTGCATAGGATACTCGAAGCGAGATATAGATATTACTTGATCGAACATCAATATAAAGAGGATTGAATTTGATGTATAACCCTCCGCAGGGTGTTATGCACGTATATGTGATCTGTACCTTGTCTTTCAAATTCTTGTTGAATTTTGGATCAAGATCTCTTCGACAATGCACCACAGCCAATTACCAGTGTTTTGGATAGCGCGCGGCGGCAAATAATGACGAGGGCTCGCTTCAGTGAGGCGAGAGGCGCACAGCGAAGCGCTCGCCTTTTTGATGTGAGGCGACAATTTATAAAAAAATAAAATATTATATATATATAACCAAAAACTCAATAACAATAATATGCTAATAAATATAACAATTTAAAAATTAAAAACTCAATAGATAGTCACTGCCTGAAAAATAAAAACAGAGCAAAACCAAATAAAAAAGAAGACAAAACAGAGCCAAAAGGAAACAAGAAAAGAAAAGAATAAAGCCCCAGTTTTTGCTCTGTTTCTGTCAAAAAACAGGAGAAGAAAAATAGAAGAGAAGAAGAGAAGCAGGTGCTCTGCTTCTGTCGAAAAAAACAGAAGGAGAAAAATAAAAAGAAGAAAGAGAAGAAGAGAAGAAGAGAAGCAGAACCTGCTCTGCTTCTGTCGAAAAACCAGAAGAAGAAAAATAATAAGAAGAAAGAGAAGAAGAGATGAAGCATACCTGTTCGCAGAAGCTTGAAGGTGAAGAAGCCCTAATTTCTGAAGTTGTTTTGTTCGCAGGTGAAAAGTCCTGATTTCCCAACTTAATTCAGACCTTTCTCTTTATTCTTTTTTAATAAAGCGACGCCACAGTCGCTACACGCAATAAAGTCGCCTCACGCCTCACACCCTGAGGCGAGCGCTATTTCCAATCGCATCGCAACAGACCCTTTGTGGCGACACACCCTTGCATCGCCTCGCCTCACGCTATTAGCGCTGAGGCGAGCGCTATTTACAACACTGCCAATTACTCTATGTTATGTACTTCAAATTAATTCACCACCTAGTTTGGAGTTGGAGTTAAGGTTTAGTTGACTAATTGATAGAATGATTTTTAACTTAACTATACTAATAGTTAACTTAAGAAGACAAAACAGAGCCAAAAGGAAACAAGAAAAGAGAAGAATAAAAGCCCCAGTTTTTGCTCTGTTTCTGTCAAAAAACAGGAGAAGAAAAATAGAAGAGAAGAAGAGAAGCAGGTGCTCTGCTTCTGTCGAAAAAAACAGAAGAAGAAAAATAAAAAGAAGAAAGAGAAGAAGAGAAGAAGAGAAGCAGAACCTGCTCTGCTTATGTCGACAAAAACAGAAGGAAAAAAAATAGAAAGAAGAAAGAGAAGAAGAGAAGCAGAAAAAAAAAATAGAAAGAAGAAGAGAAAATGAGAAGAAGCATACCTGTTCGCAGAAGCTTGAAGGTGAAGAAGCCCTTATTTCTGAAGTTGTTTTGTTCGCACAAGAGGGGTTGCTCTGATGGTAAGCAAACCCCACTTCCAATCGAGAGGTTGTGAGTTCGAGTCTCCCCAAGAGCACGGTGGGAAGTTCTTGGAGGGAAGGATGGCGGGGGTCTATTTGGAAACAGCCTCTCTACCCAAAGGTAGGGGTAAGGTCTGCGTACACACTACCCTCCCTAGATCCCACTAAGTGGGATTATACTGGGTGGTTGTTGTTGTTGTTGTTGTTGTTTTGTTCGCAGGTGAAAAGTCCTAATTTCCCAACTTAATTCAGACCTTTCTCTTTTTTCTTTTTTAATAAAGCGACGCTATAGTCGCTACACGCAATAAAGTCGCCTCATGCCTCACACCCTGAGGCGAGCGCTATTTCCAATCGCATCGCAACAGACCCTTTGTGGCGACACACCCTTGCATCGCCTCGCCTCACGCTATTAGCGCTGAGGCGAACGCTATTTACAACACTGCCAATTACTCTATGTTATGTACTTCAAATTAATTCACCACCTAGTTTGGAGTTGGAGTTAAGGTTTAGTTGACTAATTGATTGAATGATTTTAACTTAACTATACTAATAGTTAACTTAGGGTTGACGAGGTTGTGGGGGCTTTGTGCAAGATGAGTAGGGGTAGAGCGACCGGGCCAGATAAAAACCGGTTGAGTTTTGGAAAATGGCTGACAGGGTTGTTCAATGTAATTTTTAGGACGAAAAGGATGCCACAGGAATGGAGGTCGAGTTTAGTGGTCCCGTTGTACAAGAACAAAGGTGATATCCAGTGTTGTAACAATTATAGGGGTATCAAGTTACTTAGTCATAGCATGAAAGTCTGGGAGAGGATGGTGGAACTGAGGGTGAGGAAGACGACGTCTATATCCGATAACCAGTTTGGGTTCATGCCAGACCGCTCCACCACAGAAGCTATCCACCTTATTAGGAGGTTGGTGGAACAGTACATGGATAAAAAGAAGGATCTGCATATGGTGTTTATTGATTTGGAAAAAACGTATGACAAGGTTCCAAGGGAGGTGTTCTGGAGATGCCTTGAGGCGAAGGGCGTGCCAGTAGCCTACATAAGAGCGATCAAGGACATGTATGACGGAGCTAAGACTAAGGTTAGGACTGCAGGAGGCGACTCGGAGCATTTCCCGGTTGTTATCGGATTACAACAAGGCTCTGCGCTTAGCCCATTCTTATTTTTCTTGGTGATGGATGTTTGACACGCCATATTTAAGGGGAGGTGTCATGGTGTATGCTATTTGCTGATGACATCGTTCTAGTTGACGAGACAAGGGCAGGTGTTAACGAGAGATTGGAGGTTTGGAGGCAGACTCTCGAGTCTAAGGGTTTCAAATTGAGCAGGTCTAAGACAGAGTACATAGAGTGCAAGTTTAGTACTAAGTCGAGGGATGTAGGCGAGGGTGTGAGGCTTGGGTCACAGGTCGTCCCCAAGAGAGATAGCTTCAAGTATCTTGGGTCGGTGATTCAGGGCGACAGAGAGATCTACAAGGACGTCACTCACCGCATAGGGGCGGGATGTATGAAATGGGGTCTAGCGTCTGGAGTCTTGTGTGATAAGAAAGTGCCACCGTTACTCAAGGGTAAGTTTTATAGAGCTGTGGTAAGGCCGGCTATGTTGTATGGGGCAGAGTGCTGGCCGGTTAAGAACTCCCATATCTAGAGGTTGAAAGTAGCAGAGATGCGGATGCTGAGGTGGATGTGCGGACACACTAGGATAGACAAGATTAGGAATGAAGATATTCGAAGGAAGGTGGGTGTTGCTTCTGTCGATGACAAGATGCGGGAAGCGAGGCTCAGATGGTTTGGGCACGTGCAGAGGAGAAGCATCGATGCCCCGGTAAGGAGGTGCGAGTGGTTGGTCGTGGTGGGTATGAGAAGAGGTAGAGGGAGACCTAAGAAGAATTGGGAAGAGGTAATCAGGCAGGACATGGCAAATCTGCAGATTTCCGAGGACATGACACTTGATATGACGGCATGGAGGATAAACATTAGAGTTATAGGATAGGGGTAGTGGTGCTTCCCTTTTTGCATTCCGTGGGTGAGGCGAGGTTAGATTTGGATTGATCCTAGATGGCTTGTAGTTTATGTGGGCCCCACACTATTCTTGAGGTTTATCTTAGATGCCTTAATTTCTGGTTAATGTTACGGCATGTAATTCATCTTTTTTTTATTTTTTATTTTTTATTTTTTATGCTTATATTACTATAATGGTTTTCAATGAAGTTACTAATGAATTCTCTTTTTTTTCTTTTCCTGTTTTCCTTGCTCTCTTTTATTTCCGTTGCTCTGAGCGGAGGGTCTATCATAAACATCCTCTCTGCCCTATCGGAGCAGGGGTAAGGTCTGCGTACACATTACACTTCGCAGACCCCACTATGTGGGATTTTACTGGGTAGTAGTAGTTGTTGTTGTATACTAATAGTTCTAGTTGGGTCCCCGGAGCTTGGAGCTTTTGGCAAAAAGCTGGCACTATAAAGTATTTGAGTCAGTTATTGTATGTTGATTCAGGTTGTTTCACTAAATCTATGTTCTGGCATATTCTATATATCTGACTTCAGCGCTACAGTTCTTCCAATTTTCTTAGGAGGAATATGAATATTTTGTCTTGACAGCCGTATGAATGGTTTTTCGTTAGACATATATAGCTTCCTTTTGGTTTTGTAGGTGAAGCGAACACTTGGCCAATTTACTCCAGCACATTGGGATAAAGATGAATGGCATCCCCTCCTTGGTCCCTGGCGATTCCTTCAAGTTCTAAGTCTCTGTGTTGTGTTCTTAACTGTAGAATTGAATACGTTCTTTTTGAAGTTCTGCCTTTGGATTCCTCCCAGAAACCCTCTAATAGTATATAGGTTGGTTCTGTGGTGGTTACTTGCAATACCAACAATTCGGGAATATAATACTTACCTACAGGACAGGTAAATCCTACTATTTTATCACAAGAATTTTGAATTGTAGTGTATTCGTTGTCTGGTGTCTGTTTTTTATGTGCTTCACTTTTATCCCCCGTACTCCACATTATAAACAGGAAACCGGTGAAAAAGGTGGGAGCATTTTGCTGGCTTGCACTAGCTATCTGCATTGTTGAACTCCTAATCTGCGTCAAGTTTGGACAAGGTCAGCACTCTACTTCAGTCTCAGTTCTAATTTTGATGTATCTCTTTAGTTTGTGTATTTACAGTTAATCTCATCATTTTCTGCCATCTTTCAGGATTATTTCCGGACCCCATGCCTAGTTGGCTAGTAGTTTTCTGGACATCCACGGGCGTTGGCCTTGTGATATTTTTGGCTGCATGGTCATGTCAATTACACCATACAATGAGGAAAAAGCAGGAATGAGTTTTTGCAGTACCTCCATTCTTTATTCCTTTGTGCTATTTCGGGTAACCAACCGTCTTGTAAATACTGATTACCTTTTAACTGTATATGCTGTCTTCCTAGGATAGGTTATACAGTTGAAAAATGTAGTGATCGCAATTCTTTATGGTTAGGTCATAGGTTGGTAGATACCCTGTTTCACTGTTTGTGCTGCCTCAGTCTGCAGGCTCTTTTTTGCCCTTCCGTTTTTTATAAATGTTTTTACAGGTGTACGTCAAAAGTGTTACCAAATTTAAATTTCTATTCTATATCCGAGGTACATATTTTCCCTTTCCTCATTGCATTTTGTTTGACTCAAAAGATACTAAATTCTTTGTAAGTGAAAACAATCAAAGTGAATCAAAGGTAAATCGTAATCGAAGATAATGAGACCTAGAAATATGTATTATGTTTCTTATTGCTTCCAATAAATCGGATATTCAAGAGAGAAGAAGAGAGAAATAGAGGTTTGTTTGATCAATTTCCTCCTCTATATAGTAGGAGAGCCTTCTTGAAATAATAAAATAATACAGAGATTGGTCGCGTTCCTTCGAGGAGACGACGGGACCGATGATACGCTTCACTCCCACATTCATAGGTCGTGCCCTTACTTTAGTTAGCATATATTCGTTGGTTGTGCTTACCAACGTAGAGACGTAATGGGAAGAATTTGACTCTATATAGTTAGTCCCTCCATTTATCGACGCATGGAGGTGCATCCCCAATGGACGGAATCATGAACCTTGTTCTGGGAGAATTGACCATGCCTTAAGGCGGCAATGTGAATGAGAGTGAACGAGTGAACATTTGAGTTCATTGAAATGCTGACGCGCAATCTCTTTCTTAGAGTGACGTCATCACACGCATGAGTCATCACTACGCGTATTCCCGAGGAAGCACATAAGGCGTTCTGATGCTCGGTTTCCCGCGCCTGTTTGAACTCCATCTCTTCGATTTCAACGCCAACCAACCCTATAAATAGGAAAAAGGTTTAACTCGATCCAACTTTCGATCATTTGCAAACATTTTCTGATCTTCTAAGAAAGCACTCCTTTTCTTCAAAACCCCACCGTTTCTCAGAAATCACACTTTCTGATGTGTCATACACCACTCCCTGAACGGAAATTATGGCAAAACCTCGACGGGTTGATAATCCGAGGGCTCGTGATAGTACGCCATCCGATGTACCGCCTTCGTCTGGCGGTGATGAGGGTGAAGGAGAAGAGGTCCTCATCCCTCTTACTGTGGACAACGTGCTACCGAAGCAGCTTCTTGTTAGGAAAGACTTTCAAAAGGACTCCCCCGCGTAACCTTCGGAGAGTGTTATGTTAACGCAGGATCACTTAGATGGTCTTCGCACATCATTCGGATTCCTGCTCATGTGGAGATGGTTCCAGCGGGAACAGATTATGCGAACGTCCACAGACTAGGATATTACACGTTCTATGAATATCCCTTTTAAGTTGGTTATGGCCTTCCCATATTCTCTTTGGCGGAGGAACTTTTCTGCTTTTACAACATGTGGCCATCTTAACTAACTCCGTTCACCTTAAAAGTATGTAGGATAATGTCTACATACGCAGAGCTGGCTAGGTGCGAGGTCACCGTCCTCCACCTTGTGCAGTTATTCAGTGCCAGTAATCTAAGGAGTACCATGTTGCATTTGAAGAGCCGTGGCTCAAAGGGGCTGGTCGTTAAGACCGATGACCGAGCCAGTCGCGGTTATTGGCGTAGGTATTTCTTTATTAAAACGGAGCACTTGGTGTCTGACCCTATCGAGTTCCCAGAGAGATAAGTGTTCCCATTAGTCGAATTCTTTATCATACGTGACCTCGGCGATTCTGGTCGTACCATCGTTATGAATTTTCCTTTTATTTTGCAGCAATGGCTCACACACCCCGGTTCATCACTAGTATCAAGCAATGGGCAGCCAGTTTGCTGCCTTACGCAGAAGAAACACGCACATGGTCCGCATTTCTTCAACGTTACAGCCCCGTAGGCGCTTCAGGTAATTCTTCGACTTTAGTCGGTTGTTTCCACAAACTTCATCGGCTGAACTGTTTGTGTCGACAGGTCGAAACGTTCGCAAGTAGAAGGCGACAATATCTACCTCCGCTCGATTGGATATCGGCCCGGATGCTCTGGAGATACTTTGTGCAACCGCCAGGGAGAGTGTTCCCATAGCTCCTTTACAAGAGGTTGCGCCTGTGGAGGCGGCTACGAATGAAGTGACACCGTCGACACCATCTCTGCAACCTACGGATGAGCCTTTCGAGGGCGAGGATCCTGAGAAGAGAAAAAGGCGGAGGCTTGAAACTGGCAAGGCGGTGGCGACTGAGGATGAGAGGAGTAACGTGCCTCGTCAAACGCCTAGACTTGTCTTTATGGTCGACGCTATTTGTTCGGGGAGACCAGCCCATCAGGCGAGTGTTGCTGCTGGTTCCAGCCCGGTTCGTGCTGTTGAGGGTGGCTCGACGTCCATCGTTGGCGGGGATGCTGAGGGATCGGACCCTGAGATTGCCCAAGAAGATATGGACGGGTTGTCGAAAGGTCTCATGCATGTGGAGATAATGGCGGATAGGTCCGACCGCCGAATCGTGATTTCGGGGGCTTATAATTTATTACAGTATAGAGAGCAAGCGCCGTTGGAGATGGCCTTGTTATGTGCCGCCCCAGAGCATGAAATGCTAAGATCTATCAGTGATGCGGAGCTATCTCGAAGGGTCGTCGGCATGACTTTACAGGTAAACTTCTGTTCTTCCGCACGTTGTGAGGTTGGCATTGATGCGTACTAACTCATGTTTTCTCCTTAGACCCTTGTTTTGGAGGTGGAGAGGAAGTGTCGCGAGCAGAAGAAAGCGACCATTTTTAATAAAATGGTGAAGAAGTATAAGAAGTGCCGCTCCAAGCATCGGTCGGCGGTGGACCTTTTCCAACAGGACCCCAAATTTCGGGTGTTCCGGGAAGGTCTTGAGCAGAAGGAGGCGCAATTGAAGCGTAGGGTGGCCGAGCTGGAGAAGGATGATGAGAAGTTGGTAAAGGCTGGGGCTCGTAATAGTGAGCTGGAATCACTCCTCAAATCGAGGGAAGAGGAGTTGGAGCTTAGTCGTGGGGTGGCGGTAGAGGTTGCCGATTTGCACCGTAGGGTTGTGGCTTTGACTGCCGAACTCGAAGCCAAGGTGGCAGAGGTCGACGTTCTTAGGCGGACTGTCCCACCAAGGCCTGGAGACATGGCTCGGCCTTCTTCTTCCCAGCTTTTGTCTGACGAGGATGCGCGTCGTGAAGTGCATGAGATGTGGGTTTATGCGGAGGCCAGACTGGACGTATACAAGAAACTTCTCGTTGCGGGTCGTGCCACTGAGGAGGAGGTTCAGGAGCATCGCGAGGCTCGTGTCACTCGGGCAGTCTGTGGGTATAGTTCCGACTCCCCTGACCGGGAGGGCTATCTTTCAGAGGGCGTTAACCGGCTGGATTCCGACTCCTGGTACAATGAATCTTACCGCCCTGGTGGTGATGGTCGAGATGGCGAGGCTCCTTAAAAATTGTATATGTTTTGTTTTTTTGTAGAATGTAATGAGGGCCCTTTGCGGGACCGAATGTATATCCCTTTTTGTCATAATATATGAATCATACTTTTGCTGTTATTATTTTTGTGTTGTTCTTTGTTTTCCGAAACTTTACCTCCGCAGAGTTGATATTCGTAGACAAGTCAAAACCCAACCTTAGTGAGTGAATAAGACAACATTTTAACCGTTGTCTGAATGCTGTTCGTCGTACTCGAGCTTGACTGACGCTTAATGGCGATGGCTTTTGCCAAAGGGATGTAACTTTGACTGTCGTCGAAGTGTCATCCATCGTTGTTGAACTGGGTCGACGTTTAGTGGTGTTGGCTTCGGCCAATAGGATATAATTTCGGCCGCCGTCGATGCGTTGTCTGTCGTCGTTGAGCAGGGTCGACGCTTAATGGCGATGGCCTTAGCCAATAGGATGTAACTTCGACTATCGTCGAAGTGTTATCTGTCGTCGTCGAGCAGGGTCGACATCTAATGACGATGACCTTAGCCAATGGAATGTAACTTCGACTGTCGTCGAAGTATTATCCGTCGTCGTCGAGCAGGGTCGACATTTAATGGAGATGGCCTTAGCCAATCCTTTGAAAATGAGATTTATAATCCAATTGATCTTATCGATCAAAGAGAAAAAAACTAGCTTCCTATTATTTTGAGAAATAAAATTAGACATTTTATCAATATGAGAAATATTATAGCTTGGCCAAAAGTTTCGTCTTTAAGGTAGCCGTGGAAGTAATACGAGTAGATTCGTTTCAAATAGCAAAGTAGCCTTCGAAACAAAAACAAAAAAATAGCTAAATAGTTCAAATTATATTGTATGGAATGTATATTAAACTCAAACTTATAACTCAAAGTGAAAAAGAAAGAAATAAATCAAATTAGTTATAGAATGGTCAAGGTTACAACTTACATGAAAACTTTTTATTTCTTCCTTTAAGTCAAAAATATCAACAATAACAACAACCCAATATATCTCACAAGTGGGGTCTGAGGAGGGTAGTGTGTAGCGCAAATATTATCTCTACACTGGGATAAAGAGACAGTTCCCGAATAAACCATTTGTACAAGAAGATGAAATACATAATAGAATAGTGACAACAACAAGAAGTCAAAAATATTTTATTTTATAAATTTAATGTTGATGTCTTGTATGCCTGCGCGAAGCGCGGACAACTTCACTAATTGTATTATAAGTTTAACTTTACTGTTAGTTCATTAATCGTTCGATATGTAGCCAATGTGCATAATTCAAATAATTCCCCAGCCACGCAAAGTCTTGAAATTAACTAGCATACGGCATACCAGCCTATATTTAATACCACAATCTTTATTGACGCAAATAGAGGTTCTTTAATCGTAAGTAAGTGCATATAGACATGATAATTATGTAGACCTCGTTCGAAAAACACATCGAAGAGATTAAAAAACAGCTCAAATTAAATTTTTCACTGAATGATGTAGTTTTTACGGTAGTAATAGCTCGTGCTAGCTACTATTCAGTACTATAATTGAAAAATAGCCAATGTCATCGAGTAGAATTTGATACTCCATGAAATTGGCTATTTTCAATTACAAAGGTTGAAAGGTGGCTACTTGTTTGAATTTAATCCGGTTTTATGATTATTCTGAAGACATTGTCCAACAGCATGTTAAAGGTTTAAATAGCATGGTCTAGCCAGTTTTCGAACTGTTCATTCAAAAATAACTAACGTTTGCCAAGTCAATAAAAATAGCCACTATTTTGCTGCAAAAGAGACCGATCCAGCATAATATACTGGAGTTCGGTACACCTCTATATGAACTTCCAGTATATTATGCTGGAACCTATATTTTGCTGACTCCAGAGATGCTTCGGGGCCTTTATTCTTCAGAGATGCTTGATAAAGCTCAACCAAATATTTTGGTATGCGATAAATTTTTGCCCAATTCCCCTTTCCCCACAACGATAGCATTTAGTTTCTGAACCCTTTACGTTTCGCTTCTCATCTTTCCCTTTCCATTTTTGGAAGTTATTTTTCGTTGGAGCATGATTAACACTAGGAAAATTTCTTCCTTGGATGTGGCCACGGCCACGAATATGGCCACGACCTTTTCCACGATTAGTATAATGAGAATACACCTCATTCTTTTTAGGCAATGGTGTAGACCTGGTGAGTCGATTTTTGTGGTTTCTCATAAGTAATTCATTGTTTCATTCAGCCACAAGTAGAAGAAAAATCAACCGAGAGTACTTTGTGAAGTCTTTCTCTCGGTACTATTGTTGCAAGACCATATTGAAGGCATGAAACATTGTAAATATTTTTTCAAGCATATCATAGTCACTGATATTATCTCCACAGAGTTTCAATTTTGAAGTAATTCTAAACATAGCAGTTATATTCAGAAACAGACTTAAAGTGTTGGAGCCTAAGATGAGCCCAATCATATCATTCTTGTGGAAGAGTAACCAACTTTAATTTATATCTTTCCTTTAAACCATTCCACAAAACAAGTGGATCTTTCACTGTGAGATACACAATTTTCAACCATTCATCAAGATAATGGCGCTAGAAAATCAAGGCCTTAGCACAGTCTTGGGTAGATGCTTTATCTTTATCATTAATAGCTCTCCAAGATCCATTCCATCTAAATGAATTTCAACATCCAATACTCATGTCAAATAGTTCTTGCCCGAAATTTCAAGAGCAACGGACTTTCTTTTCATCATATCAGACATAATTAAAAAAATACAAATTTGAGATAAATTATACCTTAATTTTCTCAAAGATCTTCTTTAGATGGTATAGCCTCGTGCTGATAACATATTATGAAATAATAGCAATTTAGTAAAATATGAACAAGAAACAAAAGCAATTTAGTAAAACACAAACAAGAAATTGAGATAGAGAGAAAGAAGAGATTTTCTTCTTCAATTATTTATATTTTTCTATCTATTACAAGGCCTTTATATAGGCATAAAAAGTGAAAAAAAATGTTATTGAATATGTCCTTGAACATACAACATATGCCATTAAGCATTTGAGATGAAGATCATGGAGGAAGAGTATACGTTCATCATAATATGATATTTATCATAACAAGATTGCATTTTAGACATATTTAGAATTTAGAAAATATATTAACTATTTATCAAATCTAGAAAATGGCAACGAAAATTGCTCCTCTCGATATTAATATTTGCTAAAGATATTTATGTACTTGTTTAGCTCAAAAACTATATTCCTATTTTGTAAGCCCCAAAACAATAAAAAATATATGGGGGTTAAATCGTAATCAAATATAATAATCCCAAGAGATGATTATCACTACGAGAGTCTCCGTAGATATGTAAACGAATGATAAAAATAGATTTAGCTTAAAAAGGAAGCAATGGTTAAGAACTCGAGAGAGAGAAACAAAGATAGAGATTGTATTCTTCGAGATTAATGATAATGCCTCTTACAAGGGAAAGGTTTCCTTTATATAATAGGAGACTTTCCTCGAAATAATAAAAAAGGACAAAAGTTAGTGGCTTCCATTCAGTAAAAGGGGTCGGGTGCTAAACGACGTCACTCCTTCTTTACTGATTTGGGCCGTACCCTTACTTGGGTCTCCCCTACCAAAGGGAACATGCCCACTTGGCGCGGGGACTTTATGAGCCAAATTTAACCCCATACAGTTAGTCCCTCCGTTCGTTGGAGACGTACTCGATGATCGTCTTCAATGGGCGGACTTGTACGATTTACTTTTTGCGAAGATTTGGCTACGCCCATAGGCGCCTCCTTTTCAGAGATGAGCGTAGATAGCATCTGTTGGGCCGTTGACATGCGACCCATCTTTTTTAAGGTGACGTCAACAGTCACTTGCGTCATCATTATACCTATTCCCGAGGCTGTTCAGAACATGACGTGACGTTTTGGTTTCCGGCACCGGTTTTAAAACTGAGCCTCTTCGATTCCCGTGTGATTCACTCCTATAAATAGAAGAGTGGTTCAAAGAGTTTCATCTTTTGAATCTTTGGAAAGTTTCCCTTTGTTTCTTTCTTCATTCTTCTTTCTTGCAATAGTTACATCGTTTCAGAGAGATACCATTTCTAAAGATTGTCTCACTCATTACCAATACTTTATTATCTTGTTATGTATTATGGCAAAGCATCAAGGAAGCAAAAAGGCTAAGGATAGTGCCCTTTCTAGGGTTCCGACCTCTTCTGATGGTGAAGGGGAAGGAGCGGGAAAAATCCTAGTTCTTTTGACGATAGACAATGTTTTACTGAAGGATTTGAGTGTGAGAAAAAAACTTTAATACGACATGCCCCTCTCATCCTTGGTAGGAGAGCGATTTGCTCCAGTCTCACCTGGATGTATCAGAACCAAATACAGCATTCCTCATCACGTTGAAATAGCTCCAGCCGGAACGGACCATGCCAATGTACATAGGCTCGAGTTTTGTACATTTTACGAATATGCTCTTAGGATTGGGTATAGCTTTCTGCTTAACCCTTTGGCGGAAGAGCTCTGCCCGTATGGAGATTAGGGAGGGAAGGTCTACTCGCCGCATTGTGATCCCCGGTGGATACAACTTATTAGAAGATAGCGAGCAGGCCGCGGCGGACATGGCCCTGTTATGCGCGGCTGCGGAGCATGAGTCACTGAGAAATGTTAGCAATGGGGACTTGTCGAGGCGGGTAGCCGGCTCAGCTTTGTAGGTAGCTTTCAGCCCCTTTTTTGTTTCGTCGTTCTTAAGAGACTGTGGTACGTACTGACGCGTTTCTTCCCTTCTTTTTCAGACCCTCATCTTGGAGGTAGAGATGAGGTGGCATCAGCAAAAGAAGGCGGCCATCTTCACCAAAATGGTGAAGAAGTACAAAGAGGTCTGTGCCAAACATCAGGCATCGGCAGACATGCTTAAGCAAGATCCCCAGTTCCGGATGTTCCACGAAGGCCTTGAGGAATCAAAGGCTATTTTGAAGATGAAAACGGATGAGATGAAGGAGTTGCATGAGCAGCCGATGGCTTCCTTGGCTCAAAATAATGAAATTAAAACTGTCCTTCAGTCAAAGGAGGAGGATTGAGATCAGTTGTGGGGTGGTGGAAAAGGCTCCGTAACTACTGGCTCAGGTTACTGCCGTTACAACCGAGCTTGATACCAGGATGGCCGAAGTTGAGGCCCTTAGGCAAACTCTCCCACAAGATGCTGTATACCGTGGGGCGCACAAGATATGGGTGAATCATGATGCCAGATTGGTCGTCTTTGAGGAGCTATTGGTGACGGGCCGAGCTTCCGAGGTGGAAGTAGAAAGGCAGTGACACTTGACTCAAGTTGCCCGTGCAGCGGCCGGTTATAGCTCCGAATCGCCTGGTAAGGAGGGCATTAATTCTGAGGATGTCAACTGCCTAGACTCAAGCTCGTGGATTTCCAGGACTTATCAATCTGGAGACGGCAATGGACTAGACGATGACCAGACGGGCCGCGATAGGAGGGGGTGGTGAAGGCCCTTAGGGCTTGTATATGAATATATTTTTTTGTAAATGGAAATTTTGTCGGGCCAGTTGTATGTATATCTTTTGGATAAATGAAATATGATTTCTTTTCCCTCCCTTTGCCGCTGTTTTTCTTTCGTTCTTTAAAGCTTTTGTTGCGCTCTTTTGTTGACCATCTGCGTTGGCGATCCGGGTCAAACTTAGATTGATGATTATAGTTGTAATTGAATCGACGAACTTATCCATGTAGGTGACCTCGACTGTCGTCAAGTCATTTACTTACCGTAGTCGAATCTAGGTTGACTGTTGGCAACGATGGCCTTAGCCACAATATAATCGATGGTCATGGCCATGATAGAACTGATGGCCTTAGCCATGTAGGCGAGTTGGACTGTTATCGAGTCGTTTACTCACCGTAGTCAAATCTGGGTCGACCATTGGTGACGATGGCCTTAGCCATAATGTAATCGAAGGCCTTGTCCATTTATAACTGTTGGCCTTAGCCATGTAAGCGACTTCGACTGTTGTCGAGTCTTTTACTCACCGTAGTTGAATCTAGGTCGACCGTGGGTGACGATGGCCTTATCCATGATGTAATCGATGTCATTGGCCATGATAGAACTAATGCCTTAGCCACGTAGGCGACTTCGAATGTTGTCGAGTCATTTACTCACCGTAATCGAATCTGGGTCGATCTTTAGTGACGATGGCCTTAGCCATAATGTAATCGATGGCCTTGGCCATTTATAACTGATGGCCTTAGCCATGTAGGCGACTTCGGCTGTTGTTGAGTCATTTACTCACCATAGTCGAATCTAGGTCGACCATGGGTTACGATGGCCTTAGCCATAATGTAATCAATGGCCTTGGCCATGATAGAACTGATGGCCTTAGCCTTTCACACATTGAAGATGGCCGTAGCCTTTCATACATTGGAGATGGTCGTAGCCTTTCATACATAGAAGATGGCCGTAGCCTTTCATACACTGGAGATGGCCGTAGCCTTTCATATATTGGAGATGGCCGTAGCCTTTCATACATTGAAGATGGCCGTAGCCTTTCATACATTTGAGATGGCTGTAGCCTTTCATATATTGGAGATGGCTGTAACCTTTCATACATTAAAGATGGCCGTAGCCTTTCATACATTTGAGATGGCCGTAGCCTTTCATATATTGGAGATGGCTGTAGCCCTTCATACATTGAAAATGACCGTAGCCTTCAATACATTTGATATGGCCGTAGCATTTCATATATTGGAGATAGTCATAGCCTTTCATACATTGAAGATGGCCGTAGCCTTTCATAAATTTGAGATGACCGTAGCCTTTCATATATTGGAGATGGCCGTAGCCTTTCATGTATTAAAGATAGCCGTAGCCTTTCATACATTGAAGATGGCCGTAACCTTTCATATATTGGAGATCAAGCTAGTCCAGTCCCTTTATCATGTCGGTCTGGAGGTCGTAAGGAGAGGTTGATATGATAAAATTGTTCCGCAAATATTTCTAGGTGTCCCCTTCGCCTCCTCGTTAAAACCCTCCCCGAGAAAACCCAATTGGGACAAAACTCGGGTAAGGGAAAAAGAGTACGACTCGGGAGATGCCTTTTAAGAAGTGGAAATACTTGAGGTGAGTAACATTCCAGTTGTTTTTGAGCATTCTTTCTTCCATTGTTTCCAACTGGAATGCGCCTTTGCCGGCTACTGCTGTGATTTTGTAGGGTCCTTCCCAGTTGGTGCCAATTTTCCTATACTTGGGTCTTTGGATGCCAATGTCTTGGCCTTGAGGACGTAATCTACCACCTTGAGTGGTCTTATTTTGGCCCTCTTGTTGTAGTATCTTTCGACTTGTTGCTTTTGGGACACCATTCAGATGCGGGCCATTTCTCTCCTTTCCTCAGCTTCATCGAGGTCTTGGAGTCTGTTGGCGTCATTTTCTATTCCACTGGTGTGTGAATATCTTAGGTTTGGTTCTCCGACTTCGACGAGTATGACCGCATCGACTCCGTAGACCAGTGAGTACGGTGTTTCCCCTTTGCTTGATTTGGGTGTGGTTCGATGTGCCCACAATACTTCGAGTATCAGCTCAGGCCATAGGCCTTTGGCTTCCTCGAGTTTCTTCTTCAGTATATTTAATATTGTTTTGTTGGAGGATTTCGCTTGGCCGTTGGCGGCAGGGTGATTCGGCGTGGAATTTATCCTCTTGATGCGCCATTTATCAAAGAATTCGGTTGTTTTCTGACCGATGAACTGTCGTACGCTGTCACAAGTAATTTCTTTGGGGATGCCGAAACGAAATATAAGTTTTTTCCAGATGAAAGCGATTACCTCCTGTTCGCGTATTTGTGCGTACGCACCTGCTTTTACCCACTTAGAAAAATAGTTAGTTAATACTAAGAGAAATCGTACCTTTCCCTGTCTTGTGGGTTGGGGGACGACTATGTCCATCGCCCATTTGATGGGGAGGTGACCGAATGGAGGGGCTCTCTTGGTTGGTGTAACATGGGGGCGTATTTTTTGCATTGCTCGCATTGGCGAACATACTCTGTCGCCTCCTTCTTCATGGTGGGCCAGTAGTATCCGGCCCGTATGATGCATCGTAAGGGGGTGCGGTTGCCTGTATGGGCACCACAGTGACCCTCATGTACTTCTTCGAGTACCGGCCTTTTTGGTGCGGCCCCTAGGCACTTGGCCAAGGGTATACCAAACGTTCTCTTGTAGAGGTCGTTGTTTATTAAGAAGTACCGAGCGTCTAGCGTGCAGAGTTTCTTTGCCTCTTTCTTGTCGGGTGGCAGTGTCCCGTCCTATAGATAAGATACAAACTGGTTGCGCTAGTCCCAAGTCAAATTTAAAGAGAATACCTCAGTGTGATCGATGGCGGAGTGGAGAAGAGTGACTACGCTCTCTTTGTTGAAGTTTTTCGTGGCCGTAGCCAGTTTTGCTAAACCACTTCGATATTTCGTGCCCTTGGGATCTACTCCAGGCGACATTCATCGAACGCGGCTATTAACCTGCAGATTTATGACTGGTATTTTTGCAGTCTCTGTTCTTTAATGTGGTAAGTCCCAGTGACTTGGTTTACCATGAGTTGGGAATCGCAGTGGAGGATGAGTTGGCGGGCCGCATATTTTATGGCCAGCTTCATTCCTACAATAAAGGCCTCATACTCGGCCTCGTTGTTAGTCATGTCAGGGCATCGTATGGACTGCCAAATTGTTTCACCCGTGGGGACCTCGAGGACAAGTACCAGTCCCGCTCGCGATGCATTAGCGGCGCTATCCGTGTAAAGAAACCATCGATCGTTATTGGCGGAGGCATGTTGTGCCTCAAATTATGCTTTTGGCAGGATTTCTACGCTAAAGTTGGCTAATAAATCGGCAGGACTTGCGACTCAATGGCGGTTCTTGGAAGATATGAGATGTCGTGCTCGCTGAGCTCAATGGCCCATCTTGCGAGCCGGCCCGTTAATTCGGGCTTGTGTAGGACGCTTCTTAATGGGAAGGTCATTATCACTTTTATGGGGTGGCATTGGATATAGGGCCATAGCTTTTGTAAAGCTACGACTAGTGCCAATGCTAACCTATCGTGGTGTGGGTACCGAGTTCGGCCTCCACCAGGGTTTTGCTAATGTAATAGATAGGGATTGTGTACCTTTGTTCTCGTGGACTAGGACAGCGCTGACAGCGACTTCTGTACGGCTAGGTATACTAGCAGGGGTTCGCCTAGACTCGCCTTGACCAGCAAGGGTGGTGAAGACAAGTATGATTTCAGCTTTCTCAAGGCTTCAATGCATTCCTCGTTCCACTGTAGTCCTTGATCTTTTTTCAGTACGTTGAAAAATTTGTGGAACCTATCGGATGATCGTGAGATGAACCGAGACAGGGCGGCTATATGCCCCGTCATTTTTTGTACCTGTTTCTTGCTACAAAACACCTCAGGTATTGCGTCTATCGCCTTGATCTGGTCGAGGTTGACCTCGATGCCTCGTTGTGACACGAGAAATCCTAAGAATTTTCTTGAAGCTACGCCGAAGGCGCATTTCTCGAGGTTCAGTATCTCGAAGGCCTCTTTTAGGTGGCCTATATGGTCCTATTACTTTACCGATTTTACCAACATGTCGTCGGTGTAGAATTCCATGGTCTACCGAGATTTTCTTTGAACATTCTGGTTACCAGCCTTTGATACGTGGATCCTGCATTCTTGAGCCCGAAGGGCATTACTTTGTAGCAGTATGTCCCCCAGTGGGTGATGAAAGTTGTTTTTTTCTTGGTCACCTTCGACCATCATGATTTGGTTATAACCGGAGTATGTATCTAGGAAACATAACAGCTCATGCCCCATAGTTGTGTCTATTAGCTGGTCAATGTGGGGGAGTGAGAAGGAATCTTTCGGGAATGCCTTGTTTAAGTCGGTGAAGTTCACACGCATTCTCCACTTCCCATTCTTCTTTTTAACCATGACAACATTGGCGACCTATTAAGGGTACTTTGATTTCCTGATGGAGCCGTTGGTCAGAAGTTTGTCGATTTCTTCGCTGACGGCTTTGTTAATCGCGGCGTTGAATTTCATTCTTATTTTTCGCATGGGTGGCTGTAACGGGTCAACTTTCAGCTTATGGGTGGCGATTTCTCACGGGATTCTCGGCATATCTGAATGGAAAAAAGCAAACATGTCTGTATAGTTAGATAAAATTTCACGATACTTACTTGGATTTGAAAGGCCATGCCCGATGTAAGCCTTCTTTGTTGGGTCGTTGTTGTCTAGTTGACCCAGTCGAGATCATCGACCGTAGACTTACGGGCTTCAACGACATCAATATATTTAATGGCGTTCTCTGTCAGGTCGACCTTAGTCCCCGACATAACTGATTGCTATGCGTTTGCGCTCGCCCCTTTAAGCTGTTTGGTGTAGGCGCAATCTTGAGCTATTTTATAGCACTCTTGAGCGGTGTCAGGCTCGCCTCGAATGCTGAATATTCGCCACGGGGTGGGAAATTTAACCATTTGGTAAAAGCTCTAAGGGATCGCTCTCATGGAGTGTATCCACGGTCGTTCGGTGATGACGTTGTATGTTGTTTCCTGGTTCATTACATGGAAAGTTGTTTCCAGTGTGACCCCCCGCTAGAACGGGTAGCGATATTTCTCCGGAGGTTCGTTCTACTGCATTATTTGAACCGGTTAGTGTTATGCAGCGGGATATTATCTTATCCTCGAGTCTCATTAGTACGAGGACCCTCGGGTGGATAATATAGGCGCCAATGCCGTTGTCGACCATAATTCTTTTAACATCTGTATCTGCGATACGTAAAGTGATAACTAAAGCATCGTAATGAGGAAAAGACAAACCATTGGCATCGGACTTATCGAAGGTGATACTATCTTCGAAGTCGTCATACCATTCGTGGGCAATAGTTCGCTTCAGTTTGTGTATAGTGGTGAATTGATTGCCGAGTCGTTGCTATTTCCAGATCATGTTGATCGTGCGGGCTGGTGAGGGCCGCTTTGGTGGCCCGTGGTGTCTCTCCCGTCCACGTTCAAAGTTAATTTTCCCTTTGTCACTGGGCAACTCTCTCAGGAACCCTTGGTTCAACATCCTGACCACCTATTACCGTACACCTATACAGTCTTCGGTTTTATGCCCTCTGTTGACACCCAATTTTTCCCTATATATTTTATACTCAAATATTCTCAAAAATAGCATATATAAGCATCCACCAAGGTTTTGGTATTTTTTCCACACTTTTAAGGATTTCTAAAACAATTTATGGCCTATTTTTTGCACTATAAAATCCATTAATTATTTCCAAAATATGTTATTTTGATAAATAATTTATTTTATTCTCTCATTTATTACGTCATTTTTACATAATTTCACAAGTTCATTTGGTATTTCTAAACTAAAATTTCATGAAATTGCAATTCTATCTTATTTCTCGACTTAAGAGCTTTTTTTAATCATAAAATCATTTCTAATATTTTTAAATTAATACTTATGCATTATTTATTAACTTAGTATTTTTAGTTTGATTTTTGAACATCATTTACTATTTTATAAAATTTAAAATTAGGGAAAATTGGCTATTTAAATTATAGCCCTAATTCCTAACCCCAATTACACTGCCCAATTCCCTAAATAACCTGACCCAAACCCATTAAATTAACCCGCCCGGAACCCCCTTTTTAATCAGGACTGTTTATCATTTAGATCAACGGTCCACATCTCCACATCCCTTAATTAAACTAAATACATCCCTAACCCTAATCACTTCTCACTGACCGTCGCCCTTGTATCCCCCTCGTTCCCAAAACGCTCTCAACCCTCTGAAACCCTAGCCCGCCTCCGACCATTTTCCGACCTCGTTTCACCGGAAAACATAGCTTTCTAGGCTTCATGCAACCTATATTCACCCCACTCCCTTCTATGACCCCTTTGTACGAAGATCGAAACCCTATTTTGAAGACCACCGACTCATAGGTCCTCCGACTTGAGTTTTACAGAGATGTTCGGTCTCTCTTCGGCGAGTCTTAATATTGTGAGTCCGTTAACGACTCAAAATCAATCTGTTCCAGTCTTTCTCGTTCTCTAGGGTTCTCTCTGAAACCCTAAAGATTCGCGGTTTTCTTCTGTGTTTCTCTTTATGATCTACTTCAGATCTAAGTTATTTTCTAAATCTTCAAAGTGTTTTCCACGTTTTTTTACCGATTTTATTTTCGAACTGTTTATCTTCCTAAAATTAGGGTTTCTCCGATTTTTCTTTCTTTTAACTGTTCTACTGTGATTTCTTTATTTTTGCTGTGACTTCGGAATGTATTACCCCTGATTCTATGTAATTTTCCCTTTACCTAGGGTTTTCTAGTGACTCTCTACTGTACTTTGCTTTTCGTGAGTATTTGTGTTGTTTCCGAGTTTGTCTATCTGAGTATTCTTACTTTCTTCTTTACATTTTTGAAATGTGAGGAAGCCCTAGACTTTGGGGTTTTCGAGTTTGTGTGTGTGATTGTTTGCTGCATGTCTGATTTTGAAAACCTAACTATTTGAGTCCCTTTTCATGCTTCTGATTTCTTGCTAAGCTCTGCAAGAATTTCTAATCTGTTTCATGCCTATGTTCTTTTGCTCTCTGATTACATGACTGTTCTATTAATTTCAGCCTTGCATGTTTGAATTTTTACATCTTTTTATAGTCAGCCTTCCCCTTTTCAAAATAACCTTAATTTTGGAAAATTAATTTTTTACGAACTTATTTGATTCTTTAATTTGGACATGCTCTTTGACAAAATTCATTATCAATTCGTATCCCAGTTTCCTTGATTCCCTATGTGATTGATGATTCTATTTACTTTATTTGTTTAAACCGTGTGTATTTCATAAAAAACCTTATATGTATTTACCCTTTATTTTACAACTCATTCTTGATTTTCTTCCCAAAAATAGAACCCTATTTATTTATCTCAAGTCCGGTTTCTTAATTTAAGGGAATCATTTCCCTAATTGATTGTGATTGATACTAAGTTATTTTCTTGCCTTATTGGCTGCTTACTTTCAAACTATAAAAACCCTCACCCCTTTTCACTTCAACACACAAACATTTTCGAAAATTCTCTCTTCTCTTCTCTGCTTTTCTCTGCTGCTTGTTCTTCTGCTCGAGTTTAGCCGACTGAGAGCCAAGGCTAATCTATAAGGTTCTATCTGCCCTATCTGCTTTACTATTCGAATTTGCAAACTGGTAGGTCCATGATTTAAATACTATCTCATAAACTACATGTTTTATATCCCCATTTTCATGTGTCATGTTTATGTTCATTATGTAATTAAATTTCAGCATGCACATCCCTACCCTATATCCCTATGTTTTGATGCTGTATGCTTGCATGAGTGATTTCATGTACATCCCTTCCGCCAAGTCCCCTTAGTTTAATTCTGTTCGCTACAAATGCTTTTATGTAATCCCCTTTCCCCTTAATTCTCCTTTGTCTGTGAGTATTGTTTTTGACTAGGGTGACGCTCCATTGCCATCCCTTATTTAGATCCAGGTTGCTCTAAACCTATACTCAAATCAGTCCCACTCCCATAACCCCTATTATGTGTTGAGCTTGACTCGGGTCTGGTGGTTTCCTAATCACCATACAGGCCTAAGTATGACTTTCTTAAGTCTACTCTTATTTGTTCAAGCCATGTAAACGGTATGGGTGTTCCAATCCCATTCATGGCTAGGTATGACCACCCTTTGCTTTGGTCTTCCTCTAATCCCTCACTTTTACACTTACTCTTAGTTCTTTAAGTCCTATCCCCTCTGGTAAGACATGCTTAGGGACCCTCGAGTTCCCTCTGAACTTGGATGCCTAAGGGTGGGTAATTCTACACATTATACAACTCTAATGATTGTCTTAGGGTGTAAGCATCGCCTGAGCTTCCTGAAATTCCGTAGAACTTTGAAACACTGTAAGATAATTCCTTGGAATCTGGAGCTCAGATTTGGTGAAATACATGTGTTGGACATTAAGGTTGCTTTGGGCTTCCTCGGGTCCGTTTTAGCTTTGATGTATTTATTTTCTTTGTCTTTTTTCTTTCCACTTTTGTAACAAGTTTTGGAAAAGAATTTGGGGATATAGTGAAATGGGTATGGGAGGGGTTTGTATTGTTGCATTAATCAATGGCTAGAAATTATGTCTATAGAATTTCAATATTGCATCCCATCTAGAAATCATGTCTATCGTATTTCAATATGGCATTTCATCTAGAAACCATGCCTATAGGATTTTAATATTGCATCTCATCTAGAAATCATGTCTATAGGATTTCAATATTGCCTCTCATCTCAAAACCATGCCTATAGGATTTTAACATTGCATCTAGAAACCATGCCTATTGGAAACACATTCTCAAGGCATTATACTAAACGTGTGTTTATATTTGTAGGTTTTGATGAATGACAAACTATGCGCAAATTGACATATGACGAGGTCCAAGCACAAGCGCAAAATTGATATATAACGAGATTCAAGCACAAGACAAAGATCGAGATTAAGTTTTATATGAGTCGGTATTTAATTGTGATCTTGATCCGACAACTTAAACTCAAGACTTGGCTTCTCTCGTAAAAATATTTTTAACAAATCATGCATATTTAATTTAGAGCAAAATGATTTTAAATAATGCATATTTACTTTAGTCAAAATGATTTTTAAACATGCCTCTAAAATCTGGACTAAGATAATCGATTATGTACTTATGATAATCGATTATGTTTAAGTCAGCTGCTTGACAATCGATTGTGAACTTATGACAATCGATTGTGTTAAGGCAGTGAACATCAGATTTTTCATATCTGCATGACAATCGATTGTGAACCTTATTACAATCGATTGTGATGAGGCAGTGTCCATCAAAGTTTTTCAAAGCTCAAAATAATCGATTGTGAACCTTATGACAATCAATTGTGAAGAGACAGTGTCCATCAGATTTTTCAAAGTCACAAAATAATCGATTGTGAACTTATGACAATCGATTGTGTTGAGGCAGTGTCTTCCAGACTTTTTCAAAGTTATTAAATAATCGATTGTGAACCTATAACAATCGATTGTCAAGAGGCAGTGTCTAAATTGATTTTTCAAGACTGATATATAATCGATTGTTAACTTAATATAATCGATTGTATAACTGACCGTTGCCAAAATGTTTTCAAATTCCGTTAAACAATTAAAATCTGGAAAGGATTTTTTGAACGTTGCTGAGTAATCGATTATTGATTTCCTATAATCGATTGTTTTAATTAAAACCTGGAAAGGATTTTTTAAACGTTGCTGAGTAATCGATTGTAGATTTCTGACAATCGATTGTTTTACGTAAAATCTGGAAATGATTTTTTGAACGTTGCCAGTAATCGATTATTGATCTTAGATAATCGATTGTTATGCGTAAAATCTGGGATTGATTTTTGGAACGATTGGCAAACAATCGATTGTGGCATTTTGACAATCGATTGTCACTGAGTAAAATCAGCAATTCTTAATTGGCAATTAGGCAACGGTAATACAAAGTTTTTCAACTATAAATACAGCTTCAATTCAGTCTTTTAAGTACAACAACACACAACAACTGATCATACAATTTCTAAAGCTTGCATACTTTATTCCTTATCATTTTATATTCATTACATAAGCTTTTGAGAGCCAAATTCTTGTCGAAAGTTGTTGCGATCTTGAGTGTATTCTTTTTACTCATATCTACTCTTAAAGGAGTGTCTTGTTTGAGTGCTAAGTGTTTTTGTACACTTGAAGGGAAGTGTTAGTCCCTTGTGTTGTAAGAAGGAACTTGTGTTTCCTTGGTTGAAGTCTTGGAGTGTTGTATATCCGAGCAAATGTTGTTGAGGCTTGTGTCCTCAAGTTGTAACGGTTTGTTGAGCACCCGTAAGCTTAACAAGTTAGTGGAAATCTCGAGAGAGTCTCTCGGGGACTGGACTAGCCACGGGTTGTGGTGAACCAGGATACATCGGTGCGTTTGTTCTAATTTATTTACTTATCGCACTTATTTATTTCCTGCAATTTTTAAATTCCGCAAGTTTACGCTAATTTTTATTATAACGCTATTCACCCCCCCCCCCTCTAGCGTTAAGCATATTATCTAACAATTGGTATCAAAGCCCAACTCTCTGAAGACTTAACCTTTTGAGAGAAACATCCATGGCTTCTACTCGTGATTCTTTTGCAGGAATAGGTGAAGGACAATGCTCCACCCGACCACCGCTATTCGATGGTACAAATTATACATACTGGAAGGAGAGAATGAGAATATTTGTACAATCAAATAGTTTTCATCTTTGGAAGATCATAATGAATGGAGAACAAATTCCAACCAAGAAGGTTGAAAATGAATGGGTCCCAAAGTCCGAAGATGAATACGATGCGGATGATATCCGAAAGGTGCAAAATAATGCTAAAGCTATTAATTTATTTTATTTGCTGTAAATGCTGATGATTACAGGAAGATATCGTGTTGCACAACGGCAAAGCAAATGTGGGACAAGCTGGAAATTACGTACGAAGGTACGGACCAGGTAAGGGAAGCCAAAATTGATTTCCGAACCCATGCATATGAATTGTTTCACATGAAGGAAGGCGAAAAGGTCGATGAGATGTTTGAACGATTTTCAAATCGTAAATGATTTACATGCTCTTAAGAAGACCTTCACGGATAAGGAACCTGTCCGAAAAATTCTCCGAAGTCTCACTCCAGAATGGCGATCCAAGGCCGACGCAATTCAAGAATCCATTGGCATTTCAAATATCACCATCGACGCATTAAGAGGTAATCTTAAAACTTATGAATCTACTATACTAAACCCTCTTGTTGATGATCAAAGGAAGCAAAGAATCGCTCTCAAGGCAAGCACAAGCCAACCTCAAAATGATGAGGAAGGAGACAACGAGTTCGGACTCGTTATCAAGAGATTTCAAAATTTCATGCAAAAAAGTATGAACGAAAGGGCAAAAAGCAAGGAGATCAAATAAAGTGCTATGAGTGCGGAGAAACCGGGCACATTAAATCAAATTGCCCAAATGCTAAAAAGGAGAAGAAACCCTTCAAGAAGCAACGAGCATACATATCTTGGGGAGGCGACTCCGGTGACGAGTCAAGTGAGGAAGAAGAAGACGAAGCCACAAATCTTTGTCTTATGGCACAAGAAGACAACAAAGAAGAGGTATGTCAAATTTCTTCCAAAAATTTCTTTTCCCTTGAAGAAATGCAAAATGCTTTTGATGAGTTGTATAGCGAATTTATTAAAGCTTGAAAAACTGTTAAGAGTATAAAAGAAAATGCCTCTCTAAAAGAAAAAGATTTTCAAAAACAACTCTCTTTTAAAGAAAAGGAATTGGAAAAACTGATTTTAGAAAATGAGAAGTTGAAAGAGGAAAACAAATTTTTTGGCAAGAGAAGCGCCGACAAGCCCGAGAGTTCTAGAAATTGTACTTCTTGCATGCATCTCAAAAATGAAGTAGAAAGGCTTAAGGGCACCTTAGATAAGTTTAACTCTTCTCATAAAAACTTGAATGAAGTGCTTGTTAATTTGAAGTCGACCAAGCATGGCATAGGTTTTAGAAACGAGCCTAAAGAGAAAGTTGAAGCCAACCCCCAACCACCTAAGGCTCAACCTAGGATAAATAAGACAAATGTTCATCCTAGATAGAACAAACCTAGAAATGGTTTTCATCAATCGCAACCTAGAAATAATCATGCTAGAAATAATGCACATTCTAGGCCAAACACTAGAAGGAAGTTTGAATCTTTTAGAACACCTAGAAATGACTTCCAACCTAGAAACAACTATTCTAGAAATGATGCATATCCTAGAACAAATGGTGGGAGAAATGATCTTCATGATTTGCGCAATAGTAATAGAGTAAATGAATTTCGTCCGTTCAATTACTATCAACCTAGAAGGATGCATAATCCTAACGTGACTTGTCATTATTGTAGACGAATTGGACATATTGCTCCTGCTTGTTTTACACGACATAGACATAACACTCAATCACATCACTATGATTTGCCTAACCCCCAAGGACCCAAAATGGCATGGGTACCTAAAACTCATTAATCTGTTTTGTAGGTATGTTTGAAGGGATCAAGTGTACTATGGTACCTTGATAATGGATGCTCCAAGCACATGACGGGAGACGAATCCAAATTCCTTCAACTAGAACACAAGGAAGGGGGAAGTGTTATTTTTGGTGATAACAACAAAGGAAAGATTATCGGTATCGGATCAGTCGGTAAGGATGAAATTTCTTCCATTAAGCATATATTACTCGTGAAAGGTTTAAAACATAATCTCTTGAGCATTAGTCAATTATGTGACAAGGGAAATCTTGTTTTATTTGATTCGGATGAATGCTTAGTCTTTAGACATAGCGATTTGAAAATTATCCTTCGTGGTTTTAGAATGTATAACATTTATATGGTTGATCTTGCAAATTCTTCACCCGAATATGTGAATTGTTTAATGAGCAAAGAGGATGATTCTTGGTTACGGCATCGTAGAGTAGCTCACATCAACATGCATCTTTTGAACAGATTGGTTTCACAAAATTTAGTTGTTGGTCCAAATTTGAAATTTGAAATGACTCTGTTTGTGATTCTTGTCAAAAAGGGAAGCAAACAAAAGCATCTTTTAAATCGAAAAATATTGTTTCAACTACTAGACCATTGCAATTGCTTCACATGGATTTGTTTGGACCATCTCGCATTGAAAGTCTTGGTACAAATCGTTATGCTTTTGTTATTGTTGATGATTATTCCAGATTTATTTGGACTTTATTTCTTGCCCATAAAAGTGATGCTTTTCAGAATTTTAAATATTTTCTTAATCGTGTTCAAAACGAAAAGGAAACAACCGTCACTTCAATTAGAAGTGATCATGGCTGAGAGTTTGATCACAATCTCTTTGCGGACTTTTGTGACGAACTCGGTATCGAGCATACCTTTTCCGCTCCACGAACACCACAACAAAATGGGGTGGTGGAAAGGAAAAATAGGTGTCTCGAAGAGATGGCTAGAACCATGCTCGAAGAGGCTAAGATTCCCAAACATTTTTGGGCGGATGCCGTGAGTACCTACGTTTTAAATAGAGTAGTTATAAGGCCAATACTCATGAAAACCCCTTATGAACTCTACAAGGGAAAGAAACCAAATATCTCCCATTTTAGAGTATTCGGTTGTAAATGTTTTATTCATAACAATGGAAAAGATCAATTGGGAAAATTTGATGTCAAATCCGATGAGGGAATTTTTATTGGGTATTCTTCACGTAGCAAAGCATATAGGGTATTTAATAATAGAACCCAAACTGTGGAGGAATCCCCTCATATTGTGTTTTCCGAAAATAATGCTCGCTTGGCGAGAAAGGATTCTTGTTCTGATCTTGCAGGTATTTTGAACTCATTAAGTCCTCAAACAAAGTACAAGAGGAAACTCCTAAGGAAATTCAAGATGAAATCTTGGAACAATCAACGGAGGAAACGCCACAATTGGAGAAAGAAATGAAAATGCCTAACGAGTGGAGGACAATCAAAGATCACCCTCTCGAACAGGTAATTGGCGACGTCGGAGAAAAGGTAAGTACCCGAAACTCTCTTAAAAACACCTTAGGACACACTTCTTAAGAAACACGTTCTCATTGCATTGTTTCGTTACAAATTACTAACTCGAGCGTCGGAGACGCCTAATTCTCTTTTGCAGGTATCGCCCTAAAGGTAGGGAGAATTATAAAGAAATGGCATAGAACAATCGATTGTTACAGCAAATAATCGATTATTTTACTGTGCGGACAATCGATTAGCAAGTATCACTAATCGATTATTTATGTTTGAAGCTTATTATGCATTTGTGTTTAATAATCGATTTTTTTACTATATAATCGATTACCGTCTCAGCCATTCAGTACTGCTTTCCTAAAATAATCGATTGTTTCATAAATATAATCGATTATTTTCCGAGTCAGAAAGTCACTGTGCTCACTGTATCACACCAATCGATTATTTTTTGTCAGTAATTCAAATATTTGTTACCGTTTAGGTCCTGCAATCGATTTTGTGTCAGTTCCGAGGTCAAGTCAAAATCTGCTCAACAATCGATTATTTCGTTTCAACAATCGATTGTCTAACGGTCAGTGCAATTTATTTTTACCGTTTCTGACTGTTTTGGCTCATACATTTCTGCAGATTTTCATCATAAATGAAATGCCATTCTTCCCATTATAAATAGGCATCATAAGTCTTCAATTTTATTCACTCAAGCATCAATCTTTGCTCCCAAACCTTCAAAAATCTTCCAAGTTTCTTACAAAGTTCATTACTACTTTTTGAAAATGTCAGGCAGACACTCTAAACGTTCCCGTTCAGGTAGACAAGGTGCATCTTCTTCTGCTCCTCCACCTCCAAATTTCCCTTATCAAGATGGGTCTATTTTACAATTCAATACTGAAACCGAGCTTACTAGATTTTTGACAAAATTCGAAAAGTGTGACATTCTTCCTCCTCGCTTTTCAACAAGCAAGTATCTTGAATCATATGCCCCCGCTTCAAACATTCTTAAGGAATGTCAACTTCTTGACTTTTTGTATCTTACCTCTCCTTATATTAATCCTCCATTGATTCAAGCGTTTTACTCAAACCTTCATGAGGATGACGATGGTGAACTAGTATCAAATATTAATGGTGTTCAAATTCTTTTGTCCAATGAAAACTTGCATTCCATTGCCCATCTTCCTCGAAGTGGCGAAAACATTACTCGCTACATTAGAGAGGCCGGAGCCTTATTGGATGAGAAAATTCTCCTAAACCAAATAGGTCTTACATCTTATGATCCTAATTTATCTACTCGGCGCCCTACTATCACGGGAATGCTCCCCGAGTATCGTTTGATTTTCTATTTCATCACCCGAGTCCTCAAGCCTCGGAAGCACAATCATACCACTCTTTCCCAAGAGGACGCTAAGCTCATGCATGCCATTATAACCGGAGCTCACAACAATTGGTGTAAGTTCGTCAAGATTCACATGCTTGATGCTATAGGAGATGATAGATCTCTTCCCTATGCCCTCCTTATTATGAATTTTCTTGAAGCTTCCGGGTTCAACACTTCCATCGGTCCTCTCAAAACGAGCACCAAGAAGTGGGAAATTTCAGAATCCTCCTTTCCCCATGACGGTGATCATGCAGCTCCTGCTCCTCCTCCAACCCGTCAATCGCGTCAGCCTCAAGAACCTACTCTTCAATCCATTTCCGACCAAATTGCTTCATTGACCACCTTTGTCGGTCAATTGACACATGAGATCCATGGATATTTTGACCATGTTCATTATCCATATGCCGGTCTTGTTCCCTATGAAGCAGTGCCGGATGATGAGGCGGGAAATGATGATGAATAATTTCTTTATTTGTTTTTCTATGTTTTTATTGTTCCCGTTATGTAACCGTTTTTTAATAAATAAACAAGTTTTTTAATATTTTTTTGCTAATGGCAAAAGGGGGAAGATAACGGGTATGCACTCTCAATACTTATCGACATAAATTGAGGGGGAATTCATATATTGAGGGGGAACAAATTGCATATCTATATACTTGTTGCATATCTTTACTTGTCTTGAATCGTCATTATGAATTGCCTAATATGCATATCCCGTTTAAAGTTTGCCATTATCAAAAAGGGGGAAATTGTTGGAAACACGTTCTCAAGGCATTATACTAAACGTGTGCTCATATTTGTAGGTTTTGATGAATGACAAACTATGCGCAAATTGACATATGACGAGGTCCAAGCACAAGCGCAAAATTGATATATAGCGAGATTCAAGCACAAGACAAAGATCGAGATTAAGTTTTATATGAGTCGGTATTTAATTGTGATCTTGATCCGACAACTTAAACTCAAGACTTGGCTTCTCTCGTAAAAATATTTTTAACAAATCATGCATATTTAATTTAGAGCAAAATGATTTTAAATAATGCATATTACTTTAGTCAAAATGATTTATAAACATGCCTCTAAAATCTGGACTAAGATAATCGATTATGTACTTATGATAATCGATTATGTTTAAGTCAGCTACTTGACAATCGATTGTGAACTTATGACAATCGATTGTGTTAAGGCAGTGAACATCAGATTTTTCATATCTGCATGACAATCGATTGTGAACCTTATGACAATCGATTGTGATGAGGCAGTGTCCATCAAAGTTTTTCAAAGCTCGAAATAATCGATTGTGAACCATATGACAATCGATTGTGAAGAGACAGTGTCCATCAGATTTTTCAAAGTCACAAAATAATCAATTGTGAACTTATGACAATCGATTGTGTTGAGGCAGTGTCTTCCAGACTTTTTCAAAGTTATTAAATAATCGATTGTGAACCTATAACAATCGATTGTCAAGAGGCAGTGTCTAAATTGATTTTTCAAGACTGATATATAATCGATTGTTAACTTAATATAATCGATTGTGTAACTGACCGTTGACAAAATGTTTTCAAATACCGTCAGGTAATCGATTATTGATTTCCTATAATCGATTGTTTTAATTAAAATCTGGAAAGGATTTTTTGAACGTTGCTGAGTAATCGATTATTGATTTCCTATAATCGATTGTTTTAATTAAAATCTGGAAAGGATTTTTTGAACGTTGCTGAGTAATCGATTATTGATTTCCTATAATCGATTGTTTTAATTAAAATCTGGAAAGGATTTTTTAAACGTTGCTGAGTAATCGATTGTAGCTTTCTGACAATCGATTATTTTACGTAAAATCTAGAAATGATTTTTTGAACGTTGCCAGTAATCGATTATTGATCTTAGATAATCGATTGTTATGCGTAAAATCTAGGATTGATTTTTGGAACGATTGGCAAACAATCGATTGTGGCATTTTGACAATCGATTGTCACTGAGTAAAATCAGCAATTCTTAATTGGCAATTAGGCAACGGTAATACAAAGTTTTTCAACTATAAATACAGCTTCAATTCAGTCTTTTAAGTACAACAACACACAACAACTGATCATACAATTTCTAAAGCTTGCATACTTTATTCCTTATCATTTTATATTCATTACATAAGCTTTTGAGAGCCAAATTCTTGTCGAAAGTTGTTGCGATCTTGAGCGTATTCTTTTTACTCATATCTACTCTTAAAGGAGTGTCTTGTTTGAGTGCTAAGTGTTTTTGTACACTTGAAGGGAAGTGTTAGTCCCTTGTGTTGTAAGAAGGAACTTGTGTTTCCTTGGTTGAAGTCTTGGAGTGTAGTATATCCGAGCAAAGGTTGTTGAGGCTTGTGTCCTCAAGTTGTAACGGTTTGTTGAGCACCCGTAAGCTTAACAAGTTAGTGGAAATCTCGAGAGAGTCTCTCGGGGACTGGACTAGCCACGGGTTGTGGTGAACCAGGATACATCGGTGCGTTTGTTCTAATTTATTTACTTATCGCACTTATTTATTTCCTGCAAATTTTAAATTCCGCAAGTTTACGCTAATTTTTATTATAACGCTATTCACCCCCCCCCCCCTCTAGCGTTAAGCGTATTATCTAACAATGCCTATAAGAACTACATCAAATGCTAGGCAAACAGTAGGCCCCCCTAAAAGTTCTAAGAGCAGCAATAAATCAATATGTAGATATGATGTCGATAGGGTTCAAACTCGCATAATTTGAAAAACACTTTCAATATAATTTGTCCAATGTAGTCTATTTTGAAACCTAGCCCAATCTGTCGTTTACACTATTTTGAATCTATAGAGTCTTTGAAATTCCAAAATCGCATCTTTCTGAAATCGACCTTTTTGGTCTTCTGCCTCAATTTCCAATGCTTTTCGGAAAAACATTTTTCAAGCAGTTCGGCTATTTTGCAAGCCATTTCTGAACTTCTGCAGATTTTAGTTTTCTGTTTCCCAAAACTCTTCTTTTTCTGTGTCTAAAATTAGTGTTTTTTATGAAATTACTAGCTTTTTAAAAATACCTTGGGTTCTAACAAACCGGACCTGAGGGGCTCAAAGCAGATTTATTATCCAACTTTATGTGTTAAACTAATCTATCCAATATCAGTTTTAAGCTTAAGACCAAATCAGTGATTGCAAGTCATGCTAAACTAACTGCTGTATGGTTTAAAGGGTTTATGTGCACCCTTTGTATGTTCATTTACTTCTTATATGCTATTTGTTTTGATTGACACCTTAGCATTTTTACCTTTCAACTCTATATATGCCCTCATCCCCTTTTCCCCCTTTTAGGATTAGAAGACCAAATACCCCAGGACTAATAGGTCATGGCGGGTATTTACAATAAGTAAACGAGACTAAACGCGCTTAAATACCTTAATGCGGTGGGAAGGGTAGAATATGGAGATGACGACGATGCGCTAATATCATAAAGCGAACCCTTTTTGGGAATATGTGCGGGATATTGCAGCGAATTATCCATATTGCAGTTAAACCTAGGACCCTCTTTACTTTTTCTTTGTTTAAATGTTTTCTCTAAAATTCCCTTTTACTTGTGCTATCCTCTTTCAAAATTGTTAACTTGCTCGTATTCTTTATATGCAAATATTGCTTGTCTATTTCTATGCTTCTTAAAGTCACATCTAAGCAAGGCTGGGAACCACACTAGTGAATCTTGAGGGGTGCCTAACACCTTCCCGTCGAGATGATTTCAAGCCCTTACCCGAACTCTGGTTTTCTTTCAAAAATCTTCTTTTTATATTAAAGTGTCATAATGCACTATAATCATTAGGTGGAAACTCTTCAATCTTCATAGTCCAATTCCCAAAAGGGGATAAGAGTTATTTGCCCATAATGTCGTAAACCCGATTTTGCTTTTAGGGAAAAATGGGGCGTCGATTGCATGGTGACTCCGCTGGGGATTTCTTTTTGGCTTTTACCATTACTTGCTTTTGTGACTTTATTTGCTTACTTAATCGCATTTATTTCCTGTCCTTGATTATTTCATCACAATTACTAACTTGGATCTTCATGTCTTTTCTTTCCTTTAACTACTTTTTTTACCGCTTTATTATTTCAATACTGTTGTAATTTCGAGCAAATCATTGTAATCATTTATCTTATTAACGTGGAAATACATGTAACTTGTTTCATCATTGTAATTGTATCTCTCAACATCATATTCCACTCGTGCCAAAACAAATCCTATCGCAACGCTTATAATGAGTGGTTTCGCTCTTCCAATATTATAAACCCCCTAAATGTAGCAAAGGCATATTTGCGTTAAAACCAGTCGATCAATGGTGTAGTTGATGGTTCCGCACCTTTCCCTCTTGAGTTGTCCGCTCAAGGGTACCTTGTCTAGCACTTCAAAAGTAGAAACCTTATCCCTTTAAACTGTTCATGCAGCATGGTCAACCCTAGCCGAGTCAGTTATGTTATCCGCATAATGACTCATTAATATAGCCTAAACCAAAGTCCATCGGGTTTCCTGAAACCCAAACGAACACATTCACGTTATGTGCATTAATTTGGAGAACTAAACGCCTTTTCCAAATTATCGAGTCTGGAGTGGTTGAGGGCCTAACACTTTGTTTTGCAGAAAATGAGGCACGAGGTCCCCGAATTCGGTATGGTATCCTACATCCACCCAAGGTTGCTGAGTTAGTGGTAAAATCTTCATAGCAGTGATCGAACCCTCGGGAATTTTCCTTCACTTCTAAAAATCCAACCCAACAACAAAATTATTGAGGCTGCCACTTTGTTTTGGGATGGTGATCAATCAGTGTTCCGTTTCAGGGATTTGGAAATGACCTCTTTGCTAGAGGAGATAAGGGGGCCTAGCTGGCATCCCTTGGGAAATGGTGAGTTTGCTCATGCTGGAGAATCACAAAAGTAGAGGTTTCCTTAAATGATGGGACTTAACAAAAATCCCGACCTTTCTTGCTTGAAGGACTCCTACATACCATTCGACTTCTTATGCGAGAGATATGACCACAATAACTCATATCGCACCTACATGGACGAATTCGCCCTCACCTCTTTGGGACACATACATAGAAGTGTGTTTGTGCTCATGTTTTGCTTCTTTGGCTTGGTAATTTTCCATATGAAGAAGGCTAGGATCCACACAGACTAGCCATGGTTACCAAGACTTTCATGGAAGGGATCGCCGGACAGTCCTTTAGCATAGTACCTATGATCTTCGCTGAAATCTATCGAGCCTTGTGAAAGTGTCAACAAGGGGCTCCACATTTCAAGGGTTGTAATTTGTTACTCCAATTATGGCTCCTAGAACACCTTCAGAAAGTCGACTACAGATAAGAAATCATACGCATGGATTGGGATGACCATATCGATTTTCACCACCCAAAGCAAATGAACTTCATGCCCAATATGTTGGCTCAGCCAGAGGACGCCAGTGGATGGGTATAGTTGTTTGAGAATCTAAAAGAAGAACAAGTTCAGTGGATGTTCGAGTGGTTCCCAATAGGGGAGTTCATTGTCCGTTCTCGAGACGCACCGTTCCTAATACTCATCGGCCTTAGAGGAACCCATCCTTATGTCCCCCTTCGAGTCATGAGGAAAGCCAAAAGGAAATAAATTATACCCAGGGTAGAGAAAATGAGTCATTTTAAGGCCGACTTTCAAAATAATGATAGGCCGCACTAGTGTCATTCTCAACATATGTGGCACTGCAAGCTCGTTCTAGGGAAGGAGTCTATTGAACTAGACAGGTATCATGCCAGGTGTGTGCCGCACTACACATGTTGGTTGGAAGATTGTCAAATTGGTTTGGGTCATCCAGGGTTCGTCCACAGTCACAAGATTATCGACGAGAAAACTGAAGCACAAGTCAAATATAATCAATTGTGCAAGAGGATGAGAGAATGAACATCGGGAAATACAGGAAGCCCACGAGAAGATGATAAACGAGTGGAAGGATATGGCCGTTAATGCCAACAACCGTTTGGGGTGTCTGGAGCAAGGTTTTGGTGGAGTTGGAAGGAAAGTTCTTAAAAAAGATTGAAGACTGTCAGAATGCTGTAGGAAGCAGAGGAGGACATTTGGATCAAGCCTAACTACTGTTAGGGATGCGCGAGTTGATGCAGCTACACGATGGAGGCAAGGCTATCGAATCTAGGGAAGGTCTTTCTGGGACTAAGTAGTTAGGATTTTTACTTTCCCGCTTTCTTAATGTAATAAGGCCACTGGCCACTAGTAAGTCCTTTATCATTTAGTTGTTTAAACTCGTTTTGTTTTTATCAATAAAATGAGGCGTTTAGAATTCTAAGTTCTCCAAATTCTATTAGTCGCTAGGCCTACCTCGGTCACAATGAGGCACCCAAAATAGGAAGCGATTTATATTCCCGCATAATGTGTTCAAATATTGCAGTATTATTATCAGAACCTGCACTAACTTTCTACCTTTTTTGTTTTTCTTTTATTTTATTCCCCCTCCCCAAAGGTTAGTTCGTGCATTTTGGCACCCTCATCGTACTCCACAAGATCAAAGGGTCCTCCACCTCCTCCTCATCCAAGTCTTACCAGAAATAGGAACAAAGGCAAAATGGGAGATACAAGTGCTAGAAAGGAACTTGAAGAAGCTTCTTAGAATGCTGCAATCACCAAAGAAACTGCTGCTCATCTGGAGCAAACTTTGCTGAGTTTCCGAGAGGAAGTGGACCAAGTTAGAAACCTGGCAAGCCTGTCAATCACTCTTGCCGCGCCCGATGTTAGCACACAGAACCCCGCACAACCACAAAATGTCCTACAACCTCCAGTGCAACCCACTCATAAATCTCCAGTGTACCCTCCTGAAAACACCACAAAGGACCATAACATTCCAATATTTTGGACACTATGCCGCATTACAGTCAGCCTATCACCAGTGAGGTCGAGGCAGAGGACAAAAGTTCCCTCATTTAGAATTTGGCCGCTGAGATCAAGAAGTTGACTAGCCGGGTCTAAGGTTTCGAAGGTAACAAAGGTGTTGAGGGGTTGAATTACGAAGATCTCCGTGTTCAACCAGATGTTGAGTTCCCAGAGGGGTACAAACCTCCCAAGTTCGAAATGTTCGATGGCACAGGTGACCCCAGGGTCCACTTGAGAATGTATTGTGACAAGTTAGTAGGGGTCGGAAGGGACGAGAACATACGTATGAAGTTGTTCATGAGGTGCTTGAAGGGTGATGCTTTATCTTGGTATATTAGCTAGGATGCGAAGAAGTGGACCAGTTGGGTAAACACGACGTCTGATTTTATGGATAGGTTTAGGTTCAACACTGAGAACACACCAGATGCGTTCTATATCCAGAATCTCAAGAACAAGCCCACAGAGACCATTCACGAGTATGCTAGTCGTTGGAGGTCCGAAGCTGCTAAGGTTAGATCGGCCTTGGAGGAAGAGCAAATGAACAGGTTCTTCGTCCGTGCTCAGGATCCACAGTACTATGAGGGACTGATGCTAATTGAGGGTCAAAAGTTCTCCGACATAATCAAATTGGGAAAAAGGATTGAATAAGGCATCAAGAACGGTATGGTAACTAACTCGAGGCATTGCAAGCCACCAACAAGGCTCTACAGTCTGGTGGCTTTTCAAAGAAAAAAGATGTGAATTCTGTAATGGCCGCGCAAAGAAACAACTCCCCCATAAAATACCAGACCTATCCCTCATATCCCCTCACAAATCAGCGTACCCTAAATTACCAAGCACCATCACCCACTTACCAAATTCCACCACCTGCTTACCAATAGCCTCCACCACCTACGTATCAACCCACTTCACCCGGATATTCCCAACTCGCACCCGTATACCAAGCATATAACTCCCAACCTTCTCACTACCCATCACTGCCTACTCCCCAAAATTTCCCTCGACCTAGACCAAACTTTGACCGCAAACCTCCTAGAAAATACACCGCCATAGCCGAGCCCATTGACCAATTATATGAAAAACTCAAGGCAGCAGGTTACGTTACCCCTATCCGAGCCGTAACTCCAGAAAACCCTTCCCAATGGATCAACCCAAGCAATACTTGCGCATACCAATCTGGGATGAAGGGCCATACCATTGACAAGTGTCGCTCCTTAAAAGACAAGATTTAGAATCTCATTGACAATACGATCATTATAGCAAAAGAGCCCGCTCCTAATGTTCGCAACAAACCTCTGCCTGACCACAACGGAAGAGGCATCCATATGATTGAGATCGAAGATGATTGGGACCCCAAGGGGTCAATCGGTTTGATAGCCGAAGGAGACGAGCATAAGAAGCCAACGGTTACTCTCAATCCCATTGTTGTCTAGATTCAGCCCTCTGAGGATGACGTGGTAAATGTGTCCATGCCACTCGAGTTTGAAACACCTATTGCGAAGGTGACAAAACCAATTGAGGTTGAGTTTGGGATTCCAATGGCGCCTACACTGTTTGAAGTTACTGTATTACCTCCCAAAGCACCAATTCCAGTCTCCATGATAGACGTGACCCCGTTCCAAATAGATGCTATACCTTGGGACCACACCGTTGAGGTTAGAAGGAAAGGAAAAACATACACCGGAGAAATAATTGCCGCACAGTGCGTGACCAGGACAGACAGGGTATATACCCCGGAGCATTTGGCTGAGTCTAGCAAGTAGGCCTCCGGGCTTGCTGTTGAAACTGGACTCGATGACCTCTGAGAAAGGTACATGTCAAAGAGTACTCAATCGTCGAGCAATTGAACAAGACGTCGGCACAGATTTCTATTCTGGCACTTCTACAAAGCTCTAAGGAACATAAAAATTCCTTAATGAAAATATTGAGTGAAGTTTATGTTCCCAACAACATAACAGGAGGAGAAATGGAAAACATGGTGGGACAGGTACTGGAAAGCCATAAGATCACCTTCCACGAAGATGAATTACCACCAGAAGGGCTTGGTCACAAGAAAGCATTGCACATCACTGCACAATGCGAGGATCACTTTATCACCAGGATTCTAGTCGACGGGGAATCCAGCCTCAACATTTGTCCGTTGGTATCTCTCAGGACACTAGGCAAAGGATTGCACGAGATCAAATATGGGGCTATCAGTGTCAAATCTTTTGATGGATCTCAGAGGACCACCATTGGAGAAATTAGCCTATGCCTACAGATGAGGCCCACCTGGTTCGACGTCGATTTCCAAGTCATTGACATACCAATATCCTACAATTTGTTGCTAGGAGCCGCTGGGGCCCTGGAATCAACTTTGAATCAAGGTGTAAAATTTGAATGGAATCATCAAGAAGTAATCATCCATGGCGACGGAAGCAACCCCATATATAGTCTCCAGGCCATCCCGATGATTGGAGGAAGAAGGAAGATTAGTGGGGAAACATACCATCGCATCGGGCGAGACAACTCCATAGACAAAAAAAAAGTGGTGGGATAAAAAAATTGAGAGCATTCTGAATTGGAGTTGATACGAGCGCGGAAAAGGGCTTGACAAGAATCTCTAGGGTATCACCAAGCCTATCCAGTTGAATAAGCATGGAACCACTTTTAGCCTGGGTTATGAATACACTTGGGACGAGTTCCAGCACTGGTCGACACCATGGAACGACCCCTACTAACCACCGGAGCACCCTCTACCTCATTTAGAGTAGACCTTTCAGCCCGCCGATGTCATATACGGATCAGAGGAAGATGAGACGCTGGCAGCAATGAAGAACCTGTTTTTGGAGGATGATATGGATTGCTATGTTATCTTCGAGGAGGAAGGGGAGGAAGACCCTTCCATTCACGCCGTGAACCGGGGGAGAACACCTCACCAATTGGTCAATCAGGACCACCAGTGCCCGTAGAGCCTCAGGGTAGCAAGGCTAAACGACACACATGCATTGCACTTTACTTTTAGTTGATTTTATTTTTCAGCATTGTCTTTACTTTTGAAAAGAGCTCCGATGTTTGAGACAATCATGAATTTAATCAAAAGCATTTTTCAAGTTTATCTTTATTTTTCGCTCTCATTTATTTTCTCTATCATCTACTTCATCTTACACAGCATTACTATTACATATTTTGATGATGAACAGACGACTGTAACTTGCAATGAGACAATGCGACAAACGGACATAGATTCAGAAGAGGATGAAATACCAAAAGAGGTTGTTGGAGAGGTCGAGAATTTTGAGAACAGACCTATGTCTAACTTAGACGAAACCGAGGTCATTAATTTGGGAGATGCAGAAAATGTCAAGTAAACAAGTATCAGCGTACACTTGTCACCATCAGAAAAGGAAGAATACACCTAGTTTTTGAAAGAATATGAGGATATATTCGCCTGGTCGTATTATAATATGACCGGCCTCAGCATATCCATTGCCAACAGATCCGACATGTCCACCGGTCAAACAGAAACTCAGAAAATTCAAGCCACGCATGAGTTTGAAAATCAAAGAGGAAGTTACCAAGCAAGTCAAAGCCATGGTTCTCAGAGTGGTAGAATATCCAACATGGTTAGACAACGTTGTGCCAGTACCAAAGAAGGATGGGAAGGTTAGAGTCTATGTCGATTACCGGGATCTCAACCGGGCCAGTCCTAAAGACGATTTCCCTTTGACAAATATACACATACCGATTGATAACTGCGCCAAACATGAGCTCCATTCCTTCGTCGATTGTTTTGCTGGATACCACCAGATATGTATGGATGAAGAAGATGCAGAGAAAACGACATTCATCATGCCGTGGGGAATGTACTATTACAGAATGATGTCGTTACGTTTAAAGAATGCTAGTTCTACCTACATGAGAGCCATGACCACAGTCTTTCATGATATGATACATAAAGATATCGAGGTGTATATGGACGACATCATCATTAAATTCAGGAGAGCTGCAGATCACATGGGAGATTTGAGAAAATTCTTCAACAGACTGAGGAGATACAACATGAAACTGAACCCCGCCAAGTGTGCATTAGGGGTCCCAGTCGAAAAGTTATTGGGTTTCATTGTGAGTCGCCGAGGAATAGAATTGGACCCGTCAAACGTTAAAGCCATTCAAGAGCTGCCACCGCCAAAGAACAAGAAAGATGTAATGAGTTTTCTGGGGAGGCTCAACTACATCAGCCTATTCATAGCCTAGTCGACTGTTATTTGTGAACCCATCCTCAAGATGATAAAGAAAGATGCTGCCCTTAAGTGGACTAATGATTGTCAAAAGGCCTTCGACAGAATCAAGGAATATTTATCAATGCCCGCAGTCTTGGTTCCGCCTGAGCCAGGGAGACATCTGCTGCTCTATCTTGCAGTATTGGATGGGGCATTTGGTTGTGGTTTGGGACAACATGACAAAACAGGAAGAAATGAGCAAACCATCTACTACCTCAGCAAGAATTTTACCCCATACGAGGCTCAATATTCCTTATTAAAGCGCACTTGTTGTGCTTTAACTTGGGTAGCTCAAAAACTGAGGCACTATTTTTGTGCTTACACCACTCATCTTATATCCAGGATGGATCCATTGAAGTATATCTTTTAGAAGCCCATGCCTACAGGCAATCTTGCCAAGTGGCAGATACAGTTAAGTGAGTTTGACATCGTTTATGTTACCCAGGAGGCGGTCGAAGTACAGGACTTGGCAGATCACCTCGCCGAGAATCCTGTAGGAGGAGAATACGAACCCCTAAACACATATTTTCCTGATGAAGAGATAGCCTTCATTGGAGATGACATTGCAGAGTCCTATGTTGGTTGGAGGATTTTTTCGACGAAGCCGCAAATTTCAAAGGAGTCGGTATCGGAGCGGTTTTGGTATCAGAAACTGGTCAGCAATACCCAGTATTCGCTAAGCTCAGATTCCCGTGCACCAACAATATGGCCGAGTACGAAGCCTGCATCTTAGGGCTCAAGTTGGCAATTGACATGAACATTTAGGAACTATTAGTGATCGGAGACTCGTACCTACTCATACATCAAGTACGAGAAGAATGGGCAACCAAGAATTCCAAGATACTACCCTATCTGTATCACGTATAGGAGTTGAGGAAAAGATTCAGAAAGACAGACTTCCAGCATGTTCCGAGAACACAGAATGAGTTCGCCAATGCCTTAGCCACTTTATCTTCTATGATCCATCATCCAGATACAAACTTCATTAATCCCATCCAGGTCAAGATTCACGACCATCCAGCTTATTGTGTTCACGTTGAAGAAGAAGCTGACGGGAAACCTTAGTTCAATAATATCAGAGAATACTTGACGACATAAGAGTACCCAGAGCACGTCAATGCTACTCAGAAACGAACACTTCGGATATTGTCCAACAATTTCTTTACCAGCGGAGGAATCCTATATAGGAGGACTCCTGATTTGGGATTATTAAGATGTGTCGAGGCAAAAGAAGCAACCAGACTATTGGAGGAAGTGCACCCAGGGACATGCGGACCGCATATGGATGGTTTTGTTTTGGCAAAGAAGATACTCCGAGCAGGGTACTTTTGGATGACCATGGAGACGGACTGCATCCAGTACATCTGAAAATGCCATCGTTGTCAAATACATGCAGATATGATAAAGGTGCATCCAAACGAGCTTACTGCAACAAGCTCACCATGGTTGTTCGCCGCTTGGGGAATGGATGTTATTGGACTAATCGAACCAGCCGCGTTAAATGGGCACAAGTTCATCCTAATGGCAATTGATTACTTTACCAAATGGGTTGAAGCAACATCATACAAGGTGGTTACCAAGAAAGTAGTATTATATTTTGTACGAGATCGTATGGTTTGTCGGTTTGGGGTTTCAGAATCAATCATCACCGACAATGGGTCTAATCTCAGCAGCGACCTGATGAAGGCGATGTACAAAAAATTCAATATTAGACACAAAAACTCTACGGCTTACAGACCTTAGATGAATGGAGCTATAGAAGCAGCCAATAAGAACATCAAGAATATAATAAGGAAAATGGTCGAAAAACACAAGCAATGGCATGAGAAATTGTCGTTTGCTTAAATGGGTTATCGTACCAAGGTCCGCACATCAACCGAGGCCACTCCCTACATGCTGTTCTATGGTATAGAGGCAGTCATCCCCGTCGAGGTAGAAATCCCCTCATTAAGGGCCATACAAGAAGCAGAGTTAGATGACGCATAATGCGTCAAAAGTCGCTATGAGCAGTTAGCCCTCATAGATGGAAAGAGGATGAACACTGTCTGTCACGGTCAATTATATCAGAACAGAATGTCCAGAGCTTTCAACAAGAGAGTCAATCCAAGGAAGTTCACGCCAGGACATTAGGTATTATAGAAAATATTTCCACGCCAAGATGAAGCCAAAGGGAAATTCTCTCCCAATTGGCAGGGTCCGTACATGGTCCATTGGGTTCTAACTAGAAAAGCCCTTATTCTTGCAGAAATGGACGGAGAAGTCTGGTCGAAGCCTATCAACTCAGACGCAGTGAAAAGATACTACATTTGATCATATGCTTTCTTTTATTATGTAATTTGAACTATGCCTGAACTGATTCCCGTTTAAGAGGGGATACTTATGCAACCCTATGGGTTCGGTCACATTTTAATATAAATTCCATTCTCCCCCGCTATTGGAACTGGGGCAGAATTTTGAGTAAGACCCTCAATGTTCCGAAGTCTGTTTATTAGTATCTTCATCAATGCCGATCCAGCAAACTGGAGCAGAATTTTGAGAAGGACCCTCAAAATTCTTGAATCGATCCATGTTCAGTTATTCAGCACAGCCGTCAGCAGCACCAACCTAGTAATCTGGGGCAGAATTTTGAGGAGGACCCTCAAAATTCCAGAACGAGCGAGGTCGCCATGTTGTAGTTGCCGGTTCACCCAAAGTGAAATCATTTTAATATATACGTACTTGCATTATATTTACTAAGTCATGCATAAACATCACTTGCATCACCATCGTTTAGCGACGCTACCACCATGTTATACGATGCCAAAAGCTGGAGGACATGAACTAACCTTACCCTACATAACACACAGCTTTTCTTTGGTTGCAGGAACTTAGGTTGCGAATCAAAACACATTCGCTCTTCAGGATCAAAACCTTCACAAGGTCACTATCCATACTCCCTAGCAGTACCTATATCGCAAAACCGTCTATCAGCTAAGAAAACATGCTACTATTCGCTCGTTTATGTTCCTGCATTGCATAAGGCTACTCTCTGCCTTCCGAGGTTAAGCTCTACCTCCATCCTGCATAAGGCTATCCTCTGCCTTCCGAGACTAAGCCCTGTCTGCATTTGCATTTTGCATAAGGCTATTCTCTGCCTTCCGAGGTTAAGCTCTACCTCCATCCTGCATAAGGCTATCATCTTCCTTTCGAGACTAAGCTCTGTCTCCATCTGCATTATTGCATAAGGCTATTCTCTACCTTTCGAGGTTAAGCTCTATCTTCATCCTGCATAAGGCTACTATCTGCCTTTGAGACTAAGCTCTGTCTCCATCTGCATTTTGCATAAGGATACTCTCTGCCTTCCGAGGTTAAGCTCTACCTCCATATTGCATAAGGCTCCTATCTATCTTGCGAGACTAAGAACTGTCTTCGCCCTGCATGGCTGAAATATCGCCGCCTATTTTTAAATTCTCGCTATGGCTGAAAGATTGCCACCCTTTGCATTTATTTGGCTGAAAGATTGCCACCTTTTTCATGGGCTGAAATATCGCCAACTCGTTCAAAGGCGTCATAGTTCGAAGGCACCATCTGCATAGCCCAAGAACATCATTTCATGGCCTGCGAATCTTTACTTTTATGCTATTCATGGCCCAGGACATCATAGTCCGATGACGTCATCCTAATCGTTTGGAGACAATATTCATGGTCCAACGGGAACTTGCATCACGTTTAAATTACTCAATATATATACGCACATCATGCATTTACAGGTGTTCTGGCTAGCTCACGACCGTCTCAGCAGGAGCGATCCTGCTCCAGTTCTCCGCAGTTTTTCCGATTCCAAGCACCCTCTCATACCTAACCATCGCGTCTGTTTTTCCGAATTCCCATAGGCATGTTCCGTCAATGGTTACCGTACTACATATGGCCCTATTCCTATGAAATCAGGGATATGTAGGCAGCTCAGAGACCTGAGCACGATCAATATCCTTCTACAATCGTCATCTTCGGTCAAAATTGGCCATCTTATCTTTACCCCACAACTATTTCATCCTCCTTGGGTAAAGAGGGGAAACTGTTTATATCCAATTTTTCCCTATTTATTTTTATACTCAAAATATTCTCAAAAATAGCATATATAAGAATCCACAAAGGTTTTAGTATTTTTCCACATTTTTAAGGATTTCTAAATCAATTTATGGCCTATTTTTTGCACTATAAAATCCATTAATTATTTCCAAAATTTGTTATTTTGGTGAATGATTTATTTTATACTCTCATTTACACCAAAATATTTACATGATTTTTACATAATTTTACAAGTTTATCTGGTATTTTAAACTAGAATTGCATGAAATTAGCCTATTTCTTGATTTAATAGCCTTTTTAATCATAAAGTCATTTATAATATATTTAAATTAATGCTTATGCCTTTTTTATTAACTCAGCATTTTTAGTTTGATTTTTAAACATTTTTTAGTATTTTATAATATTCAAAATTAAGAAAAATTAGCTATTTAAATTATAGCCTTCTTTATTTAAATTATAGTCCTAATTTCCAACCCCAATTACACTACCTAATTCCCTAAATAACCCGACCCAAACCCATTAAATTAACCCGCCCGGAGCCCCCTTTTTAATCAGGATAGTTGATCATTTAGAACAACGGTCCACGTCTCCCTATCCCTTAATTAAACCAGATACACCCATAACCCTAATCACTTCTCACAGACCGCCAACCTTGTATTCCTCTCGTTCCCAAAACGCTATCAACCCCCTTAAACCATAGCCCGCCTCCGACCATTTTTCGACCTCGTTTCATCGGAAAACATGGTTTCCAGGCTTCATGCAACCTATATTCACCCCCACTCCCTTCTATGACCCCTTTGTTCGAAGATCGAGACCCTATTTTGAAGAGCACCGACTCAAAGGTCCTCCAACTTGAGTTTTACGGCCATGTCCGGTCTCTCTCCGGTGAGTCTTAATATTGTGAATCAGTTGACGACTCAAAACCAGTCCGTTCCAAGCTTTCTCATTCTCTAAGGTTATCTCTGAAACCTTAAATCTTCAAGGTTTTCTTTTGTGTTTCTATTTATAATCTACTTCAGATCTAATTTATTTTCTAAAGCATCAAAGTATTTTTCACATTTTTTACCGATTTTATTTTCGAACTATTTATCTTCCTAAAAGTAGGGTTTCTCCGATTTTTCTTTCTTTTAACTGCTCTACTGTGATTTCTTTATTTTTGCTGTGACTTGTGAATGTTTTATCCCCGATTCCATGTAATTTTCCCTTTACCTAGGGTTTTCTAGTGACTCTCTACTGTACTTTACTTTTCGTGAGTATTTGTATTCTTTCCGAGTTTGTATATCTGAGTATTTTTACTTTCTACTTTACATTTTTGAAAAGTGAGGAAACCCTAAACTTTGGGGTTTTTTGAGTTTGTGTGTGATTGTCTGCTGCCTGTCTGATTCTGAAACCCTAACTTTTTGAGTCCCTTTTCATGCTTCTGATTTCATGCGAAGCTCTGCAAGAATTTCTAATCTGTTTCATGCCTATGTTCTTTTGCTCTCTGATTACATGACTGTTCTATTAATTTCAACCTTGCATGTTTGAATTTGTGCATCTTTTTATAATCAGCCTTTCCCTTTTCAAAATAACCTTAATTTTGGGAAATTGATTTTTTACGAACTTATTTGATTCTTTAATTTGGACATGCTCTTTGACTAAATTCAGTATCAATTCGTATCCCAGTTTCCTTGATTCCCTATGTGATTGATGATTCTATTTACCTTATTTTTTAAAATCGTGTGTATTTCAAAAAAAAACCTTATATGTATTTACCCTTTTTTTTACAACTCACTCTTGATTTTCTTCCCAAAAATAGAACCCTATTTATTTACCTTAAGTTCGGTTCCTTAATTAAAGGGAATCCTTTCCCTAATTGATTGTGATTGATACTAAGTTATTTTCTTGCCTTATTGCCCTTTTCACTTCAACACATGAACATTTTCACAAGTTCACACTCACAAAAACTCTCTCTTCTCTTCTTTGCTTTTCTCTGCTACTTGTTCTGCTGCTCGAATTTAGCTGGCTGAGAGCCAAGGCTAAATTATAAGGTTCTATCTACGCTATCTGCTTTACTATTCGAATTTGCAAACTGGAAGGTCCGTGATTTAAATACTATCTCTAAAACTACATGTTTAATTACCCTTTTTCATGCGTCATGTTTATGTTCATTATGTAATTAAATTTCAGCATGCACATCCCTACCCCATATACCTATGTTTTGATGTTGTATGCTTGCATAAGTGCTTTCATGTACATCCCTTCCCCCAATTCCCCTTAGTTTAATTCTTTTTGCTACAAATGCTTTCATGTAATCCCCCTTTCCTTTAATTCCCCTTTGTGTATGAGTATTATTTTGGACTAGTGTGGCACTCCATTGTCATCCCTAGTTTAGAACCAGGTTGCTCTAAACCTATACTCAAATAAGTCCCACTCACTAAATCCCTATTATGTGTTGAGCTTGTCTCAGGTCTGGTGGTGACCTAATCACCATACAGGACTAAGTCTGACTTTCTTAAGTCTGCTCTTATTTGTTCAAGCCATGTAAAGGGTCAGGGGTGTGCCAGTCCCATTCATGGCTAGGTATGACCACCCTTTGTTTTGGTCTTTCTCTAATCCCTCACTTTTACACTTACTCTTAGTTCTTTAAGTCCTACCCCCCTATGGTAAGTCATGCATAGGGACCCTCGAGTTCTCTCTGAACTTGGATGCCTAAGGGCTGGTAATTCTACATATTGCACTACTCTAATCATTGTTTTAGGCTGTAAGCATTGCCTGGGCTTCCTGAAATCCCTTACAACTTTGAAACACTCTAAGAGAAAGCCTTGGAATCTAGAGCTCAGATTTGGTAAAATGCATGTGTTGGACATTAAGGTTGCTTTGGGCTTCCTCGGGTCCATTTTAGCTTTGATGTATTTATTTTCTTAGTCTTTTTCCTTCCACTTTTGTAACAAGTTTTGTAAAAGAATTTGGGGATATAGTGAAAAGGATATGGGAGGGGTTTGTATTGTTGCATCAATCAATGGCTAGAAATCATGTCTATAGGATTTCAGTATTGCATCCCATCTAGAAATCATGTGTATAGGATTTCAATATGGCATCTCATCTAGAAATCATGTCTATAGGATTTCAATATTGCATCTCATCTAGAAACCATGCCTAAAGGATTTTAATATTGCATCTAGAAATCATGCCTATAAGAACTGCATCAAACGTTAGGCAAACAGCAGGCCCCCCTAAACGTTCTAAAAGCAGCAACAAATCAATATGTAGATATCATTCCTACAGGGTTCAATCTCGCCTAATTTGTTAAACACTTTCAATTAAAGTTTTCCAATGCAGTCTATTTTGATATCTGGCCCAATCTGTCCTTTGCACTATTTTGAATGTATAGAGTCTTTAAAATTCCAAACTCGCATCTTTCTGAAATCGAATTTTTTGGTCTTCTGCCTCAATTTCAATGCTTTTCGGAAAAAATTTTCTTAAGAAGTTCGGCTATTTTGCGAGCTATTTCTGAACTTCTGCAAATTTTAGTTTCTTGTTTCCCAAAAATCTTCTTTTTCTGTGTCTAAAATTAGTGTTTTTTCTGAAATTACTGCATTTTAAAAATACCTTAGGTTCTAACAGATCAGACCCAAGGGGCTCAAAGCAGATTTATTATCCAACTTTATGTGTTAAACTAATCTATCCATTACCAGTTTTAAGCTTAAGACCAAATCAGTAATTGCAAGTCATGCTAAACTAACTGTTGTATGGTTTAAGGGATTTATGTGCAGCCTTTGTATGTTCATTTACTTCCCTTATGTGCTATTTGTTTTGATTGACGCCTTAGCATTTTTACCTTTAAAATCCATATATGCCCTCATCCCCTTTCTCCCCTTTTAGAATTAGAAGTCCAAATAACCTGGGACTAATAGGTCGGGACGAGTATTAGCATGCAATAGGTAAACGAGACTAAATGCGCTTAAATATCTTAACGGGGTGAGAATGGTAGAATATGGAGATGATGACGATGCGCTAATATCATAAAACGACCCCTCTTTGGGAATATGTGTGGGATAATGCATCGAATGATCCATATTGTAGTTAAACCTAGGACCCTCCTTACTTTTTCTTTGTTTAAATGTTTTCTTTAAAATTCCCTTTTACTTGTGCTATCCTTTTTTCAAAATTGTCAACTTGCTCGTATTCTTTTTGTGAAAATTTTGCTTGTCTATTTCTATTCTTCTCAAAGTCACATCTAAGCAAGTCCGGAAACCATACTAGTGGATCTTGCGGGGTGCCTAACACCTTTCTCTCGAGATAATTTCAAGCCCTTACCCGAACTCTGATTTTCTTTCAAAAATCTTCTTCTTCTTAATGTGTCCTAATGCACTATAATCATTAAGTGGAGACTCTTCAAACTCCATAACCCAATTCCCAAAAGGGGATCAGAGTTGTTTTTCCCATAATGTCGTAAATCCAATTTCGCTTTTAGGGAAAAAGGGGTCATCCCGTGTTCCTGGTGGAACTCGCACAAGGCATTTGATTTTCTAGTGATGGGATCCGACTTCATCTTGCCGTCCACTTCACCTTGTTGCCCTGCTTATCAAGTGCGTAGACTATCTCTGAAGGGAACACAAAATTTATGGGCAGATAATAAAGGGGGCGTGCCTATGTTGTTTCGTAGTGGGGCAACATGTCGCTGTAGTGCGTCCACGTGCCTGGGTGACAGAGGGTAAGAGGATCTGATGAAGGGTTGGTGTCTCTCCCTATTGAGACGTGGGCCTTGTTCCCGCTGTCCTTCATTGCGTCGATCCCTTCTGATCTCTGGATGTATCGCCGTTACACATTGGGTCGGCCCGTTGAGGTCGTCCTCATCTACACGTACCTCAGCACAATAAGCGTTGTGGATCTCTTCCCATGTGGTGGGCGGGTACTTCATTAGGCGACTGAGTAGGTTTTTGGTCGCCCTTGAGCCGTTCCTTCTTAGCTTGTTTTGGAAAGCAGCGACTGCCATGCCTTTCGATACGTTGGGTAGGCTCATCCTTACCCTTTTGAACCTAGCTAGGAAGTCCCTGAATCCTTCCCCTATGGTTTGCCGAACGCCGAAGATGTCATTAACCCTCTTTTCTGCTTTCGTTGTTTCTGCATGGGCGGTGACAAAATTGTCCGCCATCTCTTCGAACGTGGAAATGATTTTGGCCGATAGCTGGGAATACCAGGTCAGTGCTCCTCATGTCAGGGTTTCACCGAATTTCTTCAGCAGCACAGACGGGACCTGTTCCTTTGATAGGTCGTTACCTTTTACAGCAGTGAATTAATGGATCAAGTGGTCCTCAGGGTCTGTAGTGCCGTCGTACACTCTCAAGTAAGGTGGCATTTTGAAAGTTTTCGAAATGGGGTATGGTGCAGCCTCTTTCGTGTAGGGTTATTCAACAAACCTCCATACGTCACGCTTTGGCAGTAGTTTGGGGGCACCGGGGATATTTTCCACCCTCTCATGATGTTTCTTCATCTGATCACGGAGTGAAAGATTTTCATTTTCCATTTCCTCCATCTTCGTGAGGATGAATGTGATTGTGTCGCTGTTGGCTCGAGTATCGGGGAGCGCGTTGTTTGCGCGAGTGACTTCGAGTTCGTCTCCGACTGCAACAAGATCTGCGGTCGGCCTGCTTCTGACATTGGGTTGTGGTGACTTCTCAACCAACCCGCTTAGAGTGCTTGTTAACCACTCTTCCAGTAGTTTCCTGACCTCTCGGGGTGCTTCTTCAGATGCGGACGTGGAAGCGCCTTTTTGCCGAAAGATCGTTAGATCTTTGGGTGGTGGAGGTGGAATTTCTCGGTTTAAGGTGGTACTAGGGGTTGTAATCAAAACCTCATCTTCACCAGCTTCGTTGAGAAGACCGATGAGATTGGTTGCAACATCTGCTATTGTTTTCATTCTTGCGTTGTTGTTAGCCATTTTTTCGTTTTTGTGTTGTAAAGAAGGGTTTTCGATGGTTATCTTGGTATAAACTATTGTTTTGATTCTCGAAATCCCCACATACGACACCAAATTGTTTAGCTCAAAAATTGTATTCGTATTTTGTAAGCCTAAAAACAATAAAAAATAAATGGGGGGGGGGGGGGGATAAATCGTAATCAAATATAATAAGCCCAAGAGATGATTATCACTACGAGAGTCACCGTAGATCTGTAAACAAATGATAAGAATAGACTTAGCTTAAGAAGGAAGCAGTGGTTAAGAACTCGAGAGAGAAATAAAATAGAGATTGTTTTCTTCGAGATGAAAGATTTCCTTTATATAACAGGAAACCTTCCTCGAAATAATAAAAAAAGACAGTTGGTGGCTTCCACTTAGAAATATACTACGTATAAGGTAAAATATTTCTTGTTATTTGATTAAAATAGACTTTGAATACTCTTGCATAGCCCACTGACAAAATGTGTTCAAAATTTAGAAACTTTCAGAAACCATTATGTTTTAGTGGTTATTAGCTAGTCGTAGCTACCATTTACTATATTACTTCCTATAGCTATGTTTTTCAGGTTTTTTAGAGTGTATTCGGTGTATTTAAGCTAGTATTCATGAATACAGTAGCATTTCTAGGCGTGTAACATGAGATTACAGCTAGACAAATATTTGTATTTGAGTGTATTCGACAGTATTCATGCCGTGAAACATGACATTACAGCTAGATAAATTATTGTATTCGACTGTATTCACCGCGTGAAACATGCGATTACATTATTTTTAAACGAAAAGTGAATCAATTAACATAATAGACTCCTAATATAACTCAACAAAATTAATTATAACACAAAAATTTTGTTTTTTCAATTATAAAAAAGATTTTCAACAGGAAAACACCCCAAAAATATATCAATCTTCAGAGAAATTATATAATATATCTGAATACATGAATTATATTAATTAAAAAAATATACGAATACATTCATGGCATATAGCGAGACAATGAATATAATGAAATACATGGAATACAATGGGATACATTGAAATACAATGAAAAAACACAGTGAATACAATGAAATACATGGAATACAACGAGATACATTGAAATACAATGAAAAAAAGACAATGAATACCATGAAATACATGAGAATACAATGTGATACATTAAAATACATTGAGATATATTAATAAAATATTCAAGTTGCTCAGGCCCAAACTCCGTCGTCTTTGTTCAAGAACAAACCTTAATTTCCGGTGAATCGTCGTCGAGCATCAGAAGTGGAGTGCTGCCATCGAGCATGATAATCTTTATAGAGCTTCGCCTAAATCAGCTAGAGAGGATTTGAAATCAAAGACAGATAGGTTTGTTGATGCGTTGAATTCCGGCCCGATTCATGTGTCTCCGCCGGCGGAAGCTGCGTCGCAGGTTGGAAGCACAGATTTTATATTTGGTTCCGAGAAGGGAATGGTAGAAAGAGAGGCAATGTATTTTATGAGAGAGAGGGCAACGTATTTTATGAGAGAGAGGGCACCGTTTTTTATGGCTTAAGGGTAGTACGTGATCATAAAAAGAAATTTGGCTATAGAAATCAAAAGGTAGTTATGGAATATAATTTTTTAAAATGACATTTAAAATAAATGGGGTATCAACATTTGCTATAGGAGGCAACTAATTTTTCAAAATTTGAATATCCTTATTGAATGTCCTGACTTCGCCATTATCGACATGTTGTCTCATTGAATGTGTGTGTATATATATAAAATCAAAAGGAGGGGGAAAGAGAGAGATACTAACAAGTATAGGTAAACCAACGATAGTAGCAACGCAAACAACAATGGCAGTGCTAAAAATAAAGTTCACCTAAGCGCATAATACATAGACATACATCTTAAATTATATAGTTGAAATATCAAGTTATTAGTTATTTAGTTAAAGACTAAAGAGAATATATAGAAAAAGAGAACTGAGTTGCACTAAGGGGTATAGGCTTATGAGGCCACATATCTCAATTATCTTAGGAATTTTGAAAAAAGAAATTCTAAAATTGTATTGCAGAGATTTAAGTTTCCTGTACATTGAATTTTTGCAAGCACATATTTTTGAAACAAGAATTAAGCAAAATTTGCTCACCCAGCTAGTTGTGCATATTTATAGAAAATTAAAAGATCCTATGGACCAGTTTAATTAGGTTCGGTTCAATGGATTTCAGTACTATGTCAACGAAATTTTACTTGAACACCTCAATTAAGATATTTTTCACTGAAATATTTTTACTATACTTTTACTGTACCAGTTTAACACATCCGACCTTTATTTTGTACTAAGACAACTAAGATAGTAGGATTATTTTATTAATATGGTTATTTTTATCAATAACATAAAAGTGGATATAATTATTAACAATATTTTTTCTAAAAATCGGACATGTTAAACTGGTACAGTAAAAATATAATAAAAGTATTTGGTAAAAAGTATCTTAATTGAGGTATTGAAATAAATTTTCATTAATAGTTTAAGCGTGTCTATGTATTCTGGCTCACCTAAATGACAAACCATTATCATGGATATCAATTGCAACAAATACCGTGATAGTGTCACTGCTGCCATTGGTCCCGCCAAACCGTTAATAGTTTAAGCGTGTCTATGTATTCTCATATTTTGTAGTTCTTCCGTGATCAGTTTCGAAAAACTTTCATTTTTGTACATTAAATACTGAAAATCATAATTGACACCGTGATAGTCAATCAGTACGGAGATTCTACAATGTCAAAAATTCCGATAATGCTTAAATGTAATGGTTATTGGGATAACTATGGCAGATTCCGATAATGCTCCAGTCTACAATTGCAGAATAATTATCGATTGATACATCGGATAAAATTGTAGAAAAAAAATACATTGTGAATGATAATTGTCCTCCGTTGCAGATTAGGAACGATATGGGCTTTCGTGTATATATGGAAACGAAAAAAGAGAATAAAAACTTAACTTCCTATCCAGTGTTTTCAGTGTGTTTTTAAAATGTAGTCAAATGTGGGTAAATGTAGTTAAGGTTATATGCAGTGTTTCCAGTGTGTTTTTAAAATGTAGTCAAATGTAGGTAAATGTAGTTAAGGTTATATGCAGTGTTTCCAGTGTGTTTTTAAAATGTAGTCAAATGTGGGTAAATGTAGTTAAGGTTATATGCAGTGTTTCCAGTGTGTTTTTAAAATGTAGTCAAATGTAGGTAAACGTAGTTAATGTTATATGCAGTGTTTCCAGTGTGTTTTTAAAATGTAGTCAAATGTAGGTAAATGTAATTAAGGTTATATGCAGTGTTTCCAGTGTGTTTTAAAATGTAGTCAAATGTAGGTAAATGTAGTTAAGGTTATATGCAGTGTTTCTAGTGTGTTTTTAAAATGTAGTCAAAAGTGGGTAAATGTAGTTAACGTTTATATGCAGTTTGTTTGTAGCTGATTTGTAGTTAACTGATTGTTGCTAACATAGTTAACTTATTGACACCTTATTATTTTCTTTTTGGTCTTGAATTGTAGGTGAGTGCTTCAACAGATCATATACACACTTAGTTAGATGGTGTGAAGCGGCACATTGTATGTTTAGAAAACAAGAAATGTAGCTGTGGACAATTCCAACTTGATGAACTTCCATGTGCATTTGTGGCAGATTGTATGAAACTACATTTTAACTACAAATTATAGTTTTAAAAGCATAACTATAATTTACTTTACAAATTACAAATCAAATAAACTGTAACTACATATGTACCCTGACTTATAATCACAGATCCAAATAACACTATAAAATTGCAGACCACATATCAACTACATTGTGACAGACAACAGTAAACTACATTATAACTACAAGGAACTATACTGTAACTATAAATATATTGAGCATGTACAATGTAACTATTTTTATATACTGTATTTTTATCACAGTTCCAAATAAAAATACAGTAAACTACATTAAACTACAAAAACTATAATTAACTACAAAATTGAGTCAACAGTGACAGTACCAAATAAAAATTACATGAAACTACATTAAACTACAAAAAACTACAATTAACTACAAATTTGATTCAACAGTATAATTTGCCAATCAAATTTGAGTCAACAGTGACAGTTCCAAATAAAAATTACATGAAACTACATTAAACTACGAAAGACTACAATTAACTATAAATTTGATTCAACAGTATAACTTGCCAATCAAATTTGAGTCAACTGTGATCATAAACTCTAAAAAAAATTACTTTTCTTAGAACGGAAAGAGTATATGGTAACTTCTTAAAAGGTCGATAACCTCAATCCAACTAAGAATTTCTACATAGAATTATAAAATAAATCACGGTAAACAATCAACCTTAAATATAAAGAACTTTTAAGCCTTCAGTATTACAGTAATTAATTGTGCCTCATCCCGAACAAGTAAATTCGTTATATAAATTATCACTTCTTTTGTTAAGCTCAAACTTATATCTAAGTTATATGTATAATTTTATAATATATTATTTGCATTTTTTCCGAATAAACAAATTACACTTACTAAGCACAATTATTTATTGTTGCAGGTTCCTTTAACTTGATAGTGTACAAAATTTTAACTCTCGGCGTATACCATTTAAAGGATCAGGACTACAAGAGAGATTACATATATATATATATATATATATATATATATATATATATATATATATATATATATATATATATATATATATATATATATATATATATATATATATATATATATATATATATATATATATATATATATATATATATATATATATATATATATATATATATATATCAGTTTATGTAATACTGTTTTCTTGTTACAAAAAAAGTATTATATTAAAAATAATCTAATTTAAATATTTTCCGGGCACACAAATATATTTATAAATTATATCGAAATAAGAAAAGATCCCAAAAAGGAACAATATTATTCTAGTAATTATAGAATCTAAAGAGATATATAGCATCCAATGGTTAATATATCATGGGTTAAAAGGGATGGAATTTGTTCTCATTTTTTATATAATAATATAGACAGCTCGGTAAAACTTCCAAATAGAGATCAATCCTAGCCGTTAGATTAACCCAATCAAGAGTCCTATAAGATTTTGTTCCACAAATCAAGGCTCTAATTAATAGTTGATCCTTAAACCTTAAAGATAAGTTTTGGTACATAAATTGAAAGGTGGTATACTTAAATATAATAAACACTAACCTTAAACATGAGTGGTTATAAGGTTTGCTATATGGGATGTATATATAAAAATCCCATACCGAATCCTCTTCATCTCCCCCCATATCACCTCCCATTTTATTTCTTTTCTTATCACTTCAACATTATTTTCCCCCCTTTATTCCTTTCTTTCTCTTTTACTAGCAATATATCTTCTTTAAATTGAATTACATCAACTGAATATTTTAATATTAATTTTAGATTAAAAAACTGTACAAAAAAGTACTAAAAGTGATTATTTTTTTCATGTCAATTCATAAAAGAATATTTTAATATTAGTCAAAACTCATAATCACTTCGTTTCAATTTAGGTGAACATATTTAACTGGGCACGAAGTTTAAGAAAATATAAAGACTTCTAAAATTTATGATCCTAAATAAGTAAAAAAAAGGGGGAGGGGGGGGGGGAAGGGGGGAACCTAAGGTATTTATGTGGTTATAAAAACTTTTCATTAATAATAGAATATAAATTTAAACTAAATTATTATCAAATTTAAAAAGAGATCATTCTTGTTAAAAAAATAAATAAATTCGGATAAACGGGAACAAATGAAATAATTTGAATCTCAAAATAGAAATAGACGGAGTACTTAATTCCTAATATCATTTGAATCTTTTTAGTCATTGTGAGGAACATGTCAACATGCATATCAAATGATATTTTACTCCTCCCAAGAAATGAACACAAATTGGAACCACACATTTTTTACTCCACGGAATTACATTTTTATTCACTCTTAATTGTGTCGAAGGAAGAAACCCCTCCCTTTGCTTATTTATTCTTCCTGGTCTTCGGGTCTCATCCGAACGGCTCGCTGCTTATTTAGTTAGATTTTTTTTTTTGATTTTAGAATAGAACTAGAGATCCCGGCCCCCTCCCTTGAAAGCTCCTGGTACTGCGACTATTACCGGTAAGTTGCGTTGGATCAACATCGAGATTAAAATAAACTGCAAAAGCAACTAAATCAACGCCTATTTGCTGTGGATCCACTGGCCCGGACACTTGAATCTATTCCACCGCAAACTACCGAATATAATACTACAGGATCTTCCGCTTAAATACATGTATCGCCCATTAAATTTGGTTTTAAATTCCATTTAAATACTTTAATAAATCCTTATACCTGTTAAACACTTCAACTCTTATCAAAATATACCTATTGAACCTTTCATACTTATGTGGCACAAAAAGTAACTTTCACTTACACTCTATTTGGATCATTGTTCTCATTATTTTATAATGTATTATATTGTATTGTATGAGATTATATTGTATTATTTTATGAATACAATATTTGGATAAATTATATTATTTACAGTTGTCAAATAATATTATTGTTTGATTTGACTGTATTATATTGTACATTAACTAATTTATTTTACTAAAATACCCTCAATTGTTTTAAATATTATCAAGAATTACACAAAAAATAGTTAGAATTGGAATTGAAAATCAATATTATACAACTAATTGAAGATAAAGTAATTAGAATTGGAGTTAAAAATCAAAGTAAAAGAAAGAATTAGAAAAAAAAGACGGCAAAATCTATAGCCGGTGTAGAAGTTGGAAGCGGCAGAAGGAAAATGAATGAAGATGTAGGTTATAGGTTGAGAGATTTGGATTAAATAAATAAAAAGTAATAGGTAAATAGAATTATAAAATAATAAGTTAGGACATAATTAGAAAGAATAAAGGAAATAATCCCACCTAGGAGTGGCAAATGGATGGGGCGGATCGGATATGGTTGGTCGAAAAAGGATAATAAAAAAGCGAATAAATTATCCGACCTAATCCATATTTAATACGAATAAAAAACGGGTTAACTGGCATAACCATATTATCTATGACTTCTTGCATATGTCACTTTTGGGAGAATTCTTAGTCTTTCTAACTTGAAGAACCCCTAATTTGAGCCTTTACAAATGTAAAAGTTAGACTCATTGGTTATCCGTTAGTTACCATTGGTTATCCATTTTCTACACAGATAATATATTTCTTATCTATATTTGACCCGTTTTTAAAAAGTTCATTATCCAATCCATTTTTAGTGGATAATATGGGTGGTTATCTGTTTTCTTTTAACCATTTTATCACTCCTAATCCCACCACACCAAATCGGTAGTTTTGAAAAATTGAAAATTTTTATTATTTCGGAACAATAAATTTAATAATACAATACAATCAATTTTCACTAAATAATCAAAATAAATATTATTTTGGGATAACAAAACAATACTATACAATGAGCAACAACCATGCAAACAAGCTGTTAGAGTTGGGCGCATATGAAGCTAAAATATACGGTAATTTCTTTTCCTTTCCGTCCTATTTCTACTTCACATAACTCCCTCCCACCACGGGCAAAGGATGTGGTGCACTAGATGAAGCTACTCCGTCTTTAATCATAGGTTTCGAATTTGATCTCTTAATATTTAAAAAAAATTGATAGGGAGCGCTACCTTCGAAATAGGGTCTTACTCAATGCAAAGCCGAATATAGTAAGACTCCAATGTCGATACTGGATGTAAAATCAGAAAAGACCAGTATCTCTTTCAACTCCTGTCAGCATTTTTTTATTATGCAATAGATCGCTATCTACAGTGGGAACCACAACTTGATAACGTGACAAATCATTGTCTAAATCTAAACTATTGCATTGTCTCTGCAAAAGGGTTGACCAGTATTTTTGTGTTGAAGATCGTTCTTGCTTGGTTGGACCACATTTCTTGAATAAACCAGTAAAAAGAGCAAAATGGAAGGTCACTGTTCAGGTCTGCAAACTCTACTAGTGTCAAACCAAGAAACAACAAGCCATGATTTTGATAAGAAAGAAGCACAAGAACAAGATTATGGAACTCGAAAAAGAGAGATTATTGAAGAAGCAAAGAAGCAGCTAGGACTTGCTGTTCCTCTTATAGCAGTAAATATTCTGCAGTATTGTCTGCAAATTATTAGCATCATGTTCGTCGGCCACCTCGGGGAATTGGCTCTCTCTGGCGCTTCAATGGCTACTTCCTTTGCTTCAGTCACTGGATTCAGTGTTTTGGTAAGTTCTTTTGTTGATTACTATTGTCTGTTCAAATCCTGCTAAGTGGTTGTTGACTTGATTTGTATGTTTCACCAACAGAGGCGAATCCAAGATTTAAAGTTAGTAGGTTCAAAATGTGTTAATATGTGTCATTTGGTACTTGGAACAATTTTGTCTTCTCCGTATTTACTATATCTCTAGAGTCGATGAGGAACTACTGAACTCAACCACTTGTTGCCGACTTGCCGTCACTCTTTAGTTTTCTGTTGAGGTCTATCTTGCAGGGTACTCAAATTGGATCAATGATCGATTTGTAGGTTTTCTCACGAAAAAAATTTGTTATTTCCAGTAAATTATATCAATAGTTCAAAGCACATTCACAGGTAGGGCATTACCCCTTCTCTTTGTTATATGTATACATTTTAAGTATTTTTGGCATATGTATACATATATCGCGCTTAAAGTAGTGGGTTGAGTTGAACTCACAGAATGCACGGTAAATCCACCTATGTGCACAACAACAACAAACCCAGTGAGTTCCCCACAAGTGGGTTCTGAGAAGGGTAAGATGTACGCAGCCTTACCTCTACCTTGGAAGGGTAGAGATGCTGTTTCCGATAGACCCCGGGCTGGAGAAAGGAAAATCCACCTGTGCACGGGTGTGCTAATTGGCGCTAGTTCCTTTCTCATTGTGAAGTTTTAGTTCTTGACGATGTTTTCCTACTTCCAAAGTTCATTATTTTACTCCTTGATTTATTTCTGAACTTACTGTCTCTCGCAAATTTTTGTTAGTTAGGAATGGGAAGTGCACTGGAAACATTATGCGGGCAAGCCTATGGAGCTAAGCAATACCACATGCTTGGCATTTATACACAGAGAGCAATGCTAGTTCTTCTTGTATTGAGCATTTTGCTTTTACTGATATGGCTCAACACCAGCACCATTCTTATCGCTTGTGGTCAAGACCCTGATATATCTGCTAAAGCAGGACAATTTAATCGATGGATGATCCCGGGACTTTTCGCGTATGGCATACTTCAATGCCTCAATAGATTTTTACAGACTCAGAATATAGCGATGCCGATGATGTTGACCTCTGGTTTCACAGCTTTGTTCCACATTCTTATATGTTGGATTTTTGCATTCAAGATTGGTCTTGGAAGTAAAGGGGCTGCTTTGGCTAATGCCATTTCGTATTGGGTTAATGTGTTTTTATTAGCTGTTTATATTAAATTTTCCCCAGCCTGTAGAAACACTTGGACTGGTTTTTCAAAGGAAGCTTTACATGATGTTCTGGATTTTCTCAAGCTTGCCATTCCTTCTGCAATTATGATTTGGTAAGTCTATTCTCATTTAGTAATCGATATGTCTTCTAAATCATATATATGAATTATGTCTTCTATTTCAGCTTTAAGCTTTTTATGTTCTTGTACAGCTTCGAATATTGGTCGTTTGAGATGGTCGTTCTATTATCTGGCCTTCTTCCTAATCCTAAATTAGAGACATCAGTATTATCAATAAGGTCCGCGTTCTATTAACATCAGCTCATTGCTTATTTGGTTCTTCGATAACTACCATTACACAAATTCTTTGAAATTCTTTTCAGTCTCAATACTTGTTGGATGGTATACATGGTTTCAGTAGGACTTGGTGCTGCTATAAGGTAAGTCTATGCATTGTTTTCACATGATCTGATTAGTATCGTTAATATTCTTCATCGCGCTGAAAGAAAAGATCTAATATTTTCCTTCAGCACAAGAGTTTCAAATGAATTAGGGGCTGGTCGTCCACAAGGAGCACGATTAGCTTTATATGTTATTGTGGCAGTGGCCATCTCAGTAGGACTGATAATCGCGACCACCACCATTTTGGTTCGTTCTGTATGGGGGAAGCTATACAGCAATGAAGAAGAAGTAATCAGATATGTCGCCAAGATATTGCTTCTCCTTGCTTTATCTGATTTCTTGGACGGCTTCCAATGTGTGCTTTCAGGTTGAAAAATTACTCTGATCTTTTGATAGCTGGATTAAGAACGATAATGTGTTAAGAGTATTATGCTCATTTTTGCATTTTTTTCAGGGGCTGCTAGAGGATGTGGATGGCAAAAACTCTGTGCATTTATCAATCTTGGCGCTTATTATGTCGTGGGATTACCTTCTTCTGTGCTCTTTGCATTTGTCTTCCAAACTGGAGGAATGGTATATCTGTATTACTCTTCAAATAGTTGCCCTCAAACACACAATCAAATCTCAACTTTCTGTTCTTGATTTATGTTCCTTCTTTTAGGGACTATGGATGGGAATCATTTGTGCACTGTTAGTGCAAAATGTGGCACTTATAGCGATAAATATATGCACTAATTGGGATAAGGAGGTGAGTCTTTCTCTTTTTGTACAATGTCCTGATAAATTTTGTTTTGAAAACGTTTCTTGAGCTGAGGGCCTATCGTCAGAAATAGTCTCTCTGCATCACACGAGGTAGGGTAAGGTTTGCGTACACCCCATCTTCCCCTTGTGAGAACACACTGGGTAATGTTGTTGTTGTCCTGATAATTTTGTTGATTCTGTGAAAAACTAGACTTTAGTAATCAAATCACCATTATAGGAGTAAGGTTGAATATGCTTATTATACAGATAGCTCATTCCCATTCACTTGACTATAAGTATAATCTTTTCCACACCAGTTCTTCTATCAACTCAGTTGTGGTTGAAATACTCCCTCTTTATTGAATAAAAAGGTCAATAGTTTCCTAACTTCCTTCCATATATCAATTGATATTTTCTTGATATGATCCTATGACTAAGATAGAATATATTCCTTAATAGGAAAGTCTGGAGGTCTAGAACCAGGGTTGTAGGATAGGGGCTCCTAGAGTTTTTCGTACGCCTCATCCGGGGTTGGGTGTGGGTCAGCAGGGTTACCCATAGATGATTTGTGTTTTAGCTTATGTCTCCCATATGGCTGTTAGTTATGGTAGTTACTGTATGATATTATTGTATGCGATTGTATTTATGTTTCGTATGTTTAGGTAATTATTTACGCTATTTACGTCATTTCTGCTGGAGTTACTAATGCTTTATTGTTTTTGTTTTTGTCTTTGTTTTTGTTTTACTGCTGTTTTTCCATTTATCCTATGAGCCGGGGGTCGATTGGAAACATCCTCTCTGCCCTTTCGGTTAGGGGTAAGGCTTGTCTACATATTACCCTCCCCAGACCCCACCTGATAGGAGTATACTGGGTAGTTGTTGTTGTTGTTGTTGTACTGTGTTACTTTGCTCATATATGTTTTATCTTATGATATTAGGCAAGAAAAGCTGTAAATAGAGTTCAAGGTTGTGGATTAGTTGAATGATATTTGGTGCGCCTTCTCGGACGAGGAATCAAAATAAGGGTTCAGTCGTAGAAGCTGCCTCTAATGCTTGCATTAGAATAGGCTGTCTACGTCACAACCCTTGGAGTACGGTCCTTCCTCGGACCTTGCATGAACGCGAACTGGGCTGCCTTTTTTGATTGTTAGATTGTATCATGTAAAATGCATGTAAATATGCTAATGTTTTCGAATTATATTGTTTCAGTTCATCATTTTCTTATATCCCATTCTGGACAGTAATTCTAAATGGAAGAATCATACATGTTCAAGCCTGTTTTAACGTAAAGGAATTCTTTGTTATAGAACTTGTATTTGTAAATAATAATTCTGGAAATTAAAAAGAACGTTAGCTTATAAACGTAAATATAAATGAAACAGAAATTAATTCGAGCCCACTGAATTCGTAGTGTTTCCTTAAGGAATTTAATCCCCTCCTAGTACCCAAGGTTATGGATTATTTTCTCCCAGGATAAAACGAATTACACACTGGTGTAGCGGTACTTCAAACCATAGTGTCTTAGCGAACACAAAGTTCGGCAGCAAATCACACTTACTGATGCTTTGTTTGTAGTTTAAAACAATGCAGAACAAGGGAGGAGAACTCAGAAGTCGAACGAAAATTCTGAGAGGAAGGAATGCAAAGTATAGCAAACGTTGAGTTTTTTGCGAAGAGAAGATCAATAGCTCTTAATTTTCGGTGTGTATTTCTCCAACTGCTGCTGCCAATATTTATAGCAGTAAGTTGTGAGAGATCAGCCCCCTTTGCTTGTTGTGGAGCAAGCACTTGGAACGACTGTTATTGCAATTGGAGGGGCAATAGACGGATTGGAAAACATCTGTTACAAATACGGATTATATGACGTTAATATTCACTATTAATAAATAAATTTGGTCCAAAAAAATCCGAATCCGAAGCCGAGCGAGCGACAATGGCGACGGCGCGATGCTTGCCTTTTTCCTAACTCTTTAAGAGCTACATAAAGTGTAATTTGTAGAAAATCATTCTATCCATAATATGTGCGCTTTGGTTGTATGAGCATGATTTTCAAGTATATGTTTTGATGAATGACAAACAATGAAGTCAAGTGTCAAACAACGATATTATATGACAAATAGTCAAGATTGAATGCCAAGAAGCATATTGATGACCGAATTGCATAGACAAGCCAAAGACGAGTTCAAATGTTCAAGACCAAAGACCCAAGGCGTAGGTCGTTAGGTAGAACAAATGTAAGAGCAACGTTTAAAGTTATCTCGTCTTTTGGCTCAACATAGGTCATCATAAATATGCATAAAATCATTTTATCAAATCATAGTTATCATAAACATATTTTAAATACTTCAAACAAAATGATTTTAACGTTTTCATTTTAACCAAAATGGTTTTTGAAGTAAATTTTCAATTCTGATATATTCTGGTATATTACATAGGTCATCATTAATATGCATAAAACTATTTTATTTAAATCATATATATCATAAACATTTTTAATATACTTCAAACAAAATAATTTTAACGTTTTCATTTTAACCAAAATGGTTTTTGAAGTAAGTTTTCAATTCTGGTATACTGTGGTATACACAGTGTATATCAATGGTATATAATCGATTATAACTTTTAAATAATCGATTATCTTGTATCCGTTGCCAAAGTTTTGAACACTGGAACAAAATAATCGATTATGCCATCCAAATAATCGATTATTCTTGGGCAGAATCTCTTCTGATTTTGTAACGGTAAAAGGATAATCGATTATGCAAATCCAATAATCGATTATCTTTGCATAAAATCAACATAATTGATTGTCAATTAAGCAACGGACATCCACCCTTTAACCCCTATAAAAAGAGGTCTTTTGAGTTGATTTTAAATACACAACACCTCCCAATATTGATATACATATTGACATTATTTGAGCATCATTTTAGAGCTTTTGTTGAGCCATTTGAGAGATAACTTTGAGTTGTTCATAGAGCTAAATTTGTATCTCTTTATCTACTCTTTTGAGAGAGTCCTTGTTGTAAAAGAGAAAGGTGTTTGAGAAGAACATATCTTCTCATTGATTGTCGGGTTCGCTAAGTACCCTAAGTCTTAGTGTGTGAAGTCTTGTGGTGCGGTATCCACGAGCAAGGTTGAAGTCTTGAGGTGCGGTATCCTCGAGCAAGTTGAAGTCTTGTAGAGTGTACATCTACGAGCAAGTGTAACGGTTTGTTAGGCACCCGAAAGCTTAACGGAGTTAGTGGAATCTCGAGAGAGTCTCTCGGGGACTGGACTAACCACAAGTTGTGGTGAACCAGGATAAATTCGGTGTGTTCTTTCCTTGCTATTTTAATTACCGAATTTATTTTATTCCTGCAATTTTAATTCCGCAATATTTATCAATATTCTCGTGCCGCACTATTCACCCCCCCTCTTGTGACGGGCATAAATCCTAACATATTTGTATATAAACCCACCAACTTCCTTTTCCTCTACCAATGAGGGACAATGTCTCATTTAAAAAGAGCAGAAAACTTAAAATTTTACTCAAAATTTTTATTTCCCTCCATTTTTCATTCGCCCTCTATTTAATACCTTTCCATATTAAAAAGAAACTCAACAATCCCCCACAATCACGGAAGTATGTATGATAAACTTGTGTGATTTGCAAGCAAGGATTAATTGCATCTGGATAAGTAGGTTTCCCTTTGGACTTTCCATAGTAAACTTATGTCGGATAAACTCGGTCAATCGGTAGATTTGATATCCTTGAACCATCAAACTTTAATGTATATCTAGACAACCATAAGTCACGCAATCAACCATTAACCGTCTTTGGTTCTCATTTTTGTATTTGTTTCAGCCATGAACACCGCCCATTTTCATAAGTGCGTAGAGAATTGGCCTTGCAGAATTCTCCTTAAAGCGGCTAACACTTCACACTTATATAGGTGATTTCTAAACGTGTTTTCCCTTAGATACACTATTTGATATACCCTGTATCAAATTTAGAAATCATTAAAAGGCCTTAATGCTTTATCCTTGGTACTGAACATTGTCTCATCATGAGAATGGACAAAGATTTTTGTTGACAATGTTGAACCCTCGTTGATGACTTTGTTTCATCTCATTGGACCTAGATCTTGGGATCTCCAGTCTTCTAGGTAGAGTTACCGTTACAATGACTTGTTCTCGGCCATAGTCCCATTCCCCTCATGGTTTTCAACTACCTCTCTAGTTAGGCCTTTTGTAAGTGGATCTGATACATTATCACCTGACTTTACATGGTCAATTGTGATAATTCCTCTAGAGAGTAGTTGCCTAAAGGTTTTATGTCTTCGTCGTATATGACGAGATTTACCATTATACATAACACTCTCAGCCCTTCCAATTGCCGCTTGGCTATCGCAATGTATGCATATTGGTGTCAAAGGTTTGGGCCAAAAAGGAATGTCCTCCAGGAAATTTCGAAGTCATTCAGCTTCTTCACCGGCTTTATCTAATGCTATGAACTTAGCCTCCATTTTAGAGCAGGCGATACAAGTTTGTTTGGACAACTTCCAAGATACCACTCCTCCACCAATAGTGAATACATATCCACTTGTGGACTTCAAATAAGTTGAACTAGTGATCCAATTTATATCACAATATCTTTCAATCACAACATTATATTTACTGTAATGCAAATCAAAGTTTTGGGTATGTTCTAAATATCCCAAAATACGTTTCATTGCCATCCAATGAGATTGACATGGATTGCTCGTGTATCGACTCGGTTTACTTATAGCACAAGTCATATCTGGTCGTGTATAATTTATGATGTACATTAAGCATCCCAACATCTGAGCATAATCCAATTGTGATATGCTTTGGCCTTTGTTCTTTGCTAATGCAATATTCACGTCAATGGGAGTCGTTGCAATTTCAAACCCTAAGTGCTTGAATTTTTCAAGTACTGTCTTAATATAATGAGATTGTGACAATGCCATACATTGAGGAGTCTTTTGGATCTTAATCCCCAATATTAAATCTGCAACTCCCAAGTCCTTCATATCAAACTTGCTAGTTAGCATATACTTAGTCGCATTTATGTTGGCAATGTCATTACTTATTATCAGCATATCATCCACATATGGCAAACAATGACTATGTGATTTGGAACATTTTTAATGTACACACATTTATCACATTCATTTATTTTAAAATCATTTGATAATATTGTTTGGTCAAATTTCGCATGCCATTGTTTGGGTACTTGTTTTAGTCCGTAGAGGGACTTAACAAGTCTACATACCTTCTTTTCTTTACCCGGAACCACAAACCCTTCAGGTTATTCCATGTAGATTTCTTCCTCCAAATCACTATTTAAGAAGGTTGTATTTACGTCCATTTGATGAATTTCAAGACCATAAATTGCAGTTAAAGCTACTAGCATTCGTATAGACGTAATTCTCGTCACTGATGAATATGTATCAAATTAGTCACAACCCTCTTATTGTCTATACCTTTTGAAAACAAGTCTTGCCTTAAACTTATCAATAGTGCAATCATTTTTTATTTTTCTTTTAAAAATTCATTTACAACCCAAATGTTTATTTTCACGAGGAAGATCAACCAGTTCCCATGTATGGTTGTTCAATATGGATTCTATTTCACTATTGACTGACTCTTTCTAGAATAATGATTCGGAAGAAGACATAGCTTCTTTGACTGTTCGAGGCTCATTTTCCAATAGGAAAGTCACAAAATCTAATCCAAATGAAGTGAGTGTTCTTTGACGTTTACTACGTCTTAGGTTCTCCTGATTAAATGTACTTTCTTTTATTTCTTCCCGAGGTCATTTAGATCCTTCACCAATCGATTCACATTCCTTTTTATACGGATGTATATTTTCAAAGAACTCAACATTATCTGATTCTATAACCGTATTATTATGAAAGTCGGGATTTTTTGATTTATGAACCAAAAATCGATATGCTTTACTATTGGTCGCATATCCTATGAAAATATTATCAACTATTTTCGGTCCTATTTTTACCATTTTGGGTTTAGGAGCTTGCACTTTTGCCAAACACCTACACACTTTCAAATAATTCATGTTGTGCTTCATTCCTTTCTATTTTTCGTATGGAGTGGAGTGTGTTTTTCTATGGGGTACCGATTTAGTATTCGGTTGTGTTAGATAATACGCTTAACGCTAGAGGGGGGGGGGGTGAATAGCGTTATAATATAATTTAGCGTAAACTTGCGGAAATTAAAATTTGCAGGAAATAAATAAGTGCGTTAAATAAACAAAAAGGAAAGAACGCACCAATATATTCTGGTTCACCACACCACGTGGCTAGTCCAGTCCCCGAGAGACTCTCTCGAGATTTTCCACTAACTTGTTAAGCTTACGGGTGCTCAACAAACCTTTACAACTTAAGGACACAAGCCTTAAACCTTTGCTCGGAGATACAACACTCCAAGACTTCAACCAAGGAAACACAAGCTCCTTACAACAAGAGAATTATAATTCTCTTACAAGTGTATAAAACACTAAACACTCAAACAAAATACTCCTTAATGAGTAGATATGAGTAAAAGAAGTAAGCTCTAGATCACAACAACTTTGGACAAGAATATGGCTCTCAAAAGCTTTATGAAATTGAATATAAAATGATAAACAAAAGTATGCAAGCTTATAGCAATGTAATGATCAGTTATAGTATGTTGTTGTGTTTAAAACACTGAAATGAAGCTGTATTTATAGTTGAAAAACTTGGCATTACCGTTGCCTAATTGCCAATTAAGAGTTGCTGATTTTACTCACTGACAATCGATTATCAAACCCCAACAATCGATTGTTTGCCAGTCAGACCAAAATTCAATCCCAGATTTTACGCTTGATAATCGATTACTTACAATCCATAATCGATTACTGGCAACGTTCAAAAAATCCTTTCCAGATTTTACCACAAACAATCAATTGTCCAGAATCAACAATCGATTACTCAGCAACGTTCAAAAAATCTTTTCCGGATTTTAATCAAAACAATCGATTATACAAAATCAATAATCGATTACCCAATAACGTTCAAAAAATCTTTTCCGGATTTTAATCAAAACAATCGATTATACAGAATCAATAATCGATTACCTGACGGTATTTGAAAACTTTACGACAACGGTCAGCTTCACAATCGATTGCACAAAGTCAACAATCGATTACTTATCAGTTTTTGAAAAACATTTTAGACACTGTCTCTTTGACAATCGATTGTCCAATGTAACAATCGATTATTTAATAAATTTGAAAATCACTGAAAGACACTGTCTCAACATAATCGATTACCATTAGTTCATAATCGATTATTCTGAGTTTTGAAAAACTTTCATGGACACTGCCTCAGTCACAATCGATTGTCACTAGTTCACAATCGATTGTCATGCAGGTTTGAAAAACCTGATGCTCAGTGTCTTACTCACAATCGATTGTCATTAGTTCACAATCGATTGTCATGCAGTCTTGGCTTAAAACAATCGATTATCATAAGTACATAATCGATTATCTTAGTCCAGATTTTTAAAGCATGTCTAAAAATTATTTTGACTACTGTAAATATGCATGATTTAAAATCATTTGACATTAAATTAAATATGCATGATTTTGGAAAATAGTTTTATGAGAGAAGCCATGTTACGAGTCACGTTGTAGGATCAAGATCACAATTAAGAATGACTCAATTAAACTATAAAACTTTGTCTTGAGCTTGAATCTCGTTGTATATCAATTGTGCGCTTGTTTCTTGAACTTCGTCATATATCAATTTTTGCTTCGTTTGTCATTCATCAAAACCTATACAAAAGAACACACGTTTTAGTATATTGCATTGAGAACGTGTTTCCAACAATTTCCCCCTTTTTGATAATGGCAAACATTAAGCGGGATATGCAAGACAAGCAATTTATATTGACGATTCAAGACAAGTATATACATGCAACAAGTATGTAATTTGTTCCCCCTCAATATATGAATTCCCCCTCAATTTAAGCTTATAAATATTGAGAGTGCATACCCGTTATCTACCCCCTTTTGCCATTAGCAAAAATAAAAGAAGAAGATGCCAAAGATGTAAGTAAAACTTGTTTATTTATTGGAAAGAATTACAGCAACAGGGAAGACAATACAACATATAAAAACAAACTTAAAAACTACAATTATTCATTCATCATCTTCCGCCTCATCATCCGGCGCTGCTTCATATGGAACAAGACCCGCATATGGATAATGAACGTGGTCAAAATATCCATGGATCTCGTGAGTTAATTGACCGAAAGAAGAGGTCAATGAAGCAATTTGGTCGAAAATGAATTGGAGGGAAGGCTCTTGAGGCGGAGGAGCACGACGGGTTGGAGGAGGAGCAGGCGCTACATGATCACCGTCATGATGAAAGGAGGATTCCGAAATTTCCCACTTTTTGGTACTCTTTTTGAGAGGACCATTTCCAGTGACGAATCCGGTGGCTTCAAGAAAGTTCGTGATGAGGAGAGCATAAGGAAGAGGCCTATCATCTCCGATAGCGTCACGCATGTGAATTTTGATAAGCCGACACCAATTGATGTTAGCTCCGGTAACTATGGCATGCATGAGCTTGGTGTCCTCTTGAGAAATGGTGGTATGGTTGTGCTTACGAGGCTTGAGGACTCGGGTGACGAAATAGAAAATTAACCGGTAATTTGGATCCATTCCCGTTATTGTAGGATGACGGGAGGAGAGATTTGGATCATAAGAAGTAAGACCGATTTGATGTAAGAGGGCTGTTTCATCAAAAAGGGCTCCGGCCGCTCCGGTGTACCGAAAAATGTCTTCACCGTTATGAGGAAGACGGGCAATGGTATGAAGATTTTCATCGGAAAGAAGAATTTGAACACCATTAATGTTGGTGACAAGCTCACCATCATCATCCTCATGGAGGCTGGAATAAAATGCTTGAACCAATGTAGTATTGATGTAAGGATGGGTAAGGAGTAAAAAGTCAAGAAGTTGAGAATTTTTGAGCATATTTGCAGCAGGCCCAAATGATTCAAGATACTTGTGGGTTGAAAAGCGGGGTGGAAGAATGTCGCGCTTTTCAAATTTGGTTAAGAATCGAGTAAGCTCGATGTCGGAATTAAAATATAGAACGGAACCATCTTGATAGGGATGTTCGGACGAGGAGGGGCAGCAGAGGCGGATGCGCCGTGCCTAGCAGAACGGGAACGTTTTGAGTGATGGCCCGACATTTTTAATGAAAGCTGCTGGATTTTGCAAAGGATTAGAGAGAATTTGATATTTTGAAAGCTAAAATTGATGCTTGAGTGAATGAATATGAACATATATGAAGCCTATTTATAGAGGGGAGAGTGGCTTATCATTTATGGAAGAAATCTGCTGAGAATTTAAAGCCAAATCAGTCAGAAATGGTAAAATAAATTCACTGACCGTTAGACAATCGATTGTTGAGATGCAATAATCGATTGTTGAAGAGTTATAACCTGACTTGGAACTGACACAAATCGATTGAGGAGCCAAACGGTAACAAGAGTTTAAATTTCTGACATGAAATAATCGATTGTCAAATGTGGAATAATCGATTGTTTTGGAAAAGCATTGCTGAATGACTGAGACAGAAATCGATTATGCAATTTAAGGAATCAATTATTAAACAAAACTGCATAATGAACATAAACCATAAACAATCGATTAGTGATACTGCTAATCGATTTTCAGCACAGTAAAATAATCGATTATTTGCTTGGAACAATCGATTGTTCTGTGCCAAAACTTTATAATTCCCCCTATCTTTTAGGGCGATACCTGCAAAATAGAATTAAACGTCTCCGACGCTCAAGTCAGTAATTTGTAAAGAAGTAATAACTTAAACTAGTGTTGCCAAGTGAGAACGTGAGCTCTTAAGAAGTGTGTCCTAAAGTGTTCTTAAGAGAGTTTCGGGTACTTACCTTTCCTCCGACGTCTCCAATTACCTGTTCAAGAGGGTGATCTTTGATCGTCCTTCACTCATTTGGCACTTTTGTTTCTTTTTCCAATTGTGGCGCTTCTTCCGTTGGTTGTTCCTCAGTTTCATCTTTATTTTCCTTGGGTGGTTCCTCTTGTATTTTGTCTTTCAAGCTATCTAAGATACCTGCAAGATCAAAATCGGAATCCTTTCTCGCCAAGCGAGCATTATTTTCGAAAATACAACATGAGGGGATTCCTCCACAATTTGGGTTCGTTTATTAAAGACCCTATATGCTTTACTACGTGAGGAATATCCAATGAAAATACCTTCATCCGACTTAGCATCAAATTTACCCAATTGGTCTTTGCCATTGTTATGAACAAAACATTTGCAACCAAAAACTCTAAAATGGGAAATATTTGGTTTTCTACCCTTATAAAGTTCATAGGGGGTTTTCATGAGTATCCGCCGAATTACTACTCTATTTAGAACATACCAAGCGGTACTCACGGCGTCCGCCCAAAAATGTTTGGGTATCTTAGCTTCGCCGAGCATGGTTCTAGCCATCTCTTCGAGACACCTATTTTTCCTTTCCACCACCCCATTTTTTTGTGGTGTACGTGGAGCGGAAAAGGTATGCTCGATTCCGAGTTTGTCACAAAAGTCCGCAAAGAGATTGTGATCAAACTCTCCCACATGATCACTTCTAATTGAAGTGACGGTTGTTTCTTTCTCATTTTGAACACGCTTAAGAAAATATTTAAAGTTTTCAAAAGCATCACTTTTATTGGCAAGAAATAAAGTCCAAGTAAATCTCGAGTAATCATCAACAATCACAAAAGCATATCTATTTCTTCCTAGACTTTCAATGCGAGAGGGACCAACTAAATCCATATGAAGCAATTGCAATGGTCTAGAAGTTGAAGCAATGTTTTTAGATTAGAAAGATGCTTTTGTTTGCTTCCCCTTTTGACACGAGTCACAAATAGAGTCATTTTCAAATTTTAAATTGGGAAGACCAACAACTAAGTTTTGAGAAATCAATTTGTTCAAAAGATGCATATTGATATGTGCTACTCTACGATGCCATAGCCAAGTATCATCCTCTTTACTCAACATAATCGGGTGAGGATTTAGCAAGATCAACCATATAAATATTATCCACTCTAAAACCACGGAGGATAATTTTGAAATCACTACGTCTGAACACTAAGCATTCATCTGAATCAAATAAAGCAAGATTTCCCTTGTCACACAATTGGCTTATGCTTAAGAGATTATGCTTTAATCCTTTAACAAGTAATATATGCTTAATAGAGGAATTTTCATCCTTACCGACCGAGCCGATGCCGATAATCTTTCCTTTATTGTTATCACCGAAGATAACACTTCTTCCTTCTTTGTGCTCTAATTGAAGGAATTTGGATTCATCTCCCGTCATATGCTTGGAGCATCCACTATCAAGGTACCATAGTACACTTGATCCCTTCAAGCACACCTACAAAACAAATTAATGTTCTTTAGGTACCCATGCCATCTTGGGTCCTTGGGGGTTAGGCATATTATAATGATGCGATTGAGTAATATGTCTATGACGTGTAAAGCATGCAGGAGCAATATGACCAATACGTCTACAATAATGACAAGTCACATTTGGGTTATGCATCCTTCTAGGTTCATAGTAACTAGACGGATGAAAATTTCTTACTCTATTTTGAACACTATGACTATTTCGTATTTCATGAGAATATTTCTCCTACTATGAGCTCTAGGATGGGCAGCATTTCTAGAGTGATTGTTTCTCGGTTGAGGGCCATTGCTAGGTCTTCTAAGGGGTTCAAAATTTGGCCTAAAGTATGCATCATTTCTAGGGTGACTATTTCTAGGTGGTAAGTCATTCCTAGGTCTTCAAAAATGTTCAGTATTTTGTCTAGCATGCATATTGGCTCTAGAGTTGTTGTTTCTAGGATAAGCATTTCTATTGTTAATCCTAGGTTGAGCTTTAGGTTGTTGGGGTTTAGCTTCAACCTTTTCTTCATTCTTAAAGCCTATTCCATGCTTGGTTGATTTCAAGTTAACAAGAACATCATTCAAGTTTTTGTGCGAGGAATTAAACTTATCTAATGTGCCTTTAAGCCTACTTACTTCATTCTTAAGATGCAAACAAGAAGTGCAATTTCTAGTAGAGCTTTCGGGCTTATCGGAACTTCTTTTTCCAAAAAACTTGTTTTCCTCTTTCAGCTTCTCATTTTCTAAAACCAGTTTTTCTAAATCCTTTTCTTTTAAAGAAAGTTATTTTTGAAAATCTTTTTCTTTTAGAGAAGCATTTTCTTTTACGCTTTTGACTGTTTTTGAAGCTTTAATAAATTCAGTATATAATTCATCAAAAGCAGTTCGCATTTCATCAAGAGTAAAGAAGTTTTGAGACGAAATTTGACATACCTCGTCTTTGTTATCTTCTTGTGCCATGAGGCAAAGATTTGCTGCTTCGTCTTCTTCTCCTTCGCTTGACTCATCTCCGGAGTCACCTCCCCAAGAAATATATGCGCGTTGCTTTTTAAAAGGTTTCTTTTCCTTTTTGAGGTTTGGACAATTTGACTTGATGTGCCCGGTTTCTCCGCATTCGTAGCATTTTATTTCTCCTTGCTTTTTCCATTTGTGTTCATACTCCTTGCGCATGAACTTTTGAAATCTTTTGATAACGAGTCCAAACTCGTTGTCTCCTTCCTCATCAATTTGCGGTTGACTTGTGCTCGCCTTTAGAGCTATTCTTTGCCTCCTTTGATCATCAACAAGAGGGTTAAGAATAGTAGATTCATAGGTCTTGAGATTACCTCTTAATGCGTCAACTGTGACATTTGAGACGCCGATGGATTCTTGGATTGCGTCGGCCTTTGATCGCCATGCCGGAGTGAGAATTCTAAGTATCTTTCGTACAAGTTCTCTATCCGTGAATGTCTTTTTGAGGGCATGTAGATCATTTACGATTATTGAAAATCGTTCAAACATTTCGTCCACCTTTTCTCCTTCCTTCATGTGAAATAATTCATAAGCATGGGTTAGGAAATCAATTTTTGCTTCCCTTACCTGATCCGTTCCTTCGTATGTAACTTCTAGCTTGTCCCACATCTCCTTTGCTGTTGTGCAACACGATATTTTCCTGTAATCGTCAGCATTAACAGCACAATATAATAAGTTTATTGCTTTAGCATTTTGGACCTTTCGGATGTCATCCGCGTCATACTCATCCTCGGACTTGGGAACCCATTCATTTTCCACCTTCTTGGTTGGAATTTGATTTCCCTTTGTAAACACCTTCCAAAGGTGAAAACTGTTGGATTGAACAAAGATCATCATCCTCTCCTTCCAGTACGTGTAATTTGTACCATTGAATAGAGGTGGTCGTGTGGAGCACTGTCCTTCATCAATTCCTGCAAAAGAGTCACGAGTAGAAGCCATGGATGGTTCTCTCAAACTGTTAAGTCTTCAGAGAGTATGGCTCTGATACCAATTGTTAGAAAATACGCTTAACGCTAGAGGGGGGGGGGGGGTGAATGGCGTTATAATAAAATTTAGCGTAAACTTGCGGAAATTAAAATTTGCAGGAAATAAATAAGTGCGTTAAATAAACAAAAAGGAAAGAACGCACCGATATATTCTGGTTCACCACACTACGTGGCTAGTCCAGTCCCCGAGAGACTCTCTCGAGATTTTCCACTAACTTGTTAAGCTTACTGGTGCTCAACAAACCTTTACAACTTAAGGACACAAGCCTTAACACCTTTGCTCGGAGATACAACACTCCAAGACTTCAACCAAGGAAACACAAGTTCCTTACAACAAGAGAATTACAATTCTCTTACAAGTGTATAAAACACTAAACACTCAAACAAAATACTCCTTAATGAGTAGATATGAGTAAAAGAAGTAAGCTCTAGATCACAACAACTTTGGACAAGAATATGGCTCTCAAAAGCTTTATGAAATTGAATATAAAATGATAAACAAAAGTATGCAAGCTTATAGCAATGTAATGATCAGTTGTAGTATGTTGTTGTGTTTAAAACACTGAAATGAAGCTGTATTTATAGTTAAAAAACTTGGCATTACCGTTTGCCATTCATCAAAACCTATACAAAAGAACACACGTTTTAGTATATTGCATTGAGAACGTGTTTCCAACAGGTTGGCCATAAGAACGACTTCCCCCCACAAGTTCGGTGGCAAACCAAAGCTTATCAACAATGTGTTCACCATCTCCTTCAATGAATGATTCTTTCTTTCTGCAATCCCATTGGATTGGGGAGTGTAAGGAGTTGTTATTTGATGAATAATTCCATATTCCAGACATATTTCTTCAAAAGGAGATTCGTATTCACCACCCCTTCAAAGTCAATGACGTAATATTTAGAGAACGATTGAACTCCTTTTTAGGCCTCCCTCACCTCTGAAACTCGGCAAAAAATAACAAGTGGTTGGTCGTTCGATCGAGTCCATCCCTTGAAGTCGTACCCTCCCAGTATGCATGAGTCTTCCGCCAATTGATAGAAATGTCAATCGGAATTCGAGAACGGTCCATCCCACCATAATGGATCTCTCCTACCGCTACCTACTAGTGGATCGATTAAGGCTTGATGCTCCGATCGAAAACAAATCAGTGGGGCCATGCCGGTACGACTGAATATGTGTTAGAAATGTCAATCCATCCCCTACGACATCAAAAAAATCGGGCCTAGCCCACTATTGGCCAAACCACCTAAACACTAGGCCATCAAATTATTCGGCTTTTGATGCAAAAGATTTATAGATGAAGCTAACCATTTCGATAATATATCCAAATTCCCTCCCTTTTGGTTGAAAGGAATTCATATAGATCCAACAAACAAAATAAAGACTTCTCGTTAATGGTTGATCAAATTTGATAGATTCGACCTCAGTTATATGAAATTTTCATTTATTAGAGACCGTACGTATCAAACGTGGAGAGATTGTTTACTCGTATTTGCTATAATATGTTTTGATTCTTGCACAAAAAGATTAATTTTAATTATGATTAAACTACGTGTTCTCGTACTATTAAATTTATAGATTAAATTGATTGAGTTGGTATGCGAGGACTCAAATTGATTACATCCTTCTCAGAAGGAGCAATAGGGGTATGTGCAAGGACTGCAAGGTTATTCCGGGAGAGTCCCTTTCGACTCTTCATAGACTCCTAGTGATGGATGTCGGTCTCTGGGTGAAGAGGAAGATGAGGGGTGCTCGGGGACAACCGCGGATTAGATGGGGTGTTTTGACTAAGGAGAAAGCACAGGAGTTGGAGAGGAGGTTAGCTGAGGGCGGAGCTAGGAGAAGTTCTCGGGAAGCGGACGCTATGTGGTCAGAGACGGCGAACTTGGTTAGGGAGGTAGCACAGGACGTGCTCGGGGTAGCCAAGGGCTATTCAGGCAGACATCAGGGTGACTGGTGGTGGAACAATGTAGTTAAAGGAAAAGTGGAGGTGAAGAAGGCGGCGTTTGCTAAGTTGGCAGGGAGCACAAGCGAGGAAAAATGGAGAGCGAACAGGGAGATCTACAAGGTGGCGAGGAAAGAAGCAAAGCTGGCGGTTACGGAAGCTAAAAATGCGGCGTTTGGTCGCATGTACGAGGAACTAGGGGAGAGAGGCGGGGACACAAAGTTATTTCGGTTAGCTAAAGCAAGGGAAAGGAAGGCACGTGATCTCGACCAAGTTAGGTGCATCAAGGGCGAGAATGGTAGAGTTCTGATGAGGGAGTCTCAAGTCAAGCAGAGGTGGCAGGCGTACTTTCGAGACTTACTTAACGAGGAGGGGGATCGTAACATAGATCTAGGGGAGTTGGGGCATTCAGAGCAACATAGAGACCTTGGGTATTGCAGGCGCATAAGGGCAGAGGAGGTCATGGGGGCTTTGCGTAAGATGAGTAGGGGTCGAGCGACCGGGCCTAACGAGATCCAGGTGGAGTTCTGGAAGTGCATGGGTAGGTTAGGAGTGGAGTGGCTCTTCAGGTTGTTCAATGCGATCTTCAGGACCAAAAAGATGCCGGATGAGTGGAGGTGGAGTACAGTGGTGCCCTTGTACAAGAACAAAGGGGACATCCAGTGTTGCAACAACTATATGGGTATCAAATTAATAAGTCACACCATGAAGGTCTGGGAGCGGGTGATCGAGGCGAGGGTGAGGGAGATGACATCTATATCTAGGAACCAGTTCGGTTTCATGCCGGGCCGTTCCACTACAGAAGCTATCCACCTTGTCAGGCGGCTGGTGGAGCAGTTCAGGGATAAGAAGAAGGACCTGCACATGGTGCTTATCGACTTGGAGAAGGCGTATGACAAGGTCCCAAGGGAGGTGCTATGGAGGTGCTTGGAGGCGAAGAGCGTGCCGGAAGCCTACATCAGAGTAATCAAGGACATGTACGATTGAGCTAAGACTAGGGTTAGGATGGTGGGTGGCGACTCAGACCATTTTCCAGTGGTTATGGGGCTCCATCAAGGATCGGCGCTTAGCCTTCTCTTGTTTGCCTTGGTGATGGATGCTCTAACCCGTCATATTCAAGGGGATGTGCCTTGGTGTATGCTATTTGCTGATGACATAGTCTTGATAGATGAGACGAGGGTCGGTGTTATTGAGAGGTTAGAGGTCTGGAGACAGACTCTCGAGTCTAAAGGTTTCAAAATAAGCAGATCTAAGACAGAATACATGGAGTGCAAGTTTAGTGCCGAGCCGAGCGAAGTAGGCATGGACGTGATGATTGGATCTCAGGTCATCGTCAAGAGGGATAGGGTCAGATATCTTGGGTCGGTGATTCAAGGGGATGGAGAGATTGACGGGGACGTCACTCATCGTATAGGAGCGGGGTGGTCAAAGTGGAGGCTTGTATCAGGAGTCCTGTGTGATAAGAAAGTTCCACATAAACTCAAGGGAAAATTTTATAGAGCTGTGGTTAGACCTGCAATGCTGTATGGGGCGGAGTGCTGGCCCGTGAAGAACTCTCATGTTCAGAGAATGAAGGTTGCGGAGATGAGGATGCTCAGGTGGATGTGCGGGCTCACCAGGTTAGATAAGATTAAGAATGAAGTTATTCGAGAGAAGGTGGGGTGTCCTTGGTGGATGAGAAGATGCGAGAAGCGAGGCTGAGGTGGTTCGGGCATGTGCGGAGGAGAAGTTCTGATGCCCCGGTGAGGAGTTATGAGCGGCTGGCGATTGTCGGCGTTCGGCGAAGCAGAGGGAGGCCTAAGAAGTATTGGGGAGAGGTGATTAGGCATGACATGGCTAGAATGCGGGTTTCCGAGGACATGACCCTTGATAGGAAAGTGTGTAGGTCTAGTATCAGGGTTGTAGGATAGGGGCTCCTTGAGTTTTGCGTACTCCTCACCCGGGGTTGGGTGAAGGTTGGCAGGGCTATCCATAGATGATTTGTGTTTTGACTTGTGTCTCCCTTATGGTAGTTATTTATGGTAGTTACTACATTATATTATTGCATGCTATTTTATTTATATTTCTTATTTTTAGATAATTATTTACGTTATTTCTGCTGGAATTACTAATGCTCTCTTGTTTTTATCTTTCCTTTCCTTTACTGAGCCGGGGGTCGACTGGAAACAGGCTCTCCGCCCTTTCGGGTAGGGGTAAGGCTCGTCTACATATTACCCTCTTCTGACCCCATTTTGTGGGACTATACTGAATAGTTGTTGTTGTCGTTGGTATAACTATAGTCTCACTTTCTGCAAGTGTGGAGCACATATTTGAAAACATAGGGATGTCCAAATTATTCGCCAAAAGAGTTGGAATAAAAGTGAAAAAGGAAAACAAAGAAAAAAAAGAACAAATTCAAATGCTACTCGGTTTTTTAAGCACAGTAAAGCAGTAATCGGATCACACAGCGGGCTCTTGATAAATCAGCTCTTCACATTTCCCACAAACCCTAGCAGTCTCTTTCTCTCCGTTCTCTTTTTGCTCCTTTCACTCTCTCTCTAGCCAAACCCTCCACCATGGCTTCTCGGAGGCTTCTCGCCTCTCTCCTCCGTCAATCAGCTCAACGTGGCGGTCCAATTTCCCGATCCTTAGGAAACTCCATCCCTAAATCCGTTTCACGCGCCTCCTCACGCGCATCCCCTAAGGGATTCCTCTTAAACCGTGCCGTACAGTACGCTACCTCCGCAGCAGCACCGGCATCTCAGCCATCAACACCACCAAAGTCTGGCAGTGAACCGTCCGGAAAAATTACAGATGAATTCACCGGCGCTGGTTCGATCGGGAAGGTGTGCCAGGTCATCGGTGCCGTCGTGGATGTGAGATTCGATGAAGGTTTGCCACCAATTTTGACCGCTCTCGAAGTGTTGGATAATCAGATCCGGCTTGTGCTTGAAGTGGCTCAGCATTTGGGTGAGAATATGGTTAGGACTATTGCTATGGATGGTACCGAAGGACTTGTTCGTGGTCAACGCGTCCTCAATACTGGTTCTCCTATCACCGTAAGTCAAAAGATTTATGTTTCCCATTACTTGTTAAAGTTACATTCAAATTTTGGATTTTGACGATGTGGGAGCTCAATTTATTATATGTAGATTGGAAGTGGTTTTAGATCCTTAATGCACGAGATCTGTAGTTTTGCTGTAGTTTTCGAAACTGAAAACTGGTTGAATCATCTATTGTACTAGACGGAATCTGTTTAGGGCAAGGAAATCAATGGATCAATCAATTATGTCTGAATTCTAAGTTAGTTCGTGTGCATTCTGCTCCAGTTGGCACGTTGCATCGGAATACCTTTAATATTATGACTCTATGAGGATTATACCCAGCAAAATACTTGTTTTAGATTTGCATATGAATGGAAATGTTAGCTGAGATGAAAACATGGGTAACAACTAAAAACGAAAAACTTTTTCTTCCATCAAATAAAATGTACTCATAATAAATGGACTAGTTAGAATACTCCTTTATTTAGGTTTGGTATAGGCATATGGCTTATGCATTGATGATCATTTGATAAGAGTATGAAATACTTGGTACCAGTTGAAGGGCAAGTGTGTCAGTAGGCAGTGTGGTGTACCTAGGTTTTCAGATGTTCATCAAATGAGAGGCATTCACTTGCTCCTTTCTTTGTTAATGTAAATGCTTTAGAATTCTGATTATTGTGAAAGAAAAGTTTTTTTTGGCGTAAAACTTGTATGTGTCCTTTGTGATTTGTTATGAGAGTTTCGAAAAACTATGAAAGTGGGAGTACTCTGGGTGTTGCATAATTCACGTTTGCTCCTGATTCAATATACAATTTGAAAGAACTTGTACCTTGGAAGTTGTAGTTCACTACCTTGGGAGTGAATGATTCATATTTGCTTGTCATCTCCAGAAGACCTACATCTCTCTGCTCCCAACTGAAGCATCCATTGATATTATAGATACTTATTATTATTATTATTATTATTATTATTAAGACAAGAGAGGTTGCTATGATGGTAAGCAACCTCACTTCCAACCAATAGGTTGTGAGTTCGAGTCTCCCCAAGAGCAAGGTGGGAAGTTCTTAGAGGGAAGGATGCCGGGGGTCTATTTGGAAACAGCCTCTCTACCACATGGTAGGGGTAAGGTCTGCGTACACACTACCCTCTCTGGACCCCACTAAGTGGGATTATACTGAGTTTGTTGTATTATGCTGGAGCATTGCAAGATTGATAACCTTTTAATTGGATTAATGGATAATAATATTCCACCCAATTACAACTTAATGCATAAATATGAAAAGAAAAAGACAAAATAATGCAGGAAAGTAGATATATGTTTGCAGTACAGCAAAATCTTGTACCACATCGTTCAATATCTAATCCAATTAAAAGGTTGTAATTGGGTGGAATATTAAAATTTCCGATCCATTAAGTTCACTGTATAACAGATTTTTTATGTTTAGTTGAGACTTGAGCGTGGACTTGTTTAATTTGTTGTGAGCTTGATTGTTTCCCCTTCTTGCGATAACAGGTTCCTGTGGGTAGAGCCACACTTGGCCGTATCATCAATGTCATTGGAGAGGCAATTGATGAGAGAGGCCCAATTAGTAAGTCATAATTGCTGCTGGATATGCTATATTCTAACTTTTCTATAAGAATGGTTCTGATAGTTGCATCTTAATCTGTTAAAATGGCTACAGCTACCGATCACTTTTTGCCAATTCATCGTGAAGCTCCTGCCTTTGTCGAGCAAGCCACTGAACAACAAATTCTTGTCACTGGTATTAAGGTACTTTCATCAGATCTTATTTTCTTGGGTGGTGTATATCCGCACTCTATGTCTGAAATGCTACATGTGCTACTGGTTCTTCTGGTATTGCTCTTTGTTTGACTTAATCCTGATGACTATTCTATCATTGTTGTGCTTTTGGTCAGGTTGTTGATCTTCTTGCTCCATACCAAAGAGGAGGAAAAATTGGGCTTTTTGGTGGTGCTGGTGTGGGGAAAACTGTGCTTATTATGGAACTGATTAACAATGTTGCAAAAGCTCATGGTTAGGACTGATTTCTTTTTACCTTCCTATAAAGTTCATATAAAGTTCTCGGACCTTGCGGGAACTTAGTGCACCGGGTTGCCCTTTATAAAGTTCATATAAAAGTCACTGCGAAGCTGATCAGTTGGGTGGCTTGACTATGTTATTCAGGTGGTTTCTCTGTCTTTGCTGGTGTTGGTGAACGCACTCGCGAGGGTAATGATTTGTACCGAGAAATGATTGAAAGTGGTGTCATCAAGCTAGGCGAGAAGCAAGTTAGTTTAATCAAAATTATTTGCTCTTTATCTCATAATGCTATTCCTCTATGTTGCTGGCCTGACATATTGTGACCTCAACCATTTCAGAGTGAAAGCAAGTGTGCTCTTGTATATGGTCAAATGAATGAGCCCCCTGGTGCTCGTGCACGTGTTGGACTTACAGGTTTGACCGTGGCTGAGCACTTCCGAGATGCCGAGGGGCAGGATGTGCTTCTCTTTATTGACAATATTTTCAGGTTTACTCAGGTTAGTTTACCTCTATGAGTCCATCATGTATAAATTTTGCTTATTTTATAAAAACTGAGTGTGTGGCGCTAAATACTATATGCATTTTATATTGATAGGCTAACTCAGAAGTGTCTGCTTTGCTTGGTCGTATCCCATCTGCTGTCGGTTATCAACCAACTTTGGCTACGGATCTTGGAGGTCTTCAAGAACGTATCACCACCACCAAGAAAGGTTCTATTACATCCGTGCAAGCTATTTATGTGCCTGCTGATGACTTGACAGATCCAGCCCCTGCTACAACCTTTGCTCACTTGGATGCCACAACTGTCTTGTCTCGTCAGGTATAATGGCGTTGTTAATGTGGTGTTGTAACTTTATTAAGTCACCTTTTAGTTTAACTTTGGTCATTTCATTTCTTTTGGATGCCAGATCTCTGAGCTTGGTATCTATCCTGCCGTCGATCCACTTGATTCTACATCCCGTATGCTCTCACCTCACATTTTGGGAGAGGATCACTACAATACTGCTCGTGGGGTACAGAAAGTTCTTCAAAACTACAAGAATCTTCAAGATATTATTGCTATTTTGGGTATGGATGAGCTTAGTGAAGATGATAAGATGACTGTTGCGCGTGCACGTAAAATCCAAAGGTTCCTTAGCCAGCCTTTCCATGTTGCTGAAGTTTTCACGGGTGCCCCTGGAAAGTATGTCGACTTGAAGGAGAGCATTAACAGTTTCCAGGTAATATATCTTCTCAATCTTCAACTTATCAGTTCATATTTGGTCATTTTGGATCTATTTGGAAACAGCCTCTCTACCCCAGGGTAGGGGTAAGGTCTGGGTACACACTACCCTCCCAAGACCCCACTAAGTAGGATTAGTTGTTGTTTGTTGGATCCAATTGTTGTATGGTTTTCGTGCTGCAGTGGAGTTTTGTGGTCCTTAACATATCTAAAAATTGGTTTTGAATAAATACCACGGTTTGCTCAAAAACTAGGTAAATGGTAACTGTGTTCCCACACTGTGCAATACATCTTAGTCTAGATGCTCTTGAACTTCATATAGTCTACTCCCTCTGTTCCAATTGATGTGGACCTGTTTGATTAGATTCGGAGTTTAAGAAAAAATAAAGACTTTTTGCATTTGTGGTTCTAAACAAGTCAAAAAGTGGTCCAGAGATTTGTGTGGTTATAAAAGCTTCTCATTAAAGGTAGAATTGGAAGTGTAAGCTAAATTGTTTCTAAATTTAGAAAAGGGTAATTCTTTTTGGAACAGACCAAAAAGGAAATAGGTTCACGTAAACTGGAACGGAGGGAGTATTACATTAACAGAGATTAAGCTTAGAACTGTGACGAAGCTTCGTAGTTTTTTCGAGATACTCTTTTGTGTAACATTTTCTTTTAAGACAACTTTGATGAAGCTTCTTAATTCTTTCACTATATCAGAACCAACAGCACTAATACTCTTAAAAACTTCTTTGATACATTTTTTTGGTGACACGGACAAATATAATTTGCTACAAGTATGCAAAATTGGAAAATAGAAAATAAATGGCATAAGATTAACTAGAGCTTCCAGTAGCTTCCAAGTGAGCATGCCAGGTAAAGTGATTAAAGTCCTGCAAATGCAACAATGCCTTCTTGCTGACTGAAACAAAGAGAAGAGAAAAGCTCTTCATCTGATCTTTGAGAACGAGGGAGACCTTTCGAAGTTGGGGCTGATCTCGTCTGCTTTGTGTGCTGAGAATGATGTCTCTTTGTGTTTTGAGGATCTCGTTATTTGCAGTGTTGGAGCACCGTTAACCTTAACCTATTTATTGAGTGAAACCGTGAGATTTAAGGTTCCAAATGATCACCTTTTAGATATATTAAGGACTATATCAGTAAAGTGGTATATCAACGACCAAAATGGTCCAACTCCCATACATTAAGGACATTTTTGGTCAATTCCTCAAGTTAAGTGTCCAACATTACTTTCCCTTTTATAATTACAAGCATGCAATGTTGTTCTGATGCTGATGAATGCTTTCGAATTCTCCCTCTGCCTCCTTTTTGCCATTGATTGAGGTTGTCTTACCTACCCTCTTTCTGTTGGTGATACTCTTGCTATTTGGTCCTATTTCGATGAACGATCTGTTAATTTCTTTTGACAGGGAGTGTTGGATGGCAAATATGATGACCTTTCAGAGCAATCGTTTTATATGGTTGGTGGAATCGACGAGGTCATTGCCAAGGCAGAGAAGATTGCCAAGGAATCTGCTGCCTAGATAGATTATAAATTTCTGTGACTTTCTTTTTGTCTCTTTGCCAAAATAATTTAGTTTGTGACATCTTTGGATTCTTTTTGGAGGACCAAGAGGTCCAGAATTCTGGTTTTGTTTTACATCCAATGCGAGATTATAGAGACATGCAGCCAAGACTTTGTTGCCAGACCCCCTTTTCTGTTATGTCACATAATAAAGGGGGTAAATGGCGATCTTGTATATTTTATTTTCAAGTCTTTTTCGAGAATTTTGGATGCCCTGATTATCAAATGCCTTTCTGAAACGCCTTCATTCAGTATATGGTTTACTTCACATCCATTTTATCTATGCTGCCTTCGAAGCTTCAATGTAATTGGAGCAGTTAATATGCCAAGTGGATACAGATTATATTTCTTGACGTAACTTAATTATGTTACAGTTTAAACACTTGCTAGAAAACATATAATTTTAACTGCCCCTGCCCCGTCGTCGTCCTCCAAAGAATCTGTATTCACACCGAGTAAGAGTTTATACAAACTCTAGAGCGTTCTCCAGACCTCACTCGGTGGGACTATTAGCGAAAGAGTTGTCGCCAAATTATAACTAAATCAAAAGTTCTTAAGTATGTCACAGAGACGTTATCTAGAGAACAGTAAGACATATCTGCAGAGACAATTCCTTTAGAATAATATTAACACGAGCAAGGCAGATTTTAGTGGAAAAAATATTGAATAAGAAATTACATCCAACGATCTTGGTGATGGATGGTCTTTGATTTTTTGATTTGTTGTCCCATGGACAAACCTTTTAGGTCAAAAGTCCAAAGTGTGCTCATGAGGCAAGCAAAGAGCAACACTTGTTAAAATTGAAATTCTTTCCACAAGGCAAAGGCAAGGGAAGTTAATAAATCAAGATCGCCCACTTCCAAGGCCATCCTTGCAAATCACCCAATAATAAAAAGGTAGTGGCCCTCAAAAGATAACTAGCCGCATTGGATGTTTACACCTTCAAATACAGACCGACTAAAAAACTCCCAGAAAAGAAAACTCCCATTACTCGTTTCTTCTAATCTTAACAACAACAACAACCCAATATAATCCCACATAGTGAGGTCTGGGGAGGGTAGTATGTACGCAGACCTTACCTCTACCCTGGGGTAGAGAGACTGTTTCCAAATAAGAAGAAGAAGAAGAAATTGAACTAAACTCGCCAACCAATCAGGTTATGTATTAAGAATGATTTTATGAATCCTCTATCTCTACTCGGTTATATTTTGTACTCATACCAATTTCATTTCAATACTAGTATACATGAAGATTTGAAGTTGAACTCATCCCCCTCATTAATTGTTCAACCAACTAAACAACTAGAGATTGAACTCAAGAATATTTTATAAACCCCAAATAAAACTCACTGTAAATAATACATCAAACGTAAAGGGAGGGAAAGCTGGTTTCTCTACATCACATACCAGATGATGTCATAAAATAGATTTGAAGGACAACAGATGTGAAGTTTAAATTTTCAGACGATTGCAGAAAAGCATTTGAGATTCTCAAACAATAGTTGACTAATGCTCCAATTATTATTATTTCTCCTGATTGGAGGCATCCATTTGAAATAATGTGTGATACAATGATATAGCGGTAGGAGCTGTGCTGAGGAAAAAATGAGAAAAGATCTTCAGACCTATCTACTAAGCCAGTAAAACTTTCAATGAAGCTCAAATGAATTATACCACAACTGAAAAGGAACTACTAGCTGTAATATTTGCATTTGATAAATTCAGATCCTATTTCATTGGAACCAAGGTCACAGTATTCACTAATCATGCAGCTTTAAAGTATCTCTTAGCAAAGAAAGACGCTAGATCCAAATTGTTAAGATGGATACTTTTTGTTTTGCAAGAGTTCGCTCTTGAAATAAAAGATAAAAAATGTTCAGAAAATCATATAGCCGATCATTTGTTTCATTTGGAAAATTCTCCTAATGTGATATAAAATATCAAAGAGGAATTTCCTGATGAACATATATTTTCTGTCACATCTATTATAAATCGACCACCTTGATTTGCTGATATTGCCAACTACTTGGTTGGAGGATGGATTCCAAAAGATTTTCTTACGAAAAAAGAAAAAACTTAAAATAGAGCAAGACATTATTACTGGGAAGATCCTTAATTATTTAAATTTTATGCAGATGACATAATCAGGAGATGTATACCAGAGACCGAGATGAATAACATCTTAAGTCCATGCCATGATGCAATGGTAGGGGGACATTATGGAGGAAGAAAGACAACAATTAGAGTAGTTGAAATTGGAATTTTCGGGCCTACTCTATTCAAGGATGCAGAGAATTATATCACAGTTTGTGACAAATGCCAAAGAATCAACAACATTTCAAAAAGGGACGAGATGCCTCTCACTCTATTTTTCTGTGTGAAATCTTTGATGTTTGGGGCATTGACTTCATGAGACCATTTTCTCCAAATGGTTGCAAATATATTTTGGTAGTTGTTGACTACGTTTCAAATGGGTAGAAGCAATAGATAGTAGAAAGAATGATATTCGTGTTGTTTGTGCTTTTCTCAAGAATTTTTTTTTTCACGATTTGGAACTCCACGAGTTATCATAAGTGATCATGGAACTTATATTGTTAACAAACAATTTTCTAGATTTTATCAAAACATGGAGTAACTCACAAATCAAGAACTCCAATTATGCTCAAACAAGTGGATAAGTAGAAGTTTTCAATAGAGGATTAAAAAGAATTTTAGGAAAGACTATTGGCTCTTCTAAAAAATATTGGTCTTTGAAGTTGGATAATGCTTTATGGGAATGCAGAACTGCTTTTAAAACTCCATAGGCACATCTCCTTATAGATTAGTTTTTGGTAAATCTTGTCATTTAGTTGTGAAATTAGAACATAAAGCATATTGGCGTGTAAAACTTTTTAAATAATCACCAGAAGCATGTAAAAATTATCTACTGCAACTTGATAAGTTAGAATAATCCAAACTTACTACATATGAAAATGCTAAAGTATATAAAGCAAAGGCAACAAAAGGGCATGACAAGCTCATTCGCCATAAAGAACTTAAATCAAGGATTAAGTTCTGTTGTACAATAGTTGGCTGATATTATTTTTAGGAAAGTTTAAGACAAGCTGCACATGGCCATACATTGTAACAGAAATTACCCCTTATGGCTCCATTGAAATACGACACATAAACGGGGGAGAAAAATTCAAGGTAAATGGTCATCGATTGAAATCTTATGTTACTAAGATATTTGACAAACAAGTTTCAACACTTGCTTAGAAAATAATAATAAGCCGCGCTACGACATTAAACTCAGAACTATTTTCTCTCTTTCGTTTTTCTAGTTTTCAATTAAATATTTATATACAAATATGATGTTACGACTAAAAATTCGCCTAGTCATGATGGCACCTTACCTTCCAGTGCCAGGTAAGACAAACATAGAGTAAGTAACTTAAGTAAAAGATCAATAACAACAAAAATGAAAATAACTGAATTCTATATAGCTTTTCAAATACTGGTAGTACAAGTCTTGAGCTATTATGATTTGGATTTGCAAACCAATATGAAGAATAGACATAATATATGTTTAAACTTTACATAATCAGAATTGAAATTCTAGACTACCATGAATAAGAAGTAGCTTGAATCTGGAATGCGGGTATGTCTTCAATGCAAGTCTTTATGTTCCACAACTATATAGCTCCAAAATCTGCACGCAAGGTGCAGAGGTGTAGCATGAGTACAATTGACCTCATATGCTCAATAAGTATCTTAACTAACCTCGATAAAGTTGTAACAAGATTTTAATTTAAAAGATACTCACTTACTATTTTTACCCCGTGCAGATGATAAGAAGAAAGAGCAATATGAGATAGAGAAACGAGTAACCACGTAATAAACGAAACAAGAATATAGATGACAGAGGATCCCATGATATCATCACTACTTAGTTTAACAACACCATACAGTAATAGAAACCAACAAAAAATAATCATAGTACAACTTCTTCGTTGTGGCATGCAACCCGATCCACATATATTACCATATCGTTACGGAGTACAACTTGATCCCATAAATACAATATTAATACTGTTGCAGTGTGTAACCTGATCACATATACAATATCAATACTGTTGCAATATGTAATCCGATCCTATATATAATATCAATACCGATGCGACATACAAGCTGATTCTATACATAATCTTAACACCACTACGGGGTGTGACCCAATACCATAACCAATAATGTGAAATTCATAATGTAATACCAAGGAAAACTAACACGCGCACTAGGAACACAAACTCAACAAAGTAAGATGAGTAGTACAATATGTAACGACCCAACCGGTAGTTTTGAGCTCTAACGTATTGTTCAATAGTATAAGGCCATGAGCAGATTCATTTCAGGTATATTGACTTGTATGCATGGTCAGAATTGAATCTCGATAAGTTCATAGTGGAACTGGAAGGAGAATTCTCATTTTAAAAGCTTAAAGTTGAAGAAATAAATTAGGATTGATTTTTTGAGTAAACGACCTCAAAATCGGGATCTGAAGGTTTCACCAGGTTTGTATGATGATTTCGGACTTGGGCGTATGCCCGCATTGGATTTTGGATAACCCGGAAGCGTTTTGGTGCGTATTGTGGAAGTTAGTATTTTGGAAGAAATTCCTTAAGTTTGGCTTAAAGTGCATTTCAGTGTTATTGATGATCGTTTAGGATTCCAAGACTAGGAGTAGCTACCTGTGGTGATTCTGGAGTTGGGAGCGCGATCGGAAGTGAATACAGAGGTCCGTAGGTTATTTTGAAGCCGTTTGGCTAAAGATAGAAAGTTGAAGGTTTTGGAGAAGTTTGACCGAAAGTGGACTTTTTGATATTGGGGTCGAAATCCGATTCCGAAACCTTTAGTAGGTCTGTAATGTCAAATATGACTTGTGTGCAAAAATTTGAAGTCAATCGGACGTGATTTGATAGGTTTAAGCATCAGAAGTAGAAGTTGGAAAGTTCAAAGTTCATAAAGTTTGGTTTGGAGGTCGATCGATGATTATATCATTGTTTGATGTGATTTAAGGCCTCGATCAGGTCCGCAATGTGTTTTGGGATTGGTTGGTAGGTTTGGTTGAGGTTCCAGGGACCTCGAGTGAATTTGGGGTGATTAATGGATCAAAAATGGGATTTTTGGAAGGGCTGATCTATCTGGTTGCTGGTATTTCCACTTCTGCAGAAATGGGACCATATAACGGCCCCGTAAAAGCGGTAAAGGAAGCCGCAGAAGCGTCGTTGGTCAAGGGTTGGTGCACCTCAAATGCGGTCAAGGTTCCGCAGAATCGGGACCTCATCTGTGGTTGGATGGTCGCAGAAGCGGAAGAGGGGCTGGAGCGCAGGATTGCAGAAGCGGCATTTTTGACAGCAAAAGCGGAACCGCATAGACAGAAGTAATTTCGGAAAAGCGAAAAGAGCTGGGGCTGAGGGGTTGTTTTAAAAAGCCGGATTTTTACTCATTTCTCCATATTTTCATGACTTGGGCGATTTTTGGGGAGCTTCAAGAGGGGTTTTTTTATCATCAACGATAAGATATGTTATCCTCACCCATTATGAGTTAAATACATTGATTATGTATGGATTTAGTGTTAGAAAACACGTTCTCAATGCAATATTCTAAAACGTGTGTTATTTTGTGTAGGTTTTGATAAATGACAAACGAAGCGAAAATTGATATATGACGAAGTTCAAGAAACAAGCGCACAATTGATATACAACGAGATTCAAGCTCAAGACAAAGTTTTATAAGTTTAACTGAGTCATTCTTATTTGTGATCTTGATCCTACAACTTGACTCGTAACATGGCTTCTCTAATAAAACTATTTTCCAAAATCATGCATATTTAATTTAATGTCAAATGATTTTAAATCATGCACATTTACAGTAGTCAAAATAATTTTTAGACATGCCTTAAAAATCTGGACTAAGATAATCGATTATGTACTTATGATAATCGATTGTTTTAAGCCAAGACTGCATGACAATCGATTGTGAGCTAATGACAATCGATTGTGAGTAAGGTAGTGAGCATCAGGTTTTTCAAACCTGCATGACAATCGATTGTGACTGAGGCAGTGTCCATGAAAGTTTTTCAAAACTCAGAATAATCGATTATGAACTAATGGTAATCGATTATGTTGAGACAGTGTCTTCCAGTGCTTTTCAAATTTATTAAATAATCGATTGTTACATTGGACAATCGATTGTCAAAGAGACAGTGTCTAAAATATTTTTCAAAAACTGATAAGTAATCGATTGTTGACTTTGTGCAATCGATTGTGAAGCTGACCGTTGTCGTAAAGTTTTCAAATACCGTCAGGTAATCGATTATTGATTCTGTATAATCGATTGTTTTGATTAAAATCCGGAAAAGATTTTTTGAACGTTATTGGGTAATCGATTATTGATTTTGTATAATCGATTGTTTGATTAAAATCCGGAAAAGATTTTTTGAACGTTGCTGAGTAATCGATTGTTGATTCTGGACAATCGATTGTTTGTGGTAAAATCTGGAAAGGATTTTTTGAACGTTGCCAGTAATCGATTATGGATTGTAAGTAATCGATTATGAAGCGTAAAATCTGGGATTGAATTTTGATCTGACTGGCAGACAATCAATTGTTGGGGTTTGACAATCGATTGTCAGTGAGTAAAATCAGCAACTCTTAATTGGCAATTAGGCAACGGTAATGCCAAGTTTTTCAACTATAAATACAGCTTCATTTCAGTGTTTTAAACACAACAACATACTACAACTGATCATTACTTTTGTTTATCTTTTTATATTCAATTTCATAAAGCTTTTGAGAGCCATATTCTTGTCCAAAGTTGTTGTGATCTAGAGCTTACTTCTTTTACTCATACCTACTCATAAAGGAGTATTTTGTTTGAGTGTTTAGTGTTTTATACACTTGTAAGAGAATTGTGATTCTCTTGTTGTAAGGAACTTGTGTTTCCTTAGTTGAAGTCTTGGAGTGTTGTATCTCCGAGCAAAGGTGTTAAGGCTTGTGTCCTTACGTTGTAAAGGTTTGTTAAGCACCCGTAAGCTTAACAAGTTAGTGGAAAATCTCGAGAGAGTCTCTCGGGGACTGGACTAGCCACGTGTTGTGGTGAACCAGAAAATATCGGTGCGTTCTTTCCTTTTTGTTTATTTAACGCACTTATTTATTTCCTGCAAATTTTAATTTCCGCAAGTTTACGCTAAATTTTATTATAACGCTATTCACCCCCCTCTAGCGTTAAGCGTATTTTCTAACATTTAGTATGTAAATGGGTAGAAAACTGAGGGTTAGAGGAAGACCTAGAAAATTAGTGTTCTTGGATTTTAGCCACTATTTTGGGTATGGAATTAAGAGAAAATTATATATTTGAGCTTCTAAGGTCATGGGCAAAGTTTATCTTCGAGAAATTTTGAATTTCGGGCACGTGGACCAGAGGGAATTTTGGTTATTTCATAAAACGGAGTTGGGTAATTGTATAATTGGAATTGTTTGCAAGTGTTTGAGTATATTATCATTAGTTAGCCATTATTTGGCTAGTTTTGGATCTCTGTGCATTGGTTCAAGCTTTTGGAAAGATGTGGAGCGTCGACTATGAGTCTTCGGAGTGAGGTGAGTCTCCTTTCTAATCTTATGAGGGGGAAATTTACCCCATAGGTGAATTAAATTGGTTATGTGCTCTTATTTGTGGGGGCTACGTATGCACGAGGTGACGAGAGTCCGTGCGTAGCTACTACTATGCCATTGTCTGGGTAGTCTAGGATCCAAAAGCATGTTATACTTGGGATTATTTGTAAAATCATTGATGACTTGAAATGCTTTAATAATATTAAATTAATAAGCGGATTTCTAAAAAAGACAAACGCTATGTTTTACTCAAATTTTTAAAAAGGAATGGACCTTCTTGGATATTTGCTCCACGCTGACTGTTTGACTGATTGTCTGGCTGCGTATGTTTATTTTTGGAACGGACCGATCGCCTCGGTGAAATAGATGCATATATGGTACGGGTCACTCGACCATCGGCAATGCACACTTTAAATTTCTGTTGGAGCGGGCCGCCGACCTCGACATGATTTGCGCATGTTGTGCTGTTGTCTTGAATTTATTTGAGTTGTTTCATGCCTCACTATGGCTTGAGATCATATTGCTAATAATAATAAGAAATCTACGGAAATTTTTCATGAAAGAATTATATGTTTACTTGTTTCGACTATCTGGATTAGAATCATGTTTATGCAACAAATCTACTATTTAATATATTTATTATGGATAAATAGTCATTGGAGTGCTAGTGAATGTCAAAGTTTACCACCTCGTCTCTACCCCTTCGGGATTAGACGGTACACTTATTGGGTACACTTTGTTTTTGTACTCATACTACACTTGCTGTGTATCGTTGCACATGTTTACAGCGTGGCTTGTGGCTTAGCGACATAGTGGCATGACGGGCGCTGAGACTAGGTGAGCTGTATTTCTTCAAGGCGATTGCGCAGCTTGTATAGTCTCTTTCAAAGGCCGATGCAATTCAAGAATCCATTGGCGTTTCAAACGTTACCATCGACGCACTAAGAGGTAACCTTAAGACCTATGAATCTACTATTCTTAACCCTTTTGTTGATGATCAAAGGAGGCAAAGAATAGCTCTAAAGGCGAGCACAAGCCAACCGCAAATTGATGAGGAAGGAGACAACGAGTTTGGATTCGTTATCAAAAGATTTCAAAAGTTCATGCGCAAGGAGTATGAACGCAAGGGCAAAAAGCAAGGCGAACAAATCAAGTACTATGAATGTGGTGAAACCGGGCACATCAAATCAAATTGCCCAAACATCAAAAAGGAGAAGAAACCTTTTAAAAAGCAACGTGCATACATTTCTTGGGGAGGCGACTCCGGAGATGAGTCAAGCGAAGGAGAAGAAGACGAAGCAGCAAATCTTTGCCTCATGGCACAAGAAGATAACAAAGACGAGGTATGTCAAATTTCGTCTCAAAACTTCTTTACTCTTGATGAAATGCGAACTGCTTTTGATGAATTGTATACTGAATTTATTAAAGCTTCAAAAACAGTCAAAAGCATAAAAGAAAATGCTTCTCTAAAAGAAAAAGATTTTCAAAAACAGCTTTCTTTAAAAGAAAAAGATTTAGAAAAACTGGTTTTAGAAAATGAGAAGCTGAAAGAGGAAAATAAGTTTTTTGGAAAAAGAAGTTCCGATAAGCCCGAAAGCTCTACTAGAAATTGCACTTCTTGTTTGCTTCTTAAGAATGAAGTAAGTAGGCTTAAAGGCACATTAGATAAGTTTAATTCCTCGCACAAAAACTTGAATGATGTTCTTGTTAACTTGAAATCAACCAAGCATGGAATAGGCTTTAAGAATGAAGAAAAGGTTGACGATAAACCCCAACAACCTAAAGCTCAACCTAGGATTAACAGTAGAAATGCTTATCCTAGAAACAACAACTCTAGAGCAAATATGCATGCTAGACAAAATGCTGAACATTTTAGAAGACCTAGGAATGACTTACCACCAAGAAATAGTCACCCTAGAAATGATGCATATTTTAGGCCAATTTTTGAACACCTTAGAAGACCTAACAATGGCCCTCAACCGAGAAACAATCACTCTAGAAATGCTGCCCATCCTAGAGCTCATAGTAGGAGAAATAATTCTCATGAAATGCGAAATAGTCAGAGTGTTCAATATAGAGTAAGAAATTTTCATCCGTCTAGTTACTATGAACCTAGAAGGATGCATAACCCAAATGTGACTTGTCATTATTGTAGACGTATTGGTCATATTGCTCCTGCATGCTATACACGTCATAGACATATTACTCAATTGCATCATTATAATATGCCTAACCCCCAAGGACCCAAGATGGCATGGGTACCTAAAGAACATTAATTTGTTTTGTAGGTGTGCTTGAAGGGATCAAGTGTACTGTGGTACCTTGATAGTGGATGCTCCAAGCATATGACGGGAAATGAATCCAAATTCCTTCAATTAGAGCACAAAGAAGGAGGAAGTGTTATCTTCGGTGATAACAATAAAGGAAAGATCATCGGCATCGGCTCGGTCGGTAAGGATGAAAATTCCTCTATTAAGCATATATTACTTGTTAAAGGATTAAAGCATAATCTCTTGAGCATAAGCCAATTGTGTGACAAGGGAAATCTTGCTTTATTTGATTCCGATGAATGCTTAGTGTTCATACGTAGTGATTTCAAAATTATCCTCCGTGATTTTAGAGTGGATAATATTTATATGGTTGATCTTGCTAATTCCTCACCCGAATATGTTGATTGTCTTATGAGTAAAAGGATGATACGTGGCTATGGCATCGTAGAGTAGCCCATATCAATATGCATCTTTTGAACAAATTGATTTCTCAAAACTTAGTTGTTGGTCTTCCCAATTTAAAATTTGAAAATGACTCTATTTGTGACTCGTGTCAAAAGGGGAAGCAAACAAAAGCATCTTTCAAATCTAAAAACATTGTTTCAACTTCTAGACCATTGCAATTGCTTCATATGGATTTATTTGGTCCCTCTCGCATTGAAAGTCTAGGAAGAAATAAATATGCTTTTGTGATTGTTGATGATTACTCGAGATTTACTTGGACTTTATTTCTTGCCAATAAAAGTGATGCTTTTCAAAATTTTAAATATTTTCTTAAGCGTGTTCAAAATGAGAAAGAAACAACCGTCACTTCAATTAGAAGTGATCATGAGGGAGAGTTTGATCACAATCTCTTTGCAGACTTTTGTGACGAACTCGGAATCGAGCATATCTTTTCCGCTCCACGTACACCACAACAAAATGGGGTGGTGGAAAGGAAAAATAGGTGTCTCGAAGAGATGGCTAGAACCATGCTCGACGAAGCTAAGATACCCAAACATTTTTGGGCGGACGCCGTGAGTACCGCTTGCTATGTTCTAAATAGAGTAGTAATTCGGCCGATACTCATGAAAGCCCCCTATGAACTTTATATGGGTAGAAAATCAAATATTTCCCATTTTAGAGTTTTTGGTTGCAAATGTTTTGTTCATAACAATGGCAAAGACCAATTGGGTAAATTTGATGCCAAGTCGGATGAAGGTATTTTCATTGGATATTCCTCACGTAGTAAAGCATATAGGGTCTTTAATAAAAGAACCCAAATTGTGGAGGAATCCCCTCATGTTGTATTTTCCGAAAATAATGCTCGCTTGGCGAGAAAGGATTCCGGTTTTGATCTTGCAGGTATATTAGATAGCTTGAAAGACAAAATACAAGAGGAACCACCCAAGGAAAATAAAGATGAAACTGAGGAACAACCAACGGAAGAAGCGCCACAATTGGAAAAAGAAACAAAAGTGCCAAATGAGTGGAGGACGATCAAAGATCACCCTCTTGAACAGGTAATTGGAGACGTCGGAGGAAAGGTAAGTACCCGAAACTCTCTTAAGAACACTTTAGGACACACTTCTTAAGAGCTCACGTTATCACTTGGCAACACTAGTTTAAGTTATTACTTCTTTACAAATTACTGACTTGAGCGTCGGAGACGTTAAATTCTATTTTGCTGGTATCGCCCTAAAATATAGGGGGAATTATAAAGTTTTAGCACAGAATAATCGATTGTTCCAAGCAAATAATCGATTATTTTACTGTGCTGAAAATCGATTAGCAGTATCACTAATCGATTGTTTATGGTTTATGTTCATTATGCAGCCTTGTTTAAAAATTGATTTCTTAAATTGCATAATCGATTTCTGCCTCAGCCATTCAGCAATGCTTGTCCAAAACAATCGATTATTTCACATATATAATCGATTATTTCATGTCAGTAATTCAAAAGCTTGTTACCGATTGGTCCCGTAATCGATTACCACATTTGACAATCGATTATTTCATGTTAGAAATTTAAACTCTTGTTACCGTTTGGCTCCTCAATCGATTTGTGTCAGTTCCAAATCAGGTCATAACTCTTCAACAATCGATTATTGCATCTCAACAATCGATTGAAATGCTATCTTTTGAGCTATTATACTCTCTTTAAATAATCACGCTTTCTTTCCAATAAATAAACAAGGTTTATTACATCTTTGGCATCTTATTATTATTTTTGCTAATGGAAAAAGGGGGAAGATAACGGGTATGCACTCTCAATATTCATAAGCTTAAATTGAGGGGGAATTCAAAAATTGAGGGGGAACAAAACTGCATACTTGTTATTATGTATATCCTTGTCTTGAATCGTCAATATAAATTGCTTGTCTTGCATATCCCGCTTAGTGTTTGCCATTATCAAAAAGGGGGAAATTGTTGGAAAACACGTTCTCAATGCAATATTCTAAAACGTGTGTTATTTTGTGTAGGTTTTGATAAATGACAAACGAAGCGAAAATTGATATATGACGAAGTTCAAGAAACAAGCGCACAATTGATATACAACGAGATTCAAGCTCAAGACAAAGTTTTATAAGTTTAACTGAGTCATTCTTATTTGTGATCTTGATCCTACAACTTGACTCGTAACATGGCTTCTCTAATAAAACTATTTTCCAAAATCATGCATATTTAATTTAATGTCAAATGATTTTAAATCATGCACATTTACAGTAGTCAAAATAATTTTTAGACATGCCTTAAAAATCTGGACTAAGATAATCGATTATGTACTTATGATAATCGATTGTTTTAAGCCAAGACTGCATGACAATCGATTGTGAGCTAATGACAATCGATTGTGAGTAAGGTAGTGAGCATCAGGTTTTTCAAACCTGCATGACAATCGATTGTGACTGAGGCAGTGTCCATGAAAGTTTTTCAAAACTCAGAATAATCGATTATGAACTAATGGTAATCGATTATGTTGAGACAGTGTCTTCCAGTGCTTTTCAAATTTATTAAATAATCGATTGTTACATTGGACAATCGATTGTCAAAGAGACAGTGTCTAAAATATTTTTCAAAAACTGATAAGTAATCGATTGTTGACTTTGTGCAATCGATTGTGAAGCTGACCGTTGTCGTAAAGTTTTCAAATACCGTCAGGTAATCGATTATTGATTCTGTATAATCGATTGTTTTGATTAAAATCCAGAAAAGATTTTTTGAACGTTATTGGGTAATCGATTATTGATTTTGTATAATCGATTGTTTGATTAAAATCCGGAAAAGATTTTTTGAACGTTGCTGAGTAATCGATTGTTGATTCTGGACAATCGATTGTTTGTGGTAAAATCTGGAAAGGATTTTTTGAACGTTGCCAGTAATCGATTATGGATTGTAAGTAATCGATTATGAAGCGTAAAATCTGGGATTGAATTTTGATCTGACTGGCAGACAATCAATTGTTGGGGTTTGACAATCGATTGTCAGTGAGTAAAATCAGCAACTCTTAATTGGCAATTAGGCAACGGTAATGCCAAGTTTTTCAACTATAAATACAGCTTCATTTCAGTGTTTTAAACACAACAACATTCTACAACTGATCATTACTTTTGTTTATCTTTTTATATTCAATTTCATAAAGCTTTTGAGAGCCATATTCTTGTCCAAAGTTGTTGTGATCTAGAGCTTACTTCTTTTACTCATACCTACTCATAAAGGAGTATTTTGTTTGAGTGTTTAGTGTTTTATACACTTGTAAGAGAATTGTGATTCTCTTGTTGTAAGGAACTTGTGTTTCCTTAGTTGAAGTCTTGGAGTGTTGTATCTCCGAGCAAAGGTGTTAAGGCTTGTGTCCTTACGTTGTAAAGGTTTGTTAAGCACCCGTAAGCTTAACAAGTTAGTGAAAAATCTCGAGAGAGTCTCTCGGGGACTGGACTAGCCACGTGTTGTGGTGAACCAGAAAATATCGGTGCGTTCTTTCCTTTTTGTTTATTTAACGCACTTATTTATTTCCTGCAAATTTTAATTTCCGCAAGTTTACGCTAAATTTTATTATAACGCTATTCACCCCCCTCTAGCGTTAAGCGTATTTTCTAACATTTAGTATGTAAATGGGTAGAAAACTGAGGGTTAGAGGAAGACCTAGAAAATTAGTGTTCTTGGATTTTAGCCACTATTTTGGGTATGGAATTAAGAGAAAATTATATATTTGAGCTTCTAAGGTCATGGGCAAAGTTTATCTTCGAGAAATTTTGAATTTCGGGCACGTGGACCAGAGGGAATTTTGGTTATTTCATAAAACGGAGTTGGGTAATTGTATAATTGGAATTGTTTGCAAGTGTTTGAGTATATTCTCATTAGTTAGCCATTATTTGGCTAGTTTTGGATCTTTGTGCATTGGTTCAAGCTTTTGGAAAGATGTGGAGCGTCGACTATGAGTCTTCGGAGTGAGGTGAGTCTCCTTTCTAATCTTATGAGGGGAAAATTTACCCCATAGGTGAATTAAATTGGTTATGTGCTCTTATTTGTGGGGGCTACGTATGCACGAGGTGACGAGAGTCCGTGCGTAGCTACTACTATGCCATTGTCTGGGTAGTCTAGGATCCAAAAGCATGTTATACTTGGGATTATTTGTAAAATCATTGATGACTTGAAATGCTTTAATAATATTAAATTAATAAGCGGATTTCTAAAAAAGACAAACGCTATGTTTTACTCAAATTTTTAAAAAGGAATGGACCTTCTTGGATATTTGCTCCACGCTGACTGTTTGACTGATTGTCTGGCTGCGTATGTTTATTTATGGAACGGACCGATCGCCTCGGTGAAATAGATGCATATATGGTACGGGTCACTCGACCATCGGCAATGCACACTTTAAATTTCTGTTGGAGCGGGCCGCCGACCTCGACATGATTTGCGCATGTTGTGCTGTTGTCTTGAATTTATTTGAGTTGTTTCATGCCTCACTATGACTTGAGATCATATTGCTAATAATAATAAGAAATCTACGGAAATTTTTCATGAAAGAATTGTATGTTTACTTGTTTCGACTATCTGGATTAGAATCATGTTTATGCAACAAATCTACTATTTAATATATTTATTATGGATAAATAGTCATTGGAGTGCTAGTGAATGTCAAAGTTTACCACCTCGTCTCTACCCCTTCGGGATTAGACGGTACACTTATTGGGTACACTTTGTTTTTGTACTCATACTACACTTGCTGTGTATTTCGTTGCACATGTTTACAGCGTGGCTTGTGGCTTAGCGACATAGTGGCATGACGGGCGCAGAGACTAGGTGAGCTGTATTTCTTCAAGGCGATTCCGCAGCTTGTATAGTCTCTTTCAAAATTTATTTAATTTCTGTCCAGTTGTATTCCTGGAAGTTGTTGTACCTATTTGGTTTCCTTTGGAAAATTGCTCATGCACTTGTGACTCCGCGTGCTGGGAATGTATTTGGATTTATTCAGAAATTTGGAAATTTGATTTAATATTTCCTTATTTAATTGGAAGAACATACCGAGTATTGCATTAGTCATAATAAAGAGTATGTTAGAAATTATTAAAACGAGAACTTAATTAAGTATTTTACTTGGCTGGCCTGACAGCGGTGTCCGGCGCCACCATGACCCTTAGTGGATTTTGGGCCGTAACAACATGGTATCAGAGCACTACGTTCCCATCGGTCTCACGAGTCATGAGCGAGTCTAGTAGAGTCTTGCAGATCGGTACAGAGACGTCTGTACTTATCCTCGGGAGGCTACGTGGGTTTTAGGAGTACTTCCCTTCTTGATTTCCTTATCATGTGGTTCGATTCCTTTGAGGCTTATTCCTTTGATTACTTCCTACTCAACCCTATGCGCCACGAGCGCTTGCTAAAAATTGAGAATTTGATGAATTGAAATGGCACTACAAATGTGGTGCGGGATGATCCTCCCGTTACAGTTGATTTGACTATTATATTCACCCTATGGAAGGATATTCTATTATTCCAGCTCAACAACAGAACTTCTAAAGATCCTTGAGGCTAGGCATAGGTTGCCATGATGCTTATGAGCGATTATTTCCGCAGTGTTGTTGTAATGGTTGGATGCTTGACCACGTGTCGGGGTAGTGGATGAATTGAAGGGAAGTTTACTCAACGTGTAATCAAAGGATTCTGTATTTTATTTCTGGCAGAGGAAAAAGGCAGTTGGATTAAGAATGGTCAGATGTGGGCTAGTGAAAGTAATGAGACTTGGAAATTTCAAGAGTGGTGGAGCTTTCTTCTATGATGGGGTGTCGTGGTCATATTGGAATGTACCAAGTTTGTGGATGTTATAATCTGCTGCAATTCGCCTTTATGGCAGGGTATTGTGAACTAGTATTGGAGATACGACTGTCAGTTGTTGCATGGTGTGGTGGTTCAAGATAGAATCAGAATTTCTAATGTTGACGGATCGATAAAGATGATCTTTGGAAAGGCTTACAGATTAGAAGCTATTGCGGGTTCAAGTGCCACGAAGATAGGTTTTATTTAAGGCATCAATTGAGCGGCAGAGCATGAGGAAAGACATGCAGGAAGTGTCAGGCGGTGTTTGAAACTTCCAGGAGGACAAGTATGAGGAGTAAGGTCGAGGGGTTAATTAAAAAGATGAGTTTCGTCAAAGTGAGAGAGTGGAAGGAGTTGCATATGGGCTTGGTAGTAGGATGACTACGCGCCTTAAGGAGAGTTGGACTGAATTAGGGATTTTAATGATTAGTAATTGAAGCCTACGAGTATGAGGTGAAGTATGGGCTAGTGGTGTCATATTAAATGTACCCCATGCAACGGCGTGAGAAGATGTCAGGAGGTGATTCCTCTAGGTGGGTTATCCCCCGTGAGCAGGTTAGCGGTCACGTGGTTGGTGAAGCTTCTACATAGAATTATATTGATTGTTCTTCAAAGAGATCGGTCATGCGAATGTGGATGATGATTCAGAATATGAAAGGTGGGAATTTATAGGAAGATTCTGAGAAATTTTGATAATTTATTGCGCGAGGTTGTGTCAATAAGAGGTAAAGAGGTCGGACGAACTTTGGAATTATGAAATGATGGCTTCAAGCTAAGTGGGAGAGTCCCAACGCTTATGATTGGGCTGTATGATTAGCTACTTGCGTGAGTTTTGGCTATTGTCATATTGATGGATTGTTTCAACTATGAGAAAAAGACTGTAAGTGGTAATTCGAGCAAAGGAATTGTTGGAGGCATGCTATGGTTGGCCTTATTGGCTCATGTTTGGACTTGGAAAAAGGTTTAGGATTTATGCCTCTATAAATGCAGGTTTCAGAGAAAATGATTTTGCCGGGTGCTTCGCGGAGAGAGTGTTCGTGTGTTATAAGATCTATCAAGTGGGTTATATTCGGGACCGAGTCAGAGTGGGTGGCTCTCAATAATGGTCCTTGTGAATTTGGAAGTTAAAACGTGGTGCCCAATGATTTTGAGCCTATGAGTACGGTTAATAATCAAGCTTTGTAGCAGCTTATGAGAAGGTGCCCAGAATGTTCTATGATATTTGGACTTGCGGGTAGCATTTGAGAGATGTGAAATGGTTCGTGGGACTCGAGACAACATGATCTCGTGATTCAAGGTCACCCGGGATATGTGCAGATGGAGTATGTTATGTGTTGAATGAAAAGGTATTATTTCTAAGGCAATCAAGGATAAAGTGGAAGGAAGTAGATGGATTATCCATGGTTAACTTGACATACTGGTAGTGGTGATCAGTTCATCCAGCGTGATCAAGTCATGCATGTGATTTGTGGCGGTGCGTGTGATGCTTGTCGACCGCAGTAATTGATGTTATTCAGAAGCATTCTTCTGTTATGGCCTGTTATGAGTAGGCGGATCCCAGAAGGGTTATGGTGGCTTGGACCACTATTTAGAGGTTGGCATATTCGATGGTTGTGAGAATTCGCCTGTATGTTGCTATAGTTCTTCTGAAGTGAGTTAAATGGAGAGTTTTATATGATGAAGTGTTAGTCTATCAGTGGTTCCAGAGTTGTGATGGAAATCGTGCCTATCTTATATCTGCACGTTGGGTGCAGTGAGTGGTATGGAATTTGAAGTGAGGATCAAGGTTACATTTTTGTAAGGACTATGAGGTCACGAGCTCAGATGAGAAGGAAGGGAGTTTCTGTATTTTGAGTAAATTGGTATTGTCTTCAGTGTCACCTGAGATAGATGTATTGTGAAAGAAGATTTGCATCCTGGCTAAGGATTCTTGATCGCTTCTCAACGTCAGTGCGTCGGGTGGTTTAGATGTGCCGACCCATTATCTATTTCGGAAAAATTTGGGAGCGTATCCCACGGGAAGATTGTATAAGTATGACATGTAGTAAATTGATTGGATAAAGATTTAAACCAAGTATGAGGATTGTGATAATATTATTAACGTGATAATTTAGGCCTGGAGGGCACTTTTTTTATTGGGATATGAACGGAGGAGGTTGCTCCGGTTATAATGGTTGTTCTTATATGTTATGAGGAAGAATGAGTTACAATGAACCTTTGAAAAGTTATTAGCCAAGTTGGTGCAATCAAAAATCGGCTTGAGATCAATGGATTGATTATGTGTGAATTGGGCTTTATATCAGGCCAGTTTTATGTTCGTTTCCGCGAGCGTTCCCTATGTGGGAACAATCGGGTGTTATTTTATTGTCAACTATTCCAGGTAATGATGTATTGCGCCGTATGAGTTGTGAAACGGCTTGGTAAATTCCTTATGTGTTGAGGTTCCGCGTAGCGCTGATATTATATGAGCAGGATGGCTCTTGATATTTAGATCATGTATCACACCTTAATTGTGCTTGCGTTTTGTAGCCTATAGCGCTATATGGTTCCTCAGGGATGGTATTATACACCTTAGTGTGTCTACGACCAATATTCTATATTTTGATGTGATGAGCTATTTAGCTCAATATATATCTCCTTATGTGAGCCTGTGTGTGGATCGAGTGACACACCGCCATGGGTATGTTATTCGGATCGGGTGACACGCTGCCATAGTTATGACGTGTGGATCGGGTGGCACGCCGCCATGGTTATATTGTGTGGATTGGGTGGAACACCGCCATGGTTATGCCATTTGGACCGGGTTGCGCGCCGCAATAGTGTGATGTTCAGTACAGTTCCCCCTAGTTTCTTTTATCCTTTTTCTGAGGAATACTCGTATAAGTCGTTTGCCCACGTCGCATGTATGATTCGCGGGAGGGGTAATAAGATGCCCATTTTAGAGTTCATATTCCTCTTATGTCATATCTTAATCGGTAGCCTATTGGCACATTGTGGCATCATATGTGACTCTTGATTGTATATTACCTGAGCAGTTCGTACTAGGTGAGATGAGATTATGGAATTTAGGATTAGTGCAATCTGAGTAAATAAAGTATATTAAAGAGCAGAGATCCTTATTTGGTTCTGAATGAGGTAATGGTTCTTGTTAGAGGTATAGACCCAATGATATGTTGATTCAGAAGTTGGTTATGAATTTCGGCACATCTCTTCCATCGTGTCAGTGTTGTAAAATTTAGAACAAGACCTATGTAGGTCATAAGGTGCAATGAATTCATTGAATTTTGGCTAAGTTGATCAAAAAATTCTATTGTGGTCATATGAGTAAAGTGATGCAAAGTGTGAATTCAGCAAAGTTATGTAGTCATGCTAGGTATGGCATGTGGTGAATGATTTGGTGATCTCTTGATGAAAACAGGCCTGACATGGAATTTCGGATGTTAAAATTGGGGTCGAAGGCTTATTTTCCTGAATAAAGGGGAGCATCTCCAGAATTTATCAAGATAATGTGCTCAACTAAGTTGTGGTAGCACGGTAAGGCGCATGAGATGTGTGATTTCAGACTACTTCGGTGTAGTTCTCAGCACGTTCGAGGACGAAAGTATGTTTAAGTAGGAGAGAATGTAATGATCGGACCGGTTATTTTAATCTCTAACGGGTCGTTCAACAGGTTCGTATGATAATTTCAGACTTAGGCGTATGCCCGGATCGGGCTTTGGATAACCGGGGAGCGTTTTGGCGCCTATTGTGGAAGTTAGTATTTTGGAAGAAATTCCTTAAGTTTGGCTTAAAGTGCATTTCAGCGTTATTGATGTCCGTTTGGGATTCCGAGATTGGGAGTAGCTCCATATGGTGATTTTGGAGTTGGGAGCGCGATCGGAAATGAATGTGGAGGTCCGTAGGTCATTTTGAAGCCGTTTGGCTAAAGATAGAAATTTGAATGTTTTGAAGAAGTTTGATCGAAAGTGGACTTTTTGATATCAGGGTCAGAATCTGATTCCGAAAGCTGTAGAGGTTTGTAATGTCAAATATGACTTGTGTACAAAATTTGAAGTCTATCTGACGTGATCTGATAGGTTTAAGCATCAGAAGTAGTAGATGGAAAGTTCAAAGTTCATAAAGTTTGGATCGGAGGTCGATCGATGATTTTAATACTGTTTAATGAGATTTGAGGCCTCGAGCAGGTCTGCAATGTGTTTTGGGATTGGTTGGTAGGTTTGGTTGAGGTCCCGGGGACCTTGAGTGAATTCCGGTTGGTTAACATATCAAAAATGGGATGTTTGGAATGGCTGGTCTATCTGGTTGCTAGTATTTCCGCTTTTGGGGAAATGTGACCGCAGAAGAGGCCCCGCAAAAGGAGTAAAGGAAGCCACAGAAGCAACAGTGGTCAAGGGTTGGTGGACCGCAGATATGATTAAGGTTACGCGGAGCGGGGCCGCATCTGCATTTATGTCGCAGAAGAGGAAGATGGGCTGGAGCCCAGGACCGCAGAAGCGGCATTTTTTACCGCAAAGTGAAACCGCATAGGCCGAAATAATTTTGCAGAAGCGGAAAGAGCTGGGGCAAAGGGGTTGTTTTAAAAAATCGGATTTTGGGTCATTTCTCTCATATTTTCATGACTTGGGCGATTTTTGGGGAGCTTGAAAAGGGGGTTTTCATCATCAACGATAAGGTATGTTATCCTCACCCATTATGAGTTAAATACATTGACTATGTATGGATTTTAGTATATAAATGGTTAGAAAATTAAGGGTTAGAGGAAGACCTAGAAAATTAGTGTTCTTGGATTTTAGCCACTATTTTGGGTATGGAATTAAGAGAAAATTATATATTTGAGCTCCTAAGGTCATGGGGAAAGTTTATCTTTGAGAAATTTTGGATTCCGGGCACGTTCCTAATTTAGAACGAGGATTAGATCAGTTACAAAGCCGGATAGCCTTTTGGTTCCCGATACGTAGCCTTCCCCCTCCCACTAATCCCCCCGGCTTGAGTTATCTGCTTGGCTAAGCCAGATCTAGAACAATGCACCAACACAGCCTCATGCCAGATCCCTAGTAGAAATGCTTGTTCGCATCATGTGCATTTGACTTTGGGGACTCAACACAGGGGTTGGGTCTGTCTATGACAGGTGTACCCAAAAATTAATAGACCATCCTGGTGCATCTTACGTGCTACTTGCATTTATTTGACTCGGCTTGCATGTTGACCGGCTTCTAGAATAGGGAAAGAAAAAATCAAAAGAAAAAAAAATTAAGAGTGAGGTAGGTATTTGAAAAACCCTGAAATTCTTCCGAAATTCTGAAAAAAGAAAAGTCATTTCAAGTGTCATGTTTCCTTTGTTCCGTCAAAACTGATCGAAATACGCGGGTCTGATCTCACCGGATGTGAGATACGAAGGCAAACCTCATTGGTTCTTACCCCAATTTTCAAAAGTTCAAAGTATTTTCCTTTAATTCTTTCTTCAGAAATCTTTCCTTAGAAAATTCAAAAAAAAAAAGAGAAGTTTTTATAACTCAAAAAAAGTAGTTTCCTTCTTTCTGAAGTTTTTCATACGAAAAGGAAAAAGAAATAAAAAGAAAAATCAATAAAAATCAGAATCCAAAATACGAATTTCCTTTATTTTGAAATATTTTCCCCAGTAAATTAAAAAAAATTTTTTTTTCTTTAGAGTATTTTTGTAAATTTATAAACAAAACAAAAAAACACATAAATCCAAAATACATTTCTTAAAAAGTCCTTTCGAAAATTAAGAGGCAACATCCAAAGCCAAAAAATATTTCCTTTCTTCTTTAGAAATAATAAAAAATCTTTTTACTTTTGAAATTTCCAAAGTTCAAATCAAAAGAAATTTTTAGAAGTCTTTCTGTTTAAAAAAATCAAAATCAAAATCAAAATCAAAATTCAAAAAAATATTTCATTTCTTCTTTTAAAGCATTTCTTTCGAAAATCCTAACAATAACAGAAAAAGGAAAATTCAAAAAGAATATGTTTTTCTTTTTCTTAAGCTTTCATGGTTTGAATTTTCACTTTGAGTTATGGACCTCAACATCCGATAATCTACCACTTTATTTTTTGTGCTTTTCTTCCTATTTTTTTATTTTTATATTCACTATTTTTTGTTTTAAATGATTAGTTTGTTATTTAGAAAGCAAATTTGGTTGTTAGTGTAAAAATATTATAAAATAAAATTAAAGGCCTCTCAATATGATTTCGCCTTAGGCTATAAAATCCGTTGAGCCGTCCCTGCCAGTAACTAACATCAATGCAAGCATTGTGCAAGTAAATGTTTTAATTTGTACTAGAATGCTTTACTAAGAAAAACAACTAGCAGAAAATAAAAAATGGATGGTCAAATTGAGATTCTAAATTCCCTAAATCAACAAGTTGAGAGACTAATTTATATGGCACTTTCAATCCAAATTACACAATTTTGCAAATCCACAAGTAAATTGGGAAAGTTACAGTTTTCTGGCTTTCAACATCTTCATTCCAGCATTTGTGAATTTGTCAATTAGAGGGGCTTGCTCTGATGGTAAGCAACCCCCACTTCCAATCGAGAGGTTGTGAGTTCGAGTCTACCCAAGAGCAAAGGTGGGAAGTTCTTGGAGGGAAGGATGCCGGGGGTCTATTTGGAAACAGCCTCTCTACCCCAGGGTAGGGGTAAGGTCTGCGTACATACTACCCTCCCCAGACCCCACTAAGTGAGATTATATTGGGTTGTACTTTTTTCACTTGAATCTGCTTCTGTTTTGCTTTCGATTTCAGTCATTGACATCTAAGGAGAGGTACATATGTAACGAAATTAATCATGGTATAAGAATTTATATTGAGTTGTTGTGTTGTCACTTCAAATGTAGGATAATGAATAATGTATTATTTTACACAACAATTGGTGTATTATCTTATCCCACCACCAAGATGGAATAACTAGTCCACGTATAAGCTATACATGGATAAAGTACCAAAAAGACAAGAGGGGTTGCTATGATGGTAAGTAACGTTCACTTTCAATCGAGAGGTTGTGAGTTCGAGTCTTCCCAAGAGCAAGGTGGGAAATTCTTTGAGGGAAGAATGCCGAGTTTCTATTTGGAAACAACCTCTCTACCCCAGGTAGGGATAAGGTCTGCGAAGTTCTACATTGGGACGATAGTGTTAAATGTTCCTTCAATATAAGCTTCAGTCCCCTGATGAACTTGTCTTCATCACTCAATCTCCATGCTTCTCCTTTGACTGCATAATCTTTAAGTTTGAGCTCTCAAGATTTGGCAACATGACAAGAGTTGATATGTCTTCCCAAGGAAAACTAAAGCAGCCATCAAAAGACAACCTCATAAGTGATGTTGGAAAAATAAACATCTTGATAGTGCATGGAACATTATAGTTGTTACACTTTAATGCTTCAAGTTTTGTCAAGCTGGACATATCAATGAAGTGATTGTTCCTTCATTGTTGTAATTAGAAAATATTCCTCTTATATTATCCCAAACATTTATACTCCAAATATCATCATCAACAACAACGTACCTTCGACACCCTTTAAGTTTTTCTGCACTAGGTTGGCTAACTCATTGTCATCCATCTTATCATAATCTCTTGCATTGACAATAAATGTTTGCTTTGAAATGCAATATAAAGCTTCTAACAACACATTTCTAGCATCGATATTCTTGAGATATTGTAATCCAAGCAAGAATATCAAAATGATATCTGATTGAGAATCCCCATGTATTTCAACAATTTCATCATAAGAATCATGAACACTTGTGCTAAAACTAGAAACAATCTCCATAACTTGTTTCTTAGTTGTATCCATTTTTTCAACAACTGGTTGCAGATCCTCGTGTTGTAAAACTTTACGTAATTTCCAGCTTGAGTCTTTGACGATTTCCTAAATCTTCAGCTCAACAACATCTTCTGCATCACTAGTAGCAACTCTTATTTTTTCCACCAAAGATTTGACTTTTCAGGGTCAAACCTACTCTTAATGCTAGTTTCTTCAAGAATATTTCGAAAATATTCAGCGGTAGCATGAAGAGATTCAAGCATTTTAGCAGTTTGACGTTGAATGAGTTTTGAATTTCTCTGCTGAAGTTGCTGTAGAGTTTGAAGAAGAGAAATTACAGCAGTATAAGCTGCCATCATCAACTACTCAAGAATCAGATCAACGTGGAAATTAAGGCAGGTTTGAAGATGAATGTTTAGCTCAAAACAATCAAAATAAACGGAGGGCCAATCATAGCAGATCGTAATAAATTCAAAGATCAAATGAGTAAGATGCAAAAGGCAACAGTTATAAGTTAAAGGGAAGAGAGTGAAGATCTTTTATTAATGATATTTGTTTGGTCTGCCTCTCCATGGAGAGGTTCAGAGCCTTACAATGATCTATTATCTCTTCTTTTAGAAGTAGATGTGAAGAAGAAAAGATGCAGCCCCCCTTCTAGGGTTCTTTCTCTTAGTATTTATAGCTAGGAGATCTGCCAGCTGGCGCAAAGGGGTTGGGACCACATAGAGGAGACACCCTCGTGAGGACGGCCAGGCCGTGGCCTTAGTTGTCAAATTAGATAACTACTCGGTAATCTTGAGAAAGATGGCCATACCATTTATTAGTCATAAGTAGGCTAAATGCGTTGATCTCATTCATTATCATGAGGTCAAGTTTTGACCCATACAGATAGTCCCTCCGCTTATTGAGATCGGGCTCGGGACGAACTCGATGAGCGGATTCCGCCGATAACCTTAGCCGTTTTTACTATTAGAGATGGCCGTAGCTTTTTCAATCATTCGGAGAAGGCCGTAGCGTTTGTTAATTTGGAGGTGGTCGTAGTCTTTTATCTCTTGGAGATGGCCGTGACCATTTTTAATCTGGAGATGGCCGTGGCCGTTATTATTTTTGAGATGGCTGTAGCCATTTTTACATTAGAGATGGCCGTAGCCATTTTTAATTTAGAGATGGCCGTAGCCTTTCAATTTAGAGATGGCGGTAGACATTTTTTCACGTGCTCGGAGAGAGTACGATCAGGCTTGCCGCGTATAAGGGGGACATCATGTGCATGGTGACGCATGGGGCGTGTCTGTGGTATCTTGAGGTCGTTATAACCTTTCCATGGGGACGTGCCGATTGACGGTTGAATGACCGTTCAATGATATCTGTCATAATGGTGGGCGTTACTGTAGGCCTGAATCATTTTGCGGTTGGTCAGGTAGTTAATGGTGACCTTCGGGATTCGTGAGGGTCATTTATGCTTTGCCTATAAATAAGAGGTTGTATCGCTCAGTTCTCACTTTTCCGATATTTGTCTAAGTAGAATTCTGAGAGAGACAACCCTTCTTGCCTTCAGATTATTTGGTCTTTTACTCATCGTTAATTCATTCTCCGTCATTTTTGTCGGATCTTTTATTCTCTTGTTTTTTCGGTGAATTTTGCAATTTATTTCTCGTTATAATGATAATGGCGAGCAATTCTCATTCTTACATAGCTCCGGTGGTGGTTGCGGCGGCTGAGGGCCCATCTACGATGGGAACCATCGATTCGCTGAATGTCGATCGATTACCGTTGGTGACTGATATTCTTTCCCTGCCAATCGGTCCGGCCACCGACTTTACTGACCCCGAGGGAGAAGACCAAGTGGATGAGGCTGCACTGATGGGGGAAGTCGGCATTGCTCAGCTGGAGGAGCAATGTGATATTGCTCGCTTTGCTGACATCTTCCTGGCCAGGAGCGGTGACAGGGTGCACGTCGACCACCGAGGTTACTGCGTCTTTTACGCCTACCATTTCAAGCTGAGATTTAGGCTTCCTCTCCCCATGCTGGTGGTGGACTTTTGCCGCTACTACAGGGTGTGCCCTGGTCAGCTCGTCCCCTCCTGCTACAAATTATTGGTGATGCTCATTAAATATGCGGAGTTGGCACGAAGGGAAATTACACTTCTGTACACTCCTCAGAGGGTACATGGCACTATGATTCGGTTGGTCCCTCGTGGGATCGACAGCTTGACTGCGGAACTCGGTGACGATGTCTCTACCCGTCCTTTCGTGTATTTCTTCTACATCAGAATTGGGCATCTGGTGGCCTGTGCTACTGACTTCTCAGAGGAGTGGAACCATGCATGTAAGTTTCTTTTACACTGGCCTTGAGTTCCTTTGGTCAAACGCTCTGTTCTATGTTTGCACTTTGAACTTTTTATGCCATAGCGGGAGGTGCTACTGACTTCTCAGAGGAGTGGAACCATGCATGTAAGTTCCTTTTACGCTCGCCTTGAGTTCCTTTGGTCAAACGCTCTGTTCTATGTTTGCACTTTGAACTTTTTATGCCATAGCGGGAGGTGCGCCACCGGCGCCATTCTCTAGCATCCGCGAGTGGATTAAGGCCGTGCTCCCTGTTACAACGGGGATTCGTACGTGGGCGTCTTTCTGGGAGGTTCATGGTCGTAGGCCGGCTGTTGGTAAGAATCTGTTTTGCTGTTTATTGTTCTCTTTTCGTAGTCCTTAGATTCGTTGGTCTAACTCTTCTTCATTGGTTGGTCAGAACGACCACGGCGCAAGAGGGCTCCTCAGGTTGCTTTCCGCAGGCCAGGAGCGACAGCCCAAATGATTCAATGCCGAAGCCCCGCCCGGTCCGAAGGGCAACTTTGGTGGAATCCTTGACTGCGCACTCTCCGGTATGTCCTGTACTCCGAGTCAAGGAGTCTCCAAGGGTCATGCATTCCATGGCGGAGCGATCACCCAACGAAGATGAAGAAGAAGATGGGATGCCGCTGGCTCGGCGCAGGGTGGCATTCACCCCGGCTCTTCCAATGGTGATAAGTTTAGACTCTTTGCCGTCAGCGGAGGAGGAGGGCGCCGCAGACCTTGTCCCAGGGGGCGAGCACTCAGTGGGGATTGCCCCAGTTGGCACGGGCCAAGGTTACACAATCGCTTCGGCGATTCAAGTTTCTGCTCCTGTTGTTGAGAGGGAAGGTAGTTCCTCGACAACTGTTTTGGTGGAGAATGCAGGCGCCGAAGTTGTGGCGAATGCGGGCGCTTCGATGTCTCGGGCAGCGGAAGCCTCAACTTCCAGGGTGGCAGAAGGAAGGGGCATTTCAGGAGAGGGGGACAATTCGGAGTCCGATATGGATCCCAAGAACGTCTGTCTTGCTCAGGAGGGTTATACCCGCTCGGTCGTGCAGGATGAGGGGGATTACCGTTATTTGGAGATCCCTAACTGCCTAAACCTGCCGCTCGAGGAGGAGAACCTGGTGACACTGTTCGGGGTCCTGTGCTTGGAAACGGAGAGCACGTCCCTGAGGGGTATTTCAGACTTCGGATTGATGGGCGAGGTGGCCGCCCTAAGTATAAAGGTATGTATAAAACTTTGGTTTGTTTTCTTTCTTAGCATGTCTTCTTGTATTAACTGTCGTTCTGTTTGTTGTAGACATTTTTACTGGAGGTGGAGAGCATTAGGCGGGCTAACGTCCGTACGACGGTTGTTGCGAGGCTGTTGGAGAAGTACCGCCGCTACCGTGACCGGTGCCGCGGCTTGCGTGAACGCATAAGGAACGACCCATGAAACCGGGAGCTGGTAGAAGAGGTGGCGCGGAGGGAGCTTCATAGTTCATATACAACAGACCATCAGCAGGGTAACCACTCCTGAAGGGCAGCTCCGCCAAGCGACCGAAGGGGTGGATGCTGAGAGAAGGGCAGATGAGAGGGAGCACTAAAATCTGGCTGCGGCAGCAGAGGCCACTGAGGCTTATACTGGGCAGGTGGCTGCCCTAGAGTCGGAGGCCGCCACTTCAAGGAAGCAGGCAGAGGACGCCTTGGCGAGGGTTGAAGCACTGCAAGCGACCAACCGTGCCCAAGAAAGGGAGCATGGATTAGAAAGGGCTGCCACTGCCTTTCAAGAACGATCGTTGGAGGGGCGCATTGCCGTCTGTGAGAGGGACGCCGGTGTTACGGCGGACTAGATCGCGACCTTGGAGGCCGAGAACTGGCCCCTTTTTTCGGTCCTGCTCGTGACCTTTGGACGTATGCCGAGGCCCAGCTCGATGTGTACAAGCGGTTGTGGGAAGCCAGCGTCGTGTCCGAGGCCACTTATGAGGAGGCATGCTAATAGGCTCGTGAAGCCCGCCTTGACTGTGGTTTTGACCCGTTTACGCCCGGGGGTGACGATGGTGCCGAGGGCGCTGATAATGCTGAGGGGGGCGCTGGGGGCACCGAGTATACAAGTGGAAAAATTTGTAATGTTGTTTAGTTTTCATTTTCTCTCTTCTTTGTTTTTTCTTTGCTGGCCTTGGGCCGATGTAATTGGGGGAAACCCCGTGTAAATATTGGAAATGCATGCGATTTCTTCTTTCCTATTGTTTTGTGTCGAATACATTTTATATTTTTTGTGCCTGTTTGTAAGGGTTTTGCTTTAGAGTTTTTCTAGTGGGCATGTTAATAGTCTCAACCGGTTAAGTGATTTCGACCATTGCACAATCGACCCTTCGCCTTAGGGGCAATTCGTGTGGGTCGCCTCGGCCATAGATAGACGCCCTTGGTCATCACCTTCCTCCACTTGGGCGAGGGGGTTGTAGCCGTGTCTGGGTAGTGGCGGCACATAGACTTAGTCCCAGTTTAGGCTTAGTCGAACTACTGGCCGCGATAATGCAAAGCACGGCCTTGTAGTTCGACTTGGGCCGAACTTTGCGGGGGTCAACACTTTAGTTTGAGTTAGTCGTACTTACTTAACGGCGGGGCACTTAGCCCGACATGGGGTTCGTCTATGGTTGAGTTTTCGGCTTTCGTGACGGAGGCGTATAGCCCGAGTTCTGGTTCGCCTCATAGTTGAATTCTTTTGTACTTTATAGTGGTGGAAGATTTTGGCCTGAATCCTAGTCTAACTCATAGTCGGACTTTTGGGTGAAGGCGCGTAGCCCAAGCCATCGCTCAACCGTAGTTGAACCTTTGTATCTTTTGAAGGCGCGTAGCCCGAGTCCCAGTTCGACCGCAGTCGAGCTTTGGTAATTTTTAAAGGCGCATAGCTTGAGTCCCAGTTCAACCGCAGTTGATCTTTTTGGGTGAAGGCGCGTAGCCTGAGCTGACGTTCAACCTTAGTTGAACTTATGTAATTTTTGAAGGCGCATAGCCTGAGTCCCAGTTCAACCGTAGTTGAACTTTTTGGTGAAGGCGCGTAGCCTGAGCTGATGTTCAACCGTAGTTGACTTATGTAATTTTTGATAGCGCATAGCCCCAGCCCCAGTTCAACCGTAGTTGAACTTTTTGGTGAAGGCGCGTAGCCTGGACTTGATTCAACGATTGACGAGTCTCCTCAGTCAAAGTCCTCCTTTTTGTACAGAAAACATTGAATTTCTTTGAAAGAAGGTACTACTCGGTACGGAGTTTAACAAAAAATAAAGGAAGATTTTTGAAAGTTTTGGTCCTAAAAGCATAAGGGGTAAACTTGTGGAATCATGTTATTTGTGTGGCTATAAAAGCTTCTCATTAAGAGCAAAAAGGGTAAAATAAAAAGTTTAAAATTGAATTATTTCCAAATTTAGAAATGTGTCATTCATTTTGGAACAGACTAAAAAGGAAAGTACTTCATTTAATATGAAACAGAGGGAGTAGTACTCATGGGGATCGTTTAGAGATATAAGAAGGTATAAGGGTGGTATAAAAATTTAATGTCACTTTAATTATTGATTTAGTTAATAAATCAGGTATAAGTTAGTCCAGTGTCAATTTTAACTAGGATAACTTATACTTTATAGAAGGTGGGGTAATTAATACCGGTATAACTTATACCTTCTTCTTTAATTTATGCAATTGTCATTCTTAATACAATATACCAAACAATGAATAAACAAAAATCCCAGCAAAACTTATCCTAATATAACTTATATCGGTATAAATCTTATTCTAACTAAGCGACCCCATAGTAATTTTGGTAGAAATAACACGAGATAGCCACTTCTAACGACAACTATTAGAAATTAGCCAGTGCGTCTTGAATTTTAGTTTTATATTTAAAATTTCAGGAAAAAATAAATATTGACTAATTTCTAAATAGTATCTCTGAGATGATTATTTGTGCACTTGCCCCATAATTTTGCGAAATTGATGGGGGAAATATCGCTTTTAGAAAAGCATTTAATACTTTATTTCAGCCTAAATCTTTTGTTTTCTTCGTTGTATTTATAAGAAGGAATATTTTTAACTACAATAAATTAATGGCAAATATTGGTTCCCTTTTTGTAATATTGTCTATTAGATTAAGGTTGCATAATCAGAAAATGAGCGTTTGATTTTCTTAAGTTTTAGATAAAATTTAGTTCAATAAGTATCTTTAACCATAGTTAAAAGTCAAGGTTTATGTGGACCGGGTTGGTTCGATTTTATTAAAACAAAACTAAATCAACTATAACGGTTTGGATTGGTTCGATTTTATCAGGTTTTTCGGATTTTCAGGTTTTTTTGTTACTTAAACTGTCACGATACAAACTTTTCACCATTGGCAATCGTGATGGCGCCTACTAGTAGGAGCTAGGCAAGCCAACTCTTACTTATGTTTCCATTTTTCAACAATACTTATTCAACCTATTATCAACAATATTAAAATTTAAGCGGAATAAATAAATTTAGCGGAAGACTTAAAAAATCTTGCTAGATGCGATACTGAAATTCCAACGTAAAACACTACCCAAGAATTGGTGTCACAACACTCACGAACTTCTAAGAATAATACACACAACCGTCGTAAAGAAATAAAATATTGTTTGTCTCGAATATATGAGATAACAGACTGAAAATAAAGATAGAGGAGACGCTGGGTCCTACGGACGCCTGCAAGGCCACCTCGGTGTCTCGATGATAAGCTAATACCCGCACTACTGCTGCTGCTGCTGTTCAAAACCTGTATCTGCTCAAAAAGAGCGCCGAGCGTAGCATCAGCACAACCGACCTCATGTGCTGGTAAGTGCACGGCCTATCCCAACGAAGTAGTGACAAGACTAGGACCAGACACTCACATAAACATGTACAGTTCGAAATATATATGTACAACAAAACCACAGGAAACAACGTTTAATATTTGGGAAGGGAAAACATGCTCTGGGGTAGTAAGAAAATATAATAACAGATGCAGAATAAAAGAACTTCAATTAATAAGGACGGGTAAATCAAAATCGGCACGGAACCAACCATCGTGCTTTTACTCTCGTTCTCATCAAATAATCAATTAATACGTACGGAATCACCAATCGTACTTTTAATCTCGTTCTCACCAAATAATCAATTAAGATGTACGGCATCACCCATCGTACTTTGACTCTCGTTCTCACCAAATAATTAATTAAGATGTACGGCATCACCCATCATACTTTTACTCTCACACTCTGATATCGAGGCACCGAAATATATATCCAAGGCACGGAAAGACCCATCGTGCATAATCGCTCTTCTTTGTCACCGGCAACTGTGGGCAATAACAATAATCATTGTATATATTACCGACAGAAAATCAATAATAATTAATCATATATATATATATATATATATATATATATATATATATATATTACCTGTATGAAACCAGTAATCTTTTATTTCAACAATATAAATATTACCGGTACGAAGCCAATAATCTTTTGTTTTCACAATATAAATATTACAGGTATGAAACCAATAATCTTTCATTTCAACAATATAAATATTTCCGGTATGAAACCAATAATCATTTAAATCAATTACCGGTATGAAAAAAATAATGATAATTCCTTTCATATAACCATATAAGATCATAAAAATTTTAATCAATCTAAGACTCACGGTCACGCTTGACCCCTAACGTATAGATACTCGTCACCATGCCTATACGTCGGACTCCACACATAGCAATTACCATATAGACTCAACTCTTATTCCCTCAAGCTAGGATATATCAAACACTTACCTCGAAGATTTAATGCCAACTCAATCCTTAAGCACCGCTTTTCCTTTTAAATTTGTCTCCAGATGCTTCAAATCTATTCACAATCAACGGAATACTCAACACGGATTATAGGAAAAAAATTACAAATTTTTCGGATAAAATCCAAAATTTATTTTAATATTCAATAGTGGGACCCACATTTCGAATCCCGGAAAAACTTGCAAAATCTGAACACCCACTCTGATACGAGTTCAACCAAACCAAAATTACTAAATTTCGATAATATTGTGACCCTCAAATCCTTAAATCTATTCAAAAGGGTTTCTAAGTTTTTCCCGCTAAATTCACGGATTTAATGCCAAAACTTGCAATAGATTCGAGTAATATAACCAAAATTAAGTTAAGAACACATACCCCGATGACTTCCTTGAAAAACACCCGAAAAATCACCTCACCCGAGCTCCAAATTGCCAAAAATAGCAAAATATTTTCGGAACTTCAAGTATATTCTACCCAGAATTTTCCGGGTACTGTTCACAGCACTGTTCACAGCAGAATGTTTCTGCAATTTCTGCATATTATTCTAAGTTCGGAATCCCTCCGAAACACTCCCGAGCCCTCGGGGCTCCAAACCAAATATGCACATTGACTCTAAAACATCACACGAACTTGCTCGAGCGATCAAATCGCCAAAATAAGATCAAAATCAATGATTTGAGCCTTAAATCCAAGAATTCTTTTAAATTTTACATCCGATGCCGAAACATGTCAAAACTAGTCCGAACGACCTCAAATTTTGCAGACAAGTCCAAAATGATATAAAAAAGCTAGGTCAACTCTCGGAATTCCATTCCGACCTTCGGATCAAAAGCTCACCTATCAACCGGAATTCGCCAAAATACTAACTTTGCCAATTCAAGCTTAATTATACACCGGTCATCACAAAAATATTCCGGACACACTAAGTCCCAAATCACCTAAAGAAGCTATCCGAACCATAAAATTCGCATTTCGAGCACTCTAACACATAATATCCGGTTGACTTTTCCAACTTAAGCTTCCTTAAAAGAAACAAAGTGCCTCAAACCTTACCAAAATCATTCCGGAATGACTTTAAGTTTTGTACACAAGTCACATTCGACATTACCGTCTTGCCCCAACTTTCTCCGACCCTGATATCAAAATTTCCACTTCCGGTCGAATTTTCTAAAAAACCTTCAAATTTCTATTTTTAGCCAAATGAGTTCAAAATGACCTACGAACCTCCGAATTCACTTCCGATCGCGCTCCCAAAATTCATAATCACCATACGGAGCTACTCCTAGTCTCAGAATCCCAAACGGACATTAATAACACTGAATTGCATTTTAAGCCAAACTGATGTCGTTTCTTCTAAAATGCTATCTTCCACAATAGTCGCCAAAATCCTCCCAGGTCATCCAAAACCCGATCCGGGCATACGCCCAAGGCTGAAATCATCATACGAACCTGGTGGAACCTTCAGATCCCGATTCCGATGTCATTTACTCAAAATTCAAATCCTAGTTCATTTCTTCAACTTTAAGCTTTCAAAATGAAAATTGCCATTTATATTTGACTCCAAACTTCTTGAATTTTAATTCTAACCATACACACAAGTCGATATACCCGAGATGAAGTTTCTCATGGCCTCAACTAATGAATGACGCGCTGGAACTCAAAATGACCGATCGGGTTGTTACATAAATATTATTTCAATCTTATTTTGTCATTGAATAAACTTTGATAAGTAAAAATATATTTAGTAAATATGGATAACAATTGACAAACATATGATCTATTAATATATTCTAATGGGAGAATTTTTTTAGTAATACATGATAGTTATTTTCTTAGTCATCTAACAATAATTTTTTGTTAATTTACGCGTTCAAGGTTAATACATGAGAGGATCCCAAATATTTCTACATTTTCTAAAGAAAATTCACAATAAAGTCATAAAAATGTAAATAAAATTTATATATTTATCTGTCGGTTTGGTTCGAATTTTTTTACTCAATACCAAACCAAGTCAAACCAAACCTAGTCGGGGTTTTAAATCGATTTGGTATGATTTTTCGGCTTGGTGCGGTTTCCTGGTTCGGTTTTAACACCCCTATTAAAAGAATATATTTTGGGAAAGTGCTCTCTAACTTTAGCAAGAACTTAAAGAGCTACCTCTTCATAAACATTTGTACTCATTAATATCACTAGCTAATATTATGTTATTAATTTTAAATCGCGCATAAAATATAGAGTTGTCAATACGGGCCGGGTCAGGCTAGCCTAGCCCAGTCTACGTGGGCTTTAACAATTGACGGGCTGGGCTGGGCAGGGCTAGCCCACCATTTCTATGGGCCTTATAATGGTTAGCCACCCCAACCCTATGTGGGCCTCGGGCCCCCACTAGCCGGCCTATCATTTTTAAAAATATATTTTTATATTTTATATTTTTTCTTTAAGTTCTAATCTTAAAAAAAATTATTTATAAGTTAAAAAGTATCTTGTTGGAAAAAATTTGTAAAACTTAATAACTTTTTATATTCTTCTAATATATCACAATAAATACTAAAAAAATAAAAGAAAAGACTATGTTTCGTGATGGCGCCACTCGTGAAGACAAGGCCAGCCACAACCCAAAAATCCTCTTTAAGGAGTTAAACAGTTATATAGCATATTGAATCTAGATTTATGACATTAATTAATATAAAAAATCAATACATTCCTACCGTGGTGTAACAAGTCACGAGTATCTAATGAGTAGGGACACTACTACTGGTCCAACAATGTATATATATACAAGATAAAAACCGGAATACAAAGATAGAGTGCGGTGCCGCGAACGCTGGCGGTCACCTTGCTCAACTACCAGAATATGGCCTTCGGTCCTGCTAATCACCCGATATCGGGTGAACAATACCTGTAACTGCACGTAAGGTGCAGGGAGTAAAGTGAGTACTTCCAACTCAGTGGTAATAAGAGAGAATAATATCTGAGCGATAAGAAAACATGTAGAAGCACACCATAAAAGACAGAACAACCCTTTTTGAGAAAAATTGAAATACTGTGGAAATCCCTTTAGAAAATCTCAAGATCAGTTCAAAAATCTCTTTTGAAAATGTGCTTTTTCAACAGTTGCAAAGGTAATTTCAACAAGAAGGAAATATTCAAAAAACTGCCCCTATGGCTCAATATCAACCTTTCAGTACAGTACCAGCCCCGCAGGCTCACTCCAAACTCACAATATCCATCATCACCCTCTCAGGCTTAGCACTCCTCAACATATAACACCAGGGTATCTAGTCAGCAAGGCAAGTAACATTATGTATGCCAATGATATATGAGTGCTAAATGTCGTGCCACGTAGTACAAACAGGAGTAATGCATGAATGCAATGCAATGCATGAACACTGCGGATTGTGCAGCCCGATCCATTTGGGTACCCGCGCTCACTATGGGGGTTCAAACTCCGGAAGGGCTCCTACAGCCTAAGCGCAATATCAACATCATACCGCTGCGGGTCTTGCAACCCGATCCATGCAATATGCTACTGCGGCATCATATTCATGCCCTCACATATGGCCCTCAGCCTCAATCAGTCTAAAATAGTCAAAAGCCCCTCGGGCATTCCTAATACAAATATACTCAGCTCAAATGATGGTTCAAATATCGTTTTAAACTCCAAGTTTGAGTAAAATATACCTGAGTTTATAAACAGTGTAAATCACACGGAATGAGTTCAAATAGTATTTCAAAAAGTGAGAAAAACAGTGATGATAGCTCACAAAGAGTTCAAACAATCGGCGATAAGCCGCAAGTATGGCAATGAGCCCAATTTATGATGATAACAACAAATTGTTTGCAAATACACAGTAAAAACCAACAACCGAAATGGACCAATTCACGATCCCCAATGGTGCTCTACCACACGCTCACGTCCAGCGTGAAAGTCACCACAATGCAACACTAAGATGAGCAAATTCGGGGTTTCAAACCCTCAGGATATCATTTCCAAGTATTACTCACCTCGAACTGGCAAAGTCTCAAGCTCGCGATGCCTCTGTCCCTCAAATCGGCCTCTATGCGCGTCGAATCTAGCAAAAAACAGAGCGAATACATCACAATATGCAAATGGGACAATACCTAATTGAAAACAATCGAGAAATAGCAAGAATCTCGAAACTAGCAAAACTTGAGCCCGTGTCCGCTTCTCGAAAAATTACGAAACTTACATTTCGGAATCCTCGTCTCGCCACGAGTCCGTACGTATAAACTTCATCAAAATCGGAGTCCAATTGCTCCTCCAAATCCCCAAATTTTCATTTGAAATTTCAAGCCCTAGTTCATCAACTTTTACACCCAATTTCAGAGAATTAATGGTTTATTCTTCAATAAAATGACGTATTAAGGCCACAAGACTTACCTCCAATCATTTCTCGTCGAAATCCCCTTCAACATCCGTAAACAAGCTCTCAAGGTGGTGCAGAAATGGAGGAAAGACGAACCATGTCGCGGATGAAATGTTTAACTTAAAACCCTCTGCCCAGCGATCTTCCTCTATGCGATCGCAGCTTTGGCTTGCGATCGCAGAGAACAAACTCAGAGCCTCTCAAAACCCTCTTACGCGATCGCACACTTCCCTCTGCGATCACAGAGAACAACATTCCTCAACCTATGCGATCCCATGCCCTTGACTGCGATTGCGTCGAAAAAATTTCCAAGATTCCCCAAACCTTCTACGCGAACGCGACTCGCCTTCCACGATCGCAGAGAACAACGGCCCGCTACTATGCGATCGCATCCATGTTTCCGCGATGACCAAAAATCGGTCTGCGCTGCTGCTGCAATTTTTTGCAGCTATTCAAAACTAACATCTTTCCGTTAGCCATCCAAAATCACCCCGAGGCCCCCCGGAACTCAACCAAAAGCACCAACATTACCCCGAAACATTATCCGAACTTGTTCCAATCATAAAAACACGTCATTTAACACAAAAATCATCAAATCACGATGGATTCAAGCTTAAATGTTTCTTAGAACTTCCGAAACTCATATTCGATCAAAAACCCTACCAAACGACGTCTGAATGACCTAATAATTTGTAGACAAATCCAAAATCACCTAACAAAGCTACTGCAACTCCCGGAATTTCATTCCGACCCTCTAATCAAAATCTCACCTATCAACCGGAATCCGCCAAAATTTAAACTTCGTCAATTCAAGCCTAATTCTACACCGGACCTCCAAATTCAATTCCGATCGCTCTCCTAACTCACAAATCACCTCCCAAAGCTAACCGAATCATCGAAAATCAAATCCGAGCCTTCTAACTCACAAGTCAACTTCCGGTTGACTTCTCCAAAACAAGCTTCCTTCTAAAAGGCCAAATGCCTTATTTTCAACCAATACCAATTCAATTACGCCTGATCAACTCTAATATTGATATTGAAACATGAAGCAACAAAATAAGGAGGAAACGGAGCAGTAACACATAAGACGACAGGTCCTTGGAATACAACTACACTGCTAGAACAATAATTCGATGCACCTTGCCACGCAGTCTGTGGCATTTTCTGACATAGCCCATAATACATTAGTCTAGAAAATCTGACCCTGGAACGACCAATCTACTATAAAATATCCTAACCCAAATTTAACATACCAAGCAAGGAAAGATCCACTCGAACCTCCAGTTTTCAACAACTGCTAGACGATGTCGATACACACGACCCACAACTACCGCATGGTCGGATCATGAGAACTTTTAGTCTGCAACACATTTAACACATGAATTACTATGCCTGATCCCACACTCCGCCGTACGAATACATAACACACATCAAGTATCCATTCATACCACGAAAGATATTCAAAGTTCCCTGCGCCATCAACAAGGCTTGTAAGGAGACTTGCAAGCCTCCTTACATCATATTCATGCCCTCACATATGGCCCTCAGCCTCAATCAGTCTAAACTAGTCAAAAGCCCCTCGGGCATTCCTAAAATAAATATGCTCAGCTCAAATGATGGTTCAAATATCATTTAAAACTCCAAGTTTGAGTAAATTATAGCTGAGTTCATAAAACAATGTAAATCACACGGACTGAGTTCAAATAGTATTTCAAATAGTGAGGAAAACAATGATGATAGCTCACAAAGAGTTCAAACAATCGGCAATAAGTCCCAAGTATGGCAATGAGCCCAATTTATGATGATAAAACCAAATTGTTTGCAAATATGCGATAAAAACAAACAACCAGAACGGACCAAGTCACGATCCCCAACGGTGCTCTACCCAACCCTCAGGTCCAGCATGCAAGTCACCACAATACAGCACTAAGATGTGCAAATTCGGGGTTTCAAACCCTCAGGATATCATTCCCAAGTATTACTCAACTCGAACCAGCGAAATCTCAAGCTCGCGATGCCTTTGTCCCTCAAATCGGCCTCCACACGCGTCGAATCTAGCCAAAAATAGAGCGAATACATCATAATATGCAAATGGGACAATACCCAATTGAAAACAATCGAGAAATAGCAAGAATCTCGAAACTAGCAAAACCCGAGCCCCGAGTCCGCTTCTCGAAAAAATTATAAAACTTACATTTTCGGAATTCTCGTCTCGCCACGAGTCCGTACATATAAACGTCATCAAAATCGGAGTCCAATTGCTCCTCCAAATCCCCAAATTTTCATTTGAAATATCAAGCCTTAGTTCATCAACATTTACACCCAATTTCAGAGAGTTAATGGTTGATTCTTCAATAAAATGACGCATTAAGGCTACGAGACTTACCTCCAATCACTTCTCGTCGAAATCCTCTTCAAAATCCGTCAACAAGCTCTCAAGGTGGTGCAAAACTGGAGGAAATATGAACCAAGTCGCGGATGAAATAACCGATCTTCCTCTATGCGATCGCAACATTGGCTTGCGATCGCAGAGAACAAACTCATAGCCTCTCAAAATCCTCTTACGCGATCGCACACTTCCCTCTGCGATCGCAGAGAACAGCATTCTCAACCTATGTGATAGCATGCCCCTGACCGCAATCGCGTTGAACAAATTTCCAAGATTCCCCAAACCTTCTACGCGAACGCGACTCGCCTTCCGCGATCGAAGAGAACAACAACCCGCTACTACGCGATTGCATCCACGTTTCCGCGATCGCAATGACCAAAAATTGGTCTGCACTGCTGTTACAATTTTCTGCAGCTATTCCAAACTAAAATCATTCCGTTAGCCATCCGTAATCACCCCGAGGCCCCCGGAACCTCAACAAAAAGCACCAACATTACCCCGAAATATCATACAAACTTGTTCCAATCATAAAAACACGTCCTTTAACACAAAAATCATCAAATCACGACGGATTCAAGCTTAAATTTTTCTTAGAACTTCTGAAGCTCATGTTCGATCGAAAACTCAACCGAACGACGTCCGAATGACCTGAAAATTTGCAAACATATCCAAAATCACCTAACGAAGCTAATGCAACTCCCGGAATTCCATTTGGACCCTCGAATCAAAATCTCACCTATCAACCGGAATTCACCAAAATTCAAACTTCACCAATTCAAGCCTAATTCTACACTGAACCTCCAAATTCAATTCTGATCGCTCTCCTAAGTCACAAATCACCTCCCTAAGCTAAGCGAATCATCGAAAATTATATGCGAGCCTTCTAACTCACAGTCAACTTCCGGTTGACTTCTCCAAAACAAGCTTCCTTCTAAGAGGCGAAATGCCTTATTTTCAACCAAAACCAATTCAATTACGCCCGATCAACTCTAATATTGATATTGAAACACGAAGTAACACAATAAGGAGGAAACGGAGCAGTAACACATAAGACGACGGGTCGGGTCGTCACATTGCTGAATCAACATTTCATTGGATCCATACTCTTGACGAGTTCCATTACCTTGTTCCAAACCAAAGAATGATCTTTGCTCTATAATATAGTTCATATAATCAGTTTGCACTAACCCCAAATCTAGTAATCTCGTCTCACCCTGTACGAACTGCTCAGGCAATAAGCCATCTTAGACATAATCAAAAATCCCACAAGATGCCACAATGTGCCAGTATGCTATCAATTCGAACGCGATACAAAAAGGAAGGCGAACTCTAGGAGGAAATACTCAACTCGCACACTAACATAGACTTCCTCAGAAAACAGGGAAACAATGTTAAAAATGGAAACATAAGTAAGAGTTGGCTTGCCTAGCTCCTACTAGTAGGTGCCATCACGACTCCCGATGATGGAAAATTCAGGTTGTGACAAGTTGGTATCAGAGCACTCATGAACTTCTAAGAATAATACACACAACCATCTGAAAGAAATAAAATGTTGTTTTCTAGAATATATGAGATAACAGACTGAAAATAAAGATAGAGGAGACACTGGGTCCTGCGGACGCCTGCAAGGCTACCTCGGTGTCTCGATGATCAAAAGCTAACACCCGCACTACTGCTGCTGCTGCTGTCCAAAACCTGTATCTGCGCAAAAAGAGCGCAGAGTGTAGCATCAGCACAACCGACCCTATGTGCTGGTAAGTGCCCGGCCTATCCCGACGAAGTAGTGACAAGGCTAGACCAGACACTCAAATAAACATGTACAGTTCAAAATATATATGTACAACAAAACCACAGGAAACAACATTTAATATTTGGGAGGGGAAAACATGCTCTGGGGTAGTAACAAAATGTATTAACAGATGCAGACTAAATGAACTTCAATTAATGAGAACGGGTAAATCAAAATCTGCACAGCACTAACCATCGTGCTTATACTCTTGTTCTCACCAAATAATCAATTAAGATGTACGGTATTACCCATCGTACTTTTACTCTCGTTCTAACCAAATAATCAATTAAGATGTACGGTATCACCATCGTACTTTTACTCGCACACTCTCATATCGAGACACGGAAAGACCCATCGTGCATAATAACTCTTCCTTGTCACCGGCAACTATAGCCAATAACAATAATGATTGTAATATATATCTCAAGGCACGGAAAGACCCATCGTGCATAATCACTCTTCTTTGTCACTGGCAACTATGGCCAATAACAATAATCATTGTATATATTACGGGCAAAAAACCAATAGTAATTAATTAACTATATATATATATATATATATATATATATATATATATATTATCGGTATGAAACCAATAATCTTTTATTTCAACAATATAAATATTACCGGTATGAGAACAATAATCTTTTATTTCCACAATATAAATATTACCGGTATGAAACCAATAATCTTTTATTTCAACAATATAAATATTATCGGTATGAAACCAATAATCATTTAAATCAACAATATAAATATTACCGGTATGAAACCAATAATAATAATTCCTTTCGTATAACAACATAAGATTATAAAAATTTTAATCAATTTAAGACTTACGTTCATGCACGACCCCCTACGTATAGATACTCGTCACCATGCCTATACATCAGACTCCACACATAGCAATTAGCATATAGAGTCAACTCATATTCCCTTAAGCTAGGATAGATGAAACACTTACCTCGAAGGTTTAAGGCCAACTCAATCCTTAAGCACTGCTTTTCCTTTTAAATTTGTCTCCAGATGCTTCAAATCTATTCACAAACAATTCGAAATACTCAACACGGATCGTAGGAATAAATTGGATAATAAATTTACTAATTTTCCGGATAGAATCCGAAATTTATTTTAATATATGCAATAGTGGGACCCAAAATTTGAATCCAGTAAAAACTTGCAAAATCCGAACACCCATTCCGATACGAGTTCAACCAAACTAAAATTACTAAATATCGATAATATTTTGACCCTCAAATCCTTAAATCTATTGCAGAGGGTTTCTAAGCTTTTCCCGCTAAATTCACGGATTTAATGCCAAAACTTGCAATAGATTCGAGTAATATAACCAAAATTAAGATAAGAACACTTACCCCGGTGATTTCCTTGAAAACACCCGAAAAATCGCCTCACCCGAGCTCCAAATTGCCAAAAGTGGCAAAATATTTTCGAAACTTCAAGTATATGCACACTAACTCTAAAACATCACACGAACTTGCTCGAGCGATCAAATCGCCAAAATAACATCAAAATCAATGATTTGAGCCTTAAATCCAAGAATTCTTTTAAATTTCACATCCGATGCCGAAACATTTCAAAACTAGTCCGAATGACCTCAAATTTTGCAGACAAGTCCAAAATGATATAACGAAGCTAGAGCAACTCTCGAAATTCAATTCCGACCCTCGGATAAAAATCTTACCAATCAACCGGAATTCGCAAAATATAAACTTTGCCAATTCAAGCTTAATTATACATTGGTCATCACAAAAATATTCCGGACACACTCCTAAGTCCCAAGTCACCTAACGAAGCTCTCCGAACCATAAAATTCACATTTCGAGCCCTCTAACATATAAGTTAATATCCGGTTGACTTTTCCAACATAAGCTTCCTTAAACGAAACTAAGTATCTCAAACCTTACCAAAATCATTCCGGAATGACTTCAAATTTTTTACACAAGTCACATTCGACATTACACACTTACCCCAACTTTCGGTATCGCATTCCGACCCCGATATCAAAATTTTCACTTTTGGTCGAATTTTCTCAAAAACCTTCAAATTTCTATATTTAGCCAAATGAGTTCAAAATAACCTACGTACCTCCGAATTCACTTCCGATCGCGCTCTCAAATCCAGAATCACCATACAGATCTACTCCCAGTCTCAAAATCCCAAACGAACATTAATAACATTGAAACGCATTTTACGCCAAACTGATGGCATTTCTTCTAAAATGATATCTTCCACAATAGTCACCAAAACGCTCCCGAGTTATCCAAAACCCAATCCGGGCATACGCCCAAGTCAAAATCATCATACGAACCCGCTGGAACCTTCGAATCCAGATTCCGAGGTCATTTACTCAAAATTCCAATCCTAGTTCATTTCTTCAACTTTAAGCTTTCAAAATGAATATTGCCATTTAGGTTTGACTCCAAACTTCCTGAATTTTATTCTGACCATACACACAAGAAGATATACCTGAGATGAAGTTTCTCATGGCCTCAACTGCAGAATGACGCGCTGGAACTCAAAATGACCGGTTGGGTCGTTACATAAATATTATTGCAATCTTATTTTGTTAAAATTGTTGAAAAAGCTTTGATAAGTAAATATATATTTCGTAAATATGGAAAAAAATTGACAAACATGTGATCTATTAAAATATTCTAATGGGAGCATTTTTTTAATAACACATGATAGTTATTTTCTTAGTCATCTAATGATAATTTTTCGTTAATTTACGCGTTCAAGGTTAATACATGAGAGGATCCCAAATATTTCTACATTTTCAAAAGAAAATTCACAATAAAGTCTTAAAAATATAAATAAAATTTATATATTTATATGTCGGTTTGGTTCGGATTTTTTATTCAATACCAAACCAAGTCAAACTAAACCTAGTCAGATTTTTTAATCGGTTTGGTTTGATTTTTCGATTTGGTGCAATTTTCCGGCTCGATTTTAACACCCCTATTAAAAGAATATATTTTGGAAAAGCGCTCTCTAACTTTAGCAAGAAATTAAAGAGCTACCTCTTCACAAACTTTTGTACTCATTAATATCACTAGCTAATTTTATGTTATTAATTTTAAATCGCGCATAAAATATAGAGTTGTCAATACGGGTCGGGTCGGGCTAGCCCAGTTCGATTCACGCGGGCTTTACAATTGACGGGATGGGCAGGACTGGGCTAGCACACCATTTTGGTGGGCCTTATAATGGTCAGCCCACCCCAGCCCTATGTAGGCCTCGGGCCCCACGGGCCGGCCCATCATTTTTTAAAATATATTTTTATATTTTATATTTTTTCTTTAAGTTCTAATCTAAAAAAAATAATTATTTATATGTTAAAAGTATCTTGTTGGAAATAATTCGCAAAACTTAATAACTTTTTATATTGTTCTAATATATCACAATAAATACTAAAAAAAAATAAAGACAAGACTATATTTCATTCACTAAAAGTCAAATTTTAAAACAAGCTATTCAAGCGAACGTTCATGATTCTTATGACATATCCAACACATTATCTTCATCAAACACATTTGAATCCGCTTATGACAAGGTTGTCTTGACATGTTCACTTTCATCTACAATTCATATGCAATATTATTTAATAAAATATTAAAAATAATTATATTTTAAAAATTAATAATATTTAAATTTACATTAAAAAATATTACCAGTTTGAGTTTGGGAAAACATGTGCAGCCAATTTCGAGTAGTAACAAGCGTTTGGACATTTTCATAATAAATATAACTTTTGTACTTTGTAAGAACACGCCACTAATGCTAAATGTTGATTCCAATGCAATAATGATAATAAGAATACTAAGTACATCACGCACCATCATTGAAAGATCTGGATATTTTCTAGGATGGTACTTCCAATACATGATAACATCCATCTCTTGAAACTTTTCAAGATCACGTTTTGGTACCTCTTAGTAAAAATCCAATTCTAACTTTCCATGTCTAAAGGTAGTATACTTTTTATTTTTTATATATTTTAAATAAATATTTTATTAGACTCACGGGCCGGGTCGGCCCCGTCCCAATCAAGCCTTACGGGCCACGGGCTTACTCGGACCGGGCTTAAAAGCCTTATTTTCAAACGGATTCCAAATATTTTAGCCCGGCCCTGCTAAATCACGGGCTGGGCAGGGCTATATAGACTGCTCTAATAAAATACTATGGTGTTTGGTTAACTGTGCATCAGAAAAAAAAATAATCGACATATAAACAATGCAGCTTTAGTTGGCGGCATTAAATATTAATGCGAGAATATATTTATTATTTATGTGAATAATAATATACCTATTTTTCCAGTAAAATATTTGTCCAAATCTAGTATATGAATTAAGCACTCGACTAAACAATACTCCTATTGAATATTTGACTGTAAACTAAATTATCATTGAATATTAATTTAATACCGTTATAAAAATCATAAACGTGAAATTCTGAATATGCGTCTGAGTCGGTAGAATCCTTTCAACTGCCCTCAGATTTTCCCAATGTGTTGTAGTTAAGAAGCTTCTCAATGAGGTCTACATGTGTCATCAACATTCTTCGACAGCAATATCGAACCAACCCCAATGCATCAAGTGCTTCTGCTTCTGCAGTTTGTCCATCTTTTTTATCGTAACTTGCTAGGACAAGATCAAGATATTGGTCCCATTTATTTCCGATTACCTTACCGCAAGTGAAGCACCGAACTGGGATGATCATCTTGCCAATGAATAAAACAGACAATATATATACGTATCTTGATTCCAATAATCTGAAAGAATTGACGGAAATAATAGGAGTTCCGCTCTATATCCTTAAATCATAATGAATTCTCATGGACCGAGTTATGTATATATAGGATTCGTATTACAAAAGGGGCAACTATATAACCAAAACCTAAATGTGTTAGGGAAACATAATCCAAACCAGAATAGAATTGCCTGTTCTACCATCAGGGGTCGGCCTATGTTTATTACATTGAACTCAAACTAAACTTATATATATATATATATATATAAAAGTGGGAAGCCCAAAACTAAAAAGTTAAATAACTAAATAACTTTTTAATAATTTATATTAATATTCGACAACAATAAATAAATAAATACTAAATGATATTGATTTATATTGTGTCTTTTCTAAATAGTTATGTTATTCATTTATAATTATTTGTCCAAGAGGAAGAACAAGTGAAGCTTGCTCAGTTGGAAAAAAAAAGCACCTCCACCTACGACTGTTAGGTCCTGGGTTCGAGTCACCAGGGAAGAGAAGTATGGAAGCACTATAGATCCTCCTAATTTGGGAGGGGTTTTAAAAAAAAGACTTATCAAAAAAAAAAAAAATATCGATGCCTTGATACGAAGGGGCGTCTTCTAGGGGTGTCAATGGATATTCAAAAACCGATCGAAACGTACCACACCGAACCGATTATTATTAGGTTTCCTTTTTAAGAAACCATAGATTTTTATATAGATCTATAACCGCATCGATAATTAGGGTAGAACCGAACCGTACCGAATAAATTTTACATGTGGAAAATATATTTATTTAGTAAGTCTAAAAATAATAATGCATTAATATTCTTTGGGCCTTGGAATTATAAAAACTATTACAAGCCAACAAGTAATTAAACTCAAAATACTAATTCCTAAAACCTATTATGCTACTTCTACGTGAACTAAATTATTTCAAGTATCTCTATTAGCAAGACACAAAGTATTCTAGTGATTATATGCAGCAAACTATAATGTATTGAATATGTTTTCTTTCATACAATTTAGATTATCTTTTTGAATATTTAATCTTCTATAGACATGATTCTTGAATCCCAACTTGGTATATCTTTCAACCCTTGTGATTTATATTTTCTTTGCTTTGTTTGATTTCTTTTACATTGTTGTAGAATAGTTGATGGATCTATACTCTAGCCATTTTTTTGTAATTCATTACCCTTTAAACAATAAAAATATCTAGAAAGTTTTGCCAAGTCATCTAAAAAAACGTATGTTATTGCACTCTACTTCTACTGGTAAATTTTACATGATATTAAAAAATGCCGAAAATTATAGTATCTATGGTCGCGCACTCTATATCTAAAGCAAAAATTTTTAATTTGTGTCTGATACAACTAATACTAATTGTATGAGACAACTTTTTTGTCTCACAATTTTGTGGATCCATATTTCTGAGGATCCAGAAGTCTAAGATTGGGGTCTACAAATTTATGAGACAGAAAGGAACCTCATACAACTACTGTAAGTTGCATGAGACACAAAATAAAACTTCTCATCTAAAGCATAAAATCATGATATGTTAAACCATTTGCATAAAATCTCTTTAAATATTTTAGCCTATTTTGAAGGGTCGTTTTGCAGCGGAAGTCTCATAAGTATTATCTTTTGTTTTTCAGGTTAAGTAACATATTAATTCTCTTGACCTTAGTTACAACTTAGGAATAATTAATGAAGAATTAAAATTTTAGGACAAGTAAATATGGAGGGATAATTTGCTAATAAGTAATGCTTGGGAGATGATTTGTGCATTGGATTGTGTCTCCCTTATGATATTTATTTATGGTAGTTACTGTCTGATATTACTGCATGCTATTTTATTTATGGTTCTTATGTTTAGATAATTATTTACGTTATTTATGCTGGAGTTACTAATGCTCTTTTGTTTTTGTTTTTATTTTTCCTTTCCTTCACTGAGCCTATGGTTGATTGGAAACAGCCTCCGTGCCCTTTAGGGTAGGGGTAAGGCCCGTCTACATATTACCCTTTTCAGACTCCACTTTGTGGGACTATACTGGGTTGTTATTGTTGTATTAATGCTTGGGAAAGGTGATGTTTAAAAAATGTGGAAGCTACTAGTAAGTCCAAATAATATCTACAACCCACATTATTGCTCTGATGGTAAGCAACTCCCACTTCCAACCGAGAGGTTGTGAGTTCGAGTCTCCCAAGAGCAAGGTGGGAAGTTTTTGGAGGGAAGGATGCCGGGAGTCTATTTGGAAACAGCATCTCTCCCCAAGGGTAGGGGTAAGGTCTGCGTACATACTACCCTCCCCAGACCCCACTAAGTAGGATTATACTGGGTTGTTGTTATTGTTTTACTCAGAGGCGGAGCTATAATTTTGAGTATGTGGATTCTAACTGTAGCTCCGCCCCTGTTCATATGGTTTTCTGCCATTAGCTTCAGAGCTTGAGCCCAAACTAACAGTTACAACTAATATTCTTGCTTCCCACATTTAATATATAAAATATAATAAAAAATTTATCTCTGAGTAGTACCCAAATGCAAATTGGTCTCACTAAAAAATTTAAAAACAAGAAAGTAGGACCAATAGATCACATACCTTGCCAGTCGGCTATTCGAGGATTCGGGATTTCAAGTTTGAACTTTTGAAAAGAAAAACACTCATTCCAACGGTCACAAAGCATATCAACAGAGTAGAACCCTAGCTTCCTTTTTTTTTTTGATTTGGGGTTTTCGATTTCCTCCTTGCTTGGAGTTGGAACTTACAGAGGCGTTTGGTAGGTGAACAATAAAAGAGGTTGAAAGGTACGAAAGGAGAAGAGCAAAGTGGTGAATGAGACTTTGAAGTAAAGTGGTGCTAAAGGTTAGATATATGGCTACCGTGGAAACTGTGATTCAGAAAAGAAAAAATTGAAGAAGAAGGAGAGAGAGTCAATGAGTCACGTTCATAGTCAGTGGAGTGAAATGATTTTCTCAACATAATTAAATGAATTGGGATGTCTCGTCTTTGACACGTGTATAAAGAAGGAGTTTTGGCTTTTGTTTATTAGAAACAACAACAATAACTACCTAGTGTAGTCCCACAAGGTGGGGTTTGGGGAGGGTAATATGTAGACGGGCATTACCCCTATCCGAAAGGGCAGAGAGGCTGTTTCCAATCGACCCTCGGCTCAATGCAGGAAAGGAAAAACAAAAACAAAAACAAAAGAACATTAATAACTCCAGCAGAAATAGCGTAAATAATTATTTAAACATAAGAACCATAAATAAAATAGTATCCAATAATATCAGACAGTAACTGCCATAAATAACTACCATAAGGGAGACACAATCCAATACACAAATTATCTATGGATAACCCCGCCAAGCCTCACCCAACCAAGGGAGAGGAGTACGAAAAAGTCCAGCAGCCCCTATCCTAGAACCATGATACTAGACCTCCAGACTATCCTATCAAGGGTCATGTCCTCGGAAACCTGCATTCTAGCCATGTCATGCCTAATCACCTCTCCCCAATACCTCTTAGGCCTCCCTCTGCCTCGCCGTGTTCGCTTTGTAAACTAACTTCTTCTCCAGAGCTTGAGCTTTGATTGCAGTTCTAGACTGGAATGATATATCGTGTTCTCCTAGTTCTATTGCCCACTTGGTCATCTGACCTAAAGCCTCAGGCTTTGTCTAAGTGGTTGATCAGTAAGAACACAAATAGGATTGGATGAAAAGTAAGGCCTCAACTTCCGAGCCGACCATCGCCACCCGCTCACAACTCCTCACCGGGGCATCAGGACTTCTCCTCCGCACATACCCGGACCACCTTAGTCTCGCTTCTCGCATCTTCTCATCCACTGGGGCCACCCCACCTTCTCTCGAATAACTTCATTCTTAATCATATCTGACCTAGTGAGCCCGCACATCCACCTCACCATCCTCATCTCCGCAACCTTCATTCTCTGAACATGAGAGTTCTTCACTGGCCAGCACTCCGCCCCATATAACATGGCAGGTCTAACCATAGATCTATAAAATTTTCCCTTGAGTTTCTGTGGAACTTTCTTGTCACACAGGACTCCTGATTCAAGCCTCCACTTCGACCACCCCGCTCCTATATGATGAGTGACGTCCCCGTCAATCTCTCCGTCCCCCTGAATCACCGACCCAAGATATCTGACACTGTCCCTCTTGGCGATGACTTGAGATCCAATCATCACGTCTCTGCCTACTTTGCTCGGCTCGGCGCTAAACTTGCACTCCAGGTATTCTGTCTTAGATCTGCTTATTTTGAAACTCTTAGACTCGAGGGTCTGTCTCCATACTTGTTTACTCTCAATAACACCGGCCCTCGTCTCGTCTATCAAGACTATGTCATCAACAAATAGCATACACCAAGGCACATCCCCTTGAATATGTCGGGTTAGAGCATCCATCACCAAGGCAAACAAGAGAGGGCTAAGGGCTGATCCTTGATGGAGCCCCATAACCACTGGAAAATAGTCTGAGTCACCACCTACCATCCTAACCCTAGTCTTAGCTCCATCTTACATGTCCTTGATTACTTTGATGTAGGCTTCCGGACGCTCTTCGCCTCCAAGCACCTCCATAGCACCTCCCTTGGGACCTTGTCATACGCCTTCTCCAAGTCGATAAGCACCATGTGCAGGTCCTTCTTCTTATCCCTGAACTGCTCCACCAGCCTCCTGACAAGGTGGATAGCTTCTGTAGTGGAGCGACCCGGCATGAAACCGAACTGGTTCACAGATATAAATGTTATCTCCCTCACCCTTGCCTCGATCACCCGCTCCCAAACCTTCATGGTGTGACTTATTAATTTGATACCCCTATAGTTGTTGCAGCACTGGATGTCCCCTTTGTTCTTGTACAAGGGCACCATTGTGCTCCACCTCCACTCCTCCGGCATCCTTTTGGTCCTGAAGATCGCATTGAACAACCTGGAGAGCCACTCCACTCCTGACCTACCCATGCATTTCCAGAACTCCACCGGGATCTCGTCAGGCCATGTCGCTCGACCCCTACTCATCCTACGCAAAGCCCCCGTGACCTCCTCCGCCCTAATGCGTCTGCAGTAACCAAGGTCTCTATGATGCTTTGAATGGCCCAACTCCCCTAGTTCTATGTTACGATCCCCCTCCTCGGTAAGTAAGTCTCGAAAGTACGCCTGCCACCTCTGCTTGACTTGAGACTCCCCCATCAGAACTCTACCATCCTCGCCCTTGATGCACCTAACTTGGTCAAGGTCACGCGCCTTCTTTTCCCTTGCTTTAGCTAATCGAAACAACTTTTTGTCCCAACCTTTCTCCCCTAATTCCTCGTTTGTTTATTAGAAAGAAAAAGACAATTAAAAAGAATTAGTAAAGTGAGAGAATTTCTGCTAGAGTTGTCTGTGGCTTTTGTTTATCAGAAAGAAAAAGACAACTTTAAAAAAGTTAGTTTAATTAGAGGAAAGTGGGAGGAATTTTCGCTAGAATTGTCTAGAACATGTTTTTATTTTACTCTTTTATTGTGTGCTTTTTAAAAGTATTATAAAAAATTATAACAACATAATGTTTGCTTATTGGGGGATTCGAACTCAGGTATTTTGTAGCAAATCCAGAATTTCTTACCATTTAACACAAATGACTTTTGTTACTAGGTTCGGCACACACACATATATATATATATATATATGTGATTTTTTACTGATTTTTTACCAATTTATTTTAGTCCAAAATTCGTGTTCTTTTACAAAATCAAGATTGAATTAATTTTATTTTTCTAATATTTTCCCTTATTATATATCCCAATATGTCAGAGTATCAATTAACTAAGAATAATTTAGAGAATATATCTTTTTTCTTTCGAAATTCGTATTTTCTTAAAGGATATGCTAAAATTTAAAAAAATTACTTATTATAAACCGAATAGAATACACTACAATTATTTTAAATGCCACGTTTAAAGTGGAAAAATCAAGTATTCAGACTCTAGAAAACACTAGTATTGAAGATCCAAGATCTGAGAGCATAAATGGCTTGTTAGGTTCCATGTCAATCAAGAGGTCGCCGTAATCCATAAACTTCAAATATAATTTTAAATTTTTTTCTGGTGTTTGTTTTTTCCTTTTTGATGTACCGGTTACATTCGAAGTCCATTATTCAGATGATCACACAATTAAATACTATTTTACTTTTTAAATAAAATATTTTTGTTCTATAAGTCCATAATATTGATTAAAAAAGAGAAAAAATCATAATATTAAAAAAGGGGGAAAAAAGATAAAAGTTTAAAAACTAGATGGTAAAATAGGTATTTGGCAATTAAAAGTTTGATAAATTTGATTAAATGACCTTCTCAGTGATATAAGTATAATTAAGTGACTTTGTTGTTACAAATAAAAGAAAGATGATTTTAATAGATAATTTCGTCAAAATAAACCCTGATACCGCTTTGTGAAAACCTAGAACAGAAGAAAGTCTCTTTAGGAAGGCTCTGTCCACTGAAGGAAGTGTGAAAGTAAGCAAGCAACGTCTACGGTATAGCCAGTTTTCGCACCGGTCAATCAAAAATAGCCAGCGTTTCCAAGTCAATGAAAAATAGCCACTATTTTGCTGCAATAGAGACCGATCCGTATAATATAAAAGAGTCGGTGCATTTGTGTTCGAACTCCAGCATATTATGCTGGACCGGTATACTTTGCTGACTCCTGTATAATATACGGGAGACTGGAGCACCGATACTCCAAACTCTAGTATATTATATCGGACATTTATTCTTGCTGGAACTCCAGTATATTATGCAGGAGTTCCAGCATAATTATACTTGAACTCCTGTATATTATAGAGGAATTCTGACATAGTTGTTCTGGAACTCCCGTATACAGGGCCGGTCCCAAGTAGACTCAAGTGGGTTCATATGAATCCGCTTCAATTTTATGACCTTCCATTTTATTTTTTGAACCCGCTTGATAAAAATCATGCAACAGTATTTTCGCTCAGATTTATCTTTACATTAAAAGTGGCTAAATTTTGATTACTTTTGAAACTTGACTATTTTTAAATGACCAATTATAAATCTGATTATTTTACAATTTCTCTCGACAATTTCAAATAATTAAATGATCATCTGAATGATAGACCTTACATTCTCGGACATTTAGCTGTAATTACAAAATAGGTCCCAAATAACCATATAGGAAAGCAAAAACGAAAAAAAATAAAGAATTAATATGGCATGATACACGCAAATTGATACCACCAACATGTGTTGCATGCGATCTTGCCTAGTATTCTTTAATTGAATATAAAGCATCTCTTTCTTTTCTCCTATATATTTTTTCACTTGCCAACTACATTACTAAAAGTTGTCTTAGGAATAATATAACATCTATCAGTTTTAAGTGGTTAGTCGAATATTATATTAATGAAAAAGAGAAACTTTGGAAGCAACATTATAATGGAGTTCAATTTGTCCAAACTAATGATTAGAAACAAAAGTTCCATACAAAGCTTTAATTTATTCTATTTGTGGGGTAAAGTAATGCTAGCTTTTGCTCATTAGTAGCTTAAGGTTCACAGAACAGAAACACACAAACAATTTAGTATAATCCCATTTTAGTAGAGTATGGGAAGGTTAGTATGTACGCAGACCTTATTGTAAGATATATGGATTTATATCTAGATATATGGACTTATATCTACACACATATGAACAATATATGGATAATTATATGTTATGTGCTATCTTATGGTTTGGCCTAATTATGTGGTCTTATGGACATTATGTTAAGGGGGCCAATGTATTGTCATACTAAAGTGTAGGACTAATGTGTAGATACCCAAAAGGGTAACCTTAGTTTATGATGGGCTAACTAAGGTTACATAAGTAACTATGGTTACTTGCTTGTGACTCTTGAGTTATGTAACTCTTGCAAGACATAACTCAAGACATAACTCTTGTCTTGTAACTCTTGTCTCTTGGGTTATGTAACTCCTAGAGTTATAAAGTGGGGTTATGGTTCCCATTCTAGTGCAAGACAAGTTCTTCTTCTTCCCATTGAATTAAGAACCATATTGTCCATTGTCTTGCAAATAGGGTGGAAAACCATAAGCCAAATTTTGATTATTGTCATAACACTATTATTGTGAACCTTTCATATATTGTTTTAGTATTGTGGATTCATTCTTGTGGTGACAATCATACTTCAAGAAAACTTGAAGGAAGGCTAAAGGAGTTCACAACAACTCAAGGACAATCATCAAAAGGAGGTTCATCAAATTCCACATATGGATTCAGGTTAGCTTCCGCTCATGTAGTTTATATATCCGAATTATTCAATATGAAGGTTGTTGTTTTTTAGTAGGAATCATAATCCTAACAATTGGTATCAGAGCCACCCTTCAATTTTGGATAATTTGGATGTTCCTAAGGTTCATGTTATATTAGGATTCATGTTAAAGTATAATTAGAATTTTGTTTATGAAATTCTACCATGAAATAGCATGATAGCATGATCTTATGAATGCTATGATTTGATTCAGTTTGATGTTTTTATATCATGTTAAAACGTTGTATATAGCATGATTTAGTTGGTAAATAACATGTTTTCATGTTTAAAGATTCATGTTAAAAATCATGTTATAATTCAGAAAAAGTATACACTGTACAATCGATTGTATACACTCCAGTGAGATGAAATGTTTTTAAATTATACCTGACAATCGATTGTCTGGATTTGACAATCGATTGTCTGGTCCAGTAACTTAGAAAATTTTTTCCTTGTCACATCCAGTGACTTAAAAATTTTTTCAGAAAAAACCAAACAATCGATTGTCTGTTTTGACAATCGATTATCTGGTCCAGTAACTTAGAAAATTTTTTCCTTGTCACATCCAGTGACTTAAATTTTCAGAAAAAACCAAACAATCGATTGTCTGTGTTGACAATCGATTGTCTGGTCCAGTAAAGTTTAAGAAAAACGTTTCAACTCTCTTAAGTTTCAGTGAATGTTAATTGTTTTATAGTCCATCAATTCTTATATATTATAGAATTGTCCAATTCAGTAAACAACGATTAATATTCAAGTGTTACACATCCAATCATGTAACACATTAAGTTGAGATTCATAAAATGGCTTAAGGAACTAAAGTTTATAGCATCTAATATTTTAGTTTTTCAATTGAAGCATTATGTTGCCAAAGTAACCTCTATTGTGTAGATTGATTAATTTTAAAATATAAGATGACTGTGGATGTTAGTCTTCCATGCGTTTAACATCGGCCCAAAGGAAGGTGTTATTTGGCAGGAATTCGAACATTCTTGTGGTGGTAAATATGAGACGATTATTTGGTTTTCCATGTGAATATTAAATCGGCCCAAAGGAAGGTTTAATATTTGACAGGAGTTTATTGTCTATGTTTGATCACTACACCAAGAGTACCACTTACAAGTTGATTTTCTGTCCAAAGACTAAAATCAATGTTGTGCTAGGTATCTTGTAATGGGAAATGCCTAACTTTGAATCTATAAAGTTAAAGTTCAAGTTTTGTAAGCATGTATTTAGTAATCCTTTGTTCAATTTTCAGTAAACTCTTCTGCTTCTACGATCTCTGCCAATATCAATAGCATCCCTGTGCTTAACGGCACTAACTTTAAGGAATGGAAAGAGAATGTAATGATCGTTCTCGGTTGCATGGATCTTGACTTAGCCCTTCGGACTGAGCAACCTACTCCTCTTGAGGATACATCCTCTCCTAATGAAAAGAGAGCGATGGAGAAGTGGGAACGCTCGAATCGCATGAGTCTAATGATCATGAAGCGTGCAATTCCAGAATCATTCAGGGGCACTATGAATGATGAACCTAATGCCAAAGTTTTCCTTGAAAACCTCGAACAGCGTTTTATTCAAAACGAAAAGGCGGAAACAAGTGCACTATTGAGTAAACTTGTTTCTATGAGGTATAAGGGCAAGGAAAACATTAGGGAGTACATTTTGGAAATGTCTCATCTTGCTTCGAAACTTAAGTTACTCAAGCTAGTATTACCTGAGGAACTGCTTGTGTACTTTGTTTTGATATCTCTTCCGGCACACTCTAATCAGTTTAAGGTCAGTTATAACTGCCTGAAGGAGAAATGGACTCTTAATGAGCTCATTTCACATTGTGTGCAAGAAGAGGAAAGGATTAAGCAAGATAAGGCAGAAAGTGCTCATTTGGCATCTTCTTCTAAGGCATCCTCTTCAAGGGATTCTAAGAAGAGGAAAAATAAGGAAGTTGCGGTTGTAAAGCCCAAGATTAAGCAACATAAGGAACCTAAGGTTGAAATTACTGAATTAGGTTGCTTTCTTTGTAATGGGACTGATCATGTAAAGAGAGATTGTACCAAGTACCATGCCTGGCGTGCGAAAAAAGGTACATTTCTGTCTCTTGTTTGTTCTGAAGTTAATATAATTTCGGTACCTAAGGATACTTGGTGGGTAGATTCTGCTGCTACTACTCACATAAGTATATCAATGCAGGGTTGCCTGAACTGCCGAAAACCAAAATATGGTGAAAGATACATCTATGAGGGTGACGGCAAGAAGGTGCCAGTTGAAGCTATTGGCAAAATTAGGCTGTTGTTTAAGACCGGTTTTCATTTAGATTTGAATGAGACTTTTGTTGTACCGTCTTTTAGACGGAATTTAAATTTTAGTTCCCCAATTGCACATATCCGGTTATAAATGTACATTTGGGGACAATAAAGTTAGTCTCTTTCGGAATTCAAATCTTATTGGTACTGGTGTTTTATCAACATTTGATAGCTTATATTTGGTTGATACAATAACTTCAAATAAAGAAACTTTGCATACAAGTTTAAGTGGTACTAAAAGGAAATTAACTAATGAGAATTCTATATCACTCTGGCATAAACGTTTGGGTCACATATCCATTCAAAGAATTCAGAAACTCGTGTCAGATGGAATTCTTGATTCTCTTGATACCTCAAATTCGGAAATTTGTATTGAGTGTATCAAGGGAAAACAAACAAACAAGACTAGATTAGGTGCCAAGAGAGCTTCGGACGTCTTAGAATTGATACATACGGATATTTGCGGGCCATTTCCTACTCCTTGTCGGAATGGTCAACAATACTTTATCACATTCATAGACGATTACTCTCGTTATGGGTACCTATATCTTATTCATGAAAAGTCCCAATCCATATTAAAAACCGCAGCTTATATTCTTAACAGAGTTCCAACTAAAGCTACAATCAAAACCCCATATGAACTTTGGATTGGGCATAAACCCGGTATTCGGCATTTTCATATATGGGGTTGTCCAGCTGAGGCAAGGCCTTATAGGCCGAATGAAAAGAAACTGGACGCTAAGACGGTTATTAGCTTTTTTTGTTGGATACTCTGAAAATCCAGGGGTTTTTAAGTTTTATGATCCCACTTCAAGAACTATTTTTGAGACGGGAAATGCTAGGTTTCTTTGAGGATATTGAGTTTGGGGGGTGGGGAGATAAATAAAGTTGTTAGAGATTTTGTCTTTGAGGAAGAACATGTGTCTTTCCCTCAAGTTGTTGATGCAACTCCGGTTCAAGACAATCTCGAAAATCTTCCCTATTAGGACCCTGATATAACTAATGAAAATCAAACTCAACAACCTCAAGAAACTGAAATGCCATTAAGGAGATCCACTAGAGAGAGGAGAAATGCAATTTCGGATGATTATGTTGTATTTCTTCAAGAACAAGGAAGTGATATTGGACTTGAGAAAGATGATCCAATCAACTTCCGTCAAGTCATTAAGTGTTCTAACTCTCAAAAGTGGATTGATGCCATGAATGATGAGATGAAGCCTATGAGTGATAATGACGTTTGGGAGCTTGTTACGTTGCCCGAAGGTACGAAACCTATTGGTTGTAAATGGATTTTTAAAACCAAAAGGGATTCAGGGGGCAATGTTATTAAGTACAAAGCTCGTCTTGTCGCAAAAGGCTACACTCAGAAGGAAGGCATTGATTATAAAGAGACTTTCTCTCCAGTTTCATCGAAAGACTCTTTCAGGACTATAATGGCATTAGTAGCACATTTTGATCTTGAGCTTCATCAAATGGATGTTAAGACTGTTTTTCTCAATGGTGACATTGAGCAAACAATTTATATGGTGCAACCTGAAAACTTTGTTTCGGATGAATCAGAGAAGAAGGTTTGCAAATTAAAGAAATCCATCTATGGGCTCAAGCAAGCTTCTCGTCAATGGTATTATAAGTTTCATGCAGTCATTACATCTTTTGGTTTTGAATCGAATATTGCTGATGACTGTATATACCATGAGTTCAGTGGGAGTAAGTATATTTTTCTGATTTTATATGTCGATGACATACTGCTTGCCTGTAACGATATAGCATTATTACTTGAAACTAAGAAATTTCTTTCAAAGAAATTTGAATTGAAAGATCTTGGTGAAGCTTCTTTTGTATTAGGAATTCAGATACAACGAGATCGCTCTAAAGGTGTTCTCGGTCTGTCACAAAAGGGCTATATCGATAAGTTTCTGAAAAGATTTGGCATGCAGGATTGTAAACCAGGCAACACCCCTGTTACTAAGGGAGACAAGTTTAGTCTCAAACAGTGCCCAAATAATAATTATGAAATTTTGAAAATGTAGAAGACGCCTCATGCTTCGGCGGTAGGTAGTCTGATGTATGCTCAGGTATGTACACGACCTGATATAGCATACATTGTTGGGATGTTAGGCAGATATCTAAGCAATCCGGGTATGGACCATTGGTAGGCAGCCAAAAAGGGTCATGAGGAACATACATAGAACAAAGGATTACATGCTTACATATCGGAGTTCGGACCAGTTTGAGATCATCAGGTATATCGACTCCGATTTTGCCATTTATGCTAATAACATATGTAACCATGGTTGCATATGTTAATAACAACAGTAGTTTGACAAAAGCAAAACATAAGGACGTCAAATTTCGGGTTGTTAAAGAAAGAGTACAAAATGGACAATTGTGCATTAAGTACATAAGTACAAACTCCATGCTTGCGGATCCGCTCACTAAGGGATTGACACCAAAAGTATTTCTTGAGCATATTGCTTGTATGGGTGTCAAATCAGATAAGGATTATGTATTTTAGTGGGAGTTTGTATTGCACATTTACGTATTGTCCATTATATTCAGAAATTCAGTAATTCAGTAATTCAGTTATATCTGCGCAGATATTCAGTTTTAAAGTTTTGTACTCTTACAGTTTAAGTATGATCTCAATAAAGAGAACCAGTTGGAAATAGACATTCTATTGACCACACTTTATGTTATTTCCATGCTACATACCTACACTTGATCCATGTCGTTGGTTATATTGATATACGTGATCTATGATTGGTTCTAGTTACGAATGAGTAACGACGAGCTCTTAGGTCCTATGTTGGTATAATTGATGGACCGGATTGTTCATGACAATTTTATTGTGATAGCAATTTTGTGCACCTAAGGTTTGTAACATATAATATTAAGGTTTGTACATATGTTTGTATATCTCGTCCAAGTGGGAGATTGTAAGATATATGGATTTATATCTAGATATATGGACTTATATCTACACACATATGAACAATATATGGATAATTATATGTTATGTGCTATCTTATGGTTTGGCCTAATTATGTGGTCTTATGGACATTATGTTAAGGGGGCCAATGTATTGTCATACTAAAGTGTAGGACTAATGTGTAGATACCCAAAAGGGTAACCTTAGTTTATGATGGGCTAACTAAGGTTACATAAGTAACTATGGTTACTTGCTTGTGACTCTTGAGTTATGTAACTCTTGCAAGACATAACTCAAGACATAACTCTTGTCTTGTAACTCTTGTCTCTTGGGTTATGTAACTCCTAGAGTTATAAAGTGGGGTTATGGTTCCCATTCTAGTGCAAGACAAGTTCTTCTTCTTCCCATTGAATTAAGAACCATATTGTCCATTGTCTTGCAAATAGGGTGGAAAACCATAAGCCAAATTTTGATTATTGTCATAACACTATTATTGTGAACCTTTCATATATTGTTTTAGTATTGTGGATTCATTCTTGTGGTGACAATCATACTTCAAGAAAACTTGAAGGAAGGCTAAAGGAGTTCACAACAACTCAAGGACAATCATCAAAAGGAGGTTCATCAAATTCCACATATGGATTCAGGTTAGCTTCCGCTCATGTAGTTTATATATCCGAATTATTCAATATGAAGGTTGTTGTTTTTTAGTAGGAATCATAATCCTAACACTTATCCCTACCCTGGGGTAAAGAGGTTGTTTCCAAATAGACCCCCGGCATCCTTCCCTCCAAGAACTTACCCACCTTGCTTTTGGGAAGACTCGAACTCACAACCTCTCGGTTGGAAATGAAAGTTGCTTACCATCAGAGCAACCCCTCTTGTCTACAAAGAGTATGCAGCTGCCTAAGTTCGATGCCAGAACTTCTAACAGAACAGGAACACATAATTCTTTATTCTTTGCTATGAAATCAAGGCTTTGATATTCCATCCTTCGTTATAAGCCTATAAAAATGGCTACATCCTTGAAATTAATTATAGTCAAATATATCACCAGCAAGAGAAACACAAGCACTAGTATACTGGTATGTAATATAAAGTAGAGTATAATATAATACAGTATATGCTACTAAATGTCTCTTTTTCTTTTTTTGGTTTAACGTGGTTGTTTTTTAATTGTTAAAGGAAAATAGTAAAATAGATATTGAAATTGAAATTGAAAAATATATAATCTAATTCTACCCTAGTGTAATATCTACTCCCTTTGTCCTAATTAATGTGATGTAATTCGAATTTTCAGAGTCAAACAAGTTTTTCTTTTACCTTTATTTTTCATATGCCTATTAAATACCTTGAATTGTTGATTATAGTAATTTTTATATAGTTTCTAAATATGTAAATTTTATTTCAAAAGAATTCAAGATTCTACGTTCTAATCCACGATCAAAGTTAACAAAGGGAGCAGTGACGGAGCCACATAGACTCCCATTGGCCGAAAAATATCAATGTTTAGATAGGAAAAATATTATTTCATCTGTGCATGTACTATTAGATGAATTCCCTTGACTTATTCGTGTATTTATGTTTTTTAAACTTTGGTACCTATTGGTGAAAATTCTAGTTCCGCTACTTGGAGGGAGTATATAACTAACTTTGCCTATTCACTCATGAAGGTACAAAGTAAAATGTCAAGACAAGATAATGAAAATATGCATCAACGAATAATACCAAAAATCCCAGACACCACTGAGTGGTATTGTACTGGGTCGTACTTTTTTTTTTTTGAATAATACCAAAAATTCCACCATTCATGAGACTTATGAACATGAGCGATGACTATGATCCTAAAGTCCTGTCATTGGGGCCTTACCACCATGGGAAAAAAGAGCTGGAATTTGTTGAAGATTTCAAGCCCAAGGCTCTACAAATGTTCATTCAAGGCAGTGATAAAGATTACGATTTCTTCCTCGAGAAAATCCTCGAGGAGATCGAACGTGCTAAAAGTTGTTACCTGGAAGAATTCACGAGAAAGTATAACGACTATGGTTTTGCTCGAATGATGCTCCTTGACGCGTGCTTCGTTCTAATGGATATCGAGATAGTAACAGAGGTCCCAAAGTCATGGGAAATGAAATATTCATTCACAATAGAACATCTTGGTGTAGCAGGTTATTGTGCTGCTGCACATGACCTATATTTGCTTGAAAATCAGGTACCATTTTGGATTCTCAAACTCTTATTTAATTTGAGATATATTAAAGACGATAGTATATCGTATGATCATCAGTTTGAGAGTATAGTACAATAGTATTGTTCTTATCTTTGTTTCGGAGATCATAGATTATACAAAGAATATTGGGACACAGAACCCCCACACTTAAAAAATTCCAATATTGATTTTACTATATTAGGTCATCGTTCGGTAATGAGATAAGTTATATAGGGATTAATAATGAAGACTGTACTATTGCTGGGATGAACAATGTAAGAATTATTAATTTCTTTTTGGATGTTTAGTTTCATGATATAATACAAATTAGCATATGTATAAGTTAAAAAGTTTTTACTTTTAAAATAAAATAATATAAGTTTGTTGACTATTATGAGTTTTAGATATGTGTTCTTTAAATCCATGTATTAAAATAATACTAGCATTGATGTATTGGGCAAATTTGGCTCCTCACACCCATACACTATCCGCACACGGCCCCGCTAAGGAAAGCGGCCTTGTTGAGGTTGGCCCAAGCAAGGCCGGCCTCAGTCGACAAACGGGCTGGGTGACATGATTTGCTGTAACGTCACATCAAACTTTGATACTCGTATATCGAAGCCACCAACTCTTGTACTTTTTTTATATTATTTCGAGGAAGGTCCCTTAGTATATAAAGGGGACCTTCCCCTTGTAAAGACTCATGTGTATTTCATTACTGATAATATACAACTCTCTCTCTCTGATTCTCTCAATCTCTATTGTGCTAAATCTACTATTTATCTTATTGTTCTTATACCTTACTCATTCCATAATCTCTAGACTATATTATTGATTCCGATTAACTCAAATTATTTTGATTGTTTTTAGAGCTATATAAGTGTTCGAATACATTTTAGCCAAACAATTTGGCGCCGTCTGTGGGGATTCGAGAATCAACTCTGTAGTTTGTTTCTAGAGATCCTTCGAAAACCACCCTCTACAACCTAAAATGGCTGAAAACGATGCAAGAATGAAAGCTATCTTGCAAGTCACAACAGATCTCACAGACAATCTCAACGCAGTTGCTGAAGGAGATGTCGTACACGCAACCCCCAGTACCTTGATAGGAATGGAAACCATACCTTCCTCATCGGAAGATCTGGCGGTTCCACGAGAAAGAGAGGCTTCGACATCTACGACCAAAGGAGCACCTCCGGAGGTAAAAAGGTTACTGGAAGAGTGGCTAACGTGCACTCTTAGCAGCCTAATCAAGAGGCCACCTCAAAATAATAAATGCACCCCACGGCATATCATGTCGCGGCCGAGGATGAGCTTGAAGTTACAAGAACGAACAATGTGACGGTCGATGTTCAAGCTAACGACGGCGCGCTCACAGCCATCCTCCAAAAGATGGAAGAAATAGAGAATGAGACCAGGTTTCTCTGCGACCAGATGAAGGAGCACCAAGAAAGAGTGGATAAAATTCCGGGTACGCCTAAGCTACTGCCAAAGAGACGTGGGATGATTCGTCGAACAACCCTACACGGAAGGAGCAGCACCATACCCCATCCCTAATACCTTCAAAATGACTCCCTACTTGAAGGTATATGACGGGACCACGGATCCTGATGATCACCTGATTCACTATGTCACAACCGTCAAAGGCAACGACTTATCAAGAGAGCAGGTACCATCCGTACTTCTGAAAAAATTCGGAAAAATGCTAACAGGAGGAGCCCTAACCTGGTAACTCACAGCTACCGGCCAAGTGCATCTCCACATTCGAAGAGATGGGAGATAAATTTTCCACCGCCCATGCAGGAGCAAGGAAAACGGAAGCACGGGTCAACGACATCTTTGCTGTGCGACAAACACTAGGAGAAGGCTCAGGGAGTTCCTAGCCAGATTCAACAGGGTCAGGATGAGCCTACCCAACGTGTCTGAAGGCATGGAAGTTGCGGCCTTTCAGAACGGGCTCAGCAGAGACGGGACAAGGGCAACCAAGAAACTACTCAATCATCTCCTAAAATATCCCCCCACCACCTAGGAAGAGACACATAGCGCATATTGCGCTGTGGTGCGTGGGGACGACGATTACCTCAACGGCCCAACCCGACCGTTAATGACGATGCACCCAGAAATCCGGAGGGACCGGCGTAACGAGGGTAGGCGGGAGCAAGCCCTATGCCACAACAGGGAAAGACACCAACCATACAATCCATACATTAGATCCTCGCATCCACCACCGCCACGGCATGCGGACGCCTTACAGCGACATATTGCCCCACTAAAGAATGATAGAGGTATGCCCCTTTCATTATCTGCACATAATTTTTGTGTATCTCCTTGAGAAATACTATACGCACTGGAAAAGCTGGGGCAACAAAGTGCAATGGCCAGCCAAGATGAAATCCGTCCCCGCCACCAGAAAATCAAACGCCCTGTTCGAGTTCCACCAGGAACGGGGGCACAAGACGGAGGAGTGCATCGGTCTCCGACAGGAGGTGGCCCAAATGCTAAACCAAAGGTTCCTAAAAGATCTACTCAACGACAAAGGAAAACTCAACTTCGCGCGTGGGCAGGAACAACCCCACGGACCTCCAAGGCCGCCCTCACCAACACGCACCATCAACATGATCATTGAAGGCGGCAAAGACTCAACAATCAACCACGTCAAATTCACTACCACCCATAAGTTAAAGAGAACCATCGCTCACGAACGGTATGAGGACTTCGAAGATAGTATCACCTTCGATAAGTCTGACGCTGACGATTTGTGTTTTCCTCATTATGATGCCTTAGTTATTACTATACGAATAGTAGATACGGATGTCAAAAGGATCATGGTCAATGATGGAAACATCGCATGTATCATTCATCCGAGAGTCCTTGCACTCATGGGACCCGAAGATAAAATAATTCCACGTTGCATAACACAAACATGTCTTAATAATGCAGTGGAGAGAATCTCAGGAGAAGTGACGCTGCCCGTTCTTGAATGAGGAGTTACGATGGAAACAACTTTCCATGTGATGAACCAAGAGACGACGTACAATGCCATTATCGGACGCCCATGGATACATGCCATGAGATCCGTCCCATCCAGCTTCTATCAAGTAATCAAGTTCCCAATCCCATGGGGAGTGCACTGCATACAAGGAGAGCCCCGCACCGCCCAGAAATGCTATAAGATAGCCCAAGATTACACGTATACCAAACAGCTCCAAGGAATAAGTGCAAAAGCATACCAATCAGCCCTGTCGGGGACTAAGGTCCATCCGATAGTGAACGCCATCAAAGATGCTAAGGAGGTCGACGCTAGCAAGGCCACAGTCGAAGACCTCGACCCCGTTAAGATAAATGGCAGCGACCCCGCAAAGAAAGCGTACATAGGCCACGGCCTATCGAATCGAGGTCAGTACCGTGAGTTTTTATCTAACCATGCAGATCTGTTCGCTTTCTCTCATGCAGATATGCCAGCAATTCCACTAGAAATCGCCTCCCACAAACTCAACGTCAGCTCATTACACCCGCCCGTGCGGCAAATGAGAAGGAAATTCAACGCCACCATAAACGAAGCAGTGAGCGAAGAAGTGGACAAGCTGCTAGCCAATAGCTCCATCAGGGAATCCAAGTACCCGGAATGGATTGCCAACGTCGTAATGGTCAAAAATAAAAATGGGAAGTGGCGGATGTGTGTAGATTTCACTGATCTAAATAAGGCCTTTCAAAAGGACTCTTTCCCGCTCCCACACATCGACCAGCTAATTGACCCGACAGCAGGGCATGAGCTACTAAGCTTCCTTGATGCATATTCCGGCTACAATCAGATCATGATGGCCGAATAGGATTAGGAAAAAACAAATTTCATCACTCATAAAGGGACATATTGCTATAAGGTGATGCCCTTTGGGCTTAAGAACGTGGGGGCCACTTACCAAAGCCTGGTAACGGCAATGTTCAAGAACAGCTCGGCAAAACCATGAAAGTCTACATCGACGACATGCTGGTCAAATCAATAAACAAGGAAGACCACCTCACCCACCTGAAGGAAGCCTTCGAAATATTAAGGAAATATGGCATGAAGCTAAATCCTGAAAAAAGTGCTTTTGGAGTAGCCTCGGGAACATTTCAGGATTTCTGGTATCACAAAGAAGGATCAAAGTCAACCCCGACCAAAATCAAGGCTATAGAAGCCATCCCAAAAATGCTAAACAGCAAAAAGCAAGTGCAGAAACTGACAGGTCGGATAGCCACCCTCTCCAGATTTATCTCGCGCTCCTCTGATATATGCCACAAATTCTTCGGTGTATTGAAAGAAAATCTAGGGACTGCAGTGGAACACAGAGTGTGTAGAAGCTCTGAAAATCTTGAAAGAATACTTGTCATCACCGCCCCTGCTGGTGAAAGCCAACCCAGGTGAACCGCTACTAGTATATTTGGTCATATCACAAGTTACAGTCAGCGTTGTCCTGGTGCGCGAAAAAAAAGGTACACAATCTTCTATCTATTATATTAGCAAAACCTTAGTGGATGCTGAAACCCGGTATCCCCACCTTGAGGGGCTGGCGTTAGCACTCGTAGTAGCTTCAGAAAGCTAAGACAATATTTCGAATGCCACCCCATAAGGGTAGTGACGACCTTCCCCCTAAGAAGTGTCCTACGCAAACCCAAACTCTTAGGGTGACTCGCCAGATGGGCCGTTGAGCTTAGCGAGCAAGATATTATACACCTCCCTAAGACCGCCATCAAGTCACAAGTCCTAGCTGAATTTATCGCCGACTTCAGCGCACAAGTCCTGCCAAAGGCATAACTCAAAGCACAATGCGCATCCTCCGAAAATGACATATGGGTCCTTCACACGGACGGTGCCGCCAATTTATCGGGATCGGGACTTGGACTCGTACTTGAGGTCCCCACTGGTGAAACAATTCGCCAGTCCATACGATGCCCGGAAATAACTAACAACGAGGCTGAGTATGAGGCCGTTATTGCAGGCATGAAACTTGCCATCAAGTACAGAGCCTGCCGAATTCTCCTCCATTGCGATTCCCAGCTTGTAGTGAATCAAGTCACTGGGACTTATCAAATCAAACAACAGAGGCTACAAAAGTACCAGTTGGAAATCCAGAGACCGATGGCTACATTCAACGAATGCCGCTTCGAACAAATTCTCAGAGCACGAAATACTAAAGCGGACGGTCTGGCAAAGCTAGCTGCCGCCACCAAAAAGTTCAACAAAGAAAGTGTGGTCACACTCTTCCACTTGGCTATCGATCACACCGAGGTACTTTCCCTAAACCTGACTCGAGACTGGCGCAAACAGTTCATATCCCCGATAAAAAAGAAGCGAAGAAGCTTCGCACACAAACTGTCCGGTATTGCATGGTCAATGGCGACTTTTTATAAAAGGACGTTCGGTGGCCCCTTAGCCAAGTGCTTAGGGCCGCAGCAAAAAGACCGGTACTTGAAGAAGTACACAAAGGACATTGCGGCGCCCACACTGGCAACCGCGCCCTTGTAAGATGAAGTATACGTGCCGGCTACTATTGGCCCACCATGAAGAGAAAGGCAGCTGAGTACGTCCGACGGTGCGAGCAACGCCAGAATTCGCCCCAATGATACACCAACCAGGAGAACCCCTCCATTCCGTCACCTTCCCATAGCCATTGATCAAATGGGGAATGGTCATAGTCGGCCCACTACCCTCAAGACGAGGAAAGATACGATTTCCACTTGTTTTATCTAATTATTTTTCTAAGTGGGTGGAAGCAGGAGCGTACGCACAAATACGCGAACAAGAAGTTATCGCCTTTATTTGGAAGAACATCATATGCCATTTTGGCATCCCCCAAGAAATCAGCTGCTATAATGGGCTCCAGTTCATTAGTCAGAAAACGACGAGTTCTTCGAAAAAATGGCGCATCAAAAGGATACTGTCCACCCCACCACCAACGGTCAAGCGGAGTTTTCCAACAAAACAATTCTAAATATACTTAAAAAGAAGCTTGAAGATGCCAAGGGGCTATGGCCCGAACTACTACGCGAAGTCTTGTGGGCGCACAGAACCACGCCCAAATCCAGCACCGGGGAAAGGTAGCCCAAAACAACAGGTCGAAGGTAATACAACAGGAGGGAAAAAAATGAGTCCACTCAAAGTAGGGTACTACATCCTCAAAGCCAAGAATCTAGCCTCAAAAGACCCAAGTGAAGGAAAGTTGGGCACGAATTGGGATGGACCCTACAAGAAATAGCGGCGGCGGGTAAAGGAGTGTTCCACCTAGAGACAATGCAAGGAAAAATGCTCTAGAACAACTGGAACGTCGCTCACCTCAAATGTTTCCACTTCTAAAAAGGTGTCACCTGAGTCGTACTCTTTTTCCCTTACCCGAGTTTTGTCCCAATTGGGTTTTCTCGGGAAGGTTTTTAACGAGGCGGCGAAGGAATCACCTGGAGATGTTTGTAGCGCAAGTGCATCATGTCCATCTCTCCGTGAACTCTTCAAGACAGACATGATACAGGGACTGGTCTAGTATCATCTCCATATGAATGTAAAGGCTATGGCCATTTCCAAATGAATGTAAAGGCTACGTCCATCTCTAGATGAATGAAAAGGCTACGACCATCTCCAAGTGAATGTAAAGGCTATGGACATCTCCAGATGAATGAAAAGGCTACGGCCATCTCCAGATGAGTGAAAAGGTTACGGCCATCTCCAGATGAATGAAAAGGCTACGACCATCTCCAGACGAATGAAAAGACTACGGCCATCTCCAAATGAATGATCAGGCTACGGCCTTTATTTTACTTGGCTATGGCCATCGTTTATATGGCTAAGGCCATCAGGTTACGGCCTTTATTTTATATGTCTAAGGCCATCAAGCTACAGCCTTTATTTTATATGGTTAAGGCCATCAGGCTACGGCCTTTATTTTACATGGCTAAGGCCATCAGGCTACGGCCTTTATATTACATGGCTAAGGCCATCAGGCTACGACCTTTATTTTACATGGCTATGGCCATCATTTATATGTCTAAGGCCATCAGGCTACGCCCTTTATTTTACATGGCTATGGCCATCGTTTACATGGCTAAGGCCATCAGGCTACGACCTTTATTTTACATGGTTAAGGCCATCAGGCTACGACCTTTATTTTACATGGCTAAGGCCATCAGGCAACGGACTTTATTTTACATGGCTATGGCCATCGTTTATATGGCTAAGGCCATCATGCTACGGCCTTTATTTTACATGGCTATGGCCATTGTTTACATGGCTAAGGCCATCAAGCTACGCCCTTTATTTTACATGGCTATGGCCATCGTTTACATGGCTAAGGCCATCAGGCTACGACCTTTATTTTACATGGCTATGGCCATAGTTTACATGGCTAAGACCATCAGACTACGACCTTTATTTTACATGGCTATGGCCATCGTTTATGCCTAAAGCCATCAGGATACGGCCTTTATTTTACATGGCTATGGCCATCGTTCGTATGGCTAAGGCCATTAGGCTACGACCTTCATTTTACGCGGTTACAACCATTATTTTATACGTCTTAGGCCATTAGGCCGCGACTTTTATTTTATATAGCTATAGCCATCATTCTCATCAGGCTACGGCCTCTATTTGTACATGACCCGAGCCATCGCATTCACAAGGCTACGGCGGCCTATTTTATACAGCTAAAGCCATCAGGCTAACTTTACACCACTATGGCCGACAAATTCCAAGCGGCTACGGTAAAAGAAAAATACGACGACCTGCCAAAAGATAGAAATATTACTTATCACAAAAATTACATGTTTTCATCAAGGGGAACAAACACCCCTGATACAAAAATCAGTATGAACAATTATACTTACAAGGATCCTAAGAAACCGCTACTTATCTAGCCCGGCCTGGCCCTCAGGTGGCCCGTCCTCATTTCAGGGAAGGTATGCCCTGGAAATCCAAGAGCTGGATTCCAAGCGATTTATATTTGCTGAGTTGCCCCCCTCCCGGGCCGGTGACTCAGGACCATAGCCCGCCACCTCACGAGCGACTCTGACCAACCGGCGCTGGCTCTCAACTTCCTCTTCAAATGCTCAGCCAGTCACCAGGAACTCCTCAAGCATGCCAACCTAGCCTCGGCATAAACCCACATCTCGTGTGCTTCATGAGAAATATCAGCTTGTGCAAGTGCTCATTTAAGCTCCTCAAACTCGGCCTTTGTGGCGTCCAGCTTCGCACTTAAAGCCGCGACCCGGGTTCGTAGTTCTGCCGCTCCCTCCGCCACCACGCATCCAAGATGCAGCTCCTCATCCTCGGCCAAAAGAAGGACATCCATCTCCACGGCCCGAGCAACGGCGGCCATGAGCAGTTTATCAACTTTCTCCAGCTTGGCCACTCTTTTTCTCAACTATTCCTCGGACTCAGCAAGACCCTCACGAACCACCCTAAATTTTGGGTCCTGCTTATACATGTCGGGCAAGGTCTGGTGCGCCTCGCGCGTTCTGTCATACATTTGCACCAGCCTATTGTATCTGGCCATCTTCTCCTTCTGACGTCGTTCCCTCTCCACCTCCAAAACTCGAGTCTGGAAAAGAAACCAAGTAAGTACGAGAAAAATTACCCTCCACCAAACGCAAAGAGAAAAGTCATCGAGCAAGACAAAGGCATACCTGTAAGGCCGCACCTGCTACCCGTTAGGCCAAAACTTTGTCACTGAGTTCCGCCAGGGTCTCACGCTCGGTGCCAGCACACAAAAGCATCATACTAGAGGCCGCCTCCTCACAGTTCTCCAGCAAATTATAGTGACTTGGAATCACTATACGACAAGAATATCGACTAGCCGCCGCTTCAACCCGGTCCAAGGACCCACCTCATCTGTTTGCGCCCTATGAGGTCGCTCCCGGGCCTGCCGCGTCTGCGCCCTCATCTATTCTCTCAGTGGCCTCTCTCCCAAGCACAGACCTCCCTGCTCGAATGGCCTCCGCCATAAAAATCGGCCTTGATTCAGAGCCGGGTGGCTTAACCTACTTCGGCTGAGTAGCCACGGCATTGCCGAGGATAATTCGACGCCTCCTCGCCTCCAAAGTCTCCCCCTCTTCACGGTCCCCCTCCGCGGAATGCGGAGCGGGCTCACAAGGGCCGGTACAGTGGTAGACATCCCTACGGGGGAAAATTCAGGAACAGCCGCTGGCGCCTCCACGGGTGTTGCCTCAGGTACGACCTCCATCACCGCCCTAAGCATTATCTCTGGAGCCGCTTCAAACAAAATCTCCTATCTTGAAAGGGGCGAAGTACTGCCCCTAGACGTGTCGACAAGGACCAGATCCTTCCCAGGATCATATGTCGTCCTAGAAGGACCTGCCACGGTCTTCATCTTCTTCTGTTTCTTTTTCTTGTGTTCCTTCTTGGAGGAATCCCGTCCTGCCCAAAACACACATGAGACGGGCACGAAAGTTATGGGAACCCCCTAACCACAACGCAAATTATGTAAGGCTGTTACCTGTCGGGCCGTAGAGCTTGAGGAAGGCAGTCCAAGAATGGGTCTCTTCTACAAACGGTATCAATGCTTGCACCCACGATCTAACATCGTCAATCCTATGAGGAGGACGAGCCGCCACTGCATGAAAACGAAAAGAAATTCTCGACGGTGAAATCAAGCAAAGTGAGATCGAAATAGTAAAAGTTGCACACATCAATACTCACATGCATCATTCCACACCTCCGGGAACTCTTCAGTGTTGGACACAAGGTGCTCGGTACGCACGTAGAAGAACCACGTCCAGAATTTACGATTGGCCTTATCATCCACCTGCGATACGAAGCTCTTCGTGCCCCGTTTCCTCAGTTGGAGCACTGAACCCCTCATAAAAACCGCGTTGAACATCTGGAGAAGGTGATGGACAGTCACCTCTTTCCCGCCTTCGCCGCATAGAAGGACAAAACCCGGCACACCTTCAAGGGTAAGGAGTAAGCTGGGCTGGGCATGCCTGGAACCAGCGACAAAACTCTCCACCAAAGGGTAAAGCGGGAGGTTGTATCCAATTCGGAAGGGATATTCATAAACGACACAGTACCCAGGCCTGGGCACATTGGCGTGGTTTAGCCCCGCTGGAATCATGCCGACGTGATCAGGAATGTTATATCATTTCCTGAGAGAGGCTATGTAGGACGACTTCAACTCACTATGCTCCCAAGGAGGAAGTTTGCACTTGTTTTCGATGTCCTTCCTTTTGTTCATTTTACGTGGGAGTAAGTTGTTCGTCGACAGTGGGACAAAAACTTCCTCGCCATCCTCGTCGTATGAAGATGACAAAACCCTAATGGAAGCAACGTTTTTAGTTCTAGTATCTTCATGATGACGTTTGGCCATAATGGAATTTATAGGGAAAAAATATTCCAAGTCACGAGTCCAATTCCTAAGAACGAGAATCTCATAGAAGTAAGGGCACCGAAAAAAGATAGAAGAAAGATTGAGCAAATACTCTCAGAAATGGTTCGAAAGTTGAATCTAATCCAACTCTCCCTCTATTTATAAGAAAAGGTACACGGAAATCGAAAGGGCATGGTTCAAAAAACTGGCGCAAGAAACCCAAATGCCACGTCACAATCTGAACTGCCTCAGGGGCAGAGTAATGATCATGCAGGTGATCGATAACGTCACCTAGAAAAGAAACTCCAAAAAAGGGAGTAATATGTCAACGGTTCAACCTCTCCATGCACGAGAATGTCTCTTAACATGTGTACCAACGGGAATAGCCAAATTTCTATAGGCGTCGAGCATGTAAGTCCGTTTATTGGGAACACCCTTCAACCGCGTCCCCAATAAACGGAGGGACTATCTGTATTGGGAAAATTTGCTCCTCACGCCCATACACTATCCACACACGGCCCCGCTAAGGAAAGAAACCTTGTTGAGGTCAGCCCAAGCAAGGCTGGCCTCAGTCGACAAACGGGCTGGGTGACATAATTTGCTGTAACGTCACATTAAACTCTGACACTCGTATATCGAGGCCACCAACTCTTGTACTTTCTTTGTATTGTTTCGAGGAAGGTCTCTTAGTATATAAAAGGGACCTTCCCCTTGTGAAGACTCATGTTTATTTCGTTACTGATAATATATAACTCTCTCTCTCTCTCTCTGATTCTCTCTATCTCTCTTGTGCTAAATCTACTATTTATCTTATTCTTCTTATACCTTAGTCATTCCATAATCTCTAGACCATATTACGTTTGATTCCGATTCACTCAAATTATTTTTGACTGTTTTTAGAGCTATATAAGTGTTCGAATAACATTTTAGTCAAATAATTAATTTTTACATAACTTATGTATCCATGGACTTACGACTTAGAGCATCAGCAACAACATTGTTCTTACCAAGATGATATAGAATATTTAAACCATAATCTTTCAACAATTCTAGCCACCTCCTATCTCGCTACCTGAAAATATATTGCAAGCTTTTATAATCAGTAAAGACATCATAGATAATGACGTCAAATTTTCAAGGCAAAAACAACGACAACTAACTCCAAATCACTAGTCAGATAATTCTTTTCATGCTTCTTCAATTGACGTGAAGCATATGCAATAACCTTACCATTTTGCATTAACACACATCCTAATCTAACTCTAGAAGCACCATAATAAATCACATAACTACTGGACACCGAAGGTAAAGTTAAAATATGAGCAATAGTCAACCTCACATTTAGCTCCCGGAAGATCTTTTCGCACACCTCAGACCATTGAAATTTAATAGTCTTCTGAGTCAGTTTTGTGAGCATTGTCGCTATAGTCCGGAATTCTTCCATAAACTTTCGATAATAACCTAGAAATCCCAAGAAGCTACGAATTTTTGTCGCATATGTGGGACTTGGAAAATCCTTAATCGCTTCAATATTTTGAGGATCAAGCTTGATACCATCACTCGACACCACATGATTTAGGAACTTCACAGAGTTAAGCCAGAACTCATACTTGGAGAATTTTGCATAAAGCTTATTCTCCCCCAATATCTGTAAGGTGATTCTCAAGTGATTCACGTGGTCTTCATGACTCTTTGATAGGTTTTCATTGTACTTGCTTTATGTTTTGATGATCTAACAAACTTACTGTTAAGAATTAGATATGGTACCTAACCTACTTGGACTATACTGCAAGCTTAACGGATTCCAGCTAAAGGTGAACTACTGCAGCTTCAAGAGCTAGGAACCTAAACAAGGACTTGATAACCTTGTGGTTTTTTCATAGCAGTACAAAGTCAATTGGACACAACTGAAAAAGAAATGACTCCCTGCACTATTTCTGCCGCACTATACTGTTTCCAGAGCCCACTCATCCATTGACCAACTAAAGTGTGCACATTATTTCAAATGATGTGATCAATGTGTACCAACAATGAGTTTATACAAAAACATTACTTGAATGTTTCAGTTTCTTATTCAAGCTTTTGGCCAAAAACAGAGAAACAATCCTCGCGAGCTTGAAGAACAAAGTTGAACGTAACTACGGACCAGTTCCAAAAAGTTAGCTTGTTGTTATCCTAGTTGAGTTGTAACTTTGTAATTGTACTTATTGTATCTCCTATATTGCTTAGCTAGAACTATTGATTAGGAATCCTCTTGTAAATTCGTAAACTCCTTGAGTTTATGTTGTGACTAGGTTGAGTCATAAGCAAAAGCTTTTGTAACTGTAGAGTGACAAAGTGGCTTGTGGTTAGAGCATCACAAGTTAGTAAAAGTCTTTGTAACTAGAAAGTCACAAAGTGGCTTGTGGTAAAAGTACCACAAGTTAGTTGAGTAAATTCTTTGTAATTGAGTCATTACAAAGTAGCTTGTAATAGATTTTTACAAATTAATGAAGTTGAAAGCTTACAGATGTAGGTTGTTTAGGCTACTTTCCTCCTTTTCCTTGCTACGGTCCAGGCCTTCTATGCATCTCCATTACATAGTTTACACTTTACATCCTTCTAAAAAATTTCAATATTGATTTTACTATATTAGGTGATCGTTTGGTTCTGAGATAAGTTATGTAGGGATCAATAATGAATGAATGGACTGCACTATAGCTGGAATGAATAATGTAAGAATTGTTAATTTCTTTTTTAATGTTTAGTTTCATGATATAATACAAATTAGCACATGTACAAGTTTAAAAAAATTTACTTTTCAAATAAAATAATATAGTTGACTATTATGAGTTTTTAGTTTTGTGTTCTTTAAATCCATGTATTAAATAATACTAAACATTGATTTTTACATAAGTTATGTATTCATGGACTTACGACTGAGAGCATCAGCAACTACATTCTTCTTACCTAAATGATATAGAATATTCAAATCATAATCTTTTAACTATTCTAGCCACCTCCTATCTCGCTACTTGAAATTATATAGCAAGCTTTTATAATTAGTAAAAACATCAATGCTCACCATACAGATAATGACTCCAAATTTTAAAGGCAAAAGAAACGACAACTAACTCATAAATAATGACACCCTAAGCTAAGTTTGACCTATAAGGCAAGAGTTATAAAGTATTTCATAAATTCTACACAATGCGGTAGCATAAAGTATTGCTCATGGGGAATAAGTTGCGGCTTCAAAGTTTTCGATCTAAGTTTTGCCTATGAGGTAGAAATTGTAAATTATCTCAAAAGTTAGATACTGTAAGCTAGTGTAAAGTGTTGCCTTTGACATAACTTGTGGACCAATATTTGTCAACGAACAAAGCAATATTAATGTTCTTCAATCTTCATTATGTTTTTGCTAACAAATTTTAATATAGTTTCCTCAATTCTTCACCAAATATACTAAAATTTCAATAATAGATTCCCAAGCACAACCTAAGAAAATCACGACAATTTTGAATCAAACATGAATAATTCATAAAAGTCAATTGTCTACTTTTTAAAAGCTTCAATCCCAACAATAATTTTTACGATCCAAACCGAACCTGGTCGTGATGGCGCCTCTCGTGAAGACAAGTCCAGCCGACACTTATCTATTTAAGTTTTTAAGCAATTAAACAATAAGAATTAAGTCTTAAATTCAATAAAATCCCAAATAATAAGAAGTTAGCAGTACAGTTTGAGGATATAAAACCCAACACAGCCTGATACCGGGGTGTCACTAGTTATAAACAACTATTAATATACTGCAAGTCTAAAGTCACCACAAACTATTATAGAATCACTGAAAGAGAAAGAAATGAGATAAAAGGGGAGAAACAATGGACTACGGACGCCAAGCAGCTACCTCGTGAACTTCGAAGTCTGCTGGTTGTTCTCAACTCTCGCTAGCAGGATCAACAGCGCCTCAATCTGCACACGTGATGCAGGGAGTAAAGTGAGTACTCCAACTCATTTGATTAAAAATCATAAATAAAGGCCGAGAATTAGGAAATCACGTAAGGCACATTATAGGCTATAATGAAGCAGTAAAAGCCAGAAAAACACTGAATCAGTAAAGAAATGTGAAAATCATTTTAGTTCAACTTAAACTTTATGAAATGCTTTTCTAACAATTCAGCAAACAAATGATAGGCAAATAAGAAAGATAAACACATAAAGTTCCGCCCTCGGGCACAATATTAATAAATTTGCCCCTCGGGTAATATCTCATAACAATACCAGCCCCTTGGGCAATATCTCACAATGGGTACCCGCGCTCACCGGAGGTGTGCCGACTCCTGGAGGGGCCCCTTAGCCCAAGCGCAATATCAAGCCATCTCGTGGCATCATCTCTAGGCTCTAGGCTCTAGGCCTCATATCAACAAGCCACCTCGTGGCGTACATATCTCAGGATCTCTGCCTCATAATCAAAATCAGTACATCACCTGCTGCGGCGTGCAACCTGACCCAAAGTATCCTCACAACATAGGCCCTCGGTCTTACTCAGTCAAAAATCACACAAGCCACTCGGGCAACATTATAACATGATGCCCAACCCAATATATTATTTAGAATATTATCTCAAGTGTTAAAGCAGAGTAAACATGGCTGAGTTTTGAAAATAGTAAAATATAACATGACCGAGTACGAGTTTAAAGTCATAACAGTGAGGAACAACAACAACAACAACAACCCGGTATAATCCCACTTAGTGGGGTCTGGGGAGGGTAGTGTGTACGCAGACCTTACCCCTACCCTGGGGTAGAGAGGCTGTTTCCAAATAGACCCCTGGCATCCTTTCCTCCAAGAACTTCCCACCTTGCTCTTGGGGAGACTCGAACTCACAACCTCTCGATTGGAAGTGGGGGTTGCTTACAATTAGAGCAACCCCTCTTGTCTTATAACCGTGAGGAAATATTAATAAAAATTCCCGAAGGGTTCAAATAGTTGGCATGAGGCCTAAATATGGCATTCGGCCCAAAACATGAAGATAGAAAATCGTTTTCAATCAAATACGCAGCAAAATAGTCATTCTGGACTAAGTCACAATCCCCAACAGTGCACAACCCCAGGCTCGTTATCTAGCGTGTGCGTCACCTCAATATAGCATAACGATGTGCAATCCTGGGTTTGACAATATTTACAATCATTACTCATCTCGATCTGGTCCAAACTCTAGCCTGCAATTCCTTTGCCCTCACGAATAGACCTCCAGATGCTTCAAATCTAGTCACAATCAGTACATAACCATTAAAATACGTTAAGGGAACAAAGCTCACTCGAAAATATTCAATTTACATAAAAAATCAGAAATTTCTAATATCAGGTCCCCCCGGCCCATGTCTTGAAATCCGATAAAAATCACATCAATTGAACCATTATCCTCTCGCGAGTTCATACATGCCAAGAACATCAAAATCGGACCTCAAATGGTCCCTCAAATCCCAAATTCAAATCTCCAATTTTTCTTCCAATTTTCATTCAAAATTCTCAAATTAAATGATAAAAATAAAGACAAAATCATGATACTTGACAAAATTTGGGTGAAGAACACTTACTCCACTCAATCCTCTTAAATCCCTTCAAAAATTGCCTCAATCCAAGCTCCAAAGCTCCAAAAATGCAAAAATGACCAAAATTCTCGAAATAGAGTACTTTATAATCTGCCCAAGCATTTATCCTATGCTATCGCGGACAAACTAATGCGATAGCAAAGCACAAAATTTTTCAGCCCTTCTTTTATCATATGCGATCGCGGCCATTCCTCCGCGATCGCGTAGAACAAATTTTGCCAACAGTCTTCTGCAACTCTTCTAGATAGCCTCTAGTATAATGGTCATAACTTTTCGTACAAAACAACAAATTACAATTTGTTAACTTTCTGAAAACTAGACATCAAGAGCTACAACTTTTATTTTTGGATCATCTTCAAATTCCTTATAGATTGTGAGAAATAAGCTTCCAAATTCGGGTCAGCGCAGCAGAGATTTTACTCTATGCGATCGCGGAAAGATTACACGATCGCATAGCACAACTCCATTTTTTCAAATTTTCTCTATGTTAACGCGGTGAGATCCATGCTAACGCAATGTACACCCCTGAAGCCAAAAACCAGCAACTAGAAATGGCCTAGAAATAGTTCAAACCCACCCCGAAACTCACCCGAGACCCTTGGGGCCTCAATCAAACATGCCAACACATCCTATAATATTATTCAAACTTGTTCCAACCTTCAAAATGCTCAAAACAACATCAAAACATCAAATCACCCTCATATTCAAGAAAAAGAATTCCAAGACTTTCGAATTTCAAATTCGATCAAAAGGTCTATCAAAACTCGTCCGAATGACCTGAAATTTTAGACACACATCGCAAATGACACGATAGACCTACTCCAACTTTTGTAATTTCATTGTGACCCATATTAAAAATCTCACATATCAACAGGAAAACTCCAAAATTTCAATTTCGCCAATTAAAGCCTAAACCTACTCTAGACATCCAAAACCCATTTCGATCACACTCCTAAGTCCCAAATCACCTAACGCAGCTAATCAAATCATAAAAATTCCAATCCGAGATCATATACTAACAAGTCAAAACTTGGTCAAACCTTTCAAATTTTAAGCTTCAAGCTGAGAAATATTTTTCTAAATCCATTCTGATTACCCTGAAAACCAAAATTGACGACTTACATAAGTCATAATACATCACACGGGGCTAGTCATGCCCGAGAACTGACGAGCAAAGTGCAATAGCTCAAAACAACCGGTCAGATCGTTACGACAATAGAATTCTATTTCTTCAATAAAATTTACTCAAGTTAGTGTTAAAAATTAATCTGAATATCAAGAAATAATACCCAACGATTTTAGGCCACAAATCATTTTAATTTGTGGAACCCATATTTAAAATCCTCAATCTTCATTTTTCCTTTTCTCATTTGTCTTCGCCGCCTCTTTTCTCCTTCATTTTTTATCTTTTGGTATTTAGTTCTCGCTTCCACTGCTTTTGGGATGGAAGTATTTTTTTTCAACTAATATTCATTAAAACTAACCAAGATTATTTTTTCAAGAAGTTTTTTACTCGGCCTCAATATCCCTTCTCTTGTGTCATCCCATCCTCTCTAATTAGCACCCTTAGTCGGCCTCGAACCCAAGTCGTCAATCGAGAGGATAACCTAAGTAACCTAGAACTTGGGTACCAACTTGCCACGATCCGGTCAATACCCATTTAACTTTAATAATGGGGGATCCAAGTAAAATATATAGTGCCATAGGGGTCCTCGATATATTTACAAGTTTTTTACCGAGAGTAACAGGTTCTAGTACATCCCCTCCTCTGAAGACGAGGTGTGTGTCAACCTCACAATACTTGTAACATGCCATTGTTGCAAATAGTTTGATGCATGCATTATGGATATTATTTTTATGCATACGGTATGTAAGATCATGTATGTGAGCTTCATGAAATGTGGCATGCTTACATCGCATTGTTCAATTACGAATTTTACTCTTCGTAATTATATTTGACTATGTATTTTATTTTATTTTGGAAATTGATTTTATTAAATATCACTGTTTCAAACATGGTAATTAATGTTGAACCAATCAAAATAAAATATGATAAATGTTCACTTACTCCTTGCAATCAATAATATTTATTATATGGTTATGACAATGACTCTTTTCCAACTCGATATTGTTGGGCCCATGCCCATGTTGTCCAGCTAAAGGCAAAATGGTCTAATCCTATTTCTCTTTAAATTTCATTTCTATTCGAAATTGAATTTGATATTTATTCAATATACTAAACGTGTGTTCTTTTGTAGGTTTTGATGAATGTCAAACAAAGCAAAAAGCGATATATAGCAATGCTCAAGGACAAGCACAAAATGGATGCATTACAAGAAGCTCAAGACAAAGTTTAGAAATGTTATAATTGAGTCAATATTAATTGTGATCTTGATTCCTCAACTTGGCTCATAACATGGCTTCTCTACTAAAATTATTTTTCCAAAATCATGCATATTTAAATTAAGTGTCAAATGATTTTAAACTATGCATATTTACATTTGTTAAAATGTTTTCCAAACATGCCTCAAAAATCTGGGCTAAGATAATCGATTATGTTCTTATGATAATCGAGTATCTCTAAGCCAAGACTGCATGACAATCGATTGTGAATTAATGATAATCGATTGTGAGTAAGTCAGTTAACATCAGGTTTTTGCAAACTGCATAACAATCGATTGTGTACTTATGATAATCGATTGTTAACTGAGGCAAAGTTTTCAAAACTCATAAAAATCGATTATGAACTAATGGTAATCGATTAGAATGAGAAAAATGTCTCCCAGTGATTTTAAATAAAATGATAATCGATTGTGGCTTTTGATAATCGATTATATATGAGACGGAGAGTTTTGAAATTAATTAATAATCGATTATTCCATTTGATAATCGATTGTTGAAGCTGACCGTTGTCATATATTTTCAATTACCATCAGGTAATCGATTGTTGATATTTAACAATCGATGTTTTGCGTAAAATCTGGAAAAGATTTTCTGAACGTTGTTAAAATAATCGATTGTTGATTTCCGGACAATCGATGTTTTATGCCAAAAATTGGAAAGGATTTCTTAACGTTATAAATAATCGATTATTGATTTGAAGTAATCGATTGTTGACGTAAAATCTGGGATTGAATTTTTGATCTGATAGGCAAACAATCGATTGTTTAGTCTTGACAATCGATTGTCACTGAGTAATTTCAGCAATCCTTAATTGGCAATTAGACAACGGTAAGACTGAGTTTTTCACCTATAAATACAGCTTCAACTCAGTGTTTTCACAACAACAACATATACACTTTGAGTATTTTCATTGCTAAAAGCTTTCTTACATTGATCATCATTTTCCATTCATCCATAAAGCTTTTTGAAGAGCCATTCTATTGAGCTAAGTTGTTGTGATCTTGAGCGTACTATTTCTACTCATATCTACTCATTAAGGAGTACTTTGTAAAGTGAGTGTGTTTTGTGTTTGTAAGAGAATTGCGATTCTCGTTTGTTGAGGAACTTGTGATTCCTCGGTTGAAGTCTTTGGGATTGTTATCCCCGAGCAGTTGAAGTCTTTGGGATTGGTATCCCCGAGCAATTGAAGTCTTTGGGATTGGTATCCCCGAGCAATTGAAGTCTTTGGGATTGTGATCCCCGAGCACCTAGGTGAGGCTTGTGTCCTCAGCTGTAACGGTTTGTTAAGCACCCGTAAGCTTGACAAATTTAGTGGAAATCTCGAGAGAGTCTCTCGGGAACTGGACTAACCACGTTTGTGGCCAACCAGGATACATCATTGTGTAAGTTTATTCTACTGCACTTGTTTTAATTTCTGCAAAGTTTTTAAATTCCGCACTAAAACGCTTAATATTTTTAAAACGCTATTCACCCCCCCCCCTCTAGCGTAAAGCGTATTGTCCAACAATTGGTATCAGAGCCATACTCTCTGAAAGACTTAACCGTTTGAGAGAATCGTTCCATGGCTTCTACTCTAGACTCTTTTGCAGGTATTGATGAAGGACAGTGCCCCACAAGACCTCCTTTGTTTAACGGGACTAATTATTCATATTGGAAAGAAAGGATGCAGATATTCGTCAGATCAAACAGCCCTTACTTGTGGAAGGTGTACACCAAAGGAAATGAGGTTCCTGTCAAAAAGGTGGAAGAAGAATGGGTGCCAAAATCAGAAGAGGAATTCAACGCCGAGGATAATCGAATGGTCCAAAATAACTTTAAAGCCATTAATTTATTACTTTGTGCTGTTAATGCTAATGATTACAGGAAAATCTCCTGCTGCAAAACAGCGAAAGAAATGTGGGACAAGCTTGAGGTCACTTACGAAGGGACTGACCAGGTAAGAGAAGCTAAAATTGACTTTTTAACTCATGCTTACGAATTGTTCCATATGAAGGAAGGCGAAAAGGTAGACGAGATGTTCGAGCGGTTCTCATCAATAGTGAATGATCTCCACGCGCTCAAGAAGACGTTCACAGACAAAGAACTAGTTCGAAAAATCCTTAGGAGTCTAACACCGGCATGGCGATCAAAGGCCGATGCGATTCAAGAGTCAATTGGAATCACGAACGTCACCATAGACGCTCTTAGAGGTAATCTTAAGACTTATGAATCCACTATTCTTAACCCTGTTATTGATGAACAAAGAAGGCAAAAGATTGCTCTAAAGGCGAGCACAAGTCAATCACCAATTGAAGAGGATGGAGATAGCGAATTCGGACTCATCATCAAAAAGTTCCAAAAATTCATGCGAAAAGAATATGACCGCAAAGGGAAAAAGCAAGGTGAGCAAGTTAAATGTTATGAATGTGGTGAAACAGGGCATATCAAAACAAACTGCCCAAATCTTAAAAAGGAGAAGAAACCCTTCAAGAAGCAACGAGCATACATATCTTGGGGAGGAGATTCCGGAGACGAATCCAGTGAAGAAGAAAATGAAGAAGCGGCAAATCTCTGCCTCATGGCACAGGAAGAAAATCAAAGTGAGGTAAGTCAAATCTCTTCTCAAAATTTTTATACTCTTGATGACATGAGAAATGCCTTTGATGAATTGTATGCTGAATTTCTCAAAGTTACAAAAACCGTCACTAGCTTAAGAGAAAGTGCTTCTCTAAAAGAACAAGATTTTCAAAAACAGTTTTCATTAAAAGAAAAAGAATTAGAAAAATTGGTTTTGGAAAATGAGAAGCTACTAGAACAAAACAAGTTTTATGGGAAAAGAAGTTCTGACAAGCCCGAGAGTTCTACAAAAAATTGTGCTTCTTGTGTAGACCTTAAGAATGAAGTAGGTAGATTAAAAGGCACACTAGATAAATTCAACTCCTCTCATAAAAACTTGAATGTGGTGCTTGATAACTTGAAATCAACCAAGCATGGAATAGGCTTCATAAATGAAGAAGAGGTTGATGCAAAAACCCAACCACCTAGAGCTCAATCTAGGATTAATAACAAAAATGCCTTTCCTAAAACAAACATGCATGCTAGACAAAATATTAGGAGACCTAGACATGACCTTCCGCCTAGCAATCGTCACCATAAACATGATGCATATTTTAGGCACAACAGTGATCATGCTAGAAGATCCAGAAATGTTCAACCTAGAAATGATTATGGTGCTCAAATTAGGAGGAATGAAAATAGAGTAAACAATGTGCATTATTCTAGCTACTATGAGCCTAGACGCATGCATAATCCAAATGTGACATGTCATTATTGTAGACGAATTGGTCATATTGCTCCCGCATGCTTTACTAGACATAGACATGCCACTCAAACATATCATTATAGTATGCATAACCCTCAAGGACCCAAAATGGCATGGGTACCAAAAGAGCATTGATTTGTTTTGCAGGTGTGCTTGAAGGAATCAAGTGTAGTGGATGCTCCAAACACTTGACGGGAGACGAATTCAAAATTCCTTCAATTAAAGCACAAAGAAGGAGGAAGAGACGGAAAAGTCGATTTAGGCATTTTTTTCAAAATCGGAAGTATTTTCGAAAAATTTAAAAGACAAAATACAAGGAAGACAAAGGCAAAATTGTGGAAGAAGCTTCTTAAATTGAAGAATGAGCCAAAAGACCAAAATGAACGGAGGATGTTCAAAATCAGGTAATTGGCAAAGTCGAAGGGAAGGTAAGTACTCTAAACCCTCTTAAGAACATCCTAGGACAAAATTCTTAAGAGTTCACGTTTTTCACCCGACTACACTAGTTTCAAAGTTATTATTTCATTTATAGATTACTGACTTGAGCGTCGGAGATGTTTAATTCTATTTTGCAGGTATCCCCCAAAAGGTAAGAGGAAAGTATAAATTGTCTTGATAACAAGAAAAATCGATCATAATCGATTATTTATGCTTACAATCGATTATCAGTATCAATAATCGATTATTTGTTGATTCAATTTTTTTTGTCATGAAATCTTGTTGAATGTTTACATTGCTTGATAGAATTAAGTCTCATCATTTTAGCATCCCCCTTCCAAACAATCGATTATTCGTTCTGCCAATCGATTATTTGCCAAAATCCAAACTCTCTATGAGTGAAATAATCGATTACTATATATTGACAATCGATTATCTGTTTTAAACTTATGTTACCGTTTTGGCTCTACAATCGATTCCTGTCAGGTCATAAATATGAAAAACAATCGATTACCAAGTTTGACAATCGACTATCTTTTTCAAATTTTTTTATCGTTCTGGCGTGTAATCGATGTGTCAGATCATTTTCATTAATGACAATCGATTATTCTATTCAAACAATCGATTGTTGAACAGTCAGTGAATTTATTTTTACCGTTTCAGACTTCAAAGCTCTTCAAATCTCTTCAAATCTTTTCAAATAAGTGTAAGATTCATTCCTTCTCTATATATAGGCTGCACATATGCTCTTGTATACTCACTCAAGCCTTCCAAGCATCAAATTATCTTGTTATCTTTAGCACATCTTTTTCAAAAATGTCAAGCCGCAACTCCAAACGTGCTCGTTCCAAACAAGGTGCTTCTTCTTCTCGCCATCCATATCAAGATGGATCGGTTCTATTCTTTGAATCCGATGAAGAGCTCACCCGTTTCTTAACCAAATTTGAGAAACGCCTTATTCTCCCTCCTCGCTTTTCAACAAACGCTCTTGTTGCACCATTCATTCCAGCCGCGAATATGCTAAGAGAGTGCCAACTTTTCAATATCCTACTCCTTACTCACCCCTACTACAACATTACTTTGGTTGAAGCTTTTTACTCCAACCTTCACAAAGATGATGAGGGTGAACTCGTTACCAATGTTAACGGCATTTCCATTCTAATTTCTGAAGATAACCTCCACCTCATTGCCGGCATTCCGCATGATGGTGAAGACATCTACCAGTACATAAATGATGCCGGGGACATGATTGATGAAGCTAATCTCTTCCGCCAAGCCGGAGTCGCCTATGATGAGTCTTCTTCCCGTCGTCCCACCATAAAGGGTATGGACCCGAATTATCGTTTCATTCTCTATTTCATCACTCGTGTTCTCAAACCCCGTAAACTCAATCACACCACCATTTCCCAAGAGGATGCCAAATTTCTTCATGCCATTACCACCGGTGTTAAAGTCAATTGGTGCAAGCTTATTCAATCTCATATGCTCAATGCCACTAGAGATGACATACCTCTCCCCTATGCCCTCTTAATAATGAAATTTCTTGAAGCTTCCGGGGTCAATATTGCTAATGGTCCTCTCAAAAAGAGCACCAAAATCTGGGAAATTTCGGAGTCTTCCTTTCATCATGATGGTGATCATGCTCTCGCTCCTCCTCAAAATCGACAAGCCCGTCGTGCTCATCCTCCTCAGGAGCCTACCCTCCGGACTATCTCTGACCAAATTACTCAATTAACCCGTGAGGTCCATGGTTACTTTGATCACGTGCATTATGCCTATGCTCAGGTGGTGCCATATCAAGCGCCTCCCAATGATGATGAAGGGGATGGGGGTGATGAATGATGAAATTGTTGTTTTTGATGATGTGAAATTGTTGTTTTTGATTTGTTTTTCCTTGGTTGGTTAGTTGTTCGTTTTATTGTGTTTGGCTCCACCCATGTAATGTTATTTTCCAATAAATAAACTTTTGTTTATTTCATATTTTTTTTGCATATTCTTCTCTTGTATATATTTTTGCTAATGGCAAAAGGGGGAAGAAACGGGATATCAAGAAGTATGAGTATGCTATATCACTCTCAACTTCATTCATGCTTAAAGTGAGGGGGAACATGAAATGAGGGGGAACATCAAATTGCATACTTTACACTTGTCTTGGATCATCAAAATAATTATTGCATATATCCCGCTTATGTTTGCCATTATCAAAAAGGGGGAAATTGTTGGAAACACGTTTCAAATGCAATATACTAAACGTGTGTTCTTTTGTAGGTTTTGATGAATGTCAAACAAAGCAAAAAGCGATATATAGCAATGCTCAAGGACAAGCACAAAATGGATGCATTACAAGAAGCTCAAGACAAAGTTTAGAAATGTTATAATTGAGTCAATATTAATTGTGATCTTGATTCCTCAACTTGGCTCATAACATGGCTTCTCTACTAAAATTATTTTTCCAAAATCATGCATATTTAAATTAAGTGTCAAATGATTTTAAACTATGCATATTTACATTTGTTAAAATGTTTTCCAAACATGCCTCAAAAATCTGGGCTAAGATAATCGATTATGTTCTTATGATAATCGAGTATCTCTAAGCCAAGACTGCATGACAATCGATTGTGAATTAATGATAATCGATTGTGAGTAAGTCAGTTAACATCAGGTTTTTGCAAACTGCATAACAATCGATTGTGTACTTATGATAATCGATTGTTAACTGAGGCAAAGTTTTCAAAACTCATAAAAATCGATTATGAACTAATGGTAATCGATTAGAATGAGAAAAATGTCTCCCAGTGATTTTAAATAAAATGATAATCGATTGTGGCTTTTGATAATCGATTATATATGAGACAGAGAGTTTTGAAATTAATTAATAATCGATTATTCCATTTGATAATCGATTGTTGAAGCTGACCGTTGTCATATATTTTCAATTACCGTCAGGTAATCGATTGTTGATATTTAACAATCGATGTTTTGCGTAAAATCTGGAAAAGATTTTCTGAACGTTGTTAAAATAATCGATTGTTGATTTCCGGACAATCGATGTTTTATGCCAAAAATTGGAAAGGATTTCTTAACGTTATAAATAATCGATTATTGATTTGAAGTAATCGATTGTTGACGTAAAATCTAGGATTGAATTTTTGATCTGATAGGCAAACAATCGATTGTTTAGTCTTGACAATCGATTGTCACTGAGTAATTTCAGCAATCCTTAATTGGCAATTAGACAACGGTAAGACTGAGTTTTTCACCTATAAATACAGCTTCAACTCAGTGTTTTCACAACAACAACATATACACTTTGAGTATTTTCATTGCTAAAAGCTTTCTTACATTGATCATCATTTTCCATTCATCCATAAAGCTTTTTGAAGAGCCATTCTATTGAGCTAAGTTGTTGTGATCTTGAGCGTACTATTTCTACTCATATCTACTCATTAAGGAGTACTTTGTAAAGTGAGTGTGTTTTGTGTTTGTAAGAGAATTGCGATTCTCGTTTGTTGAGGAACTTGTGATTCCTCGGTTGAAGTCTTTGGGATTGTTATCCCCGAGCAGTTGAAGTCTTTGGGATTGTTATCCCCGAGCAGTTGAAGTCTTTGGGATTGTTATCCCCGAGCAATTGAAGTCTTTGGGATTGGTATCCCCGAGCAATTGAAGTCTTTGGGATTGGTATCCCCGAGCAATTGAAGTCTTTGGGATTGTGATCCCCGAGCACCTAGGTGAGGCTTGTGTCCTCAGCTGTAACGGTTTGTTAAGCACCCGTAAGCTTGACAAGTTTAGTGGAAATCTCGAGAGAGTCTCTCGGGGACTGGACTAACCACGTTTGTGGCCAACCAGGATACATCATTGTGTAAGTTTATTCTACTGCACTTGTTTTAATTTCTGCAAAGTTTTTAAATTCCGCACTAAAACGCTTAATATTTTTAAAACGCTATTCACCCCCCCCCCCCTCTAGCGTAAAGCGTATTGTCCAACAGGCCCTGGGTTGACTTTTTGACTTGATTTAATGATCTTAGAATTACCTTTTGGAATCACTTCCTATGAATTTTATTAGTAATATTTATGTTATTTTGGTTAGATTCGATCCTTTTGGATGTTGGTACGCACGGGAAGGGCTTATTAGAGAAGTAATTTGGCTTTCTAGAGGTAAGTATATTATCTAGACTTGGTTGAGGCACTAGTTGCTTGAATTATTGTGATAGCTACATGATATGGGTGCACACTTGTGTGGGGTTTGAGCCACAGTGCCAACACCAGGGTATTATCCATGCTCGAGTAGTTAGGATATGATATGCCTAGAATTGACTATTAAGCTATAAGCTATGATGTTTCTAACATCTGTAACATCGTTGCGAATTATTCGAGCCATATTTGATGTTACATGGAGGGTAAATCCATTAATGAACTAGATAATTGTTATCTTTATGATGAAATAGCCAGTTTGAGCTACGATAGTATACTATGCACATGCCTACCTTTAGCATGGCACTCATACCAGCCCAGGAGCATGAGATATGCTATTCATTCATCATATACATATATTCTTGTATATTAGCTTCTGTGTGATATAACTTGGACTAGATGCCTGTGATCACACTGAGCGGATTGTGTTGTTATGCCCGTGACCACGCCGGCCAGATTGTGTTTTTATGCCTGTGACCACCCCGGGCGGAGTATGTTGATATGCTTGTGACCACACTAGATGGATTATGTTGTTATACTTGTGACCACGTCAAGCAAATTATGTTGTTATGCTTGTGACCACGCCTTATGTTGTTATGCAAATGACCACGCCGTGCAGATTATACAGTTATGCTTATGACTATACCGGGCGAATTATGATATTGAGCATGTGACCATGCCGGGCTAGTAGCACGTTGAATTGACCGTGCTTGCATGTGGATATGGAACCATACCCTAGGGTCACCCTATTATGTTTCTCTCTTGATAGTGTACACGTAGATATTAAGGAAAACTTATCAATGGTTTGGTACAGATATGGAAATATTGAAGAAATGTGGCCACTGTTAGTTTGGATTTTGCATTTCTTTATTATATGCAATATCTGTTGTTAATTACTTGATTTAACTCCATGTCATCACTACATGCTAGACATTGACTAAATAAAGTATTTGAATAATTGTACACATACACACATAGATATTTCTTCTTGGGCTTTATGACTTGATTTTATTATTGTTCTCTACTTGTTAAAATGATGAAACTATATAGGTTATATCTAATATCATTCACAATTAGTGCTTCTTTTACCTCGCGGAGTTAGTAACGATACATATTTAGTGCATTGGGTCAGTTGTACTCTGATCACGCCCAACTCTAGTCCTAAAAAGGATAAGCGGTCGCTGCAGATATAATCCGGTCTAAAAGTCCGGAGCCGAATCCCACAGAGAACTAAGGCTTAGCTATATCTGTTTAATATCACTAAGAATACAAGATTGAATAATTTTCTAAAACTGAAAATAAATAAACAGTTGAAAACTAATTATGCTTGAATTGTAAACAATTGGAATAAAGGTATACGGTAATGGTTTCCCCTGTTGTTGATTTCCTTGGTTGTATATTTCTTATAGCTGTGACTTAGTTGCCTCTATCAATCATGAACTCTCCAGCTATCACAAATCTCTCTCAAGTAATTATGATAATTTACTAGACGCACTCTCTCAAGCTATGCTAGCTAGATTCACATTACAATTCACTTAGATCGCACCTGAGGTATCGTTATCTCTAATCCAACCTCTAAACCCTCGGTTATGGCTCTCGCCTATACTCCGGGAGTGATATTGTTCAAACAACTACCTAAATATGCACTCTCCCTCGAGCAGACACATAATAAATAGGAACGGATAATTAAGGCCAAGGTATCGCTTGCACTACAACTAGAGCAGAAGATGTGGAGCCACCAGTTGCTCCAACGTAGGATTAGGTAACAGATATGGCTGAGCCTGTGGGACCAGCTTAGGCACCAACACCGCCCATTGTGATCCTTAGCCTTCAGGAGGCCTTAGCCCATATTTTGACTGTGTGCACGAGCTTGGCTCAGGTGGTTTCAATTCCAGATGCACCACCCACTTCAAAGGCTGGATAAGGTGCTCAGACACTTGTCGCCCGACTCTAGAGCAGCTAACTCAGGGACTCTAGACAGCGGGTGTATTTCCAGTTCAGTCAGTTATTGCCGCTAAGTCCGAGGTTGGTCCCTATATAAGTGATAAGGAGTAGAAGAGATTGGAGTGGTTTCGGAGGCTTGAGCCTCTAGAGTTCAGTGGAGAAAAGTTAGAGGATGCTTAGGATTTTATAGACCGGTGGAAGTGGATTCTTCGCACAACGAGTATTTTGGACACTAGTGGGGTTTCATTTACTACATTTCACTGACAATGGAAGCTTAGCGATGGTGGCAGACTTATGATTTGAGCAAGCCAGCCAATGCAACGCCACTTACATGCCATGAGTTCTCGGATCTCTTCTTAGAGAAATTTGTCCCACAGACTCCCAGAGAGGAGTTCGTAGACAGTTAGAGCAGCTATGCCAGGAGGGTATGACAATGACTCAGGATGAAATGAGGTTTTTAGAATTGACTTGTCATGCGGTATTGTTGTTTACCACTGAGAGGGAGAATATTATGAGGTTCATTGATGGCCTTAACTATGGATTACGCTTCATTATGGCTCAGGAAGTTGCAATAGGTGTGAGGTTTGATGAGGTGGATGATATTTCCAGACGCTTAGAGCTGGTTCACGAGCATGAGCAAGAAGAAAGGGAGGCCAAGAGGCCTCATAGTTCAGGTGGGTTCAGTAATGCCTTATATGGAGGACAACCTACTAGAGCAGAGGTCGTTCTTCTAGACATGTTCAGAAAGCTCGCCATGTTCCTTATGGTTCTTCAGTTAGCCACAGTTACTACATTGCACACCTAGTTCAGTCATCATTCAGTGTGTTTCCAACACAGAGTTCTTATCATGCTCTGGTCTCCACAAACAGTTCTCTGAGCTATCAGGGTTACCAGCCCATCAAAAGGGGTTACTATGAGCGTGGAAACTTGAGTCATCTCAAGAGATATTGCTCTAGACTATTAAGTAGGGTTCCACAACAGAGCTCTCAGCCTATGATTCCAGCACCATCAGTTACACTACCCGTACAACCAACTCGAGGTGGGACCCAGTCAGCTCAGGGATGCCCTAGAGGGGAAGGTCAATTAGGTAATGGTCAGACACATTACTACGCATTTCTAGCCATGCCAGAGGTAGTTGCCTCTGATGCCGTGATCACTTGTATCATTTCAGTATGCCACATGGATGATTCTAAACCTAGTTCCACTTATTCATATGTTTCATCATACTTTTCCCGTTAGTTGGACATGCCCCATGATTCTTTAGTTATGCTTATTAATGTGTCTACGTCGGTGGGTGATTCTATAATTATGGACTGTGTGTACTGGTCGTGTATAATGACTATTGGGGGATTAGAGACGAGAGTTGATCTTTTACTTCTTAGCATGGTTGGTTTCGACATGATTTTAGGCATGGATTGGTTGTCACCATGTCATGCTATTCTGAATTGTAACGCTAAGACTATGACGTTGGCGATGCCAGTATTGCCCAAGGTTGAGTAGAGGGGTTCTTTGGACTATGTTCCCAGTAGAGTAACCTCATATTTGAATGCCCAATGGATCTCTAGGAAGGGGTGTCTATCCTATTTGGCCTTTATATGGGATTTTGGTATTGATACTCCTACGGGGCATGCCACCTGACATGTTTCCTGCAGACCTGCCGTGCATGCCACACGATAGGGAAATTAATAGTGGTATTGATTTGGTGGCGGGGCCTCATCCCGTATCTATTTCACCGTATCATATGGCAATAGTAGAGTTGAAAGAATTGAAATAACATCTTCAGGAACTACTTGATAAGGGATTCATCATGCTTAGTGTATCGCATTGGCGTGCACCGGTTATGTTTGTGATGAAGAAGGATGGTAATATGCAGATGTCCATTGATTACAGGCAGTTGAACAAAGTTACAATTAAGAAGAAGTACCTACCAACACATATTGATGACTTATTTAACCAATTTCAGGCTGCTTGAGTGTTCTCTAAGATTGATTAGAGGTTTGGGTATCACCAGTTGAAGATTCACGATTCTGATATTCTAAAAATAGCATTCAGGGCCCTTATAGTCACTACGAGTTTCTTGTGATGTCAGTTAGGTTGACAAACCCCCTAACAACCTTCATGCACCTGATGAGCAGTGTATTTCATCTATATCTTAATTATTTTGTCATAGTATTTATTGATGATATACTGGTGTACTACCGCAACTAGGAGAAGCATGAGCAGCATTTAAGGATTGTACTCTGGACCTTGAAGGTGAAGAAGCGTTATGCTAAATTCTCCAAATTTTATTGTTGGCTTGATGTCGTGGCATTCTTGAGGCACGTGGTGTCCAAATGAAGGGATCAAGGAAGATCCAAAGAATATTGAGGCAATTTAAAGTTGGCCCAGACCATCTTCAACTACTAAGATTCGTAGTTTTTGTGATTTGACCGGATATTATTGCCATTTGTAGGTTCTCGTCCATTGCTACACCTTTTTCCTGATGGATTCAAAAGGGTGCTCCATTTAATGATCTGATGAGTGTGAGGAGAGTTTTTAAAAGTCCAAGACTTCCTTGACCACAACTCTAGTTCTAGTTTTACCTTCAGCATCAATTTCATATACAGTTTATTATAATGTCTCTCGGATTAGTATTGGGAGTGTCTTAATTCAGGGAGTAAGGTGATTGCTTATGCTTCACACCAGTCGAAGACCCATGAGAAGAACTACCCCGTTCATGATCTAGAGTTGGCAGCCATTGTACATACATTGGAGATTTTGAGATATTATCTCTACTGCATGTCTTGTGAGGTATTTACAGATCATCGGAGTCTACAACACTTGTTTATGAAGAAGGATCTAAATATGGAGGTGGTTAGAGCTGTTAAAAGAATGGGATATCACCATTTTGTATCATCCTAGGAAGGCCAATATGGTGGTTGATCCCTTGAGTAGAAGCATAGAGATCCTTGCATATATTTAAGTTGGTGAGAGGCCACTAGCATTGGATATTCAGGCTTTGGTTAATCACTTTATGGGGTTAGATGTTTCGGAGCCTAGTCGAGTTCTTGTTTGCGTGGTCTATTGTTCTTCTTTGTATGAGCTCATCAGAGAGGCACTACTGAAAGATTGGTCTACGGTAACGCATGGAAGACCGTTCCAGTAGGTAGATCAACCGTTGCTGTAGCGATATTGGAACGGGCTATAGACCCGCTCGCATGCCAATAGAGCTATTGGAACGGTTCTTGGAATGGTTTTCATTTTCGTTGAAATAGAGACGTCTATCATAACATTTTTTCCTTTCTCTATTGGAACGATTCTTCCTTCCAATTGGGACGGTTTAAACCTGTTACTATAATGTGTATGCAACTCCTCATAACCGTTACCATATTATGTAATGCAACACTTTCGTAAGCTATTGTTACGGTTATTTATGTATATAACAACGGCCTCTTTAAGCTATTGTAACGGTTGTTTTTGTATTGCTACGGTTTTAAATACCTATTGGAACGGTTTACCGAATCTACTGGAACAGTTTACATTCTAATGGAACGCCATTTGTGTTCTATTGCAACGATTATGGTAAGCTATTGTAACGGTTTATTTAAAATAATATATATAATAAATTATGATAACACTAAAATTTAAATAAATCACAAAATAAAACTGTTAATAATATAACTCGTCCAACAAGCTAATAATATCCACAAAAGTAAACGTTCTACCCCAGTGCATAAGTTTAATACATTTCAAGATAGTAAGTTTCAAAATGTTAGATAACAAACCTAGAACATTCATCTATAGCAATTCAAAATTCATCTTAAATAAGGTTTGGATCTTCAATACCTTCATCTTTTATTTCTTGATCTATTCCACCTACAAAAGAGGATAAATAAAGTTATTACATTTCATCTGGAATGCCTAGACTAAAAAAAATTGATCCAAAAAGCAAAAGAAAATCATGGACATACAAGATGCTAGTCATGAGCCTAGCTCTTCTACAGAAAGACATTATCTAGCATCCAGTTGACATTAAGAAAAAGCAGCAAGAAAAGTTGGCACTCATATTTTCATTTACATTACGACACGCGATCAAATTTGTTCTTCATCATCTCATGGGTTTCATCTTTTGGCTTTCTCAAACATGAAATTTCGCAATTGCTAGAAACATACTGGAAACAAAAGCAGGCCATATTATTATACGGTTAAGGGTCAGATTTGTCCTTGTACTATTCAAAATAAGCTACATTTATCCTCCGTTTGCATTCTTTAACAAATATACCCCCACCGTTACACTTTCGGGCCACATTTACCCTTCCACCGTTAAATATGTTTCCTCAATTTTTTTAAACACGTGGCATTCTCTCATTGGTTCATATTAACCCACCCATTGAAGTCTTGCCACCCGACCGATCCGAAGCCAAATAACCCGCCCCGACCCCCAGGTATTTATTTACTCAATCGTTACTTTCCAGACCATTCTCCAAACCCTTCCCCTTCATCTTCCTCTAATTTTCGGTTCATCTCATTTCGTTCAAGAACAAGTGATTTCCACATGCTTCTGTAGTAGCTGGGCTCCAGCTACCTGAATCATCTGTTTAGCCTTCCCATTGCATTTCAATATTTGCTGATTTAAACAATTGTCTCCAAAATTTTTTTGGTCTAATTGAAGTTTATCAACTCCAATTTTGTGCTTCGTTTCAGGTTCACCATACAGCTACTCATTTACTTCAATCAGCACTCAAAAGAGTATTTGGTCAGGGAACATCTCAAGCAGGATCGTTGGTTGCTTTTGATCGTCTTAGATTTGACTTCAACTTCTATCGGCCTCTTCAAGACAAGGAACTTGTTGAAATTGAAGGTTTGATCAACCAATGGATTGGCGATGCTGCGATTCTGGAAACGAAAGTCATGTCTCTGACTGATGCAAAAAGAGATGGGGCAATCGCAATGTTTGGAGAAAAATATGGAGAACATGTGCTTATGCTTATCAATTTTACTTTAAGAGTGCAATGATTATAGAGCAGGGGAGATTTTTCTGGCTGGGGTCGGGGCGGGTAAATAAATACCTGGGGGTCGGGGCGGGTTATTTGGTTTCGGATCGGTCGGGTGGCAAGACTTCAATGGGTGGGTTAATATGAACCAATGAGAGAATGCCACGTGTTTAAAAAAATTGAGGAAATATGTTTTAACGGTGGAAGGGTAAATGTGGCCCGAAAGTGTAACGGTGGGGGTATATTTGTTAAAGAATGCAAACGGAGGGTAAATGTAGCTTATTTTGAATAGTACAAGGGCAAATCTGACCCTTAACCGATTATTATATGACTTGAGTTAAGGTATCAATGAATTTAAGCTATGCAGTTTACTGGAGATGAAATGCAGCTCAATGGTTCTAGCTAGGCAGCCACTTTCACACTGACTGACAAACTCACTGTATGCAAGAATTCAATCACAGATAAGATTGACTGAGATCTAGGCAAGATCTATGCCAATCCATGCTGAGCCTAATCTTGGACTGGGCCTAATCTTATTGTACCCCATTTTCACGAAAATTAAGTCCATATCGAAAAACTTAAAGACGTATGTAGAACAATAAAGTAACCTTCTCAAGAACCAAATCCTTAAGGTGCGGTCGAGGGAGCTCGAAACAAGCAAATGTTCTTCTGTGCGGCTTTCTGCAGGCAACAAGCAAGTAAAAACACCAGAGTAAGCAGAACCCTTTTATTTCAAGCTACTGGAGGGTCGATTGGAAACAACTTCTTTGCCCTTTCGGGTAGGTTTAAGGCTCGTCTACATATTACCCTCCCCAGACCCCACTTTGTGGGACTATACTGGGTAGCTGTTGTTGTTGTTGTTGTTGGAAATTCTACCTTTGTGACAAAAGCATCATGAGCTTGCCATGAGGAGATAATTTTTCCACTCCTCACATCAAATAACCTTGCAATAGACAGAACTTTGCCCCACAACAACCCAAGATGGATATTGAGGATTTTCATATTGCTGTTTAGTCGAAGCACATGAGCATATGGAAGAAATCAGAGAAGGGAAATTGGACTCAGTAGCCTCCCTCCTCCATAAATGAAGTTTTTGACCTTGTTTGACATCAGTGAATCTAGTTTCCAATATAACATTGACTGGATAAACTATGTAGGAGAATGTATCTAACTCAATTAAATTCAACTCCAGAAGGCACTGACCTGAGAGAACCATTTCCAGTACCCACAACTAGATTGTCCAGATATTCTTAGTAATGCATACTAGTGTCTAAGCAACCATCAAATGAAGTGTTCAATATTCCACCTGACAATGAATTGAAATGTATCATATTAGCATGTTCTGCGTTCAACTTTGAAGCTTTGGCTAAAGGGCTGGTATGTTGCACAGAGCTTGTCGAAAACTCTGCAAACACAGATATTAGCTTCCCCGTTTGGCCATTCCACACATGCACTGTCCCATCACAGGATGCTACCCTTTCAGCGGATGCCACAAGACAAATGTCATTCACAACCTGTAAAGGAAAGACAAATAAATGCATACAACTTCAGTGAGGGTCTTTTTCCTATATATCTCAACCTAACTTCGTGAAATTTAACAAAAGGCATTTTTAAAGTACAGAACCAGCCCATGCTTGGTAAGGATTATGTTCACTTCCTCTTTCAAAGAACAACTACAAGTTAACAAGTCGTTAGGCACAACATACAGATGAATGCTTACTGTTTTATAGCAAAAAAGAATAATGAAGCTAAAAAATAGAATCGTATAACAAATTCTTTTTGTTGGAGGAATATAGGTTCCAGAATGTGACATAGCTTAGCAAAACTTACTAAGTATCAACTACAATCTATCAATCAATTGAAACCAATGGACAAGTAGGAACATTATACCAGATTATAATTTGCTTAAATGCATGAAAACTACCAAGTAAGCTGATAAGACATTCCATTGCGGTGTCTATATCAGCTTTGCCTCAACAATAAATTTCTTATTATACCAGAAAATGACGCATATTTTATGCCCAAGAAAAGATATTTCCCGTTAAAACAGTTAATTCTCTTAAATAAAGAAAGCAAATCACTGAAGCAGAATAGGACAGTGAGAGAAATCAATCATTGTCTCGAGTGTGCTCAAATGATTATGCAATTGAATCGCTCATCCACTCAAGGAAACTCTTTGCATAGTCAACAGTACTTGATGCTACATATGAGAGGAAGAAGATGGGAGTCAACAACTGCTTTTGCATCCAGTGCTGCAATTCTCACCAAAACCAGCCATGAGACTAACTAGTCAATAAGTTGCAGACAAAAAGACGAGATACTCTCATTCCTGCACCTGTTCCAACGTCAAGATGAGCTCCGAAACTCTACCAGCAGTATCAACAGGAAGTAATAAATTTCCCCCAACATTTACAATTTTTTCTATGGCATCTGCAGGAAAAAGAAAAACATAGAGACAAGAACTGAGAAATTATCACTTTCAGCATGGAAGAGAAGATCAACTATCTTTTTTCTATTGAATGGGGATACGGAAGATCAAACAACCATTTGAAAGTCCTCTAAATATGCAAATCGATAACTGTAAAATTATAAAAATGTATCGGACAAGCCCTTCTCAGATCCAAAAAAGCTCCTCAAACCGAAAGTTTTCTTTTGAATGAGGATAAGGGAAGACCAAATGACAATCCGGATGTCCTCTGGATGTTCAAGTTAATAACTAAAATTTTATAAAATGTATTGTGCGTATCTGTGACTTCCCCTAAAGGCCTAAACCAACAAAGTCCGTATGACAAGCCATTATAAGATCCAAAAAGTTCTTCAGAATAAAAAGGAACAACAATTACCTAGAAACTCTTGGTCCCTTTGGCGCAAATAAGCTTAAGGACGGGCTAATTCCATTACTTATCGTGGAGTCAAGTTTTGACCCATACAGTTAATCCCTCCACTTATTGATGTCGAGATCCAGTCGAACCCGATGAGCGGATTTTACCGAATGCGAATCAACAGACTCGGAAGAGGGGATCAGACGTCATTTCGGCCGTGACCTGGAACGATTGTAGTTATTTATGCTTTGAAGGCGGCCGTAGCCGTTTATACTTAAGAGGTGGCCATAGCCATTTTTGCTTTGACGATGGTCGTGCACAGTTATACTTAGGAATGGCTGTAGCCACTTTTACTTGGTGAACGGTTCGTAGCCATTTATACTTAAGAGATGGTCTTAGCCATTTACATTGTTAGGAAACGGCCATAGCCTTTTACATTTAGGAACGGCCATAGCCTTTTATACTTGAAATGTGTCCGTAGCCATTTATACTTGGAGGATGGCCGTAGCCGTTTACATTTAGGAGACGGTCGTAGCCTTTAATACTTGAAATGTGGCCGTAGCCATTTATACTTGGAGGATGGCCGTAGCCGTTTACATTTAGGAGACGGTCGTAGCCTTTTATTCTTGAAATATGGTCGTAGCCATTTTACTTGGAGGATGGCCATAGCCGTTTACATTTAGGAGACTTCCATAGCATTTTATACTTGAAATGTGGTCGTATGATGTTTTCACCTAGGGTAATGAATTCCCGCAGGCGGCTGCTGCGGTTATGGGTGCGCTTGATGTGCACTGCAATGATGCTCGGTGTATGAAGGCGTACTGGACGTCCATCCAACATATCCAGGCCGTTAAACTCGCTTCGAAGGCGAAGTGTCGATTGACGGCTCCAAAGCCGTTTCGTGATATATGTCATAATGACACACGTTATTGTGGATTCGAACCGTATGTAGTTAATGATGGCTTTTGGAATTTGCGAAAGCCACTTTTGCAGTATAAATAACCAGTTATATCATCCGTTTCTCACTTTTCAGCATTCCCCATGATTTGAATGGTCCCTCATGGGGTCAGGTGTTTGACTGTGGAGCTGGACGACGCGGTCGATTCTCATTCTTATTGAGAATTTCTTCCATATCAGGACCGAGCATTTGGTGGGGAATGCCAGGGGATTCCCATTGACTTGGAACCATATACGTGAGTTTTCTATTCGTCGGATCTGGTCTTCTGTTCTTTTTTGTTCTTTGTTCTAATGGGTGTTATCTTTTTCGTACGTTTGTAGCTGAGCGGGCGCCCCCGGTTCCTCTGTCTGGCATTAGTGAATGGGTCGAGGCCGTAAAGAAATCGTCGCTTCGGCGGCTCAATCATCAGTCCCAACTGTTGAGAGGGAAGTTGGTTCCTCAACAACTGCTTTGGTCAGGGAAGCAAGTGTCAACCCATTGGCGGGGGAGGGAGCCTCGACCTCTCGACCGGTTGAGGGAGGAAGGGACGTCACGGGAGGGGAGTTTGACTCTGAATCCGACTTGGAATCTGACGACGTACGCATGCTCGAGGAAGGCTTTACCAATGCGACTGTGCATGCAGAGGGGCAATTTCGTTATGTTGAGATTCCTACCGAGCAGAACCTGCTGCTTGAGAAGGACAACTTGGTACTGATGTTTGTGCCCTTGTGCTCGGAGGAGGGGAGTAGTTCGTTGAGGGACGTCTCAAATGTCGGATTGATGACCGAGGTGGCCGTGATGGGTTTTAGGGTACGTATGGTGATCTTCTTTTGTTTCTTTTATTACCTTGGTTTGCCTCCAAATTTAACCATTGCCTTTTCTTTACAGACCTTCCTTTTGGAAGTAGAGGGTATGCGTCAAGCCAATGTTCGCTCGGGACTTTTTTTGCGGGCGTTGGAGAAGTATCGTCGTTACCGGGATAGGTGTTGCGTGATGCGCGAGCGCCTGAGGAACGACCCCCGCAACCGGGAGTTTGTCGAGGAGTTGGCGAGGCGGGACCTTCTAGTGCAATAGTCTCAAAATAGGGTGAACACTCTCGAGGAGCAACTTCATCGTAAGGACGAGGAGATGGAGCCCGAGAGGAGTGGTGCAGCTGAGAGGGAGCACCGAAGTCAAGAGGCCTTGGTGGAGGCCTCTGAGGCCTTGATTAGGTAGGTGGTCAAATTGGACGAGAAGCTCGCTGCCTCGAGACGGCAAGCAAGGGATGCTTCGACGAAGGCTGGGGCGTTGGAGGTGGCAGTCCGCATTCGTGAGAGGGAACGGGAGCTGGAGAGATCTGCTGCAGCTTTCAGAGTGGCGGGGCTGGAGGAATGCTTTGGCGTTTATGAATAGGATGCCCAAATTGCAGCAGATTGGATTGTAGCTTTGGAGGCCGAGAATCAGCTCCTGAGGGACCAGGCTGCCTTTTATGGCCCCGTTTGTGATCTTTGATCTTTTGCTAAGGCCCAGCTTGACGTGCACAAGAAACTATATGAGGCTAGTGTTGTGCCCGAAGCTGTTTATGAGGGGGCCCGACAAAAGGCCCATGATGCTCGTCTTGGGTGTGGCTTCAACCCGGCCACTCCAGGGGCTGATGATGGCGCCGATGATGGTGGGGGTGGCGCTGAGTAAAAAAGTGGTTTTATAGAGTTAGTTTTTATTCTATTTTATTTTTTGTTGCTGTTTGGCTTTTTTCTTTGTTCGCCGGGCCTTGGCCGTATGTAAGCAGGGGCTGGCCCGTTATAAATAATGTTGTAGATATATATTCAATTTTATGTTCCTTTTCTTGATAACTTTCCAAGTTTTCTATTTGCACTCGTTCAAGGGGCTTCACCTTTAGAGTTTTTCTGGTGGGCATGTTGATCCCTCTACGACTTAAGCCGTGATAACGTCGATGGCCTTGGCCATTATGACATTGATGGTCTTGGCCCGTTAGATGTATTCGACTATTGTCGGGTCGTTTGCTTGCCCATATCGAAAACTAGATAGGCTGCTAGCGTCGATGGCCTTAGCCGTGGTTGATCGCCTTTAGAGTTTTTCTTTACTCGGTATAAGTAAGTTGTAGCCGTTATTTGGCGAAAGTGGCGTATAGCCTTAGTCCCAGTTTGGGCCTGGTCAAATTATTGGCCGTGGCCTTGCAATTCGACTAGGGCCTAACTTATCGCGGCCTGAATCTTAGATTGAGTTAGGTGTACTAACTTGATTGGCGAGGGTGCTTAACTTGTCCCTTCGCTCGTAGAGGAGCAGGCCTTGTAGCATCCAATAGTGGGGGCGCTTGGCTTGAGTCTTGTTTTATTCTGTAGCTGAATTTTTTTGGGCGAGGTCGTGTGGCCCGAGCTGTTGTTCAACCGTAGTTGAAACCTACAGTTTTTTATGTCGAAGGCACATAGCCTGAGTTGTAGTTCAACCGTAGTTGAGCCTTTGCAAGATTAGATTGTGAAGGCACATAGCCTGAGTCCCAGTTCAACTCATAGTTGAACTTTTGCAATTTTTGATGTCGAAGGCGCATAGCCTGAGTCCAGTTCAACTCATAGTTGAACTTTTAAGCGAGGGCACGTAGCCCGAGCTTTTGTGCAACCGTAGTTGAACCTTTGCAATTTTTGATGGCGAAGGCACATAGCCTGAGTCCTAGTTCAACTCATAGTTGAACTTTTGGGTGAGGGCACGTAGCCGGAGCTGTTGTTCAACCACAGTTGATCTTTTGATGTAGGCGTGTAGCCTGTATACTTGTTCAACTCGTAGTTAAACTTTTGCAATTTTTGATGTCGAAGGCACATAGCCTGAGTCCCAGTTCAACTCATAGTTTAAAACGTAGTTGAAACTTTGCAATTTTTTATGGCGAAGGCACATAGCCTGAGTCTCAGTACAACTCATAATTGAACTTTTGGGCGAACTCACGTAGCCTAAGCTATTGATGGCGAAGGCACATAGCCTGAGTTACAGTTCAACTCATAGTTGAACTTTTGGGCGAGGGTACGTAGCTTGAGCTATTGTCCAACCGCAATTGAACCTTCACAGTTTTTGATGCCGAAGGCACATAGCCTGAGTCCCAATTCAATTCATAGTTGAACGTTTGGGTGAGGACACACAGCCTGAGCTGTTGTTCAGCCGTAGTTGAACTTTTGCAATTTTTGACGTCGAAGGCACATAGCCTGAATCCCAATACAACTCATAATTGAACTTTTGGGCGAGGGCACATAACTCGAAGTGTTGTTCAACCGTAGTTGAACCTTTTCAATTTTCGAAGGCACATAGCCTGAGCCCCGGTTCAACTCATAGTTGAACTTTTAGGTGAGGGAACATAGCCCGAGTTGTTGTTCAACCGTAGTTGAACCTTTGAAATTTTTGATGGCGAAGGCACATAGCCTAAGTTGTTCTTCAACCGTAGTTGAACCTTTGTCATTTTTGATGGCGAAGACATATAGCCTGAGTTCCAGTTCAACTCATAGTTGAACTTTTGGGCAAGGGCACGTAGCCTGAGCTGTTGTTCAACTGTACTTGAACCTTTGCAGTTTTTGATGGCGAAAGCACATAGCCTGAGTGCCAGTTCTACTCATAGTTGAACTTTTGGGCGATGGCACGCAGCCTAAGCTGTTGTTCAATCATAGTTGAACTTTTGCAATTTTTGATGTAGAAGGCACATAGCTTGAGTCCCAGTTTAACTCATAGTTGAACTTTTGGGCGAGGGCACTAGCCCGAGCTGTTGTTCAACCATAGTTGAACCTTCGCAATTATTGATGTTGAAGGCCCATAGCCTGAGCCCCAGTTCAACTCATAGTTGAACTTTTAGGCGAGGGCACATAGCCCGAGCTGTTGTTCATCCTTAGTTGAACCTTTGCAGTTTTTGATGGCGAAGGCACATAGCCTGAGTCCCAGTTCAACTCATAGTTGAACTTTTGGGCTATGGCACGCAGCCTAAGCTGTTGTTTAACTGTAGTTGAACTTTTGCAATTTTTGATGTCGAAGGCACATAGCCTGAGTCCCAGTTCAACTCATAGTTGAACTTTTGGGCAAGGGCACGTAGCCCGAGCTGTTGTTCAACCATGGTTGAACCTAAATTTTTGATGTCGAAGGCACATAGCCTGAGCCCTAGTTCAACTCATAGTTTAACTTTTAGGCGAGGGCACGTACCCCGAGCTGTTGTTCAATCGTAGTTGAACCTTTGCAATTTTTGATGACGAAGGCACATAGCCTGAGTCCTAGTTCAACTCATAAATGAACTTTTGGGCGAGGGCACGTAGCCTGAGCTGTTGTTCAACCGTAGTTGAACCTTTGCAGTTTTTGATGGCGAAGGCACATAGCTTGAGTCACAGTTCAACTCATAGTTGAACATTTGGGCGAGGGCACGTAGCCTGAGCTGTTTTTCAACCGTAGTTGAACCATTGTAGTTTTTGATGGCGAAGGATCATAGCCTGAGTCCCTGTTCAACTCATAGTTGAACTTTTGGGTGAGGGCATGCAGCCTGAGCTGTTGTTCGACCGTAGTTGAACTTTTGCAATTTTTGATGTCGAAGGCATATAGCCTGAGTCCCAGTTCAACTCATAGTTGAACTTTTGGGCGAGGGCACATAACCCGAGCTGTTGTTCAACCGTAGTTGAATCTTTGTAATATTTGATGTTGAAGGCACATAGCTTGAGCCCTAGTTCAACTCATAGTTGAACTTTTAGGCGAGGGAACATAGCCCGAGCTGTTGTTCAACCATAGTTGAACCTTCTGTCTTTCCGCACAACCCGTTGTGAGAAGGGCGTCGAGTGTTAGGTTTTCTTTGAGATCTTGTCTTATTTGTGTGTAGCCTTCTTGACTAGTTTGTAGAGGTCATTTTGTTATGGATCTTGGTTTGAGATGTCTTCGTGCCACTTTCTGGCAGGGTTCCATATCGAGGAGATTGGGGTATATCGCCCGTGTTCTTCCTGTGGGGGAGGGTATCTGCTTCTTCTTTTTCTTCTTCTTCTTGAGAATGGGGGGAAGTCGGGGCTTCGGACTCTAGCCGGAGCTTTCGAGTTCCCTTAACCGATTGTGCTACCTTGGCTCATTCGAGCTTTGTTGCTTTCCCTTTTAGGTGTTCTCTTTCCCTTTTGGTCTAAGGATGAACTATGTGATTCTGCTATGAAATCCCTAAAGAAGGCACCAAATTGTTTAGCTCAAGGTTATCACACACTTTGCAAGCATAAAACGATCAAATTAAAATGAGGGCAAATCATAGCAGATCCTAATAACCAAAAGACCAAATGGAAATTGCAAGAGACAAATGTTATTAGTTAAGGAGGGGAGGGTAGAGATCTTTTATTGATAATATTGGTTTGGTCTGCCTCTCCATAGAGAGGTTCAGAGCCTTACAATGGTTTTCTCTTTTCTCGAGAAGTAGAGGTGAAAAAGAAAAAGCAGCCCCCTTTCTAAGGTTCTTTCGCTTAATATTTATAGTTGCGAGCAAGGTGAGCTGGCGATGAGCTGGCACTGAGTAGCCGTGACCACATTGAGGGGACGCTTTTGTAGTGGAGGGTAGGCCGTGGCCTTACCGGTCAAATCGGGTAATCCTTAGATTCCATTGTTTAATAAATGTTCGTACCATTTATTAGTTGCAAATAAGCTTAAGGACGGGTTAATTTCGTTGCTTATCGTGGAGTCAAGTTTTGACCCATACAATTGGGTTTATGGGAAACAACAGAAATTCTCAGTTACTATTGTATGAGGTAAAATTTGGTTCACCTCGCCACTACTTAAGTAAGCACGTCCCTCATAACGAGGTCGCCCTGAAAGTCTCCTCAATCAGATAAGGACGGCCCGACAAAGGATGTCCTAATTAACAAAGCAGAGGAACGATACTGTTTTAGGCCTGGCTTCTTCCGTACGAAGAAGCCACCAACTTTTGTACTTTTCTTTTCGTGTATCTCGAGATAATGTCTCCTAAAATATCAAGGAGACCTTTACCCAGTAATAAGGCAGATTGATTATTCTGCATATACCAACTCTCTACTTTCTCTCTCTCTCTCTCTCTACTGTTATCAAGCAAACATCTTTATATCTCTCTCTATCTCTTTCTGATAGCAAAAACTCTCGATTCTCTTCTATACTCTAATATCTACCACAATCCTAGTAAAACAATCTCTTCTAGGACTCATTATACTTGATTTTACCCTTATATCTTTTTCATTGTTTTAAAGCTTATAAAGTGCGTATATCTTTTGAGCCAAACTATTTGGCACCATCTGTGGGGATTTCGAGAATCAAATTATAGTTTGTGCCTAGAAAACTACGAACAACCATCCCTTACATCACACAAGCAAGTACGACTAACAACTATGCAAAAATGAAAGCGATAGATGGGATTGGGGTCAAGCTCATGGATTCGCTCAACGAGGTAGGTGAAGATAATCACTTGAACACAGCCCCCAGCACAACGATGAGTGGAGAAACCCACCTCTTCCACCCAGAGACCCGACAGAGCCACAAAAAAGGGGAACTTCTACATCTACATCTAAGAAAGCACCCTAGAAGTCAAGGAGCTACTGAAAGAATGGCTCACGAGCACTCTAAACGACCTGGTTGAAAAGCCACCACAACGTGGCGTAAGACGAATGCCAGTAATGGATCTTACCATAACCGAAGATGAACCCGAGGTCGCACGAGCAAGCGATGTGCTCACCGACACTCAAACCAACTACGATGCACTCACAGCCATCCTCATAAAGATGGAATAGATAGAGCACGAAAACAAGTCGCTCTGCTGCCAGATGAAGGAATATCAAGAAAGAGTGGACAAGATCCCGGGCGCTCCTAAATTACTATCAAAGCGTGACGTAAGCAGGTTCGTGGAACAACCCTATACAGAGGAGGATGCACCATACTTCATCCCAAAGACCTTCATAATGTCTCATTATCTAAGAGTATATGATGGGACTACTGATCCCGATGACCATCTAATCCACTACGTCACGGGTGTAAAAGGTAACGACTTGGCAAGGGAAGAAGTACCATCGTTATTTCTAAAGATGTTCGGCGAGACGCTGACAGGTGGGCCGCTGATATGGTAGTCTCAGCTACCGGCTAAGGGTATCTCCACGTTCGAGGAAATGGCAGACAAATTCATCACGGCACATGCTGGAGCAAAGAAAGCGGAGGCAAGGGTCAATAACATCTTCGCCATCCGGCAAACCATGGGAGAAGGACTCAGGGACTTCCTAACCAGATTCAACAGGGTAAGAATGAGCCTGCCAAAAGTGTCGGAGGGAATGACAGTTGCTGCCTTCCAGAACGGGCTAAATAGAGACGGCTCGAGGGCAACCAAGAAGCTGCTAAGTCGCCTCATGAAGTACCCCCTACCACATGGGAAGAAATCCACAACGCCTACTGTGCCGAGGTACGTGCAGATGAGGATGACCTTAACGGCCCTATCCGACAAATAACAAAAATATTTCCAGGGATCAGGAGGGACCAGCGCAATGAGGGGCGACGAGAGAAAATCTCGCATCCCAACAGGGAAAGGTATCAACCATACATCAGATCGTCCCATCCGCCACCGCCAAGGTACGCAGACGCACAACAGCGACACGTCGCCCCATTACGAAATGAACGAGGTATGCCTCCTTTACTATATGCACATAATTTTTGTGTTTCTCCTTCAGAGGTAGTGTACGCACTAGAAAACTTGGGAAACAAGGGACAATGGCCAGCAAAGATGAAGTCAGACCCTACCACCCGAAAATCAAATGCCCTGTGCGAGTTCCACTAGGAGCGAGGGCATAAGACCAAGGACTGCATAGGCCTACGGCAAGAAGTGGTCAAAATGTTGAACCAAGGCTTCCTAAGGGAAATGCTCAGCGATAAAGGGAAGCTCAACTTTACACGAGGGAGGGATCAACCCAACGGACCACCAAGGGCGCCCTCGCCAACACGCATGATCAATATGATCATCGGGGACGACAATGACTCGACAATCAATCACGTCAAATTTACCACCACCTACAAGTTGAAGCGAACTATTTCCCGCGAACGGTATGACGACTTCGAAGATAGTATCACCTTCGACAAGTCTGATAGCGACAATATGTATTTTTCTCATTACAACGCTTTAGTTATTACTTTACTCATTGTGGATACAAACGTTAGGAGAATTATGATTGATGACGGTAGCGGTGCCTGTATTATCCACCCAAGGGTCCTTGCACTTATGGGACTTGAGGATAAGATAATGCCGTTGTATAACGCTGACTGGTTTTAACAATGCAGTCGAAAGAACCTCCGGAGAAATAATGCTACCCGTCTTGGCGGGGGGGGGGGGTCGCTGGAAACCATCTTCCACGTGATGAACCAGGAAATAATGTACAACGCCATCATTGGACGACCATGGATACACGCCACGAGAGTAGTCCCCTCTAGCTTCTATCAGGTGATCAAATTCCCTACCTTATGGGGGGTATTCAGCATACAGGGTGAACCTCACACTGCCCAAGAATGCTATAAAATAGCTCAAGACTATACCCACACCAAACAACTCCAGGGGGCGAGCGCGGAAGCATACCAATCAGCTCTGTCGGGGACTAAGGTTCTTCCGACAGAGGACGCCATCAAAAATCTGGATATCATAGAAGGCAGCAAAGCTACGGTCGAGGACCTCGATCCCATACACCTAGACGACAACGATCTCACAAAGAAGGCCTACATCGGGCACGACCTTTCCAATCCAAGTAAGTATCATGAATTTTTATCTAACCATGTAGACTTGTTTGCTTTTTCCCATTCAGATATGCCAGGGACACCACGGGACATCGCTACCCACAAATTGAACATTGATCCACTACACCCGCCCGTGAGGCAAATGAGGATAAAATTCAATGCTGCCATCAGCGAAGCTGTGAGTGAAGAAGTAGACAAACTATTAACAAATGGTTCTATCAGAGAATCCAAATACCCTGACTGGGTCGCCAACATTGTCATGATCAAAAAGAAAAATGGGAAGTGGCGAATGTGCGTGGATTTCACGGACTTGAACAAAGCATGCACGAAAGGTTCATTCCCACTCCCCCACATCGATCAGTTGATAGACGCGACGCTCGGACACAAACTTTTGAGCTTCCTAGATGCATATTACGGCTACAATCAAATCATGATGGTCGAAGAAGAACAGGAGAAGACGACCTTCATCACTCACCAAGGGACGTACTGTTACAAAGTGATGCCATTCGGACTCAAAAACGCGGGAGCAACGTACCAAAGATTGGTGACCGAGATGTTCAAGGAAAAACTTGGCAAAACAATGGAAGTCTACATTGACGAAATGCTGGTAATGTCGTCCAGAAAGGAGGATCACCTCGACCATCTGAAGGAGGCCTTCGAAATATTGAGAAGATATGGGATGAAACTGAATCCCTAAAAATGCACTTTCGGCATAGCCTCGGGAAAGCTCTTGGGATTCCTCGTATCTCATAGGGGTATTGAATTCAATCCAGATCAGATCAAAGCAATATACGCAATCCCGAAAGTGCTAAGTAGCAAAAAATGGGTCCAGAAGCTGACGGGTCGGATAGCCGCCCTTTCCAGGTTTATCTCACAATCCTCCGATTGGTGCCATAAGTTCTTTAGTGTGTTGAAGAAAGATCAGGGGCTCTAATGGAACGAAGAATGCATCGAATCCCTAAAGAATCTGAAGGCGTACCTATCTTCGCCGCCCCTACTATCCAAAGAAAGCCCAGGAGAACCACTTCTAGTGTATCTAGCCGTGTCTGAGGTCTCCGTAAGCACTGTCCTAGTATGCGAGAACAAAGGTACGCAATCTCCCATCTATTACATTAGGAAAACACTAATGGATGCCGAAACTCGGTACCTCGCACCTTGAAAAGCTAGCATTAACACTAGTTGTAGATTCACGAAAGCTACGACCTTATTTTCAATGCCATCCCATAAGAGTGGTAACGACCTTCCCGCTGAGGAGTGTCTTACATAAGCCTGAGCTATCAGGACAACTCGCAAAATGGGCCATTGAGCTTAGCGAGCACGATATCTCGTACCTTCCAAGAAACACCATAAAGTCTCATGTCCGAGCCGACTTCATAGCCAACTTCAGCGCAGAAATCCTTCCAAAAGAAGAGCTCGAGGCCCGACGCGGCTCCCCCACCAACGACCTATGGGTCCTCCACACTGATGGCGCCGCCAACGCTTCGGGATAAGGATTGGGACTCGTACTCGAGGTCCCCATGCAAGGACGAGTATGAGGCTGCTATTGCAGGTACGAAATTAGCCATCAAATATTGAGCCCGGCGGATCCTTCTCCACTGCGATTCGCGGCTCGTGGTAAACCAGAGCGCTGGGACTTACCAAGTCAAAGAATAGAGGCTAAAAAATACCAGACAGAAATCCGCAGGCAAATGGCTGAGTTCGATGAGTGCCGCTTTGAACAAATTCCGAGAGCACAGAACATCAAAGTGGACGGCCTGGCAAAATTGGTTGCGGCTACCAAAAACAACAACAAGGAACGCGTGGTCACCCTCCTCCATTATGCTATCGACCACACTGACGTATTTTCATTAAATCTAACATGGGATTGGCGCAACCAGTTCATGTCTTATCTACAAGACGGAACGCTGCCGCGCGACAAGAAAGAGGCAAAGAAACTCCGCGTGCAAGCCGCTCGGTACTGCCCGATCAACAACGACCTCTACAAGAGAACATTTGGCGAGCCTCTGTCCAAGTGCCTAGGCCCGCACCTAATAAGGCCATTACTCAAAGAGGTACACGAAGGTCACTGCGTCGCCCATACAGGCAACCACGCCATCGTAGGGTGCATCGTCTACGCCGGCTACTACTGGCCTACCATGAAGAAAGAAGCAGCAGAATACGTCTGCCGATGCCAACAATGCCAAAAATATGCCCCAATGATCCACAAGCCAAGGGAACCCCTACACTCAGTCACCTCTCCATGGCCCTTCATCAAATGGGGAATGGACATAGTAGGCCTCCTACCCGCAGGATTGGGAAAGGTTTTTGCTTGTTTTGACTGACTATTTTTCCAAGTGGGTGGAAGCAGGTGCGTACGCACATATACGCGAACAGGAGGTCATCGCCTTCATATGGAAGAACATTATATGCCGCTTCGGCATCCCCAAAGAAATCAGCTGCGACAACGAACGGCAATTCATCGGTCAAAAAACGACCGAATTTTTTGAGAAATGGCATATCAAGAGAATCCTCTCCACGCCATACCACCCCGCCACCAATGGTCGAGCAGAATCCTCCAACAAAACCATACTAAACATACTGAAGAAAAAGCTTGAAGATGCCAAAGGGTTGTGGCCCGAACTGTTAGCCGAAGTGTTGTGGGCATACATGACCACACCCAAGTCCAGCATGGGGGAAACCCCATACTCGTTGGTCTACGGAACCAACACAGTCATACCCGTCGAAGTAGGCAAACCAAGCCTGAGGTATTCGCACACCAGCGGAATGAAAAATGACGCAAATAGGCACCAAGACCTTGATGAAGCCGAGGAAAGAAGAGAAATAGGCCACATAAGAATGGTGTCCCTTAAGCAGCAAGTCGAAAGGTACTACAACAAAAGGGAAAAAATAAGGCCGCTCAAAGTAGGGTACTACGTCCTCAAAGCCAAGACATTGGCCTCCAAAGACCCAAGTGAAGGAAATTTGGGTACAAACTGGGATGGACCCTACAAAATCACAACAATAGCAAACAAATGGGCATTTCAGCTAGAAATAATGGAAGGAAAAACACTCCAGAACTACTGGAATGTTACCCACCTCAAACATTTCCATTTCTAAAAGGCGTCTCCCAAGTTGCACTCTTTTTCCCTCACCCGAGTTTTGTCCCAATTGGGTTTTCTCGGGGAGTTGTTTAATGAGGCAACGATGGGGACACCTGGAGATGTTTGAGGAACAAGTGTATCACGTTCGCCTCTCCATGCGCTCTCCAGTCTGACCTGATACAGGGCCTAGACCAGCGATATCTCCAATGTGTAAAGAGGCTACGACCATCTCCAATGTGTAAAGAGGCTACGTCCATATCCAATGTGTAAAGAGGCTACGGCCATCTCTAATATGTAAAAGGCTACGACCATCTCCAATGTGTAAAAAGGCTACGACCATCTCTAACGTGCAAAAAGCTACGACCATCTCCAATGTACAAAAAAGGCTACGGCCATCTCCAACGTGTAAAATGCTACGACCATCTCCAACGTGCAAAAGGCTACGGCCATCTCCAATGTGAAAAAGGCTATGACCATCTCCAACGTGTAAATGGCTAAGGAAATTGCCGCTAATAGTCGACCCAATATCGACTACGGGAGAACGAAAGACTCGACAACAGTTGAAGTCAACCACATGGTTATGGCCATTCTATTCTACATGGCTAAGGCCTTCGATTTAAAATGGCTAAGACCATCGCCACTAACAGTCGACCCAATGTCGAACTACGGTAGAACGAAAGACTCGACGACAGTCGAAGTCAACTACATGGCCAAGGCTATTCAATTCTACATGGCTAAGGCCATTGATTAAAAACGGCTAAGGCCATCACCGCGTACAGTCGACCCAATATCGACTACAATAGAACGAAAGACTCGATGACAGTCGAAGTCAACCACATGGCTAAGGCCATTCAATTCTTCATTGCTAAGGCCATCGATTTAAAATGGATAAGGCAATCGCCGCTAACAGTCGACCCAATGGCGACTACGGCAGAACGAAAGAATCGACGACAGTCAAACTCAACCACATGGCCAAGGCCATTCAATTCTACATGGCTAAGGCCATCGATTTAGAATGGCAAAGGTCATCGCCACTAACAGTCGACCCAATGTCGACTATGGCACAACGAAAGACTCGACGACAGTCGAAGTCAACCACATGGCTATGGCCATTCAATTCTACATGGCAAAGGCCATCGATTTAAAATAGTAAAGGCCATCGCCGCTAATAGTCGACCCAATGTTGACTACGGCAGAACGAAGGACTCGATGATAGTCGTAGTCAACCACATTGCTAAGGCCATTCAGTTCTACATGGCTAAGGCCATCGATTTAAAATGGCTAAGTCTATCACCGTTAACAGCTGGCCCAACATCGATTACGGCAAAACGGAAGACCTGACGAAGGTCGAGTGAAGCTCAAACTACGAGTTGCAAACACAATAAAAAGTTCAAGGAACAACGAAAGAATAACAACGAATAAAAGGTATGCACTATTATATTCACAAATGTATATACATGTCCGGCCTCAGAAAAAGGCCCCATTTACAACAAAAGGGTACAAAAGAAAACCCTAGGAACCCTCGTCACCCTGGCCGGCACAATCATTACTCAGGTTGTCGCCACCTCCTAGCGAGTAGTCCTAGAAATCTAAGAAGCAGACGCCAGGCGGTTAATGTCTTCTGAGTAATACCGTTCCCTAGTGGGCGAATCAGACTCCGCTGCCTATCCACGTCCTTTTCGGAAACTCGACCGGCTGTCAAAAGCTCTTCAAACATGACTAGCCGGGCATCATGGTACACCGACATGTCGTGAGCATCCCGACGCTCAACTTCCTGTGAAGCGGCCCGAGCAAGGGCCTCAATATCCTCCTTCTTGGCTTTGAGCTCAGCGGCTAAGGCTGCAACCCGAGCCCGAAGCTCAGCAGCCTCCGCCATTACGGCACGACCAAGCTTCAACTCATCATCCTTTGCTCAAAGGAGAGCCTCTAACTCAGTGTTTCGGGCAACCACGACCACAAGCTGCTCGTGCGCCCTCTCCAACTCGGCCAACTGCTTCTTGAGCTGCTCCTCCGACTGGGTAATACCCTCTCGGAACAACCTAAACTTGGGGTCCTGCTTGTACATATCAGCCAACGTTTGATGCGCATCGCGGACCCGCTTGTACCTCTGCCACAATTTTTTATGGGCATTCGCCCTCTTCTCCAGGCGTCGCCCCCTCTCCACCTCCAAGAAAAGAACTTGAAAAATATAAGGGTGAGTTAGTATACAAGCGAACTGCCCCTACGACTTCATAGGGGTGGAGGGCCAAAGTTACCTGCAAGGCCGCACCCGCTACCTTTCTAGACAAGCCCCTGTCACTGACTTCTGCCAATGCTTTACCCTCAGTGCCCGCACAGAGGAGGGTCATGTCTGCAGCCGCCTCCTTGCAGTTCTCCAAGAAGTTATAGCCGCTGGGGATCACAATACGGTGTGTAGGCCTACCTGTCGTCATCTCAACACGAGCCGTAGAGTCCCTTTCTCCGTCCATCTTCTCCAAAGGCGCACTCGTCCCCGCCGCTGCGACAGACGAGCCATACTCCCTAGCAGAAGGCAGACCGGCCTGAACATCAGCCCTCCCCCTAGGAGAAGCCCTCCATGAGCGAATTGCATCGGCCATAAACGACAGCCCCGACTCGCGACGAGGCAATTTCACCCTCTCCCTTCGACAGCCACTCATTTGCCGATGATCAGCTGGCACCTCCTACTTGCGAGGGACTCCTCATCTTCGGGAGCCCATTGGCTGCGAAGACGACTCCAAAGGAAGCGCTTCTTTGCCGGACGCAACTTCAGCCCCCCTCGCGGGCACGACCTCAGGAACCACCAGAACCTCCTCTTCGCTGCTATTTCGGTTGCCGCATCAGATGCCGCCCACGACGCAACTTCTTGCCGAGGGCCCGAGAGCGTACTACTTTCAGGATAAACCTCCACAGGCACTTCCTCCTCCTCAAAGCCCGGCTCCGCCCTAGACGGGCCAGCATCATTTCTCCTCCTTTTGGCCCTCTTGGAGACACCCCGGTCTGCCAAAGAAAATGTATGTCAAACTAAAGGACTCCAGAATCAAGACAAGGAAAAAAGAAAAGAGTAGGGAAAAGACCGTTACTAGTCGAGCCGTACATGCTACAAAATTGAGCCCATGTACCACACTCCTCCACATGCGGAATCGTCCTCTCCACCCACGACCTAATATCGTCTGCACAGGAAAGAGATGAGAAATCCTTGGGCATACGGGTCACCACTGCAAATAGCGGATAAAAGAACCATGAGGAGTTAAAGCGTCACAACAAAAAGCGCCGAATAAGACACAATGGAATACTTACACTCCTGGTTCCACACCTCCGGGAACCCTTCGGGTTGGCCACCAGATGCTCCGTCCGGACGTAGAAATTATTTTTCGAATAGCCACGATTGGCCTTGTCATCAGACTGCACCACGAAGCTTTTCTTGCCATGAAACGTCAGGTGCAACACCGAACCCGCAGGTAACTCGCATTGAACATCTGCAGAAGGTGGTATATTGTGACCGCACACTTTCAGCGTATAAGGAGTAAGTTGAGTCGGGCGCGCCCTGAAGAAACGACAAAGTTCCTCCGCCAGAGGGTTGAGCGGGAAACTATAGCCGATCCGAAATTCATACTCATAGAATGTGCAGAACCCGGGCCTGTGCACGTTGGCATAATTTTCTCCGGCAGGCGCTATATCAACGAAGTCTGGAAACCAATATGCCATCCTAAGAGCATCTAGGTGAGAAGGAGTCAACTCGCTACGTTCCCAGGGTGGAGATGAACCCTTCTTACTGAAATCATTTCTTTTGCTCATGTTCTTTGGAAGAAATTTTGCCACCAATAGAGGAACTAGAACGTCTTCGAACACCTCCGCCTCATCGTCGGAAAAAGATGAAACCCTAGGAGGAGCATTATTTCTGGACTTTTTGCTACCTTGAGATCGTTTCACCATGGTTAAAGCTTACCAAAAAAGAATGTTTGAAGCAGGTACAAAGCTCGACTCGTAAAAACAACAGTTCTTAAGAAAAGCAGTAATCGCCGGAAAATAGAACGAGAATAAGAGAGAAATGTCCTTAAGAGATCCAAACGATGAACCATTTTGAATCACTCTGTTGTTTATAGGAGTGAGATGCACGAAAATCGAAGCGACATCATTCAAAAGCTAGCGCGGGAAACCCAAAAGTAACATCAGAATCTGAGCCGCCTCGGGAGTAAAAATAATGATGATGCACGTGATCGGTGACGTCATCCCAAAAAGGAGCCGACTGTCAACGTCCCCATACCTTCACGTAAGAGAAAATGTCCGCCTGTTGAAGACACCCCTCGAGGATGCCTCAAACAGACAGATGGACTAACTGTATGAGGTAAAATTTAGTTCACCTCGCCATTGCGCTAGTAAGCATGTCCCTCATTACGAGGCCCCTCTCAAAGCCTCGTCAATCAGATAAGGACGGCCCGACCAAGGACGTCCTGATCAACAAAGCATAGGAACGACACCGTTTTAGGCTTGGCTTCTTCCGTACGAAGAAGCCACCAACTTTTGTACTTTTCTTTTCGTGTATCTCAAGAAAAAGTCTCCTAATATATAAAGGAGACCTTCACCCTGTAATAAGGCAGATTAATTATTCTGAATATACCAACTTTCTACTTTCTCTCTCTCTACTATTATCAAGCAAACATCTTTATATTTCTCTCTCTCTCTCTCTTTCTGATAGCAAAAACTCTCTATTATCTTCTATACTCTAAAATCTACAACGATTCTAATAAAACAATTTATTCTAGGACTCATTATACTTGATTACGATTTACCCTTACATTTTTTTGATTGTACATATATTTTTTGAGCAAAACAACTATAAAGGAAAGTGTTCCAGTTATATGTAAAAGAAAGTTGACAGCTTAAGCTCCAACATATGCCAAAAAACTACTACTACTACAAGTCAATTGTCGCAATGAATCAATGACTTTCAAAAACAGGGCAAACCAACCGCCTTGTTGAATTAATCGCCTTGTTCTATGCATAACGTATATAAAGATATTGGTCACCTTAGGAACAACCTAGATGTAGTTCGCTTCTCCTTTATTAGAAAGAATAAGAAATAGGTGTAGTCACCTTCTAGCTAGTTTTTCAAAGGCTTTAGTACATGACGAAGTATATTGAGATAAACAATTTTCTATATGGCCTGTATACGAAACTCGTGGCTCTTTTGCTTTGCTAATGTATAAATAAAAGACTACACGTTTTGACAAAAAAAAGAAAAAAAAATTTATAAGCAATTTTTATTGTTTAATACCTAATATTATTTCATTCCTCGACATAGCCTTATCGAATAAAACCCCTAGCTCTCTTCATAACTTTATTTTCTCACCTTTTCTCGATTTCTCTATAATTCCAGCAACTCCGTTTTGTTGCCTCATATTTGGATTAATCATGATGCTAAGATTTATTACTCTAGAGATGATTTTGTAATTGTTTACCTCACAACCTTTGCTCCCACAATACGATTACACTCTAGAGAATGAATAAAGTAACATGAAAAATAGATTAACAAGAGTTGTGGTGAAGTGGTAAGTATTCCTTAATGACACGAATCTGGATTTAATCGATCCTTAATGTAGGTATCGGACATCGGGTGTGAAACCAAATAGGCAAAAAGTATAACTATACTCTAGAGCAGTTTTTTAAAAGGCATTCCTGGGGCAAGCCCCGGGGAGCCCTGGGGCGAGGCGTACCAAAAACGCCCCCGGGCGATGGTGGGGGCGAAAGTCCCGTAAGGCGTACGCCCAGAAGTTCGAGGCGTATGCCTGGGCGAGTTTTTTGGTTGAGGCGTAAGCCCAAGAGATGTCTTTTTAATATTGCTAAAAGCACTAAATTAGAAGTCTTTCCCAATTCTTTCCGCTAGTCTATCTCTACCAACAACAACGATTTATCACTTTTTTTGCAACAGAAAACTCCATTCTTCTCCGTAAGTCAAATTCAACAGGTTTGTTGCTTCCTCCATGTAAAAATTTTATTATTTTAAACTCATTACTTTCCTCTCTTTTTATATTTTACTGTTAGTTTGTAAATATGTATGTAATTAATTTTTTAAGTTCAGTTCTTCTTTTGCTTTCTTTTAAAATATTATATGAGATTATATGTATGCATGCTTTTATATGTATTGATTAGATTTATATATAATTTTATTTATTTATTTGGGATTTATAATTTCATTAGATAATATGAGATTTTACTTATATATATAATTATTTGGGATATATATATAATTTTATTTATATAATTTCACTTTATTTAGGGCTTATACATAATTTCATTAGATAATATGAAATTTATATATATTTCACTAATTTATAATTTTTTTTAAAAACATTTTATATAATTTTAGCTATCTAATAATATTTTTTTATAATTATATCATTTTATAAAATATTAAAAATTAAATACCCATGGGGCTTACGCCCCACTAAAGCATATGCAAAATGACTAGTTTTACGCTCTCGCCTTTTAAAACACTGCTCTTAGAGAGTGCAACAGCAAGCTTGTAATTTTTTTATTTTATTTTGTATTAATATGATTATTTTCCTATTTTCGCCAAAAAAGAAAAAGGAAAAACTCAAACTTATTACTCTGCATTCTCACCCCAACCCCAAATGCCAGCAGCTTCACGTTGATCTCTTCCTTTTCAACTAAGCAAACACACTCCCATAAGAAAAGAAAAAAACACATTTGCATACATTTCTTCACCTTGGCTTCCATTGACTTCATCTCCTTCTCCCCAAACATTTATATAACCCCAAAAACTCTATCTACACACAAACTTCCTATCAACCACCGTCAAACACCACCGCAACCATGGCGGCACCGTCGTCAACAACCAACGTGATGCTCTCAATCTCTGAGAAAAAAACTGTATCACTCGATCTCTACCGTCCCCTCCGAAACTACATAGTCTACAACTACTCCGAACGTGAAGCTCAAAATCTCGAAGATGATTTACAAACCCTTAAGGAATATCGTTCCGATATCGAACGTGCGGGTTCCACTGATTCAACATCGTCTCTTCCTGCTCGTCGTGACCTTTTGCAGAATTACTATAAAGCCCTTTGTGCTGTTGAGTCTCGGTTCCCTATTTCGCCTGATCAAGACCATATCAATTCTGTTACTTTTACTTGGTTCGATGCTTTCAAGAACAAAAACAAAGCTGCTCAGCAGAATATTCATTTAGGTATGCTCTTTCTGCAATTTTGTGAAATTAGGTCTGAAAATTGTCTATTTGTTCATTGTACAATTGGTGATGCGCGGGATACAACGTTCTATTGCTATATACTTGCTGTGAGCTTCTAGTAGTTCACTATTTAGTAATTTAATTCAATTGGGTCTTGAATTTTGCAACTTATGTTCAATTGGGTCTTCAAATTTTGTGTCCTTTTGTCTTTATTGTTTGATTCTTGTTCATTGTAAAATTGATATTGTGCGAGGTACAGCTTTCTATATCTATGCACTTGCTCTGAACTTCTAAAATGGTCTCCTTTCCCTTTTACTGAACTGAGTTAATTAACCATCTCGGAATATGGAGTTAGTGATAATCTTCCTGGATTTTCCGTTCGTTCTGTACTCTCTGAAACTTAGAGATTGTCCCATTGGCCTGGGTTACCTATTCGTTTTAAGGGTGGTATCATTCAATTGCTTCTCACTCTCATATTAGTTTAGGCCGGCTTTATGAATCTTACGAGTCCATTTCAGTCTACTTACATTCAGATGGGGTTAGGTTTTGATCGTTCATCTTTGCACAATATGTCTATATTTACCACTCGATAAAGAAATAGGGTTGTGTCTTTCTTAATTCTTACGAGTTTAGAGAAATCAATGTTAAGCTCAAAGTATTTTCATCGTGTCGTGCATTTGACTGATTATTTTTTTCGTCTACGTAGAAAAAGCTGCAGTTCTGTTCAATCTTGGGGCAGTGCATAGTCAGATGGGGTTAGGTTTTGATCGTTCATCAGTTGAGGGGCGAAGGCAAGCATCACATTCCTTTATTGCTGCTGCTGGGGCATTTGCCTTCTTGAGAGACAATGTGGCAATGAAGGCATCAATGGGTAGCTCAACCACTGTTGATGTCTCAGTCGAATGTGCTGGGATGCTGGAAAGACTTATGTTGGCTCAGGCGCAGGAGTGTGTTTTTGAGAATAGCATTGCTAAGGGAAACACTCCTGGTGTCTGTGCAAAGATTTCAAGACAGGTTTATTTTTCTCTCTCTTTTAAAATATGCCAGTTAATTACTGCCGTATGAGATTTACTTATAAAGAAAAAAAAATTTATTGTGAGATTGAGTTCAGTTCTTGACAATTGTCACATTGCTGTACATCATTATTAGGTCGCAAGTTTACAAGATATCTTCTCTTTTTTTGGAATTAAAACCTTCATAAGATAATTAGTAGGTAATATTTAATAGCCAACGAGGGAATTTCCTAGGATTTGTGCAACTTTTGTATAGTTTATATGCACACATTTCTGATAAGTAGTAATGACAATCCTCGGCATTCCTAGATGTAATAGGGTTAGGATTGAAGTTTGGTCAGAATAAACTCATCTATGATTATAAAAGGCTATTCTACAGGTTTTTTGGCGTATGCATCCTGAGAGTGGGGGTTTGGTAAGAAGAATTTCTTATTGGCTTTGTTTGTTTCGAATTATAAGTTCAAACTCTAAATAGTTCACTGGAGAAGGAATGTAGGAGTTGGGGTTTGCCTAGTTCCTTCAAAATTTTGGTTTTTAGTTTATTGCACATGTTATTCCTTGTAAATAGCATAAGAAAAAAAGCAGCCCGGTGCACAAAGCATGTCTGGAGAAGGGTTGCGCCCCAATAGTGTGATGTAGATAGCCCACCCTAATGCAAGCATTAGTGGTTGCTTCCACGGTTCGAACCCGTAACCTACAGGTCACACAGATACAACTTTATCGTTGCACCAAGGCTCCCTGTAAATAACATCTCAACACATATTTAGCTTATAAGTTGTAAATTATCATAATTGGCCAAACCACTGGAATATTCGAATTGGATCTTACTCAAGTGCGTGGATGTAGCAATTGATGCAGCGTTGATGTTAAAATAAAATGAATGTTCTATCACAGGTTGGATTGTTTTATGAGGAAGCTTTGGCAGCATTAAGTGTTGCACCTCTGAACCAGCACTTTGACAAGGCTTGGCTAGCCCACGTTCAACTTAAGGCAGCACTATTTTATGCCGAGGCCTCTTATAGGTACAGTTTAGAGCTCCATGAGAAAGAAGAAATTGCAGAGGAAATTGCGAGGTTGAAGAGTGGGGTCAATGCCTTGTCTGAGGCAAGAAAAACATCTCCAAGGGGAGCAGCACAGCAGCTCTTGGATGCAATGAATAAGCTAGAAGCTAGTTTAAATCTAAACTTGGAGAGGGCTATGAAGGAAAATGATAGAGTCTACCTCATGAGGGTTCCACCTGCCAGTTCTCTGTCACCACTTCCAGCATTTTCCTTGGTTAAGCCTATGCAGATGAATGATGTTCTGGATGCTAGCAAGGAGAAGATGTTTGCAAGTCTTGTCCCAGACAACAGTGCTAAAGCTCTTTCTAGGTACACTGAGATGGTTGATGACGTCATCAGGACTCAAGCCGAGAAGTTACAACAGGGGAGCGAGCTAGCTCGAGTGAGGCTCAGAGAAATGGACTTACCTGATTCTATTCTTGCTTTGGATGGGAACTTATCTCTACCTGTGGCCTTAAAAGAAGATGTAGAGGCAGTGCAAATTTGTGGTGGTCCTGCTGGTTTGGCTGCTGAGCTGCAGCAACTCAGAGATTTGAAGAGGGTGAACCAGGAGTTGCTGGTCCAGACCGAGGAACATTTGCAAAAAGAAGCAACAGAAGATGCACAATTTAGAACTCAATTTGGAACACGATGGACAAGGCCTCAATCTACTACCTTAACAAAGAACTTGCTGGACAGGTTAAATAGGTTTGCAGCTAACCTGAAGCAAGCTGCAGAAAGTGATGCCAGGATTGAGCGATCAGTAAGGGATCATGCAGCACTCATGTCAATCCTTGACCGCCATCCAGTATGTATTTATCATTTAAAACATGTTCTTAACCTAATTTTGCATAACTAGTCATGTAATGTTTCATTTGGCTACTTCAAGTTGTTACCCGGCTTTGTCATGGGCTTGACTCATAAATGCACATAAAAATGATCAAATGGTCTAGCTCTTGTATTTATTTGTAGGTAGACTCATAGTATTAGGTGGTACTTTCGAGGTTAGTTATCAAAATCTATCTGGCAATGGAGATGGTAAATTTCTATTGGAAACACTCTCTCTACCTGCATTAGGTAGGGGTAAGGTCTACATACAGACTACCCTCTCCGGACCCCTCATTTTGGGATCAAACTGGGTTTGTTGTTGTTAATGGAGATGGTGAATTTGATAAACTGGCAAGCTTGTACCACTGCGAGGGCTTAGTAAGATGCTCGATGCTTCCATACTACTATATATTTGGAATCTTCTGTCACTGTTCACTTTAAAGGTTTTGCATCAGGTTAAAATGCAACTAGAGTTGTAGCCTTTGGTCATTGATTTTGATCTCATGTTTGGGACTTGGCTCAATTTGTGTACATGTACATCATGTTATTATTGCAAAACTTCATCACTGAATCCAGTGCTTACGATGTGAACACTATTATTTATATTGAGGACAAGCTAATTCCCAACACATGCATTTTTCCCTTTGACAGATCGAATCTGCTCTTCCAACCTTGGCAAGACCAATAATGTCGTTGGATGCCACTGAAGATGCCGTTGTGGGGGCTCTGAAGCAGAGCTTGGTAATATGATCTATTGTGCCTATATTTGTTTTATTTGGGTTTTTTGTGTTTCTTAGCCGATGCTTTATGTTGCAACCATGTTTCTTGAGTGACTAAAACCTGTTCTGTCGGACTGGTCAATGTATATATCATCGCCTTATTTTGGTGTAAAAGCATGGTTTCCCTTATCCAAACAAAAATAAACAAACAAGCATAAGTTCATTCAGTTTGAGAAGTGTGTAATTTTCTTCTCGGTTTTCTTTTCTTGTTACAAGTAGACAATTTGAAATTGATGTCGCAGTTGTGCATTAAATTTTTTTGCTAGTGAATATTAATAATAAAAATTGAACATCATCGTTCTTTGAACTTTAAAGCAACTTTCATGGATGATTTTTGAGCACTTACTGCCCATTATTTCTAGTTTGAAATCCTTTAATGCCCATTTTGCGATTGAGAAGTTGTCTTTGAATATGAAATCTACTGTACAGTGCAAGGATCATTTTTGGGTACAAAGTAATATGAAGTGTTTAGGATATTATACATGTTACAAGATGATTTTAAAAATTGCCGAAGGAAATGGTCTAAATATTTTGGATATATAAACTGTAGAAAACACTTCAAAACTTCACACCAATCTGCCTTGGAAAGAGTTATGTGTCTTATTTCGATGTAGAAGCTTTATGTTGTTGCTACTTAAATTATTCGAGTGGTGGACTCGCTGAAGTCTTTATTGCTTAAATTTGCAGAGGCATTTAGAAACTCTTGGTGCTCAGCGGGCTGGACTTGAAGATATGCTGAAAGAGATGAAGAGGAAGGTATAACAAGATTCTTTTTGAACTATATGCTCTGCAAAGTTGAATTCTATTAGGTTGATGTAGACATTTTTTTCAGGATGAAATTTTATCCATCTTTGGTTCATTAATTTTTCTCGTAGGAGGACTAAACAAGTATGATCTCTTTCATTCTAGCAAGCGATGAAGATATAACTCTTTGCTAGTGCCTATCCTCTTAATCTGCTGCTCTGTGATTATTGAGTTTATTAACATGATATACAACCAGCCTGGTGCACTAAGCTCCCGCTATGCTCAAGATCCGGGAAGGACCTGACCACAAGGGTTTATCGTACGCAATTTTACCTTGCATTTCTGCAAGAGGTCTAACATGATATCAATAATATAATACTTGAATGATAGAGGCCATGGACAAACATATTTGTTGTGAGATCTCACTTGTTGTTGGCCACCTTGAATGAATCCTTGGATTAGATAATTCACCTTGTGCAGGTTATTCCATCGGTGGATTGGCTTTTTGTCCAACAGATTCATATTTTCTCCTCTGATTGGTGGGTGACGGGGAGAGAGCAGCAGTAGGAGATGTGATAAGCCCTTTAATCTACTCCTAAAAATAGGAATAAGTGCCGGTCTTTTAGTTTTGTTAGAATATTCCACATTGGTTGGGGGAATGGACTGTTGTCTCCGTATATAGTATTGGCAATTCTCGCTCATTAGCTAGCTTTGGGTTGAGTTGGGCTCAATACACATGTATTTACATGCTATTAGAATTCGAAGTTCTTGGTTTACCCATTGTTGGGCATCAATTGTTACATTGTGCATGCTCTAGATGTTTGATCCCGGGCGCGTAGGGGGATGTTAGGATGTTCCACATTGATTGAGGGAATGGGTTGTTGTTCCTTATATAGTCTTTGGTAATCTTCATCTAATGAGCTAGCTTTTGGAGTTGAGTTTGGCATAAGATACATTTTCTTTACAAATTCAAATGGATAGTTTGCTTACATCACATCAAGGGGAGCTCTTCGTTAACCCTTTACCCGTTCAAAGAAAAAAGGGGGAATCTCTTCATTGACTGAGAATCTCATTGTTGGGTGGGGGAGGGGGGCTAATTTGGTCATGCAGTTTCGTTTAATTATGTATCAGAATGTGATCTCGCAAATTCTATTTCCTTGGAAAATCAAAAGGAAATTCTTTCTGAGTATATGAAGAAGAGGGATAGATCGGGCTTCTTATCAAATGGGGAGACATAGGTTTAAGACTACTCCACTGGCATTAGTTTGCGCTTAATCATCTCAAGAACAGGTCGCGTAATATGAATTTGCCTTTGTGCTTATTTGACATTTGCATTCCACTTGCAAGTTGCAACATGTTTGTGCGTTGGTATTTGCTCTGCTGCGTCATTTATTCAGCACTTGTGGGATCTAACTATGCAATTCAATTTTTATATCTGTTACATGATATTTCTCAGGATGATATACTTCCAAAATTGATGACATCCACCGGCTCCCATGAGGATCTTTTCAGGAAGGAGATAGCAAAATATGATCATATTTGTGAAGAAATTGCTCAAAACCTTGAGGCACAAGAACAATTGTTGCTGCAGATTCAGGTTCAGAATTTTTTTCGTCTTCTCCAGGGATATACCTTTTCTATGTTTGCAGCTTTTTTCCATTTCGGCAGTTCCAGCTTCTCTTGAGCTTTAACATAGGGATACTTATTTGGTAAATTTTGTGGTGCATGTATTGCACAGTCCTTAGTAGGAGTTCCCTGTTATGTTTCCTTATTGTCAGCTCAGGATTGATTTTCAGAATACTATTTACAAGTAACGAAGCTAGCATTGCAGGACATTTTCCTTTTTGTTTATATAAATCCCTTGTGTCATTGCCTGGTATTTTGTGTTAAACTATGATTATCTTTATTTCTTGCGCTGACCAATAAAAGGAAATAGCATTCCATCTGGAAAGCAGTACAGTTGTCATACAACGACATCCCTAATTGAGATAAATTACTTATGGCTTGTCTTTGCCTTCCAAGTTTTTTTTGAGTTACACAAGTAAATCTGACTTTTGAACTTGTTTTGTAGCTAGAAAGGGCTAAAGAGATCTTGTGGAAGTGGGGGGTGGGTGGGTAAAGAAGATAATACAAAAACTTTTATTTAATTGCAGGGATTGGCCTGGTGGCAATTGACTTGAGCCTTGGGGTTTGTCCTTTCAAGGCCTCAAGTTCGAAACCCACTGGGTGCTAACAATTTCTGAGGGCCATCGGACGGGGTAAAACCCGAATTAACCGTGGTGCACTTGCGGGAAACTCCTTGCCGAGGGCCTGTGTACCCCCGGATTAGTCGATCTCTCCAAGAGACTCAGACACCCGGTGCAAATAAAAAAAAATTTGTAGTATTATTTTTCTTGTTTTGGATATTTTAGAATTGTAATGCACGGTACGGATCTCCATTGTGGGAATATACTGAGTATATATTGTTGTAGAGTTGTAATGCACAGATTATGCTATAAAAGACATGCTTAACCTAGTATTTTTCTCCGTTGAACGAGTAATACTTGATCTTGAGGTTTCTTTGTGCAAATGTAGAGAAAGGAATCCCTCTATGGGGAAAGAACAATCTACTTTCGGTGGACTTCATTATTCAAGCTGTATCTCCTTGAATGGTCTCTAACAGAGTGGTATTCCTTTTGCAGGCTCAAAATGAGGAGTTTGCTTCTATTTTCAATCTTGAGGATTATAAAGGTGTGTTTTTAATCCATGTAATTATTTGGCATTGTCTAACGAAGAACATTGAAGCAAATATTCTTGATACACAAACTTCTTCTGACCCATCTAAATAACTTGGGTGGGCTAAGTTTATATGGGCTAATCCTTTCATTCGATTTTTTATATCTCAAAACGACTTCTTATTGCTCATTATGTGTATTGGAGATATACTCACTCAAGTGAGATCCCCAGGATGTCATTTTAAAGTGATGGTGCTATTTTGTTCCCCTCTATGTCAGTTTTAAAATAAGACGGTGAAGCTCTGGTCAACCTTTACTGTAATACATTGACCATTTATCATTTACATTCTATATTAGTTTATCTAATTCATCTACTTTGACATTTCTTCTCCACATGGCTTATTCATATTTCTTCAAGCAGGGCTGTTGATTTCATATGTTCTAGTCACTGTTAATTTGCTAAACTCATTCTTCTCGATGTCACAGCTTCTCGCGAGAGAATCTATAAGCAGATTGAAGCTGCCATTTCAAAATATCGAGAAATCAAGGAAAATATCAATGAGGGATTGAAGTTCTACGTAACACTTCAGGTATTGGAATTTTCATCTTCTTTTGGTCTGCTCTTTCTATTAGAGTCGTTTGGTAAGGGGGTGGGTGAGGCGGAATATTTGCTCACGTGGTTTACAAGACGAGGAGGACTCTGATCATTTGCTTTCAGTGTATCCTCTGTGCACATTCCTCATTTGATATAGGATCATTTGGGTCCGCGATATAAGAACTTCTGCTGGGGGAAGAGGAAGCAGAGGCGGAGATAAGGTTAGCTAGATTAGAGCTCGTGCTTCCATGGGATTATAATGCAATTGGCTTGTTTACATGGGAATGCAATCATCCTCCCAGGGGCCTATTTTATCCCGTGGAGAGGGTTGGGATTGTGACAATTCTATGGGTTACATTGTAAACACTCCCCCATCGGAGGAGGGGGTTGTAACTGTGACAATTCCATTTAATACATCATTACTCTTCTCCCTATTCCTACCTGTCCCCGGCTGCCCTGTACGGTCCTTTACCACTCTTACCTCATCTTCATTTTTCCGATTTTCATATACAAATCAAGGCGTAGTCTGGAAAAAATCGAGTTATAATCTCTCACATAATCCATGAATTAAACGTTATATGATATTTTATACAATCTCAGCCTACTAATCTCACTGAGATATTATAGTCTCATTCATGATTCTCACCTAATTCAACAGTATCATAATCTACCCTTATCATGTGCAAAGTCGAAGAACCCCTTGGATCTTCTTGATGTAATGCTAGTCAATGTTGACAAAGCACTAACTATTCCTGTAATGCTGAAAAGGATCTTTCAATGTATAAACTCGACATGTCAATGGTCGTATTATTTTGTTCCTGTTTGGTGTGAGGCTAGTAGAGCAGGAATGGCGGATGAGACCTATAGTTCAAAGTTGCATTTCTGCACTTCAAAATTCATATTAGTTGCACAGTTGGATAAACCGGTAGATATGTTATTTTGCAATTCTTCCTGAATATGTCAAACTTCTTAGATCCATTTACACATCCCAATGAAAGAAATTCATAGAAATTTGTTTTTGTTGTACAGGAGGCGATCACTAATGTGAAACAGCAGTGTAGTGATTTTGTGATGACAAGAAGCATACAGTGCCAAGAAATGATGGAAGAGGTGCAGAGGCGAATCTCGGGTCTCAGTTTCCAAGATGGTAAAAGTTCAGGTGGGCATGCTTATCCTTCAGTTGGGCAGCCTCATCAGGCTCCAAGAGCCAATCCCCAACTGCCTACCGATACTGGAAATATACCCAATCCCTCTCGACCCCAACATCCTACATACCAGCCTCCCCAACAACCAACAATGTCCGGATATAGTCAAACTCCTCCTTATGGTTCTCCACAACCGCCTGCACCGCCTTACAATTTTCCGGGTCAAGGTCAACCATATCCGCATCCTCAGCATCAACAACAGCCTCCACAAAGCCACGAGTATGGCCAACCTGCATATCCTGGGTGGCGGGGTCCATACTATAATGCACCTCCACAGCAATCCGGAGCCATGCCTCGGCCTCCTTACACTGCTCCTTCACCATATCCTCATCCTCCTCCCCATCAGAGTGGCTATTACAGGCAATAATAGTTTTCCAATATTTTTCTCGCGTGCAATCTCATGTTCATTTTTGTCTGGCAAGTTTTTGTCATTTCCAAGTGGTAGATTGGACCTGGCTAGATTTCTTTGTTAATACCAGTTCTTACATTTATTATACGTTGTAAGCAACTCTGAATGAATCATGGCTTGCGTTACCCGCGTGTACAGTGTATCTCCTTGTAAAATCATATTGATTCTGTACGATGATCAAAATACTGGAACAATAATTAACCTCTCCAGTCTTGAGTAAACTATGAGATATGATATTTTGTGAATAATAAAAAAATGTCATCTGATATTTTGTGGATCTATTTGTTGGTCTTGCATATATCACTGATATTTAGTGGAAGCACTTGGTGGACCTTTCAAGTTACAGCTTGTTTAGATGGCTGTTACATGTTAGTGTTGTATTGTATTGTTACTTTAAATATAATGTTTGTTTTTGATTGTTACTTAAATTTTATTATATCATGTCGTTAAATTTGTCGTTACATATCGGTTCAAAAAGTGCTACTCTATTGAACCAATTTGATGTGGTCAAAATTTTTCTCTCATCTTGTCCTTCCTTATATAATTAAATAATTCGATTTTATCTTTTACCCTATCTTTTATAATTTTACCTATCTTACTTTTTCTTTATAAAATTACAAGTTTATTCTTCATATTGTCGGGTACATGACATCATGAAGCAATGACAAACAATACAATCTATCCAAATATTTTATATATCAAAATGATATTATGCAATATTATACAACACAATATTATGCGATACATTATGAAACGGAATAACAACCCTCCAAACAAGCTGTTAATGATTTGTGGATATCCTTTGCAATTCCATGCTTTATTTTGCAGAAGTATCTTGGAACATATAGTGATGATCATTTATCTTGTACAGGTTGGGCTTGAACACCATAACATGCACCCTTGGGTGCAATCAACCCGTTGGATTTTGTTGTATAACTTGAGAGATTCGGCTTTGCCTTATAGTTGGCTCAAGAATCCCCTAACAGAAAGAACTTATGCTCCAAAATAAACTATTTAAAACTCCATAAGGTTATTCGAAACAGAAAAAATTAAAGAAAGGGAAAGTAAATAGTGTAGAACTAACAACAACAACAACAACCCAGTATAATCCCACTTAGTAAGGTCTGGGGAGGGTAGTATGTACGCAAACCTTACTCCTACCCTGGGGTAGAGAGTTTGTTTCCAAATAGACCCCCGGCATCCTTCCCTCCAAGAACTTCCCACCTTGCTTTAAATAGCGTAGACTAGTAGACAAGAAAAGTTGGTTAGCAGCAAAAAGGTAGCTCTATAATTAGTGTATTTCTTTGGTCATGCATGCAATAAACTCGTGTGTTCCGTTACAGTTTTTCAGCTGACTTTTCTTACTTCTTTTTCTATAAACTCACACCATTTATTCTATATCTCTGATTATTCTCTGTTGTTGTTCCAAAAGATAGCACTTTTGGCTATGGAGAGAGTAATTATTATACAATTTTTCTTTGCCTCAATTTTGTTACTGAGTAGTACTACTTCTTTGGTGTCTGTTGTGGGATTCAATGTTCCTGCAATTTTCATATTTGGAGATTCAATATTTGATGCTGGTAACAATCACTACAACAAGAACTGCTCAGCACAAGCTGATTTTCCTCCTTATGGTTCCAATTTCTTTCACCATCCAACTGGTAGATTCACCAATGGCCGCACTGTTGCAGACTTCATTTGTGAGTTCTTACTCTTCTTAAAAGTATTGCTTGAAAAAGCAAAAGAAAGCAGCTCGGTGTATTAAATTCTTGCTGTACACGGGTTTGCAAAAGAACGAAGTCACATTGATCTGTTGTATGTAGCACTCTAACATCATATTTCCGCAAGAGGCTGTTTTCACAGTTAGAATTTGTCGCCTTCATTTCACTCAATTTGTGCCAAATGAAATTAAAAGAAAAAACAAAAACTACATTTCTCCTATTTTATGTGTCATATATTGTTACAATTTGGCGAGTTAAATTATCTTTTGTCAATTACTATGCTTTCTAACTTTTCCTCAATATTAATTACTATTCCTTTTGTCCCAATTTATCTGGCATTGTTTGACTAGACACGGAGAAAAATAAAGATTTTTGAAATTTGTGATCTAAAATAAGTCATAGAAATTTGTGGAGCCGTAAATCATCTCATTAATAGAAAGTTTAAAGTTAATAGTTTCTAAAGGAAGTATGACATTTTTTTGAGACACACTTAAAAGGAAAATATGACCCATAAATACAGAGGGAGTGCTAGTTATAGAAAAATGTGGTTGCATTACTTTAAGCTATTTCCAAATAAGTCAAAAGAAGTGAAAAATCAATGTCTAAATTCACAACAAAAATTAGATGTTTTTAGTCCGCGTATCTGTCATTATTTGAATATAATTTTCTCCATGATTTTTTATTGTTATATTTGGTTTAATTAGACAGGAGGAGTTGTTCTGATGGCAAGCAACCCCCTCTTCCAACCGAGAAGTTGTGAGTTCGAGTCTCCCCAAGAGCAAGGTGGGAAGTTCTTGGAGGGAAGGATGCCGGGGTCTATTTGGAAACAGCTTCTCTACTCCAGGGTAGAGGTAAGGTCTGCATACATACTACCCTCCCCAGACCCCACTATGTGAGATTATACTGAGTTGTTGTTATATTTGGTTTAATTGGTGGAAAATATGTAGCTGAATTTATTGGGATACCACTTCAAAAGCCATTCCTGGAAGCACAGCTTGAGTTAGTAAATGGAAGTAGAAAAGAGTATCCATCAAATAGAATGAACTTTGCTAGTGCTGGTAGTGGAGTTTTACGAGCAACGAATCAAGATTTGTTAAGAATTTATAGGACTTGTTCTTCATCTCATGACATAATTATCATACTTCTTGCTATTTATTACTACCAGTTAATTTTTTGTATTCTCTTAGGATGATGCGAATCTATAAAAAAGGTTACATTATTTTATGCCTTGATCACTTTGTCAATATCCCGAGAATTAATTTATGGAATTTTTTGAATGACCTCAATTTGCGAGATGTTTTCAAAGAAATTTGTAGCCCTTTTTATAGGAGCAACTTAGGGTTACGATAGAGTAACCTCCACGTTAGGATTTTTGTAAAATAGTCTACAAGTAACCCTAGTAGAATTCCAGAATGGCAAGAGTCCCATTGTAATATTAAATTTATGATTTCTCTACCCAAGGGTAGGGGTAAGGTATGCGTACACACTACCCTCCGCAGACCCTACTAAGTGGGATTATAAGACAAGAGGGGTTGCTCTGATGGTAAGCAACCCCCGGTTGTGAGTTCGAGTCTCCCCAAGGGCAAGGTGGGAAGTTCTTGGAGTGAAAATAGTTGCAGAAATACAGGGTAAGACTATGTACAATAGACCCTTGTGGTCCAGTCCTTTCCCGGAATCCGCGCATAGCGGAAGCTTAGTGCACCGGGCTGCAGCTATTTACCCGGACTCTTCAAAATGAGGCTACACTCGTGTCACATTTGAGCCCACTATGTCTATTTTAATTTAAATAATACATTTTCTTTATTAGTCCGTTCCAAAAAGAATGACACATTTTTACCATTGGAAATAATTCAACTTTAAACTCCTCATTTTATCTATTTTCCCCTTAATGAGAAGCTTTTATAAACAACATAAATGTCACAGCCCCACAAAACTTTTATCCCTTAAGCTTTTACGACCATAAATTTTAAAAGTTTTTTTTCCTTATACTTCGTGCCGAGTCAAACTATCTCATCTAAATTGAAACGGATGAAGTAATATTTTATTCTATACACAATATAATTATGTTTAATTGACCATCTTTGGCCACAGATAACTTCGCCCCTATCATCATTTATTCGTGAATCATATAGTGAAATTGAGAATAGGGTTTTCTGACGTGACAAATGCATGTTGTGGAGATGGAACATTAGGAGGACTACTGCAATGTGGTAAAGAAGGTTACAAGTTATGTGTTAAGCCCGATGAATACTTGTTTTGGGATTACTTTCATCCATCAGAACATACTTATAAACTCATCTCAAAGGCATTATGGAGTGAAAGTCATTCTCGAATTCGACCTGTCAATCTCAAAACACTGGCCAACATGACCCTTATTCAACACTAAGGAATTAAACTTATATTTTGGAATCTCAAAATAGAGAGAGTTAGAGTCCTTGTTTTTTATTTTGAAACTAATCTTATGGTGTTTATATGTTATCTTTGTTTTTTTCCCTCATGTTTACATCAAATAAGCAAAAGTGGGTGAAGTCCCTTACTTTATATAGTAGTTCTATGAATTATCATAATATTGCTAAGTGAGCTGGTTTTATTTTTGGGCTTAAACTATAAACTCTTTAGTGGTGGCAAATGGGCGGGTTGTGTCGAATTTGGGTGGGTTAAAAATAGGTTAAGCAAAAACGTGTTGGTTCTTAACCCGCTCATATTTTATGCGGGTCAAAAATGTGTTGGGTGTCGAATGGGCTGGTTGAATATGAATTAACCCATATTATATAAGTGTAATCTTTTTTTAGTGCAATAAGAAAAGAAAGTGTCATACAGAAGCCTGTAAATATATTGAAAAGAAAAAGAATCATCATCAATATACAAATATTAAACTATATTAATTAATTTATCATGATTAAGTGATAATTTAAAGTGAAAATAAGTATTATTAAATAATAATTTAGCGCCATTATTGAACAATATAATATGTAATTTAATTAATAGGGTACCGTAAGATTCCTTCATGGACATAATATACAAGGTAATATTACAAACCATATCATATTTATACTTTATTACCATGTGTATATGGGTAGCCACGTAAAATAAAATTATTATATATATCGACAAAACAATTTACATACTATGTCTCTTATTTACCTATTGCATTTATATTGCATAAAGCATTTTTTACAGCAAATGATTCTTACTTGGTAGATTAAATAGAGCTTCTATAAAACAAGGTGAAATGATACTAATTTTTTCCTAATTGACTTTCACACAGTAAAATTTAAATTATTTTAAACTGCTAAATACTTGCTACCTAATTCAATAAGGTACAATTTAATAACTAAAGTTTTAATTGATTTAAAGATCCTAGATAGTAGAAAAGTAACTTATATTAGATTTGTCTAATAAAAAAATTCATTTTTGGTAGGTAAAAGAAAAGGCGAAGGAAGAGGAGTTAGAATACCTTTATAGCATTTTTGGTTTAAAAAACGATAGCGTGTATTTTGAGTGAGCAAAATTTGGAAGATAACCCAATTAGTTAACCCATATTTTACCTACATTTTACCCATGAATACTCATATTTCTATGGGTTGAATATGGGGTGAAGCTCAAATTTTACCCAACTTAAATATCACTCATCTAACTTATTAAAATATGGGTGGATTGGGCGAGTTAATAAAATATGTGCTCATTTTACCAGTACTAAAACTCCTAATGACTCGAACCCTTAATGTCAGAGTTGGATCTTGTCATGTACGAAGGTCCCTTCACAATTCACGATTGAAAAAAAAAAGCAGTCCGGTGCACTAATGTTTAGCTTAATGTTTTCGTCTACTTTAGAAGCATAAAACAATCAAAATAAATGGAGGGCCAATCACAGCATATCGTAATAAATCCAAAGACCAAAGGAATAAAATACGAGAGATAACAATTATAGATTAGAGGGAGGAGGGCGAATATCTTTTACTAATAATGTTGGTTTGGTCTGCCTCTCCATGAAGAGGTTCAGAGCCTTACAATGATGTATTTCTCTTCTTTTAGAAGGATATGTAAAGAAGAAGAAGCAGCCCCCTTTTTAGAGTTCCTTCTCTTAGTATTTATAGCTAGGAGATCTGCCAGCTGGCGCCAAGGGGTTGGGACCACATAGAGGGGAGGGACGCCTTTGTAAGGACGGCCAGGCCGTAGCCTTAGTTGTCACATTTTGTAGCTTCCCGATAACCTTGTTAATAAATGGCCGTACCATTTATTAATCATGAATATGTTTTAATAAATGCGTTGATCTCATTCATTATCACGAGGTCAAGTTTTGACCCATATAGATAGTCCCTCCGCTTATTGAGGTCGTGCCCAGGCCGAACTCGATGAGCGGATCCTGCCGATAACCGTAGCCGTTTATGCATTGGAGGCGATCGCAGCCCCTTATTCTTTGGAGGTGGCCGTAGCCATTTTTACTTTGGAGATGGCGGTAGCCATTTTTACTTTAGAGATGGCTGTAGCCTTTTATCTTTTGGAGATGGCCGTAGCCATTTTTACTTGACAGATGACCTTAGCCATTTTTACTTTAAAGATGGACGTAGCCTTTTATCTTTTGGAGATGGTCGTAACCATTTTTACTTGACAGATGGTCGTAGCCATTTTTACTTAAGAGATGGCCGTAGCCACTTTATCTTTAGATATGGCCGTAGCCATTTTTACATTAGAGATGGCCGAAGCCATTTTTACTTTAGAGATGGCCGTAGCCATTTTTAATTTAGAGATGACCGTAGCCATTTTTATTCGTGCTCGGAGAGAGTACGATCACGCTTGCCGCGTATAAGGGGGACATCATGTGCATGGTGACACATGAGGAGTGCCCATAGTATCTTGAGGTCGTCATAACCGTTTTATGGGGGACGTGCCGATTGACGGTTGAATGACCGTTCAATGGTATCTGCCATAATAGTGCCCGTTACTATAGGCCAAGGGTATTGAATGGTATCTGTCCCCATGGGGAGTGCCCATAGTGTCTTGAGGTTGTCATAATCGTGCGTTCCAGGGAGGAGCGATCACCCAACGAAGATGAAGAAGAAGATGGGAGGCCGCTGACTCGGCGCAGGGTGGCGTTCACCTCTGCTCTTCCGATGGTGATAAGATTAGACTCTTCGCTGTCGGCGAAGGAGGGGGTGCAGCGGACCTTGCCCCGGAGGGTGAGCGCTCAGTGGGGGTTGCCCCGGGTGGCTCAGGTCAAGGTGACACAGTCGCTTCGGCGATCAAGTTTCTGTTCCTGTTACCGAGAGGGAAGGTAGTTCCTCGGCAACTGTTTTGGTGGAGAATGCAGGTGCCGACGTTGTGGCGAATGCAGGCGTTTCGACATCTCGGGCGGCAGAAGCTTCAACTTCCACGGCGGCGGAAGGAAGGGGCATCTCAGGAGAGGGGGATGATTCGGAGTCCGATATGGATCCCGAGGACGTCCGTCTTTTTCAGGTGGGTTATACTCGCTCAGTTGTGCAGGATGAAGGGGATTATCGTTATTTGGATATCCTTAACGGCCTGAACCTACTGCTGGAGGAGGAGAACCTGGTGATGCTGTTCGGGTTCCTGTGCTTGGAAGCGGAGAGCACGTCCTTGAGGGGCATTTAGAACGTTAGATTGATGGGCGAGGTGGCCGCCCTGAGTATAAAGGTATGTATAAAACTTTGGTTTGTTTTCCTTTTTAGTGTGTCTTCTTGTATTAACTGTCGCCCCATTTGCTGTAGACATTTTTGCTGGAGTTGGAGAGAATTAGGCGGGCTAACACCCGCTCGGCGGTTTTTGTGCGGCTGTTGGAGAAGTACCGCCGCTGTCGTGACCGGTGCCGCCGCTTGCGTGAACGCATATGGACCGACCCGCGGAACCGGGAGCTGGTGGAAGAGCTGGCGTGGAGGGAGCTTCATATGCAACAGAGCCTTAGCAGGGTAACTACCCTTGAGGGGCAGCTCCTCCAAGCGAACGAAGGGGTGGATGCTGAGAGAAGGGCGACTGCTGAGAGGGAGCACCACAATCTAGCCGCGGCCGCAGAGGCCGCTAAGGCTTATACTAGGCAAGTGGTTGCCCTAGAGTCTAAGGCTGCCACTTCAAGGAAGTAGGCAGAGGGCGCCCTAGCGAGGGTTGAAACAATGCAAGCGACTAGTCGTGCCCATGAAAGGAGCGTGGATTAGAGAGGGCCGCCGCCGCCTTTCGGGAGTGATTGTTGGAAGGGTGCATTGCCGTATGTGAGCAGGATGCCCGTGTTGCAGCGGATCGGATTGCAGCCTTGGAGGCCGAGAATCAGCGCCTGAGGGACCATGCCGCTTCTTTTGGTCCTGCCCGCAAGCTTTGGACGTATGCCGAGGCCCAGCTTGACGTATACAGGCAGTTGTAGGAAGCTGGCGTCGTGTCTGAGGCCACTTATTAGGAGGCACGCCAAAAGGCTCGTGAAGCTCTCCTCCACTGCGGTTTTGACCCGTCTACGCCTGGGGGCGATGATGGCGCCGAGTGAACAAACGGAAAAATTTGTATTGTTTTCTTAGTTTTTGTTCTCTTTTTCTCTTTTCTCTTTTCCGGCCTTGGGCCAATGTAACTGGGGGTAACCCCGTGCAAAGATTGTAAATATATGCGCTTTTCTTCTTTTCTGTTTGTTTTGTTTCGAATACATTATATATATATATATTTTTTGTGCCCGTTTGCAAAGGCTTTGCATTAGAGTTTACCCCTTGGGCATGTTAATAGTCTCGACTGGTTAGGTGGTTTCGATTATTGTATAATCGACCCTTCGCCTTAGGAGGCGATTGATACAGATGGCCTTGGCCATAGATAGGCGCTCTTAATAGTCACCTTCCTCTACTTGTTGGGAGTGGGTTATAGGCGCATTCGGGCAGTGGCGCCACATAGCCTTAGTCCCACATAATAGTCACCTTCCTCGTCTGATTACGGCCCGGCTTATAGCCTTGGGGACGTGTGTCCTTGGCTTTGATTTCTCCGTGGTTGAGTTTGCGGCTTTTGCGACAGAGGCGTGTAGCCTGAGTGCTGGTTCGCCTCATAGTTGAATTATTTTGTGATTAATAATGGTGGTAGCACTTAGTCCGAATCCTAGTCTAATTCGTAGTCGAAGTTTTAGGTGAAGACACGTAGCCTGAGCTGACGCTCAACCGCAGTTGAATTTTTGTAATTTTTGATGGCGCGTAGCTTGAGTGGAAGGCGCATAGCCTGAACTGCCATTCAACCGTAGTTGAACCACTGACATTTGAAGGCGCGTAGCCTGAGTTAAATGCGCATAGCATGAACTGCCATTCAACCGTAGTTGAACCATTGTAATATTTGAAGGCGCGAAACCTGAGCTGACGTTCAACCGTAGTTGAACTTTTGTAATTTTTGAAGGCGCGTAGCCTCAGTCGAAGGCAGATAGCCTGAACTGCCGTTCAACCGTAGTTGAACCACTGTAACATTTGAAGGTGCGTAGCCTGAGTCGAAGGCGCATAGCCTGAACTGAAGGCACATAGCCTGAACTGCCGTTCAACCGTAGTTGAACCATTGTAATATTTGAAGGCGCATAGCCTGAACTGATGTTCAACCGTAGTTGAACTTTTGTAATTTTTGAAGGCGTGTAGCCTGATTTGAAGCCGCATAGCCTAAACTATCGTTCAATCGTAGTTGAACCACTGTAACATTTGAAGGCGCGTATCCTGAGTTGAAGGCGCATAGCTTGAACTGAAGGCACATAGACTGAACTGTCGTTCAACCATAGTTGAACCATTGTAATATTTGAAGGCGCATAGCCTGAACTGACGTTCAACCGTAGTTGAACTTTTGTAATATTTGAAGGCGCGTAGCCTGAGTCGAAGGCGCGTAGCCTGAATTGACGTTCAACCGTAGTTGAACCTTTGTAAGTTTTGAAGGCGCATAGCCTGAGTCGAAGGCACGTAGCTTGAATTGACGTTTAACCGTAGTCGAACCTTTGTAAGTTTTGAAGACGCATAGCCTGAACTGACATTCAACTGTAGTTGAACTTTTGTAATAGTTGAAGGCGTGTAGCCTGAGTCGAGGACACGTAACCTGAATTGAAGTTCAACCGTAGTTAAACCTATGTAAGTTTTGAAGGCGCATAGCCTGAGTCGAAGGCACGTAGCCTGAATTGACGTTCAACCGTAGTTGAACCTTTGTATGTTTTGAAGGCGCATAGCCTGAGTCGAAGGCACGTAGCTTGAATTGACATTTAACCGTAGTCGAACCTTTGTAAGTTTTGAAGACACATAGCCTGAACTGACATTCAATTGTAGTTGAACTTTTGTAATAGTTGATGGCGCGTAGCCTGAGTCGAGGACACGTAACCTGAATTGAAGTTCAATCGTAGTTAAACCTATGTAAGTTTTGAAGGCGCATAGCCTGAGTCGAAGGCACGTAGCCTGAATTGACGTTCAACTGTAGTTGACCTTTGTAAGTTTTGAAGGCGCATAGCCTGAACTGACGTTCAACCGTAGTTGAACTTTTGTAATATTTGAAGGCACGTAGCCTGTACTGACATTCAACCGTAGTTGAACTTTTGTAGTATTTGATGTCTAAGGCGCATCGCCTGAGTCCTAGTTCAACCGTAATTGAACCTTTGTAATATTTGATGTCGAAGGCACGTAGCCTGAGTTCCAGTTCAACCGTTGTTGAACCTTTATAATATTTGATGTTGAAGGCACGTAGCCTGTGTCTCGGTTCAACCGTAGTTAACCCTTTGTAATATTTGATGTTGAAGGCATGTAGTCCGAGTCCCGGTTCAACCATAATCGAACCTTTGTAATATTTGATGTTGAAGGCACGTAGTCTGAGTCCCAGTTCAACCGTAATTGAACCTTTGTAATATTTTATGTCGAAGGCACGTAGCCTGATTCCCAGTTCAACCGTAGTTGAACCTTTGTAATAGTTGATGTCTAAGGCACATAGCCTGAGTCCCAGTTCAATCGTAGTTGAACCTTTGTCATATTTGATGTTGAAGGCACGTAGCCTGAGTCCCGGTTCAATAGTAGTTGAACTTCTTTTGATTTTTCCCACATAACCCATTTCGTGTTGGGGGTTGGGATTTGCTTTTGGTTTCAGATCTTGCCTAACTTGCGATTGTGGTCTTTTCGACTGGCTCGCACGGGTCACCTCGTTACAGATCTCGGTTAGAGAGATTCTTTCGTGCTGTCCTCCCTTTTGGCAAGATCCCGTATGGAAAAGGGGGGGGGGAGGCGAGGTATCTTAGGCATATTTTCCCCATAGGGATGGGGGATCTGCTGCTTCTTCTTCTTCTTCTTCCTTTTGTTCGGAGACATGAGGATGTGGAAGCGAGTTCATCTCGAGGTTTTTGATTTCCTATGATCCGATGTGCCGCTTGGGCTTGTTCGAGAGGGATTGTTCATTTTCCTTTTTTGGTCTAAGGATAAAACTACGCGATTCTGCTATGAAATCCCCACAAACGGCGCCAAATTGTTTAGCTCAAAGTTTTCATCTACTTTAGAAGCATAAAACAATCAAAATAAATGGAGGTCCAATCACAATAGATCGTAATAAATCCAAAGACCAAAGGAATAAAATACGAGAGATAACAATTATAGATTAGAGGGAGGAGGACGAAGATCTTTTATTAATAATATTGGTTTGGTCTGCCTCTCTATGGAGAGGTACAGAGCTTTATAATGATGTATTTTCTCTTCTTTTAGAAGGAGATATGAAGAAGAAGACGAAGCCCCCTTTTTAGGGTTCCTTTTCTTAGTATTTATAACTAGGAGATCTGCCAGCTGGCGCCAAGGGGTTGGGACCACATAGAGGGGACGCCCTTGTAAGGACGACCAGGCCGTAGCTTTAGTTGTCACATTAGGTAGCTTCCCAATAACCTTGTTAATAATGGCCGTACCATTTATTAATAATGCATAAGTTTTAATAAATGCGTTGATCTCATTCATTATCACGAGGTCAAGTTTTGACCCATACAACTAGACTCCTGTTACGCGTGGGATCCGATAAAGGACCGAATCACAAAGGTCCATTGTATGTAGCTATATCTTCATTTATGGAAGAGGTTATTTTCACAACTCGACCTCGTGATCTCCGGGTCACATGACTAAAATTTTACCAGTTACGCCAAGGTTTCCCTGCTTCATAGATCACGATATACATAAAAACTAAAACCATAATTCTTTACAAAATCAATTAGACAAAAATGTTCAAATGGATTTCAGAATTACAGTAATCTTCGAAATTTTCAAAAGCTTCAAATATTTTTGAGGTCCGTACAAAGTTCAATTAAAATGATTCAAGATCATGTACAACAACATATACAGTAAAATTTAACCAGTAAGGTCTGGGAAGATAAGTGTACGCAGACTTAATTCCTACCCCGAAAAGGATAACGAGGTTGTTTCCAGGAGACTCTCGGCTCAACAGGAGAGACAATAATATCAAAAAGGAACCAAAAGAAAAGTCATGTAACAATAAAAGATGCCAGAAAGAAAATAACAACAACGAATAAGGGAAAAGACAATAACACAAAACTATGTAACCAACCATGTGAACACAACATAGACCGCTAACAAACCTAAACATAACTCTATCAATCTACCCGCTACAAAGAGAGAAGAACTCTCGACTACTCCCTAGCCCACCACCCTAATGCTCGACCTCCACATGTTCCTATCAAGAGCCATGTCCTCAAAAATCTGAAGTCGCGCCATGTCTTGCCTGATCACCTCGCCCCAAACTTCTTTGGCTGCCCTCTGCCTCTTCACATACCCGCCAAAGTCAACCTCTCACACATCCTAACCGGTGCATCTAGACTTCTACTCCGCACGTGTCCGAACCATCTAAGTCACGCTTCCCACATCTTGTCATCCACGGGAGCTACGTCCACCCTCTCCCGAATATCTTCATTCCTAATTTATCCAGCCTAGTGTTCCCACACATCCATCTCAACATCCTCATTTCTGCCACCTTGATCTTCTGGATATGTGAATTCTTGACTGGCCAATACTCAGCACCATACAACATGGCTGGTCTAACCACCGCTCTATAGAATTTACCTTCGAGTTTAATTATCTCGGTGGCACATTCTTGTCACACAGGAATCCAGACGCTAGCTTCCATTTCATCCACCCCACCCCAATACGGTGCGTAACATTCCCATAGATCTCCCTATCTCCTTGAATAATTGACCCTAAGTACTCAAAACTTTCTCTCTTGAGGATGACCTGTGAGTCAGCCTGACTTCCACATCCGCTTCCCTCGTCACGTCGCTGAACTTACATTCCACATATTCCTTCGTAGTCCTGCTTACCTTCTTGAGACTCCAGGGCCTGCCTCCATACCTCCAGTTTCCCATTAATGTCGTCTCCTGTCTCATCAATCAGAACTATATCATCAGCGAACAACATACACTATGGCACATCTACTTGAATATTGTGTGTTAGTGCATCCATCACCAGAGCAAATAAGAATGGGTTAAGCGTTGATCCTTAGTGTAACCCCATAATAATCGGAAAGGGCTATGAGTCACCTCCTATAATCCTAAATCGAATCATAACTCCGTCATACATATCCTTAATGACTCTAATATAAGTCATCGGTACCCCTTTTATAAATCTAGAGATTTCTGAATTATGATTTTAAGAATTTTCGTAGTAACTCAAAACATTAAATCAATGGACCACATAGGAGCTGTAACAAGTTTAGTGATAATTGATTAATTAGTTGAATTATACACACGATATAAAAGAAATATTACACTATAACCACACTCTAAAAGATAATTAGTGTCCGTAGTAATTGTGATATCTTAAAAAATAAGCATGTTAACTTACTATAGCACAAATTAAACATATTAATATTGTAAAATTTTATACTCTGTCAAAGTATACATAATTAAATCCTATTTTAAAATTGATATTACATAAACCAAATCACATGATAAATAGACACGGTCACACGAAGAACACTTCAACCGAAGGGTTCTCACCCATCCCCACAAAGAAAAGGACAGAAGGCATTAGAAAGAAGAATGAATAAAAACAATTATTCTCACCCACAATTATTCTCATCCAGCATTAGTAGGATGCATAAGATTAGTACTGAATTAAAATATAATGGTACTACGAGAATTAATAATACAAAAATTAGTTATGCTAATATTAGGTATATTGAAATTATTTCTTATAATTATTTGACGTAGTATTAAAAAATAACATGCATTATATAATTTCTTTAAAAAAAATAATTTATTTTATAAAAATATCCATCCCATTCTTTAGTCATGAGAGACTTGAAGGATAGTTTTATCTTTAACCAAGCTTATTTATGTATTAGTGATACATATGATAATACCAAGGGTATATAACTAATACATATATTAGTTATACAAAGATTAACAAAGTGTGTCAAATGAAGGATTAATAATACCAAAACTGCACTATTTTCTATAGCACATCCTACGAACCGATCTCTAACCATAAATTTTGTAAACCATCAATAAATGCTAATTTGTGATAATACATTACTCCCAACTAATTTTATCATATTATCAATTAATATTTATACAACTCATAGTTACCAAATAAGTTTTCTTACAAATATTTTTTACACCAATAATGTATAAAATTAAGAGTTTGTTAAGAATAGAATTCTATTTAGAGTGGATGTCTATCTTGTAGAGAATTTTACTTTGAGGCTAAGTCATTTTTTCTCCTATAAATAGAGGGGTCTTACCCCATTGTAAATCACCCCAAAATTCAATAAGAATTTTCTCTCTCTCTTTCTCTGCAATATTGCTCTTCTTCTTTTATTGTTTTATAACACGTTATCAGCACAAGACTCTAACCACTTGAGTAGAAGCTTTGAGATTGAGCATAATGATTGTCAATTATTTTATGAACTTCCTTCATGATTAAATTATGGATTTAAGGTAAGTATTTAACTTTTTTTTCTTTCAAATTCTTGATATTCTATAATTTGATTTTAAATACAAGCAAAGACGATAAATTTTGATTGCAACTCTAATGGAGTTTTTAAGAAATTATAACCAGGTGAAGTGATAAAATTTCTATGCCTTGCCATGATTAAATTCATGTATGATTGTGGGCAAAGAATTGAAAACTCGTCCAATTGAATTTGCTCCATTCTCATTCCCTTTAGAGAATGTGATAGCAGTATATGATAAGTCTCAAAGAACACAAAATTATTACCGTGAATGTATCAATGGATGTGGACGTGGCAATAGATGAAATTATAATAGTCATCGTTGTGATAATGAGAATAATAATTATTCTCAAAATAATCTTTCTGTGAAAGTAATATTTGTCATCGATTTGACATGAGATTTTATAAAGCACAAATAGATAATTATGATCCATTCATGATGTGAATGCGACAATATCTGATTTATGAAGACATATTCATTCTTGGAAGAATATGAACATGCTATTGGTATTGAATATACCACACTCACCTCTAGAAGGAGGTTTGAGATGATATAAGATAATAATGTCATTACTATGCCATGAATGGTTACTGGTCAAGTACCTATTGTACGCCAAAATATTTTGGCAATGTGATTATTAAAGGACAACAATAATGCAAGAAACATATCTTGCACATAATTTTGACCATGACCATAATGGTATAACTTTCTCTTTAAAAGAGTTATTCACCACATGGATGTTGATGAATTTGTGGTAGTACAAAATTAATTGAGAGCTCTAGAAGAGCCAATTATTACTATTTTGGAGAAACACAATTGATTATCGATAAGGTATTGTATTGTAATAAGTCTCAAAGAAACTTATTCAGTTTCCAAAGTATACGCGAAAGCGGTTGATTATATTGAGACTGTAAATAAAGTAAAGATTTAATATCTTCTATACTACAACTTGTAGCGGGATAATCTATATGTCAAAAGTTACCCGCTTTATTCTCCAGTTTGTACATGTCATGGTGTAAATTTGAACTTTATCAATATTGATAATTTATTCAGTTGGCATTTGGGCTAGGCATATCAATTTAAGTATGATGTGCAAAAATAATAGAGAATTCACATGAGTAAATATTAAAGAACTAGAAAGATCTTTACGAATTCTCTTAGGTTGCTTGTTCTCGTTAATTGATAGACCAATTAAAATTGGGATTGAATCCCATGAATGCTGGAAATATCAAAGGTGAATATGGGCCCATTTATCTGCCATGTATACCACATAAGATGCATCTATGAGATGGTTACATGTACGATTATTATTAACCTGCAACCTGGCCGGTACTTGCGAGGTAACTTGCTCAATAATTTAATTTCGAGCATAATTTTCAGATTTTATATTCAAAAAGTTCATCTTGATAAGTTGGTTTAGCAAAATAATTTATTGAGTGTCTCCACTTAATAGCTAAACTGTTTCTTATGAGAACAAAGTTTTATATATATATATATATATATATATATATATATATATATATATATATATATATATATATATATGTCAATTTGATATGTGTTATATACGAACGTATATTGCATTCTCTCCTCACAAATGGTTTAGGGTCATAGAAACAAATAATTTCATTATTATTATTAATGTGCGGTGTATATTTTCATTAACACCATAATGCACAAAGATGAATTTTTAAAGTTGAGGAAGCAAGTTAGTTTTCTAACATGAGAGTGAGACACCATAATTCAAGTAGAATTGATTCCATATGAAAGACATGTAGTTTTGGACATGTAGTTCAAATACTTAAAAGTATAAAGTCAATGGTATGTGCAATCAGTTTTCAATATCTTATTTGTCTAGAATGACATGAAAAACTTGATATGCATCTAAAGTCTATAATATGACTTATGTGACTTAACTTATATGAAAATCCATGAAGGATTTAAGTTGCTTGAAGCATATACAATTCTTGATCTTGAGGTACCACTTCCTCAGTGCAATTTATACACAAATATATTTTGCCATAACTATAAGCATGATAATGTGATAGCGAGGATACCTTTATGGAGATATTGAAGAGCCATTCCACGATATTTGTGAAGACATTATATATCTATCAAGAGTTACGATTTCAAGGTGCAAATATTCATTATAGTTAATATGGCTTATTTATTTATCAAATCTCTACCAACGATCTCTTGAAGATGGTGCACAAGATTGGAATGCGAAGGCTCAAGGATGTGAATTGATGCTCTCTTTAGGGGGAGTTAATGCGTATTGCGCTTTTTTTCCCTTACAAGGTTTTGTCCCACTGGGTTTTTCTTGCAAGGTTTTTAACGAGGCAACCAATAGGCACATTTCTAAACGTGTGTACTCTTTTTCCTTTTCTAGAATTTTTTTCCCACTGGATTTTGTTTTAATTAAGGTTTTAACGAGACACATTACTTATTGAGTAGACATTCAAGGGGGAGTGTTAAGAATAGAATTCTATTTATAGTGAATGTATATCTTGTAGAGAATTTTACTTTGAGACTAAGTCATTTTTCCTCCTATAAATAGAGGGGTCTTACCCCATTGTAAATCACCCCAAAATTCAATAAGAATTTTCTCTCTCTCTTTCTCTGCAATATTGCTCTTTTTCTTTTATTATTTTATAACAGAGTTTAATTTGTTATTATAAGTAAATTTTAAACAATTACGTTACTTTTACCGGTTGTAACCCGTAGCTTTTTTTTTATTTTCAATATTATAGATTTACCTTTAGGTAATCTGAATTTAAATTCAAAATTTAAACTCATACCAAAATCCCTCGTAAATTATATACCTTAAATAGGTTCCCCTCATTCCTCCCCTTTTCCCTTTTTCAACGGCGTGTATATCGTCAAACCCTTTGACTCAACAGTCTCAAACGTGCGAATTCCATATTATAAAAATCTTATACTGTATACTATTCTTCTCTAGTCCGTGTGCCTTTTCTTTCACACATATATATATATATATAGATACACCCATTCACCCACACACATTCTCAAGAAACCCAATATCACAAACATTTTTACATACCCAAAACAAGATTTCCTTTATTCAAACTGCTTATCTTATAATTGGGTTTTCTTCATATTTTATTTTCTATGGGAAACTTAACTTCATGCACTGTGATACCAACTATAAGGAATTCAAAAGCAGCCAGAGTTGTTCTACCAGGAGGAGAAATCAGACAATTTCGTGAACCAATAAAAGCAGCAGAACTCATGTTAGAGAATCCAAATAATTTCTTAGTGAATTCAAGTTCGTTGAATATTGGTCGTAGATTTTCAGCTTTGTCTGCCGATGAAGATTTGGAGTTTGGAAATGTTTATATTATGTTTCCGATGAAGAGAGTGAATTCAGTTGTGACAGCTTCTGATATGACTGTGCTTTTATTGGCTGCTAATTCTGCTGCTAAGAGAATTTCTGGTGGAAATGTTAAGATTTCGCCGGAAGTGTCAGCGACGGCGCCGGAGTCAACACCGGAGATCAACGCCGGTGGACGGAATACGGATGGGATTGAAGGGTTTCCGGTTGAGCATGAGTTGAAGTATAGGTTGTCATGTAGATCAAGGAAACCTTCGTTAGCGACTATTTTGGAAGAACCAGTTTGTTCTAGATGAAAATTTTAATAAATTTTTTTCGACACAGATTTTTGGTGAATATTTATTTTAAAAAGAAAAGAGATTTAGTTGGAGATTTAATGTGAAAAGAAAGAGATTTATATATTATATATATGCACTAAATACTGTTAGTACAGAATTTTTAAGAATAGATATCCAAGACGTGTAATATGGACGACAATTTTAATGTCTATATTCGCCTTAATGTATGATACATATATGTGCATGAATATTTATTAATATGTTGTAGGGTTCAAATCTTATTGTATGCTGCCATGCTGGCTATGTATGTCTTTATTGTGTAAGCTGGGATAAACATTAGTGGCAAAATGCTTATGCAAGTGTGGGGAATAAACCCCCACGGAAATAATATTTACAATAATAAAGCGGAATAATAATGTAATATCGAGATATGGTAATTAAAAAGAGTAACAATGACATCAAGATTGTTACGTGAAAAACCCTTTTGAATAAGGGAAAAAAGCACGGCCCCGAGAGAAGCAACTGATATCATACTATAGTAAGGAATTTTACACTTTATAGTTCCGAGTAAAATACTCCAAAGACCACTACAACACTCAAAAGATATAATCCTCTTTTGATATTCCCACCTTACTACAACTCTCTATTTTTCTCACAGACTACTTTCTTATACCTTGTCTACCAAAACCTCACTCTTTCTTTCTCTCTTTGTTGGTGTGTGGAAATGAGAGTTGAAGCTCTCCTTTTATAGCCAAAGCTTCACTCTCTAAAGCCTACAATATTTGACAATTTATACACACTTTTCACAATTCAACAAAGTTGGCTACCAACCCAAAGAAATTCAACAAGGTTGGCTACCAAACCAAACTAATTCAACAAAGTTGGCTACCTAACCAAACCAAGTCAATAAGGTTGGCTACCAAACAAAAAAATCTTTTATTAGGCACATGCCTAATACTTCTTCAATGAGATGGACATCATCAATCTCCCCCTCCAGTCTCATTCATCTAGAGGAGGTAGCAATGTCTTCTAGTTTGAGTGCATGCCGACAAGTTCTTTGCATAGCTCGAACTTGTTCCTTGGTACTACCTTGGTCAGCATATCTGCTGGATTCTCATTTGTGGAAATCTTCAAGACTTTTAGAGATTCATCATCTACCATTTCTCGAATCCAATGATATCTCACGTCAATGTATTTTGTCCTTGCATGGTACATAGAGTTCTTGCTAAGGTCTATTTCACTTTGATTGTCACAATAGACAACATACTCCTTCTGATGCAATCCAAGCTCTTGAAGGAACCGTTTGAGCCATATCATCTCCCTGCCAGTTTTTGTAGCGGCAATGTACTCTGCTTCAGTTGTTGAAAGTGCACACACTTCTGCAACTTAGACTGCCATGATATAGCTCCCCTTGAAAATGTAAACAAATATCTACTAGTGGATTTTCTGTTGTCAATATAACCTACCATATCAGCATCTGTATAGCCATTCAAGATTAGATCAGATCCTTCAAAGCACAAACAATCTCTTTCCTACAATTAACATGTCATCCACATACAATAACAATGTAATAAAATTATTCTCAGAAAATCTTTTGAAGTATACACATGGATCAGAATAGGTCTTTAGGTATGTTTGACTTTTCATGAATAAGTCAAACTTCATGTACCACTGCCTTGATGCATGCTTCATTCCATAAAGACTCTTATTCAATTTGCACACCATGTGTTTCTTTCCAGCTACTTCAAATCCTTCTGGCTGCTCTCTTTTTCCAAATCTCCATGAAGAAATGCAGTTTTCACATCCAACTGCTCCACTTCAAGTTTAGGCTAGCTGCTAAGCTCAAAATTTTTCGAATAGAAGTCATTTTGGCAACACGTGAGAAAATTCCGTCAAAATAAATACCTTTCTTCTGTTCGCAACCTTTAACCACCAATCGAGCTTTGTATCTGACCAGCTTGCCATTTCCGTCTGTCTTGAGTTTAAAGACCCATTTGCATTTGAGTGACTTTTACCCTTTGGAAGTTCAACTAGCTTGTACGTGCCATTTTTCTATAGAAATTCCATCTCTTCTTGCATAGCTTTCATCCACTGGTTCTTTTTTGGATGGGAAAACACCTCCTTAAGACTTTCTGGCTCCCCCTCATCACTAATGAGGACATACTCTGTGGAGGGGTACCTGCATGACTCTACCCTTGGCCTCTCTAATCTCCTCAGAGGTTGAGGTTGTTCTTCTTCCTTAGTGGGGTGCTTCGGCACCTTCATCAAGTTGCTCCCCCTGCTCAATAACCTCACCAGGTTTCTCCCCCTACTCGGCAACCTCGTCGGTCGTACTTTCTGAACTTGTGGGATTGTTAGAAGTAGAAGGAATAGTAACAAGGTTAGGAATTATACCATTCTTCGCCTTTTCTGACATGTCAGCAGCAGTTCCAACTTCACTTTCTCAGAAGACTACATCTCTGCTTCTGATGACCTTCTTCTTTACAGGATCCCACAATCTGTACCCGAACTCTCCATCTCCATATCCGATAAATATGCAGGGAACAGATTTATCATCTAGCTTTGTTCTCTATTCTTTTGATACATATGCAAAAGCTCTGTAACCGAACAACTTCAGATGCGAGTAGGACACCTCCTTGTTGGTCCAAACTCTCTCTGGGATGTCAAACGCCAACGGAACTGATGAACTTCTATTGATCAGGTAACAGGCTGTCTGGACTGCTTCACCCCAGAATGACATAGGTAGTTTAGCCATTCCGAGCATGCTTCTCACTTTCTCCACAATGGTGCGATTCATCCTCTCGGCTACGCCATTGTGCTGTGTGGTTCCAGGAACTGTCTTTTCATGTCTGATCCCATGACTTGAATAGTACTCTTCAAATTCCCTTAAAGTGTACTCACCTCCATTGTTACTTCGGAGACGTTTTAGCTTTCGACCTGTCTCCCTTTCTACTAGAGCATGAAACTTCTGAAAAACTTGAAACACCTGATCTTTGATTTTCAAAATATAAACCCATAATTTTTGTGAAGCATCATCAATAAAAGTAACAAAATATTTTTTACCGCCCATTGATGCAATTTCCATTGGGCCACAAACATCAGAATATACTAAATCAAGTATATTCAATTTTCTTTCAAACGACGCCTGAAATTAGACTCTATGCTGCTTACCAAATAAACAGTAATCACAGAGTTTTATTGTTGTACCTTTGGCATAAGAAATAAGTGATTTCTTGGAAAGAATCTGCAATCACTTCTCGCTCATATGACCCATTCTTTTGTGCAAAAAATCTGCGTAGATCTCATCTTGTGTCGCGTTTAATTTGCCTTGGTATATTTCTGCATTTGTCATGTACAACGTGCCACAAGCAACTCCCTTTGCAATCACCAATGATCCCTTAGTGAGTCTCCACTTTTGATTTGTAAAATAGTTCTCGTATCCATCTCGGTCTAAAGCAATCCCGAGATCAAGTTCATCCGCAAATCAGGTACATGCCGCACATCCTTTAGAACCAATATGCATCCGACATTTGTCTTGATACAAATGTCACCAATCCTCGCAATTATTGAGTAACTTGTGTTATCCATTCTCACTGTGCCTAAATCAGCTGCTACATTTCTGCAAAAAAGATCTCTTACCGGTGTAGCATGGTAAGATGCTGCTGTGTCAACCACCCATTCCGACTCTGGACCTGACAGGTGCATGCATTCCTCTTTCTCACTTATAAAGAGAACAACATTATCATTGTTTTGCACCATGGCGGCTGTGTTGTCGTTATTTTTCTGGCCACTTGTTTCACCTTTGCCCTTTCTTAGATTTGGGCAATCTCTTTTGAAGTGACCTGGTTGATCACAGTTGTAGCAATTTATGGCTCTTGATTTGGATCGGTTTTTTGACTTCCCACGAGCTCCGGATCTACCATAGTTGTTCGAACACCTTTGATAACTCCTGCCTCTACCTTTTGTGATGAGAGCTTGTCCTTGATTTTCGGGCTTCTTTCTCATCTTTTCATTGAGTAAAAGAGCCGATGTAACATCTTTCAACTAAATAGTAGTCTTACCGTGCAGGATGGTTGTTGCCAAATTATCGTACGAAGATGGCAATGAGTTCAATAGCAAGATAACTTTATCTTCTTCCTCGATTTTCACTCCGAGGTTGGCAAGCTGTGTGATTATCTATTAAACACATTTAAATGTGACAAAAAATTCATACCTTCGCCCATGTGTAGGGCGTATAACTTCTTCTTCAGGTGCAATTTATTTGTCAGCGTTTTGGACATGTATAGGCTCTCCAACCTTTTCCAAATTCCACGTGCAGTAAATTCATCAATGATGTTATTTACCACATCATCCGATAAGTGCAACCTGATTGCGCTAGCAGCTCTTTCATCCAAGTCAGCCCAATCCTCAGCTTTCATGGCATCAGGCTTTTTGGCATTAGCATCTAGTACCTTATGTAATCCTTGTTGGATGAGCAGATCCCTCAGCCTTCTTTGCCATGTTGAAAAACCGTTATCTCCGTTGAATTTAGCTACCTCTTACTTTACTCCGAATATTTTTATTTTTCACCGAGTATAGTACTACCGACAGTGAATAGTATTTTAGTAAACGAGCAGAACCTGTGCTCTTATACCAGTTGTTGGGAATAAACACCCCACAGAAATAATATTCACAGTAATAAAAGCGGAATAATAATATAGCACCGAGATATGGTAATTATAATAAGTAACAACGACACAAAGATTTTTACGTGAAAAACCCTTTTGAATAAGGGAAAAAACCACGGCCCCGAGAGAAGCAACTGATATCACAATAGTAAGGAATTTTACACTTTGTAGTTCCGAGTAAAATACTCCAAAGACCACTACAACACTCAGAAGAAATAACATCTTTTGATATTCCCACCTTACTACAATATTGCTCACTCTCTATTTTTCTCACAGACTATTTTCTTATACCTTATCTGCGAAACCTCACTCTTTCTTTCTCTCTTTGTTGGTGTGTGGAAATGAGAGTTGAAACTCTCCTTTTATAGCCAAAGCTTCACTCTCTAAAGTCTACAATATTTGACAATTTACACACACTTTTCACAATTCAACAAAGTTGATTACCAACCAAAGAAATTCAACAAGATTGGCTACCAAGCCAAACTAATTCAACAAAGTTGGCTACCTAACCAAACCAAGTCAACAAGGTTGGCTACCAAACCAAAGAAACTTTTATTAGGCACATGCCTAGTACTTCTTCAATGATATGGACATCATCACTAAGTACAAACTTTTAGAAAGGCCAAAAAGCCAAATACGTCTACACCCCATTCAATTTCGCTTTGTTTTTCATTTTGACACTCTATCTATGCCTTGTTCCATTTTGGGCCTTCAACTATATTTTATATGTTCCATTTTAATCCTCCAACTCAATTGTTTATGTTCCACTTTAACACAAAAGTTGAAACCGGTGCAAAAAATATAATGCGTGTGCATACGCAAATATGAGGTGTAGTAAAATCCAATTAGATATGGCCACCTTATTTTTTCATCCATGTCAAATAGGTGAATACTAAAATACCCGAACCTGGCCGTATTTTTTTTATCCACTATGACCTCATCTTCATTCTCTAAGTTCCAAATCTTTCATCCGCCGATTTTATACTCGCCCGTTCAGATGAAATAAACCCACAAAAATTATGGTCGGGTTCATGTATTTTAGTATTGACCCGTTTGATATGGATGAAAAAACTAGGTATCAACATTCAATTTGATATTTATTATGCCTCAAATTTGTGTATATACACACTATATTTTTTGCATTGATTTTAGCTTTTGTGTTAAAGTGGAACATAATAAATAGAGTTAGAGGAGCAAAATGAAACATATAAAATAAAGTTGAAGGACCAAATTGGAACAAGGCAAAAATAGAAAAATAAAATATGATGCCAAATTAAATGGATTGTATATGTACTTGACCTTTTAGAAAAGAAAATGCTACATGTAGAGTAACGACTGCAAAATAAACTAATAGCAGGGCCATACTTTAAGCAATTCAAAACACCTTTTTGGGAAAACTATATCGAACAGTAGTCGTTTGGTATGATACATAAACAAAAATAATTTTAGAATAAAAATTTAGTACTGTCTTATCCCTTGTTTGATTATTAATCTCGTGATATATTTTATGATTAAAAATAATATCGAGAGAATTTATACCTGCTAAAGGATAGAATAGTAATCCTATAATCAGTAAAATTGATAATCTCAGAATTAATACAACATATCATGCAGTCAATAAGAAATTATACTAGAATAACTAATTATTTCAGCAAAATTATTCCCAACATAATTAATTTCAGCATAACTTGTTTTCGCACAAAAGACCCCTGTGTATATTTTGCTAAGTGATGTAATTATTTTTTGTCATAAAAAATTTGGCCCTTTACTTTATAAGCTCCAAAAACTCGATCTATAATAGGCAAATGAGACCTTTTATGTTCTATCAAAATAAAAAAAAAAATACTAGTATTTGATTTCTAATGGCGTTTTTTTTTCATCAAAAGAAAATACATTAAAATTCTAAAAGGGGACTCAAATAGAATCATTTATTCAGAGACTGATCATATCATACTTTGGGACCTGATACTATTTTTCCAGAAGCAATAGACTATTCAATATGGATTGGCCAGGTCTGTACGTATTAGGAGAACACTTCCTTTGACCTTAAGATTCTGAATACTTTGATAACGATCGAATGCTCGATTTATGGTCAACCATGCAAGCTAATTTTAGGGACCTCATCTGATCCCTTTTGTAGTTTCATCATTCTTCTTTAATTACACAGCAGAAAAAGTTATTTTTACCCTGCTAAGATATTGTGACGTTTTATTTTTTACTATTACTTAGGTTTTTTTATTATTTTTCTTAATTATAAAATGTGCTCGTTAGACTTATTGTTTGATACATTGATGATTGGGATTTGCTCTTGATGATATTTGGAGGTTGTGCTTTAAATTTTAGCTTATTTGAAGTAGATTTAAGTATTAAATCGTATATTGAATTGTTAAAATTGGAAGAATAAATTTTTGTTCTGTGCAATTTTCACTTCAGGCCTATTTGGCCTCAAGTGCATATGAAATGTAAATTTTTCACTTTAGACTAATTTTTTAAGGTGGGTAGGCTTGCAATTTTTTTTTTTTTTTTTTTTTTGCAAAATAAGGGCATTTGTATATATACCCGCTTTTGTGTCACATTTTAACTTGTGCCCGCTTTGCAAAATATAATTGTAAGCATAGCCGCTTTTTCGCATAACTTCAGCATACATTGCTGAAGTAGCAAAGACAATCACGCAAAACTTCAGCATTCTAGTAGTCGGACCTGAAGTTCAGCTCTAGTGCTGAAGTTTTTGTGTTGCTGAAGTTTTTTCACCACCTACAGTGGTGTACGGAGGATTTTTCGTAAGCAGTGTCACACTTTAAAAATGTACAAGTAAACAAAGCACTACTAACAACATCATACAAAAAAAGAATACAATTCAAATCAACAATTCTTTTCGATGAATTTTGTTTTTTAAAAAGAATTTAATATAGCCTCATTAGAAACAATACTAAATACTATTGTTCTATATAAAGTACCTAATAATCACTAAAAATTCATATACTGTTTCTAATCAATTTTATTCGCTATAAAGGAGATGGAAGAAAAAAAAAGAATAGTGCAACAACTAACGATACTTTATTGTTACAACGTTATAGAAACGGTTCCTGCTTAATATAATGTACCTTTTGTGTATATGAGTCACAAAAATTTTGGATTAATAATTGAAGCTTTTAGGATTTGAACACGTCCAAAACAAAATAAAAAGGCACTTGACCAACTTGACTACATAATCAGCTATTTCAAGTGGTGTCACTTAATTTATTTTAACCGTATTGTATTTCTGTCTTTTAAATATATATACACAGTTAATAAAATTTTCGGACTAAGTGGTGTCATGTGACATCGCTTGGACTCAAGTAAATTCGCCGCTGACCACCTATATTAATATTACATACTAGAGTTGAAGTTTTTGTGTTGTAATTGGAAAACTTCAATTCTAGAGCTGAAGTTTTGTGTTGCAATTGAGAAACTTCAGCTCTAGAGTAACATTCCCTTCATATCTATGATCTAGAGTTGCTACATAAATTTCAATGTAAGAATGTAAACGTCATGCAAAAATTGAAGTTTTTAAAAATTATGTAATCCAAAACTTCCAACAAAAAGAATTAAAAAAACATTGGAGAAAAGTTTGTTATGCAGAGGAAGAGGCAAATCCGAAAATAAAGAAGATAAAGAACACCAAATTTTAATGTGGAAAACCCTTCAAATCGAAGGTAAAAACCACGGGATCACAAAGATTCAAAAAGCTCCACTATAACAATAAGAGGGTTACAAAAGTTCTCCAAATTGGCAACATAAGAAGTGCCAAACACGGAGAAACAATAACAACAAGAGCAACAACTAATCAATTGAAGAAAGAGTACAATTCACAAAAATAAAGCTGCTGTTCAAGGCACGAAATCAGATGCTACGAGCCTACGTGCCTTACTCGGGCTACGCGCCTTACTCGGTCTACATGCCTTACTCGGGATACGTGCCTTGCTCAGGCTACGTGCCTTACTCAGGCTACGTGCCTTACTCAGGCTACGTGCCTTACTCAGGCTACGTGCCTTACTCATGCTACGTGCCTTATTCAGGCTTTGTGCCTTCGACAACAAAAATAACAAAGGTTCAACTACGGTTGAACAACAACTCAGGCTATGTGCCTTCGCCATCAAGAATGGCAAGAGTCAACTACGGCTGAACAACGACTCAGTCTCTGTGCCTTCGCCCAAGAATTCAACTATGAGTTGAATTGGAACTCAAGCTATGTGCCTTCGCCATCAAGAATGGAAAGATTCAACTACGGTCGAACAACAACTCAGGCAATGTGCCTTCGCCATCAGTAATTGCAAGATTCAACTACGGTTGAACAACAGCTCAGGCTACGTGCCTTCACCCAAAAGGTTCAACTAAGAGTTGAACTGTAACTCAGGCCATGTGCCTTCGCTATCAGAAATTGCAAGATTCAACCACGGTTGAACAATAATTTAGGCTACGTGCCTTCGCCGAGAAAGTTCAACTAAAAGTTGAACTGGAACTCAGGCCATGTGTCTTCACCATTAAGAATGCCACGGCTCAATTACGGTTAAATAACGACTCAGGCTACGTGCCCTCGCCCAAAAACTCAACTTAGGTTGAACTGGGACTCAGGTCATACGCCTTCGCCATCACGAGCCTAATCTCGCTCAAACAGCAAGGCTGAACACCCTCGCCCTGAAAGCTAAAGAGTTCAACCCCGTTTGAACTAAGATCAGGCCAAGCGCCCCCCACCATTGGACGCAGCAAGGCCTGTTCCTCAACGAACGAAGGAACGAGTTAAGCACCCTCGCCATTCAAGTAAGTACTCCTAACTCGAACTAAGATTCAAGCCGTAAAAGTTCGGTCCCGGTCAAATTGCAAGGCCACGGCCAGCTGTTCGACCACGACCGAGCTGGGACTAAGGCTATATGCCGTTAAGGCTATATGCGCCCTCGCCAAATAATGGCTACAACTTGCTCATACCAAGTAAAGGAAAATGATAAAGCAAAAAGTGTGTAATCATGGCTAAGGCCATCCATGCTAACAGCCTACCTAGTTTTTGACTAAGGCAAGTAGACGACCCGACAACAGTCAAAGTCATTTACCTGGCCAAGGCCATCAACGTCATCATGATCAAGGCCATCGACGTTACCACGACCAAAGTCATAAAAGGGCTAGCACACCTGCCAGAAAAACTCTAAGGTAAAACACCTTTGCGGTTCAGTCCTACAGAAACGTGCGCCAGTATAACAAGCACCACGAAACGGCTATTCAATTTTCAGCCGATGCTTTGCCTTCGAAACGGTTATAAGGACCTGAGATTATTGAAAGGGCGTTCCGTACGCCTTCAAACTTTGGACGTCACCAAGCTATGCACCGGGCGCACCCATACTCTTTTCGGCCATACGGCATACAACTCGACTGCCGAGAATAAGGTTAACACCTTACGAGGCCAGAAGCCGTCGACATGAAGATATAATCTCGGTTGAAAATGGCTACGTCCAGCTTGAAGGTAAAAATAGCTACGTCCATCAAAGTATAAATGGTTACGGCCATCTCAAAAATATAAATGGCTGCAACCATCTTCAAAGTATAAATGGCTACGGCCATCTCCGCTATGGTCACCTTCAAGGTAAAAATGGCTACGGCCATCTTCAAAGTATAAATGACTACGGCCATCTCCAAAATATAAATGGCTACGACCGTCTTCAAAGTATACATGGCTACGGCCATCTCTTAAATATAAATGGCTACGGCCATCTTCAAAGTATAAATGGTTGCGGTCATCTCCAAAATATAAAGGGCTACGGCCATCGTCAAAATATAAATGGCTACGGCCATCTTCAATGTACAAACGGTTGCGGACACCCCCATATGTAAACGGTTGGGGCTCTCGACAAAGTGCGTCTGGGGTCATCAAATTCGAATACGGCCCGTACTATTGACTCCACTACGGTCAAGTCCGTCAATACAACCATCAATTTCGACATTATAATCTCCAATATATAAATGACCACGGCCATCCTAGGTTACCACCAAAACAGTGTTCGATCTCCCCCTCCGAATTTCTTGAACTATACTCGCTCATCGAGTCGTCCGAATTCCGACCTCAATAAACAGAGAGATTAACTGTATGGGTCAAAATTAGATTAGAGGAATTTGGTGCGAGATCAAGGCCATGGACGTACACACCAAGGACGTGGGCATATATACCAACGGCCATCTTCGTGGACGTACACACCAAGGACGTGGGCGTACACACCAACGGCCATCTTCATGGACGTACACACCAAGGCCGTGTATGTGCATGCCAAGATCGGACCGTCATCAACGGTCGTGGCCGTCCGGGCCATAAAGTATCTAGTTTACCTTGGAAAACTCAAAGGGAATATTCTACCGAATATTCTCTGTAAATTGTACCTTTTTGATTATTTCGAGGAGGATCTCCTATTATAAAAAGGAGACCCTAACATTGTAAAAAGGGGCCTCCTCTTACTCTCTCTAAAAAAGATGTAAACATATCTCTCCAAAGAAATGAGAGAATATGTGATCCAATACTTTCATCAGATCCAAAAGGGGTCATGAAGCTCTTGTACACGTCTATTATCCATCTTTATAAAAAGAAAGTAGATCCGTATCACGGAAGACCGGGTGAATCTTTTTCTTTATTCATATTTTTGTTACTTAATGCATCTTTATTTATGCTATGAAATCTGATTATAATCGTCATCAATATTTATATCCAACTATGTCTTTTAGTTCGTATTATTCGTCTCGGATCTAGAGTTAATTATTTTTAACTAGGATTTATCCATCATTTATTTTGATTGTTTTATGATCGTAAAGTATATTCATAACTTTTGAGTTAAACATCGTGCATACTAGCCATGCATGTGGACAATAAGGGAAACAACAAAGATACAGAAAGAACCACTTAGGACAACAAATCCTATGTTGCTGCCTTCCTAAACCTGCGAGCTCAGCCAACTGCAATATGAAGCAACATTTCTTGTGTTTGTCGTTGTAATCTGATATATAATTCCAATCAAGTTTTTCATGTCTGTTATAAGTTGTGTTCAACTTCTCCTTCTTCCTTTGTAGCTCTACCCTCTGCCGTAGAGTATTTAAATGTGAATCAACAATATTGGCGGAGCTCCCTGCAATAGTTTAGAAGACAAAAGACCAAATTATACCCTCTTTCCAATCGTTTCTTTTTTTATAAATTGTTCTAATTTATATGACGTAGTTTTATTCGGTACGGAATATAAAAAAGCTTCAAAAGATACAATTGTGAACTTACAGTTTTAAATATGATAATGTAACATTTGCACAGATTATAAGATTTTTGGAACTTATGATCTTAAATATGTCACAATATTTATATAGTACAAAAACTCCTCATTGAGAGTAAAATGAAAAATTTAAAGTTAAATTATTTTCAAAAATAAGAATACGTTCTTTCTTTTAACGGGTTAATAAGAAAACAATGTCATATAAACTGGAAGGAGACGGAGAAATAAAGTAAAATCTTGGACTTCCTCGTGGAACTACTTTAAAAATAAAGAAACATGAGACAAGTGAAAACAAAGTATTAGAAGCTGATTTATGTTTGATATAAAAGGAAACAAAAATTAGATGAAGGGATAGGTAATTAAGAGAATTAATTAATTACCTTCCCCACGGAAGCTGCGAGACATGATTATATGATAGTTTTGTACTTTAGGCATACGTTGTTTGCTTAAGCAACAGAAGAGAGGGGAAACGGCAGCCATAATTCAAAAGAAAACACTGATTGAATATTCGTCAAGATGTAAGATGCTACCACTCATATATATATATATAGAGCAACCTGGGGCATAACACACTATCTGTGTATATTAAATTCCAATATATTTGAACATGTTTACTAACAGCTACAACTATGTGTCAAGCTATTGTGTAAAGAGATTGCTCTTTTTGCTATCCAAAAATAAAAAAAGAAGCCAAATGTTATGTAAGTGGGAGCTAATTAAGAATCTTATGTTTAAGTTGGAACTTTTATGTGTATGTCAAACTATTACGTACCACTAGTAATATCTGGCTAATAATGGTGATTGGTAAATGTGCATATTAAGCCATTCAAGCGTTTGCTTTACCAAAAGTTATAGGCCCCAAGATTAAAAATGATTACACTTTGCCTTCATTTTTACTTATCCACTATAATTTTTGCACACCCTTTAAAAAATAATAAATAAAATACATAATTTATCATAATACTCAAATAAATTGATGCATAGTTATAATGACTTGAAAAATAATTTGAAATGAGTAATTAATAATGTGGATATAATAGGGAAAAAAAAGCATTTTCTCTTGATATGCTAAAAATTATAAGTAAAAATAAAAAATTATTTTTAGAATACTGAACAAGTAAGAGTAAAGGAAAAAGTATATAATTGTCGTTAATAGAAGTTTTCAAATTTTATGTTTTGTTTCTTTTGACATTTGGTTGAGATTATTGAGAAGAGTAAGTACCATAGCAAATTTGTCGCATAATACAGTTACCTCCTCTTCGTTCATTCATTAATTTACCCGTTTTAAGCGTTGTCATTTTCCAACTTCAGCTTTCATAAATCATTGTTTCTCTTTGTCCGTTTGATTGATCCATAAATTAGAAAGTAAGTCCTTTGTTTCCTTAATACACGAATTTTATTTAAATAAAATTTGACTTTAGATCACAAATTTCATTGAGCGGCTCCTACAACACATTAATTGAACTTTTAACAACACCATGTCGACATTCATATTGTTTAGCTCAAAGTTCTCATATATTTTATAAGCGTGAATCAATTAACATAAATGGAGGGCCAATCATAGCAGATCGTAATAAATCATAAGATCAAACGAAAAATGTAAGAGACAAAAGTGATAAGTTAAGGAGAGGGGGGTGGAAATCTTTTATTGATTAAGATTGACATGGTCTGCTTCTCCATGGAGAGGTTCAGAACCTTACAGTGGTTTTCTCCCCTCTTTTAGTAGTGGAGGTGAAGAAGAAGTAGCAGCCCCTCTTTTAGGGTCCATTCTCTTAATATTTATAGCTGTTAATCTTGCCAGCTGGCGAGGGACGGTCATGGCCGCATCGAAGGGACGTCCGTGAATAATAAGTAGGCCATGGTCTCGTTAATTAGGTCTAGTAACCTCGGAATACATTTGTCAGCGAATTATTATACCTTTTATTAGCCCGAACGAGTTTAGGAGCCAGTTAGATACGCTAATTATCATGAATCTAGTTTTGACCCATACAAATAGCCTCTCTGATTGAGGCCAGGATCCGGCCGAGCTCGATGAGCGGACTTTTCCGAGTATAGTTCAAGAAATTGGGAGGGGAAGATCGAAGGTCGTTTTGGTCGTGACCTAGGATGGTCGTGGTCGTTCATACATTAGAGATTATAATGTCGAAATAAATGGCCTTATCCATTTTGTGTTGACGGTCTTGGCCATAGCGGAGTCAAGGGTCCGGGCCGTATTCGAATTTGATGACTCCAGTCACACTTTGTCGAGAGCCCCAACCGTTTACATATGGGGGATGGCGGCAACCGCTTATACTTTGAAGATGGCCGTAGCTATTTAGACTTTGACGATGGTCGACCGTGTATATTTTGGAGATGGCTGTATACTTAGAAGATGGCCGTAACTATTTATACCTTGAAGATGGTTGTAGCCATTTATACTTTGAAGATGGTCGTAGCCATTTTTTCCTTGAAGGTGGCCGTAGCCATTTATACTTTGGAGATGGCTGTAGTCATTTATATTTTTGAAGATGGGCGTATCCATTCTACATGGACAATCCTTGATTACAATGGAGCTGATGTTAGATGAATTCACATTCGAGGACCATAGTTGCAGTCCTTTAGTAGGTTATCATACGAGCGATTAGCCATAGCCGTTCGTATATCTGAAATGGCCGTTTCCATTTATTTGTATGTATTCTTCTTTTGGTAGGAGACCGTAGTCATCTTATATTTTAGAGACGACGATAAATGTTCACTGCTTTGAGAGGCCCGTAGCCGTCCTTACTTGGTGGATGGCCGTAGTCGTTTCATTCAGGAGACGGCCATAACCGCTTTCGCTTACGAGATGGCTGTGGCCGTTGTTACTTCAGAAATGGATGCAATCAATATTACTCTCAGAGGCGGCCGTAGCCAGCATTACTTTGAAGATGGCCATAGCCACTATTGATTTAGATATGGCCGTAGCCAATTACATATGTTTGAGGAGGATACGGTCATGCTTGACGCGTATTAGAAAGGCGTCATATACTTAGTGACGCATGGGGCGTGCTTTTGGTGTCTTAGGACCATTATAACTGTTTCAACGCTGATGCGCCGATTGACGGTTGAATGGCCGTTCAATGGTATCTGTCATAATGATGTCCGTTACTGTAGACCTGAACCGTTCTGCGGTTGGTCAGGTAGTTAATTTGGCCTTTGGGATTCATGAAAGCCATTTATGCTTTTTCTATAAATAAAGGGATGTATCATTCAGTTCTTACTCCTCCAATATTTGCTTAAGTGAAATTCTGAGAGAGACAACTTTTCTTATTCTCAAATTACTTCTTCTTCTGCTCCTTGTTACTTCGTCCTTCATCCTTTATCTTTCAACCTTCATCTTCGCTGGCTTTTCCGGTGAACTTTGCTTACTTCCTTTTAATATATTGACAATGGCGAATAGCTCTCGTTCCGATATTGCTCCGGTGGAGGTTCCGGCGGCTGAGGGTCCATCTACGGTGGTGAGAACCTCCAATTCGGCTGATATTGACAGGCTCCCATCGGTGACGACATTCTTTCTCTGCCTGGTGGTGCAACGACTGATTTCTCCAACTATGAAGGAGAGGACCAAGTGGACGAAGTCCCATTGATAGGGTATGCATCTCCCAACTGAGGGATCAGTGTGACATTCCTCGTTTCGCTGACATCGTCCTCGCTAGGAGAGGGGAGAGGGTACATGTCGACCACCGAGGGTATTGCGTCTTCTACACCTACCCTTACAAGCTAGGATTCAGACTTCCTCTTCCAATGCTAGTGGTGGACTTCTGTCGCCACAATAGGGTATGCCTTGGTCAGCTCGTCCCTTCCTGCTACAAGCTATTGGCGATGCTGATATAATATGCGGAGTTGGCATGGAGGGAGATTACCCTTGAGAATTTACTAACTCTCTACGCCCCCTAGAGGGTATGAGGTACCATGATTCGGTTGGTCTCTCATGGGGCCAACGTCTTAACTGAGGAGCTTGATGACGAGGTTGATGCACGTCCTTATGAGCACTTTTTCTACATCACGACCGAGCACCTGGTGGCTTGTGCTACCGACTTCCCAGATGAATAGAACCATGCACGTAAGTTTCTTTGACGTTGGTCTCTATTTGTTTTGGTTATATTTTCTGTTTCATATTCGAACGTACTGACCTTCCTCTTCTACCGTAGCTGGAGGAGCACCACCAGAACCTCTTTCCGGCATCCTTGAGTGGGTCGAGGCCGTACTTCCTGTTACTGCGGGAATTCACATGTGGGTATCTTTCTAGGAGTCCCATGGTCGTAGGTCGGCTGCTAGTAAGAATTTGACTTGCTGTGTTGCTCTCATTTCATAGTACTCAGTTTCTTTCCCATGACCTTTCTTCCTTGGTCGATTAGGGCGGCCAAGCCGCAGGAGGACTCCTCAGCATGCTTTCCGCAGACGGGGGGCAACTGCTTGATTGGTTGCAACGCCGGCTCCTCGCCTAGTTCCGAGGGTGACTTCGGTTGAATCTTCAGCGGCTCACTCTCCAGCATGGTCCATGCACCGAGTTGAAGAATCTTCAGTGATCGTGCGTCCCAGGGCAGAGTTGCCACCGAATGAAGATGAGGAAGAAGAGGAGAGGTCGTTGGTTCACCATAGGGTGGCGTTCACCCCAGTCCTTTCGGTGGTGAATAGCTTGGATTCCCCGCTATCGAAAGCAGAGGAGAATGCGGAGGATCCTTCCCTAGAGGGCGGGCATTCAGTGGTTGTTGCCCCGGTTGGCTTAGGCCAAGGTGACATTGTCGCTTCGGTGATTCCAATTTCAGCTCCAGTTGCTGAGAGGGAAGGTAGTTACTTAGCAACTATTTTGGTAGAAGAGACAGGCGCCAATATTTTGGCGAGTGGAGGTGCTTCAACTTCCCGAGCATCAGAGAATTTGAGTTCGAGGACGGCGGAAGGAGGAGGCGCCTTAGGAGAGGGGGATGATTCTGCGTCCGACTTGGACCCTGAGGACGTCCGCCTATTCCAAGAGGGTTATACCCGCCCAACGGTACAGGCCGAAGGGGACTATCGCTATATGGAGATTCCTAATGAGCAAAACCTGCTGCTTGAGGAGGAGAATCCGGTGACGCTGTTTGAGGTTATGTGCTCGGAGGTGGAGATCACGTCTTTGAGGGGCATCTCAGATGTTGGGTTGATGGGCGAGGCGGCCACTCTGGGCATAAAGTTACGAGTGAAGCCTTGGTTTACTTCTTTTCATAGTGCATCTTCTTGTACTAACTATTGTTCTGTTTGCTGTAGTCATTCTTATTGGAGGTGGAGAGCATTCGCTGGGACAACGTCTGTTCGGCAGTTGTTGTAGAAGTATTGCCGCTACCGAAATCGGTCCGTGATTTGCGTGAATGCTTTAGGAACGACACGCGGAGCCGGGAGCTGGTAGAAGAGATGGCGAGGATGGAACTTCATATGCAGCAGACCCTTAATAGTGTAAATGCTCTCGAGGGGCAGACCCATTAAAGGAATAAAGAGATAGACATTGAAAGGAGAGCGGCCACTGAAAGAGCGCCAAAATCAGGCTAAGGCGGCAGAGGCCGCTAAGGCTTTGACTAGGAAGGTGGCTGCCTTAGAGATGGAGACTGCGACCTTGAGGAAGCAGGAAGAGGACGCCCCAGCGAGGGACGACGCACTGCAGGCGACCAGTTGCGCCCAAGAAAGAGAACGTGGATTGGAGAGGGCTGCGACTACTTTCTGAGAGAGGACGTTGAAGGGCGCATTGCTGTTTGTGAGCAGGACGCCCGTGCCGCGGCGGACTGGATTGCCGCCTTGGAGGCCAAGAACCAACGCCTAAGAGACCAGGCCACTTCTTTCGGTCCTGCTCGTAAACTTTGGACTTATGGTGAGGCCCAGCTCGACGTGTATAGGAGATTGTGGGAAGCCGGTGATATACCTAAGGCCACCTATGAGGAAGCCCGCCAAAAGGCTCGTGTTGCTCGCCTTGACTGCGATTTCGACCCGTCTACGCCCGGGGCTGATGATGGCGCTGAGAGCGCTGAAAATGTTGAAGGTGGCATTGGTGGCGCCGAGTGAACAAAGAAAATGTTTGTAATATTTGTTTAATTTTCGTTCTCTTTTTCTCTTTTCCTTTTTGTTGCCATTTTGCTATCTTTTTTCTTTTTGCCAACCTTGGGCCAATGTAACTGGGGGTAAACCCTTGTGAATGTAGTACTTTCTGTTTGTTTTGTATCAATTTCGTACGTTTTTTATTTTTGCGCTCGTTCGAGGGGCCTTGCCTTAGAGTTTTTTAGAGAGGATGCTAATGGTTTTGAGCGGTTAGGTGATTTCGACCATGGTCGAACTAGTTCCTTTGTTAAGAGGAAATTGGTGTAGATGGCTTTGGCCATAGGTAGACGCTTTTGGTCATCACCTTCCTCCACTTAGTAGTGTTGGAAACACGTTCTCAAGGCTTTATACTAAAACGTGTGTTCTTATGTGTAGGTTTTGATGAATGACAAACAAGTGCAAATTGATATATGCGAAGTTCAAGTACAAGTGCATAATTGGTGGATAACGAGATTCAAGCACAAGACAAAGTTTTACAGTTTAAATGAGTCGTTCTTAATTGTGATCTTGATCCGACAACTTGACTCATGACATGGCTTCTCTCGTAAAATTATTTTTACAAAATCATGCATATTTAATTTAATGCTAAATGATTTTAAATCATGCATATTTTCATTAGTCAAAATGATTTTTAAACATGCCTCTAAAAACTGGACTAAGATAATCGATTATGTACTTATGATAATCGATTATGTTAAGCCAAGACTGCATGACAATCGATTGTGAACTAATGATAATCGATTGTGTTAAGGCAGTGAGCATCAGGTTTTTCAAACCTGCATGACAATCGATTGTGATGAGGCAGTGTCCATCAAAGTTTTTCAAAACTCAGAATAATCGATTGTGAAGCTAATGACAATCGATTGTGAAGAGACAGTGTCCATCAGATTTTCAAAAGTCACAAAATAATCGATTGTGAACGTATGACAATCGATTGTGTTGAGGCAGTGTCTTCCAGACTTTTTCAAAATTATTAAATAATCGATTGTGAGTATAAAACAATCGATTGTCACGAGGCAGTGTCTAAAATGATTTTCAAAGTCTGATAAATAATCGATTGTTAACATTGCACAATCGATTGTGAAGCTGACCGTTGTCGTAAAAGTTTTCAAATACCGTCAGGTAATCGATTGTTGATATTAAAATCTGGAAAGGATTTTTTGAACGTTGCTGAATAATCGATTATTGATTTGGTATAATCGATTGTTTTACGTAAAATTTGGAAATGATTTTTTGAACGTTACCAACAATCGATTGTTGATCTTGGACAATCGATTGTTAAGTGTAAAATCTGGGATTGATTTTTGGAACGATTGGCAAACAATCGATTGTGGCCTCCTGACAATCGATTGTCACAGAGTAAAATCAGCAACTCTTAATTTACAATTAGACAACGGTTATGCCAAGTTTTTCAACTATAAATACAGCTTCATTTCAGTGTTTTAAACAGAACAACACACAACAATCGATCATTCTATTGCTATAAGCTTGCATACTATTGTTTATCATTTTATATTCATTTCATAAAGCTTTTGAGAGCCAAAGTCTTGTCCATAGTTGTTGTGATCTTGAACTTACTTCTTTTACTCATATCTACTCATTAAGGAGTGCTTTGTTTGAGTGTTTAGTGTTTTGTACACTTGTAAGAGAATTGTGATTCTCTTGTTGTAAGGAACTTGTGTTTCCTTGGTTGAAGTCTTGGAGTGTTGTATCTCCGAGCAAAGGTGTTAAGGCTTGTGTCCTTAAGTTGTAAAGGTTGGTTAGGCACCCGTAAGCTTAACAGTGAAGTCTTGGAGTGTTGTATCTCCGAGCAAAGGTGTTAAGGCTTGTGTCCTTAAGCTGTAAAGGTTTGTTAAGCACCCGTAAGCTTGACAAGTTAGTGGAAAATCTCGAGAGAGTCTCTCGGGGACTGGACTAGCCACGTGTTGTGGTGAACCAGAATACATCGGTGCGTACTTTATTATTTATCGCACTTATTTACTTCCTGCAATTTTTTAATTCCGCAAAGTTTACGCTAATTTTTATTATAACGCTATTCACCCCCCCTCTAGCGTTAAGCGTCTTATCTAACAATTGGTATCAGAGCCCAACTCTCTGAAGACTTAACAGTTTGAGAGAACCATCCATGGCTTCTACTCGTGACTCTTTTGCAGGAATAGGTGAAGGTGATTTTAACATGTTGCCCCCAATATTTGATGGAAATAATTACTTATATTGAAAAGATCGGATGAGAATTTTCATCACAGCCAACGACTTTTATCTATGGCAAATCATCAAGCATGGTGATCAAATGACAACAAAAGTTGGGAAAGCCAAGGTAAGTGAATACAACACTAATGCAATAAATATGTTATATAGCGCCTTGAATCAGGAAGACTATCAGAAAATTTCCCACTACAAAACCGCCAAAGAGATGTGGGATAAGCTGGAGGAAATGTATGAAAGCATGCCTCAAAAAGCGGACAGCTCATATGATGAATCAACTGCCAATGTCTCATGGCAAACGAAGAAGAAGAGGTAAGTACGTCCAACTCTCACTCGCTTGAAGAAATGCAAAATGCTTATAATAAATTACATAGTGAGTTTGTTGATGCTTCCAAGACTATTAAAGATTTGCAGAAAACTCTGTCGTTGCAAGAAAAAGATTTTCAAAAACAACTCTCTCTAAAAGAAAAAGATTTTGAAAAACTGGTTTTAGAAAATGAGAAGTTGAAAGAGGAAAATAAGTTTTTCGGAAAAAGAAGCGCCAATAAGCCCGAAAGCTCTATTAGAAAGTGTACTTCTTGCTTGCATCTCAAAAATGAAGTAGAAAGGCTTAAAGGCACATTAGATAAGTTTAATTCTTCGCACAAAAATTTGAATGATGTTCTTGATAATTTGAAGTCAACCAAGCATGGCATAGGCTTTAAGAATGAGCCTAAAGAAAAGGTTGAAGCCAAACCCCAACCACCTAAGGCTCAACCTAGGATTAATAAAACAAATACTTATCCTAGAAATAGCAATCCTAGAACAAATATGCATGCTAGACCAAATGATGAACATTTTAGAAGACCTAGCAATGACTTACCACCTAGAAATAACTACCCTAGAAATGATGCATATTATAGGCCAAATACTAGAAGGAATTTTGAACCCTTCAGAGCACCTAGAAATGATTTCCAACGTAGAAATAGTTATTCTAGAAATGCTGCTCATAGTAGGAGAAATGATGTTCATAAAGCACGCAATAGTCATAATGTTGAAAATAGAGTAAACCATTTTCGTCCGTCAAGTTACTATGAACCTAGAAGGATGCATAAACCCAAGATGACTTGTCATTATTGTAGACGCATTGGTCATATTCCTCCTGCATGCTTTACACGACATAGACATATCACTCAATCGGATCATTATAATATGCCTAACTCTCAAGGACCCAAAATGGCATGGGTACCTAAAACGCATTAATTTGTTTTGTAGGTATGTTTGAAGGGATCAAGTGTACTATGGTACCTTGATAGTGGATGCTCCAAGCACATGACGGGAGACGAATCCAAATTCCATCAACTAGAACACAAAGAAGGAGGAAGTGTTATTTTTGGTGACAACAATAAAGGAAAGATTATCGGCATCGGATCGGTCGGTAAGGATGAAAATTCTTCTATTAAGCATATATTACTTGTTAAAGGTTTAAAGCATAATCTCTTGAGCATAAGTCAATTATGTGACAAGGGAAATCTTGCCTTATTTGATTCGGATGAATGCTTAGTATTTAGACATAGTGATTTCAAAATTATCCTTTGTGGTTTTAGAGTGGATAATATTTACATGGTTGATCTTGCTAATTCCTCACCCGGATATGTGGATTGCCTTATGAGCAAAGAGGATGATACTTGGCTATGGCATCGTAGAGTTGCTCATATAAACATGCATCTTTTGAACAAATTGATTTCACAAAACTTAGTTATTGGCCTTCCCAATTTGAAATTTGAAAATGACTCTATTTGTGATTCTTGTCAAAAAGGGAAGCAAACAAAAGCATCTTTCAAATCGAAAAATATTGTTTCAACTACTAGACCATTGCAATTGCTTCACATGGATTTATTTGGACCATCTCGCATTGGAAGTCTAGGAAGAAATCGTTATGCTTTTGTGATTGTTGATGATTATTCTAGATTTACTTGGACTTTAGTTCTTGTCAGTAAAAGTGATGCTTTTCAGAATTTTAAATATTTCCTTAAACGTGTTCAAAACGAAAAAGAAACAACCGTCACTTCAATTAGAAGTGATCATGGGGGAGAGTTTGATCACAATCTCTTTGCGGACTTTTGTGACGAACTCGGCATCGAGCATACCTTTTCCGCTCCACGAACACCACAACAAAATGGGGTGGTGGAAAGGAAAAATAGGTGTCTCGAAGAGATGGCTAGAACCATGCTCGAAGAGGCTAAGATTCCCAAACATTTTTGGGCGGATGCCGTGAGTACCGCATGCTACATCTTTAATAGAGTAGTCATAAGGCCTATACTCATGAAAACTCCCTATGAACTCTATAAGGGAAGGAAACCAAATATCTCCCATTTTAGAGTATTCGATTGTAAATGTTTTATTCATAACAATGGCAAAGATCAATTGGGAAAATTTGATGCTAAGTCCGATGAGGGAATTTTCATTGGTTATTCTTCACGTAGAAAAGCATATAGGGTTTTTAATAAAAGAACCAAAACTGTGGAGGAATCCCCTCATGTTGTATTTTTCGAAAATAATGCTCGCTTGGCGAGAAAGGATTCCGGTTTTGATCTTGCAGGTATTTTAGATAGCTTGAAAGACAAAATACAAGAGGAAACACCTAAGGAAAATAAAGATGAAATCTTGGAACAACCAACGGAGGAAGCGCCACAATTGGAGAATGAAACGAAAACGCCTAACGAGTGGAGGACAATCAAAGATCACCCTCTCGAACAGGTAATTGGCGACGTCGGAGAAAAGGTAAGCACCCGAAACTCCCTTAAGAACACCTTAGGACATACTGCTTTTGTGTATCAAATTGAACCAACAACCATCTCCGAAGCAATTGGGGATGAATTTTGGACCTTGGCAATGCAAGAGGAGCTTAACCAATTCAAACGGAATGACGTTTGGGATTTGGTGCCAAGACCCGAAAATCATACCATAATTGGTACGAAATGGGTTTTTTGAAATAAACTAGATGAAAATGGTGTAATCACTAGAAACAAAGCTAGGCTTGTAGCAAAAGGCTATAATCAAGAAGAGGGTATTGACTATGAAGAAACATATGCTCCCGTAGCTAGATTAGAAGCTATTCGTCTATTGCTCGCTTTTGCCTCTTCTATGAATTTCAATTTATATCAAATGGATGTGAAGAGTGCTTTTCTAAATGGTGTTATACAAGAAGAAGTTTATGTTGAACAACCCCCCGGTTCTGAAGATTTTAAATCTCCCGATCATGTTTTCAAACTCAAAAAGGCTCTCTATGGTTTAAAACAAGCTCCCCGAGCTTGGTATGAAAGATTGAGTAATTTTCTATTGGAAAATGATTTCATTAGGGGGAGAGTTGACACCACCCTTTTTGTTAAGCATAAAAACAATGATATTTTATTAGTTCAAATATATGTGGATGATATCATATTTGGTGCTACTAACAATGTCTTATGCAAGGAATTTTCCGATTTAATGACAAGCGAATTTGAGATGTCTATGATGGGTGAGTTAACATTCTTTTTGGGATTACAAGTAAAGCAAATGAAAGAAGGTACGTTCATTTGCCAAGCCAAATATTGCAAAGAATTGCTGAAACGATTTGAAATGAACAATGCAAAAGCAATGGCGACTCCCATGAACACATCCGATCATCTAGACAAAGATGAGAAAGGTAAGGAAGTCGACACTAAGAAGTATCGAGGTATGATTGGCTCTCTTCTCTATCTTAGTGCTAGTCGTCCGGACATCATGTTTAGCGTGTGCTTATGCGCCCGTTATCAATCGTGTCCAAAGGAGTCTCACCTTACTGCGGTAAAACGGATTTTGAAGTACCTTGTTGGTACTACAAATGTGGGTCTATGGTACCCCAAAGGTTCTCAATGCCAACTCGTTGGCTATTCCGACTCCAGTTTTGCTGGATGCAAATTGGAGCGCAAGAGCACTAGTGGCACTTGCCATTTGCTCGGTAGCTCTCTCGTTTCTTGGTTTAGCAAGAAACAAGTAAGTGTTGCGTTGTCCACAACCGAGGCTGAATATGTAACCGCGGGGAGTTGTTGCGCTCAAATCCTCTGGGTGAAACAACAACTCTTGGACTATGGCCTAAGTCTTGATCATATCCCTCTTAAATGTGATAATACTAGTGCCATATGCTTGACGAAGAACCCCGTTCTTCATTCGCGAACAAAACACATTGAAATTAGACATCATTTTATAAGAGATCACGTTCTCAACGGCGATGTCGAAATCGAATTTGTTGAAACCAAAGACCAATTGGCCGACATCTTTACTAAGCCCTTAGAGAAAGAGTCCTTCTTCCGAATTCGTAGTGAACTCGGGATTCTTGACTCCACGTTGATCTAAGTCATGCATTGCATCTTTTTATCTTACATAATTTCTAACTTGAGCGTCGGAGACGTCTAACGAATTTTTGCAGGTATCGCCCTAAAGGTAGGGGGAATTATAAAGCATGACGCGCAATAATCAAGTCTTCTTCAGAAAAATCGGTTTCTGTCGTCTAATAATCGATTATCTCGTATCAATAATCGCTTGTTCTGCTATTACTTGAGTTATTGTACTCTCTTTAAGTAATCACATTTTCTTTCCAATAAATAAACAAGTTTTATTTACATCTTTGGCATCTTCTTATATTATTTTTGCTAATGGCAAAAGGGGGAAGATAACGGGTATGCACTCTCAATATTTATAAGCTTAAATTGAGGGGGAATTCATATATTGAGAGGGAACTAATCGCATACTTATTGCATATCTTTACTTGTCTTGAATCGTCATTATTAATTGTTTAAGTTGCATATCCCGCTTAAAGTTTGCCATTATCAAAAAAGGGAAAATTGTTGGAAACACGTTCTCAAGGCTATATACTAAAACGTGTGTTCTTATGTGTAGGATTTGATGAATGACAAACAAGCGCAAATTGATATATGCGAAGTTCAAGTACAAGCGCACAATTGGTGGATAACGAGATTCAAGCACAAGACAAAGTTTTATAGTTTAAATGAGTCGTTCTTAATTGTGATCTTGATCCGACAACTTGACTCATGACATGGCTTCTCTCGTAAAATTATTTTTACAAAATCATGCATATTTAATTTAATGCTAAATGATTTTAAATCATGCATATTTTCATTAGTCAAAATGATTTTTAAACATGCCTCTAAAAACTGGACTAAGATAATCGATTATGAACTTATGATAATCGATTATGTTAAGCCAAGACTGCATGACAATCGATTGTGAACTAATGACAATCGATTGTGTTAAGGCAGTGAGCATCAGGTTTTTCAAACCTGCATGACAATCGATTGTGAACCTTATGACAATCGATTGTGATGAGGCAGTGTCCATCAAAGTTTTTCAAAACTCAGAATAATCGATTGTGAAGCTAATGACAATCGATTGTGAAGAGACAGTGTCCATCAGATTTTCAAAAGTCACAAAATAATCGATTGTGAACATATGACAATCGATTGTGTTGAGGCAGTGTCTTCCAGACTTTTTCAAAATTATTAAATAACCGATTGTGAGTATAAAACAATCGATTGTCACGAGGCAGTGTCTAACATGATTTTCAAAGTCTGATAAGTAATCGATTGTTAACATTGCACAATCGATTGTGAAGCTGACCGCTGTCGTAAAAGTTTTCAAATACCGTCAGGTAATCGATTGTTGATTTTGTACAATCGATTGTTGATATTAAAATCTGGAAAGGATTTTTTGAACGTTGCTGAATAATCAATTATTGATTTGGCATAATCGATTGTTTTACGTAAAATCTGGAACTGATTTTTTGAACGTTACCAATAATCGATTGTTGATCTTGCACAATCGATTGTTAAGCGTAAAATCTGGGATTGATTTTTGGAACGATTGGCAAACAATCGATTGTGGCCTCCTGACAATCGATTGTCACAGAGTAAAATCAACAACTCTTGATTGACTATTAGACAACGGTAATGCCAAGTTTTTTAACTATAAATACAGCTTCATTTCAGTGTTTTAAACAGAACAACACACAACAACTGATCATTCTATTGCAATAAGCTTGCATACTATTGTTTATCATTTTATATTCATTTCATAAAGCTTTTGAGAGCCAAAGTCTTGTCCATAGTTGTTGTGATCTTGAGCTTACTTCTTTTACTCATATCTACTCATTAAGGAGTGCTTTGTTTGAGTGTTTAGTGTTTTGTACACTTGTAAGAGAATTGTGATTCTCTTGTTGTAAGGAACTTGTGTTTCCTTGGTTGAAGTCTTGGAGTGTTGTATCTCCGAGCAAAGGTGTTAAGGCTTGTGTCCTTAAGTTGTAAAGGTTGGTTGGCACCCGTAAGCTTAACAGTGAAGTCTTGGAGTGTTGTATCTCCGAGCAAAGGTGTTAAGGCTTGTGTCCTTAAGCTGTAAAGGTTTGTTGAGCACCCGTAAGCTTGACAAGTTAGTGGAAAATCTCGAGAGAGTCTCTCGGGGACTGGACTAGCCACGTGTTGTGGTGAACCAGAATACATCGGTGCGTACTTTATTATTTATCGCACTTATTTACTTCCTGCAATTTTTTATTTCCGCAAAGTTTACCCTAATTTTTATTATAACGCTATTCACCCCCCCTCTAGCGTTAAGCGTCTTATCTAACAGGTAGAAGCGGGTTTTAGCTATGTTTGGGCGGTGGCAGCACATAGCCTTAGTCCCACTTCGGGCTTAGTCGGACTACTGGTCTTGGTCATGAAAAGCACGGCCTTGTAGTTCGACTTAGGCCGAACTTTTCGTGGGCCAAAACTTTAGTTTAAGTTAGTCGTACTTACTTGAATGGGGGGGGCGCTTGGCCCGAGCTAGGGTTTGATCGTGGTTGAACATTTGGGAGTGCTCGGCCTCGTCTAATCATGGCCCGGCTCATAGCTGCGGAGAGATATACTCCTCTCCTTGATTTGACCATTGTTGGTTTTGTGACTTTTGCGACAGAGGCGTGTAGCATGAGTCCCTGTTCTATTCGTAGTCGGACTTTTGGGCAAGGGCAGATAGCCTTTTTTGTTCAATCGTATCTGCTCCCTTTACGTCTTTTAAAGGCGAAGGCACTTGACTTGAGTCCCTGTTCAACTCGTAGTTGAATCTTTTGGGCGAGGGAACATAGACTGAGTTGTTGTTCAACCGTAGTTGAACCTTTTGTATATCTTAATGACGAAGGTACTTGGCCTGAGTCCCAGTTCAACTCGTAGTTGAACTTTTGGGCGAAGGCACGTAGCCTGAGTTATTGTTCAACCGTAGTTGAATCCTTTTGTACTACTTAATGGCAGAGACACTTGGCCTGAGTTCCAGTTCAACTCGTAGTTGAACTTTTGGGGGAGGGCACACAACCTGAGTTGTTGTTCAACCGTAGTTGAATCCTTCTGTATTTATTAATGGCGAAGGCACTTGGCCTGAGTCCCAGTTCAACTCGTAGTTGAACTTTAGGGTGAGGGAACATAGCCTGAGTTGTTGTTCAAGCGTAGTTGAATCCTTTTATATTTCTTAATGGCGAAGGCACTTGGCCTGAGTCCTAGTTCAACTCGTAGTTGAACTTTTGCGCGAAGGCACGTAGCTTGATTTGTTGTATAATCGTAGTTGAATCCTTTTGTACTTCTTACTAGCGGAGGCACTTGTCTTGAGTCCCAATTCAACTCGTAGTTGAACTTTTGAGTGAAGGATTATAGCTTGAGTTGTTGTTCAATCGTAGTTGAATCCTTTTGTACTTCTTAATGTCGGAGGTACTTGGCTTGAGTTCGAGTTCAACTCGTAGTTAAAAGTTTGGGTGAGGGCACATAGCCTGAGTTGTTGATCAACCATAGTTGAATCCATTTGTATTTGTTAATAGCGAAGGAACTTGGCCTGAGTCCCAGTTCAACTCGTAGTTAAAAGTTTGGGTGAGGGCACATAGCCTGAGTTGTTGATCAACCATAGTTGAATCCATTTGTATTTGTTAATAGCGAAGGAACTTGGCCTGAGTCCCAGTTCAACTCGTAGTTGAACTTTTGGGCGAAGGGGCGTAGACTGAGTTGTTGTTCAACTGTAGTTGAATGGTTTCGTATTTCTTAATGGCGAAGGCACTAGGCCTGAGTCCCAGTTCAACGCGTAGTTGAATTTTGGGGCGAGGGCACATAACCTGAGTTGTTGTTCTATAGTAGTTGAATCCTTTTGTACTACTTAATGGTGGAGACACTTGGCCTGACTCCCAGTTCAACTCGTAGTTGAACTTTTGGGGGAGGGCACACAACCTGAGTTGTTGTTCAACCATTGTTAAATCCTTCTGTATTTATTAATGGCGAAGGCACTTGGCCTGAGTCCCAGTTTAACTCGTAATTGAACGTTTGGGTGAGGGCACATAGCCTGAGTTGTTGTTCAACTGTAGTTGAATCCTTTTATATTTCTTAATGGCGAAGGCACTTGGCCAGAGTCCTACTTCAACTCGTAGTTGAACTTTTGGGCGAAGGCACGTGGCTTGATTTGTTGTTCAATCGTAGTTGAATCCTTTTGTACTTCTTAATGGCGGAGGCACTTGGCTTGAGTTCCAATTCAACTTGTAGTTGAACTTTTGGGCGAAGGGGCGTAAACTGAGTTGTTGTTAAACTTTAGTTTAATGCTTTCGCATTTCTTAATGGCGAAGGCACTTGGCCTGAGTCCCAGTTCAACGCGTAGTTGAACTTTTGGACGAGGGCACATAGCCTGAGTTGTTGTTCAACCGTAGTTGAATCCTTTTGTATTTCTTAATCGCGAAGGCACTTGGCCTGAGTCCCAGTTCAACTCGTAGTTAACTTTTGGGCGAGGGCACATAGCCTGAGTTGTTGTTCAACCGTAACTGAATCTTTTTTATTTGTTAATGGCGAAGGCACTTGACTTGAGTCCCAGTTCAACTCGTAGTTGATCTTTTTGTCGAAGACACGTAGCCTGAGTTGCTGTTCAACCGTAGTTGAATCTTTTGTATTTCTTAATGGCGAAGGAACTTGTCCTGAGTCCCAGTTCAACTCGTAGTTGAAATTTTGGCCGAGTGAACATAGCCTGAGTTGTTGTTCAATCGTAGTTGAGTCTTTTTCATCTCCTAGTGGCAAAGGCACTTGGTCTGAGTCCCAGTTCAACTCGTAGTTGAACTTTTGGTTGAAGGCACGTAGCCTGAGTTGTTATTCAACCGTAGTTGAATCCATTCATTTTTATTAATGGCGAAGGCACTTGGGCTGAGTCCCAGTTCAACTCGTAGTTGAACTTTTGGGCGATGACACATAGCTTGAGTTGTTGTTCAACCGTAGTTGAATCCTTTATATTTCTTAATGGCGAAGGCACTTGGCCTAAGTCCCAGTTCAACTCGTAGTTGAAATTTTGGCCGAAGGCACGTTGCCTGAGTTGTTGTTCAACCGTAGTTGAACCTTTTGTATTTCTTAATGGCGAAGGCACTTGGCCCAAGTCCCAGTTCAACTCGTAGTTAAACCTTGGGTGATGGCACATAGCCTGAGTTGTTGTTCAACCGTAGTTGAATCTTTTATATATCTTAGTGGCATAGGCACTTGGCCTGAGTCCTTGTTCAACTCGTAGTTGAACTTTTGGTCGAAGGCACGTAGCCTGAGTTGTTGTTCAACGGTAGTTGAATCTTTTGTATTTCTTAATGGTGAAGGCACTTGGCCTGAGTCCCAGTTCAACTCGTAGTTGAACTTCTGGGCGAGGGCACATAGCCTGAGTTGTTGTTCAACCGTAGTTGAATCTTTTATATTTCTTAATAAAGAAGGCACTTGTCCTGAGTTCCAGCTCAACTCGTAGTTGAACTTTTGGTCGAAGTCACGTAGCCTGATTTGTAGTTCAACCGTAGTTGAACCTTTTGTATTTCTTAATTGCGAAGGCACTTGGCCTGAATCCCAGTTCAACTCGTAGTTGAACTTTTTGTTCTCTCGCATAACCCATTTTGGTGTTGTGCATTGGAATATTATTCTAGTTTAGGATCTTGCATGACTCGTACTTGTAGTCTTCTTGACAGGTTTGCATAGGTTACCCCGTTACAGATCTCGGTTCGAGATGCTTTTGTGCTTTACTACTTATTTGGAATGATCTCGTGTAAAGAGGGGTGAGATACCTTATGCGCGTCTTTCCCGTAGGGATGGGGGATACACTTCTTCTTCTTCTTCTACTTGCTCAGAGACACGGGATATAGAAGCAAGCTCGTTTCGAGGCTTTTGAATTCTTTTTATCCGACGCGCCGCTTTGGATTGTTTGAGATGGTTTGTTTTCTTTCCTTTTTGATCCAAGGATAAACTATGTGATTCCGCTATGAAATCCCCACAGACGGCACCAAATTCTTTAGCTCAAAGTTCTCATATACTTTATAAGCGTGAATCAATTAACATAAATAGAGGGCCAATCATAGCAGATCGTAATAAATCATAAGACAAAACGGAAAATGTAAGAGACAAAAGTTATAAGTTAAGGAGAGGGGGTGGAAATCTTTTATTAATTAAGATTGACATGGTCTCCCTATCCAAGGAGAGGTTCAGAAACATACAGTGGTTTTCTCCCCCTCTTTTAGTAGTGGAGGTGAAGAAGAAGAAGCAACCCCCCTTTTAGGATTCTTTCTCTTAATATTTATAGCTATGAATCTTGCTAGCTGGCGAGGGACGGCCATGGCCACGTCGAAGGGACGTTCGTGAATAATAAGTAGGTTGTGGTCTCGTTAATTAGGTCGAGTAACCTCGGAATACATTTGTCAGCGAATGATTATACCTTTTATTAGCCCAAAAGTGCTTAGGAGCTAGTTAGACATGCTAATTATCATGAATCTAGTTTTGACCCATAGACATATACCTTAGTAAAAAGAGGTAATCTACGTATTATGATATAGAGTAATTTAATGTAACTTGCATCAGGCTTGAGTTTTAGAATTGCTAGCCATGGGATCGAGGGACAAATAGTTACGAGCCTAAAGGAGAAACTTTGAGAAGGTGCTACGTAATATATATATATATATATATATATATATATATATATATATATATATATATATGGGGGTGGATCTACATACTGATATTGGGTGCTCAAGCACCCATTATCTTTGAAAAGATCTAGTAAATTTATATAGGTAATTATAAAAATATTTAAATAAATATAGATTGAGCACCCATAATTAGACTCTTTTTTCCTCTTCTTTCAAAATGTTTAACAGTGAGCACCCACGACTTTAAAATTTTGAATTATATATATATATATATATATATATATATATATATATATATATATATATATATATATACATATGTATGTATGTATGTATGTATGTATGTATATATATGTATGTATATGCACATCCTTTGATTGGAGTCATCGTGCTATTCTTTTATTTAAATTTGCTTCAGTGTAAAAAGAGATGCGAGGGGAACATAATAAATCACTGCTACAGCCCCGTGGTGTCATCCCAATAATAAGGGTTAAAGAGATTAAGATATAGTTATATAAGAAAAAGTTCTAATTAAGAACTATTGGAAGTTTCTTGTAATTAGACTTCGACTACTTAGTATGTTTATATAAATTAGTTAGAACTTATGTGTACATACTAGAACATAGAGTGGTCATAGTCATTTATTTCTTATGGTTGTATATAGTTGTTAGTTAACACAGTGGAATGACAGTTGGAAAATTTCCAAATAGTTTTCCTCTTCTTTTTCTTCACGGGGAAGATCTCTTCAATGGCTGAATTTGGACATGGTATCAGAGCCGTGGAGACTGATCTGTGAAGTTTTCCTCCATTAATTTCTTACTCAATATTGAATTGAGCAGTGTTAATTCCAACAATTTTGTGTTTAATTGTGAAGATTGAGATCTGAAACTTGTGCGTCAATGGCAGAGAAAATCGACCATACGCATCCTCTTTTTCTTCAAACTTCCGATACACCTTGATTGATTCTAGTTCCAATCCAACTCACACGCTCAGAGAACAATGGACTGTGGAGTATATCGATGCGACTCGCTCTCAAGGCCAAAAGGAAACTAGGGTTTGTGACAGGAAAATATTCTAAGGAGATGTACAAGGATGCTCTAGTGGAGGAGTGGGAGACTTGTAATACAATAGTACATTCCTGGATAATGAACTCTGTTTCAAAAGATCTGATTAGTGGGATCACCTATGCATCGGATGCACATGCAGTCTGGGAGGACCTCAAGGAGCGCTTTGATAAGGTAAATCGAGTACATATTTTTCAACTGCATAGATCAATCTCTATACTATCAGAAGGAGCAGATTTTGTGTCAGTATATTTCACTAAATTGAAGGAATTATGGGCAGAGTATGATGTACTAGTATCATTCCTAGACTGTGGTTGTCCTAGATCTAAGGAACATATGGTTCGTTTGAATCAACAAAGGGTAATGCAATTCCTAGACGGACTAAATGATACCTATGAACAAGTTCGTAGGTAGATTTATATGAAAAATACTGAACCAACCTTAACCAAGCATATGTACTGATTATTCAAGATGAAAGTCAGCAGTCAATGGGAAGTGTATCTATAGCTGATAAAGGAGATCTTTTGGTGATGCAAGCTGGTAGAGGACAATAATACAGAGGAAAGAAGCAATTTCTGCAATTTGACCATTGTCGTATGAAAGGCCACACAAAATAAAATTGTTTCAAAATCATTGGATATCCAGAAGACTTGAAGGGAAGGAAACACTGTCAATCTAGAGGAACATTGACTGCAGCTAATCATGTAGAAGGGCTGACAACTTAACCTTTCACAACCTGTAACAATGTCCAAGGGAGACTACTTCTTTACGGAGGCTCAATATCAACAAATTCTGAGATTGCTCAATAACAAGTAATCATCAAGTGAAACCACCATGGTTAATAATGCAGGTGCAATGAGGCTATTGCACTATCATGTAATGAAGAGGCTTTGAATAAATTGAAAGATAGATGGACTACATTGTCATCTAATGTAGAAGCCTTGAATATACTAAAAGATATATGGATTGTGGACTCAAGGGCCACACACCACATATCATCTAATCTAAACTTAATGAGTGATGTAAGTAGAATAACTAACAAGAGAAGGGAAAAGGTTACTTTTCCAAATAGCAGTTGTGCAAAAATTAAACACATTGGAAGTACTTTTCTATCAAACTTTGATAAGCAAGAAGATGTACTTATGTACCTGATTTTAAGTTCAACTTAATGTCAGTGTCAAAACTAACTAGAGATCTAAGTTGTGCTGCCATATTTTTACCTAAACTATGTGTGTTTTAGGATCGTTACAATGGCAAGGTGAAGGCGATCGGTAAGGAAGATGAATGACTATATGTGCTAAAGGGAAGAGGAATCAGACAACTAGTAGCTCATGTTGGTGTGAATGCAGTAGTTGAAGAAACAGGAAATTTCTGGAATATGAGGCTTGGGCATGCCAGTATTCCAGTAATGTAGCATGTTCCCTTCTTGCATAATAAAGTAGATAGTGAGATACAAAATAAATGTTCTATTTGCGCCTTGGCAAAACAATGTAGGTTAAGCTTCCCAGATAGTACAAAAAGAAGTAGTATGCCTTTTAAACTTGTTCACATGGATGTTTGGGGACCATATAAAAAGGCAACTCATGACAGGAAATACTATTTTCTTACAGTTGTTGATGACTTCTCAAGAACTACTTGGATTTTTCTGATGTAGTTTAAGAATGAAACTATTGTATTTCCGAAACAGTTTTAATGCATGGTTAAAACACAGTTTGATACTTCTGTATAGATTTTGGGAAGTGATAATGGGACAGAGTTCTTCAATAAACAATGAGTGATCTTTTAAGATCACAGGGCATCATTCATCAAAGTAGTTATGTCTATGCTCCTCAACAAAATGGGGTGGTTGAGAGGAAACATAGACATAAACTTAATACTACCAGAACTCTAAAATATCAAAGTAGTGTTCCAAGTTTTTTTCGGGGGAATGTATACAAATAACAATGTACATCATAAATAGGACACCTTCTAAGATCTTGGATGGAAAGAGTCCTTTTCCTGTGTTACATGGTAGAGAACCTTTTATATCTCATCTAAGAGTCCTTAGATGTCTATGTTATGTAACTAACCCGGTGGTAGTGGATAAGCTTGCTGCTAGAGCTAGGAAGGCTGTAAACATGGGCTATTCCACCACCCAAAAGGGATATAGGCTATATGATCTAACCACTAAATGCTTCTTTGTTAGCAGGGATGTATCATTCAGGGAATCTGAATTTCCATTCAGGGGAATGCAATTGCAATCTAACCTGCAGGACAATCTGTGGACAAGTTTTTTACAACATGATATGCCAACCTCTGAGGCAATCGATCCAATAGTCATACATCAAAGAGGAAAATCAAGTCACATAGGAGGAGCCAAGATTTTCTATTCCTGATGAATCATTTCTAGATCATCATACTGCTATTGATGAAGAAGGTGAATTTGATGCAGAAACACAATGATCACATTCAGATGGAGAGCATAGTTATTCCAGATGCTGTCACTACAGGAGCTGAATATATTTCCAATGTATGTGATAGACTGTCTGTGGATGGAAGAAAATCTCAAAGATTCAAACATCCTCTTATATGGCAAAGGGATTATGTGGTGCAACTTCAGAAATCCTCACAGTGCAATTATCCAATTTCTAATTTTTTGTCATATGAGAAGGTATCTACTAAATGCAAGGATTATGTTGCTGTCTTCTCGGTATTAAAGGAACCTTGCACCTTCAAGGAGGCTGTAAAATATGAGAGGTGGATTACTGCTATGCAACAGGAGATACAAGCTCTAGAGGACAGAAGACGTGGGAGGTGGTGGATCTGCCTCCTGAAAAATCTTCTATTGGTTCTAAATGGGTTTATAAAATAAAATATAAAGATGATGGGGAAGTAGAGAGGTTCAAAGATCTATTGGTAGCAAAAGGCTACAATCATCAAGAGGAACTAGACTATTATGAGACCTTTTCACCAGTAGCAAAAATGATGACAGTTAGGTCTGTGATAGCCTTGGCAGCTTCAAAAGAATGGACCTTATACCAGATGGATGTGTTTAATGCCTTTCTTCAAGTTGACCTGTTTGAAGAGGTTTATATGGACTTGCCATAGGGTTTTCAAAGGCAGGGGGAGCAGAAGGTGTGCAGACTCTTAAAATCACTATATGGACTCAAATAAGCATCCAGACAATGAAATCTAAAACTTACAGAAGCCATGGTAAGTGCAGGCTTTGTGCAGAGTACTTATGATTACTCTATGTTCACCAAGAAGTCAGAATCAGATATTGTATCATTCTCATCTATGTGGATGATCTATTATTGCCTTGGAGCAATAAAGAATTGATTGATGAAGCTAAGGCATCCCTACATCAACAGTTCCAACTTAAAGACTTGGGCGAATTGAGATATTTTTTAGGCATTAGGTTTTGAGATCCAAACATGGGATCTTACTTAGCCAAAGAAAATACTCTTTGGAATTGATTTCTGAGCTGGGATTAAGTGGTGCCAAGCCTGCTATGACACCTCTTGAGATCAATCAGAAACTCACAACAGTCGAGTTTGATGAAGCTGTTGGGCTCAAGGAAAGAGATCCCTTGACAGATGCAACAAGCTATCAGAGATTGATAGGGAAGCTTCTCTATCTTATTGTCACTAGGCCTGATATAAGCTATGCAGTGCAGAGTCTGAGTCAGTTTATGCAAATGCCTAAGAAGTTCCATATGGATGCTGCTCTTAGGGTGGTATGATATCTCAAGTCTGCACCAGGCATGGGTTATTTTGTTAAAGAGAGGGAGGTAGGCACTTTGACTGTTTTTTACGATTCAGACTAGGCAGCTTGTCCAATGACAAGAAAATCAGTTAGTGGTTATGCAGTCAAATTTGGTGATTCCCTAATATCATGGAGGTCAAAGAAACAACACACTGTGTCAAGGAGCAATACAGAGGCAGAGTATCGCTGCATGGCAACAGCAGTTTCTGAAGCTGTATGGGTACTTGGTTTGTTTTCTGAGTTAGGGGTATCCATTGTGCAACCAATCTCACTGTTTTGTGACATTAAAGCAGCAATGCAAATAATTGCTAATCCATTTTTCCACGAGCGGACAAAACACATTGAGATCGATTGCCATTTCATTCGAGAACACATCAAAAAAGGCCTGGTCACTACTCAATAAGTGTTATCTAAAGATCAACAGGCTAATCTTTTCATGAAAGGATTACCTTTAGGGCAACATCGTTTTCTACTAGGCAAGCTTGGTGTCTTGAACATTCTTCATCCACCAGCTTGAGGGGGAGTATTGGAAGTTGCTTGTAATTAGACTTGGACTAGTTAGTATATTTATACAAATTAGTTAGGACTTAAGTGTACATACTAGAAGAGTGGTCATAGTCATTTATTTCTTATGGATGTATATGATCGTTAGTTAACACAGAGGACGACAGTTGGAAAATTCCCAAACAGTCTTCTTCTTTTTCTTCACGCTGAAGCTCTCTTTAATGGTTGAATTTTGACAAGAACTCGTTCACCAATAATTGGCCACGTGTAACCGGTGGCGGAGCTAGAATAGTAGATGAAGTTTGCCTAAAAGTTATATTGAATATATAAAATTAAAAATTATTTTTATACATAAATAGAATCCCCTTAACTTGTTCATGTGCTTACTTCTTAATATTTCAAATCCTCTTATCAAATATTCCAGCTACGCCACCGGTATAACACTATTCATCCCAAATTGATGTCTAACAATTTGGTAATCCGATAATATTTAGTGTCACTCCATATATAGCCTTAGTTGATATTTTAGAAGTCTCTAAATGGATTTCCAGTAAAAGGGTTTGTAGATTAATTATGACTTTAATTTACTGGTTTCATGACATGATTAGGACAAAATGTTTGACGTAGTACCAAGGTATAGTTTGGATTTTTAATATTATGTATGTAGATATTAGTATTAATTTCTACATCCAAAAAAGTTACCACCTTCTATTTTTTACCTATCACTCATATATATATTTAACTTATCATTTTCAAAAAGTTCAAACGTTTACATTAAATTATCAGTCAATACACCTTGTATGGAACAGATCACCTAAAAGAACAAAAGTGAAAACGGAAAGGTTAAAAACTCTTCTTTTCATAAGAAGTTGACATCTGCACAAGTTTTCTATATGATCTGTTAATTGTGCCATGCAGGCCAAAAAAGTGCATGTTCAGAGGCGACAGACCCAGCCAAATAGTAAAAGATTTGTAATGTCTGATTATTAATTTTTAAATATGTCGTCTGATTATTAGTTGGTGATTAAAGATATTTATTTATAGTTTGGCAATTCATCACCACTCTCTGTTACCCAGTAAGTGCTAAGAGATCTCACCAAATCATGTTATGTAAATAGGTATGAAAAGTGGCAAATTGTTTATCGCAGCATCATTCTGATAAGAATCCTCTATCTTTTACATTATTTATTTATTTATTTTGGGTGGTGTAAGAGTTCTATGTTTTTTTCAAGAAATGCATGATACAACCACGAGGTTGCTCTGATGGTAAGCAACCCCATTTTCAATCGAGAGATTGTGAGTTCGAATCTTCGCAAGAGCAATGCGGGAAGTTTTTGGAGGGAAGGATGCCGGAGGTCTATTTGGAAACAGCCTCTCTACCCCAGGATAGGGTAAGATCTGCATACACACTACCCTCCCTAGACCCTACTAAATGAGATTATACTGGGTTGTTGTTGTTGCATGATAGTAAAACAAATGATACTATATTGTGCCTCAAGCAGTACTGTTGTCAAGTTTTTGTATTGTACCTTTATAAATATATTTCAATGGAAAAAAAAAAAAGATTAATGCCTTATAAGGAACTAAGTCTATCATTCTTATTTTCGTTTCTAATTTCTCAAAAACAATCAGGTAAGAAATTCCAAGATAAATTCAAAAAAATATCCCTAACTAAATATGGAGCAACAATAACCCCAAGTAATTCTACAACTAAAAGAACCACCAAGTCAATCCCCAAGAAAATTCTTAGCTAAATGCACAGCAACATTAGTCTGAGCAAATTCTGAAGTAAATTCCCAAGAAAATATTCGCAGCTGAAGTCACATGTAGAGTTATTTGGGATTTGCCTACATTTACCTGCGAATTTTCTTATGGAACTGTACTTGCCGATTAGTTTTCCTAGGTACTTTCCCAAGTAATATTTGGCGCATAACGGCGCCAAACTTACCTACGAATTATTTTAGAAAACTATTTTTCACAGGTAAAATATTTTAAGTATAAAAAATTTCATATTTTTCATTAAAACCCGCACGTAGTATCTGCGAATAAAAGGTGAAATTCTCATGTAATTAGCACTTTTCTTGTAATGTTTACGACACAAGTTTATATATATATATAAAATAAATACAACTAGATTAAAAATTTATGCATTTTTATTTCTTAGAATAATGCCATGACATATCTCATATTTTGTATTATTTTCTTGGAAAGTACTTTATATATTTGTATCTTACTAGGACAAAATAAATATTTTGTGCACAATTTATATATATTTTATTCTACGAAAATTTTATCCGGAAAAAATACCTGAAAAAATCCAAATAACCCGAAATCCCGAAAAAATCCGAGGAAAACCGAAAGTGAAAAATTCAAGTTTTACTAGTTTGGTTAGGTTTGGTTTTTAGATTTAATAACCCGACACAATTGATTTGGTTTGGTAATTGTTATATCCGAACCAACCCGACTTATATACACCTCTAGTTGTAATATATTGGCAACATATTTTTTTGGAATTGATTAGCCAAACACAAAATACGACTCTATAAAAGTACTTATAATAAAAAGGACTTGATAAAATAAACAAATTATGAAAGCTTAACCAGATATGCTATCTTATTTGATTTTTAAATTTGTTATGGAGTTTAAATCCAAGTGAATCAAGAAAATGACAAATAAAAATCCAGTAATTTTGGCAGACCATGTCTATGTATTAAAAATTTAATTAAATAAGTGCAAAAGATATGTTTTTGAAGCTAGTAAATTGGATGTAATATGGTAAAATTTGGAATCTAAATCATAAAGTTTAAATTCTAGATTCGCCTCTGAATGCGAAAGAGGCCGTCAGAAACAATATGCTACAAAGCTATCGAGCAGGGGTAAAAATACAATAAGTAGATACATAATTTCAAGTATGACCAAATAACTAAAAATCAAAAGTTCTAAATTATACTAGAGCCGTTTCAATTTATGTCAAACTATTTTCTTTTTGGTTCGTTCCAAAAAAAAATTACCCTTTCTAAGTATAGAAATAATTTAGACGTGAATAGGATAATTAAAAGAAACATCAATACTAACACTTCTCTGATTCCAATTTCCAATAATTTCTCGTGCATATTAGCCATGCATGTGGGCAATAAGGAAAACAAGAAAGATACAGAAAGAACCACTTAGGACAACAAATCCTATGTTGCTGCCTTCCTAAACCTGCGAGCTCAGCCAACTGCAATATGAAGCAACATTTCTTGTGTTTGTCGTTGTAATCTGATATATAATTCCAATCAAGTTTTTCATGTCTGTTATAAGTTGTGTTCAACTTCTCCTTCATCCTTTGTAGCTCTATCCTCTGCCGTAGAGTATTTAAATGTGAATCAACAATATTGGCGGAGTTCCCTACAATTGTTTCGAAGCAAAGACCAAATTATACCCTCTTTTAAATTATTTCTAAATTAAACTTATGGTCTTAAATATGTCATAACATTTACTCCATCTGTTTCAAATTAGATGAAGTATTTTTCTTTTTTGTTTGTTCGGAAATAAATGACACATTTTTAAATTTAAAAATAATTTAATCTTAAACTCTTCATTTTATTTATTTTACTCTTAATGAGAATCTTTAATAACCGCAAAAATGACATGACCATACAAAACTTTTACCTCGTATGATTTTAAGACGATCACAAGTCTCAAAAGTCTTTATTTATCTTAAACTCCGTGTTGAGTCAACCTCATTTAATTTAAAACAGATGGAGTATACGGTATAAAAGTTAGTCATTGAGAGTAAAATGAGAAATTTAAAGTTAAATTATTTCAAAAATAAAAATATATTATTTTTTAACGGGCTAATAAGGAAACAATGTTAATAAACTGGAAGGGGATGGAGCAATTAAGTAAAATCTTGGACTTTCTCGTGGAACTCCTTTAAACAAAGTATTAGAAGCAGATTTATATTTGATGTAAAAGTAAACAAAAATAAAAAGAAGGGATAGGTAATTAAGAGAATTAATTACCTTCATTATGGAAGCTGCGAGACATGATTATATGATAGTTCTGTACTTTAGGCATACGCAGTTTGCTTAAGAAACAAAAGAGAGGGGGAACGGCAGCCATATTTCAATGAAAACACTGATTGAATAAATAATTCGTCATGAAGATGGTAATACTCTTATACGCATATACGTATATATAGAGTACCCTGGGGCATAACACACTATTTGTGTATATTAAAATCCAACATATTGTAGTAGGAAAAAATTGAGTTTTTATTAAAGGTGACGTGGCATGATACGTGGATTAGTCAAATAGTCAAAGAACAATAAATGATTAAAAGGCACGGAGGACAACATGCACGGTAGAAGAAAAGAAAACATGCACAGAAGGAACCTTAGATACGATTCTCGTGTCTATCCAAGGCATTCAATATCAACGGATAAAAAGGGCATTGAAGACACGACTCTTCAATCGTGGGCTCTAGAGAAGGCTCCAAAATTTCTTTACCTTTTGAAGATGGAATTTTAGAAGAAGAACCTTTAATTCCAGAACTAGTTGATCCTCCTCCTGTAGATCCCATACTTCGGGGTTTTCCTCCTCTGCCTCTTGAATGTCTGATAGGAGCAAGTGCATTACGAAATTGATCAAGAAGCAAAACCTTTCTGAGATTAGGGTTTGGAGATGCCATTGCAGGATATATTTGAAGAAAGGAGAAGAAAGAAAGAAAATTCGAATGCTAGATGGAAGTTGATGAAGAAAAAGACAAAGAAAGTCTGAATTAAAAGTTTATATGGGAACAACTGTCAAAATTAAGGGAAGTAATGATGGAAAGCCAATATTAAAGATGAACATCATTTCGTAAACAGAGGAAGTTGAACAGGCCTAGAAAAATGGGAACAAAACTGCAGATCCAACCAGAAGACGACACGTGTACAGGGTATTTAATGAGAAAGACAAAAAAGACGTCGATACTGACATAAGCATTAATTGTGACAAAAATTCTTTTTCAGGATCCACTTCCCAATTATTTAATTGATAAATAAATAAAAAGTTGGGGGACTATCTGTATTGGGAAAAAATGAGTTTTTATTAAAGGTGATGTGGCATGATACGTGGATTAGTCAAACAGTCAAAGAACAATAAATGATTAAAAGGCACGGAGGACAACAAGCACGGTAGAAGAAAAGGAAACAGGCACGAGAAGGAACCTTAGATACGATTCTCGAATCTATCCAAGGTATTCAATATCAACAGATAAAAAGGGCATTGAAGATATGAATCTGAAGAAAAAAAATAGTCCACATTCATTATTAAATACTTGATACGTTAATTATTCAGTGTTTAATAGCAATGCTTATGTAACGTCTCATTAAATGCACTTTATTATTTAGAATAATCCGTTACTCCTTGTCAGCTATAAAAGGAGGAAGTTTTATCATTTGTAAGGACAGAGAACATTCTTGAGATAATAGTGAAATAGAATTTTTTTATTGCTTTATTCTTATTCTTTGAAAGCCAATTATATTTCGGTCTCTTTGATTATCAGTAATCTGATTTCTTCTCTAAAATTCAAGTTTTGACCAAAATTACATTTTTTGGTTAAACACATATATGAACAAGTTTACTAACAGCTGCAGCTAGGTGTCAAGCTAGTGTAATGAGATCTTCTTCTTTTTTAACTTTTTTTTAAAAATAAAAAATAAAAGGAAATCCAAATGATAAGTGGGAGCTAATTGAGAATCTTATGTTCAAATTGGAACTTTCAATATGTAGTCAAACTAGTAATGGTGACTCTACCATTCAAGTTTTTGCTTTCCCCAAAAAGCAAAGGCTCCAAGATTAAAAATATATGTTCACTCCATTCTCATAATTGGCGGGATAAGGTTCCGCACGTTTATTTAAAGCTTGAATAAGAATACTTTGACTAATTGAACCCTTAGTAATTCTTTAATGTGTGTCTATTTACGTATTCTAGAATAATTAATGCTAAGCTCAAAAATAACTAATTAACTATAATGTAAGTATTTGGGAACAACTATTTTTAGTATTCATGACAACTAACGGTAAATGAAGGAAGTACTACAATTAATATAATTGTCATTAATAAATTCCATTCAAACGCTATAACATCAAGCCAACATCTATATAGCTTACGGAAAAGAGGTAATGTAGGGATTATGATACAGAGTAATTTAATGTAACTTGCGACAAGGTTGAGTTTCAAAATGGCTTAGCCAGGGGCTCGAGGGACAAAATGTTAAATATGGCTAAAGCAGACACTTTGAGAAGGTGACGAGCTATAATTGCCCTTTGATTGGATCCCTCTCGTGGTATTCTTTATTTAAATTTGCTTCATTATATGAGGATGTGTGAGGGGAAAATGATGAATCACGTACTATAGCCCCGAGGTAACAACTCATCCCTAACAAGCTAGGGATGGCAAGAGTGCGGGACAGGGCGGGACGGGCGAATTTGAACGTTAGCGGAGAGGTACCGGTTTGAGATTTGCGGTTGCGGATAAAGGTGTGCATTCGATTTATCGATTCGATTTTGACCTTTATCGGTAATTACTTATCCATTATCGATTTGTACATAGGCTTATCGTTATCGTTTCAAAGGTTTCGATTTTTTCGATTTCGATTTATCGATTTTGGGGGCTTATCGATTCGGTTATCGATTACACCAATAAGAAAATTTGCGGGATACCACGGAAAGTATATCGCTTAAACGCGCCTAACTAATATGGACAAAAAGAAGCTAAAATAAGACGAACACCATTTATAATATAAAAATTGTGTCAACAAGCACATTCACCAAAACTAAAATAGGATCAAATGTATGTCACCAACACTCCAACGTAATAGAAAACAAAATAAAACAAAACACATCACGGCTAATTCTGTTTTCCATTAATTTGAACTCCATTCCCTTGATATTTAAATATGATCATTCCTTAAATGTGGTAGAGGAAATAATAGAGTAAGGGACTTAGAGTAAGGGTATAGATTAGGGAAAATAATATTGTATAGCCGCTTTCAAAATAGTAGCGGAATATATATACATTCTGTATGTTATATTAATCTACACAAATAGGTAATTACTCATTTAACAAGTGTCTACAGTCTAGGGGTGTGCATTCCATTTATCTATTCGATTTTGACCCTTATCGATAATTACTTATCGATTATCGATTTGTACATATGCTTATCGTTATCGTTTTAATAAGGTTTCGATTTTTCGATTTCGATTTCGATTACAAATAATCGATTCGATTTATCGATAAATCGATTCGAATGCACACCTTTAACTGCGGGCGGGAAGGGGCGGGACGAATTTAATTTTTTAAATTTTAAAAAAAAACGGGCGGGTTGCGGGTGGGGATTTAATTTTATAAATGGATAGATTAGAAGTAAGGCAGTTGCAACTATTGGTCTTTTGGTGATGAAGTGATTATCTGGCTATCTCCTTTTCTTATACTTACCACCGTGTTGACTTGTTCCAATTATGTCATGTGATTTTTTTTATCGGATAAATATATATACCCAATCTTTATCGATGTTGGAGTAGGTAATTTAGATAGTTAATTTCTTTGTTAATTTTTAATAAATAATTTTTTTGTTATTAACTAATTATGTGATGTGACTTTTTTCTAGGCTAACGTTTGGATTAATGTGCACCTTTTTCTTTCGCTTTTAATAATATATAAATAGATTATTAGCATATTACTTGTTTAAAATTTTATCTGCTATTTTTTTATAATATAAAAGAAGATATATATTTTATTACTCTTGAATATATATAATTTTTATTTTAAATTTTATTATATTTTTCTCAATAACATTGTTTGAATTTTAATGAATAAATATAATTTTTATTTCAAAAATAAAAAATAAAATGACTTAAAAAATAATATCAAGAAATTAACTAACTTAAACCAACCCTCATCCATGTTTTAGTATTTAATTTAGGTCATTAATTTCTTTGTTAATTTTTAATAGATAATTTTATTATTATTTACTAATTATTCCATAAGGTTTTTTTGCTAGACTAACATTTGGCTTAAGGAGATGGTTCTATCCTCTCCTTTTAATAATATATAGAGGATATATAGAATATAGAATATCATGAAGAAATTACTCCACAATTTGAATCAAATTTTTTTTTATTGCTTTATTTTTATTTTTTTAACTTTAAAATAATTTTAAAACTCAAACTTGAAACTACTACCTAATTTGAAATGATAATTTTTTTATTATTTTATTTCATTTATTATTTTAATACCCTAAATACTCCCCGATTTGATTGGGTAGTTTTTTTTATATATTTATATTTTCAATTTTTTATTATAACTAGTTATATGATATCTATATTTTATATATATATATATATATATATATATATATATATAATTTTGATTTTTTATAGATATTTAAATTCAAATATAATAACTAATTATTAACTAAAAACTAATTAGTAAGTAATTGTGCTATGTGGTTTTTCTTATGTTGTCACTTGGCTTAAGGAGGTTACTTGTCCTCTCCTTTTAATAATATATAGATATTTTTTTATCGGATAAATAAAAGCAACAGGAATAGTTATTTCGTTTTGTTGTGAGGGATTTTGGGGTTTTTCACCAATAATTGGTGCAAGAATCTTGATATTTATAAAGTGTTTAGGGAATATTCAACAAAATCACCGATGGATCGAGTTGCGTCGTTCAATTCTGCAGCAACAAGACACCTCTTATAACACGAAGTTCTAAATAAGATCTTGCTCACAATTATTGGCACGTATACGGTATAACAGTGATCACACCAAATTATTGATGTCAACAATTTGGTAATTCGATAATAATATTACGCGTTACTCCATAGCCTTAGTTGCTAGTATTTGATAAGTCTCTAAATGGATTCCCTGCAAAGGGATTCTACGTTATCTCTTTACCGGTTTCGAGATATGCATGATTGAGACAAAATATTTGATATTATGGGTGTGTTTGGAGGGGTAACATAATTTGAAAAATAATTTTTAATTTTTTATATTTAGTTCTCTCAAATATTTTGAATTTTTTTTTCTGAGCTCACTTTCTCCAATTTCAGAAATGTGACTTTCCTGTCAAAATAAGGAAAAATATTTTTCGAAACTCTTTCAACATTCTCACCCCCAATCCACCCACGCAATGCTTTCCAATCCAGCCCACCCTCCACCCCTGATATGGCTTCTTGCCAGCCCTCGCTGTTGAGATGACTAATTATGTAAATGTGGCTACATACTTGTAAAGAGCCTAATTAGCTAATTTGTTATTAGATAGACTACTACGCGCTTTCAATCCCTTACAACTGCCTTCCAAGCCCTTCCACTGCCTGAACTACCAATCGCCCCACTATCTGCTAGTCTGGTTCGACTCGAACTTCTGTCATGTCAAGCTTCCTGACATCCTTTGTACCAGCCGATATTTTTTGTACTTCGGGGCGCTGACTACCCCTGCTCAACGCCCTACACCCTTCTCTTGAGCGCTTCATTGAGCATTTCTCTTCCCTATCCCGTCCTTACGCTACGCTATCCATAAGGTTGACCTAGCCCTCTCTTCTCTCTCTTTGTCCATGCGAAGATTCCATTCCTTTCCTTTCCTAGCTTATTCAATGTGGTCATGTATATAATATAATTTTTGTTAATTCTTTTTAGCTAAGACATTTGTATATATTCTTATTCAGTTGTAAGAAAAGGCGGTTGGCCCATTCCAGAATCTTCTCTTTTCTCTCTCTTCTCTTTCTTCTCCACACGAGCTCTGTGTCTCATCCATCTCTATGGCAGCTCACCTTGAGGTTGGATAAGGTGAGCTTCTGACTTTTACATGGTATCAGAGCGAGGCCATCCCAATACGATCTTCTATATCATCCGATTTCTCTCCTTAATTCATCGTTACTCTGTTTTTGCCCTAATTTTGTTCAACCTCTAAAAATTCAATTTTTTCTTAGTTTGAGTATCAAGTCGAAGAAGCTATTCTTCCAGTAGTACAAAATTGTCATTTACTTTTGCTTCAATCTGTCATTCTGTGGACGATTTGAACGAGATTAATACTACAGCAGTAAATGTTGGAATTCAAGTTAATCCTGGAATCGATACTAGCGATCCTTTGTATCTACACCCGTCGGATAACCCTGGTACAATGCTCGTATCAACTCCTTTTAGCGGAGTTGGATATCGATCATGGAGGCGTAGTGTATTATGAGCACTCTCGGTCAAAAACAAGTTAGGGTTCATAAATGGTGAATGTAAGCGTCCAGGCCACCACTCGCCCAAATTCCGCCAATGTTCCTAGATTATCAATTCTCTCTCGAAAGAGATCGTGGACAGTGTTGAGTACGCGAATGATGTTGTGGAGTTATGGATTTAACTAGAGGATCGATACGAGCAAACAAATAGAGCCAGATTGTATCACATTCACTAGGAAATCATGACACGTCCCAGGGGATCCTTGACATCACCAACTACTACACAAAACTGAAGAAGCTTTGGAGGAATTGAGTACTTTGAGAAAGAGATCTCAGTGCAGTTGCAATTGCACTTGTGGTGACAAAGAAAGTCTTTACAAATCCGAACAAGACAGGAGACTTATTCAGTTCCTTATGGGTTTGAATGAGACATATACGGTAATTTGAGGAAGCATCCTGATGATGAATCCACTCCCTAATTTTGCTCAAGCCTTCTCTTTAATGATACAAGATGAGAAGCAGAGGGAAATTAAGCCAAACACTCAGCTGTTCATCGAATCCACATCACTGACTGGCACTAGTTCTTGGCCAAATGCCTATAAGACCAATTAGTCACCCAACAACAATAGTTACAATTGCTATGGTAGAGGTAGATCTATGTGTGACTACTGCAAGAGGCCCAGACACACTAAGGATAAGTGTTACAAATTGCATGGGTATCCTGCTAACTTTGGTCATCCACGTAATCAGAATCATAACCCTAGCCAAAACTTCAATCAAGTTCAGGGTTTCAATCGAGGCTAGAACTTCAATAGAGGAAAAAAGGGCAATAGCAAATATCCACAATGATCTATCATGTAATAAAGTAGAGGAAGTCACTGATTTGGATGAAGATCAAATTGTCAGCTTATCAAAGGAACAATATGGCCAGATCATGAGTCTGTTGCAACACTTCCATGCTGGGAATAGAGCAAAATATATGAATGCGGGGAATTCTACTAATGTAGTTCTGAACTTTGCAGGTATAGTAGTCTGCACTTCTTGCTCCTTACCAATATTGTGACATTACCTTACCCTCTTGTAGTTGTCCTTCCAAATAGCTATAAAGTTAAAGTGATAGAAATTGGTAGTGCAACACTTGTGCCGGACATCATATTACATAGATTAATGCTTATACCCTATTTTAAATACAATCTGATTTCTATTCATTGTCTAGCCAGTTCAAATCCCCAAAAGAATAGTGTCCTTTACTGACTATATTTACATTCTGCAGGCCTCTTCAATGAAGAGGCCTCTGGAGATTGGTAAGGCCTATGATGGTCTGTATTTTCTCTATCCAAAGTGTCTGAAGAACATGTATAAAAATTCTGTAGTCAACTGTTCAGTTCCTTGTCCTAATGATAGGATTCACTACACACACAATTCATATAGTCATAATTATTCATTTGTACATAGTCCAGCTCTCACAAATAAGTGTGTGTCCTCTCCTATTGTAAATAGTCCAAGTTCAAGCAATAAAAATCACAGCTCTGTTTCTGTTCCCATTTTGAATTCTCAAGCATCTCCTGGTCATGATATGAACATTTTGTGGCATAATAGATTAGGGAATGTACCCTTTGTCAAAATGAGGGGAATCTCCTCTATCCTTGTTTCCTTTCAATCCAAACAACCCTTCATGTGCTCTATTCGCCAAATGGACAAACTAGGCAGACTACCATTCCCTCAAAGGAGCAACTTCACAACTGAAATTTTCGAACTATTGCACATAAATATATGGGGACCCTATCATGTGACTACACATGACAATTACAAATATTTCCTTACAATGGTAAATGATTATAGCAGATGCAACTGTACCAATCTCTTAACTTGCAAAAACAATACCTTTCAAGTTATAAAGACTTTTGTGTCCATGGTTGAAACTCAATTCAATGCTAAAATGAAACCTATCAGATCTGACAATGGTTCAGAATTTACCAGTACTGAAGCGAACCTATATTTCCAATCCAAAGGCATCATCCATCAAAGGAGTTGCCCATACACACCACAACAAAATGGTATAGTGAAAAGAAAACACAAATATCATTAGGAAACTGCAGGGCCCTTCTATTCTAATCAAAATTGCCTGTGAAGTATGGGGGTGAATGTGTTTTATGTGGAACCTATATCATAAACAGACTACCCTCTTTTCACTGTCATCCTAATCCCCTTTTTGAACTACTCTACAAAAGAAAACCAACACACTCTCATATGAGAAGCTTTGGGTGCTTGTGTTATTCTTCCATACATAAGGTGCATAGGGATAAATTTGAACCCAGGACCACACCACATGTATTCATTGGTTACCCTTATGGAAGTTTAAGGGTACAAGGTCCTAAATCTTGCCACTGAAAGAGTTTATGTTTCCAGGGATGTTGTCTTTATTGATAGTGTATTTCCATTTGCCTTATTGTCTGAAATTGCATCTTTCCCTTTTGTCTTAAATAATTCTATTCCATTCATTGATTGCTCTTCTCCGAATGATAGACATCTCCATGTTAATGATAATGGAACAAGTAATGCACAAAGCCAACCCTCAGAAAATGTCATTCCTTTAACACTTGCCAGATCACCCATACTAATAGAACATTATCCTAATTTGCTATCACAATATCCTCTCACCTTATCACCAACTGATATACCACAGTCTTCAAACCACAACACACCACCTATTGATAGTCACTTAGATCAGACCACTATTACCCTATGGAAATCACAAAGATCTCCTAAAACACCACTATATCTACAAGACTAACGTCACTCACTTCCAAAACTGAAATCACCATCCCCTGCCAATCACTGTAATTCAACCACACCTTTTTCTCTCGATGTTGCATTCTCCAAAATCCATCATGTGTCTCCTGATAGTCTAACTTCTAAAAGTCAGAGTCTTGTGAGGGGTATTTGTAGTGCTAATGAACCTTCATCATGAGGAGGCAGCCATGAGTCCTTCCTGGCAATTAGCTATGAATCAAGAGTTTGAGGCACTACATGTTAATCACACTTGGAAATTAGTCCCTCTACCTATTGGGAAAAATAAAATAGGAAGTAAGTGGGTATATAAGATAAAGCACAAAGTAGACAGGAGTGTGGAAAGACTCAAAGCTAGGTTACTTGTGAAAGGGTACACTCAGCAGGCAGACATTGATTATACAGTGACATTCTCGCCTATAGTCAAGATGACTACTGTGAGGCCTCTAATAGTTGTTGTTGTGAAAAAAAGGTGGCATATGTCCCGATTGGATGTGAATAATGCCTTCCTACATGGTGAGTTAAATGAAGAGGTCTACATGGAAATTCCTTAAGGCTTAGCCGTCAACAATTCAGAGCTAGTTTGCAAGCTCAACAAGTCACTCTATGTGCTGAAACATGCCAGTAGGTAATGGTATGCCAAACTTATGGAAGCTCTATGTTCAAGGGGCTTTGCACAGTCAATGTATGACTACTCTTTATTCTATAAGAAAACACAAAACTCAACTGTATGCATAGCAGTGTATATAGATGAAATTGTGGTAACATGTATTGACAAATTAAAAATTGAGGAATTGAAAACCTTTCTGAATGACAGTTTTAAAATAAAAGATTTGGGCAGGTCACACTACTTTCTCGGACTAGAAGTTCTTTACAAAGCTGATGGTGTAATAAAATCTCAGAGGAAATTCACACTTGACCTACTCAAAGAGTATCGGTGCATGGACCACACCAGTTTTGTTTCACCACTGGATCCAATAGTTAAACTCAAAGCAAAAGAAGGAGAAGTTTTGAATGATCCTACCTACTACAGAAAATTGGTGGGAAAACATAACTTCCTCACAAACACTAGATTGGATATAGCTTACAGTGTACAAACTCTGAGCCAGTTTATGGATGATCCTAGACAACCTCACTTGAAAGCATCTTTTCACCTTTTCAGATATTTGAAAGGGGATCCAACTCTAGGGATTTCTCTATCCAAAGATGCAGACTATACTATTAAGGCCTATTGTGATTCTGACTAGGCTACATGCCCAAATTCCCGAAAATCTATGAGTGGGTACCTTGTGCTTCTAGGAAATAGTCCCTTTAGCTTGAAATCAAAGAATCAGGACAGTGTTTCATTGTCCTCTGCAGAAGCTTAATACAGAGCTTTAAGGAAGGTAGTAGGAGAATTGGTATGACTTAGTAGACTATTTGAAGAGCTTACAACTCCCTTCCCTAAACCCATTGCAGTATTCTGTGATAGTCAGTCTGCGATGCATATAGCAAGAAACCCAGTGTTCCATGAAAGAACCAAACACATAGAGGTGGACTGTCACTTTGTTATAAGCAAGCTGCAAGAAGAGCTGCTTTCATTACAACATGTGGGAACTACAGAGCAACTTGCAGATATCTTAACTAAAACATTAACATGAGTTAAACATTTAGCAACTTTGTACAAGTTGGTAGTGTTTGCTATACTACCAACTTGAGAGGGGGGGGGGGGGAGGGGGTGTTGAGATGACTAATTATGTAAATGTGGCTACATACTTGTAAAGTGGCTAGTTAGCTAATTTGTTATTAGATAGGATACTTTTGTTAATTCTTTTTAGCTAGGACATTTGTATATACTTTTATTCACTTGTAAGAAAAGGCGGTTGGCCCATTCCAGAATCTTCTCTTTTCTCTCTTTTCTCTTTCTTCTCCACACGAGCTCTATGTCTCATCTATCTCCATGGCAGCTCACCTTGAGCTTGAATAAGGTGAGCTTATGAATTCTACACTCGCCTCCACCCCTAGCCCCCAACCTCGCACCCCACCCAGTCTACTTCCACACTATGCCAACCCTTGGCACCCCAACCAACTCAACCCCGTTTTCCCACCTCCTGGCCCACTAACTCTCGCCACCCCTCCCCCGTAGCACCTCCACCTAAACGAAAACCCTAACCCAAAACTTGATACCCAACCTCCGTACCCTCTCATCCAGCCACCTTATTCCCCATAGTATTCACCATGATTATATATAAATGCTTTTGCGATAATATTTTTTGCTTACTAACATTTTAGGTGCAAAACATTTCTTTTACCAAATAAACCCTATATCAAAGTATAGTTTGTAGTATTATGAATGTAGATATTAGTATAATTATTAATGTAGATATTAGTATAATGTTTCCTCTATAAAATTATAAAACGTATGCTATCCTGAATTTTTGTTTACTTGTTGCGGATAAAGCCAATTTAGGCCATCAAAAGAGAAATTAAATTTCCTCTTCGTCCCCACTTTGTATGGGTAGTTTAATGCATATGGTGTTTGGATTGACTTTTAAAAAGTAATGTTTAAGTGAAAAGTCAAAAGTTATAAGTTGGAAATACCGAACTTTTGACTTTTGGTTTATTTTTGTAATTTTTATGTCTAAAATTAAGTGCTTTTAAGTACTTTTTATTACTGTCAAGCATCTCGCCCGTTTGGCCAAGATGCAAAATCAGCTTATTTTGAGAAGCGCTTTTTTTACAAAAGTGTTTTTCTCAAAAGTACTTTTGGTGAGAAACAGATTGTGTTTGGCTAATTGGTTTGAAAAACACTTTGGAGCAGCAATTAGTGTTTGACCAAGCTTTAAAAAACTGCTTCTAAGTGTATTTTTTTCAAAAGTGCTTCTCAAAAAAAGTAGTTTTGGAGAGAAGCTACTTTTTTCTGTTTCTCCAAAGCTGCTTCTGCTTCTGCTTCTCCTCAAAAGCACTTTTTTCCTTCCAAAAGCTTGGCCAAACACCTTAATTTTTGACCAAAAGTGCTTTTGTCAAAAACAAAAAAAAAAAAACACTTTTGGCCACAAAAAAGGGCTTGGCCAAATAGGCTATACTTCTCATTTGATAGAACATATATACATATTACTGCATCTTCTTATATGTATTATTATTGAGAAGCTAGTTTAGGTTGATAACCAAAATGACACGAAAATCCCAATACATTACCTTTCTGGATTTTCAAAGTTACCACATTGTTATTACCTATCACTCTTACATTGAAGTTATCATTTTCAAAATACAAACATTTAATAAAACAAGTGATAATCCATAGACCTTCATATGGAACATATCACCCCAAAAGTACAAAAGTGAAAACGGAAAGGTTTAAAAGTAATGATCAAAACAAACACGTAAAGAAAAGAGAAAATTAGTTGCAATGGGAATGGTTCAATTCGGAAGAAGTCGACATCAAGTTTCGATATGATCTGTTTGTGCCATGCAAGCAAAAAAGTGCACGTACAAAGGCAGCCGACCCAACCAAGTAAACTATTTGCAGTGTCTGATTAGTAATATTTAATTATCTAGATTACTTAGCAACTGCAAGGAAATCAAACCAAATCATGTCTTATGCAAACACGTATGACATGTGGCATATTGTTAATTGCAGACGAAGCATTATCCTGATAAGAGTCCTTTAATTTATCATTTGCATTGCATTATTTGTTACTATTATTCTACTATACATAAATATTTTTTAACATTATCGGTATATTATAACTTCTTACCATATACATGTCTTATTTTTTAAGGTTAGTAGCTACTTTCACTTCTGGAATGATTAATTGTAATTATCTTTTGAGTATTCTGGAAAATATAAAAGTTTCTTATGCTATGAGCTTGTAAAAGGTGAATTTATATTATTATTGTGGGGGAGGGGGGGGGGGGGGTGTTTAAGAGTTGCCCGCCTTCCAAATAATGTCTGAAATGTTATTATTAACATTATTGTTCCTAAACCGATGCTTTCTACTCTTTGTGTTATGTCTTGTTTAATTCATAAAATAGTTAAATGATATAGAAGATTAATGCCTTTTTTCTATGTAATCTCTCTTTCATTCTCAAAGTATGATATTGGCTTAAAGTATATATATTTGTATGCATATTCCCTCATATTATACTCATGTCTTTTAAATTTCGGATATGTAATATAATAATTTGTGTTAATTTATGATAATTTTTATGTGCATGAATCATCCGAAGGTAATTTGAGAAAAAGGTACGCGAATAGAAGCGAAAAGGGAAAAGCCCACAATGTAGCGCCATAGGTAGCGTGGGGCACTACCCATGGCGCACAAAATAGAATCCTCAAAATGTCCAGCGCAAGGGATAGCGGCCCACGTAACCCCGACGCTGGTGACATGAATTTATCCTAGTTTGCCTAGGACTCGATTATTTCTACCCCAAGACGCCCCCAACTTCTATGAAAACAAACCTAACCTATTTGGGGGGGGGGGGGGGATGCGTCACTTTGAGAGAAAAACAAAAGTACAGAACACCCGGGAGCACGAAATTCATCGATTCTTCAATCCTTCATCTAGTATTCATAGCTTTTATTTTTAGAAACAACATTTTGATGATTGTTATGAACATGAGTGGCTAAGAACCTCATTATTCTAGGGTTATGAGTTGTTCTTGACTATTATGAATAGACGGTTGATTGCTTTCCTTGACTTTATCATATTAATTTTTTTTATACAATCTTACAATTAATTATTCTATTGCAAAGCTAAGGCTGACATGTAGGCTAGTTAGGCCCGGGCCTGGTCCAGACCCGCGAGCCTATATGGTTAGTGGGCCTAAACATGCCTAACTGTTTAAGCTCGGGAGTAAGGGAGGTGGGCCTGCTAAGTGGGCCGGTTACTTGAAGAAACATGTTAGGACCGAGACCGTGTGCTAAGTGGGACGGTTCAACCGGCCCTAACCGGACTCAAACAGATCCAACGACTATTTTTTTTATATAAAAAATTATTAAAAAAAAATTTAGCCGTTGCAACATTTTAGAAATGGTTGTTGGCCTACAAAAATAGTCGTTTAGGCTTTTTAAAATAGTCATTTAACCCCCCTCCCCTTCCCCCCTCTCCCCCCCAAACTTTGTTTTAACCCTAATCCTTTTGTAATAACACTTTGTCTATTTTCAATTATAAATACTCCCTCATTCTTTTATTTTTCTCACAAAATTATAAATCTTTGTCATTTCTCAAACTATAATTCTTAATTCAAGTTAAATCATGCCCGATGATTCTAGATTGTGACAATTTGTTTTGGAATATTTTAATGTGGTAGAAAAAAATAAAGAAGTTTACATAATAAAGTGCAAGAACTGTGATCGACTCTACACTCATCGTCCAAAGTTGGAGGGCACAAGCTGTTTAAGGAGGCATATAAAGAGTAGTACTTGCGCAGTCTCCTGACATTTGTACTATATATATATATATATATATATATATATATATATATATATATATATATAGACAGAGAGAGAGAGAGCTAATATTATATCGAAATCCAAATATATCTTATACACTATACACTTAGTTTATCTATAATACAATACTATTGTATATACATCTTATATAAGGAAATATACTATATAAAGAAATTTCTTGTAAATTATCTAAGGCAATATATTTGGAATTAAACAAATTTAAGTATTGCCTTAGATAATATTTTTTTGTTTTACAAAAACCCGGCCCACTTAGCCCCCCCCCCCCCCCCCAACCACACAAACACACACACACACATATATACTTTATAAAAAATTACCTTAGATAAAAATAATTTTAAAACATAGGCAAGGCCTACATAGGCCCAGGACCGACCCACTTAGCTTGGGAGTTCATTTTCCTGGTCCTGGTCCGATTACGTCCAAAATCCAATGAAGTCCGAGACCGTTTATGCCCGACCTACGAAGCCCAGACCCACATAGGATCGGCACGCTTAGGATCGGCTCACGAGGCCCTTTTAGGCTCTTGCCTGGACCGTTTTCCACCCTTATGCGTAGCTAACAATAGAGTCCTATCTATGAATTTATAGTTGAACTCGAAAGTGGGAACTATAAATTGCATACATGATTAAATAGAGTAAGTTCTTAAATCTGTGCATCGAAGAATAGATTTGTGATTAGAATAGACATATTCTAGTTATTTGATAATTTTTTTAATAGGAAATAATACATACATTCTTGTTAAGTATGATTCTATAGACATATAGTCTTAGGTTGGCTTGAATAGGTGAGCGAAGTGTCGCAAGAACTTCGCGAGCATAATAAACCACACTAATCAACAAATTAGATAAGTCAAGTGATTTCATCATCCTGGAAAATGCAATGAGAGACATCAATCCCATAACCCTGTAATATCTCCATCTCATTGAATTCTTTCTAAGTGTTTTGTTTGCTCTACTTGCGAGCTTATTTTCTTGCTTGCTTATTAGTTCGTAGTAATTTTGTTATAAAATTCACAATCATCTTCTTCACACTCACTTGCGCACTAAATATATAAATATCTTAGATTGGAAAATAGTTGATCATAAATGCTCGTGGAAACAATACTTTCTTCTCACTTTATTACTTATGATCGTGTATACTTGTGTGTACGTTTGGACCTAACAAATTTTTGGAGTCATTGCCGGGGATTTAGAAATTAGTTATTTAGCTGAAATAAGCTCTTATTCGTTTTTGTACCAGTGTTAATCTGTTTGACTGTTTCAGACTCTACAAGTGTTCACCTTAAATGCTAAGAAGATGCAACAATTTGAACAACCTTTCTCCTCCTTATCCTAAACCCGAAAGACTTTCCACATGTTACAGAGGGAGGCGTAAGAAAGAGCTAGAACTTCAGAGTTGGGTATTGTAGTCCAACTACAACTGATCAAGAAGGACTAGTGATTAAGGCAGTAACTCCTAGTCTTGCGAATATGACTCTAGCTATCGTGATACCTGATATAACTGGGCACTTCGAGGTGAAGGAGTACGTGGTGGAACTGATTCAATCCATAGGGCTATTTGTGGGGTTATCAATTAAAGATCCCCAATGGAATATACAGAAGAATGGGAGATTACAGATATACACAGCTATTTGAACGTCTCTAAGGACTAGGCCAAATTGATTTTGTTTCCCTTTCCTGTAATGGAGGAAGCAAAGGAATAGTTAAACAAGGAGCCCACAGACTCGATCCACACTTAGGATGATTTAGAACAAAAATTTCTACTCCCTCCATTTTATTTTAAATGAGGTATTTTGACTCGGCACGGAGCTTAAAAAAAGACTATTGAAATTTGTGTTTTTAAAAGAATAAGTGATGAAGAGTTTGTGGGGCCATATAATTTGTGTGTCTATAAACACTTCTTGTTAAAGGTAAATGGGTAAAATGCAAGACTTTAAAGCTGAATTATTTCCAAAATTTAGAAATGTGCCATTTCCTTTTTGTTTCTCCCTTTCCTTCACTGAGCCGAGGGTCGATTGGAAACAGCCTCTCTGCCCTTTCGGGTAGGGGTAAGGCTCGTGTACATATTACCCTCCCCAGACCCCACTTTGTGGGACTATACTGGGTAGTTGTTGTTGTTGTTGTTGTTGTAGAAATGTGCCTTTTGTTTTGGAACATATAAAAAGTAAAGTGCCTCATTTAATATGAAACGGAGGGAGTATCATGTTTTTCCCACTAAGAAGAAAAAGGCACTGAGGAGCCAGATTCTTGAGTTTCAACAACGAGATGATGAGACTCTTCATCAAGCTTGGTAAAGATTTAAGAAACTCCTCAAATACCACCCTCATCATTTTTAGACATATGAGGTACTAGGACATACGTTTGTGGATAGGTTGGACTAGACATCCAAATTAAATCTAGACTCAGCTTGGGAGGGAGTTGCATGCAAAAGCCATATAATGAGATCTAGACTCTTCCCAATAATTTCACCGCAAATGATCATAACTGACAAAGTGAGGGTGACTCAAGAAAGATGATAAAACAGAAAGCAGTCGGTACAATTGAATATGGGAATACATATAATCCCAACTGGAGAAACAACTCGAATTTCTTATAGGGTGGAAATCATGCTAGTCAAAATAAATACAAATCCCAAGGAAACTACAATCAAGTTGAAAGGCCACCACAACAGGTAGAAGAAATGACCAATGTTATGTTGAAAAAGCTATTGATTGACTACTAGCAACTTGGAACAGACAGTAAACAATTGTGGACTGAATTTTGAAATGCAGAGAGGCAAATTGGCAATTGGTTGCATAACAAAATATATGACTAACAAGGTCCCTATCACGACCCAACCCCCGGTCCTGATGGCGCCCAACACACTGCTAGGCAAGCCTGATCAACTAACAACCCTAATCCATTTTCCTTATAAAATTTATCATTGGCTAACACAATTAAATTTCCAAATTACCATAATAAAAGTGTGAACCAGCGAGTTATATATGCTGAAATTTAAATGATAATACTATTACACAGCCCACCGATCCGATGTCAGAAGTCTCGAGCCTCTAATACAAATTTAGTAGCCTAATACATATCAATCTTGGGAATGTGGATAAAACAAAAGGATAAAAGTGAGAGATTAGGGCTGCGTATGCCATGCAACTACCTCGATACTCCCAGATATGTGATGCTCGACTGGAAATCCTCACTCTGTCTCATATGCACATGGATCCGTACGCAAGGTGCATGGAGTAATGCAAGTACTCTGATCCAGTGAGTAATAAGCATAGATAATGACTGAGAATAAGAAGCCCCAGAAAAACACTGAGTAATCTATAATGCGACAGTTAAAACAAGTAATGCGAAGGTAATAAACCAATGAAAACAAAATCTAATAATTCTACAATAGATAAGCGGTTAAGTGACACACAGGTAAAGAAAATCAACACATTGAATGGTAGCCTTTAGAACCTGTTGCGGCGTGCAACCCGATCCATATATATCGTCGACGATGCTCAGGGGGAGGGGTTGTAGACTCCGGGAGGAGCCCCTTACGGCCCAAGAGCAATATCAGGCCATCTCGTGGTATCAAATATAGGCCCTCGACATCATATCAATATCAGTATAACACTGCGGCAGCGCGCAGCCCGATTCAATTGTATCGTCATATCTGGCCCTTGACCATACTCAATCCAAAAAATCATATAAGCCCCTCGGACATTAGTAAAACAGTAGTTCTCAGACCAAAACATCACATAATATATCATTTTAGTTTCAAAACCGCGTAAAAGTGGTTGAGTTGTAAAATAGTGGAAAATGGTACGACTACGTTTGAGTAGTAAGTCAAAACAATGAGGTAATAGTGATAAAAATCCACGAAGGGTTCAAATAGTTAGCATGAGCCCAAATATGGCAATCAATCCAAATAATTATGTTAACAAATAAGCATATGTGATAGAAGCATCACTCGGGACTGACCAAGTTAAAATCCCCAATAGCAAACGACCCCACCCTCATCATAAAGCGCGTGTATCCATTTTTGGTCCATTAATTCCTTAAATTCCAACCCTAATTCATGAAATATCACCATAGAATTGTGTTTTTGGTCCAAAATCCTTACCATATCGAAGTCCCCTTGAAATCTCTCTTCAAAATCGCTCAAAAACTCTATGTCCAAAGTCAAAAATGAGTAAACCCTACAAAAATCGCGAAGAAGAACCATATATACTTTCTGCCCAGTCATAACAACATCTGCGGTCATTCCTCGGCATCTGCAGACTTACTTAAGTCCTGCCTAACAGCATCTGCGGTACCAGGCCTCCCTCCGCCTTTCTGCTTCTCCGACCCAAATCACAGCATCTGTGATACTCCACATGCGCTCCCTAAACCGCAGGTACGAAAATACCACAACCAGCAGAAAATCTGCAATTGCACAAGTCCCAAATCTTTCCGTCAACCATCTAAAATCAACCTGAGGCCTCCAGGGCCTCAACCAAAACACCAACATGACCCAATTCCTTATTCAAACTTGATCCAATCATCAAAACACCTCAAACAACACCAAATCAATCAATTCACATCGTGTTCAAGCCTATATTTTGAAAAACTTATGATATACGCTTTAGATAAAAAATCCAACTAAACCACGTCTGAATGACATGAAATTTTGCACACACATCCAAAATCACATAACAAAGGTATAACAATTCTTGGAACTCCATTCCGACCCTCGGATAAAAATCTCATCTACCAACTGAAAATTGCCAAAATACTAACTTCTCCAATTCAAACCTAATTCTACACCGGACCTCCAAAATAATTTTGATCACTGTCCTAAGTCATAAATCACCTCCCAAAGCTAACCGAACCATCAGAACTCACATCTGAGCCTTTTAACTCATAAGTCAACATCCTGTTGACTTTTCTAAGTTAAACCTTCTTAAAAGAGACTAAGTGCCTTATTTCTTAACAAATACACTGAAAACGCAAACCAATCAAATCAACCACTTAAAACACGGATAACGAAGCATAAAGAAGTATAAATAGGGGAAATAGAGTCGTAACTCATGATACAACTGGTCGGGTCATAACATCCTTCCCAACTTAAACAAACATTCATCCTCGAACGAGTCAAGAAGTATACCAGAAGCCTCAAACATGTGAGGATATCTGCTATGCATCTCCCGCTTTGTCTCCTAGGTAGGCTCCTCCATGGGCTGACCTCTCCATTGAATTTTCACAAAATCTATATCCTTTGATCACAACTTCCGAACCTGACGACCCAAAAGAGATACTGGCTCCACATCAAAGGTCAAATCATCATCCAACTGAACCGTGCAGAAGTCCAAAACATGAGATGGATCCCCAATATACTTTTGGAGCAAAAAAACATCAAATACCATATGCACGCTCAAAAAGCTGTTGACAAAGCAAGCATATAAGCCACCTCCCCAATCCACCGAAGCACCTCAAAAGGCCCAATGAATCGCGGACTCAACTTCCCTTTCTTCCCAAATCTCATAACACCCTTCATGGGTAAACCCTTGAGCAAGACCTTCTCACCGACCATGTAGAACACATCTCGAACCTTCCGGTCCGCATAACTCTTCTGACTCAATTGCGCTATACGAATCCTCTCCTGAATCACCTTCTCCTTCTCTAAGGCATCCTGAACCAAATCTGTCCCCAATAGCCTAGCCTCGTCTGGCTCAAACCAACAAACTAGAGATCTACACCGCCTCCTATTCAAATCCTCATACGGATCCATCTAAATTCTCGACGGTAACTGTTGTTATAAGCAAATTCTGCAAGTGGAAAAAACTCATGCCATGAACCTCCAAAATCCATAACAGAAGAACACAACATGTCCTCCAATATCCGAATCGCATGCTCGGACTTTCCGTACATCTGAGGATGAAACGATATGCTCAATTACATCTAAGTACCCAAATGTCTCTACACGACTCTCCAAAATTGCGAAGCAAACTGAATACCTCTATCTGAGATGATGGAAACTGGAACACCATGCTACAAACCCCATAATGTCTCTCTTCATTCTTCTCCACCAATAGTGCTGCCTCAAATCCTGATAGATCTTCGCGGAACCTGGATGAATGGAATACCGCAAGCTATGAGCATCCTCCAGAATCAACTCTCTAATCCCATCTACATTGGGCACACAGATCCGGCCCTACATCCTCAACACCCCATCATCACCGATGGTCACATCCCTAGCATCATCATGATGAACTCTTCTCCAAGGACAAGAAAATATGGGTCATCATACTAGAGCTCTTTGATGCAATCATATAAAGAGGACCGAGAAATCACACAGGCCAAAACCTCACTGGGCACCGAAATATCTAATCTCACAAACCAATTGGCTAAGGCCTGAACAACAACTGCAAGGGGTCTCTCCCCCAATTGGAATATATGAAAAATGCCCCATATTCATTACCTTTCGGCTCAAAGAATCGGCCATTACATTGGCCTTTCCCGAATGGTACAGAATAGAAATATCATAAATGCTTAAGCAACCCTTGCCATCTCCGCTGCCTCAATTTAAGATCCTTTTGCTTGAACAAATGCTGAAGATTGTGATGATCAGTGTATACCTCACAAGATACGCCATACAAGTCATGCCTCCAAATCTTCAATGCATGGACTATGTTAGTCAATGCCAAATTATGAACAAGGTAGTTCTTCATATGGGGCATTAACGGACGAGAAGCACAAGCAATAACTCTACCCTCCTGCATCAATACACAACCAATACCAACTCTCGAAGCATCACAATATATGGTATATGAACCTAGAGCTGAAGGAAAAACCAATACTGGTGCTGTGGTCCAAGCTGTCTTGAGCTTCTAAAAGCTATCCTCGCACTCGTTTGACCATACAAATGGAGCACCCTTCTAAGTCAACTTGGTCAAGGGCGATGTAGTGGATGAAAATCCCTGAACAAATCGACAATAATAGCCTGGCAACCCAATTTGTGACTGACGACGATCTAGACCAACTTTGAACCGCCTCTATCTTCTTTGGATCGACCCGAATCCCCTCGGTAGACATCACGTTCCCCAAGAAAGCCACTGAACCGAGCCAAAACTCACACTTGGAGAACTTTTCGAAAATCCTCTCCTCCCTCAATCTCTACAACATAACTCACAAATGCTTCACGTGATCCTCCTGGCTACGCGAGTACAGTAGGATATTATTAAAGAATACAATAACGAATGAATCCAGATAAGGCCGAAATACATTGTTCATCAAATGCATGAACGTTGCTGGGGCATTGATCACCCCGAACGATATGACAAGAATCTCATAGTGACCATATCTAGTCCTGAAAGTAGTCTTAGGAATATCTGAATCCCTGATATTCAACTGATGATTGCCCGAACGAAGATCTATCTTGGAGAACACCCTCGCTCCCTAAAGCTGGTCGAATACATTATTAAGACGAGGCAGGGGATTCTTGATCTTAGTTTATACCATATTCAATTGCCTGTAATAAATTCACATTCTCATTGTGCCATCCTTCATCTTCACAAACAGAACTGATGCACCTCACGGTGACACACTAGGCCAAATGAACCCCTTATCTAGGAGTTCCTGAAGCTGCTCCTTCAATTCTTTCAACTCTATTGGTGCCATATGATACGACGGAATGGAGATGGGTTGAGTATCCGGCACTAGGTGAATACCAAAATCAATATCTCTATCTGGGGGCATGCCCGACAGGTTCACAAGAAAACATCAGGAAAGTCCCTCACAGTTGGAACAAAATCAATGCTAGGAGTTTCAGCTCCAACATCTTCCATAAATGATAGATATGAAAGAAAACCCTTTCCAACCATTCATTGGGCCTTCAAGAAAGATATTACTCTACTAGGAACATAATCAGTCACACCACGCCACTTGATCCACGGTACACCCGATCGGCATAACCAAAGTGACTGTGTTAGCATGAAAGTCTAGAATAGCATTACACGGAGATAACCCATCCATTCTCTAAATAACATCAAATTCCACCATGTTCAATAGCAATAGATCAACTCGGATGTTCAGGCCCCTTGGCCTCTCGCTCGAAGGAGCACCACTATAACTGCTCGATCCTTGAGTCATCTTGGCCTCTCGCTCCCGACGATGAACCCGCTCAATCTCACGAGCGATATCAACCACCTCCTCAAATGTAGAATCTAATACTCTCTCGCCCACTCTCTAATCATTAGAATATGGATGTGGTAGTTAAGACCATCCACAAATCTAACGGAATCATACAACACCGAATCCATCAATTCACTTCAAATTCAAGTCTAAGTTTTCTAAAAACTTCCGAAATACCCTTTCGATCAAAAACCCAACCAAACCATATCCGAATGAACTGAAATATTGCACACACATCCCAAATCACATAAAGAAGCTACAACAACTCTCAGAATGCCATTCTAACCCTCATATCAAAGTTTCACCTACCAACCAAAAATTGCCAAAATATTAACTTCGCCAATTCAAGACTAATGCTACACCGGACCTCCAAAATAAATTTCGATCACACTCCTAAGTCAAAAATTACCTCCCGAATCTAACCGAACCATCGAAACTTACATATGATCCCTCTCACTTATAAGTCAATATCCGGTTGGCTTTTCCAACTTAAACCTTCTTATAAGAGACTAAGTGTCTCATTTCTTACCAAATCCACTCCAAACGCAAACAATCAACTCGATCACATAAAACACGGATAACAAAGCATAAAGAAGTAGAGATAGGAGAAACAGAGTGGTAATTCATGAGACGACTGGCCGGATCGTCACAGTCCCTTCCAAGATATACAGGTAAGAATCCTCAGGTGAATGTTGTATCCTTAGGGAATGGTAAGAATTAGAAGAAGTACCAAAAACAAAGAAAGAAAACCTCACTTCTAAGGGAAAAATAGTTCCTTAAACTGTGGTGGAAACTGAGAAATAAAGTGAAAAGACTCTAATTACAAATTAAATATCCCATTGGTTAAAGTGCTACATAAAATATTAAAATATGCTATATATATCAAAGATAGTGGCCAAAAATCGGAGGTTGACAAAGTTTGACATAGTGGTGCTTATTGAGAAGTGTAGTGGTAGGGTTTAGATAAGCTCCTGCCTAAGTTTAAGGATTCTGGTTATTTCACAATTCCCTTGGTGATTGAAAAATACGAGGTTGGTAGAGCCTTGGGCGATCTAGGAGCAAGTATTAATTTGATGCCACTTTTAGTGTTCAATCAGCTCAATCTTGAATCCCCAGGCCTACTACTATCAATCTAGTAGATCGGTCATAATCAGTTCATCAAGGAATTGTTGATGATGTGCTGGTGTAAATGGGGAAGTTCATCTTTCCTGTCGATTTCATTATTGTTACTACATGGTCGATGAGGAGGTTCTAATTATTTTGGGATGACCATTCTTGACACTACAGGGGCACTTATTGATGTGAGGGAGGGCAAGCTAAAGATGAGAGTTCATGATGAAGAAATCACATTTAATTTGTACAAGGTGGTTAACTATCCTAAACATTATGAGCAGTTGCGCATGACCTCTGTGGTAGAATCAAAGTTAATAGAGTAAGCTCCTTTTGTGGAACCTACTGGCATAGAAATGAAAATCTAGTTAGAAGAAATGGTATTGCAAGGTTCACGTGTAAATTTAAAAGAGAAAAGGGTCAGAGAGGAAAGAGAAGAGCCTCCTAGAGTGCACGAGAAGGTTAAAATCCACGGAAAGAGGAGGAAGCGAAAGCTCCCGGCTTGAGCAGAGTAGTAGACTCATGAAACGACTATAAATAAAGTTCTTTTTAAGAGGCAACCAAACATGTATTTTATTATTATTTTTATTTTTTAAATTTTTATAGTGTCAAGTTTTGTTTGTTTTTGTATTGCACATTAGGGGAAGTGTGAGTACCTGAAGTTGATGTTGAGAAGCATGTTTGATCTTAAGTGCATGGTCATGTCGGACATTAATGTTGAGGATTATATTTTTAGCTAGGCCCTAAAGGGTATCAAGGAGTATTTCTCATCCTTGTTTTATTAATTTTCTATGTCATCATGCATCGAGGAATATGCATGTCATAAGTGTAGAGTGGGAGGATTATGTTTTGAGTGTAATTGTATGAGAATATTTTTTCATTATTTTATAATATATAACCCATACTTAGAACTAGTCTAATTTAGAGTGTTTAGAGTTAAAATAAAATCAGAAAAAGCTGAGTAAAAATACAAAAATAAAAAATTCTTTTGTTTTTTAGGATAGTTAGGTAGTATCCTTTGGGTTTTTTTTGGATGGCAGTTCTTTTCCAAGGATGTATCTTGAACCGGGTATTTTGCTTATATTCTTTTAGGAGTAGTATTGGAAGAAACCTTAGTTGCTTTGAAATACCTATTGACATGATTTGTGGTGGCACATTAGGCCATGGAATGCGTTCGGTCTTCTTGTTATATTTGATTTCTAATTTGATGCCTAAGTGAATAAATAGCTTACTGTCATGGCCTTCCACATTATCATGCCACCTCTGTTCTATTTGAAATATATTAATACCACGTGAAAGATTACATATGAAATAGACTAGATCTTGTGAGAAGGTTCTAGAGAAATATGGACCTTAGAATTCATGTGGGGGGATTTTACCACTAATTTTAGCCTTTTTTCCTTAGCTTTGATGTCTTTTTAAGCATACATGAGGTTGTTTATAGTGGTTATTGTGGGATTCAGGTATGTGATGCTATGAGGTGGTTTGAATGGAAGTGAAGTGGAATTGAGCAAAAATAAGGTGAAACATTGCAAAACCCCCAGTCATTTCCGCTTCTGCGGGTTATTGGTCGCAGGTGCGACCTCCGCCTATGCGAATTTATGGTCGCTTATGCGGAAACTGTGGACTTGGAAAGAACCGCTTCTGCGGTCTAGATCTCGCTTCTGCGGGACCGTAGAAGCGGTAAATTCTCTACTTATGCGATCAGTGCTGTACTTGAAGGAATCCGCTTTTGCGATTGGTTTTCTGCTTCTGCGGAACGGCATCAGCGATCAGTTTACCGCAGAAGCGAAAGTCGAGCACATGGCCTGGGGGCAGATTTGGCATTTCAAATATTCTCACCCCAAATAATTTTTATACTCGTCCAAGCAGACATTTAGAGGATCTTTGGCTTATTTTCAGTCTCTTAGACTAAAAAGAACAAGTTGGAGGCTAGGGTTTTTCACAAACACACTTGGGTTTTGTTGATTTCAAGCTTTTGGTTAATGTTTTCTTACCCATTTATGTTTGTTTCTTCATTTACTTTCTTTGTATTGAATATTTAAGTGTGTAGTATTTCATCCAACACATAAATCTTGTTTATGGGAATATTAAAAATTAAAGTGTGGATTTTATACCTTGTTGTGCTTATGCATTGAATGATTTTTCTATAGTTATGAAGTGAGTTATTGTTTCTTTAATTATTCTTGTTCTTTAATATTTCCAAAGGGATTAGCTAACCCTAGGACTCGCCCATTAACTCCGAATTAATTTAGGGAAAAATAGTTTGGGGTTGGGAAAGATTAATTAACAAGAACTTGAGGCGTTAACCCTCATTTTATAGATTCTACCTAGGGATATGATTGAACTACTTGTAGCCTTGCAGGTGTGCTTAATCTTTTAATTTTAATTAGGGATAATTCATTTAGGAAGTCTTGTTAGTCTTCGGATGAAGCTAATTAAGAATTATTAACCGTGACTAATTAACATAAACTCTCTCATATTTGTAAAATAGTGAAATACATTGGATCATTGCTTAAATGTAGTTCCTGATGCGTTCATACTTGTAGCCATACATCATCTTACTTGCTTTCTAGGTTTGTTTACATTTCCGCATCTTAGATATAAAAACAATTTTCTACCCAAAATTCTTATTGTTTGGCACTACGCCACTAGCGATAATTCTCTTACATTCCTAATCGCCTACACATTGTTCTCCGTGGGATTCGACCCCGACTCATCGTTGGGTAATTATATTGCTGCGATCGTATCAATTGATTTTTAGCGGTGGATTTGGACGTCACCAAAATTGGCGCTGTTGTCGGGGAACAATTTGGTGTAATTTAGGTTGTTTGAGAAATAAGCAAAAGTGCTTTGATCTAAATTGTTAATACTTATGTTATTATTTTTCTTACCCAGGGTCTATTTTTCTTGTTAGTTTCTTGTTTATTTTATCATTCTTGAAAAAAATGGCATCATATAATGAGAATTGGTCGAATGGGAGTTGTTCATGTTTTGATGACCCTTGTACTTATTGTGGTGGACAACACTCATGGCAATATTGATTAAATTCTCCCGGGGGTGGATTATGCGCACGATATCAACCCCATGGTTGGAGTATTTGTGATAAGTGTGGTTGCCAAAATAGTCATTGGGATTAATATGCATATTTGACCTTCCCTTTCCCAAGCCCCTACTATGATGCGTTTTCTTCTTGTGATGAAAACTACAAGGCTACGGGAATTGAAGAAGTTAAGCATGGCAAGAATGAAGAGTTCAAACTCATGTTGGAGTGTCCACTTGAGGAAGGAAACAAAGAACAAAATGCCTTGGAACATCTTTTGGAGACTAGTCTCCAAAATGATTTAGCGCTCCAACGATTGCACTCAAAAATGGAGGAAATGATCGAAGCCTCGAGGGCTTAAAAAGCCTCGAGAGGATAAAAAGCCTCGGAAGTGAATGAAGACCAAGAGTCTTTCTTGGAGGTTGAAAATGAAAATCCTTCCTTGGCATTTGATCAAAACCAAGAAGAACTCCTAAATTCTCAAGATGAGAAAATAATGCTCATGTTGGAGACCATTCTTGAAAATGAGAAGAAGCACAACTTTGCACTCGAGGACTTGAAACAAAGCTTGGCATACAATTATGAACACATCCAAACTTTGGAAGACCAAATACAAAAATATGTTGAGGCTCACTATGCCCAACAACTTGAGTGTGTGGAAGAAAGCCAAGAAGAGTCCAATTTCGAGGAAGAAAGTGAGCTTTACTTTGAGGAGTCCAGAATTGAACATCCGCCAACCGACTCAATGAGTGTTATTGATGCCGACAAAAATTTAGAATTGGAGTCAACCGGTAAAAATGCAATATTGGTTAATGTTGACTCTAATCCGGGGGAAAAAGAGGATGTCAAGCTAGAAAAATTGTAATGTGAAGGCTTGAAGTTACATTCCATGCATTTTTCAATGTTGGAATTGTGTGGTGACACGAAATTTGAACCACATGACTCAATGGAGGAGTGCAAGGAGGAAAAACTCAAGCCATACATTTTACAGTTTGAGGAGACAAGAAATCAAAACGGCATCCCTCACTTGAAAGCCAAGAAATGCAAAATGAAGATTTTAAGCATTGGCTCAAACATAAAATTACCAACCCACATCGCTCGTGGTCACAATCTTGGTTCCAAGCTAGGTTCCCATTTCATATCATCCAAGTGGCGAGAAAAGTGGTAATGTTGTTTGCACCGTGCCATGACGTTAAATGCGGCGCTTGGTGGGAGGCAACCCATCAATTTTCAAAATTTTCAGCATTTTTAAAATTTTCTTTTTTAAAATAGCTTAGAAAATTATTTTTAACTAATCTGCCAAGTTTTAGATTTTTTGGAGTTGATTTGATCAAGTGGGGATGACCCGGATGGAAAAAACCAGTAGTTGCTGGAACTGTGTGGGAAATCTATGCTAATATCGCTTCTGCGGTTTTTGGACCGCATCTGCGGTACCGCAGAAGTGGAAAATTCAGCGCAAAAGCGGAAACAACTGCAGAAGCGGCCATTTAGCCGCGTACGCGGAACCGCTGTAGCGGGCGAGAAGTGTCAGAAGTGAGAGTCGACTAGGTTTTAGTTGTTAATATTTTTCTGAACGGACTCATTAGCCTAAAATCAAAAAAACAAAAACTGCTCCCCACTGCCCTAACTCCCCAAAATAAAAGAAGCATACAAAATTCATCAAACTTCCTCATCATTTCATTTCTCTTGCCCAACTTCTGGTATCATCTTCATTACCCTTCTCTCAATCTTCATTCCCCACTTCCCATTCTCTAAATGCAACTGAATTTTTTTTTATTTTAATTATGTTGTTTTATGTCTTTTCTTCTTCTCTTTTTTTGTTTGGAATTCTTGTTGTTAAGTTTAGAAAGTGAGGATTTGGTTGAGTGTAAATGTGTGTGTTGTGCAAATTGAACGAAATCGGGGGAAGTCCTAAGTACCCCATTTTCGTGAAAGAAGGTCCATCTCCATTCGCGCAATGTGTTCGACACAATGCGTGAGTCAGAATCTTGTGCGAAGTGGCACGACTTTAGTCTAAATTGAATCGTTTGCCCTTAAATTTCTAAATTCTTCTATTTTTGTGCCAAAACTTTGGTTTACATTGAAAAAGAACGAAAAGTAACTGGCAGTGTGTTTCCTAAAGAAGAAGCTCAGGTTCCGAAGAAGCGGATTTTTCAACGCATAAGCGAGACCGCTTCTGCGGAGAAAGGCTCGTAGAAGCGAAAATTAAAAAAAAAGTTGCAAAGCGGTCAAATTATCGCAGAAGCGGAACCTCCTCCGCGGCTCAAGTTCCGCAGAAGCGGAAACTAGCAGTTTTGGGCCCAAAATAGTGGGGTTGCAAATTATGCTTCTCGGGCCCATTCAACCTAATATTTTGGCTCTCATGCAGTGTTTTGAATTGATTATCATGGTTCAATTGTCCGACTACTGTTGTGATGATTCTTTGTAGGTGAATTAATTCAAAAATGGACCCAACCACAAGTGGATCTCAGCCGGAAATTAATGAAGCGGGTGATAAGCTCTTTGATGATACGCGCTTCATGTCTGCTTCAGCGGAGCGCCGATATTTGGATGATTTGGTGCATAAAAAGATCTTGCTCGAAAGAGGGATAAATGAAAAGAAATTGGCCGAGAAGCTCCCGGACTTCTATGCCAGGTTGTATACGTCCGGATTGTCCTGTTTTATTGCCACACCTTGCAAGGCCAGTGAGATGTGGGTCTGCGAGTTCTACGCCAATCTTCGGCATACGAACTTTGATGATCCACATATCATAATCAGAGGACAAATGATGCGGTTTGGGATGGAATACATCAATGATACTCTTGGAATCCCCAACTATCTCGTGGAACCGGCAAGCGAGAAAGATCATTGTGACAATGGGCAGTGGCTTGTGTCCAAGCTTATTCCTCCTCAATTGAGAGAGAAATGGGGGAAAAAATGTAAAGGGCTGAATTCAACAGACTTTATGGCAGAGGCAAAGAGATGGTTGCATATAGTGAGCAACAGGGTATGTCCATGTGGGAACGTCACTGATATCTCCTACACCATGGCTTTGATCGTAGCATGCCTCCTGGATGGCGTACAGGTTAATTTGGGGCACTATATTCTTCAGGAAATGAGGCAGTACGTGAGAGAATACTCTAGATAAAAGGATGCAATGTTGATGTTTCCCTCATTGATTACAAGGCTATGCACCCCAGCTGAGGTTACCGTCCGTCCCACTGATCGTTGGCTTCCAGCTGATAAACCTCTCCACCCTCTGAAAGTGACAAGAGAAGGCACAGTTGTCAAGAGCAAGAAGAGGAAAGTTGTCACCACAGCTGCCAGTTCCGAGCCATCCTCCTAGGGGACATTTGGGAAACTCAACTCTAAGCTTCAATTAATTAAGGAGTTGGTATCGCAACTTCTGAGTTTGCCCTCCTCCTCGCAGCCTGGCCCTTCATACTTCTCCGGGGAAGATATGCAGGGTTACTTGGATGCTCAAAAGAGACAAGAAGGGAATATTAAGAAAATGACAACATCAATGACCAGACTGGAGGGAGCCTATGGTACTTTGGCCAAGGCCCATGCTGACCTCCAGGCGGACGTTCAGGAGGAGAAGAAGAAGAAAAAAAAAAGAAAAACAAATTTATGGTCAAAATGTGGAGGGGCATCAAAGAAATTTCAAATGGGGACGACCAGATGCCAATATTCCAGTGGCAGCTGAAGATGATAGTGAGGAGTATTCCTTCATCTTAGAGTCTGCTAGAGATAGTGGCCATGATGATGACAACGATGATGATGATGATGATGATGATGAGGCCGATGATGGTGGGGCCACGAGTGCAGTCCAGCACTGATCAGCTGACTTCCCACAGTCTGCTAGTCTGACGCAGACATCAGGGAGACCCTTAACTCTTTTATCCTTTATATTAGACTTTGTGCAGTGAGGACACTGCAAAACATTAAGTTGGGGGTGGCATTTGTAGCATGGTATTCATATTTTGATATATTATGTGCCCTTGCTGGGTTTATCTTTATGTATGGATATTATCTGCCCTTGCCGGGCTTGTGATTATGCTTGTGATATATGGTGTGCCCTTTCTGGGCTTGGTGTTGAGTAGTCATATTTTTGTGTTTTAATCTTTATTTCGTCATTTAGTTTCTTAGTATAGCTTATTATTTTCTTTGTAGTAATAGCTTCTTTTATTTTAGTTACTTTTGTAGGAGTTCTCTTTGTAGTTATTTTCAGTTCTGTAAATAAAATTTCCTTGGGTTTTCTTCATGCTACGGTTCTTTCCCAAGGAACACTTTTGAAGTGAAACGGGTAATTGTAAAAAGTTTTTGTTGACTTTTCCCGATGATGGATAGATTGAAAACTTTCTTAAGAGAATTAGTCTTGTTTTGCTAGGATGAGGCTCTTAGATTATTTGGTACCAATAATATTATTCTCTTGTATGTAAGTTGTGAATTGAGAATACCCCTCCAAAAATTTGGTTTGAACTAAAACAAGTTGCATGGTGCAAATTTGATCTTGGGATACAATTATGGCTCTTTTAGTGACTCTTTGTGCTCACTAGTTTGATATTGCTCTTGAAGCTTTTAGTAGAAAATAAAATTGATCCATCTTGATTAGTTCATGTGCCTTGTGTGTTAGTGTTTGTTCAAATAAATCTTGTGTTTACTTCTATCATCTAGAACTTGCCCGGTTGGTTTTTCATGCTAATGACACTTTGTTTTGTTGGAGAAATGATCTTAGGCATTCTTTGCTTTGATTTGTAAAACCTCTTTAGCCTATCAAGCCTCCCTTTATGTAAATAATATCACTAGTACTCAATTTGCGCCTTAAAAATTTTTCCTTGGCCAACTCATTACAAACCCTCCCCCGTTTTAAAAATAATTCGCTCTTTTGAATCCGTCCCTCCTTGAACATTAATAATAAGGCTAAATGCCTAAGTTGGGGGTGTTATAAAAGAGAAAAAGTGGCAAGGTTGTATGTCTAGCTTAGGACCTCATGCTAAAAAGTGTTTCTTTAAATGATTCAAGCTCCAAAAAGAAAAGAAAAAAAGAGAGAGAAAGAACATTTGTGTATATATCAAGTGTGGAGTCTTGAATAAAAATTAAAAGAGGTGTGAGGTGGTCTTATGTTGGGAACTAGATGTAAATGAGGCTATGGTGGTATGAAAAGAAGCGAAGTGCAAGAGCACAAAAAAAAGTTGAGTAGTGTTCAAGGAGAGTGAAGTCACTAGTACCCAAATGTCTGTCCAACCCGTCCCTAAACCTACATTAAAAGCTCAAAAAGTCCTTGTGAGACCTCCAACCGATCATTTTTTGAATAAGAAATCAATTAAAATAAGGGCAAGCCTACGGTATGAAATGCTGTAACACTTGAAGTTCTTTGTGAGAGTGAGTGTTCTTGAAAATTTTGTCCCTCGTGTATATTGTAAATAGTGTGAATTTTTGGACTTTTTTCTGTGAGGGCACATGAATGAGGAAAGGTTGCTGAAATTGAGTAAAGTGAGCATTTGTAGATAACTAGCGCTTTTGAGTCACTTCTTGAGGCTTATGTGGATCACTTGAATACTTTTGAAATCATTTGCACATGTTTTATGATTGTTTTCTTTATGAGGGAGTTATTCGTAAAAGATGTGCATACTTGAGCCTAATTGTTAGTACCAACCAAATCCATTAGTATGGTGTTCAAATTGGAAAATGTGTTATGAAAGTAATGGAAATACCACTTGTGTTGAAATGTTAAATCCTTATTGAAATTTTGGTTTTGATTTGCTTGAGGACATGCAAAAGCTTTAAGTTGGGGGTGTTGATATGGGGTGATTTTACCACTCATTTTAGCCTCTTTTCCTTAGCTTTGATGTTGTTTTAAGTATATAATGAGGTCGTTTATAGTGGTTATTGTAAAATTTTAATGTAAATGATGCTATGAGGTGGTTTGAATGGAAGTGAAGTGAAACTGAGAAAAAATGAGGTGAAACATTGCAAAACCCCCAGTCATTTCCGCTTCTGCGGGTTATTGGTCGCAGGTGCGACCTCCGCTTATGCGGATTTTTGGTCGCTTATGCGGAAACTGTGGACTAGGAAAGAACCGCTTCTGCGGTCTAAATCTCAAGCAGTCAATTCTCCGCTTATGCGATCACTATTGTACTTGAAGGAACTTGCTTTTGCGGTTGGTTGTCCGCTTCTGCGGAACCGCATCAGCGGTCAGTTTACCGCAAAAGCGAAAGTCGAGCACATGGCCTGGGGCAGATTTGGCATTTCACATATTCTCACCCCAAATGATTTTTATACTCGTCCAAGCAGACATTTAGAGGATCTTTGGCTTATTTTCAGTCTCTTGGACTAAAAAGAACAAGTTGGAGGCTAGGGTTTTGCACAAACACACTTGTGTTTTGTTGATTTCAAGTTTTTGGTTAAGGTTTTCTTACACATTTATGTTTGTTTCTTTATTTCCTTACTTTGTATTGAATATTTAAGTGTGTAGTATTTTATCCAACACTTAAATCTTGTTTATGGGAATACTCATATTTAAAGTGTGGATTTTATATCTTGTTGTGCTTATGTATTGAATCATTTTTCTATATTTATGAAGTGAGTTATTGTTTCTTTAATTATTCTTGTTCTTTAATGTTTCCAAAGGGATTATCTAATCCTAGGACTCGCCCATTAACTCCGAATTAATTTTGGGAAAAATAGTTTGGGGTTGGAAAAGATTAATTAAAATGAACTTGAGGTGTTAACCCTCATTTTATAGATTCTACATAGGGATATGATTGAACTACTTGTAGCCTTGTGGGTGTGCATAATCTTCTAATTGTGATTAGGGATAATTCAATTAGGAAGACTTGTTAGTCTTCGGAAGAAGCTAATTAAGAATTATTATCCGTGGCTAATTAACATAAACTCGCTCATATTTGTAAAATCGTGAAATACATTGGATCGTTACTTGAATGTAATTCCCGATGCTTTCATACTTGTAGCCATAGATCATTTTACTTGCTTTCTAGGTTAGTTTACATTTCCACATCTTAGATATAAAAAAATAATTTACCCAAAATTCTTATTGTTTGGCACTGGCGACTAGCGATAATTCTCTTACATTTCTAATCTCATACACATTGTTCTCTGTGGGATTCGACCCCAACTCATAGTTGGGTAATTATATTGCTGCGACCATATCTATTGCTTTTTAGCGGTGAATTTGGACTTCACCAAGAACCATGTGGAATTACTAGGAAAGTTCTTAGAAGATTCTAGCTATGTAGAAAATTCTAGAGAAAGGATGTACTTGTAAATATTAAGGACTTGTGCAATAATTAATATTTGCACACTAGCCCTTAGGAGACTAGTATATAAAAGGGGCCATTCATTTGCAAAATAACCTAGAAAAACAATCAATTTCTCTGTAATACAAAGCTTCATTTGGCAATTCTACAGTGTGCTAACATTCCCTTAGTAATCTTGAGTGTAGTAAGGCTGACTTGGCACAGCCAGAACATAAGCAAGTTTTTTAAGATTGTGAGCAAGTGTTTCACGTGTTCTTTGTCTAAGAATAAGGACGGGACAGTGTGGTATCAGAGCATAGGTTATGACTAAAGAATATTTGAAAGAATACAAGAGATTGTTACAATGAAGCTTTGTAGAGAACCATGGTCGGAATTAGCAATGGAATGGTGCTTGTAAAAGGGACCAATGTGAAGATCCCTAAGAAAAAGTAGTATGGTAGTGCGCAGGACGCACGCGATGTGGCAGACTTACTTTGGTGGACGAACAAGTACTTTGAGGTAGTCAAGGAGGATGAGAAAGTTTTTTAAGGTACGCAACACTTCAGTATACTTGATCGGGGATGCCATGTTGTGGTGGCATTGAAAGTGTGGTGACATGGAGAAGGGGCTAGGCAACATTGAGACATAGGATCAGTTCAAGAAGGAATTCAAGAAGCAATTATATCCGGTGAATGTGGTGTATGAGGCTAGGAAGAAGCTAAGGGATCCCTGACAGACGTCCACAATTCGAGAGTATGTGTGCGAGTTAACTACCTTAATGCCGCAAATCCCGTCATTATCTGAGGAAGATTCACTCTTGTACTTTATGGATAGGTTGTAAAATTGGGCAAAACGGGAGTTAAGAAGACATCAAGTAGCCAATGTGGGTGAGGCCATAGCAGTAGCCGAGTCACGTGTTGACTTCAAGATGAAATTTTCCAAGTTCAAAGAAGGCAACCGAGAGGGATGAGGGAGATCATAACGAGGACAACGGGAAAGGCATAGGTGTGGTATATAAGGGCAATGGAAAAATGATCTCACGTAATGGATAAGGGTCCAAGAGTAATGACAAGGGGCAAGAACGGTATTGAGTACGTTCATAAAAGAGGGTTCTTCTTCTGTGAATAATAACATTGGGCAAGTGAATGCATAGAGTTTGGGAAACTTGCACAATAATCGGGAACTTTTCTCAAGCACATAAAAATGACATCGGATAAAATGCCTACATTCGAGGGATACACTTGGAATCTAAACCGAAATAGGGGATTCCAAAGCCTATTTTAGTGCCTTACAAATGGATAATGGTGGAAGCAGCAAAATTTGAACAGACATAGTTGAAGAGGATGGTGAGTTACAGAGTGATGGCATAATACCAGACTCAGATAATGCATCAAGTAGATGGTTCAAGTTTGCTAGGAAGGCCAGACCACAGAAGGTAACAAAATAGGGAGTGAAAACGTGAACCCGACGCTTGAGAAACTGCTAGATTTGGTTGAGTCATGGGAAGGTTAAGGCTAAGAGAAAGGAAAGGATTCCGATGGGTGGAGTATCGAGGCCATTATTGCATATCGTCCAAAGTACATACGGCGCAAGAAGAAAGGTGACCAGTGCCTTGTGACATGGGAAGGCGAACCAACCCATCGAACATCATGTAATGGAAAAGGATTTTTGGTGACAGAAGGTGAGGTGCCGGCGGATGTGTCGATGCTTTGTCGAGGGCAGCACAAAATATTATGGGGGAGATGTCATGACATGCCATATCATCATGCCACATAGGTTCCACTTGGCATATATTAATGCCACGTGGAAGCTTACATATGAAATATACTAGTATTTGTGAGAATGTTCTAGAGTAATATTGATATTATTTTATAGAATACCTTAGAACTATATTGAAATTACTAAGAAAGTCTTTAGAAGATTCTAGCTATGTAGAAAATTCTAATGAAAGGAGGTAGTAATTAAGGACTTGTGTAATAATTAATATTTATAGACTAGCCCCTATGAGACTATTATATAAAATAGGCCATTCATTTTCAAAATCACCAAGAAAAACAATCAGTTTCTCTCTAGTGAAAAAGCATCCTTTGGCAATTTTCCTGTGTGCTAACATTCTCGAGGAGCAAAGGACGAGGCCATTCCCGTGCTAGGGGCCGAGGCTGGGGTATAGCTCACCCCAGAGCAGAAGAACCAGTGGTGGAGCCTTAGGTAGAGTCTAATGATAAGATACCAGCCCAGACAGTTCCGATGGGCTTAGAAGTACTCTAGGATGCTCTGGTCCGTCTAGTGCGCCTTATGGAGAGTGTCACGCAGACATGCTTACTTCCTATAGGTCTAGACGTTTCTCAGGCTTGGGGAGAAGAAAAAAATTTCGATACACGCACTCCAGAACAAATGACTACTCAGTTTCAGACACTAGCAGCTCAGCCAGTTGGAGCAGTTCAGCCAAGTATTGTAGCTCAGACCGGTGATGGAGTAGCTATGTCTGCCGATGCTTTGTGGATATTGGAAAGGTTCAGTAAGATGTTCACTACTACCTATGGTGGTACATCTTCATAGCATCTGCAAGATTAGTTGAACAGCTGTCATGATATTCCTCGGAACATAGGGATAGTGGAGACCAATAGGGTTGACTTTACTGCTTTTCGCCTGTCTGGTTCTACCAAGACTTGCTGGAGGTATTATTGTTTGGCTAGGCCGATTGGGTCACCTTCCTTGACTTGGGATCAGTTCTATCAGCTATTTTTGGAGAAGTTTCTTCCTATCAATCAGAGGGAAGATTATCAAAGGTTGTTTGAGCGTCTTCAGCATGGTTTTATGAACGCAACTCAGTACGAGAATAAAATTATTGCTTTGGCCTGTCATGCTCTTACAATACTTCCTATTGATAGAGAGTGGGTGACAAGGTTCATTGAGAGACTCGCTCAACCGATTCTATTGCAAATGGCTGAGGAGACTAGGAGCGAGATTTCGTTTCAAGATACGGCCAATGTTTCCAGCGGGTTGATATGGTTCTATCATAGGGTAGTGGTCAGGGGTCTGACAAGAGGCCCCATCATTTAGGCAGGTTTAATAGTGCCTCGTCTAGAGGTATGGATTCTATTTGTAGGGACCATCCTCCCAGGCAGTTTCATTTAGCACTTCATACTTCTCACGGTGCTTCAGGTGGCCATGGTTATCATATGCAGTATTCTGATCAGTAGTCCTACCATGCAGTATGAGCTCCTATCAGAGAACCTCATATTAATAGTTATTCTTATGGTCAACTGGCCCATCAAGGTCAATCTCTGTTCCCTCATCCGCATCACTCAGGTGGATGCTTGGAATACGGTGAGTATGGTCATATCCGGAGGTTTGTCCGAGATTAGTGGTGTTCAGTCACAGTAGCAGGGTTCCTGTGCTATGGTTTAGGCACTAGGTGTTCCACCACCCACTAAACCAACTAAGAATGATGGGTAGAGGTGGAGGTAAAGGTATTAGAGGTGGAGGTCAGGCCGCTAGAGGTGGTGACAAACTAGTAAGAGGTCGTCCCAATGGTTGTAGCTTAATGTTGTGGGGCCCAGCTCTGATGTTATGCTCTTTGAGCCAGGCTCGAGGATGAGGCCTTTGATGTAGTTATCACAGGTACCGTTCTAGTCTGTAGTAGAGATGCTTCAGTTGTATTTGATACAGTGTGTACATACTGCTATGTGTCATCTTATTTTGGCTAGTATCAGGTCATGCCTAGTACCCATTTGATTGCTCATGTATATATGTATCTATACCGGTGGATGATTCTATTATGGTGGATCATGTCCATCATTCATGTATAGTTGTGATTGGGGGTTTTGAGACCCGGGTAGATCTGCTACTTTTAGATATGGTTGATTTTGATGTCACATTGAGGATGGACTTGTTTATTGTGAAAATGGTAACAACACTTAAATTTGTAAGTGGGACTCTAACAATACGTGATCTATTCTCGAGCTAGTAATTTTAACAGTTAATGATAAGAACACAAAGTGTAATGGTAAAATACGACCTAATATGAGGTAATAATATAACCAACGGAGCCTGTTGCCCGAGCGCATGTGTGATCGATGGGACCTCGGGGTCGGTATTTGTATTGATCTCAGACTATCGAGGCAACCATCGATGGGATAGCTGTTAAAGGTGCGATTAAACAAGGCTCAATATTGCCAATATGAGACGATATGGTGAAGATCAAGTAAGAAAACAATAAATTCCAATGAGGTGTCGAGCCTATGAGGTTGAACCACTTAGAAGAAAAGCGAGAAAGAGAGAGAGAGAGAGAGAGAGAGAGAGAGAGATTATTGCACTTGTAGAGAAATGGAGCAACATTAACCCTTTACAAGATGGTATGGGCTCATCTTATATGAGCGAGGAACCCGATATGGTACAAAGTGCATTAAATATATATATACGGGGATGGGGAAGCTATACAAGACACAAATACCCATTGATTCTACCTTCTTACCTCGTTATCCCCCATCTTCGTAACCTTTGCTGCGCAGCGAATATATCGTTCAACCTTGAAGACAGTGCTGGACTTCAGATGATCCTCGAGATATGGAGCCCGATCACGATCCCGCAGCCTCGAGGTGCTATCACGACATTCCGAATATACCTTAATAACGGGAGATGGGTTCCCCCGATTTCACCATACACATATAGTCTCCGCGTTTGCTAAAACAAAGTGATAGGAAACAATGTTGAATCATCATCTTAAGGACATTATTGCCATGACATCAATCGTCTAAGAGCATTAAATGACATGTTCCAAGGAACCGTGTTAGGCCGCATCAAATGCAGTTATCAGGAAACCCATGAACTATCGTAAGTTCATCTTTTTTGCTTCCCCAACATTTCCTATAAATGCTACGATTGCTAGATACTCCTCATCTTCACCCTTCCCTCAGGATTATAAACCAGAATTTTACAATTTAATACCTTTACATTTGTCCTTCTCTTTACGAAAAGATTTTACTATTTTTCATGGCCAGGCCTTATAGGACGGTCCCTCGAGTGAATGATACTGTGTCGTCGTCCTGATTGTCTAGGGAAGGGAATAAATAGATTCCCACTTTGGAGCAATAGACCCCTCCCGGTGTTAACACGTCGATTGATTTCGAAATCAAAACTAATAAGTCTACACTAGGTCGATGTGAGCACGTATCTCGATATGTCAGCATCATGACCAATGTTGAAAAAGTAAAGGAGGACCCAATGGCGCGAGGTAGTGGAAGTAGAAATTCCTGACCCCAGCAACAACATTACAAGGATGACTTTCTCTACATATACACTTATCCATTCACGCTGGGTCCTGATAAATATGTAGAATATCCTCCTTTGGAAATTGATCCGGTTATCCTTGGCTTTTACGCTCAATATTCGGTGACTTAGACTGGCAGATAGTCCAAACGTACTATTCAAATTTTGGACGATATGCTCTAAGCTTGTGCTATGGACTTTGGAGGTTCGTGGGATCAGTTATTGCCTTTAGTAGAGTTTTTCTACAACAACAACTACCAGTGAAATTTTGATGAAAATGCTAAGTTGGCCTTTAAAATAAAATTTAAGTTGACTTTGGTCAACATTTCGGTAAACTAATCCGGACCCATAATTTGACTTTCATGGAGGGTCTGTAAGAAAATATATGACCTGGGGGTATGTCCGAAATTGAATTTCGAGGTCCCAATCCCGAGAAATGAATTTTTGAATAAAATTGTTTAACTGAAATTATAGAGTTCTTAGATATTTAAATGAGTTTGAATTTGATTGTATCTGCCTGTATTTTAGTTTAAGAGCTCAGTACCAGTCTTATGTGGTATTTAAGTCGAGTTTGAAAAATTTGGTAAGAAACGGGCTTCATATGACGTGAATCGGACCCTCGGTTGTTAAAATTTGAAATTCATTGTTAAAAGTGTTAATTTGGTGATTTGATCACTCGAGTAAGTCCATATAATGCTTGTCAATTAGTGTGCATGCTTGGTCATGAGCCCCGAGGGCTCAGGGTAGTTTTGGATAGGCTAGGAGATGTTTTTACACTTAGAAAAGTTGCAGGTTTTGCTGTCTCAGGTGCTCAGTAATTCTATTCTTCGCGTTTGCGTAGCTTCACTCGCAAACGCGTAAGGCAAATTCCCTCACGCAAACGTATTCAGGCTCACGCAAATGCATAGGGTTAGTGGGCCTGAGAAAGGAATCCAAATTGCTCTACCTGAACACGGAAAGTTTACCGCGAACGCGAAGGCTTGAGGAGCTAAAGTTCCGCGAATGGGAGACGTTAAATGCGAACCCAATGAAGGCGCGTCCAATCATTTTAAAATAGAATAAAAAATCGGACAAAACCCATTTACTCCATATTTTCGAACTCCCATGGCCTAGAGGCAATTTTCTTCACAAAAATGCATCCCCAAAGTATTGGTAATCAATTATAAACTTTAATATTTCAATTACCCAACATTCTTCATCACTTTTTAATCTAAACTCAAGAGTTTTCATGGTTGAAATTAGGAATATGGGGATTGTTAGGGCTTTTTGAATAATTGAAATTTAGACCTTGTTTTGGGATTGGATTTCAGAACTAATTGCATATTTGGGCTCGTGGATGAATGGATCATCGAGTTTTGATCCGAACCTCAAGTTTTGACCAAGCGAGTCCGAGGTCAATTTTTTACGTTTTAGGAAGAATGATAGGATTAGCATTTGGGGTTTAATTCTTTAGCATTTATTGATGTTGTTAAATTAATTTGGGCTATATACGAGTAAATTGGAGGTGAATTCGAATGGAAAAGTGGTGTTTGAGGCTTGAGTTGGCTGTGAAAGTTTGAGGTAAATGTTTGGTCTAACCTTAGCTTGAGGGAATAGGTTTTGTGCTTTATTTGCTACGTGCTAGTGCAGTGTACGACGTATAGGTGTAGTGATGAGTATCTATATGTCGTTGTCAAACATGCCCGTGAGTCTTACATTATAATCTTTGTGTTTCTTAATAAGTACTACTAATGCATAAGTTTTTGATTCTCCATATTTGACATGAATTATGATTATTCTTGTGGCATTTATCTATTGTTTAGTATTGGTTATAGTTGAGGTTTTATTTGTGAAGTTAAATGTTGGTAAAAGTTTGGTTATAGCTAATTCCCTTGCCGGGACGTATTTAATTCTTACTGTTGGTTCCCTTACCGGGATGTGTTTATTCTCATTGTTGATTCCCTTGCCGGGATATTGCTGTTTCCTTATTATTCCCTTATCAGGATTCTTTTGTGATTGGTGTTAAATTCTATATTGGGATCGGTTTGCATGCCGCAACAATATTATAAGGGATCGGGTTGCATGCCATAATATGGAGTAATAAGGGAGGACAAGAGGGGCCGGGTTGCACGCCGTAATGTGATATATAATTGGATCAGGTTGCACGCTGCAAAAATAATATATGATTTGGATTGGGTTGCGCCTTGAAAAAGTAGAGAATAAAAGTGGATATTGCTTTGTCACTGGTTCCTTATTCTTACTGGTGCGAACTTTCAAATGTTCTTTATGCTTTCTCCCGAGTTACTGTTAGTACTTGATATTCCCCCGCAACATGTTCCCCTTCCCATCTTTAACTGCTAGTTTCCGTTTTTATTACTTATTGTATATGCCTTAAACTTCACAGGTTTATTTGGTAGTCTTGTCCGAACCTTGTGACTGCTTTGTTGAAGTTTAGATTGGAACTTACCAGCATATGGGGTCGATTGTACTGATACTACACTCTGCCTTGTGTGTAGATCCCGGTACTGGAGCATTTGGACCGTAGAGAGAGGCTGCTGCCTTAAGCCCATCAGGGGACCCAAGGTAGTCCTGCAGGCGTCAGCAGGCCTTGGCATCCCCCTCTATCTTTTAATTCTACCTTTTTATGTATTTCAGAGATAGATTTGTATTATTTCCTTCAGACCACTAGTTGTAGTATTCCTAGACAGTTCGTGACATTGTGACATCAAATTCTGGGTAGAGTTGTATGTTGGATTTTATACTAGAATATGGTTAAACTATTAGTTTTTGTCTTCCGCATTTTTATTTATTATAATTATTCCATCGTTGACCACCTGTTATATTGAAGTGTTAAAAAGGCTAAGTAAAAGGGTTAATGGATCAATAATACCCGCTCTATCTTTCACGAGTACGCTCTATCATGACTCCCGAGGGTGGGAAATCTGGGTCGGGACAGCAAGCCAATGCTAGAGGATCTTGAAGCCAAATTTTATCAAATTCCAATAAACAAAATCGTTTAAGCCGAAAAAAACTAAAACTGAGTGCGGAATAAAATAGAAGCCCATAAGATCTAATACAATCCAGATCTGGAGTCACAATTCACGAGCTTATAGAATCTCTACAACAAGGTCTAAAATAAATACAACTATCTTGAACTAAAATAACAGTAAAATAAGGGAAATAGAAGGCGACTTCAAGGTCTGCGGATGCCAACAGATCAACCTCGAGTCTCCAACAATAAAATCCAAGCTATGCTTCACGAACAACTACGATCAGTATCAAAGTCTGCACAAGAACTGGAGAGTGTAGTATGAATACAACCGACACCATTTACTCCGTAAGTGTCGAGCCTAACCTCGACGAAGTAGTGATGAGGCTATGACAAGACACCCAAATAAATAACCTATGAAGATAACAATATACGTACAGGATAACAACAGATAAAAGCTAAACATGTACTATTGAGAGGGTACATGTGAAATGGGTACAAGATATGACAATTACAGTAGAAATGAAAATCGAACAGTCAATATGCCTTTAACCAGTAAAATGGATAAGCACCATGAATAAAAACGGCACGGGATCACCCTCCGTGCTTTTATTCTCAACCTCAGAATGGAAAAATAATACTGTGTGGCATCACCCTTCATGCTTCTACTCTCACTCTCATTATAAATCAATAGATATGTCACGACATCACCCTTCGTGTGTTAACTCTCAAAATATAGCACAACATCACCCATCATGTATTAACTCTCACAAATATAGCACGACATCACCTTTCGTGCATTAACACTCAAATACGGCACGACATCACCCTTCGTACATTAACACTCAAATAAGGCATGGCATTACCCTTCATGCATTAAAACTCTCCCTTACCATATAACGATGAACATATAGCAACATGGAGATAGAATGAACAAGAACAAGAGTTGCATTAAATGGTTCCACAATACAATCTCAACTTTAGAAACAAAGCTCAATTATCACAAAAAGACCATAAATGTGAAGGAAGATCAATTTGATAAGTAACTAGTCTACGCATGGATAACATGATCAAAGAAGGTGATAAATCACAAGAACCAAGTCCACCTCCATGTTTTAACCCAACAATATCGCATACGTACTTGTCATCTCACATATACATTGTTCCAATCATTTAATCAAGTAGCAAGAAGACAAAATATCCTAATCCCTCTAGTTAAGGTGAACCACGACACTTACCTCGCTCCAAAGATTCACTCAAAGCTCGACCATAGCTTTGCCTTTCAACCAAGTCTCCGAACCAACAAAATCTAGCAAAGTACCAACCAAATGATTCAAATTAAGCCTTAGGAACTACCAACGATTGCAAAAGATTCAATTTAGTTCATCATTGAAAAATTCAACAAAAGTACCGCTTGGTCCAAACCCGAAATTCAGACCAAACCCTGATTATCCATTCACCCCAAGACCGATTATGTAATTTATTTTGAAATCCGATCTCAATTTGAAGTCTAAATCCCAATTTCAAAAAAAAAATCCTAATTCTGCCAAAACCCCCAATTCCGACCGTAAAAATACTAGATTTTAGGTTGAGATCTTATGAAATGTAATGGAATAGTGAAAGATAATAGGTTAAAATCACTTACCAATGATTTTAGAATGACAAGTGCTTGGGAAAATCGCCTCTAGGGTTTTGCTGTTTTGAAAATTTGAAGAATGAGAGAAAATCCTATTTTTCCGCTATTTGCCCAGTCGCTGATGTTGCATATGTGACCTGGGGTTTGCAAATATGAACCCTGCAAATGCAAAGAAACAGTCGCAATTGCGAAGTCTCCCCATTTCTGCTATCATCACAATTGCGACGAATAGTTCACAATTGCGAACAGTGCCCCCCCCCTGCAAATATGACCAAAATGATCGCAAATGCGAAAAAGCTCTTTCTAGCCCCACTTCGCAAATACGGAGGATTGGTCGCAAATGCGAACCTGACAAATGTTGCAAATGCGAAGCCTAACCTTGCAATTGCGAGGTCTGAGGCCTGCACCAGAACTTAAACACACCATCATATCCCTAAGTTCAAAACTCATTCCGTAGAATATTCGAAACTCACTCGAGCCCTCGGGATCCAAACCAGACATGCACACAAGTCCCAAAACATCATACAAACTTGCTCGCGTGATCAAATCGCCAAATAACACCTAGAACTATGAATTGTTCATCAAATCAAATGAAATTTTCATGAAAAGTCATGAACTTCTATTTTAACAACCGGGCATCCGAATCACGTCAAACCAACTCCGTCTCTCACCAAATTTGGCAGATAAGTCATAAATATAGTAGTGGACCTATATCGGGTTCTGGAACTAATATACGGACCCGATATCACTAAAGTCAAATATTGGTCAAACTTTTACATTCATTAAGTCTTTAAACCTTTAAATTTCAACAAAATGTGATAACTCGAGCTAGGGACTTCCAAATTCGATTATGCACATACGCCCAAGTCCCAAATCACGATACGGACCCATCAGAAACATGAATCCAGGTTCGTTTGCCCAAAACATTGAACGAAGTCAATACAAATAGATATTAAGAAAATATTTCATATTTTTATCAGTTTTTAACATACAAACTTTCCATCAAAAACACTCAAACTGTGCATGCAAATTGAGAAAGGCTAAAATGAGCTATTTAAGGCTTTGAAACGCAGAATTAGGTTCTAAAACTCTAGATTCCCTATCGGGTCATTACATCTTTCCTATTGAGATGTACATAGTTGGGATATATTTATAGTTCCATTGCTCGAGGTGAGCAAGAGTCTAAGTGTGGGGTGTTGATTGTCACGATCCAAAAATACATTAAAGATCCTGATGGCACCGGACACCTCCGTTAGGCAAGATAACACCAAATAACTAGTAAGTTCTCATTTTAATACTTCTGAAATCATGAATTTCCTTCAATTTAAGTGTTAAAGATGAACTTTACAGAAGAATAATAACATTTTCCAATATTCATATTAAGTACCCCATAATCATCCCAGAACATGGTGTTACAAGATCATGAACATTTACTAAGGAGTAAAATAAAATACAACAACTGTCCGGAATACAAATTTTAGGCAGGAAAGAAAATACAAATACTCTGAAGGAGACTTTGCCGGTTGTGGATCACACATAACATGCAGCTCGCCTAAGTCCCTGTGTAAACCACGCCGCTACATCTACAAGGCCATTAAATGTATGTATGCATGTACAACAAAACGTATAGAAAGTATAGTATGAGTACGAAAATAACGCATACCCAGTAAGTATCCAATCTAACCTCTAAGAAGTAGTGGCAGGAGGCTGACTTCGACACTTACTAGTGGTCCAATAATATGACAATATAGAATTCTAATTAGGCATGATTTATAGAGATAATAATAAAACTCGAAACAAGAAAATAGCTGAACAATTCTTTCATCAATATTAAAGAACCCAAAATACTTCCTTCATTTAAAACAAATGATCTCTCATAAATAAATTTATTCAAATTATAAAACAAAAGGTTTACAATTATATTATCACACATAATTCTCACTGAGGACGATTGGCTGATCCAAAATAAATGTAAATTGTGCACTGTCAAGGATCGAACAGCGCGAACCATAGATGCATCTATTTTTCCGCTCGCAAATCATACATGTGACGCGGTGAAATATGAATTTAGGAAATCACCCCACTCGTGAATCATACCTTCCACACGATCAAATATAAATTTAACATTTAAGTCATATTTCTTTCTTGATTCTTTTCAAAATAATGGAAATTCATCTTGGATATTTTGAGTAAATTACCTACTCGCGAAACATACATGCCAAGCAATTAACCATAGATTTATTGATCTTTAATAATATTCCTCAATTCATTTGAGAATAAGAAGTTCAGATAAAGCCTTTTAAATTTTAGATTTTTCAAAATTCAATTCAAGACAATTCTTGCTCAACCTAAATCTTAATTCGTCTCAAGGCAAACAATAAACATAAATCGACGGTAATATCAACAAGTCATGGTGAAAACCTAGGCTACATGAACATAGGCATAGCTAGTAGCTAAGTACGGACTCTCGTCCCCTCGTGCATACGGCCCCACAATTAAAAGCACATATTAATTTATTTTACCTATGGGGGTAATTCCCTCTTACATGATTAAAAATGAGACTTACCTCGCTCCGAAGTTCCATAACCGGCTCCCAGTCCCTTTCGACAACTCCAACCAAATCACAACGCTCCAAAACTAGTAAATAATTATGCAAACCCATAAATACATACTCAAAAACTCATAACAATTCAATTTGTGACAATTTCTAACCACAATTGAAATGTCGATAAAAATTGTTAGATAATACGCTTAACGCTAGAGGGGGGGTGAATAGCGTTATAATAAAAATTAGCGTAAACTTTGCGGAATTAAAAATTGCAGGAAGTAAATAAGTGCGATAAATAATAAAGTAAGCACCGATGTATTCTGGTTCACCACAACACGTGGCTAGTCCAGTCCCCGAGAGACTCTCTCGAGATTTTCCACTAACTTGTCAAGCTTACGGGTGCTCAACAAACCTTTACAACTTAAGGACACAAGCCTTAACACCTTTGCTCGGAGATACAACACTCCAAGACTTCACTGTTAAGCTTACGGGTGCCTAACCAACCTTTACAACTTAAGGACACAAGCCTTAACACCTTTGCTCGGAGATACAACACTCCAAGACTTCAACCAAGGAAACACAAGTTCCTTACAACAAGAGAATCACAATTCTCTTACAAGTGTACAAAACACTAAACACTCAAACAAAGCACTCCTTAATGAGTAGATATGAGTAAAAGAAGTAAGCTCAAGATCACAACAACTATGGACAAGACTTTGGCTCTCAAAAGCTTTATGGAATAAATATAAAATGATAAACAATAGTATGCAAGCTTATAGCAATAGAATGATCAGTTGTTGTGTGTTGTTGTGTTTAAAACACTGAAATGAAGTTGTATTTATAGTTGAAAAACTTGGCATTACCGTTGCCTAATTGCCAATTAAGAGTTGCTGATTTTACTCTGTGACAATCGATTGTCAGGAAGCCACAATCGATTGTTTGCCAATCGTTCCAAAAATCAATCCCAGATTTTACGCTTAACAATCGATTGTCCAAGATCAACAATCGATTATTGGCAACGTTCAAAAAATCATTTCCAGATTTTACGTAAAACAATCGATTATACCAAATCAATAATCGATTATTCGGCAACGTTCAAAAAATCCTTTCCAGATTTTAATTTCAACAATCGATTGTACAAAATCAACAATCGATTATTCAGCAACGTTCAAAAAATCTTTTTCAGATTTAAATATCAGCAATCGATTGTACAAAATCAACAATCGATTACCTGACGGTATTTGAAAACTTTACGACAACGGCAGCTTCACAATCGATTGTGCAAAGTTAACAATCGATTATTTATCAGATTTTGAAAATCATTTTAGACACCGCCTCGTGACAATCGATTGTTATGTACTCACAATCGATTATTTAATAACTTTGAAAAAGTCTGGAAGTCACTGCCTAAACACAATCGATTGTCATAAGTTCACAATCGATTATTTTGTGACTTTGAAAAATTTGAAGGACACTGTCTCTTCACAATCGATTGTCATTAGCTTCACAATCAATTATTCTGAGTTTTGAAAAACTTTGACGGACACTGCCTCATCACAATCGATTGTCATAAGGTACACAATCGATTGTCATGCAGGTTTGAGAAACCTGATGCTCACTGCCTTAACACAATCGATTGTCATTTGTTCACAATCGATTGTCATGCGGTCTTGGCTTAACATAATCGATTATCATAAGTACATAATCGATTATCTTAGTCCAGTTTTTAGAGGCATGTTTAAAAATCATTTTGACTAATGAAAATATGCATGATTTAAAATCATTTAGCATTAAATTAAATATGCATGATTTTGTAAAAAACAGTTTTACGAGAGAAGCCATGTCATGAGTCAAGTTGTCGGATCAAGATCACAATTAAGAACAACTCATTTAAACTATAGAACTTTGTCTTGTGCTTGAATCTCGTTATCCACCAATTGTGCGCTTGTACTTGAACTTCGTCATATATCAATTTGCGCTTGTTTTTCATTCATCAAAACCTACACATAAGAACACACGTTTTAGTATAAAGGCTTGAGAACGTGTTTCCAACAAAAATCACCCTCGAGCCATGTGCTCGGGTTCCAAGATAAACATTACCCATAACATGACGAACTCAAATATATAATTTATTTCTACGCCTTCACTTCTGTGGCTCCCGGCGTGCAGATGTGGTCCCGCTTCTGTGAAACTTGACCGCATCTGCGCTCCTAGACTTCTCCAGCCTAAGCAGCTTCTGCGGCTCCGCACTTACGGCCCTAAACTCACAAGTGCTATTACAACAGAAGACATCAACCCCAATATCTCCATTTGGCCAAACTAAATTCGTTGACCATCCCGAATCTACCCAAGGCCCCACGGGTCCTAGTCCAATCACACCAACCAGTCCCAAAAAACTAAGCGGGCCAACTTGAGGCCTCAAATCACATCAAACAACATGAAAACCATGAATTGTACTCCAATTCAAGATAAATGAACTTCAAACTTCTTTAATCGATGCAGAAACCTATAAAATCACGTTCGATTGACCAAATAATTTACACACAACTCACATTCATCATTACGGACCTACTCTAACCTTATAAATTGGACTTCGACCCCAATATCAAAAATTTCACTTCCAGTCAAACTTTTCAAAAACCTTCAAATTTCTAAATTTCGCCAAACGACTCCAAAATGACCTACAGACCTCCAAATCCACTTCCGAGCGTGCTCTCAATACCAGAATCACCATACACAGTTATTTTTGGGCTCAAAATCCAAAACAGACATTGATAACGTTGATATACACCTCAATCCAAATTTATGAAATTCTTCCAAAATGCCTACTTCCACAATAAGTACCGAAATGCTCCCGAATCATCCAATACCTTATCTGGACATACGCCCAAGACCAAAATTATCATACAAACCTTTTGAAATTTTCAAATCCAGATTTCGAATTCATTTACGCAAAGCCTAACCTTAGTCAAAATCTTCTATCTTAAAGCTTCTGAAATAAGAATTCTCTTTTCCACTCAACTGCGAACTTCAGAAATTCTAATTTCGACCATGTGTTCAAGTCATAATACGTGAAGTGAAGCTACTCAAAGACTCAAATTGCTGAACAATGCGCTAAATCTTCAAATAACCAATCAGGTTATCAGATTTATATTCTACTTAAAATATGTATATTTGTATGTATATTTCCTCACATTTTATTCATGTCTCATAGATTTCTAATGTTTAATGTAATAATTTGTTCTAATTTGTGATGCTTTTATGTGTAGGAATAATTCGGAGGCAATTTTGCACGAAGGTGTGCGAATTAAAGCTAAAAGGATAAGAAAACGGAAAAAGTCACAATGTAGCACCACATGCAGCATGTGGCGTTACCTGTGGCGCACAAAACAAAATCCTCCACATGACAACTGCCAAGGCTAGCACTTCATGCTACCCTGGGCACTAGTAACGTGAATTAATCAGGTTTTGCCCCGATTCGGTTATTTCGAACACAAGACGCTCTCAACTAGTATAAAAGCAAACCTAAACCTATTTTTGCTGGAGGGAAGTCACTTTGAGAGAAAACACAAGTATGAAACACTAAGGAGCACTAAATTCATCGATTCTTCCATCCTTCATCTTGAATCTATAGATAGATAGTCTTAGATTGGCTTCAATAGGCGAGCGAAGCCTCAGAAGAATATCACGAGCACAATAAACCCTGCTAATAAACAAATTATATAAGTCAAGTTATTTCATCAACCTAAAAAATGTAATAGGAGAGACGTCAAACCCATAACCCTGGAATATCTCCATCTAATTGGATTTTTTTAAGTGTTTGTTTGCCCTACTTGCAGTGTTATTTTCTTACTTGCTTATTAGCTCAACGAATTTAGTTATAAAAATCACATTCATCTTCTTCACACTCACTTTCACATTAAATATATAAATAGCTTAAATTGGAAAATGGTCGATCATAAATTCTTGTGGGAGCGATACTTTCTTATGGCTTTATTACTTGTCGGCTGTGTATACTTGCATGTGAGTTTGTACCCGCCAAGCTTTTTCCGTCATTGCTGGGGATTTAGAAATTATCTATTTATCTCAAATGAGATCTTATTTGTTTTTGTTCCAGTGTTAATTTGTTTGACTATTTCAGACTCTACAGGTGTTCACCTTGAATATTAAGAAGATACAACAACTTGAACAACCTTCCTTCTCCTGATTCTGAACCCTAAAGACTTCTCCACATGTTAAGGAGGGAGGTAGAAGAAATAGAAAGAATTGCAGAGTTGGGTATTGTATTCCAACTACAACAAGTCAAGGTCGAAGAAAATAAAGAAAGACTGGTGGTTAAGGTAGCAAGGCCTAGTCTCGCAAACATGACTTAGGCTATCGTGATGCCTGATATTACTGGGCATTTTGAGATGAATCTGTACATGGTGCAAGCGATTCGATCCACAGAGATATTTGGGGGGTTGTCAAGTGAATATCCCAAAGGCATATAAAGAATTTCTTAAAGATTCCAAATACATACAACTATCTAAACGTCTCTTAGTATTATGTCAGACTGACTTTGTTTCCCTTTTTTATTTGGGGAATCAAAGGAATGGTTAAACAAGGAGCCCCAAAACTCGATCCAAAGTTTGGATGATCTGGAACAAAAATTCCTAATCAAGTTTTACCCACTAACAAGACAAAGGCACTGAGGAGCTAGATTCATTGATTTTAACAACGAGACGGTGAGACTGTTCGTTAAGATTGGGAAAGATACAAGAAATAACTCAGATACTACCCCTATCATTGTTAGACATATGAGGTACTAGGACATACATTTGTGGATGGGCTGGATGAGACCTCCAAATTAAATCTAGACTCAGCTTATGGAGGGAGTTGTATGCAAAAGCCATATAGTGAGATCCTGACTATACTCAATAATTTCACTACAAATGATCATAACTGGCAAGGTGATGGTGACTCAAGAAGGATAATAAAATAGAAAGCTTCCAATACAATTAAATTGGATGAGATGTCAGCCATGCGAGCAGAAAATTCTAAATTAACCAACCAAATGGCTAAGATGAAAATGGATCAAGGGCATCAAATACAATAACTTAATAGGATGGCCATAAGTTGTGAAATTGTTTGGAGAAAGGTCACACGAGCGCGAAATGATCGGTGAACCAAAAATTTATTTATTATGTGGGCCAGCTAAGTAGAGGTCCCATGAACCAAAATTCACAATATGAAAATACTTATAATCTCAACTAGAGAAACATGGGCCCTTTCAAGTGATACAGGTAAGAATCCCCCTTTCAAGTGATACATGTAAGAATCCTCAGGTAAATGTTGTAACCTTGAGGAATGATGGAGAATTAGAAAAAGTACACATGCCATTCAACATGGAGATTTTGAAATTGCAGAGGCTTGGTTTGATCAAGCCGTTGAATATTGGAAATAGGCTATAGCACTTACTCCCGGTAATTGTATTGAAGCGCATAATTGGTTGAAGATCACGAGTTGTTTCGAATAAAAGAATATCCCGTTTATTTATTATCCTTTATTTACATTCTTAGTCTATTATTTTGATTTTTTATTTAGAATTTAGATATTTTTTATAATTTATTGTTTGTTGGATCCATCATATCAGTTAACTAAAAAATAGATCATTTCTTTGCTTTTGGAAGACCCAATCACATAATTTCATTATCTCCCTTCTAAGCCTTCTATTTCATGTGCTAATATTTAGGAATAAAAAAGGATACACACAAAAAAGAACATAGAAAAAGTCACTTCGAAGGGCAAACTAGTCCCTCAAACTATGGTGGAAACAGAGAAAAAAGTGAGGATAATGAAAAGACACTAATTTATTAGCCACCACCTCCCTTCAGCCAAATATTAAAGAAGAAAATTTAGGACATGATGTTCAGTAAATTTCTTGATATGTTGTGCCAAATTCAATTGAATCTCCCATTTATTAATGGGCTATGTGAAATCCAAAAATATTTTAAGTACATCAAAGATGTAGCGGCTAACAAAAGAGGTTGAAAAAGTTGATATAGTGGAACTTACTAAGGAGTGCAATGCTAGGGTACAAAGTAAGCTCCCGTCTAAGTTGAATGGTCTAGGTTGTTTCATAATTCCCTTGGCGATAAAAAAATACGAGGCTAGTATAGCCTTGTTCGATCTCGGAACAAGTATTAATTTGATGCAACTATCAGTATTCAATCACCTTAATCTTGGAGCCCCCAGGCCTACTACTATAAATCTACAGCTAGTAGATCAGTCATTACTAGTGCCTGCAGAAGTTATTAAAGATATGCTGGTGCAAATAGGGAAGTTCATCTTTCCTATCGATTTAATTATTCTTTACCACATGGCTGATGAGGAGGTTCTAATTATTTTAGGGTGACCATTCTTGGCCACTAAAGGGGCACTTATTTATGTGTGGGAGGGCAGCTAAATATAAGTGTGCATGATGAAGAAATCATATTTAGTGTGCACGAGGAGGTTAACCTTCCTAAGCATTACGATGATTTGTGCGCGATCTTTGTGGTATAATCAATATTGATAGAGCAAGGTCCTTATGTGGAGCCTACTGGCATGGAAAGAAAATCCAGTTAGAAGAAGTTTTGTGAGCTGAATGTATAAAGGTAAAAGAGAAAGGGTTACAGAGGAAAGATAAGAGCCTACTAGAGCGCAGAAGAATGAAAAACACCACGGAAAGAGGAGGAAGCGGAAGCACCTAGCCTGAGCAGAGTAGCAAAGTCATGCCACGACTATAAATAAGGCGATTTTTGGGAGGCAAGCCAACATGTATTTGTTTTATTTGTATAGTGTCATGTTTTGTTTTTTTTTGTTTTGCAGATTAGAGGAAGACTGAGTACCCGAAGTTGAAGTTGAGGAGCATATTTGAGCTTAAGTGTGGGGTCATCTCGGTCCTTTATATTGAGGATTATGTTTCTATCTAGGACCTAGAGGGTATCAATAAAATTTCTCATTCTTGTTTAACTATTTTCCTATGTGATCATGCATCAAGGACTATGCATGTCATAAGTGTGGAGTGGGGGATTACTTTCCAAGTATAATTGTATGAAAAATGTTTCTCATTATTTTTTTTATATAGACTATATTTAGAAGTAGTCTAGATTAGAGTAGTAGTCTTTAAAAAAATAAATAAATAATTAGAAAAAACTCGAATATTTTTTCGACTATAGATCTCTTGGACAACTTTCTTGAGGGATTAAAGTTCGAGTAGAAATACTAAAATAAAAAATTTCTTTTGTTTTATAGGATAGTTAGGTAGTATCCCTTGATTTTTCTTTGGATGCCGGCTCTTTTCTAAAGGTGTAGCTTGAACCAGGTACTTTGCTTTTATTTTTTTAGGAGTAGGATAGGAAGAAACCTGAGCTGCTCTGAGATACCTAATGACATGATTGGTGCAGGCACATGAGGCTATGGCATGCGCTATGTCTTCTTGTTATATATGATTTAAAATGTGATGCCTAAGTGAATAAATAGCCCACTCTGTGATGCCTTTTTTCAGTTGTACAACTTATATGTCACCTAGTGCATTATTGCTTAAAGATTTCTCAACTAGATGTGCTTACTTGACTTGAGAGTTGAACAGGACCATCTCTATTTAGTCATGTGCAATGTGTGTGAGAGGATTTGTGTTATTATGTGCTATCATGTGTAGTCTAGAACTTACCCATGTGTTAATCGAAGAAAAATCATTAAGTTGTGCTAGTCTTGGAGATGACATAGGCATTTCTCGATTGATCAAAGATGTGTTTGTCACTCACAAATAAAAAACTATCGTTTCAAGTCACAATCCCCAATAGTAAAAGACCACACGCTCATCATTCAGCATGTGTCTCGCCTTAATATAGCACTACAATGTGCAATGTTAGGTTTCAAACCCTCGGGATGTCATTTAAAATCATTACTCACCTCGAACCAGCAAAATTTCTAGCTCGCGACGTCTTTTCTCCTCAAATTGGCCTACAGGCACGTTGAATACATCACAATATGCTAAGGGAACAAAGCCCAAAAAAAAAATCAATTACGGGCACAAATTCCGAAATTATCAAAACCCGAGCCATGGGCCCACTTATCGAAACTCAAAATTTTACATCATTAGATTCCTTATCTTTCCACGAGCCTATACATATCAAAAACTCTCAAATCCGACCTTAAATGGCCCTTCAAATTCTAATTAAAAATCTCGAAACTCAAGCCCTAGTTCTTCCATTTTTTGATAAATTCACATGAATTTCTAGGTAAATCTCACAATATAATCATGTTTTAAGTTCAAAAATATTACCTCTTTTTAATTCCCCTTGAATCCATGTTCCGTTAGCTCTTTCAAGTTCCAAAATCTCTCAACAATGGTGGTTCCTAGCCTCAAAATTGCGGAATAGCCTTATAAAAACATTCTGCCCATGAATAAAAGCCTTCATCGCGAACGTGCTCCACCTCCCACAAATGCATAGCACAATTTCTCGCTGACCAACTTTTACTCTTCGCAAAAATGACATGGAACATGTGAACGTGATGCCATAGACCGTCCACTCCATGCGAACATGCCCTCAACCTCGCGAACGCGATGCATCATTTTGCCAACCTACACGAACGCGACCCAATGATATGCGAACGCGATACCTACCGGTCCGAATCTTCGCGAAAACGAAGTCTCTAACAAAAATGCGAAGAAAAAACTCCTAGCCTTCCTCAATCCTTCTTCCGGAACATGATACTCCACTCGCGAACGTGAAGAGATAAATCTCTGCAATAGGTGGAATAATTTTATACAAATTCACAAATCCAAATATGGTCTGATTGACCACCCAAAACTCACCCGAGACCCTCAGGACCTCAACCAAACCTACCAACATAACCCATAACGTCATTCAAGCTTGCTTCAATTAACAAAATACCTCAAACAACATCAAAACCATCAATTCACATCAAATTCAAGCCTGAGTTTTCCAAAACCTTCGAAACACGTATTTGATCAAAAACCCAACCAAATCACCTCCGAATGACATAAAATCTTGCACACACATATCAAATCACAATACGAAGCTACAACAACTCTTTGAATTCCATTCTGAATCTTGGATACTCACCTATCAATCGGAAATCACCAAATACCAGTTTCGGCAATTAAAGCCAAATTGCACACCGGACCTCCAAAAATAATTCTGATCACGCTCCTAAGTCATAAATCACCTAACGGAGCTAGTCAAATCATAAAAATTTCGATCCGATCTCATATACACATAAGTCAACTCTTGGTCAAACCTTTCAAATTCAAATCTTTCAATTGAGACTATTCTTTCAAATTCATTCCAATATTTACTGAAAATCAAGACCAACGATCCATATAAGTCATAATGCATAACACGGGGCAAGTCATGCTAGAGAACTGGCGATCAAAGTGTAAAATCTCAAAACGATTGATCGGGTCGTTACATCCTCATCGATCTCCTCTCCCCCAGATAACCAACCCAAGGTACTGAAACCGCCTCTACTCAGATGACATGTCATTCAAGCCTCACATTCACGCCCACTTCCCCCTGCTCAGCGCTAAACTTACACTCCAGGTATTCCGTCTTCGTCTTGCTAAGCTTGAAACCCTTATATTCAATAGCTTGTCTCCAAACTTCCAGCCCCTCGTTAACACCGTATCGCGATTTATCAATCAAAACTATGTCATCGGCAAATAATATGCACCATGGCACATCCCCTTGAGTATGGTATGTTAATGCGTGTATCACCAGTGCGAAAAGGAATAGATTGAACGTAAAACCCTGGTATAACCCCATAGAAGCCAAAAATCCCCATAGTCGCCTCCTACGGCCTAATCTAAGTCATTTCCCCATCATACATATATTTAATTGCCATAATATAGGGAACCGACACACCATTTGCCTACAAGCTTCTCCAAAGAACTTCTCTAGGAACCTTGTCATATGCTTTCCCTGGGTTAATAAACACCATGTGCAAGCTTTTCTTCTTATCTATGTGCTATTCAACCAACCTCCTAACAAGGTGTATAGCTTCTGTAGTAGAATGACCCGGCATGAACCAAAATCAGTTGTCGAAAATGGACACTTTCATCCTCAACCTCGCTTCAACCACCTTCTCCCATACTTTTATGTTATTACTCAATAATTTGATACCCCTATAATTGTTACAACTCTAGATATCACCCTTGTTCTTGTACAATGGCACCACCATCCTCCACATACACTCATCCGGCATCCTTTTCGTCTTAAAAATAACATTTAACAACCTAGTCAACAACTCTAAACATGCTTTCCCCACACACCTCTAAAATTCTACCAAAATCTCGTTGGGCCCGGTCGCTCTTCCCCAACTCATCTTACTCAGAGCTCCCACAACCTCATCAACCTTGATGCGCCTGTAGTATCTAGAGTCACTGTGACTCCCGGAATGCTCCAATTCACCTAGAACAATATCCAAACCCCCTACTTCATTAAGAAGTTTTTAAAAATAAGTCTGACATCTCCTCTTAATCTGGGAATCTCCTATTAATACTCTACCATCGTCGTACTTGATGCATATCAATTGGTCAAAATCTTGAGCTTTTCTCTCTCTCAGCTTGGCAAGCCTAGATAAATTTTCTCCTCACCTTTTTACCCAATTTACTCATACATACGACCATAAGCCATTTGTTTTAGCTTCTGTAATCGGCAGCTTCGCTTCCTTCCTAGCTACCTTATATGTGACGACCCGAACCGTCATCTTATGTGTTACTGCTTTGTTTTCCCCTTATTGTGTTGCTTCATGTTACAGTATCAGTATTAGAATCGATCGTGTGTAAATGAATTGGTTTTGGTTGAAAATAAGGCACATAGCCACTTAGAAGGAAGCTTATATGAGAAAAGTCAATTGAAAGTTGACTGTGTGGTAAGAGGGCTCTGATGTAAAGCTTATTAGTTCGGTTAGCTTTGGGGAATGAGTTTTGACTTTGGAGAGCGATCAGAATTGAATTTGCTGGTAAGGTGTAGAATTAGGCTTGAATTGGCGAAGTTTGAATTTTGGCGGATTTTGGTTGATAGGTGAGATTTTGATTCGAGGGTCGAAATGGAATTCCGATAGTTGGAGTAGCTTTGTCAGGTGATTTTGGATAAGTCTGCAAATTTTCAAGTCATCCGGACGTCGTTTGGTTGGGTTTTTGATCGAATATGAGTTTCGGAAGTTTTAAGAAAACTTAGGCTTGAATCCGTCGAGATTTAATGATTTTTGGGTAAATGGATATGTTTTGATAATTTGAGAAAGTTTTAATAATGTTTCAGAATGGGTTGGTGCTTTTGGTTGAGGTCCCGGGGGCCTCGGGGTGAGTTCGGGTGGTTAAACTCAGAGTTTGGAGTTTGTTGCATGTTTTGGAATTTCTGGTTCTGTCATTTCCGCAGAAGCGGACAAGAGTCCGCGTAAGCGGTCTCGCTGAATCGGCCGGAGAATGCGCAGAAGTGAAAGCCTTGGCCTTACCAGGTTCCACGGGAGCGGACAGGGGACCGTGTATGCGGTCTCGCGAAAAGGGGACCGCATATGCTGTCTCGCGAAAAGGGGACCGCGTATGCGGTCTCGCAGAAGCGATCTAGGCATCGCAGAAGCGGAAAACCGACCCAAGTGTAAGTACCACAAAAGTTGACATTGACTGTATTGGCGGAAGTCGCAGAGGCAGTAGTGGACCCGTAGAAGCGGAATTTTAGCTGGGCAGAAGGGTTAAATTATCCTTTTTCATTCGCAAGGGTTATACCATTTTCCGCCATTGTTGGGCACATTTTGGAGCTATTGGACAAGAGAATAAGAGGATTTCAAATAGGTTTCGACTTGAGGTAGGTTTTATGAGCTAATTACGTGATTTTATTTTAGAATCACCATCTAAATCTCTAAAGAGTAGGTGAAAATTGAAGAACCTAGGGCTTGAGTTTTTTATATTTCAAATTGGGATTTGATAAGTCATTTGAGCTCGAATTTTGGGAGTTCTTGGTATGTATGAACTCGTGGTGAGACGAGGATTCCGCAAATGTAAGTTTCGTAATTTTTCGAGAAGCTGCCCCGGGGCTTGCGTTTTGCTAGTTTCGAGATTTTTGTTATATTCTCATTGTTTTCAATTAGGTGTTGTCCCATTTACAAATTGTGATGTATTCGCTCTATTTTTTGCTAGATTCGACACGCGTGGAGGCCAATTTGAGAGGCAAAGGCGTTGCGAGATTGAGATTTCGCCGGTTCGAGGTGAGTAATATTTGGGGACGATATCCTATGGGTTTGAAACCCCGGATTTACTGCCAAATTTTTAAATGATTTGTTGTTATCACTATGACTTGGGCTCATTACCATACTTGGGGCTTATTGCAGATTATTTGAACTCTTTATGAACTATCATCACTATCTTCCTCACTATTTGAAATATTATTTGAACTCAGTCCTTGTGATTTGCATTGTTTCATGAACTCATCTATATTTTTCTCAAACTTGGAGTTATAACTGATATTTGAACTATTGTTTGAGCTGAGTATTATTGTTTTACGGGTGCCCGAGGTGCTTTGACTATTTTGGACTGATTGAGGCTGAGGGCCATATGTGAGGGCATGAAGATGATGTAAGGAGGCTTTCAGGCCTCGAGTCTTATGTGTGCATGTGCATATACACGCAAGGATCCGACTATACGCCGCAGTAGCATATTGCATGGATCGGACTCCACGCCGCACTAGCATATTGCATGGATCGGACTGCACACCGCAGTAGCATATTGCATGGATCGGACTGCACGCCGCAGTAGCATATTGCATGGATTGGACTGCACGCCGCAGTAGCATATTGCATAGATCGGACTACACGCCGCAGTAGCATATTGCATGGATTGGACTACACGCATAGTAGCATATTGCATGGATCGGACTGCACGCCGCAGTAGCATATTATATGGATCGGATTGCACGCCGCAGTAGCATATTGCATGGATCAGACTACACGCTGCAGTAGCATATTATATGAATTGGAATTTATGCCGCATTAGTATCTTACATAGATTATACTACACACCACAGTATTATTGCGCTTGGGCTGTAGGAGCCCCTCCAGAATCTGTACACACCCGCAGTGAGCGCAGGGTACCCATAGATTGGGCTAGGCATCATAGTGGTCATGTGCATTACATTGCATTCCTGCATTCATGCATTAACTCCTGTTTGTACTACGTGGCACGACATTTAGCACTCATATATCATTGGCATACATACTGTTACTTGCCTTGTTGACCAGATACCCTGGTGTTATACATTAGGAGTACTGATCCTGATAGGCTAATGTTGTATGTGGTTAGTTGGGAGTGAGCCCGCAGGGCTGACATTGTACTGAGAGGTTGATAGTGAGCCTGAGGGGTAGGTTTCTGATTACTTCCTACTTGTTGAAATTATCTTTGCAACTCTCAAAAAAGCATACTTTAAAAAGAGATTTTGAACTGATCTTGAGATTTTCTAAACAAAATTTTCACAATATTTCAATTTTTCTCAAAAAGGGTTGTTCTGTCTTTTATAGCAGTTTGGTGTGCTCATACGTATTTTTTATCTCTCAGATATTATTCTCTCTTATTACCACTTAGTTGGAAGTACTCACTTTACTCCATGCACCTTGCGTGCACTTGTAGGCATTGTTCACCGGTAGCGGGTTATTAGCAGGACCGAAGGCCATATTTTGGTAGTTAAGCAAGGTGACCGCCAGCGTTCACGGCACCACATTTTCGACTTTGAGTTCCAGTTTTAACTTATATATGTATTTTGTTGGCCCAATAGCATGGTCCCTACTCATTAGATGCTCGCAACTTGTGACACCCTGTTCGAGTTGTATTGGAATGAAATTTCATAGTTAAATGTCATTAAGTAGTATTTCTATTCATTTATGTTTAATAGCTCCGTAAAGAGGATTTGGGGTTGTTGGCTGGCCTTATCTTCACGAGAGGCGCCATCACGACCAGGTATGAATTTTGGGTCGTGACAAGTTGGTATCAGAGCCTGGGTTACTAGGTCTCGCGAGTCATGAGGAAGGTTAGTGGAGTCTCACGGATCGGTATGGAGATGTCTGTATTTATCCTCGAGAGGCTACAGAACCTTTAGGAAAACTTCCCATTCTTGGAATTCTTATCGTGCGTACTTGATTCAGTTTGAGTTAACTCTTGAAAAATCATTCCACACGTCTGTTTGCGCACATGAGCACTCAGTAGTACATGTGCCTTGATGGCTTGTGATTCCCCGATCGAGGGGCGAGAGGTAATCTCCGTGATTTCATGTTGGGCCAGTCTGGAGGACTTGAGGCCGGATATTTGCCAATGGCTTCAACACCGAGGTGCTGATTATGTAAGTAAGTGTTCTGAACTTATATGTTCAGTGTTGTTCTTTTTAGCCGGAATGGTGTCTGGATATCCATATGATTAGTATGTTAGTATTGCGAGGTGTATCTATATAAATTTGGTAGTGACAAAGAACTCTGATGGATAATTGATGAGCTGTTAAGTGTTTGTTTCCTATTGCGGTCTGTTGTGCAGCCCGAGGCATGGACGCCTGAAGAATATTTGCGTATCCCCTATCTGGAAAGTGAGGTGCAATACATGTGGCGGTATGCGTTCAGAATCAAAAAGACTAAATGGTTGTGTATTACGTATATGATGCTGGAAGATATGAGGAATTATTGAAATGAGGCGAAGCAGGTGGGTTATCTCCTGCGGAGGGTTTTGAGCGGTATGATCCTTATGTGTATGTAAAATATCTCATGTGTAATTGAAGGGTATGTGTTCTATTTTGAGAATTGGGACGCTTAAGAAAGTAAACTCAGCTGATGTGGAAATGAATGCGAGGTTTGCATAGCATGTCAGTGCTAGATGATCTGTGTATTCACAAAACTTGTAAATGATTTAAGTTTGATCTCATTGTGGCATCATTAGAGCAAAAGTAGTATGAGTTTTTAGGAGTGCCGTGATATATGGCTTCGAGCCAATTTGGGGAGGTTGCTGTTGGTCAGCTGATTGCATGGTTATGTGCTATGTTGGTTCCGTTTTGAGGTGTGATGGCGGATCAGTTCTAGTTACAGAAATTGAGCCGAGGAAGGCACGTGTGAAGGGTAATTTCTACAAAGGTTAACTGGTGCTTTCGTAAATGTGAGAAATACTAGGATGTTTTGAGCTGCTGTAGATAAAGAATACTCAATGTATAGAAAAGAAAGATAGTTGTTGTATCTGTATGAAATAATGTTCTGCAGTGTCGGAGTACTAATAAGGCACGAGTGGTTCCGCTCATTTAGGGGAGGTGAATTACAGCTGAATAAGAGTGAATGACTCTCGAGAATGGTTTTACTATGCTCAAGATTTTTCATGTGACAATCAGGTGTCTTAAGGTTGTGTATGTGGCTAGAGACTGTGTTTTCATTATAAAAGATCAAGACTTATGGTATTTTATGTTAATCATGGGATTATATGTATCTGTATCTGGAAGGTAATGGTAACGAATTCAGATTCGCAGATAGTTCTTCAAGGAAAGGCATTCTGGAATATTCTATTTCTTGGAAGCATTCGAGAGGGTATTTAGTGGCCTATGGGTCTTAGATAGTGTGGTCTTATGTGCGAGTCTTGGTAACCTGAGTTGAGGTATTGTGGTGCTACATCAAGGGAGAATATCAAATAAATGATGAATGGTGAAGGAAATTAGATAAATGGAATAGCGTAATAATAAACTGAATCGGTATGGTAAGAGTATCATTAATTCTTATATGTGTTTGAGGCAATGAGCCTTACAGGAATTGTGCAGCAAATCTCTTGCGTGCTGGGAGTTGCTTAGCTTGGTTTGGGTAGAAGGATTCAGTCCTGGTAGTCTAGCTTGTGCAATGGAATTGGGAGAAAGAGTTCTTGATGTGTTTTACCGTGGTTTGAAGATGGGTATGTTTCCTGTGGGTATGCGAAGCATGGAGTGTGTAATAATTTTTCTCCTATATGGGATCATGAAAGTTCTAGACTAGTTGAGTGCTTGATGTCTACGGCACATGAGAGATATAGAAGTCCTCATGTTATCCTAGTGTGGTATGGTCTATGTGTTATGAGATGGAAAATTGAGATTGCGTGTTCAAGGTTTTGGTTAAGTTTATAATGGAAAATCATTAAATTCTTGAGCAGCACGGACAACTATAGGTGAGTAAAGATTCGATCTTCAGATGATTAAGGTGATGTAAATTGATGATACGTCAATAGTATTGCGACATTTTCTTATTTGATCGACTGCAGGTATGTGAGTTTGCTGATGGCGCAGGAAATTTTGAAAATCTTCGTGGTATGAATGGATACTTGATGTGTGTTATGTATTCGTACGGGTGAGTGTGGGATCAGGCATAGCGATTCATATGTTATATGTGTTGGAGACTAAAGGTTCTCGTGATCCGAACATGTGATAGTTGTGGGTCGTATGTATCGACATCGTCTAGCAGTTGTTGGAAACTGGAGGTCTGGGTGGATCCTTCTTTACTGTGTATGTTAAATTTGGGTTATGATATTAGATTGCAGATTGGGTGTCCCAATATAAGGTTGTCTAGACTAATTTGTGATGGATTATGTCGGAAAAAGCCACAGGTTGCGTGGTAAGGTGCATCGAGTTATTGTTCTAGCAGAGTAGTTTATATTCCAAAGACCAGCAGACGGTTGGCAAGTATTGCTTTGTTAATTGGGCCATCGTGGCTGATGTCAGTGCCTAGGTTTCTACCATTGATTCAGTTCTGGTATGCGGTTGGGCATGATTCTATATGTTTTATTGCAAGGATCAAATTTAACTCGATGTGCATCTCCTTTTGTGAGATATATGTGCGGATCGGATGGCATGCCGCCACGGGTATGGTATCTGGATCGGGTGGCACGCCGCGACGGGTATGGTATCTGGATCGGGTGGCACACCACCACGGGTATGTTATCTGGAGCGGGTTGCACACCGCAACAGCGTGACGTTGAAAATAGTTTCTATATGCTAATTTGTATGCCGTACTTCTGGGTTTCTGAGGAAAGTCCGTATTGGCTGTTGCTCGTCGAATAGCGCATCGGTTGTGTCCTTTCAGGATTGAATATTGTATAATACTTGCTTCACCGTGGGTGTGATGGATTGCTTGGTTTCAGACCTTAATCTGTGCGTAGGTGTCTATGTTGAGCATGGTGACTTGAGGTACTTCATGGGTAATAGTGTTTGGATAGAATCCTGCATTGTGGCAAGGCCACATGATGCTATGTCCTTTCGAGGAGGATTCAGGTACTCTATTTCTATGATGTGAGATGGGATCTCAGTTCTGTGTTGTCATCGTATGGAGGAATTTGAATTACAGCTCTTTCATTGGATTCAGTTGTCATGATTTGAGTGTGTTCAAATCGTTTCTTATTGGTGCCTGTGTTCAGCATGTTGTGGCTTAGGCCGGTGTTGAGGTGTCATATCATCAAAGTGGTGTGTAGTAGTTTAGATGATCGTTGGAGTCATTAGTCAGTACGAGCATATTTGATTTCAGCTTGCTAGAAAGGCAATATCGAGGTTTGGCTCCGCAATCTGTTGTAGTATCAGTTAGGAAGAAAATGGACTCATGAATGGTGATCTAAGAGATAGGTTTGGTTTGTCGCGTGTTTCAGTTGTCGTTGGTAGTATATGAAGGTGTTGGGATAAGACATTAGCTAATAAAAGGTTTTTCTATCAGTATTTGGTTATTATGGGCAACTGTTGGGAAAAGATGCAATCGTCTCGAGTGTTTGGGTTGTGTAGCATCCCATATGGTCTCATGTGGAGTGGTGAGTATGGGTTATTACAGTTGGTTCAGGTTTATTCCGAGTATAGACATGGGGTTCTGATCTGGTGCATGATTTCGGGTAGTGCAATGTGGTTTATTGTTTAAATGGACTGTGAATTTCTAGATATGTTGTGTTATCGGACCTATGTGAGATAGGGTGACGTGGGATCACCCCAAGTGTATGCTTGGTAAGGTCATTCAGCAATTGGGTTGCTTCTAGTACAACTCTGGGTACGCTCAAGGACGAGCGTTTGTTTAAGTTGGGGAGGATGTGACGACCCAACCTGTCGTCTTATGTGTTACTGCTCCATTTCCCCCTTACTGTGTTGCTTCATATTTCAATATCGGCATTAGAGTCGATCAGGTGTAATTGAATTGGTTTTGGTTGAAAATAGGACACATAGCCTCTTAAAAGGAAGCTTATATTAGAAAAGTCAATCAGAAGTTGACTGTGTTGTTAGAGGGCTCGGATGTAATGTTCGCTGGTTCGGTTAGCTTCGGGGGATGATTTGCCACTTAGGAGAGCGATCGGAATGGAATTTGGAGGCCCGGTGTAGAATCAGGCTTAAATTGGCAAAAATTGAATTTTGGCGGATTCTGGTTGATAGGTGAGATTTTTATTCGAAGGTCAGAATGGAATTCCTAGAGTTGCAGTAGCTTCGTTAGGTGATTTGGATATGTCTGCAAATATTCAGGTCATTAGGACATCGAGTGGTTGGGTTTTTGATTCAAATTGAGTTTCGGAAGTTTTAAGAAAACTCAGGCTTGAATCTACCGAGATTTGATGATTTTTGTGTAAATGGAAGTGTTTTGATGATTGGAGCAAGTTTGAATAATGTTTTAGAATGGGTTGGTGCTTTTGGTTGAGGTCCCGGAGGCCTCGGGGTGAGTTCGGGTAGTTAAACGGAGAGTTTGGAGTTTGTTGCATGTTTTGGAATTTCTAGTTATGTCATTTCCGCAGAAGCGGACAAGAGTCCGCGTAAGCGGTCTCGCTGAAGCGGCTGGAGGATGCACAGAAGCGGAAACCTTGGCCTTGCCAGGTTCCGTAGGAGCGGAAAGTGGACCGCGTATGCGGTCTCGCGGAAGTGAGCTAGGCATCGTAGAAGCGTAAAATCGTCCCAAGTGTAAGGACCGCAAAAGCGGACGTTGACCGCATAGGCAGAAGTCGCAGAGGCGGTACTAGATCCGCAGAAGCGGAAATTGAGCTGGGCAGAATAGTTAAATTATCCTTTTTTATCCGCGAGGGTTATATTATATTCCACCATTGTTGGGCACATTTTGGAGCTATTGGACGAGGGAATAAGAGGATTTCGCCTAGGTTTCGACTTGAGGTAAGTTTTATGAGCTAATTACGTGATTTTTATTGAAGAATCATCATCTAAATCTCTGAAAATTGGGTGGAAATTGAAGAACCTAGGGCTTGAGTTTTTAATATTTCAAGTTGGGATTTGATAGGTCATTTGAACTCGGATTTGGGAGTTCTTGGTTTTGTATGAACTCGTGGTGAGACGAGGATTCCGGAATGTAAGTTTCGTAATTTTTCGAGAAGCAGGCCCGGGGCTCCGGCTTTGCTAGGTTCACGATTTTTGTTATATTTCGATTGTTTTCATTTGGGTGTTGTCCCAATTGCATATTGTGATGTATTTACTCTATTTTTGGCTATATTCGATGCGCGTGGAGGACTATTTGAGAGGCAAAGGCGTTGCGAGCTTGAGATTTTGCCGGTTCGAGGTGAGTAATATTTGGGAATGATATCCTGAGGATTTGAAACCCCAGATTTGCACATCCTAGTGCTGTATTGTGGTGACTTGCATGCTGGACCTGAGTGTGGGGTAGAGCACCGTTGGGGATTGTGACTTGGTCAATCCCAGTTGTTGGTTTTTACCGCGAAATTGTAAATGATTTGTTGTTATCATTATGAATTGCGCTCATTGCCATACTTGGAGCTTATTTTCGATTATTTGAACTCTTTATGAACTATCATCACTGTCTTCCTTACTGTTTGAACTATTATTTGAACTCAGTCCATGTGATTTTCACTGTTTCGAGAACTCAGATATAATTTTCTCAAACTTGGAGTTATAACTGATATTTGAACTATTATTTGAGATGAGTATTACTGTTTTACGGGTGCCCGAGGGGCTTTAACTATTTTGGACTGATTGAGGCTGAGGGCCTTATGTGAGGGCATGAATATGATGTAAGGAGGCTTTCAGGCCTCGAGTGTTATGTGTCCATGTGCGTATACATGCATGGATCGGGCTGCACGCCGTAGTAGCATATTGCATGGATCGGACTGCACGCCGCAGTAGCATACTGCATGGATCAGACTGCACGTCGCAGTAGCATATTGCATCGATCAGACTGTACGCAGCAGTAGCATATTTCATGGATCGGATTGCACGCCGCAGTAGCATATTGCATGGATCGGACTGTACGCCGCAGTAGTATATTGTATGGATCAGACTGTATGCTGCAGTAGTATCTTATATTGATCGGACTGCACGCCGCAGTATTGTTGTGTTTGGGCTGTAGGAGCCCCTCCGGAGTCTGTACACGCCCCCAATGAGCGCAGGGTACCCATGGATATGGTTACACACCCTAGCAGTCATGTGCATTGCATTGCATTCATGCATTCATGCATTCACTCCTGTTTGTACTACATGGCACGACATTTAGCACTCATATATCATTGGCATACATACTGCTACTATTCTTGTTGACCAGATACCCTGGTGTTATACGTTAAGGAGTGCTGAGCCCGAGAGGCTGATGTTGTATGTGGTGAGTTGAGAGTGATCATGTGGGGCTGACATTGTACTGAGAGGTTGATACTGAGCCCGAGGGGCAGGTTTCTTATTACTTCCTACTTGTTGAAATTATCTTTGCAACTGTCAAAAAATCATACTTTCAAAAGACATTTTGAACTAATCTTGAGATTTTCTAAAGGGATTTTTCACAATATTTCGATTTTTCTCAAAAAGGGTTGTTCTGTCTTTTATAGCAGTTTGGTGAGCTCATACGTGTTTTCTTATCACTCAGATATTATTCTCTCTTATTACCACTTAGTTTGAAGTACTCACTTTACTCCCTACACCTTGCGTGCAGTTGCTGGTATTGTTCACCCGATAGCGGGTCATTAGCAGGATCGAATGCCATATTTTGGTAGTTGAGCAAGGTGACCGCCAGTGTTCGTGGCACCCCATTTCCGAATTTGAGTTCCAGTTTTACCTTATTATGTATTTTGTTGGCCTTATAGCTGTGTCCCTACTCATTAGATGTTCGTGACTTGTGACTCCCCGGTCGGGTTGTATTGGAATGAAATTTCATAGTTAAATGCCACTAAGTAGTATTTCTATTCATTTATTTTTAATAGTTGCTTAAAGAGGATTTGGGGTTGTTGGCTAGCCTTGTCTTCACGAGAGGCGCCATCACGACCGGGTATAGAATTTGGGTCGTGACATTATACCTCTCCATCCATGCTCGCCTCTCTTCCTCACCTATGCTCCCTACTAACGTCTGGTACGCCTCTTTCTTCGCTTCTAACACCTTGTACCACTTTGTTCCACCACCAGTCTCCTTTGTTCCTGACAGCAATGCCCGTCAAGACCCCTAGCACCTCACTCGTAACCTCTCTTGTATAGTCAGTTGTTGTTGACCACGTTGTGCTCGCATCACCACTACTCATCCAAGCTCCCATAGCCGATAATAGCCCCTCCAACTCTTGTTCTTTATCCTTAGTTAAGGCTCCCTACCTGATTCTCGGTCTTCCTCGAGCAGACATTTGCCTCCTCTTCACCATAATACCAACATCCATTACCAAGAGCTTATGTCGCATCATGATTATATCACACAGAATCGTCTTGCTATCCTTGCACAACACTCTCTCACGCCTACTAAGTAAGAGATAGTCAATCCGAGTCTTCGCCACCGCATTTTAAAAAGTAACCAAATACTCCTCCTTTTTCGTAAAGCTAGAGTTTTCAATCACTAACCCAAAAGACTTAGCGAAGTCCAGTAATAAGGTTTCTCCTCCGTTTCTCTCCCCAAAATCGAAGGCTCCATGCACTTCGTCATACCCATCTGTGGTCGACCCAATATTTAATTTACTGATATTGATGGTTATAAAACTTATTGGAACATTCAAAAGTTCTAAGTCCGACCTGTATATAATACTTTAAAAGATAAAATTATAAAATTTTAAGAAATATTAATAAATTACATTACAATAAGTATATTTATATATTAAATATATATATATATATATATATATATATATATATATATATATATATATATATAATTATTATACGTAATGTCGGGCTGGTTTGATTTCGGTTTGACTTTCTTTAGTTAAAACCAAACCAAACCAAACAATAGTTGGGTTTTTTTTTCTCAATTTGACTCAGATTATCAGGTTGGTGCGGTTTGTCGGTTTCCTTTGTTCACCCCTACTCACAACTATCATCATAGAGAAACTTTAGACCATTTCACAAAGTTCAAGAGCATATATATTTGAAACTTTCCCCGGATTTAATCATTCGAATAGATTTTGATTAATCGGGAGCAACGCAAATATGTCTTCTTTATTGATCTTTCTATGAAGGTCATGTTTATTTGGATAGGAATAGGTCATCGGTATTTGAATGGTACGAAATTAATTTTAGAAATTTTAAGTTTAATCTTGTTCAGTGCTACTATATCAGCAAGTTTTGTGAGGATTTGTAATGACCTGGCCTGTCGTTTTGAGAGTTATAGCCTCATTTACCCCATATATGCTTATTTATGTGTTGTTCAGCTGCGTTGAGTTATATCGAGTTGGTAGGTTTGGGTTCGGAGTAGTTTTGAAGTGAAATGATCACTTAGTCTCTTAGTTAGAAAGCTAAGTTAGAAAAGTCAACCGGAAGTTAACTTATAAGTAAACGAGTTCAGATTTGGATTCTTATGATTCGATTAGCTTCTTTAGGTGATGTTAGACTTAGAAGTGTGTTCGAAATATAATTTGAAGGTTCGTCGTAGAATTAGGCTTAAATTGGCGAAAGTTGGATGTTTAGAAATTCTTAGTCTTGAATTCGAGGCAATTTGGTGTTTTGGTGTTGTTTTGGGTATTTTGGAGGTTCGACTAAGTTCCGGTAGTGATATATGACTTGTTGAAATTATTGGTTGGAGTCTCGAGTGTCTCGGGTGAGTTTTGGATAGGTTTGGGTTTCCAAGCATAAATGATATCATATTGCACAAATGAGCTTCGATTTCTTTTATTATTGAAGCATTAGATCTGTATCGTAATTACGAACCCGTAGCAAAAGGAGTCATCGAATTTAGACATCGTATGAGGATTTAGGGTCATTTTACGAAGAATTAAGTTGCCTGATTGATGATTTCAAAGTGAAGTTGACGGAGTTAGCGTTTGAGTTTTGGAGAGTTTTAAATAAGGATTTGAGGGACCAAACGAAGTTCGGTTTTGATAAATTTTGTATGGTTAGACTCAGGAGAAAATGAGGTTTATGATTCTTACTATTTTTGACTGGTTCCGAGACGTGAGCCCGAGGGTCGGGTTTTGGCTGATTTCAGAATATTTTTTATGTTTTACAGTTTTTATTGTGTAATTTAATTCTTTAGGCCATGTTGATAGTAGTAATCTTCTTATGGTTAGATTCGGAGTTTTTGGAGACCGAGTCCAGAGATGAGGGCATCCCAAAGTAGGATTTTATGTTGTTGAGGTAAGTAACAGTTTTAAGTCTAGCCTTGAGGGTATAAACCCGGAGAAAGTAATATCATGTGATTGTAGGGTGGTGATACCCATGCTAGGTGGCAGGCATGTGGGTTTTCACCGCGAGGGATTAAGACTTGGTCTGTCCCGTGAGGCAGTGGGCCTGATGGTTGTTATCTGTGGTTATGTGTTTACTTGTTGTTGAACTTGTTTGCCTTCATGTTAGAGATCATGCTTAGGCTTTATTCATGCTCGCATTATTTGTACTCAGTCATAGAAATTATTGTACATGTTTACCTAAGTTTTTATTATTTACTAATATGTTGTGATACTTGAGGTGGGATGTGTCCCTTTATTTGATGATGATGGTGAGGCTAGTGAGGTACATGATTGAGTGAGGTCGAGGGCCTGGTTGTGAGGATATTAATACCATAACACGTGAGTTGTCTGCGTAGCACGTGAATTGACCGTGTGGGTCAAGGTATTGCTACCATAGCACGTGAGTTGTCTGCGTAGCGCGTGAGTTGACCATGCGGATCCAAGTATTGATATGATGGCACGTGAGTTGTCCGTGCTTAGCACTTGGGCTTTGGGAGCCCCTCCGGAGTCTGCACACACCCCCAGTGAGTGCAAAGTGTTGAGTGTATTGAGTGTTGAGTGGTGGAGTGATATTGCTTGAAGTTGCATCTACTTTTGTTGTTATTGCATTTTCACTTGTTAAATTTCTTTGTGGTATTTACTGAGTTATAGAATTTACCTGTTTATCTTTAAATTGTGACAATAATAATTGAACTATTTCTCTTAGCTCGTCACTACTGCTCAGTTCCTTAGTTATTTCGGTTACTACTGAGGTGGTAGTACTTATAGTACACCCTGCACTTTATGTACATATCTAGGTGAGCTAGAGCGCGGTGATCGTTGAGTTCAGGCCAGCTATCTGTGGGGATTGCAAGGTAGCTGCTAGCGTTCGCAAAGCCTTGTTACTTCTTTTGTCATTTCTTCTTTTGGACAGTTAGATAGTTCAAATATCTTAGTTTATAGTTTTAGACGCTCATGACATAGTGACACCTTGATGTTTCGGACTCGTTTTCATTTTATATTAATCATATTTAGAGTTGATTTAGTTTATGAAAATTCCAAATGTTGATATCGTTTCATTAAATTCTTATAACCAAATTAGTAGTAATATTTTGGGAATTGGCTTGCCTTGTAACATAATAGGCACCATCGAGACCATGGTTAAATTTTGGGTCATGACATGATTAGTTTTACAATGTAATATACTATTACATTGGCAAATCCACATGGCCATACGCAGTTGCGAAGCTAAGAATTTTTTTAAAGGTATTTAAATTTAAAAGAAGTGAAAAAAATTTCAGACACCCTTTATGAGTAGTGCAACACTTCGGACAAATAATATTTTACGTATATAAACACCCTTCGTCGAAAACTTTCACTGTACATATAGGTAAAATATTACGTTTTAGAGGTATATAACACATATTGAACACCCTTTATCCAAAACAAAATAACTTATTTCAAATTTAAATAGCCTTAGATAATATTTCTAACTTCGCCACTACCGTTAAAGATTCAAGTTATAAAAATGAGTAAATGGGTCCTATAAAAAGGACCGCATAATTTGAAGCTTATTTTTGGATTATAATTCATTCCACTGTTGTGCATAAATCATTAGCTTATTATGTAATCTATCAGTGAGCATTTACCAATATGCATTCTTAATCCCTATCTGTAAAACTTATATGTGAATCTCGTTAGATATGCCCAATATTTCATATAATCAATGCGCACAATTACTTTAAATATTTATTTATTTATGGTTATTTGGTGATAGTATTTTAGTAAAACTTATATGTGAATCTCGTTAGATATTCCCAATATTTCATATAATCAATGCGCGCATTTACTTTAAATATTTATTTATTATGGTTATTTGGTGATAGTATTTTAGAAATCTTCCATTATTGAGTTGGTCAAGGATTCTAGATAACTGATCTTTCAAAAAAAAATTGGAAGTCAAAATAAACGGTAAGATCTAATCATTAGTCAATATTATAGGTCCTAATCATCAAGTGGCAAAACCATATAAGATTTAGCTTGAATGTTGTATCATTTTGGATCAATCTTATTAGTTGATCTTTGTCTTGCTTGTTTGAATCAAGTGGCTCTAATATCAGGAACGATAATTTTTTATTATACCTAATAGGCTATATATAAATAAATAAAATAACTTGCAAAGTTCAAAGTACAATGAGTTGGGAGTTACACAAAAAGGAAAAATAAATTTGACATAATAATTGATAATGGGAAGGACCACTTTTGTTGCTTATACTAATTAATTTTCCAAACAAAAAAGATTTTTATAAGTACAACAACATAACTAGTATTTTAAGCGTGTTATAAACTAAAGCAAAAGACAAGAACAATAGAACAAGAACAATAGCAATAGAGAGAAGAGTAGAGAGAGTTCTTCTTATTGAGTTGAGAGGGGTCTCAAGGGATGATTTACAATGGTAGGGGGCACCTCTATTTATAGGGGAGAGGAAGACTTAGCTACCACTAATAGAACTCTAAAATCTCTCTAATTAGATACATTAAAGACATTCACCTTAAATAGAAGTGTAAGAATCTTCTATTTCATAACACTCCCCCTTGAATGTCTATTCAATGATGTGCCTCATAAAACCTTAAAACCAAAACCCAATGGGAAAAATTAAAGTAAGGAAAATGAGTACACATATTTGAATATGCGCCTATTGGTTGCCTCGTTAAAAACCTTGCAAGGAAAACCCAGTGGGACAAAACCTTGTAAGGGAAAAAGAGTGCAACGCGCATTGACTCCCCCTAATGAGTACATCGATTTATATCCTTGAGCATTTGCATTCCAATCTTGTGCATCATCTTCAAAACGATCTTTGGTAGATGCTTGATGAATAAATCAACCATATTGACTTGAATAAATATTCCGCACCTGGAAATCATCATTCTTGATAGATATAAACATCTTCATATAATGTCGTGGAATAGCTCTTCAATATCTCCATAGATGCATTCTTAATGCCATCATGCTTATAGTTATAGCAAGATACATATGTACACAAATTGTACTTAGGATGTGGTACTTCAGGACCAAGAATTGCATATGCTTCAAGCAACTTAAATCTTTCAAGTTAAGTCATGTAAGTCACATTAATAGACTTTAGCTGCATATCAAAGTTTCATGTCATGCTAAACAAATAAGATATCGAAAATTGACTATACATACCTTTGCCTTTATACTTTCAAGCATTTGAACTATAGGTTCAAAACTTCATGTCTTTCATATGGAATCAATTCTTCTTGAATTGTATCTCTTCCATTTAGTTACTTTCTTTGAGTCAGCAAATGCGTATAGCATGCTTTGCAATATGTTGCAATTGCATTTCCCTTTTTATGAACTACAGGTTCATATCATGATATTCGGGGATATACATATACAAATGAAAATTCATTCCATGTAACACTTTCTCACGTATTTATCATGTCTCCCCCTCATGTTAGTAAAGATAACATGTTTCCTCAACTTTGGAAAATCATCTTTGTGCATTATGTCAATATACACAGCACCTTAATAATAAGATGAAATTATTTGGTTCCTGACCCTGAACCACTTGTGAGGGGAGAATATACTCTCGTATACAACTTATATCAAACTGATATATACAACTTCGTTCTCATAAGGAACCCATTTTTGGTGCGGGATGGCGGTGCTACAGGCACCTATACTGCGCATCCAAAGCTTCTTAAATGGGATATATTGGGTTCATGACCCAAAACCAATTGCAATGGGGAATATTTGTGTCAATTCGTCAGTCAGAGACGAACTAGCATTGCTGCATGCAACATGGCGTGACCCCAAACCGAAGTGGGCAGCCGACGAACTAGTATTGCTTCATGCAAAATGGCGTGACCCCAAACCGAAGTGGGCAGCCGACAAACTAGTATTGTTGCATGCAAAATGGCGTGAACCCAAACCGAAATGGGCAGCCACGTTTTCATGAAGAATTCAAGATTATTCTCATCTATTATCCATTAACTTTGCAAACGCAAGGTTGCGTGATGGCAACAAGCACACATTAGACCATCTACAGGATGCGTCTATCAAGACCATGAAATACCTAAACTACCCACTAGGTGGGTGAATAGGTCCACAAATGTCCCCTTGTATACGTTCCAGAAACTGGGGTGACTCAGTCCCAACCTTTGTTGGGGATGGTCTGATAATCAGCTTGCCTTGATAACACGAAGTGCAAGGATATTCATTACCTGAGAGAATTTTGAAATTCTTTAACGGATGCCCATATGAGCTTTCTATAATCCGTCTCATCATGGTTGATCCTGGGTGACCCAGTCGATCATGCCAAAGTACAAATGTATTGGACTCAGTATTCTTTAGATTTACTGTTGAATGTGCCTCAATTGCACTAATTCTTGTCCAATACAGGCCACAAGATAAAGACGGGAATTTCTCAATAACCCTCTTTTGGCCGGAGACATTCTTTAAAGTGAGGACGAGATATTCAAGATTATCTTCATCCATTGTCTCAATATTGTAGCCATTCCGGCGTACATCTTTAAAACTCAACAAGTTTCTCATAGACTTGGAGGAGAACATAGTATTCTCTATGATTAACGTCGTGCCCTTGAGTAGAGTTACATTGGCTCTTCCGGAGCCTTCGATCAATTTACTTTCCATGGTATGACATACAAAAGAAATACAGGAACATAAGAATAAGCAAGTTCAATTCCTTTTGTGTCACATAATATTTTCAAAATCTGCTACTAACAATTGACAAACAAAATCAGATATGTTGTCCATAATCAATTACTTTGCAGTTTGAAAATTTCAGCGTTTTTCATAAGACAATCGATTTTTAAACCCACACAATCGATTGTTGGAACATAGACAATCGATTGTTAAACACACACAATCGATTATTTGTTATTTTTGAAAAACTTCAGAGCATACTGTCTTAAGACAATCGATTGTTAAACATAGACAATCGATTGTGGATGATTTTTGAAAAATTCCAGATTACACTGCCTAATGACAATCGATTGTTTGATATAGACAATCGATTGTGGGTGATTTTTGAAAAATTCGACCTCTGTTTCAAGACAATCGATTGTTAGACAAAGACAATCGATTGTTGGCTATTTTTGAAAAATTCCAGAACTGTTTCAAGACAATCGATTGTTAGCCAAAGACAATCGATTGTTGATCAATTGTTTTTCAACTTTAATGCGAAAATAGTTGATAATCGACTAGTTTTTCAGGCTAGTCGATTACCCCCACTGGAAAATAAAAGTTTTATTGATATTTGAACATATTGAAGATATTCTAAAGAACTAATACAAATATCATATCATGAACTAGCTAATACGAGCTAATACTAATGACTATTGATTTATTCATTGACTAATACAAATAAGTGGAATAAAATCAAATAGCTCCATCTTCTTTCATCACGGACCCATCACCGATTAGGTGGTCTATCTTTCCCTCGGGTTGCTCAAAGAAGTCTGCCACATCCAGGTGGGTGAAGTCAAAGTTGTCGTCAGAGACAAAATTTGTTTCAGGGCGTTTTCTCTTTCGAGATGCTTGATAAAGGTCAACCAAATTTTATGGTATACGGCAAGACTTAGACCAGTGCCCGTTTTCACCGCAACGATAATATATAGTTTATAAACTATTTGCTTTTGGATTCTTATCGTATCGTGCTTGTGGCAGAGTGACCAACTTCATGTTGTCATCTCTCTTTTTTAACCTTTCCACAAGATGGGTGAATCCTTGATGTTGAGATATTCAATCTTAAAACTTTCATCAAGGTGATGGCGCAAGTAAGTCAAGGCCTTCGTACAGTTTCAAACCTTCATTAAGGTGATGGCGCAAGAAAATCAAGGCCTTAGCATAGTTTTGGGTGGATGCACTATTTCTATCTTTAATGGCGTCTCCGAGACCCATAGAATCCAAGTGGATTTCAACATCCAACACCCATGTCATATAGTTCTTGCCCGAAATTTCAAGGGCAACGAACTTTCTTTTCATATTGTCATACATATGACACAATTGCATCAAGAGCGTGTTCATGCTTACGGGCTCTATTACAATTATCGCATTCACTTCAGGGAATGGATCAAAATCATGTGCTTTACACAAGCTGCTACCACATTCTCTAAATGGAATGGAGCGAATTCAATTGGACGGAATTCTTTGTCACGTCCACATTCATTGATACCTTCATGGTAATTAGTCTTCTTTCAGACTTATCATATACTGCTTCCACATTCTCTAAAGGGAATGGAGCAAATTTAATGGGACGGAATTCTTTGTCACGTCCACAATCATACATGAATTTAATCATAGAGATTTTACCACTTCGTGTGGTTATAATTTCTCACAAACTCCATTAGAGTTATAATCAAACTTTGTATATAAAATTTATAGAATTCCAAGAATTTGAAAGGGAAAAGTAAATTACTTACCTTTAAAGTATACCAAATATATTTTCAATATTTTCTTCCTTTCTTCCTTTCCTTTCTTTCTTTCCTTTCTTTCTTTCCTTTTTCTTTTCAACTTTTCGTTTCTTTCTGCCTCCTCCTTTTTTTTTTTTTTCTTTTTCTTTCTTCATTCTTTCTTTGAAGAAAAACCCTACACAAGTAAAAGTTAAGACAATCGAAAATTAAATTAGGAAGAGGGAAATACCTTGGATTTTCGAGAATGATACTTGAGACGGTAGAGTCTCGTGCTGATAACGTGTTATAAACTAAAGCAAAAGACAAGAACAATAGCAATAGAGAGAAGAGTAGAGAGAGTTCTTCTTATTGAGTTGAGAGGGGTCTCATGGGATGATTTACAATGGTAGGGGGCACCTCTATTTATAGGGGAGAGGAAGACTTAGCTACCACTAATAGAACTCTAAAATCTCTCTAATTAGATACATTAAAGACATTCACCTTAAATAGAAGTGTAAGAATCTTCTATTTCATAACACTCCCCCTTGAATGTCTATTCAATGATGTGCCTCATAAAACCTTAAAACCAAAACCCAATGGGAAAAATTAAAGTAAGGAAAAAGAGTACACATGTTTGAATATGCGCCTATTGGTTGCCTCGTTAAAAACCTTGCAAGGAAAACCCAGTGGGACAAAACCTTGTAAGGGAAAAAGAGTGCAACGCGCATTGACTCCCCCTAATGAGTACATCAATTTATATCCTTGAGCATTTGCATTCCAATCTTGTGCATCATCTTCAAAACGATCTTTGGTAGAGATTTGACAAATCAACCATATTGACTTGAATAAATATTCCGTACCTTGAAATCATCATTCTTGATAGATATGAACATCTTCATATATTGTCGTGGAATAACTCTTCAATATCTCCATAGATGCATTCTCAATGCCATCATGCTTATAGTTATAGCAAGATACATAAGTGCACAAATTGCACTTAGGATGTGGTACTTCAGGACCACGAATTGCATATGCTTCAAGCAACTTAAATCTTTCAAGTTAAGTCATGTAAGTCACATAATAAACTTTAGCTGCATATCAAGCTTTCATTAGTGATACTAAACAAATAAGATATCGAAAACTGACTATACATACCTTTGACTTTTATCTTTCAAGCATTTGAACTATAGGTTCAAAACTACATGTCTTTCATATGGAATCAATTCTTCTTGAATTGTATCTCTTCCATTTAGTTACTTTCTTTGAGTCAGCAAATGCGTATAGCATGCTTTGCAATATGTTGCAATTTGAATTTCCTTTTTATGAACTACAGGTTCATATCATGATATTCGGGGATATACATATGCAAATGAAAATTCATCCCATGTAACACTTTCTCAAATGTTTATCATGTCTCCCCCTCATGTTAGTAAAGCTAACATGTTTCCTCAACTTTGGAAAATCATCTTTGTGCATTATGTCAATATACACAGCACCTTAATAATAAGATGAAATTATTTGGTTCCTGACCCTGAACCACTTGTGAGGGGAGAATATACTCTTGTATACAACTTATATCAAACTGATATATACAACTTCGTTCTCATAAGGAACAGTTTAGCTATTAAGTGGAAGCACTCAATAATTATCTTGCTAAACCAACCTTGATATAAACCAACTTATCAAGATGAACTGCCTTGAGTAGAGAATCTGGAAACTATGCTCGAAGTTAGATTACTGAGCGATTTACCCCGCAAGCACCGGCCAGGCTGCGGGTCAATAACAATTGCGCATGTAACCATTCCATAGATGCATCATATGTGGTATACATGGCAGGTGAATGGGCCCATACTCACCTTTCATATTTCCAGAATTTATGGGCTTCAACCCGAACTCTTTAGTTGGTCCGTTCATTAATGAGAACAAGAACTTTCTAGTTCTTTGATATTCACCTATGTGAATTTGCACATCATACTTCAAATGAGATGGCTAACACGAATGTCAACTGACTAAATTATCAATATTGGTAAACTTCTAATTTACACCATGACATGTGCACTTATCAATAAACTTCGGGTTTATTATGACATGGGTTTTATACCAATTGATATCCACTTTATTGTGGCATTCTTTCTTTTGTGTAGTACAAACTGGAGAACAAAGCGGGTAGCTTTTCATATACAAATTACCCCGCTACAAGTTGTAGTAATAGGAGAATCAAAGCCTTCCTTTATTTATAGTCTCAATATCATCAATCGCCTTCGCGTATACTTTTGGAAACTGGATAAGTTTCTTTGAGACTTACTACAGCACAATACTCAATTGTGTTTCTCCAACATAGTAATAATTGGCTCTTCGAGAGCTCTCAATTAATTTTGTACTACCACAGACTGAGGTTCGAGATCCTCACATTCTTGCATTCCGTATTTTCAAGAGTCTCAGGCTCAATAGATTCTTCGTGAATCTCGGAATTAATAAAATCATGAGCGTCCTCATGTGATTCTTTCATAGTGTCATTTAGATCGTTCTTTTTCCTCTTTCTAGGATTTCGATCTTTTGGAACCTAATGGTCTGCCACGCTTCTGGCGTGCATTTGACTCATTGGATATGACACTAGATATTCGTCCAATAGGGACTTCAATACGGATCGGAACATTTTCCGCGTGAATGTGGGATTTCGTTATCCTCTTCAAGTCCGTAAATGCGTCAGGCATTTGATTTGCTATTCTTTGCAAATGGATAATCTTTTGTACCTCCTTCTTTCAAATAGAGGTATGTGGATCAAGATGAGATAATGATACATTTTTCCACAAAATTTCCCATTTGGTTTCACCGACTTCTCCCCCTAATTTTGGGAAAAGTGTCTCATCAAATTGACAGTCTGCAAATAGTGCAGTGAACAAATCTCCTGTCAATGTTTCGAGGTAGCGAATAATGGAGGACGATTCATACTCAACATATATTCCTAACCTTCTTTGCAAACCCATTTTTGGTGCGGGATGGCGGTGCTACAGGCACCTATACTGCGCATCCAAAGCTTCTTAAATGGGATATATTGGGTTCATGACCCAAAACCAATTGCAATGGGGAATATTTGTGTCAATTCGTCAGTCAGAGACGAACTAGCATTGCTGCATGCAACATGGCGTGACCCCAAACCGAAGTGGGCAGCCGACGAACTAGTATTGCTTCATGCAAAATGGCGTGACCCCAAACCGAAGTGGGCAGCCGACAAACTAGTATTGTTGCATGCAAAATGGCGTGAACCCAAACCGAAATGGGCAGCCACGTTTTCATGAAGAATTCAAGATTATTCTCATCTATTATCCATTAACTTTGCAAACGCAAGGTTGCGTGATGGCAACAAGCACACATTAGACCATCTACAGGATGCGTCTATCAAGACCATGAAATACCTAAACTACCCACTAGGTGGGTGAATAGGTCCACAAATGTCCCCTTGTATACGTTCCAGAAACTGGGGTGACTCAGTCCCAACCTTTGTTGGGGATGGTCTGATAATCAGCTTGCCTTGATAACACGAAGTGCAAGGATATTCATTACCTGAGAGAATTTTGAAATTCTTTAACGGATGCCCATATGAGCTTTCTATAATCCGTCTCATCATGGTTGATCCTGGGTGACCCAGTCGATCATGCCAAAGTACAAATGTATTGGACTCAGTATTCTTTAGATTTACTGTTGAATGTGCCTCAATTGCACTAATTCTTGTCCAATACAGGCCACAAGATAAAGACGGGAATTTCTCAATAACCCTCTTTTGGCCGGAGACATTCTTTAAAGTGAGGACGAGATATTCAAGATTATCTTCATCCATTGTCTCAATATTGTAGCCATTCCGGCGTACATCTTTAAAACTCAACAAGTTTCTCATAGACTTGGAGGAGAACATAGCATTCTCTATGATTAACGTCGTGCCCTTGGGCAGAGTTACATTGGCTCTTCCGGAGCCTTCGATCAATTTACTTTCCATGGTATGACATACAAAAGAAATACAGGAACATAAGAATAAGCAAGTTCAATTCCTTTTGTGTCACATAATATTTTCAAAATCTGCTACTAACAATTGACAAACAAAATCAGATATGTTGTCCATAATCAATTACTTTGCAGTTTGAAAATTTCAGCGTTTTTCATAAGACAATCGATTATTAAACCCACACAATCGATTGTTGGAACATAGACAATCGATTGTTATACATAGACAATCGATTGTGGATGATTTTTGAAAAATTCCAGATTACACTGCCTAACGACAATCGATTGTTAGATATAGACAATCGATTGTGGGTGATTTTTGAAAAATTCCAGACCTCTGTTTCAAGACAATCGATTGTTAGTCAACGACAATCGATTGTTGATCAATTGTTTTTCAACTTTAATGCGAAAATAGTTGATAATCGACTAGTTTTTCAGGCTAGTCGATTACCCCCACTGGAAAATAAAAGTTTTATTGATATTTGAGCATATTGAAGAACTAATACAAATATCATATCATGAACTAGCTAATACGAGCTAATACTAATGACTATTAGTTTATTCATTAACTAATACAAATAAATCAAACAGCTCCATCTTCTTTCATCACCGATCCATCATCGATTAGGTGGTCTATCTTCCCATCGGGTTGCTTAAAGAAGTCTGCCACATCCAGGTGGGTGAAGTCAAAGTTGTCGTCAGAGACAAAATTCGTTTCAGGGCGTTTACTCTTTCGAGATGCTTAATAAAGGTCAACCAAATTTTATGGTATACGGCAAGACTTAGACCAGTGCCCGTTTTCACCGCAACGATAATATATAGTTTATAAACTATTTGCTTTTGGATTCTTATCGTATCGTGCTTGTGGCAGAGTGACCAACTTCAGGTTTGTCATCTCTCTTCTTTAAGCCTTTCCACAAGATGGGTGAATCCTTGATGTTTAGATGTTCAATCTTCAAACTTTCATCAAGGTGATGGCGCAAGTAAATCAAGGCCTTCGTATAGTTTTGGGTGGATGCATTATTTCTGTCTTTAATGGCGTCTCCAAGACCCATAGCATCTAAGTGGATTTCATCAACCAACACCCATGTCATATAGTTCTTGCCCGAAATTTCGAGGGCAACGAACTTTCTTTTCATATGACACAATTACATCAAGAGCGTGTTCATACTTACGGGCTCTATTACAATTATCACATTCACTTCAGGGAATGGATCAAAATCATGTGCTTTACACAAGCTGCTACCACATTCTCTAAAGGGAATGGAGCAAATTTAATTGGACGGAATTCTTTATCACGTCCACAATCATACATGAATTTAATCATGGCAGGACATAGAGATTTTACCACTTCGTGTGGTTATAATTTCTCACAAACTTCATTAGAGTTATAATCAAACTTTGTATATAAAATTTATAGAATTCCAAGAATTTGAAAGGGAAAAGTAAATTACTTACCTTTAAGGTATACCAAATATATTTTCTATGTTTCTTTCTTTCTTCCTTTCCTTTCTTTCTTTCCTTTTTCTTTTCAACTTTTTCGTTCTTTTTTTCTTCTTGCCTTCCAGTGTCTTGCTTTCTGTTTCTTTTCTTTTTTTTTCGTTTGTCCCCTTTTTTTTTTTTCTTTTCCTTCTTTGAAGCAAAACCCTACACAAACAAAAGTTAAGACAATCGAAAATTTCAATTGGTTAGAGACTCGTGCTGATAACGTGTTATAAACTAAAGCAAAAGACAAGAACAATAGAACAAGAACAATAGCAATAGAGAGAAGAGTAGAGAGAGTTCTTCTTATTGAGTTGAGAGGGGTCTCAAGGGATGATTTACAATGGTAGGGGGCACCTCTATTTATAGGGGAGAGGAAGACTTAGCTACCACTAATAGAACTCTAAAATCTCTCTAATTAGATACATTAAAGACATTCACCTTAAATAGAAGTGTAAGAATCTTCTATTTCATAACAAAGCGAGCATAAAAAGAATAAATTATTTATTCATTTTGACAGTCATTAATGTGTAACCGTTAGCATATTTTTTGGGAATGGAGTCCTTTTAAAGTTGAAATAGAAAGAGTCCTTTTTTAAGGAAGATGTCTCCGAAAATTATTAATTATATAGAAATATATTCTTCTTGGTTGTAAAATATTAACAAATAAAATTTTTATTTTAATGTTTTAACTTTTCTCATCATAACTTCCTCACAGTAAAATGGTAAATAAAAATTATGCTCTGTATTATATTTTTGTACTTTATTATTTAATTCAAGTCTCTATTTTGCGATAGTTAAAGATCAAGTATTATTGTGGAGCTTCAGTGTATTGATTCGAAAAGCAGTAGAGTTTTTTTTGTTTGTTCTATTTTTAAAATTCTAGCCTTACGACAAGTATACTCGAACTAACAAAATAATCTTGTTATGAAATAATATAAAAGACAAGAACAATAACTCAAGAACAAGAGCAAATAGAGAGAGAATAGGGAGAGAGAGAAGTATTCTTATTAATACTTGGGGTGATTTACAATGGGGTAAGACCCCTCTATTTATAGGAAGAGGAATGACTTAGCTTCAAGCTAAAACTCTTAGACATTCACTCTAAATAGACTTCTATTTTATAACATTCCCCCTTGAATGTCTATTCAATAATGTGCCTCATAAAACCTTAAAACCAAAACCCATTGGGAAAAATTAAAGAAAGGAAAAAGAGTACACATGTTTGAATATGCGCCTATTGGTTGCCTCGTTAAAAACCTTGCAAGGAAAACCCGGTGGGACAAAACCTTGTAAGGGAAAAAGAGTCAACGCGCATTAACTCCCCCTAATGAGTACATCAATTTATATCCTTGAGTATTTGCATTCCAATCTTGTGCATCATCTTCAAAACGATCTTTGGTAGAGATTTGACAAATCAACCATATTGACTTGAATAAATATTCCGTACCTTGAAATCATCATTCTTGATAGATATGAACATCTTCATATAATGTCGTGGAATAACTCTTCAATATCTCCATAGATGCATTCTCAATGCTATCATGCTTATAGTTATAGCAAGATACATATGTACACAAATTGCACTTAGGATGTGGTACTTCAGGACCACGAATTGCATATGCTTCAAGCAACTTAAATCTTTCAAGTTAAGTCATATAAGCCATATAATAGACTTTAGATGCATATCAAGTTTTCCATGTCATGCTAAACAAATAAGATATTGAAAACTGACTATACATACCTTTGACTTTATACTTTCAAGCATTTGAACTATAGGTTCAAAACTACATGTCTTTCATATGGAATCAATTCTTCTTGAATTGTATCTCTTCCATTTAGTTACTTTCTTTGGGTCAGTAAATGCGTATAGCATGCTTTGCAATATGTTGCAATTGAATTATCCTTTTTATGAACTTCAGGCTCATATCATGATATTCGGGGATATACATATACAAATGATAATTCATCCCATGTAACCTTTTCTCAAGTGTTTATCATGTCTCCCCCTCATGTTAGTAAAGCTAACTTATTTCCGCAACTTTGGGAAATCATCTTTGTGCATTATCATGTCAATATACACAGCACATTAATAATAAGATGAAATTATTTGGTTCCTGACCTTGAACCACTTGTGAGGGGAGAATATACTCTCGTATACAACGTATATCAAACTGATATATATAACTTTGTTCTCATAAGAAACAGTTTAGCTATTAAGTGGAAGCACTCAATAATTATCTTGCTAAACCAACTTTGATATAAACCAACTTATCAAGATGAACTTATCTTGAGTAGAAAATCTGGAAATTATGCTCGAAGTTAGATTACTGAGCAATTTACCTCGCAAGCACCGGCCAGGCTGCGGGTTAATAACAATTGCGCATGTAACCATATCATAGATGCATCATATGTGGTATACATAGCAGGTGAATGGGCCCATATTCACCTTTGATATTTCCAGAATTTATGGGCTTCAACCCGAACTCTTTAGTTGGTCAGTTCATTAATGAGAACAAGTGATACAAGAGAATTCGTAAAGAACTTTCTAGTTCTTTGATATTCACTTGTGTGAATTTGCACATCATACTTAAAATGAGATGGCTAACACGAATGCCAACTGAATAAATTATCAATATTGGTAAACTTCAAATTTACACCATGACATGTGCACTTGTCAATAAACTTCGGGTTTATTATGACATGAGTTTTATACCAATAGATATCCACTTTATTGTGGCATTCTTTCGTTTGTGTAGTACAAACTGGAGAACAAAGCGGGTAGCTTTTCATATGCAAATTACCCCGCTACAAGTTGTAGTAATAGGAGATATCAAAGCCTTCCTTTATTTATAGTCTCAATATAATCAATCGCTTTCGCGTGTACTTTGGAAACTGAATAAGTTTCTTTGAGACTTACTACAGCACAATACTCAATCGTGTTTCTCCAACATAGTAATAATTGGCTCTTCTAGAGCTCTCAATTAATTTTGTACTACCACAGATTCATCAACATCCATGTGGTGAATATCTTTCTTAAAGAGAAAGTTATACCATTATGGTCATGTCAAACTTATATGCAAGATATGTTTCTTGCATTATCGTTGTCCTTTAATAGTCATATTTCCAAAATACTTAGGTGTACAATAGGTACGTGACCAACGATCATTCATGCCATATATCATCTCAAACCTCCTTCTAGGGGTGAGTGTGGTATCATCTCAAACCTCCATCTTGGGGTGAGGGTGGTATATTCAATACCAATTTCGTGTTCATATTCTTCCAATATTGAATATGTATTTGTGAATCACATTCACTTCGAGGATATGTGATTTTGTTATCCTTTTCAAATCTATAAATGTTTCAGGCATTTGATTTGCTATTCTTTGCAAATGGATAATCTTTTGTGCCTCTTTCTTTCAAATAGAGGTATGTGGATCAAGATGAGATAATGATGCATTTTTCTGCAAAATTTCCCGTTTGGTTTCACCAACTTCTCCCCCTAATTTTGGGAAAAGTGTCTCATCAAATTGACAGTCTGCAAATAGAGCAGTTAACAAATCTCCTGTCAATGTTTCGAGGTAGCGAATAATGGAGGACGATTCAAACTCAACATATATTCCTAACCTCCTTTGCAAACCCATTTTGGTGCGGGATGGCGGTGCTACAGGCACATATACTGCGCATCCAAAGCTTCTTAAATGGGATATATTGGGTTCATGACCCAAAACCAATTGCAATGGGGAATATTTGTGTCAATTCGTCAGTCAGAGACGAACTAGCATTGCTGCATGCAACATGGCGTGACCCTAATCCGAAGCGGGCAGCCGACAAACTAGCATTGTTGCATGCAAAATGGCGTGACCCCGAGTTGAAGCGGGCAGCCGACAAATTAGCATTGCTTTATGCGAAATGGCGTGACCCCAAGCCGAAGCGGGCAGCCGACAAACTAGTATTGCTGCATGCAAAATGGCGTGAACCCAAATCGAAATGGGCAGCCTCGTTTTCATGAAGAATTCAAGATCATTCTCATCTATTGTCTCAATATGATATCCATTTTGAATGATATCTTTAAAACTCAACAAGTTCCTTTTAGACTTGGAGGAGAACATTGCATTCTCTAAGATAGATTCTCAAAACTCAACAAGTTCCTTTTAAACTTGGAGGAGAACGTTTTGATTGATATCATTAAAACTCAACAAGTTCTTCTTAGACTTGGAGGAGAACATTTCTCAATGATTAACGTCATGCCTTTGGGCAGAGTTACATTTGCTCTTCCGGAGCCTTCAATCAATTTACTTCCCATGGTTTGGCATACAAAAGGAATACACAAACATAAGAATAAACAAGTTCAATTCGTTTGTGTCACATAATATTTTCAAAATCTGCTGCTAACAGTTGACTAACAAAATCAGATATGTTATCTATAATCAATTACTTTGCAGTTTGAAAATTTCAGCGTTTTTCATAAGACAATCGATTATTAAACACACACAATCGATTATTAAACACACACAATCGATTGTTTGAACATAGACAATCGATTGTTAAACACACACAATCGATTATTTGTTATTTTTGAAAAACTTCAGATCACACTGTCTTAAGACAATCGATTGTTAGACAAAGACAATCGATTGTGGATGATTTTTGAAAAATTCGACCTCACTGTTTCAAGACAATCGATTGTTAGTCAACGACAATCGATTGTGGATGATTTTTGAAAAATTCCAGACCTCACTGTTTCAAGACAATCGATTGTTAGTCAACGACAATCGATTGTTGATCAATTGTTTTTCAACTTTAATGCGAAAATAGTTGATAATCGACTAGTTTTTCAGGCTAGTCGATTACCCCCACTGGAAAATAAAAGTTTTATTGATATTTGAGCATATTGAAGATATTCTAAAGAACTACTGCTAACATTGCATCATGAACTAACTAATACGAGCTAATACTAATGACTATTAGTTTATTCACTAACTAATACAAATAAGTAGAACAAAATCAAATAACTCCATCTTCTTTCATCATGATCCCATCGCCGATTAGGTGGTCTATTTTCCCCTCGGGTTGCTCAAAGAAGTCTGCCACATCCAAGTGGGTGATGTCAAAGTTGTCGTCAGAGACAAAATTCGTTTCAGGGCGTTTACTCTTTCGAGATGCTTGGTAAAGGTCAACCATACGGCAATCCTTTGACCAGTGCCCGTTTCCACCGCAACGATAATATATAGTTTATAAACTATTTGCTTTTGGATTCTTATCGTATCGTGCTTGTGGCAGAGTGACCAACTTCATGTTGTCATCTCTCTTCTTTAAGCCTTTCCACAAGATGGGTGAATCCTTGATGTTGAGATATTCAATCTTCAAACTTTCATCAAAGTGATGGCGCAAGAAAATCAAGGCCTTCATACAGTTTCAAACCTTCATTAAGGTAATGGCGCAAGAAAATCAAGGCCTTAGCATAGTTTCAAACCTTCATCAAGGTGATGGCGCAAGAAAATCAAGGCCTTAGCATAGTTTTGGGTGGATGCACTATTTCTGTCTTTAATGGCGTCTCCAAGACCCATAGCATCTAAGTGGATTTCATCATCCAACACCCATGTCATATAGTTCTTGCCCGAAATTTCGAGGGCAACGAACTTTCTTTTCATATGACACAATTACATCAAGAGCGTGTTCATACTTACGGGCTCTATTACAATTATCACATTCACTTCAGGGAATGGATCAAAATCATGTGCTTTACACAAGCTGCTACCACATTCTCTAAAGGGAATGGAGCAAATTCAATTGGACGGAATTCTTTGTCACGTCCACATTCATTGATACCTTCATGGTAATTAGTCTTCTTTCAGACTTATCATATACTGCTTCCACATTCTCTAAAGGGAATGGAGCAAATTCAATGGGACGGAATTCTTTGTCACGTCCACAATCATACATGAATTTAATCATGCCAGGACATAGAGATTTTACCACTTCGTGTGGTTATAATTTCTCACAAACTCCATTAGAGTTATAATCAAACTTTGTATATAAAATTTATAGAATTCCAAGAATTTGAAAAGGAAAAGTAAATTACTTACCTTTAAGGTATACCAAATATATTTTCAATATTTTCTTTCTTTCTTCCTTCCTTTCTTTCTTTCCTTTTTCCACATTTTTCTCTCTTTTCTCTTTTTGCCGTTTTTCTTTTCGTTCCCTTTCTGTTCTTTTCTTTTTTTTCTTTATTTCTTTTTGTTTCTGCTTCCTTCTTTTTTTTTTCTTTTTCTTTCTTCATTCTTTCTTTGAAGAAAAACCCTACACAAACAAAAGTTAAGACAATCGAAAATTAAATTAGGAAGAGGGAAATACCTTAGATTTCTCGAGAATGGTTCTTGAGATGGTAGAGTCTCGTGCTGATAACGTGTTATGAAATAATATAAAAGACAAGAACAATAACTCAAGAACAAGAGCAAATAGAGAGAGAATAGGGAGAGAGAGAAGTATTCTTATTAATACTTGGGGTGATTTACAATGGGGTAAGACCCCTCTATTTATAGGAAGAGGAATGACTTAGCTTCAAGCTAAAACTCTTAGACATTCACTCTAAATAGACTTCTATTTTATAACAAATCTGATATTGTTATAAATAGAACTCTATTTTAAGGTGAATGTCTATATTTAGAGAGATTCTAGAGTTTTACTTTGAGGCTAAGTCTTTCCTATGCCTATAAATAGAGGGGTCTTACCCCATTGTAAATCATCCCTAAGTATCAATAAGAATACTTCTCTCTATATTGTTCTTGTTCTTATATTATTTCATAACACGCTATCAGCACGAGTCTCTAACCAATTGAAATTTTCGATTGTTTTAACTTTTGTTTGTGATATGTATTTTGATGGCTTTGCAGGCGATTGCTGAAAGCTTGTCAGAAGAAGAGATTGCCCAGTATCTCTAAACATGATAATTCTCAAGTCTTTCTGATATTGTTCAACTCATTGTCAATATGAGTGGAAGAATAAGACCTCTTCTACAGCTTCCACGAAGATACACAGGAGGTCATAAAGGAGCAATTTCTTGTTTCATGAGTTTCATGGCTGCTCCTACCGAGGTAAGATTAAATTCTGGATTTAAGGTATGTATTTTACCTTTCTCTTTCAAATTCTTGAAATTCTACGAGTTGATTTCATATATAAACAAAGACAATAAAGTTTGATTATAACTCTAATGGAATTTGTAAGAAATTACACTCACATGAAGTGGTAAAAGTTCTATGCCTTGCCATGATCAAATTCATGTATGATTGTGGGCAAAGAATTAAAAATCCGTCCAATTGAATTTGCTCCATTCCCTTTAGAGAATGTGGTAGCAGTATGTGATAAGTCTGAAAGAAGACAAAATTATTACCGTGAAGGTATCAATGGATGTGGACGTGGCAATAGACGAAATTATAATCGTCATTATTGTGGTAATGAGAACAATAAGGATTCTCAAAATAATCTTTCACTTTATGAAAGTAATATTTGACATGAGATTGTGTATAGCACATACAGATGATTATGATCCATTCCCTGAAGTGAATATGATAATTGTAATAGAGCCCGTAAGTATGAACACGCTCTTGACGTAATTTTGTTTCATGTTTGACATTATAAAAAGAAAAGTTCGTTGCCCTTGAAATTTCGGGCAAGAACTATATGACATGGGTGTTGGATGCTAAAATCCACTTAGATGCTATGGGTCTTGGAGACGCCATTAAAGACAGAAATAATGCATCCACCCAAGATTATGCTAAGGCCTTGATTTTCTTGCGCCATCACCTTGATGAAGGTTTGAAACTGTGCTAAGGCTTTGATTTACTTGCGCCATCGCATTGATGAAGGTTTAAAACTGTGCTAAGGCCTTGATTTACTTGCGCCATCACCTTGATGAAGGTTTGAAAATTGAATATATCAGAATCCAAAGATCCACCTATCTTGTGAATACATTGGCAATCACTGTAATCGCTAAGTAGGATCATTCTGTTAGCACTTTGTTTTTCTCAAGTTACGAATGGCGTCACTTCAACGATCTTGCACTTTACAACTGATTAGCATAAATCATGATATTTAAATGTGTACATATTACAATGTTTTGACAACACACAGTTAGCGCATCGTATAACCACATGTGTGCATATTGAATTTTGATATTGTATAAAATCTATTGATATGAACCATACTTGCATTGATTGCAAGTTTTGCGATGTATTTGCGTGTATCACGTTAAATGAAGTATATTTTTTTGATGTTGCTGTTACTACATATTAATTATTACATCTACATAGCAATTGCCAACAGATATCATGCAGATTTTTTTTTTTTTTTGGCTTTGCAACAAACTGATGTTTCCATTGATGAATATGATCATGCCAAAAGTATTCACTTGCTTATTACATTTGTGTATTGATACTTTATATATATAATGCCATGCGCAAATGTAATGTATATTTACTTCATGGAGTGAAGCATTTATCAAAACACAATAGATCTTTTTACAAATTTGACGATCTGTGCAACAACAAATTATTAGCGGTAACATATTATTGCAAATTACATGACAGTTATGTATACTTAACCTGATGACTGTACACTAAGTTAGTCGACCATCAACTTAGTTAGTCGACTATCTAATATTTCGCATTAAAACTGGACTTTTTCGCAAGGCATGATAGTCGACTATCTGATTTAGTTAGTCGAATAACCTCAGCAGATTTTGAAAATATTGTTTAAATATGAAGCAAACAGATTTGTATATTCTCATGTTCATATATTTTCTTTTGTATGTCAAACCATGGGAATTAAATTGATTGAAGGCTCCTGAAGAGCAACTATAACTCTGCCTAAAGGAACAATATTTTAGAGAATGCAATGTTCTCCTCCAAGTCTAAGAGGAACTTGTTGAGTTTTAATAATATCAGTCAAAATGTTCTCCTCCAAGTCTAAAAGGAACTTGTTGAGTTTTAGAGATATCATTCAAAATGGATATCAGATTGAGACAATACATGAGTATAATCTTGAATACCTCATTTACTCATGAAAAAGAGGCTGCCCATTTCGGTTTGGGGTCACGCCATTTTGCATGCAGCAATGCTAGTTCGTCGGCTGCCCACTTCGGTTTGGGGCCACGCCATTTTGCATGCAGCAATGCTAGTTCGTCGGCTGCCCACTTCGGTTTGGGGTCACGCCATTTTGCATGCAGCAATGCTAGTTTGTCTCTGACTGACGAATTGTCACAAATATTCCCCGTTGCAATTGGTTTTGGGTCATGAACCTAATATATCTCATTTAAGAATCTTTGGATGCGCAGTATATGTGCCTATAGCACCGCCATCCCGCACCAAAATGGGTCCGCAAAGAAGGTTAGGAATATATGTTGAGTTTGAATCGTCCTCCATTATTCGCTACCTCGAAACATTGACAGGGGATTTGTACACTGCACGATTTGCAGACTGTCAATTTGATGAGACACTTTTCCCAAAATTAGGGGGAGAAGTTGGTGAAACCAAACGGGAAATTTTATGGAAAAATGCATCATTATCTCATCTTGATCCACATACCACTATTTGTGAAAAAGAGGCGCAAAATATTATCCATTTGCAAAGAATAGCAAATCGAATGCCAGACGTATTTACAGATTTGAAAAGGATAACAAAATCACATATCCCCGCAGTGAATGTGACAACATCTGACTCACGAATACATATTCATTATCGGAAGAATATGAACATGAAGTTGGTATTGAATATACCACCCTCACCCCTAGAAGGAGGTTTGAGATGATACCACACTCACCCCTAGAAGGAGGTTTGAGATGATATATGGCATGAATGATCGTTGGTCACGTACCTATTGTACGCCAAAGTATTTTGGAAATATGACTATTAAAGGACAACGATAATGCAAGAAACATATCTTGCATATAATTTTGACCATGACCATAATGGTATAACTTTCTCTTTAAAAAGAGATATTCACCACATGGATGTTGATGAATCTGTGGTAGTACAAAATTAATTGAGAGCTCTAGAAGAGCCAATTACTATGTTGGAGAAACACAATTGAGTATTGTGCTGTAGTAAGTCTCAAAGAAACTTATTCAGTTTCCAAAGTACACGCGAAAGCAATTGATTATATTGAGACTATAAATGAAGGAAAGATTTGATATCTCCTATTACTACAACTTGTAGCGGGATAATTTATATATGAAAAGCTACCCGCTTCATTCTCCAGTTTGTACTACACAAACAAAAGAATGCCACAATAAAGTGGATATCTATTGGTATAAAAATCCATGTCATAATAAACCTGAAGTTTATTGATAAGTGCACATGTCATGGTGTAAATTTGAAGTTTACCAATATTGATAATTTATTCAGTTGGCATTCGGGTTAGCCATCTCATTTTAAGTATGATGTGCAATAATAGAGAATTCACATGGGTGAATATTAAAGAACTAGAAAGTTCTTTACGAATTCTCTTGTATCACTTGTTCTCATTAATGAATTGACCAACTAAAGAGTCGGGGTTGAAGCCCATAAATTCTGAAAATATCAAAGGTGAATATGGGCCCATTCACCTGCCATGTATACCACATATGATGCATCTATGAAATGGTTACATGCGCGATTGTTATTAACCCGCAGCCTGGTCGGTGCTTGCGAGGTAAATTGCTCAGTAATCTAACTTCGAGCATAATTTCCAGATTTTCTACTCAAGATAGTTCATCTTGATAAGTTGGTTTATATCAAAGTTGGTTTAGCAAGATAATTATTGAGTGCCTCCACTTAATAGCTAAACTGTTTCTTATGAGAACAAAGTTATATATATCAGTTTGATATACATTGTGTACGAGAGTATATTCTCCCCTCACAAGTGGTTCAGGGTCAGGAACCAAATAATTTCATCTTATTATTAATGTGCTGTGTATATTGACATGATAATGCACAAAGATGATTTCCCAAAGTTGAGGAAACAAGTTAGCTTTTCTAACATGAGGGGGAGACATGATAAACACTTGAGAAAAGGTTACATGGGATGAATTATCATTTGTATATGTAAATCCCTGAATATCATGAACCTGAAGTTCATAAAATGGATAATTCAATTGCAACATATTGCAAAGCATGCTATACGCATTTGCTGACCCAAGGAAAGTAACTATATTCTCACTACAAATGCTCATATTAAGTCCCAGAAGGACAAAGTCTTTGATACGCTTAAAGCGTATAGACAAATACTTGATTCCATATGAAAGACATGTAGATTTGGACATATAGTTCAAATACTTGAAAGTATAAAGTCAAAGGTATGTATAATCAGTTTTCGATATCTTATTTGTTTAGCATGACATGAAAACTTGATATGCATCTAAAGTCTATTATGTGATTTATATGACTTAACTTGAAAGATATAAGTTGCTTGACGCATACACAATTCTTGGTCCTGAAGTACCACATCCTAAGTACAATTTGTGTACATATGTATCTTGCTATAACAATAAGCATGATGGCATTGAGAATACATCTATGGAGATATTGAAGAGTTATTCCACGACATTATATGAAGATGTTCATATCTATCAAGAATGATGATTTCAAAGTGCGGAATATTTATTCAAGTCAATATGGCTGATTTATTTATCAAATCTCTACCAAAGATCGTTTTGAAGATGGTGCACAAGATTGGAATGCAAATGCTCAAGGATGTGAATTGATGCTCTATTCAAGGGGAGTTAATGCGCGTTGCACTCTTTTTCCCTTACAAGGTTTTGTCCCAACTGGGTTTTCCTTGCAAGGTTTTTAACGAGGCAACCGATAGGCGCATATTCAAACATGTGTACTCTTTTTCCTTTTCTTTAAATTTTTTCCCATTGGGTTTTGTTTTAGTTAAGGTTTTAACGAGGCACATTATTGAATAGACATTCAAGGGGGAGTGTTATAAATAGAACTCTATTTAAGGTGAATGTCTATATTTAGAGAGATTCTAGAGTTTTACTTTGAGGCTAAGTCTTTCCTATGCCTATAAATAGAGGGGTCTTACCCCATTGTAAATCATCCCTAAGTATCAATAAGAATACTTCTCTCTATATTGTTCTTGTTCTTATATTATTTTATAACAGATATCAAGTTATCTATTCTTGAAGTTCTATCTTTCTATCTGTTCATTATTTACTCATCTAAAATTTAATATTTTTGCAATTGCAACTTCATACGTGTATAGTGTCCTTTTAGATTATTTATTAGAACATAAGTGCATTAAATAGAAAATATGATTCTGGTTATAAAAAATTCAAGAAACAAAATGAAGAATTCAAAATTTAATACAATCCCAAAAGATATTCTTGATAAATTTTTATTAATTAATTAAAATTTTGAATTAAAAAAATTTGGAAAATATTCTCTATATGAGCAAGCTAGTAATTAAATTGAGTTGATAATTCCAACAATAATAATATTCAATAATAAGAAAGAAGAAGAAGACGACGAGGAGGAAGAAGAACATGCAAGTGACAAGGTGGACATATATGCTCGATAAAATTAAAAGCTTATAAATGAATTTGATAATCAACTCCTACAAATATATAATATAAAGATTTTGAATAATAAATTTGCAAGATACATTTTTACTACATATCATATTAAAAAAATGGTTACTGGTGAGGGACATGATAAAGGATGGTTAATTTATTCTAATGATTTTAGATAAAGTATTTTATGTTTGTTGTAAAGTTCACATCAAACCAAACTTAAGAAATTCTAAAACCTTCAAACTGCCAACTTACATCATATGCGTCGAAATACTCCCGGACCTCCCGACACTTAAATACAACATACACCCAACTCCAAAATCATCATAGGAACCTTTTGGAACCTTCAAATTTGTATTCCGAGGTTGATTACTATAAAGTCAAATTTTGGTCTACTCTTCCAACTTAAAACTTCCGAATTGAGAATTTCCCTTCCGAGTCAACTCTGAACTTCTCGAACTTCAGTTCCGACCACACCTACAAGTCATAAAGATAAAGTGAAGCTACACAAGGCGTCAAGCCGTCGAACAAAGCGCAAGAGTTCAAAACAAACCGTTCGGGTCGTTACATTTTTCCTCACTTAAACATCCATTCGTCCTCGAACATTCCAAGAACTGCTCCGGAGTTTCCCAAAATCGTTGTTTAACACCTCATGCACTTGATTGTGCTACCACAACCAATATGAGCATATTTGCTCGGGCCTGATAGAAGATTCTTCCTGCTGCCTTAGCCCACAAGCCATAGAACTAAAATCCAATATCTGGTATTCTCCACGAGACCTGATTCTTACATAAGAACACCATATCAATCTCAACCCAATGTACCAAATATGATCATGCACCAATGCAGAGACACACAATGCAACGCATAATTCACATTGCCCATAATAACATCCTCCACTTATAGAAGCTGCAAATTCACTAACATGATGCTCGTAGTAAACCTTATAACGCACATAAGCCTTGATCCAACCCTCGTGATGCTGCTAAGATAAAAACAACTCGTAGAAGCTTGTAACCACCTGCTAAATGAATAAATCATGGATTGTATCCGCTTGACAAGAACCCATACATTACTAAATAGTGATATTTTCTCTTTAATATACCCTACATAATTTTGATTGCACCGATATTAGGTCCAATAATCTCGTCTCACCCAGTAAAAGCTGCTCGGGAAAAAATCCACATAAAATACTATCTAAAGTCTCATATGATGCCATCAATACCTAATAATCTACAACTCGAATATGACCCATAAGGAAGAAAGAACTTTGTGAAGGAACTACCCAACCCACGTAGAGAATAAAGCGGTAGAACAGATGTTATAAACTTATCTCAGAGATGAGAAACAAAACACACAAAATAAGCATATGGAACAATGCTCAATATCTCACTGTTGCGGCATGCAACCCAATCCAAACATGAAACTCGTTGCGGCGTGCCACCCGACCCATACATAACCATCAATAAGAAAGTATCTACCAAGCCAAACTACTCCTACACACGAAATGCTCGAAGATTGACCACAAGCACGCTAAGTGACACAACCCTAGGGAGACAGATAGCGCCATACTCTACAAGAGCCAATCTCAACTAAGGTGTATCAAATAACTGACATCTCGAAAGTCATCTCGCCCATATAATACCATAAACTACATCGGATCACCACACACACGAATAATCAAGTCATCTCATAACACATATGTCATAAAAAGAGTAGCATCTGAAATAGACGACGCTAGGAATATCATTCACTACGCCCGAAGAATCATCCATAATCAATGATATGCTGCACGATCGCCTCCGACCCGTTGTATAGCATACATTAACATTAGATCTACAATAGACCTCATGCTGATTCTAACATCCCATAGTAGGCCAATACAATGACCCCATTCATGGCATATGCGAGTAGTCGTCCGACCCGAAACAAACTTCCATTATCCACTACCAACGGAATAGAGCGTCCCTCATAATAAACTTTCTAATCAGCAACGGTACCAGAATCTTCATACCTGATTTCATTCTAAAACAACAATAACAAACAACATACCAGTATTATCCCATACTATGTTGTTTGGGGAGCGTAGTGTGTATGCAGAGCTTACTCCTACCTTGTGAGGATAGAAAGGTTATTTTCAATAGACCCGATTTCCATCTTTATGAACCAAATGACTAATATGTCACACTTTTACGATCTTCCTGTGGATACTCCCATGACCTTCTGCACCAGTTAGCACATTTTGAATATCAAAGTCCATCAAGTATGCTATTTCTATAGGGCCAATGAAGCATTCACATTTCAATACCCAACATTTCTTTCACAAAACAAAGCACCCTCCGGCTGCCCAAAAATATTGTAAGCATACTTGAATATCTGAAGTCCTCCCCCGCTCCTCCGTGCTCGTGACATTTTTATCAATACCAAGCCACAACGAAGATCCTCAACTTCCAATTTCTGTATGGCTCACTGCATCTATTATGCCATTACGCGAGATTTCAAGAATTTCATTATAACCCCTGAAGCACTAGTAGAATAAACACTTCATCGACTAGACCCCCTTTCACTTAACTCATTTCACAAGAACAATAGTACCACATAATCAAATTCCCATAATCGTAGAAAATGCAAACCTCAAGTCGTAGGCTAAACCGTCGTAACTCTTTCAGGATCCATTTACACATAACAAGACCATCAAAAGCAATTACCTCCAACTCATCAAATGACGGTGGTTGTCAAGCTCGTACATACAACCACGAATCACCTATTTAGCCTTAACACACGAAAGAAATTGATCATTTCCATAACCATGCTGATTGACACCATCATGAACTGACTCGAGTTCTTCCAATTTACTCTTCACTTGCCTTTGAAATAATATTTCTTTTTAAGAACATAACAGACCTCAAATAAGAACCCAGTCCTCAGCCACATAACGAATCCAAAATCCTTAGACACCATGTTTTAATTCTTGAACCTGCTAGAACTATTATTAAGAGTCAGCCACTCTGAACTGGTCCCAATTACATGACCAACCACTGGTGCTCTACTAGCACATGAGCACTTCCAAGGGAGCAACAAGATTAATTCTTTTTGTTGCATATCACATCCACATGAAGCATAAATTCTAAGTCGTCCCCAACATCTGCACATGGATCGATAATGTTAAATGTAGCACATATATATAAAATTTCTTGCCCAACATACCGATGTTTTATTTTCTTGGCCATAACTGATCTACCACTGCATGGATAATAAAAAACTACACCGACACATAACCGTGTGATCCAACCGTAAACGGTAGGCTACCCCACTTAGCTTTAAGCTATAATCACCTGAATATAGAACCAAAATGACTCTACTTTCTCACTTATCATGATCTTGCACCATTACTTACCAAATTTATCGTAAATCTCTTGTTAAACTTGCAAAGCATAGCTCGAATTATCATCTCCAAACACATGTTCGACCTCTTAACCGCTACACTATCTTATTTAAGTGATCAAGTTCACATCTTAGTATATACTTCATGTTGGATCGAAAATAAGGTTCCTCATAGGACTCTTACTAGGAATCATGCAACTCCTAACACCTCACATGCATTTGCCCACCTATGTAACCCCGTATCGACATCTTCCAAAGATATTGCCTTGATTACTGCCATCACGAAATCAATTTATCTTCCTGAGCCCACGCTCGCCCACTGGACGAAAGTGCTCGTTCATTCCCATCAACAGCAAATGAAGGTCCAGCAATGTATCAAAAACTTACATCCCAAGCTAACTCTTTTTGTCATATTCAAACTTCCGAAATAAGCCACCATCTCAAATGAAATGCACATACTTAGTCCCTTATTCACCATGCCCATAAGCGTGCCAAGATTTCAGAAAGCATGAGGTCATCCTATCATAAACATTCTATGATATGCTAACATTCCCACCCGGAGTTCACCAACATCCAAAGCGAACTACTCGAACTATAGAATTCAACCTCCGCAAGACACCTCCCACCACAACCTTTCTCATCCTTTGCTACCCAAATATTGCCTCCTATCATAATCTATCTATGTAGAACGCAAACTAATAAATTTATACCAATTCTAAACCTCCTCGAAGATCATCTCTCTCGAGCTATGAATATTTCTCTCTCTCTCTCTCTCTATATATATATATATATATATATATATATATATATATATACATATACACATATATATATATATATATATATATATATATATATATATATATATATATATATCGCTGAGGTGTTCGGTCCGATCCATAGGAATAGAAAAACTCTTTGAATTTGCGAATTACGTATTTACAACTTCAAGGTAAGCCCATAAAAGAATATAAATTCTTTTCAATGATTAACAGTCCGCCGAATCTCTGGATATTGAAGCTCGATTTACCATAATATTTAACCAAATTATTACTTATTAATTCATGAAATTTAAACTAGCAAATTGAGTTCAAATAGTGCAAGTAATAGCATAATAAAGGCCTACATCTATCCGGACATAACATGAATCTAAATACATATGGACTTTCATCACATCGTTCATACGTAGCCCCAAAAACAAGTAGCACATATCAAATACATCACCTAGGAGTAGTTTCACCCTCACAGGGCTAGACAGGAGACTTACCTCATTTCGAACTTCCAATAACCGGCTTTGATACCTCTCTAACTCCTCAATTCAAAGCACAACTATCAAAAACTAGTTAAACAGTATGCATACCAATAAAAATATACTCCAACACTCATAATTAATATATAATAATTTTCAACTCCACTCGAAAACTCAATAAATCAACCCTCGGACCCATGTGTCCGGATTCCGAATATTTTTGAAGATAAACTTTACCCATAATGACACAAACTCAAATATATTATTTATTACAAATTTCATGTTCAATTTCATGGTCAATATCTAAATATACGATTTCTAAGCTTTTCTTCAAAAATCCAACAATTTCCACAAAATTTCATGTTTCAATCCATATATAATCCATGTATTTAACGTACAACATGTGGGAATAACTTACCACACAATAGATGATAAAACTTTCCTCTTCAAGGGCTCCAAAAATCACCAAACCAAGTAAAAATGTGAGCGGAATGGACTAAGCCCCAAAATAAAACCTACTTAAGCCCAGCGAGCATTGCATCTGCGGTCACTTGACCGTATGTGAGATCCTGCAAGTGCAGTCCAAAGATGGCATCTGTGATTTCCCTTTGCCTCCAGCGGTCCGCTTCTATGGACAAAGATCCGCTTCTGCGAGTCCACTTCTTCGAAACACTTCGTTTCTGCGCTTCTTCATCCCAAGGCCCCTTTCCGCTTCTGTAGAAACCACCTCGCACCTGCAAAAATGCACCTGTGCTTGATCCTCCGCATCAATGGAAGACCATGCCTCCTCACCTTTCTGTTCGGTGCTCCACTACCCTTATTTGCGAGCTCTCGTAGGTGCAGAAAATTCCTTGCACCTGCAAATCCCCCTATCTTCAGCCCCAACCGTTTATGCGACCCCTAGGCTGCATACGCGGTCTCGCAAATACTGCTCAAACCTCGCAAGTGCGGCCACACCAAAAACCTTATGCTTCAACAATTTTTTAAAGATAAAACTCGATCTAATTCCAATATAGCTCGCACCCAGGGCCCTCGAGGCTCCATCCAATCATACCACACATCCTAAAATATGATATGAACTTAGTCGAAGCCTCAGTCACGTCAAACAAGATCAAAACTACGAAACGACTGTAAAATTTTATTCTTTCAACTTTCAAACTTTCAAACATGCCTAACTCGTCCAATCCCACTTAGACATTCTCGAACGACGCCAAATTTTATGTACAAGATACAGATCACAATACGAACACATTTCAAGGCTTGGAATCCCGAATGGACATCGATAACACCATATTCCACTTCAAACCAAACTTAAGAAATTCGAAAACTTTCAAAATGCCAACTTCCACCACATGCGCTGAAATGCTCCCGGACCACTCGACACTCAACGCGAACATATGGCAAAGTCCGAAATCATCATACGAACCCATTGGAACCTTCAAATCCCGATTATGAGGTCGATTACTCAAAAGTCAAACCTTGGTCAATTCTTCCAACTTAAAGCTTTCGAATTGAGAATTTTCCTTCCGAATCAACTCTGAACTTCACGAACTTCAATTCCGACCACATGTACAAGTCATAAAATATAAAATGAAGTAATTCAAGGCTTCAAACCGTCAAACGACGCACTAGAGCTCAAAACAACCGGTCGTGTCGTTACAAGCCCTTTAGAGTTGTTTACTTTTTATACATAGTAGATAAAGTTATTTTCTTTTACTTCAAAATAGATATGAACAATTCGAAGCATCTGTTATTTTTTATTTTCTATTTAGAGTTAAAAAGGTGAGATCATTAGATGATAGAAATTTGGAAAAAAGATATTGCCTTAATCTTGAATATTCCTTAAAGCATAATAATCAATAGGATATTGTTGTTTTGGATGTATTTTTGAAAGTGTTAAAGGGACATATTACAAGTAAAAGATAATAGTTTAATCTATATACTCAATCAAATAAGAAGAATTGATTCTTTTTCAAATGTCTATACTGCTTATAGAATAATGTTAATTACTCTTTTTACCGTTGCTTAATTCAGCGAAAAGAAGTTTTTCAAAATTAAAATTGATAAAATCTTACTTAAGATCGATAAATTTCTCAAAAGAGACTAAATGGATTAACTATATTCAATTGAGAAAGACTTATTAGGAGAAATTGGTTTTAAGAAAATTATTAATAACTTTGCATCTAAAAAGCTAGAAAAGTAGACTTCAAATTAAAAAATAATAAATAAAAAAAAACCTCATTATTTGGCCGCCCCGGTAAAGGAGAGGATTGCAGAGAAGAAGAACTACATATTATTGATATCAATTATCAAGAGTTATATAGGAGAGGAATTACACAGTAATAAGAGTGTGTTACATCAGATAAAAGATGTATTTGGAGTAGAGTTCGAAATTGGATACTCTATGAATGGTTATCCTTATCAACTGTGCTTACTAATGCTATGGTCAAGATAAATGCATATATGATATGATTAAATTTCCCCTAAAATGTTCCTGTTCTCGTCGAAGATAAATTCTCCAAGAAATATGATGATTAAGTTTTAGAAATTATGTTGATATTGGAAAGGTGCTCGCTTACACAAATTGAATCCTCGAGTGTATTTGGAAGTACAAACATAAAACAAGTCCAAGAGAAAGTTAGATACTATAACTTAAGGGAAAATCATGCCTTATAATTGATGGAATATATACCATAGCGGAAATAATAACAGAATCTTATTGACGTGTTATTTAAACAACTAGCACCTAGAAGATTTTTGGATTACCTGTTGAAGCGTAAACACAACAAATTTATGTCGTTCTCCAGTTTCTCAGTTGAGAACGCACCAGCAGATTTCCACAGTCTTCTACTGTGTTAGCCAAACAATAACCAAAAATAGAGAATTTTGGGTGGGATAAATTCTAGGAGAAACCGCAGTCAGAATCGTGTCCAAAACGTCCAGCCCTATATCCATATATATAGCTGTGTTTTTTAGGTCAAAACCGATTTCAAAACCTGTTAGGTTTCCTTCTCCCACTAAGGGACGGTTTCCACGTTTTCTTTCCCACTAAGTAACAGTTTCCACTATTTCATATTATTAGGCACAGTATGGACCACATAATTTAATTAACAAGGCTTCTTTTTATGATATTAATTTTAAAATTCTGAAATTAATTTCCATCATAATAAATTACGAATTATTCCACTAAAATTTCGTAATTGCACTCCTTAGTTCAATTTCTAAATTCTTCCATAAAAGCTTATTTAACTCCCTATGTTAAGATTCATATACTAAACAATCAAATTAAATTATTGACTATTTAATTTATTGATTACTTCCTTTAGACTTACGCTTAACTTATTTCATGTGTCTGATACAAAATCCACCTACCGGTTTTACACATAAAAACTTATAAGTTTTCATAAAGGAGTATCATCAATCTCAAAATTAAGACATGGATTCTGTCAACTAATTATTACTTTGCCAATGTATATCATTGTTATCCAATTTACCAGGCTTATTGACTCGCGAAAGAATCTCGCCTTTTAATAAATTAAAACAACAAGTAACATACACAGCTAATAATAATTATATCAGGATTAAGAGTATAAGTACATTGAATGGACTAGAGAAATTATTTTATAAAGTCAGTATAAAATACTCATCTCTACTTGATCCGTTCAATACATACAAAATGTACTAGCACAAGAAGTTGGAATTTATATCATTCCCATAATCAAGTTAAATTATATTTAATCTTGTGCTACAATCATTCCGATGATTTGTCCAATTCCATCATTAGATTGTGAACATTAAGTTTTATGTCTTACAAGAACCGATAATTTAATCTTCCATGTATAAGCTAAACTCTATACACTAATCATCTACTATATAAGCAATGGACGCAAAAACCAACACATGATCTATTTAAAACAAAATTTTATTGAATTTAAACAAGTACATAAATAATTGTTCATAAAGAGTACTATGAAAATACGCATGACTTATAGTATATTCTAACAATAATAAGGTGGAAATTAAATATAAAAATTTGGTTGGAGCTGGTTACCATTAAACTTAGAAGTATGGACTACAAGATCTTAAGTTTATTGAACTAGTAATTGAGTTCTGGTGTAAATTTTCATGCAAGGTGTTGTATATTTGACAAAAATCCTACAGAAAGAAGATGAACATCGACATGTTAGGAAAAATACATTGCATTGGCGCATTCAGCAACATCAAATTAAACTGGAATATACACTTTTGGCCATTACAATATTGATTGTTTGTTGTTTAGATACTGAAAATTATACTATCTAGTGCTTCAGGGAGGAATTCTGTTGCATGTAGTCTTTCTTAAGTGCGAGGTGGACTTGACGTAACTGGTAATATAGCTTGTCCATTCTTCTGTTGCTAGAGAATCCTTCAAAATTTCTGCTTCTTTGCTTTTAACCCATAGAAGAATATACAAGCCAATAATAACAAAAATTGACCCCAATATGCTGTAAAAGTAAGAAAATCTATTTAGTAATATTAAAAGTGCAGTCTGGGATATACTAAGTTGCATGGGTCGGGAAGTGCCGGACCACAAAGGTCTATTGTAACCACTCTTACCCTGCAATCTGCAAGAGGCTATTTTCACGCCTCGAACCCGTGACCTTCAGGTCACATGGCAACAACTTTACCAGTTACCGCAAGGCTCCCCTTCTGTTTAATAATAGTAATATCCAACAAATTCTTCTTTAAGTCAAGAAATTGTTATGAAAAGAAGTTCCAACCTTCCAAGATGAATTTGTTCATGAAGTATGGAGATGTCAATAACAGCAGCAAATATCTGAATGAAGGGACTAAATGCAGAGGTGAAAACTGCACCCTTTTGCTTTACACACCATGAAATGACCACATAGCATAATCCTGATCCCACTATTCCCTGTTACACAAACAGCCGGTCAGATTCATTGTTTACTTTTTCTAGTCAATATACCTAGATTAAACATCGATTATATACATGTATACACATATTATACGTAAATTATACATAGTAGACTATTTTTATTTTAAGGGATTATGTGAGCAGCTGTTTCTATTCTAACTTCAATATCTTGAATGAAAAGAGGAGATTACTCACGGCGTATATGACACTTGAGATCTCTAAACTTCCTTTCAGAAACCAAGTTGATGTGTTTCTATGAATGACAAGGCTCAATATAGCAGATTGAATGGCTCCAAGTAATGACATTATTGCTGTGCTAGAATACTGATAAGGATATTCCTTCCCTATCTTAGCTTGTATGAGGAACCACAACGACCAAACGACGCTTCCTGCAAATAGAAACGACGAACCAACAATCCAATTCTTTGTGCTGTGGTTCACTTCAAGTATTTCTGATGCCGGCTTGCTTATCAGTGGCATTCCTTTGTATAGTGTTAAGTATTAAAGCTCCGCCAAGACAACATAAGGTTCCTAACGCCTTAGCTGTTCCACTTTTGCGTTTAATGGTTATTTTCTCTTGCCTGCAACAATTATACAGGTTAATCGTTCATGTATATCGATACGATGATTACATAAAGAACTAATCGAGCAGTAGTTGTTTGTGCTTACCCGAGTAACAATGCCATAACGAATGTGTTGATAGGAACCATATTGATGAAAGCACAGCCAAATGTTGTTGATGTGTATTTCAGCCCGATTAGGGAGAAATATTGAGTGAGTGTACCCCTGAAAACAACAATCTTTCTCAGAAATTGTAGTCACAGGAAAGTGAAGACCAACAACAACAACGAACCCAGTGTAAAGTAGGGTCTGGGGGCAGAACGTACGCAGACCTTATTCCTACCTTTGTGAAGGTAGAGGGCCTGTTTCCGATAGAAGGAAAGTGAATACCATAATGAGCAGAAAACTGACCCGAGAAGTGCACTGAAGAACAGAGAACAAACAATGCAGCCTGTTAAATTTGATATGAAATTCCTGCAATGAAAGGATGAATAAGATCTTAATATTGTCATAGTAGCAGATATGAATTAAACTCTTGTAATCAGCGCGCAACGTATAAAAGGCCAAACCTTTCCAGTAAACAGGCTATGGGCGTTAAGAAAATCGCGGCGATTGAGAACCTATATGTGGATATCATCAATTGACTCATTCCTCCACTGAGTAATTTTTTGAAGAGCGCGTTTACAACAGCCAGAGCAAATTCAACAAATATCATTGCAGCTATTGGTTTCCATTTCTGAAAGAAACTCATTGCTGCAATATAACAATCTTTGTATTACTACAAAACTCCTGTTTTTAAGTTTTGTTTCCCTTGCTTTATAAGCCACATTTGGTGCATATATCATGAGCTCCAACATATATAGTAAAACATCAGGAAGCAAAGTGAATGTAAGATTTATTCTCCTAACATCACATCATTGTTTTTTTTGGCAAATATGACCATGTTTATAATGTTCTTGAGGCTACTTTCTTCAACTTTTAAATTGAATCATGCCCATTGGAGATTGTTCGAATCGCTTTGTTTGTTAATATTCTGTATATCATCAGCTCATGACCTCAGAAATTATATGCAAGTTTCATGTTTTCTATTTCTTACTTTGAGTAATGAGTTTGACTCTTAAAGACTAGAACCACTATTATTTTTCCACCACAAAAGGCATTATATTATTTACTAATAAAAATTGTGAGCATATCAGAAAGTGGATGCAGATACAATTAAGCATTACTTTAAGCATCTTATCAGACAAGAGGGATTAGCTCTGATGGTAAGCAACCTCACTTTCAACTGAGAGGTTGTGAGTTCGAGGCTCCCCAAGAGTAAGGTGGGAAGTTTTTGGAGGGAAGGATGCCGGGGTCTATTTGGAAACAGCCTCTATACCCAAGGGTAGGAGTAAGGTTTGCGTACATACTACCCTCCCAGACCCCACTAAGTGGGTTCTACTGAGTTGTTGTTTTTTAAGCATCTTATCCTTCTCCTTTTGGAAATAAAGACCGGTTTCTCTTGTTTTTATGTGTTAATATATTTGGAAAGTGGGAGAAGAACAATATGTTTAATCTTTTAATGCTAATTCTATTGGTTTGAAGCTGCTAGAGACTTGTATGGAAATTCTGTATTAATCTGAACCTCTTGATATTTTGGGTTAATAATGAACAGTGTTGCTATAGCGAAGCCACCATACAAGTGTTTTTTCCTTCTTTAAAGGGCTTGGATAACTACCAACACAAAGCTTTGCAAGATCAAGATTTGTCATATTTGGACATGTTCCATTTTGCAATTTGCATGTTGTTTGATGGTACATGACCATCTGGAGTCCCATCATTTATTTTAGTTAGAACAACATATGTATGTACATTCAGGGTTCGTGGCGGGTGGAATGCTACGTTAAGTGCCCGTCATGACAGTCCAATGTTGGTTATGACAACCTTGATTCAATTAGTTAAAACACTTTATCTATGTATGTGTGTATGTATGTTCCTGTCACAACGCCCGTCCAGTGTTGATATGAAAACCTTGATTACTTTAGTTAGAATGGCCAGACAAGAGGGGTTGCTCTTATGGTAAGCAACCCCCACTTCCAACTGAGAGGTTGTGAGTTCGAGTCTCCCCAAGAGCAAGGTGGAAAGTTCTTGGAGGGAAGGATGCCGGAGGTCTATTTGGAAACAGCCTCTCTACCCAAGGGTAGAGGTAAGGTCTGCATATACACTACCCTCCCCAGACCCTACTAAATGGGATTATACTGGGTTATTGTTGTTGTTGTTTAGTCAGGACGGCATATGTATGTTTAAGTTCGCGTGGCGAGTAAATCCTCGCTAAGTGCCGGTCACAACCATCCAATGTTGGTCATGACAAACTTGATTACTTTAGTTAAGAAAAATATATGTATGTACGTCAGGGGTTCGATTGGTAAAAATACTCGCTAAGTGCTTGTCATAACGTTAACCATCCAATGTTAGCCATCATGACAAACTTGATTATTTTAGTTAGAACAACATTTGTATGTACATTTAGGGTTCGCTTGACCAATAAAATGCTCATTAAGTGCCTATCACAACCATCTATTTTTGGTCATGACTCATGACAAACTAGAAAAAGCTATATGCGAACCTTACCTATAGACAGAACAAGACATCACCGGGTAATAGCCAAGAACATTGTGATTATATCGACACTTCATTTAGATTGTTATGAACTTGTTGTTCAACACCTTAAATCTGTACATGTTATTTTTGTACTTGTTTTAACATTTCATATGTACTTTGAGTACTTTTTAACGATCAAAACACTCCTAAACTTGACATGGATTATTACTTACAGCATTATATTATTCGTGGTCTTAATTACTCCCATTAACTTGGTATTTTGAGAGTCATTACTCTCCTGGACGCTGATGTGCCAAAGAGTGTGGGCGCACTCGCCTGCCACGTGGATTTTTCTATATATATGGCATTTTTTAGAAAAATAAAATATATTTTTACCTTTTTAAGTATGTTACTTTTTTAGATAAATTTTTTAAATACAATTTATAATAAAATTTAGATGGAACTACATTATTTAGGCTAACTTTTTTTATTGGGCTAAAAATAATAAAATTTTTAGTTAATCTATTTTTGAATTTGATTTGAAAATAAAGATTTATACAATTAAATTAAATAGCTAAGATATCTAAAAAATTATAAGAAATGCATAGTTTTAAATTAATTATTTTGGCTATAATTTTTTATATAGCTCTAAATTATGGTGCTTTAAAAATATATATTTTTAGAGATTAAAGTAAAAATACACAATTAAAATAAATAGTCATTGTATCAAAAGAAGAAATAAAAAGAGTGCACAATTGCAAGAAATAAAACGAATCACTTGCATTATACTACAATTGTATACTCTTTTTATTCTTATTTTGATGTAATGACTATTTATTTTAATTATTTATTTTTACTTTAATCTGTAAAAATATATAGTTTTAGAGCACCATAATTTAGAGCTATATAAGAAGTTATAGCCAAAATAATTAATTTCAAACTATGCATTTTTTCGTAATTTTTTAAATGTCTTGACTATTTATTTTAATTGTATAAATCTTTATTTTCAAGTCAATTTAAAAAAAGGATTAACTAAAATTTTATTATTTTTAGCCAAATAAAACATTTAGCCTACATAAGGTAGTTCTATCTAAGTTTTATTATAAATTCTATTCGAAAAAAAATTATCTAAAAAATTAATATTCTTAAAAAGGTAAAACTATATTTTATCTTCTTAGAAAGGCCACATACACAGAAAAATCCATGTGGCAGACGAGTGCACCCATACTTTTTGCCACATCAGCGTCCGGGGGTGATGGCTCTCAAAAGGCCAAGTTGAGTGGGTAATTAAGACCACGAATAGTTTATGATTGTAACTAATAATCCGTGTCAAGTTTAGGGGGATTTTAAGACATTTTTCCTTATTAATATAATTTCTTATAGTATGCATATATTCTTGACGGTCGTATGTCACTACATTTGTTTCAACTTCTCTTATCTTATAATTTTTCATTATAATAGTTGTATAGGGCTAAATTTGGCTCATAATATCCCCATGCCTGGTGGGCACGTCCTCCGTGATAAGGGCGACCGGAGCAAGGGTGCGGCCAAATCAGCAAAGAAGGAACGACGTCGTCTAGCACCTGACCCTTTTACTGAGTGGAAGTCACCAACCTTTGTACTTTTTTTTTGTTTTTTCGAGGAAGGTTTCCTACTATATAACGGAAACCTTCCCTTTGTAAAAGGGGGATCATCATCATTATTCTCGAATAATGCAATCTCTATTTTTGCCTCTGTTCTCTCTCTCTCTCTGGTTCATAGTCATTGCTTCCTTCTTAAGCCAAGTCTATTTTTATCATCCATTTACAGATCTACTAAAACTCTCGAAGTGATAATCATCTCTTGGGCTTATTATATTTTATTACGATTTATCCCCATATATTTTTTTTATTGTTTATAGGCTTACAAAATACGAATATAAGTTTTGAGTTAATCAATTTAGCACCGTTTGTGGGGATTTCTAAGTTTTATTATAAATTCTATTCGAAAAAAAATTATCTAAAAAATTAATATTCTTAAAAAGGTAAAACTATATTTTATCTTCTTAGAAAGGCCACATACACAGAAAAATCCATGTGGCAGACGAGTGCACCCATACTTTTTGCCACATCAGCGTCCGGGGGTGATGGCTCTCAAAAGGCCAAGTTGAGTGGGTAATTAAGACCACGAATAGTTTATGATTGTAACTAATAATCCGTGTCAAGTTTAGGGGGATTTTAAGACATTTTTCCTTATTAATATAATTTCTTATAGTATGCATATATTCTTGACGGTCGTATGTCACTACATTTGTTTCAACTTCTCTTATCTTATAATTTTTCATTATAATAGTTGTATAGGGCTAAATTTGGCTCATAATATCCCCATGCCTGGTGGGCACGTCCTCCGTGATAAGGGCGACCGGAGCAAGGGTGCGGCCAAATCAGCAAAGAAGGAACGACGTCGTCTAGCACCTGACCCTTTTACTGAGTGGAAGTCACCAACCTTTGTACTTTTTTTTTGTTTTTTCGAGGAAGGTTTCCTACTATATAACGGAAACCTTCCCTTTGTAAAAGGGGGATCATCATCATTATTCTCGAATAATGCAATCTCTATTTTTGCCTCTGTTCTCTCTCTCTCTCTGGTTCATAGTCATTGCTTCCTTCTTAAGCCAAGTCTATTTTTATCATCCATTTACAGATCTACTAAAACTCTCGAAGTGATAATCATCTCTTGGGCTTATTATATTTTATTACGATTTATCCCCATATATTTTTTTTATTGTTTATAGGCTTACAAAATACGAATATAAGTTTTGAGTTAATCAATTTAGCACCGTTTGTGGGGATTTCAAGAATCAAAACCATAGTTTGCACATAGAGAACCATCGAAACCCCTTCTTTACTACACAAAAACGAAAAAATGACTGACAACAATGCAAGAATGAAAATAATAGCACGTGTTGCAACCAATCTCATTGGCCCTCTCAATGAAGCCGATAAAGATGGGGTTTTGATTACAACCCCTTGTACCACCCTGAGCGGAGAAATCCCACCTCCACTGCCCGAAGATCTAACAATCGTGCAGGAAAAAATTGCTTCCACATCTACATGTGAAGAAGCACCACCGGAGGTCAGAAAACTACTGGAACTTGGTTGAGAAGTCACCTCAACACAGTGTCAAATGCAGGCCGACCGCATATCTTGCTGTAGTCGGAGGCGAACCCAAGGTCACCCACACAAGCAATGTCTCCTCGATACTCGGGTCGGCGATGCGCTCGCATTCATCCTCAAGAATACGGAGGAAATGGAAAACGAATGTAGGTCACTCTGTGACCAAATGAAGGAACACCAGGAAATGCTGCTGAAACGTGACGTGGGGAGGTTTATTGAACAACCCTACACGGATGAGGATGCACCATACCCCATCCCGAAAACCTTCAAAATGCCGCCTTATCTGAGAGTGTACGATGGAACTATAGATCCATATGTCACTGCTGTAAAAGGTAACGACCTCTCAAAAGAACAAGTACCGTCTGTACTACTGAAGAAGTTCGGCGAAACACTAACAGGGGGAGCACTGATTTGGTATTCCCAGCTACCGGCCAAAATTATTTCCACGTTCGAGGAAATGGTGGACAAGTATGTCACCGCCCATGCAGGAGCTAAGAAAGTAGAAGCAAGGGTCAACGACATCTTCGCCGTTCGGCAAACCACAGGGGAAGGACTCAGGGACTTCCCAGCTAGGTTCAACAGGGTAAGGATGAGCCTACCCAACGTATCGAAAGGCATGGTGGTTGCTGCTTTCCAAAATAGGTTAAGCATAAACGGCTCGAGGGCGACCAAAAAACTACTCAGCCGCCTCATGAAGTACCCACCCACCACATGGGAAGAAATCTAAAACACTTATTGCGCTGAGGTGCGTGCAGACGAGGATGACCTCAACGGGCCGACCAAACGTCTAACAACAATACATCCAGAAATCAGGAAGAATCGACGCAATGAATGATGACGGGAACAATACCCCCATCCCAATAGAGAGAGAAACCAATCCTACATTAAATCCTCCCATCCACCGCCACCTAGGCATGCGGACGCACTACAGCAACATGTCACCCCATACAAAAACGACATAGGTATGCCCCATTTATTATCTTCCCATTACTTTTGTGTGTCCCCTTCAGAGATAGTGTACGCACTTGAGAAGCTGGGAAACAAGGTGCAATAGTCGGCAAAGATGAAGTCGGACCCCATCACCAGAAAATCAAATGCCTTGTGCGAGTTCCACCAGGAACAGGGGCACATAACCGAAGACTGTATAGGTCTATAACAAGAGGTGGTCAGGATGTTGAACAAAGGGTTCCTAAGAGAGTTACTCAGTGACAAAGGAAAAATCAAATTTGCACGTGGACGGGAGCAACAACACGGGCCACCAAAGCCGCCCTCACCAGCTCGCACGATCTACATGATATTTGGAAACAGCGATGACTCGGCAATCAAACATATCAAGTTCACCACTAAGCCCAAACTAAAGCAAACTATCGCCCAAGAATGGTATGACGACTTCGAAGATAGTATCACCTTCGATAAGTCTGATGCTGTTGTCTTTCCTTCATTACGATGCTTTAGTTATTACTTTACGGATCTCAGATACGGATGTTAAAATAATTATGGTCGATAACGGCAGTGGCCCATGTATTATCCACCCGAGGGTCTTCGTACTAATGGGACTCGAGGATAAGATAGTACCGTGCTGCGTAACACTAACCGGTTTCAATAATGCAGTAGAACAAACCTCCGGAGAAATATAGCTACCCGTCCTAGCGGGAAGGGTCACGCTGGAAACAACTTTCCACGTAATGAACCAGGAAACAACATACAACGTCATCATCGGACGACCGCGGATACACGCCATGAGAGCGATCCCTTCGAGCTTTTACCAACTGGTTAAGTTTCCCACCCCGTGGGGAATATTCAACATTCGAGGCGATCCCCAAACCGCTGAAGAGTGCTATAAAATAGCTCAAGACTACGCCCACACCAAACAGCTTAAAGGGGCGAGCGCAGACGCATAGCATTCAGCCATATTAGGGACTAAGGTCCACCCGACATAGAAAGCCATTAAAAACCCTGATGTCGTAGAAGCCCGTAAGGCTACGGTCGAAGATCTAGACCCCGTCCAACTAGACAACAACGTCCATACAAAAAAGGCTTACATCGGGCACGGCCTCCCAAATTCAAGTAAGAATCGTGAATTTCTATCTAACCATATAGACCTGTTTTCTTTTTCCCATTCAGATATGCCGGGAATCCCGCGAGAAATCGCCAATCACAAGCTGAATGTTGACCTATTACACCTGCATGTGCGGCAAATGAGAAGAAAATTCAATGCCGTTATCAACGAATCGGTCGCCGAAGAAGTAGATAAACTTCTGGCCAACGCCTCAATCAGTGAATCAAAGTACCCTCAGTGGGTTGCCAATATCGTCATGGTCAAAAAGAAGAATGGAAGTGGAGAACGTGTGTAGACTTCACCGACTTAAACAAGGCATGCCCCAAAGATTCCTTCCCACCGCCCTACATTGACCAGCGAAAAGATGCAACCTCAGGGCATGAGCTGCTATGTTTCCTAGATGCATACTCTGGCTACAACCAAATCATGATGGCCGAAAAGGACCAAGAAAAAACAACTTTCATCACCCACCGGGGGACATATTGCTACAATGTAATGCCCTTCGAACTCAAGAATGCAGGAGCCACGTATCATAGGCTAGTAACCAAAATGTTCAAAGAACAACTCCGTAAGACCATGGAAGTCTACATAGACAATATGCTGGTAAAATCGGCAAGGAAAGAGTACCATATCGGCCACCTAAAAGAGTCCTTCAAAATACTGAAGAGGTACGGGATGAGGTTGAACCCCGAGAAATGCCCATTCGGCGTAGCTTCAGGAAAATTCTTAGGATTCCTCGTATCGCAACGAGGCATAGAGGTAATCCAAACCAGATCAAGATGATAGACGTAGTACCTGAGGTGCTGATAGCAAGAAACATGTACAAAAGCTGACGGGGCGTATAGCCGCCCTATCCCGATTCATCCCACGTTCATCCGATAGGTTCCATAAATTTTTCAACATACTGAATAACGATCAAGGACTACAGTGGAACGAGGAATGCGTCGAAGCCTTGAGAAAGCTGAAAGCATACTTGTCTTCACCACCCTTGCTGGTCAAGGCAAGTCTGGGCGAACCCGTGCTAGTATATCTGGCCGTATCATAGGTCACTGTCAGCGCCGTCCTAGTCCGCGAAAACAAAGGTACACAATCCCCTATCTATTACATTAGCAAAACCCTAGTGGACACTGAAACTCAGTACCCACACCTCGAGAGATTAGAATTGGCACTAGTCGAAGCTTCACGAAAGCTACAGCCCTACGTCTAATTTCACCCCATAAATGTGATAACGACCTTCCTATTAAGAATCGTTCTACACAAGACCTAATTATTGGGTCGGCTCGCAAGATGGGCCATTGAGCTCAGCGAGCAAGACATCTCATATCTTCTAAGAACAGCCATTTAGTCGCAAGTTCTGGCCGATCTTATAGCCGTCTTTAGCACAGAAATCCTGCCAAAATTGGAACTGGAGGCATAACATGCCTCCGCCAATAACGACCTATGGGTCCTCTAAACTGATGGCGCCGCCAATGCATCGGGGTCGGGACTAGGACTCGTCCTCGAGGTCCCCACGGGTGAAACAATTCGCCAGTCCATACGATGCCCTGAAATGACTAAAAATGAGGCCGAGTATGAGGCCGTTATTGCAGGCATGAAGCTGGCCATAAAATATGGCGCCCGCCGACTCATCCTCCACTGCGATTCCAACTCGTGGTAAACCAAGTCACAGCGACTTACCAGATCAAAGAATAGATACTGCAAAAATACCAGTGAGAGATCTGCAGGTTTATAGCTATGTTCAATGAATGCCACCTGGAACAGATCCCAAGGGCACGAAATATAAAAGCAAACGGTTTAGGAAAACTGGCTACGGCCCACTAAAAACATCAACAAAGAGAGCGTAGTCACTCTCCTCCACTCCGCCATCGATCGCACTAAGGTGTTCTCTTAAAGTTTTACTTGGGACTGGCGCAACCAGTTTGTATCCTTATCTACAGGACGGGACGCTGCCACCCCACAAGAAAGAGGCAAAGAAACTCCACACACAAGCCGCTCGGTACTGCTAATAAACAACGGCCTCTACAAGAGGACGTTTTGTGGACCCTTGGCCAAGTGCCTAGGGCCGCACCAAACAAGGACGGTACTCGAAGAAGTACACGAGGGTCACTGTGGTGCTCATACAGGCAACCGTGCCCTCGTATGATGCATCATACGGGCGGCTACTACTGGCCCACCATGAAGAAGGAGGCAACAGAATACGTCCGCCAATGCGAGCAATGCCAAAATATACGTCCCCATTATACACCAACCAGGAGAGCCCCTCTATTCAGTCACCTCCCCATGGCCTTTCATCAAGTGTGGAATAGACATAGTCGGCCCCCTACCCGGAGGATAGGAAAGGTACGATTTCTATTAGTATTAACTGGCTATTTTTCTAAGTGGGTAGAAGCAGGTGCGTACGCACAAATACGCGAACAGGAGGTAATCGCCTTTCTATGGAAAAATATCATATGCCGCTTCGGAATCCCTAATGAAATTAGTACTGACAACAAACAAGAGTTCATCGCTCAGAAAACGATCAAATTCTTCGAGAATTGTGCATCAAGAGGATACTTTCCATGCCATATCACCCTGCCGCCAACGGCCAAGCGGAATCCTCCAACAAAACAATGTTAAACATATTGAAGAAGAAACTCGAGGATGCCAAAGGGCCATGGCCCGAGCTGCTACCCAAGGTATTATGGGCATACTAGACCACACCCAGATCCAGCACAGGGGAAACACCGTAGTCGCTGGTCTACCGAAGCAATACCCGTCAAGGTCGACAAACCAAGCCTAAGATATTCAAACACCAGTGGAACAGAAAACGATGCCAACAGACTCCAAGACCTCGATGAAGCTGAGGAAAAGAGAGAAATGGCCCACATCAGAATGGTGGCCTAAAAGCGACAAGTCGAAAGATACTACAACAAGAGGGCCAAAATAAAACCACTCAAGGTGGGAGATTACGTTATTAAAGCCAAGACATTGGCGTCCAAAAACCCAAGTGAAGGAAAACTGGGCACCAACTGGGAAGGACCCAACAAAATTACAGCAGTAACCAGCAAAGGCGCATTCCAGTTAGAAATAATTAAAGGAAAAATGTTCCAAAACAACTGGAACATTACTCACCTCAAGTATTTCCACTTCTAAAGGCATCTCCCGAGTCGTACTCTTTTTCCCTTAATCGAGATTTGTCCTAATTAGGTTTTCTCGGGGAGGTTTTTAGCGAGGCGACGGATGGGACACCTGGAGATATTTGCGAAACAAATTTATCATGTCAACCTCTCCTTACGACCTCCAGGCTTAATATCCAATATATGAAAGGCTACGGCTATCTCCGATGTATGAAAGGCTACGGCCAACTCCAATGTATGAAAGGCTACGGCCATCTCCAATATATGAAAGGCTATGGCCATCTCCAATATATGAAAGGCTACGGCCATCTCCGGTGAATGAAAAGCTACGGTTATCTCCAATGTATGAAAGGCTACGGACATCTCCAATATATGAAAGGCTACGGCCATCTCCAATGCATGAAAGGCTAAGGCCATCAATTATATCATGGCTAAGGCCATCGCCTCCAACTGTCAACCTAGATTCGACTATGGTAATTACACGACTCGATGACAGTCGAAGTCGCCTACATGGCTAAGGCCATCAATTATATCATGGATAAAGCCATCGCTACCAATGGTCGACCTAATATTCGACCATGGTGAATAGACGACTCGACACCAGTCGAAGTCGCCTACATGGCTAAGGCAATCAATTATATCATGGCTAAGGCCATCGCCACCCACGGTCGACCTAAGATTCGACCACAGTGATAAAAAACTCAACAACAGTCGAAGTCGCCTACATGGCTAAGTCCATCAATTATATCTTGGCTAAGGCCATTGTCACCAACGGTCGACCTAATATTCGACCACGGTGAATAAATGACTCGACAACAGTCGAAGTCGCCTACGTGGATAAGGCCATCAATTATATCATGGCTAAGGCCATTGCCACCAACAGTCGACCTAAGATTCGACCACGGTGAATAAATAACTCGACAACAGTCGAAGTCGCCTACATGGCTAAGGCCATTACCACCAACGGTCGACCTAGATTATACTACGGCGAGTACATGACTCGATGGAACTCGCAGTAACCTACATGGCTAAGGCCAACAATTATATCATGGCAAAGGCCATCGTCACCAATGATCGATCTAAGATTCGACCACGATGAATAAACAACTCGACAATAGTCGAAGTCGCTTACAAAGCCAAGGCCATCAGTTCTATCATGGCCAAGACCATCGATTACATTATGGCTAAGGCCAACGTCTCCAACGGTCGACCTAAAATTCGACCACGGTGAATAAATGACTCGAAAACAGTCGAAGTCGCCTACATGGCTAAGGTCGTCAATTCCATTACGGCTAAAACCGTCGATCTAAGATTTGACCAAGGCGACCAACACCAACAGACAACAAAGAGCACAACAAAAGCTCGAAAGAATGAAAGGAAAAGAGCAGCAAAGGGAGGGAAGAGAAATTATATTTCATTTATTCAAAAAAATATACATACAACGGGTCCTACAGAATTTCTATCAACAAAAACATTCACATACAAGCCCTAAGGGCCTTCACCACCCTTTCCATCGTGACCCGCCTGGTCGCCATCTGGTCCGCTGCCGTCCCCAGGATGATAAGCCCTGGAACTCCACAAGCTGGAGTCTAGACGGTTGACATCCTGAGAATTATAGCCTTCCCTACCTGGCGAGTCGGAGCTATAACCGGCCGCTTCACGGGCAACGCGAGTAAAGTTCCGCTGCCTCTCTACGTCCACCTCGAAAGCTTGATCCGCCGCCAAAAGCTCCTGAAAGACGACCAATCTGGCATCATGGTACACTCACATCTCGTGCGCCTCATGGTCCACGACATCTTGTGGGGGAGATTGCCTAAGGGCCTCAACTTCTTCAATCCTAGCATCCAGCTCAGCTGTAAAGGCAGTAACCTGAGCCCGTAGTTTTGAAGCCTCGGACGCCACCCCACGCCTGATCTACAAGTCCTCCTCCCTTGACTGAAGGAGAGTTTCCAGTTCATTGTTTCAAGCTAAGGCAGCCATCAGCTGCTCATCCAACTCCGTCAGCTCAGCCATCTTCTTCTTCAAAAGAGCCTCTGATTCCCCAAGGCCCTCGCGGAATGTTCGGAACTGGGGATCCTACTCAAACATGTCTACCAACGCCCGATGCTTGGCACGGACCTCTTTGTACTTCTTTGAGATTTTGGAGAAGGTGGCCGCTCTCTTTTGCTCACGCCACCTCCGCTCTACCTATAAGACAAGGGTCTGAAAAAGAAGAAAAGAAACGCGTCAGTACATACCAGTGTCGCTGTGAACGACAAAACAATAAAGGGGCTGAAAGCTACCTGTAAAGTTGAACTGGCTACCCGCCTCGACAAGCCCCCATTGCTGACACTTCTCAATGACTCATGCAATGCAGCCGCGAACAACAGGGTCATGTTTGTCGCGGCCTGCTCGCTGTATTCTAATAAGTTGTATCCCCCAAGGATCACAACGCGGCGCATAGACCGACCCTCCCTCATCTCCATACGGGCCGAGCTGCCCGGTGATTCCCCAAGAGCGATTTCAGAACCTGTATTCTCAGTCTCCACAACCGCCTCATTAACAGCGGAGGACGACTCGCCTCCTGATGCACGAGCCAAACGGGAAACGGCAGCTGCTTTGAGGGACCATTCGCCCAGCATAAATGGCCTCGGCCATAAAGGTCGACCTCGACACTTAGCGAGGCTCACTGGGCCTACTTACGCCCTCGACGGCAATGCCTTTTCCAGTAATCAGCCGCCGCCTCTTTTTCTCAGGAGGGTCCTCTCCTTCGGAAGCCGCCTCCGCTGGAGCGACCTCAGGTGCTGGCACGGGAGCGGTTTCAGGTGCCGTTGCTACTGCAACCTCTGGTACCTCCACAAAGGCAGCCTCAGGCACCGCCTCTAATATGGTTGCCGATGTAGTCCCTTGGTGGGGAATCGAAGGGGTCTACCTCTGGGTTAGCTGCCCACAAGTATATCTTCCCCATCGGAGTCAGACTCCGCCCTAACGGGCTGGCATCAGCCTTATTCTTCTTTTTCCTTGTGGAACCGACATGGCAAACGAAAAGCATATCAGGTAGGAAGGTCTCCAAGCTATGTGAGAAAATAGGGAAGTTTGTTACCAGTTGGGCCGTACAGCCTACGGAATTCAGGCCAAGTGCGGCATCTTTCCGCATATTGTATCAGCCCCGCCACCCACGACATAATGTCGTCAAAAGGGCGGGGTGAGCGAGCCACCACTGCAAAAAGGAAGAAAGTGAGTTTAGAGTTAGGTCAGTCAAAACAGAATGTCGCAAAGTTACATACAGAGATACATACATCCTGCATTCCACATCTATGGAAATCCTTCATGATCGGACACTAAAATGCTCATCCTAACATAAAAAATCAATGCCAAAACTCACGATTAGCTTTGTCGTCAGCCCTCACGACAAAGCTCTTCTTGCCACGGCTCCTCGGTTGGAGAATGGTACCCCTCATATAACGGGGGCTGAACATCTCTAGAAGATGGTGAATGGAAACAACGGCCCCAGCCTCACCCGTAAGCGTGGTAAGGATCCGACACACTTCAGGGCGTAAGGTGTGAGCTGAGCCAGACATACGCGATAGAAACGGCAGAGCTCTTCTGCCAAAGGGTTAAGAGAAAAGTTATACCCAATCTAATGAGCATATTCGTAGAATGTACAAAAATCGGGCCTATGTACATTGGCATGGTTCATCCCAGCCGAAGCTATCTCAACGTGATCAGGAATGTTGTACCTGATTCTGATAACGTCTAGGTGAGACTGGAGTGAATCACTCTCCTCCCAAGGATGAGAGGGGCTTGTCGCATTGATGTCTTTTCTCGCACTGAAATCCTTCGGTAAAATGTTATCTACCGTCAAAGGAACTATGGTTTTTCCCACTCCTTCCCCTTCGCCATCGCAAGAGGGTGGAACCCTAGAAGGGGCACTGCCCTTAGCCTTTTTGCTTCCTTGGCGTTTTGCCATAATACACGGTGAAAGAAAAAAATACTGCAGTGAAGGGAGACAACTCTCTGGAATGGCATCTCTCTGAAAACGATGTAACTATTAAAAGAAGAAAGGATGAGGAAAGAAACAGAGGGAAACACTCCAAAATATCAAAAGATGAAACTCTTCAAACCACTCTCCTATTTATAGGAGTAAGGCACACGAAAATCGAAGAGGCTCAATTCTGAAATCGGCACCGGAAACTGAAACGTCACGTTGTATCATGGACAGTCTCGGAAACAAGTATAATGATGACGCATATGACTGTTGACATCACCTTAGAAAAGGTAGGCCGCATGTCAACAGACCAACAAATTCTATGCACGTTCACGCCCTGCGAAGGAGGCGCCTATGGGCGTGGCAAAATTTTCGTAAAAGGCAAATCATGCATGTCAGTCCATTGAAGACGATCATCGAGCATGTCTCCAACGAACAGAGGGACTAACTGTATAGGGCTAAATTTGGCTCATAACATCCTCATTCCAGGTGGGCACGTCCTCCATGATAAGGGTGACCCGAGCAAGGGTGCAGCCCAAATCGGCAAAGAAGGAACGATGTCATCTAGCACGTGACCCTTTTATTGAGTGGAAGCCATCAACCTTTGTGCTTTTTTTTCGAGGAAGGTTTCCTACTATATAAAGAAAATCTTCCCTTTGTAAAAGGGGGATCATCATCATTATTCTCGAATAATATTTCTGTCTCTGTTCTCTCTCTCGAGTTCATAACCATTACTTCCTTCTTAAGCGAAGTCTATGTTTATCATCTATTTACAGATCTACGAAAACTCTCGAAGTGATAATGATCTCTTGGGTTTATTATATTTGATTACGATTTACCCCGTACATTTTTTATTGTTTCTAGGCTTAGAAAATAAGAATAAATTTTTTGAGCTAAACAGTAGTATATATAGAAAGAAATAAAACTACTTTGTTCAGCATCACTAATTAAGGACCATGTTCGTCCAACGTAGGATGAAATATAAGACCAAAATATTAATTGCCACCCACAAAGTGGTTTGAGCAATTAATTAAAAAAAATCATGCAAACATAAAGTTACTTTGCCTAGTCAAGCAATTGAATAACAGAAAAGTTGTTTCTTTTATTAGGTTTATTTCGTCTAAAACATATCTTTTGTTTACTACTTTCCTGCTTTATCTGCAATTCTTTGAAAAAATTAAAAGATATTTGGTGAAGACAACTCCCCCCCCCCCTCCCCCCAACTAAAAAAGTAATTTATTGTGATGAATCAATATTAAAGACGAATTAGTCTAGTTGTCGAACAATGGCCTCATCATTCTTCATTTCTATGGAGAATATTTTCTTCCACTCATGTGATTACTGAATTTTGAAAGGACGGCACATACATTTTTAATAGTTAAATCCTGTTAAAATAAACAATGAAGACCATTAATTAAGGAACAAAAGGCGAACTGGAGCCAGACAAGATTTTTTAACATAGTATGGTGTAGACTTTACACCCACACGTTTTTTGAGAATGTTAAATTAATTAATCTTGAAAATGGGAGCTCCAACTATTATAATAAAGTAGTCAACGCTCGTCCAGAAACGCTCGTCCTATCAAGACAAGAGGGTTGCTCCAACCGAGAGATTGTGTGTTCGAGTCTCCCCAAGAGCAAGGTGGGAAGTTCTTGGGTGGAATGATGTCGGAGGTTTATTTGGAAACAGCCTCTCTACCCTAAGGTAGAGGTAAGGTCTGCGTACACGCTATCCTCCCCATACTCCCAAAAAATCGGATTATACTGGATTGTTGTTGTTGCTGCTCGTCCAAAATCACTAAAATAATAGAAAGTAGAATATCACAAAGACAGGGGAAATTAGAGAAAGGAAAATATGGCATTTCTGCATGACAAAAGGAAGTGATGTTGAGTAACGCAACCAGACACAAGTGTCAATGATTAACTAAAATGAATCAAAATAAATAAAACAATAGATGTAAATAGCAAAGAGCGGTCTCGGTAGGAATATTTATAAAGTCTTCGTATTATCTAAGATTTTTAAAACGATTTTCTTCACCAAGTAGGTCTTTGATCCGATCTTTAACATGTAAATAGATTTTAAACATAAAAAAATCTGTCTAGAATTATTATTATCGTTCACTATATGTTACGAACGTACACTTAAACGCAATCATTTAGAAACCTAGTGGGAAAACAGTAGCCCGTTAACTGAAAATTCTAAATGGTTTCTTAACAATAGAAAAACCATGGAGTGATGAACATCTCTTGTATTAACATGTCAATTCCATCAAATAACTTTAATTTAATCGATTGCTAAAAAGACTTCGCCCACTAAGTTACTGTATTACTGCCACAAACAGCAGTGAGATTAGGCCTGCAAAATTATAATTATGACTATGAGAGTGGAAAATAGAACATCTAGGGTGTGTTTGGTGTGGAGGAAAATATTTTCTAGAAAATATTTTCTTATTTTTTCATGTTTGGTTGACACAAATAATTTGGAAAATATTTTCCCATTCCACTTGGAATACAATATATATTACTCAACTAAATCTTGGTTATAATTATACGGGGCAGGACAAGCGGGTTGAAAACTGAAAAAATAACCTTGCCGGGCGGGACGGGTTAAATTTTTGTAAGTTTTGCCAAACCCGTCCCGCACCGGCATCCGCATCTGCACCCGCACCCGCCCCGCCCCATTGCCATCCTAAGATTCGTTAGGATCGATTACATGAATAATTCAGTCTGCTCTGATTAGATTTATTTGATTGGAACTCTTAAAGTGTTTGACTATCTCAGAAAGTGCATACCTTTATTCATTTAATTATTTTTAACACGTTATTTTATGTGCAGATTTGATTCTTTTTCATGAGATAAGTACGTAAAATTCACTATAATATCAGATTAAAGATTTTAATAAGTATGCGATTGTCTCATTTAAAATCTTAAAACGTTAGAGAATGCATACTTTTATGCATTTAATTATTTAATTATCTTTTCAAGACCTTTTACTCATTTAAAACTACACTAGGTACTAATGAAACAATTGGTGGCATACAATCTTATCATCAATTGCTTAACTTGCCAAATATCTAAAATGTCTCGTTTCAACATCTTCGTGGTTCCAGCAACATTTGGCACCAAAAATGAAAAAATGTGTATTCAGTGATTTTATGTACTTATAGTAAATACGTAAATAGTTTCAGACATGCAAATGCTCAATTTCATAATCCAGCTGTCTGAGTTGCCAGAGGAAGTATGTGAACACAATGAGTTTTTTTTTTTTTATGGAAACAAAGAATTTAATATGAATAGCATGTTCGGCCAAGCTTGTAAAATCGGCTTATTTTGAGAAGTGTTTTTTCTCAAAAGTACTTTTTTAAAAAGTACTTTTGGTGATAAACAGCTTGTGTTTGACTAATTAATTTGAAAAATACTTTTAAGCAGTAATTAGTATTTGACCCAACTTTTAAAAAGTATTTCTAAGTGTATTTTTCTCAAAAGTGTTTCTCATAAAAGTGTTTCTTATAAAAGTGCTTTTGAAGATTAACTACATTTTTCAACTTCTCAAAAACAACTTATGTATCTCCTCAAAAATATTTTTCCCTCTAAAAGCTTAGCCAAACACCTTAATTTTTTATTTAAAAAACTTGGCCAAACGGGCTATAAATTTTGACATAGTGAAAAGGGAAAATTTTCAGAAATAGCCACTTTTCAGTCTTGTAATTGGAAATAGTCACGATCCTGGACTTTCAAATTTCACAACTGAAACTCAGATATGATGTCATGGAATTTTCACTTGTAGGATTTGAGATCTCGGATAGTGAACAAATTTTATAAATTGAAATTTTTATTTCCTATAGCAAAAGTTAATACCTTATTTATTTTAATTAAAGGAAATTTTTCATAAAGCACTATCTTTTAGTAGTAATTAGCCATCTATAGATATTATTTGTTATATTACAGATTAAGCTATTATATTCATGAATACAGTAGCAAAAATAGACGTGAATCAGGAAAGTCCATTTAATCAGTTTTTATATTCGAATGTATTCGGCTGTATTGATTGAGTGAAATATGGTATTACAGCTCGACAAATTATTATAGTCGACAATATTCACGGCATAAAATAGGGGATTACATTATTTTAAAATAAAAAATAAATCAATTAACATAATAGATATTAATTCTTTGAATTTTAGATAATTTTTCGTGGATTCAAGTGTAATGGAGCCCGACAAGCATGTGAGTGTGGTCCAACCGAATTCTGCACGTGATTGGAGCCCAACGTTTCGGGTAAGTACTAAGTATGGACCAATATTTTCATACAGAGTTTAGTCACGAGATTGTCATTTTTTATCTTAAGGAATTTTTCCTATCTATACCATATATTAAACCTTATTATTAAAAATGTTCATAATTTAGTATTTACTTGCTTAGTCCATAGTTTGACTACAAAAATTATACCAAAACCAAAAATAGATAGATTCTACCCTAAAAACGCGCCAAATTTGTAGGAATCAGATTTAATTGTGATTCTATCACCATTAATTTCGAAATTTAAAACGGAAGCAAACACATTGTAGCGTAATTCTCTCCTTCTCCATATATTTTCCATCATTGATAGCCATTAAAAAGCTTGAAAGCTTTAAATTTAAATTTGAATTTCCAAAAATCATTATTTATTTGGATTGGAAGATACGGTCCCTAAATTAAAGCCTACAACAAATGAGTCAATAATTAAAGCCTTAATTTGAATTATGGTACATAAATTGAAAATTGGTATGCTTAAATGTAATAAACACAAACCTTAAACATGGTAGGTAATAAGGTTTGGTATATGGTATACATAGGTAAAAATCCGTTTATATCTTATATACTCCCTCCGTTCCAAAATAAAGGATTTTTTGCCTTTTTCTTGTGGTCCAAAATTAATAATTTTTTCAAATTTCAAGAGAGAATTAATTATTTTTTTCCTACATTGTCTTTGGAGTAAATAGTGTTGGAATATGTGTTAGGAATATTTATGTGATATAATAAAGGTTAATATGGTCAATTTCATTGTTAATTAATGCTAAAAGGTGGATTCCTTTATTTGTGTGAAAATATCTAAAAAAATCACTTATTTTGGACCGGATGAAGTAATAGCATTTTGTCTCTTTCTTATTTAAGACATTGAGTTTGAAACTACCAAAAAATGTTTTTCTCTTTGCAAAAAATGGTATAAAATAAACATTTTTGCAAAAACACAAAAAAGAAAATGTATTTCCAAGGTCAGTTTACGCCATCGGTCCAAAGGAAACGGAAAACCCTCTCAGTACATGTATATTCTTCATACACACATAGCATTAATTTCACTATTTCTTTCAATCGAGAGAATTTTTGCTGTTGTTTGGTACATGGAGAAAAGCTTATGTTTGTGGCATTAAAGACTGATAGCTTCATATTATTCAGCAATATCCTGAATATCGTATGGGGTAAGACAATTGCAGGAGTTTGGTAGTAATTAATAAGTAGTAGATATCCGAAAGTGATAAGTTATGTCCTTTTGATTTAACAAATTTCATATGAGAATCAAATAAGGAATCTGATACAAAATCTCTCTATGCTCGGCACAAGAAGTCATATGTCTAGAACAAGTTCCAATGATAATCAGTTAAGGGAATAGCAGAAGGAACAGAAGGCTATTAGTTCCTCCGGTCACAAAACAAGTCAACTCTTTACAACTGTTAAAATTACTGCAATGACACAACAGTGCAGTAGTCATTGTTGAAGCATGTTGTGTACTCCACTTGCTTGCATTATCCTAGTGACCTCACCTATATATTACCAACATGAGGCAAGAGATTATACACACTTGCAAACCATAAAACATTACTTTGACTTCATTTACTCCAAGGCTTGAAGAATAAAGGAGCGGCAAAATAAAGGACTAGATCCCAGCGTTGCGTTCATCGTGTGTCCTTAGTATCGTTGTACCTTTGTTAATGTTATTCACTTGTAATTCCTACTCAGCTTAGTTAGAACTATTTCGTAGGATATCTTTGTAAACCATAAGCCTTGTATTTGTATTTGACTAGAGTTAGTCAAAGTAGTGAGCTTTGTAATAGAGTTACAGTCAGACCTCTCTGTAACTGCATCTTTATATAACAACACTTCAACCAAATTTTTCGGAACCAAATTTCATGTTCTATTATAATATATGCTTTCTATAACAGCAATTCGCTATAACATCAAAAAATATCTGGAATAAATTAGGCTGTTATAAAGAGGTTTGATTGTATTACAAATAGGCTTGTAATAGAGTTATTGCAAGTAGGTGAAGATTAAGAGTTTAATTCCTATGTTACAATAAGTTGTAATTTAAATTTGCTCTATTGTTGAAGTTGAAATCCTACGAGTGTATGTCGTGATTTTTAATCTCGTGCGCTTAGAGTTTTCCACGTAAACTATTGTTGTGCCATTTACTTACCGTTGTGTGTGTGTGTGTGTTTATGTGGGAATTGATAGAGAACTAGATTCTCTATACAGTTTGGTAGACTCTATGTTTACATCAATTGGTATCATAGCAAGTTTTTTATATAAGACTAACACCAATAAAGGATCTACATGGCTACTCCACTATAATTTGAAAAAGGTCAATCAACCTACAAACCACCAAGATTCAACGGATAATACTACGACTGGTGAAACATAAGAATGTATGATTTTATCATGGCTGAAGATTCGAAACTTTGGGATGTCATTTGTGATGGACACTTCGTCCCTATGAAGACCATTAGCGATACAACGGTGAAATTCCTAAAACAAGTAAGGAGTACAACGATGTTGATCGCAAAGCTATAGAAAAATACTTCCGAGCAAAGAAGATCCTCGTATGTGGTACTGAACTAGACGAGTACAACAGAATCTCAGCTTGTCAATCTGCCGAGGTGATCTGAAAAGCTCTCTAAACAGGCATGAAGGAAAAACTCAAGTCAAGCAGTCAAAGATCGACATGCTCACTACTAAGTATGAACTCTTCAAGATGAAGGATGAGGAGTCCATTCAGAACATGCATACTCGCTTCATTTCCATCATCAATGAGATCCATTCTCTAGGAGAGATCATTCCAAGAAATAAACTAGTCAGAAAAATACTCCTTGTGTTACTTGATTCTTGGGAGAGAAAATTCAATGATATCACGTAGTAAAAGTTGACGATTGACGAACTCATTAGAAATTTGAAACCTATGAAATTAAAAAAGTAGAAGGACCATGAAATAAGAGAACCCAAAAAAACCCGATTGTCAAAGCAGACAACAATCACTCAAGTAGTGATAATACCGACATGGCCTATTTGAAACAGAGGTTTCAAAAAATGGTTCGCAGAAATGGAGGTATTTTGAAAAGAGCATCTCTTGCAGAACAAAAGGTTATGAGTGTTGTCGCAAATGTGGAAGCCAAGACATTTCATCAAAGATTGTCCTCTCTACAAGCAAGACCATTACAAGCACATCATAGATAAGACGGGCAAGTGGAACCTAGTTCCCCAGAGGAAATTCAAGAGAAAAGATGTCGCTGAAAATATTATGAAATAAGCTCTTGCTGCATGAGGACATTACTCTAGTGAATCTGCGAGCGATGATGAACAAGGTGACACCTCCATGATGGTTATTGAAAGTAAAGCAGCTAAATATGACTCCAGTTTTGCCCTAATGGCATAATCTGATGAGGATAAAGATGATGATGGCGATAAGGTAAACTTTCAAGACGTTCAAAGAAATTTGAAGTCTTACTCTCCGAAGAAGCTTGTATCTTTAGCTAATTTCCTGATTGATGCTTACCATAAATTTATTAATGATAAAAACATTTTCACTAAGGAATTAGGAGAGGTAGATCATGAGAAAGATGATTTACTGTTCGTAGTTGTTAATTTAAAAGAAACCATTCAGGATTTAAAGAATGAAAAGGATGTTCTAACTGAGAAAATTGAAAATATAGAACATAAGAGAGATGACTTGTTGGAAGTAGTTGTGCATCTAGAGGAAACAGTAGAAGAATTGACAAGGGACAATATTTCTATGAAAGCTTCAATAGAAAATTGCATGAACGCTTCAAAATGAAAGGAAGTGGCTAGTGAGGTACATCTTAAACTTGAAAATGAACTCAAAAAGATAAAATTGAGTCTTTGTGTTGAACTTGAAAGAAATAGACAACTTCAGGAAGATCTAAGCAGGGTTTAAAATGACTTATATAAATCTCTAAAGTAGACATGGACCTCTAAAACAATCACTTCCATGTATAAAAGCAATGGGGGAACATGCAAGAAATTGGATTCCAAAAGAAAAAGACTCCTTACAACCCACATAGCAAATATGTTATTGTACCTGATAACTAGCTTTGCACTTATTATGGTAACACTGGTCATTTTAAAGATTCCTCTGAAACTAGATTTCAGCCGCAACAGATAAATAAAGATTTTGTTGAAAAAGATATGCTGCTAGGGAACATGGTCCCTACAATAAAAAAATGTATGGCATCGACTTGGACAAGAAGAAGTTTAATTCGCCTTTTTCCTCACTATAAGGGACCCAAACGTTTTTGGAATCCTAAGTTTGATCTCTTATTTCCTTGTACATGGATAGCGATTGTTCAAAATACATGATTAGAAGTATTGACGATTTCCTCACTCAAAGCCCTACAAGGTGGGAGTGTGTCCTTTGGTAATGGAAAAAAGGATAAATTTTGGGAGTAGGTAAAATTGAGAGGACACTCACTCACTCAATTGAGAATGTGTATTATACGAATAGCCTGAAATACAGTCTGTTTAATGTCTCTCAAATCTGTGGCAAAGGAAACACTACCAAAGTCTTGCACAATACCAATCTTGTGACTGGTGAAGTGGTTCTGGTGGCGAAAATAATCAAAACATCTATGATGCTGACTTTGAGTCTTTAAATAGTGAGAATCTTACATGTTTGAGTGTTGTTGATGATGATATAGAATTGTGACACCAAGCTATTCAAGACGGACCTGGTTCGTGGACTACCAAAGTCAAAGTTCAAGGATCACAAGGTGTGATTCATGTGCAAAAGGAAAGCAAGGTAGATCCTCCTTCAAGACAAAGAAGGAAGTAAGCACTTCAAGGCCACTGGATATTCGCCATATGGATATGTGTGTGCCTATGAGGATGTCCAGCAGCGGATTAAAGAAGTAAATATTTTTGTTGTTGTAGATGATTACTCTAGATTCACATGGACCTTATTCCTTAGAATCAAGGATGAAACTTTTCCAGCAACTTGTAAGGGGTAAGGTCTGCATACATATTACCCTCCCCAGACCCCACTTGTGGAAATACACTGGGTTGTTGTTGTTGTTGCTGCTGCTGCTGCCTTTGTGAAGTAGATTCAAGTGAAAATGAGCCATAATGTTGTAATAATAAGATACGATCATGGTACTGAGTTCAAAAATGCAGAATATAATGAATTTTGTACTGAAATGAAATAAGTCATAATTTTTCATCTCCCATAACACCCCAACAAAATAGTATTTTGGAGAGGGGAAATAGGACTCTTGAAGACATGGCAATGACGATGTTAATTGATAGTGGTGTACCAAAGAGCTTTTAGGCTGAAGTAGTGAACATCGCATGCTATATGATAAACATACACATGATCATGTCCCTCATACACAATACCCTTTATGAATTTCTAAATAGGAGGAAAACCAAGCTGACTTGCCTGATAACATTCGGTTGTAAACATTTTGTCCTCAATAATAGTAAAGAAGAGCTGGAAAAATTTGACGCAAAAAGTGATGAATGAATTTTTCTTAAAAATTCTTCACAAAGAAAAGTATGTTGTCTATAAAAAAGAATTCAATGTGTAGAAGAAAGCATACATTTAACTTTTGATGAAATACGCCACTTAAGTGAAAAAGACTCAGCTGATAAGAATGATCCGGACAGAGAGCATTCAAAGGTTCCCATAGAATTCATTAATATGGAAACAGGAAGGCAGATCTTATGAGTCGGGTCAATGAGTCTAATGAAGAAGATGCAGTAGAACCTCCAATTGATTAAGAGGAACCTGATTCCTCCATTACAACAACTGAAGCAGAAAATAGAGTTGTTGATGCGGTGCAAGGCACTCTTGATGCTAAGTAGAGAAATGACACTCACTCTTCTATGGATGCTAATGATGGATCCCACATGGTGGAACCTGGGTCTTCTCACCATGAGACTCATGTGTCTAACTGGAAGCACAAAACCTCACATCCTCTCCTGAATGTAATCACTCATCTGGATTCAGGAATTTAGACTAGATCAAAGTCAAGAAGCATGTTTGCTTTTTCGGTTTTCCTGTCTCAAATTGAGCCCAAAAATATCAAGGAAGCATGGAGATATGCTGACTAGATTGCTGATATGCAATATGAACTCCATCAATTTGAGATGAGCAGTGTATGGCACCTGGTTCCCCGACCTTCAGATAGAACTATTATTGGAACCATGTGGGTTTTCAGAAACAAGCTTGATGAGTTTTGAAATACAACAAGAAATAAGGCCAAGTTGGTGGTTCAAGATTATAATCAAGAAGAGTTAACTGACTATGATGAGACTTTTTCTCCAGTTGCACAAATGGGAACCATCAGAATTCATATTGCTTTTGCATCTCATATGGAATTTAAACTGTTCAAGTGGATGTCAAGAGTATATTTCTGAATAGATATTTGAAGGAAGAATTCTTTGTCAAACAACCACCCTGATTTGAATTCCATGATCATCATTAACATGTATTTAAGTTCGACAAGTCACTAAAAGGTTTAAATCAGGCCTCTCATGAATGGTATAAAAGGTTGTACAGGTTCCTTCTAGAAAATGGTTTTACTAGAGAGAAAATTGACAACACTCTTTTTCTGAAGAAAAGAGGGAGGAACCTACTAATTGTGCAAGTCTATGTTGACGACATCATCTATGGTGCAACAAATGATTTCTTATGTGAGTAGTTTTCCAAGCTTATGGGGAGAGTTTGGGATGATTATAATGAGGGAACTGAACTTCTTCCTAGGTTTTCAAGTTAAGCAAACCTCTAAGGGAACAATGATAAATCAGCATTAAAGAGCTTCTGAAGAGGTTTGAGAGAGAAATTTCAAAGACCATTGATACTTCTATTGCTATAGTCACTCGTCTAGACATGGACAAACCTGGTTCCCTTGTGAATAAAACCATATATTGGGGCATCATGGTTCACTTTTGTATCTTACAGCTAGCATACCTGACATTGTGCTTAATGTGGGTTTATGTGCTAAATTTCAATCAAGTCGAAAAGAATCTCATCTGAAATCTTCTAATAGAATTATGAGGTATCTCAAAGGAACACGGGATATGGTCCTCTATTATCCCTCAGGAGATAATTTTGACTTAATTGGGTATGCTGATGCGAATTATGTTGGTTATTTGGTGGATAGAAAGAGTACATCTGGGATGACATATTTTTTGGGGTCATTCTTGATTTGATAGGGTATAAAGAAACAAAACTTTGTAGCCCTTTCTACTCAGAAGTTGAATATGTGGCAGTTGCTTCCTGTTGTGCCCAACTGTTGAGGATCAAGCAACAACCGAAAGATTTTTCTGTGTTATTTGATTATGGGATAGCACAAGTTCTCTCAACATGGCAAAAGACCCGGTTCAGCATAAAAGGACAAAGCACATTGATATGCGACATCATTTCCTCAGGGACAATGTTGAAAAGGTCTCAACTGCATGAAGTTTTGTAAAATAGAGAACTGAGTAGCTAATATCTTCTCCAAAGTATTGAGCAGAGATAATTTTGAAAAGAATTGACCAGAGTTTGTACTAATCAAATTGAACTGAGAATTGGCTATGAAGGAATAGTAAGGTAAATTGCCAAAAAGTGTTTTTTGGCAACTTTTAACACAATTCTATATTGTTACAAGTAAACACAATTGGCAATTACATGGGAAACAAGCAATTAATGACATTGCAATTTGGTAAGAGGATGATCCTTATATTTGAAAAATCAGTTAGGGAACCTAGTTCATTTGACTCAGGTTAATAGTTCCTCCTACACTCATACGCATTTTGAACTTCTAAAGGAGTCACGTCATTATAATGTGTATGTCCTTTTCCCAGATCTTTTAAGCACAAACGCCACACCTGTTACAAACCGACCTACCCGACCACCGAGTACGTCGTATCCAATATAACCGTCCCCTATTTCCCTCTAAATAAACCCAAAAGACATGTCTCTCTCATTACTATCTATATCAAAGCCATCAAAATTTCCTTCTCTCATTGAAAACTTATTTTCTTGGGTCTTCGATCTCAAACTCACGATGTCTTCGCGGAAATCAAAGTCTCCTAAAGCCACCATTGACATTCCTACCGTGTCTTCGTATCATGAAGCATAGAAGCCCAAATCTGAGCCTCAACCTTCAGTAGTGAGACCTCAATCTTCGACCAAACACGACCCACTGTTTCTTCTCCGACTCCTTCAAGATTTGGTTTCTATCATAGCCTATAAAATTAAACACCCAAGAAGTTAGTCACATCAAACTCTCTCTCTACTACGCCAAAAAAAATAGATGAAGACGGACTAGTAAAAGGAGAAGAGGTCTCAAGTCAGCGGGTTGAGGAGGAAACTCTAGACAAAGAGGTAGCTGCTAATCTTGGTAAAGTATCTGTTGTATCTACTACCCCTCTGCTCCAAATTTTGATCTAAACAGTGTATCACCATCAGGTAATGGTCTCTCGCTTCGACTGATATTATATTGTCGGATGTAAGTAAAAAGAAACCCATAGAAAATATATTGCTTATTTCTACTGAAGGGAATTTGGTCAGGGAGTATGTGTATGGTGATATGAGTGCTGAGAGTCACGGAAAAAAGGAATAGGGTAAGAAGTGGGCAAATGGTGGGCTAAGGTGACTTGGTACCAGCTAGTACTACAGGGAGCCAACAGAGGGACTTGCTCTCACTGCCCAAGAGGAGCACTCTGCTCCCACTTGAGATAAAACTCCATGCTCCACCAAAGATCCCCTAGACAGTACTAACACTCTTCCTTCCCCTCATCTTGATGCAATTCCATTAGATTTTGTGGTTTTTAAGATGAAACCATTGTTTGGAGAAGAAGATGATAAAAGTGAGGAGGATTATTATGATATGCATGTAGCACAGTTTATCAGTACTGTCACACCTCCTTTTTCACCCGCGCCCGCGAGGGGCAAAGGGGTAAGGGAGTTTTTCCGAATAAAGGACAATCGAAATGGGATTATTATTATTTATTTCAGAGTCGCCACTTAGGAGATTTATGATTTCCTAAGTCACCGGTTTAATCCGAATCAAGGAAAATAATGACTCTGTTTAATAGTCTGCGCACCAGAAATCCGGATAAGGAATTTTGTTAATCCGGGAGAAGGTGTTAGGCATTCCCGAGTTCTGTGGTTCTAGCACGGTTGCTCAACTGTCGTATTTAGCTTATTTATCTGATATTAAAAAAATTATGAAAATATGTGCCAATTTTAACTGTTAACCGCTTTTATTCAAATTATTAAAGAAAATTGAACATCGTGTGAGATATGTCTTTGGATTGCGCCGAATGAAATGAACCCGCAATCCTAAACATATCTGATTCGATGTTTTGGGATTTAGATTTGGGTTGCATGAAATGCACACCCGAATTTAAGAAGGTAAGATTATTGAACACGCGCCTAAAGAGCCTATCTCGTTATTATTTCTGGGGAAGGCCGTGAAATTCGCTAAACGGCTCCTCCCAAAGTCTAAATAGTTAAAATATACAATTATTGAGGGCCCCACAGCTTGTGCGTTTTTATTTGGCGTGACTAATCTCGTTTAATCTTAAAAGGATAATTCCAGAGTGACTACATTTTTTCTATTAAATTTGTATCTAAAAATAAAAGAGAAAATTCTAATTACTTACATGCTTAAATGTTGGAAACACATTCTCAAGGCATTATACTAAACGTGTGTTCATATTTGTAGGTTTTGATGAATGACAAACTATGCGCAAATTGACATATGACGAGATCCAAGCACGAGCGCAAAATTGATATATAACGAGATTCAAGCACAAGACAAAGATCGAGATTAAGTTTTATATGAGTCGGTATTTAATTGTGATCTTGATCCGACAACTTAAACTCAAGACTTGGCTTCTCTCGTAAAAATAATTTTAAATCATGCATATTTAATTTAGAGCAAAATGATTTTAAATAATGCATATTTACCTTAGTCAAAATGATTTTTAAACATGCCTCAAAAATCTGGACAAAGATAATCGATTATGTACTTATGATAATCGATTATGTTTAAGTCAGCTGCTTGACAATCGATTGTGAACTTATGACAATCGATTGTGTTAAGGCAGTGAGCGTCAGATTTTTCAAATCTGCATGACAATCGATTGTGAACCTTATGACAATCGATTGTGCTGAGGCAGTGTACATCAAAGTTTTTCAACGCTCAAAATAATCGATTGTGAAGTTAATGACAATCGATTGTGAAGAGACAGTGTCCATCAGATTTTTCAAAGTCACAAAATAATCGATTGTGCACACATGACAATCGATTGTGTTGAGGCAGTGTCTTCCAGACTTTTTTTGAAGCTATTAAATAATCGATTGTGAATATATAACAATCGATTGTCACGAGGCAGTGTCTAAATTGATTTTTCAAGACTGGTATATAGTCGATTTTTAACTTAGTATAATCGATTGTATAACTAACCGTTGCCAAAATATTTTCAAATACTGTCAGGTAATCGATTGTTGATATTCTATAATGGATTGTTGAAATTAAAATCTGGAAAGAATTTTTTGAACGTTGCTGAATAATCGATTATTGATTTTGTATAATCGATTGTTTTACGTAAAATCTGGAAATGATTTTTTGAACGTTCCCAATAATCGATTGTTGATCTTAGATAATCGATTGTTAAGCGTAAAATCTGGGATTGATTTTTGGAACGATTGGCAAACAATCGATTGTGGCTTCTTGACAATCGATTGTCACATAGTAAAATCAGCAGTTCTTAATTGGCAATTAGTCAACGGTAATACAAGGTTTTTCAACTATAAATACAGCTTCAATTCAGTCTTTTGAGTACAACAACACACAACAACTGATCATACAATTGCTAAAGCTTGCATACTTTATTGCTTATCATTTTATATTTATTTCATAAGCTTTTGAGAGCCAAATTCTTGTCTAAAGTTGTTGCGATCTTGAGCGTATTCTTTTACTCATATCTACTCATTAAGGAGTGTCTTGTTTGAGTGCTTAGTGTATTGTACACTTGAAGAGAATTGTTATTCTCTTGTTGTAAGAAGGAACTTGTGTTTCCTTGGTTGAAGTCTTGGAGTGTTGTATCTCCGAGCAAAGGTGTTGAGGCTTATGTCCTCAAGTTGTAAAGGTTTGTTAAGCACTCGTAAGCTTGACAAGTTAGTGGAAATCTCGAGAGAGTCTCTCGGGGACTGGACTAGCCACGGGTTGTGGTGAACCAGAATACATCGGTGCGTTCTTTCTTATTTATCGCACTTATTTATTTCCTGCAATTTTCAAATTCCGCAAGTTTACGCTAATTTTTATTATAACGCTATTCACCCCCCTCTAGCATTAAGCGTATTATCTAACAATTGGTATCAGAGCCCAACTCTCTGAAGACTTAACCGTTTGAGAGAAACATCCATGGCTTCTACTCGTGACTCTTTTGCAGGAATAGGTGAAGGACAATGCTCCACCCGACCACCGCTATTCGATGGTACAAATTATACATACTGGAAGGAGAGGATGAGAATATTTGTCCAATCAAATAGTTTTCATCTTTGGAAGGTCATAACAAATGGAGAACAAATCCCAACCAAGAAGGTTGAAAATGAATGGGTACAAAAGAATACGATGCGGATGATATCCGAAAGGTGCAAAATAATGCTAAAGCTATTAATTTGTTATATTGTGCTGTAAATGCTGATGATTACAGGAAGATATCTTGTTGCACAACGGCGAAGCAAATGTGGGACAAGCTGGAAATTACGTACGAAGGTACGGACCAGGTAAGGGAAGCTAAAATTGACTTCCTAACCCATGCTTATGAATTATTTCACATGAAGGAAGGTGAAAAGGTGGATGAGATGTTCGAACGATTTTCAATAATCGTAAATGACTTACATGCTCTCAAGAAGACATTCACGGATAAGGAACTTGTCCGAAAAATTCTTAGAAGTCTCACTCCGGCATGGCGATCAAAGGCCGACGCGATTCAAGAGTCCATTGGCGTTTCAAATGTCACCATCGACGCATTAAGAGGTAATCTTAAGACTTATGAATCTACTATACTTAACCCTCTTGTTGATGATCAAAGGAGGCAAAGAATCGCTCTAAAGGCAAGCACAAGCCAACCGCAAGTTGATGAGGACGGAGACAACGAGTTTGGACTCGTTATCAAAAGATTTCAAAAGTTCATGCGAAAAGAGTATGAACGAAAGGGCAAAAAGCAAGGAGAACAAATAAAGTGCTATGAATGCGGAGAAACCGGGCACATCAAATCAAATTGCCCAAACATCAAAAAGGAAAAGAAACCTTTCAAAAAGCAACGTGCATTTATATCTTGGGGAGGAGACTCCGGAGATGAGTCAAGCGAAGGAGAAGAAGAGGAAAGCGCAAACCTTTGTCTTATGGCACAAGAAGACAAGAAGGATGAGGTATGTCAAATCTCTTCTAAGAATTTCTTTTCCCTTGAAGAAATGCAAAATGCTTTTGATGAGTTATATAGTGAATTTATTAAAGCTTCAAAAACTGTTAAAAGCATAAAAGAAAATGCTTCTTCAAAAGAAAAAGAATTTCAAAAACAACTCTCATTGAAAGAAAAGGATTTGGAAAAACTGGTTTTAGAAAATGAGAAGTTGAAAGAGGAAAACAAGTTTTTCGGAAAAAGAAGCGCCGACAAGCCCGAAAGCTCTATTAGAAATTGTACTTCTTGCATGCATCTCAAAAATGAAGTAGAAAGGCTTAAGGGCACCTTAGATAAGTTTAATTCTTCTCACAAAAATTTGAATGAGGTCCTTGTTAATTTGAAGTCAACCAAGCATGGCATAGGTTTTAAGAATGAGCCTAAAGAAAAGGTTGAAGCCAAACCTCAACCACCTAAGGCTCTACCTAGGATTAATAAAATAAATGCTCATCCTAGAAATAACATCCCTAGAACCAATATGCATGCTAGACCAAATGTTGAACACCTTAGAAGACCTAGAAATGACTTACCACCTAGAAATAACTACTCTAGAAATGATGCATATTCTAGGCCAAACAATAGAAGGAATTTTGAACCTTCTAGAACACCTAGAAATGACTTCCAACCTAGAAATAATTATTCTAGAAATACTGTACATCCTAGAACAAATAGTAGGAGAAATAATGTTCATGAAATGCGAAATAGTCATAGTGTCGAAAATAGAGTAAACAATTTTCGTCCGTCCAATTACTATGAACCTAGAAGGATGTATAATCCTAACGTGACTTTTCATTACTGTAGACGAATTGGTCATATTGCTCCTGCTTGCTTTACACATCATAGACATAACACTCAAACGCATCATTATGATATGCCTAACCCCCAAGGACCCAAAATGGCATGGGTACCTAAAACGCATTTTTGTTTTGTAGGTGTGTTTGAAGGGATCAAGTGTACTTTGGTACCTTGATAGTGGATGCTCCAAACACATGACGGGAGACGAATCCAAATTCCTTCAACTAGAACACAAGGAAGGGGGAAGTGTTATTTTTGGTGATAACAACAAAGGAAAGATTATTGGCATCGGATCGGTCGGTAAGGATGAAATCTCTTCCATAAAGCATATATTACTTGTGAAAGGTTTAAAACATAATGTCTTGAGCATAAGTCAATTATGTGACAAGGGAAATCTTGTTTTATTTTATTCAAATGAATGCCTAGTTTTTAGACGTAGCGATTTTAAAATCATCCTTCGTGGTTTTAGAATGGATAACATTTATATGGTTGATCTTGCAAACTCTTCACCCGATTATGTGAATTGTTTAATGAGCAAAGAGGATGATTCTTGGTTATGGCATCGTAGAGTAGCTCACATCAACATGCATCTTTTGAACAAATTGGTTTCACAAAATTTAGTTGTTGGTCTTCCAAATTTGAAATTTGAAAATGACTCTATTTGTGATTCTTGTCAAAAAGGGAAACATACAAAAGCATCTTTTAAATCGAAAAATATTGTTTCAACTACTAGACCATTGCAATTGCTTCACATGGATTTGTTTGGACCATCTCGCATTGAAAGTCTTGGTAGAAATCGTTATGCTTTTGTTATTGTTGATGATTATTCCAGATTTACTTGGACTTTATTTCTTGCCCATAAAAGTGATGCTTTCAGAATTTTAAATATTTCCTTAAACGTGTTCAAAACGAAAAGGAAACAACCGTCACTTCAATTAGAAGTGATCATGGGGGAGAGTTTTGATCACAATCTCTTTGCGGACTTTTGTGACGAACTCGGTATCGAGCATGCCTTTTCCGCTCCACGAACACCACAACAAAATGGGGTGGTGGAAAGGAAAAATAGGTGCCTCGAAGAGATGGCTCGAACCATGCTCGAAGAGGCTAAGATTCCCAAACATTTTTGGACGGATGCCGTGAGTACCGCATGCTACATCTTAAATAGAGTAGTCATAAGGCCAATACTCATGAAGACCCCTTATGAACTCTACAAGGGAAGGAAACCAAACATCTCCCATTTTAGAGTATTCGGTTGTAAAGTTTTTATTCATAACAATGGAAAAGATCAATTGGGAAAATTTGATGCTAAGTCCGATGAGGGAATTTTTATTGGGTATTCTTCACGTAGCAAAGCATATAGGGTTTTGAATAAAAGAACCGAAACTGTGGAGGAATCCCCTCATATTGTGTTTTCCGAGAATAATGCTCGCTTGGCGAGAAAGGATTCCGGTTTTGATCTTGCAGGTATTTTAGATAGCTTGAAAGACAAAATACAAGAGGAAACACCTAAGGAAAATCAAGACGAAATTTTGGAACAACCAACGGAGGAAGCACCACAATTGGAGAAAGAAACTAAAATGCCTAACGAGTGGAGAACAATCAAAGATCACCCTCTCGAATAGGTAATCGGCAACGTCCGAGAAAAGGTAAGTACCCGAAACACTCTTAAGAACACCCTAGGACACACTTCTTAAGAGATCACGCTCTCACTTGGCCACACTGGTTTAAGTTACTATTTCTTTACAAATTACTGACTTGAGCGTCGGAGACGTCTAATTCTATTTTGCAGGTATCGCCCTAAAGGTAGGGGGAATTATAAAGATATGGCACAGAACAATCGATTGTTACAGCTCAGAAAATAATCGATTATATATATGAAACAATCGATTGTTTTAGAAAAACACCGTGCACACTGTATCACAACAATCGATTACCATAATTTGACAATCGATTATTTCATGTCAGTAATTCAAAATTTGTTACCGTTTGGTCCTAAAATCGACTTGTGTCAGTTCCGAGATTCAGTCAAATCTTCATAACAATCGATTATTTCATTCCAATAATCTACTGTCTAACAGTCAGTGCAATTAATTTTCACCGTTTCTGAGGCTTTCAATTTTCTGCAAATTTTCACCATCAATGAAAAGCCACTATCCCCATTATAAATAGGCACCTCATATCTTCATTTTATTCACTCAAGCATCAATTTTAGCTCTCAAACTATAAAAACTCTTTTAAGTTTCTTGCAAAGCTCATTACTTCCTATTAAAAATGTCGGGCCGTCACTCTAAACGTTCCCGTTCAGCTAGGCATGGTGCATCCTCCTCTGCTGCCCCACCTCCTCCAAGTTACCCTTATCAAGATGGGTCCATTTTACAATTTAATTCTGACACCGAGCTTACTCGGTTTTTGACAAAATTTGAAAAGCGCGACATTCTTCCTCCTCGCTTTTCAACAAGCAAGTATCTTGAATCATACGCCCCTGCTGCCAACATGCTTAAAGAATGTCAACTTCTTGACTTTTTATATCTTACCTACCCTTATATTAATCCTCCATTGATTCAAGCATTTTACTCAAACCTTCATGAGGATGACGATGGTGAGCTTGTGACAAATATTAATGGTGTTCAAATTCTTTTGTCCAATGAAAACTTGCATTCCATTGCCCATCTTCCTCGAAGTGGCGAAAACATTACTCGCTACATTAGAGAAGCCGGCGCCTTATTTGATGAGAAAGCTCTCCTAAACCGAATAGGTATTATATCTTATGATCCTAATCTATCCACTCGGCGTCCTACTATCACAGGAATGCTCCCCGAGTATCGTTTGATTTTCTATTTCATCACCCGAGTCCTCAAGCCTCGGAAGCATAATCACACCACTCTTTCCCAAGAAGACGCTAAGCTCATGCATGCCATCATAACCGGAGCTCACATCAATTGGTGTAAGTTCGTCAAGATTCACATGCGTGACGCCATCAGAGATGATAGACCTCTTCCCTATGCCCTCCTTATTATGAATTTTCTTGAAGCTTCCGGATTCAACACTTCCATCGGTCCTCTCAAAAAGAGCACCAAGAAGTGGGAAATTTCAGAATCCTCCTTCCCCATGACAGCGATCATGTAGCTCCTGCTCCTCTTCCAACTCGTCGGTCGCGTCAGCCTCAAGAACCTATTCTTCAATCCATTTCCAATCAAATTGCTTCATTGACCACCTTTGTCGGTCAATTGACACATGAGATCCATGGATATTTTGACCATGTTCATTATCCATATGTCGGTCGTGTTCCCTTTGAAGCAGTGCCGGACGATAAGGCGGGAAATGATGATGAATAATTTCTTTATTTTATTGTTCCATGTTTGTATTGTTCCCATTATGTACCCGTTTTTTTAATAAATAAATAAGTTTTTTTAATTATTCCATTTTTTTGCTAATGGCAAAAGGGGGAAGATAACGGGTATGCACTATCAAGCACTCTCAATACTTATCGGCATAAAATGAGGGGGAATTCATATATTGAGGGGGAACAACTTGCATATCCATATACTTGTTGCATATCTTTTCTTGTCTTGAATCGTCATTATGAATTGCTTAATATGCATATCTCGATTAAAGTTTGCCATTATCAAAAAGGGGGAAATTGTTGGAAACACATTCTCAAGGCATTATACTAAACGTGCGTTCATATTTGTAGGTTTTGATGAATGACAAACTATGCGCAAATTGACATATGACGAGATCCAAGCATGAGCGCAAAATTGATATATATAGAGATTCAAGCACAAGACAAAGATCGAGATTAAGTTTTATATGAGTCGGTATTTAATTGTGATCTTGATCCGACAACTTAAACTCGAGACTTGGCTTCTCTCGTAAAAATAATTTTAGATCATGCATATTTAATTTAGAGCAAAATAATTTTAAATAATGCATATTTACCTTAGTCAAAATGATTTTTAAACATGCCTCAAAAATCTGGACTAAGATATTCGATTATGTACTTATGATAATCGATTATGTTTAAGTCAGCTGCTTGACAATCGATTGTGAACTTATGACAATCGATTATGTTAAGGCAGTGAGCATCAGATTTTTCAAATCTGCATGACAATCGATTGTGAACCTTATGACAATCGATTGTGCTGAGGCAGTGTACATCAAAGTTTTTCAACGCTCAAAATAATCGATTGTGAAGTTAATGACAATCGATTGTGAAGAGACAGTGTCCATCAGATTTTTCAAAGTCACAAAATAATCGATTGTGCACACATGACAATCGATTGTGTTGAGGCAGTGTCTTCCAGACTTTTTTCAAAGCTATTAAATAATCGATTGTGAATATATAACAATCGATTGTCAGGAGGCAGTGTCTAAATTAATTTTTCAAGACTGATATATAATCGATTGTTAACTTAGTATAATCGATTGTATAACTAACCGTTGCCAAAATATTTTCAAATACCGTCAGGTAATCGATTGTTGATATCGATTGTTGAAATTAAAATCTGGAAAGGATTTTTTGAACGTTGCTGAATAATCGATTATTGATTTTGTATAATCGATTGTTTTACGTAAAATCTGGAAATGATTTTTTGAACGTTGCCAATAATCGATTGTTGATCTTAGATAATCGATTGTTAAGCGTAAAATCTGGGATTGATTTTTGGAACGATTGGCAAACAATCGATTGTGGCTTCTTGACAATCGATTGTCACATAGTAAAATCAGCAGTTCTTAATTGGCAATTAGGCAACGGTAATACAAGGTTTTTCAACTATAAATACAGCTTCAATTCAGTCTTTTGAGTACAACAACACACAACAACTGATCATACAATTGCTAAAGCTTGCATACTTTATTGCTTATCATTTTATATTCATTTCATAAGCTTTTGAGAGCCAAATTCTTGTCTAAAGTTGTTGCGATCTTGAGCGTATTCTTTTACTCATATCTACTCATTAAGGAGTGTCTTGTTTGAGTGCTTAGTGTATTGTACACTTGAAGAGAATTGTTATTATCTTGTTGTAAGAAGGAACTTGTGTTTCCTTGGTTGAAGTCTTGGAGTGTTGTATCTCCGAGCAAAGGTGTTGAGGCTTGTGTCCTCAAGTTGTAAAGGTTTGTTAAGCACCCGTAAGCTTGACAAGTTAGTGGAAATCTCGAGAGAGTCTCTCGGGGACTGGACTAGCCACGGGTTGTGGTGAACCAGAATACATCGGTGCATTCTTTCTTATTTATCGCACTTATTTATTTCCTGCAATTTTTAAATTCCGCAAGTTTACGCTAATTTTTATTATAACGCTATTCACCCCCCCCCCCCTCTAGCGTTAAGCGTATTATCTAACATTAAAAATATCGTAACATATTAATTGCTATGTTAAGACAAATGTTAATGGAAAGGAATATTATTAAAAATTGAAATTATAAATAAAAATATGGAATCGACAAATAATATATTCAAAATAAACTAATTATCCAATAACTAGATTAAACTTGCATTGTTAGAAGACTTGAACCGTTGGAATTAATTATTTACAACTATTTGAAACTAGAATCAATCTTAATTACTAATGCATATTCGTAAGTTTATTAAACTTAAACGTTAACTCGTCTTGTTTGAACTCAAATCATGTCATAATGCCTAATTCACGAAATTAATTTAAATTCATGCTTTAACTAAATTCAGCTACGTTTTCGCGATTAACCTACTGTTGACAATATTAAAACCTTCATAGCTAGTGAACGAACCAGTTTTTCCACGCCGATTCACTAAAGACCAACTTATGTTATTTTCCTCGTATTCCAATTATTAAACAGTTCGACAGTAATGAGCATGCTTAAACATATACTACCTAATAACCAAACTAAAGCAGAGTATTATTTAATACATCACTAAAAAATTCCTAGTTATTCATAGCGACAGAAATTTACAGAATAATAATACATAAAATAGCCTAAATACAATCAGTAAAAGAAACAAAGAAAAAGCTAAATTAAAACTTCAAATTTCCATTCTTCATATGTATTCATGCTTTCACATTTCAGCTTACAGTATCGACAAGGTTACAGCCATGTACCTGGTATTAGAAGTAAAAGAAGAGGACGATCAGAAATCATCAAGGCAGTAATCAATACAACAAAACAGCAACAGCAGTAGCTAAACCCAGCAACATATTTCAACAAAACCCAATAAAATTTGTGACGATCCGGCCCCCCGTCACGTGAGTTACCACCCCATTTACCCCTTATTGTGTTGATTCATGTTTCAATATCAGTATTAGATTCAGTCGGGTGTAATTGGATTGGTTTTGGTTGAAAACGAGGCACATAGCCTCTTAGAAGAAAGCTTGTTTTAGAAAAGTTAATCGGAAGTTGACTATGTAGTTAGAGAGGTCGAATGTGAATTCTGGTGAGTCGGGTAGCTATTGGGGATCATTTGTGACATATGAGTGTGATCGAAATTGAATTTGGAGGTCCGGTGTAGAATTAGGCTTGAATTGGCGAAGCTGGAATTTTGGGGAATTCCGATTGATAGGTGAGATTTTGATCCGAGGGTTGGAATGGAATTTTGAGAGTTGCAGTAGCTTTTTCAGGTGATTTTGGATATGTATGCAAATTTTCAGATCGTTCGGAGGTGTTTAGGTCGGGTTTTGGATCAAATGCATGTTTCGAAAGTTTTAGTTTAACTTAGGTTTGAATCCGTTGTAATTTGATGATTTTGATGTTCATGATAGTATTTTTATCTTATGAGCAAGTTGTAATGAACTATTATAACATATCTGTGAGTTTGGTTGGGTTCCCAAGGGCCTCGGGGTGATGTCAGATGATGAAAATGAGAATTTTTGAAGTTGCAACATGTCTATTGCGTGAAGCTCCTGATATTTCCACGAAAGTGGAAGAAGCTCCGCAAAAGAGGCTACCGCAAAAGCGGTAAAAGACCGCAGAAGCGGTCATGGTAGTCATGAGGTAACTGCAGAGACAGTCATCGGACAACGGAAGCGGAGACCGCAAAAGCGGCATTTTGACCGCAGAAGCGGTACCGTGTGGTTTAAGTGAGACCTCATAAGTGGTCGCGTGGTTGCATATGCAGTGACCGTAGGTGCGGTCATTGACTGCGTAAGCGGAAATCGACTGGGGTTTTAAATGAACAGTACTTTCGAGTTTGAAAGAGAGGGATAAATATTTGGAACTTGGGGAAGGCGATTCTTGGGAGATTTTGAAGAGGGTTTCGAGGGTTTCCTAATTCTTGGCCTCGGATTATGTTTATATGGTGTAAAAACGTAGATTAAACAATGAAACTTAAGGATTTTAAGGCTAAAATGGTGGTTAGGCTTGAAACCTAAGAGAGGTTAAATTGGTGATTTGAGGGGTCAAACGAACTCCGATAGTTGTAGGTTTAATATACACGGACTCGTGGCCAGACGAGGAATCCAAAGATGTAATATTTAGAATTTTTTGAGTAGTGGGACCGGGGCTCGGGTTTTGCTAGTTTCGAGATTTTTGTTATATTTCGATTGTTTTTGATTGGGTGTTGTCCCATTAGCATATTATGATATATTCCTACTGATTTTGGTAAGATTTGACGCGCGGGAGGCCGATTTGAGGAGCTAAGGCATCGCGGGCTTGAGTTTTTGCCAGTTCGAGATGAGTAATACTTGGGAATGATATCCTTACGGTTTGAATCCCCGGATTTGCACATCTTAGTGTTGTATTGTGGTGACTTGCACGCTGGACCTGAGCGTGGGGTAGAGCACCGTTGGGGATTTTGACTTGGTCCATCCCGGTTGTTGTTTTTACCGCGAAATTGTAAATGATTTGTTGTTATCATTATAACTTGGGCTCATTGCCATACTTGGGCTTATTGCGGATTATTTGAACTCTTTATGAACTATCATCACTGTTTTCCTGACTATTTGAATTATTATTTGAAATCAGTCCATGTGATTTACATTGTTTCATGAACTCAGCTATATTTTTCTCAAACTGGAGTTTTAATTGATATTTGAACTATGGTTTGATCTGAGTATTATTGTTTTACGGATGCCGAGGGGCTTTTGACTATTTTGGACTGATTGAGGCCGAGGGCCACATGTGAGGGCATGAAGAGTGATGTAAGGAGGCTTTCAGGCCTCGAGTGTCATGTGAGAAGGCTTTCAGGCCTCGAGTGTTATGTGTGCATATGCACATACATGCATGTATCGGACTGCACGCTGCAATACTATATTATATGGATCGGACTGTACTCTGCAGTAGTATATTATATGGATCGGACTGCACGCCATAGTATTATAGCGCTTGGGCTGTAGGAGCCCCTCCGGAGTCTGTACACACCCCAGTGAGCGCTGGGTACCCATGGATCAAGCTACGCGCCGTAGCGGTCATGTGAATTGCATTGCATTCACGCATTCACTCCTCGTTGTACCACGTGGCATGACATTTAGCACTCATATATCATTGGCATACATAGTGTTACTTGCCTTGTTGACCAGATACCCTGGTGTTATATGTTAAGGAGTGTTGTGCCCAAGGGGCAGACTTATGAGCCGACTTGTTCTATCTGATATAGTATTCATATGCTGGGCTGTTAAAAATAAAAGAGACTTTGTAAAAGAGATTTCGAACTGATCTTGAGATTTCTCTAAAGGGATTTTTCACAGTATTTCATTTTTTTCTCAAAAGGTTGTACTGTCTTTATAGCATTTTGGTGTGCCCATACGTGTTTTCTTATCGTTCAGATATTATTCTCTCTTATAACCACTGAGTTGGAAGTACTCATTTTACTCCCTGCACTATGTGTGCAGATTCAGGTATTCTTGATGTTTAGCTGAGATAATTGTGGCTTCAGAGTTTAATTGGAGTTGTCGAGGTAGTTGTATGACGTTCGCAGGACCCGACTATTTCTCTATTCCCTTATTATTATTTCTGCAGTTTTGAACATTTGTATTATTGGAGTCTTGTTACTCTGCATTGTTATAGGCTCTAGACTCATAACACCAGGAATTTGGGAGATTATCCAGTTTGGTTTCCATCTATCAGTTAAGATTTTAGCTTTATTGTCGATAATGATATTAAATTAACTGATTTTGAGCTTCATGCTCGGGTTGAGAGTGTAAATGGTCGGGCTTTCTTAGCAGTTGTGTTGGGTGCGATCACGACCGGGATTGGGGTCGTGACAAGTTGGTATCAGATCCTAGGTTACTAGGCCTCATGAGTCATGAGCCGGTTAGTAGAGTCTCGCGGATCGGTACGGAGACATCTGTATTTATCCTTGAGAGGCTACAGAACCTTTAGGAAAACTTCACTTTCTTGGAATTCTTATCGTGCGTACTTGATTCATATTGAGATATATTTCTTGAAATTCCTTCCACACGTCTGTATGTGCACGCGAGCGCTCAATAGTATATGTGCCTTGATGGCTTGTGATTCCCCGATCGAGGGGCGAGATATAATCTCCGTGAGCTCATGGTGGGCCAGTCAGGAGGACATGAGGCCGGATCTTTGCCAATGGCTTGAGCACTGAGGTGTTGATTTTGTGATCTGGTGTTATGAACTTATACGTTTGGTATGGTCCCTAATTATGGGAATGGCGGCTGGATAGCTATGTGGTGAGTATCTTGGTACTGCGAGATGTTCCTATATGACTTGGGAGTGACGAAGAAGTCTGATGGATAATAGATGAGCTATTAAGTGTTTGTTTTCTATTGCGGTCTGATATGTAGCCCCAAGTTATGGGCGCGTGAAAAATATTTTTCATGTCTCTTAGTTGGAAAGTGTACATTTCATGTGGCAATATGAGCTCAGACTCAGAAAGACTAATTGAATGTGTAGCATATATGACGGAGGAAGGCATGTTGAAATATTGAAATGAGGCGAAGCAGGTGGGTTATCTCCTGTAGAGTGTTTTTTAGGGGTATGATCCTTATTTATATGTTAGAAGGTCTCATACGTAATTGAAGGGTATGTGTTGAAATTTGAGAATTTGGGGACACTTAAGAAAATGGACTCAGCTGATGTGGAAATGAATGCGAGGTTCGCAGAGAATGTCAGTGCCAGATGATCTGTGTATTCACAAACTTGTAAATGACTTGAGTTTAATCTCACTATAACATTGTGGAATCATTGGAGTAAAAGTGCTATGAGTTGTTACGAGTTCCTTGATATATGGCTTCAAGCCAAGTTGGGGAGGTTGTTGTTGGTCAGCTGATTGCACGGTTATGTGCAACGTTGTTCCTGTTTTAGGGATGATGGCGGATCCGTTATGGTTGTAGAAATGAGCCGAGGATGGCACGTGTGAGGAAATATTAGGGTATTTTTGAGCTGTTGTTGACAAAGAATGCTCGGTTTATAGAGAGGGAATATGGTTGTTTGTATCTATAGAAAATCATGTTCGGTGGTGTCAGAATACCAATAAGGCACGAGTGGTTCCGTTCATTTAGAGCGGGTGAATTACCGCGGAATAAGAGTGAATGACTCTCGAGAATGGTTTTACTGTGTCAAGATTTTGCATGTAACAACCTCGTGTCTTAAGTTTGTGTAGGTTGCTAGAGACGGTGTTTTCATTAGAAAAGATCAAGAATTGTGGTACTTTGTGTTAATCGTGGGATTCTACGTATCCGCATTTGGAAGGTAATGGTAAACGACTTCAGAATCGCAGGAAGTTCTTCAAAGTAAAGCATTCTGGAATGTGGTATTTCTGGGAAACATTTGAGAGGGTATTTAGCAGCTATGGGTCTTAGACAGTGTGGTTTTATGTGTGAGTCTCGTATGGTAACCAGGGTTGAGGTATCGTGGTGCTTCAGCAAATGAGAATATCAAATTAAAGACGAACCGGGAAGCAAATTGGATAAATGGAATAGTTGATAATGAACCGAATTTTTATAGTAAGGATATGATTAATTATTGTATGTGTTCGAGGCAATGAGCCTTACAAGTATTGTGCGGAAAAGCTTTTAAGTGTTGGCATTTTTCTTAACTTGGTTTGGGTAGAAGGATTCAGTCCTGGTAGTTTAGCTTGTGCAATGGAATTGGGAGAAGGAGTTCTTGATGTGTTTTACCGTGGTTTGAAAATGATTATATTTCCTATGGGTATGCGAAATTTCTCCTATATGAGATCATGAAATTTCTGGACTAGTTGAGTGCGTCGATGTCTGCGGCGCATGAGAGAGATAGAAGTCCTCATGATATCCTAGTGTGGCATGGTCTATGTGTTATGGTATGGAGAATTGAGATTTGCGTGTTCAAGGTTTTGGTTCAGTCATAATGGGGAGTCATTAAATTCATAAGCAGAATGGGCAGTTGCAAGTGATAGAAGAGTAAAACTTCAGATGATTAAAGAATATGGTATTGATATGCTAGTGATTTAGCGAGGGTTTATGTTCAGAAAAGGGGGCAAGGTAATGAAAAACTGATAATATTTGGTGGTATTGTGGGGTTCTCTTGTTGGATCGACCGTTGATAATTGAGTTGTTGATGGTGCAGGGAAAAATTTTGAATATCTTTCGTAGTATGAATGGATACTTGATGTGTGTTATGAATTCGTACTGCGGAGTGTGGGACCAGGCAAGTGATTCATGTGTTATATGTGTTGGAGACTAGAAGTTCTCGTGATCCGACTATGCACTGGTTGTAGGTCGTGTGTATCGACATCGTCTAGCGGTTATGGAATATTGGAGGTTTGAGTGGATCTTTCTTTGCTTGGTATGTTAAAATTTGGTTATGATATTAGATTGCAGACTGGTTATCTTAATGTCAGGTTGTCTAGACTAATGTGTTATGGGCTATGTCGGAAAATGCCACAGGCTGTGTGGCAAGGTGCATCGGATTAAGTTCTAGCAGGGTAGCTTGTATTCCAGAAACCACCGCACGAATGGCAAGCATTGCTTTATTGATTGGGCCTTCGTGGCGCATGTCAGTGCAGAGGCTTCTACCATTGATTCAGTTCCGGTATTGAGGTTTCGGATGCGTTTCTTGTGGTCGGTCATGAGACTATATGTGTTTATCGTAATGGGCAAATTTGGCTCGATGTGCATCTCTTTTGTGAAATATATATGTGGATCAGGTGGCACACCGCCACAGGAATGTTATCTGGATCGGGTTGCACGCTGCAACAGTGTGATGTTGAGAATAGTGTTCTATATGTTACCTTGTATGCATTACTTCCTGGTTTCTGATGAAGGTACGTATTGGGTGTTGCTCGGCGAATATCGCATCGGTTGTGTCCTTTCAGGATTGAATAAAGTATATTACTTGCTTCACCGTGGGTGTGATGGATTGCTGGGTTTCAAACCTCAATCTGCGCGTGGCTGTCCGTCTTGAGCATGTTGACTTGAGGTTCTTCATGGGTAACAGTGTTTGGATAGGATCGTGCGTTGTGGCAAGGCCACGTGAAGTTATGACCTTTCAAGGAGAATTCAGGTACTCTATTTCTACGATGTGAGACGGGATCTAAGTTTTGTGTTGCAATGGTATTGTTGAGCTTCAGGTACAACTCTTTCATTGAGTCATTGTCATAATTTGAGTATGTTCAGACTGCTTCTCATTGGTGCGTGTATTACGCAAGTTGTGGACTAGGCCTGCATCAAGGTGTCATATCACCAGAGGGTTGGTTGGAGTCAAAGTGGTCATTGGAGTCATTAATGAGTACGAACCAATTTGATTTCAGTCTGTTAGAAAGGTAATATCTGGGTTTGGCTCGGAAATTTGTTGTAGTAGCAGTCAAGAGGGAAATGGATTCATGAATGGTTGATCTGAGAGATGGTTTCATTATATCGCGTGTTTCAGTTGTCGTTGGCAGTATATGAAGGCATTAAAATGAGACTCTATTTAGAAAGAGATTTTCTATCGATATTTGTAACGACCCGACCGGTCGTTTTGAGTAATTAAGCTCCGTTCAGCGGCATAAGGTCTGGAGCAGCTGCGAAACATGAGCATCGACTTGCGTTCATGGTGGAATTCAATTTTCGGATGGTTTAGAGTTAATCATAGAGAAGAAACCTTATTTTGGGAGTTAAAATGGTGAAAATTTGACCGGAACTACACTTTTGTGTAAACAACCCCATAATGGGTCATAGATGATCTCGCCGGCTTTGTATGGTGATTTCGGACTTAGACACGTGTCCGGATTCAGATTTGGAGGTCTGTAGAGTAATTGATGCATTTCGGCGAAAGTTGAAGTTGGAAAATGAAGAAGTTTGACCTACAGTTGACTTTTGGGAAATCGAGGTTAGAATGTGATTCCGAGAGTTGTATCAACTCCTTTATGTTATTTTGGACTTGTCTGCAAAATTCGGCATCATTCCGAGTTGAATTGATAGGTTTCGGCATATGATTCGTTATTTGAAGATTTGAAAGTTCATAAGCTTGATTTTTGGTTCGATTCGTCACTTTGATGTTGTTTTATGTGAACTGAAGCTTCGAGGGAGTCCGTGTGAGGTTACATAACTTGTGTGTGATTAGACGGGGTCCGGGGGCCTCGGGTGTGTTTCATATGGGCAACAGGTCATTTTTCTTTGCTTTTGGACTGCTGTTGCTGCTTCTGGTACTCCTTCAATGGGATTGCACTCGTGTGCCCGCGATTGCAGAGGGTCTTCCTCTCTTCACTTCGCGATCGCATCCTCTCCCCGCGTTCGCATAGCGTAAATTAGGGCCTGGGCACTGACTGCCTTTTTGCTCTTTGCGTTCGCATGAAGTCCCATGCGATCGCATAAGCCACCAACTCAACCCTTTGCATTTGCATCCATTTTCCTGCGAACGCAATGCAAAAATTTTGGGCCCTCTGAATCTCCTCTATGCGATCGCAACCCATACTCCACGATCGCATAGAACAAAATCTGGGCAGACAGATTTAAATCCCAAATTCGAGGATTTCACCATTATTTCACATTTTTGACTTATGGAGCTCGGTTCTTGGCGATTTTTGAAGGAATTCTCACCTGGGCAACTTGGCTAAGTGTTTCTCACTCGATTTAGACCACTGTTCATGAATCTCCTCTTAATTTCATCCTTTAATTTCAGATTTTGAATGAAAAATGGGTAGAATTTCATAGACCAAATTATTGGGTTTTGAGGGAGTGTTTGACCTTCGATTTCAGAGAATTTTATATGGTTAGACTCGTGAGAGTACGAGGGTTCTGAAAATATTAAATTCATCTGGTTTCGAGACGTTGGCTCGAGGGGCGTTTTGGTATTTTACCTAATTTCGCGCATTGCTTTGAATTAAATTGTAGAATCGTTTGCTTGAAATTATTTACAATGTGTGAATTAATTGAATGGATTTGGGCTATTTGGAGTCGAGAACTCGTGGCAACAACGTAGTTGCTAGTTGATTTTAGCCGGTTTGAGGTAAATATCTTGCCTAACCTTGTGTGGGGGACTTTCCCTTAGGATTTGAGTCTTCTCTGTTGATTGCATTCCGTGTACGCGAGGTGATGAGTACGTGCTCGGATTTATTTGTGGTAAATTGTCCCTTTAAGTCCCTTAGACTCTTGAAATCACCGAGTTTGAACATGATATTGATACAATTGAGTTCCCTGTTATTAGTTTCAACTCTACATGTCTTACTTGGTATTGTTTTCTCTTCTTGATTTATTCTTGCTGTTTAATTGACTTCTTACGTGTTTAACTGAAGATAATCACCCTTCTATAGTCATATTATCCGTCCTAACTACTTGCCTTTAATTCGAAATCATAAATGTCATATCTCATGTAATTAATCGGCCTTAGTTGAAAAGAAGATGGATATTATATAATTAGTTGATATTTCCTTAAATTGTAATTATTTGATTCATGTTAACTTCCTTACTATTGGATACTCCTTGATTGTAAGTTCATCTATGACCTCGTGCAAATATATTACATGTCCAATTGTTGTGGTATCGGTGTAGTTATTATGCGCTTATTATGTCTTATTTTATCGTTGAGGTTATTTTGTTTCCCTTGGTGTTTTCGTGACCTTATTAGCTATTGTTGATTCCCTTGCCGGGACGCTATTGTTTCTGTTATTGATTCCCTTGCCGGGACGTTATTGTTCTCTTGTTGATTCCCTTGCTGAGACATTATTGTTTTCTGTTGTTGACTCCCTTGTCGGGATGTTATTGTCTTCCATTGTCTACTCCCTTGCCGGGATATTGCTATTCTATTGTTTGGGATGTACATCTATGTTGCTTGTGTTGTATTGCAGGATACCAAGAGATCCCCAGTACACCTATTGAGGATACCAAGAGATCCTCGTAATACCAAGAGATCCCCAGTATATATATTGAGGATACCAAGAGATCCTCGGGATACCAAGAGATCACCAGTACACCTATTGAGGATACTAAGAGAACCTCGGGATACCAAGAGATCCCCACTACACCTATTGAGGATACCAAGAGATCCTCGGGATACCAAAAGATCCCTAGTACATCTATTGAGGATACCAAGAGATCCTCAGGATACCAAGAGATCCCTAGTACACATATTTATGTTTGAGACTACGGGACGATATCTTGGGAGATCCCCGTTAAACTCATTGTGTTCTGAACTGATATTTTCATTGATTCTATCCGGGTGCGAATAATTCGGGTGTTGATCATTCCATTTCTTATACTTGCTAGTTGGTAGAATTCTTATTACATACACTTGCACAAGCATACACGTAGTTGGACCCTCCTATTAGAGATGAATCCCTCATGTTTTTGCTAGGGGTGGAGATACGCCCTCGTTTACCCATTATATATGTAAGAGTGGCCTAGTTGATAAGTTAGTTGTTAGCATGACTGTGAGAGTAATAGGGCAGAAGATGCCAAGTATTAGACTTCAGATGTTGGGTTTTCAAGAATTGTGGCTGGCCCGAGATTTTGGTAAAAATTGTGGAAAAAATTGAAAAGACCTTATGTAAGCATCATTGCAAAATAATGAGTTAGTGACTTGTTTGTTCTTGCTGTGTTGTGACCTTAGGATTGGGATTATGATTCTGCAGTCATTTCGCATCATCATTTATTATATTCTCGTTGTTAATTGTTGTCCTTTTTCCTTCCTTGTGAGTTGCAACATTTAGTCATTCATGCAGTCTTTACATAATTATATATCGTTTCCATTATCCCTATGATTATACTATTTGTTGACCGGTAGGTGTATTAACTGTCCCTCGTCACTACTCCATCGAGGTTAGTGTTGATATTTACTGGGCACCGCTGTGGTGTGCTCATGCTACTCTTCTACACACTTTTGTTGTGTAGATACAGGTATCCTCATTCAGATCTGTCAGCCTTTTAGGGTGGTGTATAGCTAGAGACTTCGAGGTATATCTGCTGCGTTCGCAGACCGAGGAGTCCCTTTCCAGCTTTTTGTAATAAGTATAGTTCTTCCGGTATTTCTCCTTGTATAGACATTCTTGAGTCAGAGCTTCTTATATATCCTTTAGCTTGTGATTTGTGAGATTCCGGGTTTTGGGAACTTTGTTTAGCTATGAGAGTTGATATTGTATGTGCCAAGTTGCACCTTGATCATTGATGTATTTATTTGGTTCAGTTTAAATATTTTCTTCTGCAATTGATTAAACTTCCGCATTGCTTAGGCTTACATCGTCGTAGCGACTAGGTGCCATCACGACATGTTCACGGAGGGCGAACTGGGGTCATGACAATATTGGTTGTTGTGGGCAGCTGTTGTGAATGGAAGTTATCGCTGAATGTGTTTGACTTATGTGGGATATCATAAGATTGCATCCGAGGTTGCAGGTATAGATTATTACAGCTGGTTCGGGTTTATTCTGAGTAAAAATGTGAGGTTCTGATCTTGTGTAAGATTTTAGTTATATTGTGTTGTCGGACCTAGATGAGATAGGGTGACGTGGGATCACCCCGGTTTATATGCATGAGAAAGTTATCAACTATTAGTGAACTTCTAGGACGACTCTGGGTCTGCTCGAGGACGAGCATTTCTTTAAGTTGGGTAGGGTGGGACGACCCAGCACGGCATCACGTGAGTTACCACCCCGTTTCCCCTTTATTTTGTTGATGTATCAATATCATTATTAGATTCGGTCGGGTGTAATTGGATTGGTTTTGGTTGAAAACGAGGCACATAGCCTCTTAGAAGAAAGCTTGTTTTAGAAAAGTCAACCGGAAGTTGACTATGTGTTAGAGGGCTCGGATGTGAACTTCGATGGTTCAGTTAGCTTCGGGGGATTATTTGTGACCTAGGAGTGCGATCGGAATCAAATTTGGAGGTCCGGTGTAGAATTAGGCTTGAATTGGCGAAGTTGGAATTTTGGCGAATTCCGATTGATAGGTGAGATTTTGCTTCGAGGGTCGAAATGGAAGTTCGAGAGTTGCAGTAGCTTCGTCAGGTGATTTTGGATATGTCTGTAAATTTACAGATTTTTCGGAGGTGTTTAGGTCAGGTATTGGATCAAATGCAAGTTTGGGAAGTTTTAGTTTAACTTAGGCTTGAATCCATGGTAATTTGATGATTTTGATGTTTATGATAGTATTTTTATCTTATGAGCAAGTTGGAATGAAGTATTAGAACATATCCATGCATTCGGTTGGGGTCCCGAGCGCCTCGGGGTGATGTCGGATGATGAAAATGAAAATTTTTGAAGCTGCAACAGGTCTGTTGCATGAAGCTCCAGATATTTCTGTGAAAGTGGAAGAAGATCTGCAAAAGCGGCTACCGCAAAGGCGGTAAGAAACCGCAGAAGCTGTCATGCAAGTCATAAGGGAACAGCAGAGGCGGTCATCAGATCGAGGAAGCGGGGACCGCAAAAGCGGAATTTTGACCGCAGAAGCGGTCCCGTGTGGCTTAAGCGAGACCGCATAAGCGGTTGTGTGGTCGCGTAAGCGGTGACCTCAGGTGCGGTCATTTGACCGCGTAGGCGAAAATCAACAGGGGTATTAAGTGAACAGTGTTTCCGAGTTTGAAAGAGAAGGAGAAAATATTTGGAACTCGGGGAAAGCGATTCTTGGGCGATTTTGAAAAGTTCGAGGGTTTCCTTCAGGTAATGATTCTTGGCCTCAGATTATGTTTATATGTGTAAAAACGTAGATTAAACACTGAAACCTAAGGATTTTAAGGCTAAAAATGGTGGTTATGGCTTAAAACCTAGGAGAGGTTAAAGTGGTGATTTGAGGGATCAAACGGACTCCGATTCTTATAATTTTTGTATGCATGGACTTTTGGCGAGACGAGGAATCCAAAGATGTGATTTTCAGAATTTTTCGAGAAGTGGGCCCGGGACTCAGGTTTTGCTAGTTTCGAGATTTTTGTTATATTTCGATTGTTTTCGATTGGATGTTTTCCCATTAGCATATTAAGATATATTCGTACTGATTTTGGTTATATTTGACGTGCGGGGAGGCCGGTTTGAGGAGCAAAGGCGTCGCGGGCTAGAGTTTTTGCTGGTTCGAGTTGAGTAATACTTGGGAATGATATCTTGAGGGTTTGAAACCCCGGATTTGCACATCTTAGTGCTGTATTGTCGTGACATGCACGCTGGACCGGAGCGTGGGGTAGAGCACCATTGGAGATTGTGACTTGTTCTGTCCCGATTGTTGGTTTTTACCGCAAAATTGTAAGTGATTTGTTGTTATCATTATGACTTGGGCTCATTTCCATACTTGGGCTTATTGCCGATTATTTGAACTCTTTATGAACTATCATCACAGTTTTCCTCCTTATTTGAATTATTATTTGAACTCAGTCTATGTGATTTACACTGTTTCACGAACTCAGCTATATTTTTCTCAAACTTGGAGTTTTAACTGATATTTGAACTATTGTTTGAGCTGAGTATTATTGTATTATGGATGCCGAGGGGCTTTCACTATTGTGAACTGATTGAGGCCGAGGACATATGTGAGGGCATGAAGAGTGACATAAGGAGGCTTTCAGGCCTCGAGTGTTATGTGTGTATATGCATATACATGCATGGATCGGACTACACGCCGCAGTAGTATATTGTATGGATCGGACTGCACGCCATAGTAGTATATTATATGGATCGGACTGCACGCCGGAGTAGTATATTACATGGATCGGACTGCACGCCGCAGTATTATAGGGCTTGGGCTGTAGGAGCCCCTCCGGAGTCTGTACACATCCCTAGTGAGCGCAGGTTACCCATGGATCGGGCTACGCGCTATAGCGGTCATATGCATTGCATTCACGCATTCACTCCTTGTTGTATCATGTGGCATGACATTTAGCACTCATATACCATTGGCATACATACTATAACTTGCCTTGTTGACCATATACCCTGGTTCTATATGTTAAGGAGTGTTGTGCCCAAGGGGCAGACTTATGAGCCGACTTGTTCTATCTGATATAGTATTCATATGCTCGGCTGTTGAAAATAAAAGAGACTTCGCAAAAGAGATTTTGAATTGATATTGACATTTTTCTATAGGGATTTTTCACAGTATTTCGGTTTTTCTCAAAGGGTTGTACTGTTACTATAGCATTTTGGTGTGCCCATACGTATTTTCTTATTGTTCAGATATTATTCTCTTTAATTACCACTGAGTTGGAAGTACTCACTTTACTCCCTGCACTATGTGTGCAGATTCACGTATTCTGGAAGTTTAGCTTAGATAATTGCGGCTTCATAGTTTTATTGGAGTTATCGAGGCAGCTGTTGACGTTTGCATGACCCGACTCTTTCCATATTCCCTTATTATTATTTCTGCAGTTTTGAACATTTTTATTATTGGAGTCTTGATACTCTGCATTGTTAGAAGCTCTAGACTCATGACCCCCAGGTCTGTGGGAGATTATCCAATTTGGTTTCCATCTATCAGTTAAAATTTTTCTTTATCGTCGATAATAATATTTAATTAACTGATTTTGAGATTCATGCTCGGGTTGAGAGTGTAAATGCTCGGGCTTGCCTAGCAGTTGTGTTGGGCGCCATTACGACCGGGATTGGGGTCGTGACAAACCAAAAAATACAAATAGAAATGGACTTTAACCCACAGCAATATCAACATAAGCCAAATGAACTCAAAGACACACTAGAGTTGCGTAAGATCAGTGTTAGTGTATTTGAATCAAGAGAAATGAAATTAATAAAGCAAAAGAGAAGCTTCAAATAAACAGTAGGTTTTTAGCTCTCTTATTTTATTTTTTAACTCTCAATTCTTTTTTTATTCTCTGTTTTTTCCTCCTTCTTATTTTAATGACTCTCTTCATCTCCATTTACATCATTATGCCTTGTTCCCCACTGACCCTTGTCCCTTCTTTAATTTAATTCAAAGTTATGGGCCCATATTTAATTCATTCCCATACAATTATGTCTTGTTCCCCCACCATATTATTTTAATACCTTATTTTAATATTATAGTGCTTAGTGGACGGTGCACTCAAAAATAAATAATTGTTCAAATTTTCAATTCCAAAAATACCCCTTTGAAACTACTAAAATTACCATTTTACCCACATCGGCTATAACCAATTCACCTAATCAATTAACCAAAATACAGCAGCTATAACCAATTCCTAATACAATTCAATCAACAAATTCAAACTATATAATGAACAACAAAGAACCAACTGAAATTATTTTGTTTGAACAACATTTTTAACAACAAACATACTTTCAGATTCAACAACAATAACAAAACTGAATATAACAAACAAGTAAATTCAAGTCACTAAACTCAATCATCAATTGAACTTCAAGTTAAATCCAATAACACTACAACCAAGATAAAAGATTCAAGTAATTAAACTAACATACTTCTATATTAAAGCATAAACAAGAAAAAATGATTGAAAACAAACTGAAGAAATAATTAAGAAATGATAAACAATAAACAATAAAAGGATCAAACATATACTGATTTCAGATCCGAAAATATCAAACAAAAGATGGACATAAATGAAACTTAAACCAACTAAGTGGATCGGAACAACGACGAACTCGAACGGAAACGGAAAACTCGAATCAAGACTGTCAACGACCTCGACACTCACCTTCGACGACCTGAAACTCGGACGACAAATGACGGGGGCTGTTTTGGTGAGCGAGATGGTGGTCGTTTGGGCTGGTCGTTCGACCTGGGCTGGAGGGTGGTCGACTGGTGGTGGAATAGTTGTGTCAATGGCGGACGAGCTTCTGGCTGAGGAAGCGTGTGGAAGACGGGGTAGCTAGGGCTTAGGGTTTTAGTTAATGAAGGAGGTCCTCCTTAGGGTATTCGTGGGGCTGGTTTCATGGTGGGGCTGGTTTCACGGTGAGGGTGACGGGCTGGAAGTGGCGTGGTAATGGTGTTTGGACGTGAGGCGTGCAGTAGGTTATGGCGGACTTCTGGTGGTGCAGTGGTTATTGATGACGCTGAAACGTGACAGTGATGGTAGTTTGGGATGTGAAGGTGATGGGCTGGAGGTGAAGGCTGGAGCTGGACGGAAAGTTGTGTGTGGCGTCGTGGAGGTGGGCAGCAGCTGGTTCACATGGATGGTCGTTTGGGACTCGGGGAGGGTGGTGTTGGTTCGTCGTCGCTGGAAGGTCATTTGGTTGCTGCGCTGCTCATGAACGAAGAGGGGGAAGGCAGCAATGGGGCTGGCTAGAGCTCGCGACTAGAGGGGTGGTATGGAGAAGATGAAGAGGGAGGGTGGGTGCTTAGGTGTGACGGCTGAAAATGTTTAGGGTGTCTTTAGGGTTTTTCTTTTGGTTTTGTTAATTGGTTAAGTGAAAGAATGAAAAAAAATAAAAAAAATCCAAAAAGGATGGCGGTGGAAATGGACCCGGTCAGGGTATGGGTGTGGGCGTGGTAATTGGGCAATGTTTTGGGCCTGTGATTTAGAATTAACGAAGAGTACCAACTCCGATTTTGTTCTTTTATTTTTCGTTCTCTTTTCTTTACTTTCTAATTAATAAAACTAAAACTTCTAAATTAAGTTATAAACTAAATTAACTTATCAAAAATACTAATTAATTTCTAATAACAATTACCATACAAAATTAAATAATAATTAAAACACAATCACACAATTTGGATATTAAAGGCTAAATGCAAATGCGATATATTTTTGTAATTATCATTCTTGTAAAACAAACTTAATTACTCCTAATGTAGAACCTAAATTATAAATTCAAATACGCTATATTTTTGTATTTTTATTAATTTAACAAATAAACATGCACAGACAAATGCAAATAATACAAGAAAAATAATACAAAATTCACAACAATTGCAAACAAACTAAAAAATGTTTTATTTTGAATTTTCTGGGAGTAATTCATATATAGGGCAAAAATCACGTGCTCACAGCTGCCCCACTTTGTCCGAAAACACGAAGAGTTTTTGTGCAAAGATAAAGTAGCAGATACGAGCTATTTTTGTCCGTTTGAGTACTCCTTTTGAAGCATTTTCTTTGAAAGATTTGACCGAATCTTTGCTTCAAAAGTTTCCTACATATCTTGGGCTAAACAGGAATCATGTCAATATAGTTCGGAAAGTTTTGGTAGCTGGGACTACCATGGGACTGCAATTCTGCTGTTACTACTATTACTACTGCTTACTGATCTCCTTATTATATCGTGCTAAATGAAAATTCATGAAGTTAGGCTGGACTACGGATCACAAGATCTTATCTATATTCAACTTGTTCTTGCTGCCGTGCTTTCTTGTCGGCTTGTGTTTCTTCTGGTACTTCTTCCTTCCAAAAACTGATGGAGAGGACACTGGCCTTTATCTTTTTCTGAACACAGGTTTCCTTATTTTGTTCTGTCCGCTAAGGATGCGGCTTTCTTCATTATGCTAAGGACATTTTGTTGTAACCTTCTGCCTTCCGGTGGGTTACTGATTTCAAGACCTGAAATTTAAAGACTGAAAACTATTCCCTCGTTATACAGGTGGGCGCCTAATTTCTAAGACATGAAATGTATTCCCTAGTTATACAGGTGGGAGCCCAAATGCTAAGACATGAAAGTATTTCCTTGTTATATAGGTGGGCGCCTAACTGCTAAGACATGAAATGTATTCCCTTGTTATACAGATGGGCGCCTAATGGTAAAGACATGAAAAGTATTCCCTTTTTATACAGGTGGATGCCTAATGGTAAAGACATGAAAAGTATTCCCTTGTTATACAGGTGGGCACCTAATTGCTAAGACATGGAAAGTATTCCCTTGTTATACAGGTGGGCGCCTAATTGTAAAGACATGAAAGTATTCCCTTGTTATACAGGTGGGATCCTGACCTCAACAACAACTTTGAAAATAAAATGCATTTGGCAATGAAATATATACTTTGGCAATGTTTATGCAAGCAGGACCATTCGGGTCGAAATAAATTAAATGTCTTTTCGAGGAAGGATTAAATTCCATATCCTATTTAAGGGCGGATAGACCCAATATCCTATTTGAGGGCAGATAGAACCAAGTCTATCCTATTTGAGGGCGAATAGAACCAAGTATATCTTATTTGAGGGCGGATAGAACCAAGTATATGCTATTTAAGGGTGGATAAAACCAAGTATATCCTATTTGAGGGCGGATAGAACCAATGTATCCTATTTTAGGGCGGATATAACAAATGTATCCTATTTGAGGGTGGATAGAACCAAGTATACCCTATTTGATGGATGATAGAACCAAGTATATCCTATTTGAGGGCGAATAGAACCAAGTATATCCTATTTGAGGGCGGATAGAACCAAGTATATCCTATTTGAGGGCGGATAGAACCAAATATATCCTATTTGATTGCGGATAGAACCAATGTATCCTATTTGAGGGCGGATAGAACAAAATATTTCGTATTTGAGGGCGGATAGAACCAAGTATATCCTATTTGAAGGCGGATAGAACCAAGTATATCATATATGAGGGCGGATAGAACCAATGTATCCTATTTGAGGGCGGATAGAACCAATGTATCCTATTTGAGGGCGGATAGAACCAATTATATCCTATTTGAGGGCGGATAGAACCAAGTATATCCTATTTGAGGGTGGATAGAACCAAGTATATCCTATTTGAGGCGGATAGAACCAATATATCCTATTTGAGGGCGGATAGAACCAAGTATATCATATTTGAGGGCGGATAGCACCAAGTATATCGTATTTGAGGGCAGATAGAACCAATGTATCGTATTTGAGGGCGGATAGAACCAATGTATCGTATTTGAGGGCGGATAGAACCAAGTATATCCTATTTGAGGGCGGATAGAACCAAGTATATCCTATTTGAGGGCAGATAGAACCTAGTATTTCCTATTTGAGGGCGGATAGAAACAAGTATATCCTATTTGAGGGCAGATATAAATATCCTATTTGAGGGCGGATAGAACCAATGTATTCTATTTGAGGGTGGATAGAACCAATGTATCCTATTTGAGGGCAGATAGAACCAAGTATATCCTATTTGAGGGCTGATGGAACCAAGTATTTCTAATTTGAGGGCAGATATAACCAATTATATCCTATTTGAGGGCGGATAGAACCAACCATATCCTATTTAAGGGCGGATAGAACCAATGTATCCTATTTGAGGGCGGATAGAACCAATGTATCCTATTTTGAGGGCGGATAGAACCAATTATGTCCAATTTGATGGCGGATAGAACAAAGTATATCCTATTTGAGGGCGGATAGAACCAAGTATATCCTATTTGAGGGAGGATAGAACCAAGCATATCCTATTTGAAGGTGGATAAACCTGACATGTGGTGCTCGATTTGGTAATTACAAAGATTGATGCAGCACAAAAAGCTTGATATGATGTAGAGATCCTTATATGGACATAGCTTCCGTCCCTATGTTAAATAAAAGAAAATTTCGTCTCTTTAAAGTGCGGTGAGTGGTCGTGCCACTCCTGCTAGGGATGGTTTTTCCTTTATAACTTGAAGTGATTTCCTCGTTCCTCCGAGAAAATTTTCAACAGTGGCAGAAAATGTTCTGCCTCAGTTTTAGTGATCATCTTTGTGGCATGTCTTTCCGCTATAAATAACATTTTCTTTCCCAGCTTCAAACCAAAGAAAAATTTGTTAGTTTAAAATGTGGTGTGTGGTCGTGCCACTCCTGCTGGGGATGGTTTCTCCCTTTCCATTTCCCTGCTCTGCGTTCCTAAAACTTGTTGGGGAATGATGTTATTTGTCGGGGATGATATTCCTGTTGGAGATGGTTTTTCTTTTCCTTACTTCCCCGCTCTGTGTTGTCCGACCCTCTTGGAACTTGGTTGAAAATCTACCAGGGATGCTCATGCATCTCGACGATCCTTATCCACAAATTTCTCAACTGTTGTTTTTTTCCATACTTTTCCTGAAATTCATCATCTGGTCTTGCAACTAATTCCTTTTTCATTTTATTACCTTATCTTTGGCCTGTCCTATTCACATTTTGATTTACACCATTTTGGAAACTGGTAGTAAGCTCCAAAAAATCCTTCTCAAAAACAAATTGCTGGAGAAAAGTCTTTAAACAAAGAAATGAAAAGTGATGACTCCAAAAGATAGAAAAAAGGAAAAAGTCTTTCTGAACAAATGCTAGGAAAAAGAAAATAAAAGAGCTTATCTGAATGGTATGACCGATCCCAACAATCTTATTGCGTATTCTAGATTAATCAACCCAGTCTATATTTATCAATCAATCTTTCTAATGGCCTCATTTTTCTGGGGATAAACAAGCAACCAACTCTTTGCCAAATGCGGATCATTTCCGCCAATCTTATCTTGTCGCCTCATAGTGCCTTTCGAGGGGTTTTCACTAATAAGACTCCCTCATTTCTCTCAACTCTCGTCGCCTTATGGTGCCTATGAAGGTTTTCACAATAAGACTCCCTTATTTTGTTTCTCTCAGCTTTCATCGCCTTATGATGCCTGTGAATGTTTTCATCGATAAGGCTCTCTCATTTTATTTTTCTCTCTCAACTAGGGATTGGAGTGTTACCGATAAGATTCTCTCTACTGGGGATTCTTTTGTCTATCAATTCCTTCAGCTCATGATCCTCTTTCAATCGAGGATCAATTTGTTGTTCTCGGCTTTCATTTTCCTGACTTGGCACCTCTCGAATACTAATCGGGAGGTCTTTCTGGACATCAAATATGGGTTTTTGTGTGGGGCTAAAAGAAAAGGATATCAAAGATTCAAAATAACTTAATGGGAAATATTACAACTCTCGGAATCAAACTTCTTTCTCAAAACTCAAAAGCATAACTTCTACCCCAGTTTTCCTGCTTGGGGAGGCGCCTACGTATCCTCTTTAAGGAATCAGGTCAAACGTAGTTCCCTCCATTATTTTGTTTTTCTTGTGATTTTTCTTTTGTTTTTGTTATTAATATTACTTTTTTTTCTTCTCTTCTATTCTTCTCTTTTTTTTCTCCTTTATTTTCATTATCGCTTTTTTATTTTCATTAACAATTCCAAGAGAGGCGTATGAAAGAATAAATAAGGCTCAAAAGGGGGAAGCAAAGGTTAAAGTGTTTGGATAGAAGAAAGAATTGCCTCCGTCATTGTCCAAACAAACAAACAATTATTATCAAAGATATCATACAAAATATTTTTTGACTGCGTCGGAATTGATAGCCATGTCGATACATCTTCCCTCGACATTAACCAAACATAAAGTGCTATTGGATGACACTCTGGTCACAATGAATGGTCTTTTCCAGTTCGGGGCGAACTTGCCCTTTAATTCGGGCTGACGTGGCAGGATTCGTTTCAACACTTGTTGCCCCACTACAAATTTCCTGGGACGCAGACTCTTATTGCATGCTCTTGCATTTCTCTTTTGATACAACTGGCCATGACACACAGCTGCCAATCTCTTTTCATCAATTAAGCTCAACAGCTCCAAATCGGGCTTTGACCCATTCATCATCATCAATCCTAGCCTCAACGATAATCCGGAGGGATGGAATTTCAAATTCTGATGGTATCAGTGTTTCAATTCCGTATACCGACGAATAAGGAGTTGTACTACTGAAGTACGACCAGTAGTGCGATAACTCAACAATGCAAATGGCAACTTTTCATGCCATTGCCTGGACCCTTCTTCCACAATATCTTCTCTATGTACATGTTGGCTGCCTCAACTGCTCCATTCGGGTTTTGACCCACTCATTATTATCAATATGCCTCGTATAATATTAGTTCATAATCAGATTTATTTTTTAGACTGGGCATCGTGCATGCCATGTCATTAGAGTCAGTATAAAGAGAACTGTTCAGAAAGAGAAAAAGAAGAAAACAAAATTAAACTAAAGTAAAAGTGAAGAAAGTTTTTTTATTTTTTTTTCCATTTTTCATTGAATTATGGGAAACATGGTTTCACACTTGGCCGTATACAAAAATAAAAGAAACTGGATTACAACCCTGTAATAATCCAGAAAAAGAGAAGGAAAATCAAAGCCCACTATCAAGACTCCCTCTGGATAGGACGGGGAGTATCCATCCGATTGTTGATTTTTTGCTTTTAGTCCTACAAACTATACCTCCGCCATGCTGGAGCCTTCCCCCCATCACCATGACTGGCTTGTCATCTACCTTTTCTAAGTGTACCGCCGCTTTTCCACTGGCTGACTTTACATTCGGACTGACACGGATCATCATTACTATTTGTTGAGGGCTTCTCGAGTTCCCGTACTTCATGCATTAGTTTGACCATGTGGGCTTCATGGTGTGCCGGCAACGGGTTCTGACTGATGTTGGGTGCCTCTGATGTTTGAACCTCGATCCTAGTGGTGTCAATAAGATCTTGCACTGCATGTTTCAACTTCCAACTTCTCGGTATTATGTCCGGGAGTCCCCGAGCAATATTCACAACTTACCGAGTAGTCTATATTTTTGGAAAGGGGCTTTGGAAATCTGGGCTCAACAGGACTTAACAAACCTAACTACCTTAATATATGGAACAAAACATTATAGGTTTCTCCCAACTCAGTGAATGTTCTTCAATTCCCCTGGAAAACCGGCCCTGAAGGATTCTTGTAGGACCTTAACGGTGGATATGTGTTTTGTAGAGGTGGATATGTATTCTGTGGAGGTGGGTAGGTATTTTGGGGAGCCGATGCACGCCATTGTGGGTGAGCCGGTGGTTGAGTATATGTCTGGGCCTGATGGACAGAGAACTGTGGTTCTTGTGGTGGGTAGTAGGGGTGTAGAGGGTAATTTGGATGATGGGGTCTGGATTGGTAGCAAGGGGAAGGACCTCTTGATCTGGACCCATTACCTGCCTCTACTTTTGCGACCTCTTCTCTTTACTTCTTCTCGAGCGCACCTCCCATGCCGATCTGGATAGCCTGAGTTGTGGCTTTAATCGCCGAATAGCTTAGGATCTTGTTGTACTTATGTCCCTCTTCAATCATACCACCCATTTTCACTACCTGGTTGAAAGATTTGCCAACCAACGTCACCAAGTGACCAAAGTAAGTTGGCTCTAGAGTTTGCAGAAAGTAGTCCTCCATTTCCCCCTCTCTCATCGGAGGATCAACTCTGGCTGCATGTTCTCTCCACCGGAACCCAAATTCTCGAAAGCTTCCCCTGGGCTTCTTCTTAAGATTTAGTAATGTGAGACGGTCAGGGAAGTTATCGAGGTTGTATTGGAAGTGACCTGCAAATGCCTATTCTAGATCGTCCTAGGTGTACCACCTGCTCGAATCCTACCTTGTGTACCATTCCAGCGTAGAACCGCTCATACTCTGACCAAAGTAAGCTATCAACAGTTCATCTTTAACACCTACTCCCCTCATCTTGCTGCAAAAACCTTGCAGATGTGCCATAGCATCGACGTGCCCCTCGTATAGATCAAACTTTGGCATCTTGAACCCTAGCGCAATTGAACGTCAAGGAAAGGGCACAGATCCTTGTAAGCCACACTGACCTGGTTAACTAACACATGAATATTCCTGAAGGACTGCTCCAGGATTTTAAATTTTCGCATCACTTTGTCCTTTTCTAGGCTCTTAGCTGGTTTCTCAATCATTGTTGGGACCTCAAAGTATGGATGATAGGCATGTGGCTCAGCTACTTTGAATGTGGGCTCGGGGGGTAATATTGGGTATCGTGAGCTTGAAACAATGGTTCATTGGGTGATCTCTGTAGCGTGGCTGGTAGGGGTCCCATGAAAATAGGAACATTTTGTGGGGAGGGTTCTGATTGGGTGGTGGAGCTTGAGGATCGTAGGGATTTCTTCCCTGATAGTAGTGGTGACTCGGGAAGCTCGTCGAAGGTCAGGGGGGAGGATATTCCGGAGTGCGTCCTGGTGGGAGAGTAGGAGTAATGGGTGGTTCAGGCCCCATTTGTGCCCTAGGCAAGGCTAGCTGCATTTTCTTCATTTCCAGTCTCCATTTTTCCATTTTTTCCACTACCTCCTTCAGCAACAGACTTTTCGTTATTTCCTCCTCAACATTGTTATCTGAGTTAGTCATGCTTTTTGGTATAGATCCTTTAGGTCTTGTTTGATAATGGTATGGTGCCAGTGTCCTCTAACAAACTAACTATGAGAAATTGGAAAAACAATAAACTTGTCAACATTAGAGTTTTAAAGATATTGCAATTGCACATCGGGAGGATGCAATGTTCTTAGGCAGTTAACCATTTCTAACATGTTTTTGCTCTAACCGCATGCATCATCCCGGCTTATTTATGATTACCTTTTTTTAAAATAATAAAAGACCCGATATTAAAAACACGGCCTTTCAGCGCCTCGAGGACGACGATTTTAAGATTGTGTGGGTCAACTGGCCAAAATTTAAAAACAATGACCCAAAGGTGGTTGTTTATGCAAATTCGGCCTTCTGGTGTCCCTTTCGGGAACATCCGGCTATATTTGACAAGAGCAGCATCAACCGACTTATTTACAACGAAGTTAAAATTTTACAATTTTTGTTATTTTTGCAAAAGGGGAGGTTGGACTCGATGAGGGTTGCCTACGTATCTCAAATCCGGTGAGAATCAAACTAGCGTAGTTCGGGCAAATTAACTGAACTATTTTAAAACATGACTCTTTTTGATTTCCATTTTTGCCAGCAAATAACAAAATCACTTTCAAAGCACGACTCTTTTCATTTTCATTTTTGGCAAGACAAACTATATTTCCTTTTCTATTTTTGAAAATAAGGCAAAATAATGACTCTTTTTTTCTTTTTTAATTTTTAATAAAATAACCTATTTTCCCAAACTAAAATAAAGACTCTTTTTTTGTATTTTCCCTTTGATTTTTAGTAAAACAAACTTTAAAAAATCATTTTTCATTTTTTAAAATTTTTGCAGAGTTTCGAAAGTACTTGGGCATTAGGTTTTTCTAAATAAGTAGTTATCTCTCTACACTGCTAATTTTCCTTTTCATGATTTTCTAATATTCCCAATTTCATAAGCCGATCTGTCTGCAAGTCTAAAAAAATAAATGCATAAAGCAAACAAGATGTAGCAGGATGGTCTTTTCACTTCAGGTTGCTTGTCCTAGACGGACCCAACTTTTATGTTGAGTCCGCTAAATCAAATGCATATGGTGCAAATAAACGTTCCTACTAGGGATCCGGCATGAAGCTGTGTTATTCTAGGTTCAAAACCTGGTGATTGTTCTAAACCTGGCTTACCCGAGCGAACAGCTCGAGTCGGGGGGAGCGTACCGGGGATAGAGAAGCTCAACCCGGCTTTTCAACTTATTCGAACCTCGTTCAAAAAATGGGATTGACTCTAAAAAGAAAAGAAGTCACAGGAAGTGCACCCTTGTTCATGATTTAGAAGACTCAGAGAGAAAATGGGATTCGGCACAGTTTATATACAGTTCACAAAATATCAAAGGGGGAAAAGCAGTTAGTTAGCACATTAAGCACAGATCATGTAACAAAATCAAATAAAGAAAAACAACAAATTATTCTAAGCTCGATTTCTAACCCTGAACAAGTGGTTCTGGGTTATCTCCCCAGCAGAGTCACCAGAGCTCTCACACCTCCTTTTTCACCCGTGCCCGCAAGGGGCAAAGGAGTAAGGGAGTTTTTTCAATAAAAGGACAATCGAAACAGGGTTATTATTATTATTTATTTCAGAGTCGCCACTTGGGAGATTTATGGTGTCCCAAGTCACCGGTTTAATCCCGAATCGAGGAAAATAATGACTTTGTTTAACAGTCTGCGCACCAGAAAACCAAATAAGGAATTCTGTTAACCCGGAAGAATGTGTTAGGCATTCCCGAGTTTTCTGGTTCTAGCACAGTCGCTCAACTGTCATATTTAGCTTATTTATCTGATTTTAAAACAATTATGAACATATATGCCAATTTTAACTTTTAACGTTTTTTATTCAAATTATAAAAGAAAATGGAACATCATCTGAGATATGTCTTTGGATTGCGCTGCATGAAATGAACCCGCAATCTTGAACATATCTAATTCGACGTTTTGGGATTTGAATTTGGGTTGCATGAAATGCACACCCGAAGAAGGTAAGATTATTAAACACGCGCCTAAAGAGCCTATCGCGTTATTAATTTCTGGGGAAGGCTGTGAAATTCGCTAAACGGCTCCTCCCGAAGTCTAAATAGTTAAAATATACAATTATTGAGGGCCCCGCAGCGTGTGCATTTTTATTTGGCGAGACTAATCTCGTTTATTCTTAAAAGGATAATTGTAGAGTGACTACATTTTTTCTATTAAATTCGTCTCTAAAAATAAAAGAGAAAATCCTAATTAATTACATTCTTAATAATATCGTAACATATTAATTTTTATGTTAAGATAAATGATAACGGAAAGGAATATTATTAAAATTTGAAATTCTAAATAAAAATACCGAATCGACAAATAATATATTCAAAAGAAACTAATTATCCTATAACTAGATTAAACTCGCATTGTTAGAAGACTTGAACAATTGGAATTAATTATTTACAACTATTTGAAACTAGAATCAATCTTAATTACTAATGCATATTCGAATGTTTATTAAACTTAAACGTTAACTCGTCTTGTTTGAACTCAAATCATGCCATAATGCCTGAATTACGAAATTAATTTAAATTTATGCTTTAACTTAATTTAGCTACGTGTTCACGATTAACGTACAGTTGACAATATTAAAACCTTCATAGCTAGTGAACTAACTAGTTTTGCCAAGCCGATTCACTAAACACCAACTTATGTTATTTTTCTCTTATTCCAATTATTAAACAGTTCGACAGTAATGAGCATGCTTAAACATATAATACCTAATAAGCAAACTAAAGCAGAGTATTATTTAATACATCACTACAAGATGCCTAGTTATGCAAAGCGAAAGAAATTTACAGAATAGTAATACATAAAATAGCCTAAATACAATCAGTAAAAGAAATAAAGAAAAAGCTAAATTAAAACTTCAAAGTTCCATTCTTGATATGTATTCATGCTTTCATATTTCAGTTTACAATATCGACAAGGTTACAGCCACGTACCTGGTATTTGAAGTAAAAGAAGAGGAAGATCAGAAATCAGCAAGGCAGTAATCAACACAGCAAAACAACAACAGCAGTAGCTAAACCTAGCAACGGATTTCAACAAAATCCAGTAAAATCAAACTAGAAAATACCAACAGAAATGGACTTTAACCCACAGCAATATCAACATAAGCCAAATGAACTCAAAGACACACCGGAGTTGCTTAAGATCAGTGTTAGTGTATTTGAATCAAGAAAAATGAAATCAATGAAGCAAAAGAGAAGCTTCAAATAAACAGTGGGGTTTTCAGCTCTCTAATTTTATTTTTTAACTCTCAATTCTTTTTTTTGTTCTCGGTTTTCTCCTCCTCCTTTTTTTAATGACTCTCTTCATCTCCATTTAACCCAAACTCCATTTCCTTTTCGGTTTTAAAAAATTCTTCTCTATGTGACTTTTTACTTTTTCAGTGGTCAAAGACAACCTTTAATTATTACCCCTCTTTTTACTTTATTTACATTATTATGCCTTGTTCCACACATACCCTTGTCCCTTCTTTATTTTAATTCAAAGTTGTGGGCTCATATTTAATTAATTCTCATACAATTATGTCTTGTTCCCCACCATATTATTTTAATACCTTATTTTAATATTATAGTGCTTAGTGGACAGAGCACTCAAAAATAAATAATTTTTCAAATTTTCAATTCCAAAAATAGCCCTCTGAAACTACAAAAATTACCATTTTACACCATCACCTATAACCAATTCACCTAATCATTTAACCAAAATACAGCAGCTATAACCAATTCCTAATACAATTCAATCAACAAATTCAAACTATATGATGAACAACAAAGAACCAACTGAAATTGTTGTGTTTGAACAATATTTTTAACAACATACTTTCAGATTCAACACAATAACAAAATCGAAGATAACAAACAAGTAAATTCAAGTCACTAAACTCAATCATCAATTGAACTTCAACTTAAATCTAATACACTACAACCAAGATAAAAGATTCAAGCGATTAAACTAACATGCTTCTATATTAAAACTTAAACAAGAACAAATGATTGAAAACAAACTAAAAAAATAATCAAGAAATGATAAACAACGAACAATAAAAGGAACAAACATATACTGATTTCAGATTCGATAATATCAAACAAAATACAGTGTGGCATTGTGGAGGTGGGCAGCAGCTGGTTCACGGGGATGGTCGTTTGGGACTCGGGGAGGGTGGTGTTGGTTCGTCGTCACTGGAAGGTCGTTTGGTTGTCGAGCTGCTCATGGACGAAGAGGGGGGGCAGCCATGGCTGGCTGGAGCTCGCGACTGGAGGGGAGGTATGGAGAAAAAGAAGAGGGGGGTGAGTGCTTAGGTGTGATGGCTGAAAATATTTAGGGCGTCTTTAGCGTTTTTCTTTTGGTTTTGTTATTTGGTTAAGTGAAAGAATGAAAAAAAAATCTGAAAAATCCAAAAGCGAGGGGGTGGAAATGGACCGGGTTCGGGTATGGGTGTGGGCCTAGTAATTGGGCATTGTTTTGGGCCTGTGATTTAGAATTAAGGAAGTGGCCCAATTCTGAATTTGTTCTTTTATTTTTCGTTCTCTTTTCTTTTACTTTCTAATTAATGAAATTAAAATTCTAAATTAAGTTATAAACTAAATTAACTTATCAAAATACTAATTAATTTCTAAAAACAATTATCATATAAAATTAAATAATAATTAAAACACAATCATACAATTTTGACATTAAAGGCTAAAAATGCAAAAGATGCCTATTTTTGTAATTTTCGTTCTTGTAAAACAAACTTAATTACTCCTAATGTAGAACTTAAATTTTAAATGCAAACGCGATATATTTTTGTATTTTTATTACTTTAACAAATAAACATGCACAGAAAAATGCAAATAATACAAGAAAAATAATACAAAATTCACAATAATTGCAAACAAACTAAAAATTATTTTATTTTGAATTTTCTGGGAGTAATTCATATTAGGGCAAAAATTACGTGCTCACAAGTACTAGAAGTTGTAGGGAGATCCACTACAAGGCAGTAGAAGAATGAAGCCCTTCAAATTGCTTTGAAGAGAGATAAGGCGAAAAAGAAGAGAAAAGGTTGGTAAAAGGGGTAAAATTAGTGAATGAATAAGATTTTTCTCCGGCCAATGTTGTGTATGTATAAGACGAAGAGGTGAATGAGGAACCTACTTCCCTTGTTCGTAAATCCTCAAAGAAGTTTGTGAGTGAGAAGTCCAAGAAAAGGTCGTCTATGAAAGGTGTTGAAATTGATTAAGAGAAGAGTGTTGAGAAGAAGGAGTTTGGTGAGAAAGCTAAGTCTAGTATGAAGGAGAAAAGTGTTGAGAAGAATAAATCTCACAAGAGAAAGGCAAGTGACAGTGAGGAACTTGGTTCCTCCAAGAAGGCCAGAGTAGAAGTGTCTGAAGTTGTCAGAAGAGAAAAATCAAAGTAAAAAAAGTGTTGAGGGGTAGAGTGTTTGATGTTTCCATTATTGACATATCAAGCATCAGACAACTAGTTCAAATTTGCAATTTTCAGAAGTGGACTCATCTTTTCATTGTTCAGAGTCCAAAAATATATGAAGAGGAAGTTTGTGGTTTCTACGTTGATTTGTTCACCGTAGAGGATCAAAATATCTTCCTGAAGGTCAATGGAGTATATTTTCTGATGGATTAAACTGTATTGGGGAATATCCTAGATATGCCTACTAAGGGGCTCTCGTCTATTGAAGGGACATGTTTTGTTGATTTTAAGAGAGTTATTCTAAAGCCTCAGGCTGTCCAGAGAGGGGAACGGGTGCACAAGAAGGTCCTGCTTCTAGAATGCCAGCTCATGTTTGAGATGGTGAACGAGGTTATAATCCTTGCATGGAAAGACTTTCCATTGCATTAATATCGTACCTATTCCTCCTGAAGGCATTGGATGGATAAATTACTATCAACTAGCCTGTAATCATGATTGTAGATTTGAAAAAGGTGGCAGACTTCAAGGATGGAACCATGGTTTGCCTTATGGGTTTCTGCTCACCAGAATGTTCGAATATTTCAAATGAGAACCAGATAGGGAACCTGATACAAAGCTTCTATGTGCTAAGAACAACAAATCACATGTCTGGCAAAAATTTCAATGATAATTTGTCGAGGGAACAGATGGCTATCAGTTCCTCCAATCACGGTACAAGTCAACTCTTTACAATTGTTGAAGCTAATGCACTACAAACGCAATAATGCAGCAGTCGCTGTTGAAGCATGTTGCTGGATACTTGCTTGGATCATCCTTGTGACCTTAGTAATATAATACCAACATGAGTCAAGGGATAACACACACTTGCAAGCCCTAAAATATTACTTTCTCACAAGTGTGTAGCAGCCTTCATTTACTCCAAGGCTTGAAGAACAAAGCAGTGACAGAACAAATGACCAGATCTTAGCACTGAGTTCATCGTGTGTCCTTAGTATTGTTATATATTTGTTTATGTTATTCACTTGTAATTCTTACTCAGCTTAGTTAGAAGAATTTAGTAGGATATCTTTGTACTCAAAGTGGTGAGCTTTGTAATAGAGTTATTACAAAGAGTCTTGCCATAGAGTCATTGCAAGTAGGTGAGGGATTAAGAGTTTAATTCCTAAGTTACAATAGGTTGTAATCTAAATTTTCTCGATTAGTGAAGTTGAAATCCTACGCGTGTAAGTTATGATTTTTAATCCCATGAGTTGGGAGTTTTCCACATAAAATACTAATGTGTAATTTGCTTACTGTTGTGTGTGTGTTTTTCTGTAAGAAGTAATAGAGAACCAGATTCTCAATACAGTTTGACGAACTCTTAGTTTACATCACAAAGTAAATGCTAAAGTGAAGTGGTTGTAGGTAAATAATTGTCATATGGTAAATGATGCGTCTCCTAAGTGGTGTAAGAGCAATATTCATCTTATAAAATTCATATAAGTTGATAGTTTAGCGTTATTACTAAGTAATTAGATAATTAACCAATGAGAATACGTTATTATCTGCAACTTTATGTTTGTTTCCATGTAGAGAGAGAAAGCATTATTCATCATAATTATGATAATGCACTCCAATTTATTTAAGGGTTTATGTTTTGCATAGCGATCGTATAAGAAATATTTATTTAAAAGATAATTGCATGTAATCCAATTTAATAAGCATTGTTTAATAACCTAAAATAGATTATAGGTAATTTACTATAACAGATTAAATTATATAGTGAAAATATTTACTACACTACCAGTATAGTTGTCACGGTCCGGGATTTTTACCGTCAAGATCATGATGGCGCCTAACATTTGACTTGCTAGGCAAGCCAACGTTAGAAAAGTTTGTCCATTTTTCATAATTTGAATTAAATAATGAGAAAGAAATAAAATAACTAAAATAATCTAAAGCATAACGCGGAAGCTAACACTGCCAAACATCTGCCACAAATCTCTAAATCCGGTGTCATAAGTGCATGAGCTACTAGAATAATACATAAAAAGGATCTGAAATAAATATAAAGTTGTTTGAATGAAAATCCACGACTAAATAAGAACAAAAAAGGGGACTCCAGGAGCTGCGGGCGCTGAGCAGTTGTACCTCAAGTCTCCGTTGAACTGATCAATCCAAGCACGCTAATAGCCACCGCTAGGACCGACTCCAAAATATGCACAAGAAATGCAGAGTGTAGTATGAATACAACTGACCCCCTGCACTCTGTAAGTGCAGAGCCTAACCTCGACGAAGTAGTGACGAGGCTAATGTGGGTCATTTACATTACAACCTGTATGCAGTATATAATAAAGGCAGAAAAAGGAAATACGGAACAAGTATGACATTCAACTTAAATTAGCAGCTACAACCTCAAGGAATAAATCGGTGTCGTTCAGAATTACCAATCCTTAGAGTTTCAAATAAAAATACCGAAAACCAATACAACTCGAGGAAATATAAGCACAGAAGTTGTTGCGGCGTGCAACCCAATCCCATTGAACAACACAAAATCCTCCCTTATTTTGCCATAATAACAACAACAGCAAATAATATATAGATATGTTGCAGCGCGCAACCCAATCCCACCATATAATGATATCATTATCATAAATTATCCTTATTTCACCGCAACAATCCACCCTTATTTTACCTGTTGCGACATGCAATCTGATCCCGTCGTATATTACGAATTCGCCCTTACTCTACCATATCAATCTACCCTTATTATACATGTTGCAACATGCAGTCTGATCCCACCATATCAGTAATCAAATACTCAATATGTACAGTCAAATAAACAATTCAAACAATAAATATTTACGATCAATAAATACCAAACTGAACAAAAAAGGAAGCCTTTTACAATATATGAATCTACACAAGTAATACCACAAAATGAGACCAATCCAGTAACTGACAATTAGAAGGTGCAAGTAAATCAATTTAAGAAAATAGCATGGAATCATGAAACTATGAAAAGAGCTAACATCATTAAAAAGAGAAGATATTGATTAACAGGTAGAAGTTAAGCATGGAAAGCATTTAGAACATATTACCGTTAAGACATGGAAAGAAATAATTAAGGAAAAGCGAAAAATCAATGAAAATAGATAATTCGACGGAATATAAGCACCTGTCACCTCATATATACTCCGCTCACATTAAATCACATAGCACATAGTCTGAGGGTTCCTAATTCCCTCAAGTCAAGAATAGACACAATACTTACCTTACTCTGTAGTTAATTCAGAGCTCTACTGGCGTCTTTCCCCTAGAATCCGCCTCCAAACTATTCGCATCTAGCCACAATTGACTCAATAATATCAAACATTACTAAAGGAACCAATTACGATACATAAACTTATAATTCTCAAACTTTACCCCAAAAAATTCAAAAATTGACCCCGCACTTGCTTGGTCAAAACTCGAGGTTCGGACAAAAATCTATCTACACATTCACTTCTGAGTCCGGTTATGTAATTTATTTCGATATCCGACCTTCATTCGAGGTCTAAATTCCAAATTTTGCAAAGATCCCTAATTTTACCCAAACCCCCAATTTCCACCATGAAAATCCTAGATATTAGATTGAAAACTTATGAAATTCAATGGGTAATTGAAAGAAAGAAAGTTAGAATCACTTACCAATAAATTGGGGAAGAAAATCTCTCGAGAAAATCGCCTCTAGATTTTCTAGTTTTTGAAATCTTGAAAGAATGGAAAAATCCTATTTTTCTGATATGTTTTAATCACTAATGTCAAGATTTCATTACATTTGCAACTGGACTGCCGCGATCGCGAAGAAGCAGCTCAAATAGCCTACGCGTTAGTGAAGGCATATACCCACCAGTCTACGCGTTTGCGAGCCATGTGACGTGTTCGCGAAGAGAATAGATAAATTCCCCTCCCCCAGGTCCCATGCCTACGCGTTTTTGAAGGGTTGCTCGCGTTCGCGAAGGGAAATGGCCCCACTACTTTGATTTCGTGACCCACCCTTCGCGTTCGCAAAGAAGAATTTTCACTAGACCTAGTTTACTCATCGCTTTCACAAGAGTACCTTCTCGAATGCAAAGAAGGAAACCAGACGACACCTGAAGCTGCAGAAAAATCAGATTTTCTAAGTTCAATTCACTCTGTAGCCTATCTGAAACTCACCCGAGCCCTCGGGACTCCAGGCCAAACATACATACAAGTCCAAAACATCATACAAACTTGCTCGCATAATCAAATCACCAAAATAACACCTAGAACTATGAATTGAACACCAAATCAAATGAAGTTTTCAAGAAAACTTTAAAACTTCTATTTTCACAATTGAGCATCCGAATCATGCCAAACCAACTTTGTTTCTCACCAAATTTGACAGACAAGTCACAAATATTATAATGGACCTGTACTGGGCTCTGGAAACAAAATACGGACCCGGTATCAACAAGACCAAATATCAATCAATTCTTAAAATAATTAAACTTTTAAACTTTTAATTTTCAAAAATAATTAATAACTCGAGCTAGGGACCTTCGAATTCGAATCCTGGCATGCGCCTAGGTCCCAAATTATGAAACAACCCATCGGGACTGTCAAATTATGGATTTGGGTGTGTTTGCTCAAAATATTGACTGAAGTAAACTCAAATAAATTTTTAAGGCAAAAATTCTTATTTTATCATTTTTTAACATACAAGCCTTCCAAAAAACACTCAGAATGCTCCCGCCAATCAAGAAGGCTAAAATGACGGTTTTAAGGAATTAAAACACAGAATAAGGTTCTAAAACATATGATGACCTATCTGGTCATCACATTCACCACTTTTAAAATAATCGTTTGTCCTCGAACGGACATAGAAAAGTACCTGGGTTGGTGAAAAGGTGTGGATATCTACTTCGCATGTCCAACTCGGACTCCCAAGTACCTAACGGGCTAACCTTTATACTGCACTCAAAATGAAGGATAACTCTTTGACCTAAACTAACGAATATGCCGGGCTAACCTTTATACTGCACTCAAAATGAAGGATAACTCTTTGACCTCAACTAACGAATATGCCGGGCTAAAATAACCACCGGCTCCTCCTCATAAATCAAATCCTTGTCCAACTGGATAGAGCTGAAATCTAACACGTGAGACGGATCACCGTGATACTTTTAGAGCATGGACAGGTGGAACACCTAATGAACTGCTGAAAAATTAGGTGGCAGTGTGAGCTTGTAATCCACCCCACCCACTTTTTGAAGAATCTCAAAAGGTCTGATATACCTAAATATGCCTTTATTTCCAAACCTCATTACACGCTTCATGGGTGATACTCGGAGCAACACTCTCTCTCTTTCTCTCTCTCTCAACATGAATGCAACTCGTCCACCTAGACTGAGCTAAATGAAGTCTATCTTGAAAAATATTGACCTTATCCAAGGCATCATGTACCAAATCTGTACCCAATAACCGAGGCTCCCCGGCTTGAACCATCCAACTGGCGATAGGCACTACCTACTGTATAATGTCTCATAGGGAGCTATCTGAATGCTCGACTTGTAATTGTTATTGTAGGCAAACTCTGCAAGCAGCAAAAACTGATCCCAAGAGCCTCCAAAGTCTATAACACAAGCGGGAAGCATATCCTCTAATATCTGAATAGTGATTGTCCATCCGTGTAAGGATGAAATGCGATGTTCAACTAAACCTACATTCCTAACTCACGTTGTACTTCCCTCTAGAAATGCGAGATAAACTGTGTACCTCAATCAGAGATGATAGACACGGCCACATCGTAAAGACGAACGATCTCGCAGATACATATCTCTACCAACCACTCTCAAGAATAGGTTACTGCCACAAGAATGAAATGTGCCAACTTTGTCAGCCTATCACAACAACCCAAACTGCATCGAACATCTTCTCATTCCATGGGAATCCAACAATGAAATCCATAATGATACAGTCTCACTTTCACTCAGGAATCTCTATCTTCTGAAGCAAACCACCAGGTCTCTAATGCTCATACTTTACTTGCTAACAATTTAGACACTGAGCTACATATGCAACTATATCCTTCTTCATCCTCTTCCACCAATAATTCTAACGCAAATCTTGATATATCTTGGCAGCACCTGGATGAATAAAATACCGAGAATTGTGGACCTCCCCAAGAATGAACTCACAAGGACTGTCTACATTAGGCTCACAAACACGACCCTGCATCCTCAGAACTTCATCATATCCTACATTAACCTGCTTGGAATCCCGCACTATGTCCCTAAGGACAAGAAAATGAGGGTCGTCATATTGCTGCTCACTAATATGCTAGAACAATGAAGACCGAGCGGGTGTACAAGCTAGAACATGACTGGGCTCAGAAACATTCAACCTCACAAACTGATTGGCGAAGGCCTGAACATCTAATGCAAGCGGTCTCTCACCAACTAGAATGAACGTAAGGCTGCCCATACTAATTGACTTTCTCCCCAAGGCATCTGCCACCATATTGGCCTTCCTGGGATGATACAAAATAGCAATATCATAGATTTTCAATAGCTCTAACCATCTCCTCTGCCTCAAATTGAGCTTCTTTTTCTTGAATAAATACTGCAAACTTTGATGATCCATGAATACCTCACATGACACGGTGTAAAGATAGTGCCTCCAAATCTTCAGCACATTAACAATGGCTACCAACTCTAAGTCATGAACAGGGTAATTCTTCTCGTGAACCATCACCGCCCCGAAACATATGCAATCACCTTGCCGCTATGGATCAATACCGCACCAAGTCCAATATGATATGCAACACAATATATTGGATAAGATCTTGAACCAGTGGGCAACACCAATATTGGCGCTGTAGTCAAAGCAGTCTTGAGTTTCTGAAAGCTCGCCACTCATCTGACCAACGGGGCACCCTTTTGGGTCAACCTGGTCAATGAGGCTGTTATAGATGAAAATCTCTCCAAAACTAAGGATGATAACCCATTATACTCAAGAAACTCCAGATCTCCATATCTGATGTGGGTATGGGCCAGTTCTGAAATGCCTCAATCTTCTTTGGATCCATTTTAATACCCTCTATAGATACCCTGTTACCCAAGAAGGCGACTGAGCTCAACCAAAACTCGTACTTTGAAAACTTAGCATATAACTTACTGTTTCTAGAGTCTAAAGTATTATCTAAAGATGTTGCTCGTGATCCTCCCAACTAAGGGAGTAGATCAAGATATCATCAATAAACACAATCACAAAGGAATCCAAATAAGGCTTAAAGACCCGGTTCATCAAATCCACAAATGCTACTGCGGCATTAGTTAGCCCAAATGACATTACTTAAAACTCATAATGCCCCGTGCCGAGTTTTAAAAGGTATCTTAGGGACATCGGATGCCCTAATCCTCAACTGATGGAATCCAGACCTCATATCAATATTTGAAAACACATTGACACCCTGAAGATAATCAAATAAGTCATCAATCCTTGGCAATGGTGTTAGTTTGTATGGGTCCACTAAATCGTAGAGTACCTAGTCCTCTACAAGATTCTACTGATATTAATAAAATAGTAAGTAAATGAGGTAGAGGATTTTTACGTGGAAAAATCCCACACAAGGGGATCAAAAAACCACGGCCTACGCCTATAGGCTGTTAACTTTACTAACTTGTAATCTACCTATTACAAGCAATTTTACAATAATTTGTATTGTAAAGAATTTACTCAACTAACTTGTGGTACCTTTACCACAAGCCACTTTGTGACTATCCTAGTTACAAAGACTTTTTCTAACTTGTGATGCCGCTTTGTAACTCTACAATTACAAAGACTTTTCCTTATGACTAAATCTAGTCACAACATAAACTCAACGAGTTTATGGATTTACAATTGGATTCCTAACCAAAATGCTTCTAAATAAGCAGATTAGGAGATACAGTAAGTACAATAACAAGGTTACAACTCAACTAGGACAATAACGATCTATCTTTTAGTAACTGGTCCATAGTAGCGCTCAACGTTGTTGTTCAATCTTGTAAGGATTGATCTCTCTATTTTTTTAAGAGGCTTGAATGAGAAACGGAAACCTTCAAGTGATGTTTTTTTGTATAAAGATCATTGAGTACATCTTGATCACATCACTTGAAATGATGTGAGTACTTTGTTTAGTTAGAGAAGAAGTGGACTAACAGTATAGTGTAATGCGGCAGAAACAATACCGTCAGTCACTTCATTTCCAGTAGGGACACTTAAGACCCAAAATGTGAAAAAAAATTGGACTTGATTGAACAAAAAATCCCGACTCAGTTAATTTAGCCATACGCATCCGCACACCTTTTCTGCGCGGTCCGCACTGCTTGTGTGTGTTTGATGCATCGTGTTTGCGTGGTCCGTGTTCCATTTGTTCGCGGTCTGCACTAGCTCAGTACGGCCATGGTCTAAAATAGTGCGGACCACGTGAGCAATGTTCAGAGAAGGTGGCATTTGGGTACTTGAACGGCGCGGACCGCGTTCCACTTTTATGCGGTCCGCGCTGCACCAACGCGGCCGCGGTACAAATCAATGCGGACCACGTCCGTTAGTTATGAGAGGTATGTGTGGGTATTATTAAACTGCGCGGACCGCGTGCCTTTTGGTGCAATCCGCGCCCCTCTGTATGTGTCACTATGTCTGCAATTTTTGCATTCAATTGAACTGTTTATTTCATCTCATGTGCTTCAACTGACAATGTTTGACATGTATTCCTTGCAGACAATGGTTCAAAAATGAGCGAGAAAAGAACAACAACCCGGGAGAGGTGGTTCTTCCCGAGGGGGGAAAGCAAGAGGATTGTAAAACTCACTCCCCAAATTGAGGAAATGATAAAGAAAACCCGTAAGATAATTCGGGAAGCTGACAGGGCTGCATCCCATTCAACAGGGAGTGAGTACGCACCTTCACGGAGTATTACCTCGGAGTCTGCCCCCACCCCCATGTCCACTTCATTTCAGCTCCATGATTCCCCTTCTCCGGATCATGGTAATATAGCCACCTCCAAGAAACCAGTTAATGTCATCTCGGACTCGTCTGATGAGTCCTTAGCAAGAGAAGAAGAGCAATACTCCACCTCTCCCATAGCTTCATTATTAGGGGAGAGTGAAGGGTATGCTGCGGGAGGTGAGCCACAAGTCGAGGGGATAGAGCGTACTAGAAAACTGGAGGCATGGGCAGACAGGTTTGTATGGGCAGACAGGTTTGTATAGGCAGACAGGTTTGTTAGTGAGATTGCTTTTCACAAATTCCGGAAGTGGTGGCCCAAAATAAAACTAATTCCGAAGAGGCAATTCATAGATGCAGATCTTGTCCCTCTCAACCCTCATATGCAAGCACAATTCCGCACTAGAGAGGGTTGGGGCTTCTTCAAGGAATGTTGTGAGATGGCCAATGAGCATATGGTAAAGGAGTTCTACTTCAATGTTCACCATGTAGTTCGGGACTCAAAAGCGACAAAAGTGCAGGACAAAGTTATGTTATTTGATGGTAAGTCATTGAATGACTTTTTGGGGTTCCAAGAAGAGGACGAATCTCAATACTTAGAGAAGCTGGCAATGAAAGAAGAGGTTCGTCCGTGGTTTGCCCAGCACTTTGTAGCTCCGGGTACAGTCCCAGTTTGGTTGACAACACATGAGAAGATTCTGAGGAACACCCTAAAATTTGAAGCAAAGTGTTGGTTGACCTTCGTATGTAGTCGCCTTGACCCCTCCACACATGATCAGTCCATTCCCATTCCCAGAGTTGTTTTGGTGTCCTTTATCATGGTGGGGTTTTCTTTGAATGTGGGCAACATCATGTCAAGGGTGATTTATACAGTTGGTCAGGAGACCCAAACAAACTACCCCTTCCCAAACACACTCTCTTTGTACTTCAGAGACTTGAAAGTGAAGAAAAAGAAATATGATGTCAAGGAACCACTGGTGGCCCCGTACTCATGGTAACGTCAATTGGGTCCAGACAACCCGATAAGGGGCAAGAAGAATGTGGCATCTACTTCCACCGCACCTGGCCGGTCTGAGGAGCCAGCGGTCATAGAGTAGCCCACTGAGCCTTCCACCATCCTTGCTACTAATGAGGCATTGCCTCCAGGTCCTTCGTTTGCAGCTGGTCCTTCTATTGTAGCTGTCCCGATAGTCCTTCATCAAAGACTCACCAGTTCACTAAACCAGCTCACCCATTCCTTAGTTAGTTTGAACAACTGGATGTCAGTTACGACATCCAAGTTGTCCATATTGGCCACTGCAATCCAGACACATAGAAGACCAGTTAATGTTAAGATTCCTTCCTTCCATTGAGGAAACACTTAAGCATATCCTGGCCAACCAGGAAAAGATGATGGAGAAGCAGGATAACTTGACCAAATCAGTTGGGGATCACACCAAGGCACTGGACAAATTGGCTCGGTAGTATAGAAAGTTGAGGAAGACAAAAGCCTCAAAGGAGTCAGTGCAGAAGGTGCGAGAGGATATAGACAAGCTGTTGGCGGATCAGATGTCGCTTGATTTGTTATTTGAGGATCCAGCTGTAGAGGCAGTAGCTGTGCAGCCACTTGAGGAGGAGCAGAGGCCGAGGAAGAAGAGGAAACTCCCTAGTACAAAGGGATTATAATTGAGGTAGAACAGGTACAAGAGGGTCCCTCCAGTCTTCCACCTATTGATGAGCCAGTTACTGATCAGGCACTCGTTCCAGCATCACAACAGCAGCAGGCCGGGAACCAGATTGAGGTCCCCGCTGGTACAGAGGACTTGGGAGTCACTGCCCAGCACAGGGTGACGAATGAGGCTTGAGGGGCCATTCTATATCCTTTCTTTTATTTAGATGCTTATTTTGATACTTAGCATTGGGGGAAATGCTAGCTTTTATTCAGGGTTTGGACCTACCATTTTGATTGATACTCTAGATTACTGTATATATTCTTTTTCTTTTAGCACATTCGTAGTTGTTAGATGGCTTGTATATAACTTTTAATTCTAGATGCTCTTCAACTCTATGTATATATTTATTACCCCTAGTTGTATATTCTACTCCCATTTTGTACATATTCGTTCGATTATTATTTTGGTTTTCTTTTTTTTAATAAAACGTTTTGTTTTAGTTGCAAAGTTAGGCTTGTAGCCTTTTGTTTTGTTTTGGCAGTTGCAATTAGCCCTTGATTTTCTTAATGCCATAGTTCTTTCCAAGGGTAGAGTGTTGTGCAAATCGGGTGGCTCTTCCCAATGATAGATGGCGTGACAACCTTCTTAAGGGTTTGAGTCCGTTTTTGATTTTTTTCTTTTTGATTTTCAAGTTTTATAGTTAAGGGTACCTCAGGAAAAGCTTCACTTGGGCCTAGCACATTTACCTTTGATCCTATGGTCAAAGAAATGATGTTGTATTTAAGATGTTGAAAGCTGTGGCCTTGAGACTCTTGTGTTGACCAAACGATCATCATGTGGTCATTATGGGTCAATGTGCGCTTGAATCGTAACTAAGGTCGTTGTGGTCCCTCGACTCCGTCTTTAGCAATCCTTGAGTGTGTGTGGTGAGACTTCGAATTGCGAGCCCAAGTACCAAGCCGATGGTCTAGAATTTTCCCTGAATGTTTGTTGAGGCTAAATCTTAGGTGGAACTTAACTTGAGACGTGATTATAGGCTCTCCTTGATCCAAAATGAAAATTTTGAACAATTTCCATGACCTGCCAATGAAATGATCCCTAGTTCACCCCTTTTGAGCCTTAAACCTCTTTCTTTCATGAACCAAGATACAAGTCTATACTTGTTCTTAATGAGACCCTCTCATGGCACCCAAATCTTCCCTTGAGTAAATGGCAAATGTCTAAGTTTGGGGGGTAGACAAGAAAGGTATCAATGTGGTAAAAAGGAACAAAAGCAAAAGAAAAGGAAGGAAATGAAAAAGAGAAAAATACAAAAAGAAAGACAAAAGTGAATAAGAACCAAAAAGGGAATCCAAGTACAACAAAAAGTGAAAAAGGTATGGAAAAGTAGACAAAAGGAGAAAGGTTTTGAATTGCAAAAGAAAGAGTGACAATGTGACTCTCTGACCCTTTGAAGGAAGTGAATTACTCAATTGAGTCAAGAAAGTGTGCCAAAATGAATCAAAAGAAGTTCTTAAGGGAAGATTGAACCCATTTGAACAAAAACATATCCTACCTTTACCCAAAGCCTTCACAATGACTCCTCAAAAGATCTATATGATCTTGAGTTGAGAGAAGCCTACATTAGTGGATACTTACATAAGGGGCAAGCATGTGGTACTTTGAGCCGGACTTATGGCCTTTTTCTTTGTGAGAGATGAGTGAGAATCCATCCACCTCGATTTGTGTGCAATACTCTAAAAGTGAGATTCACTTAGGGAGAGTTGAGGATGTGTGAGTTTGGGTTCCACAATGACCAAAGTACTTGAGAAAGTTTCCTTGACGAGATGTGTCAATTCTTGATGCTCTTGTGTCACACTTGATCCACAAGTTTCCAAAGTTTAATTGTGTTAATGATGTATTCGCATTGAGCGCAATTGTTAGTCCCAATTGATACTTTTGATGCTTGTTGAGGTTACTTTAGGATAAACAGGAATTACTTGGGTGTTTTTCCATTGAGGGGTAGGTCTCATTTTATTTGCTTGAGGACAAGCAAAGGTTTAAGTTTGGGGGAGTTGATAACTATGATTTTTACATATTTTATACTCATTCTTGCCTAAGCTTTGTGCATGAATTACCATAAATTAGTCCCAAAATACTTACAAGTTGCACTTGATTGCAGGTTTGAGCGACAAGTATGTCAAAGATCGGCTCTAAAAGGAGTGAAATCTGCCAAGTGACAAAATACAAGTGAAGTGGGGAAAAAATGACCTGCGCGGTCCGCACTGATGTGTCACGCGGCCGCGCAGGAGAGTTCAGAGGATAAAACATTTCAAGGCCAACCTACGCGTTCCGCACTGCTTTGACACGCGGTCGCGCAGAAAAGTTCAAAGACTATGCATTTTCCATGTCAAGTTGCGCGGTCCGTGCTCCTATATATGCAGACCACACCAATGAGGGTTCAGAGACTTTGTAATTCAAGGAAAAACCCCACGCGTCTGCACACCAAATCAGTGCGCCCCGAGTGGATGAAGTTCGGAGAGTGGTGTTTTCTGCCAAAAGTTTCACGCGGCCGCGCCCCAGTTCTATGCGGTCCGCGCTCTTTATCCTGCACGGCCGCGCTACATAGTTGTGCGGTCCGCGTCCCCAGTTTCAGAAGCAGTGATAAAGATCCAAACCCCTACGCGGCCGCACGTCAATTGTAAGCGGTCCGCGCTAGACCCTCGGGGGTATTTTTATCTGGTTTTTCCTATGTTGTATAAATAGAACATTTTACTTTTTTAGGTTATGTTGGGTGTATCAGATAGCAGTTGAACTCGAGACTTCATAGTCTTAGCCTATTTTGGGCAATTTCTTCTAGTATTAACGTGGATTTGAGTAGATTAACATTGTAGTTAATTATTATATCAATTTCATCTACTATTTCTTCAATTTCTGTTTCTACTATGTCTAGCTAAACCCATTAGCTTGGGTTATGGCTCAACCCTAATGTGGGTAAGTAATAGGTGTGATTGTTTAGTGCATGAATGATGTTGGGTATTTGTTATTTGGGTTAATCTTATATTTTCATTAAGATTTGGTGGTTGCAAACACTAAGTCTAGCTTAGTGGGTCTTGACTCTTCTTAAGAAAGAGAGTCTATGACCCCAAGATTAATTCCAACAAGGAATTGGGATGGACCCATGAGAATAGTAGTCTCAATTAACGAGTTAAACCTCGAGAGAGTAATTACCCAACTTGAACACTAAGTTGCTTGAGAAAATTGGCCCACCCAATTGGTCTCGAGAGAGTCAATTGGGCAAAATCACTCTCTCAACCAAGAGGTGTGAGAGTGGGTGCAAAAGTGCAACGGTTATAGCATAAGTCCCATAATCATCATTCTTGCATTAGGAATCTCTACCCGTTAGTTAACCACCTAGGTACATGCCACGACCCTAGTGCCTTTATCTATATTGCATACAACCTAGAATTAATATCTTAGCATAAATTAGCTTTAAACTTGTAGTTGATAAATTATAGTTAATAACCAAAAGATAACCAAAAATGTTAGAGGATCCATTAGGAGCTAAAACGCTGTCCTAGGCCATACAAACACTCAATTCCAAATTGAAGCTCCCTGTGAAAAATTGACGCCGATATCACTATTGGGTAAAAGTATTAACGCCCTCTCTTCATTAGGTTGAGTCCGCTGCGATCAGTGTGCAACTCGTTCTTACCACATCGGTACCTAATACTCAATATGTAAAGTCAAATCAACAGTTCAAACCAAAACTCTTTACGATCAACAAATACCAAACTTAACCATAAAGGAGACCTTGTAGAATATAAAAATCTACACAAGTAATATTACACAGCGAGACCAATCTAGTAATTGACAATTAGAATGTGCAAATAAGTCAATTTAAGCAAATAGTAGGGAATTATGAAACTATGAAAAGAGCTAAAATTATTAACAGGAGAAGATATTGATTAACAGGCAGTAGTTAAGCATGAAAAGCATTTAGAGCATATAACAGTTAAGACATGAAAATTTTCAAGAAAACTTTAAAACTTCTATTTTCACAACCGAACTTCCGAATCACGCCAAACCAACTCCGTTTCTCACCAATTTGCAGACAAGTCACAAATATTATAGTGGACTTGTTTCAGGTTCCGAAACCAAAATAAGGACTCGGTATCAACAAGACCAAACATCAGTCAATTCATAGAATCATTAAACTTTCAAACTTTTAATTTTCAACAAAAATTAATTACTCGAGCTAGGGACCTCGAATTCGATTTCGGGCATATGCCCAGGTTCAAATTATGATACAGACCCACCGAGACCATCAAAATACGAATTCGGACCAGTTTGCTCAAAACGTTGACCGCAGTCAACTCAAAGAAATTTTTAAGGTAAATTTTCTGGTTTTATCAGTTTTTAACACATAAGCCTTCCGAAAAAAATACCCGGATTATGCACGCAAATTGAGAAAGGCTAAAATGAGATTTTTAAGGTTTCGAAACACATAATAAGGTTATAAAATATAAGATGACATATCGGGTCATCGTAATAGTAAATACTAAAAACATCAAATATATAACATTTTTATTTTGATTAATTTTCTTGTCTCACAAGTATTATGTGTAATGAGGATAATTAGATGGATGGCATGATCATGCCTTACTCTTATTTACTCACTTTACCTTCTAATAAAACTCAGCAATTAGACCTTTTTTATAAATTAAAAAAAAATCTTGTCATTGGTAGGATTGTTTAGCCTAAGGATGCAGTTTTTTGTTAATTAAATTAGAATATTATACAAAAAGAAATTAAAATTAAAAAACAAAAAAAGCAAAATGAAGGTCACCTGTAACATCATCTTTAGCATTATGACTACTCCGACGATTCTCGACTCAACCAGAGGCAAAATCTAAACTAGTTGGTCAACCATACCTAATTTTCTTAAAGCTGACCTCACTGACCCACATACATATATATATATATATATAAAAGTTACGAATTTAGATGAACTCATAGCCAGAAGGCTATATGAGTGCCTCTGAGGCCAATTACTTTGAAAATTGTTTAGCTTAAAGTTATCACACGCTTTATAAGCATAAATCAATCAGAATCGAGAGAGGGCCAATCATAGAAGATCGTAATAAATCAATAAGCCAAATGAATGAAAATGCGAGAGACAACAGTTAATGATTAAGGGGAAGATGGAGGAGATCTTTTATTAATGATATTGGTAGGTCTGCCTCTACATGGAGAGGTTCAGAGCCTTACAATGATGTGTGTTCTTCTCCCTTGGAAGAGAAGTATGGAGAAAGAGAAGAAGCAGCCTCCTTTTAAGGTTCTTTCTCTTAGTATTTATAGCTATAAAACCTGCCAGTTGGCGCCGAGTGGTTGTGACCATATTGAGAGGACGCCTTCGTAAGGACGGCCAGGCCGTAACTTTAGTTGTCGAATTGATAGTTGCCCAAGAGCAATATCAATGGATGGCCAAACCGTTTATTAATCACGAATAGACTTTAATAAGTATGTCAGTCCCATTAATTAACACGAAGTCAAATTTTGACTCATACAAAAATGCTCTCCTATAAAGTCGTAACTCCATAAAAGAGGCAAGTCTGAAATCTCGAACGTTCAAGTGAGGTGATTTTGAACTACTCTTCTCACCATTATTTAGTGATATTGGTGAAAGTTTAAAATTCCATACGATATATATGAGTTCAATTCTCAATATTAACTAAATTTTCCTTCTCCCAATATATAATAGGGTAAATTAAAGAAAAAGAACTGCTCCTCTCTGCATGAGAAGAAGTATGACAAAATAAATAATAGAAGAAAAGGGGAAGCATGATATTGACTTAATGCATGAGATATATTGGGAGGAAACTAATAGGTTTTGGAGGATTACCAACCAAACCAATGAAAGAGCTATGACTTTAACGTTTAAAGTTTTTCAACACGTAAAAGAAGGATATACAATTATATAAAACTCTACAAAAGTTAGCCAACTAATCAATTGATGATTACACGAATAGCCTTTTTGGAAGATCACCAGTCAGTCAAAGCCCCTCATTTCTGAAAATGACATTCAGTATTCATGCTATCTCTGAACCATACAAACTTTATGATTTTAAAATTCACTATTTGCAACTGGAAAGGAATTACTCGTATAGTTGCTTCTTTAGTTTACTTTTTCTTTATTGATGCACAAAGGACAGAGGCTCGTTGCATAAGGTATTCTGTATTCACACAGGGTTCGAGGAAAGGTCGCACTTTAAAGGTGTGATGTAGACAATCTACTCTGATTAATATAATTATTAATGGCTACTTTCTCTGCTCGAACTCGTGGCCTATAAATCATACATAATTAACTTTAACCGTTGCTCAAAGGGCCTCCTTCTTGATACATATAATCTTTAAAAAAGAAGAATTTCTATTTTTGTCTCAAGTTAAAGGATGAAAAGAGGATTACCTTTACCATCAAAAGTTGTGGTGAGATAAGAATAATATATTATTCATCCTTAACTAAGTCTATACTAGCCCTACGATTAGAGTTTAAGGTTTAGAGTTTTATGAATTCATCAAGGTTTTAGGGTTCAGAGTTTACGCAAGTTCAGAACATATAGTCAGGATTTTAATGTGAATATTTGACATGAGACGAAAAATCAAAAGAAATTTTTTCATTTTGTAGATGTGAATAACGTTAAAAAAGAAAGAGACAATTGTCTAATATTAGAGTACAATAGAGAGGTTGTTTCCAAATAGACCCCCGGCATCCTTCCCTCCAAGAACTTCCCACCTTGCTCTTGGGGAGACTCGAACTCACAACCTATCTGTTGGAAGTGGGGGTTGCTTACCATCTGAGCAACCCCTCTTGTCCTTAATATTAGAGTAGGGATCTTAATTTTTTCCGGAGTCTTAATTACTTTGAGTCTATTGATTTGTTAATCCACCTGTCGTTAATTTATTGTATTTAAGTCGTTTTTCTTCACAGCAATTACGTTTAAGCAAATATTATGTCAAAACAAGGGATTAACGCAAAAAATAGAGCTCTTTCCTTCCCCTTTTAATTACCCTTAATTATCTTCTAAGTACTTTAGAATTAATTTTCAATTGTCAGCTGATAGCAACTTCTTTAATTTTACATTTTCATCATCAAAGAAAAGTCTTACTCATGATAATTTGATGGATGAAACTATCTAAATAAATCTTGTATCCCTCTAATCACGTTTCATTAAGGATAAAAAACATATGAACGATTGCTATATTTTTAAAATCCTAAATCTTCATACCATAGTATAAAATTACTCATTGCTAATATCGGGGGAAATAATCAGAAAATCACAAAATGCATGTTTATATGTATACACATGGGATATTGATTGGAGAGCAATATTTGGATACCATTGTACATAATTTCCCGTAACATGGAAAATTTTTGAAGACCTCCCAAACATTTTAAATACTTATTTTCACTTATAAAACGAATTTTAATTTGTGCTTTAAATTTTGCGATTGTGAAACAAAATGCATTGATATCTCAAAAAAAAGGAAATGGAAATGACGTGCCTCCTCATGTGTGTTCTTTATTTAGACTTTCCATATATGTTACTCCATCGTTTTTAAAAAGACTGATTACAAAATTAGGCATTTCCAAAAACAAAAAATATTACAATATTATCTTAACCAAAAAATAACTTTCAAAAATACAGAGCTACATATAACGTCAGTCAAAGTGTCACTCACACAATGATGATGATTAGTGATTGTCTGATTGATATAAACATAAACGATGAGGAACCGTACGCAGAAGTGGAGTCAAAATTTCAACTTTATGATGTAGAATCCTATAACTTAAAAGGATTGTAACATTACCCGTAAATTTTAAATTACGGCTTCGCCGCAAGCAGAAACTGTCAATTAGTTCCGATTCTTCTTGAAATCCATGCATATTGTAAATTCCATATTTAGGCTTTACAATGAATGCAAAATTTAATTGAAAATTGAAATAAATTAAAGGTGAAATATTTCGGTACATGCTATTTAACGAGCATATAGGATACAAACACCATGATCATAATTAATGAAACTATTATTAAAGACTAGTTGCATAAACTTGCATTAATTATGGATATTGTAACTGAAATTACAATTATACGACTTCATTGAGTGGTAAAATCATATGTTGAGCTGTATGCAATTATTAATCCACAGGTTATTATTTGCTCAATGAAACCGCTAACAAGAATTATTAAAATCTTTGTATTACATAAATTCTTAGAACTTGAGGAGTCTCTGAACCCCCTCTTCCCACAACCTATGCAACTACATTGTATTACTCCCCGTTTAATTTTAGTTGTTCACTTTTAATTTTACACTCTCTTTAAAAAATAATGTATTTTATAATTTTACTCGTAATAATGATAGCATTTTAAAAAGTATTGAAAAATAATTTGGGGAATAAGTATTTAATAATGAGGGTACAATAAGAAAAAATATTTTCTGTTTCTTGATTTGGTACCATGGATAAGTAAAAGTAAAAATATATTTTAGTATAGTGGACAAGTAAAATTGAACGAAGTGAGTAATAACTAGTATTATATATTTTCTTCTTTTTAACCTTGTGAAATTAAATAAATTGTAAATAGATTTTTTCTTTAAATACATGCAACAAAAAATAAAAAAAATTAATGTCAAATTGAAAAGCTTAGATTTGCAGCGGAAATTGAAGAAGATTATACTAGGGCTTGAGAGAAGAAAATAGCATTGAGTAATCTGATGTCCTCTCTCTTTTTTCTCGTCCAAACTTCAAAGAAGGTTCCAGATATTGTCTTTATACAATAGGCAAAATTGGAAAAACATAGCTCTTAACTATGGGCTAGACCCGATCATAATCTCTTGTGGGCTTGGCCCAATACATATAAATAATCCAAAAATAAAATATATCTGCGGCACTGCCTCATGTAACGCCAATACCCCCCCCCCCCTCAAGTTGGAGGGTGGTCACACACCCAACTTGCCAGCCAAAGAATGATGAGACCCGCCTATTAAGCACTTAGTGAAAATGTCATCTAATTGGGAATCAGTAGAAACATGACTTAAAGAAATTAAACCATCAACCAATTTGGTTCGTATAAAATGACAATCAACCTCAATATTCTTTGTCCTCTCGTGGAAAACAAGATTTTTTGCTATATGAATAGCAGCCTAATTATCGCAAAAACTGGAAGAGGAGTAGACACACGTAAACCCAAATCAGACAATAAACGAATCAGCCAGGATAATTCAACAACCACCTTGCTCATAGCCCGATATTCTGCTTCAGCAGAGGATAAGGAAATCACATGCTGTTTTTTAGATTTCCAATTAATAAGACTGCCACCCAAAGACACACAAAAACTACTAACCGAACTACTGGAATCGGGGCAGGCAGCCCAATCGCTATCACAATAGCCAACCAAAAATGAAATTAGCACAATTATTTAGAAAAATCCCAACATCTGAAGTGCCCTTTAAGTACCTTAGAACATGCAAGGCTGCAGTCATGTGAGGGATCCTAGGGGACTGAAGAAATTGGCTAAGGCGTTGAACAGCAAAGCAAAGATCAGGGCGAGTGTCAGTAAGAAAATTGAGCCTGCCAATGAGGCTTCTATATGTATCAGGTCTAGGTAAAAGATCACCAACATCAGAGTGTAGCTTTACAGTTAAATCCAATGGACAAACAACATAAGACACTTCGGTACAATTGAAAGCAGCTAGTAAATCAGAGATAAACCTCTTCTTATGCAATAAAACTCCTGAAGAATGATTATGAAGCTCAATACCAAGGAAATAATGAAGAAGGCCCAAATCTTTAATTTTAACTTAATCATCCAGAAAACTTTTCAATACAACAATCTCATCCAGATCAATCCCAGTTAGTATGATGTCATCGACATACACAGCAAGATACACAGTAGATTGGGTTGATTTCTTGACAAACAAGGAATAATCATTCAAAGAGTGCCTATAGCCTCTAGAAAAAAGGGCTTGGGATAATTTCACATACCATTGTCTAGAAGCTCGCTTCAAACCATACAAAGTTCTATTCAATTTGCAAACCAAATGGGGAACAGAAGCAGAAGAAGTTGAGGTAACAGACAATCCTTGAGGAAACTTCATGTACACTTATTCATCTAAGTAACCATGTAAAAATGCATTATTAACATCTAATTGGAAGAGGGACCACTTTTGTTTGACTGCATTAGCTATAAGGCATCGTATAGTACACATTTTAACCACAGGAGAAAACGTCTCATGAAAGTCAACACCCTCTACCTGAGTATCACCCCTTATGACTAACCTTGCTTTATATCGCTCCACACTCCCATCAGCTCTACATTTAATTTTATATACCCATTTACAACCAATTGGTTTCTTCCCTTTGGGAAGTTCAATGTCCCAAGTCTTATTAGCTTCCAATGCCTCAAACTCCTTCCTCATAGCATCTTGCCAAGTTGGACTGGCAGCAGCCTGAGCATAAGAGTGAGGCTCAAGTGCTGCAGGAGGGGCAGTAGAAGTAGAGATAGTAGAGGAGCAAGAAACAGAAGGATCAAGGTTAACCACATAGTCTTGAAGATGAGAAGGAAGATTATGAGATCTGGTAGATTTTCTTACTACAAGTAGAGTTGAAACATTAGATGGGACAAGACAAGATGGACGAGAAATAGGAGGGGAAGAATCAGAAGCAAGGGTAGGAGAAGAAGGAGAGGAGGAAGAAGAAGTATCAGAAAGGGCAGAAGGAAGATTAATTGGAGGTTCATCAAAATAAGTGGGTGGAAAGGAAGGAAGAGAGGAAGGAGAAGATACAGAAGAATTTAGGTGAAAGGGAAAGACAGCATCATGGAAGACAACATCCCTGGAGACAAAAACAGACTTGGTTTGAAGATTATAGAGTATGTACCCTTTTTTCCACATGGGACAGCCCTAGGCTGAAACTTATCTCTGTGGCATTTGGGTACTGTTGCATAACACAAGCAACCAAAGGACTTCAAATGACTATAAGAAGGAGTTTTTCCATATAAAATTTCAAATGGGGTCTTGTTAGAGACAAGGGGTGAGGGAAAAATATTTATCAGGTAAATAGCTGTGAGGACACAATCCCCCCAAATCTTTGTTGGAAGTTTGGATTGGAATAATAAAGCTCTAGATATTTCTAGTATGTGTCTGTGCTTTCTTTCAACAACACCATTTTGCTGAGTTGTGTATGGACATGTAGTTTGGTGTAGAATTCCATTGTCAGAAAAAAATTGGAAAGCTAAGGATGAGGAACCAAGCTCCAGGGCATTATCACTTTTAATTGTATGTACAGAGAGGTTAAATTGTGTTTTAACCATGGAAATGATGCTTTAAGCAAAATAAATGCATTTTTTTTGGAACTCATCAAGTTTGTCCAAGTAGCTCTACTAAAATCATCCACAATTGTTAAAAAATATCTAGCACCAGAATAACTTTGGGTATGATAAGGCCGCCATGTATCAATGTGAACAAGTTGAAACAAAGAAGTAGAAGTAGATGTGCTATCACTAAAAGGCAATCTAGTTTGTCTAGCTAGAGGACAAATGGGACAAGTAAAAGACTGCTTAGCAGTCAATTCACAAGCAATAGAAGGTATACATTTCATTTTCACAAAAGGAATGTGACCCATTCTATGATGCCGAAGTACATCAAGGTCATTTATATGTTTCTGAGAAGAAATGGAAGACGTAGAAGAAGAAGATACACACTTATTTAAGTTGAATATAGACTTATTCAAAGAGGAAATAGGACTAGGTACATCAGACTGCAGAACATTATTCAAAGTAGAACTAGGTACATCAGGCACATTGTGCATAATAGTGTTCAAAGTTGAAACAGAAGAAGATGGAGGAGATGAGGTGGGAAGTTGATGAAGCTTGTATAGACCCTGGTCTAGTCTACCAAGAACCAGAAGCTTCTTCCCGGAAAGGTCCTGTACCAAACAGGAACAAGAAGTAAAGACAACTATGCAATGAAATTGTTGAATTAGTCTATGTACAAAAATGAGATTGTACTTGAAAGTAGGAATGTAAAGCACATGATGTAATACAAAAGAAGAATTCAAAGTGAGAGATCATGTACATGTGACTTTCACTTTGTATCCATTGGGCAAAGTGACAAGATAAGGGATAGAAAGTGGTGTAATATCAAAAAGGAGGTCTTTATCAGAAGTCATGTGATCAGTTGCTCCGGAATCCACTATCCAAATACTTCTACCTACACTAGTTAACATGCAAGCAGAATAAGCAACACCATTAAACCCAGGCAGAGTAGTAATACTACCAGCAAAGTTAGCGGATCCCACAAGGTTGGGTTGGGGATTGGAATCAAGAAGGGTTGCATGTTACAACAAAGTCATGAGTTGAGAATATTGTTGTTTAGTAAGACCAGGTATGACAGCATCTTGACCAGTGGAGACAAAAGTTGGGGCAGACTCAGAGTTCCTAGAAGTTGAGGACTCAGTATTTGCAGCAGTTCCAAATTTTTTTCCCTTGGTAAACTTGAAATTTTGGGAAAAACCATTCAATTATCAATAGTATATCCATTCTTCTTACAATACTTGCAGAATAAACTTTGTTTTGATCAGAAACCACTCTCTGATTTGTTGAATCAAAATCAACCTTCTGAATATATTGCATTTGGGGCTGATATTGAGGAGGAAACTTATTAGTTGCATTTCATTAAAAGAGTCTAGGTCAGGTGTAAAATGGACGTTGGGAATCACTTGCTCTGCCTTTCATCTTGCAAGAGAATGTTATATACATTGTCAAGTGAAGAAGGTGGGTTCATCATGAGGATATTGCTTCTGACAGTAATATAAGTTTCATTCAGACCCATTAAGAATTGGTGAACTTTGTTTTCTTCATCTTTCTTTAGTAAACGATCTTTTGCAGCACATGTACATGTGTTTGCATGATTTGAACCCATATTTCCCAACTCATCCCAAAGTTTCTTTAGCTTGTTGAAATATGATGCTATATCAAGAGGACCCTGACATGCAGAAGCTAATTTCTTCTTTATTTCAAATTTTTTTGTCCCATTAATTGTCTCATATCTACTATTCAATTGCTTCCAAATGCTCTCAACAGTATCAGAATACTGAACACTCTCAGCAATTTCAGGTGTGAGGGAGCTGGTTAACCAGGATATAACCATGTTGTTACACTTATCCCACTGTTTGCAGAAAACCATTCAATTATCAATAGTATATCCATTCTTCTTACAATACTTGCAGAATAAACTTTGTTTTGATCAGAAACCACTCTCTGATTTGTTGAATCAAAATCAACCTTCTGAATATATTGCATTTGGGGCTGATATTGAGGAGGAAACTTATTAGTTGCATTTCATTAAAAGAGTCTAGGTCAGGTGTAAAATGGACGTTGGGAATCACTTGCTCTGCCTTTCATCTTGCAAGAGAATGTTATATACATTGTCAAGTGAAGAAGGTGGGTTCATCATGAGGATATTGCTTCTGACAGTAATATAAGTTTCATTCAGACCCATTAAGAATTGGTGAAGTTTGTTTTCTTCATCTTTCTTTAGTAAACGATCTTTTGCAGCACATGTACATGTGTTTGCATGATTTGAACCCATATTTCCCAACTCATCCCAAAGTTTCTTTAGCTTGTTGAAATATGATGCTATATCAAGAGGACCCTGACATGCAGAAGCTAATTTCTTCTTTATTTCAAATTTTTTTGTCCCATTAATTGTCTCATATCTACTATTCAATTGCTTCCAAATGCTCTCAACAGTATCAGAATACTGAACACTCTCAGCAATTTCAGGTGTGAGGGAGCTGGTTAACCAGGATATAACCATGTTGTTACACTTATCCCACTGTTTGGATTCAGGAGAACCCACAGAAGGTTTGGGATAGGTACCATCAATGAAAGTGATTTTATTTCTGGCCGACAAGGACACGATAATGCTTCTCCTCCACCCACCAAAACCAGAACCAGAAAAGGGAACAGCGACGAGAGACATTCCCGGTATATCAGAGGAATGAAGAAATAACGGACTAGAGGCATAAGGAGTATACTCAGAATCACCAGCACTGCTACTATCAGTATTTGTCATGATTGAAAAAAATACTAAAAATACAAATGCAGCACACTAGAAGGATTATTGCCGAAATAATATGTTCATCATTTGCTATGCAAGCAAAATATTATCAGGAGAACAAGAACAAGTAATATCATAAGAGGAACTCAGCTTGTAGACTGGATCGACATCAACAAAGAGTATGAAAATAGAACAGCTTTACCAGCCTTCTTCGCAACCGGAGAAGAACGGCCTTGAGAACGAAGATACCACAGCACCGCAATTACACCTCGAAACAGTATGAGGAACACCGTCAAGCCAAAAAAAAAACTTTAGCTTCGAAACTTCTCTTCAAACCAAAATAATTTCATAGAAGATCACTCGATCTGACTCCAAATAGAGAGAGTATACTGTGAAATCAAAGAAAAATCCCATCGAAAAGCGAAAATTGGTGCTTAGATAAAACATCGGCGAGATGGAACTTGAACAAAATTGGGCGAGGGTACTATCAGTGGACTCGGAGACGCAAGATTTACAACATTCCTTGCTCTGATACCAAGAAAAGCTTCGATTTGTAGCGGAAATTGAAGAAGATTATATTAGGGCTTGAGAGAAGAAAATAGCATTGAGTAATCTGATGTCTTCTCTTTTTTTTCTCGTCCAAACTTCAAAGAAGGTTCTAGATATTCTCTTTATACAATAGGCAAAATTGGAAAAACATAGCTATCTTAACTTATGGGCTAGACCCGATCCTAATCTCTTGTGAGCTTGGACCAATACACATAAATAATCCAAAAGTAAAGCATATATGATGCATTGTCTCATGTATCGCCAATACAAATTAATAATATAAAAAATACGTCATTCTCTTAAAAACAAACCAATAAGAAAATATAGACAAAAAAATAGTATAATAAAGGATTTGTGTATATATATTCAAATCAAGTAATGTCTTTTTCTTTTAAATAATTTCATGTAGTTTAAAATTCCCTACATATTTAATATAATATACTCCCCATTCATTTTTACTTATTCATTATTCTAAAAATAGATTTTTAACTTTATTTGTCTATTTAGCATATTAAGAGAATAAATTTTCTATTTTCCCTTAGCATTAATTACTTATTTCAAAATTATTTTTCAAATTTATTAATACTATATTCTAATTAATATGAGTATTATAATAAATTATATACTTTGTTTATTAATAGTAGACAAGTAAACGTAAATAGAAAAAGTATACCCTAATAAGGGTCCCCACGTGGCAAGGGTCATGGAGAAGTGGGAGGACGTGGCGGGGTGGTTTCGAGGGGGTGGGTTCAAGTTTCGTACTATATGGGAGTGGGGCTCGTTATAAAAATGGCGAGTACTCATTACTGTGGAGTAGCATGAAAAAGGAGACTAGAGAAAAAGGCACTCCTTTTTAATTGGAATGGCTATAAACCTGAAAATATTTTACTAATACTGTAATTGTTATTCTCTATAGATGGTCTCTTTTCAAATTTTTGTATTTTTAAGGCTTCATCTTGAGTATAAATACCATACTGTATCTCCCGTTCTTATTTGATTTGCTTTCTTCTGTAATTCTTGAATTTGAGTGCTGATCTCTTAGCTTGAAGATATACACTCCCTTTCTTGTAAGTTTCTCTCTTTCTTGTTTTCCTTTCATTTCTCTGGATATTCTTTTGGATTCCCTTTTTGATTTGATGTTTTTGTGTTAAAACCTGGTATATATGCTAAAGATCACTTTTTGGCATCTGGGGTTTTATTCATTCTCTCTTATTTCCTTTTTTTCTCCCTACTTTGTTTTGGTATTGCTTTAAAAGCTTCTTTTTTTCATCTGGGATTTGCCCAAAGTTTCAATCTTTTCTACATTTTGTTTTGTTTCTGTGTCCTGTTATGCAATGTTAATTCAGGGTTTTTCTTTATTTTATTTTTTTGGTCATTTTCTTGGATCGCTGTGTATGTGGTGTTTTTGTCCCCATTTGAGGTTTCTATATGCTAAGAGCTTATATTGTCGTTTGTTAAAGTTGTCTCATTCTATTAAGTTAAAGTCTTCCTCTTTTTCCTCCTCCATTTCCTAGTGCTTGTTTCCTTGTAGTTTATACGAAACTAATTAGCTGTTATGATTCTTAAATAAATATTTGGTATTCTTGTATGGCTCTTGCCTTTATTTGATAGTACTGCTGTTTTGTATAATTAGACAAGAGGGGTTGCTCTGATGGTAAGCAACCCCCACTTCCAACCGAGAGGTTGTGAGTTCGAGTCTCCCCAAGAGCAAGGTGGGAAGTTCTTGGAGGGAAGGATGCCGGGGGTCTATTTGGAAACAACCTCTCTACCCAAGGGTAGGGGTAAGGTCTGCGTACATACTACCCTCCCCAGACCCCACTAAGTGGGATTATACTTTGTTGTTGTTGTTTGCTGTTTTGTATAATCTGTTGGCTTTTTGATAATTCTTTAGAAACAACTTGTTGTGTTCTAATTTCAGACCATTCAGTTGGAGAATAGATTGAGATTGTTGAAGGCGGAAGTTTCCGTCTTATACATATCACCAGAGGATGGGGGATCACTTTGTTTTCCTGGTTGATCGATTGCTGACAGAATCAACTTTAGAGGCTGCAATTGAGAGCAGGAATCAGAATCAGTTAGCATCATGGACAATTAATGATGTGACAGCGAATTGCTCGTCCCAAGATTCTGCTGCTGTTTTGACTGCAGGGAAAGTGGTAGAATGTAGGATATGCCAAGATGAGGATATGGATTCAAATATGGAGACTCCTTGTTCTTGCTGTGGTAGCTTGAAGGTTTGTGGACCTTTGTCTGTCATGTTATTGTTTTTTCAGTTAGAGTATGCAAAGATGTTATTAGTTGGTGTTTTAGTCTTTTGATATGCTTTTGCTTCTGACAGATTAGTGTAAAATTTGGGTTTTTTTTTTTCTTTCTCAGAATCTAATATGAGTTAGGCATGCAAATCATAGTTAATCTTTTCTTCCTACTAAAGAATATTTCTGTTTCGGATGGGCGCGATAGGTTTGCTTTCACTAGCATATTTAAATTCAGACGAACCATCAAGTATTTTGAGTACCAAGAGATTTTGCCATAGAGTGAATATGGCCATGCATGGAGGATATGCTACTTCATATTCGTTCTTGCTTCTCAAAGAATTTGTTTACAAATGTGATTTGAGTGTGCTTATATAACTATATTACTTCCTTCCAAACAATGCATTTGTTGATACGTCTGGACTTGAAAGTTGGCTCCTCTGGGTTCTTCTTCCGTTTCTTCCTTCTCTGTTTAGCCCTTGAACCAGCTCATTATTGCTAAAATCTAACTATCCATCTTAAATATTGAAGATGCTGAGTCCGACCTTTGTCCTCATTGTTTTGCTTTGAAGGTCCAGAACCTGAATAGATTTTGGTGTAAGGTGGAACGATATTGAAATTGCTCTTCGTTTACCTTCTTCTGCTTTCCGCACCACAGTCCCCTGGGGGGGGGGGGAGTTTGCATTGTTTTCCTGGCTCCTTATAGTAGACGAGGTGGAGCAAGTAGAAACGAAGATATGTAGGAGACTTGAACCTTCTAATTGTCGGGATTGGTGTACGAGTAGAACAAGCATGCATTTGAGCTCTCAACTAGTTTTGCATGTCTAGATGTTTAATAGAAGTGACATGGTGCATTTTTGGCTTTGATTGGCCAAGTGGATCCGCATGTGTGCTGATTCACGCGTCTTCTTGTCCCTGCATAATTGTCCTGTATTTCTCTATGTTTCTCCTAGTTCGAAATAGCATCAACCTTATGTAATTTCCATTAAAGTTGATCAATATCTGGCCAGAACCCTTTTGTGAATGGTAAAGCTGACACAAGTGGACAAATTAGATTTACTACTGGAATTACATGATTAGGTTTGCACAGTGATACTGTTACCGTGCTCTTGGCTGATTAGTTTCTCTTCATGAATTTGATGTTTGATATTGAAACACAGTAAACTTTGGGAGAGGGGAAAGAAAAGGGAAGTTACAATGTCCTAAGCCTTATTCTGTTAAATATATTAGGATGTCTGATTCCTGTATTGGGATTGGTGTACGAGTATTTATGAATGCCCTTTTACTTCTGTTTTTGGTTACCTCTCCCTTCTGTATGTCATGTGACTTATGGTCTATGTTTACATAATTATGTATCGTGATTTCTGCTGGAGGTACTAATGCTCTTTTGTTTTTGTTTTTATGCCTCCTTTTCTTTTTCTAAGCCGAGGGTCGATTGGAAACAGCCTCTCCATCCTTTCGGGTGGGGGTAAGGTTTGCGTACATATTACCCTCCCCAGACCCCACCCTTTGGGACTATACGGGGTAGTTGTTGTTGTTGTTGTTGTTGTCTGATTCCTGTATGGTGCTAATACTACTCAAAGTCATTTCAGATTTAAACTTGATAGTCTTACTCTGGCTGCTCCATCCTTTCCTAAATGCATTATTATCTTCTCCTTCCATCAATGTTACTAACATTATTTTCTACCTAAACGTGTTTTTACAACTGTTTTTGGATTGTCTCTTTTCTTCCAGTATGCACATCGAAGGTGCGTGCAAAGGTGGTGTAATGAGAAGGGCGATACCATTTGTGAGATCTGCCACCAGGTCAGATATTTCTTATTTTCTTTGTCTATCTTTAAGGTTGAACATGATTTGCAGCAACACGACCACTTTTGCTGCATCAAATGATCATTAGTATTTCTTGTTTGATTATTTGGGTTCGTTTAGAATGTGCTTGATTGATTTAGTTAGTGTTGATTGCTTATTTACTTATTTTTGCCTTTGTGTCAAGTAGCCTTTCAGGCCGGGTTACACAGCACCACCCTCTATTTTTCGCCTTGCTGGCATCCCAATGAATTTAAGGTATCTTTCTTCTTTCATGCTTTTCCGAAATATAGTAAATATACATATTGGAAATTTGAATATCCTAGCGTCGCATTTCCTGTTGCTTTTCTCATTAGCTCACTTGAGAATGTCTATGGTGTTTCTGTTAGGGGGAATTGGCGAATTGTCAGAAGGAACTTGAATAATCAACGTGTGATAGCGGTGGTTTCAACTGATCACAATCTTATTAGTGCCGACTCTGAGGAAGATGCAGTTTCTACATCAAGAAGCATGATGTGTTGTCGTGTACTTGCCATAATAGTAACCTCTCTCTCTCTCTCTCTCTCTCTCTCTCTCTCTCTCTCTCTCTCTAGCTAGCTATCCGTCCGTCCCGAACTGGAATGTAATTAGATTGATAAGTGACACAAAGTCATCACTCCGGAAAACATGAAAATGTGCAACGTTCACTAGATTCCGTGCTCGGTTGGAGAACAAATCAAACAAGTAATAGCATAATTATATGTATATTAACATCACTTACCCATTTTGGAATCTGGAAGTAGTTCTTTGTACTCTAGGGAACCAGGTTTAGCAATTTCCTATTTTATATGGCTGATTCTAACTTTTTCTTTTCCATTTTTTCTTTAGTTTATGCTGCTGCTTGTCATACGTCATGCTCTTCCCGTTGTAATCAATCAAGCAGGGGATTACTCGCTTCCATTGGTTCTGGTAAGATAGTTGAATAGGGAAAATGGGAATGTAAGTATTGCTATTATACAGAATGTCTTCTCAGTTGTTATGCATTGCTTGCAGCTTCTACTGCTAAGAGTTTCAGGCATTGTTCTGCCCGTCTACATCATAATGAAAGCAGTGACCTCTTGCCACCACCGGCAACACCAACAGGTTTGCGAAAGCATATTTTTTATTTTTATGTTTCACCTTAACATACTTTTTGCTCCTCCTAAGTATTACATTATTTGTTTGACCTTTACTACAGGCTACTTTGCCCATCTCTTCACCCCGTGAAGAAGCTAACGTGGTGACTCTGCAGCAGGAGCCTCCTGTAATTGCTATCCAATGAATGGGTTTCACTGTTGAACCAAAAAGAAAGTTCATTCTTCAGACATACATCTCACAGCACATGTCGATCTTCATCTACTCTACTGTTATTACTCTCTCTTGCTGCAACGACTATGGTGTAGAAGGAGTTGCTGCATCAAATTTGTGAAGGATGATCAATAGACAAGAAGTTGTATAATTGAAGAGATCGGTGAGGGATATTTCTGAATAGACGCATAAAATGTAAAAGAAAGGAGTCAAAAAAAATGTACAAATCATTTTCCATTTGCTCATTTCACCTGGTGGATACACACAATTAGGACAATATATGGTTGGAGTTGAAAAACAGAGTATGTGAAGTTGATGTTGGTAATCAGTATTTGAAAAGTTCAAGTGTCCTCACACTTTGAAACTTGAAAAATGCTTCTCAGACCATCAAACCTGAAATTAAGGTGAAACTACTACTCCTTTCTTCTTGATTCCATATCTTTCTAAGAGTTTGAAACATGTAAGTAGGCAACTTTTTCATTTTTACGTGAATTAATCTATGCACAAAATGGAAGGATGAAATGCCGATTATACTTTAGACTTTGTAATCATTCAAAGAGAAAAACAAGAATAGAGTTAGATATACATTTCAGAACCTACTACCTCAACTCAGAAACCCGTTACATTTAAGTTCTAGATCCACCACTTTCTGCTGGAGACTAGCATATTTTATAATGTTACAAATGTCTCTCCACTTGGAAAATCAAGAATCCAAGACCAAATGGAAAGAATAGCTGGGGGAGAAAACTGCAAGCTCTCAAAATAACATCTTGCTCGGTTACAATTTAAATGTAAATCTGTACACTCCATTTGTGAAAAATAGGAGAACTGGTAATTGAAAAAGATGTATGAAAAATCTCTAGCAGTGCAGAGCCACATTAGAATCCTCTCAATTTGTTCCCTATCCTGCGCATCGTTTTACTTGCTTCTGAATTATACATACATCCATGTGTAGATCTACCCGTTTAACACACTCAGTTCCAGCTTCTTCTTGGTCTGAAATGTTTCATGTAAGAGAAATAAATAAGACAGCAAGAATGTCAACCTCCAACAATCTCGAACTTCTTTTACGTTTCTTCTGCATTTCAATTTTTGGTTTTAAATTATATTGGATTTTCTATACCTACTTGAGTGGTGTCATTACTAATAGTCATATATTCTTCAAAGAGTGTAGATATTTATACTTCCGATTCTTTTGCTGAGAACGCCAAAAGCAAGCAAGCGCTCCAAATGCACAGCTAGCAACTGCGATTGCCAATGCAGCTCCAAGTGGAACCACCACTGCATTTGTCGAGGCGACCAACTCTTCATTAACTGTTTTTTCAGTCCCACCAACTGCTTGCAGTTCTTTTTCCTTGTAGAGATTCACTAGCTCTTTCCCATAGTAACTGACCAGAAACTTAAAGACCTCATCCTCATTCCATTCTATCTTACTATTTTCTTTCCTCTTTTCACCTGGGTTAAGATAGCACGACGGACAAAGCTGTTTTGAAGGCCAAATAACTTTTGGAAATTCAGGATCACCTGTTCCTAGTGATGCTTCATCTTTCTTTAGTCTCTCATTAACTTTGTTGTGAGCTCTCCATAACCAAAGGGCAAAATCACGTGCTTTCTTGAATGGATTAGATACGCTGGAATTGGAAACATTTAAAATACAACCGTTAAATGACCACACCTTGATGGTCAATAACAAAAAGGCAATGTTCAGAAAGTACAAGTGGAGAAACAGAAAGAGCCTCGTTGACATTTACCTTGAACACATGTCATAAAAGTGTTGCCTACATTCCTCACAGATGAAAAAGTTGTGTATAAAATCACATGTAGTTCTGAATGCCATGTTACTTTCTCCATCCTCAATTCTGATAGAGAGTGAGTGTAACAACACCCATAAACCACAACTGCAAAAGATAAACATGTGGCTAAGAAAACTGCCAAAGAAAATTAACATTGTAAGTTTGTAACATCACGAGATTAACTTTTGATCCACTACCTCTGCTACTGTATCGTTTTAGCAAAAGCATTTAGCACTGAACTGTAATAGATTTGAACCACTATCTTTGAGTTGCTGATTTTATGTGTGGCTGCAGGAGCATTAATCAATCCTTCACCGCCATTGCAGTTTCATAAACCCCACTCCCCTTTCCCGGTTCTGCGACCAAATCCACCTAAGTCTGCTCCCTTTCTTTCATGCCCTCATAGTCTCCACGTCAAACAAAAACCTAGATCATAACTTTTGCTGGTGCAAACTTCACTCCCTAGACATTAATGCTATCAAAGAAGCAAAGTGCTTTGAATTCACAGAATACAGGCATTTAAGAAGAAAATGAACCACGGTTTCCAGTTACAACCGCTTTGGAGTTCTGGGGTCTACGGTCTACCTACTGATTATGCATCCACCATTATAAGGTTTTAAATTTATCAGACTCCTACACCACAAGATAAACACATCCAATTCTTCAACTTTATCTGTAATTTACTCTTAAGTTTTTCCGAATCTTTGCATCTTTAACAGTACACTATTTAGATAATTGAAGCCTCCAAGATTTAAACCTCAACATGTATGTCACTCAGGCTTCCGAGATAACATCGGATTTTTTAAGTAGAATGACAAAATCATAATTCTACATTCTTTGAAGGGAAACTATTTCTAACATTGATCCATTTGGGAATTTTCAACTATTTCGTAAACCAACATTCTGAGTCTAAAAGATAATTGAGACAAAAAAAAGTGTAACAAATTACCCTTTTTAATATGAAGAGACAGTATGGGTTACAATATCTAGGATGTCACCAGATCTACAAAGAATGTCCTCTGATTCTTCTCCTCTCAAACATCGATTCAAGTGCTCTTGGTTTGTTCTTGGGTGTATTAGGTCACATCCTTAGATGCAAACCAATACCAGAGGCTAAAAATAAAGGTAACTTAGATGCCGACCTCTCAAATACCCTATCCCCTGTCCCACTTGGCCCTTTAGGCCATTGCTCATACTGCCTTTGACACAGTAACATCGAAAAATACCTTAAACACATTGTTGAGTCCCACATCGACAATGAAGGGGATGGGTGGTCTCCTTATATGGACGTAGGCAATCCTCTAACAGACATCAACAGAATGCAAGTCCTCAACTTAACATCTCTGTAATGAATTATCTGGCAACAAGGTTGTTCACTATATTGTTTTCCTATACAGCTTTTCTACAATCATAAAGTTGTAGATGATTTCACAGATGAATAACGAGTACATGACTAATCCATTACCTGAAACCTCTGGTATCGTTCTTGCTTCCACGACAATACATCTGCACGAAACAGATAGTCATAAATGAATCAGAAATGCTTAAATTGCAGTACAAAGCAAAGCAAAATGCAGAATCTCCTTCAAACTATTAATATCGTATAAAGATGAGTGTCTTCATGCACAAGACTATTGCACCTTACAAATTCCACCAGATTAGCGAAAGTTAGGGCCCATTTGGGGAGCTTTTGCTACTATTCCGTTTCATGTATCTTAGACATAGCACTCATCCGAGACCTCATATAAGTCAAAATTAGGAGTAGGATGAGGAAGCGGAGGAGCTATAGAACTACTATTGATATGTACAAGCTAAATCAAACTCAAAGATATCTATACACAGAGAGCATATCTCATCCAACTAACCCCTGCCCTTTCCCCATCGACGACTCACACCCCACAACCAACACCCCAAAAGAAAAAAGAAAGGAAATGAAAAAGGGACTTAAATTGAAACACATAAAAAGATTGGACAATCAAAAGTTTAGCTTTCTTATATAACCAATAGACAGTTACTGACAAAGTTACAAAATAAGTTTATTAGTCCAGCCACAGATGAAGAGCTAAATCAAACTCGATCTGCACACATCATAGATTTCTCATTCAACATATAGCACCAATCCCTCCCCTTCCGCCGTATCCCTTCAACAACAAACCCCCTCCTGCCACAACCAAGAAAAAGGACTGAAATATAACATTTAAAAGGAGACGGTTGGACAAGCAAAAAGGTTAGCTATCATATATTGCCAAGAGAAGATTATGAAAATAAACTACAGCGAGTTTAGTTTTCCACAAAAATATTTCCTTAACACTTGTGAGGAACTGAGGATTCATTTTTGTTTTTCATTAACTTGCTCCACTGAAGGACAATAAGGTTTACACTTTACTGTCTCCTTGTCATCTCACCATGATTTCTATTGACCAGTAACTCTTACATAAAAGCTTCGTGAATTATATACCAGTTTCTGCCAAGAGTTATGTACAAAATTTCCCAGAGAACTTAAGCTAGATTAATGAACAATTGATATGAGTATACTCCAAATGGAAGAACTTAAAATATATAATTTGAGATGCATGTGTTCTTAGTTAAATGTTAGGATTTAGAAACAATAGTGTATATCTACTTACAAAAATAAATAAATAAATTATGCGTCCTCTCAATTTATATATGACACTCTTTCCACAATGGACGTCCCAAAATGTTTTCACTCCACTCACTAATAAAATTCTATATAACTTTAACAACTTTCAAGAATTCAAATTCATTTTACAAATCAATTTTAAACTTTGGTGTGATATTTCATTTTTGAAATAATTTTCTCAACCATTACCTTAATATTTTCTTCCACTACCACTAATATAATTATATAAGCCGAATTAACATTTAAACTCCATGTCCATTGAAACAATGTCATATACGAGACATAAAGCAGAACTATGGGAGTAATAACAATAATAAATGTAGGAAGTTTTTATCTCAAAAGCTTCCAATTTTTTTCATTGTCTAGAGTTCACTATGTTTATTATTATTTTAACATCTAAGTGAGTTATATTAATAAAAAGCACCAAGATGGTGCAGATCGTTGCTTGCAGTTTATTTACAAACGGAACCCTCTACTAATAAATAAACTAAAGCAGACAAAATCTGAAGAAAATAGGTGGATTATATGAACCGCATATGAAGAAAGCTAGTTTATGACTGAGGTGTAGTTTGATTGATTGAGTGTGCATTGAGTATAAGTGTCTTGCTCTAGAATATAGAATCAAATCCACCGCTAGGATAGGGTAATGACCAACTTCAACTAAATAAACAAGTGTATAATGAGCTCAGTATGCATCAGCTACAGCAAAGGAACAAGCTTATGTACCCACCCAATATCCACGAGGAACCTCTTTTCCACAAATTTGGTAATTTCCCAGTGCACCCTTTTTGCTACAACTGTCAGCCTCCTCATTATTCACTGACAATATCTCTGATGGACAAAGATTATCAAAGTCAACCAATATATCTGCACTTCCCTTCCGGCACCTAGCAAAAATATCCAAAATTTACAAGTCAATGAAAGGCACAATATGCTTTTACAAGTCACAAAACACTGGAATGTAGGAGCTAACCTCTTAGAAGGATGATGAGCCACCAAAAGTTGAAGGAATTTTATAAGTGATGCCCGTGTCCCTGATCTAATCATCTGCATTAATTGAGGACCAAATATATAGAACTAAGTCATGCAAACCAAAAGGTATCCATGAGAGAGAGAGAGAGAGAGTTAGCTTTTTTACTTTATGGTCTAGAATGATGCCAAAGGCAGTAGATGTTGCCTCCTCAACGTCATATATGGCTGTGGCAATCTTCATAAGAAAAGAATTACAGAAGTGAGAGGGAGGCATAAAATGGACAGTTTAAATTTGCAAAACTAGAAATCAGCTAGTAACCTGGGCAGGATCTGATAAGTTCTTCTGAAGATGCTCATTCTCATACTTCCCATCATCAAAGCCATATGAGCTGAAATTTCAAAGTTAATACAATGAAGAGCTGATTAGGCATTAAACTTGTGAAAGACAGAGACGTAAACAAATTTAAAGTAAAAATAGATTTAATTATGTAACAGCATATAAAACAGCATACAACTGATGGATTTAAGCAATGGCCAGGAATTTTTTCCTTTACCTTGCTGAGAAAAGAATCTATCAAAAAGAAAATAAATTATCCACTTGCTAGTGCTTAAGTTCATCAGTTTTATAGCCAGTAATAGTATTATGTAGCTGTTTATCATGGGAAAGAGTATGTTCTGCAGATTTTCATCCTTGAATAGGAAGAAGCTCTACTTCTGTTAGAGTGCAAGTCTAATTTTACCATTGCATAGTATGGAGTAATGATGTATAAGTAAAAGCATGTACAACTTCAGAAGCTAGTTTATGAGGGAGCAACCGAATTCAGGCCAAAACTGAACAACTTTTATGCTACCTCAGCCTATGGGAATTAAGTTTTTCCTCTACACCTAGTACAACATTATTCCAGAAGCCCCATAGCACTGACTTTTATACTTTTCAAACTATGCATTACCATTATATCCATAAAACTCAAAAGTAACTTATCAGCCTTACAGACTCTTCGATCAAATTCTATGACCATGTCTAATTCATGTATTCGAACCTGCTTAGTAGGCTAATATGTCTATTATGTCAAATGGAAATGACTATTAAAGATATTACAGTTTAATTTCCCGTAGAGCACAAAGACCCAAAGGAAGGCGGATCAGATGAATTATTGAGAAAGATAAATGATATAATTCTCAAAATTATTACTTCGTGACAGTAGCTACCACAAGACACAATCAGCTTTAGAGATTTAAGAACCATAAGACAGCTAAATTTAGGACATGACTTCACCAATGACTAAAAAACTTATGAAGGAGATCATATATACCTTCCCAGTTGTTTGTTGATCCAGCCTAGCAAGATATCAGCTGTGCGTCCATTTTCAATGGAGCGTATTTCACTATTTTCTTGCTTTGGATCCCAACCGCTACCAACAAACTTCTTAGGAGGGCCCCATAGAAGCATCGGGTAATGCTTCACAGAGAACTTATCACAAAGATTAGAATTTATCTGTGCTGCCAAAAAGATGAATAAAAGGAAAATATCAGTTAGGTATATGTTAAGAAAAAAGGCTCTTAACAGGATGAAAAAAGAAAAAGCTAAAGACGAGAGAAAGAAATAATGAAGAAAAGTGTCAGCATAAATGGGAGGTAGCAAGTGGTAAGCCCATTAAAAACTCACTCCAGGGGAAAAAGTATGGCAATATGCTTAAAAAGAAAGAATCCCCAATCAAAGCAATATTGACTGAATCTATTCTAACCAATTTAAATGGAAAGAGCATAAAAATACTGATTAACTTATTAAAAACAAGGAGACTGATTAAACTTGCCTCTTGTGGCAAAAGATATTAGTCATTTGGAAAACTACACCACCAGCGAAATAGCTTCATATTGTCTTGTCATCTGTCTTTGCAGACTGACCTACATCTCTTCTTCCTGGAGGGTGGGGCCCGTTCCTCCCAGAGAGAGATGCAGACACAGTCACGGAGACTATGACCGTCAAAGTAACTTCCATATTATAATTTCAAACATTCAAAATGGCGAATGAGAGGGCAGGAGAAAGCATAATCCACGGATTATAGTTAATTGAAACAACAACAACAACAACAACCCAGTAAAATCCCACAGAGTGGGGTCTGGGGAAGGGTAGTATGTATGCAGACCTTACCCTAGCCCCATGGGGCAGAGAGGTTGTTTCCGATAGACCCTCGGCTCGGGAAGATAATTATAGTTAATTGCAAACAACTATAAATTTGGGAAAAAGAACATCTAAGAAAGATGAACGCTTTTCATAAATCCCAGAAACCACCAGAAAAAAGGGAAAACGTTCAAAATACAGTTGCTGACTATTGACATATGTGCACTCAAACGAGGCGATTATGTAACAAATAGAGGATAAAAGTAATTTTTAGAAGCATAAATAAAGCATAGAGTAATACCGTTAATGCACAGTCTACCCTTGTCATTAATATGATTCCTGGATGACTGGCATCTGCCCCATTGAAGAGTCTTGCAACCTTTTCATAATGTGGCTGCAAAAGTATTGACTCATCTATTAGAAATAGACAATGGAAGTTCATATACTCCCTCTGTTCCACTTTATGTGGCATAATTCAGAGTATGAGGGTCAAACCAACTAATTTTCTGTGTGAACTGGGACAGAATCTTCAATCTTTTTTAAATGAATTTTTATATATTTAGAATCTACGTAAAAAGTACGCTAGGTTAATAGATAAAAAGTACTATAGGTTAACATAGTTAAGAATTCAAAATATTTAAAAAAATATTTGCAAACATGTGGTCAAAAAAAAACTCATTTGACTCTCCAAATAGTAATTGTGTCATATAAAAGTAGAACAGAGGGAGTAATAAGTAGCATATTCATACCTTGTAATTTCTGCAAGCAGGGCACCTATGAGACCAATAAAAGAGCTTCAAGTGAGAATCACGTGGATGCAAACTCGGTACAAAATAATACAACAACAACCCAGTATAATCCCACTTAGTGGGGTCTGGGGAGGTCAGTGTATACGCAGACCTTACCCCTACCCTTGGGTACAAAATAATATGTTTAAATTTAAGATAGTACTTGAACAACATGGAGAAGTTGATCAAAGTATTGGTAAACACACGCCAATGAAACAAGCATAGGCAACATATTATTTTTTCTCAAAGTTGTGGTGGTGTTAAATTTGCTCATCTTTTCCTGCTCCTATAGAATTTTGATATGAATTCCACATCAAGCTGAGTATAACATATTACATAACCAAGCAAAAGAAGAACCAAAATACACAATGAACAATTATTAGAATTCCTGGATTATGCAACCATATTTCTTGGTGAATAAAAAGAACACAACTAACTATATATGAATCTAAAAATCAACCAAATTGCTGAATTCTAATAACCACCAAAGTCTTTTCTTACTCCTACCAAGTAAAACTCTTTAGTTATTATGAGGTCCTGTTCTTTGTATACATTTTAACATGCTGAACCTCAGCACCAACAATTTTTCTTCCACCAATTAACAAGGTTCCATTGGAATCAGTGGAGGATATAGCCTCGGTGTTACTGGTTCAACCAAACCTAGTATTTCACTATTTCTGCCATAGAACATACATACATATGTGGAAAATAACAAAATTTCAACAAATATTAAATTTTGAACTCATAATCTTAGAAGTACAGTGAGTTTAGTGCCACGAAGTTTAAAGATTGACGTGGATCCGCCTCTATGTGGAATGAAATGGGTGTAGAGTTAAATGAGTATTTCAATGAAATGGACTCCACTATGCACAATGGATGTAGAGGTTTCACACCCAAACTATTGATATAGATGACCCAACCAGTTTGGGATTGAGGCAAAGTTATCATTCTTACAACAACAACAACAACAACAACTACCCAGTATAGTCGTGGGGTCTGGGGAGAGTAATATGTAGACAGCCCTTACCCCTACCCAAAAGGGCAGAGAGGCTATTTCCAATCGACACTCGGCTCAGGGAAAGTTATCATTCTTGTGATCAAAATTTACTTTGAAACGAAATTGTTGTAACCTTAAATATCCTTTGGAATGAAATAGCCCCTATGGAGCTGAATGGATACAAAAATTCATATAGCCAACCCCAACTAGCTCAAGGTTGAGGTGCTCTTCAAGGTGTAGCCTAACAGACAACGAAGAAGGAAGGAAAACCATGTGAGTTAAGGGTTCAAATCCCTGCTAGCGCAAAAGAATCTAGGCTACTGCATTCCAATAAGTATATAAGTTCTATGCACGACCAATGTAGGAAATAATTCCACAATAAGTAACTTAAAAGGTAATTGCAGGTAACTCTAATTAATTACATTGATTAATAAACTAGATTAAATGGTAAGTAACCTAATATAACTGGTTAAATTACACTGATGGTGCAAAAAGATCACCAAATGCATATAACTTAAAGGCTCAATACTTGAAGGACATAGTTACCCGGTATCCCTGCTAGTTAGCCATGACACCACGGTTATAATAAATAAAACTAGCTTGGGATTAAGGGCATAGTTACTGGTAACGAGGCTATAAATAGAAACATCAAATTCTCCAAAAAGAAATCAGTAAACCCAGTGAAAAAATGAGGTAAAACTGACCAGTGAGCAAAGAATTCAACAATAGCATAAGGGGCAGGAGTGTCTTTGAGCACTGTATCGAAGTTGGTGGCATTCAATTCAACACCAAAATCAGGTTTTTCACCATCTTGGCCATTGCTAATTGCCCTAAGAATTGCACGCTGAGATCCAGCTGAAATAGAAACCGATTGTTGCAAGCTTGATATAAATAGAGCCAATAAGAGCATACATAATGAACAAGACATGACCAAAGATTTCAGTAAATGGAAAAAAGGCGTGTATATGTGAGTTTTGGTGAGTATATATCTGTAGAAAATAGATGGCTCAAGGGGAAAAGATGGTCAAGTATGAGTTTTGAAGTTTTCTAAGGGAAGACTTCGATCTGATTTTGGTAATTGGCCCTTTTCGGATTTCGTTAGAACGGAGGGACAGATTACCTAAATCCTCTGTCCTTTGCCCTGTTAAAAAAAAATATTGATTTGTTTTCCCAGGGCCTCTTATTTGATATGTGCATTAGGTTGGTATAATAGGAGAAATCTCAGGTTCAAGTTTGGAAATGGCACTATGGTAGGTGTCACGGGGTCGATTTTGGCCACTTAAATCCTGGCCGAGGTTTCGCCTCCGTGCGGCAGTCAAGCCTTGCCTGACTCAGCCTTCCCCAAAACTTGCCAATCGCACACAAGTTTGGCCTTAGACGAATTTGGGCAGCAAAACTGAATATAAATGAGACAAGCATATACGGGAACAATTTCCCAACCTTTATATTAATATGGAAAATAATACAAAGGACCCTCACTCTCGCTATGAACAATGCCGCTCACAGCCCACTCTCCGACTAAGATGACCTTGTCAATCTTGGCCGAACACTCGGATTGTCCCACAACCCAAGTCCCCTTTTTCCTGAAACACTTAGAACTCCTCACGTTTCCCTCGTGTTTCCCAGCAAGCAACTACACACGAATTACTTCCTTCCTTTCTGCCTAAGCCTAAGGGTCCTATTTATAGCACATAGGAACCCTTCACTTGGCAGCACATGCACATTTTCGGCCAACTGCCTTCTCCCACTAAGCTATCCCACGTTCCTAACGTGTGGCTGACAACCCCAGCCACTTAGGATCCACTACTCACGAAATGGGGCATTATACAAGCATTACAAGATAATGGGGATAATGGGGGAACATGGGAGATCATGGCCTACAAACAAGGAACTCCTGCCAACCGCTTCCATGTGCTTCTCATGTGCTATTCGGACCAGCTGCATTCCGCCCTAAGGATGTTCGAGCTATGCCTTAGTCAATTTGACATTGTCCCATACCAATACCGGCGCAATCCGCTGCCATCATATTTCCCGCACACTGCCCGGCGCCCATACACCGTGCGCACACTGCCTTTGGCCCTTGTCCGTTGCCATGTTCCTTTCCTTCATGTCTGCCTCATTTCCCTCGTGCCGTCACTTGTATTTTCTTTCCTATAGCCTTGCCTTGGCTATTGAAAGCCTTTGCCGTCAACCCGCATTCCCGCTTTGCCTTAGCTTAGCCCGCATTTAGCTGTCCCGACCAATGTCATGCCGACTGTCTTTGGCGCGCATGCCGTGCCATGCCGCCCCATTTTGCCGATGCTGCCTTGTCAAGCCCTTTCCAAGCAAACCTTGTCCGCCCCAAGGTCTTGGCCTTGCTTGCCCGTTCCAGCCCGTCGACCCACTGATATTGGCGCGCATGCCATGCCATGCTGCCGCCCGTCCATTGCCTTGTCAAGCCCTTCCAAGCAAACCTTGCCCATGCCAAGGTCTTGGCCTTGCTTGCACATCCGTTTGGCGCGCATGCCATGCCATGCTGCCGCCCGTCCTTGCCGATACTGCCTTGTCAAGCCCTTCCAAGCAAACCTTTGCGCGCCAAGGTCTTGGCCTTGCTTGCACATTCTAGCATATCGACTTCCCGTCCATTGGCGCGCATGCCATACCATGCTGCCGCCCGTCCTTCGCCGACTTTCAAAGTTAGGGTCCTAACAGTAGGGAAGCTTTATTTGAATAAATTAGGTCCCCATGTAGATATGACGAAAAAATTAAAAAAAAAAATCATGAGATTCACCTAATAAAACCAATGAAGAAATTCAAAATTACCTTGATTTATTGCTAGTTGAAAATTAGCTATAATTTCAAAAGTAATTAAAATTTAGTTATTTTTTCCTACGAAAAAATTTAAATTACAAGAAAATATACGTGATTTCACATCATAACAAAATATTTTAAATTATACCTGATTTAGCATATATTGCAAAATATTTTGAAAGCACTAGCAAATTTTTGGGCTACAACTTTGTAAAGTTAAATATGGGTCATTTAGTTGCATTGCATGTGTCAAATTCCAACCTAATATGCTGAAATTTTATGTGTAGTGGCTTCATAATTTAACATATTATGTTAAATTTTATTTGTATTTCAGCAAAAGGCATTTTTGTCTAAATTTTATTTTCGCATTAAATAATGAATATTTTTAATTACTTACAAACACTAGTTATTTTTCAATTACCCACGCAAAAACAAGTTAAATCACGCTATTTGGCCTAGGGGCATTCACAACCGATCCGAAACCGAAAATCGTTCCGAAACCGAAAACTGATCTGAACCAAAGCTAAACGGCTTACTGGTAACGACTTAACGGACGGGGAACAGATTGAATTTTTTATTAACGGCTTATCGGTTTGGGGGCGGGTTATTCAATTTTCTTAACGGCTAATCCGTTAACCCGTTATATATATATATATATATATATATATATATATATATATATATATATATATATATATATATATATATATATATATATATATAATTTACGAAAAATGGCCAAACCCCCTCCCCCCTGGACTTTACGATAAGGTCTATATATAGCCCTCGTTAAAAATTTGGCCTATCACCAACCTTGCCTTTACACTACTGGCCCAGATACCCCCTTTGTTTTAAACGGGGCCAGATACTCCCCTGGACTTTACGATAAGGTCTATATATAACCCTTGTTAAAGTTTGGCTTATTGAGAAATTTTCATAAAACACTATCTTTTGATAGTAATTAGCCATCTATAGATACCATTTGATATATTATGAATTATAGATACATTTTGTGCGGTTTAAGATGTATTTGATGTATTTAAGCTATTGTATTCATGAATACAAAGCAAAAATAGGCGTGAACCAGGGATGTCCAGCTAATCCGTTGTTGTATTCGAGTGCATTCGACTATATTTATGGAGTGAAACATGGGATTACTACAGGACAAAGTATTGTATTTAACTGTATTTAGTTGTATTCACGGTGTGAAATAGGATATTACACTATTTTTAAAACGGAAAGCGAACCATTTAATATAATAGACTCTTAATATAACTCAACAAACTCAATTATACACACACATATTTTGTATTTTCAATTATAAAAAATATTCTCAACAGAAAAATACCCCAAAAATATAGCAATCTTCAGAAAAATTATACAATACATCTGAATATATAAATAATATTAATTAAAAAATATGAAAACATTCATGGCATATAGCGAGACAATGAATATAATAAAATATATATAATACAACGGGATACATTAAAATGCAATGAAAAAAAGATAGTGATAACAATGAAATACATGGAATACAACGAAATACATTGAATACAATGAAAAATCATAAAACCCTAATGGATCTATTCAAGCAACCTGCAACGAAGCGGCTAAAACGAGATACATTGAACTACCAAAAGATAGTGTTTTATGAAAATTTCTCAATAAAATTTGGTGATGGGCCAAACTTTTAACGAGTGTTATATATAGACCTTGTCGTAAAGTCCGGGGGGAGGGGGTTTGGCCCTATTTAAAACAAATGGGGTATCTGGGCCAATAGTGTAACGGCAAGTTTTGGTGATTGTCACACCTCCTTTTTACGCCCCCACGGGGGCACAGGGGAGTTTTTTCAATTAAAGAACAATCGAAACGGGATTATTTATTAGAGATTCGGAGTCGCCACTTGGAAAATTTATGGTGTCCCAAGTCACCGGTTAAATCCCGAATCGAGGAAATGAATTACTCTGTTTAACAGTCCGCGCACCATAAGTCCGGATAAGGAATTCTGTTACCCGGAAGAAGGTGTTAGGCATTTCCGAGTTCCGTGGTTCTAGCACGGTCGCTCAACTATCATATTTAGCTTATTTATCTGATTTTATTACATGAAGCACCTATGTGCCAATTTTACTTTTTACCGCTTTTATTTAATATATAATTATTTGAGAAAGTGAACGTCGTTTAAAGTGTGTTTTCGGATTGCGCCACCGGAGTCCGGAATCCTAGGCAAACTCTGTCCAACGTTTTAGGATTTGGATTTGGGCCGCATAAAATGCCCACCCGTATTTAGGAATGTAAGCTATTAAAGTCGCGCTTAATAGAGTCTAGCGCGTTGTAATCTTTTGGGAGGATCGTGAAATTCGCTAAACGACCTTCCCAATTTTTCTAAACATTTTTACACCTTTACTGAGGGTCCCGCATTTTACGTATTTTTATTTGGTGAGGCACGCCTCACTTTTAAAGGGTAATCCTAAAGCGGCTACATTCTTCTATTCTTGTCCGTCTCTAAAATAAAAGAGAAAAATCCTAATTAATTAATTACATGCTTAAAAATGTAACATATTAATTTCAAGATTAAGACAAATATTAGCGAAAAGTAAATAAAAAAATAAAAAATTGAAATTATAAATAAAATAAAAAAATTGAAATTATAAATAAACTACGAAATTCGACAACTAATATTCAAAAGCAGTCAATTATAGCTAGATTAAAACTCACATTGTTATATAAAAACTATTGAGATTAATTATTCACAGTTATTAGCAACTAGCTTTAACCATAATTACTAAAGCTTAAAAAATTATTAAACTTAAATGTTAACTCATATTGCTCAAATTTGCTCATATGGATTAATGTTCCTAGCCTTGCTACGTAGAATCATACTTCAAATACGTCAAATCTACGACTCTATTATTAACCAAATACGTTTCTCTGAAATTCGCGGATCTTCGTTACTAACAAGATTCAAAGATCACCCACCTCAAGTTGTTTCTACTCCAATTTTTGCAAATTCAAATTCGGATTTTTATCTATCAGTTAAATTAATTTGAAAAGAAAGAAATCACAAATTACTTTATTTTAAACATGAGAACTAGTACAGCTGAAGCTATTAGTTATGCAATTCTTGCAACCATACGTCCTATAATTCAATAATCTAACAACTTGCTCAAATTAAGCAAGAATACCGTATTGACTACCTCTATCATTCGTATAGCAGGAAATATATAATTAATGTTTAACTAAAATACAAGTATACTATAACTAAGTACATAAATTTCTGCCATTTCATTTCATCTTCAAGGCGTACATCAAAGTGATTCAAAGTGGTGTACTTGGTATTGGAATACAAAGAAGATGAAGATCAGTAGGAAGCAATAGCAGCACACGCACATCAACAGTGGTTCAACAACACAGGAGTAACCCAATAACAGCGGGAATAGCAGAAAACCCATGAGATTGTAACCAAGCAAGAAAACCAAGAACTTCCAAATTGTAACCCTAACAAGAATAAACCCAAGCAACTATACTTGAATACCAGTAATACTAGAAAACGAACCAGACCAACAAAGAAGTATCCAGTTGCTAAAAAATAACTTCTAATTTTTAGCGCTCAAGAAAAAGAAACTTGAAACTTTAATAAACAATAACAGTTGATGCCAATTGTTAACAGTGAAGAAGAACAGATTTTTTTTTAATTTCTAACTTTCAAACACTCAAGAACTTTTAAGATCCCAAAGTCTTTTTCCTTTCTTCCCTCTAGTACTGAAAATATTTTTCTCTCTCAATTCCGTACCCTTTTAAGTGTTAAATGAGTCCTATTATATACCCAAAGCAAGACTCTTTCCTCTATTCTTTTACCTATTAACTTTTACTTTTAAACTATTATTACTAACCCTTTTACCCTTTTTTACTTTTCCAGCCCAATATTCTTCTACTATGTGACTTTTTAACCTTTTATTATTACATATACTATTTCTAATTTTAATTAAGTAAAAAGCAGTCAACACGGGTCCTACAGTCCCCCTTTTTCAATGGTCGAAGAAGACCACATTATTACCCCTTCTTTACATAATTATGTCTTGTCTCCCACTATATTATTCTAATAATACTTTAATCTAGTGGACAAAGCACTTAAATTAAATAAAATCTAAATTTTAAATTCCACTCCACCCCTATCAGCTATAACCAATTCACCTAAATCAATTAACCAAAATATAGCAACTATAACCAATTCTTAATAAAATTCAAACAACAATTCAAGGCAGTTTAATCAAACATGGCACCAAACAAAAGGAATTGAAAATACGAGTAAAACTGAATATCAACTAGATGTTCAAGCACTTAACAGGTTTAAAATATACAATTAACACAGAGGAAATATATATATATATATATATATATATATATATATATATATATATATATATATATATATATATATATACTATATTCATGTTGTTCTATCATTCGAACCGGAAGAACTAATTGATGACATATATTGAATCGACTATACAGATTATAATCTATAAATAGAAAATTTAATATTTAAAACTTCAAAAAATAATGCTAAAATAAATAATAAAGAAAAATAAAAATCTGAAAATTAAAGATAAAAATAAAAATCAGCCATGAAAAATAAAGTATTTTACCATTTTATAATTTAAATGACCGAAAAAATGGTGGTGTGCCAAGAAAGATGTTCGAGGAGGTCGCCGGAATTTGGCCAGATTTTAGTCACCGGATTTTTGAGGTAGAATTGACATCAATAGCTAGATCTTGGGGAGACCTATCCGTTGATGTATGTATTGTAGGGTGGTAGTAGCCGGGACTTCAATAACTTGGGCGAAAAAGTGACAGGAAAGTTTTTTAGATCTAAGATTCAAGGAGTTTGAGAGTTCTTTGAAGGATTTGGTTTGAAGAAATACGTCATCTGTATGCCCATAACCTCGTCTCTGGTTATAATAGTTGTTCATAAATCACAACATTGCCAATTAACCTTATGTTAACAAACATCTTTTTCATATCCCCGCTTTACTCATAACGAGGCATAAAGATCTCATAATTACTTACCCGAATTAACAAGTCACATTTAACGCCACCTGGGCGCCCATCTCGTAGGCTAAAACTCAATGTTCACAAACACAAAAATGACTAAATATGAAAAAGAAATTCACAAGAGTTATCAAATAATCTAAACATGCATGACTCTCATTTTTACAATATAGCACGAAATCTTAAATTTCTTAAAATGAGAATTTTAAACATATAAATTTTTCACCGCCAGGACCTTGTCCTTATGTAACATCCACCGCAGCCTATGGCTCGGTTCAAAATATTTCATATCATATAACTGTTTGAGGATATCACCCTCAGCTTTAAACCACAAGTATTTGCACATTGGGCCAACTCAATTTTTTTTATTTTCTTTCTTTCTCTCTTCAATAATTTCCGTCAAAGAGAATCATAACATATAATGAACCCTCATACCGATAGGGCATATAATTTGACAATTGAAACTAATTATCCTAAATTTACATAAAACCCCATTGTAGTAAGTATTAGAAAGTCACTTTTATCCTCATAGATATGTTTAGTGACCAACACATAATGGAAGACATAGTTATCTCCATATAATTTCCCAACATGAGTATTCACATAAGTAGATTTTAGAATTATGAAGTTCGCTCATAAGTGGAGCGCAATAGGAGGACTTGCCTCGATACTCAGAACGAATCAAGTTAACAAAATTGTTACTCTACAATAATTCGAGACCGTACTTGTAACAACACCATCTGGTGTTGCGACCTCAGCCATACCATAGAAATTATAAACGATTGAGTCTCCACCTCTAGGAGTCTCACCTCCACCTCTAGCATCCTAACTCCTACCTTCCGGCTGGTTAGTAAGCTAAGTATTGACTGGAATGGGGCACGTAGCCTGTGTGCTTTCATAAATTATACTCCTCCAATCTACCACATTCACAACAATTCCCTTGAGGCTCAGCTAGCTTATTGAACCCGATGACATATTCGGACACTGTCATGGTGACCTGGCATAACCGTTCAGATCACATATACCACATATTGCAGAGAATTCGGGAGGTAACCTCCTTTAAAAAATTTCTCAGAATAGAGTTGAGCAGGTAGTATTGCATTGGCCAGTATGCCCTCTTCGTAGGCTTGTCACAGCTGAACTACCCATTTATTCATATACTCTTTGTTATTCTTTGGGGGAGATTCTTACCCCCCTGCAAAGTACCAAACCCTAAATATGTATAAATTATTTGGGAACCTTTCTGTACCATATATACCTTCCATTGGAATCACAACTGGTTAGTAGATTCATTATGTTCTCACTACTTCTATTTGCCATATGAAGCACAATAAAATCAACCCCCTCACTTTCGGCCATTCCTACGTTCTGCAATACCTCATAGCAGCGATCAAGAAAAATCTTGTGGGTTCTCAAAAGATGCACCGTTGAAGGTAGTAGCAAAGAGTTTGGTAAGACAGCCAGTGGACTCTGAAACCAATACCAATGATTTCGCTGGATCTAAGAATAACGTAGCACAGAAAACCGGACTCACCAAGGATGGCGAATGGGCAATACGTAGAGGTTGCGCGGCTTGGCTTCGTCCCGAACCAAGGAGGCATTCTGGCGGACGCATGCGTGTAGGAAGGCCGACGACTACCTTGCGGCTTTTCCTATTTCGGCTTGGATTGAACGTGAGGAGAATTCTAAACTCGAGATATGCAAAATTCGCGTAAAAGTGGGCTTTTGTTTTTGCTTCCTCGAACGGGTGGAGAAAGATTTTTATTACCCTTTATTCCAGGGGAAGGGAGTTGGTTTATAACCAGACTCTGTCGCGGATTAGTTCGTTCTGCGCCGCCAGCGGCCTCAACCCAAAGGCGCAGGTTGATCTCTCTGGTTGAGGCTGCATTCATTTATTCATATTCAACTTGACACGTGGGAAGGGCTCTTCATTTCATAGCGGAAGGTTTACTTTTGGGTATTCAACTTTGTGTTGCAGCTCAGTGAGACGACCCTGACACAGAAGGTTTAAGCTCATAGAAACTGATGCCAGTCATGCTTGAACCAGGCTTTGCTTTCTGCTTTCCTGGATTGGATCCAAAAGGTCCTGAATGGGTGACCCGAAGGCTCTGTAGAGCTAGTCTCCCTTGAGACCTGCTGCCGCAAAAGCTCTTTCTGCTGCTCCTTCGCCTGCGGATTAAGCTGTGAACAGCTGCCCAAAAGAAAAGCCGCCTGGAAGTCCGCCGTTGTTGGGACGGGTTCAAACTGGACTGAAGGGAGGAGGAAAAAAAGAGTCCTCTCTTCCTGGTCCTATCGAACCAGACACTGAATACCTGGGGTAATGATGGAAATGGTTTTGGTATCAGACCAAAATGTAGTTCTCATGGCCCCTTTTCTTGCTCAGTTCCTCAAAAAAGGGGATTCATCATCCCTCAAAAGAGTGGCTGGTAATCACATCGGCCATAAGGTGGTCTATCACCCCGGTTGGGGAGAAAAGCTTTTTTGTTGTCGTGTTAGATACGTCTATTTGAGTTCAACTGAATGAGTTGAACATAGTTCAACGAATCCCCTTTTTTCAGCTTGATCGGAATCGATTCTATGATTGACCCCTGAAGAACTGACCCAAGCAAGGACATTCCGGAAGTTGGTCGGTCTATCCGACCTTCGCAAAACTTCTGAAGGCGTAGTTGATTGTTCGACTGAATAAGCAGTACGTGACTTCGCCATTCGTGGGAAGACGAGAGTAGAAATTCAATTAACATTTGAATAACAAATTCGCATGATAGGAAAGAATGAAGGTGAAATTTTTCCTAACTTCGTAACCTCTGGGGGATAAATACGGACGTCTCCGTACCAATCCCTCAGATTCTACTAAGGTTGTTCGTGAGTTGTGAAACCTATGTAACCTAGTGATCTGATACCAACTTGTCACGGCCTGAATTTCCCACCACCGGGGTGGTGATGGCGTCTACTAGTAGGAGCTAGGCAAGACAACTCAAACTTGTGTTTCCATTTTTAACAAGACTTAATTAAACCTAATATCAATAATATTAGAATTTAAACGGAATAATAAATTTAGCGAAAGACTTAACAAATTTTCTTTTACTAGATGCGATACTGAAATTCCAACATAAAACACTACCCAAGAACTGATGTCATAATACTCACGAACTTCTAAGAATAATACACATAACCGTCTGAAAGAAATAAAAATATTGTTTCTCTCGAACATATTAGATAACAGACTGAAAATAAAGATAGAAGAGACGCTGGTCATGCGGACGCGTGTAAGGCTACCTCGGTGTCTTGATGATCAAAAGCTAACACCCGCACTACTGCTGCTGCTGCTGTCCAAAACCTGTATCTGCGCAAAAAGAGCGCAGAGTGTAGCATCAGCACAACCGACCCCATGTGCTGGTAAGTGCCCGGCCTATCCCGGCAAAGTAGTGACAATGTTAGGACCAGACACACACATAAACCTATACAGTTCAAATAAATATATACAACAGAAATAACATGAAATTACATTAAATATTTGGGAAGGGAGAACATGCTCTAGGATAGCAACAAAATATAATAACATGTGAAAAATAAATGAACTTCAATTAATGAGGACCGGCAAATCAAAATCTGCACGGCACCAACCATCGTGCTTTTACTCTCGTTCTCACCAAATAATTAATTAAGATGTACGACATCACCCATCGTACTTTTACTCTCGTTCTCACCAAATAATCAATTAAGATGTATGGCATCACCCATCGTACTTTTACTCTAGTTCTCACCAAATAATCAATTAAGATGTACGGCATCACCCATCGTACTTTTACTCGCACACTCTCATATCGAGGCACGGAAAGACCCATCGTGCATAATCACTCTTCCTCGTCACCGACAACTATGACCAATAACAATAATCATTGTAATATATTACCGGCAGAAAACCAATAATAATTAATCAACTATATAAATATTACTGGTATGAAACCAATAATTCTTTAAATCAACAATATAAATATTACCGGTATGAAACCAATAATCCTTTAAATCAACAATATAAATATTACCGGTATGAAACCATTAATCCTTTAAATCAACAATATAAATATTACCGGTATGAAACCATTAATCCTTTAAATCAACAATATAAATATTACTGGTATGAAACCAATAATCATAATTCCTTTCATATAATCACATAATATTTCTAAAGTTTAATCAATTTTAAGACTCACGGTCATGCTCGACCCCCAACGTATAGATACTCGTCACCAAGCCTATACGTCGGATCACACATAGCAATTAGCATATAGACTCAACTCTTATTCCCTCAAGCTAGGATAGATCAAACACTTACCTCGAAGGTTTACGACAAACTCAATCCTTAAGCAATGCCCTTCCCTTTCGAATTTGGCTCCAATTCAATTGTATCTATACACAATTAATTAATATCATCAATACTCACCAAAATAATCCAAATGGCTATATATATTTTCTAAAATATTTTGTCCAAAAATGACACAAATATTGATGAAGCTCGATTTCTAAAAGACGGGGTTTTAGCCATACATATCTGAAAATTGCCCCTTAATGATACTATGATGATCCAATATAGTTATGTAACTTCAATCTACAATACCACATTCAATAGGGCCAATATTGGTAATAAATTCCATAACTTATGCCATTTAGGCATATTATCAAACACCTTGTATGCATAGATATTTACACCTCATAACTATAGTATTGGTTCCTCCAACTATCCCCATTAACCAACAATTCATTTCACCATCATTCCTAACCAATTTATAACTTCCAACTACACATGTATGACCATCCATTCACACCCAACCAATAAATCCTATCAAATAAACATCTTTAAATTCCTACCATGTTCATGTATTTGAATTGGGAATTTATGGTCTCCAATCACTATACCATAAGTTGTAATACATGATTCATACTCATATTCCCATACTATATCCATATATGTAAATCTTAGGTGTAGGATTTACCTTTTGGAAGAAAATATTTCAAAACCCTTCTTGGGTTATTGAAGGAATTTCTTGAAAAATCTATGCGTTTATACAAATATTTCATCAATATTAGTGTAAGAATAATAGAATTTTACATCAAGTTAGTGAATATTGCATACCTTGAAGATGGGAGGGGTTGGAGGTTTCTTACCTTGAAGATGGGAGGGGTTGGAGGTCTTGAGAGAGTGGAAGAAAACCCTAAAAAATTCAATCTTGAATGTCAAAAATGAAGGAAAGATGATACCCCTTCGGTTTTTACACAAAACCATGGGTGTTTTAGAGATTTTTCCAGGTTTTCCCGCGGTCATGGCGCTCTCCCACGATCGATCCTACGGTTCGGCGCAGAGAGCTCCACAGTCCAACCCGCGGCCGCGCGCCTGGACGCGCCGGTGACTGGCGTCCAGTAAAATACTCATAACCTTCTCTATACACCTCAAAATAATGAACAGTTTGTTGCGTTGGAAACTAAACTGAAAGAGCTTTTATTTGATAGGTTGTAGATCACACAACACATTATATAACGGGATATATGATCGTCCAAAGTGAGGTCTTGTGCACACTCATTTACAATCCCATCTATTATGAAATTTTCTAACTTCAAAAGTTTCCGTTAGCCATCCGAAATCATCCCGAGGCCCCCGGGACCTCAACCAAAAATGCCAATACATCATATAATGTTATTCAAATTTGTTCCAAGTATCAAAACACCTCTACTAACACCAAAATCATCGAATTACATCGAATTCAAGCCTAAGTTCCTTTAAAACTTCAAAAATGCGCATTCGATAAAAAATCTGACTAAACCACATCCAAATGACTTGAAATTTTGCACACACATTTCATATCACCTAATGAAGATACAAAAGCTTCTAGAACTTCGTTCCGACCCTCAGGTCAAAATTTCACCTATCAATCGGAAATCGTCAAAATACTAACTCCGCCAATTCAAGCTTAATTCTACACCGGTCATCACAAAAATATTTCATACACATTTCTTAGTCCAAAATTATCTCCCGAAGCTAATCGAACTATATTAATTCATATTCGATCCCTCTAACTCATAAGTCAATGTTCGATTTACTTTTCTAACTTAAGCCTTCTTAAAAGAGACCAAGTGTCTCATTTCTTATCAAAACCACTCCAATTCAATTCTAATGCACCCAATGCCGTTAATGAAATATAATGAAGCAGTTAATAGGAGAACGGGGCGTAGACTCTAAAAACGTGGGTCGTTACAAAGTTTATGCCCATTTGTTAATCATTTCTCTGGTAGTATTTGGACCAAAGGTTGATACTAGGTGCATAGGACAATTTGGCTAGCCAAGATATTAAAATTTGGGCCTGTACTATTGAATACGTTTTTACCTAAATATTAGTAATGCTATAAACTAGCCCACCTTTCCATATCTAATTTATTTTATTTCCTCCATAATGCTTTCCTTTTCATAACTCGTTGGCATCGAAATAATCTCAAGTTTAGGAAGAATAATGAGAATCGTAGTTACTTTAGATTGACCTTTAAATAATAAATGAGACGAGTCTCGTCAAATAAAATATATAAATTGCGGGGTCTTTAATAATTAAAATAAAATATTTAGAATTCGGGATGGGCCATTTAGTGAATTTCACGGCCCTCCCCAAAGATAATAACGCGCTAGTCGCTTTAGGCGTGTTTTTGATTATTTACTTTCTTAAATACGGTTGCACATTTATGTGGCCCAAATCCCAATCTCAACGAAGTTGGAACGTGTCAAAAACTGTGGGTACATTTATGTGACGCAGTTCGAGATACATTCTCACGACGTTGTAATTTTCTTAAAAAATAATAACAAATAATAAGAACGGTTAAAAGTTAAAATTTGCATATAAGTTACCACATGTTTAGAATCAGATTATTAAGCCGAATACGACAGTTGAGGGACCGTGCTAGAATCACAAAACTCGGGAATGCGTAACATCTTCTCCCGGGTTAACATAATTCCTTATCCGAATTCTGGTTCGTGGACTGTAATAGAGAGTCATTCTTTTTCTCGATTCGGGATTCAACCGGTGACTTGGGACACCATAAATCTCCCAAGTGGCGACTTTGAATCTTAATAACAAATTCCGTTTTGATTGTCCTTTAATTGGAAAAACTCCCTTTACCCCTGCGCGGGGCCAAAAAGAGGTGTGACAGCTCCTCTCGTCGTCTCGTCTCCACCTATTTAGGAACTCAATATTCCTGTAATAAGCAAACAAGGAAGGTAGAATTTCCATCTCTCATTGAATCATTAGGCATTTTAGAAAAGTATATCTTCTTAGTTCATATAGGAGTATAGCCGCTAAGCATTGGTGTTCTACTTCTAAGCATTTTTAATCTCGAGATTTAGAAATTTTTTGGTTCTATTTTGGATCTCATGTATTTTGGCAATACATACAATTTTGATGATTCTCAGTTCATATCAAATTTTATGATAAAAAGAATAACATATAATTATATAAAATTTGATGATTATCTTTACTGAGATGGTAAAGCTAATTTTCTAATCTCGGGAATCAAATTGATTGTTGTAATTGTGAAGAAACTACTGCTCTATAGTTAATTTAAGTTCCATTTTTAAATTTCAAGCTGTTCCACTGCCTTTGTACATAAACTAGATCTTGATTATGTTATTCTTTTTATCATAAAATTTTGATGATTATGACTTTATAAAGGATACAAGATCGAATTATATGATTCTCAGTTCATATAATTTATAAAGTTTGATAATTATATCATCAAAATTTGATAAACTAGAATCATCTTTGCTCAGTTCATATAAAATTTTGATGATTATGAAGTATATCTTCTCAGTTTATATGCATTCTGACAAGGTAGTGAGTTTGCTACCAGATGTTATTTTTTTATGACAATTTATTATTTCTAAGATAAGGAGAACGGGAGAAATTTAGTGATTATGTATGTTAGGCCGATAAATCACCCGATAACCGTCCGATAAGAGCTAAACCGATACCAATCCGCCCGATATTTTATCGGGTGGTTAACGGATTTATACATTTAAAAATCGATAATCGTTAAGCCAAATCATTAAGAATAAAAAGCCGCCCAATTTGCTCGATAAGCAGCCCTAATTTACCCTGCCTTTCAATTTAAGGTCAGGACGATATCGTTGTGCAACAAAATCCTTTTTATTTTCTTATATTTTATTAATTGGATAAAGTACTTTTTCATTACATTTCTAAAATCAGACTTTGGAAGTTGAAAAGTTGAAAACAAAAATATAACATCAATTTTATCATAGAGAAATAATACTAACTGGATTAGGAGTGACAAATAGGCGGGTTGGATCAAATATGATTCGGATTAAAAATGGATAATGAATAACGGATAAATTATCCGACCCGACTCATACTTAATACAGATAAAAAAGGGGTTTACCGTTAACCATATTATCCATGACTTCTTGCATATGAATACTTTTGGGAGAATTCTTAGCCTCCCTAATTTGAGGAACCCCAAGTTGAGGCTTTACAAATGTAAAAGTTAGACCAATTAGTTATCCATTGTTACCCATTTTCTAAAAATGGATAATATGGTTCTTATCCATATTTGACCCGTTTTTAAAAAGTTCATTATTCAACCTATTTTTAGTGGATAATATGGATGATTAACCGTTCTTTTAACCATTTTGCCACCCTTAAACTGGATATATTACTATTCTGAGAATGAATAAGAATCTTGCACAAGTTCTCAACGCATAAACCAATTATAAATGAGAAATATTCATTCGGTCCAAGAAATAAGAGCAATCGAAGTTCTTTCTTATTAACTGAAGGCGAAATGACTTTCTTGCCACTTATATTTGCATGACTTTTGAAAGTCGATACACCAATTTACAAGTTTCTGTCACGACCCAAATTCTATATCCGGTCGTGATGGTGCCTCTCATGAAGACAAGGCTAGCCAACAACCCAAGAATCCTCTTTAAGCAGTTAAACAGTCATATAGCATATCGAATCTAGATTTATGACATTAATTAATATGAAATCAATATAGCCCGACCGTGGTGTAACAAGTCACGAGCATCTAATGAGTAGGGACACTACTACTGGTCCAACAATGTATATTTATGTACAAGATAAAACAGGAATACAAAGATAGAGCGCGATGCCGCGAACGCTGGCGGTCACCTTGTTAAATCACCATAATATGGCCTTCGATCCTGCTAATAACCCGCTATCGGGTGATCAATACCTGCAACTGCACGCAAGGTGCAGGGAGTAAAAGGAGTACTTCCAACTCAGTGGTAATAAGAGAGAATAATATCTGAGCGATAAGAAAACATGTAAGAGTACAACAAACTGCTATAAAAGACAGAACAACCCTTTTTTAGGTAAAACCACCCGAAATACGGTGAAACATCCCTTTAGAAAAGCCCAAATTCAGTTCAAAAAATCTCTTTTGAAAATATGCGTTTTCTACAATTGTAAAGGTAATTTCAACAAGTTGGAAATAATAAGAAACCTGCCCCTCGGGCTCAATATCAGTCTTTCAGTACAGTTCCAGCTCCCTGCGGGCTCACTCCCAACTCACAATTTCCATCTTCAGCTTCTCAGGCTCAGCACTCCTCAACATATATCACCAGGGTATCTAGTCAGCAAGGCAAGTAACAATAAGTATGCCAATGATATATGAGTGCTAAATGTCATGCCACGTAATACAAACAGTAGTAATGCATGAATGCAATGCAATGCATATAACCGTTGCGGGTCGTGCAGCCCGATCCATTTGGGTACTCGTGCTCAATGTGGGGGTTCAGACTCCAGAGGGGCTCCTACAGCCCAAGCGCAATATTAACATCACACCGCTGCGGGTCGTGCAGCCCGATCCATGCAATATGCCACTGCGGCATGCAGTCCGATCCATGCATGCATATGCACATGTACACATATCACTCGAGGCTTGCAAGCCTCCTTACATCATATTCATGACTTTACATATGACCCTCAGCCTCAATCAGTCTAAAATAGTCAAAAGCCCCTCGGGAATTCGTAAAACAAATATACTCAGCTCAAATGATGGTTCAAATATCGTTTAAAACTCCAAGTTTGAGTAAAAATATAGCTGAGTTCATAAAACAGTGTAAATCACACGGACTGAGTTCAAATAGTATTTCAAATAGTGAGAAATACAATGATAATAGCTCACACAGAGTTCAAACAATCGGCAATAAGCCCCAAGTATGGCAATGAGCCAAATTTATGATGATAACAACAATGTTTACAAATACGCGGTAAAAACCAACAACTGGGACGGACCAAGTCATGATCCCCAATGGTGCTCTACACCATGCTTATGTATAGCGTACAAGTCACCTCAATACAGTACTAAGATGTGCAAATCCGGGGTTTCAAACCCTCAGGGTATAATTCCCAAGTATTACTCACCTCGAATCGGCGAAATCTTAAGCTCGCGACGCCATTGCCCTTCAAATTGGCCTCCACGCGCGTCAAATCTAGCAAAAAACAGAGCGAATACATCACAACATGCCAATGAGACAATACTCAATCTAAAACAATCGAGAAATAGCAAAAATCACAAAACTAGCAAAACCCGAGCCCCTAGCCCGCTTCTCGAAAAATTACAAAACTTACATTTGTAGAATCCTTGCCTCGCCACGAGTCCATACATATAAAATTCATCAAAATCGGAGTACAATTGCTCCTCAACATCCCCAATTTTCATTTGAAATTTCAAGTCCTAGTTCATCAACTTTTACACCCAATTTCAAAGAATTAATGATTGATTCTTCAATAAATAACGTAATAAGGCCACGAGACTTACCTCCAATCACTTCCTGCTGAATTCTCTTTCAAAATCTGTCAACAAGCTCTCAAGGTGGAGCAAAAATGGAGGAAATATGAACTAAGTCGCGGATGAAATGTTTAACTTAAAACCCCCTGCCCAGCGATCTTCCTCTGTGCGATCGCAGAGAACAAACTCAGAGCCTCCCAAAAATCCTCTTACGCGATTGCACTCGAGACCTTGCAATCACGTAGGCTCCCAATATCAACCTACGCGTTCGCATCACACCCCACGCGGTCGCGTAACCCTTCCTCCTAGCCGTACGTGAGCGCGACTCCCCTTTCGCGATCGCAGAGAACAACTGCCCGCTACTACACGATCGCATCCACGCTTCCGCGATCGCGATGACCAAAATTGGTCTGCACTGCTGCTGCAAATTGCTGCAGCTTTTAACTAAACTCTTTCCGTTAGCCATCCGAATTCACCCCGAGGCCCCCGGGACCTCAACCAAAAGCACCAACATGACTTATTACCTCATTCAAACTTGCTCGGGCCATAAAAACACCAACATTAACAACAGAAGTCATCAAATTCCTGAAATTCAAGCCTAAGTCAAACTAGAACTTTTCCAAATTCACATCGATCAAAACCCGGCCTAAACACCTCCAACTGATATGAAAATTGCACACATATCCAAAATCATCCAACGGAGCTACTGCAACTAACAGAATTCCATTCGACCCCCAGATCAACATCTCACCTATCAACCGGAATTCGCCAAAATTCAAACTTCGCCAATTCAAGCTTGATTCCACACCAGACCTCCAAATTCAATTCCGATTTCACTCTTAAGTCATAAATCATCCTCCAAAACTAATCGAACCATTGGAAATCCATTCCGAGCCTTCTAACTCACAAGTCAATGTCCGGTTGACTTTTCCAACTTAAACTTTCCTTAAAGAGACTATTTGTCTCATTTCTATCCAAATTCAATTCGAAACACTTCAAACTCACCAAACACATATAATAACATATGAAGAAGCATAAAACGGGGAAAACGGAGCGATAACTCACGTGACGGTGGGTCGGGTCGTCACATCCTCCCCAACTTAAACAAACGCTCGTCCTCGAGCGTACCTAGAGTTTCTCTAGAAGCCAACCAATAGCTGAAATTTCACAGTTCATCTAACCCATAAACCACATTGCACTTCCCTCAATCATGCACCAGATCAAAATCTCACATCTGCATCTAGAATAAACCCGAACCAACTGTAATAATCCATACCTGAAACCTCGGCTATAATCGTATGATATCCCACATAACTCAACACATGCAGCGATAACTTCCATTCACAGCAATTGCTCACAATAACCAGATACTAATAGAAAACCTTTTTGTTAGCTAAAGACTTATTCCCAAACTTTCATATACTACCAAACGGTAATTGAAACACTCGATATGCCGAACCCGTTTCTCATATCAACCATTCACGTCCATTTCCCTCTTGACTGATACTATAACAGATTTTCGAGCCAAACCTCGATATTACCTTTCTAACAAGATGAAATCAAATTGGCCCATGCTCACTAATGACTCCAATGATCACTTCGACTCTAACCACCCTTCTGGTGATATGAAACCTCGACATATGCCTAAGCCATAACTTGCGCAATACACGGACCAATGAAAAGCAGTCTGAACATACTCAAATCGTGACAATGACTCAACGAAAGAGTTTTACCTCAAGCTCAACAGCGCCATTACCACACAAAATTGAGATCTTGTCTCACATCATAGAAACAGAGTACTTGAATTCCCCTCGAAAGGTCATAAAATCACGTAGCCTTGCCACAACGCGTGATCCTATCCAAACACTATTACTCATGAAGCACCTCAAGTCACATTGCTCAACACGATCAGTCACGCACAGATTGAGGTCTGAAACCACGCAATCCATCACACCCACGGTGGAGCAATTAATATACACTACTCAAACTGAAAGGACACAACCGATGCGCTATTCGCCGAGCAACACCCAATACGGATTTTCCTCAGAAACTAGGAAGTACGACATACAAAGTAGCATATAGAAAACTATTCTCAACATCACCCTGTTGCGGCATGCAACCCGCTCCAGATAACATACCCATGGCGGCGTGCCACCCGATCCAGATACCATACCTATGGTGGTGTGCCACTCGATCCTGCACATATATAGCTCACAAAAGGAGATGCACATCAAGTCAAATTTGCTCATTACAATAAACACATATAGCCTCATTCCGACCGCAAGAAATGCATCCGAAAAGTACCTCAATTCCGAAATTGAATCAATGGTAGAAACCTCTGCACAAGCATCAGCCACGAAGTCCCAATTAACAAAGCAATGCTCGCCAACCGTCCGCTGGTCCTTGGAATATAACTACTATGCTAGAAAAATAATTTGATGCACCTTGCCACGCAAAGAAAGATCCACTTAGACCTCCAGTTTCACAAAACTGCCAGACGATATCGATACACACGACCCACAACCACCGCATGGTCGATCACTAGGACTTGTAGCCTTCAACACATATAATGCATGAATCACTATGCCTGATTCCACACTCCGTCGTACAAATACATAGCACGCATCAAGTATCCATTCATACCATGAAAGATATTCAAATTTTACTGCGCCATCAACAAACTCAAATATCCGCAGTCGATCCAACAAGAAAATGTCGCAATACTAGTGACGCATCATCAATTTACATCACCTTAATAATCTGAAGATTGATTCTTTACTCACCTGAAGTTGTCCGTGCTGCTCAAGAATTTAATGATTTCCCAATATGAATTGAACCAAAGCCTTGAACACGCAATTGTCAATTCTCCATATCATAACACACAGATCATAGCACACTAGGCTAACATGCCCATTTTCAATCCACGGTGAAACACATCAAGAACACTTTATACCAATTCCATTGCACAAGCTAAACTGCAAGGACTAAGCCCTTCTATCCAGATTAAGTTAAGCAGCCCCTCAACACTTAAAAGCTTTGCTGCACAACACCTGTAAGAATCATTACCTCAAACCCTATACAAAGGATAAATCACATTCCTATTATCCCGACTTGGTTTATTATCAAGCTATTCCATTTATCTCATCTCCTTCGTGATTCATCATTAATTTGATAATTTCCCTTGCTGTAGCACCACAATACCTCAACTCAGGTTACAACACGAGACTCGCACATAAGACCACACCATCTAAGACCTATAGGCCACCGAATACCCTCTCGAATGCTTCCCAGAAGCACCACATTCCAGAATGTCTTACTCCGAAGAACTTCCTACGAATCTGAATTCATTACAATTACTTCCCGGATATTAATACATAGAATCCCATAATGAACATAACATACCACAAGTCTTGATCTCTTCTAATGAAAACACATTCCCTAGCCACATACATAAACTTAAGACACCTGATTGTTACATGTAAAATCTTGAACATAGAAAAACCATAAAACCAATCTCGAGAGCCATTCACTCTCAAACAACTAAAATTCACCTGCCTTAAAAGAACGGAACCACTCGTGCCTTATTAGTACCCAGACACCGCAGAACATGATTCCATACATATGCAACAACCATCTTTGTTCTCTATACCTTGGGCATCTTTTATCTGCAACCGCTCAAAATATCCTAGCGTTTCTCACATTTACGAAACCACCATTTAACCTTTGTAGAAATTTTCCTTCACACGTGCCATCCTCGGCTCAATTTCTGCAACCAGAACTGATCCGCCATCATACCTCAAAACGAAACCAACATAGCACATAACCATGCAATCAGCTGACCAACAACAACCTCCCCAACTTGGCTCAAAGCCGTAAATCAGGACATGCTCAATAATCCTTAATAATTTTACCTTAATGAAATCAGAACATTATAGGGAGAATTAAACTCAAGTCATTTACAAGTTTTGTGAATACACAAATCATCTAGCACTGACCTTCTCTGCAAACCTCGCATTCATTTCCACATCAGCTGAGCCCATTTTCTTAAGCGTCGCAATACTTCAAAATACGACACATACCTTTCAATTACACATGAGATATTTTACATACACATAATGATCATACCGCTCGAAATCCTCCGCAGGAGATAACCCACCTGCTTCGCCTCATTTCATTATCTCCACATACCTTCCACCATCATATACGTAATACACAACCATATAGTTTTCCTGAGTCTATACTCATACTGCCACATGGAATGTACTTTACTTGCCAACTAAAAGACATGAAATATTCTTCACACGTCCATAACTCGGACTACACATTAAAGCACAATAGGAATTGAACACTTAACAGTTCATCAATTATTCATCAGACTTCTTTGTCCCTACTAAGATCACATAGATACGCCCCATGGTACTAACGTACTCATCACATGGATATCCAGACGCCATTCCGGCTATAAGAAAAACACTAAACATATAAGTTTGAAACACTTGCTCACACAATTAGCACTTCGATGCTCTAACCATAGGCAAATATCCGGCCTCGAGTCCTCCAGACTGGGCCGACATGAACTTACAGAGATTACCTCTCGCCCCTCGATAGGGGAATCACAAGACATCAAGGCACATATACTACCAAGCGCTCACGTGCGCATACAGATGGGTGGAAGGAATTTCAAGAATTATATCTCAAGCTGAATCAAGTATGCACGATAAGAATTCCAAGAATGGGAAGTTTTCCTAAATGTTCTGCAGCCTCTCGAGGATAAATACAGACGTCTTTGTACCGATCCGCGAGACTCTACTAACCCTGCTCATGACTCGTGAGACCTAGAAACCTAGGCCCTGATACCAACTTGTCACGACCCAAATTCTATACATGATCGTAATGGCACCTCTCGTGAAGACAAGACCATCCAACAACCCAAGAATCCTCTTTAAGCAGTTAAACGGTCATATAGCATATCGAATCTAGATTTATGACATTAATTAATATGAAATCAATATATCCCGACCGCGATGTCACAAGTCACGAACATCTAATGAGTATGGACACTACTACTGGTCCAACAATGTATATTTATGCACAAGATAAAACGGGAATACAAAGATGGAGTGCGGTGCCGCAAACGCTGGCGGTCACCTTGCTAAATCACCAGAATGTGGCCTTCGATCCTGCTAATAACCCGCTATCAGGTGATCAATACCTGCAACTACACGCAAGGTGCAGAGAGTAAAGTGAGTACTTCCAACTTAGTGGTAATAAGAGAGAATAATATCTGAGCGATAAGAAAACACGTAAGAGCACAACAAACAACAATAAAAGATAGAACAACCCTTTTGAGGAAAAACCACCAAAAATACGGTGAAAAATCCCTTTAGAAAAGCCCAAGTTCACTTCAAAAAGCTCTTTTGAAAATATGTTTTTTTCTACAATTGCAAAGGTAATTTCAACAAGTATGAAATAATCAGAAACTTGCCTCTCAGGCTCAATATCAGTATTTCAGTACAGTACCAGCCCCCTGCGGGCTCACTCCCAACTCACAATATCCATCATCAGCCTCTCAAGCTCAGCACTACTCAACATATATCACCAGGGTATCTGGTCAGCAAGGCAAGGAACAGTATGTATGCCAATGATATATGAGTGCTAAATGTCATGCCACCTAATACAAACAGTAGTAATGCATGAATGCAATGCAATGCATATGACCGCTGCGGGTCGTGTAGCCCGATCCATTTGGGTACACGCGCTTAATGTGGGGGTTCAGACTCTGGAGGGGCTCCTACAGCCCAAGCGCAATATCAATATCACATTGCTGCGGGTCGTGCAACCCGATCCATGCAATATGCCACTGCGACGTGCAGTCCGATTCATGCATGTATATGCACATGTACATATATCACTCGAGGCTTGCAAGCCTGCTTACATCATATTTATGTCCTCACATATGGCCCTCAGCCTTAATCAGTCTAAAATAGTCAAAAGCCCCTCGGGCATTCGTAAAACAAATAGATTCAGCTCAAATAATGGTTCAAATATCGTTTAAAACTCCAAGTTTGAGTAAAAATATAGCTGAGTTCATAAAACAGTGTAAATCACATAGACTAAGTTCAAATAGTATTTCAAATAGTGAGGAAAATAGTGATAATAGCTCACAAAGATTTCAAACAATCGGCAATAAGCCCCAAGTATGGCAATAAGCCCAATTTATGATGATAGCAACAAATTATTTACAAATACGCGGTAAAACCCAACAACCGGGACTGACCAAGTCATGATCCCCAACGGTGCTCTACCCACGCTCAGGTCCAGCGTGCAAGTCACCTCAATACAGCACAAAGAGGTACAAATCCGGGGTTTCAAACCCTCAGGGTATCATTCCCAAACATTACTCACCTCGAACCGGCAAAAATCTTAAGCTCGCGACGCCTTTTCCCTTCAAATCGTCCTCCACGCGCGTCAAATCTAGCCAAAAACAGAGCGAATACATCACAACATGCCAATGGGACAATACCCAATCGAAAAAAATCGAGAAATAACAAAAATCTCGAAACTAGCAAAACCCGAGCCCCGGGCCCTCTTCTCGAAAAATTACGAAACTTATATTTTTAGAATCCTCGCCTGCCACGAGTCCATACATATAAAATTCATCAAAATCGAAGTCCAATTGTTCCTCCAAATCCCCAATTTTCATTTGAAATTTCAAGAGTGGTTCATCAACTTTTACACCCAATTTGAGAGAATTAATGGTTGATGCTTCAATAAAATGACGTACTAAGGCCACAAGACTTACCTCCAATCACTTCCCGTTGAATTCCCCTTAAAAATCCGTCAACAAGCTCAAAAGGTGGAACAAAAATGGAGGAAATATGAACCAAGTCACGGATGAAATGTTTAACTTAAAACCCTCTGCCCAGCGATCTTCCTCTATACGATCGCAACCTTGGCTTGCGATCGCAGAGAACAAACTCAGAGCCTCCCAAAAATCCTCTTACGCGATCGCACTCTAGACCTTGCGATCGCGTAGGCTCCCAATCTCAGCATACGCGTTCGTATCACACCCCAAACGGTAGCGTAGCCCTTCCTACAAACCATATGTGAATGTGACTCGCCTTCCGCGATCGGAGAGAAAAACTGCCCGCTACTACGCGATCGCATCCACGCTTCCGCGATTGCGATGACCAAAATTGGTCTGCACTACTGCTGCAAATTTCTGCAGCTTTTCCAAACTAAAATCTTTCCGTTAGCCATCCGAATTCACCCCGAGGCACCCGAAACCTCAACCAAATGCACCAACATGACCTATTACCTCATTCAAACTTGCTCGGGCCATAAAAACGCCAACATTAACAACAAAAGTCATCAAATTCCTCAAATTCAAGCCTAAGTCAAACTAGAACTTTTTTCAAATTTGCATTCGATCCAAAACCTGGCCTAAATACCTCCGAATGATCTGAAAATTTACACACGTATTCAAAATCACCCAATGGAGCTACTACAACTGTTGGAATTCCATTCCGACACCCGGATCAAAATCTCACCTATCAACCGGAATTCGCCAAAATTCAAACTTAGCCAATTCAAGCCTAATTCCACACCGGACCTCCAACTTTAATTCCGATTTCACTCCTAAGTCATAAATCATCCTTCGAAACTAATCAAACCATCGAAAATCCATTCCGAGCCTTCTAACTCACAAGTCAACGTCTGGTTGACTTTTCCAACTTAAACTTTCCTTAAAGAGACTATTTGTCTCATTTCTATCCAAATTCAATCCGAAACACTTCAAACTCACCAAACACATATAATAACACATGAAAAAGCATAAAACGACGCGATAACTCACGTGAAGATGGGTCGGGTCATCACAGTTTCCCATTTGAACACTCCAACTTGATGCAACAAAAACTAATAAACACATTTGGCCGTTGACTATGCCTATGTGGAAGTGGCCCAGGTGACATTGCTAAATTGTGTGCATATCACGCTACAAAGGCGCGTGGACAGTTATTATTTTTATTTTAAAAAAATAAAAAAAATTATGTCTATTAAATACACATTGCTGATGTGGCATAGCATTATTAAAAATTATTTAATATTTTGTTTTTCTCCTCCAACCATAATCTGGCACCACCATTTCCAATACCTCTGCCACCATCCACTTTCCACCTACTTTATCTTCATCCAAAATTGTACCACCATCAAACTTTCCCTCGCCACTACCAAATTTACCACAATCCAGCATCACCCACTCCTTTGTCCTTCCCACCACCAACAATTTTAGGCCACAAAAGTTCAAAAAAAAGGCATTAGCCAAAATTTGACTGTGACTAACTAGTTTGATTGGGGAAAGAACACAATGAGTGAGGAAAATAACTCATATTAAGTTTTAACATTCGAATACCTGCATCCAAAGGGCTGATTATTGCTATATTTTTCAGTGATTTTGGGATAATTTTAGAGTTATTTTTGCCTAATTTTGGGTGATATTTTTGGGAGATGAAGTGCTGCCTTTTGAATCATTTTGGAAAATAAATGGGTTCTTGATTCCCATTGAAATTGACAACATTTCCACTTAATTATACTTGTTCAACTCTACAGCCGAAAGAGGTTTTTGATTTTCACTAAAATTGGCATTTTTATTGATGAATGAGCTCTAAAATACTCAACTGCAGAGTTAAAAGTGGATTCTTGATTTGGATTTTTTATGAATGAGCACTATAAAGCTCAACTGCAAAGTAAAAATGGAGTTTTAATTTTGGATTTCCACGGATAGATAGAGTCAAATGGGAATGGTAAAAGGTTTGAGTATCTGACATGTAATATTTTAATAAGCTCAGTACTGACTGGGTAAAACACGTTAGCAGAAGTGTGATACACGCGTTAATGGTCAAGGGTCCAACATGTTTATTAGTCAAAGGTATCACTAATTTGAGTGTTCAAATGGGAAACTTGTAAGTTGGTGTATCAGTTTTCAAAAGTCATGCAAGTTTAAGTGGGCGGGAGGCCATTTCGCCTATGAGGGCGGATACACAGTGGTAGTTACGGATTTAATTGAATCCATAACTTTCGACGCGGAGTAAATATTTATGTGTAAAAATTTATTAAAACTACAAAATAATATATTTGAACCCATAACTTTAAAAATATAGTGGGTTCAATATTTAAATCCTGGATCCGCCTCTGAAAGTATCCACCCCCACCTATCCCTATTCATCTCTTCCTTTCTCATATTGCAATTATTTGAACGAAAAAAAGAAGATAAAGAAAATACTTGAATATGTAGGCTTCATAACCCTTTTGAGATCTAACCGATTTTTAAGGGTAGAAATGACACTAGGTAGCCACTTTAAGTGTTACCACTTAAAACATATTCAATTCTTAAAAGCTATTGAAAATTTAGTCATCAATTATAGCAAATTTCAGACCGCTCATGATGTTGCTATCTTTTTTTGGTCCCCCCTTAAGACTTGCGGGTCTGAAAGTGTGGTCCAGCCCACTTAGAAAGGAAGAAAACTTCTTCATTTTCAATATAGGCAGTAACAGCCTACGTTTTCTTTGTCTGTCAAAGAAAGTAGGCAGCATAACATTGAATGTCAAATTAAGTTGGCAATGTTTTGCCTATAAAATGAGAGCTTCAGCTCTCATTTTTATACAACCAACAAAGCTAGAAAAAGAGTGAGATTTCACAGACAGGGTATAAGAAAATGTTCTGTAAGGAAAATAGAGAGTGAGCGATATTCTAGTGAGGTGGAAATATCAAAAGAGGTTTATTTTCTTTTGAGTATTGTAGTGGTCTTTAGAGTATTTTACTCAGACCTACAAAGTGTAAACTTCCTTACTATAGTGATATCAATTGCTTCTCTCAGGGCCGTGGTTTTTTTTCCCCTTATTCAGAAGGGTTTTCCACGTAAAAATCATGGTGTCATTATTAATCTTTTATTTTTGTTAATTACCGTATCTCGGTTCTACATTATTATTCCGCTTTTATTAGCATGAATATTATTTTGGTATGGGGTTTATTCCCAACAACTGGTATCAGAGCACAGGTTCTGCTCGTTCACTGAAATACTATTCACTATCGGTAGTACTATACTCAGAGAAAATAAAAATATCCGGAGTAAAGTACGAGGTAGCAAAAATCAATGGAGATAACGGTTTCTCAACATGGAAAAGAAGGATGAGGGATATGCTCATCCAACAAGGAATATACAAGGTACTAGACGCTGATGCCAAAAAGCCTGATACCATGAAAGCTGATGATTGGGCTGACATGGATGAAAGAGCTGCTAGAGCAATTAGGTTGCACTTATCGGATGATGTGGTAAATAACATCATTGATGAAGATATTGTACGTGGAATTTGGACAAGGTTGGAAAGCCTATACATGTCCAAAACACTGACAAATAAATTGTACCTAAAGAAACAGTTATATGCCCTACACATGGGTGAAGGTATGAATTTTTGTCACATTTAAATGTGCTTAACGGACTAATCACACAGCTTTCCAACCTCGGAGTGAAAATCGAGGAGGAAGATAAAGCCATCTTGTTATTGAACCCGTTGCCATCTTCGTACGATAATTTGGCAACAATCATCCTGCACGGTAAGACTACTATTGAGTTGGAAGATGTCACATCGGCTCTTTTACTCAATGAGAAGATGAGAAAGAAGCCTAAAAATCAAGGACAAGTTCCTATCACAGAAGGTAGAGGCAGGAGTTATCAATGGAGTTCGAGCAACTATGGAGATCCGAAGCTCGTGGGAAGTCAAAGAACCGATCCAAATAAAAAGCCAGAAATTGCTATAATTGTGATCAACCAGGTTACTTCAAAAGAGTTTGCTCAAATCCAAGGAAGGGCAAAGGTGAACACAGTGGCCAGAAGAATTACGACAACACAACCTCGATGGTGCAAAATAATGATAATGTCGTCCTCTTTATAAATGAGGACGATGAATGCATGCACCTGTCAGGTCCAGAGTTGTAATGGATGGTTGACACAACAATATCTTACCATGCCACATCGGTAGGAGATCATTTTTGCAGATAGGTAGTAGGTGATTTCGGTACAGTGAGAATGGGTAACAAAAGTTACTCAAAGATTGCGGGGATTGGTGACATTTGTATTAAGACAAATGTCAGATGCACATGGGTTCTAAAGGATGTGCGGCATGTACCTGATTTGTGGATGAACTTGATCTCGGGAATTGCTTTGGACCGAGATGGATACGAGAACTATTTTCAAAATCAAAAGTGGAGATTCACCAAGGGATCATTGGTGATTGCAAAGGGAGTTGCTCGTGGCACGTTGTACAGGACAAATGCAGAAAGATGCCAAGGCAAATTGAACGCGACACAAGATGAGATTTCTGTAGACTTATGGCACAAAATAATGGGTCATATGAGCGAGAAGGGATTGCATATTCTTGCCAAGAAATCACTTATTCTTATGCCAATGGTACAACAATAAAACCCTGTGACTACTGTTTATTTGGTAAGCAACATAGAGTCTCATTTCAGACATCGTCTGAAAGAAAATTGAATATACTTGATTTAGTATATTCTGATGTTTGTGGACCAATGGAAATTGAATCAATGGGCGGTAACAAATATTTTGTTACTTTTATTGATGATGCTTCACGAAAATTGTGGGTTTATATTTTGAAAACCAAAGATCAGGTGTTTCAAGTTTTCCAGAAGTTTCATGCTCTAGTAGATAGGGAGACAGGTCAAAAGCTAAAGCGTCTCCGAAGTGACAATGGAGGTGAGTACACTTCAAGGGAATTTGAAGAGTACTGTTCAAGTCATGGGATCAGACATGAAAAGACAATTCCTATAACCCCACAGCACAATGGTATAGCAGAGAGGATGAACCGCACCATTGTGGAGAAGGTGGGAAGCATGCTCAAAATTGCTAAAATGCCTAATTCATTCTGGGGTGAAGCAGTTCAGACAACTTGTTACCTGATCAATAGGATTCCATCAGTTCTATTGGCGTTTGACATCCCAAAGAGAGTTTGGACCAATAAGGAGGTGTCTTACTCGCATCTGAAGGTGTTCAGTTGCAGAGCTTTTGCACATGTACCAAAAGAGTAGAGAACAAAGCTGGATGATAAATCTGTTCCCTATCTGATATGGAAATGAAGAGTTCGGGTGCAGATTGTGGAATCCTGTAAAGAAGAAGGTCATCAGAAGCAGAGGCGTAGTCTTCCGAGAAAGTGAAGTTGGAACTGCTGCTGATATCTCAGAAAAGGCGAAAAATGGTATAATTCCTAACCTTGTTACTATTCCTTCTACATTTAACAATCCCACAAGTGCAGAAAGTCCGACCGACGAGGTTGCCGAGCAGGGGGAGCAACCTGGTGAGGTTATTGAGCATGAGTAGCAACTTTATGACATGTACCCAGCGCCGGAACCAAAATATGGGTCCAATACCTATATTTTCTAACTCATTTTCTTTTCAGAACTCCATATCATTTTTAGAAAAACAATTCCTTTTAAAAATTTATTTCTCGGGATCGGGACCTTGAATTTCGATTCCGGGAATATGCTTGAGTCTCATATTTTTCTACAAAGCCTCTGGGACTGTCACATCACGGATCCGGCTCCGTTTACCCAAAATGTTAACCAAAGTAAGCTTTAACAATAGTAATATCAAAATTCATCAAATATTTCATATAACTCACATATTTCAACATAAAAGCTTTCCATCTACGCGATGTGACTGCGCATGCAAATCAAGGCAACTAATAGCGAGGTTTTCAAAGCCTCGGAAGCATGTAAAAGGAAGACATCAGGTGATGACCCTTTGGATCGTCACAAGATTAGAAGAAACAACTATAGCAGTTCAAAATAGGAGGAAAAATGATCTATAGCCCATCCGAAAAACACTTGAGGCTCCCACTACCTCGTCTAATCATACCCACAAGTCATATTGTCACAACCTATTTTCTTAACAAGCCGATACCGGCACTCAATCACTAAGCATGACTGAGTGAACCATCTCTGCTTATAAAATCTATTATAATTCAAACTTTATATACAACAAGTCATCAGTCTAACCAAATATTTTTGATTAATTTTAGCATTTAAATAAATCAACTCCAAAACTTTATTCATAGTAACCAATGAAATATTGCTAAGTTATTATCAAAAACATATGAATCTTAACCCAACGACTATGTCTATGAACCCTCTACCAATAAACTAACGCACTACTAATGAAATGAGATTTCCTGGCCAGTTCTCTAAATAGACAAAGAAATAGCTAAATAAAAATAACTCTAAGTAATACTCCATGAACAAAGGAGGAGCTGACCAATAGAACTGGAAGGGAAGAAAGTCCTAACTCGTAGCCCGCTCGCCTGCAAATCCGGTTTATATGTTGTACCGCAGACCAACGTAGGTTCCCAAAAGAGAATATCAGTACCATCCATTGTAGTGAGTGAGTCTCAACAACAAGGGAGAAACTTTTATATCATATAAATTACGAGCAAAAGGTTCTAAATGCATGTAAGACATAAACCTTAAAAGAATAATTCTGAAATAATTGCATAATAGCAATTTATGAATATTCTAAAAGAAATTCTTTTATTTTTCTTTCTTTAAAAAAAATACTTCACTTTATACTTTGGGAGTTCCAACTATCCTGACTTAATTCAATCTCAGTCACCGTGTGATCGGCACGGGTTTGATCCCAACGTGATCGAATAGGCCCAATCCACGAGGTACCACTCGCTTCATGGTTCTCAGCGCTCATGTATCATACCATTGCATGGATAAGTAATATCTCAGCAACGAGGCCCTCGGCTCGTTTGCTCTCTACTTTGGAACAAGTAGTTTCAGGAAGTCAACGCTTGGTCAGGACCCTAGGCTCAAAATTAAGGATACTCCAAAAAATATTTTCTTTCTAAAACTTATTCTTGTAATTTTTCAAGTCTAAATTTTTATACATACTCATACTGGTATCCTTAAATGTAAGGCATGATATAAGAATGAAATAAACATTTAAAAGTATTTATAAAGATTCTTGATCGTTCATGAATTTTCAACATGAAAATAGCATAGAAGAATAACATAGTAATCTGAAATGCACGTATATCCTAATAATCATCTTAACTTTAGCTAGAAAATAATTCTACGCTAACAGGTACTTACTACTCCAATTAAGTATTATTAACTCTTTTGTAGAATTCATCAAACACCTTGTGTGCATGCTTTTGTGAGTTAAACCACTTTAGTAATAGGTTATATAAACTCACTTCAAAACTTCTCGAGCCAATACATAGGCCGTAGTCCATATGACACCAGTCAAATAATCAATTCTACAACAACCAGTGCATTTAAATTAATTTTAAAGTACTACACCTAAATATGAAATATATTATTGATATAGAGGGAGAAGGAAATTAACTATTCAATTCTTACCTATTACTACTGTAGAGTAATTGACAATATGAGAGTTTACATAGTTGAGTTCAAGAATTAGTGATTTGTAAGAAACCCTAGATTTTTTCATTTCCTGTGTGATAAATGAAGCCTATGTTTCGTGAGCGAACGATTCTATTTTTTTCAATCTCAGCTTTTGCTTTCCGTACTTTTAATACGTTCTGCTTCTCTTTTAAGGCTTGGAGCCTTTTGTTTCAAGTAGCCCTTTTTATGGGCTTTTAAGCCTTTTTCCTTTTTATAAAAAATAATTACTAATAATTAATGATACCCATTTTTTTTAAAATTAATAATATTGAAATTATTAATATTTTCCTAATTGTATATCCAAATATATATATATATATATATATATATATATATATATATTAGTTCTATTGTTAGCATGTCTCGAAATTTTTGTAAATTTTGGGAGTGTTACAATCTTCCTTCCTTAGAAACATTCGTTCTCGAATGTTGCTAGGTCCTTATTCTTAAGCTAACAATCATTCCTTAGGTCCTTGAACCTCTTAAACTTTCTTAGCATTACAGACTCTACAAAAGGACTCAAAATTTTGGCTAAATACCTAAATTTTCAAAAATTTCGGCAGAGTTTCCCTTGTAAATTGGACTATCCAAAAAAATATCTCTGTCGCAAATACCACAAACATATCAACAACAATCAAATATACCATAGCAGGCCATTAATAGGCACCATACGTAGCTCATAAATTAATTTCTCACACTCCGACAAGGAGGTATCACAATAACTAACAAGAATCTAAAACACAACAACTCTAGCACAAATAAATCACTTTAATGAATTAAATGTACTATGGCATAAACTAAATTACTACAAGAACTAAGTATAATCTAAGAAGGACATAAACTCTTGCTAACTTGTATTAATAAATGAAATATAAATGTCAAGACAAACCTAGGTTCACATACCTTGTTACTCAAATAAATAAGGATACGTCTTCCTCATATCTTCCTCGACCTCCCACGTAGCTTCTTTTGAATCATGATTACAATAAAAAACTTTTACCGATGCTAAATCTTTTGTTATTAACTTCCTTACTTGCCTATCGAGAATTTCTATAGGTACCTCTTCATAAGTCAAGCCACCTTTAATTTCTATGGTATCAGCAGTATTATATGCGACTCATCATGAATGTACTTTCTAAGCATAGACACATGAAAGACGGGGTGAATAGAGGACAACTCAACATGTAGCGCTAGCTTATAAGTCACATTTCCTTTCTTTTCTAGAATTTCATAAGGTCCAAATAAATCTAAGGCTAAGTTTCCTTTTCTTACCAAACCTCATAACTCCTTTCATTGGTGAAACATTCAAAAACACCTTATCACCAACCATGAACTCTAACTCACGATGCCTCTTGTCAGAATAAGACTTTTGACGACTCTCTAATTAGCTGAACTTTTTCCAAGGCCTCACAAACAAACTCTGGACCAATCAACGGCACCTCTGCTGCTTCAAACCAACCCACTAGAGACCTACATCTTCGCCCATACAATGCCTCATAAGGAGTTATACCAATTCTAGCCTGATAGATGTTATTGTAAGAAAATTCTGTAAATGGCAAGTGATCATCCCAATTACCTCCAAAATATATAACACACGCACATAGCATATCTCCGAGAGTCTAAATGGTCCTTTTTGCCTGGCCATCGGTCTGTGGATGGAAAGCGGTGCTTAAATTGACCTTGGTACCTAATCTTTTCTGAAATGCCTGCCAAAGCCTCTGTCCGATATGATTGAACCTGGAGTACCATACAATCAGTCTATTTCTTTGATGTACAAATTTTCATACTGCTCTGTGGAATCTATCATCTTTACTAGTAGGAAATGTGCGGACTTTGTCAGTCGGTCTACAATAACCCAAATTGAATCATGTTTACGGTACTTGAGAGGTACACCTACTACGAAATCCATATTAATCATATCCCACTTCCACTGTGGTATCTCTATGTCTTGAGCTAGGCCACCAGGCCTCTGATGATCGGCTTTGACTTGTTGGCAATTTCAACATTTAGCTACATGATCTGCTACTTGTTTCTTCATTCCTTTCCACAAATACAACTCTTTTAAATCTAGATACATTTTGGTAGCACCTCGATGGATAGAGTACCTCGAACTGTGAGCTTCATCTATTATGGCCTTCCTAAGACCACCTACATCAGGCACACATAACCAATCATTAAACTTCAAAACTCCATCCTAGAGTGAAAGTGGTGATTTCTTTTCTTTTAACTCCTTTTAATTTCAGTAAGTACGGATCTTTGTCTTGCTTAGCCTTAACATGCGCAACAACGGAGGATTGCACTACAACATAGGCAGTCATATCCCCTTCTTTAGTCTTATCCAATCTAATTCCATCATTTGCTAGTTTTTGAATTTCTCGACCCAAATATCGCCTTTGTACTGCAAGATGTGTCAAGACACCCATTGACTTCCTACTAAGTGTATCTGCTTACCACATTAGCTTTGCCAGGGTGATAAAGGATATTGATGTTATAATCTTTCAATAGCTCGAGCCACCTTCTCTGTCTCAAATTTAGTTCTTTTTGTTTGAAAATTTACTAGAGACTTTTGTGATTTGTAAACAGTTTATAATGCTCGCCATAAAGGTAGTGTTGCCATATTTTTAATACAAATACCACTGTTGTCAGCTCCAAGTTGTGTGTAGGGTAGTTCTTTTGATGATTCTTTAACTTCCTGGAAGCATAAGCAATAACTTTTCCATTTTGCATAAGAACACAACCAAGGCCCACTATGGAAGCATCACAATACACTATGAACCTACCCAAACATGTCGGCAAGGTTAACACAGGTGCTGTGGTCAACCTCTTCTTTAACTCTTGAAAACACTACTCACAAGTGTCTGACCATTAAAACTTAACTGCTTTATGAGTCAACTTAGTTAATGGAGTTGCAAGTGAGGAAAACCCCTCCACAAACCTTCTATAGTAGCCAGCTAACCCTAAGAAACTCCTGATTTTGGTTGGCGTTGTTTTCCTAGGCCAGTTCTTGACTGCTTCTGTATTCTGATATTCTACTTTTATTCCTTCACTAGCTACCGCATTCCCTAAGAATGCCACTAACTGCAACCAGAACTCATATTTGAAAACTTGGAATAAAGCCATTCTCCTTCAAGGTCTGCAATGCTATTTGGAGGTATTCTGCATGATCTTCCTTTCTCTTAGAGTACACCAAAATATCGTTTATAAACACAATAATAAAGGTATCAAGGAATGACTTGAAAACTATGTTCATGAGGTCCATGAATTTAGCTGGAGCATTTGACAACCCGAATGACATCACTAGAAAGTCATTGTACCAGTAACGAGTTCTAAAGGTTGTTTAAGATATATCCTCTTTTCTGATTCTCAACTGATGGTACCCCAACCTCAAGTATATTTTTGAAAAGTACTTTGCACCCTGAAGTTGATCAAATAAATCATCAATTCTTGACAGTGGGCCTAGGCCAGTTCTTGATTGCTTCTGTTTTCTGAGGGTCTACTTTTATTCCTTCACTAGATATCACATGGCCTAAGAATGCCACTTACTGCAACTAGAACTCACATTTTAAAAATTGGCGTAAAGCTCATTCTCCTTCATGGTTTGCAATGCTATTCTGAGGTGTTCTGCATTATCTTCCTTACTCTTAGAGTACACCAAAATATCATCTATAAACACAATAATATAGGTATCCATGAATGGCTTGAAAACTCTGTTCATGAGGTCCATGAATGCAGCTGGAGCATTTGTCAACCCAAAGGACATCACTAGAAATTCATAGTGCCCGTAGCGATTTTTAAATTGTTTTAGATATATCGTCTTTTCTGATTCTCAACTGATGGTATCCTGACCTCAAGTCTATTTTTGAAATTACTTTGCACCCTAAAGTTGATAAAATAAATCATCAATTCTTGGCAGTGGGTACTTGTTCTTAATGGTTACTTCATTCAACTGGCGATAGTCGACACACATTTAGAGATACCCATCTTTTTCTTGACAAACAAGTCTGGGGCACCCCACGCTGAAACACTCAAACTGATGAAGCCCTTTTCAAGACGGTCTTTCAACTGTTCTCTCAACTCATTAAGTTCTGCTGGAGCTATCCTATAATGAGGTATAGATATGGGTTGAGTGCTTGGCATGATATCAATGACGAAGTTTGTGATTCTTTCGGGAGGAAGTCCGGGAGGGTCATCTAGGAAAAATTTTGGAAATTGTCTAACAACCAATGGCGGATCCAGGATTTTGAGTTCGTGGGTGCTTAACTTTTTTAATTGGAGCAAAAGAAAGTTAGTGCTTGATAAATGGAGGAAAAAGTCTAGCTAGGGGCGTGAGTGAGATTCGATCTCTCGACCATATACTCATTTAGAGCCCTTCAACATCCATCATAACCAAAGCACCCACCAAGCCTTTTGTTATCTGGGTGCTTGCTATTTTGTTATATCCATTTTCTTAAGTTTTTTATATAATTATACGTGTTCGGGGTCGAGGTTAATGGGTGCTCGAGCACCCAATTTTTATATGTAGATCCGCCCCTGCTAACAACTACCACTGATTGAAGAGTTGGTGGTTCTGATTATAATGTGATCCAAATAGGCAAGACACTCTTTTCTTATCATTCGTTGTGCCTTAAGGTAATAAATAAACTTACGTACAAGCGATGCTGAACTACCCTTCCAGTCTAAGACTTTTTCATTTGGAAATTGGAACCTGAATTTCTTGGCATGACAATCTAACATGGAATAGCAGGAAGACAACCAATCCATACCCATTATCACATCAAAATCCACCATTTCTAACGCTATGAGATCATCTTTGGTGTTGCGACCTTGGTCTGAAATTATACAACCTCTATAGACTTTGGTGACTTTCACTGACTCACCAGCCGGAGTAGATACTAAGAATGGCTCACTAAGTAGTTCAGGTTCTTGTCCGAGGTTAATTTAAAAGTATGGAGTCACATATGAAAACGTTGAACCTGGATCCATTATGGTATAAGCATTACGTGAGCAGACTAAAGGTATACATGTAATAACTTCTGCAGATGCCTCTGCACTCTAACGATCAAGTGTAGCAAACAAACGGGGTTGTCCCCCTCCTTGAGTAACTCGGTCTGCACCTCTGCATGCTCCATGCTCAGTCAAATTACGAGAACTATGAGCCTGAGGTGGTGCAACTGCAGTAGCCGAGGAACTAGAAGTTCGAGTTGATCCACCACTGATATTACGTCGCAACTTTAGGCTGTTGGCCTTTACATGACCAATATCTACACAATGGTAGCAACCATGAAACTCGAGCCTGCACTGACCTGAAGGTTGCCGCTTACATGTTCCACATCAACTATACAACCATGGAAGATTGGAGGACTTAACTATAAAAATTCATTTACTCTTGAGGACTCATAATTGTTCTATCTATTTGATTGAGGTGGAATATCATCTCTTCTCTCGTTCTGGTTGGCCATAAAGACTTATGACATCTCCATAGCGCTATTGACTGCATTAAACATCTAACCCACTTCTGGGGATATAGTTGTTTGAGCAGGAGTTGTTGCTGGGGGCGGCACTATATCCTGAGGTACTTGCTCTTCATATCCATCCCTTCTTCACGTTCAAATCGGGGTACTTCGACCCCTATCATGGATCTACCCTTCCTTTTTTGAGTTAAATACTTCTTAGTTCTACCTTGAGCCATAATAGTAACGATATTTCTTGAGAAACATCTTGAGTTTCGGTGTCAGAGTTGAAAGTACGAGCCATTTCTGCGAGTTTTGGAAAAAAGAATACATTAGATAATTTCTTAGAGGTAGGATCTACTGCATGATCTAATGTATGAAAAATGTGATATTTCCTAAATCCTTGCAGCCTCATGTTTATAAGTATGGCGTGCTGCATACCTATAAACAAGGCTCTACAAACACGGCTTCATAGATCCCTAGGACCCCATAAACATGAGGCTCTGATACCAAGTTTGTCACGATCCATTTTTCTGAACAAGCTGGGACCGTCACTCGATCACTAAGCAAAACCAAGCGAACCATCTCTACTTATCAAATCTATTATAATTCCAAACTTTATATGCAACAAGGTATTACTCTAACCAAATACTTTTGATTAATTTAAACATTTAAATAAATCAATTCCAAAATTTTATTCATAGTAACCAATGAAATACTACTAAGTTATTACCAAAAACATATGAATCTTAACCCAACGATTATGTCCATGAAGCCTCTACTGATAAACTGATGCACTGCTCAGGACATGAGATTTCCTAGACAGTTCTTTAAATAAACAAAGAAATTGCTAAATAAAAATAACTCTAAGGAATACTCCACGAACCAAGGCGAAACTCACCAATAGCACTGAAAGGGAAGGAAGTCCTAGCTCATAGCCTGCTCGCCTGCAAATCCAGTTCATACGTTGTACCGCAGACCAACGTAGGTTCCCAAAAGAGAACGTCAGTACCATCCATTGTACTCAGCGAGTCTCAACAATAGGGAAAAAACTTTAATATCATATACATTACGAGCCAGTGTTCTAAATGCTTGTAAGACATAAAACTTACAAGAATAATTCTAAAATATTTGCATAGATAGTAGCAATTTATGAATATTCTAAAAAAAATTCTTTTCTTTTTCTTTCTTTAAAAAAAAATACTTCACTTTATACTTTGGGAGTTTCAACTATCATAACTTAATTCTATCTCATTCACCGTGTGATCGGCACGGGTTCGATCCCAAATTTATCGAATAGGCCCTATCCATGAGGTGCCACTCACTTCATGGTTCTCAGCGCTCATGTATCACACCTTAGCATGACTAACTAATTTCTCAGCAACGAGCCCTCGGCTTGGGTGCTCCCTACTTTGGCACAAGTAGTTTCAGGAAGTCAATGCCTTGGTCAGGACCCTAGGTCTGGACGATGACCCCTTCTAAGAATAAAAGATATTCCCAAAAAAATTTCTTTCTAAAACTTCTTCTTTTGATTTTTCAAATCTAAATCTTTTATACATACTCATATTGGTATCCTTAAATGTAAGGCATGACATAAGAATGAAAAAAATATTTAAAAGTATTTATAAAGATTCTTGTTCGTTCATGAATTTTCAACATGAAGATGGTATATAAGAATAACATAAAAATCTAAAATTTATGCACATATATCCAAATAATCATCTTAACTTTAGCTAGAAAATAATTTTAAGCTAATAGGTATTTACTAGTCCAATTAAGTATATATTAACTCTTTTGTGCAATTCATCAAACACCTTGTGTGCGTGCTTTTGTAAGTTAAACCACTTTAGTACAGGGTTATATCAACTCACCTCAAACTTCTCGAGCCAATACGTAGGCCCCAGTCCAGTTGACACCATTAAATAATCGATTCTACAACATCCAGTGCATTTAAATTAATTTTAAAGTACTACACCTAAATATGAAATTTACTGTAGATATAAAGAAAGAAAGAAATTAACTATTCAATTCTTACCTATTACTAATGTAGGGTAATTGAAAATATAGAATTTTACGTATCTGAGTTCAAGAATTAGTAATTTGTAAGAAACCCTAGATATTTTCGCTACCTGTGTGATAAATGAAGCCTTTGTTTCGTGAGCGAAAGATTCTGTTTTTTTTCGTCTCAGCTTTTGCTTTCCTTCCTTTTGATAATGTTCTGATTCTTTTAAGGCTTGGAACCGTTTGTTTCAACTAGCCCTTTTTATGGTCTTTTAAACCTTTTTTCTTTTCTTTTTTTGTTAAAATTACTAATAATTAATGATACCCATTTTTTGAAAATTAATAATATTAAAACTATTAATATTTCCTAATTTTATATATATATATATATATATATATATATATATATATATATATATATATATATATATATATATATATATATATATATATATATATATATATATATATATATATATATATATATATATATATATATATATATATATATATATATATATATATATATATATATATATATATATATATAGTTAGCATATCTCTAAACTTTTATAAATATGGGAAATGTTACACATATAAACTAATACGTACTCGCTTGAAGTTTCAGATCATATAAACCAACATCGAAACGACGGATCAACCAAAAATCAAGCTTATGAACTTCCAAATCTTCAAACATCGAATCTCATGCCAAAACCTATCAATTAAACTCGGAATGATGCAAAATTTTGCAGACAAGTCCAAAATAACATAGCAAAGCTGCTCTAACTCTCGGAATCACATTTCGGCCCTGATATCACAAAAGTCAACTATGGGTGAAACTTCTTTATTTCCCAAACTTCAACTTTTTCCAATTTTCGCCAAAAAGCCTCAATTCACTGTACGGACCTCCAAATCCGAATTCAGATGCGTGCCTAAGTCCAAAATCATCATAAGAAGCTGTTGAGATCATCCACAACCCATTTACAGATCGTTTACCTAAAAGCCCAAATTTGGTCAACTTTTCATTATTCAAACTTCCAAAACTAGATTCCTTCCTTCAGTTTGACTCTAAACCATCGAAAAATCGAATTCCACCATGCACGCATATCGATACTCATATTTTGATATTTTTTCAGACCTTATGCCACAGAATGGAGTTTAATTTCTCAAAAAAATCGGTCAGGTTGTTACACATATATAAGATCATCTCTTAGTTGATTAATTCAACCTTATAGCATATCTTGTAGCTCAAGGCTTCGAAGATATTCAAGGAAGCTCCCCGTGTCCTTTATAAGAGTATACGGGTTGCCAAGGGCCCTGACGACATTAGATCTAATTCTTTTTCTAACATTTTGAAATTTTCTTGATGTGTTATTCTACCCTACTCTGCCAACTTTTTTTCTAATATATAATATCCCATGAACATTGAGAGATAGATATTGCAAATAAAATAAGATTAAATAAAAGGAAAGAACAATGATTTCAAAGACTAGTCTTTTACATAAAACTGAGTTGGATCCCTCTTCTCCATTTTTATTTACGGTCTCCGATGTAAGTTTTTGAGTGCGGAGGTGAAATTCATTTTTAGGTGAGGGGTAACCGAATAATTGTCAACTGCCCTTTTTTCCATCCCAAACTGGGGTTTCGGAATCGGGTATAAGATATTATGGGAGGACAACTCTTATTCCCTTGCGAAAATTGGATTTTGGAATTTGGAGAGTCGCCACCTAATGATTATAGTGCAGTAGGACACTTTTAAAGAAAAGAATTGAGAAGAAGAACCAAAGTTTGGATAAGGGCTTGAGATTATCTCTAGGGGATGGTGTTAGGCATCCTTCAAGATCCACTGGTGTGGTTCCCGGCCATACTACAATTCTGACTTTAGAAGATGGAAGAAGCAAATAAGGTGTTTCACATAATCATTGCAAATAAGTTTAGAAGTTTAAAAGAGAAAAGTGAAAAGTAACGGGAAGTTTTAGAAATGTTAGCTAAAAGAAACAAAATTAAAAGAAACAGTATAAGTAAAGGGAAAGGGGGTCGTAAGTTTATAGATAATATGGATCACATCAATGTAATACCCGGCGTTCACTCCTCAAAAGAGGGGTCACACGTGATATTAGCGTACCGTTCATCATATCGATATTCTACCCTTCCGACCCCGTTTAGGTATTAATGCGCAAGTAGTCTCGTTTACTTATTGCATGCTAGTACCCGCCCAATCCTATCAATCCCGGGGTATTAGGACTTCTAACCCTAAAGCGGAGAAAGGGATGGGGGCCTTTATGGTTTTTAAAGGACAAAATGCTAGTTCGACATTCAAAACATGAATCAAATAAAGAGAGGATCAGTCAAGCAAGTAAGGCTCAAATAAACCCCTTAAATCAGATAAGTCACATAGCTTAGCATGTCGTTACAAATACTGGTTTGGTCTTAAATTATATTAAGCAGTGAGCGGATTGGTTCAACACATATATTTAGATAGGAACTCTGCATTAGGCATACTCGGATACAGTTGTAAGAGATTAAGGCACTTGATTAACATGGATTGAATAAGATTACTGACATTAGAAAATAAACTGGTATAGAAGGTTTTTGAGAAAAAGTTATGCTGCAGACTTAGGAAAACAGTTTAGAATAGTTTCCAAAAAATAGACCATTGAGTTACGGATCAATACAGAAATAGTACTTTTAAAAATGTTTTGAAAGACGCATATTGTTTAAAGGAAAAAATGAGTTTGAGTTGTAGAATTGATTTAAAAGGATAAATTTAGAAAAGTGAGATGTACTGACTTGGAAAGCGTTTATCAGACTACCAGAAAATAAGTTTCAAAGAACATGCACGTTTATCAAAAGATTAGATTTTAGGAAAAGAGTTGTATTGGTCTGGGAGTGAGAAACAGAAGCTTAATAGTTCAGAAAACCACTGGGTTTAGTCAGTCACTTAGTGAAGTCGTTACTGCCTTTAGACGAGCGAGGTGAGTTTGATTTAAAACTCCTATCGGCATGATCTCTACAAGTCGTTGATTTTAAACCCTTTTAGAATATTAACAAACTTGTAAACAGATGCTGATTTGATTAATCCTAAAGTTTGCCTAGTGTCATGAATATGCGCATTCCTATGGGCAAGATGTCTATATGCAAGATTACAGAAAATTAAACATTTACTCATATAGGCATGATTTCTATGTGATTGAATTTGCATATAAACAGTAAAGATCCTAAAAACATGATTTCTACCCATTATGCAGAAAAGTAAGACCCCCAACCTTTTCACTAGATTCCCCGAGTTTATACAAGTTATTACAGACAAAAATAAAGAGTAAAAAAAACAGAAACTAATAGCTAGATCCGAGGAGCCTAATTCAGACTTAGTGTCTAATAATATGCGATTGAGCCACTTTCGGGATCAAGATTTTCAAAGCCTTCTCTTTATCTAAGGTGCTTCAAAGTTCCAAGGCATTTCAGGAATTCCCGGCATTGCTTACACCTAAGATACCAATTAGAATGAGATACAGTGCAGTATGGAAAAGCCACCTCTCAGGCATCCAAGTTTAGGGGGAGCTCAGGGGTCCCAAGGCAAGGATTGCAAGAGAGAATCAGAACTTAATTGCTAAGAATGAGTGTAAGTGTCAAAGGGATTGGGTTAGCCATGATAGATTGGTGGTCATACTCAGCCATAAAGCGGGCTGGCACACCCTTGACCAACCTATTTGGTAAAACAAGTAAGAGCAGACCTATTGAAGGTCAGACTATGGTCTGGACAGTGATTAGGACGTTGTAATACCATGTTCTTAGTCTCAAAGCACACATAAGGGGAAAGGGAATGAGATTTGATAAAGTTTAGGACTCAAAGAATCCAGTTCATATGCATGAGTAACAACATCAAATGATGTCATACTTTTTGAACCATAGCTCACATAAAAAGGGGTTGAAGGAGAGGGAGTTCAGGCAAGAGCAAATTTACAGAGAAAGTAGTAGAGTAAACGTACAAGGAACTAAAGCATAATCATAAAAGGACTGAAAGTGTAAACTCATAAGGAAGGGGGCAATATTAAACTAAAGAGATATACCAGTTGCAAAAGGTGAACAAAGAGGAGCAGAACACTTGCAGCCACAATACAACCAAAGAAAGCTAACTTAGATTGCAAAGAGAACTCGAAAAAAGCTTTTGAAAATTAAGAACGTTTGAGAGAAGAGAAGTAGTGAGTATGTGTGTGTTCGTTAGAACTTGTCTCTGTTTAAAAGAGGAAAGGGAGAGGAATTTATAGTTAAAAATAAGTAGAGAGTAAGGGAAAAATCATAGTATTTATGGAATTGTGTACCAATTACAATCAATCAGCATAGACACTTCCTTTAATTAAGAAATTTAAACCCAATGGTAATGGACAGTAGGAAATTAAGGAAAGAAATCAAGTGAACACCTTGTGTACAGTGGGAAATTATGGGTACATATATAGGGGTCTAACTATAGAAAGAAACATTAAAACACACGGTCAGCAAAATAAGGCAAGAACGCAGTAAATCAATTAAGACATAGTAAATTAGGGAATCAAGGTTCAAAAATCACTAATGAACCAAGCCAGAAATAGGGGAATGGAAAAGCTAAAGAAAGTTTTCAAATCAGACAAGGAAAGAATCAATCAGCCTTATACAAGGAAGCCTAAAATTAGTCTAAGATTGAAAGTTATTTTAGAGGGACAACCAACGTATATATAGAGTGCACAACATTAGGCATCGGGGTAAAGAGAAGCAGTAGCGATAATGAAACATGACAGTGGTATAGGTTGATTCAGTAATAGGGAGGGGGAAAATCAGAAACATGCTAAAGAGTGGAGTAAAAGTCCTCTAGTTCAAATATTCCAAGGAACCAGATTACCTAGAGAAACAGAAGTTAAAACAAGAAGGACTTTGAATCCAGTCGAGCAGTTTCAAATAGATGAAATAGTTTTTCAGAAACGCAAGTAGATTACATGAATTAGGGCTTCAAAATCAAACAAAGTTAGATATGGGAACCAGACAAATCACATAGCATATAACCTTAGAACTCGAATGAACCCTAAATCCTAGGGTTTTTGCCACCAATCGAGCATAGAGGTGGAATGAAAGTAATCAAGCAAACCTTATCACGAAAATATATTAAGAAACCCCAAAGAAACTAAGATTCTTGACATGCAAGTTCTAGAAAGACATAAAGAGCCACAGAAAAAGGGGAAACACATAAGAAACACAGTAGAAGTACAATCACAAGAAGCATAGTAGAAGAACAATAAGGAAATACGATAGTGCTTGTTTAAACTCATAAAAGCCTTGAAATATATTAACAGAAAACCCTAAATCGGAAAAGATAAAGGTTTTGAAAATAGGGTTTTTTTGAAGAAAATCTCGGAGAAGTGTTTAGAAGGTAAAAAAAACACAGATCTACAACGGATCTAAAAGAATCAAAAGAATCTCGAAGGCTTGGGGTTTCAGAAGAAACCCAAAATAGTGAGAAAGTCTTGGAAAATCACAATCTAAGCAGGAGAAGTCAAGTCCAAGCTTGAACAACCATGGCTGGCCAGAGCAAGGTCGGAGACAAGACAAAGAACTCGAATCAAGCAGGGTCTAGGCCAAGCCTCTTCAAGGTCTGGTCCAGAAACCAAGATAGTCGACCGCCTAATAGCCTTAGGAGGCAAGTACATGTCGTTAATGGCTTTGGAGGCCATGGATTCAGGCGACTTTAGGTGGTAATTAGAGGGTGGAGGCTAGGGTTTTCAGAGTGCTCGAAAGATGAGAGCGTTTAAAGGCAACGGATTGGGAAAATGAGATAGGGTTAGAGGGTCGTTTGGTTTAATTAAGGAAGGGTGAATGGCGGTCGTTGATCAAAATGATCAACGGCCTGGATTGAATGGGTAGGTAAGGGATCCGGGCGAGTATTGTAGAAGAGGGTGTGGGTCAGGTTTAATTAGAAGTTGGGTCGGGACGATTGGGTTTGGGATCAAATTGAGGTGCCAATTTGGCTAAAATTGAAATGTAATAAAGGCCAATCCGTAAATAGCCACTTTTCCCTTTTAATTTTATAAAACAAATAGTAGTAACAATTTTAAATGTAAATTAAAAGTACTAAGTAAATATCTATTATATAAATGTTAATTTGAAAATACTAGAGTTAATTTTACAGGTATAAAACATTATAAATTATAAGATAGGCCATAATTACAATTATGTGCAATTTAATTTCAAAAAGACGAATGAATTTGTAAAAAATGTGCAAAAATTACTTTAATTATATTTTAGTACAAATATGAGAATAAAATAAGTTATTCACCAAAAATGATAATTTTGGGGAATAATCTTGGATTTTTACGGTATAAAATAGGCAATAAAGTGGTTTTAAAAAACATTAGATATACCAAAACTCACGGGTGTGCTTATATATGCACGTACATACTATTTTGAAAGTATTTTGGATACAAAAATACATAGGAAAAAATTGAATATCAACAATAATTTATTAAAAATCCTTACCTCGCATTAGGGATGTTTAACAAAAATCGAAAAATAGAACCAAACCTTCCAAATAAATCAATACTTTCTGGTTTGGTTTGATTTTGGCTTTAAATTTTAAAAATTGATCAAATTGGTTTAGTTCTGGTTTTAATCAAAATAACCTAAAAAACACGTCAAACCAACTATAGAAGTTGCTATAAAATTTATTATTACACACAGAGACATATATATGCATGTTTTTGTACAAAGTTATAAAATTTTATGGTGCATAATGATAGGCTATAATTACGTATTTTAGTCGCTTATATTACTCAAATTTACTGCACTTTAATTGAGTTTGAGCTTTAATCGCTAGTGTCTTACACTAATTGTGTGTTTTATACCTTGTAGGAGTGATACCGAGCTATGTAGATGTTATAGAATGAATTCAAGTAATTTGGAGCGTTGAATTCTGAGTAAAAGCCCAAGAAATTAAGTCGTGATCGTATTCGGGGATCAACGGATGATAGAGTAACAAAATAAAAAATTGAGTAGGCATATTGCGCGTTGTCTAGTAAAATACACATAATTTTTGCTCATGAATCTATTTAGGCTCCACAATATATTTTTTCAAAGATAACTCAAAGGGATATAACTTTCATGTTTTATGTTTTTTCAAATTCCAAAGAGAACATGATGAAACACCCGCTCGAAATTGCAACTGCGGACCTGACGCAGACTAAGGCAATACACTAGGAAAGTACCACAGCCGCGGATGTCCAAGCCTAGAACTTGTCCTTTTTCACGTAGAGAAGGTATACTTATTTGGGCCCGACCCTATTTGGTATATATACACCAAAAAATGGTATTTTTAGGGGAGGAGACCAATTTAAAGAGGCAGAGAGACAATAGGAGCAAGGCAGGGAATTCTTCTATGAGTTTTTCCTTCCTCTTCATATTTTTTATTATTTGTAATGACTTTTAGTATTTTAGTTTTATATACTATTATGAATAGATAATTTATCATCCAGGGTTTTGATGGAACCTTTTGTAGGATAAATTGTTGTTATGTTTTTATATAATTGAGCCTTAGCATCTTCTCTATTTCTTCAACTATATTATTCTTGTGGTTGATTGAAGGTCCCTCAATTAGCTGTGCCTATTCAGAATGTATTACTCAGGAGAGAGTGCATATTTAGGTAGTTGTTGAACAACATCACTCCCGACGTATCTGAGGAATCAATAACCAAGGGTTTAAAGGTGGGATAAGGGATAAAGAAACCTTGGGTGCGATCTAAGAGCTGTAATTAAAGCCAACTAGCGTAACTCGAGAGAGTATGTCTAGTAAATTGTAGTGATTACCCGGGAGAGAATTACAACACGAAGAGCGCTCATGATCGATAGAGAATACTTAGGCAAAATTACAGAAGATATTGCAGGAAAGATTCCGACAGTTGGGGAAATCATAACTCTAGACCTCCTTATTCTTTTCTCCAACCTGTAGTATCTTGATAACATGCTAGATTCATGTAATTTGGCAACTGTTTATGCCCGTAATTGACTATATTTCACTGTAATAGGATAGTAAACTGAGGATAAATTGTCTCTTTTTGTGAATTTCATGTTTTACAAGAGCGAGTTGCGCATATAAGGACTTAGAACTGTGTTTGGAGATAAGTTGAAGCAAAGGAAGCCCCTCGGAGTTGAGTACGTTGAAATAAGAGAGAAAGAAGGACTGAAATGATGAACGAGACTAGCACGCCCACTAGCACGACCGTGCTAGCCCAGGAGTTCGAGGCAGAATAGTATGCCATATGGGCGGTCAGCAGCGCGATCACGCTAGTCTAGTTCGGAAAAATATAACTTAGGGGTAAACTTGGAAGTTCGAGGGTAATTCCACTTAACCAATAAGAGGTTCAGCTCGTACAAAGGGGACATTATCAAGGTTTTTAGGCTGAATTGGAGGCAAGAACAAGTGTGAGAAAAGCAATCAACTATTAGAATTTTTCGATCTTCTCTTTGTTATCTTTATTTGCACATTATGAATACTTTTGTGGTTTTATCTTGCTTTTCTATGAGTACCTAAATATTTAGTCAAAGGTTTTGATGGAACCTATTAAAGAATGAATTTCGTGTTATATTAATAGAGTCTGCCTGGTTTAATCTTTATTCATTCAACTATGTTCTTGTTGTAGTTAATTGATAGGATCTTCAATAAGTTGTGCCTATTTAGTATGTGTTGCTCAGGAGAGAGTGCATATTTAGGTAATTGTTGAACAACACCACTCCCAAAGTACATGAGGAATCAATAACCAAGGGGTTAAAGGCGGGATTAGGGATAAGGAAGCCTTGGGTGCGATCTAAAGTGAGCTGTATTAAAATCCAGCTAGCGTAACATGTGAGAGCGCGTCTAGTAAATTGTTGTCATTACTCGGGAGAGATTTATGGTAATAAGAGTACTCATAATCGATAGAGACGGTTAGTCAAATCTAATTGTGAAGCATAACAAGAAGGAATTCCATCAATAAGGAAAATCATAACCTTAGATCCTTATCTTATTTGTTTACAGTTCAATCATAGTTAGTTGTTAGTTTATTTGATTATATTCAACTATAGTTAGTTAAACCATCACCAATTGTTATTTAAATATTCGGAATGTTGATTACAAAGTATTTAGTGAGCCTAATAAAAGTAATTGGTAGATTAATTCTCTGAGGATTCTACTATGGGCTAAATACTCGGATTATATTTGTAGTGGCCGCTTTGTCCTTTTTATAAGGCATAGTTTGGCGTGATCAAATTTTAGCGTTGTTACCGGGGAATTAACGGTGTTATCAATTAAAATTGAAAGAAATACAAAAATTCTTAGTGTAGTTAGTTTTCTTTACTTTCAATCTATACATTGAAATTTTAACGTTTGTTGACTTGGTTGTACATGTGCATGCCTAAAAACTCATCGAGAACTGGTGAAGTATTTTAAGCATTATCAGATTATGAGAAAATTTTCAAGGCCTTGAACCAGACCAACCGAAAAAGCAAACAACTAAACAATTCGAACCAGACATGGGGGTTAACGTGGTAGACCCAGCAGCGCCAGTGGCACCTCTTGTGCCAGAGGCTGCTCTATATGACTGGGCATAACACACAATAGAGTATTTGGCCACAACAATTTTAGTCCTACAGATACAAGTTGAATAGTTTCAAATCATGAACAACAAGCTGCACTTGTTGCAAAACAAGGGACTATTTTCGGGGTCACAAATCGATGATCCTCAACAACACTTGAAGAATTTTTTGTCAATCTGCAAAACTTAAAGACAGCCCAACATAACTCAGGAATCAATAAAGTTGTTGGTGTTTCCACTCTCAGTGACAGAAGCTACCCTGACTTGGCTAAACTCACTCCCTATTAATTCCATAATGACTTGGGAGGAGTTAGTCAAGAAATTTGTGAACAAGTTTCATCCACCAAACAAGACTGCTCAAAAAATTGATGAAATTTTGAGTTTCAAATAGAAATCAATGGGGACACTACAACAAACATAGGAACGATTCAAATGATGTTGGTTATATGTCCGAACCACGATATTCCAGATCAGATGTTGGGGAAGCGGTTTTATATGGGTTTGATAGATAGCGTGAAGGGTAATATTGATACTTCAACTGGTGGAGCGTTTTTGAGCAAAACATGGAGAGAAAGCCAAAGTCTGCTTGACAAGATGGCACAGAATTCGAGGTGGACAACCAAGAATTCACCTATCAGTCCAGTAGTTCACCCAATGCCCTTAGATCCATCCAACACTCTTTCTGAAAACATAGCCACATTAATGACACATATCAGTATACTCACCAAAAAGGTGAAAGAGTCATGGCAGAAGCAGCAAGTACACATTGTAGATACTACCAACGGGGGCTTATACACATCTTACATTAATCGGCCAATTGGAAACCAATGGAATACAGAAAGTGATCATCATCACTACCCTGAAGACATGAATTATGTGTCTAAGTATGGAGGCCAAAGACAGGGTGGTCAAAATTGGGGCCAACAAAATCAGCCATACAGGCTAATCCAGCCACAGCTACACAATGGAAACATAGGAGGTATGAGACCTCACAATAATATGGCACCTTACAAAAGGCCACATGGATATAATAATAAAAAATCATCAGCAGGTTTATCATCCTCCTCAGCAGCATCATGGTGGAAGAAGGAAGACATGAAGATGGGTTTTCTAGACTCGAGGCAATGATGCAGCAGGTTATTGGGTCAAATGCAAAAATGAGTGAAATGGTAGATGCACATAAGTCAACTATTAAGAATATTAAAGTGTAGATGGGCCAGATTTTGATGTCTTTGAATAATCGTCCTCTTGGGGCATAGCATATAGACATGCATGTAAATCCAAAGATCAAGGCCCGAATCAGATGATGGTAGTAAGTCTACGTAATGGCAGAGACTTAGGCTAGGAGAAAGAGAGGGCCCGAGAAAGCAGAAAGGCTGAGACACTTGTACCAGTGCCCATTAAGCTAGATGATTCAATGAAACTGACAGAGGCGATAGTGCAACCTGCCCAGGAAGAACAAAACGCACAGATTGAGGCTAAGAAAGAAACTGAGACAACATAGGAACCAGTAGTTGAGGTGGTGTCTGACAAAGAAAATACCCAAATCATTAGGAAGAAGAGACCTCCAGCACTATTCCCACAGAGGCTGGCCAAGTACCAGAAAGAGGAACAATACAAGAAATTCTTAGAGATGCTGAAACAAATCTAGGTAAATATTCCATTAATTGATGCGTTGAAGAAGATGCCTGGTTATGCAAAAATTATGAAGGACTTGATATCCCAAAAATTTGATTTCTAAGACTTGGCCACAGTGACTCTTACTCAGACCTGCAGTGATGTGGTGACTAGATCGGTTGCTGAGAAGCTGTCTGACATGGGGAGTTTCATATTTCCTTACACCATTGGTAACTTTGCTTTTGCCAAGGCACTTTGTGATTTGGGGGTTAACATAAATCTTATGCCCCTGGAGATTTATAAGAGGTTGGGGATTGGAAGAGCTAGACCCACATCAATGTTGTTGTAGCTAGCTGACAGGACTGTGAAAAGACCTTCTAGTATCATGGATGATGTGTTGATTCAGGTAGGAAAATTTGTGTGCCCTGCAGATTTTGTGGTTCTAGATTTCAAGGTGGATGAAGAAATTCCCATAATTTTGGGAAGGTCGTTCTTGGCACACGGGTCAAATCCTCCGTGTCCCTTTAGTAATAGTAGGTTTGTATCTGCCAAGGCTCGGGATCGCTTTGCGAATAAGGCCCCTAATAAATCGATACCGAAAAGGGGCATAGATATAGGGCCGATCCAACTAAGTTTCTCTCACATGTAAACGGATCTGGTAAGGCCGGGGTTACAAATCTTCATTGACGAGTCGGATGAGGGGAATGAGATGGTTGTCTGCGAGTTTTACACCAATGTGAAAGAACATGTGAATGGCGTAGTAACTACGCACAGAAAGGTGGTAGATGGCTCTATTGAGGCTACACAGAGGATGTACCAACTGCCCCCTCCTGTGGATCCATATGATGACTATTATGAGGGGTATGGCAGATCACACACACATTGGGCGAAGTTCTTTGAATCAATCTGCGTACCCGGAAAGGAAATTCCCTAGATGAATTATGGTTAGAAGTTTCACTCCTTGGTGCTAACCTTTGAAGGGAAGTGCTGGTTGTATGTTATCAACAACCTCCTGATCTCGTCTTCCAACACTACGGAGGTGAATGGTCCTCGAGCGACTCTGATTTGGTGCTTTACTAATGGTCACAAATTTGACGTGGCCAAAGTGATTCATGAGGAGATGTTCACCCATTGTCCTGTGAAAAGGTATGGTTTCTTCTTCCCTTCCTTATTTACTAATCTTTTTGGGCAACTCGAGTGCCAAAAAATCTAGATGGGGATGAAAGAGTGCCAAAAGATCACAAGTTTCAAGCAAACAAGGTCATTACTGGTAAAAAGCCGGTGGCAGGAGGTGGTGATGATAGTGGTGAATTTGATGAATCTGAGGAAAAAGAGGCTGAGTAGGAAGATGTGAGGGTCGAGCCATATGCCCATGAGCAAATTACAGCAGCTGCGCCATCTAGGACTGCAGCACCATCTAGAGCTACTCGGGTTACCCGGTTCACAACTTTGGAGCAGGAGGTGGCTGGATTGCATACCTTGGTTGCTAACTTGGGTACACATGTTGCTGTGATGTCTATCCAGCAGGTGAAATCGGAGAAGAAAATATTAGGCTAGTTGGGAGATCTGGGCCATGCTTGCATTTTGAACCCAGATACGGCCTCCGATCAAGAGTAATCTTTTAGGGAAGTTTCTTTACCTCATTGTTCTTTATTTTGTAAGCCATGAGGACATGTCTTCCTTTTAAGTGTGCGGTGAGGGATAATTCAATATATGTATGTATATGTAACAATTTGACTATTTGATGCTTCTTTGTTTTTTCTTGATTGTTTTTGGTGGTTTGAGTAATAGTCAAATTAGGTAAGTTTAAAGTAGGTAAGTTGAATTTTTCCAATGATGGATCTCTTTCGACGAGGTTCTTGAGGGCCTAAGTTGACGTAAAAATCTGAAGAAGAAAAAATAGGAATATGGGGACCCTTCCTGACGACAGATCTTTTAGGCAGTTTTGTTGAGGGAACTAAGCCTAAAGAAGATGCCAAAAAGATTTTTGTTTGTTTTAGGTAGTGTAGTAACCTTGGTATTTCTTTGTGCCACGATTCTTTTCCAAGGGTTTTGCTTGAATCGGGTTTATTTAGTTTTTGTTTATTTTTGTTTTTAGGTTTTAGTTAGTATTGATGGTCTATGAGCTGAAATAGAAAAGAAACCCTTGGCGTTGATACACCTGAACACATGAGACACTAGAATGTAATGCTTAGTCTCAATGGTTGATTCATGCTAAATTGCCTTGAATTGTATGTTTGTAACTTACTTGAATACTTAAACGAGAGTCTCTTGATAAGCCAATCTGGAATGAGTCATGTGTCATATGTGTGTGAGTTGTATTGTATTTTATACTCTACATTTGATGCCTAATACTTGCCCCGTATGTTTACAAAGCGAAATAGCAGCTTTATTCAGTCTTAGAAGCGATATAGGCATTTCTTTGTTAAGCCAGATATATCAAGTAGACCCCCCTAAATGTAATACATCATATTCAACCTCATTGAGCCTATAAGCCTATTTCTTTGGCAACCACATATAGATCCTTACCCAGTTATTTTAATGGCCCATCTGTTTGAACCCATTTACCTCTCATAAGCACTTGAATGGTCTTGAAATATTCAAAAGCTAAAGTGTGGGGTGGTGGTTTGGTTTTTGAATGGAACCGATGAAATAGAGGAAATATGCAATTTTTGAAAAAGTAAATGAATAAGTACAACTTAACAAAATATATTAAAAAAAAAAGAATGAGTAAATGTAGTAATTGATAAGTGATGACTTGATACAATTCCACTTAAAGGAGGGGGATGTTATAAATAAAAATGCAGTGGAATGTCTCGTTGACATGAGTATGGTTTTGAAGGTTAATGTGAATGTATTAAAGTGCTTAGGGAGGTTCGTCACTATATCCAAATATATCCTCCTCGTCCCTTAGATTATATTACAACCAGATGAAGTCCTAATTGATCTTAGACTGAATGGGCTCGATTAGTAGATTCGTGACGACCCAAAGGGTCATCACCATAATTCTCCATTTTTTCGTGCTTCCGAGGCCTTGAAAACTGTTAGGATTTATGCCCGTCACTAGAGGGGGGTGAATAGTGCGGCACAAGAATATTGATAAATATTGCGGAATTAAAATTGCAGGAGTAAAGTAAATGCGGTAATTAAAATAGTAAGGAAAGAACACACCGAATTTATACTGGTTCACCACAACGTGTGGTTAGTCCAGTCCCCAAGAGACTCTCTCGAGTTTCCACTAACTCCGTTAAGCTTACGGGTGCCTAACAAACCATTACACTTGCTCGTAGATGTACACTCTACAAGACTTCAACTTGCTCGAGGATACCGCACCTCAAGACTTCACCTTGCTCGTGGATACCGCACCACAAGATTTCACACACTAAGATTGAGGGTACTTAGCAAACCCGAAAATCAATGAGAAGAGATGGTTTTCTCAAACACCTTTCTCTTTTACAACAAGAACTCTCTAAAAAGAGTAGATAAAGAGATACAAGATTAGCTCTATGAACAACTCAAAGTTGTCTCTCAAATGGCTCAACAAAAGCTCTAAAATGAGCCTAAATAATATCAATATATATATGAACAATGAGAGGTGTTGTGTGTTTAAAATCAGCTCAAAAGACCTCTATTTATAGGTGTTAGAAGTTGTATGTCCGTTGCTTAATTGACAATCAATTATGCTGATTTTATGCAAGATAATCGATTATCTTCTCAACGTTCATAAAACGGAACGTTGGGAAGGCAACGGATAGTGAAATAATCGATTATTCCAATCACATAATCGATTATGTTGCCATGCGGAATTTCCAGCAAAGCTGGAATATACCAGAGTATACCAGAATCAAAGCTGGAGTATACCAGAATATACCAGAATCGAAAACTTACTTCAAAAACCATTTTGGTTAAAATGAAGACGTTAAAATCATTTTGTTTGAAGTATATTAAAAATGTTTATGATATATATGATTTAATAAAATGATTTTATGCATATTAATGATGACCTATGTTGAGCCAAAAGACGAGATAACTTAAACGTTGCTCTTACATTGGTTCTACCTAGCGACCTATGCCTTGGGTCTTCGGTCTTGAACTTTTGAGCTCCTCTTGGCTTTTCCATGCAATCCATTCATCAATATGCTTCTCGGCATTCAATCTTGATCGTTTGCTAATGCATCTTCATTGTTTGTCATACAATAACATTGTTTAACAAGTTGACTTCATTGTTTGTCATTCATCAAAACCTATACCTGAATATCATGCTAGTACAACCAAAGCGCACATATCATGGATAGAATGATTTTCTACAATTTTTCCCTTTTCGATAATGACAAAAACCATGAGATATGCATATCGGATTCCCCCTAAATTCATGCTATATCTCAACATACAATTCATGCAAACTATCCCCCTTAATGATAATTCCCCCTCAAATAAGGCATACTATAACGTAGAATCGTTCCCCCTTATTTGATGCATATCGCATAATTTCTTCCCCCTTTTGGCATTAGCAAAAAGAAGAGTATACAAAGGCTACTTTCCCCTTTCGCCACTTCCCCCTTTTGGGTATATCAATTGTTAGTGTCAAGAATAAAATAGGAAATACAATGAGGAATATACATTGACGATATTTAAAAAATCATACCAACATGAAATAATACCAAATGTTAGTAAAAACATAACAACCATAATAACGGTTATTTTTCGCAAATCATATTACTTAAGAACATATCAACAGTTAATTTTTAACAAACCAATAGTTGTATTAAAAACATGAATCATTTATTTTTCAAGAATATATCAACTGTTATTCAAACAAAAAAAATATTCATCAAAACATGAATCAATCATTATTTTTAAAATAATTGATACCAATTGTTATTCAAGATAAAAGTTATCAAAACATGAATCAACAAAAATAATTAATATCAATTGTTAACAAAGATATATTAATTGTTAACACATATCAACTATCAAAAATATGATAACTAACCGAAATTTCCCCTCGATGCAATAAGGTTTCGTGCTTGGTGCATCTACTACGATATTGTAGTCTTCAAGCACACCTGCAAACGTACCTAAAAATAGGTTTTCAGTACCCAGGCACTTTTGGGTCCTTGGGGGTTAGGCAAATAATAATCATAGTCAAAAGATAAATCTCTATGTTTTGCAAAACATACGGGCGCAATGTGTCCTACCCGGTTGCAATAATGACATATAACATTCGGGTTTTGCATATGTCTTGGTTGAGCCAAAAATGTTCTAGCCTTCTAGGTGATCTAAAGTCGTTATTCCTAGACGTATTGCGGTTCCTAGAGTTATTTCTAGGTGGTCTAGAATTATTCATTCTAGACTCATTAACAAAATTCCTAGAGTCGTTTCTAGGTGGTCTAAAATGATTAATTTTAGACTCATTAGTGAAGTTCCTAGAATTATTTCTAGGTGGTCCAACTTCATTTCTATCATCTTTCTAATATTCTTCTTAATTTCTTAAATTGTTTTAGGATCATCAACGCTACGTTTTTCTAGTGTGTTCCTAAGTTCTATGTTCTCTATTTTCAAAGAACTACAGGAAGAACAATTGAAACTTTGATCAATTGAAGAGGCTTCATTCATTTCCTTAATTTTATTTTAAGATCAATATTATCATTTTCTAAAAATTTATTTTCTTCTTCTAACTTCTCATTATCATGAGTCAATTTTTCAAAATCTTTCTCTTTCAAAGAAAGTTGTTTTTCAAAATCTTTTTCTTTCAAAGAAATTGTTTTCTTCAATTCTTTTACGGTTTTGGAAGCTCTAATAAATTCATCATAGGCATTTTGCATTTCTTCAAACGAGTAAGAGTTAGAATTACTTACCTCTTCTTCCTCGTTGGCCATGAGGCATAGTGCGGCAGTTTCATCGCCCGAGCTGTCCGAATCCCATGTCACGAGCCTATGGTGTTTCTTCTTTTTCTTGTCCTTGGGTTTTGGACAATGTGATTTGGTGTGGCCAAGTTTTCCACAATTTTGGCATGAAGGACTTGGTTCTTCCTTCTTTATTTCCTTCTTCATAAACTTATAAAACTTTTCAATTATATCATTGGAAATTATATCATCATCGCTTTCCGAATCACTTACCTCTACTCTTTTAGAAGATGAGGCTTTGAAGGCAATATTCGAACTTTTACTTCTAAGATAGGGATTAAGAATTGTGCTTTCATAAGTTTCGAGGTTACCTCTTAGTCCATCAATTGTGACATCCGTGATTCCTATCGACTCTTGGATGGAATTGGCTTTGGAGCGCCATTCGGGAGTGAGACTTCGTAGGATTTTCGAACAAGATCTTTGTTCGTGTACACTTTCCCGAGAGCATGAAGATCGTTGACGATTTTTGAGAATCGTTCGAACATAATACCGATGGGTTCTTTCTCCCTCATTTTAAAGAGTTCATATTCATGTGTTAGAAAATCAACTTTGGATTCTCGGACTTGAGACGTACCTTCATAAGTGATCTCGAGTTTATCCCACATCTCCTTGGCGGTTGTGCAGCAAGAAATCTTCCGATAGGCATCCGGATTCACCGCACAATATAATAAGTTGACGGCCTTTGCGTTATTTTCAACTTTCTTGACGTCCTCGGTATCATATTCATCTTCCTCCTTTGGAACCGTGGTTTCCCCAACTTTCTTTGTTGGCATTTGTTCACCGTTCTTGATGATTTGCCACAAGCGAAAGTTATTTGATTGGATGAAGATTCTCATCCGCTCTTTCCAATATGTGTAATTTGTTCCGTCAAATAGTGGAGGCCTATAGGTGGAGTGTCCTTCGCTCATCATTCCTGCGTTCAATATTCTCAACAAAAAATATATATCGTTCTCTCAACCGGTTAAGGCTTTCAGAGAGTTAGGCTCTGATACCAATTGTTAGGATTTATGCCCGTCACTAGAGGGGGGTGAATAGTGCGGCACAAGAATATTGATAAATATTGCGGAATTAAAATTGCAGGAGTAAAGTAAATGCGGTAATTAAAATAGTAAGGAAAGAACACACCGAATTTATACTGGTTCACCACAACGTGTGGTTAGTCCAGTCCCCGAGAGACTCTCTCGAGTTTTCACTAACTCCGTTAAGCTTACGGGTGCCTAACAAACCGTTACACTTGCTCGTAGATGTACATTCTACAAGACTTCAACTTGCTCGAGGATACCGCACCTCAAGACTTCACCTTGCTCGTGGATACCGCACCACAAGATTTCACACACTAAGATTGAGGGTACTTAGCAAACCCGACAATCAATGAGAAGATATGGTCTTCTCAAACACCTTTCTCTTTTACAACAAGAACTCTCTAAAAAGAGTAGATAAAGAGATACAAGATTAGCTCTATGAACAACTCAAAGTTGTCTCTCAAATGGCTCAACAAAAGCTCTAAAATGATGCCCAAATAATATCAATATGTATATGAACAATGAGAGGTGTTGTGTGTTTAAAATCAGCTCAAAAGACCTCTATTTATAGGTGTTAGAAGTTGTATGTCCGTTGCTTAATTGACAATCAATTATGCTGATTTTATGCAAGATAATCGATTATCTTCTCAACGTTCATAAAACGGAACGTTGGGAAGGCAACGGATAGTGAAATAATCGATTATTCCAATCACATAATCGATTATGTTGCCATGCGGAATTTCCAGCAAAGCTGGAATATACCAGAGTATACCAGAATCAAAGCTGGAGTATACCAGAATATACCAGAATCGAAAACTTACTTCAAAAACCATTTTGGTTAAAATGAAGACGTTAAAATCATTTTGTTTGAAGTATATTAAAAATATTTATGATATATATGATTTAATAAAATGATTTTATGCATATTAATGATGACCTATGTTGAGCCAAAAGACGAGATAACTTAAACGTTGCTCTTACATTGGTTCTACCTAGCGACCTATGCCTTGGGTCTTAGGTCTTGAACTTTTGAGCTCGTCTTGGCTTTTCCATGCAATCCATTCATCAATATGCTTCTCGGCATTCAATCTTGATTGTTTGCTAAGGCATCTTCATTGTTTGTCATACAATAACATTGTTTAACAAGTTGACTTCATTGTTTGTCATTCATCAAAACCTATACCTGAATATCATGCTAGTACAACCAAAGCGCACATATCATGGATAGAATGATTTTCTACAAAAACCTCATTTTTAGTTGTCTCGATTTATGTGCACAGTCCGAGCGCGTATCTGGAGAGCTTTCATGTTGAGATATGTGAATTTTGTGAAACATTTGAAGAATTCTAATATTAATATTGTTAAAGTTTTCTTTGGTCAACATTTTTAGGTCAACGGACCCAAACCCATGATCTGACGGTCCCAGAAGGTCCGTAGAAAAATATGGAACTTGGGCGTATTACCGGAATCAAAATATGAGGTCCCGAACCCGAGTAAAGAATTTTTTAAGGAAATTGTTTTTTTGAAAATAATATAAAATTTTGAAATCAAAATGAGTTAGAAAAAAAGGTACCGGTCCTGTATTTTTGTTTCGGTGCCCGGTACAAGTCTTAAATATGCGTTAAGCTCTTTCTGTGAAATCTCGTCGATATCGGACGTCGTTTGACGTATTTCGGACTTATATCTAAAGTTAGAAGCTTATGAAGTTTGAAATAAAAAATTATAATTTTGGGGTTTGATTCATTGAATTTCATGTTATTTTTGCGATTTGATCGCTCGACTAAGTTCGTAGGATGTTATTGAGTTAGTGTGTGTGTTTGGTTGGGAGCCGCGAGGGCTCGGGAGTGATTCGGAGGTGGTTCGGGGTTGGTTTTCACTTAGAAAATACATCAGATTTTCAGCAGTGTTGCAGACCAGATCTGCCCTTCGCGAACGCGGGCCCTACGCTCACGTTCGCATAGATTTTGTGATTTTCCCCTTCCACGTTTGCATTGTCCCATCGCGTTCGCGTAGTAGTGTGTCCCTCTTCAACGCATTCGCATGCCTTCCCTCGCGAACACGTAGGCCTTTTTCCCATGACCCCAGATTTCCTCTTCACGTTCGCAGCCTCCTCTTCGCGAACGCGATAGTCAGTGAAGCCAACCCTTCACGAACGTGGCCCCTTCTCACGAACACGAAGGGCATTTTTGCCCAGCGAAATTTTTAGTTCAAAATAGTGTGCATTTCGGGAATTGGCCATTTCTTCACATGAGCTCCTCCCTTAAACACTCCATAGGTGATTTTCAAGCTTCTCTTTCTCCATAGTTCTTTAGGTAAGTGTTCTTAACTTCATCATCTCCTAATTACTTCAACTAATCATTAATTTCCAAGCCCTAAATCATGAAATCAAAGTAGAAAATGAGGGTTTTGGGTAGAGTTAGGGCTTTGGCTTTTTTGGTGATTCAACTTCAATTTGGGGTTGAATCCTAGAATAGATCATATATTTGGACTCGTGGGGTTATGGGTGAACGGATTTTTGTCCGAGCCTCGATTTTGGACCATGTGGGTCGGGGGTCAGATTTTGGTATTTTTGGAAGGATGCTATGGACTTCATTTCTAGCTATGGAATGTTGTTTTTGGGTCATTATTGATACTTTTTAATTGATCATGCCTAGATACCATTATTTCGGAGTTGGATTGTAGAGGAAAGGCGATATTGGAGAGTTGATTGCTATTCTTGGACCGAGGTAAGTGTTTGATCTAGTTTGGCTTGAGGGAATAGGATTAAGGTATTATTTTCTAATTGATAAATGTTGAGTACGGTGTAGGCATGGTGACGAGTATCTATACACTGGTGTCGAGTATGACTGTGAGTCCTAAATTGTTAACTTATCGAATTCTTAATTATTGTTTATGAGGAATTAGTTGGAAATCTTTAATGCTGCGCCAGTAATTGTTGAGATTAAGTATGGATTTTATCGTGTTAAGTAGAAATTGAATGAGTTTGGTTATAGCTGGATCTCCCTTGCCGGGATAGTTTATTCTAATATTTTCCCCCGTTGCTGGGATTACTTTGTATTTTGTGTTGAAAGATAAGGGATCGTGTGGCACGCCGAGCACGAGATATTATGATTAGGATAGTATGGCACGCCAACCACGAGATATTATGATTGGGATCGTATGGCCTGCCGACCACGAGATATTATGGTTAGGATCATGTGGCACGCCGACCACGAGATATTATGATTGGGATCGTGTGGCACACCGACCACGAGATATTATGCTTGGGACTGTGTGGCATGCCGACCACGATATATTATGATTGGGATCATGTGGCATGCCGACCACGAGATATTATGCTTGGGATCGTGTGGCACACCGACTATGAGATATTATAATTAGGATCATGTGCCACGCCGACCACGAGATATTATGATTGGGATCGTGTGGCACGCCGACCACGAGATATTATGATTGGGATCGTGTGGCAGGCCGACCACGAGATATTATGATTAGAATCGTGTGGCACGCCGACCCCAAGATGTTATTAAATGGGAGCGTGTGGCATGTCGTCCACTTATGAATTAAGATATAGGATCGTATGGCGCGCCGAACACTTATATATGAGTTATGTTATTGACGTAGTTTCGCTGTTATATCCGTTGATCTGTTTTCACTGCATCTCCCCCGACCATGCCCCTTCCCTTTTTGTTGATATTTTTTGTTGTTATTTTCGTTGCTTCTGTATATGTATATATCTGCACAGGTTGTTTTAGGTAGGTCATGTCTAGCCTCGTCACTACTTCACACGGATTAGGCCAGGCACTTACCAGCACATGGGGTCGGTTGTGCTGATGGTACACTCTGTGCATCATTTTGCACAAACCCAGGTGTTGGAGCAGCATTTGAGTAGCAGTAGCATTTCGGGAGCGAGCTTCCAGTCCAGGGGAATTTGAGGAAGCCTTGCTGACATTCGTAGGCTCGGGGTCTTTTCTATTTCATCCAGTTTGTTATCATTATACCATAGCAGATAGTTTTATGCTTCATTCAAACCTTGTATTTAGTATTCTCTAGATGTCCGTGAGTAATGTGACACCAGTCTTGGGTAGAGAATTTGTTAAACTTCCGCATTTCTTTCAGTAAATTATATTTGAGACTTCTGCTTTATTGTGAAATATTTTATTGTTGCTAATAGTGTTGATGTTCGTTAAAGAGTTATTTGATAGTTTGCTTGCCTAGCTCCAATTAGTAGGCGCCATCACAACTCCTGAGGGTGGAAAGTCCGCGTTGTGACAAGCGTAGTACACTACGGCCAAGTCTATGGTGCATCTTTGTGGCATGTAAATGTCCTTTTTGAGAATAAGCGACTTTTGTCTATATAAGTTCCTAATTGTGCTTAATATTATTATTTGTGGAACTACTCTCTTGTATGATGCGAGAGCATGTGATTCATGAAGGAAAGTTAAGTCTTGACTTCTGTATAGAGTAATTTGAGTAAGTACGAATATTACATGGCATGTGAGAGTCGACTTTTGAGGCAAAGATTGTTCACTACTAGACGTAATTTTGGTGGTTCGTTCTTTGAGTGATACGTTAGGGGAAAAGCTTAGTGAATGAGCCTTTATAGTGTATGGTGCATTGCTCAAGGACTAGCAATGATTTAAGTGTGGGGTGTTATCTTTAGTGCTAATTTACTATTTTAATTTGTTAGTTAGTTAGTTAAACACAAGAATCTTAATATCTATAAGTTAGAAATTGTTCAAGTTTGTATTCTTGGTGATAGTGAACAACTGTAGCTAACCCTTGGTTCTCTGTGCGATTCGACTCCGGACTTTTAAATCGGATTATATTCGCAACGGCCGCTTTGTCCTTTGAATAAGGCATAGTTAGGCATGATCCAATTTTGGTGTCGTTGCCGGGGAACTAACGGTGTAGCTATAGTTGTACATATTTCTAGGTTGTAGTTTGAACTGTTATTTTTGTTTTTGTGTATTTTATTGTCTATTTATTTATTTTTTAATTTTTTTCTTTTTGATCTGAGAGACACGAAATCTTGAAATTATGAGAGTTTTGATATTGGTAATTCTACTTTCGATCCTCATTATGCATATTGTGGAGGAAGCCACGCATGGAAAAATTATCAAAATATTCCCGAGAGAGAGTAATGTGAACCAACTCAATCTTATGTGTGGAATGTGTGTGATGGTCAAGATGATCACTTTCATGGTTGTGCTTATAGTTCTTATCTTCCTCTAGCCCCTTACTTTGATGGGTTTTTTTTCTTGTGAAGTTAATAGGAGTAAAGACCCCAGGGATGATGACCGAAAGAGATCAAAGATATGTTAAAGTATTGCAAGGAACTATATGATAAGATATCACTACATATACAAAAGCAAGAGGCAACTATTCACAACTTGGAGGCTCAAGCGAATAAATTAATTGAACCTTGTAAACTGCAACAAGTGGATATTGTGGATAGTAGACAATATGAGCATGAATTGGCTACTGAAATTGCCTTATACTGGAGGATTTATAAAAATACGAGGATGAGTAAGAGGAGAAGGCAGAGTAGAACACCAACAATCACTCGAACTAGAATTTGAGGATGCCGATGTCATAGAAGAGATACTCGAGTCAACCAAGGATATTGAGGATACATATGTAGTTGACTCTATTGTCATTAGTGTTGAGAATGTAGACAATCCCAATATTCATGTAGTTGAGCGCATTGGTCCACACTCCAAGCATTTTTCCACATTGTGTTTGGATGATGATATAGAAATAGAGTCATTCGAGTCACTTGAGGAGTTAAGGAATGAGGAACAATGTGCTTACATTTTGGAGTTCTTCTTACCAGAAAGTCAGAATTACACACCTCATCTAGAGGCCAAGAAGTGTAGAAAACTACATTATTTTATTGGGCCAGTCAGATTCATTTTATCACCCCAGGAGTATGATCAAAGAGCCAATTTATAAGTTCGATGTGGAGGCAGAAAGTGATTCACGTCATGCTGCGACAGAGACAACCAAGCTTTACGGCTTTATTTTATTATTTTTTTTATCGTATTGTGTTTGTTGTGTCAATTTTTCAGTTTCTAGGAACATGGAGGACAAAGCTACTGGAAAGATGCAATAGCAAACCAGATGATTGGAACTAAGTGCGAGGTACTTGCACGAAGGACCAGGCATCGAAGAAGTCTGAGTACCCCATGAGATGATAGTGCTTTGGCCTTTGGCCTACAAGGGAGTTTTTTTTATCCTCTTGTATGTATGGATGTGTATTGAGAACAATGCACAATTTTAAGTGTGGGGTGAGAGAATTGTCTGCGTGACTTTCTATGCTTATTTTAGCTATTTTGGTTTAATTGAATATTATATTTTTTTTAGAAAAAAATTGGACTTTTCCTGACGATGGATATCCTAGACTATTTTCTTGATGGATTTAAGTCTAAAGAAAAAAAGGATAAAATGATTTTCTTTGTAGGCAGTATAGTAATTTTCTCTTGTTTTTTTTGTGACTCGGTTCTTTTTCAAGGGTTTTATTTGAACCGGGTGTAGTTAGTTTTATTTTTTTGAGGAGTAGGAGCCAGTGTGAGATGAATTGAATTGAAGCAATATCTTTTGATGTTGTTATGCCTTGAGAATAGTGAATACTTTGGCTGTGATGCTTAGTCTCAATATTTGACTCTTGTAGAAGTACCTTAAATTTTATGATCTTAGTTTTGCTTAACATTTTTTATTAGAGTGTCTTGATTAAACCAATCCTGAGTGAGTTATGTCCCATGTGTGTGTAAGGATTTGTTATATTTTGTGCATTGCATTTGATGCTTAGAACTTACCCTGTGTGTTTGTAAAGCGAAATAGTAGTTTTGTTCAGTCTTGAAAGTGATATAGGTGATTCTTTGTTGAGCCAAATATGTATATTTTACCCATCTAATTGTTATCGTAGTTAACTCCTTTGAGCCTGTAATCGTGTTTCTTTGGCAACCACATTACAATCCTTAACGTATTTGTTTGAATTAATCATCTATTTGAACCTTTTAACCTCTCATGAGCACTTGAATTATTATGAACTATATAAAAAGTAAAGTGTGGGGTGGTTGGTTTGGCGTTTGAGTGGAACTAATGAAATCAGAAGAAAGGTGCACTGTTTTGAACAAGTAAGAGCCACTTGAATTGAAAAAAAATAGTTGTATCGCTGTGAAATAAAAATGTATTCCTTAAGAAGCGGTGACTCTTGATGTAATTGTGCTTAAAGAAGTATTAAATAATATACATTGAAGTGAAGGTGGAATTTAGTTTGACATAAGTATGGGGTTTGAATGTTAAAGTATATATATTACAGTGCTTAGGGAGGTGTAGTCATTCTTATATCTAAATGTATACTACCCGTCCCGTAACCTAAATTACAACCAAATAAATTTCTAATTGATTCTAGATTGAATGAGCCCGATTAATGGGGTGTACACTACGGACAAACGTATGGTACATCTTTTGTGGCATATGAATGTTATTTCTCAGAGTGAGTGAATTCTTTCTATCTAGAGTTCCTAGGTGTTCTTAAATTTTATTGTGTGGAACTACTCTCTTTTGTTGTGTGAGAGCACTTGATTCATGAAGGAAAGGTAATATCAGTGACCTCTATGTTAGATTAAATGGGTGAGTTGTGAATAATGCATTGTACTTGTGAGTCAAATCTTGAGGTGAAGATGTTACGCTTTTGTGCTTAGTATATTTTAAATACACTTGGTGTGATGAGTTAGGAGAATTATTTTAAAAGGTCGTGTTTATAAAAAAATACAGTTTGATTGCTCGAGGACGAGCAATGGTAGCGTGTGATGTTGATGACATGCTATAATTACGTATTTTAATCGCTTGTGACACTCAAATTTACTGCACTTTAATTGAGTTTGAGCTTTGATCGCTAGTATCTTGCACTAATTGTATGTTTTGTGCTTTATAGGAGTGATTTCAAGCTATGTAGACGTAATAGAATGTATTCAAGTGATTTGGAGATTTGAAGACTGAGTAAAATCCCAAGAAATTAAGTCGGGAGCGTATTCGTGAATTAACGGATGATAGAGCAATAAAACGAAGAATCGAGTAGGTATATTGCGCACTGTCTAGTAAAATACACATAAATCTTTTTACAGAACTCCATTTGGGCTCCAAAATATATGGTTGGAAAGCAAACTCAAAGGGATACAAATTTCATATTTTATATTGTTCCAAATTCCAATCGGAACAGGGTGAAAAATATAGTCGACACATCAACCGCGGGCCTGATGCGGACTGAGGTAGTACACTGCGAAAGCACCGTGCCCGCGGACATCCAGGCCTGGAAACTTGTCCTTTTTCGCATAGGAGAATGTATAATTATTTGGGGCAGATCTTACCTGGTATATATACATGAAAAATGGTGTTTTGAGGGGAGGAGATCAATTTTTGACATAGATTCGACCTAAGAAGGCATAGACACAATAAGAGCAAGGTGGGAATTCTTCTATGAATTTTTCCTTCATCTTCATATTTTTCATTGTTGGTTATGACTTTTAGTACTGTAATTTTACATACTATTATGAATAGCTAATTTATTATCTAGAGTTTTGATGGAACCTTTTGTAGGATAAATTCTTGTTATGTTTTTATTTAATTGAGCTGTAATACTTTCTCTATTACATCAAATATATTATTCCTATGGTTGATTGAAGGTCCATCAATTAGCTATGCCTATTTAGTATGTATTCCTCGGGAAAGAGTGCATATTTAGGCAATTGTTGAACAGCATTACTCCCGACGTATGTGAGGAATCAATCACCAAGGGTTTAAAGGTGGGATTAGGGATAACGAAACCTTGGGTGCGATCTAAGTGAGCTGTAATTAAATCCACCTAGCGTAACTCGGGAGAGTATGTCTAGTAAATTATCGTAATTACTTGAGAGAAAATTACAACACGAAAAGCGCTCATGATCGATAGAGAATACTTAGGCGAAGTTGTAGAAGATATAGCGGGAATGATCCCGACAAATGGGGAAATCATAACTTTAGACCTCCTTAATCTTTTCTCCAACATGTAGTATCTTTAATGTTAATCTATTATTTTAATTTATTAGTTAGTTAGTTACACATAATAATTTTAATATCTATAAGTTAGGAGTTTTTCAAGCTTGTATTTTTGGTGATAATGAATAATTGTAGCTAAGTCTTAGTTCTCTATGGGATTCGACTCCGGACTTGTAAACCGGATTATATTTGCAATGACAGCTTTGTCCTTTTAATAAGGCATAATTGGGCGTGACCAGTACATGTTAGTGGTTTACACTTTTAGTCTAGTCTTTTGATATTATAATAATTTAGTTCTTTGTATTAACCTTATAGTTTGATTGGTATTTTTCTTTTGCTAAGTATAAGAATCTATTTTAAAGTTAAAATTAATATATTTTTAATTAATTCTTTTAATTATTCGTTAATATTTGATTTAGTTAGCATAAATATATTTTGATAAATAATAAACTCATCAAAGAACAATTCGTATGCTAGTATTATATTAAAAATATAGTCGCAAGATTATGTGTTTGCCCGTATATGTCTTATACTTTAGAAAAACTGATAAATAACCTAGATATAAACCGAAAAAGTAACTTAATTTGTTTGATTTTATTTTAGAAAAATCGTATTAAAATAATCGTGGCGTGTCATTCATGAACTAAACATAAGCAGCTACTGCTAATAGCGAAACAGTTCACCCCCTTCCTCATATTTACTTCTTTCGTCGATCAGAAAACCCGCCCGCCTCCCCCCCCCCCCCCCCCCCTTTCTGGCTTTGCTCGCCTTTTTTTTGAATTGCTCCTTTCGTAAAAGTGGTGCGTTTATCGTCTGAGAAAAAAGCCCTAAAAGTTAAATTGCCCTTATCAGATTCCTCTTTCAAAACTCTCTGATTTTAGGTAATTGTTTAACCAATCTATTGATATTATTTCTGATTTTGAGTTATGAGAATCATTTATAGCAACAGAGTGCATATTATTTATCCTCTTGTACCGTTTTTTTGTTTCAATTTATTTTCTGTTTTTCGGCATGTATTTATTTCTTTTTCTTTCTTCCTTTTTTCTCTGCTTCACTTGTCTAGTTACATGTTGTTTCTGCTTGTGGCTAGAGGAAGATTCAGGATTTAAATCTTATCGGTTCGGGATTCTAGTCTTTTCTAACTTACTGGGTTCTAATTTATAAATTGTACATATTCAATCAATACTTTAAGACAATACAAGGTCTGAACCAAAACTACTGGCTTTGGCTCCTGGCTTTGGCTGAACCTGTTATCAAAGCACTAGCTCCGCCTATGTGTACTGAAGTTTTATGCTTATAGAAGCAGAATTGGGCCTCACCTTGACAATTTTGATTTTGTTTTTGATTTGAGAGGAAACTGATTACAGTAGGAAAGTTTGATTTTTCTATAAGTGTAAAGATATCAAGAATAGACTATAGAAAAGACCTGACTTCATAATAAGATCAAAGCAAGTACAAACTAGTATCATTTGCTAAAGCACGAGTAAGTTGAATATAACATGTTTAAATTATACCTTGAAAATCTTTTTAATCTTCAACGATTCCTTAAAATTTTAACCAGACTGTAATGGTTCATATACTGTGTCAAATGACCTGTAGCATTCACCCTTAAATAGTTGGAGGAAATTGTATTCATCAAATACGACACGAGTTACAAAGTACACAGGTCAATCACACAGGTATGGTTGTGTGCTATAAGTGCTATAAGCAAAGATAAAACTCAAATGGGAAATGCAATTTAGAAAATGCATTCCTCCAATGCCACTTAAGTAAAATAAGCTGACATCAAAAAGCCCGAGTACAATATGTCATAATCAGGCCTCTGCTTTCTTCAGCTCAAGTAAATTGAATCGCTCTTCTTTTACCATTATTTCTTGTAGTCTAAGATGATCACGACATCATTGTTCCGTCTATTGCTTCATCTTAAACTTAAGCAAAGTGTGGCAACTATCTTTATCTTTGTTTATTAAGTTCCTAGTTCTTGATGAAATATTGTTGCTTAAGTTATATAAGTTTTTTTTTGGAGTTTGCAATTGAGTGATCCTATGTTGGTAACTCTTATGCATATAATGTGTTTGAAGAACCTTATTAAAAAATTGTGTTTGAAGAAAGTTCTGTGTGATGTTTGGATCTGGTGTTTTGTTTTAGTGCCTTAGCCTTATCTAAGAGAAGTCAGCTTAGATCTCCTTTCGTTTCTTTCAACAATTGTTCTGGAATACCTTGACAACTAATCCCATATATTTCAAGGGGAACTGTTATGCTACTTCATTGTGCTTCCTTTTTATCTGAAACAAATTTTCTCTAGATGTAGAATGTCATGGTCCGTTTCCCAAATAGCTTGCGGAAAGGTGTCTAGTTTCCAGCAACTTTATGCTTGCATATTTGCGTTCTGACAAACGGGAAGTAGTATGTGTTGTGGATCAATAAGTACTATCAAACAGAGGACAGTGCAAATTATCTAGGTTGAGTCTCTTTAGGTTTAGTGCAGATTATCTTGATCGGCCGTGAAGTTGCACAGAATGCACTCAACCTCTCTTGGCCACTGCCCCTTTCTCTGTCTTTGGTGTTTTCCTTTTACTCCTTCAAGTAGACGTGCCTTCAGAAAAGTACACAGATGGGGACAATTCCACTGTACTGCTTATCAATGCAATACCAGGATTGTGATAATCTAGTAATCTTTGTGCTATGCTTTGGTATTCCTTTCTGTTTATTTTGTATATATAGGTCAGATTTTTTGGAGGGAAATCTAAAAATTTCATTCCAGTGAGGTTTTAACTTCCATTCTTCCACTTCATCCTTTTTAACACCATTAAAACCTTAGGAACGAGCAACAATTGATTTTGATAGAATAAGTTGTTTAACATACAATCTGGAGTATGTCATCACTCGTGGGACTTTTCTTCTTTTCTTCTTTTTCCCTTTTAAAATAATTCGAAGGTAACTCATTCACAACGTAGCTAACATTTTTAGACATACCCTACTAAGTTTATATCTAGGATCTGCTCCTACTGGGAAGAGGAACGTAGTTAATGTGCTAAAACACTTCTAAGAGAACGTACATTTATTGAGCAAGTGGACAGCTGCCAGAACATTACTTCTACCACAGTTTTACCCTCTAGCATAAGAAGTAATGATGAATCAATCAGGATCTGATGTTTTATCCTCCTTAGTTTATCTCATGTTATTACTCATTATTACGAGATGTGCAGAACATGTCAACCGAGAAGAGTCCACTTGAGCAAACAGCACCTGCTGTTGCATCATCATGCCGAAAAAAGAAGTCTGAAAGTGCCACGTTTTTGGAGGATGTAAAGGATCACATTGATGAATTTATAAATGCCTCAATGGATGAACACAAGACATGTTTCAAGAAGACCATCCAGAAGGTTACTTCCAGACCAGATAGCATTATGTATTGTTTTTTTTCCCTTTTTAGGCATTATTTGGAAACAGCCTCTCTGCCCTTTCGGGTAGGGGTAAGGCTCGTCTACACATTACCCTCCCCAAACCCTACTTTGTGGGACTATACTGGGTAGTTGTTCTTTTTTAGGCATTATGGATTATGAAGGGGAGCCTTGGCACGACTGTTAAAGTTGTTGCCATGTGATCATGAGGTCACGGGTTTGAATCGTGGAAATAGCCTCTTGCAGAAATGCAGGTAAGGCGGTGTACAACAGACCCTTGTGTTCCAGCCCTTCCCCGGACCCCACATATAGCGGGAGCTTAGTGCACCGGGCTACCCTTTTAGGTATTATGGATTATCTTTGAAAGCAGTGCTCTTATATGGTTATGCCTTCAGATGTTTGGTATGTCTAAAATTGTTGCTGAAAGAAATGCTGAAGTAAAGGAGGTTGAGAGCAAACTTCCTCTCCGAACCGTTGTATCCGAGTAAAAGATTCACAACGTGGAAAGAGGAAAAGGAGGGTGAGATTGGAGGGTCAAAAGTGCATGCAATCCACAACCATTCTCTTGCAAGTTCTATCGTGCTATCCACATGTATAATAAACAAGAATTTGAGATTCTTTTTCCTAAGAACCTTTTTTGCTTTTGCATTTGCTGGCTTCACCACACATTAGCCATGCCCAGATAAGACGTTTCAATAACTTTTTGATGAATCTCCAAAATGATTGTGTGTTCCTTAGTTCTTATGGTTTGAGCTCTGCTTTTTCTGCTAATACGTCCTCCTTGTATTAGTTCTGTTCCATACTCTATGCATTCTCTGGTCGAGTTTTCAAAGAATGCCTTTGCAAGAGCCCCAAGCCCCTGAACAACCAAAAGTGCTCCTTCTGAAGTTTCTGATCCTGCTCCTATGCAGAGATTAGATTGAAAGGCCACTTATCAAAAAAAAAAAAAAAGAGATAGAAAGTATCTAGCGTAACTGGTAAAGTTGTTGTCATGTGACCAGGAGTCATAGGTTCGAGCCATGGAAATATCCTCTTGCACAAATGCATATTAAGGTTGCGTACAATATACCCTTGTGCCCGGTCCTTTCCCGGACCCCGCGCATAGCGGGAGCTTAGTGTATTGGACTGCCTTTTTTAAATTAATATTTTGTAAAAGGTATCTATCCACAAGTGGAATTATAGTGATTGTCGTTGAGTTTGAATCCTAGTATGTAACCATCATGAAAATAGTTGCCTAATTGGAGTTTTTCTGCTGATCAGTTAGTTCAGTGAAAAAAGGTAATCATTTCTAAAGCCGTGTGAACTCTTGTGTTAAATAATTAAAAGCCACTCCACTCGTGATTGCTGTGAGGACTTTCTTTTACCTTCATTTTTGTTGTTGTTCTCTTTTATAACTTTCAAGTAGTTCTAACAAGAACAACCCAGTATAATCCCACTTAGTGGAATTTGGGGAGGGTAGTAAGTATGCATACCTTACCCCTACCTTTGGGTAGAGAGGCTGTTTCCAAATAGACCCCGGCATCCTTCCCTCCAATAAATTCCCACCTTGCTCTTGGGAAGTCTCGAACTCACAACCTATCGGTTGGAAGTGGGGGTTGCTTACCATCAGAGCAACCCCTCTTGTAAGTTCATAGATACTCCTACGAAATTTCATATAATGCTCGTAAGTTTATCCTGTTAAACATTCATAAATAACCAAGGATGTCTTTGATTTCTTTTACTGTAATTTCAGTATAGTCTTCTACTTAAAAATTGAAAGCGAATACATTCTTACATGTTAGTTACTTTTTGTTGGATTGCAAAAGGGGATGGAACTAACTTGGTAAGAATTCTTTTTTTTTGCACTTGTATAATGTGAGATAACAGTTTGAGCTATGAGTAACTGTTTAATTCTCCTTTTGCACTAAACTTTACAGGTTAGTTATGATATTGACTAATATTACCACAAACTTTCCATGTCAGATCAGAAAAAATTCTCTCTATTTTTTTCCTGTTCTTATACTCTCTCCTAATTTTTAACCCCAGCAAAAAAGCATGATAATTGATTTTCAATCATAAAAGATTGCGAAATCAAAGGCTTTTGGGGAATTACATTAAAGATTACTAACCAATCGAATACTGTAGTATTTTGTTGTTGTTGTATCATAGAATTATGAATTTTATTATGTTACTAATATTAAAGCTTAGTAATTACCTGTGAACTGTTAAAACGAACATGGACTCAAAAAATAAAAATAAAAAGAAGCAAGCATGTAAAAAACACTCTCTACCATCGTCCATCCTAATCACACTACTACCTTTCCTTCGCCTACCATAGAAAAAAGATGACTGATCAATAAGTAAATAACCTTAACCTAACACCAGTACCATCTAACACCGAAGCTATGCAGATCGACGAAGTAAATATGCAAGACCAATCACCTTCGTTCTTACAAGCACTACTAACTGAGAAATACTTACTACCTCCCTCAACCAACCTAATACACTCCCTTACCAACCTAGACCTAACAGATGAATCTGTACATAATCTTACTGAGGTGGACTCCTTTATATCGATCTCATCAATTGATAAGACTCGACTCAATGAGCCATGGAGGTTCTCGGTTATTGTCAAGATTTTTGGGAAAAGAATTACACACCAAACTATGCATGATAAACTAATGAATCTCTGGAAACCAATTGAGGTGCTCCCTTTGATAGACTTAGGAACTGATTTTTTCCTTATAAAATTTCAAAGATAGGAAAATATGCAGAAAGCTTTGCCTGGAGGACCATGGTTTATCTTAAGACATTTCCTTATAGTACGTGGATGGGAACCTATGTTCAAGGCATCTACCACACAACTTACTTACTCAACCTTATGGCTACCATGCCAAAATTACCTACCGAATTTTATGATTTGGAAATACTGAGTAGGGTTGGTTCGAAATTAGGACGGCTACTAAAAATTTACGTGTACCTCAGCAACTACACGAGGAAGATATGCTCGTATATGCATTAAGGTGCCTTTAGAGAAGCCACTAAAAACCCACCTCTATTTTGGAAATCACAGGCAGTCCTTGCTTTACGAAGGCCTTAACCTACTATGCACACGATGTGGGAAGTTTGGTCATCAAATTCTAAATTGCCCTGAAATCTTGCATCTTAATAACGAAGAGAAGATGAAGGGAATGCTCGATCCAACAGAAAACTTAATGAGCATGAGTCCACCAGAAAACACTAAATGGAAAACATTAGTTTTTCCTCGAAAAAATACGCACTCTCCTAAACAAGTTGCTCAACCAAGAAAGGAACAGCTGACATATATGGCGGCAACGGTAGCACAGGAGGCGGCGCAACAAGTACCAGGTAATCATCCTAACCTACTCCTAATGGGGGCCGGGTCAATACATTAATAAATTTCAAACCCTAGATACCAACATCTCAATGGACCATCAGCCATCCATTACATATAAAGGCCAAATACACCCTAATTTGGCAAAGGGTAATCAGCACATGCAGCAGCCTAATGATGTCGACCAGCAGCATGGCCTGAAACCGCCCTTCACAGCCAATCTAATAGCCCCTAACCCTAAGTCTATAGTAGCTTCAAATTTGGAGGCTCATATCAGACACACATATGTCCAAAATCTTAGGCCACCTGATATCAATATGCCAGCTAATCTTAATGCCATAACTCACAACCAATTACTTGAAACCAAAGTTGAAGGACCCCTTTCATTCAAAGACACGTTGGATATTAATCCAACTGACAAGATATCACATTTGCATGCTACAGTAGTTTGGTTCCTTCATCAACTGTTATTCCTCAACACCTAGGCAAATCAAATGATGTTTCTCCATGTGAAGTTCATCATCACCCTCCCATTACGGTATATAATCATCCTTTAAATAACTTAGTGAACCTCCTACCTCCCATATCTAATACACCATCTTATCCTAAGGAGGCACAATCACTAACATCTCTAAATCATGCAACGACCAACGTTCATAGGTATGAGCCAAAACCTCCAGAACAACAGTCAACTATTCAATCTCCCTCGACTCAACATGATAGGTCCCCAACTGCCACTGAGCTCATCTCCCCTGATATACACCTCTCACAAGTAGTGACAACATATCTACCTCTCCAATCCTGGTTAGAAATGGGACTACAGGGGTATGCACGAGTCTTTACTCTACAGATAAACAACCAGGAGGTGGTTCTGTTGATTCAGATCCCATCTCATCTAGCAGAAATTGTGACAAAGGGAATGAGGTTAGGAATGGAGTAGGTTAGAAATGGAGTCCTACAACATGAATCAATGGTACACGACACAGACACCTCTCCCCATGGACCAGGCGTCCAGTTCATCCCACCATCCATGGTCTCAACAAATGTCCCAAATGAGCCTAGCCTGGGAGCAGACTGTCCGTCTTCTGCGGTTCTATCCTCCCCACCACATGGGGCAGATATTTGCACCACGGTTTCAACCATTGGACACATTCAACCCACACTATCCTTACTCAAGCCCCTTCAGCCCATTAGAGAACCTTACATCACCAGACAGCCTGTAATTTCACCCCATCAATCTCCTCCAGAACTAGACAGGGGAACAATTGTAGAGGGTCTCATAACCCAGAATTCAGGAGGCACTTTAGATCTTTATTGGATAATCACAAACCTACTCTTTCTATCTTACTTGAAACCCACACGCAAGACCATACAAGGCTAGTGAAGACTTTAATTTTACAAATATGGCTCAATCTCTTGCTAATGGGCTTGTGGGGGGATTAGTGGTACTATGGAATGCGGAAGCTATTAATGTCACGGAGATAAAGATCACTGACCATGAGATACACTGCATGGTCCAGGTTAGTTCCTATAATTCTGCATAGCTCTTATCTGCTATATACGTTTATAGGCACTGATCTTCTCGTGAAACGTTATGGAATAACTTGATTAGTTTGCATGATAATGTCCCCACACCATGGTTAATAGGGAGAGACTTTAATGAACTACTACACTCAAGGGAGAAATTTGGAAGACTACCCATCAATAATAGTAGGGTAGATAAATTTGCTAATTGCATGCGCCATTGTGGACTAGTGGACTTAGGCTATCAATGTAGTAAATATACTTGGACTAATAAACAAAAGAGGACATACAATCCTAGAAAGACTTGATAGATTTCTGGCTAATTATGAATGGTTTAATATGTACCCTAATGCTACTGTGATGCACCTACCAAGAACTCATTCAGACCACTGCCCGTTATTAACTCAATTAGAACCCCCACAAATAATCCATAAGAGATGTCTTTAGGTTTGAAAAAATGTGGACTTCCCATCCACAATTTCGAAATTTAGTTTATCAAGCTTGGTCTAATAACTTGTCTCTATTACAAACTACTAATAATTTTAAATTGATAGCAGCTAGATGGAACTTTAATGTTTTTGGGAATATTTTTCAGTAGAAAAAGCATATCTTAGCTAGATGGCAGGGTTGCAGACCCCAATCCATTACCCTACTAGTACGTTCTTACAAAACTTGAAAATTACCCTATCATTAGAATATAGTCATATTCTTCATATGGAAGAGCAATTCTGGCAGTTAAAATCATGGATTAACTGGCTAAATGATGGTGATGCTAATATTAGATTTTACCATCTATCAACAGTCCATAGGAGGCGTAGAAATAGAATATCTGCATTGCAGGATGAGGTTGGGAATTGGTTAAATACTCCAACTAAAATTAGTAGTCTGATAAATAACTATTTCAAGAATCTTTTCCAAACTGATCTTCTCTCATCTGACAATACTATTGACAACTCCTACTCTATAGGATTATCATGTGATATCTCTAGTAGTCTTAACGCACCACTGGAACAACATGAAATCAACTGTGCCCTTATGAGTTTCAAGCCTTTTAAGGCACCTGGCCCTGATGGACTTCATCCCTATTTTTACCAAAAATATTGGCCTGAAGTAGGTACGAAGGTTAGTTCATTTTGTATGGATGTTTTTCGATCCAAATGTATTCCTCCAGAGCTTAGTCAAACCTTAATCTGTCCCATTCGTAAGATAAAACATCCAACAAAAATTCAGCAATTTAGACTAATTGGCCTGTGTAATACTATGTATAAAATTATTACTAAAATTATTGTAAATCGTCTTAAGCCTGTTATTAGCAATATCATAGGCCCCACACAAAAAAGTTTTCAACAAGGTAAGAGGGCTTGTGACAATGCTATACTAGTGCAAGAAGCTATTAATCATCTAGCCAAGCTCAAAGGAAAACATCCTTCAATGATATTAAAACTTTATTTAGAAAAGGCTTTTGACAGACTAGAATGGTCCTTTGTCCGAAGTACGCTGCATTTCTTTAATTTGCCTTCTAATATAATTTCACTAATTATGTCTTGTGTAACAACCACTTCAACGGTTATTTTGATCAATGGTTCAAAAACTAATTACTTTACACCGACAAGAGGCATTCGTCAATGAGATCCTTTATCGCCATTCTTGTTTATTATGTGCATGGAACTACTATCACGTAATATGTTTCAATCAATGGATTACCTAAACTAGCAACCTATTAGACTATCTACTAATGGTCCACCTTTATCTCATCTTCTATTTGCAGACGATATTATACTATTTTCAAAAGTTAGTACAACAAGTTGTCACGCGATAATAGATATTCTGAATAACTTTTGTCAAATGTCTGGCCAAAAAATACATTTTGAAAAATCTAAGCTTTTGTTTTCCAAAAATTGTAGTTCTTTCGATAAGGACTTTGTTAAAACTTCTTTTAATATTAAGGAAGCTAATACCTTTGGCAAATATTTAGGATTTCCTTTGTTTCATGCTAGACCAAGAAATTCTGATTTCCAATTTCTACTGGACAACTTTAAGATGAAACTTGCAGGATGGAAATCTAGGTTCCTAACACTGGTTGGAAGAACTACTCTAATAATATCGACCCTAAATCAACTGCCTAATCACATTATGCAATATATCCACATTCCTGCGCATATCACTAACAAAATGGAGCAATACCAAAGGAATTTTTTGTGGGATCTACACAAGATAGGAAGAAATTACACCTTGTTAGTTGGAAAGATGTTACTAAGCCCAATGAGGAAGGAGGGTTGGGTATCCACAAAATGCGATTAAAAAAGACTCTTTATTAGCATGCTTAGCTTGGAGGATGTTCCATAAACCAAAAGCTATGTGGGCAGACATTCTTATTAAGAAATATCTTCACAAGTCATCTACTAAAATTCAATCGCGTATCTGGATAAATGTTATTAAAGGATTGAATTACTGTCAGGAAGGACTGGAAAGGAATATTGGGAATGGTACGATCACTAGATACTGGGAAGACCCTTGGTTAGGTCCCGGAATGAGCCTTAGATCACTTCTAGAGGGCCCTTTACCATCCAATCATGTCAATATTAGAGTCACCTCCTTCATTAGGGACAACAATCAATGGGACTTGAGTCAAAGTCCTTTCGATACCTATGAAGATCATCAACTTGATTAGGGGAATATATATCTCTGAAGGAAGGAACCAAATAGATCATACTTGTTGGGGTTTAAACTCACAAGGGACTTTCACTACTAACTCCATGTATAAGGTTTTAGATACTAGCACTAACAAAGATCTTCAACAACCATTATAATATAAGTGGATATGGATACTTCCGATACTTCCCAAACTTAGGGGTTTTCTATGGCTACTCCAAAGAAATAGGCTGCCCACAAAAGCTTACCTTAAGAATATCAATATTATTGAAGATGCTACTTTCCCTATCTACCATCAACAAGATGAAACATCACTGCATATTGTTTTCAACTGCATTAATAGAGTAAGTTTTTGGCACAAGTTAGGAATATATACTAATTATCTCCAAAGTTATAAATAACAGATATTGGTTACAACACTTAGTACACTTTAAGGACCTGCATTTTCCATACCGCATCAATCAAAAAACTTATCTATCTTACTGCTTATGGAATATTTGGATTGCTCGTAATAGCTACTGCTATAACCATAACCCAACGCATGCTTCACCTCTACTCACTACAAAACAAGCTGCTGAGTACACTTATCTTGCAGTCAATAACCATCCTTGTTTTAAGAAGAGACAACTGAATTTAAAATGGAAACCACCTGAATAGTCCTACTTCAAGCTAAATATGGATGGTGCATTCAAAACATACAGATCAGGAATATGAGGAGTGATGAATGGATATTGGGTTTCACAGGATCAATCCCTCATAACTCCGCTCTTTCCTCTGAATTGCACGCTTTATTGCAGGGTCTGAAATTAGCATACTCAAACAATCTTACTCCACTGGAGGTTGAAGTCGATTAAAGCAGCTCGTGACAATTATTACATCAGCATGTACATCACATAACTCACTTGAAAATTTGCTTGTGGACTGCAGGTACCTTCTGGACAAGTTAAGTAAACCACTTGTGATGCATGCGTACAGGGAACAAAATAGGATGGCAGATAAGCTTGCACAAGCAGGCTGCAATTTTGAAGACTTCCCAAATGTGCATGTTTTGGATGTTAGCCCAGCTTATGTTTGTACAGCTTTACAAGAAGATAACCAGTCACTTTTGGAACAATTTGGAAGTGAACCTGCAGAGCTTTTTTTGTCCCAACTTCGAGTGCACTCACCCAGCTTAACTACTGTAAATAAGTATGGTACTGATAGGGTTGCTAATGGTAATACTGGTAGTAATTCTGATGGTAGTTTAGCACCAACGCTTGATGCAATTTCATGTAATATTCCACCCACTGTACGCAGTGTTTAAGCAGTGTTTAAGCTTATATCAGTACTATCTTTTAAACCAAAAAAAAAAAAAGAATTTCGAGATGGGGTATCATATAGGGTGGGGTAAATATCGGGTATAACAAATAGCCTGAGCCGATAAAATATTAATGAGTTATGATATCGGGTTATTGGATAAATAAATAGATAACAGTTTAATATTTGACTATTAGGTTATTGGCTCGGGTCTCGATTTGCATAATTTTATTAACGATTTAACCGGTAGCCCAATAATCTTTAACAAGATTATAATTTTACCTACTAATTATATAAAGCCACCTTATGGTTTCATTCTTTCATTCTCTTAATTCTCTTAGCAGTTACTCTTCATCTTCAGACATTAATCCTTAGAGTAAGTTTTAGTCTTTTCTAAATTTTTCATCTCAGTTCTTCAGTTGAGATTTTTAGTTTAATACTTTAAAGAATTAATTGTTTATGTTTTTGATTTTTTATGTGTTTCTTTTGTTGCACTGATTCTTTAGTATTTATAAGATTAGGATTTTATTATTTTCCTATTAATTATTCCCGACCATAGTGAGATAGTTAGTAAGTGATTCCTTATAACTTTGAAAAATTGAGATCATTCGTTAGGATTTTCAAATGTAAAGAAAGTTTTCGTTTCCAAATTTGAAATTTAATCCATCTTTTCTTATGAGAAAAAATTCAGTTCCTTTCTCTTTACAATATGATAACGATTTCTATAACACAAACATGAGATTTTTGGATTCTTTTATTCTTATCGGATAAACTGATAAGGACCGATAATCGACAAACCGATACCCAATAACTGATATCTTATTAGTCCGGTTATCGATTTAGCATATTAATAAACTGATATGCCGTACCGATAACATTCTTAACCAAACCGAATCGACCGGATTCCTAGAGACGGACCACAATTTTGATATGGGGGGGCACCACTGCCATTAGAGTGACTTACCCAAAACATTATTAGACAATAAAAGAATACATATTTAACTCTATGACATACCAAATAAGCATCATAATTCACTATATTAGTATAAATTTCCTAAGCAAAAGGCAAAATTAAAGTAAGAGCTTACGCTTTGATTTCATCAAAACTTCCCAGTTGATCCGCAAATACAAATATTAAAATAAAAATGTTTTCTAGCACATCTATGCACTCACATGGACTAAATTGGAATAAATTTTCAATAAGAATTAAATTTCGTCGAAAATACATCCATGTCACAAACCAATTTAGGATCGTGATCGGCAGTTGGGAGCAAGTACTCCCAAGTAAGCCTCATCGGTAATTTTACAGAAAATTGGACAGAGTTTCCCCTGTTTTTTTGACCATCCCAAAAATTTTCGGTCTCAAATCAGCAACCAACCAACCTAATAGCAATTCAACTGGCAATTGACAACTTACCAATTAGCCAAAATAAGTTTCCACCATTACTAATCAACACACTAACAATCAGAAATACTAATATTTCTCTAACTTTCATAATAAAGGACGATACTCAACATAAGACTATAATAACACAAGAATACTCATGAAACTAAAATATTAACTGTGGAACGACTCTATGAGTTTAATGAAACGACCATAACAATTGATAAAAATCTCCGCCCACGCGAATAAGTGTGAAGTTCACCAAGAATTTTCAACCTATGCGCTCTAATTAACAAAATCCACGCATGTGTCAACTGATGTCTTTGTAAAAAAAAATTTAGCAGGGAATGAGTCACCAGCTAAGCAATAATAACACTTAACCGCAGCCGGTTTTATATGGGGACAAGTTGGAAAACATGCTTGCATAATAATCATAAAATAAAATTTTCTTTTTAAAACGGTAATAATAATCAGTCTCATTATGTGTTTCCTGTAACAAAATCAATTTAACAATTCAGTAATAATCTCGATAAATACTCTGTCAGAGCAAATTTTTATGGGAAATTTTGGAAAAAGGATCATATAATATGTATCACTGTGTAGACTCCTTCATAAAATGAGTCAAGTATAACTGTAGGTCCCTACTCGAGGAAAAACTATAATTTTATGCTAGTTCTACCTTCCCACTAGAAAGGGCTATAGCTGTAATCGATAATCGGTAATCTATAAATACAAGGTGCACCAGGTCTAACGAACCCGTCGTTAGCTACAGGATCCTTCAAAGTCTCCTCCCATTTATACTCTTTCTTGTAAATAGTAAATACTCGTACAAAAGCACTTTTAAAATAATAAAGGGCATATCATTCCTTATCAAATCTTGTACTTTTATTTAGGTAACAGTAATCATCTCTCAAGTAACAGTAAAACATATCTAGTAACAGTGAAAATATTTTAATTAATCGGTAAACATCTCAAGTAAACTGTTCAGTATCATATCAAGTAAAGGACTTGTCCCACATGCAATTTCAAAGTATCGATAATACATTTATTTCCAAAAATCATATATAAACCACGCAGGTTATGAAAACACAAATTGCGGTAAGATTACTAATCACAGTACTCTTGCCGAAATACCAAATGCTTCACCTCGAGCAATTCGTACAAATTCCTCCAATCAATCTATAATTGCATAATATCAATCTCATGTTAATTTCCTTGTTTAGGCTAATTTGTAGCTATTTTAGAATACCCAATCATCGGTGTTCATACTTGGATCTTAATTTGTGGATTTATATTTACCCTCACATGAGTAATTACTAATTTATCAACTTCAACCTATTCATATAATTTATTACTCCAAATTTCATAAAGTTCTATTGGTTCTTTAGGTAGAAAATTCTCAATCGTGTGAATGAACTAGTGTAATTTCTATTACTTTATCGAATCTCCAATCAAGAAAAATTGAAATTAAAAGCTACAGAAGAAAAAGTTCAAAAATTATCCGTAAGAGACAATTAGTGTTTAAGATTTCTTAACAGTTATAGCTATGGCTCCAATACACTGCACCCACCTTTTCCTTCTTCCTCATTCTTTTCTCTTTTCCATCTTTCTTTCTCTGCTCTTTTCTTTCGTTCGTTTTCTTCTCGTTCTGCAGAAGTTTTTTTTTTGCTTCTTTGAATTGGGCAGGGCAAACTTTGCCCTTTTGTTTTCTATTGGCACCTTTGTGTAATGGGCCTTTTGGCCCCTTTTTTTTTCTTTTTTGTTTCTTTCGTTTCCCCCTTTTTTTGGTTTATTTGGTTGCATTGTTTTCTTGTTTTTTTTGCTACTTTATTATCATTATTATTGTAAAGGACAATACACTATTTTTTAAAATATAGGGTATTACATCGTCCCCACCTTATAAAATTCGGTCCCCGGAATTAACTTAAATACATACATGTAGATTGAAACAAATGGGGATATTTCATTTGCATATCTTTTTCTAGTTCCCAAGTAGCTTCTTCAACGGTATGGTTTCTCCATAGAACTTTAACGAACACATATTCTTTTGACCGTAGCTTCCTTACTTGTCTATCAACAATTATGATCGGTTCCTCCTCGTAGGAAAACTTCTCATCGAGCGGTATATTCGATGCTTCAATCACTTGAGATGAGTCTGATATACATTTTTTTAGCATTGACATATGAAACACTGTGTGAATAAAGGACAACTTAGGAGGAAGTGCCAAACGATAAGCCACCGCTCCCACTCGATCTAGTATCTCATACGGTCCTATAAACCCTGGGCTCAACTTGCCTCTTTTCGCAAACCGCATTACACCTTTTATGGGGAATACTCGTAGGAACACTTTGTCTCTAATTGTGAATACTAAATCTCTTCTTCTCTTATCATCATAAGACTTTTGTCTACTTTGAGCTGTAAGCAATCTCTGTCTGATCAACTGGACCTTATTCATAGCTTCTTGTACTAAGTCGGGGTCCCAATAAATTAGTCTCACCAACTTCAAACCATCTAATAGAAGAACGAGATCTTCTACCATACAATGCTTCGTGCGGTGCCATTTGAATACTGGACTAGAAGCTATTATTGTAAGAAAATTCGGTTAAGCGTAGATAAGTGTCCCAACTACCTCCAAACTCAAAAATGCAAGCTCTCAACATATGCTCCAAGATCTGAATAGTACGTTCAGACTGGCCATCTATATGTGGATGAAATGCAGTACTAAGATCTACTCGTGTACCCAATGCTTCTTGAAAAGTTTTCCAAAAGCGTGAAGTGAAATGTGATCCTTTATCAGAGATAATGGATACAGGAACTCCGTGAAGCCGGAAAATTTCGTTCATAAATATCTGTGCATACATGACTCCATTATATGTAGTCTTCACCGGCAAAAGGTGTGCTCATTTCGTCAGTCGATCTACAATCACCCATAATAAGTCATAACCTCTAAGGGTTCATGGTAGCCCAGTGACAAAATCCATAGTAATTCTTCCCCATTTCCACTCTGGAATCTTAATTCGTCGTAGTAGTCCTGTAGGTCACTGATGCTCAGCCTTGACCTGCTCACAAGTCAAACAACTAGAAACAAAGTTAGAAACATCTTTCTTCATACCTTCCCACCAACAAAATTGCTTTAGGTCATGGTACATTTTTGTGGATCCAGGATGCATAGTGTATTTAGAGTTGTGGGCTTCTTCAAGAATAGCATATCTCAACCCATCTATGTCAGCTACACATAGCCTGTCACCCATTCCAAGACACCATCACTTTCAACAATTATATTCTTCCATTTACCAACTAATAACTCATCTCTGTATTTACATAATCGTTCATCCTCAATTAGGTGGCCTTAATACGCTCAACTAATGAAGACTTATCCTAAGCACTCCTCATAGATTTTTTACTCAATGCATCAGCCACCACATTCGCTTTTCCAGGATGATACAAAATAGAGCAATCATAGTCTTTTAATAGTTCCATCCAATGACACTACCGAAGATTTAGATCCCTCTGCTGAAAGATATACTTCAGGCTTTTATGGTCAGTATAAATCTCACAAGTTTCACCGTATAGATAATGTTTCCAAATTTTCAGAGCAAATACCACTGCAGCCATCTCCAAATCATGTGTAGGATAGTTTTGCTCGTACTTTTTTAATTGTCTCAAAGTATAAGCAATAAAATGACCATTTTGCATGAGAACACATCCTAATCCCACCCTCGAGGCATCACAGAATACTGTAAATCCTTCAGAACATGATGGTAAGGCTAATATTGGTGCGGTTGTCAAACATGTTTTGAGTTTTTGAAAGATCTGCGCACATTTCTTCGTCTACTGGAACTTTGAATTTTTTTGTGTTTGCTTGGTCATCGCCGCTGCTATTCTGGAGAAATCCTGCACACAATGCCTGTAATAGCCTGCAAATCCTAAAAAGCTATATATCTCTATAGGAGAAGTAGGTCTGGTCCATTTCTGCATAGCTTCAGTCTTTTTAGGATCTACCATAATTCCATCTATGGATACAACATGCCCCAAAAATGCTACCGAATCTATCCAGAATTCACACTTTGAGAACTTAACATAAAGCCGATGTTCTCGCAATGTCTGCAACACAGTATTGAGATGATTCTCGTGTTCTCCTTGGCTACGAGAATATATCAGGATATCATCAATAAATACTATTACAAATCTATCCAGAAATGGCTTGAACACCCTATTCATTAAGTCCATGAATGCAGCTGGAGCATTTGTCAGTCCAAAAGGCATCACAAGAAACACATAGTGCCTGTATCGAGTCCTGAAGTAGTCTTAGAAATATCTTTATCTTTGATTCTAAGTTGATGATAACCAGAACGGATGTCAATCTTTGAAAAGGGGGAAGCTCCTTGTAACCGATCAAACATGTCATCTATACGAGGGCAAATGATATTTATTGTGTATTGTTATCTTGTTCAACTGTTTGTAGTCAATGCACATTCTCACAGATTTGTCTTTCTTCTTTACGAACAGTACTGGTGCACCTAATGGTGATACACTAGGTATGATAAAACCTTTATCTTACAAATCTTGTAACTACTGCTTTAGCTCTCTCAACTCTACTGGTGCCATTTGATATAGGGGTATCGATATAGGTTGTGTGTCATGTATTAAATCAATACCAAAGTCTATTTCTCGTACTGGAGGCAATCCTGGTAAATCCTCAGGAAATACATCAGAAAATTCTTTTACCATCGGTACATTTCCTATACTAACTGTTTCCTTTATTGTGTCATTTACAATAGCTAAGATCCAAGAAAACTTTTTTCAGAAGTCGTTGAGCCTTCATAAAAGATACAATTTTGCAAGCCTCTGGAACCAGACTCCCTCTTAGAATAAAACTGGCTTCATTTGGTATCTCAAACTTAACTATCTTTGCATGAAAATCGACTATTGCATAGAAAGAAGATAACCAATCCATTCCCATCAGCATGTCAAAGTCAATCATATCAAGTACAATAAGGTCAGCTAGAGTATCTCTACCCTCAACCCGAATCTGACAAGCACGATACACGTATTCAGCTAAAAGAGACTCTCCAACAGGAGTAGAAACTAGAAAAGGATTATTCAATAGCTCGGGCTGTCTACTAAATCTCAAAGCAAAGTACGAGGAAACATAGGAGTGAGTAGATCCCGGGTGAATCAACGCAAGTGCATCAAATGAACAGACAAAAAGAATACTTGTAACCACAGCATTCGAGGCCTAAGCATCCGGTCTAGTAAATGCAAAATCTCTCGCCTGACCTCTACCAGCATTACCTTGTCCTTGATTAACAGTACCACAGTCTCTAGCACCCCGACCTCTATTTTCTGTACCTGTAGCACCTGAAGTATTATGAGTCGGTACAGCTGACTGAATAGAAGCCCGGTTCAAATTTCTCGGAGGATGATGGCAATCCCTCAAGTGATGTACCGACTGACTACACCGAAAGCACTCTCCAGTTAGAACACAACATCGACCCAAATGTGATCTAACACAAGTCTGGCAGACTGGAGTAGTGGCATATATCTGCCCAAAATTATGATGTCCAGAAGATGATCCCCTATTACCTTGTCTGAAATGTGGTCTATATATGGACTGTGAAGACATGTGTGTCCCTGCTGAGAACCATGTTTTTGTTGTTGTCCTTGATTTCCTACTCTTCTATTTTCACTAAAACCGCCACTGAAAGCCCCTCTTGTCTTGGCCTTCTTACGAAGATCACTAGCTGCACGCTCCTCACGCCCATTGTTTTCAATCTTTCTAGCAAGGTCGACTATATCAGAGTAGGATAAAGTCTTCATTTGTGGGGCTACTGCAGTGCATAGACGACCAACCAACCCATCAATAAACCTCTGAACTCGAGCTTCTTCGGTAGTCACTAAGTGAGGAACATATACAGCCAACTTAGAGAACTTAGTGTTATATGTTGACACATCCATATCTGGAATCTGAACCAATCTCTCAAAGTCTCTGCATATTGTTGCATCAGACTTTCTGGAAGAAAATAATTCTTGAACAACTTAGTGAACTTGTCCCATGTCAGTGGTGCTGCTCCTGCTGGCCTTCCTAGCAATACAATTTCATACCATATGTTGGCCATATCATATATTTTGTATGCTGCAAGCTCCACAGCTCTCTCACTAGAACATCTAAGAGCACTTAATGCCTTGAGTGTCCCATCCAAGAAGCCCTGAGGTCTGCTGAATTATCGGAACATGTGAATTTTGGTGATTTCAATTTCAAAAACTCTTGTAGGGATACTTCCTTATTTCCGGAAGTGTGAGTCTATGCCGGTGCTTGTGTTTGTAAAGTAGCCTGAGGAGCTGAACTTCCTCCATGAGTGGGCACCAATGCCTCTAACACATTTAATAACCTTGCCACTGCATCTGCAGGTAAGACAATAGTAGGTACAACAGTTGGCACTGGTGGTGGAGCGTTCTGAATTGCCTGCTTTTGCACATCATCTGGCATAGCAGCTTGGGTTTGATCCATGTTCCCAATTTGAGGTTAAGGAGGAGTTTGCCTTCTAGTTGGATGAACCCCAATTTAACCTTCACCCCCGGTAGTACCACGTCCAGCAGATGAAGGTGTGCGTGTCCTAGACATCTGCGAAAGAAATATTCCAAAGTCAATCTCAAGTTATCTCAATGCACGATCAAAGAATGAAAGAAGGAAAAACATTCCTAAATGTTCAGTAGCCTCAAGGTCATAAGTATGTGCACATACATACCCATGAATAAGACTCAACTAAATATTGCTCCATGACTCGAGACTTAAAACCTACCTCTGATACCAACTTTGTCACAACCCAATTTAGGATCGTGACCAGAACTTGGGAGCAAGTACTCCCAAGTAAGCCTCATCAGTAATTTTACAGAAAATTGGGTAGAGTTTTCCGTGTTTTTTGGTCCATCCCAAAAACTTCCTATCTCAAATCAGCAACCAAATAACCTAATATCAATTTAACTGGCAATTGACAACTTACCAATTAGCCAAAATAAGTTTCAACCATTACTAATCAACACACTAACAATCAGAAATATTAATCTATCTCCAACTTTCATAATAAAGGACGATACTCAACATAATACTACAATAATAAAAGAATACTCATGAAACAAAAATATTAACTATGGAGCGACACTAAGAGTTTAATGAAGCGACCATAAAAATTGATAAAAATCTCCGCCCACGCGAACATGCGAAGCTCACCTCGAATTTTCAACTTGTGCGCTCTAATTAACGCAATCCTCGCCTGCGTCAATTGCTGTCTCTGTGAAAAAAATTTAGCAGGGAATGAGTCGCCAGCTCAGTGAGTAATAACACTTAACCACAACCATTTTTATTTGAGGACAAGTCAGAAAACATACTTGCATAATAATAACAAAATAAAAAGCCCTTTTTTAAAACGGTAATAATAATCAGTCTCATCATGTGTTTCCTGTAACAAAATTAATTTAACAATTCAGCATAAACTCGGTAAAATACTGTGTCATAGCAAATCTTTATGTTAGGGAGATTTCGGAAAAGGATCATGTAATCTGTATCACTGTGTAGACCCCTTCATAAAAGGAGTCAAGTATAATTGTAGGTCCCTAGTCGAGGGAAAACTGTAACTGTATGCTAGTTCTACCTTCCCACTAGTGAGGGCTATAACTGTAATCGGTAATCGGTAATCTATAAATACAAGGTGCACCAGGTTTAACAAACCCGCCGTTAGCTACGGGATCCTTTACAGTCTCCTCCCATTTATAGTCTTTCTTGTAAATAGTAAATACTCGTACAAAAGCATTTTTAAAATAATAAAGAGCATATCATTCCTTATCAAATCTTGTAATTTTATTTCGGTAACAGTAATCATGTCTCAAGTAACGGTAAAACATATCTTGTAACAATGAAAATATTTTAATTAATCGGTAAACATCTCAAGTAAACTGTTCGGTATCATATTAAGTAAAGGACTTGTCCCACATGCAATTTCAAAGTATCGGTAATACATTTATTTTCAAAATTATATATAAACCATGCAGGTTATGAAAACACAAATTGCGGTAAGATTACTACTCATAGTACTCGTGCCGAAATACCAAATGTTTCACATCGAGCAATTCGTACAAATTCCTCCAATCAATCTATAATTACATAATATCAATCTCATGTTAATTTTCTTGTTTAGGCTAGTTCATAGCTATTTTAAAATACCCAATCATCGAGGTTCATATTTGGATCTTAATTTGTGGATTTATATTTATCCTCACATGAGTAATTACTAATTTATCAACTCCAACCTATTCATATAATTTATTACTCCAAATTTCATAAAGTTCTATTGGTTCTTTAGGAAAAAAATTCTCAATTGTGTGAATGAACTACTGTAATTTCTATTACTTTGTAGAATCTTCCAATCAAAAAAAATTGAAATTAAAATCTAGTAGAAAAAAAAGTTCAAGAAGTATCCGTAAGAAACAATTAGTGCTTAAGATTCCTTAATAATTATAGCTATGGCTCCAATATGCTGCACTCACTTCGTCCTCCTTTTCTCTTTTCCTTCTTTCTTTCTCTGCTCATTTCTTTCGTTCGTTTTTTTTTTCTCGTTCTGCAGAAGTTCTTTTTTTGCTTCTTTGAATTGGGCAGGGCAAATTTTGCCCTTTTGTTTTCTGTTGGCAGCTTTGTGTAATGGGCCATTTGGCCCCTTTTTTTTCTTTTTTGTTTCTATCGTTTCCTTTTTTTGTTTATTTGGTTACATTATTTTTCTTATTTTCTTATTACTTTATTATAATTATTATTATCATTATTGTAAATGCCAGTACACACTCTTTTAAAATATAGTGTATTATAATCCATTTCAATTCATAAGAATAAAAACTTCTTACTAAATAACGGGTTCGATAAATTTAAGAGTCCATCAAAAATACAAGCAAACATAACATTAATAGAAGAGGCACAAACCTTTTATCAAGAATAAAGCAACTACAATAATAATTAAGCAATTCTTAGATAAGTGAAACATGATACAGAGAACATAATAGGAACAAGTCAACACCTAAGAGTTATATTCGAAAACCACACAACATTAATAATGGACAGTGATATTCAATAATAGTATTACCTGGACGCTATATTTCAAAAGTTAATCACATTATGGACAGTGTAACCTTTTAAAGAGATCTAATTTCAAACATTTTGTAAATCAGAATCCATGAAAAAAATATAGCGTATAAATCAAGGGACCACTCAGTTTCAGATAAAATGAGAGCTCAACAAAATCATTTGGATAATAGATTTATAGTTTATTAAGAATGCCTTTGCTGGCAATTGTTGAACCAAAAATTTGAAGCTAAATAAATTTTATAATCTCCATCTCCAATTATCCATGCCTTTATAAATAAAAAATAAATTTCAAACTAAGAGCAGAACTAACCAAAGATTTGATGTCTGCTACTTTTTCAAAGTAATGAGAGGAATTGAGGAAGAAGTGCTCTATTTTGGAGTGAGGAGCGACTGTTTTGGGCGTTGGCCTGTTGGGGTTTTTGATTTTGGGGGTAGAATTTTGGAGAAGAATAAAATAATAAAGTTGACTATTATGTACAACTATTACAGTATAACTAAATTCAAATAATAAAATAAAAAATATAAATCAATCAATAGTATTCTACAATAGTACTAGAACATACTCCCTATTATAAAAAGTAAAATAAAAAGGGAGACAACTAAAAAGGTGTTATGAAATAATATAAGAACAAAAACAATAGAGAGAAAAGTAGAGAGAGGAGTATTCTTATTGATACTTTGGGATGCTTTACAATGGAATAGAACCTCTTTATTTATAGGGAGGTGGTGACTTAGCCACCAAGAAGTAAACCCTAGAATCTCTCTAAATATGGACATTCACCTAAAATAGAATATTTTATAACACTCCCCCTTGAATGTCTATTCAATAATGTGCCTCGTTAAAATCTTAACTAAAACAAAACCCAATGGGAAAAAATTAAAGAAAAGGAAAAGAGTACACATGTTTGAATATGCGCCTATTGGTTGCCTCGTTAAAAACCTTGCAAGGAAAACCCATTGGGACAAAACCTTGTAAGGGAAAAAGAGTGCAACGCGCATTAACTCCCCCTGAAAAGAGCATCAATTCATATCCTTGATTCTTCGCATTCCGATCTTGTGAACCAGCTTCTTGAAGGTTGACGTTGGTAGAGATTTTGTGAACAAATCAGCCATATTATCGCTTGAACGAATCTGTTGCACATTGATATCACCATTCTTTTGAAGATCATGTGTGAAAAATAACTTTGGTGAAATATGCTTTGTTCTATCTCCTTTTATGAATCCTCCCTTCAATTGAGCTATACATGCTGCATTGTCTTCATACAAAGTCGTGGGTAGTTTGTTACACTTCAAACCACATTTGTCTTGAATATGATGTATTATAGACCTCAACCACACACACTCCCGACTTGCTTCATGAATAGTGATTATCTCGGCATGATTAGATGAAGTAGCCACAATTGATTGCTTAGTCGATCGCCAAGATATGGCGGTGCCTCCACAGGTAAACACATACCCGTTTGAGATCGAGCCTTGTGTGGGTCGGATAAATATCCAGCATCACCATAACCAACAAGATCAGGACTGCAATTATTGCTATAAAATAAGCCCATATCGATAGTCCCTTTTAGGTACCGCAATATATGTTTGATCCCATTCCAATGTCTCCTTGTGGGAGCCGAGCTATACCTTGCTAAGACATTAACTGAAAAGGTTATGTCAGGCCTTGTAGTATTTGCAAGATACATTAGTGCGCCAATTGCACTAAGATATGGTACTTCAGGACCAAGTAGCTCTTCATTCCTTTCTTGCGGTCGGAATGGATCTTTATTCACATCAAGTGATCGAACAACCATCGAAGTACTTAAAGGATATACTTCATCCATGTAAAACCGTTTCGTACCTTTTCTACATAGGTAGATTGATGAACAAAAATTCCGTTTGCCAAATATTCAATTTGCAAACCAAGACATAATTTTGTCTTTCCTAGATCTTTCATCTCGAATTCATTCTTTAGATAATCAATTGCCTTTTGGAGTTCTATGGGGGTTCCAATAAGTTTTATGTCATCGACATATACGGCAAGTACAACAAATTCCGATGTTGTTTTCTTTATAAAAACACACGGGCAAATGGCATCATTTATATAGCCTTCTTTTAATAAATACTCACTAAGACGATTATACCACATTCGTCCTGATTGCTTTAGACCATACAAGGATCTTTGCAATTTGATTGAAAACATTTCCCGGGACTTTAAATTATGAGCGTTTGGCATTTTGAGTCCGTCGGGAATTTTCATGTATATCTCATTATCCAGTGAGCCATAAAGATAGGCAGTAACCACATCGATTAAATGCATGTCAAGCTTTTCAAGGACATCAAAACTAATGAGATAACGAAAAGTTATGGCATCCATTACAGGCGAATATGTCTCTTCATAATCGACACCAGGCCTTTGAGAAAATCCTTGTGCAACAAGCCGTGCCTTATATCTTTGTACCTCGTTGTTCTCATTTCTCTTGCGTACAAAGACCCATTTACAGCCAACAGGCTTAACACCATTAGGTGTTTCAACTATAGGGCCAAAAACTTCACGTTTTGCCAGTGAATTCAATTATGATTGGATTGCTTCTTGCCATTTTGGCCAATCATGTCTTTTTCGACATTCTCCAACAGATTGAGGTTCAAGATCCTCACTTTCTTGCATAATGCTAGATGCGACATTAAAAGCAAAGACATAATCCACCACTATATCCACTCGATTAAAATTTGCCTTAATATCGATTGGATTTATTGATAGTTCCTTATTTTCTTGAGTCTCGGGCTCAATGGATTCTTCATGAATCTCAGAATTTATTATATCATGAATTTCCTCATGAGATTCTTTCGTAGTGTTATTTTGATTGTTTGCTTTCCTCTTTCTAGGATTTCGATCTTTGGAACCTAATGGCCTGCCACGCTTCAGGCGTGCATTCGACTCATTGGATATGACACTAGATGATTGTCCAACAGGGACATCAATACGGATTGAAACATTCTCTGCGGGGATGTGGGATTTTGTTACCCTTTTCAAGTCCGTAAATGCGTCAGGCATTTGATTTGATATTCTTTGCAAATGGATAATCTTTTGCACCTCTTTTTCACAAATAGAGGTATGTGGATCAAGATGAGATAATGATGCATTTTCCCACAAAATTTCCCGTTTGGTTTCACCAACTTCTCCCCCTAATTTTGGGAAAAGTGTCTCATCAAATTGACAGTCTGCAAATCGTGCAGTGAATATGCCTCAATTGCACTAATTTTTGTCCAATACAGGCCACAAGATAAAGACGGGAATTTCTCAATAACCCTTTTTTGGCCAGAGACATTCTTTGTAATGATGAGATATTCAAGATTATTCTCATCTATTATCTCAATATGATAGCCATTCCGGCATATATCTTTAAAACTCAACAAGTTTCTCTTAGACTTGGAGGAGAACATTGCATTCTCTATGATAAACATTGTTCCTCTAGGCAGAGTTATAGTTGCTCTTCCGGAGCCTTCAATCAATTTACTACTACCAGAGATTGTAGTAACATCTGCCTTACACATACTTAGTTGAGAGAAATATTTCTTTTCTTTGAGTATCGTATGTGTAGTACATGAATCAACTAAACAAATATTTTTACAGTTAGACGTTGATCCAAGCTTGCTTTGTGAGATATCCATATTTGCTTTCCCATGGTTTGACATACAAAAGAAATACACGAACATGAGAATAAACAAATTCAATCCGCTTGTTTCAAATTTAAACAATATTTTTAAAATCTGCTGAGGTTAGTCGATTAACTTAGTTGATAGTCGACTATCTTGGGAAGCAGTCATTAGGTTAGTCGACTAACTAAATCAGATAGTCGACTATCTTGCCTTGCGGAAAAGTCCAGTTTTAATGCGAAATATTAGTTAGTCGACTAACTAAGTTGATAGTCGACTAACTTAGTAAACAGTCATCAGGTTAGTCGACTAACTAAATCAGATAGTCGACTAACTTAGCTTGCGGAAAAGTCCAGTTTTAATGCGAAATATTAGATAATCGACTAACTGTTAGGTTAATCGATTAAATCTACTGGAAAGTAAAAATATCTTTGAAATTTAAGCATATTGAAACATTCTAAAGAACTAATACTAACATTATATCATAAACTAACTAATACGAGCTGATACTAATGACTATTAGTTTATTCACTAACTAATACAAATAAGTAAAATATAATCAAACAATTCCATCTTCCTTCATCACAGATCCATCACCGATTAAGTGGTCTATTTTCCCCTCGGGTTGCTCAAAGAAGTCTGCCACATCCAGGTGGGTGATGTCAAAATTGTCGTCAGAGACAAAATTTGTTTCAGGGCCTTTATTCTTTAGAGATGCTTGATAAAGATCAACCGAATGTCTTGGTACACGGCAAGCTTTTGACCAGTGCCCTTAGTTGGAAACACGTTCTCAAGGCTTTATACTAAAACGTGTGTTCTTATGTGTAGGTTTTGATGAATGACAAACAAGCGCAAATTGATATATGCGAAGTTCAAGTACAAGCGCACAATTGGTGGATAACGAGATTCAAGCACAAGACAAAGTTTTATAGTTTAAATGAGTCGTTCTTAATTATGATCTTAATCCGACAACTTGACTCATGACATGGCTTCTCTCGTAAAATTATTTTTACAAAATCATGCATATTTAATTTAATGCTAAATGATTTTAAATCATGCATATTTTCATTAGTCAAAATGATTTTTAAACATGCCTCTAAAAACTGGACTAAGATAATCGATTATGTACTTATGATAATCGATTATGTTAAGCCAAGACTGCATGACAATCGATTGTGAACTAATGACAATCGATTGTGTTAAGGCAGTGAGCATCAGGTTTTTCAAACCTGCATGACAATCGATTGTGAACCTTATGACAATCGATTGTGATGAGGCAGTGTCCATCAAAGTTTTTCAAAACTCAGAATAATCGATTGTGAAGCTAATGACAATCGATTGTGAAGAGACAGTGTCCATCAGATTTTCAAAAGTCACAAAATAATCGATTGTGAACATATGACAATCGATTGTGTTGAGGCAGTGTCTTCCAGACTTTTTCAAAATTACTAAATAATCGATTGTGAGTATAAAAAAAACGATTGTCACGAGGCAGTGTCTAAAATGATTTTCAAAATCTGATAAATAATCGATTGTTAACATTGCACAATCGATTGTGAAGCTGACCGTTGTCGTAAAGTTTTCAAATACCGTCAGGTAATCGATTGTTGATTTTGTACAATCGATTGTTGATATTAAAATCTGGAAAGGATTTTTTGAACGTTGCTGAATAATCGATTATTGATTTGGTATAATCGATTGTTTTACGTAAAATCTGGAAATGATTTTTTGAACGTTGCCAATAATCGATTGTTGATCTTGGACAATCGATTGTTAAGCGTACAATCTGGGATTGATTTTTGGAACGATTGGCAAACAATCGATTGTGGCCTCCTGACAATCGATTGTCACAGAGTAAAATCAGCAACTCTTAATTGACAATTAGACAATGGTAATGCCAAGTTTTTCAACTATAAATACAGCTTCATTTCAGTGTTTTAAACACAACAACTGATCATTCTATTGCTATAAGCTTGCATACTATTGTTTATCATTTTATATTCATTTTATAAAGCTTTTGAGAGCCAAAGTCTTGTCCATAGTTGTTGTGATCTTGAGCTTACTTCTTTTACTCATATCTACTCATTAAGGAGTGTCTTGTTTGAGTGTTTAGTGTTTTGTACACTTGTAAGAGAATTGTGATTCTCTTGTTGTAAGGAACTTGTGTTTCCTTGGTTGATGTCTTGGAGTGTTGTATCTCCGAGCAAAGGTGTTGAGGCTTGTGTCCTCAAGTTGTAAAGGTTTGTTGAGCACCCGTAAGCTTGACAAGTTAGTGGAAAATCTCGAGAGAGTCTCTCGGGGACTGGACTAGCCACGTGTTGTGGTGAACCAGAATACATCGGTGCGTTCTTTCCTTTTGTTTATGTAACGCACTTATTTATTTCCTGCAAATTTTAATTTCCGCAAGTTTACGCTAAATTTTATTATAATGCTATTCACCCCCCCTCTAGCGTTAAGCGCATTATCTAACAATTGGTATCCGAGCCCAACTCTCTGAAGACTTAACAGTTTGAGAGAAACTTCCATGGCTTCTACTCGTGATTCTTTTGCAGGAATAGAGGAAGGACAGTGCTCCACCCGACCACCACTATTCAACGGTACAAACTATACGTACTGGAAGGAGAGGATGAAAATCTTCGTTCAAGCAAACAATTTTCATCTCTGGAAGGTGATAACAAAGGGAAATCAAATTCCAACCAAAAAGGTTGAAAACGAATGGGTTCCCAAGTCCGAAGAAGAATATGACGCGGATGATATCCGAAAGGTTCAAAATAATGCTAAAGCAATTAATTTATTATATTGTGCTGTAAATGCTGACGATTACAGGAAAATATCGTGTTGCACAACGGCAAAGGAAATGTGGGACAAGCTGGAAATTACGTACGAAGGTACGAACCAGGTAAGGGAAGCTAAAATTGATTTCCTAACCCATGCATATGAATTATTTCACATGAAGGAAGGTGAAAAGGTAGATGAAATGTTCGAACGATTTTCAATAATCGTAAATGACCTACATGCCCTCAAGAAGACATTCACGGATAGAGAACTTGTTCGAAAAATTCTTAAAAGTCTCACTCCGGCATGGCGATCAAAGGCCGACGCAATTCAAGAATCCATAGGCGTCTCAAATGTCACAATCGACGCATTAAGAGGTAATCTTAAGACTTATGAATCTACAATACTTAACCCTCTTGTTGATGATCAAAGGAGGCAAAGAATAGCGCTTAAGGCAAGCACAAGCCAACCTCAAGTCGATGAGGACGGAGACAACGAGTTTGGACTCGTTATCAAAAGATTTCAAAAGTTCATGCAAAAGGAGTATGAACGAAAGGGCAAAAAGCAAGGCGAGCAAATAAAGTGCTATGAATGCGGTGAAACCGGGCACATCAAATCAAATTGCCCAAACATCAAAAAGGAGAAGAAACCTTTTAAGAAGCAACGTGCATACATTTCTTGGGGAGGAGACTCCGGAGATGAGTCAAGCGAAGAAGAAGAAGACGAAGCCGCAAACCTTTGTCTTATGGCGCAAGAAGACAAGCAAGATGAGGTATGTCAAATCTCTTCTAAAAACTTCTTTACTCTTGAAGAAATGCGAACTGCTTTTGATGAGCTATATACTGAATTTATTAAAGCTTCAAAAACTGTCAAGAGCATAAAAGAAAATGCTTCTCTAAAAGAAAAAGATTTTCAAAAACAGCTTTCTTTGAAAGAAAAGGAGTTAGAAAAACTGGTTTTAGAAAATGAGAAGCTGAAAGAGGAAAACAAGTTTTTCGGAAAAAGAAGCGCCGACAAGCCCGAAAGTTCTATTAAAAATTGCTCTTCTTGCATGCATCTCGAAAATGAGGTAGATAGACTTAAAGGTACCTTAGATAAGTTTAATTCTTCCCACAAAAATTTGAATAAGGTCCTTGTTAATTTGAAATCAACCAAGCATGGCATAGGCTTTAAGAATGAGCCTAAAGAAAAGGTTGACGCCAAACCCCAACCACCTAAGGCTCAACCTAGGATTAATAAAACAAATGCTTATCGTAGAAATAGCAATCCTAGAACAAATATGCATGCTAGAACAAATGTTGAACATTTTAGAAGACCTAGAAATGACTACCCTAGAAATGATGCATATTCTAGGCCAAACACTAGAAGGAGTTTTGAACCTTTTAGAACATCTAGACATGACCATTACTCTAGAAATGCTGCTCATTTTAGAACTAATAGTAGGAGAAATGGTTCTCATGAAATGCGCAATAGTCATAATGAAAATAGAATAATTCATTTTCGTCCATCAAGTTACTATGAACCTAGAAGGATGCATAACCCCAACTTGACTTGTCATTATTGTAGACGCATTGGTCATATTGCCCCTGCATGTTTACACGACATAGACATATCACTCAATCGCATCATTATGATATGCCTAACCCTCAAGGACCCAAAATGGCATGGGTACCTAAAAAGCATTAATTTGTTTTGTAGGTGTGTTTGAAGGGATCAAGTGTACTATGGTACCTTGATAGTGGATGCTCCAAACATATGACGGGAGACAAATCCAAATTCCTTCAACTAGAACACAAAGAAGGAGGAAGTGTGATTTTTGGGGATAACAATAAAGGAAAGATTATTGGCATCGGATCGGTCGGTAAGGATGAAAATTCCTCTATTAAGCATATATTACTTGTTAAAGGTTTAAAGCATAATCTCTTGAGCATAAGTCAATTATGTGACAAGGGAAATCTTGCCTTATTTGATTCGGATGAATGCTTAGTATTTAGACATAGTGATTTCAAAATTATCCTTCGTGGTTTTAGAGTGGATAATATTTATATGGTTGATCTTGCAAATTCCTCACCCGAATATGTTGATTGTCTTATGAGTAAAGAGGATGATACTTGGTTATGGCATCGTAGAGTAGCACATATCAACATGCATCTTTTGAACAAATTGATTTCTCAAAACTTAGTTATTGGCCTTCCCAATTTAAAATTTGAAGATGACTCTATTTGTGATTCATGTCAAAAAGGGAAGCAAACAAAAGCATCTTTCAAATCCAAAAATATTGTTTCAACTTCTAGACCATTGTAATTGCTTCACATGGATTTATTTGGACCATCTCGCATTGAAAGTCTAGGAAGAAATCGTTATGCTTTTGTGACTGTTGATGATTATTCTAGATTTACTTGGACTTTATTTCTTACCAATAAAAGTGATGCTTTTCTGAATTTTAAATATTTTCTTAAGCGTGTTCAAAACGAGAAGGAAACAACCGTCACTTCAATTAGAAGTGATCATGGGGGAGAGTTTGATCACAATCTCTTTGCGGACTTTTGTGACGAACTCGGTATCGAGCATACCTTTTCCGCTCCACGTACACCACAAAAAAATGGGGTGGTGGAAAGGAAAAATAGGTGTCTTGAAGAGATGGCTAGAACCATGCTCGAAGAGGCCAAGATTCCCAAACATTTTTGGGCGGATGCCGTGAGTACCGCATGCTACGTCTTAAATAGAGTAGTCATAAGGCCTATACTCATGAAAACTCCCTATGAACTCTATAAGGAAGAAAACCAAATATCTCCCACTTTAGAGTATTCGGTTGTAAATGTTTTATTCATAACAATGGCAAAGATCAATTGGGAAAATTTGATGCTAAGTCCGATGAGGGAATTTTCATTGGTTATTCTTCACGTAGCAAAGCATATAGGGTTTTTAATAAAAGAACCGAAACTGTGGAGGAATCCCCTCATGTTGTATTTGCCAAAAATAATGCTCGCTTGGCGAGAAAGGATTCCGGTTTTGATCTTGCAGGTATTTTAGATAGCTTGAAAGACAAAATACAAGAGGAATCGCCTAAGGAAAATAAAGATGAATCTTGGAACAACCAATGGAGGAAGCGCCACAATTGGAGAAAGAAACGACAATGCCTAACGAGTGAGGACAATCAAAGATCACCCTCTCGAACAGGTAATTGGCGACGTCGGAGAAAAGGTAAGTACCCGAAACTCCCTTAAGAACACCTTAGGACATACTGCTTTTGTGTCTCAAATTGAACCAACAACCATCTCCGAAGCAATTGGAGATGAATTTTGGACCTTGGCAATGCAAGAGGAGCTTAACCAATTTAAACGGAATGACGTTTGGGATTTGGTGCCAAGACCCGAAAATCATACCATAATTGGTACGAAATGGGTTTTTCGAAACAAACTAGATGAAAATGGTGTAATCACTAGAAACAAATCTAGGCTTGTAGCAAAAGGCTATAATTAAGAAGTGGGTATTGACTATGAAGAAACATATGCTCCCGTAGCTAGATTAGAAGCTATTCGTCTATTGCTCGCTTTTGCCTCTTCTATGAATTTCAATTTATATCAAATGGATGTGAAAAGTGCTTTTCTAAATGGTGTTATACAAGAAGAAGTTTATGTTGAACAACCCCCGGTTTTGAAGATTTTAAATCTCCCGATCATGTTTTCAAACTCAAAAAGGCTCTCTATGGGTTAAAACAAGCTCCCCGAGCTTGGTATGAAAGATTGAGTAAATTTCTATTGGAAAATGATTTCATTAGGGGGAAAGTTGACACCACCCTTTTTGTTAAGCATAAAAACAATGATATTTTATTAGTTCAAATATATGTGGATGATATCATATTTGGTGCTACTAACAATGTCTTATGCAAGGAATTTTTCAATTTAATGACAAGCGAATTTGAGATGTCTATGATGGGTGAGTTAACATTCTTTTTGGGATTACAAGTAAAGCAAATGAAAGAAGGTACGTTCATTTGCCAAGCCAAATATTGCAAAGAATTGCTGAAACGATTTGAAATGAACAATGCAAAAGCAATGGCGACTCCCATGAGCACATCCGATCATCTAGACAAAGATGAGAAAGGTAAGGAAGTCGACACTAAGAAGTATCGAGGTATGATTGGCTCTCTTCTCTATCTTACTGCTAGTCGCCCGGACATCATGTTTAGCGTGTGCTTATGCGCCCGTTATCAATCGTGTCCAAAGGAGTCTCACCTTACTGCGGTAAAACGGATTTTGAAGTACCTTGTTGGTACTACAAATGTGGGTCTATGGTACCCCAAAGGTTCTCAATGCCAACTCGTTGGCTATTCCGACTCCGATTTTGCTGGATGCAAATTGGACCGCAAGAGCACTAGTGGCACTTGCCATTTGCTCGGTAGCTCTCTCGTTTCTTGGTTTAGCAAGAAACAAGTAAGTGTTGCCTTGTCCACAATCGAGGCTGAATATGTAGCCGCGGGGAGTTGTTGCGCTCAAATCCTCTGGATGAAACAACAACTCTTGGACTATGGCCTAAGTCTTGATCATATCCCTCTTAAATGTGATAATACTAGTGCCATATGCTTGACGAAGAACCCCGTTCTTCATTCGCAAACAAAACACATTGAAATTAGACATCATTTTATAAGAGATCACATTCTCAAGGGCGATGTCGAAATCGAATTTGTTGAAACCAAAGACCAATTGGCCGACATCTTTACTAAGCCCTTAGAGAAAGAGTCCTTCTTCCGAATTCGTAGTGAACTCGGGATTCTTGACTCCACGTTGATCTAAGTCATGCATTGCATCTTTCTATTTTACATGATTTCTAACTTGAGCGTCGGAGACGTCTAACGAATTTTTGCAGGTATCGCCCTAAAGGTAGGGGGAATTATAAAGCATGACAGGCAATAATAAATCGGTTTCTGTCGTCTAATAATCGATTATCTCGTATCAATAATCGATTGTTCTGCTATTACTTGAGTTATTGTACTCTCTTTAAGTAATCACGTTTTCTTTCCAATAAATAAACAAGTTTTATTTACATCTTTGGCATCTTCTTATATTATTTTTGCTAATGGCAAAAGGGGGAAGATAACGGGTATGCACTCTCAATATTTATAAGCTTAAATTGAGGGGGAATTCATATACTGAGGGGGAACTAATCGCATACTTATTGCATATCTTTACTTGTCTTGAATCGTCATTATAAATTGTTTAAGTTGCACCCGCTTAAAGTTTGCCATTATCAAAAAGGGGGAAATTGTTGGAAACGCGTTCTCAAGGCTTTATACTAAAACGTGTGTTCTTATGTGTAGGTTTTGATGAATGACAAACAAGCACAAATTGATATATGCGAAGTTCAAGAACAAGCGCACAATTGGTGGATAACGAGATTCAAGCACAAGACAAATTTATAGTTTAAATGAGTCGTTCTTAATTGTGATCTTGATCCGACAACTTGACTCATGACATGGCTTCTCGTAAAATTATTTTTACAAAATCATGCATATTTAATTTAATGCTAAATGATTTTAAATCATGCATATTTTCATTAGTCAAAATGATTTTTAAACATGCCTCTAAAAACTGGACTAAGATAATCGATTATGTACTTATGATAATCGATTATGTTAAGCCAAGACGGCATGACAATCGACTGTGAACTAATGACAATCGATTGTGTTAAGGCAGTGAGCATCAGGTTTTTCAAACCTGCATGACAATCGATTGTGAACCTTATTACAATCGATTGTGATGAGGCAGTGTCCATCAAAGTTTTTCAAAACTCAGAATAATCGATTGTGAAGCTAATGACAATCGATTGTGAAGAGACAGTGTCCATCAGATTTTCAAAAGTCACAAAATAATTGATTGTGAACATATGACAATCGATTGTGTTGAGGCAGTGTCTTCCAGACTTTTTCAAAATTATTAAATAATCGATTGTGAGTACAAAAAAATCCATTGTCACGAGGCAGTGTCTAAAATGATTTTCAAAATCTGATAAATAATCGATTGTTAACATTGCACAATCGATTGTGAATCTAACCGTTATCGTAAAGTTTTCAAATACCATCAGGTAATCGATTGTTGATTTTGTACAATCGATTGTTGATATTAAAATCTGGAAAGGATTTTTTGAACGTTGCTGAATAATCGATTATTGATTTGGTATAATCGATTGTTTTACGTAAAATCTGGAAATGGTTTTTTTAACGTTGCCAATAATCGATTGTTGATCTTGGACAATCGATTGTTAAGTGTAAAATCTGGGATTGATTTTTGGAACGATTGGCAAACAATCGATTGTAGCCTCCTGACAATCGATTGTCACAGAGTAAAATCAGCAACTCTTAATTGACAATTAGACAACGGTAATGCCAAGTTTTTCAACTATAAATACAGCTTCATTTCAGTGTTTTAAACACAACAACACACAACAACTGGTCATTCTATTGCTATAAGTTTGCATACTATTGTTTATCATTTTATATTCATTTCATAAAGCTTTTGAGAGCCAAAGTCTTGTCCATAGTTGTTGTGATCTTGAGCTTACTTCTTTTACTCATATCTACTCATTAAGAAGTGTCTTGTTTGAGTGTTTAGTGTTTTGTACACTTGTAAGAGAATTGTGATTCTCTTGTTGTAAGGAACTTGTGTTTTCTTGGTTGAAGTCTTGGAGTGTTGTATCTCCGAGCAAAGGTGTTGAGGCTTGTGTCCTCAAGTTGTAAAGGTTTGTTGAGCACCCGTAAGCTTGACAAGTTAGTGGAAAATCTCGAGAGAGTCTCTCGGGGACTGGACTAGCCACGTGTTGTGGTGAACCAGAATACATCGGTGCGTTCTTTCCTTTTGTTTATTTAACGCACTTATTTATTTTCTGCAAATTTTAATTTCCGCAAGTTTACGCTAAATTTTATTCACCCCCCCTAGCGTTAAGCGTATTATCTAACACCCTTTTCCACCGCAACGATAACATATAATTTCTGAACTATTTGCCTTTGGATCCTCATAATCCCATTTCTGCTTTTGGTGGTTATATCTCTTTGGGGGGTGACGGACATCAGGGAAATTTCTTCCTTGTCTACGTCCACGGCCATGACCCCGATTACGACCACGACCATGATTAAAGCCATAGCCTTTTCCATGCTTGGCATAATGAGAATACACCTTATCTGCTTCAGGCAATGGTGTAGACCCAGTGGGTCGATTTTCGTGATTTCTCATGAGCAGGTCATTGTTTCGCTCAGCCACAAGGAGAAGAGAAATCAGTTCAGAGTACTTTTTGAAACCTTTCTCTCTGTACTGTTGTTGCAGTACCATATTGGAGGCATGAAACGTTGTAAACGTTTTTTCAAGCATATCATAATCAGAGATATTATCTCCACAGAGTTTCAATTTAGAAGTAATTCTGAACATTGCAGAATTATATTCAGAAACAGACTTAAAGTCTTGGAGCCTCAGATGAGCCCAATCATATCGTGCTTGTGGCAGAGTGACCAACTTCAGGTTGTCATATCTCTCCTTTAAGCCTTTCCACAAGATGAGTGGATCTTTGACTGTGAGATATTCAATTTTCAAACCTTCATCAAGGTGATGGCGCAAGAAAATCAAGGCCTTAGCACAGTCTTGGGTGGATGCTTTATCTCTGTCTTTAATGGCGTCTCCAAGACCCATAGCATCTAATTGGATTTCAGCATCCAACACCCATGTCATATAGTTCTTACCCGAAATTTCAAGGGCAACGAACTTTCTTTTTATAATATCAGACATAATTAAAACCAAATTCGGAAAAATGGAAATACCTTAATTTTCTCAAGAGGATTCTTGAGACGGTAGAGTCTCGTGCTGATAACGTGTTATGAAATAATATAAGAACAAGAACAATAGAGAGAAAAGTAGAGAGAGGAGTATTCTTATTGATACTTTGGGATGGTTTACAATGTAATAGAACCCCTTTATTTATAGGGAGGTGGTGACTTAGCCACCAAGAAGTAAAACCTAGAATCTCTCTAAATATGGACATTCACCTAAAATAGAATATTTTATAACAAAAGGCACATTTACAGGAGCTAGTTTCGTACCCGAGACGTCAACTAAGTGACGAAACTCATGCGACACAAAAGGTTCCAGCCCGCTTTTAGTTATTGAGGGAGCCAAAAAAACTTAATTACGGGGTCGCTAATGTATAGCTATTAAGGCTGTAAATGGGGCGGTTGCGAATCGGAATCGGACCGGAACCGCGGCCCTGGCGGTTGTGCCGGTTCCGGCGGTTCCCTGGAACCGTGGCGGGGCGGTTCCACCCGTTGGAACCGCCAGAACCGGAACCCGAACCGGAATCGGACCGGTTCTGGCGGTTCCAAACGGTTCCAAACAGTTCTGTAACGGTAATGTTTTTTTAAAAAAAATTTCCAAACGGCTCCAAACGGTTCTGGCGGTTCCAAACGGCTCTTTTTCAAAACTAGCTGTTTGGAAGTTTAAAAATAGCCATTTGGCCCCCAAACTTTAATTTAACCCCAAACTTTATATAATTACACTATTTCCCATTTCTCAACTATAAATACCCCCTCATTCTTTCATTTTTATTCACCAATTCATCAATATCTCTCAATCTCTCTCAAGCTCTCTTTCAATCTTTCTAGTGCAAGTGGTTAATTTATTGTTGCAAATTCGTGAAACACTGTGAAGTTGTTGAATTGAAGTTTTCAAGAGTTCAATTTCAACGATTTTTAATTTTCAAGAAGTTGTTCGTCAATCCGGTAAACTCGTTTCAACTCTTACGTGCTAATTATTATGGCATTCGTTGAAAAATATGTCCGGTAAAGGAAAAGCTAAAACCAGTGAAAGTAGTGGCAAAAATACTACCCCTCCCCCGGTTGATGACAATCTCAACATAAAACTGAAAGTTAAATTCTTGCCTGGTAATAAATTGGTTGAGGGAACATCTCTTGAGATTTTGGAGAAAGAAGGTACAAAGGACAACGTCACACCATCTTTGCAACACCATGCTGATGGCTTGGAAAAGGGTGCAAGGAACAGGTGGTTTTATCTCAATGGGGTGGTTCAAATAAGGCAGGATTTAAAGTAGCGCCTTCAAACACTAAGAAGTCCGTTCACCTTGATGGTGAGAAATCAATAGAGGCACACAGGACAGGGAAGAAGCATATGGCTCGGACAGGGAAGAAGCATATGGCTCGGCTCCAGGAACTCCAAAAGATGTCGAAAAAACTGAAGTGGCCGATGATGTGGGTGCAACTGTCAATAGAATTAACCCTAATGAACAAGAAGAAGCGTTCACCACAGGGGATAACTGAGTTAAGTCATGTTCAGGGAATAATGCATAAATTATAATGTAACTTGTACATTGGCATGTCTTCTTTTAGTTTTTTTTCCATTGGGGGAAGGAAGACTAAGAAAGATATGCCATTTTGGTCAATAAATATGCTCTTCATCATATCCTTGAATATCTTTTGTCTCAATATTTCTTTGTCTTTACTTCTATGTCAATCCTTGAATATTTATATAACATACAATATATAACATACAACACAATATACTAATGACAACATTCTTTTATCAAGATATACTACTTATATACTAATTACTAACTACAACACAATATACACTACTTATATACAATATATACTACTTAAATACAATATATACTACTTATATACAAAATATACACTACTTATATATAAAATATACACTACTTATCTACAAAATATACACTACTTATACACAATATATACTAATTACCAAACACAATATATACCATACTGATAACATAATACACCATATAAAATATATTCTACAATATACTAATGACTACTATACAAGATATTGATTTAAAAAAAAAATATTTCAGAACCGCCGGGAACCGCCGGAACCGCCAGAACCGCCGGGAACCGGAACCGCCGGAACCGGATGGTACCCAGAACCGTATGGTAGCGGTTCCGGCTCCGGAACCGTCAGAACCGGAACCGCCAGAACCGAAATCGCCAGAACCGGAACCACAGACCCAAATAGACCCCGAACCGGAACCGAATACAGCCTTAATAGCTATATATATAATATGTTAATAAGGTTTTTGTCGAAGTTAACGGATTCACGTCATTCCAAACTCCAATGTAGGTCCGCCTCCACCCGATGGCAATCCCTAGTATCATATGAAAGATAGGAAATTGAAGAAGGAACAAAAAATGAGCATATTGCATTAAATACGTTCCATATTGTCCCCATTTGGATTAGGTTGTGATAAAAGGAAACAAATTGGTCAGAAAAACATCCGCTGACCGAATGATTCGTTCGCTTCGTTTCTTTCTATTAGGATCCTCTGTTTGTTCACGTTACATCAACGATTGACAAATCAAAATAAAATTAAAAATTAAAATTAAAATCTATTCACTTATGCTCAAAATGTTATACTATCTCAACTTCGTATAGAAATGAATTTGCTCTCACCTAAGCATAGTTAGAAGATAGAGTTTAACTCATATGTAGTGATATAGTGTCAAAATTTTAAATACTTTGAGGCAGTGATGGATCTAGAATTTTTATCAAACGAGTTCAAAAAAAAAAAATGATTAGAAGTCACATGTGACTAGATGGTTTTGAACTCAAGACCTTAAGGAAAATTTGAAACCTTTTTACTAACAGCCTAGGCATTTTACTTGTTTTAAGTGAGTTCAAAATTATATTTATACCTTTTCTTGTCTGAAAACAACAAAAATATACCTATATATACAGTGTTATTTTTTGATGAAGCGGGTTCACATGACCCACTTGACTCCACGTGGGTCCGCCCTGCATTGAGGTTTAGCGTGATTTATATTGGGTGTGCGAACAATGTCTTACATTGGTAACTGGAAAGATTGAGATCTTACATATAAAATGTAAGGATCTTTTAAGGCAAAATACATAATCTACCCATCAAACTTTGGACCAAATCACTGTTGCACACCTGTTAAACACGGGCAACTTTTTACACACCTAATATTTCTAGAGTGTGTCTAAGACACACCACTTTGCCCACATTGTCAATGCGTGTTTTTACCAGCAACTGAAGCGCATGAACATGAGAATTTTTATATCAGATGTCAATCTTTTAATTTTTTTAAAATTTAAATTAGGGTCTTCTTCCCTAATGAACATGAGAATTTTTCACTCCCTACTGTTTTATGAAAAGCACACTCGGACTCTGCATAATCAATCTCACATGCGTTAGGAATTTCGTTGCATATTGTAATAGTCGGTATAAGAATGATAGAAGAGATGTTGGAAAAATTAATTACGAAGAATAAGATTTAACTCAGAGGCGTGTCAAGGACACGGTCCTTAATGATGTTTTTCTTATACCGTAATGAATACAATTAGGCGTATCTCTCACGATTCAACAAGTTCTTCCGGTTATTAGCCTTTGGATCGAGGTAATGGGCGCATGAAACTTGGTTCCAAGGGGAGACCCGTGGATTGTGATAGTAAATTACGTGGAATAATATTCCACATTGGTAACTAAAAAATTTTGGGAGCTTATGCATAAAATGTAATGGACTTGATCCAAAGCCACGTTTTAGCCCAACAATTTTAAACAATACGTAATTGTCTATATATGTGTGTGCAAGTATAAATTGATAATGTAGAAAATAATGTAAATAAACTTTTGCAATATATAAAAATATTATTAGTATTAGTTTGAGTATGCTATCTAAGAATAAATTCAAATTGGAAATGATATGGTTGTACAAAACTACAAAATGAAGGATGTCCTACCTAGAAACTCAATCCATGTGGGAGTGGGGTATAGCACACTATTAACTACAAGGGTATTGGTCTTGTAAACTATGAGACATTATGTTACACATTAGTATATAACTCTTTCTCCTAACACCCTAGCATATGGCGTTGTTTCCAATTTAGAGGAATCCATTATGGGAACAATGTGCATTTGCATTTTAAAAAATCTAACGAAGTCCAAACAAATTAAAAACACCCTTGTTACTTGCCACATGAATTGATGTCCCCATAATCAATTTCACTTTCATCAATGTGAAATAGATATCTCTCTTCTTCTTCTCCTTTTTTTTTGTGACCCAAACTATTTCATAATGGAATCCATTTACAGTAGTAATAGTAGGCAAGAAACTCATATTTTTGGATATTTTGCCTTCTATTTGCTGCAATTTAATCATGTTTGAACTTAATTGCAAGCACTTATACTTATTAAATGTGTCATGTGATGTAGGAGGTGATTTCGAGCTAAGGAGTAATTGCGGAGCAAGAACAGACTCTTTATTGCTTCAAAATTGAGTTCGGGGTTCGAAGATCAAGTGTTAGTCGCAGATTCAAGAGCTTAAAACTTTAAATCAACGAGACCGAATATAATTTCACATACTATTACATTTTGACAATCATATTATAGGAGTGAAACCAAAATTAAAAATTAAATTACCAAAATACCCATCAAAACTGAATGATCATTTTACTCTTTAAACTCAGTCTAATTTCTATAAGTTCCTATACAAGTGAATAGTTTCAATTAAAACAGAATACAAAATAGTAAATTACCACTTTAAAAACAATAAAGTAAAAAATTAAACGACAATCTTGCCGCTCATTTAATGACTACTCCAACAATTTTCTTGAACCAAATAGTAAAGCGAGAAATATAAAAACAGTCAAATTTATTACTGGTCGTTGAAAAATAGCCAAGTTTTAAAAGTCGTCGAAATTTAGCCATTTTTTTATGTAAAGATAAATCTGAGCAAAAATACTGTTCAAAATCCTGAAAATACGCCCGTAAATTTTATGGGAGTTCCAGTATAAGTATGCTTGAACTCCCGCAAATTTTATGGGAGTTCAATCATAATTATGCTGGAAATTCCACAAATTTTACAGGAGTTCCGGCAAGTATAAATGTCCAGTATAATATACTGGAGTTTGGAGCACTAGTGCTCCAGCCTCCCGCAAATTTTACAGGAGTTACCGAAGTATATCGGTCCAGCATAATATGCTGGAGTTCGTACATAAATGCACCAGAACTCCCGCATATCATACTGGGCCGGTCCCTGTTGCAACAAAACAGTGGCTATTTTTCATTGACTTGATAAACGCTGGTTATTTTTTATTGACCATTGTAAAAACTGGCTATACCATGATATTTTGTCAATAGTAAAATTACCTTCGAAATTACTGCTTCATCATTAATGTATGAAGCCATAAATTTATTAAAATTCGTCTTGAAATATATACCATTTAGTCCCTTATTTTAATTTCAATAAATAATTGGCCAAATAATTATCGTAGATGAGTGTAATGAAAGTTGTAGTAAATGTGGATAACGAAATTAAAAGTCCTACCAAGCCTACCGTAAGTTGTGTGTTAAGAAACTAATATATTAACAATTAAAGTCGAGAAAAGTGAAGGTGAGATGACATACCACATCCGCCATTTTTTTCAATGTTGCATAAAGTAAAGTGTACATTTAAATACAAAAGATTGCTTTAGATGACAAGAAAATTCTAGAAACTAGATTTGTGTACATGAACTGCTCCACAAAATAGACAGTAAAATTGCTGAAGTTGAAATATTTCATTTCATACAAGATATTTTTCCTGTAACTCTTCAATCACGATAGTATCCCTTTGATGTATTTCATAATCATGATGTCACATGCTAATCCCTAATTCTTCATAGTAAGACAGTAAGTCTTACCTGAACCAATTATCAAATCTGACTATAATAAAGCCAATCTTATATAAATATCCCAAATAATTATAGACTTTTTAAAACTAATCAAACACATATAAATTAATATTGAAAATTTAAATAAATAAGATTTTTTCTCTCCAAAATTCACACACAAAGATCTATTTCCATAATTTTTAAATATGATCACATCATTAGATGCAAGACGGAAAGACAATTTCACGGATGAGGTAGCAAACAACGTAATATATATATATATATATATATATATATATATATATATATATATATATATATATATATATATATATATATATATATATATATATATATATGGTTAAAATTCACAAAAGAAATATATAGATGAGTCAATATATAAATTTTGAGGAAGATTGGAGGTGACTTGGAGTAATTTGGAATCAAAATTCATAGTTAAAATCGTGTTACAAAAATTCTTCTGCAACACATGTATCACATACATATCACACACATGTATACGTGGATATACATGTGATACACATTTGATAGAAATATGATACATATGTGATACAACGTGATACACATATTATTTTTTTTATGTTTCATCTTCTACTTCAAAGTTTCAATTCAAATCACCTTAAAACTCCGCCAAATCATCTCAAAATTGAGATTCAAACTCCTTAAGTGTACCAAACCTATTCTAGTAACATACACTCAAAAGAAAGCAAATATTTGACTCTTTTTGGCTATAAGTAGCTAATTGGCTAGTATTTGCTACATTTGACTAATATTAGTAATATTTAATAAATTCGCCAATTTTTATAATAAGCTACTTAGAAATGGACATATGTGGCAGTAGGGGTGTACATGGATGGGGTTGGTTCACTTTTTATCAAAACCAAACAAAATCAACTATATCGGTTTTGATTGATTCGGCTTTTATCGGATTTGCTGGATTTTCAGATTTTTTTTACATGAATATTATTTTAATTTTGTTTTGTTAAAGTTAAAAATAAAGTTTTGATAAGTGAATATATGTTTAGTAAATATTAAAAAAATTGACAAACATATGATTTTATTAAAATATTCTAATGGGAGATTTTTTTTAGTAACACATGATAGTTATTTTCTTAGTTGTCTAACAATAATTTTTCATTAATATACACATTCAAGGTTAACAGATGAGAGGATCCCAAATTTTTCCATAATTTTTAAAGAAAATTAAATATAAAATCTTTAAAATTTATAAAAATTGTATATTTATATGTTGGTTTGGTTCGAATTTTTTTACTCAACACCAAACCAAGTCAAACCAAACCTAGTCGGGGTTTTTAATCGGTTTGATTTGATTTTTCAATTTGATGTGATTTTTTGGTTCAATTTGAACACCCCTACCTAGTAGTTTCCCTATAATAAACTCACTTGTTTTTAGACCACATTTTCGTTATACTGCATTTTTATAATTTTTATAAATGGAAATATCTGGTAGTTCAAATAATCTTTGTTATATTGCATTTTTTTTAATTATTATGTTTTTTTTATAATGCTCTTGAGCTGAGCGTCTTTGAAAAACAATTTTTTTACCTTCGTAGATTGGGTAACCTCTGCCTATACATTATTTCCTTATATCCTACTTTTCAGTATTGATTGGGTTGTTGTTGTTGTTGGATTTTTATTATATACCTTCTTTTATACCATGATCAAACATGAATCGTTTGCTCAGAATGCTGATCTTGTCCTATTTTTGTTTAAGGGTTAGTAATCCATATAGATTGATCTTTTAATAGTGAACAAGATTCGGTTAAATGATTTTGCATTTTCAATACTCTAATTATGATAGTCTAAGATCTTTATTCTGTGTGTCTTGTCCGTACCTTGACTCACTAATTATGTCCCATATGTTGCAATTAATGATCATGTCTCTTAATTATTTTGCTTCTACATTTTAATTTCAGTACAATCATACGTTAAATTGAGATTTTTGTGCAGCAAAAAGTATTATTATAGTCATGGAGTCTGAATCTGGTCACCCTGTTGAAAACCAAATTGTTGCTGCACATTTTAATTCATTAATCAATCATGTCAAATTGTCAATTTCAATAAGCCAACTGGAAACTACTAATGAGAAAGACAAAAAGACATAAAAAGGCAGCCCGCTGCAATAAATTCCGGCTATATGCAGGGTTCGAGAAATGATCGGAACATAAGAATCTATTAAACACAATTTTATTTATATTTCTGCAAGAGGCTATTTCTACTACTTGAACCCGTAACCTTTTAATCGCATAACAACAACTTTAACAATTACGGCAACATTTCCCTTCGACCAAAAAAACACAAAATAGTTCCAAAAGTCCTGAGAACTTTTTGTAGGGTCATTTGCTTAATTTGGTTGCCAGACAAAAAAAGCCTGGGGAAAAAATAGCAGCTTCACTGTTTATTTTTCTCAATAAATCCCAACTACATAAACCCCTCGTCTCTTCTAACTCTCTACTTCCTCAACCATTTCTCTGCCTATCTCATTCTAGTATTTTAGACAAACATTGTTTGCAAACAAAGAAATTGCAATTTAATTGTCAATGGCTAGACCACAACACCGATATAGAGGCGTTCGACAGAGACATTGGGGTTCTTGGGTCTCCGAAATTCGCCATCCTTTACTGTAAGTAGCTTCCTCCTTTTGAATTAATCAATCTTTTCTGTCGTCGACTTGAAATCTATATATATATATATATATATATATAATATATAATGCGTGCATATTCGCTACCTATTGTGACAAAAAGAATTGGATGCGATCATAGTGCATACCACTTAAAATTCTAAGTCCGCCTCTGTTTCAAGACCAAAAGTTAAATGGTATTATTTTTGTTGTAGGAAGACAAGAATTTGGTTAGGAACATTTGAGACAGCAGAAGATGCAGCAAGAGCATATGATGAAGCAGCAAGGCTTATGTGCGGTCAAAGGGCTAGAACCAATTTCCCATACAACCCAAACATACCACAGACATCTTCCTCAAAGATTCTCTCAGCTAATTTGACAGCCAAGTTGCACAAATGTTACATGGCTTCACTTCAAATGGCCAAAACCTCAGCACAACAACAGAAAATTCAACCAAAAAATGTACCCATTCAGGAAAATGTTGTCTATGAAATGAAACAACAAATGGTAGTGCCAAAGCCATCAGTATTGACACATGATGTGGAGAGCATACCACAAGTTGTTAAGCCACTTGAAGATGATCACATAGAACAAATGATTGAAGAACTATTGGATTATGGGTCCATTGAGCTTTGCTCTAATGTTACTTCTCAGTAAAAGAAAAATTATAAAGCAGTGATTTGGGCGAGCTTGCTCGTAACTCGACTACTTTGGTGATGTTCCTCCTCAGTGATTGTTTTCTCTCAGGCCTACATTGCTTATGAACTAGAAACTACCCAGTTGCTTATTTAACCCAATTAGTACATGTCTTTATTCATAAGCTTTTGTCTAAATTCTATACATCATTTTTAGGCAGGGCTTTCTCCTCTTTAGTTCCTAGAGTTCTTGCTTTAAGAGAACCTTCTATTAGTTATAAAATAATGTATGTCCAGTGTACTTAATTTTTTTTAGATCATAGCCTATACTCTAGTCACCGCTCCATTATTGTTAAAAAAAGAGTACATGTTACTGCACTACTAATATCATAAGTATCACATATATATTCCAGAGTACTTCTTTCTTTATTGGCAGAATAGCTTATATTTGTGCCACTTTGTCATTTCGGTCCCGAAACATAGCATTTTGTCAATTGGACACTTATACTCGCTCAAACCGTGTATAATAAACGGTTATGATAGAAGGCTATCAGTGCGTGTAATACAATTTCCTACACGTAAGATGTCACATCATTACTAGTGCCACATAGTAAAATAAACTGCTGACTTTATCTTATTTTTTTCCCTACCCCGCCCTCTCTTCTCCTTACCGCCAACAACAAATTTCTGAATTATGTCTAACCAAATTCACCCTAAGTTCTTGATCTTCGCTTTCTCTCTCTTTTTCCTATTTATTTTCTAATTTTCCCTTTGCATTTGATAATAGGGATAATTCAAGATTAATGCACTGTTTGTTATTTCCATTTCTTATCCTCTATATTTATCATATTCTGTTCCTCCACCAAGCCAACTGCATTTTCTGGGGCAGAACATGCTTTGCACCTTAAAAGTTACTTTCACTTCGCAACTACTAATGCTTGCATACCCTGGGCTGCCCTCCTCCTCCTCCTCCTTCTTCTTCTTCATCAGCCGACGTTGAATCCTGAAAAGGGTTTCACAATGGTCGATATTATTATTATTATTATTAGAGGCAGTGATGATTAAGATTGTCTAGAGTTCGTCGGGAAAAATAGAGCAGCCCGTATCTTGGCGAGGTGTTGAATGTGGCAGATATCCCACATCGGTTGGGAGCAAAAGAGTTTGGGAATTTTTTCCAATAAAATGAGGCCAAATATTTAGGATTTAAACACACCTCTCATTTGCCTTCTTATCTGTTTAAGGAATTTGTATCTTCTCTCTTTAGTATTATTTCACTTGTATTTTTGGAGTAGAATAAAATATTAATTGTGTCCGAAGCGTAGGCAAAATTGGCGGAACCTCATTAAATTCTGTTGTTCCTTTTATTGTTGCTTTATTGTCTTATTTATTATTTAGTGGCTGCCATAATTTTTGGTATAATAGTTGTGACTTATTCACGCTATATACATTTGGCTTCCGTAACAATTGGTACCAGAGCCAAGGTACTGTCTAAATATGCTCTGTGGATTGCAGCTAGTATGATCTTCCACATCAGAAAAGATTTATCTTGGTAACTGAGTCAAGGTTCTGTATGAGTATGCTCTGTGGTTGTAGCCTGGTCTTATCTACTACATCAGAAAGGAAATAATCTTGATTTGTGTCGTCAGCTATTAAATATTATTTGTGTCAAAATGGGAGACAATAAACAAGAAGAATCTACATCAAATGTCAGCAATATGTCATTATTGGAATCTTCGCTTATGACAAGAATTGTGTCATATGCGAAATTTGCGGTATAAATTTTTGATAGGTCCGGACATTTTGGGATGTTGCAAGGCGAGGTTCTAGATGTCTTTTTTCAACAAGGGCTAGATTTGGCAATTGAAGAAAAGAAACCAGATGTTATTGGAGAAGAAGATTGGAAGATTCTCAACCGTGTTGCTTGCGGTACCATTTGATCCTACCTTGCTAGAGAGTAGAAATATCCATACACAAAGTAAAATTCTGCAAGTAGATTATGGAAAGCACTGGAGAATAAATTTTTGAAGAAAAACAGTCAAAAATAAATTGTATATGAAGAAGAGACTGTTTCATTTCACCTATATTCCTGGTACCACGATGAATGAACATATCACCAGTTTCAATAAGTTGGTCATAGATTTGCAAAATATGGATACAACTTACGATGATGGTGACTTGGCCTTGATGTTATTGGCGTCAGTTCCTGATGAGTACGAGCACCTTGAAACTACTTTACTCCATGTAAATGACGAGGTTTCTCTCAGAGAAGTTTGTTCGACTTTGTACAACTATGAACAAAGAAAGCGAGAAAAACAGAAGGGCGGAGAAAGGGAAGAACTATTTGTGACAGGTCGTCCGCAAAATCAAACGAGGACAAAGAAAGGGAGATCCAAGTCAAGATATAGACTCAGCAAAGATGAATGTGTCTTTTGTCGAGAAAAGGGGCAGTGGAAGAAAGATTGTCCGAAGTTGAAGAATAAGGCCAAACATAACAATGAAAAGGCCGTTATGGATTCAAATATAGCTGATTGTGATGATTAAGACTTCTCATTAGTTACAACAGAATCATCAACATCAACAGACATATGGTTGATGGACTCGGCTTGTAGCTATCATATGTGTCCCAATAGGGCTGGTTCGTGGAATTTCAAGAAGGAGAATATGGAGTCATCTATTCAGCGGACAACAACCCTCTTATCATATGAAATTGGTTCAATACGATTAAGGAATTATGATGGAATGATCAGAACATTAACAGATGTTCGATATGTACCGTATTTGAAGAAGAATCTCATCTATGTAGGAGCCCTAGAATCAAAAGGGTTCAAAATCATTGCAGAAAATAGAGTGATGTGAGTATGCTCTGGTGCACTAGTGGTAATGAAGGCTAATCGGAAGGACAATAACATGTAACGCTATCGTGGTAGTACAATTATTGGTACATCGACAGTGACGTCCAGTGACGACAAAGAGGCAAAAGCAACCAGGCTATGGCACATGCGCTTGGGACATGCTAGAGGAAAATCCTTGAAGACTCTATTAGATCAAGGATTGTTGAAAGGAGTAAAGACTTGCAACTTGGAGTTTTGTGAGCATTGTGTCAAAGGAAAATAGACAAGAGTTAATTTGGTACAACGATCCATAATACGAAAGGCATTTTGGATTATGTACACTCTGATGTTTGGGGTCCTTCCAAAACACCTTCATTGGGTGGGAAGCACTATTTTGTAACCTTTGTTGATGATTTTTCCCGAAGAGTATGGGTTTATACAATGAAGAGCAAAGATGAAGTGCTGAGAATTTTTCGCAAATGGAAGACGATGGTGGAGAATGAAACAGGCGTGAGGATCAAGTGTACTCGTACAAATAATGGAAGTGAATACAAAAATGATCATTTCAACAAGGTCTGTGAAAATGATGGCTTCGTCCGACACTTCACTGTCAGACATACACCACAACAGAATGGAGTGGCAGAACGCATGAACCGGACCGAGCTGGAGAAGGTACAATGTATGTTGTCCAATGCTGGCTTGGGCAAAAAATTTTGGGCTGAGGCAGTTACATATGCATGCCACCTCACTATTCGTCTACCATCTGATGTTATTGATGGCAAAACACCGTCTGAAAAATGGTATGGAAAGCCTGCTATAGATTATGACTCTTTGCACGTGTTTGGATCTACTGCATATTATCATGTGACAGAGTCCAAATTGGATCCAAGAGCAAAGAAAGCTATTTTTATGGGGATTACTTCTGGAGTCAAAGGATATCGCTTATGTTGTCCTATGACAAAGAAAGTAATATTCAGCAGGGATGTTACTTTTGATGAATCTGCTATGGTAAATAAGGTAACAAGTAAAGATACCAAACAAGATGATGGTTCTTCTAAGCAGTTGGAGTTTGAGGGAAAATTTATTTTTTCTACACAAGAATCAGAGGAGGAAACAAATGAAGATTATCTTCTGGATGGAGAGCCATTAGAGGAGATTCCAACTCAGGAACCTCAACAAAAACTTGAATCAATAGCAACCAGCAGGCCAAAAAGGACAATAATGAAATCTGTTCATCTCATAGAGATAGTTACTTGTGCAACCACAATTGTAGCTGATGATGTTCCTACCACTTATAAAGATGCAGTCCAAAGTTCAGAAGAAGATAACTGGAGGATTGCCATGAATGATGAAATACAGTCCCTTCATTAGAATCATACATGGAGATTGGCCAATCTCCCAAAGGGAAAGAAAGCAATTGGGTGCAAATGAGTATTTGCAAAGAAAGAATGATTTCCTAGCCAAGTAGATGTTCGCTATAAAACAAGATTGGTGGCTAAAGGATATGCTCAAAGGAGGGAATTGATTATAATGAAGTGTTTTCTCCAGCTGTAAAATATTCCTCCATTAAAATTATGTTGGCTTTGGTAGCACAGTTGGATTTGGATCTAGTTCAGATGGATGTAAAAACTGCATTTTTACATGGAAACTTGGAGGAGGAAATCTACATGACTCAGCCAGAAGGAGTCAAAGTTGCTGTAAAAGAAAATATGGTGTGCAAACTTGAAAAAATATTGCACGGTTTGAAACAATCTTCTATACGATGGTACAAGCGATTTGACAAGTTTATGTTGCAGCAAGGGTTCAAGAGAAGCAAATACGATCATTGTGTGTATTTGCGCAAGCTTAAAGATGGTTTCTTTATATATATTCTCCTATATGTTGATAACTTCAAGGAATTTGGAAGAAATTGATAAGTTGAAGATTCAACTGAAGAAGGAGTTCGAGATGAAGGATTTGGGTGAGGCAAAGAAAATTCTTGGCATGGAGATAATAAGAGATAAACGTTCAAAGAAACTCTGTTTATCTCAGAAAGAATATTTGAAGAGAGTACTACAATGTTTTGTCATAGACGACAAGAGTAAGCCAGTTAGTACTCCACTTGCTCCCCATTTTAAGCTAAGTACTACTATGTCGCCAAAGGATGAAGCTAAACGATAGTATATGTCAAAAGTACCATACGCAAATGCTGTTGGTAGCTTGATGTATGCAATGGTCTGCACGAGACTTGACATTTCACAAGCTATTGGAGTTATTAGCAGATATATGCATAATCCAAGGAAGGATCATTGCCAAATTGTGAAGTGAATTCTACATACTCTAGATGTTGGGTTAGTTTTTCAGCAGGAAAGCAATCAGTCTGTAGTTGGATATTGTGACTCAGATTTTGCGGGTGATCTGGACAAACGAAGATCAACTATTGGTAATGTGTTTACTTTTGCAAAGGCACCAGTTAGTTGGAAGTCTACTTTGCAGTCAACAGTTGCTTTGTCTAGAAAAGAGGCAGAGTACATGGCTATTACAGAGATTGTGAATGAGGCAATTTGGCTTCAAGGATTGCTAAAGGAGCTTGGGGTTGAACAAAAATGTATCACAATTTTTTGTGATAGTAAAAGTGCTATTCATATAGCGAAGAACCAAGTGACATGCAAGGACGAAGCACATTGATGTTTGGTATCATTTTGTACGAGACATCATAGAAGAATGTGGATTCACGGTGAAGAGAATTCATACTACGGAGAATTCTGCTGATATGCTGACAAAGGTAGTGACTGCAATCAAGTTCCAATATTGTTTGTATTTGATCAACATTATTGAACACTGAAGATTGAAGATGAAGACACAATCAAAATTTGTTGCTGAGAAAAAATTGATGATGTGGAATTTTGCCAAGGTGGAGATTTGTTGAATGTGGCAGATATCCCACATCGGTTGGGAGCAAAAGTGTTTGGGAATTTTTCCCTATAAAATGAGGCCTAATGTTTAGGATTTAAACGCACATCTCATTTGCCTTCTTATCTGTTTAGGGCATTTGTATCTTCTCTCTTTAGTAGTATTTCACTTGTATTTTTGGAGCAGAATAAAATATTAATTGTGTTCGAGGAGTAGGTAAAATTGGCCGAACCTCGTTAAATTATGGTGTTTCTTTTATTGTTGATTTATTGTCTTATTTATTATTTACTTGTCACGATCCAAACCCAGTCGTGACGGCGCCCAACACATTGCTAGGCAAGCCCGACCAATCACACTCACGTTCTGAGCTACAAGCTCACATCCTTAATTCAAAATCATTAATAACGAGAGAAAATACGAAACTTTAGCATTTATATATAGAAAACATCCCAACATCCAGTAATAGCAACCTCCAACAGATATGAATAGAGCCTCTACCAGAATAGCGTAATAACAATAAAATATATCATAATCCGAGTACACAGAAATATCAAAAATACTGAAGTAGTGAAGGAGTCGTGTCCTGCGGACGCCAGGCAACTACCTCAACAAGCTCCGGAAATACCCTGAAAATCCGCTGAAAGATCAACTCTGCTCTGTGTCGACGCCCCCTTTTTCGACTAAAAGAAGCGAAATCGGCTTTACGACATTATGGGCAAAACATCTCTTATTCCCATTTGGGAATCGGGTTATGGAATTTGAAGAGTCGCCACCTAATGATTATTGTGCATTAGGACACTTTTAAGAAGAAAAAAGTATTTTGAAGGAAAACCAGAGTTCAGGTAAGGGCTAGATATTATCTCGAGGGGAAGGTGTTAGGCACCACTCAAGATACACTAGGGTGGTTCCCGGCCGTGTTAATTGTGACTTTATAGGAGATGAAGCAAGGAAACAAATAAGGTTCACATATAAAGCATTCAAACAACTTGAGAATTTTGAAAAGGGGAAAAGCATAATTTAAATAATAGGAGAAAATAAAATTGATTTGAGAAAAAGTTTAAATAAATCAAGCAAAAGAGAAAGAGGTCCTAAGTTTGATTATAACATGGATCATTCGATACAATATCCCGCACATACTCCCAAAGAGGGGTCGCTTTATGATATCATCATCATCTCCATATAAAGGGGGCTTGGGGAGATGAGAGGGATACAAGGGCAGCTGAAGGTGTAAAATTATTAGGGTTAGCGGTGTATTGGGGTTTAATTAAGGTAAGGGGCTACGTGGGCCGTTGATCTAAATGATCAATGGTCCCGATTGAAAGGGGGATTTCAGGCGGGTTATTTTAATGGGGGTGTGGGTCGGGTTATTAATAAATTGGCTAGTGTAATAAGGGTTGAAATTAAGGCTATAATTTAAATAAAAAGGGCTATAACTTAAATAATCAATTTCCCTCTAATTTGAATTTTATAAAATATCAAACGATGTTTAAAAATATGATTAGAAATACTGAGTTAATAAAAAAATTATAAAGTATTAATTAAAAAATATTAGGCACGAATTTATGATTAAAAAAATTTATTAAATTGAGAAATAAACTAAAATTGCAATTTCATGCAATTTTAATTTAGAAATATTAAATGAGCTTGTAAAATTATGTAAAAATTATATTAATTATATTTGTATGTAAATGAGAGGATAAAATACATTACTCACAAAAATGACAAGTATTAGGACTAAATATTGGATTTTATAGTGCAAAATAGGTCATAAATTGATTTTAAAAATCTTGAAAAATATAGAAAAATGACAAAACCTTTGTGGATGCTTACATATGCATCTACATGCTATTTTGGGAATATTTTTTGTATAGAAATAAATGGAAAAAAATTGGGTATCAACAACTGCCCCTTTTTACCCGAAGAGGATGAAAGAGTTGTCGGATAGAGACAAGATGACCAATTTTGACCGAAGCCGGAGACTGTAAGAGTGTTTTGACCGCGCTCTGGCCTTCGAGCTGCCTACATATCCATGATTTTACTGGAATCAGGTCATATGTAATTCAGGAACCATTGGAAGAATATGCCGATGGATGTTCGGAAAGAGGGACGCAACGGGGTTTGAGATTTGACAGGGGTTTGGAGGTCGGACGGGCTGCGAAAAACTGGAGCGGGTTCGCTCCTGCTGATACGGCTGTGATCCAGCCGGTGTACCTGTATATGAATGATGTGCGTATATATTGCATAATTTAAACATGATGCAAGTTCCTATTGGACCATGAATGCTGTCTTCGTACGATAGGATGTCGTCCTTATACTATGACGTCCTGGGCTATGAAGAGCATAAAAGTAAAGATTTGCAGGCCCTGAAATGGTGTTCTTGGGCTATATAGATGGTTCCTCTGAACTATGACGCCATTGAATGAGTTGGCGATATTTCAACCCATGAGAAGGTGGCAATATTTCAGCAGAACGAATGCAAGGGTGGCGATATTTCAACCAAATGAAATAGGGTGGCGATATTTCAGCCAAGCAAAATAAGAGAGGTAGCGCTTAACCTCGAAAGGTAGATAATAGCCTTATGCAAAAATGCAAGATGGAGACAGGGCTTAGCTCGAAAGGCAGGAGATAGCCTTATGCATGATGGAGGTAGAGCTTAACTAAAGAAGGCAGAGAATTGCCTTATGCAAAATACAAGATGGAGACATAGCTTAGTCTGGAAAGGCAGAGAATAACCTTATGCAGGATGGAGGTAGAGCTTTACCTCGGAAGGCAGAAAATAGCCTTATGCATAATGCAAGATGGTGATAGAGCTTAGTCTCGAAAGGTAGAGAATAGCCTTATACATGTTGGATGTAGAGCTTAACCTCGGAAGGCAGAGAATAGCCTTATGCAAAAATGCAAGATGGAGACAGAGCATAGTCTTGAAAGGCAGAGAATAGCCTCATGCAGGATGGAGGTAGAGCTCAACCTCGGAAGGCAGAGAAATAGCCTTATGTAAAAATGCAAGATGGAGACAAAGCTTAGTATCGAAATGCAGAGAATAGCCTTATGCAGGATGGGGGTAGAGCTTACCTTCGGAAGGTAGAGAATAGCCTTATGCAAAATGCAAGATAGAGCCAGAGCTTAGTCTCGAAAGGCAGAGAGTAGCCTTATGTAGGATGGAGGTAGAGCTTAACCTCGGAAGGCAAATAATAGCCTTATGCAGGATGGAGGTAGAGCTTAACCTCGGAAGGCATAGAATAGCCTTATGCAAAATGCAAAATGGAGGTAGAGCTTAACCTCGAAAGGCAAGAATAGCCTTATGCAATCCGAAAACGTAAATGAGAAGATAGTAATGATTTTCTTATATGGTAGATGATTGCGATATCATTACTGCTGGGGAAAGGTTGGATGTAAGTAGTAAACTTTTCCATAATAAGTAGTTGTTTCAGGAGTTTTGGTCCTGTAAAGCACATGCTTCGCCCATTTGTATCCTGAATTCCTGCATCCAAAGAAAAAATTGTGAGTTCTGTAAAGGGGGAGGTTAGTTCGTATCCCTCGACTCGTGATATCCTGTTCCATTTGGGGTAGCATTGCTGAACGATATTGATCCGAATGATTTCATGCAAAAGATTTTTCAAACATGATGCAAATGTTATATAAGTAAAGAAAAGAATAATTTTTGTTTTACGATGAACCGACAACTGCAACATTGTTCAAGAAACGACAACCTTGCTTGGTCTGGAATTTTGAGAGTCCTCCTGAAAATTCTGCCCCAATATACTGGGTTGGCGCTATTTACGCCGTTGCTGAACAACTAAAAACGGGATCTTTAGAATTTTGAGGGTCTTCCTCAAAATTCTGCCCCAGTTTACTGGGTCAATGGTGATGCGAATTCTTGGTAAATTGACTTCGGAATTTTGACGGTCCTCCTCAAGATTCTGCCCCAGTTCCAAATGCGGGGGAAATGGGATTTTATTAAAAAAAATGACCGAACCCATAGGGCTGCCTACGTATCCCCTCTTAATTGAGAATCATGTCAGACGTAGTTAAAATTACATCATAAAAGAAAGCATGTGATCAAATATAGTATCTCTTCACTGCGTCTGAGTTGATAGGCTTTGGCTAGACTTCTCCGTCCATTTTCGCGAGAATGAGGGCTCTTCCAGTCAGAACCCGGTGAACCATGTACAGACCCTGCCAATTGCAAGAGAATTTCCCTTTGGCTTCATCTTGATGTGGAAATATCTTCTTCAACACCAGCTGCCCTGGTGTAAACTTCCTTGGTCGAACTCTCTTGTTGAAGGCTCTAGTCATTCTGTTATGATATAATTGACCGTGACAGACATCATTCATTCTTTTTCTGTCGATGAGGGCTAACTACTCGTAGCGACTTTTGATCCATTCTGCATCATCTATTCAACTTATTGTGTGACCCTTAAGTATGGTATTTCTATCTCAGCGGGAATGATCGCCTCTGTTCCATAAACCAGGAGTGGCCCTGGTTGATGTGCGGACCATGGTGCGGTAACCCAATAAAGCGAACGACAATTTCTCATGCCATTGCTTGTGCTTTTCAATCATTTTCCTTAGTTTCTTCTTGATGTTCTTATTGGATGCTTCTACAGCTCTTTTCATCTGAGGTCTGTAAGCCGTAGAGTTCATATGTCTGATTTTGAATGCTTCACACATTGCTTTCATTAGGTCGCTGTTGAGGTTAGAGCCATTGTCGGTGATGATTGAATTTGGAACCCCGAACAGACAAATCATACGATCTCGTACGAAATCTGCGACTACCTTCTTGGTGACTGCCTTGTACGATGCTGCTTCAACCCATTTGGTAAAGTAATCGATTGCCACTGATGAACTTGTGCCCATTTGACGGGGGTGGCTCAATTGGTCCAATGACATCCATTCCCCAAGCGGCGAACGACCATGGTGAGCTTGTTGCAGTAAGATCGTTCGGAGGACCTTTCTCATATCTGAATGTATTTTACAACGGTGTATGGAAAATATATTTCAACGGATCCATCCTAGATAGTAGATGAGTGGTGTAAGTGCAGAAATAATTCCTCCATTTCTGAGCTACCCAGGTTAAAGCACAACAAGTGTGATCTAATAAGGAATACCAAGCCTCGTAAGGGGTAAACGTCTTACTGAGGTAGTAGATGGCATGCTCATTCCTTCTTGTTTCGTCATGTTGTCCCAAAACACAACCAAATACCCCATCCAATACTGCAAGGTACATCAATAGAAGTCTTCCGGGCTCAGGTGTAACCAAGACGGGCGGCGTTGACAAGTATTCCTTGACTCTATCAAAAGCCTTTTGGTAATCATTAGTCCATTTAGTCGCGACGTCTTTCCTTAGCATTTTGAAGATGGTTTCTTAAATGATAGTGGACTGAGCGATGAATCGGATGATGTAGTTGAGTCTCCCTAGAAAGCTCATTACTTCTTTCTTGTTCTTTGGCGGTGGCAAATCTTGAATGGCTCTGACCTTTGACGGATCCAGTTCTATTTCTCGGTGATTCACAATAAAACACAATAATTTTCCGGCCGGGACCCCGAATGCACACTTGGCGGGGTTCAGTTTCATGTTGTATCTCCGCTGTTAAAGAATTTTCTCAAATCTTCCATATGATTTGCAGTTTTTTTGGATTTAATGATGACGTCCTCCACATATACCTCGATCTCCTTGTGTATCATATCATGGAAGATTGTGGTCATAGCTCTCATGTAAGTATCACCAGCATTCTTCAAGCCGAAAGGGATCCTTATGTAACAAAACATTCCCCATGGCGTGATGAATGCCATTTTCTCTGCATCCTCTTCATCCATCCATATCTGATGGTACCCAGCAAAAAAATTGACGAACGACTGCAGCTCATGTTTGGCGCAGTTGTCGATCAATATGTGTGTAATTGGAAAAGGAAAGTCATCTTTAGGACTGGCCTGGTTGATATCCCGGTAGTCGACATAGACTCTAACCTTCCCGTCCTTCTTTGGCACCGACACAACGTTGGCTAACCATGTTGAATACTCCACTACTCTGAGAACCTTGGCTTTGACTTGCTTTGTGACTTCTTCTTTGATTTTCAAACTCATATCTGGCATGAATTTTCTGAGTTTCTGCTTGACCGGCGGGCATGTCGGATATGTCGGCAACTTGTGAGCCACAATGGGCATGTTGAGGCCGGTCATATCATCATACGACCAGGCGAATATGTCCTCATACTCTTTCAAAAACTCTGTGTATTCTTCCTTTTTTGGCGGTGACAAATGTACAATGATTCGTGTTTCCTTGATATCTTCTGCATCTCCCAGATTAATGACCTCAGTTTCATCTAAATATGATTTAGGTCTGTTCTCAAAATCTTCGATCTCTTTAATAACCTCTTTAGGTATTTCATCCTCTTCTGAATCTATGTCCATTTGTCGCATTGTCTCATTGCAAGTTACAATTGTGGGTTCATCATCAAGATATGTAATAGTAATGGTGTGTAGAATAAAGTAAATGATAGAGAAAATAAATGAGAGAGAAGTATAAAGATGAACTTGAAAAAAATGCTTTTGATTAAATTCATAATTGTCTAAAACATCGGAGCTCTTTTTCAAAAGTAAAGACAATGCTGAAAAGAAAAAATCAACTAAAAGTAAAGTGCGATGCATATATGTCGTTTAGTCTTGCTACCACGAGGCTCTACGAGCACTGGTGGTCCTGATTGACCAGTTGCTGAGGTGCTCCCCTCGGTTCATAGCTTGAATGGAAGGGCCTTCCTCCCTTTCCTCCTCGAAGGTAACACAACAATCCATATCGTCTTCCAGAAACGGTTCTTCATGGCTGCCAGCGTCTTATCTTCCTCTGATATGGCATCGGAGGGCTGAAAGGTGTGCTCTAACTGAGTTAGAGGGTGCTCCAGTGGGTAGTAGGGACCGCGCCATGGTGGCGTCCAATGCTGGAATTCCTCCCAAGTGTATTCATAACCCAGACCAAAAGTGGTCCCATGCTTCTTCAAATTGATGGGCTTGGTGATACCTTGGAGATTCTCACCAAGCCCCTTTCCGGGCTCGTATCTTCTCCCATTCAAAATCCTTTCGATTTTTCTATCCCACCACTTATCTTTGTCTATGGCATTGACCCGCTCGATGTGATTGTATGTTTCTCCACCTATTCTCCTTTTTCCTCTGATCATCGGGATAGTCTGGCGACTGTATATGGAGTTGCTACTGTCGCCATGAATGATTACTTCTTGATGATTCCACACAAATTTCACGGCTTGATGCAATGTTGATGCCACAGCCCCAACGGCGTGGATCTAAGCTCGTCGTAGCAATAAATTGTAGGATGCTAGTACGTCAATGACTTGGAACTCAACATCGAACCAGGTGGGGCCCATCTGCAGTAACAAACTAGTTTCTCCAATGGTGGACCTCTGAGATCTATCAAAAGCTTTAACATTGATAGCCTCGTCTTTGATCTCGTGCAACCATTTTCCCAATGGCCTGAGAGTCACCAACGGACAAATGTTGAGGCTGGACCCCCATCGACTAGAATCCTTGTGATAAAGTGATCCTCGCATTGCGTAGTGATGTGCAATGCTTTGTTGTGACCAAGCCCTTCCGGTGGCAATTCATATTTGTGGAAGGTGATCTTATGGCTTTCCAGTATCTATCCCACCATATCTGCCATTTCGCCTCCTGTTATATTGCTGGAAACATAAGCTTCACTTAGTATCTTCATCAAGGCATTTTTATGTGCCTCGGAGCTATGTAGGAGGGCCAGAATAGAAATCTGCACCGGCGTCTTGTTCAACTACTCAACGACCAAGTAATCCTTGGCTTGTACCTTTATCCATAGGTCATCGGGTCCAGTTTCAATAGCTCGCCTGGAAGCTTGCTTTCTAGACTCAGCCAAATGTTTCGGAGTGTAGACCATGCCTGTCCTAGTCATGCCTTGTACGGCGGTTACTTCTCCAACATATGTGTTTCCTTTTCTTCTAGCCTCAGCGGTGTAATTTCAAGGTATAGCATTCGTTTGGAACAGGGCATGTATGTCATGGAGACTGGAATAGGTACCTTGGGAGGCAACACAACAGCATCAAACGGTGTTGGTGGTTTCAGAACTCCGAACTCAACCTCAATTGGTTTTGGTGCCTTTGCCGAAGGTACTTCAAATTCGAGTAGCATGGATACATTTACACGTCGCCCTCAGAGGGCTGAATCTGGAGGACGATGGGATTGAGAGTATATGTTGGCTTTTTAGGCTCATTTCTTTCAGCTATCAAACCGATTGACCCCTTGGGGTCCCAATCATCTATGATATCAATCATGTGGATACCTCCACCCGTGTGATCAGGAAGAGGGTTGTTGCGGACATTAGGAGCAGGCTCCTTTGCTACAATAATCTTGTTGTCAATCAGGTTCTGAATTTTGTCTTTTAGCGAGTGACATTCGTCAATGGTATGGCCCTTAATCCCGGAATGGTATGCGCAGGTCTTGTTTGGGTTGATCCACTGGGAATGGTTTTCTGGAGTTACGGTTGGGATAAGGATGACGTAACCTGGTGCTTTGAGTTTCTCATTCAATTGGTCAATCGGCTCAACTATGGCAGTTTATTTTCTAGGGGGGTTTGCGGTCAAAATTTGGTCTAGGTCGATGGAAATTTTGGTGAAGAGGTGGTGATGGGTAGTGAGAAGGTTAGGAGTTATATGCTTGGTGTATGGGTGCAGGTTGGGAATATCGGGGTGAAGTGGGTTGATATGTAGGTGGTGGAGGTGATTGGTAAGCAGGTGGTGGAATTTGGTACGTAGGTGGTGGTGTTGGGTAATTTGGGGTAGGCTGGTATGTGAGTGGAGCTGAGGGATAGGTTTGGTACTTCATGGGAGAGTTGTTTCTTTGCGTAGCCATTACATAATTTACCTCCTTCTTCTTTGTGGAGCCACCAGACTGTAGAGCCTTGTTGGTGGCTTGCAATGCCGCTAGGTTAGTGACCATACCATTCTTGATGCCTTCTTCGATCCTTTCTCCCAATTTGATGATATCAGAGAACTTTTGAGCGTCAATCTTTCATAGTACTGTGGGTCTTGAGCATAGTCAAAGAATCTATTCATTTGTTCTTCCTCCAAGGCCGGCCTGACCTTAGCCGCTTTCGACCTCCAACGAGTAGTATACTCGCGAAAGGTCTCTGTAGGCTTCTTCTTAAGATTCTGAATATAGAACACATCTGGTGCGTTCTCAGTGTTGAACCTGAATCGATCCATAAAATCAGATGCCATGCTTACCCAACTAGTCCATTTCTTTGCATCCTGGCTAATATACCAGGATAAGGCATGACCCTTCAAACCAAACTCCTTATAAATAGCTTCATGCGGATCTTTTCATCCATACAAAATCCTACTAGATTGTCACAATACATCCTCAAGTGAACCCTGGGATCGCCGGTACCGTCGAACAGTTCGAACTTGGGAGGTTTGTACCCATTCGGGAGTTCAACATTTGGTTGAACATAGAGATCCTCGTAATTCAACCCTTCAACATGTTTGTTACCTTCGAAACCCGAACTCGATTAGTCAACTTCTTAATCTCAGCGGCCAAATTCTTAATAAGGGAACTTTTGTCGTCTGACTCGGCTACATTGGTTACTGGATGACCTTAATGTGGTATAGTATCCATAAAGGCAAGAGCGTTCTGGTTATTTATGGTGTTTTGGGGCTCTAGGATAAGCAGCGGAGCATTGTTGCCTGTGTTGCGGAGTTGGGTTTGAGCAGGCTGGGTTGGTGGCAGCGGTGGTGATTTGTTAGCATCGACAGCAGCAAGAGTAATTGACAGGCTTGCCAAGTTCAGGACTTGTTCCAACTTTTCTCGAAACCTCAGCAAAGTTTGCTCAAGATGAGTAGTAGTTTCTATGGTGATTGAAGCCTCTCCTACTTCCTTCCTAGCATTGGTATTTTCCATCTTGTTCTTGTTCCTCTTTCTGGGAGGACTCGGAGGAGGAGGAGGACCCTTTGATCTTGTGGAGTATGCTGATGGTGCCAGAATGTACGAACTAACCTCTGGGAAAGGGGAATAAAAATAAAATAAAAAACAAAAGGAAAAAGTTAGTGCGGGTTCGGAGAAAGAAAACATTGTGTTATTTAAACACATTGTTGCAAGAATATAAGTCGTTTCCAATATGGGTTCCTCATTGTGCCCAAAGTAGGCCTAGCGACAGATAGAATCTAGAGAACTTGTAACACCGAGTGCCTCATTTTATCGATAGAAAATAGAACGAGTCAAGCTGAAATAAAAAGGGACTTTTACTGATGGCCAGTGGCCTTATTACATCAGGAAAGCAACAAAAATCCTAGCTACTTGGTCCTAGAAGGACCTTCCCCAGATTTGGTATCTTTGCCTCCATCGTACAACTGCATCAATTCACGCAGTCCCAGCAACAAGTAAGCCCCAGCCAAGTGACCACCTTCGTTACCTTCAGCTTCCTGATAGTCATTGATCCTTTTCAGAAATTTGCCTTCAAGCTCCACTAGACCTTGCTTCAAGCACCCTAAATGGTTGTATGCGCGGACAACCATGTCCTTCCATTCATTGATTAACTTCTCTTGGGGATCTTGTATTTCCCAATGCTCACATTCGCACTCGCATCCATTTACGTAGCTGATTGTACTTGACCTTTGCTGCATTCTTCTCATCAATAAACCTGTGACCATGGACGAAACTTGGCTTTACCAAACCGATGTGATCATCTTCTAACCATCTTGGATAAAGCGGCGCACGCCCCGCCTGATACCTGCCTGGTTCCATAGGTTCCTTTTCCAAGATGAGTTTGGAATGCCACATATGCTGAGCTCGACACCTGTGTGGGCTATCGTCCTCTTGGAAGTCAACCCTGTAGTGACTCATTTTTTCTACCCTTGGTATAATCTGCTTTCTTCCCGCTTGCCTCATGACTCAGAGAGGGACATAAGGGTAAGTTCCTCTTAAGCTGATGAGTACAAGGAATGGTGCATCCCTAGACCGAATGATAAAATCTCCAGTTGGAAACCACTCGTACATCCATTATACCTGCTCTTCTTTTAGATTCTCCAATAGTTCTACCCATCCACTGGCATCTTCCGGGTGAGCGAACATATCCAACATGAAGTGCATTCACTTTGGATGATGAAAAGCGATATGGTCACCCCAGTCTCGGCATATGATCTCCTGTCTATAATCTCCCTTCTGAAGATGTTCAATGAGCCAGAGTTGTAGTAGAAAATTGCACCCTTCGAAGTGCGGTGCCCTTTGTTGACATTTCTCCAAGGCTCGGTACAGTTCGGCGAGGATCATGGGCGCTATGTTGAATGTTTGCCCATCGATACCCTCCATTATGGCTTTGGTCACCATGGGTAGTCTTGTATGGATCCTACCCTTCTTCATTGGAAAGACTATCATGCCTAGGAAAAAGAAGATGAATACGAAGGCTCTCCTATCTATGTGCCCCAAAGAGGTGAGGGCGAACTCGTCCATGTGAGTGCGGTAGGATTTGCATGTCCGAACCTTTCATACATGAAGTCAAAGGATATGTAGGAGTCCTTTAGACTGGTCAGATTAGGATTCTTCTTGAGCCCCATCATTTTCAGGAACCCTCTACCTTTGCGGTTCTCTGGCATAAGCAGACCCGGGCTTTCCCAGGGAATTCCAGCTAGACCCACAATTTCTTCCAACAACGGAGTCATTTCAATATCCCCAAAGAGGAAGACAGACCGTTCACCAAAACAGAGTAGCAACTTTCACAATTTTGTTATCTGGCCTAACTTCCAGGAGTGAAGGGAGATTCCCTAAGTGCTTGCGAACAAGAACCCGATCACTACCATGCAGATCCTCCCACCAGCTTAGTAACTTTGGGTGAATGTTTGATACCATAACGAATCTGGGGACCTCGTGCCTCATTTCTGCAAAACAAAGTGTTAGGCCGTAACCCCACCTGACTCGACTATTTAAATCGACAATTAGCAGTAAGGTACTTAGTTCTCCAAATAAATGCACATAACGTGAAGGTGTCCATTTGGGTTTCGAGAAAACACAATGGACTTTTTGATTAGGCTATCTTAATGAGTCATTATGCGGACGACATAACTGACTCGGCTAAGTTTGACCATGATGCATGAACAATATAACAGAATAAGGTTTCTATTTTTGAAATTCTAGACAAGGTACCATTGAGCGAATAACTCAAGTGGGAAAGGCACGGATTCATCGACTACACCGTCGATCGACTGGTTTTACCGCATATATGCCTTTGCCAAATTTAAGGGGTTTATAATATTGGAAGAGCGTAAAACACTCATTGTAAGCGTTGCTATAGGATTTGTTCGTCACGAGTGGAAAAAGATGTTGAAGGATGTAATTACAACAATGAAAATAATACATGTATTTTCACGTTCATAAAATAATGATTACAATAGATGCTCGGAATTTAAGACGGAGTTGAAATGAAGTAAAACCAGTAAAGTAGTAAAAGAAAAAGAAAAAATATGAATAATCAAGTTAGTAATTATGAAGTAATGATTAAAGCATAAATAAAGGCAGTAAGAAAGCAATAAAGTCACAAAGCACGTAACGGTAAAAGCCTTAAAAATTTCCCCAGCAGAGTCGCAGTGCTGTCAACGCCCCCTTTTTTTGAATTAAAAGAAGCGAAATCGGTTTTATGACATTATGGGAAAAACAACTCTTATTCCCATTTGGGAATTGGGTTATGGAATTTGAAGAGTCGCCACCTAATAATTATAGTGCATTAGGACAATTTTAAGAAGAAGAGAGTATTTTGAAGGAATACCAGCAGGTAAGGGCTAGAGATTATCTCGAGGGGAAGGTTTTAGGCACCCCTCAAGATCCACTAGTGTGGTTCCCGACCATGTTAATTGTAACTTTTTAGGAGATGAAGCAAGGAAACAAATAAGGTTCACATATAAAGCATTCAAACAACTTGAGAATTTGAAAAGGGGAAAGGCATAATTTAAATAAAAGCAGAAAAGCAAATTGATTTGAGAAATCGTTAAAATAAAGCAAGATAATGAGAAAGAGCTCCTAAGTTTGATTATAATATGGATCATTCGATATAATATCCCGCACTTATTCCCAAAGAGGGGTCGCTTTATGATATTATCGCATTGTCATCATCTCCATATTCTACCCTTCCCGCCCCGTTAAGGTACTTATACGCGTTTGGTCTCGTTTACTTATCGCATGCTAGTACCCACCCCAACCTATTAGTCCCGGGGTATTAGGACTTCTAATCTTAAGATAGGGAGAGAAAGATAGGATATATATGGAGTTTTCAAAGGTAAAAATACTAAGCGTCAATCAAAACAAATAGCATATAAAGTTACACGAATCAAACATTCAAAGGCTCATACAAAACCCCGTAGATCATACAACAATTAGTGTAGCATGACTTCAAATACTGATCTGGTCTTATTATTAAAGCTGATTGAATAGGTTAGTTAAACACATAAAGCTGGATAATAAATCTGCTTTGAGCCCCTCGGGTCCGGTTATTAGAACTTGAAATGATTTCAGAGAAAACATTAGTTTCAGACATAGGTCTATAAAGAGGAGTTTTGGGAAGCAGGAATTTGAAGTCTGCAAAAGTCCAAAAATGGTTTTAGAAAAACTAATCGAGCTGCTTACGTAAAATGGTACAAGAAAGAACTTTCAAAAAAAACATTGAAGTGTAAATTTAAGCAAAAGACCAAAAAGTTGATTTCAGAATAAAATGCAAGTTTCGGTATTGAAAGATTCTATTGGTTAAAATAGTGTAAAAAGGCAGACTTGGCCAGATTTCAAAAATAAACGGCATTGGACAAACTTTTATTGAAAGTGTTCAACAAATTATGCGAGTTTGAACCCTATAGGCATGATATTTACATATTAATTTTGTTATTTTTAGTACAGTTAAGGGACCTACTGTTTGCCTAGCGTTCTTACGCAATTCTTAGAGGCATGATTTCTAGGTGTGATGCAATGTTTGAAACATATAGGCATGATTTCTATATGAGATGCAATATTGAAAGCCTTATAAGCATGATTTCTATATGAGATGCAATATTGAAAACCTTATAGGCATGATTTCTATATGAGGTGCAATATTGAAAACCTATAGGCATGATCTCCAACCACTGGTTAATGCAACAATGTAAAACCCCTCCCATACGCTTTTTACTATATCCCCAAGTTCTTTGTACAAAGTTGGTTTACATAAATGAAAGGAAAATACTAAGGAAATAAATACATCAAAACTAAACGGACCCGAGGAAGCGCAAAGCAACCTTAATGTCCAAAATATGAATTTTACCATATCCACTCTCCAAATCCCAAGGCTTTCTCTTAGAGTGTTTTAAAGTTCCAAGGGCTTTCTGGAGAAACCCAGGCAATGCTTACACCATAAATGATTAGAGTAGTGAAAAGTGTGTATTACCAGCCCTCAGGCATCCAAGTTCAGATGAGACTCGAGGGTCCCTAAGCATGGCTTACCCGAAGACAACTCATACACAAACAGGGGTTAAGGGAGTAGGGGTCAGATAAGAAAATTTGCAACAATCAGAATTAAACTAGATGGATTTGGAAAGGGATGAACAGGAATGTAATCATACACACATATAGCATAAAAAACATGGGGATATTGGGTAGGGATGTGCATGTTGAAATTTAACTACTTACTGAACATAAACAGACATTGGGGAACGGGTAAGTAAACATGTAGCTTGGAGTTAACCTGTAAATCAGGAACCTACCAGTTGTAAAACTCAAATAGTAGAGCAAATAGGGCAGGTGAGACCTTATAGTTTAGCCCTGGCTTTTATCCGGCTAAACTCTAGCAATAAAACAAGTAACCGAGGAGAACAGAGAAGAGAAGACAGAGTTTTAGGTGAGTGAACTTAAGATTGTTCATGTGTTGAAGTGAAAAGAGGTGGGGATTTTATAGCTTGAAAGTAAGCAGCCAATAAGGTAAGAAAATAATTTAACATCAATCATAATCAATTAGGGAAAGGGTTTCCTCTAATTAAGGAACCGAACTTGAGGTGAATAAACAAGCTTTATTTTTGGGAAGAAAATCAAGAATAAGTCATAAAATACAGGGTAAATATGTATAAAGGTTTTAAAATTTAGAAGGTTTCACAAATAAGGTAAGTCAATCACATAGAGAGTCAAGGAATTTGAGATACGAGTGGATACTAAACTTAGCCGAGGAGCAGGTCGAAATTAAAGAATCAAATAGGTTCGTATGAAATCAATTTCCCAAAATTAGGGTTTTCAGAAAAAGGGGAAAATATGACTATATAAGGAGATGCACCAATTCGAACATGCAATACTGAAATTGGTAGAACAATCATGTAATCAAAGAGTAGAAGCATCCAAGTAAGAAATCAGAAGCAACTAGGGTTTAGCCATTAAACATGCAGCAAACAATTACATAGAGAGAAACGTTAAATCCCCTAAAACCTAGGGTTTCATCACATATCGAGCGCAGATGAAGATAAATTTAGGAAGAACGGCATAAGAAAAAATAGAGAACCTAGTAAAATTTACTCGGAAACCATGGTGATAACACAGTAAAGAAAAATGCATAGGAACCATAATAGGAAACACTCAGAAATCATAGTAAAGTTTAAAGGAAATCACAATAGAGCAGATAAAGCAAAGAAATTGAAGAAACCCTAAATTTTAGGAAGACGAACAGTTTGAAAACAAAGTCGGCGAAGAAACGGGAGAAATAATTTGAAATTTTAGAAAATAACTAGGATCTAGAGTAGATCATCAATCGGGATGGACCAAGTCCGAGTCCCCAGCAGATACATCACCACGCTCATCACAATACGCGTGTCTCATCTCAACATAGCACCGTATAGTGCAATAGGTTTCAAACCCTCAGTATATTATTCATAACCATTACTCACCTCGAACCGGCCAAAATCCTAGCTTACCTTGCTCTTTCCTCGCAAATAGACCTCGATGAGTGTGAAATCTGATCAAAACCACAAGGATCATGTTATATCAAGCTAATGGGACATAACCCAATAGAAAGAACTCGAAGGTAGTGACTGCGATCAAGTTTCAATATTATTTGGATTTGATCAACATTATTGAACACTGAAGATTGAAGATGAAGACACAACCAAAACTTGTAACCGAGAAAAAATTGAAGATGTGGAATTTTGCCATGGTGGAGATTTGTTGAATGTGGCAGATATCCCACATCGGTTGGGAGTAAAAGTGTTTGGGAATTTTCCCTATAAAATTAGGCTTCTATTTAAGGCATTTGTATCTTCTCTCTTTAGTATTATTTCACTTGTAGTTTGGAGTCAAATAAAATATTGTTTATGTCCGAGGAGTAGGCAAAATCGGCCGAACCACGTTAAATTCTGGTGTTTCTTTTATTGTTGTTTTATTGTCTTATTTATTATTTAATTGTCACGAGCCCAACCCGGTTGTGATGGTGCCCAAAACTTTGCTAGGCAAGCCCGACCAATCACACTCACGTTCTGAGCTACAAGCTCACATCCTTAATTCAAAATCATTAATAACGATGGAAAATCTGAAACTTTAGCAGTTATATATAGAAAACATCCCAACATCCAGTAATAGCAACCTCCCACAGATCTAGGGGTCATGAGTCTAGAGCCTCACCAGAATAGCATAGTAATAATAAAATATATCATAATCTGAGTGAACAAAAATATAAAAAGTACAGAAGTAGTGGTAGTCGGGTCCTGCGGACGCAAGGCAGCTACCTCGACAAGCTCCGAAAATACCCTAAAAATCCGCTGAAAGATCAACTCTGCCCTAAGGTGCCTGGATCTGCACACATGGTGCAGGGAGTAGAGTGGGTATTTCCAACTCAGTGAGTAATATCAATAAATAACAACTGACAGTAAGAAATCCGGTAAAATCATTATACAGTTCAATTACCAATAGTAATAATAGTAGATAAGTACCAAATAGGGAAAGGGAATCTGATAAATACTTTCTTTTACGTCCAAGCAGTTACTAAAACTGCTGCGGCGCGCAACCTGATCCAACACCATATATATATATATACACACACACACACACACACATACTGCTGCGGCGCTGTTGATACCCAATTTTTTTCCATGCATTTATATAATCAAAATATTCCAAACATAGCATATAGATACATATATTAGCATCCATAAAAAGTTTGGTATTTTTTTTAATATTTTTTCAAGTATTTTAAAACCAATGTACGACTTATTTTGTACTATAAAATCTAATATTTAGTCTCAAATCTTGTTATTTTAATAAGTAATTTATTTTATTCTCTCATTTAGATAAAAAAAATAATATATATATTTTTTTATAGAATTTTACAAGGTCATTAGATATTTCTAAATTAAAATCGCACTAAGTTGCAATCTTAGCCCCTTTCTAAATTTAATGTGTATTTTAAATACAAAATCCTTCTTAAGAATTTTAATTGATACTTATACGTATTTTTATTAACTCTTCATTTTTTTGGATTTTTACAATACCATTTACTATTTTATAAAAATCAATTAGGGGAAAATTGGCCATTTAAATCATAGCCCCTTTTTATTTCAATTGTAGCAAAATTTAAGCCCCCAATTACACGACCCAATTGCAGAATATACCCGACCCAGACCCATCTAAACTAACCTGTCCCAGCTCTCTTTTAATCGTGACCGTTGATCACTCAGATCAACGACCCACGTCTAACCTACCATAATTAAACCCCAAATACCCCCTAACCCTAACCATTTCCCAAACCAGCCCCCCTTGTATCCCCCTTTACCCCCAAATGCTCTCTATCCCTCCTCGAACCCTAGTTTGTTCCGACTCCGATTCACTGGCATCTATGGCCGTTCAAGCCCTCAAATGGCTATATCCGTCATTCCTCACCTCTCCTGGTCCTTGGGTTCAAAGGTGGGAGTCCTGTCTCAAGGGTTATCGGACCATAGGTCCTCCGATTTGAAGATCTACAGCCGTGTCTGGCCTTTTCCAGCAAGCGCTGAGGCTATGGGTTCTTTGCCGACTCCGACGAGTCCATTCCAGGATTTTCTCGATCCTTCGAGACCTTTCTCTGAAACCCTCGAGGTTCTTCTCTGTGTTTATTTTTACGATCTTCTCTAAGCTCTAGTTATTCTCGAAAATGTTTTTAGTACTTCTTGCCTTTTCTTCGTCTGTTTTGTTTTCAAATTGTTCGTCTTCTAAAATTTAGGGTTCCCACGATTTCTCTAATTTCCTTTATTTATTCGCTTTATTTTCTCTACTGTGTGTTCTAATCTAGTTATTACTTTGATTCTGAGTATTTTTCTACTATGGCTCTAAGGCGTTTTGCTTCACTGATTGTTTTCTAGGGTTTCGAGTTAATGTGTTCTATGATTTCCATCATGCTGTTCTATTTTTTTGTTCATCTTCATCTGTGATATTCCTTATGCTCTATGTGTAATGGAAACCCTAAGTTTTAAGGGGTTTTTCCATTTTCTATCTATGAAACCCTAGCCATCTCTAATTCTCGCTTGTGTGTTTCTGCTACATGTTATTCTACTACTTCCAGTTTATGCATGCTCGAATATATGTATCTTTTTATATTGTCACATTTCCCCTTTTCTGAACAACCCTAATTTGAGAAAATTGATTTTGTACAGTTTGTTTGATTCTCTAATTGAGACCTGTTTTCTGACTAAGTTCAAATAAGCTAGTATCTATAATCCCTTAATATTCTAGGTAATGGACCTGCCTTATGTGTTCACATGTATGAATTTTCAAATTCTTTTTACGTATTTGCCCTATTTTCTGTGACTGATACGTGATTTTATTTTCCAAAATAATCTAAAGTTTATTTACCTCAAGCCGGTTCCTTAATTAAGGGAAACCTTCTCCTTAATTGTTTGTGATAGATGCTGATTGAATATTTTCTTGCCTTAGTGCTGCATCTTTTTCAAACTATAAAAAGCCTTCACCTTTTATCACTTCACAGACTGATACAGGAATAATCTCTAAGTTCACTCATTGAAAAGCTCCCTCTTCTCTTCTATAATATTCTCTGTTACTTGCTCTATTGTTAGAGTTACCCCGCGGAAAGCCAAGGCTAGCTATAGGAATCCTTCTTTGCTTTGTGACTCAAGTTTGCCACTGGTAGGATCTTAATTAATACTACCAGTCTCTAAACTACCTGTTTACTTACTCCTGTTCTTTTGCCTATTGTTGTTGAGTTAATATCATGCTTACCCCCTTTCTCCTTTCCCTTTTCTACTTGTGTATTTCAATTTTAGTTTTTAGCATGTTTAATCCCCTTTCCCCTTTCCCTTGTCTGTTATGTTTCGGTTCAGCATGTTAATCCTTCTTTCCTTTCCCTTGTCTTTTTATGTTCAGTATTTCATTTAAGTTTCAGTATGTTTAAACCCTTTCCCCTTCCCCTTGCTTGTTTATTGTTCATTATTATGGTTTGGGTTCCTATACACCACTTTCCTCTGAATCCTTTAATTTAGTCCTGTGTTTTCCAAGTATTCATATGTGATTACCATTTCCCCTAGCCCTTGTTTGTATATGAGTGTGTTTTGGATTAGGGTGGCACCTCATTGCTACTCCTAGTTTAGAACTAAGGTTGTTAACAGCCTATACTCAAAGTAATCCCATTTCCCATCCCTTATATTATGTGTTTGAGGCTTGACAAAGGCATGTTGGTGTCCTAATCACCATACATGCCCTAGTCTAACTTTTTTTCAAGTCTGCTCTTGCTTGTTAAAACATGTAAGAGGTTAGGGGTGTGCCAGTATCACTTCATGGCTAGGTATGACCACCTCTTACATTGGTCTTCCTCTAATTCCTCACTTTTACACTTACTCTTAGTTCTTTAAGTCCTGCCCCCTCTGGTAAGCCATGCTTAGGGACCCTGGAGTCTTCTCTGAACTTGGATGCCTTAGGGCTGGTAATTCCACACTTGCACTACTCTAATTGTTCAGAGTGTAAGCATTTCCTGGGTTTCCTTGAAAACCTTTGGAACTTTGTAACACTCTAAAGAGAAAGCCTTGGATTTGGGAGCCGAACTTGGTATAAGGCATATGTTGGACATAAAAGTTTCTTTGCGCTTCTTCGGGCCTGTTGTAGTTATTGATGTATTCAGCTTTTATTTCCTTTAATGTTTTTTTTGTCCAGTTTTGTAATAACTTGTAATAAATGAACATGGGGACCTAGTGAAAGGGAATGTGGGAGGGGTTTACTTTCTTGCATCAATATCATATAGATACCATGCCCATAGGCTTTAATTTCTTGCATCAATATCATATAGATACCATGCCCATAGGCTTTACATTATTGCAGAAATATCATCTAAATATCATGTCTATAGGCTTTACATTATTGCACCAATATCACCTAGATATCATGTCTATAGGGTTTTACATTATTGCATCAATCTCATATAGTTACCATGTATATAGGGTTTTACAGTGTTGCATCAATCACATAGATACCATGTCTATATGGCTTTGCATTCTCATAATTTCACATTACTCTGAACCTGTAATGTCTTTTAAAATGTTAAATTTGTTGTTTCAACTACTTCGTCAGCCTAAGTTTAATGCTTTAAGGTATTTTAAACTTTTCTTCTTGCATCCCCTTTAGTATTCAAGCTGTTCGGCTGAATGTAAGCCATTTCTAAACTCTTCTGCAACTTCAATATTCTTTTCAACAGAGTCACGTCTGAAACTAATGTTTTTCCTCTAAAAATCAACTGATTTCTAAGTCCTGTCAACTCCTAAAATGGGCCCGAGGAGCTCGAAGCAGATTTTCTATCAAACTGTTATGTGTTAAACTAATATTCCCACTCTTTTAACCTCTTTTAAAGACCAAATCAGTATTTGAAGTTATGCTAAATTAGCTGCTGTAATGTTACGGGGTTTTATTTGAGCTTTTTACTGTCTTATTTGCATACCTCATATATGCTACATGTTTTGACTGTCGTTCTAGTATTTTACCTTTGAAACTCCATATATATCCTATCTCTCTCCCCCTTCTTAGGATTAGAAGTCCTAATACCCCAAGACTTACAGGTTGGGACGATTATTAGCATGCAATAAGTAAACGATACCAACGCGCTTAAATACCTTAACGGGGTGGGAATGGTAGAATATGGAGATGATGACCGGTAAGCTAATACCATAAGTGACCCCTCTTTGAGGAGTCTGTGCAGGGTATTCTACCGATGTGATCCATATAATAGTTAAACCTAGGACCCTTCTCTCTTTTATTTTCTTTATTTAAATGTTTTCCAATAGTGATGTTTTCTTTCAAATCAATCCTCTTTTACTTTCAAATTTATGCCCTTCCTTCTTCTTTTAAAGCTTTCCAAATTGTGTGAATGTTATACATGTAAATCTTATTTGTCTATTTGCTCCATCTCTTCATAAAGTCACAATTAACACGGCCGAGAACAACACTAGTGGATCTTGAGGGGTGCCTAACACCTTCCCCTCGAGATAATCTTAAGCCCTTGCCCGAACTCTGGTTTTCTTTTCAAAATACTCCCTTCTTAAATTGTCCTAATGCATTATAATCATTAGGCGGCGACTCTTCAAATTCAGTAACCCAATTCCCAAACGGGAATGAGAGTTGTTTATCCCATAATGTCGTAAACCCGATTTCGCTTTTGAAAAAGGGAGCGTCGACAGCACGACGACTCTACTGGGGATTTTTTCTTTAAGACTTTTACCATTACGTGTTTTGTGACTTTATTGCTTTCTTTACTACCTTTATTGCTTTAATCATTTCTTCTTAATGACTAACTTGTTTCTTCATGTCTTCCTTTTTTTCAACTATTTACTGCTTTACTGCCTTGACTTTATTTCAATTCTGTCTTAAATTTCGAGCATCTATTGTAATCATTATCGTATGAACGTGGAAATACCTGTACTTATTTCACTGTTGTAATTGCATCCTTCAACATCATTTTTCACTCGTGACAAAAAAATCCAATAGCAACACTTATAATGAGTGGTTGCGCTCTTCCAATATTAATAGACCCCTTAAATTTGGCAAAGGAATATTTGCGGTAAAACCAGTTGATCAACAGCGTAGTCGACGGTTCCGTGCCTTTCCCTCTTGTGTTGTCCACTCAAGGGTACCTTGTCTAGCACTTCAAAGTAGAAACGTTACTCTGTCTAACTGTTCATGCATCATGGTCAAACATAGCCGAGTCAGTTATGTTGTACGCATAATTACTCATTAGGATAGCATAAAGCAAAAGTCCATCGGGTTTCCTTGAAACCCAAACGGATATTCATGTTATATGCATTGATTTGGAGCACTAAATACCTTTTGCTAATTATTGATTTAAATAATTGAGTCTGGTGGGGCTAAGGTCCTAACACTTTATTTTGTAGGAAGTGAGGCACGAGGTTCCCAGATTCGGTATGGTATCAAACATTCACCCAAAGTTACTAAGCTGGTGGGAGGATCTGCATGGTAGTGATTGGGTTTATGTCCGCAAGCCCTTAGGAAATCTTCCTTCACTCCTGGAATTTAGGCTAGATAACAAGATTGTGGAAGCTGCTATTATGTTTTGGGATAGTGAACGATCTGTCTTCCGCTTTGGGGGTATTGAAATGACGCCACTGTTGGAGGAAATTGGCAGTCTAGCCGGAATTCCTTGGTATAGCCCGAGGCTGCTTATGCCAGAAAACCTCAAAGGTAGAGGGTTCTTGAAAATGATGGGGCTCAAGAAGAATCCTAATCTGACCATCCTGAAGGACTCCTACATATCCTTAGGCTTCATGTATGCAAGGTTCGAACGTAGCTAATCCTACTGCACTCACATGCACGAGTTCACCCTCACCTCTTTGGGGCATATACATAGGAGAGCCTTTGTATTCATGTTCAATTTCCTGGGCGTGATAGTCTTTCTAATAAAGAAGGCTAGAATCCACACGAGACTAGCCATGGTAGCCAAAGCCATAATGGAGGGTATCGATAAGCAGACATTCAACATAGCACCCATGATCCTCGCCAAACTGTATCGAGCCTTGGAGAAATGTCAACGAGGGCACCACACTTCGAAGGGTGCAACCTGCTACTACAAATCTGGCTCATTGAACATCTTCAGAAGGGAGATTATAGACAGGAGATCATACGCCGGGACTTGGATGACCATATCGCTTTCCATCATCCAAAGCGAATGCACTTCATGGCGGATATGTTCGCTCGCCCGGAAGATGCAAGTGGATAGGTAGAACTATTAGAGAACCTGAAAGAAGAGCAGGTACAATAGATGTGCGAGTGGTTTCCAACTAGGGAGTTTATCATTCGGTCTAGGGATGCACCATTCTTTGTACTTATCGGCTTAAGAGGAACTTACCCTTATGTCCCTCTGCGAGTCATGAGGCAAGCGGAAAGAAAATAGATTATACCAAGGGTAGAAAAGATGAGTCACTACATGGCTGACTTCCAAGATGACGATAGCCCACATAGGTGCCGGGCTTAGCATATGTGGCATTCCAAACTCATTTTGGAAAAGGAATCTATGGAACCAGATAGGTATCAGGCTGGGCATGCTCCACTTTATCCGGAATGGTTCGAAGACGATCATATTGGCTTGGGAAAAACAGGTTTCATCCATGGTCACAGGGTTATTGATGAGGAGACTGCCGCAAAGGTCAAGTACAATCAGCTACGCAAATGGATGCGAGTGTGCAAAAGTGAGCACCGGGTTAGTACTGGAGGCCCAAGAGAAGCTAATTAATGAGTGGAAGGACATGGTTGTCCGCGCGAACAACAGTTTAGGGTACTTGGAATAGGTTTAGTGGAGCTGGAAGGAAAGTTTCTGAAAAGGATCAACGACTGTCAGGAAGCTGAAGGTAACGAAGGTGGGCACTTAGCTCAGGCTTACTTGTTGCTGGGACTGCACGAGTTGATGAAACTGCACGAGGGAGGAAAAGATACCGAATCTGGGGAAGGTTCTTCTGGGACCAAGTAGTTAGGATTTTTACTGCTTTCTTGATGTAATAAGGCCACTGGCCATTAGTGACAATTTCTCTTTATTTTAGTTTGTTTTGACTCGCTCTATTTTCTATCGATTAAATGAGGCACTTGGTGTTATAAGTTCTCCAAATCATATATGTCGCTAGGCCTACCTCAGGCACAATGAGGCACCCAAAATAGGAAATGACTTATATTCTTGCAACAACGTGTTTAAATACCGCAAAGTTTTCTTTCTCATAATCCGCACTAACTTTTTACCTTTTTGTTTTTCTAAGTATTTTTCTACTATGGCTCTAAGGCGTTTTGCTTTACTGATTATTTTCTAGGGTTTCGAGTTAATGTGTTCTATGCTTTCCATCATGCTGTTCTGTTTTTTTGTTCATCTTCATCTGTGATACTCCTTATGCTCTATGTGTAATGGAAACCCTACATTTTAAGGGGGTTTTCCATTTTCTCTATGTGAAACCCTAGCCGCCTCTAATTCTCGCTTGTGTGTTTCTGCTACATGTTATTCAACTACTTCCTGTTTATGCATGCTCGAATCTATGTATCGTTTTATATTGTCACATTTCCTCTTTTCTGAAGAGCCCTAATTTGAGAAAATCGATTTTGTACAGTTTGTTTGTTCTTTAATTGAGACCTGTTTTTTGACTAAGTTCAAATAAGCTAGTATGTGTAATCCCTTGATTTTCTAGGTAATGGACCTGCCTTATGTGTTCACCTGTATGAATTTTCAAATTCTTTACATGTATTTGCCATATATTCTGTGACTGATACTTGATTTTCTTTCCAAAATTTAGCTAATGTTTATTTACCTCAAGCCGGTTCCTTAATTAAAGGAAACCTTCTCCTTAATTATTTGTGATTGGTACTGATTGAATATTTTCTTGCCTTAGCGCTGCTTCTTTTTCAAACTATAAAAAGCCTTAACCTTTCTCACTTCACACACTGTATTCACTCTCTAAGTTCACTCACCGAAAAGCTCCCTCTTCTCTTCTATAATCTTCTCTATTACTTGCTCTATTGCTAGAGTTAGCCGGCAGAAAGCCAAGGCTAGCTATAAGGATCCATCTTTGCTTTGTGACTCAAGTTTGCAACTGGTAGGCTCTTAATTTACACTACCAGTCTCTAAACTACCTATTTACTTAATCTTGTACTTTTGCCTATTGATGTTCAGTTGAGTTAATTGCATGCTTAACCCCCTTTCCCCTTTCCCTTGTCTGCTTGTGTATTTCAGTTTATGTTTTTAGCATGTTTAATCCCCTTCCCCCTTCCCCTTGTCAATTATGTTTAACTTCAACATGTAAATCCTTCTTCCCTTTCCCTTGTCTATTTGTGTTCAGTATTTCATTTAAGTTTCAGTATGTTTAAACCCTTTCCCCTTCCCCTTGCTTGTTTATTGTTCATTGTTTGGGTTTGGGTTCCTGTACACCACTTTCCCCTGAATACTTTAAATTAGTCCTGTGTTTTCCAAGAATTCTCATGTGAATCCTCTTTCCCTTAGCCCCTGTTTGTATATGAGTGTGTTTTGGATTACGGTGGCACCTCATTGCCACTCCTTGTTTAGAACTAAGGTTGTTAACAGCTTATACTCAAAGTAATCCCATTCCCCATCCCTTATATTATTTGTTTGAGCCTTGACAAAGTCTTGTTGGTGTCCTAATCACCATACAGGACCTACTCTGACTTATTTTCAAGTCTGCTCTTGCTTGTTAAACCATGTAAGAGGTTAGGTGTGTGCCAGTCTCACTTCATGGCTAGGTATGACCACCTCTTACATTGGTCTTCCTCTAATTCCTCACTTTTACACTTATTTTAGTTCTTTAAGTCCTCCCCCCCCTCTGGTAAGCCATGCTTAGGGACCCTGGAGTCTCCTCTGAACTTGGATGCCTTAGGGCTGGTAGTTCCACACATGCACTACTCTAATTGCTCAGAGTGTAAGCATTGCCTGGGTTTCCTTGAAAACCTTTGGAACTTTATAACACTCTAAAAAGAAATCCTCGGATTTGGGAGCCCAAACTTGGTAAAAGGCATATGTTGGACATTAAAGTTGCTTTGGGCTTCTTCGATCCTGTTGTAGTTATTGATGTATTCAACTTTTATTTCCTTTAATGATTTTTTTGACCAGTTTTGTAATAACATGTAATAAATGAACTTGGGGACCTAGTGAAAGGGAATATGGGAGGGGTTTACTTTCTTGCATCAATATCATATAGATACCATGCCCATAGGCTTTACTTTCTTGCATATATCATATAGATACCATGCCCATAGGCTTTACTTTCTTGCATCAATATCATATAGATACCATTCCCATAGGCTTTACTTTCTTGCATCAATATCATATAGATACCATGCCCATAGGCTTTACATTATTTCACCAATATCATCTAGTTATCATGTCTATAGGATTTACATTATTGCACCAATATCACCTAGATATCATGTCTATAGGGTTTTACATTATTGCATATCATTCTCATATAGTTACCATGTCTGTAGGGTTTTACATTGTTGCATCAATCACATAGATACCATGTCTATTGGGCTTTGCATTCTCGTAAATTCATATAGAAACCATGCCTATAGGTTTGCATTCTTATAATCTCTCCTAGAAAACATGCATATAGGGATTTCTAAAATGCTAGGCAAAATATTAGGTCGTTTAAATTCGTGTAAAGCAGTAACAAAAAGGGCTAATAAGCATGTCATAAAGGTCCAAACTCGCCCAGTGATTAAAACGTTTTTCAGTTGTCCCTAAGTCTGTTTACTTTGAAATTGGGCCCAGGTCTGCCCCATTCACATTACTTTGAACCTGTAATGTCTTTTAAAATGTCAAATTCTTGGTTTCAGCTACTTCGTCCGCCTATGTTTAATGCTTTTAGGTCTTTTAAACTTTTCTTCTTGCATCCCCCTTTGTATTCAAGTTGTTCGGCTGAATGTAAGCAATTTCTAAACTCTTCTGCAACTTCTATTTTCTTTTCAACAGACTCGCCTTTGAAAATAATGTTTTTCCTCTAAAAATCAACTGATTCTAAATCCTGTCAACTCCTAAAACGGGCCCGGGGAGTTCGAAGAAGATTTTCTATTCAACTTTTATGTGTTAAACTAATCTGCCCACTCTTTTAACCTCTTTAAAGAACAAATCAGTATTTGAAGTAATGCTAAATTAGTTGCTATAATGTTACTGGGTTTTATTTGAGCTTTTGACTGTCTTATTTGCATACCTTTTATATACTACATGTTTTGACTGTTGTTCTAGTATTTTACCTTTGAAACTCCATATATATCCTATCTCTCTCTCCCCCTTCTTAGGATTAGAAGTCCTAATAACCCAGGACTAACAGGTTGGGACGGATATTAGCATGCAATAAGTAAATGATACCAACGCGCTTAAATACCTTAAGGGGGTGGGAAGGGTAGAATATGGAGATGATGACCAGTACGCTAATACCATATGCGACCCCTCTTTGAGGAGTGTGTGCGGGGTATTGTACCGATGTGATCCATATTATAGTTAAACTTAGGACCCTTCTCTCTTTTATTTTTCAAATGTTTTCCTATTGTGATGTTTTCTTTCAAATCAATCCTCTTTTATTTTCAAACTTATACCCTTCCTTCTTCTATTAAAGCTTTCCAAGTTGTGTGAATGTTATATATGTAAATCTTACTTGTCTATTTGCTCCATCTCTTCATAAAATCACAATTAACACGGCCGGGAACCACACTAGTGGATCTTGAGGGGTGCCTAACGCATTCCCCTCGAGATAATCTCAAGCCCTTGCCCGAACTTTGGTTTTCTTTTCGAAATAATCTCTTCTTAAAGTGCCCAAATGCACTATAATAATTATGCGGCGACTCTTCAAATTCATTAACCCAATTCCCAAACGGTAATGAGAGTTGTTTAGCCCATAATGTTGTAAACCCGATTTCTCTTTTGAAAAATGGGGCATCGACAGGCGCGCATCCCGATCCAATATAATATATAAGATGCTGCAACGCGCAGCCTGATCCAATAAATATAGTCGCATGCGCTCACTGGGGGTGTGTACAGACTCCGTAGGGTTTCCTTCAGCCCAAGCGCTATTATACTGCGGCGTGCAGTCCGATCCATATATCATTGCAGCGTGCAGTCCAATCCATATAATATATCACTGCGGCGTGTAGTCCGATCCATATAATATACTACTGCGGCGTGCAGTCCGATCCATGTAATATACTACTGCAACGTGCAGTCCGATCCACATATATGTGTATGTATATACTGATGTGGTGTGCAACCCGAACCGATGTATATATATCAATTAGCCTCACTACGGGGTCCTTGAACCCTTTCACTCAAAATAGACATGGCCTCTCGAGCCCACTCAGCTAAGACAGGGTATTCAACCCTAGGTATTGCTCATTCGGGGTGCAAGTTACAAGGTCCGGTCTATGTCATGATTTATAGTAAAAGTCAGAACAGATGGTATGTGTCCAATAAGTATATTGAGGTCAATAAGCTCAACATACTCCTTAGGAGTTCTACAGATCGGCAGAAGGCCCCATACATGGCAACTAGCCCAAATTATACGAGTTCAATCTCAGTCTCAGCCAAAAGTACAGTAAGTTATCAATTGATATGGACCAAGTCCAAGTCCCCAGCAGATACATCACCACGCTCATCAAAAGACGCGTATCTCATCTCAACATAGTAATGCATAGTGCAAATACGAGGTTTCAAACCCTCAGTATGTCATTCATAACCGTTACTCACATCGAACCGGCCAAAATCCTAGCCCGCCTTGCGCTTTCCTCGCAAATCGATCTCCTCGAGTGTGGAATCTGATCAAAACACAAGGAATATGTTATAATAAGGTAATGGAACATAACCCAATAGAAAGAACATGAAAAACACCCAAAAATACGAAGTAGGCAAAACTCGAGCCCCGGTCCCACTTCTTGAAAAATTATAAAATTCACATCACCGAAATCCTCGTCTCGCCACGAGACCGTACAGATACAGTTCATCAAAATCGGAGTCCAAATGGGCCATCAAATCCAAAATTTTCATTTCAAAATCAAGCCCTAAATTCTCCAATTTTCATCCAATTTTCAGAGATTTAGATGATGATTCTTTAATAAAATCACGTAACTAGCTCATAAAACTTACATCCAATCGAAACCTAGGTGAAATCCTCTTACTCCCTCGTCCAATAGTTCCAAAATGCGCTCAACAATGGTGGAAAATGATATTAGCTCGCAGATGATAAGTTATAAAACCCTTCCGTCCGCCCAGGTAAATTTTCTATGCGATCGCATCATCTCACATGCGATCGCATTGAACTAATATTCCAGGCCTCCAAAATGGCCTATGCGATCGCAACACCTTTTATGCGATCGCATTGTTTCGGAATCCAACACTACACGATCGCAATACTTGCCTCGCGATCGCACTGCACAACTTCCCCCCCCCCTCAGGAAACCCAAGCCCATTACACTACGCGATCACATAAGACCCCCTGCGATAGCAGAGAACAACTTCCCCAACCTATGCGATCGCATACTCCTGAACGCGTTCGCATTGAACAATTTTCAAAGCCTCCCCAAACCTTCTGTGCAATCGCAACAGCACTCCAGCGATCGCATTGAACAAAGTCTGCAACATTTATGACACCAAAATCTGATCTCCTAGCCAACCAAAAATGATCCTTTTGAACCTCCGAAATCACACCGAGGCCCCCGGGACTTGTTCCAATCATAGAAACATGACCAACAACACAAAAATCATAAATGCACGACGGGTTCAAGCCTAAGTTAAACTAAAACTTCCGAAACTCACATTGGATCGAAAACCCGACCAAACAACATCCGATTGACCTGAAATTTGCAAACTTATCCAAAATCACCTAGCGAAGCGACGAAAACTCTCAAAATTCCATTCCTACCCTCGGATCAAAATTTCCCCTATGAACTGGAAGTTGGCAAAATTCAAACTTAGCCAATCCAAGCCTAATTCTACACCTGATCTCCGAATTCAGTTCCGATTTCACTTTCAATTCATAAATCACCACCTGAAACTAGCCGAATCGTCGAAAATCCATTTTGAGCCCAATAACTCATAAGTCAACATCCGGTTGACTTTTCCAAACTAGCCTTCTCTTAAAGGGATGAATTTACTCAATTCCAACCAAACTCTGATCGAATCACTTCAAACTCTACAAACACATATGATGAAACATAAAGAAGCATAAAACTAGGAAAACGAGGCAGTAACACATGTGACGACGGGCCGGGTCATCACATCCTCCCCAACTAAAACAAACGCTCGTTCCCGAGCGGGTCAAGAAACATACCTGGACCCTCAAACAAATGAGGATATCTGGTCTGCATCTCCTGCTCGGTCTCCAAAGTGGCCTCCTCCATGGGCTGACTTCTCCACTGCACCTTCACCAAAGATATGTCCTTTGATCTCATTTTTCGAACCTGACGACCCAAAATAGCCAGTGGCTCCACATCGTAGGTCCAATCCTCATTCAGCCGGATCCTATTAAAGTCTAATACATGAGTCGGGTCCCCAACATACTTCCTGAGCATTGAAGCATGGAACACCGGATGAACCCCCGACAAGCTGGGTGGCAAACCAAGAATATAGGCCACCTCCCCAATCCTCCTGGGAATCTCAAAAGGTCCAATGAACCGTGGACTCAGCTTGCCTTTCTTACCAAACCTCATCACGCCTTTCATAGGTGAAACCTTCAAAAAAACCTTCTCGCGCACCATATAAGATACATCACGAACCTTACGGTGCGCATAACTCTTTTGATGTGACTGAGCGTTCGAAGTCTCTCGTGGATAACTTTCACTTTCTCTCCTAAACTAACTCTGTCCCTAATAGTCTAGCCTCGCCGGGCTCAAACCAGCCAACTGGAGATCTACACCGTCTCCCATATAAAGCCTCACACGGCGCCATCTGAATGTTTGATTGATAACTGTTGCTATAAGAAAACTCTGCAAGCGGCAAGAACTCAGCCCAAGAACCTCCAAAATCAATAACGCAAGCACGTAACATATTCTCCAATATCTGAATAGTACGCTCAGACTGTACGTTCGTCTGAGGATGAAAAGCTGTGCTCATCTGAATCTAAGTGCCCTACTACCGATGAACAATCCTCCAGGACTGGGAAGAAAACTGATTACCCCTGTCTGACATAACAAAAACAGGAACTCCGTGCAACCTCACAATCTCACAGATGAAAATCTCTGCAAACCGCTCCGAAGAATAGGTGGTACACACCGGAATGAAGTGCGCAGACTTGGTCAGCCTATCCACAATCACCCAAATAGAATCAAAGTTCCTCGAGGTACGAGGGAGACCACTCACAAAGTCCATAGTAATCCTCTCCCATTTCCACTCTAGAATATCTATCTGCTGAAGTACACTACCGGGTCTCTGATCTTCATACTTGACCTGCTGACAATTGAGACACCTATCCACATAAATCACAATGTATTTTTTCATTCTCCTCCACCAATAATGATTTCATAAGTCCTGGTACATATTCGCGGCACCCGAGTGAATAAATACCGCGAGCTGTGGGCCTCATCTAATATCAACTCTCGGAGGCCATCCACATTGGGCACGCAAATCCGGCCCTGCATCCATAATACACCATCACTATCAATAGTCACATATCTTGCATCATTGTGCTGGACCCTATCCTTTAGGACAAGGAAATGCGGGTCATCATATCGGCGCTCCCTAATGTGATCATACAAAGAAGACTGGGAAACCACAAAGGCCAACACCCGATTGTGCTCAGAAATATCCAACCTCACCATCTGATTAGCCAAAGCCTGAACATCAATTGCAAGGGGCCTCTCCTCAACTGGAATATATTCTAAGCTACCCATACTCACCGCCTTCCGGCTCAAAGCATCGGCCACTACATTGGCCTTTCCCCGATGATACAATATGGTAACATCATAATCCTTAAGTAACTCAAGCCACCTCTGCTCTCTCAAATTGAGGTCCTATTGGTTAAACAAGTGCTGAAGACTACGATGATCCGTGAACACCTCATAGGACACGCCATATAGATAGTGCCACCAAATCTTCAAAGAATGAATTATAGCAGCCAACTCTAAGTCATGAACACGGTAATTTTTCTCATGAGGCTTAAGTTGACGCGAAGCATACGCAATAAATCTACCCTCCTGCATCAAAACATATCTATCCCATCTCTCGAAGCATCACAATATACCGAATAAGAGCCTGAAGCAAATGGCAATACTAGGACCGGAGCTGTAGTCAAAGCTGACTTGAGCTTTTGGAAGCTCTCCTCACATTCATCTGACCACACAAATGGTGCATTCATCTGCGTCAACTTCGTCAAGCGGGAAGCAATAGATGAAAATCCCTGAACGAACTCACGGTAATAACACGCCAGACCAAGAAAACTCCGAATCTCAGTAGCCGAGGACGGTCTGGGCCAACTCTGCACCGCCTTAATCTTCTTTGTGTAAACCTGTATACCATCACCGGACACCACGTGTCCCAGAAAAGCCACAAAACTGAGCCAGAACTCACACTTGGAGAACTTTGAATAGAACTTCTCCTCTCTCAACCTCTGCAATACCACCCTCAAGTGTTGTGCGTGCTCCTCCTGGCTACGCGAGTACACCAGAATATCATCAATAAACACAATCACAAAAGAATCCAGATACGGGCGAAATACACTGTTCATCATGTTCATGAATGTGGCTGGGGCATTAGTCCACCCAAATGACATAACCAGAAACTCATAATGCCCATATCTCATCCGAAAAGCTATCTTCTTGATATCAGAATCTCTAATCTTCAGCTGGTGGCAGCCTAAACGGAGATCAATCTTAGAGAATACCTTTTCCCCTGAAGCTGGTCAAACAAAAACTCAATACGAGGAAGCGGATACTTATTCTTCATTTTCACTTTGTTTAACTATCTCTAATCAATGCACATTGTAACTGTGCCATCTTACTTCTTTAAAAATAACACCGGTGCACCCCACGACGACACACTCGGGCAAATGAACCCTTTATCTAGGAGTTCCTGCAGCTGTTCCTTCAACTCCTTAAACTCTGCTGATGCCATACGATAGGGAGGAATACAAATGGGCTGAGTTCCCGGCACCAAATCAATACCAAAGTCAATATCCCTGTCCGGCGGCATGCCCGGCAGGTATGCTGGAAACACATCCGGAAATTCCCTCACCACGGGGACCGAATGAAGACTAGGATCCTTGGCTCCAACATCCCTCACAATTGCTAGATATGATAAGCATCCCTTCCCAACCATCCGCTGGGTCTTTAAGAAAGATATTACCCTGCTGGGTACACAATCAGTCGTAGCACGCCATACGATCATCGGGATACCCGGCATAGCCAATGTGACTGTCTTAGCGTGACAGTCCAGAATAGCATGGCACGGTGATAGACAGTCCATACCCAGAATATAACCAAAATCTGCCATGCTCTGTAGTAGAAAGTCAAATCGGGTCTCCAGACCCCCAATGATAACAAGACAGGACCAGTGCACGTGGTCCACAATAACAGTATCACCCACCGGGGTAGATACGTGCACATGTAACACAAGACACCCTCGGGTACTCCCCAAATGATGATCAAAGTAAGAATATACATAAGAATATGTGGATCCATGATCAAATACAACTGAGGCATCCCTGTGGCAGACTGAGATAATACCTGTAATAACAGCATCCGAAGACACATCATCTGACTTGCCTTGAAGAGCATATCAACGAGCCTGACCATCACCGGATCGGCCTCCCCCTATGGGGAGACCCCTAACTGCCTGACCCTCACCCCTAGCTGACTGGGCAGGTGCTACAGACACTGGGCCAGAAGACGAGGGTTGACCCGTCTGCTGAGATGAACTAAAAGAACGACGGTGACACTCCCTCCGTATATGCCCAAACTTGCCACACTCATAACAACTCCCTGGTGCTGGGTGCTGGCACTGAAGGGAACCCCTTGCACCAGTGTGGCCGGCTGAAGAACACGACTGAGATGAACCCTGAACAGATGGGGCATGAGACGAACTCTGCGGTGGAAGTGCGCTCAGAGATGGCTGACCCTACTGGGAGCCCTGATAACCCCGACCAGAAGATGAACCACGATACTCTAACTGAGCTGTCTATGGAGCCCTGAAAGAACGACCGCTGCTCTACAGAGACTGGCTCCTAGACGGAGCACCACTGGAGCCACCTGATTCTCGAGGCCTCTTGGCCTCCCTCTCCTTTCTTTCCTGACGGCGAGCCGTCTCAATATCACGGGCTATATCCACCGCCTCCTCAGAGGTGTGACTCAGGACCCTCTCACAAGTCATCATTATATGAATGGGATAAATGAGACCGTCCACAAATCGTCTAATCCTCTCCTGATCTTTGTGAAGCATCCAGAGAGCATATCATGCTAACTCTGAAAATCTCGTCTCCTACTGTGTCCCTGAAATATCTCTCTGACGAAGACACTCGAACTGCCTGCATAACTCCTCCCTCTGAGATCGAGGAACCGACTTCTCCAGAAAAATAGTGGAGAACTCCTGCCAAGAACATGGTGCTGCACCTGCCGGCCTACGCCGCTCATAAGCCTCCTACCAGGTAAAGGCTGCTCCTGAGAACTGAAAAATGGTAAAAGATACCCCACTAGTCTCCAAGATCCCTGCTGTGCTAAGCATGCGTCGACACTTTTCAAGAAAACCCTAGGCATCATCTCCTGGAACATCGCTAAAAGTAGGAGGTGAAAGCCTCATGAACCTCTCAAGACGACGCTACTCGTCATCTGGCATCAGTGGCACCCCATCTCCCTGAACTGGAACAACTGGCTCAACAGGGGCAACAAGCAGAACTGGTGGTGCCTCTGAGGTATGCAAACCCTGTGCACCCTGCTCTGGAATGCGAGCTGCGGGAGTCTGATGACCACCCCCGTCTTGAGATTTAGCTGCGGTAGTAGCCGAGAGTGCCTGAGCCAGGCCAGTGAAAACCAATAAGATCTGAGCCAGGGCCTCCTGAAGACCCGGAATCACAATGGGCATTGCTGGTGCCTGAGCAGGTGCTGTTGGAACCTCTGTAGCTGGAGGCTGATCTTGAATGGGGGCAACTGGTGGGTCAACTGGTGCTGCCCCTGATTCTCTGCCTCAACCATGACCACGGTCGCATCCTCGTCCTCTAGTGGATGGCAATGGTGGTCGTCCGCCACATCCGGTCGCACGTGTTCTCGCCATCTGCGAGAGAATAGAATACATAAGTTTAATTCTCGGATCAACAAAGTCGCATGATAAGAATTTCAAGAATATGAAGTTTTTCTAAAGGTTCTGCAGCCTCTCGAGAATAAGTACAAACGTCTCCGTACCGATCCGCGAGACTCTACCAAATCGGATCAAGACTCATGAGGTCTAGTAACCTAGACTCTGATACCAACTTGGCACGACCCCAACCCGGTCGTGATGGCGCCCAACACATTGCTAGGAAAGCCCGACCAATCACACTCACGTTCTGAGCTAGAAGCTCACATCCTTAAATCAAAATCATTAATAACGAGAGAAAATTCGAAACTTTTGCAGTTATATATAGAAAACATACCAGCATCCAATAATAGCAACCTCCCACAGATCTGGGGGTCATGAGTCCCGAGCCTCTACTAGAATAGTGTAATAACAATAAAATATATCATAATCTGAGTACGTAAAAATATCAAAAATATAGAAGTAGTGGAGGAGTAGAGTCCTGCGGACGCCAAGCAGCTACCTCCACAAGCTCAGGTAATATCCAGAAAATCCGTTGAAAGATTAACTCTGCCCTAAGGTACCTGTATTTGCACACATGGTGCAGGGAGTAGAGTGAGTACTTCCAACTCAGTGAGTAATATCAATAAATAACAACTGACAGTAAGAAATCCGTTAAAATCACTATACAATTCTATTACCACCAGTAAAGACAGTAGATAAGTACCAAACAGGGAAAAGGAATCTGATAAATACTTTCCTTTACGTCTGACCAGTTACTAACACTGCTGCGGCGCGCTGCCCGACCCAACACCATATCTATATATATACACATACTGCTACGGCACGAGCCCGATCCAGTATAATATATACGATGCTGCGGCGCGCATCCCGATCCAATAAATATAGTCGACTGCGCTCACTGGGGGTGTGTACAGACTTCGGAGGGGCTCCTTTAGCCCAAGCGCTATAATACTGCGGCGCGCAGTCCGATCCATATAATATATCACTACGGCGTGCAGTCCGATCCATATAATATATTATTGCGGCGTGCAGTCCGATCCATGTAATATACTACTGCGACGTGCAACCCGACCCTATGTATATATATCAATTATCCTTACTACGGGGTCCTTGACCCCTCTCAGTCAATATAGACTTGTCCTCTCGGCCCACTAAGTTAAGACAGGGTATTCAACCCTAGGTACTGCTCATTCGAGATGCAAGTTACAAGGTCCGGTCTATTTCATGATTTTATAGTCAAAAGTCAGGACAAATGGTATGTGTCCAATAGGTGTAGTGAGTTCAATCAGCTCAACATACTCCCTAGGAGTTCTACAAATCGGCAAAAGGACCAAAACATGGCAACTAGCCTAAATAATACGAGTACAGTCTCTGTCTCAGCCAAAAGTACAGTAAGTAATCAATCGGGATGGACCAAGTTCGAGTCCCCAGCAGATACATCACCATGCTCATCACAAGACGCGTGTCTCATCTCAACATAGCACCGTATAGTGCAAATACGGGATTTCAAACCCTCAGTATATCATTTATAACCATTACTCACCTTGAACCGGCCAAAATCCTAGCTCGCCTTGCACTTTCCTTGCAAATCAACCTCCTCAAGTGTGGAATTTGATCAAAACCACAAGGAATATGTCATAGTAAGCTAATGGGACATAACCCAATCGAAAGAACTCGAAAAACACGAAAAACTACAAAGTTGGCAAAACCCGAACCCGGGGACCACTTCTCGAAAAATTACAAAATTGATATCACCGGAATCCTCATCTTGCCACAAGTCCGTACATATACAGTTCATCAAAATCGAAGTCCAAATGGGCCACCAACTCCCAAATTTTCATTTCATAAACCAAGCCCTAAATTCTCCAATTTCCACCCAATTTTCAGAGACTTAGATGGTGATTCTTCAATAAAATCACGTAATTAGCTCATAAAACATACCTCAAGTCGAAACCTTGGTGAAATCCTCTTACTCCCTCGTCCAATAGCTCCATAATGTGCTCAACAATGGTGGAAAATGATATTAGCTCGCGGATGACATATTATAAAACCCTTCTGTCCGCCCATGTATTTCTTTTATGAGATCGCATCACCTCACCTGCGATCGCATTGAAAAACTTTTCCAGGCCTCCAAAATGGCCTATGCGATCGAAACACCTACTACACGATCGCATTGCTTCCAAGTCCAACACTACGCGATCGAAATACTTGCCTCGCGATCGCACTGCACAATTTCCCCCCTCAGGAAATCCAGGTCCATTACACTACGCGATTGCATAAGACCCCCTACAATAGCAGAGAATAATTCGCCAACCTATGCGATCGCATACCTCTGAACCCGATCACATTGAACAATTTTCAAAGCCTCCCCAAACCTTCTATGTGATCGCAACAACACTCTTGCGATCGCATTGAACAAATTCTGCAACATTTATGACAGCAAAATCTGATCTCCTAGCCAACAAAAAATGATCCATTTGAACCTCCGAAATCACCCTGAGGCCTCTGGGACTCCTACCAAAAATACCAACCTACCGCAAAACATCATACGAACTTATTTCAATCATAAAAACACGACCAACAACACAAAACTCGTTACTTCACGACGGATTCAAGCCTAAGTTAAACTAAAATTTTCGAAACTCACATTCGATCTAAAACCTAACCAAATGACGTCCGATTGACCTGAAAATTTGCAGACATATCCAAAATGACCTAAAGAAGCTACAAAATCTCTCGAAATTCCATTCCGACCCCCAGATCAAAATCTCACTTATCTACCGAAATTCGCCAAAATTCAAACTTAGCCAATTCAAGCCTAATTCTACATCCAACCTCCAAATTCAGTTCCGATTTCACTCCCAAGTCATAAATCACCACTCGAAACTAGCCCAATCATCAAATATACATTCCGAGCCCTATAAGTCATAAGTCAACATCCGGTTGACTTTTCCAAACTAGCCTTCTCTTAAAAGGACTAATTGTCTCGATTCCATCCAAACTCTGACCGAATCACTTCAAACTCTACAAACACATATGATGAGAAGCATAAAATGGGAAAAATGGGGTGGTAACACATGTGACGACGGACGGTCGTTACACTAGTGGCTGCCATAATATTTGGTATAGTAGTAATGACTCATTCACACTATATACATTTGGCTCCACAACACGGGGCAACCCGGAAGGCCGATTTTATAGTGCAACTGAGGTTTGCAGTTTTGGCAGTTCTTCATCTCTTTTGTCCTTGTCATACAGATCTAAGCCTCAAAATAACTTTGAAAAAATAAGGCTACTATTTTATCCCGGTCGTTTTTCAGGGATCATTCTCGCCAATAAATTTTTTTCTTTTTCTTTTTTAGGGTCAAGATCGGAAGGTATCATACATAGAATTTTAAAAATGAGAGATGTGTTTTAGGGGAGGGTGTAGGTGGTGGGGGGAGAAAGAAATAGAAATGGGGGAGTTTTGGGGAACATGGGAATGGGGATTACTTTACTTATTTAAAATTTTACTTTCTTTTATTTTATTATTTTTTTATTATTAGTTCAATCATTTATTAGGTCAATTTTTTATGTCAATATTTGTTGTACATGTGAATTACACATTGTTGTCCAACTCAGCCATAATGTTGCCACATATAATTGGTCAACTGTCAAAGGTGTTTAAAATATAAATTTTGAGTGAGTATAAGTGTCCAATTGGAAAAATGCTAAGTTTGGGGACCGGAATGATAATGTGACACAAGTATAAGTGTCATTTAAGCTATTCTGCTTTATTTATTATGACATAATACATCTGTGAGAAACTTAGATTAAATACACAAGTATAAATTTTTCCGCTTCTTTCATTTTGACATTAACATATGGACTTATTGTTTACTCAAAAAGTATACATATTAGACCCTCTTCGTCACATGACATGATGTGTATAATACACCTAAAAGTTTCTGCCTTAGTCAACAAGGACTATCTAGTAACGCTGAACTTCAACTATTAATGGGTCTCAAATTTGGAACATTTTGCAAAGTTCAGGCAAATTTGGACCAATCCCTAATATATAACAATCGCATCCTAGGAGGAGCGAAGTGTAATCCAATCAAATAAGATAGGAGGCTTGAGTAATATTTTCTAACAGAGGTGGCAAAATGGATAAACTTTGCAAGTATATGTCCATATTATGTGATGACCCGGCCGGTCGTCTTTGGAATTATTCCTCGTTCCCCCATTAATTGTTTCCCCTAAGTTCATTTCTGCTATTTTGGTTTGTCGGGATGTTCGGTAATAGGATTCAGAGTGTTTTGGGACACTTAGTCCCTAAATGAGAGCTTAAATATTGAAAAATGGCCCATAATCAGGACAGTGTGAAGACAACATCTGAATGGAAATTTGATGGTTTCATTAGCTCTGTTAGGTGATTTCGGTGTTGGGAGCGTGTCTTGAATGTATTTTTGATGTGCGTATCTCATTTAGGCTAGAAATGCCGAAAGTTAGAATTTTGAAGTTTTCGGTCCGATAGGGAATTTTTGATCCGAGGGTCGGAATGGCATTCTGAAAGTTGCTGTAGCACCGTCATGTCATTTGGGACGTGCGTGCAAATTTCCAGGTCAGTTTGTCGTGTTTTGCTTAGTTTTTGAATTGGAAGTGAGTTTGGTTAAGTTTTGGAAGTTTTAGGTTCAAATCTTTGATTAAATGGTGTTCCTGGTATTGCCTTAGGTGATTTAAGGATTGGTGCAAGTCTGAATGATGTTAAGGGATAGGTTTGTAGGTTTGGTTGAGGTACCAGGGGCCTCGGGTTTGTTTCGGATGCTGGACGAGTTGATTTTGGGACATTGGATGAATCTTTGATGTTGCTTCTGTTGTTTCTGCATCTGTGGAAGGGGAGCAGCAATAGCGGTTACCATAGACGTGGCGTTGGAGCCGCGTATGCAGTCTGAGGAGAATTGGTCTAGGACCGTAAAAGCGGGAGGGAGGCTCGCTTAAGCAGTGATCGCAGAAGCGGTAAAGAGCTGCATGAGTGGTCCCTGGAGTGGGTAAATCAGGACGCTGAAGCGATTGTTTGGTCACCTAAGCGGTGACCATACACGCGGTCATTCAGCCGCAGAAGCGAAAATCGCTGTGTATTAAGAGATTTATCCGAGGGTTTAATTTCAAGTTGAAAAAATCAATTGAGAGCTCGGACCAAGGCGATTTCGAGTGAGTTTTGAAGGAGAGATTAATGGGTAATGTTTCTACGATCCTTTCTAGCTTTAACCCATCTTTTAGTTGTTAAATTAATCTTTTAAATTTTTATTAAGGTCCAAAAATGGAGAAATTTGAGTAGAAATTCATTGACTAAACAATTGGGATTTGAGGGTGCATTTGACCTCTGATTTGGAAATTGTTTATATGGTTAGACTCGTGAGAGTATGCGGTTTCTGAAAATGTGAAAATTACTTGATTCCGAGATTTTGGCCTGAGGGCATTTTGGTCATTTCACCTATTTTCGCGCCTTAGCTTTAGTTTTTAACAGTGTAATTAGTTACTTGCGATGTAATTTACAATGTGTAATTGGTTTGAATAGATTTGGGCCACTCGGAGTCAGATACTCGTGGCAAGGGCATTGTTTCTCATTGGTTTTGTACCAATTCGAGGTAAGTGGTTTGCATAACTTTGTGTGGGGGACCTTTTCCCTTAGGATATCCTTGTCATTTTAAATGCCTTGTGCGCAAGGTGACGGGCATGTACTTGTTCTTGTTGTAAAAAATTCACCTTACTTGGCTTATTTATACTGTGTTTCTTCACATATTTAATTATTGAAAATGAAACTTCACTTGTTTTGACTTAGGAAAAGAATGTTAGTAACTTATTTGATCTATTTGACTAAATTGTATTATCTGTCTTCTCTTGGAAAGCATGTTAGAAACTTAGTTTCCTTATTTGACTAAATTGCAATATTTGTCCTTCTTGTGGAGCATGTTAGATTCTCGATTTTATTAGTTATTCGCATTCCGCTTCATTGTCGTTAAATATTGGTTTTTGTGGTGCATTTACTATTGGTACTACGGGACAGCATTCCAAAAGCTCCCCCCGTTCGTATTTTGTTTCGAGGTTTGGAAGTACGGGATACCAAGAGATCCCCAGCACTGGATTATATGACTGGCGGATACTAAGAGATCCCTAGTACAGAATTTATTTTCTGGAGGATACTAAGAGATCCCCAGGGCAGGACTAATTAACTGCAGGATACTGGGAGATCCTTGGGATACTTGGAGATCCCTTGATTATGTGATGAGGATACAGGGAGATCCTCAAGATACTTGAAGATCCCTTGCTTATATGATGAGGATACTAGGAGATCCTTTGGAATACTTGGAGATCCCCGATGATAAATAGCATGTAATGATTGTTCTTGCTTTGTAGAATTGCAATATAGTCTATTCCGTTTTTCTTATTGTTTGTTAGATATTCGAGATTTACGTATTTCCAACTGCTATTTCATTTCATATTTATTCTTATGTTTATCTCAGTAGGGGCCTCGACCTTCCTCGTCACTACTCCATCGAGGTTAGGCTTGGCACTTATTGAGTACCACCGTGGTGTACTCATGCTACTCTTCTACACACTTTTGTTGTATAGACCCAGGTACTTCTAGTCCGGCACGCTATTAGGGATTTTAGAGCTGCTTTGGATGCTTGAGGTATGCATTTGCCGCGTCCGCGGAGCCGAAGAGCCTTCTTCTATTCTACCTTTAGCTAATAGTTTCATTCATGTACTCAGTTGTTTAGACACTTTGGGATGTTACAGCAATATGTTATGTTTACTCTTAGCCTGGGTTGCCCGTGGGTATCCGGGTCTTGGAGGTTTTCATACATTAATTTTAGTAGACATGTATGTGCCAGGCGACATTTTATATATTTTCTTATGCTATTCAGTATTATTTATCGTATTCATAAAGGTTGTTGGATTTTCGCAATGTATTAGGCTTACCTAATCACGAAGACTGGGTGCCGCCATGACAGGTTCACGATTGGGCAACTAGGGTCGTGACAAGTTGGAACCATAGCTCTAGGTTCATAGGAGTCACGGGACACATGCCGCTTTATTAGAGTCTCGCTGATTGGTACAGAGACATTTGTACTTATCTACGAGAGGCTATGTAACTATTTAGGTAAAATCTTCACTTTATTTGAATTCTTGTCGTGCTATGTTTTGACACCGATTCTAAACTTATGTCTTCTATTCTCTCACAGATGTTGAGGACACGCACGACCTGGGACGATCAGGCACCCGCACCCCCTCCTGCAGTCGCTGGAGGTAGAGGCCGGGGCAGGGGTCGTGGACGCGCGCGGGGTGCAGCTAGGGCACCTGCGCGAGTAGCCGCGGAGGTGCCACCAGCAGACCCAGACACGACTCAGGCACTAGAGAAGCCCACCGCCACTACTACTCCAGTTGTTTAGGAGGCATTGGCGCAGTTTATGAGAATGTATACCAAGCTTTCGAAGGAAGGGTTACTTTCACTTCCTGCAGCTATGTCCCAGGCCGGGGGAGGAGCCCAGACTCCTGCAACCCGCACTCCAGAGCAGAGGGGCATATGTGACTGATTTCAGATATTATTCCTGCCCAGCCTGCACTACCAATTTAGCCCGAGGATGGGGCACCTGCTTTGGAGGATGAGCAGCGTAGATTGGAGCGATTCAAGAAGTATGACCCTCTTATTTTTAGCTGACTGGCTATAGATGATGCTTTGGGGTTTTTGGAGGAATGTCACTGCATCTTTCGCACCATGGGTATTATTTCTTCGAGTGGGGTTTCCTTTGCAGCTTTCCAGTTTCGGGGAGCCGCCTATGACAGGTGGCGCAGTTTTGAGTTGGATAGTCCGAACGATGCTGCCTCCCTGACTTGGGCTCAGTTTTCAGACATGTTCTAGAGGGAGTTTGTTCCCCAAAGCCTCTGAGATGCATGGCGCGCAGAGTTTGTGCACTTGTGCCAGGGTCTGTGACTGTCTCTGAGTATGCCATCCATTATACTAGGTTGGCCAATCATGCGCCTCCTTTGGTGGCTACTATTCGTGAGAGGGTTTGCAGGTTTATCGAGGGTCTCATTCCTTCCATCAGGTCTGGCATGGCGCGAGATTTGGAGATGGTTATACCCTATCAGAAGATGGTGAGTGTAGCCAGGAGGATAGAAGGTATGCATGCCAGAGAGAGAGGAGAGAGAGGCCAAGAGGTCTCGAGAGTCTGGTTATTTTTATGGTACCCGTACTTCAGGAGAAGGACGTCATGGTAGGAGCTATACGGGTCGCCTAGTTCACTCAGCTCTTCCTTCACCCAGCAGTACTCCAGCTCCTCCCAGATCTCAGGAGCCTTATTATGCACCCCCGATTTCTAGTGCACCTCCTGCGTAGTGTACCTCCAAAGGTCAGTCAAGTAGGGGTGGATCCAGTCACTCACAGCCACCGTGCCCTCCCAGATCTTGTTATGATTGCAGGGATACTCGCCATGTAGTAAGGGATTTCCCTAGGCTCGGGAGGAGTGCACCTCTTCAGCATCCTCAGCAGCAGCGCACCCAACGGGATTCTCAGGCCATTATTCCTGCTTCAGCTGACACCTCATCTGCCCAGCCAGCCAGGGGCAGGGATCGGGGAGATAGAGGTCGCCCTCCATTTAGGAACCAGGCCAAATTTTAGGCATTCCTGATCGTGCCGAGGCTGCCGCCTCCGATTCTCTTATCACAAGTATTATTTTAGATAGTCACAAAGAGGCATCGGTTTTATTCGATCCAGGCTCTACTTATTCTTATGTGTCATCTTATTTTGCTCCATATTTGGGTATAGCCTGAGACACCTTGAGCTGTCCTGTATATGTTTCTACTCCTGTGGGAGATTCTCTTGTTGTGGATCGTGTGTATCGGTCATGTTTGGTTCCTATTTGTGGTTTTGAGACCAGAGCAGATCTTTTATTACTTGATATGGTTGATTTTGATATTATCTTGGGCATGGACTCGTTGTCGCCCCAGTATGCTATTCTTGATTGTCACGCTAACACCATGACGCTGGCTATGCCAGGTGTTCCGCATATTGAGTGGAGTGGTACTTTTGACCACACTCCCAGTAGATTTATATCTTTTCATAAAGCTCAGTGTATGGTTGAGAAGGGGTGTCCGCGTATTTAGCCTATGTGAGAGATGTTAGTGTTGATACCCCTTCTGTTGACTCTGTTCCAGTAGTACGGGAGTTCCCCGATGTGTTTCCAGCTGATCTTCCGGGCATGCCGCCTGATCGGAACATTGATTTTGGCATTGATTTTTTATCGGTCACTCAGCCCATATCTATTCCTTCATACTGTATGGCTCCTCCTGAGATGAAGTAGTTGAAGGATCAGTTACAGGAATTGCTTAATAAGGGTTTTATTCGACCCAATGTTTCACCATGGGGTACTCCTGTCTTGTTTGTGAAGAAAAAGGATGGTTCTATGTGCATGTGTATCGTTATCGTCAGTTGAACAAAGTTACAGTGAAGAACCGATATCCTTTTCCTCGTATTGATGATCTATTTGACAAGCTTTAGGGCGCACAGGTTTTTCTAAGATTGATTTGCGCTCAGGTTATCACCAGCTAAAGATTCAGGAACTAGATATCCCGATGACTACTTTCAGGACTCAGTATGGTCATTACGAGTTCCTTGTCATGTCATTCGAGCTGACCAATGCCCCAACATCTTTTATGCATTTGATGCACAGTGTATTCAGGCCCTATCTCGACTCATTTGTCATTGTATTCATAGATGATATTCTTGTTTACTCCCGGAGCCGGGAAGATCATAAGCAGCACCTGAGGACAGTGCTTCAGACTCTAAGAGAAAAGAAATTATATGCAAAGTTCTTAAATTGTGTGTTTTGGTTGGGTTCTGTGGCATTCCTAGGCCATGTGGTATCAAGTGAGGGCATTTGGGTGGATTCGAAGAAGGTAGAGGCCGTGCAGAGTTGGCCTAGTTCCTCCTAAGCTACAAAAGTCTGTACTTTCCTTGGCCTGGAAGGGTATTACCGTCATTTTGTGGAGGGGTTCTCGTCTATTGAAGCCCTTATGACTAGCTTGACCCAGAAGGGTGCTCCTTTTCAGTGGTCGGACGAGTGTGAGGCGAGCTTCTAAAAGCTCAAGACGCCTTTGACTTCAGCTCCTATTCTGATTTTGCCTACTGGTTCGGGGTCCTATACGGTTTATTGTGATGCCTCACGAGTTGGACTTGGAGCGGTATTGATGCAGAACGGTAGGGTGATTGCCTACGCGTCTAGATAGTTGAAGGTGCATGAAAAGAACTATCTTGTCCATGAACTTGAGTTAGCTGCTATTGTTCACGCCATGAAGATCTGGCGTCATTATTTTTATGATGTTCCTTGTGATATTTATAAGGATCATCGAAGCTTGCAGCACTTGTTCAAGCATAAGGATCCGAACTTGCGCCAGAGGAGATGGTGTGAGCTACTGAAGGATTATGATATTACTATTCTTTATTACCCGGGCAAGGCCAATGTGGTAGCCGACGCCTTGAGTTGTTGGGCGGAGAGTTTGCGGAGTTTGGCATATTTACCAGCTTCAGAGAGACCCATGGCGATGGATGTTCAGGCTTTAGCTAGTCAGTTCATGATATTGGACCTTTCGGAGCCCAGTCAGGTTCTAGCCTGTATGGTTTCTCGGTCTTCATTTTTTGATCGTATCAGGGAGCAACAGTATGATGATCCTCATTTGCTTTTCCTCAGGGACACAATTCAACATGGCGATGCTAAGGATGTGACTATTGGAGATGACGGGGTGTTGAGGATGCAAGGGCAGATCTGTGTGCCCGATGTTGATGAAATTCGGGAGTTGATATTGACTGAGGCCCAGAGCTCGGGGTACTCCATCCATCCGGGTGCCACGAAGATGTATCACGATCTGAGGCAGCATTACCGGTGGAGGCGGATGAAAAAGGACATAGTAGATTTTGTAGCTAGATGCCTCAACTGTCAGCAGGTAAAGGCTGAGCACCAGAGGCCGGGAGGGTTACTCCAGCAGATGGAAATTCCGGAGTGGAAATGGGAGATATCACCATGGATTTTGTGACCGGTCTCCCTCCGACGGTGAGGAAATTTGATTCTATTTGGGTTGTTGTGGATCGGCTGACCAAGTATGCTCATTTCATTCCAGTGTGCACTTCTTACTCACCGGAGCGGTTAGCAGGGATTTATATCAGGGAGATTGTCCGTCTGCATGGTATTCTAGTTTCTATCATCTCAGACAGGGGTTCACTATTTACATCACGGTTCTAGAGAGTCGTCCAGCATGGGTTGGCTACCCGGGTGACCATGAGAACAACTTTTCACCCTCAGATAGACGGACAGTCCGAGCGTACTATTCAGATTCTTGAGGATATGCTCCATGCGTGCGCGATACAGTTTAGAGGGTCTTGGGATCATTACTTGCCATTGGCTGAGTTTGCATACAACAACAGGTATCAGTCCAGTATTCCGATGGCGCCTTATGAGGCCTTATATGGTAGGAGATGCAGATCCCCGTTTGGTTGGTTCGAGCCGGGCGAGACCGGATTATTGGGCACTGATTTGGTTCAGGATGCGGGTTAGAAGGTTAAGGTGATTCAGGATAGACTCGGTGCGGCCTAGTCCAGGCAGAAGAGTTATGCAGACCGGAAGGTTCGTGATGTTTCTTCTATGGTTGGTTAGCGGGTTTTGCTTCGGGTCTCGCCTATGAAGGGCGTCATGGGGTTTGGGAAGAAAGGGAAGTTAAGTCCGAGGTTCATTGGCCCATTTGAGATTTTAAGGCAGCTTGGGAAGGTTGCTTATGAGCTTGCTTTGCCTCCCAGTTTGGCCAGGGTTCCTCCAGTTTTTCATGTTTCGATGCTTCGGAGGTATAATGGAGACTCGTCTCACGTGTTGGATTTCACTTCAGTCCAGTTTGACAATGACTTGTCCTATGTTGAGGAGCCAGTGGCAATATTAGACAGGTAAGTCCGAAGTCTCAAGTCAAAGGATGCCTCAGTAAAGTTTCAGTGGCGGGGTCAGCCGGCCGTGGAGGCGACTTGGGGACCAAACAGGATATGCGCAGCCGATACCCTCATCTTTTTGCTACTTCGGGTATGTTCTCTATGCTCGTTCGAGGACGAACAAATGTTTAAGTGTAAGAGGATGTGACGACCCGGCAGGTCGTCTTTGGAATTTATGCCCATTTCGCCCATTAACTGTTTCCCCTAAGTTCATTTCTGCTATTTTGGTTTGCCGGGATGTTAGGTAATAGGATTCGGAGTGTTTTGGGAAACTTAGTCCCTAAATGAGAGCTTAAGTGTTGGAAAATGGTCCATAATCAGAACAATGTGAAGACGACCTCGGAATGGAAATTTGATGGTTCCCTTAGCTCCGTTAGGTGATTTCGGGGTTGAAGCGTGTCCGGAATGCATTTTGAATGTCCATAGCTCATTTAGGCTAGAAATACCGAAAGTTATAATTTTGAAGTTTCCGGTCCGATAGGGAATTTTTTATCCGAGGGTCGGAATGGGATTCCGGAAGTTGTTGTAGCACCATCATGTCATTTGGGACGTGTGTGCAAAATTTCAAGTCAATCGGTCATGTTTTGGTTAGGTTTTGAATCGGAAGTGAGTTTGGTTAAGTTTTGGAAGTTTTAGGTGCAAATATTTGATAAAATAGTGTTCCTTGCGTTGCCTTAGGTGATTTAAGGATTGGTGCAAGTCCGACTGATGTTAAGGGATAGATTTGTAGGTTTGGTTGAGGTTCCGAGGGCCTCGGGTTTGTTTGGAATGCTCGATGAGTTGATTTTGGGACTTGGATGAATTTTTGCTGCTGCTTCTGTTGTTTACGCGTCTACAGAAGGGGAGCCACATAAGAAGTTACCGCAGACGCGGCGTTGGAATCGCGGATGTTGTTTGAGGGGAATTGGTCTGGGACCGTAGAAGCGGAGGGAAGGCTCGCTTAAGTGGTGACTGCAGAAGCAGTCAAGAGCCGCAGGAACGGTCCCTGGCGTGGGTAAGTGAGGCCGCTGAAGCGATTGTTCGGTAGCCTAAGCAGTGACCGCGGACGCGGTCATTCAGCCGCATAAGTGGAAATCGCTATGTGTTAAGAGATTTCTCAGAGAGTTTAATTTCATAAGTTGAAAAAATCAATTGAGAGCTCGGACCAAGGCGATTTCGAGTGAGTTTTGAAGGAGAGAATATTGGATAATGTTTCTATGATCCTTTCTAGCTTTAACCCATCTTTTAGTTGTTAAATTCATCTTTTAAATTTGAATGGTGGAATTTTAGTAGAAATTCATTGACTAAACAATTGGTTTGATGGAACATTTGACCTCCAATTTGGGAAATTTTAGATGGTTAGACTCGCGAGAATACGAGGTTTTTGAAAATGTAAAAGTTACTCGATTCCGAGATGTTGGCTTGAGGGGAACTTTAGTCATTTCACCTATTTTCGCGCCTTTGCTTTAATTTTAACAGTGTAATTATTTACTTGTGATTTTATTTATAGTGTGTAATTGGTTTGAATAGATTTGGGCCACTCGGAGTCGGATACTCATGGCAAGGGCATTGTTTCTTAGCAGTTTGGTACCAATTCGAGGTAAGTCGCTTGCCTAACTTTGTGTAGAGGACCTTTCTCCTTAGGATATCCTTGTCATTGTTTAAATGCCTTGTGCGCGAGTTGATGGGCGTGTACTTGTGCTAGTTGTTAAAAATTAACCTTACTTGGTTTATTTAGACTGTGTATTTAATTGTTAAAAATGAAACTTCACTTGTTTTGACTTAGGAAAAGCATGTTAGTAACTTATTTGAGTTATTTGACTAAATTGTAATAGCTGTCTTCTCTTGGAAAGCATGTTAGAAACTTATTTGCCTTATTTGATTAAATTACAATATTTGTCCTTCTTGTGGAGCATGTTAGATTCTCGATTTTATTTGTTGTTCGCATTCCGCTTCATTGCCGTTAAATATTGGTTTGTTGTGGTGTATTTACTATTGGGACTACGGGACGGCATCCCGGAAGCTCCCCCCGTTCGTATTTTGTTTCAAGGTTTAGAAATGCGGAATACCAAGAGATCCCCAGCACTGGATTATATGACTGGCGGATACTAAGAAATCCCCAGTGCAGAATTGATTTTCTGGCGGATACTAAGAGATCCCCAGGGCATGAATGATTAACTGGAGGATACTGGGAGATCCTCGGGATACTTGGAGATCCCTTGCTTATGTGATAAGGATACTGGGAGATCCTCAGGATACTTGGAGATCCCTTCCGTATATGATAAGGATACTGGGAGATCCTTGGGATACTTGGAGATCCCCGATAATAAATAGTCTGTAATGGTTGTTCTTGCTTTGTAAAATTGTAATATAGTCTATTCCGTTCTTCTTAGTGATTGTTAGATATTTGAGATTATGTATTTCCTATTGTTATTTCATTTCATATTTATTCTTATGTTTATCTCAGTAGGGGCCTCGATCTTCCTCGTCACTACTCCATCGAGGTTAGGCTTGACACCTACTGACTACCGCCGTGGTGTACTCATGCTACTCTTCTGCACACTTTCGCTGTGCAGATCCGGGTACTTCTGGTCCGGCGCGCTATTAGGGATTTCAGAGCTGCTTTGGAGGCTTGAGGATGCATATGTCGCGTCCGCAGAGCCGAAGAGCCTTCTTCTATTCTACCTTTAGCTAATAGTTTCATTCATGTACTTAGTTCTTTTAGACACTTCGGGACGTTAGAGCAATATACTATGTTTACTCTTAGCATGTGTTGCCCGTGGGTTTCCGGGTCTTGGAGGTTTTCTTACATTAATTTTAGTCGACATGTATGTGCCAGGTGGCATTTTATACATTTTCTTATGCTATTCAGCATTATTTATCATATTCGTAAAAGTTGTTGGATTTCCGCAATGTATCAGGATTGCCTAGTCGCGAAGACTGGGTGCCGTCATGACAGCTTCACGATTGATGAACTAGGGTCGTGACATATTATTCCTTTAAAAATGCTAAAAGCGGGTCAAATATGGGTCAACCTATATTATTCCCTCAAAAAAAGGGTAACACAACAACAACCCAGTATAATCTCACTTAGTGGGGTCTGAGGAGGGTAGTGTGTACGCACCTTACCCATACCCTAGAGTATAGAGGCTGTTTCCAAATACACTCTCGACATCTTTCCCTCCAAAAATTTCCTACCTTGCTTTAGGGGAGACTCAAACTCATAACCTCTTGGTTGAAAATAAATGTTGCTTACCATCAGAGCAACGCCTCTCGCAAAAAAAAAGATAACACACATGTCAAAAATGAATTTTACCGATCGATGACCCAGTTGGCACAGACTTAGTCGATTTTTTGGGAATTGATCCTTTGCAATTCGCCATCTTCGACCAGCTCTGCGATTGAGATTTCAGAATAAAAGCAAGAGTCAAGCTATTGTTTCTTTTTGTTTTTCATTTTCTCTTGTGTTATAGTTTTTTTTGTTTTCTCTTCTTCTTTTTTTTTTGTCATAAGATAAACTCTAGCTCTTAATTGGGTATAATTATTTATGACTGATATTTCTTTTTCTATTTTTCCTTAAGCTAGCCACTTTTTTCTTCTTTCTAATTATTGCTTGATTTATTTGGATAAATAATTTTAAAAATAAGCAAATGTCCCAAACATTTTTGGGAAATTAAAGTACATTCTAATAATATGTATTAAAGTAGTTGCATCTAAATTTCAAAGGATAATATCACGGAACCAGCTAAGTTATTATCTATATTACTAGTTTTTGGATATGCGTGTACTCCATATGAGGTAACTCTTATTTCAAGTACTAAGCATAAAATTTGAAGGGCACAAAAGTGTTACTCTTTTTAGCCGTGACTATAACATTAATGTCTATTATATAAATTAATTTTTAAATACATCATTATCATTGACGAACACATGCATAAATTTATATAAAACAAGAAAACTAATTTTTAGGTGTACTAAGTTAATGTTGATCATAAAATGATGATATTAATTTAATTTAAAAAGCGTTAGTGAAGTATCTATATAACATATAAAGCAAAGAGCGATCCAACCTTTAACGGAGATTATATTTTTCCTTTAAATAAAACATCTAAAAAAATTAAGTAAATACATCACCTCCTTTGCATAAATTAGTGAATATATCCAATGTGATTAGGTGGAATCCAAGTTCCAAATAATTTCTTCTTCAATTAAGGAATCAGAAGAGTAGTTACAAATAATATGGATTCTTATTTGTAACACCAAATTTTTAATTGGAATTTCAACTTTAAGAGACTTGGTCTTTCATTTGAAGAACTGGTTCTTCAGCTTCATTTCATTGAATTTCATACATTTTGTGAAAGTAATCCCTACATTACTATTCGCCGCATAATAATGTTAACGTTATTATTCACCACATCGTATGTTTTAAATAGCTAGCATATATATAATTACTTCCTATAACTACTATTTATTTTGTACGGTAGTGCATTTATTGTATTCGCGCTACTATATTCATGAGTACAATAGCAAAAGTCGCTTAAAAAATAAGGGATTACAGCTATACGTGACTGTATTCACATGTATTCGGCCATGTGTTCGTAAATACAATAACGACAATCACCTTAAAATAGGTATGTCCAGCTGTCTAATAACATAAATAGGATCAATTAGCATGATACACTCCTAATATAACTCAACTAAATCAATTCTAGCATGCCTTATTATCAACCCAACTAATTAAAATAATTTTTCAGTTGTATATAACTGTTGTATTTAGTGTGTTTCAGTATTTATTTTTTACTGTTGCATTCTTTGGATTCAATATTTGAATTTACTGTATTCACTATTTTATATTCAATGCATTCAAATATATTTGTATTAACATTTTTGAAATTATTCCTAATACATGTTATTATTGTTGTATTCAGTATATTTCATTGGTTGTATTTACTGTATTTCTATTTGTATTCAATGTATTTTACTGCATTTTAAAATTAAATGTATTCACTATTTATATTCCATTCTATTTCAAAAATTTTATTCACTGTATTTCAATGCACTTAACTCACTTCAGGAGAATCATAGCAACACACGAGTAAATTCCCATAACCATAGAATATGCAAATCTGTAAGTAGTAATCCAATCCACCATAGCCCTTCCGGAATTCGTTTCCACTTAACAAGCCTTAACAAAGAATGCTTCTAAATAACATCAATTACGACGACCGACAAACCTCACACGCACCGCCACAAATAATACACATAACTTGATCACGCAGACCGAACTGATCGCTGGCCCTAACACGCCAATTCAACTATGGCTAACCAATTTACCTTCTTCCAATTTATCCTTTCTTGCCTTCGAAATAACGCTAACTCCTTTCAAAGAATAACATACCCCATCTACACTCACCCCGAGTGACCTTGAACCACGAGACCAGGCTGTCTTAATTCCCACGAACTATTTCATATCACCCAAATGATACACTATAAGTAAAAATATCATAGAACATCCTGGGTACCTTCTCATAAGCTGCTACTAATCTTGATTCTTAAATATACCCATAGGCTCAAAATTATTGAGCACCACACTTAAACTCATGGATTCACTAGGATCATTATTGAGATCATCCGCTTTGTCTTGGTCCCGAATATAACTCACCCTATAGATCTTATAACACAGGAACACTCTCTCCGCGAAGCACCCGGCGGAATCACTTTCTCTGAAACTTGCATCTATACGACGCGTAAATATTTTTCCAAGTCCGAACATGAGCCAATAGGGCAAGCCATGGCATGTTTCCAACAATTTCTTTGCTCGAATTATCACTTATAGTCTTTTTCTCATAGTTGAAACAACCCATCAATATGCTAATAGCGAAAAATCACGCAAGTAGCTAATGATACAGCCCAATCATATGCAGTGGGACTCTCCCACTTAGCTTGAAGCCATCATTTCATAATTCTATAGTTCGTCTGACCTCTTTACCTCTTATTGACACGACCTCGCGCAATAAATTATTAAAATTTCTCAGAATCTTCCTGTAAATCCCCACCTTTCATATTCTGAATCATCATCCACATTCGCATGACACTTTGATGAATAACAAATATAATTTTTTGCAGAAGCTTTGCCCATCACGCGACTGCTAACTTGCTCACAGGGAATCGCCTCCTGACATCTTCCCACGTTGCTGCATGGGGTACATTTTCTATGACACCAATAGCCCATTCTTCACATCATACTCGTAGCTTTAATTACTAATCATTAAAATCCCATATTCTATCCAAACTCTCCCAAGGCGCGTAGTCATCCTACTACCAAAACCATATGCAACACCCGCCACTCTCCCACTTTGACGGAACTCATCTTTTTAATTAACCTCTCGACCTTGCTCCTCATATTTGTCCTCCTATAAGTTTTAAACACTACCTGACACTTCCCACATGTCTTTCCTCATGCTCTGCTGCTCAATTGTTGCCTTAAATAAAACCTATCTTCGTGGCACTTGAACCCACAATAGATGCTATTATTTAAGCCATTCCGAAGGTCATCTTTATCGATCCATCAATATTAGAAATTCTGATTCGATCTTGAACCACCGCACCATGCGACAACTGACAATCGTATCTCCAATACTATTTCACAATATCCTGCCATAAAGGTGAATTGTAGCAAATTATAACATCAAAGAACATGGTACATTACAATAGGACCATGGCACCTCATCAAATAAGAAAGCTCCACCATGCTTGCAATTGCAAAGTCTCATTACTTTCACTAGCCCACATTTGACCATTCTTAATCCGAATGCCTTTTTTCTCTACCAAAAATAAAATACTAAATCCCTTGACTACACACTAAGTAATCTTCCCTTCAATTAATCCACTGCCTCGACATGTGGGCAAGCATCCTACCATCACAACAACACTGCACAATAATCGCTCATAAGCATCACAACAGCATGTGCCTAGCCTCAAGGCTCTTTAGAAGTTCTGTTACTGAGTTGGAATAATAGAATATCTTTCCATAGGACGACTATAATAGTCAAATCAACTGTACCGGGAGAAGAATCCTACACAATATTTGTAGCGCCATTTCAATTCATCAAATTATTAATTTCTAGAAAGCGCTGGCATCGCGTAAGATTGAGGAGGAAGGAATCAAAGGTATAAGCCTCAAAGAAATCGAACCGCATGATAAGGGAATCAAGAAGGGAAGTACTCCTAACAGCCCTGTAGCCTCTCGAGGATAAGTACATATGTCTCTGTGCCGATCCGCGAGACTCTACTGGACTTGCTCATGACTTGTGAGACCGACGGGAACCTAGAGCTCTGATACCATGTTATCGCGACCCAAAATACACTAAGGGTCGTAGTGGCACCGAAAACCGCTGTCAGGCCAGCCAACAAAAAAAAACTTAATTAAATTCTTATTTTAATAATTTCAGAAATACTTCTTTATTCTGATTAAAGCAATACTCAGTATGTTCTTCAAATTAAATAAGGAAATATTACATCAACTTTTAAAATTTCTAAATAAATCCAAATACATCCCTAGAACTCGGAGTCACAAGTACATGAGCAATTTTCTAAAGCAAACAAAATAGTTACAACGACTGCCCGGAGTACAATTGGACAGAAAGAAAATAAATTCTGAAAGAGACTATACTAGCTGCTTAGTTATTTCCAAAAATCCCATTTTTGATCTGTTAACCACCCGGAATTCACCCGGGGACCCCGGGACCCAACCAATCATACAAACTAATTCCAAGACACATTACAGACCTTCTCGAGGCCTCAAATCACATCAAACAATGATAAAAACATCGACCCACCTCCAATCCAAACTTTATGAACTTTAAACTTTCCAACTTCTACTTCCGATGTTTAAACCTATCAAATCACGTCCGGTTGACCTCAAATTTTGCACGCAAGTCATATTCGATATTACGGACCAATTCCAACTTCCGAAATCATATTCCACCCCGATATCAAAATGTCCACTTCCGATCAAACTTATCAAAAACATTCAATTTCTATCTTTAGCCAAATGGCTTCAAAATGACCTACGGACCTCCATATTCACTTCCGATCGCGCTCTCAATTCCAAAATCACCATACAGAGCTACTCTTAGCCTCGAAATTCCAAACGGACATCGATAACACTGAAATGCACTTCAAGCCAAACTTATGAAATTTTTTCCAAAATGTTAACTTCCACAATAGGCGCCAAAACTCTCCCGGGTTATCCAAAACCCGAACTGGGCATATACCCAAGTCCAATATTATTATATGAACCTGATGGAACCTTCAAATCCTGATTTCGAGGTCATTTACTCAAAAATCTAATCATAGTTAATTCTTTCAACTTTAAGCTTCTGAAATGAGAATTTTCGTTTAAATTTAATTTCAATTTTTCTGAATTCCAATTCCGACCATGCGGACAAGTCACAATTCCTGAAATGAAGTTGCTCATGTCCTCAGAATGCTGAACGATGTGCTAGAGCTCAAAACGACCGATCGGATTGTTACAACATGTAAATATGACAAGACAAGGAATGGAAGTGAAAGTAAGCATATACCACCTCAGTAAATTCAACAGACAAAGAATCTGCACAAGGATCAATTTGTTGGTAATATTCCTTTTTAGACATTATACTCTATTTTGATAATAGAAAGAATAAGTACTTTTAATACATAATTAGTCTGTGGTTAATTCCCATACTTGTCCACCATTAATTTTATAGCATATCTAGATTTTATGTATATGTAGAATGGTAGAATGATGTTTCTACTTCATAAATAGTTCACATTCCTTAATATGACAATTTCTTAATTGTTGTGAATTCGTTTGTGAATAGATATTTGCTTTTTAGAAGATTTGAAGCTACTGTCCTTATGACAATCCTGTCATTAAATCAGGCATAATGTTACATAACATTAACTCTCATTTGGCTTCTTACGTTTTTTTGATGGAAGAAAATATAGATGATTTTCCTATATAAGCATCATCATTTGTGAACTAAATAACCAATAAAAATATTTATTCTCTCGTCCTCTCAAAAGATTATTCTTCTTCCTATTTTTGTTAGATAATTTTTTTTTGCAAACTCAAAACTTTCAGCCACGAGTGCACATATTTGGGAGTACTGTGATTGGTCTAAATAATTTGTACTTAGTCTGACCGAAATCTCTTTCAAGGCAGTGGCTTGACATGACACAAATTTATTGAATAATTTATTTTTGTTCTCTCATTACCCTTGGTCAATATCATCAATTATTTTTTCTAACAATTTGAAAGTGATTTCACTTACAATACTCTGGTCATGATGTATGTTCTCGTGTGTTATGAGGGGAAGAAAGTTAGCATGGACCTTTGAAAGATTATTAGCCTAGCTTGGCACGATCAGGGTCGACTTGAGGTCGGTGGAAGAGTAACCATGGTGTTATTTTGTGGTCAGGTAATACATGTAACGATATGTTTCACCGTATGAGTTGTGAGACGGCTTAGTAAATTTCCTATTGTGAACACATAATTTTTGCCTCACATGAATTACTCCCACAAAAATCAAATCAAAAATTGTATGTTTTATTATGTACATTTCGAGAATTTTTTGTAATATTTTATTAGTTGTTTGCGTTGGTGTGTGCATGCTTATTTGATTCAATTAATATAAAAAAAATAAAAAATATATCGCATTTGCATCTAGGATTTAATTCTACAATTAGGAGTAATCAAGTTTGTTTTACAAAATGAAAATCACAAAAATAGGCATCTTTCGCATTTTTAGCCTTTAATGTCCAAATTGCGTGATTGTGTTTTAATTGTTATTTAATTTTAAATGATAGTTATTATTAAGAGTTAATTAGTATATTAACATGATTTTGGATATTATAATTTAATCTTAGCTTTTTAGTTTTATTAATTAGCAAAAGAAAAGAGAACAAAAATAGAAGAACAAATTCAGAATTGGGCCAATTCTTGAATTAACCCCAAGCCCAAACCAATTCTACCCAACCCAAAACTCATTGACCCATGCCCAACCACCCCCCCCCCCCGATCTGACCACACACCTCCCTCTCCCCCCCCCCCTCACTCTTCCTCTCGTTTTTCATTTTTCCTACTCAAACCCTAAAAACACACACTAAACTCTCTAACCGCCACACCTTACACCCTACCCCCTTCTCTTCATCTTCTCCAAACACACCCCCAAAACCCTAAACAACGCCAAAAACCACCCTCATCGACCTTACTACCCAGCCCTCACGTCAAACCACCACCCTTCCACCTCCAACCATGGCTGCCCCCACCCCTTCTTCGTCGTCCTCTCATCACCATGAACAAAGACCCTCCAAATGAGCCCCTCCTTTGTCACCTCCTCACAGACCGTCCATCGTCCTTCACGACTTTACTACCCAGCTCATCCCCCATAACCACGGAGTGAACTAGCAGACCCCAGCCGCCGTCGAACCTAGTTGAGCAGCAGCGAGCAGCTCCATGGCTCCTGCTTCACGTTGTCTCCTCGTCGTCCAGGTAACTATCAACGTTCCAAACGACCCCTTTCATTGTTCCCACGACCTCACCACCCATCTGCCAAACGAAACAGCCCCCCTCTCGATGAACAGTCATCTAAATGAGTCCAGCTCGTGGTCGTCCATTTCGTTGATGCCTCAGTTCGAGGTCGTTGTTGAGATTCCGGGCAGATTCGAGTTCATTTTGGTTTCAACGTTTTCGGGCAGATTTGCTTCCATTCAAGTTCGGTGTTGTTTCGATCTGGTTAGTTAGTTTAAGTTTCATTTCTGTCCGTATTTTGTTCGATATTCTCGGATCTAAAATTAGTATATTTTTTTCTTCTTCATGTCCTGATTATTTCTTAAGTCTGTTTGATTCATTTGTTCTTGTTTAGTTTTAATATAGAAATGTTTTAGTTTAATAACTTGAATCTATTATCTTGATTGTAACTTTTTTAGATTTAATTTGAAGATAGTGAGTTGAATTTTTTTTTTATTGTTCTATTAAGTTTAATTTGAATCTGAGTTTAGTGATATGAATTTACACGTTTATTATTGTTGTTGAATCTGAAAGTATGTTTATTGTTAAAAATGTTGTTCAGCCAAAATAATTTTAGTTGGTACTTTGTTGTTCATCAAATAGTTTGAATTTGATTAAGAATTGGCTATAGCCGTTATATTTTGGTTTATTGATATAGGTGAATTGGTTATAGCTGACAGGGGTATAATAGTAATTTTTAGCAATTTGGGGGTATTTTTGGAATTTAAAATTTAGACAATTATTTAATTTGAGTGCTTTGTCTGTTAGTTACTAAAGTATTATTAAAATAATATAGTGGGGGACAAGACATAATTATGTAAAGTAAAAAGTTGGTTAATAATGTGATCATCTTTGACCATTGAAAAAGGGGACCGTGGGGTCCGTGTTGACTACTTTTTACTTAATTAAAATCAGATATAGTATAGGTAATAATAAAAGGTTAAAAATTCACATAGTTAGAAGAATATAGGCTGGAAAGTAAAAGAGGTAAAGTGGTTAGTAATAATAGTTTAAAGTAAAAGTTAATAGTTAAAAGAATAGAGGAAAGAGTCTTACGTTAGATATATAATAGGACTCATCTAACACTTAGAAGGAGGTTGGAATTTTGAGAGAGAAATTTCAAAGCTGGAGGGAAAATAAAAAGGCTTTTGAATCTTAAGAACTTTTGAGTGGTTGAAAGTTAGAAATTAAAGAAAAAATCTGTTCTTCTTCATTGTTAACAAGCAGCGTCAACTGCTATTGTTCAATGAAGCTTCAAGCATCTTTTTCCTGAGTGTTAAAAATTAGAAGTGACTATTTTTGGCAACTAGTTATTTCTCTGTTGGTCTGTGCTTGTTTTCTAATACTACTGGCATTTAAGTAGTGTTGCTTGGGATTACTATTGGTTTTTGGTTGGTTTGAAAATTCCTGATTTTTCTGTTTGTTTGCAATCTCCTGGATTTTCTGCTATTCCCGTTGTTACTGGGTTACTCCCGTGTCGTTGAACTATTGTTGATGTGTGTGTGCTGTCATTGCTTTCTACTGATCTTCATCTTCTTTGTATTTCAATACCAGGTACACCACTTTGAATCACTTTAATGTACGCCTTGAAGATAAAATGAAATGGCAGAAATTTATGTATTTTGTTATAATATATTTGTATTTTTGTTAAACATTAGTTATATATTTTCCTGCTATATGTAGAGGTATGGATAAATAAGACTATTTCCTATTAGATTACGAAACTAAAATCCTTGAAATAGCGTGAATATTAGTCAATACGGCATTCTTGCTTATTTTGAGCAAGTTGTTAGATTATTGAACTATAGGACGTTTGTTTGCAACAATCACATAACTAATAGCTTCGGCTTTACTAGTTCTCATGTTTAAAATAAAAAAGTTTGCGATCTCTTTCTTTTCAAATTAATTTAATTGATAGCTAAAAATTCAATAAAAATCCAGATTTGAATTTGCAAAAATTAGAATAGAAACAACTTCAGGTGGGTGCTCTTTGAATCTTGTTAGTATCGAAGATCTGCAAATTTTAGAGAAGTATATTTGGTTAATAATAGATTCAGTAAATTTGACGTATTTGAAGTATGATTCCACGTAGCAAGGCTAAGAACATTAATCCATAGGCACGAGTTGGAGCAATATGAGCTAACGTTTAAGTTTAATAAACTTTCTAATAAGCTTTAGTAATTATGATTAAATCTAGTTTCAAACGGTTGTGAATAATTAGTTCCAATAGTTTTTCTATAACAATGCGAGTTTTATCTTGCTATAATTGATTTTTTTCTAATATTAGTTGTCGGATTTTGTATTTTATTTATAATTTCGAATTTTTTTATTTTATTTATAATTTTAATATTTTTCTTTTTTTAGTAAAATTCCTTTCTATTAATATTTGCCATAATCTAGCAATAGGTGTATTATGTTTTTATTTTTATTTTTTTAGCTCGTAATTAATTAGAATTTTTCTTTCTTTATTTTAGAGATGAATTTAAATCGAAATGTAGTCACTTTAGGATATCTTTAAAATAAAGGAGGCGTGCCTCGCTACAGTAAATTACAAATTGCGGGAAACTCAACAAATACACTTGATAATTGGATAGACTTCAGAGTTGGCCGCTTAGCGAATTTCACGGCCTCTTCCCAAAATAACGATACTTTAGTGTCTTTAGGATGCACCTTAATTAATCTTACCTTCGTAAACTCGGGTGTGCATTTATGTAACCCAAATTCAAATCTCGACGGAATCAAAATGTGCCGACGACCACGTTCACACTAATTGTAACGTGGTTCGAGATAAGTTTTCACGACATTGCAATTCTCTGTAAAATAATAATAATAATAATAATAATAATAATAATAATAATAATAATAATAATAATAATAATAATGATAATAAAAATAATAATAATGATAAAAGCGGCTAAAAGTAAGAATTTGTACATAAGTTGCAACATGTTTAAAAATCAGATAAAAAACCGAATATAAAAGATGAGCGACCGTGCTAGAACCACGGAACTTGGGAATGCTTAACACCTTCTCCCGGGTTAACAGAATTTCTTATCCGGATTTCTGGTTCGCAGACTGTTATACAGATTCATCTTTTCCTCGATTCGGGATTTAATCGGTGACTTGGGACACCATAAATCTCCCAAGTGGCGACTCTGAATTAAATAAACAAATCCTGTCTTGATTGTCCTTTAATTGGAAAAACTCCTCTGCCCCCTCACGGCCGGGCGAAAAAGGAGGTGCGACAGCTCTAGCGACTCTGCCGGGACTCTTAACCCAGAGCCACTAGTTCAGGGTTAGAAATTCGAGCTTATGATAAATTGTTATATTCTAGCTTTATTATCTGATATTTTTCATATGATCTCATGTGCTTAATGTGCAAAATGATGTTTGTTATCGCTTTGATATTATTTGACTGCATATATAAACTGTGTCGAACCCTTCTTTTCTTACTTCTGGGGATGTGCTCTATTCTGTTAGTGTCATACCTTTAAGTAGAAAGAGGCTCGGATAAGTTACTAAGTCGGTCGATCTCGCGGGTCTCCAAATTTGTAGCCCCCTCCTCGACTTGAGTTGTCCACTCGGGTATACAGTCTGGGATATATACCGAGTTTCTGAACTTAGAAAAACATGACTTTATGCCGGATCCCTAGTAGGAACATTTATTTGCATCATGTTGCATTTGACATAGGGAGATCAACACAGGGGTTGGGCCCGTCTAGGAAAAGCAACCTGAAACAAAAAGACCATCATGCTGCATATTTTTTGTTTTGCGCATCTATTTGCTTCGAACCTGCATGTTAATTGGCTTGTGAAACAGAAATATTGATGAAGTCAAGAGCCCTCCTGAAGAGAGGAAGGGCGATTTCATTTTTCAAATATGTTGATGAAGTCAGGAGCCCGCCTGAAGAGAGGAATGGAGATTTATTTTCAAAGTTATTGATGAAGTCATGAGCCCGCCTGAAGAAAGGAATGGCGTTTTTATTTTCAAAGTTGTTGTTGAGGTCAGGAGCCCGCTTGAAGAGAGGAATGGTGTTTTTATTTTTAAAGTTGTTGATGAAGTCAGGATCCCACCTGAAGAGAGGAAAGGCGTTTTATTTTCAAAGATGTTGTTGAAGTTAGGAGCCCGTATAAAGAGAGGAGAGGTGATTTTATTTTTCAAAGATGTTGATGAAGTCAGGAGCCCGCCTGAAGAGAGGAATGGAGATTTTATTTTCAAAGTTGTTGTTGAGGTCAAGAGCCCGCCTGAAGAGACGAAAGGCAATTTTATTTTCTAAAGTTATTGATAAAGTCAGTAGCCCGCCTGAAGAGAGGAAAGATGATTTTATTTTTCAAAAATGTTGATGAAGTCAAGATCCCACCTGAAGAGAGGAAGGGTGATTTTAATTTCAAAAAAAATATTTATGAAGTCAGGAGCCCGCCTGAAGAGAGGAATGGCATTTTATTTTGAAAGTTGTTGTTAAAATCAAGAGCTCGCCTGAAGTGAGGAATGATGATTTATTTTCAAAGTTGTTGGTTGAGGTCGGGAGCCCGCCCGTATAACAGAGAAATATATTTTAGTCTTTACATGTCATGTCTTGAAGTGAGTAACCCGCCGGGTGGCAGAAGGTTACACCAGAAAATCCCCAACATAAATCCAAATTCAGAAATCAGAAGGAAGGCAACAATTGCCTTAAGAAGGCAGTTCAAGCTTTGAAAGGGAAGTAATCCGAAGCTCACAAGAAGGAAATAACTGTTCAAGTTCGACAATCAAGAGAAGCCGATAAGGCAAGTCAGAAATGAAGAATCATCATAGGAAACACAAGAGCAAACAAGGCAAGAAGAGCAAGTTGGAGATAAGATTTTGTAATCCATAGACTAGTTTAGTCTAGCTTCTTATTTTTCTTCTAGCAAGGTGTAATAAAGTGGTCGGTAAGCAGTGGCAGCACCAACAGCAGTAACAACAAAATTACAGTTCCATGGTAGTCCCAGCTACCAAAACTTTCCGAACTACATTGGCATGATTCCCTTCTAGCTAGGGATACGTAGGAAACCTTTGAAGCAAAGGTTCGGTCAAATCTTTCAAAAAATGCTTCACACGGAGTATTCAAACGGGCAAAAATTGCTCGTAGCTGCTCACTTTATCTTTGCACGAAAACTCTTCGTGTTTACGAGCAAAGAGGGACAGCTGTGAGCACGTGATTTTTTCCTCACACGAATTACTCCTAAAAATCAAAACAAAAATTGTCTGTTTTATTGTGTGCATTTCGAGAATTTTTCGTGATATTTTATTAATTGTTTGTATTGGTGTGTGCATGTTTATTTGTTTAAATTAAAAGAAAAAAATAAAAAAATATGTCGTATTTGCATTTAGGATTTAATTTTACAATTAGGAGTAATCAAGTGTTTTACAAAATGAAAATCACAAAAAATAGGCATCTTTCGCATTTTTTTAGACTTTAAGGTCCAAATTGCGTGATTGTGTTTTAATTGTTATTTAATTTTAAATGATAATCATTATTAAGAGTTAATTAATATTTTAAGATGAGTTTGGTTTTTGCAATTTAATCTTAGCATTTCAGTTTTATTAATTAGCAAAAGAAAAGAGAACAAAAATAGAAGAACAAATTCTGAATTGGGCCAATTCTTGAATTAACCCCAAGCCCAAATCAATTCTACCCAACCCAAAACCCCTTGACCCACGCCCATCCACCCCCTATCTCACCACACCCCCCTAAAAACACACCCTAAACTCTCTAGCCGTCACACCTTACACCCCACCCCCTTCTCTTCATCTTCTCCAAACACACCCTTCCAACCCCTAAACCACCCCAAAAACCACCCCCATCGACCTTACTTCCCAGCCCTCACATAAAAACCACCACCCTTCCAACTCCAACCATGGCTGCCCCCCCTCCTTTTCGCCGTCCTCTCATCACCATCAACAACGACCCTCCAAACGAGCCCCCCCCCCTCGTCACCTCCTCACAGCCTATCCATCATCCTTCACGACCTTACTACCCAGCCCGTCCCCCATAACCACGACGTGAACCAATAGACCCCAGCTGCCGTCAAACCCAGTTGAGCAGCAGCGAGCAGCTCCATGGCTGCTGCTTCACGTCGTCTCCTCGTCGTCCAGGTAACGACCAAAGTTCCAAACAACCCCTTTCATTGTTCCCACGACCTAATCACCCAACTGCCAATGAAATAGTCCCCCCTCTCGATGAACAGTCATCCAAACGAGTCCAGCTCGTGGTCGTCCATTTCGTTGATGCCTCAGTTCGAGGTCGTTGTTAAGATTCTGGTTAGATTCGAGTTCATTTTGGTTTCAAATGTTTCGGGCAGATTTGTTTCCATTCGAGTTCGTCGTTGTTTCGATCCGTTAGTTGGTTTAAGTTTCATTTATGTTCATATTTTGTTCGATATTCTCGGATCTAAAATCAGTATATTATTTTCTTGTTCATTTCTTGATTACTTATTCAGTCTACTTTATTCATATGTTCTTGTTTAGTTTTAATATAGAAATGTTTTAGTTTAATCACTTGAATCTTTTATCTTGATTGTAACGTTGTTAGATTTAATTTGAAGTTCAACTGATGATTAAGTTTAGTGAGTTGAATTTATTTTATTGCTCTGTTAAGTTTAATTTGAATCTGAGTTTAGTGATTTCAATTTACTCATTTGTTATTGTTGTTGAATCTGAAAGTATGTTTGTTGTTAAAAATGTTGTTCAGTCAAAATAATTTTAGTTGGTTCTTTGCTGTTTATCATATAGTTTGAATTTGTTGATTGAATTTGATTAAGAATTGGTAATAGCTGCTACATTTTAGTTAAGTGATTTAGGTGAATTGGTTATAGCTGACATGGGTATAATAGTAACTTTTAGTAATTTCGGGGGTATTTTTGGAATTTAAAATTTAGACAATTATTTAATTTGAGTGCTCTGTCCAATAGTTACTAAGTATTATTAAAATAATATAGTGGGGGACAAGACATAATTATGTAAAGTAAAAAGGGGGTTAATAATGTGGTCTTCTTTGACCATTGAAAAAGGGGAAACTGTGGGGTCCGTGTTGACTACTTTTTATTTAATTAAAATCAGAAATAGTATAGGTAATAATAAAAGGTTAAAAAGTCACATAGTTAGAATAATATGGGCTGGAATGTAAAAGAGGTAAAATGGTTAGTAATAATAGTTTAAAAGTAAAAGTTAATAGTTAAAAGAATATAGGAAAGAGTCTTACTTTGGGTATATAATAGGACTCATTTAACACTTAGAAGGAGGACGGAATTTTGAGAGAGAAATTTCAGAACTGGAGGGAAGATAAAAAGGCTTTTGAATCTTAAAAAGTTTTGAGTGTTTGAAAGTTAGAAATTAAAGAAAACATCTGTTCTTTTTCACGGATAACAATCAGCATCAACTGCTATTGTTCATTGAAGCTTCAAGCTTCTTTTTTCCTGAGTGTTAAAAATTAGAAGTGACTATTTTGGGCAACTGGTTATTTTTTTGTTGGTCTGTGCTTGTTTTCTACTACTACTGGCATTCAAGTAGCGTTGCTTGGGTTTACCCTTGGCTTTTGGTTGGTTTGGAAATTCCTGGTTTTTCTGTTTGTTTGCAATCTCCTGGGTTTTCTGCTATTCCCGTTGTTACTGGGTTACTCCCGTGTTGTTGATGTGTGTGTGCTGCCATTGCTTCCTACTGATTCTCATCTTCTTTGTATTCCAATACCAGGTACACCACTTTGAATCACTTTCATGTACGCCTTGAAGATGAAATGAAATGGAAGAATATTATTTATTTAGTTATAATATACACATTAGTTATATATTTTCCTGTTATACGAATGGTAGAGGTACGCATAATTAAGACTGTTTCATATTAGATTACGAAACTAAGATCCTTGAAATGGCGTGAATATTAGTCAATACGGCATTCTTGCTTAATTTGAGCAAGTTGTTAGATTATTGAACTATAGGACGTTTGTTTGCAAGAATCACATAACTAATAGCTTCAGCTTTACTAGTTCTCATGTTTAAAATAAAGTAGTTCGTGATCTCTTTTTTTTCAAATTAATTTAATTGAAAGGTAAAAATCCGGATTTGAATTTGCAAAAATTGGAATAGAAACAACTTGAGGTGGGTGATCTTTGAATCTTGTTAGTAACGAAGATCCACGAATTTTAGAGAAATATATATGGTTAATAATAAAATCAGTAGATTTGACGTATTTGAAGTATGATTCCACGTAGCAAGGCTATGAACATGAATCCACAGGCACGAGTTGGAGCAATATGAGCTAACGTTTAAGTTTAATAAACTTTCTAATAAGCTTTAGTAATTATGGTTAAATCTAGTTTCAAACGATTGTGAATAATTAATTCCAATAGTTTTATATAACAATGCGACTTTTGATCTGGCTATAATTGTTTTCTTTTGAATATTAGTTGTCGAATTTCGTATTTTATTTATAATTCGAATTTTTTTATTTTATTTATAATTCCAATTTTTTCCTTTTTTCTAGTAAAATTCCTTTCCATTAATATTTGCCTTAATCTAGCAATTAGTGTGTTATGTTTTTATTTTTATTTTTTAGCTCGTAATTAATTAGGATTTTTCTTTCTTTATTTTAGAGATGAATTTAAATAGAAATGTAGTTAGTTTAGGATATTCTTAAAATAAAGGAGGCGTGCTCCAGCACCTATATTTCGAATGTTGCATTACTAAGAGTTTATGGTCTAGAATTTGTTATTGGCTGGGCAGTTCGAGACAAATCCTTGACCGGGATAGTGAACTGGATGGATATGCAGCAAAAATCGTAGTCGTGCATGGAGAAATGTTATCACTGCTGCTGCTTTTGTACATGTCGTAGCTTTAATATGGCAGTCGAGGAACAAAATACGATTTCAGAACGTGGCATACGATGAAGATAGAACTACTAGAGAGATTGCATTACTTCTTCACATTCGTGGGAGACATAGTAGAAGCTGGCAGATCGGGCTACGACAACTCAACTGCTTTCCTTAACTAGTTTTCTGTCGTTACTCACTGGAACTCAAATACATATGATTTTTGCGCTTCTTTTGGCAGTTACATAGACTTGAAGTGTAAATAGAATTAGTAGCTGACTGTCCAATCAGCTACTAGTAGGAACAGTTGTACATTTTTGCTATATATGAATACCAAGCTTTAACTGGAAAAAAAAAGGAGGCGTGCCTCGCTACAGTAAATTTCAAATTGTGGGGCCCTCAATAAATACACTTGATAATTGGATAGACTTCAGAGTTGGCCGCTTAGCGAATTTCACGACCTTTTCCCAAAATAACGATATGTTAGTCTCGTTAGGATGCACCTTAATTAATATTACCTTACTAAACTCGGGTGTGCATTTATATAACCCAAATCCAAATCTCGATGGAGTCGAAATGTGCCGGACGACCATGTTTACACTGGTTGTAACGTGGTTCGAGATATGTTTACACGATGTTGCAATTATTTGTAAAATAATAATAATAATAATAATAATAATAATAATAATAATAATAATAATAATAATAATAATAATAATAATAATAATAATGATGATGATGATGATAAAAGCGGCTAAAAGTTAGAATTTGCATATAAGTTGCAACATGTTTAAAAATCGGATAAAAAAGTCAAATATAATAGTTGAGCATCCGTGCTATAACCACGAAACTCGGAAATGCCTAACACCTTCTCCCGGGTTAATAGAATTACTTATTCGGATTTTTGGTTCGCAGACTGTTAAACAGAGCCAAATCTTTTCCTCGATTCGGGATTCAATCGGTGACTTAGGACACCATAAATCTCCCAAGTGGCGACTTTGAATTAAATAAACAAATCCCGTTTCGATTGTCCTTTAATAGAAAAAACTCCTCTGCCCCCTCGCGGGCAGAAAAGGGGGCAGAGGAGTTGATCCACCTAAAAAGCAGTTTATCCACCTACACCCTCTTTTTATCATTATTTATTTTAAAAGAATTGCGACGTCGTGAAAATGCATTTCGAACTACGTCGCAATCAACGCATCCGTGGTTGTCAACACATTTCGACTTCGTCGACATTTGGATTTTGGTCGCATCAATGCACACCCGAATATAAGAAGGTAAATTATTAAAAGCGCACCTAATGTAACTAAGCGTTTGCATTTTTGCGAGGGCCGTGAAATTTGCGAAATAGCATACCTCACGTTGTTGGAACATGGGTATTAACCCAATTTTTACTAAATCAAACAGCCCTACATTTCAGTGGTTTTGGTAATCTTCAAATGAAAATTGTCTTACCTTTACACTTAACATGACAACAAAGACTAATCTAACTTTCAATAATAAATAATTATTATCCTAATTCCCTATTTTAAATTTCCAATTACATTAATTCCCTATTTTAAATTCAAACTAAACAAATTAAAATTGCTCAGTGGTAAAGCGGTCGACTGTTAACCGATTGGTCGTAGGTTCGAATCCTACTTGGGGGGGAATCAACCGAGACCCTGTTAGTAGCGGCGAGAGAGAGCGAATTGCTGTTTGAAAAAAAACAAACACGAAGTGGATGAATCGACATCAAATATAGAATTGTTGTTGTACACGATCTCCATTTTAGCAGTCCTAGCAATGCAAAAGGACCATTTTTGTCATTTTCCTAAAAGTAACTCAACTATTAATTAATCCGAAAATATGAAATGAAATTCTAAATGCAAATGCCAAGTATTTTGATATTTATTATTTTGATTTTAAAATATTAAAAAGCATGAAATGCAACTAAAAAGGAAAAAATTCTTAAAAAATCAAATAAAAATTATTTTAACTTATTTTTAGGAGTTATCTTCGTGTAGGGCAAAAATCACATGCTTACACCGATGTGTCGAGGTTCCGCGTGGCGGTGATGTTATATGAGCAGGATGGCTCTTGAGATTCGGATCATGTATCGCATCCTGTTGTGCTCGAGTTTTGTTGCCTATAGCGTTATATGTTCCCTTAGGGACGATATTATGCACCTTAGCGTGTCTATGACGGACATTCAGTACTTTATTGTAATGAGACATTTAGCTCGATGTGTATCTCCTTAGGTGAGTTCTATGTTTGGATCTAGTGGCACACCGCCATGGGTATGTTATTTGGATCGGGTGGCACGCCGCTATAGCTATATTGTGTAGATTGGGTGGCACGCCGCCATGGTTATGCTGTTCGGATTGGGTTGCGCTTTTATGTGTTATGTCTCCTATGCTTCGAAGAATTCTAGTTCTAACTGTAAGCCCGCGTCGCATATGGTTCGCGAGCGGCGTAATTAGGTCTCCCTATTCAGAGTTAGGCCTCCTTTGTGTATCACATTCTGAGCAGTAGCCTATTGGTGCATTGTGGCATCCTATGGGACTTTTGATCATGTCCGGGATGGCTTATTTTCTCAGAAGTTCTTACTGGATGAAACGAGATTATTGGATTTAGGATCAGCGCAATCTGATTTTATGAAGTATATTAAAGAGCAAGGATCATTCTTTGGTTCGGGATGAGGTAATGGACCTTTTCAGGAGTATAGACCTAATGATTGGTTGATTCAACGATTGGTTATGAATTTCGGCACATCTTTTCTGTTGTATCGGTCTCGTAAAAGTTAGAGCAAGACTTATGTAGGTCATGAGGTGTAATAGAAGCATCAGATTTCTGGAATCTCGATTAAGTTAATCAGAAAATGTTATTGTGGTACTATGAGTGAAGGGACACACAGTTCGAATTCAACAAAGTTATGCATTCATGTTTGGGTACAGCGTGGATTGATTGTTATGGTGATCATATGTTGGGAACAAGCTTGGCAGGAAATTCCAGATGTTGGAATTGGGCCTTGAAGCTTATGTGGTTGAATAACAGAGTGTATCTGGAGAATTATCGAGCTAATGGGCTCAACTGAGTTATGGTAGCACGGGATGGTGCATGAGGTATTAAACAAGTGATTTTAGACTACTTCAGTGTAGTTCTCAACACGTTCGAGGACGAACGTATGTTTAAGTGGAGGAAATTGTAATGACCCGACCGATCGTTTTGAGCTCCGGCACGTCATTCTGCAGTCTGAGGCCATGACCAGCTTTATTTCAGGTATATCGAATTGTTTGTATGGCTGAAATTGGGATTCAGGAAGATTAAAGTTAAATTTAAATGGAAATTCTCATTTTGAAAGCTTATAGTTGAAGAAATGAACTAGGATTGGAATTTTGAGTAAATGACCTCGGAACTGCGATCTGAGGGTTTCAGCAGGTTCATATGATTATTACGAACTACGGTGTATACCCGGATTGGGTTTTGGATGACCCAGGAGCATTTTGGCGCCCATTGTGGAAGTTAATATTTTAGAAGAAATTGCATCAGTTTAGCTTAAAGTGCATTTCAGTGTTAGTGATGTTTGTTTGGGATTCTGAGACTGGGAATAGCTCCGTATGATGATTCTGGAGTTGGGAGCGCGATCGGAAGTGAATTCGAAGGTCCGTAGATCATTTTGAAGCCATTTGGCTGAATATAGAAATTTGAAGGTTTTTGAGAAGTTTGATTGGAAGTGAACTTTTTTGTATCGGGGTTGGAATCCAATTCTGGAAGTTGGATTAGGTCCATAATGTCAAATATGACTTGTGTGCAAAATTTGAAGTCAATCGGACGCGATTTGATAGGTTTCGGCATTGAAATTTGATATTGAAACTTCGAGTTCACAAAGCTTGAATCTATGTGTAATTCGTGATTTTTAGCGTTGTTTGATGTGTTTTTGAGACCTCAAGCAAATCTGTAATATGTTTTGGGACTGGTTGGGGTCCGGGGGGCCTCGGGTGAATTCCGGGTGGTTAACGAATCGAAAGTTGAATTTTTGGAAAAACTGGGTAGCTGGTATCTGGTATTTCCGTTACTGCAGAAAAGGGACCGCAGAAGCGACCTCGAAGAGGCGAAAATGTGAACCGCAGAAGCAGTTTTGACCAATAGTGAAGAGGATCGCAGATGCGGCATGTGTGTCCGCATAAGCGGGACAGTAGGAGCGGTCCCTGGACCGCAAAAGTGGAAAACACTGAAGGCAGAGGGTTCTTTTAAGTGGGGTTGAGTTCATTTCAACCCAATTTTTCTTCCATTGGAGTCGATGGGTAGCAGCTTGGAGGTGCCATTCTTGTCACTTGTCCTAAGATAAGTAATTTATGCTAGTTTTGAGTTAAATACAAGGTTTATTCATGGATTTGGGCAAGAGAATTATAGAAATTTGGGGTTTTGATGGAAACCTAGGAATTAACATTTCTTCGAATTTAACCACGAATTTTAGCATAGAACTAGGAGTAAGTTATATATTTGAGTTCCTTAGGTCATGGGTAAATGTTATCTTCGAGAAATTTCGGATTTCCGGCACGTGGGCCCGAGGGAATTTTGGTTATTTCACAAACGGAGTTGGGAAATTATATAATTTAATTTGTTAGCAAGTAACTGAGTATATTCTCATTAGTTTGACATTATTTGGCTAGTTTTGGAGCTCTGTGCGTTGGTTTGAGCTTCCTGGAGGATGAAGAAGTCCGGTTATGAATCTATGGGCGAAGTGAGTCTACTTTCTAATCCTGTGAGGGGGGAATTACCTCATAGGTGAGTTAAATTTATTATGTGTTCCAAATTGTGGGGACTACGTACGCATGACGTAACGAGAGTCCGTGCGTGGCTACTATTATGCTATTGTCCGGGTAGTTTAGGACCCAAAAGAATGTTATACTTGGAATGTTTGAAGTCTTATTGGCATTTGAATTACTTAAATCAAATTGAACTAGTAAATGAATTTCAAAAAGGATTAAACTCTATTTCTTAAAATTGTTAAGGAGAATTGATTTTATTTGAATAAATATTCCCCGATAAGTCCTTACTTGACTGATTGGGCATGTATTCTTATTTGTACTTGTGTCGCATGCATGATTCGCAAGCAGGGTATGTGTTTATTTTTGGGACGGGCCGATCACCTCGGTGAAATAGATGCATCTATGGTACGGGCCGCTCGACCCTCGGCAATGCACAAATTTACATTTCTGTTGGAGCGGGTCATCACCTCGGCATGATTTGCGCATGTTTGTGCTGTTGTCTTGAACTCATTTGAGTTATTTTATGCCACACTACGGCTCGAGATCATTTTATTAATAATAACAAGAAATCTATGGAAATTTTCCATGAAAAAATTATATGACTACTTGTTTCTCCATATATGGATTAGAATCATATTTATAAAATAAATTCACTGTTTAATATATTTATTTAAGGCTAAATAGTCATTGGACTACTGTGAGTGCCAAAGTTGACCCTCTCGTCTCTACCCCTTCGGGATTAGGCGGGATACTCACTGGGTATACTTTATTTTTGTACTCATATTATGCTTGTTGTGAATTTTGTTGTACAGGTATATGTGATTCCAGTGGTCCACTAGGCATAGCAGCGCAGATGATTCTGGAACTAGGTGAGCTGTATCATTCGAGACGATCGCAGCCAAGGTAGTCCCTTTCCAGTACTTATTTTTCGTCCAATGTATTTCGGACGAATGATGTATTTATATTTCTCTTATCAAGAAATGCTCATGCACATGTGACTCCGGGTTCTAGGTTAGTTTAAAATATTCTATTACTGGCCTAACTTTAAAATTTGATTTGAAAATTTATATTCTTCAAAAATTTCTGAATATGGAAGAAAAATCTTGTATTTCAAATAAGGCTGTATTCTGTCCCGGGCCCGGGCCTAAACGGGCCTGACGGGCCGGGCTTCACGGTCCTGGGCTTGGTGTGTCGGGTCTGGCGGGCCTGGCAGTCCTCACGGTAGAGACCGGCTCGTTACGGGCCTAAGCACACTGCGGTCCTGGGCCTGGCGGGCCTAATGGGCCTGACGGGTTTTTTAAAATTATTTTTTAAGTCAATATCTTGTATAGTAGTCATTAGTATAGTGTAGAATATATTTTATATGGTGTACTAAGTTATTAGTATAGTATATATTGTGTTGTAGTAACTAGTATATATTGTATATTATGTATATATTGTGTTGTATTAATTAGTATATATTGTATGTTATGTATATATGGATATATATGTTATGTATATATTGTGTTGTAGTAATTAGTATATATTGTATGTTATGTATATATGGATATATGTTATGTATATAATGTGTTGTAGTAATTAGTATATATTGTATATTATGTATGTAGTGTGTTGTAGTAAGTAGTATATATTATATGTTATGTATATATGGATATATGTTATGTATATAATGTGTTGTAGTAATTAGTATATATTGTATATTATGTATATAGTGTGTTGTAGTAAGTAGTATATATTGTATATTATGTATATAGTGTGTTGTATATTATGTATATATTGTGTTGTAATAATTAGTATATATTGTATACAATGTATATATTGTGTTGTTGTAATTAGTATATTGTGTTGTATGTTATATATTGTATGTTATATAAATATTCAAGGATTGATATCGAAGTAAAGACAAAGAAATATTGAGAAAAAAGATATTCAAGGATATGATAAAGAGCATATTTATTGATCAAAATGGCATATCTTTCTTAGTCTTCCTTCCCCCAATGGAATGAGCACAATAAGGTACTAATACCACCATTAAAAGGAAAAAAAAAACTAAAAGAAGACGTGTCAATGTACAAGTTACATCATAATTTACGTTGTATCTCTAACAAATCTCATAAATCCGTCAAGGTTGGGAGGAGGTAGTGTTGGCGGTGGTGGAAATGAAGCTTTTTCATCACCACTTTCGGATGAAGCCGATTCCTCAGAAAGTTCTACTATCATTTCTTCATATGCCTCATCTATTGCCGGTTGTGATTCTGCTATGCCAAAGTTTCTTCTTTCCGCGCGGATCCAATCTCTAAAAAGCACTGATTTTTCCAAGCTCTCCCGCATCGACACTCTGTGATCACCGATTTGTAGTCTTGCTTGACTGAAAGCGCTCTCTGATGCAACAGTTAAAGCTTGAATTGACAAAACATCCCGAGCCATCCTTGCAAGAACGGGAAAATGCTTTTCGCTTGACCTCCACCATTCCAAAAGATCGAAAGAGCCGTCTGGATTCTCCTTTTCTAGTCCCTGTGACAAGTAAACTTGAAGCTCATTTAGATGGGAAATTTCATCAAAATTATCACCTTGAGAACCCCGGAACTCCGTCCACGTTTTGAGAGCTATTAAGCCAGCAGCTCTTTTAGACAATTGTGATGTAGACGAAGTAGGGGTTGGAATATTTGGCCTAGCATGCTCGAACGCCTATTTATAAGCATTATAAACAGTTTGAGCATTAATTTTAATTGATGCGTTCGCATCAGCAAGTGTAGCATTCTGTCTTCTGAAAGATCTAAAGCTTTATAAATATTAGAATACCAAAAGTGAGAACCTCCTAATTTCATTGGTTGATTTAACATAGCAGCTACACCAAAAATAGGAGGGATAGGAAAAAAATATTTTTTAAACTTTTGTTTCATTTCAGTTATTGCAAGTTCATAAATATCCCCACCCTCGCTAAATTCAACAAACAAATCAGCTAATGCGGCAATATAAACTAAACAGTTAGAAATAGTCGGATAATATTGCCTAGAAAAAACATTTGTAGCAACTTGAAAATGTTCTAAAAAATCTAAAAGAATTTTAATATTAGTCCAATCTTGGGTAGTTAGCATTTCATCATCATCCTCACCACCTACCCGAGAATTAAACGTAGCATTAATTGGGTTTCTATATTCATATGCTACTACTAAACTTTCGTACATGTAATTCCACCTAGTCGGGCAAGGTTTAGGAACATTTCTTTCTCTAAGGCCATATTCGTCATATTTTTTAAAATACTCTCTAAGTCTAGTTCTACGGTTTGAATAAAATAGTCAATTAAGAGCCATTCTCACCTTTTCAATTTCTATGTTTAATATTCGCATACCATCACCAACAATTAAATGATAAATATGACAAATACATCTAACATGAAAAATATTACTAAATGCAGGATTAAGGATTTGTGTTAGCATGCCTATTGCACTAGTGTTACTAGAAGCATTATCCATAGAAATTGTCATTATTTTATCACTAAAGCAAAAATATCTACATATATCTGAAACAGTGTTAGCTATAAACCTACCCGTGTGCCGTGAATTAATTATTCTATATGCAATTATGCGTTTTTGCATTGTCCAGTCTTCATCTATCCAATGACTTGTAACAGTTAGATAATCACAGTCATTATTACTTCTACCAATATCAGTTTTAATAGAAATACGATTAGGTATATGAGTAAATAAATAGCGCAAATATTGTTCATATTCATGCTTGAATTTATAAATATCGGCCTTAACTGTTGCGCGAGGCCAACCTTTATAAGTAGGATTAAAGACTCTTCTAATATAATGAACCCAATTAGGATTAGAAGCAAAAGTATAAGGCAAGCACATAGCAGTAATCATTTTTGCTAATTCTTCACGATCCTTATTTGGATCGTAATATAAAATACCTCCGGTGAAAGTGTTAATTCCTGGTTGAACTAGATTTGAACCTGTACTAGGGTTAACTTGAGAATCTACACTTGTCCCCCCCTTTTGTTGCGCTTGCATTTGAAAAAATCTAGCCCTATCTCTAGGGTGTAATTTTATGTGCCTAGTCAAACTACCCGTGTCGCTACGGTCTCCAGTAAACTTATGAGCAAGTAATTTCCCACAAGTTTTACACTTAGCCTTGTCGTGCTCTCTTACTTGAGTAGTCAAATGCCAAACTAATGATGTTTCTTGACATTTAGCAGGTTGTCTACTAAAAGTGGGAGTTTGTACAGGTGGGTGTGCCGGTTCATTACCTAAGTTATGAGTAGGACTAGTAGGTGTATCATCTAAATCTGGTGCTTGGGTTTCATCATCATCATTATCATCCTCATTTTCCTCTAAGATAGGTTCATTAGGATAAAGAGCATTCATAATTTAGTCATCTAATCTATCACTTACTGCAACATCATGTAGAAATTCACTATCGGTAAATTGAAAACAAAGGTAATCACTATCAAGCATTACGGGAGGCGGATTAGGACGTCTAGGTTGGCGACTACTTTCAACTTGCTTATCTTTTTTAGGTCGGGGAGCCGGGGAAAGGGTAGTATTATGGCCACTACTTTCACCGGTTTTACCTTTTCCTTTACCGAACATTTTTTTCAAAGAAAAAACGCCATACTAATTAGAATTATGCAAACTAAAAAACACAAAAATATATTATTAGCACGTAAGAGTTGAAACGAGTTTACCGGATTGCCGAACAACTTCTTGAAAATTGAAAATCGTTGAACTTGAACACTTGAAAACTTCAATTCAACAACTTCACAATTTTTCACGATTTTTCAACAATAAATTAAGCACTTGTACTAGAAAGATTGAAAGAGAGCTTGAGAGATATTGATGAATTGGTGAATAAAAATGAAAGAATGAGGGGGTATTTATAGTTGAGAAATGGGAAAAAGTATAATTATATAAAGTTTGGGGTTAAATTAAAGTTTGGGGGCCAAATGGATATTTTTCAAAATTCCAAACGGCTACTTTTTGCAAAGAGCCGCTACTGAATTTTCAAAAAAAAAAATTAAAAAAAACCGTTGGGCCCGCCAGGACCGGCCCAGGCCCACCAGGCGGTCCCGGGCCTGACGGTTCGACGCGTAAGATCGGCTTGTCACGGTCTTTTGGGACCAGTAGGACCGGACCGCCAGGACCGGCCCAACAGGACCGACAGGCCCGCCAGGACTGCGGTCCCGGTCCGGCCCGGTCCCGGGCCTGAACCGGGACAGAATACAGCCTTAATTTCAAATGAGTTAAAATGAGATTTAATTAAGTAATTTGGATGGCTTGCCTGACAGTAGTGTCTGGTGCCACCACGACCCCTAGTGAGTTTTGGGTCGTGAGAGAAGCTGCTCATGGTCTCAGACAGTTGAACGACGCGCTAGGGCTCAAAACGACCGGTCGGATCGTTACATCATCTTTTTTGTGTTTCGATTTGTTAGCTTATTGGTATTACAGTTGTAGCAAAGGGCATTTTGGACTTTACACCTATCTAATGCAACGTGTCCATCAAGTGCAAACGTCACTGATGAAACGTCACTGCATCGGTTGCACTCCTCTTGGATGCTTTTCTATTAATTTATTTCCTGGCTATATGCTACTTCATTACATTCTAGAAGGTCGGATTCTCTCACTCATGGAAGCTGCCATTCTCCCTCTTCATTCTCAATACTTCATTTTTTCCTCTTATTTCGCGAAAGAGAAATAGTGCCTCAAAAAAAAGGTAAAAATTGCTACTGTAGATTGTTCTTTTATGTATGAATTATTTCAAGTAATGCTTGACTAGATTTAACAATATGAAAGTTTGGGTTCTCTTCATACTTATTAATTTCGCAATTCAACGATTACTGTGTGTTAAATATATATGATTAAAAGCAGATAGGATTAAGGTACAGATATGCCACGACCCTAGTTCATCAATTGTGAACCTGTTATGACTGCACCTAGTCTTTGCGATTAGGTAAGCTGACACGTTGCGGAAATTTAACAATCTTTATGAAAATGATAAATTAAACTGAATAACATAAAAATGTATAGGGTGTCACTTGGCACATACACTTCGAACCAATAATGTGAAACCTCCAATACCCAGACACCCACGGGCAACACAGGCTAAAAGTAAAATATAACATACTGCTCTAACATCCAGGAGTGTCTACAATAAATGAATACATGAACGAAACTACTACTAAAGGTAGAATAGAAAGAGAGTCCTCGGCTTTGCGGACGCGGCAAATGCATACCTCGAATATCCAAGTGTAGCTGCTAAAATCACTGATAGCGCGCTTGACCAGAAGTACCTAGATCTGCACAACAAAAGTGTGCAGAAGAGTAGTATGAGTACACCATGGCGATACTCAGTAAGTTCCAAGCCTAACCTCGGTGGAGTAGTGACGAGGAAGGTCGAGGCCCTACTAAGATCAACATAAGCATAAATAAATATGAAATGAAATAACAATAGGAAATACGTAAATCTCGAATATCTAACAAACAATAAGAGGAACGGAATAGACTATATTACAATTCTACAAAACGAGAACAATCATTATAGGCTATTTATCATCGGGGATCTCCTGGTATCCCGAGGATCTTCCGGTATCCTTATCATACACACAAGGGATCTCCAAGTATCCCGAGGATCTCCCAGTATCCTCATCATACACACAAGGGATCTCCAAGTATCTCGAGGATCTCCCAGTATCCTCATCATATAAGCAAGGGATCTCCAAGTATCCCGAGGATCTCTTAGTATCATCCATTTAATCAGTCCTGCCCTAGGGATCTCTTAGTATCCGCTAGAAAATCAATCATGCACTGGGGATCTCTTAGTATCCTCCAGTTATATAATCCAGTGTCGGGGATCTCTTGGTATCCGCACTTCCAAACCTCGGAAACAAGTACGAACAGGGGGAGCTCCCGGGATGTCGTCCCGTAGTCCAAATAGTAAATACACCATAACAAACCAATGGTTAACGGAAGAAAGCGAAATGTGAACAACAAATAAAATCGAGCATCTAACATGCTTCACAAGAAGGACAGATATTGCAATTTAGTCAAATAAGGAAAATAAGTTTCTAACATGCTTTCCAAGAGAAGAAAGATAATGCAATTTAGTCAAATATGTCAAATAAGTTACTAAAATGCTTTTCCTAAGTCAAAACAAGTGAAGTTTCATTTTTAACAATTAGATATGTGAAGAAACACAGTCTAAAAAAGCCAAGTAAGGTGAATTTTCAACAACTAGCACAAGTACACGCATGTCACCACGCACAAGGAATTTAAACAATGACAAAGATATCCTAAGGGGAAAGGTCCTCACACAAAGTTAGGCAAGCCACTTACCTCGAATTGGTACAAAACCGCTAAGAAACAATGCCCTTGCCACGAGTATCCAACTCCGAGTGGCCCAAATCTATTCAAACCAATTACATATTGTAAATAACATCACAAGTAACTAAATACACTGTTTAAGTTAAAGCAAAGGCGCGAAAATAATTGAAATGACCAAAATTTCCCTCAGGCCAACGTCTTGGAATCAAATAATTTTCACATTTTTAGAAACCTCATACTCTCAAGAGTCTAACCATATAAAAATCTCTCAAATCGGAGGTCAAAATCCCTTTCAAATCATCAAAATTTATTTCTAAGAACTTTACCCCAATTTTCATTCAAAATCCGAAATTAAGGCTTGAATTCGATATTAGATTAGCGGGTAATAATCATAATGGAGTAAGTAATCGCTTCCCAATGTTTGCCTCTGAAAATCCCTCGAAAAATCTCCCAACACCGAGCTCTCTAGATTGAGTTTGATGAAAATGGAAGAAACCTCATTTTTGAAAAGTTTATAACTGTTCTGGGACTTTGTTCATTGCGATCGCATGAAGTCGTCTGCGCGGAGAAGAAAATCATAAGGCCCTGAAAATGGTCTATGCGATCCCAGGAAGGGCTTGCAATCGTGTAAGGATGGAAGCTAGTCTTATGCGATCGCATCAAGGGCTATGCGATCGCGTATAAGGAAAAGGAACCTGGGACCCCAGCCCAGTTAACTCAAAGCGAACGCATGGGGGAGTTTTCGATCACGTACAAGAGAGTTCAGAAGCTATGCGATCGCATCCCAAGAAGCACTACGCGATCGCATGATCACTTATGCGATCGCAAAGAAGGCGTATCTGCAATAGGTCTGAAGGATTTTTCTGCAATCTTTTTCAACACAAACATGCCCCGTTGGGCATCCGAAACACACCCGAGGTCCCTCGGGGACCTAAATCAAACCCACGAACATATCCCATAACATCATTAAAACTTATATCAATCCTTAAACCACCTAAAACAATGCCAGAAACTCGAATTAATTAATAATATGAACATAAAAACATCAAAACTTAACTGAACTAGCTTTCGATTCAAAACCCAAGCAAAACACGTTCGATTGAAATTTTGCATGCACGTCCCAAATGACATGATGGTGCTACACTAACTTCCGAAATCCCGTTCCGACCCGGATCAAAAATTCACTATCGTACCGGAAACTTCAAAATTTTAATTTTCGGCATTTATAGCCTAAATGAGCTACGGACATCCAAAATACATTTCGAACACGCTCCCACCCCAAAATCACCTAACGGAGCTAATGTAACCATCGGTTTTCCATTCCGATGTCGTCTTGAGACTACTCTAATTACGGATCATTTTCCAACACTTAAGCTCTCATTTGGGGACTAAGTGACTCGAAACACTCTGAAATCTATTACCGAACATCCCGGCAAACCACAATAGCAGAAATGAACTTAGGGGAAGTAGTTAATGGGGAAACGGGGCATAAATTCCAAAGACGACCGGCAGGGTCGTCACATCCTCCTACACTTAAACATTCGTTCGTCCTTGAACTAGCGTAGAGAGCATACCTAAAGTAGCAAAAAGATGAGGGTATCGGTTGCGCATATCCCGCTCGGTCTCCCAAGTCGCCTCCTTGGCCGGCTGCCCCGCCACTGAACCTTTACTGAAGCTATATTTTTTTACCTAGGCTTTCGAACCTGCCAATCTAATATTGCCACTGGCTCCCCAACATAGGACAAATCATTGTCCAACTAGACTGAAGTGAACTCCAACACGTGAGACGGGTCACTGTGATACCTCCGAAGCATCGAAACATGAAACACTGGATGAACCCCGGCCAAACTGGGAGGTAAAGCAAGCTCATAAGCAATCTTCCCAACCTGCTTCAAAATCTCAAATGGACCAATGAATCTCGGGCTCAGCTTTCCTTTCTTCCCAAACCTCATGACGCCTTTCATAGGCGAGACCCGAAGAAAAACCCGCTCACTAACCATAAAGGAAAGATCACGAACCTTCCGATCCGCATAACTCTTCTGTCTGGACTGGGCCGCACGGAGTCTGTCCTGAATCACCTTGACCTTCTCAACCGCATCCTGAACCACATCAGTACCCAATAACCTGGCCTCACCCGGCTCGAACCAACCCACCGGGGACCAGTATCTCCTACTATATAAAGCCTCATAAGGCGCCATCTGAATACTGTACTGATAAGTGTTGTTGTATGCAAACTCAGCCAATGGCAAGAACTGATCCCAAGACCCTCTAAACTCAATTGTGCACGTACGGAGCATATCCTCAAAAATCTGAATAGTGCGCTTGGATTGACCGTCCGTCTGTGGGTGAAAAGTTATACTCACGGTCACTCTAGTACCCAACTCATGCTGGACGGCTCTTCAGAAACGTGATGTAAACACTAAACCCCTGTCTGAGATGATAGAAACTAGAATGACATGTAGACGGACGATCTCCCTGATATAAATCCCTACTAACCGCTCCGCTGAGTAAGAAGTGCACACTGGAATGAAATGAGCGGACTTGGTCAACTGATCCACAACAACCCAAATAGAATCAAACTTCCTGGTCATCAGAGGGAGATCGATCACAAAATCCATAGTGATAGTCTCCCATTTCCACTCCGAAATCTCCATCTGCTGGAGTAACCCTCCTGGTCTCTAATTCTCATCATTCACCTGCTAACAGTTGAGACATCTACCTACAAACTCTACTATGTCCTTCATCATCCACCTCCACCATCAATGCTGCCTCAGATCCTGATGCATCTTCACGGCACCCAGGTGGATGGAGTACCGCAAGTTATGGGCCTCAGTCAATATCAACTCCTGAATATCTTCAACATCGGGCACACAGATCCGCCCCTGCATCCTCAACACCCCGTCATCTCCAACAGCCACATCCTAAGCATCTATGCTGAACTGTATCCCTGAGGACAAGCAAATGAGGGTCATCATACTGCCGCTCCCTGATACGATCAAATAATAAAGACCGAGAGACCACACAGGCTAGAACCTGATGGGCTCCAAAAGGTCCAATCTCACAAACCGACTTACTTGAGCATGAACATCCATCGCCGTTGGTCTCTCTGAAGCTGGTAAATATGCCAAACTCCCCAAACTCTCCGCCCGAGACTCAAGGCATCCGCTACCATATTGGCCTTGCCCGGGCGATAAAGAATAGTAATATCATAATCTTTCAGTAGCTCCAACCATCTTCTCCGACGCAAGTTCAGATCTTTTTGCTTGAACAAATGGTGCAAACTCCGATGATCTGTATAAATATCACAAGGCACACCATACAAATAATGACGCCAGATCTTTAAGGTATGAACAATAGCAGCTAACTAAAGGTCATGGACAGGATAGTTCTTTTCATGCACCTTCAACTGTCTGGACGCGTAGGCAATCATCCTACCGTCCTGCATCAATACCGCTCCTAGTCCAACTCGTGAGGCATCACAATATACCGTACAGGACCCCGAACCAGTAGGCAAAATTAGAAAAGGGGCTGAAGTCAAAGCCATCTTGAGCTTTTGGAAGCTCACCTCACACTCGCATGACCACTGAAAAGGAGCACCCTTCTGGGTCAATCTAGTCATAGGGGCTACAATCGACGAGAACCCCTCCAAACAACGACGGCAATACCCTGCTAGGATAAGGAAACTGCGGATCTCTGTAGCTGAGGAGGGCCTGTGCCAACTCTGTACGGCTTCCACCTTCTTCGGATCTACACGAATGCCCTCAGTCGATACCACATTGCCTAAGAATGCCACAGAACTCAACCAAAACTCACATTTTGAAAACTTTGCATATAATTTCTTTTATCTCAGGGTCTGAAGCACTGTCCTCAGGTGCTGCTCATGATCTTCCCGACTCCAGGAGTATACAAGAATATCATCTATGAAAACAATGACAAACGAGTCGAGCTAGGTCCTGAATACAATGTGCATCAAATGCATAAAAGCTGTTGGGATATTGGTCAGCCCAAATTACATGAAAAAAAACTCGTAATGACCATACCGAGTCCTGAACGCAGTCTTCGAGATATCTGGTTCCCGAATCTTTAGCTGGTGATAACCTGAGAAATCAATCTTAGAAAACACACGTGCACCCTGAAGCTGGTCAAATAGATCATCAATACGAGGCAAAGGATATCGGTTCTTCACTGTAACTTTGTTCAACTGACGATACTCGATACACATGCGCATAGAACCATCCTTTTTCTTCACAAACAAGACAAGAGAACCCCATGGTAAAACACTGGGTCGAATATAACCCTTATTAAGAAATTCCTGTAATTGATCCTTCAACTCCTTCAACTCAGAAGGAGCCATACGGTAAGAAGGAATAGATATAGGCTGAGTGCCCGGAAACAAATCAATACCAAAATCAATGTCCCAATCGGGTGGCATGCCTGGAAGATCAGCTGGGAACACATCAGGGAAATCCTGTACTATTGGAACAGAGTCAACAGAAAGGGTATCAGCCGTGACATCTCTTACATAGGCTAAATACGCGGCACACCCCTTCTCAACCATACGATGAGCTTTAAGAAAAGATATAACTCTGCTGGGAGTGTGATCAAAAGTACCACTCCACTCAATACGAGGAATACCTGGCATAGCCAACATCACGGTCTTAGCATGACAATCAAGAATAGCATAATGGGGCGACAACCATTCCATGCCCAAGATAATATCCAAATCAACCATATCAAGTAATAAAAGATCTTCCTTGGTCTCAAAACCACGAATAGTAACCAAACACGATCGATATATGCAGTCCACAATAAGGTAATCTCCCATGGGAGTAGAAACATAAATAGGAGAGCTCAAGGTCTCTCGAACTGTACCCAAATGCGGAGCAAAATAAGATGACACATAAGAATAAGTAGAGGCTGGATCGAATAGAACCGATGCCTCTCTGTGACTAACCAGAATAATACCTGTGATAACAGAATCGGAGGTCACAGCCTCGGCATGATCAGGAGTAGCATAAAATCTAGCTCGGACCCTACCTCGAGGGCGACCTATATCTCCTCGATATCCGCCCCAGGCTGGCTGGGCAGGTGGGGTGGCAGCTGGAGCTGGAACAAGGGCTTGAGAATCCCGCTGGTTACGCTGCTATGGAGGTGCACTGCTCCCAAGTCTAGGGCAATCCCTCACTATATGGCGGGTATCCCCACACCCATAACAAGCTCTGGGAGGGTCTGGTGGCTATGATTGACTGGCCCCACCCCTGCTAGACTGATCTCTGGAGGTACCCCCCCCCAGGAGGCGCATTAGAAATTAGGGGTGCATAATAAGGCTCCTGAGATCTGGGAGGAGCTGGAGTACTGCTGGGTGAAAGAAGAGCTGAGTGAACTAGGTGACTCGTATAGCCTCTACCATAACGTCCTGCTCCTGAAGTACGGGTACCATAAAAATGAACAAACTCTCGAGACCTCTTGGCCTCCCTCTCCTCTCACTCTCTGGCATGCATACCCTCTATCCTCCTGGCTATACTTACCACCTGCTGATAGGGTATATCCATCTCCAACTCTCGCGCCATACTAGACTTGATGGAAGGAATAAGACCCTCGATAAACCTGCGAACCCTCTCACGACTATAGCCCCCAAAGCAGGCGCATGCCTGGCCAACCTAGTATAACGGATGGCATACTTAGAGACAGTCATAGGGCCCTGGCGCAAGTGCTCAAACTTCGCGCGCCATGCATCTCGGAAGCTCTGGGGAACAAACTCCCTCTGAAACATATTTGAAAACTAAGTCCAAGTCAGGGAGGCAGTTTCATCCGGACCGTCTAGCTCAAAAGTGCGCCACTAGTGATAGGCGGCTCCCTGAAGCTGGAAAGCTGCAAAGGAAACCCCACTCGAAGCATTAATACCCATGGTGCAAAAAATACGGTGACAATCCTTCAAAAACCCCACGGCATCATCTGTAGCTAGCCCGCTAAAAATAGAAGAGTCATACTTCTTGAACCTCTCCAATCTACGCTGCTCATCCTCCGAAACAGGTACCCCATCCTCGGGCTGAACCGGCACTGTAGGTTGGACAGGAATAATATCTGGAATCGTCCCCATGTGCACCCTCTGCTTTGGAGTGCGGGCTGCGGGGGCTATCCCCCGGCCTAGGACGTAACTACAGGAGGTGGAAGCAACTCTGCCTGCGACAGCGTGGTATACATACTCATAAATTGCGCCAATGCCTCATGAACAGCTGGAGTAGTGGGGGTTGTGGGCGTCTCTGGTGCCTGAGTCCTGACGATTTTATTGAATCATTCATTCAAGCAATCCAAATAGAAATAACTATTTCAACTTTTATAATATTGAGTCTGTGCCGGCACGGGTTATCACTACCTAGCATATAAACATACCAAACTTTTTTTTCTTATGGAATAATATAACATAAAGTAAAATCTTAAAAATTTAGATAGAGATAATAAATAAACTTTTCTTGACAATTTAATACAAATGAGTAGAGAAGTTTATATTTATAAAAAAAAAAAAATTACTTGGTGATCAAGTAACTAATCTTAGTGGTCAAGTAACAAATATTGGTGACCAAATAACCAATCGTAGTGATCAAGTAACTAGACTTAGTCGTGACTAACTAATTTACTCCCAAGTAATTTTATAATACATAAAAATGCAGTTTTAATATTATTAGTCTCAGGGTACGAGTATTGCGCGTGTAAACTGTATAGATGAGTATAATTTTTTTTAAAATTACAAATATTATTAATTATTGTGTTTGAGTTATTAAATATTATTAAAATAAAATAGATAGATAGATTCATGTACATTTTGTAGTTATATATAAAAACAATACACACATAGTTATTATTATTATTATTATTAAACAAAGATCTAATCTGATTTGATTTTAGTCCGTTTTGTTTAAAAAGTGTAGCTTTTAACATGTGACTTTGAATAATTTTGATATAGGGTTATGAGTTACGTAACTTCTTTTCTAGTAATAACACTGAACGAAAGTCTAAATCACCAAGTAAAAAAGCAGTAACTTTTCATTTTTGCTTTTCCCTTTTATGCCTAATATCAATGAAATTTGTTACCTTCAAATATTAAAAAGTACAATTCCACCAACCATAACTTGATTAATTTTGCTAATAAATTTTGTGAGTTTATTGATTAGTGTAACTTCAGTACTATAAATTTATAATTGTAGTCGTCTTTAATTTAATTCAGGAGTCCTACTATAATGTAGCCATTCATAGGTGCAAAGTACTTAATTACTATTCTAAGTGGATAATTGTAATAGATACACTTGGTTTTATTCACTTTAAGTGCGAATAAATCGGGTATGCAAGATAGACCTCAATTACAAACCAATGAGTTGAATGAATTAAGAACTGCAATCATATACTGAGTTTGGTGATACTTCTGTTGGAATATTTAATCAAAATTAGACTATGAAACTTTCTTTTTTACGATAGTAGTATTTGGGACAATTTGTACACACTAGATCCACCAGCATAAATATTGGGCAATTTTGACAATCAAGGATTAAGAAAATAGGAAGAAATAAATTACTAGTGTTTTTTTGTCTCTGCAGTGATTTATATTGCATACCACTTAAAAATTTATATCCACCTCAGGACTTAAAGTTATTGAATTTTAATAAAGTAAAAATTAAATGGTATATTTTATTTGCAAGAAAAAAAGAGTTTGGTTAGTCACATTTGAGACAGCAATCAGCAAAAGATGCAGCAAAATTATATGATAAAGCAGCAAGCCTTATGTGTGGTCCAAGGGCTAGAACCAATTTTCCATACAACCAAAACATGCCACAGACATCTTCCTCAAAGCTTCTCTCAGCTACTTTGACTGCCAAGTTGCACAAATGTTACATGGCTTCACTTCAAATGGCCAAAATCTCAGCACTAGCACATAGAATCCAATCTTCACATGTTCATGTACTAAAAAATGCACCCATTCAAAAATATATTGTTGAGTTTCTTTTTAATATAAAAAGTATCAGAAAGAGAGTAAATGAGAAATGGAGGGAAAAATAAAAATTTTGAGTAATCTTTGTTATAAACTAAAGCAAAAGACAAGAACAATAGAACAAGAACAATAGCAATAGAGAGAAGAGTAGAGAGAGTTCTTCTTATTGAGTTGAGAGGGGTCTCAAGGGATCATTTACAATGGTAGGGGGCACCTCTATTTATAGGGGAGAGGAAGACTTAGCTACCACTAATAGAACTCTAAAATCTCTCTAATTAGATACATTAAAGACATTCACCTTAAATAGAAGTGTAAGAATCTTCTATTTCATAACACTCCCCCTTGAATGTCTATTCAATGATGTGCCTCATAAAACCTTAAAACCAAAACCCAATGGGAAAAATTAAAGTAAGGAAAAAGAGTACACATGTTTGAATATGCGCCTATTGGTTGCCTCGTTAAAAACCTTGCAAGGAAAACCCAGTGGGACAAAACCTTGTAAGGGAAAAAGAGTGCAACGCGCATTGACTCCCCCTAATGAGTACATCAATTTATATCCTTGAGCATTTGCATTCCAATCTTGTGCATCATCTTGAAATCATCATTCTTGATAGATATGAACATCTTCATATATTGTCGTGGAATAACTCTTCAATATCTCCATAGATGCATTCTCAATGCCATCATGCTTATAGTTATGGCAATATACATATGTACACAAATTGTACTTAGGATGTGGTACTTCAGGACCAAGAATTGCATATGCTTCAAGCAACTTAAATCTTTCAAGTTAAGTCATGTAAGTCACATAATAAACTTTAGCTGCATATCAAGCTTTCATTAGTGATACTAAACAAATAAGATATCGAAAACTGACTATACATACCTTTGACTTTTATCTTTCAAGCATTTGAACTATAGGTTCAAAACTACATGTCTTTCATATGGAATCAATTCTTCTTGAATTGTATCTCTTCCATTTAGTTGCTTTCTTTGAGTCAGCAAATGCGTATAGCATGCTTTGCAATATGTTGCAATTGCATTTCCTTTTTATGAACTACAGGTTCATATCATGATATTCGGGGATATACATATACAAATGAAAATTCATCCCATGTAACACTTTCTCAAATGTTTATCATGTCTCCCCCTCATGTTAGTAAAGCTAACATGTTTCCTCAACTTTGGGAAATCATCTTTGTGCATTATGTCAATATACACAGCACCTTAGTAATAAGATGAAATTATTTGGTTCCTGACCCTGAACCACTTGTGAGGGGAGAATATACTCTCGTATACAACTTATATCAAACTGATATATATATAACTTAGTTCTCATAAGAAACAGTTTAGCTATTAAGTGGAAGCACTCAATAATTATCTTGCTAAACCAACTTTGATATAAACCAACTTATCAAGATGAACTGTCTTGAGTAGAGAATCTGGAAACTATGCTCGAAGTTAGATTACTGAGCGATTTACCTCGCAAGCACTGCCAGGCTGCGGGTTAATAACAATGGCGCATGTAACCATATCATAGATGCATCATATGTGGTATACATGGCAGGTGAATGGGCCCATATTCACCTTTGATATTTCCAGAATCAAGGGGCTTCAACCCGAACTCTTTAGTTGGTCAGTTCATTACTGATAACAAGAACTTCTAGTTCTTTGATATTCACCTATGTGAATTTGCACATCATACTTCAAATGAGATGGCTAACACGAATATCAACTGAATAAATTATCAATATTGGTAAATTTCAAATTTACACCATGACATGTGCACTTATCAATAAACTTCGGGTTTATTATGACATGGGTTTTATACCAATAGATATCCACTTTATTGTGGCATTCTTTCGTTTGTGTAGTACAAACTGGAGAACAAAGCGGGTAGCTTTTCATATACAAATTACCCCGCTACAAGTTGTAGTAATAGGAGAATCAAAGCCTTCCTTTATTTATAGTCTCAATATCATCAATCGCCTTCGCGTGTACTTTTGGAAACTGGATAAGTTTCTTTGAGACTTACTACAGCACAATACTCAATTGTGTTTCTCCAACATAGTAATAATTGGCTCTTCGAGAGCTCTCAATTAATTTTGTACTACCACAGACTGAGGTTCGAGATCCTCACATTCTTGCATTCCGTATTTTCAAGAGTCTCAGGCTCAATAGATTCTTCGTGAATCTCGGAATTAATCAAATCATGAGCGTCCTCATGTGATTCTTTCATAGTGTCATTTAGATCGTTCTTTTTCCTCTTTCTAGGATTTCGATCTTTGGAACCTAATGGTCTGCCACGCTTCTGGCGTGCATTTGACTCATTGGATATGACACTAGATATTTGTCCAATAGGGACTTCAATACAGATCGGAACTTTTTCCCGCGTGAATGTGTGATTTCGTTATCCTCTTCAAGTCCGTAAATGCGTCAGGCATTTGATTTGCTATTCTTTGCAAATGGATAATCTTTTGTACCTCTTTCTTTCAAATAGAGGTATGTGGATCAAGATGAGATAATGATACATTTTTCCACAAAATTTCCCATTTGGTTTCACCGACTTCTCCCCCTAATTTTGGGAAAAGTGTCTCATCAAATTGACAGTCTGCAAATAGTGCAGTGAACAAATCTCCTGTCAATGTTTCGAGGTAGCGAATAATGGAGGACGATTCATACTCAACATATATTCCTAACCTTCTTTGCAAACCCATTTTGGTGCGGGATGGCGGTGCTACAGGCACCTATACTGCGCATCCAAAGCTTCTTAAATGGGATATATTGGGTTCATGACCCAAAACCAATTGCAATAGGGAATATTTGTGATAATTCGTCAGTCAGAGACGAACTAGCATTGCTTCATGCGAAATGGCGTGACCCTAAGCCGAAGCGGGCAGCCGACAAAGTAGCATTGCTGCATGCAAAATGGCGTGAACCCAAACCGAAATGGGCAGCCTCGTTTTCATGAAGAATTCAAGATTATTCTCATCTATTATCCATTAACTTTGCAAACGCAAGGTTGCGTGATGGCAACAAGCACACATTAGACCATCTACAGGATGCGTCTATCAAGACCATGAAATACCTAAACTACCCACTAGGTGGGTGAATAGGTCCACAAATGTCCCCTTGTATACGTTCCAGAAACTGGGGTGACTCAGTCCCAACCTTTGTTGGGGATGGTCTAATAATCAGCTTGCCTTGATAACACGAAGTGCAAGGATATTCATTACTTGAAAGAATTTTGAAATTCTTTAACGGATGCCCATATGAGCTTTCTATAATCCGTCTCATCATGGTTGATCCCGGGTGACCCAGTCGATCATGCCAAAGTACAAATGTATTGGACTCAGTATTCTTTAGATTTACTGTTGAATGTGCCTCAATTGCACTAATTCTTGTCCAATACAGGCCACAAGATAAAGACGGGAATTTCTCAATAACCCTCTTTTGGCCGGAGATATTCTTTAAAGTGAGGACGAGATATTCAAGATTATCTTCATCCATTGTCTCAATATTGTAGCCATTCCGGCGTACATCTTTAAAACTCAACAAGTTTCTTCTTAGACTTGGAGGAGAATATTGCATTCTCTAAGATAAACGTCATGCCTTTGGGCAGAGTTACATTTGCTCTTCCGGAGCCTTTCAATCAATTTACTTCCCATGGTATGACATACAAAAGGAATACATGAACATAAGAATAAACAAGTTCAATTCTTTTGTGTCACATAATATCTTCAAAATCTGCTACTAACAGTTGGCTAACAAAATCAGATATGTTATCCATAATCAATTCCTTTGCAGTTTGAAAATTTCAGCGTTTTTCATAAGACAATCGATTATTAAACACACACAATCGATTGTTGGAACATAGACAATCGATTGTTAAACACACACAATCGATTATTTGTTATTTTTGAAAAACTTCGTAGCATACTGTCTTAAGACAATCGATTGTTAAACATCGACAATCGATTGTGGATGATTTTTGAAAAATTCCAGATTACACTGCCTAACGACAATCGATTGTTAGATATAGACAATCAATTGTGGGTGATTTTTGAAAAATTCCAGACCTCACTGTTTCAAGACAATCGATTGTTAGACAAAGACAATCGATTGTTGGCTATTTTTGAAAAATTCCAGAACACACTGTTTCAAGACAATCGATTGTTAGCCAAAGACAATCGATTGTTGATCAATTGTTTTTCAACTTTAATGCAAAAATAGTTGATAATCGACTAGTTTTTCAGGCTAGTCGATTACCCCCACTGGAAAATAAAAGTTTTATTGATATTTGAGCATATTGAAGATATTCTAAAGAACTACTGCTAACATTGCATCATGAACTAGCTAATACGAGCTAATACTAATGACTATTAGATTATTCACTAACTAATACAAATAAGTAGAACAAAATCAAATAACTCCATCTTCTTTCATCACGGATCCATCGCCGATTAGGTGGTCTATTTTTCCATCGGGTTGCTCAAAGAAGTCTGCCACATCCAGGTGGGTGATGTCCTCATTGTCGTCATAGACAAAGTTTGTTTCAGGGCCTTTTCTCTTTCGAGATGCTTGATAAAGGTCAACCAAGTGTCTTGGTATACGGCAAATCTTTGACCAGTGCCCTTTCCCACCGCAACGATAACATATAGTTTCTGAACTATTTGCCATAGGATCTTCGGGATCCCGTTTCTGCTTTCGGTGGTTATCTCTCTTTGGGGGGTGACGGACTTCTTTGGAATTTCTTCCTTGTCCACGTCCTTGGCTTTGACCCCGTTTATGACCGTGATCATGGTCCCTTTTATGTTTGGCATAACGCGAGTGCACCATATCTGCTTCAGGCAGTGGTGTAGACCCAGTTGGTCTATTTTCGTGATTTCTCATGAGCAGGTCATTATTTCGCTCAGCCACTAGTAAGAGAGAAATCAGTTCAGAGTACTTCGTAAAGCCTTTCTCTCGGTACTGTTGCTGCAGTACCATATTGGAGGCATGAAACGTTGTAAACGTTTTCTCAAGCATATCGTAATCGGAGATGTTATCTCCACATAGCTTCAGTTTAGAAGTAATTCTGAACATAGCAGAATTATATTCAGAAACGGACTTAAAGTCCTGTAGCCTCAGATGGGCCCAATCATATCGTGCTTGTGGCAGAGTGACCAACTTCAGGTTGTCATATCTCTCCTTTAAGCTGTTCCACAAAACGAGTGGATCCTTGATGGTGAGATATTCAATCTTCAAACCTTCGTCAAGGTGGTGGCGCAAGAAAATCAAGGCCTTCGCACAATCTTGGGTGGATGCTTTTTCTTTATCTTTGAGGGTGTCTCCGAGACCCATAGCATCTAGGTGGATTTCAGCATCCAACACCCATGTCATATAGTTCTTGCCCGAAATTTCAAGGGCAACGAACTTTCTTTTCATAATGTCAGACATACTCGAAAATTAAATTAGGAAGAGGGAAAATACCTTGGATTTTCGAGAATGATACTTGAGACGGTAGAGTCTCGTGCTGATAACGTGTTATAAACTAAAGCAAAAGACAAGAACAATAGAACAAGAATAATAGCAATAGAGAGAAGAGTAGAGAGAGTTCTTCTTATTGAGTTGAGAGGGGTCTCAAGGGATCATTTACAATGGTAGGGGGCACCTCTATTTATAGGGGAGAGGAAGACTTAGCTACCACTAATAGAACTCTAAAATCTCTCTAATTAGATACATTAAAGACATTCACCTTAAATAGAAGTGTAAGAATCTTCTATTTCATAACAATCTTAAGTTTTTCTCTCTTTTTAATGAAACACTAGTAGTCGTAAACGCACGATGCACGGTCAGTATCAAAAAATATTAATTAAATTAAATTATGATCGGGTATATTTGATCCTATTAGATTGTATTGCTTTAACAAAATTCAATTGTCATCTTACTTCTCAATACGATATACCCAATAGTGAAATCTCTTTTAAATTAAAGGTACTTATATAGTTAGTGAATAACTTTTTTGTTCTATATATTTTTATTATATTAACCAATATTTAATATTCGCTTTCTTTTTGTCATATATGGGAGAAGATTTCTAATTTATTACTATTGAAATATTTCTTTTATTTTAAATTTTATTCTATTGTTCTTATCTAAATTTTAATGAACAAAATCTCTGTTAAACTAACGTGACTTATACAGGGAATGCTTTGAATAACTTTTTTGTTATGTATTTTTCTTTATTATATCATCTAATATTTAATATTATTACATTGTTAATATAAGATTTTATTAGCATATTACTTTATTAAATATTTTTTTTGAATCTTTTTGTCTTTATTTTATTTTAAAATAATCTAATATTTACAACTTGAAACTACTCCCACACAATTTTTTTTTTTATATATATATATATATATATATAGTAGTTTTTTATTTTATTTTATTATTTTCATTTTTTATATATATTTAAATTTAAAAATAATAACCAATAATCAATTATAAACTAAATAACTAATTATGCCTTGTGGCTTTTTTTTAGGTTGCCACTTGGCTCAAGGAGAGGGCTTTTTCCTCTCCTTCTAATAATATACAGAACAGATATAGATATAGATAGTTTGAAATTATTTAAAACTCTAACTTGAAACTACTTCCCGATTTGAATGAGTAGTTCTTCTCTTTTTTCATTTTGTATAGCTATTTTTTTTGCCTTTTATTTAAAAATAATTTTAAAACTACAACTTGAAACTACTCCTACGCAATTTGAATGGGTAGTTATTTTTTTTTATATATTTATTTATTATTTATTATTTAATTATAACATATCTATATTTATTAATACAAATAAAATAACCAATTAATATATACATACTTATATATATATATATATATATATATATATATATATATATATATATATATATATATATATATATATATATATATATATATATATATATATATGGTCGTTTTTTTATTATTATTTTCATTTTTTATATATATTTAAATTCAAAAATAATAACAAATAACTAATTTAAACTAAATAACTAATTATGCCATGTGGCATTTTTTTAGGTCGCCACTTGGCTTAAGGAGATGTCAAAAGAACTGTGTACTGCGCTTGAAAAGAAATACAAAACCGAAGATGTCGGGATGAAGAAATTCGTAGCCGCAAAATTCTTGGACTATAAAATGGCAGATAGCAGTCTGTTATTGTCTAAGTCCAGAAATTGCAAGTGATTATTCATGATCTACTTGCTGAAGGTATATTTCAAATGAATACTAATGTTGAAAGTAAATTTTTTTTGTATTTTTACTAATGGAATTTTCATTGAAGATCTTGTCATCAGTGAAGCATTTCAAGTAGCAGCAATAATTGAGATGTTGCCTCCATTGTAGAAAGACTTCAAAAATTATTTGAAATATAAACGAAAGGAGATGTCCCTTGAAGATCTCATTGTTCGATTGAGAATCGAAGAGGACAATAAAGCTGCTGAAAGGTGAGGCCGTAGAAATTCAACAATAATGTGAGCAAATATTGTTGAAGATAACAAAAAGAGAAAGAAGGCTTCTGGCCGGAAATACAACCCAAGCAAGAAGCGGTTCAGTGGAAACAGCTACAAATGTGGGAAAACCTGACACAAATCTGCAGAGTGTCGTGCTCAGAAGAAAGACAAGAAAAGGGGTCAAGCAAACATGGTAGAAAAGCATGATGATGTTGATGACTTGTGTGCCATGCTTTCTGAATGCAACCTAGTAAGGAGTGGTGGATTAATTCTGGAGCCAATCGTCATGTTTGTGCTGTGAGGGAAGCATTTTTTACATATGCTTCTGCTAGACCCGAAGAGACGCTGTCTATGGGAAATGCTGCTACAGAAAAAAATTGAAGGATATGGGAAGATGTTTCTTAAGATGACTTGTTGCAAGGTCATGACTTTGAACAACGTCCTTCATGTTCCCGAAATTAGGAAGAAGCTAGCCTCTACAGGACTTCTTTTACAGCACGATTTCAAGTGTGTCTTTGTATCTAACAAGGTAGTGCTAAGTAAAAATAAAATATTTGTAGGAAAAGGTTACCATACTGAGGGCCTTTTCAAGTTTAATGTAATAGTTGTTGACAATAATAATAAGACTTCAACTTCTTCTTATTTACTTGAGTCAACTGATTTATGGCATGTACGTTTGGATCATGTCAATTATAAAAACTTGCGTAAAATGATTAACTTGGAAATATTGCCTAAGTTTGAATGCAAAAAATTAAAATGTCAAATGTGTGTGGAATCTAAGTATGTTAAACATCCTTATAAGTCGGTTAAAAGGAATTCGAATTTTTAAACTTAATTCACACAGATATTTGTGACATGAAGTCAATACCATCTCACGGTGGAAAGGAGTATTTCATAACTTTTATTTACGACAGTACTCGATATTTCTATGTTTACTTACTTAATAATAAAGATGAAGCAATAGACGCATTTAGACAATATAAAAATGAAGTTGAAACACAACTTAACAAGAAAGTCAAAATGATAAAAAGTGATCGGGGTGGTGAATATGAATATCCTTTTGAAGAAATATGTCTAGAATATGGAATTATTCATCAAACAACAGCCCCTTACACTCCCCAATCCAATACGATTGCGGAAAGAAAGAATCGTTCATTAAAGGAGATAATGAACGCATTGTTGATAAGTTCTGGTTTGCCACAGAACTTGTGGGGGGAAACCGTTCTTACGGCTAACCGGATACTAAATCGAGTACCCCATAGCAAAACACAATCCATTCCATATGAAAAATAGAAATAAAGGAAGCTCAACTTGAATTATTTGAAAGTGCGGGGGTGTTTGGCAAAAGTACAAGCTCCTAAACCCAAAAGGGTGAAAATAAGACCGAAAACAATTGATTGTGTTTTCATAGGATATGCGGCCAATAGTAAAGCATATCGATTGTTGGTTCATAAACAAGAAAATCTCGACATTCATAATAATACGGTTATAGAATCAGATAATGCTGATGCCACGACCCGAATTTTTTCCACCATCGGGATTCATGATGGCGCCTACTGTCGAAGCTAGGCAAGCCAACCCTTTTTAAACATTGTCACAAAACCTTAATCTAAAACAATATAAACACTGTAATAATTAATTAAAATCACGCGAAAGACTTTTAGCCACAATAGTGAAATAACAAAAAAAATGTGGAACTTGAAACATGCCTCTACCTAGTATCTGGTGTCACTACCCAAGGATTACTAACAGAGTTCTACAAACATCAGTCTGAAAGAAATGTAAGACAAGTCTGTTTTTTATACAATAAACAAACAGAAAGAGATGGATGAGACTTAGGGCCCGCGAACGCCAGCGAACTACCTCGGAGTCTCTGGACTGATGGCTCGCTCCCTAGCTACTGCTGCGGTCCATAAGCGATATCCTGACCTGTGCACAAAAGGGCATAGAAATGTAGTATCAGCACAACCGACCCCATGTGCTGGTAAGTACTCGGTCTAACCCAGGCGAGGTAGCGACGAGGCTAAACCGGACCTACCACAATCAACCTATACATATATGTGTACAATAACGGAAAGATGACAAAATTTAAACAGATAATGGGGAGGGCACATGCTGGAGGGTGTAACAGTTCATTTATAAGTCCAACGAACAAGAAATGGAAACTGAATATTTAACATTAATAAAAGAAAGCCAGTGAATCAACAACTGCACGGCACCACCCTTCGTGTTTTTACTCTCATTTCACACCAAAACTGTCAAATACAACGCACGGCATCACCCTTCGTGCTTTTACTCTCAATACATAATGCATGGCATCACCCTTCGTGCTTTCCTCACATAACTCTCACATCAAGGCATGGAATGACCATTCGTGCTCAAATAATCAAGAAACATGGCACGGAAAGACCCTTCGTGCATAATTATCAAAACGTGGCACAAAAGACCCTTCGTGCAAAATTATCAAAACATGGCACGGAAAGACCCTTCGTGCATAATCTCTCTCTTCCTCACCCAATCAACGGTCACAACCAAACGGGAAAGGAATATACAACAAGGTAAAATATCCCGGCAAGGGAGAACAACTCTACAACAAGTCTCGGCAAGGGAGAATAACTCAACAATAAGACCCGACAAAGGAGAACAGCTCAATAATAAGTCCCGGCAAGGAAAAAATACCAAAATTCTTTCTTTAATTCATTTACTTCTCAACTATCACTTCATCGTGCATTTAACAATTAATTATCACAATTGTTCACTTCTTTCGAAATTTTAATAACAATTATGACTAACGGTCATGCTAGACTCGGGCGCATAAGTAACCGTCACCATACCTATACACCGACTCCACATAGCACATAGCAAATATTATCTTAATCCTATTCCTCACGTCAAAGTTAGATCAAACACTTACCTTGCTAATAGAAAATTCTCCAAACCTTGTGGTATTCAAAAGTCCAAGCAAATGGCCTCCAACGACCTTAATCTATGCAAAATATTAGTTAGCGATATGAAATATGGAGGCAGGATCACGTTAAATTTTTTTTTTTTTGGAATATCAAATCAAAGACAAGTAAAAGTGAACTCCTGAACATGCTCAAATCCCCAAACCTAGAATACTGTCGAAGTACCCGTTAGTCTTAGAGTCCAAATTATCATTAAGTTCCAAATTACCAATTGATGGGTCAAAACCCAATTTTTTTCCCTTAATTAATGTTTGGAGATAAACTGCTATATTGTACACCTCAAGTTATAAATTTAATGGTCAAAAGCATACATATATATACCTATATGTGTGTCCTATGATTGGAAGTCACAAAGTAAAGAAAATATCAAATTACCTTAAATTTTGTTGTAGCCAAATTTTCCGAGAACAGAAGCTTTCTCTAGTTCATTCCTTTGTTTTGTTTCTTTTCCACGTTTGTTAATTACACGAAAACTAATTTACTTCCTTTCCAACGATTTTCGTTGGCCAATGTAGCTAATATAAAGACATTCAAATGGCAGCCAAAGTTATTTTGTCGCCGCTGTAAATCGCTAGATGCTTAACAATCCAAAGTAATACTCCCTAGGTCGCCTCTGTTGGGTATGTGAATCGATTGGGCGTTGGTAAACACAAATTTGCGAGAAAAATAATCTTTATTACTCACAAGAATAGATTACACAAGTATTTACAAAACTCATAAAAAACTCTCAAAAACTCACAAACGAGGATCACTCTCTAGGATCACTCTTGTTCTCACTCTTCTTGGTGATGAACACTCTAATTTTGTGATGATTTACAATAAAGGCAAGCACCTCTATTTATAGCAAAAATAGTGAGGGTTTTTTTGTGGAAATTCCCGTGTGAATAAGGAACCTTCCCATGGAGGCTATGGTTGGCTTGTTTAACCATTGTGGGCTGCCCATGTGAATAAGGAAGCTTCCCATGGAGGCTATGGTTGGCTTGTTCAACCATTGTGGGCTGCCCGTGTGAATAAGGAAGCTTCCCATGGAGGCTATGGATGGCTTGTTCAAAGTTTGCTAGTTTGAACATCTAGAAGTACGGCTGGAAGTCATCAATTCTCCCCCTCCAGCCGTATCTGAAATAAACATCCCGGCTATGTCTCTGCATAACTCTAGCTTTTCTCGAGTCACTACCTTTGTTAACATATCAGCTTGATTCTCCTTCGTATGGATCTTCACTAGTCTCAACAGTTGTCGATCCATCACCTCGCGTATCCAATGATAGCGAATATCAATATGTTTTGTACGGGAATGGTACATGGAGTTCTTGCTCAAATCCAAAGCACTCTGACTGTCACAATGTACCTTGTACTCCTTTTGTTTGATTCCAAACTCTTGGAGATAACGCTTTAGCCACAACATCTCTTTTCCAGCTTCAGCGGGAGAAATGTATTCTGCTTCGGTTGTGGATAAAGCAACACACTTCTGTAGCCTAGACTGCCATGAAACAGCTCCCCCTGCAAAAGTGTAAATGAATCCTGAAGTAGATTTTCTACTATCAAGATCTCCGGCCATATCTGCATCTGTATAGCCTTCCAAGATTGGATCAGCTCCCCCGTAACAAAGTCATAATTTCATTTTACCCATAAGATACCTAAGAATCCACTTTATTGCCTCCCAATGCTCTTTCCCAGGGTTGGAGAGAAAACGACTCACCGTTCCCACTGCGTGAGCAATATCGGGCCTTGTACACACCATAGCATACATCAAACTTCCAACTGCTGAAGAATATGGTACTGACGACATCTCCCCAATCTCTTCCTTGGATGAGGGACAGGAACTCTTTCTCAGCTTGAAATGGTTGGCTAATGGAATGCTAACTGATTTGGCATTGTTCATATTGAACCGTGCAAGCACTCATTCAATATACTTCTCCTGAGATAGCCATAACCTCCGGTTCTTCCTGTCTTGGGTGATCTGCATTCCCAATATTTATTGAGCCGGTCCTAAGTCTTTCATGTCAAAAGACTTAGAGAGTTCCTTCTTCAGCTGGTTGATCTTCGTTGCGTATTTCCCCACGATCAGAATATCGTCTACATATAGTAGAAGAGCAATGAAATTCCCGTCTGATAATTTCTGAATGTAAACACATTCATCTGCGGCAGTTTTCTTGTACCCTTGACTCACCATGCACGAGTCAAACTTCTTGTACCACTGTCTTGGTGCCTGCTTCAAACCGTACAAACTCTTCTTCAGCTTGCACACGACGTTATCTCCTGAAACCTCAAAACCTTCGGGCTGCAGCATATAGATTTCTTCTTTTAAATCTCCATGAAGAAACGCTGTCTTCACATCCATCAGTTCAAGCTCTAAGTTCATACTTGCGACCAATCCAAGTATGGCTCTGATTGAAGTCATCTTGACTACGGTGAAAAAATCTCATCAAAGTCGATTCCCTTCTTCTGCTGGAATCCTTTGTCTACCAACCGTGCTTTGTATTTCACCACCTTTCCACTGCCATCTTTCTTCAGCTTGAACACCCATTTAATTTTCAGTGCCTTCTTCCCTTTTGGAAGTTTTACAATCTCATAAGTCTGATTTTTCTGCAGAGATTCCATCTCGTCCTGCATTGCGAGCAACCACTGTTATATGTCCATATGAGATACTGCTTCATGGAAACTCTCTGGTTCTCCATCTTCAGTAAGTAGAAAATATTCAGATTCTGGATATATTCTTGATGGAATCCAACCTCGTTCAGATCTACGAACTTCTGGAATATGAGGAGATCCACCATCATCTGAGTCGTGTGATGGTTCTGGAACATCTGGCAGAGTAGGTTGTGGCTCCCCCTGCTCAACACCATCTTCTTCCTCATTGTCTTCTACTTCTGGAATATCTTCTGGCACTGTATCTTCATTTCTCATGAATGATTCTGCTGTTGCCGCTGGCACCTGAGGAGCAACATTTGGCTTCTGAGATATTGTGGGCTTTTCAATATCTTCTATTGTCTGGTTTTCATGGAACACCACGTCCCTACTTCTGATCACCTTTTTCACCTTTGGATCCCATAATCTGTATCCAAATTCTTCATCTCCACAGCCTATGAATATGCATGGAGAGGTCCTTGCTAGCTTCTTCCTGAGCTCCTTGGATACGTGTGCATACGCCAAACATCCAAATATTCTCAAGTGAGAATATGATGGATCCTTTCCAGACCAAAGTTTCGCCGGAACTTCAAAATTCAATGGTACTGATAGAGATCGGTTGATCAAGTAACAGGCAGCTCTGACTGCTTCTCCCCAGAATGGCTTTGGCAGCTTAGCCATACTGAGCATGCTCCGAACACGTTCCATGATTGTTCGGTTCATTCTTTCAGCTATACCGTTGTGTTGAGGGGTACGTAGGACCGTCTTCTCATGTTGAATGCCCTATGATCTGCAATAGGCATTGAACTGCCTGGAAGAGTATTCACATCCATTGTCGGATCGAAGACACTTCAACTTCTTTTCTGTCCACGTTCTACCATGACATGGAACAGTTTGAAGTAATCGAACACCTGGTCCTTCGTCCATAAGAAATACACCCACACCTTTCGAGAAGCATCATCAATGAACGTTAGAAAGTATCGATTTCCGCCGAGTGATTCAACCTCTAAGGGACAGCAAACATCAGAGTGTACCAGACTGAGTAACTCTGATCTTCTCGTTGAAGAGGAATTAAACGAGACTCTATGCTGCTTACCAAACAGACAATGATTCCAAGGATTTAGTACAGCATCCTTGTCCACATTGATGAACTCCTTTTTTATTAGGGTAGACAACCCTTTCTCACTCATGTTGCCGAGTCTCTGGTGCCATAAATTTTGAGAAGCCTCCTTTTCTGCAACGTTGAGGTTGTCTGTGCATATCTTCACATGAGTCCTGTATAGAGTGCCACAAATATTCCTCGGGCGACTGTCATAGCGCCTCTTGTTAACTTCCATGTGCCTTTACTAAAGTGACTATCATAGCCCTGTTTGTCAAGAGCTATTCCTGACAATAGATTTAGCCGAAGATCTGGCACATGGCGGACATCCTTCAAAGTGATTGTACTTGTCTTTATCTGAACATCACCAATTCCGACAATCTCAGCGGAACTGGAATTTCCCATTTTCATAGCTCCAAAGTCACCGGCGTTGTATGTTGTGAAGTATTCCTTGTATGGAGTCACGTGGCAGGATGCTGCAGTATCTACCACCCATTCCGTGTCTTCTCGTGAGACGTGAAGGCATGTCTCATCTTGGGTTGAACAATAAGCTACATCACCAGAGATAGTAACTAACGTTTCTCCACCCTTGTTCTTCGGCTGCGAACTGCTTTGGCCTTGCTCCTCTTTCCGTTTGTAGCAGTTCTTCTTCATATGTCCCTCTATTCCACAATGATGGCACTTATATGTTGGTTTTCTGCCATCAATGGACCTGCCCCTTCTCTTGCTTCTGTCTCTCCATTTGCTTTTGCTACTCTTTTGTTGCCTCCCCCGGTTCTCTGTGACAAAGGCATGGGTCTGATCTGTGCCCGTCTCCTTTTTCCTTGCCTCTTCACTGAATAGGGCATCCTTGACCATTGACATGGTAAGTTTTCCATTAGGGGCTGAGTTGCTGAGTGATACGACCAGCGTTTCCCAACTATCGGTAAGGGAACTGAGTAGTAACAACGCCTGAACTTCATCGCTAAGTGGCATCTCTACAGACGACAACTGGTTGACCAGGTTTTGGAACTCACTGGTATGCTCGGCAACTGAAGTTTCATTTTTAGCTTCCTGTTGACTAAGCGCCTCATCAATAGGGCCTTATTCCGAGCGGTCTTGGCCTGGTACATGTCTTCCAACTTCTTCCAGAGGGTATATGCGTCTGTTTCTTGTGCAACATGGTGGAAGACAGTATGATCAATCCATTGACGGATTTGACCAATAGTTTTTCGATTTGATTTCTTCCACTCTAACTCCTTGGCGGGATCAGGATTTTTCCCCATCAATTCTATGGGATCAAACAAATCTTTACACCTTAGGAGATCTTCCATCTGAGGTCTCCATAGCGTGTAATTTGTGGTAGTAAGCGTAATCATGGCTCCGAAAGATGTGTTGACTCTTCTGTGGACATTATCATCTTACAAAATAATTTTTCAACATGATCGGGGTTGAATCTTTAAACACGGAGTTCACCGTTGCGTTCGAAATGATCAAAAATGGTGGAATTGACACTTCGTGGCTGAAATTCCACTATATCGGGAAAAACTGTAATTTTTGAAAGTTGAGGGACCAATCTGTAATTTCAGAGATTTGACTGGTTTGCTACAGTTGACCGGTCGTCTTCTCCGGCGAGTTCCCAGCAAACCTTCGGCAAAGTTGACCAAACTTTGACCGCAATTTCTAGGCTCGTTTGAACTCCGATTAGGTCGCTGTTTGGTGCGTTGGACTCCGTTCGACGAGACGAATCCAATGGTGCCGTCAGAATTGGATTTTGAGCAAATATCCGAAAACCCAAATTTGGCCCGTCACCTAAAACTCGACCAACGCCTCTAACCTGGCTCTGATACCACTTGTTGGGGTATGTGAATCGATTGGGCGTTGGTAAACACAAATTTGAGAGAAAAAATAACCTCTATTACTCACAAGAATAGATTACACGAGTATTTACAAAACTCATAAACAAACTCTCAAAAACTCACAAACGAGGATCACTCTTGTTCTCACTCTTCTTGGTGATGAACACTCTAATTTTGTGATGATTTACAATGAAGGCAAGAACCTCTATTTATAGCAAAAGTGGTGAGGTTTTTTTGTGAAAATTTCCGTGTGAATAAGGAAGCTTCCCATGGAGGCTATGGTTGGCTTGTTCAACCATTGTGGGCTGCCCGTGTGAATAAGGAAGCTTCCCATGGAGGCTATGGTTGGCTTGTTCAACCATTGTGGGCTGCCCGTGTGAATAAGGAAGCTTCCCATGGAGGCTATGGTTGGCTTGTTCAAAGTTTGCTAGTTTGAACATCTAGAAGTACGCTGGAAGTCATCAACCTCAACGGGCAACGACAGTTATAGGCATGGCCCATTCACTTTAGTCTTGTAATCAATCCAAATATTGCTTTATTATTGACTAGCTACTTATCTTTTTGGAGATTTAGGTACGAAACACGTCAAATGACGTTCGATTTCAACCAAATTTCACATAAATATCTTAAATCACATATAAGACTTGTACCGAGAGCCGAAACTTTAATACGGGCCCGGTACCAACACATTCTAATCCATTTTCATCTTAAATTTTCATATCATTTCCAGAAAAACAATTTCTTTCAAATGAAAGATGATTTGTAAATGAAAGATGATTTATAAACCTTTGGGTTGTAAATAAATTTTAAAAGAAAAATGAAATATGATGGCACTATTGATAAATTTAAGGCAAGACTTGTTGTCAAAGGGTATAGACAACGAGAAGGTCTTGACTATTTTGATACATATACTCCAGTGATGAGAATTATGTCCATACAAATGCTAGTAGCTTTAGCAGCAGTTTATGGTCTTGAAACTCATCAAATGGACGTAAAGACAGCCTTCTTAAATGGAGCTTTGGAGGAAGAAATCTACATGGAACAACTTGAAGGGTTTGTGATTTCAGGTAAAGAAAAGAAGGTATGTAGACTTGTTAAGTCCCTCTACAGACTAAAACAAGCACCTAAACAATATCATGCGAAATTTGAGCAAACAATATTTTCAAACGGGTTTAAGATAAATGAATATGATAAATGTGTGTACGTTAAAATGTTCCAAATTATATAGTTATTGTTTGTTGATGACATGCTGATAATGAATAATGATATTGCCGACATAAATGCAACTAAACGTGTGCTAACTAGCAAGTTTGATATGAAGAACTTGGGAGTTGCAGATTTAATTCTGGGGATTAAGATCCAAAAGACTCCTCAAGGTCTGGCATTATGACAATCTTATTATATAAAGACAATACTTGAAAAGTTCAAGCACTTAGGATAGAAAATTGCAAAGACTCCAATTGACGTGAATCTTGCATTAGCAAAGAAAAAAGGCCAAAGCATATTACAATTGGATTATGCTCGTGTGTTGAAAGGGATTCTTAATGTACATCATGAATTGTATATGACCAGATATAGCTTGTGCTATAAGTAAACTAAGTCGATACACAAGCAATCCAGGTCAATCTCATTGGATAGCAATAAAATGAGTTTTGGGATATCTAGAACATACCCAGAACTTTAATTTGCACTACAGTAAATATCCTACGGTGATTGAAGGATATTGTGATGCAAATTGGATCACCGATTCAACTTATTTAAAGTCCATAAGTGGATATGTATTCACTATTGGTGGAGGATCAGTATCTTGGAAGTCGTCCAAACAAACTTGTATTGCCCGCTCTACAATGGTGACTGAGTTCATAGCTTTAGATAAAGTCGGTGAAGAAGCTGAATAGCTCCAAAATTTCTTGGAAGACATTCCATTTTGTCCCAAACCGTTGGCACTAATATGCACACATTGCGATAGCCAAGCGGCAATTAGAAGGGCTGGGAGCGTTATGTATAACTGTAAATCTCGTCATATGCGACGATAACATAAAACCGTTAGGCAATTATTCTCTAGAGGAATTATCACGATTGACTATGTAAATTCAAGTGATAGTATATCGGATCCACTTACAAAAGGCCTAACCAGAGAGGTAGTTGAGAAATCATCGAGGGGAATGAGACTATAGCTGAGAACAAGTTATTATGGTGGTAATTCTACCTAGAAGACTGGAGATCCCAAGATCTAGGTTCGAGGAGATAAAACAAAGTCATTAATGACGGTTCAACATTGTCGATAAAATTTTTGGTCAATTCTCGTGATGAGACAATGTTCAATACCAAGGATAAAGCATTAATGCTTTTTAATGATTTCTAAGATTGATATGGGGTATATCAAATAGTGTATCTACGGAATGACACGTTTAGGAATCACCTATGTAAGTGTGAAGTATTAGTTGCTTCAAGGAGAATTTTGCAAGGATAATTCTATACGCACTTATGAAACCAGGCGGTGTTCATGGTTGAAACGAACACAACAAAACCAAAGACAGTTAAGGATTGATTGTGTGACTTATGGTTGTCTAGGTATACACTAAAGTTCGGCTGTTCAAAGATATCAAATCTATCGATCGACCGAGTATATCCGACATAAGTTCACTACGGAAAGTTCAAAGGAAAAACTACTTATCCAGATGCAATTAATCCTTGCTTGCGAATCACACAAGTTTTTCATGCATACTTCCGTGATGTAGCCATTTTCCATTCATGTGGGTGATTGTTGAGTTTCGTTTTAATATGGAAAGGTATTAAAAATAGGGTGAATGGGAAATGGAGGTAAAATAAAAATATTGAGTAAAATTTTAAGTTTCCCTCTCTTTTAAATGTGACATTGTTCCTCATTGGTAGAGAAAAAGGAGTTTGGTGGGTTTATATACAAATGCACTTCATGTAGCTCTTAAAGAATTAGAAAGAAGGCAAGCCTCGCGCCGTCGTTATCGTCGCTCGCTCGGCTCGATTTCGGCTTCGGCTTCAGTTTCGGCTTCAGATTCGAATTCGGATTTGGATTCAGATTCGAATTTAGTCAAATGGTCAATTGATTGATTGATTTTTTGGACCAAATTTATTTGTCAATAGTGAATATTAACGTAATATAATTCGTGTTTGTAACATATGTTTTTCAATGCGTGTATTGTCCCACCAGTTATAATAGCAGCCGCCTAGTGCTCCAAGTGCTTGTTCCATAACAAGCTAGTGCTTACTCAATTAATTAAAAGCCTTAGTGCTCCGGCCACCATGAGAAAATGCTTCATCAAATGAGTGTGTTTAGCAGCTGATTACACTATAAAAGAATGGTAGCAGCAGCTTGTTGAAACACTGAAAAACGGACAGAAAACAGAAAGCAACGACACGAGCAATCTGATTTCCTGTTCTATTATCACTCAACATTGGCTATACTTTGCATTTCTTCCTCTCAAAATTTTCATTCGACTTCTAAGTTCTCCTCCCTTATTCTGTATTGTTTTTAAACTACAATAAAGCAATCGTAATGTGATTTACTATCGAACTTTATGTTCGCGTAAACACTGGGGTTTGAAATACCACTACACCAGTATGTAATTCATTCTATCGTGGGAGGAAATAGCCATAACCTTGAATATTAGGAGGGGATTAAATTCCTTAAGGAAACACTATTAATTCGGTGGCCTCAAATTAATTATTGTTTTGTTTATATTTACAAGAATTAATATTTATAAATACGAGTCAACTAACAACCAACACATATTGCCTATGAAATGAAACAACAAATGGTAGTGCCAAATCCATCAGTATTGACACATGATGTGGAGAGCATACCACAATTTGTGAAGCCACTTTTAGATGATCACATAAAACAAATAATGGAAGAACTGCTGGATTATGGGTCCATTGAGCTTTGTTCTAATGTTACTTCTCAGTAAAAAAAAAAAGTTATAAAGTCATTCGCTATGTGCTGACTGGATGCGTACTCGCGTGATCAATCGATGGACGGGGGAATTGCGTGAATGATGCGACCGGCCTAACCTAAAATCAAGGCTCTTCCCTCTCTTGATGGCGAATCTTAATTGACTGACACTAGGAATAATGTACTGGGCAAGCTTGTACGCATAACTCGACTATTCCACCATATATCTGGTGAAGTTCTCCTCCGTGATTGTCTCCTCTCATGCCTACATTGTGTCCGAACAAGAAAGCTATCCAATTTGCTAATTTAACCCCATTGGTACAAGAACAAGTTTTTTCATGAGCCTCTCTTTCTAAAATCTGTACATCATTAGTAGGTAGCCCTTCTCTTTGGTTCCTAGAGTTGTTACTTTAAGAGAACCTTCTATTAATTGTAAATGATGTATATTGAGTGCACTCCAATGGTTTTTAGCTCATAGTCTGTATCCTATTCAACGCCACCATTATCAACAACAACGGTACAGTATAATCTCACAAGTAGAGTTCGGAAAAAATATATGTATACAGATCTTATCCCTACCCTGAAGGACAAAGAGGCACCGTTATCATAGAAAAATAAATTACTGCAGTATTACCGTAAGCGTTACATATATATATTGCAGAGCCCTTCTTTCTTTATTACGGCATATTGCATTTATGGAATTTTTTGACTAAACACATATGCTCCCTCCTAAACTTATCCGTTTCTTTCATTTTGACACAAGAATGTGGACTTGTTCCTATTAAACATTTAAAAAAGTATACCTATTGTACACTTTTTATTGACAAGATATGGTGTGTATAATACACCCAAAACTTGTGCCCCTAGTCAACAATGACAAACCTTACCCACTTTTGTAACGCTAAACCTCAACTATTAACATATGACAAATTTGATTCGTTTTGCAAAGTTCAAACAAACTTGGACCTTTCTTAATAAAAGAAAATTTATCTGAGGGTCAAATATATCCTTGTACTATTCAAAATAGGTCATATTTATCTTCCGTTTGAATTCTTTAACAAACATGTTCCCACCGTTATACATTAGGGCCATATATATCCCTCAACCGTCAAAACACTCTCCCATATATTTAAATTACGGTTAATGGTCAAATATATCCTTGTACTATTAAAAATAGGCCATATTTATCCTCCGTTTGAATTTTTTATCAAATATGTCCCCGTTATACACTAGGACCATATATATCCCTCAGCGTTAAAACACTCTCCCATATATTTTTAGTAGCACGTGGCATCTTATGATTGGACTAGACGACCCGCCCCACTCCTTTAATTAAACCCGCCCCGACCCAATGAAATTTAGTCTTCTTCTCTGTTCAATCCCTTCAATATGTCAATAATGATAATTGTCAATAATGATAAAGTTAAGTGTAAGGAAAAGATAAAGCATTTAGCAATAAAAGGGAAGTTTGAGTATTATTTCAGGGTGTGAAACTCAAGAAGGTGATTGTGTCAGGTGGCACATCACAGCTAAAATACACCTGAACATGAGATAAGATTTGCCATCAAAATTGTCTTCAAACTTACAATGAAAGGGAAAAATCTCTTTAAATGTTGGAAAGGGAAGTTAAACAAGTTTGACGGCAAATCTTATCTCATGTTCAGGTGTATTTTAGCTGTGATGTGCCACCTGTCACAATAGCCTCATTGCACCTTCTTGAGTTTCACACCCTAAAATAATACTCAAACTTCCCTTTTATTGCTAAATGCTTTATCTTTGCTTACACTTAAGTTTATCATATTGACAATTATCATTATTGAAATATTGAAGGGATTGAACGGAGAAGAAGACTAAATTTCATTGGGTCGGGGCGGGTTTAATTAAAGGATTGGGGCGGGTCGTCTAGTCCAATCATAAGATGCCACGTGCTACTAAAATACATGGGAGGATGTTTTAACGGCTGAGGGATATATATGGTCCTAATGTATAACGGGGACATATTTGATAAAAAATTCAAACGGGGGATAAATATGGCCTATTTTTAATAGTACAAGGATATATTTGACCCTTAACTGTAATTTAAATATATGGGAGAGTGTTTTAACGGCTGAGTGATATATATGGCTTTAATGTATAACGGTGGGGATATGTTTGTTAAAGAATTCAAACGGATGATAAATATGATCTATTTTGAATAGTACAAGGATATATTTGACCCTTAACCGTAAAACTTATAACCTATGAGGAGAAAATCCAACGCTATCAAACTAGATAGGAGGCTTTTGTAATACCAAAAAACATGAGTAGGCGCCCTTATAATTCCATCTAAATACCCTAAAACTCCTCAAAACCTCTTCAAAACTTCAGTTAGGATTCTATGTTCATGGCGGCATTTCTTCGAGCATCTCATAGATCACTTCTTTCGTTTCAGTTTTCTCACGGCCAACACTCCTCTCTCCATTGTAGCAAATTCATCTCTCAATTTTCCAGGACCCACGCGTCAGAGGTGATTCAAAAATCACCATTTGAAGCAAACATACTCAGAATCCTTCGCAATGAAGTCAATTATCAGTTGGATTACGCCCCTCCCCACCCGGTAATTCTTCAACCTCGCAGTTTATCTATGGTTCTTTTCTGGAATATTTAGGCTAATTTTAGACTAAATATCCTAAATTTTTGGTTTTCCTAGTTATGCAACAATATTCCTAAAACAGCATTTTGGGAACATTTACATTAGGTTTGCAAGGGTACTTAAGTTTGGTTGGAGATTATAGTAGAGTATAATAACAACAACTACCCAGTATATTCCCACAATGTGAGGTCTGGAGAGTGTAGTACGTACACACCCCTTACCCCTACCCGAAAGGGCAGAGAGGCGGTTTCCAAGCGACCCTCGGCTCAGGAAAAAGGAAAGAGAAAGAGGAGGAGAAAGCGAAAGAGCATTAGTGACTCCCGCAGAAATCGCATAAATAGTTAATTACACATCAAACCATAGGAGAGTATAGTGAGGTTAAAATACTGGTGGAGGCAAAAAATACTAGGAGATTTTTTCTCATTTGTTCCAAGCCTCGGTGGCAAAGTTACGTGATACCTATGTTGGTGGGAGGTATCAGGTATCCGGTGGAATTAATTGAGGTGCACAAGCCGGTCCGGACACCACCATCATAAAAAATTTATACGAGAGTAGTGATAAGTGTGAGACTAAAGGATCCCCTTGTCCTGAAGACAAAAAATTGAATGGATGAATGGTACCGGTCAAAATGGAGCGAAACAGATATAGAGGATTCAATATAAGAAGAGAAAAGAGAGAAATGAAGGAGTTGTTCTTACTTCTTACTTGAGAATAAGACTTGCATGTACAAAAGGCTTAAAACAGCACCAGACTTGTAAATGCATCTGCAGGGGTAGAACGGCCACTTTGACGTGCTTTTGGTTCTATAAGCTTGTCTATTTATGTGTTACGAATGTCTTCAGATAGGTACATTATCTTCAGATATGTCTAAGCTGCTTCAATCATCTGTGCGCTTGGATGTATGTCACGAATCATGATAATGCAGATACAATTCACTAATCCTTATAGGCGAAATAAACTAGTATAACTGACTAGTCTTTTCTATGGTGTACTTGCCTGCTCCTTCAGTTGAATTGTTTATTTAGAAAACAGAAAGGTTCCTTTAATATCAACTACTGCAGATCCTAATTTTTTCATCTTCTTGTTTATTGTAATCCAAAGAGAAATGATAACGGGAACTAGAGAATTCATGTATTCCTTTTGACCCAATTTGCTTTTGCTATTTTGTAGTGGTTAGTTATGCTTTAAGAATCTCTATTAGCTTACCTGTCTGTCGTTCTGTTGTTTGGATAGGCAAGTGTAGGATAGCTCTGAAGTACTTTTAAATGTTCGACTATGATGATATTTGCACCCTGTTGTTTCTCACATTTTTTGTTGGCTTTTCCAGCCTGTTAGAAAGTTTAATACATTTATGGTGGAAGATCGTCCAGGCGAGCAGTGGATTACCTTGAGGAGAAAATTTGGCAATGATGAACATATCAAAATCGAGGCAACGATGTTTGATGGATCAATTACTGTTCCAAAAACAAGTGATGAAAATATTGGGGAAGATGTGCAGCTTCACATAAGTGTGCTAGTTGACATATGGAAGGGTGAAGGTAGTGAGTTCTTGGAGTTTGTCTGTTCATGCTGGCCAAATTCCTTTGAAATTCAGAAAGTATACATACTCAGAAGCGATGGTTCTCCAGCTCAGCCTTATATGGGGCCCAATCTTAGGTATGATACGTCTTCTTACTTTAGTATATAGTGTGTGTGCTATGTTCAGACTGATCCATTTCACTCATTTAAAAATAGAAAATCCCAAAAAAAAAGGGGAGAAAAAGAGTTGAAATCTCTTTCTTTTTTCTTGTTAAGAGTTATTTTCTATCTAAATTTCTGCTTGCAAGGCCTTAAACATTCTGTTTCATGTTTATGAACAGCTATCAACTCTCTTGAATCAGATCATCCTAGTAGCCTGCTACACTCTTCTTTAGAAAATAAAACAAAAAGGGAAAGCTATTTCTAAAGTTATTTTGGGTAACTGCTCTAGTATGAAAAGTGTGGACTATGTTGAACATCATATTGTTGCACTTTTCTCTGGACATCCTCTACCTTATGTCGTTCAAAATTAGTAGTAGAACTGCATTCTAATAAATTGTCTGTGTTAATTATTTTGTTGCAGTTTCTTATGGTTGTGCATGTCTTTTTGTTATTTTATATATTTCTTTTGTGTTATTTCAGGGATTTGAACAGTGGCTTCCGAGATGGCCTAAATAAATTCCTAAAGACAAGAGGCATAAATGATGAACTTTCTGCATTCCTACATGAGTTTATGATGAATAAGGATAGAACTGAAGCAATTGAATGGTTGAGAAAAATCCAGTCTTTTATCGAAAATTAGACATGTCTCTGCCCTCTTAAATCCTCAATAAAATTGATATATTGTAACTCATGATTAGCTTTACTGTATTTGTCGCATGAGATTTCTAGTCTTCTTCTGACTTTCGCATTTACCTGTGCATCAGTTAGAACTTTTTAGGCATAAACGATGGGGTTATGACTAGGTAAGAAAGAAGATGAAAAAAGATGGACTCGAGGTTTTCCCCTCCAGTGAGCCCAATGTGATTAGTTTAAAATAAGCTAAATGTATTCTCTGCTTCAATTATCTGAAGAGTTGTTACAAATAGGCTCCTGGTCTTGGATTTGGAGATTATGAGGAAGTGAAGAAAGAGGATTACGTATGGTCTTTCTGGGATCAAGTAGGGAGTTTTGACTAGGGTCAAAGCCCAAGAGTTGGGGGATAAGCTAATGGCTATGGGAGCATGGAGGAGCAGTGCGGACGTGAGTGATATGTGGACCGCGATTGTGAGTTGCATTAGGGAGGCTGCTAGGGAGGTATTGGGATCTCGAAGGGCCTTTTTGGTGGCCGCAAAGGTGATTGGTGGTGGAGCACTGAGGTTCAAGGTAAAGCGGAAAGGATGAAGAAGCTAGAGTATTATTGGACGAAGCTCTGATTCAACAGAGATGACAGTCATACTTCCATAAATTCTTGAACGAAAAAGGAGATAGTGTGTTGGGCGACATAGAAAACTTTGAGAGCCTTCGAGACTTTGGGTATTGCTGGTGTATAAAAGTTGCGAAGGTGGAGGGGCTACGCGTAAGATTGAGCAAGGGGAGAGCAACTGGGCTAGAGAAAATCCCGGTAGGGTGCTTATTGGGTGGATAATTATACTTAATGGTTCGACTTAACACTTATCGTATCATAAATGTAGTGATCCGCTAGCCATCCAATAAGACAACTGGTGGATTGGTATCGAATTAATAATTATTAAGCGATTATCGGGTAGCTTATTGGCTAAACCAAATAAATTCTTTTTAACAATCATTCAATCAATATCAAGATTACACATACTGCCATTACACATATTAAGTAAATTTGTAAAACCAGAAAAATACATTCGTTCAGTAATGAGTCAAACTTTCAAAAGGACATTTGTTAATAATCAATCAAAAGGCAAAAGCTTCGGCCTTCGCCCTCAAAGCTCTGACGCGTAACTTAGCTAGAAGTTGTAATTTGATTCTATAATATGCAAATAGATAAAGGTACAGCAAGTGGGAAAAATCAATATTCATATAAAACTGGACAGCCACCTGTAACTGAATCAAGAAGTTGGAAAAAGAGTAGTAATATTCAAATAACAACGAGAACGAAAGACAAATAAAAAATGGTAATTTATATACATAGGGGTAAAAGTGTAAATATAAAAATTCTTAACGGGCTAAAGGTTTACTCGATAAGAAAATTGAGTAGTATGCCCACAAACCGTTAAGCTGTTAATTATAAAATCTCAATCTGTTTCACATCTATTACCCCGATAATTCGATACCAATACGTCATCGGTTCGGTTCGGTTTTGAACAGCCTTAAATCCCGATAGAATTCTGGAAGAGCGTGGATAAGGTGGGCTTGTAATGTCTTACTAAGCTATTCAATGTCATTTTTAAGACGAAGAAGATGTCCGAAGAATGGAGATGGAGTAAGATGATCCTATTGTACAAGAACAAGGGGGATATCCATAATTGCAACAACTATCGGCGTATCAAGCTACTGAGCCATACTATGAAAAATAGGAGAGTGTGGTGAAGCTGAGGGTGAGGACGATTATGTCTATTTCGTAGAATCAATTTAGATTTATGCCATGGCATTCGACTACAAATGCTATTCACCTTGTTAGGAGGTTGATGGAACAATATAGAGAAAGAAATAGGGATTTACATATGGTATTCATCGACTTAGAGAAGGATTTCGATAAAGTGCCGAGAGAGGTGTTATGGAGATGTTTGGAGGCTAGAAGTGTTGCATACATTAGGGCTATCAAGGACATGTATGAGGGTGCTAAGACTCAGGTGAGGACTGGGGAGGGAACTCGGAACACTCCGGGGTTATGATGGGTTACATCAAGGGTCAACCTTAGCCCATTCCTAGTTGCCCTGGCTATCAATGCGCTAACGCATCACATTCAAAGGGAGGTGTCGTGGTACATATTATTTGCTGATGATATTGTATTGATCGACGAGACGCATTGTGGTGTTAACGAGAGGTTAGAAGTATGGAGACAGACCTTGGAGTCTAAGGGTTTCAAGTTGAGTGGGACCAAAAAGAATACTTGGAGTGCAAGTATAGTGGCGCGACTCAGGATGAGGATGAATACGTTAGGATCGATTCACAAGTCATCCCTAAGAGAGAGAGTATCAAGTACCTTGGGTTTATTATACAAGAGAATGGGGAAATTGACGAGGATGTCACACACCGTACTAGGACAGGATGGATAAAATGGAGGCTTGCTTCAGGTGTTTTGTGTGATAAAAATGTGCCACTAAAACTTAAAGGTAAGTTCTATAGAGCGGTAGCTAGACCGACTATGTTGTATGGGGCAGAGTGTTGGCAAGTCAAGAAATCTCATGTTCAATAAGTGAAGGTGGTTGAGATGACAATGTTGAAGTGGATGTGTGGACATACCAGGTTAGATAAAATTATAAATGAAGTTATCCGGGACAAGATGGGAGTGGCCCCTGTGAAGAACAAGATACGTGAGGCGAGACTTAGATAGTTCGGGCATGTGAAGTAGAGAGACATTGATGCTATGGTGAGGAGGTATAAGAAGCTGGCATGGGAAGACCAACAAAGAGGTAGAGGTAGGCCGAAAAATTATTGGGGAGATGTGATTAGGCAAGATATGGCGTTGCTTCAGCTCACTAAGGACATGACCATGGATAGAAAGGTGTCGAGGTTAAGAATAAAGGTCAAAGATTAGGTAGCTGAGTTTTGTCCTTATTTGTAGTAGTAGCTTTGATACACCACTTGGCGTCTTTCGTGTATTTTTCGTATCCCTAGACTTCTGTTACTACTTGATATTGTCTTTTGTTTCGGTTTCCTGATTGCATTACCTACTGCTACTTTTGTATTTTCTTCGATCGTCACATCGGCTTGCTTGTTATTGCCATTCCCCTCTCCGGTCCTGAACCGAGAGTCTACTGGAAACAACCTCTTTGCCTTCTTAAAGGCAGGGGTAATGTCTATGTGCATCGTACCCCCCTCGGGCCCCATTTATGGAACTACACTGGGTATGTTATTTGTTACATGTAACACCAAATTCTTTGATTGAAATTTTCAAATTGGAGCGAACCCGTCTTTCATTTGGAGTACTACGTCATGTCCTTAGTAATTAACTAAGTACACGTGTGGTATTTGACAACTCGCTCACGATCTTGCACAACTTGCACACGTTCTTGCTATGCTAAGTCAGTCTTACTGCACTCAAGATCGATAAGGGAATGCTAGAAAGAACACAAGAGAATTGCTAAAAGAAATTTTGTATTAGAGAGAACTTGAATTGTTTGCTTGATGAATTACAAATGAATGCCCCCTCCCCCTTCTTTTAATATACTAGTCTCTTGGGTGCTGGTGTTAAATATTAATTATTACAGAAGTCTTTAATATTTACAAGATAAGCGCTTTCTCTAGAATTCTCTACAAGCCTAGAAGATTCCAAGGACTTTTCTAGCAAATCCACAAGGATCTAAGTTCTTCCTAAGGAAATGTCCATACTTCTCTAGAATCTTCTCATAAATGCTAGAATTTTTCTTGTGTAGGTCTTCACATGGTATTAATATATACCAAATAGCGCCTATGTGACATGATGACATGGTGGATCGCAACTAGCTTCTTAACTTCTAGCTAAACAATTGTCGCAAGAACATTCAAGGACAGGGTTTGACAATATCTCCTAAATATAAAAAAGAAAGAATGCCAATCTTTTCCGTGATAATCATTGGTATGAATATCGTTGTTTCTTTCGGAAACAAGAAACAATCTCTCTATCCTCATTAGATAGGGAAAGGTCTGCGTACACTTTACCCTTCCCAAAACTCACTTGTTAAAGAGACTACCCTCACTAGGTAAGGGAAAGGTCTACGCACACTTTACCCTTCCCAAATCTCAGTTGTTAAATTTCACTGGGCTTGTTGTTGTTGTTGATATTGCCGGGCATTTACTCAGTATCCCAGCAATAAAGAGGCATTGTCATTTACTCATGACCACTCTTCAATTCCACTATTTCTACACTTAATATTTATTGCATTTGCTGATTTGATTCCTGTCCCTACCATCGTAAAATAAGAGCACCTGGCTTTGCCCATTCACAAGAACTCGATTCTATGTCCACGCATCACATGCCAGCAGATGTGGTCACCTTCATAGGTACTCAGGATATTGTGTCTGGAGAGGTGGATAGATAGGACTACTAGTTGCTTGATCAGGACCCTAGCTTTATTGCGAGGACCCTAGCTTTATTGCGAGCCTTTTTTACATTAAGCAAATTCCAAATAAACTGGTCTTCATTATCAATTACATGAACCACTCTATGCTGTTGCTACAAAATATCCTCACTTTCACTCCCCAAAAAACGACCGACTCTGAATCATTTTACACCTTGAATTGGCCAAGTGTACACGAGCAACCCCATGCATACAAAACCAATTCAATACCATCTTACACGTATAAAAATGAAACATTACAAAATTTACTGGGTGTGAATATACAATAGATACAGAAAGAGCAAAAACTCTGCTCAGAAACTCCATTAAGAAGTCCAAAATTATTGTTTTCATTTCGTCATCCAGTAAACCAAAATGAGAAACATGCATACCGAGGCAACTAATGAAAGAATGACAGTATCCATAGACTTTTTCTTCTTTATTGCAGAAAGAATATGATTAACCTGCAAAATTGTAGCAGAGCAAATATGAAAAAAAAATGAGATCAATTCCATCTGTAACAGAAGTTTCTGCAGATATTTAACAATATGATGCGCCGACACAAATGAAGAGGTGCTTGTACTGTGATAGCTTTGTAAAGAAGTGTTTCTAAAAGAAAAAGCTCTTTCAGTTTAGCGAAAACATATGTTGCTTACAAAACTACTTGTCTAACAAGTAATCCTAGAACATGCGAAAGTCTAGAAATACTTCAAACACTACTTGCTAAAGATTCAAAAGAATTTTACGTCGAAGATCACGTTCCTCTGATATAATCTTATTTTATTCATTTTTATGGTGGTAATATCTGGTTCAACTTGTGCGCGCTTTGATTAATTCACTGGGGGGAGCTATTACTGTAACAGCACAGGCTCAATCTGAGTATTGTACCTGGGATCTCCAGGTTGTTTCATAAGCCTCAACTACCAAGCAAAAGGAGATGACTTATCTGAATCAGATCAATGAAGACGCTCGTGGAAAATGCCATCACTATTTAGAATGAGAATTTTAAGCTCTCCTTCTTCTGGCCACCTCTAGATATTCAAGAAATGCATAAACGGGTGTCAAAAGGACATAGTTTACTTACCGTTGGAAGGCGACTGCTGACATTGCTCAACTTTGAATTAATGACACCAAATGTTGATCTTTGAAACATAAGTGTCTTTATAGTTTCTTGAGCTTGAGAAATCACACCATCCATCTATATCAAGAAGTCAGCAATTGAGCACAGCAATATGCACAGCTACCGTAACACCAATGAAAACTTTTTCTTTGGACGACAACAAGGAAAATTAGCCACCCAACATATCAAAGAACCTTTGTAATTTACCTGTCCAGTACTCCTATGGAGGGAAGCACGTTCAATAAGGAGTGCTTGCTCATGAGACCCACTACCATCTTCCAGATCTAACCTGGTCCGATCAAACTCCCTAAAATCTTCAAGCAATGAAGCATGCTCTTTCTTAGCTCTGTAACTTGAACGGAGCCGATTAAACTCCTACAATCCAACAAGAGAAGCTCTTTTAATTATCAATTACCTTATTTAATAAGAGGAAGTTTTAAATATCATGCTATTAGACATCATATTGTCCATTGAGGAGAGCAAACAAGCTGCTACTAGACAATACAGTGAATTGTCCTTTTAATTACTGCATCTCTATAAGACGCATTATTCCACGATCAGATATTTCACTGATTCCCAATCCCATGTTTGCAGACATTAAAATTTTCAATGTGCAAGTTACCTGGTTTTGTTTGACAATGAAATCATTGTTCAACTTAATTTTCTTTCAATATTGCTTATTGATTTAACTATTCAACAACTAAACAAAGAAGTTACGTGCTGTAAGTACCCCTCTGTGTGTGAGTGTGTGTATCCTAAGTTTAACTTACCAATGTATCAAAAGCTTTTGCATTCTTGTTTCGCTGTATTACACATGTTCTGCTTACATAGTGATATGATGCCTTCTTTCTTTAAAGTTTAAACTCATAATATCATGATTTTATTACATCATTTTGCACGTAGGAAAAGAAAGAATTAGGTGGGTGTTTATTTCATGTGTAGACAAATAAGAGTATCTGCTATCAACGCATTTGAGACACGGAGATGCCCAGGGCTACAATTGAAGAGCAGACTTTTGGTAGGTCAAAATCTAGATCTACTTCTGGAATCTGGATCAATCATCATTTACTCGCGCGCCTGTCTGTTAGTTTCAGCAGTCCTGCAACAGCATTACAAATCAAGTTACTCCATTCTGGATCATCATTTACCTTAGGACCTTTCTGTTAGTTTCAACAGTTTTCCAGTAAGACAACTAAATATTTTCTCCATTCTCATAGTCAACTTGCTGCAACTAGAATTTGCCAAGAGAGTGTTCTAAGAGCATAACTCATTCTTCCCCTTAGTTGAAACTGCTTCTCAACATCAGCTTCCGACATTCGTTTCAATGTTGTATACCATCAAATAGTCTTACCATTTTCAGTAAATTTATACCATATCATCCAAGTTTATCTTGGAATTATTTGGCCCTTCAGATTGTTCAACTGCAATACACCATCACCCCATACTCTATATCCAAGATGGTTGTATGAATTGATAGCCATGAGAATACAGGCAAGGACAACTGTCAGTGTTCCAAGAATAAATATTAAGTGAAAAAGGCTCCGCTATATGTTACATTAATTTTCAAGAGCATGTTTGTCTTGGGAACTCCAAATATCAAGCTTCCCAACTTACCATAAAAAAATCTAGCTTTCTAACTTAGGCTGAGCTTCTAATAAGGCATCAACCTTTTTTTATGACTGAAAAATCCATTCTTTCAGCTTCAAACTTGGGAATAGAACCTTTTTTTATTACTGAAAAATCCATTCTTTCAGCTTCAAACCTGGGAATAGTGGGCCAACCCTCGTACCTTACCATTCAAATGCCAACAGGAAGGTTTCAAGCTCGTAACATGAGTCTATCATACATTATGCATTTTATTTCCTTCGAACCAAAGGCATGAGGCAAGAAGACATGAACACTTTGCTTGGCACATAATTCCACTACCACACAATTTGCATGGCTTGTCGTTTCAGTAACTCTATATAGTAGAATTGCACCAGGATCTATTAGGGGAAAAAAATTTAAAGTACCTGAAAAAGATCTTGAAGAATTTCTTGATGCCGAGTCAGCGTATGAGAAAAGATCTCAGATCCTCCAGATGAAACCCATGCTTGCATTTGTGAATTTACTTGTTGAAGCTGCTTGAGCAGCTGATCTATACTGGGTTCAAGATCATTATCATTAGCATTACCATTTTTGTTTGAAACAAACTTACGGTATACATGCATCTGCTCATCCAGCTGAGCTTCAAGCTTCCTTGCCTAGTTGGATGTGTAAACCAGCATAAGAAATTTTTATTTATTAAAATATATGAGGAAGAAAAGAAACAATTACAGATTAGATTTCAAGAAAAACTTCACCACATGACCAACAAGTCAATTTTCCTATGTGAACTTAAGCTGAATCAAGTAAATTGAAAGAGGATCAACTAAAATTTACCCCTGCCACATGCAAACCATTTGTCATGATTCTCGCCATTTCCACACCCTTAGAGAACTCCCAGGTAATCTTGTCATAAGTTCAAATGAACAACTATGGTTAGACCAAGATAGAATAATGGGTTTTCAGGCTCTTTCATTAGCACTAAAATATGAGGTGAGATCACTTCAACCTAGCATAAAGTTTAGACTCATAGAATGCTTGCTTTCACATTGCAATCAAGACACTCACAATCCAAATCAACCCCCCCCCCCCCACACACACACACACAAAAATAATGAGGAAAGTGGAAAATTGAGCTTTATGCATGCTAAAAGTTTCCAATCAAAACTGCTTATATTCAGTATTCTTCACATGATCTAGCCACCTAATGGCTTGCAGGAATGCTAATATAAGTTGGCAAATTTAGGACTTCCCAGACCACCCTCATCCTTGAGTCTTTTCTAGACTATGAAACCTCAAACAAGTTAATCTTATCCCTTCACGATTCCTTTAACTACCATGGCCCTGATAACTAAATAAACCGTTTTAGCTATAGAATCATCCAAATTTGCACGGGGAGAGGGGAGGAGAAAGGAGCAATAAAAATGCCTAAATAAGAAAAAATTGAATTTCAAGACATTGATAATAGCCACTTGATAGATCATTTTCTTTTTGGCATATAATTTTTGTCAAGTATTTTATCTATTGGAGCTAATAATTCTTTATGCCTAGGGATATCTCAATGCAGATTTTTTTAGTTTCATTGAAATTAATAATATGAGAGTCAGAGTGTGACAAGACGAAACTTCACTATGAGATCTCAGCATTTGAAGATTTGATTCACTGGATGCAATAACATTGAGGTTGGCATGGAAGCATATATTAAAGGTACACTTGGCACTGTGCAAAAATGGTTAGAACATGGGGACAGCTTCTTGTGCAGATTGTTCAAAAAGCTATATTGTAGCTAACTTGTCTAGAATCACAAAAACTTGAGTTGTACCTTCTCATTCCCTTTTAATATGCATTTTTATGCCGTTGGTAGCGTGGAGACAGAAGGAAATCAGTCAAATTTCAGTCAAAACCACTTATATAACCATTAAGATACATGTACAACGACATCTGCAAGTATGAAAAAAAGAAGTAGTCCAGATCGTAAACAAACAAAAAAAAATGAACAATTAGTATCACTCTTTTGGGTTCAAATATAATGGAAAGCAAGACAGGAAACCATTTAAGAATATCTACTAAATTTACCCACAGAAGTAAAAGAAACATGATCTGTAATCATTATATTTGACCACACTATACCCCTGATGCTTCTCTAGCAAAACTAATGCAATAAAAAAGTAATTACATCTACGAGGAAATTAAAACACCAGCTGGACCAATAATCCTTTGCATAGCAACACATTCATCATGATAAACGATAACAGACAACAATTCAGTTATCCTACACCAATTCATTGATATATCCTAACCAACAATCTAATGAAATCCAACAACTCAAAACTAAAATCTAAGCCTACTAATATTGCTTTCTAGAATGGTTCCAGTGGCTATATTTATGTTAATTCTGGTTTCTTCAGTCATGGTACATCTTGATTCTGCTATGGTATTGTCAGATCTGGTCCAATTATCCGAGTAGCTCTACCTCTCAATTGGATTTAAAAAAAAACAGGACAAACTGAGAGATCCATTCAATATCATCACTCAAATTCATATATCAGCATCTCAAAGTTTCAAAAATTGCATACCAACACTATCTTTACAATATATTTTTCAAATAGCCAAAATCAATACGAGAAATCTGATACATTTGGAAATACAATTGGAACTATACGGAGAAGATTGATATAGTATAGCACAAAAAGAGAATTGCCCGATTTTTTTTTTACATAGTTTTATACGAAAATAGAAAATCAATATGAAGGAATGTAGTTACCTGCTTCCGCAAGGAATCCCAAGAGGTAGGAGGATCCATGAGAAAGCGAGCAAGGAGGATCGAAGATTGTCCAGTGGAAGATACTAGAATCCCTTTGTTTTTACACAATATGAGAGAAGAAGAACAAGAATGAATTTGGAGGAAACTTTAGCCAACAGGTACTCTTTGGTGGGTGGGAGAGAGACGGTGTAATTATTTTATGATCAATTAAACCGAGTCATATGATTAAAATTATGTTACACTAAGGTGTATTTGGTAAGAAGGGAAAATATTTTTAAATTTTTTTTAAGTTCAGCTAGCTTAAATATTTTTGAAAATATTTTTCTTATCAATTCATTTTGCTTTACCTGGAAAAAAATATTTTCCTTTTCCAAAACTCTTTTTACATCTTTCCCACCTTATTTTCTATCTCACCGACCCCACTACCTATCCACTCCACCCATCCCAACCCCCACCCCCACCTTTGCCCCACCCTCCCCTACCCCTCTTCCTGTTTTTCTTGGTAAGGAACTCCTGTAAAAATTGCACGGGGCACCTTATTTGGGAGTCCCTTTTAACCTGTAGCCGTTTTGTCTTTTTGTTTTTATCCATACCCACTTTTTAAAAAACTTGAGCTTCCCTTTCTCCTCCCCTTACAACATAGAAACTTCAGCTCTAGAGTTAAAGTTTTTCAGTTACAACACAAAGCTGAAGTTTTATTTTATAACTGGAAAGAGCTGAAATTTTTGTTTTATAACTGGAAAACTTCAGCTCTAGAGCTTAAGTTTTCTAGTTATAACTAAAAAACTTAAGCTAGAAACTGCTTACGTTTAGCTTAAGTTTTTATTTTATAACTGGAAAATATAAGTTGGAAACTACTTAAGTTTTTATTTTATAACTGAAAAACTTAAGCTGGAAAACTGCTTAAGTTTTTCGGTTACAAAAACAAAAACTTCACCTGAAATTTTTCAGTACAAAAGAAAAAATTAAGCCTCGTGGGAGGAAGTTATGTGAAAAAGCGGGTATGCTTGCAATTTTTTTTGCAATGCGAGCACAAGTTAAAATGTGGCACAAAAAACGGGGTATAGATGCAAATGCCCCGGAACTCCTGGCCCCAACCCATCCATCGCCAACCTTCTTCTCATGTTATAGATAGAAACTTTTTTTTCATTTCAATAAATGAGTATTTTTCTTTTCGTGATATAAAGAAAATTATTGTTATAACAAATAAAAAAGTAATTTCTTGCATGATATTTTCTTTCATTTCAACAAAATGTAGTAAAAAGTACTTTATTTCATTTCAAAAAAAAAGTTTTTTTTTTATGATGAAGAAAAAGTATTTCTTTTGTTTCAACAAAAAAGTATTTTTTTTCCAAATGTAAAAAAATATTTTCTTTCATTTCAATAAAATAAGTACTTTATTTTCATGTTGTAGAAGAGTACTTTATTTATTAACCAAAAAAAGAGTATTTTCTTTCTTAGTTATAGAGCACAAATTTCAACGTTATTTTTGCGTAAAAATTTAAAACAACACATTAGTTCCTTTGGGTTTGGATAAATTTTTAGAAGAACAATTAAATTTTAGATGAAGTGGACAAATTAATAGAGGAGTTGGCTACTACAGTGGAGAACCGTTAGGGCTAGGTATTTTATTAACAGTAGCGGTGAATTTGAACTAAAAGTATAACGAGGGATAAATGTAATTGAGATTCCCAAACTTTGATGATTATCTCGTCGTATCTAAACCAGTGAGACATCAAAGTTTGACGCATATTGTATTGGGCAAACTTGGTTCCCTACGCCCATATATTATCTGCATACGTCCTCACTGAAGAAAGCGGCCTTATTATGGTCGACTCAATTAAGGCCGGCCTCAGTTAATGAACGGACCGAGTGACATGACTCGCTGCAATGTCACATCAAGTTCTGACACTCGTATACCGAGGCCACCAACCCTTATACTTTCTCTGTATTATTTTGAGGAAGGTCCTTTAGTATATAAAGGGGACCTCCCCTTTGTAAAGACTTATGTGTATTTCACTATTGAAAATATACAACTCTCTATCTCTATCTCTCTCTCTCTCTTGTGTAAAAAGTCTACTATTTATCTTATTACTCTTATATCTCGATTCATTTACACTATAATCACAGATCTTGATCATTTTACATTCTCTAGATCATATTACCCTTGATTCCGATTAACCCATATCGTTTTTGATTGTTTTAGAGCTATTTAAGTATTGAATAACTTTTTAGCCAAACAATTTGACGCCGTCTGTGGGGATTTTGAGAATCAAAGTTGTAGTTTGTTCCTAGAGATCCTTCGAAAAATCACTCTCCGCAACCTAAAATGGCTGAGAAAAACGGGATCTTGCCAAAAGGGAGGACAGCACGAAAGCATCTCTCTAACCGAGATCTGTAATGGGATGACCCACGCGAGCCAGCCAAAAAGACCACAAATGCAAGTTGTGCAAAATCTAAAACTAGAAGCAAATCCCAACCCCCAGCACGAAGAGGGTTATGTGGGAAAAATTACAAAAGTTCAACTACGGTTGAACGTCGGCCCAGGCTACGCGCCTTCAAATATTACAAAGGTTCAACTACGGTTGAACGACAGTTCAGGCTATGCGCCTTCAGTTCAGGCTATGCGTCTTCAGTTTAGGTTATGCGCCTTCGACTCAGGCTACACGCCTTCAAATATTACAAAGGTTCAACTATGGTTGAATGGCAGTTCAGGCTATGCACCTTCAGTTCAGGCTATGTGCCTTCGACTCAGGCTACGCGCCTTCACAAATTACATATGTTCAACTACGGTTGAACGTCAGCTCAGGCTATGTGCCTTCACCCAAAAGTTCAACTACGGTTGAACTGGGACTCAGGCTACGCGTCTTCACGAATTACATAATTTTGACTATGGTTGAACGTCAGCTCAGGCTACGTGCATTCAACCAAAAGTTCAACTACGGTTGAACTGGGACTCAGGCTACGCACCTTCACGAATTACATAAGTTCAACTACGGTTGAACGTCAGCTCATGCTACGTGCCTTCACCCAAAAGTTCAACTACGGTTGAACTGGGACTCAGGCTACGCGTCTTCACAAATTACATAAGTTCAACTACGGTTGAACATCAGCTCAGGCTACGTGCCTTCACCCAAAAGTTCAACTACGGTTGAACTAGGACTCAGGCTACGCGCCTTCACGAATTACATAAGTTCAACTACGGTTGAACGTCAGCTCAGGCTACGTGCCTTCACCCAAAAGTTCAACTATGGTTGAACTGGGACTCAGGCTATGCGCCTTCACAAATTACATAAGATCAACCACGGTTGAACGTCAGCTCATGCTACGTGCCTTCACCCAAAAGTTCAACTACGGTTGAACTGGGACTCAGGCTACGCGCCTTCACAAATTACATAAGTTCAACCACGGTTGAACGTCAGCTCAGGCTACATTCCTTCATCCAAAAGTTCAACTACGGTTGAACTGGGACTCAGGCTACGCGCCACCACAAATTACAAAGGTTCAACTACGGTTGAATGACAGCTCGGGCTACGTGTCTTCACCTAAAAGTTCTACTACGAATTAGACTAGGATTCGGGCTAAATGCTTCCGCCATAATGAATTACAAAAGAATTCAACTATGAGGCGAACCAGAACTCAGGCTACACACCTCTGTCGCAAAACCCGCAAAATCAGCCACGGAAAAATCAAATCCAAGGACACACATCCCCGAGGCTATAAACCGAGCCGCAATCAGACGAGAACAAGCGCTCCCAATGTCCAACCACGGACGAACCCCAGGTTGGGCCAAGCGCCCCGCCGTTCAAGTAAGTACAACCAACTCAAACTAAAGTGTTGATCTGCGCAAAGTTCGGCCCAAGTCGAACTATAATGTCGTGCTTTTCATTATCACAGCCATTTGTTCGACAAAGCCTGATCTGGGACTAAGGCCATGTGCCGCCACTGCCTAAATGCGGGCACGATCCACTATCAACAAGTGGAGGAAGGTGATGACCAAAAGCGTCTATCTATGGCCACGACCATCTACACCAACTTTCCTTAAGGCAAGGAATCAATTCGACAATGGTCGAAATCACCTAACCGGTTGAGACTATGAGCATGCCCACAGTGGAAACTCTAAAGCAAAGCCCTTGCAAACGGGCACAACAAAAATATAATGTATTCGACAAAAAACAAACAGAAAAGAAGAAAACCACATATATTTACAATATTTACACGGGGTTACCCCCAATTACATTGGCCCAAGGCCGGCCAAGAAAAAAGATAAAAAGAGGACAAAAACTAAACAAACATTACAAATTTTTTTATTTGTTCATTCCGCGCCCCCAGCGCCCCCTTCAACATTACCAGCACCCTCGGTGCCATCATCGCCCCCGGGTGTAGACAGGTCAAAACCACAGTCGAGACAGGCTTCACGAGCCTTTTAGCGTGCCTCCTCATAAGTGGCCTCAGACACGACACCGGCTATACACATCGAGCTGGGCCTCGGCATACGTCCAAAGCTCACGAGCAGGACCTAAAGAAGCGGCTTGGTCCCTCAGGCGCTGGTTCTCAGCCTCCAAGGTCGCAATTCGTTCCGCTGCAGCACGGGCATCTCGCTCACAGACGGCAATGCGCCCCTCCAACGATCGCTCTCGAAAGGCAGCGGCGGCCCTCTCTAATCCATGCTCCCTTTCTTGGGCACGGTTGGTCGCCTGCAGTGTTTCAACCCTCACCAAGGCGTCCTCTGCCTGCTTCCTTGAAGTGGCGGCCTCAGTCTCCAGGGCGGCCACCTATCTAGTATAAGCCTCATCGGCCTCTACTGTCGCAGCCAGATTGTAGTGCTCCCTCTCAGCAGCCGCTCTTCTCTCAGCGTCCATCCTTTCGTTTGCTTGGCGGAGCTGCCCCTCAAGAGCAGTTACCATGCTGAGTCTCTTACATATGAAGCTCCCCCGCGCCAGCTCCCGGTTCCGCATGTCGGTCCTTGTGCATTCACGCAAGCCATGGCACTGATCACGGTAGTGGCGGTACTTTTCCAACAGCCGCACAAAAATTGCCGAGCGTACGTTAGCCCGCCTGATGCTCTCCACCTCCAGCTAAAATGTCTACAACAAATGGGTCGACAGTTAATACAAGAAGATATGCTAAGAAAAAAACAAACCAAAGTTTTATACATACCTTTATACTCAGGGCGGCCAACTCGCCCATCAACCCGACGTACGAGATGCCCCTCGGGGATGTGCTCTCCACTTCCAAGCATAGGACCCCCAACAGCGTCACCAGGTTCTCCTCCTCGAGCAGTAGGTTCAGGTTGTTAGGGATCTCCAAATAATGGTAATCCCCTTCGGCCTGCACCGCGGGCGGGTATAACCCTCATGAAAAAAACGGACGTGCTCGGGATCCATATCAGACTTCGAATCGTCCCCCTCTCCTGAGACACCCCTTCCTACCGCCGCCTTGGAAGTCGAGGCCTCTGCCGCCCGAGACGTCGAAGAGCTCGCATTCGCCACAACGTCGGCGCCTCCAATCTCCACCAAAACAGTTGCCGAGGAACTACCTTCCCTCTCAGCAACAGGAACGGGAACTTGAATCGCCGAAGCGATTGTGTCGCCTTGTCCTGAGCCAACTGGGGCAATCCCCACTGAGCGCTCGCCCTCTGGGGCAAGGTCCCTTGCGCCCCTTCCTCCACTGATGGCGAAGAGTCTAAACTAATCACCATCGGAAGAGCCGGGGTGAACGCCACCCTGTGCCGAGCCAGCGGCCTCCCATCTTCTTCATCATCTTCATTCGGTGATCGTTTCGCCCTGGAATGCACGACCCCTAGAGACTTCTCAACTCGGGGCACGGGCCGTACCGGAGAGTGTGCATACGAGGATTCCACTGAAGTTGCCCTCAGGATCGGGCGAGGCGCCGACATTGTAATCAATCGAGCAGTCGCCCTCGGCCAATGGAAAACAAGCTGAGAAGCCCTCATGCGACGTGATCGTCCTGACCAACCAAAGAAGAACGGTAAGCCAAAGAAACTAAAGACTACAAAAGAAGATTAATAACAGCAAATCAGATTCTCAGCAGCAGCCGGCCTACGGCCATGGACCTCCCAGAAAGACGCCCACGTACGAATCCTCCTCGTTACAGCGAGCACGGCCTCAACCCACTCGCGGATGCTAGAGAATGGTGCCGGTGGTGCACCTCCCGCTATGGCACAAAAATAAGGTCAGTACGTACGAACATAGAGCAGAGCATTTGACCAAAGGAAATTAAGGCCAACGTAATGGAAACTTACGTGCATGGTTCCACTCCTCTGGGAAGTTAGTAGCGCAGGCCACCAGGTGTCCGATCCTGATGTAGAAGAAATGCTCGAAAGGACGGGTAGCGACCTCATCATCGAGCTTCGCAGTTAAGCCGTCGGTCCCACGAGGGACCAACCAAATCATGGTGCCGTGTACCATCTGAGGGGCGTACAGAATCAACACGTGCCCAAGTGCAATTTCCCTCCGTGCCAACTCCTCATATTTGATCAGCATCGCAAATAATTTGTAACAAGAAGGGAAGAGCTTACCAGGGCACACCTTGTAGTAGCGGCAAAAGTCTACCACCATCATGGGGAGAGGAAGCCTAAATCCCAGCTTGAAAGGATAGGCATAAAAGACGCAGCAACCTCGGTGGTCGAAGTGCACCCTGTCACCGCTCCTGGCCAGGACGATGTCAGCGAAGCGAGGAATATCACATTGCTCCTTCAGCTGAGCAATGCCAACTTCCCCCATCAGTAGAGCCTCATCCACTTGATCTTCTCCCTCAGGGTAGGTAAAATCGGTGGCTAGGCCGCCGGGCAGGGAAAGAATATCAGTCACCGATGGGAACCGATCAACATTCAACGAATCGGTGGTTCTCACCACCATAGATGGTCCCTTAGCCGCCGAACCACCACTGGAGCTATATCAGAACGACAACTGCTCGCCATTATCAGTATAACGAGAGATAAATAGCAAAATTGACCGGAAAAACAAGCGAATATGAAGATCCGACAAAAATGACGAAGAAAGAATTAACGAGGAGTAAAAGCTAGATAATCTGAAAGCAAGAAGGGCTATCTCTCTCAGAATTCCACTTAGACAAATATCGGAAAAGTGAGAACTGAACGATACAATCCCTTATTTATAGACAAAGCATAAATGACCTTCATGAATCCCAAAGGTCACCATTAACTACCTGACCAACCGCAAAACGGTCCAGGTCTACAGTAACGGGCACCATTATGACAGATACCATTAAACGGTCATTCAACCATCAATTGGCACGTCCCCCATGAAATGGCTATAACGACCTCAAGATGCCATGGGCACGCCCAATGCACCACCATGCACATGATGCCCCCCCTTATACGCGGCAACCGTAATCGTACTCTCTCCAAGCACACGTAGAAATGGCTACGGCCCTCTCTAAAGTAAAAATAGCTACGACCATCTCTAAACACAAAATGGCTACGGCCATCTCTAAAGACAAAATGGCTACGGCCATCTCTAAAGACAAAGTGGCTACGGCCATCTCCAAAGTAAAATGGCTACGACCATCTCCAAAAGACACAATGGCTACAGCCCTCTCTAAATTAAAAATGGCTACGGCCATCTCTAAAGTAAAAGTGGCTACGGCCATCTCCAAAGTAAAAATGGCTACAGTCATCTCCAGAGTCAAAATGGTCACGGGCATCTCTAAAAGATAAAAAGCTACGGCCACCTCTAGATTAACATTAGCTACAGCCTTCTCCGAAGAATAAAGGACTACGATCGTCCCCAACACATAAACGGCTATGGTTATTGGCAGAATCTGCTCATCGAGCTCGACCTGATCCCGACCTTAATAAGCGGATGGACTATCTGTGTGGGTCAAAACTTGACGTCATGATAATGAATGAGATCAACGCATTTATTAAAGTCTATTTATGACTAATAAATGGTATGGCCATTTATTCACAAGATTATAGGGTAATTATCAAATTTGATATCTAAGGCCATGGCCTGGCCGTCCTCACGAGGGCGTCCCCTTTATGTGGTCCCAACCCCTTGGAGCTAGCTGACAGATCTCCTAGCTATAAATACTAAGAGAAAGAACCCTAAAAGGGGGAGCTTCTTCTTCTTCTTCACATCTCCTTCTAAAAGAAGAGAGAATACATCATTGTAAGGCTCTGAACCTCTCCATGGAGAGGCAGACCAAACCAACATCATTAATAAAAGATCTTCATCCTTATCCCTTTAATCTATAACTGTTGTCTCTTATATTTTATTACTTTGATATTTGGATTCATTACGTTCTGCTATGATTGGCCCTCCATTTATTTTGATTGTTTTATGCTTCTAAAGTAAATAAAAACTTTGAGCTAAACACACGTTGCAGCCAAAGATGAACTCGAAGTCACAACAACGAACAACGTAACCGCCGACGCTCAAGCTAACAGCGGCACACTCGTAGCCATCCTTAAAAAGATGGAAGAAATGGAAAACGAAAAACCAGATGAAGGAGCACCAAGAAAGGGTAGATAAGATCCCAAGCGCGCCTAAGTTGCTACCAAAGCGAGACGTGGAGAGGTTCGCCGAACAACCTTACACAGAAGAAGTTGCGCCATATCCCATCCCAAAAACCTTCAAAATGCCCCCTACTTGAATGTATATGATGGGACAACCGATCCCGAGGACCACCTTATCCACTATGTCAAATCCGTCAAAGGCAACGTTCTATCAAAACAACAGGTACCATTCGTACTTATAAGGAAGTTCGGCAAAACACTGAAAGGAGGGGCCCTAACGTGGTACTCACAGCTACCGGCCAAAAGTATCTCCACATTTGAGGAGATGGCAGATAAATTTGACACCGTCCATGTAGGGGCAAGGAAGGCGGAAGCACGGGTAAACGACATTTTTGCTGTACGGCAGACGACATTTTTGCTGTACGGCAGACCCCAGGAGAAGGACTCAGGGAGTTCCTAGCAATATTCAACAGGGTCATAATGAGCCTACCAAACGTATCCGAAGGTATGCACTTGCGTCCTTTCAGAATGGGCTCAGCAGAGATGGCTCGAGGGCGACCAAGAAACTACTCAGTCGTCTTCTGAAATATCCCCCACCACCTGGGAAGAGATACACAACACCTATTGCGCCGATGTACGTGGGGATGATGACGACCTTAACGGCCCAACTCGACGGTTGACGATGGTACACCCAGAAATCCGAAGGGACTGACGCAACGAGGGAAGGAGGGAACAAGCCTCACGCCTCAACAGAGAAAGACACCAACCATACATCAGGTCCTCGCATCTGCCACCGCCGAGGCATGTACACACCTTACAATGACATGTCACCCCACTAAGGAACGACAGAGGTATGCCCCATTCATTATCTGCACATAACTTTTGTGTATCTCCTTCAGAAGTAGTGTACGCACTAGAGAAGATGGGCAACAAAGTACAATGGCCAGCAAAGATAAAGTCTGACCCTGCCACCAGAAAGTCGAATGCCCTGTGCGAGTTCCACCAAGAACGGGGGCACAGGACGGAGGACTGCATAGGTCTCCGTCAGGAGGTGGTCCGAATGCTAAACCAAGGATTCTTGAAAGAACTGCTCAGCGACAAAGGAAAGCTCAACTTCCCACGCGGGCTGGAACAACACCATGGCGCGCCAAGGCCGCCCTCACCAACATGCACCATCAACATGATCATTGGAGACGGCAATGATTCGGCGATCAATCGCGTCAAATTCACCACCATCCACAAGCTGAAGCGAACTATCGCTCACGAACAGCATGATGACTTCGAAGATAATATCACCTTCGATAAGTCTGATGCCGACGGTTTGTGTTTTCCTCACTATGATGCCTTAGTTATTACTATACGCATAGTAGATACTTATGTTAAAAGGATCATGGTCGACGATGGAAGCGGCACATGTATCATTCATCCAAGAGTCCTTGCACTCATGGGACTCGAGGATAAAATAATTCCATGATGCGTAACACTAACAGGTTTTAATAATACCGTGGAAAGAACCTCAGGCGAGGTGACGCTGCCCATTCTGGAAGGAGGGGTCATGATGGAAACCACTTTCCGTGTGATGAACCAAGAAACGGCATACAACGCCATTATCGAGCGCCCATGGATACACGCCATGAGAGCCGTCCCCTCTAGTTTCTATCAAGTGATCAAATTCCCAACCCCATGGGAGTGCACAGCATACAGGGAGAGCCCCGCACCGCTCAGAATGCTATAAAATAGCTCAGGATTACACGCACACCAAGCAGCTCAAGGGAGCAAGTGCTGAAGCATAACAATCAGCCCTGTCGGGGACTAAGGTCCATCCGACAGAGAATGCCATCAAAGATCCTGAGGACGTCGAGGCTAGCAAGGCTATGGTCGAAGACCTCAATCCCGTCCATTTAGACAACAGCGACCCCGCAAAGAAAGCATACATAGGCCACGACCTACCAAATACAGGTTAGTATCGTGAATTTTTATCTAATCATGCGGACCTATTCGCTTTTTCCCGTGCAGATATGCCGGGAATTCCACGATAAATTGCCTCCCACAAACTCAACGTCGACCTATTGCACCCGCACATGCGGCAGGTAAGGAAAAAATTCAACGTCGCCATCAACGAAGCAGTGAGCAAAGAACTAGACAAGCTGCTAGCTAATGGCTCCATCAGGGAATCCAAGTACTCGGAATGGGTCGCCAACGTCGTAATGGTCAAAAAGAAAATTGGGAAGTGGAGGATGTGTGTAGATTTTACCTATCTAAATAAAGCATGTCCAAAAGAGTCGTTCCCGCTACCCCACATCGACCAGCTGATAGACGCAACAACAGGACATGAGCTGCTAGGCTTCCTTGATGCGTATTCCGGCTACAATCAGATCATGATGGCCGAAGAAGATTAGGAGAAGACAACTTTCATCACTCACCAGGGGACGTATTGCTATAAAGTAATGCCCTTCGGGCTCAAAAACGCAGGAGACACTTACCAAAGGCTGGTGACGGCAATGTTCAAAGAACAACTCGACAAAAAAATGGAGGTCTACATCGACGACATGTTGGTCAAGTCATCAAAAAAGGAAGACCACCTCACCCACCTGAAGGAAGCCTTCGAAATATTAAGGAAGTACGGTATGAAACTGAATTCCGAAAAGTGCACTTTTGGAGTAGCTTCAGGAAAGTTCCTGGGATTTTTGGTATCACAAAGGGGCATCGAAATCAACCCTGACCAGATCAAGGCCATAGAGGCCATCCCAGAAATGCTGAGCAGCAAAAAGCAGGTGCAGAAGTTGACGGGTCAGATAGCCGCCCTCTCCCAGTTCATCTCACGCTCCTCCAACATGTGCCACAAGTTCTTTGGTGTATTGAAAAAAGACCAGGGACTGCAGTGGAATGGAGAATGTGTATAAGCCCTAAAGAACCTGAAAGCATACTTATCATCACTGCCACTACTGGTAAAAGCCAACCCCTGTGAACATTGCTGATATATTTGGTCGTATTAGAAGTCGCAGTCACCGCCGTCTTGGTGCGTGAAAATAAAGGTACGTAATCTCATATTTATTATATTAGCAAAACTTTAGTGGACTCCGAAACCCGGTATCCCCACCTTGAGAGATTAGCCTTAGCACTCATAGTAGCTTTACGAAAGGTACGACCATATTTTCAGTGCCATCCCATAAGGGTAGTAACGACCTTCCCTCTGAGGAGCTTCCTACACAAACCCGAACTCTCATGGCAACTCGCCAGATGGGCCGTCGAGCTCAGCGAGCATGATATTACGTATCTCCCAGAACCACCATCAAGTCGCAAGTCTTAGCTGACTTTATCGATGACTTCAGCGTGGAAGTCATGCCAAAGGCAGAACTCGAGGCACAATGTGCATCCTCCGAAAACAACCTATGGGTCCTTTATACGGATGGTGCCGCCAATGCATCAGGATCGGGACTGGGACTCGTTCTTGAGGTCCCCACGGGTGAAACAATTTTCCAGTCCATACGATGCCCGGAAATGACTAACAACGAGGCCGAGTACAAGGCCGTTATTGCAGGCATGAAACTGTCCACCAAGTATGGGGCTCGCTGAATCCTCCTCCACTGCGCCTCCCAACTGTTGGTAAACCAGATCACTGGGACTTATCAAATTAAAGAACAGAGATTACAGAAGTAACAGTCAGAAATCCACAAATCAATGACTACATTCGACGAGTGCCGCTTCGAACAAATTCCCAGAGCACCGAACACCGAAGCGGACGGCCTAGAAAAGTTGGCTGCCGCCACCAAAAACATCAACAAAGAAAGTGTGGTCACACTCCGTCACTCAGCTATTGACCACACCGAGGTATTTACCTTAAACATGACTTAGGACTGGCGCAACCAGTTCATATCTTATTTACAGAAAGGTATACTACCCCCCGATAAAAAAGGGGCAAAAAAGCTTCGCATACAGACCGCCTGGTACTGCATGATCAACGACGACCTTTATAAAAGGACGTTCGACGGCCCCTTAGCCAAGTGTTTAGGGCCACAAAAAACAAGACCAGTACTCGAAGAAGTACACGAAGGCCATTGCGGCGCCTACACTGGCAATCGCGCCCTCGTGAGGTGCATCATACGCGCCGGCTACTACTGTCCCACCATGAAGAAAGAAGCAGCTGAGTATGTCCGCCGATGCGAGCAATGCCAAAAGTTCGCCTCAATGATAAACCAACCAGGAGAGCCCCTCCATTCCGTCACCTCCCCTGGCCATTCATCAAGTGGGGAATGGATATAATCGGCCCGCTACCCTCAGGACGAGGAAAGGTACGATTTTTACTTGTTTTAACTGACTATTTCTCCAAGTGGGTGGAAGCAGGTGCGTACGCACAAATACGCGAACAAGAAGTCATCACCTTCATATGGAGGAACATCATATGTCGTTTTGTCATCCTCAAAGAAATCAGCTGCGACAACGGGCACCAGTTCATTGGTCAGAAAACAATCGAGTTCTTCAAAAAATGGCGCATCAAAAGGATACTGTCCACGCCATATCACCCCGCCGCCAACGGTAATGTGGAGTCTTCCAATAAAACAATTCTAAACATACTAAAAAAGAAGCTCGAAGATGCCAATGGGCTATGGCCAGAACTACTACCCGAAGTCTTGTGGGTGCACAGAACCACACTCAAGTCCAGCACCGGGGAAACCCCCTACTCTCTTGTTTATGGAATCGACGCTGTCATACCTGTTGAAGTAGGTGAACCCAGTCTAAGGTATTCACGCACCAGCGGGACAGAAAACGACATCAGCAGACTCCAAGATCTTGATGAAGCCGAAGAAAGAAGAGAAATGGCCCACATCAGGATGGTAGCCAAAAAATAACAAGTCGAAAGATATTACAACAAAAGGGCAAAAATAAGGCCACTCAAAGTAGGGGATTACGTCCTCAAACCCAAGACTTTGGCCTCAAAAGACCCAAATGAAGGGAAATTGGGCACAAACTGGGATGGACCCTAAAAAATCACGGGGGCGGCCAGGAAAGGAGCATTCTAACTAGAGACAATGGAAGGAAAGGCACTCCAGAACAACTGGAACGTCGCTCACCTCAAACATTTCCACTTCTAAAAAGGTGCCACCTGAGTCGTACTCTTTCTCCATTACCCGAGTTTTGTCCCAATTGGGTTTTCTCGGGAAGGTTTTTAACGAGGCGTCAAAGGGGTCACCTAGAGATGTTTGCAGCACAAGTGCATCATGTCCGCCTCTCCATGTACTCTCCAATCCAGACATGATACAAGGACTGGATTAGTGTTATCTCCAGATGTATAGAATGGCTATGGCCATCTCCAGATGTATAGAATGGCTACGGCCATCTCCAAATGTATAGAATGGCTACGTTCATCTCCAGATGTATGAAAAGGCTATGGCCATCTCCAGATGTAAAAAATGGCTACGGCCATCTCCATATGTATGAAAAGGCTACGGCCATCTCCAAATGAATGAAAAGGCTACGGCCATCTCCAAATGAATGAAGGGCTACGACCATCTCCAAATGAATGAAAGGGCTACGGCCATCTCCAAATGAATGAAAAGGTTACGGTCATCCCCAAATGGAAAGGGCTACGACCATCTCCAAATGAATGAAAGGGCTACGACCATCTCCAAATGACTGAAAGGCTACGGCCATCTCCAAATGAATGAAAAGGCTACGGCCATTATTTTATATGGCTACGGCCATCAGGTCACGACCATTATTTTACATGGCTATGACCATCACTTTCACAAGGCTACGACCAATATTTTATATGGCTAAGGACATCAGGCTACGGCCATTATTTTATATGGCTAAGGCCATCTGGCTACGGCCATTATTTTATATGGCTAAGGCCATCAGGCTATGGCCATTATTTTATATGGCTACGACCAATATTTTATATGGCTAAGGACATCAGGCACGACTATTATTTTATATGGCTAAGGCCATCAGGCTACGGCCAATATTTTATATGGCTAAGGCCATCAGGCTACGGCCATTATTTTACATGGCTATGGCCATCGTTTTCAAAAGGCTACGGCCAATATTTTATATGGCTAAGGCCATCAGGCTACGGCCAATATTTTATATGGCCAAGGCCATCAGGATACGACCATTATTTTACATGGCTATGGCCATCGTTTTCATAAGGCTACGACCAATATTTTATATGGCTAAGGCCATCAGGCTACGACAATTATTTTTTATGGCTAAGGCCATCAGACTACGGCCATTATTTTACATGGCTATGGCCATCGTTGTCATAAGGCTATGGCTATTATCTTACATGGTTAAGGCCATAAGGCTGCGACCATTATTTTATATGGCTAACGACATTAGGCTACAGCCATTATTCTACATGGCTAAGGCCATCACATTTAAACGAATAAGGTCATCAAACTTTATAAGGCGAAGGCCATTATTGCTACACGGTTATGGTCGTCATGCTCTAAGCAACTACGGTAAAAAATACAATAACGTGCCAAAATGTAGAAAAGGTTACTTACAACAAAAATTATATGTTTTTATCAAGGGGGACAAACACCCATGATACAAAAATCAGTATTTACATGCATATTTACAAAGACCATAAAAGTCCACTACTTATCCCGCCCGGCTTGGCCTTTAGGTGGCCCGTCCTCATTTCCAGGAGGGTACGCCTTAGAAATCCAAGAGCTGGATTCAAAACGATTGACATCTGCAGAGTTGACCCCTTCCCCAGCCACCTATTCAGGACTGTAGCCGGCCGCTTCACGAGCGACTCTAACCAATTAGCGTTGTCTCTCAACTTCCGCTTCAAATGCTCGACCAGACGTCAGGAATTCCTCAAGCACGACCAGCCTGGCCTCCGCATACACCCACAGCTCGTGTGATACAAGAGACATATCGACTTGTGCAAGAGCTAGCTTGAGCTCCTCGACCTCGGCCTTCGTGGCATTGAGTTCCTCCGTTAAAGCCGCAACTCGGGCATGTAATTCTGCCGCCTCCGCCGCCGCCACACGGCCAAGCTGTAGCTCCTCGTCCTTGGCCTGAATAAGGACCTCCATCTCCGCGGCTAAGCAATAGCGGCCATGAGCTGTTCATCAACCTTTTCCAGCTCGGCCACTCTTTTCTTCAACTTCTCCTCGGACTCCACGAGGCCCTCACGAACCACCCTAAAGTTAGTGTCCTGCTTATATATATCGACCAAGGTCCAGTGCGCCTTGCGCGTCCAGTTATGCTTCTGCACCAGCCTGTTGTATCTGGCCATCTTCTCCTTCTGACGCCGATCCCTCCCCACCTCTAGGACAAGAGTACGGAAAAGAAACCAAGTAAGTACGGGGAAAATCATACTCTACTAACACAAAAGAAAGGTCATCAAGCCGGGAAAAGGCATACTTGTAAGGCCGCACCTGCCACCTTTTGGGCCAAGACTTTGTCGCTGAGATTCGCCAGAGTCGCATGCTCGGCACCAGTACACAAGAGCGTCATACTTTTGGCCGCCTCCTCGCAATACTCAAACAGATTATAGTGACTTGGAATCACTATGCGACGAGAAGACTGGCCGGCCACCATCTCCACCCGGTCCAAGGACCCACCTCCTCTGCCCGTGTCTTCCGTGGAGGCCCCCGGGCCCGCCACGTCCATGCCTTCGCTCCTTCTCTCTGTGGCCTCCCTCCTAAGAACGGCCCTCCCTGAGCGAATGGCCTCTGCCATGAAAACCGGTGTTGATCCAGGATGGGATGGCTTGACCTTCCTTGTCTGAGTAGCCACGGCCTTGCTGGTAAGAATCCGACGCTGCCTCATCTCCAATGTCTCCTCCTCCTCACGGTCCCCCTCCGTGGGATGTAGAGCAGGCTCAGAGGGAGTTGGTTCAGCAGAGGACGTCCCTATGCGGGCAATCTCAGGAACAGCTGTCGGTACCTCCAGAGGCATTATCTCGGGCACGGCCCCAGCACGGCCTCAGGTACTATCTCTAGAGCCGCTTCTAAAGCAACCTCTTGCCTTGAGAAGTGCGAAGTACTGCCCCTGGACGTACCAACAAGGATTAAGCCCTCCTCGGGGCCGGAAGTCTCCCTAGAAGGGCCGGCCACGGTCTTCTTCTTCTGCTTCTTTTTCTTCTACGCCTTTTTAGAAGCGTCCCGCCCTGCTAAAACATATATGAGACGGGCAACGAAATTATGGGGGTCCCTAAACCATAACAGAAATAAGGTAAGACTGTTACCTGCCGGGCCATAGAGCCTAAGGAATTCATGCTAGAAACGGCATTCTTCTGCAAACGGTATCAACGCTTGCACCCACGACCTAATGTCGTCAACCCTTCGAGGAGGGCAAGTTGCCACTGCATGAAAACAAAAGGAAATTTTTTACGCTGAAAACCAGCAAAATAAGGTCAAAGTAGTAAAAGTTGTGCACGGGAATACTTACATGCGTCGTTCCACACCTCTGGAAACCCTTCAGGGTTGGACACAAGGTGCTCGGTACGCACGTAGAAAAATCTCGTCTAGAATTTACGGTTGGCCTTGTCATCCACCCGCGACAGAAAGCTCTTCATTCCCCGACTCCTCAACTGGAGCATCGAGCCTCTTATAAAAACTGCATTGAACATTTGTCGAAGGTGATGAACAGTTACCTCTTTCCCGGCCTTCGCCGCATAGATGGAAAGTACCTTGCACACCTTCAAGGCGTACGGAGTAAGTTGGGCCGGGACACCCCGAACCAGCGACAGAGCTCTTCCGCCAAAGGGTAAAGTGGGAGGCTGTATCCAATTCGGAAGGCGTACTCATAAAAAGCACAGTATCCGGTCCTAGGCACATTGGCATGGTCTAGCCCCGCAGGGACCATGTCAACATGATCAGGAATATTGTGCGATTTCCTGAGAGAGGCTAAGTGGGACGGCATCAACTCACTCTGCTCCCACTGAGGGAGTTTACATTTATTCTTAAAGTCACTCCTTTTTATTCATATCGAGTGGGAGCAAGTTAGCAGTCGATAGCTGAACAAAAACTTCCTCGACCTCCCCGTCATCTGAGGATGATGAAGCCCTAGAGGAAGCAACGCCCTTGGTCCTGTTATCATCATGACGACGCTTGACCATAGTGGAAGTTATGCAAAAAAAGTGTTTTCGGTCACGAGTTCGATTCGTAAGATTGAAAATTTCAGAGAAGAAAGAACAGCAAGCACTAGAAAAAGATTGGGAAAATACTCTCAGAAAAGGTTCGAAAGATGAATCCAGTTCAACTCTCCCTCTATTTATAAGAAAAGGGTACACAGAAATCGAAAGGGCATGATTCAAAAACCGGCGCAGGAAACCCAAACGTCACGTCATAACCTGAACCGCCTCGGGAGCAGAGGTAATGATCACGCACATGATCGATGACGTCATCTTAAAAAGAAACTCCAAAAAGGCGGTGACATGTCAACGGCTTGACCTCTTCACATATGAGCACGCCTCTCATAGGGGTATCAATAGGAACGGCCAAATTTCCATAGGCGTCGAGCATGTATGTCCGTCCATTGGAGACGCCTCTCGACTGCGTCCCCAATAAACGGAGGGACTATTTGTATTGGGCAAACTTGGTTCCCTACACCCATATATTATCTGCTACGTCCTCACTGAAGAAAGCGGCCTTATTATGGTTGGCTCAAGTAAGGTCGGCCTCAGTTAATGAACGAACCGAGTGACTTGACTCGCTGCAACGTCACATAAAGTTCTGACACTCGTATACCGATGCCACCAAACCTTGTACTTTCTCTGTATTATTTCGAGGAAGGCCCCTTAGTATATAAAGGGGACCTCCCCTTTGTAAAGACTTGTGTATTTCACTATTGAAAATATACAACTCTCTCTCTCTCTCTCTCTCTCTCTATCTGATTCTCTATCTATCTCTCTGCTGTAAAAAGTCTACTATTTATGTTATTGCTCTTATATCTCGATTCATTTAAATTATAATCACATATCTTGATCATTTTACATTCTCTAGATCATATTACCCTTGATTCCGATTAACCCATATCATTTTTTATTGTTTTAGAGCTATTTAAGCATTCGAATAACTTTTTAGCCAAACACATACATTCTTTTCTAACCGGAGATAGAGGAAAATAGAAAGATATGGACTTTCAATCTATTTTTGACGGAATGAAAAAGATATATATGGTAGAATCGTAAACATAGAATACGACCCTAATCGAAATGCATACATTTGTCTCATACACTATGGGGATGGTGAGACGGCATGGGTCTTTCTTTTAGGTCTTTCCTTACCAGCAAATAAGGGAATTCAAGATCGGGGAAATTGACTAGAGCTCGCAATTGACATTTCTCACTAAGTTTTTAGGAGATTCCCCAGAGTTCGACTGACTAATAGGCTTTCACCGAGGTCTCTTTTTTTCATTCTGTAAGCTCTATCATCTACTATAGTATAGGGACAAATTCAGACCTTTTCCATAAAAACAAAGGTTATCTATATTGGGATATGAAGTTACCTAATACATAAGATAAATACTAGACTAACCTATTAAGTAGCTCAACTCAACTCAATTATCACTTAAGAGGTTATCGTTTATATTTGCTTCTCTAAGTAACGGTAAAGAATAATTGCACTTCCACCCTACTAGATAATTTTGTATAATCGGGTATTATTAATCCTTATTTCGTTATCAAAATAATGATTAGGACAACCCAATACACAAAGCAAACAACACAAAGAAAAGAATTACATATAAACGATCTACATTAATGCAAGATGGTTGTAATAGCTTTTATGTCATCGTTGCTTAGCAATGAATAATTTCTTTGTCATGAATTAGTTTACAACTATTGTGTACTGTCCTGTCAACTTGATTTTATATTCTCATAATTTGCATCGAGAAACAAAAGAAAATTTTGTATTTAAAAGAAAACAATCTAGTAGAAAGAGTTCAAGTGACTTGCCTTGTGCACTCATTTGAATGTAATACTCCATGCAGTAGCCTCACTGGTGAATGTAGTTATAGATGTCAAGATCAAGAAATCAAGCAAAGGTTTTTTTTTCTCAAGTACGAAATTTTCAGTCAAATGTAGTATTGCTAAAATAATGTGTAGTGTAATATATGAAACTGACTCGCCTTACATGTAAGGTAAATACTTTTAAGTTACAATATTACATGTCCGTTTATACATGGGATGCTGACAATTCAATCCTTTCATAATCAACAATTAAAGAGGCTAATCTGTGTTGTTTGGACCAGTAAGTATCTTCGCATTCAAAGTGAGTTCTTGACCAGTGGGACAAACAAAAAAAAATTTCAAAAGGAAAACAGCCATTTCCCCTCGGTCATCATTCTATGATTGTTAATGAGAACCTTGTTAGTTTCCCTATATAGTTTACTTTCACTTAATGAATGGAACGCCTTGAAAACTTGCTTCATTCTGTTATATCCATGGTAATATTGGTGGTGCTAACATCAGTATCACCCTGCTTATCCACCACATTTATATGAGTATCTCCATTTGGTATACTGCAGTGTTTTATCTCCCCTGAAGGAATAACATTGCGGAGCATATTGCTTTCTGCTATGCTTGGAGCTCTTAAATTGCTAGTACTCACTGGACTGGGTTTTCCACCTTCAGGTTTCCAATCTTCTCTCCTTTCAAAAATAGAAGGATTCTGATGTTTCGAAGAAAGAACTCGATTCATCTCTTGAAAAAAGCCCTCCAGTGGGAGGAGGTTCTTTCTCATCTCCAAACTAGCTGGCTGACCTGCTACATATGTATTAAATGAATCTTGGCCATTTTCAGAAAGTACCTTGCACATCTGAAAAACAAATAAAAAGGCATAAAATATCTATGAAACCCTTGCTACAAAAATATGTTCTATTGTGGATGAGAAGATGCGAGAAGTGAGGCTGAGGTGGTTCGGGCATGTGCAGAGAAGAAGTCCCGATGCCCCGATGAGGAGCTGCGAGCGGCTGGAGATTGTTGGCGGTCGGCGAGGCAGAGGTAGACCTAAGAAATATTGGGGAGAGGTGATTAGGCAGGACATGACTAGAATGCAGGTTTCCAAGGACATGACCCTTGATAGGAAAGTCTGGAGGTCTAGAATCAGGGTTGTAGGATAGGGGCTCCTGGAGTTTTTCGTACGCCTCATCCGGGGATGGGTGTGGGTCAGCAGGGTTACCCATAGATGATTTGTGTTTTAGCTTATGTCTCCCCTATGGCTGTTAGTTATGGTAGTTACTGTAAGATATTATTGCATGCGATTGTATTTATGTTTCGTATGTTTAGATAATTATTTACGCTATTTACGCTATTTCTGCGGGAGTTACTAATGCTTTATTGTTTTTGTTTTTGTTTTTGTTTTTGTTTTACTACTGTTTTTCTTTTTATTCTATGAGCCGGGGGTCGATTAGAAACAGCCTCTCTGCCCTTTCGGGTACGGGTAAGGCTTGTCTACATATTACCCTCCCCAGACCCCACCTGGTGGGAGTATACTGGGTAGTTGTTGTTGTTGTTGTTGTTGTTGACTTATTCTCGCAAATACGCATCAAATTATGCACAAATTGAAGTCCTAAAATATGTTCGGTAGTAGAATACTCACCTTGTTGTAAAGCTGAGCAACACTCAAACGGTCCGCTTCACCATCACAAGCAACTTCAGAGATTCCCTGTGGAGCTGCATTCAGAATACATAATGGGATGCTAGTCAGTACCTTTACTACTACACACAATTAGAGAAGCTTCAAGCACCGACTGGCTATACTAACAAATTGCAATAAGTTTTGGGAAATTATCATTCGTTCCAGTATCAGCTGCATCAACACTACGACTTGGTTCGTCTCCAGTCTTGGTCTCACACTCTGTCTCTTTCCCAGGCAATTCATGCGGCTTTCCATAACCCTGAAGAAAGCACATGGATCTAAATAAACCACATGAAATCCTCAAAATGATCAAATCAACCAATGGAGCTGCAAAACCAAGCTCTTAAAACATAAAACACATAGGAACAGAATGAGAAACAACTATCATAAGACGTGAAAATGAGCATGTCAAATCAGAGCAAAGGGCAAAAGCTGTCCCCAACGAGAAAACAAAGACCAAGTAACATATGACATTCTATCAGTGTAAGTTCACAGATTGTAACTTCTGAACACGACAAAGGTTCTTTCTCGAGAGAACAACAATTTCACCAAGCTCTATTAATCATAGAGAAACCTCGCCTTCTATACAGTTCAAAACACCACAAGGTTACACAATCAATGGTTAATAACTAGCATGAACATGAAGTTCCATACAAGGCTAACCTGCTAACATGGCATGACAACAGAAATACACCTAGAGACTACAGGACCCCACTCAAACCAGGCTCATAGTTCTATGGCTCATAAGGAGCGTAACATTAGATCTGCAATTCTCAGCTTTCTTCTGAGATGACTTGACATAGGAGGAGGGGGAAAAAAAAAGAAGAGAAGAAGCCAGGTGCGGTATTACCCTCTTTGGAAACACATTCATGCCCAATGGACTTCCAAATATAATCTAATAAACTCCAACATCACATATTTTTGAACATTTAAAGATGACTTACAACAACTTCCCTCTGATACTCAGCATTAATTGCATTCTCGAGAAGCATCACCCGTTTCCTTATAAATTCAACTTGTCTTCTCTGCATTTCTCTAAAATGATATAACAAAGAAGAATCTTGGTGAAGTTGTGTTCTGTTTGAAGGATCGCTTGTGCCATGTGAGACTTCATGGGTACTCCCATCAGCATCCTTCACCTGATTCCCAACCGTTCCAGCATTAGCTGTATTTACACCATTTGGTGCTTGATAGATTCCTGGAGCAGAAACTTGTGCTTGTGAAACCCCTGAAGCAGGAAGCGCTTGAGAAGCTTCAGGAGCAAGAGGAACTTGTGGCTGAGAAGCTCCAGGCACGGGTAAACTTATAGAAGGAAGATTCAGCTCTTTACAGACAACTTCTTGGATTCTCAACTCTTTGTCATCAATAATAGCTTGCCATCTTCCATAACCATGCCTAAAAAACATAGAGCCAAGATTAAAAACCTCCAGAAGTAAGCCATTTGTGCACAGTAATAGTACTAATATTTGGGTTACTGCCCTGGAAATTTCAAGGAAAGGCACAATGAAAAACTGCCGCCACACTGCTTACATAAACAACTTGCACTTCAAGGAAAAAAGTTCAGGGTGATGATTGATATACTGATAATACACAACAACGGCATATGAACTAGATGAACAAACAACGAACATGGCAACATAAGATTCCAGTCATAAAGAGAGACATTGTAGCAATCTCTTATTGTTTTGGCAACTTTCCACGTGGAGCATAAGTACAACAACACAAAGTGGGGTCTAGAAAGGATAGTGTGTACGCAGATCTTACCCCTACCCTGGGGTAGGGAGGTTGTTTCCAAATAAACCCTCGGCATCCTTCCCTCCAAGAACTTCCCACCTTGCTCTTGGGGAGACTTGAACTCACAACCTCTCGGTCGGAAGTGGAGGTTGCTTACCATCAGAGCAATCCCTCTTGTCTACGTGGAGCATAAGTAGATTACAGGAAATTCTTTTCACTTAGAGCGGCCAGTATTAGGATCATGTTAATTGATTACTGATACTGCACCTAACCTTGTCCTCATTAGAGTTCTTCCTGGGAAATTCTAGGTAAAGTTTGCTTGACAAGGAAGCTTGAACAACCAACCATGTTGGAATTAGTGATAACTGTGTTTGAAATAGTTGAAAACATGTGAGAATCCAAACATAATATTTAAAAAGGCATCAAACCAATATGCTATTTTGGTACTTCCTCTGTCCTAAACTCAGCATCCCGCATTAATTTTCTGTGCGCCTCAAATGTCCAGCTTCTTAGGAACAAAATTTCAACTCTCTTGATCCAAAACTGATGGTGGATCGAGGGTATCGCACATACTCACTTACGTTTATACAGCCAATAAGTTTGAGAAGGGTAATTTCGTTGAGGAAAAAAAGCGTCAGAAGTTTCTTTTTGTTGACATTATAAATGACAGACAGATTGTCATAGTAAAAACTAAAAACATAAAGTCGCATAAATTTGGGAAACAGGCCCCGTTCTTCTAGTGACTCGTGGAAATGGGAGTTGGGAGTGATGGATTGTTCACAGTCAAGTCCTTATACCAGAGGTTGTTGGTGAGGGAGGAGGCTCTTTTCCCACACTCATCGATCTGGATTCCTAGGGCACCTAAGAAGGTATGCTTTTTTGCATGGTTGGCAGCGAGGAGAGCGATTTTGACAACAGACAACCTGAGGAGGAGAGGTATTACACACATTAGCTGGTGCTATATGTGCAAATGCTTGGGGAAGAAGTTGATCATCTTTTGTTGCATTGTTTTGAATCTTTTTGGTGTTTAATGGGTGATGCCAAGCACCGTTAGAGACATGTTACATAGTTGGGCCGGCTTTCGTAGGAGAAGAAGACAAAAGGCTTGGAAGTTTGCTCCCTTAGCACTCATGTGGTTCGTCTGCGTGGAAAGAAATAGGAGAGCGGTTGAGGGGATTGAAAATAATCTTGGGAATAGTCTTTTATCTTTGGTTGCTTTTTGGTGCACCCATGTAGCCCCTACTTGTATAGAAGATTGGGTGTCTTTTGTAGAGAATCATGTCTTGATGTAGTTTCTCTACCTTTTAGTATACCTCTCGTATACGGGAGTTTTCCCTGTTATTAATACCATTCACCTTATAAAAAATAAATAAATTTGGGAAATGCAAGACACCTTTTCTCTTGGTAAAGAATATTATTCCTCGATGGGTAAGAAAAGTAACACTTCATAGGATATAAAAAATAAAATGACGAAAAAAATAGTATACAGTGCAAAAGGAGATAGAAACCATATTTTCACCCTTTTGGACATTTTTCTTTTTTTAGTTCCAAAAAATCAAAGGAGTAAAGCATGACTTTAAATGTTCACTCAGTAGGTATCAAATAGTAATACATATTTTACATCTTAAAATTTTCATTTAAGTCAAATATCAACATTCAACTTAGATTGGAAGTAGTAGTAGTAGTATTCTACAACAACAACAACAACAACAACAACAACAACAACAACAACAACAACAACCCAGTATAATCCCACTTAGTGGGGTCTGAGGAGGGTAATGTGTACGCAGACCTTGCCCCTACCCTTGGGTAGAGAGGCTTTTTCCAAATAGACCTACGGCATCCTTCCCTCCAAGAACTTCCCACCTTGCTCTTGGGGAGACTCGAACTCACAACCTCTCGGTTGGAGGTGGGCGTTGCTTACCATCAGAGCAACCCCTCTTGTATTCTACAATTAATCAGAATTTAGTGCAAATATTAGCATGTAGAGAAAGGGGTCAGGTAGTTGGCATAGATGAACGGAGGTCAATTAAGATGTATAAACTCAATCGAGGAGAGATCCATCATCTACTACAAGTTCTCAGCTTTTCATGTCAATCTGCAATTACAACTCCTGTTTATGGGTTCATGGTCAACCACTACCTGCAAAAGGGTGACTAACCCATCTGCTTGCTTTTATTTCTAAAGGACCATTGCACATCTAAATGGTGCATCAATTTCTTACTCATAACGTAAATCAGAGAAAAAAGAAAAAGATATGAAAAAAAGACTACATACTTCAGTACTGCTCGTAGTAGCAACAAATCATGCTCTTCCTTCCAAACTCGTCCGCCTTTTAATGCAGGAAACCAAGATACAATGTCCTTGGCAAAAAGAGGACCATTTGTCTCTTCCGAGGAAGCCTTCACCTGAAACAACAGAAATTATTGGTGAAATTTTAATGACTAGCCTACATTTATAACTGTGGCTTATGGAAGTATACTTTGGTCATTGAAGAGGGTATCAGAGATCACAGGAAAAAGTTAGTAGTAGCAAAACTATACATGAAATCCATGCATAAACTGCATATATAACTAGTTTACCGATACAAAACATTATGGGTATACTTCATTACTATACAAGTGGTACCACTTTCTTGTTGCAAACAGTTTGCCTTTACCTATTAAAAATCTTCTCTCAAATGCATGCCGCATCTTAAAATTTACCGCAAAAATAAGCCCGTAATCCACATTAATATAGTCCTATCATAGAACAAATGAAGCACCAGGAAAGTAGGGACAGTTTGCAAAGTTAGACTGCAATAAAAGTTGTTCACAGCTGAAACAGCATCTACCAACAGCCACCAAATCTTGAATTCCAGCAAGTTATCTGATTTAAAATTTTACCTTGTCCCTTATAAGAAGCAAAACTGCAATCCGCAGAAGCACATCTTGTATTCTCAGTCCTTCTTTTGGAACCCCATCTGCAATCGAAATGTTTTTACCTAATTGGTGAGCAGAAAGAGGGAGAGAGAAACTAAAGCAGTAAAGCAGATAAATAAGAGCTTCACAAAGCAAGACGTCAAGGATAAGTCTTTCACCTGTAAATGTTGGTGAGTCGGTGATATCTTCAGCTATGTGAGACAAAAACAGATTTCCATAACTGTACGACAGATGTTAGTTTCAATGAATTGTTCTCCATTCCACATAAATCAAGTGCAGCTACTAAATCAATCTAAAGTGGGGGGAAATACAACTGCAAGAATTTGTCAAATAATAACATATGATCAACCACAATACATGAGAAGTCGTCGACTGCAACTAACAGAGAATCAAATTTAAGTTCATTTGGCACCAATATCTTGCAATAACAGAAATAGGATCGCTGTGCACAACACCTCGGTGATTCAGTAGGCACGGTCAATACAAGAGGATACCAGGAAGATCAGTGAAGAGCCACTTTTATGGAAGTCCGGAGATCTCCTCTTTCATTTTATGAATTTTTGCAATAATGATTACAAGGCATGTGATGTATTCTCTAAAAACCCTTTTAGCAGAGACATAGCTACGGAAACAATTTAGTTAACACATTAACGGCAGTCCATTTCTTTTATCAGGATGCCAGCAGCCAATGATAGAGAATTGAAGAATATACAATATCAAAGTTGATATCTCTACGTACTCTCTTATTTCTTCATAAGTTTTCTGCTTAAGTCGTGGTGTGAACTCTGCCCAATCATAGTCACCAACTCCAAATCTGTAAAGATGATATAGTATTTCAATACATTCATGTTTTTGAGTGCACAACAGAGAAATAACAAAGAACTGAAAGGAAGATGAGACCTCACCTCATTAAAATTTTGACAAACGCAGCCCTTTGGCTTTGATTAAAACCCAGTACTCTAAATGATTTTCCTTCTCCTTCCATCAAAGGAAGTGGTACTGAAGAGTCCACTGCAAGAATAAAGAACTTTTACTTAGATACTATCAAGTATCCTCACTGAGACATTTTTAACAAGTCGAGTTGAATTGTGAAATGAGATCAAGTGTTCATATTTCACCGCGGGATCTCTTTCTGTAAGGCCTTCTCACAACTGGCGCTCCAGGTAAAGCTGTCTCACCATCACTCAGATCAGCTTCATAGTTATCATCCTCACCGTCAGATGTCACCTCTTCCAGGCCAGCGAGATCATCATCTTCAACAGACACCATCTGGGAGGAGAACGAAGAGCATCATGACAAAAGGTAAGTATCAACTATCAACTTCTGCGAATTGACCACAAAAAGTAAATACTAAACATATAAATTACAGAAGGCAAACTCGAGAGAATAACTAGATTAACGTGGTCAAATAAAGTAGAGATTAATACTCTGCCAACTCATTCAACAGAAGAAAATTTGAATAAATTTGAAAATGTAATGGACTCTTGTGAATGGCATGCCACACCTGTTTACGACTTCTCTTTCCCTTGCCCATACCATTTAATTCTTCAACTTTATGAATTTCATATCTATCTCGTAACAATTCTTCCCAGTAGGTTGCTCTCTCAGAATTGTTTACTGTTGCTTTGTTCTCCAAGGGAGGAGTTGAGGTATCTTCTTCTGGTGTTGCTTCTACTTCTTCTATATACTCAAAATTAGCTACCTGAAACATTCAGCAGCTTTAGCTTGTCCAAGATCAGGGAACCAAATACAAAGCTCGAATGCAACCAGGGAAAAGAAAACGCTCCAACAGAAAAAAAAAAAAAAAAAAAGAACTTTAGGAGGACGATACTTTCACAACTAAACTAATATATTGATAGTAAGAACATAAAAGTTGTCTTCACATATGACTTTACAACAACAACAACCCAGTGTAGTCCCACAAAGTGGGGTCTAGGGAGGGTAATATGTAGACAGACCTTACTCCTACCCGAAAGGGCAGAGAGGCTGTTTCAAATCGACCCTCGGCTCAGAGAAGGAAAGGAAAAACAAAAACAAAACAAAAACGAAAGAGCATTAGTAACTGACAAAAACAAAACAAAAACGAAAAAGCATTAGTAACTGACAAAAACAAAACAAAAACGAAAGAGCATTAGTAACTGCAGCAGAAATCGCATAAATAATTATCTAAACATAAGGGCCATAAATAAAATGACATGCAATAATATCAAACAGTAACTACCGATAAATAACTACCGTAAGGAGACACAATCCAATACATGAATCATCTATGGAGAGCCCTACCAATCTTCATCCAACCCCCGAAAAGGAGTACGAAAATTCTCGAAACCCCTATCCTACAACTGATACTAGACCTCCACACTTTTCTATCAAGAGTCATGTCCTCGGAAATTCGCATGCTAGCTATGTCCTGCCTAATCACCTCTCCCCAATGCCTCTTAGGCCTCCCTCTGCCTCGCCTCGCGCTGACCATCGCCAACCGCTCACAACTCCTCACCGGGGCATCAAGACTTCTCCTCTTCACATGTCTGAACCACCTGAGCCTCGCTTCTCGCAACCTTCATCCTCTGGACATGAGATTTCTTCACATATGACTTTACTTTCTACCAGTTCAGAGCTAATAGCTTCAAAACATACAAGGCCTGCAGATCTCCTTATTCTTGCAGATAAATGTTTTCTTTCCATAAGGTTATTCTTGCTGGAAAATCTTAGAGAAAACCAGTCGAAGTGTTTCTTGTTTAGGAGGTACTTAATAATCATGGGTAATGCCAAGAACCAAGTGTAGACATGTGATGTTTGACCCTCCCCAAGATTTTTTATATTTTAGCATATAAATATTTAATATAGGCCAAATATAGCTATTTCGACTATTTTTGACTTCGTTACTTTATTTTTCGTCATAAAATGAAAAATTACAAAAATATTTAGTTTACGTATCTTTCGTAAATTTAAATTAAAAAAATATACACAAGTAGTACCTTATCTTTATTTTTATACAATCTTGAAAAAACACAAAAAATAGTTTTATGTTGTATAGTTTAGTTCAATTAATTAAAATTAATTTTATATTTTTATATAATCGTACATAATTTTAGAAGGAGAAATTAGTTGTAGGTTGGTTCATCCTGTCTTTATAAATCTTGTAGTCTATTTTTTTAGTTTTTGGCACAATTCCTTAGCCCATAATTCCTAGGCCCATACCCCTAACCTAATGCATACCCCTATATATAGTACCTAACATCTAAAATAAACCTACACCTAAAACTCCTAATCAGCGCCGCAACAGTGAAAACAACCCCCTCCTCTTGGTCGTCTTCTTCAATAGGATACCCCATTGTCGTTAGTTTTCTTCCGAAAAACATAGAGGACCCTAGGCTGTTGCTTCTTCTTATTCTTAAACCCAAAGAAACACCAGCCGCAATTTCAGCAAAACAGAGAACAAAACCAGCAGCTACTGCTTTCTTCATCCCGCAACACACACGCTCCTCCATTGAACCCGGCGAGACAAAGCTTGTCCCCAACAGAGTCGCCAGAGCTGTCACACCTCTTTTTTCCTACAGGGGTATAAAGGAGTTTTTCCAATTAAAGGACAATCGAAACGGGATTATATTATTAAAAGATTCAAAGTCGCCACTTGAGAGATTTAAGGTGTCCCAAGTCACCGGTTCAAATCCCAAATCGAGGAAAAGATTGACTCTGTTTAACAGTCCGCATACCACAATTCCGGGTAAGGAATTCTGTTAACCGGGAGAAGGTGTTAAGCATTCCCTAGTTCTGTAGTTCTAGCACGGTCGCTCAGTTATCTAATTTAAAACATTTTAGACCTATGTGCAATTTCAACTTTAACCGCTTTATTTAATTTTAATTAAAGAAGGATTGCAACGTTATTAAAATACGTCTTGAACCATGTCACAATAAATGCACCCGCAGTCTTCGACATATTTTAACACTGTTGAGATAGCGATAGTCGACGCATACTCTGATCTTGCCGTCCTTCTTCGGTACTGGCACAACATTAGCCAACCAATCAGGATATCGAGTGAACCGAATAACCTTTGCATCCATCTGCTTGGCTATTTCTTCCTTAATCTTCACACTCATATCAGTTTTGAATTTTCTCAATTTTTGCATAACGGGAGGAAATGCCGGGTCAGTGGGCAATTTATGAACCACTAAATCAATGCTTAAACCTGGCATGTCATCATATGACCATGCAAAAACGTCTTTGAATTCAATAAGTGCTTTAATTAATTTTTCCCTGATACTCCGTACATGCCACCCACTAGACCTCATTTCCTCTTGATGGACTCAGGAGTATTCAGCCATATGCTCCGTATCGGGTTTTGAGGCAGCTAGGTAGATGTCAAATAGTGCCGAGAGCTGAAGCTCTTAGTGCCCAAGTAGTTGAGATTAGACCTAACAGCCGGTTTCGTGAAGCAGCAATCCGCCAAATATGGAGCGAGTGTCAATACTCAACGGCAAATACCTGTGTACGTGACCAATCCAAAGGGGAGGTTTCACAAGGATACCTTTCCTGGTATAAAGGGGAAATTGAGTTTGGGAGGCCGCCCAAGAGAACCCACCTTCAGGAGTTCGTCAAGGCATCACAAGAACAGTGGGCTTGGTTAGCCAAGGAGAATGAGTATAGGGCCACAACGTCAAAGACCTTCAATTCGAGAGTAGCTTGCAAGCCGCGGCATATGTAGGTGAAAAGAAAAAGCTAACCAAAGAAAATGTAGCCCTTCGAGCCCAGATTCAAAAGATGAAAATAGCTGCCAGGAACACAAAAAGAAGCCGGGAAGATAAGAGGCTCATAAATGATCTGGAAAAAAAAACCTTGAGTTCACTTTACACTGGTCCTAATGACATGGCATGCATAAGGAATCTTCATCCCTGTCTAAAAAATCAATTTGACTCCAAAATAATAGTGCAAAAAGTAGAATATGATGAGGATGAAGCCTTCGAAGAGATTAGTAAGGAACTAAGTCACTTCGAAGAAAAACCCAGAACCAACTTAAATGATACAGAAGCCATCAATCTATGGGACGCAAATGTTATCTAAGAAACTAAAATAGGCGTCCATCTTGAACCGAGTATCAGGGAAAATTTAATCAAAGCACTTATTGAATTCAAAGACGATGTTGCATGGTCATATGACGACATGCCGTATTTAAGCACTGATTTAGTGGTTCATAAATAGCCCACTGACCCGGCATTTCATCCCGTCAAACAAAAATTAAGAAAATTCAAAATTGATATGAGTGTGAAGATTAAGGAAGAAATAACCAAGTTGTTGGATGCAAAGGTTATTCGAGTCACTCGATATCCTGATTGGTTGGCTAATGTTGTGCCAGTACTGAAGGACAGCAAGATCAGAGTATGCGTCGACTATCGCAATCTCAACAGTGTTAAAATATGTCGAAGACTGCGGGTGCATTTATGTGACGTGGTTCAAGACGTGTTTTAATAACGTTGCAATCCTCCTTTAATTAAAATTAAATAAAACGATTAAAGTTGAAATTGGTCATAGGTCTAAAATGTTTTAAATTAGATAACTGAGCCAATTATAATAGTTGAGGGACCGTGCTAGAACCACGGAACTCGGGAATACCTAACATCTTCTCCCGAGTTAACAGAATTCCTTACCCGGATTTCTGGGGTGAGGAATGTTAAACAGAGTCAATCTTTTCCTCGATTCGGGATTTGAACTGGTGACTTGGGAGACCATAAATCTCCCAAGTGGCGACTCTGAATCTTTAATAATATAATCCCGTTTCGATTGTCTTTTAATTAGAAAAACTCCTTTATACCCCCTTGGGAGTGTAGGAAAAAGGAGGTATGACACCAAGCATATCAAGATGACCAGGAATACCTTTACACCTGAGAACACTTCTAGTATGAAGCTCTGGATTTTAAGTACCGGAATATCAAGCTTAAATTTTCTTGGTGTTATCGTTAAATCAACTATTTATGAAGGTCATTCATCAATTTATTATAGCGGAAACAAAATAAAACTGTATTCAAGGTGCAACAAGGTAGAGACGTATGGCAATATGGTTATTGATAAAAGATCCTCCCATTCCACCTCATCCACTTCTATTTTATTCACAGAGTTCCTCCACTTATTAGCATCGGCTATTTTGTAGAAAACTTCCGTATACCATCTTTTCCTTCAACCCTTATCGTTAAATCACATTAAATTAGCCTTTTACAACTTCATTTTGATGAAGTAAAGAAATTTCATTAAGGTAATATTTAAATTAGCCTTTTACAAATTTGATAATATAACAATAGATTGATTTATTACCAAGGTGACATGTATTATTCGTAATGAATATATATATATATATATATATATATATATATATATATATATATATATATATAAAAGGTATTTATTATATCCGACAAGAGGGGTTGCTCTGATGGTAAGCAACCCCCACTTCCAACCGAGAGGTTGTGCGTTCGAGTCTCCCCAAGGGCAAGGTAGGAAGTTCTTGGATAGAAGGATGTCGGGGGTCTCCGTACATACTACCCTCCCTAGACCCGCTATGTGGGATTATACTGGGTTGCTGTTGTTGTTGTATTTATTGTATCCAATGTTAAAGTGAGCAACTAACACCTTGCAAATGCAACTGGTTGTTATGAGAAGAAAGGGAAATAAGTACATTCACTCAAGACACGAGCAATCATACTACAGTAGAAGTGTCTCCTTCTATATAGGACATTAGCTCTTCAAAATTTACATAAGAGATTTTTATTCAACTTATACTGGTATAGCACTTCAGGGGAACCAAACAAATGTATTCTGTTCCTCCTCTTTTATGTCAAGTGCAAGTATAACCTAATATTTTAACAGATTCAATTCAAGCACTGGGAAGGCCATCAAACAACAACAACAACTACCCAGTATAGTCCCACAGAGTGGGGTCTGGTGAGGGTAATACGTACGCAGGCCTTACCCCTACCCGAAAAGGCAGAGAGGTCGTTTCCAATCGACCATCGGCTCAGGAAAAAGAAGAGAAGAGAAAAAAAAGTAAAAACAAAAGAGCATTAAAGGCCATCAAACAATCAGTTTATAATTAAGCATTTCAGAGGAGCCAAATGTGTGCTTCATATTCCTCTTTTTTTATTTCACGTGCAAGTACAACCTAATATCTAACAGATTCACTTAGCACCGAGGAGGACACTATACGATCCTAAGAGCCAGCATAAGAAGTCTAAATTTCATTGATAGAGAAGTGATATCATTGTTAAGAAGTTGAAGCTTGGTAAGAGCTTAAACCTTGGGAGAAGTTGGATTTAGGAGACATGAATGTGATTGTAAAACCCGGTGCTTCCTGAGCTTAAGAGCTCCATCTATCCCCAAGAAAATAAAACATGAGAGAGAGAGAGACTTTAAGGAGCTCATAGGAAACAAGGAAGCTAATATGACCAAAAGGCAAGAATCTTAACTCTGATTCAGTCTGGGTATCAATCCTGATGTTTGTCTATACCTTTTGAATGATTTAGAGCGCACAGGAAAATATCAATTATGCACTGAAAATTCAATGAAATAAGCAAAGGATAGATTGTAAGATCAAAATATTATTGCAATGCATCTACATACTCAACGTGATTACAAAAGTTAGTTTTTTTAATAACCGAGAAATCCTCGACGGCCAATGGCGCACGATTTGAAACTCGGTGGATAATAAGCCCGGCCTTGTACCATTCTCCACTTAAAAATCAGACATTTGTATGAGGCAAGGTCCGAACCTGTGACAAGCGCCTAGCCCACACTCACAAGTTTCCCTTTTTACTAGACCAAATCCCTTGGGGCTACAAATGCTAATAATATTACCAAGAGAAAACAAAATTCTGTAGGTCCTTGTACCTCAAAAGAAAAGAATCATGTTTAACCATTTTCTGGATGTTACTGTTCACCTAAATTAACTGAAGAAATCAGCTCATGATGCTAGTTGACTATGTCAATTTGGGCTTGCATGGCATTTAACGTTGGCATGTGAGCAGCTTGGACATAGTAAAGCTGACAGGATAAGTTGATAGAGGAGGAAGAGCCTTTAAGCTATGGTGCAGAGGGACAGAACATGTCCTAAATAATGGAAGTTTATTGCAACAATCCCCTTCCAGGCAGAAAAAATAAATACAAGGCGGTGCTGGAAAAGAGAACAGAAGGATATGAATGTGTTACCACAAGCTTCAAAACACCAGATGCTGGAAAATTATAAACATGGGAAAGGTAAACTTTTTTAGACAGAACCGAACAGGCATTAAATGCATTCCAAGTACTGCTTGCATAAAGAGAATGTAGTTATGTAGGATGACTCTTGAACCTATGGAAATGGAACAGTGTGATATCGGAGTCAGATATAAGGTCCGGCATATAGAGGACATGACCTATACCCAGCAGATTAGCAAGGGACCATGCATGACCGAAACGTGAGCTTTTGACACTCAAGGTCACATGGTATAATTCAGCTAACTCCTTACCATAGAGATGTTGGGGGAAGATAGGTAAAATTCATTATCACTGCAAAATCACTTTCAATCATAAAAGTGTTATAGAGATGTTGGGGGAAGATAGGTAAAATTCATTATCACTGCAAAATCACTTTCAATCATAAAAGTGTTATAGAGGAGATATAAACCTTAAAGGCCTTCAAAAATGAATCCTCTTCTTCATCGTCCAATACAGCATCCTCATCTCCAAATTGCTCGCGATTGAGCAATCTGAGAAAAGAAAGTAGAAAATATTTCATTCACGTGATATAAACCAATACCAACTCTAAATGAGAACTAAAGAAAAAAGAGAGAAAATGCACCTGACCTAAAGAAAACTCACCTATCTATTGCAGCATCATCGTAATGGATTTGCCGCAATTTTCCAGCCTCATCATTCTCATCAGCAAATAACTCTTTTGAGCCATACCTTATAATATCATCCAGTTCTTCCTGCATTAAGATCGTATAAGCCACCTACCACTTTAGCATCATACATCTAAATGGCAGTTCTTTAGCAACAGCCAATAATGATGAGAGTCCACAGAATGTTTTGAATGTTGATCAATGTAAGACCAAAGTTCTTTTTTTTTTTTTTGGGGGGGGGGGGGGGAGGGGTGGAGGGGGTAGGGAATGAAAACTGAATAAAATTTGCACTTGTTCGATTGTTCCTTCAATAATTATGACTAGGTATTGAAATCAGCCATTAGACTCGGAAGTACATCACTTAAGGACACTTATACTTTTCAATACAGTACAGTTGCACTGACCAAACATCACTAATTCCGCCTGGCCATCCATCTAACCAACCAAAGGAAATTAGTAGGAGACCATGTACCAGGTAATCTCTTGGTCTCTGTAACAGAGAGAGGAGGGACACAATCACAAGCATATATATCAAGAAATACACAATATTTTGTTCAAACGCACAAAAGAATTATATTAAAGCAAGATTCAATAGGACGATTTACTGATTGAGAGACACAAATCAAGAATAAATATTCTTTTTGGGAATTCCTTATAGTGAGATCTACATGATAACTTTTACAAAGCCAACAAATCCCTCTATAAGAATTTGGAAGTCCCAAAGTTTCATCTACTTACTTTCACCTTATGAGTTTTCCCTCAAAATGGAAGTTAAATCACTTCGATTAAAAATCAACGATTACTATTATCTGACATTGTTATAGGTGCATCAAAGATTAAAACAGTACTATGATAGAGAAATAGCAGTGTGAGTTCAACGAAATTCAAGATTTTTAAGTTGCACGGATAAGTCTCCATTCAACAAGAGTATACAAAATTGTAGCTAAGTGATTTTGTTGAACTCCGGCTGCTATTACTCTATCATGGTACTGCTTTAACCTTTGATGCACCTACAATAATGTCAGCTTTTTTTCTTCTTTCCCATACCAGTAGTATTAGTGCATATTCTCGTATGGTCTTATTCTTAGATTTCTATTACTACTTGTTGTTTATTTCGCTTCGGCCATCTTAGTATCTAACTGTTGTTACTGTTTCTTTTTCATGGCTTCTACACTACCGTATTTTTTTTCATTATTGTTGTGCTCATACTTTCCTTGGGACGAGGGTCTATTGGAACAGCCTCTCTACCTCCACAAGCTAGGAGTAAGATCTCCGTACACAATACCTTCACCAGACCCACATACACTGGTATGTTGTGTCTAAGCCTTGATGGGCGAAGTTACCTAGTACATATGCTCGTGGGATGTAGCAAGTACATATTATCCGGTCGGATAGTCAAGGTGCGCCAAGCTGGCGTATACGCCACCATTATATGATGCAAACAAAATTGTAGTGTCTTCAACGACTAGTACACACTCAATGCAAGAATAATTTAATTGTCTAATGCATAACATTTCATCGTCTATTGAACACCCAGTGTCCTCAGAACAATGTTGTCACCTTGCGTCGACCAAACAAGACAGTATAGTACAAAGGAACTTAAGGGATCATGTAAAAGAGGGTTTCTTTGCATCTAAAACAGTAAAGACTCCATATGGGGTAGCTGTTTGGAGACAGATTTGTAACCTATGGGAGAAATTTAACATGTATGTTGGCTTGGGGGTGGGCAACGGAAAAAAAAATTTTGGGATGGTTCTTGTCTGCTGAAAATTCAATTTCCCAAACTGTACAGATTGGCCAATAATCTAAAAATCCTCTTAGCTGATATATTTACTGATACAGGTTGGGACTTCCAGTTCAAAAGGAATCTCTTTGACAGAGAAATGCATGAGATTGATATATTTATTCAGAAGATGCAGTCAGTGGTATTATCGCCAGAAAAAGAAGACAACCTACTCTGGAAAGCTAGCAAAAAAGGTTTTTTTTTACTGTTAGTTCACTCTACAAAATACTAAATGCTACCCAGCCGGTGCAAGCACAAAAGTGGCCTTGGAAGATGATTTGGAAGACCACCGTCCCAACAAAAGTGGCAAGTTTTGGTTGGCTAGTAGCACATGAAGCATGTCTGGCTCAAGAAAATTTGATGAGAAGGGGTTGGTTAATGTGCAGCAGGTGTTACTTGTGTGAGAAAGCTTGTGAATCCGTGGACCATCTTTTTTTGCATTGTGAATTTACTTGGCAGGTGTGGTCCATGTTCACGGCCAACTTTGGCATCCTTTGGGCAAGTCTTAAAAAGTTCAGGAATATATTAAAATGTTGGGAACCTGCATGTCCAGAAGCATCCTTAAAGAAGATTTGGAGAGATATTCCTCTTAGCATAGCTTGGACGATATGGAAAGAAAGAAATGATAGGTGTTTTGAAGGGAAGAAGGAGCAGCTGCAATATGTGAAATACAGTTGTTTACATTATTTGTACTATTGGAAAGATGGAAATGTTGTTATGAATTTTCATGATATGTTGGTGCTAGACTGCTTAGGATTTTAATGTTTTTAAGCCAGCAATATCCTTGTATTTTTACAGTATCAGCTTGGTACTGTTTTTAATAAAATCTTCACCTTATAAAAAAAAATAGCTAATTCCGAAAGATGACAATTATTGAAGACTAATATAAATAATCAAAAGTGTCCCTATAAGACAACTTAAACTTTTAAACGAGAAACTTCATATATTCAACACGCTTTAAGAGCATGCATAAGCCCTAAATTTTGAATCGCACTGCTAATTAAAAAAATTGCAAGTACTTTCTCCACGTAAAAATACACTTTATAAATCTTAGACAAAGAAGTAACTGAACTTCAACATAGTATAAGAACAAGAACAGGTCCTAGGTTTGAGTCTCACCTTCCCCCATCTCAAAACATTTCCATGTGCTAGTGATGCATTGAAAGCCTAAACAAGTATTAAAAGTTTTCCCATCTCTACCAGTTTAATTTTTTGGATCAGATGGTTCACACTTCACAGAATGCAACTAGAGTAAAAAATGACCTCGGAGTTATATCTAACCATTAACATTAAAAATGACCTTAGAATTTAGGACATATGTAAAATCGAGCAGTAGATCACATTTAGTCGTAACTCAAAGATTGTGAATAAGTTACCTGGTTGATATTTTGTGCTTTAAGCCTTCCAACAACTAGATGTTCCAAAATCATTTTCTTCTTAGTCATTTGCATCATTCTTTCCTCAATGGTTCCTCTTGTTATGAGTCGAAAGATCATTACCTGCAAAATCAAAAATGAAAAACACCTATTGAAAAACCTCATATCCAGGCCAATAAAACACTGTCAACATAACTATCTCTTCTTTTGTCATGATGTCAAGGCTAATGGATATCAAATTTTTTTGGGGGCCAAGTACACTAGAATGGAAGAAATTGTAACCTTATTTGTTTGTCCAAGCCGATGAGCTCTAGCCATTGCTTGTAGGTCAGCATGGGGATTCCAATCACTGAGAGATAGACACTAAAGAGATAAGCAAGAGGAACCAATAACAACAACAATAATTAAGTCTCAGTCCCAAACAAGTTGAGGTCCGCTATACATATCATATTGACCATGTTACTCCACATAAACTCAAACTCATCTCGGGAGAGGGGGGGGGGGGGGGGTGGCTGCTTCCACGGATCGAACCCGTGACCTATAGGTCACACGGAGATAACTTTAATGTTGCTCCAAAGCTCCCCTTCAATATTATACAAAATAATAATAAGAAGAAGAAGAAAAATAGATTACATTTTTTACTGACCTAGAGAGATTCCTTTCATGGTCGTCGGAGAAAAAAGGAATTCAAAAATAAACATATAAATGCCATAAAGGATATGTATGAAGGAGTTGTCACTAGCATCTAACAAAAAATGCTTTCAGTCAAGGAGGCAAACTTTTATGCTTTTTGAAGAGCAAATTAGGGTATTGACTCAAAAAATGTGGATATGAATATTTTGACCTATTAGGATTTGACGGAAGTCTTTACAAGATTGTGGCCGAGGTAATTGATCAGTGGCATACTTTCGTTCAAGGATCAAATTCTTGATGCTTTGGGATAGTAAACAAGAGGATTGATCCAAGAATTACAGTAATCTCCCAGAGTGCTAAGCAAGTTGAGACGGCACCCATTTGTATGGAGAGAGAGAGAAAGAGCATTCTGGAATATTATATTACCTATCATATATAATTACTGTGTCAGCAGTTGCAAGATTAATTCCTAAACCCCCAGCCCTAGTGGAAAGCAGAAAACAGAATCTTGAAGAATTCTTTGCATTAAATCTGTCAATTCGGATTTGTCTTTCTGCACCGGGAACTTTTCCATCAATCCGCTCATATTGCCATTTCTGCAAACATTGACAGGTAAGTGCATCAAACTTTCAGATAATAAAGATGAGCATGAGACCAGGTTTCAAAATAATATTAAAAACTAGTATCTTTACCTTATAGTTACAGTAGTCTTCTAGCAAGTCGAGCATATGCTGAAATTGTGAATATATAAGAACTCTGTGACCTTGGTCTTTAAGCTTAACCATCATCTTGTCCAGAAGTTGCAATTTGCCAGAAGATTCCAACAGCTGCCTGCCCAATCAAATCGATCCACATTGCAGAGAAACCATAAGTTGATAGAAAGAGCTCAATAATGTACATTTTCTACTAAAAAGAAGCTTCGGTGGTACGCCCTTCTTGCAGGCAAGATCATGAACGATCTCAATAGGCAACATTATTGCTTAGGCAATACATAACACTCCAGCTTCTAAGAGGGGGATTTTTGCACTTTAGGACCCAATTATTATATGAAACTCCTATGACCGCCTATATTTAGCAGATTAAAACAATAGCTTTCGACCAAATGGTATCATCAAAAAGAAAATAGAAGAATCACACTATTCCTTTTAGGGAAATTTTTTCCCGTACAATTTTTTCCCTTCCCATTGGCTTGGTCACAACCCTCACTACCACACCTCTTCGTCCCACAATGTGCTGTTCTTCTACCTGCTCAAGCTGCTGACATTCGTCTGTTTTTCAATATTAGAAAGCCTAGAAACCACCCTCCTTTCCCTGTTCCTACCCGTTCACACGAAACAACACCCCCGCCCCAATTGAGCCCCACATTCCCTTCATAAATGACATGTCTCCGACTCCACCCCAACACAGATGATACCCCCCTAACCTTCTGCCTGTTATATTCCTTTGTTAAAAGATAAAAATAGATAGAGTTTGCATTTTTTATTAATAAGGTAAATAAAAGAGTTCCAACTTACCTTATAACACCTTTTCTAGATTTTCATTAACTGTCCATTAAGTGCCATTTTGAAAAATTATAGGCCGGACCTATGACCAGAATAATGGAGGCCGGTTACAGTTTAGCAAAATCAGAAGTGCCACAAAATTCCTTTAGAAAACTACAACAAACAACTTGATCTTCTGCACAGAAGAGATTAATACAGTGGATTATAAGATAAGATATATACTTGGTAAACTCATTATTATCCTCTGGTTCAACGCCTTCTAACATAAATGGATGACAGCAGAGCTTCCGCAGTTCCATAACCACATTTATGAGGGAAATCTGATAGACAAGTATCAACCAAGGTCAGAATTCCTGTTATAAAGCAAGAAGGATATATCAAACAGAAGAAGCCGGCGCACCTGAGCACCTCCCTTGCGAGTCAGTATCTGGAAGTTACGTGTCAGAATTGCTTTGTAATATTCTTTCTGCTTGCTACTCAATTCCACACGTAAAATGAGCTCCTTTTTTGGAGGTAGCTCCTTCATGACATCTTTCTTGACCCCTGCAGCCGACAAAACACACATACACCCATTGCTCAAGCACATTCCACAAAAACGAACAAAGATGATGTATCTTGAAGCACTGTCCCATCCCATTATATTTTCCTGAACTTAACTATCAGCCCACTCTGGAACTGTAAGTACTTGTACATTGAGCTAATCTCTAACTTTTCAGAAAGACTGCAAAATCTTCAGAAGCTTAATCCACTTGTCCCTATGTAGCATTATTCTCTATACCAATGAGTTACTCAGGAGTAAGCATGCATGTGGGGCTCCATGAGAATAGCAGGCTACAGTCATCTAATGATGTTGTGGCAGATTTGAGAGGAGGCTAGTGACAGGCAACATAGAATTTCCAATGACAAATGATGGCAACGAGCACTTGGCATCTAATTCTTAGTTGTTGGACCCACTACAATTTGGAAGTTCTTACACCACCCAGTTATTATAAAGAATGACAATTTAGGAATTAATATGCAAAGATCTGTGAGTAGTATGTTGGACCACCCTGATAATACATACTTTCACAAATCAATGTAAACTACAAACAACTAATGTACATCCATGACAAATCATGAAAACAGTTTGAGATTTATACTTCTGAGCAGATGCGGTGCCAGCATTTTATGAAGTCTAGAAATCTGTTCTTCTTGACTAATATCCTCAAATTCCTGTTGGAATTCCTCCAAGCATCCAAACTGCAATCAAGTTCCATATAGATATCACATCACAATAAACCAACAAGCAAATTGGTTAGATACAAGCTGATTCTAGAAACCTGTCAGGGTACTAACCTTTCCAGCATCAAGGAAGTGCATAAGCATAAAAAGTTCATCCAGATTGTTCTGAAAGACAGCAAGAAATAAGGTGAGCGTCATAACTAACTCGATACAAGTTAGTTTTGCATTTCAAACATTAGGAGTAGATAATAGATGAGGGCAGTGAATGATACTCATAATAACAGTTATTATTAATATTATAATTGAAGGGGAGTCTTGGAGTAATGGTAAAGTTGTCTCCGTGTGACCTATAGGTCACAGGTTCAAGCAGTGGAAGCAACCACTAATGCTTGCATTAGGGTACGCGGTCTACGTCACACGTGCGGCCCTTCCTCGGACCTTGCGTGAATGCGAAATGTTTTGTGCACCGGGCTGCCCTTTTTTCTATACTAATATTATAATGATTAGTTCTACCACTAGTATATTGTTTCTATTTTTATTATTTTTTATTTTTTAATTATTATTATTACTACTACTATCATTGGCATTATTATCATTATTATTTAACTATTATTCTAATCATCGCCATTGCTGTTATAGTTGTTGTAATTCTATAAACATGATAAGTTCTGGAAATGAGTTACATGCCCGGATGCATGACAAAATTCTACGGATTGTTCCAAATATCAGATATCAACGAGAGGATGATGACTGACAAAATTCTCTTTGGAGAGAAGCAAAAGACAATAATCCTCCATCGGCACCACCAACAACAAGCTGGTAACAAGCTATGATTGAGCAAATGCCCGTTTTACACTCTAGTGATACTCGGGAGATTGTTCCTCTACCTCCGGATAAATCAATTGTTCAATGGTTATGCATGATGAAGATTGGCCCTAATGACAGATTGGTCAAGGCATGGTCGGTTGCCAGTGTTTATACACATATTTTCCGACTCAACTACGGTGATACATTTTCTCCCATGGCTAAAATCACTTTAAGTCTGTCTTTTTCTATCTATGGTTTTCGTTCTTCATTGGCGTCTTTACCAGTTGGACATTAAAATGCATTTGTTCGTGGGAATTTAGAAGTTGAAGTATATATGGAGCAACCACCAGGTTTTTTTTGCTTAAGAAGTCTCTGGTAATATGGTGTCCAGGCTACGACAAACACTCTCTGGCCTGAAGCAGCCCCAGGAACATGGTTTGACAAATTCAGCAACGTTATTCAGGAATTTGGCACGACTTGCAGTGAAGTGCTTCATTCTGTGTCTATCGACACTCTGCTCCTGATCAGTGCATGGGGTGGTTTATGCTAATGATAAAGTCATTAAGGTAATGAGAAGGAAGGAGTTACCAAAGTGAAGCACCATTTACAACACGTTAGAACCATGGACCTTTAATTCGTTGAGGTACTACTTAAAGTACTCAGGTTTGAGGCTGTCCATTTTAATTCAAAAAGAAGTATTGAGGTTGTTCTATCCAGATCAGGTTGTTATTAACAGAGGAAGTATCCCGAGATATTCTTAAAGAGACAAGAATGACAGCTTGTACTTGATAATTCCATGAATCTGAATGTTAAGCTTCTACCTGGTAGATACACTGTGGCACTGACTTGACATTATCTCACTGTGACACTGACTTGACCTGACATTGCTTTCATAGTGAGTCCTTTTAGTCAATCCCTATATTTTTCTCCTTGTGATAGTCATTGGAATGTGTGATTCGTATCTTTTGATAATAAAATTTGCTCCAGGGAAAGGACTACTTTATGAAGATCTAGGACATGGCAGATTGGACAGCGTTACCCTCGGACAAACGATCAACCAATAGATACTTTGTTCTAGTTGGGGGAAATTTAGTATCTTGGAAAAGCAAGAAAAAAATGTAGTTGCAAAATCAAGTGGAGAAACAGAATATCGGGCTATAACAGTGGCAACCCGTGAACTCATATGAATCAAGCAACTATTAAAAGGTTTAAAACTTGGAGAGATTAATCAAATGAAACTTGTGTGTGATAATCAGGTTGCTCTTCACATAGCATCAGACCCAGTGTTTCAAAGGATCAAGTACATTGACGAACTTATTTCCCAGCTAGCCCTTCACCAATGGTGTTCCTTCTACAAAAATGTTAGGAGTATGAACATAGCAGTAGAATTACATTTCAGAGAAAGTTTGCGTTGTTTGGTTAATGCAATATAAGACTTCAAATAGTATTAATAACAGGATATCTACGAGAGAAAAGAAAGACAAACACCTATATAGAATGCAAACTACAAACAAACCTGGAGGGGAGTTCCAGTCAAAAGAGTACGATGTCTACTAGAGTACTGCTTCAATGAAGAAAACAACTTCGAATCCTTGTTTTTGAGACGGTGACCTTCATCAACAATCTAAATACAAATGTCAGCAACCTTGGAGGCAAAGCACATACAAACAGCAAACAACACACTTGAGATTAAAGTAATTACCATGCACTCCCACTTTATCGGCTTTAGAGAGGCAGAGTCTAAGTTGATCATTTCATATGATGTCAGGAGGACATCAAATTTTGTTAGTTCTTTCTTACTTTCACCAACTGTCTGACCAGATTTCTTTTTCTTCTGCTTGAGAGAATTTTTAGGAAAGAAAAATTCATATTCCCTAATAACAGCACGAGCTTGTGCAGAACCAACGTACATAACCTACAGTATCACTTCTCTTTAGAAGAACTATATCAAATATTCATGATACGGAAGTCGAGAGAAATCCCAACTTACCACATTCATTTGAGGAGCCCAAGTGGCAAACTCTCGCTCCCAATTTCTCAATGTTGAAAGAGGAGCAACTACTAAATGAGGAGAGATATCCTCCTCAAAAAGAGAGGCGAGGAAAGCAATACTCTGTATTGTTTTGCCTGCAAGCCTTACACAGCATCAGAAAAGAACAAAGCCACAGTGTAATAGAAAAAACTATAGCAAAAAAGATGAACTGAAACAGTAATTCACCCAGAAATCACATCGAAGTAATCGCGTAAGAAAAGGATACAAAAGGACTAGAACATTGGAAGAGCAGAACTCACCAAGCCCCATCTCATCTGCAAGTATCACATGTGTTTGTTTAGACCAAGCAAAACGTAGGAAATTAAGCCCTTCCAGCTGATACGGATGCAGCGAGCCTTTATTTCAACCATGAATGAAGATTAATAGGACTCTTTTAGATGAATAGAATGGCATTTAAATGAAGGAAAATCAAGGATACCTCCAGAAAGAAATTCGGGACTGCTTTCATACTGTTGAAATTCTCTGGGTTTTGGTTTTGATTCAGTGCTCTCGGTTGGCCCACTTTTTTGTTTACTGGAAGAAACTTTGTCATATCGAGACTGAACTCTATGATATCTTTCAATTTCTAGCTGAAAAGAAGAAATGTCCGATTCAAATTCCCAGTAACACTCATCATAAGGAAGCTCCTTCCACTTTACAAGATACTCTTTCTCTTCACCTTCTCCCCTGTAAGTACAATAGCATAGTTAGTGCAATCAACCTGAAACTTACACTAAATTCAAAATAATACACCAAAGGCCACATGCACATGAACTATTTAAGAAAAAAAAACTAAAGAAAATAGGTGCTATAACAGCCTCTGCAAAAAATTATATATTGATTATTTGTTCTTTCTGCAGCACAAAAGGGGGAGGGGAATTTTTTTGATGAAAAGGTAGGGATTTTATTAATGAGTACCATTGAGGTACAAAAAGAGAAAGAAGAAAGAGTAAGGTTCAAAAGAGGGGGGAAAATTGTCTTTGCACAAAAATAAACCGCGAGCATCAAATGTACTATCTTTCCTAGAGAAACTTTCTAAAAGAAACCCTGTATGGATATGTTGTAAGGTCAGAAAATCTTCACATAGGTGAACATCATCATTCCATGTCTGTTTATGAGAACTGATTCTAGCACATTTGGCCACTTAGTAACTTATATTTCATTCAGACGCGTCGCAACATTCCACTAGCACCACCATCCTTAATGCTATGATTGAAGTAATCTCTACATAAGAGCTATCTAAAACCTTCTAAGAATTTACAACATATACAAGTACATATGTTGGTGGGAGGTACCAGGTACTCAATGGGATAGTCGAGGTGTGCAAGCTAACCCATACACCACCGTCATCAAACAGAACATATAAATTAACCATTGAAAGAAAAAAATTCAGACGGATCTAGCTCAATCGAAATCTACTATTCTACTCTTTAAACAAGACCTGCAAGCAAGAATTCGGTCAACTGTAGTCCACTCAGATCGAATAGCAACATAGTCCTCTTCAGAGTTGGTCACTGATGACATTTGACGATGGAAATTATTCACTTTAGTCTTTAAACGTGGATGCAGCTTGTAAGCTTTCAAAAACTCTTTTTCAGGCACCCTGCAACAGTGATATGAGAATATAAATTCAACAACATCAATACGCATTGTTTCAAAAGATTTAGGAGAGGAAACCAAAATGGGGACAAGAAAAATTGGTAACAAGGAGCAACAAAAATCTATCAGCCAGATAATTACAATATCTAGCACTACTCTGGGAAAAAGTCAATAAATTAAAAATAAAGGAAAAAGACTCCTATGAAGCAAAGCACTATTGAAGGTACTAAAAGAAGCTCCCATATGATAGTAAATTGTCACCAGTGCGGATAGAACAGAGAGAAAATAAAGAAGTAGCAGAGAAAAGATTGCTACAAAAAGATACCATATGCAGTGAAGATAGGACAATCCTTTCCACTTAACAAGATATTGTTTAACAAATACTTGCTTCGACCCTGTCTTGGAAGCATCACTATCATCAGCAACAGTTGGGCGCATTTCACAATCCAATATCTTGTCAATATCATTTAGGGGGCTCACCTACAAATACATGATAAATCATAGTGACAAAGAAAGATTCTGATAGTACGGATGGACTTTCAAACTTTACAGAGGAAGGTAACATACACATTCAGGACACCTCCAGCTGCTAGGAAGAGGAGCTTTTAGTGGTGGAAGTAAACACTTAGGATGGTAAGCATAATTACACGATTCACAGTACAAGAGATCGCCCTCTCCTCCACAAGCTTGACAGGATTCATCTTTCTATAGTAGAAGTTCACTTTCATCATTTTCTCCAATGTAAGTAAAATTAATAAAGATCAGTAACGTGCAACAAAAAAGGGGGATGCAAAGAATCTAAATTAGACCAGGATTTAAGTATGTACAGCAAAGAAATAGCATAGAAAAGCAATAAACAAGAGCAATTTACCGCGTCAGGACGGATCATTTTTTCAAATATTTCCTGGCTAGGCTGAGACTTCTTATCAACTTCATCATCAGAGTCATCAAATAAGCTGTAAATGGGCCTTCGATCTGTTCGCACGCGAAGCCTCTCCACTAGGCTCGACATTTTCTGCAATTAAACTAAGAATTAAACAAGGCACAAGTTAAACACGAAAGCACCCCCAAAAAATAATCACAAAATCAGTTGAACTCAAATTAAAACCAGAAACGTTTAGTCCGAATATGGGTTTTCATCTGAAACAGAGATAACTGCACAATTTTTTTGGCTTCAATTTATACTAAGTAGAAACTAAACTGCAAATAACTTAAAATCTTGGATCAGCCTCTTGGAATTCAATATCAAGTAGTATTCAGATAAATTTAGGTGAAATGAGATGAGGAATAGGGTTAGGCAGAATCTTTTGGTGTTGAGCTGAATCACCTGCTATGTGTTTGTGAATGTGCCGAGGAGAAATAATGCTGCTGAGAGTGAGCGAAAAGGACAGTTAGAGTACTCAGATTTGCTGAATTTATCGTTGTAGGAACGACAGAGAAAGGAATTTGTTCATCTGAGGTTGTACCAGACAACTACCGACTTGTTCCCACGACTACAGAAGGGTGTCCCCGTCTTTGTTCTCTCTCTTCTTTTCCTTTTCTCTTTTTAGATAATTTCACAAAATATCCCGTCAGGTTTCGGCTTATGACGCATGCTTTCCTAAAGTTTCAAATATTACACAATTTCCCTTTCATAAAAGGCAAAATACATAATCTACCATCGAACTTTGGACCAAATCCCTATTACACACCTATTCAACACGGGTTTTATTTTACACACCAAATATTTTAAAAGTGTGTCAATTACATACTATTTTTGACCAGCCTATGGGGTGTGTGAAACACGACTAGTGGGCGCGTGAATAATTACTTTCTACCATCATTGACTATACAATGGTTATTTACTAAAATTTGGGCCCATTTTCTTTAACCCTGACGCCCATTTTCTGCCCCAATTCTTCATCTCCCTCTTATTTCATCTTCTTCTTCTATAAAGGAATCAAACAATGTTCTGAACCAAACAATTTCTTCTTCACCTTCCACAACTAATATTGAAAAGCTGGTTATATTTGGTAAATTAAAGTGTATTACATTATTATTCTTCTGTCAATTCTCATATTAGGGTTCTTATTGAATGGAAAGTTCGGGTCTATTTTGTCGATGTGAAGATGTTGCTGAACTAGTAATTTCATGGAGCAACGACAATCCGGGTCGTCGATTCTACGGCTGTAAAAATTACAAGGTAATCTTACATATTGTGTTATATTTGATTTCACGATTTTATAAGATTCTTCTCAATTATTTATGGATTAGCAGAAAGATAAGTCAATTGGCTGTAAGTATTCTCTTGGTTTGACCCCCAACTCATGAACACTTTAAGCCGATGATTTTGGGTTTTCTTAAGAAGAAGAAATAGCTTGAAGTCCATTTGCCGGAATCCAGAAAACAGTGGAGCTGGAGGAGGCTTTTTTATTTTATGATTAATCTTCATTAAGGCTATTGTATTTGGTAGTTCTGACTACTGTTATATAGTGCAATGATATTCCAATGTATTGGGTCTTCATGTATTTGGCTCATTGAGATTGTTTTCTGTGAGGGTCAACCCCTATTTTGTAGTAAAGCTGGTGTTACATTCATATATATTTAGTGTTACATCTCTATTTAGCTTTGGGAACGAAACATGGAAAATGTAGAATCTGTATAACCAGAGCAATGCAATACAAAATAGACGTTCATTTCCATATAATAGACTGACTAAGATTGTAGAATTTGATAAGCTTAAATGTTTTCAAGACCTAAATATACTTCATTTTCACAAAATAGACGTTCATTAGTGGACACAAAATATGAAAAGCATTTATTTACAAAATATAGTACTTGGTTGACCATAGCAACACTACACAAAATATAGCAGTTTACTTGGTTGTCCATTAAATATTTTACAAAACATAACACATTGTTATCAGTTGCAATACTTAACAAAATATAAAGTTTAAGCAACAAACAGAGTCCTCATTTCTTTTTATGCTTCTTGGTTGGTTGAGATGGTGAACTAGCTTGACTGAGATTGTGTTTTGATGCTACATTTCTTTGAAGTTGTCTTGTGCTTATGGCTTTTTTGCCCATCCACCTCAAGCCGGCACTTCTGGGTTGGTAAGCACATTACTCTGTTGAAGTTGTGGATCTCTTAGTGTTAGTTCTAGTGCTAATAACCCTTCAACAGAGTAATGTGCCAAAGTAAAGTGTAGTTAGTCTCACACATATTGTTGTCTTTCAGCCAAAATCCAGGAACTGAAAGTCTCACGCATATTGTTGTCAATTACATCGCACTTCCTATCACAGTTAAAATAAGTTCTACACCATGTTTCTTTTCTATAGTGGAGTAAACTTTCACATATTCCATCCCAAGCTTGTCTAGCATATCAAGTTGGCCATTCAATTCTGCAATACTAGAAGCTCTTGCACATCTCCAGAAAGTATTTCTCCTCTCCAACCCTCTCCAATCTTTTGACCAATTTGCAAGGATGTGCCTAGCACACATCCTGAGTTCACACTCAAGTAACAAGTCTCTTACAGCATTAATTAAACCCTGCAGCATTCCATAACAATAAAAAGCAGAACAACTAAAAATAGAAAAACTGAAACAGAAAAATTGAAAACAAAACAACTGAAAACATAAAAACTAAAGCAGAACATAATTTAATTAAACAATTGAAGCAGAACTGAAAGTAGTTACCTTCTGCATATCAGACATCATTGTAAGGTCTCTTCCATCTTGTTTTCACTCAAACATTTCAGAAACCATGTCCAATTGAATGTGTTCTCCACCTCTACAACTGCCCACGCAATTGGAAACATCTGATTGTTTCCATATTTGGAGACAGCTACAAGAAGTTGTCCCTTGCAAACTCCTTTCAAGAAACATCTATCAAGGTCAATAATTCTTCTGCATCCTTCTAGGCAGCCCTTTTTCATGGCATGTAAACAGACATATATTTTGGAGAATACCAGTTTCCCATCACCTGGATCTTCTGCTTTTACCACACAGCTATTCCCAAGATTGGTCTGCAAGATCATATCTCTGTAGTCATAGAGCCTTTTGAACTCTTCATGCACATCACCAATAATTTCTTTCAATATCTTTGCTCTAGCCCTGTGGGCAGTTGATCTCCCTACATAGAGGTCCAGTTTTTGCTTTATCAGTTTTCTAAACTCCCTAACTTTCATACATGGTTGAGACATAATTCTGAGCTTGATTTTTTTGGCAAGATATCTTGAATTACACAACTTGTTCTCGTTGGTTGTATAACACATGTGCACTAGGTTTTATCTTTTTACCTTAAAATTATTGAAACTCCCATCTTTACTAGCTGCAAGAAGCCATCTACATCTAGGTGCCACACATTTAACCCACACCCTATGTGGCTCATTTATGTACTTCACAATCTGCACCCTTTTTTGAATTGCATATTTGGTGACTGCTTCCCTAAATCGATGAACACTTTCAAAGATCAATCCTAACTCCTAAGTGATTTTCTTGGCAGTAGGATCAAAGATCAACCTATTCTTTTTCTTTTTTTCCTCCAGTTACTTCTTATGTTCTTCACCATCTTCACTTTCAACATCTGATGCAAAACTTTCAGCATCCGAAGAACCAAAGTATGGCTCATCAGTCCCAACTAAACCTTTTTACCTATGTTGCTTACTACATGTACGCAACTCATCAAACCCAATGTCTACACTTGCCGTGTCCATGTTTATATTACCCCTCCCTTTAGGCTTTTCACTTCTTTTTCTCCTGCTTCCCGTCACCTTCTCTCTACCTTCACCCAACTCATCAGGAACATCATCAGAACTATCAAATGTCCAGTCTATGTCTACTTCCTCTTGCTTCCCGACATCATCAGAAACAACATCCTCAGAGGTAGAAGAGTCTTCTGCAGCACCATCAGAAGCATTTCCATCATCATAAGTATTTCCATCAGAAGAGTCTGAACTCCAGTGTATGTCATCGGCATCTTCATCATCTACCTCTTCATCATCTTAGACCTCTATAGGCCTTTTACTATAAACCTTGCTACAACACACACTTTCACCATTTCAGCAGGGTTAAGTACTTCTATAGGGGCAGCACGAGTCACATATATTTCTAGTGTATCCCTATCCTCTAGCTGATTGCAAATGCGTAAAATATCTTTATCAGTCAATACATTTATGAGCTTGTCAATCCTATCCATTGGGCATATGTACAACTCAACCACGTTAAATAGGCCCATCTCCTTAGTGTAATCCATAAGCTCAAAGAAGGAAATCCTATCTACATCCACGTCTAAAGTCAAAGTTGTTAGAAACTACGCTTTACGCTAGAGGGGGGGTGAATAGCGTATTAATAGAATTTAGCGTTTTCTTGCGGAATTTAAACTTTGCAGGAAGTAAAATAAATGCAGAAAAATAAACTTACACAAAGATGTATACTGGTTGGCCACCAACGTGGTTAGTCCAGTCCCCGAGAGACTCTCTCGAGATTTTTCACTATCTTGTTAAGCTTAAGGGTGCTCAACAAACCGATACACACTTGAGGACACAAGACTCAAACAGTTGCTCGGAGATCGCAATCTCAAAGACTTCACCCAAGGAAACGCAAGTTCCTTGAAACAAGAGAATCGCAATTCTCTTACAAGTATATCAAATACTTGGACACTCACTTAACTAAAGTACTCCTTATTGAGTAGATATGAGTAAAAGAATATGTTCAAGATCACAACAACTTTAAGCAATAATATGGCTCTCAAAAGCTTTATGAAATGAGTAGAAAATGAAGAACAATTGAATGAAAGCTTATAGCAATGTAATGATCAGTTTGTGTATGTTGTTATGTTTAAAACACTGAAATGAAGCTGTATTTATAGTTGAAAAAGTTGGTTCAACCGTTGTCTAATTGCCAATTAAGAGTTGCTGAAATTACTCAGTGATAATCGATTATTAAGACCAAACAATCGATTATCTGCCAGTCAGTTTAAAAATCAATCCCAGATTTTACGCTTCACAATCGATTATACATAATCTATAATCGATTACTTTAGCAACGTTCTAAAAATCATTTCCAGATTTTAAGCAAAACATCGATTATATAAAATCAATAATCGATTACTTCAGCAACGTTCTAAAAATCATTTCCAGATTTTAAGCAAAACATCGATTATATAAAATCAATAATCGATTACTTTAGCAACGTTCTAAAAATCATTTCCAGATTTTAAGCAGAACATCGATTATCTAGAATCAATAATCGATTACCTTATGGTATTTGAAAATCATTTGACAACGGCCAGCTTCAACAATCGATTGTCCTTTGCAACAATCGATTACTTGTTATTTTCTGAAAATCATAAAACTTACTGTCTCAGTGATAATCGATTATCTAAAGACATAATCGATTACTTAATTAAATTTAAAATCACTGGAAGACATCAACTCAACACAATCGATCACCATTAGTTCATAATCGATTATTTTGAGTATTGAAAAACTTTACCTCAACAACAATCGATTGTCATTTGTTTACAATCGATTATCATGCAGATTTGGAAAAACCTGATGTTCACTGTCTTACTCACAATCGATTACCATTAATTCATAATCGATTGTCATGCAGTCTTGGCTCAGAAACAATCGATTATCATAAGTACATAATCGATTATTTTAGCCCAGATTTTTGAGGCATGTTTAGAAAACATTTTGTCTAATGTAAATATGCATGATTTAAAATCTTTTTGACACAGAATTAAATATGCATGATTTTGGAAAATAGTTTTATGAGAGAGGCCATACTATGAGTCAAGTTATAGGATCGAGATTACAATTTAGAACAACTCAATAACAATTAAAAGCTATATCTTGAACTTCAATCTTATTCGCAACCATTGTGCGCTTGTACTTGAATTCCGTCATATATCAATTTTTGCTTCGTTTGTCATTCATCAAAACCTACAAAAGAGTACACGTTTAGTATATTGCATTGAGAACGTGTTTCTAACAAAAGTTTGATTGCCCCCCACATATCTACTAAAAGGGTCAATAATTAACTCACCCCCGTGATACCACTTTAGAATAACAATTTTGAAAGAAATTGTCCCTGTAAAGAAGCAGACAAGGGTTTCAATTTCACATGCAAACAAAGAATAAAGAAGTCGTAATGGTAACAACATAAAGAAAGAAAAAGACAACACATGCTCAAAACACAAGGGTTTCAGTAGACAATGACAATAGATTCCCCATAAAGGTGTCTTAAACCCTAAATTATTCCTGATAAAATACCCAAATAAACCCTAACTATTTTGACCCATCTATCCAAACCAAAAGGGTTGAACAACCTTAAAATGTGAATACTAACCTGAAAAACTGAAGAAGAAACAACAACAACCAGATGTCTTCTCGTCAGATTATCTTCATAGTTTGATGGGATGAAGAACATGACTTGGAAAGTGGGTTTATGTGTGTTAATTTGGTCGTGAAGGTGTTTTTAACTTACCGGGTTGGATCTTGAATGGGTCAGAATTAACAAAAGAGTCGGATAATGTATTTAATTTATAAAAGCGCGTGTATACAACACATTACATTTTAAAAGGGCTAGTCAAAATTAGTGTGTAATTGACACACTTTTGAAAGGTCTGGTATGTAAAATAAAATCCGTATTGAATATGTGTGTAACATGAATTTGGTCCAAAGTTCGATTGGTAGATTATGTATTTTGCCTTCAGAAAACATATACTCCATTGTAACACAGACGGTGCGAGTACTCTTCGGGTCTGTTTGGTTCACATGTTAATTTTATTATAACAACAACAACAACAACCCATTATAATCCCATTTAGTGGGGTCTGGGGAGGGTAGTATGTACGCAGACCTTACCCCTACCCTTGGGTAGAGAGGCTGTTTCCAAATAGACCACCGACATCCTTCCCTCCAAGAACTTCCCACCTTGCTCTTGGGGAGACTCGAACTCACAACCTCTCGGTTGGAAGTGGGGGTTGCTTATTATAACACAGATATTATTTGTACAGTAAATAATTATAATAATAATAATAATAAAATAGATTTTTATTCTACGATTAATAATAAAGAAATTATTTTATATGAATTACTTATTTTAAAAGGGTATTATTATTTTTATTTATTTAATGCCACATTGGAAATGAATGTATTCTTTATTAAAGATTGAGGTACTATAGGCTCTTGTCGTCCGGCCCTTCCCGGACCCTGTTTATAGCGGGAGCTTAATGCCGGGAATGAATGTATTCTTTTTCACGTTTTAATATTGAAAATAGAAAAATGAACCATATTAATTCTGCTCCCCACCCCCGGATCTCCCAAAGAGATTTTAAAATTTTACTTTTTTTTTGGTCCAAGAGATTTAATCTTGGAGTTGAGACGTGGAGCAAACAACCATTGGACAACTTTGAATATTGCTTATCTTTTTCCAATTTAGAAATTCAAATTAATTAACCCTAATGATACTCTAGTCAACCACAAAAATCTCAAAGCTCCATTTGACATGACGTTGTTTTGCATGGAAAAATAATATCTAACAAAGAAAGTTAAATAAGTGTATATTTGAATGAAAAATGTTTTATCAAGATTCGTTATTTGATTGTAATTAAAGTTGGAAGTGTTAGTAAGGATGGGACAGAAGGGTGGTTTAAACTCATAAATTTGAGTTGCGAAGGATGATAACGTTTATATTTTATAAGTATAATATTGGTGATACATGTAGCAAATGATGGCCAAGAATGACACAAAAAGACTCTGAAAACACAGTATGTCAATTGTCATGCGCACGATAACCATTTCAGCAGAATTCATCTAGTATCATTTTTTATTATACTTAAATTTCCAATATTGTAGATTCAAGCCGTGGAATTAGCTATTGATACTTACATCAAGATTCAAGATAGGTTGCCTACATCACACCCCTCGGAGTGTGGTCCTTCCTCAAATCATGCGTGAACGCCAAATATTTTGTGCACCGACTAACTCTTTGACCACTAGATCAGCTCTGTTGGGGTAACTGTTCTTGCAGAAGAGAGATGGAAGATACAAAAATCTCCAGAAGTTTCATTTGGGACGCTGGAGTATATATGAAGAGCACCTGGTAACAGTTCCTATCCAGGAAGGTTCATCAACACTTGCTACACCTCTTTGCCGTTCAAGAAGTAAATACGTCATTAGATCTTGATTCAAAGGCCTACTTTATGCTGATGATACGTGAAATTCTCAATAAGAATGCAGCAACTATGTATTTCTCCTTGTATTGAAAGAGTTCATTAGTCTCATTAACACTTACGAAATTGTTACGTGTAATTCTTGTGAAACAAAGATATCAATAATCCAATAATTCATGCAGAATACTTATCCACATATATAGATAAATCGTGCATGAATGGAGGGACAGCTCTACTCCAGTGCGCATGGATTCAAATAACACTGAAATTGCAACAAAATGCCCGAACAATCAGTATAATATAATGCATGAAGAAAAACTGAAATGCAACATAAATTTGTTTGTACCCGCATAATTCCGGTTTATCCTATTTCTCATTGTTTCTTTTTCACTTTAGCCACGGTGGAGGAACATAGTTCAAATCCATTCTAAGAAGTATGAACTTAACCGTACATCACTAATGTACACAATATAACAATTTGCTGTCTCCTAGTTAGAACTACCTCAATAAACGTTGCCGGGATCAAAACAGGCAGCTGAGTATCCTCTCCGGGACCCAAAAGTTGGAACAGAACCAATCTCTTGGCATATAGTAATATGTAGATCTTTATCAACAACAATCCTTGCGATTAAAACAGGCAACTGCTGGACTAGAAACAACCCCAAAATTTGTGATAAAAGATTTACAAACATGCCTATATGCGAATCTCTATCTGCTTATTGGTTCTAGCTGAACCTCCATGCGATCAGAGGACCGTGAGTCTTTCTCTGCCATTGCCTGGCTTGGACTGAGGAGGTCAATGTCCTCCTCCTCACCACTACCCAGAACCCAATTGCTTCTGCCGGATATTCTATCCCCCCTTCTCTTCCTCTCACGATACTCCAGGTACAGCACTGTCAAAGCACCAACAAGAAACCACAGAATTAAAGCCCACATGAGCCTGTGAACATCTTCATCATCATACCTCTCTCCTAAATGCTTCATTCCAGTTATAAGTGCTGCAACCCCAACAACAATGGCACCCCTGCCTACAATGATATGGATGTACTCCCAAAGACGCCGTTTCGAAGAAACCTCCTCCCCTGCCGCAGGTTTCTTAGGTCGTAAGTATGCATTGACAGGTTGTGCAATACAAAGAACTATGGCCAGCATTCCAAACTTGACGTGTAGGGAGCTAAAACTCAAACCGCGAAGTTCGGCTACAGCAAAGAGAAAGCCAAGGAAGACAATTGCTAATCCTGAATACTGTAAATAAACATGAATCTGAAACCACCCATCTCCTTTTACATGTTTCAAGTATCTAGCTGCCAAAATTCCACCTGGCAGCAATATTCCCCAAGCCAGAAACATCATAAACCCATGTACAGCTAACACTGGCCGTAAATCCTCCTCTGCCTCTGCAGAACCACGCATGAGCAGCACTCTGATAGGCCTGCTGCTTGTGACGGAGTGCATATTTCTCACGCTCAGATGGTCATCTGACCATTGAGCACCCATGGCCCAGATGACTTTGAGTGGTGTCGTAGGATCAACAATATTTTTGCATTCAGGTTTATCATCCTCACCGCAGGATGGACGTAGTGGACGGGTGAATTCCATAGTAACAATGCCATTCTCTAACTTGCATCTTACGTGTGTCAGATTCTCATTTGTTGGGTGAATTCTGGAAGCATCTGTTCCATCAATCCAGTATGTGCTTACCTTCCCTTTACCGGTGTCATCAACCCATCCCACGTAAGCATAACTATTCACCATACCGCGGCCAAAACCAATTGCCAAATAACCACTCTTCTTCTCCCCTCGAGCTGCAATGGAGATTGAATTTTCAGCCAACGTCCAAAAGAAAGTAACTTGCTGATCATCCAGAACTACACTGTTGTTATACATATCAGGCAAACCTGCATCTACCACTTGAACTTTCCACCCCATTTTCTTAGCATATAGAGACTGATAGTAAACTAAATCTGGCGTGTTCCGATCAGGAGCCCAAGTTAATTCCGTTGGACTGGCTTGAACTCCTTGTGCTTCAGGCCCCCCAAAGTAGATAGTCTCAGAGATATTCCTTAATGTGGCATTTCCACCAAGTGGATCTGATGTTATATAGAATGCAACATCATGCCCAGCCTGAATTGAAAACTTCACTGGAACACCCCTCTCTACCCTGAGAAGAGGTGCCTCTTTCTTGTTGATATAAAGGACCTTTGAAGGGTTTGGAGGATTCGGGTAATACACAGCAGGACCTGTTGAAACAACAAGTGGTTCTTTTTTATCCGCGATGACAAGGTCTTGATCTTGTTTATCTTCCGCATCTAGCGGACCCAAGCAATCATCAACATGTTCTGAGATATTAAGAGTCAAGTGCCCGTAACTACCACCATGGTTCTGTGGAAGATAAAAAGGGCGAAGACTATCCGGAGGCTTTATCAAACCTAAAGCCCATATCACTCTCATCGTAGCCTTTTGATTCAATGCCAAATCATACTTTGTATCAATGGACTTCAACGGCCTCCTAAACCTAATAAAGGATACACCATCCCTCCTATGCCCATAAACCAACCTCGTATTATTCACTAACCCGACTGGATCAGACCCTTCATATATTGTATCAGGACAAACACCCTCAACCCTCCCATCCTTGCTAATCATACACTCACTATACTTAGTAATGAAATAATCATCAGCGAATGGCGATAAATCCTCCTTAAACCCCGTGACAGTAACATCACCACCAATCATAAAACTACTCGAAGCATTCCGATTCGCCCACCCGAACGCCATGTAACTCAAGAATCCTATAGCTGCCTCTAATCCAATCTCAACCACATCCTCTTCCTCATTCAGAGTCCACCTAACCCTATAATTATCAGCTAACACCTTACAATTATTAAACATTGTAGGCATCCCATTTCCCTTAATCACCGTCCCATTAACAGAAATGGGCAAAGGAGCTAAAAAATCAGTCCCGTTCGTCAAATTCCTCAGCACTACGTGCCCAAAATCCGACGCCATGGGAAGATCCCACACCACAAGCACATTTATATCATCCCACGTCACATTCTTCATCAATTTCACAATAAATCCATCACTTTTATAAGTTTTATTCAAATTCTGCTCGGAAATTACAAAACCCTTCGTGAGGTTTTCCAAATGGGGACCCACCGCACCCCACCAACGCACATCAGACCCCTCAAGCATATCAAATTGACTAACTTTAAACGAGCAATCGTCTATTACATTAATCACACCACGTAATTGATGCTGTGCCATAGAAAACTGGTATGTGAAGTTCATGAGAGATGCACTGCGGGTCTTCGGGCAACCCGAACCCGGATCCGAAACGGAAAACCGGATCAAATGACAAAAACTACCAACAATAAGTAGCAGACGGCATAGTTTAATACTTACGTCCATATCATATAGATCCCGAGTTAATCAATCGGGATTTCGTATAAATCACAACAAAAGAGAGTGATTTACCTCGAATTATTTATTCTTTGGGCTTCATTTACAACAGCAAATATCAGGTGGTTATAGAATGAGAAATTTTTTTGAGATCGGCGATTGGAAAGGAATAAAGTTGGAAAATGCCGGAATCGCCAAACTTGACGATTTCGTTAGTTGGAGTTGACGTAAAAGCCGTAGGGGTGGTTTTGAGATTTACAACTTTTGAGCAGTAGGCTCAAATAGAGACCCTAACTAATCGAAACTCAACTAACGTCCCTCCATAATGTATTGATCTTATTTTTTGTAAACTCACTACAATCGCATAACTTATAAAAATGACTAAATAAAATTTCATTATGTGTTATGAAATAATATAAAAGACAATAACAATAATACAAGAACAAGAGCAATATAGAGAATAGAGAGAGAGGAGTATTCTCATTGATACTTAGAGATTGTTAGGAGTGTGTTACAATGGTAGAAGACCCCTTTATTTATAGGGAGGAGGATGATTTATCTACCAAGAATAGAACTCTAGAATCTCTCTAATTATAGACATTCACCTTAAATAGGAGATTTCATAACACTCCCCCTTGAATGTCTATTCAACAATGTGCCTCGTTAAAACCTTAAAACCAAAACCCAATGGGAAAAATTAAAGAAAGGAAAAAGAGTACACATGTTTGAATATGCGCCTATTGGTTGCCTCGTTAAAAACCTCGCAAGGAAAACCCAGTGGGACAAAACCTTGAAAGGGAAAAAGAGTGCAACGCGCATTAACTCCCCCTAATGAGTACATCAATTTATATCCTTGAGCATTTCCAATCTTGTGCATCATCTTCAAAACGATCTTTGGTAGACGTTTGACAAATCAACCATATTGACTTGAATAAATATTCCGTACATTGAAATCATCATTCTTGATAGATATGAACATCTTCATATAATGTCGTGGAATAACTCTTCAATATCTCCATAGATGCATTCTTAATGCCATCATGCTTATAGTTATAGCAAGATTCATATGTACACAAATTGTACTTAGGATGTGGTACTTCAAGACCAAGAATTGCATATGCTTCAAGCAACTTAAATCTTTCAAGTTAAGTCATATAAGCCATATAATAGACTTTAGATGCATATCAAGTTTTCCATGTCATGCTAGACAAATAAGATATCGAAAACTGACTATACATACCTTTGACTTTATACTTTCAAGCATTTGAACTATAAGTTCAAAACTACATGTCTTTCATATGGAATCAATTCTTCTTGAATTGAATCTCTTCCATTTAGTTACTTTCTTTGGGTCAGCAAATGCGTATAGCATGCTTTGCAATATGTTGCAATTGAATTATCCCTTTTATGAACTTCAGGTTCATATCATGATATTCAGGGATATACATATACAAATGATAATTCATCCCATGTAATCTTTTCTCAAGTGTTTATCATGTCTCCCCCTCATGTTAGTAAAGCTAACTTGTTTCCTCAACTTTGGGAAATCATCTTTGTGCATTATCATGTCAATATACATGGCACATTAATAATAAGATGAAATTATTTGGTTCCTGACCCTGAACCACTTGTGAGGGGAGAATATACTCTCGTATACAACTTATATCAAACTGATATATATATAACTTTGTTCTCATAAGAAACAGTTTAGCTATTAAGTGGAAGCACTCAATAATTATCTTGCTAAACCAACTTTGATATAAACCAACTTATCAAGATGAACTATCTTGAGTAGAAAATCTGGAAATTATGCTCGAAGTTAGATTACTGAGCAATTTACCTCACAAGCACCGACCAGGCTGCGGGTTAATAACAATTGCGCATGTAACCATATCATAGATGCATCATATGTGGTATACATGGCAGGTGAATGGGCCCATATTCACCTTTGATATTTCCAGAATTTATGGGCTTCAACCCGAACTCTTTAGTTGGTCATTTCATTAATGAGAACAAGTGATACAAGAGAATTCGTAAAGAACTTTCTAGTTCTTTGATATTCACCTGTGTGAATTTGCACATCATACTTTAAAATGAGATGGCTAACACGAATGCCAACTGAATAAATTATCAATATTGGTAAACTTCAAATTTACACCATGACATGTGCACTTATCAATAAACTTCAGGTTTATTATGACATGGGTTTTTATACCAATAGATATCCACTTTATTGTGGCATTCTTTCGTTTGTGTAGTACAAACTGGAGAACAAAGCGGGTAGCTTTTCATATGCAAATTACCCCGCTACAAGTTGTAGTAATAGGAGATATCAAAGCCTTCCTTTATTTATAGTCTCAATATAATCAATTGCTTTCGCGTGTACTTTGGAAACTGAATAAGTTTCTTTGAGACTTACTACAGCACAATACTCAATTGTGTTTCTCCAACATAGTAATAATTGGCTCTTCTAGAGCTCTCAATTAATTTTGTACTACCACAGATTCATCAACATCCATGTGGTGAATATCTTTCTTAAAGAGAAAGTTATACCATTATGGTCATGTCAAACTTATATGCAAGATATGTTTCTTGCATTATCGTTGTCCTTTAATAGTCATATTTCCAAAATACTTTGGCGTACAATAGGTACGTGACCAACGATCATTCATACCATATATCATCTCAAACCTCCTTCTAGGGGTGAGTGTGGTATCATCTCCAACCTCCTTCTAGGGGTGAGTGTGGTACATTTAATACCAATTTCATGTTCATATTCTTCCAATAATGAATATGTATTCGTGAATCAGATGTTGTCACATTCACTTCGGGGATATGTGATTTTGTTATCCTTTTCAAATCTATAAATGCGGCAGGCATTTGATTTGCTATTCTTTGCAATTGGATAATCTTTTGTGCCTCTTTCACAAATAGAGGTATGTGGATCAAGATGAGATAATGATGCATTTTTCTACAAAATTTCCCGTTTGGTTTCACCAACTTCTCCCCCTAATTTTGGGAAAAGTGTCTCATCAAATTGACAGTCTGCAAATCGTGCAGTGAACAAATCTCCTGTCAATGTTTCGAGGTAGCGAATAATGGAGGGCGATTCAACCTCAACATATATTCCTAACCTTCTTTGCAGACCCATTTTGGTGCGGGATGGCGGTGCTAAAGGCACATATACTGCGCATCCAAAAATTCTTAAATGGGATATATTGGGTCCATGACCCAAAACCAATTGCAACGGGGAATATTTGTGTCAATTCGCCAGTCAGAGACGAACTAGCATTGCTGTATGCAAAATGGCATGACCCCAAACCGAAGTGGGCAGCCGACGAACTAAAATGCTGCATGCAAAATGGCATGAACCCAAACCAAAGTGGGCAGCCTCGTTTTCATGAAGAATTCAAGATTATTCTCATCTATTGTCTCAATATGATATCCATTTTGAATGATATCTTTAAAACTCAACAAGTTCCTTTTAGACTTGGAGGAGAACATTGCGATTGATATCATTAAAACTCAACAAGTTCTTCTTTAGACTTGGAGGAGAATATTGCATTCTCTAAGATAAACGTCATGCCTTTGGGCAAAGTTACAGTTGCTCTTCCGGAGCCTTCAATCAATTTACTTCCCATGGTTTGACATACAAAAGAAAATATACGAACATGAGAATAAACAACTTCAATTCGTTTGTGTCACATAATATTTTCAAAATCTGCTACTAACAGTTTGACTAACAAAATCAGATGTGTTATCCATAATTGATTACTTTGCAGTTTGAAAAATTTCAGCGTTTTTCATAAGACAATCGATTATTAAACACACACAATCGATTGTTTGAACATAGACAATCGATTGTTAAACACACACAATCGATTATCTGTTATTTTTGAAAAACTTCAGATCACTGTCTTAAGACAATCGATTGTTATGCATTGACAATCGATTGTTGGCTATTTTTGAAAAATTCCAGACCTCACTGTTTCAAGACAATCGATTGTTATGCATGGACAATCGATTGTTGGCTATTTTTGAAAATTTCCGGACCTCTGTTTCAAGACAATCGATTGTTAGCCAAAGACAATCGATTGTGGATGATTTTTGAAAAATTCCAGATTACAGTCTAATAACAATCGATTGTTAAACATTGACAATCGATTGTTGACTATTTTTGAAAAATTCCAGAACACTGTTTTAAAGACAATCAATTGTTGATGATCAACAATCGATTGTTTTGCAGTTTTTATGCGAAATATGAGATAACCGACTAGTTTTTCAGGTTAGTCGATTACCTCTACTGGAAAGTAAAAATATTATTGATATTTGAGCATATTAATACATTCTAAAGAACTAATACTAACATTATGTCATGAACTAACTAATACGAGCTAATACTGATGGCTATTAGTTTATTCATTCACTAATACAGACAAGTAAAATAAAATCAAATAGCTCCATCTTCTTTCATCACGGATCCATCACCGATTAGGTGGTCTATCTACCCCTCGGGTTGCTCAAAGAAGTCTGCCACATCCAAGTGGGTGATGTCAAAGTTGTCGTCAGAGACAAAATTCGTTTCAGGGCGTTTACTCTTTCGAGATGCTTGATAAAGGTCAACCAAATGTCATGGTATACGGCAAGCCTTTGACCAGTGCCCGTTTTCACCGCAACGATAATATATAGTTTATAAACTATTTGCTTTTGGGTTCTTATCGTATCGTGCTTGTGGCAGAGTGACCAACTTCAGGTTGTCATATCTCTTCTTTAAGCCATTCCACAAGATAGGTGGATCCTTGACAGTGAGATATTCAATCTTCAAACCTTCATCAAGGTGATGGCGCAAGAAAATCAAGGCCTTCGCACATTCTTGGGTGGATGCTTTTTCTCTATCTTTGATGGTGTCTCCGAGACCCATAGCATCTAAGTGGATTTCAGCATCCAACACCCATGTCATATAGTTCTTGCCCGAAATTTCAAGGGCAACGAACTTTCTTTTCATAATGTCAGACATAAACCAAAATTACATCAAGAGCGTGTTCATACTTACGGGCTCTATTACAATTATCACATTCACTTCAGGGAATGGATCAAAATCATGTGCTTTACACAATTTCATGTCAAATATTACTTTCATAAAGTGAAAGATTATTTTGAGAATCCTTATTGTCCTCATTACCACAATAATGACGATTATAACTTCGTCTATTGCCATGTCCACATTCATTGATACCTTTACGGTAATTAGTCTTCTTTCAGACTTATCACATACTGCTACCACATTCTCTAAAGGGAATGGAGCAAATTCAATTGGACGGAATTCTTTGCCACGTCCACATTCATTGATACCTTCATGGTAATATTTTAGTCTTCTTTCAGACTTATCATATACTGCTTCCACATTCTCTAAAGGGAATGGAGCAAATTCAATGGGACGGATTTTCAATTATTTGCCCACAATCATACATGAATTTAATCATGGCAGGACATAGAGATTTTACCACTTCATGTGGTTATAATTTCTTACAGACTCCATTAGAGTTATAATCAAACTTTGTTGTCTATGTTTGTATATAAAATCAAATTATAGAATTCCAAGAATTTGAAAGGGAAAAATAAGTTACTTACCTTTAAGGTATACCAATTATATTTTCAATGTTTTCTTCCTCTTCTCTTTGTTTTTCGTTTCTTTTCCTCCCTTTTTTTTCGTTTCTTTTCCTTCTTTCTTCATTCTTTCTTTGAAGCAAAACCTTGCACAAACAAAAGTTAAGACAATCGAAAATTAAATTAGGAAGAGGGAAATACCTCAGATTTCTCGAGAATGGTTCTTGAGATGGTAGAGTCTCGTGCTGATAACGTGTTATGAAATAATATAAAAGACAAGAACAATAATACAAGAACAAGAGCAATAGAGAGAATAGAGAGAGAGGAGTATTCTCATTGATACTTAGAGATTGTTAGGAGTGTGTTACAATGGTAGAAGACCCCTTTATTTATAGGGAGGAGGATGATTTATCTACCAAGAATAGAACTCTAGAATCTCTCTAATTATAGACATTCACCTTAAATAGGAGATTTCATAACATTATGCAATTTCGCGATTTGGATGCTAAAAAGGAAACGTGTAGCGCGTTTGGCCAAGCTGAAGAGGTTTTTCAGTTTATTTTGATATGTGTTTTTTCAAAAGGTATTTTTGAAGAATGTTTAGCTCAAACGTTATCGATATACTTTATAAGCTTAGAAAACAATCAAAAGATAATAAGGGTGAATCGTAATCAAATATAATCTGACCTAGAGGTTAGATAGACGATATTGTAATTCAAGATCTCAAAGATAAAGAAAATAATCTTAGCTTAAGATAGAAGCAATAGTAGAAGACAGAGAAAGAGATAGAGATAGAGAGAGAAGTTGTATTATTCGATAATAATCGTGCGCATGTTACAATGTGAAGGTCTCCTTTATATAGCATGAGACCTTCATCGAAATAATAAAAAAGGTACAAAGGTTGGCAACTTCAACTTAGTGAAGAAGTTAAGCTCTAAACGACGTCGCTTTCACACTCACGCCCAGGTCGTGCCCTCACTTTAGTCGGCGTCTGCTTATTGGGCATATCCATTAATCATGGAGACGTTGAGGGCCAAATTTGACCCGATACAGAGAAAATAAATTTATATTTGGCTAATCAATTTGAATAATTTGTGTTTAGTAAGCTTTTCAAAAAGTATTTTTAAGTGTCAAATTACGACAAATGACATAAAGAAATATGCTTAATAGTTTATGTTATATAAGTAGATAAATAATCATAAATATTTATTATTAAAGATAATAATCAAGTTTTAAATTTTATTTAAGTAAAATATAAAAATAAAATTTAAAAGTATTTTATTCTTTCAGGATACCTTGTGTTTGGCTAGTTAAATTGAAAAATATTTTTGAATAGCAATTTATGTTTTGTCAAACTTTTCAAAAAGTGCTTTTAAGTGTCAAATGACAACAAATGACATAAAGAGATATGCTTAATAATTAATGTTATATAAGTAGATAAATAATTATAAATATTTATAATTAAATATAATAATTGAGTTTTTAATTTTATTTAAGTAAAATATAAAAATAAAATTGAAAAGTACTTTATTCTTTTAGGATAATTTAAATATATCAAAAATTATTTAATAAATATGAATGTTCATCCCAAAAATCATTATATATTACTAATGATTTAAGGGAAAAGGGTCAGAACTGCCCCTAATGTATTGACTCCAGGTTAAAAATGCCCTCCGTTAACCTATTTTGAAGAAAATGCCCCTACCGTTAAAAATGTGGCATATTTGTGCCCCTAAGTCTAACAATTGACTGTACTTATATTTAAAACGGTAGGGGCATTTTAACGGTAGGGGCAGTTTTAAACTGGATTCAATACGTTAGGGGCACAAATATGCCAGAATTTTAACGATATGGGCCTTTTTTTCAAAATAGATTAACGGAGGGCATTTTTAAATTGACGTCAATACGTTAGGAGCAGTTCTGACCCTTTTCCAATGATTTAAACTAAGTAAGGTTATCTTGGTATATAATATTTGTTATGTATATTTTCGGTAGAAAGAAAAACCAAAACTGCTTCTGCCTACAGAGAAAATCTTAAAAACTGTTTCTGCTTCTAGTCAAAAATATTTTTTTCTCAAACAAAAAAAAAAAGCTTGGTCCAGCACCTCAAAATTTATATTAAAAAAAAAGAAAAAAAAGAGCACTTTTAGCTTTGGGGAGAAGCTTGGCCAAAGGCTATCAGCCAACATAAAGTATGACGTGATAAATGCGAAGCTTTTCTCGAGGTTTTTAAAAATAATTTTATGAGTATCCAATTCGTGCTCATGAATAATGTCAATCTTTCCATTTTTATGTTGGTCTACCTTTTCAACAGTATTTATAAGTTTATAATATAGCAATAGCCCTAAATAAATAAATGCTATATATATAAGGGGAATACGAGTATAAGATACAAAATTATGGTCTATTTATACTAATAAAAAACTATTCAAAATTGGAAATATGGAAATAATGATTCGGGGTGCTCTAGCCTTTTCTTCAATCTCAATATTTCTTTTTCGAGTTGAACTTATAATCTAATGACATCAATTAACATAAATTCACGACTAATTGATGCAAAATCAATGCGAGAGTAAGTAAATCATTTGTAATCCAAAAATAACAATAGTAACTACTGCAATTCCAATTTAGTTGAGTTCGATAATCCACAATAAATAACTACGTATAATTGCTCTATTTGATAATTGTCACGATCCAAACCAAATGAGCTGCGACGAGCACCTGATGCCTTACTCAACCGAGTACCAACATAAAACATCTTTCTTATCATACTATCATGAATAAATGGGCCAGGAGGCTCATCACGAGATAACAAGAATGAACCATAAGGGAATACTCAACATATGACGACCTAACATGATCTGCAAACTTATACATGTGACATACATGCTTATAACGCCGGCATGACCATTTGTAAACTCAAAACATAGGCCGACAAGGCCATAAAAGTATCCATAGACCTGACATCTGTCTACAAGCCTCTAAGAGTACATACAATCATTAAGGTCGGGATAGGGACCCGCCATATAGATCAATACATGTCCAATTGCATACTGACCAAATAGGCAACTCCGGAGCAAGTGGAGTGCACCAACACCTTTCGCTGAGCTGATAGCCTACTTGGAGGACTGTCAACCTATCAATCAGGACCTACGGGCATGAAACGCAGCGTCCCCAGGCAAAAGGGACGTCAGTACGAATAAAGTACCGAGTATGTAAGGCATAGGAGCATAAACAAGAACGGTAATATAAAGAGAGATATAGGAGATACAACCTGTAACATCTGAGTGCCTCTAGGGACTACTGACATGAATATACATAAACTTTTAAAACATTCGCCTCTGTGGGAATCATTATCATCATATCGTACCCGGCCTCAAAGAGGACTCGGTAAAAACATACCCGACCATCATAAAGCTCGGTAGAATCGTACCCGGCCACGTGGAGCTCGATAAACCCAACTTATCAGTGGTTGCACAATAGGTACCGTACGCGACCGACAATAGCGCGGCTCGGTAGAGTAAAATAGATACATATATGTAATGCATGCTCAACTCCTGTAATCACATTCTAAATCTTTTGGAGTGACTTAAGAACATTATGGACATCACTGCCATCAACATGAATCTTACTAGGACTTAAGGATCACACACTTGTTTAGAATAACTTTATAAGGAAAGAACAACATGAACAATCTTAGTTTTTAGGAGTACATCTGCTATGAATTAGCATACCGTTTATGTTCCATGTCACTCTAGATCATGCCAAAAGAAAGAAGTAAGTGCCTTAACATACCTGGAGAACCTTTGTTAAAATTTTGGACGAAGCTTCTTCTGCTATTTTGAGCCTAATGAACGCAATAGGCTTCCTGTAGTTGAAGTGTTGAAGTTGGACGAATTTTTTCTAAAGAACGTCCGTCTTCAACATTTCCTTGACACAAATTAGTTTCTGAATTCCAATCTTAAGGAAGAAATCTTTCTTGCACTCTTTTGGGAGGGAGAAACATTACTATGTAAGGGAAATTTGCTTCTATGCCAAATATAAACCTGTGAATCCTCACTTCACGTAGCAACGAGTGCTAGATCCAGTCCGCCAAAGCATGACAAAGCGTGAATGATTATGCCTTTTATATTCGGATACGAGCTTTACAATTTCCTCCATATTAATAGATGAATTTCTTGATTCCAAAGACTAACCAATAAATACTTACTGTTTATGGACAATACAAATGAAGTTATTGTTTAATCCTCCTAAATTACTTTTCTCTGCTTTTGATTCCCATCCAAAGAATAATATCATATTATATTTGCAATCAGACACTATGTGCTGCCCGTCACTACATTTTTGACCAATTTCCCTTTATGCTTAAGAGAGGTAACCTATTATTTTCAATCAAAGAATGTGACCTTTATCTTTAAGTGGGCCCTGCTTAGGATGACTAAGCCCCTTTAGATGCTCCAAAGTGTAACCTTTAGGCAAGACTTTTATCTTAATTTAAAGTGGGGCTGCCACGTTCTATTTTGGAGATAATTATAAATTTTTATCCAATTATTAGTTAATCGGATAATGTCCCGTTAACCGATAATTAACCAATTACCCGAAAATTTGAGAATTATCCGATTTACTTAAAATATTACTCTACCTTTCATATACCTTATACATCTTTCTATCATGGCCATGTGGTACCTTGTATGGTACTAGGCCATAAATACCGGGTATTCTAGCTCGGGCCATATTTACCCATAATGCCACATTTTGACAAAAATTCGTTTTCTCATACTTGATGCCCCTTTCACCTTCGTGAATTTACTAATCACTTGTAAAATAACATAATCCTTATAATCTTCAAATAATCTTTTCCTTGGACTACTGTCAATTACCTTACGACAAATTTAACACAAAATACTGTTGGGTGCAATACCGTCTTAACTTAATGTTGTAGGACGTCACATCAATTGTAATATATAACTGCGGGATGTAATATTGACTTAATATTGCAGGGTGTAATATCATTTCCCCCTTTGGAACATTCGTCCTCGAATATTGACTAATGCTCTTATTATTTTCATAACTTATAGGCCTTGTGAATACCTTAGTACTCTTCTTGTCATTTAAGCAATTGCTTTGTGAATAAATCCAAAGTCTAGGGTATTTCCCTCCTTTAGTATTTTTGCTCATATTATGACTTGTGGTCAAAATCTTCCTAATCTTGCAACTTCTGTTACTTGCTGTCATGCAGCCTGTATGACCCTGGCTTTGTAGGTGCACTTATGCGATTTATATTTCCTATTCCCCTTTTTTTCCCAATATGTTGCCCTTTCTTTATATATATAATGCTTAATAGGATGCCTCTCTGGGCCAATATAGTTGTACTGAAGTCCTTTGCTCGATATTTTGTAGAACTTGCGAATGTGGCCATATGGTTACGCATTCATATGACTTTATTGCATTTACATGGGTTATACTATACCATAATTTTTCTGCTTCAATCTACCTTTACTGAGGTATGCTTATCAAGTTCCGAGATACTTTTGTTGCCTATACATTAGGTATAAATCTCATTCCTTCATCACCGTTCGTCTTCTGAATGACGGCTTAATCTCATCTCATATTTTGTGACTTTTTCTCATCCATTGTTGATTCACCTCAATATTAATCTACAATACGCCACTGCTAACTTGAAATTTCTTGCGGCATATCTTGCCACTAAGGCTTACGGTACATCGAGGAACATTTGAAGTAATTTTTCCTGATCCACTTAGGGGTGATACTATACTTTAGTGACCGTATTTTATGGCATCCCAATATGATTCACTTATGTGGGTTTCTTAATATCGTACAATCGATAAAATACTCTTCAAATCATTACTCGCTCGGAGGTCTAAACGCCATCCTTTATCCATCACAATTACACCCTCGTTGTATTATCAGGACAAAATTCCATCTTTTCTAAATGCTACTATTCTTAGACTCCTTTGAGTTCATTCAGGCTATACTGAATTTTCTATAACTTAGAGAAACCATCAGCTCATCTTGTTTTCATGGATTTAATCCTGAGGATTGATCCATTCTCGTCGCCTTTTCACTTGCGTTTCCTCATTATTACTCATGTTTTCTTAAAACTTTGTCGCTCTACCATATTTCAGCTTGCAATATCTATTTATAATACTCGAAACTTTCCTTCAATTTGCTTGCACCGTAGACTTCCTTATGGTATTCTGAAATGTCAAGCGATACATCACATCATCTCCAACTCTTCTCTAATCTCTTAACTAAATCTCTTAGTACTTAGAAACCATAGGTTGGAAGACATGTCGTTGACGATGCCGCTATCATTCCCGATTATTGGATCCCGTGCTTATAGCCTTCTACCTGAAGTATGGACTAGTCACGATCTCCTGCCTTTAGGTATCTCGTACATTTTTCACCTTTACCTTACTTACCTTAAAGTCTCATATCGTAACTTCTATCTCTTTTCTGACCTCCCTTCCACCTAGGTGTAATTTACATCCATAACATGTTCTATTATAGTACTCACACCTCTGGTACATACACAATCCGATGAGAGCTTTGTACTGACTTTTTATGAGGCTGGTATTTCTTCTAATTGGCTTCGCTGTAGAGCCATTATAGATTATAGTGGTTGTGTTATTTCTCTTGAACATCTGATATTAAGAGGCATTATGTTCTCAAGCAAAACTTCTATAATTTTTCTAGGTCCAATAATCAGACTCATGATTTACTTAGTTGACGTAATTATTTAGTTTCCTCTTCCTTCTGATCAAACTTTATGTAGGCATAAGCTATCTTCCGATATGTGGCTCATGGTATTAATTATTACGTTAGCATTACATAAGCGTTATGGAATATCCATGGTACAATCCTCTAACAATTCAATCCTTTGTCTGTGTCCTAGGCTCAATTCTCTCTTTTAACTTATACCAGAGCCTTCTATGGCTGTATGATTGTCAACAAATATGCTTCCTGGATAATGTTCCATTCTTGAGTGTATCCATAACGTACTAATTCTGCATCATTGTTAAAATAATGCTTTCGTTCCGTCTTAGCTTTTTTTAAACGTAAGCTATTACTTTTCCTGATCTTTCTGCCCCTTGTTGCGTCCACACTTAGCTTATCTTAGTGCCCATATATATTGAAATTTCATACAACTCATATGATCATGAATATCACTTCTGATTTTACTCCCTGTTCATTAGCCATTGTAGGTGTCATTTTCTTAGGGAGTGCATAAAAAGTTGTTTTGAGGCTATTGTCACACGACCATTTCCTCTTTAGGTCATTGTACTGAGGTTGAAACCTTCTTCCTTATTCCTCAGCCAGTTTTAGTCGTATTACTTAGGGAAGACCTTTTGAATCTAGTAAATATGCGAGCTTATTATATCTTATTCTCGATATAATTTTTTTTATGTTCGTGCTTGCTTGTAATTATCCGTAGTTACTTACCTCCATACTCATTTGCTCGTAGGACGGCTTCTGAACTAAAGTTTTGACTGTCTTCTCAGTGGAATTGTCTTTACTTCCGTAACACTCATATGGTACCTTTAAGTACCCCAACCTCTATTTGAATATCTCTAGAGTATTATGATAAAATTCTCCGAGGCTGAATTTCCCATGATGAGTTCTGCTATGTTTATCTTACACGATCTGATAACTCTTCTGTACCCCTCTATTTAGCCATAACTGGGATTTTTTTGACCAATTACTAACTACTCCTTGGCCCATTCTCATATTAATATTCCTCGTAATCTTTCTTGGGTTATTTTTTTGTCTTAGATTATGTCTCACACTAGCTCCTTATTTATTAATAACAGCTCGGACATGAACCTTTACTTCCACTTATTTACGTCGCGCTTGCACCATATTCTTAAATTGTAGTGTATCTATAGGATTTGGATAAGTGCCATCTCATTTCTCTTTCATTTATCGCACTCTTCCTCTACCACTTCATAGTGTGACGAGACCGTAACTCAAACACGACGATCTGTCCGGCCTAGCGAACTTTCAATGCCAAAGTTAGCTAGTCAGCCTACCCGGAAGCTTAGTAGAACTTAAGAAAGACTAAGCTTGTAGAAACTTGGCGAAGGAAACTAGTAGTTGGAATAACGAACTCTTTTAATAAGAGAACTTTGAGAACTTTACAATACTTTGAATGCTTACAACTTTGCTTGATTGCTTCTTGGATTCCAAATGCCAACCCATATTTATAGGGGAGGCTTACAAGTTCTAGAGGTTCTAGAGAGTTCTATAGCCTTCTAGCTATGTACATGTCCTAGAATTCTATGGAGAGTTCTACTACATTCTAGGTAGATACAAGAGTGTTCTAGAGAGTTCTAGAGTGTTCTCGAGAGTTCTAGAGAGATCTAGAGAGTTCTAGAGAGTTCTAGAGAGTTCTAGAGATCTCTATAAATCTCTACACCTAGCAGAATATACAAGATAACTCTAGAGGGGTCTAGAGTCTTCCAGGGCCTTCCGGGGCACGCTGGACTGTTCCGGAAGCATTTTGGAGCTGTTTTGAGCCTGTTTTGGGGTGAAAATAGTGCCGTCCGTAACATTCTCCCCCGCTCAATCTCGCGACGACCTCGGTGCGTGCTCCTTGTAAGCCTGGATGAGGTCTTGGTGATTCCACAAAGTTAGTTCATGCTCCCAGCTCGCCTCGCTGTCGGGAGACCCTTTCCACTTGACAAAGTATTCAGTATAGCTTGGGTGAGTCCCCCGTCATGGAATAATGCGGTGCGCAAGGATCTCTTCTGCTTCTTTCTCTGGCACCGTTGTGATGGCCGTTGGTGCTCGCTTAGACCCTCCTCGGCTTGGATCTTCCTTGTCTTGATGATATGGCTTCAAAAGACTCACATGGAAGACCGGATGCATTTCTAAATGTGATGGAAGAGTCAAGCGGTAGGCTAGTTTGCCAATGCGTTTCTCTACTGGAAACGGCCCCTCTAGCGCCTTACTAGCCCTTTATGCACCTGGCCGGATCTTCGACGCTGGTGAGGAAGGAGTTTTACCATGACCAAGTCTCCTTCCTCGAACTCCAAGTGACGCCTCTTAACATCGGCCCATTTCTTCATTTTCTGCGCTGCCTTTGCTAAGTAGACTTTTGCCAAGTCTGCCTTTTCGTGCCAGCCTTTGGCAAACTTGTATGCTGACGGATTGGGCCCTTTATAACCAATGGCCAAAGTTTGTGGCGTCATCGGTTGTTGTCCCGTTGCTAACTCGAATGGACTTGCCCCTGTTGACTCGCTCTTCTGCAGATTATAAGAAAATTGGGCAATGTCCAATAACTTGGCCCAATCTTTTTGGTTGGCGCTGACAAAGTGGCAAAGATATAACTCCAGCAAAGCATTCACCCGTACCGTTTGCCCATCAGTTTGAGGGTGAAAGGTTGTAGAGAAGTTGAGTTCGGACCCCATGATTTTAAAAAGCTCCATCCAGAACCTTCCCGTGAAGCGGGGGTCCCGATCGCTGATAATGGTCTTCGGAATGCCCCAATACTTCACCACATTTTTGAAAAATAGTCGAGCAGCGTCCTCGGCAGTAAGCTTTGTTGGACCAGGAATGAATACGCCATATTTGCTGAAGCGGTCCACTACAACCATTATGTTGCTGCAGCCTTCGGACTTGGGTAGTGATGTGATGAAGTCCATGGAAATGCTTTCCCATGGCCTCTCTGCAATAGGCAATGGCTCCAAAAGACCCGCTGGTGGGCGTTGTTCAACCTTGTCTTGCTGGCACACAAGACAAGTTTTTACGTATAGCTCCACGTCGTCCCGCATGTGGGGCCAAAAGTATGCTCGTTCAATCAGCGCCATCGTCCTTTGGACTCCAGGATGGCCTGCCCATCTGGAGTCATGACTTTCCCGGATGATCTCCTTCCTTAAGCCTCCCCATTTTGGCACATAACCCCTATTTCCCTTGGTGAGGAACAGCCCGTCCTCTAGCCAAAACTGGCGTGTCTTCCCTTGACGTGCCAATTCCAACAAATTTTTGGTTTGCGGGTCATGTTCCAGCCCCTCCTTGATGCGATCCACTATAGGGAAATTTGGGCTTGTGATGGAGGCAAGTTCGGCCTTTCTGCTCAGTGCGTCGGCCACAACATTTCCCTTGCCCGGCTTGTACTCCATCACGAAATCAAACTCTGCTAAGAAAGCTTGCCACCGAATTTGTTTTGGTATAAGCTTCTTCTGCTTAAGGAAGTAACTGGTGGCAACATTATCCGTCCTCACGATGAACTTGCTGCCCATGAGATAATGTCTCCACGTCCGTAAACAGTGTACTACGGCGGTCATCTCTTTTTCTTGGACCGTGTAGCGCTTTTCTGTATCATTTAGCTTACGACTTTCGTAAGCCACAGGGTGCCCTTCTTGCATTAGGACGCCTCCCAGGGCAAAGTCAGAGGCGTCCGTCTGCACCTCGAAAGACTTGGTATGGTCGGGCAAAACCAATACCGGCTCCTTGATCATGGCGGCCTTTAACTCCTCAAATGCTGTTTGGGCCTTATCAGTCCACTCCCAGGTCCGGTTCTTCTTCAGTAGATCTGTGAGTGGCGCGGCGATGGAAGAGTAGCCTTTAATGAACTTCCGATAGTAGTTAGCCAAGCCAAGGAAAGACCGAAGTTCTGGAACTTTCTTCGGCGGCTCCCAATCCTGTATCTACCGAATTTTGGACTCATCCATCCGTAGCTTTCCTTCACCAACAATGTGTCCTAAGAAGGAGACTTCTCGTCGAGCAAATGCACATTTCTCCTTCTTGACATAAAGCTCGTTCGTGCGGAGTACTTGGAAGACTTGTCTTAGATGATTTACATGACCCTCCAGTGTGTTGCTATAGATGATAATGTCGTCCAAGTACACCACTACGAACTTGTCTAAGAAAGGTTGTAGGACATGGTTCATGAGGGTGCAAAACGTTGCAGGCGCATTGGTGAGTCCGAAAGGCATCACAAGGAACTCATATGAGCCGTACCTTGTGACGCATGCTGTCTTAGGCTCGTCTCCCTCCGCAATGCGGACCTGGTAGTACCCCGATAGCAAATCCAGCTTGGTGAACTAACGAGCTTGCCCAAGCTGGTCGAACAAGTCGGCAATGAGTGGTATCGGGTACTTATTCTTGACCGTGATCTTGTTAAGCGCCCGGTAGTCGATGCAAAGTCGAAGTGACCCGTCGTGCTTCTTCTGGAACAATACCGGCGCTCCATAAGGTGCTTTTGATGGACGAATATAGCCCATGTCCATCAACTCCTTCAATTGCCTCCGTAATTCCTCAAGCTCCGGAGGCGCCATCCGATAAGGCACGGCAGCTGGCGGGGTGGCACCTGGTTCCAGCTCTATCTTGTGATCCACCTCCCTTTTAGGTGGTAACCTCTTTGGTAGCTCCGGTGGCATGACGTCTTGGAACTCCTCCAAAACGTGCTGGACCTCGGGTGGCATGGACTCAGTTGTAGGAATGGCAGCTTCTTCCTTTAAGGCAACAAGGTAGGTTGGCTCTTCCTTCTTGATGCCCTTTGAGAGTTGCATGGCCGAAATTTGTTTTTCTTGGAGTCGGGTTTCCCGCTCTAGTGGAACTAGATGGGTGTTGCCTTCCTCCAAGATATATAAGGAGTTCGCAAAGGGAATTGGGACGACCTTGACCCTGTCCATGAACTCAATACCCAAGACGAGTGGATAATCGTCCATGGTCACGATCGAGAAGTTTATGTGGCCGTGCCAATTGCCTAAGCGAACCGGCACATTGCGGGCAACTCCAAAGGTTTCTGTTGGTGCAGCATTGACGCCCTTGAGCCAACCTCGGCTTGTCTCGTACCGGATGCCCATATCCTTAGCCTGCTGGAAAGTGAGGAAGTTGCTGTCGGCTCCAGTGTCAACTAATGCCTTCACGGTATGCTCCCCAATCTTGGCCTCGGCAAACAACCTCCCTTTCTTCTCGTTCTTGGGCACCTCAACTTTTGCCTGAATTGAGCTTAGAAGCCGCATGGCCCCAATCTTTGCTTCCTCCTTCTCGTGATCCTCGATTAAGGCCGAAAGCTTACTCTTTTTGGGGCAATCCCTCGCATAGTGTGGTCCATCACAAAAGAAGCATTGGACCGGGGTCTTCGGTTTGGGAGGGAAATCTCTACGTCCCTTGGCCCTTTCTGATGCCTCCTTGCCCTTAGGCGGGTCTCCCCCGCTCTTTCCCTTGCCGCCCTTGTCCTTGGGTTTAGGTTTCTCCACTTACCTAAACTCAATAAGGGACTCGGCAATGGATATGGCAGTGGTCAGGTCTTGTGCACCACGGCGTTGGATTTCAAGCCTTGCCCACTGCTGCAACCCGTCCATGAAGGCAAAGAAAGCTTCTTTATCAGGGTAGTCAGGGATTTCGAGAAGTACCTCTGTGAACTCTTTGACGTACTCCCGGATGGTTCCTTTGTGCTGCAAACGCCTTAGCTTGCCACGAGCTTCCTCCTCGACGTTGCTTGGGTAGAACTGCTTCTTGAGTTCTGCCTTGAAATCTGCCCAAGTCTTGATAGAGCAAGTGCCTTTCTCTATGTCGCTTTGTCTTCTCCTCCACCAAACCATTGCGGTGTCCTCGAGGAAAAGACTACCCATGCTTACCTTTAGAGCCTCATCTTGCATGTCGAGAGCCCTAATGTATTGCTCCATGCTCCAAACAAAGTTGTCTAGTTCCCTCGCGTTTCTAGACCCTTTGAAGTATTTGGGTCGGGGAACATCTATTTTGGAAGGGGTAGTCCTTACCTCGGACGTAGTGGCAGTGCCTTGTGCAAGAGCCCTTTTGCACAAGTTGAGCTCCTCCTTGGTGCTCTCCAGCTCATGTGAAAGCCTCCCTAGCCCTTCCCGCATGGACGAAATCTCTGTCTGGTGTTTCTCCTCCACCGCCTGAAGACATTGCGCCAGGACTTGATTCACGACGGATCTCCTCCCGCAATCCGTCTAGGCCCTCCTCGACCCTTTGTTCGACCCCCTCGAACCTTTGGTCGGCCTCCATGAACTTGTCCTGCCCATCGGCAATGGCCAACTCCACCTTGGCCAGCCTTGTCTCCAACTCCCCCATGACGTCCCTGGAGCGAGACCTTTGGCCCTTAGATTTGTTCCCTTCGGTTTGGGTGAGTTCACTGCCGCCTTCCATACTCCCTTAGATGTTCCAACGAACCTGACGCTCTGATACCAATTGTGACGAGACCGTAACTCAAACACGACGATCTGTCCGGCCTAGCGAACTTTCAATGCCAAAGTTAGCTAGTCAGCCTACCCGGAAGCTTAGTGGAACTTAAGAAAGACTAAGCTTGTAGAAACTTGGCGAAGGAAACTAGTAGTTGGAAGAACGAACTCTTTTAATAAGAGAACTTCGAGAACTTTACAATACTTTGAATGCTTACAACTTTGCTTGATTGCTTCTTGGATTCCAAATGACAACCCATATTTATAGGGGAGGCTTACAAGCTCTAGAGGTTCTAGAGAGTTCTATAGCCTTCTAGCTATGTACATGTCATAGAATTCTATGGAGAGTTCTAGAGAGTTCTACTACATTCTAGGTAGATACAAGAGTGTTCTAGAGAGTTCTAGAGTGTTCTAGAGAGTTCTAGAGAGATCTAGAGAGTTCTAGAGAGCTCTAGAAAGTTCTAGAGAGTTCTAGAGAGTTCTAGAGAGCTCTAGAGAGTTCTAGAGATCTCTATAAATCTCTACACCTAGCAGAATATACAAGATAACTCTAGAGGGGTCTAGAGTCTTCCAGGGCCTTCCGGGGCACGCTGGACTGTTCCGGAAGCATTTTGGAGCTGTTTTGAGCCTGTTTTGGGGCGAAAATAGTGCCGTCCGTAACAATAGTCACTAGAACCATTTAATTCTGACTTAATGTCACATCACCACATATTCCCCTTTTAAGGGAGTGGTTAAGAGTTGAAGCCACGAGTATATACTTATAGATGTGTTACCTTTTCATATTTGGCGTCTTTTCACATCATCGATGATCCTTACTCGTCTTGCGACAATTCTTCTGTAACAAAAAAATAAAATTTGTTACTCGCGAGGGTGGCACTTAGTGTAAATAGCACCTACAGTCCCTTAAGATTAACTTTGCTCTCATTACTTACTTTAGTGAAGCATTTTACGGAATGATCATTCTCAGAATTCCTCATGAATCTTCTTTTGTTGTTTATTCTATCATTGCCGGAACGCAAATCTAAAATTTTCATGATGCTAACTATTATCAAATCACTCAACTCCTAATTCATGCTTAGTTTGTCTTTTTCACCATCCCATACTGATTTCTATTACTATGGGGATTAACTCTCCGCTTCGGTAGTCGCATTTGAGTCACGAACTCATCTCTCGAAATGAGGATATAACCTTATGGCCTATACTTTTTTATTGTCTTAAGACCCAACACCTTTCGTTTCTTCCTTTGTTTGACTATAAGTTCTGTAACAATCTAGCGTTTTTATCCATGTATCACACCTTATTCATAATGCCCCTTTATCTCTCTTTCCATTATTCTCCTACTATTCTACATATCCCTTTTCTTGTGAAAACTTTAATACGACATTCATTCGCTCTTAGCTTTCCTTGCTTCGTTCATCGGCTCTTCGAGTTGCTCATCGTCTTTGCTCTACTATGGACGAAAGTCACAATAAAGTAATATTTATCCCATCCAGGCTTTCAGTGCCTGTCTTTTAATTTTTTTTTCATGCTAGTATTCAAATATAATCATAATATTCTATCATAAAAGATCTATTGGCACATTTGTAATACCCTTAGGAAATGTCAACTAACGCAAATAATTCATCAATCATATCTTCTTATACCACTAATGTTAACCCCGATAGGGCATATCCGGGATGGATGTAGCCAATTGTACATACATATGTTACTGTTGAAGGTAACTCAAAAAGCTTATGTTCCTCTGCCTCAATTATAAACACTATTAACCTGTGTTAACTAGGCGTCTCGTACCCTTCTTCATCTTCCTTCTTTCACTTGATGAAAATTGTACTTTTCTTCTTAATCTCTCATTGTCCCTCACCATAATGATGGATATGTATTCTTGCCTTAAGGATTCTTATTAGGAAGTTTACACTTTTCAGTATACCCATGATCTACTAAATACCTCATATTTAATTATCGTAGGCATCATACAAATATCAATTCCCCTGACTCATCTCTTCCACAGTTATGTCCCTTATCGACCGTCTTTCAAAATCAAATCATCGTTTTATTACGAGTAAAATACAATTTTAAAATCTGAATTCTTATAAGTGAGCTCTACCACACGATATCGAGTACGAAGAAGAATGACAATCATAAATTCGCTGTAGCCCCCTGCTTATAAGTGTGGTGCACGACACAACCATAAACAAGACTTTACTAGACACGGCTAGTAGACATCCCTAGGAAAGAATTGCTCTGATACCACTTTTGTCACAATCCAAACCAAATGGGCCGCGACGAGTACCTAGTGGCTTACTCAACCGAGTACCAATATAAAATATCTTTCTTATCATACTATCATGAATAAATGGGCCAAGAGGCTCATCATGAGATAACAAGAATGAAGCATAAGGGAATACTCAACATTTGACGACCTAGCATAATTTGCAAACTTATACATGTGACATGCAGGCTTATAATGCCGACATGACCATTTGTAAACTCACTACCTCGTCACTACCTCGTCGGGGTTAGGCCAGGCACTTACCAGCACATGGGGTCGGTTATGCTGATGCTACACTTCTGTTTTTGTGCACAGGTCAGGAGACAGCTCACGGACCACATCACTAGATTGGGAGTGTGCCTTCAGTTCAAAGACTTTTAGGTAGTTCGCTGGTGTGGGCGGGTCCTAAATCTCTTCTATGTCATTTCTGTTTGTTTTCATTGTATCGAAAGAGACTCCTTATATATTTTCTTTCAAACTCTTATTTGTAGTATTTTATAGAAGTCTGTGAGTGCTGTTACACTAAATCTTGGGTAGAGGATAATGTTAACTTTTTTTTCCTTATTTCTTTAATTTAATGTTAAATTAAGACTTTCGCTTAAATTTATTGTTTTTATCATTATCTTGTTGAAAATTAGTTGAAAAGGTATGTTTAAGTTGGCTTGCCTAGCTCCGATAGTAAGCGTTATCACGACTCCCGATTGTGGGAAATTCGGGTCGTGACATTTTCAGTATATATTGAAATATTAGTCTTGAAAGTTGTTAAATTCAAAATTTTATATATATAGTGTGTGCGCGCTTGTGTGTCCAACAATTTAACATTTTAGCTTTAAAAATATACACAAAATTTGTAAACTAGCCTTATTGTTTAAACTCGAATCGGCCCAATCAAATGGGCTATAATTAATGGTTATCATTGTGACGAGCCTCCTCTCACGAAAGGGTTTTTTTTTCATATCTATACCATATACCAAAGCTTATTACCAAAAATAGTCATAATTTAGTATTTACCCGAGTTATCCACAGTTTCACTATAAATATATACCAATTCAAAATTAGGTAGATTTTCTCATAAAAAGCGCGCGAAATTATAGGAACTAGATATGCGTGTGATTTTATCACCATTAAATTCGAATTTTGAAACGGAAGGAAATCTCATTGCTGCGTAATTCTATCCTTCTCCATATATTTTCCACCGTTGATAGCCATTAAAAAGCTTGAAAGCTTTAAATTCAAATTTGGATTTTCAAAAATCATTATTTGTTTGAATTAGGTGTTGTTGTAAATAAAATACATTTAGGAGTTTATATCTCAATTTTGAGGGATTTTGGTGAAGATTAGACTTGGTTTTGACTAAATTTCAGATTGAAACTCGTCGAAGAAGAAGAAGACATATTTCCAGAAATTGTAGATAAATTGTAGAATTGTAGATAAAATATAGATAAATTGTAGATAAATTGTAGATTGGGAATGCTAAAACTTCTACAAGTCTTCTACAATTATGTCGAAAATGCCAATTACGCTACAATTGAAATGGGAATTGGGGTATTAAAATTCAATGTATTCAGTTTATAGATATCTTGTAGATAAAATTTCTAAAAATAAAATACAAATCAGTTTAAGTATTGTATAAATTTGTATTATTTTTAAGAATATCTACAAAATTACTACATTTATACAACAATTAAACTACAATCTTGTGTAAAAAAATACTGACAACAAAATTTACTCTTCATCTACAAAATTTCTACATACAAATTACAAGAATTATAGTACGTACCTTTACTAAAATTGATAGTAAGAAATGTTTAATTTTGTGTTTAGAGAACTGACCATAATCATGTCTCTTTGTTGTTACAACAAAAATTAGAGAAAAATCGATGTCTTTGTAAAAATAATTCGTACATTTGCTCGCTTTTGTTATATTTACTAATGAACAACCCTCGATATGGTGATTAATGAACCCGCCATAATCATTTACAAGTTACAGAATAAAGTTAATCACCATCTTCAATAGAATTTTTCTGGTTGTACTAGGGGGACGAAATTGTGGACTGCTAATTGGGGATTGCTAATATTGGAGGAATTAACTGAAGATAAATGTGGAGTGTGGGGGTGGGAGGAGAGAAACATGTAAACTAAAATTGAAAAATATATGCTCATAAAATCACGCCTACAATAAATGAAGCAATAATTATACCCTTAATTTGAATTATGATATATAAATGGTAATTTGATATACTTAAATATAATAAATACAATCCTTAAATATGTGAGGTAATAAGGTTTGGTATATGATATAAATAGGTAAAAATCCCTTCACAAAATATCATATTCTAGTCCAAATCGATACTTCACATGCTTTAACAAATGGGGCACTACCTGAACTTAATAATTTTTTATAACTTCCAAACACCTATTTTTTCTTTTTTTGGTTAAAGGGATGCATTTATATTGCTAATGAAGGGATATAAGGATCCCCTGTCAAATCCGGAAATAGAACCAAAGTATGGAGGATGTTAAAATTACAATCCAAAACATATCCAGAAAAAGTAATTCCTAGGATATTTGTCCAAAAACTTTGGTTTGCAAACACCGAATGAACTACCATTATGGTCAACCTTTGAACTTTTTACTATTAATAATTTGACATTAGATTATAATTATAAATATTGATATTTTTTTGGAAATAATTATACATGTTTATTATCGTCAATTGGGCACAATATATTCCACCGCTAGTTAAGTCTTTTTTCATATATTATAAATTCACTTTATTTTATAGGTTTGATAAAGTTATTAGCATTCTAATGCTAGGGATATTAAAATACCAAAAATATGTGCAAAGGTAGATCTCCTCATTTACCCAATTAAATATTAGTTCGATTATGATAACCTACGTGACAAAGTGCTCTTTATGAAACTAAAAATTAAAGCTTAATGAGTGCCTTAAGTCTTTAAAAAACAATACTTAAATTAATGTACTAGTAAGATAATCTCCCTTTTTTGGAATAATGCATTTGACTCGTTTTTGTGGGTATCTTAAATTTAAATATGCATTAAATACCATATATTGCAGAGCTAATCAATTGATGTTATAACTTTAGATCCATACACTATTATGCTAGATCATTTTTTATGCGGAAAAGTTTAAATAAATTTTATCTAAACTTCACTTAAATATGCGTAGATTCATAATTATATTGATTGTACATACCCTACATATAACGTCAAGGATTTACTAAAAAACTTGTCAGATTATATGCTAAGATGATCGGCCATTTTTTGGAGATTTTATGCACTTAGACAACTTTTGTCTCTAGTTGTATCAACAACAACAACAACAACAACTACCCAGTATACTCCCACCAGGTGGGGTCTGGGGAGGGTAATATGTAGGCAGTCTTACCCCTACCCAAAAGGGCAGAGAGGCTGCTTCCATGCGACCCTCGGCGCATATGACAGAATGAAAAGCTGCATTGGAAAACAACGACAAAATTAGTAACCAAGGCAAGACAAAACAAAATAACAAAACAAAGCATAAGTAATCCTGCAGAAATAACGTAAATGGTTATGTAAACATAAGGAACATAAATACCGTCGCAACCAAGAGGGGACCTAGGCTAAAACACTAGACATCGATGGGTAACCCTACTATCCCACACCCAACCCCGAGTGAGGCGAACGAAGGACTCTAAGAGCCCCTATCCTGCAACCCTGATTCTAGACCTCCAGACTCCCCCATCGAGGGTCATGTCCTCGGTAACCTGCATTTTAGTCATGTCCTGCCTAATCACCTCTCCCCAATGCTTCTTAGGCCTCCCTCTACCCCGCCGACCACCAGATTCATATAATTTGAAAGGTAAATTAAATCTTTATGCTTATTAACTATCTTTGACACTCGAGTTTAAAGTTCTAAAAATAACCTCATCTACTTTTGAATAAGACAAAATATCTTCTTGATCATGAATAAATGATCAAAATGAATTGGATATATTGGAAAGTTCAACGATAACCAACTATTAGTATGAATTATAACAACTCACAATTAAAAGAAAATTATCAAATAATGCTATATAATTAAAGAATTATTTCAACCTAATCATTCGATTTTTTAGAAGTAATGACTCTCATTAATCTGTACACTTTTTAGTTAACAATTCTTATAATTTTATAAATTAAAATAATTTGAAATTATGTCCATATCACATATGAACTACATACTATTTCATACATTTCATATAGCAGTTCCTAGTGTTAAGATTGTTCCATATTTTTTTTGATAAGATAATATTGTTACACAAAATTTATGGAGTATATTTATTCTTCAAATTTTCTAAATTAAAAATTTAATATGTAAGTTCTTAATATATTTTTTTGTTCGAAACAAAACTTTACATTTCTAGAGCGTTAAACCAGAAAGTAACTACAATATTTAATGAAATAAATCTGAAAAATTATATATTACACAAATAATAAATATGTGTCCTTTTCTCACGTTGTAGTAAAATTATAAAAGAATAAATGGATAAGGCTTCATCATAAGTTTTATATGATAAATTAAACCCGTTTTTAAGTTAATTTAACATAAGCTACTGGATTACTCAAGTACTTCGGATATTACCAACTCTTTGCCAACTAGTGCAACAAAGCCGTTCTATGAGCCGGGAGCTAAGCGCAGTTCTATGAATCAAATCAAATATAGAGAATAAAAATAATTAAATAAAATGATTTATATGACTTAATTTAATAAAAATCATAAATACTTAGGAGTAATATTTAGTGGAAAGATAACAATAATAACCTAACCAAAAAAGTAAACACAAGGCAAGGCACTTGGCATTTCAAAATCAAAAAAAGGGAAATAAAGAAACAAAATGCGACGCTTCTCAAACTTCGATTGGCGGACTTGATATTCCAAATTAAAGCAAATCAAATAACTCCCGATAATTCCGACCTCAATCTCTCAGCGGGATTCTCCCCCACTTTATTTTTCCAACAACGAAAGCCCTCCATAAATTCAACGCTTTATATTTACACCGTTTATCTCCCCAAAAATTTAAAAAAAAAAGCCCAAAAAAAAAAAAACATAAGAGAGACCTGCGCTTTATTTTCCACTCACAAAAATTCACTCATTTCTTAGGGTTTCATAAGATCCTTTCCCTCTTCTCTTTGTGCAATACGCGGAGCAATTGATTTTGTTTCTTTCTGATAAACGTTATTTCTAGGGTTTGATGGTGTGAATAGTTATTATAAGTTTAAATCTGTATTGATTTTTCTCGGAGATCTTGAAGAAAAAACGATGTCGGCTTCAGATAAGGAGCTAGAAGAACAACTTGCGGAAGCTGGGAATAAGCTTCGTCAGCCTCCTTCTTCACTTGAGGAACTCATCATCTTGCTTGACGTAAGCCTCTTTCTTATTCCTTTTCGCTTCTATAGAATTATTGCATTTTAATTTTCTTACATGGTGTCTTTTTTGCCTATTTGGTATATCTTAATATGCTGCCGTTGGTGGTATTTTTCTTTGAATGTTCTATTAAGGATATAAAATTGGTATCTTGAAGGTATTCTGGTTCTTGCTCTATAATATCCAGCACTTGAACACTCTTATCAGCTTTTCTTTTTTGTTCGGTAAAGTAACTGTTATCAACACGCACACAAGGAAGTAACCTAATTGTCAATGAGGTGGGAGGAGAACCATGGGGTCTAAGGTTAAAATCCTAGCGGCTGCAAGAATCACTAGGTGATTTCTTCCCCTGTCTAAGACTTGGTGGGCAGGCTTACTCAATACATGTGCGAGTGGCCTGGACACCATCAGCATTACAAAATTGAGAAGTGTTAATGTATTAGGCCACCTTTTGTTGGGCGACTTTCCCCAGTGAAGGTTTATATACATGGATTTGTGTTTGAACAATTTTATTAATCAATTGTCGCCATAGTTTTAGAGTAACTATGGATGATGCATCTTCATGTGTCCAGTTACAGTGACAGTTGTTTCAAAATTTGGAACCCTGTGGAACACCCACCCTTGTTAACTTGCTGATGAGGATTGCATGTTCTGTTGATACAAATGGGAGCTATTAAAGACATGCCAAACTATGTCTTTAGATTATTATTTAGGATATTTGGTTTGTGAGTTTTTATGCTGCCATAATTCTCGTAGGAAAATGCATAAAACCTTTAGCCTGTGCGACTAAAAATGGTGCTAACTAACTGTCATCACTTCCTGAATGTGTGTCTGTGTGACCCTTTGAGGGTCCTCTAATACAAAATCTCCGGGGAAGAGAATCAAGTTGTCCCGCGTTTCTTTCTCTCCCTCTTTAGGTGAGTCATTGAATTTTAGCTAGAGAGATTAACTTCTAAAACTTTTCTGGAAGTCATCCCCCATAGTAGTATGGTGAGGTTATGTGGAGAACTGGAGATTAAGAAATGCCAAAGTTTTTGATAGCAAATAGGAGAATGTAGTTAATTGTAAGTACAAGTGTATATTTTGTTTAATTTTTGATGTAACAAGATTCACAGCAAATGTTTTAAAGCCGGAGGCTTTTGTTGACTTCCTAGGTTCTTTACACTCACGGATATTTTTTTTTTTGGGATGTACTCTTTCCCAGCATTAAGGATATTTCTTACATTGCCTTCCAAAAAAGGTTATGTAGAACTCGTTCTCTTCGAAAAGCACCAAGAAAAATCTTTATGTTATTGCTCATCTGGATCAATTTCTGTGAGAACTACTTTCAGTAATTCTGGTTACTGTGCTTGGCTAATCTTAATATACTTTTTGTTTTTTCTGCTTTAAGCAAGTAGAATCTTCCCTGTCAAAGGTGGAGCAATCACCGGCTAAATCAATGCATGATGCACTTTCTCCATTAATGAAGGCTTTGGTTGCAAATGACCTCCTGAGGCATTCTGATCTTGATGTGAAGGTCGCAGTTGCTTCTTGTATAAGTGAGATAACTAGGATTACTGCACCAGATGCTCCATATGATGATGAGAAAATGAAGGTATGTGAAGTTTGCTTTCTCCTAGTTCTTTATTATATATCAGCCCTCCAATAACATTCCACTTGGTTGATACAGGATGTCTTTCAATTAATTGTATCATCCTTTGAGAATTTACATGACCAGTCCAGCAGATCATATAATAAGAGGGTGTTGATCCTTGAGACAGTGGCCAAGGTCAGGTCATGTGTTGTCATGTTGGATCTAGAATGTGATAAGCTCATTACTGAGATGTTTCAGCACTTCCTTAAAGCTATAAGGTATTGCCATATATCTTAATCGTTCAACAGTAATTTTGTTTCTGTAATGTTTGGTTATTGATTCATGGTATGATGTGCCGCCGCCGCTGCTGCTTCTTCTTCTTCTTTAGCAGAAGTCTTTGATACCAGCGAATATGTCTGAAGTTAGAATCACCACATTCCATCAAAGTGTGTGATTTTAGATTCATGGGATTGTGAGCTTCTCATCATTTGGGTGCCTATACTGGTGTGTCAGCGGGATTAGTGTGATTGTTAGAGAGCAGGAATGAGGAAATCTATTGGCTACTTATTTTAATATCATTATCTAATTTGATCAACTTTTAGGAGTGACATTGGAAATGATTTTCCCTAGAGCTTCTCATCATTTGGGTGCCTATACTGGGGTGTCAGCGGGAGTAGTGTGATTGTTAGAGAGCAGGAATGAGGATGTCTATTGGCTACTTATTTTGAATATCATTATCTTATTTGGTCAACTTTTAGGAGTGATATTGGAAATGATTTTCGCTAGTTGTTAAAGATATTTTATTGCGTTAGTTGAGGGTCTATCGGAAGTCTCTCTCCCTTTCAAGGTAGAGGTAAGGTTGCGTACATCCTACCCTCTCCATACTCCACTTGTGGGATTATGCTGGGTTGTTGTTATTGTTGTTAAAGATATTTAATTGATATGTGACATGACATAATAACATAGTTGTTTGGAGATATTTAGATGAGGATTGGCCAGCAAAAATTTCAGAAGCTTTGCAAAAAAGATTTGGGTTAAAACTTTCCTGCGGCACTTTGGTAGTTTTCTTTTTGAAATGGAAGAACTTCTGGAACAGTGGAAAGAACAATTAGTTTTTCTTTCTTCCTGATAACATTAAAAAACTTATCAAGGACTTGTTCAGAAAATACTCCAAGCATGCTCTTGATAACTATTTGTAAAAGTTGCAAGATGGTAGGTTTTACATCTAAGATGGTATTTAGATGCACGGGTTGTCTATCAATAGTGTACATCTAATCTCTGGAACATTACCCTTCTGTCAGTCCACTCAACTGTGCTCCATGTTAAAGCTCAGAGTAGTTTTCTTTTGAATGGTTGTACGCATGTAATGAATTACTCGTAGCAGTAGTATAACTGGATAATGTCGTTTAAACTTATCAAATAAATGGATAATGTTGATTATGCAATCTTGTGGCCTCTGTTTTCTCCCCCACGTGAGGCACTCGACTTTTCTTATTTTTTTTGTATGCTAATTCCTTTGGAATATGTTTAAGCTTATAGTAGTGAGCTCAACTGAATAGACTGTTCATTCATTGACTTCCACTTTCAGAGAGGATCACCCAGAAAATATCTTCTCATCCATGGCAACTATCATGACTCTTGTGCTGGAAGAAAGTGAAGAGGTACCCCTTGAGTTGCTCACCCCTCTATTGGCTAGTGTTAAAAAGGACAATGAGGTATGTTGTGGTCGAAGAGATGATATATTTTATGTTATTCCTCTTGAGTTCGCTGTAGTCTTGCAACAATGCTAAATTTAATAAGTTTCTCTCAGGAGGTGACACCAATTGCTAAAAGGTTGGGGGAGCAAGTATTTGCAAACTGTGCAGAGAAGCTTAAACCTTACTTGACGCAAGCAGTAGAATCATTGCACCTCTCTTTGGATGAGTACAATAAAATTGTTACTTCAGTGTGTGAAGGGACTCTTCCAGCTGTTGATCATATCAATGACAGTGTACCAAAGGAACAATTGGTTAGTCAACTTTTATTTCTAAGTTATTCTGTATCTGAACTTTTGCTGCTGCATTATTGCTTTACAGATTAACATGAAGTCTAACTTTACCTTTACATTTTCCCGCGTAATCTAGGGAGTCTAAGACAATAATCTTTCTCGTGTTTAAGTTGTGGGTTTAGTTAATATCTGCTGGCCTGATAGTGATGATGTTGTGTTGATGTTCACTAAGTTAAAAAGTCCCTTTCCTATTCCTGTTGAAAACCTGATATGCATTCGTTGTTCCTCAAGGCTTAGATATGATAAGGGCCTGTAAGTTTTAGTTTCTTTTTCTAACAGTACATACTTGTTTTTCTTCCCTTGCTTCAGTTTGAGTAAGTATTTGATTTTGTAATTGAATTAGAGACGTAAAATGGCTCCACCAATTATAAGAGGGAGCAAAAAAGTGCCTTGAAAGAGAGTTTCTGCCTGCAATGTATTTGTCCAGTGAGATGATAAAGCAAATACATTGTCCTTTCTGTAAAAACATATGTATAAATCATAGCAATAAAGGATCAACTCTTTTTTTTTACATGATCTATGCATGTGTGGTGAGTAACTATTGTTGGAAAGTATAGCTCTCTTGATGTAACTTTAACTAGTTAATTCTGAATGCAAATTTGCATTTGTCGGTGCTTGTGTCTGTTGACTGATGCGGTAACTGCTGAAATTCTGCTGTTTCATTCGGAAGATATCTATCTATTTTGCCTTGAGAGGGATAGTTACTTATGCATGGCTCTTGGAAAGAGTCAAGGCTGCAAATCATGTTTCTCTCATCTCTTTCACTCATATTGACAATGTAATCAATTTACTTGTACGGTGATAGTACATTTGGTGCTATATCTACTTTAAATTATATCTGCTTGTCTAAACGAAAATCTACTTCCTTGTTCTTTCCATGTTGACCTGTCACATATCAGGAATTGAATTCATTATTTTCTTTTTTCTTTTTCCGATGTTGATTCTGATCTACTAAGTGCAACCCAGTATAATCCCATTTAGTGGGGTCTGGGGAGGGTAGTATGTACGCAGACCTTACCCCTACCTTGGGGTAGAGAGGCTGTTTCCAAATAGACCCCCATCATCCTTCCCTCCAAGAACTACCCACCTTTGCTCTTGGGGAGACTCGAACTCACAACCTCTCGGTTGGATGTGGGGGTTGCTTACCATCAGAGCAAGCCCCTCTTGTCAAAAATTTGGACCATTTCTCGATTTGTGCGTGTCATCCTTGCGCAGGGGCCATGCTAATCTTCTCTGTATCGTTCCAATTTGATTCTGATCTACTATTGTTGCAATTTTTTTGCCTGAGTAACTGCTTGAAGGTCTGTTATTTATAACTGCTAACAATGTAAGTATCCTTATGCCCCCTCCTGAAGTTTTGATATTGATGATCTGTATTGATGTGTTTTCAAGGCTGCTGAGGGCAAGTTGGCTGATCTTCCAGAGGCTGCTCCGGCAACTCAGGTGTGAGACTTTTGAATAACTTTGATAAATGTTTTTTTCCCAAAATTCTTGTCATAAATTTATTGTATATTGCCTCTGGATCATATAATTTAGGGTGATGGGAGCAAAGTAGCTACAGCATCTTCAGATGAGGCAGGCCAGGCATGTGGTTTGGATATTATATAGGTGTTTGGACACATTAATATTTGCAAATAATGAAATATTAATTGCAAATGAATGCGTCTTTTGCAATTTTGTCCGTTATTTCAACTTTACTTAAAATAGAGAGTTTGAAGTTGAAAATCATGTTTGAGGAGTATTTCAAGTGAAATAATGGTTCACTCACGAAATTTCAACTCTTTTCCCAAGAGAAATTCATTTCCTAACACAGTGAACAACTCCAAATACTCTTTTTCAACTTCAACTTCAAATGCTTATTTTTTCACCTTCAACCAAATGTTGCCCTAATGGGTCCTTAGTTTTTTTTTGTGTTGGTAAATCAGTGAATATGGCCTTTTTGAGCCAGTAATGTCTTTAATATTTGTAATGGGTGGTGTGGGACTGAACATGTTATCACCATAATATTCTTATGGTGTGAAAACATCGTTGGCTAGCTGTTATTACAAGATATTTATTTGGTAACTTTCTTGTTTGATCAGATGGCTGAGAGCATAAGAGAAGAAGCACGTTCAGAAGATATTGACCCCACGGTGAATAGATCTCCCAAATCAATCATAAGTAATGGCGTTAGTCAGGAGAATGTGGGATCGACTGCTGAACCTGAACTGTTAGCAAATGCTGTAGATCATGATGAGGCGGATCTGCCCGCATCTAAGACACCATCCAAATCTGAGTCTGATGATTTAAGGGCTGGAAAGTCTACAAATTCAGAGTCCAAGTCAGAACAAACTGCTAAGAAAAGAGGAAGAAGGACAAACTCTTCAAATTCAGCAGAATCTTCTCACCAAGCTCCTGATGATAGTGAAAAAGAAGCTGAGAAGCTTCCAGATCATCAGAATAATCAAAACAAAAATGACCAAAGTTCAGCTTCTGAAGATCCAGCGGAGCAGTCTAACTCTTTGGAGGAGCCGGAAACTACTCTTCAGGACTCTGCACCCAAAGAATCTGAGGGGGAAGCTGTTAATGTTGCTCCTTCGTCCACTGTTCTGAGCCTTCCTGGTGAGAGTGCACCGAAGAAAGGTGGTCGGCAAAAAGAGGACAGCTTAAATCAAGAAGAGTGTGTGTCTGAGAAGGAATCTGAAGCTACAAGTGACTTGGAGGTTAAACAGGTGAGGCGCCCTTCAAAGAAAGCTCCTGCAGAGCCTTCGCATAAGGAGAATGAAGGTGGATCGACCAGCGATGTGGAGGCGAAAAAGCAGAAGAAATCGGATAAGAAGATTGATACCAAGAATAAGAATCAGGTTGGTCCATCTGTGAGAAATAAAGAAGATAGCAAAAAGCGTGGACGTGGAAAAGCTAGTCCGGTAAAAGAACTCCCCCAATCCTCTATTTAATATGATGTTGGAGTAGTTTATCTTCTCTTTATGCAACTTTATTTCTCTGTTGGATTTATCAATATCTCTTCTTGTCTGTCTAATAAGTTGCAATTTTAACTGTGCAGGAGACAGCGCCTCCACAAGAGTCACCTGATGACTCTGCTAAACATGAATGTAATGAAGAGGATATTCCCAAGACGAGTGCAAAGAAAAAGCCTTCGTCAGGCAAGGGCAGGGTAAGCATTTTACATTTTTGTTTTCTTGTTATTATGAACATTTATATCTAGATAATAATGTTACATGCCATGCTCTATTTTACAAATATGGATTTTGTCAGTTCTTACAACCGAGCCTGTTAGACTTGCCATGACCCTAAATGGCTGTCTCATGATTTTTTTGTTTTGCAGGAGAGAGTACCTTCGCCAGAGTCTCCGGATAACTCTGCTAAGCATGAAAATAACGAAGAGGAAACACCCAGGACAAGTGCAAAGAGAAAGCAGCGTTCTTCAGGCAAGGACAAGGTAAGCATTTTAAATCATTGTTCATGTTTTTTAGTCCTTTCTTATTTTGTGGGTTTCTATCGTACTAATGCTCTGTGCTATGGTTTTTCTATTTTGCAAATGTAAAATTTGTTTTTATGCTGCAATTCTTCCAACCGATTTTTGTTATTAGTGTCGATAGTGGTTAGCAAGTAGTATAGACTTACCATTTTGTTGCCGCCTGTTAAGTGGTTGTATACACACACACACATTTTACTTGTTGTTTAAAATAGCTGTTTGTTCCAAAACCTAACATTTGTGTTAGGAAACAACATAAGCCAAGTGCAAATGTCACCTTAATCTTGCTGATTGTGTACTTAATATATTTTTTTTTTGCTCTTATGTTTCCCCTTTTGTCAGGGGACTACTGCCTTTCTTTCTCCAACTGTCCCCTCTTCTGTGTTGCTGACATTTGTTGGCACTCATTTCTGATTGCTTATTTTTAATTGAATTCATTTAGGAAGATGGTTATTGTATGTCAGGGTTTTATCTTGACAAACTGCTTTATTCTAGATTAAATTCATTTAGCTTCTACAATACTCCTGTGTGATTAACAAGTTGTTTACAGATTAACACCTAACCACACTGCCACCGTACTGATTTTAATTTCAGGTAAGTGGGACTGTGCAACATGGTGAGAGCCTGGTTGGTAAAAAAATCAAAGTTTGGTGGCCATTGGATAAAGAGTAAGTGTTTATTTTACTTTATTATGCTGCTGCCTGACATGTTTTTCCTGTCCAGCATGTTTTTCCCCTCATGAATGACCCCGACAGTTGGGAATTACTATCATTTTGAGTTCGCTGAAATTGCTTAGTAATTTCTCCAGTTCTATTTTATCTTGAATCTTTTTATCTGCATTAGTATATGTTACATTTTATATTAGTTATAAAAATAAGGTACTTGTTACATCTGAGAAATGATATTATGCCATCTGCGTTTTGGGAAATGAAGATGCAACATGCAAGTGTTGGGATACCTCAAGATATGTATTAGAATTTATGCTAATATTCCTTTGTTGTCACAGATTTTATGAAGGTGTTGTTGAGAAGTTTGATTCTGCCAAAAAGAAGTACAGAGTGAGTGCAGTTTGTTTTCTGCTGCGTAAAATTGAATTGTTTCATTTGCAGTAAGCCTTCTATATTTGAATGACAATTTCTTATTAGGTTGCCTACACTGATGGAGATGTAGAAATTATAAATCTCACAGAGGAACGCTGGAAGTTAGTAGAAGATGATCCAATGTCAGAAGGGGTTAGTTACTGGCTGTAATTTGCATTTGTTATGATTTTGTTTCTCTTTGACAAGAGGGATTGCTCTGATGGTAAGCAACCCCCACTTCCAACCGAGAGGTTGTGAGTTCGATACTCTCCAAAAGCAAGGTGGGAAGTTCTTGGAGGGAAGGATGGGGGGGGTCTATTTGGAAACAGCCTCTCTACCCCAGGGTAGGGGTAAGGTCTGCGTACACACTACCCTCTCCAGAACCCTACTAAGTGGGATTATACTGGGTGGTGGTTGTTGTTGTTGTTGTTGTTGTTTCTCTTTGATGCATTTGTATGTTCCTTTGTTGACAGGAACAAATAGCAAGTGCTGATGCAGCTTCCGAAAGGTAAGCATAACCGTTTATCACCTTATTCTTATTTCTTATTTGGTTTTCAAGGCATTTATTCGCACCTGAAGCTATAATACTGACCAGGGTAGAGCTAGGAGCATCCTAATTGTCCACCTTATTCTTATATCTTATTTGGTTTTCAAGGCATTTATTCACGTCTGAAGCTATAATTACTGACCAGGGTAGAGCTAGGAGCATTCTAGTGTCCATTTTTCTGGAACCCTTCTGCATTTTCTATTTAAGATTGTTCTTCAACTGTCTCTTTACCACTATAACTAAAAAATACATCCATCTTAACTGAAGAAAACGATTAAAGATTCTCATTGCTGTTTTATTATTTTATATTTCTGTGAACCTTTGTTGCTAAAAAGGTTAGAGATCTTTGGCCAAGTCTACCACTTCAGCTTTTGCTGATTCATTAGTCAAGTTGTTTGATTAGTATGGAATACGAAGCTAGCTTACAATCCATTTTTACTGTATTCTATATGATGAGAAGCGATGAGATTTTGTCTGCAGGAGGGATGACTACCTTTTCTTCCGAAACCTCTTAGTTGCTTGGTTGACATACTTTGGAAATCTGTTGTTGATTTCAAGTCTTATTGAGCACATGGTTAGCTAGACTCCCTCTGTTCCAGTTTATGTAAACCTATTTCCTTTTTGGTCCGTTCCAAGAAGAATGACCCAAATTTAGCTTAAACTTACAATTCTGCCCTTAATGAGAAGCTTTTATAACCACACAAATACGCTTGGCCCCTTTTTGACTTGTTTAGAACCACAAATGCCAAAAGTCTTCATTTCTTCTTAAAATTCCGTGCCCAATCAAATAGGTTCACATAAATTGGAACCGAGGGAGTATTTAATTGTTTTATTTTAACTTGTGTCTATATGGTTTGGCCTGGTTTATGCAAATTCTTGATTTCCTTGTTCTATTTACAGCTATTCTGTTTTTTCAGTAACTGAAAAAAGTGGTAGGTATGATGAAAGGGCTGGTTGTGATTTTCCCCCATGGAATTTCTTCTTCTTACTGTAGGACGAGCAAAGTGAGACCGTGCTCATTTTGATGTCTGTACTCATTGCGCTATTTTATTTGTGAATGATTTATGTTTCGGGAAATGTCATATTCATTCTTTTGTCTCCTTCCTTCCCTGATTCTCTGGCCTTCAGTGATCTTGCTACACGAATAAGGCGATATGAAAAGCTGAATGTATGGCCTATGCTTAAAAGAATTTAAAACCTAAATAATTAAATGATAATTAGCTTTTTTCCTTCTCAATCACTATATATCACAATTTTTTAATGTTTCCACCTGGTATCCTTTTGCCCGTTTTGGGATGCGACTAATCCGGATTCGTGGCGGGAAGTCCCACTTTAGGGACGTAAATTGCTTCTTACCTAAGGGCATCTCCAACCTTGCCCTCATCCCCCATGATGGGAAAAAAATAGGGACATTTTGCTCCAACCCTCCCCCATATTTGTAATAGTAATGAGGGATGAATAGTGTTCCCTCAAATATCGGGTACACTATTCATCTCCCCCATTACTATTCATCCATATTTTATTATTATTTTAATTATTTAATCTTTTATTTTAACTCTTTATAAATACTAATTATGTTTATGTAATATCTTTATAATATTAATATTGTATTTTAACTTTGGTGTATTAATTTTGATAAATTAATTTTCGTGCATTTATTACTTTTATGTAAAATTATCGTTATGTAATATGTATTTAATTAATCTTGTATCACAATGATTTTACTTTTATTTGAATTATTAATTAATTTATAATAATTGCTTACAAATTATATTATTTAAAATTTTATGGAATTATTTTAATTATGAAAATTGGAAATTAATAAAAATAAAAGATGGAATTTATTTAATGGAAATTAAAAAATAAAATTGAAATGAAAGATGATAATAAAATATTGAAGAGAGAGAAGAATATAAAAAAATTTGGGGGAAAAAAATGGGGGAATGGTTGGAGGAGTAAGTTGTCCCTAAAATGGGGATTATCCCATTTTGGGGAAAAAAAGTGGGGGCAAGGTTGGAGATGGCCTAAGGAAACTCCGTACTTAGCACTTGAACCTTAGATCTCATGGGTAAGGATAGGAAAGTATTTACCTCATGGCTAAGGATAGGGGGAAGTATTTAACCCCCCCCCCCCCCCCTCTTCCCCCCTCCCGGAAAAAAAACCTACACACAAACTTTTGGTGTTAATCCTCTATAAAAATGATCTTTTCTTCATATTCTAGCAGTACGAGAATTCTGTGTGTTCCTTTTGACTCTGCTTTCACTATGCCAGGCAGAAGAAGAAAAAACCTAGAAATGCTGAATCATCAGTGAAGCATGAAAAAGTGGAGGCTTCACCTAAAAGGTTGTATAATCTCCTTAACCGTGTGATGTGTTAGCATGTTGTTGGGAAGCCTAATGGTTTCAGTGGTGGGTCTCTTTCTGCAGCAAGTCAAAAGACACGACAACAAAATCTTCTGGACAGAAATCCAAGGATGATGGTAAGCTTAAGAACAACTTAAATGATGGCACCTCAAAATCTGGCGGGAGAACTGACGATACAACCAGCAGTAAATCTAGGGCCCAATCTAAAAAGAGCAGTGGCAAATCTGTTAATGATACTGAAAAGCCATCTGCTCGGTCTAAAGATGTTAGCAGTAGTACTCCCAAATCCAAGTCCAAGCAAGATACCCCGTCAGTGACTGCCAACAAGTCCAAGCAAGAAACAGTTACAACTGCTGTCAAGTCCAAAAATAAAACCCCTCAAAGTGGCGGCAAGCCCAGTGGCAATGGCATGGAGAAGCTAAAATTTAGCTCGTCGAAGGTTAAAGGAAGTGGGAACGAAAAGGAAAAAGCAACTAATTTGGCGAAAGACCCTGATAGCAGCTCTAAGGGAAAACTCTCTAGTGCGTCGAAGGATGGAGAAAGTGAGGCAAAGAGTGGAAAGAAGCGTGGGAGAGGGAAGAACTGATTATTTGATGCACATCTGTAATAGTGGAGCTGCTCTGTTCGTTCCTATGCTACATTCTTGGACCTGTTTCAGCTCACTGAAGAGGCTATAGAGCCTAAGTATACCTTGTATGCTATTTGCTGTTTGGCACAATCTGGTGTCACAGCTTGCAAATGTGTCTTAGGTTCTTAGTTATGTTGGTACTAGGTTTCTGCTTAGTTTTGTCAGTTAAGCATATTGGTAGCTGTAATTGGTTAGTTTTTATCATTTTGGTTGCTAGTTGTATTCACCCCTATTATTTTTAACCCTGTAGCTTAGGAATTAGATACCCTGTTGGTGAGAAGTTTATGGATGTGTAAGCTGGATGATAAATTACTACTTTTTGTCCTCGCAGCTGGTAATCCAAATAGGGCTTTAATATGACTGTAAGATGTTACATAACTTATACTACTTGGTTTGCTTGCTTCATCTGGAGGTGGCAAATTAGATAAATTGGGCCTTAGGCAGGCCAACCTATTGTGGGGTAGAGCCTGTCGTGCGATCTTTCCTTTAATGATTTTCTGTCCTTGTCGGAGTTGAGATTTTGGTATGTCTTTGATGCTTGAGGGGAGTCAATTCTCATAACATGTCTCTACTATTTCCCAGAATGAACCTCTTTGACGCATGTGGTGCTTCTAAAAATTCACACGAACCCAAAGAAATTAATGTGTTCTTTATTTTTTTACACAAAAAACAATGTTTAAATTTTGAAGATATTCTTGTTTTGTTTGCAAAAAGAGGAATAATTTCTACAACATGAAAATAAAGTACTCATTTGTTGAAATAAAAGAAAATATTTTTTTTGTTGAATGAAACAAAATATCTTTTTCTAAACCATGTAAAGAAAATACTTTTTTTGTTGAAACGTATTAAAAGAAAATGCTTTTTGCTACATTATTTTGATGAAATGAAAGAAAATATCTTTTTACTATACCATTTTTCTTTGAAACAAGATAATATTTTTTTTACATCATGAAAGAAAGTGTTATTTTTCTTTCAGGAAAAATGTCACATTTGTTCCTCTACTATTAAATATTAATTATATATATATCGTATGTTATACTATTCGAAGATATTAGCCATTGCCGTTATCTTTTTTAATATTTTGCCCCTCCTTTTAACGGACAATCAGACTCAATTCCAAACTGAAACGTGGCAAAAATCTGTAGATACACAACTGAAATAGCTAACCCATATCCAAAATTTGGATCTTTCCTCCCAAAACAAATCAAACTATGTACCATCTTTTCCGATATCAGGAAAAAAAAAGAAAATTTTATGATATAATCATCTTTAACATCTCCTTCTTCCTCATCCCTACCCAAAAACGGATAAACTCTTATCAAGAAACTTGTTGAATCTCGGCTCTTAGCATCTCCTTAAAACAAATATATGGAACTAGCTGTAGGCCACCAGGATGAAATGTTCATCATTTCCCACAAAAAAAAAAAAGAATACAAATTCAAACATAAAGTCTGTAATATTCATTGAAAACAAAAAGACTCCAAAACCCAAAATGGAAAGATCCAATCGAATTCTCTAGAAGTTATTAATAAAAGTTAAAATTATGCTAAATCAAATTCTTCCATGAATGTTGGGTAATTGAAGGCAAAAAATATTAATTTAGATTCATAAGCCATTTGGGTAATTGAAAATCAATCAGCATTTGGTAGCTCTTGAAATGAGAAGAAAGAGAGAGAACATGAGTGATAGGAGAGGAGAAGTCGAGGTATTTAGCGGAAAAATATGAACGCACATGCCAGGCAGAAGAAGATAAAACCTAGAAATGCTGAATCATCAGTGAAGCATGAAAAAGTGGAGGCTTCACCTAAAAGGTTGTATAATCTCCTTAACCGTGTGATGTGTTAGCATGTTGTTGGGAAGCCTAACGGTTTCAGTGGTGGGTCTCTTTCTGCAGCAACTCAAAAGACACGACAACAAAATCTGGACAGAAATCCAAGGATGATGGTAAGCTTAAACACAACTTAAAAGAAGGCACCTCAAAATCTGGCGGGAGAACTGACGATACAACCAGCAGTAAATCTAGGGCCAATCTGAAAAGAGCAGTGGCAAATCTGTTGATGATACTGAAAAGCCATCTGCTCGGTCTAGAGATGTTAGCAGTACTCCCAAATCCAAGTCCAAGCAAGATACCCTGTCAGCGACTGCCAACAAGTCCAAGCAAGAAACAGTTACAGCTGCCGTCAAGTCCAAAAATAAAACCCCTCAAAGTGGCGGCAAGCCCAGTGCCAATGGCATGGAGAAGCTAAAATCTAGCTCGTCGAAGGTTAAAGGATTTGGGAACGAAAAGGAAAAAGCAACTAATTTGGCGAAAGACCCTGATAGCAGCTCTAAGGGATAACTCTAGCGCATCGAAGGATGGAGAAAGTGAGGCAACGAGTGGAAAGAAGCGTGGGAGAGGAAAGAACTGATTATTTGATGCACATCTGTAATAGTGGAGCTGCTCTGTTTGTGCCTATGCCTTGTATGCTATTTGCTGTCTGGCACAATCTGGAGTCACAGCTTGCATATGTCTTAGGTTCTTAGTTATGTTGGTACTAGTTTTCTGCGTAGGCTGTCAGTAAAGCATATTGGTAGCTGTAATTGGTTAGTTACAGCTTGAGGGGAGTCAATTCTCATAACAAGTCTGTACTATTTGCCAGAATGAACATCTTTGCCAGTCTAAAGCGTAGATATATTGGTCTTAGTCTACTCACACTTCCTTACTGCACGTATGTCTTGCACGCTCAAAGCTATAAAATATGTAGTTCTAGAATGTTGTGCAGATTAAGTTAATCAAGTTCAGCACGTGAAGATAAATTTACTGGGAGTTCTAATATTTGCAGAAATCTGATTGCATGAGTAGCATCTGGAAACTATCCCCTTTTACCAAGAGCTATAGAGGGTCGGTCAAAATACGAAAGTGAAGGATCTGTTGCTAAGAGACTCTTCAACAACAACAACAATAACAACTACCCATTATAGTCCCACAAAGTAAGATCTGGGAAGGATAATACGTACACAGACCTTACCCTTACCCAAAAGGACAGAGGTGCTTAAAAACTTCAATTTCTATAAAAATAGGTGTTGGAGATACGATTATCTCCGTGTTCCTCTACTTGGCTTCCTCTCAAGTTCTTCCGAATTGGTACTTCTATCTTTTATGCCTTACGTATATTTGCAGCTAAGTTAATCAAAAAAGAAATTCCTCCAAGATTAGTTCCATATCTTAGAGTCGCCAAAAATTTTGAGCTCCATATACTACTAGAAGAAACATGGAATAAGACGTTGTCCAAAATCACCACTAATAATTCCTGTTAATCAACTCCTTTATATCTATTTTCTATCAAATGTTAATACCTTTACATATGACGCAGTCGCCAAGGAAAATGGGCAAGAGGCTAAAAGTGTCAAAATGAAAATAATGCCAACTAATTTGTTACAAGGGGCTGTCTATGTCCTTGGTCTAATCTCCCTTCATTTTCTGTTTTATTTTTGGTTTTCCTAAAAATACAAAACCAGCTTCTTATGGTGGCTATGTTTGTAATCGCTTGTTAAAATTAACAAACTAATATCTTTGCAAATTAAATTCAATATTCCTTGACCCATGTAGAGAGAAATGTGCTCCTAAACCGAAAAAGATCCAAGTCTCTGAAACCTGGCAGTTGTAGTTGCTTCATTCAAATAGTAGAAGCAATCAGCAAAATTCATTAAAACCCCTAAATATAGAAAATTTCGAAGCAAGTGTTCACAAACTATAATGTGCTAAACACTTTCTAGTTCAGCAAAAAATTACACATAATCCACAAAAGTAGAAACTAGGAAAGGGTCTGTAAACTACCATGGTGAACATACCCTAGACTACAAATGCTTGAGCAGTCACACCACAAAGAGAGCTCTAGCAGATAGTAACTATGATTATCGGCGACTGACGATCTGATTAGCCATGATTCCAAGATTCCATCTCTGAAATTACAATAGAAAAGGACCATTAGTATTTTAAGAACAATATACTAGATTAGAGTTTACTTATGTTTATCCACCACAGCAAATAAAAGATGTCTTGCATTTACATATCTAATGTTTATCCACCATAGAAAACAGAAGATTTCTTAACTCCCCACCGTATGCTTAAAATACACTAAGCGACTCCAGATTGCAAGTGAGATACAGGTATCACCAATATGAGTTGCTCCTCTAACAGAAGTTTATTGGAACTGAGGTGTGAGAAGGATGGCTTGCCATTGATGACATACCAAATTTTGCAAGGACACCATGATGTGATCTCACATCAAGAAACTTTAAAGCAAAGGATTCATGCACCCTTCGAGAAAGCTCCAGCAGCAAATAGAAGATTTCTTCGAGAAAACTGCTCACAGGGTATAACATGCAATTTTTAGAGGATCCCATAATAAAAGTATAGAGAAAGAATCATAATAACTCTTACGCGCAGCGCATAGATTGGAGTAGCTTTTGTAGGCAGGGTCTTCAATGATCGAAGCCTATTGTTAATTCCAGGTTTGCTGTTTGAGAGAGAGCACTTGGTATTAGCAACATAAAAGAAAGTAAATGCCAGAGTATATGTTTGCTCAAGTCAAACTTACTTCTCTTCTTTCAGTGGCGCTTTTGTGCTTGTAGTTACATCCCATAATTTCACAGTGCAATCAGCAGAGCCAGATGCAAGAAGTGAACCTTCACCACTGAAATAGGAAAAGTAAGCTTGAAACATCAACCATCTTTCATGAACTTCATACTTGAGTGCACCTCTGAAAGTACACGGAGAAAAGGTTTAGCTCTATAACTGAAAGTCCTTCCCTACCTAAAAGCAAGTGACCATACACAGGAGGAGTGTCCAACCAAAGGACTAATACAACGTCCACTTGAGAGATCCCACATCATGACTGTTCCATCTTCATCACCTGATGCCATATATCGACCATCAGGAGACATTGCCAATGATAGGATCATACTCCTATGACCAATGAAAATCCTGACACAGTTGCCACTTTGGACGTCCCACAAGCGTACAGTTTTGTCACTTGATCCAGTTGCAATGTAATTGCAGTTAGCATGCCATTGCACACACTACATGGTGAATTCAACATGTTCTTAGATTTATGTTCATTGAAAGGAAATCACCAGTTGAAAATGCTTCAAGGCAACATCGCAGAGCAACTGAACAGTTCTATCCTAACGGTATTTGACTATACCTTCTTAGACCATTTTAATGATCAATTGTAAATTCATTATGCTAGAAACTTTTGAATGATATCATTCAATGAAATATAGTTTTTATTCCAAATTCAGAATATTCTGTTATGGTTATAGTAAGAGCATTTTATTAGTGCCCAATCTCTCCAAATAAAATATTCAACCTTCATTCCTTTTCTAGTATAATAGTGGTGGTCGCCATCAACGGAGAAGGAAAAAGAGGTTTTTCTTAAGTGTAACACTCAAAGTGATTTAGTAAAGCATGATGACTTGTTTGGAATTAATTAAGTATATTAAATAATTGTCATTTATTTAAAATAAAAAATTACAATACTAATGTCTATCATGCACCTCCAATGCATGATGCACCTCCAATGCTACTTCATAGGACTCGACCATTTCTGCTAAAATTCATCTCACAAAATAAATTTCCCTTCGCATACATGGGTACAAATTAGGTAAACACTTCTCCAAATGTTATCCAAGTTAAAAATAAAAGTTGCTCTTGTTTATAAATATTCCAGTTAGCAAGCTACTTGATACCAAGGTAAAAGTTACTCTCCCCGTTCCATTTGCAGAAACTCTAATAAAGATCGATGGATTATCATATTGGAGTTAGAGATACATTAGAAATAACAGTTCACATGATGAAGTGTCGATTATTGTTGAAAATATACCAAATCAACGCGAAAAGAAATATTATACTACCTCTGATCCATTAGAAAACATAAAAAAGTTCTAAAATAAGAATAGTTAAAAAGTTGGATTCTTGTAATTTGTAAAAGTTATATAAAGCAATATTAGCATTGGTATGATGACGAACATTTTGGGGCATCCCAAAATGGAAAGATATCATTTAAATTGGGACATGAGGGAGTACTAATTTGGATATTTGAACATGTAAAGCTTGCCATTTTATAGAAGTAGCCAAGCAATTATGGGGGACAAATATGAAAGTGGGTCAAGTAACTTGAGATGTATAATACCATACACATGGAGTGATATAGATGCCTACATAGATCAGATCAGAAAATAGTCCACCAGTGAATGGGGCACAAAATAGGTACTCACATCCACATCTGATAAGTGTCCAGCCATTATTCTCAGAGGCTGTATTCTGTCCATAGACCAGATTCTTGCAGTGCGGTCATGTGAACAACTGGCAAAATAATGACCAACTGGACTAAACTGCACACAAAATGTGAAGTGAAAACCATAACATTTATTTGCCCATCTTGAGGAATCTTATATATACTCACCATGAGCAAGCACCAACTGCTCAAGAGAGGAGACAACTAAAATATGTCAACAATAGAAATATGGTAATCTAGTTAGCTCAAGCTGCAATAAGCGGTAGCTATAACACTATGAAACTTCTTTTTACATTAGAACATGGGTTCCTGTCATTTATCTCAGGGCAAAATTATAAGCTTTTGACATTAGAACATGGCTTCAATAATGCATAGAAAATCCATTAAACTTGGGCTGTATTTCATTTGACGACCAATAAAACGAAGTGGAGTAAGACATGCCCAGAAGAATATAGTCTTTTAGTCATACCAAACTTAACAAATGACAAACTAGCCACCAACCTGAACATCCCATACTGGGTAATTGTGGCCTTTGTAGCAAACAAGATTAGCATTTAACCTTGTGCACCATAAGCGAACTGCATAGAAATATTTATTAAAAGGGTCACACGAGCTCATGGTTAGAGTGTACACACCAAAACTGCAGTAACTATCAGAATCTAAATGAATAAAAAATGACATAGAGCTAATAGCAAGAAGAGATATATGATATCATACTTGTTGAATCTGATGAAGAAGATAGAAGAAAATCCCCGTATGAACTAAAGGACGCAGAATAAACAGGCCCAGAATGGCCCTGAAATAATGTATAGCATCGTCTTCCACCACTAGAGCCAAGCACATGCTCACTAGAAGGTGAATCAGTTTCCCCCTGCAAAAAAGCTGGTTCTAGTACTGTTCATCAACTATTCCTTTTTCGTTGGGTGTGTGTGTGTGTGTTTGGTGGTGGTTTGGGGGGGGGGGGGCAGCATTAACAATGACTTCATTTGTAAGATCTTAAATGCGTACAGGTTTACACTCTACTAAGAGACAAGGTTACTTATTTTAATTTAGGACATCATAGAGTTGAGAATAACACAAACACTTCCAAGTTTCGTTTATAGCTAGCATAACTAGAGCTCCACAAAAGAATCTCTTCCTGGCATCGAAATACTACTTTTACGTAATCAACAATTATGCGTGAGTACATTTTCAGCTCAAAAAGAAATCTTAATCATCACTCATCACCAAGTAATTGCGTTAGCATGGTCAAGACTTGACTGTCACAAGTTAATGCATGCACTTGTACATGTTAAATGAGTTCCACCCTACATTACCATGACTATACATGATAATGCTTACCATGACTATACATGATAATGCTCACGGCAAAGCAGGTAAGAGCTGCAAACAGGTATGCGTGCTTGTCTAAGGAAGAAGTAAGACAGTCTTTGGTTATAACCAGCAAGAAAGAGTGGGACATCTACTAGACTAGAAGGTGGTTCAATTAATATTTGGGGGGGAGCATGTGATATCTAACATGAATCCCGTTACAGAAGGTTGCTAGACATTACGCATGGAAGCAGGGGACAAAGTGGAGAACAATGGTCAATGGGTAGTTCGTGACCAAGTCTTTTTAATTGTTCTTGAAAAAGTTGGGCCGCAAAGGCACCTAAAACAATACTACCTTGGCCCGAAAGTAATTGTCTTATTTTGCTACTAGAGAGTCAAACAAATAGATCCTTGATTGAGACTTTTATATATTTTCATAGCTTTGAAATGAAAGAATAGCAATTGTAAACTTTCGTACGGTTTTGATGGCAAGAACAATGACGACTACTCCCTCAATCGAAAACAGTAGCCTTTCATATAGTCTCTGAATATGTAGATTCTAGTTTTGATGGATGAATTATTCAAAGTTAGCAGCCTTTAAAGTGGCTTAGATTCGCCTTAAAAAACAATTAGCATGGAGATAGTAGTTTCTTTTCTGCTAACGGAGAAATCCTTGAGGGCTAGCTGAGGTCTGGTTCGAAACTCGGTAGATAATGGGTCCATCCCTCTCCCCCTCTCGACTTAAATACCAGGCTTTTGTCTGCTAAGGTTTGAACTCGTGACGTGCGACTAACTGACACATGACACGCAACACTCTTACCACTTAGACAAAGCCCTATGGGCTGGAGAGTGTAATTTCTTATCTAGTGGAGATCAGTTAAGAATAAATCTCAACTGTTGATATGACATAAAGAACAGTGTATCAGCTGATTTCACAGGATTTTGCAGGGAACTATGAGATATCTGTCTATATCCCTTCTGCAAGGTGAATAAGAGCTATCAAATCCAGTAGCTTAGAGGTAGTTAAGCTTTACTGTCCCCTATCCCTCCCACCAACATTCTTTGTGATGTAACTAACTTCACAAACCTACTGCAGTTTTACAGTGAAATAATATTTTATCTACTTATCAAAGAAATCAAAAAGAGAAAAATTGCTGTCTGGTTTGCCAGTTGTACTCTGACTTGCCGTGGTAGTACAAGGCACCCATACCACCTCTATTGACTAATATACATCTTGAAACATGAAAATAGCAATAGCATTGGGTACTGGTAGGACTATCATGTTGGACTTACATGGACCAGTTTGTTGCCCAAGCTTTGCCATGTCCCAAACCTGTAAAATATGGGACTTAGATTAAAAGGTGGTCAAGGATCAACAGCTACATTAGTTTGTAATAACAAAATATCAACGCTATTCAGAAGCTACAATCACCTTCAAAGACGAATCTGAGAATCCACCAGCCACCAGTGATCCGTCATGTGATATTGATGCACAGTTTAGTCTACAAAGATTTACAGGTAAACTCGACTAAGAACAGGATAACTGGAAAGAAATTCCACACCTATAAGATTCAAGATCCTGAAACTTACCCATTATGTGTATTAACAAATGTATAGAAGCTAACAGAGGGCAATGCTACATTACTCAACTGCACACGGTTCCTCAAATCTTCCAGAATAGAATGTTCTACCTCTGCAGGACTGTGATAAATATTTTCAGTTATAAGAAAGATTCAAGATCCTAGAAATAGGAAGCAGCATATGTTTTAGATATATACTGTCAAAATTTACAAACTTCAAATCAAGGAAAAGTCACAGAGAAAGCTTTAACTAAAGTAGGATTGGGAAAAGAAAACAAAGAGAAAGAATCAAGAGCAAAAGACCATCTAATATATATTTTCATTTTTTTGGGAATGATAACATACACAAAATATAATTTCATTTCATGAAAACATGCTCCCCTTCCCAAAGATATGACAAATAATATGGTTGGTACAAGCATACAAGAAAACACTTTATTTATCTGTTCTCTTGCATCCATATTTTTCATGCTTAAAGACCGCTATATATTGGAAGAGAATGTGAATGAACATATAGAAATATACTATGAGCATGACATGCTGCAGCAGATTGCAGGTCAATCCTATTTTCCTCATCCTATGCAATATTCCTTTTTGATACAACTCCTTAGCAGTATAAATGTTTCCCTAACGGGTCAACAACAACAACTATGCCTCAGTTATAACAAGTTGGAGTCAACTATATGAATATTTACTGGCATGTTTCCCTAACAGATCATAACAGTATTTGATACTCCCTCTTTAGTAGCAGTTTCTGTGAACCTATTTCCTTTTTAGTTCGTTCCAAAAAGAATGACCCCTTTTTAAATTGGTAACAATTTAGCTTAAACTTACAATTCTACCCTTGATGAGAAGCTTTTATAACCACACAAATATTCTAGGCCCCTTTTTGGCTTGTTTTGGACCACAAATTCCAAACGTCTTTATTTTTCTTAATCTCCGTGCCCAGTCAAACAGGTTCACATAAATTGGAACAGAGGGAGTATAAAATTACGACCTCCAAAAGAGTGTCTTTTCCAAGTGTGGGAAGGGGAATGTAGCAGTGAGAGAAAAAATAATAGGGCATTCTCTTTTTTTCTTTTGTTAAGTAAAATAAGAGGACATTCTGAGCAATACATAGCAGGTAAAGCAAGTTCTGGTTTGACACGTGGTGCTGTTGTCACTGTGCTGCCCTCTGTACGAGAAGATTTCCCTGTTGCAACCCCAACTTTGTCCTTCTTTTGCTTTTTAAGAGATGCACCTTGTTTTCCACCTTCAATTGACTTCTTCTGAAAAGAAAGCAGATACAAAACAGTAATGACGGAGGATGTCATCTTTACAGGAAAAAAAATGTGGAAGGATGTGCACCAAATTAAATTTATGCCAAAAATGAAATAGAAGATAAACAATAATATAAGTGGGAAATACTTATCAATTAATTTAAGTGGGAAATGAACTGACAGGAACTCAATACCTTGTTTTCTTCCACTTCTTCTTTAGAATCTCCATCAAACTTTTCCGAATCTGGAACCATACCTCCTGTCTTTTCTAACCGTTCTTCTAACGAGTCTTCAAGCAGCTGCCACAAGTTAAATTGTTAACACATCTCCTAGGAATAAAAATTTAAAACACAGAAGACCTACAGTACAACGATTCTTGAAAGAGCGTGAGATATGATTCATGTCAAGGTATCAGGCTCGAAAAGTTCTGTCTAGGATATGTGATACCAATAGAATATCAACAGTAGGTCATGTTAATCATCAACACATTAGGCCTGCTATATACTTTTGCAATACATATTCAGCCTATCACATATTTGAGCCAAAAGTTGTGTGGAAAAGTCCATCTTATAGGAAGAAAAAGCTACTATTGCCCCCCCCCCCCCCCACTATGTAATAACAACAAAAGAGAATGCGGAGAAAGAGAAGGGGAAAATCCATCACTAGGTCCTTTATCTTTTGACTCTCTCCAGTCTGTTCATCTGCCAAATAGAAAGCCAAAGTGTCCACCTTATTTGATCAGGTCCAACATGAATTCCGCCCGCACCAGGTGTCATGTCAACACCAGCCATTTGGCCAAAAATGCTTAGTCGAAGTAACATAGCAGCACTAGATACTAACACATTTAAGCTAACACTTTCTTTTGACAGTTCATTCAAGCCAACACTTTTCAAAAGCATAACCCAAGCAATCCTAAATATCACAAAACACAAACCTAGAATGGCTACAATCAGCATGCCTCAGGTGAATATGTACCGGCCCCTCTCACACCTTGGGAATTTGTTTCATCCGAAACATCAGAGCAATGATCACCCAGGACTTCTCTCATTAGCCAATATTAGTTGATACGCAAAGGAGTAAGCTTATATATAAAAAAGGTGTCAGACCAACTTGTGTGCACCTCGCCTAGTTCCACGGGGTATCTGCTACCTCCCACCGATATGGGATAATTCTATCTGCAAAAGCTTAAATAGATGAGAAAAATCACGTGCTCCACCCTCTTCTTTTTCTCCCACCTGCATATGGTGCTTATTGACTTGGAGAAGGCGTATGACAAGGTCCCGAGGGAGGTGCTATGGAGGTGCTTGGAGGCGAAGAGTGTGCCAGAAGCCTATATCAGAATTATCAAGGACATGTACGATGGGGCTAAGACTAGGGTGAGGACGGTGGGTGGCGATTCAGACCATTTTCCTGTGGTAATGGGGCTCCATCAAGGATCGGCGCTGAGCCCCCTGTTGTTCGCCTTAGTGATAGATGCTCTAACCCGTCATATCCAAGGGGATGTGCCTTGGTGTATGCTCTTTGCTGATGATATAATATTGATAGACGAGACGAGCGCCGGTGTTAGTGAAAGGTTAGAGGTATGGAGACAGACCCTCGAGTCTAAAGGTTTCAAAATAAGCAGATCTAAGACAGAATATCTGGAGTGCAAGTTCAGCGACGAGCCGAGTGGGGTGGGCAGGGATGTGATGCTTGGTTCTCAGGCCATCGCCAAGAGGGACAGTGTCCGATATCTTGGGTCTGTGATTCAGGGGAACGGAGAGATTGACGGGGACGTCACCCATCGGATAGGAGCAGGATGGTCGAAGTGGAGGCTTGCTTCTGGGGTCCTGTGTGACAAGAAAATCCCACACAAACTCAATGAGAAATTCTATAGAGCCGTGGTTAGACCTGCGATGTTGTATGGGGCAGAGTGCTGGCCCGTGAAGAACTCCCATGTTCAGAGAATGAAGGTTGCTGAGATGAGGATGCTTAGGTGGATGTGTGGGCACACCAGGCTAGATAAGATTAAGAATGAAGTTATTTGACAGAAGGTAGAGGTGGCCCCGGTGGACGAGAAGATGCGGGAAACGAGGCTGAGGTGGTTCGGGCATGTACGGAGGAGGGGCCCCGATGCCCCGGTGAGGAGCTGCGAGCAGCTGGAGATTGTTGGTGGTCGGCGGGGTAGAGGGAGGCCTAGGAAGCATTGGGGAGAGGTGATTAGGCATGACATGACTAGTATGCAGGTTACCGAGGACTTGACCCTTGATAGGGGAGCCTGGAGGTCTAGAATCAGGGTTGCAGGCTAGGGGCTCTTAGAGTCCTTCGTACTCTGTAGATGACTAGTGTTTTAGCGTAGGTCCCCTCTTGGTTGGTAATATGATAGTTGTCGCTTGTTATTGTCGCATGCGACGGTATTTCTGTTTCTTATGTTTACATAATCATTTACGTTATTTCTGCAGGATTACTTATGCTTTGTTTTGTTATTGTGTTTTGTCTTGTCTTGGTTCCTAACTTTATCTTTGTTTTCCAATGCAGTTTTCCAATGCAGCTTTTCATTCTGTCCTATGCGCCGAGGGTCGCTTGGAAGCAGCCTCTCTGCCCTTTTGGGTAGGGGTAAGGCTGTCTACATATTACCTTCCCCAGACCCCACCTGGTGGGAGTATACTGGGTAGTTGTTGTTGTTGTTGTTGTTGTAATGATGTTATTTGGGTCGAGCGAAGTAGAAGTAGGCCGGGTCGTGAGGCTTGGATCTCAGGCCATTGCCAAGAGGGACAGTTTCAAATATCTGAGGTCGGTGATCCAGCGGGATGGAGAGATCGACGGGGATGTCACTCATCGCATAGGGGCAGGGTAGTCGAAATGGAGGCTTGCATCAGGAGTCTTGTGTGACAAGAAAGTGCCACAGAAACTCAAGAGGAAGTTTTATAGAGCTGTGGTTAGACCATCCATGTTGTATGGGGCGGAGTGCTGGCCGGTGAAGAAATCTCATGTTCAGAGAATGAAGGTTGCGGAGATGAGAATGCTCAGGTGGATTGTGGGCTCACCAGGTTAGATAAGATTAGGAATGAAGTTATTCGAAAAAAGGTGGGTGTGGCCCCAGTGGATGAGAATTTGCAGGAGGCGAGGCTCAGGTGGTTCGGGCATGTGCGGACGAGAAGCCCAGATGCCCCGGTGAGGAGTTGTGAGCGTTTGGAGGTGGTTGGCGCGAGTCGAGCCAGAGGAAGGCCAAAGAAATATTGGGAAGAGGTCATTAGGCATGACATGGCTAGTATGCGGATTTCCAAGGACATGGCCCTTGATAGGAGAATCTGGAGGTCTAGTATCAGGGTTGTAGGATAGAGGCTTTCAGGTAGTGGTCGTTGTTAATGCATTCCATTTTATCTACTGAATGTGGCTAAATTAATATTTGTGGATGCCTTTTTACTTTTGTTTTTGTTTACCTTTTCCTTTTACATGTCATGTTACTTATGGTTTATGTTTACATAATTATGTATTGTAATTTCTACTGGAGTTACTAATGCTCTTTTGTTTTTGTTTTTGTTTCTGTCTTTCCTTTTCTTTTTCTAAGCCGAGGGTCGATTAGAAACAGTCTCTCCATCCTTTCGGGTGGGGGTAAGGCATGCGTATATATTACCCTCTCCAGACCCCACCCTGTGGGACTATACTGGGTAGTTGTTGTTGTTGTTAATGATGTTATTTGGGCCAACTTGCGCACATCACGACTATTCCACCAAATATCTGCTACCTTCCACTAGCACATGTTCATGTAACCCTATACATCAATATTAAGGCAGATGAGATGGAATCGCCAAGTAATTTTGTCTCTGTCCAGATCTATACTCTAATCTCTCAAGGTTTTTACCAAAAAAGAATTTGATAATGGGTCCGGATCCGAATGCAAATGGTCTCTGATTACTTTGATGAACTAAAGGGCACCTTTTTTTCCAAACGAATCCTGGAAGAACTCAATGCACTCACCCCTCCACTATCTGCTGGTTTTGCTACTCCCCCAATAATTACCCTCCTCGCTGAACAACTCAATGCACTCCCTAGACTATCTTCTGGTAAGGGAATTTGATTATATTTTTTATTTTATTTTTTGGTTTTTTGTATTTCAATCTTCCACATTAGCATGGGAAGATTTCTCAGCTATTGTTTCATGGGAAGCTAATCAACAAACAAGAATATTCATCAAATAGCTTGAGGTATTGACAGATAAAATAGTATAAGCTGATAGCACTACATCCTCCATCGAAAATCATAAGCTTGCTTTATTGGTACGATAGTTTGCTTACCCCCCAATGAATTTCTTTCTGATTTAAGAGGCTAGTATCAGGGCCACTTCCAACGAGAGTTACAACTTCTGCATCATCGGATATGGAGCCAGGCTGTCCAGGAGAAACTGCCATTTGACAGAAATGAGCTTAATATTGTACTTAATTTATTAAATACATAATTCTAAACAACAGCAGATTACTATATAATGATTGAGGAACAAGGTACAGGATTCTGTCACGTGTGAGGATTTCGAGGGTAAAGATGGTTAATGATCATTGAGGGACAAAACAAACAACGATTTGAAAGAAAGGAGGTGACTTGGAATTGGTACGTTTCCATTTCCCTGCCTTTCTTCAGTGGATGCACTAATGGGCATTTGTTGTATCGGGGGAATAGATCAGAGAAAAGAGGGGTTGAATGTGGAAGGCTTCAGCTTCTCTCGCAACTTTTTTCTCTTCTTCCTTCTCATCCGGTTGGCTTATCTTATCAAAGAAGATGGAAAGATGTTATTGCTCCTCTTTAAACATTTAATGGTGAAATAAATATTTAAACTAAATGAAAATGGTCAATTTAAAACAGCTGAAAATAGAAAGGCTGAATGCAGTTGTGCAGAAAAGGAGGGAACTTTGTTTGTCAGATGAAGATGGGAACTGCACCTTGAAAATTTATGCGCTCATTGATGATTCCAAGCATCGTAATAGACTCTGTCTTGTGCAAGTATTGCAGCAAAAGGTCATAGGAGTACTGTTCAGAGTAGAAAAGCTAATCTAGTTAAAATCCACGTGTGCATGGTGCAAAGGCAGAAATACTCAAAAAATAAATATGTTTAAGGTGTTACAATACATACAAGAAGTTAAGAGTTTTCTTTGAATTGGACAAGAAGTTAAGGTTAAATATCAAATGGTATTAGATCTGTCTCATTCGCCAAGAAACAGTTATCAAGTTGCACGTTAAACCACCACACTAGACAAGTTATTAGGCAGATGACTTCTCCTTCAATGTGCATAATGATAATAATACTTGGTCATGAGAATAGCACATAAAATATCATAGTTCAGTTCCACAAACATACATGATCTTGAGATGAACTAGTCACTGCCCCCCACCCCCACCCCAACCCTCCCATCCTATTCCGCAGTAAGTCAAAGTAGTGGCCTTCACTATATTATCAACTTAATGAATAGGAGTTTTGCTACTGCACCAACCAGGAATATTTTATGTGAAAGGAGAAACGGTGAGAAAATTAAAGGAGGAGGACGATATGGCAAATGTTACAATTTCAAGCTCTTTCTTTTTAAATCAAGTTGTTATGAATTTCATGCTTTAATGTTCCCCAAAAAAAAAAGATACAGATCTTTAAATCAAGTTGTTTCACAGCAGAATAAAGGTGGTCCAAATCAGGAAGCAAAAGAGAACACAACCTAAATTAAAATATCACATCAGTTCGTTTAAGTTCCCTCCTTTTTAATAGAATATGCATTTGTCACCAATTGCTAACAACCTCAGACATGCTTGGCTTGCACAGTTAAGACATTAGCAGGCACTATAGCAGCATATGATAATTTCAGCCTGAAAAAGCAGAGGGATCAAGAGAGTACCTGACACATCTTTATGTTCACTTTGTTAAGCCGTATAGAATGAGCAAATTCCATTTCCTGCATTTTAAGATATTCAGTAAGCATATGACACACTTAAGAATGCAAAAGGACGTCTGCATAGGTGCGCTAGGGTAGTGATGTACCTTTAGATGGGATGGTGAGAGAACACCTTCTAACTTCTGCAGATCACGCAAATGCATCATCTCATGGTCTTCACGGTAAGTATCAAAAAAGGCTCGAGCTGGTAATAGAAGAAATATGTTATAATTTTTCTCCCAATGATCCAGAAACAACCAAAATGTAACTGATAAAGAATACCTTCTCGAATATGACCTCTAGCAACAAGTTCCATGAAACAATGAATAAACACAGGATATAAAACACGAAGCAACTCGTGCTGCAAGATTGAAATATAAATACTCAGATGGATTCCTCATTTAACGAATGAAAGAGGATAACAATAATTAACAAAAATAAGGTTATCTTAAATGAGCCTACACATTAAAAAACTAGGTCTACATATTGAAAGATAAAGACTGACAATCCCGATATAGTAAACAATGGTCAACCTGTTAGAATTAACAAAGGTAAATTATCAACTCTGAGAATCAGAAAGGTATTGTAACCCGTAACCGCACTGCAGGAAGAGAAAAGACCAAAAGGCAAAAAGGAAACAGAATACTCGCCATTGACATTGCTTCATGAGTATCTGTAATAGCTCCTATGGTTTTTAGGATATGAAATTCCTTCCATTTGAACAGAAAGGATATTATAGAGAAGGATGGATAAATGACTATCCAGAAACTGAAAATGCAATGTTTATCCCTTTTCTATTTTTGGTGAAAGCAAGAATACATGGAAGATCTAGAGTCTTTTGTTGATGTTTTAGGATCCTTGCAAGAAAGTTAAGGCTTAATACTTCTGTTCCCCCTTTTGTAACTACGGATGATTGCACTAGCTTTGGTGCAGTTAATAGATATACAACAAATGTTACCTTCTGGAAAAAAAAATGGATGAATGACAGAAAGAGCTGATAACAAACCTTAAAAGGTAAACAAAAATGGACAATAAATTGAAGGTAGCTTCAATGATTACCGGAAACATAGAATAGTGAAGCCTAAAGAGATTAGCTCAACAGAAAGGATCTTCCTTGTACAATCACACAGCCTAACATGTACCAAAACAGCAGAATTGTCATGCTTTTTTTTTTCTTATTGATAACCGCGGTGTCCGGGACCACTTGCGTACACTTTGACTAATTCACTGGGTACCTGCTAGCTCCCAACAGCAAAGGTACCGAGTAACTCTACCCACAAAATACTTGGACAGATGGGAAGAAAACACCTTATGTTTTTGCCTCCACTCGGACTTGACCTAAGACCTCATGGTTCTTAATCTACTTCATTAACCACTAAGCCATATCCCTGGGTGGCTTGGAATGCTTATGTTTAACCTAAACTCTAAATTGACTCACTGCTACGCTTATAGCACAGGCAATAAACCAGAGATGAGAATCAGAAATATGTGAACTCAATTCCAAAGACCTCACTGCCAGAAAGACATAGCACCTGAAGAATTAAGAAGTCAAGATGCTCACTTAATCGTCCCAATACGTTATACTGAGGAATATAAATTCTTAAATAACAGAGGGCCTTTGCTTTCCATATGTGTTCATTTTTTATTTATTTTACTTTAATTTTTCTGATAGGTCTTTTCCATGTGGTTATTGCCTATGCTTTTGACTGGACAGACCTTTTATTTATTTTTATTTTCTATGAAGTAAGGGTGTTTCATAAATAGGCATCAAGCAGATGCAAATGAGTACAAAAGATAGGCAAAAGTTAGCTCCAATACATGAGGACAAAAAAACTATGCTATGACCAGGGAGCTAATAAGTACAAAAATTCATCAGGACTATTTAACAGGGTAAATAGTTCCAGCAAAAAAGACTAACTAAACATCTAGCTTTAAGAGTGTACATAGGGGTTAAATTGGTGACACGCCTTATATTGGTGCATCACATGTGATTTGATCAAGGAAACATCCATCATTATACTACATCAACTACCTCCTATGTATACTGTTCAGCACAATTCAAGGACCAACCTTATATAAATCCAGTGAACTATAAGCCCATGATCGAAGCTTGCTATATTCTTCTTGGTACCGTTCAGGACCAGTTTCAAATCTGAAATCATGAAAATTAGATTCAGAAAGCTATCAAAGACACGTGTAGGAAACTTCAGGAAAGCTTTGCTTTATTACAACAGCCAAGACTTCCACTTAGAGTCGGTCAGCGTTAAACCGAAAATCTTCTTGCAAGTCTTATAGTAAAACAACCGTTTCCATGTGTTCGTTTCATTTAGCGAGCACAATCACTAGATTGAAAATCCAAAGTTCCTAAAGGAATCAGGAAAACTGTATAATGTTATCGCTAACATATTATGATACATGTCAATAGAAAAATTGTGAAGCAGTATCAAGAAAAGTTCAAAATGACAGAGATACATCATTACTTGCGGGATGGTTCTAGATCATAATGTTGCAGTTTTCTGACCAGTAAAAACAACTAGCAGACCCCTTATATATCAACCAACTAAGAAGCTGTTTTGCCTTAATTGAATAAAAATACTCTTAAGCACTACGTACCGGAGTTGATTTCATGAATAAGCAATTATATGTAAGGATAGAAATGTTGAAGCTGAATATAAGGAGTTATATGTGTTTGGTTAAAAAAGTCCTAATGAACAGCATTTAGAATTGTTTATTAAAATGAAGTGGGGTTGAGAACCATGAGGTCTCAGTTTCAAATATCAGCGGAGGCAAAAACACGAGGTGATTTCTTCCCATCTGTTGGAGCCTTGGCGTGCAGCAGACACCCATGGTACACACAAGCTGGCCCGTACACCACGGTTATATGAAAAAAGTACAGCTGAATTGCAGTATTTGACAAATCTTCTAACCATCATAAGGGACAAACAACGTATAATTTAGTCTACATTGTCCAATTGTTTACCCCAAGATAAAAATGATAAAGCATATTGAGTTTACAACTTAATCCAGGCAGTAAAACAGTAACAATTACAGAAAATAAGAGACTTACTCAGAGAAAGAGAGGATTTTTTTGGTAATGTCAGGGTCAACCTGGGAATTTGTGTTTTTATTAAGTTGCTGTTCTTCTTGAAAAGCAAGTTCAGTTTGCTTGAAACCCTTCTTCTTCAAATACGCTACCACTGCTTTCTCTATTTCTTCTTCGTCCATGGCGAAAAAATGTAAGGACTCGTGAAGCAGCAAATTGGGGTTTATAGGTTCACAAGTAAGATGGAGAAGTTTGATTTGGGGTTTCTGGAGGGAGCAATACGGTGTCGTTGTGGTATGTGTTCAAGAAAGTAAGACAGTAATTACTGTACTTTTATATTATTTTTCTATTTTATTTTTTATATATATCATCATACTATATTATTTCACGAACCCTTTTCGTATAAAAATGTAAATGCAAATGCCATTTAGAAATACATAAAGAAATGGTCAATAAAGAAATTTTAGAGAATTTATTATTGCACATAAATAAAACTATACATTTTTTAAATTAGTCTCTTAACATTCGCATACATATACCGTTTCTCACCTGATAATAATATTGATATAGAAAATTAGTTTCTAAATCGGTTTAGAAGACGAAAAGCAGCAATTATTGGCATGCCAATGTTAGACAACAAGTAATTAGCATTATCTTGAGTACTTCGATGGAGGTCGTCATCTAAGACGAGGTAACTCTCTAATATTGTTGTAACATTGTTTTATTAGAAATTGTTGTTATTAGTACATGTCCCCGACTTTCGTTGATTTATACCTGGTGCATTTGTTACCTTGATTTCTTATTTCTTTCATCCTTTTTTTGGCTTGATAATACTATATATTTGATGTGACCAAGGCAAATATGAAATGATAAATTGATATGAAGCAAAGGAATAGAAAAAATAAAATATAATGTTATTAAGATAGATGTGCAGATAGAGAAAGATCATAACAACGCAAAAGCAAGGATGTGAGGACGGGACATATATTTTATTTTAGCAGTGAGAAGGTATAATCAGAATTTCTTCTATTATGCAAATAATCTTTCAATTTAAATATGAGTTTACGAAGGATTTACTTTTAATGTTGAAATCGATATCCCAATTAATCATTTGTAAATATAGTTCTAGAGATAAATACATTAAACATTTTATGTTTTTCTATATATAGGATAGTTGAACAAATTTTAGATTATATAACTAACTTTAATTTATTAAAATAACGATAAACTCAGTAGTAGATGATTTCACAAGATGAATTTATTTTGAGCTCTTGGGAAACATTATTTATTATTTTTATAATCTATATATTGGAGGGGGAAGAGGAAGAGGAAGAGTTACTTTTTCTACTTAATTGATATTTTAAATGGTTTTATGATTTTGCAAGAAATTTATTTGAAATTATTTTTACTAAAAAAACTTGTAATTTCTTTGTAACTATTAACCTTTGAATTTCACACAACGAATATATTGTTCTATCTTCATTCCTACATATGTAAAACATCTACTTCACATGTTCTAAGTATTTAATGTTCAGTTGCACAAGAGAAGTTGCCTATAAAGAGAAGTTGAGATGGCATTGGCAACATAATTACTATCCATTGCATCACTATGAACTTCTTTTCTCAATCTCTCAGAAAGATTAATTGCATATGCAGCAACATAATGATGCAGACCAAGCATTGGATTAATAAGTCGCATGAGCATGTACAAAAGACCAGGATCACTCACTCTTATAGCCTGTTTTGGCCAAAAATACTTTTGACAAAAAATTAAGGTATTTGGCCAAGTTTTTGCGAGGAAAAAAAGGTACTTTTGAGGAGAATTAGAAGCAATTTTGGACAGTGGCGGATCTAGGAATTAAAGTTTGTGGGTGCTGAATTTTTTTTGTACATAAAATTAATGGGTGCTTTTATAAATTTTTATACGTTTTCTCAAATTTTCTATATAACTATACATACTCTACGTCGAGGTTAATGGGTGCTCGAGCACCCAATTTTTGTTAGTAGATCCGCCCCTGGTTTTGGAGAAGCGGAAAAAAGTAGCTTTTCTCCAAAAGCATTTTTTGAGAAGCACTTTTGAGAAAAATACACTTAGAAGCAGTTTCTAAAGCTTGGCCAAACATTAATTGTTGCTCAGAAGTATTTTTCAAACTAATTAGCCAAATACAAACTGCTTCTCACCGAAAGTACTTTTGAGAAAAGCATTGTTAAAAAAATATACTTCTTAAAATAAGTTAATTTTTACAACTTGGCCAAACGGACTATTAGAATGTTAAGAATATGATAATGGCGTTTTGGTAACTATTAGATTCATTTTCTTATGTAAAGTAATTACTCTTCAATTTTATGCTATGGTTGCTAACTATTTAGAACTACTCCTATAATTTTATAAAATAAGTGTTAATTCTCTTTATACTTTAATGTCTTTATATGTACTATGCTTCTCGCGAATACGTAGTTTTTGAATTTTGAGTGTTCAAAGCTTTTTTGGCAGTAACATTATTACTTTTGAAAACTTAGTACAATCCATATTTTATCATCTAATCCAATATACATGAATGAATACAAACACGATTCTTGAATTTTGAATGAATTATAATTATGTGAAGACATACATTACATATTCATTTATTTATGTTAATATCACGCTTTAAATTAGCTTCATTTGGCGCTATTGGAGAACATTATAAATCCTACTTCAGTCATGTGGGTAGAATTTCTATGGAATATGAAATAGTATCGTGGTAATTTTAGCATATTTGCCCACAACGTGTCAAAATATCTGCATATTCATTTCCATTTTAGGAAAAGAAAATTATTTTAGAAATATTTGTAAAATTGCTTTCATTTTTAAACCGTCTTTACTTATATAACTACATTGGATAGTAGGCTCAAAAGCTTGATTGTATTTGTAGGTTTGAGGTTTCTATTGATGAGGAAAAACAAAACCGACGTGGCCCAAAAGCCCCAAACTATTGATTTCTTCCGTGGACCCCACTTCCCATTCAACCTTGACTATCTTCTTTAAACGTACTACTTAATTAAGGGATTTTTACATATAGATCCCATATACCAAACCTTACTATTATTATTGTTCATTATTTGTTAATTACCCTCATATCTTATGTTTTTGTTACATAATATGTACCAAACAAGATATTTGCTGATTTTCCATCCTAAATTAACACTAGACAATTAAGGCTAAAACAGAATCTTAATAAATTGACACCCTCTGGAAACGCCAATCAGTTTTCTATCCATCCGTGTTTTCTATGGAAACGCCAATCAGTTTTGAATGATAATTAATGTTTGATTTACTACCAAATAAATACCAAATCATGTAAGATAACATATTAAATGCTCCAAATATATCCTCTAAACAAAACAGATTATGTCCTCTAAACGGAAGATCCATTGGATTTTTTCGATAAAACTGTTTCGAAATTGACTACAGTCATTCCTCCAAACAGAAATTCGTCAAAACTGTTTCGAAATTGACTACTCTCATTCCTCCATTACAAATTCGACAAAACTGTTTGGAAGTTGACTACTCTCATTCCTCCATTCAAAATCATATTTTCTTGTTATTCAGTGATAGCCTAATTCCCCCAGATTCTCTCTTATTTTTTCATATTTTGTAATTCTTCCGTGACTGGCAGTAAGGAGATTCTACAATGTCAAAAATTCCGATAATGCTTAAATGTAATGGTTATTGGGATAACTATGGCAGTTTCAGAGATTTTGAAGTTGACGCCATTTTGGTTGATGAAACTGCAAGCTACGGAATTCTCCAATCTACAATTGCAGAACAATTATCGATTGATACATCTGATAAAGTTGTAGAAATAAAATACATTGTGAATGATAATTGTCCTCCGTTGCAGATTAGAAATGATATGGGCGTTCGTGTATACATGGAAACGAAAAAAGAGAATAAAAACTTAGGTTCGTATCCGTTATGTATTAGCATAAGAGATTTCAATATGGAATAGGCAATCACCAATGAACGCCCCATCAGTATCGGTAAGTTTGTGCCGAAACCGAATTCGGAGATTTTTGTGTTCTCTAATCTACTACAATTTGACGCCAATTATCTATAATGAATATACAATGTGAATGTATTGTCTGCAGGTTCTTCAGGATCATTGAGGTTATTAGAAATTCCATCTTCACTAGCTATTGAGGAATATCAAAGTGAAATAATAATTGAATCTTCTCAAACATGTATTGAAGAAGGTCAAGTATACCAGGACAAGAAGACGATTGTTGCTGCAATGAAGAATTATGCAGTTATGCAGAAGTTCCAGTTCAGAGTTAAAAGATCAAGTTGTAGAAGGTTTGTAGTTAGTTGTTCATTTCCAAAATTAAAGTATTATTTTTATTTGTGCAGTTGTATACAATTGTAGTTAATGTATTCATTTGTAGTTAATTGTAGTTAAATGTAGTCAATTGTAGTTCTATGTAGTCAATTGTAGTTGTTTGTAGTCAAATGTAGTTACGGAAAACCAGTTTGTCGGTATTTGTAGTTAATTGTAGTTAAATGTAGTCAGTTGTAGTTATATGTAGTCAATTATAGTTGTTTGTAGTCAAATGTAGTTACGGAAAACAAGTTTGTCGGTATTTGTAGTTAGTTGTAGTTAAATATAGTCAATTGTAGTTCTATGTAGTCAATTGTAGTTGTTTGTAGTCAAATGTAGTTACGGAAAACCAGTTTGTCGGTATTTGTAGTTAGTTGTAGTTAAATGTAGTCAATTGTAGTTCATTGTATTATTTAATAAAAAATGTTTGAAAATTTGATTTTTTTTGTAGCTACTGGCTTGTATGTGTTGCGGAGAACTGCAAATGGCACTTCAAGGCAAGTTCTATTCATGATTCATCATTGTTCAAGATAAGAAGTTTTAGCCGACAACACACATGTTGCCGAATGGACGAAACATTCATAAAGCGCAAGTGTACTGCAACAGTAGTTGGTAGCATTGTCGTTCCAAAGTTTTGTGATCCTAAGACTGTTTACACGCCAAAGGACATACAAACTGACATGTTATCCGAACATGGAGTCAACCTAAGCTACATGCAAGCATGGAGAGCAAAGGAAAAAGCATTACGATTTATGCGAGGGAATCCGTGTGACTCGTACAACAGATTACCAAAATATTTTTATATTCTTGAGAAGAATTATCCAGGTTCTGTTGTTAAATTGAAGAAGGCAGCAGATGATTGCTTCTTGTATGCATTTGTTGCTCTTTCTACATCAATAAATGGTTGGCAACATTGTAGGCCGGTAGTAGTGGTTGATGGGACATTCTTAAAATCATCATACAGGGGTATTATGCTGACAGCAAGCACCATGGATGCAGCAGGTAACAGATGTTATAATGTTGTAGTTACAATGTAGTTACTTTGTATAAATTAATGTATTTTAAATTGCCTAAATTATCCATATATATTTGTATTTAATAGTTAATGTCAAGTTATGTCTACAAATTGTAGGTTCTATTTTTCCCTTGGTATATGCTGTTGTTGATTCTGAGAACGACGCGTCTTGGAGGTGGTTCTTTGAACAATTCAAGGAGGCATATGGTGAAAGACCTTCTATGTGTGTTGTCTCAGACAGGCATGAGAGTATATCGAAGGCAACATCCGTAGTCTATCCTGGAATGGCACACTACTTTTGCATGTGGCATATATGGACAAATATAAGGTCAAAATTCAAGAAGGCACATCTACAATTACATGAATTGTACTTTGCTACAGCACGGTCATATACTCTGGATGATTTCAATGAAAGAATGATGAAGATTCAGGAGGTAGACCCACGTGTTTCGTCTTACCTACATGATATTGGCTATCATAGATGGTCAAGAGTACATGTAACGGCAAATAGAACTTTTACTATGACATCAAACATTGCAGAGTCGTTGAACGCTGTTACAAAAGAGGCAAGAGAGCTGCCAATATTTGATCTATTGGAGTATATGAGGACTATTATAGAACGTTGGACAAAAGACAAGTTATTGAAGGCAAAGGGTACTTTCACATTGGGCACAAATTCAACAAAGAATTGGAAGATAACAATACATTATCCCAGAAACTAAAGGTAATATATTATTGTTTTGTTCATGAAAAAAAAAACAAAAAAAGTAGTAGATGAAAATGTTGTTTCCAGAGAGTTTTAAAAATGTAGTCGATTGTAGTTAAATGTAGTTAATGTTTTATGAATTATTTCCAGAGAGTTTTAAAAATGTAGACGATTGTAGTTAAATGTAGTTAATGTTTTATGCCGTTTATTTGTAGCTGATTTGTAGTTAACTGATTGTTGCTAACATAGTTAACTTATTGACACCTTATTATTTTCTTTTTGATCTTGAATTGTAGGTGAGAGCTTCAACCGATCATATACACACTGTGTTAGATGGCGTGAAGCGGTACATTGTATGTTTAGAAAATAAGAAATGTAGTTGTGGACAATTCCAACTTGATGAACTTCCATGTGCACATGCTTTGGCATCATTAAGGCATAGGAATGAAAGGTCCGGACAACTATTGCTCACCGTATTACACAACTAAAAGCCTACTACTTACATATGAATTGCCAGTTAATCCTCTTCCCGATGAAGCAAAATGGGATGTTCCACAACATATTTTGGATGATGTAATAAAGCCACCGGCTGGAGATAAAAGGCAGCCAGGAAGACCTCACAAGGAAAGATATAAAAAATTTGATGAAATAAACTCAAAGAAGTACAAGGTGTCATGTGGCAATTGTGGAGGTGAAGGGCATAACAAAAGAAATTGCAAGAATGCGCCGAAAAAGGCATGAATATAATGTAGCTACAATAGTTATTCAAAATAAATGGTAGTTATCCCGGATTATCAGAATTTAATGTGTAACTGTAATACGTTTTTGACGATAATAAAGAAGTTTACTAATATACTTGAGTAATCTAAACTGTTAGCATATTGTTGTTATAATGTACTTTAAGTGATTTCTAAATGTGTTATCGACATAATAGATAAAGACAGAATGTTGTAGATAAAGAAAAAACATTGTAGTTCATTTTCATGAATTCTAAGTAAGAAACATCATCATGTTTATCTGAAAACATATATTGTGCAAATGTACTGCAACAGTGCATGTAGCGTTGGACCTCCAGCAATTTGTAGTTATGTAATTGTAGTTATATGCAGAATAAATGTGTAGTTATACGTAATTTTATGTAATTGTAGTCACTACATTAATAATGTCTAATGTATTCATGAAGCTATTGTTCATTACAACCAAATGACTACATTTACAATACATATTGCCTTGATGAGAAGAGGGAGCATGATATGGAATTGTAGATAATTGTAGTTTACTTTTAATAATGTTATCATTATCAATAGAGTTAACATCTGTATTGAGGCAATTCTAAATCGTCGAATAGATTGAACTTGCTTCAAATTTTATTTGATAGTTTTTAGTTCAGACCTGTAAGAACTACAATGTATTCAGAATAAATGTTAATGCAAGAAGTTGATAATGTATTCCAATTCAAGAAGTTGGATAATGCAAGCACTGGCATGATAATGTCTAATGTCTTCATGAAGCAATTGTGCATTTAGTTTGCATTTCTGAAACAAATATGTTCTAAACTGAAATGGGAGATCAGAGTTGTAATCAGAATAAAAACAATCTCACAACAAAAGTGAACATACAGTGCAACTAAAAGCACAGATGAATCTCAGAAAAATGGCAAACAGAAATGCAAACTTAAGGTTATTTTTCCAAAGCAATTGTTCAGTACAACCAAACTCACATAATTCTCCACTAACTACAAAATTGTTCAGTATCCATGAAACATTGTGGGTTACAATCAAAGTTCATTACAACAGTAGACACTATTTCCTCTTTCGTTCCACTTTAGTTCTCTCATTTTGGCGGTGGACCCCTCCTCCTTGCAAGCCTGCCTGTAACCTCGCTCTCACTGATTGAACCATCATTTAGCTTCTTTGTGGCGTATTCCCACAACAGAGCTCCATAGCGTCTACGGTGTTTGTTAATATCATTAAGATCATCCTTTGGTATAGACAAATCACCATTGCTAATATATTCCGCAAATGCAGCCACAAATACACCGCAATCCCTGCAGATTATGAGTAATTTCCATTAAATACCAAAAAACAAATAAATTTTAATTAATCATATAGAAAGGGAGTTTAGTTTTTTACAGTGAGCCTTCCTTTTGTTGTGGAATCTCGGCAACCATCCATTGTATGTCTAGAGGGTCAGTAACTGGCTTCTCTACATATGACTTTGTAGTCTTAAAGTCAATGTCCTTGCGTTTACCGTAAAAACCAGTGCACGAAAAATAAAGAGGAATAATTGTTGAAAATTTTTCAGCCAAAGCTTGAACTTTTTTGTTACGCTTTGCCCTCACCAATGAATCATACACATACAGTTGCCGGTCCTTTATGTCAAACACTAACAACAACCAATGGAAGTTCTCTACAAGGTTAACAGGCATTACCACATAATCCACAAGATCCCATGCTACATTTGCAAGAATTCGATAGCCTATAATGTATTCTCCAATATCGTCATCGGCTTTTACAACAGAATTCCTTTGATTAATTGGAGCAGCAGAGAACTTATCATAGATACTTTCAACTTTTGTCTTGAACAAACAGTCTGTTGTTGTAAATCTACAGTTGTTGTTGGGGCCATATTTCCCCTTCTTTCTCAAATAGTACATTATAACATCGATGTGCTGAAAACAGTAAAAGTTGTATTTATAATATGTAGTTCAAGTCTGTACATTAATGCAATCTGTCTTTAAAATGCTGTCAACTGTGTTCAATAAACTACATGTTGTAGAGAATTGTAGTTAAATGTAGTGAATTGATTTTAAATGTAGTTAAAGCAATCTGTATTTAATACAATTTGTAGTTAATGCAAATGTATTCAATTGTAGTCATTTGTAGTCAATAAGAACTATATTTGTAGTTAACAAGACATACTTAGAGATGTTTAGACAGAATAATCTATTGGATATCAGTTGTTCAATATCAACAATTAACAGAGCATACAAGATGAAAGAAAACAAATAATGGCTGTGTATAACAGTTTGACAGCTACAAAAGTGAAAATAACAGCTACAAGATGCAAATAAGAGCTAAAAAATATGTAGTTCATGTCTATGTATTTCAGTTTACTTATAATCCATTCTAGTTATAAGTCTGTACACATCAAGGCAATCAGTATTTTAAATGTAGTCGTTGGTAGTTAACTGTAGTGTTCAATAACAAGAATAACAGTGAGACAAAACTGCAATGATAATCCATATACTTACTGTACAATTTATTAGCTGTCCGGGGTGAGCAAGGGCGTAGAACCAGTCCTTCTTATCTATTTTTTCGCAACCCAAATCCAACAAAGGATTGAGATGGTTATCCTTCATGGAATAGAAGTTCTTCCTCCTGTAATAATAATATAATTACATAGAAGTCTAAATTCAATAGAAAGAAAAGTAAAACAAATACATACAACATAAGACATTTAAGCACCATACCTCCTAGATGATTTGTCACTTCTATGGTATAACCATGTAGTAAAACTATCTATTAGTTGAGGATCGACATCTTCACCAATGGGACTTGTGAATGGGTGCTTTATGTAAAAAACTTTTGGACCAAAAGACGTGCTGCCTTCAGTACTGTGGAATGTCGTGAATGGTGATCGTGCATGTTTTCCAGGTAACCTTGTTCTTCCTTGATGAAGAGGGGTTGAATCAACTTGAATTGGGTCACCATACATGACCATTTGTGATAGGTTTTCTGGAATTTCAAAATCGTCCAGTGTCACACCTTTATTTTCATTTCCTCCACACATCACTCCAATCTCCTCTTCTTTTTCAATGCATTCTTTGACAATTTCAGTCACAGTTACACCATGAATTGGTGACTGTGGAACATTGTCTTGTTGTTCAAGTTGTTGAGGAGAAGAAGGAGCTGAACAGGTAAATTAATTTTTTATTAGCAATTCAAGATAGAAGTATATATGTATGTATGAATTATCTAGATACCTGTTGTACTGGGGCCTGCACGGACTTGAGGACCAAAATTGAACTGAAATTCTTTGTTTTTCTCTGCTTCATTATGTTCGTTATATCTTTTTGAACTAGCAGCAAACTACATTGTGAGATGAATGATTTAGTATAAGAATACATTATCATAAATATTATATAGTGTTAGTTATAAATAACAGTGAGCCAGATAAGTCATATGAAGTTGAAGTATGTATAGTGAAACAGTGAGCCAGCTACAAAATACAAATAACAAATATACAATATTTATTTCAATTCAATTCTGTATACACAATATTATTTCAATTCTACAATCTGTAGTTACTGCATTGTAGTTTATGAAATCTGTATTCAATTGTAGCCAGTAAAGACTACATTTGGATATAATAAGACATACTTAAAGATGTTTAGGTAATAGAAGCTTTTGGATACCACTTGTTCAATATAAACATTTACGAGAGCATAGAAGAGGAAAGAAAACAGGAAGAAATCAAAATACAAATGCCTACAAATGACTACAACCTGTTAAATAGCCAGTTATTGAACACTACATACAAATAATTACATTTAAAATACAGACTTAGACCAAATGTGATGACTTATAACTAGAATACATATAACTAGATTTGGTTATAACAAAATTGAAATACACAGACTTGAACTACATATAGTGTTACTTACAAATAACAGTGAGCCAGGTAAGTCATATGTAGTTCAAGTCAGTATATTAAAACATTGAGCCAGCTACAAAATACAAATTACATCTACAAACCTACAAATAACAGCTACAAAATTGTAGTTCAAAACTGTACATTAATGCAAACAGTAGTTTTAATGTATTCAATTTTATTGAAATGTAGTGTTCAGGAACTACAATTTATATAACAGCAAACTACATTTTGATAGTAATGTTTTAGTGTTAGAATCAATTATCATAACTATTATTAGTGTTATAATAAATATATGTAAATTCTTACCTTGGTCTCATCCAATTCATTTCTCTTGTTGACAGCATTCACTAATCTTTTCAAAGATTCATTTATGAACTCTCGAAGTTTTGAGAGTTCATCAAAAACATCATTCTTCAGCTGATCTAACTTCCCAGCAACCTAAAAATTAAATATGTATGTGAGTTGGTAAGAATATTCGATTTGTGATACTAAAATAACAAGAAACTACAATGTGGAAGGAATGATTTCAATTGGGACTAAACAATGACTACACAACTGTAAATTCTAACAGTACCTGCTCAATCTTCTGTTCCACCTTCCTCATCTGGCTTCTTACAGATTCCATATTATTTGAAGATTTAGCCTCTTCATGTTGATCTGTCGGAGAAGCAGCAGATGGGACTTTTGAAGGTTGAGTAACCTCTTCATCGTCATAATTAAGGTTTACTGGGAGGTTGAGCGCTCCAATCTCTTCCCCGGATGCAACCAAGTTTGAGAACTGAAAGAAGGATGAAGACAGTGAAGTAAATTTGAAAGAAATTGTAGATGTCATGTAGTTACTATAGTAGTTATTGAAGAATTACACAAAGGTTAACAAGAATACCTTGAGCCACTGCGGCTTGATGAATTTTTCTTCAAAAACATTTAACCAAATCTGTCCTTTTGTAGCCGACCATCTTAAAATACGGGGAATGGAGTCAGAGCACCGTATAGCAAGATCGGTGCTGACAGAAGAACAGCACTCGTACAGCCACACTTGTAAGGCTAACGAGCATCCCCGTAAAAGATAAGAATGGACGTTGGGACTTAGACGATGTCTGACAGACTCAAGAACTTGCTTAAAAGATTTTGTACCCCATGGGTACGAATCAAAATGACCACTCTCTATAAGAAAAAAAGTAAATTTGTCTATCAAACAAACATTGTCCTTATCAGAAGGACAAACAAAGAATTCCAACAAATACAAGACACACAACTGTACAGCATCCAAATCATTTGTCCAGGATTTGGATGTCACTACACTTCTCAAAAGCGATTTCTCTACCCGAGATTTGTTAGGGAAATATTTAGTCATTAAATGGCTAACATAACTAGAATTGTAACCATGGTCCGATAAACTATCAACACAGTTAAACCCAGTTATCAAACAAAAATCCCTCAAAGTAAAAATCAATTTTTGCCCATTTAAAAGAACAGAAAAATAGTCGCCACTAGACTTTGATAATTCATACTTCATTAGAAGATGAATAGATTGGTTCTGCATGCAGATAGGGGGCATATCTAGTAAATAACCAAAACAAGTGTTCTTGAAAGCACATAATTGTGTTGGGGATAATAAAGACTTTATCTGGGATGGTATCGTTGCATCGCACAAGCTATGGAACCGTATCACACCATAATCAACATTATGTTGTGCATAGTAAGGTCCATTCTGCAAAAAAAAGTACATTAATGGTCGTTAGAATGAAGCCAGATTTCAGCATTACAATATATAATGTAACATATCATATAACTACATTTTAAACACACAAAATACATTTTTAACATACAAACTATATTTTTTCTCCATTTTTCTGTATATTGAAACAGTGAGCCCATATGTATTTCAATTCTGTAAATGTATTTCAATTCTGTATATTTCATTTTACCTATATACAAATGTAGTTAAATGTAATGTAGTTATAGGTTTCTGTACACTAATGCATTGTGTAGTTTAAATGCAATCTTTAGTGTTCACCTACATACAGATTTTATTCAATTGTAGTTATATGTAGTCAGTTGTTTTTAAATTTTGTTAATGCAATCTGTAGTTACTGCAATTGTAGATAATGAAATCTGTAGTCAATTGTAGCCAATTGTAGCCAGTAAGGGCTACATTTGGATATAATAAGACATACTTAATGATGTTTAGATAATAGAATCTTTTGGATACCACTTGTTCAATATAAACATTTAACAGAGCATAGAAGAGTAAAGAAAACAGGAAGAAATCAAAATACAAATGCCTACAAATAACTACATTTAACCCCTGTTCAATAGCCAGTTATTGAACACTACATTAACTACAAATAACTACATTTAAACTACAAATAACTGTGTATAACAGCTACAAGATACACATGAAACTACATTCAACTACAACAAACTACAGTTAACAGCTACATATTTGATTCCACAGTATACTAAATTAATGAAATTTAGGTCAACTAAAACAGTTTCAAATAATCATTGCATTAAACTACATTAAACTACTAAAACGACAAAAATATACAATTTTGATTCAGCTGTGACATTGTCAAATAAAATATTACATAACACTACATTAAACTACAAAAAACAACAATTGACTACAAATTTTTTCCAACACTATATTCTGCCAAACAATTACACATTAACTCCGAATAATAACAATTAACTACAATTAGTATAAGCAACCCTAACATGCAATAATACATTAAATTTTTACAAAAGAACACTTAGACGACAAAAAAAATTGAATTCTAATTTTTTCCAAAATATATTAAAATACAAAACATTGTAGATAAAAAAAAAGTTGTTTACCTTAACCGAAACTTGTTGTTGAAACAATTTTGTGGGTTTTTTAGAGGGTTTCACCTTTTTTTGCTTTGAGGGTGAATGAGACACCTTCTGTATTTTTGTTTTTTGAACTTTGGGTGAATCGTCCACAAAATCATCATCATCCGCCATCAAGCTTTTCCCCTTTCGCTTGCGTTGTTTGTCGGCTTCAATTTCAACACCGGTTGCATCAACCTCCTGCAAGTGCTTTGTTCGATTTTCAACTCGTATTTGTCTCGGGGATGCAGGAACACTTTCTTTTCCACTTGCATGGACGGATTGTTGTCTTTTTACTGGAGATTTAGGTGTTAAAATACCCAAATCAAATGATGGAATCTCGCCTATTTTTTTGACGTTTGGGGGTATTCTGTTTTTTCACCATTTTGATTATGGATAAGTTTTTTTTTCACTGAAAATGTATTTTCTTTGAAGAAATTTGAAGACTTTTTTGGCGAGAGAATGCTGCTAATGGAGAAGAAGACAATGGAGAGAAACAGTGAAAAGAAGAGAAAGAGGTAAAGGTATATGAAAGTACACGGGGGGTGGGGTGTAGTTTTTATTGGGAAACTACAGCGGTTTATGGAAGAAGTATAAAAATTAACAAAAAAAACGTGTGGTTAATTAATAATGTTGAAAATCTGGTGTAAGAAAGAGAAAAAAATGGGGAAAGAAAATATGGAAATATTGTTTTGTTCCACAAATAAAGCCCCTAATAAATGATTGGTAATTAAACCTTAAAATTCAATTTTGGTACATATATTGAAATATGGTATACTAAAATGTAATAAATACTAACCTTAAACATGAGTGGTTATAAGATTTGGTATATGGGATCTATATGTAAAAATCCCCTTAATTAATGTTACTCTCAATTTGTTTGAAAGAAAACTACTTCACACCTTCACTGTCTATTTTTTTCTTCTTCCAATTAGTACTTTTAACTAAAAAAGTTATCTGTTGGTAATTTTATAAGTCAACGTTTATTTGATTAAAAACATACAATAGTTACATATATTTATATAAAACAATTATAATGTCTCCTTAAGAAATATTATTTTATTTATTTTATTTATTGACTATTTTAGGTAAAGACTATTTTTATTCTTTAAAAAGTGGCAATAAATTATGTACATTTTTATTAAGGTGTTCTTACATTAGTATCAATTGATATAATTTTATACAAGTTCTCATTAAATTACAATTTTAATTGAAATACTATGTAAAATTAGGGAAAAATATTTAAAAACAAAATATAGTTTCAAGATCCTTTTCTATTATAGAATATTGAATATTTTTCAAATTTTATAATAATTATTCCCTCGGTAAAACACTATTTGGGTATAATATAAATAAAATATCAAGACAACTAATTGGAGAATCTTTTTCTTTATTATATATTAGGAAACATAAGAAGTATTATTCTGCATGATTATACTTTTTTATCTATGATTAAATTGGGTGTTTTCTTTGTGTTCAATAAATAATTCAATGTTATATAAATTTCAAAATGCATAAATATAAAATTATTTTTTTAAAAAAAATCAACAAATAATCATAGTAAAGAGTGTTGTATTACACACCAAGAGTATCTCAATTATATCAAATGAAACTACAAAAATACTGCACTGATTCAATTTAAGGTTAATTTGATTAGTATTTTTAGTGGTTGAAAAATATGTTTATTTTTAATAAATTATTCAGATATTTCATTAAGCTAGAATGACATACAATTTTTTTGGTTAGAAAATTCCGAATAATTAAAAATTTAAATTATTTCAAAAAACAAAAAAAATCTTTTTCTTCAGCTAATTGGAAATAAAATGAATATATTTTATTATTCAAATTTTGATTAATATAAAAAGAGAAAGCAATACATTAACACAATTGAAAATACTAAAAGAGTAAAACTATATATATTCAATTTAAACAATGAAAAAAAATACACCATGCTTTATTTTTCAATTGACTTTTCAATCATTTTTTATAATCAATTTTAAGTTTAATGGTGCAAAACTATTTTTTAAAATAAAAATGTGTAGAACCTATGTGGAAATACTCTGCATTATACTTGAAGTATTGTATAATCTTTGTAAAATAAAGTGTCAGACTTCAGAAGTACTGCAAGGTGATTGGTATAATAATATGATTTCAGAAAAATTAAAATCTACATAATGCAAAAGATTAAAAAAATACTGGTAAATATAGTTCTATATACATTATTATACAAATGCCTATATTTTTTTCTTTGCCTAAAGATGAATAAAGTATGTAATTAGCAATAGACCAAAAAATACTAAAAGAAAGAAAATAAGAAAAAAGAAAACCAATTGGGCATGTGCATCGCACATGTACGTCATCTAGTTAGAAGGGGGAATAAGTAGGATACTTCGTGTGTTTTAAAGTTGTTGGGGGTACTTTGGCTTTGTTGGACACGTGTCATCAACACCGTTCACCTTCTTTAATTTCCTATCTAACCCTATTTCTCCCCCTCTCTCTCATCTCTGTCTCTCTTTTCTTCCTTTGGCGTTAGGTTTGGAATTAAATATGCATTGTTTGTGTTGTTGATTTTTTGGTTAGTTCATCCTCATAGAATAGAGCTATTCTCTTCAAATCTCAGCAGCGGGCAGCCGGGCACATATGAGTATACTTAGGATTCAATTTGCATAGCTTGATTTTTTTTTCGAGTATAACTCTTCAAATCGAAATAAAACCGGAGAAGATGACTATTAGTAAGTGTAGCCTAGTATGCAATCACGTAAAACAGTTTGAGCAAATAAAGCAATTAAATCACTTAGACATAATTTTCTAAGCTAACAAGAGGCTTAATGATGCAAGTAATAAAAAAAGAAAAAAAAACATACTAGTAATTACTTAATAAAAAAATAAATTTTCAATAATTAGCATAAGTACGCACGCGTTACCTCACCTACAAGACATTTCAATTAACAATAATATCAAATCCTAAGGGGAATGTCCCCACACAAGGTTAGGCAAGCAACTTACCTCGAACCAACTCAAATCAATCTGAAACCACGCTTTTGCCACGAGTACTCGACTCCAAATAGCTCGAATCTATTCAATTCAATTTCATAATACAAATAACACTTCAAGTAATTGATTCTACAATTAAATTCTAAGCTAATATGCAAAATTAGGTAAAATGACCAAAATACCCCTCGAGACTACGTCTCCGAATCAGGTAAAATTTATATTTTCAAAATTCTCACACTCTCACAATTTTAGTCATACCAAAAATACCAAAATCGAACCTCAATTGGTCCCTCAAATCATCACTTAAAGGCCTCTAATTAACCAAGCCCTAACCATAAATTACCACTTATTAACTTTAATTTTTCATGCTTAAAATGATAAAAATCACTCCAATAACGAGTTTAAGGACCAAAAATATTAACCAATGAACTCCTCTGAAAACCCCTCTTGAAAGGTGCTCCTCAAGCTCACTTTCCGGATGAAAATGGTGAAATAATAGCTCAAATTCGCGAAGGCAAATAATTATATGTTCTGCCCAGCAATCACGCATCTGCGATCCAAAAATCGTATCCACGATACTGCTTCTGCGGTTGGGAAACTGCTTCTGTGATTCTCACTTAAAACTGTAGGAAATCATTCTATCCATGATATGTGTGCTTTCGTTGTATTAGCATGATTTCCAGGTATAGGTTTTGATGAATGAAAAACAATGAAGTCAACTGTCAAACAATGTTATTATGTGACAAACAATCAAGATTGAATGCCAAGAAGCATATTGATGAAGGGATTGCACAGAAAAGCCAAGACGAGCTCAAAAGCTCAAGACCGGAGACCCAAGGCGTAGGTCGTTAGGTAGAACCAATGTAAGAGCAACGTTTAAGTTATCTCGTCTTTTGGCTCAACATAGGTCATCATAAATATGCATAAAATCATTTTATCAAATCATAAATATCATAAACATTTTCATATACTTCAAACAAAATGATTTTCAACGTTTCATTTTAACCAAAATGGTTTTTGAAGTAAGTTTTCGATTCTGGACAGAACAGCCAGATAATCGATTATCCTTAAGCTGATAATCGATTATGTTGGGATTCCAGCCAAAACTGGAAATTCCAGCATGGCTGCATAATCGATTATCACTATGAGGATAATCGATTATCTGCTTTTTCCAGCTTAAACTGGAAATTCCAGAGAAGGTAAATAATCGATTATCCTCTAGAGAATAATCGATTATTCACTGACCGTTGCCTTCCAACGTTCGGTTTTATGAATGTTGAGAAGATAATCGATTATGTAAAGTAGATAATCGATTATCTTGGCATAAAATCAGCATTATTGATTGCCTATTAAGCAACGGACATACAACCTCTACCACCTATAAATAGAGGTCTTTGGGACTCATTTCAGAAAAACAATATCTCTCATTATTCTTGAACATATTGATAACATTTCTACATCATATTTAGAGCTTTTGTTGAGCCATTTGAGAGACAACTTTGTGTTGTTCATAGAGCTTATATTGTATCTCTTTATTTACTCTTCTTAGAGAGTTCTTGTTGTAAAAGAGAAAGGTTCTTGAGAAGACCATACCTTCTCATTGAGCGTTGGGTTTGCTAAGTACCTTCAATCTTAGTGTGTGAAGTCTTGTGGTGCGGTATCCACGAGCAAGGTGAAGTCTTGAGGGTATCCTCGAGCAAGTTGAAGTCTTGTAGAGCGTACATCTACGAGCAAGTGTAACAGTTTGTTAGGCACCCGTAAGCTTAACGGAGTTAGTGTAAACTCGAGAGAGTCTCTCAGGAGACTGGACTAACCACACGTTGTGGTGAACCAGTATAAATTCGGTGTGTCCTTTCCTTACTCTTTTAATTACTGCACTCACTTTACTCCTGCAATTTTAATTCCGCAATATTTATCGACATTCTTGTGCCTCACTATTCACCCCCGCCCTCTAGTGAAGGGCATAAATCCTAACAGTTGGTATCAGAGCCTAACTCTCTAAAAGCCTTAACCGCTTGAGAGAACGATATATATTTTTTCGTTGAGAATGTTGAACGTAGGTATGATGAGCGAAGGGCACTCTACCATTAGGCCTCCACTATTTGATGGAACCAATTATACATATTGGAAAGAGAGGATGAGAATATTCATCCAATCAAATAACTTTCGATTATGGCACATCATCAAGAACGGTGAACAAATGCCGACAAAGAAAGTTGGGGAAATCATGGTTCCAAAGGAGGAAGATGAATATAATGCCGAAGATATCAAGAAGGTTGAAAATAACGCAAAGGCCATCAATATGTTGTATTGTGCCGTGAATCCGGATGACTATTGGAAGATCTCTTGCTGCATAACCGCCAAAGAGATGTAGGATAAGCTTGAAATCACTTATGAAGGTACGCCTCAAGTCCGAGAAGCTAGAGTTGATTTTCTAACACATGAATATGAACTCTTTAGAATGAAGGAGCCTGAAAGCATCGATGATATGTTTGATCGATTCTCAATGATCATCAACGATCTCCATGCTCTTGGGAAAGTATATTCGAACAAAGATCTTGTTTGAAAAATCCTGCGGAGTCTCACTCCCGAATGGCGTTCCAAAGCCAATGCCATCCAAGAGTCGATAGGAATCACGGACGTCACAATTGATGGACTAAGAGGTAACCTCAAAACTTATGAAAGCACAATTCTTAAACCTTCATTTGGAGATGAGAAAAGTCCAGGTATTGCCTTCCAAGCCTCATTTTCTAAAAGAGTAGAAGTAAGTGATTCGGAAAGCGATGATGATACTATTTCCAACGATTTAATTGAAAAGTTTTATAAGTTTATGAAGAAGGAAATGAATAAGGAAGAACCAAGTCCTTCATGCCATAATTGTGGAAAACTTGGTCACACCAAGTCACATTGTCCAAAACCCAAGGACAAGAAGAAGAAGAAACACCAAAGGCGCGTGACATGGGATTCGGACAGCTCGGGTGATGAAACTGCCGTCCTATGCCTCATGGCCAACGAGGAAGAAGAGGCAAGTACTTCTAACTTTTACTCTTTTGAAGAATTATAAGAAGCTTTTCAAGAATTATATGATGAATTGAAAAAGTCTTCAAAAATCTCCAAAGAGGCCAAGGCTAAAATTAAAATTTTAGAAGAGGAAAATAAATTTTTGGAAAATGACAATGTTGATCTTAAGAATAAAATTAAGGAGATGAATGAAACTTCTTCAATTGATCAAAGCCTTAAGTGTTCTTCTTGTGATTCTTTGAAAATAGAGAACATAGAACTTAGGAACACACTAGAAAAATGTAGTGTAGAAGAACCTAAAACAGTCGAAGAAATTAAGAAGAAAAAGCCCAGGAAATATAAAAGGCGTAAAAAGAATAAGAATCATGTTAGAAATTGCGATGCACAACCTAAAAATAATTCTAGGAATTTTGTAAATGAGTCTAGAATTAATCATTTTAGACCACCTAGAAATGCTTCTAGGAATTTTATTAATGAGTCTAGAATTAATCATTTTAGACCGCCTAGAAATGACTCTAGGAATTTCAACGCTTCTAGGAATAACGACTTTAGATCACCTAGAACGTTTTTGGCTCAACCAAGACATATGCACAACCCGAATGTTATATGTCATTATTGCAACCGGGTAGGACACATAGCACCCGTATGTTTTGCAAAACATAGGGATTTATCTTTTAGCTATGATTATTATTTGCCTAACCCCCAATGACCCAAAAGTGTTTGGGTACTAAAACCTATTTTTAGGTACGTTTGCAGGTGTGCTTGAAGACTACAATATCGTAGTAGATGCACCAAGCACGAAACCTTATTGCATTGAGGGGGAATTTCGGTTAGTTATCATATTTTTTTGATAAAAACGTAATAGTTGATATGTGTTAACGATTGATATATCTTTGTTAACAATTGGTATCAATTATTTTTGTTGGTTCATGTTTTGATAACTTTTATTTTGAATAACAATTGGTATCAATTATTTTTGTTAAAAATAATGATTGATTCATGTTTTAATGAATATTATTTTTGGTTTGAATAACAGTCGGTATATTCTTGAAAAATAAATGATTCATTTTTTTAATACAACTATTGGTTTGTCAAAAATTAACAGTTGATATGTTGTTAAGTAATATGATTTGCTAAAAATAACCGTTATTATGGTCGTTATGTTTTTGCTAACATTTGGTATCATTTTATGTTGGTATGATTGTTTTTTGAAAATCGTCATCATGTATATTCCTCATTGTATTTCCTATCTTATGTTTGACACTAAACAGTTGGTATTCCCAAAAGGGGGAAGTGTCAAAAGGGGAAAGTAGCCTGTGTATACTCTCTTTTTGCTAATGCCAAAAGGGGGAAGAAATTAGGCGATATGCATCTAATAAGGGGGAATGTCTCCACCTTTTAGTATGCTTTAATTGAGGAGGAATACTCAATTAAGGGAAAATGTTTTGCATAACTTGTATGTTGAGATATAGCATGAACTTAGGGGGAATCCGATATGCATATCTCTTATTGTTTGTCATTATCAAGAAGGGGAAAATTGTAGGAAATCATTCTATCCATGATATGTGTGCTTTGGTTGTATTAGCATGATTTCCAGGTATTGGTTTTGATGAATGACAAACAATGAAGTCAACTGTCAAACAATGTAATTATGTGACAAACAATCAAGATTGAATGCCAAGAAGCATATTGATGAAGGGATTGCACAGAAAAGCCAAGACGAGCTCAAAAGCTCAAGACCGGAGACCCAAGGCGTAGGTCATTAGGTAGAACCAATGTAAGAGCAACGTTTAAGTTATCTCGTCTTTTGGCTCAACATAGGTCATCATAAATATGCATAAAATCATTTTATCAAATCATAAATATCATAAACATTTTCATATACTTCAAACAAAATGATTTTCAACGTTTTCATTTTAACCAAAATGGTTTTTGAAGTAAGTTTTCGATTCTGGACAAAACAGCCAGATAATCGATTATCCTTAAGCTGATAATCGATTATGTTGGGATTCCAGCCAAAACTGGAAATTCCAGCATGGCTGCATAATCGATTATCACTATGAGGATAATCGATTATCTGCTTTTTCCAGTTTAAACTGGAAATTCCAGAGAAGGTAAATAATCGATTATCCTCTAGAGAATAATCGATTATTCACTGATCGTTGCCTTCCAACGTTCAATTTTATGAACGTTGAGAAGATAATCGATTATGTAAAGTAGATAATCGATTATCTTGGCATAAAATCAGCATTATTGATTGCCTATTAAGCAACGGACATACAACCTCTACCACCTATAAATAGAGGTCTTTGGGACTCATTTCAGAAAAACAATATCTCTCATTATTCTTGAACATATTGATAACATTTCTACATCGTATTTAGAGCTTTTGTTGAGCCATTTGAGAGACAACTTTGTGTTGTTCATAGAGCTTATATTGTATCTCTTTATCTACTCTTCTTAGAGAGTTCTTGTTGTAAAAGAGAAAGGTTCTTGAGAAGACCATACCTTCTCATTGAGCGTTGGGTTTGCTAAGTACCTTCAATCTTAGTGTGTGAAGTCTTGTGGTGCGGTATCCACGAGCAAGGTGAAGTCTTGAGGGTATCCTCGAGCAAGTTGAAGTCTTGTAGAGCGTACATCTACGAGCAAGTGTAACGGTTTGTTAGGCACCCGTAAGCTTAACGGAGTTAGTGTAAACTCGAGAGAGTCTCTCGGGAGACTGGACTAACCACACGTTGTGGTGAACCAGTATAAATTCGGTGTGTCCTTTCCTTACTCTTTTAATTACTGCACTCACTTTACTCCTGCAATTTTAATTCTGCAATATTTATCGACATTCTTGTGCCTCACTATTCACCCCCCCTCTAGTGAAGGGCATAAATCCGAACAAAAACTTCTCCGCAGCACCCGCGAACCCAAAATCTGCATCTGCGGCCACGCAAGTGCGGTACTTATGGTGCTTCTGCGGTTCCTGACCCCTTCCTCATTTCTGCTTCTGCGGCCACTTAAATGTTTATTACTTGTTAAAATAAGATGTAAAAAGGATTAAAACAAAAGAGTTAAAGATTCCTAATTTCGTGGCTTGCCTAGCTTCTACGAGTAGACGCCATCACTGATGCCAAGGGTGGGGAATCCGGGTCGTGATATTTTCTTTGCTGAAACGACGAGAAGAAAGAAAGTAATGTAGTTCCTAACAAGTCTTTGCGGTAATTAAAGAAAGAAAATAAAGGCATTATGACCCAAAAAGTATCTTCACGTTCTGCATATCCTTCCAGCATCTGTGTATTTGCGTAATAAGCTAGAACATGTGAGAATGAGTTGGCTTCACAGTAAATGTGTTTGACTGGTGGTTGGTCCATTGATGCGAGAGGAACCTGTAATCATTTAGTAGATTTATGTGAGCATCATTCGTCATGTGAGGTTTTATGATTGTCGACAATACATGATAGTCAGTATTCACTACCAATGGCCTTAATTTTTTAGTGAAGGTCAGTTCTAGTCCCTCCAGTAGGACTCTAAGTTCCGCTTGGTGTGGCATATTAGCCACAACACAACTAGAGAACCCTGCTATCCAGTTTCCTTAGGAATCTCTAATTTCTCCTACTCCTCCATAGTTGGAGTTTTTCATGTGTGCACCACCTACGTTCAGTTTATAGATGTTTTGTGGTGGTGGCATCCATTGTATTTGAATTCGTATGGTATGCTGGCAAGATGTTCTCGGTTTGGTGAGGCAGAGGTATTCAATAGATTGGGCAACTAGTGTGTTGCTGGTGATTGTTGGAGATTTTTTTAATAGGTTGGTTTTGCGTTGTAGTCAGATATTCCATAGAATAATGGGTGAAACAATAGATAATGAAACCTATATCTGGTTTGGTAGAGTTATTAAATAAGAGGAATTACATAGTTGTTTAATCCACCTGCTGAAATTTGGTAGATTAAAGTCTATATGTAATGTGTTCCAGACGGGGGTGCTGCGTCGGCAATGGAGGAAGATGTTTTTGTCACGACCCCAAATACCCTAGTCGTATGTCGCCTATCATAGTACTAGGCAAGCCAACCAAACATTTACCACAATGAAATCTTTTATAAAAGCATTTCTATCGCATTAGTCTCAAATTCGTTATATGAAATAGATGAATAAAAGAGAATGTGCGGAAAACCAATACAAATACCATTACAACCCAACAAATCTGTTGTCACTAGTTAAGAGACTCTAAATAAAACTCAAACTGATTGAATAATACATCATAACTCTGAAATAATAGAGTACTAAGATAGGAAGGAGGAAAGCAGGGCTGCGAACGTTGTGCAACTACCTTGCAGTCTCTGGTAAAGCTCTAAGAGTGCTGGAAGCTCTCACTATAATGCCCGGGCACCTGGATCTGCACACAAGGTGCAGGGAGTAACATGAGTATGCCAACTCAGTAAGTAACTAAAGTAAATAAGGTCTTAGTGCAGTGATGAGTAGTTAAAATTATATGATAAGTCCCAACAGAGATATCAGGTCAAATTCTCAATTTAAAAGACATCCATCTCGTAAAACTTCAGTTTCGATTACAAAACCTTTCAAAACATTTATTCAACATTTTTCAACAGAGGCTCAGTATAAAAGAAGAGTGAAAGCAACAAAAGTCATAAACAAGCCCCTCGGGCAAGGTATCACTCATAAATATAGCCTCTCGGGCAAGCTCCTCAGTCACTCATGACTCAGCTCTCCTCAAACAGTACTCACACTCAGCACTCCGGCTCAACAATATCTCATAACAATAATAATTATATAATTTCAACGGCGCGCAGCCCGATCCATAGTTTATAGTCGATTACGATTATTGGGGCGTGCTGACTCTTGAGTGGCTCCTACAGCCCAAGCATCATATCTCTATGGCGCATATCTCGATTTAATATATATCACTATGGCATGCAGCACGATCTATATATATCGTTGTGGCGTACAACTCGATCCATCTATATAATATTGCTGCGGAATGTAACCCGATCCACAATAGATATATAATCCTCACCATTAGGTCCTAAACCTCTCTCAGTCATTAGCCTCATGGCCGCTCGGGCATATCGGTAAAAATCAAGGAACTCAACCCAAATAGTTTTCATATATAAGAAGTACAGTGATGAAACCAATTTTAACCAAATAACAAGTAAAACATGACTGGGGATATACTTTCAAATCAAACAGAGTGAAGAAAGTAATAAAAATAAAGGGTCTAAGCAGGGCGGCATAAAGGCCCCAAACACAGCGTACAACCCAGCATATAGTATCAATCTCTAAAACACGAAATATCATAAGATTTTAAATCAAAATACGCGGCGTAATAGTCGCTACGGGTTGGACCAAGTTACAATCCCTATCGGTGCACGCCCACATGCTCATCACCTAGCATGTGCGTCACCTCATTTATCAAAAAAACAATACGAAATACTGGAGTTTCATACCATCATGTCCAGATTTATAATGGTTACTTACCTTAAATCGAATAAAATACTACTCTGCGACGCCCTTGCCTCCCAACTCGGCCTCAACTCGTGTCGAATCTATCCAAAATAAGAATCATGACTCAAAAATATGCTAAGGGAACGAAGCCCATGCGAAATAATCAAATTACAACACAGATGCTAAAATTGGCCAAACCTAACCCCTCGGGGCCACGTCTCAGAATCTGTTAAAAATTACATAATAAACTTATTATCCTCCCACGAGTTTATACATACGAACAATACTAAAATCCGACCACAAATGACCGCTCAAATCCCTAGATTAAGGTCTCCAATTTCTAAGCCCTAAACACCCAATTTTTGCTACTAATATCCATAGATTTCAATCTTAATCAGTCAAAACCCATCATAAAAATAAGTTTATGGTCCAAAGACCTTACCTCCGCAAAATCCCCTTGAAATCCCTCTTCAATATTCTCCCTCAAGCTCAAACTCATATGAGAAAATGATGAAATAACCAAAAATTCGAGAAAGAAACGTTATATACTTTCTAGCCCAGGGGCATCTGCAGCCAATTTTCCGCACCTGCGGAGCCGCTTCAGCGTCCAGGCAACCGTTTCTATGGTTTCCACTTAAATCATCAAAATCGCACATGTGCATAAACTACCGTACATGCGGTCTCGCATATGCGACCCAACTTCCGCACCTGCGTCTTCCAAACTCCAAAACTCCCGTCAACCATCTAAATCACCCAGAAGCCCCCGGGACCTCAACCAAAAGTACGAATAAGCCATATACCACCATCCAAACTTATATCAATCTTCAAAATACCTAAAACAACATCGAAACAACAATTCAACCACGGATTCAAGCCTAAGAACTCCAAAACTTCTGAATTCTGCTTTCGATCAAAAAGTCTATCAAACCTCATCCGAATGACCTGAAATTTTATACACACGTCAAAAATGACACAACGTACCTACTCCAACCTTTGAAATTCCATTCCAACCCCTATACCAAAATCTCCATTATCAATCGGAAAACGTCAAAAATTCATTTTCACTAATTCAAGCCTAAATATATTCCGGACCTCCAAAACACATTACGATCACACTCTTGAGTCCGGAATCGCCTCTTGGCGCTATCCAAATCATAAAAACCAAATCCGAGATCGATTGTTCACAAGTCAACTTTCAGTTGACCTTTTCCAACTTAAGAGATTAAGTGTCTCATACCTCACCAAAATCATTACGAACTCGAACCAACCAACTCGATATTATACCATATGACTGAATAAGACATAAAGAAGCAGAAATAGGAAAACGTATGAGAAATTTATGATACCATATTACAGTTTTCTGTGTCTTCCACTAGATTACAGTGGGGATAAAGGGGATGAAATTATTTTCATGTAGTATAGCATGGATGTTGTAGGTAGCCACTTTATAATTAGTAGCCACAGAAAGTGTTTTATTTTATTGTGGTGGTTGACTTTCTATTTCCAAGAGTGTTCAAAGTCCCTTGGAGGTTGTGCAGATAGGCAATACCTAATTAAAAGAGTAAGCTGACTTTATAGTAAAGGTGTCGTCGTTGGTTGATTTCCAAGAAGTTCTCCTCGGCAGGTTCAGAGAATGGTATATATGTGATGTGGATTAATGATTGGATATATGTAAGGAGTTCAAAGGATAATTAGCTTAGATCCCAAGAATTTTAGTTGTAATATATGTGAGAGATGTATGCCAAAATCTATAATTTGCTTGTGGACTCTTGACATGTAAAGTGAAAAGTAGCTGAAATGCAGCCAAGCTTATGGCTCTGCACATTCTTCAACTAGCATTACACACTTTCTAACGTGTCAAACTCCATCAAAACAAGTACTCCAGACTTGGATCTTACCTTTATATAAGCTAAGCAACGGATTTCTTCACCTATCATACACACCACAAAAACCATATGTCACATCTTATCAAAGAGATATAACGCTCGACATCTCATATTTCCATAATCCTATAGTCCAACTAAGAAAAAAGACAGAATGTCTAGCATTTTCAAGATTATTGGATTCGAGAAGAGAAGGTCGTGTTTATATGGAGACGATGACGGAGATGATGGGTATGACTATGCTCCAGCAGCATGCTTAGAGGGAGGTGGTGATGACGATGATGGTGACAATGACTATGCCCCTGCAGCATCCATAGAAGGCGATGCCGATGACGATGATGGAGATTATGATTATGCTCCAGCTGCATTGTTAGAGTTAATCCAGGATGTAGTTAGGTAGTTCCTAATAAGCACGGGAGTAACTGCAGGAGCAAGTCTTTATGGAGTTAGTGGTGCTTTATTTCTGTTTTCAGTCATGTGTTTTTAGTGGGCAGAGTAGTGTCCTATTTTGTAGGAATTTAGTTGATTCCGTAGCTTACAAATAGCATAGGTTGCTTGTTATTTCATTAAGCAGTTAAAAAAAAAAAATACAAGAGTTCTACTGCCTGCAATATTCCTCTTTACTTTGTTCTTTGTTCAGTCCCTGGTTCACTCTTTGCTGTTCAGTCTTTGTTTCAGTGTTTACTTTGTGTCTGTGATCACTTGTTTCGATCTGTTACAAGGCCTTCACGTGGTATCAGAGCTTTAAGTGCATGCCAAAGTACCAGAAACAAGAGGAGATGGCAATCATTCCAGCTGATGCAACACCGGAAATTGGTGGAGGAGGTTCGTACATCTATCCAAAGCTGACAGGGACGAATTACATGAGTTGGGTAATTCGTGTGCAAGCCATGATGGAGGATCAGGGTGTATGGGAGGCAATTGAGTCGGAGACTGGGAAGGTCGTGGACCCAAAGGTGGACAGGAAGGCGAAATCGCATCTATTCCAAGCACTCCCTGAAGATCTTCTCATGCAAGTAGCTAAGAAGCAAACGGCAAAAGAGGTGTGGGAATCTCTCAAAGTAAGGTTCGTAGGGGCTGAACGAGTGCGGGAGGCACGATTGCAGACCCTGAAAAATGCATTTGATTCAATGCATATGAACGAGGAGGAGAACTTGGACCAGTACGCAGGAAGGATCACAACATTGGCTGCCAAGTATGCAAGTGTTGGTGGTACACTTGATGATGCTGCAATGGTGAAGAAGCTTTTTGGAACTACCCCAGATTGCTACTTGAATGTGATCGCAGGGATTGAGCAATTCTGTGATCTTAGCAAAATGCCGTTTGAGGAAGCAGTAGGGCGACTCAAGGCATTTGAAGAGCGTATCCGGAAGGGAAGCGCCACTGGCAGCAAAGGAGACAGCCAATTGCTCCTAACTCAAGCCGAGTGGGAAGCAAGACGAAAGATGAACTCTGGTAACTCGTCATCTGATTCAAAACAAAAGAATCATTCCTCCGGCGAGAGCAGTCGTGGTAGGGGAGGACGAGGTCGAGGAAGAGGACGTGGTAGAGGAGGACGAGGAAACTCTTCACGCAAGGAGGGAGCTGATGAAGGTGGACGTGACAAAAGTCATGTTCAATGTTATAGGTGTGACGAATATGGGCATTACGCCAACCGTTGCAAAGCTCCGAGGAAGCAAGAGAAAGAGGAGAGCCATCTCACCAGAACTGATGATGTTGAACCAGCCTTGCTACTTGCAGAGACAAATGAGACATCACTTGTACTCTTGAATAAAGAGAGAATTCGGCCAGAAGAGTATGCAACTAAGGATGTGTCAAAGGAAAGTGATGTCTGGTACCTGGATAATGGTGCCAGCAATCACATGTCAGGAGATCGGAGCAAGTTCCAGGAGATTGATGAAGGAATAACCGGAAAGGTCAAATTCGGAGATGGCTCTACAGTTGAAATCAGAGGAAAAGGCTCCATTGTGTTCGAGTGCAAGAATGGAGGACACTGGACTCTTCAGGATGTGTATTACATCCCAAGGCTGCGAAATAATCTTGTAAGTCTCGGCCAACTTACTGAGACTGATCACAAGATTGTCATGGAAAGTGATGAGCTAGCTGTGTATGCTAAAAATCCCTGGCAGTTGGTGATGCAAGTGAAGAGGGCAAGGAACCGTCTGTATCAGATGGAGCTGCGAAGTCTGAAACCAATCTGTTTGTTAGCAAAGCTGGAGGAACCTGCTTGGTTATGGCATGCTCGGCTTGGGCATGTCAATTTTCGGTCTATCAAGCTGCTGGTGGAAAAGAACATGGTGGCAGGAGTCCCACAGATAAGCCCCCCTGGTCAGATTTGTTCAAGCTGTCTCACGGCAAAACAAGTAAGACAATCTTTTCCAAATGCAACTGATTTTCGTGCAAGAAGTCTCTTAGAATTGCTGCATATTGATCTCTGTGGACCAATATCACCTCCTACTGCTGCTAGAAATAGGTATTTTACCTTAATAGTAGATGACTTCTCTCGGTGGATGTGGTTGTATTTGTTAAAAACAAAGGACCAGGTGTATTCTGAATTTCAGAAGTTCAGAGCAGAAGTTGAGAATGCTACAGGGCAGCGTATCAAGGTGTTGAGAAGTGATAGGGGTGGGGAATTCTTATCTAAGAAGCTCAGTCAAGTTTGTGAAGCAGCTGGGATCGTGATGCAATTGACAGCTCCATATTCTCCTCAACAAAACGGAGTTGTTGAGAGGAGAAACAGAACTGTAATGGCCATGACGAGATCTCTCTTGGCAAGTATGAAAGTTCCGAGTGTCATGTGGGGGGAAGCTGCCAGGCACTCTGTGTACTTGCTGAACCGGCTTCCAACAAAATCCATGGGAGTGTGTACCCCTTATGAAGCAATGAAGGGTAGAAAGCCTCACTTGGCTCACTTGCGTGTCTTTGGGTGTATGGCTCATGCTAAGATCACTAAACCACACTTGAAGAAGTTGGATGATCGAAGCCTCAAGTTGGTCTATCTTGGAGTTGAAGAGAATTGTAAAGCACATAGACTGTTCAATCCGCAGAACAGTAAAATCCATGTGAGCAGGGATGTCGTATTTGAGGAGCATGTGCCGTGCAATTGGGATCAATACAAGATTGCTGAAACAGAGTTTGTAGTCGAAGGGGAAACTTGGCCAGAGGATAGGGGCTACATCAGAGGTGAGTCAATTAAAAACTCAACTGTTTCAGTGTCACAACAGATGGAGAAGTCTGTTGAAGCACCAACAGAGTCGGGAGAAACTAAGGAGAGGAGTCCAAGTCCGAAGAGGAATCCAAATCCAAATCAGATTCTATCAGACTATTATAACACACCAGGAGGAACAGTCTCATCATCATCAAACGTGGATACCAGTGGAGAACCTCTGCGTTTCAGAAATCTTGCTGATATCTATCGTGAAACTCAACCCATTGAGTTAAATGCGGACGAGTTGATACTGACAGAGCTGGAAGAACCAACCAGCTTCAAGGATGCAGTACAAGATGCAGTCTGGGTCGATGCAATGAACAAGGAGATAGAATCTATCGAGAAAAATGCGACATGGTCACTTGTAGAATTGCCAAAAGGACAGAAGGAGATTGGTTTGAAGTGGATTTTCAAGCTAAAGAAGAATTCAAATGGAGATGTTGTGAAGCACAAGGCGAGGCTCGTTGCAAAAGGCTATGTCCAGGAGTACGGTGTTGACTTTGAAGAGGTGTTTGCGCCAGTTGCAAGGCTAGACACGGTGAGGATCATCCTTGCCATTGCTGCAAATCACGGATGGCAGGTACATCACTTGGATGTGTAATCTGCCTTCCTCAATGGAGAACTCCAAGAAGAGGTTTACGTATCTCAAACAGAGGGATATGTAGCTAAGAACAAGGAGCACATGGTCTTAAGGTTGCACAAGGCCTTATATGGCTTGAGGCAGGCACCAAGGGCGTGGAACATTCGACTTGATAAAAGTCTGAAACAACTTGGCTTCATGAGGTGCGTGCAGGAGCAGGCCGTGTACAAGAGAGGAGGCACTTATGGAGGTGTTCTTGTTGGAGTATATGTAGATGATCTGATAGTGACCGAGGAAAACTCGGGGGAAGTCGAGGTATTCAAAAGGGAGATGATGGGGGAGTTCGAGATGAGTGATCTCGGCTTGCTAAACTACTATCTTGGTATTGAGGTGAATCAAAAGGATGGTGGTACCATGATCAAACAAACATCTTATGCAAGGAAGGTGTTGGCTCGTTTCGGAATGGAGGAATGCAATCCAACCAGGATTCCAATGCAGCCGAAACTTCCCCTTCACAAAGATAAAGAGGGACAGCCTGTTGATGCAACTGAATTTAGAAGACTCATTGGCTGTCTTAGGTATCTTACTCATACTCGTCCTGATCTCTCGTATTCGGTAGGAGAATTGAGTAGGTACATGGAGCAACCAACGTCCCTGCATCAGAATGCTGCCAAGCAAGTTTTGAGGTACTTAAAGGGGACATTGCATATGGGGCTGTTCTATCCTAAAGGGAGTGATGAAGCAGTGATCACGGGATACTCAGATAGTGATTTGGCAGGTGACCATGATGACCGGAAGAGCACGGGAGGTATGGCATTTTATTTGAACGAAGCACTTGTGGCATGGAGTTCACAGAAGCAAAAGACTGTTGCCCTTTCATCTTGTGAGGCTGAGTTCATGGCAGCAACATCAGCAGCATGCCAAGCTTTGTGGATAAGGAACCTGTTAGGCGAGTTGATGAATAAGGTTCCTGGAGCAGTGGAGCTTTATGTCGACAATAAGTCAGCCATTGCTCTTATGAAGAACTCGGTATTTCATGGAAGGAGTAAGCATATCGATACAAAGTTTCACTTCATTCGAGAATGCATCGAGTCAAGGCAGATAGTTGTGGAGCATGTCCGAACTGAAGATCAGCGAGCAGATCTTCTGACTAAAGCTTTACCAGCTGGGAGGTTGGACACTATGCGTTACTTGCTCGGGGTTAGAGATCTTGAACTACACCAGGATTAAGGGGGAGTATGTTAGAGTTAATCCAGGATGTAGTTAGGTAGTTCCTAATAAGCAGGGGAGTAACTGCAGGAGCAAGTCTTTAGGGAGTTAGTGGTGCTTTATTTCTGTTTTCAGTCATGTGTTTTTAGTGGGCAGAGTAGTGTCCTATTTTGTAGGAATTTAGTTGATTCCGTAGCTTACAAATAGCATAGGTTGCTTGTTATTTCATTAAGCAGTTAAAAAAAAAATACAAGAGTTCTACTGCCTGCAATATTCCTCTTTACTTTGTTCTTTGTTCAGTCCCTGGTTCACTCTTTGCTGTTCAGTCTTTGTTTCAGTGTTTACTTTGTGTCTGTGATCACTTGTTTCGATCTGTTACAAGGCCTTCATGCATAAATTCAACGGAGATTCTTGGTAGTGGCAAATCTAGAGTAGATACAGCGTATTTGGTCAAACTCACAACAACTAGTTTATACATGGTGAAGAATTAGGAGCCTTGGTTTTAACTATTCATAATCTTTTTCTTAGAAATATAATAGGTTTATATACTAGTTGAAACTTTTTGCGACTAAGCTCTGCTCTACTCTGAAATCACTAGCTTATTAGATGTACCTTCTTTTTTGACAATATTAATTTGGACTTTACGTTCATTGATTGTAACTGGGAAAAGAATAGTTAATATTGTTATGTGTATTCATAAGTGAAATATAATCAACTGTTGGCTTGTGACGCGCAGATTTATCATAAAGAGTTGGCTGTCGAATTATAGCTCAACGATACCTTTGTTTCACCATAACTCAAGATTAAGTTTGTGTGTTGTGTCTTAATCTTTCCTGGTAGATTAGGTGTATTCTTGTTTATCATTTATTAGCAGCAGAATAGTTTAGTAATCCTTCATCTTGTTATTTTCTGTGACGACCTTTCACTACTAAAAATTCGGCCAAAATCGATCGCGGCTGATTGGTCGGTCAAAAACTAATGGTCGATTTTAAAAAAAAAATTATTTTTTTAATGAAACCAATCGAATTCGATTATTTTTTATTTTGCGCCAAAATATGAAAAATTATTTTTGCATCCCAGAAAATTTAATTTTCAAAAAACTCACCAATTTTAATCGATTTTTTATTTAAAATAAATTAAAATTAATATTTAAAAAATCGACTCACATTTAGTGAACACGTGACACTAAATAAACCAATATTATAAGATGCTATTATGTGTCAGCGATGTGTAGAGTCAACCAATATTATAAGATGTTGTAAGAATAAATAGTTCGATTTCTTCTTACCCAAAAGGTCTGCTTCTTTGGAATAAATTCTAAAGAATGTTCAGTATTGTATCCAATTTGAAACGAACGTAAAGATGTCTATATTGATCATTAAGCTGCACTCAAATACTATCATGCCCACAATCATATGCTTGAGTACTAATTCTTGCGAAGGAATAATGTCGACATCATGTCCACAATATTATATGTCGATAGGGTTGTCCACATATACGCTTTGAAGCGTAACTCTGTCTAGGTGGTATGTTAGTAAAGGCGAATTCAAAATTTAAAATTTATGGATTTTTATAGTAATATTAGGATAATATATAACAATAATCGAATTTATAGGCAAATATTCATAGACAATAAATTACTTGATGCATTTACGGGGTTTGAGATAGAAATTATTAATTTCACATGAACCATAGTAACAGTGTAGCTCCACCCTTGCATGATAACTAAGCATCCACGTAGATAATACACAGATCCACGTGCCATGCACATGTTTCCACGAGCTAAGATTTGTAGCGGCTCATTCAATTTGCATCCACAGAAAGTTGCACCTTAACATCCTACTACCCTTTCAAGACTTGATAGCCCCATTTGAAAAATTTTGTACAAATTTTCATGTGGCGAAGAGACAGCGTTATGAAAGCGAAGGCATCTAGAATGATTCTGATGACTATTGTATGGGGTCGAATCTGACCAATCAAGTCTTCGAGTTAGCATGATCGATCATTGGCTATACTCGAGCCGTAGCAACGGGACGACTTGAGGGCAATAAGAAAAACAGCTTCATAGTCTCGTCGTCCCCTCCACCCCTACAACGTGACGTACTTTAGTTATGTCTTTTTATACTTAAACAAGGGTCCCCTACTATATAAAGGGGAATCCGAACATGTGTAAAAGGCAAATCTTTTTTAATATACAAGTTCTCTTGCTCTCTCATCTCTCTAAGACTTTCTCTCTCTTTTCTCTCATCTTCTGTTGTTGCTAATCTGATCATCAAACTTATTCTAGGGTTTATTATCTTCGATTACGATTTACCCCTTCATCACATTTGATTGATTTACTTAAAAAGTATTTAATAACTTTTGAGCCAAATAATTTGGCGCCGTTTGTGGGGATTTCGGTAATCGAAATCATAGTTCACACCTAGGATATTAAAAACACAATCACTGTTCTTCATACTCCATAGAAGCCAACAATGGCAGAAAAAGAAGCAAGGTTGAAGAAGATAGCAGACGTCTCAACAAACCTCATAGGCTCCCTCAACGAAGCCGGTAGAGAAAATATCGCAAATGTAACACCAAGTAATGTACCAGAAGGAAAGATCTCACCCTCCTCTCTCGAAGATCTAACAATCCTGCATGAAAAAGGAGCCTTTATGTCTGCGGCAAAAGAAACATCACCAGCAGTCAAAAAGCTGCTGGAGGAATGGTTGATGAGCACTCTAAGCAACATGCTCGAGAAATCCCCTCAAGGAAACATCGAAGATCCACCACCGGCAGAAATCGTTGCGGTCACCGATAAGCCAAACACTGCACTAACGAGTAACAACCCTACCGCTGCACCACAAGCGATGGTGCAGTCGCAACCATCCTTAAAAAGATGGAAGATATGGAGAACGAGAATAAGGTGCTTCGTGACCAAATGAAAGAGCGCCAGAAAAGGGTTGACAAGATACCCGGCGCTCCTAAGCTACTGCCAAAATGCGACGTGGGAAGGTTTGTCGAGCAACCATACAATGAGGAAGCCTCTCCTCATCCCATCCCAAAAACCTTTAAAATGCCACCCTACTTGAAAATATACGACAGGACCACGGATTCAGAAGACTATCTAATCCATTATGTCATCGCCGTAAAAGGAAATGACTTATCAAAAGAACAAGTGTCGTTCGTGCTGCTGAAAAAGTTCAGTGAAACTTTGACAGGGGGCATTAACATGATACTCTCAACTACCAGCTTGGTTGATATCAATGTTTGAGGAGATGGCAGACAAATTCGCCGTTGCTCATGTAGGAGCAAGAAGGCTAAAGCCAGGGTTAATGATATCTTCGCCATCAGGCAAACAACTGGTGAAGGACTTAGGAACTTCCTCGCCCGATCCAACAAGGTAAGAATGGGACTGCCAAATATATCAGAAGGAATGGCGGTTGCAACTTTCCAAAACGGGTTGAACAGAAACGAATCAAAAGCAACCAAAAAGCTGCTCAACAAACTCATGAAGTATCCCCCACCACATGGGAAGAAATTCATAAAGCCTACTACTCTATAGTAAGAGCACACGAAGATGATCTCAATGGTCCAACCCAACGACTAATGTCAATACAATCTGAGGTAAGGAGGGACCGACGCATCGACGGGCGAAGGGAACAGCTCCCATGCTTCAACAGAGAAAGGCATCAGCCCTATGTTAGAGCTCCAAATCCATCACCTCCGAGGCATCCAGATGCCATACCATGACACGTCGCCCCGCTTCGAAATGAAAGAGGTATTCCCCCATTATTATCTGCTTATAACTTTTGTGTTTCATCTTCTGAAATAGTGTATGCACTAGAGAAGCTGGGCACTAAGGTGCAGTGGCCACAAAAAATGAAATCAGACCCAAGTGCAAGGAGGTCGAACATCTTATGAGAATTATATCAAGAAAGAGGACACAAGACTGATGATTGCATAGGTCTACAACAGGAGGTGGTCAGAATGATGAACCACGGATACCTGAAAGAATTGCTCAACAACAAAGGAAGGGCTAATTTCGCAAGAGGGCGCGGCCAATCCCAAGGACCACCAAAACCACCTTTTTCGGCACGCACCATACAGATGATCATCAGCGGCGATGATGACTTGGCGATCAATCATGAAAAGTTTACCACCACGCACAAGCTGAAGCGCATGATCGCTCATGAACGGTATGATGACTTTGAAGATAGTATCACCTTCGATAAGTCTGATATTGATGGTTTGTCTTTCCCCTATTACGATGCTTTGGTAATAACTTTACAAGTTGCTGACACTGATGTGAAAAGGATAATAGTAGACAACAGAAGTGGTGCGTGTATTATCCATCCGAGAGTTCTTGTGCAGAACAGGCTCGAAGATAAGATAATACCGCGTTGTATAACACTAATGGGTTTTAACAATGAAGTGGAATGAACCACTGGAGAAATATCAGTGCCAGTATTGGCAGAGGGAGTCACGCTGGAAACAACTTTCCACGTCATGAACCAGGAAATAGCTTATAATGCCATCATAGTGCATCAATAGATACATGACATGCTAGTCGTTCCCTCGAGCTTCTACCTACCAAGTAATCAAATTTTCCATTGCATGGGGAATATTCAGCATTCGACGCGATCCATGCACTACCCAAGAATGCTACCGAATCTCCCAAGACTGCACGCATACCAAACAATTGAAGGGAGCAAGCGCGGAAGCATAGCAATCAGCCATATCAGGAACTAAAATCAATTTGCAAGCAGAGGTTATTAGAGACTCGAATATTGTAGAAGCTTGCAAAACGACGGTCGAAAACCTCGATCTGGTCCAGATGGACGATACCGACAACACAAAGAAGGTCTATATCGGGCACAACCTCTCCAACCCAGGTAAGTTCCATGAATTGTTAACTAACCATGCAGATTTATTTGCCTTCTCTCACTCAGATATGTTGGGGATCCTAAAAGACATCACCGCTTATAAACTAAATGTCAAATTCGCCCGTATAGTAAATGAGGAGGAAATTTAACATCGCAATCAATGAGGTGGTCAATGAAGAAGTAGACAAACTGCTAGCAAACTGTTCCATCAGAGAGCCGAAATACCCCCAATGGGTCGCCAATGTGGTCATGGTTAAAAAGAAAAATGGGAAATGGAGAATGTGCATAGACTTTACGGACCTGAACAGGGAATGTCCAAGAGATTCCTTCCCCTTACCCCATATCGACCAACTAATCGATGCAACGGCAGGGCACGAACTGCTAAGTTTCTTGGACGCCTACTCTGTCTACAACCAAATCCTAATGGCCGAAGAGGATCATGAAAAATAACTTTTATCACCCACCAAGGGACTTATTGCTATAAAGTGATGCCCTTCGGACTAAAAAACGAGCCACATACCAAATGTTGGTCACTAAGATGTTCAAGGAAAATCTTGGTAAGACAATGGAGGTTTACATTGATGACATGTTAGTGAAATTGGCAAAGAAGGAGAACCATATCGATTATTTGAAAGAAGCCTTCGAGATATTGAGGCGGTACGGGATGAAACTGAACCCGAAAAAATGCACCTTCAACGTAACCTCGAGAAAATTTATATGCTTTCTTATGTCACAACGAGGGAACGAAGTCAACCCGGACCAGATCAAGGCCATAGACACAATACCTGAGGTTCCGAGCAGCAAGAAGCAGGTATCGAAACTGACTGGGCAAATAGCTGCCCTATCAAGGTTCATTTCGCGGTCCTTAGACAGATCCCACAAGTTCTTCAGGGTACTGAATAAATCATTAGATACAATGGAACGAGGAATGTATTGATGCCCTAAGGAAATTAAAGGCATACCTATCATCGCCGCCACTACTCGTCAAAGCAGACCCAAGCGAATGTCTACTGGTGTACCTGGTAGTATCCGAGTCATTGTCAGCCTGTCTTGGTCCGCGAAAATAAAGGTACTTAATCCCCTATTTATTATATCAGCAAAACTTTAATAGATGCCAAGATGAGGTACCCACACCTCGAAAAACTAGCTTTGGCGTTGGTCGTAGCTTCACAAAAGCTCATACCCTATTTTCAATGCCATGTTATAAAGGTAATAACAACCTTCCCCCTACGGGGCATCCTACATAAACCCAAACTCTCGGGTAGGCTTGCCAAATTGGCCATCGAGTTCAGCCATCATGACATAACATATCATCCAAAAACCGCCATAAAGTCGCATGTACTTGCCAATATTATGCTGGTACTCCAACACGCGGAAAGTTCTAGTATATTTTGATGGGCCAGTATTTATTCTGGAACTCCAATATATTATTCCACTTTTCTTATTTTGAGCTAACTCCTACACTGGAAGCGATCGAAGGCTACGCCAGTTCAAAGGGAATCTTAGAAATAATTACCCGGTGGCACCTAGAACAGTAACCACTCACAAATTTTTGGACTTGTTAAGCATCAGTCGGGACATCCGAGACTGAAATTTGGCCAAAGGATTATGTACCTTCGACTTGCTGTACCGATGTTATGAGAATCCCCGTGGCTTCGAGACACTAGATACCGGTCTTACTCACGCGGGAAACCAAGACAAGTGGGAAGCTTAGAGAGGATTAGATTTTATAATGGCGTTCCTAGGTAGTCTGATTTGCCCCAGAAAAGATAGGAATATAAAGTTGGAACTCGTGGGGACAGCTGACTTTATGATAAAAAAGGGCAAATGGGACCATAGTACCGATGATCTTGGCAAAAATTTACCGAGCTCTGGCCCTTTGTCGAGAAGGGGGATAGTTCTTTGAAGGGTGCAATATGTTGTTACAATGATGGATAGAGGAACATCTTTGCCACCATCCTGGATGCTTGAATTGTGGTATGACTGGCCTCGAGTGCATTGAAAAAAACATGAAAATCGGGTAGAGGGTTATGAGTTCCCGGAGGGCATAAAAGCATGGCATACCCACTTGAGATGACTGCAAACAAAATCAAATGGACGTTCTGGTGGCTCTCGATCAATGAAGTAATCTATATGTCGGTTGAGGTGTGTTTTCTGCTATTGATGGGTCTTCAAAATATCCAGCCTTATGCTCCGCACAGAGTCATGCGTCAGTTAGGCCGATACCAGACCATCCCACATGATGAAGATTTGAGTTGGCAGGTCATTGAATTAGTACCAAAAGCTGCCTTCGTAGAAGAAAAAGTGCGTCAGATTTGGCATTAGTGCAGATTCTTAGAGCCTAAAACTCAAGCACGAGATCGATCTAGAGGCGATTTGGAGCCTAGTTACACTGCTTGGTACAATAGAAGATCTCGGGTCCATCAGGAGCCCGAATGGCCCACAAAAAGACCCCATGTCCAACAATTCACCGACAGAGCATAGGTGCAATGGGACAGGTTGACCAGAGAAAACGAGTACAGGGCTAACATAAGTAAGTTAGAAAGGCAAGTAATGGACCTTCAGTTTAAAAATGGTTTGCAAGACACTGCAAATAAGGGAGAAAAGAAATAACTAACTCACAAAAATGGAGCCCTCAAAGCTCAAATCTGGAGGATGAAAATAGCTGCTAAAAACTCGGAAAGAAGCCGAGCGAATAAAAGGCTTATAAGCAGTCTGAGAAAGAAATCCCTTGAGTGTCAAGAAGACCTAGAAAAGTCTGAGGCCAGTCTAGCGAAAGTCCGGGTTCAATTGGCAGAAAATGCAAAAGAGCAGGCACAGTTTATGCAACAAATGAAAAGAAAGCATAAAAGGGCAATCACCCGCCCAAAGAGAAAAGTAACTACCCTCGAGAATGAGGCAGCCAAACAAGACAAGGACCTTAAAGCTGATAGGGAACATTGTTATGATTTGATGGTTCAGATGGAGGACGAAATGCAACAGTTGCAAAATCAACGTCTCCAAGACACTCAGGTGTTAGAAGCTTGGAATCAGCAGGTCGGGCGTCTGCTTCAAGAGAAGGGTAGAATTCGGGAGAGGGTCAAGGCCATTGCCGATTACATTGTTGTGAAATGGCATGTTACGATATATCCTGCACCATTTTCTTCGTGACAGTAATGACATTTGTCCGAAATAATGAGTGATTTGGAGAGACTCCAAAGGGATCTTACATATAGGCCCGTGACGAGACCGGATGATGTTCCATGGGCCACATGAGCATTTGAGGCATTAATGTATTCGTGATTTTTACCTAAGTCTGTATTTTCTTTCCGTTGGAGCCTGTCAGTTTGTTTTCGAGTCTGTATTTGCTTTCTATTGAAGTATGTTAGTTTGTTTTTGAGTCTGTATTTTTATCTTTTCATCAGAGTTTGTTAGTTTCTTTTTGAGTCTGTTAGTTTTTGAGTCATTGTAATCAAAGCATTTGCTTTTTATGAAAAATTAAAAATCCAAAAAAAATATTGTTTTAGTTTTACACTTATCCCCTAGAACTACGCTCGGTTTGACTCATGCGGGGTCATGATATATAGGCAATTCCCATAGGATTCGACCATAACCAAAAGAAGGAAAAGGAAAAAAAAGAAATAAAAGACAAGAAAAAAGAAAAAAAATAGGAAAAACAAAGAAAAAAGAATAAAAGAAAAGAGAAAAAATAAGAAACAGTAGGGAGGAAACAAGGGCAAAACAAGAGAGAGAAATGAGAGGATAAAAACAAAGAGAAATCAAGTAGAGAAAGGCATGAGTGAAGAAAAGGAGAAGAGGTTGCAAATGGAAATAGGGAAAAGTCGGGATGACGCAAGCAAGTGATCAAATGCATAATAGAAACGGTTAACTGCTTAGATTGATTCATTTTCCAAATATGTGATTACCTATCTTTTAAGCTCTAATCACTAACAAGTTTGTTGTTGACAATTCAGTACAGAAAGGTGGCTGGTTTATGGTTCCCGAAGTAGTAACTCCTCTTCACAACATAAATTCAAAAGGCGATGGCAGACAACAATGAAATTGGTTTGGTTGATATCAGGGCCCGAAAGCAGTTGGTTGAACAGGACACTGGTCTGTCTAATGAAGTAAGGATGTTAAGACAACACATGACGGACATGTATCAAGCCTGAATGACTGGAAGAGCACCACCCCCACCACTACCTAGCTTCTTAGATGTTGCCCTTAACCAAACTCCGGTTGTAGTGCTGGATGATTCCCAATACTCTCCAGGTCCATCCGTTTTCACAGCTTTCCTAACACCCTAGTAGCTCCATCACTCTTCCTCCAATTACCTCTCCCCAAAATTGCCCTCCTGTCATATCCACTATTCCTTACAATTAACACCCACTCAAAGCTCATGATGCCCAATATTACCCCTCAGAGGTTGCCCACAAAGTTCCCAACTCATATAAGCAGGGTCCGCGGGGTGAGCCTCATGATTAAAATGAAAAGTTCACGGGAAGAAAAGGGCAAAATGGGACACCTGGGAGGCTGAAAGGCACAGAACAGTCCTTAAAGAACAAGTAAGGAATGGGAGACCATGGTAGCATGGCTTACAAAGAACTGTCTGTGTCCCATGACATTCACCTGCTCGCGGGGATAAAAAGTGCCAAAATTTAACTTGTATGATGGTTGTGGAGATCTGGTAGTCCACCTGAGGGTTTATTGCAGTGAAATGAGAAGTGTTGGAGAGAAAGATGACTTTTTGATGGCCAATTTCAGTGAGAGCTTGATTGAGGCAGCTTTGAAATGGCATAATCGTCAAGATGTCAGGAAGTGGTATACATTGGGAGACATGGCTCAAGATTTTTGTGCGGCGCTTTTAGTACAACATAGACATTGTCCCAGACTGCTCCTCCCTATCTCAGATGGAAAATAAATCCAAGGAAAGTTTTATGGATTTTCGGCTTAGATGGAACGAACAAGTTGTTTGGGATGGTCCTCCCATTGCTAGAAAAGATATCGCTGAGCCCCGCTGACGACAGGGTCTAGTGGTCGTTCTTGCCAAACATATTCGCCCTCAACTTCAACCCTAAACCTATCCTCGAGCCCCACATAATCCACCTTAGCATTATCCTCCGAACAATGACTGGTCATATGTCCAACCACAAATTCACTCCCTCCGCCAACAATAGGGTTCGATGGTCGTTCTTGCTAAACGCTTTCAGCCTCAATACCAACCTCGTGAACATCCCCAAACTCCACATAAGCCACCCCAGTATCATCCACTAAACAACATCCATCCATCTGTCCAACCATCGGTCACTCCCTAGGGTGAGCACCAGCATCCCAAAATTCATGTGTGCCTTCACAGCATTTTCAAGCATCTAACAATCCTAGGAAATTGGAAACAAAGGCAAAAGGATAACATAACGCACATAGGAGAATCCTACACAAGTTTGTTTGAAAAGTAATAGCATTCTGGCATGATTGATTCGCTCCTCGGTTATACTCCAGACCCATATGCGCAAGGCTTTGATCATGTTGTTCGATACATGTACCACTCTAATATCTAGGGGAATAGCATTGAAGATTGTATCTCTTTGAAAAGGGAAATAGAAAGAATGATTCAAGAAGGGGTAGTTGTGGTCAATGACAGTGACAGGGAGCATGTGAATCCTCTGGGGAACTTGTTGATTAAAGTTGATAATAGTATTCACGATATTGATGTGAAACTCAATGGCTAAGATCTCGTTCTTGGTAATTGGGAATACGCTTTATTTCTTGGTTAGCCGGAGTGGAGTTTTGGTGGTTTATTTTGTTTTTATTTCTGTTGTCCGGGTTATTTCAGGGTTGTAATCCGAATATTGTCTTGTGACTCAAACCCTTCTATGCTTTCATTTTGCCTGGTTTGTTTAGTCATAGTAGCTCGTTTAGTGCTGTCTAGGTTTGTTCTAAGGTTTTAACCCAGTCTAGTTTTCTTGTCTTGTTGTTCGAACCGTTTCACCGCATGTCTAATGCAATTTCCTGTTTCTGTTATTTCTAGCCATTTTCTTTTGTTTAGTTCTCTTTTCTTTCTATTATTCTTTTTCTGTTGGCTCTAGTGACATGACATGCATGCGTAATTCTCAGCCTAAGCTCAAAATTTTAGTTTAGTCATGAAGCATTGAAACAATTTTGAAGATGACAGGGGCACTTGAGGAAAATAGGAATAGATTTGGACACTTTGAGATTATTTAAAGCCTAAACCATGTGAAACTGTGGCAGATAGAACATAAAGAAACCCTATTCAAATGTATCATGCCACATTGGGTTGAAGCTAAAGGCAAGTTTGCCAAATTGACATGGGCCGTTCATGGTAAGGAGAGTGAGAGCGTTGTCCAATGGTGCTTTCTATTCAATAGATGTAGAAGGCGAATGTGTGAATATAGTTATCAAGTCTGGTACAATTAAAAAATGTTACAATTGTTTTCCTTGGTTTGTTTAATTGTGTTGTTCTGTTATCTAAACACTTTATCCTTCGAGCCTTATTTTCTTTCATACTCCTCTTTCAAAATTAGTAGCAAAGATCAGAAACACAAGCGTAAAAGATAAGTAAAGGAAAAAGAGAAAAGGAAAAGAATGAAAAGAGGGAGAGGAATAAGGAAGAAGAAAAAAAAGAAGAAGAAAAAATAACAAAATGATAAAACAACCAAAAGAGAAAAGGAAGAAAGAAAATAAAAGAAGAGAAAGAGGAAGAAAAAGAAAAAATCACAACAACAAAGTATTTTCTATGACATGAACTACGTTCGACCTGATTCCTTTTAAGGATACGTAGGCGGCCTCATGGTTTGGTCCCATCAAAACAAACTTCAAAAGTCCCAAAGCAAAGAAACGGGGGCAGAAGTTGTGGTTGTTATAGGAAATCTGATTATAAAAGTTGTAATTTTGAACCCATCTAAATTGCTTCGAGCCTTTGATATCCTTTCTTTCTATCCCTATCCAAAAGCATACACTACGATCCAAAGAAAGACCTTCTGATCAGTCTTTGAGATATGCCAAGTCAAGCGAGTGGAGGTGAATCACATCAGAGGCAACACTCCGGTCCAAACAAGAAAAATGAAAATTAAGAGAGTCTTATTAGCGAAAACCCTCCCGTGCATTGTAAGGTGATGAAATCTGAGATAAATCAAAAATAATGGAGTCTTATTGGTGAATACCTTCACTGTCACCTTGAGGCGACGGTAAGTTGAGAGAAGGAACAAAATGAGAAAGGATTTAGGATGAAAACCCTTCGGGCACTACAAGTCGAAGAAGGATCGTGAATCAGATTGGATAATCGGAGCATTGAAGGCCATTTTTATAGTTTAGGGGTGTAACAGGAGTAGAACATCAGACTTGTTTAACAGAATAGACCACAGGTGCATGTCATGGTCATTAGAGTTGGTATCCATATCTGATAGCTTCTTACTCTGTATTTCTCTTGCTAGGAATCATCTCTTCCCATTATCCTTTACTTGTTCCTTTTGTCTTGTTTACTTCACCTTCCTGAGTCTGTTTGATAAGAACAAGCGAGAAATAACTTCAAAATTTGCCGTCAACTTTCCAACTGCCCAAACGAGGTCTGGTTAGCACATTAAAGTGTCATAAGTCTGGAAAAAACAACAAGCGCACTGAGCTAGTAACAATCAACATACTTTGGGATTCGCGTGAAATACAAAGGCTTAGCATATATCAATTCATGGACAATGCAACAGAAGGAAGGCTAGGGTGAATGGGTCAAAGGTATTTTCTGTGATAAGACTGACAAAAAGGGTGTTAAGCCAGTGACAAGCAAGATCTTCCAAACAGAAATCAAAAGTTATCATGGCAAGAGATGGAGAAATTGACCTCAAGGCCAAAGCTAATGGTTTAAATCATGAAAGAACAACGTGCGCACTGAAGTTGGTAATAATCAATATGCTTTGGTGATCATGTGAAACACAAAGGTTTGGTAGATGTTTGGTCATGATCAATGCAACAGATAGAGGATATTAGGTTTGAACGAGGAAGCATTATTTACTGTGATAAGGGTGACAGAGGAAGTGTTTAGTCAATGAACAAGCAAGGTCTTCGAGTGGAAATCAGTTATCATGAGAAGTGAAGGAGCAATCGTCTTCAATGTCAAGTCCACAAACCAACCACCATATTTTTAAACAAACAAGATTTCTCTTTGATTGAAACAGGGGCAAGAAATTTTGTTTGTTTTGAAGAAACCCTCCGCAAGGAAAGGCAAGCACCAGACAGGTTTGACCGTAAGTTTTCAGGACCCTCCTGGAAAACGAGACTTAGTTTAAAATTCAAAACAATCATGAGTAGCAAGATCTACAATAAATGTACCCCCAAAGAATATAAGTTGGTTTCAAAATTTTCATTCTGGAGATAGAATTCAATTATGAGTTGTCAGGACCCTCCTGGAAAATGGGACCTAGTTTAAAAATCGAAACAATCATAAGTAGCAAAATCTAGCATAAATGTACCCCAAAGTAATATAAGTTGGTTTCAAAATTTTCATTCTAGATGTAGAATTCAGTTAGGAGTTATCAGGACCCTCCTAGAAAATGGGACCTAGTTTGAAAATCGAAACAATCATAAGTAGCAAAATCTAGCATTATTGTACCCCAAGGAATATAAGTTGGTTTCAAAGTTTACATGTTTAAGATAGGATTCAATTAGGAGTTTTCTGGACCCTCCTAACTAATGGGACCTAGTTTTAATATTTTCATTAGATAACAAGATGTAGCATAAGCGTAAGTTCTGTTGTAGGGTAGTATAATTCAGCCATAAGATTTTCACTCTTAAGATAAGACTTGATTTTTTATTTTCAGGACCTTCCTGGATTTTTGGATGTAGTTTTATGATCTTCTTAGATAACAAGATTTAGCATAAGTCACACCTTTAGAAGATATAATTTAGATTTAAAACCGTCGTTTAATTAAGAGTTGTCCGGACCCCTCCTGGATAATGAGACCTAGATTTCAAATTCTTATTAATATTTGATAACGTGAGTCAGTTTAACACTCGCATATGTTCCCAACTACCAAACTGGGGCAGAAAATCTTCTTTATTTTGTCTATTTTTGTTGAAATCAGGCACTCACCTGGAGAACAAATGGAAGTAGTGATTTTAGAATATAGTTCAAGTTTTTGGCAACAGGCACCCACCTGGAGAACAAGGGAATACAATTCAAGTTTTGGTAATCAGGCACCCACTTGAGAACAAGGGAATACAATTCAAGTTTTGGTAATCACGCACCCACCTGGAAAACAAGGGAATACAGTTCAAGTTTTGGTAATCAGGAACCCACCTGGAGAACAAGGGAATACAATTCAAGTTTTGGTAATCAGGCACCCACCTGGAAAACATTGGAATACAATTCGAGTTTTTTGTAATAAGGCACCTACCTGGAAAACAAGGGAATACAGTTCAAGTTTTTAGCAATCAGGCGTCCATCTAGAGAACAAGGGAATATAGTTCAAGATTTCGGCAATCAGACGCCCACCTTGAGAACAATGGAATACAGTGCAAGTTTTGGTAATCAGGCACTCGCCTGGAAAATAAGGTAATGGAATTCAAGTTGTGGCAATCAGGCACCCACCTGGAAAACAAGGGAATATAGTTCGAGTTTTGGTAATCAAGCACCCCACTTAGAGAACAAGGAATTCAATTTAAATTTCAAGGAAAAGTAGTTCAAGTTCATCAATCAGGTGCTCACTTGAAGAACAAAGGAAGACAGTCTAAGTTTCAAAGGAATATAGTTCAAGTCTGGTAATCAGGCGCCCACCTGAAAAATAACGGAATACAGTTCAAGTTTTGGTAATCAGGCACCCACCGGGAGAACAAGGGATTGCAGTTCAAGTTTTGGTAATAAAGCACCCACCTGGAGAAAAAGGGAATACAGTTCAAGTTTTGATAATCAGGCACCTACCAGGAGAACAAGGGAATACAATTCAAGTTTTAGCAATCAGGTGCCCACCTGGAAAACAAGGGAATACAATTCGAGTTTTGGTAATTAGGCACCCACCTGGAGAACAAGGGAACACAATTTAAATTTCAAGGAAAAATAGTTCAAGTTCAACAATCAGGTGCCCGCCTGAAGAACAAGGGAAAGTAGTTCAATGTTCAAGGAAAAACGGTTCAAGTTCTGCAATCAGGTGCCAATTTGGAGAACAAGGGAAGACAGTCCAAGTTTTAAGGAATATAGTTCAAGTCTGGTAATCGGGCTCCCACCTAGAAAATAAGGGAATACAGTTCAAATTTTGGTAATCAGGCACCCACCTGGAGAACAAGGGAATACAGTTCAAGTTTTGGTAATCAAGAACCCACCTGGAGAAAAAGGGAATACAATTAAAGTTTTGGCAATCAGGCGCCCACCTGGAAAATAAGGGAATACAGTTCCAGTTTCAGTAATCAGGCACCCACCTGGAGAACAAGTGAACACAATTTAAGTTTCAAAGAAAGTAGTTCAAGTTCACCAATCAGGCGCCCACCTGAAGAACATGGGAAGACAGTCCAAGTTTTGAAGGAATATAGTAATTAGGCATCCACTGGGATAAAAGTAAAAGCATCTCAAATTATACTTCAAGTCGGCAACAAAGGAACTTCACCCAGAGAATACAAGTCAACAAGGCAACAAGAATCACAAGATCAAGTTTGAAGATATAGATAGGGCTTTTGTAATTCATAGATCATAGTTTAGTCTAGCTTCTTTTTATTTTTGTCATGGTGTAATAAGGGGTTCAATAAGCAGTAGCAGTAGCAGTATCAACAGTGAAATCACAGCTGCATGGTAGTCCCAGCTACCAAAATTTTTTGAACTACACTGACCTGATTCCTTTATAGCCAAAGATATGTAGGCAATCTCGGAATTAGGGTGCGGTCAAATCTTTCAAAAAATACTTCCCACAGAGTATTCAACGGGCAAAAAATTCTTGTATACGCTCATTTTATCTTTGCGAACTCTTTATGTTTTCGAGCAAAGAGAGGCAGCTGTGAGCACGTGATTTTTGACCTATATGAATTACTCTCATAAATTCAAAACAAAATAATTCTTTTTCATTGGTTTGCAATTTTATGAAAATTTGTGGCATTTTCTATTAATTGTTTGCATTTGTCTGGGCATGTTTACAAGAATAACGGCCCAGTATAATCCCACAAGTGGGGTCCGAGGAGGTAATATGTACGCAGACCTTACCCCTATCCCGAAGGGCGGAGAGGCTATTTCCAGGAGACCCTCAGCTCAAGAAAAAAATAAGAGATGATATATTAGTACTATCAATAGACTCATAGTAAAATAACATAAAATAACATAATATAACATCAAATAACATAAAATAACAAAATAACTGCAATATCAGAAATAAAGAAAATACGAAAAGGATGGGCGGTGTAATAATATCCAGCAGATAAAACCTTACATCAGTAGCTGACCAGTAGCATCCTAAGCCTAACTCTTAACTAGTTAGTCTCACTCTAGTGCATTGTAGAAATATTCACAACTTCCCCCTAACCTAAAACTTCCCCCTAACCTACAACTTTATTTCATTTAATTAATGAAAAATGTGTGGCATTTTCAGTTAGGATTTAGTTCTACATTTTACGATTAAATAGTAAATTAGTTGTTTATAAAAAATGGAAAATTATAAAATAGTTTAATTTGCACTTTTAATTTTAATTTTGATTTTTGAGTAGTTTCCTTTTATTTTGTTTTCTTAATTAATTATGATAACCATTTAGGTTTAATTAGTGTTTTTGAGGTTAATTGGATTTTAGGATTTAATTTAGATTTTTAATTTAATTTTGAAAAAAATGGAAGAAATTAGAATAAGAAAAATTGAAAAGAACAGAAAGCAAGGGGGTTTTGTAACAGATTTTTGGTTCTTAATTAATTTCTCAATGTCCAAGCCCAAACCAAACACCTTTGAATCCGCCCAGTCCAGCCCTTAACCCGGCCTGACCCATGTAGCTAACTAAAATGACGTAGTTCGAGCTCATAAGGTTTCAGTCAATCATGGCCCTCGATTTCATCTCATATAATGGCTGTAAATATTTCCCCGATTTGCATAAGATTGTCTGAATTCTCCAATTAAACCTAAGACTAAATAAATCTTATCTCTTATCTCCCCCACAAACTAACGACGCCCTTGAGCGAATCAACTATGGTCACCGGCGGAATAGCTCCAATCACCACCTGTAATTGGCCATGAAATAATCATCCCTTCTTGCACCCTACTCCTTCACCATTTTTCCCAAAGCCCCAGCCAAATCGGATTGTTTTCAAATCTGAGTTTGAAGGAGAGGAAAGTCTCTCGAGTCTTGGAGTTTTGATGAGCTGAAGGGTTCGAAACGAGTGTTTCTCATTTGCTCTCAAAGGGAACATACGACTAATACTAGTTTTGAGTCGAGTCGGAATTGTTTGAGGTCTATCAAGATTTGTGGCCGAGGAGGTATCTTCCTTTGTTCCGGCTCTTTTTTGTTCGCTTCAGGTTCTAACTAGACTTCTTCCATTCTTTCCTTTCCTATTCCAGTTAATGTTAAAGCTTTGGTTATGATTTTTATTTTTTAGCTTTAGTTTGATTATAAAATTAGTAAGATGGATTAGAATTCTAGTAGTATAAGGTTAATTAGCCATTTGTATGCTAAAATTTATTTTCTGAGCTTCTCCGTAAATGTTTTTTCTTTCTGTTGATTCAGTAGCTTAGTTCATTTGGTAGAGTTCTATTGGTTTCAGAGTTTGAGAACTCTTTTGGTTTGAGATGTCTACTGGCTCATGGTTTGGGGTTGGGTTTTGAATTAATTCAGCTTTGGGTCAGTTTTGACTCATTTTAGGATTTCGGAATTCTAAAGTAATATCAAGGGGTATGGGGTAGTTTAGGAAATTGACATAGGGAATCTATTAGTAACTAAGTGGGGAAGCTTCTAAGAAGCTGGTTTGGGGAATTAATAGGAAATCTGATAGTTGAATAGGGATACCTAAGCTAAAATAGAAATTAAAAAAGGGGCAAGGTATAAATTTAAACCCTTAGTTGCTGCCCTACTTTTCATGCCTATAGAGTCATATTTTTCTTTCCATTCAAGCTAGAGATTGTTGATATAAAAATTCAAAAAATAAAGACGGTTGAGTAGCTCTGAAAACAACGCTAATTTCTAGCCCTTTTCTTTGATAAATCAATTTCTGTATTAGTTAGAGGCTTCTGATTTTCTCCCTTAGCCAAAATATTTGAAAGTTTCTTATCTGGAAATTCTTTGGTCAAAAAATGGATTGATTTTGGGGTCTTGAAAGACTGGTTTTGAAGTGTTGGTTTCGTAGAAGTTACTGTTTCATTGGCTAAGTCCTGCTGGGTTTAGTTGATTTCCTGATTCCTGGATGCTGAGTGATTAGCTTGCTGTTGTTTCTTGCTTCCTCACTTCTTTCTCCCCTTTTCAATTTCCAAGTACTCCTTGACTTTATGAATAAATGAAATACAAGTGCGGAAAGTTGTAATTGCTAGAAGATCTTATAAACGAATATTGTTCTCTTACATGTTCATTTTCTGAAATAGCAGTAATGTAATATAACACTAACTAGCTTACATGTTCATTTTCTGAAATAGTAGTAGTGTAGTGTAACCCGGACTAGCTTACATATTCATTTTTGAAATAGTAGTAGTGTAAAATTTGCTAGGAATTTCATGCCACAGTCAGTCTTAAGGGGGAACATGAGGTCTAATAGTCTGTTAAGGTGTAAGTAATTCAAAACATTTGAAAGCTTTTGTATATGTGGATTGTTGGTTATGCTATACATTTTTTTTGTTTTTATAAGAAATATTTAGCTAGTCTTACATGTAATATGACATAAGTTAACTGGTTATCTGTGATGTTTGAAGCTTACAAATCCTATAATTGTTTGGCATGAATTGTTCAGAATTTGAAAATATCAGCATATGTAAATTAGTATATAAATGCTAGTGAAGAGGACCTGTGAGTTCTGTGCTGAGTTTTATATATATATATATATATATATATATATATATATATATATATATATATATATATATATATATAAGGTCAATAAATTACGGACATAGGTCTAATGTTTTACATGTTACACTTTGCACTAATTGATGATTGCACAAGTCTGGTCTATTGATGATAAAATCAATGCTTGTAAAATTGGAAACTGATAGCAAGGCAAAGTATCAGATGGTTTTCTTTTGTCAAGTGATGAATAGCATAATAGGCACGTCTCTTTGGTTTGCATATCGATGTTTGCTTCTACTGGGGTTCGATTTGGAGTCCTCCGCCTACGGCCCGTGCTCGATAATATATGGGCCTCTTTTAGGCCTAAATATCGATATCATTTTAAGATGAAGGGAAATCCACTGCTCGGACAGTCTCTCGATTCCCTGTCTCTAAGTAGAGACTTTGGTGGGCCATTGGACCTGTCATAAGGTCTGGGTTCTTTTTTAATAAACAATGGTTTCAACTTCAGTTTTGAGATAGTCATAATTTCCTTAAGTCTTATTTTAATTAGTATATCTTTATAGTCAATTGGAGGTGCGTTATATTAGGCAAGATGTATATTATGGCCCTCGTAAGTTAACTTAGAAAACTTTTGGATAGAGTACATCGAGGTGCACTATGCCGAATAAACTTCAAAATGCATGGCCCTCCTTTAATTAATTTTCTTTATAATACTTAGAATTCAAGGCGTGCCGTTTAGCCAATTTTCATGTCCCTCAAAAAGTTAAAAACGCGTAGTTGCTGCAGGTGCATTATTTTAATAATCAACTTTCCTAATTTCAGGTGTGCATTTCATGTAACCCAAATCTATTCCTAACTATATTAAATAAAATATACCGTGGATCGCGGGTGCATTTCATGTGGCATGATCCAATGACATGTTTTGTATAATATTGTAATCTTCCTAAACATGAATCACAAGCGGTTTAAAGTTAAAAGGTACATAGGTTTGAAAGTGTTCTAAAATCAGATAATTAGTTAAATAATAACATTTGAGCGACCGTGCTAGAACAACAGAACTCAAGAATGCCTAACACCTTCTCCCGGATTAACAGAATTCTTTACCAGGATTTCCGGTTCGCTTACTGTAATGCATAACCAATATTTTCCCTGATTCGGGATTTGAACTGGTGACTTGGGACACCATAAATTATCCCAACTGGCAACTCTGAATTTCTTAATATGAATAATCTCATTCCGATTATACTTTAATTGGACAAACTCCTTTATACCCTTTCAGGGGTAGGAAAAGGAGGTGTGACACCATTCACCATTTTTAAGCTACACCAAGCTTAAATACCAACAATCCCCCACATGAATTGGGAATGGCTATAAAATAATGGAATGCACGGATGCGTGTGTGTTTTACTTGCAAGAATTAATTGCATCCAGATAAGTAGGTTTCTGTTTGAGCTTTCCATAGTGAACTTATGTCGGATATACTCGGTCAATCGGTAGATTTGATATCTTTGAATCGTAAAACTTTGTTGTATACCTAGGAAACATAAGTCACACAATCAATCCTTAATAATCTATTCGTCTTACAATTGTGTTCGTTTCAGCCATGAACACCGCCTGGTCTCGTGAGTTCTTAGAGAATGGGCATGTACTTTCATTCCCCTTGAAGCGGCTTACACTTTGCACTCACATAGGCGATTCCTAAACGTGTAATCCTAAAGACATATTACCTGGTCATATCCTGCAAGACTTAGCAAATCATTAAAAAGCTTTAAGCTTTATTGACTCATCAAGAAACCTTAATGCTTTACCTCGATTTTGAACATTGTCTTCATCACGAGAATGGGTTGAGTTATTTGAAAATTTTGAACCATCATTCATAAATTTGTTTGATATATTTGAACGTAGCTCTTGGAATCTTCAGTCTGCTAGGTAGAGTCACCGCCATGATAACTTGTCCTAGGCATTAACGTCATTCCATTTGACGATATTTCAGTTGTCTCTCTAGATAGGTCTTTTGTAAGTGGATCTGACATGTTATCTTTGACTTTACGTAATCAATTGTGATAACACCACTAGAGAGTAGTTGTCTAAAGGTATTGTGTCTCTGTCGTATATGACAAGATTTTCTGTTATACATAATGCTCCCTACCTTGCCTATTGTCGCTTGACTATCACAATTTATACAAATAGGTTCCACAAGTTTGGTCTAGAATGGAATATCTTCAAAGAAATTCCGCAGCTGTTCAACTACTTTATCGGCCTTATCTAAAATTATGAATCAGATTCCAATATAGAACGAGCGATGCACTTTTGTTTGGATGTCAAGACCCTAAACCCGGACTTGATTGTGATGGTGCCTCTCGTGAAGATAAAGCCAGCCGACACATCCCCATTCCAATCTTAGGCAATAAAATAATAAGTATTAAATCGTAAACATGATAAAATCCAAAAAATAAGCAGTTAACCATATAATTTGCGGAAAAACAAACCCAACACGGCCCGATACCGAGGTGTCACTAGTCATGAACATCTACTAAGGTCTGAATGCAACTAGAGTAAAAAATGTACTAAATACAGTCTAATGAAATTGAGAGGGAGAAAAGAGTGCTGCGAACGGGCAGCTATCTTGCTAAACTCCGATGACTCTGCCTCTGAGCAACCAATACCCGCTACCAGGTTCAGAAATTCCTGAATCTGCACTCAAGGTGCAGGGAGTAAAGTGAGTACTTCCAACTCAGTGAGTAATAAAAATAAATGAATACTGAGTGATAGGAAATCACGAAGAGTACATCAACATGATGTATAGAAGCAATACAAAATCAGTAAGAAAGAAATGAAGTTGTGAAATATCTTAAGCACCTTAGCTCAGTTTAAACTTCATCAAAAATGGCTTTTCAACAGTTAAGTAATTGAATGTAAGCAATTAGAATAGATAAGCATAGAAGATCCGCCCCTCGGGCACAATTACACAAATAAAGAGGTACATGACAAGCAAATAAGAAAGATAAGTACGTAGAGGTTCGCTCCTCAAGCACAATGTCAACAAATCCGCCCCTCGGGAAATATCAGAACAATACCAGCCCCTCGGGCTATATCTCACATCACAATGCGTACCCGCACTCACTGGGGGTGTGCAGACTCCTAGAGGGGCCCCTTACGACCCAAGCGCAATATCAAGCCAACTCATGGCATCATAAACAGGCTCTCGGCTTTATATCAATATCAAGCCACATCGTGGTGTACAATCGCAGGCCCTCGGTCTCATTATCATAATCAATATATCACTGTTGCGGCGTGCAGCCCGACCCAAAAGTATCCTCACAATATAGGCCCTCAACCTTACTCAGTCATAATCTCATAGCCCCGCGAGCATTAATAAAATATGAAGCTCAGCTCAAATATCTTTGAAAATATCAATTAATGTGTATAAAACAGAATAGCATAGCTAAGTTTTTAAAATAGTAAAAATATAGCATGACTGAGCACAAGTATGAAATCAAATAGTGAGGAAACTATCATTAACAGTCCCCTAAGGGTTCAAACAGTTGGCACGAAACCCAACTATGACATTTATCCCAAAGTATAATAACAGCAAACAATTAGCTACTTATTATACAGAAAAATAGTCATTCAGGATAGACTAAGTCACAATCCCCAATGGTGTACGACCCCACACTCATCACTTAGCATGTGTTTCACCTCAATATAGCACGACTTTGTGCAATCCAGGGTTTCATACCCTCAGAACAACATTTAAAATCATTACTCACCTCGAACTAGCCCAAAAGGCTACCCTGCAACACGCTTGTCCCTCGATCCAACTTTTGAGTGCTCCAAATCTACCAAGTTCATATTTTTATCATCAAATTATGCTAAACGAATTAATTCTTATTGAAAAATATCAATTTTAAGCACAAAACCCGAAATCAGTCAAAACCGACCCCCGAGCCCACATCTCGAACGTGCTCAAAGTTGTTCCCAAAGCCAACCAATCGCCGAATAACATTACCACGCATATACTCAGAGGTGATCCCATATCACCCTATCTCATATATGTTCGATAACACGTTGTAACTAAAATTTCACAATCCAACCTAGCCCATAAACATAGAACCACATTTCCACTTCTGAAATCATCAATATGATCAAAATCTCACATTTATACTGTGAATAAGCCGAACAAGCTATAACAACCATATTTGTAAACTCAGGTGCAGTTATATGATATACACACAACTTAAACATTGGTAGCGGTAACCTCTAATCACAATAGCTGCACACAATAACCAAATATCAATAGAACATCTCGTATCAACTAAAGTCTCATTCTATAACTTTCATATACTACCAATGAAACACACAATAAGCCATCACCATTTTTCAGGTCAACCGTTCATGAAGCCATTTCTCTGTTGGCAAAGACCATAGCAAATTTTTGAGCCAAACCTTGATGGTATCCTTCCAACATGCCGAACTTAAATCAGTTTGTACTCATTTCAGATCCTGATGATCTCATCTAATCCAACACCACTACTCTGGTGACATGGCACATCAATACAATCTAAAGCCACAACTCGTGCAATCCGTGCACCAATAAACAACAATCCGAATGTACTCCAATCATGAAGATGACTCAAACGAAAGGGTTGTACCTCAACTCACCAGTACCACCACAACAAAATAATGAGAACCCATTACACATCATAGAAACAGAATATGCGAATCTAACCCGAAGGGTCATACCTCCACATAACCTCTCTGCAATACACGACCTTATCCAAATACGGGTCTACATAAAATACCTCAAGTCACTATGCTCAAAATCGAACACCACGCGCAATTTGATGTCCAGAACAAAAGCAAATCATCATACCCACAGTGAAGCAAATAACATACACCACACAAACCCAAAAGGAAATAACCGATACGACATTCACCGAGCAACACCCAATTACTCTTCCCGCTCGACTTCCACTATGGTACCCCAATAGAACCGCACTATATGTGCCTATAACCAACAAACTATATCACCTCGCAACACATAAGGGTAAATCATAGATCTCCCCATATTACTGATAAGCTCAATAAACATCGAATCAAAACATCCCTCGACATTATAACTCGGAGCCAACCAAGCCGACTCAAGTTAGAACACACATCCACATTGTCCTGCCCACGAACCCTTTATTAAGGAAACCTTAAAGCTGCTCCTTCAACTCTTTAACTCTGTCGGTGCCATATGATATGGTGTCCGGCACCAAATCAATACCAAAATCAACAACCCGGTACGGAAACATGCCCGGAAGCAGGAAACACATCCGGAAGAATCCCTCATCACCAAAATTGAATCAATGGTAGGAGTCTTTGCACTGACATCCATCCTGAAAACCCAAGTAAGAAAAATGGTCCTTCCCCGTCATCCACTGAATCTTCGAAATATAAAACCACCCTACTAGACCATAATCCATCAAACTTAGCCACTCAGTTCGTGGCATTCTCGGTATAGCCAACATCATCGCCTTAGCGCAATAGTGCAGAATAATATGACATGAAGATAACCAGTCTATACCCAATTTTCTCAAATCCTAACTTACCAAGCAGCAAAAGGTCCACTCGGGTCTCCAAACCCCAATAGTCACTACAATGTGCCAATATACACGACCCACAACCATAACATAACCTGTTTATGAGAACTCACAGTCACTAGTCATGAGCATCTACTAAGGTCCAAATATAACTAGAGTCAAAAATGTACTAAATACAGTCTAATAAAATCTAAAGGGAGAAAAGAAGTGTTGCAAACGCCGGGCAGCAACCTTGCTAAACCCCGATTACTCTGCCTCTGAGCAACCAATACCTTCTACCGGATTTCAGAAATACCTAAATCTGCACTCAAGGTGCGGGGAGTAAAGTGAGTACTTCTATCTCAGTGAGTAATAAAAATAAATGACTACTGAGTGATAAGAAATCACAAAGAGTACATCAATATGCTGCATAGAAGCAGTACAAAACCCATAAGAAAGCAATAAAGTTATGAAATCTCTTAAGCACCTTAACTCAGTTTAAACTTCTTCAAAAATGGCTTTTCAATAGTTAAGCAATTGAATGCAAGCAATTAGAATAGATAAGCATAGAAGATCCGCCCCTCATGATCAATTACACAATTAAACAGGTACATGACAAGTAAATAAGAAAGATAAGTACATAAAGATTCGCACCTCGGGCAAAATGTCAACAAATCCACCCCTCGAGCAATGTCTCAGAACAATACCATGCCCTCGGGATATATGATGTGCAAACTCATAGATGGGCCCCTTACAGTCCAAGCGCAATATCAAGCCATCTCGTGGTATCATAAACATGCTCTCGGCCTCATATCAATATCAATCCACCTCGTGGCGTACAATATTGGGCCCTCGGCCTCACTATCATAATAAATATATCACTATTGCGGCGTGCAGCCCGACCCAAAAGTATCCTCATAATATAGGCCCTCGACCTTACTCCGTCAGAATCTCATAAGCCATGCGCGCATTAGCAAAATATAAAGCTTAGCTCAAATATCTTTGAAGATATCAATTAATGTATATAAAACAGAATAACATAGTTGAGTTTGTAAAATAGTTATAATATAGCATGATTGAGCATAGGTATGAAATCAAACTATAACGACCCTGCCAGTCCTTTTTATCTCTAGCGCGCCATTCAGTAGTCTGAGGCCGTTAGTAACTTCTTTTCAGGTATATTGACTTGTGTGCATGGTCGGAATTAAAATTCAGGAAGTTCAAAGTTAAATTTAAATGAAAATTCTCATTTCAGAAGCCTTAAGTTAGAGAAAATGGCTAAGACTCAAATTATGAGTAAACGATCACAAAATCAAGATCTGAAGGTTCCAACATGTTTGTATGATGATTTCGGATTTGGATATGCCTGGTTCGGGTTTTGGGTAACCCGGAAGCGTTTTGGCGCCCATTGTGGAAGTTAGCATTTTGGAAGGAATTTCTTAAGTTTGGTTCGAAGTGCAATTCAGTACTATCGATGTCCATTTTGGATTCTAAGACTGGGAGTAGAACCGTACAGTGATTCTGGAGTTGGGAGCACGATTGGAAGTGAATTCGGAGGTCCGTAGATCATTTTGAAGTCATTTGGCTAAAGATAGAAATTTGAAGGTTTTGAGAAGTTTGACCAGAAGTGGAATTTTTTATATCGGGTTCAGAATTTGATTTCGGAAGTTGGAATAGGTCCGTAATATCGAATATGCTTTGTGTGCAAAACTTGAGGTCAATCCGCCGTGATTTGATAAGTTTAAGTATCGAAAGTAGAAGTTGGAAGTTCTAAAGTTCATAAAACTTGGATTGGATGTTGATTTATCATTTTAGCATTTTTTGATGTGATTTGAGGCCTCGAGCAAGTCCTTAATGTATTTTGGGACTAGTTGGTGTGATTGGTTGGGGTCCAGGGGGCATCGGGTGTGTTTCGGGTTGTAATCGTGCTCTTATTTGATGTTTCAATATCGTTTCTTTGGACATAAAGGGGTACCATATTAACTAAATGAGCTCTAAATTAAGTTTTTATTAAACCATTAGACCCGTATCAAAATTTTGAAGTCATAGGAAAAAGAATCATCAAAATTTGACATCGTATGAGAAAGTTATGATCATTTTTGTGTCGGGAAAACTGTTGCTTCTGGTATGCTCGCAATTGCGAACATATCCATCGCAATTGCGATGCCTAGATCAAAATTGCGAATTTTTTATTTTTTCGCAATTGCAAAGTATTTCTCCGCTTTTGCGAGGGTTTGCAATTGCGAACCCTGGATCGCAAATGCGACTTCTGCAGCTTGATTTTAGCTGTGTAACTCGAGTTTTTGCTTCATTTTATCATATTTTGAGCCCTAGGTCCGAAAGTGGGCGATTTTGAGAGTGGATTTTTGTATCAAATCATTGGGTAATCTCCTCTAACAAATTTCAATTATATTTTGTAATTATACCTTAGGTTTAGCATCGAAATTCATGAGAATCTAAAGGAGAATTTGGGATTTTAAAGAAAACCCTAGAAATTGAGATTTTTTTTATTTTAACCACGATTTTCGGCATGGAATTGAGAATAAATCATATTTTTTGAGTTCGTGAGGCTGTGGGTAAACTTTATCTTCGAAAAATCTTGGATTCCGGGCACGTGCGCCCGAGGGCATTTTTGTTAACTTTTCGATTGGGGTTAAGAATTGTTATAAATTGGATTATAATGAGTACCTTAGCATATATTAATGGATTTACATAACTATTGACTAGTTTTCAAGCGTTGTGCATCGATTCAAGTCTTTAAAGGGCATGGAATGCCGGTTATGGATCTTCGGAGTGATGTGAGTCTCCTTTCTAATCTTGAGAGGGGGAATTTACCCCATAGGTGAGTTAAATTGGTATGTGCTCCTTTTTTTGGGTGCTACGTATGCACGAGGTGATGAGAGTCCGTACATAGCTACTATTATGCTATTGTCCGGGTAGTCTAGGACCCAAAAGCATGTTATACTTGGATTATTTGTGAACACATTGATGGCTTGAATTGCCTAAATAACATTAAATTAGTAAATTAACTTCAAAACTATTAAGCTTCATTTCTTAGAAATTGTTAAAGGAGAATTGATTTTATATGAATAAATGTTTCCCGGTAAGTTCCTAATTGATTGATTGATCATGTATTCCTTATGTGTACCTGCGTCGCATGCATGATTCGTGATCAAGGTATGTGTTTACTTTTGGAACGGGCCGAAAACCTTGGCAGATTAAATAGATGCATCTATGGTACGGGTCGTTCGACCCTCGGCAGTGCACGATTTATATTTCTGTTGGAGCGGGCCATCGCCTCGGCATGATTTGCGAATGTTTGTGTTGTTGCCTTGAACTTATTAAAGTTGTTACTGCCTCACCCTGGCTCGAGATTAATTTGTTATAAATAAAGAGAAATTTTGGAAATTTCCTATGAAAGAGTTATGTGTTTACTTGTTTCCTCTATCTGGATAAAAAAAAATCATATTTATAAAATAAATCTACTGTTTAATATATATATATATATATATATATTAAGGATGAATCATTACTGGACCATAAGAAAGTGTCAAAGTTGACCACCTCGTCTCTACCCCTTCGGGATTAGGCGGGATACTCATTGGATACACATTATTTTTGTACACATACTACGCTTGCTGTGCATTTTATTGCACAGGTATTTGTAACTCCAGTGGCCTACTGGGCATAGCGGCATGGATGATTATGGGACTAGGTGAGCTGCATCATTCGAGACGGCTGCAGCTAGAGCAGTCCCTTCCATTGTATTGTATTTACTTCTTGTCCATTGTATTCCGGACAGATGTTGTATTTTATTTTCTTATAAGTAGATGCTCATGCACTTGTGACTATGAGTTCTGGGATGGTTTGAAGTATTGTAGTAACTATTTAATATTTAAATTGATTTGTGACTTTATTATTTAAAATTTTTAATTATATAAGGAAAATCCTAGAATTTTAAAAGTGTTAAAAACAAGATTTTAATTAAGTAATTTGGTTGGCTTGCCTGACAATAGTGTCCGGCACCACCACGACCCTTAGTGGATTTTGGGTCGAGACGGAAACAATGAGGAAAATATCATTAACAATCCCCTAAGGGTTCAAACAGTTGGTACAAAACCCAAATATGGCATTTAGCCCAAAGTATAATAATATCAAACAATTAGCTGCTCATTATACAGAAAAATAGTCATTTGGGATGTACTAAGTCACAATCCCCAATAGTGCACGACCCCACGCTCGTCATCTAGCATGTGTTTCACCTCAATATAGCACGACCTTTTGCAATCCGAGGTTTCATACCCTTAGAACAGCATTTAAAATCATTACTCACCTCGAACTTGCCCGAAAAGCTACTCTGTAACACGTTTGGCTCTCGACCCAACTTCCTAGTGTTCCAAATCTACCAAGTCAAGATTTTTACCATCAAATTATGCTAAACGAATGAATTCCAATGAAAAATACAAATTTTAAGCACAAAACTAGAAAATTAGTCAAAACTCGACCCTCGGGCCTGCATCTCAGAACTAGACATACTTTATACCAAAATATTTTTCATCGTCTCACGAGTCCGTACATATAAAGAACTCAAAAGTCGGAGTTCGTTTGACCCCTCAAATCATCCCTAGAAGGTCTCATAATCTCAAGTCCTAACTCCACCTTTTTCACTTTGAAATCATCAATCAAATCCCAAAAACAAAGATGGATTCATAAAATATAATTAAAACTGAGTAAAGAATACTCACCACAATCCCTATGGTGAAAGTCGTCTTCAAAATCGCCCAAATCCGTGATCTCCAACTCAAAATTTGACCGAACGAACAAACCCTATATATATATATATATATATATATATATATATATATATATATATATATATATATATATATATATATATAAAGCTATTCTGCCTCATTTTTCATGCCAAATGATTCCGAAACTCATATTTTATGCCTTCAGTATATTCTTTGTAAAATTCTAGTCAAGTTAGGCATTTGAATCACTCAATTTGACCTTATAATGAACGAGATATGTAAGTTTTTATATTTACAAATAGTGCAGATTTTTAATACGCTATCAGTGGCAATTTCGTAATTAAATTAAAAAAATCTGGCAACTTAAATTCTTAGTAAAATGATCATAAAATTTTCATACGATGTCCAAATTTGATGATTCCTTTTTCTATGGGTTTGTAATTACGATACGGATCTAATGCTTCGTCAAAAAAGAAACGAAGCGCATTTGTTCAATATGTTATCATTTATGCTTGAAGAAACGATGTCAAAACATAAGAAAAACGAGCGCAACACCAACCCAAACCTATTTGAATTCACCCTAGGCCGTCGGGACGTCAACCAATAATTTCAACAAGTCATATATCACTACTTAAACTTATTCGAACCTCCAGAGCACCCATAACAACACTAAAACACCAAATCAACCTCGAGTTCAAGCCTAAGAACTTCTAAACTCCTAAATTCCACCAACGAGCCGAAACTATCCTAAACAACTCTGATTGACCTGAAATTTTGTAGACATATCCAAAATAATATTCGGAACCTTTTCCAACTATCGGAATTCCATTCCGACCCCGATAGCCTATTTCCCACTGCCGACCGAAAATTGCCAAAAACTAACTTTCGCCAATTCATGCCTAATTCTACACTGGACATCACAAAAATATTCCGGACACACTCCTAAGTTTCAAATCACCTAACGGAGCTAACCAAATTATAAAATTTCTAATCCGAGATCATATACAAACAAGTCAAAACTTGGTCAACCCTTTCAAATTTCAAGCTTCGAACTGAGAACCGTTCTTCCAAATTCATTCTGATTGTCCTGAAAACCAAAACCAACAATACATAAGTCTTAATATATTATACGGATCAAGTCATGCCCAAGAAATGATGATCTAGGTGCAAAAGTTCAAAACAATCGGTTGGGTCATTACATTGGATGATTTTCAAGACACTCCTCGGCCCCGAATTGTGAAAACATATCACTCATTGATTTAACTTCAGATGATCCGGTGATCTAATTTGCATCACTGTATCCCTCGATCACGAGGTATGTGTGTTATAATGCAAAGCATAATTTTGGGTATGTTTCAGATATCCCAAAACTCCTTTTTTTGCCATCCAATATATTTGATTGGGATTACTTATATACCGACTCAGCTTCCTAATAGCACATGCTATATCTGGTCGCGTACAATTCATGAGATACATTAATATTTCCAATACTCTTGCATAGTCCAGTTGTGAGTCACTTTCACCTTCATTCTGTTGAAGTGCATAACTCACGTCAATTGGTGTCTTGACAATCTTGAAATCTAAATACTTGAACTTGTCAAGTACTTTTTTAATGTAGTGAGATTGTGATAATACTAGATCTTGTAGAGTCTTATGAATTTTGATTCCTAAGATCACATTAGCAGCTCTTATGTCTTTCATGTCAAATTTTCTAGCCAGCATGCGCTTAGTAGCATTTATATCTGCCATACTTTTGCTCATTATCAACATGTCATCAACAAATAAATAAACAATGACTTCGTGTCCTAGAGTATTTTTAATGTAAACACATTTGTCACACTCGTTGATTTTAAACCTACTTGCCATCATTGTTTGGTCAAATTTGGCATGCCATTATTTGGGTGCTTGTTTAAGTCTATAAAGTGACTTAATAAGTTTGCACACTTTTATTTTTTTATCAGGAACCACAAAATCCTCAAGTTGTTCTATGTAAATTTTTTCCTCGAATTCTCCATTTAAGAAGCTATTTTAACATCCATTTGATGGATTTCAAGACCATACACGACCTATAGTGACACTAATACCCTAATAGATGTTATCTTTATTACTGAGGAGGAAGTTTCAAAGTAATCAAGGCCTTCCTTTTGTCTATAACCTTTGACAACAAGTCATGCCATATATTTGTTAATAGTGTCATCAGCTTTTGTTTTCCGTTTAAAGATCCATTTCGAATCTAAAGGCTTATTTTCTTGAAGAAGATCAATCGATTTCCATGCATGGTTATCCAAAATTTATTGAATCTCACTATTGACCACTTCTTTGCAAAACGCTAAATTAGAAGATGATATAGCTGCTTTAAAATTTTGAGGCTCATTTTTAAGCAAGAATGTCACAAAATCTTGTCCAAAAGAAGTAGATGTTCCTTGACATTTGATACGCCCTGGATCTTCTACACTTGGAGTATTTTCCTTCAGTTCTTCCGAGGCCGTTTAGGTCTTTCAATTAACGACTCGCATTCAATTTTATATAGATAGATGCTTTCAAAGAATTCAGCATTATCTGATTTCAGTACCGTATTAACATGAATCTCGAGATTATCGAATTTATGGACTAAACATGATTTATTGTTTATAGCATATCAAAACACAATCTACCATTTTTTATCCGATTTTAACCCTTTTAGGTAAAAAAAAAAAACTTGTACCTTTGCTAGACACCCCCAGACTTTAAAATATTTCAAGTTCGGTTTTTTAACCTTTTCATTTTTTATATGGAATAGATTGTGTTTTGACGTGGGGTACTCTGTTAAGTATTCGGTTAGCTGTAAGGATATCCCCCTCCCCTCCCCCCCAAACTTTATGGTAATCCGGAATTTATTAATAAATAATTCATCATTTCCTTTAATGTCCAATTTTTTTCTTTCCGCAATTCCATTTGATTGATATGTATAAGGTGCAGTAGTTTGATAGATAATTTCATATTATGAACATATTTCTGCAAACGTAGATTCATATTCTCCACCCTTATCACTTATAATCAATTTGATCTTTTTATTCAATTGATTCTCCACTTTATTTTTATATTGCTTAAATGCTTCAATTGTGTCATCCTTACTATTAAGCAAATAAACATAACAATATCGAGTGCAATCGTCAATAAAATTAATAAAATACTTTTTTCCACCTCGAGATGGTGTCGACTTCATATAGCAAATGTCAGTATGAATTAAGTTTAAGGTATTTGATTCCTTTCAACAGACTTATAAGGATGTCTTACAAACTTATATTCAACACATATTTGACATTTCGATTTATTACACTCAAATTTCGGTAATACTTCTAAATTAATTAACTTCCACAAGGTTTTATAATTGACATGTCCTAAACGAATATACCATAAATCGAATGACTCCAATAAATAAGAAGAAGCTAAAATTTTATCCATACTGTCAACAACCACTAAATTGAGTTTGAAAAGGCCTCCGTGAGGGAGCCTTTTCCAACATACATTTTATTCTTCCTTACAGCAACTTTATCATAAACAAATACACATTTGAATTCATTCTTCACAAGTAAAGAAGTAGAAACCAAATTCTTTCTATTTGTAATAACATGAAGAACGTTGTTGAGCGTTAACACTTTGCCGAAAGTCATCTTCAGGAATATTTTCCATAACCTTCAATCTTTGCTGTTGTATTATTTCTCATGGAAATATCTTTTTCATGACCAACACGCAAATTCTTTTTTGACATCACAAATATGTCGAGTGGCTCCAGAATCAATCCACGACTCCTTCGAATTTCCATCTAGGTTGTATTTCGAAAGCATTGCACACGAATCATTAATGTTATCATTCTTCTCCACTATGTTGGCATGTCCCTTTCTGGGGATGAAGGTGACCTTATTACTGTGTTTATCATGGAAAATTGCAAAAGCTATTGACCCCAGACGCGTGCTAATATGTCTACCATCCAAAGGAAATACCAGGAGATGCAACAATACAATAGCGAAAATCATAGGACGCCTCATTTTTCAAGAATCATATAATATAAAAAATTCATCTACGAAAGTCTCATGCCCGGTAGGACGAGCAAATCTATCAAACAAAAGTCCAACAGAACCCAAGATTGATCCAGACATCCCATGTGATTTTCAAAATCCATCCCTTTGATCTTAAGACGACAATCGGGGACTTTGAGACCAACTTTTCCACAATTGTAGCAATTTCTCTTGAATTTTTTTTTGTTCTGCTCGTTAGTCTGTCTAGAAGACCTTTTCATCTTCTTACTTTTTGCAGTAGTATCCTCAACGATATTAGCTCCCATGATCATTAAATTTCCACGAGACTTCTTTTCGACGATTTTGTTGTCTTCCTCCATCTTGAGATGAATCATAAGATCTTCCAACTTCATTTCTTTGCGCTTGTGCTTAAGTTAATTCTTGAAATCTCTCCACAAAAGAGGCATTTTTTCAATCATTGCAGCCACTTGAAATGCTTCATTCACGACCATACCTTCAGCAATAAGGTCATGAAAAATAAGTTGAAGCTCCTAAACTTGGGTTCCAATAGTTTTGTTATCTATCATTTTATAGTCTAGAAATTTGGCAACCACGAACTTCTTCAAGTATGCATATTCAGTCTTGTACTTCTTCTCAAGTACGTCCCATAATTCTTTCGAAGTATTCACCTCACTGTACACATTGTACAATTCATCCTCTAAAGCGCTTAAGATATAGCCTTTGCACAGAAAATCTGCCTGTTTTCATGCCTCAACAATCATGAATTTCTCATTGCCCAACATATCCGCAGCAGGCACTAGAGGTTCTTCACGGGTGAATTTCTGCATTCCAAGTGTGGTAAGCCAAAAGAATACCCTTTGTTGCCGTCCTTTGAAGTTGTATCTAGAAAATTTTCCCGATTTCTCGGCTGGTGGAACAACAATCAGGCTTGACGAGGCTATCGTCGTTGCCGCAACAGTCGAAGTAGATTTTCATTATCAATTGCAATTTCTCACTGTCAACAACAGAAGAGTTCAACTAATGACAAAAATAGAGCAGTAAAAAATATTGCAATTAACAATAAGCAGTACGTATGATAAATAAAAATCAAAGTTTTTATATATAGTGTTTCCAGAAAACAATGAAGTTTTTATGTTCTTCAAATCGTTTTCTGAATTTTAATGTTTTTATGAAGTTTTTATATCTACAAATCAGAATAGTAAAATTCATAAGGAGTAGAAAATCACACAGGCTTTAATCTCCACAAACCGAATACAAAATATAATAAAGTAATTTCCTTAAAATTGTTATCGAAAATTGTATTGCTGTAATAAATAATAAAACAGTCAACTTTCTGGAAAAACAGAAATAGAAACAGAAAGTTAGTAGAACTAGAATGACAAAATAAATTCTGAAAAATAATATAGGAATAAATCGAGCCCACTGAATACACTGTATGTCCTTAAGGAAATTATTCTCCTCAAGAAAAAAAGGTGGAATATATCCTCCCGGGATAGAACGATTTAATTCACCAGTGTATTGACACCAAAAACTCTGGTGAACGGACCACTCAATGGTCGTAAAACACACTGGAAAATATTGTGCAGAAGAAGTAGAAGATAATCAGAAAATTTAGTAAGTAAAAATTTTAGGATTTAAGGCATATTTATAGTCTATTTGGCATTGTTTCTGAAAAGGTTTCCAATCTTTTAGAACAATCATAGTTGTTGGAACAGGTGAGAATATTGCGGAAAAATTAGAAAACAGAAATAAAATAATTCAGAAAAGAAATTGGGCCGGACTGGATCGCGGGTCATGGGTTATTTCGGATTGAATTTTGTCCAAAACGATTCATCAATCAATCATTGATCGAAGCCGAAGCCGAGCGATGACAACTGCACTGAGACTTGCCTTCTTTATAACCCTTTAAGAGTTAGAAGAGGAGCAATTGTATATATACCCATCAAAAGTTTTTTCTTCCTCCATTATGTGTCAATGTCCTTTTGCCAAGGAGGGAAACTCAAATATTTCATTTTTCCTCCATCTCTCATTCATCCTTTTTAAGATACACCAAGCTTAAAATTAAACTACACCAAGCTTAAAGCCCAACACTATATCTATATAGTAGGTTAGCACAGTGTCGAATCTAGAAATTTTTTCAAGGGTGTTTAAATTTAAAAGAAGTGAAAAAAATTACGACAAAGATTGTTCAATATGTATTATATACTTTTAAAATATAATATTTTAGCTATGTAAATAGCATAATTTTTCGATAAAGTTGACTCTCTTATCCATATGTGGCTTCACCACTGGGTTAGCAAAACCCGAACTATTATTATGCCAAAAGAAAAGAATTATATGTACGTCTTGTTACGTGTGTCGATTTGTACGATATGATATACTATTTTCACATTTCAGGAGTAATTATTAATATCACTTGTAATCAAATTACATCGTAAAAATAGTAGATAGTCTAATGGTAGCTACTTTAACATCAATATATTGTTGCTTTATCAACTGTAAAAATTGTCTGCACTTAATTTTTTGGATATACAAAATCATTCTCGTATAGTCATATGTATATATTAAATAATTTTTTGGATATACAACATCATTCTCGTATAGTCACATGTATATATTAAAAGTTTTTTTTTTTGTTTTTTTCGAGAAAAGTAAACAAACATTTCGTTAAAAAACAAATGGATTGAGAAATGAAAGCATTAAACTAGGGGTTGTTTGGTTGGAAAATAAGTTATTTCATGATTAATTATTCCCGAATTAATTAGCCCATAATTGTTATCCCACCTCTCATATAGATAAAAATAAAGCTACAATCTCTGAATAACTAACGGCTGAAAAGTTATATCGCAATTTATCCCAACCAAATATAAACCTCTTTTACCAAACGAAGGTTATAGTATAGTGTCAATGATATTCTTCCTCACAAATATACTTGAGTATAACTTTTACCGTTTCTCTCCTTTTTCTTGATTATTATGTTTTTTTAATTAAAAAAAAGTGCATTAGCAGTTTGAACAACATCTAGAAGAGTTTTTTTAAAAAGGTTTTTGAAGGAAAGGCTTGTGTGAAAAATAATTTTTTTGGTTCGTTATAGTTTCCTTTTCACATTGATGGATATTTTGTTATTAATTTTTTTCGGAAAACACCCTCAAACCACTTTTTAAAATAATTTAGAAAATAATATTAAAATTTAAATAAACAATCTTTAGACAAAATTTTACGATTTTTTTTTAAAAAAAACATGGTTAAATGTAAATAAAAAATAAGCTTAAAAGAGAGGATATTTTTCAAATTTGTATGGTTACTTTGCTCTATTTTACAATTTTCTTTTTTCTTCCAGAAGGCCAAAGTTGAGAGGCTGAGACCCACCTGTATTCTCTCAGAATAAATTAGGAAGCAATAAAACCATCTCACGAATCGAGAAGAAAAAGCAGAACATTATTGTGAAAGAAATAGAAAGTAAGCCACTCATTCAAATTACTGCCTTTATTTTTTTCACTTTTATTACAATAAATAAATTAATCTCAAAAAGATACAAACAAACAATGATAGACTTTCACCATTTCCCCTCTGCCACCATGCATCTTTGCCAAGCTTCATAATTAAGCTCTGAAACCCACTTACCTTACCTTGTTCCCTACCCTTTTTACCATGTATATATTTATACATGTTCCCTACCCACCCCCTACCCTTTTTACCCCGCCACCCACCCCCCAAAACCAAAAATTCCTAACGAAGAAGAAAGCTGCTTGTTTTTCTGTATGTATTTATATCTACACATGTATAAATATATACATAGTACTAAGTGCATGCAGACATGAATGATGAATGACATTTTTGTTTTGTTTTCTTGAGCATTGTTATCAGCATCTGAATCTCCTTCCTCCCCCCACCCCCGCCACCCACCCACCTCGCAATTCTGACAACCACCCACCTCCTCTCTCTGTAATATCTGAATCTTTTTTCATATGTTTATATAAATAGTTCTTCTAATGAATGTGAATGAGATCCAGCCTCTCTCTCTCTCTAAAAAGAATCCAAGGCTGTAGAATTGAGCAAAAAGGTTTCAGCTTTACATCATTCTTGCATTTTCTACAACCTTTTTTGCCTCTTTGTAATCAAGATCTGAACACCCTTTTGGTCATTTTGAGGAAAGATTTGATTTTTCTTCCTTCTTGCTAAAGAATATAGTGCCCCTTTTGGTTATATAGCTCAAAGTTTGCAGATTTTTTGGTCAATGGGGTTTTGGCTTAGATCTTGGACCTGTACTAGACATGGTACAACTTTAGGGTTGTTCCCCTTTACCAGTAATATCTTGATTTGAGTGTGTTTTCCCCTCCTCTGTATCTCTTAGACTCTATTGTTGTGTTATAGATTGTGAAAATCAACATGTGGAAGCATTTCCTGAGTAAGCTTCCAAAGAAAGCACTGAAATCTGAGTCAGTAGATTCAGCAAGAGGCAACTCGGGCCCACTCGGCCCGAATGCAAGCCCGAATTTGGGTTCTGGAAGGCCTAATAGTAGTGCTCTAAGGAGGACTTCTTCAGTTGTGTTCCCAGCAAGTGTGATTGCAGGGATTGAGCCTTTAATTTCCTTCAAAGATGTGCCCAGCGCTGAGAAAATGAATCTTTTTATCAGTAAGTTAAGCCTCTGTTGTGTAGACTTTGATTTCAGGGACCCAACTAAGAATGTAGCAGAAAAGGAACTTAAAAGAGCCACATTGTTTGAGCTTTTGGATTTTGTATCTTCTAATCCACCCAAATTTTCAGAACCTGCAATTCTTGCAATGTGTAAAACTTGTGCTGTTAATTTGTTTCGGGTTTTCCCTCCTAATTATCGGTCTAGCAATTCCCATGCCAGTGAAAATGATGATGATGAGCCTACTTTTGACCCTGCTTGGCCTCACTTGCAGATTGTGTATGATCTATTGCTTAAGTTTGTAACATCTTCTTCTCTAGAAGCTAAGGTTGCAAAAAAGTATATAAACCATCACTTCATATTGAAATTGCTTGACTTGTTTGATTCTGAAGATCCAAGGGAAAGAGACTGTTTGAAAGCTATCTTGCATAGGATTTATGGCAAGTTCATGGTCCACAGGCCCTTTATGAGGAAGAGTATAAGCAATTTGTTCTATAGATTTGTATTTGAGTCTGAGAAACATAATGGGATTGCTGAACTGTTGGAGATATTTGGTAGTGTGATTACGGGGTTCGCTCTGCCATTGAAAGAGGAGCATAAGATCTTTTTGTCAAGGGCTTTGATTCCTTTACACAAGCCGAAATCATTGGGTATTTATTTTCAGCAGTTATCATATTGTGTTATGCAGTTTATAGAGAAGGATCCCAAGTTGGCTAGCACTGTAATCAGGGGCTTGTTGAAGTACTGGCCAATCACAAATACCCAAAAGGAGGTGATGTTTTTGAGTGAGTTGGAAGAAATTTTGGAAGTTATTAACATGGCTGAGTTCCAAAGATTGATGGTTCCTTTATTCTGGCGGATTGGTTGCTGCATCAATAGTTGCCATTTTCAGGTAACAATTATGTCGCTAGACATGTATGTGTGCGTGTCTACTAAATCATGTCTTTACCTTTGTTTATTGTTTCTGAATTGTCGGTCAGATATGGTCCATTCAAGGATCTATTAGCAAATATTGTGAAAAGAATTCTCTTTCTAATGTATACAGAGGATTCATACAGTGATCCCATCTAAACTGGGATGGAAATGCAGTTGGTTGATTGATATATTCTTCATCCAGTTGTTTGACAGGATCCTTCCAGATTTACATGCATTTTTTAGTTGTGAGGATTTGCGACATGAGAAAATTCCATACGGACATCTCAACTGCCTCTAAGAGATTTCTAGATCGCAGGCTGGGATTTTTCGCTTAATTTGAGATGGTTTGAGTAATAATTTGAATATCTACGGAGCCAGAAGGATTTGTTCCAACTCCAAGAAAGTATTCATGAGTTTTTGTCTTTCTAGGCTACTTGAAACAGCAGTCTTGTTAAATGAACTAACAAGTGGTTTCAATGGAATGATAGTCAGGGGCGAAGCTACCTGTCTTAGAGGCTGGTCAATCGACCACCCTTCGTCGAATTACACTGCGTGGGGGGAATTTTTTTCACCTCTTTTAAGTTTGAACACCCGTGAGGAAAATTTCTGGCTTCACCACTGCCGATAGTACATAGAAGAGTGCTGAAGAATAAACTCTATTATTGTTTGCAAGGGCATTTTTATGGATCAGGTTAAAAAATTTAACGAGAGAACTTGTCAGTAAGAAGAAAGAGATGGTGTTTGAAGTGGCCCTTTCATCTGTGGTCATTCTTAGACTAAAAATTTGGAATTCCAGAGGCTGAGACCAGCTGAACACTTAATTGGATCTTTTATGGATTTAATTTAAGAGAACCTAGAAATTCTGGACCACTTTTGCTACGTAGATTATTCATTGCACTTGAGTGACGCATATTTGAAGGGTTGTTGGGGGTGGGTGAGTGGATTTGTGGTGGATGGGAAGGGAGACAGAAGAATTAAAATGATTAATTGGTCAAAAGAAAATTTAACTAGTTGTTGGTTTAACCTTTATCTTTTTTCTCGCTTCGCTCTTCACTTTTAAATTTTCGCTTTAAATCTCTGGTGGTGTGATGGGTATACACCTCAGGCCTATATATTGAATTCCCTTCTTTTGGAAAGGTTGCCGTGTTTGATGAGTTTTTTGATGTTGCATCAGCTCAGAATTATCTGCTAGTCCATGTTGTGATGCTTAACAGCCATGATGTTAATATGTCTCAATTTCCTTAGCTATTTTCTTACTCTCCCTCCCTCTCTCCCTGACGTAATTGCATTTCCTAAAAGGTTTCTACTATACCACTTCTGGAACTTCAAAGCCGCTTGTTTGTCACCTAATAACTGAACCTTTATTGTCCAGGTAGCTGAAAGAGCTCTGTTCCTTTGGAATAATGACCAAATTATCAATCTGATTGCACATAACCGGCATGTGATTCTCCCCATTATATTCCCAGCTGTGGAAAACAATGCTCAGAACCACTGGAACCAGGCTGTGCAGAACTTGAGTCTAAATGTAAGAAAGATGTTCTCGGAAATGGATGATGTGCTTTTCATGGCTTGCCATTCTCACTACAAGGAAGAACAGGAAAAAATAAACGTGGAAGCTGATAAACGGAAGGAAGCATGGGAACAGTTGGAGATTGCAGCAAGTTTACGTCCACCTATAGCGGGAAACATCGGTGTTCTAGTAATGCCTTTAGCAACTTCAATCACTTGCTAAGAGGCGCGTCACTCTATCCTTGTCCCCATGTGTGTTCCTTTCAGTTTTGGAGTGACGGGGAAACCAGAATGGCATCATAGGATGGGAAATGGCTATTGATTGGTGCAGAAGGTTTTTGAAGATCACTCTGATGATAGCCTTAACTGTTGTAACTTAGTACTACAACTGTGTTTGTTTCATCAAATTTCTTCCCCGAAGGAGCACGGGAAGGGGGCTTGGTAGTGGGCTAACTAACATCTGTTTCTTGATTTTCCTTTTTGAACATTTTGTCATGGCCTATTTTTTATCTAATTTGGCTGATATTTTCATAACCTTGCCTGGCTGATAAATCCTACTGTCAGAAATCTGTTTGACACCATTTCCTTTTTTTTTTGTTCTTACCAAAAAGTTTTGACTCATTTGTATAGTTTTGAAGCTTCTAATATTTACCTTTTTATTTTGGCCCCAAGTACTAAGTTTGCTTCTTAAAAATGGTTGTAGTCAAAAATTTAGGAATTTTTCTGCACCAGATATGAATTGGATAAATTACAAGAATAGAAAGACAAAGAAAAGAAGCTGCTGCAATTGGGTTTCCAGACCTTTTATTAAAGAAAAAAAAACAGAGCAGAGATGATACCATGCTTGTCCTCTTTGTACTATTCTGTGTTGTAAAGGAGTGCTTTACAGCAAAACAAATTTGAACTTTCAACAATAGCATAGAAGAATACCACCATAATCCACAATCACGATAATGACATCGAAAAGAAATTCTTCTTTCACTACTAAAAACAGAAATAATGCTTTTTCTTTTTTCACATTCTCAACATTTTACACTGTGTTTGATAGGCATCTCATTTTCTGTTAAATAATACCAATATTACTTGATACTGCAGTTCTGATATAATTTACACCGGCTCCAACATGAGACGACTTCTACATGGATTAGTTTTACAAGAATAAAACACCTAAATAACCTTGATTTTATTTGCTGTCAGTTCAAAGGTATAATTGTCAACTTTTTTATTATATGTAATGTATATTCAGTTTTTATTGCAATGAACTTAGAGCTGTCAATATGGGTCGGGTAGGACTAGCCCAGCTCAGCTCACTTGGGCTTTAGTAATTGACGGGGTGGGTTAGTCCACTATTTTGATGGGCCTTATAATGGTCAGTCCTCCTCATCCCTATGTGGGTCACGGGCCCCCACGGGCCGGTCCATCATTTTAAAAAATATAATTTTATATTTTTTCTTTAAGTTCTGACCTAAAAAATAATTATTTAAAAATTGAAAAATATCTTATTGGAAATTTTTTTCAAAACTTAATAACTTTTTATATTGTTCCAATACATCACAATAAACACTAAAAAAAGTAAAAGACAAGACTATATTTCTTTTTTTTTTTTGGTTAAACTGAAAATTTTATTTAACCAAGTAAATATTTACATCCACCCGCTTATTTGACTCTAGAGACGGGTCTACAAAAATAGCCTCTTTTGTAACAAATTGATCCCCTATCTACCTTGCTAACTATGCTAACATGGGAATCTATCTATCTTTTCTATTACTCCTTTCCATTTACAGTAATTCTCTCCTCTCATATGTAAATGAAGTACTATATCTCTAGCTAACTCTTTATTTTCTCTGCTGACTTGTTGAAATCTTCTGCAGTTTCTTTCCCTCCATATTTCGTACATTGCAGCAGCAAAAGCATTGCCCAAAATTGTCCACTTCATATCTCTGCTCTTTGTTTTCTTTGTCATTCAGTTGACTTCCTCTTGCCAATTTCCTACTGTTCTATTGATTTTAAACAGCTGCAAAAGTTGATCCCACACAAATTTTAAGTATGCACACTTAAAGAACAGATGTTCTATAGTCTCATCTTTTCCACTTGTGCACATTACACATTCCTTTACTATATTGGTGCCCTATTTTATTACTCTTTCCACAGTTGCTAACTTCTGGTGTATTTTCATCCACTGTATGAACTGATGCCTTGCCATAAGTCATTTAGTTAGATACAGGATTTTCCAGGTCGGCATTTGATTAATGTATGCTTTCTTTATGCTATACTTCCCTTTCTCTACATATGTTTCCAGCTCTTGCACTCCATTTGTCAACCAATTTCTTGTTTCAAAAATCTTTCTGATGACCCAGATTGCTTGTCTTGGAGTATCCATTTTTTCAGCTTCTTCTTTTCATATAGTGATGATGAATCCCTTATACCTACAGCTTATCCTTTCTGTGCTATTGCCCGTAGCAGTTTTCATATTGCATTCCTATTATACATTTCAAAATTCAGAATATTTAGTCCTCCTGCTGCTTTAGGCTTGCAAACAATCTCCCATGAAATAGGTGTTAATCTTCCTTCACTGCATCATTTCCACCAAAAATTTCTGCAAACAGAAGTCACTTTACCATGCACTGTCTTTGGTAGTATGAATACTTGAGCCCAGTATATATGTATTTCAAACAAAACACCTAACTGTAATCTCCGTGCATATGACAAGTATCTAGTTGTCCAGCTTTTAACTCTTTCTGTTATTCTTTTCACCAATCTCACACACTGATTTATAGTTAGCTTTTTAGATGATAGTGGCACCCCCAGGTATCTAAATGGTATTTCTCCAGAACTCAGTTTCAGCTTCTTCAGTATGACACTGTACTTACACATTCCATAATAAGATTTACCATCTTATATGGAATACCAAGTTCCAACATTAAACTCTTCAAGAAGCACCAGTTAACTGAGTCATATGCCTTTATGTCCACCTTAACTATACATCTAGGAGATACTATTTTCTGATTGTAACTTTTAATCAGTTCATGTGCTAATAGTACATTATCGAGAATATTTGTCCCTTCAATGAATGTTGATTGAGAAGGTCCCACCAAATAGTCTACTACTAGTTTCAGCCTGGTAGTGAGCAGTTTAGAAATTATCTTGTACATTGTTGTGCAACAAGCAATTGGCCTAAACTCTCTCACATAGTTAGGATTCAACACTTTTGGAATAAGAGTGATGATAGTACACTTCATTTCCTTGAGCATCTTCCCTGTGTCAAAGAACTCTTCCACTGCTTTTATAACATTATCTCCTATAGCTTGTCGGTTTTCCTTAAAAAATTCAGCTGGATACCCATCAATACCTGGTGCTTTATCATTTGATAGTTGTTGAACCACCCTCAAGATTTCCTCCTTTCTAATAGGCTTCAGCAGCTCCTGTTGTTGAGCTAGAGTCGGACATGGCCCATCTCTAGCTATATTGATGTCAATCCCCTGTACCACATTGTTGGCTTCTCCTAGCAGCTTTTGAAAAAAGCTAACAAATTCCTTATGTATCAGCTTTGGGTCTGTCACCCTCTGGTTCTGTTCTGTATATATTGAGCTCACCTTGTTCTTAGTTTGCCTTACTTTCAACTGTGCATGGAAGTATTTTGTATTTGAGTCTCCATGTTTTATCCAGATTGCCCTAGATTTTTGCCTTAAGATTCTCATACACTGCATCCCACTCCTCCAGTTGCTTTATTTTCTCCTTTTCTTGTTCAATAAGTGCTGGATTCACATGATCCTTGTTCAGTTTATTCTGAGTCTCTTTGAGCTATTCTTTCAATTGCTTTATCTACATTTCAACTGATGAGTATTTCTTTTGCAAGCTTCTTGTCTGAATCTCCAACATTTTTAGCTTCCTGTGAATTGAATACATAGTATACCCCTGAACTTTTTGCTTCCTATGTTGCATACTACTTCCTTTTACTCTTCTTATTCCATCAATACATTCAGAAATTTGTAAGGCCTTTGCAATTTCATTCTTTTCACTTCAGTATCTATCACCACAGGTGTATGATCAGAACAACTTGGTGCTAGATATGTTGCCTCAATACCTGCATATTTTTCAAACCAATCTTCATTCCACAAAGCCCAATCAATGTGACTGTATATTTTATCCTCAGCCCCTCTTTTGTTGCTCCAAGAGTACTGGAACCCTCTTTTATTAATCAGACCAACTCCTATGTCTTCAATGCATTGATTAAAGTCCACAATTTCATTTGAATGAGCTGGAGCTCCATTCATTCTATCCTCTACTGTCAAAATACTATTAAAGTCTCCAAGAATAATCCATGGGCCTTCAATATCTTCATTTATCTTCCTCAACTGATTCTATAATTTCTGTCTACTACTTATACTATGCAGACCATACACCACAATAACATTACTCTGAAATTCAGAGTTTTTGTCCTGTATATGACCATGTATGATCTGTGCTGATGTATACACCACCTGCATCCTTACTGCATTTTCTTTCCATGCTAACCAGATCCTACAATTAAGTGCTGCAAAATAATTATTCCACCACTCTCCAATCTCTCCCAATCTTTTCTTGGATCTTTTTAGCTCTTCTTTGTTTAATCTTGTTTCCAAGCATCCAACACATCAAAACAAACTATTCAAGAGAACGTACATGACACTTATGAGATATTCAACACCTCATCTTCATCAAACACATTTGAATCCGCTTGTGGCAAGGTTATCTTAATATCTTCACTTTCAACTATCCTTATGAGATATCCAACGCATCATCTTCATCAAACCCATTTGAATCCGCTTGTAACAAGGTTATCTTAACATATTCACTTTCATCTAGATCTACAATTCAAATGTAATATTAATTAGTTAAATCTTAAGAATAATTAAATTTAAAAACTAATAATATTCAAATTCACATAAAAAAATGTTAGCAGTTTGTGTTTGGGAATAGTTGTGCAGCCAATTTCGAGTAGCAACAAGTGTTTGGACATTTTCATAATAAATGCAACTTTTATACTTTGTAAGACACGTCACCAATGTTAAATGTTGATTCCAATGCTACAATGGTAATAAGTATACTAAGTACATCACGCGTCATCATTGAAAGATCGAGATATTTTCTAGAATGGTCCTTCCAATAAATGACAACATCCATTTCTTGAAACTTCTCAAAATCAAGTTTTGGTTCCTCTTAATAAAGATCCAATCTGACTTTCCATCTCTGGAGGCAATACTTTTATTTTTTTATATATTTTAAATAAATAGTTTATTAGGCCCACGAGCCGTCTCAACCCAGCCTCGATCAAGTCTCAGGGGCCACGGACTTACTCGGACCGGGCTTAAAAGCCTCATTTTTAAATGGGCTGCAAAAACTTTAGCCCGGCCATGCTAAATCACATGTTTGGCAAGCCCAACGGGCCAAGCCCATATGACAGCTCTAAATGAACTAAACATTCATTAGAAAAGCATATGGGCTAAATAAACCGTGCTTATTAACCCTTATTGCATTGCCATGCACTATAATCTCTGCATAACTTTGTCAGCAAACCGATGCCCCTCAGGATTCACTCTTGTTTGCCCGAAAGGGCCCAATCATGCAGTTTTAAACCCAAGGCACCACAACCCCACGACCATTGCAAACTAACCCTAAACACCTAACAGCCACGTTAACAAAAATAAAACTTGTATCTAATACGAAAACAGATTTATTAAGCCGAAAGAATAGAAATGTCATAGTTGGAACCATTTAACAAGAGCTTTCAAACAGCTCCAAATACATGATAGCAAGTAGCTACCTGAAATGCCACGTAACAAAAATAAAACTTGTGTCTAATACGAAAACAGATTTATTAAGCCGAAAGAATAGAAATGTCATAGTTGGAACCATTTAGCAACAAGAGCTTTCAAACGGCTCCAAATACATGATAGCAAGTAGCTACCTGAAATGCTGTTAAGTTACTTCTTACAATTGCCATTTCTTTTAACTTACTGCCTTCACTTCATTGAAGTCTCCATGTTTCTGCAGCACCCGCAGTCTGCTAGTGCACGAACATGGTAGGACGATACATACTGGTTGAAAGTTGACGGAGGAATGAACAGAAGAATGAGTCCCTTTCCAGGAATGATAGTTTATTGTATGTTAGAGATTAATGTCTTTTCGCATGAGAAAGCAACAATGGATATGCTAAACTTGAACTGGCCAACTGGAGTTAATTTCAGCGTTTCTTAGAACAGTGATTGGACTGGTTCAGGAGACGATAAAGTTGCCACGGACTTGAACTGAAAAACAAATGAAAGCTTCATTACACTAAATGATAAACAGCTGATATATTTGGAAAGTACAAAAAAGAGAGGTGTATCATATGTATTTTTATTACAATAAACGAAGAAGCTGAAAAAGTGGACATTTTTGTTCCCCCATTTGTCTGAACATCTTTGCATATTCTAGATTAGCAAAACGAATAAATAAGGTTCTGATACAGTTACTTACCTTTGGTTGTCTATACTTTTCAGGAATGGCATTCAGGGTGCTTCTGCTGGTGTTCAGCTGTAAATCTTGCAGCAAAAGAACTGTGGTTTTCAGCTCTAGCGCTGTATACCTAGTGTAATGCTCCAAAGTTGGATTCTGCAAACCATTTCCAAAGTCATTTCGTGGTTGCATACAATTGCAAAGAAATTCACAGATAGGATCAAAGGAGCAAAAAGTTGCATACCCATGGGTGGTTAGATTGATCAAGTGTCCATTTGGCTAGAAATACAGCCGATGCAGCAGTGATAGACGGAAGAAACTTAAGAAAACTATAGTCAACAAGTGTTAGCTCTGCTAAATAGTTTGCCATGAATTCCAGTTCAACAGAGGGAACCTGCAGGTTGGAGCAATTTTTACTTGGTCATATAAGCATCATTTTCTAGGACTCAACCAAAGCAAGAATGCTATCTCATCTACCTCATATGAAGCTTGTGCTGCTTGAACAAATCTCCTAAAAACAAAAGACAATGGCACAAATAAGGAGCCTGCTCTCACAAGTAGCATGAGTAAAATTTGCATATAATGCTAGCTGTAGGAGGTACCTCAGGAACTTTTTAGTGGTCGGAGCAGCAAGTTGAAAGCCCAAAAAATTCAATACTACACTTTCCATTCTTACTACCTGACATGTGATATATTAGCCTTTTCACATCCAGAAGGAACTTTAAGTCATATCATAGAAGACATAGAAAAACATTCTGGAAAATGCTCAGATAATTGCTCGAGTATGCATCGAATATATCGTAAAAAAAAAAGGAAAGCTAAGAGCTAGATGACACAATCTAGATAGTTTGTCTAACAGAAGATAAGCAGAATATGCTAGTCAATTTAGTTCAAACCAGCAAAAGAAAAAATTGTAGGATGAGCGACTTTGCTCGAATGGCAGTCAAAGAACTAGCGTTGGAGTATGAAGGAGCATGTTTTTTACTATTATTGATTTACCAGGACAAATTCTGAAAAAATATTTGGGATTCATAACGATACAGAATAATATATCGTAATAAAGAATAGTATGCATCGAATATATTGTAAAAAAAGGAAAGCTAAGAGCTAGATGACATAATCTAGCTAGTTCGTCTAACAGAAGATAAGCAGAATATGCTAGTCAATTTAGTTCAAACCAGCAAAAGAAAAATTGTAGGATGAGCGACTTTGCTCGAATGGCAGTCAAAAGAACTAGCGTTGGAGTATGAAGGAGCATGTTGTTTACTATTATTGATTTACCAGGGCAAATTCTGAAAGAATAGTTGGGATTCATCACGATACAGAATAACAGACCTAGGGCTTAACCCCAAGAATTAGCTCATGAGTTGAGGATTGTCAAAACTGTATTAAGAAGCTATAACCTATACTCTCAACCAATATGGGCCTCTAACAGTCCCAGCACGCCCAGTGATGGACATCAGGAGCAGGATGACATAACATGAGAGCCCAACATTGAGTAACCAAACATTGGAGATGGTTACTAATGACCTATGCAAACAGGAAAATAAACTAAAACAAAAAATTAAAAATTAAAAAATTAAAAAATTAAAAAAAAAACTGACACGTGCCTCTTACATTAATCAAAACTAAGATTATTTAACTGCCTTTATTACATAGCCCATCTTCATGTACATCATTCTCCATAATGATAAAGAAATCTAAAAATAGATCAGCATTTGAATGAGCATACCTCTTCTTTTGAGTAAGTGTTGTCTGTAATAAAGCAAAATTCTTCCACACGAGGGGCACAAATTTCTTCATATTTGCTGGAAACGCAAAAACAAGATAAAAGATTATACCCTGCAGAAAAAACACAGTGAAAAAATGCAGATGGAAGTTCAGCTAGTTTCTCTTTTCTGAAGCTATAATGAATTTCTTAACATTCGGAAGAGCTGATCACCTTATTGCAAAGCACATGACATACAAGTTAAAAGAATAAAAGAACTAAGTTAGAAGGCTCTATTTCCCACAAGCTCCCATGTGTGATCTACAAATTCAAATATGTAAAAACATTTTAGTTTACCCTATTACCTTAAAATCTACCAATCATTACTAGACTACATTAAGAAAATATTGAACAGGAAAACATGCATAAAGGAAGTTCAAAGGCCTTCATGACTGGTCAATGGTCATCTTTGATATGAATGTCACAAACGAGAATTACTTACGAAGCAATTAGCATGCAGGTAACTCCGAGCAGCTGCAGCTTTTGTTTTTCAATGTAATTCTCAGAGAGGAACCTATCAATGAGATGTACAGTCAGGTAAAGTGTGTCCGGAACCAGCCTATATTCTTCAGAAACCTGCAAGAGAGGGAACAAGATTGATGGTCAACAAATACAATTATCCAAACTTTTGACAAGTAGGAAAAGAGCTAATCAAATTTAAGTCTGAGTTCCATAGGCCAGTGCTATTATGAATATGCATAAATGACTATGGCAATATGCGTAAAGGCTGGTCTGATTCCCAGTAATAAAAAAAAATTCCAGCATTAAATTCCGATTACTAATAGAATGTTTTGGTTGCCATTTTCATCTCTAGCATAAATTAAAGTGCCTCCATACAATCTTATGTGACACTATTTCCTTTTCAATTTGTTCCAAACACACCTATCTATATATATTATCTAAAACTGTCAATCAAACATTAGTTATGCAGGGATTCTTACACTACCAAACAAACACTACATTTGTTATGCACAGATTACTTATTCTTATCTCCCCAACCAAACATTGTATTATTTTATGTGATAATATGCTATAATTTTTCCTAACCCCTTCAACCAAACAACCTACAAGGGTATTACTGGAACAAACATTTATCAAGTTTAAAACCATACACATGTTTCATATTATAATCTTGCATCTAATTTATGATTCAATAAACCAAAAATCCAAAATATATATCTGTACTAAATAATTTAGTTATTACTTTTTACCGCTTACAATCGCAACATAACTTATCAGTGAACCAAACCAAATATGACAGATCCTGTCATAACTGACATCCAATGATATGCTTTCAGGAAGAAAAAAACACGTGATCTTCAGGAAATAACTCAAAAGAGAAAAAAGTAGAAGTAAAACATAAAAGTTGAACAAGATAATAATGCTTGAATGTAAAGCAAATATTCAGTTGATGATGCATTCAGAAAACGAACCACTCATCAAAAGATCATAGTAAAAGAAATCAACAAAAAGGTTATCTACTATCACAAACTTAGGTAGGGGAAAAAGATGTGAGAACATTTTGTTTATTAAGAACAACAAAATACTGCTTAAGATACACTTTCACATAAATATTAAGCATTGTAAAAATATCAAGTAAGCTAACTGACCTCCACCAGCCAATCAATTAGAATACCTCGCATACCCTTGTTAACATCCCGCTGCAGCTTTTCCATGTAATTAAATGAAGGCCGCCGGTCAAGCTGTTCGTGAGAAGAAAATGCCTTTGAGTAATTGAGAAACAGAAAGCTTTTTTCTTAACAAGTGGTCCTCCTTAGGTTGACAAAGAAAGGGGAAGAGTACATCTCTTAAACTTGTTCAGAAGTATAAAAACCAATTTAACTCCCTTGCCAGAAAAAGTGCTTAAAAGGTAAACTATTTCATTATTATTATCCATGATAATATTTTTTTTAATCAAATACTAAAGGCAGCACCAGGTTGATGTTGTTTAGATTGTTACAGTTGCTGAGCAGCACTAGGTTGATGTTGTTAGGATGGTTACAGTTGCTGATGCTATCAGTAGACTTATCAGCAATGTGTCAGTCATTTTCAAAGTAGTAACAGGAAAGCATACAAACCTCCATGGCATGCAAATTGCTATATATATCAGGAGCATATAGACTACACATTAGTGGATCCTTGTGCTTTGAATCTATATCTGCTATACCAAGAGAATCGGAGCCTTCTTGTTTCTGGCAAACCTTGGTTTCGTCTGCACGATGAAACAGAAACAAAATAAGGCCCTTCCAGGAAAAACATATCAAATAGAAAGATATCCTTTCAGAACTATTAATGTGTTCATGCAAATTAGATGATTAATGTTGCAACCAATGACAGAAGATCAGCCAGATTAATAAGTTTTCCTGCCAACAATTTGCTTTTTACCCTTCTGGAAAAAGGTTTCTGCAGTCCATCCATTTGTGAACTGACACATTACCCCTTTTATGATGGATACATAAAATACCAATTCCCTTAAAACCACAAACACATGTCACTGCTAAGGTAGTATCCACTCAATTGGTTTCTTCACCCTTTCCATTGTATGCATTACATTGTCTCTTTACTTCCAGTTATTCTAAGATCTCCATTTCTTCTGATGGTAGTAAGTGTCAGATACTGCATATTCAAGTGAGCAAGATCTCTCTTTAGAAGTTAATTATCTTAACTATTCTTTTTTGCACAGTTATCTTAGTTACAGTTTAATTCTACGTATTTGTCTGTGAGAGCAATTAACGTTGCAGCCATGGGCACATGAGGAACCGGGAAAAGAAACAGTCTACTGAATTGAGATTTAATATAACGCAAAATGCAGTGAATAAACTCATGACAAACTTCTATTCAAGAGATTGCGATCGAAATTATAACAATGAATTCAAATCGATACCTAATGTAATGATGATGAGATATCTGACTTAGACAAAGGGACATAAGCAGTTTTGTACTACTAACGAAAACATATATCATTACAGAACTTCTCGCGCTCTTAGAGAATTGCATGTGGTTCCATCAGAACCTTTCACATAGGATCAGATTCAATGGTGTTTCATATTAATATAAACTTTTTGGCAGTCCCAGTGATCGTGGTAGAATATTCAAAATGATAAAGTTTCCATAATGGTTAACACTTAACAAGTATATTAGTTGTTGGTCCCTATGGACAAGCATGCAACAATTATCACAGATTTGAACAGAAACCAGATTTTTTTTTTTTCAAACTTAAAAGGAGCAGACACAGCTCAGTCATGATAGTTGCACTTCAGACTACTTCAAAAGAGTGAATAAATCAGAATATTCGAAGGCTTCAAATCTTGCATGATAGCACACAATATAGTACCTTTTTCAGTTGTATTTGGGACTGCAATGGCTGTAGGTAAACTCCTATTCACAGGCATAAGATCAACAAAACCACACTGTGCTGGAGTGATATATTTACTTGGGTGAGTTAATGTAAGGTCCTTGAAACGTGTCTGTGAACAGTGTTCTTGTGATTTCTCGATCTTTACTTTTTTTGCTTCTTCAATCATGTTTTCTTTTCTATCTTCATGATGCGGTCTTTTTACCAAAATAGCAGGTGTCACCTTTGAACTCCTCTTATCAGAGAATTTCTTAACCTATCAACATTAGACAAGTTGACATCATTGGCCACATTTTGATAAATATTGAAACAAAGAGATAGATTCACCACTGAAGCTCCATTCGATGAAACAAAAACACTAGTTCAATAACCAATATTATGTCCAGCAAAGTGATTTCATTTCGAACGAAAGAGCGAAGATGATATAATGAATCGAAAAAAACAACTCGCCTGAAATTTGCTTCTGTTTATGCAATTCATGTATGAATTTTCACAAAGCACATTAGTGACATCCCTGAGAACAGCCCTTCGCTTAGGCTGTTGACAGGCTGTACTAGCATTAGTTACTGGATTATTCTCATCCGAGGCAGATCTTTTGTACTTAGTTTCCTGTGCTCCCAGTCCCTGTTTGTTACCCTGTCTGACAGACGGGTGTCGAGGTGGTAATCCTCCTGATGAACCCAAGGCTTTTGCCTGTGATCTTGTGATTCGCATAGTGGGCTCTTTAAGATGAGAAGATCCAATTGTCATATTTGCATTCCTCATTGATCCAGGTGGTGATATGCCTATTATCTGGGCTACAACTGCACAGCCAACATTACATCATCATAAACTTTCAATAGCCAAAGATAAAAATGGCACATAAAAGTGTTAAGAAAATGACACTGTTGGAACAAATGCGTAACATGGACCTATAAGCGGGAACCTACCATTAATCTCAAAAGACATATCATAGAACTTTATAAAACAGCAAAAACAGTTCTCCAGCAGTGTTGTCAAAGGTGAAAAGCAAGAGAGCGTCGAAAGACTTGGGGCTTTAGCAAAAGGACCGAAAACAAAAAAAGAATAAAGAATACATATGTAATGCAAGAAAACACAACTAATAAAAAGAAACGACAGTTATATAGATAACTATGTAGGGCTTTGACAATATCATTCACTAGCAAGCTCGGATACATTAAAGTAAAGCAAATGAATGAATAAGAAGATGACTAGTGCATGATCGGTGTTTGACATGACCAGCATGTAATCTAATGGGAATTGAGAAGCTTTTCATCAAAAAGCATGAAACTACTATGAACTGGTACAGTAGCTTAAACTTGGATTCATCTTATCCAGTTAACTATATGCAACTTATGCCAGATGGAGCTATTGATATAGAAGCAGCAAGTAACATCTACAAACACACAGTCAGAATAGCCAATACTATCGATGCAACCTCATAATGTTAGTTTGATTGTGGCATTCATTTAAGCATAAAATTGATTAGGAAAAGGAAGTAAGAGCGAGTGAAAATTTTAAAGGAGTTTTCATTAACTTAGATAATGAAAGTCAGTCATACCAAAACAAAACAGATGTAATAAGCTACAAAGGAACAAACCGGTCATTACTTTGTTTTCTTCTTTTCATCAGGTGCAGTCAATATTTTCAAACTATGCTATTTTTGTTACTATGTTTGTAGATTTTCCCATGACAAACAGAAAAAGACCCAACTTTTCTTACAGACTATCTTTTTCCTGACTTTCTTTATCTGCTTTAAACTGGTCCATGAAAGATGGTATTACATTTTCGCATGACCACCAGCATCCACTAGCAACCTACTAAAAGACACTTAAAGTAAAGAGGTCCAAGACTGTAAGAGAGCTCAAAACGGAAATCTAGATCTTCAAATGCAGCAGGCAAAAGAATCCCCCTATGACTCGTTTGATCAACTAAGGGTCAATAACAAGCGTATATACAATCATATATTCTAATTAAAAGCAGAGGAAATTATCTGGAGAGAAGCAAAGATGAAAACGTGCTACAAACTTAATAACCAAAATATCTTTATGCTAACATCTATGATCTAACCACTGATAAGAGCTTATCTAATGCTCTATTCAACAACAAACTGCCAAGACTCATGTTTTTTATGTTCCCACCTTCTAGTTAAGCGTGATTCTAACTTTTTTTATACAAGGAAAGAATAAAGGGCGCCTGCTAAGTGTGATCTAACTAGACCGGAATACCTTTAAAATGACACTATATGTAGGACAGTCACCTATATCTTAAAGAGTGAAATTCACCTGCATTGCGTTCCACCACAATTCTAGAGCTTTGTATAAATAAGAAGCAACAGTCATAGTACTCTTGAACCAGGGAACAAGCCTGCATCAAACATTTACTTATGAGTTAAGCATTACGGTCTAAAAAAGAAAGATAGCACATAGCATTCGCACGGAAAGTTCTACTAATGTAAAGTAACCTACTCATACATTGTTGCTGCAGATTAAGTCATTCAGTTTCAAATTTTACCACCCATCCATTCAAAGGTAGACCCTACATATAAGCAATTGGTGCATGCTGGACTTCGACTCTATATGTGTATAATCCATCTCTATTGTCCACAACAAGTTTGAGGAACATACATACATGTAGGTGACAACAAGTGAGATACTTTTTTTATGGTGACAACCAATGAGACACTAAATTTAAAATAATACTTTAGTATTATATTAAACAGAAAACAAATAATCAAGAGATATCATTCATCTCAGTCAACGTTTATGCAATTTAATTACCTTTTTGTATGCAACAGATAATTTTTAATTCAAAAAAAACACTCAATTTGATCCACTCGAAGATTTTCTTAAAAATTCATAAATAAATTCAAAAATAAGAAGTTAGATTAAATCCTCTGAAAATGGCACGACAGATCTGTCAATGTTCTTCAATTGGAAATTCAAGTCCACTGCAAAACTCTATTTCCTTCTAACTTCTATTCCACTAGCAAAGCAAAAGTATTAGAACAATTTTTTTTTTCAAAAGCAACCTGAAAAGATAGAATTAAATAGCTTTAAGATCTCAAAACAAAAAATGCACCATAAATTTTAAATTGTTTTTTCAACTGAGAATAACAAATAGGAAAATACAAATTAAAAAATGCAAATCAAATTTGTTTCATTAACAACCAAAGAAATAAATTAAATAGCTTTCCAACCTCAAAAGATAACCAAAATACACCATAAATTTTTAAAAATTAAAAACTACAACTAAGAACAAAAAAAATGAAAATAATAACATATATCATTCTTATAAGTAACAATAAAATGATAATTAAACAGCTTTTCAACCTCAAAAGCCAACAAAATGCACCATGAATTTTTTTAAAAAAAAACTACAACCAAGAACCAAAAATATTGAATAAATAAATTAATAATCCAGAGTCCAAACTCCGAATAATTCAGGAAAATCGCTAAGCTCACAGATCCGAAAGGAAATCCTCCAGGATTTCACAAATGGAGCTCAAAATTATTCAAAAATTCAAAATCAATCCATTATTCGTCGCATAATACTTCGATGTTATGGTACATTGCAGCTAATCAACTAGTACAATATACATATCCATTTGTACATATACAAGTTGAGCTTACTCTGCGTTGTTAATAGCTTATGAGCTAACGACACCGTTAAAATGGAGGTGCCTCGATAGCAGAGCTAGGGTTTCTATATTCTCCGATCAATCAATGTAGCTCGTCTGTGTGGTTTCAGGGGGGGTGGGGTGGGGGGAGGGGGAGTGAAAGTGAGAGAGTCGTGATACATATATAACACTGTAGATGTGGAAGCGGTAGGGTGGGTAGTGAAGCGGGGGTGCGTGGGGGATGAGTGAGAGCGGGATGGTCCATAGTTCAAACTTCTGATTCTGAAATGCCAAAAAAGAAAACAGAAAATGAAAGAGTTTTTCTAATTACTCCGCCGGGTCTATCTTTTCATTTTTATCCTATTTTGGTCAAGATTTTAAGAAACTAGAATTGCTTATTGTTTTCTTAAAAACAAATTTATGTTTATTTATCTTTGAAAAGAGGCAAAATTATAATTAATTATTTCATGACAAAAATAATCTTAAGAAAAATTTATGTTTACTACAATATTTTTCTTTAATTTACCTTATACGTCTCGCACATTCTCATTTTTTGTCTCATACATATCTAAGATGCTTAACTAAAGTATCGAATCATAATTTGACGGTTAAAAGCATTTTTTGAAAATTGACCAAACTCATATTATAATTCTAGTATTAACAAAATTGTTTCTCAAATGATTTAATTTTAACCAAATACAAGCCAAGTACTAATATCTTGTTATAAAATATTCTATTTAAGGTGAATGTCCATATTTAGAGAGATCCTAGGGTTTACTACTTGGTGGCTAAGTCACAACCTCCCTATAAATAAAGGGGTTCTCTCCCATTGTAAATCATCCCAAAGTATCAATAAGAATACTCCTCTCTCTACTTTTCTCTATATTGTTCTTGTTCTTGTATTATTGTTCTTGTTCTTATATTATTCATAACACGTTATCAGCACGGGTCTCTAACCAATTGAATTTGATTTCTTCCTTCTTCCAGAATTTCTATACGGAAAAATAGAAGAGATTGTATCATCATAAAGTAATGCAACGGGATGGAAACTCAAGAGGTATATTTGATATCACAACATTTATTGGTATACCTTAAAGGTAAGTAATTTACTTTTCCCTTTCAAATTCTTGAAATTCTACGATTTGATTTCATATACAAACATAGACAACAAAGTTTGATTATAACTCTAATGGAGTTTTTAAGAAATTACACTCACATGAAGTGGTAAAATTTTTATGCCTTGCCATGCATGTATGATTGTGGGCAAAGAATTGAAAACTCGTCCAATTGAATTTGCTTCATTCTCATTCCCTTTAGAGAATGTGATAGCAGTATGTGATAAGTCTGAAAGAAGACAAAATTATTACCGTGAAGGTATCAATGGATGTGGACGTGGCAATAGACGGAATTATAATCGTCATCATTGTGATAATGAGAATAATAAAGATTCTCAAAATAATCTTTCACTTTATGAAAGTAATATTTGACATGAGATTGTATATAGCACATACAGATGATATGATCCATTCCCTGAAGTGAATGTGATAATTGTAATAAAGCTCGTAAGTATGGACACGCTCTTGATGTAATTTTGTTTTATGTCTGACATTATGAAAAGAAAGTTCGTTGCCCTTGAAATTTCGGGCAAGTATGACATGGGTGTTGGATGCTGAAATCCATTTGGATGCAATGGGTCTTGGAGACGCCATTAAAGACAGAAATAATGCATCCACCCAAGACTATGCTAAGGCCTTGATTTTCTTGCGCCATCACCTTGATGAAGGTTTGAAACTGTGCTAAGGCCTTGATTTTCTTGCGCCATCACCTTGATGAAGGTTTGAAACTGTGCTAAGGCCTTGATTTTCTTGCGTCATCACCTTAATGAAGGTTTGAAACTGTGCTAAGGCCTTGATTTTCTTGCGCCATCACCTTGATGAAGGTTTGAAAATTGAATATATCACAGTCAAAGATCCACCTATCTTGTGGAATGGCTTAAAGGAGAGATATGACAACCTGAAGTTGGTCACTCTGCCACAAGCACGATGCGATGAGAATCCAAAAGCAAATAGTTCATGAACTATGTATTATCGTTGCGGTGGAAAAGGGCACTGGGTGAAAATTTTCCGTGTACCAAGACATTTGGTTGAGCTTATCAAGCATCTCTAAAAGGTAAATGCCCTGAAACCAATTCTGTCTCTGACGATAATTTTGACATCACCCACTTGGATGAGGCAGACTTCTTTGAGCACCCTGAGGGGAAAATAGACCACTTAATTGGTGATGGATCTGTGATGAAGGAAGATGGAATTGTTTGATTTTATTTTACTTATTTGTATTAGTTAGTGAATAAACTAATAGTCATTAGTATCAGCTCGTATTAGTTAGCTTATGATATAATGTTAGTATTAGTTCTTTAGAATGTTTCAATATGATTAAATTTCAAAGATATTTTTATTTTCCAGTAGAGTTAATCGACTAACCTAACAGTTAGTCGATTATCTAATACTTCGCATTAAAATTGGATTTTTCCGCAAGCTAAGTTAGTCGACTATCTAATTTAGATAGTCGACTAACCTGATGACTGTTTACTAAGTTAGTCGACTATCAACTTAGTTAGTCGACTAACTAATATTTCGCATTAAAACTGGACTTTTCCGCAAGGCAAGATAGTCGACTATCTGATTTAGTTAGTCGACTAACCTAATGACTGCTTCCCAAGTTAGTCGACTATTAACTAAGTTAATCGACTAACCTCAGCAGATTTTGAAAATATTGTTTAATTATGAAGCAACGGATTAAATTTGTTTATTCTCATGTTCGTATATCTCTTTTGATTAATTGATTCATGTACCACACATACGATATTCAAAGAGAAGAAATATTACTCTCATTTAAGTATGTGTAAGGCAGATGTTACTACAATTTCTGGTAGTAGTAAATTGATTAAAGGCACCGGAAGAGCAACTATAACTCTGCCTAAAGGAACAATATTTTAGAGAATGCAATGTTCTCCTCCAAGTCTAAAAGGAACTTGTTGAGTTTTAAAGATATCATTCAAAATGGATATCATATTGAGACAATAGATGAGAATAATCTTGAATTCCTCATTTACTCATGAAAACGAGGCTGCCCACTTCGGTTTGGGGTCACGCCATTTTGCATGCAGCAATGCTAGTTCGTCTCAGAACGACGAATTATCACAAATATTCCCCGTTGCAATGAGTTTTGGGTCATGAACCTAATATATCCCACTTAAGAATTTTTGGATGCGCAGTATATGTGCCTGTAGCACCGCTATATTGCACCAAAATGGGTCTGCAAAGAAGGTTAGGAATATATGTTGAGTTTGAATCGCCCTCCATTATTCGCTACCTCGAAACATTGACAGGTGATTTGTTCACTGCACGATTTGCAGACTGTCAATTCGATGAGACACTTTTCCCAAAATTAGGGGGAGAAGTTGGTGAAACCAAACGGGAAATTTTGTGGAAAAATGCATCATTATCTCATCTTGATCCACATACCTCTATTTGTGAAAAAGAGGTGCAAAATATTATTCATTTGCAAAGAATAGCAAATCGAATGCCAGACGCATTTACAGATTTGAAAAGGATAACAAAATCACATATCCCCGCAGTGAATGTGACAACATCTGATTCACAAATACATATTCATTATTGGAAGAATATGAACATGAAATTGGTATTGAATATACCACACTCACCCCTAGAAGGAGGTTTGAGATGATATATGAAAATAATGTCATTGTTATGGCATGAATAGTCATTGGTCACGTACCTATTGTACGCCAAAATAATTTGTCAATGTGATTATCAAAGGACAATAATAATGCAAGAAACATATCTTGCATATAATTTTGACATGACCATAATGGTATAACTTTCTCTTTAAAAGAGATATTCACCACATGGATGTTGATGAATTTGTGGTAGTACAAAATTAATTGAGAGCTCTAGAAGAGCCAATTATTACTATGTTGGAGAAACACAATTGATTACCAATAAGGTATTGTGTTGTAGTAAGTCTCAAAGAAACTTATTCAGTTTCCAAAGTATATGCGAAAGCGATTGATTATATTGAGACTATAAATAAAGGAAAGATTTGATATCTTCTATTACTACAACTTGTAGCGGGATAATCCGTATGTGAAAAATTACCCGCTTTATTCTCCAGTTTGTACTACACAAGAATACCACAATAAAGTGGATTATTGATATAAAAACCCATATCATAATAAACTTGAAGTTTATTGATAATTGCACATGTCATGGTGTAAATTTGAAGTTTATCAATATTGATAATTTATTCAGTTGGCATTCGGGTTAGCCATATCATTTTAAGTATGATGTGCAGTAATAGAGAATTCACATGGGTAAATATTAAAGAACTAGAAAGTTCTTTACGAATTCTCTTGTATTACTTGTTCTCATTAATTAATTGACCAACTAAAGAGTTCGGGTTGAATCCCATAAATTCTGTAAATATCAAAGGTGAATATGGGCCCATTCACCTGCCATGTATACCACATATGATGCATCTATGATAAGGTTACATGTGCGATTGATATTAACCCGCAGCCTGGCCGGTGCTTGCGAGGTAAATTGCTCAGTAATATAACTTCGAGCATAATTTCCAGATTTTCTATTCAAGATAGTTCATCTTGATAAGTTTATTTATATCATAGTTGGTTTAGCAAGATAATTATTGAGTGCCTCCACTTAATAGCTAAACTGTTTCTTATGAGAACAAAGTTATATATATCAGTTTGATATACGTTGTATACGAGAGTATATTATATTCTCCCCTCACAAGTGGTTCAGGGTCAGGAACCAAATAATTTCATCTTATTATTATTGATATGCGGTGTATATTTTCATTAACACCATAATGCACAAAGATGGACTCTCAAAGTTGAGGAAACAAGTTAGCTTTTCTAACATGAGGGGAGACATGATAAACACTTGAGAAAAGGTTACATGGGATGAATTATCATTTGTATATATAGATCCTCGAATATCATAATATGAACCTGAAGTTCATAAAAGGATAATTCAATTGCAACATATTGCAAAGCATGCTATACGCATTTGCTGACCCAAAGAAGTAACTATATTCTCAGTGCAAATGCTCATATTAAGTCCCAGAAGGACAAAGTCTTTGATACGCTTAAAGCGTATAGACAAATCAGTTTCAAAATAACTTCTTAATAAAGAAGATGAGCAAATGATCAAAGTGATCATAATGGGGAGGCAAGTGATCTAGAAGATCACATGACATAACACTTCATAAAATCTCATGAGAGATTCAGGTACCTAAATATATGAATAAAGAGATCTCCATGTTATGTCTTTATGAAAATTTACTGGAACCGATATAAAATGTTCGTCGACGACATCTATGATAGCGCTAAATATCGATGAGGATCTTATGTTTGTCGAATACAAACAAAAATATTGGCTAAATGGAAGAGATACAATTCAAGCAGAATTGATTCCATATGAAAGACATGTAGTTTTGGACATGTAGTTCAAATACTTGAAAGTATAAAGTCAATGGTATGTGTAATCAGTTTTCGATATCTTATTTGTTTAGCATGACATGAAAACTTGATATGCATCTAAAGTCTATTATATGGCTTATATGACTTAACTTATATGTCAATCCATGAAAGATTGAAGTTGCTTGAAGCATATACAATTCTTGGTCCTGAAATACCGCATCCTAAGTGCAACTTGTGTACATATGTATCTTGCTATAACTATAAGTATGATGGCATCGAGAATACCTCTATGGAGATATTGAAGAGTCATTCCACGACATTATATGAAGATGTTCATATCTATCAAGAATGATAATTTCAAGGTGCAGAATATTTATTCAAATCAATATGGCTGATTTATTTATCAAATCTCTACCAAAGATCATTTTGAAGATGGTGCACAAGATTGGAATGCAAATACTCAAGGATGTGAATTGATGTTCTTTTCAGGGGCAGTTAATGCGCGTTGCACTCTTTTTCCCTTACAAGGTTTTGTCTCACTGGGTTTTCCTTGCAAGGTTTTTAACGAGGCAACCAATAGGCGCATATTCAAACATGTGTACTCTTTTTCCTTTTCTATAATTTTTTTCCCATTGGGTTTTGTTTTAGTTAAGGTTTTAACGAGGCACATTATTGAATAGACATTCAAGGGGGAGTGTTATAAAATATTCTATTTAAGGTGAATGTCCATATTTAGAGAGATCCTAGGGTTTACTACTTGGTGGCTAAGTCACCACCTCCCTATAAATAAAGGGGTTCCCTCCTATTGTAAATCATCCCAAAGTATCAATAAGAATACTCTTCTCTCTACTTTTCATTGTTCTTGTATTATTATTCTTGTTCTTATATTATTTCATAACATATCTAAAGTGCATTCGTAAAATTTCTTCTAAAACTAAGTATCAAAATAAACATATTTTAGAAGCCGCCTAAAAGAGCCATGTATGGGTTTTGTTTTTTCAATTTTGACCTTCTAAAAGAATTGAAATTTATTTTACACTTTCACGAGTTTTAAGATTTTTTTATTATCGAACTTATTACATTTTTAAATTTGATATGATATTCTCTATCACACTTACTTTTTTAACCATTATTTTGATTTTTTCCCCACTCTCTCTAATATAGTGGCATTAACCTCTTAAATCTTGTATCTAAATCAAACATGATTAAATAAAATGAAATGAAAAGAATAATCTTTTACCATCACTTTGTAATATTGAACCTTTTTTTGCGATTTTATTTTTGAACAAAATGTACTGTTATGATTTGTATATATTTTGAGTATTAGTAGGAAAGTAATTGTCTCATCATCATAATCATTTTTCCTTTTCTGTTTCAATTTTCTGATTTTTCATTTCGGGGGAATTAAGGTTCTTTGAATAATGTCGGGGATTTGCTAAGATGGGAAATCAGATCCTATTTCATTGATAGATTGGAAAATATATGATAATCAGCAGAGTAATTATGTATTAGCTAGTTTTCATATTTATATAGGCGAGGGATGAGATTCAAAAATTGAAAAGAATGGACCTTGGGCCTAACTCAACCCCAAAAGCTAGCTTATGAGGTGAGGATTGCACAAGCCATATAAGGAGACCAAGGACCTCAAATCCCTCCGATGTGGGACAACTTAACAAAAATGTATTCTTTTTAAGTATTTAAGTTAATTGCTTTGACATCATAAAGTATTTCTATACGATAACTGTAATTTAATTGCTTGTAGTATATTACTTACTTTTATATTATTATTATCACTCGTAATTGAGCTTTAATAATTCAATATTTTAATAAACATTTAAATGTGAACAAAGTAATCCAGATAGGTCATAAATTCATAATATGCAAAAAAAAAAATTAGTTAGTCTAGTAAGTGATTATCCATTTCAAAACTGGCGTGGTTTGAATAAACTAAGACATAGTCAAACGTGGAGATTTATATCACCAGTGTCTAATTCAAATTTTAAATGTTTGGAATATGTGAAAAAATGGTTACAACATACTAGCTTGATTTTCTCCGAGTGTGTTACATTTGAATTTAAATTACTTATGTGTCAACTGATTATGAAATTTGAAAATGAACACACTAACAAGAACAGAGATAAACGTTATTTTTCATTATGAAAAATTGTTGATGTATAGACTCTAAAAACATTGAGTTTTTAAACATACACACACATGGATAATTTGAGAATGATAAACATGTTGAGAAGTAAAAAAATTCATTGTTTTAATTCAATTTCGGAATTACTATCAGCGGTAATTATTTTCCTTCTTAATACTTTATCTCTGGTTAAAGGTGTACAAAGGAAACCGACAAACTACCAATTCGATAATTTGAGTCAAATCAAGAAAATAATCCGACTATGGTTTGGTTTTGATTTGGTTTGGTGTTGGAAAAAAACGACCATAATTGATTTGGTTTGGTTTGGTTTTAATTAAAGAAAGTCAAACCGAAACCAAACCAACCCGACATTACATATATAGAAAGTTTAGATATATTCAATATATAAATATACTTATTGTGGCGTAATTTATAAATATATTCTTTAATTTTTTCATAAATTTAACTTTTACAGTGTTATTTTAAGGTTAGGACTTAGAACTTTTGAATGTTCCAATAAGTTTTATAGCCATTAGTATTAGTAACTTAAATAATGCTAACAAAAGTCCAAACCAAAATCAAATAAATATTAATACTAACAAAAGACATTCAATTCAATACTGCGAACGAAAATGTATTAAATATCTATTTTCTTTTTTGTAATAATTTAAATAAAAATACATAACCAATTTTTATTTTTTCTTTAGCGTTTAGTCATGTAATTAATACTCCCTTATTAGTCTACTTATTTTAGCATGACTTAGTGCTTTTTGATTATGTTTATATTTATTATGACTTTTTAATTAGCAATATTTATATTACATAATGTATAGTCTTTATGTTGAATATTTTAGAATAATGCCATGACACACATCATATTTTGTATTATTTTCTTGAAAAATACCTTATATAGTTGCATCTTATTAGGATTAAAGAAATATTTTGAGTACAAGTTATATGTTGTCCTATGAAGATTTTACCAAGAAAAACCCCGAAAAACCCGAAAGCCCAAGAAAAACCGAGATTGAAAACCCGAGTTTTATTGGTTTTGATTTGGTCTTTAGATTTAACAATCCGACACAGTTGATTTGGTTTGGTAATTACAAAATCCGAACCAACACAATCTATGTACACCTCTATCTCGGTTCTCAGTCATTCTTGTTCGAGGTGATATACTTAGTATTATATATGTTCGAATAAGGTCTTAGCTCTTTTTGTTCTTGAATTCTTGTTGGAATTTCTTTGTCGTTATTTTTATCTACTAAATTAATTCAGTTATTATCACGACCCCGATTCGTCCTCTATGAACTAGTCTATCGTGACATCACCTAGTCTCTACGACTAGATAAGCCTAACAATGCGAAAAATAAATCAATTTGCGGAAGAAATAATAAAAAATCGAAATAGTGAAATAAAATAGTGATGACGCTCGGCATACACAATATCAACTCTCGAAAACTAAATACATTTTCCAAAACTCGGAATCTCATGATCACAATCCTTTGAATGTCTACAAGTATCTAACTCCAGAATATCTAACAAAGGAAAGAAAATACAGAAGGGCTCATACATTAAGGGGAGAGTAGAACGGGACTCTTCAGTCTGCGGACGTGACAGATATACCTCGGAGTCTCTACAAGAGCCTCGTCTCAAGCGTGATAAGTCTGAGTGGAGGTACCTAGGTCTGCACATGAAAAACATATACAAAAAAGGCATGAGTACACCACAGCGGTACTCAGTAAATGACAAGTCTAACCTCGGTCGGGTAGTGACGAGGAAGGTCCGGGCCCTACTGAGATTAAATGAAATTATGACGACACGACCCGTTGTATCATATATTTTCGTCCCGTTTTTCCTGTCAAGTGCTTATACATGTTTCATTTTATGTATTTGGTTAATTTGAAGTAATTCGGATAGAGTTTGGTTGGAAATAAGACAATTAGTCTCTTTAAGGAAGGGTTGGTTTGGAAAAGTCAACCGGAGATTGACTTGTGAGTTAAAGGGCTCGGAATAATTTTTTGATGATTTGGTTAGCTTCGGGGGATGATATAAGGCTTAGGAGAGCAATCAGAAGTAATTTTGGAGGCTCGGTGTAGAATTAGGCTTGAATAGGCTAAGTTAACAATTTGGCGATTTCTGGTGGATAGGTGAGATTTTGTCCGAGGGTCGGAATGGAATTCCGACAGTTGCAGTAGCTTCGTTAGGTGATTTTGGATGTGTGTGCAAAATTTCAGTTGATTCGGAGGTGTTTAGGTTGGGTTTTTTTATCAAATGCAAGTTTCGGAAGTTTTAGTTTAACTTAGGCTTGAATCCGTGGTAATTTGATGTTTTTTGTGTTGTTGGATGTGTTTTTATGATCGGAACATGTTTGTATGATGTTTTAGGATGGGTTGGCAATTTTGGTTGAGGCCCCGGGGGGCCTTGGTGTGAGTTGGGATGGCTAACGGAGAATTTTGAGGAGTGTAGGAGTTGCAGATTTTGCAACAACAGTTACAGGCCAATTTGGCCTTCGCGTTCGCGTGTCAAGGACGCGTTTGCGTAGAAGGAGTTTGGGGGACCCTAGGTCTTGTGCATCGCGTTCGCAACCCAGGGGTTCGCGTTCGCTTAAGGGAGCCCGATTGTTCATCGCGTTCGCGGTCAGGTAGACGCATTCGCATAGCTTGGCCTGGTTGAGCATCTCGTTCGCGGGATAGGCTCCACGTTCACGTAGAGTAAAATGGCCCAGTGGGATTTTTGGCCATCGCAAACGCGAGAGGCCATCGCGTTCGTGAAGAAGGACTTAACAGCTGGGCAGAAGGGTTTTAATAACATTTCATCTGCGAACCAAGTCTATTTTTCACCATTGTTGAGCAACCTTGGGAGCTTTTGACGAGAAATTTAGAGGGTTTTGATTGGGAATCGATTGGAGGTAAGTCATATGGCCTAGAAACGTCATCTAATTGTGATTTCAATACCTAAACTCATGGAATTTGCGTAAAAAGGGAAGATTTAGGGCTTGTGTTTTCTTAATGAGAAATTAGATTTTGAGGGAGCATTTGGACTCTGATTTTGATGAATTTTATATGCATAGACTCGTGGCAAGATAAGAAACATTTTGGTGTAAAAATTTCTGACTTTCGAGAAATGGGTCCCGGGGCTTGGGTTTTGCAAATTTTGTGATTTTCGATATTTTTCGAGTCTTTTTGATTGGGTTATGTTCCCTTAGCCTATTGTAATATATTCGTTGTGGTTTTGTCTAGATTCGACGCGCGAGGAGGTTAATTCAAGAAACAATGGTATTGCTAGCTAGTTTTCGGCCGGCTAGAGGTGAGTAATTGATGTAACTGCTGCTCTGAGGGTTTGAAACCCCAGACTTTCACATCATAGCACTATATTGAGGCGTGACACGCATTCCACGATGAGTGCGAGGTCGTATACTGTTGGGGATTGAGACTTAGTCCATCTCTAGTGTTAATTTCTACTATACTGGTGACTGAAACGTTTACCTTGTTATTGTGAATTGGGCTTATTGTCGTGTTTGGGGCCTTGGGCCGACCTGTAGTATCCTTAGGGGATTTTTATATATTTTTTCACTTGTGTGCATAACTTAATTTCTTAGTCATGTTTTCAAATATTAAAACCAATGTAATAACTATTTTTTATACATGAACCTTAACTGAAAAACATATGAGCGCTGAGATCAATGTAGTATGTCCCACCCGATTGGCAGTGGACTATTTGACTGAGATGGGTCGGGGACCCAGTGGTGAGGATGTTTCCTTGATATGGATATATGGATCGGGCTATACGCGTAGCGTATAGCATATATTGATATTGAGGCCGAGAGCCTGTTTTATGCCAATACCTGGCTAAAATTGCGCTTGGGCTGTAGGAGCCCCTCCGGAGTCTGTACACACCCCCAGTGAGCGTCGTCGACGTTAAATAAGTGGAGCGGGCTGCACGCCGCAGCGGGTACTGGAGTGTACTGTTATATGTGTTGCATTTTGTCATGCATTATTTCTTAACTGTATTATTTGTTGTATATTGTTTCCACTGTGTTGGACATGAACTGCTAGATATAGAGTACTTTGTGCATTTATCTGCGTTTTCTTACCTTCAGACTTTAGTTATGTCTATTACCACTAAGTTGAAAATACTCACTTTTCTCCCTACACCTTGTGTTCAGATCCAGGGCAGTCTCGGGCTGAGTGATTCCAGCTGATCCAAAGTTCTTTCCGGGACGATGATTCTCCCATCTATCTTTATCCTTTATTCGCATTATCAGTGTTAGACAGACTTTGTAGTAGGATATTATTCTGTCATTAGAGGCTCATGGTCGTGACACCGGGTCCTAGTTGGGCTGTTTCGGTATTTTGCGCAGACTCCGCGATCTCTGGGTCGCCGAGGTTCCTTTTCTTCCGCCTCTTAAGATCCGCTATCTCGGTCTCGTTGAATAAAATGCAAACGAAATGACTTACTAGCCACAGTATATCCCCGACACAACGTACATTCACAAACGATAGTTGTTTAGAAATTGAAAAAAAAATTGAGTCAGATTTTTCGTATTTTTATCAGTATTTCAGACTTTGACTTAAATAGCTTTATCTTTACTTATTTAAATAATTGGAGTAATTATTATAAATGGTATGGCTTTCCTAGTAGTGTGTTGGGCGCCATCACGACCGAGTTGGGGTCGTGACAGAAATATAAGTATGGCAGTATATGATAAAGCAGTACAGTTGAAAGATAACAATACAGATTAATACAGGATAATAACAACAACTGAAACAAAGGCAAAAACAATCACAAGGAATACCTCTCTTCACAAAGCTAATAACCGGGGATCTTTCAATATGCTGAGGATCTCTTAGTACCCTCAATATGTGCCAGAAATCTCTTGGTATCACGAGGATCTCTTGGTATCCTCAATACATGCTAGAGATCTCTTAGTATCCTGAGGATCTCTTGATATCCTCAATATACGTGCTAAGGGATCTCTCAGTATCCCTTACCTCAGCTGAAATCATAAATACATGCAGGGGACCTCCCGGGATGTCGTCTCGTAGTCCCAAAGTAAACACACATAAACAACACAAAGAATACTCAATTAAGTTCAATTTTGTACCAAGTAAAAGAGGTAATTCTAACCTATCATGCTTCACATAATACAACTAAGGCAGTTTAAGCAATAAAGCAATTAAGTCAATTAAACATGCTTTTCTAAGCTAACAACAAACTTAAATTTCAAGTTGAGTAAACAGGAAAGAAAAATACAATTAAAGCTACTTTAATGAAAATAGGTTTTTCAATAATTAGCATAAGTACGCACTCGCCACTTTACGTACAAGGTATTTCAGTTACCACAATACCAAATCCTAAGAGGAATGTCCCCCACACAAGGTTAGGCAAGCCACTTACTTCGAACCGGCTCAAAATCAACCCGAAAATATGTTCTTGCCATGAGTACTCGACTACCAGTAGCCCAAATCTATTCAATTTAATTGCATAATGTACATAATACTTCAAGTAACTGATTCTATAAATAAATTCTAAGTTAATACGCGAAATTAGGTAAAATAACCAAAATGTCCGTCGAGACCACATCTTGGAATCCGGTAACATTTACATTTTCAGAATCTTCACACTTTCACGAGTCTATGCATATCAAGAATACTGAAATCAGAGTTCAATTGACCTCTCAAATACTGATTTTAAGGTCTCTTAATCTCAAGCCTTAATTACCAATTTTGCAACAATTTTTCCTAATTTTCACCACTAATTAGACCTCTAGTCACATATAAATGAGTTATGAAGTCAAAAATATTACCTCCAAGTGATTCCCCTTTGATTTCTTAAACAATCTCCCTCAAAAGCTTCAATCTCGTTCAAAAATGGAGAAAAAATGAAGAAGGATCGTGAATTGGCTATTAAATACTGCCCGGTTATTCCTTCTTTGCGAACGCGACCACTACCTCGCATTTGCGAAGCACAAAATCACCGAACAATTCAACTCCTTTTTCACGAATGCGAACACCTCCTGGCGAACGCGATGCTCAAACTCTCCAAGCCTTCGCGAACGCGACTCCACCTACGTGAACGCGAAGCACAAAGCTCCTGGGATCCCAACTACCCTAAATACTCTACACGAACGCGTAATGTGACTCTTGTTCGCGAGACTTTTTTATACCCTTCGCAAATGCGGGAGCAGAGTCGCGAACACGAAGGGCAAATTTCTCTACAACACACAACTGAAGAAATTTGCTACTTTCAAAACAAGAATTTGGTCTGTTTAACCACCCAAAACTCACCCAAGTCCCTCGAGAAAAATGCCAACATTATTCAAACATGTTCCAACCTTCGAAACAATCAATAAAACATCATAATATGGGTTTTGTATAGTACGGCACAGTATCCACAAAGATAGGGGTATCCTGATGATTTGGAGCATTCTGGGGCTCAGGGATGAGCGGTGGAGCATTGTTGCGAACCTAGGTTGGAATCTTCTGTGGAGGTGTAGGGACCTGGTTGTTGACATCTGCAGCACCAAGGGAGATGGACAAGCTTGCCAAACTCCGGACCTGATCCAGTTCCTCTGAAAACCTTAGCAAAGTTTGCTCCAAATGAGAAGTAGTTTCCTTGGTGATCGAGGTACCCCGAGAAGTTCCTTCAATTTCCTTCCTTGCTTCATTATCTCCCATCTTTCCTTTGTTCCTATTTTTGGAAGGACTTGGAGGAGGAGGAGGAGGACCCTTTGATCTTGTTGAGTATGCGGATGGTGCCAGAATGCACGAACTAACCTTTGGGGAGGGGAATAAAAAATAAAAGAAAAACAAAAGGTAAAAAGTTAGTGCGGATTTTAAGAAAGAAAACATTGCGGTATTTAAACACATTGTTGCTGGAACATAAGTCGTTTCCTATTTGGGTGCCTCGTTATGCCCGAGGTAGGCCTAGCGACAAATATGATTTGGAGAACTGGTAATACCAAATGCCTCATTTTATCGATAGAAAATAGAACGGGTCAAAACAAACTGAAATAAAGAAAAATTGTCACTAATGGCCAAGGGTCTTATTACATCATGAAAGCAGTAAAATCCTAACTACTTGGTCCCGGAAGGACCTTCCCCAGATTTGGCATCTTTGCCTCCCTCGTATAGTTTCATCAGCTCGTGCAGTCCCAACAACAAGTAAGCTTGAGCCAAGTTCCCACCTTCGTTACCTTCAGCATCCTGACAGTCGTTGATCCTTTTCAGAAACTTGCCTTCCAACTCCACTAGACCCCGTTCCAAGTATCCTAAACGGTTGTTTGCACGGACAGCCATGTCCTTCCATTCATTGATTACCTTCTCTTGAGCCTCCAGCATTTCTCGATGTTCAGTTTCACACTCTCACATCCGCTTGCGTAGCTGACTATACTTGTTCTTAGATGCAGCGTCCTCATCAATAACCCTGTGACCATGGACGAAACCCGTTTTTCCCAAGCCAATGTGATCATCCTCTAGCTACCCCGGATAAAGCGACGTATGCCTTGCCTGATACCTGTCTGGCTCCATAGATTCCTTTTCTAAAATGATTTTGGAGTGTCACATATGCTAAGCCCGACACCTTTGTGGGCTATCGTCATCCTGGAAGTCAGCCCTGTAGTGACTCATCTTTTACACCCTTGGTATAATTTGCTTCATTCCCGCTTGCCTCATGACTCGGAGATGGACATAAGGGTAAGTTCCTCTTAAGTCAATGAGTACAAGGAATAGTGTATCCCTAGACCGAATGATAAACTCTCCAGTAAACCACTCGTACATCCATTGTACCTGCTCTTCTCCCAGATTCCCTAATAGTTCCACCCATCCACTGGCGTCTCCCGGGTGAGCAAACATATCCGGCATGAAGTGCATTCTCTTTGGATGATGGAAAGCAATATGGTCATCCCAATCTCGTCGTATGATCTCCTCTCTATACTCTCCTTTCTGAAGATGCTCAACGAGCCAGAGTTATAGTAGCAAATTGCACCCTTCAAAGTGCGGTGCCCCTTATTGACATTTTTCTAAGGCTCGGTATAGTTCGTCGAGGATCATGGGTGCTATGCTGAATGTCTGCCCGTCGATACCCTCCATTACGGCTTTGGTTACCATGGATAGCCTTGTGTGGATTATATCCTTCTTCATTGGGAAAACTATCATGCCCAGGAAACAAAACATGAATACAAAGGCTCTCTTATGTATGTGCCCCAAAGAGGTGAGGGCGAACTCGTCCATGTGAGTGCAGTATGATTTTCTATGTCCGAACCTTTCATACATGAAGTCGAAGGATATGTAGGAGTCCTTCAGACTGGTCAGATTAGGATTATTTTTTAGCCCCATCATTTTCAAGAACCCTCTACCTTTGCGGTTTTCCGGCATAAGCAACCCCTGGCTATCCCAAGGAATTCCGGATGGACCCCTAATTTCTTTCAATAACAGTGTCATTTCAATACCCCCAAAGCAGAAGACGGACCGTTCACTATCCCAAAACGTAGTAGCAGCCTCCACAATCTTATTATCTGGCCTAACTTCCAGGAGTGAAGGAAGATTTCCTAAGTGCTTGAGGACAAGAACCCGATCACTACCATGCAAATCATCCCACCAACTTAGCAACTTTGGATGAATGTTTGATACCATACCGAATCTGGGGACCTCGTGCCTCATTTTCCTGCAAAATAGAGAGTTAGGCCCTTAACCCCACTGGACTCGACTATTTAAATCAATAATTAGCAAAAGGTATTTAATTCTCCAAATCAATGCACATAACGTGATCGTCTGTTTGGGTTTCGAGGAAACCCGATGGACTTTGGTTTAGGAAATCCTAATGAGTCATTATGCGGACAACATAACTGACTTGTCTAAGTTCGACCATGATGCATGAACATTTAAAAAGATTAAGGCTTCTATTTGAAGTGCTAGACGAGGTACCCTTGAGCGGACAACTCAAAAGGGAAAGTCACGGAACCGTCGGCTACACCGTTGATCGACTGGTTTTACCGCAAATATGCATTTGCCAAATTTAGGGTGTTTGTAATAATGGAAGAGCGCAACCACTCATTATAAGCTTTGCTCTAACATCTGTTTGGCACGAGTGGAAAATGATGTTGAAGGATGCAATAACAACAATAAAGTAAGTACATGTATTTTCACGTTCATACAATAATGATTGCAATAGATTCTCGGAATTTAAGACGGAATTGAAGTAAAGTAAGGTAATAAAGCAGTAAAACAATAAAAGAAAAAGAAAGGCACGAAGAAAAAAGTTAGTAATTATGAAAAAATAATTAAAGCAATAAAGAAAACAATAAAGCCACAAAACATGTAGTGGTAAAAGCCTAAAAGATTTCCCCAGCAGAGTCGCTATGCTGTCGACGCCCCTTTTTTCCTCCTTAAAAGAAAGCGAAATCGGGTTTTACGACATTATGGGCAAAACAACTCTATTTCCCGTTTGGGAATTGGGTTATGGAATTGGAAGAGTGTCCACCTAATGATTATAGTGCATTAGGACACTTAAGAGAGATTGTTTTGAAAAGAAACCAGAGTTCGGGTAAGGGCTTGAGATTATCTCGAGGGGAAGGTGTTAGGCACCCCTCAAGATCCACTAGTGTGGTTCCCGGCCGTGTTAATCGTGACTTCATGAAAGATGAAGTAATTAAAACGAGTAAAGTTCACACATATAACATTCATCCAACTTGAAAATCTTTAAAATAAAAGAGAGTTGATTTGAAAAAGCATTACTATATGAAAGCATTTAAATAAAGCAAATAAGAGAAAGGAGGATCATAGGTTTGACTACCATATAGATCATTCGATGCAATATCCCGCATATATTCCCAAAGAGGGGTCGCTTTATGATATTATCACATCGTCATCTTCTCCATATTCTACCCTTCCCACCCCTTAGAGGTTATTTAAGCGTGTGAATTGGTCACGAATGCTTATTGCGTGCTATTACCCGTCCCGTCCTATAGATCCTAGAGGACACTTAGGATCGCTATTCCTATGAGGTAGGAACTAGATAGAACCCTTAAGTTTAAATGTTAAAATACTAGGCGACATTCAAAACCAAATAGGACTTGCATGTAAAGGAATCACATAGAACATATAAAAGGCTCAAATAACCCTCTATAAGAGGAAACATAAGTAGCACGTCTCAAACACATGTAAGGTATAAGGAAGAGAGAGTTTTAAAAACTGGACTGTTGACAAATATATTTAAGACAACAACTGAAAAAAGTTTCAAAACAGATTTGTATAAAAGGAATTGGATGAAAACCTTTGGGACTTGAGAAAGATGAACGGGTGTGGCAGTTCAGAAAATCGGAGGAAAAAGCTTTTAAAAACACACTTGAAAATACATAACACATATGATAAACCAGTTTTCGGACAGGAGGGGTAGAAAAAGATATAAAATTACTTAGAAGTGTTAAAGAGCGTATAAGCGGATTAGTTTTGAAACATTGTTTAAAATTTTTTTGCAGAAAACACAGTATTCAGACAAATTTAGAAAAAATAGTAATCCAATTCTTGATTAGAAAGAAGAGCGACTTAGTAAAACATTTGAACGTGATTGAAAATAAGGCAGAAGTTTAGTGTAAAAATCAGCAGACTTCAAAGGGGAACAAATTCAGACGGTTTAAAGAGTGAATAACTTAGGCAGGATTTTAGGCGATTAATCAATTTCATTTAACCTAAGGTTTGCCTAGGCGTTGATTAACCATAAGAGAAAGGTGGACATACACGTCAGTTTTAAAAGGAAAATGTTAACCGGTTTTACATTTTGTTTAGCAAGATTAGTGATGCATCCAACAGTTGCAAAAGGAAGACCCTAAGCACATGATATCTAATGCAAATAGAGGCCCTAAAGCATGGTATCTAAATGCAAGGCAGTAATTTGATTATTAAAAAAAATAACAAGCTCAAAGTAAAAGACCTAAGACCAGGATTTCTATGTGTGAGATGCATGTCCTATACATGGTTCCTATTACGCAAATAGGTAAATAAAGCCCTAGAAACATGTTTTATACCCATTCCCTTAATAATCATGCATAACCCTCCCCATTTTCACTATAATTCCCATTATTCTTTTACAAATTATTACAGCCAAGTAATTTAAAATACAACAGTGATAAGAAAAGAAGAAGCTAGTCTATAGGGAGCCTACAACCAGGCTCATGCATCTCCAACCTCACTTCTTTCGAGTTTCACAGCCATTACCAAGGCTTGGGTGCGGCAAAGTTCCCTAAGGGTTCGTTTGAACCCCTGGCCAATACCAAACACCCAAAAATGTCCCAATTAGACAAATGCAAGCATTGGAAGTGTCAACCTTGTGCATCATAGTTCTATGGGTGCTCAAGGCTCCCAAGACAGTGCATACACTAAGGGGGAGACCCTAAAGCTCTAAGAATGAGATTGTAATCGAGAGAGTTGAAAATAGTTGAGAGACATTTTAAGAAAACAGTTGAAAGAATTGAGAGAGTTTAAGAAAATAGTTGAAAGAGTTTGAAACTTTGAGCCAGTTTAGAAAATAGTTGAAAGAATTGAGAGAGTTTAAGAAATTATTTTAGACTGACTAGTTTTAGAACAGCAGGACATCACACAAACAGGGGGCAAAGGAGAAATGGGGAAAAATAAGTAAAGTGAACTACATACATACAAACAACATGTTGGAGGAAAATAATCAAACACGATAGTAAGCCAAGGGTTCAATTTCTTACTGTATCAAATTCTAATACACTTAGCTTCAAACAAAGATTTTAGGTTAAACAAGTAGCCAAGCATACATGGATGCATGGTAGTAGCACACAGGGAAAACATTCATTGAGACAGGGATGGGATAATGGAGCAAATAAGTAAAGCACAAATAAGTAAAGGGAACAGACAAGATGTTGGGTATAAGCAATCAGACATAGTTAAAAGCATGTGTTTTAGTTCTTACTGTACCAAACCCCAAATATAGTCAACCTCAGAGAGAGGTTTCAGGGCTGTTAAGTAGCCAAGCAGTAGTGCACATGGAAGAGAAAACATGTATTGAGACAAGGGGAAGGGGGATACGGAAGAGCGTGCTAATTTAAACTAGTAGACTAACAACTACATGCTAGTGGCAATAAGAGCAACTGAACCATAGGTAAACGCACACAAGAAACAATATGAATTGCAAAACTAATAGGAGCATGTTGTTGTGGAAACTGTATATTAAATAGGTGACATACCAGTTGCAGGTAATAGGGATATATAGCAATGCAATAATGCACAAAGGGAGAGCAAAGTGTGCAATGAATGAGAGCAGCAGTGTGCAAAGAATGAGAGCAGCAGCGTGCAAAGAATGAGAGCAGCAGTGTGAGTAACAGTAGTATGAGAACAACAACAGTAATATGAAAACAACAACAATAATATGAGAACAGTAGCACCAATGTGGAAGTAACAGCAGCAATATGAGAGTAGCAGCAGTAACAGACCCAAGTAAACAAACAATAGAACCCAATAGTGTAAAGCAATCAACCCAAGTTACTCAATCTTGGCTTTTAGCCGATTGAATGTTCAAAGAAAAGAATGAGAGAGTATAGTAATAGCAGAAAAAGAGAGAATTCATAGAGTTTTAGATTGTGAGAAAAGTGTGTGTTGGTTTGTTCAAAAAGAGAGGTGAGAGTATTTATAGAACTGAAAATGAGTGGACAAATAAGTTATCAATCCATATTTAAGGAACTGATACCAATCATAATCAAATAAGTATAGGTACTCCCCTTTAATTAAAGAATCATGGTTAAACGGTAATAAGAATTCATTTTAAAAAGGAAAAGAATCACCAAGTATGGCATGGTCACATAAGGAAACAAAATAGTATAAGATATACAATGCAGACTAGGTACATGAGACTTTTATCGGGGAAATATGTCAAGCAAATAAGTAGACATACTTGTACACATATATAAGAAAAAGTACCACTTTAATTCTGGAAAATAATTTTCGAGATTGAAAACCTAGGAAATCAATTATTAATTGGGGAATGTATCCCACTGATTGAGGAAGAAAATTCGAAAACAATACCAAAACTGTAAGGAGAATACACAAATCACAATTTAAGGCTAGTAATCACAGTCTTAAAGAGAGCTTTTAAGAATCAGCATAAAATCACCATGTAAACAGCTAGAAAAACCTTAAGAGAAGAACAACAGCATGGTAGGGAATGAAATACTAGCAACAAGAATCAAAGCAAAGAGCACGGAGCTCATAGAAAAAACCATAAGAAACATGTAAATAGGCAAATACAGATACAAGCATGTAGGGTTAGGGCTTTCCTCATACTTTAACAAAAAGTTTAGAAGTAATATTGAGAGCCACAGATTAGTGCTAAAAATCAGAAAAGTAAAGTATCTTTGAAGGGGGTTTAAGAAACCCTAGCAATAGAAATTACCGTATGAAACCCAGGTTAACAAGGCAAACAAATGAACAAGTAAAATAAACAAACACAAATGAACACATAGTACTCAGAAAGATAGAAGAAACAATTTTGAAGAAGGGGTCAGAAACCCTAATCTGAAAGAGTGGTAAACGTCCGAAAAAATTTGAAATAACCGGAAACGCTAAATAAAAATAGAGTAGAAAACAAAAATCAGACTAAGAGTTATTTTAAAAGAGTAGATATTAAAGAGGAAAAAATTAGGGTTTCCAAACAAATTAGGAAAAACGAAAAACCTGGTTGTGAAACTCGTATACAATGCCAAAGAAGGCATCATCATACAAAGACCACCGGAGAAAAAGCCGGAAACAGACCCAAATAAAGCTTCAGTGACCTCTTTCATGATGGAAGTTGCTGGCTTCAAACTTTAGAGAGAAAATAGCGATACAAGGACTCCATGGTTGCTAGAGGTCGAGAGAAGTGTGGGAGGAGTGAGCCGGAGAGGCGATAGTCATCATCGGAAAAGATGGAGAGAACCAGAAGGTTCTAGAGAGATGAATGGTTAGAGAGCATCTGTTAGAGAGACAGGGAGACGGGCTTGTGAGAATGAAAGGTTGGGGGATCGTTTGATTTTAATTATGGTAATGAGATCTGAGCCGTTGGTCTTATTTGATCAACGACTCAGATTAAATCTGAGGCGGGTCGGGTAAATTAAAGGGTGTGGGTCATTGAATTGGGTTAAAAATTTGGGCTGAAATAGGAGATGATTTTGGCTATATTTTAAAAAAATCTTGGCTATAGTTTAAATAGCAATTTTTCCCAAATAATTTTATTAAATAGCTAAAATTATTTAAAAAGTAAAATTAAAATATGGAACTAATTAATAAAATATAAATATTAATATAAAATATGATAGAAATAATTTTATAACTACAAAACACAATTAATTACGAAATTGGCTATAATTATAATTTTGTGTAATTAGCCTTAAAAATCCCAAATAAATTTATAAAAAATGTGCAAAAATTCCATAAATTATATATTGTTGTAAATATGGGAGTTAAGCACATTATTCACTAAAACTAATAATTTGAAAAATAAATTTGGCCTTCGTACTGTCGAAATAAGCAGTAAATTGTTTTTTAAAAAAATCTCAAAAATTAAAGAAAAATATCAAAGTACCCCGTACTACTTATATATGCATACATATGCTATTTTTATAGTATTTTGAGTGTAAAAATATATAGAAAAAAATTGGGATCAACAGCCCCGAGCTCGATTTTGCTAATTTCGGAATTTTTGGTGTTTTTCTATTATTTTCACTTGGGCTTTGTTCCGTTAGTATATTGTGATGTATTCGTTCTGATTATGGATAAAACGACGCACGTGGAGGTCGATTCTAGGGGCAACGTCGTCGCGAGCTAGAGATTTTTCCTGTTCAAGGTGAGTAATGATTGTAAATAATGTTTTGAGAGTTTGATAGCTCGGATTGCACATCGTAGTGCTATATATATTGAGGTGAGGCACACACTGCGATCGTGTACTATTGGGAATTGTTACTTGGTCCGTCCCGATTGATGATTTTACGGTGTATTTGATTGAAACTTATTTGTTATCATTACGATTTGGGATGGTTGTCATATTTGAGCTTCGTGCCAACTATTGTACTGGGGGGGGGGTTATTAATATTTTCTCACTGTTTTGATTATTAATTGAACCCATTCATGTTATTTTCAACTGTTTACTACTCAGCCATTTTTACTCCATTTTGAGAATTAAATGATATTTTAATTGATATTTTGGGCTGGAAATATTGTTTTACTAATGCCCGAGGGGCTTGTGAGTATTTTTGACTGAGTAAAGCCGATGACCTAGTTGTGAGGAAACACTGATACTGATTTGAGGCCGAGGGCCTGAGACATATATGCCACGATGTGGCTTGTTGAAATTGTTTATGAGGATGAGGGCATGAGATATATACGCCACCGAGGTGGCTTGAATGATACGAGGCCGAGGATATAGATTTAGTGCCACGAGATGACTTGATATTGCGCTTGGGCCGTAAGGGACCTCTCCCGAGTCTGTACACACCTAGTGAGCACGAGTACCCATTGTGATCTGAGTTATAGCTCGAGGGGATAATATTGTTCCATGTGATAGCCCGAGGGGCTGATATTATTCTATGTGATTGCCCGAGGCGCTGGTACCGTTCTATGTGATTGCCCAAGGGGCTGGTATTATTCTGTGATATTGCCCGACGGGAGGAGTTGTTGATATTATGCCAGAGGGGCGGATATTTATGTGTTCATCTTTCATATTTACTTGTCATTTTACCCGATATACTATGGTATTTGTGCCCGAGGGGGGAATACTGTGCATATCTGCACTAACTGTTTTGCATTCATTTGCATAACTGTTGGAAAAGTCATTTTCAAAGAAGTTTAAACTGAGCTAAGATATTTCTGAAAGATTTCACAGCTTCATTGCTTTTTCTCAAAAGATTTTATATTGCTTCTATACAGGATGTTGATTTGCTTTACGTAATTTCTTACTGCTCAGTTCTTATTTACCTTTGTTACTCACTGAGTCGGAGTACTCACTTTACTCCCTGCACCTTGTGTGCAGATTCAGGTATTTCTGAACCCGATAGCGGGTATTGATTGATCAGAGGCAAAGTCATCGAAGTTTAGTAAGGTAGCTGCCGGTGTACGCAACACTGCTCTTCTCCCTCTTATCTCATTTATTTGTACTCATTATATTTTAGACTCTTTAGTTGTAGTTAAACCCTAGTAGATGTTCGTGACTTGTGACACCTCGATGTCGGGCTGTATTTATTTTCGCAGTGTTTATTTAAACTCATATTCTGAAATATCTGATTGATTGAAAATGCATACTGACTCATTTAAATGATTGAATTGAATTGGGAATTGTGTCGGCTGACTTTATCTTCACGAGAGTCGCCATCACGGCTGGATCCGGTTTGGGGTCGTGACAATTTTAGTACAGTTGGCCATCAAAATATTATTTCAGTATTTCGAACACTTCAATTCAGTGTTTTAATTTTTGATAGCACGAATTAGTATTTGAAACTAATAAAGTTAAGTACAATAATAATAATAATAATAATAATAATAATAATAATAATAATAATAATAATAATAATAATAATAATAATAAAATATTGGTTAAAAGTATTTTTCGACTGAAATAATGGTCTGCACTCTCAAATCTTTAACTTTCACATATTTTTTCAAGTAAAGGTCATTATGACCCCTTATTTCGAAAGTTGAATTTGTCACATTACTGTTGTAGTAATTTCAGATCATGTTGAATTAAAAATTGAATTTTTAAGGGAGAGAAAGTGAAAATATTTTTGGAGTGAAAGTTGAAGAGGAAAAAGAAATGTATCACTTCTTTAGTTCTTTTTGCGTTTTTTACCTTTAGCTTTAAAAGAAATGATGTGTTATAAAATAGAAGTCTATTTAGAGTGAATGTCTAAGAGTTTTAGTTTGAAGCTAAGTCATTCCTCTTCCTATAAATAGAGGGGTCTTACCCCATTGTAAATCACCCCAAGTATTAATAAGAATACTTCTCTCTCTCCCTATTCTCTCTCTATTTGCTCTTGTTCTTGAGTTATTGTTCTTGTCCTTATATTATTTCATAACACGTTATCAGCACGAGACTCTACCGTCTCAAGAACCATTCTCGAGAAATCTAAGGTATTTCCCTCTTCCTAATTTAATTTTCGATTATGTCTGACATTACAAAAAGAAAGTTCGTTGCCCTTGAAATTTCGGGCAAGAACTATATGACATGGGTGTTGGATGCTGAAATCCACTTAAATGCTATGGGTCTCGGAGACACCATCAAAGATAGAGAAAAAGCATCCACCCAAGAATGTGCGAAGGCCTTGATTTTCTTGCGCCACCACCTTGATGAAGGTTTGAAGATTGAATATCTCACCGTCAAGGATCCACTCGTCTTGTGGAACGGCTTAAAGGAGAGATATGACAACCTGAAGTTGGTCACTCTGCCACAAGCACGATATGATTGGGCTCATCTGAGGCTCCAGGACTTTAAGTCCGTTTCTGAATATAATTCTGCTATGTTCAGAATTACTTCTAAATTGAAGCTATGCGGAGATAATATCTCCGATTATGATATACTTGAGAAAACGTTTACAACGTTTCATGCCTCCAATATAGTACTGCAACAACAGTACAGAGAGAAAGGCTTTACAAAGTACTCTGAACTGATTTCTCTTCTACTAGTGGCTGAGCGAAATAATGACCTGCTCATGAGAAATCATGAAAATCGACCCACTGGGTCTACACCACTGCCTGAAGCAGATAAGGTGCACTCTCATTATGCCAAACATGAAAAGGACCATGGTCATGGTCGTAAACGGGGTCATAGCCAGGGACGTAGACAAGGAAGAAATTCCAATGAAGTCCGTCACCCCCCAAAGAGAGATAACCGCCGAAAGCAGAAACGGGGTCATGAAGATCCTAAGGCAAATAGTTCAGAAACTATATGTTATCGTTGCGGTGGGAAAGGGCACTGGTCAAAGACTTGCCGTATACCAAGACACTTGGTTGACCTTTATCAAGCATCTCGAAAGAGAAAAGGCCCTGAAACAAATTTTGTCTATGACGACAATGAGGACATCACCCACCTGGATGTGGCAGACTTCTTTGAGCAACCCGAGGGGAAAATAGACCACCTAATCGGCGATGGATCCGTGATGAAAGAAGATGGAGTTATTTGATTTTGTTCTACTTATTTGTATTAGTTAGTGAATAAACTAATAGTCATTAGTATTAGCTCGTATTAGTTAGTTCATGATGCAATGTTAGCAGTAGTTCTTTAGAATATCTTCAATATGCTCAAATATCAATAAAACTTTTATTTTCCAGTGGGGGTAATCGACTAGCCTGAAAAACTAGTCGATTATCAACTATTTCCGCATTAAAGCTGAAAAACAATTGATCAACAATCGATTGTCTTTGGCTAACAATCGATTGTCTTGAAACAGTGTGTTCTGGAATTTTTCAAAAATAGCCAACAATCGATTGTCTATGTATAACAATCGATTGTCTTGAAACAGTGAGGTCTGGAATTTTTCAAAAATCATTCACAATCGATTGTCTATGTCTAACAATCGATTGTCGTTAGACAGTATAATCTGGAATTTTTCAAAAATCATCCACAATCGATTGTCTATGTCTAACAATCGATTGTCGTTAGACAGTGTAATCTGGAATTTTTCAAAAATCATCCACAATCGATTGTCTATGTCTAACAATCGATTGTCGTTAGACAGTGTGATCCGGTATTTTTCAAAATTAATCAACAATCGATTGTCAATGTTAAACAATCGATTGTGTGTGAAAAATGTTTAAACTGAAATTTTCAATCTGCAAAGTAATGGATAACATATCTGATTTTGTTAGTCAACTGTTAGCAGCAGATTTTGAAAATATTATGTGACACAAAAGAATTGAACTTGTTTATTCTTATGTTCGTGTATTTCTTTTATATGTCAAACCATGGGAAGTAAATTGATTGAAGGCTCCGGAAGAGCAACTGTAACTCTGCCCAAAGGCATGACGTTTATCTTAGAGAATGCAATATTCTCCTCCAAGTCTAAGAAGAACTTGTTGAGTTTTAATGATATCAATCGCAATGTTCTCCTCCAAGTTTAAAAGGAACTTGTTGAGTTTTGAGAATCCATTTTAGAGAATGCAATATTCTCCTCCAAGTCTAAAAAGGAACTTGTTGAGTTTTAAAGATATCATGCAAAATGGATAGCATATTGAGACAATAGATGAGAATAATCTTGAATTCTTCATGAAAATGAGGCTGCCCATTTCGGTTTGGGTTCACGCCATTTTGCATGCAGCAATGCTGGTTTGTCGGCTGCCCACTTTGGTTTGGGTTCACGCCATTTTGCATGCAGCAATACTAGTTCGTCGGCTGCCCACTTCGGTTTGGGGTCACGCCATTTTGCATAAAGCAATGCTAGTTCGTCTCTGACTGACGAATTGACACAAATATTCCCCGTTGCAATTGGTTTTGGGTCATGAACCCAATATATCCCATTTAAGGATTTTTGGATGCGCTGTATATGTGCCTATTGCACCGCCATCCCGCACCAAAATGGGTCCGCAAAGAAGGTTAGGAATATATGTTGGGTTTGAATCGCCCTCCATCATTCGCTACCTCGAAACATTGACAGGCGACTTGTTTACTGCACGATTTGCAGACTGTCGATTTGATGAGACACTTTTCCCAAAATTAGGGGGAGAAGTTGGTGAAACCAAACGGGAAATTTTGTGGAAAAATGCATCATTATCTCATCTTGATCCACATACCTCTATTTGTGAAAGAGAGGTACAAAAGATTATCCATTTGCAAAGAATAGCAAATCAAATGCCTGACGCATTTACTGACTTGAAAAGGATAACGAAATCCCACATTCCCGCGGAAAATGTTCCAATCCGTATTGATGTCCCTGTTGGACAATCATCTAGTGTCATATCCAATGAGTCAAATGCACGCCTGAAGCGTGGCAGACCATTAGGTTCCAAAGATCGAAATCCTAGAAAGAGGAAAAAGAACGATCAAAATGACACCACGAAAGAATCTCATGATTTAACAAATTCTGAGATTCATGAAGAATCCATTGAGCCCGAGACTCTGGAAAATACGGAACTATCCCTAAATCCAATTAATATTGAGGCAAATATTAATCGAGTGGATATTGTGGTGGATAATGCCTTTGCTTATAATGTAGCATCTAGCATTATGCAAGAATGTGAGGATCTCGAACCTCAATCTGTTGAAGAATGTCGAAAAAGACAGGATTGGCCAAAGTGGCAAGAAGCAATTCAATCAGAGATGAATTCGCTGGCAAAACGTGAAGTTTTTGGCCCTGTAGTTGAAACACCTAATGGTGTTAAGCCTGTCGGCTATAAATGGGTCTTTGTACGCAAGAGAAATGAGAAAAACGAGGTACAAAGATATAAAGCACGCCTTGTTGCACAAGGTTTTTCTCAAAGGCCTGGTGTCGATTATGAAGAGACATATTCGCCTGTAATGGATGCGATAACCTTTCGTTATCTCATAAGTTTTACTGTCCATGAAAAGCTGGACATGCACTTAATGGATGTAGTTACTGCCTACCTTTATGGCTCACTTGATAATGAGATATACATGAAAATTCCCGATGGACTCAAGATGCCAAACGCGCATAACTCAAAATCTCGGGAAATGTTCTCAATTAAATTGCAAAGATCCTTGTATGGTCTAAAGCAATCTGGACGAATGTGGTATAATCGTCTTAGTGAGTACTTGTTAAAAGAAGGCTATATAAATGACGCCATTTGCCCGTGTGTTTTTATAAAGAAAACAACATCGGAATTTGTTGTACTTGCCGTATATGTTGATGACATAAACCTTATTGGAACCCCTAAAGAACTCCAAAAGGCAATTGATTATCTAAAGGATGAATTCGAGATGAAAGATCTCGGAAAGACTAAACTATGTCTTGGTTTGCAAATTGAATATTTGGCAAACGGAATTTTTGTTCATCAATCTACCTATACAGAAAAGGTACTGAAACGGTTTTACATGGATGAAGCACATCCTTTAAGTACACCGATGGTTGTTCGATCACTTGATGTGAACAAAGATCCATTCCGACCACAAGAAAGGAATGAAGAGCTACTTGGTCCTGAAGTACCATATCTTAGCGCAATTGGCGCACTAATGTATCTTGCAAATACTACAAGACCTGACATATCCTTTTCAGTTAATGTCTTAGCAAGATTTAGCTCGGCTCCTACGAGGAGACATTGGAATGGGATCAAACACATATTGCGGTACCTAAAAGGGACTACCGATATGGGCTTATTTTATGGCAAGAATTGCAGCCCGGATCTTGTTGGTTATGCTGATGCTGGATATTTGTCCGACCCACACAAGGCTCGATCTCAAACGGGTTATGTGTTTACCTGTGGAGAAACCGCCATATCTTGGCGATCGACTAAGCAATCAATTGTGGCTACTTCATCTAATCATGCCGAAATAATTGCTATTCATGAAGCAAGTCGGGAGTGTGTGTGGTTAAGGTCGATAATACATCATATCCAAGACAAATGTGGTTTGAAGTGTGATAAACTACCCACAACTTTGTATGAAGATAACGCAGCATGTATAGTTCAATTGAAGGGAGGATTCATAAAAGGAGATAGAACGAAGCATATTTCACCAAAGTTATTCTTCACACATGATCTTCAAAAGAATGGTGATATCAATGTTCAACAGATTCGTTCAAGCGAAAATATGGCTGATTTGTTTACAAAATCTCTACCAAAGTCAACCTTCAAGAAGCTAGTTCACAAGATCGGGATGCGAAGACTTAAGGACATAAATTGATGTTCTTATCAGAGGGAGTTAATGCGCGTTGCACTCTTTTTCCCTTACAAGGTTTTGTCCCACCGGGTTTTCCTTGCGAGGTTTTTAACGAGGCAACCAATAGGCGCATATTCAAACATGTGTACTCTTTTTCCTTACTTTAATTTTTCCCATTGGGTTTTGGTTTTAAGGTTTTAACGAGGCACATCATTGAATAGACATTCAAGGGGGAGTGTTATAAATACACTTCTATTTAAGGTGAATGTCTTTAATTAGAGAGATTCTAGAGTTCTATTCTTGGTAGATAAATCATCCTCCTTCCTAAAAATAGAGGTGCTCTCTACCATTGTAAATAACTCATAACATTCTCTAAGTATCAATAAGAAGAACTCTCTCTACTCTTCTCTCTATTTTGCTCTTGTTCTTGAGTTATTGTTCTTGTCTTTTATATTATTTCATAACAAAAGGCGTTTTAATAAATATTAGATTGAAGTTGCAAAAAAGGAATATTTGCGGTTGAATTTAGAGAAGAAGAAAAAAAATCAATTAAGTTCGTGAAAGTTGGAATATTGTTGTGTTTAGCATTTCAATATTTGAAATATTGAAGTTCGATAGTACCCATACTGACGACGCACTAGATTTATGAATATCGACGTTTAAAATTTAAATACTAATAAGTATTATTTATTAAGTGATATACACTTTTACTACTGAGGATTTATCGAAAATAACATGTCTATCTTACATAATGTAGGTTAAAATATGTATACACTCTACTTCTCCTAGACCCCACATATGGGATCATGCTGTATATGTTATTGTTATACGTTTACTTTAATTTTTAACTATTAAAGTTAAATTGCTTAATTTGATGTAAACACCCGATGCAGATAAATCTTATCGAGAATAACCATGTACTACTTTATAGAGAAAAGCCCTCTAAGTCAGGTGAAGATTTAGGCTATGTTTATGGTGCATATAAACTCATAACCTTTCGCCACATTAGATATTTTATGTAAATATTTCGCAAAAATTGATCCCATAATACAAGAAGATTGAATAGTTGGTTTGAATGTTGAGTTATTTCTCGCCAGGAACACAAATCAATTTTCACTTGGTATTTTTTTCTTTCTTTTCTAGTAGCAGCCATATTCTAGAAACTCCAAATCCGTCTATGCTTTAAGTAATTAAAAGAAAATGTCCCAATATAATTTTATGAAAGTAAAATGTCAAAACTAAAACAATTGGCAAAGAAAGTGATGAAGTTACTTCACTTTCACTCCCTCAAAGATTCAATATAAGTCAACAAGATCTAAAAACGTCAATAACATTATTATATTATTGTGACAGATTTCAAATTTTAAAAAAATGCAAGGGGCATAGGCGCGGACTTTTCGAAACGATGTTGACCGAAAAGGAAAAAATTAAACAAAGTCTGTGTCGCTAGGCTGGAGTATTGAATAAACAAATGAAATTTTTTTCTATCTATATTGTATATTAAATTTTATTATAAAAAAATTATTTATAATTTTGATATTTGTCTGTGTAGTCTATATTTTGACTATAAAATCTGTACCAAACCAAAGATAAATAGATTCTACCTTAAAAAGACTCCAAATTTGTAGGAATTAGATTTAATGGCGATAGAATCGCCATTAATTTCGAAATTTATAAAGGAAGCAAATCCATTTCAGCGCAAGTATCTCCTTCTTCATATATTTTCCATCATTGATAACCATTAAAAAGTTTGAGAGCTTTGAATTCAAATTTGAATGTTCAAAAATCATTATTTGTTTGGATCGGGTCTTGTTGTAAATAATTCGAAATATGATTAGGAGTTTATATCTCAATTTTGAGCGGTATTGGTGAAGATTAGACTTGGTTTTGACTGAATTTCAGATTGAAACTCGTCGAAGAAGAAGAAGAAGACATATTTTTCCAGAAATTGTAGTTAAATTGTAGAATTATCGATAAATTGTAGATAATTTGTAGATAAATTGTAGATTGGGAAGACTAAAACTTCCACAAGTCTTCTACAATTATGCCGAAAATGCCAATTATGCTACAATTGAAATGAGAATTAGGGTATTAAAATTCTATATATTCAGTTTGTAGATATCTAGTAGATAAAATTTCTACAAATAAAATACAAATCGATTTAAATATTATATAAAATTGTATTATTTTTAAGAGTATCTATAAAATTACTATATTTAAACTACAATTAAACTATAATATTGTGTAAAACATATGTATTTGAAATTACCTAAAAATTCGAATTCCTTTCTTCAGTGAAGGTTTGTCAGCTATTGGAATTTGTATTGGATGAGAATAGAATAGTGTATTACTTTAATCTGACCAATGGTACCACACTATCTTCTTAGTCTAGGGTTTTGACCATATTGTCACATGTTTTTCCTATTTCTCTATTCTTTTTCTCCCTCTTTTTTGCCTTTGTTAGACCAAGTGTTGTGGATAAAAATGTATCCGCAACGGGTGTTTGTGTTTGGACATAAGAATTGTAAAAATTCTAAAATATAATAAAAAATTAGTAAAAATGATATTTGAAATTTAGTTGTGTTTGGATATAAATATAATTTTGGGTTATTTTTGAAGTTTTTTGAGTGAAAATTTTGAAAAATATTCTTTTGGGGGTTTTGGAAATTTTTGAAAATTTTCAAAATGCATCTTCAAGTGAAAATTGAAAATTTTATGAACAAATGCTAATCGAAAAAGTATTATTTTTTTGAAAAAAAAAGGAAAAAATTTCTAAACGGGCTCCAAATTATATTAATCTATCATGATTAAGTTGTCACGGCTAGATATATACATGGGCGAAGTTATGTTAATTCAAGAACGATCAACTGAACATTCTTCGCTGAAAAATTATATTACGAATAAGATAAAATATTGCTTATTATTAATTAAAAAATAAACTTTGAACACCCTTGCATAGTCACTGGCAAAGGGTGTTCACCCTTATTGAATTTTCTGGCTTCGCCACTCGATATATAGGTCACAAGTTCGAGCTATGGAACCCAGAACCCACTGGTGGAATTCTACTGGATCGTTGTTGCTGAGTTCGAGTTGTGGAAGCAACTACTAATATTTGTATTAGGCTAGCTTATTTACATTATACCTTTTAGGTGCGGCTTTCCCCAATTTCTGTGTAAATATAGAAAGCTTTATGCAGCAAAGTTTTCTTTTTTTAATGATTAAGTAATAAACTAGAGTAAGAATACATATTAATTAATTATGATTCAGTAGTGATCATATTTATAAAAATAATTACCATATATTTTTTTGATTAATGAAATTATTGGATGCGAGTTACCAGGTGATTTTAGGAGCTGCATGTTCTTAAGGGTGGCTGCTAAAAAATTTATAATTCTATCTCTTGCATTAAACTAATGTTAAGGATACGTAGTCTGACAAAATTTTAGACAAAAAAATGATGTTCTTATTCTTCATCAAATTTATTTTATTTTTAATGTGAGGGTCACATTAATTTCTCAACACTTGGCATCTGATCTTAGCTCGGTATTACTTATTTGCATCCAACTCATCAATTTTTTCTTAGACTATATCGTCTATTTATTTGATTTATCCTGTCAGTCGTATTAATTGCTTCAGGGACAAAGTAAAGAGCAACACCCACCGCTTACACTTTTGTCTAAACTAGACTAGGTGTTTTTTTTGGATGTGGCGTAACAATAAAGTTATATTCCTATAATTTATAGGTCATATTCGAGTTATGAAATTGATAATTAATATTTATATTAGAGTAGATTACCTATATTACATCTTTTTGAAGTATTATGTTCTTTCAAAATTTACATAAATACGAAATACTTTATATATCAAATTGTATGCAGACTAACTGATTTTTATTCTCGAAGGAGGAAAGAAATATTGACTTCCGTACAATTACATCTAACTAGTTGCTAGTAGATCGAAGAATTGTTGCATTCAACCATCATTTCTATTATCATTCAAACAAAAGATGACTATTTTCCTATTTTCATTTATAGCGTTATGCGATGCCTTTTTGAGATTTTTTGGAAAGACGACGTAAAGCTAAGTTACTGCTTGTCAACGCACGCAAGACAAGATTGTTACTATCATACGGAAAAACCAATGTCAAGAACAATTGATAGACCATAAATGAGAATTGAGAATGAAAGAAAGCTTGATTTTATTAATGAAATCTATTAAAAAAAGCAACACAATATCGAGGGGGAGAGACACTAGTACAAAGAATTATTTGCTTGCTAAAAAGTTTGATTGCTTGATCCCCCTAATAGTGCTTAAAAAAAAAAGCAAAGTTGCAAGACTATATTTAACTAAGCTAGAGAAACATAATGGAAGTACATAATAAAACTACTCTATATTTATAATAAAAAGGATTTAGTTTTGTACAAGGCAGAAACAAGTCCGTTGTCAACAACATTATCTTTTGCATCACGGTCTACGCGCACGATGATGTTGGCATCTTCCTGCGGCTGGGGGCTAGCGAGGGATATCGGTGGCGCAATAGAGGCATATGCGCACTTGTCACTTGGCGCAGCCAAGACCACAGGGACGTCCGTGGCGCTAGGCATTGACAGGTTTGCTAAGATGCCACGGGGTGTGCCAAGGGGTCATGGGGCATGACTGAAAATTTTCCCATGACATTCTCCCCCACCTGAGTTGACGACGTCCTCGGTGCCTTACTTGCAAGATAATCATCAATTAGGCTCTTGTAGGCTTTGAGGTTTGTTCCCATCTCCCAAGTATTCTCCTCTGCATTACAACCCTGCCATTTTACCAAGAAATCTTGGTGATATTTTCTTGAGGTGTGAATCATTCGATCATCAAGAATAGCTTCAACACGCCTTTTTCTGGTTGCATTGGGGCCTCAAATGATGGGTATTGTGAGCTGGATGCGTGAATGATTCTCTGTGTCTTCCCAAAAAGGTTTCAAAAGGCTGATATGGAAGACGAGATGAATTTTCCACCAAGCTGGGTTATCCACCCGGTTTGAAACTTTTCCAATGCGCCTTTCAATGGACAAGGGTCTAATGTATTTTTGCAATAGGCGAGGGTCATGGACCCCCACAAATAAGTACCGTTTTGGGATTTTGACCATCACTTTATATCCTACTTGGTATTCAACAAAGCGACGATTTTGATCAGCATGCCTCTTCATCCGCTTTTGGGCTTTGACGAGATAGCTCTGTACTATCTCCAAATTTTGTTTTCGTTCTTTCGAGAAGCTAGAAGCTCAAGGAGATTTAGACATGTTTGGTACATTCATGGTGTGTGGGAGTAGCAGTTGCTGCCCGATAATAATTTCAAAAGTGTTTTTATCTGTAATAGAGATCTTTTGTGAATTGAAACAAAGTTGAGCAGCATCCAGAAGCTTTATCTAATCTTTTACGATCTGGTTACAAAGTGGCGGAGATATTCCTCCAACATACCATTGAAACACTCTGTCTGGCCATCAGATTGCGGATGAAAACTTGAGATGTGACTCAATTTTTACCCGAGGCACTTAAAGAGTTGTGTCCAGAAGTTGCTAATGAAGCGTGAGTCGCGATCATTAACAATATATTTGGGCAGGCCCAATATTTGTCGACATGAGAGAAGAAGAGCCGAGCTGTATCTTCTGCTGGTATATTGTGGGGCTGCTATAAAGGTGGCATAACCGAAAAATCGATCCACCACAGTCAAGATAGTTGTGATATCTCCGACCTTGGGCAATCCAGTGATGAAATTTAGGGAAACGCTTTCCCAAGGTCTCTTTGGGACAACTAGTGCTTCCAAAAGTCCTGCTTGTATCAAGCAGTCATACTTATCCTTTTGGCATACTAGACAAGTCTTCACATATTGAGCGACGTCATCAGCCATTTGAGGCCAATAATATGCACGGTGAAGTGACACCATAGTGCGTTATTCATCGGGATGGCCGGCCCATAGAGTATCATGGCTTTCCGCCAGAAGAGTCCTTGGCAGGCTTATCCTTCCGACATTCCACTTGATAGTCCCAAAGGCATTCAGCTGCTTTGATCGCCTTGGGTAGGGTATCTACCATTTATCTTTGAAGCTCCATACATGCATAAGGTTTTAACCCTTCCAGGAAGGTGGAGAGCTTAACTTTGTCCCCCATGTCACGTATGTTTAGCATGTGCGCGGAGAATTCACGCACGTAATCCCACATTGATTTGGTTTGGTGGAGCTATTGTAGCTTTCTCCTTTCGTTGTATTCATTATTTTCAGGGAAGAACTGTAGGCGTATGGCTGCCTTCAGTTCGGCCCATGTCCCAAGAGCATCTTCACCGGCCCTGATAGCTTCGTGCTTCACCCACCACCAGAGTTTAGCATCATCTTAAAGATACATGGCAGCAGTTGCTAGCTTCTTAGCTTCTTCTAGGCCCCAAATGGTGTCAAAGTACTGTTTGATATCGAAGATGAAGTTTTTCACTTCCTTGGCATTCCTAGCTCCATTGTATGACTTTGGTTAAGGAATTTTAGGTTTTTGTGTCGTAGAAGTGAAGTGAACAACACCCCCGATCTGGTTTCCGCCTCCTTGAAGCAGGCCTTGTAAAGTAGCATTGACAACATTGAGCTGGCCTGTCAAGTTGTATATAGTTTGTTGCATGGCAGTCACCCTGTCTGCCTCTTGTGCTCTGTAGGATAAATCCTCAGCGCGCTCCTGCTGGAGGCTCTAGAATTTCCAAAAAATTTTGGCTACCACTGTGGCTACCGTTTGCGGTCTCCCTCATAGTCACGGTCGGTATTTTCTATGTCAACTTTGACCTGGAGCATTTTGCGGTCCACATCATCTAATCTTTGCCCTAGACTGGTTTTTAGTTCAGGCACTGTATCCACGATGGACCGTAATACGTCAACCGTCTATTTATGGTCTGCAATGAGGTCCCCATAATTTACCATGATCAGAAATGGTGGTAATGGCAATGCGTTCCTTTGTCCGATGTCGAGCCTAGGCTCCGATATCAACTATTACGCGACACTTTCCTTAGATTCTTTGGAAGGCCCACGCAAGGCTAAGCAGCTTATGTCAGTGCAGTTACTGTCCTCCAACTGAGGTACCCTCTGTACGCTATATGAGATTTTCAGTGCCGTACGGGAAAACCAATGTCAAGAGAAATTAAGGGAATAGAAATGAGAACTGAGAATGAAAGAAAGCTTGATTACATTACTGAAAGCTATTACAGAAAAGCAACACAATGTCAATGGGAAGAGATACCGGTACAAAAAATTGTTTGCTTGATGGAAAGTTTGATTGCTTGATCCCTCCCCCCCCCCCCCACACACCAATAGTGCTTAAAAACAAACAAAGTTATAGGACTAGACTTAACTAAGCTATAGAACATATTGGAAGTACATAATAAAACTACTCTATATTTACAATAAAAAAGACTTAGTTTTCTACAAGGCATAAACATGTCCGTTGTCAGCAACATTGTCTTTGGCATCATACACATTCACGCTTATCACTTGGCGCAGCTAAAACCACGCGGCCGCCCGTGACACTAGGCATTGAGAGGCTTGCTAGGACTTCAGAGGGTGCGCCAAAGAGTCATAGGGCATGATTGGAAAGCCGCCCATGACAATAGCCATGTCTTAACGTGTGTTGATTAGGTGTGGGTATTTGGATCCAATTCCAACCTAAGTTAAGACTATGTGAATTGCATACATTATTTAAATTCATTAAATTAAACCGTCAGAATCTTAGGTTTTATAAAGTTTGATTTTTTTTCTTTTCTTTTCATCTCCATGTTGTTTCAATTTCTAAGTTTTTAACAGTTCAAATCATTATTTAAACGGCATAGAGTTTTTTTATATTTGATAAGATTTAGATTGGATCAATGGGATATTATCGAGGGGTTTATATAAATGGCATTGGATAACTTGACTCATAGGTCGAATGTGGCCATGTGGGTCTCAGTCGTTCTTTTTTCTTTAAATATTTTGACCTTAAAATTTAAGTCATTATAAAGTATAGGGGGTGTTGAAGAAAAAAAACAAGCCATAGGGATCGTGGGTAAAAATCTTTATCGGGTGTTCATGATAAACTATATCAATTTATTATGATTAAGTAGTTAAATAGAGTGAAATACATATTTATCATGGTTAAGTGAGAAATATATATTAACACGTATTCATTAATTTGATATAAATATCGAGTTAAACTTTTTTCGGAACGGATTAAAAAAACATGGGCATATGGACGGTTACATACTGACAAAATAAAACCCCTATAGAGGAATTAGAATTAATTCGATAGATCTTTTGGGTTATATATAATCTTATTACCATGAATTTCAATGACGTTCGTGATAGCACTTTGTATATCTTGTTTATTTTTATATTCTGTGATTTATGTAATTTTATACTCATATTTTGATGGAAATTACTACAATGATTTATTTCGATAAATTTAAAATATACTGAGGCAAAAGCAAGATTTGTGACGAGGATTTTTATAATGCTAAAATGTCATCGTCGGAGTTGATTCCACGACCTAAAAATAAAATTTTTGACATTCTTACATGCCATTTTATCACTCCAATGGAAGCTTTCACTATGTTTAATGAAATTCTACAATCAACACACACATATTTACTTCCATCTATGCACAAATTAATTTTCTGGTAAAAATGGATTAATCAATATATCGCCAACGAAGTGGGGAAAAAACGAGACTGGTGGGAAGATATGTTAATTAATTTTGCGCTTTTCCTGATTTCTTAATCTATTTTTTATTGTTTATTTGTTAAACAACAGAAAATACAATATATTTGGTTGATTTCTTCTTAGGATTCAGTAGTTCATGTAGCTGTTGCATGCTGAAGTCCAATACTTCATAAGTTTGATTAGCAAAATAAATTATTGTCCCAACCCCCGTCTGAACTGTTAAGTTAGTGCAGCATAAACTCAACTAAATAATCTATCAAAGCCTATTGTGCACTGTGCACACTTAGTAATTTTTGTAAGAGAATCTTACATAAATGTCCCAAATAAGTTCCAACTTATCGATCTTTAGCTATTAATCATAGACTTACCAAAGCTAGCCAAATATACATAAAAATTGAAAACCCAAATAAATATGGCTCTTTCCCTCAAAGAATGACACGTAAAGATCTCCTTCCATATTTTAAAACGTGATTAGCAACATTAGATGCAAGACGGAAAGGAAAATTCATGAATGAGGTAGTAAATAAGGTGATGATATATATACACACACACACGCACACACACACGCATAAAATTTTTTAAAAATCTAAGAAAAAAGAGATCTTTTTTAATCGGTATAGGTTAAATTCATTGAAAACATATAGACGAGTCAACATATAGATAATTTGAGGAAGATTAGATGTGATTTGGACTGATTTAATATTAAAATTCATAGTAAAAATCAAGTTCAAAAATTTCTTCTACGACATGTATCATGCATGTATCTTACAAACATGTATACGTGAATATACATGTGATACAAATACAATATATATATGATACACAAATGATACAATGTGATACCCATATTTTTATTTTTATAATCATCTTCTACTTTGAATTCATTCAAACCACCTCAAAACTCCAACTAATCATCCCAAAATTAGGATTCAAACTCCTTATGAAATAACCAGTCAATTCTAATAATACACACTCAAAAGAAGGCAAAGTTTTGACTTTTTTTTTTGGCTACAAATAGCTAATTGACTAATATTGGTAATAGTTGGATAATATTAGCAATATTTTATGAATTGACCATTTTTTGTAATGAACTACTTATAAATTCACATAATTGGTAGTTTCCCTTTTTGTAAATGTGAGAAGGTTCTCTCTATCAGCCAATCCACAATCGACCTTCTCTTTTCTTTAATCATACATAATAACTTGTTTGGATGACTGTTATGTATCGTTTCATAATGTATCATATTATATTGTATGGTTTGTACTGTATCATTTTGATGTATACAATATTTGGATAAATTGTATTGTTTGCTATTATTTCATGATACCATGCACAAATAATTAATATAAAAATAAAATTATAATTTTACAAAGAAAAAGCAAGGTATGAGGTAAAATTATTATATAAAATGTAGGACAAAAAATAAAATATGATTATTAACAATAAAGAAGGTAGGGGTGGGCGTTCGAGCAGTTCGGATTGAATATGAAATTGAGGTTTGGATTTTTGGTTTTCTTATTGAAGAAATTACAATCCAAATCCAATCCAAATAATTTCGGATTGGATCGGAGTTTTACGCTCGGATTTGAATTAATTGGATTAGTTTTTTTCGAATTTTTGGTTTGACTTTTAAGCCTATAAGTTGAGCTTATCGAAAATATTCAACATAAAAATAATAATTTAAATGAAGTAGAAAGATAAAGGAAGACTAAATTAAAAAATATATACTATTAACAAGGATGTAAATCCACAATTGCTTTTGCTAAATGCTTGTGTATATCTTAATAATATGGATATAGATGCCTTCATAAACAGTTCTTCGTCCATTTTTCTTTCTCACAGTGGAGCTTATTACGTGACAATAATGTAAAGACCAAAGTCTTTTCGGGCTAGTGCTTTTATCGAGCATTATAATATTGGATATTTAGAGTTATTAGTATTAGGTACATATACGGGTTATACCCTAATGGGCTAATGTTTAACTGGTATGGCTAAATATAATGTACAAAAATATCAGATTTTTGAATATCTGAAATTTCGAAGTCCCAAATCCAAATACAATCCAAAATCCAAAATTTTGAAAATAAAAAATCCGTACTCCAATCCATAATAAAAAAATCCAAACTAAAAATTCAGAAAATTCAAATTCCGGTTTGAATTTCGGGTTTATCCAAACTATGCCCACACCTAAAAGAAGGGCAAGATGAGAGAAAAAAAGTAAGGTGACGACATGACCACACCAAACCGGTCACTATATAAGTGATACTTTTCATCGTTATACAATGATGAATTTGACGATACAATATAAATAACAACCAAAATAAATATTATATTTAAAATAATAAATATGATACAGTACAATAGGTAATAATCATATACAAACAAGCTGCAAGATGTATGTCAAATTCCAATTATTGTGATATTTACTAATCTACTTAGTTTCAACACATTTCACATTGGTCACATAATTTTTTTGCTAAACGTTTTTTCTACTTTACGCATTGCCGGCCTTTTTTTTTGGTCCACCAGGCAATTGCCTAGGGTTTTGTTTTATAATTAATAGGAAAAGGAAAATTACAACAAATAGGAGAAATAAAATAAGGCGAATTACGCCGGTAATGTTACCCATATAACACAGCCGGCATAGACCTTACCTTAGCTATCCTATTGAGGCAAAAAGCCTCCTGGACTAGCAAGCATGTAAAAAGAAGGAACTCGCAAGAACTAAGAATTGACTGATCGTCACAGAGTTTATAACATGCTCTGTGATGATATTGCATAGAATAATACTAATGTGATGATAAAATAAACAGATGAAGAAACCATAAAGGTGCCCCTTTTTCTCTTTTGTTGTGAAAGTTTCGATATGTAAAATGTTGTCTTCTTCCACATAATTTTTCAAAAAGTCTTCAAAATTCATGCTTTATTCTTGGATTTCGAAAGTATTGTTTGAGCAACCTGTTTTTGTTTGCATTTCGCATTGGGGGCCTCCTTATGTTGACGTCTTCGATCACCCTGCCGTCCCAACTTCTTTTCCTTTGACGAGACTTCTTATTTCTATCCCTATGCAATGGTGACAAATCTCCTTTTGTTGAAGCGTCTGCTCGGCATTTCTTTAAGATATCCTCTTCTCCGCCTTCTTCATATATATGGCTTCCTGTCAAAATAGGATTAGTATCTGTATTTACCATCACGTCCAAAAGTTGTCTTTCCTCAGCCGAGATTACTGAAACAGTCTTGACGAGCTGCCCCGCCTGTGAACTTGCTTCTGTCTTTCTATATGCAGAAGAAAAATTAAACTTCCTTTGTTGCTTCTGATTTGAAAGTAGTGTTTGTGTCGTGGCATCCGGAAATTTCCTGTCCTCTACATTAGAGAGTGGTTCTATTGTTGTAGCGTGATTCTGGCTAATTGGTGGCAGGGCAGTGGCGTTTCGATCGCCAACTGAAGCTTCGGTTGAGCTTAGTTGACGATTATGTGCTGTTTCCTTCTGGTTTAACTTTGAGGTTGCTACAATGGAATTAACTGCTTTAGCATTATTTCTTGGAACAAAAACTGGGGCATTATAGTTTAAACTACTGATTGTCGTTGCTATTTGTTGAAACAATGCACGACAGTTCTTATTTGCATTTTTCCCTTGAACTTTTTGCTCGACTGAATCATCACTGTCCTCTCCAGAAACATCCTGATCATAATCTTTGTCGTCTTCTTCCGATGAAAAACCAGCGAGTCCTTCACCCCAGCTCTCCTCATCATCGTAATCCGGTTGGTCTTCCCTCAGTTTCGATTTAATGACCAAGTCCCTCCACTTAGGTTGAAAACCTTTTTTGTTTCTTGAAGTTGAAGGTTACCCGTACCCTTTGACAATGTTGTTCATAGGAGGATAGTTGTCCTTGGCAAGTACTTTAAATGAGTTTGAAATTGACAGTAAAGCTGTATTGTTTCCCGGATTGTTTGCTGCAATGTGACTTTTATTTTTGGATTTTGGTGATTCTGCTTTGTTGTCCATCGATGAGCATTGTCTATCTTCTCTTTTGTGTTGTCGATGATCAGTAAACTGTATAGCAGAGTTTGCTTGTGTTGAGGCAGTATTAGTTACAGCCTCTGCAACTGTATCTCCTGCAGCAATGTTTGAAGTATCTAGCAGTTTTGCCATTGTGGATTGCTCCCCTGTTTGAACTGGGAAATCAGTATGATTTGTAGCAGATTTAGTGACATTATTGTGTAACAAAAGTTGCCGCTCAACAGCAAATGCTGACTCCTGTTTGCATTGTGATGTGCAGCCTCAGTCACATTAGGACTAATCCCAGCCAAATATGACACCACTTGTTCACTGGGAACATTCAATTTGGATGCAACAGTAGAAATATTTTTACACATCTGTGCAATATCATCATTCAGTGTTGAGCTAGCTTCTGCAGCTGGAACCATTTTGTTAGATAAAGCGCTTAACGCTAGAGGGGGGGTGAATAGCGTTATAATAAAATTTAGGGTAAACTTGCGGAAATTAAAATTTGCAGGAAATAAATAAGTGCGTTAAATAAACAAAAAGGAAAGAACGCACCGATATATTCTGGTTCACCACAACACGTGGCTAGTCCAGTCCCCGAGAGACTCTCTCGAGATTTTCCACTAACTTGTTAAGCTTACGGGTGCTCAACAAACCTTTACAACTTAAGGACACAAGCCTTAACACCTTTGCTCGGAGATACAACACTTCAAGACTTCAACCAAGGAAACACAAGTTCCTTGCAACAAGAGAATTATAATTCTCTTACAAGTGTATAAAACACTAAACACTCAAACAAAATACTCCTTAATGAGTAGATATGAGTAAAAGAAGTAAGCTCTAGATCACAACAACTTCGGACAAGAATATGGCTCTCAAACGCTTTATGAAATTGAATATAAAATGATAAACAAATGTATGCAAGCTTATAGCAATGTAATGATCAGTTGTAGTATGTTGTTGTGTTTAAAACACTGAAATGAAGCTGTATTTATAGTTGAAAAACTTGGCATTACCGTTGCCTAATTGCCATTTAAGAGTTGCTGATTTTACTCACTGACAATCGATTGTCAAACCCCAACAATCGATTGTCTGCCAGTCAGATCAAAATTCAATCCCAGATTTTATGCTTGATAATCGATTACTTACAATCCATAATCGATTACTGGCAACGTTCAAAAAATCCTTTCCAGATTTTACTACAAACAATCGATTGTCCAGAATCAACAGTCGATTACTCAGCAACGTTCAAAAAATCTTTTTCGGATTTTAATCAAAACAATCGATTATACAAAATCAATAATCGATTACCCAATAACGTTCAAAAAATCTTTTCCGGATTTTAATCAAAACAATCGATTATACAGAATCAATAATCGATTACCTGACGGTATTTGAAAACTTTACGATAACGGTCAGCTTCACAATCGATTGCACAAAGTCAACAATCGATTACTTATCAGTTTTTGAAAAAACATTTTAGACACTGTCTCTTTGACAATCGATTGTCCAACGTAACAATCGATTATTTAATAAATTTGAAAATCACTGGAAGACACTGTCTCAACATAATCGATTACCATTAGTTCATAATCGATTATTCTGAGTTTTGAAAAACTTTGATGGACACTGCCTCAGTTACAATCGATTGTCATTAGTTCACAATCGATTGTCATGCAGGTTTGAAAAACCTGATGCTCACTGTCTTACTCACAATCGATTGTCATTAGTTCACAATCGATTGTCATGCAGTCTTGGCTTAAAACAATCGATTATCATAAGTACATAATCGATTATCTTAGTCCAGATTTCATGATTTAAAATCATTTAACATTAAATTAAATATGCATGATTTTGGAAAATAGTTTTATGAGAGAAGCCATGTTACGAGTCAAGTTGTAGGATCAAGATCACAATTAAGAATGACTCAATTAAACTATAAAACTTTGTCTTGAGCTTGAATCTCGTTGTATATCAATTTTGCGCTTGTTTCTTGAACTTCGTCATATATCAATTTTCGCTTCGTTTGTCATTCATCAAAACCTATACAAAAGACACACGTTTTAGTATATTGCATTGAGAACGTGTTTCCAACAATTTCCCCCTTTTTGATAATGGCAAACATTAAGCGGGATATGCAAGACAAGCAATTTATAATGACGATTCAAGACAAGTATATACATGCAACAAGTATGCAATTTGTTCCCCCTCAATTTGAGAATTCCCCCTCAATTTAAGCTTATAATTTGAGAGTGAGAGTGCATCATACCCGTTATCTTCCCCCTTTTTCCATTAGCAAAAATAAAAGAAGAAGATGCCAAAGATGTAAATAAAACTTGTTTATTTATTGGAAAGAATTACAGCAACAGGGAAGACAATACAACATATAAAAACAAACTTAAAAACTACAATTATTCATTCATCATCTTCCGCCTCATCATCCGGCGCTGCTTCATATGGAACAAGACCCGCATATGGATAATGAACGTGGTCAAAATATCCATGGATCTCGTGAGTTAATTGACCGAAAAAGAGGTCAATGAAGCAATTTGGTCGGAAATGAATTGGAGGGAAGGCTCTTGAGGCGGAGGAGCACGACGGGTTGGAGGAGGAGCAGGCGCTACATGATCACCATCATGATGAAAGGAGGATTCCGAAATTTCCCACTTTTTGGTACTCTTTTTGAGACGACCATTTCCAGTGACGAATCCGGTGGCTTCAAGAAAGTTCATGATGAGGAGAGCATAAGGAAGAGGCCTATCATCTCCGATAGCGTCACGCATGTGAATTTTGATAAGCCGACACCAATTGATGTTAGCTCCAGTTATTATGGCATGCATGAGCTTGGTGTCCTCTTGGGAAATGGTGGTATGGTTATGCTTACGAGGCTTGAGGACTCGGGTGATGAAATAGAAAATCAACCGATAATTGGGATCCATTCCCGTAATTGTAGGACGACGGGAAGAAAGATTTGGATCATAAGAAGTAAGACCAATTTGGTGTAAGAAGGCTGTTTCATCAAAAAGGGCTCCGGCCTCTCCGGTGTACCGAAAAATGTCTTCACCATTTTGAGGAAGACGGGCGATGGTATGAAGATTTTCATCGGAAAGAAGAATTTGAACACCATTAATGTTGGTGACAAGCTCACCATCATCATCCTCATGGAGGTTGGAATAAAATGCTTGAACCAATGTAGTATTGATGTAAGGATGGGTAAGGAGTAAAAAGTCAAGAAGTTGAGAATTTTTGAGCATATTTGCAGCAGGCCCAAATGATTCAAGATACTTGTGGGTTGAAAAGCGGGGTGAAAGAATGTCGCGCTTTTCAAATTTGGTTAAGAATCGAGTAAGCTCGAAGTCGGAATTAAAATATAGAACGGAACCATCTTGATAGGGATAGTTCGGACGAGGAGGGGCAGCAGAGGCGGATGCGCCGTGCCTAGCAGAACGGGAACATTTTGAGTGACGGCCCGACATTTTTAATGAAAGCTGCTGGATTTTGCAAAGGATTAGAGAGAATTTGATATTTTGAAAGCTAAAATTGATGCTTGAGTGAATGAATATGAACATATATGAAGCCTATTTATAGAGGGGAGAGTGGCTTATCATTTATGGAAGAGATCTGCTGAGAATTTAAAGCCAAATCAGTCAGAAATAGTAAAATAAATTCACTGACCGTTAGACAATCGATTTTTGAGATGCAATAATCGATTGTTGAAGAGTTATGACCTGACTTGGAACTGACACAAATCGATTGAGGAGCCAAACGGTAACAAGAGTTTAAATTTCTGACATGAAATAATCGATTGTCAAATGTGGAATAATCGATTGTTTTGGAAAAGCATTGCTGAATGGCTGAGACTGAAATCGATTATGCAATTTAAGGAATCAATTATTAAACAAAACTGCATAATGAACATAAACCATAATCAATCGATTAGTGATACTGCTTCAGCACAGTAAAATAATCGATTATTTGCTTGGAACAATCGATTGTTCTGTGCCAAAACTTTATAATTCCCCCTATCTTTTAGGGCGATACCTGCAAAATAGAATTAAACGTCTCCGACGCTCAAGTCAGTAATTTGTAAAGAAGTAATAACTTAAACTAGTGTTGCCAAGTGAGAACGTGAGCTCTTAAGAAGTGTGTCCTAAAGTGTTCTTAAGAGAGTTTCGGGTACTTACCTTTCCTCCGATGTCTCCAATTACCTGTTCAAGAGGGTGATCTTTGATTGTCCTCCACTCGTTAGGCATATTCATTTCTTTTTCCAATTGTGGCGCTTCTTCCGTTGGTTGTTCCTCAGTTTCATCTTTATTTTCCTTGGGTGGTTCCTCTTGTATTTTGTCTTTCAAGCTATCTAAGATACCTGCAAGATCAAAACCGGAATCCTTTCTCGCCAAGCGAGCATTATTTTCGGAAAATACAACATGAGGGGATTCCTCCACAATTTGGGTTCTTTTATTAAAGACCCTATATGCTTTACTACGTGAGGAATATCCAATGAAAATACCTTCATCCGACTTAGCATCAAATTTACCCAATTGGTCTTTGCCATTGTTATGAACAAAACATTTGCAACCAAAAACTCTAAAATGGGAAATATTTGGTTTTCTACCCTTATAAAGTTTATAGGGGGTTTTCATGAGTATCGGCCGAATTACTACTCTATTTAGAACATAGCAAGCGGTACTCACGGCGTTCGCCCAAAAATGTTTGGGTATCTTAGCTTCGTCGAGCATGGTTCTAGCCATCTCTTCGAGACACCTATTTTTCCTTTCCACCACCCCATTTTGTTGTGGTGTACGTGGAGCGGAAAAGGTATGCTCGATTCCGAGTTCGTCACAAAAGTCCGCAAAGAGATTGTGATCAAACTCTCCCCCATGATCACTTCTAATTGAAGTGACGGTTGTTTCTTTCTCATTTTGAACACGCTTAAGAAAATATTTAAAATTTTGAAAAGCATCACTTTTATTGGCAAGAAATAAAGTCCAAGTAAATCTCGAGTAATCATCAACAATCACAAAAGCATATCTATTTCTTCCTAGACTTTCAATGCGAGAGGGACCAAATAAATCCATATGAAGCAATTGCAATGGTCTAGAAGTTGAAACAATGTTTTTAGATTTGAAAGATGCTTTTGTTTGCTTCCCTTTTTGACACGAGTCACAAATAGAGTCATTTTCAAATTTTAAATTGGGAAGACCAACAACTAAGTTTTGAGAAATCAATTTGTTCAAAAGATGCATATTGATATGTGCTACTCTACGATGCCATAGCCAAGTATCATCCTCTTTACTCATTAGACAATCAACATAATCGGGTGAGGAATTAGCAAGATCAACCATATAAATATTATCCACTCTAAAGCCACGGAGGATAATTTTGAAATCACTACGTCTGAACACTAAGCATTCATCCGAATCAAATAAAGCAAGATTTCCCTTGTCACACAATTGGCGTATGCTCAAGAGATTATGCTTTAATCCTTTAACAAGTAATATATGCTTAATAGAGGATTTTTCATCCTTACCGACCGAGCCGATGCCGATGATCTTTCCTTTATTGTTATCTCCGAGGATAACACTTCCTCCTTCTTTGTGCTCTAATTGAAGGAATTTGGATTCATCTCCCGTCATATGCTTGGAGCATCCACTATCAAGGTACCATAGTACACTTGATCCCTTCAAGCACACCTACAAAACAAATTAATGTTCTTTAGGTACCCATGCCATCTTGGGTCCTTGGGGGTTAGGCATATTATAATGATGCGATTGAGTAATATGTCTATGACGTGTAAAGCATGCAGGAGCAATATGACCAATACGTCTACAATAATGACAAGTCACATTTGGGTTATGCATCCTTCTAGGTTCATAGTAACTAGACGGATGAAAATTTCTTACTCTATTTTGAACACTATGACTATTTCGCATTTCATGAGAATTATTTCTCCTACTATGAGCTCTAGGATGGGCAGCATTTCTAGAGTGATTGTTTCTCGGTTGAGGGCCATTGCTAGGTCTTCTAAGGGGTTCAAAATTTGGCCTAAAGTATGCATCATTTCTAGGGTGACTATTTCTAGGTGGTAAGTCATTCCTAGGTCTTCTAAAATGTTCAGCATTTTGTCTAGCATGCATATTGGCACTAGAGTTGTTGTTTCTAGGATAAGCATTTCAATTGTTAATCCTAGGTTGAGCTTTAGGTTATTGGGGTTTAGCTTCAACCTTTTCTTCATTCTTAAAGCCTATTCCATGCTTGGTTGATTTCAAGTTAACAAGAACATCATTCAAGTTTTTGTGCGAAGAATTAAACTTATCTAATGTGCCTTTAAGCCTACTTACTTCATTCTTAAGATGCAAACAAGAAGTGCAATTTCTAGTAGAGCTTTCGGGCTTATCGGAACTTCTTTTTCCAAAAAACTTGTTTTCCTCTTTCAGCTTCTCCTTTTCTAAAACCAGTTTTGCTAAATCCTTTTCTTTTAAAGAAAGCTGTTTTTGAAAATCTTTTTCTTTTAGAGAAGCATTTTCTTTTACGCCCTTAACAGTTTTTGATGCCTTAATAAACTCAGCATATAATTCATCAAAAGCAGTTCGCATTTCTTCAAGAGTAAAGAAGTTTTTAGACGAAATTTGACATACCTCATCTTTGTTGTCTTCTTGTGCCATAATGCAAAGATTTGCTGCTTCGTCTTCTTCTCCTTCGCTTGACTCATCTCCGGAGTCGCCTCCCCAAGAAATGTATGCACGTTGCTTTTTAAAAGGTTTCTTCTCCTTTTTGATGTTTGGGCAATTTGATTTGATGTGCCCGGTTTCACCACATTCATAGCACTTGATTTGTTCGCCTTGCTTTTTGCCCTTGCGTTCATACTCCTTGCGCATGAACTTTTGAAATCTTTTGATAACGAGTCCAAACTCATTGTCTCCTTCCTCATCAATTTGCGGTTGGCTTGTGCTCGCCTTTAGAGCTATTCTTTGCCTCCTTTGATCATCAACAAAAGGGTTAAGAATAGTAGATTCATAGGTCTTAAGGTACCTCTTAGTGCGTCGATGGTGACGTTTGAAACGCCAATGGATTCTTGAATTGCATCGGCCTTTGATCTCCATGCCGGTGTGAGAGTTCTAAGAATTTTTCGCACGAGCTCTCTATCCGTGAATGTTTTCTTGAGAGCATGTAGGTCATTTACGATTATTGAAAATCGCTCAAACATTTCGTCCACCTTTTCACCTTCCTTCATGTGAAATAATTCATAAGAATGGGTTAGGAAATCAATTTTTGCTTCCCTTACCTGGTCCGTACCTTCGTACGTAACTTCTAGCTTGTCCCACATCTCCTTTGCCGTTGTGCAACATGATATTTTCCTGTAATCGTCAGCATTAACAGCACAATATAATAAATTAATTGCTTTAGCATTATTTTGAACCTTTCGGATGTCATCCGCGTCATACTCATCCTCGGACTTGGGAACCCATTCGTTTTCCACCTTCTTTGTTGGAATTTGGTTTCCCTTCATTATCACCTTCCAAAGGTGAAAGCTGTTGGACTGAACGAAGATCTTCATCCTCTCCTTCCAGTATGTGTAATTTGTACCGTTGAATAGAGGTGGTCGTGTGGAGCACTGTCCTTCATCAATTCCTGCAAAAGAATCACGAGTAGAAGCCATGGATGTTTCTCTCAAACTGTTAAGTTTTTCAGAGAGTTGGGCTCTGATACCAATTGTTAGATAAAGCGCTTAACGCTAGAGGGGGGGTGAATATCGTTATAATAAAATTTAGCGTAAACTTGCGGAAATTAAAATTTGCAGGAAATAAATAAGTGCGTTAAATAAACAAAAAGGAAAGAACGCACCGATATATTCTGGTTCACCACAACACGTGGCTAGTCCAGTCCCCGAGAGACTCTCTCGAGATTTTCCACTAACTTGTTAAGCTTACGGGTGCTCAACAAACCTTTACAACTTAAGGACACAAGCCTTAACACCTTTGCTCGGAGATACAACACTCCAAGACTTCAACCAAGGAAACACAAGTTCCTTGCAACAAGAGAATTATAATTCTCTTACAAGTGTATAAAACACTAAACACTCAAACAAAATACTCCTTAATGAGTAGATATGAGTAAAAGAAGTAAGCTCTAGATCACAACAACTTAGGACAAGAATATGGCTCTCAAAAGCTTTATGAAATTGAATATAAAATGATAAACAAAAGTATGCAAGCTTATAGCAATGTAATGATCAGTTGTAGTATGTTGTTGTGTTTAAAACACTGAAATGAAGCTGTATTTATAGTTGAAAAACTTGGCATTACCGTTGCCTAATTGCCATTTAAGAGTTGCTGATTTTACTCACTGACAATCGATTGTCAAACCCCAACAATCGATTGTCTGCTAGTCAGATCAAAATTCAATCCCAGATTTTACGCTTGATAATCGATTACTTACAATCCATAATCGATTACTGGCAACGTTCAAAAAATCCTTTCCAGATTTTACCACAAACAATCGATTGTCCAGAATCAACAGTCGATTACTCAGCAACGTTCAAAAAATCTTTTCCGGATTTTAATCAAAACAATCGATTATACAAAATCAATAATCGATTACCCAATAACGTTCAAAAAATCTTTCCCGGATTTTAATCAAAACAATCAATTATACAGAATCAATAATCGATTACCTGACGGTATTTGAAAACTTTACGACAACGGTCAGCTTCACAATCTGTCCAGTCCTTCAGTTTGTCGATCATGAAATGCTTGTTCATTCAATTCGTCTGAATTCCACCGGCACGATTTTACATCATGACCTTGATGATTACAATACGTGCAGTATTTAGGAAGGTTATCAAAGACAATCCTCTGGTCGTATTCGACTACATTTCCAGATTTGAAATCAACAATCTTGATCTTTATTTTCTTGGGAAGTTTTTCTAGTAAATTAAGCAAGACTTTCACTCGTGCCGTACTAGGTCTCGTTCGATCTTTAGTAGCCTTATCTACTGCTAGAGGCTTGCCCACTGCAGCGGCGATTGACATCAAGGATGTTTTTGCGAAGAAATTTGGTGAAAGTTCAGGAAAAGAGATCCAAACGACAGCCTTTGATGTTTCTTCACGTGGATTAAATCCCATTGTCCATGGGAATGTCCTAAGGAAGAAATCAACTCCTTTTGCCTTAACATAACCAATTGTTCTTGAGACGACATTAGCAAAATCTTCAAATAGATCAAATCTAACCAGAATGTGCCGATATTCTAGCTGTCCTATATTGAAATTACCTTTGACATCGAGTTGCTTCGGTAAAATCTGTATCAGCTCCTGAAGCTCGGGTTTTCCGTACGAGAATTTAATTGCAACTTCTTGTCGAAGACCTTCCTCCTTGGTGAATGAATTAACTTCATATACTGTGAATTCAACAGTAGGAATTCCATGCTCAAACGTAATAGGACATAGTTCTAGATTTGAGTTTGTTGCGACAGAATGTTGTCGAACAAGTTGCGATGCATATGTTTCTTTTGAATGTTGAACTGTATGATTTTCCGAATGATTTTGGTTATCCTCTCCCACAGCATAAGGCTGGGGAGAGGGTTCTGCTTCCATAGTTGCGATGAACGTCAACCTGGATCCATCGGACTGAAAATTTCGACGATGCTACAGTAAATCGGAAACTAGATTCAAGATTTAGAGAAATTGGCTATAGATTTGAGTATAAAATCTATTGGGGATTATTCACAACGAGAAGGGGATGTCGTGACGCCAAAATTGTGACAATCCACCACCGGATTCGGCGATATAGCTGAGGAATGGTATGGAGCCTCACTTTCTTTGATGTTGCAAAAACTTACTGAACTAATTTTTCTTTTTCCTTCTTTTTTGTGAAGATTATTATGAAAGATATATATCAATATTGGCATTTTCATAAGGTGAAAGTCCACTAAATCACAAGTTGTTCCCACTAAGTATTCTCAAGGTGGAAATCAACCAACTCTACTGTGACGACCCAAAGGGTCATCACCGTAATTCTTCCTTTCCTTACGCTTCTAAGGCCTTGAAAACCTCTTATTGGGTTTCCTCGATTTACGTGCGCAGTCTGGGCGCGAAGCCGGACAATTCTTATGTGAAAATATTTGAATTTTGTGTTAAAAACAATGAATTTTGATAATAATAATGCTATAGTTGACTTTGGTCAACGTTATGGGTAAACAGACCCGGGCCCATGATGTGACGGTCCCGGAGGGCCCGTAAGGAAATTTGGGACCCGGGCGTATTCCCGAAATCAAAATCCGAGGTCCCAGGCCCGAGTACGGAGCTTTTTTGTGAAAATTATTTTATGAACATGCTTAAGGAAAAATGAAAACGTAAATTGATAAAAAATAATGGTATCGGGCTTGTATTTTGGTTCCGACGCCCTATACAAGTCTTAAATGGGCGTTAAACGCTATTTGTAAAGTTTGGTTGAAAACGGACGTCGTTTGACGTGTTTCGTACTAAAAGTGGAAAATTTAAAAGTTTTGAACTTAGAAAAGAAAATCATGAGTTTTGGGGGTTGGTTCTTTGATTTTAATGTTATTTTGGCGATTTGATCACTTGAACAAGTTCTTAGGATGATATTGAGTTAGTGTGTCTTCGGTTGGGAGCCCCGAGGGCTCGGGGGGGGGGGTGATTTCGGGGTGTTTTGAAACTTAGAAAAATATCAGATTTTTCAACAGCTATTGCAGAGCCTTTTCCTCTTCGCGAACGCAGCACTTGGCTCACGTTCATGTAGCCCAAATCCTCTTAACTTTCACGATCGCGTCCAATGCCACACGTTCGCGTAGCTTAGCCTCACCCTTCACTGCGTTCGCGAGTCCGTTTCCGCGTTCGCGTAGAGCTACCCCATGACCCCCTGCTTTCCTTCTTCGCGTTCGCATAGACCCCATCGCGAATGCGATTCCTTATCAGACTCCTTCATCGCGAACGCGACCCAAGTTTCGCGATCGCGAAGCATAAAATCAGTGAAATATTTAGTTCCAGCACTGTTCATTACGGGATTTATTCAAACTCTCACACGAACTCTCCTCCTACACTCTCCATTGACGAACTTCAAGCTCCTATTTCACCATAACTCTTTGGGTAAGTGATTCCAACTTTGTCCTTTCATTATTTCTTCATCCAATCATCAATTTTCTAGCCCTAAATCATGAAATCAAAGTAGAATTTAGGGGTTTTGGGTTTAGTTAGGATTTATGGGATTTTGGGTATTTCAACCTCAATTTGAGGTCGAATTTAAAATCTAATTATATATTTGAACTCGTGGGGTTATGGGGGATTGGGTTTTGGTCCTAGCCTCGAGTATGGACCACGTGGGTCCGATGTCGGATTTTAGTATTTTTGAAAGTAAGCTAGGAGATGCATTTCTAGGCTATGCGATTGTGTTTTTAGATTTTTATTGATAATATTGAACTTGATTATGTTAGATATCACTTGTTCGAGGTCGAATTCTAGAGGAAAGGCGATTGTTGAGCTTTGAGTGGCTATTTTCGGATTCGAGGTAAGTGTTTGATCTAAATTTGGCTTGAGGGAATATGATTAGGCTAATATTTGCTATGTGCTATGTGGAGTCGGTGTATAGGTATGGTGACGGTTACCTATGCGCCCAAGTCTAGCATGACCGTGAGTCATAATTACTATTAAATTTCGAAAGAAGTTAACAATTGTGCTAATTACTTTTTAAATGAACTATGAAGTGATATTTGAGAAGTAAATGAACTAAAAGAGGAAATTTAGGTACTTTTCCCTTGCCGGGACTTACTGTTGAGCTGTATTCCCTTCCCGGGATTTATTGTTGAGTTATTCTTGTCTTGTTATATATTATTTTCCTGTTTGGTTGTGACTATTGTTTGGGTGAGGATGAGTGATAAGGCATGATGAGGGATGCCGTATAATTACTTTATACTATTGATTGGGTGAGAAAGAGTGATAAAGCACGATGGGTGATGCCGTGTAACTACTTTATGCCATTGATTGGTGAGGAAGAGTGATAAAGCACGATGTGTGATGCCGTGTAACTATAACTACTTTATGCTATTGATTGGTGGAGAAGAGTGATAAAGTACGATGGGTGATGCCGTACACTTTAATTGATTATCTTGGTAAGGACGAGAGTAAAAGCACGATGAGTGGTGCCGTGCAACGTTTGATTTACTGGTCTCCTTTTTACTAATGTTAGTTATACATTTTCCATTTCTTTGGTTGTCAATTATATAATTGAACCGTTAAACCCCCAACATGTCCCCTCCCCATTATCTGTTTAAATATTGTTGTCTTTCTGTTATTGCCCATAAATCTGTACAGGTTGATTGTGGTAGGTCCATTTTAGCCTCATCACTACCTCACCGAGGTTAGGCCGGGCACTTGCCAGCACATGGGGTCGGTTGTGCTGATACTATGCTTCTGTGCTCTTTTGTGCACAGGTCAGGACGTAGCCTACAGACCACAATAGTAGTTAGTGGGAAATCCTTCAGTCTAGAGATTCTGAGGTAGTTCGCTGGCGTTCGCGGGCCCCGAGTCTCTTCTATCTTTTCTAGATTATTTTTATTGTATCAAAACAGACATATGATGTATTTCTTTCAGACTATTTCTTTAGTACTCTTAGTCGTCCGTGAGTAGTAACACCAGATACTGGGTAGAGACACGTTGTTAGTTTCCGCATTTTGTTTACGCTATTGTTGTTAAAAGACTTCCGCATGTTTTAATTAATTATTTTAGTATTTCTCTTATTCTATATTTAAGTTTTTGTAAAAATGATTATAAAGGTTGACTTGCCTAGCTTCGACAGTAGGCTCCATCACAACTCCCGATGGTGGGAAAATCTGGGTCGTGCCAAGTTGGTATCAGAGCACTAGGTTACTTGGGTCTCACAACTCACGGACAAACTCGGTAGAGTCTGAGGGATCGGTACGGAGACGTCTGTATTTATCACCCAGAGGCTATAGGGTGAGGAATAATTTCACTTTGTTCTTACTTGTCGTGCGTTTCCGTTCCTCAAACACCTTCTGAACTTCTACTCTATTTTTTCACAAATGGCGAGAACACGTGCTTCCTATTTAACCGCACAATAGTTCGAGTCTCCAGCAGCAGCCGTAGAGGTGGAGCCACATGTTGACTACGATGAGGCTATTCCAGCTCCATCCGTTCTGGTGGGCCCAGCTCAGGTCCCAGAGGGGCTTATAGCCACCCCAGCTCTTCAGGACGTTTTGATCCGATTAGTGAATCTTGTGGAGGGTGGTATTTGAGCGGGTTTGCCTCCAAGGTCCCAGCCAGCGGTAGTAGATCAGCTGGGTGCAGCGACTCAGACTAGGAGTGGGATCCCTTTTCAGGATACAGCCAATGAGAGCCGTGGAGTTGAGGTGGTACTACCACAGGGAGGCAGTCATCGATTAGTTAAGAGGCCCCGTCATTCGGGCAGATTCAGTGGTACCTCTTCCAGAGGTAGAGGTTCTTATGGTAGAGGCCATCCTTCCAGGCTCTTTCAGTAGGTTTCCCCTGCCACTCATGGTACTTCAGGTGATCGTTTGGGTCGACAGGGCCAGCCTCAGTTTCCTCAGTTGCAGCGTGCCTGTATGTGTTATGAGTGTGGCAAGTATGGTCTCCTTAGGAGGGCCTGCCCAAGGTTGAGGGGGTGCTCATCCGCAGCAGTCGAGGCTTTGCCATGCTTGTGGCGATCCGAGGCACATGGTTAGATCTTGCCCTAGAGCTCTGAGCAATTCTCAGTATCAGAGTTATCGTGCTTGGCTCCGGGCATCGGAGGTTCCAAAACCTACCCAGCCGACTAGAGGCGGGGGTAGAGGTCTTAGAGGTGGAGTTCAGACCGCCAGCAGTAGGGATCAGCCATCGACCAGTTTGGAGGTTGAGACTTCAGATGCAGACATTACAGGTATTGTCTCGATTTTATTGGATATGCTTCAGTGCTATTTGACCCCGAATCTACGTATTCATATGTTTTGTCCTATTTTGCGCCCCATTTGATTATTCTTAGTAAGGCCTTGGGTTTTCTGTATATGTGTCTACACCGGTGAGTGATTCTATAATGGCCTACCGAGTGCATCGTCCATGTGTGGTAGTATTTGAGGGTCTGGAGACATGTGTCGACTTATTGCTTTTATATATGGTGGACTTTGATGTTATATTGAGGATGGAATAGTTGTCCCCGTGCCATGCTATTTTGGGATTGTCGCACCAAAACCGTGACTTTGGCTTTACCCAATTTTCTCCATTTAGAGTGGGGAGGGATTTTAGATCATCCGACCCGCAGCGCGATATTGTATGCGAAGGCTCGACGCGTGGCTAAGGAGAGGTGTTTAGCTCAATTGGCGTATGATCGCAACCCCAGCACAAAGGTTCCTCCCATTGGTTCTGTTCCTATTGTTCGGGAGCTTCCCCGATGTGTTCCCATCAGACCATTCGGGCATGCCGCCTGGCAGGGATATCGACTTTTGAATTGATCTAGTGCCGGGCACTTAGCCTATTTCCGTTTCATCGTATCGCATGGCCCCACCAGAGTTGAAAGAGTTAAAGGAAGAGTTTCAGGATTTGCTTGATAAGGGTTTCATTAGGCCAGAGTTTCGCCTTGGGGAGTACCCAACATTATTGCTAAAAGGAAGGACGGTTCGATGAGGATGAGTTTCGATCAGCTTCAGAGCACCAGGGTGTTTTTTCAAGGATAGATTCGGGATCTGGTTAAGGATTAGAGCATTCGGTGTCCTTAAGATAGTTTTTCTGCACCAGGATTGATTTTTGCCCGTGGGATCAGGATCTCTTATACAGTATATTGTGATGCTTCTCGCATCGGACTTGGCGTAGTGCTGATGTAAAACGGCAAGGTCATAGCATATGCTTCGAGGCAGTTGGAGATCCACGAGAAGAATTATCCAGTTCATGACCTAGAGTTTGCCGCGATCGTTCATGCCTTGAAGATCTGGAGGCATTATTTGTATGGTGTGATGTGTGAGGTGTACACGGATAACAAGAGCCTTCAGTACTTGTTCAAGCAGAAAGAGTTGAATTTGAGACAGCGAAGGTGGTTGGAGTTGTTAAAAGATTATGATGTTTCTATTTTATATCACCCAGGGAAGGCCAATGTGGTGGCTGATGCATTGAGTAGAAAGTCCGCCAGCATGGGTAGTCTTGCATATATTCCGGTCAGCTAGAGACCGCTTGCCTTGGATGTTCAGGCCTTGGCTAATAGATTTGTGAGATTGGATATTTCTGAGCCCAACAGGGTGTCAGCTTGCACGATTGCTTGCTCGTCACTGATGGAGCGTATCCGGGAATGGCAGTTTGATGATCCCCATTTGTGTGTCCTGAGAGACACGGTGCATCGGGGAGGTGCCACGGAGATGAATTTGGGAGATGATGGCGTATTGAGGTTGCAGGGGAGGGTTTGTGTGCCCAATGTTGATGGTATTCGAGAGTCGATCTTAGCGGAGGCCCTTAGTTCTCAGTATTCTATTCACCTGGGCACCGCGAAGATGTATCAGGATTTGAGACAACATTATTGGTGGCGTAGTATGAAGAAAGACATTGTTGCATATGTGGCTCGTTGTCTAAATTGTCAACAGATTAAGTACGAGAATTAGAGGCTCGGTGGGTTATTTCAGAGGATTGAGCTTCCCGAGTGGAAGTGGGAGAGAATCACCATGGGTTTAGTTACTAGCCTTCCAATGACCCGGAAGAAGTTTGATGCTATATGGGTTATTGTTGATAGGCTGACCAAGTCAGCACATTTTATCCCAGTCTCTACTGCCTATTCATCCGAGAGGTATTCTAAGATTTACATCCGGGAGATCGTTCGCCTTCATGGAGTGCCCATATCTATTATTTCGGATCGGGGTCCGCAGTTTACCTCGCATTTCTAGAGAGCACTGCAGCATGAGTTGGGTACCCAGTCCAGTTGAGTACAACATTTCACCCCCAGATGGACGGTCAGTCCGAGAGGACTATTCAGATTATTGAGGATATGCTCCGAGCCTACATTATTGACTTGGGAGGCTCGTGGGACCAGTTCTTTCCTTTGGCAGAGTTTGCCTACAACAACATCTACCAGTTCAGTATTCAGATGGGTCCATATGAGGCATTGTATGGTAGGTGGTGTTGGTCCCCAATCGGATGGTTTGATCCGGGAGAGGCTCGATTATTGGGCACAGGTTTGGTACAGGAGGCCTTGGATAAGGTGAAGATCATTCAGGACAGACTTCGGTCAGCTCAGTCTAGGTAGGAGAGTTTTTGCAGATCGTAAGGTCAGGGATGTTGCTTTCATGGTTGTGAGCGGCTATTGCTCCGTGTATCGCCCATGAAGGGCGTGATGAGGTTCGGGAAGAAGGGAAAGCTTAGCTCTAGGTATATTGGCCCGTTTGAGATTTTGGACCGTGTGGGGAACTTATGGACTTGCATTGCCGTCTAGCTTATCAGCCGTGCATCTAGTTTTTCATGTATCCATGCTTCGAAAGTATTACGATGATCCCACCCACGTGTTAGTTTTCAGTACTGTCCAATTGGACAAGGATCTGTCATATGAGCAGGAGCCGGTGGCTATTTTAGACCGGCAGGTTCGACAGTTGAGGTCGCGGAGTTTTCCTTTAGTGCGTGTTCAGTGGATAGGTCAGCCTTATGAGGCATCGACCTAGGAGTCCGAGTCTGATATGCGGAGCCGTTATCCCCATCTATTCCCCGACTCAAGTACTTCTTTATTTTGTCCGTTCGAGGATGAACAATTGTTTTAGAGGTGGAGGATGTGACGACCCATAGGGTCATCACCGTAATTCTCCCAATACTTGCGCTTCGAAGGCCTTGAAAACCTCTTATTGGGTTTCCTCGATTTGTGTGCACTATCCGGGTGCGAAGCCGGACAATTCTTATGTGAAAATATTTGAATTATGTATTAAAAACTATGAATTTTGATAATAATAATGCTATTGTTGACTTTGGTTAACATTTTGGGTAAACGGACCCGGACCCGGACCCGTGATGTGACGGTCCCTGAGGGTCCATATGGAAATTTGGTACCCGGGCGTATTCCCGGAATCGAAATCCGAGGTCCTAGGCCCGAGTACAGATCTTTTATGTGAGAATTGTTTTATGAACATGCTTAAGAAAAAATGAAAACGGAAATTGATAATAAATATGGTATCGGGCTCGTATTTTGGTTCCGACGCCCGGTACAAGTCTTAAATTGGCGTTAAGCGCTATCTGTAAAGTTTGGTTGAAAATGGACGACGTTTGACGTGTTTCGGACTAAATGTGGAAAATTTAAAAGTTTTGAACTTAAAAATTAAAATCATGAGTTTTAGGGGTTGATTCTTTGATTTTGATGTTATTTTGGCGATTTGATCGCTCGAGAAAGTTCGTAGGATGATATTGAGTTAGTGTGTGTGTTTGGTTTGGAGCACCGAGGGCTCGGGGGTGATTTTGGGGTGTTTTGGGGTGTTTTGAAACTTAGAAAAATATCACATCTTTCAACAGCTATTGAAGAGCCTTTTCCTCTTCGCGAACGGTGCGCTCGGCTCGTGTTCGCGTAGCCCAAATCCCTTGCCTTTCGCGATGGCGTCTAATGCCACGCGTTCGTGTAGCTTTGCCTCACCCTTCACCGCGTTCGCGAGTCCATTTCCGCATTTACGTAGAGCTACCCCATGACCCCCTGCTTTCCTTCTTCGTGTTTGCATAGACCCCACCGCGAACGCAATGCCTTATCAGACTCCTTCATCGCGAACGCGACCCAGGTGTCGTGATCGCAAAACACAAAATGCTTAAGTGAAATATTTAATTCCAGCACTGTTCATTACGGGATTGCATTCAAACTCTCACACGAACTCTCCTCCTACACTCTCCATTGACGAACTTCAAGCTCTTATTTGACCATAACTCTTTGGGTAAGTGATTCCAACTTCATCCTTCCATTATTTCTTCGTCCAGTCATCAATTTCTAGCCCTAAATCATGTAATCAAAGTAGAATTTAGGGGTTTTGGGGTTTAGTTAGGGTTTATGGGATTTTGGGTATTTCAACCTCAATTTGAGGTCGAATCTAAAATCTAATTATATATTTGAACTCGTGGGGTTATGGGGGATTGGGGTTTGGTCCGAGCCTCAAGTTTAGACCATGTGGGTCTGGTGTTGGATTTTAGTATTTTTGAAAGTAAGCTAGGAGATGCATTTCTAGGCTATAGGATTGTGTTTTTAGATTCTTATTGATAATATTGAACCTGATTATGTTAGATATCCTTGGTTCGAGGTCGAATTCTAGAGGAAAGGCGATTGTTGAGCTTTGAGTTGTTATTTTCGTATTCGAGGTAAGTGTTATATCTAACTTTGGCTTGGGGGAATAAGATTAGGCTAATATTTGCTATGTGCTATGTGGAGTCGCTGTATAGGTATGGTGACGGTTAATTATGCACCCGAGTCTAGCATGACCGTGAGTCATAATTGCTATTAAATTTCAAAAGAAGTGAACAATTATGCTAATTACTTGTTAAATGAACTATGAAGTGATAGTTGAGAAGCAAATGAACTACAAGAGGAAATTTTGGTACTTTTGCCTTGTCGGGACTTATTGTTGAGCTGTATTCCCTTGCCGAGATTTATTATTGAGTTATTATTCCTTGCCGGGATTTATTGTTGAGTTATTCTCCCTTGCCGGGATATTTTGTCTTGTTATACATTCTTTCCCTGTTTGGTTGTGACTACTGTTTGGGTGAAGATGAGTGATAAAGCACGATGAGTGATGCTGTGTAATTACTTTATGCTATTGATTGGGAGAGAAATAGTGATACAGCACGATGTGTGATGCTGTGTAACTACTTTATGCTATTGATTGGTGAGGAAGAGTGATAAAGCACGATGGGTGATTTCGTGTGACTACTTTATGCTATTGATTGGTAAGAAAGAGTGATAAAGCACGATGGGTGATGCCGTGTAACTACTTTATGCTATTGATTGGTGAGGAAGAGTGATAAAGTACGATGGGTGATGCCGTACACTTTAATTGATTATCTTGGTGAGGACGAGAGTAAAAACACGATAGGTGTTGCCGTGCAACGTTTGATTTATTGGTCTCCTTTTTATTGATGATAGTTATACATTTTCCATTTCTTTGTTTGTCAATTATATAATTGAACCGCTATACCCCCAGCACGTCCCCTCCCCATATCTGTTTAACTTTTATTGTCTTTCTGTTATTGCCCATAAATCTGTACAGGTTGATGTGGTAGGTCCGTTTTAGCCTCGTCACTACCTCACCGAGGTTGGGCCGAGCACTTGCCAGCACATGGGGTCGGTTGTGCTGATACTATGCTTCTGTGCCCGTTTGTGCACAGGTCAGGACGCAGCTTACGGACCGCAACAATAGTTAGTGGGAAATCCTTCAGTCCAGAGATTCCGAGGTAGTTCGGGGGCGTTCGCGGGCCCCGAGTCTCTTCTATCTTTTCTAATTTATTTTTATTGTATCAAAATAGACATATGATGTATTTCCTTTAGGCTATTGAATTAGTACTCTATCGTCCGTGAGTAGTAACACCAGATATTGGGTAGAGACACGTTGTTAGTTTCTACATTTTGTTTACGCTATTGTTGTTAAAAGACTTCCGCATGTTTTTATTAATTATTTTAGTATTTCTCTTGTTCTACATTTAAGTTTTTGTAAATATGATTATAAATGTTGGCTTGCCTAGCTTTGACAGTAGGCGCGCCATCACGACTCCCGATGGTGGAAAAATCCGGATCGTGACATCTACGATTCAGTGACGGAGGCAAAAATTTCGCTAACAAAGTTCGGGAAAAAAAATTAAAATTTAAAGAGATAGTGATCAATACCCAATATGAATTGAATCAACAATCTCACAAAGGTTTTAAAGCTTCTTGACCGTTAAGTTATGCCTTTTGATTAAGGTGATTCAAAATATAATATACTTCCCCCGTTCATTTTTACTTGTCAAGTATTCTAAAAATAGATTTTTTACTTTTAGTTATCACTTTTAGCATATCAAGAGAAGATAATTTTTTTCCTATAATACCCACAATATTCATTACTCATTTCAAATTATTTTTCAAATCTTTTAAAAGTATACATCAATTAATACGGGTATCATGCCAAACTATACACATCATTTATTATTTCTTAAGGAGTGTGCAAAGTCCATAATGGACAAGTAAAACTGAACAGAGGGAATGTGTGTGTGTGTATATATATACATACATACATATATAGATATATCAGTTTAATTTTATAGGGAAGGCTCTAAATCCACCCCTGCTACAGTGCGAGTCCCGTCACATCCCTTTTTTACAATCTCACTAACCCTCTTAAAAATATAAAAAGGTTTGTAAAGTTCAAAAAAGGGGTTTTAATTAAAAGCGACAAAGAATATTGTATTTCAAAAGATTTTTTTGAGTCGTCACCTGGCATTTGATTTCGGTGTACCGGGCCATAATTTTTTAGAAATAATTTTCCTTTTAAAATACTTTGGATTCAAAACTAAGTCGGTACCAGAGATTTTAGGTAAGGGGGTTCATTTGACTCGAGAAGAAGGTGTTAGGCACTCCCCAAGTCTCGTAACCACTACAATTGCACACTTGATCTAGTAGGCTTTTAGAATATTCGAACTGAGGTAAAACAAACACAGAAAAATAAATACACAAAAGGGTTCGAGGTCGTCCCACCTTATAAAAGAAAAATAAAAATAAAAATAAAATACTGCAAGCTCTATTTTTGGCCTCCATATACAAGTATTAAGAGGCATTCCCCGGAACAAAATATATACAAATCCTTCGGGGCATTTTTCGAATAAATTTAACTAAGAGGACGACTTCTCGCCTCAAAATTAATAGAAGTGCTAAGCCTTGCCTACCCAAATATGACCGGCCTAAACATTCTACTAGCGAACAATACAAAAGTAAGTAAATAAGGAGAATTAAATAAAAGGGAGAGTTCAATTCATAGGTCGTTTTCCTTTTAACAGTGATCTCCCTAAAATCCCTGATCATTCTACTCAAATAAACATGTAAACAGTAGCAAACATTAGCCAATTAGGCTAAATCACATGATCAAATTGTGAACATGGAAATATATACAAAATTGAAAATAAACATCTAAGAGGTAATTATCCAAAAAGTTTGAGCTAGATGAACTAACTAGTAAAAAAATGACAAAAAAATAAAATAAAACAAGTTAATGCAAAGATCAGGATTAGAAATATAGGAAACCCCTTGCAATACCATTTTATCTTTCTCAAACTACTCCGTGATCCCACAACTCAAACCAAACAGACACAAACATAGATCCAACATGAAAAGCACATACCCTTTTGTGTTTTAAGTTAAAAAGAAACAAGCAAATCATCGTTAATACCCAATTTTTTTTTTATATATTTTAATACTATAACAAATTGATTCTAAAAAAATCTTAAAAATTGAGGAAAAATACCAAAAGTTTTGGTATTTTTCCTCAATTTTTAAGATTTTTTTAGAATCAATTTGTTATATATTTTTATAGTACAAAATTCAATAATTATTTCTAAAGTTATCATTTTGGTGAATAATTTATTTCCATCCTCCTATTTACACCAAGTATAATTAAGGTAATTTTTGCATATCTTTTATAAATTTATTTTGATATTTCTAAGCTAAATTGCATAAAATTATAATTATAGCATTTGTTACGATTAATAATATTTTACAATTATAAATTATTCATAATATTTTTAGATTATTTTTATATATTATTAACTAGTTCAGTACTTTTAATTTATTTTTAAATTATTTTTAACTATTTTAATTAAATAAAAAGAAGAAAGTGGCTATTTAAAATCTGGCCCATTTTATTTCTATTTTAGCCTCAACTTAAACCCTAATTCCACCCAATTAAAATGACCCAATTCCAATTTTAACCTGCCCCTTGACTCGTTTAATTAAACCCGCCCGGTTCCCCTTCTAATCCTGGCCGTTGATCATTTGATCAACGATCCAAAGGGGAAGTAATTAATGGGGTAACATGGCATAAATTCCAAAGACGATCGGCCGGGTCATCATATCCTCCTACACTTAGACATTCGTTTGTCCTCTAGCGAGCATAGAGAACATACCTAAAGTAGCAAAAACATGATTGTATCGGCTACGCATATCCCGCTCGGTCTCCCAAGTTACCTCCTTGGCCGTCTGAACCCCGCCATTGAACCTTTACTGAAGCTATATCCTTTGACCTGAGCCTTTGAACCTGCCTATCCAATATTGCCACTGGCTCCTCAATATAGGACAAGTCAATGTCAACCTAGATTGAAGTGAACTCCAACACGTGAGACGGGTCACTGTGATACCTCCGAATCATCGAAACATGAAATACCGGATGAACCCTGAAAAAACTGGGAGGTAAAGCAAGCTCATAAGCAACCTTCCCGTTCTACCTCAAAATCTCAAATGGACCAATGAACCTCAGGCTCAATTACCCTTTCTTTCCAAACCTCATGACGGTTTCATAAGCAAGACCCGAAGCAAAACCCACTCACCAACCATAAAGGAAATATCACGAACATTACGTTCCGCATAACGCTTCTGTCTGGACTGGCCGCACGGAGTCTGTCCTGAATCACCTTAACCTTCTCAATCACATCTTGAACCAAATCAGTGCCCAATAGCCTGGCCTCACCCGGCTCGAACCAACCCACTAGGGATCTACATCTCCTACCATATAAGGCATCATAAGGCGCCATCTGAATACTAGACTGATAACTGTTGTTGTATGCAAACTCAGCCAATGGCAAGAACTGATCCCAAGACCCTCTAAACTCAATCGCGCATGCACGGAGCATATCCTCAATAATCTGAATAGTGCGCTCGGACTGTCTGTCCGTCTGAGGGTGAAAAGCTGTACTCATGGTCACCCGGGTACCCAAATCGTATTGGACGACTCTCCAAAACCGTGATGTAAAAATTGAACCCCTGTCTGAGATAATAGAAACTGGAATGCCATGCAGACGGACAATCTCCCTTATATAAATCCCTGCAAGCCGCTCCACTGAGTAAGAAGTACACACTGGAATGAAATGAGTGGACTTGGTCAGCTGATCCACAACAACCCAAATAGAATCAAACTTCCTCGCTGTCAGAGGAAGACCACTCACAAAATCCATAGTGATATTCTCCCATTTCCACTCCAGAATATCCATATGCTGGAGTAGTCCTCCTGGTCTCTGGTGCTCAGCCTTTACCTACTGACGGTTGAGGCATCTAGCTACAAACTCCACTATGTCCTTCTTCATCCACCTCCACCAGTAATGCTGCCTCACATCCTGATACATCTTCGCGGTGCCCAGATGGATGGAGTGTCGCGAGCTATGGGCCTCGGTCAATATCAACTCTCAAATATCATTGACAACGGGTACACAAATCCGACCCTGCATCCTCAATGCTCCATCATCTCCAATAGTCACATCCCTTGCATCGCCATGCTGAACTGTGTCCCTGAGGACCAGCAGATGAAGTTCATCATATTGCCGCTCCCTGATACGATCAAATAATGAAGGCCGAGAAACCACACAGGCTAGAACCCGACTGGGCTCTGAAAGGTCCATTCTCATGAATTGATTGGCTAAGGCCTGAACATCCATCGCCATAGGTCTCTCAGAAGCTGGTAAATATCCCAAACTTTCCAAACACTCTGCCTGACGACTCAAGGCATCGACTACAATATTGGCCTTGCCCGGATGATAAAGAATAGTAATATCATAATCCTTCAGTAGCTCCAACCATCTCCTCTCGCGCAAATTTATATCCTTCTGCTTGAACAAGTGTTGGAAGCTCCGATGATCTGTATAAATCTCACAAGTCACGGTGTACAAATAATGGCGCCAAATCTTCAAGGCATGAACAATAGCAGCTAACTCAAGGTCATGGACATGATAGTTCTTTTCATGCACCTTCAACTGTCTGGAAGCGTAGGCAATCACCCTACCGTCCTGCATAAATACCGCTCCAATTCCAACTAGTGAGGCATCATAATATACTGTATATGACCCCAAACCAGTAGGCAAAATCAGAATAAGGGGTGAAGTCAAAGCCGTCTTGAGCTTTTGGAAGCTCGCCTCACACTCGTCTGACCACTGAAAAGGAGCACCTTTCTGGGTCAATCTAGTCATAGGGGCTGCAATCGATGAGAACCCTTCACAAAACGACGGCAATATCCCACCAGGCCAAGGAAATTGCGGATCTCTATAGCTGAGGAGGGCCTGGGACAACTCTCATGGCCTCCACCTTCTTCGAATCTACCCGAATGCCCTAACTCGATACCACATGGCCTAGGAACGCCACAGAACTCAACCAATGCTCACATTTTGAGAACTTTGCATATTATTTCTTTTCTCTTAGGTATGAAGCACTGTCCTCAGGTGCTGCTCATGATCTTCCCGACTCCGGGAGTATACAGGAATATAATCTATTAAAACAATGACAAACAAGTCGAGATAGGTCCTGAATACACTTTGCATCAAATGCATAAAAGCTGCCGGGGTGTTGGTCAGCCCAAATGACATGACAAGGAACGCATAATGACCATACCGAGTCCTTAATGTAGTCTTCGGCATATTCGGCTCCCGAATCTTTAGCTGGTGATAACCTGAGCACAAATGAATCTTAGAAAACACATGAGCACCCTGAAGCTAGTCCAATAGATCATCAATACGAGGCAAAGGATATTGGTTCTTCATTGTAACTTTGTTCAAATGATGATAATCAATACACATGCGCATTGAACCATCCTTTTTCTTCACAAACAAAACAGAAGCACCATATGGTGAAACACTGGGTCGAATAAAATCCTTATCAAGCAATTCCTTTAACTAATCCTTCAACTCCTTCAATTCAGGAGGAGCCATATGGTAAGGAGGAATGGATATGGGCTGAGCACCCAACAACAAATCAATAGAAAAATCAATGTCCTGATCGGGCGGCATGCCCGAAAGATCATCTAGGAACACATCGGGGAAATCCCGTACTACTAGGACAGAGTCAATAGAAGGTGTATCAGCACTGACATCTCTCACATAGGCTAAATATGTGGCACACCCCTTCTCAACCATACACCGAGCTTTAAGAAAAGATATAACTCTGCTGGGAGTGTGATCAAACGTACCACTCCACTCAATACGGGGAATACCTGGCAAAGGCAGCATCACAGTCTTAGCGTGACAATCAAGAATAGCATACTGGGGTGACAACCAGTCCATGCCCAATATAATATTGAAATCAACCATATCAAGTAATAAATGATCTACCCTTGTCTCAAAACCATGAATAGTAACCAAACATGACCGATATACGCGATCCACAATAAGGGAATCTCCCACGGGAGTAGAAACATAAACATGAGAGCTCAAGGTCTATCGAGTTGTACCCAAATATGGAGCAAAATAAGATGACACATAAGAATAAGTATCCTTGATCGAATAGAACCGATACCTCTCTGTGACTAACCAATATAATACCTGTGATAGCAGAATTAGAGGTGACAACCTCTCCACGATCAGGAATGGCATAAAATTTGGCTCGACCCCTACCTCGAGGGTGACCTCTATCTTCCCGATCTCTACCCCTGGCTGGCAAGGAAGGTGTGGTGGCAGTTGGAGTTGTAACAATGGCCTGAGAATCCCGCTAGGGACGGTGCTGCTGAGACTGCTGTAGGTGCACTCCTCCCGAGCCTAGGGCAATCCCTCGCTATGTGGTGGTTATCCCTGCACTTATAACAAGCTCTTGGAGGGTTCAGTGGCTGTGACTAACTGGGCCCACCTCTTCTAGACTGACCTCTGCAGGTACCCCGCACAGGAGGTGCACTAGAAACTAGGGGTGCATAATAAGGCTCCAGAGATCTGGGAGGAGCTGGAGTACTGCTAGGTGAAGGAAGAGCTGAGTGAACTGGGCGACCCGTATAGCCCCTACCATGGCGTCCTGCTCCTAAAGTACGGGTACCGGAGAAATGACCAGACTCTCGAGACCTCTTGGCCTCTCTTTCCTCTCGCTCTCTTGAATGCATACCCTCTACCCTCTTGGATATACTCACCACCTACTGATAGGGTATGTCCATCTCCAACTCTCGTGCCATACCAGATCTGATGGAAGGAATAAGACCCTCGATAAACCTGCGAACCCTCTCACAAACAGTAGCCACCAAAGCAGGCGCTTGCCTGGCCAACCTAGTATAACGGATGGCATACTTAGAGACAGTCATAGGGCCATGGCGCAAGTGCTAAGACTATGCGTGCCATGAATCTCAGAGGCTCTAGGGAACAAACTCCCTCTGAAACATATCTGACAACTTAGTCCAAGTCAGGGAGGCAACCTTGTTCGGACTATCTAACTCAAAAGTGCACCACCAATCATAGGCGGCTCCCCGTAGCTGGAAAGTTGCAAAGGAAACCCCACTCGAAGCACTAATACCCATGGTGCGAAAAATGCGGTGACAATCCTCCAAAAACCCCAAGGCTTAATCTATAGCTAGTCCGCTGAAAATAAGAGGGTCATACTTCTTCAACCGCTCCAATCTAGGCTGCTCATCCTCCAAAGTAGGTGCCCCATCCTCGGGCTGAACCGGTACAGCATGCGGAGCAGGAATAATATCTGGAATTGGTCCCATATGCACCCTCTGCTCTGGAGTGTGGGCTGTGGGAGTATGGGCTCGCCCCCTGCCTGGGACGTGGCTGCAGGAAGTAGAAGCAACCCTGCCTGCGATAACGTAGTATACATGCTTATAAACTGCGCCAATGCCTCTTGAGCAGCTGGAGTAGTGGTGGCTGTGGGCGTCTCTCGTGCCTGAGCCCTTACTAGGTCAGCTGGTGTCATCTCGATGATTGCTCGTGCATGTGCTATGGCTGCACCTCGGCACGTCCACGACCCCTACCCCGACCCCTGCCTCTAGCGGCTGCAAGAGGGGTTGCGGGTGCCTGATCATCCGGGGTCGTGCGTGTCTTCACCATCTGTGAGAGAATAGAAGAAAGAAGTTTAGAATATATGTCAAATCATAGCATGACAAGGAATTCAATGAAGTGAATATTTTTTCTAAACAATTACATAGCCTCTTGTAGATAAGCACAGACGTCTCCGTACCGATAATTGAGACTCAAATAAACCGGCCTGTGTCCCGTGACTCCTATGAACCTAGATCTCTGATACCAACTTGTCACGACCCTAGTTCACCAATCGTGAACGTGTTATGACGGCACCCAGTCTTCGTAACTAGGTAAGTACGACACATTGGGGAAATTCAACAATCTTTACAAAAATGATAAACAATACTAAATAACATAAGAAAATGTATAGAGTGCCGCCTAGAACATACACTTCAACTCATAATAATGTAACAACATCCAAGACCCGGAAACCCACGGGCAACACAAGCTAAGAGTAAGAACATAACATACGGCTCTAATATTTGAATGTGTCTACAATAACTGAGTACAGGAATAAAACTACTAACTAAAAGGTAGAATAGAAAGAGACTCTTCGGATCTACGGACGCGACAGATGCATGCCTCAAGTCTCCAAGTGAAATTCTCCCTGACAGCTACTAGCAGTATGCCTGCTCAGAGGCACCTAGATCTACACAACAAAAGTGTGCAGAAGAGTTTGATGAGTACACCACCGCAGTACCCAACAAGTGCCAAGCCTAACCTCGGTGGGTAGTGACGAGGGAGGTCGATGCCCTACTAAGGTAAACAAAAGAATAAATATAAAATGAATAGACAGAAGGAAATACGGTCAAGTATCTAACAAAACAGTAAGTAAAAACTGAACAGGCTAAAAATGCAAATCTACAATAGACGTACGTCATCTACAGGCTATTTATCATCGGGGATCTCCTGGTATCCTCTTTATATACAAAAGGGATCTCCAAGTATCCCGAGGATCTCCTAGTATCCTCATCATATGCATGAGGGATCTCCAAGTATCCCGAGGATCTCTTAATATCCTCTAGCTAATCAGTTTTACGCTGGGAATCTCTTAGTATCCTCCAGTTAATCAATCCTATGCAGGGGATCTTTTGGTATCCCACACTTCCAAATCTCGGAACAAATTACGAACATGAGAAGCTCCCGGGATGCCGTCCCATAGTCCAAATAGTAAACACACCACAATAGACCAATATTTAATAGAAAGAAGGTAAGTGCGGCCAACAAGTAAAATCTAAAGTCTAGCATTCTTCACAAGAAAAGACAGATATTGCAATTTAGTCGAGTAAAGCAAATAAGTTACTAACATGCTTTCCCTAATCTAAAACAAGTGCAATTGCATTTTTAACTGTTATACATGTGAAGAATACACAGTCTAAATAAGTCAAGTAGGGTGAATTTCAACAACTCGTACAAGTACACGCCCGTCACCTCGCGCACAAGACATTTAAGCAACAACAAAGATATCCTAAGGGGAGAGGTTCCCAACATAAAGTTAGGCTAGCCACTTACCTCGAACCGGTACAAAACCGCTAAGATACAGTGCCCTTGACATGAGTATTCGATTTCGAGTGGCCCAAATCTATTCAAACAAATTACATGTTGTAAATAACATCGCAAGTAACTAATTACACTGTTAAAGCTAAGGCGCGAAAATAGGTAAAATGGCCAAAATTCCCCTCTGGCCAACGCCTCAGAATGTAATAATTTTCACATTTTTGGAAACCTCGTACTCTCACGAGTCTAACCATATAAAAATCTCCCAAATCGGAGGTCAAATGCCCGCTCAAAACCCAATAGTTTAGTCAATAAACTTTCACCCAATTTCTTCCATATTTGGTCCTTAATTCGAATTTAATAGATAGATTTAACTACTAATTGACGGAATATAGCTAGAAAGTATCATAGAAACGTTACCCAGTAATCTCCTCTTCAAAACCCCCTCAAAATCGCCCTTGCCCGAGCTCAAACTTGAATTTTCAACTTATGAAATTAAATCCTCGGATTTCTCTTAATTGAACAACACTTTCCGATTTTGCGGACCAGGGACCGCTTCCGCGGTCCCGCTTTTGCGGTCAAAATGCCGCATCTGCGCCTCCCACTTAAAATGCCCATTTCCGCTTCTGCGGACCCTACATCGCAGAAGCGATCCCGCTTCCGCAAAAATGACGACCGCTTTTGCGGTCTCCAAACCTACGAATCCCTTCCGAATTTTTGACTGCCAAGCCGATTCTGCGGTCCCTAAGCTGCAGAAGCGGAAACAACAGAAGCCTGCAACATGAACTCCACTCTAACTTCAAAAAGTAACCCGTCGAGCATCCGAAATACACCCGAGGTCCCCAGGACCTCAACTAAACCTACAAACCTATCCATTAACATCATCCAAACTTGTTCCAATCCTTAAACCAACTAAAACAACGCCGAAAACTCTAATTAATCAAGAATTTGAACTTAAAACTTCCAAAACTTAACCAAATTCGCTTTCGATTCAAAACCTTATCAAAACACGTCCGATTGACCTGAAATTTTGCACGCATGTCCCAAATGAACTGATGGTGTTACAAAAACTTCCGGAATCCCGTTCCGACTCTCGGATAAAAAATTCACTTCCGGACCGGAACTTCAAAATTCTAACCTTCGGCATTTCTAGCCAATTTGAGCTACGGACCTCCAAATTACATACTGGATACGCTCCCAACTCCGAAATCACTTAATGGAGCTTATGGAACAATCAAATTTCCATTCTGAGGTCGTCTTGACATAGTTCTAATTACTGACCATTTTTCAACACTTAAGCTCTCATTTAGGGGCTAAGTGTCCCAAAACACTCCGAATTCAATTACCGAATATCCCGGCAAACCAAAATAGCAGAAATGAAATTTGGGGAAGAACTTAATGGGGGAACGGAGCACAAATTCCAAAGACGACTGGCCGGGTCGTCACACTGTCCTTACTCGATTTCCCGAAGACGATGTATTTACTCGGGATCTGGCAGATGCGTAGAGTTAGGAAGAAAATAGTGATTATGACAACAATGCCGATGAGTTTGGAGATGACAAACACTTCCCTGATGAGAGTGATGATGAGAAGGAACAGAATACCGAACCTGATTTAACGAGGGAGCATTCTCCACCTCCTGTTAGACCAAGAGTGTACGAGTCCCGCGTGCCATTTCATTCAAGGCATATTCCCTACCTTTATCATTTTCCAAGTACGCCAGATTTGGATGACCTCACAAGGGATATTGAAGATATTGAAATAGAAATGTGGGATGAATATAGAACAAAGGTGCCGTCAAAGGGCGTTCCTTTTTCTGATAAGGCGCGCCTAATCAGGGCGGTGAAAATATACAACATAAAAGAGAGTCGTGAGATGATGGTATGAGAGTTATCTTCGGATGTATACAAGGTTGTTTCCCATAGATAGTTTACGGGATGTAATTGGATGATGCGTGCGAGGAAGAACAAAATAAATATGTGGGTTGTAGGTAAATACATTGGCACTCGAAATTTTGAAATGGACACATTCAGTGGGAATCACTTTAACTTGGAGCTGACTTGATTTCTCCTATATTGATTCCACCCATTGAAGCCTCTATAACATACAAGATCAAGAGTGTATTACATGTGTCTACCAAGAATATAGGTGTACCATTACCAAAAAAAAAGGCATTTCTTAGGCGCAAACGTGCATTTGAAATTATTTATGTTGACTCGGATAAATCATTTGCATCTCTACCTAAGTACATGGCTGCATTGCAACACTTTAACCTTAGGACTGTTGTTGAATGGAAGCTTGAGCAGAGTGCGAGAATACTGGAATATATATTCAAATACGTATTCTAGGCATTCAATCCATCAATTGATGGCTTTGTACATTGCCAGCCGGTAATATTCATAGATGACACTCATGTCTTTGGAAAGTATGATATTAACTTGTTGATCGCCGTTGCAGTAGATGGTAATGGATAAATATTTCCCCTAGCTTTTGCTATTTGTGCCAATGAAAACCAAGAGACGTGGAAGCTATTTTGAACCACTTGATGGAGCACGTTGTCAAACAAGGTTCAGGTATTTGTCTAATAACTGATCGACATGGTGGTATTTTAAGTTTTGTACCATATTTGTCTGAATAGAAAAACTTTATGCGCTTATAAATGACTAGCGCATTTTAGTTATTTTCCCGCTTAACCAAAACGAATAGCAAAACTTCTCATAAATTAATTCATTTGTCTTGCATTCACAATTGTCTGGACGAAATGATGCACCAAGGTGCTATTGTGGCAAACGTGCGATTATGAAGGCGTATTGGTCCAATGGTAATATTGGCGCAAATACTGGATGTATCTATACAAGTTTGGAGGCAATAACGGAAATTATTGTATGTTTGAGCACTACTAAAAAATTGGTCTACGGTAACGCTTGAAAAACCGTTCCCACAGACTATCAAACCTTTGCCATAGGGATATTGGAACGGTTTAGAGATCATTACATCAGCCCGCATGCCCATAGGTCTATTAGAACGGTTCTTGCAATAGTTTGTATCGCCGTGACTATAGATACGCATATTGCAACGATTATCCCTTCCTCTGTTGGAACGATTATTTTTTCAATTGGAATGGTTGAAACCGTTACTATATTATTTATGCAACGGTTTTTAAGGGTTGCCATATTACTTAAAGCAATACTTATGTGATCTATTTCTACGGTTATGATGGATATAACAACGGTTTCTTTAAGCTATCGCAATTGTTGTATTTGTATTCGGAACGGTTTGTAGATCATTTTGGAACAGTTTATGGGATCTCAACAGTTTATATTGTCTACTAGAACGCCATTGTGTCCTATTGCAATGGTTCTGGTAGGCTATTATATCAGTTCAGTTAAAATCAAAATATATTACCTGTTATAACTAAATCTTTGTACATATAATAAATTATAATAACACTAAAATTTAAATATATCATAAAATGAAACTATTAACAATATAAAATTATCCATCAAGCAAATGTTCTATCCCATGAGTACATAAGTTTATTACATTTTAAGAGCGTAAATAAGTTTTAAATGTTGGACAATACGCTTTACGCTAGAGGGGGGGGGGTGAATAGCGTTTTAAAAATATTAAGCGTTTTAGTGCGGAATTTAAAAACTTTGCAGAAATTAAAACAAGTGCAGTAGAATAAACTTACACAATGATGTATCCTGGTTGGCCACAAACGTGGTTAGTCCAGTCCCCGAGAGACTCTCTCGAGATTTCCACTAAACTTGTCAAGCTTACGGGTGCTTAACAAACCGTTACAGCTGAGGACACAAGCCTCACCTAGTTGCTCGGGGATCACAATCCCAAAGACTTCAATTGCTCGGGGATGCCAATCCCAAAGACTTCAATTGCTCGGGGATAACAATCCCAAAGACTTCAACTGCTCGGGGATAACAATCCCAAAGACTTCAACTGCTCGGGGATAACAATCCCAAAGACTTCAACTGCTCGGGGATAACAATCCCAAAGACTTCAACTGCTCGGGGATAACAATCCCAAAGACTTCAACTGCTCGGGGATAACAATCCCAAAGACTTCAACTGCTCGGGGATAACAATCCCAAAGACTTCAACCGAGGAATCACAAGTTCCTCAACAAACGAGAATCGCAATTCTCTTACAAACACAAAACACACTCACTTTACAAAGCACTCCTTAATGAGTAGATATGAGTAGAAATAGTACGCTCAAGATCACAACAACTTAGCTCAATAGAATGGCTCTTCAAAAAGCTTTATGGATGAATGGAAAATGATGATCAATGTAAGAAAGCTTTTAGCAATGAAAATACTCAAAGTGTATATGTTGTTGTTGTGAAAACACTGAGTTGAAGCTGTATTTATAGGTGAAAAACTCAGTCTTACCGTTGTCTAATTGCCAATTAAGGATTGCTGAAATTACTCAGTGACAATCGATTGTCAAGGCTAAACAATCGATTGTTTGCCTATCAGATTAAAAATTCAATCCCAGATTTTACGTCAACAATCGATTACTTCAAATCAATAATCGATTATTTATAACGTTAAGAAATCCTTTCCAATTTTTGGCATAAAACATCGATTGTCCGGAAATCAACAATCGATTATTTTAACAACGTTCAGAAAATCTTTTCCAGATTTTAAGCAAAACATCGATTGTTAAATATCAACAATCGATTACCTGAAGGTAATTGAAAATATATGACAACGGTCAGCTTCAACAATCGATTATCAAATGGAATAATCGATTATTAATTAATTTCAAAACTCTCTGTCTCATATATAATCGATTATCAAAAGCCACAATAGATTATCATTTTATTTAAAATCACTGGGAGACATTTTTCTCATTCTAATCGATTACCATTAGTTCATAATCGATTTTTATGAGTTTTGAAAACTTTGCCTCAGTTAACAATCGATTATCATAAGTACACAATCGATTGTTATGCAGTTTGCAAAAACCTGATGTTAACTGACTTACTCACAATCGATTATCATTAATTCACAATCGATTGTCATGCAGTCTTGGCTTAGAGATACTCGATTATCATAAGTACATAATCGATTATCTTAGCCCAGATTTTTGAGGCATGCTTGGAAAACATTTTAACAAATGTAAATATGCATAGTTTAAAATCATTTGACACTTAATTTAAATATGCATGATTTTGGAAAATAATTTTAGTAGAGAAGCCATGTTATGAGCCAAGTTGAGGAATCAAGATCACAATTAATATTGACTCAATTATAACATTTCTAAACTTTGTCTTGAGCTTCTTGTAATGCATCCATTTTGTGCTTGTCCTTGAGTACTGCTATATATCGCTTTTTGCTTTGTTTGACATTCATCAAAACCTACAAAAGAACACGTGTTTAGTATATTGCATTTGAAACGTGTTTCCAACAATTTCCCCCTTTTTGATAATGGCAAACATAAGCGGGATATATGCAATAATTATTTTGATAATCCAAGACAAGTGTAAAGTATGCAATTTGATGTTCCCCCTCAATTCATGTCCCCCCTCACTTTAAGCATGAATGAAGTTGAGAGTGATATAGCATACTTCTTGATATCCCGTTTCTTCCCCCTTTTGCCATTAGCAAAAATATATACAAGAGAAGAATATGCAAAAAAATATAAAATAAACAAAAGTTTATTTATTGGAAAATAACATTACATGTCCCCGGCATCATTTATGTACTGGTAGATGTCTTCACCATCATGCGGAATGCCGGCAATGAGGTGGAGGTTATCTTCAGAAATTAGAATGGAAATGCCGTTAACATTGGTAACGAGTTCACCCTCATCATCTTTGTGAAGGTTGGAGTAAAAAGCTTCAACCAAAGTAATGTTGTAGTAGGGGTGAGTAAGGAGTAGGAAATTGAAAAGTTGGCACTCTCTTAGCATATTCGCGGCTGGAATGAATGGTGCAACAAGAGCGTTTGTTGAAAAGCGAGGAGGGAGAATAAGGCGTTTCTCAAATTTGGTTAAGAAACGGGTGAGCTCTTCATCGGATTCAAAGAATAGAACCGATTCATCTTGATATGGATGGCGAGAAGAAGAAGCACCTTGTTTGGAACGAGCACGTTTGGAGTTGCGGCTTGACATTTTTGAAAAAGATGTGCTAGGATTTTTCAAAGATAACAAGATAATTTGATGCTTGGGAGGCTTGAGTGAGTATACAAGAGCATATGTGCAGCCTATATATAGAGAAGGAATGAATCTTACACTTATTTGAAAAGATTTGAAGAGATTTGAAGAGCTTTGAAGTCTGAAACGGTAAAAATAAATTCACTGACCGTTCAATAATCGATTGTTTGAATAGAATAATCGATTGTCATTAATGAAAATGATCTGACACATCGATTACACGCCAGAATGGTAAAAAAAATTTGAAAAAGATAGTCGATTGTCAAACTTGGTAATCGATTGTTTTTCATATTTATGACCTGACAGGAATCGATTGTAGAGCCAAAACGGTAACATAAGTTTAAAACAGATAATCGATTGTCAATATATAGTAATCGATTATTTCACTCACAGAGAGTTTGGATTTTGGCAAATAATCGATTGGCAGAACAAATAATCGATTGTTTGGAAGGGGGATGCTAAAATGATGAGACTTAATTCTATCAAGCAATGTAAACATTCAACAAGATTTCATGACAAAATAAATTGAATCAACAAATAATCGATTATTGATACTGATAATCGATTGTAAGCATAAATAATCGATTATGATCGATTTTTCTTGTATCAAGACAATTTATACTTTCCTCTTACCTTTTGGGGGATACCTGCAAAATAGAATTAAACATCTCCGACGCTCAAGTCAGTAATCTATAAATGAAATAATAACTTTGAAACTAGTGTAGTCGGGTGAAAAACGTGAACTCTTAAGAATTTTGTCCTAGGATGTTCTTAAGAGGGTTTAGGGTACTTACCTTCCCTTCGACTTTGCCAATTACCTGATTTTGAACATCCTCCGTTCATTTTGGTCTTTTGGCTCATTCTTCAATTTAAGAAGCTTCTTCCACAATTTTGCCTTTGTCTTCCTTGTATTTTGTCTTTTAAATTTTTCGAAAATACTTCCGATTTTGAAAAAAATGCCTAAATCGACTTTTCCGTCTCTTCCTCCTTCTTTGTGCTTTAATTTAAGGAATTTTGAATTCGTCTCCCGTCAAGTGTTTGGAGTATCCACTACACTTGATTCCTTCAAGCACACCTGCAAAACAAATCAATGCTCTTTTGGTACCCATGCCATTTTGGGTCCTTGAGGGTTATGCATACTATAATGATATGTTTGAGTAGCATGTCTATGTCTAGTAAAGCATGTGGGAGCAATATGACCAATTCGTCTACAATAATGACATGTCACATTTGGATTATGCATGCGTCTAGGCTCATAGTAGCTAGAATAATGCACATTGTTTACTCTATTTTCATTTCTCCTAATTTGAGCACCACAATCATTTCTAGGTTGAACATTTCGGGATCTTCTAGCATGATCACTGTTGTGCCTAAAATATGCATCATGTCTATGGTGACGATTGCTAGGCGGAAGGTCATGTCTAGGTCTCCTAATATTTTGTCTAGCATGCATGTTTGTTTTAGGAAAGGCATTTTTGTTATTAATCCTAGATTGAGCTCTAGGTGGTTGGGTTTTTGCATCAACCTCTTCTTCATTTATGAAGCCTATTCCATGCTTGGTTGATTTCAAGTTATCAAGCACCACATTCAAGTTTTTATGAGAGGAGTTGAATTTATCTAGTGTGCCTTTTAATCTACCTACTTCATTCTTAAGGTCTACACAAGAAGCACAATTTTTTGTAGAACTCTCGGGCTTGTCAGAACTTCTTTTCCCATAAAACTTGTTTTGTTCTAGTAGCTTCTCATTTTCCAAAACCAATTTTTCTAATTCTTTTTCTTTTAATGAAAACTGTTTTTGAAAATCTTGTTCTTTTAGAGAAGCACTTTCTCTTAAACTAGTGACGGTTTTTGTAACTTTGAGAAATTCAGCATACAATTCATCAAAGGCATTTCTCATGTCATCAAGAGTATAAAAATTTTGAGAAGAGATTTGACTTACCTCACTTTGATTTTCTTCCTGTGCCATGAGGCAGAGATTTGCCGCTTCTTCATTTTCTTCTTCACTGGATTCGTCTCCGGAATCTCCTCCCCAAGATATGTATGCTCGTTGCTTCTTGAAGGGTTTCTTCTCCTTTTTAAGATTTGGGCAGTTTGTTTTGATATGCCCTGTTTCACCACATTCATAACATTTAACTTGCTCACCTTGCTTTTTCCCTTTGCGGTCATATTCTTTTCGCATGAATTTTTGGAACTTTTTGATGATGAGTCCGAATTCGCTATCTCCATCCTCTTCAATTGGTGATTGACTTGTGCTCGCCTTTAGAGCAATCTTTTGCCTTCTTTGTTCATCAATAACAGGGTTAAGAATAGTGGATTCATAAGTCTTAAGATTACCTCTAAGAGCGTCTATGGTGACGTTCGTGATTCCAATTGACTCTTGAATCGCATCGGCCTTTGATCGCCATGCCGGTGTTAGACTCCTAAGGATTTTTCGAACTAGTTCTTTGTCTGTGAACGTCTTCTTGAGCGCGTGGAGATCATTCACTATTGATGAGAACCGCTCAAACATCTCGTCTACCTTTTCGCCTTCCTTCATATGGAACAATTCGTAAGCATGAGTTAAAAAGTCAATTTTAGCTTCTCTTACCTGGTCAGTCCCTTCGTAAGTGACCTCAAGCTTGTCCCACATTTCTTTCGCTGTTTTGCAGCAGGAGATTTTCCTGTAATCATTAGCATTAACAGCACAAAGTAATAAATTAATAGCTTTAAAATTATTTTGGACCATTCGATTATCCTCGGCGTTGAATTCCTCTTCTGATTTTGGCACCCATTCTCCTTCCACCTTTTTGACAGGAACCTCATTTCCTTTGGTGTACACCTTCCACAAGTAAGGGCTATTTGATCTGACGAATATCTGCATCCTTTCTTTCCAATATGAATAATTAGTCCCGTTAAACAAAGGAGGTCTTGTGGGGCACTGTCCTTCATCAATACCTGCAAAAGAGTCTAGAGTAGAAGCCATGGAAAGATTCTCTCAAACGGTTAAGTCTTTCAGAGAGTATGGCTCTGATACCAATTGTTGGACAATACGCTTTACGCTAGAGGGGGGGGGGGTGAATAGCGTTTTAAAAATATTAAGCGTTTTAGTGCGGAATTTAAAAACTTTGCAGAAATTAAAACAAGTGCAGTAGAATAAACTTACACAATGATGTATCCTGGTTGGCCACAAACGTGGTTAGTCCAGTCCCCGAGAGACTCTCTCGAGATTTCCACTAAACTTGTCAAGCTTACGGGTGCTTAACAAACCGTTACAGCTGAGGACACAAGCCTCACCTAGTTGCTCGGGGATCACAATCCCAAAGACTTCAATTGCTCGGGGATGCCAATCCCAAAGACTTCAATTGCTCGGGGATAACAATCCCAAAGACTTCAACTGCTCGGGGATAACAATCCCAAAGACTTCAACTGCTCGGGGATAACAATCCCAAAGACTTCAACTGCTCGGGGATAACAATCCCAAAGACTTCAACTGCTCGGGGATAACAATCCCAAAGACTTCAACTGCTCGGGGATAACAATCCCAAAGACTTCAACTGCTCGGGGATAACAATCCCAAAGACTTCAACCGAGGAATCACAAGTTCCTCAACAAACGAGAATCGCAATTCTCTTACAAACACAAAACACACTCACTTTACAAAGCACTCCTTAATGAGTAGATATGAGTAGAAATAGTACGCTCAAGATCACAACAACTTAGCTCAATAGAATGGCTCTTCAAAAAGCTTTATGGATGAATGGAAAATGATGATCAATGTAAGAAAGCTTTTAGCAATGAAAATACTCAAAGTGTATATGTTGTTGTTGTGAAAACACTGAGTTGAAGCTGTATTTATAGGTGAAAAACTCAGTCTTACCGTTGTCTAATTGCCAATTAAGGATTGCTGAAATTACTCAGTGACAATCGATTGTCAAGGCTAAACAATCGATTGTTTGCCTATCAGATTAAAAATTCAATCCCAGATTTTACGTCAACAATCGATTACTTCAAATCAATAATCGATTATTTATAACGTTAAGAAATCCTTTCCAATTTTTGGCATAAAACATCGATTGTCCGGAAATCAACAATCGATTATTTTAACAACGTTCAGAAAATCTTTTCCAGATTTTAAGCAAAACATCGATTGTTAAATATCAACAATCGATTACCTGAAGGTAATTGAAAATATATGACAACGGTCAGCTTCAACAATCGATTATCAAATGGAATAATCGATTATTAATTAATTTCAAAACTCTCTGTCTCATATATAATCGATTATCAAAAGCCACAATCGATTATCATTTTATTTAAAATCACTGGGAGACATTTTTCTCATTCTAATCGATTACCATTAGTTCATAATCGATTTTTATGAGTTTTGAAAACTTTGCCTCAGTTAACAATCGATTATCATAAGTACACAATCGATTGTTATGCAGTTTGCAAAAACCTGATGTTAACTGACTTACTCACAATCGATTATCATTAATTCACAATCGATTGTCATGCAGTCTTGGCTTAGAGATACTCGATTATCATAAGTACATAATCGATTATCTTAGCCCAGATTTTTGAGGCATGCTTGGAAAACATTTTAACAAATGTAAATATGCATAGTTTAAAATCATTTGACACTTAATTTAAATATGCATGATTTTGGAAAAATAATTTTAGTAGAGAAGCCATGTTATGAGCCAAGTTGAGGAATCAAGATCACAATTAATATTGACTCAATTATAACATTTCTAAACTTTGTCTTGAGCTTCTTGTAATGCATCCATTTTGTGCTTGTCCTTGAGTACTGCTATATATCGCTTTTTGCTTTGTTTGACATTCATCAAAACCTACAAAAGAACACGCGTTTAGTATATTGCATTTGAAACGTGTTTCCAACATTAAAAATATTGGTAACAAAAGATTCCTAAGTAAGGTTTACTTCTCCATTATCTTCATCATCTATTTCTTGATCTACTCCATTTATAAAAGAGGATAAATAAAGTTATCACCCTTCAAGAGAATTCGGTCTAAGAATACTCTAGCATAAATTGCCATGAAAAAAGAGAAGAACAAAACTCCAGAACTGTTATAAATAGAACTCTAATTAGAGTGAATGTCTATCTTATAGAAGAGTTTTACTTTGAGGCTAAGTCTTTTCTATGCCTATAAATAGAGGGGTCTTACCCCATTGTAAATCATCCCAAAAGTATCAATAAGAATACTCCTCTCTCTACTTCTCTCTATATTGTTCTTGTTCTTGTATTATTGTTCTTGTTCTTATATTATTTCATAACACGTTATCAGCACGAGACTCTACCGTCTCAAGAATCCTCTTGAGAAAATTAAGGTATTTCCCTTTTTCCGAATTTGGTTTTAATTATGTCTGATATTATGAAAAGAAAGTTCGTTGCCCTTGAAATTTCGGGCAAGAACTATATGACATGGGTGTTGGATGCTGAAATCCACTTAGATGCTATGGGTCTTGGAGACGCCATTAAAGACAGAGATAAAGCATCCACCCAAGACTGTGCTAAGGCCTTGATTTTCTTGCACCATCACCTTGATGAAGGTTTGAAGATTGAATATCTCACAGTCAAAGATCCACTGATCTTGTGGAATGTCTTAAAGGAGAGATATGACAACCTGAAGTTGGTCACTCTGCCACAAGCACGATATGATTGGGCTCATCTGAGGCTCCAAGACTTTAAGTCTGTTTCTATATATAATTCTGCAATGTTCAGAATTACTTCTAAATTGAAACTCTGTGGAGATAATATCTCTGATTATGATATGCTTGAGAAAACGTTTACAACGTTTCATGCCTCCAATATGGTACTGCAACAACAGTACAGAGAGAAAGGTTTCAAAAAGTACTCTGAACTGATTTCTCTTCTCCTTGTGGCTGAGCGAAATAATGACCTGCTCATGAGAAATCACGAAAATCGACCCACTGGGTCTACACCATTGCCTGAAGCAGATAAGGTGTATTCTCATTATGCCAAGCATGGAAAAGGCCATGGATCTAGTCATGGTCGTGGTCGTAATCGGGGTCATGGCCGTGGACGTAGAAAAGGAAGAAATTTCCCTGATGTCCGTCACCCCCCAAAGAGATATAACCACCAAAAGCAGAAACGAGATTATGAGGATCCAAAGGCAAATAGTTCAGAAACTATATGCTATCGTTGCGGTGGAAAAGGGCACTGGTCAAAAGCTTGCCATGTACCAAGACATTTGGTTGATCTTTATCAAGCATCTCTAAAGAATAAAGGCCCTGAAACAAATTTTGTCTCTGACGACAATTTTGACATCACCCACCTGGATGTGGCAAACTTCTTTGAGCACCCTGAGGGGAAAATAGACCACTTAATCGGTGATGGATCTGTGATGAAGGAAGATGGAATTGTTTGATTTTATTTGTATTAGTTAGTGAATAAACTAATAGTCATTAGTATCAGCTCGTATTAGTTAGTTTATGATATAATGTTAGTATTAGTTCTTTAGAATGTTTCAATATGCTTAAATTTCAAAGATATTTTTATTTTTCAGTAGAGTTAATCGACTAACCTAACAGTTAGTCGATTATCTAATATTTCGCATTAAAACTGCAAAACAATCGATTATATACTTGTTAACAATCGATTATATTAAGACAATGTGATCTGAAGTTTTTCAAAATAGCAAATAATCGATTATGTATGTTTAACAATCGATTATATTAAGACAGTGTGATCTGAAGTTTTTCAAAATAGCAAATAATCGATTATGTATGTTTAACAATCGATTATATTAAGACAGTGTGATCTGAAGTTTTTCAAAATAGCAAATAATCGATTATGTATGTTTAACAATCGATTATATTAAGACAGTGTGATCTGAAAATTTTCAAATTAGAAAATAATCGATTATGTATGTTTAACAATCGATTACATTGTGACAGTGCTTAAACTAAAATTTTCAAACTGCAAAGTAATCGATTATGGAAAACATATAATCGACTATCTGATTTAGTTAGTCAACTAACCTCAGCAGATTTTGAAAATATTGTTTAAATGTGAAACAAACGGATTGAATTTGTTTATTCTCATGTTCGTGTATTTTCTTTTGTATGTCAAACCATGGGAAAGCAAATATGGATATCTCACAAAGCAATCTTGGATCAAATATTTGTTTAGTTGATTCATGTACTACACATACGATACTCAAAGAAAAGAAATATTTCTCTCAACTAAGTATGTGTAAGGTAGATGTTACTACAATCTCTGGTAGTAGTAAATTGATTGAAGGCTCCGGAAGAGCAACTATAACTCTGCCTAGAGGAACAATGTTTATCATAGAGAATGCAATGTTCTCCTCCAAGTCTAAGAGAAACTTGTTGAGTTTTAAAGATATACGCCGGAATGGCTATCATGTTGAGACAGTAGATGAGAATAATCTTGAATATCTCATCATTACAAAGAATGTCTCTGGCCAAAAAAGGGTTATTGAGAAATTCCTGTCTTTATCTTGTGGCCTGTATTGGACAAAAATTAGTGCAATTGAGGCACATTCAACAGTAAACCAAAAGGTTACTGATTCCAATACTTTTGTACTTTGGCATGATCGATTGGGACACCCTGGATCAATCATGATGAGACGGATTATAGAAAGCTCATATGGGCATCCGTTAAAGAATTTCAAGATTCTTTTAAATAATGAATTTTCTTGCACTTCTTGTTATCAAGGCAAGTTAATTACAAGACCATCACCAACAAAGGTTGGGACTGAGTCACCTACGTTTTTGGAACGTATACAAGGGGACATTTGTGGACCTATTCACCCACCTAGTGGGTCTTTTAGATATTTTATGGTCCTAATAGACGCATCCTGTAGATGGTCTCATGTGTGCCTGTTGTCATCACGCAACCTTGCGTTTGCAAAACTAATGGCACAAATAATTCGACTACGAGCACAATTTCCTGATAATCCAATAAAGTCTATTAGACTGGATAATGCTGCTGAGTTTTCATCCCAAGCATTTAATGATTATTGCTTATCAATTGGGATAAAAGTGGAACATTCTGTAACTCATGTTTACACTCAAAACGGTCTTGCAGAATCATTAATTAAACGCTTGCAGTTGATTGCAAGACCATTACTCATGAAAACGAGACTGCCCACTTCGGTATAGGGTCACGCCATTTTGCATGCAGCAATGCTAATTCGTCTCAGACCGACGAATTATCACAAATATTCCCCGTTGCAATTGGTTTTGGGTCATGAACCCAATATATCCCATTTAAGAATCTTTGGATGCGCAGTATATGTGCCTATAGCACCGCCATACCGCACCAAAATGGGTCCGCAAAGAAGGTTAGGAATATATTTGTGAAAAAGAGGTGCAAAAGATTATCCATTTGCAAAGAATAGCAAATCAAATGCCTGACGCATTTACGGACTTGAAAAGGATAACAAAATCCCACATCCCCGCGGAGAATGTTCCAATCCGTATTGATGTCCCTGTTGGACAATCATCTAGTGTCATATCCAATGAGTCGAATGCACGCCTGAAGCGTGGCAGGCCATTAGGTTCCAAAGATCGAAATCCTAGAAAGAGGAAGCAAACGATCAAAATGACACTACGAAAGAATCTCATGGGGAAATTCATGATTTAATAAATTCTGAGATTCATGAAGAATCCTTTGAGCCCGAGACTCAGGAAAATAAGGAACTATCCATAAATCCAATCGATATTGAGGCAAATTTTAATCGAGTGGATATAGTGGTGGATTATGTCTTTGCGTTTAATGTCGCATCTAGCATTATGCAAGAAAATGAGGATCTTGAACCTCAATCTGTTGGAGCATATCGAAAAAGACATGATTGGCCAAAATGGCAAGAAGCAATTCAATCAGAATTGAATTCGCTGGCAAAACGTGAAGTTTTTGGCCCTATAGTTGAAACACCTAATGGTGTTAAGCCTGTTAGCTATAAAAGGGTCTTTGTACGCAAGAGAAATGAGAAAAACGAGGTAGAAAGATATAAGGCACGCCTTGTTGCACAAGGATTTTCTCAAAGGCCTGGTGTCGATTATGAAGAGACATATTCGCCTATAATGGATGCCATAACTTTTCGTTATCTCATTAGTTTTGCTGTCCTTGAAAAGTTTGACATGCATTTAATGGATGTGGTTACTGCCTATCTTTATGACTCACTTGATAATGAGATATACATGAAAATTCCCGATGGACTCAAAATGCCAAACGCTCATAATTCAAAGTCCCGGGAAATATTTTCAATCAAATTGCAAAGATCCTTGTATGGTCTAAAGCAATCAGGACGAATGTGGTATAATTGTCTTAGTGAGTATTTATTAAAAGAAGGCTATATAAATGATGCCATTTTCCCGTGTGTTTTTATAAAGAAAACAACATCGGAATTTGTTGTACTTGCCGTATATGTCAATGACATAAACCTTATTGGAACCCCCATAGAACTCCAAAAGGCAATTGATTATCTAAAGAATGAATTCGAGATGAAAGATCCCGGAAAGACAAAATTATGTCTTGGTTTGCAAATTGAATATTTGGCAAACGGAATTTTTGTTCATCAATCTACCTATATAGAAAAGGTACTAAAACGGTTTTACATGGATGGAGCACATCCTTTAAGTACTCCGATGGTTGTTCGATCACTTGATGTGAATAAAGATCCATTCCGACCGCAAGAAAGGAATGAATAGCTACTTGGTCCTGAAGTACCATATCTTAGTGCAATTGGCGCACTAATGTACCTTGCAAATACCACAAGGCCTGACATAACCTTTTTAGTTAATGTCTTAGCAAGGTATAGCTCGGCTCCCACAAGGAGACATTGGAATGGGATCAAACATATATTGCGGTACCTAAAAGGGACTACCGATATGGGCTTATTTTATGGCAATAATTGCAGTCCTGATCTTGTTGGTTATGCTGATGCTGGATATTTATCCGACCCGCACAAGGCTCGATCTCAAACGGGTTATGTGTTTACCTGTGGAGGCACCGCCGTATCTTGGCGATCGACTAAGCAATCAATTGTGGCTACATCATCTAATCATGCCGAGATAATCGCTATTCATGAAGCAAGTCGGGAGTGTGTGTGGTTGAGGTCTATAATACATCATATTCAAGACAAATGTGATTTGAAGTGTAACAAACTACCCACGACTTTGTATGAAGACAATGCAGCATGTATAGCTCAATTGAAGGGAGGATTCATAAAAGGAGATAGAACAAAGCATATTTCACCAAAGTTATTTTTCACACATGATCTTCAAAAGAATGGTGATATCAATGTGCATCAGATTCGTTCAAGCGATAATATGGCTGATTTGTTCACAAAATCTCTACCAACGTCAACCTTCAAGAAGCTGGTTCACAAGATCGGAATGCGAAAACTCAAGGATATGAATTGATGCTCCTTTCAGGGGGAGTTAATGCGCGTTGCACTCTTTTTCCCTTACAAGGTTTTGTCCCAATGGGTTTTCCTTGCAAGGTTTTTAACGAGGCAACCAATAGACGCATATTCAAACATGTGTACTCTTTTTCCTTTTCTATAATTTTTTCCCATTGGGTTTTGTTTTAGTTAATGTTTTAACGAGGCACATTATTGAATAGACATTCAAGGGGGAGTGTTATAAATAGAACTCTAATTAGAGTGAATGTCTATCTTATAGAAGAGTTTTACTTTGAGGCTAAGTCTTTTCTATGCCTATAAATAGAGGGGTCTTACCCCATTGTAAATCATCCCAAAAGTATCAATAAGAATACTCCTCTCTTTACTTCTCTCTATATTGTTCTTGTATTATTGTTCTTGTTCTTATATTATTTCATAACAAGAAAATGCATGAGCCTCAACATAATGTAGAAGAACATAAATCGAGGTTCCCAATCACAGCACGAGACATCTCATGAGTAAAAAGACCACAATTTTTGCAAAAAGGATACACAAAAACAATAAAAAATTCCACAAGCAGCAATACCTAGTCAGGACATCTATGATAAGCTTGTTCCTTTAAATAAATAGAATCCTCAATAAAATTATTTACCAAAGACAAGATGCAACTCAATCAAGAGTAACACTTCTCTAAATTCTAAGTCCGCTACAAGAATCCAACTGTATTGTTTTTTTTTCTTAACAAAAAACAGGGTCAGAGTAAAAAATGTTAAACCAACTGGTCGCTAGATAGGAAGTACACAAAGCTTCATCCATTCAGGACTCTCCAAAAACCAAAATTCTCCACAAGGTTTAGGAAGATACATGCAAAAGAAGAAAACTGAATCATCTTTTATAAGCAAGTGCCATACTGTATTTTCTGTAAAAGCTATGAACTATTTGGGTGCTTTATATTCTGCATAGGCAATAAAAGACTTATTGCATAACTTTCATAATTTTCAAGCGTTATAGTTCACTGGGAATTCCAAAAGTTAATATCTAAAAGTTAATAGTAAGATGTTTCATTTTTCTTCTCTTTTCTCTTTTCTCTTTTTCCTACAAATTTATGTGTACATTTACACATAACTGGTGCCTGGTGGTATTATACGTACGCCTTATCTAGTGTCTAAATTTCATTTCTTATGTGGTTAAATAAGTTTATCTCTTGGTATATACAATGAAAATTGCCGAGAACCGAAAGTGGATAAAAAATAGACATCTCCCTGGTCGAACAATCATTTATGCGACCATCTCATTTAAAAGTCAACCATCAAAGAAAACATATATTTGAATATTTAAATATGTATTTAACATTTGATAATCAAGAATACTTCCTGAGATATATTCCATACGAGTTCATTATGAAGGAAGACGTGCAAATATTAGCTTATCGTTCATTCTCAGATCTAGAAAAACTTTTGATATTTAACCATCAAATTTGGCTCACATATATTTGTGGCAGCCACCTCGTTCATGCATTATGATATCTGGATAGTATATAGCATAAAAATGACCAAAAATCTAAAGAAGAAAGTACATAGCATAAAATCAACCAACATAGAAATGGAAGCTGTTATAAGAGAAGTTGGATACCAATAATATCGAAATAGGCACATCTATCGGAAGAAAAAAGATATTACCTTATCCACTCTGCCTTGAACCAAAGCAAAATCCCAATCAAGGAAGGAGGAGAAGAAGAAGAAACAGAAAAAGATGTATAACGTTTGTTACATACTGACCTTGATTGTTACTACCATCAAATGGTCGACTGTTTAGTTGAATGACTTATTGTATAGAGGAAGCTTCTACAGGTGAACATGCACCGAACCTTGACATGTCAGGATCAAGTCGCAAATTTGGGTTCTGCAAATAAATGAGTCAACCACTGGACAAGAACTCACAAAGTGCTATTATGGTTCACTTACCAAAGACAATACAAGATATTTTGGATGTAATTACCTTGTGAGAATCGGATTTCTAATGTTTAAGACAAGAGAGTTTGGATGAACCCATTAATCAGGAATACTACAAATTAATTTTACAGTATGTTTAGAATATGAACGCTTAATATCAAAGCCAGATCTCTGAAATGTAACAACAAATTGCAGCACTGCAGAGAAAATAAACGAGTGGAAGAAGAAAAAAATAAAATGAAAGAGAAATTTAAGTGGTTGGAGCAGAAAATAATGGATGGTAGTGAATAAACAAACACATGTATGTGTTAAGTGTTGTATTTTATCTTTATGTATTATGTGTCATTTATTTTCATCAGTTGTATTAAATTTAAATTATGTTAAGTTGCTATGTTTGTTTTGCCCAATTTTACTATTAAAATAACAATGACATACTGAATAAAAATATAATGCACATATAATGCTAAACCATAGATGATAACAACAAGGATGAGAATCCAATCTAGAGTAAGGATTTCATAAGTAAATGCGGAAGCAATAACAATAAGAAATTGAATGACTAGAATTAAAGTGCAAAAATAAAGGATATGGAAAAATCCAGGGAAAGAATTCTAAGAAGCAAGTTCTATAGCCTTGACAAGATCCAATAAACAAAGTTTTGATTTATTGAAGAAATCAAACGCCTTTAATTAAGAACAAATAAAAAATAATAGATTAGAATCTTGACCGCTTACGAGTAACTTGAGACAATAATTAATAATTAGTATTAATCGCCTTCTAAGGATACCACAGAGAAATTAATAATATCACAATAAAGAAGTTATCTTACTACCTTGAACTATGAAGTGAAGGTTGAAGATAAATCTCAAAGCATAAGTAACAAAGATTCAAAAGAACTCTCAAAGTATAATATTATTAATCAATAATGAAGTACCATAATGAATGAAAAAAACTCCTATTTATAGTAGTAAAGAGTCCATAAAACTAGATTGGGTGGCTGGCAAGGCAAACCCTAACTTGAAGGCTAAGCTAAATACTAGAAAACCTAATAAAACTAATAAAAATAAGAGGGTGGATGGCCAAATCCTTTTGGCATAGATTTGAGCCTTAAAATTACTAGTTTGGACCATTGATTTGGACTCTAATTGGGCTCCCATTGAAATACCCCCTTTTGGATCTCCTTTAAGCTCATTTTAAGCTCTTTTAAGTGCCCTTTTGGTGGACTTCTAGGGCTGATATTGGGACCCAATATTCCTCCTTTTGGACATTAAAATGGGCCACAAAATAATTGTAAAACTTTAAAAATTCATCTTCTTTAGGCTTGAGCTCTTCCTCTACAATTAAAAGTTTTTTTATTTGCCATTGAAGTCCAGCAACCTTAATATACAATTCTTTAGCTTGAGATCTTGTAAATGTCCTTCTTGGAGCTTCTAAAACTCGATCATTGTCCTTCATCCTATTAATAGATAAAGTTGCTATTATTTATTGATTTTCATATGTACATAAAATAAAAATCAATTAATGTGTCCCATAACCTTTTTACTATAAAGCAGTCGCTGACCTCAGGCGCATCGCATCCCGTCCGGCTATACTATCAGGATAGTACTCATTACTGCGCCTCTTTATCGGAGGATGAGGTGCAAAATGATCGTCAGTAAGGCTAGCAGTCTTGGTAGAAGGGGTCTTCAGTGCAACAATTACCTACAAAATAATGACATATTTTAGTATATGAGATATATAATAGTAATGTAGGGGTTGACTGCATACAAATAATTAAAATATCTTTACCATGGCCTCAGCGGGCTCCTAAATATACTCATCTGTTTTAGACATGTGAGTGTCGCACCTAGTGGCCTCAGCGACAGGCAGGGATGATGGCTTCAAAAAAAAAGCTTTAGATATTTTGACTAATCATGTCACGATTCAGATTTTCCACACTCGAGAGTCGTGATGGAGACTACAAATGAAAGCCATACAAGCCGACAATCACATATTTTATTATCTTTTTTTCTTATCTTTACAATTTCACAAGTTAACATCTGATCAACAACGGAATAAAAAGTGCGGAAGACAAAATTCAACAATTTAACTAAATACTAGTACGAAATTAAAAATACAACTCCACCAGAACTTGTGTCATACTGTCACGTTCTAACTAAGATTACTACAAATAAGGTCTGAAAAAAGATAATAGATGTCTGTCTATGAAATAAGTAGGAACAGAAAGAATGTAGGGTAGAAGGGGATGCAAAGGCCTGCGGGCGTCTGGAGGACCACCTCGGGCCTCCGCTGGATTGAAGGCAGCAAGCTCACTGTTGTCCAAATTCTCCAGCACCGGAATCTCCACACCTTGCAGAGTGTAGTATCAGCACAACCGACCCCATGTGCTGGTAAGTGTCGAGCCTAACCTCGGCGAAGTAGTGACGAGGTTAGGAGAAGACTACCAAATAAACCTGTATAGTTAAATCATATACGGTAAATAATAATAACAAAAACTAGGAGTTAAAGATGGAAAGAGGTAACATGCTGCGAGGAATATGAAGTGCTAATAAAATTTCAGTAGAGAAGCACAAAGAACACCATAATTTCATATAAACAAGAATAAGGAAAATAGTAACAAATTAATATTCACTTTTATTTACCGCGAAAATGGTAATAACAATTAAATTTGTTGAGAGGACTTTAAAAATATGTGATCTATTTTTATGCTAGTTGTTAGAGCAGTGGATGCTAGATATGCGAGGTTTAATGACGGAATACGACTAAAATACAGTTATGATCAAATCGAGGGGCTTGTTATCCGAACCTCAGACTGATTGATGAGGGCCTCGAGGTCGATGCTTGGGCTCGAGCTTGAGCTATCGGGGGTAACTGGGACTAACTGCTAGGATATAACTAAAAGGAGGCTCTTTGTGGCCAATGTCAAGTTATAATTGAAGAACATGTATGAAAGCAATGACTGAAAGAGGTAGCCTCGAGCGAGTACGTTAAAGAGAAAAGAGAGAGAGAGAGAGAGAGAGAGAGAGAGAGAGAGAGAGAGAGAGAGAGAGAGAGAGAGTTGTTATTGATCTTGTGTAGAATAGTTGGAGCAACAGGCACCCATTACAATGTAACGAGGATCCCCTTTATATAGGAGGGGAATCCCGTTATAGTACAAAATATATTAATTGTAAACGCATGGAGATGAGACGGCTAGACGCGACGCTTTGATACAGGCTCTGGGTAGGCCGGCTTTGTCCAACTCTATCGTGTGCATTGGAAATTACCCATTTTACTCTAGCCTCGATCTATGTCCTCTTTAAGTTGGGCCTCAACGATCCCCCAGGGAGGAAACTCAGTCACAACTTCGCATCCTCAGGGTCTCTAGGTGTTCTTCTAAGGTGACTCGATAGATAGAAATTAGGCCCTTTGATTTCACCACGTACAAGTAGTATCCACGTTACTTAGAACAAAGCGATAGGAAACAATTCTGATACCCGACTCCTCGTGCTTCCCCTGACGACATTATAGCGATGATGCAGCCTATGGCGCGAGTTTTTATGATAATCGAGACATCCTATGGACTTGTGTTTTTGACATCATTCAATGCACTATCGATTACTATTCTTCAAAAGTGAAAGTACCACCGTCAATTCAATTTTTCAATAACACAGTAATTGTATCCTCCGATTAGTCTTCCAAAGGCCTTCATGAGCGTGTCACTATCTCTTATAATGGGGGTGTTCTGGCATTATTTTCTATCCAAATGTCTTCCTATGCTCATTCACCCCTTTATCCTCACCATCCTCCTCTATTATTGGTCCCCATGTTTGGAGTTCACGGCCTTAGAGTTGCTTGGAAGCGATCCAATAGGCCGTGTCATGTCCTTTTGCTTGAACTCCCCTTTGTCGAGCACGATTATATGATTCTTTCACTGCTGCTGCTGCTGTTGTTGTTACATCTATTGTCTCTGTCCTTATTGGCTCGAGACGATGATATACGAGGGTCGACTTTCCTCGCTTGTAAAAAGTTCTTCGGACTATATACCACCGCTCACCTTCATACCCCGTCTTGACATGGCATTTTGCCCTGGGCTGGAAGTAGCCATGCAAGCGAGGCCGATGCTCACTAGGTCTGCTTTCTCTTCGAGGTTCTCTAGGCCAGTGAGAGTCCTCGACCTTTGGTGGGCAATGGCATTTTTTCATCCCTCCATGATTCTCGATCTATTCTTTTGGGATATCAGTGTAGAAGTCCGGGATAAGGCTTCTGAGGATGCATGCCCGGAGCAGTTTGTTGCAGGAGGCGGACATTCGAGAGTAGACTGGGCTCTATGCTTGTACCATGTGTGTTCATCCCTTTGCTTTTTAGTTTCCATGTAAAGACCCATTGCCGGCTATTTTATTGTATGTAAGGACCCCCAGAGGGCCGTTGTAAGACAATACGTATGAAACATGAAGGCATCTTAATTACATCTGATTTTGATATTTTCCATGTTCTTGTATACTCTTGTGCGTTTGCGGGGTCTTTGAATGTATGGTTCTGTTAACAATCGTAAATATTCTTTTTGGTCTTTGGTCGATAGAAATGGATCCTTTCCGAGCTCATTGTTGTTCCCCGGATCAAGCCCAAAGTAGCCCGGTAAACTTGGATCATCAGACCCTCGATCCTCGTGGAGATAAAGCACCAAAGTGAAAGTCGACTTCGGGCACTTGGAGATTTTACTTTGAGCTTGATGTAGATAACCTTTTAAGGTGTTGTAGGCGGGTCTCTGATGACGGGCTATTTGTACTTAGGCGACTTCCTGGGGTTGAGCCATCATAGATGGAGCTCGAAGTGCTTATTATTCTCTTTGAGAGGAACCTCGAAACCCGAGCCAAAGCCACTGGCCCCCCGGGCCTAACTTGGGTAGGAGAATCGTTGTTGTTTTCCTATATATATATATATATATATATATATGGGGTTTCTCCTGCTTCTTGGAAGATCCCATTATTTTAGGTAGCTACCCTTCTGTTTTGGCACCGAGTCCTTCATTACCTTAGCACCAAGGAGTTCGAATAGGTTCCCGCTTCTGTTTGCTAGTTCTGCCATAGCCGTGGCTGATACTTGAGGTCCTGCCCGGCAGGGAGGGGAGAGTTCCACTCTCAGTGCTCAGGATTTACGGGAGTTTACTTTGAAGACTATGTCTTTGATAAGAGATGAGCATCTAGAGATAGTGATGAGAAACTGCAGATGGGGCGAGGGGTCGTTGCAGGCGCTTTCCCCGGATGCGGGTATTATAGACCTCGTTGGTGGGTTCCTGAATATGTACTTATACCCTTTTGTACGAAGGCCCATTGATATGGTCGTACTCGATTTTTGTTTAAAGTATGGTGTTACTTTGGTGCAGATACACCTTTCGTTTTGGTTAGTAGTGCTGATGATGATGTTCTTTGCGGAGAAGGCAAGGCTTAAATTCACGCTCAGTCACCTCGTCAGGATGTACCGGCCCTTTCATCATCGAGGCCTGCTAACCTTGTGGTGCTATTCGTCCATGCCCATTGTTGTTGATGATGAGGAAGATGGAGATCGAGAGTGGGTCAGTCGATTCATCCGGGGCCAGACAAATGACGTTATCCCAGGAGAACTTATGCCATTTCCCGAGGAATGGAATTACACGCATCAGGGAGTGTATCATGCTTTCTTAGATTCGCTCATGGCGAAAGCCAGTTTAGTAATTATTTTTCCTTCTTTTCTGTAGTAGTTTCATGGGCTTTGGGTGAAGTTCCTAATTTGCGCAGCTGGGTTCGGGGCTAGCAACCCATTCCACTTATGACGAGTGTAGGGGGCGAGATGTGTTCCCGCGGCAGATGAGAAGCAAAATTCCAAGGTATGTTTGTACACTAATTTTACCTTGCCCTTCATACATTTGGGATGACATTTTCCTCCTTTTATGTAGTGACCTTGCCGTCGTAGGTATCGGAAGGTCCCCAGGGGCGAGGCTATGCTCCTCTAGAGAGGGGGAGGAGTCGTCATCTTTCGAGCCAAGGGAAGATGGTGATAAATAGGATATGCACTCGCAGTGCGATAGAGGTTTTAGTATGTCTAAATGGTTCCGAGTCTTTGTGGAAAAAACATCGCTCGAGCCTGTTGTACCTGAAGTCTCCTATTCCAGAACAACGGTTCCTCCGAGTTATCATGCTCTGATCGAGGATGGTTCTACCAGGGCCGGACCAACAGAATTGTGCTCAGCCTTCGAGGAAGTCCGTCGGATTCACTTCACAGTGAGTTTATGCATAGGCCTTCCATATATCATGTCTTCTCTTCCTGATCGATTTTTCCTTCCGCAGGACTTTAATAGGCATAGGTCTGAGCTGCTCTGTCATGGGGATAGGTTTTGGAAAGCTTTGGATGAGGGTAGGTACCTTAGGCTCCTCTGCAAGGAGAAGGAAGTTGAGTTGATGCACTGTCGATATGAGGTGTACTGGAGCTCGAATTATAAGAGCTATTTGATGGATCAGGTAACTTCTCGTGGTATGAGTTTTGCTTTTTAACCTTTTATGTTAACTTTTGCCTATCTTAGTTGTAGAAAATGATGGAGTTTAGAGGAGAAGTCGACCGAGCTAGGAATGACTGTGGCGAGCTAAGAGCTTAGGTGTAGGCTCAAGCTTCAGAGGAGAAGGGTGCCTTAGTTAATGTTCCTACCTTTGAGGCCCAACTCCACTTGGCTCGTGAGAATGCTTCAAGAGGAAATGATCATGAAGCTCTAGTCCAAACTTTCGAAGGTCAGGGATGAGATCGTTGATGCTCGGGCTGAAGCAGCATTGAGTCGGACTATGGCTGATAAGGAGATGGAGATTCATTTGAAGGATGATACTGATGCCCAAGCCGAGTTGAAGAGAGCCCTCGATCGTGAGGAGAGTAACAAGGAGTATATTATTTGCAGATCCCAAAGAAAGATACTTGAAGAGATCGGAACCAGGGGCATTATTCTCCTGGAAGAGCTTGCTCAAGTGAGGGTGGACAAGCGTGATGCTTTTTCACTTATGGCTGATGCCGCGGAGAGTGAAAATGAGGTTGTAGGACAAAGACTTTGCCATTTTGTATGTGATATTTGGAGGGATCTTTTGTTGATGAAGAATGCACTTTTTGTGTATGTAAATAAAAGAAATGTTGAAGCATCATTTCCTATGTATCTCTTTCTACTTTGCTTCTAACTAGGTGGACTGGTTTCAGAGTTGGCGAGAATCCTTAGATTCATAATATGGCTCTGGGGCTCATCAGACATGCCCGGGGTTCTAACACGTTCGATCGATGCGACCTTTAGTGTATGCTGGCGTTGGAGACCTTATGTTTTTGCTTGACTGTCTTGGGTGTAGTCTCCGAGTTGGATTATGACTTGAGCTCAATTAACCCTCAAGTTTTTTATTTTCACGGGCTGCGGCAATAGCTCCTACGCCTTGGGTCGGAGCAACCTTTTGTGTATATGGCTCTAAGGATCATGAAGCTGGCGATGACGGCTCTTATGCTATGCCCTTAGGCAGGTGTAGTTAACTATTTTGGATCCAGTCTCTGAATTGGGTTATGACTCGAGCTCATTTTGATCCTCAAGTTTTCAAATTTTATGCTGGCAATAGTGGCTCTTACGTTTTTGGTTTTTGTCACCTTTTACACATGTGGCTCTCAGGCTCGTGAAGCTGGCGATGATGGCTCTTACGCTATACCCTTAGGCATGTATAGTTAACTATTTTGGATATGGTCTCAAAATTGAGTTATGACTCTATCTCACTTTGACCCTCAAGTTTTCAATTTTTGAGCTGGTGATAGTAGCTCTTACGCTTTTGGTCGTTGCGACCTTTTAGTGTGTGGTCCTAAGGTTCATTTGGCTGGCGACAATGGATTTTACACTTTTTTCGCATAGGCATATGTAGGCTTTGTTTTCCTCTCTTTAAGTACTTTTTTAAAATAATTTTTCTTACCCGTTGTCGGTTCGGGAAGAACCTCAATTTCAAGTCATTAGCGGCGATGTTTGAGCACCTCAAAAGATTTAGCTCGTAGGTTGAGTTGCTCAAAACCTTGTGACTTTGAGATGACATGGTCGAAGCTCGTTTGCTTGTCGAGGATACCCTATTTTAATCGATTTTATAAAGTAGATTCAAAGTAATGGCCTATGACTTTATAGCGACCGTCGGGCGGCCCCCAGTAGCGTTAATTTGGCTGGTGTAGCCATATTGACCATAGTCATTTATGTTTGGCCGGAGCAATTTTTTGATCCCGAGTGTGGTGTTTTAGGCGTCTACATCGAGGGTATTCCCTTTCGGGAGTCTTAAAAATGCGGCATATAGCCTAATCTTCAGGATCGTGTTTTATGCCTGTAGTAAGGTCATACAAAATTTTCATGCTTGTTGAGATTTTACAGTTTTTCATGCATATTGAGTTATTACAGTTTTTTCATGCCTGTTGAGTTCTTACAGCTTTTTCATGCCTGTTGAGGTCTTACAATTTTTGTTGTTATGTTAAATAGTTCTTGCTAGACCGAGTTTACCTGCTTGGGATCATATGGCCTCGGGTTTTTACGTGAATGGTGATTGGCGACTGTCTCTGAGTGATCAAGTTTGCTTAGGCTCGAAGGCCGTTGCTCATGAGCTCGTAATTGCCTCATTGAGGGCGTATGAGCATTATTGACGCTAGTCTCCGTGAATTTGGGGACGTACTTGATGGAGGGATCCTTGCTGTGAACATGCTGAATTTCTTTGGAGTACAAGATGCTTTTTGTGAAAGATATTCTTTGATTGCATGGCATAAGTATATGTTGTTTTGTTGCCGTAAGCCTGGATTATGCGGACACGGTTCGTTCGACTGTTTTGGCCTTGTACATCATTTCCTGGTACATGGTTGATCGTAAAAGAAACCCTGTAAGCTTGTTGGGTCCTCCTTAGGCAGCCTGTGGACGCTGCCTTGTTAAAAACCTTATTGGTGAAAACCTTTGGGGACAAAAGCTCGACCAAAAGGAAAGAACGCAACAGAGGTTGATAAATCCGTGAGATCTTCGGGTTGGATCACCATTCCCGACCACCCTGAATGGGCGCCTGCTTAGGTGTTAGCATAGAATAATTGAAAAGGGAGGTGGTCTTATCTTACCATGGGATGCGCATGCGATGTTCCGAGGCCTGATGTTTTCCTTTGTTTGGTGTGAGGATCCGATACGATCGTCCGCTGTATTTAGTTGGGCTTTGTCAAAGACATAGTCCGATTATCCTTTGACCCTTTGAGGGTGGAGGTATTGGCACCAGTGCTCCGTTACGTAACACAGACACCTCCATTGATTCATGTTGTTCACCATAGACGGTTTTAATTCCATTCTTTGTTGGGGATTCCATCATTTGGTGAAGGGTGGATGGTACCATTCTCATGCGGTGTGTCCAGGATCATCCGAATAAGGAATTTATACGTTGCGTCTCTTTTGATGTCATGGGATTGGGTGTTTCAATCTACGGCAGTCGTGTTGGCTAAGAGAATGGTCTCTCCTTTCGTTGTTTTGATTGCCATGTCGAATCCATCGAGGATTCGAGTGGCGGGCATGATTTGGCCTAGTAGTCCAAACTGCTTTGTCACTCTCGACCTAATAATATTGGTCGAGCTACCTGGATTCACAAGCGCACGCTTTATTCAAAATGGATGAATGAAGAAAGAGGTTGCTAGTGTGTTGTTATGAAGTTGGGGTGAGGTTTCACAGCTTTCCCTATTTAATATGGGGGAACCTCCAGGTACGTATTTCTAGGTTCGTCTTTCTCTGGTGATGGATATTTTTGTCCTCCTTTTCACAAGTTCCCGGGGGTTATCGACACCACTTCAATATTGTGATAACATGTCGTGGCCTGTTTTATTTGTTCTTTTTGGCCAACTTTTTTTCTTGGGACCAAACTTGAGCTCGATAGCTCGAAAATTCTCGACAGTGACCTTGATTGAGTAGCTTGGCTATTTTCTTTTGGAGCTGGTGTAATTCTTTTGTCTTGTGGCCGTGCATATATTGAATTTCACATACCAAGCTGCGATTCCTCTGCGAAGGATCTGACTAATAGGCCTGTGCCATTTGGTGTCCCCGATTTTGCTCACGGTGAACACGATGTCCGATATAGCGATGTTGAAGTATAATTCTGATAGGCGAGGTGCCGCTGTAAGCCTCGAGTCCCCATTGAATCTAGCTCTATTTATGAGCCCTCGAGGGTGTTTTCCTTGGTCCATTCTCCGACCATTTAGAAGCAAATTGCATCTGGGGGCCTTCCTCCTATCTTCAGTATACGACATATATATTTCTTTGTTTGGTTTTGGTTTCTTTACCAGGAGACTGCTTGGGTATGTTGAGCCCGAGGGAGCTCCCAACTGATCATCCTCAACCCTAATTTGCGACTGGTATCAGTTGTGGGCATCCTACCAAGTTGTAGCTGGATACTCAATCAAGTTCTGTTTCAATTGTTCTAAAGCCACTAAGCTTATTCATTCAGGGCTTGAGTGAAGGCATACACCACCCAGTCGTCGGAGATCAGGGGTAAGTTGCATTTGTTCCATTTGGAAATGAGATATTAATTCTCGTAGCATTTCATTCTCCTTCTGCTTATATCATTGCCCTTTACCGTACATGTATAAGCAGTAATGTGCTCATTAGGGTATGTGGTCCCGTTGTACTTAGGGAGTTCGGCATTATGAATTTCTTTTTAATGGGTTTTGGGGCCGCTTTTCTGAATAACAACCTTTGCATAAACTTTTTCGAATTCATACCCTTGAGGACTGGGGGTGCGCCCGGGATATGGTCGACTCTGAAGTTATAGGTTTAGACCTTCTTACCATTGGATGCTATAATTTTCTCGCCTGACTTGATCGTTTTAGTGAGGCCTGCCAGCATTTTCATGTTGGCAGGATTAGCTATTGATCTGTTGTTGCTTGATCTCCCCGGTACCTGTTCGGCCGGGGGAGTAGTTTCTGGTGCTACTGTGCTGGGAGTCTTCGGTTGGCTTTGAAACTGAGCGATATCCAACTGCTTTGCGTGCCACATTTCAAGAATAACATGAAGACTAATCTCCTGTTCTTCCCGAGATGGGATCTTTCGGGCTTCCTGTTGGTCGCCATGTCGTGTGCTCCTGTCAGTGTGTGAGGTTTCGTTGACCTGATGTGCGTCCTACGAATCCGTGTCTACTGGAATCGGTCCAGGCACATTATCGTGGTTCTGCGGTGGCGTGCTAATAACTAGAACAACCATACCATTTTCATTGTTTTTGAGGTTGTTGTTCTCGACTCTGTTTACTGAGTCAGACATTTTGACATAAAATTAAAGATCTTGGACAAGAAAAAGCGTGTAAGATAATTTGCGTTGTGTAACGAAACCAACAAGAAAATAATGACTATTATTTTTAGCCCCACGATGGGCGCCAAGCTGTTTACCATGAAAATGGTAAATAGAATTAAATTTGTTGAGGGGACTCTAAAAATACGTTATCTATTTTTATGGTAGTTTTTAGAGCAGTGGATGCTAGATATGCAAGGTTTAACGACGGAATACGAGCTAATACATAGTTATGATCAAACCGAAGGGCTCTTTATTCGGACCTTGAATTGACCGATGATGGGCCTCGAGGTTGATTCCTGGGATTGAGCTCGAGCTATCGGGGGTTATCGGGAAGGGACTAATAGTTAGGATATAACTAAAAGGAGGCTCTTTATGGCCAATATCAAGCAATAAATGAGGAACAAGTATGAACGCAGTAAATGAAAGAGGTAGCCTCGAGCAAGTAAGTTAGAGAGAAAAGAGAGAGAGAGAAAGAGAGGGTTGTTATTGATCTTTTGTAGAATAGTTGGAGAAACAACCGACCCTTACAAAGTGAGGATAATCCCTTTATATAGGAGGGGAATCCCTCCAAAGTACAAAATATATTAATTGCAAAAGCATGGAGACAGGATGGCTAGACGCGACGCCTTGATACAGGCTCTGGGTAGGCCTGCTTTGTCAGACTCAGCCGTGCGCATTGGGAATTCCCCATTTTATTCTATCCTCGATCTACGTACTCTTTATGTTGGTCCTCGACGAGCCCTAAGGGAGGGAATGCGGTCACATCTTCGCGTCCTCGGGGGTTCGAGGCATTCTTATGAGGTGACTCGATAGCAAGAAATTAGGCCCTATAGTTTCACCGCATTCAACTTTTATTCTTTCTTGTTACAGTGTGCAACCAGATCCCAATCATATAATATTGTTGTGGTTTGCAACCCGATCCCAATCGTGTAATACTATTGCAGTCGATCCTAATCATATAATATTGTTGTGGCATGCAACCCGATCCCAAATCACATAATGATGTTCCAGCGTTAAACCCGACCCCACTTGTCCTCCCTTATTACCACTTGTTGCGGCGTGCAAACCAATCCCATATAACTTTGTTGCGGCGTGCAACTTGATCCCTGTATACATATCTACACCAATCATAAAAGAATAACGGCAAGGGAATAATAGCATAACCATATCCCGTCAAGGGAAATAATATCACAAGAAATAACATCCCGGCAAGGGAAACAATATCATAAACAATAACATCCTGGCAAGGAAAACAAAATCATAAACAATTACATCCCAGCAAGGGAATCAACAATATATCTCATCTTGTTTACACAATCATTTCAAAACCTAAGTCTCAACTTGAGCCAATGCTCCAAAATGGTCAATTACCAAGAATACTTTCATAAGAATTTTTCAACATTTAAATTCATCATATTAAGCATGGAAAATACATAACGGAGTCACAACAATCATAGTGTAAGACTCACGATCATGCTTGACACCAATGTATATATACTCATCACCACACTAAGACTCACGATCATGCTTGACACCAATGTATATATACTCGTCACCACACCTATTTATCGTACTAAACACTCAACACATAGCAAATAAAACCACAACTCCTATTCGCTCAAGCTAAGGTTAGATCAAACACTTACCTAATGCCAAAACACAATCAAGCCTCAACTACCGCTTTACCTCTCGATTCCACTTCCAATTCGCTCGTATCAAGTCACAATTTACATAAAGATATCAATATATGCTAAATAAATTAATTCTAATGAAAAAAAATAAGTTTTCTAATTATTTTCCCAAAAAAGTCAAAACCCGACCCCGGGTCCACTTGGTCAAAACCAAAAGTTTGAATTAAAATCCGATCACCCATATACCCACAAACTCAAATATATAATTTGTTTTGAAATCGGACCTCAAATTGAGGTCCAAATCCCCAAAATTTAAAAACCAAAGTTCTACCCAAAAACACCCAAATTCCCACAAAAATCCCTAGATATTGTGATGAAATCTTGTTAAAAGATGGATTAGATTGAAATAAATTGGATTGAAATGAGTTAGTAATGATTTGGAAGAGTTTGTGCCCTTGAAAAATCGCCCAAGAATGTTTTAGGGTTTGAAAGGTTGTAAAAATGAAGAAAATTCCCCTTTGAAATCCCACTTATCAGATGCAGATGTTGCAATTGCGACCAGGGGTTCGGAATTGCTAACCCTGAAAATTCCTGATAGCTTCGCAAATGCGAAGAAACTATCTTATTTGCGACCCATGAAAATTCCTGCCATCATCGCAATTGCGAAAGAAAATGTCGCATTTGCGACCTCTGGGATTTCTGAGGTTTTCGCATTTGCGAAGAAATGATCGCAAATGTGAGCTAGGATTGCCAGGGCTTATTTCGCAATTGCGATCAGCTCGCAGTTGCGAGATCAAGGGCCAAAATAACAGAACTGAACCTGCAATAATTTTCCTAAGTCCAAGTACGCTCTATGGCGTATCCAAAACTCACTCGAGCCTTGGGACTCAAAACCAAACATGCACGCAAGTCCAAAAATATCATACGGACTTGCTCGTGCGACCAAATCATCAAAATAACAACAAGTAAGAATGAAACCTCAAATTCATGAAATCACTCAAGAACATTGAAATTCCTATTTTCTCGACAATAGGTCCGTTTTATACCAAAAGAACTCCGTTTCTTACAAATTCCATAGATTTAACCAAATTACTATTTTGAAATTATACGAGGCTCCAGAACCAAGGTACAAGCCCGATACCATCAAGAATCGCATCAATTCACTTCTAAAAGCCTTTATATTATTCAATAAATAATTTCCTTTAAATAAAATTTCTCGGCCGTGGGAACTCGGAATTCGATTTAGGGTATACGCCCAAGTCTCATATTTTAATACGGATCCTAGGGGACAATCCGATCACGGGCCTGGGTCCGTTTACCAAGAATGTTTACAAAAGTCAACTTAACCAATTTTACTGGCCAAAATTTCTTATTGTACTTAGATTTCACATGAAAGCTTTCCGGAAATGTGCATGGACTATGCACATAAATCGAGTTGGGACAAGCGATTTAAAGGCCCGGAACACATAATTTACATCTAAAACAAGGGCACACCTTTTGGGTCATCACATTCTCCACCTATAAAATAACCGTTCATCCTTGAACGAAATAAGAAAAGTACCTGAGTCGGAGAAAATATGGGAATATTGGCTCCGCATATCGGACTCGGACTCCCAGGTTGCTGCCTCAACAGGTTGGCCTCTCCACTACATACGAATTGAAGAGAAATTCTTAGATCTCAACTAACGGACTTGATGGTCTAAAATAGCTACCGATCCCTCCTCACAGGTCAAGTCCTTGTCCAACTGGATAGTACTAAAGTCTAACACGTGGGATTGATAGACGTGATACTTCCGAAGCGTGTATAAAACACTGGGTGCACAGCTGATAAACTCGGCTACAACACAAGTCTGTTAGCCACCTCTCCGACTCGATCAAAAATCTCAAAAGGACCAATGAACCTAGGGCTTAGCTTGCCCTTCTTCCCAAATCTCATCACAACCATCATGTGCAGCATCCGAAGCAACACCTGCTCTCCTACCATGAATGCCATATCACGAACTTTACAGTCGACATAACTCTTTTTCATGAACTGAGCTGTATGAAGTGTATCCTGAATGATCTTGACCTTATCCAAGGAATCGTGGACTAAGTCTGTACCCAACAATCGAGCCTATCCCGGCTCAAACCACCTAACCGACGACTCAAACCCCTACCGTATAATGCCTCAAAGGGAGCCTCTAACGTTAATAGCACAAGCTCGGAGCATATCCTCCAGAATCTGAATAGTACGCTCGGACTACACGTCCGTCTGAGGCTAAAATGATGTGCGCAACTGGACCCGTGTATCCAACTAACCCTGTGCTGCCCTCCATAATGTGAGGTAAACCGCGTACCCATGTCACAAATAATAGACACGGGCACACCATTAAGACAAACAATTTCCCAAATATAGATCTCAGCTAACCGCTCAGAAGAATAGGAAACTACCACAGGAATGAAATGCACTGACTTAGTTAGCCTATCAACAATAACCCACACTACATCAAACTTCCTCTAAGTCCGTGGGAATCTAACAACAAAGTCCATAGTGATACGCTTCAACTTCCACTCAGAAATCTCAATCCTCTAAAACAAACCACCAGGTCTATGATGCTCGTACTTTACCTGCTGAAAAATCAAACATCGAGCCACATATGCAACAAAATCCTTCTTCATCATCCTCCTCCAGTAATGTTGCTGCAAGTCCTGATATATCTTAGCGGCACCTGGATGAATAGAATAACGGTAACTAAGGGCCTCCATTAAAATCATCTCTCGCGGTCTATCTACATTAGGCACACAAATACGACCCTGCATCCTAAAAACTCCATCATCTCCCGTTGTAACCTCCTTGGCACCTCCGTGTCACACTGTGTTCCTAAGGACACATAAATAAGGATCATCATACTGCCAATCTATGATACACTCAAATAGTGAAGAATGGGCGAATGTACAAGCTAACACATGGCTGGGCTGAGAAACGTCCAACCTCACGAACCTGTTGGCTAAAGACTGAACATCTAAAGCATCAGCCACTACATTGGCCTTCCCTGGATGTTATAAGATAGTGATATCATAGTTTTTCAATAGCTCCAACAACCTTCTCTTCCTCAAATTTAGCTCCTTCCGCTTGAACAAGTACTGCAGACTCTTGTGATCCGTGAACACCTCACATGCAATGCCATATAAATAGTTCCTCTAAATCTTTAGCACATGAACAATGGCTTATAACTCCACATCATGAACTAGATAATTATTCTCGTGGATCTTCAACTGTTCCGAAGCATATTCAATAACCTTCCTATTCTGCATAAACATCGCACCAAGTCCAATATGCGATGCATCAAAATACACTATATGTGGCCCCAAACCTGTAGGCAATACCAACACCGGTGCCGTAGTCAAAGCTTTCTTAAGCTTCTAAAAGCTCGCCTCACACTCGTCCGACCACCTGAACTAGGCACCCTTCTGGGTTAAACTTGTTGCTGGGGCTTCAATAGATAAAAACTCCTTCACAAACCGACGGTAATAGCCCGCCAAATATAAGAAACTACAGATCTCTATAGCTGGTACGGGTCTAGGCCAGTCCTTGACTGCCTTTATTTTCTTCGGTTCTACCTGACTACCCTCTGCTGATACAACGTGACCCAAGAATACAACTGAACTCAACTAGAAATCACATTTCAAAAACTTAGCATATAACTGACCGTCCCTCAAAATCTAGAGAACGGCTCGAAGATGTTGCTCATGCTCCTCTCGGCTGTGGGAATAGATCAAAATATCATCAATGAAGACTATCACAACGAAATCCAAGTAAGGCTTGAACATTCGCTTCATCAAATCCATGAAAGCTATTGGGTCATTTATCAACCCGAATGACATCACTAAGAACTCATAATGCCTGTACCGAGTGCGAAAAACTATCTTAGGGTCATCGTATGTCCTAATCCACCACTGATGGTAGCCAGATCTCAAATCGATCTTAGAAAACACTTGAACACCCTAAAGCTAGTCAAAAAATCAGCAATCCTCGACAATGGATACTTATTCTTGATTGTGACCTTGTTCAACTTCTGATAATTTATACACATCCTCATCAATCTGCCTACTTCTTAACTAACTACACAAGTGCACCTAAAAGTGAGACACTATGTCTAATAAAGCCTTTATCAAGCAGATATTGCAATTGTTCTTTCAATTCTTTCAACTTTGACAAGGGCCATATGGTATAGCGGGATAGAAATGAGCTGGGTTTCCGGAGCCAAATCAATGCAAAAGTCAATATCCATGTTAGGTGGTGTCCCCGATATGTCTGAAGGAAATACCTCTAGAAACTCATGAACAATGGGCGTAGAATCCATAGAAGGAACCACGACACTAGAATCACGAACATACGCCAAATAGGCCAAACATCCTTTCTCAACCATCCACGAGCCTTCATATCTGAGATAAACCTACGGGTGGAATGACCATGAGTCCTCCTCCACTCTAAACGAGGTAAACCCGGCAAGGCTAAGGTCATAATCGCTGCATGATAGTCCAAGATAGCGTGGTAAAATGATAACCATCCCATCTGCAATATGACATCAAAATGAACCATATCCAAAAATAACAGATCTACTCGGGTCTAGAGACCCCCAATCACAAATATACATGAACGATGGACATGATATACCACAGTAGAATCACCCACCACTGTAGAACATACACATGAGCACTTAAAGAATCACTAGGCATAGGTCCAAAATAAGATGACACATAGGAGTATGTAGATCTTGGATGAAATACAACTGAAACATCTCTACTATAATCGGAACAGTACCTGTCCAAACTACATCGGAGGCCTCAGCCTCAAGCCTGGATGGAAGAGCATAACATTGGGGTTGGGCTTAGGGGTGAGGATAAAATTTGAAAAACTGAATTCAGAACCGGACCAAATTAACTCGGTATTTTGGTTTCGGTTTTTTTCTATTCAATTCGGTACAAAATTTTTGGTATTTCGATTTGGTCCACGGTATTAGGATCTTGAAATTTTTGTATACCGAAATACCAAATTACCAAATTTTTAAAGACTTTTAGTTTTTTTTTTAAGTTAGACCTATAGTTGGCTACTACACTGCCCAACGCCCCAACCCAAAATTTTTTAATCTAATTCCCAGCCCACTGCCCACTTCAGCGCCCCAGTCCAAGACCAATCTCTATTCATTGTCTTTCATTCAATTAGGGTATAAAGATACGTTTCTAAATAATCGAATAGAAAAGTTTAGCTACAAGATTTCGAGGTGAACATAGGAATGTAGATTCATAGAGGTATATCCACAAAACTTCCATTTACTTCGAAAATTACCAATATGGTTAGCCCTATTTCTGGTGTTTTGCTTCTTTCCAAAGTTTAAAATAATTTTTTTTTGAAAAGGATGCAATTCCACAAGCCTAACCTTCAAAATTTTTGATTCTTACGGATCCAATTCAACTCATAGAAACTCAAAATTTACTTACCCTCTATTTTTATATGTGAACCAATATTGTTATCAATACAAATGTTTTAATGCATTACCGCCCCATCTTCCCAAAACAGCATACCTACCTAAAGAGAACACAACAACTAAATATTAAGAAGGGTCTCCCTACCCCATACCCCCCCAAACCCCAAACCCGCCCATACCCTCTTCTTTCTTCCTGGGTTGCAAGACAACAAAAACGATTAATGCTTGGAAGCTCCTTGTAACTGCTGGTTGAACAGTTTGACAATAGTCAACAGGGCATTCAAACATAGGAGAATTATCACTCGCTAGTGTTGCTTATTTAGCGAATATTAAACTGAAACCATACCAAAACCGTACACAAATATTTTAGTATGGTATTTGATATACATAATTGATAAACCAAATACAGAACCAAACTTCTTAAATACCAAACCAAAATAACAAATGCCCACCACTAGCTCGGCCACACCACTCTGAACTACATCTCTAGGATGGCCACTTGCTGGCTGGCTCCACCTCTAGCGGTCTGACCTCCATCTCTAATACCTCTACCTCCACCTCTAGCACCCTAACTCCACCTCTAGGATTGAGCAGGAGGTGGAGAACCCGGTGCCTGAATCATGGCACGGGAACCCTGATGTTGTGTCTGAACACCCAATAATCTCGGAGAAGCCCTCTAGATATGACCATATTCACCGCACTCAAAGCATCACCTAAGTGTTGCAGCTTAGGAAACTGAGACTGACCCTGGACGGTCGGCTTACCATGATAATGGCTCTAAATAAGAGGTGCTTTGATAGAAGCTGACTGCCCTGAATAGGTATATAAGAACCACACCCACCTTGAGCACCATGAGGAGCCTGTAATGTTGAATGAAACAGCCTAGAATGATGGCCCCTACTAAAAGAATCCCTGCCTCCATACGAGGCACCACTAAACCTACTAGAATGATGGAGCCTCTTGCCAGAACCCTGACCACTCCCTTGTAATAAAACTATCTCTACTCTCCTGGCTACATTTGCCGTATCCTGTTAGAAATATCGCTCCCTGCCTCCTTAGTCATCTGCAATCGAATAGGCTGAACGAGTCCTTTAATGAACCTCCTCCTCCTCCTCTCTCTCTCTCTCTCTCTCTCTCTCTCTCTCTCTCTCTCTCTCTCTTTCTCTCTCGGTGGGAAGTATAAGAAGTGCTTGACGAGCCAAGTCAATAAATTTTGTCTCGTACCGAGTGAAGCTCATAAAGTTCCATTGGAGACGCACAAACTACCCCTGATATTTTCCCCCCTGAGTGACAAGAAGAAAATTCTCCAGAAATAGCTGAGAAAATTGATCCCAAGCCAAATTAGGTGACCCAGCTGGTCTAGCCAAACAATAATCCTTCCACCAAGTCTTGGAGGATCCTAATAGATGAAAAATACTACAGTCGACCTTATTGGTCTCCACTATCCGCATGTTCCGAAGAACCTCATGACAGCAGTCCAAATAATCATAGGATCCTTAGAAGATGTAACGCCAAAAGTGGTAGTAAAGCGCTCGGTGAACCTGTCCAACCTCCACAAGGCATCAACAGACATAGTTGGCCCCTCACCGCTCTGTGCCATAATTTCATGGCTGAACTACTTCAATTGGCTAAGCTGCTGGAGTCTGATACTGGGGAGCCATCTACTACGGAGTGCGAGTAGAAGGAGTCTTGACTCCTCCTCCAGCATGAGGGACAGCTGATGCTATAGGAAATATGCCTGCCCGAGTGAAGCTCTCCATAAGGCCCACTAGACGGACCAGAGCATCCTAAAGTACTGGGGTGGAGATGAACCCCTCTGGGACCTAAGCTAGTCCTAATAGAATTGACTGGGATGGAACCTCATCGTCAAACTCAACCTGAGGCTCCACCGCTGGTGCTGCTGCTCTAGCTCTAGGCTGAGCTCTGCCTCTGCCTCGGGCCCTAGCACGGCCTCGGCCTCTCCCCCTCGAAGGAGCTGCTACTGGAGGCTAGGGTTGTTGGTCAGTTGATGAAGTGGTACATGTTCTCACCATCTGCTAAAGAACATAGTGGATGTTCAAGTAGCATTGATAAATAAAGTCGCAGGACATGAAAGACTAGATGTGAAGTTTTCCTAAACTCTGTAGCCTCTGGGAGATAAACACAGACGTATCCATATGGATTCATTAGACTCTACTAAGCTTGTCACTGAATTGTGAGACCTAAGCAACATAAAAATATGAGACCAACTTGTCACGACTTGGATTTCCCACCCACGAGAGTCGTGATGCTGCCTACTAGTGAAAGCCAACCAAGCCGACAGTTACATATTGAATTATCCTTTTTCCTTAACATTTAACAATTTCACAAGTTAACATCTGATCAACAATGGTAAAAATTGCAAAAAACAAAATTTAACAATTTAACGAAATACTAGTACGAAATCCAAAATACAACTCCACCCAGAACTAGTGTCACAATGTTACGGACTATCTAAGATTACTAGAAATAAGGTCTAAACAAAGATAATACATGTTTGTCTCTAAAATAAGTAGGAAGATAAATAAATTAGGGTAGAAGGGTATGGCAAGACCTGCAGACGTTTGCAAGACTACCTCGAGCGTCCGCTGGACTGAAAGCATCAACTTCACTGTGGTCGAAATGCTCCAACACCGGGATCTGCACACAGTGCAGAGTGTAGTATCAGTACAACCGACCCATGTGCTGGTAAGTGTCGAGCCTAACCTCGGCGAAGTAGTGATGAGGCTAGGACAAGACTACCAAATAAAGTGCAGTTAAGTCATATACGACAAATAATTATTACATAAAATAGCAGTTAAAGATAGGAAGGGGGAACATTCCACGAGGAATATCAAGTTGCTAATAATATTTCAGTAGAGAAGCATAAAGAATACCATGATTTCATATCAACAAGAATAAGGAAAACATAAACAAATAATATTCACTTTTATTCTTTCTTTTTGCGGCGTGCAACCCGATCCTAGTTATATAATACTGTTGCGGCGTGCAACCCGATACCAATTATATAATGTAATTGCGGCATGAAACCCGATCCCAATCATATAATGTTGTTGACGCGTGAAACCCGATCCCAAATCATATAATAATGTTGCAGCCTGCAACCCGACCCTACCTATCCTCCCTTATTACTCCTTGTTGTGGCGTGCAACCTGATCCCTACATACCATCAACACCAATTGCAAAAGAATCCTGGGAAGGAAACAATAGCATAGCAACAATATCCCGGCAAAGGAAGTAATATCACAAGCAAAAAAATCCCGGCAAGGGAAATAATATCATAAATAATAACATCCCAGAAAGGGAAATAATATTATAAACAATTACATCCCGGCAAGGGATCAACAATTTATCTCATCTCGTATCCACAATCATTTCACAACCTAAGTCTCAACTTGAGCCAATGTTCCACAATGGTCAATTACCAAGAATACTTTCATAAGCCTTGTTCAACATTTAAATTCATCATATTAAGCATGGAAAATACATAACAGAGTCAAAACTAACATAGTATAAGACTCACGGGCATGCTTGATACCAACATATAGATACTTGGCACCATACCTATACGTCGTACTTAACACTCAACACATAGAAAATAAGACCACAAATCCTATTCCCTAAAGCTAAGGTTAGACCAAACACTTTCCTTAATGCCACAAACACAATCATTCCTCATCTGCCGCTTTACCTCTCGATTCCACTTCCAATCCGCTCGTATCTAATCAGAATTTACTTTACAATGTAAATAAAGGCTAAGTAAATCAATTCTAATGCATGAAAATAGGTTTGTAATGATTTCCCCAAAACATTCAAAACCCGACTCCGGACCACTTGGTCAAAACCCAAAGTTCAAAGAAAAACACGATCACCCATTCACCCATGAACTCAAATATATAATTTGTTTTAAAATCGGACCTCAAATCGAGGTCCGAATCCTCACATTTAAAATCCTAGAAAATCTCTAGTTTTTGTGATAAAATCTCGTTAAAAGATGGATTAGATTGAAAGAAATGAGTTTGAAATGACATACGAATAATTTGGAAGAGTTTGTGCCCTTGAAAAATCGCCTAAAGATGTTTTGGGGTTTGAAAAGTTGTAAAAATGAAGAAGAATCCCGTTTGAAATCGCACTTATCAGGTGCAGATGTCGCAATTGCGACCAGGGGTTTGCAATTGCAAACCTAGAGAATTCTTTCTAGCTTCGCAAATGTGAAGAAACGGCCGCATTTGCGACCCCTAACAATTTCTGCCATCTTCGCAATTGCGACGGAAATGTCACATTTGCGACCTCTAGGATTTCTGAGGTTTTCGCATTTGCGAAGAAATGCTTGAAAATGCTAGTTTGGATGGCCAGGACTTATTTCGCAATTGCGATCAGCCCTTCGCAATTCCCATGCCGTCGGGCATCGTATTTTGTACCAGAATTGAACCTGCAACAACTTCCTAAGTCCAAGTACGCAACGTGGCCTATCCAAAACTCACCAAAGCCCTCCGGGATCCAAACCAGATGTGCACGCGAGTCCATAAATATCATACAAATTGCTTGTATGATTAAATCATCAAAATTACATCAACAACTATGAATTAAACCTCAAATTCATGAAATCTCTCAAGAATGTTGAAATTCCTATTTTCTCAACTATAGGTTTGTTTTATACCAAATGAACTCTGTTTTTTACCAAATTCCACAGACTCAACCAAATTATTATTTTTAACTTGTACTGAGCTCTGTACATAATTTGGGTCATCACATTCTCCACCTCTAAAACAATCGTTCGTCCTCGAATGGACATAAGAAAAGTACCTGAGTCGGAGAAAAGATAGGTATATCGGCTTCACATATCGGACTTCGACTCCCAGGTTGTTGCCTCAACAAGCTAACCTCTCCACAGAACACGAAGTGAAGGGAAATTCATCGATCTCAACAAACAAACCTACCGGTCTAGCGTAGCTACTAACTCCTCCTCATAGGTCAAGTCCTTGTCCAACTGGACAGTGCTGAAGTCTAACACGTGGGATGGATCTTCGTGATACTTCTGAAGCATGGACAAATGAAACATTGGGTGCACAATTGATAAATTCGGTGCAACGCAATCCTGTAAGCCACCTCTTCCATTCAATCAAGAATATCTAAAGGACGAATAAACCTAGGGCTAAGCTTTCCCTTCTTCCCAAATCTTATCACGCCCTTTATTGGCGACACCCAAAGCAACACCCGTTCTCCGGCCATGAATGCCATATCACGAACGTTGCGTTCGGCGTAACTCATTTTCCTAGGCTGAGCTATATGAAGCCTATCCTGAATGATCTTAACCTTATCCAAGGCATCCTTGACTAAGTCTATACCCAGCAATCAAGCCTCTCCTGACTCAAATCACTTAACCGGCGACCAGCACCACCTACTGATAGGTGTTGATGGGACAAACTCTGCTAAAGGCAAGAACTCATCCCATGATCATCCAAAGTCAATAACAAAAGCTCTAAGCATATCCTCCATAATCTGAATAGTACGCCCGGACTGCCCGTCCATATGAGGATGAAATGTTATGCTCAACTCAACCCGTGTACCCAACTTACGTTATACTGCCCTCCAAAAATACGAGGTAAACAGCGTACCCTAGTCATAAATGATAGACACGCGTACACCATAAAGACGAACAATTTCTCGAATATAGATCTCAGCTAACCGCTCAAAAGAATAAGAAACTGCCACATGAATGAAATACGCTGACTTGGTTAGCCTATCAACAATAACCCACACTGTATTGAACTTTCTTGGAGTTCTTGGGAGTCTAAGCACGAAGTCCATAGTGATACGCTCCTACTTCTATTCAGGAATCTCAATCCTCTGAAATAAACCACCAAGTCTCTGATGCTCCTACTTTATCTGCTGACAATTCAAATACCAAGCCACACATGTAACAATATCTTTCCACATCCCCCTTCACTATAATTTTTCCGTAAGTGCTAAGACATCTTAGCGGTGCCGGAATGAATAGAATACCGGAAATAATGGGCCTCCTCTAAAATCAACTCTTGAAGCCCAATAACCTGCACAACATGTAAAATAATAATTTCAAAACAGTAATGTTAACATTATAACTAAGTATACCAAATAACATACCAGCTCCTCATGCCTCATGGCATATGGAACGAACCAGCCGCCAGCGCGATGAACGGGATTCCCGTTGATAAGTCGGGTAATGTTGCGATACCAGCCCATATACTCATGTTCATCATCGATAAGATTGGGTGGAGGGGGTGGCTGAATTAGGTCATGCCACTAGTCCCAAGTCTCGATTTGCTCCTCTAGCCATGCCTCAAATACCTGGTCAACCCTCGAACGATCATTTTGCTAGTAGTGTGTCCTTACCCAAGTGGGCGGTAGAGGTACAAATTGTGGTTGACCAAAATGGTGAAGGACTTGCTTGGTGGCATGATGCTCGAAAATATTGAGACACATCAACGGGACAAAAGAGCTCCAGATAAGTCACTCGGTCGAGCAATAATTAGGTAAACCAGTAATTAGCTTGTCACTCTATGGCCTCTGAATGAACTATTACGTAAAAATAGGAATTAGGAGTATACACAATACATATAAATCCAGGACAAGTAAACATAAGCATATAATTAACTGCGGGTCTTCCAGTAAATCTAAAAAATCTGTACATAGGGGAGATTATGTCGAGCCTCAAACTCGCGTCCGTATCCCTGCCTATCAACCTACCTCCTGTTGATACCCAATTTTTTCCTATATATTTTTATGCTCAAAATATTCTCAAAAATAGCATATATAAGCATCCACTAAGGTTTTGGTATTATTTCACATTTTTAAGAATTTTTATATTAATTTATGGCTTATTTTTGAACTATAAAATCCATTAATTATTCCCAAAATTTGTTATCTTGGTCAATAATTTATTTTATTTTCTAATTTACATAAAAATGGAATTTACATGATTTTTACATAATTTTACAAAATCATTTGGTATTTCTAAACTAAAAATGCATGAAATTGCAATTTTAGCCTATTTCTAGATTTAATAGCTTTTTAAATCATAAAATCATTTATAATATTTTTAAATTAATATTTATGCATTTTTATTAACTCAGTATTTTTAATTTAATTTTCAACATTATTTACTATTTTTATTAAATAATATGGGAAAAGTGGTTGTTTCAATTATAGCCTATTTCTACTTTCAATGCGCGAGTTGATGCAGCTATACGATGGAGGCAGGACTACTGAATGGGGAAGGTCCTTGTGGGACTAAGTAGTTATGATTTTTACTTTCCCGCTTTCTTAATGTAATAAGGCAACTTCATTAGTAATATCTTTATCGTTTAGTTGTTTAAAACTCGTTTTGTTTTTGTCAATAAGATGGGACATTTAGCATTCTATGTTCTCCAAATTTTATTAGTTGCTAGGCTTACCTCGGGCAGAACGAGGCACCCAAATTAGGAAACGATTTATATTCCCGCACAATGTGTTTAAATATTGCAATACTATTTATCAGAATCCGCACTAACTTTTTACCATTTTGTTTTCCTTTTATTTTGATTCCCATCCCCAAAGGTTAGTTCGTGCATGCTTGCACCATCAGCATACTCCAAAAGATCAAAGGGTCCTCCACCTCCTCCTCCAAGTCCTACCAGAAACAGGAACACAGGCAAGATCGGAGATACAAGTACTAGAAAGGAACTTGAAGAGGCTTCTCAAAATGCTGCATTCTCCAAAAAGACTACTGCTCATCTGGAGCAAACCTTGATGAGGTTCTGAGAGGAATTAGACCAAGTTAGAAACCTGGAAAGTCTATCAATCACTCTAACCGCACCCGATGCTAACACCCAGAACCTTGCACCACCACAAAATATCCCATATCCTCCAATTCAACCCACTCATAACATTCCTGAAATCACCACAAAAGATCATAACATTCCAATCTTTGTAGACGCTATGCCGCATTACAGTCAACCTATCACTAGTACGGTCGAGGCAGAGGACAAGAGTTCCCTCATTTAGAATTTGGCCGTTGAGATCAAGAAGTTTACTAGCTGTGTCCAAGGTTTCGAAGGTAACAAAGGTGCTGAGGGGTTGAATTACGAAGATCTCTGTATTCAACCAGATGTTGAGCTCCCGGAGGGGTACAAACCTCCCAAGTTCGAAATGTTCGATGGCACAGGTGACCCCAGGGTCCACTTGAGAATGTATTGTGACAAGTTAGTAGGGGTTGGAGGAGACGAGAAAATCCGTATGAAGCTGTTCATAAGAAGCTTGAAGGGTGATTCTTTATTTTGGTATATTAGCAAGGATGCGAAGAAGTGGACCAGTTTGGTAAATATGGCATCTGGTTATATGGATCGGTTCAGGTTCAACACTGAGAATGCACCAGTTGTGTTCTATATTCATAATCTCAAGAAGAAGCCACAGAAACCTTTCGCAAGTATGCTACTCATTGGAGGTCCGAAGCTGCTAAGATCAGACCGGCCTTGGAGGAAGAACAAATGAATAGGTTCTTTGTTCATGCTCTAGATCCATAGTACTATGAGAGACTGATGCTAATTGAGGGTCAAAAGTTCTCTGGCATCATCAAGTTGGGAGAAAGGATTGAAGAAGGCATCAAGAACGGTATGGTCACTAACCTCGAGGCATTACAAGCAACCAACAAGGCTCTATAGTCTGGTGGCTCGTCAAAGAAAAAGGATGTGAATTCTGTAATGGCTGCGCAAAGAAACAACTCCCTCATGAAATACCAGACCTATCCCTCAGCTCCACTAACATATCAGCCTACCCTAAATTACCAAGCATTGTCACCCATTTGCCAAGTTCCACCACCAGCTTACCAATCGCCTCCACCACCTACATATCAACCCACTTGACCCAAATATTCCTAACCTGCACCCGTATACTAAGCATATAACTCCCAACCTTCTCACTATCCATCACCTCCTACTCGCCAATAATTTTCCTCGACCTAGACCAAACTTCGACCGCAAACCACCCAGACAACGTATCGCCATAGCTGAGCTAATTGACCAATTATATGAAAAACTCAAGGTAATCGGCTACGTTAACCCTATAACAGCCGTAAATCCAGAAAACCCTTCCCAATGGATCAACCCAAACAAGACTTGCGCATACCACTCTGGTATGAAGGGCCATACTATTGACGAGTGTTGCTCGTAAAAAGACAACATTCAGAATTTGATTGACAACAAGATCATTATTGCAAAGGAGCCCACTCCTAATCTCCGCAACAACCCTCTGCCTGATCACAAGGGAGAAGGCATCCACATGATTAAGATGGAAGATGATTGGGACCCCAAGGGGTCAATCGGTTTGATAGTTGGGGGAGATGATCCTGAGAAGACAACGGTTACTCCCAATCCCATTGTTGTCCAAATTCATCCCTCTGAGGGTGATTTGGTAAATGTATCCATACCACTCGAGTTTGAAGCCTCTCCTGCAGAGGTGCCAAAACCAATTGAAGTTGAGTTCAGAGTTCCAAAAGCAGCTACACCATTTGAAGTTACTGTGTTGCCTCCCAATGGGCCTATTCCAGTCTCCATGACAGACGTGACCCCGTTCCGAACGAATGCTATACCTTGGGATACACCGCTGAGGCTAGAAAGAGAGAAAAAATATATACTAGAGAAGCAATTTCAGCACAGGGCATGACTAGGACAGGCAGGGTGCACATCCCGGAACATTTGGCTGAGTCTAGCAAGCAGGCCTTCGGGTGGGCTGTTGAAACTCGTCCTGATGACCTCTGGAGAAAGGTACAGGCCAAAGAGTACTCGGTCGTCTAATAACTAAACAACACACAAACACAAATTTCTATTCTAGCTCTCCTACAAAGCTTTGAGGCACATAAAAACACCTTGATGAAAATACTAAGTGAAGCTTATGTTCCCATCAACATAACAGGAGGTGAAATGGCAAACATGGTGGGGCAGATACTGGAAATCCATAAGATCACCTTCCACAAAGATGAATTACCACCAGAAGGGCTTGGTCACAAGAAAGGATTGCAAATCACTATGCAATGCAAGGATCACATTATCACCAAGATTCTAGTCGACAGGGGATCTAACCTCAACATTTTTTCGTTGGTGACTCTGAGGACACTGGGCAGCAGATTGCATGAGATCAAAGACGGGGCTATCAGCGTCAAAGCTTTTGATGGAACTCGGAGGTCCACCATTGGAGAAATTAGCCTATGCCTATAGTTGGGACCCACCTGGTTCGACGTTGAGTTCCAAGTCATTGACGTACCAGCATCCTACAACTTGCTGCTAGGATAACCTTGGATCCACGCTGCTAGGGCCGTGGCATTAACTTTGCATTAGGTTGTCAAATTTGAATGGAATCATCAAGAAATGATCATCTAGGGCGAAGGAAGCAACCCTATATATATTCGCCTGGGCATCCCAATGATCGGAGGTAGAAGGAAAATCTGTGGAGAAACATACCATCACATCGAGCGAGTCAACGCCATAGACAAAGACAAGTGGTGGGATAAAAAAATTGAGAGCATTCTAAACTGGAGTGGATACGATCCCGGAAAGGGGCTTGGCAAGAATCTCTAGGGTATCACCAAACCTATCCAGTTGAAGAAGCATGGAACCACTTTTGGCTTGGGTTATGAATACACTTGGGAGAAGTTCCAGCACTGGTCGCCACCATGGCGCGGCCCCTACTACCCACTGGAGCACCCTCTATCCGAGTTAGAGCAGACCTTTCAGCCCGCCGATGTCATATATGGGTCAGAGGAAGATGAGACGGTGGCAACAATGAAGAACATGTTTCTGGAGGATGATATGGGTTGTTGTGTTACCTTCGACAAGGAAGGGGAGGAAGGCCCTTCCATCCAAGCTGTGAACTAGGGAGAACACCTCACCAATTGGTCGATCAGGACCACCAGTGCCAGTAGATCCTCAGGGTAGCAAGGCTAAAACGACACATATACATTGCACTTTAATTCTAGTTGATTTTACTTTTCAGCATTATCTTTACTTTTGAAAAGAGCTCTAATGTTTCAAACAATTATGAATTTAATCAAAAGCATTTTCTGAGTTTATCTTTATATTTTGCTCTCATTTATTTTCTCTATCATTTACTTTATTTTATACATTATTACTATTACATATCTTGGTGATGAACCGATGGCTGTAGCTTGCAAGAGACAATGCGATAAACGGACATAGATTCAGAAGAGGATGAAATACCAGAAGAGGTTGTTATAGACGTCAAGAATTTTGAGAACAGACCTAAGTCTAAGTTAGACGAAACCGAGGTCATTAATTTGGGGACGCAAAAAATGGCAAGGAAACACGTATCAGCATAAACTTGTCACCATCACAAAAGGAAGAATACACAGAGTTTTTGAAAGAATATGAGGATTTCGCCTGGTCGTATGATGATATAACCGGCCTCAGCACGTCCATTATGGCTCACACGCTGACAACAGAGCCGACAAGCCCAGTAGGCAAATAGAAACTCTGAAAATTCAAGCCAGACATGAGTTTGAAAATTAAAGAAGAGGTTACCAAGAAAGTCAAAGCCAGGGTTCTCAGGGTAGTGGAGTATCCGACATGGTTAGCCAACGTTGTTCTAGTGTCAAAGAAGGATGGAAAGGTTAGAGTCTGTGTCGACTATCGGAACCTCAACCAGGCAAGTCCCAAAGACGACTTGCCTTTCCCAAATATACACATATTGATTGATAACTGCACGAAACATAAGCTCCAGTCCTTCATCGATTGTTTTGATGGATACCACCAGATTATGGATGGATGAAGAAGATGCAGAGAAAACGACATTCATCACGCCTTGGGGAATGTACTGTTACAGAATGATGTCGTTCGATTTAAAGAATGCTGGAACTACCTACATGAGAGCCATGACCACAATCTTTCATAATATGATACACAAAGATATCGAGGTGTATGTGGACGACATCATCATTAAATCCAGGAAAGCTACAGATCACATAGGATATTTGATAAAATTCTTTAATAGGCTGAGAAGGTATAACTTGAAACTGAACCCGCCAAGTGTGCATTCAGGGTCACAGTCAGAAAGTTATTGGGTTTCATTGTGAGTCACCAAGGAATAGAATTGGAAGAGTCCAAGTTCAAAGCCATTCAAGAGTTGCCACCGCCAAAGAACAAGAAAGATGTAATGAGTTTCTTGGGGAGGCTCAACTATATCAGCCGATTCATAGCTCAGTCCACTGTTATTTGTGAACCCATCCTCAAGATGCTAAAGAAAGATGCCTCCACTAAGTGGACTGATGATTGTCAAAAGGCTTTCGACAGAATCAAGGAATATTTGTCAACGCCGCCAGTATTGGTTCCGCCCGAGCTAGGGAGACATCTATTTGCTTTATCTCGCAGTATCAGATAGGGAATTTGGTTGTGTTTTGGGACAACATGACGAAACAGGAAGGAAGGTGCAAGCCATGTACTACCTTTGCAAGGAGTTTACCCTGTACAAGGCTCGATATTCCTTCTTAGAACGTACTTGTTGTGCTTTAACTTGGGTAGCTCAGAAACGCAGGCACTATTTCCGTTCTTGCACCACTCATCTCATATCCAGGATGGATCAATTGAAGTATATCTTTTAGAAGCCCATGCCTACGGACAAGATCGCCAAATGGAAGACACTGTTAAGTGAATTCGACATCGTTTATGTTACCCAGAAGGAGGTCAAAAGACAAGCCTTGGCAGATCACCTCGTCAGGAATCCAATAGGAGGAGAATATGAACCCTTAAAGAAGTATTTACCTGATGAAGAGATAGCCTTCATAGAAGAAAACATTGTAGAATCTTATGATGGTTGGAGGATGTTTTTCGACGGAGCCGCAAATTCGAAGGAGTCGGTATAGGAGTGGTCTTGGTATTAGAAACCGGTTAGCATCACCCAATATCCGCTAAGCTCAAATTCCCCTGCACCAACAATATGGCCGAATATGAAGCCTGCATCTTAGGGCTCAAGCTGACAATTGACATGAACATTCAGAAGCTATTAATGATCGGAGACTCGGACCTACTCATACATAAAGTCCGAGAAGAATGGGCAACCAAGAATTCCAAAATACTCCCCTATCTACACCATGTACAGGAGTTGAGGAAAAGGTTTAGAAAGATGGAATTCTAGCATGTTCCCATAACACAGAATGAGTTCGCCGACTCCTTTGCCACTTTATCTTCTATGATCCATCATCCAGATACAAACTTTATTGACCCTATCCAGGTCAAGATTCACGACCAGCCAACCTGTGGTGCCTATGTCGAAGAAGAAGCCGACGGGAAACCTTGGTTCCATGATATCAGGGAATACCTGACAATAGGAGAGTACCCATAGCTCACCAATGCTCCTCAGAAATGAACACTTCGGAGATTGTCCAACAATTTATTTCACAGTGGAGGAATCCTGTAAAGGAGTACTTCTGATTTGGGATTATTAAGATGTGTCGAAGCAAAACAGGCAAACAGACTATTGGAGGAAATGCACGCAGGGACCTGTGGACCGCATATGAATGGTTTCGTTTTGGCAAAGAAGATACTCCGAGCAGGGTACTTTTGGATGACTATGGAAACAGACTGCATCCAGTACATCTGAAATTGCCAGCGTTGTCAAATATATATGGATATGATAAAAGTACCTCCAAACGAGCTTACTGCAACAAGCTCACCATGGCCGTTCGCTGCTTGGGGAATGTATGTTATTGGACCAATCAAACCAGCCGCGTCAAATGGGCACAGGTTCATCCTAGTGGCAATTGATTACTTTACTAAATGGGTTGAAGCAACATTATACAAGGCAGTCACCAAGAAAGTAGTAGTAGATTTTGTCTAAGATAGTATGGTTTTTCGATTCGGGGTTCCAGAATAGATCATCGCCAACAACGGTTCTAATCTCAACAGCGGCCTGATGAAAACAATGTGAGAAACTTTTAAGATCAAGCATTAGAACTCTACGGCTTACAGACCTCAGATGAATAGAGCTGTAGAAGAAGCCAATAAGAACATCAAGAAGATACTAAGGAAAATGGTCGAAAAGTACAAGAAATGGCTTGAGAAATTGTCGTTCGCTCTACTGGGTTACCGAACCACGGTCTGCACATCAGCTGGGGCCACTCCTTACATCCTGGTCTATGGTACAGAGGCAGTCATCCCCACCGAGGTAGAAATCCCCTCCTTAAGGGTCAGACAAGAAGCAGAGTTAGATGATGCAGAATGGGTAAAAAGTCTCTACGAGCAGTTAGCACTCACAGATAGAAAGAGGATGAACGTTCTTTTTCACGGTCAATTATATCAGAATAGAATGTCCAGAGCCTTCAACAATACAGTCAAGCCGAGGAAGTTCATACCAAGACAGCTGGTATTGAAGAAAATACTTCTGCATTAGGATGAAGCCAAAGGGAAATTCTCTCCCAACTAGCAGGGTTCGTATATGGTCCATCGGGTTCTAACTGGAGGAGCCCTTATTCTTGCAGAAATGGACGGAGAAGTTTGGCCGAACCCTATCAACTCAGACGAAGTAAAAGGATACTACATTTGATCATATGATTTTCATTTGTAATGTAATTTGAACTACATCTGTCCTGATTCCTTTTCAACAGGCGATATGTAGGCAGCCCTATGGGTTTGGTCACATTTTAATAAAAATTCCATTTTCCCCCACAATCGGAACTGGGGCAGAATTTTGAGGAGGATCCTCAAAATTCTGAAGTAAGTTTTCCAGTCTCTTCATCAGTGCCGAACCAGTAAACTGAGAAATTTGAGGAGGATCCCGAGAATTCTGGAATTGTTCCACGTTCAGTCATTCAGCGTCAGCAGCGCCAACCCAATAAACTGGGGCAGAATTTTGAGGACCCTCAAAATTCCAGAGCAAGCAAGGTTGTCGTGTTTTGGACCGCGTTGCAGTAGTCGGTTCACCCAAAATAAAATCATTTTCATATATACAAACTTTCATTCCATATACTAAGTCATTTATAAACATCACTTGCATCACCATCGTTTAGCAATGCTACCCCCATGATATACGACCCCAAAAGCTGGAGGACATGAACTAACCTCCCCTATGGAACTCACGACTTTTCTTTGGTTGCAGGAACTCAGGTTAGGAATCGAAACACATCCGCCCTTCAGGATCAAAATCCTCACAGGGTCACTATCCGCACTCCCCGGAAGTCCTAATATTGCAAAATCATCTACAAGCTAAGAAAACTTACTACCATTCGCTCTTTTACATTGCTGCATTACATAAGGCTACTATCTGCCTTTCGATACTAAGCTCCGTCTCCATTTGCATTTTGCATACGGATACTCTCTGCCTTCCGAGAATAAGCTCTACATTCATACTGCATAAGGTTACTATCTGCATTTCGAGACTAAGCTATGTCTCCATCCGCATTTTGCATAAGGCTATTCTTACCTTCCGAGGTTAAGCTCTACCTCCACCCTACATAAGCCTATCATGTTCCTCTCGAGACTAAGCTCTTGTCTCCATCTGCATTTTTCATAAGGCTATTCTCTGCCTTCTGAGATTAAACTCTACCTCCACCTTGCATAAGGCTATCATCTACCTTTCGAGACTAAGCTTTGTCTCCATCTGCATTTTGCATAAGTCTATTCTCCACCTTCTGAGGTTAAGCTCTACCTCCATCATACATAAGGCTATCATGTAGCTTTCAAGACTAAGTTATGTCTCCATCTGCATTTCGCATCAGGCTATTCTCTGCCTTTAGAGGTTAAACTCTACCTCCATATTTCATAAGGCTCTTATCTGCCTTTCAAGACTGAGCCCTGTCCCCGCCCTGCATGGGTGAAATATCGCGGCCTATTTTTAAGTTCTTGCTCTAGTTTAAAGATCGCCACCTTTTGCATTCATTTGGCTATAAGATTACCACCTTTAAAGAGCTGAAAGATCACCAACTGATCAAAGGAGTCATAGTTCGAAGGCACCATCTGCATAGCCTAAGAACATCATTTTATATCCTGCAAACCTTTACTTTTATGCTTTCCATGGCCCAGGACATCACAGTCTGAGGATATTATCCTATCCTTCCAAGGACAAACATTCATGGTCTAATGGAACTTGCATCACATTGAAATTATGCAACATATATGTACATCGCGCATTTACAGGTGTTCCAGCTAGCTCACGGCTATCTCAATAGGAGCAATCCCGCTCTAGTTCGCCGTATTATGTCCGATTCCGCGCACTCCTCGGATCTAACTATCGTGTCCCTTTTTTTCTTCATCGGCATGTTCGTCAATGGTTCCTGAACTACATATGACATGATTCCTGTAAAACCAGGGATATGTAGGCAACTCAGAAACTAGAGCATGGTCAATATTCTTTTACAATCACCATCTCCGGTCAAAATTGGTCATCTTATCTTTACCCGACAACTCTTCCATCCTCGTCGGGTAAAGAGGGGCAGCTGTTGATACCCAATTTTCCCTATATATTTTATACTCAAATTATTCTCATAAAATAGCATATATAAGCATCCACAAAGGTTTTGGTATTTTCCACAATTTTTAAGAATTTTTAAATCAATTTATGGCCTAGTTTTGCACTATAAAATACAGTAATTGTTCCCAAAATTTGTTATATTGGTGAATAATTTATTTGATTCTTTCATTTACACAAAAACAGAATTTACATAGTTTTTACACAATTTTACAAGTTCATTTGGTATTTCTAAACTAAAAATGCATGAAATTATAATTTTAGCCTATTTCTCGATTTAATATTTTTTTAAATCATAAAATTATTTCTAATATTTTTAATTTAATACTTACGCATTTTTTATTAACTCAGTATTTTTAATTTGATATTAAATATCGTTTACTTTTTTTATAAAATCAAATGGAGAAATATGACTGTTTCAATTATAGCATATTTCTACTTTCAATTATAGCCTAATTCCGCCCCTAGTTTGACCCATGAAATTAAACTCACTCACAACCCAATACAAAACTACCCGTCCCAAACTCATTCGAACCAACCCACCCGGACCCCCAATTTAAACCGTGGTCGTTGATTATTTTGATCAACGGTCCACGATTAACCATTCCTTTTTTAACCTACCAACACCCCCCAATCCTAAATCATTTTCCAAATCCTCCGCCTTTTGTATCCCCTTCGTCCCCAAATTCTCTCAAACCCATCTCCAAACCCTAGCCCTTTCCGGTTGATTTTCGACCTTATCTCACCGGAAAATATGGCCCCCAAGCCTTGTGCAACCTGTAGTCACCCCCACTCCCTTCTATGGCTCCTCCGTTCATAGTTCGAGGCCAGACATTGAAGGTCTCCGGTTCAGAGAACTTTCGGTTCGAGTTCTATGATTATTTTCTTCCTTATTTTCTTTAAGATCTGCTTCAGATCTATGAATGCTAAGTGTTTTTCCAGGTTTTGCCGTTTTTACCTTTCAAAACTTTTTGTCTTCCTAAAACTACGGTTTCTCTAATTTTATTTTTTAACTACTCTACTTGCTATGACTTTTAGATGTTTTACCTGCGATTCCATGTAATTTTTCACCTAGGGTTTCTCCGATTATTTCTTTTTAACTTCTCTACTGGGATTTCTTTATTTCTTACTATGGCTTTTGAATGTTTTCCTTTACCTAAGATTTCTAGTAACTCACTACTGTATTTTTCTTTTGCGAGTATTTGTGTTCTCTCTATGTTTGTTGACCTGAATATTTCTTTTGTTTTCTTTTTTACATTATGAAATGTTAGGAAACCCTAGACTTTGGGGTTTTCGACTTTATTCGTGTTGTTTATTTGATTCTGAAACCCTAACTGTTTGAGTTTCTTTCATGCTTCTGATTTCTTCTTAAGCTCTACAAGAATTTTTATCTTTTTAATGCCTATGCTTTTCTGTTTTCTGTTTATTGATATCCTGTCAATACTAGCCTCGCTTACTTGAATTCGTGCATCTCTTTATAAGTCATATTTTCCTTTCAAATAACCCTAACTTTTGGTGTTTTGATTTTTCTTACAAACTTATTTTATATTCTGACTTAGACATGTTTTCGGACTGCATTCAAATACCCGTTTCCTTTGATTCCCTGTGTGATTGATGATTCAGTTTACCTTATTTGTTAAACCGTGTGTATTTCAAAAAAAAAAAACCTATATGTATTTACCCTCTATTTTTACAATCCATTCTTGATTTCCTTCCATATTTGGATCTTTGTTTATGTACCAAAAGTTCGACTCCTTTAATTAAAGGGAATTCTTTCCCTAATTGATTTTGATTGATACTAATTTATTTTCCTTCCTTACTTGCTGCTTATTTTCGAACAATAAAAAACCCCCATCCCTTTACTTCAGCAATGAATAATCTCATAAGTTCATACTATATACTTTGCCTTCTCCTCTCTACTCTTCTCGGCTACTAAGTTCTCTGTTACTAAGTTCTCTGCAGCTTGTGTTTGCTGGCTGAAAGCCAAGGCTAACTCTAGGATCCTGCTATTTCAGTTGGTTTTGCTGTTTGAACTTGCATCTGGTATGTCCATGATTTAAATACCACCTCCAAACTATGCGTTTATTTATGATTCTCACGTGTCTGTTTATGCTCTATCTCCTTACATTATGCAATTGAACTTCAGCATGTTACCTCCCTACCCCACATTCCCATGTGTTTAATTCTATTATTTATGTTATACGTAGTTCCCTGTACACCCATTTACCCAAGTCCCTTCTGTTTAACTCTGTTATGTTCTTGTGCAAATGCTTCCATATTTGATCCCTTTCCCTGACCCCTTTTGTATATGAGTATTGTTTTGTACTAGAGTGGTATCCTATTGCCACCTTTAGTTCAGAATCAGGTTGTTCTAAACCTCTACTCAAGTCAGTCACATTCCCTTACCTCCATTTATGTGTTGATCCTGACTCAGGCCTGGTGGTTTCCTAATCACCATCCAGGCCTAAGTATGACTTTCTCAAGTCTGCTCTTTATGTGTTTAAGCCAAGTAAAGGATCAGGGGTGTGCCAGTCTTACCCTTGGCTGGGTATGACCACCCACTTTACACTCATTCTTAGTCTCTTAAGTTCTACCCCCCCGGTAAGCCATACCTTGGGACCCTTGAGCTCCCTCTGATCTTGGATGCCTTAGGGCCGGTACTTCCACACTGCACTATTCTGTTACTCTAAGTTATTCAGGGTATTAAGCACTGCCAGGAGTCCCTGAGATTCCTTGGAACTCTGAAAACACCTTCAGTGTGAGAGGGCCTTGGAATATGGAATCCGGATTTGGTAAAACGCATGGGTTGGACATTAAGGTTGATTTGAGTTTCTTCGGGTTTGTTGTAGTTCTGATGTATTTATCTTATTTTCTTTAGTCCTTTCTTTCAGATCTTGTAATAATTTGTAAAAAAGAACTCGGGATTATTAGTGAAAGGGCGTGGGAAGGGCTTTACTATTCCTGTTTAAGTCAAAGGGTATAAACCATGTTCATAGGGCTCTATGTAAAAAACATATAGAAATCCTGCCTATAGGACTTCAATATTTTGTACTTAAAAGCGTGTAGAATTCTTGCCTATAGGACTTGCATATTTTATACTGAAAAGCATATAGAAATCCTGCATATAGTATTGTATACGCGATAGGCAACCTGTACGGTTAAACGTTAAATTATTTATCAATTCCTTAACAACTTTTAAAATTAGAAGTAATAGACATCATGCCTATAGGGTTGACCGCCATCTCGCCTTATTCGCTTAGTTAATAACAGTCTGTCATATGAGCTTTAATGTTTTCCTCAAAAATAATGTTTTTCGCAAACTGTTATCTATGAATGCCTAGAAACGTCTCAAGTCTGTGTTTTTCTGCCTTTTAAAATAAATTCCGCCCAAATGATTTTCAATCCCTAAAGCAGTCTTTAAAATAAAGTTTTGCCCAAAGTATTTTCTCTGAAATAGTCCTTTAAAATAATCTTCCTGCTCAAATGTTTTTGTTTTACTTGTGCATAAAACCATTCTGCCTCGACGTTTATTCAGTTTTCAAAATTTTCTTACAACTCGCTTTTCTTCTCAAATCTACATGTCTTTCCGAAACTTTTCTGCACAGTTTTACTTAAACTGTCTGTTGCTTTTCAAATCAATTATTTCCTATACTGCCTTTTAGCTCCCTGCCTCCCTAAATACAACAACTCCTGATAACGGGCCCGAGAAGCTCGAAGCAGATTTTCTATCCAACTTTATGTGTTAAACTAATTCATCCATCCTTTTTAATTCTTAAAGGACCAAATCAGCATGTGTAAGTCATGCTAAACTAAGTGATTTTTAAAGGGGTTTATGTGCAGCCTTTTATATGTTTGTTTTCTTCCCTTTATATGCTATATGTTCTTGATTGACACCTTAGTATTTGTTTACCTTTAAACTCCATATATGCCCTTATCCTTTTCTCCCCTTTAGGACTAGTAGTCCAATTACCCCTGGACTGATAGGCCGAGACGGGTATTAGCATGCAATAAGTAAATTAGACTAAACACGTTTAATACCTTAACGGGGTGGGAAGGGTAGAATATAGAGATGATGACGATGCCTTAATATCATAAAGCTACCCCTCTTTGGGAATATGTGCAGGATATTGCATTGAATGATCCATATTATAGTTAAACCTAGGACCTTCCTTACTTTCTCTTTCTTTAATTAAATTTTTTCTTTAAACTAAAATTCCCTTTTATTTGTGTTATCCTTCTTTGCCAACTTGCTTGTATTCTTTATGTGAAAACTTTGCTTGACTATTTCTATGTTTTTTAAAGTCACATCTAAGCAACGCCAGGAACCACACTAATGGATCTTGAGGGGTTCCTAACACCTTCCCTCTAGATAATTTCAAGCCCTTACCCGAACTCTAGTTTTTCTTCAAAAATCTTCTTTTCTTCTTAATGTCTCCTAATGTACTATAATCATTAGGTGGTGACTCTTCAAACTCCATAGCCCGATTCCCCAAAAAGGGATAAGAGTTGTTTTGCCCATAATGCCGTAAACCCAATTTCGCCTTTAGGGGGAAAAAGGGGGCGTCGACACCTCCTATCCAAAGAGAGAAATGGCGGAGGTGGTGCATCTTGAGCTATGAGTGGTAGAGGTGGCTAAAATTGTAGGAACTGCTCTCAGGCCCAAACTTAATATACAATTTGGACATAAAATGTAAGGTATATTTTTATGATGTATATTATAATGAAGAGAGTGTTCCACGACATATATCCTGCAACATGTCGTTGGGTGCCTATGCATGCCCGACACATCTACTCGTACAAGTAACCAAGAACAACAACACCTAGTTGTACTGATGTTAACCATATAGCCACTCAAGATGATGAAGAAATCTCAAGCTGGCTAGGTTTCCCGAAGTGTTCGAGAATAATACGCCTTCAAACATAAGCAGCAGCGACCTCGTGTACAATTTTATATGCACGATGTATCATGAGTAATGCCATCATGCATAGCCTCCAAATGCAGTCGGACGGGCATAAAATCAAGATGACTAGCCCCAACCAATGTACCCTCATCCTCTGGCCAAAACTCGATGAGTGGTTACAATGTCTCCAGGTAATGATCTCGTGTATAATCTCTTATGTCTTGCGACAAAGCAATAGGAAGTCCATCAAAGAGTTGTCCATGTAGAACCTCCACGTCCTACAGTGTGATAGTGGCCTCAACAATGGGCAAATAGAATGTTTGCGTCTCTGGTTGCCACCACTCTATCAATGCCGTGATCAACAACCTATCTAGCTGCAGCCAGCGATCTTAATGATCCTACAAAAATCCGTATCGTATAGGTTTCTGACTACATGTGGATGAAGCTGGGGGTCATAAAAATGTCCCACATATCGTCTATTCTTCTAGAATGTAAAGTCTGGGCCAATTACCGCCCCTCCCATATGTAGGAAGACCTATGTTCGGCCTGTAACTGCAATACATCTAGGGAGGCAGGTCCCGAATGCAAAGGTGGAACCTCCATTGATATTCCAAACATCAATACCATGCAAGAACGGGAGGTGATTTGTGTGGTACCCAATTTTTCAATCTAGAAGAACCTGGTTCTTCTAGAAGTTCTAACTACTACTGTTGCGGAATTAAAAGTACAGAAAATAAGGAACATAGAAAATTTTACGTAAAAAACACCTGGCTCAAAAGGTGAAAGACTGACGACCTACTACTCAGTAGGATTTTCTCAAACATCCACTAAAATCAATGAGCCAAAACAACATTTACAAAACTCTTGTAAACCTAAGGATTAACTCTAATCCCAATGTGGCACACAGCCTCAACTGTTGCGACACCATCAAGTTAACTCTAACTTGAATACTCAAAGTACCTAATACAATTGCTTCTATGAAAGGGAAAGGTACAACTTGAAACCACCTACTACAATTGTACTAGAATAAGAATAAACACAATAGAACTGGTTCTTCTATCTCGTTCAAGTAGCTTCAGGAGTGCACACTTAAATGTCACATAAATTGCTTGCAAAATTGCCTTACCCTTTTGCTCTCAATTTATTTTTACTTCTGCATATGTGCAATGCCTGTAAAAGAGAACAATCACAGTTATTTAATGAGTTAGTAATTAAAGTTTGATTGAGACTCAATTGTTGATCCTTATCGAATTTGAGTCCTAGAACAATACAAACTCCAACCCTTATCCTTGATCCGGATTAAGTTCTTTTCACTTAAGGAGACTTCTTCTCCTTATCCATTATGCAACCTTTTCGATCATTTCAGAAGATATTGCTGCTTGATCCTTGAGACCTATCTTCATCACATGCATCTCACATGTTTTAGTAGATAACCATTGTGTCTCACATGATGGACATGGTCCATGACTGAGTTCATTTGTCAATCTTCAAAACTTCATGTGAACTGGGGCCAACATCCATTATTACTACTGTAAATTGAACAAAATTAATTACATTAATTTTCTTTTCCATTGCTTAAATATATTGCAATATCTTGAATATTAAATTTTATTCGATATTTTTACTATATTATTAATTAGGTTAATACTTTTGCTGTCGCGCCCTTTTTTCTCGTGAAATCGGTTTTTGACATTGATAACTCTTTTAAGGAAGGGTTTAAAAGAGTGAGTCGCCACCTAATGGATTAAGGTGTGTTAGGGCACCTATTTTTCAGATTACCCTATTTAACCAGTTTGCTTCACCAAATATCAGATAAGGGCTTGAAATTACCTCAAAGAGAAGGTGTTAGACACTTTTCGAGGTTTACAACTGTGGGTCTCGATCGAACTCAATTATATGAATTAGTCTATGTGATCAAAGATTAAAAAATAAGAAATTTAGGAAGTTCATTAAACACAAATAATTGATGAAGGATAAGGTTTGCGGGGGGAGGGTCCTAAACCTTTTAGCCTAAAGGATCACTTCGTGCAACATAAATAATACTTCGTAACTCCCTCAAGATGGGGTGTTACTCATATTATTCAGCGGGAACAGATTATCGTCTCCTACCCTATTACTATCTTTAGGTTGTTACCTAAATCGCACTAGTTGATTCTAAACCTCATCCTATGCGTGCATTACCCATCCCATGTCTATGATCCAGGAGGATTTGGACCTATATTTAGGTAGTTTTCTCAAAAAGGAAAAATACTAAGCGACAAACAAAACAATTAGGGTTTTCATTTATAAGAAAATAAAGTTACAAGTTGGCATCCACAATTTGGCAACAAATGGACGCAAGTCAGATTAACAAAGACGTTTGCTAATTTATTTTTAAAAAAAAGAGCAAAATTAGAGAAACCTATATGCAGGATTTATATGATATTGAATGAACAAACGGTCATGCACAAAATCAGTTTCTTAATGCAATAAGCAGAACCTACATAGGTTTTCTTACTGATTTTAGCGTTAATACAATTAAATCTATTAGCATGGTATTTAGGTGTTTTGTGCGACAATAAACATTGAAGGTCATAGAAACAAGTCCAGAATTATTTGTTGTAACCCTATAAGCATGTTATCTAGTGAGAGTAGCATCGTAGTGTTTGGAAACTCATAAACAAACAGGCAGAAGTTATAATTAAACTGATTCAAGCCTATGAACATGCTTTCTATAATTTAATTTGATTTTTGATCCTATAGGCATGATTTCTAGTGAGGATAACAACACAATAAACTATTGAACAGATTCCGAGGTGCATCCTATAATTTGATACAGCTTTAGATCCTATAGGCATGATTTCTATAATATGAACGAAATAGTATGTAAGCAGGAATTCATACACATATTGGATCACATTGTTTCTATAGGCATGGTCTGTAACAAAACAGAATTGACCCAAACATTGAGCCTATGGACATGATTGCTAGTATATAATGGATGAACATAATAGGATACCAATAGGCATGATTTCTAACACACAACATAGCATTAATCCTACATGTAGGATTTCTACCCCACTTTATAACAAATATAAAATACGAACCCTTTTCCATTTTTACTAATACCCCATAATTATTGTTACACACCAGAATATAATGAATAAATTACAAAAACAAGTAAAACTATAGGGAGCCTACAGTAGGCCCAGATACACATGGACAGATCAAGCCTTCAACTCACAAAAGCTCCAAAAGCCCATGTTCATAAATATACAATGACCAGTGATTTGGTGTATCAGAGTTCTCAAGGGCTTCAAGAACCGAGGGCAGTGCTTACATTAGAGAAACTGATCGGAAATAGTTTAAGGAAGACTAGACACCAAATCCCAGTGTATCATAGTTCAAAAGGGTCTCACATGGACCTCGAGTAGTGCTCACACTAGAGAGATCAAGAACAGAACATAAATAGCCTTGCCTTTCAACCGGCTAAGAATGAGGATTCAGAATAGTATAGGTAACATATGAGAGAGAGTGGGCAGTGGTTAAGGGAGAAAATTTGAAAATATGTACTTAGTGTGGCGCCCCCTTTTTCCCTCTGTGGAGAAAGTCCGGGTTTCGACATTCATGGGGGTAATAACTCATTTTCTTTTGGAATTGGGTATTGGAAGAGTCGCCACCTAACGGTTTATGGTGCGTTAGGGAACATAGAGTGATTAACTCTTAGGTTGGTTTGCATTACCAGAGATTATGGTAAGGGCTTGAAATTGCCTCGAGGGAAAGGTGTTAGGCATCCCTCTTGATCCACAACTGTCGGGTCCCGCCCAAACTTATACTTACGAATTAGTCCATTAACAATTAAATAGTTGAATCAAATAGTTTGCAAGTAAATCACGTTGGACGTTGTATAACTCAAATAATAAGGAATTGTTTTTTGAACAAGTTGTATATATATATATATATAACAAAGTTTTAAACAAAAGGAATTTGGGAGGGGAGGAGTCCTAGGTTGGTTAGCCTATTGGATCACCCCATACATTATCCGGTAAATAATCCTCAATGAGGGGCTACACGTGACATTAGCGCGTAGTAATCATATCCCATATCTACCCTTCCCACCCCCTTAGTGGTTATTAATGCGAGTGTTGGTTAGTGATCTCTATTGTGTGTTGTTACCCGTCCCTTCTTAATGGTCTTGGAAGAAATTTAGGACCTCTACCTATAGGTAGTTCTAGACAGACCCCTAAGGTTTAAAGTAGAAAATACTAAGGCGATAGGTAAGAACAAACCTTAGCACATCAGGTAGGAAAGAAGCAATTAGAGGCTCAAGTTTACCTCCACAAACAATGCACATAAGCAACACGACTCAAACACAAATAAGGGAATTTTGTTAAACATTATCCTAAGACATGATGTCTAAGTGAATGTCTAGACATAGAAGATAAGTAGTTTATTTTAAAAATACTCAGAAGTAATGGTCCTATCAATTTTCCTAATGATTTTTTAAGCATGTTAAAAATCAGAATGACATCAAGTAACAAAAACGGTTTCAGAGTAACAGGATTTGAAAACATGTTGTATGCTTGCCTACAAGTGGAATAATGATAGCTACGTTTTATATAGTAAAACAGGGGGCAGATCTTAAAACTTACTCTTTAGTCCATATAGGCATGCTATCTAATGATAGATTATGGAAGTTTTTGAAAGAATTCATTTCAGGAAAACAAACCACTAATTAGATTGGTTTTGAAGTGAACTAATCATGAAGTGGATTGATTTGTTTAAACTAAGCTGGTTTTAGATTAATAGGCAGGATTCTGATGTTGTTCCCTATAGGCATGCCATCTAATTGTTTAAGAGCTGATGTTAGAAACTTATAAGCATGATAACAAATGAAAACAAAAGTTGAACTGGACCATATCCTACAGGTATGGTATCTATTTGTGACACTAATTTCAATTCCTATAAACATGATTTCTATTATTGGAACCATGTGAGACCTATAGGCATGATTTCTAATATGGTAAGGCAAAGCATAGCAAAATATAAAGTCAAATAGGCATGGTTTTTACCCATATTACCTCGCAAATATGTAACTACCTACCTTTTTTCACTAGTCACTCCAATATTTATTTACAAATTATTACGGACCATATGAATGGATTACATAATTAGATAAAAAGAAAAGAAGAAGTTACACTATAGGGAGCCTGAAGTAGGCCCAAGTGATTTTCCAAAACCTCCAATAGCCTCAAATTCCAGATTAATAGACAATGCCATTGTCTAGGTGTAACAGAGTTCCCTGAGGATCTCAAGAATCCCGGGACGTGCTCACAACTAGACTTGCTATGCAAATTGAGTAAGTGCAGTGTGGAAGGTCCAGCCTCAGCGTGATAGAGTTCAAAGGGTTCTCAAGAGGATCCCAAGGCAGTACACATACTGGATGGGGCAGAACCTAGTGACATAGGAGTAGAGTGAGAGTGCTTGACTCAATTTGAAAGGTTTCAGTAGGAAAATAGTATAAAAAGACATTTGCTTGAAATGGTTTTGTAAGAAAACACATAAGGAGTTATTAAATAAGATTATTTAAAAAGGATCAGGTGACCAATAATGAATCAAACTAGGTGCAGAACTAGAAGAAGTTTATCGGTACTTCAATACAGGGAATCAAACAGGTGCACACGTCAATTTAGGGGTAATGGGGATTTAGGGGTAAGCATAGGGCACATAGTAAGAATCAGATGAGCCTAAAAGGGGTCAAGGCTTTTAAAGTATAGCATGAACTGTAGAGCTAATATAGAACCAATAGGCTTAGGATAACCAATTACTTCATACAGGAAGGTGCATGCCAGGGATCAGAGAAACATAGTCACATTGGGACATACTAGAAGGGGATCCTAAGGGGATATATAACGTGCAGTAACGAAGACAGTGAAGTAGACATGTTAATTGCAGGTTGAAGACAAAACCATAGATAGAAGCATATTAGAAATATGAAAAATTTAAGTAATAGGAGAAACATGTTGTTTCAAATTTGAATTGAATTAGAACATACCAGTAAGGGGATAGTAAACACGAAGTGAAAGAGAACCTAGTAGTAAGCCTTGGCTTGCAGCCGGCTGACTTTAGACAGTAGTAAGTGACACAAAACATAGCAGAAAGCTTTTTAGTATGAAAGAGAGAGTTTTTGAACCAATGTGTTCATGTGTTTGTGTTAAATGGGAGAGTTCTATATAGAGCAGTTTGAAATTAGGTAAAATAAGGTAAGAATCACAGTAGTATAGTAACTACGGAACCAAGTACTAATCATAATCAAATCAATGCAAGTGCTCATTTAATTAAGGGTAATCAATCAACGACAATGGGTAGAAAATGTTTAACGAAAGAAATCAAGTAGGGTATTAGGTAGAAAATAGACAATTAGGGGTAAATACATAAGGGTTCAATTAAGAAAAAGCTAGCGAAGAATCGGTAAAATATTTGATTAACCAAATAAGATAATAAAATAAAATAAAGTTGCAGAATATGAAAATAATTGAAAATTACAATAGTAAGTCAGTGAATTAAGGACTCGAAATTACTGATTTAAGGAGAGTAACATGGGTTACCATGAATAATTAAATAAACCATGTTTAAACAGGGGAATCATAAAGGGAAGTTTTCAAGTCAAGCAAAGAAATAGGGAGCTTAGAGTCAATCAAAGAGAGAGTCATGAGACAATGTTTTAACATATAAATAGAGTGAGATAGAAGTAACTAAACATAGCAAGCAAAGAGGAAAGTATTGACCAATCAAGATGAACCCCAGCACAAAGAGCTTATGTATATTAGGCATAAAAACTCACTAGAAATATATTCAAGGCGAGATAGTGACAGAAACTCAAACAAGAACAAGCCAATCACAAAATCAAATGAAGAATCCTAGAAAATTTAGGGCTTTCAAGATAGACGAGTTAAGTATATGATAAAATCATATAATCAGTTAAAATAATGCAAGAAGTATAATTTTAAACACAAAGAATCAGTTAAACAAAAATTTTAAAAGAATTTCCGAAACCATAATTTTTAGAAGAAGGTGACAAACACTTGAAATCAACAATTCTTATAAAAGAGTTCTAAGGACAATGTAAAACATTGAACAAACAAACTCAAATCATCTTAGATCTGTACAGATCTAAGAGATATATGAATAAAATAGGGTTCAGAAGAAATCCATATAGAGATGAAAGAACCTATCTAGAATCCCAAGGATCGTAACAAATACAATATGATTTTGCTCGAAATCACACTAGAGTAGCCAAGAACAAACAAGTGACAAACCCTAGATGCAAGTCGCTGTGGCCCTGGGCCCTTGAAGACCTTAGAGAAGGCAGGCATTTTATGAGAGAAGCCATTGGAGGCTTAGGAGCCGATGAAAGATCACCGGAAAAGATCAGAGAAGAGAGATCGGCAGTTGAAGGGCTAGGTTTGAGGGTGAGGAGACAAGATAAGAGAATACAGAGGCGGCAGGTTTGGGAGAATGAATTAAGGTTAGGGGTCGTTTAAAGTTAAAAAAGGCAAGAGTTAATACGGGCTGTTGATCTCTCAGATCAATGACCATGATTTAATTGGTTCTGGGTCGGGTAGCTGAGTTTAGGGTTTGGGTCGGGTAATTCGATTAGAAATTGGGATGGATTGGGCTAAAATTGAGGCTAAAATTTAAATGCAATCTGGCTATATTTTAAATAGCCAATTTATCGCTATATAATTTATAATAAATAGTAAGTAATTTCTATAAAATAATTTCACGTAATAAAATAATTTAAAATAGATATTTAATATATTAAAAATATAGAAGGTCATTGTGTGCATATAAAACGTAAATGTACCCTAATAAGGCTAGTATTGTAATTATATGCAAATTGGCTTTAAAAATATAAAATGCAATTATAAAAATGCACAAAAAATATTTTAACAGTACTTTGCATAATTATAGGATTAGATGACTAAATTACCAGAACAATAGTTTGAGAGATAATTCATGGGGATTTTATGAGTAAAAGTGAAGGAAATAAATCAATTTGAAATCTTTAAAATGAGAAAAATTATAAAAATATTTTGCATGCTTATACATGAATATATATGCTGCTTTAAAAGTATTTATGCATATTAAAAATATAAATATAAAAAACTGGGTATCAACAACTGCCTACCCGAGAAGGATGAAGGAGTTTTCGGGTAAAGAAATGATGGCCAACTTTGACCGTTGGGATGCTTTTGAATCATTGCAAGAGCGGACATGAGGTGCGGAAGCAACTATGATAAGCGGTTTAAAGCTCGGGACAATAAAAGGAACTGGAGCGAGATCGCTCATGCTAGTATGGTCGTTTCTTACTAGTTACATGCGAATAAAAGATGCTATAAACATGTATTTGTGAAAATTTAAACATGATGCAAATTCCCTTTGGACCATGAAGATTGTCTTCAGACGGTTGAAGATGACGTCCTTAGCCAATGGCATCCTAGGCCATAAATTGTTCAGTGAGGGATTCACATGCCATGATATGATGTTCTCGATCCATGAAGATGGTGCATCCGAACCATGATGCCTTTGAATAATGATATGTAAATTTGAGAGGTCCTCAGGCCATGGTATAGTGTCTTCCGGCTATGAGGATGATGCCTTTAGACAATAACGCCTTCGGATAGATGGCGATACGTCAACCCATGATATTGTCATGACCCAATTCCCAAACCCGATCGTGATGGCGCCTCTCAAGAAGACAAGGCCAGCCAAAAGAACAACAATGCCTTATGTAGCAATTAATAACTATAAATGAATGAATAATATGACTTATTAGCATTAATAACTTATATTTATCACTCAACACAACCTAACCGGGGTGTCACAAGTCATGAGCATCTAAAGAAAACTGAACACCTCTACAGGGCCAATATTATATACAAAATAAGATTTAGAAGCAAAAGATGAAGTTCGGTGCTGTGAACGCTGGCGGCCACCATACTCAGCTACAATAGTATACCTTCAGTCTGCTAATAACCCGCTACAGGGTAAACAGTACCAGCAACTGCACACGAGGTGTAGGGAGTAAAGTGAGTACTCCAACTTAGTGAGCAATAAGAGCAAATAATAACTGAGCGGCAAAAAATCACGTAAGAGCATTCCATTAGAAAATATCTGGCTCAGTTTAAAGCCTCTTTTGAAAATATTTTTTTCTTTCCTTTTTAAAACATAAGCATATGAATGCGATATCAGGTAGTGCAAGTCCGCACACAAATCAGCCCCTAGGGCACAACACTCTATTAATAAATAACACCAGTGTATCTAGTACACAGTGCAAGATATAGCATGTATTCCAATGATATGAGAGTGTTGAATGTCATGCCACGTTGTACAAATAGGGACCAATGCATGAATGCAATGCAATGCACATGACCGCTGCGGCAAGCAGCCCGATCCATTTGGGTACCCGCGCTCACTGTGGGGGTTCAGACTCCGGAGGGGCTCCTACACCCCAAGTGCAATATAAATATCACACCGCTGCAGCGTGAAGACCAATCCATGCACAGTTCAGAAATGCACATAAGCCACTTGGGCAATATCAACATAACAGTTCTCAACTAAAAACGTCAGTAAAATATCATTTAGGTTTTCAAATCTAAGAAAATTGATTGAGTTTGCAAAACATTATTTAAAACTTTGGACCGAGATCAAATAATATGCAGAGTAATGCAAAAACAGTGATATCAATCCCTGAAGGATTCAAATGATCGGCACGAAACCAAACAAATGGCAAACAACCCAAATCATAATAATATCAAGCAGTTTCAGTCAAATACATAGTAATTTCATCAATCGGGGCTGACTGAGTCTCAATCCCCAATGGCGTTGTACCCCACGGCCATATCTAGCGTCCAAGTCACCTCAAGACAACACTATGATGTGCAAATCCAGGGGTTCAAATCCTCAGAATATCATTTACAAGTATTACTCACCTCGAACCGGCAAAATCTCTAGCATGCGACGCCTTTGCCTCTCAAATCAGCCTCCACGCGCGTCGAATCTAACAAAAAACAGAGCGAATGCATCACACTACGCCAAGGGAACAATACCCAATCGAAAATAATCAAAATACAGCAAAATGCTCGTAACTAGAAAAATCTGAGCCCCGGGCCCACTTCTCAAAAAGTTACAAAACTCACATTAGCGGATTCCTCATCTTGGCATGAGTCCGTACATATCAAATTTACCAAAATTGGAGTTCAAATGCCCTTTCAAATACAAAATTTTCATTTCAAAACCCAAGCCCTAGTTCTTAAATTTTTCTCCCAATTTTCCAAGAATTAAAAGTTGATTTTTCATTAAAATACCGTTTCTAGGTCACGAGACTTACCTACAATCAATTCCTGTCAAAACCTTCTTCAATTTCTACCAAAAAGCTCTCAAGGTGGTTCAAAAATGGAGGAAATGATAAATGGGTCGCGAATGAAATATCATAATTAAACCTTCTTACGACCAGATTTCCATCTATGCGAACGCGAGACACCACTCGCATTCGCGATGCACAAGAATCACTCAGACCATTTTAACCCTTGAAGAATGCGTAACACCTAACGCAGACCTGTGCCGCGTTCGCGAAGAACAAATCACATGGGCCTCAACCTTCTAATAAGCGAACTCGATGCTCAAGGACCTCCTCATATGCAAATGCGACTCCCACATCGCGAACGTAATGAACAACTAGGCAGGGCACCCAGACCCTTCTACGCGGATCCGAGTCCATTATCACGAATGTGATTGCTGAGATATTACAACTACGCAAATGCGAAGACCCCTCTGCGAACACGAAGGCCAAAAGTGGTCTACAACAGTTGTGCACTTTTCTGCAACAAATTCTAAGTTCAAACTTCTCGTTTAACCATACAAAACAACCCCGAGGCCCCCGGGACCTCAACCAAAAGCACCAATATATCCCAAAACATCATATGAACTCATTCCAATCATCAAAACACGTCCAGCAACACCAAAATCATCAATTCACATTGGATTCAAGCTTAAGTTTATTCAAAACTTCCAAAATGCACTATCAAATAAAAATCTGACCAAACGATGCCCGAATGACCTGAAAATTTGCACATATATCCAAAATCACCTACCAAAGATAGTGCAACTCGCATCACTTCATTTTGACCCTCGGATCAAAATCTCACATATCAACCGGAATTCGCCAAAATACTAACTTCGCCAATTCAAGCCTAATTCTACACCGGACCTCCAAAATCAATTATGATCGCACTCCTAAGTCACAAATAATCCCATGAAGCTAACTGAATCAACGGAAATCACATCCGAGCCCTCTAAATCAATAGTAAACATTTTGTTGACTTTTCCAACTTAAGCCATCCTTAAAGAGACTAAGCATCTCATTTTCTACCAAAACCAATCCAAATCAACTCAAACACACCAAACACTGAAAATGAAAAATGAAGAAGCAATAAATGGGTAAAACGGAGCATAACACATGAGACAACGGGTCGGGTCGTCACATCCTCCCAAACTTAAACAAACGCTCGTCCTCGAGCGCACCCAGAGCTGTACTAGAAGCCAACCAATAGCTGAATGACCTTACCAAGCATATATCCGGGTGATCCCTCGTCAGCCTATCTCATATAGGTCCGATAATAAAACAAAGTTGAAATTTCACAGTCCATTTAGACCATAAACCGTAGAACCACATTGCACTTCCCGAAATCATACCCAGAATTAACCTGAACAAGCTGTAGTAGCCCACACCTGCGACCTTAGGTGAAATCATACAATATACCATACAAGCCAAAACTCGAAACGATAGCCTTTATTCACAGCAGTTGCCTACAATACCCAAATACCGATAGAAAGCTCTTATTAGCTAAAGTCTTAGTCTATCACTTCCATATATTTCCAACGATAAATAGAACACGCGATAAACCATAGTCATTCCCCAGATCATCCATACATGAAGCCACTTCCTTTTCGACTGGTACCATAACAGATTTTCGCGTCAAACCTTGATATTACCCTTCCAACAAGCTGAAATCGACTCTATTCATATTCATTAATGACTCCAACATACCACTCTGGTGATAAGACATCTCAACACAGGCCTAAGCCACAACTTGCATCATATATGCACCAATAAGAGACGGCCTGAACATACTCAAATCATGGCAATTGATTCTAATGAAAGAGTTGTACCTCAAGCTCATCAGTACCATCACAACACAAGGTTGAGACCCCGTTTCACGTCATACAAAATACATGAATCCTCCTTGAAAGGTCATAACTTCATGTGGCTTTGCCACAATGCGCTATCCTATCCAAACACTTTTACACAAGAAGCACCTCAAGTCATAATGCTCAAGGTAGACAACCACGCACAGATTGATGCCTGAAACTAAGAAATACATCACACACACGGTGAAGCAAGTAATATAAACCATTCAATCCTGAAAAGATACAGCCGATGTGCTATCCACCGAGCAGCTCCCAATATGGACTTTCCTAATAAACCAGGAAGCAAGGCATACAAAGTAACACATAGAAAACTATTCTCAACATTACATTGTTTCGGCGTGCAACCCAATCCAGATGACATACCCTTGGAGGCATGCCACCTAATCAACACAAATATCTCACATAAGGAGATGCACATCGAGCCAAATTTGCTCATTATAAAAAAATACTGAGTATCGGTCGTAAGCATACAGAGTGCATAGTGATATCTATTGTGTTGTAAGATACAAACTCAATTTCCACCATGAATCTCGATAGCATCGCACTATACATGCCCAAAGTACGAAAATTATAGCGCCTCACAGCCCAAGAAAGCAACTCATAGATCTCCCCAGATCACTAGTGGGTTCAAAAACGATCAAATCAACCTATCCTTCATCAGTACAATTCGGGGCCAACCAAGCCAACTCAAGCTAAACATGTAGCCAATCAACTTACCAACAAACTCGTTACCGAGAACCTAAAGCTGCTTTTTCCACTATTATAACTCATGTCGAAGCCGTACGATACGATGCCCGATACCAAATCAATATTAAAATCCACAATCTCGCCCATTAACATGGTCGACCACCAGGAACGTCTCAAAAAGATCCTTCAATATCGGAACTGAAGCAATGGTTGAAACCTATATACTGACGTCCGTCGCAAATGCCCAAATAAGGAAAGAAATCCTTCCCAATTCTCCGTCGGTCTTTAGAACACAACAATTCTGCTAGAACATAGTCTGATGCACCTCACCAAGCAACAAGTGGCATTTTTCGACATAACCCATAGCACAATAGTCTAGAATAACCTGACACTAAGACAACCAGTCTACACCCCAATATCATATCCAGAATCTAATATACCAAGAAAAGAAAGATCCATTCGGGCTTCCAAATCCCAATTGCCACTAATGGTACAACTACTACACAGTCTGAACATGAGAACTCCCAGTCTCCAACTCCATATAGCACACAAATCACTGTACCTGATCCTAAATTTCTGCAGTATGAATACATATTATACCTCGAGTACCCAAATCATTCCACGAAATATATTCTAAAATTCTCATGTGCCATCAAACAAACTCAAATATCAGCAGTCGATTTAGCAAGAAAGTGTCGCAATACTATCTAAGTATCATTAGTTTAATCACATTACCCTTTCCTGAGACGTATACTCTTGTCAAATCACTTCCAATTAGCAGTATCATTTCCTTGGTCATCTGAGGCTACCCGTTGCCTAAGTGTTTTATAAACTTCCTTTCAGAACTTAACCAAAACCTCACATACGCCAGTCCTGGTCCTCTACAACATACCGCATATACCATGCCCTCTAAGGATAATGTGAGAACTTTTATCTCACTTTTGCGCCACAGACATCAACGCACTCAACTAGTCAAGAAGTTTTATCGATCCCATTTAGAAGGAAAATCACTACACACTCCATGCTCCGCATAGCCATAGAAATTATGAATCTCCAAACCACGATGAAACCCATCAACAATTCTCTCCCAATTCCATTGGCGTAGGCTAAACTGTCAGGACTGGATCCTTCTAACTAGACCAAGCTAAACAAGCTGTCAGAACTCAAGAGCTTTGCTGCAAAATACCTGTACGAACTCATTGCCTTGAACATACTTAACGAATTAATCATATCCTTACCATACCGATTCGGTCCACTAACAAGCTACTTCATTTGTCTAGGTTTACTTCTGATTCATTTTCAACTTGATATTCCCTCTTGCTGTAGCACCATAGTTCCTCAACTCAGGCTCACTACACGAGACCCAAGTACAAGACCACACTGTCTAAGACCCACAAGCCACTGAATACTCTCTCCAATATTCCCAAGAACACCACATTCCCAAAATAATCTACTAGGAAGAACTTCCTGTGAATCCAACTCTGCTACCTTTATTTTCCTGATACTGATGCATAGGATCCCATAATTAACATAAAAATACCACAAGTCTTGACATTTTCCAATGAAAACAGAGTCTCTAGCCACATACATAACCTTAAAACACATGATCGTTACATGTAAAATCTTAAACACATTAGAATCATTCTCGAAATTCATTCACTCTTATTCAAACTGCAAATTACCTGACTCAATGAACAGAACTACTCGTGCCATATTCGCACTCTGGCACCGCTAGATATGATCTCATTCCAATACAAACAAACATCTTCCTTCTCTATGCACTGAGCATTCTTTATCATCAACAGCTCAAGGCATCCTATTATTTCCACACATCTACGAAACACCATATAACCTTGTACATATTTTTCTTCACTTGTGCCATCCTCGGCTCAATTTCTACAACCAAAACTGATCCACCAGCATACCTCGAAAAGGAACCAACATAGCACATAACTATACAATCAGCTAATCAACAGCCTCCCCAACTTGGCTCGAAGACATATCTCAAGACACACTAAATAACCCATAAAAATTTTATTCTAATGATGCCACAATATCATAGTGAGATTAAACTCAAATTGTCTACAAGTTTTTGAAAACACCGATCATATAGTACTGTAATCCTATGCAAATCTCACATCCATCCCCACATCAGTTGAGTCCACTCTCTTAAGTGACCCTAGATCCTCAATTTCAACACGTACCCTTCAGTTACATATGAGACCTTCTAACATACGCATATGGATCATACCACCTAAGAACAACCCGCATGAGATAACCCACTTGTTTTGCCTCATATTAGTACTTCTGCACTCCTTCCACCATCCTATATGCTACACAGTCAATTTACTCTTCATAAGTTGAAACTCACACCATAATATGCCATTTACTTCACTCCCAACTAGGAGATCTGTAAAGATTATTCACGCACCCCTAATTCGGAGCGACACATCCAATCACAATGGAAATCAAATACTTAATGATTCATCTATCACCTAGCAGACCTTCTTTGACACTTCCAAGTCATATAGACACATCACACAACACCAACATACTCAATCCGTCATTCCCAAAATTAGTTATCAAGCCGTCATTCCCAAAATTAGGAACAATACTGAATATATAGGTTCATAACACTAGCTCGCAAAATTATCACTTTGGTGCTCAAGCCTTAGGCAAAGATTCGGCCTCATGTCCTCCAGATCGGCCCAACATCAACTCATAGAAATCGCATCTCGTCCCTCGATCGGGGAATCGCAAGACATCAAAGCACATATAATACTGAGCTCATATGCACGCATACAGACATGAGGAAGGAATCCAAGAGTTATATTTCCAAGCTGAATCAAGTACGCACGATAAGAATTCCAAGAAAGTGAAGTTTTTCCTAAAGGTTCTGCAGCCTCTCGGGGATAAATACAGAGGTGTCTGTACCGATCCGCTAGACTCTACTAACCTGCTCATGACTCGTCAGACCTAGTAACCTAGGCTCTGATACCAACTTGTCACGACCCAATTCCCAAGCCCGATCGTGATGGCGCCTATCGTGAAGGCAAGGCCAGCCAACAAAACAAAAATGCCTTATTTAACAATTCATAACATAAATGAATGAATAATACAACTTATAAGCATTAATAACTAATATTTATCACTCAACACAACCCGAACGGAGTGTCACAAGTCATGAGCATCTAAAGATAACTGAACACCACTATAGGGACAATATTATATACAAAATAAGATTTAGAATAAAAAGATGAAGTCTGGTACCGTGAACGCCGACGGCCACCTTACTCAGCTACAAAAGTATACCTTCAGTCCGCTAATAACCCGCTACCGGGTGAACAGTACCTGTAACTGCATGCGAGTTCACACTCTATAGGGGCTTCTACAGCCCAAGCGCAATATCAATATCACACCACTGTGGTGTGCAACGCACTCCATGCACAGTTCAGAAATGCACATATGCCATTTGGGCAATATCAACATAACAGTTCTCAGCTCAAAACATCAGTGAAATATCATTTAGTTTTCAAATCTTACAAAAACGGTTGAGTTTGCAAAACAATATTTACAACTTTGGACCGAGATCAAATAATATGCAGAGTAATGCAAAAATAGTGATATCAATCCCTGAAGGATTCAAATGATCGGCACAAAGCCCTACAAATGGCAAACAACCCACTCATAATAGTATCAAGTAGTTTGAGTCAATTACATAGTAATTTCATCAATCGGGATGGACCGAATCTCAATCCCCAATGGTGCTCTACCCCACACCCATATCCGGCACAAGTCACCTCAATACAGCACTATGATATGCAAATCCGAGGTTTCAAACCCTCAAAATATCATTTACAAGTATTACTCACCTCGAACCGGCAAAATATCTAGCCCGCGATGCTTTTGCCCCTCAAATCAGCCTCCACGCACGTCGAATCTAACCAAAAGCAGAGCAAATGCATCACACTATTCCAAGGGAACAATATCCAATCAAAAATAATCAAAATATAGCAAAAATCGTGAAATTAGCAAAACTCGAGCCTTGAACCCACTTTTAAAAAAATTACAAAACTCACTTTACCGGATTTCTCGTCTCACCACGAGTCCATACATATCAAATTTACCAAAATCGGAGTTCTAATGCCTTTTCAAATCCCAAATTTCCATTTTTAAACCCAATCACCTAGTTCTTCAATTTTTCTCCCAATTTTCCAAGAATTAAAGGTTGATTTTTCAATAAAAGAGCGTTTCTAGGTTAGAGACTTACCTCCAATCAATTCCCGTCAAAACCCTCTTTAATTTCTACCAAAAAGCTCTCAAGGTGGTTAAAAATGGAGGAAATGACAAATGAGTCGTGGATAAAATATCATAATAAAACCCTTCTGACACCCATCTTTCCTTCTATGAGACACGATACACCACTTGTGTTCGTGATGCACAAGAATCCTTCAGAAAAATTTAACCCTTCGCGGACGCATAACACCTAACGCGGACGCGGTCCTTTAGCTGCCAACACTATGCGAACGCAAGCCCTGTTCCACGTTCGCGAAGAACAAATCACACGGGCATCAACCTTCTCATACGCGAACGAACCTCCTCTTCCGCGAACGCGACTCCCACATCACGAACGCAATGAACAACTAGGCAGGGAACCTAGACCCTTCTACGCGGACAAGAGGCCATTATCGCGAACACGATGGTCTAGATATTACAATTACGCGGGCGTGAGGACCGCTCCGTGAACGCAAAGGCCAAATGTGGCCTGCAACAGCAATGCACTTTTCTGCAACAAATCCTAAGTCCGAACTTCCCGTTTAACCATCCGAAACCACCCCGAGGCTCCCGTGACCTAAACCAAAAGTACGAATATATCCCAAAACATCATATCAACTCATTCCAATCATCACACACGTCCAAAAATAGTAAAATCATCAATTCACATCAGCTTCAAGCCTAAGTTTCTTCAAAACTACCGAAATGCACTATCGATTAAAACCCCGACCAAACAATGCTCAAATGACATGAAAATTTACACACATATCCAAAATCACCTAACGAAGTTAATTCAACTCTCAGAACTCCATGCCGACCCTCAGATCAAAATCTCACCTATCAACTGATATTTTCCAAAATACTAACTTCACTAATTCAAGCCTAATTCTACACCGGACCTCTAAAATCAATTTTGATCGCACTCCTGAGTCACAAATCATCCCCCCGAATCTAACCGAATCACCGAAAATCACATTTGAGCCCTCTATCTCAATAGTCAACATTCAGTTGACTTTTCTAACTTAAGCCTTCCTTAAAAAGATTAAGTGTCTTATTTTTTACCAAACCAATCCAAATCAACTCTAACACGCCAAACACTGATAATGAAACATGAAGAAGCAATAAACGGGGTAACACATGAAGTGACGGGTTGGTTCGTCACAGATATATCGTAATGATGTTAACAAGACAAGGGCTAGTCTTGCAAAACGGAGGGTAGAGCTTAACCCTATTGGAAAATAAATAGATAGTGAAATTGAGCAATATTTGTGCAAAAAAGAGACAATGCTTAGTCCCATGCGAATTTAGAGGAAAGAATTAGCCACATGTAGGTATGTAGGCATGGATTAGTCTCATGGATTCAAGGATTAGAATCATGCAAATAGGGATACAAGGATTAGCCTCGTGGAGTCAAGGATTAGACTCATGCAAGTAAGGAGGCAGGGATTAACCTTATGCAATTATGTAGTCAAGGATTTAGCCAATTGCAGATGAAGAGGCAATGGTTAGCCTCATAGAGTCAAGGATTAGACTCATGCAAATAGGGCGACAAGGATTATCCTCATGCAAGTATGAAGGCGGGGATTAGCCTCATGCAGGTGCAGAGGCAAGGATTAGCCTCATGCAAGTAGAGAGGCATGGATTAGCCTCATACAAATGTGGATTCAGGAATTATACTCATTAAAATAGGGAGGCAAGGATTAGTCTCATAGAGTTTATGGTTAGACGCATGCAAGTATGCATGCAAGGATTAGCCTCATGAAAATGGGGAGGCAAGGATTAGCCTCATGCAAATATGGAGGTAGGAATTATCCTCGTAAAGCCAAGGATTAGGCTCTTTTAAGTAGGAAGGCAGGGATTAGCCTCATACAAGTATGGAGTCAGGGATTAGACTCATTTTAATAGGGAGGCAAGAATTAGCCTTATGCAAATATGGGGTCAAGGATTAGACTCATGCCAATAGGGAGGCAAGGGTTAGCCTCATGCAAGTATAGAGGCAGGGATTAGCCTAATAGAGTCAAGGATTAGACTTATACAAGTATGGAGGCAAGGGTTAGACTCACGCAAATAGGGAGGCAAGGACTAGCCTCATACAAATATGGGGGAGAGGGATTAGTCCCATGCAAAGATCGAGCAACAAATAAGATAGTGTGTGTCTTAACTGGAGATGTATTCAGTGTTTGATGCCCGTATTGATAATTTATTATCTTTGTGTATACATGTTTTGTGAGTGCTATCGTTATGTCCAATGTGCTTGCGTTCACAGAAAAATTGCAAGATTTGTGGGAGGAAGATTGGTTTGTGTTCTTGTCCGCTCACTTTGCTTTGCTCCATTCTGAAAGCCTTTCGATTTTCACTAGGTGACACCTGACTATCATGGAAATAGAATTTTCGAAAAATATGCAATTATTGATAAAAATAGAGTTGTTTTGGAAATGTAGTGATATATCAAGTAATTTTTATGAACTAATGACTGTAACACATCTCAAAGGCATTGCAGCTCTCTCATATTGGAATTTTGAGGGTCCTCCTCAAATTCTGCCTTAATATGGTATGCGATTTTTGACCGTTGGAAGATGATAGGCCTTGCTGAATTCTCTTCAAAATTTTGAGAATCCTTCTCAAAATGTGCCCCAGTTTCTTAACCAACTCCTGACCGTCTGACATGAGATGGTGTTGGCTGGACTTGCTCCGAAATTTTGAGGGTCCTTAACATTCTACCACAGTTTCTGATCTTGGGGGAAATAAAAATTGTAATATAATATGACCGAACCAATAAAGCTACCAATGTATCCCCTCTTAAATGGCCATCGGGTCGAGCGTAGTTCAATTACATCAAATGTTGACATGTAAAATATCGAAGCATAGTATATCTTGATTGCGTTTGAATTGATTGGTTTTGGCCAAAATTCTCTGTCCATTTCTACAAGTATTAGTTCTCCTCAAGTTTGTACTGTATGAACCATGTACGGGCCTTGCAGTTAGGAGAGAATTTCCTTTCGGCTTCATCTTGATGTGGGAAGATCTTCTTCAATACCTATTGCCCTGGTGAGAACTGTCTTGGTTTGACCCTTTTGTTGAAAGCTTTGGTCATTGTGTTCTGATAAAGTTGACCGTGACGCACTGCGTTCATCCTCTTTCTATCGATAAGGGCTAATTTCTCATAGCGACTCATTATCCACTCCGCATTGCTGAGTTCAGCTTCTTGTATGACTCTTAAAGAAGGAATCTCCACCTGGGTTGGGATGATAGCCTCGGTGCCATAAACCAAAATGTAGGGAGTTACCTCGATTGATGTGCGACTATGGTGCGAAACCCCAACAGAGTAAAAGGTAACTTTTCATGCCACCGATTGTGGTTCTCTACCATATTCCTTAGTATCTTATTAATGTTTTTGTTGGCAGCTTTTATGGCTCCATTCATCTGAGGTTTGTAGGTGTGGAATTCTTGTGCTTTTTTTTGAAAGCTTCACATATAGTTTTCATCAGATCATTGTTAATATTGGCAGCATTATTAGTAAAAATGGATTCGGGAACACCGAACCGGAAATCAATTCGATCCTTGACAAAATTTGTGATGCCTTTCTTGGTTACAGCCTTGTAGGATGCAGCCTCTACTCATTTTGTGAAGTAATTAATGGCTACCCAGAATAAACATGTGGCAGCTTGAAGTCGTGGGTTTAATTGGACCAATGATATCCATTCCCCAAATGGCGAATGGCCAAGGTGAGCTTGTTGCATTGAGCTTGTTCGACGATGCTTTTATCATATCGGCATGCACTTGACATTGAAAGCATTTGTGGACATACTGGGTGCAATCTGTCTCCATGGTCATCCAAACGTAACCAGCTCTGAGTATCTTCTTTGCCGAAATGAAACCATTCATGTTTGGGCCACAAGTCTTGGCATGTACATCCTCAAGTAGCTTAGAAGTTTCCTGTGTGTCAACACATCTTAGTAAACCCAAATCAGGAGTTCTTCAGTACAAGTTCCCTCTGCATTGGAAGAAGTAATTTGATAGTCTCCGGAGTTTGTGTCTCTGAGTGTGAATTGATAAGCATTCTTTTATGTTATGGAACCAAGGATTTCCATATGCTTCTTCCTCTTTATGAGCACAATATGCCGGATGATTATGGATCCTTGCCGGAATGGGATCAATGTATTTCTTATCTGGATGTTGTATCATGGATGACAAAGTGGCCAATACATCGGCAAACTTATTTTGAATTCTGGGCACATGTCAGAATTCGATCTTTGTAAATCTCTTTCTTAATTTCGGCACATGGTGCAAATATGGTAATATATTGGAATTCTAGGTGGCCCACTCTCCTTGTACCAGGTGCACAGGCAAATCTGAATCATCGATCACCAACAACTCTAGAACGTTCATGTTGATTGCCATGTTGAGCCCTAGTACAAAGGTTTCATATTCCCCCATGTTGTTGGTGCAGGAAAATCTAAGTTTGGCAGGGATAATGCTAACCCATTTCTGATACCAAAACTACTCCATCGCCCACTCTTTTAAATTTGTGGCTCTGTCAAAGAAACTCCTCAAACCTTCATATGCTTCGGTTGTGTCTTCTCCTACGAATGATACTCTTTCATCAGAAAAATACATTTTTGAAGGTTCGTACTCTCCTACCATCGGATTTTCAACTAGGTGATCTGCCAATGCTTGTCCCTTGACCACCTTTTGAGTTAAATAGATGATATCGTACTCACTTAGTAGTATCTACCACTTAGCACACTTCCCGGTTGGCAAGGGTTTCTGGAATATATACTTTAGAGGGTCCATCCTGGATATGAGATATGTAGTGTAGGCACAGAAGTAGTGCCTCAATTTCTGAGTTGTCCAGGTCAAAGCGCAACAAGTGCGTTCAAGTAGAGAATATCGTGCTTCATAAGGTGTGAACTTCTTACTCAAGTAACATATGGCTTGATCCTCTCTTCTTGTCTTGTCATGTTGTACCAAAACACATCGAAGACTCCAGATAATAAAGATAGATAGAGTATCAAAGGTCGTCTTGGTTCTGGCGGGACCAAAACTGGTGGTGTGGACAAATATTCCTTGATCTTGTAAAAAACTTTTTGACAATCCTCTGTCTAGCTTGTTTCGGCATCCTTTCTTAGCTTCTTGAAGATGGTTTCATATATGACTGTGGATTGTGCTATGAAACAACTGATATAGTTAAGACGTCCTAAGAAGCTCATCACATCTTTTTTTCTCTTAGGCGGTGGTAACTCTTGAATATCCTTGACTTTAGATGGATCTATCTTAATCCCTCAACGACTGACGATGAATCCCAATAACTTTCCAGAAGGAACCCCGAATGCACACTTTGCGTGGTTCAATTTAAAATTGTACCTCCTAAGCCTATCAAAGAACATCCTCAAGTCTGTAATGTGATCAGCAACCCACTTGGATTTGATAATGACATCGTACACATACACCTCTATTTCTTTGTCTATCATATCGTGGAATATGGTTGTCATGGCTCTCACGTAAGTTGACCCAGCATTCTTCAGACCAAATAGCATCATTTTGTAACACCCCATGGTATAATAATAGTTGTCTTCTCTGCATCTTCTTCATCCATCCAAATTTGGCAATAACCCGCGAATCAATCGACAAAGGATTGGAGTTTATTCTTGGCATAGTTATTGATCATCATATGTAAATTTGGCAGCAGGAAGTCATCCTTGGGACTTGCTATATTTAAATCCAAATAGTGAATACATACTCTGACCATCCCGTCCTTCTTCTGAACTAGCAATATGCTAGCTAACCAGGTTGGATATTCAACCACCCTAAGAACCATGGCTTTGATCTGCTTGGTAACTTCCTCCTTAATTTTCAGGCTCATATCTAGTTTGAACTTTCTAAGTTTCTATTTTACTGGCGGACATATGGGATTAGTAGGCAACTTGTGAGCCACTATGTAAATGCTCAAACCGGTCATGTCATCATATGACCATGCGAAAATGTCCTCATATTCTATTAGGAAACGAATGCACTATTCCTTCTCTATTGGTAACAAGTAATACTGATGCAGGCCTCCTTGGTGGTCTCGGCATCTTCCAAATTTACTGCTTTGGTCTCATCCAAATTGAACTTAGGCTTATTCCCAAAATTTTCAACCTCTTTGACGATTTCCTCGGGTATCTCATCTTCTTCCTCTGAATCACTATTCTCATGTTGTGTTGCATTATTACATGTCACAGTCACTGGTTCATCATGAAAAGTAATAATAACAATGTGACAAAGAAAAGTGTAAAGATAGTAGTGAATAATAAAGAGCAAATGCAGTTGATTAAAACTTGAAAAAATGCCCAAACAAAGCACAACTCGATGAATCGAGCATTTATTTTGAAACAAGTAATTCTTATAGTGAAACTACGAGAAATCTTAAATGCCTAGAATGTCTATATAAGTAAATTCTACCAAGCTACCCATAGACTTGTCGAGCTCGGGATGGTGCGGTGGTCAAGTTCCTGAGAACAGCACCCTTCGCCACGGTATGAATAGTGAGGCTTTCTTCCTTCTCCTTCTCAAGTATGGCACTGCAGTCCATGTCTTCATCCTCCAAGAACAAGTTCTTCAACCCAGCTAGTGCTTCTTCCTCTACAGTTCACCATATTGTGTCAGCCTGATGAAAAGCTTGTTCCAAACATGGAACTGGTTGCTCAAGAGGGTAATATGGTCCGCGCCATATAGGCAACCAATCATTTTACTCCTGACATATATACTGGTATCCGAACCAAAAGGTGGTACCATGATTTTTTAGTTGTATTGGTTTGGTGATGCCTTGGAGGTTCTTTCCCAACCCTTTGTCAGGTTCATATCCGAACCATGATAGTATGCTTTCTATTTTTTTACTCCACCGCTTATCCTTCTCGACGGAATTGACCCGTACGACGTGATGATAGGTTTCCCATCCTATCCTTCTTCTATGTATAATGGTTGGGATGGTTTGACTAGTGTAGATGGGGTTACTCCTATCTCTATGGATAATCACCTCCTGACGGTTTCATCTGAATTTCACGGCTTTATGTAGTGTGAAAGGCACGGCTCCAGCAGCATGGATCCATGGTCGTCCTAACAGAAGATAATATGAGGATGGTATGTTAAGCACTTGAAATTCAACGTCTAACCATGTTGGCCCCATCTGTAAGCACAGTTTTATTTTCCCGATCGTGGCCCTCTAGGACCCATAGAAAGCCTTCACATTCATGCTTCCTACCTGTACCTGATGAAAACCGTTGTCTAACCTCTTCATAGTCTCCAATGGACAAATATTTAGGCCCGAACCTTTATCAACCAGGACCTGCAAATGAACTCGTCTTCAAATTGCACTATGATATTCAATGCTTGATTGTGTAGATCATCTTCGTGGAAGATAATCTTATGTCTCTCCAGTACTTGCCCAACCATGTTGGAAATTTCTCCACTAGTGATGTTATTGGGTACATAAGCCTCACTCAGTACTTTCATCAAAGCATTCTTGTGTGCCACTGAATTTTGCAATAGTGACGGGATAGATATCTGAGCAAGGACTTTGTTCAGATGGTCAAAAATAGAATACTCATTTGTCTGTACTTTCCTCCATAGGTCATTTGGCTTGGTCTCAAAGATAGGCTGCCTAATAGTGGCCTCCTTAATTGAACCTCCCAGGTGTTCAGGTGTATATACTCTTCCGGTTCTGATCTTTCCTTGTGCAGCATCATATTCCTCTATCTTGGCCTTCACTTTTTGCTGAGCCTTGGCAACATAATCCCAGGGCATTGCCTTTGAGTTGAATGGAGGTGTGGTTGATAATTTCACAGTCAAAGGTGTGACCACGTCTACTTCAAATGGAGTGGGGTGGCCGCGGGCGGAGCTACTTCCACCTCAAATGGAACTGATGCAGTTACCTCAACCTCAATTAGTGCCTGAGTTTGAACCATAATAGGGATAATTGTAACTACAACCTTAAAGTCATCACCTTCTCGAATATGCTTTATCGACCCCTCTAGGTCCCATTCTTCAGTTGTCTCTATCACATGTACACCATCACATCTGGCTTCCTTTGTTTGTATGACCTTGTTGTCATGTCTGGATCTTATCCTTCAATGTTTAGCACTCAGTAGTGGTGTGACCATTTTTATCGGAATGGTACACACAATTGTTATTCATATTGACCCATTAGGATGGATTTTCTAATGACATAGCGGGAACAAGAGGGACATAACCTGCGGCTTTTAACCTTTCATATAGTTGGTCGATGGGCTCAGCAATAGCGGTGTACTGTCTGGGTGGCTTGTGGTCAAAGTTGGTCGATAGTCTTAGACTGGTTTTGAAGTGAACGAATCGTGAACTGGAATGATTTGTTTAAACTGAATTGGTTTTAGATCAATAGGTAGAATTCTGATGTTGTTCCCTATAGGCATGACATCTAATTGTTTAAGAGCTGATGTCAAAAACATGTAGGCGTGATAACAAATGAAAACACATGTAACACTCGTTATAACAGAAGTTGAACTGGACCATATCCTATAGGCATGGTATCTATTTGTGACACTGATTTTAAGTCCTATATTGGAACCACTTGATACCCATAGGCATGATTTCTAACATGGTACAACAAAATATAGCAAAATATAAAGTCATATAGGCATGGTTTCTACCCATATTACCCTAAAGATATGTAACTACCCACCATTTTTCACGAGATACCCCAATATTCGTTTGCAAATTATTGCAGACCATATGAATGAATTACATAAATAGATAAAAGAAAAATAAGAAGTTACACTATTGGGTGCCTGAAGCAGGCCCAAGTGATTTTCCAAAACCTCCAATAGCCTCAAATGCCAACTTCATTAATAATGTCATTGTCTAGGTGCATCAGAGTTCCCTATGGGTCTCAAGGATCCGGGTAGTGCGCACACCTATACTTGGTAACAAAATCTAGTCAGTGTAGTGTGGAAGGGCCAGCCTCAGTGTGCTAGAGTTCAGATGGTTTTCAAGAGGATCCCAAGGCAGTACACACACTGGATGGGGCAGAACCTAGTGACTTAGGAGTAGAGTGAGAGTGCTTGGCTCAATTTGAAAAGTTTCAGTAGGAAAACAGTATAAAGACATTTGCTTGAAATGGTTTGCAAGAAAAAACATAATGATTTATTAAATAAGAATATTTCAAAAGGGTCAGGTGACCAACAATCAATCAAAATAAGTGCAGAACTAGAAGAAGTTCATCAGCACTCCAATACATGTAATGAAGCAGGTGCACACATCCACTTAAGGGTGATGGGGATTTGGGGTAAGCATAAGGCACATAGTAAGAATCAGAGGAGCCTAATAAGGGTTAAGGCTTTTATAGTATAGCATGAAATGTAGAGTTAATACATAACCAATAGGCTTAGGATAGCCAATTACTTAATACAGGAAGTTGTATGCCAGGGATCAGAGAAACATAGTCACATTGCGACATACTAGAAGGGGATCCTAAGGGGTATATAACATGCAGTAAAGTAGACATGTTAATTGCAGGTTGAACAACAAAAGCATAGATAGAAGCATACTAGAAATATGACAAATTGAAGAAATAGGAGAAGCATGTTGTTTTGGGACTTGAATTGAAATTAGAGCATACCAGTAAGGAGATAGTAAACACAAAGTGAAAGAGAATCTAGTAGTAAGCCCTGGCTTTTAGCCGGCTGACATTAGACAGTAGTAAGAGACACAAAAGAGAGCAGAAAGCTTTTTAGTTTGAAAGAGAGAGTTTTTGAGCTAATGTGGTTCGTGTTTTTATGTTAAATGAGAGAATAAGTATATATGGCAATTCGAAATTAGGTAAAATAAGTCAAGAATCACACTAGTATAGTAATTATGGAGTCAAGTACCAATCAGAATCAAGTCAATGCAAGCACTCCTTCAATTAAGGGGTAGTCAACAAACGGTAATGGGCAGAAAAATGTTTATGGAAAAAAATCAAGTAGGGCATCAAGTACAAAATAGACAATTAGGGGTAAGTAAATAAGGATTCAATTAAGAAATTAGCTAGTGAAGAATCAGTATAATACTCGGTTAACCAAATAAAGTAAGAAAATAAAATAAAGTTGCAAAATATAGAAATGTATCGAAAATCGGCATATAGTGAATCATTGTATCAAGGTCTCAAAATTACTGATGTAAGGAGAGCAACATGGGTTCCTATGAATAAGCTAATAAACCAAGTTTATACAGGGGAATCGAAGGTCTAAAGGAAGTTTACAAATCAATCCAAGAAACAGGGAGCTCAGAGTCAATCAAAGAGAGAGTCGTGAGTCAATGTTTTAGCATATAAATAGTCTGAGATAGGAGTAACCAAACATAGCAAGCAAAGAGGCAAGGATTGACCAGTTAAGATAAACCCCAGCACATAGAGTTGATGTAAGTTAGGCATGAAACTCAGTAAAAACATATTCGAGGCGAGATAGTCACAGAAACTCAAAAAAGAACAGGCCAATCACAAAATCAAACGAAGAAGCCTAGAAAAAATTAGGGATTTCAACATAGACGACTTAAAGATGTGATAAACTCATAAAATCAATTAGCATATGCAAGAAGTAGAAGTTTAAATAAAAAGAATCAGTTAAAGAAATTTTTTTAAAGAAGTTCCGCAACCCTAATTTTTAGAACAAGGTGAAAAACACTTAAAATCAACGATTCTTGTAAAATAGTTCCAAAGACAGTGTAAAACATTGAAGAAATAAACTCAAATCGTCATAGATATGTACAAATCTAAGAGATATAGGAAGAAAATAGGGTGTCAGAAGAAATCAATATAGAGACGAAAGAACATATCTAGAATCCTAAGAATCGTAACAAATACACCATGATTTTGCTCAAAATCACACTGGAGTAGCCAAGAACATACAAATAACGAACCCTAGATACAAGTCAGTGTGGCCCTGTGTCATTAAAGACCTTAGAGAAAGCAGGCAGAGAGAAGCCATTGGAGGCTTAGGAGTCGATGAGAGATCACCAGAGAAAATGAAAGGAGAGAGATCGGCGATTGAAGGGCTAGTGTTTGAGGGTGAGGTGAGAAGATGAGAGAATACAGAGGCGGTGGGTTTGGGAGAATCAATTACGGTTATGGGTTGTTTAGGGCTATGGGTTGTTTAGACTTTTAAAAGGCAAGAGTTAATAAGGGTCGTTAATCTCTCAGATAAACGGTCATGATTTAACTGGTTCTGGGCGTGTATAGGGTTTGGGTGAGGTAATTTGATTAGGAATTGGGCTGGGATTGGGTTAAAATTGAGGCTAAAATTAAAATGGAATCTCGCTAAATCTTAAATAACCAATTTATCCCTATATAATTTATTATAAATATTAAATAATTTCTATATAATAATTTAATGTACTAAAATAATTTAAAAATAAATATTCAATATATAAAAAAATAGAAGGTCGTTTTGTGCATATAAAACATAATTTTTGTTATGAAATCTCCTATTTAAGGTGAATGTCTATAATTAGAGAGATTCTAGAGTTCTATTCTTGGTAGATAAATCATCCCCCTCCCTATAAATAAAGGGGTCTTCTACCATTGTAAACCATCCCTAACAATCTCTAAGTATCAATAAGAATACTTCTCTCTCTCTATTCTCTCTATTGCTCTTGTTCTTGTATTATTGTTCTTGTCTTTTATATTATTTCATAACACGTTATCAGCACGAGACTCTACCGTCTCAAGAACCATTCTCGAAAAATCTAAGGTATTTCCCTCTTCCTAATTTAATTTTCGATTGTCTTAACTTTTTGTTTGTGTAGGGTTTTGCTTCAAAGAAAGAATGAAGAAAGAAGGAAAAAAAAAAAAAAAAAAAAGAGGAACGAGAAACAGAAAACAAAAGAAAGAAAAGAAAAAAATATTCTGGAAAGCAAAGAAAGAAAAAACGTTGAAAAGAGAAAGAAAGAAAGGAAAGGAAGAAAGGAGAAAACATTGAAAATAGAATTGGTATACCTTAAAGGTAAGTATTTTATTTTTCCCTTTCAAATTCTTGAAATTCTATAATTTGATTTTATATACAAACATAGACAACAAAGTTTGATTATAACTCTAAAGGAGTTTGTAAGAAATTATAACCACACGAAGTGGTAAAATCTCTATGTCCTGCCATGATTAAATTCATGTATGATTGTGGGCAAATAATTGAAAATCCGTCCCATTGAATTTGCTCCATTCCCTTTAGAGAATGTGGAAGCAGTATATGATAAGTCTGAAAGAAGACTAATTACCGTAAAGGTATCAATGGATGTGGACATGGCAATAGACGAAGTTATAATCGTCATAATTGTGGTAATGAGAACAATAAGGATTCTCAAAATAATCTTTCACTTTATGAAAGTAATATTTGACATGAGATTGTGTAAAGCACATGATTTTGATCCATTCCCTGAAGTGAATGTGATAATTGTAATAGAGCCCGTAAGTATGAACACGCTCTTGATGTAATTTTGGTTTATGTCTGACATTATGAAAAGAAAGTTCGTTGCCCTTGAAATTTCGGGCAAGAACTATATGATATGGGTGTTGGATACTTAAATCCATTTTGGATGCTATGGGTCTTGGAGACGCCATTAAAGACAGAAATAATGCATCCACCCAAAACTATGCTAAGGCCTTGATTTTCTTGCGCCATCACCTTGATGAAGGTTTGAAACTATGCTAAGGCCTTGATTTTCTTGCGCCATCACCTTGATGAAGGTTTGAAGATTGAATATCTCACCGTCAAGGATCCACCTATCTTGTGGAATGGCTTAAAGAAGAGATATGACAACCTGAAGTTGGTCACTCTGCCACAAGCACGATACGATAAGAATCCAAAAGCAAATAGTTTATAAACTATATATTATCGTTGCGGTGGAAACAGGCACTGGTCAAAGGCTTGCCGTATACCATGACATTTGGTTGACCTTTATCAAGCATCTCGAAAGAGTAAACGCCCTGAAACGAATTTTGTCTCTGACGACAACTTTGACATCACCCACTTGGATGTGGCAGACTTCTTTGAGCAACCCGAGGGGTAGATAGACCACCTAATCGGTGATGGATCCGTGATGAAAGAAGATGGAGCTATTTGATTTTATTTTACTTGTTTGTATTAGTGAATGAATAAACTAATAGCCATCAGTATTAGCTCGTATTAGTTAGTTCATGACATAATGTTAGTATTAGATCTTTAGAATGTATCAATATGCTCAAATATCAATAATATTTTTACTTTCCAGTAGAGGTAATCGACTAACCTGAAAAACTAGTCGGTTATCTCATATTTCGCATAAAAACTGCAAAACAATCGATTGTTGATCATCAACAATCGATTGTCTTTAAAACAGTGTGATCTGGAATTTTACAAAAACAGTCAACAATCGATTGTCTATGATTAACAATCGATTGTCTTTAAAACAGTGTGTTCTGGAATTTTCAAAAATCATCCACAATCGATTGTCTTTGTCTAACAATCGATTGTCGTTAAGACAGTGTAATCTGGAATTTTTCAAAAATCATCCACAATCGATTGTCTTTGTCTAACAATCGATTGTCGTTAAGACATTGTAATCTGGAATTTTTCAAAATAGCCAACAATCGATTGTCTATGTTTAACAATCGATTGTCTTAAAACAGTGATCTGGAAATTTTCAAAAATTGTCAACAATCGATTGTCTATGCATAACAATCGATTGTCTTGAAACAGTGTGCTCTGGAATTTTTCAAAAATTGTTAACAATCGATTGTCAATGCTCAACAATCGATTGTGTGTGTTTAACAATCGATTGTTTTATGAAAACGTTTAAACTGAAATTTTCAAACTGCATAGTAATCGATTATGGAAAACATATAATCGACTATCTGATTTTGTTAGTCAACTGTTAGCAGCAGATTTTGAAAATATTATGTGACACAAACGAATTGAAGTTGTTTATTCTCATGTTCGTATATTTTCTTTTATATGTCAAACCATGGGAAGTAAATTGATTGAAGGCTCCGGAAGAGCAACTGTAACTCTGCCCAAAGGCATGACGTTTATCTTAGAGAATGCAATATTCTCCTCCAAGTCTAAAAGGAACTTGTTGAGTTTTAAAGATATCATTCAAAATGGATATCATATGGAGACAATAGATGAGAATAATCTTGAATTCTTCATGAAAACGAGGCTGCCCATTTCGGTTTGGGTTCACGCCATTTTGCATGCAGCAATGCTAGTTCGTCGGCTGCCCACTTTGGTTTGGGGTCACGCCATTTTGCATGCAGCAATACTAGTTCGTCGGCTGCCCACTTCGGTTTGGGGACACGCCATTTTGCATACAGCAATGCTAGTTCGTCTCTAACTGACGAATTGACACAAATATTCCCCGTTGCAATTGGTTTTGGGTCATGGACCCAATATATCCCATTTAAGAATTATTGGATGCGCAGTATATGTGCCTGTAGCACCGCCATCCCGCACCAAAATGGGTCTGCAAAGAAGGTTAGGAATATATGTTGAGGTTGAATCGCCCTCCATTATTCGCTACCTCGAAACATTGACAGGAGATTTGTTCACTGCACGATTTGCAGACTGTCAATTTGATGAGACACTTTTCCCAAAATTAGGGGGAGAAGTTGGTGAAACCAAACGGGAAATTTTGTGGAAAAATGCATCATTATCTCATCTTGATCCACATACCTCTATTTGTGAAAGAGGCACAAAAGATTATCCATTTGCAAAGAATAGCAAATCAAATGCCTGACGCATTTATAGATTTGAAAAGGATAACAAAATCACATATCCCCGAAGTGAATGTGACAACATCTGATTCACGAATACATATTCATTATTGGAAGAATATGAACATGAAATTGGTATTAAATATACCACACTCACCCCTAGAAGGAGGTTTGAGATGATACCACACTCATCCCTAGAAGGAGGTTTGAGATGATATATGGCATGAATGATCGTTGGTCACGTACCTATTGTACGCCAAAGTATTTTGGAAATATGACTATTAAAGGACAACGATAATGCAAGAAACATATCTTGCATATAAGTTTGTCATGACCATAATGGTATAACTTTCTCTTTAAGAAAGATATTCACCACATGGATGTTGATGAATCTGTGGTAGTACAAAATTAATTGAGAGCTCTAGAAGAGCCAATTATTACTATGTTGGAGAAACACAATTGAGTATTGTGCTGTAGTAAGTCTCAAAGAAACTTATTCAGTTTCCAAAGTACACGCGAAAGCGATTGATTATATTGAGACTATAAATAAAGGAAGGCTTTGATATCTCCTATTACTACAACTTGTAGCGGGGCAATTTGCATATGAAAAGCTACCCGCTTTATTCTCCAGTTTGTACTACACAAAAGAAAGAATGCCACAACAAAGTGGATATCTATTGGTATAAAAACCCATGTCATAATAAACCTGAAGTTTATTGATAAGTGCACATGTCATGGTGTAAATTTGAAGTTTACCAATATTGATAATTTATTCAGTTGGCATTCGTGTTAGCCATCTCATTTTAAGTATGATGTGCAAATTCACACAGGTGAATATCAAAGAACTAGAAAGTTCTTTACGAATTCTCTTGTATCACTTGTTCTCATTAATGAACTGACCAACTAAAGAGTTCGGGTTGAAGCCCATAAATTCTGGAAATATCAAAGGTGAATATGGGCCCATTCACCTGCCATGTATACCACATATGATGCATCTATGAAATGGTTACATGCGCAATTGTTATTAACCCGCAGCCTGGCCGGTGCTTGCGAGGTAAATTGCTCAGTAATCTAACTTCGAGCATAATTTCCAGATTCTCTACTCAAGATAGTTCATCTTGATAAGTTGGTTTATATCAAAGTTGGTTTAGCAAGATAATTATTGAGTGCTTCCACTTAATAGCTAAACTGTTTCTTATGAGAACAAAGTTATATATATCGGTTTGATATACGTTGTATACGAGAGTATCTTGTATTCTCCCCTCACAAGTGGTTCAGGGTCAGGAACCAAATAATTTCATCTTATTATTAATGTGCCATGTATATTGACATGATAATGCACAAAGATGATTTCCCAAAGTTGAGGAAACAAGTTAGCTTTTCTAACATGAGGGGGAGACATGATAAACACTTGAGAAAAGGTTACATGGGATGAATTATCATTTGTATATGTATATCCCCGAATATCATGATATGAACCTGAAGATTCATAAAAGGGTAATTCAATTGCAACATATTGCAAAGCATGCTATACGCATTTGCTGACCCAAAGAAAGTAACTAAATGGAAGAGATACAATTCAAGAAGAATTGATTCCATATGAAAGACATGTAGTTTTGAACCTATAGTTCAAATGCTTGAAAGTATAAAGTCAAAGGTATGTATAATCAGTTTTCGATATCTTATTTGTCTAGCATGACATGGAAAACTTGATATGCATCTAAAGTCTATTATATGGCTTATATGACTTAACTTGAAAGATTTAAGTTGCTTGAAGCATATGCAATTCTTGGTCCTGAAGTACCACATCCTTAGTACAATTTGTGTACATATGTATCTTGCTATAACTATAAGCATGATGGCATTGAGAATACATCTATGAAGATATTGAAGAGTCATTCCACGACATTATATGAAGATGTTCATATCTATCAAGAATGATGATTTCAAGGTGCGGAATATTTATTCAAGTCAATATGGTTGATTTATCAAACGTCTACCAAAGATCGTTTTGAAGATGATGCACAAGATTGGAATGCAAATGCTCAAGGATATAAATTGATGTACTCATTAGGGGGAGTTAATGCGCGTTGCACTCTTTTTCCCTTACAAGGTTTTGTCCCACCGGGTTTTCCTTGCGAGGTTTTTAACGAGGCAACCAATAGGCGCATATTCAAACATGTGTACTCTTTTTCCTTACTTTAATTTTTCCCATTGGGTTTTGTTTTAAGGTTTTAACGAGGCACATTGTTGAATAGACATTCAAGGGGGAGTGTTATGAAATCTCCTATTTAAGGTGAATGTCTATAATTAGAGAGATTCTAGAGTTCTATTCTTGGTAGATAAATCATCCCCCTCCCTATAAATAAAGGGGTCTTCTACCATTGTAAACCATCCCTAACAATCTCTAAGTATCAATAAGAATACTTCTCTCTCTCTATTCTCTCTATTGCTCTTGTTCTTGTATTATTGTTCTTGTCTTTTATATTATTTCATAACAATTTTACCCTAATAAGGCTAATATTGCAATTATATGCAAATTGATTTTTAAAATATCAAAATGCAATTATAAAAATGCACAAAAAATATTTTAACACTATATTGTCATTAAAATAGGATTTAGATGACTAAATTATCACAACAATAATTTGAGGGATAATTGTTGGAGATTTTATGAGTAAAAGGGAAGGAAATAAATCAATTTAAAATGTCTAAAATTATAGAAAATTATAAAAACCTTTTTCATGCTTATACATGCATCTATATGCTATTTTAAAAGTATTTATGCATTAATATATATATATATATATATATATATATATATATATATATATATATATATATATATATATATATATATATATATATATATATATATATATATATATATATAGGAAAATATTGGGAATCAACACATAGTTTTAGGAATCAAACATAGCAAAATTTAAAAAAAACACAGAACAACTGATTAAAAGATCAACAAGACTTAGAAGCAAGTCCATCATTTAGCAAAACAATACATAGGCAGAATAATATTGAAAGGGCTAGGGAGAAACGAGTTTGTAGGACTTACAAAGATACACAGGTGCATAATACTATAACTACCATGTCGATCTTTTTAGGAATTAATGCCCTGATTCCCTATTAATTGTTTTTCCCGTGTTTGTTCCTGCTATTGTGAGTTGCCGGGAGAAATTATTTGGAGTTTTTGAGAGATTTGGGACACTTAGTCCCTGAATGAGAGCTTAAGTTTTGAAAAATTTACCATTGTTGGAACAATGTAAAGACAGTCTCAGAATGTAATTTTGATGGTTTTGTTAGCTACATTGGGTGATTTCGGGCTTAGGGGCGTGTTCGGATTGTGTTTTGGAGGTCTGTAACTAATTTAGGCTTGAAATGCCGACAGTTGAATTTTGAAGTTTCTGCTTTGATAGTGAGATTTTTATCCGAGGGTCGGAATGGAATTACATAATTTGGAGTAGCTCCGTTGTGTTGAATGTGATGTTTGTGCAAAATCCTAGGTCATTCAGATGAGGTTTGATAGACGTTTTTACCGAAAGCCTAAATTGAGAGTTTCGAAGTTCTTAGGCTTGAATCCATTGTTGATTCGTTATTTCGATGTTGGTTTAGGTGTTTTAAGGATTGGTACAAGTTTGGATAGTGATATTAGACTTGTTTATGCTTTCGGTTGAGGTCTCAGGGACCTCGAGATGGTTTCGGAAGGTTGTCAGAAGAATTAGGAGTTATTTGAGCAGCTTCAAATGCTGATCTTCTATCATAACCTTACCTGTGCTTGGGTCTGGTAGGTGCATTGCCGCAGAAAAGGTAGTATCATTACAGAAGCGGAAAGGGGGAGAACCAGCAGGAGCCACAAAAGCGATACAACATCTGTGAAGTCGCATGCATGGAATCTAAGTTTACTGAATTTGTTGAAAATGCGACCTTTATTCCGTAGAAGCGGGACTGCGGGTGCGGTCCCATGACTACATAATCGGATTAGCTAGGGAGAACATATAAATAGTTGCCTTCGCGGATTTGAGTTATTTTTCACCTCTTTTCAAACGGGAAGAAGCCTTGAGGAGCATTTTAAAGGGATAATTTCAGTAGAATTCATTAGGGTAAGGTCTTTGGTCCTTAAACTCGTTATTGAGGTAATTTTTATCACTGTAAGCATGAAACTTCAAGGAAAATCAATGGTAATTTGGGGGTTAGGACTTGATTAATTTGAGACCTTTGAGCATGGATTTGAGAGACCATTTGAGGTTCGATTTTGGTACTTTTTGTATCACTTAACTCGTGAGAGTGTAAGGATTCTGAAAATGTAAATTTTACCCAATTCTGAGACATGGGCCAGAGGGGCGTTTTGATCATTTTACTGAATTTCGTGTATTAGCTTAGAATTTCTTTGAAGAATCAGTTACTTGAAGTGTTATTTACATTATGCAATTGAATTGAATAGATTTGGGCCACTTAGAGTCGATTACTCATGGCAAGAACGTGGTTTCCGGTTTACTTTGAGCTGGTTCGAGGTTAGTGGCTTGCCTAACCTTGTGTAGGGGACCTTCCCATTAGGATTGGTAATATTGATAATTGAAATGCCTTGTGCGTGAGGTGAAGAGTGCGTACTTGTGATAATTGTTGAAAATCTGGTTTTCATTAAGTAATTACTAGTATGTTTCTCTTCCTGTGTATACTAGTTGAATTTTAACTTGTTGTTATCTTAGGAAAGCACGCCTAATTGACTTAATTGCCTTACTTGCTCAAACTGCCTTATTTGGATAACGTGCAGCATGTAGGTTAGAAATACATGTTTTACCTTGGTATGAAGTTTAAATTGAACCGTGTACTCTTCTTGTTGTTGTGTGTTTATTTTGGGACTACGGGACAGTATCCTGGGAGATCACCCTGTATGTTTACTTTGGGACTATAGAACGGTATTCCGCCCCCTACACATTTACATTGGAACTACGGGACTACAGCCGTAGATTCCCCATGTACTGAGTATTTACATATGGGACTACGGATCGGTATTCCGAGATATCCCCTTGCATTGTGAGTTGGACTACAAGACGGCATCCCGGGAGATCCACTTGATATTTATATTCGGGACTACAAGACGGTATCCTGGGTTGTATTTCTTTCTGTGTTTACTTGGCCTCTGTGGTAGTTTTTGTTGTCATTTATATCCTGTGTTACTTTTACTGGTGTACTTATTTATACTATTTTAGATCTATACTACTAAACCTTATATTTTACATAACCTTAGTACGGCTATGACCTTCCTCGCCACTACCCGACTGAGGTTAAGCTTGGCACTTACTGAGTACCTCTTGGTGTACTCATGCCCTTTCTACTCTTGTTTTTTATGTGCAGATCCAGGTACTTTCACTCAGACTTGTCACGCTTGAGACGAGGCACTGGTAGAGACTCCAAGGTATATCTGCTACGACCGTAGACCGAAGAGTCCTTTTCTACTCTCCCTTTTGTATTAGCCCTTCTATACTTCTATTTTTGTTAGACATTCTGGAGTAAGATGCTTGTAGACATTCAAAGGCTTGTGATCATGAGATTCCAGGTTTTGGGAAATGTTATTAGCTTCGAGATTTATTATTGTGTATGCCGAGCGGCATTTTAAATATTATTTTATTTCACTATTTTAGTTTTTAAATTATTTCTTCCCCAATTGTTGTTTATATTCTACATTGTTAAGCTTACCTAGTCGTAGAGACTAGGTGTCGTCACGATGGTTCACGGAGGGTGAACCTAGGTCGTACCAAGTTGGTATCAAAGCTCTTGGTTCATAGAAGTCATGAATCACAAGCCGGTTTATTAGAGTCTCGTTGATCGGTACAGAGATGTTTGTACTTATCTACAAGAGGTTATGTATCTATTAGGAAAATTCCACTATATTTGATTTTCCTTGTAATGTGAGATTTTTGTGATATCATAGTTCTAAACTTTTGTCTTCTCTTCTCTCAAAAATGGTGAGTACACGCAGTACCCAATATGATCTGGCATACGCGCCCCTACTAGAGCTGTCAGAGGCTAGAGATGGGCTAGAAGCCGAGGACGCGCACGTGGTATATCAAAGTCCAGTCACCTGATACACCTACTACTACTACTACTACTACTACTACTACTACTACTACTACTACTACTACTACTACTACTACACCAGCTCTCCAGGAGACTCTTGCGCAGTTCATGAGCATGTACACAACTTTGGATCAGGCAGGGTTGCTTCCCCTTGCTGCAGCCATATCTTAGGCTAAGGAGGAGCACAGACTCCTGCCTCTCGTACTCCTGAGAATTTAGTGCCTGTTTATCAGGTCCTAGAGATTATTCGTGTATAGCCTGTAGTCCCAAGTCAGCCCGAGGACAGAGCAGCGGCTCCAGAGGATGAGCAGCGGACACTTGAGAGGTTCAAGAAGTATGATCCTCTGGTATTTAGTGGGTTAGCATTAAATAATTCCTTGGTATTTCTGGAGGAGTGTCACCGTATCCTCCACACTATGGATATATCAGGATCGAGTGTGGTTTTCAAGCTTCGAGGAGCCGCCTATGAGTGGTGGTGCACCTATGAGTTAGACAGTTCGAATGAGGCTGCTTCACTGACATGGACTCAGTTTACAAATATGTTCCTAATAGAGTTTGTTCCTCAAAGCCTCAGGGACGCATGGCACACACAGTTTGAGCATTCGCACCAAGGTTCTATGCCAGGTATACTGCGTGTGGATTGGAGAGGTACTTTCGATCACACTCCAAGTAGGGTTATTTCTTTCCATAAGTCTCAACGTATGGCTTAGAAGTGGTGTGACATGTATCTAGCTTACGTGAGAGATATTAGTATTGATACCCCTTCAGTTGATTCAGTCCCTGTAGTATAGGATTTTCCTAATGTATTTCCAGCTAATCTTCTAGGCATGCCGCCTGATAGAGATATTGATTTTGGAATTGATCTATTGTTGGGCACTCAGCCCATTTATATTCTTTCGTATCGTATGGCTCCTCTTCAGTTGAAGGAATTGAAGGATGAGTTACATGAATTGCTTGATAAGGGTTTTATTAGGCCTCTTGTATCACCTTATGGTGCTCCCATCTTGTTTGTGAAGAAGAAGGATGGTTCTATGTGTATATGTATTGATTATCGACAGTTGAACAAAGTTATAGTGAAGAACCATTATCCTTTGCCTCGTATTGATGATCTGTTTGACCAGCTTCATGGCGCACGAGTTTTTTCCAAGATTTACTTGCACTCAGGTTACCATCAGTTGAAGATTCCGGATCAAAATATCTCGAAGACTGCTTTCAAGACTCAGTATGGTCATTACGAGTTCCTTGTAATGTCATTTGGGCAAACCAATGCTCCAGCAGCGTTTATGCATTAGATGCACAGTGTGTTCCGGCCATATAGTGACTTATTTGTCATTGTATTTATTGATGATATTCTAGTATATTCTCAGAGTCGGGAAGATCATAAGCAACACCTGAGGATAGTGTTATCAGACTTTGAGAGAAAAGAAGTTATATTTTAAGTTCTCGAAATGTGAGTTTTGATTGAATTCCATGGCCTTCCTTGGCCAAGTGGTGTCTAGTGAGGATATTCAGGTAGATTGGAAGAAAGTAGAGGCACTGCGAAGTTGTCCTAGACCATTCTCAGCTATAGATATCCGTAGTTTTCTTGGCTTGGCGGGTTATTACCATTATTGTTTTGAGGGGTTTTCATTGATCGCAACCCCTATGACCAGGTTGACCTAGAAGGGTGCTCCGTTCTAGTAAGAGTGTGAGGTGAGCTTTTAGAAGCTCAAGACAGTTTAGACTACAGCCCCAGGTTTGATATTTCCTACAGGTTCTGGGTCTTATACTGTCGATTGGGATGCCTTGAGTGTTGGCCTTGGAGAGGTATTGATGAAGGAGGTAGGGTGATTTCCTACGCATCCAGACAGTTGAAGGTACACAAGAACAATTACCTTTTCCATGACCTTGAATTAGCTGCCATTGTTCACGCCTTGAAGATCTGGCATCATAATTTGTATGGTATGCCTTGTGAGATTTATACTGATCACCGGAGTTTTCAGCATCTTCTCAAGTAGAAGGATCTTAATTTGCGCCAGGGGAGGTGGTTATAGTTACTGAAGGCTATGATATCACTATTTTGTATCACCTGAGCAAGGCCAATGTGGTGACCAGTGTCTTGAGTCGTGGGGTAGAGATTTTGGCTTATCTACCAGCATCGGAGAGGCCTATGGCAATGGATGTTCAGGCCTTATCCAGTAGTTTGTGATATTGGATCTTTCGAAGCCCAGTCAGGTTCTAGCTTGCATGGTTTCTCGGTTTTCCTTAGTTGATCGTATCCAGGAGTGTCAGTATGATAACCGTCATTTTCTTGTCCACAAGGACAAGGTTCATCATGTAATACTAGAGATGTGACTATTGGCGACGACGGTGTATTGAGGATGTAGAGTCTGATTTTTGTACCCAATGTTGATGGGCTTTGGGAGTTGATTCTATAAGAGGCCCATAGTTTGCAGTATTCTATTCATCCGGGTGCCAGAAGATGTATCAGCATTTGAGACAACACTATTGGTGGAGGCAGATGAAAAAAGACATAGTTGGGTTTGTAGATCGGTGCCTCAATTGTCATTAGGTAAATATGAGCACCAGACCCCGACTGGGCTCATTCAGCAGATAGAGATTCCAAAGTTGAAGTGGGGACGGATCACTTTGTAGTGGGGCTCATGCGGACTTTGGAGAAGTTTGATGCCATTTGGGTGATTCTGGATCGGCTGACCAAGTCCGCCCATTTCATTCATGTGTGTACTAATTATTCTTTGGAGTCGTTGGCAGAGATTTATGTCCATGAGATTGTTCATCTTCATGGTATTCCAGTTTCCATCATTTTCGATAGGGGTACTTAGTTCACATCGCGATTTTGGAGGGTCGTTCAGCATGAGTTGGGTACTCGGGTAGAGTTGAGCACAACATTTCACCAATAAACAGACGGACAGTCTGAGTGCACTATTCAGATTATTGAGAATATTCTATTTGTGTGTATGTGTGTGATTGAGCTTGGAGGGTCTTGGGATCAGTTCATGCCACTGGAGGATTTTGCTTACAACAACACCTATCAGTCCAACATTCAGATGGCACTGTATGAGGCTTTGTACTTTAGGCGGTGTAGATCCCCGATGGGTTCGCTTGACCTGGGTGAGGCCAAATTATTGGGCACAGACTTGGTTCATGATGATTTGGAGAAGGTTAAGGTGATTAAAGATAGACTCTGTATAGCGCAGTCCAGATAGAAGAGTTACGTGGATCGAAATATTCGTGATATTTCCTATACGGTTGGAGAGCGGTTTCTTCTTCGGGTATCACCTGTCAAGGGCGTTATGAGATTTAGGAATAAAAAGAAGTTAAGTCCGAGGTTTATTGGCCTTTTTGAGATATTGCGGCGTGTTGGGGAGGTTACTTATGGGCTTGCCATACCTCCCAGCTTGGCAAGAGTTCACTGTGTATTTCATGTTTTGATGCTCCGGAGGTATCACGGTGATCTGTTGCACGTGTTGGATTTCCGTTTGGTCCACTTGGACAAGGATCTATCTTATCTTGAGGAGCCAGTGGCAATATTAGATAGGCAGGTTAGAAAGCTGATGCTAAAGAACATTGCATCAGTAAAGGTTTAGTGGTGGGGTCAGCCGGTTGAGGAGGCGACCTGGGCGACTGAGCTGGATGGATATGCGTAGCCATTACCCACATCTCTTCACTACATTAGGTATGTTTCTATGATCGTTCGAGGATGAATGAATGTTTAAGTTTGGGAGGATGTAACGACCCGGCCGGTCGTTTTAAGAACTAACACCCAGATCCCCTATTAGTTGTCTTTCCCTTGTTCGTTTCTGCAATTGTGAGTTGTTGGGAGAAATTATTTGGAGTTTCAGAGAGTTTTGGGAAACCTAGTCCCTATATAAGAGCTTAAGTTTCAGAGAGTTTTGGGAAAGTGTGAAGACGGTCTCAGAATGGAATTTTGATGGTTCTGTTAGCTCTGTTGGATGATTTTGGGCGTAGGGGCATATTTGGATTGTGTTATGGAGGTCTGTAACTAATTTAGGCTTGAAACGCCGAAAGTCAAAATTTGAAGTTTCTAGTTCGATAGTGATATTTTGATCAGAGGGTCGTAATGGAATTCTGGAAGTTGGAATAGCTCCATGGTGTTGAATGTGATGTGTATGCAAAATTTCAGGTCATTTAGACGAGGTTTGATAGACTTTTTGATCAAAAGCGTAAATTGAGAGTTTTGGATTTCTTAGGCTTGAATCCGTAGTTGATTCATCGTTTTGATATTGTTTTAGGTGTTTTAAGGATTGGTATAAGTTTGGACAGTAGTATTAGACTTATTTGAGCTTTTGGTTAAGGTCCCAGGGCCTCGGGATGGTTTCAGAAGGTTGTCAGAAGAATTGGGAGATGTTTGAGCAGCTTCTGCTGCTGATCTTCTATCATAACCGCACTTGCGGTTGGGTCCCGCAGTTGCAAAGTTGCAGAAGCGGCAGTATCATCATAGAAGCAGAAAGGGGGAAAACCAGCAGGAGCCGCAGAAGCGGGAGCTTCACCGCAGAACGGTACCACATCTTCATATGGTAAGTCGCAGGTGTGGAATCTGAGTTTAGTGAATTTGCCGTAGATGCGAGCTTTGTTCCGCAAAAGCGGGATACAGAAGCTTATTAGCCGGGAAGGATATATAAATAGTTGCCTTCGCGAATTTGATTTATTTTTCACCTCTTTTCAAATGGGAAGAAGCCTTGGGAAGCATTTTCAAGGGAGATTTTCATAGGAATTCTTTGGGATAAGATCTTTGGTCCTTAAACTCGTTATTGAGGTGATTGTTTATCATTGTAAGCATGAAAATTTAAGGAAAATCAGTGGTAATTTGGGGGTTAGGGCTTGATTAATTAGACCTTTGAGTGATGATTTGAGGGACCATTTGAGGTTCGATTTTGGTACATTTGGGGTGACTAAACTGATGAGAGTGTGAGGATTCTAAAAATGTAAATTTTACTTGATTCCGAGATGTGACCCCGAGGGTCGTTTTGGTCGTTTTACCTAATTCCGCTTACGAGCATAGAATTACTTTGTAGAATCAGTTACTTAAAGTGTTATTTACATTATGCAATTGAATTGAATTGATTTGGGCCATTTGGAGTCGAGTACTCATGGCAAGAACGTGGTTTCGGGTTGACTTTGAGTCGGTTCGAGGTAAGTGGCTTGCCTAACCTTGTGTGGGGGACCTTCCCCTTAGGATTTGGTAATAGTGATAATTGAAATGCCTTGTACATGAGGTGACAAGTGTGTACTTGTGCTAATATTTGAAAATCCGATTTTCGTTAAGTAATTACTAGTATGTTTCTCCTCCTGTTTATACTACTTGCAACTTAAACCTGTTGTTAGCTTAGGAAATCATGTCTAATTGACTTAATTGCCTTACTCGCTCAAACTACCTTATTTGTATTACATACAGCATGCTAGGCTAGAAATACCTTTTTTACCTTGGTATGAAATTTGAATTGAACTGTGTACTCTTTTTGTTGTTGATATGTGTTTACTTTGGGACTATGGGACGGTATCCCGGGAAATTCCCCTGTATGTTTACTTTTGGATTATGGAACGGTATTCCAAGAGCTCCCCTACACATTTACATTGAAACTACGGGACCGGACCCGATTGATTTCTCTTGAACTGATTATTTATATATGGGACTACAAATAAGTATTCCATGAGATCCCTTCGCAATATGAGTTGGAATACGAGATGATATCCCGGGAGATCCACTTGATATTTATATTCGGAACTACAGTACTGTATCCTGGGAGATCCCCGGTTGGGATCTTTAAGTTGAGTTGTATTTCTTTTTGTGTTTACTTGGCCTCTGTGGTAGTTGTTGTTGTCATTTATATCATGTTTTATTGTACTTATTTATACTATTTTTGATCTATACTGTTAAACCTTATATATTACTTAACCTTAATAGGGCCCTCTCCTTCCTCACCACTACACGACTGAGGTTAGGCTTGGCACTTACTGAGTATCGTTGTTGTGTACTCATAACCTTTCTACGCATGTTTTTCATGTGCAGATCCAAGTACTTCCACTCAAAATTATCACGCTTGAGACGAGGCGCTTGTGGATACTCCAAGGTATATCTGCCGCGTCCGCAGATCGAAGAGTCCCTTTCTACTCTCCCTTTTGTATTAGCCCATGTCTACTTTCGTTTTTTTGTTAGACATTCTAAAGTTAGATGCTTTTAGACATTCAAATGCTTGTGATCATGAGATTCAAGGTATTGGTAAATGTTATTAGCTTCAAGAGTTGTGATTGTGTTTGTCGAGCGCCATTTTAGACACTGTGTTATTTCACTATTTCTGTTTTTAAAATATTTCTTCCGCAGTTGTTGTTTATATTCTACATTGTTAGGCTTACCTAAACGTAGAGACTAGGTACCATCACAATGGTTAATGGAGGGAGAACCGGGGTCATGACAAATACCAAACAATTTAAAGCTTAAATGGTCTACTTTATGCTAAGTATACATCCCAGTATCAAAATAAAGTCATGTTAACTCACATTAGGAAACAAAACAGCATTTAGGCATGGTATGAAGACACAAACCCTAAAGTCAAGTAATCACTGATGGAATATGGAATCAAATGAGCCAAAGACATGCTGAGAGACATATTAACAGGGGAGCAAGTCATAAATTATTACAAATGCGAAGCGGTCATTTCCAGGAACTCAAAGTAGAGTAGGAAAACATACTTGGGTTGATCAGTAAATGTTGACATTTTCGTATTGACCGGTAGAGTAATATGAACTTAAAAGATTCAATGCAAGTGCAAAACTAATAAATTTTCATACAGGAGTAGTCCAAAATTCATTAGCTAAACAAACTCAACAGGGTTGAGATTATTCAAGTTAGGGGTAAAAAATCTCAGAACTAACAGCATTAGGTGAAATTAAAATACTAAAGAAACTTAAAAACAATTGCAAAGTTAACAAAGTTACATTTAAAAATAACCCATAAACACATAAGGCCGTGAAATTCAAAAATGAGAACATACACAAATCATAAATACATACGAACGAAATTGCAAATGCTCAGTAACTCATCAGTGAAAAAAACAAGAAAGAACAATATCCACAATAGCAAGAACCCAGAATTTCCGGCCTTGGCTTTCCGCCGGCCAAGAATCAGAGTATAGAACAAGATAATGTAAGAGACACAGAACCAAACTTCAAACTTTAGTGAGATTATCGCGATTTAGGTCTGTTCTAAAAGGGAATAGGGAGGGGTTTATGTAGTAGCAGAGACTGAATAAGTAAACAAGGAAAACTGAAAAATCAAACATAAATAAGGAGGCAATAACATACAGAATCAATAAAGAATCGAATTTGGGAAAAAATAAGTAAAACCTAGTTTTTAAGGGAAGTATAAAAAGAAAAATACAAAATAAAATAAGGTAAAAATCACCCGAGATGAGACGAATAGAAGCAGAATTGGGTTAAAAATCAAACAATTAAAGCTATATAGGTCCTATTGAAAGAGTTTGAAAACCCTAATTTGGGTTAAGTAAGAATCAAAGAAGATATGAACATGCTCGTTACTCACAAAGACTCAGAGATGAATATAGATAAAATAGACACAAAAATCATAGAGTTGAACTGATTTGGTTTGATTTTAAAATCATTTAGAGGTGTTAAGCAAGGGGATCCATTGTCTCCAACTTTATTTGTCAAGAGGTCTAACTGTTTTTTATCAGAATATATATTTTTCCGGATTTGGTTTTCCAAAATGGAGTCCAAAATCAATCATTTAGCATATGCGGATGATACTATCATCTTCTCATCTTTAGATGATATTTCTCTTTCGTTGGTAATGGAAGTCTTGAATGCTTATGAGGTTGCATCTGGTAAGTTGGTGAACAAAAATAAATCTATAATTTACATGCATCATTTGATTGATATGGAGGTAGTGGTAAAGGTAGAAAGAATTATAGGAATTGAAAGGAGAGGTTTCCCCTTCACATACCTAGGTTGCCCCTTTTTTTACTCTAAAAAGAAGATGGATTATTACAAAGATTTAATTACCACTATGATGGATAAGCTGCAAGCTTGGAAATGGAAGTTGCTATCAATTGGTGGTCGAGCTATTTTGATTTCTCGTGTGCATCAAAGTATGCCCATCAATTTACTTTCAGCTCTGAATCCTCCACATTATGTCATAAATAAGTTGCATAAGATCTTTGCTCAATTTTTTTGGAGTGGTGCAATAGAGGGTACTAGTTGACATTGGGCTACATGGAATACTCTATGCATGCCTTGTGAAGAAGGAGGGGTTGGGCTTAGATCCCTTCATGATATATCTAAAGCTCTATTTTTCAAGTTGTGGTGGAACTTTAGAACTAAGCCTAGCCTATGAAGTTCCTTCATGTGCCAAAAGTATTGCAAAACATTGAATTCAGTTATTGTGCCATGGAGGAGGGAGTCACATAAATGGAGAAAAATATTGTAATGTAGAGATGCTATGTAGCATCCATCACTTAGCGTACGAAGATGGGTTCCTCTCTTTTTCGGTTTGATAATTCGACAGCAATGGGGGCTCTTTACATTCTTGTTCCTCCAGAATTTGGGATTGATTAATCTATTCACAATGTGTATGATGTGGTGGAGGATGGTGCTTGGAATGTGGAAAAGGTACTGGAGGTCTTGCCATTGGATTTTTCTTCTCATGTTTTGTATAGGATGAAACCTCCTATAATGGAGAATGTATTAGACGTCCCATTCTGGATGCTTGAGTAACGTGGGAAATTTAGTGTAAAATCATCATGGGGTTATTTAAGGAGAAGGAGTGATCCTAGGATTGCATAAAAAATTATTTTGGTGCAAGGTTTTCCTTTTAAGATATCCTTTTTCACGTGGAAAGTGTGGAAAGCCAAGCTGCCTTTAGATAATTTTTTGAGAAGACTGGGGTATTTTATGCCATCAAAATGTTGGTTTTTGTAGCGAGCCAAAACAAGAATCACTGAGTCATTTGTTTTTCACTTCAACTGTGCTAAGGTAGTATGGAAATATTTTTTATCAAGGGCTGGAATTTCAGTGGAGAACTTGACTTTACATCAAGCCATCACTAGATGTTGGACTGCTCAAGTTGTACCAAGACTCAAGCCTAAAATGCAAGATCTACCCTCGTGTATAGTTTGGGAGCTGTGAAAAAGAGAAATAGCTATAAATATGAGGAATCAGTGTCTATTAGTAGAGTAATTTATCAGGTGTCATCTTTGCTACAAGCTCTTGTCATAACAAGAAAACTTAGTCTGTCTAATTTTCACACAAATGGCATGAGTTGTTAGACATGCTGGAAAAATACACTCCTAATTTAAGGTATGAGAAGGTGTTGTGGGATATGCCTTTAGAAGGATTGGTGAAAGTTAATACAGATAGTGCATCAAGGGAAAATCCTGGTGGGGGTTAATAAAAATTTGCAATAGAGATGAGGCGGGAGATGTTATATATGTGATGGGTAGGGAGATACACAAAACAACAACTATTAAAGTTGAAGCAGACGCAATTTTGGAGTCCATGAAGATATGTACTGATCTCAACTTTCATGATGCTTGGATTCAAATTGATTCTATGCTTTTGAAGAATATTATTGAAAGGGTGTGGAAACCTCCACGGAATATAGCGCAACAAGTGGAGGAAATCTGGCAACTAAAAGAGAGAGAAAGTTATAAGGTATAACATATATATATATATATATATATGAGGGCAACAAGATGACAGACCATTTAGCTAATTATGCTCTAGATGTAAGTGATATTGAATATAATGAGTTTTGGCAGCTAGATGATCAAAGTAGAAGGATTATCAATGAGGACAAATTTCAATGTCCATATTTAAGGGTGATTTAAGGGTGAAAGTAGAAACGAAATGAGGAGGAAAGGGGCAAGGTGGACTAGAGCATTGGAGGAGTCATGGGTTCAGCATAACATTAGCTCTTCAAATCACCAATTCAAGGGTGTAAAGAGGAGGACATGGTGATTTGTTGGCTCACTAACAGTGTTTTAGTTTTTGTAGGTACATATATTGTTGTATAGATCAGAATACGACCATATAATAATTAATGAAATTAATTATATCTTAAGTTAATTCTTGATTAATAAGTGATACGTCCACTTATTAAACACGATACCCGATCCTCATCCTGCTCGATCAATAAGGCTACGGCCCACCCGCCATCATAAGGACGGAACCTCAATGTGGTCTTCAAAGTCACCTCATACAGCTTACAGCTATAAATACTAAGAGAAGTAACCCTAGGAGAGGGGGACCTGCTTTTTCTTCTTCTTCATCACTCTCCCCAAGAAAAAAGGAACATCATTGTAAGGCTCTGAATCTCTCCATGAAGGGGCGGACCAAATCAACATTATCAATAAAAGCTCTTTACACCTTTCTCTTTAATCCAAAATGCTTGCTTTTCGTTTCATTTACTTGGTCCCTTGATTTATTATGATCTGCAATGATTGGTCCTTATTCATTTTTGATTGTTTTAAAACATACGAAGTGTACAAATAACTTTTGAGCCAAACAATTTGACGTCGTCTGTGAGGATTTCACAGCAGAATCACATAGTTCTTTCCTGGACCAAAATGAAAGAAACTCCAAAAAGGAAAAGCAACCCAACTCAAATGAGCCAAAGCAGCATATAAGATAAGGGGAACCCAAAGCTTCGACAAGAACCTAAACCCCTCACCGCTCCATTCTCGAATAAGTGCAAGAAGAAGAAGAAGATGTAAGCCCCCTACCCCCTCGGGGAGAACACATGTAAGGTACCCCTATATCTGATATAGGATCCCACCAGAAAACAGCCCAAAGATATCTCAAATAGAGAACCGACACGGGGTAACCCACACAACACTAATCGAGAAGACAGCGCATAAACTGTGCGAAATCTCAAATCAAAACCGATCTCTAACAGCCCAAACCCATGACAATGGGTCGTGCAGACGATTTAAGGTCAACAAAAAGTTCAACTACAAGTTTAACTAGGACTCAATCTATGTTCCTTCGCCAACAAAAATTACAAGTTCAAATACAAGTTGAATTACGACTAAGGCTATGCACCTTTGCCATTGAATTACAAGTTAAACTACGGTTGAATTGGGACTCAGGCTATGTGCCTTTGCCAACAAAAATTACAAGTTGAACTGGGACTCAGGCTATGCGCCTTCGCCGTAAAAAATTACAAGTTCAACTACAGTTGAATCAGGACTCAAGCTTTGTGCCTTCGCCAACAAATATTACAAGTTCAACTACAAGTTGAACTGGAACTCACGCTATACGCCTTAGCCATCAAGAATTACAAGTTCAACTACGGTTGAACTAGGACACAGGCTATGTGCCTTCGCCAACAAAAATTACAAGTTCAACTACAAGTTGAACTGGGACTCAGGCTATGCGCCTTCGCCTTTACGAAATACAAGTTCAAATACAAGTTGAACTTGGACTCAGGCTATGCACCTTCGCCATCAAAAGTTACAAGTTCAACTAAGGTTGAACCAGGACTCAGGCTATGCGCCTTTGTCGTCAAAAATTACAAGTTCAACTAGGGTTGAACCACTCAGTCTATGCGCCTTCGCCAACAAAAATTACAAGTTCAACTGCGACTCAGTTTATGTGCCGTTGCCATCAAGAATTACAAGTTCAACTACAAGTTGAACAGGGACTCAGGCTATGTGCCTTTCCCAAAAAACATTATAAGTTGAACTGGAACTCACTCTATGCGCCTTCGCCATCAAAAATTACAAGTTGAACTACGGTTGAACCAGGACTTAAGCTATATGCCTCCGCCAACAAAAATTACAAGTTGAACTGGGACTCAGGCTATGCGCCTTCGCCATCAAGAATTACAAGTTCAACTACAAGTTGAACTGAACTCAGACTATACGCCTTCGCCATAAAAAATTACAAGTTCAACTACGGTTGAACAGGACTTAGGCTATGCGCCTTCGCCATCGAAAATTACAAGTTCAACTACGGTTGAACCAGGACTCAGGCTTTGTGCCTTCGCTAACAAAAATTGCAAGTTCAATTACAAGTTGAATTAGGACTCAGGCTATGTGCCTTCGCCGTCAAGAATTACAAGTTCAACTAAAAGTTGAACTGCGACTCAGGCTATGTGCCTTCACCAACAAAAATTACAAGTTACAAGTTGAACTGGGACTAAGGCTATGCGCCTTCACCGTAAAAAATTACAAGTTCAACTACGGATGAACCATGACTCAGGCTATGTGCCTTCGCTAACAAAAATTACAAGTACAACTACATATTGAACCGGGACTCAGGCTATGCGCCTTCACCATCAAGAATTACAAGTTCAACTATGGCTGAACCAAGACTCAGGATACGTGCCTTCGCCAACAAAAATTACAAGTTCAACTACGGTTGAACTAGGACTCAGGCTACGTGCCTTCGCCCTCAAAAATAATAAGTTCAACTACAAGTTGAACTGGGACTCGGGCTATGTTCCTTCGCCGTCATATATAAAAACTTCAACTACAAAGTTAAACCAAGACTAATGCCACGCACCTTCACCAACAAATCCAACAAGTTTGACCTCGCTTGAGCCATAAGGCTAGACGCCTTCGTCCTCAAATCTAACGACTCAGGCCAAATGCCTTCCTCATCAAACTCGGCAAAACCCAGCCTACAGTAAATAGGGGTGCAGGTCAAGCACCCTCGCCATTCAAGTAAGTACTCCCTACTCGACTACGATTGGGGCTACATAAAGTTCGGCCCCGACCAAAATACAAGGCCGCGTTTTTTACCATCAGGGCCAGTAGTTCGATCGCGCCCCAACTGAGACTACGGCTAAGTGCCGTTATTGCCAAATAAAGGCTATAACTCGTCCACACTGAGTTGAAGAAGCAAGACCATTAACAACCAAAAATCAACACACCTACCAGAGTCGTACCCTAAGGCAAATCACCCCTTGGGCACATGCAATAGAAAATTCTAAAAGAAAAGAAAGGAAGACACAAAGTAAGCACAAGATTAGCAATGGAAAAAATAAGCTTATGTATATTGACAAAGTCATGTGCAGGTGACGCCTGCTTACACTTGGCCAGGGCTGATCAGTACGAAGAAAAGGAAAAAGAATCTAAAGATATCCAAATGCCCACGGTGTCTGGATATAAAAAAATACATCAAATCTTTTCACTCGGCGAAATGGCGAAAAAAATAAAAAATAAATCAAATTTTTTCACTCGGCGTCCACCACACCATCATCAGCACCATCATCAGCCCCTAGTGTCACTAGGTCAAAACCACAGTCAATATGGGCTTCACGAGCCCTCTGACGGGCTGCCTCAAAAGTAGCTTCGGGCATGATGCCGGCCTCCCACAAGTTCTTGTATACATCACGTTGGGCCTCAGCAAACGTCCAGAGATCACGAGTCTGGTTGAAAGAGGTGGCTTGGTCCCTTAGGCGCTGATTCTCCCCCTCCAAGGCCATGATCCGATCCGCCATGGCTTGAGCGTCCCGCTCATAAACACCAATGCGGTCCTCTAGCCCCGGATCTCTAAAGGCTACAGCAGCTCGCTACGACTCCCGCCCCCTATCATGAATGCGGATCGTCGTCTCCAATGCCGCAGCCCTCAATGAGGCACCCCTTGCTTGTAGCCCCAAAGCGGCAACCTCATTCTCCAATGGAGCCACCTTCCCGTTCTAGGTCTCATAGGCCTCTACCCCTATTAGCTGCACCCCTCCTCTCGGTCTCGATCTCCTCGTCTTTCTGATAAAGTCGTTCCTCGAGGGAACGTATCTTGTCAAGCATCTATTGCATCTGAAGCTCTTGCCTTGCCAGCTCCTCGACCAAGGCCCGGCTATGGGGATCGTTCCTCATGCGCTCGCGCATCTCGCGGCATCGATCTCGCTAACAACCGTATTTCTCCAACGCCCGCAAAATGATCCCCATGAGGAAGACTGCTCGATGGATGGCCTGCACCTTCAACAGATAAGACTGCAATGCAAAGGCAAGGATTTAAGTAAAAATAAACTAAGGCAAGAAAAATGCAGAAGAAGGTCATCACACGTACCCTTAGGCCCATCACAGCCACCTCGTTTATCAATCTGACGTCCGTAACATCCCTCAATGAAGTGTTTTCCGCCTCCGAGCATAACATCTCAAATAGCGGCACCAAGATGTTCTCGTGAAGCAACAAGTTCTACTCCATGGGAATCGCGATGCAGTGAAGTCGCCCCTCCGTACGCACCGTCGAGCTGGTGAAGCCTTTGTGGAACAAACGGACGTCCTCAAGGTCCAAGTCAAGCTCGGACTCGTATTCACCTTTTGCAGTGCCCCTTCCTCCCTCTACCGCCGGCGGAGCAGAGCCATCTGCCACATCCACCAAAGAAGTTCTCGATTCACCAACAAAAATAACCGCTGAGGAACTACCTCTTACCTCAGCGACAGGAACAATCAATTGGGTCGCCGATGCGATAGTATCATCATGGCCTGAGCCAACTGGGGCAACCCCCACTGTTTTTCCTCCCTCAGGGTCGAGCGCCGCAGCCGCACTCCTCTCCTCATCCGATGGGGAAAGTCAAAGTTAATCACAACGGGAGGGGCAAGTGTGAATGCAACCTTCTGCCTAACCAACGGCCTGTCCTCTTCTTCCTCCTCCTCATGTGAGGGAGACTCCGCCCTAGGATGCACCACCGCTGATGGCCCTTTAGTCTGAAGTATGGACCGTGTTGGGGAAGGTACTACTGAAGATTCAATCGAATTCGCCCTCGATATTGGGCGCGGTATCGATGCTTAAGACGAGCAGTCACACCCGCCCAATGGAAGGCTAGTTGAGGAGCCCTGACGCGGCATGCCCTCCCTGATCATAGAAAAATAAAGTCGGCGAACAAAGTTGGGAACAAGAACGAAATAAGGGATAAGTCAAATCCTCACCAGTTACAGGCCTACGGCAATGCCTCTCCCAAAAAGACATCCAGGTGCGTATTCCTGCTGTATGCGGGATCACGGCCTCCACCCACTCACGTATCCCTTACATACATAAGACGTAAGGAGGGTTAAAAAGAGAATTTGACGATTAAAAAAACTTTACGTGCATGGTTTAAAGCCTCTGGGAACCCAGGCAAGGACACCACTAAATGATAAGTTCTGATATAGAAGAGGTGCTCGAAAGGGAGAGGGTCAACCACGTCATCCAATTCTACGGCCAGGCCCCTCGACCCACAAGCGATCGCCCGAATCATCATGCCGCGGAATTTCTAGGAGGCATAAAGGCTAAGCACGTGTTGCAGCGTGACCTCCCTGCCGGCCAACTCCGCATAATTGATAAACATGGCAAGCACCTTATAGAGAGAAGGTGTAAGCTGACCCGAGCATACCCCATAGTATCGGCAAAAGTCTACTACTACCATCAGAATCGGGAGCCTAAATCCCAACTTGAAGGGATAGGCATAGAATATGCAATATCTCCTGCGGTTGGTGTGGACCCTCTCCTCGCTCCTAGCAAGAATGATGTCAGCATATTTGTGGATTCCCCATTGTTCCCGAAGTTGGGTTATTCTAACTTCCCCTATTAGCGGGGCTTCATCCACTGGATCCTCTCCACCATCAGCGGTAAAGTCAGTCATCGGGCCCCGGTGCAAAGACCAAATCTTGTCAACTGATGGAACCCCTTCAATATCTACTGGTTCCGCACCTTTTACCGCCGAAGATACCCCTTCAGCCACCGGAAGGCTAACCAATGGATTCATCGTAGAAATATTATAAGAAGAGCTGCTTGCCATGGTTGATTAGAAAATGATAAAAGATCAAGATTCGACGGAGAAGATGAGGATGTAATGAATGAAGAAAAAAGATGAAAATGAACTAGTAAGGGAGAGAGCTCCTTCAGAAATCTCACTTAGGCAAACAACAAAAAGGTGAGAAATAACTATCTCAACCCTTTATTATAGGAAACAAAGTGGCTTTCACGTATTTCAATAGCTATCATTAACTACATAACCAACTGCGAAATGGTTCAGTTCCACAAAAACATGCTTCATTATGACAGGCTCCATGAAGCGACTTCTCAGTCATCAATCGGTGTTTCACCTTCGAAACGGTTGAAACGGCCCGTGAACATTGAGGAAACGGCCCGTGAACATTGAGGAAATGTCCTGTGTACCTCCAAAACTTTGGACGCCGCCAAACGCACACCAAGCGTGTCCATACTCCCTTCGTCTGCGAAACATACCACTTGTCCATCGAGAACGATGACTACGCCTTTAAACAAACAAAGATTCAAATTCCACAAAACTCGACCCCACCCGAAATAAGTTGAAAGGCTAGGTGCTTTCGCCAAGAGGGAGAAATCAACTTCCCCCGAATGACGGTGCAGTAACGAAGAGATAATATCACACCCCACAAGGTTAAAGGTCGTCTCCCAAAAGAGATCATGTTCGCAGCCAAAACATCATTTGACCTGCAGCATTAAGGCTATGGCCATCTCCCGTATGTAAATGGCTAAGGTTGTCCCCAGTATTAAGGCTATGGCCATCTCTATTATGTAAACGGCTAAGGTCGTCCCTAGTATTAAGGCTATGACCATCTCCAGTATGTATACGGCTAAGGCCGTCCATAGTATTAAGGCTATGGATCTCTCAAATGTATAAATGGCTATGGCCATCCCTAGTGTACAAATGACTACGGTCGTCCCCAATGCGTAAGTGGCCAAGGCCATCAACGTGACATGGCTAAAGTGATCGATTTCAATGGCATAATCTCCCACGAATAAACGTCTACGGCCACTTTGGCCCCAATCGAAACTATATCCGACCTCCCATTCCGAACTTCTCAAAATGCATTTGGTGAAGTCCGCTCATTGAACTCGGCCAAGGCATGACCTTAATAAGCAGAGGGACTAACTGTATAGGTCTGAATACGACCCTGTGATAATTAATGGAATTAATTATATATTAAGCTAATTCTTGGGTAATATCACCACTTATTAATCACGATACACGATTGTCATCCAGCTCGATCAACAAGGCTACGGCCCACCGGCCATCATAAGGACGGAACCTCAATGTAGCCATGGTCATTCATAGCCAACTCATACACCTTACAACTATAAATACTAAGAAAAGTAACTCTAGGAGAGGGGGACATGCTTCTTCTTCTTCTTCATCACTCTCCCTAAGAAAAATGGAACATCATTGTAAGACTCTGAACCTCTCCATGGAGGAGAGGACCAAATCAAAATTATCAATAAAATCTCTTTACACCTTTCTCTTTATCCACAACGCTTGCTTTTCGTTTCTTTTACTTGGTCCCTTGATTTATTACAATCTGTTATGATTGGACCTTATTCATTTTTTATTGTTTTAAAGCTTATAAAGTGTACAAATAACTTTTGAGCCAAACAGTTGTGCTATTGTCCTATGCTATAATGGTGTCCTACTTGGTGGTATTAATGCCTAGCATTCATTCCAAGGGGATAACTATAAGCCTAGGCAATAGTACAGTGATTTGGATATTCAAGAGGCTAATGGAAAGTAATAAAGCATTGTCCATAATGTGTAAAACAATTGGGTAGGATCAGTTATACAACACCAGAAATTGGAGCATATATAAAAGTAATGCAGCTGGCACAAAAGCGAAAGTTGTTTCAATCAAAAAGTACAAGGAAAAGGGGTCTAGAATGTCTAAGATAATGAGGCAATAGGAGCTGCTGATACCTAAACTATGGGGATTTATAGGGGCTGACAGCTGCTATATAATTGGAAATTGCGCAGAATGTTTAATCGAATTGGGAAAAATTGGAGATTGGAATACAGGGAGTCAGGCATTGGTAGATAAGGTGAAACAAGTGAATTTTTGGGAGCATAATGAAAGGCAGGTGGTTGACAACACTGAAAGCAGCTGGTTCGATCAAAGATCAGGCATTCTCTATGTTCAAATCCTCAAGGAAGAGAACAGGGGAATGCAGGTTTTCACTAATGAGTTTTTCTGTTTTGCAGGTGTAACCACAGTAGCTATGTCTTGGCCAATGATGACCTTTCAGATGATGGTATTAGTACTCAATACTCAATCCATCAAAGGGGAATTAAGGGTAAGAACAAATATAGCAATGGGCAGTACTTTTTAAAGGGTCATAGGAAAGCATTACAAAGCAGAGTGTAAAGAATTGGAAATGAATTTAGAAAGAAGAAGGGATTTAGAAAGTACAGAAAAGGAAATAGGGTTAATCGATTTTAGAAAGAGGCGGAGTTAATAAGGTAAGGGAGCTTTTAATAATGGACGGACAAGATTAAAAGGGAGCTGGGTGAATCTAAAGGCTGAGATCAATTCCAGCCCAACTAAATAGTTAGTTGGCCAGTCCATTAGGGAGTTTTTGGCCGGTACAATTTCTAACTGATTCTCCTTCTCTTTTATTCTCCTTTCTCTCATCTCTTTCCTTCTTTCTGCCATTAATCCTCACTTCTTCTTCTCATTTTCCATTCATCATTTCAGGTTTATTCATTCATATTGGAGCTACAAGCTGGTGCAATAAGTAGTACTGTAGTTATAATCATTCTGTAGCGATTGTAATAAACTTCTCTATTGCAATTAATAAAGACCAATTGGTGTTTATTGAATTTGCTTACTAGTATAGTACAACTTGGTATCAGAGTCCAATCTTGGCCCAATGAAGATTATAGAAACACAATCGAAAAGTGCAGAAGAATCTATTAGAAATTAGATTTACAATTTCAGAATTACATGGAGTCTAATGATGCTAAAATGGAAGACCTAGCTAAGAAGATAGATATTTTAATGGAGAAGCTAATTCCCACACAAGATGGCATTCCGGGGAGTGCACCAAATCTTCAATTAGATGAGTCTTAAAGTAGGATCCACAGGAATGAGCCACTCGGGAAGAGTCGAGGTCCCAGAAGTAATCACCATGGCAGATTTGAGTTCCCTTTCTTTGAGGGAGTTTAACCCTGTTCATGGCTGAGGAAAGGAGAGAGATATTTCCATTATAATCGAATCACTGATCCTGAGGACAAGCTAGAAATTGTTTTTCTGCATCTAACAGGTAAAGCTGAAGCTTGGTTTTTCTCATATCATGTTAGTAAGGGTGTAATTAAATGGCATGAATTTACTGAAGAAATCTGTTAAAGATTCGAAGGAGCTCATAATAGTAAATTCAACCTAATTGGAGAATTTAAGAAAATAGAACAGAAGGGAACAGTGGAGGAATATTTGGAGAAATTTGAAGACTTAAAGGCATGGGCTTTGATAAGAAACCCTATTATTCCAGAAGACTTTTTTCTGGAGTTCTTTGTAAAAGGCTTAAAGGAAGAAATCAGGCACACAATTAAAATGTTGAACCCCTAGACTCTAAGTCAAGCTGTGGATAAGGCTAGACATCAAGAGAGACTGGTTCAAGCTCAGTCTAGAAGAGAGAAAACACAATGGCCTTTTACTATTGTTACTTCCCTCTCAACTTTCCATAGGACTTGTAAAATTCCCACATTCGATTCGTAAACAGACAGGCTTGACCCGACCCTCAGAATGTCTTATAATAAGATAGTCATAATAGTCTAGTGCTAAGGTCTAATAAGAAAATGAGCAAAATCTTCCTCCTTCATGTGTGCTCCCTATTCAGTGCTATGCATGGTTCCTTGGTAACTTCTAGTTTGATCAGGGAAACCACAGAAAATGAATCTGCTAATGAAGGTTACAGATTCGGTCAAGAGGAAGAAACTTATAACATCGTGGGAAGGAGCAATAATACAGGGCTTACTCAGAATAATGAGTGCTTGTGAGGGGAACTAGTTCTACAGGGGGGGGTTTGAGTGACAAACTCTATAAGTAAAGAAGGGCTCAAGGTTTATGCTACAAATGTGGTGAGAAGTATCATGTTGGGCACCAGTGTAAGCCTAAGCAGTTGAATGCCATGTCTGCTTCAATAGATTCAACTGAAGAAGAGCAGAAAGAATAGCATAATGAAGAAGGGAGCAGGATAGTTAGAGAACTGGAGGAAATCCCTGAAGAGGAGATAATGGATGAAGCTATTAGTCTAAATGTATTGTCAGGAACTGAAGTTCCAAATACTATCAAGCTAAGGGGAGAAGCAAAGAAGAACATGATTACTATTCTACTAGATTCAGAGAGTACTCATAGCTTCCTAGATCTAAAGACTGCTAGGAAGATAGGTTGTCAGATTCTTGAGGCAGTGCCTATGAGAGTGACTGTGGAAAACGAGAATCACATTACCATATTACATTCTTGTCCTAGATTCAAGTGGAGAATACAATGGGTAGAATTTGAGGATGATGTGAGACTTGTCAGACTAGGGAGAAATGATATGATACTAGGGGGAGATTTGATGAAAGGCCACAACCCTGTACTCTTAGACTTAATTGAGTACAAGATCCAGGTGACACACAAGGGTAAGAGGGTGGAATTTAAGCGTATCTACAGTCAAGGAGAATTGAAAAGCATGACAGCAATGGGAGTGAAACAGCTACTGAAGAAAGGGCATGCTATATGGGCACACTTATTCACCATTTCAGCCCAGGAGATACCAAGATCAGAGGAGTTTCCTGCAGATATTTCTGAAGTACTGACAGACTTCAATAATGTATTTGCTGAACCCAAATCTCTTCCACCAAAAAGAGGACATGATCATCATATTCCCCTAAAAAGCAATGCAAATCCAGTCAGCTTGAGGCCTTACAGGTATAACTATTTCCAGAAAAATGAGATTAGAAACAAGTTAATGAAATGTTATCTAATGGTATAATACAGCCCAGTCATTCCCCTTTCTCTTCCCCAGTGTTATAAGTCAAAAATAAAGATGGTAGTTGGAGGTTTTGTATAGAATACAGGGAACTTAACAATTTGATAGCTAAGGATAAGTTTCCTATAGCATTAGTGGATGACTTAATGGATGAATTAAGTGGTTCTTGTGTCTACTCTAAAATTGATCTTAGGGTTGGGTATCATCAGATTAGAATGGGTGAGGAGGATATATATATAAAACTGCATTTAGAACACATTTGGGGCACTATGAGTTTAGAGTCATGCCTTTTGGTCTAACCAATGCCCCTGCTAACTTTCAAAGTCTCATGAATCACATTTTTCAACCATTCCTCAAAAATTTTGTACTAGTTTTCTTTGATGATATTTTAGTATACAGCCCAAACAACTATGTACACATAGTTCATCTCAGGAAGGTTCTGCAGATTCTGAGAAAAGAAAGTTGTATGCTAAGCTGTCCAAATGCTCATTTGGACAGAAAAAGGTGGAATATTTTGGGCATATCCTTTCAGGAGAGGGTGTGGCTACTGACCCTGCCAAATTTGAGGCCATGGTTAATTGGCTTAGACCAAAAACTATCAAGCATCTAAGGGGATTTTTGGGTCTCACGGGCTACTATAGGAGATTTGTGAGGTGTTATGGAGTTATCAGTAGACCTCTAACAGACCTTCTCAGGAAGAACTCTTTTCAGTGGTCAGAAGAAATAGAGATAGCCTTCCAACAGTCAGTTATGTTGTCAGCTCCAGTGTTGGCTTTATCTGATTTCACCAAACCCTTTGTTGTGGAAACTGATGCTTGTTCCACTGGAATGGGAGTAGAGTTGTTGCAGGAGGGCAGACCATCGGCATTTTTCAGCAAGGCTTTATCTCAGAATAACAGGGGACTATCAACCTATGAGAAGTAGTATTCGGATGTGTTGACGGTAGTTGATAGGTGGAGGCATTATTTGATGGGGTAAAACTTCATTATTAGGACAAACCACCAAAGCCTCAAGTACTTATTAGAGCAAAAGATTACTACTGCTCTTCAGCAAAAAGGCCTCACTAAGCTATTGGGTCTCGACTATGAAGTCCAGTACAAGAAAGGTGTTGAGAATAGAGTTGATGATGCTCTGTCAAGAAGAGAAGAGGAGGAACCTATGTTGTGTGCCCTTACTACTGTAGAACCCACTTTGATACAGGAGGTAGTTCAAAGCTATGACCATGAACCTGTAGCCCAACAACTATTACTGGAGTTAATCACAGATCCTTTAGGTAAACCTGGTTATACCCTTCAGCAGGGCATTATCAGGTATGACCAAAAGGTTTGGATTGGGAGAGGAGTTGGTATGAGATTGAAAATATTTGAAGCCTTTCATCAGTTTCCATTGTGGGCCACTCTGGTCAACTAGGGACTTATAAGAGAATCAAAATGATTTTTTAATGGCCTAAGATGAAGACTGAGATTTCTAAATAGGTGGTTGAATGTGATACATGTCAGAGGGTAAAAAGTGAAAATGTCCATTCACCAGGACTATTACAACCTCTTCCTATTCCAGAAATGCCTTGGCAAGATATCTCCATGGATTTCATATTGCGGTTACCCTCTTCTGATCACAAAGATGTGATATTAGTGATCATTGATAGGTTAACTAAATATGATCACTTCGTACCTTGAAACATCCCTATACAGCTAAGGAGGTAGCTGAACTATTCTTGTAGGACATCTATAGATTACATGGTCTCTCTAAATCAATTGTGACTGATAGAGACACCGTCTTTACAAGTCTATTTTGGCAGCAGCTATTCAGATCACTGGGTACTAAGCTTAACATGACCACAGCTTATCATCCCCAGTCAGATGGACAGACTGAACGACTCAACAGATGCTTGGAGACCTACTTAAGGTCTATGATTTTTGCTTGTCCTAAGAAGTGGTGCAAATGGTTGCCCTTGGCAAAGTGGTGGTATAATACCAACTACCACAGCTCACTCAAGTCTACTCCTTTTCAGTCATTATATGGGTTTCCACCTCCACAGATTCTTATGGGATCCCTACCTCATACCACACAATCTGTGGGTATGTATTTGGCTCAGAGGAAACAGATGTTGGGAGTAATTAAGAAAAATTTAACTCAGGCTCAAGCGAGATTGAAGTTCTATGCAGATAAGAACATATCAGAGAGAACTTTAGAAGTGGGAGATTTAGTCTACTTAAAGTTACAGCCTTATAGACAATCATTAGTAGCAATAAGGAAGAATCTGAAGCTAAGTGCTAAATACTATGGGACTTACAAAGTCTTACAAAAGATTGGCTCAGTGGCTTACTGTTTGGAGATGCCTTCGAGTTCACAGATACACCCTATCTTTCATGTCTCTCAGTTGAAGAAAAGAGTAGGACATCCTATAACGCCTATGCAACAACCCCCTATTTGTGATGACACTGGTCGTGTGCTAGTCCAACCAGTGGCTATATTGGACCGTAAGATTTTGAAAGTCAACAACGCGGCTCAGGTGAAGTTGTTGATTCAGTGGGCAAAATCTTGGACCTGACGAAGCAACATGGGAGAATTGGGGCTTTATCAAGGGTCAATTCCCAGATTTTTTTGCTCGTTCTTTACATTGTCTGTGTTGATCGGGGAGGTATTGTGAAGAATTGGAAATGGATTTAGAAAGAAGAAAAATTTAGAAAGTACAGAAAAGGAAATAGGGTTAATCGATTTTAGAAAGAGGCGGAATTAATAAGGTATGGGAGCTTGTAATAATGGACGGACGAGATTAAAAGGGAGCTGGATTAATCCAAAGGCTGAGATCAATTCCAGCCCAACTAAATAGTTAGTTGGGTCAGTCCATTAGGGAGTTTTTGGCCGGTACAATTTCTAATTGATTCTCCCTCTCTTTTCTTCTCCTTTCTCTCATCTCTTTCCTTCTTCCCGCCATTAATCCTCACTTCTTCTTCTCATTTTCACTTCAACATCTCAGGTTGATTCATTCATATTGGAGCTACAAGCTGGTTGAATAAGTAGTATTGTAGTTATAATCATTCTGTAGCGATTGTAATAAACTTCTCTATTGCAATTAATAAAGATCAATTGGTGTTGATTGAATTTTCTTACTAGTATATTACACAGAGTAGGGAGCAGCTCGTCAGGTCATCCAGCAGAATTCAATAGGAAAACAATCGGGAGGAACTTCACATATTCAGAAAGGGATCAGAAGAAATATATGGACTTCAAAATGCATAAATTCATGAGCAAAAGGTATTGGACAGTACTACTTCCACCATATATCCTCACTTGGTGTCTTCTGTTACTGGCATCAAAGGAGCACATTTTTTATATTCATATGAGGACGTCGAATATTAGTTGCAAGAATCACAATGGAAAACAAGGGGTAACAATGGCATGCAATGGTCCTGTTTGGCTAGTTTTTATCCGTGCTTTAGAAATTAATTTTCATAATTATATTAGATCATCTTGTAATATCAATTTTGGGTCTCAAAAGCCCATTTTTTATAATAGGTTCTATGTAGCACACATATTATCGTCTTACACTTTCTAAGACAACATGTTACTTTGTTTTTTTGTTTTATTATATATATAAAAACTAGCCCTAGGCACATCGCGTAGTGGATTTGCTATAAAAAACATATATATTATTATAAAAATATGAGGGTCAAAATTGGGTATCTGTTATGAAACAATAAAAGAACAAGAGCAATATTGCAGAGAAAGATCTATTTATAGGAGGAAAAATGACTTAGCCTCAAAGTAAAACTCTCTACAAGATAGACATTCACTCTAATTAGAATTCTATTCTTAACACTCGCCCTTGAATGTCTACTCAATAAATAATGTGCCTCGTTAAAACCTTAACTAAAATAAAACCCAGTGGGAAAAAAATTCTAGAAAAGGAAAAAGAGTACACATATTTAGAAATGCGCCTATTGGTTGCCTCGTTAAAAACCTTACAAGGAAAACCCAGTGGGACAAAACCTTGAAAGGGAAAAAGAGTGCTACGCGCATTAACTCCCCCTAATGAGAGCATCAATTCACATATTTGAGCCTTTGCATTCCAATCTTGTGCACCATCTTCAAAACGATCTTTGGTAGAGATTTGATAAATAAATCAGCCATATTAACTTGAACGAATATTTTGCACCTTGAAATCATCACTCGTGATAGATATATAACGTCTTCACAAATGTCGTGGAATGGCACTTCAATATTTCCATAGAGGTATCCTCGCTATCACATTATCATGCTTATAGTAATAGCAAGATATAGTTGTGCATAAATTGCATTAAGGAAATGGTACCTCAAGATCAAGAATTGTATATGCTTCAAGCAACTTAAATACTTCATGGATTGTCATATAAGTTAAGTCATATAAGCCATATTATAGACTGTAGATGAATATCAAGTTTTCATGTCATGCTAAACAAATAAGATATGAGAAACTGATTGCACATACCATTAACTTTATACTTTTAAGTATTTGAACTACATGTCCAAAACTACATGTCTTTAATATGGAATCAATTCTACTTGAATTGTATCTCTTCCATTTGGCCAATATTTTGTTTGTATTCGACAAACTTAAGATCCTCATCGATATTTAGCGCTATCATAGATGTCGTCGACGCACATTTTATATCGGTTCCAGTAAATTTTCATAAAGACATAACATGGAGATCTCTTCATTCATATATTCAGGTACCTGAATCTCTCATGAGATTTTATGAAGTGTTATGTCATGTGATCTTCTAGATCACTTGCCTCCTTATTATGATCACTTTGATCATTTGCTCATCTTCTTTATTAAGAAGTTCTTTTGAAACCGATTTGTCTATACGCTTTAAGCGTATCAAAGACTTTGTCCTTCTAGGACTTAATATGAGCATTTGCAGTGAGAATATAGTTACTTTCTTTGGGTCAGCAAATGCGTATGGCATGCTTTGCAATATGTTGCAATTGAATTATCTTTTTATGAACTTCAAGTTCATATTATGATATTCGAGGATCTATATATACAAATGATGATTCGTTCCATGTAACTTTTTCTCAAGTGTTTATCATGTCTCCCCCTCATGTTAGAAAAAGTAACTTGTTTCCTCAACTCTGGGAAATCATCTTTGTGCATTATCATGTTAATATACATTGCAGATCAATAATAATAAAATGAAATTATTTGGTTCCTGACCCTGAACCATTTGTGAGGGGAGAATATAATATACTCTCGTATATCAAATTGATATAGATAACTTTGTTCTCATAAGCAATAATTTAGCTATTAAGTGAAGGCACTCAATAAATTATTTTGCTAAACCAACTATGATGTAAACCAACTTATCAAGATGAACTATCTTGAATAGAAAATCTGAAAATTGTGCTCTAAATTGAATTATTGAGCAAGTTACCTCGCAAAACACCATGTTGCGGGTTAATGATAATCGCGCATGTAACCATCTCATAGATGCATCTTATGTGGTATACATGACAGGTGAATTGGCCCATGTTCACCTTTGAAATTTCCAGAATTCATGGGATTTAATCCCAACTTTAGTTGGTCTCTTAATTAATGAGAACAAGCAATATAAGAGGATTCGTAAATGCGTCAGGCATTTGATTTGCTATTCTTTGCAAATGGATAATATTTTGCACCTCTTTTTCACAAATAGAGGTATGTGGATCAAGATGAGATAATGATGGATTTTTCCACAAAATTTCCCATTTGGTTTCACCAACTTCTCCCCCTAATTTTGGGAAAAGTGTCTCATCGAATCGACAGTCTGCAAATCGTGCAGTTAACAAATCCTCTGTCAATGTTTCGAGGTAGCGAATAATGGAGGGCGATTCAAACCCAACATATATTCCAAACCTTCTTTGCAGGACCCATTTTTGTGCGGTATGGCGGTGCTACAGGCACATATACTGCGCATCCAAAAATTCTTAAATGGGATATATTAGGTTCATGACCCAAAACTAATTGCAACGGGGAATATTTGTGATAATTCGTCGGTCTGTGACGAACTAGCATTGCTGCATGCAAAATGGCGTGACCCCAAACCGAAGTGGGCAGCCTCGTTTTCATGAGTAATGGTCTTGCAATCAACTGCAGACGTTTAATTAAAGATTCTGCAAGACTATTTTGAGTGTGAACATGAGCTACAGGATGTTCCACTTTTATCTCAATTGATAAGCAATAATCATTAAATGCTTGGGATGAAAGCTCAGCAGCATTATCTAGTCTAATAGACTTAATTGGATTATCAGGAAATTGTGCTCGTAATCGAATTATTTGTGCCATTAATTTTGCAAACGCAAGGTTGCGTGATGACAATAGACACACATGAGACCATCTAGAGGATGCGTCTATTAAGATCATAAAATATCTAAAGGACCCACTAGGTGGGTAAATAGGTCCACAAATATCCCCTTGTATACGTTCCAAAAACGTAGGTGACTCAGTTCCAACCTTTGTTGGTGATGGTCTAATAATTAACTTGCCTTGATAACAAGAAGTTCAAGAAATTTCATTATTTAAAAGAATCTTTAAATTCTTTAATGGATGCCCATATGAGTTTTCTATAATCCGTCTCATCATAATTGATGCAGGATGTCCAAATCGATCACGCCAAAGTACAAAAAGTATTGGAATCAGTAGCCTTTTGGTTTACTGTGGAATGTGCCTCAATGGCACTAATTTTTGTCCAATACAGGCCACAAGATAAAGATGGGAACTTCTCAATCACCCTCTTTTGGCCAGAGACATTCTTTGTAATGATGAGGTATTCAAGATTATTCTCATCTATTGTCTCAATATGATATCCATTTTGACGGATATCTTTAAAACTCAACAAGTTTCTCTTGGACTTGGAGGAGAACATTGCATTCTTTATGATAAATATTGTTCCTTTAGGCAGAGTTATAGTTGCTCTTCCGGAGCCTTCAATCAATTTACTACTACCAGAAATTGTAGTAACATCTGCCTTACACATACTTCAATGAGAGAAATATTTCTTCTCTTTGAATATCGTATGTGTGGTACATGAATCAATTAAACAAATATTTTTACAGTTGGACGTTGATCCAAGTTTGCTTTGTGAGATATCCATATTTGCTTCCCATGGTTTGACATACAAAAGAAATATACGAAAATGAGAATAAACAAATTTAATCCGTTGCTTCATAATTAAACAATATTTTCAAAATCTGCTGAGGTTAATCGATTAACTAAGTTGATAATCGATTAACTTAGGAAACGGTCATTAGGTTAGTCGATTAACTAAATCTGATAGTCGACTAACATGCCTTGCGGAAAAAGTCCAGTTTAATAAGAAATATAAGATAATCGATTATCTGATATGTTAATCGATTAACTTAGGAAACGGTCATTAGGTTAGTCGATTAACTAAATCTGATAGTCGACTAACATGCCTTGCGAAAAAGGTCCAGTTTCATAGAATATATTGGTTAATCGATTATCTGTTATGTTAATCGATTAACTTACTGAAAAATCATTACAAATAAAGCATAAGATAAATGTGTAATCTAAAGTTATATATTTTAAAACCATAATACAGATTATTTGTCAAGTTGATAAAACTCTTAAGGTACATATCAATATTTGATCATTGATTGAATTGTAAAATATAAAATTTGAACCATATCACAATAATAGGTAACTTATGTAAACTATGATAATTGTTTATTCATTAACTACTACGAATAAGTAAAAATAAAAATATCAAACTGCTCAATCTTCTTTAGCCATGGATCCATATAACCAACTGCTTTCGCGTATACTTTGAAAACTGAATAAGTTTCTTTGAGACTTACTACAACACAATACCTTAATTGGTAATCAATTGCGTTTCTCCAAAATAGTATAATTGGCTCTTGCAGAGTTTTCAATTAATTTGGTACTACCACATATTCATCAATATCCATATGGTGAATATCTCTTTCAAAGAGAAAGTCATACCATTATGGCCATGGTCAAAATTATATGCAAGATATGTTTCTTGCATTATTGTTGTCCTTTAATTATCACATTGCCAAAATATTTTGGCGTACAATAGGTACGTGATCAATGACCATTCATGCCATAATAATGACATTATTTCCTTATATCATCTCAAACCTTCTTCTAGAGGCGAGTGTGGTATATTCACTACCACTAGCACGTTCATATTCTTCCAAGAATGAATATGTGTTCATAAATCAGATGTTGTCACATTCACACCACGAATGGACCATAATAATCTGTATGTTCTAAATAAAATCTCATGTCAAATCGATGACAGATATTACTTTCACAGAGTGAAGGATTATATTGAGAATCCTTATTATTCTCATCATCACAATGATGACGATTATAATTTCGTCTATTGCCACGTCCACATCCATTGATACCTTCATGGTAATAATTTTGTCTTCTTTCAGACTTATCACATACTGCTATCACATTTTCTAAAGGGAATGGAGCAAATTCAATTGGACGGGTTTTCAATTCTTTGCCCACAATCATACATGAATTTAATCATGCAAAGCATAGAAGTTTTACCATTTTGGATGGTTATAATATCTTTCAAACTCCATTAGAGTTGGAATAAAAATTTATCATCTTTACTTGTATGTAAAATCAATTTATAGAATGTCAAGAATTTGAAAGAGAAAAGTAAAATACTTACCTTAAATCCAGAATTTAATCGTGAAGGAAGATCATAGAATATTTAACAATATTCCTTGTAAACCCAAATCTATTCATGCTTATTAAAACATTCAATAGCATCTTCTGCAACCAAACGATAAATTAAGAACTTTAAATTCGATCAGCAGCCAAAAGGAAAAAATTAAAATAAAAGCCAGATGCTTAAAAAGCATGTTGTGCTCAATCCCAAAGGTTATAAAACAATTGACAATCATTATGCTCAATCCCAAAGGTTCTACTCAATTGATTAGAGTCTCGTGCTGATAACGTGTTATGAAACAATAAAAGAACAAGAGCAATATTGCAGAGAAAGAGAGAGAAGTTCTTATTGAACTGTGGGGTGATTTACAATGGGGTAAGACCCCTCTATTTATAGGAGGAAAAATGACTTAGCCTCAAAGTAAAACTCTCTACAAGATAGACATTCACTCTAATTAGAATTCTATTCTTAACAGTATCAATATTTTTAATATTATAATTTTATATTTTATATGTTACTTTAATATGTTAGTTTTATTATTTTATATATTTGTCACGACCCAAAATCCACTAAGGGTCGTGATGGCGCCCGACACCACTATTAGGCAAGCCAACACCAAGAAGTTAATAAATTCTCATTTTAGTATTTATTGAAATCATTCCTTTCATACATTAAACAATAAATAATGAAATTCATTGAGATAAGATGATGTCTTTAAAAAATTTAGTACTTAATAATCCCATAATCATCCAAGAACCCGATGTCACAAGTGCATGAGCTATTTTTAGAAAATTAAATAAAGTTCAATAACTGTCCGGAATACAAATTGGACAGAAGGTCAATACTATACACTGAAAGAGACTATGCCGGCTGCGGATTGCCTCGAGAGATGCAGCTCACCTAAGTCTCTGTATCATCCACGTTGCTACGCCCATTAGACTGCTAGGGTACATGTGCATGTATAATAAAAATGCACAGCAAGTGTGGCATGAGTATAAAAACAACGTGTACTTAGTAAGTATCTCGTCTAATCTCGAAGAAGTAGAGACGAGAGGTCGACTTCGACATTCACTAGTGTCCTAATAGTAATATACAAATAATATAGAAAATCGAATATTTTTATAGAAAATGGTCGTCACTCAATAGCATGAGCAAGTAAACAATTCTCTTATTCATAGGAAAATTTTCAGATTCGTTTTCATCATTTATACATTTATTTTCAATTTGGGGAAGCAATATCTTCATTTATAAATAACAATGCAATTAATACAAGCATGTGCAAATCATGCCAATGGCGTAAAACCCGATCCAATAATATTTAAATTGTGCACCGTCATAGAGTATAATGGCGTGAACCATAGCATCTATTTAATCTACCAAAGCGTTCGACCTGTTCCAATATAGATAAATACATTCAAACACTCAAATCAAGAATTCTTCAAGGAGCAGTTATTTAGCAAAAGGTAAGTTTCTCTTTTATAAGTCAAGAAGGGATATCTATCCTTGTAGAACTTTATTTATACATTCACTATGCGTTTAAATGATATTAAATTCACAACAAGGTTGCAAATATTACAACTAAAGCATGTTTTTAGGCCCTAGACAACCCGGACTTAAGCATAATAGTAGCTACGCACGGACTCTCGTCACTACGTACCCCCACAAATATTAGCACATAATCAATTAACTCACCTATGGGAACAATTCTCTTTTACAAGGTTAGAAAGGAGATTCACCTCGCTCTGACGTCCAATAATCGGCTTCCAAGCCCATTCCGACGACTCAAACCGATGCCCCAACGCTCCAAAACAAGCCAAATAACGGGCAAACCAATGAAAATACACCCTAATACTCATAACAATTCAATTTATATCAAATCTCAACTCCGCTCGAAAATTTGATAAAATTGCCCTCGGAACCACGTGCCCGAATTTCAAAATATTTCGAAGATAAAGTTTCCCCACAACCTCACAAACTCAAATATATAATTGGCTCTCAATTTCATGTCCAAAATCGTAGTCAAAATTCAAGAGTACAAATTTCCTAACATTTCTTCAAAATTCCAAAATTTCTACTAATTTAAATAATTTCCTATGATAAAATCTAGATATAATTTAAGTAATTAACTTGAAATAGGTGGAAATCACTTACCTTGATATGGATGATGAAAATGGAGCTCCAAATCCACTCATAGGTTGGCTCCCATGGAGGAAATGATATGAAATGATCCAAATCCATTTCCTTACACTTATACATTGCCCAAACGACTCTTCTTCGCGTTCACAAAGAAAATAATTTCCAAAAAATATATTCCAAGCTCTTCTCGGACAGCCCCTAGTATAACAGACATAACTTTTTATACAAAACTCCATATGACAAATGGTTCAATATTTTCAAAACTAGACACCAAGATCTAAAACTATTTTTTGTTTTGGTCATCTTCAATTCCTTATAGCTTGAGAGATATAAGCTGCCAAAGTCAACCCTATGCAGCATAAGTTGCTTTTTCATCTTCCTGGATAGACTGTAGTGTACCGAACATAACCTTTTTTTATACAAATCCAAATGGCAAGTGGTTTACTTTTCTAAGAACTAGACACGAAGGATCACAACTTTTATTTTTAGATCATCTCCAAATTCTTTATAGATTGCGATATATGAGCCTCCGAATCAGACCTATGAAACAGAGATTTCCTTCTTCGTGAATGCGAAGAACAGAGTCCCTAAAGCCAAATCCTTCTTCGTAAACGTGAGAGGATCCTCGCGAACATGAAGAACAACACCAAACACCGGCAACATCAATTGCAAAACAGCCTGAAATGGTCTGAAACCACCCCGAAATACATCTGAGGCTCTCGGTGCCCCGTCCAATCACACAAACTAGTCCCAAAACATAACACGGACCTGCTCGAGGCCTTATATCACATCAAACAACATGAAATCATGAATCGCACCCAATTCAAGCTTAATGAACTTTTGTACTTCAAACTTCTACATTTGACGTCAAAAACTATCAAACCACGTCTGATTGATCTAAAATATTGCATACAAGTCATATTCGATATTACGGACCTACTTCAACTTTTGAAACTGGATACCGACCCCGATATCAAAAAATTCACTTCCGGTCAAACTCCTCAAAAACCTTTAAATTTCTATCTTTAGCCAAATGACTTAAAATGGCCCATGGACCTCCGAATTCACTTTTGATCACGCTCCCAACACAAAATTACCATAAGGAGCTATTCCCAGACTCGAAATCACAAACGGACATTGATAACACTGAAATGCACTTCAACCCAAACTTATGAAATTCTTCCAAAAATGCTAACTTCCACAATAGGTTCTGAAACATTCTCGGGTCTTCCGTAACCTGATCTGAACATACGCCAAAGTCCAAAATCATCATACGAACCTGCTGGAACCTTCGAATCTCAATTTCGAAGTCGTTTACTCAAAAATCCAATCTTAGACAATTCTTTCAACTTAAAGCTTCCGAAATGAGAATTATCTTTCCAAATCAACTTTGAACTTTCCAAAATTTAATTCTGACCATGCGCAGAGTCATAATACCTGAAGTGAAGCTACTCATGGCCTCAAACATCTGAATGATGTGCTAGAGCTCTAAAAGGCCGGTCGGATCGTTACATTCTCTCCCACTTAAGCATATGTTTGTCCTCGAACGTGCTAAGAACTGCGCTGGAGTTGTCTAAAATCACTGTTTAACACCTCGTGCACCTACCCGTGCTACTACAACCCAGTTGAACATATTAGCTCCATCAATTCTGAAGTTATTCCCTTTTATTTAAGAAAATAAGCTTAGAGCCCAATTTCAACATTCGGGATTCTCTGCCAGACCTGTTTCCAATATATGAACATTGTCTCAATCACTACACGAGGTACCAATACATCATGCACCACATCATTCACAGGACGATAATAACATTCTCAAATCATAATAACTGACATTCTCGAATCTGATGCTCACAATGCACCTCATAATAAATATAAGTCTTGTTCCAACTCTCGCAATACTGCCACGGCGGAAGAGATGTGTAGAAATTCATAACCAACTGCCGAGTCAACAATTTATTGATTTTATACTTCTGACAAGAACCATTACCTCATTCTGAACCAAATAATGATCTTTGCTCGTTAATATACTTTATATAATCCGATTGCACTGATCCTAGATCCAATAATCTCGTCTCACCCAATACAAACTGCTCAGGCAATTAGCCACCCTGGTCATGATCAAAAGTCCCACATGATGCCACAACGTTCCAATAGGCCACAAGCTAGAACATGATATAAGGAAAATAAACTCTGGAAGGGAATACTCAAGTCATGCAACTAATATGAACTTTCCTCAGAAAAATGGGAAACAAAATACACAAAAATAGATATAGGTAATTGTACTCAACATCACACTGTCGCGGCGTGGAACCCGATCCAAACAACATACTCATGGTAGTGTGCCACCCCATCCACACAAAAAATTCACATAAGAATATACACATCGAGAAAAATCGCTCGTTACTACAAAATACTGAATATCGACCATAAGCACGCTAAGTGCATAATGCCATCCCTGGGGAGACAGATAGCGCCATAAGCTACAAAACTCAAGCATAACTGAAGTGTGATATATGATTTGAATCTCAAGAGCCATCCTGCTCATATAACACCATCTCTACTCGGAACCTCAACACACAAGAAATTTATCAACCCATTTTCCAACTCATACATAAAATAGCCAATGACGAAATAACATCCAACGTCTGAATACTCCTCCATTAGGAGCGCTATGCTGAAATGAACACATTCGTCCTAATATAGAGCCCATATTCATATTTAAATTCATTCACATATCTCAAGCTGATTCTGATTGTACCAAACGAGGCCAATAATCTTTCCTAGGTCTATAATAACCCTTTTTCCCATAACACATAAGAACAACCGTCCAATCTGGAACAACCTTCCATATTCCACAACCAAATGAATCGAGCACCCTTCATGCATAAATTCTAAATTAGTGATAGCACCACAATCTCCATACTTGGTTTAAATCCTTAATTAATTAAATGCCTACACATCACACTTATACAATCTTTCCGTGGGATATGCTCCCATGGCCTTCTGCACCACGTAACAAGTCTGCACATTTATACCACCAGACATACAAATGTTGCAATGCGAATCAAGAATCCGCAAGTCAATACACAAAACCTCTTACTCATGACACCGATATTAGGTGACAATGAAGATAATACCGGCTTGCTCTAAACATCTGAATTATTTTCCTACTCATCCGAGCACGTGACCTCTTTGTTAACACCGAATTACAACCTTGATTCTCAACTTCCAAGTTCCCCACTACTCATGGCACTTAATCATGCGATGCGCAAGATTACAAGAATTTCATCCTAACTCGTGAACCACTATTAAGGTAAACACTTCATCATATAGAAGCCTTTTACTTAACTCATTTCAAGGGAACCATTACAACCTGTGACTAAATTTTCATAACCGTAAAAATTACCAACCTCAAGTAATGGTCTAAACTACCATAACTCGTCCAGGATCCATCTGCACATAACAGGCCATAATACTCGAAAGCCTCCAAATAAAATCAATCACGGCGACCGTCAAACCTTGCATGCATTACTGTAATCATGTGTATAACCTAACATGCCGAAGGAGCTAATCGTTGCCAGTATTATACCAATTCAACCATTGCTGACTGATTTTACTTCTTCCAATTTACTCTAGGTTTGACTTAGGAACAATAGTAGCCTCATTTAAAACATCACGAACCCAAATCTGCACTCACCTTGAGTGACCTTATCTCACGAGACCACGTTGTCTCAATTCCCACGAACCGTCTCATACCCTCCATATACACATATTCGCATCTTCAACTGATACACCCATTCTGATAATTCCTCTATGAATCCAAAGTCATTTTCTCCCATTCCTCTCAATATATTCTGCACACTAAAGATAATACAGAACACTCCAAGCTCCTTATCATAATCTGGTGCAAAAGCTCGATATTCAACCATATTATGGACTCGAAACACTTAGGCGCCACACCTTAAATTTTGAACCCACTAGGGCCGTTATTGAGAGTCACCCACTTTGACTTGGTCCCAAATATAATCAACTGCAAGCCTATGCTAGCACATGACCACCCTTTCAAAGAAGCACCCGGCCGAATCACCTTTCTTGCAACTCACTTCTACGCGAAGCAAAATTCCTGAGTCTTCCCAAAGCCTGAACATGAATCAATAATGCCAATTATATAACACATTCTTCAATTCCTTTGCTCAAATTACCACTGATGTTCTCTTTCCTTAGTCGCAGTAACTCATCAATATGCTGATAACTAGAAACTCACAAATAGGCGACCAGGCAATCCAACTGTAGGCGGTGGGACTCTCCTACTTAGCTTGAAGCCACTATTACACAACTTTGGAACCCACCAAGATTCTTTATCTCTTATTGACATGACCTTGCACAATTATACCGCTAGATTCCTCGAAATCCTTTCGTTAGCCTTTCATGGACACTCTATATCTCTAGAACTATTCATATATTAGACTTCTTACCAGATAGCTAGTAAAATCCTTCGCAAGATTTTCACCAAGCAGGCGACCACTGACCTAGATAACCCACCTAAGCTCGTGCTCATTCACCGGCTGCACAAGTCCATTCACTCCTCGTGGACATCAACTAAATGTGCGACAACCTCTTCCAATTCAAAGCTATGTTGTTCCTTCTTCATATCAAGCAACCCATTTCCATCATATCAAATCTCTCGTCGTTATGCTAGCCAATATTTCAAATTATGCTCATAGACCTAGTCACTGTCCACCATGAATCCCAAATCGCTCTACACTTTTCTCAATGAGTGTAGTCATCTACCACAGAACCCATATGTTATTCTGCACCAAAGGAAAATTGAACAAAACCATAATTCCAGCAAACTTAACGTATTCAACAAGGACAATGACACCACATCACAAATGAAAATTTCACCACACTCAAAAATAATAAGTCTTGTTACTCTATAAAACCAAACTTAAACATTCATAGCCTGATTGCCTCTACTCTGCCGAAAATAAAATTCTAAATCTCTGAATCTTACATTGAGTAAACATCATTCCAAGTCATTCACTGTTTCAACGTATAGACAAACGTCCTGCCATTACACCAGTACTGTGTGATAGCAACGCACGAATCGTCATAGCAATTAACGCCAAATCTCAAAACCTTAGGTAATACTGATACTTAGCAGAAACAACAGAACAGCCTTTTGCAAGGCAACAAAAATAGCCCAATCAAATGCGCAAGGAGAAACATCCCGCACTATATATGTATTACCATCACAATTTCTCAATTCTCGATCTAGATAGCAAGCGCTTCACTTCGCATAAGATTGAGTAGGAAATAAACAAAGGCATAAGCCTCAAAGGAATCAAACTGCACGATGAGGAATCAAGAAAGAAAGTTCTCCTAACAGTCTTGTAGCCTCTCGAAGATAAATACAGACGTCTTTATACCGATCCACAAGAATCTATTAGACTTGCTCTTGAATCGTGATACCTAAGTGAACCTAGTGCTCTGATACCATGTTGTCACGACCCCAAAATCCACTAAGCGTCGTGATGGAGCCGGACACCACTGTCAGGCAAGCCAACACAAAGAAGTTAATTAAATTCTCATTTTAGTATTTATTGAAGTCATTCCTTTTATATATTAAACAATAAATTAACGAAATTCTTTGAAATAAAATGATGTATTTAACAAACTTGATATTTAATAATCCCATAATCATCCAAAAACCCCGTGTCATAAGTGCATAAGCTATTCCTAGGGAATCAAATAAAGTCCAATAACTGTCCGAAATAAAAATTGGACAGAAGGCAAATATTATACACTGAAAGAGACTATGTGTCACGACCCCAGTTTTCCCTCCATTAACAATTGTGACGGCACATAGTCTCTACGACTAGGTAAGCTTAACAAATGCAGAAAATAAACAATTTGTGGAAGAAATAATTAAAAAAACCAAAATAACCAAATGAAACAGTATTTAAGATGTCGCTTGGCATATACAATACAACTCTCGAAACTAAAAACATTTCTCAAAACCTGAAATCTCATGAAGCCACAAGCTTGTGAATGTCTATATATATCTAACTCCAGAATGTCTAACAAAAGTAAGTAAAGAAGGGCTAATACTTAAAGAGAGAATAGAAAGGGATTCCTCAGTATGCATACGCGACATATATACCTCGAAGTCTCAGGGAAAGTCACCTCGCCTCAAGGGTGATAGGATTGAGTCGAAGTACCTGGATCTACACATGAAAAACATGCACAGAAAAGGGATGTGTACACCATAGCTGTACTCAGTAAGTGCCAAACCTAACCTCACTCGGGTAGCAACGAGGAAAGTCAGGGCCCTACCGAGATTAAATGAAATATAAGGAATGACAGTAAGATAGTAAGATTAAGTGCAACAGTAAGAAATAACATAGAATAGAAAGAACAACAACAACTGCAACAGAAACAGTAAAATCATGGAAGGAAGTACAGCTCAACACGGAGATAGCAACCGGGGATCTCTCAGTATCCCAAGGATCTCTTACTATCCTCAATATCTATAATGGGGATCTCTCGTTATCCCAAGGATCTCATAGTATCCTCGATATGTGCCGGGGATCTCTTATATATATATATATATATATATATATATATATATATATATATATATATATATATATATATATATATATATATATAGAGAGAGAGAGAGAGAGAGAGGGAGAGCGAGAGAGAGAGAGAGAGAGAGAGAAGATGTCCCGAAGGTACCACCCCGTAGTCCCAAAGTAAAAACGCAGCAGTAACACGAATAAACACTCAATTAAATTCAATTTCACACCAAGGTAAACAAGTATTTCTAACCTAGCATGCTTCACATGATCCAAATAAGGCAGTTTGCGGAAATAAAGCATTTAAGTCAATTAGGCATGATTCTCTAAGCTAACAACAAGCTTAAATTGCAAGTAGTATAAACAGGAAAAGAAACATAATTAAATTTACTTAAAGAAAACCGAATTTTAAAAAATTAGCACAAGTACACACTTGTCACCTCATGTACAAGGCATTTCAAATATCAATAATACCAAATCCTAAGGGGAGTTTCCTCCACACAAGGTTACGCAAACCACTTACCCGAACCGGCTCAATAATCAACCCGAAACCACGTTCTAGCCACGAGAACTCGACCCCAAATTGCCTAAATCTATTCTATTCAATTCAATTGCATAATGTAAATAACACTTCAAGTAACTGATTCTACAAACAAATTCTAAGCTAATACATGCATTTAGGTAAAATAACCAAAATGCCCATCGTGCCCATGTCTCGGAATCGGGTAAAATTTACATGTTCAGAATTTTCATACTCTCACGAGTCTAGCCATACCAAAATTATCCAAATCTAATGGTAAATCCCCAATCAAAACTCAATTGTTTTGTCTAAAAATTTTCCCCCAATTTTCATATAAGTTTGGAAATTAAATTATGAATTCATGTTTCGATTAATGTGTTACAACAAAAAAGGAGATAAGAATCATTACCTAATTGATATATCTGAAAATCCCTCAATATCTCGCTTAAATCTGAGCTCATAAGCTCTAGTTTTCACAAAAATGGCCAAACCCTTGATTTTAAACTTAAACATTCTGCCCAGGTATTTCCTTCTTCGCGAATGCGGAAGGACCCTCGCATTTGCGAAGCATAAATCCGCTTGGTCCGGCTTTCCTTCATCGTGAACGTGATGCCCTGGTCGTGAATGCAATGCAAAATCACCTCCTCCTATGCGAATGCCGAAACACCATCTCGAGTGCGTAGGTATAAGACATCCTAGCTTCGCGAACGCAGGAGAACATTCGCGAACGCGAAGCGTTAAACCTCCCCAGCCCCAGATCCTATTTACGAACGCGAGACTCTACTGATGAACGCGAAGAAGGAAATCAGAACTGGGTTGCTGCAATTTTTTGCAATTTTTCTAAGTTCCAAAATGACCCATTGAGCATCTGAAACACACCCGAGGCCCCCAGGACCTCAACCAAACATGCCAAGCAATCCTAAAATATCTTTCAGAATTTCTCCAATCTTCGGAACTCTCAAAACATCAAAAACACTAATTTAACATAGGATTCAAGCCTAAGAACTACAAAAATCTCAACTTATGCTTTCGATCAAAACGTCTATCAAACATCGTCCGAATGACCTGAAATTTTTTAAGCACGTCACATTCAACACTACAGAGCTGCTCCAACTTCTGGAATCCCATTCCGACTATCAAAATCTCACAATCGAAACATAAACTTAAAAATTTTGACTTTAGGCATTTCAAGCCTAAATAAGCTACAGATCTCCAAAACACAATCCGAACACGTCCCTAAGCCCGAAATCACCCAACGGAGCTAAGGAACCAAGGGACTTCTATTTTGAGGTCGTCTTCACACTGATCCATCTACGGTCCAAATTCTAAAGCTTACGCTCTTATTTAGGGACTAAGTATCCCAAATCACTTCGAAAATTAAAACCAAACATCTCGGCGAATTAGCATAAACAAACACGAGAAAAGCAGTTAATAGTGGATCAGGGCATTAATTCTTAAAATGACCGACCGGGTCATTATATCCTCCCATACTTAAACATTCCGATGACCAAAACCGATGCATCAAAGCTCCAAAACTATCAAAATAACAGGAAAACCAAAGAAACATACCCTAATACTCATAAAAATTCAATTTATATAAAATCCCAACTCCCTCAAAAAGTTAACAATATCGCCCTCGGGGCCACGTGCCTGAATTTCAAAAAATTTTGAAGATAAAGTTTACCTACAACTTCACGAAATCAAATATATAATTTGCTCTCAATTTCATGTCCAAAATCGTGGTTAAAATTCAAGAATATAAATTTTCTAGGTTTTCTTTAAAATTCCAAAATTTCTACTAATTCACATGATTGTCCATGTTAAAATCTAAATATAATCCAAGTAATTAACTTGCAATAGGTAGGAATTACTTACCTTGACATAGATGATGAAAATGGAGCTCCAAAATTGTTCCTAGGTCGGCTCCCATGGAAGAAATGAGATGAAATGAGCCAAACCCATTTCTTTACACTTATACACCACTTAGACGACTCTTCTTTGCATTTGTGAGACCCTAATCGTTTTCGCGAAGAAGAAAATGTTCAAAAGCCATTTTCCAAACTCTTCTCAAATAGACTTTAGTATAATAGACGTAACCTTTTGTACAAAACTTCAAATGATAAATGGTTTAATCTTTTGAAAACTACACACCAAGATCTACAACTTTTATGTTTTGGTTATTTCCCAATTCCTTGTCGATTTTGAGATATCAGTTGCTAAAATTAGTCCTGTGCATCACAAATTTCTTCTTCATCCTCCCATATAGCTTGTAATGTACCAGCCATAACCTTTTGTAAACAAATACAAATGCTAAATTTTTTATGTTTATAAAACCTAGATACAAAGGAATACAAGTTTTATTTTTCGATCATCTCCAAATACCTTATAGATTGCAAGATATGAGCCTCCGAATTCAGACCTATGTAACAGAGATGTCCTTCACGAACGCGAAGAACAAAGTCCCTGAAGCCAAATCCTTCTTCGCGAACGCTAGAGGATCCTCGCGAATGCAAACAACAACACTAGACACCAGCAACAGCTATTGCAAAATAGCCCGAAATGATCCGAAACCACCCCAAAGAATATCTGAGGCCCCCCGGGGCCCCGTCCAATCACACAAACCAGTCCCATAACATAACACGGACCTGCTCGAGGCCTTACATCACATCAAACAACATCGAAATCATGAATCGCATCCCAATTCAAGCTTAATGAACTATAAAACTTCAAACTTCTACATTCGATGTCGAAGCCTATTAAATCACGTCTGATTGATCTCAAGTTTTGCACACAAGCTACTTTCGACATTAGGGACCTACTCCAACTTTTGAAATTGGATTACGACCCCGATATCAAAAAGTCCACTTCCGGTCAAACTCCTCAAAAACCTTCAAATTTCTATCTTTAGCCAAGTGACTCCAAGATAGCTCGCGGACCTCCGAATTCACTTCTGATCACACTCCCAACACCAGAATCACCATACGGAGCTATTCCTAGACTCAGAATCCCAAACGGACATTGATAACACTGAAATGCACTTCAGCCCAAACTCATAAAATTCTTCCAAAAATGCTAACTTTCACAATAGGTGCCGAAACGTTCCCGGGTCTTACAAAACTCGATCCGAACATACGTCTAAGTCCGTAATCATCATACAAACCTACTGAAACCTTCGAACCCTGATTCTGAGATCGTTTACTCAAAAATTCAATTTTAATCAATTCTTTCAACTTAATGCTTTCAAAATGAGAATTCTCTTTCCAAATCAACTCCGAACTTCCAGAAATTCAATTCCGACCATGCGTACAGTCATAATACCTTAAGTGAAACTGCTCATGGCCTCAAACTACTGAGCGACGCGCTAGAGCTCAAAATAACCGGTCGAATCGTTACAATGTTGGTTTTATTATTTTATATGTTTGTTAGTTATTCAACTATTTTTTACTATACATGATTTAATGATTAAATACTTATATTTAGTTCCGGACACAATATTTGAGGCTCAGTAGCACCAATGTATCTTGAATTCTTATGTTCATGATGAGAAAATTTTTGCAATTTTTCACTCAATAGGTCCGTTATTTTATATGTTAGTTTATTATTGTATATGGTAGTTTTATTATTTAATATGTTAGTTTTATTATTTTATATGTTTGTTTGTTTCTTACTGACTTTTCTTTTACTATAATTAATTTTCATAATTATACAAGATTTAATTATTAAATATTCACATTTTGGTTCTGGACATAATATTTGAGGCCCAATAGTACCAATGTATCCTGCATTCTTACGTTCTTACGTTTGTTGATTATAATTAGAGATAGTTTATGTTTGAACTATAAGATTTTTGACTTATTTTTGGGAATAAGAGATACTTAAATGATTACTTTCTATAACTATAAATATGCTACACTAAAGGGTACTACGTTTTACTATGCTAAAAGATCACTAGATTACAAATATGAGCAGTACATTAGGCCACAAGATACCACTACAGGGAACTAAAGTAACAATTTTTCTAGTTTACTAGTCTTTTAGCAAACAAATAATCTAAACGGATAAAAATAACAAAATCAATTTAATCACAAAATAATCACAAAAATACATATACCACAGTAAAAAGTAATTAATAAATATTTTTTTTAACAACTAATAATAATTTCTCTATTTTATCAAATTTTTAGCACACTAATGCTATAGTCCGAACAAAAAATAACAAATTAGTTAAATCGCAAAATAATTACAAAATAACATAGAGCACATAAAAAAGAACTAATATGCAATTTTAAACAAGTTTTAACAAAAACTAAGCCGAAATACCTCAATTTAAGGTTTTTAGAAAATCAAAAATTTTGTAATTTGAAGCCGAAACAAGCAACAATATCTGAGATAATGGCTTAGCTAACACGTGGATCCAGAATCCTTACTTTTTGTGGGACCGGTGTGCTCCACTCAAGCTTTTTGGAATTAAAAATTGGAGGGGGGGAAGGGGGGTCGATGATTCTGTTTTGGGAAAGGAAGAAGATGGATATATATATATATATATATATATATATATATATATATAACGTCTTTTGTTAAGACGTTACATATATAACGTGTTAACAAAAGGCGATATATTTTTTTGCTTAAATAATTTAAATATAGCTTATTTTGGAAAGACGCTATACTTAACTGGCCAAACGGACGTTAAAGTATAACGTCTTTTAAAAAAACCCTATATTTTTTTATATATATTTATTTTTTGAGTCTAAAAGAACCATATTTTGATTCCGGACTCCTATAGTCCTAATAGAAACTATATACAAATAACTTATACTAATTAAAAGTTAACTCGCCCCACCTTGAGAAATTATGTTCTTGCACGTGTTATATTCCAGCTTTCCCAAGCTGTTAAAGAGGATCTGAAAATCGTTGTTTTGAATTTGATAAAATGCACGGAAATTAAGCATGCATTAAATTCTAGCTGTTCAAATTTCTTACAACAAAGTGGGTGTTTGGTATAACGAAAAATATTTTTCATGAAAAATATTATTTAAAAAATATTTTTTTGGAAAATAAGTAATAATTTTATTTATTTTTTAGTATTTGGTATGCAAATTAAGAAAAATGTCTTCTCAAGAGTATTTATAAATAAGTTAGGTATAATAAATATGAAGCCATAAACTTTCAAAATAACAACCTTCTGGACTCACAAATTTCATAAACTTTCGAACCGCTAAACATTCAAAACCACGAAATTTCGAACTCGTAAACTTTATAATTTCTAAACCCGTAAACTTTCAAACACATAAACCTCTGAACTCATAATTTTGGAACTTATAAAATTTTGAGCATTTAAACCGATAAATAGTAAAACTAAAACTGAAAAACATATTTAAATTTTTTTTCCCGAGGGGCGGGAGCTGGGGGAGGGGGGCAGTAAAACCAAAAAAATAAAAAATTAAATTATTAAAAAAAGTAAATTTTTTTTTGGGGGTGAGGGGTTGCGGGGGTGGGGCGGGGAGAGGGTGGTGCCGAAAAATAAAAAGATAGAAATTTAAAATTGCAACAAAAAAAATTAAGTTAAAAAAATATTTTTTTTTTTGCAGGGGTGGAGGGGTAATAGGGTGGGTAGTATCGGAAAAACTGAAATTTTTTAAAAAAATATCTTTTTTTGGAGCGGGGATGGGGTGGGTTAGTGATGGTGGGGAAGGTTGGGAGGTTCGGAAAATGTTTTTCCTTTTCTTGATAAGAAAAATATTTTTCAAAATATTTAAGCCAACCAAATATAAAAAAGTTAGAAAACATTTTCCGGAAAATATTTTGTTTCGTACCAAACACACCCAAATTATTTTCAGCTTTGAAAATGTAGGTATTGTCTTCTTTACTGTGACATCTCACAGTAGCTACATATGCAGACCTATCATAGAGGGCAAAGAGAAACAACATTATTTAGCAGTTAAGTAAAAACCAAGACTAGCATTGTTAGATCAGCATAATACTGCTGCAGAAACTTTGAGTATATGGATGTACTTTTTGTACATATATATATAGTTCGAATTAGGGGCGTCAAGTAAATGGGTTGGATTAATTTTAGTCGAGTCAAAATGAATTAAATCAATAAATGGACTTCGAAGAGTTACTTGATCTAAGATTGGCTAGATCAAGATTGGCTAAAATTTGGTCATTTCCCAACCCATCCAACTTTTACCAAACTTTAATTAATGTGTCTCGTTTTCTTATGAATTATTTAATTATCAAATAAGATTTATTTTCTTTTGCTATGGTCATATATAATATATCAAACAACAACAAAAATATTTTGACAAAGTTACTCATAAATCACTTTGACTTGAAAATCAATCCAAATTTAGTAGGTTGAGATGATCGGAGCCAAAATGGGTTGAATTCAACAAACGGATCAATGACCTACCCAATCTTGAGCAAGTTGAATTAGTTTGGGCTCAAATTGGCAGTCCTAGATCGCACCGAACCGAAAGCACCCTAGGGATTCGGCTTGAGAGCCAAGCAATATTGACTTTTTTTTTTCATCTGGAATTCGATACCTACATTGGAGCCCGACTATATTCAGATTCGCGCCGAGTAGGACTCCGTTCGGAAATAACACTCCTTACCAATAATTTTTCTATGTCCAGGACTCGAACCCGAGTATTGGTTAGTTTACTTGTACATATCACTCTTCTTGAACCAAAATAAAAAAAAATAGTTCCATACTAGTGACAAGAAAAAACATATAACCAACACCTCTATATGGACTAATTTAATACATATACAATAAGTCCACTACTCAGTTGAAGTTATGCATCTCAGGACACGTCCCACATGTATATAGAGTGTAGCCTGCACTTCTTTCTACTCTTAATACTTGTGGTTACAAGTTTTTGAGTTTTCTTTTAATTATTTGAACTGGATTTTTTTTTTTTTGGAATTATTTGAAAAATAATTTACACAATACAAAAGTTTGTATGATGGCCAGTCGAGACTATTACATATACAAGGGAAGGTAGAAGCAACTATTTTTCCCCCTAAAAAAAGTATGTAATATTAATTGAATAAAGATGAATATTCAAGTAAATAAATTTAATTTGGTGCATATATAGAGTACAAAAATATTGACATTATGTACTGTGGAATAACTTTTGTATTATTCTTATTACACAATTATATTAACAAGGAACAAAGGAACTTAACTATATAGCATGACCAAAAAATTACTGAATTAGAACTCATAATACTGATTCTTGGCCACCGGGTTATATGGAGCAATTACACAATTATATTAGCCAGTAGTTACAATTAAAAAAATTTTAATTTCAAGACAATTTGGGACACTCTTATCTCGAAAAATTAAAAAATTAAAATTCAAAACGCACTGATTAATTCCTAAATAATAATATTTTAAAATGGCTATCTGATGTCATTTCTATGGGTTGTTTCCCTGAGATATTTTTTTATTCCAAATTTTTTGATAATGCAATTTACTTTTTGATGGACACGCCAACATATACACAAAATCTCTCTCTTTTTATGGTTTTTTTCTAAACACAAAATTAAAAATGAGGTAAATTATAAAGCCAATAAGTGCCATCTTTACGCAACTAACCCACTTTTCAGTGTCATTTATTACAAACGGTTGATAATAAATATACTCACATGTCTGTCATATTATTGTAAAATTGTACTTCGTTTAAGTAAAATAAAGATTTTTGAGAATAATTACAGTTGAAAATTTTATAAACTCAGACGTAACTCAGAATTTAGTGCACCTTTTAATTAGGTGGTCCTATGAACTTCTAATTTTCTAACCCCTTCATAAAGCTGTAACACTCCTTTTACATTATTTTGGAAGAAAAAAAGACAGTTTGGTGCATAAAATATTTCGTGTTCATACAAGTCAAGAGAAAAAAGACATCCAAGATAAACGTAATGTAAGCAACCTAATTTACTAATTGGGAAAATTATTTTTCGACCGTATATGTAGATAAAATGTTTTTCTATGAATTCCAAATTATTCAATTAGATATTAATACATAACATCGAAAATGATTTCTTCATTTTTTCTTCATTTCTAAGTTTGGATGTTTGCAATAAAAATTGGCTTATAAAATTTTTTGTACCCCTAAAGTGGAAGTATGTAATACATACATACATATATCCAAGTATATTACTCCATTTTTGAAAATTCTGAAAATTAGATTCGAATTTTCTTTTACAAGGTTCCCTCCTCACTACAGAGTTTCTCATATTATTTATACTTGCTTGGATATATATATCATTCCAGACTTTCTGTTTTCATTTAATTTCTCTTTTTATAGAAAAATGTCTTGTCAATTAAAATGCATTTACATTAATTAGGAAGTGATTGATATTACATTGAGCAATCAAATATGGTTTAATATATAGTCTTCATAGGGGAGGCAACTTCAAGTTCAAGACCCTATTTATTTGACCGAAATACTTGTTGGAGAATTAACGTTAAGAGAAAAAGAGTTGGTGTAAATATATAAGTCTTGACCCAAAAGGAAAAAAAAACACAATTAAAACATTTTTACTTTTAGTAACTGTTGAATATTATAAAATGAAGACATAAATAGGTAGCGTCTAATGCCATCAGTAAGAATTTAATTTGTTCAATAGATTTGATTTTCAAAACTTCTGAATATTATATAAAATAGATAAATAGTAAAATGAAGTAAAATATTAATTTGGAGTGTCTTTAATAAAGAGTCTGTAAATCTGGACAGAAGGAACACAATATTTGGATAGAGAATAGAATTAATCTTTATAAATTCACGTTGATTGTCATCCTTTTGTATTATAGCTCACTATAACGGTGAAGTTTTCGTTGGAACTAATTTATTGTTATGCTATAATCAAGGGCAAGCGTAGCCTTTAACACATTAGATAATGAATATAGATATGTAGGTAAATTTCTACTAAAATTTTAACAAATATAGTATTAGATTTGGACCATAATTTTAATAGTATAATTAATTCAATGGAAAGTTGAATATATTAAATTTTAATTTTGGATCTGCTTCTAATTATAATATTTGTCTTCTATAGCAGCTAAAAAATCCAGAGCAATGAGATTATTAAAGTAAGTTTTAACTGTATATACATTACATTACAACATCAATAAGAATAACTCAATAAAATCTCACTAATTGGAAACTGTAAATACATTAAGGTTAATATTTGGGTTTAGTGTTTTCTTTGTGTTTTCGCCTTCAACACAAAAGTAATGATACAAGGGGGAAAAAAAGGAAAAGCTATAAGGGCTTATTTGGAAGGCCACACTATAATTGAATTTGAGTGTAACCGAATATAATTACATAATTTTGGTATATTTGTCTGATTAAGTAATAGTCAACATGTAATTCGATATAATTGAGAGGGTGTAATTATACTTTACAATTCCCAATGGGAAGTTGAGAATTGCTGCATTATATTGTGTAATTATAATGTTATTTTTTGATCTCTTTTCTTTTCTTTTAAATTTATTTTTTTATTCTTTTAAATATTTTTTTTAACTTCTTAATAATTTTTTTCAAATATTACTTTTTACATTATTTTTTCCTCTTATTTCTCATATCTGAACCTTTGCTTCACGTGTTTCCACATAATTTCTCATATTTTATTTCTTTTGCTAATTTTAATTTATTTTTTATTTTTTTATTGCACTTAGCAATGTTATTATTCCAATTTTACTAAAAAATGCGTGATGTGTTATGAAATAATACAAGAACAAGAACAATAATATAAGAACAACAACAATAGAGAGAAAAGTAGAGGGAGGAGTATTCTTATTGATACTTTGGGATGGTTTACAATGGAATAGAACCCCTTTATTTATAGGGAGGTGGTGACTTAGCCACCAAGAAGTAAACCCTGGAATCTCTCTAAATATGGACATTCACCTAAAATAGAATATTTTATAACACTCCCCCTTGAATGTCTATTCAATAATGTGCCTCGTTAAAACTTTAACTAAAACAAAACCCAATGGGAAAAATTAAAGAAAAGGAAAAAGAGTACACGTGTTTGAATATGCGCCTATTGGTTGCCTCGTTAAAAACCTTGCAAGGAAAACCCATTGGGACAAAACCTTATAAGGAAAAAAGAGTGCAACGCGCATTAACTCCCCCTGAAAAGAGCATCAATTCATATCCTTGAGTCTTCGCATTCCGATCTTGTGAACCAGCTTCTTGAATGTTGACGTTGGTAGAGATTTTGTGAACAAATCAGCCATATTATTGCTTGAACGAATCTGTTGCACATTGATATCACCATTCTTTTGAAGATCATGTGTGAAAAATAACTTTGGTGAAATATGCTTTGTTCTATCTCCTTTTATGAATCCTCCCTTCAATTGAGCTATACATGTTGCATTGTCTTCATACAAAGTCGTGGGTAGTTTGTTACACTTCAAACCACATTTGTCTTGAATATGATGTATTATAGACCTCAACCACACACACTCCCGACTTGCTTCATGAATAGCGATTATCTCGGCATGATTAGATGAAGTAGCCACAATTGATTGCTTAGTCGATCGCCAAGATATGGCGGTGCCTCCACAGGTAAACACATAACCCGTTTGAGATCGAGCCTTGTGTGGGTCGGATAAATATCCAGCATCAGCATAACCAACAAGATCAGGACTGCAATTATTGCTATAAAATAAGCCCATATCGGTAGTCCCTTTTAGGTACCGCAATATATGTTTGATCCCATTCCAATGTCTCCTTGTGGGAGCCGAGCTATACCTTGCTAAGACATTAACTGAAAAGGTTATGTCAGGCCTTGTAGTATTTGCAAGATACACTAGTGCGCCAATTATTAAGATATGGTACTTCAGGACCAAGTAGCTCTTCATTCCTTTCTTGCGCTTGGAATGGATCTTTATTCACATCAAGTGATCGAACAACCATCGGAGTACTTAAAGGATATGCTCCATCCATGTAAAACCGTTTCAGTACCTTTTCTATATAGGTAGATTGATGAACAAAAATTCCGTTTGCCAAATATTCAATTTGCAAACCAAGACATAATTTTGTCTTTCCGAGATCTTTCATCTCGAATTCATTCTTTAGATAATCAATTGCCTTTTGGTGTTCTATGGGGGTTCCAATAAGGTTTATGTCATCGACATATATGGCAAGTACAACAAATTCCGATGTTGTTTTTTTTATAAAAACACACGGGCAAATGGCATCATTTATATAGCCTTCTTTTAATAAATACTCACTAAGATGATTATACCACATTTGTCCTGATTGCTTTAGACCATACAAGGATCTTTGCAATTTGATTGAAAACATTTCCCGGGACTTTGAATTATGAGCGTTTGGCATTTTGAGTCCATCGGGAATTTTCATGTATATCTCATTATCCAGTGAGCCATAAAGATAGGCAGTAACCACATCCATTAAATGCATGTCAAGCTTTTCAAGGACAGCAAAACTAATGAGATAACGAAAAGTTATGGCATCCATTACAGGTGAATATGTCTCTTCATAATCGACACCAGGCCTTTGAGAAAATCCTTGTGCAACAAGGCGTGCCTTATATCTTTGTACCTCGTTTTTCTCATTTCTCTTGCGTACAAAGACCCATTTATAGCCAACAGGCTTAACACCATTAGGTGTTTCAACTATAGGGCCAAAAAAATTTCACGTTTTGCCAGTGAATTCAATTCTGATTGGATTGCTTCTTGCCATTTTGGCCAATCATGTCTTTTTCGACATTCTCCAACAGATTGACGTTCAAGATCCTCACTTTCTTGCATAATGCTAGATGCGACATTAAAAGCAAAGACATAATCCACCACTATATCCACTCGATTAAATTTGCTTCAATATCGATTGGATTTATTGATAGTTCCTTATTTTCTTGAGTCTCGGGCTCAATAGATTCTTCATGAATCTCAGAATTTATTAAATCATGAATTTCCTCATGAGATTCTTTCGTAGTGTCATTTTGATCGTTTGCTTTCCTCTTTCTAGGATTTCGATCTTTGGAACCTAATGGCCTGCCACGCTTCAGGCGTGCATTCGACTCATTGGATATGACACTAGATGATTGTCCAACAGGGACATCAATACGGATTGGAACATTCTCTGCGGGGATGTGGGATTTTGTTATCCTTTTCAAGTCCGTAAATGCGTCAGGCATTTGATTGCTATTCTTTGCAAATGAATAATCTTTTGCACCTCTTTTTCACAACTAGAGGTATGTGGATCAAGATGAGATAATGATGCATTTTTCCACAAAATTTCCCGTTTGGTTTCACCAACTTCTCCCCCTAATTTTGGGAAAAGTGTCTCATCAAATTGACAGTCTGCAAATCGTGCACTGAACAAATCCCCTGTCAATGTTTCAAGGTAGCGAATAATGGAGGGCAATTCAAACCCAACATATATTCCTAATCTTCTTTGCGGACCCATTTTGGTGCGGTATGGCGGTGCTATAGGCACATATACTGCGCATCCAAAGATTCTTAAATAGGATATATTGGGTTCATGACCCAAAACCAATTGCAACGGGGAATATTTGTGATAATTCGTCGGTCTGAGACGAATTAGCATTGCTGCATGCAAAATGGTGTGACCCCATACCGAAGTGGGCAGCCTCGTTTTCATGAGTAATGGTCTTGCAATCAACTGTAGGCGTTTAATTAAAGATTCTGCAAGACCGTTTTGAGTGTGAACATGAGCTACAGAATGTTCCACTTTTATCCCAATTGATAAGCAATAATCGTTAAATGCTTGGGATGAAAACTCAGCAGCATTATCCAGTCTAATAGACTTGATTGGATTATTAGGAAATTGTGCTCGTAGTCGAATTATTTCTGCCATTAGTTTTGCAAATGCAAGGTTGCGTGATGACAACAGGCACACATGAGACCATCTACAGGATGCGTCTACTAAGACCATAAAATATCTAAAGGACCCACTAGGTGGGTGAATAGGTCCACAAATGTCCCCTTGTATACGTTCCAAAAACGTAGGTGACTCAGTCCCAACCTTTGTTGGTGATGGTCTAATAATTAACTTGCCTTGATAACAAGAAGTGCAAGAAAATTCATTATTTAAAAGAATCTTGAAATTCTTTAACGGATGCCCATATGAGCTTTCTATAATCCGTCTCATCATGATTGATCCAGGGTGTCCCAATCGATCATGCCAAAGTACAAAAGTATTGGAATCAGTAACCTTTTGGTTTACTGTTGAATGTGCCTCAATTGCACTAATTTTTGTCCAATGCAAACCACAAGATAAAGACGGGAATTTCTCAATAACCCTCTTTTGGCCAGAGACATTCTTTGTAATGATGAGATATTCAAGATTATTCTCATCTATTGTCTCAATATGATAGCCATTCCGCGTATATCTTTAAAACTCAACAAGTTTCTCTTGGACTTGGAGGAGAACATTGCATTCTCTATGATAAACATTGTTCCTCTAGGCAGAGTTATAGTTGCTCTTCCGGAGCCTTCAATCAATTTACTACTACCAGAGATTGTAGTAACATCTGCCTTACACATACTTAGTTGAGAGAAATATTTCTTTTCTTTGAGTATCGTATGTGTAGTACATGAATCAACTAAATAAATATTTTTACAGTTGGACGTTGATCCAAGCTTGCTTTGTGAGATATCTATATTTGCTTAATTTTCTCAAGAGGATTCTTGAGACGGTAGAGTCTCGTGCTGATAACATGTTATGAAATAATATAAGAACAAGAACAATAATACAAGAACAAGAACAATAGAGAGAAAAGTAGAGAGAGGAGTATTCTTATTGATACTTTGGGATGGTTTACAATGGAATAGAACCCCTTTATTTATAGGGAGGTGGTGACTTGGCCACCAAGAAGTAAACCCTAGAATCTCTCTAAATATGGACATTCACCTAAAATAGAATATTTTATAACATGATGCCATTAGAGTTGAATTTCTTTATTGGATTGGTTATATGCAAACTTAACTATGTTAACATAATATATTACTTTTTCATATTTAGATAATATTCTATTTTTCAACTCTGCGATTTCATGTAGTTGCTCATATTTTTTTATATGTTTTTTCATTTAGGATAATTGTGTTATAATATTCTAGTTTTTAAATTACTTCTTCTACTATTAGAAATAATGAATCATTAATAAACTTAGTATATAACGAATGATTTTATTAAAGTAGAACTCATTGTTAATGAGTATAGATTTATCTCTTCGTTTTCTTTATTGAATTATATTTACTTAAATTATGTTGAAATTTATTTTATGTTATTTTATAATTTGTATAAGAGTATTATGTTAATTTTTTTAGATTTTGAACTTATGTTATATTTTCGCTTCCATTTTATTTACTTTAGTAGTAGTCACTTATTAATTCAGATTGCATTTCATTCATTGTTCAGCTTGAATTGATAGATTATTTTTTATAAAATATTTGAGTAATGTTATGGCATTATATTTATAAAAATTAAGCACTTTAGTTCATGATATTCTTATAAAATATGTACTTTTAGTTTTTACAATTGATTAAAGTAAAATATTATTAATTTAAAGAGTATATGTCAATTTTTTTTACAATATTAGTTATAAATATACAATTAGTAATTAGTATATTTTCAAGAAACAATATCTATCTTAAATGTAAAAATTAATATTATTTATAACGCGCGCGCGCGCGCGCGCACACACACACACACACACATATATATATATATATATATATATATATATATATATATATATATATATATATATATATATATTAAATCTTAACTTTAAATTTTTGATAATTAATTTTATATTTAAAATTTAATCTAACTGTGTAATTATACTTATGTAATCAAACATTATACTTATAATTAATTACACCATAACAAACAAATAAATCGTCATAATTATATTACTATATAATTATTAAGCTGTGTAATTTATTATTAGGATATGTAATTATTATCATAATAATTACATCAATTCTAATTACCTAATTACTTTCCAAACAGAGCCGAAGAAAAAGAGCATGTAAAATGGTTCTCAAATGGAAAATTCCTCATTGCACCAAGTACATCATATAGTTAAAATGCAAAATGTAATATGGTCAGAAAATATAGAATTTAAATGGGGCTGGTCCCACGCCTAGACAAAGTAACGTGAAAAACAGCTTGTGCTCAGTTGTCATATTTATGGTCTTTCAATGATTTAATATTGACAGACAATCTAGAACTCTGTCTAAGTCTTACAAGTATTTAAATGAACAAACAAAAATACCATATAGTACAGTTAGAAACAAATTTGCAATCCATATAAAATACTGTACTAGCTATTTGACCAAAAGATGTCAAATTATTTTTGATTAAAATAACTTAAACGAAGTCAATCTTAGTCAAACACCTAGATCAAATGATGAAATAAGTAAACAAGATGAAAGTTACAATAATTCTATTCAAATCCAATAATTGCTAAGACTTAAATACATATGTAGAGCCGACACAGATGCAATCGTTATAAGGGAGAATAAATACGGGATGATTGAGGAATTTTTGGATCTTCTCTAATAAACAAGACTGCTCTTCATTTCAATCTCAGATGATTTTTTACCAAGTGTTCCCCCCTTTCCCTCCTTTACTTTCCTCCTATTTATAGGGGTCAATCTCCGAAAAAACCCTAAAAAGTATAACATAGAGAATATTCGAAAGACATATTCTTACCGTCCCTTACTAAATGGGCATTGTTGTGGACGTTATGCATTGACTGATCGCCCTCACTCGTTACCTTTCACTACGACAACCATCAAATGGAGCATCATGATAACCTCATTCCTCATCCTACTTGATAATGATCGTGGTGGCCAAAGTTGGACCCATACACTAAAAAAATGTTGAATTACACGTACCTTTACTGTGTCAACCGGGCCGGGTCGACCCGGGACCGGACCGGCCCAGATACTAAGTGGCCGGATGGGCTGGGTTCGAGGGGGAGGGGGTTAGTTCGTTTAGATTTTTTTGGTTGGAACCGGACCGGCCCGGTTTAACGATAAATAGACCATAATATACCATGAATATACCGTAAATATATCATGAATATACTATAACTATAATGTAAATATACCATTAATATACCAATTAATGGTATGCTTATAAAAACATCATTATCGAGTAATGCTTGCACTTGATCGAGAAATCTGTCTCATTCAAGAGTGAACAATTTAAAATTCTAAAATGTAAGAAGCAGCACATGTGGTTGGCAACCAACACAACTTTTGCATTGTTAATGAATATAATCAGCATGCTAATCTTGAAATCAATGCACATATTGACTGATTTAGAACTCCCAAGTGCTGGTCAGGAAAAGTCCAAACGCATGCCTTGAGATATGGCATGGTCTGCAGGTCCTCGCTTCCTGTCCCTTAGATGTTTTTTAAGATTTTAAGACAATTTATGTTATTGTTTGTGGTAACACCGGAATTGCGTAATCAAGTGCTCATTTTTCCCATCTTACTTGTATTCATTCAATTATTACAAAGTATTAATATAACTTAAGAGTTATACTACACATAATTCCAAAAAAAAAAATGTAAAAATATACAAAAATGGCCCGGCCCGCTTCAACCCGTAACCCGTACGGTTCAATTTTTACCCGAACTAACCCAGCCCGTTACCAATCTGGTATTGTTCGAACCGGACCGGTCCGACCCGGAACCCGAACAGGTCAAAATATTTTTGACCCGGACCAGCCCGGTTGGCCCGTTAGACAGTCTTGCCTTTACATATGAGATCGCGCTTGCTACTTACTAGTTACACTGTATAGACATAATAAAATATAGATAGTTGATAAGTAACAAGTTGAATCAGACTGTAGTTGAACCACTTTAAAATAAATAATTTTATACTTTGTTAACTAGGACCATAGCGCCAAGAGAATAGTGTGCGGATAACGTCGTATATTGATAGTTAAAAATATTTAAATGCTACATATAAGGTGTAGGAATCTCTTAATATAATGAGGTTTTTTGAGGAAAACTATGCGGTAACGGGAATAATATCATACTATGTAAGAGTATCTCCGAGCTGGTTTAGCCCAACAACTGGTATCAGAGTTCAGGTTTAGCGGGACGAGCATGAGGATGGCGAGTGATGGTATGGGTCTCGGTTTACTTTCCCTTACGAGCTTAGAGGTGCACACAGACAAGAAGAAGCTAGACAATGTGGTTGGTAAATAGTGAATCTCGAAAACTGACCCGTGAATCGTGATAACGAGCCACATGTAACTTTGACCCACATTGGTAGCTGAAAATGTGTATAAATCTATTAAAGGAGTGAGGCATTTTGAAAAAAACCGTGCGGGCTTGATCGAAATTATATAATATCACATCATGATAAGAGTATGTTTGGGCTGATTTAGCCCACCGGTCCTCCTCATTATTGGAGAAATTATAAGCACCTTTATATTAGTACATTGAATTGCAGTTAAATCCCATGCTGTATTCTTTTTTAAAAATTTCACATTTCTTGTTTGGGTTTGGTTGAGAGAGAGTGAAGGAAATGCTAAAGGTACCTTTTTCCTAACTGTTTTAACTACTTTTCAGTCCAGCAAATAACTCTTGACTTTTCAGTATAGCATTTGTAACCAAAGTCTAACTAAGATTTTCCAACACTTCATCTGTTTCCCATTTCTCTCTCTCTCAAAATGTCACTTTCTATTCATGATTTTATGAGAAAATTGCATAGATTGGTTGAGGGTAGAGAAGAAGAAGCAGTAACACACCAAATTAATGCTAAAGTTTCAAGCCTGCAAAGTTGTTGGATGGACACATCTAATATTACTCACCTCACAAATTATATTCACTATCCTTTAATTAATTATAATTCACATTCTACATTTCTCCTCAAAATATAATAACTTTGTAGCTGTGGATATAATTAATCAACATTCATGTCCACAACAATGTGGAACTCTTCCTCAGAGAGAATTTTCTCAAGCACAACTGAAAATGGAGCTAACAAAGATGAAGAGGCTCTTGTATTAGCCGCTTTGCAGAGATCTCCTACTTATATCCGAGCCCGGACATCGATCTTTCGAGACATTTCTGGAGAGGTTTCGTTGGTTGATGTTGGTAAAATGAAAGATCAACAACAGAAACAAGTTTTGGATAAGTTGATTAATGCCATTAATGAAGATACTGAGCTGTTCTTTAAAAGAGTTAGCCAAAGATTTGAGGCGTAAGTTTTCTTATTTATTTATTTCAGTTGCTTTATTACTCCTATATTCAATTCATTGCTTGTGATTTGTATTTGTGCATTTTGTTTAGTTGGTGTTATTGCTTTCTCTGGAGGTTTTCTTTTGCACAAAGAAATTCACTAGGTTTTATAACTGAGCTTGACAATAATGTTTATATCTTGATGCAAGCAAATTATGTAGGAATAAGTAATGCTGGAATTGTAATAGAGTTTATTGATATATGAATTATTGTGCATAGATTATAGGGAACAATCGAAAAATAAGATCCATATAAGTGATAACTATTAGATGGGAATATGTTTTATTCTTGTTAATACATTGATTTTGAACATATTACTTTTTAAGAGTATTTTGATAATATGTGTTGAGCTTAAATGGAGAAACATAGTCAGTGAAGATTCATGAAGCCAACCCAACTTATTTGGAATCGAGGCGTACTAGTTGTTACTATATGTTTGGTTTGATAATGTCTATTTTAAAGTCTGTGCTTACTTTTATTTGAAAAGTCTGTTTACTACATTATTTTATGTGAGTTGGTTTTGCCTTTTTAGTTGTTTTAATCGGATCCAACTCAGTGGCGTATCTAAGATATTAAGTTTTTGGGTGTTCAAATTTTTTTTATATAATATTACTACAGTACATAACTATTTCACTACGACAGTGAAAAAAGTTGATGAGAAAACTCATACAAAAAAAGAACGAAAAAGAAGGAAGAACCTTGAATATAAGAAAAAGAAACAGAAAGTGTTGTTGGTGAGAACTGAACTCCCGTCCTTAACATCACTAAGCTTCCAACACCCCTTCTTAACCAAAGCACCCACCAATAGTTTTGTTATCTGGGTGCTTTTGATAATATATATCCATTTCATTAAGTTTTCTATGTAATTATACCTACCCAAATTTAAGGTTAATGGGTGCTTAAGCACCCAAATTTTCTACGTAGATCCGCCCCTGATCCAACTTCCTTTCATTTCCTAATTTCTTCATTTCTCTAAGTTTCTACTTAAATAGGAGACGTGATTAAAGATTAATGAATGAGATTTAGTTGACTAAAATTATAAAGCTCTAACCATAGTTAAAGTATTTAATTCCTTCTTTTTTCCATTCCCAAATATTTTTCCAACACCTACCTCCTTAAGTTTGATTTTTTTGTAACTTAAATTGGTTTAAATAAAACGAATTATAATAAAACTCCCCTCATGCAATTCTTTTATACAATACTTTAGGCACACGCAAAAAAAGAACAAAAAAATTAAAAAAATGTTAACTTTGTTGAAATAATTCAAAGAAATATCCGGCTACTAGTCATGAAGGAACATTTCTCAGTACTGTAAATTTTCTTAAAAAGATTCTTTGGATTTTCTTGTCAAGGAATTTCGGCAACTGAGATTTACTAGTTATGGATTTCTTCAATTTTTTCTTGGGTGTTGTAATTACAGGGTTCAATTAGCTATTAAATTTAAAACTTTTATTTTGGATTCTCAATCTCCTTTGGAATTTCTTTTTCTTTCTAATGCCAGTTGTATAAACTCATGGCTAAAAAGCTTGGAAAAATATTTGGAAATGGAAAAAAAAAGGAATTAAATACTTTAACTATGGTTAGGGTTTTATTTTAGTAATTAATGGATCCGTTTTAATCCAAGTATTATTATACAAGTACACATTTATTGCCATTTCCTGCATGCGGGTATTAAGTGAAGGAAAAGAAGAGTAGCAACCAAATCTTGTTTTAACAATGTTGAATCTCCCTATCCCACCAACCAAAGATTAATTGTCTATGATATTTTCTTGCTAAAAACTTGAAACATCTCCAAATGATTACCCCCAGCTATAGACAACATAATTCAGTGATGGTCTCCAAATTTGAGTTGCATTAGGACATAAAAAAGGGCAGCCCAGTGCACTAAGTTCTCGCTCTGCGTGGGTTCGGGGAATAATCGGATTACAAGGTCTATTGTATGCAGGCATTTTTACAAGATACTATTTTCACTGTTTAACTCGTATCCTTCTGGTCACATGGCAATAACTTTACCAGTTTCGCCCCTTCAATTTCTTTAGGACATCAAGAAGCAGAAAGAGCTAAGTGAAGTTTAAGAGTCTTAAACTTGATAGTTGTGACTTGTGAATTATTCAAATTCCACTTAGTTGCCTATCTCTAACTATGGTTGGTCTCTGGAGTTTAACTTAGATTTTTTTTTCATTCAAAGCGGATAAAGGAATGGAAAATTACCTAAGAAGGATCAACATTGAAATCTATATATCTTTTAGGATCAGCTGAAATTTGGATCTATTGATTGAAGAAACCTATATTAATCTTATAGCAAAACATTTTCTATCTTCAACTTATAGCAAAAACATCTTAGAATAGCATGTCAGGTGAATATGTTTCATAGTATAGTGGTGTTTGGCATGGTTATCATGTCCAAATACGAGCTGTAAGATTATTGAATTTGCACTGCATATTCTCATCAAATAGTGAGAACTATTCTCAGACTATTTATTCAACTTGTTTTTTTTTGTCATCCATATGATCTTCAACATTATCTATTGTATCGTTTATATTCTAAAACCTATGGAACTAATCTAACATTCAGGGTGAATTTGGAATTCCCAAAAGTTAAGGTTTGCTTTCAGCATCTTAAAGTTGATGCAAAGGTCCATGTAGGAGACAGAGCATTGCCAACAGTTCCAAACTTCATATTCAACATGACTGAGGTAAGTCTCATGTCTCTCCTAAGTTACTATTTCAATATGCCGAGTGTCTAACAATGTTTCTGTCATAAAAATGAGAACAGACTTTCTTGAGACAGTTGAGGATTTTCCCAAGTCGGAGAAAGAAATTGTCCATCCTAAACAGCATAAGTGGTTTTATAAGGCCTTCAAGGTAAAATTTGAGCTCCAATGAAGTATGTATCATGTCGACGAGTTAAATTTCAAATATTCTCAGGTAGTCTTGTCTTCAGGTTGACTCTACTATTGGGTCCTCCAAGCTCTGGAAAAACAACATTGCTTTTGGCACTTGCTGGCCGCGTTGATAAAGATTTGAAGGTGCATTCCTTAGAATTCATTTGTTAATACAAAAATTACTGAGAAGTTCAAGTTTTGGTTCTAGATCACATTGCAGTTATCTTTCTTTTTGAAAAGATTGCTATAGTTCCTCATTAATGCAGTTGACTTATTTTGAAGATGTCAGGAAAAGTTACCTACAATGGACATGATTTGAAGGAGTTTGTTCCTCAGAGGACTGCTGCATACATCAGCCAAAGGGATTCACATATTGCAGAAATGACAGTAAGGGAGACACTTGAGTTCTCTGGACGTTGCCAGGGTGTCGGTTTTAAGCGTGGTAATATTATCTAGACCTGTAATTTCTTACAATACTTTTCGTAGTTGCATTTGATATAAAACCATATTAAATTTGGGCAGATTTGCTTATGGAACTTCTAAGAAGAGAGAAAAATGCTGGAATAATTCCTGATCAAGATCTTGATATTTTTATTAAGGTAAAGAGTAAAGGTTTTTCCAGGTTATCTATGTGGACAAACCTCGTCATCTGAATATTGATGTAACTGTTTTCTCCTAGGCAGTAGCATTGGGAGAACAGACAAGTGTAGTCGTAGATTACATTCTACAGGTACTTTTTTTTCTACATTCACTCCACATGCTGCATATGGAGCTATATTTTCCTCTATGTTTGTTTTACATGTTGAATAACTGTTGTTTTATCGACTGGTGCTATGATGCAATAGCATCTTGTGCTAGAAAAAAGATAGTAGCTTTATAAACTTCGTTGTGCTTTGCGGACTATTGTTTGGAAATTTCTTTTATATCTTACTGAAATATCTGCGAAGATTTTAGGATTGGATATTTGTGCGGATACATTAGTAGGAGATGAAATGCTCAAAGGGATCTCAGGTGGTCAAAAGAAGCGCCTTACTACTGGTACTTTCCTTCATTTCTGATACTAGTTGATGAAAAAGTGTTGCTTGGAATATTGAAGTTGCGAGACATGAATGCAGGTGAGTTGCTAATGGGTGCATCAAGGGTACTCTTAATGGATGAAATCTCAACGGGGCTAGATAGTTCAACTACCTATCAAATTGTCAAGTATTTAAAGCATACGACTCGCGCATTTGATGGGACTACCCTGGTTTCTTTATTGCAGCCCGACCCTGAAACTTACTGTCTGTTTGATGATATAATTCTTTTAAGTGAGGGCCATATCGTCTATCAGGGTCCCCGTGAAAGTGCACTTGGGTTCTTTGAATTTATGGGTTTCAAATGCCCCTCCAGGAAAAATGTTGCTGATTTTCTTCAAGAGGTAATTGTCAGTGTTCAAGCATTGAAGTGATGCCATATTGATAGTGCTCTTATTTGGTTTGTCATCTTGCTATCTTTTCACAGGTAACATCTGAAAAAGATCAAGGGCAGTATTGGTTTCACAATAGCCAGTACAACTATGTGCCGGCGACAAAGTTTGTTGAACGCTTTCAATCCTTTCATGTTGGTAATGCATTGACACAGGAGCTAGCTATCCCATTTGACAAACGTGATGATCACCCTGCAGCACTGTCCTCTAGTATTTACGGTGTGAAAAAATCCGAGCTTCTAAAGATCAGTTTTTCCTGGCAGATGTTATTGTTAAAAAGGAACTCAGTTGTGCTTGTATTCAAAATCACACAGGTCATAATTTTAGCAGTTTCCTCATAATTTTAGATTGATTTTAGAGCTATACTATTAGTTGTTGAGATGGAAATATTGTTCTCAACTTTTGCAGCTCTTTTTGATTGTTTTGATAATGATGAGTGTGTTCTTCCGTTCAACAATGCATCACGATACACTTGAAGATGGAGCTGTTTATCTTGGTGCTCTCTACTTTGCAATTCTTATGGTTCTTTTCAATGGCTTCTTGGAGGTGCCTATGCTGATCGCCAAGCTTCCCGTTCTTTACAAGCAAAGAGATTTACACTTTTACCCCTGTTGGATATATACTCTTCCATCTTGGATTTTGAGTATTCCCACATCAATTTTAGAGTCCATTATTTGGGTTGCAGCTACATACTATGTGGTTGGCTTTGATCCTCAAATAACTAGGTATCGTTTTATTTTTTAGTCGATTTTTTCCTCTTGTTTTAGATTCTGCATTAACTTATCACCATGTTTGATAGAGTTAGGACAACTTATTTTATTTAATTGTTTCAGGTGCCTCCGTCAGTTTTTGTTGTATCTTTCATTGCATCAGATGTCGATAGGTCTCTTCCGCTTGATGGCAGCACTAGGCAGAAATATGATAGTTGCTAATACTTTTGGATCTTTTGCAATGTTGGTTGTCATGGCTCTCGGAGGATTTGTTCTTTCAAGAGGTCATTTACATACTCAATTTCGCTTAATCTATGATTTAGTTACCTCACCCCGAGAAAAAAAATGGCTTTAATTTTGATTTGTTTGTGGTTGAACTTTCATATTGTTACAGATAGTATCCCAAGTTGGTGGATCTGGGGTTACTGGTTTTCGCCTTTGATGTATGCCCAGAATGCTGCTTCAGTAAATGAGTTCCGTGGCCATTCTTGGGATAAGGTAATTTGATATTGTGGTTTCTATTTGTCTCTGTTTCATATCTAATTACAGTCCAAAAATACAATATACCCAAACATAACAGGTCACCAACTTAGCAATGAAGAAATCAGGTGTCTATACGTTTATCCATCGTACTAGTATTCTTTTAAGATCTTTCTGTTTGCCAGTCAAAAAGTCAATCTATAAGCCTGTCAACAAAGATCAGAAGGTTGTTCAAGTAAGCTGGTTTGAATAAATGCAACTCAATGTTTATTAATGAAAACCAGATATTCGCATGTGTTGCTTCTTTTTAGGAAATTAAATCGTCTTAGCAAAAACAAACAGATCTCTTCACATGGTGTCGAAGGCCTTCTAGTTAACCTGTATAATTCATTATCACTAAGAAATGACTACAATAAAAGTGCCACAGCACTCGGTTGATGCTTCACACAAAAATATGTTTGGACTACTATCGACAAATGTTTCTCATTTGGTAAGCAGTACTACTGTTGGACATAGATTCACCTTTTCTTTCTAAACTTGCAGAGATTTGGGGACATGCCTCTGGGTCAGATGTTATTAAAGGTCCGCAGCTTGTTTCCAGAGGACTATTGGTATTGGATTGGTGTTGGTGCATTGATTGGTTATACAATATTGTTCAACATCCTCTTCACGATATTTCTGACTTACCTTAACCGTAAGTTCTCTTCAAAAATCCTCCATACGATCATCTTGCATAGCTATATTCTGGTTCTACATGTCTTTTATTATGACGCGTTTAGAGAGAAACTCTAGCTGTCGCAAAGAATTGAGCAAATGAAAGATGTTTGAATGCGCTAGTATTAAAAGTTGGCATGTCTTGCTCTTAATGCAAATTGATGTACCTGTAATGTAAAGTGTAACTATAGCCACACCGCTTTGCAAATGAGTGGAAGGAAACTTAACATGTTTTTACAACTTTCTGCAGCATTAGGGAGTCAGCAAGCAGTTGTCTCAAAGAGAAAGATCCAGAACAAGGACAAAGAACAAGAGAGTGAATATAACATTATTCCACTTGGAGAGTTTTTGAACCACACACACTCATTCACTGGTCTGTTAAAGCATTCTCAGTTTCAAAGTTTTCTTTTGTTTCAATGAAAAATTCATGATTCTAGTCTCTCGGCAGGAAGGGAGCAGAAGAAACGAAGAGGCATGGTTCTTCCTTTTCGGCCACTTTCCATGTGTTTTAGAGACATCAATTACTACGTTGACGTCCCCATGGTAAATAAACAGAAGTTTAATTCTTGTTGCAATTTAATGCAATTGTTCCATAACAAATCATTTCCTGAAATATTTCTTCAGGAACTTAAGCAACAAGGTCTAGCCGGAGATAAATTGCAGTTACTAGTCAATGTTACCGGTGCATTTAGACCGGGTGTGCTTACTGCATTAGTTGGTGTCAGTGGTGCTGGTAAAACTACTCTAATGGATGTTTTAGCTGGTAGGAAAACTGGTGGACATATAGTAGGAAATATATATATTTCTGGGCACCCTAAAAAGCAAGAAACTTTTGCAAGGGTATCTGGATATTGTGAACAAAATGATGTTCATTCCCCCTGCTTAACCATCCACGAGTCACTTCTGTTTTCTGCTTGGCTCCGGTTATCTTCTCAGGTTGATCTGAAAACACAAAAGGTAATCGTCTATAGTTCTTTGAACTTAAAATCGCCTCACAATTTGTACATACAGAACCTGAGGAAGAACCAGTTTTGCAGGCTTTTGTTGAAGAGGTTGAGGAGCTAGTGGAACTAACTACATTACGTCGAGCTTTAGTTGGCCTACCTGGGGTAGATGGATTGTCAACAGAGCAAAGGAAAAGGTTGACGATTGCAGTTGAGCTTGTAGCCAATCCTTCAATAGTATTTATGGATGAACCTACTTCAGGACTAGATGCCCGGTCTGCAGCCATTGTAATGAGAACAGTGAGAAACATTGTCGACACTGGAAGAACAATTGTCTGCACCATCCATCAGCCTAGTATAGATATCTTCGAATCTTTTGACGAGGTTTTCATCTTAAATCTTGCTCAATTCACATCTAATCTTGAAGTTCACACTACAGTAGTTACAGCTCTAGCAGTTATATACTAGTCACCTATATTTTCTGAAAGTTAGACATGATTTTATGTGGTATGCAGCTTTTGCTCATGAAAAGAGGTGGAGAGCTCATTTATGCTGGTTCACTGGGAAACAGATCATGCAAGCTTGTTCAGTATTTTGAGGTAATACCTTAACTCATCAATTCAGAGCTTGGTATGCCTTAAAACTGCATAATTAATAATCCAGTCCTAATTTTGCTAGGCAATTCATGGAGTTCAACAAATTAAGTCTGGACAGAACCCTGCTGCTTGGGTTCTTGAAGTGACTTCTCCAGCGGAAGAAAATCGCCTCGGCGTAGATTTTGCAGACGTTTATCGGAGATCAACATTATATAGGTATCTCTCTTTGTGTGTGTGTGTGTGAGAGAGAGAGAGAGAGAGAGATTAAGAAATATCTGCTTTTTCTTTTTTTAATTAACTTTCTTTTGGTCAATTCAGGCAAAATGAGGAAATGGCTGAAAGTTTAAGCAAGCCAGAAGAAGATTCAGTTGAACTAAATTTCCCAAGCAAGTACTCCAAGTCCTTTTTTGGGCAGTTTCTTGCATGTCTTTGGAAGCAAAACCTGTCCTACTGGAGAAATCCGCAGTATACTGCTGTGCGCTTCTTCTACACGATCATAATCTCATTGATGTTTGGAAGTATATGCTGGAAGTTTGGTTCTAAGAGGTCTGGTTTCTTTCTTGAAGTTGAAACCTTGTCTTTACCATTCAAAATATATAAATCTGTTCACTCATTTTGATCTTATGGCACATTTGTCACAAGACCGAAGTCACTCAAATGATTCCTCATAATCAGAAAACTGAATGCTGTCATACTGAAGCTTTCTCCTTTTGTTTTCACAAATTTTATTACCTGGAGTACAAGTTAGTAAATGTTCTCACTATTTCACATTATCTACCAACCTTTTCACCACAGGAGTACTCAGCAGGACATATTAAATGCTATGGGATCCATGTATGCAGCAGTCCTTTTTATTGGAATCACGAATGCGTCCTCTGTCCAACCTGTGGTATATGTTGAAAGATTCGTCTCATATCGAGAAAGAGCAGCAGGGATGTACTCAGCTATACCCTTTGCATTTGCACAGGCATGTCACCTTGATATTCTTCATATGCTTTTTTATATGACTCTGATGTAAGACTTGGTCCGCAAATGATGTGCTTGCTTTATCTAAATTGGACCTTACTGTTTTTGCAGGTCACAATTGAATTTCCATATGTTTTCATACAGACACTTGTATATAGTACCATATTCTACTTCATGGCATCTTTCGAGTGGAACGTATGGAAGTTTGTTTGGTACATATACTTCATGTACTTCACACTTCTATACTTCACTTTCTTCGGAATGATGACAACGTCAGTCTCTCCAAACCATAACATTGCTGCAATTCTTGCTGCACCATTTTATATGATGTGGAATTTGTTCAGCGGCTTCATGATTTCTCGAATGGTAATATTTCTCTTACATGTTCTCTTCCATCTTGAACACAAATGTTTGTTAACAGTCCTTTTCATCATGTGATCATCGATAAACGAGAGGGCAGCCCAGTGCACTAAACTCCCGCTATGCGCGGGGTCCTCGGGCAGGACCAGACTACAAAAGTCTATTATACGCAACCTTACCTTGCATTTCTGCAATAGGCTGTTTATAAACCTCGAACCCGTGACCTGGTCACACGGCAGCAACTTTACCAGATACGCCAAGGCTCCCCTTCATCGATGAACAAAAAATTCACAAAATCTTGGACTTGTTATATTCACTAGCTTAGTTTTTTTCTCTTTACAGAGAATCCCTATATGGTGGAGATGGTACTATTGGGCTAATCCAGTAGCATGGAGTTTATATGGACTTTTAACATCACAATATGGAGAAGTAAATGAACATCTTAGGCTTGCTGATGGTGTTCATACAGTACCAATAAAAAGGTTCATTACAGAGCAGTTTGGATATAGACATGATTTCTTAGGCATTGCTGGTGTTGCAGTGGTTGGTTTCTGTACGCTCTTTGCAGTAACCTTTGCTTTTGCAATCAAATGCTTCAACTTCCAGAGAAGATGAAGATAAGGGGTATACATGTTAACACTAAAGGTAATATGGGGTTCTCAAAGAATTCTTGTTTTGCTTTCATTGTTTGATGTTCTATATACTTTTGCATTTATTTCATATATTTCAAGCTAAACTATATATCTATGATCTCAACGCCAGTTTGGAGATCCCCGTGTATTGAAACTTACAAAAATATAAGGAAAAATATGTACGTATTTATGTGGAGTGACAATATTGATGAAGATAGAGGCGGATCAAACATATAAGTAGTTCATGCACGTGCACTCACTACTTTTAACTCGTGGTTCAGTAATTAGTATATGTGTCTACAAAAGATTTAAAGAAAATATTAAAAATGTGTATATATTAAGTGGTATCCCCACTTTATTTAAAATTCTGAATTTGCTATTGGCTGAAAAATGCTATTTTTGCAATTATTAATTTAACAAAGAGCTAACATGCATTATGTTTTGTTGCAGGGTTATCTCAGTTTTGATTCATTGATCAGCTTAAAGAGAATAAGGATGCAACTAAATCTACAATACACATATTTCTCATGAATTTCTGTGACATTCAATTTTATATAGATGGATCAAATTTCTGTACTACATATATGAATTTGTATATAATAAGAAATACATATTGTTTTTCATCTCTTCTACTTCTCTATTGACCACACAATTTTCTATTAGAGAGGTTATTGAAAATGAATTTGTTACAAAATGCCGGGATAAAGAAGCAGATTTGAATCCGCACAAGAACAACAACATTCGCAGTATATTCACCTGGGGAAGGTAATGAGTATGGAGAACTTATTTCTACCTTATAGAAATAGAGATGATATTTCTGATCAATTCCCAGCTCAAGAAAAACAATTCTCGAACAACAATAAACTAATAAAGCAATAAGAAAATTGACACGTGTTATACAAGAAAGATGGTTAAATTATAGTCCCTCCCCCTAATTTATATATATATATATATATATACAAAAAAAATTAGGGAGGAAGGACTATAACTTAACCATCGATATATATATATATATATATATATATTCTTTGATTTCTCATCCGATGTCCGATACACTCATCGGAGCTCGACTATATTCGAATTCGCGCCACGTAAGGTCCCATTCGGGGAAAGCACTCTTTATCAAGAATCTTTCCATACCCAGGGCTCGAATCTGAGATCTCTTATGTGACACACATAGTTTGAATTTTTCATATTAAAATTTTCGATTTTAAATTAGAAATAGTAAAAAGTGAAATACCAATAAATACAAAATTTGGTTGGTTGTATAATAAAAATGTCACGACCTGAATTCTTCACCCTCGGGAGTCGACATGGCGCCTACTAATGAGAGCTAGGCAAGGCAAACCTTAACTATCTACTACATTTTCATATTACTTCTTTTTAACAAACATAGGGCGACAATAATAATAAGAGCGGAATTTTAAGAAAAATAAAGCGGAAGTCAATAAATATAAAACTTAAGGCTACGTCTATTACAACTTTTAAACTACAATACCAGTAAATCTAGTATCACTGTGTCACAGACTATCTAAGAGTTACTACAACCAAGGTCTAAAGAAAGTACAATATACCGTCTTTGAACAAAAGAAAATGAAACAAAGAAAAGGGATAGAGGGGGATGCCAGGACTTGCGGACGCCTGCATGTCTACCTTGGGTCTATTCGAAAGCTGCTCCTGTATCTACACATAGTGCAGAGTGTAGTATCAGCACAACCAACATCATGTACTGGTAAGTGCCTAACCTAACCTCGGCGAAGTAGTGACAAGATTAGGACCAGACTACCAAACAACATGTGTAGTTTAAATATATACAGCGGAAAAAGAAAACACAAAAATAGCCAGTCAATGTGGGAAGGGAAAGCATGATGTGGAGGAGATAGCAATCCTGAATAAAATGGCATCAACTAAGGAAAGAAACCTCATAACTCATATACCAATAAGTAATCAATAAATCAATAGTTGCACGACACCACCCTTCGTACTTTTACTCTCTTTCCTCACCATATAATTAATAGAATCAGCATGGAATAGTACATCATGTGGCACGGCATCAACCTTCGTGCTTTATATTTTCTCATCACAATCATATATGGCATCACCCTTCGTGTTTTATACTTTTTCCTCACAAACAACAATCCACGACATCACTCTTCATACTTTATCACTCTTCCTCATCCAAACAAAATCACAAACAATGGGGCGAGGGAATAAACAAGATTATAATAGGAATCCCGGCAAGGGAGCAACAGTTAAATAATATCAACATCCCAGTGTGACGACCCAAAATGTCATCACCGTAATTATCCCTTTCCTTGTGCTTCCGAGGCCTTGAAAACCTCTTATGTGCTTCCGAGGCCTTGCGCAGCCTGGGCGTGAAGCCGGAAAGATTTTATGTGGAAATATATGAATTTTGTATTAAAAATGATGAATTTTGATAATAATATTGATATGGTTGACTTTGGTCAATATTTTGGATAAACGAACCCGGACCTATGGTGTGTTTGTCCCGGAGGATTCGTAGGAACATATGGGACTCTAGCGTATTCCCGCAAATGAAATCCGAGGCCCCAGTACGAAATTTTTGAAAGAAATTATTTATCTGAAATTGATGTGAGAAATTGAAATGAAAATGAGTTAGAAAGTGATGGTATCGGGCTCGTATTCTGATTACAACACCCGGTACAGGTCTTAAATTAGCGTTAAGCGCTATCTGTAAAGTTTGGTTGAAAACGGACGTCATCTGACGTGCTTCAGACTTGAAAATGAGAAATAAGAGTTTTATGGAAATTTGGAAGAAATCATGTGTTTTGAGGTTTGATTCTATGTAAATGACGTTATTTTGGCGATCCGATAGCACGAGTAAGTCTGTAGGATGTTTTTGGGGTTGTGCGCATGTTTAGGTTGGAGCTTTGAGGGCTCAGGTGAGTTTTGGATTGGCCGCGAGTTCATTTTTGCATGTTGGAAAATTTCTGGTATGCCTGACCTGCTGCGAAGCTAGCCTCACAATTGCGACATTCCCCCTGATGCAGCAGAGTTCGCAAAAGTGAAGAAAATGTCGCAAATGCGATGTCTGTATGTTAGCCCAGTCTTCGCAAATGCGAAGACTTCTTCGAAAAAGAGAACCCCGACTAAAGTCCCAGAGTTCGCAATTGGGGACTCCCATCTTCGCAAATGCGAATTCCACTCAATTCTGCCTTGGCAATTGCGAACATTTTCTCGCAAATGCAATATCAGCCCTTCTTCAGCATAGTTCGCAATTGTGAACACATTCTCGCAAATGTGAGATATGCACCTGCATATTTTATACTTGGCTGATTTTTAAGTTCATTCTTCGTATTTTCAAAACCCAAACTTCCATTGGCGATTTTCTCTCAACTCTTTCTTTACCAAATCAATTGTAAGTAAAAGTTTACTCAATTTCTTTGATATTTAACATCTTTTACCATGATTTCATCTTAAAATTAAAGCTTTCATGGGTGAAATGGGGCTTTGGGTAGAATATAGGTTTTTCATTAACTTGGGTATTTGGATATCAATTTGAGGTCCGATTTCAAAATAAAATGTAGATATAAACTTGTGGGGGAATAGGTAACCCGATTTTAGTTCAGACCTCGGGTTTTGACCACGTGGGCCCGGGGGCATTTTGGGAATTTTTGGATAAAACTTTGGGAAATTCATTTTTATGCATTCAAATTGATTTAACTAGCATTTGTTGATACATTTCGGTAACTTATGACTAGATTCGAGCGATTGTGTTACGAATTCGAGGGATAAAGCTATCCTAGAGGCGTGAATTGAGTTTGGAGCTTTCGAGTTACGTGTTTGATCTAACTTGGCTTGAGGGAATAGGATTAGAGTGTTTCATTACTATTTGCTAAATGATCGAGTACGGTGTATAGGCATAGTGACAAATATCTATACACCGGTGTGTAGCATGACCGTGAGTCATAAATGCTTTTGAATAGAAAGATATGATACAATTGTCTTGTAAGTTGATAGTTTCCATGTAAAGTGTTGGTTAAGAACGAAATGAATTAAAAGAGTTTGTGATGCAATGATTCCCTTGCCGGGACAAGTAGGTTGTTACTATTAAATTCTCCCTTGCTGGGATATTTGGGCTGTTATTTGTACCCTTGCTAGGTTTAATTATTATATTGTTGTTCTCCCCTAATGGGACCTCCCTTGGAGAGATTAGTAGAGATAATCAATTATAATATGGGATCGTGTGGCACGCCGACCACAACTTATATTGATGATTGTTATTGGCCTGAAATGCCAGTGACATGTGCACGGAGAAAATGGGATCGTGTGGCGCTCCGTCCACTTATATACTGCACCATGGAATCGTGTGGCACGCTGTCCACTTATATAATACACTATGGAATTGCATGGCACGCCATCGACTTATATACTACACTTTGGGATCGCGTGGCGCGCCGTCCACTTGTATATTAAATTATGGGATCGTGTGGCGCGCCGTCCACTGTAGATAGGTGTGTCATGAAATCCCGAATTGATCTGTTGTTTCTGATGTTCTAATTTCATCTAGTAATCCCCGATAGCATATCCCCTCACTGCTTTATTTGTATTATTTTATTATTATTTCTTTCCCGTACTTATATATCATATTGCACAAGTTGATACTGGTAGGTCATGTCTAGCCTCATCACTACTTCTTTGGGATTAGGTCAGGCACTTACCAGCACATGGGGTCGGTTGTGCTGATGCTACACTTCTGTGCCTTTTGTGCATAAGTCAGGAGAAAGCTTACGGACCGCAGCAGTAGATTGGGAGCGTTCCTTCAGTCCAGAGACTCCTAGGTAGTTTGCTGGCGTGCGCGGGCCCTGAGACTCTTCTATTTCATTTCTGATTGTTTTCATTGTATCAAAACAGACTCCTTATGTATTTTTCTTCAAACTCTTATTTATAGTATTTTATAGTAGTCCGTGAGTACTGTGACACTGAATCTTGGGTAGAGGATGATCTTAAGTTTTTCCGCATTTATTTCATTTTATATTAAATTAAGACTTCCGCTTGAATTTATTATTTTTATTATTATCTTGTTGAAAGTTAGCTCAAAAGGGTATGTTTAAGTTGGCTTTCCTAGCTCCGACAGTAGGCGTCATCATGACTCCAGATGGTGGGAAATCCAGGTCGTGACAAGTTGGTATCAAAGCACTAGGTTACTTGGGTCTCACAACTCACGGACAAGCTCGGTAGAGTCTGAGGGATCAGTACGGAGACGTCTGTATTTAGCCCCCAGAGGCTACACAGTTAGGGAAAAAAATTTCACTTTGTTCATCCTTGTCGTGCGATTCTGCTTCTCAAATATTGATTATTAATCTACTATGTTCTATCATAGATGGCGAGAACACGTGTGTCCTCTTCTACTGCACAACAGCCTAAGCTCCCAGCAGCAGCTCCCACGAGGGGTAGGGGTCGAGGCCGTGCCAGAGGCCGTGATAGGGGCAGAGCTCAGCCCCAGGCATCAGTTCCAGAGGTGGAGCCTCATATTGACTTTGATGAAGAGGTTCCAGCCCCAGCAGCTCCAGTGGGCCCAACTCAGGTCCCAGGAGGGGTTATGTTTCCCCTGGATCTCCAGGATGCTCTCGTTCGTATAGCAGGCTTTATGGACAGTGTCACTAGAGTGGGTCTGCTGCTAATAGCAACAGCCATTTCTCAGGCTGGAAGAGGAGTTCAGACTCCTGCTACGCGTACTCTGGTGCAAGTAGCTCCCCGGACTCAGGTTCCAGTGGTTCAGCCCGCAGTGGCAGCTCAAACGGGTATTACAGCTCAGGCCAGAGATGGAGCGGCCATGTCTTCGGATGCTTTGTGGAGACTTGATCGGTTCTCCAAGCTTTTCACCACTACTTTTAGCGGTACTTCATCGGAGGATCCCCGGGATTTTCTATTTAGTGGTCATGAGATTCTCAGAACTATGTGTGAGCACGTGATTTTTGCCCTATATATGAATAATTCCCAAAAATTCAAATAAAATAATTTTTTCTTTATTTTTATAATTTTTCTGTGCATTTTGTATCATTTTATGGTAATTGTTGCATTCGTATTTGTGCATTTTAATTCATGTGAAAAATACAAAAAATATACATTTGCATTTGCATTTAATTTTCCATGTTAGGATTAATTAGGGATTAATTTGTTTTAGAACAATGCATGAAAATCACCAAAAGAAAATAGTTCAGTTTTACATTTTAATCTTTTTATTTGGAATTTGTCATAAAATAGATTTTACAATAATTTTAAGAATTATTTGGTTTGGTTTAAATATATTAGGATTTTAATTGTTGCAATTTTATAAAATCAAAAAAAAGAAAAAAATTTGAAGAAAGAAAGCAAAAAGAATAAAAATACAAGAGTGGACTGTTACACAAATTAGAATTAGCCCAAAATGAACTCAGCTTACTCTCCGCCCCAAGCCCATTTCGCCCACCCGGTCCATTTTTGTTTATACCCCAAACGACGATGTTTCGTCCTTTAATCCACGCCATTCGATCTTCATCTGATGGTCGAGGTCGTCCCATGATGTTTTATATATATATGTCCGAAATCAACCCCCCCTCAAACCCTTCATCGTCTCTCTCAGAGACGAACACCCTCTCCACCAAAACCCTAGCCACCATAGAACACCTTCGTCGTAAATCCGGCGGTAACCACTCCGGTGACCACCAAAATAACACCCCTGAACCAGCAGACCGCCCTCAAATCCATTACATGTTTGGCTCGAATCAGATTGTAGCTTCTCGAATCTTCATTGGAAGGTTCGAGCCAAACTTGGAACCGACCCAATCGAGCCCAAATCAATACGAGATGGCTCACCGACCTTCCTTACCATGAATCTACAGTCAGAACCCATCGAATAGTGCTGAGTCTCAACAAAATTGGAATCTAAGGTCTGTACAATCCGGGCTAGGGATTGGGGATTTTTTCGAATCAATCAATCTCTGGTTAATATTGTTGGTTTATTTCCATTGAAATAAACGTATAATATTAATCAGAAGCCAATTTCGGACGTTTTCTCGTAAAAGCTTGATTGCCTGTAAGTTTTCGATTCCTTCTTTCTTCAGACTAATTTTTTGTTTTGTTTAAATTGTGATTTCCAGTTTAGTCTAATTCTTGTCAATTTCTTAATTGGTCATTAGTATAATTAGCTTCTCTTTTCGATTCTGTTCATGAGGAATTTGACATGGAATTTAGATTAAAATTGTTTTCAGTTTTTAGTCTGATATTAGTGTTGATTGGAGTAGTGTTAATTGGTTGTTTGGATATAGCTGAAGAAATCACTTGTTAGCTAACTGTAGGTAAATGGTAACCAAGGTGAAAGAGGTCTGGTTAGGATAGTAATTCTAGGGTAAAAATAAGGGTAGTTTGGAGATAGAAAAGGGTAGTGTTTTTAATAATAGTAATTTTAAAACAAGGGAAGGGTGTATAGGAATTGTCTTGCTAAAAGAATCCTAGAGGCTTCTAGAATAGGATTTTAGTGTAGATTTTAATAGACGTAGGGCAGTAACTTGGGTAGCAAGTTAGGAAATAAGGGATTAAGGGTGAAAGTGAAGAGGGACTACTAGTGCAAGCCTAAAATATGAGGTTGCCCTTATTTCTCCTGTAAAAGGGCACTAAATACCTTGTGAAAGGGTCTTCAACTTTAAGCCCTAAAAAACTCCCATAGAAAACCATTTTTATAGATTGGAATAGTTTGGTAAAATTTTAACAAGTGTTTAGTTTTGTTAATTGTTAAATATGATTGGGAGCTGTTGATTCAGATATCAGTCCCTTCGCTAGGGCTCGATGTTGTGTCCAATTGGACAATCGTTAGGGGCCCACCTGCTGAAGTTGAAGCACACACAGGGGCTGGAGCGTCCATCTTGGGCCCCATCTCTAGACCAAATAGGGCTCAACTAATCGTGCCCCCAGGGATTCGAACTCCCGACCTCCAATTCACCCAGCTCCTTTTGATTGGGCTTATTGGGCCAATCATTTGGGCCCAGTTCGCATTGCCTTTCAAATGATTTATTTGGCATTTGGAATTCGGGCATTGAGTTAGGTAGCGGGTCTTAAACTAAAAGGTTCGTGTTTTTTTTGGACCCGGACTTTAACTTAAGGCCTGAATTTTGAATAAAATTAAGTAGGATCTTTATTTTGTTACTAGAGACAAAAATCAAAAATAGAAAATATACTTATCTTTTAGGTTTATCCTTTTAAAATAAAACGAGACGAGCCTCGCCCAACAAAAATACAAATTGCGAGGCCCTCAATAATGGTTTAAAAAAATATTTAGAAAATCGGGAAGGGTCGTTTAGTGAATTTCATGAGCCTCCCAAAGGATAATAACACGTTAGACTCTTTTACAAGCGATTCTAATAATATTATATTCCTAAATACGGGTGGGCATTTTATGCGGCCCAAATACAAATCCTAAAATGTTGGATAGATTATGCCTAGGATTGCGGGTTCATTTCATGCGGCGCAATCCGAAAGCACGCTTTAAATGATGTTCACTTTCTTAAATTAATATATATTAAATAAAAGCGGTAAAAAAAGTAAAAATTGACACATAGGTTCTTTATGTAATAAAATCAGTTAAAAGCTAAATGCAATAGTTGAGCAACCGTGCTAGAACCATGGAACTCGGGAATGCCTAACACCTTCTCCCGGGTTAACAAAATTCCTTATCTGGATTTCTGGTTCGCGGACTGTTAACAGAGTCATCTTTTTCCTCGGTTTGGGATTCAATCGGTGACTTGGGACTCCATAAATCTCCCAAGTGACGACTCCGAATAAATAATTGTAAATCTCGTTTCGATTGTCACTTAAATTGGAAAAACTCCTTTACGCTCCTTTTGCGGGGGTGTATAGCGAAAAAGGAGGTGTGATAGCTCTGGTGATTCTGCTGGGGAGAAGAAGCCAGAACGTTTTGTTCAGGGTTTAGAATTCGAGCTTAGAATAATTGTTGCATTTGGATTTATCTAATTTTGTTACATGATATGTGCCTAATGTGCTAATTGGCTACTTTTACCCCTTTGATATTATGTGAACTGTATATAAACTGCGCCGAAACCCATCTTCTCTCTGAGTCTTCTGAATCATGAAGAAGGGTGTACTTCGTACGACTTCTTTACTGTATAGTGTCAAATCCCAATTTAGAACGAGGTTTGGACAAGTCGCAAAGCCAGTGAAGCTTCTATATTCCTGGATTGCCACCTCCCCCTCGGCTCGAGTTGTCCGCTCGGGTAAGCCGGGTCTACAACAAATACCCAGGTTTTGAACCTAGAATAACTCAGCCTCATGCTGGATCCCGAGTAGGAACGCTTGTTTGCATCATGTGCATTTTGAATTAGGGGACTCAACACAGGAGTTGGGTCCGTCCAGGGCTAGCAACCTGGAATGAAAAGACCATCCTGATGCATCCTACTTGTTTTCTGTGCATTTATTTGTTCGGGCTTGCATGTTGACCGGCTTTTGAATCTCAGGAATGTTAGAAAACTAAAAGGAAAAAAGAAAAAAGAGAAAAATAGCAGTTGAAGAGTTAATTGATTGTTTTAGAAAAATCGATGCCCAAGTACTATCGGAATTCTGCCGAAATTTTGAGAAAATATAAAAATGTCTTGTTTTTAAAGTTGTTTTATTCAAAAAGAGTCCGTCATTTTTTTAGTTTGTATTGTTTGAAAAAATGGAAAATGAAAAAATAATTTGTTTTGTCATGAGAAAAGAAAAAAAAAGAGTCTTGATTTTTGTTTTTCTTGTTTCAAAATAGTTTATTTGGCAATGAAAAAATAAGGTGTGTTATTGAAAAAGAAAAAAAAGAGTCTTTATTTAGTTCGAAAAATAGGTTGTGTTACTACAAATAAGAAAAAGAGTCTTTTTTTTAATTGGGAAAAATAGGTTGTTTGTTTAAAATGAAAAGAAAAAAAATCGTTATTTTGTCTTGTTTTCAAAAATAGAAAAGGAAAAATAGTTTGTTTTTCCATGAAAAATGAGAAAGGAAAAAGAGTCTTTTATTTTAGTCTTGTTTTCAAAAATGAAAAAGACAAAAATAGTTTGTTCTGTCATAGAAAATGAAAAAAAGAAAAAGAGTCTTTTATTTTTAGGCTATTTATTGTTTGTTGAAAAAGAAAAGAAAAAGAGTCTTGTTTTTAAAAGTAGTTTTTCTAAATTTATTTTTGCTTATGAAATGCCAAAAATAAAAATGAAAAAGAGTTTTGTTATAAAATAGTTCGGTTAATTTTCCCGAACTACGCATGGGTTGATTCTCACAGCGCATGAGATACGTAGGCAACCCTCATCGGGTCCAACCTCCCCTTTACAAAAAATAGCCCAAAAAATGTCAAAATTTTAATTTTTAACCAAGTGATGTCGTTTTATCAAAAATAGCCAAATGTTCCCAAACGGCGCGCCGCAAGGCTGACTTTGCATAAATAGCCACCTTTGGTCATATTTTGATTTTTGACCCCACAGCCTTAAAATCTTCGTCCCCGAGGCGATGGAAGACCGTATTTGCAATACCGGATCGTTTATTTTAATTCGAAAAAAACAAGAAAATGAGTCCTAATTTAGTCGGGTGAGGCCGTTTTGTCATAAATAGCTGAATGTACCCAAAAGGAACGCCGGAAGGTTGACTTTGCACAATTAGCCATCTTTGGTCATATTTCGATTTTTGACCCTCACAGCCTTAAAATCTTCGCCCCCGAGGCGCTGGAGGGCTGTGCTTGCAATACCGGGTCGTTTATTTTAATTTGGAAAACAAGAAAAAGAGTCAATGTCCAAGTGAATACCGTTCGGATTTTGGGTTAACATTGGCATATAGGGAAATGAATCTGTCAGTTTATTTTTAAGTTTGTATTTCTGTTGATTAGAGTATGTGGGTCGTTTGTTTTTGAGTATGTATTTCCTTTTGTCAGAGGTTGTTAGTTTAAGTTTGTTGGTTTTTAAACTTTTGTAGTCAGAGTTAGTTTTATTATGAAAAATTGAAAATTCCAAAAAATATTTTATTGTTGTTTATCTTATGTCTTACGAACTACGCCTGGTCTGATTCATGTGGGGTCATGATATGTGGGCAGTCCACAAAGGATTCGACCATAAAAAAAAGAAAAAAAAAGAGCGAAAAAGCAAGAAAAATATAGAAAATAAAACATAGGAAAAACAAGAAAGAAAATGACAAAAAAGGGTGAAAAACAAGAGAGGAAAGGAAACAAAGCAAGGAAAACAGAAACCAAAAAGGAACAATTGAAACAATAGGGAATGAGAGAATAAGAACAAAAGAAGGCAAAGGCAAGAACAAAAAAAAGGATATAAATTTTGCAATCAGAAATAAGGAAAAAGCCGGGATGACGCAAGCAGTTGAGCAAATACATATTGAATCCGTTAAACTGTTAGGTGCATTCATTCCCAATGTGCGGTTATCAAATCTGCTCATGCCCTAACCATTAACCAAGCTGTTGTTGATGTTGAGTCCAGGCAGGTGGCTAGTTGATTTGCAATTTTGGGAACTCACACGTACAACACCCGGTCGAAAGATAATATGACAGGACAAGAATCTGACTCCAGTATTGTGGACCCTACAAAAGAGGTCGAGGTGAATGATGTGGGTGCTATGAAAGAAGAGATGAGGAAGTTGAAAGCACAAATGGCTTAAATATATCAAACTTGGTCTCAGGGGCACCTGACACCTTTGTACCCCGCCAACTCATCCTATATCCCACATTTAGTGCAGGCTCAGGAGCCTCATACTCCAAACACATCCCCATCCTTCCCATATCACACCCGGGGCTATGCTACCACTTTATACGTTCCTCCAGCTCCACCACAACAGAACCCTCCTCCACCCTTGGCTCCAATCATTGTGGCACATCCTCCTGCCACATTACAAAGATCATCTAGTGAGCCACTGTTCCAAGCTCACGACACTCAATATTACCCTCCTGAACCCACTTTTAAAGCTCCTAAGTCGTACACCTATACCCCTCATTTTGACATCCCTGAAGAAGTTAAGAAACTAGTTAAGAATGCAGAACAAGAGGAAGTAATTCGTAAAGTTGAAAGCCAGGAGCAATCCTTCAGGAACGTGTATGGTTTAGGCAGCAGGGTCAGCGTGGCGTACAAAGACCTATGTCCATTTCCCGATGTTCAGTTGCCTGTGGGGTTTTAAAATGCCAAATTTTGACTTGTATGAGGGGCATGGTGACCCAGTAGCCCATCTGCATGGCTTTTGTAGTAAGATGAGAGGTGATGGGAGGAAGGATGAATTGTTGATAGCCTATTTCGGTCAAATATTGAGCGGGTCCGCACTGGAATGGTACACGAGACAGGATCTCGGTAGATGGTATACATGGTATGACTTGGCACAAGCATTCATTGGCCACTTTTAATAAAACCTTGAGATAGTCCCCTGCCGTCTGTCATTGTTGAAACTTGAGAAAAGCCAGGGGAGAGTTTTAGAGAGTTTGGTTTCTGCTGGAGGAGCAGGCAGCGAGAGTTGTGAAATGGTAGATTACTTCTTGCAGACCTTGGAACCCACGTACTTTGGTCACTTGGTAACATCAGTTTGCAAGTCGTTCAATGAAGTGGTAAAAATGGCGGCTATGATCGAGGAAGGACTCAAATCAAACAAGATCATGAGCTATTCCGCACTTAAATCCACCACTTAGGCCATCCAAAGCTGTACTGGTGGTGTGCTAGGAAAGAAAAAGAAGGAAGAAGTTGCCACAATTGAAGCTAGTACTTGGTTCAGGCCCAACAAACCTCCACCCTACTACAACCAACCCAGGCCCCACCATCCAAATTATCCATATACCCCATATGGCCTACCACAACATTACTACGCACCACCAGAACCACACCTTTCTATCCACCACGCTCAAACATACACTCAGCCTCCGGCGCACCCTCAATGGCGTGCACCAACTCACCTCCACAAAACACCTATCTACCCCCCAGCGCTTACATACTAGGAGCCGGCATTCACCCAAGTTAAGCTTTTAGAATGAGAAGGCCCAAAAACTGAAAACGTTTACTCCGCTAGGAGAATCTTACACCACTCTTTTCCGTAGATTTAAACAACTGGGAATGTCGACCCCAATTGAGCCCCAAATGCCAAACCCCCATCTTAGAAACTCGAACTATTTGGTCAGCTGTGAGTATTGTCAGGGATGCCATGGAACAATACTAAGAAATGCTGGAAGTTGAAAAATGCAGTGCATGAGCTTATTGATAATCACCGGATTGAGGTTCAGGCCCCAGAGGCACCAAATATCAATCATAATACGCTACCCTATCATCATGAGGCTTATGTGATCGAATTGATGCATAAGGTAGGAAAGCCTAAGAAACATTCGCAGACTGTAATCCGTTCTAGCACAACCAATTTGAATGAAAAGTCAACCGGTGAGAAAGTGGTATTTAAGTTGAAAGGTACAGATAACAAGCTGATGTCGTCAAAGGTTCTTGGGACAATGAGTGGTGCGGATGGAGACGTGGAAAAGAGGTTCAAAAGGTTATTCACTGAGATAACCACGGTTGAATTAAAGGAAGGGGCGAGCAAAGAAAATGCGCAGTTCACCTTACCACAGGTAAAAGTCAACGACGGGAAGTCTTGGTAGTGGGTCTTATTTTTCTTTAAACCGTCTGGATTATTCCAACGTCTGTAGTCCAGATATTATGTTCCGTCCGTTTGTATGAGTTAAAACCCTGTTATCATTCCGTCAATGAAATGCAATTGTTTTTCTTTCTTCACTCTTAATTATGTTTCAGTTTGTTTTCTTCTCTATACAGTTCTTTTATGCTGATATGATAACATGACATGCATGAGGAATCCTCAGCCCAGTCTTGAAATCCGGTTTTGTTCTGAAGTAATAATATAAGAAATTCAGTGTGATAATGAGTTGGACATGATGGCGATTTCACCCGTCTTGAACAGCTGAGTTTGATTAGTAAAGAGATTAGTATCAGTGTGGTATGGCCAATTGTACCAACAAAAATGGCAAGAGTGTACGATAGGAAAGTGCGAAGTCGGACAATTAGCGCTGAGATGTGTCTTGCCTCATCAGGCAGAAGCAAATGGAAAGGTCTTTCCAAACTGGCAGGGGCCATTTGTTATAACCAGAGTGTTTTTTAATTCTGCAGAAGGAAAATGTGGTCTTCAATTCCGATGCAATCAAGAGATACTATGTATGATATCTTTATTTCTAAATATACTCGTTTGTATTTGGCATATCTTTAAAATTGAAATGACGAAGGCATTTTATTCTGCTATCCAAACACTTTTATCCCTTGTCATCCCCTTTGAACCTTACTTATTTTCTTTCATACCCCTCTTTCGAAATCAACGACACACTCAAGAAATGCAAGTGCTGCGAGTAACGAAAGAAAAAAGAAGAAAAAAGAAGAGAAGAACAAGTAAAGAAAAGAAAGAAAAAAAAGTGAGAAGAACAAGGAAAAAAAATAAAGAAAAAAAGAAGAACGAGAAAAGAAAAGAAAAGAAAAGGAAAATGAAAAGGGAGAAAAGAAAACAAAAGAAAAGAAAGAAAGAATCACAACAACAAAAGTAATATCTATGTCATGAACTACGTTTGACCTGATTCCTCTTTAGGATACGTAGGCAGTCTCACGGTTCGGTCTCATCAAAAGAAAATCCAAAGGTCTACAAGAAAAAAAGTGGGGCAGAAATTGTGATTATTGTAAGAAATCTGATTCCGAAAGTTGTAGTTTTGAACCCATTGGAATTGTTTTAAGCCTTTTATACCCTTCTTTCTAGCCCATCCAAAAGCCTGCAATACGGTCCAAAGAATGACCTTCTGATCAATTTTTAAGAAACGCCGAGTCGAGGAGGTAGCGGTAACTCGTGGCAGTGGCAACACTCTGGTTCAAGCATGAATAGTTAAAATGAGAGAGTCTTATTGGTAAAAATCTTCACAGGCACCGTAAGACGATGTGAGTGAGAGAAATAAACTGATAGAGTTTTATTGGTGAAAACCCTTACGGGCACCTTAAGGCGAAAGTGAGTTGAGGAATGGCAAACTGAGAAAGGTCTGTTGGTGGAAACTATTTCGTGGCACCGCAAAGCAAGCAAGGTTAAGGATTGGGTAAGGCCAACAAGTGATGGAAATTCTGAAGCAATAAAGTATGGCAATTGAAAGCTAGGTAGCTAGACAGATTGGGCCGATTAGTCCGAAATGCATGAAATGATCATTGATGCCAACTGTTCCGGTTATATAAGTTTCTTTTCCTTTTCTTTTAAACTGTCATCTGGTTTTGGATTCTTCTTATCCTTATCTCGAAAAATCATTGCATTTCATTTATTTTGAGGTTTTATCTGTCTAATATGTGTCAATGTCAGTCTTATTCAATGCAAGTGGAAAGGATTTTAAAGCTCACTACCAGCTTCCGGAAATGGTGAAGCATAATGTGGTTAGAGCATGTCAACGGCAACATGATGTAAAGTAGAATTGGGAAGTCTCCGGAAGTTTCATTGGTGGAGAAATTACGAAATGTTGTGAGAAATGCAAAAAGTTTAGACAAAAGGGTCAGAAAGGTGAAACAACAGCATGGGTACAAAACATTCAGGTTATCAAGGGTTGGAGAATTTGGAAGGTCATGCAGAAAGTCAAGCGGTTCGGGGTCAGTTGGAGAAAGTCAGTTAATACAAAGCGAGGCAACAGAAGGATTTGTCAGCAAGAATGCCATCAGCTAACCACCACTTTGAACGAACAAAATTTATGATGATTGAAACAGGGGAAAAAATTGGTTGTTCTGGAGGAATTCTCCCTGAGGGAAGAGCAAGAAGTAATTAGGTTCGACTGCAAGTAAGATATGGTTAAAACACAAGATAATGAGGAATAACATAGGAACTGTAGGGTAGTCTCAAGGTTTGCATGTTTAGGACAAAATTACAAGTTTTGAAGTGGGGAGCCCGCCCTGATAACAGAGGAATACATTTCCATCTTTAAATTTTAAGCATTTCAGTCTTTAAATATTAAGTTTTCAGTCCTTAAATTTCAAGTTTTGAAGTGGGGAGCCCGCCCCGATAACATAGGAATACATTTCAATCTTTAAATTTTATGTTTTTCAATCTTTAAATTGCAAGTTTTGAAGTGGGGATCCTGCCCCGATAACATAGGAATGCATTTCAGTCTTTAAATTTTAAGTTGTAGGTCCTTAAATTTCAAGTTTTTTTGAAGTGGGGAGCCCGCCCCTATAATAGAGGAATACATTTCAGCCTTTAAATTTTAAGTTTTTCCGTCTTTAAATTTCAAAGTTTGAAGTAGGGAGACCGCTCCGATAACAGAGGAATACATTTCAGTATTTAAATTCTAAGTTTTGTCAATCTTTAAATTTTAAGTTTTAAAGTGGGGGGCCTGCCCCTATAATAGAGGAATACATTACAGCCTTTAAATTTTAAGTTTTTCAGTCCTTAAATTTCAAGTTTTGAAGTGGGGAGCCCGCCCTGATAACAGAGGAATAAATTTCAGTATCTAAATTTTAAAAATTTTTCAGCCTTTAAATTGTAAGTTTTAATGTGGGGAGCCCGTCTCGATAACATAAGAATATATTTTAGTCTTTAAATTTTAAGCTTTTTAGTCCTTAAGTATTAAGTTTTGAAGTGGGGAGCCCGCCTCTATAACATAGGAATACATTACAGTCCTTAAATTTCATGTTTGTCAATCTTTAAACTTTAAGAAGTGAAGTGGGGAGCCCGCCCCGATAATAGAGGAATACATTTTAGTCTTGAATTTCAAGTTTTGTCAGTCTTTAAATTTAAGTCTATAAGTTGGGGGCCCGCCCCTATAACAGAGGAATATATTTCAGTCTTTAAATTTCAAGTTTTGTCAGTCTTTAAATTTTAAGATTTGAGGTGGGGAACCCGCCCCTATAACAGAGGAATACATTTAAGTCTTTAAATTTCAAGTTTTATTAGTCTTTAAATTTTAAGTTTTGAAGTGGGGAGCCCGCCCCTATAACAGAGGAATACATTTTAGTCTCTAAATTTTAAGTTTTCAGTCTTTAAATTTTAAGCTTTGAAGTGGGGATCCCGCCCCTATAACAAAGGAATACATTACAATCTTTAAATTTTTAGTTTTTAAATTTTCAAAGTTACACTTCAGTCTTATCTCAATTCAAGTTTTAGCTTTCAATTCTTATTAGTATTGGGTAAGAAGCACCCAATTTTCCAAGCTAGGGAAGAAAGTTTTCTTTGCTTTGTCTATTTTTGAGAAGTCAGGAGCCCGCCTGGATAATAGAGGAATACATTCAAGTTTAAGTTCAGCGATCAGGAGCCCGCTTGGATAATAGAAGAATACATTCAAGTTCAAGTTTATTCAAAGTTCAGAAATTTGGAGAGAATGAACAATCTCAGTTGACTAATTGAAGTAACAACAAGGGATTTCACAGAAAAAACACAAGACAACAAGGCAACAAGATAATACAAGACAACAAGACAAGGAGGAAATACAAGAACAAATTTGAAGAATTTAGATAGAATTTTTGTTATTCATAGTTCATAGCTTAACTAGCTTCTTTTATTTTTGATACGATGTAATAAGGAAGGTCAGCGAGTAGTAGCAGCAGCAAGTGCAGTGAAATTACAGCTCCTGGTAATCCCAGCTACCAGACACTCCAGAACTACACTAACGTGATTCCTGTTTAGCCCAGGATATGTAGGGAGCCTCTGAAGTAGGGTGCGGTCAAAACTTTTCAAAATGCTTCGCAAAGGAATATTTGAATGGGTAAAAATCGCTCGTATTTGCTCACTTATTTTTGCTCGAAAAGCTTTCATGTTTTCGAGCAAAGAGGGGCAGCTGTGAGCACGTGATATTTGCCCTATATTTGAATTATTCCTAAAAAATCAAACAAAATGATTTTTCTTTATTTTTACAATTTTTTGTGCATTTTTGTGTCATTTCCTGATAATTGTTGCATTTTTTGTGTGCATGTTGATTCATAAAAAATATAAAAAATATGTATTTGCATTTAGGATTTAAATTCATATTTTAATTTTAATTAGAGGTCAAATTGTTTTAGAACAATGCATGAAAAATTAAAAAATAGTTCATTTTTGTATTTTTATGAAATTGTCACAAAATAGTGTTAAAAGTAATTTTAGGCCTTAATTAGTTTAGTTTAATATTTTGTTTCAATTTTTTGTAATCTTCATAAATTAGAAAATTAGTAACAAACAATATAAAATGGAAATAAACAAAAAGGAAATAAAGGAAATACAAAAGAAAAAAAATTGATAAAAGGAAAAGAGAGAAAACAATGAAGAGAAGGGCTGCCTTATTAAAACCCTTGAATTGGGCTATTTCTGTTAAAAATCCTCAAGCCCAAACAACCTTAAACCCGTTCCAACCCAATCCCACACTTCCCAACTCGGTCTATCTCCCTTAATGACCAAACACGCCATTTCACGCGAGGGCCAATCTTGGCCATCCGTTCCTTTTAATCCAACGGCCACAGTTGATGGACACAATTTCATATCACTATCCTTAAAATGTATTAAAACCCTAGACAAAACACTCCTTCCTCGTACAACCCTACCCCCTGTAACACCACCGGCCATCACCTCCCCCCCACCATGTCTCCGTGGTGTCTCCGCCATCTGCCGCCGGCCGGAAATCGCCGCTGCCGGAGCTCCAAATGAGCCCAAAATTTCACCACCAAATCTCCTTCCTCTCCTCTTTCCGACCCCCATAATCACTCCCCTCAAATCACTGTCGATAGTCTCAAATTTTAGATCTAAAATCCGGCCAAAACACAAACTCACCCAAATCAGACCAAATTAACACCAAATCATCTTCTCTCTTCCCTCATCCCAAATTTCTACGTGATTTCTGACAAATATCGTCGGAGCTTGTCGAATCATGAATTAAGGGCTGTTGAAATCCAAGTCTGTTTGAGGTTTCATTTGTTCGATTGGATTTGAGCTCACGTTACGTGTTTATTTTAGACGAAACGAACACCCAACATTAACTCGAAGCCTAGTTCGAGGCCAGTCATCTATTGGATGTCGAAATCAGTGCGTTCTTTCTTCCTATTTTCTTATATTTTAGTTTTGTGTTAATTAGTTCAGTTAAATATCAGTTAGTTTAATTCATGACCATGTTGTCGATTAATGAATTTAGGATTAGATTTCACTTTCCCTCATTTTCTGTTATCGGTTTTGTTTAACTAGCAATCTGCTTAGGATAGTTTCTACTTATTTTCTTATTCTTCATCTCTTTTGATCAATATTGAGTGTTAGCTCGTCAAATCAGTTAGTTCAATTCAGAGTCAATCATAAGTAGTCTGTTTTAATAGTTCGATTATGTGTTTAACCAATTAGTCACTGCATTTTGGTTTAAGATTCGTGATCAGTTTAAGTGGTTCAGCTAGAAGTTTCATTTGATTTTGAATGAATGCTTGAAGTTTTGTTTTGTTTAATCTTGGTTAATTTGAGTTGTTTGGTTATAGCTGATTAGACTCATTAGGAATTAGCTTTAGTTAATTTTTAACAGGGTAAGGGTTTGGTATAGCTAAACACTAGGCTGTAAATTTCAGGTTTAGAAGGTTATTTTAGGCATAGAAAAGGGTAGTTTCTTTATGAATAGTAATTTCAAAGTAAGGGTAAGGGTAGTGTAGGTATTTCATAGCTAAAAGAATCCCCTATGGCCTTCTGGAAGGGGGCCTTAGTTTAATTTCTCTGTATTTTTATGCAGTAACTTGGGTAACAATCCATAAAAATAGGGTCCAATAGCCAAATCCTGAAAATAAAGTGGGGGGAAGGTGATTAAAAGGGTCCAGAACATTCTGCCCCAATTTTGGCCTATAAAAGGCAACCCAAATGCCTTCTTGAACAAGGGAGATAGAACCCTGAAAATTCCCAAAGTTTGGGCAGCCCTAAAAATCTGCCCCAAAAGTTCTCTCAAGTTTTTCAGATCTGAATTTGAAATTCAATATTCAAAAAACCGAAAACACTAGAAAACCTTTTAAAAATCCAAAAAAAGATTGTTTTAGTGTTAAACCCTAGGTTAGTTTCTAGTTATGGATTCACATTCTTAAGTTTGATCTTTGGTGGCTGAAGTTCAAATGTTCATTTCGTGTGATTTTGGGTCTAATTAAGTTGGTTTTGTTTGAGTTTTGCTCTGCTGAAGTTCAAAAGTATTTTGAGTTTAATTACGAGGTAGTTTTGGTTTATTTGAGTCTGTTCTTGGTTGGCCTATTATTCCTCTTCGATTTCAAGCACTTCTGAATTTTTGGATTTGTGGCTAGGCTGCTCCGTTGATCATCTGCTCATTGTTTGTTTAACACTGCTGGTTGTTGTGCATTGATGCTGCACTACTGCTTTAGCTGACTTCTTCTCCCTTCTTATTTGCAATTGCCAGGTACTTAATCATGAAACTCAATACTATGTAAACATTCAACTGGAAACTAAATTGGAAGCCTATTATCGCTTAAATTTCCAATTATTTTACTACTTTTGTTACAATTTTATTGTGGTAATTAAAATGATAAATTACTAGGCGTTTTGTAACGACCTGACCCATCGTCCCATGTATTACTGCCCCGTTTTTCCCTTTTTATGTTGTTATATGTTTCAATATATGTATTTTTAGAGTTTGGAGTAATTCGGATGGAGTTTGGATAGAAATGAGACAATTAGTCTCTTTAAGAGAAAGTAAGTTTGGAAACATTAATCGAACATTGACTTATGAGTTAGAGGGCTCGGAATTGATTTCCCAGGATTCAAATAGTTTCGGACGGTGGTTTGTGACTTAGGAGCGAAATCAGAACTGAATTTGGAGGTCCGGTGTAGAATTACACTTGAATTGACTAAGTTAGAAATTTGGCGAAGTCCGGTTGATAGGTGATATTTTGATCGGGGAGTCGGAATGAAATTTTGACTGTTGCAGTAGCTCCATTAGGTGATTTTGATATGCTTGCAAATTTTAGGTTGGGTTTTTGAGCAACTACAAGTTTCAGAAGTTTTAGTTCAACTTAGGCTTGAATCCATGGAAATTGGGTGATTTTGATGTTTATGGGTGTGTTTTTATGCCCCGAACAAGTTTGAATGGAGTATTAAGACACATCTATGCTTTTGGTTGAGGTCCCGAGGGCCTCGGGGTGACTTCGGATGGCCAACAGAGGGTTTTAACTTGAAAATGTGCACCAGAAAATGCAGCAGCAGTGCAGACCTATTTTGGCCTTCGCGATCGCGAAATAAGGCTCGCGTTCGCGTATAGTTAATGGCTTAAAGAATTGCTTTAGCGTACAGTAGATCGCGTTCGTGTAGTGTTGGTAGGTGAAGCATCGCGTTCGCGTGGGAGGTAACGCGTCCGCGTAGAAAGGCCTGGGGTCCCTGCCTGGTTTTGATCACCGCGAACGCGTGGCTTGGACCGCGTTTGCATAGAAGGAAGGACTCAAAGCATCGAGATCGCAATGGTGTTGCTGCAGTCGCTAAGAGAAACTGGCAGGTTACCGGAATTTGTTCATCGCGAACGTGTGGCTTGGACAGCGTTTGCGTAGGGTTAAATCTGGGCAACAGAAGGGTTTTATATGTTATTTCATCCGCGAACCAAACATATTTTCCACCACTATTAAGAAACCAAGAGAGCTTTTTAAGCGATTTGATGTGTGTTTTCAGCGGGTATTGATTGGAGGTAAGTCTCTTGCTTAAAAACATCAATTTTAGGAAGAATCAACCTCAAATTCCATGAAATTGTGAAGAACTAGGGCTTAGTTTTTAGAAACGAATTTTGGGGATCTGAAGGGTCAAACAGAATCCGTTTTTAGTGAACTTTATATGTACGAACGCGTGGCAAGACGAGGAATCCAAAGGTGTAAATTTCAGAATTTTTCGAGAAGTGGGCCCTGGGCTCGGGTTTTACCAACTTCGTGATTTTTAACGTTTTTCGAATAATTTCAATGGAGTTGTGTTTATTTATCCTGTAATAACCTATTCGTTGTGTTTTTGAATAGATTTGACGCTCTATTTGAAGGGAAAAGGCATTGCAGACCAGGCTACGATCGGTTAGAGGTGAGTAATTTGTAGTGATGATGGCATGGGCGTTTGAAACACCGGCTTATCATATTGTGACACTTTGTTAGGGCGTGAATCATGTTAGAAACTACGCTTTACGCTAGAGGGGGGGTGAATAGCGTATTAATAGAATTTAGCGTTTTCTTGCGGAATTTAAACTTTGCAGGAAGTAAAATAAATGCAGAAAAATAAACTTACACAAAGATGTATACTGGTTGGCCACCAACGTGGTTAGTCCAGTCCCCGAGAGACTCTCTCGAGATTTTTCACTATCTTGTTAAGCTTAAGGGTGCTCAACAAACCGTTACACACTTGAGGACACAAGCCTCAAACAGTTGCTCGGAGATCGCAATCTCAAAGACTTCACCCAAGGAAACGCAAGTTCCTTGAAACAAGAGAATCGCAATTCTCTTACAAGTATATCAAATACTTGGACACTCACTTAACTAAAGTACTCCTTATTGAGTAGATATGAGTAAAAGAATATGTTCAAGATCACAACAACTTTAAGCAATAATATGGCTCTCAAAAGCTTTATGAAATGAGTAGAAAATGAAGAACAATTGAATGAAAGCTTATAGCAATGTAATGATCAGTTTGTGTATGTTGTTATTGTTAAAACACTGAAATGAAGCTGTATTTATAGTTGAAAAAGTTGGTTCAACCGTTGTCTAATTGCCAATTAAGAGTTGCTGAAATTACTCAGTGATAATCGATTATTAAGACCAAACAATCGATTATCTGCCAGTCAGTTTAAAAATCAATCCCGGATTTAACGCTTCACAATCGATTATACATAATCTATAATCGATTACTGGCAATATTCAAAATCAGATAATCGATTACACTAAGTTCATAATCGATTACTTTAGCAACGTTCTAAAAATCATTTCCGGATTTTAAGCAAAACATCGATTATATAAAATCAATAATCGATTACTTCAGCAACGTTCTAAAAATCATTTCCAGATTTTAAGCAAAACATCGATTATATAAAATCAATAATCGATTACTTCAGCAACGTTCTAAAAATCATTTCCAGATTTTAAGCAGAACATCGATTATTTAGAATCAATAATCGATTACCTTATGGTATTTGAAAATCATTTGACAACGGACAGCTTCAACAATCGATTGTCCTTTGTAACAATCGATTACTTGTTATTTTCTGAAAATCATAAAACTTACTGTCTCAGTGATAATCGATTATCTAAAGACATAATCGATTACTTAATTAAATTTAAAATCACTGGAAGACATCAACTCAACACAATCGATCACCATTAGTTCATAATCGATTATTTTGAGTATTGAAAAACTTTACCTCAACAACAATCGATTGTCATTTGTTCACAATCGATTATCATGCAGATTTGGAAAAACCTGATGTTCACTGTCTTACTCACAATCGATTACCATTAATTCATAATCGATTGTCATGCAGTCTTGGCTCAGAAACAATCGATTATCATAAGTACATAATCGATTATTTTAGCCCAGATTTTTGAGGCATGTTTAGAAAACATTTTGTCTAATGTAAATATGCATGATTTAAAATCTTTTTGACACAGAATTAAATATGCATGATTTTGGAAAATAGTTTTATGAGAGAGGCCATACTATGAGTCAAGTTATAGGATCGAGATTACAGTTTTAGAACAACTCAATAACTATTAAAAGCTATATCTTGAACTTCAATCTTATTCGCAACCATTGTGCGCTTGTACTTGAATTCCGTCATATATCAATTTTTGCTTCGTTTGTCATTCATCAAAACCTACAAAAGAGTACACGTTTAGTATATTGCATTGAGAACGTGTTTCTAACAATTTCCCCCTTTTTGATAATGGCAAACATTAAGCGGGATATGCAATTTAGGCAAAAGATATTGACAATTCAAGACAAGTAACAATTATGCAATTTTGTTCTTGTTCCCCCTTAATTTTAGCTTATAAGCAATCAATGAATTAAGAGGTGGTGCATACCCGATATCCCGTTTTCTTCCCCCTTTTGCCATTAGCAAAAAAATAGTAAGGAAAGATGCAAAAAGATGAAATAAACAAGGTTTATTTATTGAAAAAAATATTAGAGGGTAGTCGATTATTGATACGGGATAATCGATTTTTATAGGGACATTGCTGCAGATTCGCGGTTTGCTTAAGAATTGCTCTTAGCTCTAGGGTGATACCTGCAAAAAGAAGTTAGACGCCTCCGACGCTCAAGTTAGAAATCATGTAGGAAAGAAAATGCAATGCATGACTTAGATCAAAGTGGAGTCAAGGATCCCGAGTTCACTGCGAATGCGGAAGAAGGACTCTTTCTCTAAAGGCTTGGTAAAGATGTCTGCCAATTGGCTTTTGGTTTCAACAAATTCAATTTCGACATCGCCTTTGAGTACATGATCTCTAATAAAATGATGTCTAATTTCGATGTGTTTTGTTCGCGAATGAAGAACGGGGTTCTTCGTCAAGCATATGGCGCTAGTGTTATCACATCTAATAGGAATGTGATCAAGACTTAGGCCATAGTCCAAGAGTTGTTGTTTCATCCATAGGATTTGAGCACAGCAACTCCCCGCGGCTACATATTCAGCCTCGGTGGTAGACAACACAACACTTACTTGTTTCTTACTAAACCAAGAGACAAGAGAGCTACCGAGCAAATGGCAAGTGCCACTTGTGCTCTTGCGGTCCAATTTGCATCCAGCAAAATCGGAATCGGAATATCCAATAAGTTGGCATGAAGAGCCTTTGGGGGTACCATAGACCCACATTTGTAGTACCAATGAGATACCTTAATATCCGTTTCACCGCAGTAAGGTGAGACTCCTTCGGACATGACTGATAGCGAGCACATAAACACACGCTAAACATGATGTCCGGATGACTAGCGGTAAGATAAAGAAGAGAGCCAATCATACCTCGATACTTTTTGGTGTCGACTTCCTTACCTTTTTCATCTTTGTCTAGATGATCGGATGTGCTCATGGGAGTAGCCATTTCTTTTGCATTGTTCATCTCAAAGCGTTTTAGTAGTTCTTTGCAATATTTGGCTTGGCATATGAATGTACCTTCTTTCATTTGTTTCACTTGTAACCCCAAAAAGAATGTTAACTCGCCCATCATAGACATTTCAAATTCGCTAGTCATTAGATCGGAAAATTCCTTGCATAAAACATTGTTAGTAGCACCAAATATAATATCGTCTACATATATTTGAACTAATAAAATATCATTGTTTTTATGCTTGACAAAGAGGGTTGTGTCAACTTTTCCCCTAATGAAATCATTTTCCAAAAGAAATTTACTCAACCTTTCATACCAAGCTCGAGGAGCTTGTTTTAAACCATAAAGAGCCTTTTTGAGTTTGAAAACATGATCGGGATATTTAAAATCTTCAAAGCCGGGGGGTTGTTTGACATAAACTTCTTCTTCAATAAAACCATTTAGAAAAGCACTTTTCACATCCATTTGATATAGAATAAAATTCATTGAAGAGGCGAAAGCAAGTAATAGACGAATAGCTTCTAATCTAGCTACGGGAGCATATGTTTCCTCATAATCAATACCTTCTTCTTGACTATAGCCTTTTGCCACAAGCCTAGCTTTGTTTCTAGTGATTATACCATTTTCATCTAGTTTATTGCGAAAAACCCATTTCGTACCAATTATAGAATGACCTTCGGGTCTTGGCACCAAATCCCAAACGTTATTGCGTTCAAATTGGTTAAGCTCCTCTTGCATTGCCAAGGTCCAAAATTCATCCCCAATTGCTTCGGAGATGGTTTTAGGTTCAATTTGAGAAACAAAAGCAGTAAGTTCTAAAGTGTTTTTGAGGGAGTTTCGGGTACTTACCTTTTCTCCAACATCGCCGATTACCTGTTCGAGAGGATGATCCTTGATCGTTCTCCACTCGTTAGGCGTATTTATTCCTTTTTCTAATTGTGGCGCTTCTTCCATTGGTTGTTCCCCAATTTCATTTTTGTTTTCCTTTGAAGGTTCTTCTTGGATTTTATCTTTCAAGCTATCCAAGATACCTGCAAGATCAAAACCGGATTCCTTTCTCGCCAAGCGAGTATTATCTTCGGAAAACACAACATGAGGGGATTCCTCCACAATTTGGGTTCTTTTGTTAAAGATCCTATATGCTTTGCTACGTGAGGAATAACCAATGAAAATACCTTCATCCGATTTAGCATCAAACTTACCCAATTGGTCCTTGCCATTATTATGAACAAAACATTTACAACCAAAAACACGTAAATGAGAAATGTTGGGTTTTCTACCCTTATAAAGTTCATATGGGGTTTTCATGAGTATCGGCCGAATTGCTACTCTATTTAAAACATAGCAAGCAGTACTCACGGCGTCCGCCCAAAAGTATTTGGGAATCTTAGCTTCGTCGAGCATGGTTCTAGCCATCTCTTCGAGACACCTATTTTTCCTTTCCACCACCCCATTTTGTTGTGGTGTCCGTGGAGCGGAAAAGGTGTGTTCGATTCCGAGTTCGTCACAAAAATCCGCAAAGAGATTGTGATCAAACTCTCCCCCATGATCACTTCTAATCGAAGTGACGGTCGATTCCTTTTCGTTTTGAACACGCTTAAGGAAATACTTGAAATTTTGAAAAGCATCACTTTTATTTGCAAGAAATAGAGTCCAAGTAAATCTAGAAAAGTCATCAACAATTACAAAAACATATTTATTTTTACCAAGACTTTCAATACGAGAGGGACCAAATAAATCCATGTGAAGTAATTGCAAAGGTCTAGACGTTGAAACAATATTCTTGGATTTAAAAGATGCTTTGGTTTGCTTCCCTTTTTGACAAGAATCGCAAATAGAATCATTTTCAAACTTTAAACTGGGAAGACCAACTACTAAGTTTTGAGAAAGAAGCTTGTTCAAAAGATGCATGTTCATGTGTGCTACTCTACGATGCCATAGCCAAGAGTTATCCTCTTTGCTTACTAAACAATCAACATATTCGGGTGAGGAGTTTGCAAGATCAACCATATAGATATTATCAATTCTAAAACCACGAAGTATGATCTTGAAATCACTACGTCTAAATACAAGACATTCATCCGAATTAAATAGAGCAAGATTTCCCTTGTCACATAATTGGCTTATGCTCAAGAGATTATGCTTCAAACCTTTCACAAGTAGTATATGTTTAATAGAGGAGTTTTCGTCCTTACCGACCGAACCAATGCCGATGATTTTTCCTTTATTGTTATCACCAAATGTGACACTTCCTCCTTCTTTGTGCTCTAGTTGAAGGAATTTGGATTCATCTCCCGTCATGTGTTTGGAGCATCCACTATCAAGGTACCATAGTACACTTGATCCCTTCAAGCACACCTACAAAACAATTAATGTTCTTTAGGTACCCATGCCATCTTGGGTCCTTGAGGGTTAGGCATGTTATAATGATGCAATTGATTTATATGTCTATGACGAGTAAAGCAAGCGGGAGCAATATGACCAATACGTCTACAATAATGACAAGTCACGTTGGGATTATGCATTTTTCTAGGTACATAGTGACTAGATGAATGAAGGTTGCTTACTCTACTTTGAACACCATTGTTTCTCCTATTATGAGCTCTAGGAGGTTCACAAGTTTGTCTAAAATATGCATCATTTCTAGAATATCTATTTCTAGGTGGAGGGTCATTTCTTGGTCTTCTAAATTGTTCAAGGTTTGGCCTAAAATATGCATCATTTCTAGGTCTTCTAGCATTTTCACTATTTGGTCTAACATGCAAGTTATTTCTAGGATTTCTACTTCTAGGATAAGCATTTTGGTTATTAGTCCTAGGTTGAGCTCTAGGTTGTTGTGGTTTAGCACCAACCTTTTCTTCATTCTTGAATCCTATTCCATGTTTAGTTGATTTTAGATTAACAAGCACATCATTCAAGTTTTTATGCGAAGAATTAAACTTATCTAATGTGCCTTTAAGTCTAGCTACTTCATTCTTAAGAAGCACACAAGAAGAACAGTTTCTAGTAGAACCTTCAGGTTTATCAGCACTTCTTTTTCCATAAAACTTGTTTTCCTCTTTTAGCTTCTCATTTTCGAAAACCAGTTTTTCTAATTCTTTTTCTTTTAATGAAAGATGTGTTTGAAAATCTTTTTCTTTTAGAGAAGCGCTTTCTTTAACACTTTTGACAGTTTTTGAAGCTTTGATAAATTCAGCATATAGTTCATCAAAAGCATTTCTCATTTCATCAAGAGTAAAGAAATTTTGAGAAGAGATTTGACTTACATCGTCTTTGCCGTCTTCTTGAGCCATGAGACATAAATTTGCTGCTTCATCGTCTTCTTCTTCGCTTGCTTCATCTCCGGAATCTCCTCCCCAAGAGATGTATGCACGTTGCTTTTTGAAGGGTTTCTTCTCCTTTTTGATGTTAGGGCAATTTGATTTTATGTGCCCGGTTTCTCCGCATTCATAGCATTTTAGTTGATCGCCTTGCTTTTTGTTCTTGCGTTCATACTCTTTGCGCATGAATTTTTGAAACCTTTTGATAACGAGTCCAAACTCGTTGTCACCTTCCTCATCAATTTGTGGTTGGCTAGCCTCTAGAGCAATCCTTTGCCTTCTTTGATCATCAACAAACGGGTTAAGTATAGTTGATTCATAGGTTTTGAGATTACCTCTTAATGCGTCAATTGTGATATTTGTGATGCCAATGGATTCTTGGATTGCATCGGCCTTTGATCGCCATGCCGGAGTGAGACTTCTGAGGATCTTCCGGACAAGTTCTCTATCCGTAAACGTCTTTTTGAGGGCGTGTAGATCATTCACGATCATTGAGAATCGCTCAAACATTTCGTCTACTTTCTCTCCTTCCTTCATGTGGAATAGTTCATAAGAGTGAGTTAAGAAATCAATTTTAGCTTCTCGTACCTGGTCGGTTCCTTCGTATGTCACTTCAAGCTTATCCCACATTTCTTTTGCTGTTTTGCAACATGATATCTTCCTGTAGTCTTTAGCATTAACAGCACAATCTAATAAATTTATAGCTTTGGCATTATTTTGAACCTTACGAATATCCTCCGCGGTATATTCCTCTTCGGTCTTTGGAACCCATTCGTCTTCCACCTTCTTGGTTGGGATTTGGTTTCCATTGGTGAATACTTTCCACAAATGAAAGCTATTTGATTGCACAAAGATTTTCATCCTCTCCTTCCAGTATGAGTAGTTTGTGCCGTTGAATAGAGGAGGTCTGTAGAGCATTGTCCTTCTTCAATTCCTGCAAAAGAGTCAAGAGTAGAAGCCATGGATGGTTCTCTCAAACGGTTAAGTTTTCAGAGAGTTGGGCTCTGATACCAATTGTTAGAAACTACGCTTTACGCTAGAGGGGGGGTGAATAGCGTATTAATAGAATTTAGCGTTTTCTTGCGGAATTTAAACTTTGCAGGAAGTAAAATAAATGCAGAAAAATAAACTTACACAAAGATGTATACTGGTTGGCCACCAACGTGGTTAGTCCAGTCCCCGAGAGACTCTCTCGAGATTTTTCACTATCTTGTTAAGCTTAAGGGTGCTCAACAAACCGTTACACACTTGAGGACACAAGCCTCAAACAGTTGCTCGGAGATCGCAATCTCAAAGACTTCACCCAAGGAAACGCAAGTTCCTTGAAACAAGAGAATCGCAATTCTCTTACAAGTATATCAAATACTTGGACACTCACTTAACTAAAGTACTCCTTATTGAGTAGATATGAGTAAAAGAATATGTTCAAGATCACAACAACTTTAAGCAATAATATGGCTCTCAAAAGCTTTATGAAATGAGTAGAAAGTGAAGAACAATTGAATGAAAGCTTATAGCAATGTAATGATCAGTTTGTGTATGTTGTTATTGTTAAAACACTGAAATGAAGCTGTATTTATAGTTGAAAAAGTTGGTTCAACCGTTGTCTAATTGCCAATTAAGAGTTGCTGAAATTACTCAGTGATAATCGATTATTAAGACCAAACAATCGATTATCTGCCAGTCAGTTTAAAAATCAATCCCGGATTTAACGCTTCACAATCGATTATACATAATCTATAATCGATTACTGGCAATATTCAAAATAAGATAATCGATTACACTAAGTTCATAATCGATTACTTTAGCAACGTTCTAAAAATCATTTCCGGATTTTAAACAAAACATCGATTATATAAAATCAATAATCGATTACTTCAGCAACGTTCTAAAAATCATTTCCAGATTTTAAGCAAAACATCGATTATATAAAATCAATAATCGATTACTTCAGCAACGTTCTAAAAATCATTTCCAGATTTTAAGCAGAACATCGATTATCTAGAATCAATAATCGATTACCTTATGGTATTTGAAAATCATTTGACAACGGACAGCTTCAACAATCGATTGTCCTTTGCAACAATCGATTACTTGTTATTTTCTGAAAATCATAAAACTTACTGTCTCAGTGATAATCGATTATCTAAAGACATAATCGATTACTTAATTAAATTTAAAATCACTGGAAGGCATCAACTCAACACAATCGATCACCATTAGTTCATAATCGATTATTTTGAGTATTGAAAAACTTTACCTCAACAACAATCGATTGTCATTTGTTCACAATCGATTATCATGCAGATTTGGAAAAACCTGATGTTCACTGTCTTACTCACAATCGATTACCATTAATTCATAATCGATTGTCATGCAGTCTTGGCTTAGAAACAATCGATTATCATAAGTACATAATCGATTATTTTAGCCCAGATTTTTGAGGCATGTTTAGAAAACATTTTGTCTAATGTAAATATGCATGATTTAAAATCTTTTTGACACAGAATTAAATATGCATGATTTTGGAAAATAGTTTTATGAGAGAGGCCATACTATAAGTCAAGTTATAGGATCGAGATTACAGTTTTAGAACAACTCAATAACAATTAAAAGCTATATCTTGAACTTCAATCTTATTCGCAACCATTGTGCGCTTGTACTTGAATTCCGTCATATATCAATTTTTGTTTCGTTTGTCATTCATCAAAACCTACAAAAGAGTACACGTTTAGTATATTGCATTGAGAACGTGTTTCTAACAAATCACACCCCATGGCAGGTGCGGGGTTGTAGTGATTGGGGATTATGACATGGTCCATCCTGTGAGTTGAATAAATTATTGGCGTCTGATACACACATTGTGTTGTTGATAATTGCGATTAATGCCATGTTTGGGGCCTTGTGCCGATCTGTAGTACCCGTCTAGGGTGAATATCTGTGTGATAACATGATTGCATAATCATTGATCTCAGTCCTGTGTTTAATCATCGAAATGAAAAGCCAAGTCACTTTTCCTGAAATTAAATAATTAAATTATATTTACCTTAATAATCGGAAAAATGGGAAATTAGATTGAATATGTTTATGTGACTCATATGCATATTGTGTACTGAGCATGGGTCGGGCTGCACGCTATATCGGATATATATATATTGATATTGTGTTTGGGCTGAAGGAGCCCCTCCAGAGTCTGTACACACACCCAGTGAGCGTCGTCGACGTTAAATGGATCGGGTTGTACGTTCCGCAACGAATTCATATGCATTCATTGCATTATTTTTATCTAATACTTGGTTGTTGTTGTGTTACTGTTATGTTGTTTGCCTGTAGCTAAGTTATAGGATTGTTAGTTATAGCTTTGCATTGTGGTCTTTCGTGGATTTCTTACTTTCAGTCATTTTCTATACTTATTATTCACTGAGTCGGTAGTACTCACCCCTACTCACTGCACCTTGTGTATAAATTCAGGTGCACTGGAGGCTTAGCTGATTCTCGTAGTCTCCAGAGATATTTCAGAGTTGTTGAGGTAGCTGCATGACGTTCGCAGGACCTGTATGCTCTTCATTATTTCTTCATTTTATCATTATTATATACGTTCCCAGATTTTAGTGTGGTATTCAGATACTATTTTTATTACTCAGTTTTATTTAGAGGCTCTAGACTCGTGACCCCCAGATCATATGGGTGTGCTTTTGAATTTCATATTCTAATTATATCATATTTTTAATATTTTTGGATTATTATATTGTTAATTTCTCGGTTTGAGACTTAAATGTTTTTCGTTGGAAGCGATTGTTGGTCAGGCTTACCTAGAGTTAGAGTTGGGTGCCATCACGATCGGGTCTGGGTCGTGACAAGTTGGTATCAGAGCCTAGGTTACTAGGACCCATAAGTCGTGAGACGATTTAGTAGAGTCTTGTTTATGGGTGTGTTGTGCACCACACTTATAAGCAGGAGGCTACAGAAATTTTAGAAAACATCTCAATTTCTTGAAATTCATATCGTGCGGTTTGATAAAGTGAAAAACTAAAATTATGTATTCTATTCTCTCGCAGATGGCGAGAACTCGCTCTAATAGAAGTGGAGGACGACCACCAGTACCACTCGCTAGAGGCCGTAGATGTGGCCGTGGTGTTGGACGAGGCAGACAAGCAGGGGCAGCACCTGTAGACCCACCAGCTGCCCAGGTCCAGGATCAGCCTCCAACTGTTGATGCTCCAGCTGCACCTATTCAGACACCGGCAATGCCCATCATGATTCTTCATCTCTAGGAGGCTTTGGCCCAGATTTTGTCCGTCTACACTGGCCTGGCTCGGGCAGTTTCAGCCACTACAGCAGCGGCTACTTCTCAGACCTGGGGTGGTCATCAGACCCCCGATGCTCGCACTCCACGGTATTTTTGGAGAAGTATGTGCCCCAGTCTCACAGGGAGGAGCTGCATCGTCAGTTCGAGTGGTTGACTCAGGGTGATATGTCAGTGACTCAATATGAGTTACGGTTTACTCAGCTGGCTAGTCACGCTATGTGGATGATCCCAACAGATAGAGAGAGGATCAGGAGGTTTATAGATGGATACTATCCGATCCGTATATTGATGACTAGAGAGAGGGCTACAGCAGCTACTTTTGAGGAGTTTGTTGATGTGGCTCGTCTGATTGAGACAGATTGCCGTCGGGAGCGTGTGGAGAGAGAGGCTAAGAGGCCTCGAGGTTCAGGTAATTTCAGCAGCGCTCCATCTAGGGGCCATTTCCAGCAGGGTACAGGTCGCTCCTTCTAGCCTCCTCAGTCCAGACGCACAGAGTCCAGTGGAGCCTCTTCAGGCCGGGGCCATCAGGGACATCATCAGAGTCAGCCTGCATTGAGTGCTCTTCCAGCCTAGAGCTCTGCTCCTGCTCTTTCAGCTCAGGGTTCGTCAGCAGCGAGGGGTTCTTGTTTGTCCCCCTCTCTGACTTTAGTTCATTGCTATGATTGTGGTGTGTTGGGTCACGTAAGGAGGTAGTGTCCTTGACCCCGTAGTAGGCAGCCTCAGCAGAGGGATCAGCCCTCGTCTTCTGCACAGGTTTCTTCAACTTCAACTTAAATAGCCAGGGGTGGAGGCCAAGTAGTCAGAGGTCGTCCCATGGGTGAGGACCGTTCTGGCGGTGGTCATGCCCGTTTCTATGCCCTTCTAGATCAGAGGGACACTATTGCCTCGGATGCAGTTATCACAAGTATTATCTCAGTCTTCCACAGGAATGCTTCTGTTTTATTTTATCCCAGATCTACCTATTCATATGTGTCCTCTTATTTTTCTCATCGTTTGGGTACGACCCGTGGTTGTCTTGCCTTGCCCGTGCATGTATCTACCCCGGTTGGTGATACTATTATTGTGGATCATGTGTATTGATCCTGTCTGGTATATATTGGGGGTCTAAAGACCCGAGTTGATTTATTATTATTGGGCATGGTGGATTTCGATGTAATTTTTGGTATGGATTAGCTATCTCCGTACCATGCTATTCTGGAATGTCATGCTAAGACAGTTACACTAGCTATTTTGGGTATTCCGAGGATCGAGTGGCGAGGCGTGAGTGACTATGTACCTAGAAGGGTGATTTCTTTCTTAAAAGCCCAACGGATGGTTGGCAAGGGGTGTTTATCATATTTCGCTTTCGTGAGATATGTGGAAGCCGAGGCTCCTAGCCTTGATTCGGTTCCCGTTGTTAGGGATTTTACTGATGTGTTTCCAGCAGACTTGTCGGGCATGCCGCCAGACAGGGACATTGACTTCGGTATTGATCTGGTGCCGGGCACTCAGCCCATCTCTATTCCTCCCTATTGTATGGCACCAGCAGAGTTAAAAGAGTTGAAAGAACAGCTTCGGGAACTCCTGGATAAGGGGTTCATTCGCCCGAGTGTCTCACTTTGGGGTGCACCGGTGTTATTTGAATATGGAACAATGAGAATGTGCATTGACTACATGAAACTGAATAAGGTGACAGTGAAGAACAAGTACCCATTACCCCGTATTGAGGATTTATTTGATCAGCTCCAGGGAGCGAGGGTATTCTCTAAGATTGACCTTCGATCAGGCTATCACCAGCTAAATATTAGGGAGTCAAACATTATGAAGATGGCTTTTAAGACAAGATATGGGCACTATGAGTTTCTAGTGATGTCTTTCGAGCTGACTAATGCCCCACCCGCGTTCATGCACTTGATGAACAGTGTATTTTGGCCTTATCTAGATTCTTTTGTGATTATGTTTGTTAATGACATTCTGGTGTATTCCCGTAGCCAGGAGGAGCACGCACAACACTTGAGGGTGGTCTTGCAGCGATTGAGAAAGGAGAAGCTTTATGCAAAATTCTCTAAGTGTGAATTCTGGCTTAATACTGTGACCTTTCTGGGACATGTGGTGTCCAGTGGTGGTATTCAGGTCGACCCAAAGAAACCTGAGGCGGTGCAGAGTTGGCTCAGACCATCCTCAGCTATTGAGATTCGGAGTTTCCTCAGTTTGGCGAGTTATTACCGCAGATTCGTTCAGGTTTTCTCATCTATTGCTCAGCTTTGACGAAGTTGACTCAGAAGAATGCTCCTTTAATGTGGTCATATGAATGCGTGGAGAGCTTCCAGAAGCTCAAGTCGGCTTTGACCACAGCTCTGGTATTAGTATTACCATCAACTTCAGGCTCTTACACAGTGTATTGTGATGCTTCAAGAGTTGGGATCGGTTGTGTGTTGATGCAGGAGGGTAGAGTTATTCCGCTGCTTGGTGTTGGCGAGTCTGATTTCCCAGTCTTCTTTGTATGACTGCATCAGCGAGAGGCAGTATGATGACCCGTATTTGCTTGTCCCGAAGGACAGGGTCCAGCATGATGATGCGAGAGATGTGACCATTGGAGATGATGGCGTATTGCGAATGCAGGGCCGGATTTGCGTGCCCAATGTGGATGGTCTCCGGGAGGTTATTTTAGATGAGGCTAATAGCTTGTGGTATTCGATTCATCCGGGTGCCGCGAAGATGTACCAGGATTTGAGACAGCATTACTGGTGGAGGAGAATGAAAAAGGATATTGTTAATTACGTGGCTCGGTGTCTCAACTGTCAGCAAGTCAAATACGAGCACCAGAGGCCCGGTGGTGTATTCCAGCGGATGGATATTCTATAGTAGAAATAGGAAAACATTACAATGGATTTTGTGAGTGGTCTTCCTCGTACCTCGAGGAAGTTTGATTCGGTTTAGATGATTCTGGATAGGCTGACTAAGTCCGCGCTCTTCATTCCAGTATGTACTACCTATTCATCGGAGAAGTTAGCAAAGATTTTCATTCGAGAGATTGTACGATTTCCTTGGGTCCCGGTTTCCATTGTATTAGATCGGGGTACCGTGTTTACTTCCCAGTTCTGGAGGACCTTTCATCGTGAGTTGGTCACACAGGTACAGTTGAGTACAACATTTCACCCACAGACGGACGGACAGTCCGAGCGTACGATTCAGATATTAGAGGCCATGCTACGTGCATGTGCTATTAACTTTGGAGGTTGTTGGGCTGAATTCTTTCCACTTGCGGAGTTTGCGTATAATAACAGCTATCAATCCAACATTCAGATGGCGCCATATGAGGCCTTATACAGGAGACGGTGTAGATCTCCGGTTGGTTGGTTTGAGCCCGGCAAGGCTAGATTATTGGGGACATAGTTAGTTCAGGATGCCTTAGAGAAGGTGAAAGTAATACAGGAGAGACTTCGTACTACTCAGTCGAGCCAGAAGAGTTATGCGGACCGGAAGGTTCGAGATGTATCTTATGCCGTGGGCGAGAAGGTCTTGTTGAAGGTTTCGCCTATGAAAGGCGTTATGAGGTTTGGAAAGAAAGGGAAGCTGAGTCCAAGGTTCATTGGGCCTTTTGAAATACTTAGGAGAATTGGGGAGGTGGCCTATATGCTTGCCTTGCCACCTAGATTATCGGGAGTTCACCCGCTGTTTCATGTTTCTATGCTCCGGAAGTATGTTGGGAACTCGTCTCAATTGTTAGACTTCCATCACGATCCAGTTAGATGAAGATCCGACCTATGATGTGGAGCCGAAGGCTATTTTGGGTCATCAAGTTCGAAAGTTAAGATAAAAGGACATAGCTTCGATGAAGGTGCAGTGGAGAGGTCAGCCCGTGGAGGAAGCCACTTGGGAGACCGAGCAAGCGATGAAGAGCAGATATCCTCACTTGTTTGATACTCCAGGTATGTTTCTTGACCCGCTCAAGGACAAACGTCTGTTTAAGTTGGGGAGGATGTAACAACCTGACCCATAGTCCCATGTATTTCTGCCCCGTTTTTCTCGTTTTATGCTGTTATATGTTTCATTTATGTATTTGGAGAGTTTGGAGTAATTCGGATGGAGTTTGGATAGAAATAAGACAATTAGTCTCTTTAAGAGAAAGTTAATTTGGAAAATTCAACCGAACGTTGACTTATGAGTTAGAGGGCTCAGAATGAATTTTCGATGATTCGAGTAGTTTTGGACGGTGGTTTGAGATTTATGAGAGAAATCAGTACTGAATTTGGAGGTCCGGTGTAGAATTAGGCTTGAATTGGCTAAGTTAGAAATTTGGCGAAGTCCGGTTGATAGGTGATATTTTGATCCAGGAGTCGGAATGAAATTTCAACTGTTGCAGTAGCTCCCTAAGGTGATTTTTTATATGTGTGCAAATTTTTAGATGATTCGGAGGTGTTTAGATCGGGTTTTGGTGCAAATGCAAGTTTCGGAAGTTTAAAATTAGCTTAGGCTTGAATCTATGGAAATTGGGTGATTTGATGTTTATGGTGGTTTTTTTATGCTACGAACAAGTTTAATGGAGTATTAAGACACATCTATTCTTTTGGTTGAGGTCCCGAGGGCCTCGGGGTGAATTCGTAAGGCCAGCGGAGAGTTTTAACTTGAAAATGTGCAGCGGAAAATTCAGCAGCAGTGCAGGCCTATTTTGGCCTTCGCAATCGCAAAGTATGGCTCGCGTTCGCGTAGAGTTAATGGCCTAAAGCATCGTGTTCCCATAGAGTTAATGGCCTAAAGCATCGCGTTCGCATAGTGTTGGTAGGTGAAGCATCACGTTCGTGTGGGAGGTAACGCGTTCGCGTAGAAGGGCCTGGGGTCCCTTCCTTGTTTTGTTCATCGCGAACGCATGGCTTGGACCGCGTTCGCGTAGAAGGGAGGACTCAAAGAATCGCGATCACGATGGTGTTGCCGCGTTCATGGAGAGCAACTGGCGAGTTAGCAGAATTTGTTCATTGCGAACGTGTGGCTTTGACCGCGTTCGCGTAGGGTTAAATAAGGGCGACAGAAGGGTTTTATATGTTATTTCATCCGCGAACCAAACATATTTTCCACCATTGTTAAGCAACCAAGAGAGCTTTTTGAGCAATTTGAAGTGGGTTTTCAGCGGGTATCAATTGGAGGTAAGTCTTTTGGCTTAAAAACATCATTTTTAGGAAGAATCAACCTCAAATTCCATGAAATTGTGTAGAAATTGTGAAGAACTAGAGCTTAGTTTTTAGAAACAAATTTTGGGGATTTGAAGGGTCAAACGGACTCCGTTTTTTGTGAACTTTATATGTAGGGACTCGTGGACAGACCAGGAATCCAAAGGTGTAAATTTCAGAAATTTTTGAGAAGTGGGCTCGGGGCTCGGGTTTTACCAACTTGGTGATTTTTAACATTTTTCGAATAATTTCAATTGGGTTATGTTTATTTAGCCTATAATAACCTATTCATTGTGGTTTTGAATATATTTGACGCTCGTAGGAGAAGATTTGAAGGGAAAAGGTATTGCAGACCAGTCTACGACCGGTTAGAGGTGAGTAGTTTGTATAGATGATGGCCTGAGGGTTTGAAACCCCGGCTTATCACATCGTGACGCTATGTTAGGGTGTGACGTGCACCACATGGTAGGTGCGGGGTTGTAAATGATTGGGGATTGTGACATGGTCCATCCCGTGAGATGAATAAATTATTGGCGTCTGATATGCACATTGTTTTGTTGATAATTGGTCTTACATGTTTGGGGCCTTGTGCCGATCTGTAGCTCCCATCTAGGGTGAATACCTGTGTGATAACATGATTGCATAATCATTAATCTCAGTCTTGTGTTTAATCATCAAAATGAAATTCCAAGTCACTTTTCCTGAAATTAAATAATTAAATTATATTTACCTTAATAATCGGAAAAATGGGAAATTAGATTTAATCTGTTTATGTGACTCATATGCATATTGTGGACTGAGCATGGGTCGGGCTACACGCCGCAGTGGATATATATATATATATATATATATATAAATATATTGATATTGTGCTTGGGCTAAAGGAGCCCTCCGGAGTCTGTACACACCCCCAGTTAGCGCCGTCGACGTTAAATTGATCAGGATGTACGTTACGTAGCAAATTCATATGCATTGCATTGTTTATCTGATACTTGGTTGTTGTTGTGATATTGTTATGCTGTTAGCCTGTAGCTAAGTTATAGGATTGTTAGTTATAGCTGTGCATTGTGGTCTTTCGTGGATTTCTTACTTTCAGTCATTTTCTATACTTATTATTCACTGAGTTGGTAGTACTCACCCCTACTCCCTGCACCTTGTGTGCAAATTCATATATACTGGAGGCTTAGCTGATTCTCGTAGTCTACAGAGATATTTCAGAACCGTTGAGGTAGTTGCATGGTGTTCGTAGGACCTGGCTGCTCTTCATTATTTCTTCATTTTATCATTATTATATATGTTCCCAGATTTTGGTTTGGTATTCAGATACTATTATTATTACTTTGTTTTATTTAGAGGCTCTAGACTCGTGACCCCCAGATTATATGGGTGTGATTTTGAATTTCATATTCTACTTATATCATATTATTAATATTTTTGGATTATTATTATGTTAATTTCTCGGTTTGAGACATAAATATTTTCGTTGGAAGCGATTGTTGGTCAGGCTTACCTAGCTTTAGGGCTGAGTGCCATCACGACCGGGTCTAGGTCGTGACACGTTTATGTTTGTGCATTTGAACTATTAGGATTATGTGTGTTTGTTTAGTTTTAGTCTGTTAGAATTGTATTGAATCAAAACTTGTTGGGATTTGAATCTTTGGGTTTGTATTGAACGTGGACTGTTTTATACATATGGTCACTAGAGTTGATAAATAGTCAATACTAGAGATCATTTTGATTTAGCTTGGTTGGTGAAGTAATACTTGGAAGTCATGAAAACTGGATTTGAGATTGAAATGAATTTGTGATTTTTATTAATAAATAGAAATTGCAACCTACGAGTGTCTGAATTTTTGATTTAGTATAGTATAATTAATGTCATTAATTTAGTAGTCTAATGCTCTACTAGAGTTTGGTAATTACAGCTTCATAAGTTAGCTTAGTCGAAAAACTAAAGTCACCAAGTTTAATCTCACTTTATCTTATGCTCTTTAAACTATTGTGTCAATTAATTTGCATAGAGAAGAATTGAAATGCCTGCAACATTGAATTGGTCGACCCTTGGGTTAACTGAAGATGCCTGAAGTTTGCAAATTTGACTTAGAACTTAATTGAGGGTAGGGGCTCGAACCCAGATCCTTTCGCCTTTATATGCCTCCAATGAGGCAGTTCCGTCTGGGCTTGTCCATGATTCACATCTGGGCCTAATTGATTCCCTTACAAGGAATGGGAAGTAAGGCTTGTACGCCATTTGAGCAGTACATCAAGATGAAGTAGAATTAAAGGTTACACCTTGTAGTCGGAACGCAATAAAATTTGGGTTTGAGTTAGGTAGCGGGTTCAAGCTAAAAGGCATTCCTTTTTGTTTGGACCCGGACTTGAACTCGGAATCCAAATTCTAATAACCAATTAGGATTTTTTATCTTTTCTTTTAGAGACAAAAACAAAAATAGAAAATATAGTCGCTTTTAGGTTTATCCTTTAAAATAAAATGAGACGAGCCTCGCCCAACAAAAATACAAATTGCGGGGCCCTCAATAAAGGTTTAATATTTAGAAAATTGGGAAGGGCCATTTAACGAATTTTACGACCCTCCCAAAAGATTACAACGCGTTAGATCCTATTAGGTGCGACTTTAATAAATTACTTTTCTATATACGGGTGGACATTTTATGCGGCCCAAATACAAACCCTAAAACGTTGAATAGAGTATGCCTAGGATTGCGGGTTCATTTGATGTGGCGCAATCCAAAAACACACTTTAAACGACGTTCACTTTCTTTTAAATAAATATTATATTAAATTAAACCGGTTAAGCATAAAATTGGCACATAGGCTCTTCATGTAATAAAATCAGATAAAACCTAAATGCAACAGTCGAGCGACCGTGCTAGAACCACGGAACCCAGGAATGCCTAACACCTTCTCCCGGGTTAACAGAATACCTTATCCAGATTTCTTGTTCGTGGACTGTGAACAGAGCCATCTTTTTCCTCGGTTCGGAATTCAATCGGTAACTTGGGACACCATTAATCTCCCAAGTGGAGAATCTGAATAGATAATAATAAAATCATGTTCCGATTGTCCTTTAAGTAGAAAAACTCCTTTACGCCCCTTTGCGGGGGTGTATAGCGAAAAAAGGATGTGTGACACTATGGGTATAGTGGAGACCAATGAGGTCGATTTTTACACCTTCAGGCATGCAAGATCCGCTAAGATTTGGTGGAGAGATTATTGCCTATCTAGACCAGCAGGATCTCCAGCTTTGACATGGGATCAGTTTGCGAAGTTGTTCTTGGAGAACTTTCTCCCTGTCACTCAGCGGGAGGCACTTAATAGACAGTTTGAGCGCCTCCATCAGGGCTCCGTGACAGTTACAGAGTATGAGACTAGATTTATTGATTTGGCACACCATGCAGTTGTTAGATAATACGCTTAACGCTAGAGGGGGGGTGAATAGCGTTATAATAAAATTTAGCGTAAACTTGCGGAAATTAAAATTTGCAGGAAATAATTAAGTGTGTTGAATAAACAAAAAGGAAAGAACGCACCGATGTATTCTGGTTCACCACAACACGTGGCTAGTCCAGTCCCCGAGAGACTCTCTCGAGATTTTCCACTAACTTGTCAAGCTTACGGGTGCTCAACAAACCTTTACAACTTAAGGACACAAGCCTTAACACCTTTGCTCGGAGATACAACACTCCAAGACTTCAACCAAGGAAACACAAGTTCCTTACAACAAGAGAATCACAATTCTCTTACAAGTGTACAAAACACTAAACACTCAAACAAAACACTCCTTAATGAGTAGATATGAGTAAAAGAAGTAAGCTCAAGATCACAACAACTATGGACAAGACTTTGGCTCTCAAAAGCTTTATGAAATGAATATAAAATGATAAACAATACTATGCAAGCTTATAGCAATAGAATGATCAGTTGTTGTGTGTTGTTGTGTTTAAAACGCTAAAATGAAACTGTATTTATAGTTGAAAAACTTGGCATTACCGTTGCCTAATTGCCAATTAAGAGTTGCTGATTTTACTCTGTGACAATCGATTGTCAGGAAGCCACAATCGATTGTTTGCCAATCGTTCAAAAAATCAATCCCAGATTTTACGCTTAACAATCGATTGTCCAAGATCAACAATCGATTATTGGCAACGTTCAAAAAATCATTTCCAGATTTTACGTAAAACAATCGATTATACCAAATCAATAATCGATTATTCAGCAACGTTCAAAAAATCCTTTCCAGATTTTAATATCAACAATCGATTGTACAAAATCAACAATCGATTACCTGACGGTATTTGAAAACTTTACGACAACGGTCAGCTTCACAATCGATTGTGCAATGTTAACAATCGATTATTTATCAGACTTTGAAAATCATTTTAGACACTGCCTCATGACAATCGATTGTTATATACTCACAATCGATTATTTAATAACTTTGAAAAAGCCTGGAAGACACTGCCTCAACACAATCGATTGTCATATGTTCGCAATCGATTATTTTGTGACTTTTAAAAATCTGATGGACACTGTCTCTTTACAATCGATTGTCATTAGCTTCACAATCGATTATTCTGAGTTTTGAAAAACTTTGATGTACATTGCCTCATCACAATCGATTGTCATAAGGTTCACAATCGATTGTCATGCAGGTTCGAAAAACCTTATGCTCACTGCCTTAACGCAATCGATTGTCATTTGTTCACAATCGATTGTCATGCAGTCTTGGCTTAACATAATCGATTATCATAAGTACATAATCGATTATCTTAGTCCAGTTTTTAGAGGCATGTTTAAAAATAATTTTGACTAATGAAAATATGCATGATTTAAAATCATTTAGCATTAAATTAAATATGCATGATTTTGTAAAAATAATTTTACGAGAGAAGCCATGTCATGAGTCAAGTTATCGGATCAAGAACACAATTAAGAACGACTCATTTAAACTATAAAACTTTGTCTTGTGCTTGAATCTCGTTATCCACCAATTGTGCGCTTGTACTTGAACTTCGTCATATATCAATTTGCGCTTCGTTTGTCATTCATCAAAACCTACACATAAGAACACACGTTTTAGTATAAAGCCTTGAGAACGTGTTTCCAACAATTTCCCCCTTTTTGATAATGGCAAACTTTAAGCGGGTTATGCAAATTAAACAGTTTATAAAGACGATTCAAGACAAGTATGTGTATGCCTCAACAAGTATGCAATTTGTTCCCCCTCAATCTATGGATTCCCCCTCAATTTAAGCTTATAAATATTGAGAGTGCATACCCGTTATCTTCCCCCTTTTGCCATTAGCAAAAATAATATAAGAAGATGCCAAAGATGTAAATAAAACTTGTTTATTTAATTGAAAGAGAAAAACGTGATTACTTAAAGATAGCACAATAACTCTAGTAATAGCATTACAATCGACTATTGATACGAGATAATCGATTATTAGACGACAGAAACCGATTTTTCTGAAGAAGACTTGATTATTGCGCGTCATGCTTTATAATTCCCCCTACCTTTAGGGCGATACCTGCAAAAATTCGTTAGACGTCTCCGACGCTCAAGTTAGAAATCATGTAAGATAAAAAGATGCAATGCATGACTTAGATCAACGTGGAGTCAAGAATCCCGAGTTCACTACGAATTCGGAAGGACTCTTTCTCTAGGGGCTTTGTAAAGATGTCGGCCAATTGGTCTTTGGTTTCAACAAATTTGATTTCGACATCGCCCTTGAGAACGTGATCTCTTATAAAATGATGTCTAATTTCAATGTGTTTTGTTCGCGAATGAAGAACGGGGTTCTTCGTCAAGCATATGGCACTAGTATTATCACATCTAAGAGGGATATGATCAAGACTTAGGCCATAGTCTAAGAGTTGTTGTTTCATCCATAGGATTTGAGCGCAACAACTCCCGCGGCTACATATTCAGCCTCGGTTGTGGACAACGCAACACTTACTTGTTTCTTGCTAAACCAAGAAACGAGAGAGCTATCGAGCAAATGGCAAGTGCCACTAGTGCTCTTGCGGTCCAATTTGCATCCAGCAAAATCGGAGTCGGAATAGCCAACGAGTTGGCATGAAGAACCTTTGGGGTACCATAGACCCACATTTGTAGTACCAACAAGGTACTTCAAAATCCGTTTTACCGCAGTAAGGTGAGACTCCTTCGGACACGATTGATAACGGGCGCATAAGCACATGCTAAACATGATGTCCGGACGACTAGCAGTAAGATAAAGAAGAGAGCCGATCATACCTCGATACTTCTTAGTGTCGACTTCCTTACCTTTCTCATCTTTGTCTAGATGATCGGATGTGCTCATGGGAGTCGCCATTGCTTTTGCATTGTTCATTTCAAATTGTTTCAGCAATTCTTTGCAATATTTGGCTTGGCAAATGAACGTACCTTCTTTCATTTGCTTTACTTGTAATCCCAAAAAGAATGTTAACTCACCCATCATAGACATCTCAAATTCGCTTGTCATAAAATCGGAAAATTCCTTGCATAAGACATTGTTAGTAGCACCAAATATGATATCATCCACATATATTTGAACTAATAAAATTTCATTGTTTTTATGTTTAACGAAAAGGGTAGTGTCAACTTTCCCTCTAATGAAATCATTTTCCAATAGAAATTTACTCAATCTTTCATACCAAGCTCGGGGAGCTTGTTTTAAACCATAAAGAGCCTTTTTAAGTTTGAAAACATGATCGGGAGATTTAAAATCTTCAAAACCGGGGGGTTGTTCAACATAAACTTCTTCTTGAATAACACCATTTAGAAAAGCACTTTTCACATCCATTTGATATAAATTGAAATTCATAGAAGAGGCAAACGCGAGCAATAGACGAATAGCTTCTAATCTAGCTACGGGAGCATATGTTTCTTCATAGTCAATACCCTCTTCTTGATTATAGCCTTTTGCTACAAGCCTAGCTTTGTTTCTAGTGATTACACCATTTTCATCTAGTTTGTTCCAAAAAACCCATTTCGTACCAATTATGGTATGATTTTCGGGTCTTGGCACCAAATCCCAAACGTCATTCCATTTGAATTGGTTAAGCTCCTCTTGCATTGCCAAGGTCCAAAATTCATCCCCAATTGCTTCGGAGATGGTTGTTGGTTCAATTTGAGACACAAAAGCAGTATGTCCTAAGGTGTTCTTAAGGGAGTTTCGGGCACTTACCTTTTCTCCGACGTCCCCAATTACCTGTTCGAGAGGGTGATCTTTGATTGTCCTCCACTCGTTAGGCGTTTTCGTTTCATTCTCCAATTGTGGCGCTTCCTCCGTTGGTTGTTTCAAAGATTCGTCTTGATTTTCTTTAGGCGTTTCCTCTTGTATTTTGTCTTTCAAGCTATCTAAGATACCTGCAAGATCAAAACCAGTATCCTTTCTCGCCAAGCGAGCATTATTTTCGGCAAATACAACATGAGGGGATTCCTCCACAGTTTCGGTTCTTTTATTAAAGACCCTATATGCTTTGCTACGTGAAGAATAACCAATGAAAATTCCCTCATGTGGACTAAGCATCAAAATTTCCCAATTGATCTTTGCCATTGTTATGAATAAAACATTTACAACCGAATACTCAAAGATGGGAGATATTTGGTTTCCTTCCCTTATAGAGTTCATAGGGAGTTTTCATGAGTATAGGCCTTATGACTACTCTATTTAAGATGTAGCATGCGGTACTCACGGCATCCGCCCAAAAATATTTGGGAATCTTAGCCTCTTCGAGCATGGTTCTAGCCATCTCTTCCAGACACCTATTTTTCCTTTCCACCACCCCATTTTGTTGTGGTGTTCGTGGAGCGGAAAAGGCATGCTCGATACCGAGTTCGTCACAAAAGTCCGCAAAGAGATTGTGATCAAACTCTCCCCCATGATCACTTCTAATTGAAGTGAAGGTTGTTTCCTTCTCGTTTTGAACACGCTTAAGAAAATATTTAATATTATGAAAAGCATCACTTTTATTGGCAAGAAATAAAGTCCAAGTAAATCTAGAATAATCATCAACAATCACAAAAGCATAACGATTTCTTCCTAGACTTTCAATGCGAGATGGTCCAAATAAATCCATGTGAAGCAATTGCAATGGTCTAGAAGTTGAAACAAAATTTTTGGATTTGAAAGATGCTTTTGTTTGCTTCCCTTTTTGACAAGAATCACAAATAGAGTCATTTTCAAATTTCAAATTTGGAAGACCAATAACTAAGTTTTGTGAAATCAATTTGTTCAAAAGATGCATGTTTATATGAGCAACTCTACGATGCCATAGCCAAGTATCATCCTCTTTGCTCATAAGATAATCAACATATTCGGGTGAGGAATTAGTAAGATCAACCATATAAATATTATCCACTCTAAAACCACGAAGGATAATTTTAAAAACACTACGTCTAAACACTAAGCATTCATCCGAATCAAATAGGGCAAGATTTCCCTTGTCACATAATTGACTTATGCTCAAGAGATTATGCTTTAAACCTTTAACAAGTAATATATGCTTAATAGAGGAATTTTCATCCTTACCGACCGATCCGATGCCAATAATCTTTCCTTTATTGTTATCCCCAAAAATCACACTTCCTCCTTCTTTGTGTTCTAGTTAAAGGAATTTGGATTCGTCTCCCTTCATATGTTTGGAGCATCCACTATCAAGGTACCATAGTACACTTGATCCCTTCAAACACACCTACAAAACAAATTAATGCGTTTTAGGTACCCATGTCATTTTGGGTCCTTGAGGGTTAGGCATATCATAATGATGTGATTGAGTGATATGTCTATGTCGTGTAAAACATGCAGGGGCAATATGACCAATGCGTCTACAATAATGACAAGTCACGTTGGGGTTATGCATCCTTCTAGGTTCATAGTAACTTGATGGACGAAAATGAATTACTCTATTTTTATTCTGACTATTGCGCATTTCATGAGAACCATTTCTCCTACTATTAGTTCTAAAATGAGCAGCATTTCTAGAGTAATGGTCATGTCTAGATGTTCTAAAAGGTTCAAAACTCCTTCTAGTGTTTGGCCTAGAATATGCATCATTTCTAGGGTAGTCATTTCTAGGTGGTAAGTCATTTCTAGGTCTTCTAAAATGTTCAACATTTGTTCTAGCATGCATATTTGTTCTAGGATTGCTATTTCTATGATAAGCATTTGTTTTATTAATCCTAGGTTGAGCCTTAGGTGGTTGGGGTTTGGCTTCAACCTTTTCTTTAGGCTCATTCATAAAACCTATGCCATGCTTGGTTGACTTCAAATTAACAAGGACCTCATTCAAGTTTTTGTGGGAAGAATTAAACTTATCTAAGGTACCTTTAAGTCTATCTACCTCATTTTTGAGATGCATGCAAGAAGAGCAATTTTTAATAGAACTTTCGGGCTTGTCGGCGCTTCTTTTTCCGAAAAACTTGTTTTCCTCTTTCAGCTTCTCATTTTCTAAAACCAGTTTTTCTAACTCCTTTTCTTTTAAAGAAAGCTGTTTTTGAAAATCTTTTTCTTTTAGAGAAGCATTTTCTTTTATGCTCTTGACATTTTTTGAAGCTTTAATAAATTCAGTATATAGCTCATCAAAAGCAGTTCGCATTTCTTCAAGAGTAAAGAAGTTTTTAGAGGAGATTTGACATACCTCATCTTGCTTGTCTTCTTGCGCCATAAGGCAAAGGTTTGCGGCTTCGTCTTCTTCTTTTTCGCTTGACTCATCTCCGGAGTCTCTTCCCCAAGAAATGTATGCACGTTGCTTCTTAAAAGGTTTCTTCTCCTTTTTGATGTTTGGGCAATTTGATTTGATGTGCCCGGTTTCACCGCATTCATAGCACTTTATTTGCTCGCCTTGCTTTTTGCCCTTTTGTTCATACTCCTTTCGCATGAACTTTTGAAATCTTTTGATAACGAGTCCAAACTCGTTGTCTCCGTCCTCATCAACTTGAGGTTGGCTTGTGCTTGCTTTAAGCGCTATTCTTTGCCTCCTTTGATCATCAACAAGAGGGTTAAGTATTGTAGATTCATAAGTCTTAAGGTTACCTCTTAATGCGTCGATTGTGACATTTGAGACGCTAATGGATTCTTGAATTGCGTCGGCCTTTGATCGCCATGCCGGAGTGAGACTTCTAAGAATTTTTCGAACAAGTTCTCTATCCGTGAATGTCTTCTTGAGGGCATGTAGGTCATTTACGATTATTGAAATCGTTCGAACATTTCATCCACCTTTTCACCTTCCTTCATGTGAAATAATTCATAAGCATGTGTTAGGAAATCAATTTTAGCTTCCCTTACCTGGTCCGTACCTTCGTATGTAATTTCCAGCTTGTCCCACATTTCCTTTGCCATTGTGCAACACGATATTTTCCTGTAATCGTCAGCATTAATAGCACAATATAATAAATTAATTGCGTTAGCATTATTTTGAACCTTTCGGATATCATCCGCGTCATATTCTTCTTTGGACTTGGGAACCCATTCGTTTTCAACCTTATTGGTTGGAATTTGATTTCCCTTTGTTATCACCTTCCAGAGATGAAAATTGTTTGCTTGAACGAAGATTTTCATCCTCTCCTTCCAGTACGTATAGTTTGTACCGTTGAATAGTGGTGGTCGGGTGGAGCACTGTCCTTCCTCTATTCCTGCAAAAGAATCACGAGTAGAAGCCATGGAAGTTTCTCTCAAACTGTTAAGTCTTCAGAGAGTTGGGCTCTGATACCAATTGTTAGATAATACGCTTAACGCTAGAGGGGGGTGAATAGCGTTATAATAAAATTTAGCGTAAACTTGCGGAAATTAAAATTTGGAGGAAATAATTAAGTGTGTTGAATAAACAAAAAGGAAAGAACGCACCGATGTATTCTGGTTCACCACAACACGTGGCTAGTCCAGTCCCCGAGAGACTCTCTCGAGATTTTCCACTAACTTGTCAAGCTTACGGGTGCTCAACAAACCTTTACAACTTAAGGACACAAGCCTTAACACCTTTGCTCGGAGATACAACACTCCAAGACTTCAACCAAGGAAACACAAGTTCCTTACAACAAGAGAATCACAATTCTCTTACAAGTGTACAAAACACTAAACACTCAAACAAAACACTCCTTAATGAGTAGATATGAGTAAAAGAAGTAAGCTCAAGATCACAACAACTATGGACAAGACTTTGGCTCTCAAAAGCTTTATGAAATGAATATAAAATGATAAACAATAGTATGCAAGCTTATAGCAATAGAATGATCAGTTGTTGTGTGTTGTTGTGTTTAAAACACTAAAATGAAGCTGTATTTATAGTTGAAAAACTTGGCATTACCGTTGCCTAATTGCCAATTAAGAGTTGCTAATTTTACTCTGTGACAATCGATTGTCAGGAAGCCACAACATACATTTTTGCCAATCGTTCCAAAAATCAATCCCAGATTTTACGCTTAACAATCGATTGTCCAAGATCAACAATCGATTATTGGCAACGTTCAAAAAATCATTTCCAGATTTTACGTAAAACAATCGATTATACCAAATCAATAATCGATTATTTAGCAACGTTAAAAAAATCCTTTCCAGATTTTAATATCAACAATCGATTGCACAAAATCAACAATCGATTACCTGACGGTATTTGAAAACTTTACGACAACGGTCAGCTTCACAATCGATTGTGCAATGTTAACAATCGATTATTTATCAGACTTTGAAAATCATTTTAGACACTGCCTCGTGACAATCGATTGTTATATACTCACAATCGATTATTTAATAACTTTGAAAAAGTCTGGAAGACACTGCCTCAATACAATCGATTGTCATATGTTCACAATCGATTATTTTGTGACTTTTAAAAATCTGATGGACACTGTCTCTTTACAATCGATTGTCATTAGCTTCACAATCGATTATTCTGAGTTTTGAAAAACTTTGATGTACACTGCCTCATCACAATCGATTTTCATAAGGTTCACAATCGATTGTCATGCAGGTTTGAAAAACCTGATGCTCACTGCCTTAACGCAATCGATTGTCATTTGTTCACAATCGATTGTCATGCAGTCTTGGCTTAACATAATCGATTATCATAAGTACATAATCGATTATCTTAGTCCAGTTTTTAGAGGCATGTTTAAAAATCATTTTGACTAATGAAAATATGCATGATTTAAAATCATTTAGCATTAAATTAAATATGCATGATTTTGTAAAAATAATTTTACGAGAGAAGCCATGTCATGAGTCAAGTTGTCGGATCAAGAACACAATTAAGAACGACTCATTTTAAACTATAAAACTTTGTCTTGTGCTTGAATCTCGTTATCCACCAATTGTGCGCTTGTACTTGAACTTCGTCATATATCAATTTGCGCTTCGTTTGTCATTCATCAAAACCTACACATAGGAACACACGTTTTAGTATAAAGCCTTGAGAACGTGTTTCCAACAGCAGTTGTGATACTCCCTACAGATAAAGAGAGGGTCCGGAGATTCATTGACGGATTGATTCAGCCGATCCGTCTTCAGATGGCCATGGGAGTTGGTAGTGATATTAACTTTCAGGAGTCCACCAATGCAGCCCACCGGGTAGAGATGGCACTCGCTCGAGGAGGTGGTTAGGTGTCAGATAAGAGGCCTCGACATTCTGGTAGGTTCAGTGGTACCTCATCTGGAGGTAGGGATTCATATGATAGAGGTCATTCCCCGAGGTCCTTTCAGTCAGCCCTCCAGGTTTCTCATGGTACTCCAGGTGGTCGCAGTTGTCAGCCACAGTATTCTGACCAGCAACTCTTCAGCTCATCATCAGCTCATCAGTGCATCACCACTTCGATATTCTCAGCAGCCGATAGCTTGCTTCACTTGCGGCGACCTGAGGCACATTGCTAAGTATTGCCCTCGAGCTTCCAGCAGTTCACAGCAGCATGGTCCTCGTCCCATGATCCAGGCAGCAGGTGATCCCCCTGCCACCCAGCTAGCTAGAGGCGGGGGTAGAGGCCATATAGGTAGAGGTAGGGAGCATAGAGGTCGAGCTCAGACCGCAGAGGCAGAGGTCAGCCCGGAGCATATCATCCCAAAGACACAGTTCAGGGCGGTGGGGGCCAGCCCTATTGCTATGCTTTGCCGGCCAGGCCAGAGGCCGAGTCATCATATGTCTTGATTATAGGTACTATTCTGGTTTGTGATAGGGGTGCTTCCGTGTTATTTGACTCGGGATCTACATATTCTTATATGCCGTCCTATTTTGCACCCTATTTAATCATGCCTAGTGAGGCTTTGGGCATTCTTATATATGTGTCCATACCAGTTGGTGATTCTATAGTGGTTGACCGAGTGCATTGTTCATGTGCGGTGCTATTCGAGGGTCTTGAGACCCGTGTCGACTTATTGCTCTTAGATATGGTGGACTTTGATTTTATTTTGGGGATGGATTGGTTGTCCCCATATCATGCTATTTTGGATTGTCATGCCAAGACCGTGACCTTGGCTTTGCCAGATTTGCCTCAACTTGAGTGGAGAGGGACCCCATGTCATGCCACCCGCAGTGTTATTTCTTATATCGAGGCTCGACGTATGGTCGAGAAGGGGTGTCTAGCATATCTGGCGTATGTTCGCGACTCCAGCACAAAGGTTCCATATATTGACTATGTTCCTATTGTTCGGGAGTTCCCCGAGGTTTTCCCTTCAGACCTGGCGGGCATGCGGCCCAACAGGGATATTGATTTCTGTATTGATATGGCTCCGGGCACTCAGCCTATTTCCATTCTGCCATATCGCATAGCCCCGTCAGAGTTGAAAGAGTTGAAGGAGAAGCTTCAGGAGTTGCTTGATAAGGGTTTCATTTGACCTAGTGTATTTCCTAGGGGTGCACCAGTGTTATTCGTGAAGAAAAAAAGATGGGCCGATGAGGATGTGCATTGATTACTAGCAATTGAACAAGGTGACGATAAATAACAAGTATCCACTACCGAGGATTGACGATTTGTTCGACTAGCTTCAGGGTGCCAGGGTGTTCTCGAAGATAGATTTTAGGTCTGGTTATCATCAGCTGAGGATTAGGGTGTCTGATATCCCTAAGACAGCATTTCGCACTCGGTATGGGCATTATGAGTTTTTGGTCATGTCGTTTGGGTTGACCAATGCCCCGGCAGCATTCATGGAGTTGATGAACCAAGTGTTCAGGCCCTATTTGGATTTGTTTGTGATTGTATTTGTTGATGATATTTTGATATAATCCCGAGATCAGGAGGAGCATGAGCAGCAACTCAGAGTGGTTCTTCCGACTCTGAAGGATAGTCAGTTGTACGCCAAGTTCTCAAAGTGCAAGTTTTGGTTGAGTTTAGTCGCATTCCTGGGTCATGTCGTATCAGTAGAGGGTATCCAAGTAGACCCGAATAAGATAAAGGCAGTCAATAACTAGCCTCAACCAGCTTCAGCTATAGAGATCTGAAGCTTCTTGGGGTTAGTTAGTTATTACAGACGTTTTATGGATACGTTTTTATCCATCTATGCCCCAATGACTAGATTCACCCAGAAAGGTGCCCATCTCAGGTGATCAGATGAGTGCGAGGAGAGCTTCCAGAAGCTCAATATAGGTCTGACTACGGCACCGGTATTGGTTTTGCCCATGGGATTTAGGTCTTATACTGTTTATTATGATGCTTCCCCCACTGGGGCTTGGCGCAGTGTTGATGCAGAATGGCAAGGTCATAGCATATGCTTCGAGGCAGTTGAAGATCCACGAGAAGAATTATCCAGTTCATGACCTAGAGTTGGCAGCTATTGTTCATGCCTTGAAGATCTGGAGGCATTATTTATATGGTGTGACGTGTGAGGTGTACACACATCACAAGAGCCTTCAGTACTTGTTCAAACAGAAAGAGTTGAATTTTAGACAGCGGAGGTGGTTGGAGTTGTTTAAAGACTATGATGTTTCCATCTTATACCACCCGGGGAAAGGCTAATGTGGTGGCCGATGCACTGAGTAGGAAGTCCGCCAGCATGGGTAGTCATGCATGTATTCCAGTCAGTCAGAGACCGCTTGCCTTGGATGTTCAGGACTTGGCCAATCGATTTGTGAGATTGGATATTTTCGAGCCTAGCAGGGTGTTAGCTTGCACGGTTGCTCATTCGTCGTTGATGGAGCATATTCGGGAGCGATAATTTGATGATTCCCATTTGTGTGTCCTGAGGGACACGGTACAACGGGGAGGTGCTAAGAAAATGACTTTAGGAGATGATGGTGTATTGATATTGCATGGGCGAGTTTGTGTGCCCAATGTTGACGATATTCGGGAGTCGATCTTAGCGGAGGCCCACAGGTCTCGGTATTATATTCACCTGGGCGTCGCAAAAATGTATTAGGATTTGAAACAGCATTACTGGTGGCGCATAGTAAAGAAATACATCATTGCATATGTGGCTCGTTGTCTGAATTGTCAATTGGTGAAGTACGAGCATCAGAGGCCCAGTGGGTTATTTCAGAGGATTGAACTTCCCGAGTGGAAGTGGGAAAGAATCACCATGGATTTTGTTACTGGCCTTCCGATGACTCGGAAGACGTTTGATGCTATATGGTTTATTTTTGATAGGCTGACCAAGTCAGCGCATTTTATTCCAGTTGCCACCACTTACGCATCCGAGAGATATGCTGATATTTATATCAGAGAGATCGTTCACCTTCATGGGGTGCCCATATCTATTATTTCGGACCGAGGTCAGTAGTTTACCTCGCATTTCTGGAGAGCGGTACAGCATGAGTTTGGCACCCAGGTACAGTTGAGTACATCATTTCACCCCCAGACGGGCGGTCAGTCCGAGAGGACTATTTAGATTTTTGAGGATATGCTCCGAGACTGCGTTATTGATTTTGGAGGCTCGTGGGACCAGTTCTTACCTTTAGCAGAGTTTGATTACAACAAAAGTTACTAGTTCAGCATTCAGATAGCACTGTATGAGACGTTGTATGGTAGGCAGTGTCGTTCCCCAGTCTGATGGTTTGAGCCGGGAGAGGCTCGGCTATTGGGTACAGATCTAGAACAGGAGGCCTTGAATAAGGTCAAGATCATTCAGGACAGACTTCGGTCAGCTCAGTATAGGCAGAAGAATTATGCAGGTCGTAAGGTCAGGATGTTGCTTTCATGGTTGGTGAGCGAGTATTGCTATGGGTATCGCCAATGAAGGGCAATGATGAGATTCGAGAAGAAAGGCAATCTTAGCCCTAGGTTTATTGGCCCATTTGAGATTCTTGATCACGTGGGGAAGGTGGCTTATAGACTCGCCTTTCCGCCTAGCTTGTCAGCCGTGCATCCGGTTTTTCATGTATCCATGCTTCGGAGGTATCACGACGATCCCGCCCACGTGTTAGATTCCAGTACTGTCCAATTGGACAAGGGTATGTCATATGAGGAGAAGCCGGTGTCTATTTTAGATCGGTTTGACAATTGAGGTCGAGAATTTTTCCTCCAGTACATGCTCAGTGGAGAGGTCATCTTCCTGAGGCATCGACCTGGGAGTCCGAGTCTGATATGTGGAGCCATTATCCCCATCTGTTCCCCGACTCAGGTACATCTTTCTTTTGTTCGTTTGAGGATGAATAGTTGTTTTAGAGGTGGAGGATGTGACGACCCAAAGGGTCATCACTGTAATTCTCTCTTTCCTTGCGCTTCCGATACCATAAAACCCTCTAATTGGGTCACCTCGACTTGCGTACGCAACCCGGCGCGAAGCCAAAAAGTTTTTATGCAGAAATATATGAATTTTGTGTCAAAAACTATGAAATTTGATAATAATATTGATGTAGTTGACTTCGATCAATATTTTGGGTAAACGGACCCAGACCCATGATGTGATGGTCCCAGAAGGTCCGTAGAAAAGTATAGGACTTGGGCGTATTCCCGGATTTGAAATCCGAGGTCCCAGGCCCCAGTACGGAATTTTTGAAAGAAATTATTTATCTGAAATTGATATGAGAAATTGAAATGAAAATGAGTTAGAAAGTGATGGTATCAGGCTCGTATTCTGGTTATGAGGCCCGGTACAGGTCTTAAATGAGCGTTAAGCGCTATCTGTAAAGTTTTGTTGAAAACGGACGTCATATGATGTGTTTCGGACTTGAAAATGAGAAGTACGAGTTTTATGGAAAGTTGGAAGAAATCATGTGTTTTGAGGTTTGATTCTATGTAAATGATATTATTTTGGCGATCTGATCGCACGAGTAAGTCAGTAGGATGCTTTTGGGGTTGTGCGGATGTTTGGGTTGGAGCCCCGAGGGCTCGGGTGAGTTTTGTATAGGCCATGAGTTTATTTTTGCATGTTGGAAAATTTCTGGTATGCCTGACTTGCACTCTTCGCAATTGCGAAGCCAGCCTCGCAATTGCGACAATCCCTCTAATGCAGCAGACTTCGCAAAAGCAAAGAAAACATCGCAAATGCAATGACTGTATGTTAGCCCAGTCTTCGCAAATGCAGACTTCTTCGCAAAAGCGAACCCCGACCAAAATCCCAGAGTTCGCAATTGCGGACTCCCCCTTCGCAAATGCAAATTCCACTCAATTCTGCCTTGTTCGTAGTTGCGAACATTTTCTCGCAAATGCAATATCCGCCTTTCTTCAGCATAGTTCGCAATTGTGAACACATTCTCGCAAATATGAGATCTGCACCTGTATATTTCATACTTAGCCAATTTTTAAGTTCATTCTTCGTATTTTCAAAACCCAAACTTCCATTGGCGATTTTCTCTCAACTCTTTCTTTCCCAAATCAATTGTAAGTAAAAGTTTACTCAATCTCTTCGATCTTTAATATCTTTTATCATGATTTCATCTTAAAATCAAAACTTTCATTGGTGAAAATGGGGGTTTGGGTAGAATTTAGGTTTTTCACTGACTTGGGTATTTGGACCTCAATTTGAGGTCTGATTTCAAAATAAAATGTAGATATGAACTCGTGGGGGAATGGGTAACCCAGTTTTGGTTCGAACCTAGGGTTTTGACCACGTGGGCCTAGGGAAATTTTGGGAATTTTTGGGTAAAACTTTGGGAAATTTATTTTTATGCATTCAATTGATTTAACTAGCATTTGTTGATATATTTGGGTAACTTGTGACTAGATTCGAGCGGTTTTGTTGCGAATTCGAGGGGTAAAGCTATCCTAGAGGCACGAATTGAGTTTGGAGATTTCCAGGTAAGTGTTTGATCTAACTTTGGCTTGAGGGAATATGATTAGAGTGTTCGATTATTATTTGCTAAATGATCCAGTACGGTGTATAGGCATGGTGACGAGTATCTATACAACGGTGTCTAGCATGACCGTAAGTCGTAAATGCTTTTGAATCAAAAGATATGATACAACTGTCTTGTAAGCTGATAGTTTCCATGTAAAGTGTTGGTAAAGAACGAAATGAATTAAAAGAGTTTGTGAATGAATGATTCCCTTGCCGGGACAAGTAGGCTGTTACTATTAAATTCTCCCTTGCCAAGATATTTGGGTTGTTAGTTGTACCCTTGTTGGGCTTAATTGTTATATTATTGTTCTCCCCTAATGGGACCTTCCTTGGAGAGAATAGTAGAGATAATCAATTATAATATAGGATCGTGTGGCACACCGATCACAACTTATATTGAAGATTGTTATTGGCATGAGATGCCGGTGACATTGTGCACGAAAAAAATGGGACCGTGTGGTCCGCCGTCCACTTATATACTACACTATGGGATCGTGTGGCGTGCCGTCCACTTATATACTATTCTATGTGATCGTGTGGCACGCCGCCCACTTATATACTACACTTTGGGATCGAGTGGCGCGCCGTCCACTTGTATATTACATTATGTGATCATGTGGCATACCGTCCACTGTAGATAGGTGTGTCATGAAACCCGAAATAGATCTGTTGTCGTTCTGATGTTCTAGTTTTATCTAGTTCTCCCCGATAACGTGTCCCCTCCCAGCTTTATTTGTATTATTTTATTATTGTTTCTTTCCCGTACTTGTATATCATATTGCACAGGTTGATTGTGGTAGGTCCTGTCTAGCCTCGTCACTACTTCGCTGGGGTTAGGTCAGGCACTTACGAGCACATGGGGTCGGTTGTGCTGATGCTACACTTCTGTGCCTTTTGTGCACAGGTCGGGAGACAGCTTACGGACCACAGTAGTAGATTGGGAGTGTGCCTTCAGTCCAGAGACTCCTAGGTAGTTCGCTAGCGTACGCGGGACATGTGTGTATGTGTGTGTATATATATAAGTCTCTTCTATTTCATTTCTGTTTGTTTTTATTGTATCGAAACAGACTCCTTATGTATTTTCCTCCAAACTCTTATTTGTAGTATTTTATAGTAGTCCGTAAGTACTGTGACAGTAAATCTTGGGTCGAGGATGATGTTAACTTTTTCCGCATTTTTTTCATTTAATATTAAATTAAGAATTCACCTTGAATTTATTGTTTTTATTATTATCTTGTTGAAAGTTAGCTAAAAAGGGTATGTTTAAGTTGGCTTGCCTAGCCCCGACAGTAGGTGCCATCACGACTCCCGTTGGTGGAAAATTCAGATCGTGACACCCGGCAAGGGAGATAACCAATAGAAATGATATCCCGATAAGGTCGCAATTTAATAACTCTTTCTCTTTTCACTTTTATTTCACAACTCGCTTTACCACTTGAGCCAATGCTCCAAAGGGTTCAATCAACTCACTTAATTTCACAATTCATAATATAACTTGAGCCATTGCTCCTCGATGTTCAAGAATCACAATTAGTTCCTTAAAAAATAGAAATCACCTTTAAAGCATAGATTATTCAACAAAATCATGAAAATTATATTATAAGACTCATGGTCATACTAGACACCAGCGTCACCGGGACTATACGTCGTACTCAACAATTATCACATAGCAAAAGGGACTCAACTTCTAATCCTTGAAGCTAAAGTTAGACCAAACACTTACCTCGAACTTCCACGGTCAACTCAAGCCTCAAACACCACTTTGACTTTCGAATTGGGCTTCAAATCAATCGTATCTACAAGTTACTTAATTATATATATAAATGCTAAATGAATCAACCCCAATGCATGAAAATGAGTTTTCCAAAATTTCACCCAAAAAGTCAAAAATCGCCCCGGCTCACATGGTCGAAACTCGAGGTTCGGACCAAACTACGGTTACCCATTCCCCCACAAATCCAAATATATAATTTATTTTGACATCAGACCTCAAATTGAGGTCCAAATCCCTAATTTTAGAAAAACCTAGGTTCTACTCAAAACACCCAATTTCTCGATGAAAATCTTTGATTTGAAGTTGAAATCATGTTAAAAGATGTTAATGAGTGAAGAAAATAAGTTAGAAATCACTTACCGACATTTTGGAGAAGAAAGGTTGTTTGAAAAACCTCCTTTTATGTTTTTGGAGTTTTTAAAAGTGAAAAATAACTGAAAATCCCGTCTATTTATACCCCTCTCAAGCCCCCTGTGCGGACCGCACCAAACGGACCACGGCCGCACATGCCTTCCTAAAGGGGTTTTGACACTGCTACCCACAAAAATAAAATTATTTACCCTTGTCTACCCATTTATTTTTTCTACCCATAAACTAATTATATTTCCTACACATAGTAGCTTTTGTGGTGCATTTTTTCTTTATTCTCCAATTCTTTTTTATTTTTATGCTTCTTTTCTTCTTTTTTTTTCCTTTTCTACTTTTCTTTTTTCTCGTTTTCTTCTTATTGTTTTCTTTTTTCCTTTTCTACTTTCATTTAACTTCTTGTTTTTTCTTTTAATATTCTTTTTCTCTTCATAATCTAATTTCATTTACCGTTTACACTAATTTTTGTTATTATTTTTATACAATAAGAAAAATAATTGATATAGTAAATATTTATTCACATTTTTTAAATATAACTAGTGCAGTATACCTCTTGTTTTTTTTTCTTTCTCATTTTTTAAATTCAATTATTAAACTAAAATAATATTAGTTGTCACTTGATCTAATACACTCAATATCACATTGACTACTGTTGAGCACCATAAATTACACAATCAAATTCTAAGAATCAACACGTGATTGCCATGCAAACCTTGATCTCCTTCCCTATAAATATCAAAACACACTCTATCATTAGCGGTAATACAACCAATTATAGAGCAAGAAAACATAATCTATGACAATCAAATCTCCATATATACTTGTAGAATAAAAATAAAAATAATAATATTAATAAATACAACAAAAGTATAAGTAGCGAAATAGGCTTTTCTAGTATGATGTGATACCAATATGGTATATATGTATACCAAGACAGTATATGATTTCTTTAGAATATTGCTACAACTATCTGCGACTATATTACTCTACCAAAACATTAAAGGACGTAATAAAAGCATGAGAAAATTACATGTTCGTATTACAAGCTAAATAATCGCAAAATAGCTTGCTCATTTCATATACTAAGAGGGTATATAGATGTATGTGATATAACTATAAATACTATTAATACACATAATTTATGTCCATCGATACACAAAAATTCCAATATTATTGCAACTCATATTGATATAAATAATTTCATAAAAGAATTCACTTAAAATAATGCTAAAATAACCAAAATAATGTTCAAACTACCATATGATACTAATATGGCATATAAATATACCAACATGGTATACTGTTTTACAAGTTAATTCCCAGCAACTATATGACTATACTACTATTACATAGTACACATGCATAAAGAGAAAAATAAAAAAAAAACTAATGTACCACATATTAATATAAAAATTCCAACATTATTGAAACTCATATTGATACAAACCATTTCATAATAGAATTCACTTAAAATATTGCTAAAACAATCAAAATAATGTTCGAACTACCATATGATACCAATATGGCATATAACTATACCAACATCGTATACAATTATATTAGTTAATTTTCAGCAACTATATGACTATACTACTATTACACAGTAATCATGCATAAAGAGAAAAATAAAAAAATAGTGTACTACATATTAATATAATAAGGTATTTCAAGATATTGTACTATAATACTATTATTAAAAGAAAATTAAATATTATACCAATTAAATGCAGCTAATACAACCAAAAAATAATTCAACTTGCTTATGATACCAATAAGTATATAGCTATACTAATAGGGTATATAGTTGAAATAAATTGTATATATATTTGTATACTATTTGGGTATACAATACAAATTCGTCTTCTTCTCTGGTTCAAATATATTTCAGCCCAAATTTCAAAAATTTACTACAAAATCTCCATCAAGTTGACTAAAACTTTAGCTATAACCTCTAATCAAATTTCCAAACTCACCCATATAGGATCAGATCAAAATAATTAAAAACTCAAACAAACCAAGTTATGAGTTTCAAGCTTCAAGGTCCATTGTCAATGGTGGATTTAAATTTGAGGATATAAATTTTGCTCTTCTAGTGGGTGTTGTTAACATGGGGTCATCTTGTTCATAAATCGAAGCTTATGGAAGAGAAAAATTGAAGGTGAACAATGAACGCTTATGTCTACCTCTGTTATAACATAATGCTCGAAGTAGTAGCAAACACGGAACGAGTTGAATATAGTTATATACTTTTTCTTAGGGTAACTAGGAACTAGATCTCATCATTTTCCTTGTTTCTAATTGCTTATTTTAATTAATTTGATTATTACATTCATTAGTTATTTGTTCTTTACTATGCAGACTGTTCTCAACAAATACAACACTTTCACTGGAGTTGTTTATAAGAATGACCCTACAATCATGGCGTGGGAGCTTATGAATGAGTCTAAATGCACATCAAATTCTTCTGGAAGAACCATTCAGGTTCTTGTGCTTTGATTGCTCTCATCATCTCCATTATCTATGCATTTATCTAATTTTTTCAAAGCAAAGAATTTAAATCAATAGCTCAACTTTTAAGAAAATAATCTTTTCTTGTTTTTTCCTCCTTTTTTTTTATCTTCTTCTTCTTCTTCTTCTGATGATGATGATGATTCTGAATTTTAAATAAAATTGGGGTCGGGATTCCTTTTCTGCTTTGGTTGTTTTATATTTTCTGCAAGTCAGATGCAAACAATTAAGCCTTGAAATACAGTGATAAATTGTGATATAGGATAAGTTTTAAAAATTCATGAATTATACAGTGAGATTATATAATACATAAACTATAACATAGTATTTGGTTTGTCCTATTAAAATATGGGATATGCGACTTAGCATAAAGCTATAGTATTTGTTTTTGCAATTTTTTTAAATTTCAATTTTAACTTTGGATGAGGTGTAGAGACTTCATTAGTTAGGATCTCTTGGCATTCTGTAGGGTCCACATTTATGTTACTGTCCTCATATATTTTGGAAGTCAGAGGATTGAGAGGAGGCAAGGAAAAAAAACGGGTAAATAGTTTTATACCCATGGTAGGAGTAGTAAATAGCTTGGCCTTGGACATTAAAAAGTAAGTAGTTTAAGATTAATAGGTATAAAGTGAGATTTTCTCTTCCTAAAGATACTGCAGTTCATTACCCTATGCGGACCGCACAAAGCCGACTGAGGCCGCACAACCCTCCACCGCGCATCGCACAAAGGCGACGGCGGACCGCACTGCTCCCCCTTCCCCCCACCGCGGTCGCACAAGGTTTCACACGAACCGCACTGGCAGGTTCAGTGACCTGCAATTTCTCTAAACCTGCAACATATGATTTCTAAGCCTAAGGCATCCCGGAACCTAACCGAAACTCACCCGAGCCCTCGAAACTCCAACCCAGGTATACACACAACCTCAAAAAATATCATACGGACATATCTGTGTAATCAAATCACTAAAATAACATTACAAACATCGAATTAAACCTCAAGATCAATGAAATTTCTCAAAACTTCTTTAAACATCAAGTATATCATGATATGCAAATTAACTACAATATCGTTACAACTTAAACTTCAAAAGTACGTATTCGATGCGAGATCTTATATGTATCTCTTAAGGAGTAATGAATCTTGAAAGAATTATGATATTGTAATTTGATTTTTTTTTAAAATACTCCTTTTATTTAATATGCTTTCTATTTAAAAGAGAATATATATAAAAATATTATTCAAAATTTTAATGCTATTCTCTAGCATTGTTTATTTTTAAGTTCGAACAAGTTAATAAAGTGACACATAATTCATCATACTATATCATGATAACTAATTATTTGTAAATACTAACTAATATTGAGCTATTAAATTAATAAATATTGTATTTCATAAATATAAAAAATAATATTTATGAAAATAATTATAAACATTATGGACTAATATAATAAAGACATAATATAAGTTAATAAATAAATACTTTTAAATGAAAGCTTTATTTAAAATTTACTATCATAACAATCTTAGTGGATAATGTGCAATAAATTTTACTTTAATTATGATATAAAATACTCTCAACTTAATGATTTATGATTAAGGAAAAAGTAATTTTGAATAGTTAACGATTTATTAAGAAAATTTGAGGATTTACAAGGTTAGTTACACACAATTGCATAAAGTTCTATTAGGCGAGTACAGTACGCAAGGCGTTGGGCGTGTTTGGGACATACGCCACAACGATCGAGACGAAAGTTTCACGGAATTAAGCCTAGACATAAGCCCATGAGCGTTTTAATAGTGCCCGCCCAAAATAAGTTCAAATTCAACCTTTTAAAATAGAGGTAGTATAAAGTTCCATGTATAATATAATTCACATGGAGTTACTAGTATGTGAGCCAAAGGGAAATAAAGAATTGAATTCAAGTTTCAAGGACACAGCAAAATCAAACAGAAAGGTAGCCGTTACAATATTTATCTTTCGGATGTATAAGCCTACAAATTATATAGCTATGTAAAATTTATTAAGCAAGTCATGATTCAATCCAGAAGATATTTTGGTAAAGCACCTTCACCTACGAGCGTTAGGCCTTGAATTCGAGTTAACAGTAAAGAAAAGTGTGAAAGCACTATAACTCCTCGTAAATTGGGAGGGGTGTTAAAAAAAAAGGCATTTAGGGGATCAATGTGGTCAACATCCCCAAGTGGTCATTTTCAAGTTAGGAGAACGAAAATATAACAAATTTAATTTGAGAGAGAAATACCAGTTATCACAAAAGTTTCCGGTAGTTTTTGTACTCAACTCTACAATTCAAACCGTATACACCCAGGAAAAAACCCAATCCGCCATAGTTACAACCTCACTCACTGCTTCTTTCCAATGAGCAGACACAAATCGAACTACAGAAGCAGTGTATACACAAATGAACTAGTATAAGATTCTTATATATTTGTTACTTATTGTGGAGCAAAGCAATGAAAGCTCTAAACATCCGCCGCTCCATTATCTCTCTAACTTCTCTTCTCTCACATCCCACCATTACCCAAAAAAACCCTAATTCAAATCTCTTCTCAACCCATTCAAACCTGAAATCAACACGAGTTAAGCCCTTAATGAAATGGCCATTGAACCACCCACCTAAACAACCCACCCCCCCTCATTTCACCCCAACCCCAAAACCCCACCACCCTTAATTACTGTCCCACTACTTTCACCACCCTATGTGACATCCTCAGTGACCCCACCATCCCACCGGACCTATTCTTGAAAATGCATTGGATAAAGCTGGGATTTTTGAAGTAAATGAGCCTCTGTTTCTTCAACTTTTCACCCATTTTGATTCTTCACCTAAGCCCTTGTTTATCCTTTACTTATGCGCTGAGAAGAAAGAGTGGTTTAAGTTTTCTGTTACTGTGTTTAATGCTATGGTTAATGCACTTGGGAAAGGAAGGGAATTTGATTCTGCTTGAAATTTGATACTTGATAGACTCAGTTCTACTGAAAGACCCAATCTTGTTACATTTTCCATATTGATCAGACGATATGCAAGGGCAGGTACTGGTTTTATTTTCCAAAAATCATACATAAAAGTTTCTAAAAATTCAATCAATGAATTAACTGCTCCTCAATTTAAAAGTAGTTTGGGTTGAATATATGTATACTATGTGTCAATTCAGCTCTATTCAGTTCAATTCCTCCTGAAAAATTAGTATTCAGGGGATTGGCCGTGCTGAAATCCTCCTCCTTTATCCATAGTTGAGATCAGCTATGTTTGCAATAGGTATTTTTTTTACTATTGAATTTCTTTATTAATTTACTTCTGTTATTTTCCCCAGTAATTTGTGTGCTCCAGTTTATTACAAATTCACAAGTTCTGGCTTTGAGCTGGATTTAGAGTACTAGTTGTTTTTGTACATCCTGCTAATTTTTTTTTTAAAATTAAACTTTTGCAAGAAGTTGTTACGAGATATTTAAAGAGTTTAATCTATTTGATTTTGCTTATGAGAAATAAGTGTTTGGAATGCCTATCAGGATCATCCATAAAATGTCCTAAGTTGCTCGTACTCGAGTGCGGGTGTTTGATACTCGTGCAATGTAGAGGTTGGATCCTTCATAATCTAAATTTGTGGGGATTAGGGGGAAGGGGGGGGGGGGGTTACGATCCCAAGTACGGATACGGATAGTCGGATACGGGTGCGGGGATTCGGCTAAAAATAATTCAAATATCTAAAAATAGATTTGTACAAATGTGTCTGAATTCTGAGAAAATGTGTGGAAAACCTACAGGGTATTCCGAGAAGGAGAAAATATTGATCAAGAGGAGAATCTGAGGAGATAAAAAGAAAAGGAGTAACATGAAAATTTCTATACGCAAGGTATTCCATTTTCTTTTCACCCTAACTTTTGTGTAGTTTCAGAAATCATTGTATCTCTTCATAAAATAAATTATTGCATCTGTCCCGAATTTCTTTGTTGAGTTTGGTCAATGTATCCATAATCAATTGACTAGATCCGGTATGGACCCACACCCACGTCGTGTCGACATGAGTGTGGCACCGAAAATGAAGAGTCCTAGCAACTTAGAAAGGCACTCGTGTGTTCCATAATTTGATCATGTTCGGCCTAAAAATGACATGATAATTCATTTATGTTATAATATAAGAGAGATGTGTCACATGTTGAATTTAGTTGGTTCTTTGCACCTAGTTTTGGTGTAGCAGCTATATTTCGATTCATCTCGGTCAAGCCTCTTTGAAATTACATCCTTGTCTCTCGTCTAACTCAAGTTGCCCCGCTACTTTGACAGTTGAAGTAGCTCGCTTCAAGTAGCATGTATTACGCTCGAGGTCTCTTAGAATAGTCTGCTCTCGTTTGAGCCATTGTTGAAATGAAATGATTTGACTTTCCCGTAGGTTTCTTCAAAACTCTATCTTTTCTGTTTTCTTCTCACCTCATCCCTGAATTGCATCATGGGGGTCGAGCCCGAGAAGTTTAACCATGCGATATCTCAGTGAACTTAATTGGTTCGGTTCTCCACCTTAACGATTGAAAATAGGATAGATCAAGTTGACCTCCCGGGGGATCCTGCATGTGCAAGCTGCAACCTGCTACCAAAGGTCTAAGTGGTTAATCGAACGAGTCAATTCTCAATGCGATGCATCTATGAAATGGGACGGAGATCTGTCAGGGGTTACTCTACTAGTAGCTCAGCTTGGTCTCGCTCCCTTCCGGCACTATTCTTCCCCACTAAAAAGAGCGATTGAGAATCTAAGGCATTGAATGGAAAGCCAACTGCATACTTCATCTGGAGTACAGTTTCTTGCGAGGGAGGGAGGGAGGGAGGGAGGGCGGGAGGGAGGGAGGGAGATCTGCTGCAATTATCTTCTGCTTCTCAAGTGATTTCTAAGTCAGTTCATTTTGAATCTTTGGCCACTCAATATTTGGTGCACATATGTAAGTTCTAATCTTCTGATGAGTACTGTGATCCTTTTGTCTTTGCAGGTATGCTCTTACCAGCAATTCGAACATATGAATTTTCTTCAAATATAGACTTTTTACACGCTGTGGGCTTGGAGAACAACTTATTTGAGATACTATTAGATTCTTTATGCAAAGAGGGGCATGTGAAGGTAGCTTCTGAGTATTTTTATGGACGAAAAGGACAAGACTCAAATTGGTCTCCATCTATTCGGGCCTATAATATATTGTTAAATGGATGGTTTCGATCAAGAAAGATCAAGAAAGCTGAGCGGTTGTGGGCTGAGATGAAAAAGGAGGGCATAAAACCTAATGTTGTAACTTATGGTACCCTTGTCGAAGGATTATGCCGGATGCGTAGAGTTGAGATGGCAATTGAATTGGTTGGTGAGATGATAGAGGAAGGAATTGAGCCCAATGCAATTGTCTACAATCCAATAATAGATGCATTAGGAGAAGCTGGACAATTCAAGGAAGCATCAGGAATGACGGAGAGGCTCTCAGTTCTGGAATCTGGTCCAACTCTATCAACTTACAATTCGTTGGTGAAAGGTTATTGCAAGGCAGGAGATCTCGTCGGGGCTAGTAAGATTCTTATGATGATGATAAATAGAGGTTTTATGCCAACAGCAACAACTTATAATTACTTCTTTCGCTACTTCTCCAAGTTTGGGAAGATTTAAGAAGGCTTAAACCTCTATACCAAGATGATTGAATCTAGATACATGGCAGATCGACTAACATTCCATCTACTGGTAAAGATGCTATGTGAGCATGATAGATTGGATCTGGCAATGCAAATTATCCAAGAGATGAGGGCAAAGGGTTTTGATTTGGACTTGGCTACAAGTACCATGCTTATACATTTATTCTGCAAGATGCATCGATTTGATGATGCTATTGAGGGGTATCGTGACATGATTCGGAGAGGACTAGTTCCTCAATATCTTACATATCAGAGAATGTGCAATGATCTCAAAAAACAAGGAATGACTGAAAAGGGACAGAAACTTAGAGACATGATGGTTTCTACAGCCCACTCTGAGAAGTTGCCCAACACATATATTGAAGATGGAGACTCTTCGTATACGAGAAGAAAATCCATCATCGAGAAAGCTGAAGAAATGTCAGATATATTACAAACATGTAGAAATCCAAGACAGCTTGTCAAGCATAGAACTCCTGTTGAGAACGCTGTGCTGAGTGCTAACCAGCTTATCGAAAACATTAGTAAACGAGTGGAATTGGTTTAGTCACCCTTGTGTTGTCCTATGATTATTCGGTAATAGATTCAAAACTATCAGTCATGTACATACTCCAGCACAACCCCTTTTATATCCAAAAAAATATGTGATTTTTTAACTTATCAAAAAAATTGACTTGTAAACTTAGGTTTTATAAAGTTCAGAAAACAATGTATATGTGATGGATCTAGGGATTCTTCTTTCATTTCGCTTTGACAGAGATGTTATGTTCTGTTTTTCCTAGAATTAGCTAAATGTATGCTGATGTTGTGTCACTTCTGAAATTTGTAGGTGCTATTTGAATGTATTTCCAATGTCTGGAATTTTCGCTCTTATATACTTCACTTTTGTGATAAGGTTCCAACATCAATTGCTAGCTTTGTCAAGTTACCCTGGAGAACAGGAGAAATAGATGCACCACTGATAACACAAAAATAATGCAGAATTAAATGCTAGTGGTCTTTTCAGTCAGAGAAATGCAAGGATGATTGTTACATGCTAGAAACTCCGATAATAAGAACTAGATGCTAGTGGTCTTTTCATTCAGAAAGAAATGCTAGGATTTATTTTCAGTCTGGTAAATGCCAGAAACCCTGACAATGCAGCATGGTAAAAGATGCTTTTTCTTTTCTTTGTGGTCCAAGACTTACAGGAATTTTAAATCAGTGCACCGTGGGATGTAAAGGGCAGTTTGAGGGATTTTAATTGTATTATCCTTCATTGCCACTTTTATTCTCTTGGAGGTCTTATGATTGTTGCTTTCCCTTTATCATAAGATCACTTTCTTCTACTTTGGTGTATGTTGCCACGCTAGTCTACTTCGATCATTGGTTGTGTCCTAGAACTTCTTGCATTTGTCTAATTTGATAATTGGTTTTAGATAGATCTGCTTCTAATGAGAATCTTTGTTGGTCAGATATATTTTTACCAAAGAATTGTCTTGTTTGATACCAAAAGAAGCCTATTGTTTCTTGCTGTAAAAAAGCTTTTAAGCTATTGATATTGCTCCTCCTATGCGGTAAGATATTTGTCTGTATTATCATTCGTAGTTAGCTAGGGCTGCCGATGCTTGTAGGTCTTTGAGATAGTCTGTGGTGTTCTTTTTGTGGATAATTTCTTGATATTGCTTACTGTGAGGTTTTATGGATTTTTTCATTTTGAAATGCATCTCCTATTCCTTATAGAGCACGTGTTCAGTTATGTTATACCTTATTAATTAGTTCTGGCATAATGCAGATTATTCCCCGTCAGCTATGTGATAATGCTGGTTTTGATGCAACTGATGTGCTGAATAAGCTCAGACAAAAACACGCTCTTCCATCTGGTATGGCTACCAATATTTTGGGGGATATATAACAACAGTAGCTTATTGAAAAAGTACTAGTAGGAATAGTAAAATTTTTTGTGTTTACAAGCGTACTAGCCATTGTTACGAGAGTTGATAGTTTTTTCTGGAATGGCTTCTGGTAAAGTTTTGGGTTTCTTTTCTTCGAGTACTCAATGGTAATGATTTTGTCCAAAAAAGAAAGAAAAAAGCATACTCCTTAATGATATTGCACTATGCTGGACAGGTGAGGGTGCGCCTTATGGAGTCGACATCAGTACTGGTGGCATTGCCGATGCATTTGCCAACTTTGTTTGGGAGCCAGCAGTCGTGAAGGTTAGTTACATTCACTGTTTTTTGTTGATAAATTTAGTTTAGCTTGTTATTAATAAACCACTCATCTTTTGGCACTTGTTTTTACTGAAGCATAAGTTTTTTAAATGAAAATTACTTTTTCTAAATAAAAAAAAGTAAAGGATCAATTTTTTCCCCAAGTTATGCTTAACAACAATAACAAGCCGAGTAGTTGCCATAACTGGGTCCCAAGTTATTCTTGTTTCTTAAAATACTTTATGATTTTTACTTTGTCCAGATAAATGCCATTAATGCAGCCACAGAAGCAGCATGCCTCATTCTGAGCGTGGATGAGACAGTGAAGAATCCTAAGGCAATTTCGACTTTGTGAAACCACTTTCTCCCCAGTTTGTCTACCACTATGGACATAATAGACGGTGCATATTAGGGGTTTCCAGTCTCCCTTTTTTCTGCCTTTTTAAATCTAAAAGTTGTTAAGTTGCTTTAAGAATGAGAACAGAATTCACAACTTCCAACGTTGGAGGAATTTTTGTGCCTCCCCTTCTCGCAGATAGTTACTCAGCAATTTTTGCGGGAAGAAAATAACCTAGTAATAATGCAGTAGCTCTTCTGAATTTTGTTGATTAGGGGGGGGGGGGGGGGGAGGGAGGAGACTTAAGATCCTTTTTGCCAAACCTTAATGGCAAGGTTGTTTGTTGGTACTTTGCATTTTAGGGCTCGGCAGGTGTCAGAAAGATGTGGATGGAGAGAAACTCTATATGGTGCCATTTAGCCTTAAGCTGACTAAGTCAAAGCAGTCCTGTCACTGTCTTGCAGTCTGAGCTAGGGGGGAAGCAACTGTAATGTGTAAAGGTGTTTTTGAGTGCTCCTACATCTCTCCATTTCTTTTTTTTATAACTTAGAAACCCTCGAGGGAAAGTTTCTGTATGGTTCGAAACTTGGTGGATAATGAGCCTGTTTTACGGTTTTCCTCGTAAATACCAGGTTTTTTGTCCGCGGCAGGATTTGAACTCGTAGCATGCACCTAACTCGCACATCATGTGCTGCTCTACCACTAACATGCAGTCTACCTCTGCTGTGGTATAAGAATATCTGGGTCTTAAAAAAATCAAATTATGTAAGCTAGTCCTCTTCAAGCTGTCAATCTGCCTCTATGCATATTTTGTGTTGTTTTAGGTGGAGTTTAGTGGATTTCTTTTATGTTTTTATCTTGCTCATCAGATTTTCTTTTTTGCTTGTGATGTGTTCATTGTACTTGTATGTGTCCTTGCTATGCTAGAAGTAATTCCTATTTCCTCTACATTGCAGTCTGAGAGTGCTCAAGGAGATGCTGCTGCAAGTGCTACGGGTGGTAGAGGGCGTGGAGGTGGTCGTGGCTGTGGAATGAGGCGGCAATAGATTTCACAAGTTCTTTGCAGATTTTGCTATGATTTTCATTTTAGACTTTTTTGCATTGTTCACTCCTGCTGAGATGAAATCGAAAGAATGCAAGGAAAAGAAAGGTGGAAAGCAAGGTGGTACGCCATCTTTTTATGTGATGTGATTCCCAAAATTGGTCTCTAAATTATGGCTGATGAGTTTATTTTTATTTGTGAACTAATTTCCCGGTTTCACAACTGTCATATTTCCATTGGCTGCTAATGTAATGTATTTCTAGTTGTCTCCCCTGTCGTATTGAAATCAGTGCAGAACTCCCTTGTAAGCCAATGGAGAAAAGTGCATCCTTGACCAAAATGTTAAAATTTGGACATTGATTCTTTTGTAGTTGCGGAAAGAGATCAAAGCATTATTATGTTAGTAATCCTGAGAACTAAAGCATCTCCGCTGTCATTTTTTCAAAGTGCGAAGCCTGCTGGTGGATATATGCAGAATTCCTTTCAGGAATAAACTCCATCTGATCGTGAAAGGTTCACAGTTATACTAAATAAGAAGGTTTAAAACTAACAGCTTAAGGAGAGCAAATTCAAAAATACGATCAATGCAACTCCAGACAGCACCACCTCCTCTCGATTGGAAGTGAGCGGTTGCTTACCCTTAAGCGCGCCTCAAACGAGCCTCTAATAAGACTGTTTTTCCTTCTCTATTAGGATTCCTTTATTTTCAGGGAGACTGAAGGGGATGTGACTCACCCGTTATAGCAATGTTTGGCTGTAACAACTCAACTTAGGTTTGCCAATGTTTCAACAACTTTATTACTACATAGAGCAGCCAAAAGGGGTAACTAGCCCATTGCACATTTTATCAACAAGTTAAATGGAGTAAACAATTAGGCTTGTAAACCCTCTGGCTTGGGAGGAAAAAAGAGGGGAAGATAAGGGAAGACACGGGAACCTATATCCTGGCAAAACAACACAAAGGGGGTTCAGAGGGTAAAACTTTTAACAGTAATCTTATTAGCCTATTGATATGATGAAAATCAGATAACATGTTACAGAAAGTATGAAAACTAAAAGTGCAGGGAAACAGTACTTTAAATAGAAAAGGAGCTGCACCAAAATATTTCTATAATTTCATAGCTTATAGATTAAACAAGTCATGAACAACATTACAACATTCAGATGGATACTTAGATCAATATAAGTGTAACACTCTCCAAATTTTATTTTAAAAAAAAGTTTTGAGGCACACTAAGTATGGAAATAAATTATTACTATTTTTATTATTTTTACCTTATATATATATTTATTAGATATATAATTATGAAAACATTAATAGTTTTAATATTATTAATTATTAAAAGTGGGTATCATTAATTATTAGTTAAGTTTAAAAAAAAAAGGAAAAAAAGGAATGAGGACAAATTTTTAAAAGGCTTAAAGCCTTAAACAAAATAAAACTAAAAAGCCTGAAGGCTAAAGAGCTGTAAAAGAACAAAAGACTTCATTCAGCAAAGGCAAAAAGGCTAAGAATTCTTATACGATAAACTGAAGCAGAACACTACGAACAGAGGCAGAGACTCACGCAGTCAACGAAAAAAAAATCCTAGGGTTCTTCATAACTCACTTATTCTTGAACTCAGGTATGTAAAATTTCCTATTGTCAATTACCCTACAGTAGTATAGTTAAGAGTTGAGTAGCTAATTCTCTTCTTCATCTATATCATCAACAAATTTCATATTTAGGTGTAGTACGTTAAAATTGATTAAAATACACCGGTTATTGTAGAATCGATTGTTTGATTGGTATCAATTGGACTGGGTCCTACGTATTGGCTCGATAAGTTTTGAGGTGAGTTGATATAACCCTTTACTAAAGTGGTTTAACTCACAAAATCATGCATACAAGGTATTTGATGAATTGCTTAAAAGAATTTGTCTTTATTAATTAGAGCGCGTGAGTACCCATTAATCTAGAATTGTTCTAGCAAAAGTTTAGATGATCTATTATACTATATGTGCTTAAATTTTCAGATTTTTGTGTTATTCTTATATGCTATTTTCTTGTTGAAAATTATGAAGAAGAAAGAATCTTTTGAAATATTTTTATATGTTTATTTCATTCTTATAACATGCTTACATTTAAGGACACCAATATGAGCATGTGCATAATATTCTATAAAGAAAAGATTTAGACTTGAGAAGTCACAAGAAGAAGTTTTAGAATGAAAAGATTTTTGGGGAGTATCCTTTATTCTGAGAAGGGGTCATCGTCCAGGCCGAGGGTCCTGACCTAGGCATTGACTTCCTGAAACTACTTGTGCCAAAGTAGGGAGCACATGAGCCGAGGATCTCGTTGCTGAGAATTTACTTAGCCATGCTAAGGTATGATACATGAGCGCTGAGAACCATGAACCGACTGGCACCTCATGGATTGGGCCTATTCGATCAGATTGAGATCGAACTCGTGCCGATCACACGGTGACTAAGACAAAATTAAGTCAGGATAGTTGGAACTCCCAAAGTATAAAGTGAAGTATTTTTTTTTAGAAAGAAAAAGAAAAGAATTTCTTTTAGAATATTCATAAATTTCTATTATGCAATTATTTTAGAATTATTCATATAAGATTTATATTTTACATGCATTTAGAACCTTAGCTCATGATGTATATGTTATTAAAGTTTCTCCCCCTATTGTTGAGACTCATTAAGTGCAATGGATGGTACGGAGGATCTCTTTTGGGAACCTACGTTGGTGTGCAGTACAACGCAGGAACCGGATTTGCAGGCGAGCAGGCTACAAGTTAGGACTTCCTTCCCTTCAGTGATATTGGTGAGCTCCGCTTTTGTTCGTGGAGTACTCTTAGAGTCATTTTCATTTTGTTATTTCCTTATTTATTTAGATAACTGGCCAGGAAATTTCTGTCCTGAGCAGTGCGTCAATTTATCAGTAGAGGCTTCATAGACATAGTCACTGGGTTGAGATTCAAATGTTATTTTATAATAACTTAGTAGTAATTCAGAAGTTACTACGAGCTTTGAAGCTGATTTATTTAAATCTTTGCATTAATCAAAAGTATTTGGTTAGAGTATTGCTTTGTTGCATATGAAGTTTGAAGTTATAATAGGTTTGATAAGCAAAGATGGTTCGCTCGGTCATGTTTAGTGATCGAGTGCCGGTCTCGGCTTGTTCAGACAATGGGTCGTGACAAACTTGGTATCAGAGCCTCAGTTTTATGGAGTCCTAGGGCTCTATGAAGTCGTGTTGGTAGAGTCTTGTTTATGGGTATGAAGTGCGCTATACTTATAAACATGATGCTACAAGCATTTAGGAAAAATCTCATTTTTTTCATACTTTAGATCGTGCAGTAGAGCCTACCTCTAAGAAATTATTTAATGTATTATTTTCTCCTAAGCTCGCAGAAATGGCTCGTGCTCGCAACTATGACACCGAACTCAAGATGCTGCTCAAGAAACTATTGCTACTATCATAGCTCAAGGCATAACTAAAAAGGCTCGAACACAGAAAAGTAAGGGTAAATCCACAAGGGGGGTTCAAGTACCCCAGGTTGAACATTAAGACGGGGTGGAGCATGATGATCAACTACCTCAGGATCCAACGCCCCAACAGCAGCTCCGGGTCAAACAACTATATCCCCAGAGGTGGGTCAGATGTTTAATGCAGTCAATAGTGTTATGGAGATGTTTAAGGCCTTTATGGCCAACCAGAACGAGAAAAGAGATAAGATTCCACCCCAAAAAAATAGGCAGAACAATTCTGAGTCTTCAAGAGTGAATGAATTTCTGAAGTTGTCCTCAAGTGTTCCATGGTTCTATTGTTGATGAAGATCCAATGTTATGGATGGAGGGTGTTAAGAAAGCCCTTCGAGTGATGAAAGTATTTGATGACAAAGCTGTGGAGCTGGCTGCTTACCAGCTTAGAGATATGGCTGGCGCTTGGTTTGAGATGTGGTAAAAAGAGAGAGATGAAGATGATGGTCTACCTACTTGGGAAGAATTTGAAAAGGCCTTCAATGCTAACTTTATCCCAGAAGAGGATATGACAGCTAAGGCTACAGAGTTCAAACAGCTCAAGCAAGGGAATAAAAGTGTGCAAGAGTACTACATAGAATTCATAAGGTTAGCTAAGCATGCTCCTCACATAGTTAAGACAGAAAAAGCAAAGATTCGAAGGTTTGTTGGTGGTTTGGCTTACCACATTAAGGATACGGCATCAGCTTCAGCAGTAGGAATGATAGCTATCTCATCTATTGTGGGGTTTACCAAGCACTTAGAAAAAGACAGACAACAAAGGAGAGAAGAGAAAGAGCATAACAAGAAATCCCAGACAAGGGGCAGGTTTAATGGTACATCCAACAGAGGCGGAAGGGATTCCTATAATAAGGAGTCATTAGGACCAGCTCAGTCCAGTCATCTGTCAGGTGGTGGGTCTTCCTTCAGACGTACTCAAGGTTATGGAAATCAGTCTCGCCAGAATCAGAATTTTAGGAATCATCCTCACATAGCCAGAGTCATGCTGAGCAACATTCACACCTGCAAGGTATTTGTGGAACATGTAAGCGACAATATTCAGGTCAGTGCAAGCTCGGGTTTCATAGTTGCTACCATTGTGGAAACATTGGTCATATAAAGACCAACTGTCTAAAGTTGCAACGTAATTTTAGTGGTGGATCAACTCGTCCTTCTAGTTCCTTAGCTACCGCATTTGCACCACCTCAGGCTCGTGGTTCTCATAATCAGGCCGGGCAAGGGGCAAACAGAGGTGCAGATCGAATTACTCAGGGCGAGGGACAACCCCGTTTGTTTGGTACACTTGATCGTCAGAGTGCAGAGGCATGTGCAGAAGTTATTACGGGTATACTTTTAGTCTGCTCACACAGAATGCTTATTCCATTATGGATCCAGGTTCAATATTTTCATATATGACTCCATACTTTGCAATTAACCTCGTTCTAGAACCTGAACAACTTAGTGAGTCATTCCTAATATCTACTCCAGTTGGCGAGTCAGTGAAAGTCACCAGATTCTATAGAGGTTGTATAGTTTCAGTTCAAGGTCGCAACACCAAAGCCGATCTCATAGAGTTAGAAATGGTGGATTTTGATGTGATCATGGGTATGGATTGGTTGTCTTCTTGCTATGCCATGTCAGATTGTCATGCCAAGATAACCATGTTCCAATTTCCAAATGAACAAGTCTTAGAGTGGAAAGGTAGTTCAGCATCGCTTGTAGGTAAGTTTATTTCTCACCTTAATGCACAACAGATGATCGGTAAGGGCTGTCTCGCCTATTTGGCCCACATTATTAATCCATAATTAGAACCACCAACTCTTCAGTCAGTGCCAGTTGCTACAGAATTTCAAGAAGTGTTCCGAGACGACCTTCCTGGACTTCCTCCCGAGAGAATCATAGACTTTGGCATTGATCTCATGCCAGGCACTCATCCCATATCTATACCTCTTTATAGGATGGCTCCAGCAGAACTTAATGAGTTGAGAGAATAGTTGAAAGACCTTCTTGACAAGGGCTTCATCAGGCCGAGTGTTTTACCGTGAGTTGCCCCGGTCATGTTTGTCAAAACGAAAGATGGGTCTCTCAAAATGTGTGTCGACTATCGACAGTTGAATAAAGTTACCATTAAGAACAAGTACCCACTGCCAAGAATTGATGATTTATTTGATCAACTTCAGGATGCAAAGTACTTTTCAAAAATAGACTTGAAGTTGGGATACCATCAGTTGAGAATCAGAAAGGAGAATATATCTAAAACAGCCTTTAGAACTCGCTACGGGCACTATGCATTTCTAGTGATGTCCTTCGGGTTAACAAATTGTCACGATCCGGATTTTCCCACCATCGGGAGTCATGATGGCGCCTACTGTCAGAGCTAGGCAAACCAACCTTTTTAAAAATTTCACAAAACTTTAATCTAAAACAGCTTAATAACTGAAAAAATTAATTAAAAAACCATGCGGAAGATTTTTAACAAAAATAACAATAGTAAAGTGCGGAAATTTGTAACATGTCTCTACCCAGTATCCGGTGTTACTACTCACAGACTACTAAAAGAGTCCTAAAAACATCAGTCTAAAAGAAAATTCATAACAAGTCTGTTTCGATACAATGAAAATAAACGGAAAGAAATAGATGAGACTCAGGGCCCGCGAACGCTAGGAACTACCTCGGAGTCTCTGGACTAAAGGCTCGCTCCCTAACTACTGCTGCGGTCCGTAAGCTGTATCTTGACCCGTGCACAAAAGGCACAGAAGTGTAGCATCAGCACAACCGACCCCATGTGCTGGTAAGTGCCTGGCCTAACCCCGGCGAGGTAGTGATGAGGCTAGACCGGACCTACCACAATCAGCCTGTATAGATATATGTGTAATAATGAAAATATAACAAAATTTAAATCGCTAATGGGGAGGGGACATGCTGGGGGGTGTAACAGTTCAATTATAGGTCCAACGAACAAGAAATGGAAACTGAATATTTAACATCAACAAAAGAAAGTCAGTGAATCAACAACTGCATGGCAACCTTCGTGCTTTTACTCTCATTTCTCACCAAAACTGTCAAATATAATGCACGGCATCACCCTTCGTGCTTTCCTCACCAAAACTGTCAAATATAGTGCACGACATCACCCTTCGTGCTTTCCTCACATAACTCTCACATCAAGGCACGGAATGACCCTTCGTGCTCAAATAATCAAGAAACAGGGAATTGAAAGACCCTTTGTGCATAATTATCAAAACGTGGTACCGAAAGACCCTTCGTGCAAAATTATCGAAACATGGCACGAAAATACCCTTTGTGCATAATCTCTCTCTTCCTCACCCAATCAATGGTCACAACCAAACGGGAAAGGAATATACAAGATAAAATATCCCGGCAAGGGAGAACCACTCTATAACAAGTCCCGGCAAGGGAGAACAACTCAACAATAAGTCCCGGCAAGGGAAATTGATTCATCAAGTCCCGGCAAGGAAAAAAGACCAAAATTCCTTCTTTAGCTCATTTGCTTCCAACCTATCACTTCATAGTTCATTTAACAAGTAATTAACACAACTGTTCACTTCTTTCGAATTTTAAAAGCAATTATGACTAAATTGCAACTCAAAGCTCAACAACCCCCTTTCCTCTAGAATTCGACCCCGAACCAACGATATATAACATAAATCGATTCAACATTATCAATAATAGCACAAGGATACAATTTCCTAACCTAGAAATGTATTTTCTAACTTTCTTCCAAAAATACCAAAATCCGACACCGGGTCCACATGGTCCAAACTCGAGGCTCGGACCAAATTCCGAATACCCATAATCCCACGAGACCAAATATATGATTTGTTTTAAGATTTGACCCCAAATTGAGGTTGAATCGCCCAAAACTCTCAAAAACCTAACTCTACCCAAAAGCCCTAATTTCTACCATGATTTCATGTTTTAGGGTTAGATAATTGATTTTTAGATGAAGGAAGCAAGAAGAAATGAAGTTAGGATTACTTACCCAAAGAACTATGAAGATGGGAACTTGAATTTCGTCTAATGGAGGATATTAGGAAGAGCTCGTGTGAGAATTTGGGAAGAAATCCCGTCAGTGTTATGTTTTTAAGCTTTTAATATCACTGGGCGAAATTAGTCTATGCGATCGCGGGGCAACTGATGCGATCACATAGGGGAGTGGGAAGCTAGCTTATGCGATCGCGAACAAGTTAATACGAACGCATAGAAGAGAGGGAAGCTAGAGTACCAGGTGAGGCTTAATGTTGTGCGATCGCGTAGATTGGGATGCGATCGCATTGAAGAGGCTGGCCAAGCTATGCGATCGCGTACTAAGGAATGCGATTGCATTGAACAAAGTGGGAGGGCTGATAAGGGACTTTATGCGATCGCAGACAAGCCTATGCGATCATATAGAGGAAAAGACCAGAGTAAAAATTGTAGAAAATCTGCTAAGTTTTTAAGAACAAAACACCCCGAACCACCCCCGAAATCATTCCCGAGCCCTCGAGGCTCCCAACCAACCACACACACTAACTCAATATCATCCTACGAACTTTCTTCGGCGATCAAATCGCCAAAATAACATCAAAATCAAAGTGTCAACCTTCAAAACTCATAATTTTCATTTCAATGTTCAAAACTTTAAAAATTTCCATTTCTAGTTCAAAACACGTCAAATGACGTCCGTTTTCAACCAAACTTTAGAGATAGCGCTTAAAGCTCATTTAAGACTTGTACCAGGTGCCGGAACTAAAATACGAGCCCGATACCATTATTTTTGATCAAATTTTATTTTCATTTTTCCTTAAGCATTTTCAGAAAATAACTTCACGGAAAAATCCGTACTCAGTCCTGGGACTCATATTTCGATTTCAGGAATACGCCCGGGCCCTATATTTTTCTACGGACCTCCGGGACCGACACATCATGGGTCGACGTCCGTTTACCTAAAATGTTGACCAAAGTCAACTATAGCAATGTTATTATCAAAATTCATAGTTTTTTTACATAGAATTCAAGTATTTACACATACAAGTTTTCCGTCTTCGTGCTCGGACTACGCACGCAAATCGAGGCAACCAAATAAGAGGTTTTCAAAGCCTCGATATCACAAAGAAAGGGAGAGTTACGGTGATGACCCTTTGGGTCATCACATCCTCTACCTCTAATACAACCGTTCGTCCTAGAACGGACAAAAGAAAGAAGTACCTGAGTCGGGGAATAGATGGGGATAACGGCTCCGCATATCAGACTCAAACTCCCAGGTCGATACCTCAGGCGGCTGACCTCTCCACTGAACACGCACTGAAGGAAAACTCCTCGACCTCAAGTGTCGAACCTGCCAATCTAAAATAGCCACCGGCTCCTCCTCATATGACAAATTCTTGTCCAACTGGACAGTACTAAATTCTAACACGTGTGTGGGATCGCCGTGATACTTTTGAAGCATGGATACATGAAAACGGCTGACAAGCTAGGTGGCAAAGAAAGTCTATAAGCCACCTTCCCTACATGGTCAAGAATCTCAAATGGGCCAATAAGCCTAGGACTAAGCTTGCCCTTCTTCCCGAATCTCATCATGCCCTTTATAGGCGATACACGAAGCAATACTCGCTCATCAACCATGAGAGCAACATCCCTGACCTTACAATCTGCATAACTATTCTGCCTAGATTGAGCTGACCGAAGTCTGTCCTGAATGATCTTGACCTTATCCAAGGCCTCCTGTACCAAATCTGTACCCAATAGACGAGCCTCTCCTGGATCAAACCATCCCACTAGGGACCGATACCGCCTACCATACAATGCCTCATACGGAGCCATCTGAATGCTGGACTGGTAGCTCTTGTTGTAGGAAAACTCTGCTAAAGGCAAGAACTGGTCCCACGAGCCTCCAAAATCACTAACGCAGGCCTGAAGCATATCCTCAAGAATCTGAATAGTCCTTTCGGACTGACCGTCCGTCTGAGGGTGAAATGCTGTACTCAACTGGACCTGGGTGCCCAACTCATGCTGTACCGCTCTCCAAAAATGCGAGCCCCATGAAGGTTAACGATCTCTCTGATATAAATCTCAGCATATCTCTCGGATGAGTAGGTGGTGGCAACTGGAATAAAATGCTGACTTTGTCAGCCTATGAATAATAACCCATATAGTATCAAACTTCTCCGAGTCATCGAATGGCCAGTAACAAAATCCATGGTGATTCTCTCCCACTTCCATCAGGAAGCTCAATCATCTGAAATAACCCACCGGGCCTCTGATGCTCATACCTAACCTGCTGACAATTCAGATAATGAGCCACATATGCAACAATGTCTTTCTTTATTCTGCGCCACCAGTAATGCTGCATCAAATCCTGATACATCTTCGCGGCGCCCGGGTGAATAGAATACCGAGAACTATGGGCCTACGCTAGGATCGACTCCCGGATACCACCAACGTTAGGCACACAAACTCGCCCCTACAATCTCAATATGCCGTCATCTCCCAGAGTCATTTCCCTGGCACCTCCCCGTTGCACCGTGTCTCTCAGGACACACAAATGAGGATCATCAAACTGCTGCTCCCGAATACGCTCCATCAATGACGAGCGTGAAACCGTGCAAGCCAACACCCTGCTGGGCTCAGAAATATCCAATCTCACAAATCTAATGGCCAAGGCCTTAACATCCAAGGCAATCGGTCTCTGGCTGACCGGAATATATGGAAAACTACCCATGCTGGCGGACTTCCTACTCAATGCATCGGCCACCACATTGGCCTTCCCCGGGTGGTATAAGATAGAAAAATCATATTCTTTCAACAACTCCAACCACCTCCGCTGTATCAAATTCAACTCTTTCTGCATGAACAAGTACTGAAGGCTCTTGTAATCCGTGTACACCTTACACGTCATACTATACAAATAATGCTTCAAGATCTTCAACGCATGAACAATGGGTGCAAACTCCAGGTCATGAACTGAATAATTCTTTTCGTGGATCTTCAACTGCCTCAAAGCATATGCTATGACCTTGCCATTCTGCATCAACACGGCGCCAAAGCCCGATACAGGAGGCGTCAAAATAATCAGTATAAGGCCCAGACCCCGTAGGAAAAACCAAAACTGGTGCCGTAGTTAGAGCTGCCTTGAGATTTTGGAAGCTCGCCTTGCACTCATCTGACCGCCTGAACTAGGCAGCCATCTGGGTCAATCTAGTCATCGGGGCTGCGATGGATGAAAACCCCTAGACGAAATGTCTATAGTAACCAGCTAACCCCAAGAAGCTCCGGATCTTTGTAGCTGAAGCTGGTTGAGGCCAGTTCTTGACTGCCTCTATCTTCTTCGAGTCCACCTGAATACCCTATGCTGATATGACATGACCCATGAATGCGACTGAACTCAACCAAAACTCGCACTTCTAGAACTTGACGCACCACTGACTTTCCTTTAGAGTCTGAAGAACCACTCTGAGGTTCTGCTCATGCTCATCCCGACTGCGGCAGTATATCAAGATACCGTCAATGAATACAATCACAAATAAGTCCAAATAGGACCTGAACACTCGGTTCATCAACTCCATGAATGCTGTCGGGGCATTGGTTAACCCAAACGACATGATCAAAAACTCATAATGCCTATACCGAGTACGAAATGCTGTCTTAGGGACATCAGACGCCCTAATCCTCAGTTCATGATAACCAGACCTGAAGTCTATCTTCGAGAACACCCTAGCGCCCTGAAGCTGGTCAAACAAATCATCAATTCTCGGTACTGGATACTTGTTCTTTATCGTCACCTTGTTCAATTTCCGGTAATCAATACAGATCCTTATCGACCAATCTTTTTTCTTCACAAACAACACTGGTGCACCCCAAGGTGATACACTGGTTCTAATGAAAGCTTTATCGAGCAAGTCCTGAAGCTGCTCCTTCAACTCTTTCAACTCTGGCGGGGCCATGCGATACGGCAGATCAATACAGAAATAAATATCCCAGTCGGGCGGCATGCCCGGTAGGTCTGAAGGGAAAGCCTCGGGGAACTCCCGAATAATAGGAATAGAGTCGATAGATGAACCTCTGCACTGGAGTCGCGAACATATGCCAAATATGCTATACACCCCTTCTCGACTATACGTCGAGACTTGAAATACGAAATAACACTACGGGTGGCATGATCTGGGGTCCCCCTCCACTCAAATCGGGGAAAATCTTTCAAGGCCAAAGTCACGGTCTTGGCGTAATAATCCAAAATAGCATGATACAAGCACAACCAGCTCATCCCCAATATAACATCAAAGTCCACCATGTCTAAAAGCAATAAGTCGACACGGGTCTCAAGACCCTCAAATACCACCACACAAGAATGATGCACTCGGTCGAGCACTAAAGAATCACCAACCGGTGTGGACACATATACAGAAATACCCAAAGCCTCACTAGGCATGATCAAATAGGGTGCAAAATAGGAAGACACATAAGAATACGTAGATCCTGGATCAAATAATACTGAAGCACCTCTATCACAGACCAGTATAGTACCTGTAATCATAGCATCAGAAGACTCGGCCTCCAGCCTGGCTGGCAATGCATAACACCGGGGCTGGCCGCCACCATCCATGAACTGTATCTCTGGGATGAGCTGCTGCGGGCTGACCTCTACCTCTGGCTATCCGATATCCACCTCTACGGTCTCTCTCTCCACCTCTATGATCCCTACCCCTTTCTCTAGTTGGATGAGCGACCTGTGGATCACCTGCTGCCTGAATCGTAGGGCGAGGACCCTGCTTCTGAGAACTACTCGAGGCTCGAGGGCAGAACCTGACAATATGACCTTGGTCACCACAACCATAACATTCCCTCGGTTGCTGAGACTGCTGGCCTTGTCGACCGCTATGTCCTCCCCTGAAGCTATGAAGTGGCGGTGCACTAATGAGGGCTGGTGGTGCACTGAAGGACTGCTGGTCCGAATAATTCTGCTGAGGACCACCACCACCTGGAGTACCATGATAAACCTAAAGTGCCGACTGGAAGGGCCTCGGGGGATGGCCTCTATCATAGGAATCCCTACCTCCAGATGAGGTACCACTAAATCTACCAGAATGTCGAGGCCTCTTGTTTGAACCCTGACTACCTCCTCGAACAAGTGCCATCTCTACCTGGCGGGCCGCATTGGACACCTTCTGAAAGGAAATATCACTGCCAACTCCCATAGCCATCTGAAGGCGAATCGGCTGAATCAATCCATCAATGAACCTCCGGACCCTCTCTCGCTCCGTAGGGAGTATCACAACTACATGGCTTGCCAAATCAATAAATCTAGTCTCATACTGTGTAAGTGTCATGGAGCCCTGCTGGAGGCACTCAAACTGTCTGCGAAGTACCTCCCGCTGAGTGACGGGGAGAAAATTCTCCAAAAATAACTCTGTAAACTGACCCCATGTCAAAGGTGGAGACCCTACTTGTCTAGATAGGAAATAATCTCTCCACCAAGTCTTGGCGGATCCTGCTAGTCTGAAGGTTCAAAAATTGACCCCATTGATCTCCACTATACCCATAGTCATGAGGATATCATGACAACTGAATCGAAATCCTAGGGATCTTCCGATTAAGCACCATTGAAAGTGGTGGTAAAAATCTTGGAGAACCGATCAAGTCTCCACAAAGCATCCGAAGACATGGCCGTCCCATCTCCGACCTGAGTTGTAATACCTGTCTGAGCTGCCACTACGGGTTGAACCACTGGAACCTGAGTCCGGGGAGCTACCTGCTCCGGAGTACGTATAGCAGGAGTCTGAACCACTGCTCCAGCCTGAGAAGTGGCTGGTGCTACTGGCAGTAATCCTGCCTTAGTGACACTGTCCATAAAGCCTACTATATGGACGAGAGCATCCTGCAGATCCGAGGAAAACATAACCCCTCATGGGACCTGAGCTGGGCCCACTGGAGCTGGTGGGGCTGGAACCTCCTCATCGAAATCAATATGGGGTTCCACCTCTGGAACTGCTGCCTGGGGCTGAGCTTTTCCCCTACCACGGCCTTTGGCACGACCTCGGCCCCTGCCCCTCACGGGAGCTGCTGCTGCGCACGTGTTCTCGCCATATGCGAAAGAAAAGAGTAGAATGACAATCAATATTTGAGAAACAGAATCACATGACAAGAATGAAAAAAGTGAAATTTTTTCATAACTCTGTAGCCTTTGAGGGATAAATACAGCCGTCTTCGCACCGATATCTCAGACTCTACCGAGCTTGTCCGTGAGTTGTGAGACCCTAGTAACATAGTGCTCTGATACCAACTTGTCACGATCCAGATTTTCCCACCATCAGGAGTCATGATGGCGCCTACTGTCGAAGCTAGGCAAGCCAACATTTTTAAACATTTCACAAAACTTTAATCTAAAACATCTTAATAACTGAAATAATTAATTAAAAAACCACGCCGACAACTTTTAACAAAAATAATAATAGTAAAGTGCAGAAATTTGTGACATGTCTCTACTCAGTATCCGCTGTCACTACTCACGGACTACTAAAAGAGTACTAAAAACATCAGTCTGAAAGAAAATACATAACAAGTCTGTTTCGATACAATGAAAACAAACAGAAAGAAATAGATGAGACTTAGGGCCCGCGAAGGCCATCGATCTACCTCGGAGTCTCTGGACTGAAGGCTCGCTCCCTAACTACTGTTGCGGTCCGTAAGCTGTATCCTGACCTATGCACAAAAGGCATAGAAGTGTAGCATCAGCACAACTAACCCCATGTGCCGATAAGTGCCTGGCCTAACCCCGGCGAGGTAGTGACGAGGCTACACCGGACCTACCACAATTAACCTGTACAGATATATGTGCAATAACGAAAAGATAATAAAATTTAAATAGCTAACGGGGAGGGGACATGATGGGGGTGTAACAGTTTAATTATAGGTCCAACAAACAAGAAATGGAAATTGAATATTTAACATCAATATAAGAAAGCAAGTGAATCAACAACTGCACGACACCAACTTTCGTGCTTTTACTCTCATTCTCACCAAAACTGTCAAATATAATGCACGACATCATCTTTCATGTTTTTCTAACCAAAACTATCAAATGTAGTGCACGACATCACCCTTCATGCTTTCCTCACATAACTCTCACATCAAGGCACGGAATGACCCTTCGTTCTCAAATAATCAAGAAACAGGGCACGGAAAGGCCCTTCGTGCATAATTATCAAAACATGACACGGAAAGACCCTTCGTGCAAAATTATCAAAACATGGCACGGAAAGACCCTTCGTGCATAATCTCTCTCTTCCTCACCCAATCAACGGTCACAACCAAACGGGAAAGGAATATACAACAAGATAAAATATTCCGGCAAGGGAGAACAACTCTACAACAAGTCTCGATAAGGGAGAACAACTCAACAATAAGTCCCGGCAAGGGAAAACGATTCAACAACAAGTTCCGGCAAGGGAAAAATACCAAAATTCCTTCTTTAGCTCATTTGCTTCTCAACTATCACTTCATAGTTCATTTAACAAGTAATTAACACAATTGCTCACTTCTTTCGAATTTTAAAACTAATTGTGATTCTTGGTCATGCTAGACTCGGGCGCATAGGTAACCGTCACCATACCTATACACCTACTCCACATAGCAAATAGCAAATTTTATCCTAATCCTATTCCCTTAAGCCAAAGTTAGATCAAACACTTACCTCGAATCCGAAAATAGCAACTCAAAGCTCAACAACCGCCTTTGCTCTAGAATTCGACCCCGAACCAACGATATCTAACATAAATCGATTCAATATTATCAATAATAGCACAAGGATACAATTTCCTAGCTTTTAAATGCATTTTCTAACTTTCTTCCAAAAATACCAAAATCCGACACCGGGCCCACATGTTCCAAACTAGAGGTTCGGACAAAATTCCGATTACCCATAACCCCAAGAGTCCAAATAAATGATTTGTTTTAAGATTTGACCCTAAATTGAGGTTGAATCGCCCAAAATTCTCAAAAACCAAAATCTACCCAAAAGCCCTAATTTCTACCATGATTTCATGTTTTAGGGTTAGATAATTGATGTTTAGATGAAGGAAGCAAGAAGAAATGAAGTTACAATTACTTACCCAAAGAACTATGAAGAAATGGGAACTTGAATTTCGTCCAATGGAGGATTTAGTAAGAGCTCGTGTGAGAATTTGGGAAGAAATCCCGTCATTGTTCTGTTTTTAAGCTTTTAAAATCACTGGGCGAAATTAGTCTATGCGATCGCGGGGAAACTGATGCGATCGCATAGGGGAGTGGGAAACTAGCTTATGCGATCGCAGACAAGTTAATGCGAACGCATAGAAGAGAGGGAAGCTAGAGTTCCAGGTGAGGCTTAATACTGTGCGATCGCGTAGAAGGGGATGCGATCGCATTGAAGAGGCTGGCCAAGCTATGTGATCGCGTACTAAGGAATGCAATTGCATTGAACAAAGTGGGAGGGCTGATAAGGGACTCTATGCGATCGCAAACAAGCCTATGCGATCACATAGAGGAAAAGACCTGAGTAAAAAATGCAGAAAAGCTGCCAAGTTTTTAAGAACAAAACACCCGAACTACCCCCGAAATCACTCCCGAGCCCTCGGGGCTCCCAACCAACCACACATACTAACTCAATATCATCCTACAAACTTGCTTGGGCGATCAAGTCGCCAATATAACATCAAAATCAAAGAATCAACCTTCAAAACTCCTAATTTTCATTTCAAAGTTCAAAACTTTAAAATTTTCCATTTTTAGTCCAAAACAAATCAAATGACGTCTGTTTTCAACCAAACTTTACAGATAGTGCTTAACACTCATTTAATACTTTTACCAGGCATCGAAACCAAAATATGAGCCCGACACCAATACTTTTGATCAAATCTCATTTTCATTTTTCTTTAAGAATTTTTAGAAAACAATTTCACGGAAAAATTCCGTACTCGGGCCTGGGACCTTGGATTTCAATTTCGGGAATACGCACGAGTCGCATATTTTCCTACAGACCCTCTAGGACCGTCACAGTACGGGTCCGGGTCCGTTTACCCAAAATGTTGACCAAAGTCAACTATAGCAATTTTATTATCAAAATTCATAAATTTTATCACAGAATTCAAGTATTTACAAATAAAAGTTTTTCGGCTTCGCATCTGGACTACGCACGCAAATTAAGAAAGCCAACTAATAGGTTTTCAAGGCCTCAGAAGCAAAAAAGGGAGAATTACTGATGACCCTTTGGGTCGTCACACAAATGCTCCAGCTGCATTCATGGACCTCATGAACAGAATTTTCAAACCATTCTTGGATACCTTTATTATTGTGTTTATAGACGATATTTTGGTGTACTCTTACATCAAGGAAGATCATGCACAACACCTCAGAATAGCCTTGCTGACCTTGAAGGAGAATGAACTTTATGCAAAGTTTTCAAAATGTGACTTTTGGTTGCAGTCAATGGCATTCTTAGGCCACGTGGTATCTAGTGAAGGAATTAAAGTAGACCCTCAGAAGACAGAAGCAGTCAAGAACTGCCCTAGGCCGACAATGCCAACCGTAATCAGGAGTTTCTTGGGGTTAGATGGCTATTATAGAAGGTTTGTGGAGGGATTTTCCTTACTTGCAGCTCCATTAAATAAGTTTGACTCAGAAATCAGTCAAGTTCCAATGGCCAGATGTTTGTGACAGAGTTTTCAAGAGTTAAAGAAGAGATTGAGCAATGCACATGTGTTAACCTTGCGGACAGGCTCATGTGGATTCATAGTGTATTGTGACGCCTCCAAAGTGGGCCTTGGTTGCGTTATTATGCAAAATGGAAAAGTTATCACTTATGCTTCCAAGCAGTGAAAGAATCATGAAAAGAACTACCCCACACACGACTTGGAGCTTGCAGCAGTGGTGTTTGCATTAAAGAGATGACAAAATTACCTTTATGGCGAGCATTCTGAATTGTTTACAGACCACAAAGGCCTCCAGTACATTTTCAAGCAAAAAGAACTAAATTTGAGACAGAGAAGGTGCTTGAGCTATTGAAAGATTATGACATCAATATCCTTTATCACCCCAGCAAAGCTAATACGGTAGCGGATGCACTTAGTAGGAAGTTAATGGGCGTTTTGGCCCATCTTACAGAACAAAGGCAATCTTTGGGTCGAGAAATTTTAAAACTGGTAAATGATGGAATTAGATTGGATGAGACCGAAGAAGGAGATATAACTGCTTATGCCTTAGTGCAATCCTCCCTTGTTGCGCATGTTAAGTCTATGCAAGACGAAGATCTGTACTTAGTGAGATTAAAAGAAGGAGACAGGAACAAAGAAATCACTGCTTTCACTGTATGAAGTGATGGAGTTTTGAAGTTGAATGATCGATTATGTGTGCCTAATGTAGGTGGTCTTACGAAGGCCATAATGGAGGAAGCTCACAGTTCGAGGTACTCTATCCACCCAGGTACTACCAAAATGTATCAAGATTTGAAAGAGTTGTACTGGTGGAAAGTCATGAAGAAACAACTAGTAGATCATGTGGCTAAATGTTTAAATTGCAAGCAAGTCAAAGCCGAGCATCAAAGGCCTAGTGGCCTAGCTCAAGACATAGAGATACCACAATGGAAGTGGGAGATGATTAATATGGATTTCGTAGTAGGTCTACCTCGCACATACCATAAACATGATTCAATTTGGGTTATTGTAGACCGACTGACAAAGTCCGCACATTTCCTACCAGTAAAGACGACGGATTCCGCAAAGTAGTATGCGCAGTTGTACATCAAAGAAATAGTCTGATTGTATGGTACTCCAGTTTCAATCGTATCGGATAGAGGCCCTCAGTTCACAATGCATTTTTGGCAGGCATTTCAGAAAGATTAGGTATCAAGGTCAATTTATGCACCGCTTTTCATCCATAGACTGATAGCCAGGCAGAAAGGACCATTCAGACTCTCAAAGATATGCTGCATGCCTGTGTTATAGATTTTGGAGGTAATTGGGATGATCACTTGACACTTATAGAATTTACTTACAATAACAACTATCAGACCAGCATTGGTATGGCTCCTTATGAAGCGTTGTATGGGTGGAGATGTAGGTCTCTGGTGGGATGGTTTGAACCAGCAGAGGTGCCGTTGATTGGTCTAGAGTTTGTTTGTGAGGCCTTCGAGAAAGTTCAGCTAATTAGAGAAAGACTTAAAGCGGCTCAGAGTCGTCAAAATTCTTATTCTGACAAGAGGCATCGTGAGTTAGACTTCATGGTTGGTGATAAGGTGTTTTTGAAAGTTTCACCGATGGAAGGAGTCATGAGGTTTGGTAAGAAAGGGAAACTTAGCCCTAGATTATCTGACCTTATGAAATTCTAGAAAAGAAAGGAAACCTGGCTTATAAACTAGCGCTACCTGTTGAGTTGTCCTCTGTTCATCCTGTCTTTCATGTGTCTATGCTTAGAAAGTACATTCATGATGAGTCGCATATAATACCTGCCGATACCATAGAAATTAAAGAAGGCTTGAATTATGAAGAGGTACCTATAGAAATTCTAGATAGGCAAGTAAGGAAATTGATAACAAAAGATTTAGCATCGGTAAAAGTTCTGTGGAGTAATCATGATTCAAAAGAAGCTACGTGGGAGGCCGAGGAAGATATGAAGAAGAAGTATTCTTATTTATTTAGGTAACAAGGTGTGTGAACCAAGATTTGTCTTGACATATATATTTCATTTATTAAATACAAGTTAGCAAGTGCATATTTCCTTCCTAGATTATACTTAGTTGTTGTAGTAATTTGGTTTATGCCGCAGTATATTTAATTCATTAAAGTAATTTACTTGTGCTAAAATTGTTTTGCTTTAGATTCTTGTTAGTTATTGTGGTAGCTCTTTGCCGGAGTGTGAGTAATTAATTTATAAACTGTGTATGGTTCCTATGAATGGCCTGTTATGGCATATTTGGTTGTTTTTTTGGCAATCCACTAGGCAAGCGCCTAGGGATAGTTTTTATTAATATAATAAAAATAAAAATTACAACAAATAGGAAAAATAAAATAAGGGGGGATAGCACCGGTATTGTTACCCATATAACAATAACCAGCGTAAACCATACCTTATTAATCCTATTGAGGCCAATAAAAGCCTCATGAACTAACAAGCCTGAAAAAAGAAAGAAGTAGCAAGAATTAAGAAAAGTATGATCATCCCTGAGTTTATAACATGCTCTGTGATGATATTACATTGAAAAATACTAATGAGATGGAAATATAAAAAGTTGAAGAAGCCGTCTTGGTGCTCTCTTTTCTCCAATTTTGTGAAAATTTTAATTTGTAGCTTAAAGTCTTCGTCCACAATTTTTCTCAATATGACTTCAAAATTCATGCTTTGTCCCTCGATCACTTGTTATAATTGTTTGAGTGACCTGTTTTTGTTTTGCATTTCTCATTGGAGGTCTTCTTATGTTTAAGTCATCAAACATCCTGCCGTCCCAACTTCTATCCCTTTCACGAGACTTCTTACTTGTTTTACTATGCATTGGTAACAAATCACCTTTTCTGGACGCGTCTGCCCGGTATTGCTTTAATATATCCTCTTCCTCCCCTTCTTTATATATATATATATATATATATATATATATATATATATATATATATATATATATATATATATATATATATATATATATATATATCTCTTTCTGCCCCCGCATCTAGTAGTTTATGGAAAGGTTGCATCATTGCATCCGACACTTTCGTCTCCTCCAAAGTAGTGATTGATTTTATTGGTACAATCTGATTCTGCGCAGATGTTGGCAGTGCTGTTGCGTTGTGAACAATAGCTTATGTTTTGCCTGATTTTGTAGTATTTTGTGGAACAAATACTGGAGCATTATTGTTCAAGTTGATGTTTATGTTTGCTGTAGGTTTCATATTTGCAGGACCATTGATTGTCGCTGATTTCCTTTGAAATTTTGGCTTGAATTGAGCATCAATGTCCTCTCTTGCACTATCGTTGTCAAACTCTTGGTCGTCTTCGCAAGATAAATAACCACGTCCCTCATGTTAACAAGTACTGGTTTGTTATTTCCAGTGGAGGTTGATGGTTCTCCATAATCTTTGATAGTTGTCTCCACATGTGTACTGGAGGAAGGTATGATTGGAGAAAACTGATCATGGTCCATCTGCATATTCTGTCCAGTGAAGATTGCATCCTCATTATTGACATTTGAAAGTGCAGCAAATGAGTTTTGAATTGTATGTAGAGCTGGGCTCTTATCTGCGCTGTGTGTTTTGTTTTTGGTTTTTGAAGTTGCTTTTTTATTGGACAAAGATGACCAGTTATTTATAGACTGTTGGGCAGCTTCACTTGTTTGTTGTGTAGCAGCAGGAGGATGTAAATCAAAACCACGCTGGCGAAAGGCTTCATTAGAAACTGCAGCTGTTGTATCTATCAAAGAGGTCACACTGCCTTGTTGAACCATATCAGGCTGATTAGAGGTATCTTGTCGAAATGTGTTCTGCGCAACCTCATCATCTGTAAGACTTGCTGATATTTGCATCTTTGTCTTAAGAATTTGATCTACACTAGCTGGTACATTTTCCTCCCCTGCTACCAGCTGCTACACATTGCAGTTGAGATGCTGTCCTTTGTGAGTTTCCCCTTTTCTGGTATGCTCAGAAGTAACCAAAACTGTTGCTTTATTCAGTTCATTACAATGTTGTTGTCCAGGAATTTTTGAAGCATCAAGTAAATTTCTTACAGTCGACTTTTCCCCTGGTTGAACTGTTAAACCAGTAGGATCTGTAGAAGATCTGAAATCATCTGAAACCTACAAAATAGTAGCATTTGCTTGATTAAACTGTATTGTGTTTTTATTGTTAGTATTCTGCAATATCTGCTGCTGCTCAATCAGCATCTCTTCATGTCTTTTTGTATTGTCAGATTCTTGTACATTAGATGGATCACTAGGTTGCAAATCTGATACCATCTTTTCAGTCACAACAAAAGGCAAAATCAATGAAACAGTAGATTGCATTTTACAAAACTGGGCAGAATCACCCTTTGGCCTTGGGAGAGTTTCTGCAGGTGTAACATTTGAGTTGGTGTAGTTGTGGTATTTGTGACAGGGATATTTTTTTGGATAGTCTAATTTATAAGGGAAACTCTGCCAAAATTTTTGAAAATTTAGGGAGTTAGCCAATATTTTGAGTCCCTTAGAAAAGTGAATAGTGCTAAGAAAACTTAAGAGGTTCAGGGACCTAAGTTATGATTATTAGCTTAAGAATAAAGCCCTAGCAACATTCGAGGACGAATGTTTTGAAGGAAGGAAGATTGTAACACTCTCCAAATTTTTAAAAAAAGTTTCGAGACACACTAAGTATGGATATAAATTATTACCATTTTTATTATTTTTACCTTATATATATATATATAGACACACACACATTGGATATATAATTATAAAAATATAATAGTTTTAATATTATTAATTATTAAAAGTGGGTATCATTAATTATTAGTTAAGTTTAAAAAAAAAGAAAAAAAAAGGAAAGAGGACAAGTTTCTAAAAGGCTTAAAGCCTTAAACAAATAAAACTAAAAAGCCTGAAGGCTAAAGAGCCGTAACAGAACAAAAGGCTTCATTCAGCAAAGGCAAAAAGGCTAAGAATTCTTATATGATAAACTGAAGACGATCACTACGAACAGAGGCAGAGACTCACGCAGTCAACGAAAAAAAATTCTAGGGTTCTTCATAACTCACTTATTCTTGAACTCAGGTATGTAAAATTCCCTATTGTCAATTACCCTATAGTAGTATTAGCTAAGAATTGAGTAGCTAATTCCCTTCTTCCTCTATATCATCAATAAATTTCATATTTAGGTGTAGTATTTCAAAATTGATTAAAATACACCGATTATTATAGAATCGATTGTTTGACTGGTGTCAACTGGACTGGGGCCTACATATTGGCTCGAAAAGTTTTGAAGTGAGTTGATATAACCCTTTACTACTCACAAAAGCACACATATAAAGTATTTGATGAATTGCTTAAAAGAGTTTATCTTTATTTAATTAGAGTGCGTGAGTACCCATTAATCTAGAATTGTTCTAGCAAAAGTTTAGATGATCTATTATGTTATATGTGCTTAAATTTTCATATTTTTGTGTTAAGAAAGAATCTTTAGAAATATTTTTATATATTTATTTCATTCTTATGCCATTCTTACATTTAAGGACACCAATACAAGCATGTGCATAATATTCTATAAAGAAAAGATTTAGACTTGAGAAGTCACAAGAAGAAGTTTTAGAAAGAAAATATTTTTGGGGAGTATCCTTTATTCTGAGAAGGGGTCATCGTCCAGGCCGAGGGTCCTGACCAAGGCGTTGACTTCCTGAAACTACTTGTGCCAAAGTAAGGAGCACACGAGCCGAGGGTCTCGTTGCTGAGAATTTACTTAGCCATGCTAAGGTATGATAAATGAGCGCTGAGAACCATGAAGCGAGTGGCACCTCATGGATAGGGCCTATTCGATCAGGTTGGGATCGAACCCGTGCCGGTCACACGGTGACTAAGACAGAATTAAGTCAGGATAGTTGGAACTCCCAAATATAAAGTGAAGTATTTTTTTTAGAAAGAAAAAGAAAAGAATTTATTTTAGAATATTCATAAATTGCTATTATGCAATTATTTTAGAATTATTCATATAAGCTTTATATTTAACATGCATTTAGAACCTTAGCTCGTGATGTATATGTTATTAAAATTTCTTGCCTATTGTTGAGACTAACTGATAGAATGGATGGTACTGACGTTCTCTTTGGGAACCTACGTTGGTCTGCGGTACAATGTAGGAACCGGATTTGCGCGAGCAGGCTACGAGTTAGGACTTCATATTGGTGAGCTCCGCTTTTGTTCGTGGAGTACTCTTAGATTCATTTTCATTTAGTTATTTTCTTGTTTATTTAGAGAACCGGCCAGAAAATCTGTGTCTTGAGTAGTGCGTCAGTTTATCAGTAGAGGCTTCGTAGACATAGTCACTGGGTTGAGATTCAAATGTTATTTTATAATAACTTTGCAGCAATTCAGTAGTTCCTACGAATAAAGCTTTGGAGTTGATCTATTTAAATCTTTGAATTAATCAAAAGTATTTGGTTAGAGTATTGCTTTGTTGTATATAAAGTTTGGAGTTATAATATGTTTGATAAGCAATGATGGTTCGCTCAGTCATATTTAGTGAATGAGTGCCGGTCTCGGCTTGTTCAGACAATTGGTCGTGACAGTAAGCTCTAAAATGTTCTCTGAACTCTGATACTTTATGAAAGTACCAGTTAACTAACTCTCTGACGAAAAAATGAACCAACAGGCCACCGCCACAAAGTCAGAAATTAAGCAATCAAAGCCTTATAAAAGAAAAAAAAAATCAGTTGCATGATTGTGTCATGTTCAGCCTATCATCATTTCCGATTGCAAGAATGGCATCCACAACATGGGTGCAAAGAATTCCTTTTCACCTCCAATAAGCTTCGACGACAGAGTCGTAGCAGCACACTTTGCAAGCAGAGTTTTCTTTTCTTCCAAACTTTTTCCCTCAATGCTAACAGCCAATTCTTTTACCTTCTCTATTGCCTATATAATCAATATCAAATTACTCAATGAACTATGATGACTAAACCATCTGGGACAGTGAACAGAACAAAAGCGGAAAGACAGAGGAATGAGCAAACAGGAGGAGGAAAAATCTACCATATTAGAAGCGGTTCGATAACTGCGAATAAGATTTTGAGGGTGGACACCCTCTTCAATAAAAGGCTTGGCTTCCTTCAAAAATTCTCCTGCAAGCAGAACTACTGTAGTGGTTCCATCACCAACCTGCAGACATCGACAAGGCACTAGAAAGGGCTGGAGGGGATCCGTATATGTTGTTCAGGTCAATTCAAAAATGCAGAAATAACTCGAACTAAACGATCATGCAACAATAAAACAATCGTATAACACAGCTTATTATGGACTCCATTCAGTCAAAAGACCAAATCAACAAGTTGTGGATTTACATAACATATAATCAATTGCAAATTTGCAATACTATATCTTCAACTGTTAGTTTACTGTTCTATTCTCCAAATTTTTACAAGACCTGAAACATTTGTGGACAAGCTGCATTCGATTGGATAAAACAAAGAGCACTGTGGTTATAAGATATTCCCCTCGATCTTAGCCAAAAGGCCGAGAGATATGATCACCATAGTATAAAAAGATAGAGTTTATAACATTTACTGCTCTCTAAGCTTCCTTAAGCTAAAAGCTACTTTGATTGTGAGGTTAGGACAAAGAAGCCTGGGTGAACTTCATAATATTTTTCTTCCATCTCTTCACCTTTTTTCCCTCTTGTTATAATGCACTTTTTATCATTTTCAGAGCAGCTTCCTTTTCTTTATGACATTTCAACCTACAGTTGCCACCTAGATTATCAGCTTGGAAGCCAATGCCCAAAAGAACCCCATATAAAGCACACCATTTTCTTTCTTTTCTCTCTTTCCTTTTCCCCTAATACTAGTTAATACTCTAAAACTGTAAAAATGAAATGCTTCTGTCCTCCTCTGGCATTGACTGTGATCAGTTGGCCAGATAATGACACAACGAAGCTGCTTTCTTTACATCTTATTTGGCTAGAAAGTTATTCGAATACTTAGATAGCTTTAAAACAATCAAAAAATGATATGGGTTAATCGGAATCAAGGGTAATGTGATCTAGAGAATATTAGATGATAGAAATCAGTGATTATAATGTAAAAATCGAGATGTAAGAGCAGTAAGATGTATAACAGGCTTTTGCACAAGAGAGAGAGTTATATATTTTCAGTAAAGAAATACACATGAGTCCTTACAAAGGGAGAAGGTCCCCTTTATATACTAAGGGACCTTCTACGAAATAATACAAAGAAATTACAAGAGTTGGTGGCCTCGATATACGAGTTTCAGAGCTTGATGTGGCATTACAACGAGTTACGTCACTCGGTCCGTTTATTGACTGGGGCCGGCCTTACATACGTCGACCACGATAAGGCGGCTTTCTTTAGTGAGGCCGTATGCGGATAATATGTGGGCGCAGGGAACAAAATTTGCTCAATACAGATAGTCTCTCCGTTTGTTGGGGACACAGTCGAAAGGCGTTTTAAATGAACGGACATGCGTCCACGGCGCCTATGGAAATTTGGTCATTCCTGCTGATACCTCTGTGAGAGATGCACTCGTGTATGAAGAGGTCATGCCGTTGACATGTTGCCTCCTTTTTGGAATGTCTTTTAAAGGTGACATCATCGATCATATGCGTGATCATTACTTCTGCTCCCGAGGTGGTTCAGGTTATAACATGACGTTTGGGTTTCCTGCGGCGATTTTGAATCATGCCCTTTCGATTTCCGTGTACCTTTTCTAATAAATAGGAGGAGAGTTGGATTAGGTTCATCTTTTGATCCTTTTCGGAGAGTATTTTCTCAATCTTTTCCCTATCTTTTTTTGGTGCTCGCTATTCTTTTCTTCTCTGAAATTCTCATTCTCAAGAATCAAACAAGTGACCCGTAATACCTTTTTCTTATATCATTCACTATGGCTAAACGTCGGCGTGACGAAACCAGAACCAGGGACGTTGTTTCCACCAGGGCTTCGTCATCCTCGGACGCCGAGGAGGCCGAGGAAGTTCTTGTTCCTCTATCAACGGCCAACCTGCTCCCACGCGATATGAGTAAAAGGAACGACTTTCTGAATAAGCGTAAACTCCTCCCTTATGAGCATAGTGAGATGATGCTGTCCCACTTGGCCTCTCTCAGGGAGTCGTACGATATTCCCGATCACGTTGACATGGTTCCCGCGGGGCCAGACTATGTTAACGTGCCTAAGACCGGGTATTGTGACTTCTACGAGTACGCCTTCCGAATTGGATACACCATTCCGATTTATCCTTTAGCGGAAGAGCTGTGTCACTGGTTTGGAGCATGCCCGGCCCAACTTACCCGGTATGCCTTGAAGGTTTGCGGGGTAGTATCCATTTACGCGGCTAAGGACGGAAAAGAGGTGACCGTTCATCACCTCCTGCAAATGTTCAATGTGGTTTTCATGAGAGGCTCGATGCTCCCGTTGAGGAGTAGGGGCAAGAAGAGCTTCGTGGCGCGGGTGGACGACAAGGCTAACCGTAAATTCTAGATGAGGCTTTTCTACGTGTGTACCGAGCACCTTGTGTCTAACGAAGGGTTTCCAGAAGTGTGGAATGACGCATGTAAATATAGCCGTGCATGATGTTTACTATTTTGACCTTACTTTGCTGGTTCTCACTGTCGAAAATTTTCCTTTGTTTTCATACAGTGGCTGCTCGCCCTCCTCGTAGGGTTGACGACATTAGGTCGTGGGTACAAGCACTGATACCGTTTGCAGAGGAAAGCCATTCCTGGTCTGAATTCCTTAGGCTCTACGGCTCAGCTGGTAACGGCTTTACCTGATTTTTCTAATGGTTTGGGGGCTCTTATAATTTCCTTGCCCATCTCACATGTGTTTTGGCAGGTCGGGACGCCTCTAAGAAGGAGAGGAAGAAGAAGCAGCAGCAGTAGAAGAAGACTGTGGCTGGTCCTTCTAGGACTGTATCCGATCCTTAGAAGGATCTGGTCTTCGTCGGCACGTCTAGGGGCAGTGCTTCGCCCCCTTCAAGACAGGAGTGTAAGTTAGAAGCGACCCCCGAGATAACATCTGAGGCCGTGATGGGGGTCGTACCTGAGACGACGCCCATAGAGGTGCTGGTGGCTGTTATTGAGATTGCCCTTGTAAGGACGCCTTCTGCCGTGCCGACCCCCTCTGAGCCTGCTCTGCATCCCGCGGTGGGGGACCGTGAAAATGTGGAGACGTTTGAGAGGAGGCATCGTCAGATTCTCACTGGCAAGGCCGTGGCTACCCAGCCGAGAAAGGCTAGGCCATCCCGCCCTGTATCAAGCCGACCTTTATTGCAGAGGCTATTCGCTCAGGAAGAGCTGGTCTTAGGAGGGAGGCCGCATCGAGGAGATGCGAAGACATGGACGTGGCAGGCTCGGGGACAGACACTGAGGGCGCAAACAGAGGAAGCAGGTCCTTGGACCGGGTGGAGATGATGGCCGGTCAATCTTCTTGCATATAGTGATCCCAATTCACTATAATTTTTTGGAGAACTGTAAGGAGGCGGCCTCTAGTATGGCACTCTTGTGCGCCGGTGCCGAGCGTGCGACCCTAGCGGAGCTTAGTGGTAAAGTCTTGGCCAAAGGGTGGCAGGTGAGACCCTACAGGTATGCCTTTACCTTGCTTGATGACCTTTCTTTTTGTAGAGTTATGATTTTCCCCTACTTACTCGGTTTCTTTTCCAGGCTCTTGTCTTGGAGGTGGAGAGGGATCGGCGCCGGAAAGAGAAGATGGCCAAATACAACAGTCTGGCGCAGAAGTACAATAAGACATGCGAGGCGCATCAAACCCTGGCCGATATGTACAAGCAGTACCCCAACTTTAGAGTGGTTCGCGAGGGCCTAGTGGAGTCCGAGGTGCAATTGAAGAAAAGAGTGGCCGAGCTGGAAAAGGTTGATGAACAGCTCATGACCGCTGTTGCTCGGGCCACGGAGATGGAGCTCCTTACCCAGGCCAAGGACGAGGAGCTGCAACTCGGTCGTGTTGTGGTGGAGGAGGTGGCAAAATTGCGCACTCGGGTGGAGGCTCTAACAGAGGAACTCAAAGCCACGAAGGTCGAGGTCGAGGAGCTTAAGCTAGATCTCGCACAAGCTGATACGTCTCGTGAGGAATACGAGAAGTGGGTGTATGCGGAGGCCAGGCTGGTCGTGCTTGAGGAATTCCTGGCAGATGGTCGAGCGTTTGAAGCGGAGGTTGAGAACCAGCGGCAACTGGTTAGAGTCGCTTGTGAGGAGGTCCTGAATCACCGGCCTGGGAGAGGGGCAGCTCGGCAGACATCTATTGCTTGGAATCCAGCTCTTGGATTTCCATGGCGTACCCTCCCGGAAATGAGGACGGGCCACCTGAGGGCCAGGCCAGGTTACATATGTAGTGGTTTCTTAGGGTCTTTGTAAATATGCTTGTACATACTTATTTTTGTATCATGGGTGTTTGTTCCCTTTGGTAAAAACATATAATTTTTTGTTGTACGTAATCTTTTCTACCTTTTGGCATGTCATCATACTTTTCTTTACCGTAGCTGCTTGAAATTTGTCGGCCATAGCTGTGTAAAGCTATCCTGATGGTTTTAGCCATATAAAATTGGCGGTCGTAGCCTTGTGAATATGATGGCGCTAGCCATGTACAGATAGAGGCCGTAGCCTGAGGAAAATGATGGCCATAGCTATGTAAAATAAAGCCGTAGCCTGATGGCCTTAGCCATATAAAATGATGGCCTTAGTCAAGCTAAATAAAGGCCGTGGCCTAATGGCCTTAGCCATATAAAACGATGGCCTTAGCCATGTAAAATAAAGGTCGTAGTCTGATTACCTTAGCCATATAAAATGATGGCCTTAGCCATTCGAAATAAAGCTCGTTGCCTAATGGCCTTAGCCATATAAAATGATGGCCATAGCCATGTGAAATAAAGGCCGTAGCCTGATGGCCTTAGCCATATTAAACGATGGCCTTAGCACTGTAAAATAAAGGTCCTAGCCTAATGGCCTTAGCCATGCAAATCGATGGCCATAGCCATGTGAAATAAAGGCCGTAGCCTAATAGCCTTAGACTAATAAAACGATGGCTTTAGCCATGTAAAATAAAGGTCGTAACCTAATGTCCTTAGCCATGCAAATCGATATCCATAGCCATGTGAACTAAAGTCCGTAGCCTAATGGCCTTAGCCATATAAAACGATAGCCTTAGCCATGTAAAATAAAGGCCGTAGCCTAGTGGCCTTAGCCATGCAAATCGATGGCCATAGCCATGTGAAATAAAGGTTGTAGCCCAATGGCCTTAGCCATATAAAACGATGGCCTTAGCCATGTAAAATAAAGGCCGTAAACTAATAGCCTTAGCCATGCAAATCGATGTCCATAGCCATGTGAAATAAGTATCGTAGCCTAATGGACTTAGCCATGTAAAATAAAGGTCGTAGCTTAATGGACTTAGCCATATAAAACGATGGCCTTAGCCATGTAAAATAAAGGTTGTAGCCTAATGGCCTTAGCCATGCATATCGATGGCCATAGCCATGTGAAATAAAGGCCATAGCCATATAAAATGATGGCCTTAACCTTTTCGTTGCTTTGGAGATGGCCGTAGCCTTTTCATTCATTTGGAGATTGTCGTAGCCTTTTCATTCATTTTGAGATGGCCGTAGCCTTTTCATTCATTTGGAGATGGCCGTAGCCTTTCTATACACTTGGAGGTGGCCGTAGCCTTTTTATTCATTTGGAGATGGCCGTAGCCTTTTCATTCATTTGGAGATGGCCGTAGCCTTTATATACACTTGGAGGTGGCCGTAGACTTTCTATACACTTGGAGGTGGCCGTAGCCTTTCTATATATCAGGAGATGACACTGATCAAGTCCATGTATCATGTCTGGCTTGGAGAGTAAATGGAGAGGTGGACATGATGCACTTGCGCTACAAACATCTCCAGGTGACCCCTTTGTCGCCTCGTTAAAAACCTTCCCGAGAAAACCGAATTGGGACAAAACTTGGGTAAGGGAAAAAGAGTACGACTCAGGTGTCACCTTTTTAGAAGTGGAAACGTTTGAGGTGAGCGACGTTCCAGTTGTTTTGGAGCGTCCTTCCTTCCATTGTCTCAAGCTGGAATGCTCCTTTTCCGGAGGCCGCCGTGATTTTGTAGGGTCCATCCTAGTTTGTGCCCAATTTTCCTTCACTTGGTTCTTTTGAGGCCAGAGTCTTGGCTTTGAGGACGTAATCCCCTACTTTGAGCGGCCTTATTTTTGCCGTTTTGTTGTAGTATCTTTTGACTTGTTGTTTTTGGGCTACCATTCTGACGTGGGCCATTTCTCTTCTTTCTTCGGCTTCATCAAGATCTTGGAGCCTGCCGATGTCGTTTTCTGTTCCGCTGGTGTTTGAGTATCTTAAGCTGGGTTCGCCCACTTCGACAGGTATGACCGCATCGGTTCCATAGACCAGTGAGTATGTGTTTCTCCGGTGCTGGATTTGGGTGTGGTTCTGTGCGCCCACAAGACTTCGGGTAGTAGTTCGGGCTATAGTCCCTTGGCATCTTCGAGCTTCTTTTTGAGTATGTTCAGGATTGTTTTGTTGGAGGACTCCGCTTGACCGTTGGTGGCGGGGTGGTATGGCGTGGATAGTATCCTTTTGATACGCCATTTTTCGAAGAACTTGGTCGTCTTCTGACTGATGAACTAGCGCCCATTATCGCAGCTGATTTCTTTGGGGATGCCAAAATGGCATATGATGTTCTTACAAATAAAGGTGATGACTTCTTGCTCACGTATTTATGCGTATGCACCTGCTTCCACCCACATAGAGAAATAGTCAGTTAAAACTAGTAAAAATCGTACCTTTCCTCGTCCTGGGGGTAGCGGGCCGATTATGTCCATCCCTCACTTGATGAATGGCTAGGGGGATGTGACGGAATGGAGGGGTTCTCTTGGTTGGTGTATCATTGGGGCAAACTTTTGCCACTGCTTGCATCAGCGGACGTACTCTGCTGCCTCTTTCTTCATGGTGAGCCAATAGTAGCCGGCACGTATGATGAACTTAACGAGGGCGCAGTTGTCGGTGTGGCGCCGAAATAGCCTTCGTGTACTTCTTCAAGTACAGGTCTTGCTTGTGGCGGTCCTAAGCACTTGGCTAGGGGGCCACCGAACGTTCTTTTATAAAGGTCGTCATTGATCATGCAGTATCGGGCGGCCTATACGCGGAGCTTTTTTGCTTCTTTTTTATCAAGGGGGAGTATCCCGTCCTGCAAGTAAGATATGAACTGGTTGCGCCAGTCCCAAGTCAGAATTAAGGGACGTTCCTCAGTGTGATCAATAGCTGAGTGGAGGAGTGTGACCACACTCTCTTTGTTGACGCTTTTGGTGGCGGCAGCCAACTTCGCCAGGCCGTCCGCTTCGATGTTCCGTGCTCTAGGAATTTGTTCGAAGTGGCATTCGTCGAATGTAGTCATCAACCTATGGATTTCTGACTGGTACCTTTGTAACCTCTATTCCTTGATTTGATAAGTCCCAGTGATCTGGTTTATCACAAGCTGGGAGTCGCAGTGGAGGAGAATTCAGCAAGCTCCATACTTGGTGGCCAGCTTCATGCCTGCAATTAGGGCCTCGTACTCGGCCTCGTTGTTTGTCATTTCTGGGCAACGTATTGACTGGCGAATCATTTTGCCCGTGGGGACTTCAAGAACTAGGCCCAGTACCGATCTCGATGCATTTGCGGCACCATCCGTATAAAGGACTCATAGGTCATTTTTGGAGGATGTGCGTTGTGCCTCGAGTTCCGCCTTTGGCAGGAATTTTGCGCTGAAGTTGGCGATGAAGTCTGCTAAGACTTGTGACTTGATGGCGGTTCTTGGGAGGTATGTAAAATCATGCTCGTTGAGCTCGACGGCCCATCTGGCGAGTCACCCTGAGAGTTCGGGTTTGTGCAGGACGCTCCTTAGAGGGAAGGTCGTCACCACCCGCATGGGATGGTACTAGAAATACGGCCGTAGCTTTTGTGAAGCTACTACAAGTGCTAAGGCTAATCTCTCAAGGTGGGGATACCGGGTTTTGGCGTCCACTAAAGTTTTGCTGATATAGGGGCGATGATGATAAGTATGCTTTTAAGTTCCTCAGGGATTCTACGCATTCTCCATTCCATTGCAGTCCCTGGTCTTTTTTCAGTACACCAAAGAACTTGTGGCATCTGTCGGAGGAGCGTAAGATGAACCAGGAGAGGGCGGCTATTCGGCCCGTTAATTTCTACACCTGCTTCTTGCTGCTTAGCGTTTCTGGGATGGCCTCTATGGCTTTGATTTGGTCAGGGTTGAATTTGATGCCCCTTTGTGATACTAGAAATCCCAGGAATTTTCCCGACGCTACTCCAAAGGCGCACTTCTCGGGGTTCAGTTTCATGCCGCACTTCCTTAGTATTTCAAAGGATTCCTTCAGGTGGATGAGGTGGTCCTCATTTTTCGATGATTTGATCAGCATGTCGTCGATGTAGACCTCCATTGTTTTGCCGAGTTGTGCTTTGAACATTGTCTTCACCAGCCTCTGGTAAGTGGCCCCTGCGTTCTTGAGCCCGAAAGGCATTACTTTATAGCAATACGTCCCCTGATGGGTGATAAAAGTTGTTTTCTCTTGATCTTCTTCGTCTATCATGATTTGATTGTAGCCGGAATACGCATCAAGGAAGCTTAGCAGCTCATGGCCTGCTGTTGCGTCTATCAGCTGGTCGATGTGGAGTAGCGGGAAAGAGTCTTTCAGGCACACTTTATTTAGATCAGTGAAATCTACGCACATCCGCCACATTCCGTTCTTTTTTTTTTTACTATTACGATGTTGGCGACCCATTCCGGGTACTTGGATTCCCTGATGGAGCCATTGGCTAGCAATTTGTCAACTTCTTCGCTCACTGCTTCGTTAATGGTGGCATTGAATTTTCTTCTTATCTGCCGCACGGGTGGGTGCAATGGGTTGATGTTGAATTTATGAGAGCCAATTTCTCGTGGAATTCTTGGCATATCTACAGTAGAAAAAGCAAACAGATCCGCATGGTTAGATAAAAATTCACGGTACTGACCTGGATTTGATAGGCCGTGGCCTATGTATGCTTTCTTTGCAGGGTCGCTGCTGTTTAGCTGAACAAGGTCGAGGTCTTCGACCGTAGCCTTGCTAGCCTCGACCTCCTCAGGATCTTCGATGGCGTTCTTTCTTGGATGGACCTTAGTCCCTGACAGGGCTAATTGCTATGCTACTGCACTTGCTCCTTGGAGTTGCCTGGTATGTGTGTATTCCTGGGCTATCTTATAACATTCTTGGGCGGTGCGGGGCTCTCCCAGTATGCAGTGCACTCCCCATGGGGTTGGGAATTTGATTACTTGGTAGAAGCTGGAGGGGACGCCTATCATGGCATGTATCCACGGGCGTCTGATAATGGCATTGTATGCTGTCTCTTGATTCATCACGTGGAAGGTAGTTTCCTTCGTGACTTCACCTGCAAGAATGGGCAGCGTCACCTCGCCTGAGGTTCTTTCCACTGCATTATTAAAACCTGTTAGTGTGATGCAGCGCATGATTATTTTATTCTCGAGTCCCATGAATGCGACGACTCTTGGGTGAATGATATATGTGCCGCTTCCATCGTCGACCATGATCCTTTTAAAATCAGTATCTAGTATGCATAAAGTAATAACTAAGGCATCATAATGAGGAAAACACAAACCGTCGGCATCAGACTTATTGAAGGTGATACTATCTTAGTGGTAGACTTATGGGGGTGCTTCCTTAGTGGTAGATGTTGAAGCTTCTCTTTCTCATGGCACCACCAGGTCTTCTGATGAGGAGGGTAAGGCTTCCACACCTATCAATGTACTGGGGATGTGTGTAGGCCATCTCCTTCGGCAGCTGCGTTGAGAGTGCCCGTGAGGTCTGTTCTATCCTCCAAGATAGCCTTCATTCTAGCGTTATTCTCAGCCATTTTAGGATGTAGATAGTGGCTTTTCGAAAGATCTCTAGAAATAAACTACAGCTTTGATTCTCGAAATCCCCCCAGACAGCGCCAAATTATTTGGATAGAAAGTTATTCGAATACTTAGATAGCTTCAAAAAATGATATGTGTTAATCGGAATCAGGGGTGATCTAGAGAATGTTAGATGATAGAAATAAGTGATTATAATGTAAAAATTGAGATGTAAGAGTAGTAAGATGTATAACAGGCTTTTGCACAAGAGAGAGAGAGAGAGTTATATATTTTCAGTAATGAAATACACATGAGTCCTTACAAAGGGAGAAGGTCCCCTTTATATACTAAGGCACCTTCCTCGAAATAATACAAAGAAAGTACAAGAGTTGGTGGCCTCGATATACGAGTGTCAGAGCTTGATGTGACGTTACAGCGAGTCACGTCACTCGGTCCGTTTATTGACTAGGGCCAGCCTTACTTAGTTCCACCAGATAAGGCCGATTTCTTTAGTGAGGCCGTATGCGGATAATATGTGGGCATAGGGAACCAAATTTGCCCAATACACATTTCTTGTATTATCAGCAAAAGAAGTGCTTGTACCCACTAAGATGAAACAACATAATAACACAGATGATATCATATGCCGTGTAAGACATGCCCTCCACTATTCCACTACTTTCACGTGAACCCGTTCTCGCAAACTTTTCAATATCCCCGAAAAATGACTTACTACACTGATGCCCACCTGCTTTCATATCCATGTAAATTGACAATTTAGATGTCAAACCAATAGTAAGTTTCCATATGTCCGCGTGTGACGACCCGACCCGCCGTCACGTGAGTTAGCGTCCCGTTTTCTCCATTTTATGCTTCTATATGCTTCATTATATGTGCTTGTAGAGTTTGAAGTGATTCAGACAGAGTGTAGTTAGAATTGAGACGATTAATCTCTTTAAGAGAAGGCTAGTTTGGAAAAGTCAACCAAAAGTTGACTGAGTGGTTAGAGGTTGTGAATTCTGGTGATTCAGTTAGCTTTGGGGGATGACTTTTTACTTAGGAGTGCGATCGAAATTGAATTTGGAGGTCCGGTGTAGAATTAGGCTTGAATTGGCGAAGTTTGAATTTTGGCGAATTCCGGTTGATATGTGAGATTTTGAGCCGAGGGTTCGAATGGAATTCCGATAGTTGCAGTAGCTTTGTTAGGTGATTTTGGATATTTCTGCAAATTTTCAGATCATTCGGACATTGTTTGGTCGGGTTTTTGATCGAATGTGAGTTTCGGAAGTAATAGTTGAACTTAGGCTTGAATCCGTCGTGCATTCATGAATTTTGTGTTGTTTGGCGCGTTTTTATGATTGAAACAAGTTCTTATGATGTTTTGGGGTATGTTGGTACTTTTAGTTGAGGTCTCGAGGGCATCGGGGTGGTTTCGAGTGGTCAATCGGAGATTGATTGATTTTTGGGAGTTGCAGAAATCAGCAGAAATGTTGTAGAGGAATTTCCTCTATGCGATCACATGAGAGGTATTACGATCGCATAGGAGGCTGGGAGAGGGGTCTGTTTTTTTGTTATGCATTCGCACTAGGGGTATGTGACCGCATTGGTCTGGGAGATTGAGCTATGCGATCGCACAAGGGGGTATGCGTTCGCATAGGGTTGTTGGGCCTAGGGTCCCAGGCACTGGTGTGTTTTACGCGATCGCACGGATGCTATGCGATCGCATAATGTTATTTTGGGAAGGAGGAAGTTTGTGCTATGCGATCGCAATGGATGTGATGTGATCACATAGAGTAATAACTGGGCAGTCAGAATGGTTTTAAATTTATTTCATCCGCGACCTATCTCATTTTTCCTCCATTTTTGCACCACCTTGAGAGCTTGTTGATAGATTTTGAAGGGGGTTTCAAGGGGAAGTGATTGGAGGTAAGTCTCGTGGTCTAGAAACATCATTTAATAGAAGAATCATCCATTAATTCTATGAATTTGGGTATAAAATTAAAGAAACTAGGGTTTGAGTTTTTGATATTTCAAATTAGGATTTGATAGGTCATTTAAGCTCAGATTTGGGAGTTCTTGGTATGTATAAACTCGTGGCGCAACGAGGATTCCGAAAATGTAAGTTTCGTAATTTTTCAAGAAGCGGGCTCAGGGCTCGGGTTTTGCTAGTTTCGAGGTTCTTGCTATATTTCGATTGTTTTCGATTGGGTGTTGTCCCATTAGCATATTATGAGATATTTGTACTGATTTTGATTAGCTTTGTCGCGCGTGGAGGCCAATTTTAGGGGCAAAGGTATCGCGAGCTTTAAATTTTGCCAGTTCGAGGTGAGTAGTAGTTGGGAATGATATCCTAAGGGTTTGAAACCCCGGATTTGCACATCTTACCGTTGCATTGTGGTGACTTGCACGCTGGACCTAAGCGTGGGGTAGAGCACTGTTGGGGATTGTGACTTGGTCCGTCCTGGTTGTTGGTTTTAACGCAAAATTGTAAATGATTTGTTGTTATCATTATGACTTGCGCTCATTGCCATACTTGGGGCTTATTGCCGACTATTTGAACTCTTTATAAACTATCATCACAGTTTTCCTCACTATTCGAATGATTAATTGAACTCAGTCCATGTGATTTACACTGTTTCATGAACTCAGTTATAGTTTTCTAAAATTTGGAGTTTTAACTGATATTTGAACTATTGTTTTAGCTGAGTCTTATTGTTTTACTGATGCCCGAGGGGCTTTTTGACTATTTTTGGACTAATTGAGGCTGAGGGCCATACGTGAAGGCATGAAGATGATGTAAGGAGGCTTCAGGCCTCGAGTGTTATGTGTACATGTGCATATACATGCATGGATCGGTGCACGCCGTAGTAGCATATTGCATGGATCGGGCTGTACGCTGCAGCGGTGTGATATTGCTATTGCGCTTGGGCTGTAGGAGCCCCTCTGGAGTCTGAACCCCCAGAGTGAGCGCGGGTACCCAAATGGATCGGGCTACGCGCCGTAGCGGTCATATGCATTGCATTCATGCATTTACTCCTGCTTGTACTACGTGGCATGACATTTAGCACTCATATCGCATTGGCATACATACTCTTACTTGCCTTGATGACCAAATACCCTGGTGTTATATGTTAATGAGTGTTGAGCTCGAGAGGCTGAAGTTGGATATTGTGAGTTGGGAGTGAGCCCGCGGGGCTGATACAGTACTGAGAGGTTGATACTGAGCCCGAGAGGCAGGTTTCTGATTACTTCCTACTTGTTGAAATTACCTTTGCAACTGTTGAAAAAGAACATTTTCAAAAGAGATTTTTGAACAGAACTTGGGACTTTCTAAAGGGATTTTCACAGTATTTCGTTTTTTCTCAATAAGGCTTGTTCTGTCTTTTGTAGCAGTTTGATGTGCTCATACGTGTTTTCTTATCGCTCAGATATTATTCTCTCTTATTACCACTAAGTTGGAAGTACTCACTTTACTCCCTGCACCTCGCGTGCAATTGCAAGTGCTATTCACCCGGTAGTGGGTTAGTAGCAGATCGAAGGTATTGCTATCGTAGCTAAGCTAGGTGACTGCCGGCGTTCGCGGCACCGAGATTCTTCTTCTTTTTCTTGATTCCCAGATTTTACTCTATGTATTATAGCCTTTTAAATTTTAATAAAGGCACTCTTAGATGCTCGTGACTTGTGACACCCCGGTCGGGCTGTATTGAGTTGTATTTATATTGATTAATATCATTATGTCATATTCAAACTGTTATATAACTGACTAACGGCTTTAAGTGATGTTTTGAAATGGTTTAGCTGGCCTTGTTTTCACGAGATGCGCCATCACGATCGGATTGAATTGGATCGTGACACCGCGTGAATCTAAAGTTGCAATCAGCCAAACTAGGGAAAATACTTTTGTCACCAGGCCCAAGACTATCCAATGGGCCCATGTTGTGGTTATTTAAGGTCATTTGATGTAGGAAGTCGACATTCAAAGGAATTCTTCAAAACAGGCAATCAAGTCATTCTCCCTTATACCAAAGCTCTGACTTCCAAATTGTTTTGCTAGGAAACATGTGGCAACCTATTTTCAGACCCACTTATCTTTGTTACCTTGACAGAAGAACCAGCTGACACAATTAAAGAAGACCAGTCTACTGCATCTTATTCAAAGAAAAGAAATGCTTATGCATTTTCTAGAACTTAACTAACCATTCACTTTCTTCATTTTTTTCGGGGTGATAAGTGCTTAACAAGCATCCTCCGCAGCTTACCATATTCCAGCTCTCCGGCTCACAATGCTTTTACCAACTTTATCTTCTAAAAGAGCATGTATTCAGGATGACAACCGTAAAACTAACTGCCAACACTAGTTGTGCAGTACAATGATCAAATTTTCCGAGCTCATAAGTTCTACACTGCACATACAGTCCAACTTATGAGCCACATCTTATGTACATTTGAAGTAAAAGCACTGCAAACAACTTTGAATTTCAGAACTACACTATTCAACTGATATAATAGCAACAAATAGCATGAATGCTGAGGCAGCAAAATTACAATTTACAGCATACCTCAGAGTAAGCTTGTTTAACGGGTGGGCCGAGCCGGTCCGGGCCAAATTTTTTTAACCCGTCCGGGTTCCGGGACGGTTTTGCACAATAACGGTTTCTAGCGGGCTGGGTTAATTCGGATAAAAATTGAACCATAACGGTTACGGGTTGAGGGGGCCGGGCCGGGTTTAGTGTATTTTCACTTTTATTTTTGAAATTTTGTATAGTATAACTATTGTAAGTTATATTAATACTTTGTAATAATTAAAAGAATACAAGTAAGATGGGAAAAAATTGCACTTATTGCAAGTGATACTTTATTTCTTGATTTCAACTTGAAAATTCACAAAATGAAAATGTTCACATTTTTCTAACAAGTAAACTAGTAAAATAGTAATTTCAAATGTTTTGCATCGCCCTAGCAAGTTCATCATAATTAATATGAACCGATTGACCTTCTTCTGGCATGTTAAATTCGGATGGGTTTCCATGTGTTAATATATCCCCAAGTTCCTCGTCTTCTGTGCTATCAACATCTTCCTTTCCTTGATTTCTTCCTTCCGATCTAATCCAATCTCTGAGACATACTAAAACTTCCAAAGCATTGCTTCCCAATGAGTGGCGGTTGTCTCCAAGTTGTTGTTTTGCTTGGCTAAATGCACTCTCCAATGCAACAATAGAAATTGGCACATTCAGCACGTTCCGATCCATAGCGAAAAGAACATGAAATTGCTTTCTATTTTTATGCCACCATCCCAACAGTGAAAATTCCTTTGTACGAAGCTCCTTTTGCTTCTGCAAGTAGAATTGAAGTTCATCAGTATTCCTGCTACTGGTTTGAATGTTAGAAAATGTAGAAAAAAAAATTAAAACTATCAAGGCCTTCTTCATCATTCACAATAGCAGAAGTGCTACATTGCATAGCGAGATTAACATTGCCAGAAGCACGACCAACATTATCACATTCATTTGCATAATAATTATATAGTTGTAAATATTCATTTAGCTTGTTCATAGAAACATATAAATTTGGGGTTTCAGTTTCTCCAATCTCCATATAAGTATATAAAGCGTTCATTAATCGGTGACTATCAGACATTTTAATAGAAGGATTTAAAACTACACCAATTATGTAAATCAGAGGAATTGGAAAGAAATATTTTTTGAATTTTGCTTGCATTTTTTTCAACAACATCCTTATATTTTTCTTTCTTCTTAAATTCTGATAGTAGAAAAGAAATTTAAGCTATATGTACTAAAGGCATTGTGACATTGGGGTAATATGCTCCAGAAAACTCAACAGTAGCTGTATAAAATTTATGTAAAAATTTAACATCATTATTAATGAACTCCCAAGTATCACTTGTTAACATACACCTAGGATCAGTACAATCTGCATTAGCAACTTGAGTTATTGAAAATCTATATTTATAGAAATATTTAAAAATATATATGTATAATTCCATCTAGTAACAATTTCGTTTGGCATGAATCTAGGTCTAAGGTTATACTGGATACACTTAGTCTTAAATTCTTTTATTCTAGATTGTCTATTATTTCCTTGAGTAACACAAACTGCTCTTCTAACATGAGTAATCTCAACTGAAAATAAATCAAGGCCACCTTTAACAATTAAATTATAAACATGACATGCACACCTAACATGAAAAATATCATCAAGAGGTGGATGCAAATGCAATTTTAAAATCGAAATTGCGGCATTATTGTTAGAAGCATTATCAAAAGATATACACAAAACTTTTTGGTTTAGATTATAAAATTCAACAACTTCAACAATAGTACTACTTATAAACGTAGCAGTATGACCCTGATCTTCATCATATTTAAAAGCGATAATTCGTTTTAGCGTACAAGTATTATCATCTATCCAAGTGCATGTAATTATCAAATAATCATTTCCATTAACAGCATGGCCAATATCAAAAGTTAGACATACTCTAGAAGGAAGGTGGCTAAACAAATAACGTATGTATGTTTGATATTGTCCATGAAGTCTAAAGATATCTTCTCTACAAGTACTTCTAGGGATACCTTTAGTAAAGGATTATAAATCCTTTGAATATACATAATAAGATACGATGAAGAAGCAAAAGAAAAAGGTAGACAACCCAAAGAAATCATTTTTGCTAATTTCTCACGATCCTTCATTTATCATATTTTACTAGACCTCCAGTAGTAGGGTTAATAGTTGTTTGATTTCCATCCCCATTATTGCCCCATTCTATGTGATGGTCAACTCTCAAATGTCTACTAAGTGTCCCAGTCCCACCTAAATTTCCTCCGGCCAAATGTTTAAAAGTATCGTTACAAAGTTTGCACCTAACTCTATCTGTAACCTTCTATTAAAACAAATAAATTCCATACCAGACTTCTTTTTCTACGATTAGAAGCCGGAGCCATAGGTGGTCTACCACGACCACCACCCCATTGTAGCACTAGCAACTCCAACTCCAACACTACCAATATTTGCACTGGTAGGTGTAGGTGGTATCTCATATTCTATTCCAATTTTATTATCTTCTATTCCAAAATCTTCTTGTAATTGTCCATAATCTATCTCTACATTATCATTAGGCGATGATTCAGAAACATGTTGTTATTGGGTCATTAATATTACTACAGGAAGCTCCAAGACTACCTCTTTTTTTTATTTCCACCCCTACCAGTAACTTCTCTAAAATCTCTTTTAGCAATACTAAATATATTGTAAAAATTAAAGTATAAGCTAAAATTAAATATGCAATTAAAATATTAAATAAGAGAAGAAGTTAGAGGGAGTGCACCGAATTCAACATCAAATTGAGCACTTGATTACGCAATTACGGTGTTACCACGAACAAACATCAAGCAAGTATATCAACTTTGAACTTCGAACTTTGAATTTCAATTTCAAATGATAATTTCCGATAAATTAAACTCAAGAAAAGAGAGCCAAATAATTATTATAAAATTAGAATATGAAATCTTGCAAATTGGACGGAAGAGAGAATTTGAGAATTGAGATTGAGATAAGAATTTTGAGTGAAGAAATGAAGAAGGGGGGGGGGGGGGGGAGAGGGGGTATTTTATTTGTGGATTTTTAGAATGGTTAATATTGTAAATTATTAAATACAAAAAAATTACCAAAAATGGCCAATTTTGCAAAAATATCCGTTGGCCAATGGATCAGAAACAATTCTGACCGTTGCCAACGGTCTTATGGTCCCCACCATGTCAGAAATTAAACAAAACCAAAAAAATATTTCATTGGTACCGGGCCGGTTTAACCGGTACAGGCCACTGTTCATTCGGACCGGGTCGGTCCGGTTACCCATTAAAAACGGAACAAACCCCTTCCCCCTACGAACCCAGCCCACCCGACCCTTACGAACCGGGCCGGTTCGGTCCCAGTTTAAACCGGTCTGAGCCGGTCCGGAACCGGTCCTACCCGGCCCGTTAGACAGGTTTACCGCATAGTCTTGGGACTTGGCGATGTCAACAAGTATTTTTGCAGCAGGATGTATTATGTCTAGAAGCTTCATTATAGTGGCACCATCATTCGAAATAGTTAGTGTTTCCTTTCTCGTCGTGGATCAGCTTGTCCATACCCCTAGGACCAAGGGTGGTACGCACCACATCAGCCAAAGCCATACAAGCATTTATGTTGCTCACCAACTGTGCCTTCCCTTGGGATGTATCAGTCCCTTCCTTCAGCAATATGATCTGAGGTTGCTGTTACTTCAAAAGCCAAAACACCAGATCAGAAAATAATTTAGAAGAAAAAAGGGAACAATAAATGAAAAAATACACCAGTAACACATAGGTATATCCAATCAACCAATTAATTGTGCCTCATTTCCGTATTAGTTGGAGTTGGCTATCGAATCCTCTAATATAAATTCCCATCTACTTAAACCCATTTCATTCCAATATTGATAAAAATTATCTTCTAAGACAAAATAGTAACATAGAATAACATGGAAACAGAAGTCTGCACATTCTAATTAATGCCGATTGTACAGTAGTCATATTCATAAAAGCCCGACCTTAAAATATAATAAAAACCTTCACCATAAACATTTTTTCCTCTCATGGTAACGAACCTACCACATTAATCTAAATTTACTGCGGACAAACTAAAGAACAAATGCAACAAATGTTCAGCTGTCCCAATCAAAATGATGAAAAAGAATCAATATTTAAAATTATGGGTGGATTGACATAATTGACAACCTCCCCTGCCACATCGACAACCTTTCGTCACCTGTCTCTGTCTTTGTTTAGACACACAAACACGTACTTAATATCCTAGATCCACAACTTCCACTCACCTTGTTACAACTTATGGAACTTCCACTTCCACAACAGCTCTACTCAGATTTGTTCTTTAAAATGAAAGTTGCATACATTTCTCGCATTACCCGGCACTAGTCGGAGCCTTTTATTCTTTCAGTAATTAGAATGAGCATTAATACAGTCGAAAAGTAAATGGAGGCTTACCATCATAGATGCCATTGTTGATGGTGAGAGAGATCAATTGAGCGAGAAAGTAGGCTACTTGGTGAGTTAGCAAATGGCCGAAGAAGCAGAAGCCTGGGTACAAGTGAAACTTTCTAGGGTTTTTCCCTACTCGTTAGGGTTTATACTTTTTCTAGTTCGTTCGCTAAAGAATGGCGAGAATAGTTTAGAAATGGAGAAAGTTATAAGGGGAAAAAGAACTTGCTACATGCACCACATCGTAGTTTTACAGGTTAGTTGTAATTGAAGAAAGAATATATGTTGGAGTAATGATTAAATTTAAATTAAGTGATGGTAAGTTTTATGTTAAAAAATGTGTGCCATACACTTAGGTAAAAAAATAGGAATATTTAAATAAATACCTTTTTGAAAAAAAATATGTATTTCATAGCTATCTTTTGATTTTATAGCCAAATATTTATTTATGGTCACCTCATGCCCTTAAGCCAAAAATACGCTTTGTATTATTTTTATCTCTCATTCTTTCAGATTTTTGTCCACCCTCTCTCTCTCCACGTCATACTTTCTCCATGAATACAACCATGATTCTCCGTTGATTCATCTTCGTTGTCAAATGAAATTTTTATTGTCACTTATCTGGGGCTTTGAATCAATGTCGAAATCATGCCCTAGAGAGAAAGATAGAGGTTCAAAATCTGCTATTCAAACGTAAAGTGGGCTGATAATGAAAATTTCATATAGTTATGTTTAGTGGGGTGAAGAGTTTGTTTAGAAATCAATGTCTTATGTTTCCTATCAATGTCGAAATATGACATAGGGCAAAATTGGGGCTGACAATGGAGGTTCAAAATCTGCTATCGACGAGGTAACATTAGAGTTATTCTTGAATAAAGACGATAGAGTTTGGTGCTGAGCAACTGGAAGAGTCCGTTACCTTTTTCATTGTATTTCAATGTATCTCCATATATTCTACGTATTTCATTGTATTCATTGTCTTTTTTTCATTTATTTCAACGTATCTCGCTGTATTCCATATATTTTTTGTATCCATTGTCTCGGTATATTCAGTGAATGTAGTCATATATTTTTGTAATTAAAATAATTTATGTATTAATATATATTTATGCATTCAGATTTATACTTGAGTTTGTTGAGTTATATTAGGAGTCTATTTGTGTTAATTGATTTATTTTCGTTTAAAAACAGCTAAGTAGACTACGATTTATGCTATTTATGCTACTGTATTCACAAATACGTATCCCAAATGCAGTCGAATGCAATAATTGCCTAGTTATGCTCCCTTGTTTAACGTCGAGTTTTGCTACTGCATTCATGAATATAATAGCTTAAATACATCGAACACACTCTAGCAAAACTGATAAAAACATAGCTACAGGAAATAATATAGTAAATGGTAGCTACAGCTAGATAATAACCATTAAATAATAGTGATTTATGAAAATTTCTCCAAAAATTACCACGGGCGTTAACATGGACTTTCCTCATTTAACCATAGTTAGTTAATAGAGTATATAATTTCGCATCATTATAATTTAGGTGAAATAGTTTCCTGGCTACTTAAACTTGTAGGGCTTTTGAAAGTCGATGCATGAACTTTTAATTTTCCCATTTAAACACTTAAACTTAACAAAATGAGTACTAATAAATATTTTTAACCATTGACCATGCCAATATGGAAGCACTGCAGCTGGCATGACTAAACTGTATGCAAATCACGCTGCCAAGGCGCATGAATAATACTGTTTTTAATAAAAAAATTAGAATTAGAATAAAGTATAAATAAAAAGTTAGAAAAGAAAAAACTTTTCCCTTCATCTTCTATCTCCTCCTCTTTCCAATTCTTTCGTCCTCGCCCTCCAATTCTTTCATATTCCCAGCAAAATTCCCACCCATATACATCAGCCAGAAACTTGTTAAAATCATGAATGGAACTGTCCAGTATTTTTGAGAGTCGAAAAGATCCTCATTCATTATCTTAGTTGAATTTCCACTGACAGACCAGAGCAACGACTAGCCATCAGTGTTACCGACTATCCTGCTGCAGTCAACACATATTTACATGAATTTCTTAAGACAAGCTTATCAAGATTTTCATAAACTGATAGTCAAAATCTGTTAATGGTCACATTTCATTTTTTCTAGTGGTTCTTCATTTTTTACCATGGATTTTGCAAATAGAGTTCGCTACAACTGAGTGGAGTATTTATTTGCTCCATCATGGGCATATTGTCTCAAGATTCCGGAAAGGCTAATTTCAGAAAAGTAAAGAAAGGAAGGGAGGCGGTGAACGAAGAAGAAGGGAGCGGTTGGGTACAAGGTATATTTTAGGTATTTTTTTCTTTTCTTTTTTCCTCTTTTGTACTTATAACTTTTTTTTCTGATTTTATATTTAAAAGTATGACCTACAAATAACATATCGCAAGCCATAAATAGCTTAGCATAATGTGTTTTACTTGTCAGTGCAGTTGATATACACGTCAGTACAATTGATATACACGCTCTGGTCAAAAGTGTTTATTAGTACTCATTTTGTTAAGTTTGAGTGTTCAGATGGAAAAATCAAAAGTTCATGTATCGGTTTTCAAAAGCCCTACAAGTTTAAGTGGCCAGGAAGCCATTTCTTCTATAATTTATATTATTTAACATGATATGCTAACATTGAAATGAACAAGTTTTTATATTTATTGCTTAAATATTATATTTAGCGTGTACATAAAATTTTCTAAATTGTGGTGAATTGGATTGTTTAGTTAACTTACCTTTTGTGTGGTAATTGATCTTACAAAATCACACTACGTTGGTGCAGCCAAGATTTGAATTGTATGGGATCGAGATTGTAATTCTTTTAAGTTATTGGGTTCTAAATTATTAATTTAAATATATTTAATGAATTCCTTAAAATAAATATTCCTTAAGGTTTGGACCAAATCTACTGGATTAGGCTGAATCTATAACAAAATAGTTGACTCCACCCTGCATCTCATATGACATTAGTATTTGGAATCATAAAATTTCAATTAAAAAGATTATGGTTATTATTATTTGAGAGAGAGAGAGTCACTATTCGAAGCCTTTGGGTTCAAATTCTATTTTTAAGCTATTCGGTTCTAAATTGACAATCTGTGTATAATTCAATAGATTTCTTAAGATGAATATAGTATTTGAACCAAAATTACGGGATTCGGTCGAATCTGCAACTGCATGACTAGCTCTGCTCATTATATACACACATAAAAATATGAAAAAATTGTATCAAGTTCAGTATTAGATTCATAATGAGCATGATTAATCATAAGTTTATATAAAAAGTTGTATGTAGCAAAATATTGCATGCAAATTTAAATTAAAGATTCAATTTCTCTCACTTATGGGAGAAATTGTTCTTCAAGTACAATGATCCCCTTTGTTATGTTGTCACTTTGCTTTACCTAAAAACGCAAGTTCTACTAAGGAATCTATTGGAACAACAGTCGTTACCAAATATTTGTTCATTTGGATTTATTCTTAGTGTTCATGCTTATCCTTAGATTAGATATAAATTTAGAGTTTTCTTTTTAGTTCATATTTATCATTCAGTTAGTTAGTTCTTGATAGTGTTTTGATTTGAATAAGTCTCCTAATTCAAGGAGTACTCTTAGGAAGACTTGTATTTAAACTGAGCTTGACATTCAATATAGATACAGTTATCCATCATATTTGATTGTTTATATTGTATTAGAGCCTATATAATTCTAATGAGCATGATCCAATTTTTTTTCCGCACCAAACCCTCCAATGACGAAAGATGAAAATGCTCCCAGAGTTGTCATTGACGACAACACTACCGGTACCACAACCATCGTCCAATTCAACCCTGCTTCCCAACTACCTATCAAACTTAGTGGCAGTTGGAGATGTCAAAATGGGCCAGCCCAAGCTTGATATTTGACAAGAAATCTCGTAATTGAAATGTAAATTCCGTATATCTCTAGCTCTTCTTTTTTAAAGTTACATGAATATTTTCTTAATATTTTTGTTTCATTTTTTTTTCAGATCCAAGGATTGCTTCAATAAGTTTATATGCTGAGATTTTTTAATTTAGGATTAACATCATTTCTGATTTCATCATTATAGTCCATAAAATTTTTAAAATTCATGAAATTTGCTAGTGGTCAATTTTTTTTGTATTTAAAACTGATCTTTTTCTATATTGAAAAGCAGTTTAATAATATATAAAAATAATCCAAACTGATCATTTGCCAGTTGAAGTAAAAGATTATTATTGGCCACCTAAAACTTTTGGAGTGCATTATTAATTAAGCAAAAGAAAAACTAATTTTGTCATATTACATGCATGTCAAAACTTTAAATTCCAGTTGATATGAAAAGGTAAATGAGCAGTCTAAGGTTGGAAATAGGAATTACAGTTAATAGTTTTTTAGTTTTTACTGTTTTAATATATTAATTATTTAATAATTAATTAATTTGAATTTAATTAATTTTGATCCACGGGCCGGCCCAGGTCCAGCCTCAAGGACCCAGCGGACTGACTTGGACTGGGCTTCTAAGCCTTGATTTTAAGTGGGCTCAAAAAATCATATCCCAACCCTATCCAAGTAGCGGGCTGGATTGGGTTGGCCTCATGGGTCAAGCCCATTTTGACGACTCTAGTAGCAGTCATAATTTTGCCACTTGGAAAGCTCAGTTCTCTATGATTATACACAACCATGACCTCTATGGTCACCTTGATAGGTCTACCGTGATTCCTATACCGAGCAATACTTTTGGCACCAATACAACCCCCAATGTTGCTTATAAATTTTGATTCCGTCAGGATCAACTCATCCAGAATGCTCTTATGGTGTTTGTTGACCCTACCATTGCTTCCACATTTGTTGCTAGTGTAACAGCCCAGAAAAGTTTGAAGTATTTTAAGACTATTAAGAAGATTGACATGTGCTAATTATATTAATTCGAAATGAACATGACTAATAATATGAATGATATCAATTGATTATGGTAATATTTGTATGAGCTATATTAATAATGGTTTATGGTCTAAGAAGAATCATAAGGCTAAGTCCATTTGAAAATTATATAATGGGCTAAAGTTTCAAATGTGTTTGCACAATAACCAACATTGGACAATCATAACTCCCAATATATGAAGATTTATGAGATGTACGGTCAAATTAAAGGTGTATGAGTCTAGTTTTCAATACTACAAAGCATTCTTCATTTGAATATTCATATAAGAAGTTATAAACTTTTTACTAAAATGGTAGCACATTTGCCACGTAGCTACGCGAGTTGTGCGTAGCTGCGCTGCCTTAAGCGTTGATGATTCAAGCAACATTTTTATAGGAAGAGGAGCTAAAGAGGAAGTGAGTGTAGCTATACTGCAAGAGGGCATAGCTATGCATGTCATCAAAATTATAAAAATGGACAGTTCGGGGAGAGAGAATGAAATTTTACTTTTGAGCAAGGTCTTTATTCTAGATAGAAGGAGGAGTACATCCCTCATCAATACAAAGGTAAGTTTTTAATGCGGTTGCATAACACCATTTAATGTTAGTTTAACATCATTCATAGATTAAAATCCATAGGAAAGGTATTGAATCTTCAAGGACACCAAAAAAAGAAAAAGAGGTAATCCCTTCACTTGAGCTTCACTTATATGATTGACAAGCGCAAAATATAACACAAATATATTTCTCACTAGTCAAAGATAGTATAGTTTAATTATCGTCTCCACATGAATTGGATCCAAATAATATCTGAATACTCTACATGGATTGGATTTAAATAGTGTTCGAATAATCTTCAATTGATTACTATCCAAGAAATTAACACTTGATTTAATGAATACTACTACGATTAACTACTAAAAATTAAGCAATTAACAATTGATTACAAAAGACAACAGACGAGCAACGACGAAATATATTTGAGAGAAATAAGGTTAATTAACTAGACATGTGCAAGATAATTGACTCGAGATCCAATTTATAACGACCCTCCCGGTAGTTTTACCTTTTAGAACTTCGTTCCTTTAAATAAAATTTTCATGCTTAATTTAGCTAATTTACGACTCACGGGATGGTTGGTTCGGGATTTAGAAGAGTTTTTATTGGAATATGCCCATTTGGTTCCTTAGTTTTTTTTAAAAGACTAAGTTTGACTTTGGTCAACATTTTAAGAAAAAGGACCCGAATTTCTAATTTGAAGGTTCAGAGGGTCCATAGAAAAATATGGGTTCTAGGCGTATACCCAGAATTAAATTCCGAGGTTCCTAGCTCGAGCAATGAATTTTTATTAGAAATTATTAATCTGAAGTTTTAAGGATTTAAAAAAACTAATTAATGATTGATTTGATGGGTATCGGGCTTGTATGTTAGTTTTGAAGCCCCTTACAGGTCCGATACATCATTTATGAATTGCTTGTAAAATTTGATTTCAATCCAAGTAGTTTAAGGGCGTTTTGGCCCGTTAGAGGAAAATTAAGAACTTGAAGTTCATAAGTTTGATTCATTTAGTTTTTGGGGGTAATTCCTAGATTTAGAGTTGTTTCGGATGTTCAGAAGGTTAGAGTAGGTCCGCCTTGTGATTTCAGACTTGTCGGTATGTTCGGGCGGGGCCCAGGAGCCTCGAGCGTCAACCGGACGAGGCTCGAGTGAACTGCAAAATTTTGGGAAGAGCTGAAGCTGCTGCTTCTGTCATAACCACACATGCGGTTGGTGGACCGCAGGTGCGAGACCACAGATGCGGTTGTCAAGACCCAAAATCCTAAACCCGATCGTGATGGCGCCTCTCGTGAAGACAAGGCCAGCCACCTAACCCAATTTGTCACTTTAGCAATTTTTACACATAGATGAATAAATAAATACAAATTAACACAATAATAACCAGTTTTTACAACCCAACATATCCCGACCGGGGTGTCACAAGCCACGAGCATCTAAGGAATTTGAACACTACTATAAAACCAGTAATATACATATTGGAAATCTAGAATCAAAGGAAGAGATACGGTGCCGCGAACGCTGGCGGTTACCTTGCTCAGCTACAATAAATACCTTCAATCAACTAATACCCCGCTACGGGGTGATCAATACATGCATCTGCACACGAGGTACAGGGAGTAAAGTGAGTACTCCCACTCAGTGAGTAATAAAAATAAATAATGACTGAAACCATGAAATCTCATAAAAGCACAATATAGCACTATCTCCAGCAGTAAAATCAATTTATACAATAAGACCATAAAGTACCAAGTAATTCTCTTTTTAAAACAGTGAAAACAGCAACTTCAACATGTAAGGAGTAATCAAAAGCTTTCCCCTCAGGCTCAATATCAAACTCTCAGTACAGTATTAGCCTCAGGGGCTCACTCCAAATTCATCAGCACACAACATCAACCCCTCGGGCCCACTCCCAACTCACCTGGATACCCTGCGCTCACTGGGAGTGTGTACAGACTCCGGAGGGGCTCCTACAACCCAAGCGCAATATCAATAGGCCTGAAAGCCATGACACGTCACACACGAGGCATGCAAGCCTCTTTACATAACTCTCAAGGCCTGGAAGCCTCCTCACATAACACTCGAGGCCTAGAAGCCTCCTCACATAAAACTCGAGGCCTAAAATCCTCCTCACATCACTCAACATATCCTCATAGATGGCCCTTGGCCTCAATCAGTACAGAAAATAATCATAAGCCTCTTGGGCATCAGTAAAACAATGGTGCTCAGCTCATCAATATTATAAATATCATCAAAACTCGAGTTGAGTAAAAATGTAGCTGAGTTCATAAAATAATATAATTCCATTGTACTGAGTTCAAATAATATTTTAATTGGTGATGAAAATGGTGATGTAATTCACAAAATATTTCAAATATTTGGCCCGAAGCCCAAATACGGCAATAAGCCCAAATCATGGTATAAAACAGTAAATATTTATTAAATACACGGTAAAATATCAATCGGGATGGACCACGTCACAATCTCTAGTAGCAAATGACCTCGCATTCGTCATACAATGCGTGTCTCATCTCAACATAGCAGTTTGTTGTGCAATCTGGGGTTTCAAACCCTTAGTGCATCATTTAAAATCATTACTCGCCTCAAGACGGTGAAATCTCTAGCCCGCGACGCCTTTACTTTTCAAATCGGCCTTCATGCGCGTCGAATCTATCAAAAACCACATCGAGTATATTACAATATGATAAGAGAACAATACCTAATCGAAAACAATCAAATTCAGGCACAATTCTCGAAATTACTAAAACACGAGCCCCGGGCCCACGTCTCGAAATTCTAAAATTTTTACATCAATACGACCCTTATCTCGCCACGAGTCTATACATACCAAATTCACAAAAATCGAAGTTCATTTGACCCCTCAAATTACCATTCTATCCAAGAGAGTTTTCTACCTTTTTAACAAAAATTCTAAAATTAAACACCAAAACTTACAGTAGATTCGAGCTATACAACTAAAATCGCCTTATCCGAGCTCCAAATTGTCAAAAACGGAAAATGGGACAAAGTCCCATTTTTCAGAACTAAACATTCTGCCCGGCACTGTTCACGTCACTGTTTACGGGTATTGTTCAAGGGTACTGTTCACAGCAGAATTTTTCTGCAATTTCTGCATATTTTTGTAAGTTCGGAATTACTCCGAGACACCTCCGAAACACTCCCGAGCCCTCGCGGCTCCAAACTAAATATGCACACTGACTCTAGAACATCACACGAACTTGCTCGAGCGATCAAATCGCCAAAATAGCATCAAAATCAATTATTTGAGCCTTAAATCCAAGAATTCTTTCAAATTTCACATCCGATGCCGAAACACGTCAAAACTAGTTCGAATGACCTCAAATTTTGCAGACAAGTCCAATATGATATAACGAAACTACATCAACTCTCGCAATTTCATTCCGACCCTCGGATCAAAATCTCACCTATCAACCGGAATTCGCCAATATAGTAACTTTTCCAATTCAAGCTAAATTCTACCACAGTCATCACAAAAATATTATGGACTCACTCCTACGTTCCAAATCACGAAGCTATCCGAACCATAAACTTTGCATTTCGAGCCCTCTAACACATAAGTCAATATCTGGTTGACTTTTCCAACTTAAGCTTCCTTAAAAGAGACTAAGTGTCTCAAACCTTACCAAAATTATTCCAGAATCACTTCAAATTTTGTACACAAGTCACATTCGACATTATGGACTTTCCCCAACTTTCGGAATCGCATTCCGACCCAGATATCAAAATTTCCACTTCCGGTCAAGTTTTTTCAAAAACCTTCAAATTTTTATATTTAGCCAAATGACTTCAAAATGACCTACGAACCTCCGAATTCACTTCCGACCGCGCTCCAAATTCCAGAATCACCATACGGATCTACTCCGTATCTCAGAATCCCAAAGGATTTACAAGTCGGCACAAGGCCCCAAACATGGCAATCAGCCCAAATTATGATGATAACAAGTAATTTCAGTTAAATACAGAGTAAAATCAACACTTGGAAAGGACCAAGTCACAATCTCCAACGGCGCTCTACCCCACGCACATATCTGACGTGCAAGTCACCTCAATATAGCATTGTGATGTACAAATCCGGGGCTTCAAACCCTCAGGATATCATTTACAAGTATTACTCACCTCAAGACGACCAAAAGTCTAGCTCGTTGTGCCCTTGCCTATTGAATTGGCCTCCTCGTGCGATGAATCTGCCCAAAATCACACAAATATCGATGAAACTCGATTTTTAAAAGGTGGGGTTTTAGCCATGCATATCTGGGACTTTCCTCTTAATGGTACTACAATGATCCACTACTCTTAGGTAAACTTAAATCAACAATACAACATTTAATAGGGCCAATATTAGTAATAAATTCCATAACTTATGTCGTTTAGGCATATTATCAAACACCTTGTAGGCATAGATATTTATGCCTCATAACTATAGTATTGGTTAATGCAACTATCACCATTAACCAACACTTCATCCCACAATTATTCTTTGACAATCTATACTCTTAACATCACATGTGTGACCAACCATTCACACCCAAACCAACAAAAATTTCATCAAATAAACATCTTTAAATCCCTACTATGTTCATGTATTCAAATTGGGAATATATGGCTTCCAACCACATACTATAAGCTATAATACATGATTTATACTCATATTCCCATAATATAACCATATATATAAATCTAAGGTATAGGATTTACCTTTTGGAAGAAGATCTTACAAAACCCTTATTTGGGTTTTTGAAAGAATTTCTTGAAAAATCTATGTGTTTATGCAAAGATTTCATCAATATTTATGTAAAAATAATGGAATTTTACACCAAGTTAGTGAAGATTGCTTACCTTGAAGATGGGAGGATTGGAGGTATTGATAGGGTGATGAAAACTCCCAAAAACCGACCTTGGATGACAAAATATGAAGGAAATGTGATACCTCTTCGGTTTTTACAAAGACCAGGGGTATTTTATGCATTTTACATGTTCCCCCGCGGTCCGCGGCATTCCTTCGCGGTCCAACCCGTGGTTCTGGGCAGTATGCCCCGCGGTCTATCCCGCGGCCGTGCGCCTGGGCGCACTGGTGACGCGTTTCTTGTAAAATGGGCATAACGTTTTGTATTCACCTCCAAATGACAAACGGTTTGTTGCGTTGGAAACTAGACTCAAAGATCTTTAATCAGATAGGTTATCCATAACACAAATACTTATAGAACTGGAGATATTATCGTTCAAAATAAGGTCTGGTGCACACTCATTTACAATTTTCGTCTATTATGAAATTTTCCAACTTCAAAGGTTCCCAGTAGCCATCCGAATTCACCCCGAGGCCTTCGGGACCTCAAAAAAATACACCAACCAATCCTAAAACATCATTCAAACTTGTTCAAATCTTTAGAACGCTCAAAACAACATCAAAACACAATTCTTTTCGTCGGATTCATCCTTAAAATTTTTGAAAACTCTAAAATACATTTTTGATCAAAACCCGACCAAATCACCTCCGAATGACATGAAATTTTCACAAATATTCCAAATCACCTAACAAAGCTACAGCAACTCTTGGAATTTAATTCCGACTCCCGGATCAAAATCTCACCTATCAACTGGAATTTGTCAAAATACGAACTCCGCCAATTCAATCCTAATTCTATACCAGACCTCCAAAACCACTTCCGATCACGATCCTACGTCAAAATTCATCTCCCGGAGCTAACTGAATGATCGGAATTCATATCCGATCCCTCTAACACATAAGTCAACGTCCAGTTGACTTTTCCCACTTAAGTCTTTTTAAAAAAGACTAAATGTCTCATTTCTTATCATGATCTCTCCAAATAAATTCTAAGGCATCCAATACCAATAATGAAACATGAGGAAGCATAAAAATGGGAAGAACGGGGCAGTAACTCACGAGATGACGAGTTGGATCGTCACATTCTCCCCAACTTAAACAAATATTCATCCTCGAACGTGCCCAGAGTTGTTCCAAAAACCCAACAATCACTGAATAACCTTACCATGCATGAACCCGGGGATGATCCCACGTCATCCTATCTCACATGGGTTTGATAACGCGTTGTAACTAAGATCAGAATCTAGTCTATCCCATAAATAATAGAGCCACATTTCACCTTTTCGAAAATCATACACAAGATCAGAACCTCACACCTACATTCAGAATAAGTCTGAACCAGCTGTAATAGACCATTACTGCAACCTTAGGTGCAATTATTTGATATACCAATAACTTGAACAAATGCAGCGATAACTTCCATTCAGAGCAGCTGCCCATAATAACCAAATACCGATAGAAATCTCTTATTAGCCAATGCCTCATTCTAACACTCTCATATACTGTCAATGACAATTGAAACACGCAATAAATCATAACCATTGCTCAGATCAACCATTCATTAGGCCATTTCTCCTCTAGCAATTATCGTAACAATTTTTTAACCGAACCTCGTTATTTACACACCAAACATGCTGAAATCAAATTCGTTATATTCATCAATGACCCCAATGATCACCTTGAATCCAACAAACCACTCTGGTGATATGACACCTCAATACAGGCCTAAGCCACAATTTTCATTATACGCGACTCAAACGAAAGTGTCATACCTCAAGCTCACCAGTACCATCAACGGACCCAACAAGAACATGCCACAATACTACTGAAATATCGTTAGTTTAATGACATTACCTTTTTATGAGACATATACTTTGGTCAAATCACTTTCAATTAGCAATACTATTTCCCCGATCATCCGTAGATCATTCGCCCTAATCATTTGAAGCTCTTTTCTCTAATCACGTAGAAGAAAATCCCTACACATCCCATGCTCTGGATGATGTACATAGGTATTGTTATAACTCTTACAATACTCACATGATGGATGAGGTATGGATAAATTCATGACCACTGTCGAGACAACGATTCGTTGGTTCTATACTCCTGGCAAGAACTATCACCTCATTCTATGCCAAATCATGGTCTTAGCTCCTTAATTTACTTCATATACTCAGATTGCACTGAGCTCGAATTCAATGATCTTGTCTCACCCATTACGAACTGCCCAGGCAATAAGCCACCTCAGATATAATCAAAAGCTGCATATGAAGCCCCAATATGCCAATAGGATACCAATTCCAACGTGTCACAAAAGGAAAACGAACTCTGTAAAGAATTACCAATCCCACGCACTAATACAGACTTTCCTTGGAAAATAGGAAGCAAGGCATACAAAATAGCATATAGAAAACTATACTCAGCAGCACACTATCACGGGGTGCAACCCGATCCAGATAACATACCCATGGCGGCGTGCCACCCGATCCATACATAGATCTTACATAAGGAGATGCACATCGAGCCAAATTTTCTCATTACAATAAAATACCGAGTATTGGTCATAAGCATGCTAAGTGCATAATAATATCTTAGCGGGATATATAGCGTTATAAGCTATAAAACTCAAGCACAACTGAGGTGCGATGTACAATCTTAAATTCAAGAGCCAAGTTGCTCAGGTAACATCACTCCCATGCGGACTCTCAACACATAAGCAATTCCTCGAACCATTTCACAAATCACTCGACGTAATGCATCACTATGCAAGATATCTGACCATGAAGCATCAACCTAGCTACTCCACCATGAGGACAGCATTACTAAAATGCACTGGCCTGATATAGAGCCATTATTCACACTAAATCTATCCATCAACTTCAAGCCGATACTGATCACACTAAACTAGTCCGATAACCTTTAAAAGGTCCATAATAACTCCCATTTTCCTCATAACACACAAGAACACACATCATAATCAGAGTAATCCTCCCAGTTACCCAATATGCCAAGTCTACTCCAGGCATGAATCATCAATTAAACGACACCATCAATAACTTCATATTGATTTACATAATTAATCAATCAAGTGATCACATGCCACATTTGTATAATCTTCTCGTGGGATACTCCCCTACAACATACCACAACAATTTTTGGAGCGTACCTCCAAATCACCGATCGCACTAACATTGAAGAGCGATCAAGAGTCATTAACCAGGACGCAAACTCTTTTTACAAAACATCAATATTTAGGGACGGTGAAGACAATGCCAACTTACCGTGAAAATCGAAACCTATCTCCTGCTCATCCGAGCTCGTGAAATCTTGTCAAAACAAAACTTTCCTTTACTCGTGCCATTCTAAGCCCAATTTCCATAACCAGAACTTATTCTCCAGCATGCATCAAATCAGAACTAACACAGTATGTAACTGTACAATCTGCTAACCAATAGCAGGCTCCCCAACATGGATCGAAGCCATAGATCACAACACATATACTCTATTACTTTCGTAATATCATGGTGAAATCAAACTCACTCCTTCATAAGCTTGTGGAAACACGAATCATAAGAATTTTAACTCTTCTGCAATTTTTGTATTCACTTACACAACAGTTAAGCTCACTCTTTAGGCGACAAAATTTTGACAAAGTCTCAAATTTTTCAAAAATTTCGGCAGAGTTTCCTTTGTAATTGGGTCTATTTACCTGCGAGAGAATCACCAAAACAATTCTAACAACACGTCCACAACTTGACAAAGCATTACAATGTATGTAAATAACAATAATCTCAATACTACATGTATTATATTATCAAAATTGATACATGGACATGCGTTGCACCTATTTGAATCGTAAGACATAGAAAATACATTTCAATCCTCCATTATTGGGCTATTCAATTGAGTAAGAACATATTCTTGCTTTATGTTTTTTACCTTAAAGGTGGTCTCCTCGACTCAATGATTTCGTCATAATACATTTACAGAAGCGATCTCAGCTCCCAGACTTATTTAACTTGTATGAAAAATAGCTTCCCTTCATAAGCCAATTACCCATTAGCTTTACCTTTTGTTGATATTTTTGTATACCTTCCATTGCCATACAAATTACTCATCACGTGGATATCCAACCTCCATTCCGGCTAATAAGGACAATAATAAACATATGAGTTCAAAGCACTTTTTCACAAAATTAGCACCTCGGTGCTCAAGCCATTGACAAAGATCCGCCCTCAAGTCCTCCAGACTGACCCAACATCAACCTATGGAAATCAAATCTTGCCCCTCGATCGGGGAATTACAAGCCGTCAAGGCACATATACTACTGAGTGCTCACGTGCGCATACTGACGTGTGGAAGGAATTACAAGAGGAATATTTCAAGCTGAATCAAGTACGAATGATAAGAATTCCAAGAAAGTGGAGTTTTCCAAAAGGTTATGCAGCCTCTCGAGGATAAATAGAGACGTCTCCATACCAATCTGAGAGACTCTACTAAACCTTCTCATGACCAGTGAGACCTAGTAACCTAGGTTCTTATACCAACTTGTCACGACCCAACATCCCAAACCCGGTCATGATCGCGTCTCTCGTGAAGACAAGGCCATCCAACAAAACAAATGCTTCCTCTTAACAGTTATTTAATATTAATAAAGCTAAAACATGATTAGCATAATCAAAAGTATGGAAAACAAAAATAACAACTAGGAACCATCCCGTCACAATACGACATTGGGGTGTCACTAGTCATGAGCTACTACAGAGTTCACTAAAGAACTAAAAGCCCGAAAATGGGAAGGAAAGTGTAAAATTAATATGAACAGCATAACATAAGGGAGAAGATCTGGTGATGCGGACGCTAGCGGTCACCTGGCTCAGCTACGATAACAATTCTTCAATCCGCTAATAACCCACTACCGGGCGGACAATACTTGCAACTGCATGCGAGGTGCAGGGAGTAAAGTGAGTACTTCCAACTCAGCGGTAAAAAGAGTAAATAATAACTGAAGGCAAGAAATCACGTAAGAGCACTCCACCTTGCAATATGGGACAACACAACCATTTGAGAAACACAGTAAGTCCGAGAAAATCCTTTAGAAAATATATGTCTCACTTTAAAACCACTTTAAGAAATATCTTTTACCAATAGTTAAGCAAGGTAATGTAGGACAAGTAGTGCAAGTCCGCACAAAAGTCAGCCTTTCGGGCACAACCAAGTATGCATAATTGAGCTCACAACTCATCCTTCAGGCAATATTCTCATCTCTGGTCAGCCACTGTTACCTGACCCATTTACATCATACAATGTCACTATTATCATTATCTCAAATTTATCCACTCTGAAAGAGATCAGACGATACCATAACACAAATAAATATCTCAAGAAATGACGCAAACCACAAATAGTGCATAAATGCATGAATGCAATGTAATGCATATGATGGTACATTCCAGTACCCACTGCGGCGTGCAGCTCGAGCCAACCATATTTATTTATCGTCGACGGCGCTCACTAGGGATGTTACAGATTCCGGAGGGGCTCCTAGAGCCCAAGCACAATATACTGGTCAGTCAATGTTACATGACCAAGCAGCCAATGTTATCTGACCAATTTATATCCTACAGTGCCATTGTTACCACTGTTGCAAGTATATATTTCAGTATCATTGTTACCACTATTTCAAGTATAACTTACAGTGTCATTGTTACAGTTGTTTCAAGTATAACATACAGTGTCATTGTTACCACTGTTTCAAGTATATATTACAGTGTCATTGTTACCACTGTTTCAAGTCATTGTATTATCAGTCCAAAAAATAATATAGTAAGCCCATAGGGTATTTACAAAATCGAAGTTTCCAGCTCGAAATACATTTAATGTATCATTTAAGTTTTCAAAACTTAGAAATACGGTTGGGTTTGCAAAACATCATGTAAAACCTTGTACTGAAATTAGATGATATGCAAATCATGCTAAGCAGTAATATCAATTCTCGAAGGATTTTACAAGTCGGCACAAGGCCCCAAACATGGCAATCAGCTCAAAGTATGATGATAACAAGTAATTTCAGTTAAATACTCAATAAAATCAACAACCGGAACGGACCAAGTCACATTCTCCAATAGTGCTCTAACCCACGCTCATATCTGGCATGCAAGTTACCTCAATACAGCACTATGATGTGCAAATCCGGGGTTTCAAACCCTCGGGATATCATTTACAAGTATCACTCCCCTCAAGACGACCAAAAGTCTAGCTCGCTATGCCCTTGCCTATCGAATTGGCCTCCTCGTGCGACGAATCTGCCCAAAATCACACAAACATCGATGAAGCTCGATTTCGAAAAAGAGGGGTTTTAGCCATACATATTTGGGGCTTGCCTCTTAATGGTACTACAATGATCCACTACTCTTAGGTAAACTTAAATTCACAATACAACATTCAATAGGGCCAATATTAGTAATAAATTCCATAACATATGCCATTTAGGCATATTATCAAACACCTTGTAGGCTAGATATTTACGCCTCATAACTATAGTATTGATTTATGCAACTATCACCATTAACCAACAATTTATCCCACAATTATTCTTTGACAATCTACTCTTAACATCACATGTGTGACCAACCATTCACACCCAAACCAATAAAAATTTCATCAAATAAACATCTTTAAATCCCTACCATATTCATGTATTTAAATTGGGAATTTATGACTTCCAACCACCATACTATAAGCTTTAATACATGATTCATACTCATATTCCCATAATATATCCATATATATAAATCTAATGTGTAGGATTTACCTTTTGGAAGAAGATCTTACAAAACCCTTATTTGGGTTTTAGAAGGGTTTTAAAAATCTATGTGTTTAAGCAAAGATTTCATCAATATTAGTGTAAGAATAATGAAATTTTACACCAAGTTAGTGAAGATTGCCTACCTTGAAGATGGGAGGAGTTGGAGGTCTTGAGAGGGTGATGAAAACCCCCAAAAACCGACCTTGGATGACAAAATATGAAGGAAATGTGATACCCCTTCGGTTTTTACAGAGACCAGGGATATTTTAGACATTTTACATGTTCCCCCGTGGTCCGCGGCGTTCCTCCGTGGTCCAACCCGCGGTTCTGGGCAGTATAGCCCGCGGCCGCGCGCCTGACCGCGTTGGTGACGCGTGTCCAGTAAAATGGGCATGACTTTTTGTATGCTCCTCCAAATGACGAACGGTTTGTTGCGTTGGAAACTAGAATCAAATATTTAATTTTATATGTTATACATAACACAAATCCTTATATAATTGGAGATATTATTGTTCAAAGTGAGGTCTGATGCACACTCATTTACAATTTTCGTCTATTATGAAATTTTCCAACTTCAAAGGTTCCCATTAGCCATCCGAATTCTTCCCAAGGCCTTCGGGACCTCAAAAAAATGCACCAACCAATCCTAAAACATCATTCAAACTTGTTCAAATCTTTAGAATTCTCAAAATAACATCAAAACACAATTGTTTCATCGGATTCATCTTTAAAACTTTTGAAAACTCTAAAATACATTTTTGATAAAAAACCCGACCAAATCATCTCCGGATGACATGAAATTTTGCACAAATATTCCAAATCACCTAACATAGCTACAGCAACTCTCGAAATTGAATTCGGACTCCCGGGTAAAAATCTCACCTATCAACTGGAATTCGCTAAAATACTAACTCCGCCAATTCAAGCCTAATTCTACACCGGACCTCCAAAACCACTTTCGATCTTGCTCCTAAGTCACAATTCATCTCCCAGAGCTAACCGAACCATTGGAATTCATATCTGATCCCTATAACACATAAATCAACGTCTAGTTGACTTTTCCAACTTAAGTCTTCTTAAAAGAGACTAAATATCTCATTTCTTATCATAATCGCTCCAAATAAATTCTAATGCATCAAATACCAATTATGAAGCATGAGAAAGCAGAAAAATGGGAAGAATGAGGTATTAACTCACGAGACGACGGGTTGGGTCATCACACCATACCTTTACTTGCCTTTTAACAAGCTTATAAATATATCAAGTGCTCAATAGGGGTAAACGGTTTAAACAGATAGTCAATTCAATCAAAGGGAAGAGGCTTGTAGTATAGTTGTTAAAGAAAATAGGATCACAAGCTCAAAAGGGCTAACTAGGATACCAAAAAATTAGGCGGGTCACAGACATATAATTGGCTCAACAAAGAGATGTCTATATTACTTCCTAGTCTGACAAGACTACTATTTCGCTTTACAATTGCACGTAGCAAGTTCTAGACATCAATTGACATGCATAGAATATTAACACAAATCTCACTCTCACATTGGCACATAACTCGCTCAGGATCGGATCTATCTTAACTGTTTACTCAAAGCAATTAAGCAAAATCACAATCAGACAATTTAAGGTACTTATTCGTGATTCCAGAACTGAGCCTAGGCATCACAACTAAGGCACTCACCACTCTCAAGGCATATGCAGTCAAGAAAACTTGCTTCAAATTAGCGCTATGACTCAAGATTCTATATTCCTAAAAAAATTAATTGCACATGGTTCAGTAGAATCGTTGGAAAAGAACCATGACAAAAAAATAAGGAGAAATTATAACACTACCAAAGAAAGTAAACTAAAATAAAAATAAAAGACATAATTTTGGATTTTCAAATATATTGATTTTTTGTATTTTTCTCGTTCGACTTCAAATCCGTCAAGAAACTAGTCAACAAAATCTATTGTCTGAAAGAGTCGAAACTAAACAATTATAACTACTAACTATTAAATGCCGATAGAATTTAGATTTATAATTATAAACCATATTGACTAAGAAAGCAAGAAACAAATCAATAAAAACTACTAATAAATAGAATAGATATAAATACAAACAAATAGGAGCACCCCACCATGTACTTAAGAAATTGCATTGTCTCCAATGCAAAACAATAGAAACAAGAGTGAAAAGGTAACTCTTGGTCTACTCCTAATCAACACCCTTAAAGGTGTGCAGCTACTCCGGATCATCGGAGGTACAGAGTTTACGTCCTCATGCGGTGGTAGCTGTGCTCCATCGGCGAAGCCCAACCACTGCTGAGTGACAGCGGAGAGGGAGTGGTTCTCCTACAGCTTTGCAAAGTCAGTCTCCCCCTGAGCAATGAAGGCACATATTAGCAAATAGCAGCTGCAGCATCTCCTCGACATGAAGTAATCTATGATCCACATGAATATCAGCAGAAGGGGGCCTGTCACAGTTGTGACATCAAAGGCCTGAAGAGGCCGCATCACCGGAATTATCCAATCATAATGGAACTCCTCCTCTACATGGTGCGTCCATAGAAGCTGAATGATCATGCTTGGGAAGTACAGGTGCCGGTCCCCAAGAGGTTGTACTCGAGCTATGCGCTCAAGCATAATCTTGCCCAGATCAAACTTTATTTGAGTCAAGATGGCATAAATGAGACACACCTTCAACTTGGAGACATTAGTGTCATTCTGGGTAGGCATGATCTTTGCATTAATCAACCGGAGAATGACCTTAGCGGGATACTAGAAATTGATCTTCTTCATGTCCTTGTGGAACTCATTAGCATCTCGCATCGATATGGCAGAAGAATCAGTGCCACGCTGATGGAGCCTAATATCAAGATAGGGGGCCGACAGAGTAACCTCTGAAACAACTTATGAGAGCGCTCTGTGAACCCCATAATATGATTTATCCACTGTGAGGAAATGGAGATCATCTTTCCTCTCACCTGCACTTTATATACCATATCCAAACTGGTCTCAGGATGCAGTTAGCATAGAACTAATTTACCATGTTTACATTTACTGACTCATTGGGATGAAACAAGCTTTCAAAACCCAAGTATCTTATGATTTTGTAAATCCCCAAGCACTTCCTAGATAACTTGCCATCATCAATACCAACTTTCGGGCCAGGGCTCACCGTCAAAACAAAGGGCCGACACCAATTTCTAGCATGAGCTATACTTGCAGCTCGATACTACATACACATCTGGATCAATGCGCTCCACTTCCTCTTCTGTTGGGGGGGAGGTGCCCGCCTACCTCCTTTACGGCTACTAGAAGCAACATCAGAGGAATTTATGTTAGCATGTTTGCTAGGATGACGAGACATTGTACATGTACAAGACAAACACAATTTGCCACAATACTTAAAAGAAAAGGCAAGAACAAAAGGGTAACCACCCCACACTTATGTTATTAGCATGTTTACAAGTACAATGTATATCGGAGAATCATACTACCCCATTGAAAGCACGCTACAAGTGATCAACAACCCACCCAACCATCAACATAATATTACAACAACATAGCCATGAACTATACTAGTGTAAAATATAATATCAAGAAGCTACACTAGTAACTAAGAAAATAAACATAAAAAGTTATACTAATTTAACACTAACAAAATTAAGAAGTTACAATACAGCACTACATAAGTACTTAGCATGAAATGGACACCCCAATTAGCACTTAACAAAACATTAGCGTCAATTGATTAGCACTCGGAACTAGCACGTTAAAGTTTCACAACATAAGAACATGACCTACCTCCCCATACTTATCATCTAGCAATACATCCCACAAAGCACTCCCCTTCTAAATTAGAACACTAACACAATTTTACGTCACTAAAGCATTTCAACAAATACATTGTGGGAAAATATTTTACCATCTTATTTTAATTCAAAGTGGGTTAGAACTACCGTACAACTATATAAACACACCACCCAACACAATCACCACATCACCACATCTTCATAATAGAACGAAGTGCACCAATTTTACACAAAAGCTTTACCAATTTTTGACCATATGGGCACCTCCACCATACTTCATCATAAAATTATTCCAATATGATCAAGATATATCAAAAAACAACCACAATAATAATAATAACAAATATTCCAACAACTCCAAGCACAAATTCGGCCAGACAATGTGAAATTACTAGAAAATTATCAAAACTTTAACTACCTAGGGTTAAGTTAAATCAAACTAAAACTATCTACATATTACAAGTAAATACTAAAAGAAAGGGAGAATAAGATGAGAGAGAAATTACCATGAGGTGAATGGGATTAATAATATTTGAGTGGAAGAAATTTGAACAAGAAGAATTTAGGGGTGAGTTAGAGAGGAATGCTTAAGAAGAAAGAATGAGAGATATGGGGGGTCTGTAAAAGGAAGTAGGGTTGGTCGTTATGTTTTTTAAAATTTTTTAGATTTTTTTTAAAATTTGGCCGAAAATTTGCACAGCAACGTCACCCATGTGATGCGGTAGTGGAGAAGTTTAGAGGCTTGAATTCTGGTAGACACACCCCGTTAGCCTAGCATGACGCTCTATGTAGCACCCCATGTAATGCACTAGATAATTTTTCTTAGAGTTTCATTTTTTTCACTTTTAAGCCTACGGATTGCACCCCAATTCTACTATGTATTTATTATGTGTCCAATCCCTGCTCATACCTGTCCAAACAATAATCAAACTCCCTAAAGTCTAATAATCCTATACTACAATTGTCTAACTAGTTTACAAAAGCAAGAAAAAGGGTTAGAAGTAGTTCCGAATTATAGTCGTTAGCTTGACTCCGTCACTTAGGCTCATTTGATGACGATGCTAGAGGATTACTTGTCAAATCCTCCAACCAGGTACAATTTCAACCTGTGCCCATTTACTTTAAATCTCTCATTCTCTTCCTTATCTTGGGTCTTAATGGCGCCATACAGTGAGATATGTTTCACCACATATGGACATGTCCATCTTCACTTGAATTTTTTGGGGAACAAAAAGACTTTCTCCCCTTTATGAAACTCCTTTAGATTAATAAGTAGATCATGACACCTATTTGTCTTCTCTTTAAAGATTTAGGTTCATATGCGTCAAGTCTAAACTTCTGCAACTCATTCATATGCACCAACATGTGTTCACCTGCAACACTAAGATCAAAATTAAGCATCTTAATTGCTCAATAAGCTTTATATTCTATCTCAACAGGTAGATGAGATTTTTTAGACACTAATTTGAATGGTAAATTCCTCTTGATTGTTTTAAATGCAATTATGTGCGCCCATAGAGCTTCATCCAACTTTAAGACCAATCCTTACGAGAAGCACTAACCATTTTTCAAGAATTCGTTTAAGTTCACATACCATAATGGAGTTGAGAGGCTTTTCATCTCTTTGCTAATATTACCTGACCTTTGACACTTATCACATGCAGCAACATACACACATATGTCTTTGTACAAAATAGGCCAGTAGAAATCGGTTTCCATAATCATTGCTGCAGTGAGATTTCCATCATAGTGTCCTCCAATTGATCCATCATGGCAATGAGACAGAGTGATTGACATCTCTCCTTTAGGCACGCATCTTCGAATTACACTATCTATACACAATTTAAATAAGGGTCATTCCAAAAATAACTGTATACCTCACCTTAAAGCTTCCTTCTTTGATTACGAGAGAGGTCACGAGGCAACCATCCACAAGCAAAAAATTTGGCTACATCATTATAACAAGGAGTCATAACAAGGAAGCTTTTCAGAGACCACAACAATGGAGAAAATCTGCTCATGAGGGAACTCTTTTGTTATTTTAATTCTTTCAATCGAAGGTATCTCAAGTCGAGATAGATGATTTGCGACTTGATTTTCTATAATTTCATATCCTTTATCTTCAAGTAAAACTCTTGGAGCAACAACACCCACCACATCAAACGCGGCTTGTACTTCTAACTCAATAAGTATTTGAGGGCCAAGTGATCAGCGTGTACAATCACTTTACTCCCCACTCATATGATCTAAACTTGTCAAAAGCAAAGACCACAACAAAAAACTTTTTCTTGATATTGGACTAGTTGACTTGAGCATCATTCAACATCCTATTTGTATAGTAGATGGGCCTAAACATTTTATCTTTTTTTTAACCCCAGAACTATCCCCACACCATATCACTAGCATTACACGTTATTTTAAATGTCTAGATCCAATCAGGTGTCACCATAATAGGAGCACTCACAAGCTTTTCCTTTATCAATTCGAATGCTCTTAAGCACTCCACTGTGAAAATAAACTTGACATCCTTCACTAGTAATGAGGGCAACAACTTGGCAATGCTGGAAACATTTTTAATGAACCTCCTATAGAACCCAACATGTCCCACGAAACTCCTTATTCTCTATCAACTTCGATGCCATGTGCAGTCATGTTTTGGCCCGGGACAATTCCCGCTTTCACCATAAAGTGGAACTTTTCCCAATTACGAACCAATTGAGTGGCTTCACAATATTCAAGCACAAGCTCCAAATTCTTCAAGAAATCCTCAAAGTCATCACCAAAGAGGGTGAAATCATCCATGAATAGCTCTAGACACTTTCTATGTAGATCAGAGAATATAAACATCATGCCCCTCTAAAAAGTGAAAGGTGTGTATTACACAACCCAAATGGCATCCTCCTGTAAGCAAAAATACCTGATAGGCAAGTGTATGTGGTCTCTCAACATCGTATGGGGCAATGGGCATCTGACTGTAGCCTTAGTACCCATCCAAGAAACAGTAGCATCCATGTCAAGTCACTTTCTCGAGCATTTGATTAATAGAGGAAAGTGGGAAGTGGTCTTTCCTTGTTGAATCATTCAACCTTCTATAATAAATGCACATTCTCCACCCAGTGACTATACTTACTGGGATCAATTCATTGTCTTAATTCTTCTCCAACATCATGTCCCCTTCTTAGGTACGACTTGCTCTGGTAGATGGGAAAAATCACTCCCCATTTAGCAATTTGATGATCTCCTCGTGCACTACATCCTCTAAATATTTATTTAGCTTGCATTTGGGCTACACCACTGACTTGCTATTTTCTTCCAACATAATTTTACATATGCAACTGGCTGGATTGATTTCTTGAATATCTGTTATACTCCAGCCAATGGTCCTTTTGTACTTTTTCATTAGCTTCACTAGCTTTTGCTTTTGTGTACCTGTCAAGTAAGCAGAAATAATCATAGAAAAATTAATATTTTCAAGAAAATCATATTTCAAGTGAGTAAGGAGGAATTTCAAATGCACAATAAGATTAGGAGCCTCATCTTTTAGTTCCTCCTCGTTAACCACTTGATCCTCAGTTTCAAGTGCTTAAGCCTCTTTCTTCATTTCAGGATCTTCATCCTCCATTGTGTTTAACTGAGTTATACATCTCTCTAGAGTATCCCCACAAGCTTTTCAAACTTGTATTTTTTAGTCAATTCCCCAACAACATCAGGCTTGAAGCACGAGTAGGCAGACACCTCATTAGTAGAGTATTTCATCATCCTCTTCGTCTGGAACACCACTTTTTCGTTGTCCACTTTGAGCATAAAATACCCCTCGTAGGTATTAGCTCTGCTTGTACACAAAAATAGTCTCCCTAGAATTAGAGGCACCTCATTGTTCACCTTTATATCCACCACAATAAAGTCTGCACGGAACACAAACTTGTCCACCCGTACTAGAGTATCCTTAATGATTCCGTCAAGCAAAATGGTGGTCTGGTCAGCCAGTTATATGGACACTGGTATTGATTTGATCACTCCAAGCTCACCTTCATGTTTCCTGAACATAGACAAAGGCATTAGATTTATAGAAGCACCAGAATCACAGATGGCCTTATCGAATTTCTGACTCCCTGACGAGCATGGTATAGCGAAGCTTCCTGGGTTCCCACACTTTTGAGGAATATTATTTATTTTATAATATGGCATTACAGTGGGAATTTATCTTAACCATTGTTTTCTCCTCAAATTTCCTCTTGTTGGACAAGATTTCCTTAAAGAAATTAATATAAGCAAGCCTCTGAGTGAGTACCTCTGTGAATTGAATGTTCACATAAAGTTGCTTGAGAATCTCAAAGAATCCCTCGAAACACTTGTAAAGTTTTTCTCGTATCATCTTTTGAGGGAATGGTAGAGCTGGCATGTCTACTTTTTTTCAATCTCATTTTATACCCCACTACTCTGGCCTTTCTGCTCTTATCTCTTTTTCTCTTCCAGTGTCTCAGTATGCGTGTTCACCACCTCGGGCCTAGCTTTCACCACTAGGTCAACCAATGTTTTTCCACTTCACAGAGCTATAACTTTTATTGTCTCCTTTGGGTGCTTTTTAGTATCAAAGGGTAGAGTTCCAAGAGCCATCGCAGATAATAAATTTGCAATCTATCCGATTTGTCTTTACAAATTCTGGATGGCCATGCCCTATTATCGGATGGTTGTGCCTTGATTCTCAAATTTTTCATCTGATTTTTCGATGAACGCCTTCATGAGATCTTTCATACTAGAAAGATTTGACTATTGCGGCTGGTTCTGCTGTCTCTGCTGGTTCTTAAAACCTGGTGTTCCTTGACCCTGGGGTCTAGGATTATTTTGCTGTCGTGAGTTCAAACTCCCACTAGATGAACTCCACGAAAAAGTTGATGTATTTGCCCCATAGTATTATAGTTGTTCTCACCTTGGTAGTTTTCTCTATTATAGTTCTCACACAATATTTACTTCCTCAGCTGAAGCTTGATACTCATGTGTGGGGTGTCCCATTCGACAAAAGTCACATGTTGTTTGCGTCTCACTCTGTACCTTGGCCAATATCAGCTTTCTTATCTCCTTGGCCATTGTGTGTAGGTGGATTTGCATGGATGTGTTAAAATCCACCTGGTGAACCCCAGCCTATTTTCTTTTGTCATTACTCTTAGTAGGCCACTAGTTATCATCCTCAAATAATTCATCAAGAATTAAAACAACCTCTTGCTAAGTTTTCTTCATTAGTGGACCTCCACATGCAGTATTCAAAGTTCATCGCGAGGAAGGTGTCGGTCCATCCCAAAAATCTTGGAGTTACATCCACAAATCAATTACATTGTGCTAACTTTTTTTGACTATCTCCTTGAATCTTTCCTAAGCTTCGAAAAACGTTTTTGACTCTTGCTAGCAGAATTGGTGAATTTCCCTTATATATATTCCTGTTTTTGTAGTTGAGAAGTACGTGTCAAGAAAAATATTTGTCATATATTTCCATGTCCCAATCGACCCTGTGAGTAAGCTAAGAAGCTAGTGATTCGCGTTATCTTTCAATACAAAAGGGAATGCCCTTAAGTAGACAACATATTTTAATACTCCATTGTACTATAATGTGTTCATGAGTTTATCAAGGTCCGTCAAGTGATTTTTAGGATCTTCATTCACCTTCTCCCTTAAGATATAATTGTTTTGGATAGTTTGAAGTAAGCCTTGCTTTAACTCAAAGTTTTTTGATGCTATGGGTGGAGGTCTGACACTTGACAATCTTTGATCTACACTGGTGTGGCATAGTCACCCAATGATCTTCCAGACCTAGGTGATGCATTCTCGAACTTATCATCAGCCAAGGGTTGATTCATATTGAATCTTTGACCCCCGTTGTCCTTGATAGTGTCCTCAGTAGCTACGAGGGCTGCCTCAACTGCTATCCGTACACTTTCTTGTTGTGCGGCCTCTCTTGCAGCGAAGTATACTCCATTAATCATCTTGTTTTCCATGTTATCTTGAGCTGAAGTATGAACCAAGAAATTTTATGTTAATTCTCTTTCTTTTCTCAACTGTCGCAAGTGTTTCTCCAACATTAGTTTGTAGGGTTGTCACGACCCAAACCCAGTCGTGATGGCGCCCAACTCTGAAGCCAGACAAGCCTGACCAACGCCCAACTCTAAAGCCAGACAAGCCTGACCAACAGTCGCTCTCAATTTAACAATAAATCTCAAAACAGATGATTTAAGGAAAAGAGTAATAGTTTTAGAATAATAATCCAATATTTATAGAAAAATAATACGGACAGATACGAATAATTGATAAAACACTCCCATAAGATCTGGGGTCATGAGTCTAGAACCTCTAATACAAACTGGATAAAAATTATCTGAACGAAAATACACAAGTCTGGAAATATATAAATATATGGAACTGAAATAAGGAAGAGTAGTCAGGTCCTGCGAACGTCAAACAGCTATCTCAACAACTCTGATAAGCTCTGGAGACCAGGACTGCTCAGCTAAGCCTCCAGTGCACCTGAATCTGCACACAAGGTATAGGGAGTAGGGGTGAGTACTACCGACTTAGTCAGCAATGAGCCTAGAGAATGTCTGAAGACAAGAAATCCACGAAATGCCACAAAGTAAAGCTAAAACTAGTAGTCTGACACCTTAACTACGAACAACCAAGAAAGCAATATCAATTATATCAGTGAAGTATAATGCAAGAATGCAATGCAATGAACATGAACCCGCTGCGGCGTACAGCCCGATCCATTTAACGTCGACGACGCTCACTGAGGGTGCGTACAAACTCCAGAGGGGCTCCTACAACTTAAGCGCAACATCATCAAATTATTACTGCGGCGTGCAACCCAATCCATACTCAATCCACAGTGCATATGAGTCACATAACAGATTCAATTAATTTCCCAATTTTCAATTATTAAAAAGAATATAATTTAGTTATTTAATTTCAGGAAAAGTGACTTAGCATTTCATAACAGTGATTAGACACAGGATTGACATCAATGATTATACAAATCATGCTATCACAATGATATTCATCCTAGACGGATGCTACAAATCGGCACAAGGCCCCAGATATGGAAATAAGCCTAATTTTCAACAATATAGTGTGTGTATCAGCCGCCAATAAATTATATTTAGCACTCAGGATGGACCAAGTCACAATCCCCAATCATATACGATCCTGCACCTGCCATAGGGTGCGATTCACACCCTAATATAGCATCACAATATGATAAACCGGGGTTTCAAACCCTCAGGCCATCATCTATACAAACTACTCACCTCTAACCGGCCGTAGACTGGTACGCAATGCCTTTTCCTCTTGTATCGACCTACTCGCACGTCAAATCTAGTCAAATCACAACGAATACATAAATATGGGTTAAAAAAACATAACCCAATTAAAAATACTCTAAAAGTACTAACACTCACGAAGTTGGTAAAACTCGAGCCCCGGGCCCACTCCTCGAAAAATTACAAAAACCACATCAACGGATTCCTCGTCTCGCCACGAGTCCGTACATATAAAGTTTGTAAAAACAGAGCTCGAATGCCCCTTCAAACTCTATTTTTACATCACAATTTCTCAAGCCGTAACTTACCCCATTTTGGTGATTCTCCACTGATTTCTACAATAGTATTGCCTCAAACTCGAATACTTAGGCTAAAAAACTTACTTCCAATTGTTTCTCAGTCAATTCTCTCGAAAATCCTTGTCCAAAGCTCATGAGGGGGTTAAAAATGGTGGAAATAATGATGAAGTTCGTGGAGGTTTTAATTAAAAAAAACCTTCTGTCCAGCAGTTCATGCCTCCATGCGATCGCATCACTACCCATGCGATCGCATTGGCCAAAAATCCAGGCCCTCAGATTCCTCTTACGCGATCGCATAAGACCCCTTGCGATCGCTTAGCACTGCATCCTCCTACTACGCGATCGCATACACACCCATGCGACTGCACTGAACCATCCCCCATACCTATGTGATCGCATAGAGAAAGTCTGGGCACCCCCTCCAAGTCTTCTACGCGATCGCAGCCAGACTACGCGATCGCATAGAGTAAAATTCCTCTGCAATTTTCTGCTGCACTTTTCATGTTCAAAATTCCTCGTTAGCCATCCGGAATCACCCCGAGGCCCTCGGGACCTCAACCAAATGCACATATATGCTCTATTACTTTATTCAAACTTTCTTGTAGCATAAAAACACTATTGTAAACATCAAAATCATCAAATTACCACGGATTCAAGCCTAAGTCAAACTAAAACTTCCGAAACTTGCATTTTTTGATTTAAAACCCGACTTAAATACCTCCGAATGACATAAAACTTTGTACGCATATCCAAAATTACCTAACGGAGCTACTACAACCTCCGGATCAAAATCTCACCTATCAACCAGAATTCGCCAAAGTTCAAACTTAGCCAATTCAGGCCTAATTCTACACCATACCTTTCAAAGGCGACTGAGCTATACGAAGTCTCTTCTGGATCACTTTCACCGTCTCTAAGGTATCCTGAACTAACTCTGTCCCCAATAATCTAGCCTCGCCGGGCTTAAACCAACCAACGGGATATCTACACTATCTCCCATATAAGGCCTCATACGACGCCATCTGAATGCTGGATTGATAGCTGTTGTTATAATTAAACTCTGCAAGTGGTATGAACTCAGCCCAAGAACCTCCAAAATCAATAACACAGGCACGCAACATGTCCTCCAATATCTGGATAGTACGCTCAGACTTTCCGTCCGTCTGAGGATGAAATGCCGTGCTCAACTGTACATGTGTGCCCAACTCTTGATGAAAAGTCCTCTAGAACTTGGAAGTGAACTGAGTACCTCTATCTTAGACAATGGAACCCAGAACCCCATGCAACCGTACAATCTCCCGGATGAAAATCTCTACTAACTTCTCTGCAGAATATGTAGTACATACCGGAATGAAGTGCACAGACTTGGTCAGTCTATCTACGATCACCCAAATAGAATCAAACTTCTTCGAGGTACGAGAAATACCACTCACAAATTCCATAGTAATATTCTCCCATTTCCACTCTGTAATCTCCATCCACTGAAGTACACCACCGGATCTGTGGTGCTCATATTTGACAAAATGGCAGTTGAGACACCGAGCCACATAATTCATAATATTCTTTTTCATCCTCCTCCACCAGTAATTCTGTCTCAAATCCTGGTACATCTTCACGGCACTCGGATGAATCGAATACCGCGAGTTGTAAGCCTTCTCTAATATCAACTCCCGGAGACCATCCATATTGGGCATGCAATTCCGGACCTGCATTCGCAACACACCATCATCTCCAATGGTCATATCTCTGGCATCATCATGTTTGACCCTGTCCTTCAGAACAAGCAAATGCGGGTCATTTTACTGACGCACTCTAATGAAGTCATACACAGAAGATTGGGAAACCACACAAGATAAAACCCGACAGGGCTCTGAAATATCTAACCTCTCCATCTGATTGGCCAAGGCCCAAACATCAACTGCAAGGGTCCTCTCCCCAACTGGAATATATGCCAAGCTACCCATACTAATCGTCTTCCGGCTCAAAGCATTGGCCACTACATTGGCCTTCCCGGGATGATACAAAATGGTAATATCATAGTCCTTGAGTAATTCAAGCCATCTCCGCTACCTCGAATTTAGATCCTTCTGCTTGAACAAGTGCTGAAGACTGCGATGATTCGTATACACCTCACAAGATACACCATATAGATAGTGCCTCCAAATCTTCAAGGCATGAACAATAGCAGCCAACTCTAAGTCATGAACAGGGTAGTTCTTCTCATGGGGCTTTAACTGATGAGAAGCATAAGTAATAACTCTACCCTCTTGCATTAATACACAACCGATCTCAACTCTTGAAGCATCACAATAAAGCTGATGGAATACTAGTACGGAGCTGTTGTTAAAGCCGACTTGAGCTTCTGGAAGCTCTCCTCACATTCATCCGACCACACAAATGGAGCATTCTTCTGTGTCAACTTCGTCAAAGGTGAAGCAATAGATGAAAAGCCCTGAACAAACCTACGGTAATAACCTGCCAAACCGAGGAAACTCCGAATCTCAGTAGCTGAGGACGGTCTAGGAAAACTCTGCACCGCCTCGGTCTTCTTTGGGTCACCTGAATACCATGACTGGACACAACGTGTCCCAGAAAAGCCACAGTACTAAGCCAGAACTCACACTTGGAAAACTTTGCATAAAGCTTCTCCTCTTTCAATCTCTGCAGTACCACCCTCAAGTGTTGCGCGTGCTCCTCCTGACTACGCGAGTACACCAGAATATCATCAATAAACACGATCACAAAAGAATCCAGATTCGACCGAAATACACTGTTCATCAAGTGCATGAACGTGGATGGGGAATTAGTTAGCCCGAATGACATCACTAGAAACTCATAGTGCCCATACCTCGTCTTGAAAGTTGTCTTCATAATGTCTACATCCCTAATCTTTAGCTGGTGATAGCCTGATCAGAGGTCATTCGTGGAGAATACCCTTGCTCCCTAAAGCTGATCAAATAAATCCTAAATACGGGGTAGTGGGTACTTGTTAGTCATTGTCACCTTGTTCAGCTGTCGATAATCAATGCACATTCTCATTGTGCCATCCTTCTTCTTTACAAATAAGATCGGTGCACCCTATGGTGACACACTCGGGCGGATGAACCCATTATCTAGGAGTTCCTGAAGCTGTTCTTTAAACTCCTTTAGCTCTGTTGGTGCCATACGATAGGGAGGAATAGAAATGGGCTAAGTGCCCGGCACCAGATCAATACTGAAACCAATGTCCTTGTCCGACGACACGCCGGCAGGTACGCTGGAAACACATCTGGGAAATCCCTCACAACAGAATCGAATCAGGACTAGAAGCCTTAGCTCCCACATCTCTCACGAAAGCCAAGTATGACAAACAACCCTTACCAACCATCTATTGGGCTTTTAGGAAGGAAATCACCCTGCTGGGTACATAATCAGTCACGCCTCGCCACTCGATCCTTGGAATACCCAGAATAGCCAATGTAACTGTCTTAGCATGACAGTCCAGATTAGCATGATACGGAGATAGCCAATCCATACCCAGAATCACGTTGAAATCTACCATGACCAACAATAACAAGTCAACTCTAGTCTCCAAATCCCCAATAGTCACCAGACACGATCGATATACATGATCCACAATAATAGTATAACCTACCGAGGTAGATACATGCACGGGCAAGGAAAGACAACCACGGTTCATACCCAAATGATGAGAAAAATATAAAGATACATAGGAATAGTAGATCCGGGATCGAATAAGACAGAAGCATCCTTGGGACAGACTGAGATAATACCTGTGATGACAGTATCTGATGCAATGGCGCCCCTCCTGTCTAGAAGAGCATAAAATCGAGCCTGGCCATCGCCAGTATGGTCCTCACCCCTGGGCAACCTCTGGATACTTGGCCTCCACCCCTAGCTGACTGAGTGGGTGCCAAACAAACATGAGCAAAAGACGACGGTTGATCCCTCTGCTGAGACTGTCTACTACGGAACCGAGGACACTATCTCCTTATATGACCCAACGCACCGCACTCGTAGCAACGACCTGGAGCTGGAGAAGGGGACTGATGGGAACCCCTTGCTGTAGATGAACCCTGGGCTAAAGAAACAGTAGCAGAGCTCTAAGCTAGAAAGGCACTCAGTGCAGGCTGGCTCTGTTAGTTTCCCTGATGACCCCGGCATGAAGAGGCTCCACTGGACTCTGTACGTCTTGACTGAGGAGGCCTGAAGGAACGATCTCTGCCATGCTAGACTGGCCCCTGGACGGAGCACTACTGAAATTACCGGAACCATAAGGCATATTGGCCTCCCTCTCCATACGCTCCCGATAGCGGTCTGTCTCAATCAGTCAAGCAGCATCAATTACCTCCTCAAATATAGCTGTTGTAGCCCTCTCTCTAGTCATAAATATGTGGATCAGATAGTTAAGGCTATCCATGAACCTCCTGGTCCTCTCTCGATCTGTCGGGATCATCCAAGTAGCATGCCGAGCTAGCTATCTAAACCTCAACTCATACTGAGTCACCATCATATCTCCCTGAGTCAACCACGAACTGACGATACAGCTCCTCCCTGTGAAACTGGGGTACATACTTCGTCAAAAATACCGTGGAGAACTGTTGCCAAGTGAGGGGCACTTCCCCAATAGGCCTATGCCTCTCAAACTCCTCCCACCAAGTAAATTCAAGCCCTATGAGCTGGAAATTAGTAAAAGCTACTCCACTAGAATCCAGAATTCCCACAGTATGAAGCATACACTGACACTTATCTAGAAAACTCTGGGCTTGTCGGAGGGTGGAGTCTACCGAACCTCTCCAACCAACGCTGCTCGTCATCCGGCATAGCTGGAACCACATGAGCTGGAGTTGGTGGTACTGGCACAACTTGAGCACCTGGTGCAACTGGAGCAACCGGTGCAACTGGAGCAACTAGTGCAATTCGTGAAACTAGTGTCGTCAATCCCTGTACACCCTGCTTGGGTGTGCGAGCATCAGGGGTCAGATGACCACCCCCGGTCTGAGAAGTAGCTGTAGTAGTGGCTGATACGGCCTGAGCCAGGCCAGTGCAGACGGATAGAATCTGAGCCGAAGCCTCCTAAAGACCAGGAATTACAATAAGCACTACCGGTGCCTGAACAGGTGCTGTTGGAGCATCTACAGCTAGAGGCTGGTCCTGGACCTGGGCAGCTGGTAGGTCTGTAGGTGCTACCCCTACTGGTCTGCCTCGACCGCGTCCACGGCCTCTAGCATGTGGTACTTGTGGTCGTCCACCACGGCTGTTATCACGGATTCTCGCCATCTGCGAGAGAATAGAATACAAAAATTCAGTTCTCATATCAACAAAGCCGCAAAATTTGAATTTCAAGAAAGTGGAGTGTTTCCTAAAAGTTCTATGGCCTCCCAGGGATAGATACGGATGTCTACGTACTGATCCGTGATACTATACTAAACCGGCTCATGACACGGGAGGCCTAGTAACCTAGGCTCTGATACCAACTTGTCACGACCCAAACCCGGTCGTGATGGTGCCTAATTCTGAAGCTAGGCAAGCCTCACCAACAGTCACTCTCAATTTAACAATAAATCTCAAAACCGATGATTTAAGAAAAAATGTAGTAGTTTGAGAATAATAATCCAATATTTATAGAAAAATAATACAGAGAGATACGAGTAACTGATAAAACACTCCCATAAGATCTGGGGTCACGAGTCTAGAGCCTCTAGCACAAACTGGATAGATATTATCTGAATGAAAATACACAAGTTTGGAAATTTATAAATAAATGGAAATGAAATAAGGAATAGTAGTCAAGTCCTATGAACATCAAGGAGCTACCTCAACAACTCTCATGAGCTCTAGAGACCACGACTGCTCAGCTAAGCCTCTGATGCACCTGAATCTGCACACAAGGTGCAGGGAGTAGGGGTGAGTACTACTAACTCAGTGAGTAATAAACATAGAGAATGTCTGAAGATAAGATTATCTACGAAATTCCACAAACTAAAGCTAAAACTAACAGTCCGACGCCTTAACTACGAACCAACAGCAAAGCATTATCAAGTATATCAGTCAAGTATAATGCAAGAATGCAATGCAATGCACATGAACTCGCTGCGGCATACAACCCGATCTATTTAACGTTGACTGTGCTCACTGGGGGTGTGTACAGACTCCGAAGGGCCTCCTACAGCCCAAGCGCAATATCATCGTATCATTACTGCGGCGTGTATCACGATCCATACTCAGCCCACAGTATGCATATAAGTCGCATAACATATTCAATTAATTTCCAAATTTCCAATTATTAAGAAGAATATAACTTAGTTATTTAATTTCAGGAAAAGTGACTTATCATTTCATAACAGTGATTAGACACGGGACTGAGATCAACGATTATACAAACCATGCAATCACAATGATATTCATCCTAGACGGATGCTACAAATTGGCACAAGGCCCCAGATATGGCAATAAGCCTAATTTTCAAGAATACAGTGTGCCTATCAGCCGCCAATAAATTATATTTAGCACTCGGGATGGACAAGTCATAATCCCCAATCATATATGATCCTGCACCTGCCATGGGGTGCGAGTCACGCCCTAATATGGCGTCATATTGTGATAAATCGGGGTTTCAAACCTTCATTCCATCATCTATACAAACTACTCACCTTTAACCGGTCGTAGACTGGTCCACAATGCCTTTTCCTCTTGAATAGGCCTCCTCGTGCGTCGAATCTAGTCAAAATCACGACGAATATATAAATATATGTTAAAGAAACATAACCCAATCAACAATACTCGAAAAGTACTAAAATTCACGAAGTTGGTAAAACCCGAGCCCCGGGCCACTTCTCAAAAAATTCTGAAAATCACATCAACGGACTCCTCGTCTTGCCATGAGTCTGTATATATAAAGTTTGTCGAAAACGGAGCTCGAATGCCCCTTCAAATTCCATTTTTACATTACAATTTCTCAAGCCCTAACTTAACCCATTTTGGTAATTTTCTACTAAATTTCTACAATAATATTGCCACAAACTCGAATACTTAGGCTAAAAAAATTACCTCCAATTGTTTCTCAGTCAATTCCCTTGAAAATCTTTGTCCAAAGCTCGTTAGGGGATTAAAAATGGTGGAAATAATGATGAAGTTCGCGGAGGTTTTAATTATAAAAACCCTTCTGTCTAGCAGTTCATGCCTCTATGCGATCGCATCACTACCCTGCGATCGCATAGTCCAAAAATCTAGGCCCTCGAATTACTCTTACGCGATCGCATAAGACTCATTGTGATCGCATAGCATTGTGTCCTCTTACTACGCGATCGCATACACACCCATGCGACCGCACTGAACCATCCCTCAAACCTATGCGATCGCAGACCACCTCATATGATCACATAGAGCAAGTTTGAGCACCCCCTCTAGGTCTTCTACACGGTCACAGCCAGACCTACGCGATCGCATTGAGTAAAATTCTTCTGCAATTTTCTGCTGCACTTTTCATGTTCAAAATTCTCTATTAGCCATCTGAAATCACCCCGAGGCCTTCGGGACCTCAACCAAACGCACAGATATGTTCTATTACTTCATTCAAACTTGATTGTAGCATAAAACACTATCATAAATATCAAAAACATCAAATTACCATGGATTCAAGCGTAAGTCAAACTAAAACTTTCGAAACTTGCATTTGATCTAAAACCCGACTTAAACACCTCCAAATGACCTGAAACTTTGCACGAATATCCAAAACCACCTAACGGAACTCTTGCAATTTTCAAAATTCCATTCTGGCCCCCAGATCAAAATGTCACCTATCAACCGGAATTCGCTAAAATTCAAACGTAGCCAATTCAAGCCTAATTCTACATCGGACCTCCAAATTCAATACCGATTGCGCTCCTATGTTACAAATCATCACCCGAAACTAGTCGAATTATTGTAAATCCATTTCGAGACCTCGAACTCATAAGTCAACATTAGGTTGACTTGTCCAACCTAACCTTCTCCTCAAGAGACTAATTGTCTCATTTCTAATCGAACTCTATCTGAATTACTTCAAAATTTCCAAACACATATAATGAAATATATAGAAGCATAAAACGGGGCAGTAGTTCACATGATGACGGTTCAGGTCGGGTCGTTACAGGTATCACTTCCTTTGAAGAAGATCTAGTCATACACCAGAGAAATCAAACCTGTATCACTTCTATTGAAGAAGATCGAGTCATATGCTAGAGAAATCAAACATGTATCCTTCACACAAGTGAGAAACCGTGAATACATTAAAGTAAAAATTAGTTCCTGAATTAGTATTAAAACTATTAATTGCCAATCCCGGCAAGGGCAAAAAAATTTGACGAGTGCAAAATACAATTCAAAATTATTTCTCGCTAGTCAAAGGTATTATAGTTTAATTATTGTCTCCACAGGGATTAGATTTAAACACTGTTTGATTAATCTTTGGTTTATTACTATTCAGAAAAATTAACACTTGATTTGATGAATATTACTAGGATTAATTACTAAAAATTAAGCAACTAACAATTGATCATAAAAGACAGCAGATGAGCAATGACGAAATACCTATGAGAGAAATAAGGGTAATTAATTAGATAAGGGCAAGATAATTGACTCGGGATCAATTTTTGAGTTAGTTCACTCTATAATACTGTTGATTCTCACAAATTTAATAGATAATTAGATTAAACTTGAAGTTTATGCTCCTTTTTCGATTAAACATTAATTTCAGTAGTTAATCCAAATTGAAGCGCGGTAAGCAATTCCAAGGAATAAACTTATGGTTATGGTCTAAAAGATAACTTCCCACAAATATTCCCCTATTTTCTAGTTCGATTAACAATTCAATAGGCTCTTTAGATTACCTATTTGAATAGTTATAATAAACCAGAGCATAAAATGTGAATAAATTCAATATCAAGCTTCTCTTTCGATTAAGAAAAATAAGAAATAACTCCGTAATAGAAATTAAAAATCCATCAATTATTTCAAACAATTATCAAAAATCGAATCCCTGATCAAGTATCAAAATACCATATCTATCAATACCCTAATGGAATTTAATCCATTGCAATGGAAAAAGTCATCTCAATGAGGTTTTAAAAACATAGAATACATCAACGATAATGATTTAATACAAACTCCCATATTGCATAGATTGTTGGTCGAAGTCCTGATGAATTCTTGTGTCTTCTTGCCTTAGTTGCTACTCAATCCTTTCGTAATAAAAAGTCCCTTCAAAAATGTATTTTTGTGTATTTATAACCCGTAGGAATGAGCTCGGATGAAACTACCTTTTCCTATCGAAAGAAGAAATAACTCTAACAAAATTGTACACTCGCATCGTGCCATGCGGTGCATTTGTAAGGATATTCAGAGAGTAACTTTTTTGACAGGTAGTCCTTTTACATAGCCACATCGTACCATGCGGCGAGATAGTGATATTTCCTCAGAGTAAATTATTTCGTCCACTTTTTGACACCTGTACTTGGTCTTCGACCCCCAAACGTGATCCTGATTTAATTTCTTGATCTTCTACTTAGACTTCAAAGCTCCAACTTGTTCGATTTATCTCAAAATTACCTTAATAGCTCGGAATCATTTCCTGAAAGACATAAAATACGTAATAAGTGTAATTCACTATCATTTAAACTCTAAAACATGTAAAATGTAGTAATTAGGGTGCAATACTACAACTCAAACACAAGTTTCTAACCTACCATCAATGCTATATTGAAGTATGGATAGCATGTTTATAAGTTTTATTTGAAGTTGTAACGGAATATTGTATGAACCCTAAGGGTGGGTCTTGAAAATGATATTTGGGCAAAAAAGAAGATGAATAGTGATGAGTTGATATAAATGGATATATCTTGAGTTTTTAATGTTTCTTATGGACTTGATAAAAAGAGTTGAATCGAGAATTACCATTTGGATAAGATACAAAACTAGTTCTTGAAATGAGTATTAATGAACCTAGGGTTATATTGGTGAAGACAATGATAGTGACTTGATGATATTGGATAATTAACGTAGTATCATTAATGACTCCAAATGAGTATTAAATAATAAGAATGGAATTGAATAGGCTAATGAGTGAACCTATTGGGTAATTTGGGATAGTTTAAGACTTGTTTCCAAACTGTGAAGGTGAATCCTTTCGTATTGTTTTGATGTAGTTGAAATATCTAATGGTAGATATTGAATTATGGATAATGTTTGCGAATTTTAATCAATTGGAGCATTGTGGTATTTTTGGAGCTTTAAGGTTGAGGTAAGTTGATTATGACTTACTCTTCTTGAGGAATTCTCTCTAAAGGAGTGATTTGTTAATTCATGATATTATTTATAAATGTGCATCCGTGCTTGTGGGGACAAGCGGGAAGGATTTCACTATGTGTTTCTAAGTTTTGTTGATATTGAAGTGTCATGTGATGATAAAAATCTTATTTTTTAAAATTTATTTGCTAGATGACACTTAAGGAAAACTTTATAAGTTTTATTAAAACTTATTTGTTGATGAGAGTATAAAATACTTGAGGGCTAAAGATATATTTTCATGAAAAAAGTTTGTCTTTTGAAATTCCAACCAAGGAAGCACTTGTTGTATTTTTAAATTGGTATTAATTGATAAAGGCTTTAATAAGAAAAAAAGTTATTCATTTGATTTTTCGTAAATCATTTTGATTAGCTATGAAAAATATGATATGATAAAAATAGATCCTTCGAGGCAATTATGCAATGAATCTATTTTTGATATTTAAATATTTTCGGAGTTACCAATGGAAACGACCGATAATAATTCGAATATTAAGTTAGTTACCACAAAACTGCACATGCCGTATAGGGGCGCATTCCAAGACTAAGCCGAGGTTTGTGAGATGAAGTCCCTCATTTAGAGGAAAAATGATCATTTCTTAAAGTAATAAGGTTAAGTCGACTCGTACAGCATAACGTAAAGCCGCCTAGACAAGTAAGGTCAAATACTTGTTGCTAGAATGATCACCTAGTGATTGTTTATTATGTCAATTTCAGTATAATACTCCCCGTGAAATAAAGAAGATTTTCTTATGTTTTACCAAAGGAACCGAAATTTATTTCAATGACTTAATGAAATTGAAATGGTTTTGTATGATTTTTATTCAAAATCTTGGATTGATATAAATTTTCTAAGAATCTATATCATGGTTTATACTTTACTTGTCTTTTCTTTTGAAATGATAAAGAGCATGATTTATATAATTTTATATCAATTTATATCAAATATTGGTTGCATAGTTTTTGTAAAATCTTGTCCAATGAGCTTGAGTTAGAGAGAGTCTAGGACACTTATTAAGTACTGTTATGGTGTACTTAGTCCTATACAACCCCCTCCACGGCCCATTTACGTTACATATTTCAGGATAATGTATGATACATGGCATGCAGACATGACTAGGATGACTCTCCTCCTTAAGTATATGGTGAGGAACCATACATGTTTCATGGCAACTATCATGTTGTTTTCTTAATTTAAGTTAGTCAAGCATTAGCCCAAGTATTTAGATATATTGCTTAGTATAGAGGTTTCATAGATAGTCGTGGGAAGTTGTAATAATGGGGTTGTACACGACGTTCATAAAAATATATTTATTTTACTTGTCTCACAATTATTATTATTATTATTATGAAAGACTTCCTGTATGATTCTAAATTTGGAAACTTTCCATCGTTTAACTTGAAAATATATATGTTTTTCAAAGATCTTCTGCAGTTAATTAGTTTTCATGCATATGGTTTGGGTGCATTATATGGGTTGATTTGCTCGGATCGTATAGTGTGCCGTGTGCCGGTCATGTGAATTTGGGCCATAACAACTGCTAACACAACCAAACAGGCTTGGGACTTCTTGCACACTGCTTATGCAAACAAGTCCTAAACCCGTATCTTCAGTCTTCGTGATCAATTTGCACGAATCATAAAAGACATCATTCCTATTACTGAGTACCTTTAGCATATTCGTTCCTTCTCCGATAAAATTGCCACTGCAGGTGCCCTGGTCACTAACTTCGAAATTATCATTAAGATTCTTAGTAGACTTGGGTCTCAGATTTGTGAGGAATTGTTGCCATACGAGCAATTGACACCACAGTCACCTATGGGGAACTATAGGAAAAGTTTCTTCACCACGAGCTCTTTATCCAACATGAGGAAGCTAAGAAAACTCATAGTCCTATTACAGCAGTGTTTGATACTCACAATAAATCAAACAACAATGTCATCAATTGTAACAATCACCGCCAATTGCAACAATCGCCTCCAATCCTACAACAACAACTCCCAACCATAGTGACAAAATACTCGCTCCAATACATCCATCCAATGGAAACCCCAAAAAATAACCCAATGGGTGTTATTCTTTGTCAATTATGCAACAAGATTGACCATACTACAAATATATGTTGATCCAAGTTACATAATCATTTTGAGTCCAAAGCCAATTATATCACAGGCTTTAACACCACATCACAATTGAACCTCATAACCTACAATCATACCACGATAACGAGGATGTCTCTATGGGTGATGGTAATAAAATTCTCATCTCACATATTGGTTCTACTCATTTAAATGCATCAAATAATATTTTTTAGATAATTCATACTTTATGTGCTCTAACTATAAAATATAATCTTATTTCTTTTTTTAAATTTTATCAGGACAATTTAACATTTGTTGAATTCTTTTCTTTTTCTTTTCTTGTGAAGGATCTGAAAATGCACACATTGCTGGAACGCATCCGGACCAAAAAATAAACCATATGAGTGGTCCACTTCACATCCACAAGCTCACATATCTACCACTTCAACTTTCCTGACCACTTGGTACCAAAGACTGGGTCATCCGCGCTCTAGAGTTCTTATATATGTCTTGAATAAATTTTCGCTTTCATTTGTTGAGTGAGCCAAGTTTCTTTACCGTAATTCTTATTTGTCTAATAAAGCACATTGACATCCGTTTCATACATTAATTCTAGAAAGGTCTAAACCTCTTCAAATTATTTTTAGTAATTTATGGGACCCTCTTCTATGTTATCTCTTGATAAAAAAATTATATTGTTGTATTTTTTTAATCAGTACACAAAATACACTTAGCTCTACACATTTAAATATAAATCTGAAGTTAGAGAATCTTTTCAAAATTTCCATCCTTTAATAGAAAAATTTTTTGATATCAAAATTCTATCGCTTTATACTGATGGTGGAGGAGACTATAAAAGTTTTGACTCTTATCTCTCGTTTCACGGTATCGAACACCTTTTCACCCCACCCTATTCACCTCACAGAGTTGCTCTTGTTGAGTGCAAGCATCGTCACATTATTGAAATTGCACGAATACTCTTACATGAGGTGTCTCTCCCATCACTTTTTTGGTCCTTCGAATGTCACAATACGGTTTATCTCATTAATCGGCTCCCTACCACACTTTTAAATAACAATTCTCCTTTTGAAAAATTATTTGGTTGGACACCTGACTATGCTTCTCTAAGATTTCTTGGACGTTTATGTTATCCGTGGCTTAAACCATACTCCAAAAATAAACTTGAACCAAAATTCACCCCATGCGTTTATCTCGATTTTTTATTGTCCCATTATTGCCACCAGTCCCGTGATCCAATCTCATCAAAAATTTATTTACCTCGATCTACACAATTTATTGAAAATAATTTTTCATTCAAAAATTTGTTCTCTAGTAATGCAATTCAAAAAAGTCACATAGAATCAACAACTAGTACAATTACTAATTCACCCAATCCCACCCCTAATATTTCTAATATTTGAGATTTTTCCAACCAATTAAAACACCAATTCCAGTTGTAGAATCCCAACCCCAAACGTCATCTCCTCCTCTAAACCAACAATCACGCTAATACACGCTTCCATCTCTGGCGTGCCATCGACAGAAGCAGATTCGGACTCTTTACAAACTTCTACTCCAGGTAATCTATTAGGATTGGGAAACGGTGGTCTGAAGGAGATGAAATGAGAAAGCTATAAGGTAAATAAGGGGTAATAAGAGAGGTCACATGGCAGGAGATAGTTAATAATATATCAATGGCCTAGATAAGAAGATAAACCAACGGCTGAGATCAAAATACAATTTTATCCAATGGTGCATAATTCAGAAGCAGTTAGAAGATTTGGGCTGTTACAATAAAATTAGGCTGGCCCATCTAATTCAGTTTTGGACCGGTATTCATTTCCCTCACTTTCTCTCTCGTTTCTTCTTCTTCTTCCTCCTATTCTTCCTCTTCTTCTTCCTCTTCCCCTTCTTCTTATTATTCTTTTTCTTCTTCTTCTAATTCAGTTTTGGAGTGTTATTTATTTCCCTCACTTTCTCTCTCGTTTCTTCTTCTTCTTCCTTCTCTTCTTCTTCTTCCTCTTCTTCTTCCTCTTCCTCTTTCTCTTTTCAGTTTGATTTAATCAATGGAATTGCAGATTAATGATCTGGATTTGTAATTTCCATTGTAATTTCAACAGACTTTTTAATAATCATTCGCTTGGATACGTAATTCTAGTAAAGTTTCTTCTATTATTCTCATTCATTCATATAGTTACAATTCTAAATAGTAAATCCATTACAATTGGTATCAGAGCACCTTCGTGGCCAAATTACGATGACAAAAGAAGAAACAAGGTCTAAATCTACAGATGAATCAGTTAAGAAGCTGGAAGCTTAATTAAAATGTTACATGATATCTAATGATTCGAGAATTGACGAATTAGATGACAAAATCGATAATGTGTTGGAGAAAATAATCATTCCACAAGGAGGAATTCTTGAGAGTGCACCAGCTGAAGGAATGCAGATTATGGGGTCGGGTAGTCATGCTCGAGCTGGATAAACTGATGAACCTTCATTTGGTCAATCTCAAGGGAACTTCTCTCATTCCAAGTGGAAAATCCCATATTTTGAGGGAGTAAACCCTTGTTCCTATTTGCGTAAATGCAAGAGGTACTTTAAATACAATCACTAACTGATCCACAATAGAAACTGGAGGAAGTTGTTCTTCATCTTAATGGTAAGGCAGAATCCTGGTTCTTTTCCTATCATGTTAGTAAAGGTATAGTTAGATGGACAGATTTTACAACATAAATATGTAATAGATTTGGAGGTGCAACTAACAATAAACTAAACCTTATTGGTGAATTTAAATAAATAAAATAAAAAAGGACTAATAATGAATATTTGGAGAAATTTGAGAACTTGAAGGCTTGGGTATTGATTAGGAATCCGACTATACCTGAGGATTTCTTCAAAGAGTTTTTCACTGACGGGCTCAAGGAAGAAATTATACATTCTGTTAAGTTGTTAGAACCATATTCACTTATTAAGGTTGTGGAGATGGCTACACATCAGTAGAATTTGATAGAGTCCCTGAACAAGAAGGAAAAGCACAAAAAAAATAGGAGTTTAACTACAAATTACGCTGCCCAGACCACTAGAGTACCTAATAGCTCAATAGGTAATCAAAGTAACAAGTTATTTGAGACTAGCAAGGCGCAAAGACTCTATTACAAATGTGGAAAAAAGTATCACCCCTGACATCAATGCAAATAGAGATAATTAAATAGTATCTCTGCAACCACTGATCAAGAGGTAAATGAGCTAGGAGAAGCAGGGATTGAATAAGCAGTGCCATACTTACAATACGATGAAGTAGTTGATCAGGCAATTAGTGTAAATGCCATGTCAGGGATTGAAGTTCCTAATACTATTAAATTGAGAGGTGATTCTAAAAAGAATAATATATATATATTGTTGGACTCAAGGAGTACAGACAATTTTTTAGACACAAAAACTGCCAAGAAAATGGGATGTGCAATAAAGGAGACCTCTCCTAGGAGGGTTATTGTAGTCAATAGGAATCATGTGATGAGTTATCACACTTGTCCCACCTTTAAATGGAAGATTCAAGGTGTAGAGTTTGAAGATTCAGTGAGATTGATTAGATTGGGAGGGAAAGAAATGATTCTAGGAGGAGAATAGATGAAAAAATATAACCCTATACTCCTAGATTTTATAGCGTACAAGGTTGAAGTGACTCACAAAGGGAAAAAAGTAGAGTTAAAAAGGATTTATAGTCAAGGGGAGCTAAAAAGTATGTCTCCTTATGGGGTGAAATAACTACTTATAAAGGGAAAGACAATTTGGGCTCATCTATTTACTATTTCAGCTACAGAAGAGCAAAAAAAATATTACCTAGAGAAATCAGCACAATCCCCCATCCGTTTGCTGATGTATTTGCTGAGCCTACTTCCCAACCTCCCTAGAGGAATCATGACCATCACATTTCCCTAAAATCATATGAAAATATGTTCAATATCAGTCCATACATGTATAATTTTTTTCAAAAAAATAAAATAGGGAAACAAGTCAATGAAAAGCTGCATAATGGTCTAATATAACCCAGTCATTCACCTTTTTCTTCTCATGTGCTACTGGTTAAGAAAAAAGATGGTAGTTGGAAGTTTTTTATAGATTATATATAGAGAATTGAATAACATGACCATTAAAGATTCCTTTAGTGGAAGACCTAATGGATGAGCTATGTGGATCAAGTGTATATTCTAAGATTGATTAAAGGGCAGGTTATCACCAACTCAGAATGAAGGAGGGTTATACATACAAAATTGCACTTAGACCACACTTAGGTCACTATGAGTTTAGGGTAATGTCTTTTGGCTTGACCAATGCACTTGCTACCTTCCATTCTTTTAATGAATCATATATTACAGCCCTACTTGAGAAAGTTTTTCTTAGTATTTTTTGATGACATCTTAGTCAAAAGTCCTTCTATGCCAGCTTATGTCATTCATCTCACAAAGGTGTTGGAGACATTAAGAACTGAACGACTCTTTGCTAAGCTGTCCAAATGTTGCTTTGTGTAACCTAAGGTGGATTAGCTAGGTCACATTATCACTAGTGAAGGAGTGTCTATTGACCCTTCTAAGATTGAGGCCATGTCTATATGGCCTATTCCCGATTCAGTCAAGGCCTTGAGGGGGTTCGTAGGGATGAAAGGATATTACAGAAGGTTTATCAAGTCATATGGAATCATTTGCCAACCTTTGACAAACTTGCTGAGGAAAAATTCTTTCTAGTGGAGTCTAGAGGCCAAACACGCATTTTTCAGCTTAAGGAAGCTATGACAATAGCCCATGTACTGACATTAGCAGACTTCAATAAACCATTCATCATTGAAACTGATGCTTGTGATAAAGGTATGGGCACAATGTTAATGCAGGAAGGCAGACCTATTGCCTTCTTTAATAAAGCATTATCCCCTAGGCACATGGGGTTATCTACTTATGAAAAGGGGTACATGGTTGTATTATCTGTTATTGACATGTGGAGACACTAGCTATAGAGGAGTCATTTTATTATAAAAACTGATCATCACAATTTGAAATATTTGTTGGAGCAAAGAGTTACTACTGCATTATAGTAAAAAGGTCTAACCAAGTTACTAGAGTTTTTTTTTTAAGCAAACACTAGGCAATGCCTAGCGTTAGATTTTTATTTATAATAGAAAATTAAAATACATCATAATAACCTGAAAGTCCGAAGTATAACTTGATCACCACAGAGTTCATAACACAAATCTTTGGTGATATTACAAATAAGGATATTAATATAACGGAATGAAAATTGAGGAAGCGATTAATGTGCTTTCCTTTCTCCAACTCTCTGATTAAATTGAAAAGATCTTCACTGTTCATGCTTTGTTCTTTGATTTATTGGGCTTTCTAAAGGTATTTTGAATAATCTGCTTTTGATTTGCAATTCGCATTGGAAGCTTCCTTTTGTTTGCGTCTTCTGTCATCCTGCCGTCCCAACTTCTATCCCTTTGATGACTCATTTTGCTTGTTTTACTGTGCGTCGGTGACAAATCACCCATTCTTGTAGCATTCTTCCGGCATTGCGTTAAAATATCCTCTTCCTCACCTTCTTCATATATGTGTTCTCCTTCCATATCGTTCTGGATTTTGTCTGAGGATATTAGCAAAGTCAGAGGAATTTGATTGTACTGTGCGTCTTGTGAAGATGCTACTAATTTGTTATCCGTGGGAGCACAGTTCATTTGTGGCTGCTTATTGTGTAAAAGAAGCTTCTGATTTTGTCCAAAATTCGGGGATGCTGTTTTTATTCCAGCAATTGAAAATTCTCCCGAGAATTGGATTGCTTTTTGTGTTATTTTTATTTGGTCAATCTCTGTTGTTGTTACCTTTGATGTGCCTGGAGTTGTATCATTTTTTGGAATGAAAACTGGCGCGCTGTGGTTCAAATTGCTCGCTGTAAATGACTGTTTTACATACCCATTCTTGTTTGCAGAAATCCTTTGAACTTTTGGTATGATCGTAGCCTCACTGTCCCCTCCTGTGCTGTTGCAACCATCTTCTTGGCCTTCCCGATCAGATGACCAACCAGTAAAGCCTTCATCCAAACTCTCGTCTTCATCAGAATAACATTGATCCCATAGTTTCGATTTAATTACCAAATCTCTCATGTTATATCTAATTTCCTGTTTCCATTGAGACTTAAGAATTCCCCATTGTCGTTTATACTTCCCTCATCATATATATTGGATATAGAAATGGGAGTGTAGCTTTGGACCTTTTGAATGACCCCTCCAGCTTCTTTTTCATCAACTTTACTGAAGTTTGCAAGTGCAGTATCATTTCTGTTGGACCTAAGTGAAGCCATCTTCGAAGAGGAGCATGTTATATTGACTTCTTCCTCTTCTGTTGTTATCTGCTGACCCTTATCTGACAGTGTTGTATTCTGTTGAACAACATCATCCACCTTCTCATATGCATCTTGGGCATAATGTTTCTGTCCAGATTTGATGGAAACATTAGCGCTATTATAAACTTATGCCTTCTCTCTTGATTGCAATGGCAATTCAGTGTGATTGAGTGCTGCTGCCTGTGACATTTCTGAGTCATTAGTAATCTTCAGCATTTTATGTTGATCTTTGTTTCCTTTATCAACCACAGGTTGAGAATTCTTTGGATCAACATTCTGTTTTGAAGCATCATTAACCAAATCATGTTGTATTGATGATCGATCAAAATTCTCTTTGTTTCCTTTATCAACCACAGGTTGAGAATTCTTTGGATCAACATTCTGTTTTGAAGCATCATTAACCAAATCATGTTTTATTGATGATCGATCAAAATTCTCCTTCAAGACTGCATTATTATGTACAGTCTCAGCAGTTGAAGCCAGATGCAATGGAATAGTAGTTTGGATTTTTGAAGAATTGGCAAAGACCTCCTTTGGCTTTGAGATCATGTCTGCTGCAAGTGTGACATTGAATTGTGCTGATTCACCACCTTCATTTCTGGCCTCACTTTCTATATGACTGTCATTGTACCCTTGTTTCTGTCCCTTGTGAATATCCTCTATTTTGGCATGCTCTGAAGGAAACACAACTGATGAATTTAAAGCCTCTCCCTCAGTAGCTAAAATCTGCCCAGTCTTTGCACACTCTGCAGTAGGCTCCTCCCTCGAAACAATTGGAGCTGCTTCCTGAGGTGCATTTGATATTTCAGTAAGATCATGATTCCCATTCACTTCATGTTGATCAGCATCATCTCTTCCATTCACATTAAGATGTGTAGGTTTCAATTCAGCAGACTTTTTTATAGCATCCTTTGCTATACCAGATTTTGTAGCAGAAACAGTTGGAGCAACAACATTCTGTTTTGAAACAGCATTTATCAAATCAAGTTGTATTGCTGCTCGACCAAAGTTCTCCTTCAAGACTGCATTATTATGTACAGTCTCTACAGTTGAAGGAAACACAATTGATGAAGGATTCTGAATTACTGCCTCACTCTCAGTAAACTTCTGCCCAGTCTTTGCGCTAGTAGACATAGTGTCTGCAGTAGGCTCCTCCCTAGAATAAATTGAAGTTGGTTCCTGGGGTACATTTGATACTCCAGAAACATCAGGATTTCTAGCCACTTTCTGTTGATCAGCATCATCTCTTCTATTCACATTAGATGGTGTAATCTTCAAATCAGCATTCTTATTGAAAGCATCCTTTAATATACCAGCATTTGTAGCCGAAACAATTGGAGCAACAACATCCTCCATTGCTCCAATTCCAGCTCTTTTAGCATTTAGAAAATCCCTTGCGTCTCCTTTTAATTTGTCTACATGTTCGACCTCTCGACCAGGTAGATCACTGCCCAAATTTGTCTCTAACATCACCTCTGCTGCAATTTGTTCTTTTTTAACTCTACAAGCCTTGTCATCGCGACCTTGATGCTTGCAATAAGTACAGTACTTTGGCAGGTTGTCGAACACTATTTCTTGATGAATTTCAACAGTTTTACTAGTGACTCTATCAAAAATCTGCTGAGCAACTAATTTCGTGATGAAAACTCACGGAAAATTGCCCGATGAATAGTGACGGATTCAATATTCACCCTTCTTCCTCTTAGAGAGAAGGCAGAGAATTTTTTTTAGAGAAGTTACTAGAGTTAGACTATGAGACACAGTAGAAAAGAGGGGCTGAAAATAGAGTAGCGGATGCACTGTCCAGAAGACAAAAGGAAGAGTATGAATTGTGTGCTATTTCTACCGTGGAATTATATGGATAAAAGAGATAGAGATGAGTTGTGAACATGATCCCATGGAAACACAACTCATAACTGAGCTTATCACAATACCTGGAGAAGATTTTTGTGGGCAGAGGAGTTAATCCGAGGCTTAATATTTTTGAGGCCTTATATTTATCTCCCATAGGGGGTCATTCTAGACAGCAATGGACCTATAAAATGATTCAATCTATCTTTTATTGGCATAATGTGAAAGCTAATATTAACAAATGGGTGTCTGAATGTGACACTTGCCAAAGAGTCGAAGACCAAAAATGTGCACAATGCAGGGCTTCTGCAGAAATTTCCTATTCCTGAGTTTCCTTGGAAAGACATAGCCATGAATTTTATTGAGGGACTGTCTTCCTTGACTCAAACGAATTCTATCATGGTTATTATTGACGGACTAACAAAATGTGGACATTTTATGGCTTTAAAACACCATTGTACAGCCAAGGATGTGGCCGGTCTTTTCTTGAAGGAGATTTATAAACTTCATGGTCTTCCCAAGACCATAGTATCAGACAGAGATCCTATTTTTACTAGTCAATTTTGGCAGCAGCAGTATAAGACTTTGGGCACTAAACTTACAATGTCCAGTGCCTATCGCCCATAAACAGATGGGCAGAGTGTAAGAATTAATCGTTGCTTAGAATCCTATCTCAGATCTATGATGTTATCTAAGCCTAGACAATGGGTTACATGGCTTCCATTTGCTTAGTGGTTGTACAACACCAACCACCACAACTCCCTAAAGACTACACCTTTTCAGGCTCTTTATGGATTTGGCCCACCCCAAATTCCTTTGGGTTCTCTTTCCCCATTTTTCACATTAGCAGGTTGGAGCATGTATTGCACAAAGACAGCAAATGCTACAATAGCTCAAGGAGAATTTAGTACAGGCCCAAGCCGTATGAAATTCTACACAGATAAGAATAGGACTGATAGAGTCCTCAATGAAGACGACCTTGTCTACCTTAAGCTTCAACCTTATAGACAAGCGTCTATGGCGATGCGGAAGAACTTGAAATTATTTTCTAAGTACTATGGGCCCTATACAGTAATGAAAAGGTAGGTTAAGTCGCTTACCAGTTGGATCTGCCTCCAAGTTCACAGGTTCATCTCGTCTTCCATATCTCTCAGCTGAAGCGTCGAATAGGACCTTAGATACTGGACAGCAATCAACCACCAATCTGTGACAACGAGGGCCGTGTTCTTGTGCAGCCACTGTGCATTTTGAAATGTCGGATGGTGAAGTTTAATAATGCTTTGTGGTTAAGGTGTTAGTCCATTGGACTAATTTGAGTATCGGAGAGGCGATTTGGGAAGATTTGAGGTATATTAAAGGTTAGTTCCCAGCATTTACAGCTCAGTTCAACCTAAAGGACAAAGTAGATTTTAACGATGAGGTATTGTTAGGATTGGGAAATGGCGATCTGAAAGAGATGAAATGAGAAATCTTTAGGGTAAATAGGGGGTAATAAGAAAGGACACGTGGCAAGTAAGGGAGATAGTTAATAATATATCAATGAGCTAGATAAGAAGATAAACCAACGGCTATGATCGAAATACAATTTTATCCAATGGTGCATAATTTAGAAGTAGTTAGAAGACTTGGGCTGTTATAACATAACTGGGCTAGCCTAACTAATTCAGTTTTGGACTGATTTTCATTTCCCTTACTTTCTCTCTCATTTCTTCTCTCAGCTCTCTCTTCCTCATTTCTTTATCGCCTAATTCTTTCTTCTCTTTTCAGGTTGAATTCATTAATGGAGTTGTAGGTTAATTCTCTAGATTTGTAATTTCAACAGATTTGTAATAATCATTCGATTAGATACTGAATTCTAATAAAGTTTCTTCTATTATTTCTCATCGTTCATATAGTTACAATTCTAAATAGTAAGTCCATCACATAATCCTTCCTCTCATTCTTCTTTTATAATTCCCATTGCCTAGGAGTCTAATTATCCATGCCCATATTCTCCGAAGCCTTCGAGCACTGGCCATCAACCACCAGCCCACAACACATCTACAAATTCATTAAATTCTACATCTAAAATATCACAAAACTTTCCACAATTTCGAGTGTATCACCGCAGAACACCCTAATTCAAAACAACGACACCTCATTCTACTGCCTCTAATTCGAACCGACAACCTTCAAGCGGCACCACCAGTCGAACCCATGGTTTCCCGCTGCCATTCCCCCTCCCAATTGCATCATCAATCATTTATAGTATAACATTCAAAAACCAAAGCAAATTTGTGACTACTATTCTCATTTAGAAACCTCACTTGTACCACATACCTTCAAACAATTCAAGAAACACCCTGAGTGGAGAAAAGCCATCAAATCGAAATTTGATACTTTACTGAATAACCTTACTTGAGAAATAGTTCCGAATGATCCTTCTAAAAATGTTGTTTCATGTAAGTGGATTTTCAGGATTAAAAGAAAAGCAGACGGGTCTATTGATCACTACAAAGCGAGACTAGTTGCCAAAGGATTTACTCAGAGGCTGGCTGTTGATTTTTACTCGACTTTCAGTCTGGTAGCTATAACGACCTGACCGATCCTTTTGAGAATTTTCACTTTGTTCAGTAGCTTGGGGACACGAGTAGCTCTGTATGATAAATTAGGAATTGTGTGCAAAATTTGGGTTCAGTCCGAGTTGATTTGATATGTTTCGGTGTGACATTTTGGAAGTCAAAAGTTTGAAAGTTCATTAAGTTTGATTTGAGGTGGATTTCGTGGTTTCGATATTGTTATGTGTGTTTTGAGGCCTCGACTAGGCCTGTATTATGATATGAAACTTTTTGTTATGTTTAGACGAGTTCCTGAGGGGCTCAGGTGAGTTTTGGATAGTTTTGGGTTGTGTTGCGCTTGTTTTTGTTATGTTTCAACGTCACTTCTTCAAGCATAAATGGTACCACATTGAACAAATGAGCTCCGATTCTGTTTTTATTGTAGCATTAGATATGTATGTAATTACGGAGCCATAGAACAAAGAATCGTCAAATTCGGACATCTATGAGGATTTTATGGTCATTTAACTAAGAATTGGGTTTCCAGATTTTTCAAATTAATTATGAAATTGCTACTGGTGCATATTTAAAAATCTACACTATTTCTAAATATTGAAACCAATATATCTCCTTCAATATAAGGTAAAATGGAGCGATTCAAGAGCCTAACTTAACTAGAATTTCACAATGAATCCATTGGAGGTATCAAAAATGAGTTTTGAGATCTTTTGGCACATGAAACAAGGAAAAACTATGTTGAAATGAGGGTTTTATGCATTTAACATATTTTGAGTTGGGGAGCTCGGAATTGGGCAATTATTTCGAGGCTTTTTTAGCATATGAATTGGGGTAAGTGTTCTCAACTCGGTTTTAGTTAGATTTCATGAATCTATCTTCAATTTTAGCTTTCGGTTGATGAATTTTAAAGAAAAGAATTAGGGATTTTGGCATAAAGTTTCATAATATGAAATTTTGAGTTTTGAACACCGATTTGGAGTCGGATTTGAGTGAAACTTGTATAATTGAACTCGTAATTGAATGGGTCGGCAGATTTTGTAAGTTTTGTCAGGTTCCGAAGTGCGGGCCCAGGTTGGGCTTTTTGGCCAATTTTGGGCTTTTGATTAAAGATTCGACCCTTTTCAATTGTGATTTGTTCCTTTAGCATTGTTTGATGTATTTTATTTGTTTTTTATTATTTTGATCCATTCAGAGGTCGGAAAATGGTATTCTTGGAGTATCGCTTGGCTTGCTCTGTATCGGAATTGGCTTGTTTAAGATAAGTAACTCTTCTAAGCTTAGTGCTAAGGGTATGAAACCCCAAACTACGTGATATGTGATTGGTATTGAGATGACGCACATGCTAGGTGATGGGCGTGTGGGCCTGCACCCTGTGAAATGGGACTCTGTTGTTCCCATGGCCCTGTATAGTGGCCCTATTTTGTTGATGTTTGTGTTTTCATCATGTAATAAAGTAATTGAGCTATCAAACATGCTAAATATCGTATTTAGGCTTTATGTTGATATTGTTTGTACCCATAGTGGTTATTTCTTGCTGTCATATCACTGATTTCCATTGATATTTTGTACTTAGTCACATTTATGCATTCATATCGTATCTCAGTCATACCTATTATTGTTGATGCATCATATTATTGTTGTCGGTCTAGTTTCATGACATTTTGAGCTCGTGAGCGAGACTGGAGAGAGTGATGACTGAGCGAGGTCGAGGGCTTGATTGTGAGGATATATATATATATATATATATAATAGATTGGGCTACACGCTGTAGCGATATATGTATCGGGTTGCACATCGCAGCGATATTGGGTCGGGTTGCACGCCGTAGAGATATAGTGCTTGGGTGCCCCTACAGAGCCTATGCACCCCGCGTGAGCACAATCGACTATATATATATGGATATATATGGATCGGGCTGTACGCCGCATCAGTTATTATACAACGCTGAGTGATTTAGTGTGCTGAGTATTGAGCTTAGTAAGAGAGGATGCAAGGTAATGTGATTGAGTACTCTGAGACTGTGAGTACATGTTTCATCTCTGAGATACATTTCATTCACATGAATACATGACATACTGGCATAGCGATGCATTCTTCCTCATGCTATATAGTATCACGTCATTCATGACATATTGTATACATTAATATGTGGGGCATGGAGAGGCACTTTATACTTGTTATTTGGAAAAAATGAAACATTTTATTTATTGTGGAAAGGATATTTGGAAATTTACAGTTTTCAAACTTACTCGTACTTTTGGCATTTTCGGTAAGAGATTTGGAATTTTCTTCCATTGAGATATTTGAAAAGCATGACTATTTTTTGGAACTGTGAACGAGTTGAGTATTTTACTTCTGACATATCTCTTTTATACTTGCATGTATATTGTTATGAACTGTTGCAGAAATATTGGCTTTGGACCCGTCCTGTGATAGATTGTCACTTCCAACCTGAGGTTAAGTTTGTTACTTTTTGAGTACATGGGGTCGGTTGTACTCATATTGCACTTCCTACACAGTGCATGCAGATCTCGGATGCCAATGTTTCTACGTTTGATAGTTGCTGAATTTGAAGGCATACCCGTATTCCTGTTGTAGTTGCCTCTTTTTCACGGTAGCCTTAGAATATAAAATTCTGTTTATGTACTTTTCAAACAGACTATGTAATTGTTCCATTGTTGCTTCGTAAACAACATTCGTAGAAGCTCGTGATTTGTACTATCAGTTCCTGGGAAATGTATAAGATTTAGATAATTCTCTTGTTTAATTATTTTATTAAGTTAAATGAATCTGGATAATTGTTAATTGAATTACCTAACGGGTTGGGTTAGATGCCATCACGACTGGTGGATTTTAGGTCGTGACAGTAGTAAAACCCACAACTGTCCGAACCATTCTTGTTAGTGCTCTCTGGTTTCACTGGCCTCTTCGTCTGCTCGATGTCAACAATGCATTTCTTCAAGGTGATCTTGAAGAGGAGGTTTACATGACGCAACCTCCGGGGTTTACTTGTGTCAACAACCCGATTCATATCTGTAAGTAGCACAAGGCAATTTATAGCTGAAGCAAGCACCTCGGGCTTGGTACAATGCATTCACAGGCCATCTTCTCTCCATGGGATTTGTCAAGATTGAATCTGACAACTCTCTATTCGTTAGGATCATCCACGCTAGTTTCATGTTCATTCTGATATATGTGGACGACATCATAGTCACCAGCAGCATTGCAACAATCCTATCACTTTGAAATGAGGTTATAGATTCTCTTTCTTCTCGCCTCTCATCAATTAAAGATTTGGGAAACCTTCATTATTTTCTTAGTGTTGTGGTGATTCGAATTTTTGATAACATTATTTTCTATCAAGCAAATTATGTTAATCAAATTTTAAGCGCATAATTGATGTCTGATTGCAAAAGTGCTAAAACACCAATGAGTAACTCTAAGTTACTCAAACTCAATAAAGGGGCTGAACTTACAGATGAAACTCGCTATCGCCAGGTCATGGCAGACTTCAAGATTTATCCTTTACAAGACCGGACATTTACTATACCGTCAATAGTTGTCCCAATTTATGCAATCGCCATCGGACCTACATTGGAAAGTGGTACAATTCAGTTTGGCCTCCGTGTGTCCCCAAAATTTGATTTTAATCTGCACATGTATTCTTATTGGGCTAGAGATCTCACGGATAGATCCTCCACACACACACACACACACACACACACACACCCCCTTGGTCTTCAAAAAAGCAGAAAACTGTAACTTGCTCATCAACTGAAGCGAAACATAGAGTTGTTGCCAACGCTCTTGTTGAGCTATTATGGGCAAAAAACCTATTGCTTGAGATGAAGCTCATGTTAGAGGTACTCCCACAATCTACTGTGAGAACATTGGTATCACTTACCTAAGCGAGAGTCCGGACCTTCATAGTCGCATGAAGCATGTTGAGGTGGACTTTCACTTTGGGCGCAACCATGTTCAACAGAAGGTGGTTCAAGTTGTTCGTGTTCATTCTGCTGACCAACTAGCTGATACGCTCACCAAGCCACTTGCTTAGTTTTTTTTTTTTTTTTTGATAATGGTAACATATATATTAATAAATAAAACAGCACTAGGGCAGTACCAAGCCATATTTACCAGGAAACAAAAACCAGCTATGTCAACCTAAGATTACAGAGCACTTATCAGGTCTACTAAAGATTGTGCCGCCTCTACACAACTTTCTTTACACGAAAAATGAAACAAAAGTAAACACTTCATTTTGATTTTCTGTAAAGCCACTTGCTTAGTATTGGAACAACAGTTGTTACCAGTTGCGTATCCATTTAAATTAGTTCTTAGCCTTCATGCTTAACCTTAGATTATACATAGATTTAGAGTTTATGCTTTTAGTTCATATTTATTATTCAGTTAATTAGCTCTTGATAGTGTTTTGATTTGAATAAGTCTCCTAATTCAAGGAGTACTCTTAGGAAAGACTTGTATTTAAGCGGCATTCAATATAGATACAGTTTTCCTATCATATTGTTATTCTTGAGTGTTTATACAATCTTCACAAGAAAGGATTAACACGTCTAATTTTTTTATGCCAAATTTTTTTAAGTATCTTTTCCGAAAACACTGTACACCATATCAAATGTACTTCCATCTAGTGCTGGGGAAGTACTTAACCGAGGCACGCGCACGCGCACGCGCAAAGACATAATTTCCAATTGAACAACATATAATGACAAACATGATTCTTTAACACATCTACAAACAGGAGAGATCAATTGGAGTTTCAAACTCTAAAACAGTTACTGACTCAATTTTCAAAGTTAATAAGCTCCTGCTGGAATAAAATGCTCTAGATTAAGAAGCCAAAAACTCAATCAACAACTCAAGATATGTGAATCCCCTGTAGCCATTCCACACTACTCAGAGCAATTTCACTCCAAAAAGAAGCAAAAACAGTATTCAGTTAAGTGATAAAACTTCTTTTTGAAAACATCCCCGGCTTCAGCATTGGAACTGCTGCACATAGTGAACAGATGAAGCATAAATGCCTTGAGAGTTCAAGGTCTAAACAAACCTATAAAACATCTGGCTTTTCTTTTGGAAGAACCAACTAAACTTTTATTGATTCAAGAACTAAACAAAGCGCAGTACAAGATTGGAAGTTTGGCTTTGATAACTACTGGTTTCTAGGGGTGAAATAGTGAAAAATAAAGGACAAGAAGACGAGCAATACGCCTGATTTCTGATTAATGCCAGCCCATTTTTGTTTAGAAAATATGGAATTTGCATCACACTTCTCGTTTTTCATCAGTACTATTTGATGCTGCTTGCCGCGCCGCTTTTGCTTCCTTACTTATGCTAGCCCCTCGATGAATACCTACAAATAGCAGTAAGCATATTTGAGCATTGTAAGGAATGAGTAGAAACATGTTGTCTTAGGTCATACAAAATCGCAACTGGCTTGAGAAGAGACATTTTCATTGTTAGGAACATGTTGTCTTAGGTCATACAAAATTGCAACTGGCTTGAGAAGAGACATTTTCATGAACAATAGATCAAATGTCAATAGGATGATGCACATTTATAGTACATATTTCAGCTCGAGCCTTTGGATTTCGTGGAACTTCAAACATTCCATAGTAAAAGCTATTACCTTGAGGAACAGAAATTTGATCACCAGAACCAAAACCGTGAAGGGAACCCCCTTTGCCAGTTGACCTGCCATGCAACTCCCTAATTAGAGCTAAGTTACTGCCCTTGGTTACCTCATTCTCTGCTTTAGGTGAACCATTTTCTCCAGTTAACAGCCTCGCTGCAGATTTTGGAGCATAGGTAGTTGACCAAGATCCTCCATTTGATCCAGCTAAGGCCATTATAACATCTGCCTGATACATAGCAGGAAGCCCAATCATATTCTGCTACAACTATCCAAACACAATTCTTTTTGCATAGACTTTTTTTTTCTCAAAAATGGTTTTAAAGCTTTTTGTAAAAGTTTTCCAAACACCTCCAAGTTTGACTTGGACTTCCTATTGAATATGGAAGAGTAAAGGCTTAAGGATTTTATAAGTTTTTTCAGTTGTAGCAAGTTATTGGCTTTAAGTCTCTCAAGGAATAGCTCTTCTGGAAATGCCTTAATTTCCGACGGGAAGCCAAAATTTTCTGATGCTTAATACAATAAGATTCTTAAAAATACAACAACATACCCAGTACAATCCACAAGTGGGGTCTGGGAGGATAGTGCAGTATAATCCACAAGTGGGGTCTGGGAGGATAGTATATACGCAAACCTTACCCCTACCTCGTGGAGGTAGAGAGGTTATTTCCGAAGAACCTCGGATAGGAGCCTTAAAAATAAAAGAAGAAAATTTGAAGTTACAAATCACTGCCAGGCTGTCAGCTCACCACATTGAAGATTCTAACTGGAATAGCAATTAGCAAATTAGAAGGAAATTATCATACTTCAGCTTGCTTTCAAGTGGATTAGCCAAACCAATTTTAGGTTCCTGGACAGACTTACAACTTACGGGAAGAAATTTTGAGAAAAACAAGGTGATAAAACTGTCATAAGATGCACCAAGTAAATGAGTGCATTCAAGGATAATATTTGCATTCAATCATAATGTACAAATACACTCCATCCCCAAGTACAGTCTCTATTCTACTGAGCGTGAACGCATAGAAAAGGCTTGAAGTTATACAGATGTTTTAAGGTGAGTCTAGTGGTAGAGTTAATGCAACTTTTTTTATAGGCTTGAGATTTTCTAAGCGATGAAAGTCAGCCTGACATTAGTGACATATTTGCAAGATGCCACTGAGAAAATGGAGGGCTGCCAACTATTTATTGCTTATTACTGGGTAGTGAGTGTAGTTACTTTCAATATACAGTTGCTAGGAACAAAATAATTGAAGCAGTAGAAAATAGGTGGAAAGGAAATCGGAAACTTCTTGGCAGATGAAAAGAAGACAGGTCAGGTTTCCACAGGTAATAGTGGCAGCAGTAGAAAAAACAAGAATAAGGATAGAGAAGGAAGCAAAGGACAGAGCAACTAACCAAATATATATCCATGATAGGATTTGGAACTACACAGTACAATGTCTATAAACAGATACAGTACTTGGATGGCAAGCAATAACGACTAAGAATGGTAACCTGGAGGCCAAAGTACTTAGCTGCTAAGTACCTCAGAGCCCATGGCCAAAAGACTTCTACTCAGAGCTTCCTCTAGAGTCAAAAACTAGCTGGAGCATAAGTCCTTAAATGACATCTAACCAAAACTAACCTACCTTTAAAACTAAAAGACAACTATATGACTGCAGCTTTCGACTCAGAGATAAACATGCAAATAATATTGAAAACCAAGGATACTTCTACTTTGACCAAATTGATTTTGTTGCTTTTTGTGTGACCCCTAGCCTCCGCTTTAGCTTTCAAGAACCTAAAATAGGCACTTAATCAACTAAAAGTTTTACATATTTCCCATCTAACTTCTGATGTAATACACTAATGTTTTTAAAAATGATCAAATATTTAAGGACAAGCGTCTTCTGTTAAAGAACGAGGACACCATTTTGGTACGGCTCAAAAACTAATATAAGGTAATATTTTTGGGGTGGAGGGCATATTAAGTATATTACAAGCACATTAAAGTGTTACCAAGTTAATTTAGTCACAATCAACAATAGGACTAACAGGTGAACAAAAAGAATTTATTCATGAATAACAGTAGAACTAGGAACATTTCGGGAAGACAAATTAGAGAATTTGGACGGATGGCCAGGAACAAAAAAAAGGGCAGCCCGGTTCACTAAACTCCCGCTATGCGCGGGGTCCGGGGAAGGGCTGGACCACAAGGTCCATCGTATGCAACCTTACCCTACTTTTCAGTAAGAGGTTGTTTCCACGGCTCGAACCTGTGACCTCATGGTCTCATGGAAGCAACGGATGGCCAGGAACAAGTTAAGAAAATATTTAAGTTTAAGATTATTCTTTCTTTGGAGAAGTCGAGATAAACTTTATTTAACCGCCAAGAAGGTGAAGAAAAAACTCACATAAAAGTTGACTATACTTGCGAATGCCAACCCAAACATGAGGCCAAATAATATAAAATGATTCAAGGCGTATAATAATCTGGGTAGGTCGACATTTTCTTCCCAGGTATGGACTCATACCTATTTGCTAGAGGACTTCCCTGATGTATCCATGCCATTTCCTAATGTCAACCGAAAAATCAGATTTTACATTAGAGGCTTTTGTCTGCAAAATGCACTTAATTTGCTATGTATTAGAGAAGTGATGAAAAGATCCTCCACCTTCAATCAAGAGGTTGGGGTTCAAATAACCAAGGGAGCAAGAAGGACAACTTTTGACTCTTGGTCAGGGTTTGGTGTTAAGTTAAAATATCACCAGAATTTGCTACACTTTATGCTACTTTCCTCTCCACAAAATATGACATCCACATCAAAGCTGATAAAACCTAACCAAGCATAAAAGTGGGTTTGGCTGTTACAAAAAGCTAATGAATATCTCGAGTTACACGAAAAGAGACATTATTCGTTTGAACCCCAAGAGCATGAAAAACTTATCACAAATGACATGCCATATTTGTATCTCTATTGACCTTCCTGGAGTCGGCATACACTTCTCCGAACATAACACTGAAGGGTACCATTGCATCATAGCACAGTGAATATTTCAAACGTCAATCACTCTACGCTTCTGCATTGATATTTAATCCTTTTCATGAGCTATATTACGAGCGCTGCTGCTCCAAATATCTTGTTTAAACTGTTGAAGGAACAGTTTATAGAAACACTAATATTGTATAAAAATGAAGGCATCTCAGAATTAGTCAGTTGCAGCATCATCCCAATAACTACTTTTTGTAGCGTACATTATGTATCTCATCTGAAACAAGTTGCTAGAGCAGTTATTCCCCTTACAACATATAACTTCACTGCCATGCTTTACTTGATAGTTGATACAATGCACATTTTATTTTCATTTACAGCTGTGCCTACCATTCAGATATGATACATACCAGTACTATTTCCGTCACTATCTTCTTTACAGCAAGTTAAAACTTCTCCAATATGATAATTCTCATCTTTCATCAGAAACGGATTACCTAAAAATTCTCCTAACAAAACTAAACATATCAAGAATGCATCGCCACAGATACCATCAGGTAATACCATAGCCAAATTAAGCATGAGGGATTATGATTTCACACAATATAGCTGGGATAATAGACCCGGGAATTCAGCCAAGTGAGCAATTAGATAATAACTTATCAGTTAAGCTACATTAAATTTATTCAACTACTCGGTTTAAAAAGAAAGTAAAGGAAAACCCAACACAAAGACAAACAGAAAGAGTAGAAACACAGAAGAGAGGTGTGATTTGATAAAGCAGAAGACAAACCTTGTTGGGATGGACATTATCAAAAACATGGGCTTGACCCCCATAAAATATAGTCATTTGAGATCCAGCGGATGTCACTCCTTGCCGACTATCATGCAACAAACATCAAGAAGTCTCAATGATACTATTAAAGAAAGTCAGACAGACATGGAATGAGGCAGTTTGTGCATTATCCACTAAACTTACCTTGGGTTAGAAGATTCGAGGTCAGACAAGTGAAGCCCGGCTTTCTGCTTAGCACCACCTAATGGTACCCCAGAAAGGCTTCTATCGGAGACTCCACCACTCACATTAATGGACCTCAATATTCCGGATCCTTTGATTCCTGTCCTTGATCCTTCATCAGCAGCTGCTTGAGATATAGTAGAAGGTCCTGCATTGGCATCTCCAAACCTGTCGGCTGACGATTGATAGCCAAAAGGTACAACTTGACTAGCACGTGGATGATAATGCAAGGTGGCGCCAACATTGACAGGAATAGCTCGATCCCACTTGGAAGCATTGGCATCGGTTCGACCGGTTGCGGATGGTTGTGATATTAAAGAGGCGTGAAGTGGCCTCATAGGATGCATGGCAAAGGACATGTCTTGATCACGCGGTCGTCCACGTGGCTCCACCCCTGCATTTCGTAGTAGCTGAACTTGAAGAAAACTCCCAGTATCAGAGTAAATAGCAGGCATTGTAGAATGATATGCAAACAACAGAAGACCAACTAGGAACAGTTTTTCCTTCTCTTTTCTACTGTTTTTTTTTTTTTTTGGAGTGCTGGTTAATAGATGAGGCAAAAAAAGAAAATACAGACCTTTGTCATATGTGAGCTCTCCAATGCATCTGGTCGCAGCGTTGAAAATTTATCTCTTGATGACCCCATCAAAGAGTCAGAATTGCTTCTTTTTGTTCCCGAGAATCGATTACTTGTCTCAGGCCCTGAAAGTTCACCCCTTAGGCCGTAGAACGGCACTCCTTCAAAATGATTTCCTACATGTCTTTCTACCATGATAAGAAAATGATCAAATGCTGCTCAAGTTTTCATACAGGTCAACCATCAAAAGAGCAACTTGTGACATTCTCAAAAAGTAGAATTATCCAATCACTTGCCACTTTAAACACGTTTCTTTTAAGCTAACTTCCTTTTCTAAGAACAAAAAGTAAAAGCATGCATAGAATTTCCATATGTGAATGCTAAATAAAGTTCAATAATTGAGTCAAGTCTTCAAAGACTACTAAAATAGAATGATCATATATATTGACAAAAAGACAATACATGCTTAGCGACATTAAAAGAGAGCTTCCCCAAATGCTACTAAATCAATCAACTAACAGATGGATGTCTTTGGTCAACTTTGGGTAACTTAAAGGATGTTTACTACTAAGTGCAATATTATAAGGATGTAATGAAAGTTTTGCTTAAACTATAAGGATGATTTTGGTAAAAAAAAAATCCCACTATAGGATAGGCTTAGTAAGGTACAAACAAAAACATATCACAAGAAACAACAACATCAAACTTATATAAAAATCAAAACATGCTCATGAGACTAAAACAACAACAACAACAACAACTACCAGTATACTCCCACCAGGTGGGGTCCGGGGAGGGTAATATGTAGACGAGCCTTACCCCTACCCGAAAGGGCAGAAAGGCTGTTTCCAATCGACCCTCGGCGCATAGGAAAAGGGAAAAACTCATGAGACTAAAAGAAAAGATAAAAAGAAACTAAACCAGCTGTCAAATTATAGGTAAAAGAACCTCCAGTTTCCCTCTAATTGCATAAAAAGGAGTTCAAAACATGACAATAGAAATAAGTGCTTGTTTTTTACTGACCAAAACCCAGATCAGAAGAAGCACCAACAGAGACAGAAGCAGAAGGAGATGCCTCGGACGGCAACACCAATTTGCTAGCCATAGCCAGAGATGAATCTTGAGGATACCCTTTACCTAAAAAATCATGAAAAGTTGTAATGGCGGCTGTTGGTTTCACTTCATTATCAGCTGAAGTAGTAGTATTACCACCACTAGCACTTTTGTTGTTGCTCATCACATTCTTGTTACTTTGTATGTGAGCCATAAACAATGTACTACTAACACAGAGTACTGTAGCATCACAAACACACCCATTTCATCCTTACAAAAAGCAATAATCTGTGTACAAGAAAGAAGCAAAAAGCAACAATCTTTAACACAAGAAAGAGGAGATTTCAAATCACAGCTAAAGTATTTAGAGTGAGCTTATTATCTGCTTCAACATTTGCAGACAAGTTTGATTCAAGATGTACACAAACTAGACCGGATATTACACAAATATGAAAGATAAAGAAAAAAAGGGTGAAAAGGTGGTGCTTTTTAGAAAAATTGGTTCAAAAATCAGACAAGTAATGGAGTCACAGAAGAGAGAGAAAGAGGTTCATTAAAATGCAAAAGTGACTGGCTTTTTTCTTACATATATACATAAATGGGTTCTGAGTTATTTGTTCTTTTGCCCATTCACACATCTACAATGGGCTTTGTTTACTTGTTTTTGCTTCTTACACAACAAAAGAAAAGACACAGAGACATAGTATTGGGAAGGGAGAAAGCAAGAGAATAATAGTGGGTATTTTTTTTTACTATTTAATTTTTATTGGAAGAGAGGAAGTATCATTAATTGCAATATTTGTCCTGTGTTTGTTTAATTTACAAGTTATATCTTGAAAAACTACATATCATTGTCCATATTGGGTTAAAAAGGTCCATGCTGGCTGCTACTTGTGAAGAAAAGCCACCCTATAAATTTGATTCTTGTATTTTTCTAAATATTAATTTCGTCCCATATCTTAGGAGAAATTGTTCAACATACCCTTCTAATATTTAAACAGATTGCAATATTTTTCATGCTGTATTTTTATATTCCTGACGTGTAAAATCAATTAACCCTTGAAATTACAGTAATACATCTTTATAACAACAACAATAAAAATTATTAGTAGTTTCCCATAAGAAGGGTCTGGAGAGAGTAAGATGTACGTATCGTTAACCCTATCCCACGAAGGGCAGATATGCTATTTTCGATAGACCCTCGGCAAATATCTTTTTAACGTCGTCTTTATATAACAATAGTTCACTATAAAATCAAGTTTTTCTCGCAACCTATTTTTATTCTATATTATAATATATGTCCTCTATATTAACAAGGGGTAAAGGGAGAATAAGAGCTACACGTTTGGCCGAACCTAGTTACTTTGGTACAAACCATATATTTGTCTTAATAAATTCATTGAATATGTATAAATTATTTATTTAAAACTGAGTAACTTAAGTAATTTAAAATTCAAACTCATAAATTTTAAATCATGGCTCCACCTCTGATAACAACACTTCAACATCGAAACAAACCAAACTGTTATATAGAGGTTTGACCTTTTAGTATTTGATCAAGGTAACTTATATACGGAAATGTAAGAATTGTAATGTCGTAATTCATAATCACTTACTCCCTCCGGTTCACAATAAGTGTCATGCTTTACTTTAACATGCCCATTAAGAAAATACTAAATTTTATCAAAATTATATAGTATGACTAAACTATCCTTATTTAGTAAGTTAATATGATGAGAGAGAACTTTTTTTGGGATATGCATATAAGGGTAAAAGAGTAAAAAAATTGAAGTTTTTCTAGATTACCTAATTAGACACTTATTTTGGACCAAAATCAAAAAGTAAAACAGACACTTATTGTGAACCGCAGGGTGAAATTATTATTCAATGATTGATGTTTTTTATATTCTAGATTAAATGTGTAAATTACGATGCGCAGCTACATTTTATAATGAATAATTATTTATTTTCAATTATTCACTTGCCTTATATTAAAACTTCATCCGTCGTAGGAGGAAATAACAAAAAAATGTCACTTTTATTTGGAGTAAGTTAACATAGTCTCGTAAATATACTCTAAGCAATTTTAATCCTTTGATTTAAATTTCTCTTCGTAAATTATTTATAAAAATCTGGTTGTTAGATTTAACCCAAATTGAGAAGCAGAAGAAGAAAAACAACGGAAATTCATATTTTTATGTGTAGTTTTTGCCTTTTCTGGTGGTTTTGGTTTACTTTTACGTCTGGCGTACTTTTATGTTGGTTTATGAATTTTATGAAGGCGAAAAATAATTACTTTTGTCAAACTTAAAGAATCAATATTGTTCAAAGTATATTTTTGATGGACAATTTAAACCTATATCCTTAAACATATGGAACAATTTTTATCTTTTTCTCCAATCTAGTGCTAACTCTTTATATCATAAGTGATTCAAAATTTAACTTAATACAAATATAAAATTATATAAAATAATTCTGAAACTAATTACAAAAACTGAATTCATCATTATTAGAAGCAAATGAAAAAACTAAATAAATAACCTACGAATTAACTTCATTCAGCTATAAGTGTTTATTCATTTTGCACACTCCCCCCTCTTCCCCTTTCACTTCATGTTTCCATACATCTAGGGGGGGTGTGCATTTGATTTATCGATTCGATTTTGACCCTTATCGATAATTACTTATCGATTATCGATTTGTACATATGCTTATCATTATCGTTTCAATAAGGTTTCAATTTTTTCGATTTCGATTTATCGATTTGGGGTCTTATCGATTCGGTTATCGATTACACCACTAAGAAAATTTGCTGGATTCTACGGAAAGTATATCACTATAAACACGCCTAAATTATATGGACAAAAAGAAGCTAAAATAAGACGAAACCATTTATAACATAAAAATTGTATTAACAAGCACATGCAAGAAAACCAAAGTAAGGAATCAAATGTATGCCACCAACGCTCCAACGGTATAAAAAAATAAAACAAGACAAAATACATCATCATGACTAATTTTATTTTCCATTAATTTGAACTTCATTCCCTTGATCTTTAAATATGATTATTCCTTAAATGTGGTAGAGGAAATAATAGTGTAATGGACTCAGAGTAAATGAAACGGTATAGATTAGGGAAAATGATATTGTATAGCCGCTTTCAAAATAGTAGTGGAATATATATACATTCTGTATGTTATATTAATCTACACAAATAGGTAATTATTCATTTTATAAATGTCTACAGTGATAGGGGTGTGCATTCGATTTATCGATTCGATTTTGACCCTTATCGATTACTTATCGATAGTCGATTTGTACATATGATTATCGTTATCGTTTCAATAAGGTTTCGATTTTTTCAATTTTGATTTTTCGATTTCGATAACAAATAATCGATTCGATTTATCGATGAACCGATTCGAACGCACACCCCTACATACATCCATTCTATACTCTAGTGATCTTAGAGCCCGATTGGTCATAAGATTTTTGTCATTTATTTTTAATTTTTTATTTTTTTCGAAATTAGTGTTTGGCCATATAAAATTTTTAACTTTTACCTGAAGATAATTTTTGAAAATTTTCAAATATTTTTAAAACTCCAAAAAGTTTCTTTTTTTCAAAATTTTCACTTAGATTGCTCACAAAAATTCAACTACAACCCAAAATTATATTCATGTCTAAACACAACTCTAATTTTTATTTTATTTTTCTTTTTTTGGAATTTTACAATTCTTATGTCCAACCACACCCCCCCCCCCCCTCAAATCAAAGCAGATTCACTAAAGTTGTTCAAAACAACTCTTATCACTAACTATAATTAATTGATTAATTAATAATACTATATAATATTACCTTAATTTGTGAATGAACTACTTAAATGTTTATATATAATATAACGTATCTTTTATAAAATAAAAAATAAAAAAATAAAAAAAGAGGTTCCAAAAAAGGAAGACACGTGAGTGGTGGGATTCTTTGGTTGGAATGTGGCAGTGGCGAGTGGGGGAAGAACTTTTGAAGCACTCTTGAGTACATCTATGGACTCTCTCCACTGCCCTTTCCCCACCTCGCTCTTCGTAATGTATTTTTGTTTTTGCTTTGTCATTTGGATTTATTCAATTTCATCACTTTATATTAGATATTCTTAGTTCGAATCCTTAATTTCTTATTAGTGATTGAGGGTGTATACGGTGGAAATCGGTATAACCGATTTTATGGGCTCGAAGAATCATTTCAAGTCCGAATTCAGGATGGACTGAGTTCGAGTTTGATGGTGGAGTACAAGGCTCGAAGATCGAGGTACGCAATGAACACCGAGGTCGAGTACGACCAACCCCGAGATGATGCCGTTATGGGTTTGTAACAGAAGAGCAAGATTCTCGCAACGCCCCTGAGATCATAGCGTAAATTCCGAAATATATTTGTACGAGTTCATACGAATTTGTACTAGTGGGACAACTTATATTCCTTACTAAAAATGGAAGTGTACCTTGTTTAGGATTTTCCCTACTATATAAAAGGGATCCCAATTATTTGTAATCATTATAAATCATTGGCAAAAAAGAATATACTCTCTTACTTTCTTTTTCGTCACTCATCAAAATTATTTCTTAACTTTATTGTTTTTACTTTACTGTTCTTGTTGACCTATCTCGAGGCCACCACAGCTCGAGGTCAAGGTTTTTTTAAACATTGATTTGATTCAACTCACTTCTTTATTTATATATTAGATTTCTTGATTATTAATTAATATTGAACTAAATCATGTATCTTTAAAATTACAAACAAGTTTAATTGTTACTCGTATTTTTTAGGTAAACAGTTTGGCGCTCATCGTGGGACTAAAGATAATAGTGGTTATTTCAGTATTGATTCTGATAACATACGTTTATTTCACACTTGTTCTTGTAAAAAAATTTTGTTCTTAGGGTAAAACATGTCAAACTCACAAAATATACCCATACAGGGCGATGGTCTTGGATTTTATGGGGAAAATAATAGTGTAGCTGCTCCGGAAGCCGGTGTACCACCAATTAACCTTGGGGAAGTTCCAAATGTGGAACCAGTTGATGTTAGTTCACACATTTCTTTGAATGCAGATTTTGGCGCAGACCCCGGGAGGAAGTGTATGCAGGAAAGTCCAATCCGGTGGCCAAACAACACAGGGTATAGGAGATGGGGGAGTTAGTCTCGAAGTAATATTCGAGATGCTACAAGCTCAATAGATCTCTATCGCTCAGCTTCAAACTCAGCATAAAACTCCAAGCGTGGTCGAACTAGAAATCACTCACCATACTAAGGCGGTGCCAGAAAGATCAAATGGTAATGGATCGCGGACTAATCCCACGATTATGAGGATGCTCGAGGATCTCACCAAAAGAATCGAGTTGGGGGAGAAAAAAATTGAGGATAATGACAAAAAAATGGAGATGTATAACTCATGCATTGATCAAATATTGAGGGCACCCCCAGTCTCAAAAGGCTTGGATGCCAAAAAGTTCGTACAGAAGTCGTTTCCTCAGAGTGTGGCTCTGAAACCCATCCCCAAAAATTCTATATGCCAGATATACTTAAGTACAATGGGACGAGCGATCCTAATGAATACATCACCTCGTACACATGTGGGATTAAAGGAAACGACTTAAATGATGACGAGATCGAGTTGGTTTTGTTGAAAAGGTTTGGAGAAACTTTGTCGAAAGGAGCAATGATTTGGTATCATAACTTGCCACTGAACTCAATCGATTCATTTGCTATGTTAATAGTCGCCTTCGTAAAGATACACACGGAGCTATAAAGATTGCGACAAGGAAATCAGATGTTTTCAATATAAGACAGAGGGATGATGAAATTCTTAGGGAGTTCGTATCCCAATTTCAAATGGAGCAAATGAAATTACCACTAGTCTAAGATGATTTGGCAGTGCAAGCTTTTACAAAGGGGTTGTAGCGGAGTTCGATTGTGTCACGACAGTTGAAGCAAAATATGATTGAGTATCCAGCTGTGACATGGCAGGATGTACATAATCGCTACCAATTGAATATCAGGGTAAAGGATGACCAGCTGGGGGGCCCTTCGGGTTCAATTCATCCTATATTGGAAGTTAAGGCCTCGAGGGATACAGACAGGGAACCAAGATCAAACAGGGAAGGGTATCAGCCATATGTCAAAGATCGAAGAAACAACGGTCTGGGCGCAATCCTCCTCGGAATGATTGAATGAGCGATCAAGGGAAAACTGCTCGGGGGCTTATGATTAAGAATAGTTTTGATAAACATACTGATCTTGCAGAAGCACCTCGGTTATCCAAGTATAATTTCAGTGTTGATGCATCTGGGATCTTATCGACTATCGGAAGGATCAAAGAAACCAGGTGGTCGAAACCTATACAAAATGAACCTTCTCAAAGAAATCCAAACTTGATGTGTAAATACCATGGCACACATGGCTATATGACCGAAGACTGTAGACAGCTGAGGGAGGAGGTAGCTCCATTGTTCAACGAGGGTCATCTTCGGGAATTTCTCAGTGATCAAGCTAAGAATCACTTAAGAGAAAGAGACACAAATAGAAAAAAATGAGAAGGAAGAACTAAAACATGTAATTCATATGATCGTTAGCGGTGTCGATGTTCCACTAGAGCCTATGTTCAAACGTACCAATATGTTAATTACCAGAGAAAAATGAACTCGGAGTTATGTCCCCAAGGACATCCTATCATTCAATGATGAGGAAGCAGAAGGCATTTCCCAACTGCACAATGACGCCCCGGTAATTTCTATTTTTCCAATAAAATTCAAGTTAAATATGTTCTAGTGGATCCAGGTAGCTCAGCAAACATAATCAGGTCGAGGGTCATAGAGCAGCTCGGGCTGCAGGACCAGATGGCAAGAGAAACAATGAATGAGGAGATAATCCTACCAGTGAACATGGCAGGGACCATCCAATATACAATATTCTATGTCATTGAAGGTGACATGAGATATAATGCACTACTCAGGAGTCCATGGATCCACAATATGAGGGAAGTACCGCCGACCCTTCATCGGATGATAAAATCCCAATAGTGGATGGGGTGAAAACAATTTACGGGGAACAACATGCTGCAAAGGAAATGTTTGTAGTCGATGAGGTGACACCTATTATAGCATGTTCGACCTCAAAAAATCAAGCATAAAAGATAAGCAGACGACCAAATAGCAATCATCGTCCCAACCTCGACTGAATCGGCGAAGCAGGTAATCGAAGAAGAAGAAGAAGAAGAAGAGGATTTCCGTACACCTCGAACTTTCTTTGTTCCCGAAGAGTCAGATGCAACCAAGTCAATGGTCAAGGAGCTGGAACGGGTCATACTGGCCGAGTATATGCCCGAAAGAAAGTATACTTGGGAATGGGGTTAATTCCCGAACTCAGGAAAAAACTCATTCAATTTGTTATCGATAACATGTATTGTTTTGCTTGGTCCCACTTAGACATGTTAGGATCCCACCGAAAATAACAACACACCAGCTAAGCCTCGATCCTAGGTTCAAACCAGCAAAGCAAAAAAGAAGGCCCCAGTTCGAGATGAAGCATGCATTCATAAAGGACGAGGTAACCAAACTTCTTAAAATAGGGTCTATTTGGGAGGTAAAATACCCCGAGTGGTTAGCCTACGTAGTTGTAGTCCCTAAAAAGGAAACAAACCTAGAATGTGCGTAGATTATAAGGATTTAAACAAGGAATGCCTTAAAGACTCCTTTCCACTACCCAACATCGATCGCATGATCGAAGCCACGACCGTCCACGAGATCCTTACCTTTCTCGATGCCTAATATGGGTACAATCAAACTCAAATGAACCCTGAGGGCCAGTAGAAGACCTCATTTATCACTAAGTTTGGAACATACATTCGGGTTAAAAAATACTGGAGCTACTTACCAACGCCTAGTTAACAAAATGTTCAAATAACAGATAGGTAAATCAATGGAAGTTTACATTGACGATGTGTTGGTTAAGTCCCTACGCGTAGAGGACCATTTAACTCATTTATAAGAAATATTCAAAATCTTGAGGAAGTACAACATGAAGCTTAACCCAGAAAAATGTGCCCTTCGGGTTCGGTTTGGTTCGGGCAAGTTCCTCAATGTATCAAATCAGGGAATCGAAATCAACCCCGAAAAGATCAAGACCATCAAAGATATCACTATAGTGTAAAAGCCGCCCAAAGGTTGACAATACAGATAGCCACCTTGGGACGATTTATTTCGATGTCATCAGATCGAAGCTGCGGGTTCTTTTCCTTACTAAAAAAGAACAAGGATTTCGCATGGACCCCGGAATACCAGCAAGCATTGGATGAATTGAATCTATACTTATCGACCCCACCTCACTCCATATTCCAAAGGCAGATGAGAAGCTATACTTATATTTGCTGTGTCCGAAAAAGCGGTAAGTGGTGTACTATTTCAAGAAGAGCAAGGTGCGTAGTTTCTGTTTTATTGCGTAACTCGAACATTAGAAGACGCTGAAACTAGGTATCTACACTTAGAGAATTTGGCACTTGCAGTAATAAGCACATATAGAAAATTAAAGCCATATTTCAAGTGTCATCCCATATGTGTGTTAACTGTTAACCACTTATCCTCTCCGAAATGCTTTGCACAAGCCTAAGTTATCGAGCCAATTTGCCAAATAGGTCTTCAAACTTGGAATGTACGATATCGAATATCAACCCTGAAGAACTATCAAGTCTGAAATCTTAGATGTCCTAGTGGCCGAATTTACACCAACCCTTGTACCCGAAGTGGAGAAAGAACTTCTGCTAAAATTTGGTACATCATCAGGGGTATGGACCCTCTTCACAGATGATGCCTTGAATGTGAAATTGTCCGGGCTTGGCATCATTTTGAAACCACCTACATGTAGCACTATTAGACAATCTATTAAGACTTCTAGGTTGACTAATAATGAGGCTGACTATGAGGCCATGATTGCAGTTCTCGAGCTAGCTAGAAGCTTTGGGGCCAAAGTCATTTAATTCAAGTGCAATTCTATGTTGGTTGTAAACCAAGTAAACAAAAACTTCAAAGTTCAAGAAAATAGGACACAAAGATATTTGGACAAGCTACAGGTAACCTTACACCACTTCGAGGAGTGGACTCTAGATCATGTACCTCGAGAACAAAACAGTGAGCCGATGCACTAGCTAACTTAGGGACATCAGTTGAAGAATATAATATTAGCCAGGGGAATGTCATCTAATTATCGAGATCTGTGGTCGAAGATGTAACAGCCCAGCCCGCTAGTGATATTACCCTCTCTAGGCCTAGGCCCTCACGGATTTAAAATGCGTCGCTAGGGTCTAAGGCTTGTTAACTTATATACCTAGTACCCCTCTTATATTTTGACGATGTGGGACTCTGTCTAAAGTCTGAGGTGTTACTTACACCCCCTCTTATGGACTCAGCGTCCTCGCTGAGGTTTTCCCCACCGCATGGGATTCACCTAGACTCAGCACTGAGGTTTTTCCTGCCTAATCAGGATTTACCTAAACTCAGTTGAACTCTAACCCACCATCAGCAAGGCTGACACAAGAGTATCTCTGATATCATCTGTACTAGCCCAGCCCTCTAGTGATATTGTCCACTCTGGGCTAGGCCCTCCCAATTTAAAATGTGTCGCTAGGGTCCAATGCTTGTTAACTTATATACCCAATACCCCTTATGTGTTTTGCCGATATGGGACTCTGTCTAAAGTCTGGGGTGTTACAGAATAGGGTCATGCCGAGATAAATTCTACAAGTTTGACTTGGGATTGGAGGAATAAGTATATCGAATATTTGAAGAAGGAAAGCTCTCATATGATTATAAAGAGTCGAGGGCTCTACGAATCAAGGCTGCTAGGTTCATATTGGATGAAGATGGAATATTATATAGGAGGACATTCGATGGACCATTACCGGTATGTTTAAGGCCGGGGATACCGATTATGTTCTACGAGAAATCCACGAAGGCAGTTATGGGAATCACTCCAGCGCTGAGTCTTTGATTAGTAAAATTATTAGAGTAGGGTATTACTGGGATAACATGGAGAAAGACACTAAGGAGTTTGTCAGAAAATATGATAATGTCAAAGGTATGGACCGATGATACATCAGCTCGGTAAGTAACTTCACTCAGTCATATCCCCGTGACCTTTCATGAAATGGGGAATGGATATCATCGGCCCTTACCAATGGCCCTAGGTAAAGCTAAATTCATTTTCTTTATGAATGAATATTTTTCTAAATGGGTGGAAGCATAGGCCTTTGAGAAGGTCAGAGAAAAATAAGTTATTCACTTCATCTGGGACCACATCATGTGTCGAATTGGGATACCTTCCGAAATCGTATGCGACAACAGTAAGAAATTTGTAGGCAACAAGGTAGCGTAGTTCCTCAAAGCACATAAAATAAAAAGGATTTTATCAATGCCATATCATCCAAGCGGGAAGGGATGGCCTAATCGACAAACAAGACTATCATCCAAAACTTGTATGCTAAAGGGAAATGGAGAGAAGCTCTTCCCGAGGATTTTTGGGCATATCGAACGACATCAAACTCCAGCATGGGGGAAACCCTATTCTCCTTAGTATATGGCTCCAAGGGCCTTGATTTCAGTCGAAGTCCGGGAACCCAACGCAAGATTTCGACATGCATAAGAGGAATCAAATCACAAGGCTATGAATACTAGCGTCGAGCTATTAAATGAAAAAATGAGAAGCTGCACTTGTTCGAATGGATGCACAAAAGTAAAGGATCGAGAGATATTATAATAGAAGGACCAACCTCCGACACTTCAAAATCGGGGACTCAGTTCTATGAAAAGTCATCCTCAATACTCGGGACCTGAATCCCGAACTGGTAAGGACTGTACCGAGTCATCGGGGTTATCGATAAAGGATCTTACAAACTGAACAATTGCCAAACAATTGGAATGTATCACTAATCAAATGATATTACTGGTAAGGTATGATCTTCCATTTTTCTCCATTTGTATTTAAGACTAACTCGTTGCAGATGTTCAATCGAAGACATCGAGAGCACCCTTCTACACGAAGACCTTAGGTTTTAAAGCATGTATTTCACTCTTTTTCCTTTAGATCGGGTTTTATCCTAAATGGGGTTTTCCGGTAAGATTTTTAACGAGGCAACAACTATGTGCTACTTAAGGAGAATTCAATAGTATCCAAGGCTTCTTTTCAATCAACCTCGAATACTGGAGGGCATCACCCTTGGAGGCTATACTGTCGATAAAAATACTTCTCGCCAAAGAGGGCCGCAAGAGAAAAACTTTATAATGGACCAAATGGTTAGAAGAACCGTGGCCATATAGGATAGTCAAGCCCCGATGACAAAACTGTTAGAAACACGTTCTCAATGCAATATACTAAACGTGTACTCTTTTGTAGGTTTTGATGAATGACAAACGAAGCAAAAATTGATATATGACAGAATTCAAGTACAAGCGCACAATGGTTGCGAATAAGATTGAAGTTCAAGATATAGCTTTTAATTGTTATTGAGTTGTTCTAAATTGTAATCTCGATCCTATAACTTGACTCATAGTATGGCCTCTCTCATAAAACTATTTTCCAAAATCATGCATATTTAATTCTGTGTCAAAAAGATTTTAAATCATGCATATTTACATTAGACAAAATGTTTTCTAAACATGCCTCAAAAATCTGGGCTAAAATAATCGATTGTGTACTTATGATAATCGATTGTTTCTGAGCCAAGACTGCATGACAATCGATTATGAATTAATGGTAATCGATTGTGAGTAAGACAGTGAACATTAGGTTTTTCCAAATCTGCATGATAATCGATTGTGAACAAATGAAAATCGATTGTTGTTGAGGTAAAGTTTTTCAATACTCAAAATAATCGATTATGAACTAATGGTGATCGATTGTGTTGAGTTGATGTCTTCCAGTGATTTTAAATTTAATTAAGTAATCGATTATGTCTTTAGATAATCGATTATCACTGAGACAGTAAGTTTTATGATTTTCAGAAAATAACAAGTAATCGATTGTTGCAAAGGACAATCGATTGTTGAAGCTGGCCGTTGTCAAATGATTTTCAAATACCATAAGGTAATCGATTATTGATTCTAGATAATCGATGTTCTCCTTAAAATCTGGAAATGATTTTTAGAACGTTGCTGAAGTAATCAATTATTGATTTTATATAATCAATGTTTTGCTTAAAATCTGGAAATGATTTTTAGAACGTTGCTAAAGTAATTGATTATGAACTTAGTGTAATCGATTATCTGATTTTGAATATTGCCAGTAATCGATTATAGATTATGTATAATCGATTGTGAAGCGTTAAATCTGGGATTGATTTTTAAACTGACTGGCAGATAATCGATTGTTTGGTCTTAATAATCGATTATCACTGAGTAATTTCAGCAACTCTTAATTGGCAATTAGACAACGGTTGAACCAACTTTTTCAACTATAAATACAGCTTCATTTCAGTGTTTTAAATACAACAACATACACAAAACTGATCATTACATTGCTATAAGCCTTCATTCAATTGTTCTTCATTTTCTACTCATTTCATAAAGCTTTTGAGAGCCATATTATTGCTTAAAGTTGTTGTGATCTTGAACATATTCTTTTACTCATATCTACTCAATAAGGAGTACTTTAGTTAAGTGAGTGTCCAAGTATTTGATATACTTGTAAGAGAATTGCGATTCTCTTGTTTCAAGGAACTTGCGTTTCCTTGGGTGAAGTCTTTGAGATTGCGATCTCCGAGCAACTGTTTGAGGCTTGTGTCCTCAAGTGTGTAACGGTTTGTTGAGCACCCTTAAGCTTAACAAGATAGTGAAAAATCTCGAGAGAATCTCTCGGGGACTGGACTAACCACGTTGGTGGCCAACCAGTATACATCTTTGTGTAAGTTTATTTTTCTGCATTTATTTTACTTCCTGCAAAGTTTAAATTCCGCAAGAAAACGCTAAATTCTATTAATACGCTATTCACCCCCCCCTCTAGCGTAAAGCGTAGTTTCTAACAAAAACATGTACGCATATATAAATTAATCAAAAAATCATTTTTTCTGTATCAAACACTTTGTGCCTCAAAGAGGTTTACTACTATACGAGCTCCATACTTGTGATTCTGTGAGATATGGATCAAGGGCCAAAACACAAATACTCCTCGAATACTTGAGGACATTCATCGACAGTCAATACATTCGAGCCTTCTAAACTCGAATTCATAAGACCTCAAAGAGGCATCCCTCGACATAAAGGTCAAAGCCATCATACTCGGGGACTAACATTTCGAACAAGTTTAAAATGCTATCAGGAAACAAGTCCAAGAGACACACCCGAAGGCTATGGCCATATTAAAGGCTACTGAGGAAATAGCGCTGCTTGGAGACTTCCGAATTCAACAATAAAAATAGGCCTTTGAATTCTCAAAAGCTGTTTAAATAAGGTCTATCCTCTGCAAAATAATCAAAGGGTTTCGATAGAATCAGTCCTCGAAAAACCTTAAGAGGTATCAAATTATCCAAATGTAAACTTGTGCTAAGGCATTAAAATCAAAAGGGTTCTAATCGACATTAAACCCTCAAAAAACCCAATAGGTAAAAAATGCATGCCAATGCATAAATAAATTTTACTAAGTCTTCTAAGTCGAAAATGGGAAATAATATTCATCTCTTAGAGGCCATAATGGCCCGATCTAAATGAACCTAAGGGCCAAAACATGTAGAATTCGAGACCTTGCTGTCACTCAACTCAGACCTAAGAGTCCCATCATCCCGAGCTCGCATCAAATCGACTTAAGCACATCTCGAGGACTCATCAAAGAACCTTAAGAGGTACTTCATTATAAGTTCAAAGATCACCTATTGATTACTAAACAACCTGAGTGTTTGTTCTACTCTGAGTCTGAGCCAGCGCTCACTCGATCATTGAAGTTATAACATCAAAATTTTCACAAAACGAAGACGAAGCAGAATTTGAAACAAATCGGAGATGAAGCGGAAAGAAAGGAATTTTGTATATTCATAAAGGGTATTTACATTGACCACAAGGGACCTTATACAAAAAAACTCCTAAGATCCTAATCTACTTTAGAAGCCATATCCTCGGGAGCCGCATCTTTGGGAAATTCCTCCTTGGGGACTTTATCGTCATCTCCTCCTCTCTCAAAACCATTAGCAGAATCTTCATTATTAGAGAGTAAAGCGGAAGCCTCGTCCTCCAAAAATTTTGCCTTTTCAATATCAGCTGAGAGGTCAAATCCACGAGAGTGCACTTCCTCGAGGGTTTCTCTCTGGGATTGTCTCTTGGTGTGCTCGAGAGAACATGACAATTTGACTTCAGCAGTGATGGAGATTCCTATGTTCGAATGTTAGCACCTTCAGCGTCAGCTCGATAAGAGGCCACAAACGTCTCTGCATCAGATTTGGCATTCGCAAGCTCAGAGGTCTATTTAGCTTCGAGTTCCTCAATCTTTCGGCTATGAGCCATGATTTCCCCAATTGCATTTTGAAGCTGGCATTCAACCGAAGCTAACTAGGCCTGAAGGGTTTCTTTCTCCGAGGCAAGACGGTCCATTTGCTGCTTCCACCCCAGGATCTCGTCCTCTTTCATCTTAACTTCCTTTTGAAGCTGCTCCACCAACTCGCCTTTCTGCTGGGCCTACAAAGTTGAAAGAGTTAATCACTAAGTCAAATGAACGTGTAACTAACTCCAAAAAGTTGCATTACCTTCTCAATGAGCTTAGTTTGTACCTGATGCCCTCGCTAGTTAAGCTCGAAGATCGCTGATCTCCCCTTCTTTTTTGACGTAACAGATCTTAAGGCTGTCCTTATCTTAAACGAGCTTCTTGAGTTCGGCCTCACATCGAGAAAGATTGGCTCAAGGCTTGGAAAATTCTTCTTGATGGAGCTTTATAGCCTTTACACAAAAGGAAAATGTTAGACTTAGAACAACAAGAATAAAACACATGCATAATTTTGAGGGCAGAAACTTACTTGTTTAAATAGCCGCTGGGCCTCAAAAAAATAAACGAAGCATTTGGGTCGGGACCATCTTCGACCCTCACTAAGAATTCTTGAAATATCATTCCTTTCGTGGGACGTCCCCATGTTGGGAGTCTTCATGGCCCGAGCATTTCGGAACTGCCCTTCGAAAAACTCAGGGCCCGGTGTGAATTCATCTATGTTAATTATCCCAAGTGATTCACTTGGGACATTCTCTTCTCTTTGAAGGGACTCGGAGTTAGGCTCTTCGAGTTTGCCGGTCGGATGTCCTCCTAGGCAAGGTGCGGCTTTACCACCCTATGGCTTAGGGACTATGCTCGAGATCTCCTCCGAGATTTCTTTGGTTCGAGATTGAAACGCATTAGCCACTGCCGGGTTGGCAACCTTCGAAGCTTCAGTGCTCCCCCTCTTCCGAGTCGACATCTTGTCCCTCTTCATTGTCATCCCGAAGGTGTTAGACTACATCCTCACATAGGGCTGCAAGATTGGCTCTAGGCTTTCGAGCCTTATTTTTCTTGGGCTTTGGGGAACTTGCTGGTGAAGCCCTTTTCCTTTTCTTCTCCTTGGTTTGGCTTCAGGATTTCCTCTTCATGGGGCAGGGGTGGCCTCATAGCAACAGTATCTCCAAGGCATGCGTAAGGGGAAAGTAAGTATTTTGCAGGAAAGCATCGAAATATGAATAAAGGAACTTACCATGGTTTTTGGCTTCCCACCGACCATTGGCCAAATCATGCCAAGTGTTCTGTGTGTGAAGAAGTGGAGGCCTGTTGTCGGACCCAACCTGCATGGTCTTGAATTGCACCAGAAAACCAAGAGGAAGCTGCACCATCGAAAAGGAATTATATCGAGGAAGGACAGGGAAAGAAGAGTAGTATATATCATCGCCATGGTTGGACTTATGTTTCATGTTCCATTCCTTGGGGAATAGCATCCTTCCGGAAGGAATTAAGTCGGAGGTCTTGATTCGGACAAACCGGCTCATCCATCCTCGATCTTTATCCTCATTGATACTGGAGAATAGCGACTTCGAGGATTGATGCTCGATCTTTATCAAACTGCCTCAATAGAGGCAAGGGCTATATAGCCTGATCAGATGGTAAAGTTTAAAAGGCAACCCCCCTGACCTTGCTTGAGAAGATCATAAGCAATTTGATGATACGCCAGAAAGAAGGGTAGTTCTCGCCAAGGGTCACCTGATACTGGTGATAGAAATCGAGAATGACTGGATCTACAGGACCCAATATTGGATCTACGTGACCCAGTGTGAAAGGATAAGTATAGACACTTAGGTATCCTTCCACGTAGGTAGTGATATCCTCCTCTTGGGGAAGGAATCACCACTTTCTTGTTCTCCCAACTGCAATCCCCTTTCGCCTGCTTGAGATCGGCTTCAGATATAGAGCAGATGTATCGGGAAATGGGCTCGTATCGGCCTGGAACTGATGGAGGCCTATCGATTTTGAAATTGCAGGATAGCTCGCATGGCCCAGGAATGCATTCCTCGATACCAGTTGCCGCCGTCGTTCTACCATTGGCCGCCGCGATGAGGAGGAGGGTTTTTCTTTCAAAGGAATGATTTTAGATATTTTACCCATTGTTGTTGTGAAATTCTAAATAAGAAAAAGAGTTGTGCTGTAGTAAGAACAAATTAAAGAAAGTGTGAACTCAAAGAGGATGGAGAAGCTAGTGAGATTTTGAGAAAGATTGGTGAAGTAAAGATTGCAAAAGTAGTGAAATTGGTCTATTTTATAGTGGCCGCATTAACGGCTTGGGAAAGCCAATCGTCGACCACCAGCCGCCTTCAATTAATGGCTTTGAGAACTATCCAGACACGACATTTCAATCACTTCAGTCGCTGACATCATGAGATTGATGTCATGATTGAGGCATCGAGGGAGCATGATCTAATTGTTTCTTCTCATCGTACTCTAAGAAATACGGGACTATTTGTATACGGTCGAAATCAAGTATGCCTGATTTCATGAGCTCGCATATTTGCTTTAAGCCCGAGTTCAGGATGGAACGAGTTCGAGCTATATGGACCAAGTTCGAGCTCGATGGCGGAGTACAAGTCTCGAAGATCGAGGTATGCGATGAACACCGAGGCTGAGTATGACCAACCCCCAGATGGTGTCGTTATGGGTTTGTAATAGAAGAGCAAAATTCTCGCAATGTCCCTGAGATCATGGCGTAAATTTCGGAATAGATTTATACGAGTTTGTACGAATTTGTACTAGATAGTGGGATAGTAGTCCCAATAAGATTTCTTACTGAAAATGGAAGTGTCTTGTTTAGCGTTTCCCCTACTATATAAAAGGACCCCAATCCTTTATAACCATCATCAATCATTGACAAAAGAATATACTCTCTTACTTTCTTGCTTATCACTTATCAGAATTGTATCTTAACTTTATTGTTTTTACTTTAATGTTCTTGTTGGCCTACCTCGAGGCCATCACAGCTCGAGGTTAAGATTTGCTTAAACACTAGTTTGATTCAACTCACTTCTTTAATTTATACGTCAGATTTCTTGATTATTAATTAGTATTTAACTAGATTATGTATCTTTAAAACTACATTGAAGTTTAATTGTTAATTGTATTTTCGAGGTAAATAGAGGGATCATATCTTTCCTTGTTGTTTTTAAACATATCTTTTTTTATTTGCTACTTTTTTTGGTTGCTAATTTTACTTTTCAACCAAGAACTAGTACTAATTACGTACAATTTAATTTTAATCATATTAGTAAAGAATTTTAGTAAGTAATTAGATTTTTATGATATTGAATTGACGAAGACTTAAATAAGAAGAATATGGAAGTAAGAATTCAAATAGTCGAACCAATTTAATTGAAACTGAGACATACTCTATTGTAATTGTAACAAGAGTTTGTAAAAATTTCAATTTGCGACGTATACTATGTTTTTCTTGTATCCTTGTCCTTTTTCCCATTTAAGCATTAAAAGATTTGTCCACTTGACATTCCATATTTGAATTCAGAAGAATTTAAATATGTCATGCAACAACTACATTTAACGCATTGCCCTTAGTTTCTTTATTCTCTTAACTTTTTTTTTTTGGTTTCTTTCGTTTATTCGCAATTCCTTTTCTTTCTTCTCTTTTAAAAATAATATATAACATAGACGATCATTATAACAAAGAACAAGATGAAAATACATCATTAGATCACCACTAACTACTCCATTAGCTTATATAATAAAATTTTGACAAATATCACTACCACCAATCCAATGGGAAAAATTACATTGTATAGCCGTTCCAAAATAATAGACGAAAAATATATATGTTTGTATATATATGCATTCTTATGTTATGTATAAAATTATACAAATTTTATATACTTTTTCAGCTATTGAATATAAATAGTTACTTATGCGGCTAAAAATGGTAAAAGCCCAATCAATTATATCAATTAAGTACAATATCATATGTCTCAGACTCTCAGTAATGGATTTGGCATGCATTATCACATAACAAAGTCGTTTCTTCAGAATCATGCGCAAAAAGTTATAGATTTACCAATATAATAACCATTGAGGAAAATAATAAGACAATCAAATTTTTGTCAACAATCCCAATCAATCTTCTTGCATTATTTCTTAGCTCATCATATAACATTAAATTATTAAATGATTATCTGCAACAGGTCATCTGATTATCCCAAAAAAATAGAAAAACTTTTTATTTTTCATGGTAATGACAATAAGTTGACATATAACTAGAAACTAATTAATTAGGATGTCAACTCTAGATTATCGAAATAAATAAAGAGAGAATCCTCTCCAAGTAAACCATAACAAATAGAGTCACACTTCTCTATAATACTTTTGTTTGTTTTAAATTTTTTTGGTTGTTTGTCACGATTCGAATTTTTCACCCTCGAAAATTATGATAGAGCCTAGTAGTGAGAGCTAGGCAAGCCAATCGGTCAAAATATTTTATCATTTCCATTTTTAACCAATTAACAATTGTGGATCAACATTATATAAATAGCGGAAACAATAAAGTGGAAGAATTAAATGTAACGACTAAAAATAATACCGATACAATTCCATACAATTCCATAAACATAAGCTACCTAGAACTGGTGTCACAATCTCACAGACAGTCTAGGAATACTACAAATAGTGGTCCGAAAGATAAATACAAAGATTTCTGAAATACATAAAAGAAACAATATGGAAATATAGAAGGAGACGCCAAGTCCTGTGGGCGCATGCAGGACTACCTCGGGTCGCCTGAAGGACTGAAGGTAGCAATCTCACTATGATCCAAAAGCTGCAGCATCGGGATTTGCACACAGTGCAGAGTGTAGTATCAGCACAACCGACCACATATGCTAGTAAGTGCCTAGCCTAACCTCGGCAAAGTAGTGACGATGCTAGAACAAGAATAACAAATAAACTTGTGCGATTAAATTATATATAGCGAAAAAATAAAGGAAATTACAACTAAAGATAGGAGGGCGAAACATGTTGTGGGGAACAATAGAAACCAATAGATAAAGGATAAAGAACACCATTCAATTATCGGCAAGAATCGGAAATCAAAGCCAAGTGCATGGCATCACCCTTCGTGCTTTTACTCTTGTCCTCACCATAAGAATCAATATAACCGGAACGACATCACCATTCGTGCTTTTACCTCACATAATCATGGCACAAAATTGCACATCGTGCGGCACGACATCACCCTTCATGATTTTACCTCACAATATTGGCACAGTATTACCTTTCGTGCATTAACACTCTCAAAATCATGCACGACACCACCCTTCATGCTTTACACTCTTCCTCATCCAAGCAATACTTACAAAGTAATTTGGGCAAGAAAATCAATAATATCAAAATAAAATTCCGGCAAGGGAACAATAGCATAACAACAATATCCCGGCAAGGTAAATAATATCATAAGTAATAACATCTAGGCAAGGGAGATAATCAAAAGTAATAACATCCCGGCAAGGGAGAGAATATCATAAACCTCTTCTCTTTTTCACATTTACTTCAAAACTCAACTCTCAACTTGAGCCAACACTCTACAATGATCAATTACCAATAATACTTTGACAAGCCTTGTTCAACAATAGAAATCATCATATAAAATATGGACAATACAAAACGGAGTCACATTAATTATAGTATAAGACTCACGGGCATGCTTGACACCAACGTATAGATACTCGTCACCAGGCCTATACGTCGTACTCCAGAACCGTGATATAAACACTGAACCCCTGTCTGAGATGGTAGAAACTGGAATGCCGTGCAGACGGACAATTTTCCTAAAATAAATCCCCGCTAACCGTTCCACTGAATAAATAGTACACACTGGAATGAATGAGCGGACTTGGTCAGTCGATCCACAACAACCCAAATATAATCAAATTTCTTCGCAGTCAGAGGGACACCATTTACAAAGTCCATAATGATCTTCTCCCATTTCCACTCCGGAATCTCCATCAGCTGGAGTAACCCTCCCGGTCGCTTGTGCTTAGCATGTACCTCCTGACAGTTGAGGCATCTAGCTACAAACTTTACTATGTCCTTCTTCATCCGCCTCTACCATAAATACTGCCTCAGATCCTGATATATGTCTACGGCACCTGGGTGGATGGAGTACCACGAGCTATGGAGCTCTGTCAATATCAACTCCCGAATATCATCAACATCGGGTACACAGATCTAGCCCTGCATCCTCAATACCCCATCATCTCTAATAGTCACATCCCTAGCATCGCCATGCTAAAATGTGTTCCTGAGGACAAGAAAATGAGGGCCATCATAATGCCGCTCCCTGATACAATCGAGCAATGAAGATTGAGAAACCACACATGCTAGAACCCGACTGGGCTCCGAAAGGTCCAATCTCACGAACTGACTGGCTAAGGCATGAACATCCATCGCTATGGGTCTCTCCGAAGCTGGTAAATATGTCAAACTCCCTAAACTCTCCACCCGGTGACTCAAGGCATCGGCTACCACATTGGCCTTGCCCGGGTGATAAAGAATGGTAATATCATAATCCTTCAGTAGCTCCAACCATCTCCTCTAGCGCAAGTTCAGATCTTTCTGCTTGAACGAGTGTTGTAAACTCTGATGATCCGTGTAAATCTCACAAGGCACGCCGTACAAATAATGACGCTAGATCTTCAAGGCATGAACAATAGCATCTAACTGAAGGTTATGGACAGGGTAGTTCTTTCCATGTACCTTCAACTGTCTAGACGCGTAGGCAATCACCCTACCATCCTGCATCAACACCGCCCCAAGTCCGACTCATAAAACATCACCATAAACTGTATAGGACCTCGAACCAGTAGGTAATATCATCATAGGTGTTGAGGTCAAGGCTGTCTTAAGCTTCTGGAAGCTAGCCTCATACTCGTCTATCCACTAAAAGGGAGCACCCTTCTGGGTCAATCTAGTCATAGGGGCAGCATTCGATGAGAACCCCTCCACAAAACGACGTTAATACCCCGCCAGGCTAAGGAAACTGCAGATATCTATAGCTGAGGAGGGCGTGGGCTAACTCTGCACGACCTCCACCTTCTTCGGATCCACCCGAACTCCCTCACTCGATAGCACGTGGCTTCAGAATGCCACAGAACTCAACCAAAACTCACATTTTGAGAACTTTGCATATAATTTCTTTTCTCTCAGGGTCTGAAGCACTGTCCTCATGTGGTGGTCATGATCTTCCTGGCTCCGGGAGTATACAAGAATATCATCTATGAAACCAATGATGAACGAGTCGAGATAGGGCCTGAATACACTATGCATCAAATGCATAAAAGTTGTTGGGGCGTTGGTCAACCCAAATGACATGACAAGGAACTCGTAATGACCATACCGAGTCCTGAAAGCAGTCTTCAAGATATCTGGCTCCTGAATATTTAACTGGTGATAACATGAGCGCAAATCAATCTTAGAGAACGCTTGTGCCCCCTGAAGCTGGTCAAATAGATCATCGATACGAGGCAAAGAATATCGGTTCTTCACTGTAACCTTGTTCAATTGATAATAATCGTTTCACATGCGCATAGAGCCATCCTTTTTCTTCACGAAAAAGACAAGAGCACCCCAAAGTGAAATAATGGGTCGAATAAAACCCTTATCAAGCAATTCCAGTAATTTATCCTTCAACTCCTTTAACTCAGGAGGAGCCATATGGTAAGGAGGAACGGATATGGGTTGAGTTCCCGGAAACAAATCAATACCAAAATCAACGTCCAGATCAGGCGGCATGCCCAGAAGATCAACTGGAAACACATCGGGATAATCCCGTACCACTGGTACAGAGTCAACAGAAGGGGTATCAGCACTGACATCTCTCACATAAGCTAAATAGGGGGTTCACCCCTTCTCAACCATACGTTGAGCTTTAAGAAAAGATATAACTCTACTTGGAGTGTGATCAAAAGTACCACTCCACTCAATACGCGGAATACCTGTCATAGCCAGCTTCACGGTCTTAGCATGACAATTAAGAATAGCATACTGGGGCAAAAACCAGTCCATCCCCAAGATGATATTGAAATCAACCATATTAAGTAATAAAAGATCTTCCATGGTCTCAAAACCATGAATAGTAACCAAACATGACCGATAAACGCGATCCACAATAAGGAATCTCCTCTAGGAGTAGGAACATAACTAGGAGAGCTCAAGGTATCTCGGGCTATACCCAAATACGGAGAAAAATAAAATAAAAAATAAGAATAGGTCGAGCCTGGATCGAATCGATGCATCTCTATGACTAACCAATATAATACATGTGACAACAGAATCAGAGGCAACAGCCTCGGCACGAGCAGAAAGAGTATAATATCTGGCCCAACCCCTCCCTCGCAAGAGACCTCTATCTCCTCGATATTCGCTCCTGGCTGGCTGGGCAGGTGGGGTGGCAGCTGGAGTTGGAACAATAGCCTGAGAATCATGATGGGTACGCTGTAGCTGAGAATGCTGTGGAGGTGCACTCCTCCCAGGCCTAGGGCAATCCCTAAATACATTGAGGGTATCCCCACACTAAAAATAATCTTTAGAAGGGTGCAATGGTTGTGACTGACTGGGCCCACCCCTGCTAGACTGACCTCTGGAAGCACCACGCATAGGAGGCACTCTAGAAACCGGAGGTGCATTATAAGGCTCCTGAGATATGGGGGGGAGCTGGAGTACTGCTGGATGAAAGAAGAGATGAATGAACTGGGCGACCCACATAGCCCCTACCATGACGTCCTGCTGCTGATGTACGGGTACCAGAGTAGTGACCCGACTCTCGAGACCTCTTGGCCTCTCTCTCCTCTCGCTCTCTAGTGCGCATACCCTTTATCCTCCTAGCTATGCTCACTACCTGCTTATCGGGTATATCCATCTCTAACTCTCGAGCCATCCAAAACTAATGGGGGGAAGAAGAACCTCAATAAATCGGCTAACCCTCTTGCGAACAGTAACCACCAAAGCCGGTGCATGTCTGGCCAACCTAGTATAACGGATGGCAAACTCAGAGACGGTCATAGTGCCCTGGTGCAAATGCTCAAACTCCATGCGCCATGTATCCATGAGGCTCTAAGGAATAACCTCCCTCTGAAACATATCTGAAAACTGAGTCCAATTCAGGGAGGCAGCCTTGTCCGGACTGTCTAACTCAAAGGTGCGCCACCAATCATTGGAGGCTCCCCGAAACTGGAAAGCTACGAAAGAAACCCCGCTCGAGGCAGTAGTACCCCTAGTGCGAATGATGCGGTGAAAATCCTCCAAACCCACCAAAGCATCATCCGTAGCTAGTCCGCTAAGAACAGAAGGGTCATACTTCTTGAACCTCTCCAGAGCAGGTGCCCCATCCTTGGGCTGAACTGGTACTGCAGGCGAGATGGGGATAATATCTGGAACCTTCCCTATATGCACTCTCTACTTTGGAGTGTGGGCTGCGCGAGTCTGGGCTCCTCCCTCGGCCTGGGATGTGGCATTAGGAAATAGGAAGCAACCCTGCATGTGACAGCGTACTGTACATGCTCATAAACTGTGCCAATGCCTTCCGAACATCTGGAGTAGTATTCGTTGTGGGAATGTCAGGTGCCTGAGCCCTGGCTGGATGTGCTGGCAATACCTCGGAGGCAGCTCGGGAAGGTGCTCTGGTTGCACCATGCACGCGTCCACGAACTCTTCCCCAGCCTCTGCCTCTAGCGGCTGCAGGAGGGGGTGTGGGTGCCTGATCATCCTGGGTCGTGCGTGTCCTCACCATCTGAGGGAGAATAGAAGACAGAAGTTTAGAGTTGATGCCAAAAAAATAGCACGACAAGGAATTCAATGAAGTGAATATTTTACCTAAACAGTTACATAGCCTCCTGTAGATAAGTACAGACGTCTCCGTATCAGCGAGACTATAATAAACCGGCATGTGCCCAGTGACTCCTATGAACCTAGAGCTCTAATACCAACTTTTCACGACCCTAGTTTACCAATCTTTAACCTATCATGATGGAACCTAGTCTTCACGACTAGGTAATCCTAACTCATTGCGAAATTAATAACCTTTATGAAAAATAATCACTAGATGCCAAATAACATAAAGAAATGTAATAAAGTGCCGTCTGGCACATACTTTTCAACACAAGATCTGCAATAACTCCCCAAAATCCGGAATCCCACGGGCAACACAGGCTAAGAGAAACATAAGGTACGGCTCTAATATCCGGAAATGTCTACTATAACTGAATACACGAGGTGGAACCGCTAGCTACAAGGTAGAGTAGAAGGAGACTCCTTGGTCTACAGACGCGGCAGATATACCTCAAGTCTTCGAATATAGCTCCTGGATCACTGATAGTGCACCTAACCGGAAGTACCTGGATTTGCATATGAAATATATGCGCAGAAGAGGCGTGAGTACACCACAGCGGTACACAATAAGTGCGAAGCCTAACCTAGATCGGGTAGTGACATGGAAAGGTCGAGGCCGTACTGAGATAAAAGCATAATAATCAATAGAATATGAAAAACCATATGGAAATAATCTACTGCGAGAATCTAACAAAAAGTAATAATTAAGACAGCAACCGAGAACTAACACAATAAGTAAATAGAAGTGCAAATCACCACCGGATATCTATCAGCTAGGATCTCCTAGTATCCTCATCATATACTCGAGGGATCTCCTAGTATCCTCCATTTTTACATAAGGGATCTCTTAGTATCCCGAGGATCTCTTAGTATCCTTCATTTTACACAAGGGATCTCTTATTATCCCGAGGATCTCCTGGTATGCTCCATTTGTAATCATATCTGTGACATGGATCTCCTTGTATCCCGCACTCTCAGTCGTAGAATGAAACACGTACAAAGGGAGCTAGGAGGATGTCGTCCTGTAGTACCAATTCGTAATACCACACAATTCAAATAAGATAAGGTACTAAGTATGAATAATTAATGAAATTTCTAGTCTAGCATGCTTCACGTAGGACAGGTAATACAGTTTAAGCAATTAAGCAAGTAAGTCAGCTAAACATGCTTATCCTAAGCTACACAAGTCAAATTGCATTTAAAATAGGCAAATTTGCAAGAAATCACAATTAAATATTCCAAGTAAAATGGATTTTCAACAACCAGCACAAGTACACGCTCGTCATTTTGTGTACCGAGCATTTAAAATAACAAGTAATAGATCCTAAGGGGAGAGGTCCCCACACAAGGTTAGACAAGCCACTTACCTCGAACCGGTGCAAAAATCAATAAGGAACGATGCCCTTGCCACGAGTATCCGACTTCGAGTGGCCCTAATCTATTCAAACCAATTATTAAATAACATTGTAAGTAACTAATTCCACTACTAAAATTAAAGCTAAGACGCAAAAATAGGTAAAATGACCAAAATGTCCCTCAAGCCAATGTTTCATAATTGATTAATTTTCACATTTTCAGAAACCTCGTATTCTCACGAGTCTAACCATACCAAAATCTCCCAAATTGGAAGTCAATTTCCCCCTCAGAACTCAATAATTAAATCATTGAACTTTCACCCAAATTCTCCCATTTTTGTCCTTAATTCGAATTTAAAAGATGGATTCAACTACTAAATGATAGAATATAACTAGCAAAGATCATAGAAACGTTACCCAGAAATCTCCTCTTCGAAATCCACTCAAAATTTCCATTAACTGAGCTTCAAATTGAATTGTCCAACTTTTGAAATAAGGCCTGGGATAACCCTTATCTTAACAGCGATTTCCGCTTTTGCGGACAAGGGACCGCTTCTGCAGTCCCGCACATGTGACCAAGTATCTGCTTCTGCGGATTTCATTAAGCGGCCAAAGTCCACTTCTACGGACTTATAACCGCTTATGCGGCTCCGCCTTTGCAGATAAATGACCATTTTTGATGTCTTTGCTGGCTACGCCCAAATCGTTTTTGCGATGAGCCAACCTGCTTATGTGGCTCCGCTTCTACGGCTCCCCAACTGAATAAGCGAAATACCAGAAGGGAGAAATATCAGCTGCTACAACACTCCAAAATCACCCCGTCGACCATTCGAAATCATTTCGAGGTCCCCGGAACCCCAGCCAAAAACACAATTACCATGTAACACCTTATTCAAACTTGTACCAATCCCTAAAACCTCCAAAACGACACCGGAAACCCGATTAAATCAAACATCCAAGCCTAAGAACTTCAAGTTCATCCAAAACATGCTTTCGATTCAAAACCTAACCAACGCTCGTCCGATTAACCTGAAATTTTTCACGCACGTCCTAAATGACATGAGCTACAGCAACTTCCATAATCCCATTCCGACCCTCGGATCGAAATTCACTATCGGACCGTAAACCTCCAAATTCTAACTTTCGGCATTTCCAGCCTAAATGAGCTACGGATATCCAAAATACATTCCGAACATGCTCCCAACCCCAAAATCACCAAACATAGCTAACAGAACCATCGGGTTCCTATTATTATATTGTCTTCACACTGTTCTGATTACGAACCACTTTCCAATACTTAAGCTCTCATTTAGGGACTAAGTGTCCCAATGCACTCTAAATTCTAACACCGAACGTCCCGGCAAAGCAAAATAGCATAAATGAACTTTGGAAAGAAGTTAATGAGGGAACGGGGCATAAATTCGAAAGACGACCGACCGGGTCGTCACATTATTTATTTTTAATATCGTCTTCTTAATGATATTAAACAGATACAACTAAGCCTTATTTCTCTATGGGATACGACTCCGAACTTTTTATATTGGATTATTTTTGCAACTATTGCTTATCCTTTTTAGGACTAGAGTTTGGGGGTGATCAACTTTTGGCGTTGTTGCCGCGGAACTAACTGCGTCAGTATAGCTGTATATATTGCTAGGGTTCAATTTTAAACTTTTATTTTATTTTATTTTTATAATTGTTGATTTGAGAAACATGACATCTTGGAATTATGGGAATTCAGGTGTAGATAATTCTACTATTGATCTCCACACATATTGTGAAGGAAACTACCCGTGGCAAAATTTCCAAAATGTTCCTTAGAGCAAGTTATATGGAACAACTCAATCTTATTTGTGGAATGTGTGTGATGTATGTGGTGGTAAAAATGGCCACTTTTATGGTTGTGCTTGTCTTTCTTATCTTCCCCCAACCCCTTACTATGATGGTTCTACCTTTTCTTGTGGAGTTAACAGGAATAAAGAACCTGGGAATGCAGATCTGAAGGAGATCAAGGATATGTTAAAGTGACTTATGGAACAAAACAATGAAAAGCAATTGCAGATAGAAATACAAGAGGAAACTATTCGCAAGTTGGAGGCTCAATTGAGTCAAATGGTTGGATATGTTAATGCTCAACAAGCCAATATTGGGGATAGTAGCCAAGAAAAGCATGAAATAGAGGTGTTAATTGGGGAGGTTAAAGTAGTACATCAACAACCTCGCCAACTACAATTTGTGGATGTCAGTATTGAAGAAGTGAAACTAGAGTCAGCCAAGGACATTTAGGATACAAATTTTGTTAACTCTAGTATCATTGATGTTGAAGACGATAAAAGTCCTAAAGTTCTTATGTTTGAGCGTATTGGCCCTCACTCCAAATATTTTTCTGCATTGTGCTTGGATGACGATATGGGAATAGAGTCATCCGAGTCGATTGAGAAGTCAAGGAATGAGAAACAAGGTACCTACAGTCTGGAATATTTCTTGCCAGAAAGACAAGACTACATAACTCATATAAATGCCAAGAAGTGTAGAATAGTACAATGGTTGCTTGGGCCAATTAGATTTGTTCCTCCACTATTAGAGCACAACCAAAAACTTGATGCCAAATTGGGGGTTCAATTCATAAGCTCGAGGTGGAGGCAAAAAGTGATTCGCGTCGTGCCGCGACGTTAAATCAAGTTTTTGTTGGGAGGCAACCCAAATTTATTGATTTCTTTTATTTCTTTTTTTATTTTTTTAATTGTATTATTTTTGTAATGTCAATTTTTATTTTCTAGGAGCATGGAAAGCAAAGGTATTGGAAGGATGCAACAGCAAGCCAACTGGTATGGAGTCTGAGGTACCCGCACGAAGGACCAAGCTTAGGAGAAGTCTGAGTAGCCAATGAGTTGTTAATTCTTCGGCCTTTGGCCTATCAAGGAGTCTCTTTTACCCTTTATTAGTTATGGTTTTCATTGGGGACAATGCATAATTTTAAGTATGGGGTGAGGAGTTGTCTGAGTGACTTTCAATGCTATTTAGTTGTGTTAGTTTAATTGAATAAATTTTTTTAAAAAATAGAAAATATTGGACTTTTCCCGACGATGGATCTATTAGACAACTTTCTTGATGTATTTAAGTCTAAATAAAAAAAAATAAAAAGATTTTCTTTTGTTAGGTAGTGTAGCAATTCCTCCTTGGTTTTTTTTTTAAACTACGGTTCTTTTCCAAGGGTTTTATTTTAACCGGGTGTAGTTTGTTTTATTTTTTCGGAGTAGAAGTCATTGTGTTGTGTTTTGAAAGGAAGAAATATCTCTTGACTTTGTTATGCTTTGAGAATAGTGAGTACTTTGGTTGTGACGCTTAAGCTCAATTTTTGACTCTTGTATAAGTACCTTGAATTGTGTGTTCTTAACTTTGCTTAACTGCTTTGACTAGAGTGACTACAAATCCAATTCTGAGTGAGTTATGTTCCATGTATGTGTAAGGAATTATTATATTCTGCACATTGCATTTGATACCTAGAACTTATCATGTGTGTTTGCAAAGCGAAGTAGTAGTTTTGTTCAGTCTTGGAAGTAATATAAGCATTTTGTTGTTGAGTGAGATATATATATTTTACCCACCTAATTGTTACATATCATAGTTAACACCTTTGAGCCTGTAATCCTATTTTTTTGGCAACCACATTATAAGCCTTACCCATTTGTTTGAATTAACCATCTATTTGAACCATTGTAACCTCTCATGAGCACTTGAATTGTTTATGAACTTTGTAAAAGTTAATGTGTGAGGTGGTTGGTTTGTCTTTCGAGTGGAAGTAATGAAATAAGGAGAAAGGTGTACTGATTTGAAAAAAAAACAAGAGCCACTTGAATTGAAAAAGAAAAGAAAAAAATAGTTGTATTGCTGTAAAAAAATAAAAAAAAATCCTTGATAAGTGGTGGCTCTTGACATAAGTGTGCTTAAAGAAAAATGGGGTAATTTACATTGATGTGAAGGTGGAGTTTTGGTTTTACATAAGTATGAGGTTTGAATGTTAAAGTATATGTATTAAAGTGCTTAGGGAGGTGTAGTCACTCTTATATCTAAATGTATCCTACATGTACTGTAGCCTACATTACAACCAAATAAAGTCTTAATTCATCCTAGATTGAATAAGCTCGATTAGTGGAGTAGTACACTACGGTCAAGCTTATGGTGCATCTTTTGTAGTATATGAATATTATTTCTAAGAGTGAGTGAATGCTTTCTATCTTGAGTTCCTAAGTGTTCTTAAATTTTATTGTGTGGAACTACTCTCTTTTATTGTGTGAGGGAAATTGATTCATGAAGGAAAGGTAATGTCAGTGACCTCTATATTAGAGTAAGTGGGTGAGTTGTGAATAATGCGTGGTACTTGTGAGTCAAATCTTGAGGTAAAGATGTTACACTTTTGTGCTTAGTCTATTTTTAATGTGTTTGGTGTGATGAGTTAGAAAAATTGCTTAAAATGGTCGTGTCTATATAAAGTGTAGTTTGATTTCTCGAGAAAGAGCAATGATTTAAGTGTGGGGTATTGATGATAGTCTATAATTACGTAATTTATCGATTATTACACTCTAATTTACTGCACTTTAGTTGAGTTTGTACTTTAATCGCTAGTGTTTTACACTAATGGTATGTTTTATGCTTTATAGGAGTGATTTAACTTATATATATGTTATAAAATAAATTTAAGTAATTTTAAGCTTTGAATTTTGAGTAAAAGCCCAAGGAATTAAGTTGGAATCTTATTCGGGGATCAACGGATGATAAAACAACAAAATAAAGACTCGAGTAGGTATATTGTACACTGTCTAATAAAATGTACATAATATTTTGCTCAAAACTCCATTTGGGCTCTATAATATATGGTTGGAAATCTAACTCAGGACTACAACTTTCATGTTTTAAGCTTTTCCAAATTTCAAATAGAACAGGAATAAAAATACAGTCGAAATTGTACTACAGCAGAACACTACTGCGGATTCTGAAAGTCTTTCTGGTCACAGTCCTAGCGTAACCGCGGTGGGATCGCGGCAGGACGCATAAAATTCAGGGACCAAAGTACATAATATGATATTTTAAGCCCTAAACCCTATACTAAATGAAGGGGGCCGGCCAAGAACGAAGAGAAGGATTTTTGGAAGTGAAAAACATCATAAGGAATGGCAAGAGACCAGGAGGATCATTGGGCATCAATCTTTAATCTTCTTCTTTGTTCTTTTACCTTTGAATATGAATTCTTTCATAATTTTTATTATTTTCATGAGTAGCTAACTTTTTAAATATAAGGTTTTGGGTGAAACTCGTTGGGGATGATTGGTTGTTAAATTAATATAGTTTTGAGTTGGTTGTTAATCTCTATTTGTTCAACTACATTTTGATTTTGGTTAATTGAAAAGATCATCAATTAGTTGTTCCTATTTATTATGTATTTGCTTGATAGAGAGTGCATATTTAGGTAGTTATCTGGACAATATCACTCCCGTAGTATAGGCGAGAGCCATAACCGAGGGTTTAGAAGTTGGATTAGAGATAACGATACCTCAGATGCGATCTAAGTGAACGGTAATGTGAATCTAGCTAGCGTAACTTGAGAGAGTGCATCTAGTAAATTATCATAATTACTTGAGAGAGATTTATGATAGCTGGAGAGTTACATGATTGATAGAGGCAACTAAGTCACAGCTAATAAGAATTGTACAACCAAAAAAATCAACAATAGGGGGAACCATTACGTTAGACCTTTATTCCAATTATTTACAATTCAAGCATAGTTAGTTTTCAGTTGTTTATATATTTTCAATCTTGTCTTCTTAGTGATATTAAACAGATACAACTAAGCCTTAGTTCTCTTTGGAATTCGACTCCAGACTTTTAGATCGGATTATATTTGCAACGACCACTTATCCTTTTTAGGACTAGAGTTGGGTGTGATCAAATTTTGGCGCCGTTGCCGAGGAACTAATGGTGTAGTTATAACTGTATATATTGCTAGGGTTCAAGTTTGAACTTTTAATTTGTTTTATTTTTTTGTACTTTTTTTATAAGTGTTGATTTGAGAAACATGACATCTTAGAATTATGGGAATTTAGGTGTATATAATTCTACTATTGATCTCCATACATATTGTGAAGGAAACCACCCGTGGCAAAATTTTCAAAATGTTCCTAAGAGCGAGTTATATGGACCAACTCAATCTTATTTGTGGAATGTGTGTGATGTATGTGGTGGTAAAAATGGTCACTTTTATGGTTGTGCTTGTATTCTTATCTTCCCCCAACCCCTTATTATGATGGTTCTACCTTTTTTTGTAAATTTATTAGGAACAAAGAACCTGGGGATGTAGACCTGAAGGAGATCAAGGATATGCTAAAGTGTCTTATGGAACAAAACAATGAAAAACAATTGCAGATAGAAAGGCAAGAGACAACTATTCGCAAGTTGGAGGCTTAATTGAGTCTGAGTTGCCGAAATATTTTTGGGTCGAGGTTGTTAACACGACATCTTACTTCATAAATAGAGGACACCTTGTACTGCTGAATTTTGAAATTCCTTAGGAGGTAACTCTCTCACATATGGTATTTTTTAGTTGTGTTGCTTATATGAATGTAAACTCTAATAAAGAGATAAGCTTTATCCTAAAACCAAGAAACATTTTTTTTATTAGCTATGGTGATGAAAATTTTGGTTATCAATTTTGGGATGATCAAAATAGAAAGATCATAAGACACAAGAACATCACATCTAATGAAAATGTAATGTACAAGCACAAGTTTGGAGTAGAACCAATGAGCACTAGCAAACAGACATCTAAAATAGTTGAATTAGAAGAAATTTCAAAAATAAAGTGGCTAAAAGGATTACAACTTATTCTGAAATTGAAGATGAAGAACCAAAAACCAAATCTAAATCAGAACCAAAATCAAAACCAGAGAGAGAATCAAATACAAAACCGAATCTATAGTCGGGACTTGAACCAATACAACGAAGTCATTTATTCAGAATCATGCGCAAAAAAGTCATAGATTTACTTTTTCAATAACCATTGAGGAAAACAACAAGACGATCAAATTGTTGTCAACAATCCAATCATTCTCCTTGCATTATTTCTTGGCTCATCATATAGCATTCAATTATTAAATGATTATCTGCAACGTGTCATCTGATTTTGTCCCAAAAGACTAGAAAAACTCATATTTTCTATGGTAATGACAATAATTTGATATATATCTAAAAACTGATTAGGATATCACTTTTAAATTATCGAAATAAATAAAGAGAGAATCTGCTCAAAAAAACCATAACGAACTGCTCATACGCACTATAAAACACAATAATATTGTCTCTTAGCTGCAAAAAGAATGGTCAGCGACAAAAAATTCTCTCAATCACTCTCTCACAAATATCTTTTCTTTTTCTACAAAAAAAAAAGGTCAATTCTGAGTTCTGACCCAAAAAGATATATTTATACATAGAATTGGACTCATGGTACCAATCAGGAGTAGATATAACTAGAAATGACGCTAGATTGACCTTTTAAAATTCTAAGGGGAGACCATTCACTATAGACCTCCATCTTTATTTTTTGATATCTCTTGAAATATCTACCGTTTTAAAAGAGGTCAAAAATTGCGTGGTCAAAAGATCTTATTTAACTACATTAATGTTTATTAGAAATATATTTTTAAAACTAGTTCTTAGATTTACACTACCTTATCTATTTGATGAGAAAGGCAATGAGTGAAATTATTTTTATCAATTATGTGTCACCATGATAAAATTAGACTGTAACTCTTTGTATAAGTTATATAAAGTAAAAAGTTGGTGCATAGATATTAGAGTAATCAAGTTTTTTTCTTTTAAAGTTTTGAAAGTCACGAAAAACTATGACAAAAATATAGACTAGTTTTAAAAATCTTGACATCCGAGTAATTCACGATTTTGTTCATTTACTTCGAATCTAACGGTAGCATTGATTTTGAAAAATAATAATTGAAATGTAGTATTATTAATTTTTTAACCATGCTCAATTATATAAATGGAAGAAGAGCCTCGCAATAACGTTAAGAGTGGTTATCATTTCAAAAATTATATAAGGTTACAAGTTCAAAACTTCAAGTTATGAAAATAGCTTTGCAAGAGTGCGAATAATAAATTCAGTAATATTCGATCCTTTCTAAATCCTTTAATTTAGTGTACTCGATTGCCCTATTGTTAATTATATAAACTTATTTCGGATTATCATAAGTTTGTTTATTTTAACCAAACCACATGACATGTTGTACTTAATTATGCTATGATTAGAAAAATATCCTGGATGATTAATATGATTGTGACATTGATGATCCCAATTTCCTAGTGGAACCCACATTATTCACACGTACAAGCAAAGTTGAGCGACATTTTCCCAATTCCATATAAAATAACTTTTTTTTTGTCCTCGGCTAATGAAAGAAGGTTTTCTTTAACTACACAATAATAAATATTTACAAAGACAATTAGTTGTCTAATTTATTTGAGAGATGCTATTCGACCAAATTCAGCGTGGCCCAAAAATGACCACATCCGTAAAATATCAGTAAAATCTTTATTTTTCTGTTTGGCTTAATGGTCCTTTTCTCCTCCAAAATATTTTCCTTCAAAATTAGTTAATAACTTTTGATTGTTCCAAAAAATTGATCCTATAAATCATCATTGTCTCAGCATGGGAAGATAAGAAGCATCCATCCATATATATCGATGGTAGCCTTCGTATATACGCTCAAGACGTATTTTTTTTAAATAAAATTATGTTTTTAAAAAAATAATTACGTATTTTTGTTAAATATAATTACGTATTTTTATTTTTTTTAATTAAATGCAATTTATACGGATGGGAAAATCAAAGGTCTATTATGTATATATCATATCATATACTTATGTTAAGATAGCTTTCACTAAACACATAATTCACCACACTTCTCTTAAACTAAACATGAATACTAACCGAGAAACTAGTTTGGATCTATTAAACACGAATAACAGTGATCAACTAAGGAATGCATTACACACATCATTAGGGCTGGATTCGGATGACAGTTTGATGAATGAAGATGAATCGATCGATATTGATTCAGACGTCAACTTCAATGATGGAGAAAATCTTGTTGACGATTTTGCTGCTCTTGATGATGATGATGATGATGATGATTATGACGCCATTATTTAGAGGAAGAGGAAAAAGTTGGAGAGGACGGGGAAATGCCTAATGAGTTTAGTGAAGAAGAACTTATAACTGGTCCAATTACTAGGATGTGGTTCAGTAGTAAGGATGTCATGTTTGATTTTTACAAAGAACATGCAAGATTATCGGGTTTTTTCATTGTCAAAAGAACATCCAACAAAAAGGTGGTAATATTATTAGGATGCAATATGGTTGTGATAGGTCTAGGAAATCAAGGAATAAGCATGTTACCAAGATGAGGAACTGTCGTGCTAGAATAAATGAAATTTTGGAGGATAATGGTTCATGGTGTGTTTTAAAGGTGGTAAAAAAACATAATCATCAATTGGAACCAACACTATCGCGATTGATGGCTTGACACAGATCGCTTAGCAAGTCTCTTAAGAGAACTCTTGCAGCCAAAGATATTGTTGTCTTAAGACCCTCAAAAAATATAAGAGCCGCTGAAGTACTTGTTGGTGGCCCCGAAAATCTGGGTTGTACACCAAAGGACTGTAGAAATTATATCTTGAAGAGTATAAAGCTTCAGTTGCCACAAGGGATGCACAATTATTACTCAAGTTCTTAAGTGACATGCAACAAAAAGCTAGGGAATTTTACTACTCCGTAGATGTGCTTAGTTTCGGTCGAATTCGTAATGTCATATGGATTCATTAACACTCTAAGGTTGCATATGAGGAGTTCCATGATGTAATATGCCTTGATACCACATATCTTGTTAATCGATACAATATACCATTTGCTTCATTTGTTGGTGTCAATCAGCATAGGTAGTCTATACTTTTGGGATGAGCTCTTATGTCTAGTGAGGATATAGCAAGTTACAAAATAGTGCTATCTACATGGCTTGGGGCTCTAAACAATATTCATCCATTAGCTATCATGATTGACCAATGTGATAGTATTAAGGCTGCCATCAGTGCTATGATGCCAAATACAATATATAGATATTGTATATGGCACATATTTGCAAAGTTGCCTACAAAGTTAAGCAGAGTTCCTGATGCAAAGATTTCAAAGGAAGAATTTAAGGCTTTAGTCCTTGGTAGCATTAACGTTGCTGAGTTTGAGAGACGATGGACTGATTTTATTGAAAAGTGTAACTTAGAGGAAAGGGGTTGGTTTTATAAGCTTTATTTGGAGAAGGAGAAATGGGTTCCGGTATACCTAAATGACCACTTTTGGGCTGGGATGTTGTCCACACAAAGAAGTGAAGGAATGTATGTTTTCTTTGACGGATTCATCACCCAGCAAAGCATTTTGAAGCTATTTATTCAGTTATATGAGTTAGCCATAAGAGCTAAGTTCGAGAAAGAATTGGAAGCTGGATATAGGTCAAGGTGCTTTGAACAAAAATGTTTATCTGAATTTTCATGGGAGGAAAAATTTCAAACATGTTATACTCGTGAAGTGTTTGAAGTTTACAGTTAAGGAAACTGTACCACTATGAAATCAGCTCCCCTGAAGACCATCAAGCAACATCTGGGGTGGAGAATTACATTATCTAAGATTATTCGTTCAGGAGTTTTAACATTATAGATCCATTTGTATTCATGGTTGAATATACACCTATCGGCAAATATCTAAGTTACAGCTTCAAGTGGTTTGAAACAAGAGGTATTCTATGTTGCCATATACTTAAGGTATTGTCTCATTAGAGGATTAATAACGTTAATGAGAGGTATATATTGAGAAGGTGGAGAAAATATGTTGTCGTCCGCACTTGAAATGTTTCTTTCTTGGAGGTTACCCACGTATGACTTCTGAATATGTGATGTACAGGGAACTATTAAAGCATTTTGATCGGGTTTGTGATATTGCATTAGACACTAAAGTGATGAGGCGATATATTAAATATCATTTGAACAGATTAGAGCATGACCTTTTGAAATGGGATGATGATCAAATGATAATTCCAGATTGGGAATTTGAAGATACACCTAATGGTGTAGCTGAGGGTGGGGTGAGAGTGGGGGTGAGGGTGAGGGTGAGGGTGAAGGAATAAATATAAGAGATTCTAGATACGTACCTTCTCGTGGACGTCCAAGGTTGAATAAATATAGAGGGCGAACTGATTCATACTTCAGAAATTCACAAAACTGTGATAGAGACCGTGATAGAGGGCATGGTAAAGGCCGTGTTAGAGGCTGTGGTAGAGGTGGTGGTAAAAGTGGTGGTAGATACACTGATAGATGCCTTGGTAGAGGCCGTGGAAATACTGGGCTAGCGGAAGGAATTGAGGTAAATTATAACAAATTATTTTTTTCCAAAAAATACATTGCTTTTTGTGTTATTCACTCTATACAGCAAGATGATGCAACAGTACAAACACACAGTAGCTTGCCTGATCTTAACGATGACGCAGACTAGGAGATAAAAGACTTGACCGTTTAGTTTGAGATGATTTAAGATTGAATCTTATTTAATTTGATTTGATATAGATTTTTTTGAATTTTTTGTCGTTATTTTGTAATAATTTAAACGTGTAATATCATTGTTAAATATTTATTCATTTTAATGTTACTTCATTTTATCGTACTACACTAAAAAATGTGATTAGAAGTGAAAGACTTCACAATCAGTTCAAACTAGGGCTCATTTGGTTGAGGGCGAGGCATCCATAGTTTTGGTTGATGTTAGTTGAATTGCATTTATTTCAGGGGAAATTTGGTGTTTGTTGACTTGCATTTATTTTTCGATTACCAATACTATATTGAACTAAAAACTATTCACATTCCAACTATATAGTTAGGGTTTGTAGTTAGGGTAATGAAATAATACCAAGTGATATACCAATTTGATAACTGCCAAGGGTAGGAAAATCAAAAGATTCTGAAATCAAAATACACATTACATAACCAAACTGGAAACTAAAAGTACATATTTTTGCATAAAAAAAGCTAACAAAAGTTAGAAACAACACAAATTGGGAAGACAAAACATAACTAGTTAATTTCAACGTGATCTTGGAGAGTTCCTCGGCCCGTCACGTGCAATTGGAAGATAACACAGAATTCTGTGATTTCGACCAACTCAAAGTTAATTAACCAACCCCGATTGATGTTATTTTCCATCACAAAATATTTCTAACCGTCTTTGAACCATCTCCGCTTACCCATGTTAATTTCCATAAACCAAGGTTGGCCATCATAGTGAAAGACCGTTGAGCTATGTGATTTAGGAAGGTGTTGTATGTAAAAATATTTTGGAATATGTTGCAAACAAAAGGAAAAATTGAAATAATGCAATATGTATACTGTTGGTTGAGAGTTTAATTAAAAAAATAGTTTGTTTGATATATTATTACAACCAAATCTATTTGTTTCAAACTGGATTTGGTTGAAACTCCATTTTTTTATGTTACTTGATTGGTTGAGAGATTAATAAAAAAATTAGAAAGATAATTTCTTCGATATATTATTACAACCAGATCTGTTTGTTTTAAACTGGATTTGGTTGAAACTCATTTTTTTTGTTGAAACCACATGTTCCCCTCTTCAAAAACCAAATCGAAATATCACTTACTTTGTTTTTGATTCTTTTGCAAAACCAAGTCGAAAATCACAAGCATTTAAAAAAATAGAATTTTAAATGAAAAAGAGCTCATTTACCATATAATCTTGCGTTATGTATGAATCTTTCATCAGAACTTTAAAAGATGGATTCATATCTTTGTTAGATGGGGGATCGTTTGGTTCAAGGATTTTGGTAAGAGTTAGGGTTTAAAAGTTGTGTGCGGTTGGGTATGGAGTTTGAGATCCGATGGACTATTATATATATATATATATATATATATATATATATATATATATATATATATATATATATATATATATATATATATATATATATATATAGTGGTTAGGTATGGACTATTATATAGAGTGGTTGGGTATGAACTATTAAATATTTCTAGAATTTGATCTATTGATGTTGCATGAATTTGAAAAGATTATCCTTTAACTATATCTTTTAAAAATTGTATTAATTATGTGACCTAATGTTAAATATAAAATTACGGATATTTTTTTACTCCATATACTTTTATCACATTTTCTCAAAGAGTTATAAATTAATAAAAATAACTTACTATACGAAAAATGACATTAAGTCATTTGGTGAATTTAGTATGTAGGTGAACACAAAGCCATTAGATTTGGTAGGATATTTAGTAGACATAATTAGGTGTTCATAGTCTTTAAACTTGTTTCCATTAAACAAGATTACTATCTCAGTTAATGCAAAAGTAGGAAATTAAACTTAACATACACACATGGCATATGAAAGATTCACATCATAAGAAAATTAAAACTAGCCAACAAAGATAATTGTCAAAACATGGCATTTAACAGAATTGTTCAAAAAAACCTCAACTGTAACAGGCAACAAACCATGCCATGTACCAGAATTTGTCCAAAAATGTAATTTAACAGAATTGTTTAAAAAATATCAACTATAACAAGCAATAAACCATGCCATTTTATAGGCAATAAACCATGTCATGCACCAGAATTTATCCAAAAATGCAATCTAACAGAATTGTTTAAAAAACATCAACTATAACAGGTAATAAAACCATGCTATGGTACAAGCAATAAACCATGCCATGCACCAAAATTTATCCAAAAAATAAAATTTAACAGAATTATTTTAAAACTACAATTTTACTAACATTTCAGTACAAATTCAGCAACATGTGATGCACACCTAAATTCAGAATTCAAACTTGCTGATCTGAGAACTTCATAATCTGCACTCGTCATGGCCTCGATTGTGATTTTCACAAGAGGCGGAGACTTTGCCACAAGAAGATTCACCAGTTGCATGTGTGGACTTATCCCTCGAAGCCTCCTAATCACAATTTTTCTGAGGTTGATGAATGTTGTTTCAACAAAACTTGCTTCCAAATCAATGTTATCACGTACCATTGGTACAAAACAAGGTTCCACCTACAAAATAATTAAAAAAAACACCAAATTATTTCAGCACCTAAGAATCCATATCTTAAGTAAACGTAAGAATATAACCAAATGATTAAGTAATAGAGTAACCTTGACTTCCATAAGTTCTATACATGGAAAGATTTTCATCAAATACAAAGTACAGGCAGCGTAATACAATTCATCGAGATATAGACCAGATAGGTAAAGATTTTTGAAACCGGCAACGCGAAAGGGGAGACTAGTCGGTACATCTCTTGCACTTGAAGCCAATAACTAGAAAGAACATCCCAAATAAAAATGATGGCACATAGAGCACAATATAATCCATCTATGAATAAGCACTAGACTGAAGTTATGAAGCATATTTACCTTGAGGTCATGGTTATCCATATGGACATGCTCCACCCCAGATAAAGACTGAAGAACCCTAGTATAGTGAGGTATTGCGTCCAGGACAAAGCCTCCCCTAAAAGCAAGCGTTGCTTGTGCCAGAAGAGGAACATTTCTTAAACTGATATTCCATGCTCTGCCTGTGAAGTCAAGGGTCTTCATTTGGGGGATTCATTAAAAATGACACCATCCTGATCATATCGGATCACAAGCACCAATTGCTCGAGCAACGGGCACTGAGAGATGAAGGCTGAAAACAAATTGTGCTCAATTGAAACATTGTACAGCTTTTGGCAAACTAACCTCTCAAATCTTGCGAAGGGTGTTGGATGGTGTATTGTACAATCTTCCAAAGATAGGTGCCTCAAACGCACACAACTGAAAAATAATAAATCGTCCAACTTGTAGGGTGTCTTCCTATAAGGAAATTTGATATTGAGATGTTCAATACCACTTCGAGTGAGAAACCCTAACAACTGGTCAAAATAAGAAAATTCCTCCATATACGGAATTAAGAGGATAAAGTGTTTAATAGGCCCTCGATGATGGTTCAAAAGATAGCAAATTATAGTAGCAAAGTAAGTAGGTTGGTGCATTCTCCAAGGGGTTCGATCAAGAGTTACTTGTGAAATTCTACACCAAATAAATCACCATGTTCCTACTTAAGATTCTTGTTCTAATAGCATATGGTAAAGGCATCCGTACCAGAATATTATCAATAACATCATCAGGGAGGTTGCCTAGTACATCGAAGGGTAAATTTCTAATGCAGTTTCTTCTTACGACTGGAGCCATTGTTAGACTTAGATAATAGGCAAAGCGATGAAGATGAGGAAAAATGAAGGTGAAGATTTTGATTATGGAAGAAGAAGATGAAAGAAACCAGTTGATAGCTTGAAATTTTCAAGATGGAGCGCCAAAAGACCATGGACGGATCAACTCCTAAACCGAAATTTTGGGGGTATCGATTAAACAATCCCAAGGTAGATATTTATAGAGCCGTAATTTAGAATTCCAATGTATATAAATGAACTTCTAAAATGCAACAAAGTCATAATTGGTTCATTGGTTAAGTAAGCGTATCTATTATGAAACCGTCTCGAGATCGAATCTCACCTTTAACAGGGTGTATTCTAATTTTTTCCAATCAAGCCAATTATCTTTTTATTATAAAAAGGGGTAAACCAGTAGTTACATTTTTTATCTACTTAATTTACATTTTGGAAAAAAAAAATTAAACCACTCTTTTTTTTAAAATTTTAAACTAGTAGTTACATTTTTATCTACTTTATTCACAATTTGAAAAAAAAAAGGTTAAACCAATATTTACATATTGGTTGTAATAAGGTAATATATCGTTGTGGTTCGTAGTAATGTCGGACGTGTAGATAATAGCCATTTATAGTAAGGTCATATGTATCGGCCTATAGCAACCATTTAAGTCCATTCACTACTATGATTGGAGTAAGGTAATTATATCGTTGTGGTTCGTAGTAATGTCGGCCCTGTAGATAATAGCCGTTTATAGTAAGGTCATACGTATCGGCCTATAGCAACCATATAAGTTCATTCACTACTATGATTGTAGTAAGGTAATTACATCGTTGTGGTTCGTAGTAATGTCGGCCGTCTAGATAATAGCCATTTATAGTAAGGTCATACGTATCGGCCTATAGCAACCATATAAGTCCATTCACTACTATGATTATAGTAAGGTAATTATATCGTTGTGGTTCGTAGTAATGTCGGCCGTCTAGATAATAGCCTTTTATAGTAAGGTCATACGTATCGGCCTATAGCAACCATATAAGTCCATTAACAACTATAATTGTAGTAAGGTAATTATATCGTTGTAGTTCGTAGTAATGTTGGCTGTCTAGATAATAGTCGTTTATAGTAAGGGCATATGTATCGGCCTATAGCAACCATATAATTCCATTCACCACTATGATTGTAGCAAGGTAATTACATCGTTGTGGTTAGTAGTAATGTCGGCCGTTTAGATAATAGCCGTTTATAGTAAGGTCACACGTATCGGCCTTTAGCAACCATATAAGTCCATTCACTACTGTTATTGTAGTAAGGTAATTATATCGTTGTGGTTCGTAGTAATATCGGACGTTTAGATAATAGCCGTTTATAGTAAGATCATATGTATCGGCCTATAGCAACATATAAGTCCATTCAATACTATGATTGTAGTGAGGTAATTATATCATTGTGGTTCGTAGTAATGTCGGTCGTTTAGATAATAGCCATTTATAGTAAGGTCATACATATAGACCTATAGCAACCATAGAAGTCCATTCAATACAATGATTGTAGTAAGGTAATTATATCGTTGTGATTCGTAGTAATTTTGGCTGTTTAGATAATAGCCGTTTATAGTAAGGTCATACGTATCGGCCTATAACAACCACATAAGTCCATTCACTACTATGATTGTAGTAAGGTAGTTATATCATTGTGGTTCGTAGTAATGTCGATGGTTTAGATAACAGCCATTTATAGTAAGGTCATACGTATCGGCCTATAGCAACCATAGAAGTCCATTCAATACTATGATTGTACTAAGGTAATTATATCGTTGTGGTTCGTAGTAATGTCGGTCGTTTAGATAATAGCCATTTATAGTAAGGTCATACGTATCGGCCTATAGAAACCATATAAGTCCATTCACTACTATGATTGTAGTAAGGTAATTATATTATTGTGGTTCGTAGTAATGTCTGTTAGGATTTATGCCCGTCACTAGAGGGGGGTGAATAGTGCGGCACAAGAATATTGATAAATATTGCGGAATTAAAATTGCAGGAATAAAATAAATTCGGTAATTAAAATAACCAGGAAAGAACACACCGGATTCACCACAATTTGTGGCTAGTCCAGTCCCCGAGAGACTCTCTCGAGATTCCACTAACTCCGTTAAGCTTCCGGGTGCCTAAGAAACCGTTACACTTGCTCGTAGATGTACACTCTACAAGACTTCAACTTGCTCGAGGATACCGCACCTCAAGACTTCAACCACTAAGACTTAGGATACTTAGCGAACCCGACAATCAGTGAGAAGATATGTTCTTCTCAAACACCTTTCTCTTTTACAACAAGAACTCTCTCAAAAGAGTAGATAAAGAGATACAAATAAGCTCTATGAACAACTCAAAGTTGTCTCTCAAATGGCTCAACAAAAGCTCTAAGATGATGCTCAAATAATGTCAATATGTATATCAATATTGGGAGGTGTTGTGTGTTCCAAATCAGCTCAAAAGACCTCTTTTTATAGGTGAAAAATGGTGTATGTCCGTTGCTTAATTGGCAATCAATCATGCTGATTTTGTGCCCAGATAATCGATTATTCACAATCTGATAATCGATTATTCTCCAACGTTCAGAAAATCAGAAGCTGATTTTCTGCTGAATAATCGATTATCTGATACTGCATAATCGATTATTCTGAGGCAGTGTTCAAACGCCTGGCAACGGTTATAACATAATCGATTATGCACTTTGTATAATCGATTATTCTGTGGCAGTGTTCAAACACTTTGGCCACTGTTATAACATAATCGATTATGCACTTTGTATAATCGATTATTCTGAGGCAGATTTGAAAACTTACTTCAAAAACCATTTTGGTTAAGATGAAAACTTTAACATCATTTTGTTTGGAGTATTTAAAATATGTTTATGATAAATATGATTTATTAAAATATATTTATGATAAATATGATTTAATAAAATGATTTTATGCATATTTATAATGAACCTATGTTGAGCCAAAAGACGAGATAACTTAAGCGTTGCTCTTACATTTGTTCTACCTAACGACCTACGTCTTGGGTCTTTGGTCTTGAACATTTGAGCTCGTCTTTGGCTTGTCTATGCAATTTCGTCATCAATATGCTTCTTGGCATTCACTCTTAATTGTTTGTCGTATAATATCGTTGTTTGATACTTGACTTTATTGTTTGTCATTCATCAAAACCTATACCTGAAAATCATGCTCATACAACCAAAGTGCACATATCATAGATAGAGTGATTTTCTACAATTTTCCCCTTTTTGATAATGACAAACAATAGGAGATATGCATGTCGAATTCTCGAATTCCCCCTAACTTCATGCTATATCTCAACATACAATTCATGCAAACAATTCAATATAATTCCCCCTTAATTGAATATTCCCCCTTAATTAAAGCATACTAGAAATGTAAAGACATTCCCCCTTATTCGATGCATCTCGCCTAAATTCTTCCCCCTTTTGGCATTAGCAAAAAGGGTATACCCATTGTTATTGAAATTATTGACGATACCAATTGTTAGAAAAGATCATATCAATATCAAATAATACCAAATGTTAGTAAAAACATGCCAATCATAATAACGGTCATTTTTCGCAAATATACCAGCTGTTATTTATACTAAAAATATTCATCAAAACGTGAATCAATCATTTAACATAAAAATAATTGATACCAATTTGTTATTCAAAATAACACTTATCAAAACATGAATCAATAATTAATATCAATTGTTAGCACATATCAACTATTATGTTTTTATCAAAAATGCGATAACTAACCGATGTTCTCCCTCGATGCATTAAGGTTTCGTGCTTGGTGCATCTACTACAATATCGTAGTCTTCAAGCACACCTGCAAAAGTACCTAAAAATAGATTTTCGGTACTCAACTTCTTTTGGGTCCTTGGGGGTTAGGCAAATAATAATCATAATCAAAATATGAATCTCTATGTTTAGCAAAACATACGGGTGCAATGTGTCCTACCCGGTTACAATAATGACATATGACATTAGGATTGTGCATATGTCTAGGTTGAGCCAAATGCGTTCTAGGTGATCTAAAGTTGTTATTCCTAGAAGCGTTGAAATTCTTAGAGTCATTTCTAGGTGGTCTAAGATTATTCATTCTAGTCTCATTAATAAAATTCCAAGAATTGTGTCTAGGTGGTCTAAAATGATTAGTTTTAGACTTATTAACAAAAATCCTAGAGTCGTTTTTAGGCGGTTTAACCTTATTTCTATCGTCCTTTTTAATTACCTCACTTGTTCTAGAATCATTTACACTACATTTTTCTAGTGTATTTCTAAGTTCTACGTTCTCCATTTTTAAAGAACTACAAGAAGAACAATTTGAACTTTGAACAATTAAAGAGGCTTCATTCATCTCTCCTTGATTTTATTTTTGAGAGCGACATTGTCATTTTCCAAAAATCTATTTTCTTCTTCTAAAACTTTGATTTTATTTTTAAGAAAAGTAATGTCATTTTCTAAAAGATCATTTTCTTCACAAGTCAATTTTTCAAAATCTTTTTCTTTTAAAGAAGGTTGTTTTTCAAAATCTTTTTCTTGCAAAGAAAGTATTTTCTCAAAATCTTTTTCTTGCAAAGAAAGTGTTTTCTCAAAATCTTTTTCTTGCAAAGAAAGTGTTTTCTTCAATTCTTTTATGGTTTTGGAAGCTTTAACAAATTCACCATATAATTCATCATAAGCATTTTGCAATTCTTCTAACGAGTAAGAGTTAGACATACTTACCTCTTCTTTTTCGTTGGCCATGAGGCATAATGCGACAGTTTCATCTCCCGAGCTGTCCGAATCCCATGTTACGCGCCTATGGTGTTTCTTCCTTTTCTTGTCCTTTGATTTTGGACAATGTGATTTGGTGTGGCCAAATTTTCCACACTTTTGACATGAAGGACTTGGTTCTTCCTTCCTTGTTTCCTTCTTCATAAACTTACAAAACTTTTCAATTATATCATTGGAAATAATATCATCATCGCTTTCTGAATCACTTACCTCTACTCTTTTAGACGATGAGGCTTTGAAGGCAATATTCGAACCTTTACTTCTAAGATAAGGATTAAGAATTGTGCTTTCATAAGTTTCGAGGTTACCTCTTAGTCCATCGATTGTGATATCCGTGAATCCGATAGATTCTTGGATTGCATTGGCTTTGGAACGCCATTCGGGAGTGAGACTCCGTAGGACTTTTCGAACAAGATCTTTGTTCGTGTAGACTTTCCCGAGAGCATGAAGATCGTTGACGATTCTTGAAAATCGTTCGAACATAATGCCAATGGGTTCATTCTCCCTCATTCTAAAAATTTCATATTCATGTGTTAGAAAATCAATTTTAGATTCTCGGACTTGAGACATACCTTCGTAAGTGATCTCGAGTTTATCCCACATTTCCTTTGCGGTTGTGCAACAAGAGATTTTCCGATAGTCGTCCGGATTCACCGCACAAAATAGTAAGTTGACGGCCGTTGCGTTTCTTTCAATTTTCTTGATGTCCTCGGCATCGTATTCATTTTCCTCCTTTGGGACCATGATTTCCCCAACTTTCTTTGTTGGCATTTGTTCACCTTTCTTGATGATTTGCCATAATCGAAAGCTGTGTGATTGGATGAATATTCTCATCCGCTCTTTTCGGTATGTATAATTTCTTCCATCAAAAAATGGAGGCCTCTCGGTGGAGTATCCTTCGCTCATTATTCCTGCGTTCAATATTCTCAACAAAAAAGGATATATATCGCTCTCAACCGGTTAAAGCTTTCAGAGAGTTAGGCTCTGATACCAATTGTTAGGATTTATGCCCGTCACTAGAGGGGGGTGAATAGTGCGGCACAAGAATATTGATAAATATTGCGGAATTAAAATTGCAGGAATAAAATAAATTCGGTAATTAAAATAACAAGGAAAGAACACACCGGATTTTATCCTGGTTCACCACAACTTGTGGCTAGTCCAGTCTCCGAGAGACTCTCTCGAGATTCCACTAACTCCGTTAAGCTTCCGGATGCCTAACAAACCGTTACACTTGCTCGCAGATGTACACTCTACAAGACTTCAACTTGCTCGAGGATACCGCACCTCAAGACTTCAACCACTAAGACTTAGGGTACTTAGCGAACCCGACAATCAATGAGAAGATATGTTCTTCTCAAACACCTTTCTCTTTTACAACAAGAACTCTCTCAAAAGAGTAGATAAAGAGATACAAATAAGCTCTATGAAAAACTCAAAGTTGTCTCTCAAATGGCTCAACAAAAGCTCTAAAATGATGCTCAAATAATGTCAATATGTATATCAATATTGGGAGGTGTTGTGTGTTACAAATCAGCTCAAAAGACCTCTTTTTATAGGTGAAAAATGGTGTATGTCCGTTGCTTAATTGGCAATCAATCATGCTGATTTTGTGCCCAGATAATCGATTATTCACAATCTGATAATCGATTATTCTCCAACGTTCAGAAAATCAGAAGCTGATTTTCTGCTGAATAATCGATTATCTGATACTGCATAATCGATTATTCTGAGGCAGTGTTCAAACGCCTGGCAACGGTTATAACATAATCGATTATGCACTTTGTATAATCGATTATTCTGTGGCAGTGTTCAAACACTTTGGCCACTGTTATAACATAATCGATTATGCACTTTGTATAATCGATTATTCTGAGGCAGATTTGAAAACTTACTTCAAAAACCATTTTGGTTAAGATAAAAACTTTAACATCATTTTGTTTGGAGTATTTAAAATATGTTTATGATAAATATGATTTAATAAAATATGTTTATGATAAATATGATTTAATAAAATGATTTTATGCATATTTATGATGAACCTATGTTGAGCCAAAAGACGAGATAACTTAAGCGTTGCTCTTAATTTGTTCTACCTAACGACCTACGCCTTGGGTCTTTGGTCTTGAACATTTGAGCTCGTCTTTGGCTTGTCTATGCAATTCCGTCATCAATATGCTTCTTGGCATTCACTCTTGATTGTTTGTCGTATAATATCGTTGTTTGACACTTGACTTCATTGTTTGTCATTCATCAAAACCTATACCTGAAAATCATGCTCATACAACCAAAGCGCACATATCATAGATAGAGTGATTTTCTACAATGTCGGCCATCTCGATAATAGCCGTTTATAGTAAGGTCATACGTATCAGCCTATAGCACCCATATAAGTCCATTCACTACTATGATTGTAGTAAGGTAATTATATCGTTGTGGTTCGTAGTAATGTCGGTCATCTAGATAATAGTCGTTTATAGTAAGGTCATACGTATCGGCCTATAGCAACCATATAAGTTCATTCACTACTATGATTGTAGTAAGGTAATTATATCATTGTGGTTTGTAATAATGTCGGGCGTCTAGATAATAGCCGTTTATTGTAAGTTCATACTTATCGGCCTATAGCAACCATATAAGTCCATTCACTGATATTATTGTAGTAAGTTAGTTATATCGTTGTGGTTCGTAGTAATATCGGCTGTCTAGATAATAGCCATTTATAGTATGGTCACACCTATCGGCCTATAGCAACCATATAAGTCCATTCACTACTATGATTTTAGTAAGGTAGTTATATCGTTGTGGTTCGTAGTAATGTCGCCGTCTAGATAATAGCCGTTTATAGTAAGGTCATACGTATCGGCCTATAGCAACCATATAAGTCCATTCACTACTATGATTGTAGTAAGGTAATTACATTGTTGTGGTTTGTAGTAATGTTTGTCGTCAAGATAATAGCCGTTTATAGTAAGGTCATACGTATCGGCCTATAGCAACCATATAAGTCCGCTCGCCACTATGATTGTAGTAAGGTAATTACATCGTTGTGGTTCGTAGTAATGTCGGCCGTGTAGATAATATATCGTTGCGATTTCATAATAATTGATCGTCAATATATTTTCATTATTAAGGACATACGTATCGGTTTATATCAACCATATAAGTCCATTCACTAATATTATTGTAGGATAAGTCCATTCACTAATATTATTGTAGTTATTTAACCTAAGCTAGTTATATCATTATGATTCCTTATTTAATAGGCGTCTATATAACTTCATTAATTAAGGTCATATATATTACCTTATTTATATAAGTAATATATAATAATATATATATTTATTAATTTTTATTAATTATAATATAAGGTAAATCATGATACTTTTAGGACTAATGTATTCTAGCTTCTTTTTTTTAGGAGGGAAAACAAGAAGACATTTTTTGACTAAAATGTTAAATACAAATTTCTGAGGGAAGCAAAGGTAAAAGTAAAAATACAATTGGAGGGAAATTGAAAGTTTTTACTCTTTATATATCTCTTAAACACAAGAACACCATCTCCAACTCTCTAAACAAAATATATACCATAAGCATGAATGCTAACGCATGGATTGAAAAAGAATTCTATCCATGGTTTCGGATGAAGGTGCCTAAATCGTACATTAAGCGTGATTTTCTGGTAATTTTATTTTTTTAAATTTTCATGATTTGATAATTTTTTATTATCCCAACTAGCCATGAACCCTGAACCCTATCTATACATTATGTTCTTGCAGTTTATTCCAAAGAGATTTTGTGGCTATCTTCCTCCTATCTCGGTAAAACCAATGCTTCGATGTAATGGGAAGGATGGGCTGTGATTCTCAAAAGTGGTGTTCGTAGAAGACTCGTCAATGGGTGGAAATAATTTGTTGTCGATAATAATCCGAAGAAAGGGAATTTCCTTCTCTTTGAACTAGTTGAGGCTACATCAGGGGTTGTGAACTTCTCTGTTTAAGAGCTAGGATCAACTAATGCGTAGCTTGATAATTTCATCTCTTTAGTTATATCTAAAGACTTCAAATGGATCATAGTATGATTGTTCTCTTTAGTAATGGATTAATATGATTGTTGTTTATAATATTATTTGTGTCTTTTCCATTTATTATATTTTTTTTATTTCAAGAAGACTAATTTTTAATAACTAGACAATTAAAATTGGGAAGTCATTAAACATTGCAGAAGTCCCAATTTTTTTCTATCAGTTTACAAACAAGAACAAGGCAACGAAGATTCCTTTTTTCCAAAAAAGTTTTAAAATCGACATCAAAACCTAGATCTAAACGTAAACCTAAACAAACCTAAATCAAAAGAGAAAGGGTTCGTTTTGATATGTTTATATCTGCCCAGGTCATTAGTTCAATGCGATCGCATAAGAAGGGATGCGATCGCGTAGAGTAAAATTGAAGGCCTGGAGAAATGGTCTATCCGAACGCAGAAGTGGTCTTGCGATCGTATAGAAGGTACAAGTGATGCTACACAATCGCGACCTGGGTCACGCGATCGCATAGAAGGAGTTGGGCCTGAGTCACCGGCTCACTAAACTCAATGCGAACGCGGAAAGGGAATGCGATCGCGAAGAGGGGAAAGGCAAAGCTATGTGATCGAAGACGCAACATTGCGATCACATTGAAGGAAATTGGCCCCTTCAAGAATGCAATATGCGATCGCGAGAGTGGGAATGCGATCTCAGAGAAGGAAGTTCTGCAACATCTACAAGAGAAAATCTGTTAAGTTCTAAGTTCCAAAATTGCTCCGTTGAGCATCCGAAACACACCCGAGGCCCCCGGGACCTCAACCAACCCTACGGATATAACCCATAACATCATTTGAACTTGTACCAATCTTTAAATCACCTAAAAAAATGCTGGAAACTCGAATTAATCAATGATTTGAACTTAAAAACTTAAAAACTTAACCAAACTCGCTTTCGATTCAAAACCTAACCAAAACACGTCCGATTGACCTGGAATTTTGCACGCACATCCCGTATGACATGACAGTGCTACAGAAACTTCCGTAATCCCATTCCAACACTCGGATCCAAATTTCACTATCGGACCGAAAACTTCAAAATTCTAACTTTCGGCATTTCTAGCCTAAATGAGCTGCGGACATCCAAAATACATTCCGAACACGCTCCCAACCCCGAAATAACCTAACGGAGCTAACGGAACCATTGGTTTTCCATTCCGAGGTCGTCTTGACACTGTTCTGATTACGGACATTTTCCAACACTTAAGCTCTCATTTAGGGACTAAGTGTCCCAAAACACTCCGAATTCTATTACCAAACATCCCGGCAAACCAAAATAGCAGAAATGGACTTAGGGGAAGCAGTTAATGATGGGAACAAGGCTTAAATTCCAACGACTACCGGCCGGGTCACCACATCCTCCTACACTTAAACATCCATTCGTCCTCGAACGAGCATAGAGAACATACCTGAAGTAGCAAAAAGATGAGGGTATTGGCTGCGCATATCCCGCTCGGTCTCCCAAGTCGCCTCCTTGGCCGGCTGACCCCTCCACTGCACCTTTACTGAAGCTATATCCTTTTACCTGAGCCTTCGGACCTGCCTGTCTAATATTGCCATTGGCTCCTCAGCATAGGACAAGTCATTGTCCAACTGGATTGAAGTGAACTCCAAAACGTGAGACGGGTCACCATGATACCTCCGAAGCATCAAAATATAAAATAAAGGATGAACCCCGGCCAAACTGGGAGGTAAAGCAAGCTCATAAGCAACCTTCCCAACCTGCTTCAAAATCTCAAATGGACCAATGAACCTCGGGCTCAACTTTCCTTTCTTTCCAAACCTCATGACGCCTTTCATAGGCGAGACCCGAAGCAAAAACCGCTCACCAACCATAAAGGAAACATCACGAACCTTCCGATCTGCATAACTCTTCTGTCTGGACTGCGCCGCACGGAGTCTGTCCTGAATCACCTTAACCTTCCAAACCGCGTCCTGAACCAAATCAGTGCCCAATAACCTGGCCTTGCCAGGCTCAAACCAACCCACCGGGGATCTGCATCTCCTACCATATAAAGCCTCATAAGGCGCCATCTGAATACTGGACTGAAAACTGTTGTTGTATGCAAACTCCGCCAATGGCAAAAACTGACCCAAAGACCCTCTAAACTAAATCGCGCACGCACGGAGCATATCCTCAAGAATCTGAATAGTGCACTCGGACTTTCCGTCCGTCTGAGGAGAAAATGTTGTACTCATGGTCACTCTGGTACCCAACTCGTGCTGCACGACTCTCCAGAACCGTGATGCAAACACTGAACCCCTGTCTGAGATGATAGAAACTGGAATGTCAATCAGTCGGACAATCTCCCTGATATAAATCCCTGCTAACCTCTTCGCTGAGTAAGAAGTGCACACTGGAATGAAATGAGCGGACTTGGTCAGCCGGTCCACAACAACCCAAATAGAATCAAACTTCCTCACCGTCAGAGGGAGACCAGTCACAGAATCCATAATGATTTTCTCCCATTTCCACTCCGAAATCTCCATCTACTGGAGTAACCCTCCCGGTCTCTGATGCTCAGCCTTCACATGCTGACAGTTGAGACATCTAGCTACAAACTCCACTATGTCCTTCTTCATCCGCCTCCACCAATAATGCTGCCTCAGATCATGACACATATTCGCGACACCCTAGTGGATGGAGTACAGCGAGCTATAGGCCTCAGTCAATATATCTCCAGAATATTATCAACATCGGGCACACAGATCCGCCTCTACATCCTCAATACCCCGTCATCTCCAACAGTCACATCCTTAGCATCGCCATGTTGAACTGTATCCCTGAGGACAAGTAAATGAGGGTCATCATACTGCCTCTCCCTGATAAGATCAAACAATGACGACCGATAAACCGCATAGGCTAGAACCCAACTGGGCTCCGAAAGGTCCAATCTCACTAACTTACTGGATAAGGCCTGGACATCCATCGCCATAGGTCTCTCTGAAGCTGGTAATATGCCAAACTCCCCAAACTCTCCGCTCGGCGACTCAAGGTATCGGCTACCACATTGGCCTTGCCCGGGTGATAAATAATAGTAATATCATAATCCTTCAGTAGCTCCAACTATCTCCTCTGGAACAAGTTCAGATCCTTTTTCTTGAACAAATGCTGCAAACTCCGATGATCTATATAAATCTCACAAGGCAAACATACAAATAATGACGTCAGATATTTAAGGCATGAACAATAGCAGCTAACTCAAGTTCATGGACAGGATAGTTTTTTCATGCACCTTCAACTGTCTAGACGCGTAGGCAATCACCCTACCGTCATGCATCAATACCGCTCCAAGTCCAACTCGTGAGGCATCACAATATACCGTATAGGACCCCAAACCAGTAGGAAAAATCAGAATAGGGGCTGAAGTCAAAGCCGTCTTGAGCTTTTGGAAGCTCGCCTCACACTTGCCTGACCACTGAAAAGGAGCACCCTTCTGGGTCAATATAGTCATAGGGGCTGCAATCGACGAGAACCTATCCACAAAACGATGATAATACTCCACCAGGCCAAGGAAAATGCGGATCTCTGTAGCTGAGGAGGGCATGGGCCAAATCTGCACGGCCTCCACCTTCTTCGGATCCACCCGAATGCCCTCACTCGATACACGTGGCCTAGGAATGCCACATAACTCAACAAAAACTCACATTTTGAGAACTTTGCATATAATTTCTTTTCCCTCGGAGTCTGAAGCACTGTCCTCAGGTTCTTCTCATGATCTTCCCGGCTCCAGGAGTATACAAGAATATCATCTATGAAAACAATGACAAATGAGTAGAGATAGGGCCTGAATACACTATGCATCAAATCCATAAAATATGTTGGGGCATTGGTCAGCCCAAATGACATGACCAGGAACTCGTAATGACCATACCGAGTCCTAAAAGCAGACTTCAAGATATCCGGCTCCCGAATCTTTAGCTGGTGATAACTTCAGCGCAAATCAATCTTGGAAAACACCGTGTGCCCTGAAGCTGGTCAAATAAATCATCAATACGAGGCAAAGGAATCGATTCTTCATTGTCACTTTGTTCAACTGACGCTAATCGATACACATGCGCATAGAACCATCCTTTTTCTTCACAAACAAGACAGGAGCACCCCATGGTGAAACACTGGGTTGAATAAAACCCTTATCAAGCAATTTCTGAAACTGATCCTTCAACTCTTTCAACTCAGGAGGAGCCATACGGTAAGGAGGAATAGATATGGGTTGAGTGCCTGGCAACACATCAATACCAAAATCAATGTCTTGATTGGGTGGCATGCCCGGAAGATCAGGTGGGAACACATCGAGGAAATTCCGTACTACTGGAACAGAGTCAACAGAAGGGGTATCAACGCTGACATCTCTCACATGGGCTAAATACGCGGCGCACCCCTTCTCAACCATTCGATGAGCTTTAAGAAAGGATATGACTCTACTGGGAGTGTGATCAAAAGTACCACTCCACTCAATACGAGAAATACCTGGAATAGCCAGCTTCACGGTCTTAGCTTGACAATCAAGAATAGCATAGTGGGGAAACAACCAGTCTATGCCCAAGATAATATCAAAATCAACCATATCAAGTAATAAAAGATCTACCCTGGTCACAGAACCACGAATAATAACCAAACACGACCAATATACGTGGTCCACAATAAGGGAATCTCCCACGGGAGTAGAAACATAAACAGGAGAGCTCAAGGTCTCCCGGACTGTACCCAAACGTGGAGCAAAATAAGATCACATAAGAATAAGTAGAGCCTGGATCGAATAGAACTAATTCCTCTATGTGCCTAACCAAAATAATACCTGTGATAACAGAATCGGAGGCGACAGCCTCGGCAAGATCAGGGATGGCCTAAAATCTGGCTCGGCCCCTACCTCGAGGGCGGCCTCTATCTCCCTGATCCCCGCCTCTGGCTGGCTAGGCAGGTAGGGTGGCAGCTAGAGGTGGAACAATAGTCTACTGACCCTGTGGAGCATGCTGAGGTTGTGGACTCTGAGAAAGCACACCTCTCCCACGTCTAGGGCACTCTCTAACCAAGTGGTGGGTATCCCCGCACTCATAACAAGCTCTGGGAGGGCGCGGTGGTTGTGACTGACTGGATCCACCCCTGCTAGACTAACCTCTGAAGGTACCCTGTGCAGGAGGTGCGCTAGAAACCGGATGTACATAATAAGGCTCCTGAAACCTAGGAGGATCTGGAGTACTGCTGGATGATGGAAGAGCTGAATGAACTTGGCGACCCGCATAGACCCTACCATGACGTCCTGCTCCTGAAGTACGGGTACCATAGAAATTACCAGACTCTCGAGACCTCTTGGCCTCCCTCTTCTCCCGCTCTCTGGCATGCATACCCTCTATCCTCCTAGCTATACTCACCATCTGCTGATATGGTATATCCATCTCCAGCTCTCGCGCCATGCCAGACCTGATGGAAGGAATAAGGTCCTATATAAACCTGCGAACCCTCTCACGATCAATAGCTACCAAAGCAGACGCATGCCTGGCCAACCTAGCATAACAGATGGCATACTCAGAGACAGTCATAGGGCCCTGACGCAAGTGCTCAAACTCCACGCGCCATACATCTTGGAGGCTCTGGGGAAAAAATCCCTCTAAAACATATCTGAAAACTGAGTCTAAGTCAAAGAGGCAGCCTTGTCCAGACTGTCTAGCTCAAAAGTGCGCCACCAGTCATAGGCGGCTCCCTGAAGCTGGAAAGCTGCAAAGGGAACCCCACTCGAAGAAGTAATACCCATGGTGCAAAAAATGCGGTGACAATCCTCCAAAAACCCCAAAGCATCGTCTGTATCTAGTCCGCTAAAAATAGGAGGGTCATACTTCTTGAACCGCTCCAATCTACGCTGCTCATCCTCCGAAGCAGGTGCCCCATCCTCGGGCTGAACCGGCACTATAGGCTAGACAGGAATAATATCGGGAATCGGCCCCATGTGCACCCTCTACTCTAGAGTGCAGTCTGCGGGAGTCTGGGCCCCTCCCTCGGCCTGGGACGTAGCTGCAGGAGGTAGAAGCAACCCTGCCTACGACAGCATGGTATACATACTCATAAATTGCGCCAATGTCTCCTGAACAGCTGGAGTAGTGGTGGTTGTGGGCGTCTCTGGTGCCTGAATCCTGACTGTGTCCGTTGGTGGCACCTCAGCGACTGCTCGCAAAGGTGCTCTGGCTGCACCCCGCACACGTCCACGACCCCTGCCCCGGCCCCTGCCCCTAGCTGCTGCAGGAGGGGGTGCGGGTGCCTAATCGTCCCGGGTCCTGCGTGTCCTCAGCATCTGTGAGAGAATAGAAGACAAAAGTTTAGAATCGGCATAAAAACATAACATGACAAGGAATTCAATCAAGTGAACATTTTTACTAAATGGTTACATAGCCTCCCGTGGATAGCCTCTGTACCGAGAGTGGGAATGCTATCGTTGAGAAGGAAGTTCTACAACATCTACAACAGAAAATCTACTAAGTTCTAAGTTCCAAAATTGCTCCATTGAGCATCCGAAACACATCTGAGGCCCCAGGACCTCAACCAACCCTACGGACATAACCCATCACATCATTCGAACTTGTACCAATCCTTAAATCACCTAAAACAACGCCGGAAACTTGAATTAATCATTGATTTGAACTTAAAAACTTCAAAACTTAACCAAACTCGATTTCGATTTTAAACCTAACCAAAACATGTCCAATTGACCTGATATTTTTTCACGCACGTCCAAAATAATATGAAGATGCTACAGCAACTTTCGGAATCCTATTCCGACCCTCGGATACAAATTTCACCAACCGGACCGGAAACTTCAAAATTCTAACTTTTGGCATTTATAGCCTAAATGAGCTACGATATCCAAAATACATTCCGAACACACTCCCAACCCTGAAATCACCTAATGGAGCTAACGGAACCATCGGTTTTCCATTCCGAGGTCGTCTTGACATTGTTCTGATTACGGACCATTTTCCAACACTTAAGCTCTCATTTAGGGATTAAGTGTCCCAAAACACTCCGAATTCTATTACCGAACATTTCGGCAAACCAAAATAGCGTAAATGGACTTAGGGGAAGCAGTTAATGGGGGGAACGGGGCATAAATTCCAAAGACAACCGGCCGGTTCGTTACAATTTGGCAACCAGTAACACATCAAACTAAACAATCAAACTGATAATAACCAAAATAAACACTAATCAAACTGAACAACTTTTTAATATTTTCATCTCTACAAACATTCCAGCTAACAACACAGATGATATAGCACTTGCTCCAACATCACTTTCATCAACACACGAACTTGAAGATTGTTCTTCACTGTAAACATTTTCTTTTTTGGAATTCATTGAATGCTGCTACTGCTTCAGCATAAGATTTGTAAGACTTGAAGATGCTTCCTTTGAAACATATAACCATAGGAGCACACTCACACCAAGAGTTGTATAATCCTGGCTTTTTACCACGAAATACTACATACACCTTTGATGCCGATATAGTATCAGCTTGAGATCCATTTCTAAACTCATTAAAAGCTGCTATGGCTTCATCATATGTTTTGAAGGCCTTGAAGATGCTTCCCTTGACACCAATAACCATAGGAGCACATCGATGCCAAGAGTTGTATAATCCAGGCCTCTTACCATGAAATACTACATAAACTTTCGAAGCATTATTCCTCCTCCCGTGGTCCATTCCTTAATCTAACCCTAAGAAAGATAAGAGACGAAGAAGGAGAAAACAAAGATAGAAAAATAGGGGCTGGAAAAGCTTTTTAGGTTTGGCCAAATATATTAAGTGGTTAGGGTTAGAAAGTGACCACTTTAATCATAAATATCAGTAGTATAATTTTTATACGTATTTTTTCCAATTTTTAAACGTATTTTCTCTAATATATTATCGATATATTTTAGTGTATTTTGATTAATTAGTATAGTATATGTAAATTTTAGTGTATTTCATTTAATTAGTATAGTATATGTATATGTGCTTTATTGAAATTGACGAAGCATGCATCTTGGAAAGGTATGACAAATAAATTAGTGAGAGAGAATTGTTGAAAAAATAAATTTAAAACGAAATATCTGCCAAAGGGTATATATGGAAAACGAAAATGCACAAATATTCATTATGCCCTCAAAGGCTGTGCGAAGTTATCATTATACCCCATTTGAGATGTTTGGGCATTTTTGGTATGGCCAAATATATTCTCTTAATTTATTTATCTTACGTCTATGCCTTTAATAAGGACAACAGAAGAGCATGTTAACATATTACCCGAACATATTGTGCTAAATCAGAAGAAAACAATTAAAAAGAAAACAACCAAAAACGAATATTCAAATCCAGCATACTGCTTGTTTGACATCTATCTCTGTGTGAAAATGAAAAGTGCAAAAGAGCAAAAGAGACATGTGACTCTCCTGTTTGAAGGGGAAACGCCTTTTAGAAAACAAATTGTGAATTTCAATAGGCTAAAGTGGACTACACGGCTAATACCTCACAATCCTAATATATAGATATTATACACACAGTAAGTTACTGTCCAGCCGAAACTAAGGTTTTGAGTTTATGATTTCTGAATTATAGGAGATTTAATTTGTTGGATTATGGATAAATATACTTTTTCAGCACAAAATTAAAAATACAAAATTTAAATCAAAATTATCGAGTTCAGACAATCTCGTAAGCACAACACTAGCTCTACCCCTGTTCACGTGCATTGCAACAAAAATATTGTGATTTCATAGTTTTTTTTCTTTGTATGGTTTTCCACTTGGAGTAGTATCCACTTTGGGACCGACTAATTCAGATTTGCGTCCGGAAAATCCCATTTTGAGTGTAAAGTACTTCCTACCAAATTCATTATCCAAGGCCTTTTACCCGAAACTTTTAATTAAGAATGGGGGAGTACTTATCACTCCACCACTATTTTTAGTTGTAATTCCAAAGGTAGTCAACATTTACTTCGACTTTTCTTAAATTTATACTACTCAAGCAAATTAAACATGTTGATCATGATTCATGACATATACATTGAAGAAATCTGCATTAGTAGATCTATTTGTGATTGACTATATATAGGATTTAGTTGTTAACAAACAAAAGATCATCAATTACGGAAGGATGAATCACAAGTCAAATATATTTCTAGGATTATTCCTAGATATCTCTCTGTAAAGCACTACTATCAAACAAGAAGCAAGAGAATTGGAAAAAGACGAAGCCATATTACCCAGTATTGTCAATGTCCTAAGAAGACGTCCAAAAAAGGAAACCTCAAAGTCAGCCTGCATTGTTTGGAAAAAAGACAGCTATCCACTGTATAAATAATGCATCAGAAAGAGACGAACCATTTTCTTTGAGTACAGTTTTATATTTGTAACTTCTTCTTCTTTTCAAGTAAGGTATCAAATGGGCCGGTTAGACCGATTTTAGGCGGGTCAAAATTGTAAAAATTGTACGGGCGTCCCTTTTTAATCTGTAGCCGCTTTGTCTTTTTGTTTGCATCCGTACTCATTTTTTCATATAACTTCAGCCAAGTCTTTCTTTTGTACTGGACAACTTAAGCTGGAAATGGCCTAAGTGTTTATTTTATAACTGGACAACTTATGCTGGAAACAGCATAAGTAAACTTAAGCTCTAGAGCTTAAGTAAAACTTCAGCTGAAATTTTCCAGTACAAAAGAAACACTTCAGCCTCATGGGTTGAAGTTATGTGAAAAAGTGGGTACGGATGCAAACAAAAAGATAAAGCGGCTACAGGTTAAAATGTGATAAAAACGGATACGGCTGCAAATGCCCCGTCAAAATTGAATGAGTCAACAAATGGGTGGGACATTGACTCGCTCCAAAGTTATTTGGGCTGATATGGGCTGAGTCAAGATATTTTAAAATTTGGATCGTAGCCTAATCTGTCGAACTCTTACCAAGTTTTAATTAATGTGTATTATTTTCTTATGAATAGTATAATTACAAAATAAAGTTTTTTTCTTTTCTTATGGTCATACATAACATATCAAATAAAAAAGAGTTATTTCTAAGATATTTTGGTAAAATTACTCATGAATCAGTTTGCGCTAAAAATTAGCTAAATATTAATGGGTTGGTTCAAGACGGACTGAATTCAATAAAGAAATTTTTACATTCCTATGCCATATAGGAAACTATATTACCCTAAATGTTTAAGGATTGATATAATTACATTTAGTATACCTAATTACCAATTTTATGGTGTTTTAACTGTACATTAATTATACCTTATATCACTCCTAAATTTATGGTACCGTATATTCCTCCAAATCCTCCCCCCCACCCCCAATGTTTCTCTCTTCCAACCCCACATCCTCATCCACGTATCACCATACACCCACGTTTCAAATCATTATTCCCTCTGCTAAAACCTGGAAAACAATTGAAACACTCTACCATTAACGTCCATAAATCAAGGTTTTTTCTTTTGCAACCAGTCAATACTGAAGTCAAATATTCAAAGTTCATACACAGAAATAACTTTTGATGGTTATGATTTCGGGTTCCTTCGGTAATATAGAGGGAAGAAAAAGAGAGCAGCAATTCCATCATTGAGAAGCATTAAAAAACTTTAAAGCTTTGAATTTAAATTTGAATTTTCAAAAATCATTATTTATATGGGTTGGGTGTAATTGTAAATAACTGGAAATATAGTTTCGAGTTTATATCTCAATTTTGAGGGTTTTGGTGAATATTAGACTTGGTTTTGGCTGAATTTCATATTGAAACTCGAACATACGTTATATTGCAGCAATTGCAGATAAATTGTAGAAAAATTATAGACTGTTGTTTATTTATTTTTGAGTTTTTGTGTTAAAAAATTTTGATGGGAGCTTGTTATTCCACTTCGTCTGTTTTGGAGCTAACTTGTACAGAGGAGAAGATTTTTTTTGAGTTATATATATATATATATATATATATATATATATATATATATATATATATATATATATATATATATATATATATATATATATATATATATATATATATATATATATATATATATATATATATATATATATATTAAATTCAAGAAAGTATGGTTGTATTGTATTTAAAAAGGCATGAATTTGTTAAATAGGTTGAATATGAGGAATGAGTCAAATAAGACTCACAATGGCTTATTTTCTACATTTAATCTACAACAAAACTACATATCATTTGAAAAATTAATATGAAAATACAAAATTTCAACGTTTCTACAAATTATTTACAAAATATCTACAAACTTTTCATAACAATATTTATCTTTATTTTCATGCATATTCGTCTGGAACACTAAAGTTACTTGATATGCCAACGTCTCTCGTTATAGATGAATACAACTTATTATAATTTTCTACAACTTTCATACATTATTTTCACCCAGTGAAATACAACTACAATAATATAAAACTTACATACAAAATTTGTACAATATGTCATTTGCATATTTTGTATCTGATTTATACATACTAAAAATAATTTTCATAAAAATGATTATATATTATACAACTTATCTATAAATTATCTATAATTTTTGTACATTATTTCTACTATGTTATACACAACTACAATATAATATCACTTAAATATAATTTTTATACAATGTTGTTCAACTTTCATACAATAGTTAAATGAATAAAAGAAAAATAAATAACCAATAAAATACAATTTTTCTACAATTTAATTACAATTTATCTATAATTTTTCTATTATTTCTGCAATATAATGTATGTCATGTCTTCTTCTTCTTCTTCGAGTTTCAATCCGAAATTCAGCCAAAACCAAGTCTAATCTTCACCAAAACCCCTCAAAATTGAGATATAAACTCCAAATCATATTCCTAATTATCTGCAACAACATCCAATCCAAACAAATAATGATTTTTAAAAACCCAAATTTGAATTCAAAGCTTTTTAATGGTTGTCATATGTGGAATTGCTGATCTTTTTTCCTTTGCTTTGTATTACTGAAATTTGGATACAATTGCATTTGATGTAGAAGAATTGTAGAAGATTTTCATGACCCAGATTTCCTGTCCTCAGGAGTCGTGACGGCGCCTACTAATGAGAGCTAGGCAAGCCAATCCTTAACTGCTTATTTCATTTTCAAATTACTTCTTTTTAATAATTATAAGGCGATTACATGGAAACAGTGGAACTTTAAATAATTGACTGGAATATAATGATTTACTATCTCAACATGAATATCCAATACAATTCTTTGAAATTCGACTACCCAGAACTGGTATCACAACTTTCACGGACTACTAAGATTCACTACATAAAACCGTTTGAAAGAGAGTAACATTGTCTGTTTCGAATACAAGAGATAACAGAACGTTAATAAGGATAGAGGAGACACCGGGCCTGCGAACACCTGCAAGGCTGCCTCGGTGTCTCGGGACTGAAGGTTGGCTCCCGATCTACTCCTATTGTCCGGTACCTGGATCTGTGCAAAAGAGCACATATATCGTATCAGTATAACTGACCCCATGTGCTGGTAAGTGCGTAGCCTAACCTCGGAAAAGTAGTGACGAGGCTAGGACCAGAACACCAAATAAAACTGTGCAGTTACATAATATACAATGCAAAATAAAGCAGGAATATACAAGTAAAGATGGGAGGTGATAAGTAGGATTTTAACGTGATTTATGCCCATACTTGTCTATGCTTTGAATATAATTTGCTACAAAATAGTCCCAAAATGCTCACAGGTTGTGCTTGATTGCACGTTTGAGCGATAAAGTGAAGAAATGTCAAAGATCGGCTCAAAACGGAGTAAAACCTGCTCAAGTATCAAAGACCAAGCAAAGTGATGGGATAAAAGCCTGGTGCGGACCGTACAATTGTGCACGCAGTCACACCAAGAGATTCAAGGAAGTGCATAATCAGGGTGTTCACCACGCGACCGCGGTTGGAATTGTGCGGCCCGCGTTCAGCTGAACGCGGCTGCGCCACTACGTCATGCGGCCCGCATCACAAGATTCAGAGAGTTGGAGAAATTTTCAAATGCAAACGCGGTCACGGTCATCTTCATGTGGTCCGTGTCAGAGCTTCTCGCGGCCGCGCTACACTTTCATGCGGCCCGCGCCAGAAAAATTCAGAGAGATAGAAATTGAAGTCAAAGAGTCAGTGACCGCGGTCATATTTGTGTGGCCCACAATGACCCTGCAGTGGCAATTTTATCCAGTTTTTCCATCCCACTATAAATAGAATATTTGCCATTTTAAGGTTGAGCTGTATTTTCATAACAGAGCTGCACATGTGAGGATCATAGTTTTAGCCTATTTTTGCATTTTAGCATTAATTTCTCCATAGATTCTTGTAGTTTCTCTTTAGTTATTAATTAATATACTTATTTCTTCTTCTATTTCTTTTGTTTCTTCTTCAATTATGTCTAGCTAAACCCATTAACTAGGGTTGTGGCTTAACCCTAGTGTGGGTAATTGATGGGTGTTGCTTTCTAATGATAGATTGATATTAGTATTTGTTATTTGGGTTAATTTTATGCTTTAATACAAACATTGATTCTAGTTTAGTGGTTTCTGACTCTTCTTGAGAAAGAGAGTCTATGACCCCAAAATTGATCCGACAAGGAATTGGGATGGACCCATGCGAAATGGTAGTCCCAATTAACGTATTAAATCTCGAGAGAGTAAACACCCTACTTGAACCCTAGCTACTTGGTCTAATTGGCCTACCCAATTGGTATTGAGAGAGTAAATTAGACAAAATCACTCTATTTACCGAGAGGTGTGAGAGTGGGTACAATTGTGCAATGGTTATAGAATAAATCCAAATATGTCAATCTATTCTTAGTAGTTTCTATCCGTTAGTTAACCACCTAGGTGATGCCATGACCCTAGTGCCTTTCTCCTCATTAATTACAACCTAGCAATATCTCCTTAGCATAATTTAGCTTTAGTCCTTAGTTCACAATAGTAGTTATAAATATAGAAATCCCAAAAATATTTGAAGTGCAATTAGAAGTACAAACGCTATTCTAAGCTAAACAGACAATACAACTTCACTCCAAGTTCCATGTGGAAATTTGATCTTGAACCACTATTCGGGTAAGAGTCGCAGTCACCCGCTCTCCCTACATTCATGTAGCGTTGAGTTGGCAACGATCACTTTTTGGCATCTTTGTCGGGGATCTTACGGTGTTAACTATCCGTGTAGCTAGTTTTGTGTTTTTCGTCTCTTTCTTTCTTTTTACTAACTTTATTTGTGTCAATTACTCAGGTACACATGGCTTTAGATGAAAATGACCCTCTTGGAAACATGGTCGCGGGGGAGGAGGTTGAGGATCTTGAACAAGAAGATGTGTTACCTCAAGATCTGAGGAGAGGTCGAAATGCCAATGCAAATGAGAACATACCAGACCTTCATCCGCCTCCACTAAGATTGGCCCCAAGAGTTCTCCCTAATCAAGGGTACACGAGTACCGTTGTTCCTCCCTGAATCAGGGCAGGGAACTTTCAAATTACAAATGTTATGCTAACCCTGCTCGAGCAGAGAGGATATTTCATGGGCGCCTCCAACCAAAATGCCTGCAAGCACTTGAAAGGGTTCGTGGATACCTGTTGGGGTAGCAAGCAGACAAACGCTTCGGAGGATGCATTAAGAATGAGGATTTTCCCATTCTCTCTTTGGAGAAAGCGTTAGATTGGTTAGAGAAGCTCTCCAATCATCATAGCACCCCATGGGATGAATTGGCGGACAAGTTCATCGCTAAGTACATTTCTCCCAGTCACATGGCGATGCTCCATGATGAAATTTTGACTTTCAAACAAGAGCCAATAGAACCCTTGCACGAAATATGGGAGAGATTTAGAACGATGGTGAAAGAGTGCCCAAAACAATCACATGAACGATGTGATGATTCAACAAACGTTCTACAGGGGCATCAACAAAACCAACCAATGTATTGTGAACAAAGTGGCCGGAGGAAATTTTATGAAGCTTACCTACAATGAAGCTTGTGATGTTTTTGATTAAATGGCCGATACTTCTTTGACATGGCAAAGCCGAGTAAACGTCCTTCAAGGTGACCCTAATTTCATACATCTGCATATGGAGTTGCATGGTCACGGCCAAGCCATTTCCGAACTCACAACAATAATGAATCAATTGGCGAAGGCGCAATTGAAACAAGTCCGAAACTCGCACCAAGTCAATGCCATGAAAGGAGTGAATATGATGAAAAGGAGGCAAAGAGGGCAAAAACCTCAAGAAAATTTTGATAACTATGATGATGGTGGTGGTTATTCGAATGAATGCTATGATGATCAAAAAGAGGAAGTGTCACGACCCGAATTTTCCACCATCGGGAGTCGTGATGGCGCCTACTATCTAAGCTAGGCAAGCCAAACATTACAATATTTCTACTGATTTCATTTAAACAATTATAATAAACTGAAACAATAATTAACGCGGAATACCTTTAAATACTTAAATAACGGAAAAAAACAGAAATGCGGAAGGTTCAAAATGCACCTCTACCCAATACTTGGTGTCACTACTCACAAACTACTATAGAATACTGAAACAAGGGTCTGAAAGAAATACATATAACAGTTTGTCTCGAATACATAGGACAACAGAATAAAGTAAGGATAGAGAAGACGTGGGGCCTGCGAATGCCTGTAAGATACATCGGTGTCTAACGGATCTGAATGCTAACAACCGCACCACTGCTGCTACTGCAGTCAGAATCCTATATTTGCGCAGAAGAGCGCAGAGTATAGAACCAGCACAATCGACCTCATGTGTTAATAAGTGCTTGGCCTAACCCCGGCGAAGTAGTGACGAGGCTATACAGGACCTATCACAATTAACCTATACAGATATACCTGCAATAATCGGAAATGCACAAATTTAAACAACAAAAGGGGAGCATGCTGTGGGGTACGACAGTTTAAATATAGAAATCATCGGGTAAGAAATGAAATCGTACAATAACAACTGATAAGGAAAACACAAGAAAGCCCTACATACAAAAACAATATACTTGATCCATACTCCGTTGTGGCGCGCAACCCGACCCTCCGATTATATATTGGTTAGTGTTGTGGTGTGCAACCCGAACCTTCCGATTTTATATTTGTTAGTGCTGCGGCGTGAAACCCAACCCTTCCTATTATATATTTGTTAGTGTTGCGATGTACAACCCGACCCTTCCAATATAATTCCTCACTCAACAGCAACAACAAAAGAGCCAAGAAAGTAATGAATAGTGGAAGAAATCCACGCAAGGGAATTAAATCATCCAGTTAGATCCCATCAAGGGAGAAATATCAACAACTAAATTCAACAAAACATCAGTGCAAGGAAATACCCAATAAATACACGTCTTGGCAAGGGAGGAAACAATAAATACTTTAATCTCGTTAAGGGAATAATCACAACACCTCCTCTCTTAATTACATATTTCTCGAGTATCAATTTCTAGTCTGATCCAATGCTCCAAATGACAAACCAATCACAAACCTTCCTCAGCTATTCACGTTATATTAAGCTTATAAATTAGGCAAGAAGGTGCATTACGAAATCCGAATCAATCACAAATAAGACTCACGTTCATGCTAGACTCAGGTGCATAGATAACCATCACCATGCCTATACACCGACTCCACATAGCAAGTAACAAATAATATCATAATCATATTCCCTCAAGCCAAAGTTAGAACAAACACTTACCTCGATCAAAAGAATAGCAATCAAATCTCCAATACCGCATTTCCTTTACAATCCAACTCCGAAATAATGATATCTCGGCATAATTAATTCAATAATATCAATAAAGACTCAAAACCATCACGCCATAGCCTAGAAATAAAGTTCCTAGCATTCTTCCAAAAATACCAAAATCCGACCCCATGCCCATATGGTCCAAACTCGAGGTTCGGACCAAAACCCAATCACCCATAACCCCACGAATTCAAATATGCAATTTGTTTCAAAATTCGACCCCAAATTGAGGTTGAATTGCCCAAAATCTCCAAAGCCCTAACTCTACCCAACACCCCCATTTTCTACTTTGATTTCATGATTTAGGGCTAGGACATTAATGATTAATGGAAGAAACTAATATGGAAAAAAGTTAAGAATACTTACCCAAGAGATTATAGAGAAAGAATAGATTCAAAATCGCCTCTGGGGTGTTTAAGGGAGGAGCTCGTGTGAAGAAATGGCCAATTCTCGAAGTGGGTTCTGTTTTTAAGCATTAAAATCACTGGGCGTTTTATGTTATGCGTTCGCGATAGTGGGTCGTGTTTGCATTGAGTTGGGGACAGACGGGCATCACGTTCGTGATGCTGTAATGCAGACGCGGAGGGTTAAGTTTTCTGGGGGCCTAGGTTGTTCTATGCGAATGCGTGGTAGTCAAGCGAACGTGAAAGAGGGGAAATGCAAGGCATCGCGTTTGCGAAAGTTAGGTGCGAACATGTAGAAGAAAACTTTCCCAGAGTCAACTAAAGCTATGCGAACGTGGGACTTCTATGTGTTCGCATAGACCAATGGGTCTGTGTAAAAATTGCAGAATTTCTTGTGTGATTTCTAAGTGCAAAACTACTCCAAACCAGCTCCTAATCACTCCCGAGCCCTCGGGGATCCCAACCAAATACACACACTAACTCAATAATATCCTACGAACTTAGTCGAGCGATCAAATCGCCAAAATAACATCAAATTCAATGAATCAAACCCCAAAATCATCATTTTTCATTTCAAACTTCACAAGCTTCTAACTTTAGATATTTAGGTCTGAAACACGTCAAACGACGTCCGATTTCGGCCAAATTTCACAGAAAGCGCTTAACATATATTTAAGACCTGTATCAAACGTTGGAACCAAAATACGAGCCCGATGCCTATATTTTCTAACTCATTTCTTTTCAAAATCCATATCGTTTTTCAGAAAAACAATTTCTTCCAAAAATTTATTTCTCGGGCTTGGGACCTCGGATTTCGATTTTGGGAATACGCCCTAGTCCCATATTTTCCTACGGACCCTTCGGGACCATCACGCCATTGTTTCGGATCCGATTATCCAAAATGCTTACCGAAGTCAACTTTAACAATATTAATATTAAAATTATTCAATTTTAGCACATAATTCACATATTTCAGCATACAACTTTCCGGCATCGCGCCCGAATTGTGAACACAAATCTAGGAAACTGGACGTGAGGTTTCCAAGGCCTCAAAAGCATGTAACAAGAAATAATTATGGTAATAACCCTTTGGGTCGTCACCGAAAGTCCAATACATCATTAACTACCAAGGGACTAGAGGAAATCAAGGGAACTAACAATGGTGACCCCAAGGAAATTGGGGCAATCAACAAGGTGGTAATTGGAACAATAACAACAACCAAGGTGGAAATTGGAGGAACAACAATTCAGGTAATCAAGGGCATTGAAACGGGAACAACAACAATAATTGGAACAACAACAATGGTCAAGGAGGGTGGAATAACAATGGTGGTCAAGGTAATCGGGGGCAAGGCTTTCAAAGGCCTCCGATGTACCAACAACCGAAAAACACGCCACTGTTTCAATCTCAAAGGTCTAGTTCTTCAGGTAATGACATGGGTTGAATTGAAGTTATGTTTGACCAAATGATAAAGAAGAACCAAGATTCCGATGCTCAATTGACTTCCCACAACACTTCTATATGTAACTTGGAGGTGCAACTCGGCCAAATTTCTCAATCCGTAAATACTCGCCCGAAGGGTGCTCTACCAAGTGATATGGTAGTATACCCTAAGGGTGGGCACAACAATCATGTGATGGAAGTGACAACGCGAAGTGGAAGAGGCGGTGATGTGCATGCCTCAAGAGGAAATCAAGTTTTGGTTGATGAAGATGAGTTGCGAGAGGATGATATGCCTTTGGTGGTTGAGGATGTAGTGGAACCCAATGTGAACAATGATGTGCAGATTGATATTAATGTAGTTAAGGAGGAGACACAAGAGGCTGTGAACCCTTTTAGGGAACACGTGATTGATATGCCCAAGCCGGCGGTGCCCAAAGCCAAGGCACCCTTGCCTAGGCCTCCTCCGCCGTATCCTCAATGGTTAGCCAAGAAAAAGGGTGACAACCAATTCAAGAAAATCATTGAGATGATGAAGAGTCTAACTATCAACGTGCCTTTAATGGAGGCACTCAAGCAAATGTCGGGGTACGCAAAGTTCATGAAGGATTTGGTTATGAAAAAAAGGTCAATGGAGTGTGAGACAATCAAGATGAATCATCAAGTGAGTGCAATTATACATTCTATGGCTCCAAAACTTGAGGACCCCGGTGCATTTACTATCCCATGTACCGTTGGAAGTGCAGACTTTGCAAAAGCCCTTTGTGACTTAGGGGCGAGTATAAACTTAATGCCATATTCGATCTTCAAGACCTTGGGAATCAAACAACCTCGCCCAAATTCAATGAGGCTCCAAATGGTGGATCGGTCAATGAAGCGGCATTTGGGTATAATTGATGATGTCCTTGTTCGTGTTGATAAATTCATCTTGCCGCCCGACTTCATTATATTGGATTTTAAGGTGGACTTTGAAGTCCCAATTATTCTTGGAAGACCTTTCCTAGCTATGGGGAAGGCTTTGGTCGATGTTGATGCGGGAGAGTTGAACTTCCGTGTTGGTAATGAGAAGGTAGTGTTCCATGTGTGCAAGTCTACGAGGCAACCAAATAGCACTGAGGTGTGCTCGTTTGTGGACATTGTCGGTGGTGAGTGAATGACACAAGCGCGATGATTAATGTTGAAGATCCACTTGAGGTCGTTCTTCTAAACATGGATGTCAACGAGGATGTTGGGAGACTGGAGTGCGTGAATGCATTGAATGACATGGGTTCATATTCATATGATCCTAGGAAATTATCATTGGATCTGAGAATTGCAAAACTCCACCAACTAAGCCATCTATTGAGGAGCCACCGGTGTTGGAGTTCAAACCACTTCCTCCTCACCTCAAGTATGAATTCTTGGGCTCTAATTGCAATACGCCTATCATTCTTTCATCTTGCTTAACAAATGTGCAGGTTGACGCCACTTTGGCGGTTCTTCAAAAGTGCTGATTGGATGGATATTGGTCGATATTCGGGGTATAAGCCCCGCCTTTTGCATGCATAAGATCATTTTGGAGGAAGATTCTAGGCCTTCACTTGAACATCAAAGACGACTAAATGAGGTTATGCAATAAGTGGTTAAGAAAGAGGTTATATAATGGCTTGACGCCGGTATGGTGTATCCTATGTCTGACAGTTCTTGGACTTCTCCAGTGCAATGCGCACCGAAGAAGAGCGGGATGACTTTGCTGACCAATGCAATTAATGAGCTTATTCATATTCAGATGGTGACAATATGGAGAGTTTGTATGGATTACCGAAAGCTTAACAAGGTGACTAGAAAGTATCAATTCCCGTTGCCGTTCCTTGACCAAATGCTTGATCGTCTTGCGGGTCAGTCATTCTATGCTTTTTAGATGGGTACTCGGCGTATAATCAAATTCTCATTTCCCCAGAAGACCAAAAGTAGATGACCTTTAAGTATGCACACGAATGGGTAAAAGGCATTAATGAATGCCAGCGAACGGGGAACATATCGCGCAGACATGAAATGCCCATGAATCCAATCCAACAAGTTGAGGTGTTCGACGTTTGGGGTATTGATTTCATGGGCCCTTTCGTCAGTTCCTACGGCAATAAGTATATACTCGTTGCGGTGGATTACGTCTCCAAATGGCTGGAAGCTGCAGCGCTCCCCACAAATGATTCGAGAGTGGTGGTAGGATTCTTGAAGAAGAATATATTGACCAGATTCGGCACTCCGAGAGCCATCATCAGTGACGGGGGAACGCACTTTTGCAATCGTGTCTTTGAAAAGTTTTTTACCAAATATGATGTGCACCACAAGCAACCCCATATCACCCTCAAACAAGTGGACAGGTAGAAGTCTCTAACCGTGAGATTAAGAGTGCGCTCACCAAAACAGTGAACGCCACAAGAACTGATTGGGCGAAAAAGCTTGACGATGCACTTTGTACATATACGACTGCATTCAAAACACCTATTGGTATGTCACCATACAAATTGGTATTTTGGAAGGTCTGTCATTTACCTACAGAACATTGACTGTGGTGGGCATTGAAGCAATTAAACATGAACACTGATGAAGCTGGCAAGCTAGATTGACACAGTTGTATGAGTTGGAGGAGTTCAGGTACCATGAATTTGAAAGCACGAGACTGTATAAGGAAAGGATGAAGAGATTGCATGATAAAAATATTGTGGACAGAAGTTTCAAACCTAAAGACAAAGTATTATTGTACAATTCAAGGTTGAGATTGTTCCCGGGCAAGCTTAAGTCCCGATGGTCAGGCCTATTCAGAGTCATGCAGATGTTTCCAAGTGGAGCTGTTGAGATAGAGTCGGAAGATGGGACAAACAAGTTCAACGTTAATGGACAAAGGTTGAAATATTACCTTGGCATGGCGAAAGAAAAAGGAGAAATAATAGTGACAAATCTCAAGGAGCCCCAATACATGATGGAAGAGTAAGGGAATCCGTTAATTGCGTCGTGCCGCGACATTAAGCCAGGCGCGCATGGGAGGAAATCCACGAATATGTTGAAAAATGTAAAATGTAATTAGTATATATTTATATAAAACAAACAACCAAATAAAAAAAAGAGAAAATCAGAAAAAGCTCCCTGCGATCGCGGGGTGGACCGCGGTAATGACCGCGTAAATAACTGGAAAAGAAAAAAAACTGTCCGCGACCGTGGCAGAGACCACGGAGCTCTCGGGCTCAAACCGCGACCGAGACCACGGTCAGCCCTTTTTCCGCGAAAATTTTGTATTTCTCTTCTAAAATTCGTTTTCTCTTCATTTTTTTTTCACAAACTAAAAAAAAAGACATAACCTTAATCTCTCACAACACTCCCTAACCCAACTCCCCAACTCCCAAATTCTTCCTCCAAATCATACCTCTCTTTCCCCCATTCTCTATTGTCCTTCTTCTACATTAACAAGAGAGTCATCTTCTTTCTCTAAGAGGTTTGATTTCCAAACTCCCTTTTCTTGTCTTTCAATTTTTGTTGTATTATATGTTAATTTTAGTAGTTTAAATTTATTGTAGTACTTCAATATTGTATTTTTGTTAAGTTTTCTTTTCTTAGTTAGAAGATAATATAGTTTTAGCAAAAGAATTGGTGAAGGGGCTATATTTTTCATGATTTACTTGGTGTTGCTGAAGGATGGCAGCCTTGAATGAGTGTAAAGCGTGTGGGTATGTATTTAGTTAAAGTGGGGATGTTGTTTTTAATATAAATGGGACATGAGTATGACAAACAAAGTGTTGCTCACAAGGTGTTTGTCAAATTGCCTCAATGATGGGAAATATAAGAGGTTGTTGTGACTTGGTGTGGTGAAGTATGAGTAACCACCCATAGTCACCATGTTAGGCTCACACTAACACATGTTTCTCCCCATTGGCAGGTACTATGAGTACTTCACAAAAAATACAGAACACAAGGTCCTCCAGAGCTAGGGCCCAGTCCAGTGCGGCAGATATTAATAGCTCGTGGTTTGTCTCTATAATCGCAGAGACCAGTTACAACGCCATACTGACCAGACACTTACTACATGAGGTTCACAATAATAGGAATCCTTTGGTGGTGGTTTTCCCCCCCCCCCCCCCCCCCCATGTTTGAGGAGATCTGGAGGCGTCCAATAGACATCCTTTTTGAGGTACCCGAGGAAGCTAATATTTAGCTTGTGCGATAATTTTACGACAACCTGCCCGAGCATAAGCACAACGTAGTGACTGTGCGCAACACAGCGGTAAATGCATCAAAAGAAGTCATACAAAGGGTGTATCGCATTCCAGAATTCACAAACACCAATCACTATCTTCTGACAAGTCGCCCAAAAGCCGATTAAGATAGACTTATGCCTGTCATTGCTATAACTGGCAAACAACCAAGATGGGTGACACAACCGATAATTTTGCATTCGCAATCTCTGAATTGGGAGGCCAAATATTTTCTAACTGTAATCAACAACAGGTTGTTACCTTCAGGTAACACAACTGATGTGAATGGTCCGCGGGCGGCGATGATATATTGTTTCATGATCCACCAAGGTTTTGATATAGCCCGAGTCCTCAGGGAAGAGATTTTCATTCGATCACCCGAAATTGGCAAAGGCCTCTATTTCCCTTCACTTATCACACGGCTTTGCCGCCTTGCAAGGGTTCCCAAGAACCCACAAGTTGTTAGAAAATTAAAGTTGAACAAACCATTCCTAGCAAACAACATTAGCCAAGAGGGATGAGGTCCATTAGAACGCCGCAATGACTCATCTGATGAGTTTGGGTCGGAGGATGATTCTGGTGATGCTAGTGCTCCCGAGATCACTGCACACACTACAAGGGACGAGGCAGGTCCATCACAGCCTCGCAGAAGCACTCATTTGTCTGCACTGGAGCAAGAAATGACTGGCCTAAGGACCTCTGTAGATCACTTGGGTACACGTATTGACGCGGTTGAACAAAGACAAGTGAAGTTAGAAAAGAAGTTCATGGGATGGTTTAGAGCACTGGGTCGTGCCTGCGGCGTGAAACCTCGCAATGTTTCAGATCAGGAGTGACCACTCATGGAAGTTCCTTTACCTCACTCATTTTATACTATTAAGCCATGGGGACATGTCTTATGTTTATGTGTGGGGTGGGAGAATTTCTCGTTATTTGCTGTATTTGTGAATATTAATTGTTTTGTTCGTTTGTCTTTGGTTTTGCTATCTAGTTTGTGTTAGCAGGTTAGGAATAGAGTAACAGTAAGTGTGTTTATAAAGTTAATTATAGAGTGACTTGGCCTGACGATGGATATCTGTCAACGGGATTCTTGAGGGAGTAAGTCGATATATATATAAAAAAAGAGATTTTTCTGTTTTTAGGTAATGTAGTAACTTCCACTTGGTTTTTCTTTGGGCCACGGTTCTTTTCCAAGGGTTTAGCTTGAACCGGCCGTAGGTACAATTTTTTTAGGACTAATGGCCGTCGAGCTAAAATATAAACGATCCTTAGCGGCGTTACACCTAAACATGATATACACTAGAGTGTAGCACCTAATTTCAAGGGTCGAATCTTGCTTATGTGCCTTAAAAATTGTACATTTGTATCTAACTTGAACACTCGAAAGAGAACTTCTTGGTAAACTGATCCGTAGTGAGTCATGTGCCAATTAAGTGTAAATATTATTTGTGTTCCATGCTGTACATTGGATGCCTAGAACTTGCCCTGTGTGTTTGCAAAGCGAAATAGAAGCTTCATTCAGTTTTAGAAGTGATATAGGTATTTCCTTGTTGATCCAGATATAAAAAAATGAACCCACCTGAATGCATTACATCTTACTTAACCCCGTTGAGCCTATAAGCCTGTTTCTTTGGTAACCACAATGTAAACTTTAACCACATGCTTGAACATGTTGTTTGAACCAATTTTTCTTCCCTCTCACTAAGCACTAGAATGATATGGAGATAATAAAAACAAAAGTGTGGGGTGGTGGTTTAGTTTAGAAGTGGAACCACGGGAATAGAGAAAAGGGTGCATACCAGGAGGTATAAAAGAAATGCGCCACACAGAAAAAAAAATTATCAATAAGTGGTAGCTTGTGTAAAGTACACCTAATGTATGGGGATGTTTAGATAAAAATGGTGGAGTGTTGGCTTACGAAATGATGAGCTTAAAAGTTCGATGTAATTGTATTAAAAGTGCTTAGGGAGGCTAGTCACTATATCCAAATGTATCCTACCTGTCCCTTAGCCTACATTACAACCGAATTAAGTCCTATTGATCTTAGACTGAGTGATGATCGATTAGTTGAGTACTACACTAGGGACAAGCCTATGGTGTATCTTTGTTGCATCTGAATGTTTCTTTCAAAGAGTGAGTGAATTCTTTCGAATTGAGTTCCTAATAGTTATCACTATCATTATACATATGGAACTACTTTCTTGTGTGATGTGAGGGCATGTGATTCACGAATGAGAAGTGTGTCTTGACTATTTTATAGAGTGGTTTGATTAAGTGCAAGTGTTGCAGGGCATAATGTTCTTGACTCTCGAGGTAAAAGTTGCTCACCTCTAGAAATAACTCTTGAGAAAACGTTCTTTGGTGTGGGTCATTAAAAAGAAGCATAGGAACTGATTGTGTTTGCAATGTGGTGAATTGCTCGAGGACTAGCAATAATTTAAGTGTGGGGTGTTGATAATAGGCGATAGAGTTGCTATTTATATCATAATTACCCATGCTTTGTTGTTTTCTTGTAAGGTAAACTGTTATTAAAATGCTTGGATTAATGCTATTTGATTGTGCATGGAATACAAGATTTGAGGAAGCATATGAAGTGTTTATAGGCAAGCATGTAGCGGATTTACCCACTCGTGAAGAACCCGAACTCAAAGGAGCAATTGAGAGAAGTGAAACGAATAAAAGGCTGAGCTTCAGCATTCCCGTGGTCTGCGCCGCGGTTTTCCACAGAGTATGCCGCGGTCGCGGCCGAGGCCGCGAAAGTTCTGTCAGAATCCAAGAAATGAAGGACCAAAAGTGTAAAAATCGGTGTAACTTTTGTAATAACTCTATATTATGTAAGGAGCTCACCCACCTTGGAGTAGACTAGTTTTTGGAGCTCATTTTGGAGAAGAAACAAGCTTGGAGATCATCCAACAACATTAGAGTTCTTTTTCTCTTTTAATTTCTTGCAAGTTATGATTATGAATCTTTTCTTAGTTTATCTTTTCATTGTTATGAGTAGCTAAGTACTTTAACCTAAGGTTTTGGTAGAACCCATTGGAGATAAATTGGTTGTTTTATTAATATAGTTGATTTGGGTTTTAATCTCTATTTGTTCATCTTTGTTTTGATAGTGGTAAATTGAAGGGCCCTCAATTATCCGTTCCTATTTAATATGTATCTACTTGAGAGAGAGTGCATATTTAGGAGAGTTGTATGAACAACATCACTTCCGGAGTATAGACGAGAGTCATAACCGATGGCTTAGAGGTTGGATTAGAGATAATGATACCTCGGATGCAATTAAAGAGAATCATATCGTGAGTTAGCTAGCGTTGCTTGAGAAAGCGCATGTAATAAATTATCATAATTACTTGAGAAAGATTTAAAATAACTAGAGTGTTCATAATTGATAGAGATATCTAAGTCATAATTATAGAACAATATACAACCAAGGAAATCAACAACGGGGGAAACTATTACCTTAGACCTTAACTTAATCGTTTACAATAAAGTTTAGTTAATGTTGTATTCATATTTACCTTTAGTTGTAGCTATAGAAACATAATCACTTGTGAATTATAACGTTTGGGAAAATTGATTGTTTGAATTAAGTAATTCCTACAAGGGTAATTGATACATTAATCCTTCGTGGTTCGACTCTGGGCTTAAATACTCAGAATATATTTGCAACGCCAGCGTAGTCTTTTGTGAAACTCGGTTGAGCGTGATCAGTCCACCTTCGCATTTTCGATGAAAAGCTTGCATTTGCGATACTGGCTTCGCATCTGCAGATCGGAGATACCAAATGTTTATTAAGTTCAAAAATGCACTCTGACGCCTATTCAAAACTCATCCGAGCCCTAGGGGCTCCAAATCAAACATACGCACAACCTCAAAAATATTTACGGACTTATCGCGCGATCAAATCGCCAAAATAACATCATATACATTGAATTAAGCCTCAAAATTCATAACACATCAAAATTTCCATTTGAAGTTCGAAACACGTTAAACGACGTCCATTTTCAACCAACCTTTACAGATAGTGCTTAAATCATATATAAGATTTGTACCGGGTGTTGAAACCATAATACGGGCCTGATACCATAGTCTTCTAATCAAATTTCATTTCGAATCTCATTAATAATTTCTAGAAAATAATTTTACTCAAAAATTTATTTCTTGGGCTTGGGACCTCGGAATTCGATTTCGGGCATACGCCCAAGTCCCATATTTTCCTACGGACCCTCCGGGACCGGCAAATTACAGGTTCGGATCTGTTTATCCAAAATATTGGTCGAAGTCAAATTTGTTCATTTTAATACCAAAACTTAGTATTTTTCTCACAGAATTCATATTTAAGCTTTCCGGCTACGCGCCCGGAGTGTGCAGCAAATCGAGGCTATGCTAAACGAGGTATTCAAGGCCTCAAAGACACAGAATAAATAAGAAAACAGGTGATGACCCTTTGGATCGTCACAAAGATTTAGTCCTTTTTGATTTGTGAATTGTAAAAGAATAATCAATTCGTTTGAATTGTAGAAGAATAATTACTTCGTTTTTGAATTGTAGAAGAATAATTGCGTTTGATGTAGAGACGCTAAATTTGAAAACAAAACTGACGAAGAAGATTAATGTGTGTGATTTGCGTTTTGGAAGATCTGGAAGAATATTTAAACCCCCAATTTTAGCGCGCCTAAATTAGGAAGCCTACCGATAAAAAGATTCCTTATTTAATTTATGATCTATATTTTGTAGAAATACTATTAGCATGAAGGGTAATATGCAAACTATAAACATATTTGATAATATGGTATATGAACAAAAATGTCCTTTCAATAAATGAGCAAGTCAATCACCAGCAGCGTGTCATTTGGGCTTGCTGACAGCCCTATTTCCGAGTCACTTTGGTCTAAGGCATCCTTTACCACCTCATGAGCCCTTTTCCCATTCCCTGCTTCTTTCCTCCATATTTTTTAGAATCTTGTCTCGTGAGTGTGCTATGGGAAATTGGTTTATGGCCAAAGCTCATTTAATGAACGTGTTGAGAGTGTTTTGTGTATTTGTGGTGGCTGATTTTGCATAGAAGATGATGGAGTTTGATGAGTGCGACGACTATGGAGGTGGCGGTGGTGCCAGGGTTCACATTTCACTAGAGAACTCAAAGATCTGTTCGGACAGAAGAAGATTATGAGAATATTTACTCTCGATTTCACTTATCAAATTTCATTATGGAAGACAATTATTTCAGAAGAATTTGCTATTATATACAGCTCCATATATAATATTATGAAAAATGAATACAATTTTTAATTGCTATTTAGTATTGGGTATAGGTCTGAACATCTAAACATGTCAAATTTAAATATTTATACCCTGTCGAGTTAAGGAATCATAGCATATACGTTTGGAATAGATTCCATTTTGAGAGAGTTGAAAGTAAAAGACGACCATGCCAGCTCATTTAAGCACTTAAAATTGTGTAAAGTACGGTTACATTTCTTCTTTTGATCAACCCCATTCTGAACTGTACAAGCTTTTTAAAAGTATATATATACCTTTTTGCATGTAGATATCTATTCAGCATTAACCATCAGGATGGAAGATCTTCCCCTTCCATTTCTTGAGAGCTTCAGCTCAATCAACACTCAATGTTTGTATTTTTTATGAATTTATTGTTTTATGTGGTAACCACACTTGAGCACCACCTCATAGTTCTTTGCTTCTTCAAGAGAGTAAAGAGCAGTCCGCCGGTGCAGAAAGCTCCGCCCCCGATATGCTCTTGATCCAAACGAGGACCGAACTACAAAGATCTATTGTGCGTATTCTTACCTATATTTCTGCAAAAAGCTATTTTCACGGCTTAAAGCCATAACTTCCCGATTACATGATAACTACTTGCCAAAGCTCCCCTTCAAAACAATAATACCCAAGAGAGTATTTGGGTATTTACTCTCTTGCTTCTCCAAGAGAGTAAATACCCAAATATGCATTATGTCAACACTTTAAGGGGACATAGACGGAGAAATTTAAAAGACTAAACACCCTTGTAAAATTTGGAAAAACGGATATGTACACTCACTGAACCAACTACACCTGATTATTCCAATTGGTATAACCACTTTGGAGGGGAAAAACATAGCAGAAAGTTAACAAATTTTCTTCTTTTAGGTTTTCATAATATAAAGTTAGGTACCAGCAGTCAAGATGAGCAGGGAATGGGGTTAGTACATGTTTCTTTCAGGCGCAACCGAAAAAAATAAGAGAATACAAAAGCTAATGCTAAATAACAGACACAAAACATCTCTTCAGAAACCGGTAAAAGATTTTACAGCGGACATACAACTGGGGCTAAGCATGGATGATGGTACATATCTTACTTCCAAAGCTTAACAAACTTGTCATGACTAGCTGAAGCAACTAAACCTGCAACTGTCGACACAGCCAAGGAAGCAATTAATCCTTCATGTGCTGTGAGAGTCATGGTCTTGTTCTCATTCATGTTCCATAGCTCCAACGACTGCAAAATACACTATATGCATTAGAATTTGTGAATCAATTCCAACATAGACAGAGCTGAGTGATTTCTTCCCCTCTACCTAAGCCTTGGTGAATAGAGTCATCCGGTACTTGGTGGAATAGGTAGAGTGCATGCAAGATGGCCCCAACACCACAGTAATAAAGAAAATCACCTCAATTATTGATCATTTGGGGGAGGGGGGAGGGGGTGCATGACATCTGGGAATTTGGGTATGTGGAGTCAACTGAGTATTAGAAAGTCTATGTTAAACTATGAACAAAAAGGTATGAAGAGATAAAAAGAAAGAAATTGAAGGCTTAAGACTAAAAAAAGTTAGAAACATGGAAGTGAAGATATTCACATCACAAAGTCTTTCAATATTCAGTCATGGGAAGGAAAAAAGAAGATATTTTGACATAGTGAAGGTGCAATGAGAAACAGATTATTTTATAAGACCTCCTTAAATCATACAACAACCGCATTACATGGTTAATTTCGAATATTCAGTGTTAGCAAGACTAGCCTCTAGGATTGGTTTTTGGTTTAAACTAGAGAGAAATACATTTCATAATATAAGATGTTTAGTATATTCTCTGCTGAAATGTGTTACCAGAACCAATATCCACTATATCTTGGGGGGAAAACATGGAAGTTTTGCAAAATAATATAGATATGACTTGCCTGGTAACAGCCGATCACAAGCAATGATGAATATGTAGGGTGGAAAACACATGAGTGGAATTTGTTGCCATTTGAACTAAGCTCATGTAGACAGTCCCCTTCACTACCCGACCTCAATGTCCAAACCCTGACAGAATCTTCACTAACCGATGCTAGGAGCTCGCCTGAGGGATCCCAGCAGACAGAATGAATTGGTTTTGTGTGACCCTTCAGAAACAATAGCAATATGTTAGACACACCATGGTCTCGAAACACAGGCAGAGCTATATTGAAACATATGATAATAGTTATTAGTGCATGTAAGCAGTCTTGGAGAAAAGTAACTAGAGAAGTTATCATTTATCTCTCCTAAGACTTTCTATGTCAGGTCATACTTTATTATGAGTAGGTAGCAGGTGCCAGTTCTCATTAACCATGTGAAAATCCTAAACTTTGCAAATGTAATAAAAGCTAATATAAAGCAATCGTAACTAGGGAAACAGAAGTTTCACGTCACCAAAAGAACCTTATAATTGTCACTCAAGATTTTTGACAAACTCATGTTCTTAGCCTACATGGAAATTTGTTCAACATGATCCCATTCATATATTTGAAAGTTGGATAAGGAAAAAATAAATGATTAAATCTCTCATATTTCTTCTAAATATCTTAGTTTTCCAAGTTGTTGAGATGGATTAGCATCTTTCAACTTCCAAAAGAAATTAGAGAAATACTAAAATAAAACAAAGTTAGTAACTTAAGTTGTACGGGCTTGTCATTAAGGAACACCAACCTTTAACGAATGCCGACAAGCTTGTGTCTCCACATCAAGTATCGATACAACATTCTCGGCAGCCGCAGCAAGATATCTACCGATGCGGGGCTGAAATCTTACCTGAGCCGTCCCACCCTACTCGAGACATGAAATAACATTAAGAAGAGATGGAAGATCATATAATTGTGCATCACTGTCCCTAATCCCCTGTTCCAATGTACATATAACAGTAGATGAACAATTTTACCTTGAACACTCTTGTGCAGCTACCATTGTTAATACTCCAATATCTTATTTCACCATCACCATCACAAGAACAGATCAGATCTTCTTTATTGGGATGGAAATCAAGTGACATTACACCAGCAGAATGCCCAGTGAAAGTCCGAAGCGAGTAGCCCGGCTGAAAACAATTGCAGGGGGAGTTAGGAAAACTTCAAAAAGAACAAAGCAAGACGAGTAAGTCTGATTCTTTTCTTCTTTGGTCGCTTAAGTTTACTGCACTATGGCCCTTCCAAAGATGTTCATTAATGCATTTTTTTGTCATGAAGAGATTCCTTGATGGCACAGTTGTATGTTCAGTAATGCAATTTTACCACAACCTCTCTCCTCTTAACCACTTAAATGAATTTGAATTGACAAAATGACAGTCATTAAAGTGTTCCACCCATTTTAAAGAAGCCAACTTGGTTTCCTTCAAGGTCAAACATCGATACAGGCCGTTTTCAAGGTAATTTAAATATCAATACATCCGCTCTCGATTAATAATATTAGTAATCTAGATGGATTCAATCAATTTTAATCATATTTACCCCTTTTAGCGGTATATAAACTACTTCCTGACCTCACAGCAAAAAAACAAATAAAAAATATTGACACGCAAAAGCTCAGTGGACAAACTAAATATTCTAGTAAACCGAAGATAATCTTACTTTATGCTGTGTTTAATTCGAGATGTTCTCTAGGAGAGATATCAAACTGAACGAGCCTAGAAGTGCCAAAAATTTATCCCAAAACAGATATAGAGCATACTCATGGAAACAGCTTATTTTTTAATGGATACTCAAGGAATCAACTTGGGTGGGAATAATCTGAATATAAACATAAAATATGTTAATAATAAAAAATAAATTATGAAACGCTAAAGACAGCATCAACTAACATTGTCAGCATCCCAAACCCTGACAGTTTTGTCAAAAGAAGATGTTGCAAGTCTTGCCATGCTTGGACTGAAACGAACATCAGTTATTAGCGACGAGTGCTCCTCAAGTGTTGTTTTTTGCTTCAAGGTATCAGTATACCATAAAACAGCCTGAAACGAAAAATAGAACATAAACGGTAATGTTATTTCTTTAAGAACCACTAAGACGGCATTAAGCACCATAACAACAACGCATTGCTTCGATGCTATAGAAACACACTTTGAAACGAAATCATTGATACTTCTACACTAACCTTTTTGTCATGACCTCCACTAGCTAGCAGTTTTCCATCAGAGGAAAAGTGACAACAAACAACTTTACTGGCACTAGCCCGAACAGAATTCACTTCATTAAATGTGAACCCTATAATCAAAGGTTCTTCTAGTCAGAATATACCCCCATTCATAATTCCAGATAAACTAGGAAGCCAACTCACTCACTTCCTAGTTGACAAATTATAGATAAAATTCATGTTATTTGCTAATAAAAAGCACCATGAATTGACTTTAAACTACAACTCTTCACAACCAACACCCAATCTGCAAAACAACAATTTCATAAAACTTTATGAAACAGATACCATAGACATACAGAGATATTAGAAAGTAAACGCACCATAGAAAGGAACATTCTTTTGTTGGTATTCTCTGAACCATTAATCTCTTTCATTTTCTTTTCTTTCTTTTTTTATGGGGGCAGGGATTAGCTGAACTACAGGCATTCTACAGGACGCATGCAAGCTTCCAGAAATCAAAGTACCAAACAATAAGTTAAGATCTGATTTAGATCTTGAAAGGCTTAGAGAGATGAAAGCAGTTGTCACTAGTTAACAGAGCTTCCATGTATAAAATTTTCCATAACTAAAACACAAGAGGAGGCGGCGTCATCATATACAACTACTTTTTAGTACAAGACCACACCAAATTCAGGACTAAATTTTAGGTTACGGAACCAAGTACACGTCACTAACCTTTACTGACATCCATACCACGACCAACTGTATCCCGAGGATCGGCCTCATCGTGAGATAAAAATGACTCAACATTATCATCAAGAGAACCATCATCCACAAACCGATCCATATCAGCCTGCACAAGATCTTTGTCATCCCACTGCCAAAATTGCGTTCAATGAGTACTGGAACAACCATTAAGGTTTCATCCACTGGCACAAGATAAAGTATTTCTATTACCAATTGATTCGACGGCGACGTAAGAGTGCCATTATTATCTGCTCCAAAGATCATCAATGGTTTCGAAGAACTTCCACTATGTTGCAAGGCAGGCATTGAAATCACATCTCCAGGTGTGTGAGTCGATGGTGTTGAGGGAGCAGAACTTGGGGAAGGTCCAGCAGTGTTTGCAGTTCCTGAGCTATTGGCAGGCCCTGAAGATGAAACAGGATGTTTTCTCTTTCTCCCAGTCTGGTTTTTTGAAGCCTTGAAAGACAAGAAAAGCATATTAGGAATCTTAACTTCAAGCCTGTGAAGTTGAGATTCAGAGTCTCCAATATGGTAATCTTTCCATTGATCCCTCTTAAGTCATGAGAGATCAAGATCTCCTATCAATAAACATATTACATAATATTTCTACTTCATATTCTATGGTGCTTGGGATGAAACAAACTAAACCATTAATAGCATGTTAGGATCATCTAGCAAAAAAGTAGCATGTAAGGGTCAGCACAACAACAATGAATTATATTAACAAGAGAAATCCTCTAGTTTCATAGCAACTTTGTTTATGCGTTTAATATTAGATAAGTGTTAGCTTGAAAGAGTATCTTTTCAAACTAGTGAAGTCCTGAAGTCAAAGATATGCAAGAAGGAAATAAAAGGGAGGGAGGGGGATATCCACGACTATAAACCCAAACCCAACAAGGTTACTGCAAAATAATGCATTAATCTTATCCCTAGAAATAGATTGGTCAATTTTCCCCATTGCCTTCTCTTTTGTTCTTTTATAAGGATTGCCTTCTCTTTTATCATTCTTCTCCAATGTTTCCTCTTCTCCCCCAGGTCTTTTTTCTTCTTTTGTTAATTCTGTGGATACTTTTCATGGGCCCTGTAATTTCTTTCTTCGTCCCCCCTCCCCCCTCCCCCTCCCCCCCCCCCCGAGGGGGGTAAGATTAACTAGCCATTCTGCAAAATAGAAGGAAGTGCTGACGTTCCAAAAAGGTAACTCCTCAGCCTAGTTCATTAACTCGATTCCTTAGTGCATCCAACAGCAAATGACCGAGAAAATTCTCTCATTAGAATGCAAAACTTCCTTGGTCGAACCAAACTTCGGTTCAGAAATTATATGGTGCTTCTTTCATAAGAAAATATTTTCTGACTGTGCTACAGCATCAATAAGAATTTGGTTTGTTAAACCGTAAAATTTTATGGCACTAAACAAAAGGACCACATGTTTTATGCCGCTAAAAAAAAGTTTCTATGATATAAACCAGAAAAGTAGAGACCTGATCATTTCCCCGAAAAGAATTTGACATGCTTCCATCTCCTGTAACACTACCAGGGCCCATAATTTTATCTTGTTGCAGACTGTGATTTGAACTCTGTGGTTGCGGACCAGAAAGCGTGTGTTGAGGAAGCTGCTGCTGTTGCGACAGTTGTGAATTACCAGTATGCTGTTGCTGTTGTTGCTGTTGGAATTGCGCCATCCTCAACTATACATGAAAAATAAGTTCCAGTGATTATAGATGCCGATAAACTATGTGATATGCTGCAATACATAGTCACAAAGTTGACACATGCAAGACCTACAGCTGAGTAGCTAACATTTCACCAAGCGATAACAAGAGATGGTACCTTGAGCAAAATATCTTGTGGAGGACCAGGACCCTGTAAAGCTGAACTCATATTTGGAACAACATCACCAACAGAATTTGAAAGGCCATCTTTGCCCATACTAGAGTTCCGATTACTAAGGAGCATTCGTAGCCTTCTGCTTTCGACGTCACTAGCAGATGGTGAGGTCAAGTTCTGCTGTGCTAGAATAAGTTGCTGCTGGTGTTGAGGTGATAGCATTTGCAGTTGATGAAAGGGCTGAGGACCCTGCATAAAAGACTTTGGCTGCTGGAGAAGCCCCGATGACCTCAGCTGATCATAGCCCTGACAAGCGTGACAGAGAAACATACATAAATTGTAAAATATCAATAAAGGTCCAAATATGCATCTCGAGCCAGTAGCGATAATACTCCCTCTCCTTTCCAATTTATGCATCTTACTTTCCTTTTTAGTATGTTTCAAAAAAAGATGCATTTCTATATTTAGTAGTTTTAATTCCAATATTCCCATTTTACCCTTGATGATACTCTCTTATAGGAATGTTATGACATTGCATGTTTAAGATCACAAGACTCGAGGGGTAATTTTGTATGTTATACACACCTTTAGTTTAAGACCACAAGAATCAAAAGTTTTCTATCCATTCTTAAACTTCATGCCTAGTCAAACTAAGGCACTAAATGAGACGGGTAATATATAACACCAATCTTTTATACACCCAAAAACAAGAAAAAAACTGCCTAAAAGATGGAAGGTTACAACTTTATATTCTTCAAAGTATAAGGGTCCAATCACTTGATTTACCGGGAGAAACCTCATACTAAGACACCTACAAAATAAGCATCAAATTGGACGCGGTGTGGAGGTTGAGGAATAGTGTAGAAGGTTAGGTGGCCGAGTGATTTTTCTTGGTCTTACTAAGTAGAATTTGTACATAATATCATCTTGTTTTAAGCCTTAGGTTTCTATTATTGCTTGTTGTTGCTTTCATTTTGGTTATCTTACTATCTTGTTGTTTCCGATGCTTTTTTCCATGGCTCCTCATTTTTGTTTCTGGCTGTTTCCTTTTCATTGTAGTTGTGCTTATGCTTCACTAACCCGGGACTCTATTGGAAACAACCTCTCTAACTCCACTAGATAGTGGTAAGGTCCGCATACACACTACCCTCCCCAGATCCCACTGTGTGGAATCATACTGGATTTTTGTTACTGTTGTTGTTGTTGCTGTTGTTATCGTTGTAGTATTTGCAATCTTCAATCCCATGAAAACAACTATGTTATATTCAATAATCAAATTCTGATACATTACATGGTCTGCTTTAGGGGCACAAAAGGTCCACTACAAGCTTAAGAACTCTCAGTAATTCCAAAGAAAAGATGTCCTTAAAGAATGCTAAATTTCAAAACCCAACGCCTTTTTTACAAGGTAATAGAATTTCCTTAATGAAAGGCATAAATACCCATATACAAGATGTATGCCAAAATAGAGAAACCTCACAAAAACCAACCCCTTATTCGCTAGCATGACCAGAAGGAGCACAATTCAAGGAAACCACTCATCAGTGGACAAGAGAAATTTTTTAAAAGTTTATATCAATGGGTACCCTGAGTGCCTCCAATTTTGGTTCCCATAAAGCAGAACCCAAAGTAGACAAATTTCACATTCACGTCTAACTGAATGTCAACAGGCACTCATCTCCAGAATTGCTAAAATAACTCTTTACCAACATCAAGTAAAAGGTTAGAATTAAACAACACTTCTAGACAAGTTGCAACAATGTAATCATGAAACAATTGAGACTTGACCGTGAAAAGGTTTCAGAGGCATTTGCAGAAACACAATGCAAAAACTTCTAATACTGCAATAAGGTATTGGCACAACCAGGTTATCTGTCAACTAACTCCTTTCCCATCAAATGAACATGTGGCTGCTTCCACTGAATCCTTGGCTAATACCACCATGTTATGACTACCATTCTTCAGGTAAACCCCGCTATATTTTTTCTATAAATAGGTAAACTTAGTTATCTAAATCGAGTCGTATACTGCCCATGTAAAAGCCATAAGGAAACCGATCTTCAGAGGCTCATATTGTCATATAGAAGCCAATAACATATAACATTCTCTATTATGAAATATAATCAAAAGGTATTTACAAGAGATGCACTGTAAAAATATACTCGCCAATAACATATAACATTCTCTATTGTGAAATATAATCAAAAGGTATTTACAAGAGATGCACTGTAAAATATACTGAAGCAAGCAGAAATTATAAGATGGAATGTTAGAAACCTACAGTGAGGGGCCATCCTTTCAAAGTCAAATTGTTGCCAGCTTGATTTGATCCTAACACAACATAGTTAAGTCAGTTCATCTCTTGATCAAAAAGAAAAATGGTTCATCTGTAAATCGAGAAATCTTTGACAACTGATCCGCGATTTCCAGTTTCCTTTTTAATACCAGCTATTCTAATTAGAAACATAAGCTACATATCAATTAGCAGGTTTGCAAAATGAAGCAAAAGCACTAAGGAGAAACAAAGATAAAATACCAGGAATAATCAGTGATCCTTCGGGACCTGCAGACCGGGGATTAAGTATTGGATTGATTTCAGTCTTTATGTCCTGTTCAAATGAAGCAACAAACCATGTAGCTAAAGATTATAATTAGTGAAATGAAACTCCTGAAGCAAAGAAACAAGAGAAAGAAGAATACTGACTGGTGTAGACCCTGGAAGTTGCTGACTACGCCCCTGAACCTGTGGGGACATACTACCGCTGGTACCGTGCAGCATTTGCCTGAAAGTAGAAAACCAGAAACACCTTAGTCCAATTTAGACAGATTAATTATGAAATATAATGCCTTCAGTCAACTGATATAAACTAAACTTCTTGGTTTAGACGCTAAAGAACCTATGCTCCAAAAGAAACAATTAAAAAAATTCTAATAAAAGTATAAAACAGGTTACTTTATCACCTCCAGCTCCACAAGATGCATGAAGCCTTCCTAGTGGAAATGTTGAAAATTTTCAACATTAAGTTCATAGATAAATAATAGTGAAAAGTGAAAACCAAATATTTTTCCTTGCATCCTTATTTTCTATGCTAACTATATGTCTCATTTTGGTATGAACTGAAAATAAATGTAGCCAATTTCATAAGCATACCCTGACGGCTGCCCAGCTGATCCTGATGCTGCTGATTTCAACATAGAAGCGTGATTTGGATCTAAAAGCTGACTGACATTCTCACCGAATCTTTGCTGAAAATAATAAAAATTCGAAGGTTAATAGCTGAAAGGCATTAGTGCTTTCCAAACCTCCATGCGAGACTGCTACCTTCATAGCTGCATCGTCTAGTCTTTCCTCATACATCTTCGTAGCTAATGCATTTGCAGTTCCAGTATTCTGTCTCAGGAGAGAGTCATTTCCAACAATCCCATTAGTTGTACCATTCAAGAGGTGGTTACCATCTCTGCGCTGCTGTTGCTGCTGAGCCTGCTGCTGCTGCTGCTGTTGCTGCTGTTGTTGCTGCTGTTGCTGTTGTTGTTGTTGCTGATGTTGCTGCCTCTGCATTAAAAGCTGTTGCATCTGCATTTGTTGTTGTTGTTGTTGTTGCTGCTGCTGTTGTTGCTGCTGCATATGTTGAGGCTGTTGGGCTTGCTGCTGCTGTTGCTGCTGCTCCCTTGCCTTCATTATTTGTGTCTGCAATTTCCAGATTTACATTAAAGACAAAGCAAATGAAAAGCTGTGCAAAACCTTGTAATGGATGAACTTTCAACAGCCCAACCAATAATGTGACATTCATCAGATAAACATTTTACTGGTAGAAAGAATGACAGCTCATTCTAGAAGCCCCATAGGAAACTTTTTATCCTAATGAAATAAATTACTAACTAAACTAGATTCTCTCTCGGCATCAGATAAAACCTTACAGATCCCAACATTTCATGATCCAAACAAATTAAAAAGAATTTTTTTTTTTTTTGAAATAGAACAAATTAAAAAGAATTTTTGATTCATCTATTTGACTGTACATTAAAGTCGTAGGAGGTTGACAGTGCATCTGCTGTACATTCACAGCAAATCAAATCAAGCATCTCTGACCACATAACAGATCATCAATATGCTAAAAACTCATATATCTAAACTAGATTATAGTAGGAATACAGGCACTTTAAAAGAGACTGAGCCTCTAGAATTCATTATAACAGGTACAGATGCTTGGTCAATAGATAGAACTGATTTCGTGTTGTATTCCCGTACAGTAAGATAAGAAAATTTCTGACAAATCTGCAGTCTGGTCACATGGACAAAGGCATGGACCGACAAGGACCTAAATATGAATGGTTGACACGGTTGGTGGACAAAATGTGGGAAGCAAGGTTGAGATGATTCGTACATGTGAAGAGGAGGTGCCGAGAAGCCTCAGTGAGAAGGTGCGAGAGGTTGGCTATGTTGGGTCTTAGGTGTGGTAGAGGTAGGCCAAAGTATTGGGGAGAGGCTGATAAGACAGGACATGGCACATCTAGAGCATACCAAGGACAGAACCCTTAATAGGAGAGCATGGAGGTCAAGAACTAGGGTAGATTAGTACGTAGTCGAGCTTTTCTTTTTTAATACCTGTAGTATCATTATTATTTGCAGATTTCCTTACACTTAGATCTCTATTACTACCGGTTGTCTCTTTTGCTTCGGTTATTTTATTATCATGTTGTTACTTCTTGTTCTTTGTCTTTTTTCCATGGCTTTCCCTTTACTGTATTTCTTTTCAACTATGTTGTAATTATGTTTTTTCTTGAGCCGAAAGTCTATCAGAAACAGCCTCTCTACCTTTGCAACGTAGGAGTAAGGTCAGCATACACAATACCCTCCCTAGACCACACTTGTAGGATTACACTGGATATATTGTTGTTGGGTTCATGTGGTTGATGAGTGGACCCAGGACATATAGAATGTCCGAAATTGGGGTTCTACGCGGCAATCCCATGCACCGCAAAAGAATGTACGCAGCCTCACCCCTACCCTGGAAGGGCAGAGATATTGTTTCTGATAGACTCTCAGCTAAAGAAAAGATGGAAAAAGCACGGATAGCAAGTAATAGCTAGACAATATATTTAGAAACCTAAATCCAAGATAGCAATAGAGAATATGAAAGAAGTACTGATAGCAAGCAACAACAATACAAGGTATGTAGAGATTAAGTGAAAGAATTAAGAAGCGTAGATAGCTTTTGGCACAACCGCTGGCTCTACAAAATATTGAGACAAGTGGAACCAACAACTTTCTAATCAAACAAACAACTGAATACAAGCCAAAAGGAAAGCATTTTTTAGCATCACTCTTATCTTCACAAGAAGTAACTTCTACTTCCTAGCAATTCTCATGTAACAAAAGAAGGAAAGCAAGCAAGAGAAACTCTTGACAAGAACTCACAGTAGTTACTTCGAAATTTCAGCTAGAGACGACAGAAGTAATCATATCGGAATAACTAACTTGGGGTCCAGTTGAATAATAAATTAAATAAGAAGGAAATTCTCTCATTAACCAACCTCAATATAAGAGGCAGCAACTTCAGAGTGCTTCTCATTGGTCCTTGCGATGAATATGTCCCAAAAAACAGACCACCACTCAAATAGAAAACCACCAGGAGCATCAATAGCTGAAAGAAAGACGATCCAAAGGTCAAAATAACGAAAACCAGAGAAAATCAACTAGGGAAGTGCAACTCTACTCTGCATAAGCTCAAATTATAATCTCACCAACAGGGTCAGATGACACTTTCCCTTCAGCTTGAAAAGCCTGAGCAGAAGCCTTTAAATCTCTCTTCACCAAATAATCATGAATATAGACATCTAGCCTGTCCAAAGTACCAAAGCCACTGTGTCAGTTAACGCAATAGATACCGCAAGAGAGATATCCATTGGTCCGAAACAACAACAACCCAGTGAAATCCCACTATAGATTGGTCCGAAACAGAAAATGAAAACCTGATTGCTCTCATCGCCAGGTGTGATCGAATTGATTATAGAAACATGAGTTCAATTAGTCACTGACTAGTAAGCAGAAAAAATATATACGGACGAGTAAACACTTGACAATCAGACAACGTTTACTTACTCTTCCTACAAAAAACAAGATCGTGTATTTTTTGTTTAACTTTTTTCACTAATGATAAACAATTGGAGCTTGAAGAGAACCTATTTGACTGCTAGAACTGCGGGTTAGAAAGAGGCCTTACTTTTCACTTGGTTCATGCTTCCAATAATCTAGATTTGGGAATATTCAGAAGAAGAAAAAAAGAGATTTCTTTTTAATTAAATTTGTTCAGTTCTTAACATTAATATTATAGCTATACAAAACCCTTAACACCCAAACACTAAGTGCTGCAGTCAGACAAAGAGAAATCTTCATATTCAGCTGGCTGATAAACACACACACACACACATGTGTGTGTGTGTAGAGAGAGAGAGAGAGAGAGAGAGAGAGAGAGTGTGTTTAAGCGATAAAAATCACAAAATCAATACCATATCAAAGCTTAAAGCTGTGCAAACCCTAGCAGCACAAGAGCTAGTGAATAAAGACTCAAACTTTCTTCAACAAAATGTATACCAAAACACATAAAACACAAAATTAAACATACCCAAAAGTGCAAATCTGGCTAAAAGGAACGAAACTATCCAAAAATTGGAACTTTAACACCAAACCCAATACCCAAAAACTGAAGCAAGCAAGAAAAAGGAAAAATAAATAATGCACAAACAACAAACATATGCTTCAATAAGAAAAGCTTACATTTTATCAGCTTCCCAGTTTGTTTGAGACATGTTGTTTAGTCCAAAAATTCAAACAAACTTTCCTTAATAATGTCAGATCCTTGAAAAATAAAAATAAAAAGGTTACTAATTAATTGAAAACAAAAAACAGAATAAAGAGAAGATATAGAAAAAGCATAAGTGTGTTTGTATATACCCTTTTTACATTTGTGTTTTTTGCATATAAAATTGGAATCTTGGAGAATGGATGGACACAAACTGACGAAAAAAGAAAAAAATACTAACTTTTTTTATTTTCTACAGCTCTTTTTTAGTGTTTTATTCAACTCTGTTTTTCTCAGGGCACTGAAATGCTCCTTCTTTTTCTGATGATGGGTTTTGGAGAAAAAAAAAGGGGGGGGTTTGGATTTGCTGGAGCTGATGTTGCAGATATTGTAATTGTTCTGTAAGTTGAATTTTGCATAACAAGCCCTTGCTTCTTATCTAATTTTCTATACAAGTCCTCGTAGAATAAAGCTGATTTATTCCTTAGTTCTAAAAAGCCCTTTACTATTGAGTAATTAACGCTGACGACTTCTGTAAAATAGAGTTGATTATTATAAATTAGCACGGACAAAAATGTCATTTCAAATATTTAGTCTTTCGACAGATGGTCCTAACGCTGCAGTATATTTGCGTAAAAAGTCCCTTAATTTTAGTGATTTTTCGGTTTCTTTTTTCACATTCTAGATCTTCAATTCTTCATTAATTTAATCTAGAACCTTATGAATTGATCAGTGTCGGGTAGGTTGACAAGCTGGTGAAATGACAATTTTATCCTCTGGTGTCAAAAAGGGTTAAAGTGGTTTTGATTAAACTTATAATTAGGATATTTTGTCATTTAACCTAAGTTTAAAACAAGTCAATTGAGTAAAACTAGTGATAACGTCTTTTAAAAGTGGAATCTAGTAATCTAATCGGCTTTACTTGCAGGAAACAATTGTTACATAAGTATTAACATTTTATGTTATGAAAAATAGAAATGAAAATATGAAATATTAGATTGGATTCCGTGGCGAATGTAGTACTCAGACACCGAGTTTATATAAACCACGTACTTTCGACAGAACTCGAGAACATAATTTTATGTAAAATTATTAATAATATAATAAATAGTAAGTCTAAATTCATAATTCTAAAAATAAACTTAAAAAATTAAAGTAAATCTATAAAATTTATTATATCTTAAATCTGCCTCTGATTTGATTACTGGTCAAACAAATACGACTATGGCTTTCATGTGTTGTAGGTGACACATGATAGGTTCAAATTAAACATTCTTATTAGAAGTCCCACATATGCACAAGTAGAAAGAAACTTAATAATACTTAATAGGAACTTTGAAGTTGTTGACAATAAATAACTGCTCAAAAAGCTATTTATTGAACAAAAAAGGTAAAGAGCTTTACTTGGGCCTTGTTCGTAGTTTTAAAGATTAAGTAGTATGAATATAAATATATATTTTAATATCAAAATGTATATTATGATTTAAAATATATGAATATTAAGATGTGCCTTAAGATTTAAATATTAAATAATTTAATCTGTTTGGTTTTTAAGCATTTGAATATATATAATTTATCTTTATTTAAAATTAATAAATATAAATTCAAATAAAATAATAATTAATCTAATATTTCAGTGGTTAGTGGTGGTTTTTGGTAGTAGCTAAACGGTGATTGGTAACAATAGCGATTGTAGTTGATGGTGGTAGTGATAGTTAATAATGGTGGGTGGGTGGGTGGTGGTTGTGGTGGTGGTGGGTGGTGGTATTTTAAGATGGCGGATAGTGTCGCCTATGGTTATTGAGGGTGGTGGGGTGGCTGAAGGTGGCAGTAGAGGTGGGGGGTGATTGGTAGTGATAATGACAGCGACTATAGTTGAGGATGGTAGTGGCATGGTAGTTGATAATAGTAGGCGGACGACAGTTATTAATGAATGTGGATGATGACATCTTAATGAAATTAGTATTTTGATTATTTGTTATATTTCTTAATCATGCAAGCCTATTCAAACTCATTAAGTTGTTGTAAAGTAAAAAAAATACACTTAATGATTAAGATTCAAACTTTAAAAATAAACTCACTTAATATTTGAGATTTGAATAATCAAGATTAAGATCTCCATTAAGTGCAAACAAACGAGATATTAAAGAATATTTTGACTAATTTAAAATTTGAAGTGAAACCATACAAGTGAAAGTATGGTATCAATATCGGATTTTTTGGATTATAAAATAAATTTCAAATCAAAATATAAAAACAATTTGTATTTATACAATGTAGCATCTTTTTTTTTTTGAATGTTAATAGGAGTTATATATATATATATATATAAACTTAAGCATTGTCATGCATATTACAGGTAGCTTCACCTATGGTGAAGTGATAATTTGGTGAGGATGTCGACATCCCTTCCATCTTTATATTTTGGTTCCCTAGACAAACTAACATATTACATACTGCCTTCGATAGTTTTTTAGACAAAATATGTTCTCCGTTCATGTAATAGCTAAGAAGTTTTCCACAAAATAGGCGCTGATACTAATATTCTTGCTCATTTATGCATATACTGGTTGATATCCTGGTTCTTTGCCTCTTTTGCTAATGCGTCGACCACCTTGTTTCCTTCCCTGAAGTTATGCCTCAGTACTAGGCCCTTCTCTTGGTGCATTAATGACCTGCAAGATGAAATGATGTTGTTTAGTATGGCATGGCCGTTGTTAATAGCTTTGATGACTTTTGTAGAGTCAGTTTCTATTTTCAAAGGATAATGTTTGAACTTTTGAGCTATTATTAGGCTTTCATATAAGGATAGAATCTCCGAGTGAAGAGAGCATATGGCATTGATATTTTTTTGGAGCCCAAGTATACAGTTTCTGAAGACTCCTCCTACTCCGCTATTTTGATCATCATAAGCTCCATCGATGTTCAGCTTAGTCAAATCCTTGTCAGGGGGATGCCATGAAATAGTAATGGTAATTGTTTGAGTTATAGGGTTGTGGTTGGAAACTAAAAATGATATTTTTTTTGCCATGGTTTATAATATTTTTTATGGAGGGACGATGGGTGGTATTGTTGGTATTGTTGTTGTTTCTGTTAAGCCAGATTCCCCAGATAACAAATGGAAATAAGTGCTGCCATATGATGAACGCATTTGTAAAGCTTGAGTCTTGGTTTTTTAGGGTTAGCAGCCAATGCATGTCAGATTTAGGGTTTGTTGTGATGCCTAGTAGAGTCCAGAAACTTTTACCAATGAAGCAGTCGATGAAGATATGCCTTGGAGATTCTTCTTCTGCATGGCACATGACACACATATTGTCTATGTTGATGCCTATGTGGTGAAGGTATTGACAACATGGTAATTTGTTGTGTAAACACTTCCAGAGAAAGTATCTGATCTTATTGGTGCAGTTGAGTTTCCAGATCCATTTGAAGTCTATTGGCTGCATGATTTCTTCTTGAAGAATTTTTTTACAAGATTTTGAGTTGAAGATGCCATTGGATGAAAGGGACCAAATCGGGGTGTCTACTTTCATGTCAAGTGGAAGAGGAATTTTCTTGATATTATTAAGAATCTCTTGAGGGATGTTGAAGGAAAATTTTGAGAGATCCCATTGCTTCTGAACAGGAATGTCTTTATAGTCATATTAGCCTCTCCATGGGAGAGTGGGCCTGTTATAGAGAGCCTAAGAGAGTTGCTTTTTGGAATCCAGTTAGAGGTCCAGATATTGAGGTTAGAACTTTCGCTGGGTATCCAGGTGATACCTTTGGAGCATATAGATCAACCTTTGAGGATGCTTTTCCAAACAAATGAGCCATTTATAGTGTTGGTTCGTTGGGAGTACTTGTGGATAAGAGTGCTAGCCCAAGGGGAAGTGGTATTTGTAAGAAGTCTCCAAGAAAGGTTGAATAGAGTGATTAAGTTTTTGTCGATGGCCTTAGTTAACCCAAGGCCACCTTCTTCTTTAGGCCTAGCAATATTATTCCAATTTACATAGTGAATTTTCCTTATATCATTATTGGAACTCCATATAAGTTTCGTTGGATGCGATCTATTTGTTTCAAAGTTTTTTTTGGTAGTAGTGTGTACTGCATGGCATGACTAGGAATGGAGTTTAGAGTGGAGATAGCTAGGGTAGTTCTTCCTGCTATATTGAGGAATTTACCGTTCCAAGAGGCCAGTTTCCTTTGCATGTTATCAATGATGTATTTTGATAATCTTTTGGAGATGGATGGTTGTTAAGGATTGGGTATCCCATGTACTTTCCAAAGGAATTGTCAATTTTAATATTAAAGTAAGAAACAACCTCTCTAGCATTATTTGGGTGGCAGTTCTTAGAGACTATAATTTTTTATTTTTGAAGATTGATGTTTTGGCCTGATAGTTTATAAAAAAGGGAGAGGCTATGTTTTATTGCTTTGCAAGATTTCTCATTTAGTTTGTACATGAGAGTCATGTCGTCCGCATAGAACATGTGAGAAATACCTATATCATTTGGGTTGAGATGGATAGGATCCCATTGACAGATGTCCACTTGATGGGATATGAAATATGAGAACAGTTCCATACAAAGGATGAAGATGTAGGGGGACAAAGGGCATCCTTGTTTTATACCCCTGCTGGGACTAAAGAATTCAGTTCTGGAGCCGTTGACTATGATAGCAATTCTACTGGTGCATATGCAGTTTAGGATTAAGGTGGAGATACCTTGAGGGAAGTTAAAGTATTGAAGCATTTTGCGGATGAAGGACCATTCAAGACGATCGAACGCTTTTTCTAGGTCTAGTTTGAGAAATCATGCTGGATTTTTTTCCTTTCATTTTTTTTAAAATTACTGATAATTTCTTGGATCATAATGGCATTGTCACTTGTTCTTATCCCCTTTATAAAGCTAGCTTGGAAGGGACTGATTAGTTTATCAAGGAAAGGTTTGATTATGCTGGCAATGATTTTTGCAATAATCTTGTATATGGTATTATAGAGGCCAATTGGTCTGAATTTTTTCAGATTGTTGGCATTCTTGATCTTAGAGATTAGGCAGATAAAGGTATCATTGGTTTTTGGAGGCAATATCTTGTTGTTAAAAATTTGATAGCAATTTTTTATCACTGATGGCCTGACAATGTTCCAATATTTCTGGTAAAAGAAAGGATAGATGTCGTCCGGGCCTGGTGCCTTAAAAGGTTTAAAAGAGAAGACATCATTTATGATTTCATTGAGATGAAGAGGTTTGTCCAATATGATGATGGTTTCCTTATTAAAGGAAGGTATTTTATATTTTCATTGGCCCAGCGGGTAGAGTCATGAGAGGTGGTAAAGGCATTGTTGAAGAATTCAGTAGTGTGGTTAAGAAGGTCAATTGGATTATTAATCCAGTTACCTATGTCATATTTATAATAAATAATCTTATTCCTCCTCCTCCTATTAGTAGCCATAATATGAAAAAACCTTAGTATTTGCATCACCACCCTGGACCCAAGAGACTCTGGCCCTTAATTTCCAGTAGTCGTCTTCAATTTTTAGAAGATTGTTGAAGTCAGATTGAAGCGTTCGTTCTAGATTTTGAAGGAAAATACTTGTATGGTAATGATGGAATTCTTGGATGCCTTTTAGTCTAGCTAGGATTCTATTATTGTCCTTACGAATGTTACCAAAAGTAGTATTGTTCCAATCTTTAACCTTTTTAGTAAAATTTTTGGAGGATTCCTAGTGGTCAATTCCTTTCCAATATTCTTTTACAAGGTTATGAAAGCTACGGTGTCTACACCAGAAGGATTCTAACCTAAATGGTTTTGGAAGACTGTTGGTAGTGTTAGGAATTAGGTTTAATAATATAGGGTTGTGGTCCGAGTGAATTTTAGGGAGGTGAGTGACTGAGGCGTTAGGAAAAGCACTAATCCAATCACTATTAGCTAAAATTTTGTCTAACCTTTCCATTATCAGGCCTTTGTTTTTCCGTATGTGGTTGGACCAGGTAAATTTACAACCCTTATAGCCTAAGTCATTGAGGCCACATTTATTAATACAATTCCTAAGAAATTTGGTACGTCTACTATTAACTGATTTACCTTCTAATTTTTCATTGGAGTCTAGTACATCATTAAAATCACCCCTACTAACCATGGGCCTTTAAATTGATCATGCAGACTAATGAGGTTGTCCCATAAGCAATTCCTTTCTTTTACTTTATTACTAGCGTAAATAGAGGTAAATAGCTAGGTAATGTTAGTGGGAATTACCTCTATAGTAACACTGATCTCCTGGTTCCTTCTAACAAAGCTATGCACGTTGACAATCGTATGATTCCATAGAATGACCATACCTCCAGATTGGCCGTTAGATGGGATCTCGATCATATCGGTAGAGCCAAAAAGGTTGAGGAGGGCTATGTGGTTATCCATACGAGTTTCCAGAAGAGTAACCATACTAGGTCTATGGGTGTCAATCATCTCCCTGAAGTGGAGCCTGAAGGTGTCGCTATTACCCCCCACGTATATTCCAGATAATGAAAGAGATTGTCCTAATCATGGTCAGATTCCAATTGTGGAGATCCTCGTTCTCCAAATTTTGTGGGGCATGGATTGGGTTCCTTATTTGGAATGGAATAAGAATCATTGCGTGTTGTCCTAAGGTTGGATCTGGGGGTGGACGAATGTCCATTGTGCATTTGTAGAGACCTAATGGGCATTTGAGAATTTGCCTCTGTTCCTGCCACTCCAAGAAGATGAAGACTTTTACGTCTTCTAGGTTTGAATTGTCTATTATTAGTTTTGGTACTATGTTCAAGGGTTCCACTTCTTCTTCTCCCATGGCTTATTGCTGGTGAGAACATGGTTGTGCATGTGATAGTGGCGTGGTTTGGTGAACAATGTTGGTCATGTTGTGGGCATTGTGTGTTGGTTTTTGTAGTGCATGGGTGTCCTAGGGGGGTGAATACTGGGTTCAGGGAGGTTGTTATCTCAGGCGTGAAGAAAGAAAGGTCGGCTGATGGCATGGCTGACGAGAGAGGAACAAAGTGAGGGGGAATGAGCCAGTCCCCCATCATCGTTTGGATTGCATGTGATGGTAGATTTGGAGTAATTGGTTGCAAGATGTTGTTCAGCCCGATGTGGTTCATGTAATTGCTCATCGAGAGGTGGATTCCTTCTGAAATTAGCTGAGCAAGGTAGTGTGAATTGTGTATAACTATGATCGTTTCTCTCCCGTTCAACATGATGGTGAAGGAGAGGGCTTGGCCCATCAAGCCCATTTTACCCAAGAATGTGGATGGTAATTCTCCGGCATGGGAGGTTGAACTAGTATTATTGGTGGTTGAGGAGAGGATTGTAGTGAAGGCTGATTTGGGTTGGGGTGGTCTGCCATGTTTTGTTGGAGACGAAGGATTTGAATTAGTCTGAAACGTCTCCTGTTGGTTGGAGGCACCCTGTTTGGTAGTGGAAGTCTGGGCATTGTGGGAAAGGAAAGGAGTAGATTTAGAAGAAGATTTTTCCTCTTGGGAATGTGCAAGATCAGACTCAATGATTGTGAGATCTTCTTGCATGTAATGAGATTGGGATAGCGTATTGAATTTATTAGAGTGAGAGGAAAATTGTTCATGACAAACGTGTTTAGTGGCTTTGTCCATTTGGCAGCAGGAAACTTGAAGAGATGACAAGTGTAAATTATTTTTCATGCTTCCATTGTAGGAGGGGGATTCAGGGAGTGTAGTAGTAGTATCAGTGGGAGTGGTAGGAGGGTTAGTGTCCTTATAGGTGTCTTTAGGGCGTCTGGTATTGGGGGGTACGTTAGTAGGTAAAAAAACTTTTTGTTTTTTCCTTTATTATTAGAGTTAAAAATTTTCTCACCATTTGGATTAGTATCTATAACCATATATTTAGTAGTGTTTTTAAAGGAAAGATTGTGGGTATTACTTATGTTAATAGTAGTTTGAGCGTGATTAGTGGGTGAAAAACTTTGCTGTGTCAAGGGATTTTCTAATGCCAAGGGACTTTCTAATGCCAAGTTTTGGGAAGTATGTGAATGACTTTTAGAGGTGGGAGTCGTTAAAGGAAGTGTTAGATCTTGATGAAGTTTAGAGGACTGATTTTTATTTGTAGTTTGGGAATCATTTTTATTTATGTAGGGTTTTGCTTTGTAATTAAAGAGTTGAGTTGTAAGAAATTTACCTGAAGAAGCTTCATATATTTTAACGTTTATACCTGGATTTGGTGTGTACTCCTTGATCACAGTCTGTTTTTTTACCTTTCTTTAAGGAGACGGTTTGCCTTCGTCTGTTACTGTGATTTCTTCATTTAAGGAGGGTTTTAGGTTGTCTTGTTGCACTCCCATTGTTTGCTCCTGCAAGAAATTATTCACCTGTAGCTTTTTTCCTTTTATTGCTTAGGCTTCTAGGTTAAGGTTGATTTTTATGCATTGGCTTGGGGAGTGACCTAGGTAGCCACAGTTTCGACAGAGGAGTTTTTATCCGTCATTAAGGATCTGTTGCTTGTGAGAGCCAATCCAAACAACGATTTGACTTGTTTGTTAAAGGGTAGTTCAATGCAGATCCTTGCACATCTGCCTCTGAGAGTTGCAGATGTGCATACATCCACTTTGAGGAGACAGACTATTTTGTTTACCACTTTGAATAGGATTTTTTCATCATAGAACGCAGTGGGCAATTCAGGCAGTCGAACCAACAGAGCAGTGTAAGTTTGTTTGGCTCTAGATGGAACGAAGTTAGGCTCCCATATTTGTACAGATAGGAAATCGCCAAATATGAACCATGGTCCTTTTGTAAGTCAGATATCATATTTTCCTCTCTGTTGAATTTTACCGTGTAGTATCCTTCTTCCAGGTCGATGAGGGGGGAAGGCCTCAGAGGGTTTCCATAGTTCTGTTATCTTGCGTTTTAGCACATGGTGGAGGATTTTCTTTTCTTGTAGCTTGATTATTACAGAGAATCTCCATAGGTAATAGATGCGTTGTTTGTCTTCTCCACTTATCAGTACTATATTGTTATTATATTGTTCCGACGAAAGATCTTCTAGTTCCATCTCATTGAAGTCAGTTGTTGGTTGTTGTAAGTGAGGTGGTATGGAGGATAATGAAAGGTTTTTTTCGTATTGATTGGAAAGCAAAGTTTCTTTAAAGTATGGAGGAGTAGTTAATAGGTCATGTGTAAGATCAGGTAGTTTAGGGGAGGGTTCTTCTTGGAATTTGTTGTTGTTCATTGTTGGGTTCTAGGAGTTTAATGCAGTAATATAGTAAATGTTGGGAATTTGCAGGGGCTGTGTTAGCAAGCAAGTGATGGACGTTTTATTTTTAGAGAGAGAAGATCTTCCTTCTCTCTACAGCATATTTATGACACCTATACAATGTAGCATCATCATATGCCTCATTGTTATTAATTTTATAGATGTATGACGCTTTTATTGATAATTGTTGGCATTTTAAAAAAAAAATGTTTTTGTAGTTTATGTTTGATATTGGATAACTACATCAATTAAAGTTCGATTACAAAATCGAAAGAAATACTAAAGTGGTATTATTCGCAAGAAAACTAAAAGATAAGTGAATAGTCGAAGACACTCTTAAACAAATTATTTGCATGCTTAAGAGCCCGTTTGGCTTAGCTGATTTAGAGTAGTTGATAAGTATATGTGCTGAAAAGCAATTTTTAGAGCTGAAAATGATTTAAAAATAAGCAGTTATGCATTTGGATAAAAGTTCTAAAATTAACAATAAACAACTAAAGAATTGGGTATATAAGGAATTTTATTTTTTTAAAAAAATATTTAACGGATATAATAGTAAATATTTTGGTCAAATCTAAACTGCTTATAAGCTGAAACTCCCCCAACTTATGCCTTTTGGCTTATTTTTTGCTTATAAGCATTTAACTTATAAGCACTATTAATTTTAACAAATACGTAGATAAGTCAAAAAGTGCTTATAAATCAATTTGACCAACTTACAAGCCTAGTCAAACACCCTCTAGGTATAAAATCCAAAATGGTACCCTCAAATAACTGATTTGTAATCTCTCTTATTTATATAATATGTATGTGTATGTGATAGCTAATTTATCCTCCAATGTAGTACATAATTCGTGGTAGCTAATAATTCATATTGAGTAAGAATACGAGGAAAGGTACTTATCGACTTGGAGAAGGCGTATGACAAGGTCCCGAGGGAGGTGCTATGGAGGTGCTTGGAGGCGAAGAGTGTGCCAGAAGCCTATATCAGAGTAATCAAGGACATGTACAATGGAGCTAAGTCTAGGGTTAGGACGGTGGGGGGCGTATCAGACCATTTTCATGTGGTAATGGGGCTCCATCAAGGATCGGCGCTGAGCCCCCTGTTGTTCGCCTTAGTGATGGATGCTCTGACCCGACATATCCAAGGGGATGTGCCTTGATGTATGCTCTTTGCTGATGATATAATATTGATAGACGAGACGAGGGCCAGTGTTAGTGAAAGGTTAGAGATATGGAGACAGACCCTTGAGTCTAAGGGTTTCAAGATTAGCAGATCTAAGACAGAATATCTGGAGTGCAAGTTTGGCGACGAGCCGAGTGGGGTAAGCGGGGAAGTGAATGCTTGGTTCTCAGGCCATCGCCAAGAGGGACAGTGTGAGCTATCTTGGGTCTGTGATCCAGGGGGACGGAGAGATTGACGGGGACGTCACCCATCGGATATGAGCGGGGTGGTCAAAGTGGAGGCTAGCTTCAGGGGTCCTGTAAGACAAGAAAATTCCGCACAAACTAAAGGGGAAATTCTACAGAGCCGTGGTTAGACCTGCAATGTTGTATGGGGCGGAGTGCTGGCCCGTGAAGAACTCGCATGTTCAGAGAATGAAGGTTGCGGAGATGAGGATGCTTAGGTGGATGTGTGGGCACACCAGGTAGGTAGGGGTGGCCCCGGTGGACGAAAAGATGCGGGAAGCGAGGCTGAGGTGGTTCGGGCATGTTCGGAGGAGGGGCCCCGATGCCCCGGTGAGGAGCTGCGAGCGGTTGGAGATTGTTGGTGGTCGGCGAGGGAGAGGGAGGCCTAAGAAGCATTGGGGAAAGGTGATTAGGCAGGACATGGCCAGAATGCAGGTTACCGAGGACATGACTCTTGATAGGGGAGTCTGGAGGTCTAGAATCAAGATTGTAGGTTAGGGGCCCATAGGTGATTAGTGTTGTAGTATGGTAGTTCCTGCTTGATATTACTGCATGCGACTGTATTTATGTTGCTTATGTTTTCATAACTATTTACGTTACTTTTGTGGGAGTACCTATGCTTTATTATTTGTTTTTGTCTTGCTTGTGTTTCTAATTTTATCTCTGTTTCTTAATGCAGCTTTCCCATTTTTACTCTACTCGCCGAGGGTCGATTGGAAGCAGCCTCTCTGCCCTTTCGGGCAGGGATAAGGCTCGTCTACATATTACCCTCCCAGACCCCACCTGGTGGGAGTATACTGGGTAGTTGTTGTTGTTGTTGTTGTTGTAATACGAGGAAAAAAATATAAGCAGTCAACAAAAATAAATTCACTAAGACAAAATACTATTTATAACTAGTCATTGCTTACTTTGTAGTAATTATTTTGATTATTCCCAAATATGAAAATTATCAGTTATGTCCATTTATAAGTAGTTCATCACAAAAATTGATCAATTCATAAAATATTACTAATATTAGCCAATTAGTTATTTATAGCAAAAAAAAATCAAATTTTTGCTTTCTTTTGAGTGAATGTTATTAGAATAGATTGGGAACATCTTAAGAAGTTTGAATCTCAGTTTTTGGATGATTTGGTGAAGATTTGAGGTGGTTTGAATTGAAAATTTGAAATAAAAACTGAACATGAAAAAATGATATGTGTATCACATTATGTATCATTTGTGTATTATATATGTATCATATTTGTATCAATTCTGTATCACGTGTATATCCATATATATCTGTGTGTGAGATACATGAGTGATACATTTTTGATACATGTGTCGCAGTAGAATTTTTTGAACTCGATTTAATTATGAATTTTGATACAATTCCAATCCAGATCACCTATAATATTCCTCAAATTTTGTATATTGACTTATTTGTTTGTTTTCAATATATTTTAACTATACTCATTGAAAAATTTCCTTTTTTGCTTAGACTTTTGGAATTGTATATTTTTTATCACCTTATTTGCTACCTCATCCATAAAATTTCCTTTCCATCGTACATCTAATGTTGCTAATCACGTTTAAAAATATGAAAGAAGATTTTTGTGTGTGATTATTTGAGAGAAAGAACCTTATTTATTTAGTTTTTCAAATTTTATATGTGCTTGACTAGTTTTAGTAAGTATATGATTAATAGCTAGAAAAAAAATTGAAACTTGTTTGGAACATTTATATAAATTTCCCTATCCAATACAATGTAACTTCATGGAAATATGGTGAAGATTTCCAACGAGAGAGTTCTAAAATTTCAGGCGTATATTCAAATAAATTAGTTACATAGACGTCCCCCCACCCCCCCCCCCCCCCCCGAAAAGGGAATCAAGTCAACTTAAAAATATAACAAGTTACTAGCATTTTGACTATCCAATACATGTAACACACTGAAGCTTCATTTGCTAAATCATTGTAAAGGAAATTCTTTCGTACGTTATATAAATACTGAAAGTTTAACATATCAAGATAAATTCTAAATTTAAGATAAATTTTAAAATATTAGAAGTCTATTACGGTTATCTGATAGCTATTCCACCCAAATCCTAATTTATGCCTATAAATAAGGTTATATATGTCCTTCAAAGACGATCTCAGCAATTCAATAAACTCTCCGAATATGCACAAAGAGGTCAAATATGAGATCTTCGAAATTTCGTGAATCTCTTGGAATAATCATTAAGAGATCAATGACATGTCAAATATGTCTGGCATACTACGCTCAAGAAATCTCGAATCACGTAGAACAAATCGGAGGGAATAATCAAGGGATAAACAAAGTTGTAACATGCAATATTTATCAATAAAATTATTTTTTTTATTTATAGTTGTTTGTGATTGTAGTTTTATTTTGATCTGCATAAATTTATTGCAAACAAATTGGCACGCCCAGTGGGACCAGTTATGGCGTTCATCTCTTCCCCATACAATTCAAATACTTCAAGTTTCAAGATCATCTGTTGTGATGGTCGGGTACTTCAAGTTTCAGCAAGCACACACCTCGACAAACCTTGAAGTATGAGACATTTATCGGCATTGAAATTTTAACAGATTAAGATAAATCCTAAATTCAAGACAAGTCTTAAAAAGTTAGAAGTATATTAGGATTACCTGGTGGCTACTCCACCCAAACCCAAATTTATGCCTATAAATAAGGTTATATATGTCCTTCGAAAACGATCTCAGCACTTCCATAAACTCTTGGAATATGCACAAAGAGATCAAATATGAGATCTCCGACATTACATGAACATCTTGAAATATTCATTAAGATATCAAAGATATGTCAAATATGTCTTGGTAAAAGTCATATGTTCGAGAAATACGCCGCTAAGGCCCTCAAATCACGTAGAATAAATCGAAAGAAATAATCAAGGGATAAACAGTAATGACCCGAGCGGTCGTTTTGAGTATTTTGCACTTTTCTCACCAATTCTCGGGCATGACTAGTCCCATATGATGTATTTTGACTTACTTATATCGACGATTTGGGTTTTCAGGTTAATCAAATTAGATTTGGAAGAATGATTCTCAGCTTGAAATTCCAAATTTGAGAGGTTTGACCAAGTTTTGACTTTTTAGTAGTTGAACTCAGATTGAATTTGTGATGGTTCAGTTAGCTATGTTGAGTGATTTTGGACTTAGGAGTGTGTCCGGAATGTGATTTGGAGGTCCGTGGTAGAATTAGGCTTGAATTGGCGAAAGTTGAATTTTTGGCGATTTTGATCGACAGTGAAAATTTTGATATTAGGATCGGAATAGAATATCGAAAGTTGGAGTGGGTTCTTAGTATCATTTGTGACGTATGTGCAAAATTTGAGGTCATTCAGACGAGGTTTGGTAGGTTTTGGTATCATATGCAGAATTTGGAAGTTTAAAAGATCTTAGGTATGAATTCGAGGGTAATTTGGTATTTTGATATTGTTTTGAGTGCTTCAAAGGTTTGACTAAATTCGTATGTTGATATGTGACTTGTTGGTATTTTTGGTTAAGATCCCGAGGGCCTCGGGATGAATTCAGACGGTTAATAGAGAGTTAGGAAGTGGAATAAGGCATCTGAAGTTGCTGCTTCTGATATTTCCGCGCATGCGGAGCGGGAATCGCATGTGCGATGGTCGCATATGCGGAGATGGACCACAGATGCGTAATTTAGAAAGCAGTGGCAGGAGCCGTATGTGCGAATAGTGGAGCGCACCTGCGAACCGCAGGTGTGATATTTAGACTATACAAGCGGTTTCATAGGGAATAAGTGGGAACCACACCTGCAATGGATTTTCTGCAGGTGCAGCATCGCAGAAGCGACTGTTGGACCGCAAATGCAGTATCTCTGAGCCGAAAGTATAAATTATGGACTTCACGAATTTTGGGCCATTCTTCACCATTTTAGTCAGCTTTGGAGCTTTTGAGTGCGACTTTGAGGAGGAATTCAAGGGTTTATCAGTAATGTAAGTGTCTTGAGCCTTACTACTCGTATATGTGATGATTTCCCATTGTTTAATAATGTAATTTGTGAAGATTAGGGGTGAAAATGAAGGGTTAGAGGTTGGAATTTTTGGAGAGTTTGATTGAGAATTTGAGGGATCAAATGGAGTCAAATTTTGATAAATCTTGTATTTATGGACTCGTGAGTGAAAGGGTTTCTGGTTTTGTAATTTTTATCGAATTTTGAGATGTGGGACGGGAGCAAGGTTTGAGAGGATTTCGGGATTTGTGCTTAATTTGATTGCTTTTCTTGTGGAATTCATTCCATTAGCTTATATTGATGGTAATGTTCCGGTTGTGTAACGACCCGACTGGTCATTTTGAGTTTTTTTTACTTTGATCGCCAGTTATCGGACATGACTTGCCCCATGTTATGTATTATGACCAATGCAGGTCGTTGGTTTTGGTTTTCAGAAAATTTAGAATGAATTTGAAAGAACAGTTTCAGTACCATGATTTCTCTCTTTTGTTCATTATTCTGATTTTGTCTATTTTAGGCCTTGTAGTGGATTTGCATATGATAGATGCTCGTGACTTGTGACACCACGATTAGGGATGTGGTGGGTTATAATTTCGTTAATTAATATTATTGATTCATATTTTTGTTGTTCATTTATGCTTATCTATATTTGAAAGAGACGAGTTGGGTTAGTTGGCTAGCCTTGTCTTCACGAGAGGTGCCATCGTGACCGGTGCGGGGTTTGGGTCATGATAAGTTGGTATCATAACCTAGGTTACATAGGTCTCACGAGTCATGAGCAGGTTTAGTAGAGTCTCGCGGATTGATACGGAGACGTATGTATTTATCCTAGAAAGGCTGCAAAACCTTTAGGAAAACTTCGCATTCTTGGAATTCTTATCGTGCGTCCCTGATTCAGCATGAAAAAAACTCTTGAAATTCCTTCCACTCGTTTGTATGCGTGGATGAGCGCTCAGTATCCAATGTGCCTTGATGGCTTGTGATTCCCCGATCAAGGGGCGAGATGCGATCTCTGTGAGTTTGATGGAGTCTGGAGGACTTGAGGCTGGATCTTTGCCTATGGATTGAGCACTGCGGTGCTGATGGTGTGAGTAAGTGTTTTAAACTTATATGTTCGGTATTGTCCCTATTGGTGGGAGTGACGGTTGGATAGCCATGCGATGAGTATGTTGGTACTGCAAGATGTATCTATGTGACTTGGAAACAATGAGGATGGTCTACTGGATGATAGATGAACTGTTAAGTGTTTTATTTCCATTGTGATTGGATGTGTGGACCCGAGTGATGGGCGCGTGAAGAATCTTTTCATGTCTCCTAGATGGGAGTGAAGTAAATTTTATGTTGCGGTATGAGTTCAGACTCAGAAAGACTAAGTGCTTGTGTAATGTTTATGATGATAGAAGGTATACAAAACTGTTATATTGAGGCAAAACAGGTGGGTTATCCCCTGCGGAGTGTTCCGAAGTGGTGTGATCCTTATGTGTGTGTTAGAAGATCTCATGTGTAATGGAAGGGTACGTGTTTAAATTTGAAATCTTGGATTTTCTTAAGAGAGTCGGTTGACTATTGCGGGGTTGAATGCGGGATTTACAGAAGATTTAAAGTACTGGATGATCTGTGTTTCACAAACTTACAAATGATTTGAGTTTAATCTCACTATGGTATTGTGTCATCAATAGAGTAAAAGTGTTATGAGATATTGAGTGTATCTTGATTTATGGCTTCGAGCCAAGTGGGGGAGTCTGCTGTGAGCAGTTGATTGCATGGTTATGTACTATTACAGGGTTGAATGTAAGATTTGCAGAAGATTTAAAGTACTGGATGATCTATGTTTCACAAACTTATAAATGATTTGAGTATAGTCTCACTATGGTATTGTGGCATCAATAGAGTAAAAGTGTTATGAGATATTGAGTCTATCTTGATCTATGGCTTCGAGCCAAGTTGGGGAGTCTGCCGTGAGTATGATTGCACGGTTAGGTACTACATTTGTTCTAGTTTGGGGCGTGCGAGTGAGTTAGCTATGGATAAAGTAAAGGAATTTTTTTACAAAGGTTATACTATGCTTCATAGGGTATGATAATTGCGTAATGTCTAGAGTGTTTTTGGTAAAGAATGCTCGGCTCATAGAGTAGGAAGTTGCTTGGTATTGGGATGAAGATTTCATTTTTGTGGTATCGGGGTGCCAATGAGGCACGGGTTGTTCTGTTCGTTTGATCAGGCTAATTGCAGTTTGAATAGAATAGATGACTCTCGAGAATGGTTCTAATGTGTTCGAGATTCTATGTAAAACAATTGGGTATTTTAAGGTTATATATGTGATTAGAAACTGAGTTTTATTGGAAGATATCAAGACTTGTGGTATTTTTCTATATAAATTATGGGATTCTATGTATTAGTATTAAGAAGGTAAGCGTAACAGATTTAGATTCGCGGGAAGTCCCTTCAAAGTAAAGTATTTTGATTGTGGTGCTCTTGAGAATAACTGTGAAAGTATTCAACGACTTATGGGTTTCAGTCAGTGTGGTTTATGTTTAGTTCTCGTGTGGTAAGCCTAGGTTGAGGAATTGTGGTGCTACAACAACAGGGAACATCAAGTTAAAGATGAATCATAAGTTAGATAGAGGAAATAGCTTGATAGTAGACCGAATCGGTATGGTAAGAATATGATTAATTCCTTGTGTATGTTCGAGTAATGAGTTCGTACAAATGTTTTTGAAGCTATGCTCTTGGGTTTTGACGACTTGCTTAGCTTGGTCTAGTTAGAAGGATTCAACCCTGACAGTTTAGTTTGTGCAAATGGAATTAGGAGAGTTCTTGTTAATTTCTATCTTGGTTGGAGATGTGTATTATTTATGGTCATGCGGATCGTGGGACTCATAGTGATTTTTTTTCATAGATGGGACAAATGGAAAATTTTTGTCTAGTTGAGTGCTTAGGCGTCTGTGGCTTGGAAGGGAGATGAGATTTTCATGTTATCCTCGATTGATATGGTATATGCGGTATGTTATGGAGGGCCGAGACTTGCATGTGTTAGGTTACAGTTCAGTTTTGAAAGGGGGTTCATAAAACTCTTAGGCAACAGGTAGCCTCAGATAGTTAAGGGAATGATATTTCTAATTGGACGTGATTTGACGATAGTATATGTTCAGAAAAAGGGTAAGGTGATTGAGTTGATGGAACTTCGGTGGTATTGCGGCACCTTCTTGTTAGATCGACTAGTGATATTCGGGTTGCTTGGTGGCATAGGGAAATTTTAGAGCATCTATCGTGTACTTTTTGGGTATTAAAGGTGTGGTATGATTTCGGACGGCAAAATTGGGGTCAGGTACGATGATTGTGTGCTATATGGAGTTGGAGACTGGAAGTTCTCATGTTCATGCTATGTTATGGTTGTGGATCGTATGTATCGTCACGGATTAGTGGTTATCGGGATTTGGAGGCTTGAGTGGATCTTTCTTTGCCTGGCGTGTTAGATTTTTGGTTGTGATGTTGGGGATTTAGATTGATCATCTCAGCGTCAGGATATTCTGGATTATTGCGTTATGGGCTATGCTGGAATGCCACAGATTGAGTGGCGAAGTGCGTCGGAGTATATTCTATTAGATTGGATTATGCTTCGAAGGACTAGCGGTCGGCTGGGAAGGATTTCCTTTCTTATTTGGGTTCTTGTGATGGGTGTTAGTGCTGAGTGATAAGTAGGATTTTAACGTGTTTTATGTCCCTACTTGCCTATGCTTTGAGTATAATTTGCTACAAAATAGTCCCAAAATGCTTACAGGTTGTGCTTGATTGTAGGTTTGAGCTACAAAGTGACGAAATATCAAAGGTCGGCTCAAAACGGAGTGAAACCTGCTCAAGTATCAAAGACCAAGTGAAGTGGTGGAATAGAATCATAATACGGACCACAATTGTGCATGCAGCCGTACTAGGGGAGTTCAGAGAAGCGCAAAGTCAAGATTTTAACCATGCGGCCGCTGTTAGATTTAGGCGGCCCGCATTCACCTTGCGCAGTTGCGCCATTATCTCATGCGGTTTGCGCCAAGAGGTTCAGGGAAGATGTAGTTTTAGGCAATTGCAAGCCACACCCACTTCTTCTTGGATACACGGTCTCACTGTTATCATCTAACAAATCTATCTATACACAATCCAATCCAAAACAGATAAAATAGAAAAGATTTCACATAAGAACAACTAGGCTCCCTACTTTTTAATTTAATAGCCCATATTTATGGCAGTCATCACATGAACTGAAGTTACATAGCATCACCAACTGCAGCAGAAGAAAGAAGAAGAAGAAGAAGAATAAAATGAAGGAGGAGGAAAACCGCGGTCACTATCACGCGACTCGTGCCACACCCTTACGCGCCCGCACCACATCTTTACGCGGTTCGCACCTGCCACTTCAGAGAGATAGAAATGGAAGTCAAACCAGCCAGTGCGGCCACGATCATAATTGTGCGACCCGCACTGACCTCGCTGGGGCAATTTTGTCCAGGTTTTCCAGCCCAATATAAATATAACATTTTACCATTTTTAGGTTAAGTTTTATGTATTGAACAGAGCTGCGCTCGTGAGGACCAATGTTTTAGCCTATTTTGGCATCTTAGCATTAATTTCTCCATAGATTCTTGTAGTTTTACTTTAGTTATTAACTAATATGGTTATTTCTTCTTCTATATCTTCTGTTTCTTCTTCAATTATGTCTAGCTAAACCCATTAGCTAGGGTTGTGGCTCAACCCTAGTGTGGGTAATTGATGGGTGTTGCTTTTTAATGATAGATTGATATTTGGTATTTGTTATTTGGGTCAATTGCTTTAATTAAGAATTGATAGTTGCAAACATTGATTCTAGCTTAGTGGGGTTTGACTCTTCTTCAGAAAGAGAGTTTATGACCCCAAAATTGACCCAACAAGGAATTGGGATGGACTCATGAGAAATGGTAGTCCCAATTAACGGTTAAATCTTGAGAGAGTAATCAACTTACTTGAACCCTAGTTGCTTGGTCTAATTGGCCTACCCAATTGGTCTCTCGAGAGTCAATTGAGTAAAATCGCTCTATCTTCCGAGAGGTGTGAGAGTGGGTACAATTGTGCCACGGTTATAACATTAATCCCAAATATGCCAATCTATTATTAGTAGTTTCTACTCGTTAGTTAACCATCTAGGGGTTTCCACGACCCTAGTGCCTCCTCCCTATTAGTTACAACCAAGCAATATTTCCTTAGCATAATTTAGTATTAATCTCTAGTTCATAATAGTAGTTGTTAATACAAAGAAAAGCAAAAAATGTTAGGAGTATAATTAGAAGTACAAATGCAATTCTAGGCTAAACAGAAAATACAACACCACTCCAAACTCCTTGTGGCAATTCGATCCCGAACCACTATTCAGGTAAAAGCTGTAGCGACCCGCTCTCCCTACATTCGTGTAGCGTTGAGTTGGCAGCGATCACATTTTTGGTGCCGTTGCCGGGGAGCTTACGGTGTTGACTATCTGTGTAGCTAGTTTTGTGTTTTGCTTCTCTTTCCTCTTTTTTTACTAACTTTGTTTGTGTCAATCACTCATGTACACATGGATTTAAATGCAAATGTCCCACTTGGAAACGTGGCCGTGGGGGAGGAGGTTGAGGATCTAGAATAAGAATATGTAGTACCTCAAGCTTCGAGGAGAGGTCGAAATTCCAACGCAAATGCCAATGCAAATGAGAACTTACCAGACCCTCCCCCGCCTCCACCAAAAATGGCCCCAAGAACTCCCCCTAATCAAAGGTACGTGAGTGCAATAGTTTCTCCCCGAATTCGGGCGGGGAACTTCCAGATTACAAATGTTATGCTCACCTTGCTCGAACAATGAGGTTATTTCATGGACGCCTCCGATTAGAATGCTTATAAACATTTGAAAGGGTTCATGGATACTTGTTGGGGTAGAAAGCAGACAAACATCTCGAAGGATGCATTGAGACTTAGGGTTTTCCCGTTCTCACTTCGAGGAAAGGCGTTGGACTGGTTAGAGAGGCTCCCCGATCATTCTATCACTACATGGAATGAATTGGCAGATAAGTTCATCGCTAAGTTCTTTTCTCCAAGTCACATGGTGGTTCTCTGTGATGAGATTTTGGCTTTCAAACAAGAGTCAACGGAACCCTTGTACGAGATATGGGAGAGATCTAGAATATGGTGAAAGAAGGCCCTAACAAGGACATGAATGATGTGATGATTCAACAAACGTTCTATAGGGGAATCAACACAACCAACCAATGAATTGTGAACCAATTGGAGGGAGGAAATTTTATGAAACTTCCTTACAATGAAGCTTGTGATGTGTTAGATGAAATGCTCGATACTTCTTCAGCATGGAGAAGTCGGGAAAACGTTCCTCAAGGTGACCCTAATGTTATATATTTGCATAAGGAGTTGCATGATCATGACCAAGCCATTACCGAACTCATCTAAATAATGAATCAATTGGCGAAGGCGCAATTACAACAAGTTCAAAACCTGCGCCAAGTCAATGCCATGGAAGGAGTGAATATGATGAAAATGAGGCAAAGAGGGAAACAACCTCAAGAAAATTTTGATAACTATGATGATGGTGGTGGTTATTCGAATGAATGCTATGATGATCAAAGTGAGGAAGTCCAATATGTTAACAACTACCAAGGGAATAGAGGAAATCAAGGGAACCAACAATGGAGACCCCAAGGAAATTGGGGCAATCAACACGGTGGTAATTGGAATAATAACAACAACCAAGGTGGAAATTGGGGGAACAACAACTCGGGTAATCAAGGGCATTGGAATGGAAACAACAACAACAATTGGACAACAACAATGGTCAAGGTGGATGGAATAACAATGGTGGTCAAGGTAATCGGGGGCAAGGCTTTCAAAGGCCTCCAACGTTTCAACAACCGAACAACCCGCCACCGTTTCAATCTCAAGGGTCTAGTTGTTTGGGTAATGATATGGGTCGAATTGAAGTTATGTTTGAGCAAATAATGAAGAAGAACCAAGACTCCGATGCTCAATTGGATTCCCACAACACTTCTATCCGTAATTGGAGGTGCAACTTTGACAAATTTCTCAATATTGAAATACTCTCCCAAAGGGTGCTCTACCAAGTGATACAGTGGTAAACCCTAAGGGTGAGCACAAAAAGCATGTGATGGCGGCAATACGCGAAGTGGAAGAGGCGGTGATGTGCATACCTCAAAAGGAAATCAAGTTATTGTTGATGAAGATGAGTAGCGAGATAATGATATGCCTTTTGTGGTTGAGGATGTAGTGGAACCCAATGTGAACAACTAGGTGCGGATTTATATTAATGAAGTTGAGGAGGTGACACAAGAAGTCGTGAAACCGTCTAGGGAACACGTGATTGATATACCTAAGCCACTGGTGCCCAAAGCCAAGACACTCTTACTTAGGCCTCCTCCGCCCTATCATCAACGGTTGGCCAAGCAAAAGGGTGACAACTAATTCATTGAGATGATGAAGAGTCTAACTATCAATTTGCCGTTAGTGGAGGCACTCGAGAAAATGCCGGGGTACGCAAAGTTCATGAAGGATTTGGTTACGAAAAAAGAGGTCAATGGAGTGTGAGACAATCAAGATGACTCATCAAGTGAGCACAATTGTACATTCTATGGATCTAAAACTTGAGGACCACAGTTCATTCACTATCCCATGTGCCATTGGAAGTGCCGTCTTTGCAAAAGCCCTTTGTGACTTGGGGGTGAGTATAAACTTAATGCCATATTCGGTCTTCAAGACCTTGGGAATAGGACATCCTTACCCAACTTCAATCAGGCTCCAAATGGCGAATTAGTCAATGAAGAGGCCTTTGGGTATAATCGATGATGTCCTTGTTCGTATTGATGAATTTATCTTGCCGGCTGATTTCGTCATATTGGATTGTGAGGTGGACTTTGAGGTCCCCATTATTATTAAAAGACCTTTCCTAGCTACGGGGAAGGCTTTGGTTGATGTTGGGGCATGAGAGTTGACCTTCCGTGTTGGTGATGAAAAGGTGGTGTTACATGTGTGCAAGTCTATGAGGCAACCAAGTAGCACGTGGTGTGCTTGTTTGTTGACATTGTCACAACGGTGATAGTGGATGACACAAGCGCAATGATTAATGTTGAAGATCCACTTGAGGTCATGCTCTAGAACATGGATGTTAATGATGATGCCAGGAGAGTGGAGTGTGTAAACGCATTGCATGGTATGGGCTCGTATTCTTATGAGCCTAGGAAGTTATCCTTGGATCTTGAGAATCGCAAAACTCCACCAACCAAGCCATCTATTGAGGAGTCGGCAGTGTTGGAGTTGAAACCACTTCCTCCTCACCTCAGGTATGAATTTTTGGACCCTAATTTCACTTTGCATGTTATTCTTTTGTCTTTCTTGACTAACGTGCATGTTAATGATTACCTTGGCGGTTCTACAAAAGTGCAAGAGGGCGATTGGATGGACATTGGCCAATATTCGGGGTATAAGCTCCGCCTTTTGTATGCATAAGATCATCTTGGAGGAGGATGCAAGGCCTTAAATTGAACATCAAAGGATACTTAATGAAGTTATGCAAGAAGTGGTTAAGAAAGAAGTTATCAAGTGGCTTGACACTGGTGTGGTATATCCCATTTCTGATAGTTCATGGACTTCTCCGGTGCAATGTGTATCGAAGAAAGGTGGAATGACGGTGATGACCAATGACAATAATGAGCTTATTCCTACTCGTACATTGACGGGTTGGAGAGTATGTCTGGACTACTAGAAGCTTAACAAGGTGACTAGAAAAGACCATTTCCCATTGCCATTCCTTGACCAAATGCTTGATCGTCTTGCGGGTCGGGTTTTTATTGCTTTTTTGGATGGTTACTCGGGGTACAATCAAATTCTCTTTGCCCTGAAAGACCAAGAGAAGATGCCTTTACATGTCCTGATGGCACATTCGCGTTCTCGAGGATGTCATTTGGATTTATGTAATGCTCCGACGATCTTCCAATATTGTATGATGGCAATTTTCACCGACATGGTAGAAGATATATTGGAGGTCTTCATGGATGATTTTAGTATTATTGGGGACTCTTTTGGAGAATGCTTGCAAAATTTGGACCGTGTGGTGGCCCGATATGAAGACACGAACCTAGTTCTCAATTGGGAGAAGTGACATTTTATGGTAGAAGAGGGTATTGTTTTGGGTCACAAGATTTCGAAGAGAGGTGTTGAAGTTGACAAATACAATATCAAAGTTATTTCAAGGTTACCTCCCCCTACTTCTGTCAAAGGGGTGAGGAGTTTTCTTGGGCAATCGGGTTTCTACTGAAGGTTCATCAAAGGTTTTTCCAAGGTAGTTAACCTGTTGTGCAAGCTCTTAGAGAAAGAGGCAAAGTTTTTCTTTGACTAGAAATTTATGGAGGCTTTCGAGCTTCTAAAACATAAGTTGACAAAAACCCTATCATTACCGCACCTAATTGGAGCTTGGCTTTTGATCTCATGTGCGATTGCAGTAGGGTCGGTCTTGGGCCAAAGAATGAACAAGATGTTCCATCCGGTGTACTACTCAAGCAAGACTATGAATGAAGCTCAAAGGAATTACACGGTCACCGAGAAGGAATTACTAGCTATTGGTTTTGCCATGGAAAAGTTCCGACCAGACCTTATGGGGGCCAAAGTGATTCCATACCGATCATGCCGTCTTTAGGTATTTTATGACAAAGAAAGACCGGACCCAAGGCAAGGTTGATGATATGTGTGTTACTTCTTCAAGAATTTGATCTAGAAATTGTGGACCGAAAAGGGAGTGAAAATCAAGTGGCGAACCACTTGTCCCGCTTGGAGGAGGAGGGGAGGCCTGCTGACAGCCTTGAGATCAATGATGCATTTCCAGATGAACAACTTCTCGCGATGTCAATGCATGATATGCCGTGGTTTGCCGATGTAGCCAACTATCTTGTGACCGGTATAATCCCCTATGAGCTTTCTTCTAACCAAAGGAAGAAGCTCAAGTGGGATAGTTTGGATTATTATTGGTATGAGCCATATTTGTTCAAGATTTGCACCGATGGTGTGATTCGTCGATGTGTCCCAGAAGAAGAATGGTTGGGTATTTTGGAGGCTTGTCATTCCTCTCCCTATGGTGGACATCATGGCGGGGTGAGGATGACCTCCAAGGTGCTTAGTTGCGGTTTCTATTTGCCCTCCTTGTTTAAAGATGCAGTTGATTTTGTTAAGAGATGCGATGAATGCCAACGAACCGGTAGGATTTCTAAAAAGGATGAGATGCCTCTTAGCACAATTGTAGAGGTGGACATTTCTTATGTTTTTTAGGGCAATCCACTAGGCAAGCGCCTAGGGCTAGTTTTCATTAATATTATGAAAATGAAAATTACAACAAATAGGAAAGATAAATAAGGGGGGACTAGCACCGGTATTATTACCCATATAACACAGCCGGTGTAAACTTTACCTTATTAATCCTATTGAGGGCAATAAAAGCCTCATGAACTTACAAGCATATAAAAATAAAGAAGTAGCAAGAACTAAGAAAAGTATGATCATCATAGAATTTATAACATGCTTTGTGATGATATTACATAGAATAATACTAATGGGATGGTAAAATAAAAAGTTGAAGAAGCCATCAAGGTGCTCTCTTTTTCTCCAATTTTGTGACAAATTCAATTTGTAGAATAACGTCTTCGTCCACAATTTTTCTCAATATGACTTCAAAATTCATGCTTTGTTCCTCGATCGATTGGACTTTGTAAGAATTGTTTGAGTGACATGTTTTTGTTTTGCATTTCTTATTTGGGGTCTCCTTATGTTTGCGTCTTCAAACACCCTGCCGTCCCAACTTCTATCCCTTTCACGAGACTTCTTACTTGTTTTACTATGCATTGGTGACAAATCACCTTTTCTTGACGCGTCTGCCCGGCATTGCGTTAAGATATCCTCTTCCTCCCCTTCTTCATATATATGTCTTCCTGCCCTCACATCCAGTAGTTGTATGTCCTGTAAAGTGACTTTTGGAGCTGTTGATACGAGCGGGTGCTGCCCCTTCTGTGGAAATGGTACTGTTTTGTTATCGGCAGAAGGAAATTTAGTTGGTGTTGTTGCATTCCTTTGTTGCCGTTGTGTTTAATGCAAAGGTTTCCTCATTGCATCTGACAGTTTCCTCTCCTCCAAAGTAGTGATTGATTTTATTGGTACAATCTGACTCTAGGCAGATGGTGGCAGTGCTGTTGCATTTCGATCAGCAGTTGATGTATTGCCTGATTTTGTAGTATTTCTTGGAACAAATATTGGAGCATTATGGTTCAAGTTGCTGTTTGTGTTTGCTGCAGGTTGCAGATTTGCAATACAATTGATTGTCGCTGATTTCCCTTGAAATTTTGGCTTGACTTGAGCATCAATGTCCTCTCCTGCACTATCGTGACCAAACTCTTGGTTGTCTTCTGAAGATGAATAACCAGCAAGTCCTTCTCCCCAACCCTCCTCATCGTCAAAATCTCGTTGGTCTTTCCACAGTTTCAATTTAATGACCATGTCCCTCATCTTAGCTTGAATTACTTGTTTGTTATTTTCGGTGGAGGTTGATGGTTCCCCATAGTCTTTGATAATTGTCTCCACATGTGTAATGGAGGAAGGTAAGTTGGAGAAATATGAGCATTGGCCTGCATTTGCGAATTTGGATCATTAGAATAAACTTTATTCAATGCTGCTGTAGTCGATGAGCTAGTTTGATAATAACTCTCGACCATCTGCAAATTCTCTCCAGTCAAGTTTCCATCCACATTATTGACATTGGTAAGTGCAGCAAATGAGTTTGAGTTTGTTTGTATAGCTGGACTCTTATCTGCGATGTGCATTTTGTTTTTGGTTTTTGGAGTTGCTTTTCTGTTGGACATCGATGACCAATTATTTTCAGTATGTTGAACAACTTCATTTGTTTGTTATATAGAATCAGTTGGCTCTAAATCAAACTGACGTTGAAATAAGGCAGCATTAGAAACTGCAGCTGTTGTATCTATCAAAGAGGTCACACTGCCTTGTTGAACCATATCAGACTGATTAGAGGTGCCTTGACGAAATGTGTTCTGCGCAACATCATCATCTGTAAGACTTGCTGTTATTTGAAGAAATTGACTCACAACATCATGATTATCACTCCCAGATCTAGCTGGAACAGCAGGACATTGCAAAGGAAGTGAATAATCGAGTTCTGAGAAAATAGAAACTGCAACAGCTGATTCATTATCTAATGTCCTGTTGGTACTCTTGCTACCCTTTGTAACAAATGTTGCAAACTCCAATTCCATAACATCACATTGATAATCCACCTCTTCATTTTGTCCAGTCCATTTAAAGCCATCCAATGCTATATTTGTCTTAAGAATTGGATCTACACTAGCTGGTACAATTTCCTCCCCTGCTACTAGCTGCTGCACATTGCACCTGTGATGCTGTCCTTTGTGAATTTCAGCTATTTTGGTATGCTCAGAAGTAACCAAAGCTGATGATTTATTCAGTTCATTACAAAGTTGTTGTCCAGGATTTTTTGAAGCATCAAGTAAATTTCTTACTGTCGACTTCTCCCCTTGTTGAACTGCTAAAACAGTACGATCTGTTGTAGATCTGAAATTATCCGAAGCCTCCAAATTAGTACCATTTGCTTGACCAAACAGTATAGTGTTTTTAATGTTAATATTCTGCAACATCTGCTGCTGGTCGATTAACATCTCTTCATGGCTTTTTGCATTGTCAGTTTCTGGCACAGTAGATGCATCACTAGGTTCCAAATTTGATACCATCTTTTCAGTTACAACATTCAAAGGCAACTTTAACGGAACAGTAGATTGCATTTACAAAGCTGGGCAGAATCACCCTTTGGCCTTGGAAGAGCTTCTGCAGGTGTAACATTTGAAGCAGAAACAGTTTTTTTAGCTGCATCAACAGTCACATTAGGTCGGACCCGTTCAATTCGTCGTCCCACAATTTTAGCATTCAAGTACTCCCTGGCATCACCTGCTAATTTATCCAAACTGCCACTGCCTTCATATTTGTGAATACGAACTGCTTCTTTATTAAGATCGTCTGTACTCCAACGAAATGATTTTACATCATGACCTTGATGATTACATTACGTGCAGTATTTAGGTAAATTATCAAACATGATCTGCTGGTCGTATTCAACTATTTTTCCAGATTTCATATCAACTATCTTGATCTTGATTTTCTTAGGATCTTGTCCAGTAAATTAATTAAGACTTTAACTCGTGATATACTAGGTTGCGTTCGATCTTTAGTAGCCTTATCTACTGCTAGAGGCTTTCCCACTGTAGCTGCGATTGACATTAAGGATTTTTTTTGCGAAGAAATTTGCTGCCAGTTCAGGAAAAGAGATCCAAACCACAACTTTTGACGTTTCTTCACGTGGATTAAATCCCATTGTCCATGGGAATGTCCTAAAGAAGAACTCGTCTCCTTTTGCCTTAATATAACCAGTTGTTCTTGATACTACATGAGTAAAATCTTCAAATAGATCAAATCTTACCAAAATATTCCGATATTCTAGCTGTCCAATGTTGCAATTACCTTTGACATCGAGTTGCTTCGGTAAAATTTGTCTCAACTCCTGAAGCTCGGGCTTTCCATATGAGAATTTAATTACAACTACTTGTTGAAGACCTTCCTCCTTGGTGAATGAATTCACTTCATCTATTGTGAATTCAACAGTAGGTATTCCTTGCTCAAACGTAACATGACAGAGTTCAAGTTTTGAGTTTGTTGCGGCAGATTGTTGTCCAGCAAGTTGCGATGCATATGTTTGTTTGGTATCGTGAGATGTTTGATTTTCAGTATTGTTTTGAAGTCACTCCCACAACATAAGGCTGGGGAGAAGGTGAAGCTTCCATAGTTGCCTTGTACGTCAACTAGGATCCATCACAATCACGCTATTGGAAGGGAGTAGCGCTGAAAATTCCAAAAGTTAAGAGTGCTACAGTAAATCGATGAAACAAGATTTAACATGTAGGAAAATTGGTTATAGATTTGATGTAAAAATCAATTGGGGACTTTTCTCAAAGAGAAGGGGATCTCGTGACACCAAAATATGACAATCCACCACCGGATTCCGGCGATATGCCCGATGAATAGTGACGGAAACACTATCCACCCTTCTTCCTACAGAGAGATTTTGTTATTAACCGATGAATATGTACTTTATTAAATATTTTTATATTTAGGGTATTGACTTTATGGGTCCTTTCGTGAGCTCTTGTGGGAACACCTATATTTTTGTGGCGGTGGATTATGTTACGAAGTAGGTATAAGCAGTGGCTTTGCCCAAAAATGAGGCTCGAAGTGTGGCGGCATTTATGAAAAAGTGTATGTTCACAAGGTTTGGAACCCCCCGTGCTATCATTAGTGACGGGGGATCTCACTTTTGCAACAAGGCTATTGATTCATTGCTTGCCTAATATGGAGTAAATCACAATGTGACCACCCCCTATCATCCTCAAGCTGGTGGTCAGGTGGAAGTTTCCAACTGATAAATTAAGAGTATCTTGTCCAAAACTATCAATGCCAATAGCACTAACTGGTCAAAGAAATTAGACGATGCTCTTTGGGCCTATCGGACGGCTTACAAGACCCCAATCGGTATATCTCCGTACCGGTTGGTGTTTGGTAAAGCTTGTCATCTTCCGATAGAATTGGAGCATAAGGCTATGTGGGCAATGAGGAAGTTGAACTTAGAATGGTATGTCGCGGATAATCTCCGGGTTGAGTAACTGAATGAGCTTGACGAGTTTAGATTTCATGCCTACTCCAGCTCGTTCTTGTATAAGGACAAGATAAAGTATCTTCACGACAAGAGTTCTCGGGGAAAGGAATTCAAGGTTGGTGATATGGTTCTTCTTTTCAACTTCCGTTTGGGGTTATTCCCGTGAAAGATCAAGTCTAAGTGGAGTGGTCCATTTAAAGTTGTTGGTGTAACCCCATTTGAAGCTATTAGTCTCAATAACAAAAATGGTAAAGTTTTCCGAGTCAATGAGCATTGTGTCAAGCATTATTTGGGGAAGTTTGATGACATCCACGTGGTGACACTCATACATTTGAAGTGATATTGATGGTACCATGCATCATGTCACGATGTTAAATCAGGCACTTCTTGGGAGGTAACCATGTCTTTTTCTTTCTCGTTGATTTTCCTTGTAGATTAGGATTTTTGAGCTAATTGTTTGTGAGATGTTGTAGGACTTGTGTTGAAGCAGTGCAAAACAAAGTGTAAAAATGCACAGTCTCTGAAGAATGCCAGTGCGGCCGCGTCCCAGGTTGTGCGGTCTGCACTGGCACAAGAGGAACAGGTCTAGTCTCTTAATCTTACCGTGTGGCCGCGGTCATGATTGCGTGGTCCGTGGTGGTCTCACGTGTCCGCGTCCATTTTTATGCGGCCCGCGTAAGCTTCTTTCTGCAAAGGTGCAGTGTAAGGCCCAACGCGGACAGGTTTACTTTACCGCACTGGAGGGTAAGCGATAGGGTCCCACTTTTTTCTATAAATAGGGACCTAGGGTCTCAGTTTAAACTTTTCGCCAAATCGATTACCTGAGCCCTAAATTTTATTGTTCATCTGAGACAATGATTATGTGATTGCCTCAAGAGTTAATTCTTCATGTCCGTGGTAACATATTCTCACATTGATTATTACTTAGTTGTTAATTTCAATTTTTGTTATTTCCTAGCAGTGTAACTTTTCTTTCTTCCAGTTTTGCTTAAATATAAGGTTTATGTTAGTTTATATGTTACTTCTAGATGTTGGGCATGATTTTTGATGGTGGGTAATCGAGCAGGGACAATGTAGGATGCAAATACTTGAACAAAATGAGAAAATGTGTAAACCCCTAGTCGTTCCCTCACTCTTGACGCAGCGCAGCCCGCACTCATGATTACGTGGCCCGCATGGCACAGACGCAGCCATACCCCTTGTTCACGTGACCCACGGTGGCCTTGGTCATGAATGTTAAGATATTTTTGCAGCGCAGCCGTGTCCATATTTGTGCGGTCCCACACAGTCGCGCCCCAGATTGCGCGGTCCGCGGTGGCCTAGTCTGAAAGGGTGTCTGCAAATTTTCCTTATTGTTATTCTGCAATGGTTTTCATCTATTGATACACTGATTGTGCTTTAACTAACAAAGTTAGATGTGTTTGCTTGCAGAAAATTGTAAAATAAAGGGGACGAGGTGCCAAACAACCCGAAAGAGGTGACTCCTCCCGGGAGCAAAAGCTAAACCAACCAAACTCACTCCACGATGAAAACTGAAAAAAGAAAACAGGTCGTGAGTGAAGATGAGCAGTTGGGGAGTGAGTACCTTCCATCTCAGGACATCTCAGCTGACTCGGGGAAAGCCCCTTCAATCCCAGTTCCACATTCAGCCCAAGCTCCATAGGTTGTACAGTTTGAGTTGTCTGATGGCTCAGCATTAGGTAACGGCGAATACTCCACCTCCCCCACAACTTCAGTATCTGGGGAGAGTGCAGCAGGTGGTGACAATAGTGATGATGAGGTCCCGGGTAGTGGGGTGCCTAAGGTTGGTAGTGTAGAACGAACAAGAAAAGTGGAAGTGTGGGAGAACCTCTTTGTTAGTCAAGTGGCCTTCCATAAATTCCGAGAAATGTGGCCTAAAAGAATGTCTGATCACGGAGAGGAGCATAATCATTCGAGACTTATTGCCATTACTCCCCAATGTACACGAGCAATTTCAAAGCAGAGTTGGGTGGGAGAATTTTAGTGATGATTTGATTGATGAAAACGAGCACCTAGTCAAGGAGTTCTATTGTAACATAGCCTACACCAAAAAGGACTCCACTGTGACCAAAGTGCGAGACAAGAATGTGGTCTTTTCGGGAAAGGCGTTCAATGAATATTTGGGTTTTGACGACGAAGACAAGACCCAATACAATGAGAACTTGGATATGAAGGAGGAGGTTCGCCCATGGTTGGATAAATATTTGTCTCATCTGGGTGTTGTTCTGGATTGGATACAGGTGGGGGCAAAGATTTTGAGGAAGAGCTTGAATTACGAGGCTAGAGGAGGTTCGCTTTTGTATGCAACCGGCTTGGCCCACTTCCCATGACCAGACTATCCCACTCCCCGGGGCTGTGCTGATTGCATCTATAATGGTTGGCTTCCCTATCAAAGTGGGTAATGTAATGTACAAGGCTATTACTACAATGGGGGTTGACAGTGATTGGAACTACCCTTACCCCAACACTCTCACTATGCATTTTCAGAACTTAAAGGTGAAGAAAGAGTCCTATGATGTGTCAGTGCACCCAGTATCCCCATTCTCATGGTTCAGTGTTCAGGGGCCGGACAACCCAAAGGACAAGAAGCACAAGGCATCCACCTCTGCCCCGACTGGCCAGTAAGAGGAGCCAGTTGCGATAGAGTATACTATCGACCCTTCTACTGAGCTCCCCTCCATTCCAGTTGTCTTTGTTCTAGATTATGTGCCCTTTTCCTTTGCGAGTCCTAGTGTGAGCACGTGATTTTTGCCCTATATGAATTATTCTCAAAAAATTCAAATAAAATGATTTCTTTCATTATTTTGCAATTTTGTGAATTTTTGTGTTATTTTTTGTTAATTGTTTGCATTTTTATTTGTGCATTTTAATTCATATGAAAATATTAAAAAAAATACACTTGTCATTTTGTGTTTAGCATTTAATTTCATATTCTAGGATTAATTAGTAGTAAAGTTGTTTTTAAAACTAAATATTAAGAAAATAATAATAATAGTCCATTTTGTATCTTTTAATTGTCAATTGTTGAAGTTGTCATGAGTTTACTTTAAATAGAATTTAATCAATTTTAGGAATTAAGTAGCTTAACTTTGAAAATATATTAGGTGCTTATTTTAATTTTTTTTGTATTTTAATAAAATCAGAAAAATTTGAAAAGTACAAAATGAAAATCAGAAAATATTTAAAAGAAATAAATAAAAAGGAATAAAAGAAAATAATTAAAAAGGGGTGGTCTTAATAAGGGACCGAATTGTGCCATTGAAATTACTTATGCCCAGCCCAAAATCACGCCGAAACTGACCTAAATCTTCACCCCTCCTGGTCTAGCCTTAGCTTTTAATCAAACGACTCCGTTTGGCAAGCTTTTAATCTGAACCCAATCTGGGTTCCTCGATCGGACGACTCCTAGCTGAGGCCCACTTGATATTTAATTGTCTGATACCCCTTACCCCCTCATCGTCTTCTTCCATTTCAATGCCCCAAAGACTCAATCAAGAACCCTAATCCAGCCGCCACGAATTTCCACCGGTTCCAATGGAGGCTCCACCACAAATCGACCTGAAAATAACACCATGGAATCTCCTCACCTCTTCTTTTCAAATCCATGAACCTTTTACTTCAAATACCAACTGAGTTCTTCGAATATTAAATCGAAGTTCTGGTCGAAAATACAAAGACGCCCAAATCCATCCAAATTTACACCCCTAAAGCACCTTCTTCTCCTCTCTAAAACCCAAACGCTCGTCTCTCAAATCAGTCTTGAACGTTTCAAATATTCAATTAAAGATGTCGGTCAAAAAACTAGTTCGTCCAATCAGCCCAAAATTCACGCTATGTGGTTCCCTCGCCTCCCTCTCATTGAATTAGTCATGACTAGCACTTAAGCCTCGCCGAAATTGGTTGAACTGTGGACTATTAAAACAAGAGAACCTTAGGGTCCATACAGTAAGTCCTCTGATGTTATTTCTTTTCTTTTCTTCTTCTTTTGTGTGTAAATTAATTCCGAGATTATGTTCTCCGATTAGTTGTTAATTCGAGCCTGTTTCATCATTAGCTTATTTCAGTTCTGGTTTCGTTTATGTATTCTGATTTTCTCTGTTTGATTCCAATTGCTTATTTGACTTTAGTTGGTTCTAATTTTGATAATTTGTTGATTGGTTTTATTAGGTTTTGTTTAGATTGTTCCCTATTACTCCTTTATTTTAGTATAGTCAATAATATTTCTTTAAGTTTAGTGTTCAGTTTAATTGGTTGTTATAATGATGTGAATTTGGATATAGCTAAATAAGTACAACTCTGTGAAAAACTGTAGTTGAATTGTAACTAGTCTAAAAGGGGATTTGTGTCAGTTAACTGAAGTAGGTGGTTCCAGGTTGAATTCGGGGGTAGATTGGTACTTTGAAATGAATAAGAATGTTGTAGGAGAGACTAGAATTCTCTAGAATCTTCTAGAATAGGACTTTAGTCCCAATTTTAGAAGTTCAGGGTAATGACTTGATACACAAGTTAGTAAATAAAGGATAAAAGAAGCAAAACTGAAAATAAGTGAGGGACTAAAAAGGAAAATAGAAAATCTGAAAGGCTGCCCTGAATTTGCCTATAAAAGGGCATGAATAGTGCCATCACTCACAAGTTTGGAGCTTCTCAAAATTCCCTCCTATTGTTCACCAACTTCATATCTGAAATTTTAAATTCAAACTCCAAATCTTCAAAAAAGCATTAAACAAAAACAAATATAAATAGAAAATAAAAAAAACTGTTTCATTGCTTCTCCTTATATCATTTTCAGATTTTCAATCAGTGATTCAATTCTTTAGCTCTGTTAGGATTAGAAATAGCTCGACTTCGCTGTCTTCTGTTGTGCAAGAGCTTAACCATAATCTGTTGCCAGCTCACCATGAAGCTCACATGATTGAATTGATACCCAAGGTAGGGGAGCCCAAGAAACCCTCGCAAACAGTAATGATGATCTGTGCTAGTAAAACCAGTTTGAAGGAAATCAACCAGTGAGAAAACAGTGGCTCAGTTGAAAAAGGTGGACAATAAACTAGCTATTGGTAGAGAAGAAAGGGTCATTGAGTAGTGTTGCCGTAAAACCCGAGCTAGTCAAAGTTGTGGTGCAAGGGGAAGCAAACAAACACGTGATGGTTGTGAAGGGAGCTCGCATATAGCCTGATATCATAAATCCAGCAACTCAGTTGCCATTGACCAATAACAAAACTATTCCTTGGAGTTATGGACATGTGGCGATGACATATAAGGGAAAGGAATTCAAAGAAATGTTGTTCGCCGAGGATAACATGGTTGAAGCAGGGGAAGGGTCAGGCAAGGCAAATGTGCAGTTCGTCGGACCACGTGCAAAAGTCAACAACTAGGAAGCTACTCCTCATCCTATTCGGAGGGGGTCTTGGTAGTGGATTTTGATTTTGTTATCTGGATTATTCCTGGGGTTGTAATTCAGATAATATGTTTCGTCCAATTGGATATATTAAGCCTTGTTATCTTTATCTTCAATGAAATGCAATTGTCTTTGTTTCTTCATTCCTAACTCTGTTTCAGTTTTCTTTACTCGTTTGTATAGTTCTTTTTATGCTTATATCAATAACATGACATACATGAGGAATCCTCGGCCCATTCTAAAAAGTTGGTCTAATTCTGAAGTAATAATATAAGAAATTGAGTGTGATGGTGAATTGGAACATGACGATGATGAATGGGGAAAAACCCGCTTGGAACAGTCGAGTTTGATCGATGAGGAATATTGGCATCAGTGTGTCATGGCAAATTGTACCAACAAAGAATGGCAAGAGCGTACAACAAAAAAATGTGGAAGGAAAATGTGTAGAAATGACTATCTGTTCCGATGCAGTCAAGATATACTACGTATGATTTCTTTATTTTGATTGTAATTTTTTGTATTTGGCATATTTTGAAGATTGAAATGACAAAGGTGTTTGGTTCTGCTATCTAAACATGTTATCCCTTGTCATCCCATTTGAGCTTTGTTTATTTTCTTTCATAACCCTCTTTCGGAATCCATGGCATAATTTAGAAACGCAAGTGCGGAAGTAAAGAAAAATGAAAAGTGAAAATAAATGAAAGAAAAGAAAAGAAGAAGAAAAATGAAAAGTGAAAACAGAAAGAAAAGAAAAAAAATAAGGAAAAAGAAAGGAAAAGAAGAGCAGAAAACAGAACATCACAACAACGTAGTTTTTATGACGTGAACTACGTTTGACTTGATCCCGAAAGGGTACAGAGGAAACCTCTCTGAGGTTCAGTAATACCAAAATAAAAATCCAAAAGTCCCCAAGCAAGAAACCGGGGCAGAAGTTGTTGTTGTTTTAAGAAATTTGATTCTGAAAGTTTTAATTTTAACTCATTTTGAAATTGGTTTGAGCCTTTCATACCCTTTCTTTCTAACCCTATCAAAAGCCCACATTACGGTCCAAAGAAAGACCTTCTTATCAATCTTTGAAAAATGCCAAGTCAAGAAGGTAAAGGTAATTTATGTATGGGGCAACACTCTGGTCCAATCAGGAAAAGTAAAAAATGAGAGAGTCTTATTGGTGAAAACCCTTATGGGCACCGTAAGGCGACGGGAGATGAGAGAAATTGAAATGAGAGAGTCTTATTGGTGAAAACCTTCACAGGTACCGTACGACAACATGAGTTGAGAGAAATTGAAATGAGAAAGTCTTATTAGTTAAACCCTCACGGGCACCTTAAGGTGAAGGTGAGTTAAGAGCAAACAAACGAGAAAGGTCTCTTGGTGGAAAACTGTTTTGAGGAATCGAAGGATGAACAAGGTCAAGGTTTGGGTAAAGTAATCAAGTGACGGAAATTCTAAGGCAACAAGGTATAGCAAGTGGAAGTTGATTGTTTGAACAAATTGGGTCGATTAGTCCAAAATGCATGTTTTGATCATTAGTACCAACTGTTCTGGTCAGATAAGTTTCTTTTCCTTCTTCTTAGCAGTCATCTGATTTTGGATTCTTCGTATCCTTAACTCGTACAATTATTGCATTTCATTTTCTTTTGGGGTTTTATTTGTCTAATATGTTTCAATGTCAGTCATGTTCAAAGCAAGTGGAAAGGGATTTCAAAGCTCACTACCAGCTTCCGAAAATCGTAAAGCACAATATGGTAAGAGCATGTCAAAGACATCATGATGTAAGGTGGAATATAAGGAATCACTGGAAGTTTCATCAGTAGAATGATTGGGAAATGTCATGGAAAATACAAAAGGTTCAGATAAAGGGTCAGAGGTGTGAAACAATATCATGGATATAGAATACTCGGGTTGTCAAAAGTAAGGGGGTGGAAAGTCAGGCAGAAAGTCAAGCGGTTCAGGGCCAGTTTGGAGAGCCGCTCAAAGCAAAGCAATGCAGGGGAAGGATTTTTTGCAAGAATGCCGTCAACTTACCACCATTTAAACTGACGAGATTTTCTTTGATTGAAACAGGGGAAGGAAAGTTCGATTGGTTCGGAGAACTTTCCGTATGGGAAAAACAAGCAGTAATCATATTTGACCGCAAATTATGTTGTGATTAAAACGCAAGATAATCATGAATAACATAGGGGAATATAATTTGGTGTCAAAGTTTTCATGATTAGGATAAAATTCAAGTAGAGGTTGTCAGGACATTCATGGATAATAGGATGTAGTTCAAAACCCTTTGTAGATAACATGATGTAATGAGAGTAATACATTAGGTTCGTAATTGTTAGGAGTTATCAGGACCTTCCTGGTAATATGATGTAGTTTAAAAACCCTTGTATATAATAGGATGTAGTGAGAGTAATACCTTAGGAGTTGTCAGGACCTCCCTGGATAATATGACTTAGCTTTAAATTCTTAGTAGTATTTGGTAATATGATTTAGTTTAACACTCACCCATACACCCAGCTTCCTAACTGGGGCAGAAAATTTTCTTTGGTTGCTTATTTTGTTTAAGTCAGGAGTCCGCATGGAGAATAGAGACATGCATTTCGAATTTCAGTAGTCAGGAGTCCGCCTAGAGAACAAAGACATACAATTCAAGTTTCAGCAATCAGGAGCCGACCTGAAGAACAGAGGTGTTACAATTCCAATTCCAATTTTAGTTTTTAATTGATTGCTTTGTCTATATTGAAGTCAGGAACCCGCCCGGGGAACAGAGCCATACAATTCAAGTTTCAGCAGTCAGGAGCCCGCCTGAAGAACATAGGTATTACAATTCAAAATTTAGTTTTCAAATTGATTTCTTTGTCTATTTTGAAGTCAGGAGCCCGACTGGAGAGCATAAGAATACAGTTCAAGTTGTTAAGTCAGGAGCTCACCTGGAGAATAAAGGAATACATTTCAAGATTTGAAGTCAGGAGCCCACCTGAAGAACAGAGGTATTACAATTCAAGTATTTAAATTATTGTTAATATCCGATAACATGTACCCAGTTTCCCACTGGGGCAGAAAGTTTTCTTTGTTTTGTCTATTTTGTGAAGTCAGGAGCCCGGCTGGAGAAAAGAGGAGTACAGTTCAGGTTTTGAAGTAGGGAGACCGCCCTCACAACAGAGGAATACATTCAAATCTTGAAGTTAGGAGCCCACCTGGAGAACAAAGGTATTGCAATTGAAGTTTTAGTTTCCAAAATATTATTAGTATCCAGTAACATGCACCTAGTTTCTAAATTGGGGCAGAAAGTTTTCTTTGTTTTGTCTATTTAGTGAAGTCAGGAGCCTGCCTGGATAATAGAGGAATACATTTCAAGTTTGAAGTTAGGAGCCTTCCTGAATAACAGAGGAATGAAGTTCAAGTTATGAAGTCAGGAGCCCGCCTGGAGAACAGAGGTATTACAATTCAAGTTTTAGTTTTAAATTTCATCCAGTAACATGTACCAAGTTTCCAAACTGGGGAAGAAAGTTTTCTTTGTTTTGTCTATTTTTGTGAAGTCAGGAGCCCGCATGGAGAACAGAGGAATACATTCAATTTCAAGTTCAGCAGTCGGGAGCGTGCCCATACATTAGTGGAATACATTCAAGTTCAGCAATCTGAAGGAAAGGAACAACATCTCAGTTCACAATTTGAAGTGGAAACAAGGGATTTCACTAAGAAAATACAAGACAACAAAGCAACAAGAAATACATATTAAGTTTGAAGATATAGATAGGATTTTTGTAATTCATAGAGCCTAGCCTGTTTAGCTTCTTTTTTATTTTTGACATGGTGTAATAAGGGAGGTCAGCAAGCAGTAACAACAATTGCAGTAAAATCACAGCTTCTGGTAGTCCCAGCTATCATACATTCCCAAACCACACTTACGTGATTCCTTTTTAGCCAAAGATATGTAGGCAACCTCTGAAGCAGGATGCGGTCAACTATTTCAAAAATGCTTCACACAGAATATTTAAACGGGCAAAAATCTCTCGATTCCTCTCACTTAACTTTGCATGAAAACTCTTCATGTTTCCGAGCAAAGAGGGGCAGCTGTGAGCACGTGATTTTTGCCCTATATGAATTATTTCCAAAAAATTCAAACAAAATAATTTCTTTCATTATTTTGTAATTTTGTGAATTTGTATTATCTCCTGTTAATTTTTTGCATTTTTATTTGTGCAGTTTTATTTATATAAAAATATAAAAAAATACACCTGACATTAGCATTTAGAATTTAATGTTATATTCTAGGATTAATTAACAGTAAAGTTGTTTTAAAAACTAAATATAAAGAAAATAACAAAATAGTCCATTTTGTATTTTTCAATTGTTAATTGTTGAATTTGTCATGAGTTTACTTTAATAGAATTTAATCAATTTTAGGAATTAATTAGCTTAACTTTGAAATATATTAGGTCTTTATTTTAATTTTTTTTTTGCATTTTTATAAAATAAAAAAATTTTAAAAATGCAAAATGAAAATAAAAAATATTTAAAAGAAATAAATAAAAAGGAATAAAAGAAAAACAATGAAAAAGGGGTGGTCTTAATAAAGGACCGAATTGGGCCATTGCAATTACTTCTGCCCAGCCCAAAATCATGCCCAAACCGACCCTAATCGTCACCCCACCCGGTCCAGCCTTAGCTTTTAATCAAACGACCCCGTTTGGATTGCTTTTAATCTGAACCGTCTAGGTTCCTCGATCAGATGGCTCCCATCTGAGGCGCACTTGATATTTAACTGTTTGAGACCCCCCAACCCCCTCGTCGTCTTGTTCCATTTCAATTCCTCATAAACTCAACCAAGAACCCTAATCCAGCCGCCACGAATTCCCACCAGTTTCGATGGTGGCGCCACCACGAATCGACCGTAAAATAACACCATGGAATCTCGTCACCCTCTTATTTTCAAATCCATGAACCTTTTCCTTTAAATCCCAACCAAGTTCTTCTAATATTAAATCGATTTTTCTGACACCCTAAAGCCTGTCGCTCAAATCAGTCTGGAACATTTCGAATCTTCAATTAAAGATGGCGGTCAAAATCCTAGTTCATCAATTCAACCCCAAATTCACGTCATGTGATTCCCTTGCCTCCCTCACATTGAATTAGCCATCATTAGAACTCAAGCCTCGTCTGAATTGGTTGAATTTTGGACTATTAAAATAAGAGAACCTTAGTGTCCTATGATTTTGTTTTTATTTTCTTTTGTTCTTCACGACAAGTATGCTCGGGGAAAGGAATTCAAGGTTGGTGATATGGTTATTCCTTTCAACTCCGGTTTGAGGTTATTCCCGGGAAAGCTCAAGTCTAAGTGGAGTGGTCCATTTAAAGTTGTTGGTGTAACCCCATTTGAAGCTATTAATCTCAATAACAAAAAATGGCAAAGTTTTCGAGTCAATGGGCATTGTGTCAAGCATTATTTGGGGAAGTTTGATGACAGCCACGTGGTGACACTCATACATTTGAAGTGATAGTGATGGTAACATGCATCGTGCCACGACGTTAAATCAGGCACTTCTTGGGAGGCAACCCATGTCTTTTTCTTTCTCGTTGATTTTCCTTGTAGATTAGGATTTTTGAGCTAATTGTTTGTGAGATGTTGTAGGACTTGTGTTGAAGCAGTGCAAAACAAAGTGTTAAAATGCAAGTCTCTGAAGAATTCCAGTGCGGCTGCGTCCCAGGTTGTGCGGTCCGCACTGTCACAAAAGGAACATGTCTTGTCTCTTAATCTTACCATGTGGACGCGGTCATGATTGCGCATTCCGTGGTCGTCTCACGTGTCCGCGTCCATTTTTATGCAGCCCGCGTGAGCTTCTTTCTGCAAAGGTGCAGTGTAAGGCCCAACGCGGTCAGGTTTACGTTACCATGCTGGAGGGTAAGTGACAGGGTCCCACTTTTTTCTATAAATAGGGACCTATGGCCTCAGTTTAAACTTTTCGCCAAATCGATTACCTGAGCCCTAAATTTTATTGTTTATCTGAGACACTGATTATGTGATTGCATCAAGAGTTAATTTCATCTTCCTGGTAACATATTCTCACATCGATCATTACTTAGTTGTTAATTTCAATTTTTGTTATTTTCTAGTAGTGTAACTTTTATTTCTTCCAATTTTGCTTAAATTTAAGGTTTATGTTAGTTTATTTGTTACTTCTAGATGTTGGGCATGATTTTTTATGGTGTGTATTCGAGTAGGGACAATGTAGGATGCAAATACTTGAACAAAATGATAAAATGTGTAAACCCCTAGTCGTTCCATGACTCGTGATGCAGCACATCCCTCACTCATGATTACGTGGCCCGCATGGCACTGACACAGCCACACCCCTTATTTGTGCGGTCCCACGCAGTCGCGCCCCAGATTGCGCGGTCCGCGATGGCCTAGTCTGAAAGGTTGTCTGCAAATTTTCCTTACTGTTATTCTGCAATGGTTTTCATCTATTGATACACTGATTATGCTTCAACTAACAAAGTTATACGTGTTTGCTTGCAGAAAATTGTAAAATAAAGGGGACGAGGTGCCAAATAACCCGAAAGAGGTGAATCCTCCCGGGGAGGAAAAGCTAAACAAACCAAACTCACTCCCCGACGAAAACGGAAAACAAGGAAACAGGTCGTGAGTAAAGATGAGCAATCAGGGAGTGAGTACCTTCCTTCTCAGGACATCCCAGCTGACTCGGGGAAAGCCCCTTCAATCCCAGTTCCACCTTCAGCCCAAGCTCCATAGGTTGTACAGTTTGAGTTGTCTGATGGCTCAGCATTAAGTAACGGCGAATACTCCACCTCCCCCACAACTTCAGTATCTGGGGAGAATGCAGCAGGTGGTGACAATAGTGATGATGAGGTCCAGGGTAATGGGGTGCCTAAGGTTGGTAGTGTAGAACGAACAAGAAAAGTGGAAGTGTGGGAGGACCTCTTTGTTAGTCAAGTGGCCTTCCATAAATTCCGAGAAATGTGGCCTAAAAGAATGTCTGATCACGGAGAGGAGCATAATCATTCGAGACTTATTGTCATTACTCCCCAATGTACACGAGCAATTTCAAAGCAGAGTTGGGTGGGAGAATTTTAGTGACGATCTGATTAATGAAAACGAGCACATGGTCAAGGAGTTCTATTGCAACGTAGCCTACACCAAAAGGGACTCCACTGTGACCAAAGTGCGAGACAAGAATGTGGTATTTTCGGGAAAGGCGAATATTTGGGTTTTGATGATGATGACAAGACCCAATACAATGAGAAATTGGATATGAAAGAGGAGGTTCGCCCATTGTTGGATAAATATTTGGCTCATCCGGGTGTTGTTCCAGATTGGATACAGGTAGGGGCAAAGAATTTGAGGAAGAGATTGAATTTCGAGGCCAGAGGGTGGCTCACTTTTGTATGCAACCGGCTTGGCCCACTTCCCATGACCAGACTATCCCACTCCCCGGGGCTGTGCTGATTGCATCTATAATGGTTGGCTTCCATATCAAGGTGGGGAATGTAATGTACAAGGCGATTATTGCAATGGGGGTTGACAGTGTTTGGAACTACCCCTACCCCAACACTCTTACTATGTATTTCCAGGACTTAAAGGTGAAGAAAGAGTCCTATGATGTGTCAGTGCGCCCAGTATCCCCATTCTCATGGTTCAATGTTCAGGGGCCGGACAACCTAAAGGACTAGAAGCACAAGGCATCCACCTCTGCCCTGACTGGCCAGTTTGAAGAGTTAGTTGCGGGTATACTATCAAGCCTTCTGCTGAGCTCCCCTCCATTCCAATTGTATTTGTTCTAGATGATGTGCCCTTTTTCTTTGCGGGTCCTAGTACGAGCACGTGATTTTTGCCCTATATGAATTATTCCCAAAAAGTCAAATAAAATGATTTCTTTCATTATTTTGCAATTTTGTGATTTTTTGTGTTATTTTCTGTTAATTGTTTGCATTTTTATTTGTGCATTTTAATTCATCTGAAAATATTAAAAAAATACACTTGTCATTTGTAATTAGCATTTAACTTCATATTCTAGGATTAATTAGTAATAAAGTTGTTTTTAGAACTAAATATAAGGAAAATAATAAAAATAGTCCATTTTGTAGTTTTTAATAATCAATTGTTGAATTTGTCATGAGTTTACTTTAAATAGAATTTAATCAATATTAGGAATTAAATAGCTTAACTTTGAAAATATATTAGGTGTTTATTTTAATTTTCTTTGCCTTTTAATTAAATCATAAAAATTTTAAAAATACAAAATGAAAATCTAAAAATATTAAAAAGAAATAAATAAAAAGGAATAAAAGAAAAATAATTAAAAAGGGTGGTCTTAATAAGGGATCGAATTGGGCCATTGCAATTACTTATGCCCAGCCCAAATCACGCCCAAACCGACTCAAATCATCACCCCACCTGGTCTAGCCTTAGCTTTTAATCAAACGACTCCATTTGGCAAGCTTTTAATCTGAACCCAGTCTAGGTTCCTCGATCGGATGGCTCCTATCTGAGGCCCACTTGACAATTAACTGTCTGAGACCCCTTACCCCCTCATCGTCTTCTTCCATTTCAATGCCTCAGAGACTCAACCAAGAACCCTAATCTAGCCGCCACGAATTTCCACCGGTTCCGATGGAGGCTCCACCACGAATCGACCCCAAAATAACACCATGGATTCTCCTCACCTCTTCTATTCAAATCCATGAACCTTTTACTTCAAATACCAACCGAGTTCTTCGAATATTAAATCGAAGTTCTGGTCGAAAATACAAAGACGCCCAAATCCATCCAAATTTACACCCCTAAAGCACATTCTTCTCCTCTCTAAAACCCTAAAGCTCGTCTCTCAAATCAGTCTTGAACGTTTCAAATATTCAATTAATGATGTCGATCGAAAAACTAGTTCGTCCAATCAGCCCAAAATTCACGCCATGTGGTTCCCTCGCCTCCCTCTCATTGAATTAGTCATGACTAGCACTTAAGCCTTGTCGGAATTGGTTGAACTTTGGACTATTAAAACAAGAGAACCTTAGAGTCCATACAGTAAGTCCTCTGATTTTGTTTCTATTTTCTTTTCTTCTTCTTTTGTGTGTGAATTAATTCCAATATTATGTTCTTCGATTAGTTGTTAATTCGAGCCCGTTTCGTCATTAGCTTATTTCAGTTCTGGTTTCGTTTATGTATTCTGATTTTCTCTGTTTGATTCCAATTGCTTGTTTGACTTTAATTTGTTCTAATTTCTATAATTTGTTGATTAGTTTTATTTGGTTTTGTTTAGATTGTTCCCTGTTACTCCTTTATTTTAGAATAGCCAATAATATTGCTTTAAGTTCAATGTTCAGTTTAATTGGTTGCTATAATTAAGTGAATTTGGATATAGCTAAATAAGTCTAACTCTGCGAACAACTGTAGTTGAATTGTAACTAGGCTAAAAGGAGTTTTGGGTTAGTTAACCGAAGTGGGTGGTTCCAGGTTGAATTCAGGGTTAGATTGGTACTTTGAAATGAATAAGAATGTTGTAGGGGAGACTAGAATTTTCTAGAGTCTTCTAGAATAGGACTTTAGTCCCAATTTTAGAAGTTCAGGGTAATGACTTGATACACAAGTTAGTAAATAAAGTATAAAAGAAGCAAAAATGAAAATAAACGAGGGACTAAAAAGGAAAATAGAAAATCAGAAACGCTGCCCTCAATTTGCCTATAGAAAGGCATGAATAGTGCCTTCACTCACAAGTTTGGAGCCTCTCAAAATTCCCGCCTATTGTTCACCAATTTCAGATCTGAAATTTGAAATTCAAACTCTAAATTTTCAAAAAATAAAAAAACAAAAACAAATATAATAAGAAAATAAAAAAAACTGTTTCATTGCTCTCCTTAGATCATTTTCAAATTTCCAATTAGTGATTCAGTTCTTTTGCTTAATTAGGATCACAAAAAGCTCGACTTCTATGTCTTATGTTCTGTATTCGAGATTTATAGCTGCCTTTAGACTTGTTAGTTGGGGAGTCAGCCCCTCCAGCAGCACCATCAGTGCCAGAGCCACAGCAGGAGCAGGCACCCATGCCCCCGAGGAAAAAGAGGAAGCTGCCCAGCAATGAGGGTGTAGTGATTGAGCTGGCTGAGATTGAGGAGACTCTCTCCGGTGATGTACCCAATATTCAGCTATTCCAGCAGTAGGACCCTGTCCCAGCAGAGCAGCAGCGGGCCGGGAACCAATCTGAGGTTCCCGCCCATACAGAGGATCCCATGCAGACGGACCAGGCCTTCGGAGCCCTCTATATCCTTTATCTGATATTTTGTGCTTATTTTGGTAGTTGGAATTGGGGACAATGCCAGTTCTTATTTGTGGGGGTGCACACTACTTTTTATCTATTTGGAGGATTATATATTAGATATTCCTTTTAAGTTTTTGATTTGATTTTCTAGTTGGTCTGTACATAACTTTACATTTTAGCTACTTTTCTCGTACTTCTTTTAATCTTGGTCTGTATATAAAGTTACCTTATGTATATATTCATCCCCGTTGTATATTCTACTCCCCCATTGTACATATTCATTCGGTTTTTTCTATTTTAGCAAAAAAAATTCATTTTTATCTTCGTAGCCTTTTATTTTGTTTTGGCGTTTTCAATAAGCCCTTTGTTTTCTTAATGCCACGGTTCTTTCCAAGGGTGGAGTGTTGTGCGAACCGGGTGGCTCTTCCCAATGATAGATGGCGTGACAACCTTCTTAAGGGTGTGAGTTCGTTTTTGATTTTTTTCTTTTGATTTTGGTACTTTGTAAATAAGGGTACCTCAGGCAAAACTTCACTTGGGCCTAATACATTTGCCTTTGATCCCATGGTCAAAGACATAATGTTGTGTTTAAGATGGTGAAATTCGTGGCCTTGAGACTCTTGTATAGACCAAACAATCATCATATGGTCATTTTTTACCATTGTGCGCTTAAATCGTAACTAAGGTCGTTGTGGGCCCTCGACTCGATGTCTTTAGCAATCCTTGAGTGTGTGTGGTGAGAACTCAAATTGTTGGTCCAAGTCCCGAGCCGATGGCCTAGAACTTGCCCTGAATGTTTGTTGAGGCGAAATCCTACGTGAAATTTGACTTGATAAGTGATTATAGGCTCTTCTTGATCCAAATTCTAAGTTGAACAATTCCATGACCTACAAATGAAATGATCCCTTTGTTAACCCTTTTGAGCCTTGAACCTTTTTCTTTCAATAACCAAATCTACAAGCCTATACCTGTTCTTAATGATACCCTCTCTTGGCACCCAAATCTTCCCTTGAGTAATGAAAAATGTCTAAGTTTGGGGGGAAAGACAAGAAAGTAAACAATGTGGTAAAAGGTACAAACGCAAAAGAAAAGGAAGGCAATGAAAAAGAAAGAAAAGAAAAGACAAAAAGAAAGACCAATGTGAATAAGAACAAAAAGGGGATTCAAAGAAAACAAAAGTGAAAAAGGTGTGAAAAAAGTAGAAAAAGGAGAAATATTTTGAATTGCATAAGAAAAGTGACAATGTGTCTCTCTAACCCCTTGAAAAGAAGTGAATACTCCAATAATTCAAGAAAGTGTGCCAAAATGAATCAAAAGGAGAGCTTAAGGGAAGATTGCATCCACTTGAACAAAAACTTGTCCTACCCTTTGTTGATACCTAATTTTTCCCTATATATTTTTTATATAATAAAAATACTCTCAAAATAGCATATGTATGCATATATGAGCATCCCAAAAGATTGTGGCATTTTTAAGGATTTTAAACTAATTTATGGCCTATTTTACACCACAAATCCCAATAATTATTCATGAAAACTTTCCATTTTAGATAATAGCTTCTTGTATCCTCACATTTGCATAAAAATATAATTTACAGGATTTTGGCATAATTTTACGAGTCCATTTGGTATTATTGAAATTAAATTGCATGAAATTGTAATTTTAGCCTATTTCCTGATTTAATAGCAATTTTAATTACAAAATCAATACCAATATTTTTAAATTAATACTTATATATTATTTACTAACACCGTGCTTTTAATTTTAATTTTTCATAGCTTTTTCTATTTTTATAAATTCAAATGGGAAAAATGGCTATTTCAATGTTAGCCTCAAATTTCTTTCAATTGTAGCCCAATTTGGACCCCAATTCTGACCTCAATTAACCTAGTCAAACGACCCAATTACCTGACCTATTTCTTAACCCACCCGGCCATTGTTTAATCCAGACCGTTGATCATTTTGATAACCGATCACGATCACCCCATCCCTTTTAAAATTTCCTAACACCCCAAACCCTACCTTATTTGTTACAAGCAGCCGCCCTCAAATCCTCTTCATCTCAATTTCTCTCCAGCCCCTCCGAAACCCTAGCCCTCTCTCACCATCTTCCACCATGTTTCATCGGAATCCATGGCATCGTCGAGCCTTGAGTGGTGTGTACTCACCTCCACATGCTGTTGTACGCCTGCTACTGGAGTATTCAAGGTCTGACCTTGATGGTTTTCACTCAGTTCGTTGCCGATTCAAGTTCCACGGCCATCTCCGGCTCAAATCTAGCGTATCCTAGCCCTATGAGTCTATCTCTAACTCGTTCGACTCGGACCAGTCCTCTTTTAGGCCTTTCTCACTTCTAGGGTCTTCTGAAACCCTAGCCCTTCGAGATTTTCCTATTTTTCTATAGATCCGCTCTAGATCTACACTTGTTTTAAGGTTTCTAAAACGATTTTCTTAAAATCTGTTTCAAAGGCTTGCTTTCAAAACCATTCGTCTTCTCGAATTTAGGGTTTCTTTGATTTTACTTATTCTATTGTGATTTTCACGTGGTGTTCTCATTGTATTTGCTCTGCTATTTATTTTTACAGTGATTTCTATATGTTTTCTTTTGACTGTGATTTCTTTTACTGTGTTTTTTCTCATTATGTTTCCAAGAAACGTTTATGTTCCTTTAGATTTTCTGAATTTACTTTGCCTGACTTACTTTCTTTCGTCTCTACACTTGATTAATGGAAGAAACCCTAGAATTTGGGGATTTTTTCGGACTACTTGTATGTGATTTGTTTACTTCTCTTCTCTGAACTAGGTTGGTTTTCAAAACACTAATTTCTGAGTTCATGAAGCTGTTTCATCTATGTTTCTCCATGTGATCATGACTTCTGCTAAACTTTACGGAGCCTGTTGCCTGACCTTTTGCATGCTCTCTAATATTTTTTATCTCTAGCCCTCTACTCACTAACCTTTGGTTGCATGACAACCTCACATGTTTTAAAACTCAGGTCCCTTTTATAGTTATATGTTCCTTCTCAAAATAACCTTTGATTTGGGAAGGGATTTGATACTACCTTGTGTGAATTTAATTGATTTCTCTCCTTGTTTAGTTTTGAACCCCTTGATTCCCTATTTTTTAACTTGGTTCATTGGTGATTTGAGAATCCCCAATTCCCTGATTTTACTATGTGCTAATTGATTCACTTCTTGCCTTATTTAATTGACCGTGTACTTTAGAATTCCCTTTCCTTAATTAAGACCCCATATACTTACCCTTATTTGCATGTTGTCCACAATATGTTTAATTGATTCTCTTTCCTTAGATAACTTCTACCCTTTTTCGTTCAAATTTTGGACTCCTTAATTAAGGGAATCTTCTTCTACTGATTGGTTCCTGATTGATACTTAACTAATTTTCTTTCCTTTCTTGCATGTCTGATTTCAAGTATAAATACATGCTTTTCTTTTCACTTCATCATTGAATTCTGACTGCAAACAAGAATCAGAATTCATCTCTCTTCTTTACTGCTACTACTATTACTTTATTTCTCTTCACTACTATTGAGTATTCTACACCTGCACGTCTTGCTGTTTAAAATCCAAGACACTTGGGAGTTTCTTGAGTCTGTTCCTGTTTATTCCTGGTTGTATGTTTGCTGCTATTAGTCTGCTATCCTAAAGTTTATAACTGGTATGTTCTTTTATGTTAAATGGCATCCTTGTTCAATTTCTCTGCTTCTACCCCTTTCTTTGTGTGCTCATTTATGCTTTCCTGCACTATTTAATTGCTTTCAAGCATGTTAATCCCTTTCCCCTATTTCCTTTGTATATGAGCTTGTCCTGGGACATAGCAGCATTATGAATTGCTGTATGTGATTCAGGACTTCATTATGAATTGCTATATGTGATTCAGGACTTGACTTTTCTTAGTCTCTACTGGATTGCTTTCCCATTCCCTTTCCCCTCAATGTGCTGAGCTCTAATTTGGGTCTGTTGATGTCCTGATCATTATTCAGACATGAGTTTGACTCTTTTAGAATCTTCTCTTATTTTCTTGAAACTGATATGGGAGGTTAGGGGTGTGCCAGTCTATGCCACGACTGGGTATGACCACCTCTTACTGAGGTTCCTCTCTCACTTTACACCTACTCCTAGCTCTTATGTTCTACCCCCCTCTGGTAAGCCATGCTTAGGTACCCTAAAGCTCCCTCTGAACTTGGATGTCTAAGGGATGGTAATTCCACACATTGCACTATTTTATTACAACATTCACTCTTTAGGGTGTAAGCATTGCCTGGGCTATTGAAGCTCCTTGGAACTTTGAAACACTCTAAGAGAAGGCCTTGGAACCTGGGATCCGGACTTGGTGAAACACATGTGTTGGATATCAGGATTGCATTTGGTAGTTTGGATCTAGCTGTGGGCTATGATGTATTTTATTTTTTTTGGCATTGTAACAGTAATTTTGTAATAAAACTCGGGGAATATAGTAGTAAAGGGTAAGGGAGGGGTTTATTTTTATTTATTTGCATGTTAACGGGGTAGATATCATGCCTATAGGACTTTTACTATGAATCACTTAGGAACCATGCCTATAGGACTTTCATTACTTTGAATCACTTAGAAATCATGCCTATAGGACTTTTACTAATTTGAATCACTTAGAAATTATGCCTATATGACTTTTACCAATTTGAATCACCTAGATATCATGCCTATAAGACTTTTACTACTTTCGATTAGATATCATGTCCATAAGCTTGTATTTTTCTGCATATAGATATCATGCCTATAGAATTGCAAAAAAAAAAAGGCAAACCATAGGTAATACATCTCTCGCCTGCCTGAAACGTGTAAAAATAGCGTTCAGTAAATAAAGAAATCAGACAAGGTATCCTGCCTATAGGATCTCCAAAACTGGTTTAAATTGTATGATCAGTAATCTGACAATTGCTTCAACGTTTTCAACAAAATTTGTCCAAACCTGTATGCAACGCTAAGAGCTTGTATTTCTGTCACTAAAAGAAATCGTTTTCCAACTCTCTGTCTGAATTTTATATACGAGATTACTTTCAAAAAACTTTCAAATTCTACCCCTTTTTGCGAACACTCTACTTCTGAAATATTTCTTTAAAACAGTTCCAACGATTTTTTAAGCCTTTCTAAACTTCTGCAGATTTTTACTTCTTTAAAACGTGTCTGCATTAGTCTTCAATTAACAAACTTGGTAAAATACTCCAGATCTTAAGAATTGGATCCAAGTTGCCTAATGTAGACCTTTTATCTAATTCTATGTGTTAAACTGATCCGTCTGCCGCTCAATTTTAATTAATGACCAAATCAGTATATGCAAGTCATGCTAAACTAGTTGCCATGTGATTTACGGGGTTTGAATGAGCCTTTGAGTATCTGTTGGATTCCCCACTTATTTTCTATTTGTTTTGATTGACGCCCTAGTATTTTATCCTTTTAAACTCTATATATGCCTCCATCCATTTTCTCCTCTTTTAGGATTAAAAGTCCAAATACCCCTGGACTGATTGGTTGTGACGGGTATTAGCATGCAATAAGTAGTCGAGACTAATCGCGTTTATATACCTTAACGGGGTGGGAAGGTTAGAATATGAATATGATGACTGGTGCGTCAACATGTCGTGTGAGAATGATTGCTGGATATTGCACCAAAGTGATCCATGTTATGTTCAGCCCTAGGACCCCCTTTCTTCTTGTTCTTCTACTTTATTAATGCCTTATTTTAGATTAATGTTTTCAACCAAAATTCCTCTTTTCAAAAACACTTGTGTCTTTCTTCTTTCCAAAATTCTCAACTTTCTATGCTTTCTATGTGCAAACTTTGCTTGATTACTCCTATTCTTCCTAAAGTCACAATTAAGCACGGCCGGGAACCACACTAGTGGATCTTGAGGGGTGCCTAACACCTTCCCCTCGAGATAATCTCAAGCCCTTACCCGAACTCTGGTTTTCTTTCAAATCTTCTTCTTTTCTATGAAGTGTCTATAATCATTAGGTGTCGACTCTCCAAAATCCATAACCCAAATTCCCCGAAAGGGGATAAAAGAGTCATTCCACCCATAATGTCATAAACCCTATTTCTCCACTTTTGAAAAGGGGGGCGTCAACACCCTTACCCAAAAGCCTTCACAATGAATCCACGAAATCCCTATATGATCTTGAGTTGAAGGGAACCTACATTAGTGGATTCTTACATAAGGGGCAAGCATATGGTACTTAGAGCCGAACTTGTGACCTTCCTTTTGAGAGAGATGAGTGAAAGTCCATCATCCTCGATTTGTGTGTCAATACATAAAAGGTTAGGTTCTCTTAGGGAGATTTGAGGATGTGTGAGTTTGGGTTCCACAATGACGAAAGTAATTGAGAGAAGTTCCTTGATGAAATGTCTCAACTCTTATTGCTCTTGTGTCACACTTGATCCACAGTTTTCAAAGTTTAAATGTGTAAATGATGCATTCGTATTAAGGGTAATTGTTAGTCCCAATCGATGCTTGTTGAGGTAACTTTAGGATAGCTAGAATACTTGGATGTTTTCTTTAAAGGGTGGGTCTTATTTGTTTGCTTGAGGACATGCAAAGGTTTAAGTTTGGGGGAGTTGATAAGTAGGATTTTAATGTGTTTTATGCCCCTACATGCCTATGCTTTGAGTATAATTTGCTACAAAATAGTCCTAAAATGCTTACAGGTTGTACTTGGTTGCAGGTTTGATCTACAAAGTGACGAAATGTAAAATATCAGCTCAAAACAGAGTGAAACCTGCTCAAGTATCAAAGGACAAGTGAAGTGGTGGAATAAGAGCCTAGTGCGGACCGCACAATTGTGCATGTGGCCGCACTAGGGGAGTTCAAAGAAGTGCAAAGTCAAGATTCTAACCACGCGACCGTGGTTAGATTTAGGTGGCCCGTGTTCAGCTTGCGTGGCCGCACCATTATGTCATGCAGTCCGTTCCAAGAGGTTCAGAGAAAATGTAGTTATGGGCAATTGCAAGCCATGTAGCCGCGATCACTATCACGTGGCCCGCGCCACACTTTCACGCGGCCGCGCCACATCTTTAAACAGTTCGCGCCTGCCACTTCAGAGAGATAGAAATCAAAGTCAAACCAGCTAGTGCGGCCATAGCCATAGTTGTGTGGCTCGCACTGACCCCGTAGGGGCAATTTTATCTAATTTTTCCAGCCCACTATAAATATAATATTTTACCATTTTTAGGCTAAGTTTTATGTATTGAACAGATCTGCGCTCGTGAGGACCAATGTTTTAGCCTATTTTGGCATCTTAGCATTAATTTCTCTATAGATTCTTGTAGTTTTACTTTAGTTATAAACTAATATGGTTATTTCTTATTCTATTTCTTCTGTTTTTTTTAATTATGTCTAGGTAAACCCATTAGCTAGGGTTGTGGCTCAACCATAGTGTGGGTAATTGATGAGTGTTGCTTTTAATAATAGATTGATATTTAGTATTTGTTATTTGGGTTAATTGTATGCTTTAATTAAGGATTGGTGGCTGCAAACATTGATTCTTGCTTAATGGTTTTGACTCTTTTTGAGAAAAAGAGTCTATGACCCTAACATTGACCCAACAAGGTGTTGAGATGGACCCATGAGAAATGATAGTCCCAAATTATGGGTTAAATCTCGAGAGGGTAATCACCCTACTTGAACCCTAGTTTCTTGGTCTAATTGGCCTACCCAATTGATCTCGAGAGACTCAATTGAGAAAAATCGCTCTCTCTACCGAGTGTGTGAGAGTGGGTACAATTGTGCAACAGTTATAACATTAATCCCAAATATGTCAATCTATTATTAGTAGTTTCTAACCATTAGTTAACCACCTAGGTGATGCCACGACCCTAGTGCCTTTCTCTATATTAGTTACAACCAAGCAATATTTTCTTAGCATAATTTAGTCTAAATCTCTAGTTCATAATAGTAGTTGTTAATACAAATAAAACCCAAAAATATTAGGGGTGCAATTAGAAGTACAAACGCAATTCTAGGCTAAACAGACAATACTACTCCACTCCAAGCTCGCTGTGGAAATTCGATCCCGAACCACTATTCGGGTAAAAGTTGTAGCGACTCTCTCCCTACATTCATGTATCATTGAATAGGAAGTGATCACTGAGGCTCCTCATCTTGGTTCAGTTTCGGTAGTGAGGGACTTTTCAGATGTATTTCTTGTGGCTGGGCATATCGCCGGGTGGGGTTGTCGACTTCGGTATAGATTTGGTGCCGGGCACCGTATTGTAGGGCACCGACAAAGTTGAGGAGTTGTGAGAACAGCTTCAGGATTTACTTAATAAAGAGTTTGTTGGAAGACCAATTTGGATGCATGTTCTAGTTTGAGTCGACTCGGTTGGCTCTGAATTGCATTATGAGGGATAGGTTGATTTGAGCGTTATTGAGCTTCTTAGTGATCTAGGGAGATCTATGAGTTTCTTTTCTGTATTGTGAGACATTAGGAATTGTTGGTTATGGGCACATATGTGTGGTTCTATTGGGGTTAATTGTGGAAGTCGAGCGGGGAGAATAATTGGGTGTCGCTCAGTGAATGACGTGTCGATTAGGTTTTATCGGGTTTGCGTGGTGCATGTTATTTGTTTCACCGTGGGGGCAATGATTTTCTTTGGTTCCAGACATCATATTTTTCGTGGTTATCGATTTTGAGCATAGTGACTTGAGGTGTTCCATGTGTAGCAGTGTGTGGATAGGATTACACATTGTAGCGAGGCTATGTAAAGGTATGACCTTTCGAGGTAGTTTCATGTGTTATGTTTCTAAGATGTGAGACAGGGTCTCAACTTTATGTTGTGATGGTGCTGATGAGCGTGAGGTACAACTCTTTTGTTGGGGTCACTAATGAATACAAACAGATTTGATTTCAGCTTGTTGGAAGTGCACTGTCGAGGTTCGTCTCGAAAATCTGCTTTAGTATTAGCCAAAAAGGAAGTGACTTCATGAATGGTTGACCTAAGAAAATGGTTATGATTTATTGCATGTTTCCTTTATCATTGGCAGTATATGAAAGTGTTGGAATAAGATCTGAGTTAGGTAAGAGGTTTTCTATCGGTCTTCGAGTGTTGTAGGCAACTGCTATGAATATAAGTTATCGTTCAAGTGTTGGGTTATGTAGTATATCATAGGATTGCACCTGAGGCAGCAAGTATGGGCTATCGCAACTGGTTCGAGCTTATTCTGTGTATAGATGTGAGATTTTGATCTTGTGTATGATTCCGGTAAGTGCAGTGTGGTTCTATGGTTTATGAGCAGGGCTGAATTGTGTAATTTTTGTTAAAATATGTTATTGGACCTATATGAGATAGGGTGATATGGGATCACATTCAGGTATATGCATGGTAAAGTTATTCAGCGATTGGTTGGCTTTTAAAACAACTCTGGGTACGTTCGAGGACGAACGTGTGTTTAAATGGAGGAAGATGTAACGAACTGACTGGTTGTTTTGAGATTTTACACTTTGATTGCCATTTCTCAGGCATGAATTGCCCTGTGTTATGTATTATGAAAAATGTAGGTCGTCGGTTTTGGTTTTCAGAAAAAGTTGGAATGAATTTGAAAGAACAATTTAGTAGAAAGCTTAGAATTTAAAAGGTTAACCGAGAGTTGACTTATTTGTATATGAGCTTGGATCGTAGTTTTTATGATTTGGTTAGCTTCATTAGATAATTTGTGACTTAAGAGTGTGATCGAAAGTGATTTTGGAGGTCCGATGTAGTATTAGGCTTGAATTGGCGAAGTTAGTATTTTGGTGAATTTTGATTGATAGGTGAGATTTTGATACGAGGTTTGGATTCCAAGACTTGCTATAGCTTCGTTAAGTGATTTGGGATGTGATTGTGAAGATTTAGTTCATTCGGACATCGTTTGGTTGGGTTTGTGATCGAATGCGAGTTTCGGGAGTTTTAAAAGAACTTAAGCTTGAATTTGATGTAAATTGATGATTTTGGCGTTGGTTGAGGTGTGTTGATGATTGGGGCAAGTTTCAATGATGTTTTTGGATGGGTTAGCACTTTTGGTTGAGGTTCCGGGGGCCTCGGGGTGATTTTGGATAGCCATCGGGATGGATTTGGGAGTTGTGAAATTTCTGGTTTGCTGATGTCTGGTATTTCTGCATCTGCAGAAAGGGGACGCAAAAGCGGTTCAACAGATGTGAGGGTTTGGTCACAGGTGTGAGTGTGGACTATGTGGAGGAATTCCGCAGAAGCGGAGGGGTTCCGCAGGAGTGGTCTCTGCAAATGCGGTTTCTAACCGCAGAAGTGGTCCATGTTGGTGAAGGGTGTGCCGCAGAAGCGATAAGTTGTGTATAGATGCGGTCACCGCTAAAGTAGGATTGGACCGCAGAAGCGGGTCTTAGGGATTAAGTGAAGCTCCGCAGAAGTGGAAAAATTTCAGCAAAAGCGAAAACCGCAGATGTGGTTCATTGATCGCAGAAGCGAAAATGTCTGATCAGAGAAGGGTTTTAAAAGCTCATTTTGTTCCATGAGCTAAGGTATTTTTCCACCATTGTTGAGCAACTTTGAGAGCTTTTGGGCAGAAATTGAAGGGTACTTCGATTAGGTGTGATTGGAGGTGAGTTCCTTGACCTTAATACATGATTTAATGGTAGAATTAACATAGAAATTTGTAGAAATTCATCCAAAAGAGGGTAAACTAGGGCTTGGAAATTTGGTATTTCAAAGTGGGATTTGAAGGGTCATTTGGGCTGGGATTTGACAGTTTTGGTCTGTATAGACTCGTGCAATAAGGAATCCGATATTAATTTTCTGATTTTTATTGAGAAGTGGGCCCGGGGCTCGGGTTTTGAAAATTTTATGAGTTTCGATATTTTTTTAGTCTTTTCGATTGGGTTATGTTACCTTGGCCTATTTTAACGTGTCCATTGTGGTTTTGGATAGATGCGACGCGCGGAGAGGCCGATTTGAAGGGCAAAGGCATCGCGAGCTAGAGATTTCGCCGGTTCAAGGTGAGTAATGATTATAAACGATATCCTAAGGGTTTGAAACCACGGATTTGCAAAACGTAGTGCTATATTAAGGTGAAACACGAGGTTAATGGCGAGTACGAGGTTGTTTACTACTGGGCATGGTGACTTGGTCTGTCCCGTTTGATATTTTACCGCGTGTTTGACTGAGCTGTTTTGGCTATCATCATGATTTGGGCTTATTGCCATATTGCCGAATATTTGAAATCCTTTGTGAACTTTCATCACAGTTTTCTCACTATTTGGAATATTACTTGCACTCAGTCCAATTGAATTATACCGTTTCATGAACTCAACTATTTTTACTCAAATTTGAGACTTAAATTTATATTTTCACTTTTGTTTGGGTTGAACACTACTATTTTATTGATGCCCGAGGGGCTTATGGTATTTTCTGGACTGAGTGAGGCTTTCAGGCCTTGAGCGTGATGTGAGGAGGCTCTCAGGACTCGAGTGTTATGTGAGGAGGCTTTCAGGCCTCGAGTGTTATGTGAGGAGGCTTTCAGGCCTCGAGTGTTATGTGAGGCGGCTTTTAGGCCTCGAGTGTTATGTTAGGAGGCTTTCAGGCCTCGAGTGTTATGTTAGGAGGCTTTCAGGCCTCGAGTGTGACGTGAGAAGTCTTTTAGGCCTTATTTTATATGCCACGAGGTGGCTTGATATTGCGCTTGGGTCGTATGGGGCCCCTCTGGAGTCTGCACCCCTACAGTGAGCGCGGGTACCCATGTGATATAAGAGTGAGCCCGAGGGGCTGATATTATGCTGCGTGACTAATGCTGAGCCCGAGGGGATGATACTATTATGAGCAATTGATATTGAGCCCGAGGGGCTGGTATTGTTTATTTAGATATTTCCCGAGGGGAGAACTTTTATGTGCTCATCTTGCATATTTACTTGGCCTTTTTACCTGCCATACTGTGATATTTGTGCTCGAGGGGCGGATTTTCTGTGCTTATTGGCACTAACTATTTTAAAATTCATTTCGTAACTGTTGAAAGATCATTTTTCAAAAGAGATTTAAACTGAGCCAATATATTTCCAAAGATTTTACAGCTTCACTGTTTTCTCAAAGGATTGAACCCTGCTTCTATACATCATGATGACTTGCTTTATGTGATTTCTTACTGCTCATATTACTCACTGAGCTAGAGTACTCACTTTACTCTCTGCACCTCGTGTGTAGATTCAGGATACTATTCACCTAGAAGCGGGTTTGGGCCAATCAGAGGCAACGTTCCATGAGTTAAAGAGGTGACTGCTAGCGTTCACAGAACCATGTTTTCTCTCTTTGTTCATTATTCTGGTTTTATCTATTTTAGGCCTTGTAGTGGATTTACATCTGATAGATGCTCGTGACTTGTGACACCCCGATTAGGGATGTGTAGGGTTTTATATTTTGTTAATTAATATTATTAAGTTATATTGTTGCTGTTCCTTTATGCTTATCTATCTTTGAAAGAGACGAGTTGGGTTAGTTGGCTGGCCTTGTTTTCACGAGAGGCGGCATCGCTATAAGTACGGGGTTTGAGTGATTGGAGGCCTAGTCGAGGGGGTAATGATTGTAAATCTTGTTCCGAGGATATGAAACCCTGGATTTTGTATCATTTTACTTTTTTGAGGTGATGCACATGTTAGGTGATGGGCACTTGGTTTGTCTCATAGCTACTATAAAGTAGCATATTTGACTGAAACAATATGATACTTATATTTTTTTAGAAGGATTTGTTTATACATTGGGCTGAATGCCATATTTGGGCCTTGTGTCAGAGCTATTTGGATCCTTAGGGGTTTTTTCTTATTATCCTCTCACTGTTTTGATCAAAAATCTATGCTCAGTCATGTTATGTTTGTTGATTTCATAACTTAGTATTTATTACCCCGTTTTGATGCATATAAAATGTTATTTTGGGCTGAGCACCCTGCTTATACTGATAGCCCGAGTGTCTTGAGAGGTTTATGACTTAGTGAGGCCAAGTGCCTATTTTTGGTGAGGATACTATGGGATTGAGGTGCGCGCGTCAATGTGTTGTTACTAATTCATGATTTAAGTAAGGCCGAAGGCCTGATTGATTTATGCCCCGAGGTGGCTGATTATAGCGCTTGGGCTGTAGGAGCCCCTTCGGAATCTACATACCCCTAACGAGCGCGGGTACCCTGAGTGAGTGATATGATGTTTTGCCTGAGGGGTTGTTCTTGATTCATGTTTTACCCTATAGGTTGTATACAAGTGAGTTTTGCCCGATGGGCTGTTTATGATTTTATCATTTTTACTCACTATTTCATCAGTTTGTTTGAAAACAGTTGAAAGATATTTTAAATAATTTTACTGAAACTGGATTTAAATGAGTTAAGTTGATTCAAAATATACATGTTTATCGGGCATGCTATGATGGGATGAACGGGAAAATTCCAGCCCGTTCGGTCAGCGGATGGGTTGGATAATTTTGGGTTTTTAGGGCCCGTTCGGGTTCTGGCAGGCCGGGCTACTACTTTTTTATAATTGAATTTTATTTTTCTTATTCAATGTTATTGATACTTAAATATTTGAAAACTTTTAAGGCTTAGAATTAAACTTTGAAGTTTAAACTTTAAAATTTGAATTTGAAATTTGTATTTTAAAATTATTAAAGTGAAATTAGAACTTAAGTGGCTACAAAAAATTATTTAATAATACCATTAGGCAAATTATTTATAAAAGTGAACGAAAAAGAGTAAAATTAAATTTTCATGCACAATAAATAAATAATACTTCAAAATTCAAATTAATCTAACAAACTAAAACATTAAGAATAAATACGTCTAATAATTTTAAAATAACACAAATTGTCTCAAATCAACATAAAATACGAATTTCTGGAGTTCGCTCAAGACAACTCTTGATATGCCTCTTTAAAGTGCCTGTGCCATACTTTGGACTAAGATTTACGACTAGACCATAATTCTTGCACTTTACTTTTTGAACTTCTTCATTTTCTTCTACCACCTCAAAGTGTTCCCAAACATATGAGCGCATTCTAGAAGTACGGGGCATGATTTAACTTGAAGTCTTGAACTAAGAATTTAAGAACAATAATATCAAGGCATAATTGAGAGAGAATTAGAGTAGTAACTAGAAAGAGAGTAAATTGTGAGAAAAATAAAGAAGAAGGGGGCTATTTATAGGTTTTAAAAGGTTAAAAATATAATTTTTTTAATTATTAGGGGTAAGAGGGCTATATTTTTAATGGGGGAGGCCGAAATGGCCATTTCTGCAAAATTTGGCCGTTCCTCAACGGTCATTTCTCAATTTAACCATTGGCAATTGTCCAACTAATTTCTTTTATAAAATTCAGCAACGGTAAACGGGCTCATAACGGGTTGCAGCCCGTTAACGGGTCACAGGCTTAGCGGATTCAATGCACGGTTAACCAGAATATGGATGCCCATAATCCGCCCCTACCAACCAGTCCCAACCCGCCCAATAGTGAACATTGGCGGGCTGAACCGGGCTGAAAACAGATCAGCCTGGCCCGATTAACACGTATAATTCAAAACCCTACTTTTAAAAGCGTGTTGTATTCTATTGAGATTTCATGATATGAACTGATATATTTTTATTGCTCATCACTACTGCTATGTCTTTATTAACTTTTAATACTTACTGAGTTGGTGTACTCACATTACTCCTTGCACATGTGTGCAGACCCAGGGGGTTGCTGGACGTGCTTGTGAGTGTTGATTTCATCCATCGCGGATCTGTTGGAGTTTGCAAGGCAGCTTCACGAGGATCGCAGCCCTGCTTTTCTCCCTCATATCTTTCTACAGATGTTATTAGTTGGTTTCCAGACTCTATTTGTTTTAATATTATCGGACAGTTCTTAGTAGATGCTCATGACTAGTGACACCCCGATGTCGAGTTTCTTTCCGCATTTTGTTATTTAGATTTATCTTATGAAGTTTTATTAATTAAATGGCTTGAAGAAATCTTTATTTTGAAATATCGGGTTGTTTTTGTAAACGAATCGGCTTGCCTAGTTACACTTTAGGCACCATCACGTCATGATAGGTTTGGGTCATGACATAAATAGAGTTCTAACCTGCAATGTTTATTAATAAAATCTTTATTTTCATAGTTGTTTGTGATTGCACTTTTGTTTTTCTTTGCAAAAATTTGTTGCAAATACTTTAAAAAATAAAGAAGAAAATCATTGTCTTAATTTTCATTTCTCCTTCCCTCTGCCTCCCCCCCCCCCAAACAAAAAGAGAAAAGAAAGAGAAACGCAATAAAAAGATCCTCTAATTATTTGGTTTCAAATGCTTCTGAAATATTTCTCTTTGAGCAAAAATAAGAATATGTTTGCTAAGAAAATAAAAAATATTTTATCCTGATTTTCAAAAGAAAAAGATGTTTTTTACTTCTTTTCAATAGTGGTGTTAAACGGGTCAATCGGACCGGTTCGGGTTTGAAATTTTTCGACCTGTCTGGGTCCCGGGCCGGGCCGAGTTGCACAGTGACGGGTTCGTAGCGGGCTGGGTTAGTTTGGCTTAATCTGAACCATGCGGGTTACGAGTTGAAAGGGGCCGGGCCAGGCCGGGTATATTTTCAAATTGTTTTGGAATTATGTGTAGTATAACTATTAAGTTATATTTATACTTTATAATAATTGAATGAATACAAGTAAGATGGGAAAAAATTGCACTTATTGCAAGTGCTACGTTATTTCTTAATTTCAAATTGAAAAAGAAGAAAATGAAATGTTTACATTTTTTCTAACAAGTAAACTAGTAAAGTAGTAATTTCAAATATTTTGTATCGCCCTAGCAAGTTTATCATAATCAATATGAACTGATTGACCTTCTTCTGGGGAGTTAAATTCGGATGGATTTCCATGGGTTAATATATCTCCAAGTTCCTCGTCTTCTGGGCTATCAACATCTTCCTTTCCTTGATTTCTTCGTTTCGATCTAATCCAATCTCTGGAACATACTAAAACTTCCAAAGCATTATTTCCCAATGAGTGGCGCGTGTCTCCAAGTTGTTGTCTTGCTTGGCTAAATGCACTCTCCGATGCAACAGTGGAAATTGGCACATTCAGGACGTCCCGAGCCATAGCGAAAAGAACGGAAAATTACTTTTCATTTTCATGCCACCATCCCAACGGTGAAAATTCCTTTGTGCGAGGCTCCTTTTGCTTCGGCAAGTAGAATTGAAGCTCATCAATTTTCCCGCTACTGGTTTGAGTGTTAGAAAATGTAGAAAAAATACTAAAACTATCAAGGCCTTCATCATCCACATTAGCAGAACCGCTACATTACATAGCGGGATTAACATTACCAGAAGCACGAGCAATATTATCACATTCATTTGCATAATAATTATACAGTTGTTGTAATCATTTATCTTGTTCATAGAATCATATAAATTTGGGATTTCAGTTTCTCCAATCTCCATATAAGTATATAAAGCATTCATTAATTGGTGACAATCAGACATTTTAATAGAAGAATTTAAAACTGCACCAATTAAGTAAATCGGAGAAATTGGAAAGAAATATTTTTTGAATTTTTCTTCCATTTTTTTAACATCCTTATATTTTCCTTTCTTCTTAAATTCAGATAGTAGCAATGAAATTTCAGCTATATGTACTAAAGCCATAGTAACAGTGGGGTAATATGCGCTAGAAAACACAACAGTAGTAGTATAAAATTTATGTAAAAATTTAACAACATCACTGATGACCTCCCAAGTATCACTTGTTAACATACGACTAGGATCAGTACAATGTGCATTGACAACTTCAGTTATAGGAAATTTATATTTGTAGCAACATTGTAAAAATATATATGTATAATTCCATCTAGTAACAATTTCGCCTGGCATGAATCTAGGTTTAAGGTTATACTGGATACACTTAGTCTTAAATTCTTTTATTCTAGATTGTCTATTATTTCCTTGAATAACACCAACTGCTCTTCTAACATGAGTAATCTCACCTGAAAATAAATCAAGGTCACTTTTAACAATTAACATGACATGCACACCTAACATGAAAAATTATCATCAAGAGGTGGTTGCAAATGCAATTTTAAAATTGAAACTGCGGCATTATTGTTTGAAGCATTGTCAAAAGACATACACAAAACTTTTTGGTTTAAATTATAAAATTTAACAACTTCAACAATTGTACTACTTATAAACGTAGCAGTATGACTCTGATCTTCATCATATTTAAAAGCGATAATACGTTTTTGCATACAAGTATTATCATCTATCCAATGGCATGTAATTGTCAAATAATCATTTCTATTAACAGCATGACCAATATCAGAAGTTAGACATACTATAGAAGGAAGGTGACTAAACAAATAACGTATGTATGTTTGATATTGTACATGAAGTCTAAAGATATCTTCTCTACAAGTACTTTTAGGGATACCTTTAAATAAAGGATTGTAAATCCTTTGAATATACATTATAAGATACGATGAAGAAGCAAAAGAAAAAGGTAAACAACCCAAAGCAATCATTTTTGCTAATTCCTCCCGATCCCTTATTTTATCATATTTTACTAGACCTCCAGTAGTAGGGTTAATAGTTGTTTTACTTCTATCCCCATTATTGCCCCATTCTATGGGATGGTTAGACACCATATGCCTAGTAAGTGTCCCAGTCCCCCCCTAAATTTCCTACGATCAAATGTTTAAAAGTTTCGTTACAAAGTTTTCACTTAACTCTATTAGTACCTTCTATTATTTCAAAAAATTTTCATACCGGACTTCTTCTTTTATGATTAGAAATCGGAGCCACTGGTGGTCTACTACCCCTTGTAGCACTAGCAACTCCAACTCCAATACTATCAACATTTCTACTGCTAGGTGTAGGTGGTATCTCATCTTCTATTCCAGTTTCATTATCTTCTATTCCAAAATGTTCTTGTAATTGTTCATAATCTATCTCTACATTATCATTAGGCGATGATTCGGAAACATGTGTTATTGGGTCATTACTATTACTACCGGAAGCTACAGGACTACCTCTTTTTTTATTTCCACCCCTACCAGTAACTTTTCTACACGCTCTTTTAGCAGCACTAAACATATTGTAAAAATGAAAGTATAAGCTAAAATTAAATATGCAATTAAAATATTAAATAAGAGAAAGAGTTGGAGGGAGTGCACCGAATTCGATAATAAACTGAGCACTTGATTCCGCAAATCCGGTGTTACCACGAACAAACGTCAAGCAAGTATTTCAACTTGAACTTCAAGCTTCAAATTCCGAATGACAAATTGCGATAAATTGAATTCGGGAAAAGAGAGACAAACAAAATTATAAATTTAGAATATGAAATCTTGCAAATTAAAGGGAAGAGAGAGATTGATACTTTGAGAATTGAGATTGAGATAAGAATTTTGAGTGAAGAAATGAAGAAGAGGGGAGGAAATTTATAGATTTTAAGAAGGGTTAATATTGCAAATTAATAAATACAAAAAAATAACCAAAAAAAGGCATTTTTGCAAAAATATCCGTTGGCCAACGGATCTGGACCGTTGCCAATGGTAATGCGGGCCCCAAAAGTTTTAAAAATAATTTTTTTTACCGTTAAACTGGGCCGGTCCAACCGGTTCACGGTACTGTTTAGTCAAACCGCCGGTCCGATCCGGTTCCAACCCCAAAAATCCCAAACGGACCACCCCCTCGAACCCAGCCCACCCGGCCCCTTAGTAACCAGGACGGTCCGATCCCGATTTACACCGGTCTGATCCCGGTTCGACCCGGCCCGATTGACACCCTTACTTTTAAACCAGACAATGCAAAGAAGATCAACGTATTGCACAAGGAATAAGCGATGGGGCTATTAGAGATTAACTAGTGGTACTTATTTTTATCCTAAATTTTTTAACTTAAGGACAATTAAAGATATTATTATCCTGGAAAATTAAATTGAAAAATTAAAATTCAAGACATATTGGCTAATTTCTAAATATCAATCATTTGGGATGGCTACCTGATATCATTTCTATAATTCAATTTTACAATTGGGGTGGGTACACCAAAGTTGGGTTTTCCCTGGACTACAACACCGGAACTCGACCCTACTCAGCGGAGCAGCTATTCTCATTACCCTTATTTAAAAAAAATGTTATGCGATTTTAGACAAATAACCAACGAGTTTTACAACAATTCAAATTATCTTTTTTACCTATTTGACACTTTCTATTTCTGTCACGCAAAAGGATTCATACCTTGTTCTATTTAAAAAATATTTAATTCTTTGAGTTCTCATTTTGCTATCAATATGATTTGTTATAGACCCACAACACCAACAAAAATAAATCTTTTTGACACGAGTCCAAAATTTTATTCCTCAGTGCCTAGGCAAATACTATCAAATAAAATTAAACGGAGGCAATTATTTTCCTTCATTTATTTTTAAACTCATGAATACGAAGGTAGTATAATTAAGAGATCTTTACATAAATAGTCGATCATATTCTTGTTTATTTTTTCTGGCCATATATATAACTTATAACATTTATTATACATAATTATACACATATAATACATAATTTGTATATACATTATATCCCCACTTACTATTTAAATTTAAGCGGTTGGACATACAATTATTTGGATTAATTCTTCTTTAAAACAATGAATTTTTACACCCTATAGAAAATCTTAGTACCCTATTTATTTTAAATAAATACCATTTTAAAATATTACATCCTATAAATACCTTTTTGTTATGAAATCTCCTATTTAAGGTGAATGTCTATAATTAGAGAGATTCTAGAGTTCTATTCTTGGTAGATAAATCATCCCCCTCCCTATAAATAAAGGGGTCTTTTACCATTGTAAACCACTCCTAACAATCTCTAAGTATCAATAAGAATACTTCTCTCTCTCTATTCTCTCTATTGCTCTTGTTTTTGCATTATTGTTCTTGTCTTTTATATTATTTCATAACACGTTATCAGCACGAGTCTCTAACCAATTGAAATTTTCGATTGTTTTAACTTTCGTTTGTGCAAGGTTTAGGTTTTGGTGCTGTTCTGATTTTATTGACAGAATTAGGAGGAACAACTTCTATAAAAGAAGCCAATAGTCCACGTCTTTGTCATAAATTTGTGACAATGCCAACTTCTGCGAAGGTAGCTACAGTGATGGTCAAGTTCTTCTTTTTTTTCTTTTCTTTAACTTGCTTTAAACTTATGAAGACAAGAGGACGTGAACTTCTGTTTAAGCAAGCAACAATGGGATTTAGAGTACTATATTTATATGCTACACGCCCGGCTACAGCAAGCCACGATTTTAAGATTTAGGTCATTGAAGGATATTTGGTCAGTATTTTAGACGACGCAAAGTTGGAAAACTCAAGAGGTATATTTGATATCACAACATTAATTGGTATACCTTAAAGGTAAGTAATTTACTTTTCCCTTTCAAATTCTTGAAATTCTACGATTTGATTTTATATACAAACATAGACAACAAAGTTTGATTATAACTCTAATGGAGTGTGTAAGAAATTATAACCACATGAAGTGGTTAAATCTCTATGTCCTGCCATGATTAAATTCATGTATGATTGTGGGCAAAGAATTGAAAATCCGTCCCACTGAATTTGCTCCATTCCCTTTAGAGAATGTGGAAGCAGTATGTGATAAGTCTGAAAGAAGACAAAATTATTACCGTAAAGGTATCAATGGATGTGGACGTGGCAATAGACGAAATTATAATCGTCATTATTGTGATAATGAGAATAATAAAGATTCTCAAAATAATCTTTCACTTTATGAAAGTAATATTTGACATGAGATTGTGTAAAGCACATGATTATGATCCATTCCCTGAAGTGAATGTGATAATTGTAATAGAGCCCGTAAGTATGAACACGCTCTTGATGTAAATTTGTTTTATGTCTGACATTATGAAAAGAAAGTTCGTTGCCCTTGAAATTTCGGGCAAGAACTATATGACATGGGTGTTGGATGCTGAAATCCACTTAGATGCTATGGGTCTTGGAGACGCCATTAAAGACAGAAATAATGCATCCACCCAAAACTATGCTAAGGCCTTGATTTTCTTGCGCCATCACCTTGATGAAGGTTTGAAACTATGCTAAGGCCTTGATTTACTTGCGCAATCACCTTGATGAAGGTTTGAAAATTGAATATATCACAGTCAAAGATCCACCTATCTTGTGAAATGGCTTAAAGAAGAGATATGACAACCTGAAGTTGGTCACTCTGCCACAAGCACGATACGATAAGAATCCAAAAGCAAATAGTTTATAAACTATATATTATCGTTGCGGTGGAAACGGGCACTGGTCAAAGGCTTGCCGTATACCATGATATTTGGTTGACCTTTATCAAGCATCTCGAAAGAGTAAACGCCCTGAAACGAATTTTGTCTCTGACGACAACTTTGAGATCACCCACTTGGATTTGGCAGACTTCTTTGAGCAACCCGAGGGAAAGATAGACCACCTAATCGGTGATGGATCCGTGATGAAAGAAGATGGAGCTGTTTGATTTTATTTTACTTGTTTGTATTAATGAATGAATAAACTAATAGCCATTAGTATTAGCTCGTATTAGTTAGTTTATGATATAATGTTAGTATTAGTTCTTTAGAATGTATCAATATGCTCAAATATCAATAATATTTTTACTTTCCAGTAGAGGTAATCGACTAACCTGAAAAACGAGTCGGTTATCTCATATTTCGCATAAAAACTGCAAAACAATCGATTGTCAATGATCAACAATCGATTGTCTTCAAAACAGTGTGATCTGGAATTTTTCAAAAACAGTCAACAATCGATTGTCTATGTTTAACAATCGATTGTCTTTAAACAGTGATCTGGAATTTTTCAAGAACAGTCAACAATCGATTGTCTATGTTTAACAATCGATTGTCTTTAAAACAGTGTGACCTGGAATTTTTCAAAAACAGTCAACAATCGATTGTCAATGTTTAACAATCGATTGTCGTTAGACAGTGTAATCTGGAATTTTTCAAAAATCATCCACAATCGATTGTCTATGTCTAACAATCGATTGTCGTTAGACAGTGTAATCTGGAATTTTTCAAAATAGTCAACAATCGATTGTCTATGCTTAACAATCGATTGTCATAAGATAGTGCTCTGGAATTTTTCAAAATAGCCAACAATCGATTGTCTATACTTAACAATCGATTGTCTTAAAACAGTGTGCTCTGAAGTTTTTCAAAATAGCAAATAATCGATTGTGTGTGTTTAACAATCGATTGTCAATGTTCAACAATCGATTGTTTGTGTTTAACAATCGATTGTTTGAAGAAAATGCTTAAACTGAAATTTTCAAACTGCAAAGTAATCAATTATGGATAACATATCTGATTTTGTTAGTCAACTGTTAGCAGCAGATTTTGAAAATATTATGTGACACAAACGAATTGAAGTTGTTTATTCTCATGTTCGTATATTTCCTTTTATATGTCAAACCATGGGAAGTAAATTGATTGAAGGCTCCGGAAGAGCAACTGTAACTCTGCCCAAAGGCACGACGTTTATCTTAGAGAATGCAATATTCTCCTCCAAGTCTAAGAAGAACTTGTTGAGTTTTAATGATATCAATCGCAATGTTCTCCTCCAAGTCTAAAAGGAACTTGTTGAGTTTTAAAGATATCATTCAAAATGGATATCAGATTGAGACAATAGATGAGAATAATCTTGAATTCTTCATGAAAACGAGGCTGCCCATTTCGTTTTGGGTTCACGCCATTTTGCATGCAGCAATGCTAGTTCGTCGGCTGCCCACTTTGGTTTGGGTACACGCCATTTTGCATACAGCAATGCTAGTTCGTCTCTGACTGACGAATTGACACAAATATTCCCCGTTGCAATTGGTTTTGGGTCATGAACCTAATATATCCCATTTAAGAATCTTTGGATGCGTAGTATATGTGCCTGTAGCACCGCCATCCCACACCAAAATGGGTCTGCAAAGAAGGTTAGGAATATATGTTGAGGTTGAATCGCCCTCCATTATTCGCTACCTCGAAACATTGACAGGAGATTTGTTCACTGCACGATTTGTAGACTGTCAATTTGATGAGACACTTTTCCCAAAATTAGGGGGAGAAGTTGGTGAAACCAAACGGGAAATTTTGTGGAAAAATGCATCATTATCTCATCTTGATCCACATACCTCTATTTGTGAAAGAGGCACAAAAGATTATCCATTTGCAAAATCACATATCCCCGAAGTGAATGTGACAACATCTGATTCATGAATACATATTCATTATTGGAAGAATATGAACATGAAATTGGTATTAAATATACCACACTCACCCCTAGATGGAGGTTTGAGATGATACCACACTCACCCCTAGAAGGAGGTTTGAGATGATATATGGCATGAATGATCGTTGGTCACGTACCTATTGTACGCTAAAGTATTTTGGAAATATGACTATTAAAGGACAACGATAATGCAAGAAACATATCTTGCATATAAGTTTGACATGACCATAATGGTATAACTTTCTCTTTAAGAAAGATATTCACCACATGGATGTTGATGAATCTGTGGTAGTACAAAATTAATTGAGAGCTCTAGAAGAGCCAATTATTACTATGTTGGAGAAACACAATTGAGTATTGTGCTGTAGTAAGTCTCAAAGAAACTTATTCAGTTTCCAAAGTACACGCGAAAGCGATTGATTATATTGAGACTATAAATAAAGGAAGGCTTTGATATCTCCTATTACTACAACTTGTAGCGGGGTAATTTGCATATGAAAAGCTACCCGCTTTGTTCTCCAGTTTGTACTACACAAACGAAAGAATGCCACAATAAAGTGGATATCTATTGGTATAAAAACCCATGTCATAATAAACCTGAAGTTTATTGATAAGTGCACATGTCATGGTGTAAATTTTAAGTTTACCAATATTGATAATTTATTCAGTTGGCATTCGTGTTAGCCATCTCATTTTAAGTATGATGTGCAAATTCACACAGGTGAATATCAAAGAACTAGAAAGTTCTTTACGAATTCTCTTGTATCACTTGTTCTCATTAATGAACTGACCAACTAAAGAGTTCGGGTTGAAGCCCATAAATTCTGGAAATATCAAAGATGAATATGGGCCCATTCACCTGCCATGTATACCACATATGATGCATCTATGATATGGTTACATGCGCAATTGTTATTAACCCGCAGCCTGGCCGGTGCTTGCGAGGTAAATTGCTCAGTAATCTAACTTCGAGCATAATTTCCAGATTTTCTACTCAAGATAGTTCATCTTGATAAGTTGGTTTATATCAAAGTTGGTTTAGCAAGATAATTATTGAGTGCTTCCACTTAATAGCTAAACTGTTTCTTATGAGAACAAAGTTATATATATCAGTTTGATATACGTTGTATACAAGAGTATATTCTCCCCTCACAAGTGGTTCAGGGTCAGGAACCAAATAATTTCATCTTATTATTAATGTGCCGTGTATATTGACATGATAATGCACAAAGATGATTTCTCAAAGTTGAGGAAACAAGTTAGCTTTTCTAACATGAGGGGGAGACATGATAAACAATTGAGAAAAGGTTACATGGGATGAATTATCATTTGTATATGTATATCCCCGAATATCATGATATGAACCTGAGTTCATAAAAGGGATAATTCAATTGCAACATATTGCAAAGCATGCTATACGTATTTGCTGACCCAAAGAAAGTAACTAAATGGAAGAGATACAATTCAAGAAGAATTGATTCCATATGAAAGACATGTAGTTTTGAACCTATTGTTCAAATGCTTGAAAGTATAAAGTCAAAGGTATGTATAATCAGTTTTCGATATCTTATTTGACATGGAAAACTTGATATGCATCTAGAGTCTATTATATGGCTTATATGACTTAACTTGAAAGATTTAAGTTACTTGAAGCATATGCAATTCTTGGTCCTGAAGTACCACATCCTTAGTACAATTTGTGTACATATGTATCTTGCTATAACTATAAGCATGATGGCATTGAGAATGCATCTATGGAGATATTGAAAAAGTTATTCCACGACATTATATGAAGATGTTCATATCTATCAAGAATGATGATTTCAAGGTACGGAATATTTATTCAAGTCAATATGGTTGATTTGTCAAACGTCTACCAAAGATCGTTTTGAAGATGATGCACAAGATTGGAATGCAAATGCTCAAGGATATAAATTGATGTACTCATTAGGGGGAGTTAATGCGCGTTGCACTCTTTTTCCCTTACAAGGTTTTGTCCCACCGGGTTTTCCTTGCGAGGTTTTTAACGAGGCAACCAATAGGCGCATATTCAAACATGTGTACTCTTTTTCCTTTCTTTAATTTTTCCCATTGGGTTTTGGTTTTAAGGTTTTAACGAGGCACATTGTTGAATAGACATTCAAGGGGGAGTGTTATGAAATCTCCTATTTAAGGTGAATGTCTATAATTAGAGAGATTCTAGAGTTCTATTCTTGGTAGATAAATTATCCCCCTCCCTATAAATAAAGGGGTCTTTTACCATTGTAAACCACTCCTAACAATCTCTAAGTATCAATACGAATACTTCTCTCTCTCTATTCTCTCTATTGCTCTTGTTCTTGCATTATTGTTCTTGTCTTTTATATTATTTCATAACACTTTTATAGTTTATAGCCAAATATCTAATTATAGTTACATCCTATATTTAAGGCACCATTTAAAGGAGTGAGAAACCCTAGGTTTCTTCTCCTTTTTTTTTAAAAAAAATTCTCAACCACTAACTTCTCTTTCCTTTCAACATTAACGCCTCCGCTGCCTTTAGTAGCAGAAGAAAGAACTTTGTTTCTTCTTCTCATTTGCCATAGTCATTGAAGCACTAACCTCCGATCCCCTTTTTATGTTAGTTTATTTGTTTTCAGAGAAGAGAGAAGTCACAACCTCTCTAATCTTCTTCTTAGTGGATGTCAGGGGCGATGACGGTAACCAGGCGTTAACTGGTTGTAATAAAATGCAAGAGTTTTATTTAGGTGTATTCAGTTGTATTTTGTTGTATTCAAGTATTTTATTCAGATGAATTAAGTTGTATTCAACTGTATACAGTTCTATTCAATTGTATTATTCATATGTATTTCTCTTTATTCAGCTATAATCTTTATTATGTATCTTTCAAATACAGATTAATGAGGAATCATTTTAGTTTGTTGAGTTAAATTAGTAGAATATCATGTGATTTGATTTCCCTCCGTTTTTAACCAGTTTAACCTTCCCGATTTTGCGCAGATACGTTACTTTATGTAACGTTATTGCCGCTTGAATAAAACTAAATACATGTCAAACTTAGATGGAATTCCATTTTTTATGCCTATTTTTTTATTGTATTAATGAATACAACAGCTTAAATACATGAAATACATTGTATAAAAACGTAAAAAGTATCTATAACACGTAATATAGCAAATGATATTTATAAATGGCTAATTAGACCAAAAAGATGGTGCTTTATGAAAAATTCTCTTAAACAATCCCAAGATAGTTTGCATTGTCCTAAAAGCTGTCAGGCTCAATAGAATTTGTAGGACAGAAAGAGGACAACAATGCCATTTAGGCCCAGTGGAAGAAGCAAGTCGAAGAAGAAGGGTGAAGTATACAAATAGCCCTCAAAGCTCTGCCTATGGTGCAAGTAAGGGCCAAAAATTAGATAAAACCTTAAAAAATGTCATATTTCTGAAATTTTAGAAAGAAGAGTAGAAATGACACCAGATAGGACCCACAACATATCACGACCCCCAAATCTTTCCGATCGTGATGGCGCTTATCGTGAAACTAGACCAGCCAACATAATTTCAAAATAATTCAACATTTCATTTAAAACTTAAGTTAATCCATTTTTCAACTGAAATCCGATAAAAGATATAAAGTCAACCAAAATAAAAGTGGAAAGTAAAAGCCTGAACTCCGGTGTCACTAAGTCATGAGCAATACTACAATATTTCCAAAATAAAGCAAGACCAAAATAGTCTGGAAATAACAACAATGTACTAATAGGAAGATAGAGAAGAAGAAAAGCGGAACTGCGATTGTCATGACGCCAACCCCGGTCCTGATGGCGTCCAACATAATGCTAGGCAAGCCTTACCAACTAACAACCTTAACCCATTTTCTTATAAAATTCATTATTGGCTAACCCAGGTAAATTGCCAAATTACCATAATAAAGGTTTGAAACAACAAGTTAAATATGCAGAAATTCAAATGCTAATACTACTACATAGCCCATACAGATCCGGTGTCACAAGTCTCGAGCCTCTAGTACAAGTCCAACAGTCTACTACATAATTAGTCTAGGAAATTTGCGGAAAAACAAAAGGTATAGAAGGGAGAAATCTGGGCTGCGAGCGCCGTGAAACTACCTCGATACTCCTAGATAATGCTGATCGGCTGGAAAGCTCTCACTCAGCCTCTGGAATACCTGGATCTGCACGTAAGATATAGGAGTAATATGAGTACTCCGACCCAGTGAGTAATAAGCATAAATAATGCTGATCGACTGGAAAGCTCTCACTCAGCCTCTGGAATACCTGGATCTACACGTCAGATGCAGGGAGTCATATGAGTACTCCGACCTAGTGAGTAATAAGCATAAATAATGACTGAGAATAAGAAATCATGTATACACAGGGTAATCCATAATGCGGAAGTTAAAACAAGTAATATGAAATCAATAAACCAATGAAAAACGAAAGGAGATAATTCTACAACAGATAAGGAGTTAAGTGATGGACAGATAAGGAAAATATACACATAGAATGGTACCATCACCGTTGTGGCGTGCATCCCGATCCATATATCTCGTCGACGACGCTCACTGGGGTGTGCAGACTCCGGGAGGGGCCCCTTATGGTCCAAGTGCAATATCAAGGCATCTCGTGGAATCAAATCTAGGCCCTCAACCTCATATCAGCATCAATATAATACTACTGCGGCGCGCAAACAGATCCCATATTATCCTCACAACACAAGCCCTCAACCTCACTCAGTCAAAAAATTCATCATGCCACTCGGGCAATAAAATAACATTAGTTTCTAGCCCAAAATATCACTTACAATATCATTTTAGTTTCAAAATCGAGTAAAAGTGGCTGAGTTGTAAAACAGTTGAAAACAGTATGATTGAGTTCAAGTAGTAAGTCAATACAGTGAGAAAATAGTGATAAAACCCCCGTGGGTTCAAATAGTTGCCATGAAGCCCAAATATAACAATCAGTCCAAACAATGATGATAACAATTAAGTTTCAGTCAAATACGCGGTAAAATCATCAATCGGGACGGACCAAGTGACAATTCCCAATAGTAAATGACCCCACGCTCGTCATCAAGCACGTGTCTCACCTCAATATAGCACTACAATGTGCAATCCGGGGTTTCAAAACCCTTAGGACATCATTTACATTCATTAATCACCTAAAATCGGCAAAAATCTCTAGCTCGCGACGCCTTTGCCTCTCCCATCGGCCTCCACGCGCGTTGAATCTATGCAAAACTAGAACAATTATGTCACAATATGCTAAGGGAACAATACCCAAGCAAAAACAATTGAAAAATATCAAAAATCCCAAAATTAGCAAAACTCGAGCCCCGGGCACATTTCTCGAAACTCAGAAATTTTTACATCAACGGGTTGCTTATCCTTCCACGAGTTCGTACATATCAAAATTTCTCAAATCCAACCTCGAATGATCCTTCAAATCCAAATTCAAAAGTTCAAATCCCAAGCCCTAGTTCTTCCATTTTTAGCTCAAGTTCTATTAGTTTCTAGGTTAATTTCACAGTAGAATCACATTTTTGGTTGATAAATCTTACCTCCAATCAATTCTCCTTGAATACCTCTTCAATCTCCCTCAAAGAGCTCTCAAAATACTGAGTTGTGGAGGAAAAATGGCTCAAATCGCGGATGAAATGTCTTATAAACTTTTTGCCCAGTTCTGATATTCCTTCTTCGCGAATGCGGTCAAACTCTCATGTTCGTGATGCACAAATTTAACTTGATTAGATTTCCTTCCACACGATCAAGGTCTCGCGAACGTGATTCTTTAGACTCCTCAACCTATGCGAACGCGGTTTCACTTGCGCGAATGCGAAGAGCAACAGTTCCTGAACCCTTCACGTGCCAACTCTACTATGCGAACGCGACCTACCCTCACGCGAATGCGAAGCACCAGCCCCCACCTTTCGCAAATGCGAAGCCTCAAACACAAACACAAACACAAAGGTTAAATGCAGATCCCCCCCAAAATACTTCTACGCGATCGCGAAGGTTAAAATCATCTACAATAGCTGTTGAGATTTCTGCAACTTCTCAACATAGAAAATGATTCGATTGACCCTTCGACACTCACCTGAGGCCCCCGGGATCTCAACCAAAAATACCAACACATCCTAAAACCTCATTCGAATTTGCTCCAATTATCAAAATACCTCAAACAACATCAAATTCCCTAAAATACATCGAATTCAAGCCTAAGTTCTCTAAAAACTTTCGAAATACGCTTTCGATAAAAAACCCAACCAAACCATGTCCGAATGACCTGAAATTTTGCACACATATCCCAAATGACATAACAAAGCTACTACAACTCTCAAAATTTCATTCCGACCCTCGGATCAAAATCTCACCTATCAACCGAAAATCTCCAGAATACTAACTTAGCATATTAAGCCTAATTCCATACTGAACCTCCAATACCAATTTCGATCAGATTCCTAAGTCATAAATCACCCTAATGCTAACCAAACCATCGGAACTCATATCCGAGCCCTCAATCCAATAAGTCAACATCTGGTTAACTTTTCCAATTTAATCCTTCTTAAAAGAGACTAAGTGTCTCATTTCTTACCAAATCCACTCCAAACAAAAACCAATCAACTCAACAACATAAAACGTGGATAACGAAGCATAAAGAAGCAGAAATGGGGGAAACGGAGCGGTAACTCATGAGACGACTAGCCAGGTCATCACATCCTTCCTAACTTAAACAAACATTCGTCCTAGAATGAGTCAAGAAACGTACCTGAAGCCTCAAACAGGTAAGGATATCTGCTCCGCATCTCCTGCTCAGTCTCCTAGGTGGCCTCCTCTACGTGCCGAACCTCTCGACTGCACTTTCACTGAAGCTATATCCTTTGACCTCAACTTCCAAACCTGACGACCCAAAATCATCATCCAACTAAACCGTGCTGAAGTCCAAAACATGAGAAGGGTCTCCAAAGTACTTCCGGAGAATAGAAACATGAAATATCGGATGCACGTTAGACAAGCTAGGTGGCAAAGCAAGCTCATGAGCCACCTCTTCAATCCTCCGAAGCACCTCAAAAGGCCCAATGAACCGCGGACTCAACTTTCCTTTCTTCCCAAACCTCATAACACCCTTGATGGGCGAAACCTTCAGCAAAACCTTCTTACTAACCATGTAGGGCACATCTCGAACCTTTCGGTCCGTGTAACTCTTCTGATGAAACTGTGCTATACGAAGCCTCTCCTGAATCACCTTCACCTTCTCTAAGGCATCCTGGGCCAAATTTGTCTCCAATAGTCTAGCCTCGCCAGGCTCGAACCAACCAACTAGAGATCTACACTGCCTCCCATAGAAAGCCTCATATAGAGCCATCTGAATTCTTGACTGGTAGCTGTTGTTGTAGGTAAACTCTGCAAGCGGTAGAAATCTATCCCACAAACCTCCAAAATCCATAACACAAGCACGCAACATGTCCTCAAATATCTGTATAGTACGCTCAAAGTGCCCGTCCTTCTGAGGATGAAAAACTATGCTCAACTTCACTTGAGTACCCAATTCTCGCGGAACAGACTTCCAAAACTGGGAAGTAAACTGAGTGCCTTGATTTGAAATAATGGAATCTAGGACACCATGCAACCGAAAAATATCCCGAATATATATCTCTACCAACCACTCTGAAGAATAAGTAGTACAGATAGGAATGAAGTGCGCAGACTTGGTGAGCCAATACACAATTACCCAAATAGCATCGAATTTCTTCAATGTCCTATGAGGTCTAACCGCAAAGTCCATAGTAATCCTCTCCCACTTCCACTCGAGAATAACCATCTGCTGAAGCAAGCCACCCGCTTTCTGATGCTCATATTTCACCTGCTAACAATTGAGACACCGAGTTACAAACCCCACAATATGCTTCTTCTTTCTTCTCGAGCAATAGTGTTGCCTCAAATCCTGATATATCTTCGCAGCACCCAGATCAATGGAATACTACGAGCTATGGGCCTCCTCCAGAATCAACTCCCTAAGCCCATCCACATTAGGCACATAAATCTGGCTTGCATCCTCAATACTCCATCATCACTGATGGTCACATCCCTGGCATCATCATGCTGAACTCTGTCTCTAAGGACACGCAAATGCAGATCATCATAGTGGCGCTCTCTAATACGATCATATAAAGAAGACCGAGAAACAACACAAGCCAACAACACCCGACTAGGCTCCGAAATATCTAATCTCACAAACTGATTGGCCAAGGCCTGAACATCAACTGCAAAGGGTATCTCCCCAACTGGAATGTATGCCAAACACCACATACTCACTGCCTTTAGGCTCAAAGTATCGGTCACTACATTGGCTTTTCCTGGATGATACAATATAGTGATATCATAATCCTTAAGCAACTCTAACCATCTTCGCTGCCTCAAATTAAGATCCTTTTGCTTAAGAAAATGCTAAAGACTACAATGATTAGTGAATACCTCACAAGATACGCCATACAAGTAGTGTCTCCAAATCATCAGTGCATTGAACTATGACAGCTAACTCCAAAATCATGAAAAGGGTAGTTCTTCTCATGGGGCTTTAACTGACGAGAATCATAAGCAATAACTCTACCCTCATGCATCAACACATAACCAATCCCAACTCTCGAAGCATCAAAATACATGGTATGTAAACCTGAAGTTGATGGTAAAACCAATACTGGAGCTATGGTCAAGTCTGTCTTGAGTATTTGAAAGCTCTCCTCACACTCGTCCGGCCATGAAAATCAAACACCCTTCTGAGTCAACTTGGTCAAGGGTGATGCGATAGATGAGAATCCCTAAACAAACCGGCGATGATAGCCTGCCAACCCAAGAAAGATACGAATCTCTGTGGCTGAGGGCGGTCTAGGCCAACTCTGAACCGCCTCTATTTTCTTCGGATCAACCTTAATACCTTCGCTAGACACCACTTGCCCCGAGAAAGCCACTCAACTGAGCAAAAACTAACACTTGGAGAATTTTGCATAAAGCTTCTCCTCTCTCAACCTCTGCAATACAACCCTCAAATGCTCCGCGTGCTCCTCCCGACTACGCGAGAACACAAGAATATCATCAATGAATACAATAATGAACGAATCCAGATAAGGCTGGAACACACTATTCATCAAATGCATGAACGTTGTTGGGGCATTGGTCAGCCCAAAAGACATGACAAGAAACTCATAACGACCATATCTGGTCTGAAAGTAGTCTTAATGATACCCGAATCCCTGATCTTCAACTGGTCATAGCCCGAACGGAGATCAATCTTGGAGAACACTCTCGCTACCTAAAGCTGGTCAAATAAATCATCAATGCGAGGCAAGGGATACTTGTTCTTAAATGTTACCCTGTTCAATTGCCTATAATAAGTGCACATTCTCATTGTACCATCCTTCTTATTTACAAAAAGAACTGGCGTACCCAAGGTGACACGTTAGGCCGAATGAACCCCTTATCTAGGAGTTCCTGAAGCTGCTCCTTAAATTCTTTCAACCCTGCTGATGTCACACGACACAAAGGAATAGAAATGGGCTGAGTGCCCCGCACCAGGTTAATACCAAAATCAATATTCGTGTCTTGTGACATACTCGACAGGTCTGCAAGAAACACATTGGGAAAATCACTCACAACTGGAACAAAATCAATGCTAGGTGTCTCAGCTCCCACATCCCTCACAAACGCTAAATATGAAAGGCAACCCTTCCCAACCATATGCTAGGCCTTTAATAAAGATATCACTCTACTAGGAACATAATCAATCTCACCATGCCACTCAATCTGCGGTACACCCGGCATAGCCAAGCAACTGTCTTAGCATGACCGTCTAGAATAGCACGACACAGATATAACCAATCCATCCTAAAATGACATAAAAATCCACTATGCTCAATAGCAATAAATCCACTCGGGTCTCTATACCCCCAATAGTCACCACACATGACTGGTACACACAGTCTACAATAATAGTATCGCCCACCAGGCTAGATACATGAACAGATAAAGAAACTCTCGAGACGTATCCAAATAATGAGCAAAATATGAGGACACATAATAATAGGTGGAATCGGGATCAAATAATACAGAGGCATCTCTATGGTAGACTGAAACAATACCTGTAATGAGAACATTTGAAGTAATGGCATCTGTCCTACCTGGAATAGCATAGAAACAAGACTGGCTACTGCCTGATCAACCTCCCCCTCTGGGGCGACCCCTGGCTGCCTGACCTCAACCCCTAGATGGCTAAAGAGGTGGTGAAGTAATTGGAGCAGAAGTCGAGGGCTGAACACTCTGCTGAAGTTGACCATCACAAAGTTGAGGGCACTGCCTCACAATATGTCCAAACTTTCCACACTCAAAACAACTCCCAAGCGCTATAGAAGGGGACTGAAGGGAACCCCTCGCAGCGGAGTGACCAGTTGATGCACTCGGCATAGAAGAACCCTGAGCTGATAGGGCACGAGATGAACTTTGGGCTTGAAGGGCGCTGAGTGATGACTGGCCCTGCTGAGACCCGAGATAACCACGACTTGAAGATGCCATCTGATACTCTGGACTGGCCGACTGAGCAGGCATGAAAGAACGACCTCTACCATGATGGAACTGGCCCATCGAAGGAGCACCACTGTAATTTCCTGATCCTCAAGGCCTCTAGACCTCCCTCTCCTCTCTCTCCCGATGGCGATATCGACCACCTCCTCGAATGTAGAACCCAATACCCTCTCTATAGTCATCAAAATACGGAGATGGTAGTTAAGGTCTTCCACAGATCTCCTAATCCCCTCGCGATATGATGGAATCATTCAGATGGCATGACGAGCCAACTCAGAAAACCTCATCTCATACTGGGGCACAGTAATATCCCCTTGCGACAACCACTCAAACTACATACACAGCTTCTCTCTGTGGGACTGCGGTACATACTTCTCCAAGAAGAGATCGGAGAACTACTGCCAAGAAAGGGTCGCTACATCGACATGCCTACGCCTCTCAAAATCCTCCCACCAAGTGAAGGAAACCCCCAAGAACTAAAAGGTGGTAAATGCCACACCACTATACTCAAGAATCCCTGCTGTACGAAGCATCCACTAACACTTTTCTAGAACACCCAGGGCATCCTCGCCCTCAGCACCACTAAATGACGGAGGGTGAAGCCTACCAAACCTTCCAAGTTGACGCTTCTCATCATCCGGCAGGCAGGTACTATGAACTCCTAAAATGGTGCAACCGGCTGAGTTGGAGGTATCCCCGGTGTTTGTAGAACCTGCACTACCTACTCAAGTGTGCGAGCAGCGGGGGTCTAATTTTCTCCCCCGGCCTGAGAAGTAGCTGATGCGGTAGTGGTTGAAACTAACTGAGCCAGTCCAGTACAAATAGATAAGATCTGTGCCAAGGCCTCCTGAAGACCCGGAATCACGATGGGCACAACTGGTGCCTGAATTGGTGATGCTGGAGCCTGATCCGAAGCTGGGGTAGCTGGTGGATCAACAGGTTCTGCCCTCGCTGCTCTGCCTCTACCACGACCACGACCACGACTGCATCCACGGCCTCAAGTGGCCTCATTGGGTGACAATGATGGTCATCCACCTCGTCCGGTAGCTCGTGTCTTAATCATCTGTGTGAAAATAGAATAACAGAAGTTTAGTTCTTGGACCAACAAGGTCGCACGACAAGAATTTCAAGAATATGAAGTTTTTCCTAAAGGTTCCGAACCCTCTCAAGGATTAATACAGACGTCTCCGTACCGATCCACGAGACTCTACTAAACCGGCTCACAACTTGCGAGACCTATGTAACCTAGGATCTAATACCAACTTGTCATGACCCTAACCCCGGTCGTGATGGCGCCCAACATACTGCTAGGCAAGACTGACCAACTAACAACCTTAACCCATTTTCTTATAAAATTTATTAATGGCTAACACAATTAAATTTCCAAATTACCATAATAAAGGTTTGAATAACGAGTTAAATATGCGGAAATTCAATTGATAATACTACTACATAGCCCATACGGATCAAGATAAACAAGTCTTGAGCCTCTAGTAAGATTCCAACAACATACTACATAATTACTCTAGGAAATTTGCGGAAATAAGGGGTAGAAGGGAGAAATCAGGGCTGAAGACGCCGTGCAGCTACCTTCATACTCCCGAATATTGCTGATCGACTGGAAAGCTCTCACTCAGCCTCTGGAACACCTGGATCTGCACGTTAGGTGCAGGGAGTAATGTGAGTACTCTGACCTCGTGAGTAATAAGCATAAATAATGATTGGGAATAAGAAATCACGTATACACAGGGTAATCCATAATGTGGTAGATAAAACAAGTAAGATGAAAGCAATAAACAAATGAAAAGCGAAATGAGATAATTCTACAACAGATAAGGAGTTAAGTGACGGACAGATAAGGAAAATATACACATAGAATGGTACCGACACTGCTGCGACATGCAGAACGATCCATATATCGCTGCAGCGTGCAGCCCAATCCATATATCTTGTCGGCGGTGCTCACTGGGATGTCCAGACTCCGGGAGGGGATATATCAAGCCATCTCGTGGCATCAAATCTAGGCCCTTGGCCTCATATCAACATAAGTATAACACTACTGCGGCACGCATCCCGAATCATTGTATCTTCACAATACAGGCACTCGGTCTCATTCAGTCAGAAAAACTCATCATGCCACTCGTGCAACAGAATAACAATAGTTCCCAGCCCAAAATTTCATTTAAAATATCATTTTAGTTTCAAAACTGAGTAAAAGTGGCTGAGTTGTAAAATAGTGGAAAACAGTACGACTGAGTTCAAGTAGTAAGTTAAAACAGTGAGAAAATAGTGATAAAAATCCCAAGAGGGTTCAAATAGATGGCACGAAACCCAGATATAATAATTAGTCCAAATAAGGATGATAACAATTAATTTTCAATCAAATACACGGTAAAATTATCAATCGGGACGGACCAAGTCATAGTCCCCAATAGTAAATGATCCCACGCTCGTCATCAAGCGCGTGTCTCACCTCAATATAGCACTACGATGTGCAATTCGGGGTTTCAAACCCTCACGACATCATTTACATTCATTACTCACCTCAAATTGTAAAACTCTCTAACTCGCGACCCTTTTCCCCCTCGCGTCGAATATATCCAAAACCAGAAAGGATACATCACAATGTGATAAAGGAACAAAACCTAAGCGAAAACAATTGAAAATATAAAGAAACCCCAAAATTAGCAAAACCCGAGCTTGGGCCCACTTCTCAAAACTCAGAATTTTTACATCAACGTGTTCCTTATCCTTCCACTAGTTCATATATATAGAAAATTCTCAAATCCGTCCTCAAATGGTCCATCAAATCCCAATTCAAAAGTTCAAAATTCCAAGCCCTAGTTCTTTCATTTTTAGTTTAAGTTTCATGAATTTCTAGGTTAATTTCACAATAAAATCACGTTTTAGGTTCATATATCTTACCTCCAATCAATTCTCCTTGAATCCCTCTTCAATCTCCCTCAAAGAGCTCTCAAAATACTCAGCTATGGAGAAAAAATGGCTCAAAATCACCGAAGAAATGTCTTATAAACTTTCTTCCCAGTTATGATATTTCTTCTTCGCGAACGCGGCCAAATTCTTTTTTTTAAACCCCTCCCAAATTAGGAGAATCTACAGTGCTTCCACACTTTCCCTTCCTGGTGACTCGAACCCAGGACCTAACGGTCGTAGGTGGAGGTGCTTTCGCGTTCGTGATGCACAAATTTAACTTGACCAGATTTTCTTCTATGCGATCGCGACCAAGGGCTCGCAAATGCGATACTTTAGACTCCTCAACCTATAAGAACGCGGTCCCACTTACGCGAACACGATGAGCAATAATTCTTGAACCCTTTATGCGCCAACTCCAGTCTCCAGTATGCGAATGCGACCTACCCTCACGTGAAGTACCATCCCCCACCTTCCGCGAACGCGAGGTCTCAAACGCAAATGTGATGGCCAAATGCAGACCACCCCAAAATCCTTCTACGCGATCGCGATGGACCTCATGCGGTCGCGAAGGTTAAAATCATCTACAACAGCTGTTGAAATTTCTGCAACTTCTCAACATAGAAAATGGCCCGATTGACCATCCGAAACTCACTCGAGACCCCCGGGACCTCAACCAAAAGCACCAACATGTCCTAAAAGCTTGTTCAAACTTGCTCCAATCATCAAAACACCTTAAAAACATCAAATTACCCAAAATTCATCGAATTCAAGCCTAAGTTTTCTAAAAACTTCCGAAATACAATTTTGATCAAAAACCCAACCAAACCACGTCCGAATGACCTGAAATTGTGCACACACATCCCAAATGGTATAACAAAGCTACTGCATTCTCACCTATCAACCGGAAATCGCCAAAATACTATTTTTGCCAATTCAAACCAAATTCCACACCGGATCTCCATAACCAATTCCAATTACACTCCTAAGTCATATGTCACCCCTGAAGCTAACTGAACCATCGGAACTCACATCCGAGCCCTCAATCCCATAAGTCAACATCCGGTTGACTTCTCCAACTAAAACTTTCTTAAAAAAGACTAAGTGTCTCATTTTTTACCGAATCCACTCCAAACGCAAACCAATCAACTCGACCACATATAATACGGATAGCTTAGCATAAAGAAGCAGAAATGGGGGAAACAGATCGGTAACTCATGAGACGACTGGCCGGGTCATCACAACGATCGCCATACAGCTACCTCACTATCTTCGTAAAGTCCACGATTTGAATAGTCAATAGCCACTACCGTGCCCCGAGATACCTGGATCTACACACAAGGTGCAGGGGGGTAACCTGAGTATACCAATTTAGTAAGTAACAAGTCCAAACTATGGACTGACAGGTAGTGATGAACATAACCTCAACAGGTAACACGATTAAATGGTACAGTGAAGTATGCATGCTTGCAGTTCAAGTATTTAACTCAAAAGTAAATAAATACAATCTGAATAATGTGGAATAAGCTCAGCAAATCTCTATGTACCAATGCACAAAAAGCATGAAAGATTTACCATGTACCTACACTCACAAGTTCTCAACCTCTCAAAACTGTATATGGCCATCCGTCCCAGGAAAGATCCATCCCGAAATATATAGACATCATTGACTGTAGTCATCCAGTACCGAGGGGCCCTTTTCAGCCTAAGCGCTATCACAAGCCAACAAAGGCATAATCAATATTCCCCTGCGGTGTGCATCCCGATCCTATACTGTCACTCATAATCAAGCTCTCGGTCTCACTCAGTCGTAATTCTCTAGTTTCACACACACACATGCTCACAATACCAAGAAAAGCTATCCTGAAACAACGATATGATGTACCAAATAATAATAATTGAGACTGAGACATGATAAAATGTGCAAGAACAAGATTGAGTACAGAATATCAATGAAGCTAAAGATATGACAACAAGGAACGACCTCTTGGATCTCAACAGTTATCAGTGTGAAACCTTAACATGATAAATAGCATGATTTATAGATTATTAACTTAATCACATAATCACTACACATGTATCAGCAAGAAAGAGTCACTAAGTGGTGCCATGTAATGATCCAGGCTGCAATTCTCGCGATGTTTTCCCACACGCCCGTCACTTGGCATTTGCGTCACCTCAATATTAATCATAGAACACATAGTTCGAGGTTTCGAACACTCAGAACTAAGTTTGGAAGCATTACTTACCTCAAACCAAGCCAAAACTCTAACCCACGATGCCCTTGCCTCTTGCTCCGGCCTCCAAATGCTCCGAATCTAACCAAAATCAGTATATTATCATTAATACACGTTAAAAGAATTAAACCCACACAAAAATTATCGAATTAGACCCAAATCCTGAATTTGCTCAAACTCGGCCCCCGAGCCCATGTCTCAAAATCTAACAAAAATTACAAAAAGCAGAAACTCGTTTCATTCCCGAGTCGATACATACCAATCATCAAATCGGACCTCAAATGGCCCTTCAAATCCCCAATTTAAACTCTCCAATTTCAAGCACTAATCTCCCAATTTGTTCTCTTATTTTCCCACTAATATCATGATTAAACAATAGAAAAATCACCATGAACACAAGATACAAGGTCCAAGTACCTTATCTCACTGAAAACACTTACCCCCCCTCTTGAAATCATAGTCCCCAAGCTCCAACTCGTCCAAAAATGGTGAAGAAATGGCAGAATGAGCCTTTTATAGTTTCTACCTAGGAGACTCGCACCTACGGTCCAATGAGTGCTCCTGCGCTACCTCATCTATGGTCAAACAAGCGCACATGCGGATTCCATTTATCCACACACATTCTGCATCTGCGGTTACACGCCTGTACCTGCAGCCTCGCTGGTGCAATACAGCCACCGCACCTACGGTCTAGCTACAACTAATCCAAAACCACATTTACGACCTTCCTCACGCATCTGCGACCTTGCACCTGCGGTCCCCAATCCGGAGGCACGAAAATGATAGAAGCAACAAATTTAGCTTCTCAAACCAAGTTCCAATCCTTCCGTTAACCATCTGAATTCATCCCGAGGCCCTCGGGACCCCAACCAAAAATACTAATAAGTCATATATCACTATTTAAACTTTTTCCAACCTTCAAACACTCAAAATAACATTGAAACACCTAATCACCATCTGATTCAAGCCTAAGGATTTTCAAACTTCCAAATTTCGCAACTGATTCCAAAACCTATCAAACGTCATCCGAATGACATGAAATCTTACATACATATCAAAAATGAAACAATGCACCTAATACAATTTTTGAAATTTCGTTCCGACCCCTATATCAAGATTTTCGCCGTCGACCAAAAAATACCAAATTTCCAATTTCGCTAATTCAAGCATAAATCCACTTATAAGTCAATATCCGAACCATAACAATTTACAATCCAAGACCTTCTACTCATAAGTCAATATTCAGTTGATTTTTCTAACTTAAGCTTCTAAATAAGAGACTAAGTGTCTTATTTCACTCCATGACCACTCCAAACACAGAACAACCAACACAATATGACGAAATATAGCTGAATAACACATGAATAAACGGAAATGAGGGAAACGAATATGTAACTCATAAAATGACCGACCGGGTTATTACAAAACACCACAAAAATAAATCTTTTCGACATGAGTCAAAAGTGTTACTCCTCAATGTTCAGGCATGTACTACCAATATTAAATGCTGTTGTTTTTGTTCATTTCTTTTGAAGAATTAACCAAAATAACCGTCCACCTAATGTATTAAATTAAAAATAGTCGGCAGATGTATTATATATATATATGTATATATATATATATATATATAGAGAGAGAGAGAGAGAGAGAGACTCATAACTTTAGGTGTTGATAATTTCATTGATTTTGATGCTAAATTCATAGTTATTAAAGTTATTTTGATGATTTTATCGTACGGACAAGTATGTATGATGTTTTTGGACTTACATGCATATTTAGTTTGGAACTCCGAGGGCTCGGTTGAGTTGCAGATAGTCTTCGGGGTGTATATACTTAGGAAAAGACATGTGTTGCATCTGAACCGGGGTCTTACGGTTCGCGGTGAATTTTTGCGCCTGCGCTGATGATTCCGCTACCATGGTGGGATTTCGCGGTCAGCGGTGGGCAAGGCCAGAGTTTCCGCGGTCGCACCCGATATTTCACGGTCAGCGGTTAGCTTCGCGATCGTGGTCGTTTTTCCACGGTCAGTGTTTGGAGGATCTGTGAGGGCTATATAAGTGAGACTTTTCATCCATTTTTGTTTTTTTAAAAACCCTAAAGCGTAAGAGTCAATATTTCAAATACTTTTTCTTCCCTAAATCATTTGTAAGTGACTTTAAACTTATTTATTTCATTCATTCACATCTTTTTACAAGATTTCAGCCTAGAATCCAGGATTTTCATGGTGGAACCAGGAGTTTTGGTAGAACTTAGGAATGTCAAAATTTGGGTATTTAGACCTTAATTGGGGTCGTATTCCAAAACTAAATGTATATCCGAGCTCGGGGGTGAATCGGTAATTTGATTTTGGTCCGAATTTCGGGTTCGGACCAAATGGGCCCCGAGTCAATTTTTGACATTTTGGAGAAAATATTGGGAACTATACAGTCATGCATTAGAATTGGTTTATTTAGCCTATATTGATGCTATTAAGTAATTCATGAATTGTGATGACCCAAAAGGTCATCACTCGTTTTGAAAGTATATTATATGTTCCGAGGCCTTAAAATAGTTTTTTCTCACCTCAATTTGCGTGCCTAATACGTTCAATAGGTTCCTGAAACCTATTGATTTCCTTCATCACAACATTCCTGAAACTTTTTCCACCTAGCAGGAGATTGCCTGATATATCTCACTGCTTGCCTAATACGTTCAATAGACACACTTGATTCTTTTATACCATCCTGAACAACAAGATTCATAATATGAGCCATACACCTCACGTGAAGGTGCTTACCATTAATGGAATTGGTCCCCCATTTAGTTAACTTCTTAGAAAGCTCCTTCACCGTCACATCATTTGAACTAGCATTATCAACAGTGATAGTGAAATCTTTTATAACCCCCAATCTTTCAAATAATTAACAATACTATTTGCCATATCTTCACCCCTTTGACTAGAAATTGGATGAAAGTTGATAATTTTATATGCATTTTCCATTGACTATCAATCCAATGAATAGTAATACACATATAATTTATTCGTTGCAATGAAGTCCAAATATCAGTGATAAGGAAAACTCTCTGATCTTTAAAAAGCTTCACTAACTTACGTTTTTCCTCATTGAAAAGATCAAAACAGTCCCGAGTCACAGTTCTACGTGAAGGAATTCGAAAAAAAGGTTGAGCAACTTTCATAAAATTCACAAAACCTTCCTTTTCAACAAAGCTGAAAGGAAGTTCATCAACAATCACCATACGACACAAATCCTTCCTACATTGTTCTTGATCAAATTTCCATGGAAAAACAACTACATCACCCTTCTTACCCCCTGGAATAGGTTTAATGCCTATTTTAGATTGATTTTTGGCAACACTTAAAGGCATTTTTGGACATTGGGACATATGTGTAAGGTGTGATTTCGTACCATTATCTTTTGAATCAACAAAATATTCTTTTTTGCAATATTTACATACACCCTTTTGATTTCCTTCCGGATCAATAATTTGGTCAAAATGTTCCCATACAATAGACCTCTTTTTTCTTTGTCTCTTTGTTGTCGATTGAACTGATTGAGATTGTGATGTCACATTTGAATTAGAAGCTCCACTTTCACCAATAACCTTATCAATCACCATATTTTCAACCATGTTTTTGTGTCAGTGTGAGTTTGATTTAAAAGAAAACAGAGAGTCCAAAATCGAACCAAACCGACCGATGCCCACCCCTAGTTGGAGGAGGAGCCTAGACTCCTGCTACTCGCGCTCCGAAATAGATGCCTCCCTAGTTCCAGACTCCAACAGCTTAGCCAGTTGGGGTAGTTCAGCCTGATGTTGTCGCACAGACCAGTGAGAGGTCAGCTATGACTGTTGATGCCTTGTGGAGGTTGGAAAAGTTCACCAAGTTTTTTACTACTACTTTTGGTGGTACATATTCTGAGGATCACCAGGATTATTTGGACATCTATCATGGGGTTCTACGGAACATGGGGATAGTGGGAACCAATGGGGTCGACTTTGCTGCTTTTCATCTGTTTGGATTTGCCAAGACTTGGTGGAGAGATTATTATTTGGCTAGACCGGCTGTGTCACCGGCTTTGACTTGGGATAAGTTCTCTCAGCTATTTCTGGAGAAGTTTCTTCCTATCACTCAGAGGGAGAACTATCAGAGGTAGTTTGAACATCTTCAGTAGGGTTCTATGACTGTTACTCATCACGAGAGAGAGAGAGAGAGAGAGAGAGAGAGAGAGAGAGAGAGAGAGAGAGAGAGTAAGAAGGTTCATCAAGGGACTCCTTCAGCCTATTCAATTGCATATGGCTAAGAAAATCGGGAACGAGATTTATTTTCAGGATGCGGCCACTGTGGCCAGGAGAGTTGAGATGGTCCTATCATATGGGAGTGGTCAGAGGTCTGACAAGAGGCCTCGTCATTCGGGCATGTTTAGTGGTGCCTCATCTGGAGGCAGAGATTCTTTTGGTAGAGGCCATTCTTCTAGGCCGTTTCATTCAACACTTTAGGCTTCTCACGGTGTGCCAGGTGGCCGTGGTTCTTATATGCAGTATTCTAATCAGTTTCCCTATAGTACACCACCAACTCCTATCAGTGCACTGCCACTCCAGAGTTTTTGGGGTAGGTATTCGGGTTGTCAAGGTTAGCAGTCTCAACAGCCGAGGGCTTGTTATACTTGTGGCGACACAAGACATGTTGTTAGTATTTTCCCTCGAGCACCGAGCAGCTCTTAGCATCAGGGTTACTGTGCCATGGTTTAGGCACCGAGTGTTCCACCACCTACTCAGCCAGCTTGAGGTGGAGGTAGAGGTTCTATAGATGGAGGTAGAGGTATTAGAGGTGGAGGTCAGGCCGCTAGAGATGGAGGCCAGTCAACAAGAAACCGTACCAGAGATATAGTTCAAAGCGGTGACGCCTAGCCCCGATGTTATGCTCTTCCAGATAGGCTTGAGTCTAAGGCCTCCGATGCACTTATCACAAGTACTGTTCAGGTTTGTAGTAGAGATGCCTCAGTCCTATTTGATCCAGGATCTACATACTCCTATGTGTCATCTTATTTTGCACCATATCTGGTCATGCCTAATGATTCTTTGAGTGCTCTTGTATATGTGTCTACACTGGTGGGTGATTCTATTATGGTAGATCGTGTCCATTGTTCATGTATAGTTGTGATTGGGGGTCTTGAGACTCGAGTTGATTTGTTACTTGTGGATATGGTTAATTTTGATGTCATATTAGGGATGGACTGGTTATCACCTTACGACGCTATCTTGGACTGTCATGCAAAGACTCTAACCTATCCTTGCCGGGTTTACCTCGTTTAGAGTGGAGAGGGACTTCTGGTCATTCTACCAATAGGGTTATCGCATATATGAAGGCTCAACGTATGGTTGATAAGGGATGTTTGGCCTATTTGGCATATGTTTGTGATTCTAGTGCCGAGATTCCTTCGATGGATTATGTGCCTATTGTTCATGAGTTCCCTAAGGTATTTCCTTCAGACCTGCCGGGTATGCCATCCGAAAGGGATATTGACTTCTGTATTGATTTGGCTCTGGGCACTCAGCCCATTTCTATCCCGCCTTATCGTATGACCCCGCCTGAGTTGAAATAATTGAAGGAGTAGTAGCAAAGACTTGCTTGATAAAGGCTTTATTAGACCTAGTGTCTCGCCTTGGGATGCGCCTGTGTTGTTTGTTAAGAAGAGGTCGAATCAATGAGGATGTGTATAGATTATTGGCAGTTGAACAAGGTAAAAATCAAGAATAAGTATCCATTATAGAGTATCAGCTTCAGGGTGTCAAAGTGTTTTCGAAGATTGACTTGAGATCTAGCTACCATCAATTGAGTATTAGGGCATCCGATGTCCCTAAGATAACTTTCCGCACTTGGTACGGGAATTATGAGTTCTTGGTGATGCCATGCAGGTTAACAAATGCCCCAACAACTTTAATGGATTTGATGAACCGAGTGTTCAACCCTTACTTAGATTCATTCGTGATAGTCTTCATTGATGATATTTTGATCTATTCCCGCAGCAGGGAGGAGCATGAGCATCATCTGAGAGTTTTTCGTTAGACTTTGAGAGATAGCACATTGTATGCTAAGTTTTCAAAGTGTGAGTTTTGCTTGAGTTCAATTGCATTCTTGGGTCACATTGTATCAGCAGAGGGTATTCATGTGGATCCGAAGAAGATAGAGGTAGTCAAGAACCGGCCTAGACCCGCATCTGCTACAAAGATTCGGAGTTTCTTGGGGTTGGCAGGCTATTATCGTCGGTTTGTAGAGGGGTTTTCATCTATTTCAGCCCCGATGACCAGGTTGGCCCAGAAGGGTGCCCAGTTCACGTGGTCGGATAAGTGTGAGGCGAGCTTTTAGAAGCTCAAGACAACATTGACTACAACGCCGGTGTTGGTATTTCCTGCAAGTTCAGGGCCATATACAGTTTATTATAACGCATATCCTATTGGATTTGGTACAGTGTTGATGAAAGATGGCATTGTCATTGCTTATGCTTTGCGACAGTTGAAGATTCATGAGAAGAATTGTCTAGTTCATGATTTGGAGTTAGCAGCCATTATTCATGCGCTGAAGATTTTGATGCACTATTTATATGGCGTGTCATGTGAGGTGTTCACGGATCATAAGAGTCTACAGTACTTGTTCAAGCAGAAGGAGCTAAATTTGAGGCAGAGGAGGTAGTTGGAGCTGTTGAAAGACTATGATATCACTATCTTAGACAATCCGGGGAATGCCAACATGGTGGCCGTTGCTTTGAGTAGAAAGTCAGTCAGTATGGGTAGTCTTGCATATATTCCGGTCGGAGGCCGCTTGCTTTGGATGTTCAAGCTTTGGCCAATCGGTTCATGAGGTTGGATGTTTCTGAGCCCAGCTGTGTGTTAGCTTGCACAGTGGCACGTTCCTCATTATATGAATTCGAGATCGGCAGTATGATGATCCTCATTTGTTTGTCCTTAGGGACACAGAGCGGCACGGTGATGCCATGTAGGTTACATTAGAAGATGATGGAGTTTTGAGGATACATGGTCGAGTTTGTGTGCCTAATGTGGATGGACTTTGAGAGTTGATTTAGAGAAGGCCCATAGTTCCCGGTATTCTATTCATCCGGGCGCCGCTAATATGTATCAGGACTTGCGGCAACATTATTGGTGGAGGAGGATGAAGAAGGATATTGTCGCATATGTGGCTCAATGTTTGAATTTTCAGTAGGTAAAGTACGAGCATCAGAGACCTAGTTGTTTGTTACAAAGTTTGAGATTCTTGGGTGGAAGTGGGAGCGTGGGAGCGCATCACTATTGACTTTGTTATTGTACTCCCACAGACTCAGAGGAATTTCGATGCAATGTGGATTATTATTGATAGGCTGACCAAGTCAGTACATTGCATTTTTGTGGCAGTTTCCTATTCTTCTGAGAGGTTATCCGAGATCTATATTCGGGAGATTGTTCGTCTTCATGGTGTGCCCGTATCTATCATTTCAAACCGAGGTACGCAGTTTAACTCATATTTCTGGGGGGTAGTTCATCATGAATTGGGCACACGGGTTGAGTTGAGCACATAATTTCATCCTCAGATGGACGGGCAGTCTGATTGTACTATTCAAATTTTGGAGGATATGCTCCGAGCTTGTGTTATTGACTTTAGAGGCTTGTGGGATCAGTTATTGCCTTTAGTAGAGTTTGCTTATAACAACAGCTACCAGTCGAGCATTCGGATGGTTCCTTATGAGGCTTTACATGGTAGGCGGTGTTGGTTGCCGGTTGGGTGGTTTGCGCTGGAAGAGGCTCAGTTGGTTGGCACGAATCTAGTACAAGATACGTTGGACAAGGTCAAGATCATTCAAGATAGGCTTCGTATAGGTCAGTCCAAGCAAAAGGGTTATGCTGACTGTAAGGTCCGTGATGTGGCATTCATGGTCGGCGAGTGGGTGTTGCTTCGGGTGTCGCCTATAAAGGGCGTGATGAGATTTGGAAAGAAGGACAAACTAAGCCCTTGATTCATTTTCCCTTTAGAGATTCTTGATCGAATAGGATAGGTGGCTTACAAACTTGCATTGCAGCCGAGTTTATCATCCGTACATCTAGTCTTTCATGTGTCCATGCTTCGAAAGTAACACGAAGATCCATCCCACGTGTTAGACTTCAGCACTGTCCAGTTAGACCAGGACTTGTCCTATGAGGAGGAGCCGATAGCTATTCTAGACCGGCAAGTTCATCAGGGTTTCCCTTTTTTTGTGTTTAGTGGAGAGGTCAGCCTATCGAGGCAGCTACGTGGGAGTCCGAATCCAATATGCGAAGCCAATGTCCCCATATTTTCCTCGACTCGAGTACTTTACTTATGTCCTTTCGAGGATGAACGATTGTTTTAGAGGCGGAGAATGTGATGACCTAAAAGGTCATAACTTGCTTTGAAAGTAAATTCTATGTTTCGAGGCCTTAAAATCCTTTTTTGTCTCACATCAGTTTGTGTGCACAGTCTGGTGCATTTTCGGAAAGCTTTTATGTGAAAACAAGGTAAAATAAGGAAAATGACCTTCAAAATTGATTAAAGTTGATCTTGGTCAACATTCTTGATAAACGGACTCGTACCCGTACCCGGACCCATGATCCAACGGTCTCTTAGGGTCCGTAGAAACATTTGAGACTTAAGCATATGCCCAGAATCAAATTTTCGAGGTCCCAAGCCAGATAAATTTTTTTAAATAAACTTATTTGTCAAAAAATATAAAGGCTTTTAGAAGAGAGTTTATGTAATTTCTTGACGATATCAGGCTCGTATATTTGTTTCGTAGCCTGGTACAAGTTTAAAATAATAATTAAGTTGAATATGTGAAGTTTCGTAAGAATCAGAGTTCGTTTAGTATAAATCGGACCTTTATTTAAGAAAATGGCAATTTTGATGTTCTTGAGTGATTTCATGAATTTGAGGTTTAATTCATAGTTGTTGATGTTATTTTGATGATTTGATCGCAAGAGCAAGTACGTATGATATTTTTGGACTTGCGTGCATGTTTGGTTTGGAGCCTCGAGGGATCAAGTAAGTTTTGGATTGTCCACGGAGTGAATTTGGACTTACATAAATGACTGTTGCAAGTTCAGTTGTGTTGCAAGCTCTAATCTCGCAATTGTGAAGTCAGGCTTCGCAATTGCGACCCCAATAGGCTTGGGAATTGCGAGGGCTTGATAGCATTTGTGAAGAAAGCCCAGGCCTACTTGGTTCGCAATTGCGAACCCCTTCAAAAATGCGAAGTCATCAGGGGAGGGTAGTTATCGCAATTGCGATGATATGTTCGCAATTTCGAGGTGAGCAGACAATGTATATGTTTCCAAATGCGAGGCCTGGTTCGCAGTTGCGAGTTTCACAATTGCGATACTTCCATTGTAATTGCGACATCTGCGACCAGTTAATTGGGATTTTGACAGGATTTCATTCAGTTTTACAACTCTTCAAACCCTAATAACATCTTGGGAGATTTTTGAAAGGCATCAACTTCTCCAAATCATTTAGTAATTCTTTGCTAACTCGTTTTCTTCAATCTATAACATCTTTTCACATGACTTCAATTCAAAATCAAGGGGTTTTTCATGGGAAATTGGATCAATTTTGGTAGAACTTAGGATTTTCAAATGTTGGGGATTTGGACCTCGATTTAAGGTCCGATTTCAAAACAAATTATATATTTGGATTCTTGGGTGAATGGGTGATTGGGTTTTGGTTTGAACCTCGGGTTTTGACCAAGCAGGCCTGGGGGTCATTTTTTGACTTTTTGGGGAAATCATTGGAAAACCTATTTCATGCATTAGAATTGGATTATTTAGATTTAATAATTTTATTAAGTAATAATAAATTGATACAAGTGAATTGGAAGTGAAATTGAGGGGTAAAGCGGTAGTTGAGGCTTGATTCTATTCATGGCATTGAGGTAAGTGTTTGGTCTAACCTTAGCTTGAGAGAATATGAATCGTAGTCTTATTTTCTATGTGTTAATTGTTGAGTACGACGTATAGGTGTGGTGATGAGTATCTATACAACGAGTATCTATACGTTGGTGTCAAGCATGCCCGTGAGTCTTATACTATGATTGAGTCTTATACTTTGATTGTTGTGACTCCGTTATGTATTTTCCATGCTTAATATAATGATTTGTAATGTAGAACAATGCTTATGGAAGTATTCTTAGTAATTGAACATGGTGGAGAATTGGTTCAAGTTGAGATTTATGTTGTGAAGTGATTGTGGAAATTAGGAGACGTTTATGATATTGTTACCCTTGCCGGACGTTATTGTTTATGATATTGTCTCCCTTGACGGGATGTTATTGATGATATTATTTTCCTTGCCAGAGTATTGTTGTTATATTATTATTACCTTGACAGGATATTGTTATATTATTGATTCCCTTGTCCGAATTTCTTGTGATTGTTGCTTCAGTAAGGATGAGTGGAAAGCACGGAGGGTGATTCCGTGCGTGATATTTGTGAGTGAGTGTTAATGCACAAAGGGTGATGCCGTGCCGATGTTGTAAATGTAAAAACACGAAGGGTGATGCCGTGCCATAATATGAGTGATATTGCACGAAGGATAATGTCGTGCCATTATTATGTAAGGTAAAATCACGAAGGGTGATGCCATGCCCATTATATCGATTCTTATGGTGAGAACGAGAGTAAAATTATGAAGGGTGATGCCATGCACTTGTGATTGTTCTCCTTATTCTTGGTTGTAGTTGAATTTTGGTGCTCCGTATACTTCATTATTGAATTTTTGTTTGTACATGATATTCCCCCGAGCATGTTTCCCTTTCCCATCTTTAACCGCTAGTTTCTGTCTTATTATTTGTTGCATATGATATAGCTGCACAGGTTTATTTGATAGTCTTGTCCTAGCCTCGTCATTACTTTACCGAGGTTATGCTCGATACTTACCAGCACATGGGGTCAGTTGTGCTGATACTACACTCTGCACTGTGTGCAGACGCCGCAGGCCTTGGCGTCCCCTTCTATCTTTCCATTCTGTTTTTATGTATTTCATAGAAATTTTTTTATTTTCATTCAGAACAATGTTTGTAGTATTCATAGATGGTTCGTGAAATTGTGACACCAATTCTGGGTAGGGTTGTATGTTGGATTCTGTACTAGTAATTGGTTAAACTATTTGATTTCGTCTTCCACATTTCAGTCAATTATTTTTATTCCGCTGTTGATCACATGAAAATCTGTAAATGTTCAAAAGGTTAAGTAAAAAGGGTAATAAAATGTGTAATACTCAGCTTGCCTAGCTTTCACGAGTACGCGCCATCATGAATCCCGAGGTGGGAAATCCGGGTCATGACATGACTAGATACAAGTAGATTAGATTTGGAAACGAGAGGTAAAGCGGTATTTTAGGCTTGATTTTGATAGTGGGATTGAGTGTTTAGCCTAACCTTAGCTTGAGGGAATATGTGTTGTAGTCTTATTTGCTACATGTTAGTGTTGATCACGACGTATAGGTGAGGTGACGAGTATCTATACGTTGGTGTCAAGCATGCCCCTGAGTCTTATACAATTATCGTTGTGACTTTTACCATGTATCGTCCATGCTTAAATTGATGATTATCCATGTTGAACAATACTTATGATATGTCTTGGTAATAGACCTTTGTCGAGTATTGACTCAAGTTGAGACTTATTATGTGAAGTTAACTGTGTAAACGATATTGGTTATAGCTTATTCCCTTACGGGGACGTTATTGATTATAGAGTTGATTCCCTTGCCAAGATGTCATTGTTTATATTGTTGATTCCCTTGCCAGGATGCATTGTTTCTATTGATTGGTTGAGGAATAGTGTAAAGCACGAAGAGTGATGCCGTGCATGCTATTGAGAGGATGCGTGTAAAGTACGAAAGGTGATGCCGTGCCATTATTCTGAGAGTTAATGCACGAAGGGTGATGCTGTGCCATTTCTGTTGTTTCATATGGTGGGGACGAAAGTAAAAGCACGAAGGGTGATGCTGTGCACTTATTTCTGTTTCATTATTCTTGTTGATACAAATATGATGTTCATTATACTTCCCTACTGGTTCATTGTTAGAAATTGATATTCCCCTCAGCATGTCCCCTTCCCATCTTTATATGTTATTTCTTGTTATTGTTGTTCTGTTCGTATATGATTTAACTGCACAGATTTATATGGTTGTCGTGTCCTAGCCTCGTCACCACTTCGCTGAAGTTAGGCTCGATATTTACCAGTACATGTGGTCGGTTATACTGATACTGCACTCTGCACTCTTTTGTACAGATTTCAGTGCCCGACCCGGTGAGTAGCTTGAGGTAGCTGTCTTCAGTCCAGTGGAGATCCAAGGTAGTCTTGCAGGCATTCTTTCACAACCCCAATCCCGGTCGTGGTGGCGCCCAACAATATTTGGTAGGCAAGCCTGACCATTTGAATATTCTCAACCAAAGTACGAATTAATAGAGTTAAATTATCAGATGATATAGTTCTAACCAGTGATAATAAATAGAAATAGTACAGAAACCATAACCACTACCAATACAACTCCCAACAGATCTGGGGTCATGAGTCTAGAGTTTCTAAATACAACTGAGTAGCATATCAAAACAAATGAGAGTCTAATATGCGGGATGTAAACATACTCAACATCATGGAAACAGTGACACTAATCCCTGTGGGATCCAAATAATCAGCACGCAGCCCAAATATGCTCATAACAATCCAAGTAGGATGTTTACCAATCAATTTCTACTCAATAACACAGTATAAAAAACACTCGGACAGACTAAGCCATAGTCCCCATCCACAAACGACCCCGCACTCACTGTAGAGTACGAGTCTCACCTTAATACAATGTTAGACCGTGATATACCGGGGTTTCAAACCCTTAGGTCATCATCTACATCTATTACTCACCTCAAGCCGACCAAAGACTATCCCGCAATGCCCTTTTCTCTTGTATCGACCTCCTCGCGCGTCGAATCTGGCCAAGACCACAACAAATACATCATATTAGGCTAATAGAACACAACCCAATCGAAAAGACTCGAAAAACACCAAAAATTACAAAGTTGGCAAAACCCGAGTCTTGGGCCCAATTTCTCAAAAAATTACAAAATTTACATCACCGAAATCCTCGTCTCGCCATGAGTCTATACATATCAAATTTACCAAAATCGGAGTTCAATTGCTCCCTCAAATCCCAAATTTTCATTTCAAAACACAAGCCCTAGTTCTTCAATTTTTCACCCAAATTTGTTAGAATTAAATGTTGATTCTTCAATAAAATAGCGTTTCTAGGTCACGAGACTTACCTCCAATTCCTCTTCAATTTATACCAAAAAGCTTTTGAGATGATCAATAATGGAGGAAAATAATGATTGGGTCGCAGATGAAATGCTTAATAAAAACCCTCTCTGCCCAGCTATTTCCTTCTATGCGAACGCGAGACCCCCTCGCGTTCGCGATGCACAAGAATTCCTCAGACCAAATTAACTCTTCGCGAACATGGCACTCCACATGCAAACGCGATTCCTGGACAGCTGATACTATGCGAACGCGGTCCTCTAACGTGAATGCGAAGCAGAGCCAGCCCACATTACGCGAACGCGTCCCCCATGCCGCGAACGCGAAGAGCATCGACTAGGGGCCCCATAACTCCTTCTACACGAATGCGAGATCCCACCCACGAACGTGATGACCAACATTCTCAAGCCTACACAAACGCGAAGGCAAAATCATGCATGCAACTGCTGCTGAAAATCAGCAACATTCCAAGTCCAAAATTCTTCCGTTTAGCCATCCGAAATCTCCCCGAGGCTCCCGGGGCCTCAACCAAAAATACCAACATACCCCAAAACATCATACAAACTTATTCCTATCATAAAAACACGTCATACAACACAAAAATCAATAATTCCCCACGAATTCAAGCCTAAGTTTCTTAAAAATTTCCGAAACACACATTCGACTAAAAACTCAACTAAACGACGTCCAAATGACCTAAAATTTGCACAAATATAAAAATTCACCTAACGAAGCTATTGCAACTCACAGAATTCCATTTCGACCCTCAGATCAAAATCTCACCAATCAACCAGAATTCGCCAAAATTCAAACTTTGCCAATTCAAGCCTATTGCTACATCAGACCTCCAAATTCAATTCCAATCGCACTCCTAAGTCATAAATCATCCCCCAAAGCTAACCGAATTATCATAATTCACACCCGAGCCCTCTAACTAAATAGTCAACTTCCAATTGACTTTTCCAAAATAACCTTTTCTTAAGAGACTAAGTTTCTCATTTCCATCTAAAACTAATCCAATTCTACCCAAACAACTCAAATACTGATATTGCAGCACAGAGAAGCATAATATGAGGGACACGGGGCAAAAACTCACGTGTTGACGGGCTGGGTCATCACATCCTCCCCAACTAATAGAAACTCTCGTCCTCGAGTGTGTCAAGAAACATACCTGAAGCCTCAAATAGGTAAGGATATCTATTTCGCATCTCCTGCTCGGTCTCCCAAGTGGATTCCTCCACGGGACGATCTCTCCACTGCACTTTCACCGAAGCTATATCCTTAGATCTCAACTTTCGAACCTGAAGACCCAAAATAGCTACTGGCTCCACTTCATAGGTCAAGTACTCATCCAACTGGACCGTGCTGAAGTCCAACACATGAGACGGGTCCCGAACATACTTCTGGAGCATAGATTCATGGAACACCGGGTGAACTCTCGACAAGCTGGTCGGCAAAGAAAGCATATAGACAACCTCCCCAATCCTCCTAAGTATCTCAAAAGGTCCACTGAACCGTAGACTCAGCTTCCCTTTCTTCCCAAACCTCATAATGCCCATCATAGGCGAAAACTTCAACTAGAACTTCTCGCCCACCATATAAGATACATCTCGAACCTTTCGGTCTGCATAACTCTTCTGACGCGACTGAGCTGTATGAAGTCTCTCCTGGATCACTCTCACCTTCTCTAAGGCATCCTGAACTAACCCTGTCCCCAATAGTCTAGCCTCGCTGGGCTCAAACCAACCAACGAAGATCTACACCGTCTCCCATATAAGACCTCATAGGATGCCATCTGAATACTAGATTGGTAGCAGTTGTTGTATGCAAACTCTACAAGTGGCAAAAAATCAGCTGAAGAACCTCCAAAATCAATAACACATGCACGCAATATGTCCTATAATATCTAGATATTACTCTCGGACTGTCCGTCCGTCTGAGGATGAAACGCTGTGCTCAACTCTATCTGTGTACCCAAATCTTGATTAAAAGTCCTCCAGAACTGGGAAGTAAACTGAGTACCCCTATCTGAGACAACGGAAAATGGGAGCCTATGCAACCGAACAATCTCGCGAATGAAAATATCCACTAACCGCTCCGAAGAATAGGTAGCATACACCGGAATGAAGTGCGTGAACTTGGTCAACCTATCCACAATCACCCAAATCGAGTTAAACTTCTTCAAGGTACGAGGGAGACCACTCACAAAATCCATAGTAATCCTCTCCCATTTCCACTCTGGAATATCCATCCGCTGAAGTACACCATCGGGCCTCTGATGCTCATATTTGACATGCTGACCGTTGAGATACCGAGCTACATAACTGACAATTTCCTTTTTCATTCTCCTCCACCAATAATACTGTCTCAACTCCTGATACATCTTCGCGGCACCCAGATGAATGGAATACCACGAGCTGTGGGCCTCCTCTAATATCAACTCCCGGAGCCCATCCACATTGAGCACGCAAATACGGCCCGGCATCCGCAACACACCGTCATCACCAATGGTCACGTCTCTGGCATCATCATGCTAGACCCTGTCCTTTAGGACAAGCAAATGCGGGTCATCATGCTGCCGCTCTCTAATGCGATCATACAAGGAAGATCGAGAAACCACACAAGCCAACACCCGACTGGGCTCAGAAATATCTAATATCACCATCCGGTTGGCCAAAGCCTGGACATCAACTGCAAAGGGCCTCTCCCCAAATGAAGTGTACGCCAAACTGCCCATACTAACTGCGTTTCGGCTCAAAGCATTGGCCACCACATTGGCCTTCCCCCGGTGATACAGAATGGTAATATCATAGTCCTTGAGTAACTCAAGCCACCTCCATTGCCTCAAATTAAGATCCTTCTGCTTGAAAAAGTGCTGAAGAGTGCGATGGTCCATGAAAACCTCACAGGATACGCCATATAAATAGTGCCTCCAAATCTTCAAGGAATGAACTATAGCAGCCAACTCTAAATCATGTACAAGGTAGTTCTTCTCATGGGGCTCCAACAGACGAGAAGAATAAGCAATAACTATACCCTCATTCATCAATACACAACCGATCCCAACTCTCGAAGCATCACAATACATTGTGTAAGAACCTGAAGCTGATGGCAATACTAGTACTGGAGTTGTCGTCAAAGCTGACTTGAGATTTTGAAAGCTCCCCTCGCACTCATCCGACCACACAAATGGAGTATTCGTCTGCATCAACTTTGTCAAAGGCGAAGCAATAGATGAAACACCCTGAATGAATCTGCGATAATAACCCGCCAAACTAAGGAACTCCGAATCTCAGTGGCTGAAGACAGTCTAGACCAACTCTGCACCGCCTCAGTCTTCTTTGGATCAACCTGAATACCATCACTGGAGACCATGTGTCCCAAAAAAGCCACAGAACTAAGCCAGAACTCACACTTAGAGAACTTGGCATAGAGCTTCTCCTCTCTCAGTCTATGCAATACCACCCTCAAATGATGCGCGTGCTCCTCCTGGCTACACAATTATACCAGGATGTCATACGGCCGAGATAAACTGTTCATCAAGTGCATGAACACGGCTGGGGAATTAGTCATCCCGAATGACATAACCAAAAACTCATAATGCCCATAGCTCGTCCTGAAAACCATCTTCATAATGTCTGAATCCCTTATCTTCAGCTGGTGATAGCCTGATCGGAGATCAATCTTAGAGAATACCTTTGCCCCCTGAAGCTGGTCAAACAAATCCTCAATACGGGGTAGTGGATACTTGTCCTTCACTGTTACCTTGTTCAACTGTTTGTAGTCAATGCACATTCTCATCGTGCCATCCTTCTTCTTTACAAATAAGACCGGTGCGCCCCACGGTGATACACTCGGGCGAATGAACCCCTTGTCTAGGAGTTCCTGAAGCTGCTTCTTAAACTCCTTTAGCTCAGCTGGTGCCATACGATAGGGAGGAATAGAGATGGGGCTTAGTGCCTGACACTAGATCAACACCGAAGTCAATATCCCTGTCCGGTGGCATGCCCGGAAGGTATGCTGGAAACACATCAGGGAAATCCCTCACAACGAAAACCGAATCAATACTAGGAGTCTCAGCTCCAATATCTCTAACGAAAGCCAAGTACGATAAACAACCTTTCCCAACCATCTGCTGGGCCTTTAAGAAAGAAATCACCCGGCTGGGTACATAATCAGTCATAGCTTGCCACTCGATCCTCGGAACACCCGTAATAGCCAACGCAACTGTCTTGGCATGATAGTCCAGAATAGCATGGTATGGGATAACCAATCCATACCCTGAATCACATCAAATTCTACCATGACCAATAATAACAAGTCAACTCGAGTCTCCAGACCCCCAATAGTCACCATACATGATAGATATACATGATCCACAATGATAGTATCACCCACCGGGGTATATACATGCACAGGCAAGGCAAGACAACCATGGGTCGTACCCAAATGATGAGCAAAATCTGAAAATACATAGGAATAGATAGATCCGGGATCAAACAAAACAAAAGCATCCCTGTGGCAGACTTAGATAATACATGTGATAACAGCTTCTGATGCAATAGCGTCCCTCCTATCTGGAAAAGCATAAAATCGAGACTGACCACCGCTAGTCCAGTCTCCACCCCTGTGGTGACCTCTTGCTACCTGGACCCCACCCCTAGCTGACTGAGTGGGTGCTGATGAAACATGAGCAGAAGATGAGGGATGTTCCCTCTGCTGAGACTAACTACCACGGAGCCGAGGACACAGTCTCGTCATGTGACCCAACTCACCGCACTCATAACAATGACCTTGAGCTGGAGAAGGGGACTGAAGGGAAACCCTCACTACAGATGAACCCTGGGCTGAAGAGGCAGAAGTAGTACTTTAAGATGGAAGGGCGCTAAGTGAAGACTTGCCCTGCTGATAACCCTGATGACCACGACACGAAGAAGCCCCACTGGACTCTTTACAACCTAACTGAGGAGGTCTGAAGGAGCGACCTCTTCTGCGCTGGAACTGGCCCCTAGATGGAGCACCACTGAAGCTACCTGAACCTCGAGGCCTTTTGGCCTCCCTCTCCTCATGCTCCCGACAATGATCTATCTCAATTTGACGAGCCATATCAACTACTTCCTCAAACGAGGTGGCCACAACCCTCTCTCTAGTCATCAAAATGCGGATGGGATAGTCGAGGCCATCCACGAACCTCCTAATCCTCTCCCGATCTGTCGGGATCATCCAAGTAGCATACCGAGCTAGCTGCGTAAACCTCAACTCATACTGGGTCACAGTCATGTCCCCCTTAATCAACCACTCAAACTGACGACGCAACTCCTCGTTGTGAGACTGCGGTACATACTTCTCCAGAAAAAGAGTGGAGAATTGCTGCCAAATAAGGGGCGCTGCTCAAACAGGCCTACGCCTCTCAAACTCCTCCCACCATGTAAATGGAGGCCCTGAGAACTAGAAAGTAGTAAAAGCCACTCCACTTGATCCAATATCCCTGCAATGTGAAGCATACACTAACACTTGTCTTGAGATACTTGGGCATCCACGCCCTGAGTACCACTATACGTCGGAGGCTGGAGCCTACCGAACCTCCCCAGACGACATGCTCGTCATTTGGCATAGATGGAACCACAAAGTTTGGAGCTGGTGCGACTGGCGTAACTGGGGAATCTGGTGCAACTAGGGCAACTGGCTAAGCTGGGGCTGCTCCCAGTGTCTGCAACCCCTGAACACCCTACACGGGTGCACGAGCAGCGCGGGTCTGCTGACCAACCCTAGTCTGAGAAGTAAGTGCTGCAGTAGTGGCTGAGACGGCCTGAGCCAGGCCAGTGCAGGCGGATAAAACTTGAGCTAAAGCCTTCTGGATACTAGGAATCACAATGGGCACTACCGGTGCCTGAACAGGTGTTGCTGGAGAATCTACAGCTGGAGGCTAGTCCTGAACCTGGGTAGCTGGTGGATCTGTAGGTGCTACCCTCGCTGGTCTGCCTCGACCATGACCGCGACCACGACCTCTAGCGGGAGGCAATGGTGGTCGTCCGTCACGTCTGTTAAGATGTGTTCTCTCCATCTACGTGAGAATAGAATACAAAAGTTTAGGTCTTAGAACAATAAAGCCGCATGGCAAGAGTTCAAGAGTATGAAGTGTTTTCTAAAGGCTTTGTAGCCTCTCGAGGATAAATATAGACGTCTCTGTACCGATCTGCGAGATTCTAATAACCGGCTCATGACTCATGAGGCCATAGTAACCTAAGCTCTGATACAAACTTATCACGACCCCATTCCCGATCGTGATGGCGCCCAACAATATTTGCTAGCAAGCCTGACCATTTGAACACTCTCAACCCAAGTACAAAGTAATAGAGTTAAATTATCAGATGATATAGTTCTAACCAATGATAATAAACAGAAATAGAACGGAAACCATAACCACTATCAATACAAAAACCAAGAGATATGGGCTCATAAGTCTAGAGACTCTAAATACAACTGAGTAGCAAATCAAAACAAATGACAGTCTAAGATGCGAAAAACAAAACGATAGAGGAGGAGTCGGGTCCTGCGGACGCTTGGCAGCTACCTCGACAACTCTGGGATAATCTAGGAACAACAGTACAACTAAGCTCCTGATGCTCCTGAATCTGCACATATGGTGCAGGGAGCAAAGTGAGTACTTCCAACTCAGTGGTAATAGACATATATAATGACTGAAAGTAAGAATCTCGAAAATACCACAATGTAGACATGAAACTAACCATTTAGCACATTTAACGGTGAAACAACAACAAATCTATGACAGGTAAAATAAATAGTTATCAATGCATGGATGCAATGCAATGCACACGACCACTGCGGCGAACAACCTGATCCATTTGGGTACCCGCGCTCATTGTGGGGGTTTAGACTCCGGAGGGGCTCCTACAGCCCAAGAGCAATATTATCGTAGCATTCAGTGCGCCGTGTAGCGCGATCCACAATCAGTCCAGTAATATGCATGCAAGCCACACAGGCACAATCAAATTTATCATTTGTAGTTCCATTTATTAGGAATTATAGCTTAAGTGTTTAAAACGTTAGAAAATAACTAGTCATTTCGAGACCGTGTTCAACTCAGGACGGATATCATGTAAACATTCTCAACATCATGGAAACAGTGACACTAATCCCTAAGGGATCAAAATAATCGGCACGCAGCCCAAATATATTCATAACAATCCAAGTAGGATGTTTACCAATTAATTTCTAGTCAATAACACAGTATGAAAAACACTCGGACGGACTAAGCCATAGTCCCCGTCCACAAACAGCCCCGCACTCATTGTATAGTACGTGTCTCGCCTCAATACAGTGTCACAGTGTGATATACCGGGGTTTCAAACCCTCAGGTCATCATCTACATCTATTACTCACCTCAAGCTGGCCTTAGACTAGCCCGCAATTCCCCTTCCTCTCGTATCGACCTCCTCGCGCATCGAATCTGGCCAAAACCACAACGAATACGTCATAATAGGCTAATAGAACACAACCCAATCGAAAAGACTCGAAAAACACCAAAAATCATGAAGTTGGCAAAACCCGAGCCCCGGGCCCACTTCTCGAAAATTACAAAATTTACATCACCGGACTCCTTGTCTCACCACGAGTCTATACATATCAAATTTACTAAAATCGGAGTTCAATTTCTCCCTCAAATCCCAAATTTTCATTTCAAAACCCAAGCCCTAGTTCTTCAAATTTTCACACAAAATTTGTATGAATTAAATGTTAATTCTTCAATAAAATAGTATTTCTAAGTCACGAGACTTGCCTCCAATCACTTCCCGTTAAAACCCTCTTCAATTTCTACCAAAACGCTCTTGAGATGGTCAACAATGGAGGAAAATAATGATTGGGTTGCGAATGAAATGTTTAATAAAAACCCCACTTTTCCAGCTATTTCCTTCTATGCGAACGCGAGACCCCCTCAAGTTCGCGATGCACAAGAATTCCTCAGACCAAATTTACTCTTCGCGAATGCGGCACTCCACACGCGAACACGATCCACGAACAATTGATACTATGCGAACGCGGCCCTCTAACGTGAACGCGAAGCACAGCCAGGCCCCACTACGCAAACGCGTCCCTCAGGTCGCGAACACGAAGAGCATCGACGAGGGGCTCCCAAACTCCTTCTATGCGAACGCGAGATCCCACCCGCGAAAGCGATGACCAACATTCTCAGGCCTACGCGAACGCGACCTGTGCCATACGAATGAGAAGGTAAAATCATGCCTGCAACTGCTGCTGAAAATCTGCAACATTCCAAGTCAAAAATTCTTCCGTTTAGCCATCCAAAATCTCCCCGAGGCCCCCGGGGCCTCAACCAAAAATACCAACATACCCCAAAACATCATACTAAGTTATTCCAATTATCAAAACACGTCATACAACACAAAAATCACCAATTCCCCACGGATTCAAGCCTAAATTTCTTCAAAACTTCCGAAACACACATTCGATAAAAAACTCGACCAAACTACGTCCAAATGACATGAAATTTTGCATACATATCCAAAATCACCTAACCAAGCTACTACAACTCTCGGAATTCCATTCCATCCCTCGTATCATAATCTCACCTATCAACCGAAATTCACCAAAATTTAAACTTCGCCAATTCAAGCGTAATTCTACAACGGACCTCCAAATTCAATTCCGATCGCCCTGCTATGTCATAAATCATCCTCCAAAGCTAACAAAATTATCAGAATTCACATCTGAGCCTTCTAATTAAATAGTCAACTTCCAGTTGACGTTTCCAAGATAAGCTTTTCTTTAAGAGACTAAGTGTCTCATCTCCATCTAAAACCAATCCAATTTAACACGAACAACTCAAATACTAATATTTAAGCACAAAGAAGCATAATATGAGGGAAATGCGGTGGCAACTCACGTGACGACGGGTCGGATCGTCACACGTTCGCAGGACTTGGCATCCCATTCTATCCCGTTTTTTTCTATTTTATCTATTTAGGAGAGAGACTTGTATTTTCTTGTTCAGACCACTATTTGCAGTAATTGTAGACAGTCCTTGAAATTCTGACACCAGTTCTGGCTTGAGTTTTATTATGGATTTCACATTAGTATTAAGTTAAGCTATTAAGTTATGTTTTTCCATATTTTGATTTCCGTTGATTTTCTTATATCATCTGGTAAATTGATAAAGATAACGTAAAAAGGAAAAATAATCAGTAACGTTCACTTTCCTAGCGGGTTCAATATTAGGTGCTATCACGGTCTTGACAGTGAAAAATTTGAGTCGTAACAAAAATAACCATATCTATAAGAGTCATTCAAAAATAGCCACAGTTTCAAAAGTAATCGAAATTTAGCCACTTTTCACGTAAAGATAAATCTGAACGAAATTACTGTTCAAAATTCAAAAAATACTCTAGCATAATATACTGAAACTTCACCATAATATATTGGAACTCCAGTATAATATACTGGAGTTCCTGTATAATATGCTGGACTTCCAACATAATATACGGGAGTTCCAGTATAATATATCGATCCACCATAATATGCTGGACGTTTATATACTAGTGCTCCAATCTCCAGTATATTCCAGTATAATATGCTGTAACTTTCCGCATGTTGGAGTTCCAGTATAATATGGTGGAAGTTCATACACAGGTGCATCGTACTCCAATATATTCTGCTAGAACTTTTCGTGTCGCAGTAAAATAGTGACTATTTTTCAATAACTATAAAACACTGGCTATTTTTAAATTATCCACCCGAAAACTGATTAGCCTGTGCTATTTGTGCAATTATTTGGAAGAAGAGGAGGAGCACGACAAATTAAATTTTAGAAGACCCAAATATAAATATTTTCAAGTTTTGCAAAGATGGCCAGGCTTCCATGTTATCTTCTGTTTTACCTTTTTGATTTCCTATAAGTAGAAAGATTCTGTAATTATTTTCATAAATACTTAACTCCTTTCTTGTATATTCTAATCAAATATTAAACACAGACCTCCCTTCTTTTATGTTTTTTGAAAACTCTTATGGCTTAATTTGTATTATCACGGGAACAAGAAATACCCTTAATTAGGTCATTTAATTACGCTGCAGTTTCAAAAGTTACATACCACTGAAACAAAAGTACAAAGTAGTCCCAAATTCTTTAAAAGATTAAAAATAAAACTGAAAATGTCAGAGACAGAAGAGAAAAATAGGAGAATGAACTATCATTCCCCTTACTAGTCTAGTTATGGTTGTAGGCTTTGGACCTTTTCATGAACTATCATTCTCTCAGTCAACACTTTGGGAAACTAAAGAAAAATGGAAAACTTTAAGACAAAAAGACAACAGATCCAAGAATCTCAATCAATGGACATATATATTCACAGACGACCGACATATAAATATCGATTCGTCGTTTGAAACAAAATCTACATATAATATACTATATATATATATATACATCGGATCCAGAATTTAAAGATTTTATACAGACCTTAAGTTAATTTATTAATATATAATTAATAACTGAATTCACAATTAAATATTTATAAATTTTTCATATTTTTCTTGATACATATAAAATATATAATATTAAGTTCACGTGAATCAGTAACAAATAGCATAGATTTCCAGCCCTTGATATGCATGCATAGATTGCATGGATATTTGCTTGCATGGCTAACCATGGAAGCATAGGTTAGCAGTAAGGCACTATCAAGCAGCTTCGGACCTCTCGTGAACAATTCTCTCTGCCACTACACTCTTGAATAAAAGAAAAAGAAGAAGAAGAACACAAATCTTAGCTTGAAATAAATTAAATTAAAGTACTTAAATCTCGAAAATCATCAATACATATATATATATATATATATATATATATATATATATATATATATATATATATATATATATATATATATATATATATATATATACTATTCAACTTCAAACTAATGTATATAATGAACTGAAATTTTTTCTATTTATAGAAGAAAGAAAAATTGCTATGTAAGCTGCTACTGCAAGCTGCTGTGAAAGCTGTTTGCAAGCTGCTACTGCAAGATGTTGTATAACCTGCTTGTAAGCTCCTTCTGCAAGCTGTTGTATAAGCTTCTTGTAAGATGTTATTGTACCAACTATAGATAATCTTCTACGGGAGTAATATTTATCCACAACAGAGTGCCGAAATTATAAGCTTCTCCAGGATACTTATTTTCAATAGAGTACTAAATATATAAACATATTTACCGTGGAGGAAGCTTATTTACAACGAAGTACTTAATGAAAATCCATAATTTAATATATTTATAACGCTCCCCCTTGGATGTTCATTAAAAGATAATATGCCTCATTGAAACCTTATTAGGAAAAACCCCGTGGAAAAAAGTTATAGTGAAGAAAAGAGAGTACACATATCTAATTATACGCATTGCTAGTTGCCTTAAAAACCTTATAAGGAAAACCCCTGAGAAAAACTTTAGTAAGAGAAAAAGAGTACAACGCGTATTTTACTTCCTTTGATGAAAACTTTATTTCAAATATTTGAGCCTTCGCATTCCAATCTTATATGCTATCGTCTCAAAAGTTGAAGTTGGTAAAGATTTATACAATAAATCTGCTGAATTGTCAGTTACGGATTTGCTGCACATCGATATTACCATTCTTCTGGAGATCATATGTGAAGAATAACTTTGGTAAAATTTATTTCGTTCTATCTCCTTTTATGAATCCTCCTTTTAATTGGGCTATACATGCAATAATAAATTTGTATAATATTGTGTGTCTTTTTATCACATTCCAACTCATATTTTTCTCAAATAAAATGAATCACCGATCTCAACCATATACATTACCGACTTGCTTCATGAATAAATTTTTTTTCATGACATGATTTGAAGAAGTAGCAATAAAAGATTACTTTGTGGAACGCCAATATATGAAAGTACCTCCACATGTAAACACATACCGGTTTGAGATCAAGCTTTTTCAGGATTGGATAAATAACCTGCATCTGCATAATTAATATAATTTGCACCACTTTTGTTAGCATTAGTAAGATACATAAGTGCACCAATTCCACTGAGATAGAGTATTTCAGGACCAAGGCGTTCCTAATCCTCTTTTGGAGTTCGTAATGGATTCTTATTCACTTTAAGCGATCGAACACCCATTGGTATACTTAATGTGTGCGCTTGTCAATGTAAGAGCATTTAATGACCCTTTCTATATAGGTAGATTGATATATCAAGATCTCGTCTGCTAAATATTCATTTTGCAGACCAAGAAAAAGTTTCATTTTTCCAAGATCTTTCATCTCAAATTCTTTCTTAAGACATTCCATTGCCTTTTGGAGCTTTTATGAAATTCCAACAAGATTTATGTCATAAACATAAACAATAAATATAACAAATTTTGATGCCATTTTTTAATAAAAATACATGGAAAATTAACATCATTTATGTAACCTTCTTTCAGCAAATATTCATTGAGCCGATCATATCATATGCGAGGAGATTGATTTAAACCGTATAAAGATCTTTGTCATTTGATTGAGTACATTTTCTCGAGACTTTTAACTATATGCTTCAAGAATTATAAATCCTTCAGGGATTTTCATATAGATTTAATCAAATGAGTCATATAGGTTAGGACTTGCATTTAAATGGCATGACATCTTCAGGTGTCTGGACTACAAGTCCGATCCTCACAATCTTTTTTAATATTGTGTACTACATTGTACCAAATATATTGTCAATGATTATTTTATATTGGTTCCTAAGTGACACAACTTGTTGAAATTTCACCACTTTCTTTATTTTCAAGTACTTGAACTTCTTATGGAGTTTCATGAAATATTATGTCGTAGGCTCTTCTAGAGATCATTTCCTCCCCATTATGATCATTTGATCATTTGCTCCTATTATTCTTCAATATTTTTACCTTTGGAACCGATCAATTTACTATGCTTCATGCGTGCATTAAACTTTATCCTTCAGGCACTTTAATTTTAAATGGAGAAATTAATCATATGCCATACATCAAAAGTTATTAGATAGTAAAAGTATTTAATTTCTGATCCTAAATCAATTGTGAGGGGAAGCCTTATCATATATTGTTGGTCTGCATACAAGTGTTGCTATATGCAATTTAGAAAATCTTAGACTAACACATGAAGATTCATTCTCATAAGAAATATTTTAACCATTAATATAATTCAATGCTAAACTAGCTTAGATATAAACTAGCATCATCAATATGAACTATATTGATTTCATAATCTGAAAATTATGCTCTTAATTGAGAAAAGCAATTTCAAATGTCAAACTGTAGGTTGACAATATACACACATGTAACCATCTCATATATGCATCTATAAGCAGTACACATGATAGGTGAATGTGTCACGATCCAATTTCTCCTATAGGTCTTGATGGTGACCAACATTACCGCTAGGCAAGCCAACAATAAACTATCCATGTATTTATTCTTTTTAATAATTTCAAACTAGTTGATTTTTATTTGTTAAGTAAATAAGAAGTGAAAAATTTAATGAAGTAACACATAAACTAATAAAAGAGCAAGTACGATGCAATAAATACTCAAAAGCCATCCAGTGTCTACTAGTATATTTCCAAGACCTAATATCACAAGTGCATGAGCAACTAGTAGAATATACAAAATAATATGCTACTGTCTGAAACAGGGCAGAAGAAAGTAAATACAAAAGAGAGATTACGGGCGCTGTAAAAAAGCCTCAGAGAGCAACTCACCACTATGCTTTGGGGTAACGGGAGTGCGTGCCTGACTGATTGCTAGATGTACCTGCGTCAGATCCTACACGATTCGTGCAGAAGTGTAGTATGAGTACATTAGCAATATGTACCCAATAACTATTCAGTCTAATCTCAAAGAAGTAGTGACGAGGGCTCGATATCAACATTTACTATGGGTCACTAATAAAAATACAACAACTCTAAATAGGCAGGGAGTAAGTGAATAATAATAATAACACAATAGCTAATAGCGAGTAAATAATTCATTAGCTGATAAACCATTTAAAAGTCTCCAATTTTCACCTACTAACTTCCATAATTTAGGTCATTAAGTAAATTGTAACCTCTCAAGCTATAATATAATATAAAGTGTAATCGAGCTCCGAATCTTATCACGCACGATTTATGACGAGGTCGTATGCCTCGATCCAAAATACTATGTGCACTGCCAAGGGTCGAACAACAGGAATCATATATAGATACATCTATTCTACTACCGAGGCGAACAACTCGCTTCCATGAGAGTAGAGAATTTTACCTCACTACCGGAAGTACTTACGACACGAGAGGACATGGATTTCTCAGAGTGATTATGTATTCATCCATTCTTAAAAAAATAGGAAATCTAAATCGAAAATTTGCAACTTTAAATTCTAGTCTCAATTCTATTCAAGACAATTAATATGCACAATAAACACAATAGCACAATTACAGGCATGTTGTGGATCCAAGACTACCCGGACATATCATGGAATAGAGCTACGTATGGACTCTCCTGACCTTATATCTACGTAGCTCCCCACATAAGCAATACACAACAAAGGTACAACTAAAGGGATGAGTTCCCTCTTACAAGATTAGACAAGAGACTTACCACATTCTCAAGCTCTTTTTGGGTCCACAAATCTTCTCTAAAGCCTAAACTTGGTGCCAATCCATATGAAACTAGCAAAATGTTATATAAATCAATCAATATACACTCACAGGTTCATAATTTAGCTATTAGATAATTCCCCAACCTAATTTGAAAGATCCCTAAAATTCACCCCCTGGGATCACGTGCCCGGATTCTGAAAACTTCCGAAGATAAATATTACCATAACCTCACGAACTCAAATATATAATTTCTACCCAATTTCATTATTATTTTCATGGTTAAATCCAATTTTTATCAAAACTGAGGTTTTTCAACTACTCATAATTTTCACAATTTTACGTGTTAAAACTTACATTGGGTAGGAATTACTTACCTTCAATAAATAGGTGAAAACTCCTCTTCAAAGAGCTCTAAAATCGGCCAAGGAATCGAAAAATGAGAGAAAATGGCCTAAGCCCCGTTAATATTCATGCCCAGTGGTCCTTATATGCAGTCGCAATAGGGAATCTGTGATTGCGAAGGCCAAAAAGCCAAGCCCAGCGAAAAGGCAATACGAAGGTTTATCTAACCTGACCTATGCAAACGGGAGGGCTCCTTCGCGAACAGGAAGAGAAAAAGTGTGCCACCCTACCCATCTCGCTTTAACCTTCGCGAACGGGGACCCCTTAACACGAACGTGAGGGCCAGTGACCCAGAGCTTCGTGATCGCGAGCTCTTTTATACGAAAATGTAGCTCAAAAATCTCCCCAGCCCAAATCCTTTATCACAAATGCAAGGACTTCTCTGCGTTCGCGAAGAGGAAACCAGAACAACAAATGGTTTATTTTTGAACTCAGCTCCGGGTGGTCCAATACTCACCCGAGTCACCCGGGACCCCATCCAACTGCATCACAAGTCTATAAACATAATACGGACCTGCTCGAACTCCCAAAACATGTAATGAAACAAAGAAACTAAGAATCATGCCCCATAACTAAACGAGTCAACTTTCTCCTCAGCTTACTCCAAACGCGCAGAATCATACTTAGATATTCGGAAAGAAGCTAAATTTTGCGTGCAAGTCTTATATCACCATACAGAACTATTACTAAGATTGGAATACCAAAAGAACTTTTATAATATCAAAACCTACTCCAAACCATACTTAAAGAACTTGAAAACCTTCAATGCGCCAACTTCAATATTAAGCATCGAAACAGTCCCGAGTCATCCGAAACCCAGTATGAACATACGCCCAAGTCCAAAATCATTATACGAAACTATTGGGACCATCAAATCCCAGTTCCGAGGTTGTATGCTCAAAACATTGACTTAAGTAAACATAACCATTCAAATCCATTATTAAGTAACTAAGTGGTTCGATTTTAACCCAAACTCTTCCAAACCCGAACTAACCATCCTCGCAAGTCAAAAAATAGTAAAAACACATACGGTGAGTGGGTAACGAGGATCTAGAAAGCAAAAATACTGGTCGGGTTGTTACATTCTCCACTTATTAATACAATATTCATCCTCGAACGGGTCTAGAATCATACCTAGAGTGCTGTATAGGTGTGGATATCCGCTCCACATTCCCTCATTGGTCTCCCAGTTGCCTCCTTGACTGGTTGAACTCTCCTCTAAATCTTTACCATAGAAATCTGCTTGGACCTTAGCTGGCAAACCTGTCTATCAATAATGGCAGCTGGCTCCTCCTCATAACTAGACTATCATCTAGCTAAACTGTGCTATATTCTAATATATGCAACCTCTCTACATGATAGTTCAGGAACATAGATACGAGGAAAACCGGATAAAATCCTGATAGTCTGGGAGGCAAAGCAAGCTCATAAGCAACCTCCCTCAAATAGACCTATGAATCTCGAATCAACTTGCCCTTCTTCCCGAACCTCATGATCCCCTTTATCGGCAAGACTTTCAAGTACCCTCTCGCCCACTATAAATGATGAATCATGCTCCTTCTGATTTGCGTAACTCTTCTATATGAATGCTGTGCGAAGTCGTTCTTGAATCAACTTTATCTTTCCCAAGGAATCTCTCACTAGATCGGTACCATATAGCTTAGCCTTGCCGAGCTCTACCATCTGATGGGTGAATGACATCACCGACTATACAAAGCCTCAAATTGAGCCATCTTGACGCTGGATTGACAACTAATATTGTAAGCAATCTTGGCCAAGGGCAAGAATCTATTATATTGACCTCCGAAGACAATGACATATGTCCTGAGCATATCCTCAAGAATCTGAATTGTTCGCTCTGAATACTTATCGGTCTGAGGATGAAAGGCTGTGCTGAGCTCTACCCCAGTACCCAACTCGCCCTGAACCACTCTTCAAAAGTCCTACGTGAGTTGTGGGCCCCTATTTGAAATGATAGAAACATGCACACCATGCCACCGAACAATATCCTAAATAGAAATCTAGGCCAATCTCTCTGATGAATACACAGTCACAACCGAAATGAAGAGTGCCAACTTGGTCAACCTGTCGACAATGACCCAAAATGCATCATACTTCCTCAATGTCCGCGACAACCCAACTACGAAGTCCATAGTGATGCACTCAGTTTCCATTTAGGTATAGTCATCTGGTGGAGTAGCCCACCTAGCATCTGGTGCTCATACTTAACCTGTAGGCAATTTAGGCACCTCACCACATACTCAACTATGTCGTTCTTCATCATCCGCACCAATAATTCTTCCTCAGGCCACGATACATTTTCGTAGCACTTGAATGAATAAAATATCGAGAACTGTGTGCCTCATCTCGAATCTTCTCCCTTAATCAATAAACATTAGGAACACATAGGCAACCTTAGAGCCACAGAACACCATCCTCACCAGAATAACCTCATTGGCACCACCATGTAGTACCATCTTCTGAGGACCAACAAGTGCAAATCATCGAACTAACGAGCCTTGATCTTCATATATATTGAAGACTGAGCGACGAAACATACGAGGACTAGGTTGAGCTCTGTAATATCAAACCTTACAAGTCTGTTAGCCAAGGACAGAATGTTCCAAGCCAATGGCCTCACTTCTGCCAAAACGAATTCCAAACTATCTATACTCTCAGCCTTTCTGCTCAAGGCTTCGGCGACCACATTCGCCTTGCCCGAATGATAAAGGATGCTAATATCTAATAATTAAGTAAATCAAGCCATATGATGTCACGACCCAGATTTACCACCATCGAGAGTCGTGATGGCGCCTACTATCAGAGCTATTCAAGCTAACATTTAAAACACATTCCTTCTTCCATTCAAACAATAATAATGACATGAATAATAAAATAAAGCGGAAGACTTTTAGATACTTAAATTATTGATAAAAAACAAAAATACGAAAGAATCAAATCACACTTCTATCCAGTATCTGATGTCATTATACACCGACTTCTATCGAATACTAAAACAAAGTCTCGGGGAAATACAAAATGTTTGTCTGATAAGAGGTAAACAAATGAAAAAAAACATAGAAGTGACTTCGGCCTGCGAATGCCAGCTAGGCTACCTCGAGAGTCCTAGAGCTGAAATCAGCTCATGAGCAATACTGCTACTAAGGTCCAAAAGCTGCTCCCTGATCTGTGCACAAAAATGCACAGAGTGTAGCATCAGCACAACCGACCCTTCGTGCATAGTTATTCAGAACATGGCACGGAATGACCCTTCGTGCATAAATATCAAAACATGGTACGGAATGACCCTTCGTGCATAAATATAAAAACATGGCACTGAATGACGCTTCATGCATTAATATCACACGGAATGATCCTTCGTGCATAAATATCAAACATGAACGGAAGGATCCTTCGTGCATAAATATAAAAATATGGCACAGAATGATCATTCGTGCATAAATATCAAAACGTGGCACGGAATGGCCCTTCATGCATAAATATCACTCTTTCCTCACCAAATCAAAAGTCACAACCAATCAGGGTGATGGGGGATAGACAAACATTATTAAACATCCCGGCAAGGGAGAACAAAACAATGGAGAAGTCCCGGCAAGGGAATAATACAACTCTTTCTGTTTTAACTCATTTTCTTCTCAACCAACTCTTTTTATGGAATTATCAGTTAACCAAGACAATTGTGTCACATCTTTAGAATTAAAAGCAAATACGACTCACGATCATGCTAAACTCTGATGCATAGATAACCGTCACCATTCCTATGCACCGTAGTAAATCTAACACATAGCAATTACCATCCTAATCCTATTCCCACAAGCCAGAGTTAGATCAAACACTTACCTCGGTCCGAAAATAGCAATCAAGTCTCTAACACTACCTTTCCTCTAGAATCCAACTCCGAAACAATGAAATCTAGGCACAAATTACTCAAACGTACCAATAAATGCCTGTTAATCCAATTTGAATGTATAAGAATGAATTTTCCAATGTTTTGCCCAAAAATTCCAAAAATGCCCCCGGGGCCACGTGATCAAAATCTGATGTTCAAACAAAAACTGGGTTACCCATTCCCCTACAAGTCCATGTCTATGATTTATTTTTAAATCGGACCTCAATTTAGTGAAAACCTAGGTTCTACCCAGAATCCCCATTTTCACCCATGGAATACCTTGAGATTAAGATGAAATCATGATAAATGATGTTAAAGATTGAAGAAATTGAGTAAAAGTTGATTTACAATTGATTTGGAGAAGAGAGAGTACGTGAGAAATCGCCAATGGGTGTTTGGGTTTTGAAATTATGAAAAGGAGCATTAAAATCGTTTAAGTATGAAATATGCAGGTGCAGGTATCGCAATTGCGAAGCTGGGTTCGCAATTGCGAGCCCAACGTGCTTGAGATTTCCGACACATAAGTTCACATTTGCGAACTTGGGCCATTTGGGGAAGGTTGACATTTGCGAACAGTTGATCGCATTTGCGATCATAGGTCAAACTTCCCTCCCTCGCATTACAGTAGAAAAGTTCGTATTTGCGAACATTGGGCTGCCTGGGCTGGTTTCACATTTGCGAACCAGCCTTCATATTTGCGATAGATGGGCATTCGCTTTTGCGAAGTCTGGCTTCGCATTTGCGAAAATTGCAGAAGCCTCATACCATATTTTCAAAGCATGAGAAATGCAATCCAATACCTATCCATAACTCACCCGAGACCTCGGGGTTCTAATCCAAACATGCACACAACCTTAAAAAACATCCTACGGACTTACTCGTGCGATCACATCGCCAAAATAACATCATGATCTATGAATTAAGCCTCAAAAAACAAAATTCTTCTTTCACCTTTCACCAACTTCAAATTTCCGATTTTTGTCCGAACACACCAAACAACGCCTGTTTTCAACCAAACTTTACAGATAGCGCTTAACACCTATTTAAGACTTGTATCAAGTATCGGAACCAAAATACGAGCCCGATACCATAGGCTTCTTATTCATTTTCCTTTCCAAAAATTCTATAATCGGGCTCGGGACCGGAGATTTTGATTCTGGGAATACGCCCGAGTCCCATATTTTATACAGACCTCCGGGGACTGTCCCATCATGGGTTCGGGTCTGTTTACCTAATATATTGACCAAAGTCAACTATATATATATTAATATCAAAATTCTTCAAACGTTTATCAGAATTCACATATTTTAACATAAAATGTTTCCGGCTTCGAACCTGAACCGCGCACGCAAATTTAGTCCAACTAAAAGCGAGGTTTTTAGGTCCTCGAAAGCATGAAACAAGGGAGTATTACGGTGATGGCCCTTTGGGTTGTCACATCCTCCACCTCTAAAACAACCGTTCGTCCTCGAACGGACAAAAGAAAGAAGTATCTGAGTCGGGGAATAGATGAGGATAACGGCTCCGCATATCAGACTCGGACTTCCTGGTTAATGCCTCAGGAGGCTGACCTCTCCACTGAACACGCACTGAGGGAAACCTCTTTGACCTCAACTGGCGAACCTGCCGGTCTAAAATAGCCACCGGCTCCTCCTCATGTGAAAAATCCTTGTCCAACGGGATAGTGATGAAATATAACACGTGGGTTGGATCTCCGTGATACCTCCGGAGCATGGATACATGAAAAAATGGATGCACGGCTGACAAGCTAGGCGGCAAGGCAAGTCTATGAGCCATCTCTCCCACGTGATCAAGAATCTCAAATGTGCCAATAAACCTAGGGCTAAGCTTGACTTTATTCCCGAATCTCGTCATGCCCTTCATAGGCGATACACGGACCGATACTCGCTCGCCAACCATGAAAGAAACATCCCTGACCTTGCGATCTGCATAACTCTTCTGCCTAGACTAAGTTGACCGAAGTTTGTTCTGAATGATCTTGACCTTATCCAAGGCCTCGTGAACTAGATCTGTACCCAATAACCGAGCCTCTCCTGGCTTAAACAATATGAATGGTGACCGACCCCACCTACCTTACAACGCCTCATACGGAGTCATATGAATGCTGGACTGGTAGTTGTTGTCGTAGGCAAAATCTGCTAATGGCAAGAACTGGTCCCACGAGCCTCCAAAACCAATAACGCAGGCTCGGAGCATATCCTGAAGAATCTGAATAGTCCTCTTGGATTGACCGTCCATCTGGGGATGAAATGCTGTACTCAACTGAACCTGGGTGCCCAACTCTTGCTGTACCGCTCTCCAAAAATGTGAGGTAAACTGCGAACCCCAATCCGAAATGATAGATATAGGCACCCCATGAAAGTGAATGATCTCCTTGATATAAGTCCCAGCTAATCTCTCGGACAAATAGGTGGTGGCAACTGGAATAAAATGCGCTGACTTGGTCGTCCTATCTATAATAACCCATATAGCATCAAACTTCTTCTGAGTCATCGAAAGGCCAGAAACGAAATCTATGGTAATTCTCTCCCACTTCCACTTGGGAAGCTAAATCCTCTGAAATAAACCGGGCCTCTGATGCTCGTACTTAACCTGCTGACAGCTCAAACAACGAGCCACATATGCAACAATGTCTTTCTTCATTCTGCACCACAAATAATGCTGCCTCAAATCCTGATACATCTTCGCGGCGCCCAGATGAATAAAATACCGAGAACTATGGGCCTCCGCTAAGATCAACTCTCGAATACCATCAACATTAGGCTCACAAACTCGCCCCTACAATCTCAATACACCATCATCTCCCAGGGTCACTTTCTTGGCTCTCCACGCTGGACCGTGTCTCTCAAGACACACAAATAGGGATCATCAAATTGCCACTCACGAATACGCTCCAAAAACAAAGATCGAGAAACCGTGCAAGCTAACACCCTACCAGGCTCGGAAATATCCAACCTCACAAATTAATTGGCCAAGGCCTGAACATCCAAAGCAAGCGGTCTCTGGCTGACCGGAATATAGGCAAGACTACCCATGCTAGCGAACTTTTTACTCAATGCATCCGCCACCACATTGGCCTTTCTCGGGTGGTATAACATAGAAATATCATAGTCTTTCAACAACTCCAACCACCTATTCTGCCTCAAATTCAACTCCTTCTGCTCTAACAAGTACTGAAGGCTCCTGTGATCCGTGCACATGTCACACGTCACACCATATAGATAATGCCTCTAAATCTTCAAAGCTTGAACGATGGCTGCAAAATCTAGAACATGGACTAGATAATTCTTATCGTGGATCTTCAACTGCCTCGAAGCATATGTTATGACTCTACCATCCAACATCAATACTGCGGCGAGCCCAATACGGGAAGCATCACAGTAAACGGTATAAGTCCCTGAACTTGTGGGCAAAACCAATACCGCTGCCGTAGTCAGAGCTGTCTTAAGCTTCTGGAAGCTCGCCTCGCACTCATCTGACCACCTGAACTGGGCTTCCTTCTGAGTCAATCTGGTCATCGGGGCTGCAAAGGATGAAAACCCCTCCACATACCGACTGTATTAACCTGCTAACCCCAAGAAACTCCAGATCTCCATATGCCTCAATCTTCTTCGGGTCCACCTGAATACCATATGCTGAAACAATGTTACCTAGGAATGCAACATAAATCAATCAAAACTCACACTTCGAGAACTTGGCGTAAAATTGACTATCCCTTAGAGTCGGAAAAGCCACTCTGAGGTGCTGCTCCTGCTCCTCCTGACTACGGGAGTATATCAGAATATCGTCGATGAAGACAATCATGAAAAAATCAAAATAGGGACTGAACACTTGCTTCATCAGATCAATGAAAGCCGCAGGGGCATTTGTCAACCCAAATGACATCACCAAGAACTCATAATTCCCGAATCGAGTGCGGAAAACTATATTAAGGAAATCGGATTCCCTTAATCCTCAACTAATGGTAACCAGATTCCAAATCTATCCTTGAAAATACCTTGGTGCTCTGAAGCTGATCGAACCATATCCTAAATCCTCGGCAGTGGATACTTGTTCTCAATCGTCACTTTGTTCAATTGCCGGCAATCAATGCACATCCTCATCGAATCATCCTTTTTTCTTCACAAATAACAGTGGTGCGCCCCAAGGCAAAACAATAGGTCTAATGAAGCCCTTATCAAACAAGTCCTGAAGTTGCTTCTTTAACTCTTTCAACTTTGGCGGGGCCATGCGATTTGGTGGAATGGAAATAGGCTGAGTGCTCGGAGCCAGATCAAAATAGAAATCAATATCCCCGTCGGGCGGCATACACGACAGGTCTGAATGGAAAACCTCGGGGAACTCCCGACCAATAGGAACATAACCAATGGAAGGAACCTGTGCACTGGAGTCGCGAACATATGCCAAATGAGATAAACACCCCTTCTTAACCATGTGTCGGCCTTCACAGGAGATAGAACACTGCGGGTCGAATAATCTAAGGCCCCTCTCCACTCAAGTCGGGGCAAGCCTGGCAAAGCCAAGGTCATGGTCTTGGCGTGACAATCCAAAATAGCATGGTGCAGGGACAAGCAATCCATCCCTAAGATAACGTCAAAGTCCACCATAACTAAGAGCAATAAGTCTCAAGACCCTCAAACACTACCCCACAGGAGCGATGTACTCGGTCTACCACTATAGAATCACCCACATGTGTAGACACATATACAAGAATACCCAAGGCCTCACTAGGCACAACAAAATTAGGTGAAAAATAGGACGACGCATATAAATACATAGATCTGGGATCAAATAACACATAAGCATCCATACCACAGACCAGAATAGTACCTGTAATCACAACATCTGACGACTCAAACTCCAAACTGGCTGCTGGTTGACCCCTACCTCTGGCAGTCTGAACTCCACCTCTAATACCTCTACCTCCACATCTATATCCTCTACCCCCGCCTCCAACTAGCTGGGCAGGATGTGGCGCAACTGGTGCATGAACCATAGGATTAAGCTCCTGCTGCTGAGAGCCACCTGAAACTCGAGGGCAAAATCTAACAATGTGCCTCGGATCACCACAAGCATGGCAAAACCTCAACTGCTGCGGCTAAGCACCCCTCAACCTCGGTATGTCTCCTGATGTGACCAAATTCTCCACACTCATAACATCTGCACAACAGCTGCAACTGAGGAAATTGCGGCTAGCCCTGTAGACTTGAATGATCACCTGAAGTACCATGGGTGACATGAGGAGAAGACTGAAAAGGGCCTGGAAGGATGGCCTCTACCATAAGAACCTCTACCTCCAGAAGAGGTAGCGCTGGATCTGCCTGCATGATGGGGCCGCTTATATGATCTATGTACGCCTCCCTGTGGTAGTACCGTCTCAACTCTACGGTCTGCTTCAGCCGCCTGCTAATAAATGATCTCACTCCCGGTCTGAGCCACTGCACCTTGCTGACCTGCCACCACTGCATGAACCATTGGAAATAAACCCGCTCGAATGACGCTCTCCACAAAGCCCATCAATCTAACCAAAATATCCTGAAGAACTGGGGTGGCTATGAACCCCTCTAGGACCTGAGCTGGGCTCACTGGAGCCGGAACCTCCTCGCCATGATCAATCTGAGACTCAGCCACTGGGACTAATACTAGAGGCTGAGCTCTGTCCCTTCCTCGACCTTTGGAACGGCCTCGACCTCGGCCCATTTTGCAAACTTCTGTTGGAGACTCGGGCTGCTGAGTGGTAGAAGAGAAAGCGTGTGTTCTTCCTATCTGAGAACGGAAACGCACGACAAGAAAGAAATTAGTGAAATTTTTTCCCTAACTATGTAGCCTCTGGGGATAAATACAGACGTCTCCGTACCTATCCCTCTGACTCTACCGAGTTTGTCCATGAGTTGTGAGACCTAAGTAACCTAGTACTCTGATACCAACTTGTCATGACCCGAATTTCCCACCATCAGGAGTCGTGATGGCGCCTACTATCGGAGCTAGGAAATCCAACATTTAATACACATTCCTTCTTTCATTCAAACAATAATAATAACGGGAACATTTAAACAAAGCGGAAGACTTTTAGATACTTAAATAACTGATAAAAATAAAAATACGAAAGAATTAAATTACACTTCTACCCAGTATCTGGTGTCACTACTCACGAACTACGATGGAATACAAAAACAAAAGTCTGGGAGAAATACACAATGTTTGTCTGATATAAGGTAATCAAAGAGAAAAAAAATATAGAAGGGACTTTGGCCTGCGAACGCCAGCTAGGCTACCTCGAGAGTCCCTGAGCTGAAATTAGTGCACGAGCAATATTGCTACTGAGGTACAAAAGCTGCTCCCTAATCTGTGCACAAAAATGCACAGAGTGTAGCATAAGCACAACTGATCCCATGTGCTGGTAAGTTCCTGGCCTAACCGCGGTGAAATAGTGACGAGGCTAGACATGACCTACCAAACGACCTGTGCAGATAAATTTGCAATGGCAGGAATATACAGAATTTAAACATCTAAGAGGGAGGGGAGCATATTATGGGGCTGTAACAATTCAGATATAGAATTAACGAATAATGAAATGGAACTGAACGATGTCATCAATTAAGGAAAACAGGTAAATCAACTACTGCACGGCACAAACCTACATGCTTTTACTCTCGTTCTTATCAACACAGTCAAATAAAGGGCACAACATCAACCTTCGTTCTTTCCCTCACATACTCTCATATCAAGGCATGGAATGACCCTTCGTGCATAATTATTAAAAACATGGCACGGAATGACCCTTCGTGCATAAATATCAAAATATGGAATGGAATGACTCTTCGTGCATAAATATCAAAATATAGCACAGAATGATCCTTCGTGCATAAATATCAAACATGGCATGGAACGACCTTTCGTGCATAAATATCAAACATGGAACAGAATGATCCTTCGTGCATAAATATCAAAACATGGCACGGAATGACCCTTCATGGATAAATATCAAACATGGCGCAGAATGAGTCTTCGTGCATAAATATAACTCTTCCTCACCAAACCAACAGTCACAACCAATCAGGGAGAGGGGATAAACTAATAGTATTAAACATCCCGACAAGGGAGAACAACAATTCAGATAAGTCCCGACAAGGGAATAGTACAACTCTTTCTCTTTTTACTTATTTCCTTCTCAACTAACCCTTTATATGAAATTATTAGTTAAACTAGACAATTGTGTCACATCTTTCGAATTAAAACCAAATATGACTCACGATCATGCTAGACTCCGGTGCATAGATAACTGTCATTATGCCTATACACCGTACTCCACATTTAGCACATAGAAATTAACAGCCGAATCCTTTTCCCTCAAGCCAGAGTTAGAACAAACACTTACCTCGGTCTGAAAATGGCAATCAAGTCTCTAACACTGCCTTTCCTCTAGAATCCAACTCTGAAACAATGATATCTAGGCACAAAGTACTCAAATGTATCAACAAATGCTTGTTAAATCAATTTGGATACATAAGAATGAATTTCCCAAAGTTTTGCTAAAAAATTCCCAAAAAGCCCTCGGGCCCACGTGGGGAAATTTAAGGTTCGAACATAAAACGGGTTACCCATTCCCCCACGAGTCCATATCTATGATTTATTTTGAAATCAGACCTCAATTTTGTGAAAACCCAGGTTCTACCCAAAATCCCCATTTTCACCCATGCAAAACCTTGATTTTAAGATGAAATCATGATAAATGATGTTAAAGATTGAAGAAAATAAGTAAATGTTGACTTACAATTGATTTGGAGAAGAGAGAGTTCGTGAGAAATCGCCAATGGGTGTTTGGGTTTTGAAATTATTAAAATTGAGCTTTAAAATCGTCTAAGTATGAAATATGTAGGTGCAGGTATCGCAATTGCGAAGCTGGATTCGCAATTGCGAACCCAGCAGGCTTGAGATTTGCGAGACATAAGGTCATATTTGCACACTTGGGCCATTTGGGGAAGGTTCGCATTTGCGAACATATGATCGCATTTGCGATCATAGGTCAAACTTCTCTCCCTCACATTTGCGAGGAAAAGTCGCATTTGCAAACACTGGCCTGCCTGGGCTGGTTTCGCATTTGTGAACCAGCCTTCGTATTTGCGATAGATGAGCATTCGCTTTTGCGAACTCTGGCTTCACATTTGCAAAAATTGCAGAAGCCTCATACCAGATTTTCAAAACATGAGAAATGCAATCCAATGCCTATCCAAAACTCACCCGAGCCCTCGGGGTTCCAAACCAAACATGCACACAACCTCAAAAAACATTCTACGGAGTTACTCAAGCGATTCAATAAACATAATAACATCAAGATCTATGAATTAAGCCTCAAAACACAAAATTATTCTTTCAACTTTCACCAACTTCAAATTTCCCATTTTTGTCTGAAACACGTCATCGACGCCCTTTTTCAATCAAACTTTACAGATAGCGCTTAACACCTATTTCAGATTTGTATCAAGCGTCAAAAACAAAATACGAGTCCTATACCACCAGTTTCTAGTTTATTTTCCTTTCCAATTTCCTTTATTAATTACAGAGAACAATTTCTTTCAAAAATTCTATACTCGGGCTTGGGGCCTCAGATTTTGATTCCGAGAATTCGCCCGAGTCCCATATTTTTCTACGGACTTCCCGGGACCGTCCCATCATGGGTCCGGGTCCGTTTACCCTAAATATTGACCAATGTCAACTATATCAATATTAATATCAAAGTTCTTCAAATTTTTCACAGAATTCACATATTTTAACATAAAATGTTTCTCGCTTTGCGCCCAGATTGCATACGTAAATCGAGGCGACTAAAAGTGAGGTTTTTCGGGGCCTCAAAAGCAAGAAATAAAGGAGAATTACGGTGATGACCCTTTGGGTCATCACATATGCGCTACATCAAATTGAGATCCATCAGCTTGAACAAGTGCTGCAAGCTGCGATGATTGGTGTAAACCTCACAGGACACCTTCTAAAGATAATGCCTCTAGATTTTGAGAGCATGAACTATCACGACCAACTCCAAATCATGTATGGGGTAATTCTTCTCATGGAGCTTCAGCTGACGTGAAGTATATGCAATAACTCATGCCTCTTGCATCAATGCACAACCCATGCTAACATGTGAAGCATCGCAGTACACAATATACATCCCTGAATCGGTAGGCAATACTAACACCGGTGCTGAGTCAATGCGGTCTTGAGCTTCTGAAAGGAATGGAGCACCCTATTAGGTCAATCTAGTCAAAGGTGCCTCAATTGAGGAGAAGCCCTCCACAAACATGTGATAATAACCTAATAATCCTAAGTATCTACCGATCTCAGTTGTTGTGGTAAAATGAGGCCACTTCTAAATTACCTCGATCTTCCTGGGATCTACCTTAATACCCCTACATGATACAACATGCCCCAAGAATTTAATAGAATCTAACCAGAACTCACACTTGGAGAACTTAACATATAGCTTTTGTTCCCGCAAGGTCTGAAGCACTACCCTCAAATGTTGCTCGTGCTCCTCCATGCTACGCGAGTAGATCAATATGTTATCAATTAAGACAATGAGAAATGAATTAATATACGACCTGAATACCCGATTCGTCAACCCGAAGGACATCACCAAAAACTCATAGTGGCCATATATAGTACGAGAAGTCGTCTTCGGAACATCCGAATCATGAATCTTCAACTGATGATACTCCGATCTCAAGTCGATCTTTAGAAGGAGCACTAGTCAAAGACGGAGATGCATTTGAGACATCACCGACCATTATCGAGGGAGGTCCTGATGTTGATGCTTCATTCATTTTTGGCTTGATGGGAACACTTTGCTAGGAGGTAGTTTTTGCTAACCTTGTTCGCCGCTCTGGGTTGTTCAGGTCTTCGTTTTTCTAAATTGTCTTCTTACGTGGCTTTAGGCTAAAATGAATTATAACCAGGCTTTCACCCAGTATTAGGATGAGGTAAGCCGCCGCGATCATGAGAAAGCCTATCTTTCCGAGCATGTTACTCATCCCCAATTTTTACTATTTTATGAATCCTTGTGAGATTCTACTGCTTTAACTTCTCAGACCTAATTTTGCAGTTTGATAAGGAAAACGCGATGCTAAGAGGGGAGTTTCGGGCTAGAGATGCAGAAAATTCCGAGCTTGGTCGGTACGTAAACGAAATATCTTTTGATAGAGATACCTTCTAGGGGAAGGTAATCTTAATCGAGCATCAGCTCCAGGATGCGAAGGAGGATAGTGACAAGTACACACATTTCCATTCCAAACTGGTGGCCGCATTGTGTCAGATAAAATCCGAGGCCGAGGTGCTTGTATCCTCGTACAGGGAGGGAGCTGTTGTCATAGATTCTCATGTCGGGAAGGCGTTTGAGCGGTCTAGCCCAAATTTACCTTGAGCTACAGATCGTTCCTAGCCCATTTCCCAAAAGCTGACCGTTGGGGGTGCATCAGAAGGAAACTCTGGTAGTACCAAAAATGAGGTTGGATCCCCATGGAGAGAAGATGCCGGTGAGAAGAGGGCATCGGGGGACTCGTAGTTGCTAGGGTGCCACCCTTAAGGAGCCATTGAGGAAGTGAGTTTGGCAACAGATTAGGATCTTTATTGATTTTACTGATTTTCTTGTTGATCTTCCTGTTTGTATTAGTACTTTCATACTAGTATATGTATAAAGCGAATCCTACGACTTTGTTTCCTATATACCCCCCTTTTTGCCCGGAATTCAACAAGAATTGGTAAGAAACCTTAGATCTGTAATATGGCCCTGTGGCTCATTAGGCAAGCTTGGGGGATTTCATGCGTTTGGTCGATGTGATCTTCAATGAAAACTACCATTAGAGCTCTTACACTTTTGCTCAATTGTCTTGGGTTCAGTTTCCGAGTCGGGCTACGACTTTAGAGTTTTACATTTGCATGGGCTGGCGACAATGGATCTTATGCCTTGGGTAGAAGCGACCTTTTATGTTTTTGGCCATGAGGCTCATGAAGCTGGCGGCGAGGGATCGTACACTCTTGCCCTTAGGCATGCATAGTTAACTATTTTGGATCCGGTCTCTGAATCAGGTTACAACTCGATCCCACTTTGACCCCAAAGCTTTAAAAATTTTAAGCTGGCGACAGTGGCTCTTACACTTTTGGTCGTTACGACCATTTAGTGTATTGCCTCGAGGCTCATTTGGCTGGCGATAATGGCTCTTACACTTTTTCCCTTAGGCGTGTGTAGGCTTTTTTTTCCTCTTGTTAAGGACTTTTTGAATTTATTTTTCCTGATTCGTCGTCTGTTCGGGAGGAACCTCGATTTCAAGTAATTAGTGGTGATTTTTGAGCACCTCAGAAGGTTTAGCTCGTAGGCTGAGTAGCTCAAAGCATTTGAGATTGGGAGCTTACATGGTCAAAATTCGTTTGCCTATCGATGAAAGCCTTTTTTAACTGGTTCTATCCAAAGTAGATTCGAAGCAATGGCCTATGATTTTTTTAGCGACGGTCGGGTGTCCCCTAGTCGCATTTATTTGGCTGGTGCAGCTGTATTGGCCATAGTCATTAGTGTTTGGTCGGAGCCATTTGTGATCCCGAGAGTGGTAGTTTAGGCGTCTACATCGAGGGTATTCCCTTTGGTGAGTCATACAAATGCGACATATAGCCTAAACTTCGGGATTGAGTTTTATGCATGTAGTAAGGTTTTACAAAAATTTCATGCATGTTGACGTCTAATAGTTTTTTCACACCCGTTGAAGTCTTATTGTTTTGTCATGCCTGTTGAGGTCTTACATGTGCTGTTGTTGGTACTCGATGTGAGTTTTCATTCGAGATCGAGTCTGCCCGCTTGGGGTCTTATGGTCCTGGGTTTTTTATCGAGTGGCGATTGGAGGCAGTCTCCGAGTCATCGAGTTTTCTTAGGCTCAAGGGCCGTCACTTATGAGCTCAAAGTTGCCTCTTTAAGGGCTTATATTTATTTTAGAGAATCCGACCCTAGGGTCGCGTGGGTGCCAAATTTTGGATGCTAGTCTCTGAGTACTCTGGGGGCGTACTCGATGGAGGGATCCCTGCTGTGAACATGCTGAATTTTCTTCGGAGTACGAGATGCTTTTGGCAAAAGACATTCTTGGATTTCATGCCGTTGTGTTACCGTAAGCCATGATTATGTGGACAAGGTTCATTCGACCATTTGGCCAGGTACATCATTTCCTATTGGAACATCATTTGTCGTTTCTTGGGATAGGGGTTCATTGCGAATGACACCGCATAAGCTTGTAGTGCATGGACGTTGCCTCGTTAAAAACCTTGCCAGCAGAAACCTATTTTGGTATAAAAAACTCGGTCGAAAGAAAAGAGTGCAACGTTTGCTCGAGGATTTTTGCGGGGTTTTCCTTTCGGGTGCCCTAGCAGTAATACCGTTTATGCATCGATACATTCCAATTTCTCGGAAGTTGTTCGCCTTCCATGGTGCCAAGATTATAGGATCCCTCGCCAAGTATGATGAGGATATAGTACAGTGCTTCCCAATTCTTGCCTAACTTCCCTTAGTTAGGGTTATGGGTGTTGAGAGTAACCTTATTTAGGAATAAGTCCCCGATCCTAAAATATCGGTGATTCGTTCTCCTGTTATAGTATCTTTCGATTTTCTGCTTCTAGGCAGCCATCCGAATCAATGAGGCTTCCCTCCTTTCATCAAGTAGCTCGAGGGCCGTTGTCATGGCCTCATTGTTTTAGCCCTAATTAGTGTGCTGTAATATAGAACTCAAATCCTTGACATCCACCAGTATCATCGCCTTGACACCGTACACTAGAGAGAAAGGTGTTTCCCCGGCGCTTTATGTTAAAGCTGTTCAATATGCCCATAGCTCCTCGGGCAGTGTTTCTCTCCATTTTCCCTTGGCGCTCTCCAGATTCTTTTTTAAGTTCCTAATGATATTTTTATTTATGTATTCGGCTTGGCCGTTTGCACATGGATGGTAAGGTGTTTATAAGATTCTCTTGATTTTGTTATCTTCAAGGAACCCTATTACCTTGCTCCTGATGAACGACCTTCCGTTATCTCATGTTCTTTCCGATGGGATTCCGAACTGGTATGTGATGTGATCCCATATGAAATTGATGACTTCCTTCTCTCTTATTTTCTTGAAGGCCTGTGCTTCTACCCATTTTGAAAAGTAGTCAATCATAAATTGAATGAATCTAGCCTTACCTGGTGCCGTTGGCAAAAGGGTCGGCGATATCCATTCCCCATTTCATGAATGGCCATGGTAATAGAACTGAATGTAGTTTCTCGCCGGGCTGGTGGATCATGGGAGCGAATCTCTGGCATTTGTCGCACTTTCAAAAAAATTCCTGGTGTCTTTTTCCGTGCTATCCCAATAATAGCCTGCTCTGATCGCCTTTCGGGCCAAGGAATCAGCGCCGAAATGATTTCCATAGGTGCCCTCGTGGATCTCCCAAAGTACATTATCCGTATCGCCTTGTCCCAATCATACCGCCAGGGGATATCGATAGTTCTCCTATATAGTGCCCCATTTTTGTCGAGCGAGAATCGGGCTCCTTTGGTTTGGATGGCCCTCAATTCTTCTTGATATGCAGGAAACTTCCTGTATTTCAAATAATCAATATATTTATTTCTCCAATCCCATGTCAGACTGGTGGAATTAATCTTCGCGTGACTTTCCCCGACCATTAATTTAAAAAATTGGACAACAGCTCTGAGGAGTAGGTCTTCTTCTTCAGTAGAAGATCCCATATCCGTGAGGGTATTGGCCTCGCTATTCTGCTCTCGAGGTACATGGACTAAAGTCCATTCTTTGAAGAGACATAACGCGACTTGGATTTTGTCCAAGTACCTCTACATCCTGTCCTCTCGAGCTTCGTAGCTCCCATTCACCTAACTTACTAAAAGGAGCGAATCACATTTTTCCTCGATAGTCTCGACTCTCAAACTTTTGGCCAATTCTAAACCTGCAATCATAGCCTCGTACTCGGTTTCATTGTTAGTGAATTTTGCTGTTTTTTTGGAATATCTGATAACGCCGCCAACGGGTGGCTTTAGAACTATACCGAGCCTAGATTCTCTTATGTTTGTGGAACCGTCTATGAACATGGTGCATACCTCGGAGGACGTTCTTGATTTTAGTAAAAGTTCCTTCTCTACCACGGGTATGAGGGATGGTGAGAAATCGGCCACGAAGTCCGCCAGAAAATGGGACTTGATAGCCGTTCGAGGTTGATACTTGATATCATACCCGCCGAGTTCGATGGACCATTTAGCCAATGGACCTGATAACTTGGGTCTATGTTGTATGCTTCAAAATGGGTATGTTGACAGAATACAAATATGGTGACACTAAAAATAAAGCTTTAGCTTATGCGAGGCGCTTATCAGTGCAAGAGCCAATTTTTCTAGATAGGGATACCGGGTTTCGGCATCCTCAAAGGTACAACTTACGTAATAAATAGGTAATTGTGTACCTTGCTTCTCTAAAATCAGTATGCCGCTTATCTCTATTTTAGACACAGGTAGGTACAGGTATAGCATTTCATCCTCCTTGGGCATGTGCGGCAAAGGTGGGCTAGTCAAGTATCGTTTCAGTTCTTCTAGGGTGTGTTGGTATTTTGGAGTCCATTCGAAGTTGCTCCTTCTTTTAAGTAGAGAAAAGAAATGGTGACTTTTATCTGAAGACCTTGAAATGAAATTGCCAGGGCCGCAATCCATGCTGTTAGTCATTAGACGGCTTTTATATTATTCACAACCGTGATTTCTTCGTCGAGATTGATCTCGATCCCCCTATTTGAAACCATGAAGCTTAGGAATTTGCCCGAACCCACTTCGAAGGCACACTTGTCGAGGTTGAACTTCATGTTGTAGCTTCTCGGAATGCGGTCTTCTCTACTGCTTCATGGGTTTGAATTTGGGATAAACGCTCATCGTGTGGGATGTTATTTCTAGCGGGATTCTTGTCATATCTAGGTGGAACCAGGTGAAATAGTTGATATTGTTACTATGAAATTGAATAAACCCTGTTCTGAGTTTGGGGTCAACCCCGTTCCCTAGTATACTTTATGATCCTGTAGGTTCTCAATTAAAAAGGCAAAGAAATCTTCCTCGTCATTCTTGGGGGCCTATGTGTTTCTATCCTTGTCCGGGATCGGGCATGTGGTGATCAATGCCTCATGGTGGACCGCAAACATTTCTTTCGCCGCCCACTATTATCCATGTACGATCGTGATGCCATCCTTCGTGGGAAACCTTATCACCTGATGCAAGGTTGAGGGTACTGCCCTCATACTGTGTATCTAGGGCCTGCCGAGTAATGCATTATACCACATGTCATCGTCACTGACTTGGACACAGTGTTCTGAATCACGCCAAATGTGTCGATCGAGATGGTGATCTCTCATTTCGTTACTTAGCCGGTCATGTTGAAGTCGTGGAGGATTCGAGGGATGGGAATGACTCGATTGAGCAGCACCAGCTATTCTACTACCTTTGTTCTAATTATGTTGGCTGAACTTCCTTGATCCACAAGCACGCGCTTTATCCTCGTATTGCTTAAAGGAAACGAGATCACTAGCACGTCGTTGTGCGGTTCTACCATGGCCTCGAGGTCCTCCTTGCTGAATATGAGGGTGTCTTTGGGCAAATAGCTTCAGGTTTCTCTTTCTCCCGTATTAGACATTCTTGTTCGTTTGAACATGAGTACTTGGGGGATGTCGAATCCCACAATAATTATGTGGACATCATGTCGGAGAATCTTCCCTTCCGTCCGGGTTGAGTTCGGTGGTGTACCGATATCTGGAGCAATCCTGTCTTCTCCATGTTGTTTTCAAGGTTCAGGTTCCCCATTTTTCTCACCAAGCTAGGCGCTCTGTCCTGAAATAAAAGATCTTGGACAAGAAAAAGCATGAAAGATAACTTGCGTTATGTAACAAAACCAGCAAGAAAATAATCACTATTATTCTTAATAGGTGGGCGCCAAACTGTTTACTGTGAAAATGGTAATAAAAATTAAATTTGTAAATGGGACTCTAAAATTATGTGATCTACTTTTATGCCAGTTGTTAGAGCAGTGGTTTCTAGACATGTGAAGTTTAATCGATGAAATACAAGCTAAAAAACCAAGAGGCTTTCTACTCGGGCCTCAGACTGATCGATAAAAGGCCTTGAGGTCAATGCCTGTGCTCAAGCTCGAGCTATCGGGAGTAACCGGGTAGGGAATAACATTTAGGATATAATTAAACAAGGCTCTTTATGGCCAATACCAAGCAATAAATAAATAACAAGTATGAAGGCAATAAATGGAAGAAGTAGTCTCGAGCGTGTGAATTTAGAGAGAAAGAAGAGAAAGTTTTTATTAATCTTATGTATAGTAGTTGGAGAAACAACCGAGAATTACAAAGTGATGGGGATCCCTTTATATAGGAGGGAAATCCCATTATAGTACAAAATGCATTAACTGTAAAGGCATGGAGACGAGATGGATGGACGTGACACCTTGAGACAAACCCCGGATAGGTCAGCTTTGTCAGATTTAGCCGTGTGCCTGGGGGATTCCCCTCTCGTATACTATAGATGTTAGTACGCAATGCCCTTCGAGGCCAATACTTGATGATCCCTGAGGGTGGGTCTCGACCTTGATTTTGAGCCTCGAGGAGCATGACCGCGAGACGACCTAATGACGGGGAACTCGAGACCCCGGATTCAGAGTATACATCGTTTCTTGCAGAAAAAGCATAAAACCTAGATGGAGCGCCACTTGACTAACCTTTACCTCTAGGACGGCCCCTATCCACCTGTTCTCTGCCTCTAGGCAGCCAGACGGCTAGTGTGGTAGCTGGTGCTGTAATCATAGTTGATGACCCTTCTGTACTGCCTTGCCCCAAAGCCTAGGGCAAAACCTATTCATGTGGCCAAGATCCTCGCACTCGAAATGGCAGATTGTTTACCTGAAGTCTGATCCTGATGGCTTGAATACCCACTAGAGGAACTTTAAATAGCTTGTGGACGATAGGAGCTCTATAGAATAGTGCTGAAATATGGCTGCACTGGAGCACCCCGAGAAGGCAACAATGCTGGATATGTGGGCCTACTAGACTAACCCCTCACAAACTGGACTCGGCTCCTAGATGGGGCACCAGTGAACCTTCCGGAATATCAAAACCGTGTCCCTTGGAATCTTTTCTCATCTCTGCCGATGAACACCGCTGATCCTTTGAGGTATCTCCACAACCAGCTCGTAGGAAGTCCCCATCTCAACCTCTCGGGCCATAGTTGACGAGATACCAGAGTGCAAACTCGTAACAAAATTCCGCACTCTCTCTACATCGGGGGAAATATCATAAGTGCATGACAAGACAACTTAGAGAATCTCGCCTCATAGTCGTAACCGATATCTGACCCAACTAGAGCTACTCAAACTGAAACCACAACTCTTCCATATGAGAGTGTGGAATATATCTATCCAGAAAGAGACTTGTGAACTGGTCCCAAATCAAGGGAGGAGAACCTGCTGGTCTACCAAGAAAATAAGACTGCCACCATCTACGGGCCCTGTCCTCTAGCTAAAAGGTGGTAAGTCAACCCCGTGGGACTCCAATATCTTCATATTATGCATTCTATCCCTATAATGATAAATGAAGTCTTGGGTGTTCTCATGTCGCTCACCTTCAAAAGCAGGAAGATGTAGCCTGGTCCATCTATCCAATAGCTTTTGCGGCTTGCCGGCCGCAGCTGGTCTGGGATCTGGTGTAGCTGCTGCAACTAGCTGAGCTCCACCCATGGGTAGTGCGCTCATGGTCTGATATATGGAAGCTGCATGAGATGTGGCTGGGTCTGCCAGATATAGACCAGTATGCATTATAGAATCCATGAACTGCAACATACGGCCCATGACCTCTTGGCATCCTGGTGCGGACATGAAATTCACTGGGGATGGCTCGGATGTAGGCATCTCGTCCTGCTCCTCAATAATAGTATCTTCCACTGGATCCACTAGTGGCATAATTGTAGCAACTCTATAATTCCCTTGTCCTCTACCATGAGCTGGGTCCCTCTCTCGGCCTCAGTCTGAGCCTCTAACAACATGGGGAGTAGCCCTTCCACGATCGTGTACATCTTCCGCGCTCGTTCTCACCATCTGTGAGAGAATAAGTGAAAGATACTTAGCATAATATCAATTGCACGATAGGAGATAAATAAAGAGAAGTTTCCTAACACCATATAGCCTTTCGAAGATAAGCATAGACGTCTCCACACCGACCTATAAGAATCTATTAGGCCTACTCAAAAACTTGTGAGACCTACGTGAACTTAGTGTTTTGATACCATGTTCTCACAACCCATTTTCTCCTATAGGTTATGGCACCCAACGTCACCGCTAGGCAAGCCAATAGTGAACGAGCCATGTATTTATTCTTTTTAATAATATCAAAGTAGTTGATTTTTATTTGTTAAGTAAGTAAGAAGTGGAAAATTAAATAAAGTAATGCACAAACTAATAAAAGAGCAAGTACGGTGGAATAAATATTCAAAAGCCATTTAGTGTCTACTAACATATTTTTAAGTCCTGGTGTCACAAGTTATTGAGCAACTAATAGAATATACATAACACTATGCTACTGTCTGAAATAGGACAGACAAAAAGTAAATACAAAAGAGAGACTACGGGCGCAGCAAAACAGCCTCAGAGAGCAACTCACCACTATGCTCGGGGTAATGGGAGTATATTTCTGACTGACTTCTAGATGCACCTGCCTCAAATCCTACACGATTAGTGTAGAAATGTAGTGTGAGTACATAAACAATATATACCCATTAAGTATCTAGTCTAACCTCAAAAAATTAGTCACGAAGGGTCGATATCGACACTTACTATGGGTCACTAATAAAAATACAGCAATTCTAAATAGGCAGGGAGTAAGTGAATAATAATAACAACACAATAATAAGCAGTGAATAAATAATTCTTTAGCTGATAAACCATTTAAAAGTGTCCAATTGTCACCTACTAACTTCCATAATTTTGGTCATTAAGTAAATTGTAACCTCTCAAGCCATAAAATAATATAAAGTGTAATCGAGCTCATAATCTTATCACGTACGACTTATGACGAGGTCATACAATGCGATCCAAAATACTGTGTGCACTATCGAGGGTCAAATGACACAAACGATATATATATCTATTCTACTGCCAAGGCGAACGACCTACTCCTATGAGAGTAGAGAAGTTTACCTCATTTGTGAAAGTACTTACGATGTGAGACGACATGGATTTCTCAAAGTTATTATGTATTCCTCCATTCTTCCGAAAATAGGAAATCTAAATAAAAAATTTGCAAGATTAAAATCACTAGTCTCAGCTATATTCAAAATAATTAATATGCATAATAAACATAGTAGTACAATTAAAGGCATGATGTTCAATCATTATGGAAAATAGCTACACGCTGACTCTCGTCATCTCGTGTGTATGTAGCTCCCCACAAAAATATACACAATAAGTGTACACCTAAGGGGATGAGTTCCCTCTTACAAGATTAGTCAAGAGACTTACCTCATTCTCAAGTGCACTTCGGGTCCACAAATCTTCTCTAAAGCCTCAACTTGGTGCCAATCAATCTGAAACTCACCGAATTTTATATAAATTAATCAATATACACTCACAAGTTCATAATTTAACTATTAGAGCAATTAACCAACACAATTTGAAAAATCTCTAAAATTAACCCCCAGGGCAACGTGCCCCTATTCCGTAATCTTTCAAAGATAATTGTTTCCCATAACTTCACGAACTCAAATATATAATTTCTACCAAGTTCCATCATTATCCTCAGAGTATATACCATTTTTATCAAAACCTAGGTTTTCCAACAACATCCATAATTTTCATAATTTTACGTGTTAAAATCTACCCATAATCTATGTATTAAACTTACATTTGGTGAAAATTACTTACCTTCAATGTCTAGGTGAAAAGCCCTCTTTAAAGAGCTCCAAAATCGGCCAAGGAAATGAAAATTGAGAGACATTGGCCTAAGTCCCATTTTAAAAATATTTTCTGCCCAGTGGTCCTTATACGCATTCGCGATCTCGAAGGCAAAAAGCAAAGCCCATGATAATACTTTTCGCAAATTCAAGAAAGGCAATGCAAATGGGGGTGCTTAGCTGGCTTGCCCTACGCAAAATCGAGGGCTCCTTCGCGAACGCGAAGAGCAATAGTGTGCCACCCCACCCAGCACGCTTTACCCTTTGTAAACGCGTACCCCTTCACGGAAAAATAAGATCAAGTGACCCAAACTTTACAATCGTAAGCCCTTTTCTGCGAACGCATAGCACAAAAATCTCCCCATCCCAAATCTTTCATCGCGAATGTGAGGCCTTCTCCGCGTTTTCCAAGAAGGAAAAGAGAACATCAGATGGCAGATTTTTTAACTCAATTTTGGGTGTTCCGAAAATCACCTGAGCAACCCGGGACCACATCCAACTGCACCAACAAGTTTATAAATATAATACAGACCTGCTCAAACTCTCGAAACACGTAAAATAATAACAAAACTAAGAACCATACCCGGAAACAAAATTGAATCAACTTATGAACTTCAAACTCCTCAACGTATTCTGAACGCGCCAAATCATTCATAGACTACTCGGAATATTGTCAAATTTTGCGTGCAAATCTTAAATCACCATAGGGAACTATTCCCATGCTTGGAATACCAAATGGACCACAATAACACTAAAACCTACTCCAAACCAAACTTAAAGAGATAGAAAACCTTTAATGCGCTAACTTCAATATATTAAGTGCTGAAACCCGATCTGAACATACGCCCCAGTCCAAAATTATCATACAAATCTATTGAGACAGTCAAATTCCAGTTATGAGATTGTTTACTCAAAATGTAAACTCAAGTCAAATTTAACCATTTTAAGCCATAATTAAGGAACTAAGTGATCCGATTTTAACCAGAACCCTTTCAAACCCAAACTAACCATCCTCTCAAGTCATAAAATAGTAAAGTCACATACAAAAAATCTTATTTAGGGTAGCAAGGATCTAGAAAATAAAACAACCGGTCGGGTCGTTATAGAATGAACTCATATTGTTACATCACGTGAGTTTAACAATATTGACACCGTTATATACATTTGATATGGTATCTTGAGTGGAACATTTTTATAAAATAGTTCAAAAAAAATATGATTTTAAATAATTATTAATATTACTACTTTTAATCATACACATAATATGAGAAAGTTTACCAGATTTTCTTTATTGCAAAGATAGAAATTATTTTCTCACAAGAAAAGAAGGTTATCTTTTTACCATTTTAAAGAATTAAGCATGCAAAATTTTTTACACATTATGTAAGATTAGTAAAATTAGAAGTTGAGAAAATATGTGTATTTTTTACATAGATGTTTTAAAGAAATAATAGTATATTTATTGATTTTACATGATACCATATGACCATAATAGTAAGGTGCATAAATTGTATTAAAAATAAATAGTATATTAAATAATTTGAGACAATTTTTAATTATACGAGTAATTGATAATTATCAAAAAATAATTTGGATAAAAACATCACGTGGCACATTTTGACATAGCGATATTGTGACTCTTACCTACACTGAACTAGGTGGCATGAATAGAAATTAGACATTGAAAAGGGAGAGTGGCATGGCAGTATGTAAAGGAAGGAAACAAAGATTTCAACTCTTACGGAATTACTCTATATTTATATAGAGTCCTTTGTGTCATGGACGGCACTATTTTCGCCCCAAAACAAGCTCAAAACAGCTCCAAAATGCTTCCGGAATAGTCCGGAATACCCCGGAAGGTCCTGGAAGACTCTAGAAGGTCTAGAAGACTCTAGAAAACTCTAGAACACTCTAGAACACTCTAGAAGACTCTAGAAAAATCTAGAAGACTCTAGAAGACTCTAGAAGACTCTAGAACACCCTAGAAGACTCTAGAAGACTCTAGAATTGTGCAGATTGTTGAAGACAAGCCTAGAATCATGTGGAGGCTTCTAGAGGGCAGCAACCTTGTGTAAATATCTTAGATATTCATTTAGAAAGATTCTAGATACTTAGGAAAAGTCTAGACATTTAGGTAACCAACTATAAATAGGCACCTAAGGCATTCATTTTGGAATCAAGCAAGAAAGCAAGCAATCAAGCAAAGTTGTAAAGCATCCAAAGCATTGTAAAGCTCTCAAGTTCTCTTAATAAAAGAGTTCTTTCTTCCAACTTCTAGTTTCCTTCGCCAAGTTTCGACAAGCTTAGTCTTTCTAAAGTTCTGCTAAGCTTCCGGGTAGGCTGACTAGCTAACTTTGGCATTGAAAGTTCGCTAGGCCGGACAGATCGTCTTGTTTGAGTTACGGTCTCGTCACAATTGGTATCAGAGCATCAGGTTCGTTGGAACATCTAAGGGAGTATGGAAGGCGGCAGTGAAATCACCCAAGCTGGAAGAGACAAATCTAAGGGCCAAAGGTCTCGCTCCAGGGACGCCATTGAGGGGTTGGAGACTAGGCTGGCCAAAGTGGAGTTGGCCATTGCCGATGGGCAGGACAAGTTCATGGAGGTCGACCAAAGGTTCGAGGGGGTCGAACAAAGGGTCGAGGAGGGCCTAGACGGATTGCGGGAGGAGATGCAGTCCGCCGTGAATCAAGTCCTGGCACAATGTCTTCAGGCGGTGGAGGAGAAACACCAGGCCGAGATTTCGCTCATGAGGGAAGAGTTAGGGAGGCTTTCACATGAGCTGGAGAACACCAAGGAGGAGCTCAGCTTGTGCAAAAGGGCTCTTGCACAAGGCACTGCCACAACGTCCGAGGTAAGGACTACCCCTTCCACTAGAGATGTTCCCCGACCCAAATACTTCAAAGGGTCTAGAAGCGCGAGGGAACTAGACAACTTTGTTTGGAGCATGGAGCAATACTTTAGGGCTCTCGACATGCAAGACGAGGCTCTAAAGGTAAACATGGGTAGTCTTTTCCTCGAGGACACCGCAATGGTTTGGTGGAGGAGAAGACAAAGCGACATAGAGAAAGGCACCTGCTCTATCGACACTTGGGCAGATTTTTAAGGCAGAACTCAAGAAGCAATTCTACCCAAGCAACGTCGAGGAGGAAGCTCGTGGCAAGCTAAGACGTTTGCAGCACAAAGGAACCATCCGGGAGTACGTCAAAGAGTTCACAGAGGTACTTCTCGAAATCCCTGACTACCCTGATAAAGAAGCTTTCTTTGCCTTCATGGACGGGTTGCAGCAGTGGGCAAGGCTTGAAATCCAACGCCGTGGTGCCCAAGACTTGACCACTGCCATATCCATTGCCGAGTCTCTTATTGAGTTTAGGAAAGTGGAGAAACCTAAACCCAAGGACAAGGGCGGCAAGGGAAAGAGCGGGGGAGACCCGCCTAAGGGCAAGGAGGCGTCAGAAAGGGCCAAGGGACGTAGAGATTTCCCTCCCAAACCGAAGACCCCAGTCCAATGCTTCTTTTGTAATGGACCGCACTATGCGAGGGATTGCCCCAAAAAGAGTAAGCTTTCGGCCTTAATCGAGGATCACGAGAAGGAGGAAGCAAAGATTGGGGCCATGCGGCTTCTAAGCTCAATTCAGGCAAAAGTTGAGGTGCCCAAGAACGAGAAGAAAGGGAGGTTGTTTGCCGAGGCCAAGATTGGGGAGCATACCGTGAAGGCATTAGTTGACACTGGAGCCGACAGCAACTTCCTCACTTTCCAGCAGGCTAAGGAGATGGGCATCCGGTACGAGACAAGCCGAGGTTGGCTCAAGGGCGTCAATGCTGCACCAACAGAAACCTTTGGAGTTGCCCGCAATGTGCCGGTTCGCTTAGGCAAGTGGCACGGCCACATAAACTTCTCGATCGTGACCATGGACGATTATCCACTCGTCTTGGGTATTGAGTTCATGGACAGGGTCAAGGCCGTCCCAATTCCCTTTGCGAACTCCTTATGCATCTTGGAGGAGGGCAACACCCATCTAGTTCCACTAGAGCGGGAAACCCGACTCCAAGGAAGACAAATTTCAGCCATGCAACTCTCAAAGGGCATCAAGAAGGAAGAGCCAACCTACCTTGTTGCCTTAAAGGAAGAAGCTGCCATTCCTACAACCGAGTCCATGCCAACCGAGGTCCAGCACGTTTTGGAGGAGTTCCAAGACGTCATGCCACCGGAGCTACCAAAGAGGCTACCACCTAAAAGGGAGGTGGATCATAAGATAGAGCTGGAACCAGGTGCCACCCCGCCAGCTGCCGTGCCTTATAGGATGGCGCCTCCGGAGCTTGAGGAATTACGGAGGCAATTGAAGGAGTTGATGGACATGGGCTATATTCGTCCATCAAAAGCACCTTATGGAGCGCCGGTATTGTTCCAGAAGAAGCACGACGGGTCACTTCGACTTTGCATTGACTACCGGGCGCTTAACAAGATCACGGTCAAGAATAAGTACCCGATACCACTCATTGCCGACTTGTTCGATCAGCTTGGGCAAGCTCGTTGGTTCACCAAGCTGGATTTGCGATCGGGGTACTACCAGGTCCGCATTGCGGAGGGAGACGAGCCTAAGACAGCATGCGTCACAAGGTACGGCTCATATGAATTCCTTGTGATGCCTTTCGGACTCACCAATGCGCCTGCAACGTTTTGCACCCTCATGAACCGAGTCCTACAACCTTTCTTAGACAAGTTCGTCGTGGTGTACTTGGACGACATTGTCATCTATAGCAACACACTGGAGGATCATGTAAATCATCTAAGACAAGTCTTCAAAGTACTCCGCACGAACGAGCTTTATGTCAAGAAGGAGAAATGCGCATTTGCTCGACGAGAAGTCTCCTTCTTAGGACACATTGTTGGTGAGGGAAAGCTACGGATGGATGAGTCCAAGATTCGGGCAATACAGGATTGGGAGCCGCCGAAGAAAGTTCCAGAACTTCGGTCTTTCCTTGGCTTGGCTAACTACTATCGGAAGTTCATCAAAGGCTACTCTTCCATCGCCGCGCCACTCACAGATCTACTGAAGAAGAACCGGACCTGGGAGTGGACTGATAAGGCCCAAACAGCATTTGAGGAGTTAAAGGCCGCCGTGATCAAGGAGCCGGTATTGGTTTTGCCCGACCATACCAAGTCTTTCGAGGTGCAGACGGACGCCTCTGACTTTGCCCTGGGAGGCGTCCTAATGCAAGAAGGGCACCCTGTGGCTTACGAAAGTCGTAAGCTGAATGATGCAGAGAAACGCTACACAGTCCAAGAGAAAGAGATGACTGCTGTAGTGCATTGTTTACAGACGTGGAGACATTATCTCCTGGGCAGCAAGTTCATCGTGAGGACGGATAATGTTGCCACCAGTTACTTCCTTAAGCAGAAGAAGCTTACACCAAAACAAATTCGGTGGCAAGCTTTCTTAGCAGAGTTTGATTTCGTGATGGAGTACAAGCCGGGCAAGGGAAATGTTGTGGCCGACGCACTGAGCAGAAAGGCCGAACTCGCCTCCATCACAAGCCCAAATTTCCCTATAGTAGATCGCATCAAGGAGGGGCTGGAACATGACCCGCAAGCCAAAAATTTGTTGGAATTGGCACGTCAAGGGAAGACACGCCAGTTTTGGCTAGAGGACGGGCTGCTCCTCACCAAGGGAAATAGGGTTTATGTGCCAAAATGGGGAGGCTTAAGGAAGGAGATCATCCGGGAAAGTCATGACTCCAGATGGGCAGGCCATCCTGGAGTCCAAAGGACGATGGCGCTGATTGAACGAGCATACTTTTGGCCCCACATGCGGGACGACGTGGAGCTATACGTAAAAACTTGTCTTGTGTGCCAGCAAGACAAGGTTGAACAACGCCCACCAGCGGGTCTTTTGAAGCCATTGCCTATTGCAGAGAGGCCATGGGAAAGCATTTCCATGGACTTCATCACATCACTACCCAAGTCCGAAGGCTGCAGCAACATAATGGTTGTAGTGGACCGCTTCAGCAAATATGGCGTATTCATTCCTGGTCCAACAAAGCTTACTGCCGAGGACGCTGCTCGACTATTTTTCAAAAATGTGGTGAAGTATTGGGGCATTCCGAAGACTATTATCAGCGACCGGGACCCCCGCTTCACGGAAAGGTTCTGGAAGGAGCTTTTTAAAATCATGGGGTCCGAGCTCAACTTCTCTACAGCCTTTCACCCTCAAACTGATGGGCAAACGGAACGGGTGAATGCTTTGCTGGAGCTATATCTTCGCCACTTTGTCAGCGCCAACCAGAAAGATTGGGCCAAGTTATTGGACATTGCCCAATTTTCTTATAATCTGCAGAAGAGCGAGTCAACAGGGGCAAGTCCGTTCGAGATAGCAACAGGACAACAACCGATGACGCCACAAACTTTGGCCATTGGTTACAAAGGGCCCAATCCGTCAGCATACAAGTTTGCCAAAGGCTGGCACGAAAAGGCAGACTTGGCAAAAGCCTACTTAGCAAAGGCGGCACAGAAAATGAAGAAATGGGCAGATGCTAAGAGGCGTCACTTGGAGTTTGAGGAAGGAGACTTGGTCATGGTAAAACTCCTTCCTCACCAGCGTCGAAGATCCGGCCAGGTGCATAAAGGGCTAGTAAGGCGCTACGAGGGACCGTTTCCAGTAGAGAAACGCATTGGCAAACTAGCCTATCGCTTGACTCTTCCATCACATTTAGAAATGCATCCGGTCTTCCATGTGAGTCTTTTGAAACCATATCATCAAGACAAGGAAGATCTAAGCCGAGGAGAGTCTAAACGAGCACCAACAGCCATCATAACGGTGCCAGAGAAAGAAGCAGAAGAGATCCTTGCGCACCGTATCATTCCAAGACGGGGGACTCACCCAAGCTACATTGAATACTTTGTCAAGTGGAAAGGGTCTCCTGACAGCGAGGCGAGCTGGGAGCATGAGCTAACTTTGTGGAATCTCCAGGACCTCATCCAGGCTTACAAGGAGCACGCGCCGAGGTCGTCGCGAGATTGAGCGGGGGAGAATGTCATGGACGGCACTATTTTCGCCCCAAAACAAGCTCAAAACAGCTCCAAAATGCTTCCGGAACAGTCCGGAATACCCCGGAAGGTCCTGGAAGACTCTAGAAGGCTCTAGAAGGTCTAGAAGACTCTAGAAAACTCTAGAACACTCTAGAACACTCTAGAAGACTCTAGAAAAATCTAGAAGACTCTAGAAGACTCTAGAAGACTCTAGAACACCCTAGAAGACTCTAGAAGACTCTAGAATTGTGCAGATTGTTGAAGACAAGCCTAGAATCATGTGGAGGCTTCTAGAGGGCAGCAACCTTGTGTAAATATCTTAGATATTCATTTAGGAAGATTCTAGATACTTAGGAAAAGTCTAGACATTTAGGTAACCAACTATAAATAGGCACCTAAGGCATTCATTTTGGAATCAAGCAAGAAAGCAAGCAATCAAGCAAAGTTGTAAAGCATCCAAAGCATTGTAAAGCTCTCAAGTTCTCTTAATAAAAGAGTTCTTTCTTCCAACTTCTAGTTTCCTTCGCCAAGTTTCGACAAGCTTAGTCTTTCTAAAGTTCTGCTAAGCTTCCGGGTAGGCTGACTAGCTAACTTTGGCATTGAAAGTTCGCTAGGCCGGACAGATCGTCTTGTTTGAGTTACGGTCTCGTCACATTTGGATCGGAGGAGATAGGCCTTTAGTTCTCTAGGAAAAAAATCAAATTCCTTATTGAGAATGCACGTTATTAAATCCATTTACTTGGTAACTTGTTCAACTTCAGCCAAAGGGTACTAGACCAAGTCTATTTGCTTGACGGAATGTGAATGAAGTTTGGCTTTAAATTCATTTTGAACAAGGAAATCCCTCTGTTCCGGTGTTCTTTTTTAACCTAGAATTTTGATTTGAACGGTTTGTAGAAAATCTGGCCAGGTTCTTCACCTTCGATAAAGTCGTCATTAAAGATATGTTAAGGTTATCCCTTCTTTTTTTTTTTGGCATGATTCATATGACACAAACGAAAAGAGCAAATGCATCACTTTCATAAATGACTCTATTTGTAGAAATGCTAAAGATAACTTATATTCTTGATACATCATATGTTCTATTATTTAATCATCTCTTCATGGATCTCAAGAAATACGTAAGTTGATAAAGTTTATTTCATGACATTAATTAAAATTATAATAATCTTATGACACCCCCAAGAAATATATTTCTATTTTACCATGTATACCTACACAAGGATCTTTTTCTTTCAAGTATAATATAATTTCTTCAAGAATAGATAAAATGTAGCATAACAATGTTACAAGGGGCACACATCAGGAGGAACATGACAATTTATTCAAAATATCCCTAAGCTAAGACTAAGTTCCCAATGGTATTTCAATCATGGCACAGGCCATACACCTTGAATCCCTAATCGTAGTGGTGAATATTGTCCTACACAAATACTACAAACGGATTTTCATTTTTGAAAGGGTCGGTTCTTACTTTCTGAACAAAATGCAGACGCTTCAATAGTCATTCTCAACAAGTCAATTACATATTAGTCATCACAAACATGCACAACTTTGGTTTTAGTCACATAAACTTGTCTGCATTTTTACTTCAATATATGGGTTTTCAAATCTATTCGTGTAGTCACACTGACTCCAAGAGATTTTATTGACGTACTTCTCATGCATCGTATCCATTTATACATATATATTGACCCATAACCAAATGCCGTTGTATCTATATGTGGTATATGGAAAACATTTACGGCGTTATATATGCACTATCACCTGATTAGCTGGTATACTATGAAGATATTGCTCACAAGGGCTAAAATAATATGATGGGATGCATTTAGAGGCTTTAAAATAATATGATAGGATGTATTTAGAGGCTTGATGATGTTATATACTTATAGACTTATGCATTACATGTCACTTATACGCATATGCATGACATTATAGATATTTCATGATTTACAGAGTTGTCCAGACATATAGGTTGAGTCCTTTACTCCATGTTTCTTCCATGTCCTTTATATTCTGATTTACATGCCTTATATAGTTGGTACATTAACTGTACTGACATCCTTTTATTGAGGACTTTGAATTCATGCCTGCAGGTATAGATAATCAGTTTGACGAGCCCTCATAGTAGACGAGATTGACGTTCAACGAAGGATCAGTAAGACTCCACCTCATTCGGAGTGCAGCCGAATCTATGAGTCATCGTGTAAGAATTTTGCTACGGACTTATGGAAAGGTCGGTACCCTATCCTATTTGATATCACATGATCTTAGAGGCTTTGTATACACATGTTTATTATGAGGCCTTGACGGCCCATATGTATTCATGTTTTATGGACGATGGTTCATTGATATAATATTTGCAGACATACAATTGTATATTATGACTTGTGTGCATGTTCGCCCATGATAGTTATAAAATAAATGAATGAGTTATAGAGTGGTTCGCTTTGGCCAGTACGGCACCAGGTGCCAACCACGCCTCCCTAGGCGTGGGGTGCGGCACATATTCACCTTTTATATCTTCAAAAATTCAGGGTCTTAGTCTCAAATTTAGCAAGTATAATCAATTTATTTAGTCTCAACTTTAGATGGTATAATCATTTTATTAGGAGAACAAGTAACACAAGATAATTCTTGAAGAATCTTCTAGTTCTATATATGCTTATCTGAATTCTCAAGTAGCTCATTTACAACTAATTAAAAAATGGCAAATGAATACTTCATATTTATCATGGCATGTGATATATCTTAGTAAACTTCTGGTTTACTAAGGCATAAATTTTTGCATTAGTAAACTTCTGATACACTCTGATACATGATATAATTAAAGAATAAGACGGGTAACTTCTAACACACACACACACACACACAGACATATATATAAATTTGCCTTCTATGATTGCGAAAATATGAATTTTTTCAATCTTACGATTATTTGTAATCTCAATATAATAGCCATTTGCATTAGTAAATTTCAGGTTTACTACAACATATGTTTTGACCATAATCATATAATATGAATGACATATTTTCATATAAGTTCTTCGAGAGCCTTTATTTATTATCTACAATCTAGTATTTACCGGACACTACTGGTGCCATGTGTCTTCTAGAAAAACAGTTAGCTCTTCAAGAGTTTTTGATATATTTTGTACAATCAAATATTGCTGATACACTTTTAGCATCATGAGGGAAAATCATAATAAAGTAAACTATATAAAATAATTGTTTATGCGCAAGAGACACCTCCTCATAATATTTTTCTACTTCAGGAGGAAATTTCAATTGTGTTACTTCTCTTGGAGTAAATTTAAAATACGTAATATTTAGTATGTATTCTCTCAATTATATTACCTTTTCTGGAGGTGAATCAAAATGTATTTACATCAATAGCGCGCTCATATTTACAGCTTTTTTAATATTGTCACATTCACTTCAACTAGTAAGGCGGCTGGCGGAGAAATTCAGGGATAAGAAGAAGGACATGCATATGGTGCTTATCGACTTGGAGAAGGCATATGATAAAGTCCCAAGGGAGGTGCTTTGGAGGTGCTTGGAGGCGAAGAGCGTGCCGGAAGCCTATGTCAGAGTAATCAAGGACATGTACGATGGTGCTAAGACTAGGGTTAGGACGGTGGGTGGCGAATCAGACCATTTTCCTGTGGTTATGGGGCTCCACCAAGGATCGGCGCTGAGCCCCCTCTTGTTTGCCTTAGTGATAGATGCTTTGACTCGTCATATTCAAGGGGATGTGCCTTGGTGTATGCTTTTTGCTGATGATATAGTATTGATAGACGAGACGAGGGTCGGTGTTAGTGAAAGGCTAGAGGTATGGAGACAGACTCTCGAGTCTAAAGGTTTCAAAATAAGCAGTTCTAAGACAGAATACCTGGAGTGCAAGTTTGGCGCCGAACCAAGTGAGGTAGGTAGGGACGTGATGATTGGTTCCCAGGCCGTCGCCAAGAGGGATAGTGTCCGATATCTTGGGTCGGTGATTCAGGGGGACGGAGGGATTGACAGGGACGTCACCCATCGCATAGGAGCAGGGTGGTCGAAGTGGAGGCTTGCATCAGGGGTCCCTCACAAACTCAAGGGGCAATTCTATAGAGCCGTGGTTAGACCTGCGATGCTGTATGGGGCGGAGTGCTGGCCCGTGAAGAACTCTCATGTTCAGAGAATGAAGGTCGCGGAGATGAGGATGCTTAGGTGGATGTGCGGGCACACCAGACTAGATAAGATTAGGAACGAAGTTATTCGAGAGAAGGTAGGGGTGGCCCTGGTAGATGAGAAGATGCGAGAAGCGAGGCTGAGGTGGTTCGAGCATGTTCGGAAGAGGGGTCCCGATGCCCTGGTGAGGAGCTGCGAGCGGCTGGAGATTGTTGGCGGTCGGCGAGGCAGAGGGAGGCCTAAGAAGCATTGGGGAGAGGTGATTAGGTAGGACATGACTAGAATGCAGGTTTCCGAGGATATGACCATTGATAGGAGAGTCTGGAGGTCTAGGATCAGGGTTGTAGGTTAGGGGCTCCTGGACTAGAATGTATGATATTATTGCATGCGATTGTATTTAGGTTCCTTATGTTTAGATAATTATTTCCGCTATTTCTGCGGGTGATACTAATGCTCTATTGTTATTGTTTTTGTTTTTGTTTTTGTTTTACAGCTGATTTCCCTTTTTCCTATGCGCCGAGGGTCGATTGGAAACAGCCTCTCTGCCCTTTCGGGTAGGGGTAAGGCTCGTCTACATATTACCCTCCCCAGACCCCACCTGGTGGGAGTATACTGGGTAGTTATTGTTGTTATTCACTTCAATGAATGGCTTAATATTTATAAAAAATCTCATCCTTCTGGAAATCAAACATAATCATATGAAAGCACATTAATCACATCAAATTGTGATGTTTATACCTCTCTTAAAATATTTACTACTTCAGGACTAAATCGAGGCGTGGATGTAATATAGGGAATATTTTTGTAGCTTATCTTCAATTGTAACGATAGAAAGCATAAATTATCACTTTTGGTGGTCATATGCTTATCCACTTCTGGAGGGTAACCAAATTTAGTTATAATGAGATATATAAAACATAACGACTTATGGTGGTTGTATATTTCCTGCAAACTATCTCGACCAAATTTTTCCCTTCATAAGATATCGTGACGGCACGTAGCCTCTACGACTAAGTAAGCCTAAATAATTATGGAAATAACATGTCGCGACTCCAATCCTAGTCGTGATGGCGCCCAACACAAATGCTAGGCAAGCCCTACCAATTAATACTCACAACTCAACCACTCAACCAATTTCCAATTTACAGCATTAAATTATCAAGTTTTATAGTTTCAACCAATGATAATAGACAGAGGTATTAAAACAATCATATCAACTGCCAATAAAACTCCCAAAAACATAGGGTCATGAGTCTAGAGCCTCTAAGATAACAATATTATAAATTGTCAGTAATACTAATGTTTACAAATGTGGAAATAATAAAGGGATAGGGGAGGAGTAGGGTCCTGGGAACGTCAGGCAGCTACCTTGACAACTCCTGCGAAACTCTAAAGAAGCAAAAGCTCAACTATGCTCCCGAGGCACCTGAATATGCACACATGGTGCTGGGAGTAAAGTGAGTACTTCCAACTTAGTGGTAATAGACATGTATAATGACTGAAAGTAAGAAATCCCGAAATTCCACAACGTAATGCTGAAACTAACCACTTAGAACATTTATCGATGAAACAATAGTAAATTAATAACAGATAGGTAAATAGATATCAATGTATGAATGCAATGCGATGCACATGACCGTTGCGGCGTACAACCCGATCCATTTGGATACCCACGCTCACTATGAAGGTTCAGACTCCGGAGGGGCTCCTACAATCCAAACACAATATCATCGTAGTATTTGTTGCGGCGTGCAGCCCGATCCATAATCAGTCAAGTTATATGCATGCAAGCGACACGGGCACAATGAAATTTGCTTTTTTCAGTTCCATTTAAAGGTATTACAGTTTAAGTGATTAAAACCTTAGAAATTTACTAATCATTTCGAGACACTGCTTAACTCAGGACTGATATCATGGGAACATGCTCAACATCATGGAAACAGTGACAATAATCCTTAAGGGATCCAAATACTCGGCACACAGCCCAAATATGCTCATAACAATCCAAGTAGGATGTTTACCAATTAATTTCTAGTCAATAACACAGCATAGACATCACTAGGACAGACTAAGCCATAGTCCACGTCCACAAACGACCCCGCACTCACCGTAGAGTACGTGTCTCGCCTCAATACAGCATCACAGTGTGATATACCGTGGTTTCAAACCCTTAGATTATCGTCTACATCTATTACTTACCTCTAACCGGTCGTAGACTAGCCGCAATGATATTTCCTCTTGAATCAACCTCCTCGCACGTCGAATCTAGTCAAAATCACAACGAATACATTACTTTGTGCTAAAGAAATATAACCCAATCGAAATTACTCGAAAAAAAATATTAAAAAATACGAAATTGGCAAATCCATAGCTCAGGGCACACTTCTCGAAATCCAAAAAACCTTACACAAAAATGATCCTTTTCTCGCCACAAGTCCATACATAACAAAATTTACAGTAATCAGAGTCCATTTGACCCATCAAATCCTCACTTTAGGTTTTCTTAGGTTTCAAGCCATAACCACCATTTTTACCCTATAATTCCTCAAATTTCAGTGATAATAAATGTTTTTACGCCATAATAACCTATTTCGAGGCGAATAATTCATGCCTGATGAAACCCCTTCAATTTCTCTTTAAAATCGCCCAAGAGTCGTCTAAGTCCGTAGTCCAAAATGTTTTCTCCCTCAAAATTCGCGAAAGGGATTTAATATGGTTCTGCCCAGTCGTTTTCACTTATGCGGTTCCAATTCCGCACTTGCGGCTTTCACTTAAGAAAAATAGAATCCACTTCTACGGAAAATCACTTAAGCCGCCTGCCAGCATATGCGGTCAAATTCTACGGAACACTGTCCGTTTCTACGAAAAAATCCTGGTCCTTCAGGGACCGCTTCTTCGACCATTATGCCGCATCTGCAGAATCGCTTATGCGGTCCATTATTCGCAGATGCGGAAATACAAGGTACCATAACTCAAAAAATCACGCCAAACTACAAAACTCTGCGTTTAACCACCCGCCGAAATCACCCCGAGGCCCCCCATGACCTCAACCAAAAGCGCAGAACTGATATAATACTTCATCCAAACTTTCTCGAATCATCAAAATGCTAACGTTAACATCAAAATCCTCAATTATGATCAAATCAAAGCCTAGATATCTTAAAAACTTCTAAATTGCATATTCGATAAAAAACCCAACCTAAACACCTCTGAATCACTCGAAACTTTGCAAGCATATCCAAAATCACCTAACGGAGATGTTGCAACTTTCAGAACTCTATTCTGACCCTCGGATCAAAATCTCACCAATCAACCGGAATTCGCCAAAATTCAAACTTAGCCAATTCAAGCATAATTCTACACCGGACCTCCGAATTCAATTCCGATATCCCTCCTAAGTGACAAATCATACTCCAAAGCTAACTGAATCATCAGAATTAACATTTGAGCCTTCTAATTAAATAGTCAACTTCCAGTTGACTTTTCCAAAACAAGCTTCCCTTTAAGAGACTAAGTGTCTCATTTCCAACTAAAACCAATCCAATTCTATCCGATCAACTCAAATACTGATATTGAAACATAGTGAAGCATAATATGAGGGAAATGATGCAGAAAATCACGTGACGATGGGCTGGGTCATCACATAATAGGAACATATGTAAACTCACAACTAACTGCAATAAATAATAACATAACTGCTAACCATGCCGTTTAGCATGTACAATAACCAACTTCTCAACAATACGCAGTCTTCCCAAAACCCATATTATCATGAGTCACAAACTAAAAAAGGAAAAACTAGTATCTCTATACACCAGAGTCTAACAAAAGAAGTACAAAAGATGAAGGACATATGGAATAATAGAGGGGGACTCCAAGGTCTGCGGACGCGACATATATACTTGAAGTCTCCAACTATTGATGTTCACTGATGATGTGGTCGAAAGAAGTACCTGGATCTGCACACAAAAATATGTGCAGAAGAGTAGCACAAGCACACTATAACGGTACCGGTATGTGACAAGCCTAACCTCGTTCGAGTAGTGACGAGGTTAGGTCAGGGACCTACTGGTATGTGTGTATATCTGTATGCATGTATGCATGTATGTATGTATATATATATGTATATATATATATATATATGTATATATATATATATATATGTATATATATATATATATATATATGTATATATATATATATATATATATATATATATATATATATATATATATATATATAATGAAATATTGCAGTAATATAAAAATAGAAATTTAACAAGAAGGAAAGCACATAAACATAACAGTACAGTGGAAAAAAAACAACGGGGTATCTCGCGAGATACCGTCTTGTTGTCCCAAAGTAAATATTCAGGGGGATATCCCTAAATACCGTTATGTAGTCCCAAAATTAAATATGTAGGGGGATCTCCCGGGATACAGCTACGTAGTCCCAAAGTAAATATGCAGGGGGATCTCCCAGGATACCGTCCAGTTGTCCCAAGTAAATATACATAGGATCTCTCGGGATACCTTACCATAGTACGAACATAAATATGCAGGGGATCTCCCAAGAATACCGTTGAGTAGTCCCAAAATAAATACGTAGCTCAAACAATAGAGATAACACCTTTAACATGAAACCCCACCGTTTAGGCTAAGTTCAAGTTAAGGAAGTAGAAGGAAATCCACTAAGCATGTTGCATAAAGTTCAGATAAGTATTTAAGACACGTAGACATGTTATTCTATGCTTAACTGGATAATTGCACATGCTCGTATAACTCAATTAAAGTGAAACATATTATTACCTAGTGAAAAATGGAGCTTTAAAACAAAAAGCTCGTGTACGCACTCGTCACTTCACGTACACGGTGCTTATATATCAAAAAAATACTATATTCTAAGAGGAGTTCCCCCACATAAGGTTAGGCAAACCACTAACATCAACCCAAGCTCAATCAATTGGTAACAATGCCTTTTCCACGAATATCTGACTCTGAATGGCCTAAATCAAGCCAAAAGTAATTTGAGGGATTTTTGGAGAAAGCTTTTGGGTAACGTCTCTTAACTCCTTTATGGTTATATTCCACTAATCTATGGTTGATTCCATCATTTAATTAAATAATTTGGTTGTGAAATTCATACAAAAAATGGTGGAAGTTTTTCAACTAAGATTTTGGGCTTTGATTGAGATTTTGATGTCAGATTTAGATAGTTTTTGTATGACTCGTGAGTGAATGAGAGTTCATATTTTATGACTTCTATCCGATTTTGAGATGTGGGCCTGGGGAGGCTTTTTAGGGTGATTTCGAATTTCTTATTAAAGTCATGATTTCATTATTTAGTCTATTATAGTTATATTTATGATAAATCCCCTAATCCAAGCTTTCAAAGTCCTAAAATTGAAAATGGGATAAACCCTCAAACTTGGCCCTTTTTTGCCCACTGATTTCACATCTGGGGGCCTAAAATTGCACATGCGGAATTTTCCTCATAAGTGTGGAAATGAATTAAAGGACTGGGTCCGCCTTTACAATGAAAGAGGCCGCACATGCGAGTGCGCACTTGGGGAACCTAGTCCACTTCTGCGGTTTTCCTCTACTCCTGCAATCCGTTTGGTGCTTTTTCGGGCATCGCATATGCAAAAATATCCTTGAACCTTCGACCCTTTACAAACATCCCAAATCCGATCCTGCGCCTGGCCTCTACGTATGTGCGATCCTACACCTGGGGTAACCCCACCGCATGTGCAAAAGCACCAGCAACTAGAAAACTTCAACAATTGCCTAAGTCTAAATTTCAATCCGTTAAGAATCCGAAACACACCCGAGAAACCAAGGACCTCAACCAAACATACAAACAAGTCCTAGAACCCCATATGAACTTAGTCGAGCCCTCAAATAACATCAAATCACGATAAAAACACGAATAAACCTCCATCCGAACTTAATAAGTTGAAACTTCAAATTTTACAACCGATGCCGAAACCTATCAAACCACACCCGATTGGCCTTAAATTTTACACACAAATCATATTAAATATTACGGAGCTATTCCAGTTTCCGAAAATCCAATCCGACCATGATATCAAAAAATTCACTACAGGTCAAACTTTTCAAAAATTTGACTTCCGCCAGTTCAAGCCTTAATCAGCTACAGATCGTCAAAACATAATTCAGATATACCCATAAGCCCGAAATAACCCAACGGAGCTAACAGAACCGACAAAATGCCATTCTGGAGCTATTTTCACATAGTTCGAGCAACGATCAAAATCCTAAGGCTTAAGCTCTATTTTGGGAATAAGTGTCCCAAAACACACCGAAACCAAAAATAAAACCTCCCGGCAAGTAACATAAGCATAAAAAGATTCGGGGGAAGCCCTTAATAGGGGATTGAGGAAATAACTCTTAAAATGACAGGCCGGGTCATTACATCCCCTTCCTAAAATAATCGTTCGTCCGCGAACGAGCATAGAGACATACCTGAAGTAGTGAAAAGATAAGGACAATGGATGCGCATATCATGCTCAATTTCCCAAGTAACTTTCTCAACCGGCTGATCCCTCCACTTAACCTTCACTGAAGCAATATTCTTTGACCTCATCTTTTGAACATGCCTTTCAAAAATTGCCGCTAGCTCCTCAGAATAGGATAGAACCTTGTCCAACTGGAATGAGTTCAACACATGAGACTGATCACCGTGATATTTCCAGAGCATAGAAACATGGAATACCGGATGAACTGCTAGGCTGGGAGGCAAGGCAAGTTCATAAGGAATCTCCCTATATGGCTGCAACACCTCAAATGGGCAAATAAAACTTGGGCTTAGCTTTCCCTTCTTCGCGAACCTCATAATACCATTCATAGGAGAAACTCGGAGCTAGAACCGCTCTCCAAACATTGAATGCAACATCGCAGACCTTCCGATCCGCACAACTTTTCTATCTAGACTGGGCTGTGCGAAGTCTATCCCGAATCACCTTAACCTTCTCTAAAGCTGTCATGACCCTAGTTCTCCTTCCATAAATCGTCATGATGGAACCTAGTCTTAACATCTAGGTAAGCCTAACACTTTGCGAAATTAGACAAAAATATGAAAAACTAATAGTTTAACATGTAACTTTAATTAAGAAATTTAGATACAGCTTGACATATATTATAATCACTCTCCAACCGAACATAAATTCTTCCAAAACCCGGAATATGATGAGTCACAAGCTATAGAAAGAAAATAGTGCTTCTAAACTCCAGAATCTATCAGCAAAGAAAAATACAAGAAAGTCTTTAACTTAAGAAGAGTAGATAGGGACTCCTAGGTCTCTAGCTGCGAAAGATATACCTCAAAGTCTCCACAACCGTCTCGCCTCATTAGAAATGTGGCTGTAAAGAGGTACTTGGATCTGCATACGAAAACATGTGCATAAGAGTAGCACGAGTACACCATAGCGGTACCAATAAGTGCCAAGCCTAACCTCGTTCGTATAGTGACGAGGTCAGCTATTGCAGTAAAGATAAATACTAACATAAACGTGAATGAAATGGCCGAAAAATAACAACTTAGTAAATAGAGACAGAAATAGGGGATCTCCTAGGATATTGTCCGTAGTCCCAAACGTAAACCGATAGGGGATCTCCTGGGATACCATCTCATAGTCCCAAACGTAAATGGTATGTAGTCCCAAAGTAAATATCCAGTACAAGGGGATCTCCCAGGATAGCGGCCTGTAGTCCAAACTTAAACGTGCAGGGGGATATCCTGGAATACTGTTTTGTAGTTCTAATGTAAATATGCAACTCAATCAATGTAAAGGACAATTTCAACAAATAATTCTACATTTTAGATTAAGATCATATCAAAGAAGACAAGTAATTTTTTCACTAAACATGATCCACTTAGTTTAGGTTGGCAGTTAAAGCAGCTAAGATAGTTAAGGCATGTTGACAAGCTTTCCTAAGCTAAACATTGCATATATTAGTATTTCTCAATTAAAGGAAAAACATATATTTGCTTCATGAAAATGGGGGTTTTCAAATAGTACCCAATCCTAAAGGGAGTCCCCCCCACAAGGTTAGGAAAGCTACACCTCGAACCAAGCTCAAATCAATCTGGAAACATGCTCTTGCCATGAGTATCCGACTCCGAGTGGCCCAAATCCAATCAAATTAAATACATAGCATAAATATAGCTACAACCAACTAATTTAGCTAATGAAATCAAAGCTAAGGCAAAAAATAGAAAAATGCCCAGGAAAGCCTCCCAGGGCCTGCGTCTCGGAATCAGGTAGAATTTACAAATAATGAACACCAATTCACTCACAAGTTTAACCATAAAAAAATCACACAAATTTGATATAAACATCTCGATCAAAATTCCAAAATTTGTCCTAAGAACTTTTCTCAAAGTTTCCCATTTTTTCCACCCCAAATCCAAAATTAAATGATGAAATGAAGCATAGATTAGTGGGATTTAATCATAAAGGAGTTAGAATCATTACCCAAAAACTTCCTTCGAAAATCTCATTAAATTTTGCCTTCTACCTAACTATCAATCAAATTTTGGATTTATGAACTCAAACCCTCGTTTTTGAACTTTCAAACTGCCTAGTTACATCTTTCTGTGCGAGCACGATGACCACCCGGCGTTCGCGTAGAACAAAATTCCACTAATACATTTTCCGCTTTTGTGAACGCGAGTTCATCCCCCTTGAACGCGTAGCTTTAGCTACTACGTTCTTCACGAACACGGCCCCTTATTCTCAAATGCGTAGAGCAAATTCCTGAGGTCCCACCTGCTTTACCTTTCCTCTTCGCGAATGCGTTCGCGATGCTTCCACTGCTAACCTTCGCGAATGTGAGCTCCCCTTTGCAAACGCAATGAACAATTGCTCTTACTGACCTAGATCTTCTCTGTGAACACGAGCTCCACTTCCCGAACGCGAAGAACAAATATCTACAATGGAAAAACCAGTATATATGTTAACCTTCTAAGTCCCAAAATGACCTGTTGAGCATCTGAACGCACTCGAGGCCCCCGGGACCTCAACCGAACATACTAACCATTCCTAAAACACCATACGAACTTCGTAGAGCCCTAATATCACCTCAAACAATGCTAAAACACAAATCACACTCTTATCTAAACTTAATGAACTTGAAACTTCAAATTTCCACATCAGATGCCGAAACCTTTCAAACCACGTCCGATTGACCCTAAAGTTTGCACATAAGTCATATTTAATACTACGAACCTATTCCAACTTAAGAAATTGGATTCCGGCCCTGATATCAAAATTTTCATTACCAACCCCAAACTTCCTAAAATTTAACTTTTGCCATTTCAAGCCTAAATAAGCTACGCACATCCAAAACACAATCCGAACACGCCCCTAGGCCCAAAATCACCCATCGGAGCTAACAGAATTGACGAAACTCCATTTATGATTCGTCTTTATACTGTTCCGACTAGTGTCCAAATTATAAGAGTTAAGCTCTCATTATGGTACTAAGCCCAAATTACTCCAAAACTCAAAACGAATCATCCATGTAAGTCACAATGGCAGGAATAGATACGGGGAAGCACTTAATAGGGGATCAGGGCATTAATTCTCAAAATGACCGGCCATGTTGTCACATCCTCCCCTTCTTAAAACATTTATTAAACCTTGAATAAGTACAAACACATACCTAAAATGGTGAAAAGATGAGTATAATATCCTGCTCGGTCTCCCAAGTCGCCTCCTCGACCAGCTGACCCCACCGCTAAACCTTTACTGATGTAATGTTCTTTTACCTCATCTTTTGAACCCGCCTATCCAATATAGCCACTGGCACCTCAACATAAGATAGATCCTTTTCCAATTGGACTGAGCTGAAATCAACATGTGAGACGGATCATTATGATACCTTTAGAGCATTGAAACAAGAAATACCGGATGAATGCTTGCCAAGCTAGGAGCTAAGGCAAGCTCATAAGCAACCTCCCTAACATACCACAACACCTTGGGCTCAACTTTCCCCTATTTCAAAACCTCATAGCGCCATTCACAGGAGAAAACCGGAGAAAGGACCTCTTTCCAACCATAAATGAAACATCGCGAACCTTGCGGTCAGCATAACTCTTTTGTCGGGATTGTGTAGTATGAAGTCTATCTTGAATCAACTTAACCAGCTCCAAAGCGTCTTGAACTAAGTCTGTGCCAAATAATCTAGACTCGCCCGGTTTGAGCCAACCCACTGAGGACCAACACTGCCTACCATACAGAGCCTCATACGGTGCCATCTGAATGATGGAGTGAGAACTATTGTTGTAGGCAAACTTTTCAAGTGGAAAGAACTGATCCTTAGAACATCTAAACTCCATCAGCCACGCATAATGAATATCCTCAAGAATCTGAATAGCGCTCGGACTGCCTATCTCTCTAGGGATGAAATGTTGTGCTCAACTCCATCCGAGTACCCAACTCACGCTGTACGGCTCTCTAGAACTGCTATGTAAACTATGTGCCCTGGTTAGAGATGGTATATATAGGCACACCATGAAGTCTGAAAATTTCTCGAATAGAAACTCGAGCCACTTGCTCAGAAGAATAAGTGGTCATTACAGGAAGGAAATGAGCCAACATGGTCAGCCTATCTACAATCACCCAAACTGCATCAAACTTCCGTTGAGCCCGTGGGAGTCCAACAACAAAATTCAATGTGATTTGCTCTCATTTTAACTCCGGAATCTCTAAATTCTGAAGCAATCCACCTGGTTACTGATGTTGATACTTCACCTACTGACAATTTAGAAACTGAGCAACATACTCCACTATGTCCTTTTTATTTCTACATCACCAGTAATGCTGCCTCAAGTACTGATACATCTTCGTGGCACACAGATGAATAGAGTATCGTGAGCTGTTAGCCTCATGCAGAATCAACTCACGCAAATAATCAACATAAGGCACATATAGTCTGCCTTTCATCTTCAAAGGACCATCATCCCCAATAGTAACCTCCTTAGCATTACTGCGCTGAACCATTCCATTAAGGACAAGCAGATGAGGGTCATCATATTGACGCTCATTAATACGATATAAAGAGAATACTGAGAGACCATACAAGACAATACTCGACTAGGCTCAGAAATATCCAATCTCACAAACTGGCTAGCTAAGGCCTGAACATCCAAAGCCATGGGCCTCTCTCTTGCATGTAGATAAGCCAAACTCTCCAAACCCTCTGCCCGACAACTCAAAGGATCGGCCACCACACTGGACTTCCCCGGGCGATACAAAATAGTGATATTATAATTCTTTGGCAACTCTAACCACCTCCTTTGATGCTAATTAAGATCATTCTGCTTGAATAGATGCCGCAAACACTGGTGATCAGTAAATATCTCACAAGGGACACCGTACAGGTAGTGCCTCAAAACTTCATGGCATAAACAATAGAAGCTAACTAAAAGTCATGGACATGATAGTTCTTTTCATGCACCTTCAACTATCTGGACGTGTGGGTAATCACCCTACGGTCCTGCATCAACCCCGCGCTGAGGCCAAATCACAACGTATCATAATAGACTATATATGACCCCGAACCTGTAGGCAATAACAATACTGGGCCTGTAGTCAAAGCTATCTTGAGCTTTTGAAAGCTCTCCCTCACACTCCTCCCTCCATCTGAATGGAGAAGTCTTCTGGTTCAGTCTGGTCATATGTCTTGCAATAGATGAGAATCCCTCAACAAACGGATAGTAATAACCCGTCAAACAAAGAAAACTCCGAATATCTGTAGTTGAGGATTGTCTAGGCCAACTCTGCACTGCCTCTACCTTCTTCAATTCCACCTTGATCCTTTCACTAGGCACTACGTGACCCAAAAATGCCACAGAATCCACTCAGAACTCACATTTTGAGAACTTTGCATATAATTTCTTTTCTCTCAAGGTCTGAAGCATTGTTCTCATGTGCTTCTCATGATCTTCCCAACTCCTGGAGTACACCAAAATATCATCAATAAAGATGATGACGAACGAGTCAAGATATGGTTGGAATACACTATGCATCAAATGCATAAATGCTGCTTGGCGTTGTTCAGTCCAAATGACAAAACAAGAAACTTGTAATGACCATACCGAGTCCTGAATGCAGTCTTCGGGATATATATCTCTCGAATCTTCAATTGATGATAACCTGAACGCAAATTAATCTTGAAAAACACTCCAGCACCCTATAACTGATCAAATATGTCATCAATACGAGGCAAAATATACCCGTTCTCATTGTAACTTTGTTTAACTAGCAATAATCAATGCACACAGATATAGAACCATCATTTTTCTTTCCAAAAAAGATAGGAGCACCCAACACACTGGACCAAATAAAGCCCTTATCAAGAAATTTATATAACTCTACCTTCAACTCCTTCAACTCAGGAGAGGCCATGCGGTACAGAGGAATAGAGATGGGCTGAGTGCCCATCTACTATTCAATACTAAAATCATTATCTGTATTGGGCGGCATGCCTGGAAGATCAGCTGGATACATATCATGGAAATCCCTCACTACCGGGACAGAATCAACTGTAGGGGTATCAATACTGACATCTCTCACACCCCGTCTCAACCATTCCCTGAGCTTTAAAAAATAAAATAACTCTACTGGGAGTGTAATCAAAAGTACCCCTCCATTCTACTCATGGTAAACCTAGCATAGCTAGCATCACGGTCTTGTCATGACAATAAAAAATACCATAATGGGGCAACGACCATTCCGTTCACCAGATAACATCAAAATATACCATGCTAAGCAATAGTAAATCGGCTCTGCTCTCAAAACCACTAAGAGCAACCAAACACGACCGACACATGCCATCTAGCATAAGAGAATCTCCCATTGGAGTAGACACAAAAATAAGGGAGCTCAAAGAATCCTGAGATATGCCCAAATGCGGGGCAAAATAAGATGACACATAAGAATAAGGGGAGTCTGGATCAAATAGAAACTATGCATCTCTATCACAGATCAGAACAATACTTGTAATGATAGATCGGAAGCAACAACCTTTGTACGACCAGAAAAGGGCATAGTACCTGGCTTGGCCTCTCCCTCTAGGGCGACCTCTACCTCTCTGACCTCCACCTCTAGCTGGCTGAGCAGGTGGGGTGGTAGATGATGCTCTAATCATAGCCTGGGAACCCTGTGGATTTTTGTGGCTAAGAAGTCTATAGAGGTGCACACCTTTTAAGCCTTGGGAAATCCCTCACCATTTGGAGAGTTTGCCACCCTCAAAGCAAGCGTTTGGAGGGCGTGGTAGGTGTGACTGGCTCGGGCCAGGTCTGCTGGACAGATCCGTGAAAGCACCCCGTGCAGGAGGCACACTAAACACTATAGGTGCATGATAAGGATCCTGAGGTCTAGGAGGAGCTAGAAAACCACTGGCTGCTAGAAGAGCTAAATGAACGGGAAGACTCACATAACCCCTACCATGACAAACTGCAGTTGGGGCACGGGTACTAGAATAATGGCCCAAATCTTGAGACCTCTTGGCCTCTCTCTCCTCCCTATCCCGAGCAAGAATGCCCTCTACTCTACTAGTAAAACTTACCACATGCTGATAGGCGATATCCATCTCTAACTCCCGAGCCATGCTAGACCTGATGCTGGGAATGAGCCCCTCAATAAACCGATGAACTCTCTCTCGAACTATAGAAACCAAGGTCGATGCATGTCTAGCCATGTACAAAAATGGAAAACATACTATGAAACAATCATAGTACCCTGTCGTAAATGCTCAATCTCCGCGCGCTATGCATCCCTAAGGCTTTGAGGGACATACTCCCAAAAAACATATTTGAGAACTGGGTTCATGTACGGGAAGCTGCCTCAGCTGTACTATCCAACTCAAAAGCACGTAACCACTAATATCCTGCACCTCGAAGCTAAAAGTCAGTGAAAGAAACCCCACTCGACTCTGCTATGCCCATAGTGTGGAGGATACGGTGGCACTTCTCCAGAAATCCTTAAGCATCCTATGATAATAGACAACTAAATGTAAGAGATTCGTACTTCTTGTACCTCTCAAGACTCCGCTCCTCCTCCTCCTCTGAAACTGCTGCCCTACCCTCGGGCTGAGATGGAGCTATAGGTGATACCAGTATAACCTCTGGGAACTAACCGGCCTGAAACCGTTGCTCTAGGGTGCGAGTGGCGGGAGTCTGTGTGCCTTCCTCGGCCTAAGATGTGGCTGCATCAAGGGAATCAACCATGCCTGAGCTGGAGTGTTGTACATGCTCCTCAACTATGCAAGGGTCTCCTAGAGATCTAGAGTAGTAGTTGTAGTAGGTGTATCAGGTGCCTGGGCTCTGGCTGGAGCTATTGGTGGCTCCTCAATAGCAACTCTCTTGGGTGCTCTGGCTGCACCATGTGTGCATCCTCGACCTCTACCCCAACTCCGGCCTCTGGTGGCTCTAATAGGGGGTGCGAGTGCCTAGTCATCTCCGGTAGCACGTGTCCTCACCATCTGTGAGAGAATAGAATAGAGAAGCTTAGAATTTTGAAGTCAATAATCTCGTACAACAAGGAATCAAATGAAGTGGAATTTTCCCAACAGTTCAATAGCCTTTTGAATATAAGTACATACGTCTTCGTACTGATCCGTCATACTGTAATAAACAGGCTTGTGACTCATGGCTGCTATGAACCTAGGGCTCTGATACCAAATTTTCATGACCCTAGTTCTCCTTCTATGAATCGTCATGATGGCACGTAATCTTTACGACTAGGTAAGCCTAACACTTTACAGAATTTAGATGAAAACATGAAAACTAACAATTTAACAAGCAACTTTAATTCAATAATTTTGATGCCGCTCGGAATATAGAATATTCACTCTCGAACTGAACATAAATGCTCCCAAAACCCAAATATCATGAATCACAAGCTATAGAAAGAAAATATTGCTTCTAAACTCCATAATCTTTCAACAAAGAAAAATACAAGAAAGTCTTTATCTTAAGGAAGAGTAGATGGGGACTCCTAGGTCTGCGAACACGGAAGATGTACCTCAAAGTCTCTACAGTCGCCTAGCCTCAATAGAAATGTGGCAGGAAAGAGGTATCTGGTTCTATTCATAAAAAACATGTGCAGGAAAGGGCATGAGTACACCACAGCGGTACCAACTAAGTGCCAAGCCTAACCTGGTCGAGTAGTGACGAGATCAGGTTCGGGCCCTACTGCTATATATATATAATACAGTATGAAATATCATAGTAATGATAAATAGTAACATTTAACGAAAATGAAATCACAGAAAGACAACAACTCACTATACATAGATAGCAACACGGGATCTTTCGGGATACCGTACCGTAGTTCCAAATATAATTATATTGTGGATCTCCAGGGATACTGTCACGTTGTCCAAAACGTAAATGTGCAGGTGATCTCCTGGGATACTATCCCATAGTCCTAAGCATAAATGTGCAGGGGGACTCCCGAATTACCATTTTGTATTCTCAAAGTAAATATCCAGCATAGAGGAATCTCTCGGGATACCGTCCCATATTCCCAAAATTAAACGTGTAGGGGGATCTCCCGGAATACCGTTCTGTAGTCCCAAATTAAATATACAACTCAATCAACATAAACAATAGCTTCAACAAAGAATTCTACAGTTCTGGTTACGTTCATATTAAAGAAGACATGTAATTGTTTCACTAAACATGATGTACAGAGTTCAGGTAGGCGGTTAAGATAGTTATGGTACATAAGCATGGTTTCCTAAGATAAACAGGATAGTTACATATACTAGTATTACTCAATTAATAGGAAAACATATATTTGCTCAATGAAATGGGGTTTTCAACAAATATCTCATGTACACACTCGTCACCTTACGAACAAATCCTAAGGGGAGTTCCAACACACAGGGTGTCGACGCCCCCTTTTTCCCCTTTCTAAAAATGAAATAAATTGGTGTTTACGACATTATGGACGAAATAACTCTTATTCCTTTTTGATGAATCGTGTTGAAGAATTTGATAAGTCGCCACCTAATGATTATAGTGCATTAGGACAATTTAAAGAAAAGAAGAAGATTTTTTTTGAAAGAAAACCAGAGTTTGGATAAGGGCTTGAGATTATCTTGAGGGGAAGGTTTTAGGCACCTCTCAAGATCCACTAGTGTGGTTCCCGGCCATGATTAATTGTGACTGTAAAGGAGTAGAACGCAAGTATGGTTTACACATAATAGTTACAAGTAAGCTTGAAACTTTGAAAAAGAAAAGGGTAGAATAGACAGTCTTTAGAAAAGGAATTGAGGCAAAGACATGAAAACACTTAAGGAAAGTATTACAAAAAAAAGGAGGTCCTAGGTTTAAATACAATATGGATCACATCAATGCAATACCCAACAATCACTCCTCAAAAGAGGGGTCGCACGTGATATTAGCGCACCGGTCATCATTTCCATATTCTACCGTTCCCGCCCCGTAAAGGTTATTTAAACGTATGGATTGGTGACGAGTGCTTTTTGCGCACTCTTACCTGTCCCGTCCTATAGGTCCTGGAGGGTATTTAGAACCACTATTCCTATAAGGCAAGAACTAGGCTGAACCCTTAGGTTTAAAGGTCAAAATGCTAAGTGACATACAAAAACAAATAGGAGTTCACTTAAAGGAATCATATAAAGGGCATGTAAAAGGTATCAAATATCCCTTCATAGATAAGCATATAATTAGCACTCCTCAAACACATTTAAGGTCTAAAAAAATGAGACTTTAAAAACTGGAATGTTGAAAGATAGGTTACAGTAGGAGCAGAAAACTTAACCAGAATTTCAGAAAGCTTGGTCAAAACTTTTAGAGTTTGAGAAAATGGCAGTAAATGTACAACAGTTTAGGAATCAGTGAGAAAATACTCTGAAACACACTTGAATATGTATAATAAGCTATAAAGGATGTAGCTTTCTGCTAAGAGTAGAAAAATAGCATAGTTCCGTACAGGAGAGGTAAAAACGTAAAGCATAGATGCAAAACCATTCATAAGTGTAAAAAGAGTAAGTATATTAGTGTTGAAATATACTTTTGAAAAATTACAGAAGATATTAAGGACATAGTATTTTAATAAGTTTAGAAAAACAGTAGTCCATTTCAGGATTGGAACGGTAACTTAGTAGAATAACATATAGATGTGATTAAAAATAGGAGTTTAGTAGGAAAACCAAGCGAACTTCATAGAGGTGAAAATGAGAAATAAGTTCAGACCGTTAAAAAGATTGAATAGTCTAAAATAGGGGAAATACCATCAATCGATTTATTAGGTCCTAAAGCTTGCCTAGGTGTTATATATATTTCCTGATTGCATATTTGATTTTCAGTTTTAAGAGAGACTGTTAGCCAGACTTATGTTGTTAAATGAAATTAGTGAGGCATTCCAACATTTGCAAATAAAGCCCTACGTACATGATATCTAATGCACATAAAGGTCCTAAAACATGGTATCTAAATGCAGTAGCAGTAACTTGTTGGTTATTAATTGATTGTGATTATAAAGTAAATAACAAGTTGAAAGTAAAAGAGCCTAAAAAATAGGATTTCTAGTCATGTGAGATGCATGTCCTAGACAGGATATCTATTGCACAAATAAGAAAAGCACTACAAGCATGTTTTCTACCTGTACCCTTAAACTAAGCATGCATAGTTCCCCCATTTCACTATAAACCCCAATCATTCATTACAAATTATTACCAACAAAGGTAATTAAATTACAGTAGTGAAAAAAATGAGAAGCTATTCTATAGTGAGCCTTCAACTAGGCCCAAGTCTCCAACCTTACTTCTTTCGAATTTTACAGCCTTTACCAAGGTTTGGGTGCGGCAAAGCTCCCTAAGGGCCCATTGGGGACCTTGGCCAATACCAGGCACCCAAATAGATTAACATTGAATCAATGCAAGTGTGGAATTACCAGCCTTGTGCATCAAAGTTCAGTGTGTTGGAAATCATGTATATCTATGATATGTGCGCTTTGGTTGTATGAGCATGATTTTCAGGTATAGGTTTTGATGAATGACAAACAATAAAGTCAACTGTCAAACAACGATATAATATGAAAATCAATCAAATGGCGAGAAGCATACTGATGACGGAATTGCATGAACGAGCCAAAGAGTTCAAGACCGAAGACCCAAGACGTAGGTCGTTTGGTAGAACCAATGTAAGGACAACGTTTAAGTTATCTTATCCTTTGGCTCAACATTAGGTCATCATAGACATGCATAAAATATTTTATTAAATTATATTTATCATAAACATGCATCTTTGTGTTAAAACAAAATGATGTTGAAGGTTTTAAACATGTCTTTTAAATCTGGGCCTCAACAATCGATTATTTGAATCCTACAATCGATTGTATTAAGACAGTGTGATCTGAAGTTTTTCAAAATAGCAAACAATCGATTGTCTACTTTTAACAATCGATTATTTTGAGACAGTGTGCAACCGAATTTTTTAAACATCTAAACAATCGATTGTTTTTGTCATACAATCGATTATATTCATAAACAATTGATTGTCATTTTCATACAATCGATTATATTTTGACCGTTCCCACAAAATCCTAAATTGATTTTTGAACGTTGAATACAATCGATTATTTAGTCCATACAATCGATTGTTTAGCCTAAAATCAGGAATCTGTCTTTTGAACGTTGGTCAAACAATCGATTATCTACTCCAAACAATCGATTGTTTGAGCACAGAATCAGGGATTTTATTTGTCAATTAAGCAACGGTCAGCACCACTTTTTCACCTATAAAAAGAGGTCTTTTGAGCTGATTTTAAATACACAACTCCTCCATACATTGTTATACATATTGATCATTTTCAAGCATCATTTTAGAGCTTTTGTTGAGCCATTTGATAGACAACTTTGTATTGTTCATAGAGCTTATTGTGTATCTCTTTATCCACTCTATTGAGAGAGTATTTGTTGTAAAAGAGAGTTGTTTGAGAAGAACATATCTTCTCATTTGTCGGGTTTGCTAAATACCCAAAGTCTTAGTGGTTGAAGTCTTAGGGTGAGGTATCCTCAAGCAAGTGAAGTCTTAAGGTGTGGTATCCTTGAGCAACTGTAACGGTTTGTTAAGCACCCGTAAGCTTGACGAAGATAGTGGAAATCTCGAGAGAGTCTCTCGGGGACTAGACTAGCCACGGGTTGTGGTGAACCAGGATACATCGGTGCGTTCGTTCCTTATTATTTACTTATCGCACTTATTTCATTCCTACAATTTTTAAATTCCGCAAGTTTACGCTGTTTTTTATTATAACGCTATTCACCCCCCCTCTAGCGTTAAGCATATTTTCTAACAATTGGTATCAGAGCCTAACTCTCTGAAAGCCTTAACCGGTTGAGAGAAATATATATTTTTCTGTTGAGAATATTGAACGCAGGAACGATGGATGAAGGACAGTCCACCACTTGCCCTCCACTATTTGATGGAACAAACTATACATATTGGAAGGAGCAAATGAGCATCTTTCTCGAAGCAAACAGTTTTTGTTTGTGGCAAATCATCAAAAACGGTGAACTAATGCCAACAAAGAAAGTTGGAGAGACCACGGTTCCAAAGAAGGAAGATGAATATGATGCCGAGGACATCAAGAAAGTTGAAAATGATGTAAGGGCTATCTATGTATTATATTGTGCTGTAAACGCTGATGACTATCAAAAAATCTCTTGCTGCACAACCGCCAAGGAGATGTGGGATAAACTCGAGATCATTTATGAAGAATCGTCAACGATCTCCATGCTCTCGGGAAAGTTTACACGAACAAAGATCTTGTTCGAAAAGTCCTACGGAGTCTCACTCCCGAATGGCGCTCCAAAGCCAATGCCATCCAAGAGTCGATGAAATTCACGGATATCACAATTGATGGACTAAGAGTCTTGTAAGTCTATGAAGAAGGACAAGAAAAAGAAGAAACACCATAGGCGCGTATCACGGGATTCGGCAGCTCAGGCGATGAAACCGCCGCATTGTGTCTCATGGCAAACAAAGAAGAAGAGTTAAGTACATCTAACTCTCACTCGTTCGAAGAATTACAAAATGCCTATGATGAATTATATGGTGAATTTGTTAATGCTTCCAAAATGATAAAAGATTTGAAGAAAACACTTTCTTTGCAGAAAACACTTTCTTTACAAGAAAAAGATTTTGAAAAATTCTCTTCTTTGAAAGAAATAGATTTTGAAAAATTGACTAATGAAAATGATGTTCTTAAAAATAAAATTGAAGTTTTAGAAAAAGAAAATAATTTTTTGAAAAATGACATTGTTGATTTTAAAAATAAAATCAAGGAATTGAATGAAGCCTCTTCTATTGATAAATGTTCCAATTGTTCTTCTTGTAGTTCTTTAATACTAGAGAACACACAACTTAGGAAAGCACTAGAAACACGTAGTGTTGATAGTCCTAAAATTGAAGATATTAAAAAGGATGAAAGCAATGAGGCCGGACCATCTAGAAAGAATTCTAGGAACCTTACTAATGAGTCTAAGATTAATTGTTTTAGACCACCTAGAAACAACTCTAGGAATTTTGTTAATAAGTCTAGAATGAATAATTTTAGACCACCTAGACACAATTCTAGGAATTTTATAAATAAGTCTAGAATGAATATTTTAGACCACCTAGACATGACTCTAGGAAATTCAACGCTTCTAGGGGGAACAACTTTAGATCACCTAGAACGCATTTGGCTCAACCTAGACATATGCACAATCCTAATGTTATATGTCACTATTGTAATCGGGTAGGACACATTGCACCCGTCTGTTTTGCTAAACATAGAGATTTATGTGTTCATTATGACTATTGTTATCCTAACCCCCAAGGACCCAAAAGAAGTTGGGTACCAAAAACCTATTTTTAGGTTCTTTTTGCAGGTGTGCTTGAAGACTACAATATTGTAGTGGATGCACCAAGCACGAAACCTTAATGCATTAAGGGGGAACGTCGGTTAGTTATCGTATTTTGAATAAAAACGCAATGAGTTGATATGTGCAAATAATCTATATCAGTTTTGGTTGATACATGCTTTAACAAGTTTTATTTTGAATAACAATTAGTATCAATTGGTTTTATAATAAATGATTGATTCATGTTTTGATGAATATTTTTAGTTTAAATAACAATTGGCATAGTTGAGAAAAATGATCGTTATTATTAGTATGCCATTTACTAACTTTTTATATGATCTTGTCTATAACGATTGGTATCGTCAATGGTTTAAATAACTTTTGGTATACTCTTTTTGCTAATGCCAAAAAGGGGAAGAATATGGGCGATATGCATGCTTTAATTAAGGGGGAATTATATTGAATTGAATTGGTTGCATAAATTGTATGTTGAGATATAGCATCTATTTAGGGGGAATTCAATATGCATATCTTCCGTTGTTTGTCATTATCAAAAAGGGGAAAATTGTTGGAAATCATGTATATCTATGATATGTGCGCTTTGGTTGTATGAGCATGATTTTCAGGTATAGGTTTTGATGAATGACAAACAATGAAGTCAAGTGTCAAACAACGATATAATATAAAAATCAATCAAATGGCGAGAAGCATACTGATGACGGAATTGCATGAACGAGCCAAAGAGTTCAAGACCGAAGACCCAAGACGTAGGTCGTTTGGTAGAACCAATGTAAGGACAACGTTTAAGTTATCTTATCCTTTGGCTCAACATTTGGTCATCATAAACATGCATAAAATATTTTATTAAATCATATTTATCATAAACATGCATCTTTGTGTTAAAACAAAATGATGTTGAAGGTTTTAAACATGTCTTTTAAATCTGGGCCTCAACAATCGATTATTTGAATCCTACAATCGATTGTATTAAGACAGTGTGATCTGAAGTTTTTCAAAATAGCAATCAATCGATTATCTACTTTTAACAATCGATTGTTTTGAGACAGTGTGCAACCGAATTTTTTAAACATCTAAACAATCGATTGTTTTTGTCATACAATCGATTATATTCATAAACAATCGATTGTCATTTTCATACAATCGATTATATTTTGACCGTTCCCACAGAATCCTAAATTGATTTTTGAACGTTGAATACAATCGATTATTTAGTCCATACAATCGATTGTTTGGCCTAAAATCAGGAATCTGTCTTTTGAACGTTGGTCAAACAATCGATTATCTACTCCAAATAATCGATTGTTTGAGCATAGAATCAGGGATTTTATTTGTCAATTAAGCAACGGTCAGCACCACTTTTTCACCTATAAAAAGAGGTCTTTTGAGCTGATTTTAAATACACAACTCCTCCATACATTGTTATGCATATTGATCATTTTCAAGCATCATTTTAGAGCTTTTGTTGAGCCATTTGATAGACAACTTTGTGTTGTTCATAGAGCTTATAGTGTATCTCTTTATCCACTCTATTGAGAGAGTATTTGTTGTAAAAGAGAGTTGTTTGAGAAGAACATATCTTCTCATTTGTCGGGTTTGCTAAGTACCCAAAGTCTTAGTGGTTGAAGTCTTGGGGTGAGGTATCCTCAAGCAAGTGAAGTCTTAAGGTGTGGTATCCTTGAGCAACTGTAACGGTTTGTTAAGCACCCGTAAGCTTGACGAAGATAGTGGAAATCTCGAGAGAGTCTCTCGGGGACTGGACTAGCCACGGGTTGTGGTGAACCAGGATACATCGGTGCGTTTGTTCCTTATTATTTACTTATCGCACTTATTTCATTCCTGCAATTTTTAAATTCCGCAAGTGTACGCTATTTTTTATTATAACGCTATTCACCCCCCCTCTAGCGTTAAGCGTATTTTCTAACACAGTGGGTACTCAAGGTACCCAAAGCAATGCTTACACTAAGGGGGTAGAAACCTAAATTCTAGGAGTAGTGAGATTGTGATAGAGTATTAAAGATATTGAGTTGAAAAACAGTTTGAAAGAGGGTCCATAGAGAAATAGTTTTAAGAGGAAAGCAACAGAAGATACAATATCAGGAAAGCACAAGTAGGGGCAGAGGACATGGGGGACAAGTAGCTCACAAGTGAGAACACAATTACATATACACAAACATCAAAGAGAAGCACTTTAGAACTTAGACAATCAAGCAGGTTTCACACAGAGGGGTCAGGGTCTTAACAATATTAGATTGACAGATTCACACATCAAGAGGAGGTTCAGGGTTACTTAATAGCTAATAGGGTCTTGAATAAATGCTAATAATGTACTGGGTTAGGGGATAAAGAGAAACATGCAGGAGATAGACAAAAGGAGTAATGGGCATGCCAGATTAAGATAGCCATATTAATCAACACAGATGCATGATAATTGCAGTAAGCACAACAAAACCATAAGTAGAAACATATCAGAAATAAGAGAAAGTGCAATACAAATAGAAACATATTGCTTTGAAGTTGTAAATCAAATAGGAGACATACCAGTTGAAGGCAAAGTAATGCAGGACAATAGTGAGTTACAATATGCAAAGTAGTGAGCAATAGTATGCAAGGGAGTGAGCAGCAATATGCAGAGAGAGCAGCAGTAGTAGAGCAGTGAGCAACAATAGCAGACTCGAGCAAGCAGCAATGCTGAGAAGTGAGAAACAATATAGAGAAAGCAATAGACCAATAATCTAGCCTAAAGCTCAGCCTGGGTTTCAAACCATTTGAGTAACCAGTAGGGAAGTGAGAGAGTTTGTGTAGAAACAAGAGAGAGCATTGAATTGTTTTTGTGAGAGAGAGTTCAGAACGAATTCTGTTCGTATGAAGTGAGAAGAGAGGATGAGTACTTATAGTTTTCGAAAACCAACAGCGAATAGGGTAACAAGTACATAATTATAGAAACAGTAGCAATTTTAATAAATAATAGGACCTAATTTATTTAAATTAGGGATTCCTGATTCAAATAGGAGGCCAGCTATATCGGATAAAGGAAATAACCAATTAGACGGGTGATTACCATAGTAAAAGTTGTAGTCCTGTAGTATGTAATAAAGGCAAATATATAACACTCCAAACAAGGAAAATATATGTTGAGTATTTGAACAATATTTTTAATTGCACAAATATGGTAAACATATAAATTAACTCTGAAATTAGCCAAAGAATCACGGACATGACCAAAATCAGAGGGAATCATTACCAAGTATAGAGAGTATCTCACAAATAAGGAAATAATTCAAAAATCAGTGTAAGAACCCTTAAGGAAAACACATACAAATCAGGGATTCAAAGAGACGCAAAGAATCATTCGAATAACAATTAGACCTATAAACACAATAGGCATGAAAAATCAGAGAACATTATGCAAGAAATCATAGAAGCAATAGAGGGTTGGAATCCTAGTAAAAAATTTTAAAGCATGAAACTTAGAAACAAACATGCTCGTAGCACAAACAAATACCTAATACAGGCATACATAAGAAACACAAGATATAGCGATTTTGAAAAAGGGTTTCGGAAACCCTAGATTTTGAGAAAAAGAACAAACGTTGAAAAACTTGAATTAATCAAAGAAATCGAGTAGTGAGTAGTGTAAAATATAAAGAATAAAAAAATTGTTTCAAAAGAAAGAGATTAAGAGACTTAGACAAACAATTAGGATTTTGCAATAAAATCAGTGAGGTAAGGAACTTGGCCGTGAAACTCGTTATCAATGGATTTTAAAGCACCATCGAGCTGAAAACCACTGGAGAGAAGCCAAGCATGGTTTCTAGGGACCGCCTTTCATGGTGGAAGTCTCTAGGGCTTCAAAGCTTAGAGAGAAGCAATGAGACAAGGTTCCATGGCGACTAGAGGTCGGGAGAAGTGAAGATGGAGGTAGCCGGAGAGGCAGTGAAGACCATCAGAGAAGAAAGAGAGAACCAGAAGTTTCTAGAGAGAAGGGAGAGAAAATGTTAGCGTAGAGAGAGAGAGAGAGATATTGGTCTCTGAAGTGAAGGATTTGGGGGGTGCGGGGGGGGGGGGAGGGGGTAATTAGAATTTATTTTAGGAAAATAAATCTGGGACGTTGATCTCCTTTGATCAACAGCTCAGACTGAGTCAAGGCTGGATCAGATTAAATTAGTTGAGTGTGGGTCGTCAGAAATGGGGCTAAAATTGGATTTAAAATTGGGGTTAATTTGGGCTATATTTGCAATGAAATCTGGCCAGATTTTAAATAGCCAATTTCTCCCCTTTTTATTTATAAAAAATAGTGAAAAATGATCTGGAAACAAGTTGAAAGCACATAACTAAATAATAATATATAAATTTTAATCTAAAAATACCATAAAGGATTTTTTAATTATAAAATATGGTTAATGGTAAAATAGGTTAAAATTGCAATTTCATGCAATTTAGCTTTAGAAGCAGCCTCTCTGCCCCTCGGGGTAGGGATAAGTCATGCGTACATATTACCCTTCCTAGACCTCACTTGTGTTATTTTACTGTGTTGTTGTTGTTGTTAGCTTTAGAAATGCCAAACAAATTTATAAAAAAATATGCAAAAATTATGTTAATTATATTTTGATGTAAATGTGAGAATAAAACAAATTCGGAGTTCCCAAGTCCATTATTACTAATAATTTCTCCAACCTTAATAGTGATATGATGAAAGCTATATGTGAAACTTTAAAAATCAAGCACAAGAATATCACCACCTACGGACCTCATATGAATGGAGCCGTACAAGCCTCCAACAAAAACATTGAGAAGATACTAAGTAAAATGGTAGAGAATCACTAGCAATGGCATGAGAAGTTACCATTTAATTTTTTGAATACCGCACCATAATTCGCACATCAACCGGGGCAACCCCTACATGTTGGTTTATGGTACTGAGGTTGTCATCCCAGCTGAGGTAGAGATTCTTTTTCTAAAAGTCATACAAGAAGCTGAGCTCAGCGATGCAGAATGGATAAGGAGTCTCTATGGACAATTTGCCGTTATCAATGGAAAGAGAATGAATGCAATATGTTACGGCCAACTTTAACAGAACAGAATATTCAGATCTTTCAACAAAAGGGCCTAGCAAAGACAGTTCGCACCAGGGCAGCTGATATTAAAGAAAATCTTCCCACACCAAGACGAGGCAAAAGGGAAATTCTCTCCCAACTAGCAAGGTCTGTACATGGTTCACAGGGTCCTGATAGGAGGAGTACTCACACTTGCAGAAATGGATAGAGAAATCTGGCCAAAACCAAGCAATTCAGCTGCAATCAAGAGATATTATACCTACATCATTGCACATTTCTTTTATGATGTAACTGAACTATGCTTGACCTGATTCTCATTTAAGAGGGGATACATATGCAGCCTTATGGGTTTGGTCATATCATATTAAAATTTTCATTTTCCCCAAAATCAGAAACTAGGGCTGAATTTTGAGAAGGGTCCCCAAATTCCGGAGCAAGTCCAGCCACCGCCATCACATTCTAGGAAGTGAGTAATCAGTTGAGAACTGGAGCAGAATTTTGAGAAGGATTGTCAAAATTCCGAAGTAGATTCAGCGGGTCCTCCATCCGCAAGCAATTAAAAATAATCTACCAAAATGGGGCATAATTTTGAGGAGGACCCTCAAAATTCCAACATAAGAGAGATGCACTGCCTTTGAAATGTATCACAGTTGCTAGTTCATAAAAATTACTTGACGTATCAATACGCTTCCGAAACAATTCTATTTTATCAATGCATGCATATTTTATGAAAATTCCATTTTTTCATAACGGTCGGGAGCTACCTAGGGGAACTCGAAGGGGCTTTCAGAGAGGAGAAGAGCAAGGCCGACAGACAAAGCAAGAACAAACCTCCCCTTATTAAACTTACGATTTTTCTTTGAACACAGCCACATTTGATGTAACGGTAGCATTCGTACACAAAGAAAACTCACCATTCATCCGGTCGTCAGACACTAAATATACCTCCAGCTAAGACATACTCTACCCTTATATGCTATTCTCTCTTTGCATGAGTCTAATCTCTGACTCCATATTTACATGATTAAGATTTGTCTCCAATCTTGCATGAGTCTAATCCTGGACTCCATATTAGCATAAGGCTAAGCATTACCTTCTATTTCCATGAGGTTAAGCTCTACTTCCAGATTTCCATAAGGCTAACTCCTGCCTCTTCTCTGCATGAGACTAATCTTTGTCTCCAATATTGCATGAGTCTAATCCTTGTCTCCGTATTTGCATAAGGCTAAGCACTGCCCTCCCAGACTAAGCCATGCCTCCAATCTTTGACTCCATATTTGCATGAGTATTCTCTCTGACTTCTCATTTGCATGAGTCTAATCTCTGACCCTATATTTGCATGAGACTAAGCTCTGTCCCAAATCTTGCATGAGTCTAATCTTGGACATCCATATTTGCATAAGGCTAAGCACTGCCTTCTCTCTGCATGAGACTAAACTCTGTCTCCAATATTGCATGAGTCTAATCGCTGACTCCGTATTTGCATAAGGCTAAGCACTGCCTTCCCTCTACATGATACTAATCCCTGTCTCCAATCTAGCATGAGTCTAATCCATGACTCCATATTTGCATAAGGCTAAGAATTGTCTTCTCTCTGCATGAGACAAAACTTAGTCTCCAATATTCTATGAGTCTAATCCCTAACTCCGTATTTGCATAAGGCTAAGCACTTCCTTCCCTTTTCATGAGACTAAGCTCTATCTCTAATCTTGCATGAGTTTAATCATTACTCCATATTTGCATAAGGCTAAGCATTGCCTTCTCTCAGCATGAGACTAAACTGTGTCTCCAATCTTGCATGAGTCTAATCCATGACTCCATATTTGCATGCGTCTGATCCTTCCCTCCCCACTTACGTAAGGCTAATACTTGCCTCCCCACTTGCACAAGTCTAAGCACCGTCCCACATTGAACAGATATTTCTCTACTTCTACTACTATCAACTTGCTTTTCAATCGGGCTAAGCTCTGCCCTCCATTTCACAAAACTAAGCTTTGTTTTGTTAAATCATATAATTGCATCTCATGGGATTAAATATCTCCAATCTATCCGAAGGCACCATAGTCTAAAGGCATCATCCTCATAGCCAGAAGACACCATGCCATGGCCTAAGGAACTCTCGAACTTGTATATCATTATTCAAAGGCGTCATGGTTCGGAGGCACCATTTCCATGGCACGAGAACACCATTTCATGGCATGCAAATCCCTCACTAAATCATTCATGGTCAAGGACGTCATCTTTAACCGTCTGAAGACAACCTTCATGGTCCAAAGGGAATTTGTATCATGTTTACGTTTTTGCAAATACGTTTGTAGCATCTTTTATCTCCAGGTAACTAGTAGGCAATCGATATCCTAGCAGGAGCGATCTCTCTTTCCTTCCCTTCAACCGTCCTGAGCCTTAACCGCTCATCATAGCTTCTTCTACATCTCGCGTTCGTTCTTGTAATAATTTTATCGGCATACTCTGCGAGTGAATCTAGAACTGCACATGATCTGATTCCTGTAAAATCATGGATATGTAGGCAACTCAAAAACTAGAGTTCGGTCTCTATCTTTCAGAACTTTCGATCCGGTCAAAATTGGCTATCATTGCTTTACCCGAAAACTCTACCATCCTTCCCGTGTAAAGAGGGGCAGCTGTTGATACCCACGTTTTCCCTATATATTTTGACAATGCATAAATACCTTAAAAATAGCTTATATATGCATATATAAGCATGCACAAGGTTTTTATAATTTTTTCCCATAATATGAAGGATTTAAATTGAGTTATTTTCTCCCTTTTTATTCATAAAATCCCCAATAAATACTTTCCAAATTATTATTATGATGATGTTTTCATTTAATTTCTATTCTTATGCCAAAATATGACTAACATATTTCATGCATTTTTATAATTATATTAATATTTTTAAGCTAAATTGCATATAATTGAAATGTTAGCCCATTTAAATGTATAATTATATTTTGTAGGCGTAAAATTGGTCCCTATATGTTTAAATGATAATGATATGTTTTAAATCATTTTGTAATATCTAATTATTTTCCAAAAAATACTTACTATCTTTAATAATTAAAATAGGAAAAATGGTTATTTAAATCATAGCCGGATTTGGATTTAAACCTTAGCCTAGATTTAACCCAACCCGAGCCCAATTTCCTACCCAATTAACCCAATCCAGACCCTGTAAACTCCTACCCAAACCCGAAACCCATTTACCCGATTAAATCTTGGTCGTTGATCTAATCAACAGCCCACATCACTTCTTACCTTTTTTAATTCCTATAACCCCTAACCATAGTTGTTTCTGAGATTCCGCCGCCCTCAAACTCTCTCAACTTCTCTCTTCTCTCAACCTAAACCCTAGCCTTTTCCAACCACCGCCTCCCTCTCCCGTCATCTCAGGCGACCGCCTTTCAACCCCAAGCCTCCAAGGGTTCCTCCATCGCCTTGCTCATCATATCTGAGGCCTTCAAGGGCCCTAGGCCATGACGACTTGTATCTAGGGTATTTTTTTGGTTGTTCATGGCTTCTCCGGTGTGACTTTGGGAAAAATCATACTATATTTTTTACGATCTTTGAAGTTTATAATAGGTTCTTCCGTTTCTATTTGGGTTTCCTTTTAAACCATAACATTTTTTTGTATCTGTCACATCTGTGCTCTTTTTCATGATTTAAATCTGTTTTTTTTTTTTTTTGTGTTTTACACTACTCTCAAACTTCTTTTGAAAAATTATCAACTTTAGGCCATTTTTACTTTCTTTAAAGCTAGGGTTTCTCGGAGTTTCTTCTACACTTGTTTAAACTATTTTTCTTTATATTTAAACCTATTTCCTCTCATATCTTGGTTGATTCTATGTTCTTACTTCTTTCTCAACTCGCCTCAGTTAAAAGCCCTAATTCCTTTTAGATATTCTTTGTTTTGGTTTTGTGTTTTAGCATGACTACTCGACTCTTATTAAATTTCTGTGGTTACCATGCGTCGGATGGGTTTTTTACTGAGTCTTTTTCCTATTTGTATCACGTTTGTGTGATTGTATTCATCTTGATTTGTTTATCTCTTGCCTCTTTCTGTCAATATTGATGACCTTGCATTATTTCTACGTCTGTTTGTCCTTCTCTATTTATATGTTGAAGTATAGAATTATAACCCTCTCTTGATTTGATTCTGATTTCTTTATTAGATGGTTTGATTGAAAGGTTTTCTTTTAAAACCCTAAAATTCTACCTCGTCTATTTAAATTTTACGGATTCCCTACCTTATTTGTTGTAGTATTTTATTCTGACTGAATCTGTTCCTTAATTGGAGTTTGTTGAACTTAGTCCTAATTGACTACTCTATGCTTACTGAACTATGATTATTTCCTTATTAATCATGTAATGATCTTTCTAGCCTTATATATTGGTACCGTTTGAATTAACTCCCTTAACTTAAGGGAGTACTTTCCTTGATTGCTGACTGACTGATTTTGAGTTACTTAATTACCATGCTACTATGATTCTTACCTTATTTACAACATATATTCAAACGATAAATACTCTAGTATTTAATTAGCACAACACGAACACTTGGGTTCAAAAATTGTCTCCCACACTAAAACAAATATATGCTCTATACTGTACGATTTGCTATTGTTAATTGGCTGCAAGCCAAGGCTAACCATTTGTGCTCTCTTGTTCTTTCATTTTGTTTACTCACTGGTATATCATAGTTCAATTCAAAGTTCAAACAATAACATGCTTCTCCTATTGTTTCAGTTTCTTTTGTTTCTGGTTTGCTTCTCTTTGTGGTTCTATTGTGAAATTTGTAGTTAGAAGTTACATTATCAGCATGTTATTATGTCTTCCCCTTCCTTTAGATTAGTATATTCCCCTTATGTGTGTTTCTGAGCATGCATTACCTATGGTCTCTTACTTATTGTATACATACAATCCTATATCCCATGAATCCCCAAATCCTTATCACACCTCTATGTGCTTGTGTTCTTCATGTCCGGTTTGTGACTATGCCAGTATCACCTGTTTCTGAGCATGTCTAAAGCAGTCCTAACACCTTTGCTGGGTTATGTGTTTGCAGCCAAATGTTCTACGTGTCCCAAACCATTTTACTCGTGTGTGTGACTACTGAACCTACTTGGTTCTATGAACTAGTTGTGTAAGATCCTATCCTAAGGTATTTGAACTCTGTCAACTACTCTAATATTCTTTTTTCAGTCCATCTTTGTTGCTTTATTGAATTACATTCAACAGGGACTTCTGTTAAGTACAGTCTTACTAAAACCTTTTCAACTTGTGTCCATCACTTCTCATCTCACTCTTAGTCAATAAGTTCTGGCCTCTCTTGTATGTGTACTGCGTTGAGATACTTTTGAGAACCCTCTGAACTCTGGCATACTGAGGTTGGCCTTTCCATACTGCATTGGTTCAATTCTTGGTTGCTAAGTCAAAGGTGTAAGCAATGCCCAGGATCCTTGAGATCCTTAGGGAACTTTGATGCGTCTATACTCTAATTTGTCTATGGAACTGATGCATGTGAGGCCATTGGAGGCTTTGGGAAATCTGGGCCTAATTGAAGACTCCTCTAGCATAGTTTCTTGATTTTCTATTTTTTACTTATGTAATTCATTCATTGGCATGTAATAATTTGAACAGATATTGGGTATTTAGTAAAAAGGGTGAGTAAATGGGGGTAATACGGGTAGAAATCATGCTCTTAGGACCTTATTTTTAAAGTCTGATTGCTTGCCTAAATAGAAAACATGGTCATAGGATTCTACTCTTTAATCTGATTTCTTTGCCTAATAGAAATCATGCCTATAGGATTTAACTTTTAAGTTTGTTTGTTCATCAAGTAGAAATAATGTCTAGTTTTAAATTCTGTCATGTTAGAAACTATGTTTATAGGTTCCAAAAAATCATGTCTTAAATAAATCCAATAATAGATGCCATGCCTATAGGTCTTAATTCAGATTCAGTTATAACGAGTATTTCTATATGTTGCTGTAAAACGATTAAAACCAGTAATCCGCCTAGATATCATACCTACAGGGAGCTCTACTCACAATATTGTCTGATACTTTATTAAATCGATTTAATCACGCCTAGTTTATTCCTGAATTGGACTTATTAAGTACTAAGCATTTTCTGAAACAAGTTCTTTCACTGTCTCAATCTCATTCAATATCATGCCTATAGGTATTAAAGGAGTCTATTTCAAAATATTTTTATTTCTACATTAATATAGACATCAGTATTCTGCATATAGGCATGCCTTGGGGCATTTTCAAAAACTGCATTTCTCTGAAACTATCACTATTGCTTAAGGTTTATAATCCTAACAAGCTTTTAAAAAGAGTCTCTAAGCAACTACTAGGGTATTACTTCTTAGTCTAAAGAAGGTTTTGTCTATTTCGGCATATTCACTTAGGTATCCTGCTTTAGGACATTGATTAATAAAAGACCTTAACAGTATTTTAGTCATGCTGCTTGTGTGTTTGTTTGAGGAGGAAACTCTGAGCCTCTTAATTGTTCCCATTATGTGCGAGAGTCCTAAATATTTTTGACTGATAATTTTCTCCTTTTGAAAACTTAAGGGTACGTCTAGAACCATCTATAGGTAGAGCTCCTAACTCCCTCCAGGACCATTAACGTGGGATGGGTAGCATCACGCAATAGGAATCATTGACCAAAAACTCGCTTGGCATGACCAATAAGGGTATGGGAAGGGTAGACAAGGGATGTGATGACTACGAGTTAATGTCACGTCTAGCCCCTCATTGAAGAGTGTTTACGGGGCATTGCTTGGGGTGATCCTATAAGATAACCAACCTAGGACCCCCTCTTTACCAAATCAATTCTTTATATAAACCTTTATTTTACAATTTGTTCAAACCTTTATCTTACTACTTGAGTTATCCAACGTACTTTACTTGAAACTTATTCAACTGTTTATATGGACTAATTTGTGAATATAACTTCGGTCGGTACCCACAGTTGTGGACCAATAGGGGTTCCTTACACTTTCCCCTCGAGGTTACTTCGAGCTCTTACCGTAGTCTCTGGTAATGCAAACCAACCAAGAGATAATCGCTCTAGGTTCCCTAACGCACCATAATCCATTTGGTGGAGACTCTTTAAATAACCAATTCCCAAAAGGAAATGAGTCAATACACCCGTGAATATCAAAACCTGAACCTTCCTCCCTGTTTTAAAAAGGGAGGAAAAAGGGTGCGCAACAACTAATGTAAACATAAAGCTGGGCCGGTAAGGCCGTCATAATTACTACAACTGACAGGCCAACAAAATATACGTACAAGGCCTATAAGCCTAACATACTGCACTAACTAACAGGATATGTCTACAAGCCTCTAATGATATATATATTGCGATCGGAATAGAGCCCCGACCTACTGATAACCTATCTACATATATACACAAGATATACACCACTCTGCTAGACTCGGCAACTCTAAAAGAAGGGGAGCTTACCGATAAAGCTGAACTCGGAGGGTGTCTACCTATCTGTCTGTCTAAACCTGCACGTATGAAATGCAGCGCCCTCAGAAAAGGACGTCAGTATGAAATACTTTACCGAGTAAATATACTGATACTGAACCTGAACTGATAATATAATAACTAAAAACAAATGGGAGCCAAGAAAGTCTGAAGATATGCTGATCTTCTGATACTGACTCAACTCTCTCAATATAGTGAGTAAAATAGTTATCAGACCCTATAAGACTCGGTATATATATATATATATATATATATATATATATATGTATAACTGCTCTGACATAGTATGATCGCTCATAGGTGCTCGGTCATACTAGGCTCTGTATCTCGACCAACTGGGCTTGCCCATATGCGCTCGGCCACAGCAGAATCCGTATATATTGTACCATGTGATCAGAGGTTGCCCAATAGAGGCCTGCCCATCGATTATAGATCAATGGTAATAAAAATACTTCTAATACTGTATTTATGAAAACTCTTTACTTTTTTAACCGGAAGAAAAAAATACTCAACTAAATATGCAGTCCCGATAAGAAGAATATGATAACCTACAAAAGTAAGAAAATATATGTAATTTGCGAGAAGCAAAATATACGTAATTTCTAGAATACAAATTTTTCTCTATGCTTCGTTATCGAACTTGTGTAATAAGAATCATGCAAAAATGAAGGAAAACCTTGAATTATTTGCACGAAATGAAGCTTCAGCTTCTTTAAATTTGAACGAAATTCCTTGCTTGGATTTTATAAAACTCGGATAAATTGCTTCTTTAAAATTCAATCGAACTTCAAAAAAGTTCTATATTATACATATTCTTTGAGATCAATGAAATATAACATTTGGACGAAAATGGATTCTGTTTCACATTCTTGGTTTCAAACCACAACAGATTATTCTTGGCTAAGGTTATTCTTCCTTTTCACGTTCTTGGGTAAGGTTAATACATGATCTAAGTTCTGATCCTAAAATGGGATAAGATCCCCACATACAGTTACATTTTATCATAAGTGGCCACGTGATGTCTTATGAGTCATGTTTTAAGCATTGTGGTTTTATGACACGTGGAAGGGTGGGTAAATATTAATAATCTTTACCCACTTATTAGTTAATTGGGTAATGTTCTGTTATTCGTAATTAACCAATTATTCGTATAATTTTAAAATTAACTTAAATTACTTAAAATTATATTTATTTTCAATATTATATATATATATATATATATATATATATATATATATATATATATATATATATATATATATATTATACTACCGCGGTTATATGGTACCTTGCATGGTACTAGTTCATAATTATCGGGTATTATTGCCTGACCCGTATTTTATCCCAAATTGGTCACTTTCAACTAAACTCGCTTTCTTTAATTCGTGTAGCATTTATCCGTCGTGTCACTTCTTTATTGTTTGTAATAAATAACGTAAGTACGGTAAATTCAAGATGATCTTGTCCCCGAGTCTACGTCAATTAATTGAAGACGAAACTTTTAACGTACAAAAATGCGAGATATAACAATGTCGTTGGTTTTCAGCCAGCCCCGGCTGATGAAGTGGAGGTTATGAAGACTTCCAAAGAAATAAAAGAAAAAGAAGAAGAGAGTCATCTAAAAATTCCCCGAAGCTAAAGAAGAGCGTGGCTCGAAGGCCTAAGGCTGATACAGCGGCCTTATCTCCAGATACGGCCCAACGTCTTCGGGAGTAGGATGAAGAAGAAGATGATGACTGCTTGTTGGTAACCCGTGAAAAAAAGAAAAAATATTATTGCTTCGAAGCCCATCAAGCGGGTGGCGTTGATGTGGCACAATCCAGAGCTGAAGAAATTTCTGAGGGAGTTTCAAAAAAAGTCTTCGAACCATCATCTAGAAAGAAAGAACCTCGCTTAGGAGGTCATTTGGAGGGCGAGGTCTAACGTCCTGACCTCGTGCCTCTTTATATAATTGAAAGTACTGCGAGTGGATCACATTGTGTGATCAATATAGATGATTCGCCTCTTAGTCTCGAGTTCTCCAAGGGACAAATTTGAGATGCCCACGATATAAGGTCTTCTGAAGTAGAAGAAAGCCAAGAAGGGCATGATATCTTTCAAGAATGCCTCACAGGTCTTGACGATGTTCCCGACCCTGATTCCTTTTTTTATTTTTTATGAGGCTCGTAATCCCATTAAACAAGTGGGTTTCCTATTTTTATGCATGCGCCATTGTTTAGTTGTTCTGAATCCACCTTCCCTCCTTTTTTTTTGTAAAGGTTGTGGTGCTCCATAAGATGGAATTTTCCAAGTCCTAAGTTGATCTTGCTCGATGCAAGGCTTAGCTTAAGAAGACTTTGGAGGAGAGGGAAGTCGTCAAAGCCCTCTATGCTAAGAAAGAGATGGAGATCTACAATCTTCGATTTGAGTTGACACAGGCATGCCAAGGTCGAGACAAGTATGTGGAGAAGGTAATACAACTCTTAAAGGTATGTTATGTATCTGTTTATTTTAGCGACTTTCACTTTTAGTTTTGCGATTTTCGCAGAGGGCCGACTTGGAGGTGCAGCTTCAGGAGGAGCTTAAGATGAAAGAAAACAAGACCTTAGGGTAGAGGCAAGGTATGGACAATCTCGCCTCTAAGAATGAATCTCAAATAAAGTAGTTAGCTTCGCTAAAACGCCAGCTTCGAGGTGTGAAGGAGGAGAGCCAAGCTCGTGGCCTCGAGATCGAGGAGCTTAAAGCCAAATCTGCTGCTGAGCTGGCATAGGCTAAATCTGATGTTGCGGAAATTATGACTTTGTATCGAGCTGATGCCAAAGTTGCTAATTCTCGGTCTAGGGATATTTCTTCTACGACGGAGGCTAAGTTATCAAGTGCCATTGACCATTTTAGGCATTAATCTCGGAGGATGACCCTCGAGAAGATACATGCACGTGGCTTCGATCTATTAGCCGATATTAAAGCGGAGAAGATTTTGGAAGAAAAGGCAGTCGTTCTGCTTTTTGATGAGAATGATTCAGCCGGTGTCTCTAAGAGTGAAGGAGACGAGGATGAAGTCCCCGAGGGCGAGGCTCTTGAAGATGTGACTCCTGAAGATGCGACTGCTAAGGATGTGACCCCGACGTAGTTTTAGGTCACTTTATTTTATTTCCTTGTAAGCCTCCCTTGTAAAAATATTCAATGTAATCATTTTATGGAAATACGGGGGGAACTTTTATCTTGTCTTTGGTTTGTGCTGGATTTAACATTGTCTTTCTTTATGAAAGACTTTATTTAAATGATTAATCCGAGGATTGGTTTAGGGTTCAGGGTGTTACAAAACCCTTATATCTTTATCGATAGATGTAATAATCTTCGAGTTATTTTTAAATCGATTTGATGCAATCTTGGGATATTGTGAACCTTGAGTTCTGATCAAAGTGTGAGCGGAGTCTCGAACTATAAGTTTTTGGCTTCTTAAGCCTTTCAAAGTTGGCCTTTGGGCTCTTATATATCGGCCTTTAGGCTCTTTTAAGATTTCCCCTTAAGCTCTTATGTATAGGCCCTTAGGATCTTTTAAGCTGGCTCTTAGTATCTTTATATTGGGCCGTTTCAGCCCCTAAAATGGCTATGTATTTTTTCCCTCGTTTAGGCTAAAAGATTTAGTGAAACTTTAGTTATGCCTTAGCATGTGCTTTTGTACCCGTTGGATTTTTTTAAGGCTCGACATATTGAAACCTTATTAGTCATTTCGTTTGTGTAAGCATCATTGAATACCTCTAAAGGTTTTGCCAAAGGCCGGTGTTATTGAATCCTTTGGATCATCTGATGGCTAATTTATCGGAGCCCTTAGGTTTTGTCAGGGGATGAATTTATCGAAGCCCTTCACATTTTTCTTTTGCTGAGGGTAGCCTGATTTAACCAGTTGTTTAATAGTTGAAGGTCTTTAATATATGGAGAAGATCAGACGTCTCCAAGCCATATTATTTCAGCCATAGCCTTTTATTACGATCGTAGTATTTTGATGCTCGTAGCCTTTAGTCCTCGAGTGTGATGGCCTAGGCCTTAATAGGAAGGGGGTGCCTCTTCGAGGTCTTATGAGCTCGAATGTGCGTCTTTTAGGTATTGTGAGCTCGAATGTGCCTCTTTGAGGTCTTATAAGTTCGATTGTTTGATAACTTGGTATGTTGATGGTCAATAATAGTCCCCGAGTGTTCGGGTGCATTCAGGGTTTTGGCCCTTGAGCCGTTAAATTTGAAAATAGTGGACTTCTTTGAGGAATAAAGTGTTTTGAAATAAAAAATGCTTCTTCGAATAATCGATACGTTCGTACATGTTTTGCCACTGAGGGTTCGACTATTCTATGTAGACACGGTTCTTTTGACCGTTTGGCCCATTACAACATTCCCTATCTAGGCCCTCATTAGAATGAATTTCTTTCTACGAGGATATAACCTCCGAGGGTGATGCCCCTTAGTATTCGAGGCTGATCGAAAAGAAGCCTTGAATACTTTGTTGAATGTTCCTTTGGCAGCATATAAGTGTCCTCGTTAAAAACCTTGCTAGTAAAACCCATTTGGGACAAAATCTTAGCATTGAAAAAAGAATGCAATACATGCTTTAGATCCTATGGCCTTCATGTAAGAAGGGGTGTCTCGAGATCGCGAGTCTTTAAAAGCTCATATGGTGCTGAGCTTGTAATATCCTTTACCAATGACTCTGAGGCCTCGCTCTCCGTGATCATGGTATCTTTGAGAACTCTGACCTGGTCGAGGATGATTATTACTGCCTCGAATAAACACCATGAGGTCGAGAAATTCACTCGTGCCAACTCCGAAGACATGTTTTTATAGGTTGAGTTTCGTGTTGCGTCACCCCGAAATGTTGACTATTTAATGTGAATGATTAAAATGTTCCTCTGCACACAGGGACCTAACTAGCCATATCATCAATATGGTCTTTTTTTACTTTACATGTCTGTTCTTCATACATCCTGTTGATTGGATGTTGATACGAAATTTTTCGAACCGGGGCCTCCTTTTTTGTTTTACCAGTTTGAACATGGGATTGTTGCTCAGTCTATGTGTGGTGATTTAAGGTTGAATCCCTATCATATCTGAACGGGGCCAAGCAATGCAATCTATATCTTCAATAATACACTAAATGAGTTTTTTCCTAAATTTGGGGGTTAATCCCGTTCGCATGTGTACCTTTCTTTTGAGCGGTTAACTTGGTAGCATCGGGCTTCATGGGGACAATTGAGGTTCAAGGAGCTAAGGGGTTCCCTTCTAAACATTATGTTACCTATTTATCATGCTTTCGTCTAGAATTGAAGCTGTCATTACTACTTAGCCACTTGTTTTTTCTTTGAGGCTCAACTTTTCTAAGGTCAAGGGTTTCTGCATCGGCACCGCTTCCTCGATTGCAAACATCTATTTTGAAGCATGCTATTCTTCGTGGACTATTTTCACTCCTTCTTTTGTCGGGAACTTCATCATCTGATGGAAGGTTGATGGCACTACCCTCATGTTATGTATACATGGCCTTCCGAGAAAGGCATTATACCTCATGTCACCTTCGATGAAATAGAACCTGGTGTACTATAACAGATATATTGTCCGTATATATAAGATTGCATGCCGATTTTCTTGCATGGCTAGCAGTAAATGAACAGTAAGGTACAACAACTTGAAAAAAAGGCGAAACAATAAAACAAAATAACACGTACGAACTAAAGATTCTAAGGCTAGCGTGAGTTTAATTTTCTATAGAGTAATCGCATAAAAGAATTTATTTCACTTTTTAGATAGTAATGGTAATTATAGGTAATCCTTCGTGTGGTGTTTGTAATCTGAAAAATATGAAAATTATATTAGAGGCGGATTTAGGTTTTTTAAAATACGGGTGCATTCAGTCAGGGACGGCTTAAGTTGTTTCCTGCTTTCGGGGGTTAATCACGTTCCCAGGTGTACCTTTCGTTTGAGCGGTTGACTTGGTTGTATCGGGCTTCTCGGGGACAATGAAGGTTCAAGGAGCAAAGGGGTTCCCTTCTTCACCTTCGGTTACCTATTTATCCTGCTTTCGTCTAGACTTGGAGCTGTCATTGCTACTTAGCCACCTGTTTTATCTTTGAGGCTCGACTTTCCCGAGGTCAAGGGTTTTAACATCGGCACCGCTTCCTCGATTGCAAACATCTCTTTTGTAGCATGCCATTCTCCATGGACTACTTTCACTTCTTCCTTTGTTAGGAACTTCATCATATGATGGAAGGCCCACGACACTGCCCTCATGTTGCGTACGTGGCTTTCCGATGAGTGCGTTATACCTTATGTCACCTTTGATGACATGGAACCTGGTGTCTTGTATGGTCCCAGCTATGTTTACTGGCAAAATAATCTCTCCCTTTGTTGTTTCACTTGCCATGTTGAAACCATTCAGCACTCGGGATGCAGGTACAATCCGATTTTGCAGGCCGAGTTATTTCACATCCCTCGATCTGATTATGTCTGCAAAGCTACATGGATCTACTAAAATGTATTTAATCTAAACTTAATTGAAAAGGATAGAGATTACCAGAGCGTCGTTGTGAGGCTGGGACACTTCCTCTGCTTCCTCGTCATAGAACGATAAGGCATCCTCGGGCACATAGCTTCGACTTCATTTCTCTTCCATGATGGATACTTTGGTACATTTGAATATGGGTCCCTGTGGGACATTGACTCGACCGATGATCATGTGAATGAAATGTAGAGGTTCTTCAGGTTCATTCTTCCTATTCGCACCTATTTCTCGGAAATGGTTCTTAGCCCGGTTATTGAGAAATATACGAAGATGCCCTTCATTAAACAACTGGACTACCTCCTCCCTAAGATGCATGCAATCTTCGTTCCTATGCCCGTGAGTACTGTGATACTTACATATTAAGTTTTGGATTCCTTTAAGAACGATCGGTCTATATGGACTTGGGCCATCTAGTATCTTTAACTTTACCAATGGCTGAGATGATACCCGAGGCATCGACACTGAAGTTGTATTCTAACAATTTAAGTGCCTCAATCGGTCCCGATCGACTGTCAAACCCGATTTTGCTCATAAGCCCTTGGACATTTTGGCCTCGATTTACTCTTCGATCATTCCGAGGTGTATTACGCCTTGAAATGTTACTTCTATCTTCGACGTACGGTTGATATCTTTCCTTGTTGAGTCTTGATCCCCGGTTTGAGTCCCTTGGGGGCTTGGCTGCAAATCTGTTAGGATGAACTGAGTCCAGGGCACTCCTAATTGGTCGTCTTCGACCCTAATTTTTGAGCGATAACGATTGTTCACATACGACCATGTCATATTGAGATATTCAATCAAGTTCTACTTCAGCTGTCGAGATACAATCGAGCTTCTTTCATTCAAACATTGCATAAAGCCTTGAACCCAGTCAACGGAGACCGGTGGTAATTCCATCTTTTCCATCTAAAACCGGGACATGAACTCCTTTAGCATCTCGTCATTCCTTTGTCTTATTTTGAAGATGTTCGATTTTCTTGTGGCCATCTTTATAGGCCCGGCATGTGCTTTCAACTGAGTTAGGAGCTAAGTTATGATACCGTATCATAGCTACTTTGGATAGTGTTTCCCCAAAAAATTTCAATAATGCTGACTCGATTTCATCGTTATACAAGTCATTCCCTTTGATTCCACAAGTGTATGAAGTAATATTTTTTAGGGTTAGTTGTTCCGCTGTATTTTGGTATATCGTGCAAGAAAAATATTTTGGGAATAGCCATCGGAGCCGCACTTGGGGAAAAGGTTTTTGTATAAACTTTTTGGCATCTAGACCTTTCAAGACCAAAGGTGCTCCTGGTATTTCGTCTACCCAAGAGTTATAAGTCTCCACCTTCTAATCATTGTCTTCTATCTTCTTTTCTCCTAAATTCTTTTAGTCAGTTCCTCGAGCATTTTCATGATTGTGGGGTCATTCCCCGAGCTACTTTCGTCGGGCCTTTCTGGCTCGTGTCGGGCATTTACTGGTTCGGCGGTGTTAGAGGTCCTATTCTGACTCAAAAGTTGAGTGATGGCAACTTTCCGAGCTTGCAGCATCTTTAATATCACTTGGAGGCTGACTCCTCCTTCTTCCATCCCTCACTTTTCTTGGCCTCCTCCTCAGGCTTCCTGTGCACGTTCTTTGCGGTATTTTGCCTGCGTCCGTGCCTAGAGCATTGTACGAGCTGATATCATCTGGCTACAGATTTGGAACTCCTTCAGAGTTTATGGAACCGACCCCTATACCGTTGTTTTCTACAAGACCTTTGTCCTCGTGAATAGGTGCATTCTATGTGCTATACATGATTAAACCTGAAATCAAAGAATCTTTGACAAGAAAAAATGTGAAGAATAACATGTGTTATCAGAAAACTAGCATTAAAACAATCACTATTATCTTTAGCCCCACGGTGAGCGCCAAACTGTTTACCTCAAAATATAGAAGTAACAATTAAAGATAATTTGTGGTTCTAAAGATTTGTGATTTATTCTAATACTAGTGATTATACAAGTAATATTAAGTTTAAGTAAGAAGAATTGATGAACCAAAACCAGTATTACTATAATAATGGGGACCTCGAGCTCGACCTTCTTGGTAGCCTCGAGGTCAGCTAAGAGCAATGGAGTATGAACAATAAAGTAAAGGCAATAAAGCTGAATAACACTTGTTGAGCATGTTAAATAAGAAAAATAAAGAAGAGAAGAATATTCTATTGCAGTGAATAATGTGAGATGATCTTACAAAATGATTGGGGACCCCTTTATATAGGAGGAGAAAACCTCAATATAGTACATTCAAAATCGAAGTAAGAATTCTATTGGTACATGTGTATAACAACCTAGTACGGATGTGTAGTATTTCGTATAAATCTTATCCTTTAATTTATGCACTGGTCCACGTGTCCAAGAGAAATTTTCGCTCGTTCTTGAGTACCCTCGAGGATGTACTGCCCTCGATGTAGGCCACGCCAGGCCTTCGATCTGCTTCCTCGAGTCTGTATACTTCAGCCGGATCCGACCCCCACTTCGAGTCGCCTGGACTTGGACTCATAGCCCAATTTAAGACTTCAAAATCGAGCTCCTTGGTTTTGACTGTACACAATAAGTTAAGTTTTGTATTGCAATTTGTTGTTATTTTCCTTCTTTTGTTAACGAAGGCAAATAAGCATGACAATGTGCTTTGTATATCAGCCATGAATGAACAGTTGTTTAGCAGTGAGGGGTGATGTTTGGACGCATGCCAATCGATATTTTGTTACAAAAGCTGAAGCTCTTGTAAGCTAAAATTGTAGAATTGCTAAAAGAATGGAAAAAGGAAAAGAGAGAAAGGTCAGAGAAGAGAGAATAATTCTAATTTCTGCATAATGTCACTAGTACAGCCAACGGATACATATATCCAATTCTGGCATTGGATTCCCTAATAATACTCTAAGATTGACACGTATCCATAAACCACTAACATATTTTAGGACTTAATTGAAATAGCAATACTAATCGAAAGGACTCAATTGACATAATATAAACTACATATTAAACTTAGACATGGACTCATGTAAACTCAAATACCTCATTCCTAATAATCCATCCTCCTTCAAAACCTTGTCCTCAGGTTCATCAAAGCCTTGAAATTAAGACATGACGAAACTGTATTCTTCCCATGTAGCTTCTTCAGGTAGTCATTTGTCCCATTGTACTAAAACTTGAGTTGTATCCTTGTACCCTTTTTCACCCTTCTATTTTTATAGCAACAGGTTCTACCGATGGTTGTCCTACTGGAGAGCATATAGGTGGGTCAATGGAAGGTATAGTCTGAGATCACACCTTCTTCTTAAGTTGAGAAATGTGAAATTCAGGATGTATCTTAGTTGTAGCGGCAACTTCAATTTTTATGCAACTGGTCCTAGCTTCTAGGTAATCTGATAGTGGCCAAAAAACTTGGAAGCCGGTTTCAAACTCCTCCTCACTGCCACAGAAGTTTGTCTGTATGGTTGTAACTTCAAAACACCCATTCACCTTCTTCAAATTCTCTCTCATTTCTCTTTTTGTCAGCACACATCTTCATTCTATTATGGGCCTTTTCCAAGTTTTCTTTCATTACTTTAGTCATCAACTGCCTTTCCTTAAGTACCTTATCAATAGTTGCTACCCTGGTTTGTGCAATCAACTCAAAGGATAGTTGACGAGGGTATAGAGTACCTTGAAGTGGGTCATCTCAATGAGGTGTGGTAACTAGTGTTGTACCAGAACTTGGCCAAGGGCAACCATATATTCCATTGTTGGGCTTATGTCCAGTCATGCATCTCAAGTAGTTTTCTAGACACATATTCAATCTTTCTATTTGTGTGTGGTAGGCCGAGCTAGAAAGCAGCTGCACCTGCAGATTCTTGAAAAGTTCTTTCCAAAAATTACTTTTAAAAAGCTTGTCCATATCTGACACTATACTTTTAGGCAGCCCATGTAATTATAAATTGTGTCCATGAACAATATAGCCACTTGAGATGCCCTAAAAGGGTGAGCTAAGGAGAGAAAATGGGCATATTTGCTATACATGTCCACTACCACTAGGATACTATCTTGACCTTCAGACTATGGTAAACTCTCAATGAAATCCATTGAGATATGTTCCCATGCCTTCTCAGGTACAGGTAGTGGTTGTAAGAGTCCAGAATAGGCCACTTTCTCATTTTTGCATCGTTGACAAACCTCACATTCCTGCACAATCTGCTTCACATCCTCTATCATTGAAGGCCAATAGAAAACTGCCATCAGTATTTGATAGGTGGCCATCACACCTGAATGCCCTCTCAATCAAGAGTTGTGTATAGTTGAGACTAGTTGATGTCTTAAGTTCGCATGATTACCAACCCAAACTCTTCCTTTATGCCTAGTAACCCTTGTTGTAAAGTGATATCCAACATAACAGCTGGATTGGTGCTGAGAGTAGCTATAGCTTCCATCACTGCCTGATCTCCTTCATAACTGGCAACCACTTCTTCAAACCACTTGGGCTGCAATTGACTATCATGCATTAAGGCTCGTTATCCTCGTGTGATACTTCACTTCTTCTTGACAAGGAATCAACTACAATGTTTTCTACCCCTTTATTATAATGAATTTCATAACTCAAGCCCATTAGCTTGGTTAAGCCTTTGTGTTGCAGTGAAGTGGTAATCTTTTTTTCCTGCAAAAACTTCAAACTAAAGTGGTCAGTTTTGATTATGAAGTGGTGCAGGTGCAAGTAATGCCTACTGCCATCAAAAGAGCAATTAACTCCTTCTCATAAGTTGATAACCCTCGATGTCTTTTGCTTAATGACTGACTCATAAATGCTAGGTTTCTCTTTTCTTGCATCAGTAAAGCTACAACCCCAGTGTTGCAAGAATCTACTTCCAGGATGAAAGGTTTATTAAAGTCAGGTAAGGCTAACACTGGAACATTGGTCATTGCCTTTTTCAGTTGTTGAAAGGCTGCAATTGTTTTAGAACTCCAACTGAAAAATCCTTTATTCAACAGATTGGTCAGGGGTGTACTGAGTTGTGCATAGTTCTTGACCAAATTCCTGTAGTACCCAGTTAGGCCTAGGAATCCCCTCAATTCTTTCACAATTGCTGGTTCTGGCCATTCTAACATTGCAGAAACCTTTTTGTAATCAATGGTAAGACCCTTTCCTGAAATAATATGTCCTAGATACTTTACTTGTGGTTGAGCAAAATCACATTTACTTCTTTTAGAAAACAGATGGTTCTTTTCAGTAGTTGTAATACTACTTCAAGGTGCTTCAGGTGATCTTGCATAGTCTTGTTGTATACCATAATATCATCACAAAATACTAATATAAATTTTCTCAGTTGGTCTTTAAACAAATCATTCATTAGTGATTGGAAGGTAGCAGGGGCATTAGTCAAACCAAAGGGCATGACTCTAAATTGCCACAGTCCATGGTTGGTTCTAAATGCAGTTTTGTGCTCATCGTCAGTTCTCATTCTCACCTGGTGGTATCCAGCCTTGAGATCCACTTTAGAGAACACAGTGGCCCCATGTAGTTCATCAAACAAGTTATCAATCATGGATATAGGGTACTTGTTTTTAACAATCAGGGCATTCAACTTTTTATAATCAACACACAACCGTTAAGTAGAATCTTTCTTCTTTACAAGTAAGCTGGGGAAGCAAATGATGATTGACTAGGAACCGCAGTTTCTTCCCTCAACATATCATTAATGTTGGACTCTATTGTATTCTTTTGATCATTAGAGTACCTGTAGGGCCTCAAATTGAATGGTTGTGCGCCAAGAATCAAGGTAATGGCATGATCACAACTCCTCTTTGGTGGTAACTGAGTTGGTTCTTGGAACACTTCTATGTAAGTTGAAAAAAGCCTTTCCACAGCCGGATCTATCACCACTTTATCAGATGTTGCATTTCCAGAACCCATCTAGCATATTTCAGCCATTGCCTCACAAGTTCCACATTGCAACATTCTCCTGAGAGCCTCACTATCAATAGGTAACACCTTAGGCTTCTCATTTATGCCTCATAAGATTATAATTTTTCCTTCCTTCTGAATTGACAAGCTGCGAGGTTCGGTGTTCAGTACTACTTGAGCAAAAAGGTCAATCCAATCCATTCCATGAACCATATCACAACCCCCGACCTTCAGAAGCTTGATATTAAATGAGAAAACTTCATCCTGCATCTTCCAGGAAAATAGAGGACACTCCTTGTGATAGTACATTTATTCACTATTGGCCACCAACACCTTTAAAGGTATTGCCGTAGGTTGTTCTTGTAACCTCAACTGTTTGGCTAGGATCAACAAATGAATGAGTAGTGCCACTATCAATTAGCACAGTTAATGGTATTTTCTTAGCATAGCCACACAACTTAATGGTGGAAGTGGAACTAGCCAATCCCAACACCACATTAATTGAAACTTCAGCCTGTTCTTTTGTTGGTTCCTCTAAGGTTTCAGGAACATCTACAAACTCCTCTATTTCTAGTTCTCCTTCTGCGGGGACACCTTCCATAGCATGAAGAGTCTTGGTCTTACACACATGACCTAGATAATACCTATCCTTACATTTGTAACACAATCCATGTTCTCTCAGTGCTTCAAGGGAGTTTAGTTTGAGGGGAGCCCTGGCAGATGGCCTTTGGTTTGGGTAAGTGAGTCTCAAGGGTTGGTTAGAGGCTGGTAGGGCTGCTGGTCTGGAATTTTGTGGTGTGGTTCTGGGATACGTGATGGATAAGGGTCTCGGGTTGGCTGGGTATGGAGCAGGTCTAGGGGGAATGAGTGAAGCAGAAGTTGCAAAGGATTCCTCGTATAACTTAGCAGTTTCATATGCATCCATTATAGATGAGGGGTTAGCTAATTTGACCAGTGGTTTTAATTATGGTTTTAACCCACTAATAAAGCTGGAAACAAAGTGAGATTCATTTAACAATGGATTAATTATGGTATAGCTAGTGAGTTCTTCAAATCGTTCTTGATATTGATCCACGCTCCACGTCTGCATAATTTTATTAAATTCATCCACTATATCCTGGGGTCTAATGCTCAAACCTCTTGCACACCTCAATACAAAACTTTTTGTCAACTTACTTGACCATTGTGGTTGACTAGATAACTATCAAAGCAAATATCAACCTTATCACCAATATGCACAGAAACATAGTTTAGTTTCTCATGTTAAGGGATACCATATAGCTCAAAGAATTATTAACATTTTCTTATCCATCCACGAGGGTTAGTTCCCTCAAAATCAGGAAAGTTTATCAGTAGAGTTAACTGGGTTTGGTAGTTGTGGTAGATTAGAATAAAAAATAGGAGAACGATAGATAGGGGAACTGGTGAAAATTGGGGCCGGAGGAAATGTAAAGCCACGATTAACAGGGTATGTAGAATGTGTAATATAAGCCTCAGTGTTTGCCAAAATAGCTTTTGTACATGAGACTTCATCGGATTCAAAAACATAAGGAGCTAACTAAGAGTTGGGCAAAGGGGTCTGTTGTGAATGTGTTCGTTGGTGTGAAGTAGTTGCTGCTGATACAAGCTGTTGAACTCTGGTATTGGTAGCTGCCGTCGTAGAAGGTGTATTCGGCACCGATGTTGCCAGTCCCATGTTTGAGATAATGAAATGAAGTTTCTGATTCATTTGTCTCACTTCGTCCAGCTGAGCTTGGAACTGGTTCGTGCCAACTCCATTGATTCAAACTTCTTTCCCGCACTCACGGCAAACGATGAAAGCTGGGTATGCATAGCTTTCAATTCACTCTGCAAGTCGTGAACTTTTGTTGTCAAGGTAGCGGGATATGAGGACCCAGATGGCTCTGATACCATTTGTTACAAAAGCGGAAGCTCCTGTAAGCTAAAATGGCGGAATTGCTAGAAGAATGGAAAAGGAAAAAGAGAGAGAGGTCAGAGAAGAGAGAATAATCCTAATTTTTGCATAATGTCACTAGTACAGCCAACGGATACATATACCCAATTCTGAAATTGGATTCCCTAATAATACTCTAAGATTGACACCTGTCCATAATCCACTAACATATTTTAGGACTTAATTGAAATAGCAATACTAATCTAAAGGACTCAATTGACATAATATAAAATACAAATTAAACTTAGACATGGACTCAATGTAAACTCAAAAACTTCATTCCTAACATATTTGAACTCCAAAACATCTTGTTATACTTGAAAGTTAAATACTATTAGTTGGATATCCCGAAACGAGACTAAAGTTAAAATATGCCATTAACTTAGTGTAGGTGTTCGTTTGATTGTGATATTGGAGTAATTAGTCTCCCCGTAAAATTTCGCATAAAATAACACAATGTTTGGTAACGATTGGCTGCATAGGAAAAAATAATCGACTCATAAATACATCGATTGGTTTTTATAATGAAAAATATCTAGCTTGTTCTTCCCTCGTGTTTTGAAAGACCTACTCTCGCAATTACTTTTACCATCTTTTCTCATTTTCAGCGCTACAAATAATTTGGAAACAGCTTTTTCTTTCCTCTTATATTAATTATGATTTTTTCATTTTTCATAAATGAAAAATTGCTGAATAATATGTTGCTTAATGTTACGAATATGTCATGATAGCCTTTCTTTTAAAAGTAGGCACTGCCAAACTAATTGTCCTTTTTTTGAAAAAGTAACAGTAGATTAAAAGAAGTGACATATAGACTCAATCTAATTAATATTTGAAGGTTAATATTAATTGGATTAGTAATTTCGAAGATTAATTCATTATTTTAAAATTAAAATTTAGATAATTAAAAATAATAACAGTACTATATATATAAGTTGTAAATCTTTCATGTTAATATGACAAAAAAGATATTCGCTAATATTGATCAAATTTCGCACAGTTTAAATTTAGAGAACCGAAATGTATCACATAAATTGAAATGTAGGTGCAGTAATATTTTTAAACGTTAAATATTATAAACAAATTTAATTTATTGATTAAAATTTGAGATCGAAGATAATTTAATACTTTTCAGTCAGTTATCATTTATTCTCTCTCTTTCCAGGGTCTCTCACAGTTAGCCACTTAGCCTATGTCTTTCTATTGGAGATAATATTAGAGATAATATTATAGAATCCTAGTTACATATAAATCCTACATGTTAAGGATCATGATAGAATCCTAGTTCAATACACATATGATAGAATCCTAGTTCAATACACATCCTACAAGTTAGGAATTGGTTGCCATTGTATTTTGTATAAAAAGGGCTGCTGCTGGCCTTGTAAATGACAGAGAAGAAAATATCAGATTGCATATTGATCATATTGATCATATTGTTTTAACATGGTATCAAGAGCCTAGTTTTTTTTTCAATTCCTTATACGTATTATTCATTAATCACGTATAATTGAGAAAGAGTTATCACATAATTTTTTTATTTTTTTTTCTCTTTCCTCTCCAACTTCGCTGTCATGGCAGCTGCGCAAGACACCTCAGTACCCAAGGTCGATTTACTCTATCACTTGGGCTCAAGTGATGGTCCAGGAAATATCATCACTCCTATTCAGCTTCGTGGTGAAAACTACGATGAGTGGGCGAGGGCGATCAAGACCTCGTTGAAGGCCAAACGAAAGTTTGGTTTTGTTGATGGCTCGATTGTGAAGCCTACTGATGTCCAGAAGCGAGAGGATTGGGAGGTCGTTCATTCAATGTTGGTCTCTTGGATTACCAATACTCTAGAACCGTCTATTCGTTCTACGATTGGTGAATATGATGATGCTCACTTGCTATGGACAAACCTTAAAAATCGTTTTTGTGTTGTCAATGGCACTAGGATTTGTCAATTGAAGCTCTCTTTAGGCTTGTGTAGGCAGGAGAAAAATGAATCTGTTGCAATGTATTTTGGTCGTCTGGCCAAAATTTGGGATGAACTCCACTCGTATATCACTGTTCCGTCGTGTTCTTGTGGGAATTGTTCATGTAATATTGTTTCCCAGGTGGAAAAATTGCGGGAAGATGACTACGTACATCATTTTTTGATTGGTTTGGATGACAAGTTTGCCTCCATCCGAGGACAACTTCTTGCTCAAGACCCTCTTCCGGGGGTGGACAAATCATATCAGCAAATTATTCAGGCAGAGAGGCTAAGCTCGACCGATACAGTGGCCTCTAATCGAGAAAGCGTCATGGCTTTCAAGGTGCAATCTGACCCGCGACCAAAGTTTAATCGACCTGATAATTCGGATAAACTTTGTTCCTATTGCAATCGTGAGGGGCATGTCGAAGCCTCTTGCTTTCAGCTTCATGGATACCCGGATTGGTGGGGTGATAGGCCTCGAGGAGGCCGTGGTAATGGTCGTGGTAGCGCGTCTTCGGCTCGCGGAGGGGGCCGTGCAGTAGGTACAGCAGGTCGTGGACTGCGACCACCTCCTGCTCGTGCAAACAAGACAGGAGGGTCTGCTGCTCAAGGAACGCAGCAGCCTGCTACTCACGCTGATGGCTCAGCTCTTGCGGGGGTTTCCGCGGCTCAGGTTCAGCAACTCCTAGACCATCTTAATACTCTCAAGCCAAAACTCCATGGTAAGCAAGATGTTGATTGGATAATCGACACCGGCGCATCAAATCATGTCACATGTGATGCGTCTCTTTTGATTAATGCGGTCCGTGTGTCTCATTATCCGGTAGGTTTACCGGATGGCCGATGTGCAAATGCTTCTTCGAAGGGTTCGGTGGAACTGGAAGGAGGATTGACTATTAAAAATGTTCTCTATGTTCCAGAATTAAACTGCAATTTAATTTCTGCTTCACAATTATGTGATGAATCAAATTGTACTTTGCAAATCACTAAAACATTGTGTGTTATACAGGACCTAGCGACGAGGAAGGTGATTGGAGCGGGTGATCGGGTGGATGGACTTTATTATTTCCGCGGGGTTCCAGGGGTGAAAGCTTTGAAGATTGATCGAAGTAGTTCTGCAGAGTTATGGCATCAACGGTTGGGACATCCGTCGGGAAGAGTTCTACAACATCTTCCGTTTGTGAGTGGTTCTACTAGAGACATTAAAAATAAATCCTGTGATATTTGTCCTCGTGCAAAACAACATAGGAATAGTTTTCCAATTAGCAATAGTAAAGCTAGTCGTTTATTTGAATTGGTTCACATTGATTTATGGGGGCCTTACAGGACACCCTCTTTGTGTGGATCTCGTTATTTTTTGACCATCGTCGATGATTTTTCTAGAAGTGTGTGGACATATTTGTTAAGCAATAAACCGGAAGTTGAATACTTGTTTCTTTCGTTTATTGCTTTGATTAAACGTCAGTTTTCTTGTGACATTAAAATAGTCCGGAGTGATAATGGAACAGAGTTTAATAATCTGAATGATTATTTTGTGGCTAATGGAATAATATTTGAGTCCTCGTGTGTCGGTACCCCCCAACAAAATGGGCGGGTTGAGAGAAAACACCAACACATATTGAATGTAGCCAGAGCTTTAAGATTTCAGGCAAATTTACCGCTTCAATTTTGGGGGGAATGTGTTCAAGCCGCATGTCATTTGATTAACCGTACCCCTTCTAGATTGCTTAAACATAAAACTCCTTTTGAAATTTTGTTCAATAAAACCCCTTCTTATGACCACATCAAAGTTTTCGGATGCCTGTGTTATGCTCATGATCAACAGGGAAAAGGGGATAAATTTGCAAGTCGTAGTAGGGAATGTGTTTTCTTAGGATATCCTTTTGGGAAAAAAGGGTGGAAAGTTTTTTATGTAGAAACTAACCAACGATTTGTGTCTCGTGATGTGCAATTCTTTGAGCATGAATTCCCTTTCATAACTAGCAATAGTGTGACATCTAATCCAACTCCGGCCTCGTTTAAGGGGGATTGTGTGTTAAGTGACGATGAAGATAAGTGCTATGAGGGTGGACTACGAGTTAGGGGGGCTGTTGATGAGGACATTTGTGCTGGTGCCGCAGCTGCACAGCCTGCCCAGCCTGGTGGCGAGGAGGCTGCCAGTGGCGAGGCAGCTGCTGGTGGTGAGGAGGCTGCCAGTGGCGCGATAGCTGCTGGTGGCGAGGAGGCTGCTGTAACGCAGCCTGTGGTCAGTGAACCACAGCTTGTTGATGAGCGGGTTGTGGTGCGCGAGCAAGGTGATGCTATGGGAAAGGGAATGCGTACTAAGTATGCAAATGTGAAATATCGTGACTTTGTGACCACTGTGCGAAATAATAAACGTCCATCTCCGCCTCCGGTTATTCCCGTGACAACATCTCCCTCAGGTATGGTCTTTACATTAACACATTTCGTTGATTCTCACAATTTTTCTCAAAAACATAGAAACTATATTGCAGCTATTTCAGTAGGGAATGAGCCAAGAAATTTCAAAGAAGCTATGAGACACGAGGGGTGGAGAAAGGCAATGGCAGATGAAATTAAGGCTCTAGAGGAACAAGGTACTTGGGAACTTGTTAACTTGCCTCCCGGCAAAAAGGCCCTCGGAAGCAAATGGGTATATAAAGAGAAGTATGACGAGCATGGACACTTGCAAAGATTGAAAGCTCGTTTGGTCATTTTTGGTCATCATCAGATTGAAGGCTTGGATTACAATGAGACATTTGCTCCGGTAGCTAAAATGGTAACTGTTCGTACTTTTCTAGCAGTAGCAGCAGTGAAGAACTGGGAGGTTCATCAGATGGACGTGCATAATGCATTCCTCCATGGAGATCTTGAAGAGGAAGTATATATGAAAATTCCTCCTGGTTTTGATAATATAAATTGTGGCAGAGTTTGCAGGATGAAAAAGTCACTGTATGGTTTGAAACAGGCTCCCCGATGTTGGTTTGCCAAGCTCCCCACAGCTTTGAAAACTTATGGCTTTAAACAGTCATATTCTGATTATTCCCTATTTACTTTGTCGAAAGGTCAAACACAGTTAAATGTGCTGGTATATGTGGATGACTTGATTGTTGCAAGTAATGATAAATCTGCTATGCTCAATTTTAAACAATACTTGGGGAACTGTTTCAAGATGAAAGACTTGGGTCTTTTAAAATATTTTTTGGGTTTGGAGGTAGCTCGTAGCAAACAGGGATTTTTTATTTGTCAGAACAAATATGCCATGGACATCATTACAGAAACAGGTATGCTTGATTCCTCGCCTGCAGATTTCCCAATGGAGCAACATCACAAACTAGCCCTGGCGAGAGGAGATGTGTTGCAAGATGTAGAGAAGTATCGTCGACTAATTGGTCGTTTGATATATTTGTCTGTCACTAGGCCTGACTTGGCATACTCGGTCCACATACTATCTCAGTTCATGCAGGCTCCGCGAGTGGAACATTGGGAAGCTGCATTGCGTGTTGTTCGGTATTTGAAGAAAAACCCAGGACAAGGTATATTGTTGAGATCGGATAGTGCATTGCAGCTTGAAGGTTGGTGTGACTCAGATTGGGCTAGTTGTCCTATTTCCAGACGGTCCTTAAGTGGTTGGTTTGTTCTTCTTGGTTTGTCTCCTGTCTCATGGAAATCTAAGAAACAGCATACGGTTTCTCGTTCCTCTGCCGAAGCAGAATATCGTTCGATGGCTGCATTGACTTGTGAATTAAAATGGTTAAAACAACTTTTAGGGGATTTGGGTGTTGAACACAAGAGTGGGATGCATCTTTATTGTGATAGTCAGTCTGCGTTATACATTGCTCAAAATCCAGTGTTTCATGAGAGAACGAAACACATTGAGGCAGATTGTCACTTTATTCGGGACTCGATTACTGCTGGCACTATTCAACCTTCATATGTGTCGACTACGGTACAACTAGCTGATATATTCACTAAGGCCTTGGGAAGAGACAAGTTTGAATTTTTACTTCGCAAGTTGGGCATTTGTAACCCGTATGCTCCAACTTGAGGGGGGGTATTGGAGATAATATTAGAGATAATATTATAGAATCCTAGTTACATATAAATCCTACATGTTAAGGATCATGATAGAATCCTAGTTCAATACACATATGATAGAATCCTAGTTCAATACACATCCTACAAGTTAGGAATTGGTTGCCATTGTATTTTGTATAAAAAGAGCTGCTGCTGGCCTTGTAAATGACAGAAAAGAAAATATCAGATTGCATATTGATCATATTGATCATATTGTTTTAACACTTTCCCACTCTCTTTTTTCTACTTGAAACCAAGATTCTCGTCCTCTCCCTTGTTTTATTATTTTCTTGGAAGATTTATAAGTCTTTTTCAATCTCGAATGGTCCCTTAAATTATCGAAGATTGAAAAATAAAACTGATTAAAATAATGTAGAGAAAGATTCTAAGTGAAGAGAATTTCTCCTTATTAATCTAGCTTATGGCTAGCTAGGACAGCTAGTAGTTCTGGACCCTTTTCTGAACTATGAACAATCATTCTCAGCCACCATATTTAGAGAGAAAAAAAAGGACAAACCCTATAACAAAAGACTACGTTTTCAAGAATTCTTGAACAATTGATACATACATTCGCAGAAGACAGCGACATATAAATGAAACATCGATTTGTCGTCTGCATCAAAATATACATATACTATAACAGATATATTATCTGTATATATAAGATTGTATGCCCATTTGCTTGCATGGCTAGCCGTGAATGAACAGTAAGGTACCATAACTTGAAAAGAAGGTCAAACAATAAAACAAAAGAACACGTACGGATTTAAAGAATTCTCAGGCTAGCGTGAGTTTAATTATCTATAGAGTAATCGCATAAAAGAATTTATTTCACTTTTCAGCTAAATGATAATTACAGGTAATCCTTCATATGGGGTTAGTAATCCGAAAAATATGACAATTATAATTGAGGTGGACTTAAGATTTCTAGAATACGGATGCATCGAGCGGAGTTAGAGCTTCAGAGGAAAGTTCGGCCGAATCCAGTAGCTTTATCCAAACTTTATAGATATTGCCTTTAAAATTTCATTGAATATGTACAAATTATTAATTTAGAACCTAATAACTTAGAAAAAATAAAATCCTAAACACATTAGCTTCAAATACTTGCTCCACCTCTGAGTGCATCATTAAAGAAATGAGAAAAAAGAAAGCATAAAGTTGGAATCGATTCGTATTCAGATAAATAGTCCAGCAATCAACCATGTGTATCATTCAACCTTATTGGAGCATATGAGCCAACAAATAATATCTAGAAAATACGTACATAAAATCTCTAATTTGGCAAAAAAAAGCCGTAGGTTAATGCGTATGATAATTTGAAGGGTATATCCGCCCATGCAATTTATATGCAACAATAATAAGTTAAAATACACTAATAGTGTAAAAATTTGTTGAGCTATTAGAAAATACTACAACTACAACACAGTATAATCCCACTTAGTGGGATCTGGGGAGGGTAGTGTGTACGCAGACCTTACCCCTACCCTTGGATAGAGAGGCTGTTTCCAAATAGACCCCCGGCATCCTTCCCTCCAAGAACTTCCCACCTTGCTCTTGGGGAGACTCGAGCTCACAACCTCTCAGTTATAAGGGAAGGTTGCTTACCATCAGAGTAACCCCTCTTGTCTAGCTATTAAAAAATACTAGTTACTGTAAATCCTTGCTGAGGGCAGCCGTGACTGAACAGTGGTTTGACAGTAAAGTTTGCATGCATGCCAAGTATGCCAAACTATAATTGAAAATCCAATGCTATTTGCAGTCTAAATTCTTGACCGTTTGACGTCCACCAAATCTCAATCCTCCTCAGAGCTACTAATTAAGTCCCCACCTCGATTGTCTCTTATAATAGACATGTTATTTTCATGTAAGTTTAATTTTGTCATTTGCAATATAATATAACCAGATACGAATAGCTATTAGCCAGTACATTTGGAGATAAGAATAATTTTTAGGGTACTAATGGATCAGTAGATGTTTCCACAAACATAAACCTAATATTTCAAATGCGTGCCTGTACTTTTGGTTAGAGTAATCCAAATCATCATAAGGAAAAACAACATTATTTGTCAAATTGTGTGCATATTTAATTGGAAAACCTGTTTACCATAACAGGTCCTTGTCTTCATTTTGTATAAGTCAAGCAATTGGGCTGGGTCAACTAACTTAACCATAAACATGGCCGCAGTTTAGGCCTACGACCAACCCCGGGATTGTGTATGGGCCTGGACTATTAAATGAGACTTTTTCCTTTCTATACCATATATGAAACATTATTATCAAAAATGTACATAGTTTCATATTTATTCGACATATTCACAGTTATTCTACAAATATTATATTATTCATTGAATACCAATTATTAGGAGTTGATTCTTTCCTAATTAGGCGTGCTATAAATCTGGAACTAAATATTCTTCCCGATATTCCTATTTAGGCAAGCTACACTTATGGAACTAAATATTCTTTCAAATATTTCATTAAATAACGAATCATTGTAGCATTAAAATTCCTTATTTAGATATCTATAATTATTTTTTTTCTCTTTGGGAGATCAAAAACGGCTAAAACTTCTACAAATCATTAGCAAAAAATGCAATTATGTCAAAAATTTTAATTAAACTACAATTCAATGGGAATTGGGATATTAAAATTTAATATACCATATTTGTAGATATTTTGTAGATAAATTATAGATTATTTATATTCTGATTGTAATGCTTTGTTTTCTGTTTTCAAAAATCAAAAACGACTAAAACTTCTACAAATCTTCTGCAAAAAAATGCAATAATGTTGAAATGCCAATTATGTTAATTGAAATAGGAATTGGGATATTAAAACTTAATGTACTCAGTTTGTATTAAAATTTAATGTACTCAATTTGTAGATAAATTATAGATTATCTGTACTCTGATTGTAGATGCATTATTTTCTGTTTTCACAAATCCAAAACGACTAAAACTTATACAAAATCTTTTGCAAAAAATACAATTATGTCGAAAGTACCAATTAAGCTACAATTGAATGGGAATTTGGGATATTGAAATTCAATGTACCTAGATAGTATGTATATATTTTATACATAAATTGTAAATTATCTGTATTCTGATTGTAGATGCTTTATTTTCTGCTTTCACAGATCAAAAACGACTAAAAATTTTACAAATCTTCTGCAAAAAATAGTATACAATTTAGTATAAATGTAGTAATTATGTAGATTCCCTTACATGTAAGACTGTTTCATATATACTTAATCTTATTTGTAGTATATTTGTAGAATTTTTGTAGAAAATTTGTAGATGAAGAGAATATGGTCGACGATGGTAGCGGCACCTATATTATCTACCCGAGGGTCCTCGTACTAATGGGACTCCAGGATAAGATAATATCACGCTACATAACACTAACTGGTTTTAATACTATAGTAGAGCGAACCTCTAGGGAAATATCACTACCCGTCCTAGCATGAGGGGTCACGCTGGAAACAACTTTCCACGTGATGAACCAAGAAACGGCATACAACGCCATCATAGGACGATTGTGGATACACACAATGAGAGCAGTCGCATCGTGCTTTTACCAAATGATCAAATTTCCCACCCCGTGGGGGTATTCAGCATTCGATGTGAGCCTCACACCGCTCAGGAGTTCTATAAAATAGCTCAAGACGGTGCCCATACCAACCAGCTTAAAGCGGCGAGCGCAGGCGCATAACAATCGGATGTGTCGGGGACTAAGACTATCCGATAGAGAACGCCATCAAAGACCCTGATGTCATCGAAGCCTGTAAGGCTACGGTCGAAGATCTCGACCCAGTCCAACTAGACAACAATGACCCTATAAAGAAATTTTATATCGGGCACGGCCTCTCCAATCCAAGTAAGTATCGTGAATTTTTATCTAACCATGCAGACATCTTTGCTTTTTCCCATCCAGATATGTCGGGGATCCCATAATAAATCGTTGCCCACAAGCTGAACGTCGACCCGCTACACCCGCCCGTTCGGGAAATGAGAATAAAATTCAATGCCGCAATCAATGAAGCGGTCAGGGAATGTCGACTCCTGGCCAACGACTCCATCAAGGAATCAAACTACCCCTAATGGGTCGCTAATGTTGTCATGGTCAAGAAGAAGAATGGGAAGTGGAGAATGTGTGTAGACTTCAACGACTTGAACAAGGCATACCCAAAAGACTCCTTCCCTCTGCCCTACATTCACCAGCTAATACACGCGACCGCCGGGCATGAGATGCTAAGTTTCCAAGATGCATACTCCGGCTACACCCAAATCATGATGGTCGAAGAGGACCAGTAAAAAACAACTTTCATAACCCACCAGGGGACATAGAGCTGCAAGGTAATGCCCTTCGGGCTGAAGAATGCAAGAGCCACGTATCAAAGGCTGGTCACCCGAATGTTCAAAGAACAACTCGATAAGACCATAGAAGTCTACATCGACGATATGCTGTTTAAATTGGCAAAGAAAGAGGACCATATCGACCACCTAAAAGAGGCCTTCGAGATATTGAGGAGGTACGGGATGAAGTTGAACCCCGAGAAATGCGCCTTCGGCGTATATTCAGGAAAATACTTAGGATTCCTCGTATTACAACGAGGCATCGAGGTCAACCAAGACCAGATCAAGGCGATAAACGCAATACCTGAGGTGCTGAGCAGCAAGAAACATGTACAGAAGCTGACGGGAAGTATAGCCGCCCTGTCCATATTCATCTCACGGTCATCCGATATGTGCCATAAATTTTTCAACGTACTAAAAAAAGATCAAAGACTACATTGGAATGAGGAATGCGTCGAAGCCTTGAGGAAGCTAAAAGCATACTTGTCTTCACCACCCCTATTGGTCAAGGCAAGTCCAGGTGAACCCCTGCTAGTATATATGTTCGTATGTGAGGTCGCTGTCAGCGCCTTCCTAGTCCGCGAAAACAAAGTTACACATTCCCATATCTGTTACATTAGTAAAACCTTAATGGACGCCGAAACTCAATACCCACACCTCGAGAGATTAGCATTTGCACTGGTCATAGCTTCACGAAAGCTACGGGCCAATTTCCAATGCCACCCCATAAAACTGGTAACGACCTTCCCATTAAGAAGTGTCTTACACAAGCCTGAATTTTCGGTCCGGCTCGCAAGATGGGCCATTGAGCTAAGCGAGCATGATATCTCATATCTTCAAAGAACCACCATTAAGTCGCAGGTTCTAGCCAACTTTAGCGCAGAAATCCTGCCAAAAGCAGAACTTGAGGCACAACATGCCTCCGCCAATAACGACCTATGGGTCCTCTACATTGATGGAGCCGCTAATGCATCGGGATAGGGACTGGGACTCGTACTTGAGGTCCCCATGGACTAAACAATTCGCCAGTCCATATGATGCCCTGCAATGACTAACAACGAGGCCGAGTATGAGGCCATTATAGCAAGCATGAAACTGGCCATCAAATACGGGGGCCGCCGACTCACCCTCCAGTGTGATTCCCAACTCGTGGTAAACCAAGTCACTTGGACTTACTAGATCAAAGAACAGAGGATGCAAAAATACCAGTGAGAAATCTGCAGGTTAATAGCTAAGTTCGATGAATGCCGCCTGGAATAGATCCGAAGGGCATGAAACATCAAGCACACGGCTTAGCAAAACTGGCTACGACCAATAAGAACTTCAGCAAAGAAAGCGTAGTCACCCTCGTCCACTCCTCCATTGATCACACTAAGATATTCTCTTTAAATTTGACTTGGGACTGGCGCAACCAGTTTGTATCTTATCTACAAGATGAAACGCTGCCTTCCAACAAGAAAGAGGCAAAGAAACTCCGCATGAAAGCCGCTCGGTACTGCTTGATAAACAACGGCCTCTACAAAAGAACGTTTGGCGGACCCTTGGTCAAGTGCCTAAGGTCGCACCAAACAAGGATGGTACTCGAAGAAGTACACGAGGGTCATTGCGATGCACATACAGGCAACCGTGCCCTCGTATGATTCATCATACGGGCCAACTGCCAGTGGCCCACCATAAAGAAGGAGGCGACAGAATACGTTCGCCGATGAGAACAATGCCAAAAATACGCCCCCATGATACACCAACCAGGAGATCCCCTCCATTCAGTCACCTCCCCATGGCCTTTCATCAAATGGGGAATGGACATAGTCGGCCCCCTACCCGCAGGACGGGGAAAGGTATGATTTCTATTACTATTAACTGACTATTTTTCTAAGTGGGTACAAGCAGGTGCGTACGCACAAATACGCGAACAGGAGGTAATCGCCTTCATATGGAAAACTATTATATGTCGCTTCGTCATCCCCATAGAAATCAGTTGTGACAACGGACGACAGCTAATAGGTCAGAAATTGGCTGAATTCTTCGAGAAACGGCACATCAAGAGGATACTTTCCACGCCATATCACCCTGCCGCGAACAGCCAAGAAGAATCCTCCAACAAAACAATATTAAACATATTGAAGAATAAACCCAAGGACACCAAAAGGCTATGGACCGAGCTGTTACCCGAAGTGTTGTGGGCACACCGGACCACACCCAAATCCATCACAGGGGAAACGCCGTACTCGCTGGTCTATGGAACCGATGCGGTCATACCTATCGAGGTCGGTGAACCAAGTCTAAGATATTCACACACCAGTAGAACAGAAAATGACGCCAACAGACTCCAAGACCTCGATGAAGTTGAGGAAAGGAGAGAAATGGCCCATATTAGAATGGTGGACCAAAAGCAACAAGTCGAAAGATACTACAACAAGAGGGCAAAAATAAGACAACTCAAGGTGGGAGATTATGTTTTCAAGGCCAAGACATTGGCATCCAAAGACCCAAGTGAAGGGAAACTGGGCACCAACTGGGAAAGACCTTACAAAATCACAGCAGTACCCAGGAAAGGTGCATTCCAGATGGAAACAATGGAAGAGAAAATGATCTAAAACAACTGGAACGTTACTCACCTCAAGTATTTCCACTTCTAAAAGGCGTTTCCCGAGTCGTACTCTTTTTCCGTTGCCCGTGTTTTGTCCCAATTGGGTTTTCTCGGGGAGGTTTTAACGAGGCGGCGGGGGGGACACTTGGAGATATTTGCGAAACAAAGATTATCATATCAAACTCTCCTTACGACCTCCAGGCCGACATGATAAAGGGACTGGACTAGCTTGATCTCCAATGTATGAAAGGCTACGACCATCTCCTATGTATGAAAGCCTACGACCATCTCCAATGTATGAAAGGCTACGACCATCTCCAATGTATGAAAGGCTACAACCATCTCTAATGTATTAAAGGCTACGACCATCTCCAATGTACGAAAGGCTACGGCTATCTCCAATGTATGAAAGGCTACGGCCATCTCCAATGAATGAATGGCAAAGGCCATCACCGCCAACGGTCGACCTAGATACGACTACGGTGATTAAATGACTCGAAGACAATCGAAGTTGCCTACATGGCTAAGGCCACCAACTGTATTATGGCTAAGGCCATCGCCACCAACGGTTGACCTAGGTTCGACTATGGTGAGTAAATGACTCGACGACAGTCAAAGTTGCCTACATGGCTAAGGCCATCAATTATATGATGGCTAAAGCCATCACCGCCAAGGGACGACCTAGATTTGACTACGGTGAGTAAACGACTCGACGACAGTCGAAGTTGCCTACATGGCTAAGGCCATAAATTGTATTATGGCTAAGTCCATCGCCACCAACGGTCGACCTAGATTCCACTACGGTGAGTAAACGACTCGACGACAGTCGAAGTCGCCTACATGGCTAAGGCCATCACCGCCAACAGTCGGCCTAGATTCGATTACAGTGAGTAAAAGACTCGACGACAGTCGAAGTCGCCTACATGGCTAAGGCCATCAATTGTATTATGGCTAAGGCCATCGCTACCAACGGTCGACCTAGATTCGACTACTATAAGTAAACGATACGATGATAGTCGAAGTCGCCTACATGGATAAGGCCATAAATTATATTATGGCTAGGGTCATCGCCACCAACGATTGACCAAGATTAGACTACAGTGAGTAAATGACTTGACGACAGTTGAAGTCGCCTACATGGCTAGGGCCATCGCCATCAACGGTCAACCTAGATTCGACTATGGTAAGTAAACGACTCGACGACAGTCAAATTCGCCTACATGGCTAAGTCCATCAACTGCATTATGGCTAAGGCCATCGCTATCAATGGTCGACCTAGATTTGACTACGGTGAGTAAACGACTTAACGACAGTCGAAGTCTTCTACTTGGCTAAGGCCATCATTTCTATCATGGCTAAGGCCATCAATTATATTATGGCTAAGTCCATCGCCGCCAACGGTCGACCTAGATTCGACTACGGTGAGTAAACGACTCGACGATAGTCGAAGTCGCCTACATGGCTAAGGCCATCAATTATATTATAGCTAAGGCCATTCGACTACGGTAAGAAAACGACTCGATGTCCGTCGAAGTCTCATACATGGATAAGGACATCAACTACATTATGGCTAAGCCCATCGCCGCTAATGGTCGACCTAGATTCGAATGCGGAAAGTAAATGACTCGCCGTCAGTTAAAGTCGTCGGTATGGCTAAAGCCGTCGATTCCATCATAACTAAAATCGTCGATCTAAGTTCGACTAGTGCCACCAACGCCGACGGTCAACAAAGAGCACAACAAAAGCTCTACATAACGAAAGAAGAACAGTGGCAAAATCGGGGAGAGAAATCATATTTCATTTGTCACCAAAAGATATACATACAACTGGCCTTAGAAAAGGCCCCATCTACATAAAAACTTTTCACACATACAATACCTAAGATCCTTCACCACCCCTCCCGTAGTGACCCGCATGGCCGACGTCTAATCTGTTGCCGTCTCCAGATTGGTAAGCCTTAGAAATCCACGAGCCTGAGTCTAGACGGTTGACATACTTAGAATTATAGCCCTCCCTACCAGGAGAGTCAGAGCTATAATCGGCCGCTTCACGGGTAACACGAGTCAAGTGCCGTTGCCTTTCAACTTCCGCCTCGAAAACTCAGCCCGCCACCAAAAGCTCCTCAAAAATGACCAATATGGTGTCATGATACACCACATCTTGTGCGCCTCACGGTGCATGGCATCCTGTGGGGGAGTTTGCCTGAGGGCCTCAACTTCGGCCGTCTTGGCATCAAGCTTAGCTGTAAAGGCAGTAACCTGAGTTCGTATCCGCAGCCTCATCCTCCACCCCACGACTGATCTCCAAGTCCTCCTCTTTTGACTTAATAGGGTTTCCAGCTCGAAATTTCGAGCCAAAGCAGTGATCAGCTGCTCGTCAATCTCTTTCAGCTTAGCCGCTCTCTTCTCCAAAAGAACCTCTGATTACTCAAGGCCCTCACGGAACGTCCGGAACTGGGGATCCTGCATAAGCATGTCTGCCAACGCCTGATGCTTGGAACGAACCTCCTTATACTTCTTTGCCATTTTGGTGAAGGTGGCCGCCTTCTTTTGCTCACTCCACCTCCTCTCCACCTCAAAGATGAGGGTCTAAAAAATAAGAGAAGAAACGTGTTAGTACGTACCACAGTCGCTTTTTACAACAAAATAAAAAATAGAGTTGAAAGCTACCTGCAAAGATGAGCCGGCTACCCGCCTCGACAGGTCCCTATCGCTGACACTTCTCAGCGACTCGTGCTCCACAGCCGCACACAATAGAGTCATGAAGTCTGCCGCGGCCTGCTCGCTATCTTCTAATAAATTGTATCCACCTGGGATCACAATGCGGCGGGTAGACCTGCCCTCCCTCATCTCCACACATGCCGAGTTGCCTGGTGCTTACCCGAGAGCAGATTCAGAGCCCGTTCTCTAAATATCCACAACCGCTTCACCAACAGTGGAAGACGGCCCTCCTCCAGGGGCACGAACTGAATGGGCGGCGGCAACTGTTCTCTGAAGAGTCGTTCGCCCAAAACGAATGGCCTCGGCCATAAAGTTTGACCTCGCCTCTTGGCAGGGCTTACTAGGCCTCCTCACGCCCTCGATCGCAATCCCTTTACCAATAATCAGTCACCGCTCTTTTTCTTAGGTGGCTCCTCTCTTTCAGAAGCCGCCTCCGCTGGAGCGACTTCAGATATCGGTGCGGGAACGATTTCAGGTGTTGTTGTTGCTGCGGACTCATGGTATCTCCACAGAAGCAACCTCAGGTACCGCCTCCAATGCAGCTACTAATGTAGCCCCTTGCTGAGGAGTCAAAAGGGGGCTACCTCTAGGTGAGTCGCCCACAACTATGTCTCCTCATCGGAGTCAGACTCCTCCCTAGTCGGGCCGGCATTGGTTTTCTTTTTCTTTGTCCTTCTAGAAGCACCCCGACCTAGAAAACGAAAAGCACATCAGGCAAGAAGGTCTCCAAGCCAAAAAAAATGAAAGGAAATAGGGAAGGTTGTTACTAGTTGGGTCGTAGAACCTACAACATTCAGGCCAAGTGCGGCATCTCTTCGCATACGGTATCAACCCCACCACCCACGACCTAATATCGTCGACGGGGAGGGGTGTGCGAGCCACCACTACAAAAAAGGGAAGAAAGTAAGTCAAGAGTGATTGGTTAGTCAGAACAGGGCGTCGCAAAATTACATGCAGAGATACTTACATCCTGCATTCCACGTCTCTGGAAATCCTTCAGGATCGGACACTAGATGGCTCGTCCTAACGTAAAAGAATTTATGCTAGAACTCACAGTTAGCTTTGTCGTCAGCCCTCACGACAAACGTCATCTTACCACGGCTCCTCAGTTGGATCATGGTACCCCTCATATAACTAGGTCTGAACATATGTAACAGGTGGTGAACAGAAACGATGGTCCCGGATTCACCCGCAAGTGTGGTAAGGATCCGACGCACCTTCAGGGCGTAAGGTGTGAGCTGAGCAAGGCATACATGATAGAAGCAGCAGAGCCCTTCCGCTAGAGGGCTAAGCGGAAATCTATACCCAATCCTAAGAGCATACTCATAAAATGTATAAAAATCGGGCCTATGCAATTGGCATAGTCCGTCCCGGTCGGAGCTATTTCGACATGACCGGTAATGTTGTATCTTGTTCTGATAACGTCCAGTTGAAACTGGTGTAAATCGCTCTGCTCCCAGGGATAAGAGGGGCATGTCGTATTGAAGTCTTTCCTTACACTCAAGTCCTTCGGTAAAACATTGTTCACCGTTAATACGAGAGTTTTTTCCGTTCCTTCCCCTTCACCATCGGAAGAGGACAGAACTCTAGAAGGAGCACTATCCTTATCCTTTTTTCTTCCTTGACAGCGTTCCGCCATGATATATATTAAGAGAATAAAGTACTAACAATGAGAGATACAATTTCCAGAAATGGTATTTGTCTAAAAGCAATGCAACTATCGCAAGAAAGAAGGATGAAGAAAGAAACAAAGGGAAACTCGCCAAAGGTTCGAAAGATGAATCTCTTTGAACCACTCCTCTACTTATAGGAGTAAGGCACAAGAAAATCGAATACTGAAATCGGTGCGGGAAACCGAAACATCACGTCATGTTCTGAACAGTCTCGGGAACATGTATAATGATGATGCATGTGACTGGTGACATCACCTTAAAAAGGGGGGTCGCATGTCAACGACCCAACAAGTATTATTCATGCTCGTGCTCTGCGAAAGCGGCGCCTATGGGCGTGGTCAAATTTTGGTAAAAAGCAAATCGTGCATGTCCGTCCATTGAAGACGGTTGCGAGTACGTCTCCAACGAACGAAGGACTAACTATATGGGGTAAAATTTGGCTCATAGCATCCCCACGTCAGGTGGGCATGTCACCTATGATAAGGGCGACCCAAGCAAGGTCGCGACCCAAATCGGTGAAGATGAAGTGACGTCGTTTATCACCTGACCCTTTTACTGAGTGGAAGCCACCAACTTTTGTACTTTTTAATTATTTCAAGGAAGATTTCCTATTATATAAAGGAAACATTCCCATTGTAATAGGCATTAGGAGGATAGTTCTCGAATACTACAATCTCTCTATCTCTCTCTATCTCTATTTCTCTCTCTCGAGCTCCTAACCATTGGTTCCTTCTTAAACTAAGTCTATTTTATACTCATTTATAGATCTACAAAAACTCTCGAACCAATAGTCATCTCTTGTGCTTATTATATTTGATTACGATTTACCCATATATATTTTCGACTGTTTTTAGGCTTACAAAATAGAAATATAATTTTTGAGCAAAATAGTCTCTTTTGGTTTTTTGCTATCTAATTTATTGTCATTGAAGATTTGCTTTATTAGCGTATGCGTGACATCTGATTATTTCGATCCTAATAATCTTCTATTTTTGTAGTTTCTAAAGTGTTTATGTTTGATATTTTTTATGGTAATGTACCTTGCTAGTCCCGCTATACAATGTTAGCAAGTTGATAGAAGTAGTTAGAAAATTAAGGAACGTCGATATTGGAGTTTGCGTTTGGAAGTGATCATGAAATATTTGAAAGAAAAGAACGTTTGAATTTCATGGAAATAGGAAGAAAGACTGAAATGAATCAATCAGTTTCTGTTTATGACACAATAATATGCATAGCAGATAGTAGGTAGTCTACTTCATGAACCATATTGCAAATATAAGGCTAAGTATATTTCTCTCTCTGCCTTTCTGTTCTGAAGACAAGTCAGAGAAGAACAGTAAGAGAGTAAAATCAAGAAGAGAAAAGAATAATGACGTAAGAAGTAAGTATACACAGACGTGCATGAGAAAAACTGATAAGGAAAGCGTGTGATTTGTATTTATCATTTCATCTTCGACCTGTAATTCGCCTTTTAATTTGGACATCTCGTTCCCTCCAAGTTTGTCTTATCTGATGGCGACAAGTACAATACATTACGAATTGAATTTTATGAATTTCTACAATATTTAACTTAATATATACTCCAATGGATAAGTTTCGAGCTAAATATTTTTATGTGTGTTTGGCTCAAAAGTTATTTATGTACTTTACAAGTTTAAAAACAATAAAAAATAAATAAGGTGTTTAGCTCAAAGTTCTCATATACTTTTTAAGCATAAATCAATTAAAATAAACGGAAAAGGGTCAGAACTGCCCCTAACGTATTTACGTCAGTTTAAAAATGCCCTCCGTTAACCTATTTTGAAAAAAATGCCCCTACCGTTAAAATTCTGGCATATTTGTGCCCCTAACGTATTGACTCCAGTTTAAAAATGCCCCTACCGTTAACCTATTTTGAAAAAAATGCCCCTACCGTTTTAAATATAAGTACAGTCAGTTGTTAGACTTAGGGGCACAAATATGCCACATTTTTAACAGTAGGGGCATTTTCTTCAAAATATGTTAACGGGGGGCATTTTTAACCTTGAGTCAATAAGTTAGGGGCAGTTCTGACCCTTTTCCCTATAATAAATGGAAGGCCAATCATAGAAGATCGTAATAAATCATAATATCAGATGGAAAATGTAAGAGACAAATGTTATAAGTTAAGGAGGGGGGAGGTGGAGATATTTTATTGATTGAGATTGACATGGTCTGGCTCTCCGTTGAGAGGTTCAGAACCTTACAGTGGTTTTCTTCCCCTCTTTTAGAAGTGGAGGTGAAGAAGATGAAGCAGCCCCCTTTTAGGGTTCTTTCTCTTAATATATAGTTGTGAATCTTGCCAGCTGGCTATGGACGGTCGTAGCTGCATCGAAGGGACGTTCGTGAATAATGAGTAGGCCGTGGTCTCGCTAACTAGGTCTAGTAACCTCGGAATACATTTGTCGGCTAATGATTATATCTTTTGTTAGCTCGAACGAGCTTGGGAGCCAATTAGACATGCTAATTATCACGGATCTGATTTCGACCCATATAGATAGTCCCAGCGCTTATCGAGGTCCTGCCTCGGTCGAGCTCGATGAGCGGACTACGCCGGTTGTATCCTGAAAGGCTCGAGGGTGAGGGCCGAATATTTCCTTGGCCTTGGTCGTGATTGAATACGACCACAGCTATTTAAGCTGCGGACATCATATTGTAGAAGTTGACGGCCGTAGCCACTCTGCAGGGACGATCCTCGACTACAATGCAACTGATGTTAGATGAATTCACATTCGACGACCGTAGTTACAGTCCTTTGGTTGGTTTTTGTACGAGCGATTGGCCATGGCCGTTTGCATATCTGAAATGGTCGTGGCTGCTTATTTTCATATATTTTCTTTTGGTAGGAGACCGTAGTCACCTTATTGTTAAGGAATGGCGATAACCGTTTGTTGCTTTGAGAGGGCCGTAGTCGTCCTTACTTGGAAGATGGCCGTAGCCTTGTCGTATTCAGGAGATGGCCGTGGCCGTTGTTACTTCAGAGATGGATGCAATCAATATTATTTTTGGTGGCGGTCGTAGCCAGCATTACTTTGAAGATGGTTGTAGCCACTATTGATTTAGAGACGGCCGTTGCCAATTACATATGTTTGGGGAGGATACGATTATGCTTGCCGCGTATAAGGAAGGCGTCATATGCTTAGTGACGCATGGGGCGTGCTTTTGGTGTCTTAGGACCGTTACAACCGTTTCAAGGGTGACGTGTCGATTGACGGTTGAGTGGCAGTTCCATGGTATCTGTCATAATGATGTCCATTACTGTAGACCCGAACCGTTTTGCGGTTAGTCAGGCAGTAAATGATGGCTTTGGGGATTCATAAAAGCCATTTATGCTTTGCCTATAAATAAAGGGTTTTATCATTCAGTTCTTACTTTTCCAATTATTTGCTTAAGTGAAATTCTAAGAGAGACAGCTTTTCTTGTTCTCATATTACTTCATCTTTTGCTCTTTGTTACCTCATTCTTCGTCGTTTATCGTCCGATCTTCATCTCCTCTTGCTTTTCTAGTGAACTTTGCTCACTTCCTTTTACTATATTGACAATGGCGAATAGCTCTCGTTCCGATATTGCTCTGGTGGCAGTTCCAGCGACTGAGGGTCCGTCTACGGTGGTGAGAACCACCAATTCGGCGGATATTAACAGGCTCCCGTCGGTGACCAACATTTTTTATCTTCCCGGTGGTCCGACTATGAAGGAGAGGACCAAGTAGACGAAGCCCCATTGATGGGGCAGGTTGGCATCGCCCAACTAAGGGATCAGTGTGACATTCCTCGTTTCGCTGACATCGTGCTCGCTCGGAGCGGGGAGAGAGTACATGTCGACCACCGAGGGTATTGCCTTTTCTACGCCTACCTTATTAAGTTGGGATTCAAGCTTCCTCTTTAAATGCTAGTAATGGACTTCTAGCACCACTATAGGGTATGTCCCGGCCAGCTCGTCTCTTCCTGCTACAAGCTGTTGGCGGTGTTGATAAAATATGCGGAGTTGTCATGGAGAGAGATTACCCTTGAGCACGTACTAACTCTCTACGCCCCCTAGAGGGTTCGAGGCACCATGGTTCGGTTGGTCCCTCGTGGGGCCAGTAGCTTAACTGCGAAACTTAATGACGAGGTTCACACCCGTCCTTATGAGCACTTTTTCTACATTAGGACCGAGCACCTGGTGGCTTGTGCTACCGACTTCCTAGAGGAATGGAACCATGCACGTAAGCTCCTTTTACGTTTGTCTCAATTTCTTTTGGTTATATGTCTTGTTTCATGTTCGTACTACTGAACTTCCTCTTGTGTTGTAGCTGGAGGTGCACCGCCGGAACCATTTTCCGGCATCTGCGAGTGGGTCAAGGTCGTGCTTCCTGTTACAGCGAGAATTTGTGTGTGGGCATCTTTCTGGGAGGTCCATGGCCGTAGGCCGGCTACTGGAAAGAATCTGACTTGTTGTGTTGCTCTTGTTTCATTGTACTTAGTTTCTTTCCCTTGACCTTTCTTCCTTTGCTGGTTAGAAAGACCACGTCGCGGGAGGGCTCCTCCGCTTGCTTTCCGCAGGCTGGGGGCGATTTCCCAATTGGTTGCAATGCCAGCGCCTCACCTCATTCTGAAGGAGACCTCGGTTGAATCCTTAGCGACTCATTCTCCATCACGGTCCATACATCGAGTTGAAGAATCTTCAGGTGCCTGCGATCCAGGGTGGAGTTGCCACCGAATGAAGATGAGGAAGATGAGGAGAGGCCGATGGTTCGGCGTAGGGTGGCGCTCACCCTGGTTCTTCCAGTGGTGATTAGCTTTGATTCTCCGCCATCGGAAGTGAAAGGGGATACAGCGGATCCTGCCCCAGAGGGCGAGCATTTAGTGGGGGTTGCCCCGGTTGGATTAGGCCAACGTGACACAGTCGTTTCGGTAATTCAAATTTCAGCTCCTGTTGCTGAGAGGGAAGGTAGTTCCTCAGCAACTGTTTTGGTGGAAGAGACGGGCGCTAATTTTTTGGCGAGTGCGGGTGCTTCAACCTCCCGAGCAGCGAAGGCCTCGACTTCTAGGGCGGTGGAAGGAGGGGGCGCCTCAGTAGAGGAAGATGATTCTGAGCCCAACTTTGACCCTGAGGACGTTCGCCTATTCCAAGAGGGTTATACTCACCCCAGTGGTACAGGCCAAAGGGGATTATCGCTATGTGGAGATTCCGAATGAGCAGAACCTACTGCTCGAGGAGGAGAATCTGGTGACGTTGTTCGAGGTTATGTGCTCGGAGGTGGAGGCATGTCCTTGAGGGGCATCTCAGATGTTGGGTTGATGGGCGAGGTGGCCGCTCTGGTATAAAGGTATGTGTGAAGTATTGGTTTATTTCCTTTCTTAGTATGTCTTCTTGTATTAACTGTTGTTCTGTTTGCTTTAGTCATTCTTATTGGATGTGGAGAGCATCCGTTGGGCCAACGTCCGCTCGGCGGTCTTTGTGCGGTTATTGTACAAGCACCGCCGCTATCGAGACCGGTGTCGTGACTTGCGTGAACGCTTAAGGAATGACCCGCGGAACCGGGAGTTGGTAGAAGAGCTGGCGAGGAGGGAACTTCATACGTTGCAGACCCTTAACAGGGTAAATGCTCTCGAGGGGCAGCTCCGTTCAAAGAAATGAGGAGATAGACGCTAAGAGGAAAGCGGCCATTGAGAGAGAGCGCCAAAATCAGGCTACAGCAGCAGCGACCGCTGAGGCTTTGACTAGGCAGGTGGCTACCATAGAGACGGAGACTGTAGCCTTGAGGAAGCAGGCAGAGGATGCCCTGGCGAGGGTCAAAGCACTGCAGGCGACTAGTCGCGCCCAAGAAAGAGAACATGGATTGGAGAGGGATGCGGCTATTTTTCGAGAAAGGGCGCTAGAGGGGCTCATTGCTGCTTGCGAGCAGGACGCCCATGCTGCGGCGGATCGGATTGCGGCCTTCGAGGCCGATAACCAATGCCTGAGGGATCAGGCTGCTTCTTTTGGTCCTGCTCGCAAGCTTTGGACTTACGCCGAGGCCCAGCTCGGCGTGTATAGGAGGTTGTGGAAGTTGGCGTTGTGCATGAGGCCACCTATGAGGAAGCCCGTCAAAAGGCTCGTGATGCTCGCCTTGACTGCGGTTTTGATCCATCTATGTCCGAGGCTGATGATGGTGCCAAGGATGCTGACAATGTTGAGGGGGCGCTGGTGGCGCCGAGTGAATAAAGAAAAACTTTGTAATATTTTTTTAGTTTTCATTCTCTTTTTCTCTTTCTTTTATTTTTTGTTGCTATTTGGCTATCTTTTATCTTTTTTCCGTCCCTAAGCCAATGTAGCTGGGGGTACCCCTTGTAGATATTGTAAATATATGCGACTTTCTTCCTTTCTATTTATTTTGTATCAATTTCGTACGTTTCTTCTTTGCGCTCATTCAAGGGGGCCATGCCTTAGAGTTTTTCTAGTGAGCATGCTAATGGTTTTTACCGGTTAGGTGATTTCGACCATTGTCGAATTGGTTCCTTGCCTTAAGAGGAAATTGGTGTAGATGGCACTGGCCATAAGTAGACGTTTAGGGTCATCGCCTTCTTCCCCTTGGTAGGAGCGTGTTGTAGCCATGTTTGGGCGGTGGCGCCACATAGCCTTAATCCCAGTTCGGGCTTAGTCAGACTACTAGCTGTGGTGATGAAAAGCACGGCCTTGTAGTTCGACTTGGGCCGAACTTTATGTGGGCCGAAACTTTAGTTTTAAGTTAGTCGTACTTACTTGAATGGCGGGGGCACTTGGCCCGAGCTGGGGTTCGACCGTGGTTGAACAATTGGGGGGCGCTCGGCCTCTTCTGATCGCGGCCCAGCTCTTAGCTGCGGAGATGTATACTCTTGGCTTTGATTCGATCGTGGTTGAGTTTGTGACTCTTGCGATGGAGGCGTGTAGCCTGAGTCCTAGTTGTACTCGTAAATTGAAATTTCAGGCGAGTGTACGTAGCCTGAGTTGTCGTTCAACCGTAGCTGAACCTTTTGCATCTTTTAATGGAGAAGGAACTTGGCCTGAGTTCCAGGTCAACTCGTAGTTGAACTTTTGGGCGAGGGCACGTAGCCTGAGTTGTTGTTTACTCGTAGTTGAAACTTTTGTATTTCTTAATGGCGAAGGCACTTGGACTGAGTCCCAGATCAATTCGTAGTTTAACTTTTTGGGCGAGGGCACATAGCCTGAGTTGTTGTTCAACCGTAGTTGAAACTTTTGTATTTCTTAATGGCGAATGCATTTGGCCTAAGTCCTAGTTCAACTGGTAGTTGAACATTTTGGGCGAGGGCACATAGCCTGAGTTGTTGTTCAACCGTAGTTGATCCTTTTGTATTTCTTAATGGCGAAGGCATTTGGCCTGAGTCCCAGTTCAACTCGTAGTTGAACTTTTGGTAGAGGGCACGTAGACTGAGTTGTTGTTCAACCGTAGTTGAACATTTTGTATTTCTTAATGGCGAAAGAAATTGGCCTGAGTCCCAGTTCAACTCGTAGTCAAACTTTTTGGTGAGGGCACGTATCCGAATTTGTTATTCAACCGTAGATGAACCTTTTGTATTTCTTAATGGTGAAGGCACTTGGCCTGAGCCCCAGTTCAACTCGTAGTCGAACTTTTTGGCTAAGGCACTTGTCCTGAGTCCCAGTTCAACTCGTACTTGAACATTTTGGTGAAGGCACGTAGCCTGAGTTGTTGTTCAACCGTAGTTGAACCTTTTGTATTTCTTAATGGTGAAGGCACTAGGCCTGAGTCCCAGTTCAATTCGTAGTCGAACATTTTGTTCTCCCGCACAGCCCGCTTCATGTAGAGCATTTGGATTTGATTCTGGTTTAGGATCTTACACGACTCATGCTTGTAGTCTTCTTGACTGATTCATATAGGATACACCGTCATAGATCTCGGTTCAAGATGCTTTTGTGCTTTATTCCTTTTTGGCAGGATCCCAGCTAAAAGAGTGGTGAGGTACCTTATGCGCATTTTTCCCCGTATGAATGGGTGATCTACTTCGTCTTCTTCTTCTTCCCCTTGCTCGGAGACGCGGGATGTGGAAGCAAGCTCATGTCGAGGCTTTTGATCCCCTTCTATCTGGCGTGCCGCTCAGGCCTGTTCGAGCTAGGTTGTTTTCTTTCCTTTTTGGTCCAAGGATAAACTACGCGATTTTGTTATGAAATCCCCATAGATGGCGCCAAATTGTTTAGCTCAAAGTTCTCATATACTTTTAAGCATAAATCAATTAAAATAAATGGAGGGCCAATCATAGCAGATCGTAATAAATCATAAGATCAGAGAGAAAATGTAAGAGACAAATGTTATAAGTTAAGGAGGGGGGAGGTGGAGATATTTTATTTATTGAGATTGACATGGTCTGCCTCTACATGGAGAGGTTCAGAACAGTGGTTTTCTCCCACTCTTTTATAAGTGGAGGTGAAGAAGAAGATGCAGCCCCCTTTTAAGGTTCTTTCTCTTAATATTAATAGCTGTGAATCTTACCATTTGGCGATGGACGGCCATGGCTACATCGAAGGGACGTTTGTGAATAAGGAGTAGGTCGTGGTCTCGCTAACTAGGTCGAGTAACCTCGGAATACATTTGTCAGCGAATGATGATACCTTTTGTTAGCCCGAACGAGTTTGGGAGCCAATTAGATATGCTAATTATCACGGATCTTATTTTGACCCATACACAAGGGTAAATCGTAATCAAGTGTAATGAGACCTAGAGATGATTGTAGCTATATGATCACCTTAGATCTGATAATACAAAGAAATAACAAAAGCTTGAAAACTTGAGAGAGAGAGAGAGAAAGTATGTGCTAGAGATAGAGAGAGTAAGAGAGTTGTATTCTTTAGAATAACACTCATATATCCATTATAATATGAAGGTCTCCTTTATATACTAGGAGGTCTTCCTCGAAATAATCAAAGAAAAAGTACAAAGCTAGGTGGCTTCTTCTTACTGAAGAAATACGACCCTAAACGACGTCGCCTTTGCTTTATTGGCTGGGTCGTCCCCTTAATCAGGTCGGCCTTACCGCAATGGATGTACCCACTTGGCGTAGGGATGCTAGGAGCCAAATTTTATCCAATACAGTTAGTCCCTCCGTTCGTTGGAGACGTGCTCTATGGCCGTCTTCAATGAACGGAAATGCATACTTTGTTTTTATGGAAATTTGGCTGCACCCATAGGTGCTTTTTTCGAAGAATATGAACATGTGAGATATGGTTGAGTCGTTGACATACGGCCCATTTTTTAGAGTGACGTCGCCCGTCACATGCGTCATCATTATAACTTTCCCAGAGGCGATCCAGAGTGTGATGTCACATTTTGGTTTCCCGCATCAGTTTTCGAATCATGCATTTTTTATTTGTTTCTTCATCTCTTTTTCTGGCAGTCGCTGCTTTATTTGAGAACTACCATTTCCGGGGATTGTACCTCTTGTCGTTAACACTTTTCTTCGTAAATCATACAATGGCGAAACGTCAAGATATTAAGAAGACTAAGGACAAAGCCCTTTCTAGGGTTCTGCCTTCTTCTGGTGGTGAAGAGGAAGAGTCAGACAAAGTTTTTGTCCCTTTGTCGGTGAACAACATACTTCCGAAGAATATGAGCACCTGAAACGACTTTAATAAAAAGAGTTTAACTCCCCCTTGGGAGCACAGTGAATTGATGCAGTCCCACTTGGATGCCCTTAGGGAAACGTACAATATCTCGGATCAAGTTGAAATGGCTCCGGCTGGAAGGGACTACGCCAATGTGCATAGGCCTGGATTCTGCATGTTCTATGAATATCCGATTCAGATTGGATACAACTTCCCACTCAACCCCTTAGCGGAGGAGCTCTGCCACTTTTTCAGGGCATGCCCGAGTCAACTCACGCCTTATACTTTGAAGGTGTGTAGAAGTTTTACCACATATGTGTCCAAGGTCGGGAGTGTGGTTTCGGTTCACCATATCTTGTAGATGTCCAATGCAAGCTATATGAGGGGTAACATGCTCCATTTGACGCGTTGTGGTATGAAGAGTTTGTAGTGCAGTCCGATAATAAAGCCAATCGCGGCTTCTGGAAAAGATACTTCTATATCAGGACGGAGCACATGGTGTCTAACCCCGAAGGGTTCCCAGAAACATGGAACTCGGAATGTAAGTACCCTTGTGTGTGATTTTACAATGATTCTTGTTACGAAGACTCAACCATTAATGATTCTTTGTCTTCTTTTTGTAGTGGCGGCTCGCTCCCCTCGAACGATTGACGACATTAGGTCGTGGGTGGAGAGGTTGATACCATGTGCAGTGGAGTGCCGTACTGGGCCGAATTTCGTAGACAGCACGACCCAATAAGTAATAGTCTTTCCTCTTCTTCTCTCTTTTCATTTGCCTCAGCTTGAAGATTTCTTCATTTCTGTTATTCAATGTACCCGCATTGGCAGGTCTGGGCATTTCTAAGAAGGCAAACAATAAAACCATTATTGGCCCGTCTAGTGTGGAGTCTGATTCCGATGGGGAAGATATACTCCTTGTAGGCTCTCCTAGAGATAGTTCTCTTTCGACTTCACGGCAGGAGGCTGAGCCGGAGGTGGCGCCTAAGGCAACGCCTGAAGCGTCGCCTGAAACTATGTTAGAAACAGCGCATGTGGAAATGCCTGAGGCTGCACCTAAGACGACGCATGAGATGGCGTCTATCCCTAACGTGGTTCTATTAGAGCTGACCCTACAACCTGCGGAGGGATTTCATTAGGTTAAGAACCTCTGGAACGAAAGAGGCGACAGTTTCTAACTAGGAAGGAAAAAATGACTCGGGATGAGAAGGTTAGTTTACCTCATCGTGAGTCAAGGTCGGTTTTCATGGCTGAGGCCATCCGTTCATGGAGGCCTGCTCCTAGAAGGAGTGTTTTTACCGATGTTAACCTAGCCGGTATCTACGAGGGCGAATCACCGGCCGCTGCGAAAAGAGTGGGCAGAGATGCATAGAGGGCGATCCAGGATGCCGCTGTTGGGGACGCGGGTGAAGGTGGAGGAAACTCAAAGCATGTGGAGATTACGGCTGGTAGGTCTACCCGTCGTATCAAGATTCTTAGAGGCTACAATCTATTGGAGAATTATGAGCAGGTAGCTGCGGAAACGACCCATTTGTGTGCGGGCAACGAGAGTGAGGCGTTAGCGCGAGTTAGTGATAGGGACTTATCTTTGAAGGTCACTGGCGTGGCCTTGCATGTAGCCTTTTGACCCATTTCTTTTTCGTGTTGCGGGGCGGCTTAACAATCTACTTACTTTTTCTTTAGTATTTTTCAGACTCTCATTTTGGAGGCAGAGAGGGGACGACACTCGCAAATGAAGGTGGCCGCCTACAATAAATTGCTGCAGAAATACAAGTAGACCCGTGAGGCGCATCAGACGTTGGCTGATGAGTAAAAGCAGGGCCCCAAGTATAGGGTAATTCGTGAGGGCCTTACGCAATCGGAGGAGCAGCTAAAAAGGCGAGTGGTCGAATTGGAGAAGTTTGACAAGCAGCTCGTGGCTGTTGTTGCACGGAACACCAAGTTAGAGATCCTTCTTCAGTCAAAGGACAAAGAGTTGGAAATAAGCCGTGTAGTAGCTACGGAAGCTTCCACATTGCAGACGTGGGTCACGGCCCTGACTATTGAGCTTGATGCTAGGACGGCCGAGGTTGAAGTCCTTAGGCGAACTGCCCCACAGGATGATGTGCATAATGAATCTTACCAGATGTAGGTTTATGAAGAGGCTTGATTAGTCGTAATTAGCGGTAGGTCGAGCCTCTAAGGTGGATATCGAGGGACGGCAGCACTCAGCTCGTCTTCCCCGTGAAGCACCCGGTTTCAGTTCTGACTCACAATATGGGGAGGGATGCAATTCTGCAGACGTCGACCGCTTGGAATCTAGCTATTGGATTTCTAAGGCTTATCGACGTGGCAATGATAACAGACCGGGCGGTGATCAGGCGGGGCGATATGGGTGAATGTGTACATGTATATATATCTCTTTTTGGATGTAAATGAGACCTCTTTCTAGGGTCAAACTTAAGTACATATATATTTTTGAATATAATGAAATATGACCTTTTGACGCTGCTATTCTTCTTTTGCTCCTCAGATTTTTATTGTATTTCTAACTGCCGCTTTCCTGCTTTCTGTCGTAGTTGATTTAGGTTGGCACTTTGTGACGATGGCCTTAGCCGAATAGGATCAATTGCCATAGCCATATTGGTGACTTCAACCGTCGTTGAATAACTTGTTTGCCATAGTCTAAACTAGGTCGATTGTTAGCGGCAATGGCCTTGGCCGTAATACAGTCGATGGCCTTAGACATGTAGGTGACTTCGACTGTCATCGAATCACTTTATATCGTGGTTGAAACTAGGTCAACTATTAGTGGCAATGGCCTTGACCCTAATAGAGCCAATGGCCTTAGCCATATAGGTGACTTCGACTGTCGTTGAATCACTTGTTTGCCGTGATTGAAACTAGGTCGACTATTGGCGGCGATGGCCTTGGCCATAATAGAGTCGGTGACCTTAGCCATGATAAAATTGATGGCCTTAGCCATGTAGGTGACTTTGACTGTCGTCGAATCACTTATTTGTCGTGGTCGAAACTAGGTCGACTATTGGCAGCGATGGCCTTGGCCATATTAGAGCCAATGGCCTTAGCCATGATAAAATTGATGGCCTTAGCCATGTGGGTGACTTCGACAATCGCGAATCACTTGTTTGTCGTGGTCGAAACTAGGTCGACTATTGGCAGCGATTGCCTTGGTCATAATAGAGCCGATGGACTTAGCCATGATAAAATTGATGGCCTTTTATATATTGGAGATGGTCGTAGCCCTTCATAAAGTGGAGATGGATGTAGCCATTTATACATTGTAGATGGTCTTAGCCCTTTATTCATTGGAGATGGCCGTAGCCCTTTACATATTGGCGATGGTCGTAGCCCTTTATACATTGAAGATAGTCGTAGCCTTTTACATAGAGGCGATGGTTGTAGCCCTTTATACATTGGAGATGGCCGTAGCACTTTGCACATTGGCGATGGCCGTAGCCCTTTATACATTGGAGATGGTCGTAGCCCTATATACATTGGATATCAAGCAAGTCCAGTCACACTTTATCATGTCGGTTTGGAGAGCGTATGGATAGGCTGATATGGTAAACTTGCCCCTGAAATATTTCCAGGTGTCCCCTCTGCCGCCTCGTTTAAACCTCCCCGAGAAAACCCAATTTGGGACAAAACTCATGTAAGGGAAAAAGCGTACGACTCAGGAGACGCCTTTCAGAAGTGGAAATACTTGAGGTTGGCGACGTTCCAATTATTTTTAGAGCATTTTTCCTTCAATTGGTTCCAACCAGAATGCTCCTTTGTTGGTTGTTGCTGTGATTTTGTAGGGTCATTCCCAGTTGGTGCCCAATGTTTTCCTTCACTTGGGTCTTTGGATGCCAATGTCTTGGCTTTGAGAACGTAGTCTCCCACTTTAAGTGGTCTTATCTTCGCCCTCTTGTCATAGTATCTATCGACTTGCTATTTTTTGGCTGCCATCCTTATGTGGGCCATTTGTCTCCTCTCCTCGGCTTCATCGAGGTCTTGGAGCCAATTTGTGTCATTTTCTATTCCGCTGATGTGTGAATACCTTAGGCTTGGTTCACCGACCTCGACAGTATGACTGCGTCGGTTCCGTAGACGAATGAGTACAGTGTTTCCCCTGTGATGGATTTGGGTGTGGTCCTATGGGCCCACAAAAATTCGGGTAGCAACTCGGGCCATATACCATTGGCGTCTTTGAGCTTCTTCTTCAATATGTTTAATATTATTTTGTTGGAGGATTCTGCCTGGCCGTTAGCGGCGGGGTGATACGGCGTGGAGAGTATCCTCTTGATGCTCCATTTCTCAAAGATTTGGTCATTTTTTGACCGATGAATTCTCGTCTGTTGTCACAACTCATTTCTTTGGGGATGCGAAGCGGCATATAATATTATTCCATATGAAGGCGAGGACCTCCTGCTCCCGTATTTGTGCGTAAGCACCTGCTTCCACCCACTTAGAGAAATAGTCAGTTAAAACTAGCAAAAATCGTACCTTTCTTCGTCATGCTGGGTAGGGGCCGACTATGTCCATTCCCCATTTGATGAAAGGCTATGGAGAGGTGACTCAATGGAGGGGCTCTCCTGGTTGGTTTATCATGGGGGGCGTACTTTTGGCATCGTTCGCACCAGCGAACGTATTCTGTCGCATCCTCTTTCATGGTTGGCCAGTAGTAGCCAGCCCGTATGATGCATCGTATGAGGGCGTGGTTTCCTATACGGGTGCCGCAGTGGCCCTCATGTACTTCTTCGAGTAGTGGCCTCGTTTGATGCGGCCCTGGGCATTTGGCCAAGGGTCCGCCAAACATCCTTTTGTAGAGGTCATTATTTATCAGGCAATACTGGGCAGCATGCGCGTGGAGCTTCTTTGCCTCTTTTTTTCGAGTGGTAATGTTCCATCCTGTAGATAGGATACAAACTGGTTGCGCCAGTCCCATGTCATGTTTAAAGAGAATACCTTAGTGTGGTCAATGGCTGAATGGAGGAGGGTGACCACGCTTTCTTTGTCAAAGTCTTTAGTGGCCACGGCCAGCTTTGCTATACTATTCGCTTCAATATTCAGTGCCCTCGGAATTTTCTCGAAGTAGCATTCGTCAAACTCGGACATCAATCTATAGATTTCTGACGATCTGACGAGCCCCATATTTGATGGATAGTTTCATACTTGCAATAACAGCCTCATACTCAGCCTCATTGTTAGTCATCTCAAGGCATCGTATGGACTGGCGAATTGTTTCGCCCGTGGGGACTTTCAAGGACAAGTCCTGGTCCCGATCCTAACGCATTGGCCCAACTGGCGAGCCGGCCTGATAACTTAGGCTTGTGTAAGACGCAACTTAATGGGAAGGTCGTTACCATTTTTATGGGGTGGCATTAAAATAGGTCTGTAGCTTTCGTGAAGCTACTACCAGTGAGCGCCAATCTCTTTGGGTGTAGGTACCGTGTTTCGGCGTCCACTAAGGTTTTGCTAATGTAATAGATAGGAGATTGTGTACCTTTTTTCGCGTACTAGGACGGCGCTAATGGAGACCTAAGATACGACCTGATACACCAACAGGGGTTCGCCCGGGATCGCTTTGACCAACAGAGGCGGCGAGGACATGTACGCCTTCAGCTTCCTCAAGGCTTCGACGCACTCCTCGTTCCACTGTAGCCCTTGGTCTTTTTTCATCACATTGAAAAACTTATGGCACCTGTCGGAGGACCGTGAAATGAATCTGGATAGGGCGGCTATCCGCTCCGTCAATTTCTGCACTTATTTTTTGCTGCTTAACACTTAGGAGATTGTTTCTATTGCCTTAATCCTGTCTGGGTTGACCTCAATGCCTCGGTGTGCTACGAGGAATCCCAAGAATTTTCCTGAGGCCTATCTAAGGCTTCCTTCAGATGGTCGATGTGGTCTTTTTTCTTTGACGACTTTATCGTCGATATAGACTTCCATAGTCTTACCGAGTTATTCTTTGAACATCTTGGTGACTAGTCTCTGGTACATGGATCCCACGTTTTTAAGCCCAAAGGGCATTACCTTGTAGCAGTACGTTCCTCGGTGAGTGATGAAAGTCATTTTCTCTTGGTCCCTCTCGGTCATCATGATCTGATAATAGCCGGAGTAAGCGTCTAAGAAGCTTAGCAGCTCGTGCCATGCAGTTTCTGTATCAGTTGATCAATGTGGGGCAGTGGGAATGAGTCTTTTGAGCACGCTTTGTTCATGTCGGTGAAGTGCACACACATTCTCCAATTCCCACTTTTCTTTTTGACCGTGACGACAATAGCGACCCACTTAGGGTACATTGATTCCCTGATGGAGCCGTTGGCTAGAAGTTTGTCTACTTATTCACTGACCGCTTTGTTGATAGCGGCGTTGAATTTTCTTCTCATTTGTCGTACATGCAAGTGTAATGGGTCAACATTCAGCTTGTGAGTGGCGATGTCTCGAGGGATTACTGGCATATCTGAATGGGAAAAGGCAAAAGATCTGCATGGTTAGTTAGAAATTCACGGTACTTACTTGGATTAGTGAGGTTGTGCCCTATGTAGGCTTTATTTGTAGGATCGGCGTTGTCTATCTAGAAGGGGTCGAGATCCTCAACCATGGCCTTGCAGGGCTCCACGATGTCGGGGTCTCTGACAACATCTATTGTCGGGTCGACCTTAGTTCCCGACATGGCTGATTGCTATGCTTCCGTGCTGGCCCCTTTGAGCTATTTGGTATGGTCGCAGTCCTGAGCTATTTTATAGCATTCTTGAGCGGTTCGAGGCTCGCCTCGAATGCTGAATACTCCCCTTGGGGTGGGAAATTTGATTATTTGATAGAATCTTGACTAGACCGCTCTAAAGGCATGTATCCATGGGCGTCCGATGATGGCGTTGTATGCCGTTTCCTAGTTCATTACGTGGAAAATTGTTTCCAGCGTGACCCCTCCTACTAGAACGGGTAGTGATATCTTCTCGGAGGTTCGTTCTACTGCATTATTGAAACCAGTTAGTGTTATGCAGCGCTATATTATCCTACCCTCGAGTCCCCATAGTACGAGGACCCTCGGATGGATAAGACAGGTGTCGCTACCGTCATCAACCATAATTCTTTTAACATTTGTATCTGCGATACGCAAAGTAATAACTAATGCATCGTAATAAGGGAAAGACAAACCATCGGCATCGGACTTATCGAAGGTGATACTATCTTCGAAGTCGTCATACCATTTGTGGGCGATGGTTCGCTTCAGTTTGTGCATAGTGGTGAATTTGACGTGATTGATCATCGAATCATCGTCGTCTCCGATGATCATGTTGATTGTGCATGTTGGTGAAGGTGGCTTTGGTGGTCCGTGGGGTTGTTCCCGTCCACGTGCAAAGTTGATTTTTCCTTTGTCACTGAGTAGTTCCCTCAGGAATCCTTGGTTCAGCATCCTGGCCACCTCTTGCCGTAGGCCTATGAAGTCTTCGGTTTTGTGCCCTCGTTCCTGGTGAAATTTGCATAAGGCATTTGATTTTTTGGTGGCGGGGTTTGATTTCATCTTTGTGGGCCACTGTACTTTGGTCCCCAGTGCGTACACTCTCTATAAAGGGGACACACAGAAGTTATGTGCAGATAATAAAAGAGGCATACCTCGGTAGTTTCGTAGTGGGGCGAAATGTCGCTATAGTGCATCCACGTGCCTTGGTGGCGGTGGATGAGAAGATCTGACATAGGGTTGGTGCCTCTCCCTATTGGGACGTAGGATTTGTTCCCGTTGTCCTGCGTTGCGTCGGTCCCTCCTAATTTTTGGGTGTATAGTTGTTAAACGTCGGGTCGGCCCGTTGAGGTCGTCCTCATATGCACGTACCTCATTGCAGTAGGCATTGTGGATCTTTTCCCAGGTAATGTTATGATACTTCATGAGTCAACTTAGCAGTTTTGTGGTTGCCCTTAAACCGTCCCTATTTAACCCGTTCTGAAAAGCGGCGACTGCCATGCCTTCCGACACGTTTGTTAGGTTCGTCCTTACTCTGTTAAACCTGGCTAGGAAGCCCCTGAGTCCTTCTCCTGTGGTTTGTCGATCAACGAAAATGTCGTTGAATCTTTCTTCTGCTTTCTTTGCTCCTGCATGGGCAGTGACAAACTTGTCTGCGATTTCCTCGAACGTAGAAATGATCTTGGCTGGTAGCTGGGAGTACCAGTTTGGCGCTCCTCCTGTCAATGTTTCGCCGAACCTCTTCAGCAGCACGGATGGTACCTGTTCTTTCGATAGGTCGTTACCTTTTACAGCGTGACATAGTGGATCAAGTGGTCCTCGGGATCTGTAGTCCCATCGTACACTCTTAAATAAGGAGGCATTTTGAAGGTTTTTTGATGGGGTACGATGCAACCTCCTCCGTGTAAGGTTGTTCAATAAACCTCCAAACGTCACGCTTTGGCAGCAGCTTGGGAGCACCAGGGATCTTGTCTACCCTTTCTTGGTGTTCCTTCATTTGGTCACGAAGTGACTTGTTTTCGTTTTCCATTTCCTCCATCTTCCTGAGGATGATTGTGAGCGTACCGCCATTAGCCTGAGTATCGACGAGCACATGGTTTGCTCGTACGATCTTGGGTTCGTCCTCAGCTGCAGCAAGGTCCACTGTTGGCATGCATCTGACGTTGGTTTGGGGTGACTTTTCAACAAATCCACTTAGAGTACTCATTAACCATTCTTCCAGTAGTTTCTTGACCTCTAGGGGTGCTTTTTAGTTGCAGATGTAGAATCCTCCTTTTCGCCTAAGATCGCTAGATTTTCAGGTGTGGGAGGTTGGATCTCCCCATTCAATATGGTGCTAGGGGTTGCATTCAAGGCATCCTCTACACCGGCTTCGTTGAGAGGACCCATGAGGTCGGTTCTGACATTTGCTATCGCTTTCATACTTGCGTTGTTGTCGGCTTTGTTTCTGTGTTGTAGAGGAGGGTTTTCGATGGTTCTCTCGGTGCAAACTACGGTTTTAATTCTCAAAATTCCCACAGACGGCGCCAAATTGTTTGGCTCAAAAGTTATTTATGTACTTTACAAGTTAAAAACAATCAAAAATAAACAAGGGTAAATCGTAATCAAGTGTAATGAGACCTAGAGATGATTGTAGCTATATGATCACCGTAGATCTGATAATATAAAGAAATAACAAAAGCTTGAGAGCTTGAGAGAGAGAGAGAGAGAGAGAGAGAGAAAAAGTATGTGCTAGAGATAGAGAGAGAGTAAGAGAGTTGTATTCTTTAGAATAACACTCATATATCCATTACAATATGAAGGTCTCCTTTATATAGTAGGAGACCTTCCTCGAAATAATCAAAGAAAAAGTACAAAGGTAGGTAGCTTCTTCTTACTGAAGAAATAAGACCCTAAATAACGTCGCCTTCGCTTTATTGGTTGGGTCGTGCCCACACTTAGGTCGGCCTTACCACAATAGACGTACTCACTTGGCGTAGGGACATTAGGAGCCAAATTTTATCCAATACAATGTGTTTAGTCAATCTCTTAATATAAAATATAGAGTTTTGACAAAAGTTACTTGACTCACATGAACTCAAATCAATTAATCTACCATAGATCCTCCTTCGCATAAAACAGAAATTTAATTCATTTAAGATATATGTATTGACAATCAAATTATTTTTTTTTATATTGTGTTGAGAGGCGAATTTAGGATTTGAAGATAATGAGCTCCTATAATTACCTCAAGCAATTATTTAGTGAAAAAGAATAAGCAGGAGTGAACATAGAAAGTGATATTGCTTTGATATATATAAGTCGAATTGAAGCAAAAATAAGGTTCTTGATTAGATGGCTATTTTAATGGTACTATATAGAGAAAGGTCGTAGAAAAACAATCCGAATATTTGGTACATGAGTAAGATATTATGGAGGAGTATGTAGGAGGTGAAAGGCGTACGTACTTAATTAAGAGAGTCGTCAATATTATTATTGTACTACTAAGTTGTGATGAGGTTGGGGTAGTCGTACAATAAGAGATTGTTAGAGTCCCATCATTGTCTCAATAATATATAAAATGAGCTATAGCGTGAGAGTGAAAGAGGGATTCTTGTGCAGTATAATAGTACACACAGTAAGTAAGTAAGCTTTTAAACTGCAGAAGTTCCCCAGTCATGACGACGTTTCCCTTCTTCTGGGATTTTCTCGTTTTACTTCTTCCTTCCTTTTCTGGGATATTGAAAGACACTTTGGTGTGTGGAGTGCAGGTTTGCTTTGAGTTTTACAATTCTTGTATAATATTATATGTCAATATAAACATCTTCGCTTAATTATACTCAATTAATTGCATTAATGGACGCTCTAACCAACTGAGCTAAGTACGAGAGCTTATTACTCTCTTGTTTCAGTTCAAAATAATTAATCTCTTTTTTATGAATTTGTTATAAAATTCAAATATAATTACGAATGGTAAATTTACTGCAAGTATAGCTATGAATGGTAAATTTATTGAAAGTAATTTTACCAAAATATTTCAGAATATGATGTTTATGATTAGGAAAAAGTCATATTTTTTTATTATATAATTTATAAGAAAATAACATATATTAATTAAAGCTAAAAGTTGAACGTATTTAATTATGATCCAAATTTTATCCAAAGATGAGCACTAACCTACGAAGTTGACAGCCCTAGTGTCTTCACATACTATGAGTAAATTAACTGAATGGTAAATGAGGTGTATATTAGTGCATATGCGAAAATTTTGGAGGGATTTATATTATTATTATTATTATTATTATTATATGGAGAAGGAAGGAAAAGGGCATAGAAAAAGCCATGTTGACAAAAAGCAACAGTACTTTGCACGAAAGAAAAGAAATTCCATTACTTTAGGGAGAGTTGAAGAAAAGTTGATTTACATCCTCTACCATTTAATCCTATCTTCTTTTTCTCATTTTCAGCACTACAAATAACAAAGATTTGAAAACAGCCTTTTCTTCCATCTTTTACGAAAAGGAGTCTCTCTGATTACACTTCTTTTAGGAATTGCTATACAATGAAATTCGCCTTTCTCATGAAGTACACTGCCAAACTAAACATCACTTTCTTTACATGATCAAATAAATAAAAAGCTTGTTTCGTCATTTGATCAGCTGCTACCTAAATTAGAAATTAACTCAAATGCTGAAGAATATATATATATATAAAGTAGCAAAAAGAAACTAGTTAGAGGTTCTCTTGTCACAATATATGTGTGCTCATGGATTGGTGTAACATTATATTGGGTGTAGGTAAGTTTTTGAAGGGAAAGTTTTTTATTATGGTCATCCAAGAAAGATTACAATACAACAATAATAACAATAATTATCTAGTAATTTCCCACAAAGTGAGGTTTGGGGAGGGTAATATGTAGACGAGCCTTACCCCTACCCGAAAGGGTAGAGAGACTGTTTCCAATCGACCTTCGGCGCAGTGAAGGAGAGGAAAAACAAAAACAAAAACAAAAGAGCATTAGTAAATCCAACAAAAATAGCATAAATAATTATCTAAACGTAAGAAACATAAATAAAATAGCATGCAATAATATCAGACAGTAACTACCATAAATAACTACCATAAGGGAGACATAATCCAATACACAAATCATCTATGAATAGCCCTGCCAAGCCTCACCCAACCCCGGGTGAGGAGTACGAAAAACTCTAGGGGCCCCTATCCTACAACCCTGATACTAACCTCCAGACTTTCCTATAGGTCCATGTCCTCAGAAACCCGCATTCTAGCCATGTCATACCTAATCACCTCTCCCCAATACCTCTTAGGCCTCCCTCTGCCTTGCCGTGCGCCGACCATCGCCAGTCGCTCACAACTCCTCACCGGGGCATCAGGACTTCTCCTCCGTACATGCCCGAACCACCTCAGCCTCGCTTCTCGCATCTTCTTTAAGACATCTAACTAAAATTCACTATTTTTTGGGTCACATTTAAGACATCAAACTAAAATCTAGGAAACTAAAATATTAACCCGGCCGAAAAATACATATTTCGACTGAAAAATATATTATGTGGCTATCCTAATCATGTAATAGGCCTAATAAAATAGATTAAATTTAATAACCTATCTCAGTACTCATTTTAAACAAATTAAATTGTGCAGAAGTATGTGCCGAAATAATTAAACGCGTGTAGAAATATAATTTGTGCAGAAATTAAAACTCTGCATAAATTGAGATGAGAATTTTTAAAAATATTACGTACCTTGAGTGTTTCTTAAAATATTGTGTAAGTCTTTGTAAATGGTAGATATGTGTACAAAATGACTCGAATGCAACCGTTATAATAAACCTAAAACAAGAACATATGTCAAAATTTGTTGTATAAATTCAAACTCTTATTAAAGTTCAGCTAACTTTATCGAGCCGCACTTGGCTCCATTTCTTCTTTTATCTCTACCATAGTATTTAGTTGACATATCTTTTTTATGCGCAATAAGTTTAATGTTGTATGGAGTTAGAATAATTTTATCTTTGTGATTATTCATAATTATTTGTGTCATTTACCTCTATTTTAGCTTATCTGAGAATACCCTATTGCTTATATTTGAAACTTTTTTCAAAATATCCAACTAAAAATTAAAGCACAAGAAAAAAGTTTTGTTTACATCATATTTGTCGGTTTTTTCTTAAAAATAAGTCATACACTACCAAAGATACATTTCGACGACCACATTTTCACGTAAGACTATCAAATCAATTGTCCTTTGAAAAATTTATTATTTATCAAGATATATTAATGATAATTGAATCAAATAGTGATGAATAATTTAAGGACCTCAATTCAAAATATATTATTATTAACATGAAATAGATTCTTATACTTAAAAAAGGAAAATTACCAATTAAACTAGAATGTAAAGGTAAAGAACTATACTAAAGGAGCAAACGATTAATATTTACTATAAAAAATTTAAAACTTTGTATAAAAGTATATATATATATATATATATATATATATATATATATATATATATATATATATATATATATGTGTGTGTGTGTGTGTGTGTGTGTGCGCGCGTGTGTGTGTAATAATAAATTTAAAATAGCTATTCCTATATTCAGTTTGGTTCGATTTTTTAATTAAAACCAAAAGCAAACCAAATTTGATCGGTTTTTAGATTTCAAAACCAAAACCAAACCAAACTAAAAAGAATGAGTTTTTTTGGTCGGTTTGGTTTGATTTTCAGTTTGGTTCAAATTTTTGGATTTTTAATTTTATTAAGCCTATTAAATAATTATGAGAGTCGGATTAGATTTTTAGAGTTAAAAATATATATTACCTGGACATTTTTATATTTTAATTACCTTGAGAACTGAGTAGTAACTTTTGTATATAACCGTTCGTGATTTCTTTTGGCAAAATAATCTGACAAAATTAAACAATATGTTGACTGGGAATTTATACTTGATGAGAAACAATTTCTCCCAGACAATTTTGCATACTCATATTTCGGGAGAAATATAACTAAATAACACGATGTATTTATTTATTACCCATCTTATTAGAAGTTTCATTACGTCTTTTAAGATAAAAATGTAGGTAAAGAATGTTGAGTTGTCCCACATCGGAGGGATTTGAGGTCCTTGGTCTCCTTATATGGCTTGGGCAATCCTCACCTCATAAGCTAGCTTTTGAGGTTGAGTTAGGCCCAATGTCCATTCTTATCATGGTATCAGAGCCAGGCCCATCTCAATTATTATTGTCGATGTTGGGCCCCCATTTATGTTGTCCACGCTCCAGAAATCTCCAATGTCCATTCTTATCAAAGAACATTAACTCTCTACTTATTTTCAATAATATATATTTAGGGTCTCTCACGGCTGGTTAGCTCTAGTCCCTCTCAGTCTTTAATTTCCACCTGAAACCTAGCTAGATACCCTTCCCCCTTGTTTCTTCTCTTATTTTCTTACTAAAGATTTTGTGGTCCTATGAGGATTTAATTTCACGATTTATATCAAATAAATAAAATACTAGTAGTATGCTTTATAGATGCTATTGAAATTGAATAGAATGTTTAAATTGTTATCTTGTCCGCTTGTTCATATGTGTTGACTGTTGACCAACAATGGGAGTATTGTATCAGATATCATTTCGAAAGAAATTAATTACGTCCAACCAATAGTTCATAAAACGATTGACTTATGTCTTTTCAAGCATTAAATAAGTTGATCTTTGGGATGTGTTTGGTATAACGAAAATTATTTTTCGTGGAAAATATTTTTTAAGAAAATGTTTTCATGGAAAATAAGTAGTAATCTTATTTATTTTTCGCGGCTTGGTACGTAAATTAAGGAAAAAGACTTCTCAACAATATTCATAAATAATTCATATATAATAAATATGAAGCCATAAACTTTCAAACCAACAACCTTTCGGACCCATAAATTTCATAAACTTTCGAAACGCTAAGCATTCAAAACTGCGAAATTTCGAACCCGTAAAATTTTAGCCTTTATACCGATAAATAATAAAATTAAAACTAAAAAATATATTTCAATTTTTTTCTCCCGGGGAGGGGGAGAGGGATAGGGGCGGGGCTGGGGCTGGGGACAGTAAACGAAAAAAATAGAAATTTAAACTACAAAAAAAGTAAAAAAAAATTTGGCAGGAGGGGTTGGGGTGGGTGGTGCAGAAAAATAAAAATAAAGAAATTTAAAATTGCAAAAAAAAAAAGAAGAAAGAAATCAAGGTAAAAAAAAATATATTTTTTTTGCGCGGCGGGGAAGGGAGGAGGGAGGAGGGGGGATGGAGGGATAGTAGGATGGGTGGTAACGGAAAAACTGAAATAAAAATTTAAAAAAAAAAATTTTTGGAGAGGGGATGGGTTGGGTTGTTGAGGGTGGGGATGTTGAGAAGGATGTTTGGAAAATGTTTTTCCTTCTCTTGATAAGGAAAATATTTTTCTTCAATTGAAGGAAAATGAATTGATAAGGAATATATTTTCCAAAATATCCAAACATGAAAAAATTGGAAAATATTTTCCGGAAAATATTTCCTTCATACCAAACACACCCTTAGATTGACGAAATTTTCTATAGTATATTCTTGTTATATTTTATTGCAATTATTTTACATATCCCACTCTTTTACCCTCCTTACATGAAATAAATTTCTCAATTCGGAATGGAAGAGTAGTGTTAAGTTTGCTTCAAGTTCAATTGATTTTTTGTTCTTGTGATCAATAAGAAAAAAAACACAATGAGAAAAGGGGTCTATTGGTTTTGTGGCTTTTTGAAAATTTATTTTTAGTTTTACAACTCTACATCTTTTTCTACACATGAGATTTACTTTTACATATAGAAAATATGTCTTTTATACAAAAAAAATCTAAAAAATTATTTTTTTAATTTTAAAATTATAAAAGAGACATGATGTACTAATAACACATAAGAAAATTAAGGTAAAGTGCGTCACACTAAAACTCTTGTTACGTGTGGTGTCTAAAAGGTAATTGGACCATTCGATCTAGGGTACGCAGTCTATAATTTCATTAAGAAATTAATTATGTCTACGATTTAAACTCATGACCTTCTAGTTACACAATCACAGCACGTGCAATTATGCTAATATTCTCCCAGCTTCAAGAAAGAAAACTAAAATGGTGAATATAACATAGATGGAATGTTGTATATTTATCATAAGATGGAATGTTGGTGAAGAGGGTAGCCATTGAGAAAGGTGTCTCTCTTTCCCACGAAATGATGTACATGTACTGTTAAGTCAGTGAAAATTGCAGCTTCAAAAGCTACATTCCACTGAAACAAAAGAACAAATTAAAGTGGTCCCAAAATAATCAGAGATCCAAAAAAAAAATACCCTGATTAAAATTTCAGAACAGAAAAAGATTCCACAGAAGAACAGAAGAGAAGAAGATAGAAGAGAATTTCTCCCTTATTAATCTTTGTTATGGCCGTTGCAGTGTGCTAGCTAAGCTAATAGCTGGGGACGTTTCTATTTATTGAACTATCATTTTCTCAGCCACCAGACTTTGATAAACGAACAATATTCCTAAACCAAAAGGACCACAAATTATTTTATTCTCAAACAATTGATGTATACATTCATAGTATCGAAAATTACAAATAATTGAAATGCTGATTTGTCTAGTGCAACAAAATGTACACAAACATACAGAGGTAGACGTATATGGTCGGATGAGTGGTCACCCACATCCCGAAAATTCGGCAAAACTTTATATATATATATATATATATATATATATATATATATATATATATATATGTTTTCAAGAAATAATCAAATATTAATAAAGGTATATAAGCAATGATAAACTTATATTCAAGTGTAATAGTACTGCTTCCGTCATCGTCAAATTTTGGGTCTGTCTCTACGCACGCGGTGGCGAAACTACAGCATGTCAAGGGTGGTCAACTGATGATCACCGTTCGTCAAGAAATTATATTGTGCATACATGAAAAATATTAAATTTTAGAGGTATATAATAAATATTGATCATCTTTTTTGGGAGAACTTTTTTCACTTCGTTTAAGTTTGGACACCTTTGAAAAAATTACTCAATATGCATACGGCACACCAGCACACTTGCATATATCATGTGAATGTATAAAAGCGCATGGCGCGATTTGGTTGCATGGCAGTAATGAATTGAATGAACAGTAGTTTGACAGTAATGTTTGCATGCATGTAAGTCATGCCAATCTATACTTGAAATTCCAAATGCTATTTGCAGTCTACGTTTGAGGTCGAGAGAGCAATCTCAGTCCTACTAACAACTTAGTCCAATCTTGTTTGTCTCTTATCAAAGATATATATATATTGTTTAGTTGAACCAACTTGTTCTTTTTTTTTTGCGTACTTGGGTGTGAAAGAAATCTTGAAACGTATTAATTTGTTGTACTATGATTAATATTGAGTTGACAATAATATATTTGCTAGAATCTATTTTTCTTACGTACTTCTTTCAAATCTTGGATATATACCTTGTAACATATAAAGAGATTAAAAAAATCTAAATGGAGACGTGTATAAGAAGTGGATTAAATTAGTATCAAATTTATTTCTTTATCATGATATCAAAACCAAACTCATTTCATTTCATTTACCATAATAGGTTTTTGTCTTTACTTCGTCCAAGCCTTTCAACCATAAAATTCTTATCTGGTAGTCTCATTGTGTATAAGAAGTGGGGTTACTAGTCATATAATCACTTCTTTAACTCATGAGTTCTTCTGGTTGGAAATTAAATGAAACCCTTAAAGTTTCACTAAATAATGTCCTTTTGAGCAAACAAAATTTAAATTATCATAAGAAAAGGATATTGTACATATTGCTTAGAAAACATTAGGTGATCATATGCCTGATTCTTGGTGTGTGGTGTTGTTTCTCGAAATCTTTGCTAGTGAAATAGATATTTATTGAATTAATCGAGATGTGCTCAAACTGGTTCGGACCACTATTATTAATTTTGAGAAAAGGAACGAAGGGCTATTAGAAACCAGTCATTGATTTGGCAGAGTAAATGTAGAGTCATTTTCAAAGTTTCCAAGCCATTTGAAGAGTGATTTCCTAGTCACTGCTCTCTATACAAAAAGAAAATTTGGGGAATTACGTGCAGTGGGAAGAGGGGAAGCTCATTTTTGGATTTATCAGGAAAAAAAATATCAAATAGCGTACACCATTTCATGTCCAAAATTAGTTAGTAGTTCTATTTCAGTTATTCAAAGTCACCTTCAAAAAAGGTCACACTCGCACCAATATAATCCTTAGCAAAGATTTTTGAATGTCTTATATGCTATAGTAGTAATATCTTATCTTTTTGAAAAGAGGTAGAATATTAATAAATTTGAAATATAGAGAATGTGGTTTTACTATGTCTATGATATGGTCGCTGGTGAAAGATATGGAGAAAATCTAGACGAACGTCATAGAGTTAATAAATGGTGGCCAATAGTACAATGTTAGCAAGTTGATAGTTTGAAAAGGCACAGACGTTGGAGTTCGTGGTTGGAATTAAGTGAACGAAAATAAGAAAGAAGAAACAAAGATTGGATATATATATCATTCAAATAGGAAGAAAGATTGAAATGAATCTATCAGTTGCTATGACACATTAAAAGCTATAGCTACTAGATAGATAGATAGCTCTTCTTCATGAATCATGCAATTTTATACTCATGCATGTTTATTTATTTATTTATATTTTTACTCGTAATTTATTGATTCCATCTTTTTGAATTTGTATCAAATAGGCTGGTCTACTAAAGAGATGAAGTGCAATAAACGCAACCAAGTATATGAAGTATCTCGTATTTACCCTGAATTTCAAAAGAATCGCATCTCTTACTGGTTTTCATGACTTGAATCCACGGCCTAACGCCTAACGGGCACACGAAAATAATGTTACCTCTAATCCAAAGTTCTCCTTAAAAGTCCAGTGCTCATTATTGAAAAAAGTTGTCTACTTTTAATTTATGAAACTTTTAGTCAAGAAAGAAGAAAAAAGGGATTTCAATCATTTCATTGCACCATGGGCAGTCGATACAAATATATACTGAAGTCTTTTCTATCTGAAAATGTGCAGAAGAGAATAGGGAGGGAAATAAATGAATGACGTAATTAGAAGTCAGCGTAATAATATAGAGGCGTGCATGTAAGAAAGTGAGAAGGTAAGCGTGTGATTTGGTTATTGCATTTCCTTCTTCCCTATTGAATGCTTTGGCACACTGCAAAAGAAGAAAATAAACTTCACCTCTTAACTCTCCCTTTGGACTTTTTCTTCTCTTTTTTCCTGCTCTCTCTCTCTCTCTCTCTCTCCTCGTTTGTCATGTAATGGCGGCAGATTTTACCGAAACTTGACGTGAAATTAATAGAGTGAGAGATATTCCAATCCATTGAAATATTACTACACATTTTACTTGCGTGTTTACCTAGGTGGATATTATCAATGCACTAAATAGGTATTCATTCTGTCCAAAATAAATAATTTTTTTTATAATTTTTATATATATTAAAAAATTATCTTTGAATAATTAATAATAAAATTGACAATACTAATATTTACTATCTCTTCAAATAAGCATTCGTAATACATATTCTAACATTAATTACTCCAAAGGCAACATAGAAAAAAAAATTAATTTATTTTTAAAATAGGAAAAAATTTACTTATTTTTAACCAAAAAAAATCAAAAAATTACTTATTTTGTACCAAAGAGAGTAACTGCTATTTTCGAGTACTGCATTTCTAGAGAATTTTTTTTATCTCTTTCATATCATTTTAATTAACCTTAGACAATATATGATGAAGATTGTTTCATTCTTAGTAGAACGGGAGTAACAACTGGAATATTCGCTGAAGCAGAAAATTTATCATTTCCCTACTTATGAATACATGATGATGACGAGAGCTTTGGAAGAAATCCCAGTGTAGTTGGGGGGTTGGATAATGAATAAGGGGGTAAGCAATAGTCAAATACATATTTAGGATTTAAACTTTACAGATTTATTTGTCAAGGTTTTTATTATTGAACTTGTTGTATATGGAGTTTAGGAGTATTTATATTAGAATATAATTGTGTGTATCTTTTTATTATTGGTAGAATATTTTTTCATTATTGTACAATTTTATAGTTGGCAGGATTTGATTTCCTTCGTTGTTGTACAGTCCTATAATTGGTAGGATTTGATACTCATGTACTCTATATATACTTTTGTGAGCAATACGAGAAAATTACTTCTCCCAAAACTCTCTACATGGTATCATACGCCAGTGGCTTATCGCCAAAGAAACCCTAGTTCTACCCAACCCGCGCCGCCGCCGCCGACACTGCTCTTATCGGCAGCCCGTCGCTGCCGCTGCACTAATCGGCAGCCCTCTTTCTCTCGATGTCGATCAGCGCCTCCTCTCCTTTGCCTCGCGCTTCATGGTCGCTCCGACGTCAAACGCGCTTCTCCAGCTGATTGCCATAATGCATCGGCTCAGATCCCACTCAAATTGGATTCCACTAATTACCTGGTGTGGAAATTCCAATTTCGAACCCTTCTTACGGGTTACGACCTCCTCGACTTCTTGGACGGATCGAAGCCGTGCCCACCAGCCACTATCGTCGACAAGGAGGTGACTTCCCCAAATCCAGCATATCCTTACTGGATTCGCCAGGACAATCTTATTCTCATTGCCATCATCTCGTCGATCACACCGACGATCATCTCCTTTATTGCCACTGCGGAATCCTCTAAAGAGGCCTGGGACATCCTCGCGAGCACATACGGCACTGCTTCTCGTGGTCGTATCATGGCTCTCAACAGCAGCTCCATAATCTGGTAAAAGGTTCTAAATCTATTACTGATTTTATGCACGGTATTCGCGTGATTGTGGATGAATTAGCTCTCCTGGGTGTTACTATTGATTCTAAGGATCTTGTCATTAAGGTTCTAAATGGTCTTGATGATCCGTATATGTAACTCTCTCATGCCATCCAAGCCTGCGAATCTCCCATCTCTTTTGCTAAATTACATGACAAGCTGTTAAGCGTGAAGGCTCAGATTACTGCTCGTGTACCGGCCACCTCCGCCGCATATGGTTTGGCTCCGTCGGCTACCTTCGTCGCCGGACAGCAGTCAAGCCATCATCGCTTCGGTAGCCGCGGGCGTTGCCGTAGCAGCCGCGGTTCAGCCTCCGGTCGCAATGGTTACTCCAGCAATGGCCAATCCCGCGGGTACAATGGAAAGTGCCTGCTCTGCAGTGAATTTGGCAACTCCGCGCGCCGCTGTCCGTCCTATCCCATCTCCGGCGCCAATCAGCCCCTATACGGTGGACCACTGCCGCGGCCAGCTTATGCTTCGCCGCCTTATCCGGCTGCTCACACATCCCATCACTCTCCGACGATTCCCTCTGCATCCGATTGGATCCTGGACTCTGGTGCCTCCCATCACATAACCTCTGATCTTGCCAACATGTCTCCTCACAGTCCATACACTGGTTTCGACAATGTGGTTATTGGTAACGGTGAAGGTTTGACAATTACACATACTGGACAACTTAACAGTTATTCCTCTCTTTTATTACCTGGGGCTCTCTGTGTTCCACATATGCGTAAAAATTTGATCTCTGTTGCCCAATTATGTCGTCACAATAATGTTAATGTTATTCTTTCTGATACTGATTTTCAGGTGAAGGATCGTCGAACGTGGGCAACGCTCGTTCGCGGCCCGCTTAGGGGAAACACCTACTACTGGCCGGCGGCTCCCAGTCTCCCGTCCGCCCTCACGGCACAAAGGCTCTCTGCGTCATTGTGGCATTCTCGGTTTGGTCACCCGTCAGCAAAAATCCTGCGTCATTTAGTGTCTTCAAGCAGTATAGCGTCCAGTAATGTGTCTGATCTTGCTTGTGTCTCTTGAAAACTTCATAAGTGTCATAAGTTACATTTTTCTTATTCAAGTTTATCTTCTACTGCTTCACTAGAGCTTATTTTCTCCGATGTATGGACCTCTCCAGTTATTTCTAATGAAGGATTTAAATATTATGTCATCTTTGTTGATCATTTTTCTAAGTATGTTTGGTTTTGTCCTTTACGCCGTAAATCTGATACCTTACAAATCTTCCCCACTTTTAAATTCATTATCGAAAAAATATTTCTCTGCTAAAATCATTGCTCTGTATACTGAAAATGGGGGTGAATTCCTCGCTTTACGCTCTTTTCTTGCCTCAAATGGCATCTCACATCTCACCTCACCTCCTCATACACCTCAGCACAATGGCTATGCTGAACGCCGTCACCGTCATATTTTCAAATACTGGTCTCATTCTCCTTCATCATGCCTCTGTACCTCTAATTTACTGGCCTTATGCCTTTGCTACAGCAGTCTATCTCATTAATCGTCTTCCCAAGACAAATCTCTCGATGCTCTCCTCCTTTGAGTCTCTCTTCCATAAGCGCCCCAACCTTGCCAAACTACGTGTATTCGGTTGTCAATGCCTCCCTTGGCTTCGGCCCTACACCTCACACAAAATGGAACCCAGATCTCGTGTCTGTGTCCTCTTCGGCTACTCAACTACTCAAAGCGCCTATCTATGCTTTGATCCCTCAACGTCTAAAATCTTCGTCTCGCGTCATGTCACATTCCATGAAGATGTCTTCCTGTTCTCCAAATTTTCTAACCCCGAGTCTCCCCCTGTACCCATTCCGATCTCCCTAGAAGTCCTTCTGCTGCCGCCATCAGTACCTGCCGCCGCTCCCACTAGCGATCCTTCACCGGACGAACTGCCGGCGCCACCGCTCGCGCCACCTGCCCCTTACGGCACCGCCAGCGGCCCCTGCCACCGCTACACCCATTATGCCGCCACCTACATCCTCTCAGGGTGGCCATCATATGCAAACTCGCAGCAAAAATAACATCTTTACGCCCAACAAGAAGTTTGGTATGTCTGCTGTCACCTCTCCTGCTGTTACTAAACCTCAGACTTTGTCTAGTGCTATGTCTGATGACCGCTGGTGCGCTGCTATGTCATTGGAGTTTTATGCTCTGCCACGAATGGCACCTAGGACTTGTTCCACCTGATTCTTCACAGAATGTTGTGGGCTGTAAGTGGGATTATCGTATCAAACGTAAGCCTGACGATACTGTGGATAAGTCCAAAGCTCGCCTTGTTGCAAAAGGCTTTCATCAGCGACCAGGTGTCGACTTCCAGGAGACTTTTAGTCAGGTTATTAAGCCGGCAACTGTGCGTTTGGTTCTCAGTCTAGCTGTATCCAAGGGCTGGCCACTTCGTCAAATGGATGTGAACAATGCCTTTCTTCACAGGAGGCTTACAGAGGATGTCTATATGGCACAACCACCGGGTTTTGTTGACAAAGCCTATCCATCTTATGTCTGTAAGTTACAGAAAGCTATTTATGGTCTCAAACAAGCACCCCGGGCATGGTACAGTGAGCTCCGCCAATGCCTTTTGACCATGGGTTTCGTCAAAACTACCTCTGACACTTCGCTCTTCGTCTTTCAGCATTCTTGTATTACAGCCTATTTTTTGGTATATGTTGATGATCTCATATTGACTGGTAATGACTCTGCCTTCTTAAACCGTGTGATTGACTCTCTTGGGACTAACTTTTCTCTTAAGACATTGGTGATCTAATCTACTTTCTTGGTGTTGGGGTTCTGTGCAGCTCCAAGGGGTGTTTTCTTTCTCAGCGTAAGTATGTTGTTGATCTTTTGACTCGTCATAATATGATGGAATCCAATCCTCTTCAGACACCAACAGCGGCGTCCACCCGCCTTCAACTGGCCGACGGCTCGGCTCCTGCCGATGCATCCGCCTATCGACAGGCCCTTGGGGGCCTCCAGTATCTCTCCTTCACTCGTCCTAATATCTCCTTTGCTGTGAATAAACTCTCACAGTTCATGCACGTTCCTACTGTCACTCATTGGGGTGCAGTTAAGCGCCTCTTCCTATATCAGAATGGGACGCGTGACTTCGGAATCTGGTTGCGTCCTTCATCTGCTATACCTCTGCATTGCTTCTCTGATGCTGATTGGGGTGGAAACTGTGATAACCTCTCCTCAACTGGTGCCTATGTTGTCTTTTTGGGGCCTAATCCTATTTGCTAGAGCTCCAAAAAGCAGCGTTCCGTTGCACGGTCTTCTACTGAGACTGAATATCGTGCCATTGCTTCTGCTGCCGCCGAAGTTCGCTGGCTTCATTCCCTGGTGCGCGAGCTTCATGTCACTCTTCCGGTTGCTCTTGTCATTTACAGCGACAACATTGGCGCCACTTACCTCTGTGCCAACCCTGTGTTTCATTCGCGCATGAAACACATCTCCATTGATTATCACTTTGTTCGTCAATTGGTTCAGAATGGGTCTCTTCGTGTTGCTCACGTATCCTCTGCTGATCAGCTTGCTGATGCTCTCACAAAGCACTTATCTCGTCATCGGCTTCTTCTGCTGATGTCCAAGATTGGCGTGTCCTCCGGCCCTCCATCTTGAGGGGCGTATTAGAATATAATTGTGTGTATCTTTTTATTATTGGTAGAATATTCTCTCATTATTGTACAGTCCTATTGTTGGTAGGATTTGATTTCCTTCATTATTGTACAGTCCTATAGTTGGTAGGATTTGATACCCCTGTACTCTATATATACTTTTGTGAGCAATACGAGAAAATTACTTCTCTTAATACTCTCTACTGTTTAAACCGAATCGTAAAATCTCACCAAACCGGAAAATCAAACTAAATTAATTAAAAATCCGACTAGGTTTGATTTGACTTAGTTTGGTATTGAGTTAAAAAATCGGAACCAAACCAACATATAAATATATAAATTTTATTTATGTTTTTAAGACTTCAAAGTGAATTTTCTTTAGAAAATATAGAAATATTTGGGATCCTCTCAAGTATTAATCATGGAAGCGTACATTAACTAAAAATTATTGTTAGATGACTAAGAAATACCTATCATGTATAACAATTCTTCCATAAGAATATTTAACAGATCATATGTTTGTCAATTTTTTTAATATTTACTAAACATATATTCAGGTATCGAAGCTTTATCTATTACTTTAATAAAGTAAGATTGAAATAATATTGATGTAACAGAAAGACCCGAAATCCCGAAAAACCCGACAAAACCAAACCAATCCAAAGCGATATATTCGGTTTAGTTTGGTTTTGATAAAAACCGAACCAATCTGGTCGATGTATACCCCTAATGGAGTTCATATATCTACTCCCTCCGTTCCAATTTATGTGAACCCATTTTCTTTTTGGTGTATTCCAGAAAGAATGGTCCCTTTCTAAATTTGGAAACAATTTAACTTAAACTTATAATTCTACCCTTAATAAGAAGATTTCATAACCACACAAATAGTCTGGATACCTTTTTGACTTGTTTAGGACCACAAATTCCAAAAGTCTTCACTTTTTCTTAAACTTCGTGTCCAATCAAACAGATTCACATAAATTGAAACGGAAGGAGTATTAGTTACTAGTGAATTTTTATATATACATTTATGCTGGAAAGTTTAGTTACACCTGATATTAGAAGGCTAGATCTGCCTATGTTTGTCAATATAGATGACCATATATGATTGTCATGAGATGAATTGTAATTTTTCCACTCTTAATAAGATATCTTGATCTAAATGCTAAGAGAAAACGAATAGGGTAAATCTAGATTAATCGGGCAACTAATACAGATGTCGAACATGGTAGGGAAAACCAAAACAATCGTGTAGCGAGAGGTATAGGTCATAGTAAAATAGATAATGTCAGAGGCCCATCATTGTCTCAATAATATATAATCAGCGTGCATATAGAGTACTCTGCTATATATAAAGCTTTTAAACTGCAGAAACTTACAAAGAGAGAAGCCTGTACTCACTCATGACGTTTCCTTACCCCTAGCATTTTTACACCCTTTTTTCTTAAAAAAAATTCCTTACGATTTAAGAGGATTTATAGTGTTTCACACTTTTCAGTTAGAAGAATTTATTGTATTTTCACACTACCCCTCCGAAGTGAATTGAACGGTTATGAATGAAAGGTGTTTTACCAACTAAGCAAGCCTCGCTTGTCGGCAGTTTTTAGACTTGGGGTTGATTTTCTCGTATTACTCTTTCTTTTCCTTTGTAGGAAGCTGAACTTGGCCGGTTTTGGGTATTTATACTAAGGTAGCAATTGCTCGAACAGGATTTAATAATAACTCACATTAGCAAAGCGAATGGTAGTTTTAGCATTCAAAAGTGTACTTTTTCAAAGTAGTACAATTCCATAGCAACAGCAATTTCAAACAAAGAAGTCGATCCTGAAAGAAAATTGATGATCTCAACAACTGAAAAAGCAAAAAATAATATCTAAGGCTTTCTTGGTTTTCAGATTAAGCTGATCTCATCTTTGACTTTTTGCAGTTGAATATATAATGCCACATCAATTAAACCAGCATGTAATAGGTGAGCTTTCTAAAAATAATATCTACCACGTTACATATAAAACATTACGTATTAGTTTTGTAATTTTAAATTTATTTAGTATGACTGAAAAATATTTTACACTGAAAACAAAATTTCATCAAAGGATAAAAACTAATTTCTTGCTCATGTAATCCATTTGAAACACACATTTAACATTTTTTAGGGTTTTGTTTTTCTTACTTTTAGCCTTCACCAGAAACTATTTAACAAAAACGTATATATAATTTATATGGTTTTTTATATAACAAACAGAGTGTATGTGTGTGTATCTATAGAATGTATATTTCCCATTTTCAAAAATGAGAATACGACGTTGTTGGAACGTTTCTTTGAAAAATCTAATATCGACATTAAATAAAATGCTAGCTCAGAAAATTACAGCATAAAACACAGGAAGCCTCCTTTGCAAAATTGATTAATTTACAAAATTGACAAGAGATAGAGGTGGAAGAAAACGACAGGATAGAAGAAGAAATTTCCTCTGGTTGAAATACTGAAGAAATAAAATTACAATTTTATGAACCCTAACTCTATTTTTCCAAAACTAATAGGACCCTTTGGAAAGTTTTGTATCCTAATAACGTAAACCTAAAAACATATACCCTGGCTATCTGATAGATTTCTTGAAGTACAAAAGTTTTTGCAGAAGCCCTTGTATTTCCTCCATTGATAATTAATGTCCCTGGCAATTTTTTTTGCATCATTTCCAGTCCCTAAAAGCCCTCTTCTTGTAAAACCCACCGTGTATAATCCATTTTCCCCTTTCCAACCATTTGGAAATGGTGTCTTTGGCATCCCTTGTTCTGTGAAGAAGTTAGTTCCCTACAAATTTAATTAAAAAAAATCAGAATTTCAATTAAAAACATATGCTAGCCAAATGTAAAAAAAAATGATACATTGATACTGTATAAAATATGTATATTATACATTGATATATAAAAGTATTTTTTCGGCTATTTTTTTCGGGAGTAGCTATACAGTATAATTTTCCCTAAAAGATACTGTAGATTAAGCCCAAGAATTAATTATAAATTTGAATTTTGACAATTTTGATCTATGTATCAACATAAATTTTGAAAAAAAAAAAGAAAAAAATTATCTTGCATGTAAATCCTGAATTCCTAGTCTAATCCCATCTTCCCCTATATGACCTAAAAGTCTAAGCAAGTTGGTACTTTCGCTACATCTAAAACACAGAACATATACCACTATGCATGGTCTACTAAGTGCACTCTCCTTTATATATATGTTGAAATATTAATTTTTAGATCAATTTTGGACCACAAAAAAACAAGTCACTCCAATAAAAACATATAAGATTTAAATAATAGTAGCTCTTACTCTACATCTATTATTGTATTGTATAGGATATGAAAATAATAATTGAGACATGAGTTGTCATTCTAGTACTCCTATCCTAACTTTTGGGAAGTACATACAATAGATTTAATTAAATTAAAACTCCATGTAAGTTACTACTATTATCTTCTTTTTTTTTTGTTTTTTATCTGGGTCGGAAAATTGCAGAAAATAGATAAAATAGTTGGGGGGATGATAGGGAAAAGTCCAGACAAATGAGATCAGAAATTCTCTTTTTGATTTAAGAAACGTTTTGTAGCATACTGCATGTGTAAGAATGAAAGTGATGTGAGATTGAGAGTAAAGATAAAACTAGAAACTTTATCATGTAACAACAAAATCCTTATTGGATTATTATCCATTTTGTCATTGCTCCATGCAACATACTTATATTTATTTTTATTTCTACTACACAGTTTATACTTAAAGAAATACTATTGAAATAGTATACCTTAAGCCAAGAAGGAACATTGCTTTTGTATCCAGTTGCTAAGATTATTGAATCAAATTCTCCTTCTTTTCCATCTATAAATTTTGCTCCTATTTTAGTTATCTCCTTCACACCGTGCATAATCTGCAATAATATACAAAAAAAAAAAATTAAAATCACCATTACCAAAAATACGGGGAAAAAAACTAAAAATACCCAAGATTTAATTTGACAAAAGCAAGAATTTTTGTGAATTTACCTGAATTTTACCATTTCTTATTTGTGACAATGCACCAACGTCGAGAACCGGAGTTTTTCCGGTGGCATTTTTCAGTTCAAGGGGACCGGTTTTTGGTCGCCGGAGACCTAACTTATCTGTGCTACCTAAGGTCAAATTGGCTACTAGTAACAGCAACTTGTCAACTACTCTTATAGGCAACCATTTGAGAAGTGCCATAGCTATTGAAAATGTTGATATCCCTAACATTTCCCTTGGTAAAATATGCACCTGCAATTAAAAATTAACCAAAAGAAATTAGATTAAAAATTGCATAACTTAATACACACTTACAATTTTTCCAAAAATTATGAAAATGTACCTATATAAAATAGATAAAATGGTGTAACAAGGAGGAAACCTAATCTTAACACATGTTTGATTAATCATTCTCTTAAGAAGATGATACTACGAAACTTTTTATTTTCTTATTAAGCGTCATTCGACTTAATTCACATTCACGCTGGGAAGTACAAAATGTGAGATGTTAGGTTAAGAATAAAGGGATACCAAGTTACCACAATAATTTTGAAAGAAAAAAAAATAAAAATAAAAGGATGAAAGGGAAATGTACTTACAGAATTTCTGACGACCATGTGAGGGATGGCATTATGTCTACAAAGGTCCAAACTAACTTCCATACCTGAATTTCCACAACCAATTACCAAAACTCTTTGATTATTAAACTCAGTACCTGACTTATAAACACTAGTATGCAACACCGCTCCTTTAAACTTATCAATCCCTTGAATTTCTGGTATTACTGGCTCTGCATTTTCACCTGTAGCCACAATCAACCATTTTGAAAGATACAAAAAATCTTGAGTTTCCACCTTCCAAAATCCACTAACATGATCAAATTCTGCAACTTTTACAGACTGCTTAAACTTAGGAATGATACCAAAGTGTTTAGCATAATCCTCTAAGTAAGAAATGAACTGTTTTTTTGAAGGGTATTTAGGGAAATTTTCAGGAAAACCAAATAATGGGAGTTGACAAAACTGTTTAGGGAGATGAAGTTTTAAACGATCATAAGTTTTTTGTTGCCATAAAGAAGCAATACAATCACTTCTTTCAAGAATAAGAGAAGGGACTCCATTTTCTTTAAGACAAGCTGAAACTGCTAAACCAGAAGGTCCAGCACCTACTATTATAGGTCCATTAACCCATAACCATTTTGGTTGTTGATCCGTTTTTTCTTCTTCTTTATAAGAACCCATGTTGAGAAAAAAAAGAGAAGAGCAAAAAGAATATATAACAAAAGAAAAAGAGAAGGCACTTTTGAAAAAGAGTGTAATAACTGAGAGTTTCCTCTGTTTTTTGCACTCTGTAATAGTAGCTAGCTCTCTGTTTCTTTTTACTCTGAGAAAGTGTAGAATGAAATAAGTGGTAATTTAAAGAGGAGTGAAGGTGGGGTGGGTGGGTTAGGGGGTAGGGTGGTTTTGTTGGGGAGGGTGTAGAATCAGAATAGTATTTGAGTTTCCTTTTATAAGGGTTTTTCTGTTTTCTTTTTACTATTTACTGCATAGAATGAAGAGAAAACAGGGGAAAGTAAAACAGAGGGTTTTTAATGAGTGTGTGTGTGTTAATGGAGGCGTGAAGGTTAAGGAAGAGATTTGGTTCTCTTTCTCAAGGCTCTTTCTTCTCTCTGCTGCAGAGTTTTGGGGTTGCGCTAACAAAAGGTATTAAGGTCAATGAGCTTTGTAACTAACAAGGAGGTTATTATACTATTGTTAAAAATAAAATTCTAATTAAAGTTAATGTTTATCTTGTAGAGAATTTTACTTTGAGGTTAAGTTATTTTTTCTCCTATAAATAAAGAGGTATTACCCCATTGTAAATCACCCCAAAATATAAGTAAGAATTCCCTCTCTCTCTACTTTGCTCTACAATATTCTTCTTCTATTATTATTATTTATAACACGTTATCAGCACGATCCGCCATACCACCAATGACCAAACCAACCAGCAAACAGCCCAAGCGATCCACCCGCCATTTTTGTCGACAACCAGCCCCAACCAATCGACTATCATTCACGACCAGTCCTCCAAGTCCTGCGTCGCCAACCAGCAGCAACAGCCATTGTCGCTGCTTCGCTTCTGCTCCTCAAACCCAGCTACTGTCTCGTCGACCACCAGTCAGCCCGTCGCCTAGCGGACAGCCCTTCGCCAGTTTCATCATCGTCACGTCCAAACGACCATCGTCGTCTAGTAGCGTCCAGTAGCGTCGCTTCTGCTGTATACACAGTAGCGTCGCTTCTGCTGTATCCACAGTAGCGTCATCGTTTGTTCGAGCTTTGGTTGGGGTCATCGAAACAGTTCATACTCAGTCAAGGTCGTCGAGTTGCAGTGCCTCGAGGTTGCGTTCGAATTCGGGCTCTAAACTACACGAGACTCTAACCAATTGAGTAGAAGCTTTGGGATTGAGCATAAAGATTGTCAATTGTTCCATGAATTTCCTTCATGATTAAATTCTTGATTTAAGGTAAGTAATTTACTTTTCTCTTTTCAAATTCTTGAAATTCTACGATTTGATTTCATGTACAAACAAAGACAACAAAGTTTGATTATAACTCTAATAAAGTTTGTAAGAAATTACACTCACATGAAGTGGTAAATTTTCTATGCCTTACCATGATCAAAATCATGTATGATTGTGGGCAAAGAATTGAAAACCCGTTCCATTGAATTTGCTACATTCTCATTCCCTTTAGAGAATGTGATAGCAGTATGTGATAAGTTTGAAAGAAGACAAAATTATTACCGTGAAGGTATCAATGGATGTCGACGTGGCAATAGACGAAATTATAATTGTCCTTATTGTGGTAATGAGAACAATAAGGATTCTCAAAATAATCATTCACTCTGTGAAAGTAATATCTGTCATCGATTTAACATGAGATTTTATATAGTAGATACAGATTATTATGGTCCATTTATGGTGTGAATGTGACAACATCTGATTTATGAATACAAATTCATTATTGGAAGAAGATGAACATGCTATTGGTATTGAATATACCACACTCACCTCTAGAAGGAGGATTGAGAAGATATAAGAAAATAATGTCATTATTATGGCATGAATGGTCATTGGTCACGTACCTATTGTACGCCAGAATATTTTGGTAATGTGATTATTAAAGGACAATAATAATGCAAGAATCATATCTTGCATATAATTTTGACCATGACCATAATGGTACAACTTTCTCTTTAAAAGAAATATTCACTATATGGATATTGATTAATATGTGGTAGTACCAAATTAATTGAGAACTCTGTAAGAGCCATTATATTATTTTGGAGAAACACAATTGATTACCAATAAGGTATTGTGTTGTATCAAGTCTCAAAGAAACATATTCAGTTTCCAAAGTATATGCGAAAGCGGTTGATTGTATTGAGACTCTAAATAAAGGAAAGATTTGATATCTTCTATTACTACAACTTATAGCGGAATAATATGTAAGTGAAAAGCTATCAGTTTTATTCTCCAATTTGTACTACACAAATAAAATAATGCCACAATAAAGTGGATGTTTATTGATATAAAAATCCATATCATAATAAACATGGAGTTTTATTGATAATTGCACATGTCATGGTGTAAACATGAACTTATCAATATTGATAATTTGTTCTGTTAGCATAATAAGTTTAGCCATATCAATTTTAAGTATAATGTGCAAAAATAATTGAGAATTCACATGAGTAAATATTAAAGAACTAGAAAGTTCTTTATGAATTCTCTTATATTGCTTGTTCTCATTAATTAATAAACCAACTAAAGTTGGGATGGAATCCCATGAATGCTGGAAATATCAAAGGTGAATATGGGCTCATTCACCTTGCCATGTATACCACATAAGATGCATCTATGAGATGGTTACATGCACGATTATTATTAACCCGCAACCTGCCCGGTGTTTGCAAGGTAACGTGCTCAATAATTTAATATAGAGCATAGTTTCCAGATTTTTTATTTAACATAGTTCTTCTTGATAAGGGGTTTTACATCATAGCTGGTTCAGAAAAATAATTTATTGAGTGTCTCCACTTAATAGCTAAACTATTTCTTATGAGAACAAAGTTATCTATATCAATTTGATATGCGTTATATACGACAGTATATTATATTCTCCCCTTACAAGTGGTTCAGGGTTAGGAACCAAATAATTTCATCTTATTATTATTGATGTGCAGTGTATATTAACATGATAATGCACAAAGATGGGTTCCCAGAGTTGAGGTAACAAGTCAGTTTTTCTAACATGAGGGGGAGACATGATAAACACTTGAGAAAAAGTTACATGGAACGAATTATCATTTGTGTATATAGATCCTCGAATATCATAATATGAACTTGAAGTTCATAAAAGATAATTCGTTTGCAATATATTGCAAAGCATGCCATACACATTTGCGACCTAAAGAAAGTAACTATATTCTTATTGCCATGCTCATATTAAGTCCTAGAAGGACAAAATCTATGGTACGCTTAAAGCGTATAGACAAATCGGTTTCAAATAGAACTTCTTGATAAAGAAGATGAACAAATGATCAAAGTGATCATAATAAAGAAGGCAAGTGATCTAGAAGGTCACATGACATAACACTTCATAAAATCTCATAAGAGATTCAGGTACCTGAATTTATTAATGAAGAGATCTTTATGTTATGTCTTTATGAAAAGTTATTGGAACTGATATAAAATGTTTGTCGATGACATCTATCATAGCGCTAAGTATAGATGAGGATCTTAAGTCTATCAAATATAGACACAAAAATATTGGCAAATGGAAGAGATACAATTCAAGTAGAATTGATTACATATGAAAGACATGTAGTTCAAATACTTAAAAGTATAAAGTCAATGGTATGTGCAATCAGATTTCGATATCTTATTTGTCTAGCATGACATGAAAACTTGATATGCATCTAAAGTCTATAATATGACTTATATGACTTAACTTATATGACAATCCATGAAGGATTTAAGTTGCTTGAAGCATCGACAATTCTTGATCTTGAGGTGCCACTTCCTCAGTGCAATTTATGCACAAATGTATCTTGCTATAACTATAAGCATGATAATGTGATAGCGAGGATACTTTTATGGAGATATTGAAGAGCCATTTCACGATATTTGTGAAGACATTATATATCTATCACGAGTTATGATTTCAAGGTGAAAATATTCATTATAGTAAATATGGATGATTTATTTATCAAATATCTACCAACGATCTCTTGAAGATGGTGCACGAGATTGGGATGCGAAGGCTCAAGGATGTGAATTGATGCTCTCTTCAGGGGGAGTTAATGCGTGTTGCACTCTTTTTCCTTTACAAGGTTTTGTCCCACTGGGTTTTCCTTGCAAGGTTTTTAACGAGGCAACCAATAGGCACATTTCTAAACGTGTGTACTCTTTTTCCTTTTCTAGAATTTTTTCTCCCATTGGGTTATATTTTAGTTAAGGTTTTAATGAGGCACATTACTTATTGAGTAGACATTCAAGGGGGAGTGTTAGAATAGAATTCTAATTAGAGTGAATGTCTATCTTGTAGAGAATTTTACTTTGAGGCTAAGTTATTTTTCCTCCTATAAATAGAGGGGTATTACCCCATTGTAAATCACCCCAAAATATCAATAAGAATTCCCTCTCTCTCTACTTTGCTTTGCAATATTCTTCTTCTATTATTATTGTTTATAACAACTATCATGTTATTGAAAAGTAATTTAATTAAAAATTTGTGTGAATTGGTAAATCCGTAAAGTCAAACGTATTAATTTTAATCATGAATTTGCTAATAGAATCTTTTATTATTATTATTATTATTATTATTATTATTATTATTATTATTATTATTAATGGTAGCATGCTACTTAATCACTTATTAATGTTACGAATTCACTCTCACTATTAACAATTAGTATAGTTTAATGTTGTATATGGTGTTTGAGGTTAATGGTTAATCAATATAATCGCTAAAATACTTATAGAAAAGTAATTCGATAGCTTCAAAACAAATAGGGGTGAAAATTATTCATATATCAGTATACATAAAATAAATCCTAAATCTTCCTTTATTGGCAGAGATCGAGCTAGCCTATTATATGTGATTCGAACTCAACTGTGTTTGCTTAAATATTATTTTATACGAGAAAGTTCATAAAATATATAAAAAAATTATTTGTAAATCCAATAACTAAAACAAGATATGGATTCTGAATTATATGAAAAATTCATAACCGAACTTCAAATTTTCACTTCGTTTCTCTTTGTTCGCAACTTAGATCTTAAATACATTAAGCTCTATCACACATACACAAAAAAAAAAAAAAAAAAAAAAAAAAACAGAAATTCCAAGCACAACAAAATTCATTAACCTTCTCAACACTCATATACAATCCACATAATATCTACGGAGTCTTTAAGTAGATACAAAAGAAGTTCTACAAAAGTACCGGCAACAAGGCACCGGCTATACCTCATTATGATAAGAAGACGAAAATAAGATACAAAATACTAGGGGGCTCACCCGGTCAGCTGGAAAGAGGACGCGCCACTAGTTGCGATCAACATTGTCGACTATGGAACCACCTATATCCAATAAAAGATGCAGCGCTCCCGGCAAAAGGGACGTGTAATGTCGAATAGTACTAGTATGTAAAACTAAACATAAATTTTAGTAGAATAAATAATAAAACAAAAAGAAAGCAGTCATGACGGACAATAAGAGCTTCAAACAAATTAGAAAAACATCAAGTAAGGATCACATAGTTCCCAGTTCAATTTTTCATCTTATTAGGTTGATAATATTAGTGACGTGTGTCACAATCAACAATGCCACCGTGTTCCTACACGGAGTATGATATCGACCCGACCGGCTAGGTCATCTCATATAAGACATCAATCATATTCACAACTTCAATCAATCAATCCAGCGTAATTATCACTATGTGCGGCATGATATTCGATCACGGTCCGATCAACTAGGCCATCTCACTTGAGACATCATCTTTTCAATCATTTATCTCAATTTATATATCCTTCCCATCTTTCATTACATGGCACGAGTAGCTTCATTTATTAATGTTGTTTTTGGAACTTGGCCATATCTTACAATTCAAGTTTTTCTTTTTATACATTCAAATAACATTATCATCCATATCAATAAGGCCTATCATACAAGACATTGCACACATAGGGGGAAAGCTTGAAAAATCCTAGTAGCGCGAAGGCTTTTCATACAAATTAGCATAGCAGACTTTATTCGATTCTTGACATGAATTCTTGACCCTTTCTCAACACATATTCCGCATTTTAAATACATTCTCAAATAGCATGATGACAGGGTAAACATTTAGAACAAATATTGAACATGATTTTTTCAACATAGCACATTAGGGCAAACAATTCCAGTATGAGCAATTCAGGGACCTGCACCAGTTACACGAACACCAGGGGCTCGATTCTAAGAGAAGGGAGTTTAGCCATACGTATCTTAATTGAGCTTTCCTTAATTCATACAATGTTCCAGAATGATCGAAACTTCAACCTATTATAGCAATGTAGCATAATGAATCCATAACTAGAAAAATGATCATAATCGTAGCTCACTTGAGCATTTTATCAAACAGTATGTGTTCATTAAGGTTTTATGGTCCTTTTGTGGAAGACTACACCAACTCATTCCCTATTCTTCTTTATCTTGGATTTGCAATGCTCTATCTTTGATTTACAATTCCCGCACATCTTAAGAACACATGCATACAATGTTATAACCCTTATCCCCATGAATTTTCTCATTAATGGCCTATTATAGCTATGTTTGAAATTAAGAGCTGGGGTGATGAAGTCTTACCTCTTAGGATGAAGACTTAGGTACCACACAGAATATCTTCAAAGCTTTTGAAGAACAATTTGATGAATATTAGGCCCTCCCTCTAGGACTCTCTCTCTCTCTCTCTCCAGAAATATCAGAAAATGTGTTCAAAATGGTCTAAAAGGAGTGTTTTAACGGAATGGGATCGGGTTTGAAAATTAGAAAATAGAAGCCCCAACAGAGATATGCAATCACAGATGCGACTGCATAATGGTTATGCGCCCATGAAATGACAGCAAAAAGGGTGCCTAGGAAATGAGTTGGATTGCCTCACTCTGCGGCCGCTATGCGGTCCGCGGACCTGTTCTGCGGTCGCGTAATTCGCAGCAGAACCTCCCTCTGCAAAGGTCCAAGGGCAGATGTGCGACCAAAGTACGGTCCACAAAACGGATATGCAATCACATAATGGATCACGAAAATGACATCAAAATTGGCCCAAAAGATTGCCTCGCTCTGCAACCATTCTGCGGCCTGCAGAGTGATTATGCGGCTGCATAATGGACCGCAAAAATGCATACTTTTGCAAAATATTTTACTTTAACTTCTTAATGTACATTTCACATAATCCTAACTTGGCACCACGATATTTTGATTTTTAGGAAGAATTTTACGGCGCCTTACATCCCTCCCCCCCCCCCCCCCAAGATCATTCGTCCTCAAATGAGGTTAAAGGTTACTTATTGGCACCATATGCAACTGAGTTTCTCACACCACACACCACCATCCCCAAATTTGAATAGCTAAAAATTCGTCCTAGTTTCCTTTATAACCAGGCCTATCCACCTGTCAGATAGCCCCAAAAACACATCTTATGAGTACATGCACAACTCAATAACATAACAAGATTCATAACAATACCAATCGTGGCCTCATATTACCCAGAAGAACACTTTCACAATAACTGAACAAGTGATACAAAATTTATAGGAAACAACTTCATAGAACTATTACATGGCTATTTAAACAAATGAGGGTACTTGTTTTTCATTTCATCCTCGGCTTCCAGAGTAGTTTCTTTTGATATGGGTATAACCGCTGCAGAGTGCAACCCTATCCCATAAATATTACTCATAATTAGGCTCTCGGCCTTACTCAGTCATCATTCTCTCCAGTCTCTCTCACGGGCTCACAATGTCATGAAACTAGACCGAACATGATAATATGATGTATGAACAAATAACAACAGAGACTGAGATATGATATGAAATAAATGAATATGATTGAGTAGAAATATCAATAACATCAATAAGTCAATAGCAAGAAACGACCACTACGGATCCCAACAGTACCAACATATAGCCTAAACATAATCTCTAGCATAATTGAGAGCTCAATTACTGTATACCCGCACGCCCCTCACCTGACATGTGCGTCACCTTAATATCAATCATATTACATATAATTTGGGGTTTCTAACCCTTATAACCAAGTTTGAAAATGTTACTTGCCTCAATCCCAACAAAAACTCTATTCCAACGCGCTTTTGCCTTAAACCCCCAAATTTGAATTCAAAAACACATAAACTAGGTGGAAAATCAGCGGGAAAACATATATTAAAGAAAAACGAAAACAAGGAGCATACCTCAAGAATCCCTTTCAAAGTCTCTCAAAAATCCAAAATCAAACCGCTTCTGAGGCACAACTAGTCAGTTCTGCGGCTAACTCCACACATGAGGCTCCTGCGGAAAAATGTCCACTTCTGCAAAGCCCAGCTACACCGGCCACTTTCGCTTCTATGATCCCTCATATCGTACCTATGGATAAAATATCGCACTTGTGACCATCTGATTTGTCACCTCAAACTCTGCATTTGCGCTGCCCTCTCCGCAATCTGCAAGCTCGCACCTGCAATTCCCCATCCGCAGGTGTGATTACACCAGCAGAAACCAACTTCAGATGTTTCTCAAATTTAATTCCAAGTCCGTTAACAACCCGAAGTCATCCCAAGGCACCCCGGACCTCAACCAAATATACCAACAAGTCCTAAAACATGATAGAACTTAGTCGAGCCTTCAAATTACCTCAAACAATATCCAAATCACGAATTGCACCCCAATCCAAGCCTAATGAGCTTTGAAATTTTTAAATCCTACAAACGACGTCAAAACATATCAAATCACATCCGATTGACCTGAAATTGTGCACACAAGTCACCAATGACACCCCGAAACCTACTCCAACTGTCAGAAATCCAATCCGATCCCGATATCAAAAAGTCCACCCCAGTCATACTTTACAAAATTCCAACTTTCACCATTTCAAATATAATTATATTACAGACCTTGAAATCACAATCCGGACGTGTTCTTATACCCAACGGAGCTAACAAAACCATCAAAACTCAAATCGAAAGGATCGTTTACACATAAGTCAATATTCAGTCAACTTTTCCAACTTTGCTTTCCATTATGAGACTAATTGTCTCAATAAACTCTGAAATCTCTCTGGATCCGAACCAACCAACCCAGTAAGTCATATAACACCTATAAAGCACATAAGGAGCATAAAGTGGGGGAACGGGGCTACAACTCTCGAAGTGACCGGCTGGGTCGTTACACAAACAAATTATTATCTCTCTGCTTGATTGAAAATTCTTATTCGCAAGTCTTGAGAGAAAGCACAATGAATAAGATTTCCTTCATTCGATTCATTACTATTTAATTACAAATATTGTTACTTTTTTATATTGAAAAACATAAGTAAATTTAGTTATTATAAACCTGACATTCTAATATCTTTGGCCACAAAAACTATCTGTTGGTTAAACACGCTCTTACTATTCCATTTTTTGGTTACATATCTAGAATCCTTATGTAGGATACTCATAAATGTGTATCCTTTGTCAATATCGTTATTCACGTTATCAATCATGAGTGTATTGGGAAAAAATTGAATATGAATTAAAGATGATGTGGCATGATACCTGGACTGGTTAAATAGTCAAAGAGTAATAAATGAGTAAAAGGTACGGAAGACAACATGTACGGGAAAAGAAAATAAACAGGCACGAGAGAAAGTCTCAGATACGAGTCCCGTACCAATTCAAGCCATTTAATGCCAACAGGTAAAAAGGGCACTGAAGAAAAAAATCTGATAACAAAAAGTAGTCTAAATTCATTATTAAATACCTGATACGTTAGAGAATCGGTATTTTATAGCAATGATTGTGTAACGTCTCATTAAATATCCTTTATTATTTAAATTAATCTGTTACTCCTTATTAACTATTAAAGGATTGGGTTTCATCATTTGTAAACACAGGAAATATCATCTACATCAAATTGAAATACAAACTTTTTACTGCTTTATTCTTGTTCTCTGAAAACCTAATATTCTTTTTTGGTCTCTTCATTATCAGTAACCCGACTTCTTTTCTCAAAATTCAAGCTTTGACCAAATTATTTTTTTTGTTTAAATAAATTGGTTCCGTTATCGGGAATCTGATAATTCTTCCTTTCTAAAGTTACATTCTACCCATTATTAACATCATGTCAAATAACTATGACAACAACAATTAGAAAAATCAGATCCAGCATGTGGATGGCGATGAATTCAATAATGTTATCCCTCAAGCTTCTCCACATGGATCTCGAGAAGGAACTCCTAATGATATGTCTGAATATGCTGACGGAGGAGTTTAAACAAGAGATGAACTTCTACAAAAAATAATTGATGCACGAATTGACAAAGCTTTGGAAGCTCTAGTTAATCGATTGCATGTTGCGCCGACAACGCCTAATAACAATACGTTGGAAAACCCCCGCTCTGGTCTAGTTAATTCTGGTAATGGATCAACTCCTAGTGAATCACAAGAAGGAGAACCAGGTAATTCACATCTTCAAAATTTAGTATTAACCTTGCAAAAACAACTCAAGGAGCAAAATGAGCGTATCTAGCAAATCCCTGGAGTTCCACCTGTGATAAAAGGAGTGGACGTGGATAAATACTCACAACAACTTTGGAAACCCAGTGCCGCTCCCCTACTGATTTCAAAAAAATTCAAAATGCCTAACATCCTAAAATATGATGGTACAACGGACCCACGTGACCACGTAACTGTATTTACAACAGGAGTGAAAGGCAACAATTTGACCAAACAAGAAATTGAATCAGTATTGGTCAAAATATTTAGGGAGACACTCACCAAGGGTGCATTAACCTGGTATTCTCTTTTACCTGAAAATTCTATATATTCTATTGTTGAGCTTGCAGATTCTTTTATTAAAGCACACTCGGTAGCTCATAAGGTTGAAAAACGAATGGAGGATATCTTCAAAATTAAGCAAGGGAATTCTGAATTGCTCAGAGATTTCGTTGATAGATTCCAGCGTGAAAGAATGATGCTACCCTGTGTACCGAATAATTGGACAGCAATAGCTTTCGCAAGTAATTTGAATGACAAAAGTTCATAAGCCACGAGAAGGCTTAAAAAAAGCCTTCATGAGTTTCCTGCAACCACTTGGAACGATGTTTATAACAGGCACATTACAAAGCTTAGAATTGAGGAAGACACCGTATCTCAACATCATCGGGAAGAAAGGAGCGGATCCAGGAGATCTGAAGCCGAAAAAAGATCATGTATGAACAGGTATGATCCATATATGGGACCTACAGGAAAGGATTCACGATATAGACAAAACAACCAACACTATGATCAGAGATCAAGAGAAGGGAATAGGGTCTTCATCCAGGTTCAGAGATGATCGAAGTAACCAAGAGCCACGAGATGACGATAGAAATCTAAAGGCACGATTTTGTGGCTATAATTTTAACGTAACTAATTCTGAGCTCGTAGTTTTTCTAAGGAGTATGGGAGATAAGGTACGGTGGCCAAAAGAGATGCGGGCAAATCCAAACATACGTACTCTGCACCATTGGTGCAAATTTCACAATGACCAAGGACATAAAACATCAGAATGCAGATTCCTACAAAGTGAAGTAGAACATCTACTGAAGCTAGGATATCTCACAGAGCTATTTAGTGAGAAGGGAAAGCAAGCTTACATGAAAAATAGGCAGGAGCCACCAAAACCACCCTCGCCTAAGAGAACAGTGAATGTCATTAGTGGAGGGAAGGATATTTACGGAGTAACGTACACGGCTTCAAATAAGGTTTCCAAAATGAAGATCTCACACGGCAAGCGAGTACGGCAAACCTTAGTAGATGAGAGCATAAACTTCGATGATGCATATACGGAAGGAGTAATTACTCATCACAACTATGCACTGGTAATATCTTTAATTATACATGATATTGATGTAAAACGAGTTTTGATATATCCAGGAAGTTCTGTGAATATCATTCTACTAAGAGTATTGCGGGAAATGCAAGTTGAAGATAAATAATACCTAAGGCGCATACTTTGTCAGGCTTCGCCAATTCAAGCTTAGTAACAAAAGGTGAGGTAACTCTAACCACTTATACTGCAGGTGTTATTAAAGAAACTAAATTTCAGGTAGTTGATATGGAAATGGCCTATAACATAATTATGGGGAGATCATGGATCCATGATATGGATGTTGTTCCATCAACCTTACACCAAGTTATCAAATTCCCATAACCCTGGGGAATATGTCAAATTCGAGGGGATCAACAAACAGCCAGGAGTATCAACGCAGTAGCAGATACGAGTACCACAAGTAAAGGAAAATAGCAATTACAGGAAACAGTTGGAGGCGTCAGCAATCAGACTTCAACTGAAAAAACAGATTTAGACTCGAGACCTGATGTGATTCAAGAACCCGAAGAAAATGAAAACATTAAAACAACAATAGAGGAACTCGAGGCTGTGGTACTATTGGAACAATGGCATGAAAGAAACGTTTACGTAGGAGCCAATCTAAATCATGATATGCGAGGTATGTTAATTGAATTTTTAAAAGCTAACGTGGACTGTTTTGCCTAGTCCCATGCTGATATGACAGGTATTCCAATCAAGCAAAAGAAAAGAAAGTAATGGGCTTTCAAAAATCAAGTAATCCAAGATGAGGTCCAAAAGTTTTTAAAACTTGGGTCAATCCGTGAGGTAAAATACCCTGATTGATTGGCTAAAACGGTGGTCGTACCTAAGAAGAACGATAAGTGGAGAGTTTGTGTAGATTACATTGATCTAAATAAAGCTTGACCAAAATATTCTTTTCCTTTACCCCATGTAGATCAATTGATTGATGCGACTGCAGGTCATGAACTGTTGAGTTTCTTAGATGCATATTCAGGGTACAACCAAATTAAAATGAACCCCAGTGATGAGGAAAAAACATCTTTCATCACAGACCGAGGGGCTTACTGTTACAAAGTAATGCCCTTTGGTCTAAAAAATGCTGGAGCAACCTATCAAAGGTTAGTCACCAAAATGTTTCAAGAACATTTAGGAAAAACTATGGAGGTATATATAGACGATATGCTTGTCAAAACCCAACATTCCCATGATCATATCTCTCATTTAACTATTACCTTTGAAATTTTGCAAAAATTCAATATGAAACTCAATCCTGAAAAATGTGCACTTGGAGTTGCTTCAGGTAAATGTTTAGGTTTTCTTGTTTCTAACCGTGGCATTGAGGTAAATCCTTCTCATATTAAAGCAATTGAAGAAATACCTGATGTCCTTACCAATAAATAGTAGGTTCAAAGATTAACACGAAGAATCGCGGCCCTAGGGAGATTTATTTCCAAATCTTTAGAAAAGTGTTTCAGATTTTTCTCTGCGCTCAAAAAGCAAGATCATTTTGAAAGGATTGAAGATTGCCAACAAGCCTTGAAAAATTTTGAAAACTTACTTGCAAATCCTCCTCTACTGGCAAAACCTAAGGAAGGTGAAAAGCTACTCATTTATTTGGCAGTTTCAGAAGTAGCGATAAGTGTTGTTTTAGTCCGTGAGGACCAAGGTATGCAATGTCCAATTTATTATGTAAGTAAATCTCTACTAGACACTTAGACAAGGTATCCGCAACTAGAAAAGTTCTCATCATGGCATCTAGAAAATTAAGGCCTTATTTTCAGTGTCATCATATTGTTGTTGTTACTGCTTTTCCATTGCGAAATATTTTGCATGAACCATTAGGAAGATTAGCAAAATGGACTATTGAATTAAGAAAATATGAAATAACTTACCAACCTCGAACTGCTATTAAATCCCAAGTACTCGCCGATTTCGTAACTGATTTTAGTCAAGGAATGCATCTAGAAGCAGAAAAAGAGTTCAAGTTTTTAATGGTACTAATCCGGGAACTTGGATATTATTTACTGATGGTTCATCTAATGTAAACGAGGCAGGCTTAGGAATTTTTCTTATACCACCTACGGGTGAAACAAATAGACAAGCTATACAATGTCACCCTGTAACTAATAATGAAGTAGAGTATGAAGCTGTGATTGCATGTTTAGAGCTAGCATTGGAACTTGGTATCATGCAAATCATAATCAAAAGTGACTCACAGCTTGTAGTAAATTAAATTCTGGGGACTTACGTGGCCAGAGAAAATCGAATGCAAGAGTATCTTGAAAAGGTATGAGAACTGATAAGACAGTTCCAAACTTGGAAGGTAATACAAATCCCAAGAGGAAGAGAACGTGGAAGCAGATACTTTAGCCAATCTTGCGTCTGCAGCAAATATAGAGAAAGATGCAAATGCATCAATCATATATTTATTCCACTCTGTTCTTGAATCTGATAAAAATGAGGTAAACTTTAATCACTTAACTTGGGATTGGAGAAATATTTGCAGCATGGAATCGTACCTGAGGATAAAGTGAAGGCTCATGCACCTAGTAAGAAAGCTGCTCATTATTGCCTATATCAAGGGAACCTTTATCGGAAAATGGTAGGTGGACCATTATCCAGATGTCTTGGACCTTATCAAACAGAGTATGTGATGAGAGAAATACACGAGGGGCATTGTGGAAATCATGCACGAGGCAGATCACTTGTAAAGACATTGATTCGAGCAGGATATTACTAGCCTAAAATGGAAGAATAAGCGAATGACTTCTTATCTAAGTGTGACAAATGTCAGAGGTATGGCAATAACATGCATAGACCAGCTGAGTTATTACATCATGTCATAGCTCTGTGGCCCTTCATGAAATGGGGAATGGATATGATAGGACCATTACCGCAGGCAAAAGGTTAGGTAAAGTTTCTACTCGTGCTTACTGATTATTTCACTAAATGGGTAAAAGCAGGGGCGTTTAAACAGGTGCAAGAAAAAAGAAGTTAAGGACTTCATTTGGAGAAATATAATCGTTTTGGTGTACCAAAGGATATCATGTGTGATAACGGACCACAATTTGTAGGAGCACAAGTCATAGAATTCTTTCAAAGTTGGAAAATCAAAAGAATTACGTCGACAACATATCATCCAGTGGGTAATGGACAAGAAGAATCTACAAACAAAGTAATCATCAACAACATAAAGAAAAGGTTACAAGACTCAAAAGGTAATTGGCCTGAAGTATTACCAACGGTACTATGGGAATATCGAACAACGACAAAGACAACGGGAGAAACACCATTTTCAATGGTTTATGGTGCGGAAGCTTTAATACCAATTGAGATAGGCGAACCTTGTACACGATGTGTTCAAGTAGAGGAAGAATCGAACAACAAAAAGTTACGGGTAAATCTTGATCTACTCGAAGGGAGAAGAGAAGCTGCGTTAAAAAGGATGGCAGCTCAAAAGCAAGTAATTGAGCAATATTATAACAGGAAGGCACTCCTCTGGTTCTTTAAAATTGGGGACTTCTTGATAAAAAAGTGTTCCAATCTAGAAAGACAACTAATTCAGGAAAGCTAAGTCCAACATGGGAAGGACCTTATAGAGTTCACGAAATTGCGGGGAAAGGAGCATACGAGTTGGAAACGATGGATGGCAAGGTTTTACCTTCACACTGGAATGATGTTCATTTAAAGAGGTATTACTTCTAAGGAAGTACCCATGGTCAGGTATCGCCATGTTAGAATCTTTTTCTTTGAATTGTGAAAATTTTACTAACAATTTTAGATGCTAGGCAAAAACCCTAACTCGTGCCAAATGGTGAGTCACGGCCTGCACGACAAAATGGAATACTCTTAAATTCTTAGCCCAGGGTTATATTAATCTGATGGAAATACACACGAGTTAGGAAGTCTTCATCTATAATCGCACCTTCGAGTCCTGCATATTTTTCTGTTTCAGGAAAAAGGACCAAATTGAGAGAAAACACACAAGTGCTCGAGGCTTCATACGTCGCCGCTCAAACACTTGGGGGACTATACTATTTATACACGAGTATGTGCAAAAGAATAGATACGAGTGACCAAGATTTAAAAATCAAATCAAGCTACGAGAAGTCAAGTATCAATCAAAAAACACTCATCATAGTGTTGTTTCCTTTGAGAACAACAGAGTCACCTCTCAGACCCTTCCTAATATGTAAAGATAGGGTCATGACTATGTATTAAAAATAGGTTATGAAAGACCTTGTTTATTTTTATAAATCTGTTAAAAGAAAACAGTTACGAAAAAGTTGTAGATGTACTTCAATACATGTATTACTCAAAAAACTTGTCAAAGTTCATGAATAAAAACTTGTCAAAGGTTATTTCGTACAAAACATGTATGTTCCAATTTCTTTCATCGTATTATAACACCATTATGAAGTTGAGACGTCCTCTTTATTAAGTGTCAATAAATAAAAGGGCCCTCTTTTATTTTTCTCATGATGATAATCCATGAGAAGAATCATAAAAGTATTTTCTAGAAAGATAAAAATTCTAACCTATTCTCTAAGTCCTGAAAAGAAAAATAGGCATGAATAAGGTAAGTAGAAAACTATTTTATAAAGTCTAGAACAAAGTCAATAGACAAGAATAAAATATAAAGAAGTATTAGTCAAGCTTATTAACATAAAAGACTAAGGGAAAAACATAGAATACAATTGTCTTTAAAACAAATTCCCCATTATGAAAACTAGGGACTTCACCAAAAAAATCCCTTAAAATTACCAAGGCATTACATCATCAATCATAAAAAAAAGGTAAGGTCTGAAATACTTTTAGCTGGTTACTGAAGGGATTGGAACATCAGAAGTTGTAGCCTCATTAGGCTCGATAACAACTTCTAAGGAAGTAACAATACGAGCAGTTTCAACTGAACTGGAAATATTAACATCCTCGAGGGAAACAATAGCCACGGGAATTTCCATTCCCACAGACTGTGTTATAAACGTTTCACCCTCGGTCACTGGAATCACAAATTCAACTGCTTCAAAGTACAAAGGCTCTTCTACCCAGGAGTTTCAAGTGTTGGAGAGGAAATATCAATTGGTTTGTCTGGAGAAGGAATATCAACATGTTGGTTATTCTTTTCAATCGTGTCTAAGACTTTGGCTAACTCAGATTGTAAGTTGAAATTTTCTTGAAAGGCCTCCAGCAAAGCATCACAACGAGACTTCAAAAAAGCCCAATTAATCTCTTAATTAAAATTCTCAGCAAGAGAATTGTAATCCTTCTCCAAGTTTTCATTATCCCTTCCCCACATAGCAAGGGCGTTTTTCAATATCTCTTGCTCGGCTAGGTGGGACTTAAGGGAAACCTCAAGATTGGCATGAGAACTCTCCAGAGCATGAACTTTATCTGAAGAAACCTTTAAGTCAGCCCGAGTCCGATTCAAGTTCTGCACTAACTCCTTAGCATACTCTTCTTTTTTCTCCATAAGTGCTTTGAGTTCTTTAATTTATTCATTATCCTTTGTCAATGAGCTCTTCAAAATCTCTTTATCCCTTTTTATTTGTCTTGTGGAAGCCTTGGCAATCCCTAGGTATGTGGATAAAGCACGATTTTGCTGCTCCAATTGAGATTTACAAGCTTGCAACTCTTTTATGCTCCCTAGAGCTCTTTCAAATTATTCCTTCCAATTTTGAGCCTCAAGTTGTGCTCCCTCAGCAATTCTTTTAGCATCAGAAACGGCCATTGCAGACTCACGAGCTTTCTTTTCCAAAGTATAGATCCTTCCCATCAGCTCGGTTCCAATCAGGTTGGCCTACGAACATATGGCACAGAAATAAGAAGTTAAAATCAAGGAAGAACAAATAGTCAAGTTAAAGGAAATTGCCTTCAGTGTCGAATGAACTATATTGTTCATCAAAGTATAGCAGTTGTGGCCGCATCTTCGTCCTCTCCACATCTCCAATGAGAGGCTCAAGCCAAACATCAGCTCCACCAGTCTTCCTCAAAAGGCTATGAGTACCAGGTACTTCAAGTGTAGCTTTTCTCATTGCCATACCTCTATTATTGGGGCCAGACTTTGAATGTACGATAGAGGGAGAAGGGACTGTGGAAGGAGGAGTAGTAGAAGAGGTGAAAATAGCAGGAGCTGCAGAAGTCAAAGCAGGAGCAGAAGGAATAGGCACGGGAGCTAATGAAGGAACAAAAGTAGGAGCATTCAAAGTAGATAAAGGAGCAAAAGAGGCCGTCACAGGAGAAGAAACACTCACGGTTGAAGAAGGAATAAAAGGAACAGGAGAGATGGGAATTGAAGTAAACAAAGGAATTACATTTAAAACAGGGCCGAGTTACCCACTTTCAAAACCACTAACAAAGAGACGGTGAACAGATTCACTTGTCTCTAGGTGCCGGATCTAAATCAGAATGAATCAGAACAGGCTCGGTAGTGGAACTACGAGCGGGATTATCTTCAGTTTCACCTTCAATAATGACGCGTCTCCTAACTCTAGGTCTAGATGCCAATGAGGTACTTCTTTCTTCCTCATTCTCAGTATCCACTACCATAGCTTTTCGCTTAGCTATCAAGGCTTTAGCCTTGTCCAAATCAAGGGAGGCATTGGCAGTAGCACACATAGCCAAAGCAACATCGGCCGCCATTTCTTTTATACCAAATACTGAAGAAGGATTTGAATTCATTATTATGGTTTATCATATGTATCTAAAAACATATATAAAAAGAGATGTATACCGTGTGTTTTCACTCTCCAACCATGTACAGAAGAAATAAACCTCCAAGTTCTATCTTCTTTAGGGGAAATTTTCAAAATCGAATTTACCCAACCACGGAAGTTGGGAATAGGCTCCACATCCCCCATGGTTGCTACAAAAAACTAAAAGAGGGATGAGATTAGAGAGAAAATCAAAATCTCTGAAAATAGGTACGGGAAAGTAAGTAAAAACTTACGTGCAAAGTTTTACTTCTCAGGGAAAGGAATGTTTGATTCACCCATCAAATCTAATGTACGAACAACAATATAACGAAGATACCACCAACGGTCTTTATCATCTTCAGGTTTTACCAAAACTTTCTTGCTCCTCGCAGTTAAGGTAAAAAACCCATGACGCAGTAAGCTGGGGTGGTATAAGTGAATGAGATGGGAAAGCGTAAAATTGATTTTTGCATTAGTAGACAGATACCTCAAACAAGCCACAACCCTCCTTACTAAGAGGCCAATTTGAGCTAAGCAAATGTTGAAGAAATGATAGAAATCAAGGATAACTCGATCTATGGCAGGTTTGAATCCCAAAATAAAGGGATAAGTGTAAACGAAAGAATACCCATGTCTATAGGAATAAATTCTTTGATTTATGGCAGGAACGGATAGACGAATACTCTCTTTCCAATTACAGTCCTTTCTAATCGTAGGGATTGTAAGTTTAGTTATAAGAGAAGGGTAAGCATCAACCTTTTCTAATTTTGCAATTTGCTTCTGAAGAGACGTTCTATCACTCACAAAAGACAAACCACTCGGCATAATCTCTTCAAATGAGGGTTCTTGAGAAGGATCAGAAACCTCTTTACCTTTCAAAGACAGAGTTTTAGAAGAGGAACCTTTGATGCTTGAACTTGAAGAAGGAGGAGCAGAACCGGTCAAACCTCCACGTGTGGATCCCGAACTTCGAAGTCTTCCTCCTCTGACCCTTGTATGTTTAATCGGAGCAGGGACATTAGGAAATTGATCAAGAACTAGAACCTTTCTAGGGTTAGGGTTTGGAGATGCCATTGTTGGACGAGTTTGAAGTAAGGAGAAGTAAAAGAAAGTAAAGAAATGATTGATGAAAATTGATGAAGAAGATGACAAAGGAAGTGTGAATTAAAAGGTTATATGGAAGCAACCCTCAAATTAACAGGTATGATGATGGAAAACCTATATTAAAGATACCTATCACTTCGTGAAAAGAGGAAGTTGAATAAGCCTAGAAAAGTGGGCATGTGGTGAGATCACTTTGCTGCATGTAGTGATTAATTCTATCTCTTCCTCTTTTAAATATTCATTGTCTCGCACCTATAGAATAACATACTTATTTAAATTCCTACGTAAGATAATTTAGACCATCATAATGAGAAGGATTAGCACCTGGGAAAGACTCACGAGACATTAAATCGTTGGTTTCTCTTTTCTAGTTGACCTTGAAGGCATAGAACGGGAGGAATTTGGCTCAGCACTAATACCTGAAGGCGAAGTCTAAAAATGCTAGGAGATGAACTCTGTGGATAGGTGGGGTCAATAATGAAGATGGATGCGATCCAAACCCCTCATCCGATCCAAACCCCTGCTGTGATCGAGACCAGTGTTGCGATCTAGACCTTCACTGTAATCCGGGTGGCTATAATCTAGATGTATCCGATCCAGCTGGTGGTGAAGCAAATGGAGTAGATGACAGGCATATCACCACATGGTCCCGTGACTGCTGACACGGTATACACATGTAAGTTGACTTCGGAATTTTGAGGGTCCTCCTCAAAATTCTGCCCCAGTTCCAAATGTGGGGGGGGGGGGATGGAATTTTATTAAAAATGTGAATGAACCCATAGGGCTGCCTACGTACCCCCTCTTAAACGGGAATCAGGTCTGACGTAGTTAAAATTACATCATAAAAGAAATCATGTGATCAAATATAGTATCTCTTCACTGCGTCTGAGTTGATAGGCTTTGGCTATACTTCTCCGTCCATTTTTGTGAGAATGAGGGCTCCTCCTCCGGTCAAAACCCGGTGAACCATGTACGGACCCTACCATATGGGAGAGAATTTCCCTTTTGCTTCATCTTGATGTGGAAATATCCTTTTCAACACCAGCTGCCCTGGTGTAAACTTTCTGTGTCAAGCTCTCTTATTGAAGTGTCTTGACATTCTGTTCTGATATAATTTACCGTGACAGACAACGTTCATTCTCTTTCCTTCGATGAGGGCTAACTACTTGTAACGACTTTTGATCCATTCTGCATCATCTAATTCAGCTTCTTGTATGACCCTTAAGGATGGGATTTCTACCTCAGCGGGAATGATCGCCTCTGTTCCATAAACCAGCATGTAAGGAGTGGCCCCGGTTGATGTGCGAACTATGGTGCGGTAACCCAATAAAGCGAACGACAATTTCTCATGCCACTACTTGTGCTTTTCAATCATTTTCCTTAGTATCTTCTTGACGTTCTTGTTGGCCTCTTTTACAACTCCGTTCATCCGAGGTCTATAAGCCGTAAAGTTCGTATGTCTGATTTTGAATGTTTCACACATTGCTTTCATTAGGTCGTTGTTGAGGTTAGAGCCATTGTCGGTGATGATTGATTCTGGAACCCCGTACCGACAAACCATACGATCTATGACGAAATTTGTTACCATCTTCTTTGTGACTGCCTTGTAGGATGCTGCTTCAACCTATTTGGTAAAGTAGTCGATTTCCACTAGGATGAACTTGTGCCCATTTGATGCGATTGGCTCAATTGGTCCAATTACATCAGTTCCCCAAGCGGCGAACGCCCATGGTGAGCTTGTTGCAGTAACCTCATTTAGAGGCACCTTTATCATATTTGCATGTATTTGACATCGGTGGAATTTTTGGACGTATTGAATGCAGTCCGTCTCCATCGTCATCCAAAAATAACTCGATCGAAGTATCTTCTTTGCCAAAACGAAACCATTCATATGCGATCCACAAGTCCCTGTTTACACTTCCTCCAATAGTCTGGTTGTTTCTTTTGCCTCAACAAACCTTAATAGTCCCAGATCAGGAGTCCTCCTACATTTAGGATTCCTCCGCCGTGAAAGAAATAATTGGACAACCTCTGAAGTGTTCGTTTCTAAGTAGAATTGGCAAGCTCTTGGTACTCTCATGTTGTCATGTATTCCCTGATATCGTGGAACCAAGGTTTCCCGTCGGCTTCTTCCTCGATGTGAGCACAATAAGCCGGATGGTCGTGAATCTTGGCCGGAATGGGATCAATAAAATTTGTATCCGGATGTTGGATCATGGATGATAAAGTGGCTAAAGCATCAGCAAACTCGTTCTGTGTTATGGGAACATGCTGGAACTCAATCTTTCTGAATCTTTACCTCAACTCCTGCACATGGTGTAGATAGGGGAGTATCTTGGAATTTTTGGTTGCCCATTCTTCTCGGACCTGATGTATGTCTATGGCAAGCTTGAGCCCCAAGATGCAATCTGAGCTTGGTGGACACCAGATAATGCTTACCAGTTTCCGATACCAAAACCGCTCCTACACCCACTCCTTCAAATTTTGCGGCTCCGTCGAAAAACATTCTCCAACCATCATAGGATTCTGCAATATCTTCTCCAATGAAAGCTACCTCCTCGTCGGGAAAATACATTTTTAGTGGTTCGTATTCCCCTCTTACAGGATTTTCAGCGAGATAGACTGCCAAAGCCTGTCTCTTAATTGTCTTCTGGGTGACATAGACAATTTCGAATTTACTTAACAAGATTTGCCACTTGGTGAGCTTGCCAGTGGGCATGGGATTCTGGAAAATATACTTAAATGGATCATTCCTTGATATGAGGTGAGTAGTGTAGGCATAGAAATAATGCCTCAATTTTTGAGCTACCCAGGTTAAAGCACAACATGTGCGCTCTAGTAAGGAATACCGAGCCTCGTGTTGAGGTAGTAGATAGCTTGCTCCTTTCTCCCCATTTCATCATGTTGCCCTAAAACGTAACCAAATGCCCCATCTAAAACAACGAGATAAAGCAGCAGAGGTATCCTTGGCTCAAGCGAAACCAGGACTGGCGACGTTGACAAGTATCCCTTGATTCTGTCAAAAGCCTTTTTGCAGTCATCAATCCACTTAGTAGCGGCATCTTTCTTTAGCATCTTGAGGATGGGTTCACGAATGACAGTGGACTGAGCTATGAATCGGCTGATATAGTTAAGCCTCCCCAGGAAACTCATTACATCTTTCTTGTTCTTTGACGGTGGCAACTCTTGAATGGCTATGACGTTTGATAGATCCAATTCTATCCCCGGCGACTTACAATAAAGCCCAATAATCCCTGAATGCACACTTAGCGGGGTTCAGTTTTAGGTTGTACCTCCTTAGTCTGTTAAAGAATTTTCTCAAATCTTCCATGTGATTTGCAACTTTTCTGGATTTAATGATGACGTCGTCCACATATACCTCGATCTCCTTGTGTATAATATCATGAAAGACTGTGGTCATGGCTCTCATGTAAGTAGCACCAGCATTGTTCAAATTGAAGGGCATCATTCTGTAACAGTACATTCCCCACGGCGTGATGAAAGCTTTATTCTCTACATCCTCTTCGTCCATCCATATCTGATAGTATCCAGCAAAACAATCGATGAACGACTGTAGCTCATGTTTGGCACAGTTATCAATCAATATGTGTATATTTGGCAGAGGAAAGTAGTCTTTCGGACTGGCCGGTTGAGATCCCGGTAGTCGACATAGACTCTAATCTTCCCATCCTTCTTTGGTACCAGTACAACGTTGGCTAACCATGTTGGATACTCCACTACTCTAAGAACCCTGGCTTTGACTTGCTTTGTGACTTCCTCTTTGATTTTCAGACTCATGTCTGGCTTGAATTTTGTGAGTTTCTACTTGACCGATGGGCATGTTGGATCTTTCGTCAACTTGTGAGGACGTGCTAAGGCCGCTCATATCATCATACGACCATGCGAATATGTCTTCATACTCAATTTCATGTATTCTTCCATTTCTAACGGTGACAAGTGTACACCGATTCGTGTTTCTCTGATATTTTCAGCGTCTCCCAGATTAATGACCTCAGTTTCGTCTAAATTGAACATAGGTATGTTCTCAAAATTTTTAACCTCTCTAACAACCTTTTCTGGTATTTCATCCTCTTTTGAATCTATGTCTGTTTGTCACATTGTCTCGTTGCAAGTTACAGTTGTTGGTTCATCATCAAGATACTTAATAGTAATGATGTGTAAAATAAAGTAGATGGTAGAGAAAATAAATGAGAGTGAAAAGATGATCTTGGAAAATGCGTTAATTAAATTCATAATTTTCTGATACATCGGAGCTCTTTTTCAAAAGTAAAGACAATGCTGAAAAGCAAAAAATCAACTGAAAGTAAAGTGCGATGCATAAGTGTCGTTCAGCCTTGCTACCCTAAGGCTCTACGGGCACTGGTGGTCCTGATTGACCAATTTGTGATGTTCTCCCCTCGGATTACAGCTTGAATGGAAGGGCCTTCCTCCCCTTCCTCCTCGAAGGTAACACAGCAATCCATATCATCCTCCAGAAACATCTTCTTCATGGTTGCCACCGTCTCATCTTCCTCTAATATGGCATCGGCGAGCTGAAAGGTCTGCACTAACTGAGGTAGAGGGTGCTCTAGTGGGTAGTAGGGACTGCGCCATGGAGGCGACCAATGTTGGAACTCCTCCCAAGTGTATTCATAACATAGACCAAAAGTGGTCCCATGCTTCTTCAAATGGACGGGCTTGGTGATACCCTGGAGATTCTTGTCAAGCCCCTTTCCGGGCTCGTATCCACTCCAATTCAGAATGCTCTCGATCCTTCTATGACACGACTTTTCCTTGTCTATGGCATTGACTCGCTCGATGTGATGGTATGTTCTCCACCTATTCTCCTTCTTCCTTCGATCATCGGGATAGCCTGGCGACTGTATATGGGGTTGCTACCGTCACCATGAATGATTACTTCTTGATCATTCCACACAAATTTCATGGCTTGATGTAATGTTGACGCCACTGCCCCAGCGGCGTGGATCCAAGGTCGTCCTAGAAATAAGTTGTAGGATGCTGGTACGTCAATGACTTGGAACTCAACATTGAACCAAGTGGGCCCCATTTGCAGGCACAAACTGATTTCTCCAATGGTGGACCTCTGAGACCAATCGAAAGCTTTGACATTGATGGCCCCGTCTTTGATCTCGTGCAACCCTTTTCCCAATATCCTGAGAGTCACCAATGGACAAATGTTGAGACTGGATCCCCCGTCGACTAGAATCCTAGTGATAAAGTGATACTCACATTGCGTACTGATATGCAATGCCTTGTTGTGACCAAGTCCTTCCGGTGGCAATTCATCTTTGTGGAAGGTGATCTTATAGCTTTCCAGTATCTGTCCCACCATGTTTGCCATTCGCCTCCCGTTATGTTGCTGGGAACATAAGCTTCACTTAGTATCTTAATCAAGGCATTTTTATGTGCCTCGGAACTCTGTAGAAGTGCCAACATGGAGATCTGTGCCGGAGTCTTGTTCAATTGCTCAATTACCGAATATTCCTTAGCTTGTATTTTTCTCTAAAGATCGTTAGGTCCGGTTTCAACGGGACGTCCAGAGGCCTGCTTGCTGGACTCAGCTAGGTGTTCTGGCGTGTATACTCTGCATGTTCTAGTCATGCCTTGTGCGGCATTTGTTTCTCCAATGCGTGTCTTTCCTTTCCTTCTCGCCTCGGTTGTGTAGTCCCAAGGTATAGCATTTGTTTGGAACTGGGACATGTCTGTCATGGAGACTGGAATAGGTCCCTTAGGAGGCAACAAAGCAACTTCAAACAGTGTAGGTGGTTTCGGAACTCCGAACTCAACTTCAACCAGTTTTGGTGCCTTTGCGGAAGGTACTTCAAGTTCGAGTGGCATGGATACATTTACCACATCGCCCTCAGATGGCTGAATTTGGACGACAATGGGATTGAGAGTAACCATTGGCTTTTTAGTCTCATCTCCTTCAGCTATCAAACCGATTGACCCCTTGGGGTCCCAATCATCTTTGATCTCAATCATGTGGATGCCTCCACCTTTGTGGTCTGGTAGAGGGTTTTTGCGGACATTAGGAGCGGGCTCCTTTGCTATTATATTCTTGTTGTCAATCAGGTTCTGAATTTTGTCTTTTAACGAGCGACACTCGTTGATGGTATGGCTCTTCTTCCCGGAATGGTATGCGCAAGTCTTGTTTGGGTTGATCCATTGGGAAGGATTTTCTATAGTTACGGCTGGGATAGGGGTAACGTAACCGGCTGCTTTGAGTTTCTCATATAATTGGTCAATTGGCTCGGCTATGGCGATGTATTGTCTAGGGGGTTTGCGGTCGAAATTTGGTCTAGGTTGAGAGAAATTTTGGCGAGTAGGTGGTGATGGGTAGTGAGAATGTTGGGAGTTATATGCTTTGTATATGGGTGCAAGTTGGGAATATCGGGGTGAAGTGGGTTAATATGTAGGTGGTGGAGGTTATTGGTATGCAGGTGGTGGAATTTGGTAAGTAGGTGGTGTTGTTGGGTAATTTGGGGTAGGCTGGTATGTGAGTGGAGCTGAGGGATAGGTTTGGTACTTCATAGGGGAGTTGTTTCTTTGTGCAGCCATTACAGAATTAACCTCTTTCTTCTTCGTCGAGCCACCAGACAATAGAGCCTTGTTGGTGGCTTGCAGTGCCTCTAGGTTAGTGACCATACCGTTCTTAATGCCTTCTTCAATTTTTCCCCCAATTTGATGATATCGGACAACTTTTGACCCTCAATTAGCATCAAGCTTTCATAGTACTATGGATCTTGAACATGGACAATGAATCTATTCATTTGTTCTTCCTCCAAGGCCGGTTTGACCTTAGCAGCTTTCGGCCTCCAACGAGTAGCATACTCGCAAAAAGTCTCCGTAGGCTTCTTCTTAAGATTTTGGATATAGAGCATGTCTAGAACATTCTCAGTGTTGAACCTGAAATGCTCCATGAAATTGGACGCCATCTTTACCAACCTCGTCCATTTCTTCGAATCATGGCTAATATACCAGGATAAGGCATCACCCTTCAAACTCCTCATAAATAGCTTCATACGGATCTTTTCGTCCCTACCAACTCCTACTAGCTTATCACAATACATCCTCAAAAGTGAACCATGGGATCCCCGGTACCATCAAACAGTTCAAATTTGGGAGGTTTGTACCCGTCCGGGAGCTCACCATCTGGTTGAACACATAGATCTTCGTAATTCAACCCTGTAACACCCTTGTTACTTTCGAAACCCTGAACCCGATTAGTCAACTTCTTAATCTCAGCGGCCAGATTCTGAATGAGGGAGATTTTGCCGTCCGACTCTGCTACATTGGTGACTGGATGACCGTAATGTGGTACAGTATCCACAAAGACAGGAGCGTTCTGGTTATCTATGGTGTTTTGGGGCTCTAGGATAAGCTGCGGAGAATTGTTGCCCGTGTTACGGACTTGGTTCTGAGCAGGCTGGGCTGGTGGTGGTGATTTGTTGGCATCAGCGGCAACAAGAGTGATCGACAGACTTGCCCAGTTTCGAACTTGTTCCAACTGTTCTCGAAACCTCAGCAAAGTTTGCTCAAGATGAGCAGCAGTTTCTTTGGTGATTGAAGCCTCTCTGACTTCCTTTCTAGCATTGGTATCTTCCATTTTATTCTCGTTCCTGTTTCTTGGAGGAGTAGGAGGAGGAAGAGGTGGAGGACCCTTTGATCTTGTGGAGTATGTTGATGGTTCCAGAATGCACGAACTAACCTTTGGGGGGGGATAAAATAAAATAAAAACAAAAAAGTATAAAAAGTTAGTGCGGGTTCTGAGAAAGAAAATATTGTGGAATTTAAACACATTGTTGTGAGAATATAAGTCGTTTCCTATTTGGGTGCCTCGTTGTGCCCGAGGTAGGCCCAGCGACAGATAGAATTTTGAGAACTTATAACACCAAGTGCCTCATTTTATCGATAGAAAATAGAACGAGTCAAAACAAACTGAAATAAAGAGAAATTGTTACTAATGGCCAGTGGCCTTATTACATCACGAAAGCAGTAAAAATCCTAACTACTTGGTCCCAGAAAGACCTTCCCCAGGTTGAATGTTCTCGTTGATCAAATCTTCCAACTCGCACGAATTTTCCAGTAAAACATGCCTTTGCCAGGCGTTCTCCTTCGCTTACCTCAGCATTTTGACAGTCGGTGACTCTCTTCCTCACATTCCCTTCTAACTCCAGCAAGTTGTACTCCAAGTATTCTAGCTTCTCACTAGCCTTGGTGACTCTATCTTTCCATTCCTTGATTTTGGTTCTCGATCGAAGGTTTCTCCACCAAGTCTGCAAAAGTGAGGGTGTGTTGACCACGCCGAAGTCGGGAACTTTGTCATTCATTTTCTGCAAAATAAAGAGTTAGGACCTTAACCCCACAAGACTCGACTATTTAAATCGATAATTAGAAATAGGCTTTTAGTTCTCCAAATCAATGCAAATAACGTGAATGTCCGTTTGGGTTTAAGGAAACCCAATGGACTTTGGTTTTGGCTATCTTAATGAGCCATTGTGCGGACGACATAACTGACTCGGCTAAGTTTGACCATGATGCATGAACAGTATAACGGAATAAGGTTTCTACTTTTGAAGTGCTAGACAAAGTAACCTTGAGCGGACAACTCAAGAGGGAAAGGCACAGAACCGTCGACTACACCGTTGATCGACTAGTTTTACCGCAAATATGCCTTTGCCACATTTAGGGGGTTCATAATATTGGAAGAGCGCAACCACTCATTATAAGCGTTGCTATAGGATTTGTTTGGAACGAGTGGAAAATGATGATGAAGGATGAAATTACAACAATGAAATAAATACATGTATTTTCACGTTCATAAGATAATGATTACAATAGATGCTTGAAATTTAAGACGGAATTGAAATGAAGTAAAAGTAGTAAAGAGAAAAAGAAAAACATGAAGAATCAACTTAATAATTATGAAGAAATAATTAAAGCAGTAAATAAAGGCAGTAAAGAAAGCAATAAAGTCACAAAGCACGTTATGGCAAAAGCCTTAAAGATATTCCCCAGCAGAGTCGTCATGCTGTCGACGCCCCCCTTTTTCCCTCCTAAAAGAAGCGAAATCGATTTTACAACATTATGGACAAAACAACTCTTATTCCCGTTTGGGAATTGTGTATTGGAATTTGAAGAGTCGCCACCTAATGATCATAGTGCATTAGGACACTTTTTAATAAGAAGAGAGTATTTTGAAGAAAACCAGAGTTCGGGTAAGGGCTTGAGATTATCTCGAGGGAAAGGTGTTAGGCATCCCTCAAGATCCACTAGTGTGGTTCAAGACCGTGCTAATTGTGACTTTAATAGGAAACAAGGCAAATAAACAAGTAAGGTTCACATACAAAGCATTCAAATAACTTGAGAATTTTGAAGATAAAAAAAGGAAAGGCATGATAAAAGCAGGAGGGAGAATTAATTTGAAAAGCATTACTTTAGAAAAATGTTTAAATAAATCAAGCAAAGGAGAAAGAGGTCCTAGAATTGACTATAATATGGATCATTCGATACAATATCCCGCACATATTCCCAAAGAGTGGTCGCTTTATGATATTATCGCATCGTCATCATCCATATTCTACCTTTCCCACCCGTAAAGGTTGTTTAAGCGTGTGGATTGGTCACAAATACTTATTGCGTGCTATTACCCATCCCTTTCTATAGATCCTAGAGGGCACTTAGGATCACTATTCCTATAAGGTCGAAACTAGGATGACCCCCTAGGTTCAAAGGTTCAAAGGCTATGCGACATACAAAAGCAAATAGGACTTGCACATAAAGGAATCATGTAAAACATATAAAGGCTCAGATATCCCTCTATAAACGAACACGTAATTACCACGTCTCAAACACATTTAAGGTCTAAGAAAGGAAGAATTTTAAAAAAGCTGGAGTATAAGTTAAAAGAGAAACTGGAGAATTTGAAGAAAAGACTTGCAAGAAAATCGTTCAGGACTTAAAAAAGAGAACCGTAGCAGTATTAGCAATCTGCAGAAGTTACCTAGAAACATTTGCGGAACAGTTTTCGGACAGGCAAAGTAAAAGGACAAATATGAAGGTATTTGGAGATTGCATAGGTGTAAAGAAAATAGTGAACCTTATTAGCTTTCAAAATTTAAAATATACAGTACTCAGATAGTTTTTTTTTTAAAATACAGTAGAAACATTTGCATAGATAGTTTGAAAATAGCGCAGAAGTTTGTATAAAAAATTAGAAAGCTTCAGAGACAAACGCGTTGAGACAGAGGCGGATTAATTTGAACATAACGCAAAAAGGATTGGTCAGTTTTTATCCGGCCTAAGGCTTACCTAGGCGTTATTAAAAATGATGAGCATGCAATGTTTTCAATTTTAATGAGGATTTATTTATCAGTTTTAATCCAGATTAACGAAGTGTTTAAACAGCGCAAATGAAGTCCTAAAGGCATGGTATCTAATTCACAAAAGGTCCTAGAAACATGGTATCAAGATGTGATGATAATGAATCAGTGATTATTGATTAGTTATGGTTGTGAGAATACATAGAATCACAAACCGATAGTGAATGACCTAAGAACATGATTTCTATATGCAAAAATGCATGTCCTAAATCATGATATCGATTGCGCAGGTAAATAAATAAAGGCCTATAGACATGTTTTCTACCCATTCCCTTAATTAAACGTGCATAGCCCTCCCAATTCGTATAACCCCCATCATTCTTTACAAATTATTACAGCCCAAATAATATAATAGTGATAAAAAAATAAGAAGTTATTCTATAGGGAGCCTTCAGCCAGGCCAAACATCTCCAACCTCACTTCTTTCGAATTTCACAGCCAGTACCAAGGTTTGGCTGCGGCAAAGTCCCCTAAGGGTTCGTTTGAACCCCTGGCCAATACCAAGCACCCTAAAATATCATTATTTGACAAGTTCAAGTGTGGAAGTGCCAGCCTTGTGCATCAAAGTTTAATAGGTGCTCAAGGGCTCCCAAGGCAATGCATACACTAAGGGGGCAAAACCTAATATTCTAAGAGTAGTGAGATTGTGGTAGGACTAAGAGAGTTGAAAACATTTGAGACACTTTGAGAAAACAATTGAAAGTTGTCTTTTGAAATCATTTGGACTAACTAGTTTTTTAGAAAAACAGAGTATCACGCAAACAAGGGCAAAGGGGAAGGGAACAAATAAGCAAAGTGAACTACTCACACAGGCAACACATTGGAGGAAAGTAATCAGACATGGTTGCAAAGCAAGAGTTCAGTTCTTACTGCACCAAACTCTAATACAATCAACCTCAGGAAGAGGTTTTAGGCTAAACAAGTAGCCAAGCAGACCTAGATACATGGTAGTAATACACAAGGAAAAAGTAAATATTCATTGAGACGGGGAATGGGGTAAGTGGAGCATGCTGAGTTAAACTAGGCAGACTAATAAACACATGCTAGTGACAATAAGAGCAGCAGAACCATAGGTAAAAACACACAAGGAACAAGATGAAGTGCAGAAATAATAGATAAGTTCTCCCTCAGTGCCCTACTATTCATAAGAAATACTTATTGTTGAGAGACTGATTTATGAAAGCCCGGTGAGGCCTCAACCGACAGCGTTGCTTCGCTCTGCGGCGGTTTTCAAACTAGCACCCGTTTCAGCATATCATCTCGCTCGATTCCAAATAAGCATGTTGTTTTAGTAACTGTATACTAAATAGATGACATATGAGTTGCAGGGAGATAGAACACAAGAGCAATCAGCAATAATGCACAAAAAGAGAGCAAAGTGTACAGAGAATGAGAGAAGTAGTGTGAGAACAGCAGTGCAGAGAAGCAAGCAGCAGGCAAACCAATGTAAATAATGCAGTGGAACCCCAGTAGTGTAGAAATACACAACCAAGATTACTCAATCTTGGCTTTCAGCCGATTGAGTGTTCAAATAGAAGAATGAGAGAGTATACAAATAGTCGAGAAAGTGAGAGAGAGTTTGAACTTGTGAGAAATATGCAATGTGTGTTGGTGTGTTTCAAAGAGAATGGGGAGAGGGTACTTATTGTACTAGAAACGAGTACACAAACAAGACAACAATCATTAATTAAGGAAACACTGTCAATCAAAATCCAATTAGGATTAGAACTCCCCTTTAAGTAAGGAGTCAAAGACAAATGGTAACAAACATTAATTTTATAAAAAAGGAAAAGAATCATTAACTCCATTTACCCTAGTAAGAGTAGCAAGCATATAATATACCATAAGGGTCAGATACATAGCAGCTTAAGTTAGGAAATATACTGAAGGCTGTTTATGCACAAATATGGTAGGGAAAATATAAGCTAATTCTACCAATTAGTCAAAGAATCTCGGACAAGACCTAAAAAACAGAGAGAATTGCTTCTAAGTAAGGAAGGCATAACCAAGAAAGAAAACAATTCAAAAGAAAGTAGTAAGAACATTTAAGGGAAATCACATACAAATCAGATATTCACAGAGATATTCAAAATCAACACAATATTGCACAAACACTGAACACTTAGGCCTATAAAGCGTGATAGACATGGAATTCTGAGAACCCTAAGAAGGTAAACAAAGAGTCGAAACCCTAGCCAGAAAATTAAGGCATGGAACTCAAACTAACAAGGAAACCAAACACTCGTAACACGGACAAATACAAACAAACACATAATACTCCAGAAAAGTAGAAGAGGCGATTTTGAAAAAGGGGTCAGAAACCCTAACTTTGAAAAAGAGGAGAAATAATAGGAAAACTTAAGATAATCAGAGATTGAGTGAAAATTAGAGTAAAAAACAAAGAATCAAACTGAAACTCATTTTAAAAGCACAAAAATTGAAGAGACTAGAGTAGAAAATTAGGGTTTGCAGACGAGTTAAAGAAAGGCGAAACCTGGCCGTGAAACTCATCAATAACAGAATATAGAGCATCATCGTGTGAAAACCATCGGAGAAAAGTCGGCAAAGACTCAAGCGAGCTTCAATCGACCATCTTTTATGGCGGAAGCCCCTGAGCTTCGAGTTTGAGTGAGAAACAATGAGATACAATACCATGGTGAGTGGTAGTCGAGAGGAGTGAGGGTGGAGGTGGCCGGAACAGCAAGGAAAGCCATCGGAGGAGAGAGGGGATCAAAGATTCTATAGAGAACTCAGAGATGAGGGGCTACAGAGAGAGACGGGCATTTCAGAAATGAGGGGAGGGGTTAGGGTATTTAAGTTTTAATTTAGGAAATTTAATCTGGGTCGTTGATCTCGTTTGATCAAATGCTCAGATCAAGTCTAGGCTTGATCGGGTTATTTGATGGGTTATTGGGTCGGATTATTTTGCAAATTGGGTTGTCTAATTGGGCTAAAATTAGGTTGACATGGGGGTTGAATTTGGGCTATGTTTTAAATAGAATCTGGCTATAGTTTAAACAACCTCTATTTCCCAATTAATTTTATAAAATAGTTTAAAATCAAAATTGAAAGTATAGAACTAATTAATAAAATATAAATATTAATCTAAGAATATTAGAAATAAAACACAGTTAATTGCAAGATAGGCCATAATTATAAGTTTGTGCATTTAGCTTTCAAAAATCCAAATAAATTTGTAATAAATGCAAATATTCCACAAATTATATTTTGTTGTAAATATGAGAATGAAATAAATTATTTACTAAAAAAATAATTTGAAAATAATTTTGGCCTTTATATTGTCAAAAATAGTCATTAAATTGATTTTAAAAACCTATAAAATTAAGGAAAAATACCAAAATTTTCAGGCATTCTTATGTATGCATACATATACTATTTGGAAAGTATTTTGGGTGCAAAAGATATATATGGGGAAAATTGGGTATCAAAAGATACTATAGCACCTGAGTTGTTCGCCTGATCCATATATGTATACTGTAGCATGTGAGTTGCCCATGCGGATCCCGATATGATGCTATGGCACATGAGTTGTTCGTGCGGATCCTGATATGATATTACAACACGTGAGTTGTTCGTGCGAATTATATCACTTGGGCTGCAGGAGCCTCTCTGGAGTTTGTACACCCCTAGTGAGCGCATGTACCTATTGAATGTGAGTGCTAAGGGCTGAGAGCCGAGTGATTGAGTTGTTGAGAAGAGTTGAGTGATTGTTTCCCTAAGAGGTTGTACTTGCTTTCATTTGTTTTTGCACTTAGCTGCTATCTATCATTGTTTTAAAATTTTTGGAAGATATTGTATCCGGCTTATTTGAACTTGGTAATGTATAAACTAATTTGACTTAAATAATCAGATTTGAAAGCATGTATACTTTCTTACTGGAATTCCTGAAGTTGAACTATAACTATGTAGTTCGTCACTATCTTTTAGTTCCTTGTTTATTATTATTAAATACTGAGTTAGTTGTATTCACGCTACACCCTATATTTCGTGTGTAAATCTAGGTATTTTCGGACATGGTGGGCGTTTATCTCGTTCTAGGTTGGTCGTCGGAGATTTACGAGGTAGTTGCCTGGCGTTCGCAGCTCTTTCTTCCTCCTTCCTTGTCTTTTCTTAAATTGTGCTTTGATATAGACTCTAGTAGACCCTTCTTTCTAGACTGGTTTTATAGATGCTCATGGGCTCAGTGACATATGGATTTGGGAGTTATATCTGCGCACTTGTGCTTGGGTTTTTATCACATTTTTAATGTAAACTCCATATATTTTAAACATCCTAATTACTTTTTCTGTTAATTGTTGGAAGTATTTTTTAAATGTCAGCTTGCCTAGTAACACGATAGGCGCCATCACAACATGTTATGTTTGGGTCGTGACAATATAATGCATCATTCTCAATCACGATATTGTAATGATTGTGTCTATTTCTAGCATATGGTGCATGACTCTAGAAGTAGTAAAAACAAGAATGAGCACTTCCTATTGCAAGATTGGCTTCGCATATAGATCCTTCAATCCTATTCTTCTATTTAACAAATCGTTTACACTTGCCGATAGTCCTGCATATTGTCTTATTAGATGATAACATTAAAGAAAATTACAAGAATAAATTAAGGTTTCATCATTACCTCTCAAATAGATACATCAACTTGCATTGAACCGACCCTTCAAGTCACGCATCATGTACAAGGTGAATAGGAAGGTGTTCCATCATATTAAAAAAACACATGGAAAAATCTTTTCCAGCTTAATACTAATGTTCCGATTCATTTGAAATAGGTTTCCTTCCCTTAATGTGGTTAAACATAAAACCTTGAAGAACAAGCTTATTTCTTTGATAGGTGTCCAGATAATTTTAGGCAAACCATAAAATATAATAGGGGTATAAGTTTCCATGAAGATATGACAGTCATGACTTTTCATATGAGTCAATTTTCCTTCAACCATATTGACATGTTTTCCCAGATTCGAAGCATAGCCCTCAAGCATATTTAGATTTGTAACCCACTCACAAATCTATCGTCTTTATTCCAAAGTGAATGTGTATCTTGGGCTTGAACACCTTACCATTGTTCGCAGACTGCAAATGTAATTCAGGTCGCCTGCAATATTCATGTAAGTCTAGCCTAGCTTTGGGGTTATTTTTTGTTTTATTCTTATCATCTGTCATTGTATTGAACACATTGTCAAAATATTTCTTATCAATATGCATGATAGAAAAATTGTGTTGGATAAGATTATCTTTCCAATATAGCAACTCCCAAAATATGCTCTATTTTTCCCAATTATGGGTAACACCATAACCAGAAAATCTAGAAGGTGGGCCTCCGTAACTTTAGCAAAGTTCTGAATCTTCTCCCAAATTTTCTCACCAAAAAAATTGGAGGTGGCAACTCATGTTCAAATGTATTCTTTTCGAATGCATTCTTGATCCATCTGAACTTATGATCAACTGGCAAGAACCGACGATGACACCGAACCATGATAACTTTTGGCTATGTCTTAAAGTGAACGCTTTACTATTTTTCATGCAGTAACGACATGCTAACTTTCTAACAGTCGTTCACCCAGATAATATTCCATATGCATGAAAATTATTAATGGTCTACATTAAATCAGCACGCAAGTTAAAATTGTTGATATGTTATGTGTCTCAACTCCATTATACCATAATTGTTTTGGCTCATCAATCAGAGGTTGTAAATATACATCAATCAGACTCTTTGGATTGCGGGGACCAGGAATAACATAATTTTTTTTAAAAGAAATATATGGAATAGTCATGCACATTTCAGGGAAAAGATTATACAGCATAATAAAGACTGGCCAGCATGAATATGGTGTTACAGAAACAAAAAATGGCATAAAAATCATCAGCACACAAACTCAATCGAACATTCCTCAGTTCATTAGAAAAATCCGGATACGTGCTATCAAAATGCTTCCTAGTTTCCTCATCTGAAGGATGGCACATAACACCAAGCGACCTTCTATTTTCATAATGACAATTCATATGAAGAGTAGAACGCATCGACGCGAACAACCTCTTTAATCTAGGAATAAGAGGTAAGCAATGCATCAACTTCACATCATCCTTCTTCCCGTTGGAAACTCGATTAAAACGAAATTTTTCACAAAATTTACAACTTTCTAAGTCTGCATCACCCTTATAATATAACATGCAACCATTCACAACAATCGATTCTCATAGACGAGTCCCAACTTAAAAACCAATCTTTTAATCTTATAGAAATCTTCATGTATGTTGAAAGTTGGGACAACTAGTTCACACATAAGGCCGATGAAAAAATCCATTCACTCTTGAGAAATATTGGTATCTGATTTTATACTTAATAATCTAATCGCAATAGACAACAAATAGTTCATACTCCCTTCACATAGTGAACGACTAGCGGCCTCTAACAGTTCATAAAAGTATTTTGCCTCTTCGTTAGGAACTTGTTCAACACTTTCATGGGGTTCAAACTCGAAGTGTATCCCAAAAGCATTCGCAACCATTTCATGGTATCTAGATGTTGAATGCTATTCTTCACCTACCTACAACTTTTACCTACTACTACGTTATGAAATGCACCATCACTACTATCAACCGCTCCATGACCGGTCCACAAAAAATAATAATCCATAATTCACTTTCTATAAATATGAGTCATAACATCCTCTGAATCCAAAAAATTCAAACACTTGCATTTCTTTCATGGACACCTAATCATTCCTCAAATACGAAATGGTTCAAATGACATTGTGTGCCTAATAAATTTCTTAACCCCCTTCTATAAATTATTCCCATAAAAATTAACGATTAGGATAATTCTTATTATACATCCAACAACAATATTCCATCTATACAAAGAACAAATAAATTACATGTTATATTAATAAACTATTCAAATTAATTTGTAAAAATAAGTTAATAAACTTTAGGTACAATGTAGCTAATTTAAATAATTTGAGTGCACATTAATTTTAATACAATATTGTTCTAACCCTAGCATTAATCATAATCAGACTTGCTAGAATAATGAATTAGTTAAGTCGTTCAATTCGACTAACTCACTTAGTATTAATCATATTTAATATACCCTAAATTATTATTTAATAAACTCTATCATAATCATGATCAATAAAATTAAAAAAATAAAAATTAGCTAAAAAGCATAATCATAACCTTCTAACATAATATCTTATAAATTAGCTAAGCCAAGTACAACAAAATGATATCGTAAATAAAATCAATAAGAGTAAATCCTAAATCTAAAGAATTATATATACATATATATGTATATATATATATATATATATATATATATATATATATATATATATATATATATATATATATATATATATATATATATATATATATATATATATATACATATATATGTATATATTGTATGTGTCAAAATCTGACTCGTGGTAATTAATAAGATTATTTCATTCTTATGCATATCCGGGTTAATAAATGGCACAACCACTCGTTAATAATAAGCATTCGAAGATCACTCAGCTTAATCAATGAAGCCATGGCCTACTCGCTATTGACGGATTCCCTCGACATGACAACGGCTGCCTAACGCCAGTTGGCAAGATTCACAGCTATAAATATTAAGTAAAAAGAACCCTAGAAAGGGGGGCTTCTGGTTCTTCTTCTTCTCCACTACCCAAAAAAAACATCCAACAAAACCCCTGCTACGGGCGTAAAAGCACACTATTGTAAGGCTCTGAACCTCTCCCTGAAGAGGCAGATCAAATCGATCTCATCAATAAAGCTCTTTACATATTTCTCCTTACTTCCAATGCTTGTTTTTCATGTCTTCCATTTGGTCTTTTGATTTATTACGACTCCTATGACTGGCCCTTGGTTTATCTTGATTGTTTTATGCTTGCGATGTTTATGATAACTTTGAGCAAAACAATATGGCGCTGTCTATGGGGATTTCATAACAGAATCGTGTAGTTCATCCTTAGACCAAAAAGGAAATAAAACACCCAAAGGGAAAAGCAACCCAGCTCGAACGAGCCAAAGTAGCACAAGGAGTGATGGGAACTCGAAAGCTCCGGCAATAGTCTGATGCCCTGACTCCCTCCCCCCCCCCCCCCCCATTCTCAAGAAAGCAAAAGAAGAAGAAGAAGAAGAAGAAGAAGAAGCAGATATCTCCCCCCTACCTGGAGAACACGGGCGAGATACCCTCATCCCCTTGATACATGACCTTGCTGGAAAGCGGCACGAAGGCATCTCAAACCAAGATCCATAGTAGAATGACCTCTACAAACTAGTCAAGAAGACTACACACAAATCGGACAAGATCTCAAACGAAAACCTAACCCCCGACGCCCTACACACAAGGGGTCATGCGGAAAGATAAAGGTTCAACTACAGTTGAATAACAACTAAGGCTACGTGCCCTCGCCCAAAATTTCAACTATGCGTTGAACTGAGACTCAGGCTATGTGCCTTCACCATCAAAAATTGCAAAGGTTCAACTATGGTTGAACAACAACTCAGGCAACGTGACCTCGCCCAAAAGTTCAACTATGAGTTGAACTGGGACTCAGGCTATGTGCCTTCGCCATCAAAAATTACAAAGGTTCAACTACGGTTGAACAACAACTCAGGCTACGTTCCCTCGCCCAAAAGTTCAACTATGAGTTGAACTGGGACTCAGGCTATGTGCCTTCACAATCAAAAATTGCAAAGGTTCAATTATGGTTGAACAACCACTCAGGGTACGTGCCCTCGCCCAAAAGTTCAACTATGAGTTGAACTGGGACTCAGCCTATGTGTCTTCGCCATCAAAAATTGCAAAGTTTCAACTAAGGTTGAACAACAACTCAGGCTACACGCACTCGCCCAAAACTTCAACTATGAGTTGAACTGGGACTCAGGCTATGTGCCTTCTCCATAAAAAATTGCTAAGGTTAAATTACGGTTGAACAACCACTCAGGCTACGTGCCCTCGCCCAAAAGTTCAACTATGAGTTGAACTGGGACTCAGGCTATGTGCCTTCGCCATCAAAAATTGCAAAGGTTCAACTACGGTTGAACAACAACTCAGGCTACGTGCCCTCACCCAAAAGTTCAACTATGAGTTGAACTGGGACTCAGGCTATGTGCCTTCGCCATCAAAAATTGCAAAGGTTCAATTACAGTTGAACAACCACTCAGGCTACGTGCCCTCGCCCAAAAGTTCAACTATGAGTTGAACTGAGACTCAGGCTATGTGTCTTCGCCATCAAAAATTGCAAAGGTTAAACTACGGTTGAACAACAACTCAGGCTACGTGCCCTCGCCAAAAACTTCAACAATGAGTTGAACTAGGACTCAGGCTATGTGCCTTCGCCATCAAAAAGAGCAAAGTTTCAATTACGGTTGAACAACCACTCAGGCTATGTGCCTTCGCCATCAAAAATTGCAAAGGTTCAACTACGATTGAACAACAACTCAGGCTACGTGCCCTCACCCAAAAGTTCAACTATGAGTTGAACTGAGAGTCAGGCTATGTTCATTCGCTATCAAAAATTGCAAAGGTTCAACTATAGCTGAACAACAACTTAGGCTACGTGTCACAACCCGAAATTTTCCCACCATCGGGGTCGTGATGGTGCCTACTATCGAAACTAAGCAGCAAACCCATTTTAAACATTTAACAAGCTTATTCTAAGCAGTATAATAACTGAAACAAATAATTAAAAATTCGCAAAAGACTTTTAACAAAAACGATAATAAAGTGCGAAAGTTTGTAACAAATCTCTACCCAGTATCTGGTGCCACCACTCACGGACTACTAATGAGTTCCAAAAACATCAGTCTGAAAGGAAATACATTTAACTGTTTGTTCCAAACACAATGGGACAACAGAATGAAGTAAGGATAGAGAGGACGTCGGGCCTGCGGATGTCTGCAAGCTACCTTGGTGTCTCCCGGATCAGAAAGCCAACACCTGCACCATTCCTGCTACTGCTTACCGAATCCTATATCTGCGCAAAAAGAGCACAGAGAGTAGAATCAGCACAACCGACCCCATGTGCTGGTACCGACCCCATGTGCTGGTAAGTGCCTGGCCTTACCCCGGCGAAGTAGTGATGAGGGTAGACAGGCTACCATATATACATGTGCATTTCAACATATATGGGCAATAGAGGAGGATACAAAAATTTAAAAAATTAAGAGGGAGGGGAGCATGCTGTGGGGGTGAAGCAGTTCAGATATAAAGTCAACAGTTAAAAGGAATAAAACTGTACAACAACAATAGTCCATAGAAGCAGATTCACCAACAGTTGCACGACACCGCCCATTGTACTTTTACTCTCGTCCTCGCCAAGTTAATAAATTAAAGTGTACGGCATCACCCATTGTACTTTATCACTCTTCCTCACCCAATCAATAGTATGGAGTAAATCCATGGTTACACGACATCACCCATCGTGCTTTATCACTCTTCCTCTCCCAGTCCATAGTATGGAGTAACTCAATGATTACACGGCATCACCCATCGTGCTTTATCTCTCAGCCTCACCCAAGCAATAATAATAAGCAAATCAAAGGTTACACGGCATCATCCATCATGCTTAATCGCTCGTCCTCACCCAAACAGTATTCACAGATAATAGGGCGAAGGTATAAACGAAAGCGTAATAATAAAAGTCCGGCAAGGGGAATACAACTCAACAATGAGTCCTGGCAAGGGAAAAAATACCAAAACTTTCCTTCTTTAGTTCATTTGCTTCTCAACTGTCACTTTATAGTTCATTTAACAAGTAATTATCACAATTGTCCACTTCTTTCGAATTTCTAATAGCAAATATGACTCAAGGTCATGCTAGACACGGGCGCATAGGTAACTGTCACCATACCTATCCAGCTACTCCACATAGCACATAGCAAATATTATCCTAATCCTATTCCCTCAAGCCAAAGTTATATCAAACACTTACCTTGGTCCGAAAATAGCAAATCAAGCCTCTAACACCGCTTTTCCTCTAGAATCTGACTCCAAACCAATAACATCTAGATACAAATTACACAGATGTATCAACAAATGCTAGTTAAAAACCATTTGAATGCATAAGAATGATTTGCCAAAGTTTTATCCAAAAATTCCCAAAATGCCCCAGGCTCACGTGGTCAAAACCCGAGGTTCGAACCAAGACCGAGTTACCCATTCCCCCACGAGTTCATATATGAAATTGGTTTTGGAATCGGACCTCCAATTGGGGTCCAACTCCCTAATTTTTGAAAAACTAGGTTTCACCCCGAACCCCAAATTCCTATTTGTGAAAACCTTTGGTTGAGGTTGAAATCATGATAAAAGATGTTAAGGAGCAAGGAAAATAAGTTAGAGTTCACTTACCAATCGTTTTGAAGAGGAAAGTTGTTTGGAAAATCGTCTCTTAGGGTTTGTGTTTTTGAAAAGTGGAAAAAATGACTCAAATTGTTTCTTATATACCTTTTTGAGGGCATGGCGCGGACCGCACAAAAATGTGTTGCGGCCGCCCCGAGTGGGGGAAAAGTCCGGTCCCTATGAACCCTCCCAGCGCGGACTGCACTAATTTGGTGAGCCACCACGCTGGTCATCCCAAAATCTCCAGGCCTCAGACTCAGCCACACGGGCCATCTAATGTGCATCGCGGCCGCGCGGTTCCAGCGCGGACCACACGAAAATGAGTGTGGTCGCACTAGTGTCTGCAACACCTGAACAATTTTTCCTCTAAGTGAAACCATCCCGTACCACCTTTGAATCACTCCCGAGCCCTCAGGGCTCCAACGCAAACAAATACACTAACTCGTTAGCATCCTACGGACTTACTCGTGTGATCAAATCGCCAAAATAATACAATTTACATAGAATCAAGCCTCAAAACACATAAATTTTCATTTCAAAGTTCATAACTTTTGAATTTTCCATTTTCAGTCTGAAACACGTCAAATGGAGTCCGTTTGTAACCAAACTTTATAGATAGCGTTTAACGCTCATTTAAGACTTGTACCGGAGGTCGGAACCAAAATACGAGCCCGATACCATTACTTTTGATCAATTTTCACTTTCATTTTTCCTTAAGTATTTTCAAAAAACAATTTCACATAAAAGTTCCGTACTCGGTCCTGGGAACTCAGATTTGAATCTGAGAATATGCCCGGATCCCAATTTCCTTACGGACCCTCCGGGACCATAACATCATGGGTCCGGGTCCGTTTATCCAAAATGTTGAGCAAGGTCAACTATAGCAATATTATTATCAAAATACATAGTTTTTAACACAGAATTCAAATATTTTCAAATACAAATTTTCTGTCTTCGCGCCCGAACTACGCACGTATATCGAGGCAACCAAATAAGAGGTTTTCAAGGCCTCAGAAACGCAAAGAAATGAAGAATTACGGTGATGGCCCTTTGGGTCGTCACACTAAGTGCCCTCGCCCAAAAGTTCAACTATGAGTTGAACTGGGACTCAAGCTATGTGCCTTCACCATCAAAAATTGCAAAGGTTCAACTACGGTTGAACAACCACTCACGCTACGTGCCCTCGCCCAAAAGTTCAACTATGAGTTGAACTGGGACTCGGGCTATGAGCCTTCGCCCTCAAAAATTACAAAGGTTCAACTACGGTTAAACAACAACTCAAGCTACGTGCCCTCGCCCAAAAATTCAACTATGAGTTGAACTGGGACTCAGGCTATGTGTCTTCGCCATCAAAAATTGCAATGGTTCAACTACGGTTGAACAACCACACAGGCTACGTGCCCTCGCTCGAAAAGTCAACTATGAGTTGAACTATTTCTCAGGCTATGCGCCTTCACCATCAAAAAGTGCAAAACTTCAACTACAGAATGAACTGAGGCTCTAGTCATACGCCTTCGCCATCACTAACCCAATCCCGCCCAGACGGTAAGGCAGAACGCCCTCGTCCTCAAAGTTAAAGAGTTTCAACCCCGTTTGAACCAAGACTGAGGCCAAGCGTCCTCACCATCAGATGCTTCAAGGCTTGTTCCTCAACGAACGAAGGGACAAATTAAGCACCCTCGCCAATCAAGTAAGTACGCCTAACTCAAATCGAGATAAGATTCAAGTTGTGATAAGTTTGGCCCCAGTCAAATTGCAAGGCCACGACCAGTAATTCGACCACGCTTGTACTGGGACTAAGGCTATATGCAACCCTCGCCAAATAACGGCTGCAACTTATGCATACCAAGTAAAGGAAAACAATAAGCAAAATGTGGTCAATCACGGCTAAGGCCACCGACGCTAGAAGCCCACCTAATTTTTGACAAGGGCGTGCAAACGACCCGACAATAGTCGAAGTCATCCAACTGGACAAGACCAACAACGTCATCATGGCCAAGACCATCAAAGATATCACGACTAAAGTCATAGGGGGATCAACATGCCCAACAGAAAACTCTAAAGGCAAAGCCCCCTCGTACGAGTAAGAAAAGAAAACTTGGAAACAAAGAAAGAAACATAAAATTACATATATATATATATATATATATATATATATATATATATATATATATATATATATATATATATATATATATATATATACAGCTTTATTTACAAAGGCCACCCCCGCTTACATACGACCAAGGCCGGTGAACAAAGAAAAGTTAGCCAAATGGCAACAAAAAACAAAACAAAATAAAACTAACTCTACAAAAACATTTTTACTCAATGCCACCCGCGCCACCATCCGCGTCCTCAACGCCATCATCAGCCCCTGGGGTGGCCGGGTCGAAGCCACAGCCAAGACGAGCATCACGGATCTTTGGAGGGCCCCCTCGTAAATAGCTTGGGGCACAACGCCAGCCTCCAATAATTACTTGTACACGCCGAGCTGGGCCTCAGCAAATGACCAAAGATCACGAGCGGGGTCGTAAGAGGCAGCCTGGTCCCTCAGATGCTGATTCTCGGCCTCCAAAGCTGCAATCCGATCTGCCACAATCTGGGAATCCCGTTCATAAACGACAATGCATTCCTCTAGCTCCGCCACTCAGAAAGCCGCAACAGATCTGTCCAGCTCCCGTTCCCTCTCACGAACACGTAGCGCCGCCTCCAACGCCCCAGCCTTCGTCGAAGCATCCCTTGCTTGCCGACTCGAGGCAGCAAACTCCTCGTCCAAATTAACCACCTGTCTAATCAAGGATTCAGAGCCTCCACCAAGGCCTCCTGACTTCGACGCTCCCTCTCAGATGTAGCACTCCTGTCGGCCTCCATCTCCTCGTCCTTATGACGAAGTTGCTCCTCGAGAGTGTTTACCCTGTTTTCAGTCTGCTGGACTAGAACTCCCCGCCTCGCCAACTCTTCAACCAACTCCCGGCTGAGAGGGTCATCCCTCATGCGCGCGCGCATCACGCGGCACCTATCCCGGTAGCTGCGGTACTTCTCCAGCGCAGGCAAAAAGATTCCCGAGCGAACATTGGCTCATCGAATACCCTCTACTTCCAAAAGAAAGATCTGCAAAGCAAGAACAACGGTTAAAATAGGAGGACAATCAGGGCAAGAAAAGAAATGAAAGTAGACCATTACACGTACCCTAAAACCTATCACGGAAGCCTCGGTTATTAATCCAACATCTGTAATTCCCTCAGCGACCAGCTCTCCTTCTCCGAGCACAAAAGCGCAAACATCGATACTAAATTATCCTTCTCAAGCAGCAGGTTCTGCTCGGTAGGAATCTCAGCATAACAAAATGGTCTCTCTGCATGTGCCGCCGCGTTGGTGAAGCCTTCCCAGAGCATGCAGGCGTCGTCAATATCCAAGTCATATTCATAGTCAAATTCCCCTCCCGTGACGTCCCTTTCTTCCTCAACCGGCCGAGAGATCAAATCTCCCTCCCCCGCCAACGGGTTGACACTTACTTCTCCGACCAAAGCAGCTGCTGAGGAACCAGGTTCCCACTCAACAGCCGAAACTGATGATTGAGCAGCCGAAATGATCGTTTCATTGCGGCCCGAGCTGACCGGAGCAACCCCTATTGTGTTTTTTCCCTCAAGGGAGAGCACAGCCGCCTCATTCCCCTCCATACCTGACGACGGGTATTCCAAATGTATCACATCTGCAGTAGGTGTGAAGGCGACCCTACGCCTAACCAATGGCCTCTCCTCCTCCTCCTCCTCCTTCTCCTCCTCGTTCAAAGGTGATTCCTCCCTAGGGCGAACAACCCCCGAAGATGCCTCGACCCGAGGTATAGACCGCGTTAGGGAATGGGCTGCCGACGACTCGACTAAAGTTGCCCTCAGAACTGGATGCGGCATTGGCACCAAAACCAGCTGAGCGGTCGCACCTGGCCTACGGAAAGCAAGTTGAGGAGTCCTCACACGACGCGACGCGCCTGATCATCAAAAGAAAAGAATTAAAAGAAGAAAAACTCAGCACGACTAAACGGGAACGATGCAATAACTCAAACACTCACTAGAATCGGGCATGCAGCCATGTCTCTCCCAGAAAGACAGCCACGTACGAATCTCCGATGTATGAGGGAGTACGGCCTCGACCCATTCGCTGATGCCGGACTGCGGAGCCGGTGGTGCCCGATCAGCTACGAACATAGATTGGAGTTAACACTTATCAGAACAAGGAATAAGAAAGAGCGGAAGGCAGAATCCAACGAATGGAAAACTTACGTATATGGTTCCAAGTCTCGGGAACTCCATGCATTCACCACCAAATGTTCAATCCTGATGTAGAAACAATTCTCGTAAGTACGGGAATCGACCGCATCATCCAGCTCCGCGGTCAGACCCCTAGCCCCACAAAGGACCATTCGAATCATGGTACCATGGACCCTCTGAGAGGCATACAAAGTCAGCACATGCCGCAGCGTTATTTTCATTCGGGCCAACTCCGCATACTTGGCGAGCATGGCAAAAAGCTTGTAGAAATGAGGGACGAGTTGGCTAGGACACACCTCATAATAGCGGCAAAAATCTACCACTAACGTCGGAAGGGGAAGCCTGAACCCCAATCTGAAAGGATAAGCATAGAAAACGTAATATCCTGGGCGGTCGATGTGCACCCTTTCCTCGCTCCTGGCAAGGACGATATTAGCAGAACGAGTGATACCCCAATGCTCCCTTAATTGGGCGATGCCCACCTCTCCCATTAATAGGGCCTCATTGACCTGATCCTCCCCCTCATCGGTGGTGAAGTCAGTTGTTGGACCTCTGGGCAGATAAAGAATATCAACCGCCGATGGGATCCTGTCGATCTCCGCCGATTCGGTGGCCCTCGCCACTGTAAAAGACCCATCGACTGCCGAAATGCTCGCCGGATTGAGGTTTGTGTGAGAACTTTTTTCCATTACTGTTACTGTGCAATGACTGAACAAGATTCACCGAAGAAGGAGCAAAGATGGACATTGAGTGAAAGAAGACAAAGAACAACACAAATTAACGAAGAAAAAGAGTGAGAGAAGTTGCATGTGCAAAAATCTTACTTAGGCAGATGATGAAAAGTGAGAAACAGATGACATAACTCGCTATTTATACTGCAAAAGTGGCTTTCGCGAATTCCAAAATCCATCATTAAGTGCATAACCAACGGCAAAAAAGATCAAATCCACAGTAACGTGTATCATTATGACAACTATCATGAAACGGATTTGCACTGTCAATCGACACTTCGCCTTCGAAGCGAGTTTAACGACCTGAGTATGTTGGAAGGACGTCCAGTACGCCTCCACATGGTGAACACCATTGCAGTGCACATCAAGCACACCCATATCCTCAGCAGTCGCATGGGGGAGCACATTTCCCTAGATGAAACATCATATGGCCATCCTCTAAGTAAAAATGGCTACGGCCATCTCCCAAGTATAAATGGCTACGGCCATCTTCCAAGTCTAAATGGCTACGGCCATCTTCCAAGTATAAATGGCTACGGCCATTTCCTAAATGAAAACGGCTACGACCATCTTCCGAGTATAAATGGTTGCGGCCATCTTCCAAGTTGGCTACAGTCATCTTCCAAGTATAAATGGCTACGGCCGTCTCCTAAATGTAAATGGCTACGGCCATCTTCCAAGTATAAATGGCTATGGCCGTTTCCTAAATGTAAACGGCTATGGCCATCTTCCAAGTATAAATGGCTACGGTCATCTTCCAAGTATAAATGGCTACGGTCATCTTCCAAGTATAAATGGCTACGGCCAACTTCCAAGTATAAATGACCACGGCCATCTTCCAAGTCTAGATGGCTATGACCATCTTCCAAGTATAAATGGCTACGGCCATTTCCTAAATGAAAACGGCTACGGCCATCCTCCAAGTATAAGTGGCTACGGTCGCTTCCTAAAATGTAAATGGTTACGGCCATCTCCTAAGTATAAACGGTTACGGCCATCTTCGAAGCATGAACGGCTACGGCCATCACGGGGTACGGTCGAAACGACATCCAATCCCCTTTTCTGAATATACCGAATCACGTTCGATAAAATCCACTCATCGAGTTCGACCGGATCTCGACCTCAATAAGCAGAGGGACTAACTGTATGGGTCAAAACCTGACTCGTGGTAATTAATAAGATTATTTCGCTCTTAAGCATACTCGGGTTAACAAATGGCACAATTACTCATTAATAATAAGCATTCGAAGATCACTCAGCTTAATAAATGAAGCCACAACCTACTCGCTATTGACGGACGTTCCCTCGACATGACCACGGATGTCTAACGCCAGCTGGCAAGATTCACAGCTATAAATATTAAGCGAAAAGAACCCTAGAAAGGGGGGCTTCTTCTTCTTCTTCTTCTTCTTCTTCTTCACTACCCAAAAAAAACATCCAACAAAACCCCAATTACGGGCATAAAAGCACACCATTGTAAGGCTCTGAACCTCTCCCTGGAGAGGCAGATCAAATCGATCTCATCAATAAAAGCTCTTTACATATTTCTCCTTACTTCTAATGCTTGTTTTTCATGTCTTCCATTTGGTCTTTTGATTTATTACGATCTGCTATGATTGGCCATTGGTTTATCTTGATTGTTTTATGCTTGCGAAGTATACGATAACTTTGAGCAAAACATATATTTATTATCAATCAGGGGATTTGATCAAGTATATGTTATTGTTGTTACAACTTAAGTTTTAAAATAGCACTACATCTTATAGTACTTTGAAATGTGTTCTACTGTGTTGCATGCCGATATTTAGACTCGATTACTCACACATTAAATCTCAATAATATCTTGTCAGTTAAAATCAAGAATTATGCATGTTATAGGTTAAATAAAGTGATAAAAATATATTATAGGTTAATCGGATATAATTAAATTTTTAACTGATCACTGACCGATTCTAATGAGACATGTTGTGATACGACATTGACGACATACCTCCTTTACGCTTAAACTTTGGTTCGACCTTCTATATATATCATGGTAATTGTGCGTCAATTCTTCTTCTCTGAGCTGCTCAGAACCCATTTAATATCATAATATCTAATTAAAAGTTGCGGTGATTAGGAACCCTCGGATCCCGTGGTTCTAGCACGGTCGCTTAAAATATTATAAAATAATAAAATGGTGCACCTTTTTTTTAATCTACTCCCTCCCATCGAAGAAAAATCCAAATAACAAAGCTAACCACTTTCGAATTCTCTAAAAAGAATTATTCGGTGCTGAAAGAATTACGCATTTATGGAGGGTCCGAAACAAAGGCTATACCTCAGCTGATATGTTATAGGTTGTTTATCATAATACAAAAATTAGTAATTTGAACACATAACCTGATAACTTTACCGTTGCTCTAGAGTTGATCCCCTTCTTCGTTTCTAATTTTTTATTAAATGAAAATAACTTAGCCTCGTCTAGTTTTGAAACAAGTAATGCGGAGATTACTGATGTAAAATTAAAATTCAAAGATTATATATAATATAAGAATTATTTTTATTGAATGTTTATTTGCATGATAAGTATTATAAATTATATATTCTGAATATGTTTTCATTTATTTCACAGGTAGAATATTGATTACTGCATGAAAGGTTATTCTTCATTATTTTAATTCAGAGGATTTTATTTTTTTATTTTTACTTCTCATTTTATCTCCCATAAATAAACATAAAACTTTATGCGAAAAAGAAAAATGAAAACCCAAAATTATATGAGTCTTTCTAAGTTTTTATATGTAAAAGAAAACATATATTGTATAAACAATGATACGGAGTAATTATTTCGTTCCAATTTATGTGAACATGTTCGATTGGGTACGGAATTTAAGAAAAAATGTATACTTTTGAAATTTATGATCCTAAATAAGTCAAAAAGGGTCCGAAATGTTTGTATGATACAAAAGTTTTTTATTATGAGTACAAAATTGTAAATTTATGCTAAATTGACAAATTTATAACGGATAAAGAAAAAAGGCTCACGTGAACCAAAAGAGTACTATTTAAGTTTATATAAAATTTAAATTTTCTGCTACTCCCAACCAGACGTGATGTTTACCAGAAATATCACAAGTGAAGTTTAGTTATTTTTCCTTTACATTTCACTTTTGGAGACTAAAAAGGTGAAAATATTAAATTGCGTTAGCCAAAATTTTAGTTTTTACCGTCACGTACCTGACTGCACGAAATAAGAGTTGGAGGGAATTGATGTCACGTGACCTCATTGAACCGTCACCTACTGCTAGTCACGTGCCACACTGACTGACAAATCTATCACTAGCTTCTCGAAAGTTTTATCACGTGTCTCACACAACTAATATTAATTATATGATGCTCATTTTTGTTTTATAAAATTGTAAACCCTAATCTTATATTTTGAGTTCACAAAAATCTGGATCTATAAAATTGCGAGATTAAAAAATACCTCATATAACCAGTTTTAGTTGTATCAGTCAAAAAATAAAATTTTCCTCTTTGGCCCCATTTTAAAATAAGCATGACGTGCACTATTTTTGGGTCCCGCTTCAGTGCCACGTGGAAAGAAAACTTCCAAAGATTGACGGTGATAGTGATCACCTGAGATGACATCTAGCGTATGAATAATTTACTGAATTTTTCGATTTGATAGTCTAGTCACTAGTGCAAAGGACACGTGTCAACAGATATTCATTCAAATTATATTTTATACTAGATATTAAGGCATCTCCAACATTTATCCCTTTTTGGTCTCAAAATGAGGATTTATTAATTTTAAGCATAATTTACTCCAATAATTTTCTCTTTTTTTTCCAAACTTTTTTATATTCTTCTATTTCTTCTATTTTATTATTATTTTTTATTTTTTAATTTTCATTAAACAAATTCCATTTTTTATTTCATTAATTTGTAATTTCCATTAAAAAAAATCACAAAATTTTAAATGATATAATTTGTAAGCAATTATTATAAATTAACTAATAATTCAAATAAAAGTGAAATCAATTCGATACTAAGATTAATTAAATTCATATAATATAACGATAAAATTCATTCGAAATACTACATAAATATTCAACTTCACCTCTAGTATTCATCCATAAATTATCTATTAATGCATTACGAAGTGCAAAATGAGCATCTTTGTCCTTAGTTCTTCTATATCGAGCTAAAAAATTTTGAAATCGTTGATTTTCAAAAACAATTTAATATATTTACCGTAGTATCAATTTTTATGTGTTTTAATTTAATATATTTTCAATTATCATGTATTTTCAATTTTAATATATTTCTAATTTTAGCAACATCTAATATTTTATATTCTCACCTTTCCATTTTAGCAACATCTAATATTTTATATTTGCACCATTCATTTTTTGAGATGATTCTATATTTTTTGCATAATTATAACTTATAATAAAATTAACTTACTATTTTACGTAAAAATAATAAATGCAGGGAAATTAATTTATCAAAATTATATGCTAAAGTTAAGATGTAAAATCAATATTATAAAGATATTACATAAACATAATTAGGTATATAAAGAGATAAATTAAAATATTAAATAATAAAATATACATAAATAGTAATGGGGGAGATGAATAGTGTACCCTCATATTTGAGGAAACATTATTCATCCCCCATTTTTGCCTTCAAATGGAGAGTTGGAGCTTCATTACCCCAAGAGTTGCTCCCCGAAAAATAGGATAAGATTGGAGATGGCCTAATTCGTTTGTAAAAAAAATGTTGAATTGTGTAAGTGAAAATTATTTTTTCGCCTAACATTTTCAACTTTGAATTATATATTTCAAGTTGGAAAAATAATGAAGCAACATTATTTTGCAAATAATGTTGAAAAAAAATAGATTCTTTAATAACCAAACGTAAATTAGAAATCAGAGTAAAATCTTTTATAGAAGTCGCATCACGCGAACACCAATGCAAAAATCTAATGGCTGCGTGTGATGCTATAAATAAAATATTCTCCTTCTTTTCATAAAATAACTTTATAATTCCTTTCTATTTTGAAGTATCTACAAGTCTTGAGTTGGTGACGTCAATGAGCATTATTTGAATATAAATAGCTGGATAGATTTGTCTGTATTAGAACTTGATTTCCTTTTATAGAAGTACTAGATGAGGAAATAAAGAAGAGTCTGTTAGGCCAATATTGTTTATTTCTAAACGCATAGTTTATCAAATAAAGTTTGTAAAATGAGATGTTTCTGAACGGTAGCAGTCTGTTTATGTCAAATTATTTGTCAAGCATTTCTTTTTAAGTATAAAAGAAGCAAAGAAATATAGCAATAATTTTTTATATTAGTAAAAGAACAAAAAAATATATAGTAATTGTTCATACAATTCATCGTATCTTTTACAAGTCAATTCGACCTGCTGATGGCAAAGTACAAGAAAAAGAAGGTGTATATTTAGGTCATTTACTTAGCTTTGAAAATGGGAAATTGGATGAAGTTCTCTATCTTCCATTGGAAACATTAGGGATCTATCACTCCAGTTCATACATTTTTGTGTAATTTTTTGGTCATATTTTTCAGTTTGACTATTCAAATGTCAAATCCTATTTTAGTCAAGAAGATGCGTGGTGTATGTTAGTTGTTAGGAGTAACAATCGGTCGGGTCGGATTGGATATAATTCGGATCGAAAATAGGTAATGACAAAAATGATAAATTATCGATCCGATTTATAGCGAATAAAAGACGGGTTAACCAGCGGATAATATGGCCATATTACCCATAACTTCTTGAATATATTCACTTTTGGGAGAATTTCTAGTCCCCTAAACTTGAGGAACTTCCAATTTGAGACTTTACAAATGTAAATGGTAAACTCATTGGTTATTCATTTGGTTACTTATTGGTTAACCATTTTCTGAATGGATAATATGGTTCTTATCCATATTTGACCCGTTTTTAAAAAGCTCATTATTTAACTCACTTTTAGTGGATAATATGGGTGGTTAACTATTTTCTTTTAACCATTTTGCCACCACTATTAGTAGTAATAATTATATGAGCATTTCCTCCTATCCATTTTATTTGATACAATTTGACTGGATATGAAATTTAAGGAATAAAGGAAAGAATTTTAAAACTTGTTGTCTAAAAAAAGTTATAGAAATTTGTGTGGATATAAATTATCTCAATAAAAATAAATTAAAATACTTAAAGTTAAATTATATTTTAATATATAACAATATTATTATTTCCGGAATATATTTTTAGTAAAATGTAATCGTAAAACAATTCTGGAAATATTACTGAATATGAACAGAAATTATCATAAACAGAAACGTCATAAACAGAAATGAAATAAACAATTTGAGCCCACTGAATTCACAGTGTTTCCTTAAGGATTTTAAACCCCTTCTAGCACCCAAGGTTATGGATTATTTCCTCCCAGGATAGAATGAATTACACATTGGTGTAGTGGTACTTAAAACGCCAGTGTTTCAGCGAACATAAAGATCAGTAGCAAATCACACTTACTTTTTACTTTGTTTGTATGCTAAAAGTATGCACAAGAAGGAGAGAAAACTCCTAAATTTGTAGTGAAATTCTTAGCAGAATATTGTTGTATTTATAACCAAAATTTGGGCTGAAATCTGAAGAGGTGCAACTCTTCAGAATGGTTGTTTCTGCAAAACTGGCTATTTACATAAATAATAAAGAGGGAAAATTGATAGGTAGTTAATTTTTGTTACAAAAACAGAAATTAATATTAATATTTTGTTATTAAAATAAATATTTAATAACATATTTCTGTTAATATTTTACTATTAACAAAATAAATTTGGTCCAAAAAGTTAATCAATCAATCGATTATTTGACCAAATCTAAATCTGAATCCGAAGCCAAGCGAGCGACGACGACGACGAAGCGAGGCTTGCTTTCTTCTCAACTCTTTAAGAGCTAGAAGGAGAGCAATTGCTTATATACCCATAAAAGTTCTCTCCCTCTTCCAATGAGGGACAAAGTCCATATGCCAAGGGGGAAACTTGAAATTTCACTCAAAAAATTTATTTTCCTCCATTTCCAATTCACCCTCTTTTAAGTATTTAATTTATTAATTAAATACATAAACCCAACAATCCCCCACATGAATGGGAAATGGCTATATCACGGAAGTATGCATGAAAAACAGTGTGATTCGCAAGCAAGGAATAATTTCATCACGATAAGAAGGTTTCCCTTTGAATTTTCCGTAGTGAACTTATGTCGAATATACTCGATCAATCTGTAGATTTGATATCTTTGAATCATTAAACTTTGGTGTATACCTAGACAACCACAAGTCACACAACCAATCCTTAACCATCTTTGGTTCTCATTGGTGTATTCGTTTCGGCTATGAACACCGCCTGGTTTCACAAGTGTGTAGAGAAATGGCCTTACAAAAGTCTCCTTGAAGCGGCTAAAACTTCACACTGTGGTGATTCCTAAACGTGTCATCCCATAGATACATTATTTGATATACCTTGTACCAAACTTAGAAATTATTAAAAATCCTTAATGTTTTATCCTTTGTACTGAACATTGTCTCATCACGATAATGGACCAAAAGTTTAGTTGACAATGTTGAACCGTCATAAATAACTTTGTTTGAACTCCTTGAACCTAGATCTTGGGATCTCCAGTCTTCTAGGTAGAGTTACCGTCATTATGACTTGTTCTAGGCCACAACCCCATTCCCCTTGATGACTTATCAACTACATCTCTAGTTAGTCCTTTTGTAAGTGGATCTTATACATTATCACTTGACTTTACATAGTCAATCGTGATAATTCCTCTATAGAGTAACTGTCTAACGGTTTTATGTCTTCGTCGTATATGACGAGATTTACCGTTAACATAACGCTCTCAGCCCTTCCAATTGTCGCTTGACTATCACAATGTATGCATATTGGTGCCTACGGTTTGGGCAAAAAATAAATATCTTCCAAGAAATTCCAGAGCAATTCAGCTTCTTCACCAGCTTTATCCAAGGCTATAAACTCAGCCCCCATTGTAGAGCGGGCAATACAAGTTTGTTTGGAAGACTTCCAAGATACCGCTCCTCCACCAATAGTGAATACATATCCACTTGTGGAATTGGAATCAGTTGATCCGATGATTCAATTTGCATCAGAGTATCCCTCAACGACTGCAGGATATTTACTGTAGTGCAAAGCAAAGTCCTGGGTATGTAATAAATACCACAAAACTCGTTTCATGGCAATCCAATGAGATTGATCTGGATTGCTCGTATATCGACTCAATTTACTTATAGCACAAGCTATATCTGGCCGTGTACAATTCATGATGTACATTAAGCATCCCAACACACGAGCATAATCCAATTGTGATATGCTTTGACCTTTGTTCTTTGCTAATTCAAGATTCACATCAATTAGAGTCTTTGCAACTTTAAAGCCCGAGTACTTGAATTTTTCAAGTACCGTCTTAATATAATGATATTGTGACAATGCTATAACTTGAGAAGTCTTATGGATCTTAATTCCCAGAATTAAATCAGCAACTCCCAAGTCTTTCATATCAAACTTGATAGTTAGCATATGCTTAGTAGCATTTATGTTGGCAATGTCATTACTCATTATGAGCATATCATCCACATATAAGAAAACAATGACTATGTGATTTGGAACATTTTTAATATACACACATTTATCAAATTCATTTATCTTAAACCCATTTGACAATATTATTTGGTCAAATTTTGCATTCCATTGTTTGGGTGCTTGGGACTTAACAAGTCTACATACCTTCTTTTCTTTACCTGAAACCACAAGCCCTTCAGCTTGTTCCATGTAAATTTCCTTCGACTCCATTTAAGAAGGCTGTGTTAACATCCATTTGATGAATTTAGAGACCATAAACTGCAGCTAACGCCACTAACGTTCGTATGGACGTAATTCTTGTAACTGGAGAGTATGTATCAAAATAATCAAGACCTTCTCGTTGTCTATGCCCTTTAACCACAAGTCTTGCCTTATATTTGTCAATAGTGCCATTATCTTTCATTTTCCTCTTAAAGATCCATTTATAACCCAACAGTTTATTTCCAGGAGGAAGATCAACCAATTCCCATGTATGGTTGTCCAGTATATATTCAATTTCACTGTTGACTGCCTCTTTCCATAACAATGATTCCGAAGAAGACATAGCTTCTTTAAATGTTTGAGGCTCATTTTCCAATAAGAAAGTCACAAAATCTAATCCAAATGAAGTAGACGTTCTTTGATGTTTACTACGTCTTGGATTATCCTGGTTATGTGAACTTTCTTTTGTTTCTTACCGAGGTCGTTTAGATCCTTCACCAACAGACCCACATTCCTTTTTATACGGATATATATTTTCAAAGAACTCAGAACTATCTGATTCTATAACCGTATTATTATGAATGTCAGGATTTTTTGATTTATGAACCAAAAATCGATATGCTTTACTATTAGTCGCATATCCTTTGAAAACATAATCAACAGTTTTCGGTTCAATTTTTACCCTTTTGGGTTTAGGAACTTGCACTTTTGCCAAACACCCCCACACTTTAAAATAATTCAAGTTGGGCTTCCTTCCTTTCCATTTTTCATATGGAATTGATTGTGTTTTGCTATGGGGTAATCGTTTTAGTATTCAGCTAGCCGTAAGCGGCTTCCCCCCACAAGTTTTGTGGCAAACCAGAACTTATCAATAATGCGTTCATCATCTCTTTAAATGAACGATTCTTTCTTTCTGCAATCCCATTGGATTGGGCCGTGTAAGGGGCTATTATTTGATGAATAATTCCATATTCTAAACATATTTGTTCAAAAGGAGATTCATATTTACCACCCATATCACTTCTTATCATTTTGATTTTCTTGTTAAGTTGTGTTTCAACTTCATTTTTGTATTGTTTGAATGTGTCTATTGCGTCATATTTACTACTAAGTATGTAAACATAGCAATATCTAGTACTATCGTCTATACACGTTATGAAATACTTCTTTCCACCACGAGATGGTATTGACTTCATGTCACAAATATTTGTGTGAATTAAGTCGAAAGGATTTGAGTTCCTTTCAACTAACTTATAAGGATGTTCAACATACTTAGATTCCACACATACTTGACATTTTGATTTATCACATTCAAATTTAGGCAATACTTCCAAATTAATCATTTTTCGTAAGGTTTTATAATTAACATGACCCAAACGTATATGCCATAATTCATTTGACTCAAGCAAGTAAGATGAAGCTGAAATTTTATTATTATTCTCCACAACCATTAAATTCAGCTTGAAAATGCCCTCAGTGAGGTAACCTTTTCCTACAAACATTTCATTCTTACTTATTTCAGCTTTATCGGAAATAAAACCACATTTAAAACCATTCTTAACAAGAAGTCCAGTAGAAACTAAATTCTTCCTAATCTCGGGAACATGAAGACGTTGTTCAAAGTCACCACTTTGCTGGAAATTATTTTGAGAAATATCTTCTAACATCCTTGGCCTTTGCAGAATTTCCCATGGAAATTGTCTCATCGGGTCCAACAGGTGCATAAGTAGCAAATGCTTCCTTGACTGCACAAACATGGAGAGTGGCTCCAGAATCAATCCACCACTCTTTAGGATTGCCCACCAAGTTGCATTCGGAAAGCATGTCGCATAAGTCATCAACATCATCATGCTTTTCAACCATGTTTGCTTGACCCTTCTTCTTGTCTTTCTTTGGAGCATGGCACTCCGTAGATTTGTGTCTGGTTATTTCGTAGTTGTAGCAGTTTCCACTGAACTGCTTCTTACTTGGGTTGTATTTCGAACCAGAAGCCTTCTTTCTCTTCTAGTTCTCTTCAACAATCCCATTATTGTAGAACTTCCACGGCCTCTCTTTTCAGCAGCTTTGTTGTCCTCTTCAATACTCAATTGAACAATGAGATCTTCAAGGGACATATCCTTGCGTTTGTGTTTCAAGTAGTTTTTTAATTCCTTCCACAAATGAGGCAACTTCTCAATCATTGCTGCTACTTGGAATGCTTTATTGATGACAAGACCTTCAATGAAATTTTTGTTAGTAAGAATACTAAGATTACTACTTTCAACATCAATATTAATTTGATTTATACCTTCAACAAGGAGATCGTGAATAATCACTTGCAGTTCTTGGACTTAGGTAATAATAGATTTGCTATCTACCATTTTGTAGTCCAAAAACTTTGCAGCCACGAACTTTTTCAACCCGGCATCTTCAGTTTTATATTTCCTTTCAACAGCAGTCCACAGTTCTTTTGACGTTTCCACGCCACTGTAAACATTATACAACGCATACTCCAACCCGCTAAGAATATAATTCTTGCACAAGAAATCTGAATGCTTCTACGTCTCAGTCTCGAGAAAGCGCTCATTGTCACGAGTTTCATCAGACAACACATGAATATCTTCCTTGATGAACTTCTGAAGACTTAAAGTGGTCAAATAGGATAACATCTTTTGCTGCTAGTGCTTGAAATCAATTCCGGAAATTTTTTTGGGTTTCTCCGCTGGTGCTAAAGCAGCTGGTGTCGTTCGGCTTGTTGATGCATTGGTTGTCACCATTGGAACAGCTTGGTTCTCATTTTCATTAGTCATTTCTATAAAATAATGACACCAACATTAAAATCACCTAGATTTTAATATAGTACAAAACCACAAAGGTTTTACTCTCCAGAAATAATAATATAAATACAGAAATATATTAAATTCCTTAAGCTTGTTAGTAAAATGTATTCGTAAAATAATTCTGGAAATATTACTGAATATGAACAGAAATTATCATAAACAGAAACGACATAAACAAAAATAAAATAAACAATTCGAGTCCACTGAATTCACAGCATTTCCTTAAGTAATTTAATCCCCTTCTAGCACCCAAGGTTATAGATTATTTCCTCCCATGATAGAATGAATTACACACTGGTGTAGTGGTACTTCAAACGCCAGTGTTTCAGTGAACACAAAAGATCAGTAGCAAATCACACTTATTTTTTGCTTTGTTTGTATGCTAAAAGTATGCAGAAGAAGGAGAGAAAACTCAGAAATTCGTAGTGAAATTCTGAGCAGAATAGTATTGTATTTATAGCCAAATTTGGGCTGAAATCTGAAGAGGTGCAACTCTTCAGAATGGTTGTTTCTGCAAAACTGCCACAGCATAAATGTCATTACATAAATGGCTATTTACTCAACAATAAAGAGGAAAAATAAAGAGGGAAAATTGATGGGTAGTTAATTCTGTTACAAAAATAGAAAACTAAAATCTGGATAACTGATTTGAATTTAATATTAATTTTAATATTTATATTCTGTTATTAAAATAAATATTTAACAACATATTTCTGTTAATATTTTACTATTAACAGATGAATTTGGTCCAAAAAGTTAATCAACCGATCATCCAAAGCCGAAATCAAGCGACGACGACGGTGCAAGGCTTGCTTTCTTCTCAACTCATTAAGATCTAGAAGGAGAGCAATTGCTTATATACCCATAAAAATCTCTTTCCCTTCCAATGAGGGACAAAGTCCATATGCCTAGGGGAAAAACATGAAATTTCACTCAAAAATTTCATTTCCCTCCATTTCTTATTCACCTTCTTTTAAATATTTAATTTATTAATTAAATATATAAACCCAACAGATACTAAAAAGAAAACACATTACATAAATTAGAATAGAGAAATCCGAGTAATATTTTTATGTAGTTTGTTACTTTTGTCTTTTTCTCATACTACATGTAAGATGCAATAATAAATGTCGAACTGTTTGAACATTTTATTTAAAAATTTAAGTTACTAGAGATAATATATTTTTATTTACTTAACTACATTTTCAATACACCGATCATTTGAGGGTGTTATTCCTTTTTATAGGTCAATCCAAGTATGTGAAAATTCTTTTCTGCAATGAATCGAATAATTGTGAAACTTGAACTTATCAGTTTGTCTATTCTAATATCAAGTCAAATTGTATAACCAAAATTTATGTTAACAGTAAGTACACTTTTATTTACTTAATTATAATTAACAGTATATAGCTTTCACCTGAATTGACTTTTAAATGTTAGATTTGAGCAAAAATATGGGACGGAGAGAGTACTAATAATCACTTAATTTCCTATAGCTTCACTATCCCACGCTCAAGAGGTATATTTGATATCACAACATTTATTGGTATACCTTAAAGGTAAGTAATTTACTTTTCCCTTTCAAATTCTTGAAATTCTACGATTTGATTTTATATACAAACATAGACAACAAAGGTTGATTATAACTCTAATGGAGTGTGTAAGAAATTGTAACCACATGAAGTGGTTAAATCTCTATGTCCTGCCATGATTAAATTCATGTATGATTGTGGGCAAAGAATTAAAAATCCGTCCCATTGAATTTGCTCCATTCCCTTTAGAGAATGTGGAAGCAGTATATGATAAGTCTGAAAGAAGACAAAATTATTACCATGAAGGTATCAATGAATGTGGACGTGGCAAAGAATTCCGTCCAATTGAATTTGCTCCATTCCCTTTAGAGAATGTGGTAGCAGTATGTGATAAGCCTGAAAGAAGACAAAATTATTACCGTAAAGGTATCAATGGATGTGGACGTGGCAATAGACAAAATTATAGTCGTCATTATTGTGATAATGAGAATAATAAAGATTCTCAAAATAATCTTTCACTTTATGAAAGTAATATTTGACATGAGATTGTGTAAAGCACATGATTATGATCCATTCCCTGAAGTGAATGTGATAATTGTAATAGAGCCCGTAAGTATGAACACGCTCTTGATGTAATTTTGTTTTATGTCTGACATTATGAAAAGAAAAGTTTGTTGCTCTTGAAATTTCGGGCAAGAACTATATGACATGGGTGTTGGATGCTGAAATCCACTTAGATGCTATGGGTCTTGGAGACGCCATTAAAGACAGAAATAATGCATCCACCCAAAACAATGCTAAGGCCTTGATTTTCTTGCGCCATCACCTTGATGAAGGTTTGAAACTATGCTAAGGCCTTGATTTTCTTGCGCCATCACCTTGATGAAGGTTTGAAAATTGAATATATCACAGTCAAAGATCCACCCATCTTGTGGAATGGCTTAAAGAAGAGATATGACAACCTGAAGTTGGTCACTCTGCCACAAGCACGATACGGTAAGAATCCAAAAGCAAATAGTTTATAAACTATATATTATCGTTGCGGTGGAAACGGGCACTGGTCAAAGGCTTGCCGTATACCATGACATTTGGTTGACCTTTATCAAGCATCTCGAAAGAGTAAACGCCCTGAAACAAATTTTGTCTCTGAAGACAACTTTGACATCACCCACTTGGATGCGGCAGACTTCTTTGAGCAACCCGAGGGAAAGATAGACCACCTAATCGGTGATGGATCCGTGATGAAAGAAGATGGAGTTATTTGATTTTGTTCTACTTATTTGTATTAGTTAGTGAATAAACTAATAGTCATTAGTATTAGCTCGTATTAGTTAGTTCATGATGCAATGTTAGCAGTACTTCTTTAGAATGTCTTCAATATGCTCAAATATCAATAATATTTTTATTTTCCAGTAGGGGTAATCGACTAGCCTGAAAAACTAGTCGATTATCTAATATTTTCGCATTAAAGCTGAAAAACAATTGATCGACAATCGATTGTCTATGTCTAACAATCGATTGTCGTTAGGCAGTGTAATCTGGAATTTTTCAAAAATCATCCACAATCGATTGTCTATGTCTAACAATCGATTGTCGTTAGACAGTGTAATCTGGAATTTTTCAAAAATCATCCACAATCGATTGTCTATATCTAACAATCGATTGTCGTTAGACAGTGTAATCTGGAATTTTTCAAAAATAACCAACAATCGATTGTCTATGTCTAACAATCGATTGTCTTTATGCAGTGAGGTCTGGAATTTTTCAAAAATAACCAACAATCGATTGTCTATGTCTAACAATCGATTGTCTTAAGACAGTGTGATCTGAAGTTTTTCAAAAATAACAAATAATCGATTGTATGTGTTTAACAATCGATTGTCAATGTTCAACAATCGATTGTGTGTGTTTAACAATCGATTGTTTTATGAAAATGCTTAAACTGAAATTTTCAAGCTGCATAGTAATCCATATAATCGACTATCTGATTTAGTTTGTCAACTGACCGCAGCAGATTTTGAAAATATTATTTAAATATGACACAAACGGATTGAAGTTGTTTATTCTCATGTTCGTATATTTTCTTTTATATGTCAAACCATGGGAAGTAAATTGATTGAAGGCTCCGGAAGAGCAACTGTAACTCTGTCCAAAGGCACGACGTTTATCTTAGAGAATGCAATATTCTCCTCCAAGTCTAAAAGGAACTTGTTGAGTTTTAAAGATATCATTCAAAATGGATATCATATTGAGACAATAGATGAGAATAATCTTGAATTCTTCATGAAAACGAGGCTGCCCATTTCGGTTTGGGTTCACGCCATTTTGCATGCAGCAATACTAGTTCGTCGGCTGCCCACTTCGGTTTGGGGTCACGCCATTTTGCATGCAGCAATGCTAGTTCGTCGGCTGCCCACTTTGGTTTGGGGTCACGCCATTTTGCATACAGCAATGCTAGTTCGTCTCTGACTGACGAATTGACACAAATATTCCCCATTGCAATTGGTTTTGGGTCATGGACCCAATATATCCCATTTAAGAATCTTTGGATGCGCAGTATATGTGCCTGTAGCACCGCCATCCCGCACCAAAATGGGTCTGCAAAGAAGGTTAGGAATATATGTTGAGGTTGAATTGCCCTCCATTATTCGCTACCTCGAAACATTGACAGGAGATTTGTTCACTGCACGATTTGCAGACTGTCAATTTGATGAGACACTTTTCCCAAAATTAGGGGGAGAAGTTGGTGAAACCAAACGGGAAATTTTGTGGAAAAATGCATCATTATCTCATCTTGATCCACATACCTCTATTTGTGAAAGAGGCACAAAAGATTATCCATTTGCAAAGAATAGCAAATCAAATGCCTGACGCATTTATAGATTTGAAAAGGATAACAAAATCACATATCCCAGAAGTGAATGTGACAACATCTGATTCACGAATACATATTCATTATTGGAAGAATATGAACATGAAGTTGGTATTGAATATACCACCCTCACCCCTAAAAGGAGGTTTGAGATGATACCACACTCACCCCTAGAAGGATGTTTGAGATGATATATGGCATGAATGATCGTTGTTCACGTACCTATTGTACGCCAAAGTATTTTGGAAATATGACTATTAAAGGACAACGATAATGCAAGAAACATATCTTGCATATAATTTTGACCATGACCATAATGGTATAACTTTCTCTTTAAAAGAGATATTCACCACATGGATGTTGATGAATCTGTGGTAGTACAAAATTAATTGAGAGCTCTAGAAGAGCCAATTATTACTATGTTGGAGAAACACAATTGAGTATTGTGCTGTAGTAAGTCTCAAAGAAACTTATTCAGTTTCCAAAGTACACGCGAAAGCGATTGATTATATTGAGACTATAAATAAAGGAAGGCTTTGATATCTCCTATTACTACAACTTGTAGCGGGGTAATTTGCATATGAAAAGCTACCCGCTTTGTTCTCCAGTTTGTACTACACAAAAGAAAGAATGCCACAATAAAGTGGATATCTATTGGTATAAAAACCCATGTCATAATAAACCTGAAGTTTATTGATAAGTGCACATGTCATGGTGTAAATTTGAAGTTTACCAATATTGATAATTTATTCAGTTGGCATTCGTGTTAGCCATCTCATTTTAAGTATGATGTGCAAATTCACATAGGTGAATATTAAAGAACTAGAAAGTTCTTTACAAATTCTCTTGTATCACTTGTTCTCATTAATGAACTGACCAACTAAAGAGTTCGGGTTGAAGCCCATAAATTCTGGAAATATCAAAGGTGAATATGGGCCCATTCACCTGCCATGTATACCACATATGATGCATCTATGAAATGGTTACATGCGCAATTGTTATTGACCCGCAGCCTGGCCGGTTTGCGAGGTAAATTGCTCAGTAATCTAACTTCGAGCATAATTTCCAGATTTTCTACTCAAGATAGTTCATCTTGATAAGTTGGTTTATATCAAAGTTGGTTTAGCAAGATAATTTGCTTCCACTTAATAGCTAAACTGTTTCTTATGAGAACAAAGTTATATATATCAGTTTGATATACGTTGTATACGAGAGTATATTATATTCTCCCCTCACAAGTGGTTCAGGGTCAGGAACCAAATAATTTCATCTTATTATTAATGTGCTGTGTATATTGACATGATAATGCACAAAGATGATTTCCCATAGTTGAGGAAACAAGTTAGCTTTTCTAACATGAGGGGGAGACATGATAAACACTTGAGAAAAGGTTACATGGGATGAATTATCATTTGTATATGTATATCCCCGAATATCATGATATGAACCTGAAGTTCATAAAAGGGATAATTCAATTGCAACATATTGCAGAGCATGCTATACGCATTTGCTGACCCAAAGAAAGTAACTAAATGGAAGAATTGATTCCATATGAAAGACATGTAGTTTTGAACCTATAGTTCAAATGCTTGAAAGTATAAAAGTCAAAGGTATGTATAATCAGTTTTCGATATCTTATTTGTCTAGCATGACATGGAAAACTTGATATGCATCTAAAGTCTATTATATGGCTTATATGACTTAACTTGAAAGATTTAAGTTGCTTGAAGCATATGCAATTCTTGGTCCTGAAGTACCACATTCTTAGTACAATTTGTGTACATATGTATCTTGCTATAACTATAAGCATGATGGCATTGAGAATGCATCTATGGAGATATTGAAGAGTTATTCCACTATATTATATGAAGATGTTCATATCTATCAAGAATGATGATTTCAAGGTGCGGAATATTTATTCAAGTCAATATGGTTGATTTGTCAAACGTCTACCAAAGATCGTTTTGAAGATGGTGCACAAGATTGGAATGCAAATGCTCAAGGATATAAATTGATGTTCTCATCAGGGGGAGTTAATGCGCGTTGCACTCTTTTTCCCTTACAAGGTTTTGTCCCACCGGGTTTTCCTTTAGGTACCGCAATATGTGTTTGATCCCATTCCAATGTCTCCTCGTAGGAGCCGAGCTAAATCTTGCTAAGACATTAACTGAAAAGGATATGTCAGGTCTTGTAGTATTTGCAAGATACATTAGTGCGCCAATTGCGCTAAGATATGGTACTTCAGGACCAAGTAGCTCTTCATTCCTTTCTTGTGGTCGGAATGGATCTTTGTTCACATCAAGTGATCGAACAACCATCGGTGTACTTAAAGGATGTGCTTCATCCATGTAAAACTGTTTCAGTACCTTTTCTGTATAGGTAGATTGATGAACAAAAATTCCGTTTGCCAAATATTCAATTTGCAAACCAAGACATAGTTTAGTCTTTCCGAGATCTTTCATCTCGAATTCATTCTTTAGATAATCAATTGCCTTTTGGAGTTCTATAGGGGTTCCAATAAGGTTTATGTCATCGACATATACGGCAAGTACAACAAATTCCGATGTTGTTTTCTTTATAAAAACACACGGGCAAATGGCGTCATTTATATAGCCTTCTTTTAACAAGTACTCACTAAGACGATTATACCACATTCGTCCAGATTGCTTTAGACCATACAAGGATCTTTGCAATTTAATTGAGAACATTTCCCGAGATTTTGAATTATGCGCGTTTGGCATCTTGAGTCCATCGGGAATTTTCATGTATATCTCATTATCAAGTGAGCCATAAAGATTGGCAGTAACCACATCCATTAAGTGCATGTCAAGCTTTTCATGGACAGCAAAACTTATGAGATAACGGAAGGTTATCGCATCCATTACAGGCGAATATGTCTCTTCATAATCGACACCAGGCCTTTGAGAAAAACCTTGTGCAACAAGGCGTGCCTTATATCTTTGTACCTCGTTTTTCTCGTTTCTTTTGTGTACAAAGACCCATTTATAGCCGACAGGCTTAACACCATTAGGTGTTTCAACTATAGGGCCAAAAACTTCACGTTTTGCCAGCGAATTCAATTCTGATTGAATTGCTTCTTGCCACTTTGGCCAATCCTGTCTTTTTCGACATTCTTCAACAGATTGAGGTTCGAGATCCTCACATTCTTGCATAATGCTAGATGCGACATTATAAGCAAAGGCATTATCTACCACAATATCCACTAGATTAATATTTGCCTCAATATTAATTGGATTTAGGGATAGTTCCGTATTTTCCAGAGTCTCGGGCTCAATGCATTCTTCACGAATCTCAGAATTTGTTAAATCGTGAGATTCTTTCATGGTGTCATATTGATCATTCTTTTTCCTCTTTCTAGGATTTCGATCTTTGGAACCTAATGGTCTGCCACGCTTCAGGCGTGCATTTGACTCATTGGATATGACACTAGATGATTGTCCAACAGGGACATCAATACGGATTGGAACATTTTCCGCGGGAATGTGGGATTTCGTTATCCTCTTCAAGTCCGTAAATGCGTCAGGCATTTGATTTGCTATTCTTTGCAAATGGATAATCTTTTGTACCGCTCTTTCACAAATAGAGGTATGTGGATCAAGATGAGATAATGATGCATTTTCCACAAAATTTCCCGTTTGGTTTCACCAACTTCTCCCCCTAATTTTGGGAAAAGTGTCTCATCGAATCGAAAGTCTGCAAATCGTGCAGTAAATACGTCGCCTGTCAATGTTTCGAGGTAGCGAATGATGGAGGGCGATTCAAACCCAACATATATTCCTAACCCTCTTTGCGGACCCATTTTGGTGCGGGATGGCGGTGCTATAGGCACATATACTGCGCATCCAAAAATTCTTAAATGGGATATATTGGGTTCATGACCCAAAACCAATTGCAACGGGGAATACTTGTGGTAATTCGTCGGTCTGAGACGAATTAGCATTGCTGCATGTAAGATGGCGTGACCCCATACCGAAGTGGGCAGCCTCGTTCTCATAAGTAATGGCCTTGCAATCAACTGCAGGCGTTTAATTAACGATTCTGCAAGACCGTTTTGAGTGTGAACATGAGCTACAGAATGTTCAACTTTATCCCGATTGATAAGCAATAATCATTAAATGCTTGGGATGTAAACTCAGCAGCATTATCCAGTCTAATGGACTTGATTGGATTATCTGGAAATTGTGCTCGTAGTCGAATTATTTGTGCCATTAATTTCGCAAACGCAAGGTTGCGTGATGACAACAGGCACACATGAGACCATCTACAAGATGCGTCTATCAAGACCATGAAATACCTAAACGACCCACTAGGTGGGTGAATAGGTCCACAAATGTCCCCTTGTATACATTCCAGAAACGTGGGTGACTCAGTCCCAACCTTTGTTGGTGATGGCCTGATAATCAACTTGCCTTGATAACACGAAGTGCAAGGATATTCATTATTCGAAAGAATTTTGAAATTCTTTAACGGATGCCCATATGAGCTTTCTATAATCCGTCCCATCATGACCGATCCTGGGTGTCCCAATCGATCATGCCAAAGTACAAAGGTATTGGAATCAGTAACCCTTTGGTTTACTGTTGAATGTGCCTCAATTGCACTAATTCTTGTCCAATACAGGCCACAAGATAAAGACGGGAATTTCTCAATAACCCTCTTTTGGCCGGAGACATTCTTTGTGATGACGAGATATTCTAGATTATCTTCATCCATTGTCTCAATATGATAGCCATTCCGGCATACATCTTTAAAACTCAACAAGTTTCTCTTAGACTTGGAGGAGAACATTGCATTCTCTATGATTAACGTCGTGCCTTTGGGCAGAGTTACAATTGCTCTTCTGGAGCCTTCAATCAATTTACTACTTCCAGAGATTGTAGTAACGTTTGCCTTACACATATTTAGTTGAGAGAAATATTTCCTTTCTTTGAGTATTGTATGTGTAGTACATGAATCAACTAGGCAAATACTTTTACAGTTGGACGTTGATCCAAGTTTGCTTTGTGAGATATCCATATTTGCTATCCCATAGTTTGACATACAAAAGAGATACACGAACATAAGAATAAACAAGTTCAATTCGTTTGTGTCACATAATATTTTCAAAATCTGCTGCTAACAGTTGACTAACAAAATCAGATATGTTATCCATAATTGATTACTTTGCAGTTTGAAAATTTCAGTTTAAGCATTTTCTTCAAACAATCGATTGTTAAACACAAACAATCGATTGTTGAACATTGACAATCGATTGTTAAACACACACAATCGATTATTTGCTATTTTGAAAAACTTCAGATCACACTGTCTTAAGACAATCGATTGTTAAATATAGACAATCGATTGTTGGCTATTTTGAAAAATTCCTGAGCACACTGTTTTAAGACAATCGATTGTTAAGTATAGACAATCGATTGTTGGCTATTTTGAAAAATACCAGAGCACACTGTTTTAACGACAATCGATTGTTAGACATAGACAATCGATTGTCGATCAATTGTTTTTCAGCTTTAATGCGAAAATATTAGATAATCGACTAATTTTTCAGGCTAGTCGATTACCCCTACTGGAAAATAAAAATATTATTGATATTTGAGCATATTGAAGATATTCTAAAGAACTACTGCTAACATTGCATCATGAACTAACTAATACGAGCTAATACTAATGACTATTAGTTTATTCACTAACTAATACAAATAAGTAGAACAAAATCAAATAACTCCATCTTCTTTCATCACGGACCCATCGCCGATTAGGTGGTCTATTTTCCCCTCGGGTTGCTCAAAGAAGTCTGCCACATCCAGGTGGGTGATGTCCAAGTTGTCGTCATAGACAAAATTTGTTTCAGGGCCTTTTCTCTTTCGAGATGCTTGATAAAGGTCAACCAAGTGTCTTGGTATACGGCAAGTCTTTGACCAGTGCCCTTTCCCACCGCAACGATAACATATAGTTTCTGAACCATTTGCCTTAGGATCTTCATGACCCCGTTTCTGCTTTCGGTGGTTATCTCTCCTTGGGGGTTGACGGACTTCATTGGAATTTCTTCCTTGTCTACGTCCCTGGCTATGACCCCGTTTACGACCATGACCATGGCCCTTTTCATGTTTGGCATAATGAGAGTGCACCTTATCTGCTTCAGGCAGTGGTGTAGACCCAGTGGGTCGATTTTCGTGATTTCTCATGAGCAGGTAATTATTTTGCTCAGCCACTAGTAGAAGAGAAATCAGTTCAGAGTACTTTGTAAAGCCTTTCTCTATGTACTGTTGTTGCAGTACCATATTGGAGGCATGAAACGTTGTAAACGTTTTCTCAAGCATATCATAATCGGAGATTTTATCTCCGCATAGCTTCAATTTAGAAGTAATTCTGAACATTGCAGAATTATATTCAGAAACGGACTTAAAGTCCTGGAGCCTCAGATGAGCCCAATCATATCGTGCTTGTGGCAGAGTGACCAACTTCAGGTTGTCATATCTCTCCTTTAAGCCGTTCCACAAGATGAGTGGATCCTTGACGGTGAGATATTCAATCTTCAAACCTTCATCAAGGTGATGGCGCAAGAAAATCAAGGCCTTCGTACATTCTTGGGTGGATGCTTTTTCTCTATCTTTGATGGTGTCTCCGAGACCCATAGCATCTAAGTGGATTTCAGCATCCAACACCCATGTCATATAGTTCTTGCCCGAAATTTCAAGGGCAACGAACTTTCTTTTCGTAATGTCAGACATAATCGAAAATTAAATTAGGAAGAGGGAAATACCTTAGATTTTTCGAGAATGGTTCTTGAGACGGTAGAGTCTCGTGCTGATAACGTGTTATGAAATAATATAAAGACAAGAACAATAATGCAAGAACAAGAACAATATAGAGAGAATAGAGAGAGAGAAGTATTCTTATTGATACTTAGAGATTGTTAGGGATGTATTACAATGGTAGAAGACCCCTTTATTTATAGGGAGTGGGATGATCTAGCTACCAATAATAGGACTCTAGAATCTCTCTAATTAAAGACATTCACCTTAAATAGAAGTCTATTTATAACAAAAAAAACTTTGTACTCTTCTTTGTTTTCCCTTATTTTCTTTATTTATGTTTCCTTTTCCCTTTTTCTAACTATAATAACATGATGTTTTTGTTGGTAAGGTTCTTGAAATGGAGACAACCCTAGCTCCCCTACAAACGACAACTATGGCTTCTTATCTTAGATACGGATCTACTTTACCGATCATTCAAAAGATTTTTCTTTAGCCCTTTTTAGCCCGCGTGCTTAACAACAACAACAACCCAGTATAATCTCACTTAGTGGGGTCTGAGGAAGGTAGTGTGTATGCAGACTTTACCCCTACCATTGGATAGAGAGGCTGTTTCCAAATAGACCTCCGGCATCCTTACCTCCAAGAACTTTTCACCTTGCTCTTGGGAGATCCGAACTCACAACCTCTCGGTTGGAAGTGGGGGTTACTTACCATCAGAGCAACACTAGTAATTCTAAAATAGAATAAGAAAATGGAAATAAATTACCAAAGTTGTTTCTATTAGGAAATATTATAAATATCTTTTGTGTATCTTTTTATTATTGTTAGAATATTCTCTCATTAATTGTACAATCCTACAGTTGGTAGGTTTTTATTTTCCTTTATTATTGTACAATCCTATAGTGGTAGGTTTTGATTTCCATCTACTCTATATATACCTTTGTAAGCAATATATTTGAATGAGAAGCCTCAAACCAATTCACTTCTCCTAAACTCTCTACATGGTATCATACGCCAGTGGCTTATCGCCAAACAAACCCTAATTTTTTTTTCCCTACCCGCGGCGGCGGCTGCACTAATCAGCAGCCCGCCGCCGCCGACCTTTTACATAATCGGCACTAGCAAGGTCTTTCTTCTAAATTCAGAAAATTATTCCTTTTTTTCCCTATCAACATTTTTTTTACTTTGTAAATCTACAACAACAATGTAGGTTTCGTCTTCTAGAAACAACCCTCTCTCCGGCATCTTGCCGCGCCGCCGCTGCACTAATCGGCAGCCCTCTCTCTCAGCGCCTTCTCTCCGGCGTCTTGCCGCGCTGCCGCTGCACTAACCGGCAGCCCTCTCTCTCAGCGCCTTTTCTCCGGCGTCTTGCCGCGCCGCAGCTGCACTAATCGGCAGCTCTCTCTCTCGACGTCGATCAGCGCCTCCTCTGCCTCGCGCATCATGGCCGCTACGACATCAAACGATCTTCTACAGCCGATTGCCATCAATGCATCGGCTCAGATCCCTCTCAAATTGGATTCCACTAATTACCCTGTGTAGAAATTCCAATTCCGAACCCTTATTATGGGTTACGACCTCCTCGGCTTCTTCTGCTGATGTCCAAGATTGACATGTCCTCCGGCCCTCCATCTTGAGGGGGCGTATTAGGAAATATGGTAAAAATCTTTTGTGTATCTTTTTACTATTGGTAGAATATTCTCTCATTAATTGTACAATCCTATAGTTGGTAGGTTTTTATTTTCCTTCATTATTGTACAATCCTATAGTTGGTAGGTTTTGATTTCCCTGTACTCTATATATACCTTTGTAAGTAATATATTTGAATGAGAAGCCTCAAACCAATTCACTTCTCCAAAACTCTCTAAAGTTTCTTGACAGAAATCATTGATCATGTTAGAAAGAACGGCTACAGGCAAAACAAGTAGTAGGAAAGTTTCTCTATTCAATGGGAACAATGATAAGAGTCTGATTGCATTGAGTGATTCTCAAAGAAGATGACCCCATTGTTGGATCCAAGTGGAATACTAGCTAGCTAAATGTTTATAGACCAACTGTATTACAAACAAACGAAAAAATAGCTCGGTGTACAAAGCATTCTGCATTCACGTAGGGTGTTATGAGAAGGGTCACACACTTAGGGCTATGTTATAGACAGTCTATCCTAATATATGCATTAGTGGTTATTTTGCGGCTCGAACCCGTAACCTATATATCACACGAAAATAACTTTATCGTCGCTCTAAAACTCATCTCCTATTTTGGTGTATGGTATTATGATAGATGATTTTACAGACTGGATTTCAGAAGAGTGCCATTTGGAGAATATATTAATCTCTCATATATGATCCTATCTATTATCAATCAAGCCTCTCTTTTGTGTTCTTTATATACTTCCCACAGTATAGCGCATTACTTATTGTTAGTAGCAGCGTCATACTTCATATCATACTTTTTTTTTTGTTTCATTCGTATTTTCCTTAGGCTCTTTTTTGTTTAAATTCAATTACATACAGTAAAATCATTTCCAGAGTAAACAGTAGATATATCATATATAGATATAGGTAGCATGTAATGGTATTGAGACGTGGAAGCTAATGAGACACATGAATGTGAGAGAGAATTATTTAATGTATTTGGTGTAAATTAATGCTTTATATACTTGGTGCAAAAAAGCTTCTGCATTCAATAAGTCATCGAAGCCTACATTACTTATTGAATTGCTATTGCAATTTTATTGAAATGTAGGACTACTTATTGACCGACAAAAAGCTAAGCTCTTGCTCTTTCCACCTGAGGTTACGATACCCTAAAATGAGATGGTTCCCATCCTTATTAAGTCAGGCAATAGATCTAACAACAATTCTAGTTGGAATCCTTGACATTCACTCACGCTTGAAAGCATTAGTTGTTCTTTCACTTTCGTACGTTAGATAGTGTATACATATAAGGAAGAATTGGTCCTTCTTCAAAGAGATAAAGTCGTGCAGGTCTTCCAGAAACATGTTACTGCTAAATTACATAAGAAAAGCAGAGTTATTTCAAAGCAGTTCAAATAGCGTGGCTCAATTAAAAATCTCCGTGTGGCTCGAATCCATACAGAGGTTTGAATGCGGGATAGAGGAATTGATCATCAAACCATGACTGAGGTTTGAATAAGTGTCATTAGGCATAGCTTTGTTAGAAGGAACCAGGAGATCAATGCAACTATAGAGGTAATTCCCACTAATGTTACCTAGCTATTTACCTCTATTTACGCCAGTAATAAAGTAAAAGAAAGGAATCACTTATGGGATAATCTCATTAGTCTGCATGATCAATTTAAAGGCCCATGGTTAGTAGGGGTAATTTTAATGATGTTCTAGACTCCAATGAAAAATTAGGAGGTAACTCAGTTAATAGTAGATGTACAAAATTTCTTTGGAATTGTATTAATAAATGTGGTCTCAATGACTTAGGTTATCAAGGTTTTAAATTTACATGGTCCAACCACGGACGGAAAAACAAAGGTCTGATAATGGAAATGTTAGACAAAATCTTAGCTAATAGTGATTGGATCAGTGCTTTCCCTAACGCCTCAGTCACTCACCTCCCAAAAACTCACTCGGACCACAACCCTCTATTATTAAACCTAATTCCCAACACTACAAACAGCCTTCCAAAACCTTTTAGGTTAGAATCCTTCTGGTGTAGACACCTTAGCTTCCATAACCTTGTAAAAGAATATTGGAAAGGAATTGACCACTAGGAATCCCCCAAAAATTTTACTAAAAAGGTTAAAGGTTGGAACAAGACCACTTTTGGTAGCATTCGTAAGGACAAGAATAGAATCCTAGCTAGACTAAAAGGCATCCAAGAATCCCATCATTACCATTCAAGTCTTTTCCTTCAAAATCTTGAACGAACGCTTCAAACTGACTTCAACAATCTGCTAAAAATTGAAGACGACTACTGAAAATTAAGGGCCAGAGTCTCTTGGGTCTAGGATGGTGACGCAAATACTAAGTTTTTTCATATTATGGCTACGAATAGGAGGAGGAGAAATAATATTATTTATTATAAAGATGACCTAGGTAACTAGATTAATAATCTTATTGACCTTCTTAACCACACTACTGAATTCTTCAAAAATGTCTTTACCACCTCTCATGACTCTACCCGCTGAGCTAATGAAAATATTAAAATAATCTTCCTTTAAAAAAGAAACCTCAGCATTGGACAGACCTCTTCATCCCAATGAAATCACAACTGATGTCTTCTCTTTTACACCTTTCAAGGCACTAGGCCCGGACGGTATCCATCCTATTTTTTTTGCCAGAAATATTGGAACATTGTCGGGCCATCAGTGATAAAAAATTTCTACCAAATTTTTAAAAATAAAATATTACCTCCAGAAACCAATGATACCTTTATCTGCATAATCCCTAAGATCAAGAATGCCAACTATCTGAAGAATTTCATACCAATTGGCCTCTGCAATACTATGTATAAGATTATTGCAAAAATCATTGCCAACTGAATCAAACCTTTCCTTGACAAACTAATCAGTCCCTTCCAAGCTAGCTTTATAAAGGGGAGAAGAACTAGTGACAATACCATTCTGATCCAAGAAATTATCAGTAATTTTAAAAAAATGAAAGGAAAAAAAAAGCCAACGTGCTTCTCAAACTAGACCTAGAAAAAGCTTTCGACCGTCTTGAATGGTCCTTCATCCGCAAAATGCTTCAATACTTTTAACTTCTCTCAAGGTATTTCCATCTTAATTCTAAAGCGCATATGCACCAGTAGAATTGTTATCCTAGGCAACAGCTCAAGAACTGAATTCTTTAGCCCTAGCAGGGGTATAAAACAAGGATGCCCTTTGTCCCCCTACATCTTCATCCTTTGTATGGAATTGTTCTCATATTTCATATCCCACCAAGTGGACATCTGTCAATGGGATCCTATCCATCTCAACCCAAAGGATATAGGTATTTCTCACTTGTTCTTTGCGGACGACCTGACTCTCTTGTCCAAACTAAATGAGAAATCTCGCAAAACAATAAAATATAGCCTCTCCCTTTTTTGCAAACTATCAGGCCAGAACATCAATCTTCAAAAATCAAAAATTATAGTCTCCAAGAACTGCCACCCAAATAATGCTAGAGAGCTTGCTTCTTACTTTAATATTAAAATTGACAATTCCCTTGGAAAGTACCTGGGATACTCAATCCTCAACAATCATCCATCTCCAAAAGATTTTTAATACATCATTGATAACATGCAAAGGAAACTGGCCTCTTGGAAAGGTAAATTCCTCAACATAGCAGGAAAACTACCCTAGCTATCTCCACTCTAAACTCCATTCCGAGTCACGCCATGCAGTACACCCTACTACCAAAAAAACTTTGAAACAAATAGACCGCATCCAACGAAACTTTATATGGGTTTCCAATAATGATACAAGGAAATTTCACTATGTAAATTGGAATAATATTGCTAGGCGTAAAGATGAAGGTGGCCTTGGGTTAACTAAGGTCATCGACAAAAACTTAATCACTCTATCCAACCTTGCTTGGAGACTTCTTACCAATACCACTTCCCCTTGGGCCAGCACTCTTATCCATAAGTACTCCCAACGAGCCAACACTATAAATGGCTCCTTTGTTTGGAAAAGCATCCTCAAAGGTTGGTCTATCTGCTCCAAAGGTATCACATGGGTACCCAGTGAAAGTTCTAATCTCAATATCTGGACCTCTAACTGGATTCCAAAGAGAAACTCTCTTAGGATGTCTTTAACAGGCCCACTCTCCCAGGAAGAGGCTAATATGACTATAAAAAATATTCTGGTTCAGAAGCAATGAGATCTCTCAAAAATTTCATTCAACATCCCTCAAGAGATTCTTAATAAGATCAAGAAAATTTCTCTTCCACTTGACATGAAAGTAGACACCCCAACTTGGTCCCTTTCATCCAGTAGCATCTTCAACTTAAAATCTTGTAAAAAAATTCTTCAAGAAGAAATCATGCAGCCAACCGACTTCAAATGGATCTGGAAACTCAACTGCCCCAATAAGATTAGATACTTTCTCTGGCAGTGTTTACACAACAGACTTCCATGTCGTCAATACCTTCACCACATAGGCATCAACATAGATAATATGTGTGTCATGTGCCACGCAGAACAAGAATCTACAAGGCATATCTTCATCGACTACTTCATTGCTGAAAATTTATGGACTCTACTAGGCATCACGACAAACCCTAAATCTGACATGCATTGGCTGCTTACCCTAAAAAACCAGGACTCAAGCTTTACAAATGTGTTTATCACATGGCAACTTATTTCCATTTGTTATCTGGGAATCTAGCTTAACAGAAACAGCAACAATACCAACAATACCACCCATTGTCCCTCCATCAAAAATATCATAAATCATGCCACATAACCTCATTTTTTTGCTTCCAGCCACAACCCTATAACTCAATCAATTCCCATCATTATTTCATGGCATCCACCTCACTAAGGGTTGGACTAAGATGAATATTGATGGAGCTTATGATTATCATAATAGCGGAGTAGGAGGAGTCTTCAGGAACTGGAAAGGAAACTGGATACTTGGGTTCCAAAAAAATATCAATGTCATATGCTCTCTTCACTCGGAAATTTTATCCTTATACAAAGGCCTAATAATAGCTGAAAAGTTCGAACTATATCCTTTGGAAATAAAAACTGACTCTACAAAAGTCATCAAAGCTATTAACAACGGCCATGCCATACTAAACAACATCATTTCATCTTGCAGGTCATTAATGCACAAGGAGAAGGGCCTAGTACTGAGGCATAACTTCAGGGAAGGAAATAAGGTGGCAGACGCATTAGAAAAAGAGGCAAAGAACCAGGATATCAACCAGTATATGCATAAAGAAGCAAGAATATTAGTATCGGCACCTATTTTTTAGGAAAAACTCCTTAGTTATGACATGAACGGAGAACATATTTTGTCAAAAAAACTATCGAATGCAGTATGTAATATGTTAGTTTGTCTAGGGAAGATGAAAGGGATGTCGCCATCCTCACCAAATTATCACTTCACTATAGGTGAAGCTACCCGTAATTAGGGGTGTTCAAAACCGATCCGAAACCGAAAATCGAACCGAACCGAAGCTTAATGGCTTAATGGTAACGACTTAACGGCTTAACGGACGGAGAACGGATTGAATTTTTTTTATTAACGGCTTAGCGGTTTGGGGGCGAATTATTCAATTTTCTTAACGGGTAATCCGTTAAGCCATTAAGAATATAAATATATATAATTTATTTTTACTTACATAATTATATATATGAAATATAAAAATAAAAAACCTTAAAATGAATAAGTATAAGTGTACAAAACTATAATACAAATAAATTAGAAAAACAAAACCCCCCACCGTCACTTCCGTACTCTATAGTCTATACAGATAGAAAATAAAAGTTATTTGGTGTGATGCGTCCTAGTTGGTGACCTCTTAAGAAGTTCATCAATATACTGATCAACAAATTGTCAAAGCTATGAGCTTGATATTTCAGTATAGTGTGCGGACAGAATACATTTGAGCCCTTAGGTATTAAACCGATAAACCGCCCATTAACCGCCCGATAAGAGCTAACCCAATACCAATCCGCCCGATATCTTATCGGGTGGCTAACGGGTGAATACATTTAAAAACCGATAACCGTTAAGCCAAACCGTTAAAGTAAAAAGCCGCACAATCCGCCCAATGAACACCCCTACCCGTAATATGCATGACAATGCTTAAGTTTAAGTTTCTATATATATAACTCCTATTAACGTTCAAAAAAAAATGTCTTTTGCCTATTTGCTGGTACATAGGGGCTGGTCCCAACCTTGTGCGTGCGCCTATGTATAGAGAGAGAGATCATACTAAATATATAGTAATAAGAAAAATGATTCCACATTGGTGACAGCCCAATAATATCTCAATGCTCTACACTTGCCGGTGCAGCACTGATTGGCTCTCTATTACTTCAATCGTTTCTGCGATATTAGTATGTTGCATGCTGCACGAGCTAGCTTAGCTTGCCCCAGTAGCTAATTATTATTTGTAGTTTCTTTCTAAAGCTGGCTATACCATCATTATCTAAGGCATATTCTTTAGCTTTTTCTATGTGTGGGGACTAAAGCAACATATTATTGCTCGATGGAGTTCCTCAAAGTAACTTTATCAGAGCCTAATAAAATCAAGCAATGGACCCATGAAATCCCAAATTCATTGGAGAAACTGTTTCATTTTGCCTGCGTGAAAGCAACAAATTTTATTCTCCAACAGGAAAAATATTCATGTCTTTGGTTGGCCTAGGACAAGAGGGGTTGCTCTGATGGTAAGCAACCCCCACTTCCAACCGAGAGGTTGTGAGTTCGAGTCTCCCCAAGAGCAAGGTGAGAAGTTCTTTGAGGGAAGGATGCCGGGGGTCTATTTGGAAACAGCCTCTCTACCCAAGGGTAGGGGTAAAGTCTATTTGGAAACAGGCTCTCTACCCAAGGGCAGGGGTAAGGTCTTCGTACACACTACCCTCCCCAGACCCCACTAAGTGGGATTATACTGGGTTGTTGTTGTTGTTCTTTGTTTGGCCTAGTTTGTTTTCCCGAAAATTAACTAACTTCAATGGGGAAACACTTTTTTGGAAAAGATTTTATTCAAACTCGTTACTTAAGTCGAGGGTCTTTCGGAAACAACCCCTCTGCCTGCACAAGGCAGGGTAAAGCATGTGTACACATTACTCTCCCACACCCCCTTTGTGAAAATATACTGAGTATATTTTTGTTGTTGTAGTATTTTGGTCAAACTCATATTTTACACTAAATACATGACATATCATGTCTTCAACTAATGCCCTTTTCTCACTTAATTATACTATATCACATCATCATTCTCACTTCACTATAGTTTGTTAATAATATTCTCACATCAATTTCCCAAAATCTCATGTCATTAAAGCCGTCTATCCCTCAACAGAAATAATATAACATGGCAGAGATTGATTGCGGTAAACCATATGGCATGACAAAGTACTAACTAATAGTTGGATATGTAACAATGCTCATAGCTTTCTATAGATCCAAAGAGTTGTAAGCTTCTTCATCTTCTTGATATTCCTCATCCATGAAATCCTCTTTCTGGAAATAATCATCTTCAAAGAGGAAACTTGGGGCATCTTTATGCTTCTGGGAGTTACGATCATTTAATCCGATCACTGAAACTATCTTATCCCTGAGGCAATTTCCAACATTATTCATGTTAACCCTTTGAGACTGCAATCCGAGAAGAGAACAGCATTCTTCTTGGAAGTTCAAGTCATTCGAGGATAAGATCAGGCGAGCAAGAGTGTTTGCAAGATCAGGTGCATAATCACAAATCTGCGATGAAAAACAAATTAGAACTTGAGCAATATATGCGGATGCAAACTGGAATCGATTTTAACCATTTCAACTTTAAAGGGGATCATATTCAGCTAGAAGGTGCATGATAATTAAAATTAATGCATGCAAAAGACTACTGCACCTACTACTATGTTGTAGCAGTGGACTAATATAAAGATATACGGCCTATTTTTTAAAAAGCTGTTCAACTATATAGCTAAGTCTAGGATAGCGGGTGTGAACGCACCAGCCACTCGCATACTACATATGCCTCTGACCATTGATATAGATACAGAATAAGTGTGTTGTTTAAAAAGTGTAAAAACGTGAAAGCACATGCCCTTCCAGCTCATGAAAAACCTATATCTGACAAAAACAGGACAGCAGTGCAAAACAGATAATGCTTCAAAAGCAACTCCGAGTTAAAAGGAGAATTCTTTATAGGAAACTTTCATTCCCAGTGAGAATATACTCCTTGCACACCCGCTGCTCTCATTAACTGTTTGAATAACTGTCATCCCTCGTTCAAATTCAATCATCCTACTCGTAAAAACATCAGATGGTTTATGAAGAATGTAAAGGACTAAACCATGACTAGTTCCTTTAATATGTGAACTACCTAGTCAGATGGAATTACTGAATACTCTCTGGTTAGCAACCAATCCTTTAACAATCCTCATCAAAAGAAAATTATACAAACTACTTTTTCTGCTTCATGCTTGGGTATGGACATATAAAAATGCAGAATAGATCATAAAATGGGGGGATTAATTTGTTCATAAATCAGCCAATACCAGGAACCAGAAAATCCAAAGACCATTTTGAATGCGGAGAAGATCGAGAAAATTTTACCTTAAGTGCACGTGTACTTAGGAGAACCCTGTGATTGTTTTCCTTTAAGTCATCCAAAGCACACTTGACAGCTTTTCTAGCAAGATTTCGATCAGGTAGACTGTTTTGTGCAATCAACTGTTTCACCTTGAAAGCAAGTTAAGCAAAACACAGATGCAAGAAATTTCTCAAGGTAATGCCTAAGATTGTATAACCATGTTAATTATCATGGATATGTATAATTTATGGATATTGTCTATGGTAACAATGGATGGCAATATGAACGTGAAAATATTGTGGCAGGTTCTCCCATTCCAGCATTACACAACCATCATGATCTGCAATGCTTCGTAGAGCCAACCCATAACTTTTCCAGTTGATGCTTGTCAATGCATCAACGGCCGACTGAGCAATAGAACAAGGTACAAAGTCCTTGAAATATAAGACCTGGAATCAGGCATAAAGATACAAATCAAAGAAACAGAAACAAACTACTATTATTCTGAAAAGAAAACGTGAAGGAGGGCGAGATACTGCCTCAACTAAAAGAAGGCGAGCAAGTAATGCTCAGAGATGAATTAAATAACTTCAACAGCATCTCATCAATCAAGTAGTGCCTTTTAACATGTTTTTGTTATGTTGAACTTCCAACATACCTCCAGAATATGTTGAAACTACTGTAAGGACTAGAAATCCTTGGACTTAACCAACCTCTAACTTCTATGATTCACTTAGCAAAAACTTCTGATATCCTCTTAAGTGTAATAAGCAATACTTAACTAAAGCTAATACCAGAGGCCACAATTGTTGACACTGTAAGATCGGACAATTAATGTATCCTGTTTGGTGCACAATGGGTTACTCTAGATTTTAGAAAATACTTGTCCCTTTGGAGACATCTACAAAATTTGGAAAGATATATAATAGATTAGATTTAAGACAATACTTTATTTTTTATTACAACATTACAATGAACAATCGCACTTTTCAACAACTTCTATGCCTCAGTCCCGAACTGATTAGGGTCGACTATATGAATCCTCACTTATTCGTTAAAGCTCAACGCATATCTAATCATATGCATGAGCTTAAAAGGAGCTACAAAGTCAAGGAATAGCCAACCCAACTTTCTTGGAATTGAGGCATAGTTGTTGTTGTATATGTAATCCTAGAGAATCAAATGTTATCAGGATGGCCACAAGAAATAGGTCCACTTACTGGCCCTAAAAAATCGAAATATCTTTCAGTTATTACTCACATAAATAGCTCTCTACTCTATGATGTAGGGAAAGATGCATAAATATCAGCTTCCACACACCATACAGGCACGGGGTTCTTCACCTTGTGTTCCATGCTTTATATAAAAACAAGAGATTCATTGTAGTGATATAAGACCTGAAAATTTGAAACTCCAGAGACATTTATAATGCAGATCTGAGATATTTCACGATCCACTCGTTCTAAGACAATAAATGAACTCAACATACAAGTTAATAGAAGTTCAGAAAGAATATGCAATACGACATGTATATGGTGAAAACTGTTATCTAACATTCGGTGACAACATGGTTAATAATAAGCACATATTAGAATGTGAACATTTTTTTATGGTTTTATGAGCTTTCCTCAATTAATAATCGAAAAGCAAACCTCTGTTTTCATGTCTTGTTCCCTGATGCACGAAGAAGGGAATTGTTCTGACATCTCACTGATAATCACCACAGCTTCCACCACCTGGCTATTGCCCTGAGAACTTCCAGAAGAGTTAGCAACCCCAGTTCCAACCTTCAGATTTTCCCTGAAATATGAAACTACAGCTTTAAGAATAATAAGATTTTTTTAATGCACTTTTTTTGCTCTGGACGACAGTTGCATCTCCAAAGGGGAATATCCATATATGAGCCGTCGCAGTTTCTAGTTTAGCACCACCAATAGATCTTAACTAAACAATGCAAGGAAACTTAAATCATCCTACATCAAAATATAAAAGGAGCGAATTGAATTCTCGACCAGAATATAAAAAGCTTGACTTTGAGTTGCTACTTCCTGCATGCTACATGTGATCTGTCTTATTGCCTCTACTCCTTCCTTCTGCTTATCTGGCTTGAGTTTTAGCATACCCTTTTACATTTAACCCATGATTTTTCCTCACATGCTCCACTCCATCACAAGCTTCTTTTTTCCCCATCTTCACTCAAGCTAAACTATTTGACTAGACCAGTCTTTTTTTTTTTTACAAGGTAAATTATATTAATCAAAAGCGAGAGAACTCCGTATACAGGAAGTATACCAAAGAGTAAAGAATTTACATCAGAACATGATTATCTACAAAAGACGTTCAATATTCTATACAAGTAGGGGCTATATGAGTGCAGCAAAAAGCGATCAAAGATAAAAAATTATTCTTAAGATGTGAAAAAGGAGACTCAATCCTCTAAAAAGCTCTCCTATTTCTCTCCCCCCAAACTATAAACATGAGAGCTAACGGGGCGAACTTCCACGCCTTTTGCTTTCTTCTTCTACGGAAATCGGCTCAGCTATATAACATCTCCTTTACAGTGCTTGGCATCACCCATTGAACACCAAAAAAATTCAGGATTGCCCACCACAAAATCGAGGACACAGGGCAATGCAACAAAAGATGATCAACTTCTTCCCCTGAGCTTTTACACATGTAGCACCAACTAACAAGTGCAATTCCTCTCTTTCGAAGATTTTCAGCAGTCAAGATCATTCCCTTCGCCGCTAGCCATGCAAAAAAGTACACCTTCGTGGGCGCCTTAGGAAACCAGATCGAGGAGTAGGGAAAAGTGGCCTCCTCTCTCACCAACATACTCTGGTAAAAGGACTTTACAGTAAACAAACCATTACCACGCAAACCCCATCTCCAAGAATCACAAGATGGTCGGGGCCTATCTTGCCCATATAGCAGTGTCAACAAATCTTGGAGCTCTGCAATCTCCCAATCTTGCATGTTCCTTCTAAATGAGAGGTCCCATACAATTACCCCCCCCCCCCCTTCCCATGTTCCTTACGAATCTGTTGGACCACCAATTCCTTCTGGTTTGACACTCTGAAGACGTGAGGGAAGGAGACACTCAGAGTATTCTCTCCACACCACCTATGATTCCAAAAGTTGATTCTTCTCCCATCTGCCACCCTGTAAGTGATGTTTCCACTGAATGCTTCCCAATTCTTCATGATGATCCTCCACATGCCAAATCCGAAAGGTGTTGTGATTGCCTTGGTCCTCCAACCCCTTCCCGTGAAATCGTACTTTTCTACTATAACCTCCCTCCATAGGGCATGCTCTTCTACCCCGAATCTCCACAGACACTACCCGATAAAGCTCTGTTGAATACCCTAAGATCTTTTACTCCAAGTCCACCCCACTTCTTTGGGGAATTGACTTTCTGTCAATTCACTAGATGAAACTTTCTAGTTCCATCCGCCGCATTCCAAAGAAAATTCCTTTGAAGCCGCTCCAGTTTTTCTGTGATGCTCACTGGCGCTTGCAATAGGGACAAGTAATAGGTGGGCATACTCGATAAAGTGCTTTTAATAAGCACTTCCTTAGCGCCTTTTGACAAATATCGTTTCTGCCAACCTGCTAATCTTTTTTCAACCCTTCCGATCACTGGATTCCGAACCGTAGTATCCTTATGCGACGCGCCCAATGGGAGACCCAGGTAAGTAGAGGGGAGGGAGCCCACCTTACATCCGAGAACATAAGCAAAGCATCAATATTAGCAACCTCACCCACCGAAAAAATCTCACACTTGTCGAGGTTAATTTTGAGTCCTGATACTATCTGAAACCACTAGAGGACCTGCTTTAAGTAGGTCAACTGATCCATATCGGCATCATAGAAAATCAGGGTGTCATCCGCAAAGAGCAAATGAGAGACTCTTCGGGCAGTGAGCACCCCGATCTGAGCTGAGAATCCTCTCAAGAAGTCTCCGCCCGCCGCGGGATCAATCATTTTACTCAGAACATCCATCACTAGAATGAATAGCATGGGGGATAGAGGGTCACCTTGCCTGAGACCCCTAGAGCTGCCAAAGAAACTACATGGGCTGCCATCAGTGGCGGAGGCAGGATATATACTAAGGGTGTTCAAAAAAATTGAATTGCAGCTCACGAATCGAACCTGCAATCTTCTACACATTTTGAACATCCGTGACCACTGAGCCAAGCATTTATCTTGTGTCAAGGGTGTTCGAAACTTAATATATAGAGATAAAAAATAGATTTCGCCTTGTAAGGGTGTTCGGGTGAACACCCTTGCGCCCCCCTGCCTCCGGCCCTGGCTGCCATCAACCAAGACAGAGAATCTGACTGAGGAAATGCAGAGCTTGATCCACCCCTCCATCTTGCCCCAAATCTCATCCGCATCATAATGAAATCCACGAACTCCCAATTGACATGGTTGAAAGCCTTCTCAAGGTCCAACTTGCATAGTAAGTCAGGTTCTTTATTTTTCCTTCTGGAGTCTACAAGTTCATTTGCCACCAAAACAGCATCCAGAATCTGCCTACCTTCCACAAATGCATTCTGGGAGGACGAAACGGTCACGTCAAGAACCTTCTTAAGTCTGTTGGAAAGCACTTTGGAAATAATCTTGTAGATGCTTCCCACGAGACTAATAGGCATGTAGTCTCTAATACAAGATGCACCTTCTTTTTTAGGCACAATAGTAATAAAAGAGGCATTGATACTTCTCTCGAAAACACCATTCATATGGAAGTATTCAATGGCTTCCATCAACTCCCCTTTGATGGTGTCCCAACAGAGCTGGAAGAAGGCCAAGGAAAAACCATCAGGCCCAGGGGCCTTATCACCAGCACATCTCGACACTGTCTCGTGCACCTCCTCCTCCTTGAAAGCCCTTTCTAGCCACTCACCGTCTCCCCCCCTATGTGGTTGAACCATTGTTGTTAAAGGCGCTCGCTACAGCGCTTTTAGCGTGTAGCGAGGCGTAGCGATGGCCTGACGCCACAGCAGCATGTGTGGCGATGCGAACTGGAATGGCGAGGGCAACAGTCTTTGTGGCGCGAGGCGAGGCGTGGCGTGAGGCGTCAAATAGCGACGCTATTTTGACAGTCCACTAATTAAAACACATCAGCAGCTTTACAAAAACACAAAATTAGGGTTTTCTATTCCACTCGACAAAAGCAAAAGCACTCGACCAGTCGACCAGCAAAAACACATCAGCAAATCATCTTCATCTTCTTTCTTCTCTCGAGTCTCGACCAGCCAGAGCCAGGTATGTTCTTCATCTTCTTTCTTCCTTCTTCCTTCTTCTCTCTTTCTTCTTTCTTCTTTTTCCCTTCTTCTTCCGGTCGACAGTTTTTTTTTTTTCAGTGTCGACAGTCGACCAGTGACTCGACTCTGTTTTTTTTTTCCAGAAAAAACAGAGCACTCCAGTCCCTCTGTTTTATCGACCAGTGACTCGACTCTGTTTTTTTTCCTCTGTTTTTTCGACAGTGCACTCGACTCTATTTTTTTTTCAGAAAAAACAGAGCACTCCAGTGACCCTGTTGACTGTCGACTGTTCAGTGATCAGTCGCACTGCTTTTTTTTTTTCAGACCTGTGGACTGTGAAAAAAAAAAAGTCAGTCAGCACCGATAATAGTAAACGAAGTACTAATATTTGATTTATTGCTCTATTTTTCTTTAAAATAGCGCTGAAAATTGAAATGGTGTCATCCGATAATAGTAAATGAAGTGATATAGCTTGGAATTATGCTATACAAGGCCCGTCAAGAACTGCAATTAAACGTTTGTTCTGTGGAAAAACATATAATGGTGGGATAACTCGTCACAAGCAACATTTGATTGGTGGATTTAAAAATGTAATACAATGTCCCCTTTGTCCGCCCGAGGTTAGGGAGGAAATAAAAGCTTTTGTTGAAAAGAAAAATTTAGTAAGAACTCAAATGAATTATGAAGCATCGGGGAATTCCGTGAATCTAATTGATGAAGATGATGATATGGATGAAGAAGGTGAAATGGGACCTCCCCCCTAAAAGGCAATCTCAATCTAGTGGGTCATCCACGGCACGTTCGTTGGCAAAAGACCCTATCAATCTTTATTACTCGGCAAAACAACAAGAAAGGGGAAAATGTGAAGAAGATTCGGGTAAAGATGTCAAGAAGACTTTGAGGGATCGTGCCGTCAGTGCCTTTGCATCATGGATGTACGATGCAGGCCTTCCTTTCAACTGTGTCAACTACAAAACTTTTGATAAATTTATTGAGGCTATAGGACAATATGGCCCGGGGATGAAGCCTCCTAGCTATCATGAAGTTAGAGTAACTCATCTTAAAAAGGAGGTGAAGAAGGTAGACCAAATTATTGAGGAGCATAAAGTGGAATGGACCAAGTTTGGTTGTTCCATTATGATGGATAAGTGGACAGCACGGAATGGAAAAATGATTATAAATGTGTTGGTGAACTCACCAAGAGGGAGTGTTTTTCTTGAATCTCACGATGCTAGCAACTCTTCTACGGATGGAAGCAAAATGTACACCTTGTTTAGAAATACTATTGATAAAATTGGAAAGGAAAATGTTGTACAAGTTGTTACAGATAATGCTAGTGAGAATGTTAGTGCGGGGAAGATGATGGAAGCTATCTATCCAAACATTTATTGGACTCCATGTGCTGCCCATTGTATCAACTTGATGTTTGGTGACATATTCAAGGAAAACCCATATGCTTCAGGTAACTTTAATATAATTATCTTTCAAGCCTTTAACTTTATTTATACTTATATCCTTCCTATCCTTTAGTGTTAAACTATTAATTTAAAATTGCTATTGTTACTTTTACAGTTTTCGCTAAGGCCGTCAAGATATATGCTTACATCAGTCAGAGGCCGTTGTTGTTGAATTTGATGAGAAAATTCACACAAGAAAGAAATTTAGTGAGACCGGCCAAGACTAGATTTGCAACGGCTTTTTTAACTTTGCATAGTTTTTACTTGCAAAAGGGAAATTCGAGAAAGCTAGTTCTTTCGAATGATTGGAAAGATAATAAATATGCAAAGGAAACTGCGGGGAGAGAGGTTGCCAAAATTCTTATTGCTCCATCATTCTGGAATAATGTCGTTTGGGCTCTTAAAGTTGGTGGTCTTTTGATTCGGGTGCTCCGTATGGTGGATGGGGAGAAAAAACCACCAATGGGCTATCTTTATGAAGCTATGGATAGAGCGAAAGAGAATATTGCAGCAAAGGAATAGGCTTGAGCTATCGCGTCTCAATGATCTAGTGTATATTAAATACAATAGAACATTGAGGCGACGTTATGAAGCTCGCGATACTATTGATCCAATTTTGTAGGACAATATTGATGAGCAAATGAATGGTTAACTGGAGCCCCCCAAAATCACGAAGATGAACAAGTGTATACAGGAGATGATCTTGATTGGGGTACCGTTTCTATGGCTGTTGGAGTTGAGGAGAACATCTATGGACTTAGAGCGAGTTCTTCAAGTTCCACGTACAAGGGAAAGGGGGTAGCAAGTTCAAGCCGGTCCACCACCCTCATTGATGAAGTGTCCGAGGATGAAGAAGATGATAGCCAATATAATGCTATCAATTATGATATTGTGGAATTTGGAAATCTTGAAGAAGAATAAATGTTGCTTATTTTAGAGTTTGGACTATTAGTACTCTTTAATTTATGAATCTATTATGAGTTTATGACTATCTATTGAGTTTTTAATTTTTAAATTGATATATTTATTAACATATTATTGTTATTGAGTTTTTAGTTATATATATATACATTGTTTTTTTTTTATAAATTGTCGCCTCACATCAAAAAGGCGAGCGCTTCGCTGCGCGCCTCTCGCCTCACTGAAGCGAGCCCTCGTCGCTATTTGTCGCCGCGCGCTATCAAAAACACTGGGTTGAACTCTATTCCCCCCAAAGTCAGCCTCCAACTAACTTCCTCCTTGTATAAGTTCTCATCAAACCCCACTATCGCCCCTTTTACCTCCTTCTCTCCTTCAATCCTCACCCCATCCACAACTAAGGCCTCTATGAAGTTTTTCCTTCGATTTGCAACCGCCCTGTGGAAAAACATGGTATTCGAATCCCCCTCCTTTAACCAAAGCGCCCTCAATTTTTGACGCCAACTAGTCTCCTGAGCTAGTGCTAACTCGACTATTTCCCTCTTAACCTCCCCCAATCTCACTTTCTCGGATTCATATAACTCCCTCGCCCCTTCCCCTCTTTGTAATTCCTCCAATTCATGCATAAGCTCCCTCATTTTAACCTCTACTCTCCCAAAAACCTCCTTATTCCACCTAATAATATCTCCATCGAGCAATTTAAGTTTTTTCATAAGACGGAATCAAGGTGTCCGTGATACCCCGTAGCTTGTCCACCATTCTTTCACCTTGTCACTGAATCCTGGCACTTTCAACCACATGTTCTCGAATCGGAAGGGAGCATGCAGCCCCCACCCTCTGTATCCATCTAGCAAAATAGGTAAATGATCCGAAGTCAGCCTAGGTAAAGGAATCTGCACCACATTCGGCACCAACTCATACCATGAGGGCGATATCAGGAATCTATCAAGTATAGACCTTGAGTTGGAATCCTCCGCACTGGCCTAAGTAAACCTTTCCCCTGACAGAGGAAGGTCAATGAGAAAGTGATCATTGATGAAGTCAGAAAACTCTTCCATGGCCCTTGAAATCAGATTACGCCATAATCTCTCCTCCGGGAATCTAATGGTGTTAAAGTTTCCCCCTAGAACCTATGGAATGTCCCATTTCTCCATCAGAGTGGCCACTTCCTCCCAAAAAGACACCTTGGACCCTTCTCCTACCGGTCCGTACACTCCTCCAAATTCCCACTCTACCCCACTTACTCTATCTTTGACAAGAGCTGCTAAAGAAAAAGCTCCCTTCTTAATCTCTTTTACCTCCAAGCTTCTATCATCCCACATTAAAAGAATACTCCCCCGGCACTTCCCACTGCTGGGACCCAATCATATTTTACCCAACTACCTCCCCAGACACTCCTCACAATCACATCCGACAAGACTTCCATTTTTGTCTCCTAAAAACAAACAAGATTAGCACCCCATTCTCTAACTCCCACTTTGATGATGGCCCTTTTTTTGGGGTCATTCATCCCCATCACATTTCATGAAAGAATCTTAACTTCCATAAGAAACAATACCCCCCTTTTCCCCACCACCCCTAGCCGAGCTCCCCACCTCCTTGTCACACACCATACCCCTTCTCTGGTACACGACTACATCCCCTAAATTATTTTGCTTAACACATTGACCCAACTCTCTCCCTGCACCATCATAAAGGGATTGCTGCTCAATCTCCCTCAATAGTTCTAACGCCCTATCTTCCTTCCCTTCAAAAGAAACGCCTAGAAACTTCCCGAAGTTTAATAGTTTATCCTCCATCCAGAAAGACATATTCCCTCCCTAACTCGTGACGAAATTGGGCAGACGTCTTCTATATGTACCCCATCCTTGCACCTACCAGAGGAATACAAGACCATAGCATTGCTAGCAATAGGAACTTTAGGTGCCGAAAGGATCTCACCATTTTCTTGGGGCAACAACTTCTAAAATTAACACCCCGCTGCTATAGGAATGTCCAGAAACGCTAGTAGGGTAGCAGGAAGGAAGAGAGCATGGGACCATCGGCGGCATATTAGCTTGAGATATTGGTCCGGCAGTAACATCAATTGGAGCATGTTCAACAATCTCCCCAGAAAAGGAAGAAGCTTGAGGAGTAACCTCAGACGAGGAGGGCGATAGAGCTGGGTCCATCAGAGGCGGGAGACTGTGGAATAACAGCACCATCTTTAGCCGGTGTTGCCTCTGAAGTAGCGGCCAATGAAGAGGGGCGCAGGTCACTAGAGCTCTGTGAAATGCCACTATGAGAAGCACCATTGGCAGAAGGAGTAATGATTGTTCCCATATGCATAGGAGCCTTAGCAGGCGCGGCTTGAAATAATCTGGGCCCCTTAGGATAATTCTAATAGCATTGGGAAAAGTTGTTGGGCCCATATGAGGAGACCTAGGCCTATACTTGCTGAAAACTTGCTCGACCCTATGATAGTTAGAAGAGAACTGGCCCATTCTGCCTTTCCGGCCTGCATCACTAACCCATTCACGTCCTTTCCTCCTGTTGAAATTTTGTCTTCCTCTCCCAAATTCAAACCTGCCATCTTTTCTCGATCTAACGTCTGATTCTGGCTTAGTCCAGTAATCTGGTGAGCCCTTCTTTCCCCCTCAGAGACTGATTTCCTCTCTCTTCCCTTCTATTTGACCTTCCCTTTTCTTCTGTCACTATCACAGGCATAAAGATATGGCGAAATTCAGGGCTCAACCTAACTCTATAACTCAAGTAGTCATCCTCCACCACAGTGGAGACCAGGATTTTGCCCCTTTTCCTTACCACAATCCTCACTCGCGAGAGATCGTGTATGCTGCAAGTGACATCAATAAAACCCCCGCAGATTTCCCCAATCTTCTTGAATAGGTCAAGACACCAAAGATGCACCGGGAGACCCACCATGTTGACCACCAATGTTTCGCTAGTGAAACGGGGATCGAGACACCCATCGTGCTCTACCCATCTGTCTAGTTTTAAGAAGTTCCTATCGAACCACCTGTTTCCTCTTACAAAAATTTCTGAAGCTTGAGACTCATCAAAAAATCGAAAGAGATATTGTGTGTCCCCCAGTTGCGATATTTTCAGTCCGTCCTTGACGTTCCATGTCTCCGCTGCCCAGTTCCTAACAACCTCGAGAGAACCAACCCATTTGGAGAAAGACTCATTCAAACAAGATGCCAAGAAACCCTTACGTCTTAGAGTGTGTTCCTCGGACAACGAGAAGTGCAGCTCCTGCCCTACATCAAGCTATCGATGGCATCTTCCCCCAAATTCTAGGGCTGGCCAAGAGGCAGCTTTGATGAAAGACATATTTTTCAATTTTCTAGATTCTAGGGAGAAGTAGGAGTTTCTCTCTATAGAGTCCATCATAACTAAACCAAAAACCTTGCTAGGGAGCTGACTGAAGAAGAGAAAGTGGGGAAGTGAAATCTGGCCGGAAAAAGCCACCTCCGTCGCCGGAAAATAGTAAAAGTTGTCGGAATCTGGAGGTTGGTGGATGGGTAGGGTCGGAACAGCCTTGCAAAGAGGCTGTCTGAAGAAAAGAAAAACAGATTTGGCCTGGAAATGCCTCACGTGCCGGCGCGTGAGTTAGGGTTGCCAAAGCTCTACGGCGCGTGGGGAGTCGGATTCCGGGGATTTTTTCTCTTAAGAAGCCAAAATCTTCAAATTATGCATTTTAGAAAAATAATTAACTACTTTACATCACACTAAAGTACCTTAATGAAGAGTCAGACATAGAGACAAAACTACACAAGAAAGAGCGAAGAACTGTAAATGTTACACTTTTTAATGGGAAATTGCAGCACGAAAGGCCTAACTTAAAGATAGTAGATGCAATACTCCATGTAAAGCAGAGAATGACAAAGGTCGGGAAACTACGTCAGATTGGACAACGAAGAAACAAGAAAATAGCATTTCTAAGTACTGCCTTTTTATTTTTTGAGTTTAGCACCTAAGAATTTATGAATTCATTGTGTGGAAGTAAGACCTATTAACACATTATCTCCACCCTTCAGCAAAAAGTAGATGAAGGAATGCATCATTCATCGGACAAAACCTAGCACCCCTTTAGTACTCACCCAATTGAGAAGACAGTGTAGCGCTTACGAACATAATCCTTGAATCCTACTTCCAAGCATTTAATGCTTTCAACAGGAGAATATGCAGAACTTCCCTCGATTGCAAGAATACGACTTTCAATCTGTGATCCCAAAGGATCATTGCCACCAACTAAGAGTTCCATTACAACTTTCTGGAAGAAGAAACAAACTATCAGCAAAGAAAGGTAGGGGTCCTAGCTATTTCCTAGGAAACAACAGAAGGAAAAAGATAGCTCCTTAATTATAATTAGAAGTCCAAAGAACTTGGTTGAAAAGACATACACTTAAATTTTCAAATCTCAATGCGAATTTGATAACGACAGATTTTTTTTGACATGGTGAACCCCTCCAAAAATGAACAGTTGCATTTAGAACTATGAAAGGGGTCTATAGAGGAAATAGTTGCATTTGATTCGAATTATAAAGCATATCAAGGACAGAAATGAACTTGCCGGAATCTTCACAAGGATCATCTGCGTAAAAAGCCATGAAAAACGGGAGTTAATAGAGATTTACTTTGAATTTGAGAAATCATATCTAGAATGAGCTGATAAACATGAAAACTGAACCTTCTGAAGAAAGCAGGTAACCTCTGCCAATAAGTCATCAAGGCTCTTGGATATTGATACTGATACTTCAGTCCCGCTGCAAAGTATAACTAATTAACCGTGTGCAGAAAGACAGAAACATAGGAAGAGGGGAAAGACTAGATGGGTACAGTCAAGAGAAAACTAGTTTAAGAGTAGGATCACAAGGATGGAGCCCCTGCAAATGGCATACCTGAATTTGGCACCATTCTTTGCAGTTGAGGGTAGCTTTATCAGTCTCCCAGCAGAATCAGATTCTTTCAAATTTAAGTTTAAGTTGTGTATCTCACCATCAGATATGCCTGCAATTTTCATCCCTCAATTTAAACTACCAATGCTCAATCCAATGAGATTATGATACAATTCTAGTACTTTATGATACAAATTTAGAAAGAACTTGAGTGTCCCTAAAGAGTAAAGCAAGGAATTACTCATCGATGCTGGTAAACCCAGATGAATTTAGAGAGGAGAGAGAGATTTTATTGATTATCTTCCAAAAACAGAATGAATACAAATCAAGTCTAGGTTAGCTAATAAAGGAAGAGCAATTTGGGCGGGAAGGTTAGTTGTAACTAATTTCCAGACCCATGTGCACAACAAGTGCTCTAACTACCCTCTAACGACCTCCTAACTAACTGAGCCAGCTCAGCAACTAACATCAGCTAATTTTACTAACTAAAATCGATTACAATCAACATAAATGGAAGGTGCTTTAATTGGATCATATCAATACCCCGTTCATCAAAACAATCCTTGTCCTCAAGGATTGAAATATGGGAACTGCTTCTGAAACTCTAGCAAATCCATCCAAAGACTGTCTTCTGGGGCAACATTCAGCCATTTGACCAAAACTTGGGTGGCAGGTTTGCCCCTCCTTTTGACAAGACGTCAATCCATGATTGCTTCAGGGGCTAAAAGGAGGTGGCATGAGTCTGTATGGACTATTGAAAGTGTCACAGATGCCACATGAGAGCCTAAATTTTTCTTGAGTTGTAAGATATGCAATGTAGGATGTATCTTTGATTCACTAGGTAGAGCCAATGTATAGGCTACTGAACCAACTCGGGCAATTATTTGGAAGGGACTAAAAAATTTGCTGAGAGCTTCTAGTGAGAATGATCTCTAAAGGATAGATGCATGTATGGTTGCAACATTACATAAACCCAATCACCAACTGAAAAAACTATGTCAGTTCTATGTTTGTCAGCCTGAACCTTCATTCTATTCTAAGCTTGCCCCAAGTGGAACTTCAAAAGTCTAATGGTAGCTTCCCTTGCTTGTAAACTTCTGTCCACCAATTCTAGCTGAGAGTCAAAACACAAATATGATAATAAGGGTGAAGGCTTCTGTCCATAAACCACCTCATAAGGGGTGGTATGAATACAAGATAGGTATGAAGTGTTGTACCACCACTCAGCTTGGGGTAACCAGTGAGGCCAGTCTTTATGCTTGTCAAATGTCATGCATCTCAAATAGAACCCTAAGCATCGATTGACAACCTCAGTTTGCCTATCTATTTGAGGGCGATAGGCAGTGGAAGTGAGGAGAGATACTTTCTGCAGGCTGAATAATTCCTTCCAGAATTTGCTGATGAATATGGCATCCCTATCTGACACTATGGACTTAGGCATCCCATGGAGCTTAAAGATCCTGTCCATGAAAAGTTGAGCCACATCTAAGGCAGTGTATGGGTGTTTAAGTGCCGGAAAATGTGCTGCTTTACTAAGCCTATCCACCACCACATATATGACTTCCTTGCCAGCAGCTTTTGGTAAACTTTCAATAAAATCAATTGAGATATCCGGCCATACTTTATCAGGAATTGGGAGGGGCTGCAGTAGACTAGGGTAGGCTGTATTCTCACCCTTGCATCTCTGGCATGTGTCACATTCCCTTACAAACGAGTAAACATCTTGTTTCATTTTCTTCCGATAGAATTCCTGTCTCAGCCTGTGCAAGGTTGAACTGATCCCTGAATGACCACCCACAGAACTCTCATGGAAATAGGTCAACTTCCTTCTCAAAGCAGCATCAGAACCCACCATCATCCTCCCTTTTCTACTCAATATACCAGACTTGATACAGGTAGTAGAGTTTAGGACTCTTAGATGATTGGATTTGCTGAATGAGTTTGAGCAGGTGAGGATCATTTTTCCAAGATTGTTTGACTTCCTCCAATAGTGTTGATTGAAGGCCAGAGATACTGAATAGCTGCATTGTATCAACTATCACCTCTTCTGGAAAGTGCATCTGCAGCCAAATTCTCCTTTCCCTTTTTGTATAGTATAGTGTAATCATAGCCCAGCAGTTTGACCAACCACTTTTGTTGGCTAGGTGTGATGATTCTCTGCTCCAGCAAATACTTAAGTAAATACTTAAGGCTATGATGATCAGTTTTAATGTTGAAGTGTCGACCTAACAAATAAGGTATCCACACAGCAGTGACCAATGCCAGCAACTCTCTTTCATTAATAGATAGATACTTGTTTTTGTCTGATAAACCTTTACTAAAGAAGGCTATAGGTTTGCCTTCTTGCATCAGAACAGCCCCAATACTTTCTCTCAAGGCATCAGCTTGAATAGTGAACTCTTTGGAGAAGTCAGGCAAAGCCAGCACAGGGGCAGTAGTTAAGGCCACCTTCAGTTTCTCAAAAGTTGCAGTAGCACTTTGATTCCACTGGAAATTTCCCTTTTTAAGCAAATCATGAATGGGCCTAGCAATGGTGTCATAGCCTTGAATAAACCTTCTATAGTAGCCAGTCAACCCAAGAAATCCCCTTAGTGCTTTGAAAGAGGCCAGCTTAGGACAACTTCCACCTTGAGCCTATCCATAGACAACCCCTCCTCAGAAATAACATGGCCCAAATAATCTATATTTGTCACCCCAAAATCACACTTGCTCTTCTTCACATTTTTTTTGATAAAGTAAATTGTATTAATCAAAAGGGAGAGAAAACTCCTGTATACAAGAAGTATATCAAAAAGTAGAGAATTTACGTCAAAACATGATTCTTTGCAAAAGACGCCCAATCTTCTGTGCAAGTAGGGGCTATATGAGTGCATCAAAAAGCGATCAAAGATAAAAGACTATACTTAAGATATGAAAAAGGAGACTCAAACCATCGCCACACAACCCCCATCTCCAAGAATCACAAGATGGCTGGGGCCTGTCTTGTCCATATAGAAGTGCCAATAAATCTTGGAGCTCCGCAATTTCTCAATCTTGCATGTTCCTTCTAAATGAGAGGTCCCATACTACACCCCCTTCATGCTCCTTGCGAATCTGTTGGACCATCACTTCCTTCTAGTTTGAAATTCTGAAGACGTGGGGAAAAAGACCCTCAGAGTATCCTCTCCACACCACCTGTGATTCCAAAAATTGATTCTCCTTCCATCTCCCACCCTATAATGATATTGCCATTGATGGCTTCCCAATTCTTCATGATGTTCCTTCACATGCCACACCCGAAAGGTATTGTGATTGCCTTAGTCCTCCAACCCTCTCCCGTGGAATTGTATTTTTCTACTATGACCTCCCTCCATAGAGCATGCTCTTCTACTCCGAATCTCCACAGCCACTTCCCCAACAAATTGGTTCTCAAAATATCAATAGTAGCTTCTAAAAGCTTTAAGTGATCAGACCATGAAGAACTATAGATAAGTACATCATCAAAGAAAGTTAAGATGAATGTGGAATATCTGGTTCATGAGGCTTTAAAATGTGGAAGGTGCATTAGTTAAACCAAAAGGCATAACTAGGAATTCATAATGGCCATGATTTGTTCTAAATCCAGCTTGGAAAAGTAACTTGCTCCATTCAATTCATCCAGTAATTCTTTAATGATCGGGATGGGAAACTTGTCTTTGGCTGTGCAATTGTTCAGCTCCCTGTAGTCTGCGCACAACCTCCAGGTCCCATCCTTTTCTTGACCATTACAATGTGTGAAGAATAAAGACTAGTATTGCTTCTGATAATACCAGTAGCCAACATCTCATCCACTATCTTCTCTATTTCATCCTTCTAAACTGCAGGATATCTATAAAGTCTGATGTTCACTATTTCGTGATCATGAGTTCTAGAAAGTAACTCAGTAGGAGTCTCAAACAAATCATTGTACTTGTCTAGTATCCCCTGCAATTCCTGGTTATCCATATCCTCAACAACCTCTCCTCCCATAGCACATAGGCTAGCTCCTATTGTCTGCTTCTCTTGCACAAACAGTCCCATTGAAATCATGCAAAGTTTAGCAGGTTTGGCTAACAGTTTGTCCATTCTTCCTGAAGCAATCACCTTCACAGCTGGAGGTTGGATTGCTCTGAGAGATACCTTTCTTCCATTAAAGTTGAATTCCATCTTGAGTTTCTTAAAATTCCACATGATATCACCCAAGGTGATTAATCATTGGATGCCAACATAATACCACACCCTCCAATAGATAATATCAACGTGACTGAGTTGAAAGTCAATTTTTGCATTCTCCACTCTAGGTTCTTGCAAATGTAATGGCTCTGCACCTTGCTACCATTAAAAGGAGCAATAGCAGTCATCAAACACCCCAGCTTCTTGGCAATATTGATGTCCAGAAAATTATGTGTGCTCCGAGTATCAATAAGAACCTCTACCACCTTGCCTATAACAGAAACTGTCACCCTCATAGTTCTAAAATCATGAATTCCTCTTATAGCATGCATTGACATAAAAGGCAACATGGATCCATCTTCATCTGTTTCTAACCCCTAGGCCATTATTGTTAAAAGTTCAGTTGCATCCAGCATTACCTCCTCTTCTAATTCAACTGGATCCTGTTGTTCCTCTACCTCCATGTAAAACAAATGCCTCTTAATTTTGCACACACGCCTGAGTGTATATTTCTCATCACAGTTAAACCATAAACCCTTACTCCTTCTTTCCTCCATCTCAGCAGGGGTTAATAATTTGGGCTGCTTGTATGTTGTTTTGGGATTTCCCACAGGAGTGGGAATAACTTTGTGGGACAGACGAGGTTTAGTATAGGGGGTATTTTGGTTTGATGAGTTTGGAAATCTAGGAATGTTTCTGGGAGTATGTAATATAGATGCGGAGGTGAAGACCTCCTTCTGCACCACTAAAGTCTGCTCCAGTATCCGAGCCAAACTGATAGCCTTCGCTAGGGTTCTAGGACTTAACACTTTAACTGGCAGTCCAATCTCGGGTATTAACCCTCTGATGAAACAACTGACTTCATAATCTTCAGATAACTCGACTCTAGTAAGTAATTCATCAAAAAGATCTACGTAATCTTGCATTGAACTCACCTGTCTTAAGTCCTTCGGATCTCTCATAGGATCATCAAACAATTCCGATCTAAATCTGACACATTGTTGTAAAATAGCGCTCGCCTCAGCGCTAATAGCGTGAGGCGAGGCGAGGCGAGGCAGTATCGCTACAGGACAACTGTTGCGTTGCGTTTCAAAATAGCGACCGTTTCAGGGTGTGTTGCGTGAGGCGCCACTGCAGCGAGTAGCGACTATAGCGTCGCTATTTATTAACAGGTCGCAATTAGGCTTGAGTTCAGAGCTTCTTCGACTTCGAAGATAAAACAAGAAAAGGTCGGAACTGTGATTAGGGCTCGAACAAAACAACTTTCTTCATCTCAAGCTTGAGGTTTCTTCCAAGTATCATCTTCTTCTTCATCAAGCTTTTGAGTTCTGTCATTGAAAGACCAGGTATGAGCTCTGAGTTTCCTTACTTTCTTCTTCTCTCTTCTCTCTTCTTTCTCCTTCTTCTTCTCTTATTCTTCCTTTTTTCTTTTTTTCCTCTGTTTTTTTATGAAAAGAGCAAAAACAAAGTTATGTTTTTGTGCTCTAATTTTCGAGCAAAATACAGAGGTTCTTCACTTCCTCTTTCTTCTTCTCTTAATTGTTTTTGGCTCTGTTTTCGCAAAAATACAGAGTTCTATTTTTTTTGGCAAAATACAGAGACCTATTTTGGCTCTGTTATGGCCATTTTCGAGCTGCTTTGAAGCTCTTTTTTTCAGAAACAGAGGTTGCTTGGAGGCCCTTTTTCATAAACAGAGGCTGTTTTGAGGCCCTTTTTTCAATTATTAACTTATAGTCTTATATAGTAGAATTAATTGCATATTGACTTGATAATTTTTGTCTACAAAACAACGTTGAAATGGCATCATCCGATAATACTAAACGAAATATAGCTTGGAATCTACTATGAGTCTAACTATCGATTGAGTTTTTAATTTTTAAATTGATATATTTATTAATATATTATTGTTATTGAGTTTTTAGTTATATATATAATATTTTATTTTTTTGTATAAATTGTCGCCTCATATCAAAAAGGCGAGCGCTTCGCTGTGCGCCTCTCGCCTCACTGAAGCGTGCCCTCGTCGCTATTTGTCGCCGCGCGCCATCCAAAACATTGATCTGACATATAGGAACCTAACATATTCACTCCACCTAGGCCATTCTCCAGTCATGCGATGCTTCATAAAAGACAGGTGCGATTGAAGGTCCCTACCTTCAAGTTTGCAAGAAGCAAGTTTCACCTTCGAACTTTTAGAGTTCCATCAACATCAAAGAATTGCTCACACTGGTATAGCCAATCCTTCAGCCCTTCTTCATTAAATTTTGAAAATTCGACTTGATAACCCCTAGTTGGAAATTGATACTCGTCATTCCTGGTTTACACTACACAACTGCTGGAACTAGATCTGCAACTCGTAATACCATTTTTTTTATTTCCTCCATAACCTGTGCCCTTTGCATCCATCATCTGCCTCAAATCAGAAACAGAACTAACCATAGTATCCATGGAACCTTTGAGATTATCGACCTCTTTCCTTAATTCCCGCATCCGTGTGTTGTGATCCCCCATTGATTGGTCCGAGAATAGAGCGCTCTGACACCAATGATACAATTCTAGTACTTTGCGATACAAATTCAGAAAGAACTTGAGTGTTCCTAAAGAGTAAAGCAAGGAATTACTCTTGAATAGTCCACTCGATGCTGGTAAACCCAGATGAATTTAGAGAGAAGAGAGAGATATTTTATTGATTATCTTCCAAAAACAGAATGAATACAAAACAAGTTTGGGTTAGCTAATAAAGGAAGAGCAGTTTGGGCGGGAAAGTTAGTTGTAACTAATTTTTGGACCCATGTGCACAACATGTGCTCTAACTACCCTCTAACGACCTCCTACCTAATTGAGCCAGCTCTGCAACTAACATTAGCTAATTTTACTACCTAAAATCGATTACAATCAATAGAAATGGAAGGTGCCTTAATTGAATCATATCAGATTATAGGAGTAGTTCCAGCTTATGTACTTGCAAAACAAAAGATTTCTAAAGTAAGAAATATGCTATATATGTGAACTATAAACACTATACATCATTCTTCCAAAGCAATATCAAAGGTTTATTGCTAGTAGATAATGAGCACCCTAAGCTAAAAGAGAAGCTGTGTGAGCTTGACTGGAATTGCTTAAGTTGGAGAACAACATAAAGTTCAATCTACTATCAAACTGCGTCAATGCCACTTTTTAGCTAATATTTAGAAGGTGTTACAGATGAATGTATTCCTTGATTAAAAGTAGATGGTTAAGGAACTGTATCATTCAAGACAGAATAGGCAGGATTCAGTGCAGAGTTACCATTGAGACATTTTTAGTAAAAAGCTTATCCCAATTTACCCATAGGAAAATGTGGACTTGCTGTAGCGGTAATGCCTCTTTTCCAAGTTAAAGATTTCAAGGTTTTGAGACTGTTGGAATAGAAAGAATGATAATATTATGGCATTAGTTTGACCTATAAATATCTCAAGTTTTAGAAAGCTGCCTAACCTTCCTCTTTGTGAAGTTCATTGAGTATCACATCCCTCAAAGGACAAAGGAAATAATAGGAATTTGTGCAGACTATATCATGAATAAACTCCCAAAAATACTACATACGCCCTCCGTCCAAAAATATTTCGCTTCTCGAGAGTCAAACTATGTGAACTTTGGCCAACATTTTAGAGAGAAAATTGCAACTTGTAGTACTTTTCGTCTGGTTTTTGGATATCTAAGTTTTAATGGTAAAATATTGAGTTGATGTAATTCAATTTAGCTTCGAAGATTAGTCAAATTGACTCTTGAGAAGCGAAACTTGATGACTAATTTGGGACGGAGGGAGTACAAAACTTCCCAATTATTGTCCTAACAATAAAATTTGACTAAGCAAAAGAATTATTCACCAAGAAAGTTGGACTTACTTGTAGTTGCAAGAGAAATCATCCCATCTACAATGTAAAAGATACTATATCATCAGCAAACTCACATGTGGCAGAAAAGATATTATGGAAGCCTTTCAATTGTATCTTCCAGGCAGGAGAACACAAAAAGCAGAGACGGATGATTTTTAGTTGCAATACCTGTGAACCCCCAGAAACTGAATAATAAAAATTGAACTCTTATATTAGTCAGTACTTTTTTTTCCTTCCCTTTATGTTCTTTTCCATTTTTCTTGTCCGGCAGCGATGGTAGTAAAACAAAGGCATTTATGCGACCTGATCATTTGCTAAAATGCTGTGTTGCTTTGCCACTAGAATCCTCATATTTCTCTATCTCTTTCATCCCACCCCACCATATGCTCTTCCTTTTCAGCTCCCTAATCTGTTGGCTCAAAACTGAAGAATAATGCTCCTAGTAACTTCAAGTTGCATGAAGTTAGGCTTCATATTACAAGAGATGGAATACAAAGGCGACTTTTTCTTGTGCTGTAATCAGCATTTTAGTCGGTCAGAATAAAGTCCAGAGTTATGGTTTATGTCACATGTACCATTTAAGAACCACAGGGACTACTGTCTATGCAATGATGAAAAAAAGTATGAGGTCTTGTCTCTTTCATATATCTACGATACACAGATATGTTTTAGACGAGAGGTAACTACTGAAACTTAAACCAAAGCTGCATGCATATCAGGTATAACTCTCTGAGGAACATAGCATAGAAAAATAGAGTAAATAAATAACAAGCATGTAATTGCCAATTGCTTACCCCATTGATTAGTCAGAGCAGCATCATTTCTGTATTTCAAATATTGGTATTCCTCCAATTTGCTTCCAACACCAGTATCAGAAACTGTTTGTAAGAAATTTTAGTGATTCAGCCTCATAGATTCTGCTAACTATATTAACAAAACACTCAATCAACAGTTTAAAATGAATATGCAGTTTATTTCTGTAATGCAATCTCATTTCCTTATTCTAACCAATGGGATCATTGAAAATGAGAATTAGACATGGACAAATCAGTCGGCAAGTTAACACATCTACCAATTTATACTTATTTGAGCACTCAACCAAAAGACATAACTAGTTTTGTGTTGTTACTTAGCTCCTCCATGCGAGCTACACAAACTAAAACCAGTCTCAAGCCCGGAGAAAGGAGTAGCATCACTGTAGGTTGAAGGTCATCGTAAAATAGCTCTAACCTGTTCAATACCGAAGAGGAGAATGGATTCAGGATCTGTCTAGCGACTTCATCTAGCTCCGGAGTGAAATTTGGGATTGGAAAATAAAATTTGAGTGCAAATGTAAATTCCGTATCCAGAGAAACTAGCCAATGCGTATTCAAAGTGAATCACTTCCAGATGACACATCTTCTATATCATAGACATGCATATACGGAATTATGGCATACATACGCAGTCACAGATACGAATTTCTGAACGAAGAACCAGAAGACACACGCACGCGCATAGACAGCGTTGCAACTTAACAAGCAATACATGTTTCTGCTCGCATTTTTACACACACACACATCAACAAAATCGAGAGAGAGAGAGAGAGATCGCCTGAAATTCGAACGAGCGGGCGTCCAAATCGAGAGAAGGAAGTCAATTTAAGGGATAATCTGCAGAGATCATCAGCTAAGCGGCAACGTTGAACGGCGCAGAAAATGAGCTGCACAAGTAGAAGAAGAGTTGAACTACAGTTCAATTAATAAATTGTAAGAAATGACAAAAGCCGCAATTGGAGTAACAATGCAGAGGCTACAGTTTTGGAGTAGAGGAAATTCACATGTGTATAGAGCATTTGTACGGAATAGACATCCATTTCTGCGGTACAACTTTTCCAGTAATGCTCTCTGAGAGAGAGAGAGAGCGCGCGCGCGCTGTCAATTAAGAACTGCGTTTGATTATCAGCATGCGGTTTACAAATACAAGGTGTTTGGATTGGCTTATTTAAATGCTCATTGACAAGCACTTATTTTTAAACATAAAATGTACAAAAATAAGCCCCAAAAAAATTAGGTATTACCAATTTATTACTTTTACATTTTAGCTTAAAAGTTACTCTATAAGTTTATGTGAACATGTTTCCTTTTTGATTTGTTTCAAAAAGAATGAACCTGTACTAGACAAATTTGGTTCCCTGTGTTCTCATGTTATTTACGCACGCCCTTGACATAGAGAGCGGCCTAATTGAAGCCGACTCGAGTAAGGTCGGTCCCAATAAATGGACGGACCGAGTGACATGACTCAAGACGATGTCGTTTGAAGCACTCTGACTTTCCCGTACACTGAGACCACCAACCCTTGTACTTTTCTTTGATTATTTCGAGGAAGGTCCCTTAATATACAAAGGGGACCTTTCCTTTTAAAGACTCGTGTGCATTTTGCTATTCAGAATATACAACTCTCTCTCTCCCTCTCTCTCTCTTGTGAAAAGATTGTTACTTCCCTTATTGTTCTTACATCTCAAGCTATCTGCACTATTATCACATATCTTAGCTATACGATACTCTCTAGTTCATATTGCGCTTGATTCCGATTAACCCTTATTATTTTCAATTGTTCTTGAGTCTAATAAGTATCTACATAACTTTTGAGCTAAACAATTTGGCGTCGTTTGTGAGGATTTCATAGCAGAATCGCGTAGTTTATCCTTAGACCAAAAAAGAAAGAAAACAACCCAGCTCGAACAAGTCAAAGCGGCATGTCGGATCAAAGGAAGTCAAAAGCCTCGAAACGAGCTTGCTTCCACATCCCACGTCTCCGAGCAAGGGGAAGAAGAAGAAGAAAAAGCAGATCCCCCATCCCTATGTGAAAAATGCGGTTAAGGCACCTTGCCCACTTTTCACACGGGATCCTGCCAAAAAAGAGGAAAACACAAAACCACCTTGAACCGAGACCTGTAACAGGGTGCCTTTGCAAACCAGTCGAGGAGACTACAAGCACGAGTTGCGCGAGATCCTAAACTAGAATCAAATCCCAACGCCCGACACGAAGCGCGTTATGTGGGAGAACAAAAGTTCAACTACGGTTGAACTAGGACTCAGGCTATGCGCCTTCGACATCAAAAAACCACAAGGGTTCAACTACGGTTGAACAACAACGCAGGCTACGTGCCTTGCCCAAAAAGTTCAACTACGGTTGAATTGGGACTCAAGCTATGCGCGTTCGACATCAAAAAACCACAAAGGTTCAACTACGGTTGAACAACAACTCAGGCTACGTGCCCTCACCCAATAAGTTCAATGACGGTTGAACTGGAACTCAGTCTATGTGCCTTCGACATCAAAAAACTACAAAGGTTCAACTACGGTTGAACAACAACTCAGGCTACGTGCCCTCGCCCAAAAAGTTCAACTACGGTTGAACTGGGACTCAGGCTATGCGCCTTCGACATCAAAAAACCACAAAGGTTCAACTACGGTTGAACAACAACTCAGGCTACGTGCCCTCGCCCAAAAAGTTCAACTACGGTTGAACTGGAACTCAGGCTATGTGCCTTCGACATCAAAAAACTATAAAGGTTCAAGTTGAACAACAACTCAGGCTACGTGTCCTCGCCCAAAAGGTTCGACTACGGTTGAATTGGAACTTAGGCTATGTGCCTTCGACATCAAAAAATTACAAAGGTTCAACTACGGTGGAACTACAACTCAGGCTACGTGCCCTCGCCCAAAAAAGTTTAACTACGAGTTGAACTGGGACTCCGGCCATGTGCCTTCGACATCAAAAAAATTACAAAAGGTTCAACTACGGATGAACAACAGCTCGGGCTATGCACCCTCGCCCGAAAGATCGACTACGAGTAGAACTGGGACTCATGCTACAGGCCTCCATCGCAAGAGTCACAAACTAACAGATTTGAAAAGAGAAGATCGCAGCTACTAGCTGGGCTGCGATAAATGTCCAACCACGGTCGAACCCCAGACTGTAACAAGCGTCCCCACCATTCAAGAAGTACGACTAACTTAAAACTAAAGTTTCGTCCCACGTAAAGTTCAGCCCAAGTCGAACCATAGGGCTATGCTTTTCATCACCACGGTAAGTAGTCCGACTAAGCCCGAACTGGGACTAAGGCTATGTGCCGCCACTGCCCAAACACGGCTACAACGCACTCTCACCAAGTGGAGGAAGGTGATGACCAAAAGCGTCCGTCTATGGCTAAAGCCATCTACACCAATTTTCCCTCAAGGCAAGGAACCAATTCGACGATGGTCGAAATAACCTAACCGATCGAGACCATTAGCATGCTCACTAGAAACTCCCGAGGCAAGGCCCCTCGAATGAGCACAAAAAAGAAACACACGAAATGGATACAATACAAACAGAAAGGAAGAAAATCGCATATATTTACAATATCTACAAGGGGTTACCCCCAGTTACATTGGCCTAGGGCCGGCAAAAACAAATATAGCCAAATGGCAACAAAAATAAAAGAGAGAAAGATAATGAAAACTAAACAAATATGACAAACCTCTTCTCTATTCACTTGGCGCCATTAGAGCCCTATTCAGCATCATCATCACCCTCGGCGCCATCATCAACTACGGGCGTAGATGGGTCGAAACTGCAGTCGAGGCGAGCATCATGGGCCTTTTGGTGTGCATCCTCATAGGTGGCCTCATGCACAACGCCGGCCTCCTACAACCGCCTATATACGTTGAGCTGGGCCTCGGCGTACGTCCAAAGCTCACGAGCAGGACCCAAAAAAGCGGCTTGATTCCTCAGGCGCTAGTTCTCAGCCTCCAAGGCTACAATCCGGTCCGCCGAAGTACGAGCGTCCTGCTCACAAACAGCAATGCGCCCCTCTAACGCCCTCTTTCCGAAAGTAGTTGCGGCCCTCTCCAATCCGCGTTCTCTTTCTTGGGTGTTGTTGGTCGCCTACAACGTTTCGACCCTTGCCAGGGCGTCCTCTGCCTGCTTCCTCAAGGAAGCAATCTCCGTCCCTATGGCAGCCACCTGCCTAGTCAAGGCCTCAACGGCCTCCACTGTCGCAGCCCAATTTTGGCGCTCTCTCACAGTATACACCCTCCTTTCAGCGTCCATGTCCTCGTTACGTTGACGGAGCTGCTCCTCGAGAGCATTTACCCTGTTAAGGGTCTGCTACGTATGAAGTTCCCTCCTCGCCAGCTCCTCTACCACCTCCCGATTCCGCGGGTCGTTCCTCAAGCATTCACGCAAGTCACAGCACCGGTACCGGTAGCGGCGATAGCGGACGTTAGCCCGGCGGATGCTCTCCACCTCAAATAAAAATGACTACAGCAAAGAGAACAACATTTAATACATGAAGACATACTAAGAAAAGAAACAAACCAAGGTTCCACACGTACCTTTATACTCAGAGCGGCCAACTCGCCCATCAACCCAACATCTGAGATACCCCTCAAGGGCGTGCTCTCTACCTCCGAACACATAACCTCGAACAGCGTCACCAGATTCTCTTCCTCAAGCAGCAAGTTCTGCTCGTTAGGAATCTCCACATAGCGATAATTCCCTTCGGCCTGTACCGCTGGGCAGGTATAACCCTGTTGAAACAAGAGGACGTCCTCAGGGTCCAATTCGGACTCAGAATCATCCCCCTCTCCTGAGCCGCCCCTCCTTCCACCACCCAGAAAGTCGAGGCCTCCGCTGCTCGGGAGGTTGAAGCACCCGCACTCGCCAAAACATTGGCGCCCGTCTCTTCCACCAAAATAGTTGTTGAGGAACTACCCTCCCTCTCAGCAACAGGAGCCAAAATTTGAATCGCCTAAGAGACTGTGTCACCTCGGCCTAATCCAACCAGGGAAACCCCCACTAAATGCTCGCCCTCTAGGGCAGGGTCCGCGGCATTCCCCTCCGCGTCCGATGGTGGAGAATCCAAACTAATCACTACCGGAAGGACCGGGGTGAACACCACCCTACGCCAAACCAGCGTCCTCTCCTCTTCTTCCTCGTCTTCATTTGGTGGCAACTTCACCCTGGAACACACGGCCCCTAAAGATTCTTCAACTCCGTGCACGGACCGTGCTGGAGTGAGGTCCTGAGGATTCAACCGAAGTCTCCTTGGAAATTGGGCGAGGCTCCTGCATTGCAATCAAGTGGCCAGTCGCCCCCGGCCTGCGGAAAGTGAAGTGAGGAGCCCTCCTGCAACGTGGTCGCCCTAATCGACAAAGGAAGAAAGGTCAAGGGAAAGAAATTGAGTACTGTGAAATAAGATCGATACAACAAGTCAAATTCTTACCATACGGCCATGGGCCTCCCAGAAAGACGCCCACATGCGAATCTCCACTGTAACAGGAAGCACGGTCTCGACCCACTCGCGGATGCCTAAAATCAGTTCTAGCGGTGCACCTCCAGCTACAGCAAAAAAGGAAGGTCAGTACTTACGAATGTGAAACAGGGTACGTAACCAAAAGAAATGGATACCACCGAAAAAGAAACTTACGTGCATGGTTCCATTCCTCTAGGAAGTCGGTAGCACAAGCCACCAGGTGCTCAGTCCTGATGTAGAAAGGACGAGTATCGACCTCGTCATCAAGCTCCACAGTTAAGCCGTTGGACTCACGAGGGACCAACCGAATCATGGTACCTCGTACCCTCTGGGGAGCATAGAGAGTTAGTACGTGCCCAAGGGTAATCTCCCTCCGTGCCAACTCCGCATATTTTATCAGCATCGCCAATAATTTGTAGTAGGAAGGGACGAGCTAACCAGAGCATACCCTGTAGTGGCCACAGAAGTCCACCACTAGCATTAGGAGTGGAAGTATGAATCCAGATTGAAAGGGTAGGCGTAAAAGACGCGGTACCCTCGGTGGTCGACGTGTACCCTCTCCCCGCTCCTAGCAAGGACGATGTCGGCGAAGCGAGGAATGTCACACTGGTCCCTCAGTTGGGCGATGCCAACTTCCCCCATCAATGGGGCTTCGTCCACTTGGTCCTCTCCTTCGGGGTCAAAGAAATTAGTTGCCGGGTCGCCGGGCAGAGAAAGAATGTCAGTCACCGACGAGATCCGGTCTGTATTCGTCGATTTGGTGGTTCTCACCACCGCGGATGGACCCTGAGTCACCGTAACTGTCATTGGAGCAATATCGGAACGAGAGCTGCTCGCCATTGTCAAGATAATGAAAGACAGTAAGCAAGATTCACCATAAAAGCGAGAAAAGATGAAGATCTAACGATAAACGATGAAGAATGAAGTAACGAGGAGCAAAAGACGAAGTAATCTGAGAACAATAAGAGTTGTCTCTCTCAGAAATTCACTTAAATAAATATCGGAAAAGTAAGAACTGAATGATACAACCTCTTATTTATTGACAAAGCATAAATGGCTTTCACAAATCCCAAAGGTCACCATTAACTGCCTGACCAACCACGAAACGGTTCAGACCTACAGTAACGGGCATCATTATGATAGATACCACAGAACGATCATTCAACCGTCAATCGGCACGTCACTCGTGAAACGGTTGTAACAGCCCCAAGATACCAAAAGAACGCCCCATGCATCACTGAGCATATAACGCCTCCCCTATACGCGGCAAGCCAGGTCGTATCCCCGCCAAACGTATATAATCGGCTACGGCCGTCTCTAGATCAATATTGGCTACGGCCATCTTCAAAATAATTCTGGCCACGGCCGCCTCCGAAAGTCATACTGATTACATCCATCTCTGGAGCAACAATGACCATTGCTGTATCTTGAATATGAAATGATTACGGCCATCCCCTTAGCAAGAGCGGCTACGGCCCCCTCAAAGCAACGAACGGTTATCTCCGTCTCGCAAAAATAAGGTGACTACGACCACCAGCCCGAAAAAGAGTACATACAAACAAAAGGCCACAGCCGTTTTAGATATACAAACGGCTATGGCCGGTTGCTCGTATAAAAACCAACCAAATCATTGCGACTACGGTCGTCGATTAAGAATTCATTTAACAAACAGCTCCATTGCAGTCAAGGATTGTCCAAGAAAAATGGCTACGGCCATTGATCACACCGAGGTACTTTCCTTAAACCTGACTTAGGACTGATACAACTAGTTCAAATCTTATCTACGGGATGGGACATTACCCCCCGATAAAAAGGAGGCAAAGAAACTTTGCATACAGACTGTCGATACTGCATGATTAACAACGACGTTTACAAAAGGACGTTTAGAGGCCCCCTAGCCAAGTACTTAGGGCCGCACCAAACGAGTCTGGTACTCAAGGAAGTGCAAGAAGTCCATTGCGGCGCTCACAGTGGCAACCGCGCCCTTGTGCGATGCATCATACGTGCCGGCTACTACTGGCCCACCATGAAAAAAGAGGCAGCTGAGTATGTCCGCCGATGCGAGCAATGCAAAAAGTACGCCCCAATAATACACCAACCAGGAGAACCCCTCCATTCCATCACTTCCTCTTGGCCATTCATCAAATAGGGAATGGATATAGTCGGGCCGCTACCCGCAGGACGAGGAAAGGTACGATTTTTACTTGTTTTAACTGACTTTTCTCCAAGTGGGTGGAAGCAGGTGCGTACGCACAAATACGGGAACAAGAAGTCATCGCCTTCATATGGAAGAACATCATATGCCGCTTCGGCATCCCCAAAGAAATCAGCTGCAAAAATGGGCGTCAGTTCATCAGTTAAAAACGATCGAGTTCTTCGAGAAATGGCGCATCAAAAGGATATTATCCACGCCATACCACCCTGCCGCCTACCAAAAAGCGGATTCCTCCAACAAAAAAATTCTAAACATACTGAAAAAGAAGCTTGAAGATGCCAAGGGGCTATGTCCCGAGCTGCTGCCTGAAGTTCTATGGGCACACAAAACTACACCCAAGTCTAGCACCGGGGAAACCCCGTACTCACTAGTTTATGGAACCTACGCGGTCATACCTGTCGAAGTAGGCAAACCCAACCTAAGGTATTCGCACACCAATGGAATAGAAAACGACACCAGCAGACTTCAAGATCTTGATGAAGCCGAAGAAAGGAGGTAAATGGCCCACATAAGGATGGTAGCCCAAAAATAACAAATCGAAAGATATTACAAAAAAAGGGCAAAAATAAGGTCACTCAAAGTAGGAAACTACGTCCTCAAAGCCAAGACGTTGGCCTCCAAAGACCCAAATGAAGGAAAACTGGGCACAAACTAGGAAGGACCCTACAAAATCACAGCGGCAGCCGGGAAAGGAGCATTCCAGCTAGAGACAATGGAGGGAAGAGCTCCAGAACAACTGGAACGTCGCTCACCTCAAACATTTCCACTTCTAAAAGGCGTCCCCTAAGTCGTACTCTTTTTCCCTTACCTGGGTTTTGTCCCAATTGGGTTTTCTCGGGAAGGTTTTTAACGAGGCGGCAAAGGGAACACCTGGAGATGTTTGCAGTACAAGTGTATCATATCAGCCTCTCCGTGTACTCTCCAATCCCGACATGATACAGGGACTGGATTACGGCCATCTCCAGATGTATAGAAAGGCTACGACCATCTCCAAATGAATGAAAAAGGCTACAGCCAACTTCAAATGTATGAAAGAGCCACGACCACCTCCAAATGTATGAAAGGGCTACGTCCACCTCCAAATGAATGAAAAATGCTACGGCCATCTCCATCTCCAATGAATGAAAGGGCTACGGCCATCTCCAAATGAATGAAAAAGGCTACGGCCATCTCCATCTCCAATGGATGAAACGGCTACGGCCATCCCCAATGAATGAAAAGGCTATAGCCATCTCCAATTAATGAAAAGGCTAAGGCCATCTCCAATGAATGAATAGTCTACGGCCATCTCCAACAAATGAAAAGGCTAAGGGCATCGCCGTTAACAGTCTACCCAATGTCGACTACGGCAGAATGAAAGACTCGACAACAGTCGAAGTCAATACATAGCTAAGGCCATCAACATCATCACGGCTAAGGCCATTGATTCAACATGGCTAAGGCCATCGCCGTTAACAGTCGACCCAATGTAGACTACGGCAGAATGAAAGACTCGACGGCAGTCGAAGTCAATAACATGGTTAATACCATTAGCATCATCATGGCTAAGTCCATTGATTCAACATGGCTAAGGCCATCGTCGTTAACAGTCGAACCAATGTCGACTACGGCAGAATGAAAGACTCAACGACGGTCGAAGTCAATTACATGGCTAAGGCCATTGATTCAACATGGCCACGACCATCATTTCTACATGGTCAAGGCCACCGAACGACCCACTTAGCTTCAACTACAAAAAGAATATATACAACAATGATCCAGAAAACAAAAAAGATTAACTATGGCAAAAGTCATATGTCTTTATCCTAAAAAGGGTCAACACCCCTGATACAAAAATTGGTATTTACAAACATATTTACGAAAATCCTAAAGGCCTCCGCCACTCTGATTATCCTGCCCCGCCTGGTCTTAACGTGGCCCATCTTCATTCCCAGGAGGATACGCCTTGGAAATCCAAGAGATGGACTCCAAACGGTTAACATTTGCAGAGTTACCCCCCTCATAGGATGGTGATTCGGGACTATAGCCGGCCGCTTAGCGGGCAGCTCTAACCAACTGGCATTGGCTCTCAACTTCCGCCTCAAATGCTCGCTCGACCGCCAAAAATTCTTCAAGTACGACCAGTCGGGCCTCCGCATACACCCACATCTTGTGTGCTTCACGATACGCATCGGCCTGTGCAAGAGCCCGCTTGAGGTCCTCAACCTCGGCCTTCTTGGCATCAAGTTCCGCCGTTAAGGCTGCAACCCGAGCGCGCAATTCTGTTGCCTCCTCTGCCACTACGCGACCGAGCTGTAATTCTCCGTACTTAGCTTTAATAAGGACCTCCATCTCCGTAGTCCGAGCAACAGCGGTCATGAGTTGTTCGTCGACTTTCTCTAGCTCTGCTACCCTCTTCTTAAACTGCTCCTCAGACTGCACAAGGCCCTCACGGATCACCCTGAAGTTAGGGTCCTATTTGTACATATCGGCCAAGGTCTGGTGCGCCTCTTGCGTCCTATTATATTTTTGCACCAACCTATTGTATTTGTCTGCCTTCTTCTTCAGGCGTCGACCCCTCTCCGCCTCCAAGATAAGGGTCTAAAAAAAACAAAAAGCAAGTGCAAGGAAAATCACCCTCCACAAATGCAAAAGAAAAAATCATCAATCAAAACAAAAGACATACCTGCAAGGCCACACCCTCCACTCTTCGGGCCAAGTCCTTGTCGCTGAGCTCCGCCAGGGTTGCGCTCTCAGCACCCGCACACAAAAGTGTCATGCTGGTGGCGGCCTCCTAGCAATTCTCCAACAAATTATAATGACTAGGAATCACAATGCGACGGGAAGACTGGCTAACCACCATCTCCACTTGGTCTAAGGACCCACATTCTCTGCTCGCGTCCTCAATTGCGATCTCCGGGCCCGCCACATTCACACCTTCGCCCCTTTTTTCTGCGGCCTCCCGCGACCCGCCATTCCGAGCATGTGCCGATAGGAGGTTAGTAGCAGCCTCTCTCCTAAGAGCGGACCTTCTCGAGCGAATGCCCTCCGCTATAAAGACCGTCCTAGATTCAGGGCAGGGTGGTTTAACCTTCTCCGTCTGCGTGACCACCGCCTTGCCAGTACAAATTCGGCGTCTCCTCATCTCTAACGACTCTTCCTCTTCACGGTCCCCCTCCATGGGACGCGATTTGGGCTCAGACGGTGTCACTTCGATAGTAGGCGTCCATATGGGGGCAACCTCGGGGGCGGTTCTAGGAACAGCAGCCGGTATCTCCTCGGGAGTCACTTCAAGTACGGCCCCAGGCACTGCCTCAGATATTGCCTCGAGAACTGCCGCCGATGCGGCCTCTTTCCTTGAGAGGGGAGAAGCACTGCCCCTAGATGTACCTACGAGAATCATATCCTCCTCATCAGAATCAGACACCGCCCTTTAAGGGCCGGCCACAGTCTTCCTCTTCTTCTTCTTCTGCACCTTCTTGGAAGCGCCCCGGCCTACCAAAACATGTATGGGTTGAGCAAGGAAAATTATGGGGGGGACCCAAGCCAGAGCGGAAGGGAAAAAACAAGCAAGGCCGTTACCTGTCGGGCCATAGAGCCTGAGGAATTCTGGCCAGGTACGGCACTCTTCCACAAACGGTATCAACGCTCGCACCCACGGCCTGATGTCATCAATCCTTCGAGGAGGGCAAGCTGTCACTACACAAAGGTAAAAAGAAATCTACAATGATTAAATCTAGTGAAATAAGATTGTCGTAAAAACTACGTACAAGAATGCTTACATGCTTCGTTCCATGCCTCCGGGAACCCTTCGGGTTAGACACCAGATGTTCAGTACGCACAAAAACTTCTTCCAAAATTTACGACTGGTCTTGTCCTCGACTTGCACCACCAAACTCTTCTTGCCCCGATGTACTAACTGGAGCATGGTGCCTCTCATGAAACTCACATTGAACATTTGCAAGAGGTGGTGAATGGAGACCTCCTTCTTAGCCTTAGCTGCGTAGGTGGTAAGAACCCTACACGCCTTCAAAGCATATGGGGTAAGTTGAGCCGGACACGCCCCGTACAGACGACAAAGCTCCTCCGCCAGAGGATTGAGCGGGAAGCTATACCCAATCCGAAAAGCGTACTCATAGAATGTGCAGTATCCAGGTCTGTGCACATTTGCATAGTCCAGCCCGGCAGGAGCCATCTCAACGTAATCAGGAATATCATACGACTTCCTGAGAGCAGCCAAGTGAGATGGCGTCAGTTCGCTGAGTTCCCAAGGAGGAAGTTTACACTTGTTCTTAAAATCCTTCCATGTAACCATATCCAGTGGGAGTATGTTGGTCGTTGATAGAGGAACGAGAACCTTCTCGGCTTCCCCATCATCTGAAGACGACGAAACCCTAGAAGGGGCATCATCCTTGGTCCTGGTACTATCGTGGCGACGCTTAACCATGATGTAAGTTATAAGAGAAAGACAATTCAGGGACACAGGGTTCGATTCCTAGGAACGAAAGTTTGAAAAGAAAAGAGCAACGGGTACCAGAAAAAGACGAGGAAAAGATTGAGGAAATACTCTCTGAAAAAGCTCGAAAGATGAATTGGGTTCAACCTCCCCTCTATTTGTAAGAAAAGGCACACGGAAATCGAAAAGGCATGATTCAAAAACTGGCGCGAGAAACCAAAACGTCACGTCATGGCCTTAATCGCCTCTGGAGCAAAAGTGATGATCACGCACGTGATCGATGATGTCATCCTAAAAAGGAGCCCTAAAAGGAGGTTATATGTCAACGGCATAACACCTTCGCATATGATCACGCTCTTTTCCGCAGTATCTACAGGTACGGCCAAATTTATAGAAAGGTTGAGCACGTATGTCCGTTCGTTGCAGACGTCTCTCGGCTACGTCCCCAACAAACGGGGGGACTATCTGTATTTGACAAATTTGGTTTCCTATGTTCTCATGTTATCCACGCACGCCCTTGACATAGTGAACGACCTAATTGAAGCCGACTCGAGTAAGGTCGGCCCCAATAAGTGGACGGACCGAGTGACATGACTCAAGGCGATGCCGTTTGAAGCTCTGACTTTCCCATACAATGAGACCACCAACCCTTGTACTTTTCTTTGATTATTTCGAGGAAGGTCCGTTAATATATAAATGGGACCTTCCGTTTGTAAAAACTCATGTGTATTTTGCTATTCAGAATATACAACTTTCTCTCTCTCTTTCTCTCTCTCTCTCTCTCTCTCTCTCTCTCTCTCTCTCTCTCTCTCTCTCTCTCTCTCTCTCTCTCTCTCTCTCTCTCTCTCTCTTTCTCTCTCTCTCTCTCTTTTGTGAAAAGATTGTTACTTGCCTTATTGTTCTTACATCTCAAGCTATCTACACTATTGTCACAGATCCTAGCTATACGATACTCTCTAGTTGATATTGCGCTTGATTCCGATTAACCCTTATTATTTTTAATTGTTCTTGAGTCTAATAAGTATTTACATAACTTTTTAGCCAAACAGAACCCTTTCTAAATTTGGTAATAATTTATCTTAAAGTTACAACTCTATTCTTAATGAAAAGCTTTTATAACCACACAAATACTATATGCCCCATTTGGACTTATTTAGGACCATAAATTCCAAAAGTCTTTATTTTTCTTAAACTCCGTGTCCAGTCAAACAAGTTCACAAAAATTGAAACAGATGGAGTATTTTTTATAAGCCAATCGAGACCCCTCTAATATTTCGATTAAGTGCGTTTTATAAGTTTGGATGTACGCTTTATAAGTGGCATTTCGAGAGTTGTAAGTTGCATTCAGCGATTGCAGTCGCCTTCCTTATCCGGTTTATTCATTTTAACTCACACTTCAAAAATGCAATTTAACCTAATGTCATTATCTGTTTCAGTTAACTTATTTCACATGCATTTCGTATATTTTTTGAAATTCCAACAAAAATACATATCAATGAAAATTTTCAGCTAAAACATTTACATTTTGGGAAAAAAATTCGACTACGAGCAATCATCTCAATTTTTGAAAATCAGGGATTATTATACATTTGGCCATTTATTTTATACCCCCACCAATGGCGGATCTAGGAATTCAAATTTGTGGGTGGTGAATTTTTTTGTACATAAAACTAAAGGGTGCTTTTGTAAATTTTTATACGTTTTCTCAAATTTTCTATATAACTATACATACTCTGCGTCGAGGTTAATGGGTGCTTGAGCATCCAAATTACATATGTAGATCCGCCACTGCCCATGCATTTCGTATATTGTTTGAAATTCCAACAAAAAATACATATAAATGAAATTTTTCAGCCAAAAAATTTACATTTTGGGAAAAATATTTGACTACGACCAATCATCTCGATTTTTGAAAATCAGGGATTATGATACATTTGGCCATTTATTTTATAACCCCCCCCCCCCCCCATGCATTTCGTCTATTTTGTGAAATTCCAACCAAAAATACATATCAACGAAATTTTTCAGCCAAAAAATTTACATTTTCGGAAAAAAATTCGACTACGAGCAATCATCTCGTTTTTGAAAATCAGGGATTATGATACATTTGGCCATTTATTTTATAGCCCCCCCCCCCCCCCCATGCATTTCGTGTATTTTTTGAAATTCCAACAAAAACTACATATCAATGAAATTTTTCAGCCAAAAAAAATTTACATTTTGGGAAAAAAATTCGACTACGAGCAATCATCTCAATTTTTGAAAATTAGGGATTATGATATATTTGGCCATTTATTTTATAGCCCTACCCCCCCCCCCCCGCCACCCCAACAACAACAAAACACACACAAAAAAAAAGGTAAAAGTCTAGTAAAGAAAACAACAAACAACGATTTCATTAATTACAAGCTTGAAGTTTACCATATAAATCCTCAATATCATAATATTTTGTTTAGATCCATAATACTTTAATATACTAAGAAATTAGTTAATATTATTTCCTAATATCTAACACAAAAGAAAAAGAAAGGAGAAAATTAAAAAACTCTAAACGAAGTCTAATATCTCAATTAGATTATATTAAAAGTACGAAGGCCTTTAACGAAATGTCGTTCGGTTTTTTTATCATTTTAAAATAGAGTTCACATTGAACAAAATAGTCATTTGATAATTTATCCTATATTTAAAAATAGTCATTTAATTATTTTCCTAATATTTAGAATTTGACTTTTCAATTCCTTACCATTCTAAAATTCCTACACCGTGAATTCACATTATTTTTCGACCACTTTATAGTTCATTAGGTTTAGGAGGATTTTTTAACTAATTAATTTTTACAAATTAATTATTTATAAAATATATTAGGATATTGGATTTCAGATTAGGTGAATGAGCACTTGAACTCCTTTTCAATTTGGGAATCTTTATTTTTAATAAATTTTTCTTTGTATTTGAACTATATATATTACACGATTTTACATACATAAATATGTTCCTTATTTATATTATATAATCTTAATTATAATTCCTTCTGTATTATTTTACTAAATAATATAAAAAGACATGTTGATCTCTGACACTTTGCTTGACGAGTTATGAATTGCTCCTTAGCATGTGAATTCATTAAGCTTTTCTTTGTCGTTCTTTAGAATAAAATTATAAGCTTTGGTAGTCTTTTCTTGTTTTAGTTTGTTGTTATTTTTGTTTTCAATGCTTTTATATTGCTTTGGAAGAACTTTTTCCCATTTAAGCCTCTTTTTCCCTTATTAACCATCCAATTCAATTTCATTAAGAAAAAAACTTATGTTGGTTAAGATTTGTATCTAATATCCAGTTTTCCTTTCTTATCGAATAGCATTTTTCAAATTTTAGGCTAATGTATTTTTCTTTTCTTATCCCATTCTATTCAAATTTTTTTAGACAAGATTAAGCTATTTGAGAATTTAGATTAAAAGAGGATTCATCACATTTGAAAGTATCTAAATCATACATCCATAAGCCCTTCTAGTTATGCTTCTCTACTTCTCTTTCTTTTCTTTTGTGATTAACTATAAAGTATTAAATTATATGTTATAAATAGTAAATCAACTTGTGACCACCCAAAGGGGTCATCACCGTAATTCTCCCTTTTTCCGTACTTTTGAGGCCTTGAAAACCTCGCTTTTAGTTGCCTCAATTTACGTACATAGTCCGGACGCGAAGCTGAAATTTTTTTATGTTAAAATATGTGAATTATGTGGAAAATTTGAAGAATTTTGATATTAATATTGATATAGTTGACTTTGGTCAATATTTCCGGTAAACGGACCCGAACCCGTGATGTGATGGTCCCAGGAGGTCCCTAGAAAAATATGGGACTCGGGCGTATTCCGGGAATCGAAATCCGAGGTCCCAAGCCCGAGTATGGAATTTTTGAAAGAAATTATTTTCCTTAAAATGATATGAAAGTTTGAAAAGAAAATGAATTAGAAAATGTAGTTATCAGGCTCGTATTTTGGTTCTGACACCTGTTGCAGGTCTTAAATATGCGTTAAGCGCTTTCTGAGAAATTTGGTCAAAATCAAACGTCGTTTGACGTGTTTCGGACCTAAATTTTTAAAGTTGAAAGTTTATGAACTTTGAAAGGAAAATGATGACTTTGAGGCTTAATTAATTGATTTTGATGTTATATTAGCGATTTGGTCGCTCCACTAGGTTCGTAGGATGTTGTTAAGTTAGTGTATGTTAGTTTGGGAGCTCTGACGGCTCGGGAGCGATTAGGAGATGGTTCGGGGTGGTTTTGCACTCAGAATAGTTGCAGAAAAATTGCGAAAGGTTTTCCTTCTATGCGTTCGCGGTCGACCAGACGTGTTCGCATAGCTTTCCCCTCCTCCTTCATCGCGTTCGCGTGGAGGCAACGCGTTCGCATAGTTCAAAGTCAGGCCCCAGGAATTTCCTTCTACGTGTTTGCATACCTTCCCCCGAACGCGTACCCCAAGCCTGGACCCCCCCCCCCCCCCCGTTTTCTTCTATGCGTTCGCATAGCACCATCGCGAATGCATAGAGTCTACCCAGTCCTTCATCGCGAACGCAACCGGGATGTCGCGAACGCGTAGAGTATTTTTCTCCAGTGAATTTTTAAGTTAAAAACAATGTTCATTACGGGATTTTGCCATCTTCTTCATACGAACTCCTCTCTTAAACCCTCCATAGACGAAATCCAAGCTCTCCTTCCTCCATAACTCTTAGGGTGAGCAATCTTAACATCGTTCTCTCATTATTTCTTCATCTAATTACTAATTTTCAAGCCTAAAAATATGAAATCTAAGTAGAAATTAGGGCTTTTGGGTAGAGTTAGATTTTTGGGAATTTTGGGTGATTCAACCTCAATTTGGGGTCGAATCTTGAAACCAATTACATATTTGAACTCGTGGGGTTGTGCGTGAACGAATTTTGGTCTGAGCCTCGAGTTTGGACCATGTGGGCCGGGGTTGGATTTTGGTATTTTTAGAAGTGATAGGAAATTTATTTCTAGGCTAATTGTGTTTTTGAGCCATTATTGATAATATTGAACTAAATTGTGCCTAGATATCATTGTTTCGGAGTTGGATTCTAGAGGAAAGCCGGTGTTAGAGACTTGATTGTTATTTTTGGACCGAGGTAAGTGTTTGTTCTAACTTTGGCTTGAGGGACTAGGATTAGGATATTATTTGCTGCTTGCTAATTGTGGAGTACGGTGTATAGGCATGGTCACAGTTATCTATGCACCGGAGTCTAGCATGACCGTGAGTCTTATATGTATGAATTCGAATTTAATGATACATCTTTATTGCTTGGTTGATGAGTATAATACAAAGTGAATAGTTGAGGAAGGTTTGTGATTGTTTGTCATTTGGAGCATTGGCTCGGACTAGAAATGGTTACTTGAGAAATAGGCGAGTAAAAGAGGAACGTGTAGTGATTATTCCCTTGCTGGGACGTAAGTATTTATTGTATTTTCCCTTGCTGGGATAATTGAATTGTTAATTGCATTCCCCTGTCGGGATTTCATGTAATTGTCGTTACTCCCCTCGCACTTGAGTTGCGGCCGTTGTTTGGGTGAGTTCTTGCTATTGAATGTTGAGGATCGAGTTGCACGCCGCAACGGTGTTGATGAATATTGAGGATCCGGTTGCACGCCGCAACGGTACTGATTGTTGAGGATCGGATTGCACGCCGCAACAGTGAAATTTGTTGAGGATCGGGTTTCACGCCGCAACGGAGTATGGACTAGGTGTATTGTTTTCGTATGTAGAGACTTCCTGTGTTTTCCTTATCAGTTGCTATTGTTCAGTTTTATTTGTTTACCGATGATTTTTATGTTTAGACTATCATACCCCACAGCATGTTTCCCCTCCCTTTAATTGTTTATATTAGTATATTTCCTGTTATTGCACATATATCTGTACAGGTTATTTGTGGTAGTCCTGTCTAGCCTCGTCACTACCTCGTCGGGGTTAGGCCAGGCACTTACCAGCACATGGGTTCGGTTGTGCTGATGATACACTCTGTGCATTTTTTTTGTACAGATCAAGACCCAGCTTTCGGACCGCAACAGTATTAGATCGGGAGCAGACCTTCACTCTAGGGACTCTTGAGGTAGCCTTGCTGACGTCCGTAGGCCCGGAGTCTCTTCTATCTTTATTCAGTTTGTTAGCTTTTGTATTGAAACAGACTGTTTTGATTTCTTTCAGACAATTGTATTTAGTAATCCAAGAAGTTCGTGAGTAATATGATATCAGTCTTGGGTAGAGGATTTGTTAAACTTCCTCATTTTTCTTTCAAAGAATTATATTTGAGACTTCTGCTTTATTGTTAAATGTTTTAATGTTTTTAATATCGTTGATGTTTGTTAAAGAAGTATTTAATATTTGGCTTGCTTACCTCCTATTAGTAGGCGCCATCACGAATCCCGATGGTGGGAAATCCGGGTCGTGACACAACTTAGTCAATTTTAAACTTTACATAATCATTATCAATTTTTTTGGAGCTTACATTTTTTCCTTTACTTTTATACATTATTACAAAGTAATAATATAATTTTTTTAAGTTGTATATATTGCTATGGTACATATGCAAAGCACGTACACTAAGACTAGGACTTTGAAATGGCCTTAAAAATAGGTTTCACACTAGACAAAATTATAATTAAATAATATTTGTAATTTTTAGTACTTTAAAATCAACTAAAATTTTCTTTCCTTATTTAAATTATGTAGGAACTTCTAATATTTAGGAATGCAAAATCAAGAAATTTTTTACTTACATTAGTCAATTTCTTAATTAAATTGTTAACAATAATTCAATTATAGTTAACAGTTAGGACGTTAAAAAAACACATTTCAATTAAGACGCAATAATAATTCAATTGTTTTAGCTAAGGCATGTAAATGAAAAGTGCGTGTAAAACATAATTTTGATTAAAAAAGGGAATTTACATAAATAGACGATCAGTTTTACTATTTTTTTTAACCGATAAATATTATTTGTTATTTTAAAAAATTTATTGTCATTAATACGAACAACACACGCAACGCACGTACACTAAGACTAATTAGTAAAACGTGTTTAGAATTTTAAATTAGCGAATATGAAAAAAGATATGCCCATTGTTCCTCTGTGACAATGGGTCAAACTTAACATAATTATATATCTAAATGGTGGAGATATGTAATTTGCTGAAAATTAGAAGTACCATGAAACGATTCACATAATTAAACAATGTTTAACTTGATGATCTATTGAGGCGGATCCAGGATTTGAGGCTTATGGGTTCCTACCGTAATTTTAGATTAATATGCAGTAATAACTAGGTTCACAGTTAGACATTTACAAATATTTAGTGAATTTCTTAATATAAATACAGAGTCTATACAAAAATTACTGCGTTTGTGAAAACTCATATAGTAACCTTTAGATCCGCCCCGATGATCTATTGACATCAAACATGAATATTAGCAATATATTTTATGATGAATATTCCACTTGTACATCTCATTGATATGGTACACGCGCGTGCCCGGATGCTTATTATAAAAAATAAAAAGATGGAGACTTGTGTTTACTCACTTTTATGTCAAACGAGATCTTGAGTTTACATATACAAAAGTACAAAGAATTCAAAATTATCGAAGCTAAGCGGGAGAACAACGACAACTCAGTAAAATTTTATTAGTAGGGTCTGAGAAGGATAATATATACGTAAATCTTAGAAAACAAAAAAACAAAGGGAGACGATATTAATATCACCCCAAAAATCATAGGAAATATAGGAACAACATGAAATCCAAAAGAAAAATGCAAAGCAAAAGCGATAACTAGTAAATAGGTCTGGCATTTAAAAGCGAAATAGTAAGACACAACATTGTCACTAGCAATCTTAGACAAAAACTCTACCAGACTAGTCTCACAATGGTACAAAGTAAGGCCAAACTCAACTACCTCATAACTTACAACCCTAATACTCGACCTCCACATCTTCCTATCAAGTGTCATGTCCTCGGAAATTTGAAGATTCATCATGTCATGCCTGATCACATCTCCCCAATACTTCTTAGACCACCATTTACCTCTTCTCGTGCTCTCTACAATCAGCCGCTCACACCTCCTTACCGGAGCATATGGGCTTCTCCTCTGTACATGCCTGAACCATCTGAGTCTCGCTTCCCGCATCTTGTTACCAATGGGAGCCACGTGCACCTTTTCCCGAAGATCATCATTCTTAATCTTATCCATTTTATTGTGCTCGCACATGCTCATTTCTTATACTTTCATCTTCTGAATATGTGAGTTCTTAATTAGCCTCCTACATCATGGCCGATCTAACCACTGCTTTATAGAACTATCAGTGGTACTCTCTTGTCACAAAGGATTCCATATGCTAACCTCCACTTATCCTTCCTACCTCAATACAGTGTATGACATCCTCGTCAATATCCCTTCACCCTGGATAAGCGAGCCAAGGTACTTGAAGTTGCCTCCACTTGGGATGACCTATGATTCAAGCCTCACATTCATGCCCACTTCCCCCGGCTTAGCGTTGAACTTATACTCGAAGTTTTTCATCTTCGTCCTGCTCAGCTCGAAACTAAACAGGAGAAATGGATTAAAAATTTATAAGTCAAAAATGAATCTTAGAAGCTAACCAGAGAAATATTATCGAACCACAGCTGAAATTAAATTAACGCTTTGATGTAAACGTTAGACATCCAAAATCCATAGTAACCAGCTGAATGCAACCCCGCATCCAAATTGGATAATACTGCAAACAAGACTTCAATGAGAAACTAAATGGAAATATTATCATAAATCAAGATTACCAAGAAGGTCCAGAACCACCTAAACACATAAATGTTGGTAATCAGAGAACAGAGCCGCATATGTTACAGTTGGTTTGTTATTCTCTCCCATCATCTAACCATTTCAGCCTAAACTACAAGAATGAGAAACAACAAAGGTAGGAAAAAGAACAGGGAAAAGAAGGGAGGGATCTTTAACACCCAAGAAAAGAAATCCTACGACTACTGAAAAACTAAAAGAAAATAAAATAAAAAGACAGCGATTTATCGTCTTAATCTTTCAAGGTATCCAGGAAGCTCTGCAACTCCTTCAAACCTTCTGCAGAAATGCTCCTATGCACCCTTCCGCGTGGTGCAACCAAGTTAGGAGGTGGCTGCTTCTTAAAACACACCACAACCACTGATAGATTGTCCCCGCTCTTTCTTTTCAAAGCCTCGTCAACGAGATCTTTGCTGCACATCACTGGATCATTGTGTTCTTGGAGCCTTCGACGAGCAAAATCCACAGCATTTTGGCTCATGAAGACATCCCATATACCATCACAGCCTATTATGAGAAACTCGTCCTCTTCTGTAAGTCTGGTGCTCATAAGTTCGGGTTCTCCACTAAGGGGGCCGCCATCAACTGACTTTAGTCCTTCCAGGTGCCAATCTCCTAAAGCACGAGCCACATTGAGTTGTCCATTCAGGTAACCGTCATCCACATATCCTCCGGAAGCTTCAATGCGTTCTTTTTCCCTCAAACAAACTGGTTTGTGATCCCTCGACATCTCAATGGCTTTACCACGGCGACAGAGTACAGCTCTGCAGTCTCCAGCATTTGCCACAACCAGAGAACTGCTTTCCATGCAAAATATCAAAGCAAAAGAGATGCTTAGGGATCAGCAATCAAAACAAAAGAAAGATAAGATAAAAGTAAATCCTCCTCACTCTAGGCTGTGAAAGCATGTGGGGAGGGGGAGATAGTGCACTAGATCCAAGAATTTACTGACAATGCTGCCAGCAAACGAACAAGAAGTCATGGTTTTCATAGTGATAGCTTAGTGGCGCTATTTTCAGCTCATGTCATCATATTCATCTCTACCAGGTTAGAAGGAACATGTCGTGTATCAAAACCATAAAAACACAAGTCAATTTAAAGAACTTTTACGTAATGTTCAGTGAAAGTTCTAATGCCACAAAAATTAGTATGAGTTTTAGTCAACTCGCAAGAGGTCGGTGGGCGAACAATAAGGAAGTGAGCAAGGTTTCCACAGACATCTATAGAGAACCTCATGCAAATAATTCAGATTAGAAGGTCTTACATATTGTATACGTTGAACATAGCTGCAAATTACCTCAGAACGAGTTATAAAAAGACAAGTATCCACCGATCAAAAACAGAAAAAAAAATATGAGAATGGTGCAGATATTCTAGTTGAGAAAACATAGGATAACCCCCCCCCCCCCCCAAATTATTATCGAATTGCTTCCAAATCAAACCTACCCTGAACCTGACTTAATCCATTTTGCCTGACCCCAGCAAAAAATAATGAAAAATAACAAAAACTAAACAGTGCCGCAAACGATTTTAATGCAAAAAAGATGATTAAATGTTCTCTTCAACAGAAAGGAAGTGAACCTTCCAATAACAAGGGCTGCCAAAGCAGTGGTACCAGAAGCAAGATCAGCATCCAAGATGCAGGCTTCTGCAAAGGCAGTATCAGCTTGCAAGAATGCAGAAGAAATTGCCCTATCAATCTGCCTTGGGAAGTCTTCATCCTCCGCAATAAACCTTGGTAAGTGGTAGCACGCGAAGTCAGCTGCATGCTTTCCTCCATGTCCATCGAAAACCTTGCATTAATAGAAACAAAAAGTAGAGTTGTATACATCAAACGTATTTTTCCCCTATATCCACCATGAATCTGTGGACATGCAAAATGTCTTAAATGCTTCATCCATGCACAAACTACCCAAAAACAAGAAGACTTCAATTTGTAAGCAAGCTTGATCTTGGAACCTAGTATTCTTCAGTTTCATTTCAAAAATGCAACATAAAAGAGGTCTGCACTTTTTTGAGTGGTAACAAATAAAAAAATGTCTGCACTCGAAATTAATTTGAGATATCTAACAATGACCACAAATTTGAAACGTCTCTTCCCTCAGCCTTGCATAAGTACTTTCAATTCTTGGTATTACTTCCAGCGCAAAAGAAATACTAGTTCAAGGTATATCCCAATCAATCGTTGGAAACATAATGAAATGAAACAAACAGAGAGGGTAAGTAAACAACTCTATAAATACAATAATCAATTTGATACTACTTTTCACCACTCAGCTCCAGTATTGTCTCAGTAGTGGCAGTATAGTGACTAAAAAAGGCTATTCAGCTTTCAAACACTAAACAGTAAATGCTTGAAATGATTTTAGTGATATCCTTACTTTTGAGCATGAGAAGAAACTTCTAACTCCTCCTTTTACATGGAACAAAAGAAAAGAAAAAAGAAGTGATCTTGTAATGGAAACTCAAGCAAAGAAAGCCTCATAACTTTCCTTTACTTCACATCTCTCAGTTTTGAGTTGGGAGAGATAAACTTTATGAAAAGACCCAACTCACCACGAGATGAAAATAACATCAACAACAACAACAACAACAACCCAGTATAATCCTTAAAACATCAAAACCTTAAAATGTATGGCCTGCCCTTCTAACTGTTTATTTCATCAACACACTTCTTCTGAGACACATCAGTTTCCAACATTTCCAATGCATGTAGAGTAAGAAAAGCTATCTGTCATCTCAAAATTCTCACCAAGTACCAAGAAATTACAAGCATTCCAACCAATCTATTATTAAAAAAGGAATTTGTACAAAATAATCTAGCACTTGGTCCTGAAACTTCAAAGCAGCCCATTTCTCATGGTCCCCCCCCCCCCCCCCAAAAAAAAGAACCCTCTTTTATTTGTATTCGTATGAGCCTCAGTTGTTGAGAGTTTGACCCTATCCTTGTTAGTTCGGCTAACACAGCTAATTTTAAGTCATAATGAGTTACACTTTCTTATGAATTTCTTTGTTACCAATTCGAGATTCCTCGGTTCGGGCTGTAGAAGCAACGTCATTCGATCATTATCAAACTAACTGCAATCTTTTTCTGTCCGTGAAGATCCCACCAGAGTGCCTTCTACTTCTAATAGGCCATGAACGTGTAAAAGTAAAACTTAAAAGTCAAATTCAGCTTTTTGTGTTTTACTACCTAAATAGTGCCAGGAATTAAGTAAACATTAACAAACATCAAGTTTCTATGTACTTTCTTGGGTGGTAAATAAGTTTGTGCTACTCCCACACCCTGGCTTTGGACTTGCGATTAATAATTTAGCAACCTAGGTTTATTCATCTGCTGTGCATTATTAAGTTCATTTAAACCTGAAACCACAACAGGATTTTGTTTTTAGTTCTTATCAGTAGAGTTCCCATAAAGTGCTTTCCCAAATAAACTAGAATTGTAACTGATTTATCAAATAAAACTGGATGGAACAAGTTCATCATACAATTTGAGCCAAATAAAAGTTAAACCTCCCCCCCCCCCCCCACAAAAAAATATTCCCTTTTTGAACAACATAACTTATTTAATGCCGTCCTACAGGCCTCAGGAATTAACAGCATTTCCAGAACAAATATGACATAATTCTTGAAATTCTCACACACACAGAGGCAAGACAGTAGGGAAGCACTAAACGACCTGCATACATTGCATTTCAGAAAAATATGATCTGAAAGTATATCAAGCAAATTTATAAAGAAACTGGGCACAAATGCAAACAAGTCAAGCCTAAAAGCAAATGCATGAAGAAACTCGGCACAAATGCAAACAAGTCAAGTCAACATATACATATCTAATAAGCCTGAATGACTAGGTCTGAACATAAATTAAAACTGTAAATAACAAAAAATTAGCAGAATGCTCAAGGAACTAGGAGAACTGCAGAGACGGGCATTGCCTGCCCAGTCAAATGCAGAATAATATTTTTTTACGGTAAACAGCTAAATGCTGAATAATTAGAACATTAATTTATTCACAAATATGGGGAGTTAAATTAATATCATTCCTCAGAAATTATGAGTGCAAGAGCAGAGAAAATTATTACCCCATAGAAGGCACGATTCCCTTCATCAGAACCAGTTGATCCATAGTGGCTCATAAAATTGTCCGCACACACATACACGTCTTCCATGCTTGACCGAGATCCAATGTCCGCCCAAGCACCTGAGCGAAGTAACGGGATGTACTCTGTTGCATGATCACCTGTAGCTGCCCTTGGTTCAAGAGAAACATCTGATAACTTGGTTCTCACCTGGTAAATCTCCACTCAAAACTTCAATACACATCAAGAAGATACAAAATCACCATAGATCATACAAATGCTGAAAGTTCAGCCAGCAACTAATTCGAAGTAATATAAAAATAAAAAGTAACAGATGATAATGTCCAGACAAATTACAAATAGTTCAGAAATAAAAACATGATTAATAAAACAGACAAACAAAATATACTGATCCAATAGTTGATATATTAAATTTCTATTAATTCAGAAAACTAGCCTATTAAAATTTTTCATGTAGACCTAAGAATAAAATTCATATAAGAATTACTGAAAGTGGTATACTCTTCAAAGAGAATAACACTGAAGAAGCCAAAACCAGAAAACTACATCCTCCTAGTAGATGCTATTCAAATCAAAGAAGGATTAATATCATTCACTTCACTAAATCAGCAGAATGCTTCCAGCCATGAAACCACAGCCATAAAAATTCCCAGAAAACATCACATTAAACAACTTTTTTCTTTAGTTATATTGAAAACGTACGCATGTAAATTCCAAATTTCAACATATTACTTATGAAACCATAAAACAGGGTTGGAACACATCTCCCCCAATAAGACAATTAAACTGTCAGATGACAAGAAGAGATAGTTTCAAAGAACACAGCAGCTTCTATTGCTTTAAAACACACATAAAGATAACCTTTCTAACTTGGTCGCTATCTTAATTGGGCAGCGTCAGATTACCACGAAAATGTCCAATATTTGTAAATATAAGCAATCATATGATAATAACATATCCAATGAACAAAACAATAGAGAAGTAATTCTTTTGCTTTATTTAATGCACTAAGCCAACTAACACAATTTATCTATTAAAACCACTCCAAAAGATGCATAAACTTTACTATAACAACAACAATAACGACTACAGCTCAATGCCAAACTAGTTAGGATAGGCTACATAAGCTCTATTCAAGGGCGGAGCTAAATAGGAGTAAGGATTGAATCCCCTCCTTTTCGGGTAGGGTAAGGCTCGCCTACATATTACCCTCCCCAGATCCCACTTTGTGGGACTACACTGGGTAGTGTTGTTGTTGTTGATTGAACCCCCTCCTTTGAAATATTACACTACTAATAAAGAAAAAGTGAGTTTTCTTTGTTACATATAAACGGTTCAATCCCTCTGACTGAAAAAATCCAGGGTAGCGGCTGAGCGGGTTCAAAATTGCTTCGGGTCATAGATTCAAATCCTAGTGAAACATTGTTGTATTTGTTTGAAACCCCGAGTATAAATTCTCCCTTGGACCACGGTCTCTATTCAGACCCATTTCATTCTAATACCAAGAAATTAAGTTTTTTTACAACAAATTAAAGTTTTATAACACCGGATCTAAGGAAAGTGCACCGAAACAACTAAGGCCTTTATCCCAACTAGTAAAATATTAATACTTTGCAACTATATTAAATTAAAAAACTAACAAAAAAATCCAATAAATGCTAAGGCTAAAGTAGACAATTTACCAAAGAGGGGTGTTGAACAAGGGACCTCTTGGTGGCAGAAGCCACTTGACGGTGGTGCCCACCAGCAAGAGGGTTCGGCGGCTTACTATTACTGGAGCTCTCATTTTCTCTGCAATTATCAAACATGAATTTACTGTCTTCCATTTTGATTCTCAACCATAACTGTACGGAATCAAAATATATGAATCAATGTAGAAATTTGTTACAAAATTAGGGATCTGTGGTGCAATTTGGATGAATCTAGGGTTTTTATTTAAATTAAAGAGGTTTCTTTTAGGGTTTTAACGGGCGGGAAAAAGAGGAATTGTAGGGTGTGCGAGGAAACAGAGAGATTTAGGGATGGATAGAATGCAATTGGTTTGGGATCTGTTTTAGAAGAAAAGATTGGGGATTTCTGAGGCGTTGTTTTTTGAGGTGGGGACTGAATTTAAGCAAGGCGGTGATTTGGTTGACTACTTCACATGTAGAAAATATAAGTACGTATGATATAAGTTACTCATACCTATGATAGTGTGAATTTTTATTATTATTAAACTATCAATCATTTTCAAAATAAATATTTATTTTTAATTGTGTTAATTATATATATATATATATATATATATATATATATATATATATATATATATATTTATGAATAATTATAAATCATACAATAGTAGAACTTAAGCTCAATAACTCTATATTGTCAATACACTAATGTATCATATCAGTCTCTCCATGTACTCTCCAAGCTCGACATGATACAGGGAATGATTTAGTGACATCTCCAATATATAGAAAGGCTACGTCCATCTGCAATATATAGAAAGGCTACGGCCATCTCCAATGTATAGAAAGGCTACGGTTATCTCCAACGTATAGAAAGGCTGCGGCCATGTCCAATGTATAGAAATCGACCATCTCCAATGCATAGAAAGGCTACAGCCATCTCCAATGTATAGAAAAGCTACAACCATCTCCAATGTATAGAAAGGCTACGGCCATCTCGAAATAAATGAAAAGGCCATCGTTTTTACACGGTTAAGGCCGCAAAATTTTACATGGCTAAGGCCATCGTTTTTACACGGTTAAGGCCGTGAAATTTTACATGGCTAAGGCCATCGTTTATACACGGTTAAGGCGATAAAATTTTACATGGCTAAGGCCATCATTTTTACACGGTCAAGGCCGTAAAATTTTACATGGCTAAGGTCATCGTTTTTACATGGTCAAGGCCGCAAAATTTTACATAGTTAAGGCCATCGTTTTTACACGGTTAAGGCCGTAAAATTATACATGGCTAAGGCCATCGTTTTTACACGGTCAAGGCCGTAAAATTTTACATGGCTAAGGCCATCGTTTTTACACGGTCAAGGCCGCAAAATTTTATATGGCTAAGGCCATTGTTTTTACACGGTTAACGCCGCAAAATTTTACATGGCTAAGGCCATCATTTTTATACAGTTAAGGCCGTAATATTTTTACACGGTTAAGGCCGTAAAATTTTACATGGCTATGGCCATCGTTTTTACACGGTCAAGGCCGCAAAATTTTACATGGCTAAGGCCGTACCATTTTTACACGGTTAAGGCCGCAAAATTTTACATGGATTAGACCATCGTTTTTACACAGTTAAGATCGCAAAATTTTACATGGCTAAGGCCATTGTTTTTACACGATTAAGGCCGCAAAATTGTACATGGCTAAGGCCATCGTTTTAAGGCCGTCAAAATTTTACATGGCTAAGGCCATCGTTTTTACACGGTTAAGGCCGTAAAATCTTACATGGCTAAGGCCGTCGTTTGAACACGGTTAAGGCCGTCAGATTTTACATGGTTAAAAGCCATCATTTTATACAGCTAAGTCCACCCTTTTCGCATAACTAAGGCTGACGAATTTTATGTGGCCAAAGCCATCATTTCTGCACGGCCAAGGCCGCCGAATCTTACACGCCCAAAGTGGTCGCCACCGAATGACCCACTTAGCTTCAACTACGGCAAAAAAAAAAACATAAAGGCAATGATAAAAAATACAATAAGGTTCCAGAAAACAGAAAAAGATTAGCTATGGCAAAAGTCATATGTCTTTATCTCCAAAACATAAAACATGGATATGACCGACCTTAGAGAAAAGGGTCAGCACCCATGATACAGAAATAGGTATTTACAAACATACGCTAAATATCCTAAACGCCTCCGCCACTCCGCTCATCCTGCCCTGCCCTGTCTTCATGTGGCCCGTCTTCATTCCCAGGAGGGTACGTCTTGGAAATCCAAGAGCAGGATTTCAAACGGTTAACATCTGCAGAGTTACCTCCCTCCCGTGCCGGTGATTCAGGACTATAGCCGGCCACTTCACAGGCAACTCTAGCCAAATGGCATTGACTCTCGACCTCCGCCTCAGAAGCTCGCCCGGACGCCAAAAATTCTTCAAGTATGGCCAGTCGAGCCTCCGCATACACCCACATCTCGTATGTCTCACGAGACGTATCATCCTGTATAGGAGCCCGCTTAAGGACCTCAACCTCGGCCGCCTTAGCATCAAGTTATGCCGTTAAGGCCGCAACTCGAGTGCGTAATTCTGCCGCCTCCCCTGCCACTACACGGCCAAGCTATAACTCCTCATCCTTAGATTGAATAAGGATCTCCATCTCCGCAACCCGAGCAACACCGGCCATGAGTTGCTCGTCAACCTTCTCCAGTTCGGCCACGCTCTTCTTCAACTGTGCCTCAGACTGCACGAGGCCCTCACGGAAAAACCTGAAGTCGGGGTCCTGTCTATACATATCGGCCTAGGTTTGGTGCGCCTCGCGCATCTTGTTGTACTTCTGCACCAACCTATTATATTTGGCCACCTTCTTCTTCAGGCGTCGACCCCTCTTCGCCTCCAAGACAAGTGTCTGGAAAAAAGCCAAAAGGTAAGTGCACGGAAAATCACCCTCCACAAATGCGGAAAAAATCAAGTCAAAAGACATACCTTCAAAGCCGTGCCCGCCACTCTTCGGGCCAAGTCCCTGTCACTAGTCTCCGCCAAGGCCTCGCTCTCAGCACCCGCACATAAAAGTGTCATGCTTGCGGCCGCCTCCTCGCAATTTTCCAACAAGTTGTAATGATTGGGGATCACTATACGACGGGCAGATTGGTTGTCTATCATCTCCACTTGGTTTGGGGACCCGCCTTCTTCGCCCGCGTCCTCAATAGCGATTTCTGGGCTCGCCACATCCACACATTAGCCCCCTCTCTCCGTGATTGCCCGCGACCAGCCGTCCCGAGCACGTGCCGGGCTGGGACTAACAATGGCCTCCCTTCGAGGAGCAGGCCTCCCCGAGCAAATGACGTCAGCCATAAAGACCGGCCTAGACTCATGGCGGGGTGATCTAACTTTCTCTGTCTGTGTGACCACCGACTTTCCAGCACGAATCCGGCGTCTCTTCATCTCTAACGTCTCTTCTTCTTCAGAGCCCCCCTCCGTGGGACGCAAGTTCGGCTCAGATGGCGCCACTTCAGTAGTAGGCGTCACTATGGGGGCAACCTCAGGGACGGTCTTAGGCACCGTCGCCGGTACCTCCTCGGGCGTCATTTCAAGCACGTCCCCAGGCACCACCTCAGACGTTGCTTCGATAGCCGCCGCTGGTGCAGCCTCTTGCCTTGGGGGGGAGAAACACTACCCCTAGGCGTGCTTACAAGGAGTATATCCTCCTCGTAAGAATCAGACACTGCTCTGGAAGGACCGGCCACAGTTTTCTTCTTCTTCTTGTGGGCCTTCTTAGAAGCACCCCGACCTACCAAAACAGGTATGAGTTGAGCAAGGAAAATTAAGGGGAGCCTCCAAGCCAGAACGAAAGGGAAAACAAAGAAAGGTTGTTACCTGTCGGGCCATAGAGCCTGCGGAATTCGGGCCAGGTGCGGCACTCATCTGCAAACGGTATCAATGCTCTCACCCACGACCTAATGTCATCAATCGTTCGAGGAGTGCAAGCTGTCACTACATAAAGGTAAAAAAAAATATACGGTGATTAGGCCGACGGAATAAGATCATCGTAAAAACTGCATACAAGAATGCTTACATGCTGTGTTCCATGCGTCCAGGAACCCTTCTGGGTTAGACACCAGATGTTCTGTGCGTATGTAGAAAATTGTCTTCCAAAATTGACGAGTGGCCTTATCGTCAGATTGCACTACAAAACTTTTCTTGCCCCGACGTACCAACTGAAGCATGGTACCTCTCATGAAGCTCACGCTGAACATTTGCAAGAGGTGGTGAACTAAGACCTCCTTCTTAGCCTTAGCCGCATAGGTGGTAAGAATCATACACACCTTTAGCGCATATGGGGTAAGTTGGGCCGGACACGCCCCATACAAACGACAAAGATCCCCCCCCAAAGGATTGAGCAGGAGGCTATATCCAATTCGAAAAGCATACTCATAAAATGTGCAATATCCTGGCATGTGCACATTGGCGTAATCCATCCCGGCGTTGACCATCTCAACGCAATCAGGAATATTGTACGATGTTCTAAGAGTAGTCAAATGAGATGACGCCGGCTCGCTAAGTTCCCAAGGAGGAAGTTTACATTTATTATTGAAATCCTTCCGCATAACCATGTCCTCTGGGAGTATGTTGGTCGTTGATAGAGGAACGAGGGCCTCCTCAGCTTCTCCTTTCCCACCATATGAGGACGGTGAAACCCTAAAAGGGGCATCACCCTTGGTCTTTTTGCTATCATGGCGAAGCTTTACCATGGCGAAAGTTATGAAAGAAAGATACTTCAAGGGTACAGGGTTCGATTCCCAGGAACGGAAATTCTAAGTAAATTAACGAGTACCAGAAAAAGATGAAGACAAAATTGAAGAAATACTCTCTGAAAGGGTTCGAAAGTTGAATTGGATTAAACCTCTCCTCTATTTGTAAAGAAAGGAACACGAAAATATAAAAGGCATGATTTGAAAACTGGCGCGGGAAACCAAAATGTCACATCATGTCCTGAACCGCCTCGGGAGCAAAAGTAATGATCACGCACGTGATCGATGACGTCATCCTAAAAAGAAGCCTAAAAGGAGGTTATTTGTCAACGACATAACACCTTCGCATACGTTCGCACCTTTTTAGACAGTACCTGTTGATACGGCCAAATTTCTAGAAAGGTCAAGCACATACGTCCGTTCGTTGAAAACGCTTCTCGACTACGTCCCTAGCAAATGGAGGGACTATCTGTATCGGGCAAATTTGCTTCCCTACGTCTCATGCTACTTATGCACTTCCTTGGCATCAAGGACGACCCAACTAAGGCCGACCCAAGTAAGGTCGAGCCCAGTAAGTAGACGGCCCGGTTAACACGACGTAAGACGACGTCGTTTGAAGCTCTGACTCTTCCGTACACTGAAACCACCAACTTCTGTACTTTTCTTTGATTATTTCGAGGAAGGTCCCCTAATATATAAATGAGACCTTCACTTTGTAAAGTTTCTCATGTGTATTTTGCTACTCAGAATATACAACTCATTCTCTCTCTCTCTCTCTCTCTCTTGTGCAAAGATTATTACTTGTTCCATTATTCTTACATCTTAAGATATCTACATCTCATTATTATCACCGATCTTAGCTCAATAATATTCTCTAGTTCATATTACGTTTGATTCCGATTTACCCCTTTTATATTCTCGATTGTTCTTAAGCTTAACAAGTATTCATATAACTTTTTAGCCAAACAACTAAAATATACTTTTCGTTCAAATCTATAATTGTCTTATAAAAATTAATATAGAAATTAAACTCAATAATTGTATATGGTCAGCACAAATGTTATGGACTATGGGTGTGTTTGGTAGTGAAAAATATTTTCCAAGAAAATATTTTCTTGGAAAACAAGTAATAATCTTATTCATTTTCCGGTGTTTGGTACGCAAAATAAGAAAAATGACTTCTCAAGAGTATTCATAAATAATTTAGATATAATAAACATGAAGCCATAAACTTTCAAACCAACTACCTTCCGAATTCAAAAATTTCATAAAATTTCGAACTGCTAAACTTTTGAAACTGAGGAATTTCGAACTCATAAACTTTATGATTTCTAAACCCGTAAACTTTCAAACACATAAACCATCGAACTCATAACTTTGGTACTTGTAAAATTTTGAACCTTTAAACCGATAAAAAAAACTAAAACTGAAAAATATATCTAAAAAATATTTTTTTCCGGGTTTGGGGGGTGAGGGGGGGGGGGAATGAAAAAAGCAAAAATTTGGAGTAGGGGTAGGGGGAGAGTGGGGGAGTGGGGGGTGCAGAAAAATGAAAAAACAAAAATTGAAATTGCAAAAAAAAGAGGTTTTTTTTTTGCAGGAGGAGGGGTGTTGCGGTGGGGGTGGGATGGGGTATGGGGGTGGGGTGGAGGAGTAGTAGGGTGGGTGGTAACAAAAGAACTGAAATATATTATAAAAAAAAAAAGAGAAGGTGGGGTGTTGGTGAGAGCGGGGAATGTTGAGAAGGAGTTTTGGAAATTGTTTCCCCTTCTATTTATAAGGAAAACATTTTCCTCCAATTGGAGAAAAATGAGTTGAAAAGAAAATTAAGCCAACCAAATATGAGAAAATTAAAAAATATTTTCCAAAAATTTTTTACCTTTATACCTAACACACCCTATATCTCTTTTCCGTCTCACAAAAATTATAGTACTCCTTACTTGTTAAAATTTATAAAACTTGAGAAAAAGGATAAATATTTTAAATGGAAAAATATATAAAACGACATGACCTTTTGTTTTTCTTTTAAAAAATAAAGTTCTCTTTGAACGTAGTGACTTGTTTTACTTTTCTTTTTCTCTGTTTTTCTTTTTTTTTTGTTACAAATAAGACAAAGACCCAACATCTCGATTCTCAACTAGTTATCTTGAAAAAGAACTAATGGAACAAACAATAAGAGTACAGACTTACAGTGACGGCTTAAGGGCAAGCGACGCTTTAGGCCCCCAAATCTTTTAGGCCTCTAATTATTAAAAGTAGGTTTTATGTGTTAATATTTTTCAAAAAAATAATATTTAATAATTTAATGAAAAATATAAAATCTAAAGAACGGTTTGTTATGTACTTGAAAGCAACTATATATACATTTATTGTATATAATCTAAATTATTTTTCATTTTCATAAAAATATCTTATATTTTAAGTTGTTTATACTTTTTCCTTTGAAGCTATTTATTCTCATAAAAATAAGTGTCAAGAGCATTGAATAAATCAAATTGCATATTCTCTTCATTCTTTCTCAAGTTATTAGACACTGCAGTAAGCAGACTAACAATAAAATTTTATTTTAGTATCAAGTTACAACTTCTAGAGTCAATTTTATCATATTGTTCTAACTTGTTATTCTCTTTTCTTTCTTTTCTAATTTGAAATTTGTTATTATCTTTTAATATTTTACTTCGTAGGTCTATATTACTTTTTATATGATTGATTATAAATATATCAACTAGAAAATATGAATCTAGTAATTATTCAAAACTCATAAAAAGAAAGAAAAGATTGAAACTTTAATGCAACCTCGTAATGGAGTTCTTGATAAATTTTTAATCGACGAGAAAATATAAATTGAAAAATAATGAGAGTGCTCTTTAGATAAACAAGTCACTAAGTTGATTGAAAGTGTATACACGAAAGGAAATGATAAAATATATAAGAACTTTGCATCTAAAAATACTATATTATATAAACTTTATATAATCTACGAAACTTTTCTAATAAACTATTAAGGCCTCTAAGTAAAGTTTGGCTTTAAGCTACGTAGTAACTATTGGGTTTTAAGCATTAATATGGCTTAAAAGAGAGTAAATGGAGAATGGGGAGAAATAAAATTTTTAAGTAAAATTTTAAGTCCTCCACACACCACACCCCTCCCCCCTCCCAACGAAGGAACATTGTCCCATATCGAAAGATGAAGAGGTTTTTAATGGGTATATAAGCAATTGCTCTTCTTCTAACTCTTAAATATGAGATTAATTATAATAATAGTCTTTTCAATTGCTCCAAATTTCAGACTGTTTGGAGTTAGGGTGTGTTTGGTATAACGGAAAATATTTTCCGTAGAAAATATTTTCTTGGAAAAAAGTAGTAATCTTATTCATTTTTTGTTGTTTGGTACGTAACCAAACAACGAAAAATGACTTCTCAAGAGTATTCATAAATAATTTAGATATAATAAATATGAAGCCATAAACTTTCAAACCAACAACCTTCCGGACCTACAAATTTCATAAACTTCCGAGCTGCTAAACATTCAAATCCGCAAAATTTCGAACCTGTAAATTTTATAATTTCTAAACCCGTAAACTTCCAACCATATAAACATCTGAACTCATAATTTTGAAACTTGTAAAATTTTTGCCTTTAAACCGATAAATAATAAAAAAATTAAAACTGAAAAATATATTTAAATTTTTTTTCGGGGGGATGGGGAAGGCAAGGGGTGGGGGCGGGCTGGGGGCTGCGCGAGAGATGGGAGGGGAGGGGGCGCAGTAAAACGAAAAAAATAAAAATTTAAACTAAAAAAAAGTAAAAAGAAAATTTCGGGGGTGGAGGGGGTGGGGGTGGTGTGGGTGGAGGGAGGAATTGGGGTGGGGTGGTGCAGAAAAATAAAAAAATAAAAATTTAAAATTGCAAAAAAAAAAGGTAAACAATATATATATTTCTTGCAGGGGGGGGATAGGGAGGAGGGATGGTGGAGGTTTGGAAAATGTTTTCCTCTCTCTTGATAAGGAAAACATTTTACTCCAATTGAAGGAAAATGAATTGATAAGGAAAATATTTTTCAAAATATTTAAGCCAACCAAACATGAGAAAATTGGAAAATATTTTCCAGAAAATGTTTTCCTTCATACCAAATACACCCTTAGACTTGTATTGATCAAAGTTCCTTTACATATATTTGTTAATTATTTACTTTTGGGTACAAAAAAGATTATAGGGGTAGAAGAAACAAGGGGCTGAGCAAAAATGCTCTCGGCGCACGTTAGCTGTCCAATAGAACAGTGACTGGCGCACGATAGCAAGGCAGTTATCGACGACGAAATGGCTCGTCGCCGGCGAAACGTCCCCCCCTCTGATGCGAAGCTAGTTACACCTGAGAATGGCACAACCAAGGAGCTGAAACCACTGACTTTTGGCAGTTTTTTGCCTCAAAAACTTCAATCGATGACCCATGCAGAGGCAATTTCATGCGAGATTTCAGTGATGGAGACGGAAGCAGTATCACCTGTTGTTGTAAAGCGATTACAATTCATAAATCTCGTTGCTGAGAAGGAATCTAAGGAGTTGCATTCGGAGAAAATAAGGCTTGTTGCTGAGAAATATCAAAGGAGATGCATGTGGAGAAGCCAGTAGTTGCGGATGTGGTGCGAGGCAATCGCAACACACAAATGGGCAAACAACTCTCATTTGTTCCTCCTATTGAGCGAGAGGGGAATAAAGTTGTTAAGGTTAGTTTTGAAGATCTGCAACCACAAGTGGATTATTGGCAAAATGCACTGATTGGATTTGTAATTGGAGATCGACCTAATGAGCAATCTATGGAGAATTTTGTAATCCATGTGTGGAATTTTGTTACTAAACCTCAGGTACTTATACATGCAGATGGCTACTGTATTTTTAGATTCAGTTGCTCTGAAGATAAGGAATTGATCATGCAATCAGGTCCCTATTCATTTAGAAATAGGCCAATGGTTCTTCGACCATGGGAAGTTGATTTCAATTTCCAAAGTGGTGTGATTAGTACTGTGCCTATTTGGATTCGATTTCCATGTCTTCCTGTTGGCTATTGGTCTACTGAAGTGCTTAGTAAGATGGCTAGTGTTGTTGGTAGACCACTGTATACAGACAAATTCACTGCATGTTATGAGAAGATTTCATTTGCTAGGGTTCTTGTTGAAGTGGATGCTGCCTATCCCCTTCCGGATGAATTGGAGATTGATACTCCTTATGGCCCTAAGATACAGACAATTGAATATGATTGGAAACCTTCCTTTTGTAATCATTGTCTCAAATTTGGTCATGATGCATTTGAATGTTGGTATTATAAGGATGATCAATCTGTGCAGAGCAAGGAGGCTCATATCAAACCTACAAGGCAAAGAGGAAAAGTGAATCAGTAGGGGAATCAGAAGGGTAAACACATCAGAACTGAATGGATTGCTAAGCAGACTGTTGTTGAGCAACCTAGCCTTGTAGACCCTGCTGAAGAGGGTCAGTTATTGCAGCACTCTCATGTGGAGATTGACATTACTACAAGTAGGCCACAGCAAACTATGCATACTGAACCTGGTCCTTTAGTTAGTTCAGAAAATGCATTCACTATTGCTGATTCTGATAATGGTGAACAGCAGACTGATCATGTTAATAATGGTAAAGCTGTCATGAATGAGATTTGAAGTAGTAGCTACAAAGTTGACCCTGGTCCATCTTATAGGGGAGAACCTCATTCCAAATGATTATAGTAACTTGGAACATAAGGGGGCTTAATCAGCCTCACAAGCAAAAGGAGTTGAAAAACTTCTTAGCTATTAATAAAGTAGATGTCATGGGAGTGCTTGAAACCAGGGTAAAGGAGCCTAAATCAAGGAAAATTTTAGGAAAGATTTCAAAGAACTGGATGGTGCAGTGTAATTATTCAAATGCTACTAATGGGAGAATATGGTTGATTTGGAAGACTCATATTCGATTGCACATATTAGCTATGTCTGATCAGATTATCCATTGTCGATTGGAAGATATTAGAAGTCAGATCAGTATTCACTTAAGTGTAATATATGGCCAAAACACTGCTTCACTTAGGAAACATCTTTGGAATGACCTTAGATCATTTCAGATTCCTAATCAAGCTGCTTGGCTGATTAGTGGAGATTTTAATAATGTACTTAATTCTGATGACATGATTGGATCTATTGTGACTGATGCTGAAGTGAAGGATTTCAAAGAAGTTATTTCTGACCTCCAGCTGACTGCCATCAGATCAAAAGGTTGGCATTTCACTTGGTCAAATAAGCAAGTATATAGTAAGATTGATTGGGCACTAGGTAACTATCAGTGGTTGCAGCAGTTTGGACACTTGGAAGCAGATTACTTGAACCCTTCAATATCTGACCATTCCCCTATTCTTGTTAAGTTTGGAATGCAGAAACCTTTGCATCCTAAACCTTTTCAATTATATAATGTAGTCATGGAGCATCCTAAATTTCCTAACATAGTCCAGCAGGCATGGAAACAAGAATACGTGGGCAATCCCATTCAGCAGATTTGGCAGAAATTGAAGAGTCTAAAACAACAATTAAAGGAGATCAATTCATATATGGCAGCTTACCGCAGAATGTTATTCAGGCCAGGGAACAACTTGACATCATCCAAACTCTGATGCAAAACAAACCTTGTACACAGGAGCTCATCCAAAAGGAAAAGAAGGCACTTGAGGAGCTTGAGAAATGGAGTAATATTGAAGAAAAAGTATTGAGGCAGAAGTCAAAAGCTACATGGATTGAATGTGGAGACTCAAATACAAAATACTTTCATGCTCAATGGAAGATTAGAACAGGGCAAAACAACATCACATCCATCTATACTGAAGCTGGAATAAAACTAACTGATCCTTTATTTGTTGAGCAGGAATTTTTGAAGGTATTTCAATCTTTAATGGGAGAATGTGCATCTGAACTTCCTTGTGTGAATTCTCAGATTATGAAGGAGGGGAACTGTCTTACTCTTGATCAACAAAGACTTCTCATTAGAGAGGTAACAATGGAGGAAGTTAATGCAGCAATTAAAGATATGCCTACAGATAAGGCCCCAGGGGTTGATGGCTTTCCAGTAGAATTCTTCACTAAAAACTGGGAACTGGTTAAGGATGACATTCTTTCTGCTACAAAAGATTTCTTCTCTTCATGTGAGCTGCCCTATATGATCAATACAACAGCCATAGCTCTTGTACCAAAGGTCAGATCACCCTCTACTGTCAAAGACTATAGGCCAATTGCCTGCTGCACTACAATATACAAGATTATATCCAAGGTACTTACTAGAAGAATGAAAGGGGTCATTGGTGACTTAGTAGGACCTGCACAATCAGCCTTTATTGAGGGAAGATGTATTATTGATAACATTCTGTTAAGTCATGAAGTGTTTAAGGGGTATTCTAGAAAAGGTATCTCACCTAGATGTGTCCTCAAAGTTGATTTGAGGAAGGCTTATGATACTTTAGAATGGTCTTTCTTGCAACAGATTCTCATTGATTTGGGCTTTCCAGCAAAGTTCACACATTGGATTATGGCTTGTGTCTCTTCTGTATCTTATTCCTTAGTAATGAATGGAGGTTTCACTAAACCATTCAAAGCTAAGAGGGGTATTCGACAAGGGGATCCTATGTCACCTTATCTCTTTGTATTGGCCATGGAATACTTAAATAGATTACTGCAGCAACTACATAAGGATGGAAACTTCAATTTTCATCCTAGGTGTAGGAAGCTTAATATTTCTCATGTATGTTTTGCAGATGATTTGCTCATGTTCTGCCGAGCTGATGTAATGTCTATTCAGATATTGCATAACACTTTTGTAAAGTTCTCAGCAGCTTCTGGTCTTCAGGCTAATATTAGCAAGAGTGCTATTTACTTGGCAGGGATACAACAGCATACTAGAGAGCAGTTAATTAATGTCCTGGGTTTCACTGAAGGACACCTTCCTTTCAGATACTTAGGAATCCCTCTGGATTCTAAGAAACTGGCCATTCGACACTACTTGCCTCTCATTGAAAGGATAACAGACAAAATCACTTGTTGGTCAGCCAAATTTCTTTCTTATGCTGGCAGAAGCCAATTGATAAAGGCAGTGGTGTTTGGCATTCAATCTTATTGGGCTCAAATCTTTATTTTGCCTAAAAAAGTCCTAAAAGTTATTGAAGCTATGTGTAGAACTTTTCTTTGGATTGGCAGGGCAAGCATTTCAAGAAGAGCATTGGTGGCTTGGGATAAGGTATGCAGGCCAGTATCTGCTGGTGGCCTTAATCTACTGGATTTGTCTTTGTGGAACAAGGGTGCCATATCAAAGCTACTGTGGGATTTAGCAAACAAGAAAGATTTCTTATGGGTTCGATGGGTTCATGCTTATTACATTAAGCAAGGCAATATATCTTCTGTTAATATCCCTAAAATAGCATCTTGGGTGATCAGGAAAATATTGGAATGCAGAAACTTTATATTGGAATGTCCTCAGCTGCAAGGTGATATCACTGTTCGATTGAATAGTGTATGCAAACTTGGCAAGTTTAGCATACAGAAACTATATACTTCACTGCTTCCCAGCTTTACAAAGGTTACATGGAAGAATTTGTTATTAATTGGTAATGTCCTTCCTAGGCACAAATTCACTGCTTGGCTTGCAGCTCATCACAGCCTTCCTACAGTAGATAGACTACTGGTAATGGGAATTCAGATTCCAATGGACTGTGTCTTCTGCAAGGCTCATGTGGAAGACTTTAACCATCTATTCTTTGGCTGTTCTAGCACAAATAATTTATGGAGAAGAATTTGCAATTGGTTGGGATATTCACGAACTGTAGGATGCTGGGAGTCTGAACTCAACTGGATATGCAGCATTGGCAAGAGCAGACAATGGCACAAGGTGACAAGAGCTGCTGCTTTCATTACCACAACTGCACTCATCTGGAAAGTGAGGAACCAAATGCGATTTGATGGTGTCACATATGTGGAGGATTTGTTATGCCGAGAGATTGCACTATTGATACATATACGAGGCAGTAAACATAAGAAATGGCAAATTGGACTTAGCAAGCTCAATTACTTTCCTTAGCTTCTGATTTTACATACTATAGCGCAGATTGTATATACATAGCAAATAGAGTAAAGAGATTCTTGTATTAGTATAGTAGTTAGTCCAAAACTACTATCATGATCTTTGATGTTCATATACTTTGTTATCAATGAAAGCTTAACTTTACTGTAAAAAAAAAGATTATAGGAACAATATTAAAGGGTAAATATGTACTTTAATGGGTATTTTAGTAATTCAAGTTTGGCGTTTGGTGTTCCCGCTTATAATATCGTATCGTATGATAATTTGTGTACATTTATTATCTAACTAGTGTATTTGGCTGCGCTTTGCGCGGTTATAAAATTATATTTCACGTGCAAATATTTTAATTAAAATATCGTGGTAAATTTTTTGAAATTATTTTAGTCGTAATTATCATCTTCCTACTTCAAATAAAAAGTACTTTCACTTTCCATGAATGTGTTTGCATATATAGATATTTCCATGAATGTGTTTGCATATATAGATAGATTTGTTTGCATAAATGTGTTTCCATCTTTATGTATATTAATACATATTCCTATTATTCTATTTTATGTATATTAATATAAGTCTAATAAATTTATTTTTCAGCATATTTTTTATTTTATTTATTAAATATTCTGAGTTATTAACTACTGTGATTTAGTTATTAGTACTTTCTATAATAAAATAAAATATCCTTCTCAAATTAAGCTCCAATTTCCGCCGACCATTCAATTTCCTTCCATTTTCTAGAAATTTTTCTGTTTCTCTTTCCTTTTCCATTTGTTTGTTCTTATTTTTCTTTTGCTCCCTTTAGTCCCTTCCTAATCTTATGCAAAACTTTCAAAATTCAGTTTTTTCTTAAAATACTCGCACCATTGTTTCCTATAAATTCAAAGTGCTTCAACGAAGAAAAAAAGATATCAAGATAAAAAATTACATACACACAAATATATCAAATTAACTGTAGTTTATGAGCAAAACTTCTAACTGCTTTTTTTCTTTTCTTTCCTTTACCCCATAAATATTCAATTGGAGGTCAAGATAATAAGTGTTTTAATGATTCCTTGGAATTAAAAATGGCCTTGCTTATTAATGCGTTGATTCATCATTTCGTTCATCCTTGTATCTATATATTTCTGCAATCACATTGCACAAGATTTTGATTTTGGTTTGTGGAAAAGTATAGATGGTGAATACATATGGTGTTTCTATTTATATAGTGGTGTTTTAAATTTAGTGGTGAAAAGTCCTTTCAAATTGTAAAGTTATAAGTAATGCATGCATATATAAAGTTGTCATTGAAAGTTTACCCTAAAAGGTGAGAAATAATTCTAGAACTAAAAGATTATCTAAGGGATTTAAAGAAGATGTAATTAAAGAAGGAAAAAAAGACATAAATGTTGAAAATTTGGCAATCCTAAAATTACTGCACTTCTTTATTGCCTTCACAATTTTTTATTGGTAATTGGTATTAGATAAATACTATTGCGGCGAAGAATTTGAATATACAAAGGCTTTTTTTAAAAAAATAAAATGTGGGTTAGAAGAGAACAATTCATGAATATGCTTTTTAAATTTAGTTTAAATGAGGATAAATTTGTTGAATATGCATACAAAGATAATTCTATGAGGATGATATTCAAGAAAGTGTCCATGAATTCTATCTGAGTAATGCTACATTTTTCTGTGTCCTTTTTTGTCCTTTTCGTATAAGAGGGTGGAAGATAAAAGATAGCATATATTCTTTGATAATTTGACATTATACAGGAAAAAGCGAAAAGAAAGAAAAGTTTTTCATGTACAAATAATTTCCAAGAAGTTGCGATAAGGATACAGAGCCAACAGTGATACGTAAGACTATAATACAACATTATATAAAAAATATAAAAAACTATCTTAATACTACTACAATATTTGATTCAATAGTTTTTTCGTCGTAAAACTTAATAACATAAGAATATGAGAATTAGTAATACTTTGATTAAAATAATAAAATAACAAAAATAAACTTGCAGTAACCACAAGTTTATTTTGTTAAAAGAATAAATAAATATTTTAAGATATACATTGTATAATGATTTTTACGGCAAAAAACTAAATATTCAATAGCAAATAATCTCTACATTGCAATTCATATATTATAATCTCTTGCACTGTTAATCCCTCAATTATATTCTCTTAATCAATTGATAAATAAGATCATTGACCAAAGAGAAGTGCCACATCACTCTTTCATTTCCCACAATTATATATATATATATATATATATATATATAGATATAGATGCAACTCTTCATAATTTTACCATAATTAATAGCAACGAGGAAGTTGTTTAATGTAAGCTAGGTTCTTGTATTGATTTAAGGAGGAGGAATTTATTAATTTTCTTAAGGGTATTATAGTCTCTCAGTTTTATAGGGCCATTTTAACTTTTACTTTAGACCTTCACATTTATAATAGTATGTAGGCAAAATACATAAAGCGCTCCTTTAAGTTGTCTCCAACGATTATTTGAACACCTTAACTTTTTTATGACATGGCAAATTTTGTATGTTATACTTACATCCAGTGTTTTAAAAGGCGTTCCTGAGGCGATGCGTACCAAAAACGCCATGGGGCAATGGTGGGGGCTAAAGTCTCGTAAGGCGTACGCCCGAGCGAGTTTTTTGGTTGAAGTGAGTTTTTGGTTGAGCCGTAAGCCCAAGAAACATCTTTTAAAAAAGGAATTAAAACCATTAAATTTAAAAGTAAACTTTTTAATATTGCTAAAAGCCCTAAATTAGAAGTCTTTCCCAATTCTTTCCGCTAGTCTACCTCTACCAAGAGCAATGATTTATTAATTTTTTTGCAACAGAAAACTTCATCGTTCTCCGTAAGTTGTTCCTTCCTCCATGTAAAAACTTTATTATTTTGAACACATTACTTTCATCTCTTTTTATATTTTATTGTTAGTTTGTAAATATGTATGTAATTAGTTTTTTAAGTTCAGTTCTTCTCTTGCTCTCTTTCAAATATTATATGAGATTATATATATGCGTGCTTTTATATGTAATGATTAGATTTATATAAAATTTCACTTATTTATTTGGGATTTATATTTAATTTCATTTATATAATTTCACTTTATTTGGACTTCTATATAATTTCATATATATATATATATATATATATAACTAATTTATAGTTTTTTCTATAAAAAATTTATATAATTTTACCTATTTAATAGTATTTTTTATAGTTATATTATTTATAAAATATTAAAAATTAAATTCCCATGAGACTTACGCCCCGTGCTTCGAGGCTTACGCCCTACTGAGACATATGTAAAACGCCTCGTCTTGTGCTCGCGTATTTTAAAACACTGCTTACGTCTAAGCGCATGAGATATTAAAAATTAGATTTATCGACGCCACCACCTCCTCCAATTTTCTCCATCTTCTGCATTGCCCCATTTATCTTCTCCGCCTTGAAAATAGATTCGGAAAAAAGACGAACAAATAAAACAAGTTGAAACAAAAACCCAACTGATAGCAATTGAAAAATGAGAAAAAGGGTTAGAGAAGAAAAGACAACTCATTCAGAACAATAACAGTCAAGATTAAAGAAAAACAAGCGAAAAATGATTTTGTTTACGGCTCCTTTTGGCATTCCTTGTTGTGTTTAGGCACGTAACAGAGATTTCCGATGGCAATGTCTCCGGTGACAATGTATAAAGAGGAAGCTGCAACTTTCACGGTGTCCAGCGTCCATGGTTTTGGTCTAAATAGGTTTATGGTGGTTTAAGGTCTGATTTGGGAAAGTAAGGTCTTTTTCTTATTTTTAAAATTAAAAATAACAACTATTTCTTAATATAAACTACTCCATAATTTATTTAAGAAATATACGTGTCATTCAATAATTTGTCAAATTGATATGTCATCCGCGATAGTAACTCACATATAAGGCTTGTTGAACTCGAGTCTTCACGAGACACACCTATATTAAAATAGAAGTATCTGATTGGTCATATGATAAATTAAAATGTTTAGATAATTGTTAGACAACTTAAAGGGACATTTTATATATTTCGCCTAGTATCGATGATGCTACATTGTAGTAACCTTAGGCATACGTGACACTTTATTGGGAAATGTTTAAATTCTCGTTTAACAAAGTTTAATCACTTTAATTCCATCCTTAATGTCATCACATGACAAGCCTTATTTTTTAATAGACAAAATATTGTTTGGGTCAATTTACGCAATCAATTTAAGTAGCAACATATCACAAGTATGGATTTGTACATGCCGATTAAATCAATATACCAAAACTAGAAAAGTTGGGCTTATATTGAAAAGTTGTGGCAAAAATTTTATTTTATTTTTGGCAAGATTGCTCTCTTCTTCTTTTCTTCTTTTTATTACTCCATTTGGTTTGGGGGAGGGGGCAGGGGTAGGGTGGGAGTAGGAGGGGGGGAGGCAAGACAACCATTTACAGTAAAAAGAGAAACTTTTGCGGTGTATGATTTGACCGCCAAAGAATGCCATTTTTCTTTAGAAGATCTTTTAGGAGAGTTAAACTTCCTAAATATCGAACTTAAAATTATTTATTTAATTATATGGAGATTAAAAATGTAATGATTTTCATTGATAGAACTTTAGGAATTAAAACACATATAACATATAATTAATTTGAGGTGATGAAAGCACTACAAAAATCATAAAAAAGCAAAACATTGTTTTTATTTTTATGTAGTTGATATGCTATATATAGAAAGAGCAACAACTAAGTAAGTCATTATTTTCTATTCATCAATCTCTACAATTCAATTCACTTTTGTGCAGTCAACATTTGGACTAATATCAAAAGGAACATTGGCACCACATTTCCCAGGAATACCAGCGGCACGACTGAGTTCATCTCCGGTAGCACGAGAGGCAAGACTCTTCACACACGAGCACGCGCTCTGGCGGTCCGCGGTGGTTGTTGCGGTAGAGATGAGGGATTTAACCCCATCGCAACAATCAGATGGCAGACTAAAACCAAACAACACATAAGTAAGACATGGTTCCAGGTTGCTGTACACCGTGCCGCATGTTAGCTCCGCCTTAGCCGGTGGTGCGGCCACCATCATGCAAATTATGAGGAAAGAAAGAAATTTCATGCTTAGCATTCTAGGGATAATTAGTTGAGTTTTACTATGTTTTGATGAAAAGCTTTGGCAAGAGATGATATTTATAGACACTGCCGCACTGGACTTTGATTTCTCCTTTGTTGACTGTTATTTATTGTTTGGCTTAGCCTTCTAGAAAAATATGGTACATAAATAATTAGTAGTATACAAGTAGGGGAAAATGAAGTTTTTTCTTCTTCTGTAGTATATTTTAATAAGTTTCTTTTTTTTTCCCTTCTAGTTTATGTTATTTGTTGTTATGGTTGGGTGAAACTAAAATTTAGTTCTTGTCAGGATTAGAATCTAGATCTGATTATCTTGATATTTATTTTATTTCATTGTTTGACTCATTGGATTTTCCTAAATAGAACTTTTGACTTTAAGATATTTTCTAATTTATGAATTTAAATTTGTATCTTAAGATACTTCATTGTTTTTGGTCACTGAAATATAAATATTTCCATATAAGATTATCCCTTATTTCCAAAATTTGGAATACGAGGTCGCAAAAATTAATTCTTTCATTGCTTTAGGACAAGTGATATTGAGTTTTTGATAATTGAGGAATTACAAGACAATTAATTACTCTTAATGCCCTTAGCTCTTTTAATTATTCTTAGTTCTGTCTAAATGATTTATTTTACTTTCATTGTGTTTTCTGTCTAAATTATAAGGAGGACCATATATAATTAACAATATTGTGTAAATATAGGACATTTCATCTAGTTAATACTCTTTACCCAATTTAGTACATTTGGATTTGATTTTACTTCATTCGATTTAATTCATCTGAAGATTTTAGACATTGAAGTCTTACCTAAATTGAATTCTTGGCTCCATATTTGAGGGATCTATTTGGAGTTTAGCTTGTCATTAATTAAATAGAGATGAATAAAATATCATCTATCCTTTGAGATTTTTTCTTATACCCTAAGTGTGGAGACGATTTCCTCATCAATTCCTTTATATCTTTGGGCTTTTTCACTTTTAGATCGCGCAAGAAACTATATATATATATATATATATATATATATATATATATTTATATATATATATATATATATAGATATATATATATATATATATATATATATATATATATATATTTGGTAGTAAAAAAGTGCATAAAATTTATATAATTATTGTACATAATATATAGAATATAAAATAAATAAATATACAAATAATATATATAATATATATATTTTTAACTATTATTTTGAAAGTGGTTATACAATGTCACGTTTCCTTTATCTTTTCATATATAGCTTAAGCCCAGTTAGATGATATTGGAAGAAGAGCCTCGTCGTCTCGCGGACTGATGACATCAATATTAGTCAGTCTAGCTCGTGACGTTATGTGACGACTCAAAGGCTCATCACCATAATCTCCCTTTCTTTGTGCTTTCGAGGCCTTGAAAACCTCTTATTTGGTTGCCTCGATTTGCATTGGCAGTCCAGGCGCGAAACCGAAAATATTTTACGTGGAAATACATGAATTTTGTTTTAAAAACTATGAATTTTGATAATAATATTGCTATAGTTGACTTTGGTCAATATTTTGAGTAAACGGACCCGGATCCGTAATGTGATGGTCCCGGAGGGTCCGTAAAAAAATATGGGACCCAGGCGTATTTCCGGAATCAAAATCCGAGGTCCCATGCCCGAGTACGGAACTTTTGAAAGAATTTATTTATCTGAAAACGATATGAAAAATCTAAATAAAAATGAGTTAGAAAGTAATGGTATCGGGCTCGTATCTTGGTTCCGACGCCCGGTACAAGTCTTAAATGAGCGTTAGGCGCTATCTGTAAAGTTTGGTTGAAAACAGACGTTATTTAAAGTGTTTCAGATTAAAAATGGGAAATTTAGAAGTTATGATTTTTGAAATGAAATTAGAGTTTTAGAGGTTGATTATTTGATTTTGATGTTATTTTAGCGATTTGATCGCTCGAGCAAGTTCGTATAATGATATTGAGTTAGTGTGTGTGTTAGGTTGGGAGCCCTGAAAGCTTAGGAGTGATTTTGGAGGTGGTTCGGGGTGGTTTTGCTCTTAAAAACTTAGCAGATTTTCTGCAATTTGTGCACAGACCTTTTCCTCTATGCGATTGCATAGGTGTGTCTATGATCGAATAGAGTCCGTTTGAAGTCCCCCATTTTTTGTTTCATGCGATCGCATAGCCTGGCCAATTCCTTCAGCGCGAACGCATGCCTATTCCTGCGATCGCACAACACAAACTAGCCCAGGACCTTCAGCCCCATTTTTCTCTATGCAATTGCACCTCCCCTTTTTCAGGGTGCCAGGGTGTTCTCGAATATAGATTTGAGTCCCAGCTATCATCAGCTGAGGATTAGGGCGTCTAATGTCCCTAAGACAATATTTCACACACGGTATGGGCATTATGAGTTTTTGGTCATGTCGTTTGGGTTGACAAATGCCCCGGCGGCATTCATGGAGTTGATGAACCGAGTGTTCATGCCCTATTTGGATTTGTGTGTGATTGTATTCATTGACGACATTTTGATATACTCCCGCAGTCGAGAGGAGCATGAGCAGCACCTCAAAGTGGTTCTTTAGACTCTGAAGGATAGTTAGTTGTATGCCAAGTTCACGAACTGCGAGTTTTGGTTGAGTTCAGTCGCATTCCTGGGTCATGTCGTGTCAACAAAAGGTATTCAGGTGGACCCGAAGAAGATAGAGGCAGTCAAGAACTAGCCTCGACTAGCTTCAGCTACAGAGATCCGGAGCTTCTTGGGGTTAGCTGGTTATTACAGACGCTTCGTGGAGGGGTTTTCATCAATCGTAGGCCCGATGACTAGATTGACCCAGAAGGGTGCCTAGTTCAGGTGGTCAGATGAGTGCGAGGCGAGCTTCCAGAAGCTCAAGACAGCTCTGACTACGGCACCGGTATTTGTTTTGCCCACGGGATTTGGGCCTTATACTGTTTATTGTGACGCCTCCCATGTCGGGCTTGGCGCAGCGTTGATGCATAACGACAAGGCCATAGCATATGCTTTGAGGCAGTAGAAGATCTACGAGAAGAATTATCATGTTCATGACCTATAGTTGGCAGCCATTGTTCATGCCTTGAAGATCTGGAGGCATCATTTATATGGTGTGACGTGTGAGGTATACACGGATCACAAGTGCCTTCAGTACTTGTTGAAGCAGAAAAAGATGAATTTGAGACAGCGGAGGTGGTTGGAGTTGTTGAAAGACTATGATGTTTCTATCTTATACCACCCGGGGAATACCAATATGGTGGCCAATGCATTGAGTAGGAAGTCCGCCAGCATGGGTAGTCCTACCTATATTCCGGTCAGCCAAAGACCGCTTGCTTTGGACATTCAGGCCTTGGCCAATAGATTTGTGAGATTGGATATCTCTGAGCCTAGCAGGGTGTTAGCTTGAACAGTTGCTCATTCATCATTGATGGAGCGTATTCGGGAGCGACAGTTTGACGATCCCTATTTTTGTGTCCTGAGATACGCGGCGCAGCGGGGAGGTGCCAGGGAAATGACTTTGGGAGATGATGGTGTATTGAGATTTCAAGGGCGAGTTTGTGTGCCCAACTTTGATGGTATACGATAGTCAATCTTAGCGGAGCCCCACAGTTCTCGGTATTCTATTCACCTGGGCACCGCAAAGATGTATCAGGATTTGAGACAACATTATTGGTGGTGCAGGATGAAGAAAGACATTGTCGCATATGTGGCTCGTTGTCTGAATTGTCAGCAGGTTAAGTATGAGCATCAGAGGCCCGGTGGGCTATTTCAGAGGATTGAGCTTTCCGAGTGGAAGTGGGAGAGAATCACCATATATTTTGTTACTGGCCTTCCGATGACTCGGAAGAAGTTTGATTCTATATGGGTTATTGTTGATAGGCTGACAAAGTCAACGTATTTTATTCCAGTTGCCACCACCTATTCGTCCGAGAGATATCCCGATATCTATATCAGAGAGATCGTTCGCCTTCATGGGGTTCCCATATCTATTGTTCACCTCGCATTTCTGGAGAGCGGTACAACATGAGTTGGGCACCCCGGTTCAGTTGAGTATAACATTTCACCCCCAGACAGACGGCCAGTCTGAGAGGACTATTCAGATTCTTGAGGATATGGTCCGAGCCTGTGTTATTGATTTTGGAGGCTCGTGGGACCAATTTGTGACTTTAGAAGAGTTTGCCTACAACAACAGCTACCAGTCCAGCATTCGGATGGCTCCGTATGAGGCGTTGTATGGTAGGCGGTGTTAGTCCCTAGTCGGATGGTGTGAGGCGGGAGAGGCTCGCATATTGGATAAAGATCTACTACAGGAGGCCTTGGATAAGGTCAAGATCATTCAGGACAGACTTCGGTCAGCTTAGTCTAGGCAAAAGAGTTATGCAGATCGTAAGGTCAGGGATGTTGCTTTCATGGTTGGAGAGCGAGTATTGCTCCGGGTATCGCTTATGAACGGTGTGATGAGATTCGGGAAGAAGGGCAAGCTTAGCCCTAGGTTTATTGGCCCATTTGAGATTCTTGACCGCGTGGGGAAGGTGGCTTGTAGACTTGACTTGCCGCCTAGCTTGTCAACTGTGCATCCGATTTTTCACCTATCCATGCTTCGGAAGTATCACGGCGATCCCGCCCACGTGTTAGATTTCAATACTGTCCAATTGGACAAGGATCTGTCATGTGAGGAGGAGCCGGTGGCTATTTTAGACCGGCAGGTTCGAGAGTTGAGGTCGCAGAGTTCTCCTTCAGTGCGTGTTCAGGGGAGAGGTCAGCTTCCTAAGGCATCGACCTGGGAGTCAGAGTCTGATATGCGGAGCCGTTATCCCCATCTGTTCCCCGACTCAGGTACTTCTTTTTTTTGTCCATTCGAGGATGAACGATTGTTTTAGAGGTGGAGGATGTGACGACCCTAAGGGTCATCACCGTAATTCTCCCTTTCTTTGTACTTCCGAGGCCTTGAATACCTCTTATTTGGTTGCCTCAATTTGCGTGCACAGTCCGGGTGCGAAGCCGGAAAATTTTATGTGGAAATACATAAATTTTGTGTTAAAAGCTGTGAATTGTGATAATAATATGCTATAGTTGACTTTGGTCAATATTTTGGGTAAACGGACCCGGACCCATGATGTGACGGTCCCGGAGGGTCTGTATAAAAATATAGGACCCGGGCGTATTCCCGTAGTCGAAACCCAAAGTCTCAGGACCGAGTACGGAATATTTGAAAGAAATTATTTATCTGAAAATTATATGAAAAATCTAAATGAAAATGAGTTATAAAGTGATGGTATCGGGCTCGTATTTTGGTTCCGACGCCCGGTACAAGTCTTAAATGAGCGTTAAGAGCTATCTATAAAGTTTGGTTGAAAACAGACGTCATTTGACGTATTTCATATTAAAAATGGAAAATTTAGAAGTTATGAATTTTGAAATAAAATTATGAGTTTTAGAGGTTGATTCTTTGATTTTGATGTTATTTTAGCGATTTGATCGCTAGAGCAAGTTCGTAGGATGATATTGAGTTAGTATGTGTATTTGGTAGGGAGCCCCGAGGGCTCAGGAGTAATTTTGGAGGTGGTTCGGGGTGGTTTTGCTCTTAAAAAAGTTAGCAGATTTTCTGCAATTTGTGCACAGACATTTTCCTCTATGCAATTGCATAGGTGTGACTGCGATCGCATAGAGCCCGTTTGAAGTCCCCCATTTTTTGTTCAATGCGATCACATTGTTACCCCTGCGATCGCGTAGCCTGGCCAATTCCTTCAGTGCGAACGCATGCTTATTCCTGCGATCGCACAACACAAACCAGCCCATGACCTTCAACCCCCTTTTTCTCTATGCGATCTCATCCCTAGCTCCGTGATCCCATAGAGCATTTTTGCCCAGTGATTTTAAAAGCATATAAACAGAACAATGACGGGATTCTCACACACTTTACTCACGAACCCTTCTTCTTCACCCTCCGTTGAAGAGTCTCAAGCTTCCTTTCCTCCATAACTCTTGGGGTAAGTAATCTTAACATCGTTTCTTCACTATTTCATCATCCAATTACTAAAATCCTAGCCTAAAAACATGAAATCATGGTAGAAAGTAGGGCTTTTGGGTAGAGTTAGGTTTTTGAGAATTTTGGGCGATTCAACCTCAATTTGGGGTCGAATCTTAAAATAAATTATATGTTTGAACTCGCGGGGTTATGGGTGATCGGAATTTGCTTCGAGCCTCGAGTTTGGACCATGTGGGCCCGGTGTCGGATTTTGGTATTTTTGGAAGAATGATAGGAAATTCATTTCTAAGCTATGGAATGGTGTCTTTGAGTTATTATTGATAATATTGAACTAATTATGGCTAGATATAGTTATTTCGGAGTCGGATTCTAGAGGAAAAGCGGTGTTAGAGGCTTGATTGCTATTTTCGGACCGAGGTAAGTATTTGTTCTAACTTTGGCTTGAGGGATTATGATTAGGATGTTATTTGCTACGTGTTAATTGTGGAGTACGATGTATAGGCATGGTGACGGTTATCTATACACCGGAGTCTAGCATGATCGTGAGCCGTAGTTGCTTTTTAATTTCGAAAGATGTAAACTGGTTGAGCTAATTACTTGCTAATTTAATGATGAAGTGATAGTTGAGAAGAAAATGAGTTGAAGAAGGAAGTGTGGTATTTTTCCCTTGCCGTGACTTAATGTTTACTTGTTCTCCCTTACCGGGACGTATTGTTGAATTGTTTTCCCTTACCGGGATAGTTGATCTTGTTGTATGTTCCCCTCTTCGACTGGTTGTGATCGTTGATTGGGTGAGGAAGAGCGATTATGCACGAAGCGTCTTTCCGTGCCATGTTTTGACTATTTGAGCACGAAGGATCATTCCGTTCCTTCATATGAGAGTTACGTGAGGAAAAGCACGAAGGGTGATGCCGTGCACTATATTTGACAGTTTTGGTGAGAATTAAGAGTAAAAGCACGAAGGTTGGTGCTGTGCAGTTGTTGTTTCACTGGATCTCTTCATTTAATATTAATCATTCAGTTTCCATTTCTTTGTTCGATGGCCTTATAATTGAACTGTTACACCCCACACCATGTCCCTTCCCCATTATCTGTTTAAATTTTGTTATCTTTCCGATATTGTACATATATCTATACAGGTTGATTGTGGTAGGTCCGGTCTAGCCTCGTCACTACCTCGCCGGGGTTAGGCCAGGCACTTACCAGCACATGGGGTCGGTTGTGCTGATGCTACACTTCTGTGCCCTTTTGTGCACAGGTCAGGAGATAGCTTATAGACCGCAACAGTAGCTTGGGAGCGCGCCTTCAGTCCAGAGACTCCTAGGTAGTTCGTTGGCGTTCGCGGGCCCTGAGTCTCATCTATTTCATTTCTGTTTGTCTCATTGTATCGAAACAGACTTCTTATGTACTTCTTTTCAGACTGATGTTTTAGTACTCCTTTTATTAGTCCGTGAGTAGTGACACCAGATACTGGGTAGCGACATGTTATAATCTTCTGCACTTTGCTATTATTTTTGTTAGAAAGTCTTTCGCGTATTTTTAATTAATTATTTCAGTTATTATATTGTTTTAGATTAAAGTTTTGTGAAATATTTTAAAAAAAGTTGACTTGCCTAGCTCCGATATTAGGCACCATCACGACTGTTGATGGTAAAAAAAATCCGGGTCATGACACGTTAGGAGCAGAGCTACAAAATTATCTACGAGTTCGATCGAATTAGTAATTTTCAAAATCATCTATGAATTCAATATTTTAGTTTAAATTTTATATTTTCATAAAAAATTATTAATATGTATAAAATTAAATTTAAAACTCAGTTATTATTTATCCTACAATTTAGAAGCTATAGAATTCATATCCCGACTCAACTTATGTGTGACTCTACTATTTGTTGATCCAACTTGCTATTGGTATTGATTCTAAATTCTAATGTGTTATATCAGCTAAAAGCCAACTTCGCACGGACAATAGTGACCATTAAGAAAACTAGAAGTCTATGAAGACCCTCCCCCTCCCCCCCTAAACCCCAAACCCCCTAATCTTTATTTTGCTGACCAGGAGAAATTTTATTTTGAGTGAGACTCAACCAACAAATATGATGCACTTTACCTATTTGACAAATGGAAATATGAGTCCCACATGTCTTCATCCCCTTTCTCTATTCCCTCTCTCATATTTGTACCAATTTTACGGAATGACAAAATGAAAAAGTAGTCACTTTTCCCCTCTATGTTATACTCATTTTCTAAAAGGAACGGAACAGGTGGATTTTCAGGGTCGTTGGTTGAAGCTTATTAATCTGACATCTAATTTGTGTCGGGTGTATATATGTATATATATCGGGTTAGTTCGAATTTTATAATTATTAAATCAAATTAATAGTGTCAGGTTATAAAATCTAAAAATCAAACTAAATCAATAAAACTCGAATTTTTTACTCTCGATTTTTCTCGGGTTTTCGGGTTATTCGTGTTTTTTCGGTAAAATCTCGTATAACAAAATATATAATTGTGCTCAAATTATTTCTTTAGTCTTAATAAGATACAACTATATAAAGTATTTTCCAAGAAAATAATATAAAATATGAGATATATCATCATATTTTCCTAATATATTCAAGTCCTAATATCTAAAAGTACTAAGTCTCGCTAAAAAAGTAAACTAACAAGGGATATTAATAACATGATTAACGCTAAAGAAAAAATAAAAATAGGTTACGCAGTTTTATCTAAATTATTGCAAAACAAAAAATAGATATTCAATACATTCTCGTCCGTAGTATTGAATTGAATGTCTTTTGTTTGCATTAGTATTGGTTTGATTTCGATTTGGGATTTTGTTAGCACTATTTAATTTATTAATGTTAATGGCTATACAAATTATTGGAACATTTTAAAGTTTTAAGTTCAACCTTAAAATAGTACCTCAAAAGTTAAAATTATGAAATCTTTTAAAAAATATTTATAAATTACATCACAATAATTATATTTATATATTAAATATATCAAAAATTTCAATATATATAATGTCGGGTTGGTTTGGTTTCGGTTTGACTTTCTTTAGTTAAAACCAAACCAAAACAAATTATGATCGGATTTCTCCAACACCAAACCAAATCAAACCAAATCATAGTCGAGTTTTTTTTCTCGGTTTGACTTGAATTATCGTGTTCATGCAATTTGTCGGTTTCCTTTGTACACCCTTATGTACACTAATGTAAACTCAACTCCTATTTCATCAGATCCGGGATATGATATGGTTCCGAAGGATGAACCGGATATGGACAGTTTCAATAAAATTTCATTCTTGAACAAAAATCCATTTTTTGATTTATTTCATCTATTCTATGATCGGAACAGGGGAGGATACACGTTACACTACGATTTTGAATCAGAAGAGAGATTTTGTTGCTTGGATACAACTTTGAATATCTTTAACTTTGTATTTTATTTTCTGTAATAATTGAAAATTATTGGATTCTTAGTGGCATATGCTAAATTTGAATCGTTGTTTGAGTTGAAAGTGTTAATTAAATATTTGATGGTTGGATTATGTGAGATAACGTTGGAGAAGGAGAGGAACAAAATGTATTTGACTCAAAATTAAAGAGATTGTTATGAAATAGAAGATTCTTACACTTCTATTTAAGGTGAATGTCTTTAATGTATTTAATTAGAGAGATTTTAGAGTCCTATTATTGGTAGCAAGATCTTCCTCCTCCCTATAAATAGAGGTGCTCTCTACCATTGTAATTCACCCCTCTCAACTCAATAAGAAGAACTCTCTCTACTCTTCTCTCTATTGCTATTGTTCTTGTTCTATTGTTCTTGTCTTTTGCTTTAGTTTATAACACGTTATCAGCACGAGACTCTACCGTCTCAAGTATCATTCTCGAAAATCCAAGGTATTTTCCCTCTTCCTAATTTAATTTTCGAGTATGTCTGACATTATGAAAAGAAAGTTCGTTGCCCTTGAAATTTCGGGCAAGAATTATATGACATGGGTGTTGGATGCTGAAATCCACTTAGATGCTATGGGTCTCGGAGACACCCTCAAAGATAAAGAAAAAGCATCCACCCAAGATTGTGCGAAGGCCTTGATTTTCTTGCGCCACCACCTTGACGAAGGTTTGAAGATTGAATATCTCACCGTCAAGGATCCACTCGTTTTGTGGAACAGCTTAAAGGAGAGATATGACAACCTGAAGTTGGTCACTCTGCCACAAGCACGATATGATTGGGCCCATCTGAGGCTACAGGACTTTAAGTCCGTTTCTGAATATAATTCTGCTATGTTCAAAATTACTTCTAAACTGAAGCTATGTGGAGATAACATCTCCGATTACGATATGCTTGAGAAAACGTTTACAACGTTTCATGCCTCCAATATGGTACTGCAGCAACAGTACCGAGAGAAAGGCTTTACGAAGTACTCTGAATTGATTTCTCTCTTACTAGTGGCTGAGCGAAATAATGACCTGCTCATGAGAAATCACGAAAATAGACCAACTGGGTCTACACCACTGCCTGAAGCAGATATGGTGCACTCGCATTATGCCAAACATAAAAGGGACCATGATCACGGTCATAAACGGGGTCAAATCCAAGGACGTGGACAAGGAAGAAATTCCAAAGAAGTCTGTCACCCCCCAAAGAGAGATAACCACCGAAAGCAGAAACGGGATCCCGAAGATCCTAAGGCAAATAGTTCAGAAACTATATGTTATCGTTGCGGTGGGAAAGGGCACTGGTCAAAGATTTGCCGTATACCAAGACACTTGGTTGACCTTTATCAAGCATCTCGAAAGAGAAAAGGCCCTGAAACAAACTTTGTCTATGACGACAATGAGGACATCACCCACCTGGATGTGGCAGACTTCTTTGAGCAACCCGATGGAAAAATAGACCACCTAATCGGCGATGGATCCGTGATGAAAGAAGATGGAGTTATTTGATTTTGTTCTACTTATTTGTATTAGTTAGTGAATAATCTAATAGTCATTAGTATTAGCTCGTATTAGCTAGTTCATGATGCAATGTTAGCAGTAGTTCTTTAGAATATCTTCAATATGCTCAAATATCAATAAAACTTTTATTTTCCAGTGGGGGTAATCGACTAGCCTGAAAAACTAGTCGATTATCAACTATTTTCGCATTAAAGTTGAAAAAAAAATTGATCAACAATCGATTGTCGTTGACTAACAATCGATTGTCTTGAAACAGTGAGGTCTGGAAATTTTCAAAAATAGCCAACAATCGATTGTCTTTGTCTAACAATCGATTTTCTTGAAACAGTGAGGTCTGGAATTTTTCAAAAATCACCCACAATCGATTGTCTATATCTAACAATCGATTGTCGTTAGGCAGTGTAATCTGGAATTTTTCAAAAATCATCCACAATCGATTGTCTATGTAAAACAATCGATTGTCTATGTTCCAACAATCGATTGTGTGGGTTTAATAATCGATTGTCTTATGAAAAACGCTGAAATTTTCAAACTGCAAAGGAATTGATTATGGATAACATATCTGATTTTGTTAGCCAACTGTTAGTAGCAGATTTTGAAAATATTATGTGACACAAAAGAATTGAACTTGCTTATTCTTATGTTCCTGTATTTCTTTTGTATGTCATACCATGGAAAGTAAATTGATCGAAGGCTCCGGAAGAGCCATTGTAACTCTGCCCAAGGGCACGACGTTAATCATAGAGAATGCTATGTTCTCCTCCAAGTCTATAAGAAACTTGTTGAGTTTTAAAGATGTACGCCGGAATGGCTACAAGATTGAGACAATGGATGAAGATAATCTCGAATATCTCGTCCTCACTTCAAAGAATGTCTCCGGCCAAAAAGAGGGTTATTGAGAAATTCCCGTCTTTATCTTGTGGCCTGTATTGGACAAGAATTAGTGCAATTGAGGCACATTCAACAGTAAATCTAAAGAATACTGAGTCCAATACATTTGTACTTTGGCATGATCGACTGGGTCACCCAGGATCAACCATGATGAGACGGATTATAGAAAGCTCATATGGGCATCCGTTAAAGAATTTCAAAATTCTTTCAAGTAATGAATATCCTTGCACTTCGTGTTATCAAGGCAAGCTGATTATCAGACCATCCCCAACAAAGGTTGGGACTGAGTCACCCCAGTTTCTGGAACGTATACAAGGGGACATTTGTGGACCTATTCACCCACCTAATGGGTAGTTTAGGTATTTCATGGTCTTGATAGACGCATCCTGTAGATGGTCTAATGTGTGCTTGTTGCCATCACGCAACCTTGCGTTTGCAAAGTTAATGGATAATAGATGAGAATAATCTTGAACTCTTCATGAAAACGAGGCTGCCCATTTCGGTTTGGGTTCACGCCATTTTGCATGCAACAATACTAGTTTGTCGGCTGCCCACTTCGGTTTGGGGTCACGCCATTTTGCATGAAGCAATGCTAGTTCATCGGCTGCCCACTTCGGTTTGGGGTCACGCCATGTTGCATGCAGCAATGCTAGTTCGTCTCTGACTGACGAATTGACACAAATATTCCCCATTGCAATTGGTTTTGGGTCATGAACCCAATATATCCCATTTAAGAAGCTTTGGATGCGCAGTATATGTGCCTGTAGCACCGCCATCCCGCACCAAAATGGGTTTGCAAAGGAGGTTAGGAATATATGTTGAGTTTGACGCGTCCTCCATTATTCACTACCTCGAAACATTGACAGGAGATTTGTTCACTGCACTATTTGCAGACTGTCAATTTGATGAGACACTTTTCCCAAAATTAGGGGGAGAAGTTGGTGAAACCAAACGGGAAATTTTGTGGAAAAATGTATCATTATCTCATCTTGATCCACATACCTCTATTTGAAAGAAAGAGGTACAAAAGACTATCCATTTGCAAAGAATAGCAAATCAAATGCCTGACGCATTTACGGACTTGAAGAGGATAACGAAATCCCACATTCACGCGGAAAATGTTCCGATCCGTATTGAAGTCCCTATTGGACAAATATCTAGTGTCATATCCAATGAGTCAAATGCACGCCAGAAGCGTGGCAGACCATTAGGTTCCAAAGATCGAAATCCTAGAAAGAGGAAAAAGAACGATCTAAATGACACTATGAAAGAATCACATGAGGACGCTCATGATTTGATTAATTCCGAGATTCACGAAGAATCTATTGAGCCTGAGACTCTTGAAAATACGGAATGCAAGAATGTGAGGATCTCGAACCTCAGACTGTGGTAGTACAAAATTAATTGAGAGCTCTCGAAGAGCCAATTATTACTATGTTGGAGAAACACAATTGAGTATTGTGCTGTAGTAAGTCTCAAAGAAACTTATTCAGTTTCCAAAAGTACACGCGAAGGCGATTGATGATATTGAGACTATAAATAAAGGAAGGCTTTGATTCTCCTATTACTACAACTTGTAGCGGGGTAATTTGTATATGAAAAGCTACCCGCTTTGTTCTCCAGTTTGTACTACACAAATGAAAGAATGCCACAATAAAGTGGATATCTATTGGTATAAAACCCATGTCATAATAAACCCGAAGTTTATTGATAAGTGCACATGTCATGGTGTAAATTTGAAATTTACCAATATTGATAATTTATTCAGTTGACATTCGTGTTAGCCATCTCATTTGAAGTATGATGTGCAAATTCACATAGGTGAATATCAAAGAACTAGAAGTTCTTGTTCTCAGTAATGAACTGACCAACTAAAGAGTTCGGGTTGAAGCCCCTTGATTCTGGAAATATCAAAGGTGAATATGGGCCCATTCACCTGCCATGTATACCACATATGATGCATCTATGATATGGTTACATGCGTCATTGTTATTAACCCGCAGCCTGGCAGTGCTTGCGAGGTAAATCGCTCAGTAATCTAACTTCGAGCATAGTTTCCAGATTCTCTACTCAAGACAGTTCATCTTGATAAGTTGGTTTATATTAAAGTTGGTTTAGCAAGATAATTATTGAGTGCTTCCACTTAATAGCTAAACTGTTCCTTATGAGAACGAAGTTGTATATATCAGTTTGATATAAGTTGTATACGAGAGTATATTCTCCCCTCACAAGTGGTTCAGGGTCAGGAACCAAATAATTTCATCTTATTATTAAGGTGCTGTGTGTATTGACATAATGCACAAAGATGATTTTCCAAAGTTGAGGAAACATGTTAGCTTTACTAACATGAGGGGGAGACATGATAAACACTTGAGAAAGTGTTACATGGGATGAATTTTCATTTGTATATGTATATCCCCGAATATCATGATATGAACCTGTAGTTCATAAAAGGGAAATGCAATTGCAACATATTGCAAAGCATGCTATACGCATTTGCTGACTCAAAGAAAGCAACTAAATGGAAGAGATACAATTCAAGAAGAATTGATTCCATATGAAAGACATGAAGTTTTGAACCTATAGTTCAAATGCTTGAAAGTATAAACGTCAAAGGTATGTATAGTCAGTTTTCGATATCTTATTTGTTTAGTATCACTAATGAAAACTTGATATGCAGCTAAAGTCTATTATGCGACTTATATGACTTAACTTGAAAGATTTAAGTTGCTTGAAGCATATGCAATTCTTGGTCCTGAAGTACCACATCCTAAGTGCAATTTGTGTACATATGTATCTTGCTATAACTATAAGCATGATGGCATTGAGAATGCATCTATGGAGATATTGAAGAGTTATTCCACGACAATATATGAAGATGTTCATATCTATCAAGAATGATGATTTCAAGGTACGGAATATTTATTCAAGTCAATATGGTTGATTTGTCAAATCTCTACCAAAGATCGTTTTGAAGATGATGCACAAGATTGGAATGCAAATGCTCAAGGATATAAATTGATGTACTCATTAGGGGGAGTCAATGCGCGTTGCACTCTTTTTCCCTTACAAGGTTTTTTCCCACTGGGTTTTCCTTGCAAGGTTTTTAACGAGGCAACCAATAGGCGCATATTCAAACATGTGTACTCTTTCCTTACTTTAATTTTTCCCATTGGGTTTTGTTTTAAGGTTTTAACGAGGCACATCATTGAATAGACATTCAAGGGGGAGTGTTATGAAATAGAAGATTCTTACACTTCTATTTAAGGTGAATGTCTTTAATGTATTTAATTAGAGAGATTTTAGAGTCCTATTATTGGTAGCAAGATCTTCCTCCTCCCTATAAATAGAGGTGCTCTCTACCATTGTAATTCACCCCTCTCAACTCAATAAGAAGAACTCTCTCTACTCTTCTCTCTATTGCTATTGTTCTTGTTCTATTGTTCTTGTCTTTTGCTTTAGTTTATAACAGAGATGACGTATGTAAAAATTTAAGGAAAAAAAGGATTGAATATCACTGCTGAGAGAAACAGGAGCATAAGTAGGTAATGTAGGACCCATTCTTCAGTAAAATTGGGTAACAAAAATAAGAAATGAGATGATGAAACTAGGAAAGGGAAATACAGAAGTGTCAGAGAGATAAAACGGAGGGAGCTGACATGTGGGACCCATATTTCCATTTGTCAAATGGATAGTGGTGCCTCACACAACTTTTATTGGTTGAGTCTCACTCAAAATAAAATTTCTCGCGATACACAAGTGTACTCTCAATTTTTTGTATCAAAATTGTTCTTATCACTTTTGATGGTCTATATTAAATTGAATCACTTGGACTAGTATTTGGACAAAAATTTAGTTAAAATTTAAAAAAATTAATTAAAATTATGTTGAAAAATAATATTTGAAAGTTATGTTTGGACATGCATTCCTTTTTAAGAAAAGTTAAAATTTTATGAGTGGAAAAAAAAATTTCACCCAGAAACTACTTTAAACCAGTTTTGAAAACTTGAACTTTTTCTTCTATTACACAATCATATTTCATGAACAAACACTATTTTTAAACAAAAATTGAAAAAATATAACCAAAGTCTATGGTCAAACGAGAGCTCAGTCTCACTTAATAAAACAACTAGTCATATGTACACATGTGTGCATTCGATTTATCGATTTGATTATGGCTCTAATCGATAATTACTTATCGATTATCGATTTGTACATATGCTTATTGTTATCGTTTCAATAAGGTTTCGATTTTTTCGATTTCGATTTATCGATTTTGGGGGCTTACCGATTCGGTTACCGATTACATCAATAAAAAAATTTGCGGGGTTCCACGGAAAGTATATCGCTATAAACGTGCCTAACTCATATGGACAAAAAGAAGCTAAAATAAGACAAACGCCATTTATAATATAAAAATTATGTCACCAAGCACATGTAACAAAACTAAAGTAAGGGATCAAATGTATGCCACCAACACTCTAATGGTATAAAAAAACAAAACAAATAAAACACATCATCACGGCTAATTCTGTTTTCCATTAATTTGAACTTCATTCCCTTGATCTTTAAATATGATCATTCCTTAAATGTGGTAGAGGAAATAATAGGGTAAGGGACTTAGGGTGAAGGAAATGGTATATATTAGAGAAAATAATATTGTATAGCCGCTTTCAAAATAGTAGCAGAATATATATACATTATGTATGTTGTATTAATCTACACAAATAGGTAATTACTCATTTAACAAGTGTATACCGTCTAGGGGTGTGCATTCGATTTATCGATTCGATTTTAACCATTATCGATAATTACTTATCGATTATCGATTTGTACATATGCTTATCATTATCGTTTCAATACGGTTTCGATTTTTTCGATTTCGATTTTTTTGATTTTGATAACAAATAATCGATTCGATTTATCGATAAACCGATTCGAATGGACACCCCTACTCGTAATAGAATGAGCGTTTTGCAGTGAAACACTAAACTCAATTTAGCTATAAACCCTTCTAACTTTAGACTCAATTTGATATTTGATTTAATCCTACTGGTACTAGCTATATACATGGACAATGTGAATTTTGTGTTTCTATACAAGGGATAAAATTTCGCTAAGATTAATAATTGATCTTTTTTTAGCAAAGAGTACAAAGGAAAAATGTATTTGATTCTTCTTCTGTTCAATGTTTAAGTTCTCACTTTCAATGTTGTACGTGTACTTTCATAATTAACGTTACCAACCAAAAAGATCTTGTATGTTTTGGTATTTAGCTTAATGCTAATAGCTATGGCACCTATATATACTGATCCAAGTAAGTTATCCTTGGCCCTTTGGTTTGAAAGGAGAAACTTGCAAGCGCATTAAAGTTAACTCTGTCAATGTATAAAAGTTAATAACTATCTTAAATAGTCTTTGTGCAATAATTATATGGAAAAAGTTGCAAAATATAATTCATGATATGTAGTGTATTGGTCAAAATCTGACCATCACGATCAGATCGCCCCAACATCCCGCCTCAATGACTGTGCAGTGAAAGTCAATAGAGCCTGATCCATCTCTCCTCTGCGACATTTGACAAATCTAAAAGAGTAACGTCTAAAAAACATGACTAGGACATACTGACGACGAGAGAGCGTCGAGTCAAACAATGGGTAAAGGGGTCTCGACTATATATAACCAGAGAATTCCAGCAAGAGGGGGCTTCACCATTCTCCCAAAAAAGAGGGAAGAAATCCTATTTCCTATATATGAGAAAACAGGGAAATGATGTTGGAAACACGTTCTCAAAGCATTATACTAAAACGTGTGTTCATATGTGTAGGTTTTGATGAATGACAAACAAGCGCAAATTGACATATGACGAAGCTCAAGTACAAGCGCACAATTGATATATATATAACGAGATTCAAGCACAAGACCAAGTTTTATAGTTTTACATGAGTCGTTCTTAATTGTGATCTTGATCCGACAACTTGACTCATGACATGGCTTCTCTCGTAAAACTATTTTTACAAAATCATGCATATTTAATTTAATGCTAAATGATTTTAAATCATGCATATTTACTTTAGTCAAAATGATTTTTAAACATGCCTCTTAAATCTGGACTAAGATAATCGATTATGTACTTATGATAATCGATTATGTTAAGCCAAGACTGTATGACAATCGATTGTGAACTAATGACAATCGATTGTGTTAAGGCAGTGAGCATCAGGTTTTTCAAACCTGGATGACAATCGATTGTGAACCTTATGACAATCGATTGCGATGAGGCAGTGTACATCAAAGTTTTTCAAAACTCAGAATAATCAATTGTGAAGTTAATGACAATCGATTTGAAGAGACAGTGTCCATTAGATTTTTCAAAGTCACAAAATAATCGATTGTGAACATATGACAATCGATTGTGTTGAGGCAGTGTCTTCCAGACTTTTTCAAAGTTATTAAATAATCGATTGTGAGTATATAACAATCGATTGTCAAGAGGCAGTGTCTAAAATGATTTTCAAAGTCTGATAAATAATCGATTGTTAACATTGCACAATCGATTGTGAAGCTGACCGTTGTCGTAAAGTTTTCAAATACCGTCAGGTAATCGATTGTTGATTTTGTACAATCGATTGTTGAAATTAAAATCTGGAAAGGATTTTTTGAACGTTGCTGAATAATCGATTATTGATTTTGTATAATCGATTGTTTTACGTAAAATCTGGAAATGATTTTTGAACGTTGCTAATAATCGATTGTTGATCTTGGATAATCGATTATTACGCGTAAAATCTGGGATTGATTTCTGGAACGATTGGCAAACAATCGATTGTGGCTTCTTGACAATCGATTGTCATTCAGTAAAATTAGCAACTCTTAATTGGCAATTAGGCAACGGTAATGCCAAGTTTTTCAACTATAAATACAGCTTCATTTCAGTGTTTTAAACACAATAACACACGACAACTGATCATACAATTGCTATAAGCTTGCATACTTTATTGCTAATCATTTTTTATTCATTACTAAGTTTTGAGAGCCATATTCTTGTCCAAAGTTGTTGTGATCTTGTGCTTACTTCTTTTACTCATATCTACTCATTAAGGAGTGTTTTGTTTGAGTGTTTTAGTGTTTTGTACACTTGTAAGAGAATTGTGATTCTCTTGTTGTAAGGAACTTGTGTTTTCTTGGTTGAAGTTTTGGAGTGTTATATCTCCGAGCAAAGGTGTTAAGGCGTGTGTCCTTAAGTTGTAAAGGTTTGTTGAGCACCCGTAAGCTTGACAAGTTAGTGGAAAATCTCGAGAGAGTCTCTCGGGGACTGGACTAGCCACGTGTTGTGGTGAACCAGAATGCATCGGTGCGTTCTTTCCTTTTGTTTATTTAACACACTTATTTATTTCCTGCAAATTTTAATTTCCGCAAGTTTACGCTAAATTTTATTATAACGCTATTCACCCCCCCTCTAGCGTTAAGCGTATTATCTAACAATTGGTATCAGAGCCCAACTCTCTGAAGACTTAGCAGTTTGAGAGAACCGTCCATGGCTTCTACTCGTGACTCTTTTGCAAGAATTGATGAAGGACAATGCTCCACACGACCACCTCTATTCAACGGTACAAACTATACGTACTGGAAGGAGAGGATGAAAATCTTCGTTCAAGCAAACAACTTTCATCTCTGGAAGGTGATAACGAAGGGAAATCAAATTCCAACCAAAAAGGTTGAAACCGAATGGGTTCCCAAGTCCGAAGAAGAATATGACGCGGATGAAATCCGAAAGGTGCAAAATAATGCTAAAGCAATTAATTTATTATATTGTGCTGTAAATGTTGACGATTACAGGAAAATATCGTGTTGCACAACGGCGAAGGAAATGTGGGACAAGCTGGAAATTACGTACGAAGGTACGGACCAGGTAAGGGAAGCCAAAATTGATTTCCTAACCCATGCTTATGAATTATTTCACATGAAGGAAGGTGAAAAGGTGGATGAAATGTTTGAACGATTTTCAATAATCGTAAATGATCCACATGCTCTCAAGAAGACATTCACGGATAGAGAACTTGTTCAAAAAATTCTTAGAAGTCTCACTCCGGCATGGCGATCAAAGGCCGATGCGATTCAAGAGTCCATTGGCGTCTCAAATGTAACCATCGACGCATTAAGAGGTAATCTTAAGACTTATGAATCTACTATACTTAACCCTCTTGTTGATGATCAAAGGAGGCAAAGAATCGCTCTTAAGGCAAGCACAAGCCAACCTCAAGTTGATGAGGACGGAGACAACGAGTTTGGACTCGTTATCAAAAGATTTCAAAAGTTCATGCGAAAGGAGTATGAACGGAAGGGCAAAAAGCAAGGCGAACAAATAAAGTGCTATGAATGCGGTGAAACCGGGCACATCAAATCAAATTGCCCAAACATCAAAAAGGAGAAGAAACCTTTTAAGAAGCAACGTGCATACATTTCTTGGGGAGGAGACTCCGGAGATGAGTCAAGCGAAGAAGACGAAGACGAAGCCGCAAACCTTTGTCTTATGGCGCAAGAAGACAAGCAAGATGAGGTATGTCAAATCTCTTCTAAAAACTTCTTTACTCTTGAAGAAATGCGAACTGCTTTTGATGAGCTATATACTGAATTTATTAAGGCTTCAAAAACTGTCAAGAGCATAAAAGAAAATGCTTCTCTAAAAGAAAAAGATTTTCAAAAACAGCTTTCTTTGAAAGAAAAGGATTTAGAAAAACTGGTTTTAGAAAATGAGAAGCTGAAAGAGGAAAACAAGTTTTTCGGAAAAAGAAGCGCCGACAAGCCCGAAAGTTCTATTAAAAATTGTTCTTCTTGCATGCATCTCAAAAATGAGGTAGATAGACTTAAAGGTACCTTAGATAAGTTTAATTCTTCTCACAAAAATTTGAATAAGGTCCTTGTTAATTTGAAATCAACCAAGCATGGCATAGGCTTTAAGAATGAGCCTAAAGAAAAGGTTGAAGCCAAACCCCAACCACCTAAGGCTCAACCTAGGATGAATAAAACAAATGCTTATCCTAGAAATAGCAATCCTAGAACAAATATGCATGCTAGACCAAATGTTGAACATTTTAGAAGACCTAGAAATAACTTACCACCTAGAAATGACTACCCTTGATATGATGCATATTCTAGGCCAAACACTAGAAGGAGTTTTGAACCTTTTAGAACATCTAGACATGACCATTACTCTAGAAATGCTGCTCATTTTAGAACTAATAGTAGGAGAAATGGTTCTCATGAAATGCGCAATAGTCATAATGAAAATAGAGTAAATCATTTTCGTCCATCAAGTTACTATGAACCTAGAAGGATGCATAACCCCAACGTGACTTGTCATTACTGTAGACGCATTGGTCATATTGCTACTGCATGTTTTACACGACATAGACATATCACTCAATCGTATCATTATAATACGCCTAACCCTCAAGGACCCAAAATGGCATGGGTACCTAAAACGCATTAATTTGTTTTGTAGGTATGTTTGAAGGGATCAAGTGTACTATGGTACCTTGATTGTGGATGCTCCAAGCGCATGACGGGAGACGAATCCAAATTCCTTCAACTAGAACACAAAGAAGGAGGAAGTGTGATTTTTGGGGATAACAATAAAGGAAAGATTATTGGCATCGGATCGGTCGGTAAGGATGAAAATTCCTCTATTAAGCATATATTACTTGTTAAAGGTTTAAAGCATAATCTCTTGAGCATAAGTCAATTATGTGACAAGGGAAATCTTGCCTTATTTGATTCGGATGAATGCTTAGTATTTAGACGTAGTGCTTTCAAAATTATCCTTCGTGGTTTTAGAGTGGATAATATTTATATGGTTGATCTTGCTAATTCCTCACCCGAATATGTGGATTGCCTTATGAGCAAAGAGGATGATACTTGGCTATGGCATCATAGAGTAGCACATATAAACATGCATCTTTTGAACAAATTGATTTCACAAAACTTAGTTATTGGTCTTCCCAATTTAAAATTTGAAAATGACTCTATTTGTGATTCATGTCAAAAAGGGAAGCAAACAAAAGCATCTTTCAAATCCAAAAATATTGTTTCAACTTCTAGACCATTGCAATTGCTTCACATGGATTTATTTGGACCATCTCGCATTGAAAGTCTAGGAAGAAATCGTTATGCTTTTGTGATTGTTGATGATTATTCTAGATTTACTTGGACTTTATTTCTTGCCCATAAAAGTGATGCTTATCAAAATTTATAATATTTCTTTATACGTGTTCAAAACGAAAAGGAAACAACCGTCACTTCAATTAGAAGTGATCATGGGGGAGAGTTTGATCACAATCTCTTTGCGGACTTTTGTGACGAACTCGGTATCGAGCATACCTTTTCCGCTCCACGAACACCACAACAAAATGGGGTGGTGGAAAGGAAAAATAGGTGTCTCGAAGAGATGGCTAGAACCATGCTCGAAGAGGCTAAGATTCCCAAACATTTTTGGGCGGATGCCGTGAGTACCGCATGCTACATCTTATATAGAGTAGTCATAAGGCCAATACTCATGAAGACCCCTTATGAACTCTACAAGGGAAGGAAACCAAATATCTCCCATTTTAGAGTATTCGGTTATAAAGTTTTTATTCATAACAATGGAAAAGATCAATTGGGAAAATTTGATGCTAAGTCCGATGAGGGAATTTTCATTGGTTACTCTTCACGTAGCAAAGCATATAGGGTTTTTAATAAAAGAATCGAAACTGTGGAGGAATCCCCTCATGTTGTATTTTCCGAGAATAATGCTCGCTTGGCGAGAAAGGATTCCGGTTTTGATCTTGTAGGTATTTTAGATAGCTTGAAAGACAAAAAACAAGAGGAAACACCTAAGGAAAATAAAGATGAAATCTTGGAACAACCAACGGAGGAAGCGCCACAATTGGAGAATGAAACGAAAATGCCTAACGAGTGGAGGACAATCAAAGATCATCCACTCGAACAGGTAATTAGCGACGTCGGAGAAAAGGTAAGTACTCGAAATTCCCTTAAAAACACCTTAGGTCATACTGCTTTTGTTTCTCAAATTGAACCAACAACCATCTCCGAAGCAATTGGGGATGAGTTTTGGACCTTGGCAATGCAAGAGGAGCTTAACCAATTCAAACGGAATGACGTTTGGGATTTGATGCCAAGACCCGAAAATCATACCATAATTGGTACGAAATGGGTTTTTCGAAACAAACTAGATGAAAATGGTGTAATCACTAGAAACAAAGCTAGGCTTGTAGCAAAAGGCTATAATCAAGAAGAGGGTATTGACTATTAAGAAACATATACTCCCGTAGCTAGATTAGAAGCTATTCGTCTATTACTCGCATTTGCCTCTTCTATGAATTTCAATTTATATCAAATGGATGTGAAAAGTGCTTTTCTAAATGGTGTTATTCAAGAAGAAGTATATGTTGAACAACCCCCCGGTTTTGAAGATTTTAAATCTCCCGATCACGTTTTCAAACTCAAAAAGGCTCTTTATGGTTTAAAACAAGCTCCCCGAGCTTGGCATGAAAGATTGAGTAAATGTCTATTGGAAAATAATTTCATTAGGGGGAAAGTTGACACCACCCTTTTTGTTAAGCATCAAAACAATGATATTTTATTAGTTCAAATATATGTGGATGATATCATATTTGGTGCTACTAACAATGTCTTATGCAAGGAATTTTCCGATTTAATGAAGAGCGAATTTGAGATGTCTATGATGGGTGAGTTAACATTCTTTTTGGGATTACAAGTAAAGCAAATGAAAGAAGGTACGTTCATTTGCCAAGCCAAATATTGTAAAGAATTGCTGAAACGATTTGAAATGAACAATGCAAAAGCAATGACGACTCCCATGAGCACATCCGATCATCTAGACAAAGATGAGAAAGGTAAGGAAGTCGACACTAAGAAGTATCGAGGTATGATTGGCTCTCTTCTTTATCTTACTGCTAGTCGTCCGGACATCATGTTTAGCGTGTGCTTATGCGCCCGTTATCAATCGTGTCCGAAGGAGTCTCACCTTACTGCGGTAAAACGGATTTTGAAGTACCTCATTGGTACTACAAATGTGGGTCTATGGTACCCCAAAGGTTCTTCATGCCAACTCGTTGGCTATTCCGACTCCAATTTTGCTGGATGCAAATTGGACCGCAAGAGCACTAGCGGCACTTGCCATCTGCTCGGTAGCTCTCTCGTTTCTTGGTTTAGCAAGAAACAAGTAAGTGTTGCATTGTCCACAACCGAGGCTGAATATGTAGCCGCGGGGAGTTGTTGCGCTCAAATCCTTTGGATGAAACAACAACTCTTGGACTATGGCCTAAGTCTTAATCATATCCCTCTTATATGTGATAATACTAGTGCCATATGCTTGACAAAGAACCCCGTTCTTCATTCGCGAACAAAACACATTGAAATTAGACATCATTTTATAAGAGATCACGTTCTCAAGGGCGATGTCGAAATCGAATTTGTTGAAACCTAAGATCAATTGGCCGACATCTTTACAAAGCCCTTAGAGAAAGAGTCCTTCTTCCGAATTCGTAGTGAACTCGGGATTCTTGACTCCACGTTGATCTAAGTCATGCATAGCATCTTTTTATTTTACATGATTTCTAACTTGAGCGTCGGAGACGTCTAACGAATTTTTGCAGGCATCGCCCTAAAGGTAGGGGGAAGTATAAAGCATGACGCGCAATAATCAAGTCTTCTTCAGAAAAATCGGTTTCTGTCGTCTAATAATCGATTATCTCGTATCAATAATCGATTGTACTGCTATTACTTGAGTTATTGTACTCTCTTTAAGTAATCACGTTTCTTTCCAATAAATAAACAAGCTTTATTTACATCTTTGGCATCTTATTACATTTTTTTTGCTAATGGCAAAAGGGGGAAGATAACGGGTATGCACTCTCAATTCTTATTAACGGGTATGCACTCTCAATTCTTATTAATTGAGGGGGAATTCATATATTGAGGGGGAACTAATTTTGCATACTTGTTGCATATATTTACTTGTCTTAAATCGTCATTATGAATTTTCTAATTTGCATATCCCGCTTAAAGTTTGCCATTATCAAAAAGGGGGAAATTGTTGGAAACACGTTCTCAAAGCATTATACTAAAACGTGTGTTCATATGTGTAGGTTTTGATGAATGACAAACAAGCGCAAATTGACATATGACGAAGCTCAAGTACAAGCGTACAATTGATATATATATAACGAGATTCAAGCACAAGACCAAGTTTTATAGTTTTATATGAGTCGTTCTTAATTTTGATCTTGATCCGACAACTTGACTCATGACATGGCTTCTCTCGTAAAACTATTTTTACAAAATCATGCATATTTAATTTAATGTTAAATGATTTTAAATCATGCATATTTACTTTAGTCAAAATGATTTTTAAACATGCCTCTTAAATCTGGACTAAGATAATCGATTATGTACTTATGATAATCGATTATGTTAAGCCAAGACTGCATGACAATCGATTGTGAACTAATGACAATCGATTGTGTTAAGGCAGTGAGCATCAGGTTTTTCAAACCTGCATGAGAATCGATTGTGAACCTTATGACAATCGATTGTGATGAGGCAGTGTACATCAAAGTATTTCAAAACTTAGAATAATCGATTGTGAAGTTAATGACAATCGATTGTGAAGAGACATTGTCCATCAGATTTTTCAAAGTCACAAAATAATCGATTGTGAACATATGACAATCGATTGTGTTGAGGCAGTGTCTTCCAGACTTTTTCAAAGTTATTAAATAATCGATTGTGAGTATATAACAATCGATTGTCAAGAGGCAGTGTCTAAAATGATTTTCAAAGTCTGATAAATAATCGATTGTTAACATTGCACAATCGATTATGAAGCTGACCGTTGTCGTAAAGTTTTCAAATACCGTCAGGTAATCGATTATTGATTTTGTACAATCGATTGTTGAAATTAAAATCTGGAAAGGATTTTTTGAACGTTGCTGAATAATCGATTATTGATTTTGTATAATCGATTGTTTTACGTAAAATCTGGAAATGATTTTTGAACGTTGCTAATAATCGATTGTTGATCTTGGATAATCGATTGTTACGCGTAAAATCTGGGATTGATTTCTGGAACGATTGGCAAACAATCGATTGTGGCTTCTTGACAATCGATTGTCATTCAGTAAAATTAGCAACTCTTAATTGGCAATTAGGCAACGGTAATGCCAAGTTTTTCAACTATAAATACAGCTTCATTTCAGTGTTTTAAACACAATAACACACAACAACTGATCATACAATTGCTATAAGCTTGCATACTCTATTGCTAATCATTTTATATTCATTACATAAGTTTTGAGAGCCATATTCTTGTCCAAAGTTGTTGTGATCTTGAGCTTACTTCTTTTACTCATATCTACTCATTAAGGAGTGTTTTGTTTGAGTGTTTTAGTGTTTTGTACACTTGTAAGAGAATTGTGATTCTCTTGTTGTAAGGAACTTGTGTTTCCTTGGTTGAAGTCTTGGAGTGTTGTATCTCCGAGCAAAGGTGTTAAGGCGTGTGTCCTTAAGTTGTAAAGGTTTGTTGAGCACCCGTAAGCTTGACAAGTTAGTGGAAAATCTCGAGAGAGTCTCTCGGGGACTGGACTAGCCACGTGTTGTGGTGAACCAGAATACATCGGTGCGTTCTTTCCATTTGTTTATTTAACGCACTTATTTATTTCCTGCAAATTTTAATTTCCGCAAGTTTACGCTAAATTTTATTATAATGCTATTCACCCCCCCTAGCATTAAGCGTATTATCTAACAAATGACCCAAAAGAATATATGTAAATCTATGTTCTCATTAATGGATGAGGAAGACAATGTTCGATTCTAATAAGATTAGTCATGTTTCTTTCTTCTTACATGCGCTTATTATCATTAACATTTTGATATGGAATTAATTAGATTTGTCTAAGATTTACCCCTTCATATTTGATTGATTTGTTCAAAAAGGTCTTAATAACTTTTGAGTCAAACAATTTGGCGTCATCTGTGGGGATTTCTAAGTGGAAATTACCTGGTTTCTACCAGATCGAAACCAAAAAGTGCAATCATTCGTCAAAGGGAGTGCGGAGGAAAAATCCAACCCGCATGAGACTCAAAAGCAGCGTAGGAAAGGAAGAAGATCCAAGCAAGATCATGGGGCTCGGAAATCTTCGCCCCATCACCATCTATATACAAAACAAAGCAAATGATGCTACCGACTTGCATTCCACCACCGGATCACCGGACGGGAGCGAAGAAAATCTCATCCTCACCTCCCACTCTTTGTCCAGGCAAGCACATAAGACCCCCGTGCACGAACGTACATAGGGATACCTCGATTAAAGGGAAAAAAAATGCTTCAATGTAGCGGAAATACTTCCTACCGGCAACATCTCTAAGCTGGACAGCAAGAGTCAGACAAGAAAACCGTAAGGCGTACACTGCCTAAATCTGAAAAGGAAACATTAACACCGTGTATTCACCAGCGTTGCGCCATCTAGCGCAAGCGACAAAAAAGAGACTGGGACTCCCACGAAAGATGTCCAACTCCTTAGGAAGTGGGACTGACGACGGGCTGTTATTTCGATAAGTTCGAAATAGCACCCTTTAAGGCCAAGGGCCTTCACCAAAATAGAAGAAGACTTCGACCTCGATCGAAGGCGACATGCTATTATTTCAATAAGTTCGAAATCACATCTCTTAAGGCCAAGGGTCTTCGCCAAAACAGAAGAAGAGTTCGCCCTCGATCGAACGACGACGGGCTGATAAGTTCGAAATAACACCCTTTAAGGCCAAGAGCCTTCACCAAAAGAGAAAAAGGGTTCGAACTCGATCGAACAATGACATGTTGTTATTTCGATAAGTTTGAAATAACATCCTTTATGGCATGGGGCCTTCTCCAAAAGAGAAGAAGATTTCGACCTCGATCGAACGACGACGGGCTATTATTTTGATAAGTTCTAAATAACACCTTTTAAGGCCAAGGGCCTTCGCCAAAAGGGAAGAAGAGTTCGATCTCGATCGAACGACTACGGGCTATTTATTTTGATAAGTTCGAAATAACACCCTTTGAGGCCAAGGGCCTTCACCAAAAGAGAAGAAGAGTTTGACCTCGATCGAATGATGATAGGTTGTTATTTCGATAAGTTCGAAATAACACCCATTAAAGCCAAGGGCCTTCGCCAAAAGAGAAGAAGAGTTTGACCTCGATCAAACGACGACGGGCTGTTATTTCGATAAATTTGAAATAGCACCCTTTAAGACCAAGGGCCTTTCCAAAAAGGAAGAAGAGTTCGACCTCGATCGAACGATGACGGACTGTTATTTCGATAAGTTTGAAATAACACCCTTTAAGGCCAAGGGCCTTCGCCAAAAGAGAAGAAGAGTTTGACCTTGACGAATATGGGTTATTATTTCGATAAGTTCGAAATAACACCCTCCAAGGCCAAGGGCCTTCGCCAAAAGAGAAGAAGAGTTCAAATTCGATCGAACGACGACGAGTTGTTATTTCAATAAGTTCAAAATAACACCCTTTAAGGCCAAGGGCCTTCGCAATAAGAGAAGATGAGTTCGACCTCGATCGAATGACGACGGGCTGTTATTTCGATAAGTTGAAATAACACACTCTAAGGCCAAGGGCCTTCGCCAAAGAGAAGAAGAGTTCGACCTTGATTGAATGACGACGAGCTGTTATGTCTATAAGTTCGAAATAACACCCTTTGAGGCCAGGGGCCTTCACCAAAGAAAAAAAAAGAGTTCGAACTCGATCGAACAACGACAAGCCGATACTTCGACAATTTCGAAATGGCATCCTTAAAGGTCGACAACCACCGGAAGAAAAGAAACACCGGGACTTGCCAAACGAGCCTCTATCTTGCACCAAAACCGTGAACATTCGAAACAATAAGTAATGTACAAGGAAACAACAACAATGACCCAATGAAATACCACTAGTGGGGTCTGGGGAGGATAGTGTGTACGCATACCTTATCCCTACCTTGAAGGAGTATAGAGGCTATTTCCGAAAGACCCTCAGCTCAAGAAGACAAAAAGACAAAAGACAAAAGAAGACAATATTAGTAACACCACAGATATAATATGAAAAAATACGAAAAAAAGGAACAACGTGAAATCAATAAGAATGATACAAAGTAAAAGCAAAATAGTATCCCTACCAAACTAGTCACACAAAGTTATGGCATAAGACAAGACTCGACTACCTCCTAACCTGCAACCCTAATACCCGGCCTCCACATGTTCTTATCAAGTGTCATGTCCTCGAAAATCTGAAGACTCGCCATATCCTGCCTAATCACCTCCCCCCAATACTTCTTAGGCCGCCCCTACCTCTTCTCATGCCCTCCACAATCAGCCGTTCACACCTCCTTACCGAAGCATCTGGGCTTCTCCTCTGAACATACCCGAACCATCTGAGCCTTTCTTCCCGCATCTTGTCATCAATGAGCGCCACTCACACCTTCTCCCAAATATCGTCATTCCTAATCTTATCCATCCTAGTATGCCAGCATATCCACCTCAACATCCTCATTTCTGCTACCTTCATCTTCTGGGTATAGGAAGTACAAGGAAAATAGCAAAGAAAAGAACTTTTATTTATGCAAAGTCACAATGCGGGCTACCGCCGCTTATATATGGCCCAAACCAACCAAAGAGAATGAAAAAACGAACAAATAACAATCGACCAACAAAACAAAAATAAAAACAAAGGACAATATTCTTCATTCGGCGTCATCATCGCCGTCACCATCATCACTATGATCACCATCCCCAAAGAGTTCTCCACTACCATCATCCGCACCTCCGTTAGTTTCAGGCGTCGCTACATCGTATCTACAGTTAATGCAAGCCTCATGAGCTTTTGCTCGCGCTTCTTCATAAGAATCCTCGGCCACCGTGCCCGCCTCTAACAATTCTTGTATATGTCCCACTAGGCTTTAGCATAAACCTAGAGCTCAAACATTTGGCGAGGAACGACAGCGAAAGATGACTCAACCTAAGCCTTTAGTCGCTCGTTCTCCACTTCCAGGGCTGAGACTCAATCTCCCATAACTGACGTTTCCTAATCAATCACGCCAATGCGCTCCTCGAGCCTCGCCTCCCTGAGGGTAGCTATCGCTTTCTCCGTCTCCTGTTCAGATTGGAGTACATGGATGGTATCCTCCAGGGCCATCTCCCTCGCCAAAGCCTCAGACCATGCTCTCTCAATGTTCTCCAACCCAACAACTTTGCTCTCCATCTCGGTCAATTTTCTCATCCACTCCATGCTCATCGCCTCGACCTTGACCAAATTCTGGTCCATCTCCGACTGCATCGACCTCAACCTACCCTGCAAATTCTCGCATTCCATTGCGACCCCCTTGCCCAACTCGAGCTCCTCGTCCTTGATGCAGATTTGCTCCTCGAGTTTGCTCTTGCTGCGGATGGTCTACATCAATTCCCAGTCCCTTTCTCTAACTGCTTGCCAAGAGCCCAATTACTGGGATCCATACTCAGCTGCTCATGCATCTCGCAACATCTGCCATGATAACGATAGTATTTCTCCAGCATCTTCAAGAAATACTTGACCGGATGTTGGCCCTACGAATGCTTTCCACTTCCACCATGTACGCGTGGAAAACAGAAAGACGGGGTTAAACTAGTACTTTCGAAAAGGGCGAACGCCTAAAACAAAAATGAAATGTAATGTACCCTCAAGAACATGACGACCACCTTGTCCCTCAACTCAGCATCGGGAACATCTTGTAGGAACTCGTTCTCAGCGTCGGAGCACAACAAGCTGAAATGCGGTACCAGATCTTCCCCTCCTCCAATAGATTAACGATGGAAGGAATGTGAAGAGTACGGGCCGAGCCCCCCGCATTAACAACTGAATGAGTGAGACCCTCCTCAAACATCCTAACATCGTCGGGTTCCAGATATGACTCAGACTCATAGTCATGAACCACAATGCCTTTTCCCATTTATGCTACCGAGGAGGAAACACGACCCCCAACAGAAGGCGAGGGCATGTCCGAAGTCACAACAGCAGCCCCAGAGGTTTGGTTTTCTACCGCGACAAGGTGATGATCATCAACAACGGTAGGGACTTCTGATTGATCCAAGATGACGGCATGAGTTTCTGATTGCTGATCACGGACACCATAAACTCCAGAAATTATTTCCGCCCCTATGGGAGGAGCCGTAATAACACCCTCCGCAGAGCCCATCTGAGGAGATTCGTCCAGATGAATTACTGTTGGAGGCGTCATCTCAAACTCTATTCTCCATATCTTCGATGGCCCTCTTTTCCCGTATATGGCAACTCGTCCGTTAGGGTAACGACATTGGCTGGGACCTCGTCCTGAGAAGAGACCCTCGCTGGGGTAACCAAGATCACAAATTCGACAGAAGTAGCCCTTGATGAAGATTGTGCAGTAGATATTATGATAGGGCAGCAGATGCGGTTGACTTACGGAAAGCTAGCTGAGATGCCCTTGCTCTACGCACCCTCCCTTGCAACGACGACCGATGCATAAGAATCTAAACAAAGATAAAAAGAGAAGAAGACTGTATGTATAGGCGTCGTCTCACCTGTGAGGGTCCTGCGTCCAAACCTCTCGTGAGAGACCGACCATGTGCGAATTCCCACTGTATGGGGGAGAATGGCCTCCACCTATTCATGAATCCCTTCGATGGGCGGCGGAGGTAATCTCTCAGCTGCAAAGATGGGTCAGTTTAGTACTCGAGGAAAACGTTAAAGCATTTCACTAAATAAAAGTGCAAACTTACGTGCAAACTTACGTGCAAAGTTCCATCTCTCAGGGAATCCGCTTGGGTCCGACACAATGTGTTCGGTCCGCACATAAAAATAGTTCTCACAGAAATGACGGTTGGTCCTGTCATTCATCTTCACCACCAGACTCCTCGGCCCCCGAGGACGCATGTGATTCATCAAACCACAGATTAGCTGAGGAGCGAAAATGCTGAGCATATGGTCCAAGGCGACCTCGCGACCTACAAGTTCCACATACTTGAGCAACATAAGGAATAACTTGTACAGATGAAGTGAAATCTGGGCGGGGAACAATTCTAGAAACATCAAAAATCCACCACCAAAATGGAAGAGGAAGTGTGTACCCTACAATGAAGGGGTAGACGTAGAACACGCAATACCCGGGAGGGTCGAAGTGAACTCTGTCGTCCCCTTCCACCGGCCGCATATCGACGTAACTTGGGATTCCCCACCTTTCCTTCAACTTTACAGTCCCCCTTTCTCTCATTATGGAAGCGATGCGTTCTGGTTCCACCCCGCCACTAAAATGGAAGTCAGTTGCCTCTCTCCTTGGACGAGGCAAGATCTCAGCCACTGCGGGAATCTCCTCATCCTCCGCTGCATCCACCCCTCCGGTGACTGGCACAGAACTTTCCGATACCGAACTAGCGACAGGAAAATTTTCACGAGAAGATTTACTGGCCATTTTTTTAAGAGGAGAATGCACCGAAAGAAGTAATAAGAAGAAGAGACAAAAGATTTCAGTGAACAAGAAGGTGAGTAGAAATTCAAGATGTCAGAAAAAAGCTTTATATGAAGAACTTTCTCAAACAAAAGATGAAGCGAATCAATCAAATGACAAGTTCCCTCTATTTATAAAAGATATAAATTCCCCGAGCACGAAATCCAAGAGTCACCATTTGAATATAATAAGGCACGATACATTTCATTCTCCCAGAAGCGTATGTCATAATGGTGTTAACCACGAACCGACCCTTCAGTGCCAATCAACGTTTCGATTCCAAAATCGCTGCAGCAGTCTGCGAGGACTGAGAGAACCCCACCATTTCGTTAAAAACCCCTAGAATGCGACTAAGGAACAGACAACCATATGCCAGATTTCTCTCGACTGAGTAATGAGCATGATCCGTCCGTTGAAGCCAACATAGGACGACTCCGACAGACGGAGGGACTGTGTTGGTCAAAATCTGACCACGACCAGGTCGCCCCAACATCCCGCCCCAGTGACTGTGTAGTGAAAGTCAATAGAGCCTGCTCCATCTCTCCTCTGCGACATTCGACAAATCTAAATGAGTAACGTCTAGAAAATATGACCAGGACATACTGACGACGAGAGAGTGGCGAGTCAAGCGATAGGTAAAGGGGTCTCGACTATATATAGCCAGAGAATTACCGGCAACAGGGGGCTTTGCCATTCTCCTAAAAAAGAGGGAAGAAATCCTCTTACTTATATTTGAGAAAATAGGGAAATGGCCCAAAAGAATACATGTAAATCTATGTTCTCATCGATGGATGAGGAAGACAATGTTCATTCTAATAAGATCAGTTATCTTTCTTTTGTCTTACATGCGTTCATTATTATTAACGTTTTGATCTGGAATTAATTAGATTTGGCTAAGATTCACCCCTTCATCTTTGATTGATTTGTTCAAAAAGATTTTAATTTCTTTTGAGTCAAACAAGTAGACGTCTTTAACTATGAGTACTTAATATTTTAGAATCTACGACTAAAATTTGTGTAAACTGAACTAATTCGTTATAAACATCGCATTATTGAATATTTCTGTTTTTTCATATAAGTGGAGAATGGAGATCATAAGATTAGAAAGTTCTTATACAAAGACAATCAAAACGAGAAGGGTGATTATTTTAAGGGATCATATGACAAATATACTTCGACAGTGGTAAGTCGAATATATACAAGATTAAGAAAAGTAAATTAAATTGCGTAAAGTAGGACTTTCAAGTAGAAGTAACCACCAAAGTGATTAAATTTTCTTAATCACGAGAAACGTACAAATGTATTTGAGGAATTAGGCCGATACCTCTAAATACCTTTTTGAGTTTGATTCTTGATCATTGACCTAACCTTTTAATAACAGCCTTATTTTCAGCAAACAACATATTACATATACAGAGAAATAATAGCAACATCTTATTTGACCTTTGAACAGTCCATATCTGGGCTAATCTTGAAAGGAACACGCGCGTGGCATCGTCCCGCCAGACCGTTGGCGCGGGCAAGTTATTCGGGTGTGGCACTAGAAGCAGCGCCCTTGGCGCACGAGCAAAAGCTCTGGCGGTCCGGTCTAGTCTTGGCAATAGAAATGAGAGATTTAAGCCCGCTGCAGCACTAGGGTGGTAGAGTTCCGCCACCAAGTACGTAACCAATGCATGGCTGGAGGCTACTGTACACAGTGTCACAAGAGAGTAATGCCTCCGTCCGAAGTGCTGCAGTCAACACCGTGCAAATGAGGAGCAAAGAAAGTGGTTTCTTAGGACTTAGCAATTTGGAGCTCGCCATTCCCTTAATTGCAAATATATTCTTGTTGAGAAAAGCTTTGTAAAATTTACGTTTTTATAGTACACGCACAAGTTTTGTTATTTGATTTGGGCATCACAACATGCTGGATATTTCCTTGTATTTTTTCTCTTGTTTTGTTGTTAACTCTAACAGGATTGCGGACAATGTGACAAATTAATCTGATAATGGATAAGTGTTAATTCCAAAAAAACATGTAGGTGTTATAAAATAGAAGTCTATTTAGAGTGAATGTCTAAGAGTTTTAGCTTGAAGCTAAGTCATTCCTCTCCCTATAAATAGAGGTGCTCTCTACCATTGTAAATCACCCCCAAGTATTAATAAGAATACTTCTCTCTCTCCCTATTCTCTCTCTATATTGTTCTTATTCTTGCATTATTGTTCTTGTCTTTATATTATTTCATAACACGTTATCAGCACGAGACTCTACCGTCTCAAGAAGCTCTTTAAGAAGATTAAGCCGCCGTCAATTTCTCCGCATCGGAGCCGCCGTCGTCTGCATCAGTGGAGAAAAGGAAGAAAACATTGAAAATATAATTGGTATACCTTAAAGGTAAGTAATTTACTTTTCCCTTTCAAATTCTTGAAATTCTACGATTTGATTTAATATACAAACAAAGTTTGATTATAACTCTAATGGAGTTTGTAAGAAATTATAACCACATGAAGTGGTAAAATCTCTATGTCCTGCCATGATTAAATTCATGTATGATTGTGGGCAAATAATTGAAAATCCGTCCCATTGAATTTGCTCCATTCCCTTTAGAGAATGTGGAAGCAGTATATGATAAGTCTGAAAGAAGACTAAAATATTACCATGAAGGTATCAATGAATGTGGACGTGGCAAAGAATTCCGTCCAATTGATTTTGCTCCATTCCCTTTAGAGAATGTGGTAGCAGTATGTGATAAGTCTGAAAGAAGACTAATTACCGTAAAGGTATCAATGGATGTGGACATGGCAATAGACGAAGTTATAATCGTCATTATTGTGGTAATGAGAACAATAAGGATTCTCAAAATAATCTTTCACTTTATGAAAATAATATTTGACATGAGATTGTGTAAAGCACATGATTTTGATCCATTCCCTGAAGTGAATGTGATAATTGTAATAGAGCCCGTAAGTATGAACACGCTTTTGATGTAATTTTGGTTTATGTCTGACATTATGAAAAGAAAGTTCGTTGCCCTTGAAATTTTGGGCAAGAACTATATGATATGGGTGTTGGATAATTAAATCCATTTTGGATGCTATGGGTCTTGGAGACGCCATTAAAGACAGAAATAATGCATCCACCCAAAACTATGCTAAGGCCTTGATTTTCTTGCGCCATCACCTTGATGAAGGTTTGAAACTATGCTAAGGCCTTGATTTTCTTGCGCCATCACCTTGATGAAGGTTTGAAGATTGAATATCTCACCGTCAAAGATCCACCTATCTTGTGGAATGGCTTAAAGAAGAGATATGACAACCTGAAGTTGGTCACTCTGCCACAAGCACGATACGATAAGAACCCAAAAGCAAATAGTTTATAAACTATATATTATCGTTGCGGTGAAAACGGGCACTGGTCAAAGGCTTGCCGTATACCATGACTTTTGGTTGACCTTTATCAAGCATCTCGAAAGAGTAAACGCCCTGAAACGAATTTTGTCTCTGACGACAACTTTGACATCACCCACTTGGATGTGGCAGACTTCTTTGAGCAACCCGAGGGGAAGATAGACCACCTAATCGGTTATGGATCCGTGATGAAAGAAGATGGAGCTATTTGATTTTATTTTACTTGTTCGTATTAGTGAATGAATAAACTAATAGCCATTAGTATTAGCTCGTATTAGTTAGTTCATGATGCAATGTTAGTATTAGTCCTTTAGAATGTATCAATATGCTCAAATATCAATAATATTTTTACTTTCCAGTAGAGGTAATCGACTAGCCTGAAAAACTAGTCGGTTATCTCATATTTCGCATAAAAACTGCAAAACAATCGATTGTCAATGATCAACAATCGATTGTCTTTAAAACAGGAATTTTACAAAAACAGTCAACAATCGATTGTCTATGATTAACAATCGATTGTCTTTAAAACAGTTCTGGAATTTTTCAAAAACAGTCAACAATCGATTGTCAATGTCTAACAATCGATTGTCATTAGACAGTAATCTGGAATTTTTCAAAAATCATCCACAATCGATTGTCTATGTCTAACAATCGATTGTCATTAGACTGTAATCTGGAATTTTTCAAAATAGTCAACAATCGATTGTCTATGCTTAACAATCGATTGTCTTAAGACAGTGCTCTGGAATTTTTCAAAAATAACCAACAATCGATTGTCTATGTCTAACAATCGATTGTCTTAAGACAGTGAAGTTTTTCAAAAATAACAAATAATCGATTGTGTGTGTTTAACAATGGATTGTCTATGTTCAAACAATCGATTGTGTGTGTTTAATAATCGATTGTCTTATGAAAAACGCTGAAAATTTTCAAACTGCAAAGTAATCAATTATGGATAACATATCTGATTTTGTTAGTCAACTGTTAGCAGCAGATTTTGAAAATATTATGTGACACAAACGAATTGAAGTTGTTTATTCTCATGTTCGTATATTTTCTTTTATATGTCAAACCATGGGAAGTAAATTGATTGAAGGCTCCGGAAGAGCAACTGTAACTCTGCCCAAAGGCATGACGTTTATCTTAGAGAATGCAATATTCTCCTCCAAGTCTAAGAAGAACTTGTTGAGTTTTAAAGATATCATTCAAAATGGATATCATATTGAGACAATAGATGAGAATAATCTTGAATTCTTCATGAAAACGAGGCTGCCCATTTCGGTTTGGGTTCACGCTATTTTGCATGCAGCAATGCTAGTTCGTCGGCTGCCCACTTTGGTTTGGGTTCACGCCATTTTGCATACAGCAATGCTAGTTCGTCTCTGACTGACGAATTGACACAAATATTCCCCGTTGCAATTGGTTTTGGGTCATGGACCCAATATATCCCATTTAAGAATTTTTGGATGCGCAGTATATGTGCCTTTAGCACCGCCATCCCGCACCAAAATGGGTCTGCAAAGAAGGTTAGGAATATATGTTGAGGTTGAATCGCCCTCCATTATTCACTACCTCGAAACATTGACAGGAGATTTGTTCACTGCACGATTTGCAGACTGTCAATTTGATGAGACACTTTTCCCAAAATTAGGGGGAGAAGTTGGTGAAACCAAACGGGAAATTTTGTGGAAAAATGCATCATTATCTCATCTTGATCCACACACCTCTATTTGTGAGAAAGAGGCACAAAAGATTATCCATTTGCAAAGAATAGCAAATCAAATGCATGACACATTTATAGATTTGAAAAGGATAACAAAATCACATATCCTCGAAGTGAATGTGACAACATCTGATTCACGAATACATATTCATTATTGGAAGAATATGAAGATGAAATTGGTATTAAATATACCACACTCACCCCTAGATGGAGGTTTGAGATGATACCACACTCACCCCTAAAAGGAGGTTTGAGATGATATATGGCATGAATGATCGTTGGTCACGTACCTATTGTACGCCAAAGTATTTTGGAAATATGACTATTAAAGGACAATGATAATGCAAGAAACATATCTTGCATATAAGTTTGACATGACCATAATGGTATAACTTTCTCTTTAAGAAAGATATTCACCACATGGATGTTGATGAATCTGTGGTAGTACAAAATTAATTGAGAGCTCTGGAAGAGCCAATTATTACTATGTTGGAGAAACACAATTGAGTATTGTGCTGTAGTAAGTCTCAAAGAAACTTATTCAGTTTTCAAAGTACACGCGAAAGCGATTGATTATATTGAGACTATAAATAAAGGAAGGCTTTGATATCTCCTATTACTACAACTTGTAGCGGGGTAATTTGCATATGAAAAGCTACCCGCTTTGTTCTCCAGTTTGTACTACACAAACGAAAAAAATGCCACAATAAAGTGGATATCTATTGGTATAAAACCTATGTCATAATAAACCCGAAGTTTATTGATAAGTGCACATGTCATGGTGTAAATTTGAAGTTTACCAATATTGATAATTTATTCAGTTGCCATTCGTGTTAGCCATCTCATTTTAAGTATGATGTGCAAATTCACATAGGTGAATATTAAAGAACTAGAAAGTTCTTTACGAATTCTCTTGTATCACTTGTTCTCATTAATGAACTGACCAACTAAAGAGTTCGGGTTGAAGCCCATAAATTCTGGAAATATCAAAGGTGAATATGGGCCCATTCACCTGCCATGTATACCACATATGATGCATCTATGATATGGTTACATGCGCAATTGTTATTGACCCGCAGCCTGGCCGGTGCTTGCGAGGTAAATTGCTCAGTAATCTAACTTCGAGCATAATTTTCAGATTCTCTACTCAAGATAGTTCATCTTGATAAGTTGGTTTATATCAAAGTTGGTTTAGCAAGATAATTATTGAGTGCTTCCACTTAATAGCTAAACTGTTTCTTATGAGAACAAAGTTATATATATCAGTTTGATATAAGTTGTATACGAGAGTATATTCTCCCCTCACAAGTGGTTCAGGGTCAGGAACCAAATAATTTCATCTTATTATTAATGTGCCGTGTATATTGACATGATAGTGCACAAAGATGATTTCCCAAAGTTGAGGAAACAAGTTAGCTTTACTAACATGAGGGGGAGACATGATAAACACTTGAGAAAAGGTTACATGGGATGAATTATCATTTGTATATGTATATCCCCGAATATCATGATATGAACCTGAAGTTCATAAAAGGGATAATTCAATTGCAACATATTGCAAAGCATGCTATACGCATTTGCTGACCCAAAGAAAGTAACTAAATGGAAGAGATTCAATTCAAGAAGAATTGATTCCATATGAAAGACATGTAGTTTTGAACCTATAGTTCAAATGCTTGAAAGTATAAAGTCAAAGGTATGTATAGTCAGTTTTCGATATCTTATTTGTCTAGCATGACATGGAAAACTTGATATGCATCTAAAGTCTATTATATGGCTTATATGACTTAACTTGAAAGATTTAAGTTGCTTGAAGCATATGCAGTTCTTGGTCTTGAAGTACCACATCCCAAGTACAATTTGTGTACATATGAATCTTGCTATAACTATAAGCATGATGGCATTAAGAATGCATCTATGGAGATATTGAAGAGTTATTCCACGACATTATATGAAGATGTTCATATCTATCAAGAATGATGATTTCAAGGTGCGGAATATTTATTCAAGTCAATATGGTTGATTTGTCAAACGTCTACCAAAGATCGTTTTGAAGATGATGCACAAGATTGGAATGCAAATGCTCAAGGATATAAATTGATGTATTCATTAGGGGGAGTTAATGCGCGTTGCACTCTTTTTCCCTTACAAGGTTTTTTCCCACTGGGTTTTCCTTGCAAGGTTTTTAACGAGGCAACCAATAGGCGCATATTCAAACATGTGTACTCTTTTTCCTTTCTTTAATTTTTCCCAATGGGTTTTGGTTTTAAGGTTTTATGAGGCACATTATTGAATAGACATTCAAGGGGGAGTGTTATAAAATAGAAGTCTATTTAGAGTGAATGTCTAAGAGTTTTAGCTTGAAGCTAAGTCATTCCTCTCCCTATAAATAGAGGTGCTCTCTACCATTGTAAATCACCCCCAAGTATTAATAAGAATACTTCTCTCTCTCCCTATTCTCTCTCTATATTGTTCTTATTCTTGCATTATTGTTCTTGTCTTTATATTATTTCATAACAGTAGGTATCAATTGGTGCCACTTTGTTAAATTCGCTATTAGTTTTATTATATATCCTTAAGATCGATTACTTTAATTCTTTCTTAGTAGTAGTAAATAATTACACTATTAATATTTATGGAATTTATTTGAACATGTTGTAATGCAGCGTACTCGATTGTTTTTATACATCTTGCGAATCACGTCACATGAAACACACCCGCAACCTATAACATGTTCTTTTTTATTATTATTTGAATTGAAGTCAAGTCGTGTGAAACAGGACTTGAGTTGGAGTTTACGTATTACAATTATATTACGGGAATCGCTCCCATAATCACAATAATTTAATTAATCGCGCCTAAAAACACTACGAAACGTTAGGAGTAATTGTCCTAAATCAGTTTAAGAACGGTGCAAAGTCATATATTATGGAAATTTCTTTGGGAGTCTGTGCAAATCTTTAAACACTATCAATCCATTTCGTATCAAATATTAGGCACATTTTTACAACTAAAGTCGGCAGGTTACAGTCATTTGTCATAGTAAAGGGATCTTTGTCGATTAATTTAAAAATATAACTCTTCTTAACTATTCAGCTTCCCATGGGTTTTCTTCAAGAGCAGAGTTGTTAGATGAGATTTTTTCGTTCCTGTACTATACATAAAATTTTATTATAAAAAATATATATAATATTTAAATTACCCGTTGAGTCCACATTTTTCCTATAATTTATATGCCATTCGCTTATTATGTATTAAAATGACAGAATCTTTCCATAATAGTACGCAAAAAATCAGGAAAGAATTTTGGGATTGATTTATTCTACATTAAATTCAGAATTTGAAACGGAAAGGAGATTTCGCAATTGCGTAATTTTCTCTGAAACTACAATTCAAAAACTTATCAAATTATAGAATTCAATAAACTACGAACAACTTCAACAAACTGAATTCAAATTGTAGCATTAAATTTGCGAGATTCAACAACTCAAAATCGCTATATTCTATTCTTCGTCGTTTTCAGAAATCAAATTGGCGATCGTATATCTGTTCTTCATCTTCTTTTCTCTCAGTCTACAATAATACATCAACAACAACAGGCAATCATGTCCAAAATCACAATCATGCTAAAATTAAATGGGAATTGGGATAACTATGACATATTTAGAGATTTTGAAGTTGATGCCATTGTAGTAGAAGAGAATGCAAGCTACATTATTCTGATTTCTACAATTGCAGAACAACTATCGATTGATACTTCAGAAAAATTATAGAAATCAAATACATGATAAGCGACACTTGTCCCCCAATAGAGATTAGGAATGATATCGGGGGTTCGTGTGTATATGGAGACCAAATAGGAGAATAAAAACTTAGGTTCATATCTGTTATGTATAAGTGTACGAGATTTCAATATGGATTTGGCAATCACCAACGATAACATAAGTGCAAGTTTGTATAGTTCGAATTTGCATAGAATTATGATTTTATTGCGTTATCTACAAAGTTACTTCATTTACCTACAATTAAACTACAAATCAGTTTAATGAAAAAATAAAGCAATATTATTTTCAAAATTATCTACATATTTACTACATTTATGTGTATTTTGATGCAGGATCATCTGGATCCCTAAAGTTACTTGATATTCCATCCTCTCCAGCTATAGAGGAATATCAAAGTGACATAATAACAAAATCTACACAGAATTATTGAAGTAGGACAAGTGTATCAGGACAAGCAAACTGTAGCTGCTGCAATGAAGCACTTTTCTGTGATGTACAAGTTCCAGTTCAGAGTTAAAAGATCTAGTCATAGAAGGTATGGAGATATTTGTGGAGAAAAGATCAGTAAAAGCAGTGTTTTAATACAGATATGTGTTTTTTAAACGTTGCAGTCAAATTGTAGTCATATTGTAGTTAAATTGTAGTTTATGTTACTTTATGTTAAAACAATTATTTTGTTGCATCTACATTTATAATTTGTATTAAATATTATATTTTTTGTAGCTACTGACTTATATGCATTGGTGAAAACTGTAAATGACACTTCAAGGCAACGCCAATTAGTGATTCCGCAATGTTCAAGATAAGGAGTTTCAACCAACAATACACATGCTTCTTAATGGACGAAACATTCATACATCGCAAATGTACTATATTTGTAGTTGGTAGCATGGTCATTCCAAAATCCTAAGACTGTTTACACACCAAAAGACATACAAACTGACATGTTATCCGAACACGGATTGAACCAAAGCTACATGCAAGCATGGAGAGCAAAGAAAAAGGCTTTACAGTTTTTGAGAGAGACTCCAACTGACTCCTAGAGAAAATTACCCAAATATCTTTATATTCTTGAGGTGACTTATCCTGGTTCGGTTGTTAAATTGAAGAAGACAGGAGATGAATGCTTTTTATACGCATTTGTTGCTCTTTGTATATCAATAAGTGGTTGGCAATATTGTAGGCCAGAAGTAGTGGTTGATGAGACATTCTTAAAGTCAGCCTACAAGGGGATTATGCTGACAACAAGCACCATGGATCAACAGGTAAAAAGTGTAAAAATTTTGTAGTTAATTTGTAGGTAGTCTATAAAATGAAGATACAATGTAGTAATTTTGTAGCTATTACATGAAATGTAGATAAATTATCTATATTATGAAGATATAATGTAGGTGTTATTTATTTATATTTTTATATACATTTTCAAAGCTGCCAATTAATATTTTATGAATTAATAATGTAGGTACAATATTGCCCTTGGCATATGCAGTGGTTGATTGTGAAAATGACGCATCTTGGAAGTGGTTCTTTGAGCAATTCAAGGAGGCATATGGTGAAAGACCTTCAATGTGTGTTGTTTCAAACAGGAATGAGAGTATACTGAAGGCAACATAAATTTTCTATCCGGGCATGCCACACTACTTTTGCATGTGGCATATTTGAACAAATATAAGATCAAAATTCAAAAAGGGTCTTCTACAATTACATGAATTGTACTTTCCTAAAACGGTCATACACTCTGGATGAATTTAATAAAAGGATGTCGAAGATTGAAGAGGTAGACCCGTGTGTGAAACCTTACCTCTATGATATTGGCTATTATAGATGGTCAAGAGTACACGCAACGGTGAATAGAACTTTTATTATGACATCAAACATTGCCGAGTCGTTGAATTATGTAGCAAAAGAGGCAATAGAGCTTCCAATATTTAACCTATTAGAGTATATGAGGGCACTTCTTGAACGTTGGACGAAAGAGAAGTTATTGAAGGCAAAGGGTAATTTCACATACCTTTGGTACAAATTCAACAAAGAATTGGAGGATAACAGAACATTATCTCAAAAGCTTAGGATAAGATCTGTTTATTTGGTGCAGGAAAAATAAATTACTTAATATGTAGTGTTTCCAGATTGTAGATAAATTGTAGTCAAATTGTAGATAATTGTAGGTTGTAACATAAGATTTAGAATATTTGTAGATGATTTGTAGATAAGTTGTAGATAATCTATTTTTATGATTGAGATAATATTTTTTCTATTTGTTCTGCAATTGTAGGTAAGGGTTTCAGCATATCATATACATACTGTGTTAGATGGTGTGAAGCGATATATTGTGTGTCTAAAGACCAAGAAATGTAGCTGTGACCAATTCCAACTTGAAGAACTTCCATGTCCGCATGCTTTGGCAGCATTAAGGTACAGGATTAAGACATATGAAAAATATTGCTCTCCGTATTACACAAGGAAGAGCGATCTGCGGACGTACGAATACCAGTAAATCCTCTCCCCGATGAAAACAAATGGAATGTACCACAATATATTTTGGATGAGGTAGTAAAGCCACCGATGGGAGATAAAAGGCAGTCAGGGAGACATCAAAAGGAAAGATATAAAATATATGATGAAATAAAGTTAAAGAAGTACAAGGTGTCATGTGGAAATTGTGGAGGTGAAGGGCATAACAAAAGATCTTGCAAGGATGCACCCAAAAAGAAATGAATATCATGTAGTTAGAATAGTTATCCAAAATAACTGTTAGTGAGTTAAAGTTAGCAGACTTTTTGTGTAATCGTTTAAGTTTTTAAAGATCATTATGAAGGAGACTATAATTTTTTATGTGTGTTTAATATGCTTTTATGTATTGTGTCAGGCATCTAAATTTGTCTTTGATATAGTGAAATTAAACTTTAATATGTATTATCTACAATAAAACTGACACTAGAAACGTAACTTTAATGTAAAGTGTTTCCAGATTGTAGGTAAAATGTAGTTAAATTGTAGTTTTGGCAGTAATTTGTAGATAAATTATGGATAACATATTTTTATGATTGGATTATTTATTTCTTCTGTTTCTTGTATAATTTAACTTCAACTGACAATTATATACAGTTATTACCTAGAACTTGAAGGTTTTTCATAAATTATTTGGTAATTATTTGTAGGCAAGTTGTATTCTAACATCAGAGTACTCATGTTTAATATAATGAAGATAGAATGTTGTAAACAACCAATTTATATTTAAGAGAACAACTAATAATGAAAGATAAAATAAAAAACAAAAAGGTGTGCTGCAACAAAAAAATAAGAATTTTGTTAATAAAGTAGTGTATTCTTCTTCAACTACAAAATGACATCAACTAAACTAGGAAAACATACACTATTTCTTCTTTCTCTGGACTCTAGTCTTCTCATTCAAAGCAGGAGCACCCTTCCTCCTTGCTAGCCTGCCTGTAACCTCACTTTCACTGATTGACTCATCTTCTTAATTTTTTATAGCGTAGTCCCATAGGAGAGCTCCATAGCATCTATGGTGTTGGTCGGTATCCAAAAGATCTTCTGAAAGGATTGATAAATCTCCAAGACTAAAATACTCCGCAAAAGCAGGCACAAATATACCATAATCGCTGCATAAGTCAAAAAATATAATTATTTAACAAATTATTATATAAAAAAATAATTAAACATCTAGAAAGAGAGAAATATTTTTTTAAAGTGATCCTTCCTTGTGCTGTGAATCTCCGCAACCATCCACTTTATATTGAGAGGGTGTGTAACTGGTTTCTCAATGTATGCCTTTATGATCTTGAAGTCAATATCTTTACGCTTTCTATAGAAACCAGTGCAAGAAAAATACATAGGGATAATGATTGAAAACTTATCAACACATGATTCAACATCATTATGATGGTATAAAGATACCATAGAATCATACACATAAAGTTGCTTTTTCGCTATGTCGAACACGGCCAACAACCAATGGAAATTCTCTACAATGTTCATGGCCAGATTACATAGTCAACTTCATCCCAGACAATATTAGCAAGAAGTCTATACCCAAGAATATATTCTGCATCATCATCATTGGGTTTAACAATTGAATACTTTTATTCTGGTGGAGAACTTATGAACTTGTCATAGATTTGTTCAACTTTTGTCTTGAACAAATAATCGGTTGTTTTAAACCTATTGTTGTTGTTTTTGGGGCCATATTTGCCTCTTTTTCTCAGGTAATACATAATACAATCAATGTGCTGCAAAATAAAATAAAATCTACTATAAGCTATAGTGTAACTACAATTATCAACAAAGCAACTGCACTTTAAACTACAAATCCAGAATTCAAATAATCTAACAAATAGCTATACTTTAGCGGCTATAATCAGCAACACATTGAACACAATAACTACCATAAGGTCTCAATAATATCTGCATTCAAACTACCGTTGATATTATAAGTCTTCAACTTACTCTACAATTTAACTATAACTTAACTACAATCATGAAATACAGATTTGGTAATTCTGTCCAACTTACCAAATATATAATTTTTACATACATATCCTTATCAAATATGATACACAAGGCCCAACACAACTACAATCACACTATAAATAATAAGAACATCATTTACAGAAATGTCTACATTATATCTACAATTTATACTAAATGTTATGGTGTAACGATCCGACTTGTCGTCTCAGGTATCTCTGCATCGTTTTCCCCGTTCTATGCTTCTATATATTTTACTATACGTATTTGGTGAATTTGAAGTAATTCGGATAAAGTTCGGTTAGAAATGAGACAATTAGTCTCTTTAAGAGAAGGCTAGTTTGGGAAAAGTCAACCAAATATTGACTTATGAGTTAGAGGGCTCGGAATAGATTTTTGATGGTTCGACTAGTTTCAGGTGATGATTTAAGGCTTAGGGGTGCAATCGAAATTGAATTTTGAGGTCCGGTGCAGAATTAGGCTTGAATTGGGTAAGTTTGAATTTCGGCGAATTCTGGTGATATGTGAGATTTTGATCCGAGGGTCGGAAGGGAATTTCGAGAGTTGCAGTAGTTGCGCGCAAAGTTTCAAATCATTCAGAGGTGTTTAGGTCGGGTTTTTGATCAAATGCAAGTTTCAGAAGTTTTAGTTTGACTTAGGCTTGAATCCGTGGTAATTTGATGATTTTGATGTTTACGATAGTGTTTTTATGCTACGAGCAAGTTTGAATGAAGTAATAGAACATATCTGTGCTTTTGGTTGAGGTCCCGAGGGCCTCGGGGTGATTTTGGATGGCTAGAGGGGATTTTTGAGTTGAATAATGCAGCAAAAAAATTGCAGAGAATTTTTGTTCTATGCGATCGTATAGGCATCATTGCGATCGCATAGAAGGTTGGGGAGGGGGGCTCATATTTACTGTATGCGATTGCGTAAGGGGATGTGCGATCGCATAGAGGTGGAAAGCTGTGCTATGCGATCGCAGAGCCAGTGATGCGATCGCATAGGAGGAATTGTGGGATGGTGAAATTTGTGCTATGCGATCGCAATGGTAGTGATGCGATCATAGAGGATTAAAAATGCCTGGGCAGAATGTTTTAAGGGTTATTTCATCCGCGACCAATTGATAATTTCCACCTTTTTCACTCCGCCAAGAGAGCTTTTTGGTCAAATTGATGAGGGTTTTTGACGGGAATTGACTTAAGGTATGTCTTAACTTAGAAATACCATTTTATTGAAGAATCAACACTCAAATTCATGAAAGCGGGTTGAAATTGTGAATAACTAGGGCTTGGTTTTTGAAAACGAATTTGAGGATTTGAAAGGCCATTTGAACTCCGTTTTCGATAAATTTTATATGTATGGATTCGTGGCGAGACGAGGAATCCATTGATATGACTTTCGTAATTTTTCGAGAAGTGGGCACATGGCTCGAGTTTTACCAACTTCGTGAATTTTAGTACTTTTCGAGTATTTTTGATTGGGTTATGTTTCTTTAACCCATATTTATGTATTCATTGTGATTTTGGCTAGATTCGACGCGCGAGGAGGTTGATACAAGAGGAAAAATAAAGGGAATTGAAGACTAGTCTACGGCCGGTTAGAGGTGAGTAGTCTGTATAGATGATGGCCTGAGGGTTTGAAACCCTGGTTTATCACACTGTGATGCTATATTAGGGTGTGACTCGTACTCCATGGTAGGTGCGGGGTTATTTATGGCTAGGGTTTGTGACTTGGTCAATCCCGAACAAGAATTTACTATATTGGCGACTGATACGCACCCAGTATTGAATATATTTGGGCTTATTGCCATGTTTGAGGCCTTGTGCTGATCTGTAGCATCCTCAGAGGATGAATATCATTGTGATAAGATGATTTGTACAATCATTTATCTCAGTCATGTGTTTAATCATTGTTATTTAATGATAAATCACTTTTCCTAACGTTAAATAACTAAATTATATTCTTCTTAATAATTGGAAACTGAGAAATTAATTGAATCTGTTATGTGACTCATATGCAGACTGTGGACTGATTATGGATCGGGCTGCATGCCGCAGTAATGATATGATGATATTGCCTTGGGCTGTAGGAGCCCTTCCGGAGTCTGTACACACCCCTAGTGAGCGCGAGTACCCAATGGATCGGGCTGTACGCCGCAGCGGGCCATGTGCATTGCATTGCATTCTTGCATTATACTTGACTGATATACTTGATATTGTTTTGTTGTTCGTTCATAGTTAATGTGTCGGAGTGTTAGTTTTAGCTTTAATTTGTGGAATTTCGTGGATTCTTATCTTCAGACATTTTATATTCTTATTACTCACTGAGTTGGTAATACTCACCCCTACTCCCTGCACCTTGTGTGAAGATTCAGGTGCACCGGAGGCTTAGCTGAGCAGTCGCTGTCTCTAGAGCTTATCAAAGTTGTTGAGGTAGCTGCTTGACATTTGCATGACCTGACTAATCCTCCTATTTCAGTTTTATATATATATATATATATATATATATATATATATATATATATATATATATATATATATATATATCCAGACTTGTGTATTTTCGTTCAGATAATTGTTATCCAGTTTGTTTTAGAGGCTCTAGACTCGTGACCCCAGATCTTATGGGAGTGTTTTATCGGATTTTGTATCTCTCCATATTATTTTACTACAAATATTGGATTATTATTCTTAAACTATTACATTTTCCTTAAATTGTCGGTTTTGAGATTTATTGTCGAATTGAGAGCGATTGTTGGTCAGACTTGCCTAGCGTTATGGTTGGGCGCCATCATGACCGTGTTTGGGTCGTGACAAGTTGGTATCAGAGCCTGAGTTACTAGACCTCGTGAGTCATGAACCGGTTTAGTAGAGTCTCGCGGATCGGTACGTAGATATCCGTATCGATCCTCGGGAGGCTACAGAACCTTTAGGAAATACTTCACATTCTCGAAATCTTATCGTGTGTCCTTGATTCAGCTTGAAAGAGTAACTCTTGAAATTCCTTCCTCACGTCTGTATGCGCGCATGAGCACTCGATATTATATGTGCTTCGATGGCTTGCGATTCCCTGATCGAGGGGCGAGATGCAATCTTTGTGAGGTTGATGTTGGGCCAGTCTGGAGGACTTAAGGCCGCTTCTTTCCTAGGGCTTGAGCATTGAGGTGCTGATCGTGTGAACAAGTGTTTTAAACTTAGATGTTCGGTATTGTCGCTATTAGCCGGAATGGCAGTTTGGTATCCGTGTGATGAGTATGTTAGTACTGCGAGATGCAATTTGGTAGTGACGAAGAAGTATGCTGGATAACAGATGAACTATCAAGTGATCCGTTTCCTGTTGTGGTCCGATGAGTAGCCTGAGTTATGGGCGCATGAAGAATCTTTTCGAGTCTCCTAGCGGGAGTGAAGTAAATTGCACAATACGATAGAGTTCAGACTCAGGAAGACTAAGTAGCTGTGTAAGGTGTATGATGGTAGAAGGTATACAAAAATGTTATATTGCGATGAAGTAGGTGGGTTATCTCCTGCGGAGTATTCTGAAGTGATGCAGTTCCTATGTATATTGCGAGAAGATTTCATGTGTAATTGAAAGGTATTTTTCATGTGTTTTGATTCAAATAGGTGAAACGCATGTCCATGTATCAGTTTTTGATAATATAATACATGTAATATCGAGATTAAGGTTTTTGATATACATTGTGACGCTTTGTCAAGTTGTGGACGTGTTGTTAGGATGGTTTTGGTGATTCTCTAGTAGGTGGATAGGCCAAATTACATAGGAAACTCTGTCGAAATTTTAGAAAAATTTGGGACTTAGTAAAAATCTTGTGGCATAAAGAGTGGGCTTAATTATTGTGTGAATGAATGCAAGAATTGCAGGAGAGTTAAAATTTCTGATGATTCGTGTTTCCACAAGCTTATGAAGGAGTGAGTTTAATCTCACCATGATATTACGACAGCAATAGAGTATGTGTTGTGATATATATGGCTTCGAGCCAAGTTGGGGAGGTTGTTGTGGATTAGCTAATCGCACGGTTATGTGCTATGTTGTTTCCATTTCGAGGTATACTGACGGATCAGTCTTGGTTTTAGAAATTGAGCCGAGGATGGCACGAGTGAAGCAAAATTTTGACAAAGGTTATATGATGCTTCGTAGATATGAGGAAATAATAGGATGTCTTGAGTTTTGGATGAGGAATGCTTAGGGTAAAGATAGGGAAGTTGTTTGGTTGTATCGGAATGAGATCATGTCCTGTGGTGTCAGAGTGTTGCTAAGGCACGAGTGGTTCGATTCGTTAAGTCAAGTAATTTGCAGTGTGTATAAGAGTGGATGACTCTTGAGAATGGTTTTGATGTGTTCAAGGTTCTATATGTAGTACTCAGGTGTTTTAAGGTTAAGTATGTGACCAAGTCAGTGTTTTCATTAGGACGAGTTAAGACTTGTGGTATTTTGACGTTAATTACATGATTCTATGTATCAGTATCTGGGAAGTAAAGGTAGCGGACGTAGATTCGCAGGAAGTTCTTCAAGGTAGGGTATTGTAGAAGGTGGTATTTTTGGGAATGCTTAAGAGAGTATTCAGTGGCATAGTATCAACTTATATTTGAGACTCGTGTGGTAAGCCTGGATTGAGGCATTGCGGTGCTACAACAAGAGAGTATATCAAGTTGAAAATGAATTAGAGGGAAATCTAGACAAATGAAGTAGCTTGTTAGTGGATCGAATTGGTATGGTAAAGATATGATCAATTCCGTGTTTATGTTTGAGGTAATGAGCCCTTACGGGTATTGGGAGGCAGAGCTTTTGAGCTCGGACAACTTGCTTTGACTGGTGTGGATAGAAGGATTTAGTCCTGGCAGTTTAGCTTGTGGTTAGGAAAAAGAAGATGGAGTTCTCAGGTTATCATAGTATGGTATGGTATGTGCGGTCTGTTGTGGAGCATTGAGATTTGTGTGTGTAGTGTTCGGTTCAGTTTCAAATGGGAAGTCATTAAATTCTTAAGCAGCACGGGCAGCTACAAGTGATTTAAGAATCGACCCTCAGATGATTAAGGAAAATAGTATTACTATTCTAGTAATTTGACGGGAGTATACATTTAGTAAGAGGGGAAGGTGATGTAAACTGATAACACTTCGGTGGGATTGCGACAGTTTCCTGTTGGACCGACTGTTGACATTTGAGTTTGTTGATGTCACAAGGAATTTTTAGAATATCTTTCGTGGAATGAATGGGTACTTGATGTGTAATATGTATTCATACGGCGGAATGTGGGACCAGGTATAGTGATTTGCGTGTTAAACGGATTTGGAGACTGGGAGTTCTCCGATATAGTCTATTTCGCGGTTGTGGATTGTGAGTATTCGGAACCATTTAGTGGCAATTAGGATTGGAGGCTGGAGTGGATCTTTATTTGTTGATACGATAGATTTTTGGAGGTGATATTGGGTGTAGACCGGTTGCCTCAGAGTTGGGTTAATCTAGACTATTCTGTTATGGTCTATGCCAGAAGATGCCACAGGTTGTGTAGCGAGGTGCATCAGTGATGTCATAGCAAGAGTGGGTTGTTGGAAACACGTTCTCAAGGCTTTATACTAAAACGTGTGTTCTTATGTGTAGGTTTTGATGAATGACAAACAAGCGCAAATTGATATATGCGAAGTTCAAGTACAAGCGCACAATTGGTGGATAATGAGATTCAAGCACAAGAAAAAGTTTTATAGTTTAAATGAGTCGTTCTTAATCGAGATCTTGATCCGACAACTTGACTCATGACATGGCTTCTCTCGTAAAATTATTTTTACAAAATCATGCATATTTAATTTAATGCTAAATGATTTTAAATCATGCATATTTACTTTAGTCAAAATGATTTTTAAACATGCCTCTAAAATCTGGACTATGATAATCGATTATGAACTTATGATAATCGATTATGTTAAGCCAAGACTGCATGACAATCGATTGTGAACTAAATGACAATCGATTGTGTTAAGGCAGTGAGCATCAGGTCTTTTCAAATCTGCATGACAATCAATTGTGAACCTTATGACAATCGATTGTGATGAGGCAGTGTCCATCAAAGTTTTTCAAAACTCAAAATAATCGATTGTGAAGCTAATGACAATCGATTGTGATGAGGCAGTATCCATCAAAGTTTTTCAACGCTCAAAATAATCGATTGTGAAGTTAATGACAATCGATTGTGAAGAGACAGTGTCCCTCAGATTTTTAAAAGTCACAAAATAATCGATTGTGAACATACGACAATCGATTGTGTTGAGGCAGTGTCTTCCAGACTTTTTCAAAATTATTAAATAATCGATTGTGAGTATAAAACAATCGATTGGCAAGAGGCAGTGTCTAAAATAATTTTCAAAATCTGATAAATAATCGATTGTTAACATTGCACAATCGATTGTGAAGCTGACCGTTGTCGTAAAGTTTTCAAATACCGTCAGGTAATCGATTGTTGATTTTGTACAATCGATTGTTGATATTAAAATCTGAAAAAGATTTTTTGAACGTTGCTGAATAATCGATTATTGATTCTGTATAATCGATTGTTTTACGTAAAATCTGGAAATGGTTTTTTGAACGTTGCCAATAATCGATTGTTGATCTTGGACATTCGATTGTTAAGCGTAAAATCTGGGATTGATTTTTGGAACGATTGGCAAACAATCGATTGTGGCTTCTTGACAATCGATTGTCACACAGTAAAATCAGCAACTCTTAATTGGCAATTAGGCAACGGTAATGCAAAGTTTTTCAACTATAGATACAGCTTCATTTCAGTGTTTTAAAAAAAAACAACACACAACAACTGATCATTCTATTGCTATAAGCTTGCATACTATTGTTTATCATTTTATATTCATTTCATAAAGCTTTTGAGAGCCAAAGTCTTGTCCATAGTTGTTGTGATCTTGAGCTTACTTCTTTTACTCATATCTACTCATTAAGGAGTGTTTTGTTTGAGTGTTTAGTGTTTTGTACACTTGTAAGAGAATTGTGATTCTCTTGTTGTAAGGAACTTGTGTTTCCTTGGTTGAAGTCTTGGAGTGTTGTATCTCTGAGCAAAGGTGTTAAGGCGTGTGTCCTTAAGTTGTAAAGGTTTGTTGAGCACCCGTAAGCTTGACAAGTTAGTGGAAAATCTCGAGAGAGTCTCTCGGGGACTGGACTAGCCACATGTTGTGGTGAACCAGAATACATCGGTGCGTTCTTTCCTTTTGTGTATTTAACGCACTTAATTATTTCCTGCAAATTTTAATTTCCGCAAGTTTACGCTAAATTTTATTATAACGCTATTCACCCCCCCTCTAGCGTTAAGCGTATTATCTAACATGGGTTGCATTACAAAGGACCAGTGGACGGCTGAGAAGGATTTCTTGTCTTGTTTGGGACTTCGTGGCAAATGTCAGTGCAGAAGTTTTTACCATTGATTCAGTTCCCGTATTGAGGGACCATTCGGATGCGTTCCTCGTGGTTGGGCATGTCGTGGGGCAAGATTGTGGACTTCATTATTTATTTGGTGTCGGGAACCATATCGTACGGCTCTGGCATGAATTATAGTGGTGGAAGAAGCAGCTCCAGGCTTCTTGATAATGAGCTTGTTGGTAAGCTGGTTGGATACGTGTTTATCCTGGGTTGGCTTGGTTAGTCCTAAATTGTATTATTTAATGATGGGTTGATTCGATTGTTATTGGACCTACTAGTGATCTGGGAAGATTTGTGAGTTGCTTTTGTGTGCTGCGAGACGTTTTGATTTTGGGCAGGGGTACATAAATTGCGGTGCTATCGAGATTCATAGTGGAAGTTGAGTTTTGTATCTTACACCGCTATAAGTAGATATGATTATGCGTTCAGTGTGCTTACGATTGATACTCAGTATTTATTTATAATGAGCAAATTCGGCTCGATATGTATCTCCCTATGTGAGATATTCGTGAGGATCGGGTGGCACGCTGCCACAGGGTATGTTATATGGATCGGGTTGCGCGCTGCAACAGTGTGAGGTTGAGGATAGTTTCCGTATGTTACTTAGTATGCCTTGCTTCCTGTTTTTAAGGAAGTCTGTATTAGGAGTTGCTCGGCGAATAGCGCATCAGTTGTGTCCTTTTAGGATTGAATGGTGTATGTAACTTGCTCCACTGTGGGTGTGATGGATTACTTGGTTTCAGACATCAATCTGTGCGTGGTTGTCTATTTTGAGCATGGTGACTCGAGGTGAGTCATGTGTAACAGTGTTTGGATAGGATCACGCATTGTGGCGAGGCCACGTGAAGTTATGACCCTTCAAGGAGGATTCAGATATCCCACTTCTATGATGCGTGACGGGGTCTTAGCCTTGTGTTGTGACCGTACATATGAGTTTGAGGTACATCTCTTTTGTTTGAATCAATTGCCATAAGTTGAGTGTGTTCGGACGGTCTCTTATTGGTGCGTATATGATGCAAGGGGTGGATTAGGCCTGTGTTGAGATGTATTATCACCATATTGGTATGTTGGATTTTAGGGGATCGTTGGAGTCATAAATGGATACGAACGGATTTGGTTTCAGCTCGTTAGTATGTTAGTATCGAGGTTCAGCTCGGAAATCTATTGAGATAGTAGCAAAAAAGGGAGTGACTTCATGAATGATTGGTCCGAGAAATTATCACAATTTATTGCGTGTTTCATCATCGTTGGCGCTATATGAAAGTGTTGGAATAAGACCTTAGCTAATAAGAGTTCCTATCGATAATTGAGTATTTTGGGCAACTGTTATGAATAGAGACTATCGTTTTGAGTGTTGGATTGTGTGGTTTGTTGCATGGGTTCACCTGAGGTTGTAGGTATGGGTTATTACAGCTGGTTCTGGCTTATTCAGAATATAAATGTGAGGTTCTGATCTTGTGTATGGTTTCGGAGGTGCAATGTGGTTCTACGGTTATGGTCTAGATGGCTTGTGAAATTTTAGTTGTGTTGTATTATCGGGCCTATGTGAGTTAGGGTGACGTGGGATCACCCGGGGTATATGTTTAGTAAGGTCATTCGGATGTTGGTTGGCTCCTAGTACAACTCTGGCACGCTCGAGGACGAGTGTTTGTTTAAGTTAGGGAGGATGTAACGACCCGGTCCGTCGTCTTAGATATCTCTGCCCCGTTTTCCCCGTTCTATGATTTAAATGTTTTATTATATGTGTTTGGTGAATTTGAAGTAACTCGGATAGAGTTCGGTTAGAAATGAGACAATTAGTCTCTTAAGAGAAGGTTAGTTTGGGAAAAGTCAACCGAATATTGACTTATGAGTTAGAGGGATCAGAATGGATTTTTGATGATTTGACTAGTTTCGGGTGATGATTTAAGGCTTATGGGTTCAATCGGAATTGAATTTGGAGGTCCGGTGTAGAATTAGGCTTGAATTGGCTAAATTTGAATTTTGGCGAATTCCGGTTGATAGGTGAGATTTTGATCCGAGGATCGAAATGGAATTCCGAGAGTTGCAGTAGCTCCTTTAGGTAATTTTAGATATGTGTGCAAAGTTTAAGATAATTTAGAGGTTTTTAGGTCGGGTTTTTGATCAAATGCAAGTTATGGAAGTTTTAGTTTGTCTTAGGCTTGAATCCGTGGTAATTTTATGATTTTGATGTTTACGATAGTGTTTTTATGCTTAGAGCAAGTTTTAATGAAGTAATTGAATGTATCTGTGCTTTTCGTTAGGGTCCCGAGGGCCTCGAGGTGATTTCGGATGGCTAGCGGGGATTTTTGAGTTGAATAATGCAGCAGAAAAATTGCAGAGAATTTTTGTTCTATGAGAACACATAGGCATCATTGCGATCGCATGTAAGGTTGGGGGGGGGGTCATATTTACTGTATGCGATTGCGTAAAGGGCTGTGCGATCGCATAGAGGTGGAAAGCTGTGCTATGCGATCGCAGAGCAAGTGATGCGATCACATAGGAGGAATTGAGGGATGGTGAAATTTGTGCTATGCGATCGCAATGGTAGTGATGCGATCGTAGAAGATTAAAAATGCATGGGCAGAATGTTTTAGGGGTTATTTCATCCGCGACCAATTCATAATTTCCACCATTTTTACTCCCCAAGAGAGCTTTTAGGTCAAATTGAAGAGGGTTTTGACGGGTATTGACTGAAGGTAAGACTCTTAACTTAGAAACACCATTTTATTGAAGAATCAACACTCAAATTCATGAAAGTGAGTTGAAATTGTAAATAACTAGGGCTTAGTTTTTGAAAACATTTTTTGAGGATTTGAAAGACCATTTGAACTCCGTTTTCGATAAAGTTTATATGTACGGACTCGTGGAGAGACGTGGAATCCATTGATGTGACTTTCGTAATTTTTTGAGAAGTGGGCCCGGGGCTCGAGTTTTACCAACTTCGTGAATTTTAGTACTTTTCGCGTATTTTTTATTGGGTTATGTTTCTTTAACCCATATTTATGTATTCGTTGCAATTTTGACTAGACTCGATGCGCGAGGAGGTTGATACAAGAGGAAAGGGCTATGCAGACCATTCTACGGCTGGTTAGAGGTAAGTAGTCTGTCTAGATGATGACATGAGGGTTTGAAACCTCGGTTTATCACATTGTGATGCTATATTAGGGCGTGACTCGCACCCCATGGCAGGTGCGGGGTTGTTTAAGACTGGGGATTGTGACTTGGTCACTGATATGCACCCTGTATTGAATATATCTGGGCTTATTGCCATGTTTGAGGCCTTGTGCCGATCTGTAGCATCCTCAGAGGATGAATATCTTTGTGATAGCATGATTTGTATAATCATTGATCTCAGTACTGTATTTAATCATTGTTATGAAATGCTAAGTCACGTTTCCTGAAGTTAAATAACTAAATTATATTCTTCTTAATAATTGGAAGCTGAGAAATTAACTGAATCCGTTATGTGACTCATATGCATACTGTGGACTGAGTATGGATCGGGTTTCACACTGCAGTAATGATATGGTGATATTGCTCTTGGGCTGTAGGAACCCTTTCAGAGTTTGTACACACCCCCAGTGAGAGCGGTTACCCAATGGATCGGGTTGTATGCCGCAGCGGGTCATGTGCATTACATTGCATTCTAGCATTATACTTGACTAATATACTTGATATTGTTTGCTGTTGGTTCATAGGTAATGTGTCGGACTGTTAGTTTTAGCTTTACTTTGTGGCATTTCGTGGATTCTTATCTTTAGACATTTTATATACTTATTACTCACTGAGTTGGTAGTACTCACCCCTACTCCCTGCACCTTGTGTGCAGATTCAGGTGCACCGGAGGCTTAGCTGAGCAGTCGCTGTCTCCAGAGCTTATCAGAGTTGTTGAGGTAGCTGCTTGACGTTCGCAGGACCTGAATACTCCTCCTATTTTAGTTATATCTATATATATATATATATATATACACACACACACACACACACATTTCCAGACTTGTGTATTTTCATTTAGATAATTGTTATCCAGTTTGTTTTAGAGGCTCTAGACTCGTGACCCCAGATCTTATGGGAGTGTTTTATCGGGTTTCGTATCTCTCCATATTATTTTACTATGAATATTGGATTATTATTCTAAAACTATTACATTTTCCTTAAATTGTCGGTTTTGAGATTTATTTTCGAATTGAGAGCGATTATTGGTCATGCTTGCCTAACATTATGGTTGGGCGCCATCACAACCGTGTTTGGGTCTTGACATATGGTCACTTATATCTCATATATACAATATAACTACAATTACACTACATAACAGAAGACAGAATATATCTTGTGAATTTATTCTTTGATACTTACTGAGTTATTGATGACTTCTACGGGGCGAGCAATGGAATAAAACTAGTCCTTCTTATCCACATTTTCAAAAATAAGGTCTAACCAAGCCTTGATTTGGTTATTCTTTTTGGAAAAGTATTCCTCCCTCCTGTAACAATAAATAAATGTCCAATCAAAAAAATTCCAGAATGAATTACATATTTAAACTTCAAAATGCTGAAATGAAAGTGTCAAATTTAAACATTCATACCGCTTAGATACATTATCACTCTGGTGGTATAACCACTTGGTGAACTTATCTAATAGATCAGAATCTACATTTTCACCTATAAGAGTTGTGAAGGGGTGTTTGAGGTAGAAAAATTTAGGTCCAATAGAGCTGCTGCCTTCAAAACTATATAGAGGTACGAAAGGTGATCGTGCATATTTCCTCGGTTGCCTGGTTCTCCCTGGATGAATAGGGGTTGCTTTATCTGGTATGGGCTTGCCATACATAACCAATTGTGTTAAGTTGTATAGCAACTCAAAGTCATCCAATGTCACACCCTCTTAGCCTGATCCTTCAGAAACAACTTCATCCACTTGTTGTGCATCTTTACCTTCGTTTGGATGATTCTCAATGACTTGTTCTGTCTGAGTTGCTACAGTCACACCGTGAATTGGGGACTGTCCATTGTTATCTTCAATATCTATTACATAAAACATAACTTACTTAACATGAATGTAAAATTGTATAAACAATAATTATTTATTCTGAATAACAGTATGATACTATACCTGCTTGTTCTACCTCAACTCCTTGTTGAAATTCTGGATATAAGTCAAAATATGCTGGAACATGTTCTGGAGAAACTACAACTTCAATCTATAATTAAAAAAGGTAAATAATACAAGATAATGCTTACTACAAAGTTGTAGATATACGTAGGAATTTGTAGATAAAATGTGAATAAACAAACTTTGCTCTATAAAGTTTTATAATGACAGTATGATATTATACCTGCTTGTTCTACCTTAGCTGTTTCTTGAAATTCTGGATATAAGTCAACGTGTGCTGGAACATGTTTTGGAGAAACTGTAACTTCAATTTATAATTTAAATAAAGGTAAATAATACTAGATAATGCTGCCTTGAAAGTTTTAGATATATGTAGGTAGTACTAGATAAATTGTAAATAATAAAATTATGCTCTATAAAGTTTTATACTAAGTGTATATATTTGTAGGTTTTTTGTAGATACTTGTATTTCTTGTGCTTGCATGCACCTGATCACTAATATTAAACTGAAATTGCTCGTTGTTCTTTCCTTGTTGTTGGTCATTGTTTTTGGTTGAACTACCAGCAAACTAAAGTTTTTTTGTTAGTTAGAGTATACATTTTCACATGTAATAATTTGTTTTCGTATATAAATAAATGTCAACTCTTACCTTTTCCTCATCCAAATCATTTTTCCTATTTATCAATTTCAAAACACTCTTCACAGAATCATCTATAAACACTCGAAGGTCATCGAGTTCCTCAAATACAGCCTTCCTAAAAGCCTATAACTTTCCATCAACCTAAAAATTAAAAATATAGTTAGTTGGTAATTTTATTCAAATAAATAACAAATCAATTTAATTATGTATGATGCAGTGATGTATGCACAATTGTCTACAAATTGCTACAGTTGTACTACAATTTAACTAAGATGTGTACAATTCCAATAAGGCTGACTATAGAATTTAACTACAATGTATACTACATAAATTGTTATGAAAATATAGATAAATTGTAGCAAATATGTAAATATATTGTAGTTAATAATATTACCTGCTCAATTCCCTTTTCTAGCTTGCTGAGCCACAAAATCATTATCCTCTTGACAATCTGTATATTTGGGTTCCAATGTTTAGTATTTGGAACCTCTGATGATTGTGCACCTTATTCATGTTCATACTCAATCTTGTTTGGCAGAGTAAGCACTCCAATCTCTTATCGAGATTCAGTCATGCTTATGAACTGAATGATGAGAAAAACAGTTAGTTCCACTAAGGCACAAAATGTAGACTAATTGTAGATATGATGAAGGTAAATTTAGCAAACATATAAATCTGAGTTGAATACCTTAACGTACACGGGGATTTAGACGATGCCTAATGGATTCCATAAACTGATTAAGCGATTTAATACCCCATGGATATGACTCAAAGTGACCAGACTCTACTAAATAGAACCTAAAGTGGTCTATAAAAGACACATGGTCTTTGTCGTAAGGAGCAATAAAAAATTCCAAAAGATAAAGAATGCACAACTTGACTGCATCCTCATTGTTTACCCAAGATCTAGCTGTTACTATGTTTTCAAATACCAATTCTCTACTCTTTTTTGTTAAGAAAATAGCTATTTATCAACTTGCTAACATAACTAGAAGTATATCCATAATCTGTAAACTGATTCACACAATTTAAACCAGTAATTAAACTGAACTCTCTCAATGAAAAATTCAAATTTTCCCCTTCAAGAGGACTGAAAAAATAATTTATTAGACTTAGACAGTTCATACTACATCAGAAGATGAATATCTTGGTTTTGCATGCAAATGGAGGGAAGAGACAGTAAGTAACCAAAACAAGAACCAAAACAAGTATTTTTTATAAATCTTTAAAGTATTTGGGGACAATAACTCTTTTAGCTGGCTAGGAATGCTAGGGTCACACAAAGTATGGAATCTAAGAAACCTATAATCCACATTATGTGGGGAAAAATAATGTTTATTCTGCAGAAAATGATAACTTATTTCATATTAGTAAACATTTGTAAAAAAGAAGTCTTAATCTACATATTATCGCATATAACCACACAAATAGCTAAAACAAATCAGAAAATATAAAATACATACAAATATGCTTCAAAAAAATATAGCCTACCCACACATATAACTACAACACACTACAAGACATTTACAAATATAAACATTAGCTACAAATATGCAGAAAGAAAAAAACCACAGCTCTGTTTCAAAATTTAAAAACTAACGACAATTTAACTACAAAACGACTATAAAATAACTACAATTATGAACTATTGGAAATTACAACTACAAATAATCTATAAAATTACAAAAACTAATCTACAATTTTTCAAAATACTTAAAACAAAGATTTTTACATCCAAAACAAAACTAAAAAAATTGAAAATGAAAAAAGTAAATGTTTACCTTCACCAAATTTTTTTGGTAAACAAATTTTTGGAGTTTTTTCGCCGGTTTCTTCTTTTTTGTTTTTTTTTGTTTGGAGGAAGCAAGATACAACTTGGGTTTTTTAACAGATGAAATTTTAAAAATATCTGCAACAAAGTCGTCATCTACACATACCTCTTTCCCCTTTCTTTTGAGTTGTTTGCCGCTTGGTTTAGCACTTCCTCCAGCATCTACATCGTGTATTTTCTTTGTTCTCATATCGGCACAGATTTGTCTAGGAGATAAACTATGAGTCGTAGGTTCCATTGCATTTGTAGATTTATCTTGTTTTTGTGGTGATTTTGGTGTTAAAACACCCAAATCGAAAGAGGGAATATCACCTACTGTAGTTTTTAGGTATTATTTTTGGGAGATTTGATGTTGTTTATGGTTTAACTTCAACTTGACTAAAGATGGAACCAATTTTTATAGAATGATAACTTCAATATTTTGTGAATTTAAAATGGAGAATAATGAAGAACCTGGGTAGCTTTTGTTCAGTAAAGAAGAAAACAGACGCTAAACTTGGGGGAGTGAATGGTAAAGGTAAAACGTGGAGGGGGGTTACTGGTAAGGCAAAATAGGGGGGGGGGAGGGTTGAGATGAAAGGAAAGAGAAAGTGGAAGTATACAGTCCTATTATTATGCCTAATATAAATTCACTCTTAATTATACCCCTAATTTGAATTATGTTATTTAATTGGTAATTTAGTACACCAAATGTAGTTATCTCAAACCTTAAACATTGAGGGTAATAAGGTTTCATATGTGGCATAGGAATGTAAAAATCCCTTGTTAGATTGTTTATATTGAACCTTCAATAGATCAATTGTGCAATCTAACGGGCTTCGAATTGAAGCCTAAGGACTCATTTCATCCTTTTGTGGATCAGGCCATGTTGGAGGCCTCTGAACGGGCTCAAAAATTGAAGTAGCTAAAATTCAAAAATCATTGTGACTTCAAATTTGTCTTCCTCTTCTGCTGGGCCAAAACTTTTAGGCCCAACAACCTTTGGGAACAAAAGGCTTGGAAGTTCGTACACTCAATTTGGTCATAATTTCATACATCATTACAAAGGAACAAAAATAACGAAACCAATTAAACCAAAACTCGCACACATGTTATCCAAATTCACAGAATATGATTAGACGAAGAAGAGGTCGTCAAACAAGAAAGAAAGTTACTCTTTTCAGCTAGATTGAGATTTAGGTAATGGGCCTAAAGACAGAGATTGAGCGTAAATGCACGCGAAGAGTTTGATTTCTACACTGATTCTTCCTTTCTGAAGCGCACTTTCTTCCTCTTGAAATATTTGATGCCCCACACAACTTACCCAGTAACTTTTCGATCGTTGGTGCTGACTTCCCCTTTCAAAGTAAGATAGTTTCGAACAACATATATGATATTGTAACTTTACTCTTTTCATCCAACTCGAAATATCATAAGAGAAGCACTTTTACACCCAAAAAGTCCCATGTCTTTCCGGACCAACCACCGGCAAATTTTTGACAAGTCTTTTCCCGGGGGAGTGGAAAAAGAAAAGAAAATGAATCAAAGCAATGGACTTGCTAATTTCAGAATACATCACATCTCTAGGGTTAACCATGTCTATTACCCTTCTTTGTGGCTTTTAGAGCTGGAAAAGCCAGAAATATCAATTCCATTAATATGGGGAATAAGCCCAATCAATTGACTATAGATACGCTAAAAGAAAGAATCGTATCCAAAGTAGAAATGCTTGTATGATTTTATAAAGAAGGTTTTGACTTTGAGCTGCCTCCTATAGAACCTATTGCTCAGCAGATCCTTTCTACAGAGGAAAGCCTTCCCTATCTTAGTTCCCTATATATGTTGAGAATGGCAACCAACGGAATACTTTATCCAAGTTATACAATTAATTATAGGATAGTCTTTCTTTTTCTAATTGTTCCTGACGCATTGGAGTTATAAAATTTGAATTTCTCTTACATTCTACGTTCACTTTCACACTGAAGCTTGAAAGGAAAAGTCAATTAAGAGAAATTCATAGCTATCTCCCGCAAGTTATTCTTAGATCGTTCCACTTATTTAAAAATACTCATACATTCTAATAAAATAATTAAAAAAACCAAAGAAAAGAAGTGAGGCTCGCTGAACTATTGATTAACTTTCTTCAAAGAAAAAAGCGTATTATATTCCTTGCATGAAGAGTTTAATCCAGGCTCAGGATGAAAAGCTGGTGGCTTGCTTCACACATCCAATTCAGACTATGTTTTCAATAAATCTCTCTGTCAAATTTCTTATAATAAGAAATGAAATATCTGATTTGCTCTTTCACCTAGTTAAATAAAGGAAAATGTCCGCCCAATAGAGCTTAGCCATGATAGGTTGAAATGGTCTTACGAAACCGATCCCCATAATCCCAGCGACAAAGCCAAACTTAGACCGACATGCTTAAAGCTAGCTTTCTAACTCATTGATTGATAAATAAAATTAGATCTCCACCTGGCTTTCTCACACAAAGAGGAAATGCAGACTTTCTAGCTAGAAGACTAACTTGGAAACCAGGCTTTCGCCCTCTAACCCAGCTTTCAAAGAAAACTATCTGGAACAACTGCTTTCAAGCATCAAGAAACAATGATGCCCCCCTTAGGCCAACAACTGGGCCCCCGGTAAATGGAACGGGTTGGAAAGAAACAATAATAGCAACTCTTTCTAAAACCCCAAGGAAAGGGGAGATAGAAAGACTACTCAGTACAACGGAGAGAGTCTATTTGATGGTACAAACTATAGGAGCCCTACTTAAGGCTTTTACAGTATAGTAAAAATATATGATATTCGAGAAGAATGGGGAAGCAAGAGAAGGAGAAGTTGTTGTGAATGAATCCGGTCTTGGGAGTAAAGGCGTGCCTTAAGGCAACGAGGGACGAAAGGATAGAATGATTTTTTGTATGCGCGAGCTAAAATACAGTTAGCTTCATTAGAGCCATTTTCTCACATAGTTACCAACTTCCAATTCAAGTGCCACTGAGTAAATGGTAGCTTTAGATGATATAAACCCCTGAGTCCAATGACGGATCGTATAGTAATGGTCTCCCATGACCTAAGGTTTTTTACATGCTGATAATCATTCTTATTCCCTTTCTCCGAGTTGAGGACATTCATTGGTTGCGGTTCCGTTTACATGAACTAGATTGAAATAAAAGGTAAAATACTCCTTACTCGTAAGTAAACCCACTAGTCATCTTATCTTTTTTACCATGTTCAATTTGCATAATATGGATATTCGAATTCGGTCCTTCTGACATATCCACATCCCCATGTATAGTAAGAGTCTTTCCAACGAGGAACTCCACTATCATATAGTTGACTCGACTCGAATTCCCTCTTAGCAATATCATCCGTAACCGCAGCTATTAAGTCTGCTGTGGGAATAAGTGCCGTAGAATAGGCAGCTATTGACTCCCTCTTGACAACTTGCTTGTGTTAGAGCTATTGTGTCACTGTTCTTCTCTAATTTCTCTGCCGATACCGAAGAGGGTAACTAACCTCTTGACTAAGGGCTTGTTTTGTTTACAAACTGAAAAAAGGAAACTTGTCAACTAGACTTAGCAGAATGTCCAGGGGCAAACTGGTCGTTAAGATAGAGTCGGTGTCGGTAGCAGTTCTTGTTTAGCGGGATCAGGTCACCAATCAGTGACATAGTTTAGGAATGAATATCCATATCTCATATTCTAGAACTTAACCTGACAAAATGGATAACAAATCAAGACCTGGCTCAAGGCTTACCCCTCCACACTCAGGGTCAGGAACGGGAAAAGTAGATTGAGTAAGACAGGCTCGAGGTCAATTCTTTCTTTTAGGAGAGCTCGCACCCACGATTAGCTTAGTTAGTGTTCCGGGAGAATCTAGTCATTTAGTCAGTTCATAACTATCTCTGTAAAGCAAGGGTAAAGATTTTACGAAATCTTCACCCTCATGTAGTCGTCGACCATCCCCAGCCCTCGTCGCTTCTGGCAAAGCTGCGAGTTCATGAGCAAGTGAATGAAGGAGCCATGTTCCTAAAAGAATGACCCTATTTTTTTTCTTTTCTTCCCCTATCCCTTCAAAGCCCTTGTATAGGTTGGGCGTTACCGCTTTACTAATATATTGAAAAGTCAGGCTCTTCTGCCGAGTGAAGCTACGAGCCTACTTAAATATAGCTTACGCTTACCAAGACTAATCTACAAAATAGGGCTACAACAAGCAAAGTAAGCTTTCCCTTTTCGTTTGTTGTGGGTCGCCCCTCACTGCATGTACTGAATCAATGAAATGAGTGGAGATCCTCATTCACCCTTTGTAATTACCAAGAACTTCATTGCCACTAGTAAATTAGACCATCCCCCCGAAAAAGAACTCGGAGCCTAAAGAGAAGAGAATTTAGTCTACAGAAAGCTAGTAGAGCTTTAGCCATTGGGACACATCCATCTATCCTAAACAGTAATCCTTTTCTTGTTCGTGCTTCGAATGACGCTAGTGGAGACTAACTCCTTCCGGCTAATGAAGATACTACTCTAGTCTTTCCAATGGATCCTTCTTATCCCTAAGAATGGAACGAACCAAGTTAACCTATACGAGAGTGAGGAATAAAAACCAATAATCAACTTACTGCTTTTGATGTCTCATGATTCTGCTAGTTTAGAAACAAAGGAGAAGGACATGGGTCTCCAGGTCAGAAAAGCGATAATTAAAAAAACTCCCCAAGTAGGATTCGAACTGACGACCAATCGGTTAATAGCCGACCGCTCTACCACTAAGCTACTGAGGAATAACGAACTTAATGTTGGAAGCCGACTCACGTTCTTTGGACCAACCTATGACTGAATAAAAATGAGTTTTTCACTTTTTTTACATTCACAGGTAGAAAAGGTTACGATAGCAAGCCCCTCCCTGATCGTAGAGCCTCCAAGACAAGGAGGCGACGGTCAACCATCCACTCTCGAGATTCATATTGATCAATAGATCTCGGCGTCCTTCCAATTCGCTAAGTAGACTCACTCTACCGAGGGGCAACAAAGGCTGAAACTCTTCCTGCCAAAAATAAGGGACTTATTTCTCATCATAGGAGTTAGCGGGTATGAAAGAGTCCTCTCTCTATCCGTCTCTCCGATTTTCTACTAATATGTAGCACTTCTGCTATTCAATCATAGAATCAATTCCGATTAAGCTGAAAAAAGTCAGCCCTATATATGTTATTAGTAAAGCACTAATGCCCTATCTACAGTAAGGGGGCCTGTTTTGCTCGTTAGCGCTGTTTTTTTGTTGTAGCTAAGGCATCCATTTTCTTTCTCAACGTCAAATTTCTCGCTTGTTAGTCAAGCTTTGAAGTCCCTACTTTATTTAGATTTATGGGATATTTGAAGAAGAGTAGGTTTTCCACCCTATACCTATACAACGGGCTGGTCTTGGTCTCGTTTGGTGGTACCCCTCTCGATGATTGTTGACTCAACATTGGTTTCGTTCTTGAGTTGGAGGGCTCTCCCTCCATCCATCGAGTCAAGTTATTCGCTATTGGAAATTGATTTGCCGCCTATCTCATGCCATGCTTCTTCTTTCTTAGAATCGGTTCCTAGTGTTAGTTAATCAAGATTCGCCATCAAGAGAGGGAAAAGCCTTGACTTTAGGTTAGGCCATTCTCATCATTCACGCAATTCCCCCGTCCATCTATTGATCATGCGAGTACGCATCGAGTCAGTGCATAGTGAATGAAAAAAGCATTCATCCTGGATTCTCTTCCTCAAGAAAAATGTCTATCAATTGATCCCTATTTATTCGGTCAAAGTCGCCAATTTTCACGCCTCTATACTAAGAGATTCACCATATTGATAGGAATTGGAAAAGACCTTCTTGTACACGTCCTCGAGGGAAGCATTCATGGCAATCATCACTACTTTCTCCCGAGGGCATGGTATGGCTTTGTTCTTGGTCTTGTTTAATAAATGTCGAGTGCTGCTTTTCCCTGTCCGAGAATCTCTATCTTCTCTAAGTGCGCGCGAGCTAGAATCCTTATGTCATCTTGGTTGTTCAAAAGACTGTCTCTTTACCCCTTGCATCTTCATCTTTTCAAAAGCCCAGATCATTCTTCTGGATCTACATTTGTCTTATTTCAGGTGCAAAGCCTCTTCAACAAAGACCTCTTTTTTTCTTTCTCCGCCATTTATCATTTTGTTAATTGAAAGAGAATAAGTGCTATCCATTTAGTAAAGAGAGCGCTATCAGTCGGTTTCCGTTCTCCTTCCCCCCCCCCCCCCCATAGTCCATTATTGGGTAGGGTGGTTAGCTTAGAGAGAGCCCGCCTCCTCTTCAGACGTGTCCTCGACAACCTGACAGTTCTCTAGTCTCCGCTTTTGGGGGCGGGAGTTCTTGGTCACTGGAGTTTCTTTTTCCTCAACCAATTCGGTTGTGTCATCCCTGAGATTGGTCTAACATTTTGTTATGAGTTGGCTGGATTGAAGGTCAGATAGATTTGAGTTCAAGTGGCACAACACCTTTGATCGACCATAAGGCCTATTCTACCCTTACCGAATTCATTCTATTGAAGTGTAACGTAAAAAGCTCCTTCTCATCTTGCATTTCTTTGGTTTGGAAGTTCCAAAATGTTTGTCTATTTATATAATAAAGGAAAGCCTCATTCCGTAATACTATTGCATTTGCTAGAAATGGCCGAACACTAAAAAATATGTGGAAAACCAGCTTAAGCTGGTTGTACTTTTAAGTTTTTCAATTCACACAAGCAGGGCAATTGGGGTGCGTGCTTCGCAAGTTTTTTACTTTCTTCACACAACAAAACAAGGCATGATAGTACTGTACTCAACTGCTCGTGCCATATGGCTCTTATACATTATGTAATCTATAATATGTACATTCGTACCAATATACCTGCTAATAAAACCAATAAATTTTCAACCCCTCTTACAGTCATCAAACCTAAAACACCAAATTCCTCTCCGCCCTCTGCTCAGCAACACACTTCCCATGCTCACATCCAGTTAGAAGAAAAAAACCCACCCTCGTCTTTCTCTTAAAATTCACCTCAGTCTCGTAAATATCCTTCCCAAATCCTAGCGTAAGGTGAATGATCCACCGAATCCATCGCCGACTTCACCATGATCGATTAGGTAAAAGGGTTCTGCAAAGTTTGTTTTTTCATACAAGAAGTGTGGTTATAGTACTCATATTATGACAGCCATGCAATTCGTACTGTATTGGCAGAATTGCTATACACTCTATAAAAAGAGGCTCGATAAGCCTTCGTGCTCTACAAAAAAATTAGAAATTTTCTACCAGTGTATATCGAGAAGCCATGGCCCTCATGCGCAAATTCTCGACATTCCCCATCGACTTGCTGAAATTAACGTTGAAATACAAAATGTAGAAAATTCTCTTTGAAAGACTCGAATAATGTTAAATGGTTTCTTGAGGCATATTCACTCGGTGAATCCGGCTGCTATTGAACCCCGAATGGAAGTAGGCCATCAAAGAATTCGGGAACTATAAGAAAGACTCCAGGGACTACACCAGGAGCAGGAGGCACTGATCGTGGAGGCAATCTTCCTTGGTGCCCGAGAAAACTAAAAGAGCCCGTCAAATCTTTTTAGATTTAGAAGGTTTCAATAAGTAAGTTGAGACATTTGTTTTCATGTATGGTGTTCTTTATTTTTGGTATAGATGTACTCCAGTGCCTACTAGAGATACTCCTATCTATGCTAACTATCTTTGTTTGGTTTTCTTTGTTATGTTTGCATGTATAGTATGGTAAAACCAAAAGTGTAAAGTGTAAAATATTTACTACTTAATGATATGCTAATAGTATAATTTAAAAAGACTTATTTCCTAAATGACTACTTTAACTTTGTCCAAAAAAACTGGAATACGAATGAGATCCACAATGCCATCATTGTATGGCCAATAGTAGTACAGTAAATGACTCCTTACTCTTTAGTTCCATGCATAATTGGCTCGCGTAAAGGTAGAAGAAAGGAAGGCCAAACGAAAGATAGCTGAACATGAGTGCCAAACTACTCTAGTATCTTCACCCTCGCACCCCCTATGCTATTATACTTGGACTAGGGGGCCTCCTTCTCTTGTGCTTTTATACACATGGAAGTACCTTTTCTTATCAATTCGCCTTCATAAAAAAATAGTAAAATTTGGTGAATATTATTTTAATGTTCACCCTCTCATCCCAAAATTACCCTTTTTCCACGGAAGCCCTCCCCTCACTTTATTGTTCTTCATGAGTGGGAAGAAAGAAAATTCTTTCTTATCCAATACCAATCCAGGACTACTAGGCTAAGCATGTACCCTAGCCACTTCACTCGTCAAAAACAAGCTTAGTTGAATGGTACTAACTAAGAATGCTATTAGGTGAGGATTTTTTTACTCCGAAAAACATAGAAAGACGGAATTAGTTTTGGCGGGTCCTTCTATTATCTCCCTTACGCTACCAAATCCGAACTAATGAGTGCCTGTAGCAACATTGAGTGATCCCCTTCTCCGACACCGATACCCTAGGGATTATATTATGCCATCTCCACTCAGCTGCCTCGCTCTATAACCGGATACTTTTCTTGGCACTGGCTGAATTACTTGTAACCCTAAGACAGAATTGACTGTCTCTCGCTTTACTTTACTGGTAAAACATTTCTTGCTAGATCGGATTGAGAGTGACTTCTTTTGTTAATTAAGGTGTTTTTTTTGTGCGGTTGCAACATTCGAAAGGAAAGCAGTCTCTCTTCCATTCGAAGCAAGCATTGTAATCGTACTGCTATAAAACAATCCATAGGAAGCGGAGTAACCTCTACGTATTTCCCATTCGCCATCCTTGGTGAGTCCGATTTTATGTGCTATGTTATTCTTAGATCCAGTGAAATCATTGGTATTGGTTTCAAATTCCACTGGCTATCTAGAAAGCCGATTTTCAACTTGAATGTTTACACAAGAATCTCCATCCAAGCCTCTTTTGTCAATCCGGCGCAATACAAGTGGCATAAGCTATTTCTTATAAACAGGCTTTCGAGAAGAAATTGGAGGACTACCGATTGATTGACCCCAGAAGTAAATAATGATGTTTTGACGAGCTCTTATTCGCCCCCGGCGGACCTGTATACTCTAGTCCTATTGGGTATAAAGGACACGAGGTGCTGCTTTGGGTATCTTCGAGGACTTGAGCTAATGGATTGTTTACTAAACGTCCCATACTTTATCTATCATTTGGTGAAGTGACCCTTTTCATTTCTTAGGTAAGAGGAATCTACCCGTAATGCGTGAACCAGTCCCTTTTTCGTTTGTACTAATCAACTATATGAAATATAGAAAGAAGGTCTTCAATCTTCACACTTATGCGTGTATGGAACATTTTGAGGTCAGCTTTGAGTGGTTTATTTTTTCCAAGTTCCATATCATCTATGGAGAGAGAGAGAGAGATCGAAGGTCTTATCGTGCATCTTGGAGCGAATAATTTCTTAAAATAAAGGCCGTTAAGGTCACATTGACATAGAATAATACAGATTAGCTCTCCCATTGAGAAAGGCACTGACCCTGTCAACCAAGTATCAAAAAGAAAGAGAGAATATCAGATATGAATAAGGGATAGGAAAGTCCCATTCAATCGATTCCTAATTCAATAGGGGAATCAAACGATGTCTCCCACAGGGACGAAAATCAAAATCGGGCAGGATTCTCTCAATAAAAGATAGTTCAATTCGATCTTAGCCGATCTAAGGTTTGCCGTTTCTCTGGCCCCGTTTCGGTACACTATTGTATAGCTCACTAGGACAGCCGCTATCTCAATCGAAAATGGAAACTAGCCTACTGAATGATTCCATCTATCACTTACGTCATTTCTCAAGGTCAGAAATCTCAACTTTAGAATTTAAGCATGAAGTCGTCATTCCATCATCCAACATGCTTATATCTAAGTGATTTCATACCTTATTACTCCCCTCTGTCACCCTTCTAAGCTCCTTTGCTCTATGCCTTTAGCCTGCTTTGAATGATCCTTTCACTGTTCGAAGGTGAGCGAAGTACTTCAAGGGATTATATTGAAGGAACCTCTGCTAAGAATGGAATGCATTGATTTGGGGAACTTCTTCTCCTTGTTTAGCTTTCAAGTGGGATAGGACTTCCATAGAGTCATTTATGTTAACCTATGCTTTGTGGTACTATCTCAGTCTATGGCTTTGGGAGCCTGCATTTGTGGGAGCTGAGGCCACATTCACTACCATCGCAATCTAGGTCCAACTAGGAGGTCTTCCCATTCAATTCTATTATATACATGACCACATTGAATAAGCTAGGAAGGGAAAGGAATGGAATCTTCGCGTGGACAAAGAGAGAGAAGAGAGGGCTAGGTCAACCATGTGGATAGAGTAGTGTAAGGATGGGATAGGAAAGAGAAATGCTCAATGAAGAGCTCAAGAGAAGGGTGGAGGCATTGAGTAGGGCTAGTCAGCACCCCGAAGTACAAAAAATATCGGCTGGTACAAAACAAGTCAGAAAGCTTGACATGACGGAAGTTTGAGTCGAACCAGACTAGCAGATAGTGGGGCAATTCGTAGTTCGGGTAGTGGAAGGGCTTGGAAGACAACTGTTTGGGATTGAAACTGTGTAGTCCCTCGATTCAAGGATCGATAGCATCTTTCTCGGTCGGTGGGCATGAATGGAGCTTCCAAGAGTTAGTGCATTGGATTCTTGGGCAACTGCATCTAATAGAGCTGACTGAAGGCCAAAACAATCTCCTTTCTAGTCTAGTCTAGGCTTCTAGCCTTGGAAATGAGTCTTAAACTCCTCTAGCTGCATTAGCATTCTTAGCACTTTCCCTCTTTTTTTGGACAAGTCAAGCAAGTCTAGGAAGAGTGAATCATCGAATAAGGGGTAGTAATATCACGACAAAAGCCTTTTGGGTCAAAAGAGCAAGCTTCTTCTTTTCGATCTGGTAAGAGGGGAAGGAAGACAAAGCTTTAGATTAAGCATTTGAGACGGTCTAGCTATGCTTTCTAAGGGCTTCTTTTCTTAGCTTCACCGACTAGAAAGATAATTCATGTGCATCAACAAAGGTCTAACAGTTTCATTGTAGGCACATCTTTCTTTTAGTGAAAGCCACGTTCACACAACCATATGCCCCATTATGTCCGGATTTCTTTGTCCCAATCCGGTCTGTTCAAAAATCTCGGATATTACATTTTTGTACGAATTTGGCCTTTTCGGGGTTGAAGGCGTAAGTGAAACTATTAAATAAAATCTATATCTGCTATTGACTCGTCCCGCTTAAGATTTGTCGAAGATAAGTATCAAGTCCTCTATGGATGAACTAAACTAGATTTCGAGGATGAGTAGTGGATAAAAAGTCATCCCGAGGTATATTCACGAGCTGGACTCGAACCAGTATCTCTGGAGCAAAACACAGGCCCAGAGAACAACCTTCATTTTGATTGTGACAAAAAAAAAAAAGAGGGAACTTGGAGTTGGCGCCCACATAATAGATTTCTTGCTTACCAAGCCATCCTGGCTTTCACTCCTACAGTTAGATTATCCTGCTTTGTCTCACGCAAGCGGCCTAGCCGCTTTCCTTTTGTTCAGCTGTCCTAAATCGTGCCATTGGGACTTCTCAGTGCAAATCCAATTCATTATCATCCACCGAGTATTCTATTTATATAGGCTAGTTTTTTCCATGTGTTCGTATATCGTGAGACAGTAGATTAAAAAATTAGAGTTCTCTCTGGTCCTTTACTAATGCATTCCCGCCTTGTTGGTCAAGTTCACTTCGTTTCTTCTCCAAAAAGTCACAAAAGGCTTCTTGGGGGTATAGGCGGCATTTTCGGCCAACAGGATGTGAAACAAGTATTTGTTGAAAAAGATAATAGCATGAATGCTTTTTCTCACGGATCCGAAGATCCCTATTCTCGAATTCGATCAATTGGTTATATTCCTTTTGCGAGGAACAATTGTTGAGTGAATGTTTTACTTCTGCCAAATAGACCCCATATCCTTATCCATCAAAAAACTGCTATTGGTATTTTCCATTGCCAATATCCTATTTACCATCGATGACTCCAAGGCTATATTGTGAGTCGGGGGCCAAGGCTCCAATAGGACCTGGAGCCCGAATAAATCTTCCGATGAGGAGTTTGAAGGGCCTGGAAGAGGAAGTCCTTGCCCTCTCCCCACACTCAAAACCAAAACAAAAGAGAAAAGATCATCAAAAAGAACATCTAAGCGAGAAAGTAAGTAGATCCGGAGAAAATAGAAAAAGAAAGAGACGAAAATATTAGGAATAAAAGAATCACACTCCTTTTTCTTTTTGTTGGATGAGAAACTAGAGTCAGACTTAGTAAAAGTAAGAAGAAAAGAAGGATCAATTCTAGGGTGGTGCTTCTATATGATCCTAGAAAACGTATGAAACAACATGCTACGAAACTACCGATAAGGGTCAAAAACATTTTACTTAGTCGAGGAATCAAGTCTTTACTTTATGCTTTGCGTATTTGCCTTACTATCCGACCATGGAGAAGGCTAGCACATCAAGGTGATAGGATTCGAACATATGGCCCTTTGTACCCAAAACAGAGGCACTGACCAAACCGTGCTACACCTCGTCTCACCACCCTGAAGCATATAAATCCACCTGATCGATGAACAATCAACCCGAATTCGCCCATCCTTTTGGGCATGGGGATGCGAGAACCAATCCAAGTAATTAAACACTTTTTTTGAATTTGCCTCAAGCAAGCCACCCCAAACCTACCGCCAAAAAGCCGTCCATATAGTGCAGAAGCTCACATTTTATTGCTTACTCTTTCACTTTCATTTCTAAATCCGGCTCACTCCTGACTATGATTTGGACCTTTCGCCTGCTTAGAAGTGGATTCAAACTACTAACACAAAGATTTTCAGTCCTTTGCTCTAAGCAGCTGAGCTACCTGAACCACTTTCCTAAAGTCTGTTTTCTTCATCGAATAGCGCCCTACCTTACCACTTGACTAGTAAGGGAAAAACCCTTTACTAAACTAAGAAAATAGAATAGATAGGCTTTTTTTCGCTTGTTTGTCAAGCTTTCGAGCAGCTCTTTCAACCTGCCGCCTAATCCCCAACATGCTCAACTAAGTGAATTAAACTTACAAAAGAAACAACTTTTCAATTGTAAACTAAATGCTAAAGTAAGTGAATTAAACCATTATGCGATTGGAACTGGCCCAGTTTCTTCTTCAGATTTTCCAAATTTCATGTCACGACTCTAAAACTAACCTTGTCGTGATGGCACCTATCGTGAAACTAGGCTAGCCAACACAAACCCCAAACCAACCTGAAAATCATAAGAAGTCATTTTAAGCCATTAATCAGCTAAAATCCCATAATATAAGTTAAAACAAGCTGTGCGAAAATACAACACAAGTCCCACATCATGGTGTCACTAGTCATGAGCAACTACAAACTTGTCTAAGAACAGGAAGTGACAACATAGTCCAGAAATAAAATACTAAGACAATCTAAATAAGATAGGAAGGAGAAGCACAGGGCTGCGAATGCCAATCAACTACCTAGTCAACTCCAAAGACCAACTGGGACACTGATCGACACTCAATCTGCACACAAGGTGCAGGAAGTAATGTGAGTACGCCAACTCAGTAAGTAATAAAAGTAAAAGTAGCTGAGCAGTAAGAAAATAGGTAACTTTACGTCATAGCACTACGGCAAAACAGTATATGTCCATAACAATTCAGTAAATCAATAAAACTCGTAAAAATAAGTCAGTTCAGTAAAACATTTTTTAAACCTCTTCCAATAGTTTCCAACGAGTGATGAGAATAGTGAGTAAAAGGATAGAAATATAAGCAGCCCCTCGGTCAAAAACACATACCACAACCGCCCATTGGCAAAATATCAACAGAACCATCCCCTCGAGCTACTTCACAATCACTTGTATCATCCCCTGGGTCAATAACATGAAACAAGAATAGCCCCTCGGGCAATATCACATCTCTCACTCTGGGTACCTGCACTCACCGGGGTGTTCAGACTTCGGAGGGGCTCCTACATCCCAAGCGCAATCACAAGCAATCTCGTGGCATAACAAATCAGGCTCTCGGCCTTTAATATATCACAATCAGTACCACATGCTACGACGTGTAGCCCAATCCCATAATATCCTCACAAAACAGGTACTCAACCTCATTAAGTCAGACACCTCTCAAGCCACTCGTGCTATTGTAAAACATGACTCAACCTAAAATATCATTTAAAATATCAAAAAGGAGTTAAGTTATGAAAACGGTAGAATACAGCATGACTAAGTACAAGTATTAAGTTAAAACAGAAAGGAATAGTAGTAAAAAGCCCCTAAGGGTCCAAAATAGTTTGCATGAGGCCCAAATATGGCATTCATCACAAAACATAGTAATACTTTCCGAAACACAAGGATATCAAATAGTTGTCAATCAAATACGTGACTTAATAGTCATACGAGATAGACCAAGTAACAATCCCCTATGGTGCACGACCCCACGCTTGTTATGTAGCATGTGCGTTGCACAAAGTAGCACAACGATGTGAAATACGAGGTTACATACCCTCAGGATAATATTTACAATCATTACTTACCTCAATCCGGTTCAAAATCTAGCCCACGATGCCTTTGCTCCTCGAATCGGCCTCCAATAGCTCCAAATCTAACATATCATACCATTAATACACGCTCAAGGAACAAAGCCTAAGAAAAAATAATCAAATTAACTCAAAAATCCTGAAATTGGCCAAATACGACCCCCTGGGCCCACATCTCAAATTTCGATAAAAACCACATCTCTATAATCCTTATCCTCATACAAGTCCATACATACCAAGAACATCAAAATCGGACCCCAAATGACCCCTCAAATCCCAAATGAAACTCTCCAATACCAAGCCCTAATCCTCCTGTTTTAACCCTTAATTTCTAATAATTTCAAGCCTAATAAGATTGAGTATTGGGTTCAAAAATCTTACCTCCAAGCGTTATCCCTTGAATTCCTCTCAAAAAGCTGTCAAGCCGTCCAAAAAATGGTGGAACATAGCTAAAATTTGCGAAGACAAGATTATATAGCTTCTAGCCCAGGGATTCCACACCTACTGCCTCAAACACGCACCTGCGGTCTACCAGGTCGCACCTGCGAAAGTCACTTATCCGCCCAAACTCGCATATGCGGTAAATTTTCCGCTCATGCGCCATCGCACATGTGCTCACCTCACCGCATCTGCGGATCCTACCCTTCACATCCTTGATTTCATCTGCAACTCTTTCTCCGCTTCTGCAGGCTCGCACCTGCAGTCCCCAATCTACAAGTGCGGTTAGGAGAAGAATAGCAGCTGAAGCTGCCCAACTCAATTCCAATCTTTCTTACAACCTTCCGAAATCATCCTGAGGCTCCCAGAACCTCAACCAAACATGCCAACACATTCCATAACATCATTAAAACTTGTTCCAACCTTTGTAATGATCAAAACTACATCAAAACATCAAATTACCATCGGATTCAAGCCTAAGGATTCCAAAACTTCCAAATTCCAAATTCAATCAAAAAATCTATCAAACCTCGTTCGAATATCTTGAAATTTTGTACACACGTCCCAAATGACACAACAGAACTACTAAAATTTTTGGAATTCCATTTCGACCCTGATATTAAACGTTTTATTACCGATAAGAAAATGCCAAATTTCCAACTTCGCCAATTCATGCAAAAAACTTCCATCGACCTCCAAAACACATTCCGATCACGCTCCCAAATCCCAAATCACCTAATGAATCTATCTGAACCATCAAAATTCACATCCGAGACCTTCTACCCATAAGTCAACATATGATTGACTTTTCCAACTTAAGCTTACTCAAAAGAGACTAAGTGTCTCATTCCTCTACGAAACCACTCCGAACCCGAACCAACCAACCCGATACTACATAATACAGCTGAATATGACATAAAGAAGCAGAAATGGGGGAAACAGAGTGGTAACTTATTAAATGACCTGCCGGGTCGTTACCCCTTCTTAAACAGACATTCATCCTCGAACGGGTAAAAAAATATATCTGAAGCCTCAAATAGGTGAGGATATCTGCTACGCATCTCCTGCTTGGTCTCCCAGGTAGCCTCCTCCACGGGCCGACCTCTCCATTGCACTTTCACTGAAGCTATATCCTTTAATCTCAACTTTTGAACCTGATTCTCAAAAATACTCACTAGATCCACATCATAAGTCAAATCACCGTCCAACTTAACCATACTAAAATCCAAAACATAGGACGGATCACCAATATACTTCCGAAGCATAAAAACATAAAATACAGGATGCACACTCGACAAGCTGGGTGGCAAAACAAGCTCATAATCCACCTCCCCAATCATCCGAAGCACCTCAAAAGGCCCAATGAACTGATGGCTCAATAAACCCTTCTTCTCAAATCTCATAACACCCTTTATGGGTGAAACCTTCAATAGAACCTTCTCCTAACCATGTAGGATACATCACAAACCTTCCTGTCACCATAACTCTTTTGTCTCGACTGCGCTGTACGAAATCATTCTTGAATCACCTCCACCTCGTCCAAAACATCCTGCACCAGGTCTGTACCCAGAAGCGTAGCCTCACTCAGCTCAAACCAACCCACTGGAGATCTACACCGTCTCCCATATAAAGCCCTATATGGAGCCATCTGAATACTCGACTGATAACTGTTGTTATATGCAAACTCCACGAACGATAGAAACTGATACCATGAACCACCGAAATCAATGACACAAGTGTGCAACATGCACTCCAATATCTAAATAGTGTGCTCATACTTCCCGTCCATCTGATTGTAAAAAGCTGTGCTCAACTCAACCTGAGCACCTACTCTTTGTCCGCAACCCTGCAAAACTGCGAAGTAAACTGAGTACCTCTATCTAAGGTGATGGAAACTGGGAAACCATGCAAACGAACAATCTCTCGGATATATATATATATATATATATATATATATATATATATATATATATATATATATACCACTATGAAGAATATGTAGTACACATAGGGATAAAGTGCATAGACTTGGTCAGCCGATCCATAATAACTGAAGTAGCATCGAACTTCTTCAAAGTTCGTGGGAGTCCAACTACAAATTCCATGGTACTTCTCCCACTTCTACTAGAATATCCATCTGCTGAAGCAAGACACTCAATCTCTGATGATAATATTTCACCTACTAAAAATTGGGACACCGAGCTACAAATACCACAATATCCTTCTTTTGTTCTCCTTCACCAATAATGCTATCTCAAAACCTGATACTTCTTTGCGGCACCCGAATGGATGGAATACAGCGAGCTATGGGCCTCCTCTAAAATCAACTCTTGAAGCCTATATACATTGGGCACACATATTTGGCCATGCATCCTCAATACCCCATCATCACCAGTAGTCACATCTCTTGCATCGTCGTGCTAAACTCTATCCTTACGGACAAGCGAATGAGGATTATCATACTGGCGCTTGTTGCACCCACTTTTTCTCGTGAAATCGGCTTTATAAAATTTGGGAGGACAACTCGTTCCCTTTTGGGAATTGGGTTTGAATTGAAGAGTCGCCACGTAATGATTAAAGTGCATTAGGACACTAAGAGAAGATTTTTAATTTAAAAACCAGAGATTGGGTAATGGCTAGAAATTATCTCGAGGGGAAGGTGTTAGGAACCCATCGAGATCCTCTAGTGTAGTTCACGTCCATGCTACAATTGTGACTGTAAGTGAAAATAGAGACGTAAGGATTTCCAATACAAAGGGGTTTTCACATAACGATTGCAAGTAGTTGAAGTTGAAAGAAAATAAAGAAAATCTGAAATTGAAGTAGTTTTAAAATAAAACAAACAAGTAAAGGGAAATGGGGTCCTAGGTTTACAAACAATATGGATCACATCAATAGAATACCCCGCAATCACTCCTTAGAAGAAGGGTTACACGTGGTATTTACACACCAGTCATCATATCTATATCTACCCTTTCCCATCCCATTAAGGTATTAAAGCGCGGAATGGTTCGTTACTTATTGCACGTTATTACCTGCCCCAATCATATCAGTCCTAGAGGCATTTAGTACTACTAATCCTAAAGCGAAGGGATGTTGGGCTTTTTATGATTTTAAAGGACAAAATACTAAGGTGATAATCAAAAACACATAGAGCAAATTGGGGAAATCACATAAATAGTTAATGGCTCAAACAAGCCTCCTCAACTTACAGACAAATTGTTTAGCATGTCTTGCATGTACTGGTTATGGTCTGATTAAACTTAAAAAGATGAGGCATCCTGATTTATTGCATATTTCATATAAGAAATCCTAATCGGGCTTGCCTGCTGGTTGTAGCTTAATGGAATCTGATTCACTTAACTAGTTTAACCTTATTGCTTGCCTAAGTGTTAAATGAAACCTATAGGCATGATATCTATTAATTTCAGAAAAGAAGTATACCGATTTTAAAAAAGAGGACTTATTAATTACATAAACGAAAGTCCTGTAGGTGTTAAGCATTGCTACTGTTCATTTCAGACTTATAAGTAAATGATTAATTCAGATTTAGTTGATAGCTTCTATAGGCATGCTTTCTAGGCATTAATGATTTTTAAACATTTACAGTCGAAATAAGAGTGCGGAAGTCCTATGGGCATGGTATCTAAAATGTTGTTTGTTATATAAACCTATAAACATAGTTTCCTAGCGACAGATGCATGTGTAGAATTCAGGAAGTCCTATAGACATGTTATCTGTATGATATGCAGCATTTGGAAATGACTTATAGACATGTTCTCTATATAATGCAGAAATGTAGAAACCTATAAACATGGTTTCTATATGAAATGCAGAACCTATAGACATGGTTTCTATATGAAAATGCAGAACCTATAGACATGATTTCTATATGAAATGCATAACCTATAAACATGGTATCTATATGAAGTGCAGAACTGAAAGCAGGATATGAGTGCAGAAGTATAACAATTCCCTATGAACATGATATCTACCTCTTTGCATGCATGATTGACCCTCCCCTTTTTACTAACAACCCCAATAGTTATTACAAGTTATTAGATCCCAGAATGAATAAGAAAAGGAAAAATTACATCAGAAAACCCAAAATTTATAACCAAGGAGATCCTGATTCAGAATTTCTGTCTGAAGCATGAAGTAAACCAACTCCAAAGATCAAATTTCCAAAGTCTTTCTCTTATTTGTGATGTATTAGAGTTCCTTAAGAGTGTCAAATGGACTCCGGGCAGTGCTCACACCCAAATATATTGCAGTATTGAGTCATAATGCAATGTGGAAGGGCCAGCCCTCAAATGTCCAAGTTCAGAGGGAACTCAAGGTCCCAAGGCAAGACTCATAGGAGAGGGCGGAACTTAGAAGCTAAGAGAGACTGTAAGTGCAGGGAGGGATTCTGGGAAAAGGGCAAGGACATGCTAGTGGTCATACCCAGCAATTGGAAGTGCTAGCACACCCCAACCAGCCTGTTAGGACACATTGTTTGTGATTTAGGATACCCTAAGGGATCAAGTCCAAACATGAGCAACAACTTGCATGTTGCCATGTGCTGAACTTCAACTCAAAGCACATAGAGGGGAACATGGGTGCAGGAATTCACAATAACAAAAGATGCAATGAAAATAGCATGCATATTAACATTGAACATAGACAGTAAAGTAGACATGAGTGTAAAGGCTGTAAAATGAACACTTTGGGATGAGGGAGAAACCATACTAGAATATACCAATTTCAAGGAAGCAAGTAAAGGAAGTAGTAGTCTTGTAAAGATAAAGTACAAGCAAGTAGTCATGATACTATGATTTTAGAAGAGAACTATGAGACTGTAAGTGTCTCAAGTGTGTAATATGTGTAAAAGTGTTGAATTTAAAGTGTGTTGGTGAGAAAGAAGTCGTGCCCTTTTATAATGTAGAAGGCAAACAGAATAAGGTAGGAGAATAGTTTGAAAATTAGTTGTCAATCAATTACACAGATTTTCCCTTTAACTAAGGGATTCCGATTTCGAATGGTAAAACTAATTAAGGAACTAAGTTAATGAAACACTTTGTGTAAGGTTGTATAATATGGATAAATACATAAAGGTATTGAAGGAAAAGGTCTTGACAGCAAACGATTTGTGCAAATAAGGAAGGGAAATCAATTAACAGCTAGTAAATCGCAAGGTCTGAATTAGGTATGAATGAATCCGGTCAGAAAAGGTGAAGAAGGGTGTTACTTAAAGAAAATCAGTAACAATCAATCAAACCTGAGAAGGAATTCTGAACCAATCATAAGTTGGAAAACCTTTTTGAAGAAACATTCAACACACATATAAAACATACAGACACACTTAAACACGAAGAACTGTCACGCTAATAAGTAGAAGAGTCTAGCATAGAAGAATATAAAAGTTCAAAATCGTAAACAAAGAAGTCCAAACTTAGTCCATAGACTCATAATGAGTATGAAAGAGTGAAGGGTTTTAAAATAGAACCCTAGTTCAGACACAAGATCAAAACTTGTCAAAAAACCTCCAAATTATAGGGTTTCCACTTTGAATCAGATACAGAGACGAGGAGGCAAGTAACTGAAACAGGCTTAAAGATCTCTTTTGGAGACTCATGAGAAAGCAAACAGATACAATAGCAAGTTCGAATTAAACAGTATGAAGAAACTAATTCGAAGCATAGTGAGAGTAGAAGGAACATTTTTAAGAAAAACCTTCTAGAAGGGATTAAACAGGGTTCCGAAGAGAAAATAGATATTATAACACTTAAGAAAACAGTAGAAGAAATATGTTTAAAGAGAACTCAAACAAGGTCCAGTAGAAGGCAAACAAAGAACTAAAAAAACTTAGTAGAAAATACAGTAGAGGAACACAGGGATATCAGAAAAGTATAGTAAAAGAACACATAGGGAAACATAACAAGATAAACCTGTGAGAGCATGATATAGAAACACAGTAGGAAGATGAAACATAGAAAGCACAGAAGAGCATGGTATAGAGACACAGTAGGAAGATGAAACATAGAAAGCACAGAAGAACATGTATAGTAGTAAGAAAGCATAACAAAGCAGTAAAAGCACACGTGTGGTAAAAGGACATAAACATATGAGCACAATGGAGACAAATACACACAGAGAAGGAAAAAGAAAAGTCGGAGAAACATTTTAAACTTTTCAAAAACCCTAAATCGGAAAGAAGCAATTTTTGAAAGAAAAATTGGAGAAAATGTTTTAAAAACTCAAGTAGAGCACAAATATAAAATAGATCTAAGAAAACAATCAGAGAAAACCTTGAATAGTTAGGGTTTCAGAGGAAAAGGGTTGAAAAGGGCCCGATATGAGTCGGATAAGTCAGAACCAAGCTCAAAACACCATAGTATGCCGGAGCTGGGCCGGAGACGGCCATATATCCTTGAATCGGTGAGGATCTGAGCAGGCACCATCGAGGTCAGACCTTGAACCTTTGAATAGCAAGCGCTTAAGAGTAGATGAAGATGAGCTTAAGCCATCTATGGCCTGGGAGTCCATGGATTTCGGCGAGATTGAGGTTGAAGATGGTAAGAGAGGTTAGGGTTTCAAGAGAGTTTGAGAGGGGAGGGATTTCAAAGGCGGGTGATAGAAGAGAATGAGGGGAATTAGGGTAGTTATTAGGGATTAAAAAAGGTAAGGAATGATCGTGGCCGTTGAACAAAATAATCAACGGTCTGGATTAAAAGAAAGGGCCATGAGGGTTAAATTGGTTGAGTCATGGCCAGGTTGAATTGAAATTGGGTCATCCCCTTAGGGGTTTGAAATCGAGTCAAATAGGAGATCAATTTGGGCTATAATTGAAACAAAATGGGGTCATATTTTAAATAACCTATTTTCCCTTTTTATTTTATAAAAATAGTAAAATAATTTTGAAAATAAATTAAAGGTACTAATTCAATTAATAATATATATTAATTTAAAAATATTGAAGTCAATTTCATAATTATAAAATTCTATTAATTCTTAATATGGGCTAAAATTGCAAGTATATGCAATTTAGCTTTTAAACTACCAAACAAATTGTAAAAAGTATACAAAAATTATCTTAGCTATATTTTCGTATAAATATGGGGATAAAAGAAATTATTCATATAAATAATGATTATTGGTTTTTGTACTACTAAAAATGGGTAATAAATTGATTTAAAAATCTTAAAAAAGAATTGGGAAAAATACTAAATCACTTGGGCATACTTATATAAGTTTATATATGTTATTTTGAAAGTATTTGCATGTAAAAATACATAGGAAAAAATTCAGTATCAACGGTTTCCCCTCTTTACCAGGGAATGACAAAAGAGTCGTCGGGTAAAGATATGATGGCCAATTTGACCGAATGAAACAGTTTGAAAAATTTGACCGTACTATGGTACCTGAGCTGCCTACATATCCATGGTCTTAAAGGAATCATGCAATATGTAATTCAGGATCCGTCAGCAGAATATGCCGATGGAGGTTTCTTCAAGGATGGGCGTGATATTTAGGTTGGGATGGATGGTTAAAGTCTAACAGGGCTGCAGGGGCTGGAGCGGGATTGCTCCTACTGAGACGGCTGTTATTCACCGGTTTACCTGCAAATAAGCAATACAAATGTATACTGTGCAAAAATTTAAACATGATGCAATTTCCCGTTAGACCATGAATGCTGTCTTTGGACGGTTAATATGACGTCCTCAGACCATGACGTCCTGGCACATGAAGCATATAATAAAGGATTTGCATGCTATGAATGATGTTCTCGGGTTGTAAGAATGATGCCTCTGAACCATGATGCCTTTGAAAAAATGATATGCAAAAGATAAGTGGGGGGGGGGGGTCCTCAGGCTATGGCATGGCGTTCTCGAGCTATGAAAATGGTGCCTCTGAACAATGATGCCTTTGGAAAATTTAGCGATCTTTCAACCCATGAAATGCAAAGGGTGGCGATATTTCAGTCCATGAAATGCTATAAGGGTGGCGATATTTCAGCCATGCAAAACGTAAATAAAGGTGGCGTTCAGCCAATGCAAGATGTAAAATAAAGTGATGAAATTTCAGTTGATGCAGGATTTAAATAAAGTGGATGATTCTGCCGATGCAAGATGTAAATAAAGGCGGCGATATTTCAGCCATGCAAAATGTAAATAAAGGTGGCGATATTTTAGCCCATGTGAGATGTAAATAAGGGTGGCGACCTTTTAGACAATGCAAGATAAATAAGTGGCGATATTTCAGCCGATGCGAGACGTAAAATGGGTGGCGATATTTTAGCCATGCAGATGGAGGTAGAGCTTAACCTCGAAAGGCGGAACGGTAGCCTTATGCAATGCAGAGAATGATGATGGAGGTAGAGATTAACCTCAAAAGGCAGAATGGTAGTCTTATGCAATGTAGGAAGTGTAGATGGAGGTAGAGCTTAACCTCGGAAAGCAGAATGGTAGCCTTATGCAATGCAGAGAATGGAGGTAGAGCTTAACCTTGGAAGGCAGAATAGTAGCCTTATGCAATGTAGAGAATGCAGATGGAGGTAGAGCTTAATCTCAAAAGGTAGAATTGTAGCCTTATGCAATGCAGGAAATGTAGATGGAGGTAGAGCTTAACCTTGGAAGGTAGAATGGTAGCCTTATGCAATTCAGAGAATGCAGATGGAGGTAGAGCTTAATCTTGGAAGGTAGAATGATAGCCTTATGCAATGAAGAGAATGTAGATGGAGGTAGATCTTAACCTCGGAAGGAAGAATGGTAGCCTTATGCAATACAGGAAATGCAGACGGAGACGGAGACAGAGCTTAGTCTCAGACGGCAGAATGGTAGCCTTATGCAATGCAAAAAATAAAAGGCGAATAGTAATAGAGATTTCTTAGCTGATAGTTGATTGTGATATTGTGGCTGTTGGGGATATTGTATATGGATAGTAACTGTGTGATGGTTCTGCGGGTTGTATTCCTGAGAAGTATAAGTGTATAGATATATTCGATGATTTTTGACTTGGGTGCTTACATCCAAAGAAAAATCATGAGTTTTGTAAATGGGGAAAGTTAGTTCGTATCCCCGTTGACTTTGCTTGTCATGTTTGGCTCTGTTTCGAAGAAGTTGTATCATTGGGGAAGCTTTTCTAAACAAAGCAATTTTGATAATTGACATGCATGATTTAGTAAAAAAAAATATAACATAAATATATTATCGAGAATAGTTCTCTTTAGATGAACCGATGAGTGCAACGTGGTTCAAGACATTACAACCTCTCTTGCTTCAAAATTTTGAGGTCCTCCTCAAAATTCTACTCCAATTTACTGGGTTGCTACTTCTAACAGCTGCTTGCGGTGAATGGCTGAAATTGACTTCGAAATTTTGAGGGTCCTCCTCAAAATTATTCCCTAGTTCCCAATAACGGGAAGAAATGAAAATTTTACTGAATTATGACCGAACCCATAGGGGTGCCTACGTATCCCCTCTTAAATGGGAATCAGGTCCGGCTTAGTTCAAATTACCTCATTTGAGGAAAGCATAAAAGTTACACATAGTATCACTTGACTGTATCTTAATTGATCGGCTTTGGCCAGACTTCTCCGTCCATTTCTGCGAGTATGAGGGCTCCTTCTGTTAGAACCTGGTGAACCATGTACAGACCTTGCCAGTTGGGAGAGAACTTTCCTTAGCCTACATCTTTATACGGGAAAGTTTTCTTTAATACCAGCTGCCCTGGTGTGAATTGTCTTGGCTTGACTCTTTTGTTGAAGGCTCTGGTTCCGTTCTGATAAAGTTGACCATGGAAAACTACGTTCATTCTTTTTCCATCTATAAGGTCTAGCTATTCGTAATTACTTTTCACCTATTCTGCATCATCGATTTCTGCTTCCTGTATGATTCTAAGGGAGGGAATTTCTACCTCGGCGGGAATAACGACTTCTGTACCTTACACTAGCATATATGGAGTTTCCCCAGTTGATGTGTGGACTGTGGTGCGGTACCCAATAAAGCAAATGATAGCTTATCGTGCCTCTATTTATGCTTCTCTATCATTTTCCTCAATATCTTCTTGATATTCTTATTAGCGGCTTCTACGGCTTCGTTCATCTGAGGTTTGTAGGTTGTAGAATTCTTGTGCTTGATCTTGAAGGTTTCACATTGGCTTTCATCAAATCACTATTAAGGTTGAAACCATTATTAGTAATGATTGACTATGGGATGCCGAATCGACAAATGATACGGTCGCGGACAAAATCTACCACAACTTTCTTAATCATTGATTTTTACGATGCTACTTCAACCCACTTGGTGAAATAATCAATTGCCACGATGATGAACCTGTGCCCGTTTGATGCGGCAGGTTCGATAGGTCCGATAACATCCATTCCCCAAGCGGTGAACGGCTATGGTGAGCTTTTTGTATTAAGCTCACTTGGAGGAACCTTTATCATGTCTGCATGTATCTAACAGTGGTGGCACTTTCGGACATACTAGATGCAGTCTGTTTCCATAGTCATCCAAAAATAACCCGCCCAAAGTATCTTTTTGGTTAAGACAAAACCATTCATATGTGGATTGCAGGTCCCAGCATGGATTTATTCTAGAAGTTTGGATGCTTCCCTTGCATTGATACACCTTAGTAACCCCATATCCGGGGTCCTCCTATACATGATTCCTCCATTGTGAAAGAAATTGTTGGACATCCTCCGAAGTGTGCGTTTCTGAGCAGGGTTTGCAACTTCTGGGTATTCTCCTTTTGCCAACTATTCTTTGATATCATGAAACCACGGTTTTCCATCTGCTTCTTCTTATACACGAGCACAATAAGTGCGCTGATCATGGATTAAGATCGATGAAGTTCTTATCTGGATGTTATATCATGGATGATAGGCCCAATGCATCGGCAAACTCATTCTGAACTCTAGGAACATACCAGAACTCTGTCTTTGTGAACCTCTTTCTCAATTCCTGTCTGTGATGTAGATAAGGGAGTATCTTAGAATTCTTAGTTGCCCATTCTTCTTGGACCTGATGTATAAGCAAGTCCGAATCCTCGATTACAAGCAACTCTTGGATGTTCATGTCAATGTCCATCTTGAGTCCCAATATGTAGGATTCGTACTCGGCTATGTTTTTGGTGCACGAGAATCTGAGTTTGGTCGATACCGGATAATGTTGGCCGGTTTCAGATACTAGTATTTCCCCTATGCCAACTCCTTTGAAATTTGCTGCTCTATCGAAAAACATTCTCCAACCATCACAAGATTCTGCATTGTCTTCTCCTATGAATGATACCTCTTCGTCGGGAAATTATGTCTTCAGGGGTTCGTATTCTCCACCTATGAGATTTTCAGCAAGATGATCTGCCAATGCCTGTCCTTTGATTGCTTTATGAGTTACGTAGACAATGTCGATTCTCTCGGCATAATTTGCCACTTATCTAGCTTGCCAGTGGGCATGGGCTTTTGAAAGATGTACTTCAACGGATCCATCCTTGACATACGATATTTAGTATAGGCACAAAAATAGTACCTCAACTTCTGATCTACCCAAGTCAAAGCGCAAGGGGTATGTTCTAACAGAGAATACCGAACCTCGTATGGGGTGAACTTCTTGTTGAGATAATAGATGGTCTGCTATTTTCTCCCTGTCTCATCATGCTGTCCCAGAACATAGCCGAGCGCTCCATCAAATACTGCAAGGTAGAGTAATAAGGGTCTACCGGGTTTAGGTGGGACTAAAACTGGCAGTGTGGACATGTACTCATTGATTCTATCGAAGGCTTTTTGACAGTCATTAGTCCATTTGGTGGTGGTGTCCGTTTTCAACATCTTAAAGATTGGCTCACAAATGACAGAACATTGAGCTATTAACCAACTGATGTAGTTGAGTCTCCCCAGGAAACTCATCACGACCTTCTTATTCTTGGCGGTGGAAATTGTTGATTAGCTTTGACCATTGATGGATCCAGATCTATCCCTCGGCGAGTTACAATAAACCCAAGAAGTTTTTTAGTGGGAACCCCGAATGCACATTTTGCGGGATTCAGCTTCAAGTTGTACCTGCTCAGTCGATTGAAGAACTTCCTCAAATCTTCCATGTGATCAGTGGCTTTCTTGGACTTGATGATAACATCATCTACATATACTTCGATCTCATTGTGTATCATATCATGGAAAATAGTACTCATGGTCCTCATGTAGGTGGATTCAACATTCTTTAACCCAAATGGCATCATATTGTAATAATACATCCCCAAACGGCGTAATAAAAGCCATTTTCTCAACGTCCTCTTCATCTATCCATATTTAATGGTACCCAGTAAAACAATCAACAAATGACTGCAGCTCATGCTTGGTGCAGTTGTCAATCAGGATGTGTATATTTGGAAAGGGGAAGTCATCTTTCAGACTACCCGTTGACATCCCGGTAGTCGATACAGACTCTGACCTTCCTATCTTTCTTCGACACTAGCACAATGTTGGCTAACCATGTCGGATATTCTACCACCCTGAGAACCTTAGCTTTGACCTGTTTAGTAACTTTTTCCTTGATTTTCAAACTCATGTCGGGATTGAACTTTTTGAGCTTCTGCTTTACCAGTGGAGATGCAGATCAATCGGTAATTTGTATGCCACAATAGATGTACTCAGACTAGTCATGTCATCATATGACCATGCCAATATGTCCTCATACTTCTTTAGAAATTCTGTATACTCTTCCTTTTCTGACGGTGACAAGTGAACACTGATGCACATTTCTTTGACATTCTATGCATCTCCCAGGTTAGCAGTCTCAGTCTCGTCAAAGTTGGACTTAAGTCTATTCTCAAAATTCTCAACTTTTGTAACAACCTCTTCAGGTATATCATCTTCCTCTGAGTCTATGTCTATTTGTTGCATTGTCTCTTGCATTTCACAGTCATCTATTCATCAAGATAAGTAATAGTAATGCTGTATAAATAAAGTAATGAGAGAAATAATAAGAGTAAGGTTTGTAAGAAAAAATCGAAATGCTTTGATAAATTTCATAATTGTTTGGAAAATATGGAGCTCTTATTTCAAAATTAAAAATGTGAAAATAAAGTCAACTAGCGAAAATAAAAGATAATGCATGGGTCTTTGTTCAACCTTGCTAACCCGAAGCTTTCCGCGCCCTAGTAGTTCTGCTGGTCCAATAGTTGAGGCACGCTCCTTGGCTTACGACCATTATAAAAGGGCCTTCCTCCCCCTCCTCCTCGAAAATGATGCAACAATCCATGTCATTATCTCCTAGGAACAAATTCCTCACTTCTGCCAATGCTTCTTCTTCTTCTGACCCATATATAACATCGGCTGGCTGGAAGGTCTGCTCCAAATATGGTATTGGTTATTCTAGCAGATAGTAAGGACCAATGCCATGGTGGCGACCAATGGTTGAATTCCTCCCAAGTGTACTCATATTCTAGACCGAAGGTGGTACCATATTTCTTCATCTTGATAGGCTTAGCAATCCCTTTGAGATTCTTTCCTAGTCCCTTGCCCGATTGTTATCCACAAATTCAATATGCTTTAGATTTTGTTGTCCCACCACTTGTACTTATCAACGGCGTTGACTCGCTCGATGTGGTGATATGTCTTCCCACCTATCTTTCTTCTTCATCCGATCGCTGGGATGGTCTGGCGACTGTATATGGGATTGCTACCGTCACCGTGAATGATCACCTCTTAATGATTCCACTCAAACTTTACTGCCTGATGTAGTGTTGACGCTACAGCCCCAGCGGCATGAATCCACGATCGTCCAAATAGCAGGTTGTAAGACACCGACACGTCTATTACTTGAAAGTCAACGTCAAATCAAATAGGCCATATTTGCAAACACAAGCTAATTTCCCCAATGATGGAACTTTGAGAACCGTCGAATGCCTTGACGTTGATGGCCCCGTCTTGGATCTCATGCAGCGCTTTTCCCAATTTCCTGAGTGTTATTAATGGACAAATATTGAGGCTGGACCCTCCATCGATCAAGACCCTGGTGATGAAATAATTCTCACTGTGCACGGTGATGTGCAACACCTTGTTGTGACTCAACCCTTATGGCGGCATCTCATCTTCATGAAAAGTGATTTTGTGACTTTCCAATACCTGCCCCTGCCCTACCATGTTTTCCATTTCTCCTCCAGTGATATTGCTTGGTATATAGGCCTCACTCATTACTTCAACAATGCATTCTTATGTGTGTCGAAAATTTGTAGCAGAGCTAAGATAGAAATCTGCGTCGGTGTCTTGTTCAGCTGATCAATGAATGAGTATTCCTTCACTTGTATCTTTCTCTAGAGATCATCGGGTCCAGTTTCAGTGATTGTTTGTCGACCAGAGGTCTTCTTAATCGACTAAGCCAAGTGTTCCGGAGTATAAACCCTGCCGGTTCCTGTCATACCCTGTGCCGCAAGTGCTTCTCCGAATTAGCTTTCCCTTTCCTTCTTGCCTCGATTGTGTAGTCCTATGGTATGGCTTTCGTGCGAAATGGGGATACAACTGCAATTGCTACTGGAATGGGCATTCTTGCTTTGGAAGGTAATACAATAACCTCAAATGGTACATGTGCCTTGGGGGACCCAAGCTCGACCTCAATTGGTGTTGGCGTCTTTGCAGAGGATGGTGTTTCAAACTCAAGTGGTATGGACATGTCCAACTCGACGTCTTTAGAGGATTAAATCTAGACTACAATCGGATTAAGGGTGACTGTTGGTTTCCTTGGATCATCCCCTTTTGCGATCAAACCGATTGATCCCTTGCGATCCTAATCATCCTCTATTTCAATCACGTGAACACTTCCACCTTTGTGGTCCGGTAGAGGGTTGTTGCAGGCATTTGGAGCATGCTTCTTTGCCACGATGATCTTATTGTCAATCAAAGCCTGGATCTTGTCCTTCGGGGAGCGGCATTCATCAATGGCACGCCCTTTCATGCCAAAATGGTATGCACATGTTTTATTTTGGTTGATTTATTGGGAAGTTTTTTCAGGGGTTATAGCAGGGATAGGGGTGGCATAACTAGTAGCTTTTAGCCTTTCAAACAGCTGGTCGATTGGTTCAGCAATGGCGGTATAATGTTTGGGAGGTTTGGTCGGGGTCTAGGAAAGTTTTAGCGAGGGGGAGGTGATTGATATTGGGATGGTTGGGTACTGTAAGCTTGGTCGACGTGTGCGTGTTGGGAATATCTGGGTGAAGTAGGTTGATATGTAGGAGGTGGAGGTGATTGATAAGTAGGCAGTGGAGTTTGGTAGGAAGGTGAGGGTGCTTGGTAATTCGGAGTAGGCTGATATATAAGTGGAGGCATTGGATAAGTTTGGTATTTGACGGGTGATTTGGTTCTCTATGCAACTATTACGGCACATACGCCCCTTTTCTTGGATGCACCTCAGACTATAAAGCCTCATTTGTTGCTCGCAAAGCTTCCAAGTTTGTGACCATACCATTTTTAATATGTTCCTCGTTCCTTTCTCCCAGCTTGATGATGTTAGAAAATTTGTGATTCTAGATCAGCATCAATCTTTCATAATATTGCGAATCCTGGGCCCGGACAAAAAACTTATTCATCTGTTCTTCCTCTAAAGCATGTCGGACCTTAGCAGCCTCTGATCTCCAATGAGTAACATACTCGCGGAATGTTTCTGTGGGGTTCTTCTTTAAATTCTGAATGTAAAGCACATCTGGTGCACTTTATCTATTGAACTTGAATCTATCCATGAAGTCGGGCGCCATACTCACCCAGTTCGACCACTTCTTCGGGTCGTGGCTAATGTACCAAGACAGAGCATCTCTTTTCAGGCTTCTCATGAAAAGCTTCATTCAAATCCTTTCGTCCTTCCCTACTCCGACCAGCTTGTCGTAGTATGTTCTCAAATGAACTCTAGGATTCCTTGTGCTATCAAACATATCAAACTTAGGAGGTTTTTACCCCTCAGGTAGTTCAACATCTGGTTGTATGCAAAGGTCTTCATAGTTCAACCCCACAATCCCCTTGCTTCCTTCTATGCCTTGAATTTGACTAGTCAATTTCTTGAGTTCGGCTGCCAGGTTTCTGATGAGGGAGTCTTTGTTATCACACTCAGGTGTGCTTGAGGCGAGTTGAATGGAGTGTGGTATGTTTTCCACATAGATAGGAGTGTTATGGTGAGTGTGGAAATGGTCATTTGTGGAGTTTAGCAGTTCAAGAATGAGCAGTGGAGTGTTGTTGAAGGTGTGGCAAGTATTACAATGGTGGTGAGGAGCGGGATGGTTTGGTTTAGGTATGTTTTGTGGAGGTGTAGGGTTCTGAGCGTTTAGGAAAATTGACATCTGGGTAGTGAGGGAAAATGACAAGCTTGCCAAGTTCCAGACCTGATCAAGTTCCTCATGAAATTTCAATAGTTTCTGCTCGAGTTGGGACGCACTTTCTTTGGAGACCTGAGCACCCTGAGTGATTTCTACCATTCAACTGAGTTTTCCTTTCTGATGTTGATCAAATCTTTCATTTTTCCCTTGTTCCTGTTTCTCACGGGACTAGGAGGAGGAGTGGGTGGAGGGCCCTTGGATCATGTGGAGTATGATGATGATGCCAGAGTGAACAAACTAGCCTTTGGGGTGGGGAATAAAACAAAAAGGTAACAAGCTAGTAAGGATTATAAGAAAAGTGTTGCGATATTTAAACACATAGTGTGAGAATGTAAATCGTGTCCTATTTGGGGAGCCTTGTTATGCCCAAGCTAGGCCTAGCGATGCTAAATGCCTCATTTATTGATAAAAATAAGACGAATACCAAAATGACACTAAATAGCAGGAAATAAAATGTCACCAATGGTCATTGGCCTTATTACATTTTTTTTTAAGTTTAACAATTGGCCTTATTACATTTAAACAAAAGGAAAAGGAATACTATCTATTTGGTCCCAGAAGGACCTTCCCCAGACTTGGCATCTTTGGCTCCATCGAACAACTTTACTAACTTACGAAGTCCTAGCAGCAAATAGGCTCTGGCCATGTGTCCACCTTCGTTTCTTTCAGCATTCTGGCAGTCTTCGATCCTCTTGATGAATTTCCTCTCTAGCTCCACTAAACCCCGTTCCAAGTACCACAGTCTCTTGTTGGCGCTGACATCCATGTTTTTCCACTATTCAATTAACTTTTGGTTGGCTTCTTGAATTTCACGATGCTCACTTTCGCATTCCCGAATCCTCTTGCATAATTGGTTGTACTTATCCTGTGCTTCAGCCTTTTCATCGATGATCCTACAACGTCGAAATAACCCGGGTTGACCCAAACCATTACGATTATCCTCCAACCAGCTTGGATAGTATGGAGTATAACCAATGCGGTACCTGTTTGGCTCGATGCTATCCATTCCAAAGACAAGTTTGCAGTGCCACATGTGCTGAGCTTGGCACTTATAAGGGTTATCATAATCCTGAAAGTCCGCCCGTAAGTGACTCATCTTATCGACCCTTGGTATAATCTGCTTCATACTAGCCTGTCTTATAACCCGGAGAGGGACATAAAGATAAGTTCCTCTCAAACTGATATGTATCAGAAATGGTGCATCCCGAGATCGAGCAATGAACTCTTCAGTAGGGAACCATTAAAACATCCATTGTACTTTGTCCTCTTTCAGTTTTCAAACAGTTCTACCTATCCTTTGTCATCCTCCGGCTGAGCAAACATGTTGGGCATATAGTTCATTCGCCTTAGCTGATGGAAGGCAATATGATCGTCCCAATCCGTACGCTGGATCTCTTGTCGATATTCACCATTTTATAGGTGTTCCATAAGCCAGAGTTGGAGAAGCAAGTTACAACCCTCGAAGTGTTTGGCTCCCTGCTGACACTTCTCCAAGGCCTAGTATATTCATTCAATAATCATAGGCACTATGCTAAAAGGTTGCCCACCAATTCCCTCTATTAAGGTTTTGGTGACCATGGCTAGTCGGGTATGGATCCATTCTTTCTTCATATGAAATACTATCATTCCCAAGAAGCAGAACATAAAGACAAAGACCCTTTCGGTGGATATGCTCCAATGATGTGACGGCGAACTCATCAGGATAAGTACGGTAAGATTTGCTATGACCGTACCTCTTGTACAAATAATCAAAGGGAATGTATGACTCCACTTGGATCTCCAAATCCCCAATAGTCACGATACATGATCAAATGCTGCATTGAGATCTCCAAAGCCCCTTTAGTGGAGATAGAATCTGATTTCGAAATATCGGATTAGATAAATATCCCTTCAACGTAGGTCATCGAAAGGATCTCAGAGACCCACCAAAGTACGAAAGCCAGTAGCCTGCTCCAGTCCCCTTACGAAATTTTTTTTTGTCGATAACCTCAGACCAATCAATCGAATATTGATTAATACGTAATCGATCGAACACTACTTGAAAATGGCTCTTGTCATAACCAGGATGACTAGCTGAAGAACCTGGCATAGAAGAGCCATAAACTGATGGAGCACAGGACGAACTTTGGGCCGGAAGGGCACTGAGTGATGAATGGCCCTGATGAGAACTATGAGAACCATAGCCCGATGATACCCCCTGATAACCTGGGCAATCTGACTGAACATGCCTGAATAGATGGCATGTCAGCATCTGGCATGCTGAAACTGACCTCCACGAAGAGTACCACTAAATCAACCCCGACCACGAGGCCTTTTAACCTCTCTCTCAATCCTCTCCTTACCACGAACCATCTCAATCTGTGAAGCTATGTCAACAACCTCATCAAAGGTAGCACCGGATACTCTCTCTCTAGTCATAAGCAATCAAAGCGAAAACCCGAGGCCATCTATTAAGCTCCCGATCCTCTCTCGATCTGTGGAAACCAACCAAACCGCATGACGAGCCAACTTGGATAACCGCATCTCATACTATGTAATAGATCTGTTGCCCTGACGAAGCTGCTCGAACTATATGCCCAGCTCCTCTCGGCGAGACTCAGGTACAAACTTTCAGAAATTGAAAGGAGAATTGTTGCCAAAAAAGGGAACTGCACCAACCGGCATACGCCTCTTGTAAGCCTCCCACCAACTAAGTGCAGCCCCGGAGAACTGAAAAGTAGTGAATAAGACCCAGTGGTCTTTAAAATACATGCAATCCAAAGCATCCTCTGACATTTAGACATCCTCGCCCTCTACACCACTGAAAGTCAGAGGCTGAAGTCTACCAATCCTCTCCAATCTGCACTACTCATTCTCTGGCATAACATGAGCTACTAGTCTTGAGCAGATGGAGTTGGCTGGGTTGGAGGTTCCCCCGGTGTCTAAAGTCCCTACAGGGCCTGCTCAGGTGTGCGAGCGGCAAGAGTCTGAGTGCCTCCCTTGGCCTGAGTAGTAAATGCGGCTGTTGTAACTGAGACTGCCTGAGCTAGGCCAAGGCACACTGATAAAATCTGGGCCAGGGCCTCCTAAAGGCCTATGTTGGTGCCTGTGTTGGTCCTGCTGGAGCATCCACAACTAGGACTTAGTCATGAACTTGCGTGGCTGAAGGATCTATAGGTGCTTTCCTAGCTGTTGTGCGGGCTACACAATGGCCCCTACAACAACCTCGACCGCCTCCTCGGCCTCTAGTGGCTTCAGCTAGTGGTACTGGTGGTCGTCTGTCCTGACAGGTATCACGTTTCCTTACCATCTGTGAGAGAATAGAATAACAGAAGTGTAGTACTAGAATCAATAGATTCGTACGACATGAATTCAAGAATATGAAGTTTTTTCTAAAGGTTCTGCAGCCTCCCAAGGATAAGTACAGATGTCTCTGTATCGATCCGTGAGACTCTACTAAACCTACTTATGAATCGTGAGACCTATGTAACCTAGGCTCTGAGACCAACTTGTCACGACACTAAAACTGATCCGATCGTGATGACGCTTATCGTGAAACTAGGCCAGCTGACACAAATCGAAAACCAACCATAGAATCATAAGAAATCATTTTAAGCCATTAATCAGCTAAAATCCCATAATATAAGTTAAAATAAGCAGTTCGAAAATACAACACAAGACCAACGTCGGGATGTCACCAGTCATGGGCTGCTACAAACTCATCTAGGAATAAGAAAAGACAACATAGTCCGAAAATAAAATACTATGACAATCTGAATAAGATAGGAAGGAGAAGCACATGGCTGTGAACGCCAAGCAACTACCTAGTCAACTCCGGAGACTTGCTGGGGGACTGATCATTACTCACCATCGGGTCTTAAGACTCCTGGATCTGCACATAAGGTGCAGAGAGTAATGGGAGTACGCCAACTCAGTAAGTAATAAAAGTAAAAGCACCCAAGCAATAAGAAAATAGGTAATTTCACGTCATAGCACTACGACAAAACAGTATATATCCAAAATAATACAGTAAATCAATAAAACACGCAAAAACAACTCAATTCAATAAAACCTTTTTAAAACCTCTTCCAATAGTTTCAAATGAGTGATAAAAAATAGTGAGTAAAATGATAGAAACATAAACACCCCCTGAGGCAAAAACATGTACTACAACCGTCCCTCGGGTATCAATACAACCAGCCCCTCGAGCTACCTCACAATCACTTGTATCAACCCCTCGGGCAAAATATGATACAACAATAGCCTCTTGGGAAATATCGCATCTCTCACCTTGGGTATCCGTGCTCACTAGGGATGTTCAGACTCCGAAGGGGCTTCGACATCCCAAGCGCTATCACAAGCCATCTCGTGGCATAACAAATTATGCCTTCAGCCTCTCATATATCACAATCAGTACCACATGCTACGGTGAGCAGCCCGATCCCATAATATCCGCACAACACAAGCATTGGGGCCTTACTCAGTCAAAAACCTCTCAAGCCACTCGGGCAACAGCAAAACATGATGCTCAACCCAAATTATCATTTAAAATATCAAAATAGAATAAATACGGTTGAGTTATGAAATAGAATACAACATGACTGAGTACATTTATTAAGTCAAAATAGTGAGGAATAGTAGTAAAAGCCCCTAGGGGTCCAGAATAGTTGGCACGAGGCTCAAATATGGCATTCAGCCGAAAACATGGTAATACTTTCCAAAACACAAGGATATCAAATAGTTTTCAATTATATACGCGACTTAACAGTCATACGAGACATACCAAGTTATAATCCCCAACGATGCACGATCCCATGCTTGTAATCTAGCGTGTACCTCACCTCAAAGTAGCACAACAATGTAAAATCTGGGGTTTCATACCCTCAGGACAACATTTACAATCATTACTTACCTCAATTCGGTCCAAACTCTAGCCCGCAATGTCTTTTCCCCTCAAATCGACCTCTAATAGCTCCGAATCTAACCAAAATCAGTATCATACTATTAATACGTGCTAAAGGAACAAAGCCCAAGCAATAATAATCAAATTAACTCAAAAATCTCGAAATTGGCCAAACTCGACCCTCCGGGCTCGCATCTCATATTTCGATAAAAATCACATCTCTAAAATCAGACCCCAAATGGCCCCTCAAATCCCCAAAGGAAACTCTCCAATACCAAGCCCTAATTCTCCAATTCTAACCCTTAGTTTCTAGTAATAATTTGAAGCTTAATCAGTAAAATAATGCCATAGGATTGAGTATTGGGTTCAAAAATCTTACCTCCAAGTGGTATCCCTTGAATCCCTCTTCAAATCCTATCAAAAAGCTCTCTAGCCATCTTAAAAATGGTGGAACATAGCTTAAATTCGCGAAGGCAAGATTATATAGCTTATGGCCCTGGGATTCTGCACCTGCGGCCTCAAACACACACCTGCGTGACCGTACTTGTGGTGCACTAGGTCGCACCTGCGAAAGTCACTTATCCACCCAAAATCGCATATGCGGTAAATTTCCTGCACTTGCGCCATTGCATATGCAATCAGCTCATCGCATATGCGGCTCCTTCCCTTCACAGCCTTGATCGCATATGCGGTCCTTTCTCTACTGAGATCCTCAATCCGCTGGTGCGATTATGACAATAACAACACTAAAGCTAGCTATCCAACTCAATTATAATCTTTTCAACAACCTTCCGGAATAATCCTGAGGCACCCAGGACCTCAACCTAACATGCCAACACATCCTATAAAATCATTCAAACTTGTTCCAACCTTTGGAACGTTCAAAAATACATCAAGCCATCAAATCACCATCGGATTCAAGCCTAAAGATTCCAAAACATCCAAATTCTGAATTTGATCAAAAAGTCTATCAAACCTCATCCAAATGAACTGAAATTTTGCACACACATCCCAAATGACATAAAAAATTTACTAAAATTTTTGAAATTCTATTCCGACCCCCGATATCAAATTTCCACTGCTTGCCGGAGAATGCCAAATCTCCAACTTTGCCAATTCAAGCCTAAATCTTTCACGGACCTCCAAAACACATTCCAATCACGCTCCCAAGTCCCAAATCACCTAATGAAGCTATCTAAACCATCAAAATTCACATATGAGACCTTCTACCCATAAGTCAATATCAGGTTGACTTTTCCAACTTAAGCTTACTCAAAAGAGACTAAGTGTCTTATTCCTATACGAACCACTCCGAACCCAAATCAACCAACCTAATATTATGTAATATAGTTGAACAAGATATAAAGAAGCATAATTGGGAGAAACAGAGCGGCAATTCATAAAACGACAGATCGGGTCGTCATATTTCATATGTATGCTAATTGGAACATCAAGACATGAGATAAATATTTCCCTCTAGCTTCATTTTAACCTGAAAATGTCTACTCCAATCCTATTTCTTACTAGATGAACAAACTATTTTTCAATATATTGTATATAGAGTTGTATATTCTATACTACAGCAAAAACGACATTAACATGCTTCCAGACCAATTTATGAGAAACTTTAGTTTAAATTTCAGCTAGACAAACAAAGCAAAGAACTGAGGTTAGCAGAGCATATAGATAAATGAGCTTGGTCAAACAAACAAAATCCTTGTGGAAATCAAACACATATGGAAATAACAATGCAGATTACAAACTCGCATAAACTCAAAATAGATAACAAATAAAAAAAGTTCAAACAAATTCAACCATCAAAAATGCTGGATCAGTATAGTTAGGTAGTAAAAAACTTCATTTTTCATTCATGATTTCTATGGAAAACTACAAAGGTGTTTGAATATACCTAAAGATATATAATGACCAAATAAAGGCCAAGAAAGGTTATGAATCTCAGCCTATTTGTTCAAGTGAGAAAAAAGTAGAAACATCGGCAGAAAAATTCAGCAAAACCACCTTTGAAATCCAAAAAATGCAAGAAAAACCTCAGATACTCAAAAGTGAAGAAGAGTGTGTGTCAATTTTCTGAAAGAATTCTTAGATCCTTTTCTTTAATGAATATAGGGGTTATTATATAATGAGAGGATACTTTCATGAAAGAAAAATCAGAGGGAATATAGGGAAATCTATTAGGCCCTAAAATTTTGGAAAATGGTACTTTTTGACAAAGTTAGACAGCTATCCTATTTTCAGCATCTTTTTCTAACAATTTAGGACAACGGTTTGCATTTAAATCCTTGCCTTGAAGCTTCTTTCATACCAAAAAGATTCCCTTAAAATTAATTGAAACCCCTCAAATCCTATAAAATCGCATTTAAACGTTGAAATCTGCCAGGGCTTTTGGCCAATAGGCACATACCCCGTATATTCCCCTACTCAAACCTCAACTTTAATAGGCCTTCCTATCAAGCAAGCCAGGACCCAACCAAGAGAAGAATGTATTTACAAATCTGGCCACTCCACACTCGACAAACAACAAAATTAACAGATTGAAACACTTAATAACAAATTATAATTAAAACCAAAATAAATTAATCCTAACAAATAGATGATAATTTAAGTTGCTTATTAATCAAATCATGCTTAATCGGTGAAACAATAGTAATAAAAAATAAATCACAAAAGGGGAAAGGAGATACCAATTTGGCTAGCAGCAAATAATTATTTTCGGGCATCAAAGTTAGAGGATGAAAACTGGCTGGTCAATGACACCATGATCGATTCTCGATGAATTCGAAATGGTCCAAACTTAACATTAAAGGGTTATTTTTGTCAAAATCAAACAATCAACATAAGTTTCAAACCAACTCGAGTAGAATCTAGAGAAGAAAACTGGAAAAGGCAGAACTAGATTTTTAAATTCTCGAATCCAAAAATCAAAGAAATCTGGAGGGTTTTAAAGGAAATTAATAGGAGATATGAGATGAGGAGAAGACAGGGACTGTAGGATGAGGATTTCGGGTGGTTTGGAGTGGTGGCCACCGGTCACAAGGGTTTGGGGATTTAGGGCGTCTATGGTTTAGAGGAGTTGAGGAAGATGAAGATTGAGTCTTTGGGGGGTTTGGGGGGGGGGGTCGGTTAGGACCGATATAAGGGGAAAGGGTGGTTAGTTGCGAACTGTTGGATGAATGGAAATCAAGGGCTAGGATTGAGAGGACAAAACTGGGTTATTTGGTTAAAGAGGGGAGACAGACTAAGTGTGGGAAATGGGTTGGACTGGGTTTTATACAACACTAGGCTACCTATTTTGGCCCAGATCAAGTGTAACATAGGCCTAATTCTTTTCCCTTCTTCCTTCATTATATTTTCCACAATTAACCACTATAACTCAACAGTCCAAATTAACCCATTTTTCAAAATTAACCTACTTACTTTTTTGAAGGTTAAAACATATATTATATTTATACTAATACTAATACCATGTCGTGCCCTGGGGGACATGTCCCTTAAGGCCAACGCAGTTACATAATTGTTTGATGCTTACTATGGCATTATCGTTTTTATGCGAAGCCAAAATATTACATGCCGTTAATGCACTATTCCTAGTATTATAACTACCCTCCTTGTCTTTTAGGTATGTTGTTTCCACAAAATTAGGAGGTGTCCTGATAAAGCTAATACTATTAGAGATACTTTGTTGTAGAGCTTCCTTTGCCAAGAGGTAATTTTCTAATATTTAAATAATTAATTAACTTAATACTAATGAAAGAAAATTATCATTTAAAAATAAAATCTAACAATATAAAAATGTCCATTTTATTTTTTATAATTATTGTTTGATGATGCATTTAATTAATGTAATTAAATCTTAAATAAAATTAAGATCTAAAATGCCACAAGACAAAGAATTAAAAAATTTTATGGTATTTTTTATGATGTTAAGATATTAAATATGTACAAAAATGCAACTAATGCAAACAAACAATTAAAAAGGGATTCCTAAAATTCTATAAATTAAAAAATAATTAGAGAAATTTATTTTTGGTGGATTGTGTATATGGTGATAATTACGTGCTTACAACTGCCCCTCTTTGCTCAGAAACGTGAAGAGAATTTGGGCAAAGATAAGTGAGAATTATGAGAAATTGTTTCCCACTTGACACTCCATGGGAAGCATTTTGAACAAGCTTGACTGAACCCTACTTCGAAGGTTGCCTACATATCCTTGGCTATTATAAAGGAATTACGCCGGTGTAGTTCTAGAACTTTGGTAGTTGTGACTACAAAGAAGCTGTGATTTCACTATTGTTGCTGCTTGCTAAACTTCTTATTACACCAAAATCAAAAATGAAAAGAAACTAAGCAACCCTATTAGCTATGAGTTAAAAATTTTCTATCTATAAATCTTCTGAAACTTGATCTTGAGTCTTGGAAAGTTCTTCATGTAGACCTCGATCTGTACCTTGATACTTGCTAGCTGCAGGTACTAGTTCATTCTTCTATGGCTTCCTTGGATTCAAAACAGGGTATGCGAGGCTCGTGACTTAAATCATGTCTTGATCAGTCCACATCCTTCATATTCCTCTGTATTTTTTATTCACTTTTTTTTTGAATTAAGACATCTTCTTTTAGTCATCTCGAACCATGTGTCTCAAGGTAAAACCTGCTCAGATACCAAAACAAAAAAATGAACTAATATTTTTTGCCCTAATTCTACTAGGAACATTTCATGTGTTATTTGTAATAAACATATACTACTTCATTATTGAACGCAATAAAGGTCAGAATTGGTACATACTGGGGAAACAGAGACTAGGGAGTGGAGACCCTATATAAAAAATTATAACGACTCGAACGGTCATTTTGAGAATTTGCATTTCGCTAAGTAGTTTGGGGGCACAAGTAGCTCTGTATGATGTATTAGGACTTGTGTGAAAAATTTGGGTTTATTCAAGCTTGATTTGATATGTTTCGGCGCGAGTTTTTGGAAGTCAAAAGTTCGAAAGTTTATTAAGTTTGATTTGAGATTTGTTTCATTGTTTCAATGTTATTATGCGTGATTTGAGGTCTCGAGTAAGTCCGTGTTATGTTATGGGACTTGTTGGTATATACGTATGGGGTCCTGAGGGGATTGGGTGAGTATTGGATTGAATTGGGTTGTGTTGCGCTCGTTTTTCTTATGTTTCGACGTAGTTTCTACAAGCATAAATAGTACCAAATTGAACAAAAGGGCTCCAATTTTTGTTTTTATTGAATCATTAGATTCGCATCGTAATTACGAATTCGTATAAAAAATTATCAATTTTGGACATCGTATGAGGATTTTATGGTCATTTTACTAAGAATTGGGTTTCCAGATTTTTCAGGTTAATTACGAAATTGCTACTGACTTTGTATTTAAAAATCTGTATTATTTCCAAATATTGAAACCAACATATCTCTTTCAATATAAGATCAAATGGAGTGCTTCAAAAGGCTATCTTGACTGAAATTGCACAAGGAATCTATAGAGGCATAAAAAGTAAGTTTTGGAATCATTTGGCATGCAAAACGAGGTAGAACAATAGGGCAAAAGTACTTAATATCAAAGGTTTGTTCATGTCATATTTTGAATTGGGAAGCTCGGATTTTGATAATTTTTGGAGGCAATTTTTACCATATGAATTGAGGTAAGTGTTCTATACATGGTTTTGATTATATTTCATCTTCGTTTTTGGCATTTGATTGATGATTTCAAAGTGAAATTTGAGGGTTTTGTCTAAAAAATTTTAAAGTGAATTTTTGAGTTTTGAATATTGATTCGGAGTAGGATTTGAGTGAAATCAGTATGGTTAGACTCTTAATTGAATGTGTTGTCAGATTTTATGAGTTTTTTCGGGTTTCGAGGTATGACCCGAATTGGGCTTTTTGGCCGATTTGGGTTTTTGATTAAATATACGACCTTTTTTGATTAGGATTGGTTCCTTTAGAATTGTTTAATGTATTTAAGCTATTTGGTCAGTTTCAAGCCGTTCAAATGTCAAAACGTATGGGATGACATTTTTGGAGCATTGCTTGGCTTGCACGATATTACAATTAGCTTGTTCGAGATAATTAACTTAGTGTTGAGAGTATGAAACCCTGATTTACATGCTATGCGATTGATGATGAGGTGAAACACATGCTAGGTGATGGACTTGTGGACATGTACCCTGTGAATTGTGATGCCATTGTCTCCATGGCGCTGTATAGTGGCCCTATTTTTGTTGATATCTCTATTTTCACCATGTGATAAAGTAATTGAGCTGTCAATCATGCTAGATATCATGTTTAGGCTTTATGCTCATATCGTTAGGACCCATAGTGGTTGTTGTGTGCTGTCATCTCGCTGATTTTATTGATATTTCGTACTTAGTGATATTCATGTATTTATATTATATCTCAGTCTGGATTGTTACTTATTGATACATCATATCATTATCTTGGGTCAGTTTTCATGACACTGTGAGCTCATGGGTGAGACTGGAAAGATTGATGACTAAGTGAGGCCTAAGGACCAGTGGTGAGATATTGATATTATAGCACATGAGTTGTTTGTGCAGATCTTGATCTGATATTATAGCATGTGAGTTGTCCGTGCAACACCTGAGTTGTCCGTGCAGATTATAGCGCTTGGGATGGGATGAAGAAGCTCTAGTGAGCGCGGATGTTATTATTGAGGGATGGATTTCCATGGACATGGATTTGTCCGAAGTACTTGATATCTGAAGGTGGATTTCTCCACAAGGTTGGATTGCCCTTTTTCTCGGTACTGAGTGACTTATAGTCAGTGTTGTATTTGTTCCAGGATAGATTTCCCTAGGTCGTATCAGTCATATATATTACTGAATGGTTGAGCATGATGGGTGAAAAGTGTCGGACTATGAGATTGAGTATCCTAAGAGTGTGAATACATGATTAATCTTTGAGATACATGGCATTGGTATGCATATGTGACATACATTCATAGAGATGCATTTTTCTCTTGTTGTATGGTATCACGTCATTCATAATTTTTATACACATTGATAGGTGGTCATAGAAAAGTATCTCACACTTGCTATTTGGAACGAAAATAAAATATCTTCTTTATTATAAAAAGAATTTTTAGGAAAATTATAGTTTTCAAACTATCTTGCATTTTACGATGATTTCAGTACAGAATTTGAGTTTTCACTGATATTCTTCAAAAGCATAACTATTTTCGAAAAACTGTGGAAAAGCTGAGAATTTTACTTCTGAGTTACTTCTTTATTTATGTAATGACCCGACTAGTCGTTTTGAGCTTTTGCACTTTGATCGCCAGTTCTCGGGCATGACTTGCCCCGTGTTATGCATTATGACTGATGTGGATCATTGGTTTTAGTTTTTGGGAAAATAATCGGAATGAATTTGAAAGAATGGTCTTAGTTGGAAGCTTTGAATTTTAAGTGTTTGACCAAGAGTTGACTTGTGTGTATACAAGCCCGGGTAGGAGTTTTTATGATTTTGTTATCTTGTTTGGTGATATATGACTTAGGAGAGCAATCAAAATTGGTTTTAGAGGTCCGGTGTGGAATTTGGCTTGAAATGGCGAAACCAGTATTTTGGCAATTTCCGGTTGATAGGTGAGATTTTGATATGAGGGTCGGAATGGAATTCTGAGAGTTGCATTAGCTTCCTTAAGTGATTTGGGACGTGTGTGCAAATTTTCAGGTCATTCGGAGGTGAATTGGTTGGGTTTTTGATCAAATGTGTATTTCGAAAGTTTTAGAAGAACCTAGGCTTGAATTCGATGAGAATTGATGATTTTAGCATTGTTGGATGTGTTTTTTTGAATAACGTTGTAGGATGTATTAGTACTTTTGGTTGAGGTCCCCGGGGGCCTTGGGGTGATTTCGAATAGCCATCGGGATAGATTTTGGAGTTTGAAATTGCTGGTTTGCTAATATTTGGTATTTTTGCATCTGTGGAAAAGGGGCCGCAGAAGCGGTTCTGCAGATGCGAGGATCAAGTCGCAGGTGCGAGTCCTTGAGAAAATATTGTTGTTCCGAAGGTGCAGACTTGGAGCTGCATCTGCGATGCCGCAGATGCGGTAGAAGACTCGCAAGAGCGAAGGTAGAGGCCATGGTAATTTCTGCAGGAGCGAAAAAAGTGCGCAGAAACGGTGTCTGCAAATATGGATAGCAGACCACAGAAGCGGTCTTGGGCGAAGTTGGGAGTCCAGCAGAAGCAGAGTAAATACCACAAAAGTGGTAGTCGCAAATGTGGTAAGGCAACCGTAGATGCGAGAATGCATGTTCAGAGAAGGGTTTTAAAGGCTCATTTTGTTCCGCGAGCTAAGGGTTATTTCCACCATTTTTGATCGATCCTTGAGAGCTTTTGGACGAAAATGGAAAGGGGTTTTGACTAGGCGTGATTGGAGGTAAGTCCTATGAACTAAAGAGATGATTATTATGTGAAATTAACCTTGAAATTTATGGAAATTAAGCCTAAAATTGAAGAGCTAGGGCTTGAGTTTTGGTAGGACAAATAGGGATTTGATGGATCATTTGAGCTAGGATTGGAGAGTTCTTGGTATGTATGAACTCGTGAGAGGATAAAGAATCTATTAATGTAAAAGTTTCTGAGATTTGAGAGGTGGGCCCGGGGCTCAGGTCTTGCCAATTTTAGGATTTTTCATGTTTTTTGTTTATATTTGATTGGGTATTGTTCCTTTGGTATATTATGACGTATTCGTGGTGGTTTTGGTTAGATTCGACGCACGTGGAGGCCGATTTGAGGAGCAAAGGCATTGCGAGCTAAAGATTTCTCCGATTCGAGGTGAGTAATGATTGTAAATGATATCATGAGAGTTTGAAACCACGGATTGCACATCGTAGTGCCATATTGAGGCGAGACACGCGCTCTATGACGAGTGCGGGGTCATTTGTTAACGGGGATTATGACTTGGTTCGTCCCGAGTGATGCTTTAATCGTGCTTTCGATTAGAACTTATTTGAGAATTATCCTTACTTGGATTTAATTGTTATATTTGGGCTTCGTGCCAATTATTTGAATCCTTCAGGGATTGTTATCACTGTTTCCACATTATTTAGCACATTATATGATCTCAGTCCTATGTTTTAATGTTGTTTTGCAAACTCAGCCATCTTTCTAAGACTTAGAAAACTTAAATAATATTTCTAATGATGTTTTGAGCTGAGAACTATTCTTTTAATATTGCCCGAGAGGCTTATGTGAATTTCTGGACTGATCATGGACTGGGCTGTGCGCCGCAACAGTATTTTATTGATATTGAGGCCGAGAGCCCTAGTTGATGCCACGAGATGTCTTGATATTGCGATTGGATTGTAGGAGCACTTACAGAGTCTATACACACCCCCAGTAAGCATCGTCGACGTTAAATGTATCGGGTTGTATGCTGCAACGTGGAACGGGCTGCACGCCGCAGCGGTATTTGTAATGTTTTATGTGTTTACTTTACCTCATTTGTCTGCCGCTATCAGTTCTTTGTGCTATTTCTTGAAATTATTACATGTTGTTCTGGTATTATCTGATCACTGAGCGTTGGGCCCGAGGGGTGGATTTCTGTGCTTACCTACGATATTGCTACTGCATTCACTTGCGTAACTGATGAAAAAGGTATTTTCAAAAGAGTCTTTAAACTGAGAAAAAATGTTTCTCTAAAGATTTTATAGCTTTACTGCTTTCCTCGAAAAGGGTTTTCTCTTATACAACATGATGAATTGTTATACGTGATTTCTTACTACTCAGATGTTATTTACTTTAATAACTCACTAAGTTGGAGTACTGACTTTACTCCCTGCACCTTGTGTGCAGATGCAGGTATTTGTTCACCCGGTAGCGGGTATTGAGCTAATTGGAGATTTTGCTATCGTAGCTGAGCAAGGTGACCGCCAGCATTCGCGGCACCAGATTTCTTCCTTTTGATTCTAAATTATACTTTGTATATTATTGGCCTTGTAGTTATAGATAGACTCTTATAGATGCCCGTGACTTGTGATACCCTGATTTAGGTTGTGCTTGGGTTGTACTTCCACTAATTATTATTAAATCATATTTAGACTGCTTATTCATGTTTAACTATTTTAAAAAGGCAAAATTTGAGTTGGTTGGCTGGCCTTGTCTTCACGAGAGGTGCCATCACGGCCGGAGCGGGGTTTGGGTCATGAAAATTTGTACGCTCTATGTTGTTATGAACTGTTGTTGGATATTGTGTTGGACCCGACCAATATTCCAACTCGTCACTGCTTTCAACCTAAGGTTAGGTTTGTTACTTACTCAGTACATGTGGTCGGTTGTACTGATACTACACTTTTGCACATTGCGCACAGATATTAGCTGATGATGTTGTTGTGCTCGATGGTTGCCAGATTTGAAGATGTACCCGCGTTCCTGTTGTAGCTACTTCTTGTTCATGGTAGCCTTAGATTTATAAAAACTCTGTTTATGTACTTTTCAAATAGAAGATGCATTTACTTCATATCAGCTTGTAGATTCTAATCTTAGAAGCTCATGATTTTTACTATCCGTCATTGGAGAATGTATACTATTTTGATATTTTTTTATTTAAATATATTATTAATATTATTGGAATTGGATAGTTATAAGTTGGCTTTCCAAGCGGGTTGGGTAGGATCCATCACGACTAGTAGATTTTTGGTCGTGACAGATTGGTATCAGGGCTCTAGGTTCATATATTCTACAAGTCATGAGCAAGTGTAATGACCCGGCTAGTCGTTTCATGAGTTACTGCTCTGTTTCCCATATTTATGCTTCTTTATGTGTTGTTCATCTTCATTTCATCATGTCGTATTGGTTGGTTTGGTTTCGGAGTAGTTTTGGAGTGATATGAGACACTTAGTCTCTCAATTTGGCCATTTAGTTGGAAAAGTCAATCGAAAGTTGTCTTGTGGGTAAACAAACTCGGAATTTGGTTTTTATGGTTCAGATAGTTTCTTTTTGGGTGATTTGGTACTTAGGAGCGTTATCGAAATATATTTTGGAGGTCCGCGGTAGATTTAGGTTTGAATTGGCGAAATTGAAATTTTTGCGCTTTCTGGTTGGTAGTGGAAATCTTGATATCGGGGTCAAAATGGAATTTCAGAAATTAGACTAGGTCCGTACTGTCATTTGTGACGTGTGTGCAAAATTTAAGATCATCCAAAGTTGATATGATATGTTTCGGCATTGTTTGTGTAATTTAAAAGTTTCTAAGTTCTTAGGCTTGAATATGAGGTTGATTTGGTATTTTAATGTCTTTTGAATGATTCGAGGGCCCAACTAAGTTTGAATGATATTATGGGATGTGTTGGCATGTTTAGTTGAGGTCTCGAGGCCCTCGGGTGAGTTTTGGGAGGTTAGCGGATCAAGTTCGTGGTTTGAGAGTTGCATATTTTTCTTTTGTTCTGTTGCAGATGTTCCTTCTTCGCGATTGCGTGAGGAGGCTCACGATCTCGTAGAGCAATTGTGGAGGCAGTCAACTTTTTTCTTAGAGTTCGCGCATTAAAGGCTACGAACATGATGGTTGATCTGGTGAAGCATCATGAACGCATGGGTTAGGTTACATTCGCATAACGTTAAGTGGACCAATGCTGGAGCCACACATTTGTTTCATCGCGAACGCGGTCAGTGGTCCGCAATCGTGTAGGAGTGAAGGGTAGAGCATCGCGTTCGCATGGAGTGGGACACATTTGAGTAGAGTTATTTCAAGATCCATCAAAGTTGTTCTTCGCGATCGCAAGGGTCTTTCCGCGATCACGAATAAGGAAAACTACCTGGGCAGAATGTTCAAATAGAGGTCTTCGCGAATTTTAGCCCATTTTTCACCATTGTTGAGCGGTTCTGAAGCTTTTTGAGAGGGATTCAAAGGGAAACACTTGGAGGTAAGATTTTGAACTCAATACTCGATTTTATGATGATTTCTAACTAATGAGACATGAATATAATGGGATTTAAAGCCTAAAATTGGGGAATTAGGGCTTGAAATTGGAGAGTGTAAATTGGGGATTTGAGGTACCATTTGAGGTTCGATTTTGATGTTCTTGGTATGTACGAACATGTGGGAGGATGAGGATTATGTTGATGTGATTTTTATCAGATTCTAAGATGTGGCCCGGGGTCGGGTTTGACCAATTTTGGAGTTTTTGATGTAATTTGATTATTTTCGCATGGGCTTCGTTCCCTTTGCATATATTGATGTTATGATTCTGATTTTGGATAGATTCGATGCAAGTTGAGTTAGAGTCGAGAGGCAAGGTCATCGTGGAGTAGTATTTCATCCGGTTTGAGGTAAGTAAATATTGTAAATCTAGACCTAAGGGTATGAAACCCCGAGATCTCATACTATTTGGTAAATGAGGTAACGCACATACTAGGTAACATGCATGTGGGCGTGCACCTGTAGGGATTGTAACTTTGTCAGTACCGTGGCGATATTATAGTTGCATATTTTGATATACTGTATATGATATCCATGTCTTATAGAAATGAATTTGTTAACTTGGGCTGAAGACCATGTTTGGGGCCTTTGTGCCGAACTATTTAGACCCTTAGGGGTATTTTACTACTTTCCTCACACTGTTTTGATTTGAAAGCATATCCTCGGTCATGTTTTACCTATTTATTATTTAATTCGGTTTCATTACGTTACTTCTTAATATATAAAAAATGTTTGGGCTAAGTTTCCCTGATTTCCTCTAATATGCCCGAGTGGCCATGAGGTTAATGACTAAGAGAGGTTAAGGACATAATGGTGGGGATTATATATATGTTATGTATCGGGTTGCACGCCACAACAATATTTATATATATTTTGATGGGGTTGCACGTTGCATGGATATATATTGGATCGGGTTGCACGCCGTAGTGATATGACGCTTGGGTTGTAGGAGCCCTTCCGGAGTCTGTACACCCCCAGTAAGAGTAGTCGACTATATATTATGGATCGGGCTACACGCCATATTGGTTATTATTATGAGATATCTATTGAGCCGGAGTGCTGAGTGTGAGTACTGGTTGACAGATCTGAGTCACGAGTGACTGAGAGGCTATACTTATGAGTTATACCTTGCCAATGGCCTTGTTTATGACATTTTTCTACTTTCACTCTTCTTTATACTGATCCTCTATTGAAAAATGTTGAATAAATGTTTTAAAGGATTTTAATTAAAACTGGAGTTTTACGAGATAATTGGTTATTGAACTACAGATTTTGACTTGATATCTCTGTTGAGATTCTTGATAAGTATGCATATGTTTTTAAATGCTCGTCACTGCTCACAGACTTTATTTACTTTAGTCGAGTTGGCATACTCATGTTATTCCCTGTACCCTGTGTGCAGATCTAGGTGCCAGAACATCAGAGTGAGAGCCTTCAGCTCTTTTAGAGTCTTTATCCAGAGATTACAAGATAACTACACGGTGTTCGTAGCCCTGCCTTTCTTTTTCCTATCCTAGTACTTTGTATTTCAGACTTATATTGTATTAGGTAGACAATGTTGAGTTGTACTTAGTGGCTCATGACTAGTTACACCAGATTCGAGCTGTGTTGATGTATTTTTATACTGGTTTCCGTACTTTTTCGTTGATATATATACATATGAAAGATTTGAGACAATCTGTTTTAGAAAAATGAATTTATAAAAAGAACTCGATGTTGTAAAAGCTGAATTGGCTTGCCTAGTACTGTGATAGGCGCCATCATGATCAGGGTGGTTTGGGGCCGTGATAGCAAGTGTCTAGTAGAGTCTTGCAGATCGGTATGATGACGTCCATACCTATCTTCGAGATGTTACAGGGAATTTAAGATATACTTCCTATATCTTCGAGATTTGCAGATGATTTGAGGTGATAGATGGTTTGAGTTTCACGAGTTTATAGAGGATTTAGTGGGATCTCATTATTATATTATGGCAGTAATAGAGTATGGACAACATGAGTTATTTTGTGTTTTGATTTATGGCTTTGAGCCAAATGGGGGAGTCTGCTATTGCTAAGTTGATTGCATGACTGTGTTGTATTGGTTTCGGTTTGAGGTATATGAATAAGTTATGTTCTGTAAAGGTAGAGATGGAGGATGAATCGAGTAAAGGATTTTCCGGATACATGTTTTATTACTCTCTATGGGTATATGGGAATTATAAAATAATTGAGTGGTTATTTGTGAAGGGTGTAGTATGCATGGAGTAGGAATTTTGCTATATTTCTTGGGAGTGTCGGTTACTTCCTTGGGTGTTAGTGTGCTAATAGGGCACATGTCATTTGGTCTGTCTGGTTAGTTTAATTGAAATTTGAGCGGAGTGGAAGGCCCTCGAGAGGGTTCTAATGGGTTCAAGATATGTGTAGGAATTGAGATTTTTCCAGGATTTGTATAATGCTAGAAGTCGAGATTTACATTGGATGGTGTCGAGACTCGCAGTATTTCTATATCCTTATAGATTCTACATTTCAGTATTAAAAAAGGGGAAAGAAGCGGCTTTAGATTCACGGAAGGTCTATTTAGAGTGGGTATCTTAGTTGTGGTACTTTTGGGGTGCTTAAGAGGGAATTTAACGGCTTATAAGCCTTAGCGCGGTGTGGTTCCATGCTAGAGTTCATGGGGTACGTTTGATTAAGGATCGTAGTGTTCTAGCAAGGAAAAGTATTAATTTGAAAGGCAATTCAGAAAGGACTCGGAGAATCAGGACAACTTGATAGTAGGTTGGATCATCATAATAATGGATATAATTGATTCTTTGGGTGCTTGTGATGTGGTGGATTTCTACAGGTGCTTCATGGAAATGCTCTTGGGTTTTGGAAGCCTGCGTGGCTTTGTTGAGATAGAGAGATTTAGTACTGGTGGCTTGATTATTTGCAAATAAGTTTTGAAGTGTTTCCAATGGTCACTACTGTGGTTCGAGGTATATATTTCCTACCGGTGTGTGGAACATGTTGCGAATAGGGATTTTCTCCTGGATGAGATCAAATAGAAGGTTTCTAACTTGTTGAGTATGTATTTTAATGTGACTCGTAGTGGATTATGAGATTTTCATACTTTTTATACGATGGCATTGTATATGCGGTATGTTGTGGGATTAAGATTTGCATGAGCAAGGTCACAGTGTATTCTTAGGCAGTATGGACGGTTTCAGAAGACTTCCTACCAGTGTGTGGAACATGTTACGAATAAGGATTTTCTCCTGGATGAGATCAAATAGAAGGTTTCTAACCAGTTGAGTATGTATTTTACTGTGACTCGGAGTGGATCATGAGATTTTCGTTCTTTTTATACGATGACATTGTATATGCGGTGCATTGTGGGATTGAGATTTGCATGAGCAAGGACACAGTGTATTCTTAGGTAGTATGGACGGTTTCAGATGACTATGTGAGTTATATTACTATTTGGTATGACTTGATTAAAGTATACATTTCAGAAGGGGCAATGTGTTTTGATTTATGGATACTACATTGGTATTGCGACACTCTCCTGGTTGATCGACTACTGACATTCAAATTTTCCTATGTGGCACAGAATAATTATAGAAGTATTCCTCGTAGGATGATCGTGTATGACAGATGTGTTAGACATTCAGGTGGTGGAGAGGGGAACAAATATGGTGATTTGATTGCTCTATGGATTTGAAGACTGGGAGTTCTTAAGAGCAGATTGTATCATGGTTGTGGACTGTGAAGTCGTGGCCAAAGCTAGCCAGATGATAGTATGTGTTATGATTCAATCATTATGAAACATAATGGGCTTATTCATCTATTTGTATGTGATTAGAGTTGATTTGACGGTCCATTGGTAGGCCTAATTAGGATGTGTATTCTACACCGAGTCAGATTGGTTGGCTCCATATTGCTATCGCTGATGGATGTGCTATTTGGTTGTTGCTGATCTTATTTGTGTTCTGAAATGATCTGTGAGTTACTCTTCTATGCAACGAGTATTTGTGAATTGTAGGCTATAAGCACACATGGTACGATTCTGTTGGGGCCTTATAACGAAATTTGAGCGAGATGAATATTTGAGTATTACATGATTGACAACGTATTGGTTATGTTCTTTCGGGGTTCGTACGACACTGTGTAATTTGCCTCTCCATGGTTATGGCAATGCACTTTGATTACTTAATTTCAAATTGCGCATGGTTATTGAATTTGAGCAGGGTGGCTTGAGGTATATGTCATGGATCAGTGTTTGGATGGGGCACACATTGCAGTAAAATTATATTGAGGTATGAACCTTTGTGTTAGATTCGTGTGATGGTCTTATAGGGTTTGATGGATTTTCAGTATTTTGTTGTGGCAGTACTTGTTAATCCTGGGGGACAATTCTCTCGTTCGAGTCATTTTTTTTTATTTGAGTACATTTGGATATTTGCTTATTGGTGCACAGATTTCACGGGTTAGATTATGTTGATGTGGCATGTCACTAGAATGATTGTGTTGGATGATAAGGTTATTGAACCTAGAATGGATACTATCATAATTGATTACAACATAGTTGGAAGGATAATATTGGAAGTCAGCTTAGAAATTGGCTATAGTTCTTGTCGAAGGAGGGAGAGTTCCATGATTTGTTGGTATGATAAGTGGTTACGAGTTTCTGTATGTTTCTTTCATCATTGGCAGTGTACAAAACGTCAGAACAAGATTTTAGTTAATATGAGGTTCGTTATCGATGTCAAGCTGGTTATCGAGCAACCATTGCGGTCGAAAGTTATTGCAATGAGTAATTGAGTTGTATGGTATATCATGTGATTGTGTCATGTGTCATGGTTATGGCTTGATACAGCTTGTTCAGGCTTATACAGTGTGTATATGCGAAGTTCGGGTCTTGTAGTAATTCTGGATGTTGGAAATTGGATATTATGGTTTACGGACTAATGAAAGAGTAATTATATTTAGTTGTGTAGTATGGTCAAGCCTAGTTGAAATAGGGTGACATGGGATCACCCCTGAGTATGTTCATGGTAAAGGTATATGGCGGTTTGATGGCCTTGGGTAAAACTCTTGGCACGTTCGAGGACGAACATACGTTTAAGTGGGGAGAATGTAACGACCTGAATGGTCATTGTGAGCATTTGCACTTCTCTTAGTAGTTTAGGGGCGCGAGTAGCTCCGTGTGATATATTAGGAATTGTGTGCAAAATTAGAGCTCATTCCTAGTTGATTTGATACGGTTCAGCGAGCGTCTTTTTAGGTCGAAAGTTCATTAAGTTTGATTTGAGGTATGTTTCATCGCTTCGATGTTATTATGTGTGATTTTATGCCTCAAGTAAGTCCGTGTTATGTTATGGAACCTTTTGGTATATTCGTACGGGGTCACGAGGGGCTCGAGTGACTTTTGGATAGAAATGAGTTGTGTTGCGCTCGTTTTTCTTATGTTTCCACGTCATTTATTCAAGAATAAATGGGACCACATTGAACAAATGAGCTTCGATTTTTGTTTTAGTTGAAGCATTAGATCTGTATCATAATTACGGATCTGTAACAAAAACAATCATCAAATTTGGACATCATATGAGGATTTTATTGTAATTTTACTAAGAGTTGAGTTGCTAGATTTTTCAGATTAATTACAAAGTTGCCACTGACTTCTTATTTCAAAATTTACACTATTTTCAAATATTGAAACCAACATATCTCCTTCATTATAAGGTCAAATGGAGTGATAATTCTGAGGCACGAGCCCAGGTTGGGCTTTTTGGCCGATTTTGGTCCTTTGATTAAAGATTCGACCTTTTTCAATTATGATTGGTTTTTAGCATTATTTGATGTATTTGAGTTGTTTTTGATTAGTTTCGAGCTGTTCGGATATCGAATCGCACATGATGGCATTTTTGGAGCATCACTTGGTTTGCTCGGCATTGGAATTAGCTTGTTCGAGGTAAGTAACTCTTATAAACTTAGTGTTGTGGGTATGAAACCCCGAATTACATGCTATGTAATTGATGATAAGGTGATGCACATGCTAGATGACAGGCGTGTACCCTATGAATTGTGATAAAATCATCTCCATTTCACTGTATATTGGCCCTATTTTTGTTGATATCTGTATTTTCACCATGTGATAAATTTACTGACCTGTCAATCATACTAGGTATCATATTTAGCCTTTATGCTGATATCGTTAGGAACCATAGTGGTCATTGCATGTTGTCATCTCACGGATTTCATTGATATTTCATACTCAGTCATATTCATGCATTCCTATGATATCTCAATCTCAGTTGTTACTTATAGATACATCATATCATTGCTCTAGATCAGGTTCATGACATTGTGAGCCCTTGGGTGATACTGGAGAGATTGATGACTGAGTGAGGCCTAGGTCGAGTGGTGAGATATTGATATTATAGCACGTGAGTCGTTCATGCGGATCCTAATCTGATACAATAGCACGTAAGTTGTCCGTATGGGTCTTGTTTGATATTACAGCACGTGATTTGTTCGTGCAACACGTGAGTTGTCCATGCAAATTATAGCTCTTAGGCTGAAGGAGCCCTTGCGGAGTCCACACACCCCCCGGGTGAGCGCGGATGATATTATTGAGGGATGGATTTCCCTGGACATAGACTTGTCCGAAGTACTTGATATATGGAGATGGATTTCTCCACAAGGTTGGATTGCTCTTTTTCCTCGATATTGGGTGACTTATAGTCAATGTTGTATATGTTTCAGGATAGATTTCCCTGGGTCGTATTAGCCATATACAATACCGAGTGGTTGAGCATGATGAGTGAAAAGTGTAGGACGATGAGATTGAGTATCCTGAAAGTGTGAGTACATGATTCATCTCTGAGATACATGTCATTGGCATGCATATATGGCTTACATGTATAAAGATGCATTTTCCTCATGTTGTGCGATGTCACATCATTCAGGATTTTTACATACATTGATATGTGGTCATAGAGAGGTATCTCACACATTCTATCTAGAAAGAAAATGAAACATTTTATTTATTGTAAAAAGAATTTTTAGAAAAATTACAGTTTTCAAACTATCTCACATTTTACAACGATTTCGGTAAAGAATTTGAGTTTTCACTGATATTCTTGAAAAGTGAAACTATTTTTGGAAAACTGTAAAAAAGTTGAGCATTTTACTTATGAGTTATTTCCTTATATATACGCTCCACGTTGTTATGAACTGCTGTTGGATATTGTGCTGGACCCGACCTACCTTCCAGCCCGTTACTACTTTCTACCTAAGGCTAGGTTTGTACTGATACTACACTTCTGCACATTGCATGCAAATGTTAGTTGTTGTGCTCAGTGGTTGTTGGAGTTAAAGATGTACCTGCATTCCTATTGTAGCTGCCTCTTCTTCATGGTAGCCTTAGATTTATAAAACTATGTTTATGTACTTTTCAAACACAAGATGTATTTACTACTCATATAAGCTTGTAAATTCTATTTTTAGAAGCTCATGATTTGTACTACCAACCCTTGGGGCATGTATAAGACTTAAATAATTTCTTTTATTTAATTTTCTTATTAATATTATTGGAATTGGATAGTTATTAGTTGGCTTATCTAGCGGGTTGGGTTAGGTACCATCACGACTAATGAATTTTGGGTCGTGACAAAAAAAATAAACTAGGGAGTGGAGACCCTATGCTGAAAAAGCAGATTAAGGAGTGGAGACCATATCTAAAATAAAATCAACTAGGGAATGGATACCCTATGCTGAAAAAACAGACTAAAGAGAGGAGACCCTATATTTAAAATAAAATTAACTAGGGAGTGGAGACCCGATATTGGACAAAAGACTAGGGAGTGAAGACCCTATGTCTAAAATAAAATTAACTAGGTAGTGGAGACCCTATGTCGAAAAGGAAAATAAGGAGTTGAGTCCATATGTCTGAAATAAAATCAACTAGGGATTGGAGATCCTATGTTGGAAAAGAGACTAGGGAATGAAGACTCTATGTCTAAAATAAAATTAAATATGGAGTGGAGACCCTATGTTGGAAAAGAGACTAGGGAGTGGATACCCTATGTCTAAAATAAAATCAATTAGGGAGTGAAGACTATATGTTGGAAAGGAGACTAGGGAATGAACCCTATGTTGGAAAGAAGACTAGGGAGTGGAGACCCTATGTCTAAAATAAAATCAACTAGGAAGTAGAGACCCTAAGTTGAAAAAGAGACTAAGGGATGGAGACCCTATGTTTAAACTATAATAAACTAGGGAGTGAAGACCCTATGTTGGAAAGGAGATTAGAGAGTGGAGACCCTATGTCTGAAATAAATCAACTAGGGAATGAATACCCTATGTCTAAAATAAAATCAACCAGGGGGAGGAGACCCTATGTTGGAAAAGCAGACTAAGGAGTGAAGACTCTATGTCTGAAATAAAAATAACTAGGGAGTGGAGTGGAGACCCTATATTGGAAAAGAGACTAGGAAGTGGAGATCCTATGTCTAAAATAAAATCAACCCGGGGGGTAGAGACCTACATTGGAAAATGCATCTTTGGTGTACCTTATACTACCATGATTTTGAACTTTCTTCCCTTTTTCTTCTTTTTTACTAAGAGAATGAGTAAAATGCGAGAAACAATTTAGATAAGTCTTTCTTTTTTGGAGTGGTTGTTGCTGCAGAGCTATTTTAGTCTCCGCGCAGTTTATTTTTGGCTGCACCTGCTTCTTGCAAGGTTGCTTTGGATTGCACCTATTTCTTGTGGTTCAAGCAAATAACAATTTGCCAGTTTGAGATGATGGTTGGTTTTGCAGCCTTCAGTGTTTCAGTAACTTGATCGTGGACGGATTCGTTGACATTTCACTTGTAACTGGTTGTTTCCTGGATATCGATTGTGCTTCTGGCCCCGGTGAACCTTTGGATTTTTCGAAACTTTATCACGACAGTTATCACGTGGGACTTAACCTTTTTCAACTTTATTTTGCTTTTGTGGACATTTGACTTTCTTTCTTCCAATTTTTAACTTCAAAGAATTGGGGAATTCTTGGCTCTTCAAACCTTGCCAAGATAGTTAGTCACATGGGGACTCAACTTTTTCAACTTTATTTCACCCTTATAGGCACTTCAATTGGATTTTCTTCTTTCAAGAGTTCTTGATTTTGAAGCATCGGCCACCATGGCCAGTCGGGGTCAACTTGATGCCCCTACCGAGGCTGGGTGACTTTTGCATATTAGTTTGTATCAAATGAGAAACCTATAATTAGTTTTGTCATCCCTTCTTTGTCTTAGTTTAAGAATAGAGTTAGACTGAAAGCGATTCAAAGAAAAAAAACAAGGGAATGTACAATGAATTTAGACAAGAGGTATCCCTTTCGGGGAGAGGGAAGGACTTATTCGGAGTACATTCGAACTTTAATGAACATGAAATGCCTTTTGGACTGGATGCATGATCTGTACAAATTATCGGACTCTTAGAAATTCATCATAAATGTTACCTCAAAATCGAGAAACCTTTTCTAGGATTGTGTCGATGCTAATGGCTATGAGGACCCTCTTTTTCAATCAGTGGCGCCCTTTGCGGTTTTTCACCAGCAAACGTCTCTCATTTCTCTTCTCACCATCATCTTATAGTGCTATTTGCGAGTTTTTACTAAAAAGACTCATTCGTTTTCAATTTCTCTAGCCTTGCGATGCCCGTGAGGATTTTCACCAATAAGACTCTCATTTTGATTGCATCAGGTCCAAATAAATATATCCTCAGATTCTTTAACATTCTTGCCTATTGATCGGAATGACTTGAAATGGATTTGGGTAAAAAAAATTTGGATTGAATTACAACTTTGGAACCTTTCAGGCAAAACTATCGCCGAACTATTGTAACATCTGCCTAGTTTCAGCTTTTGGGGGAATGTGAATTTTTATTTTGGTGTGATTGAACTCGAGAGAGAGGTTGCCCACGTATCCTTCGGAATCAAGTCGAACGTAGTTCAAAGAACTTTATTTTTTATTTTCTTTTGTTTTACTTTACTTTTGTTTCTTTTTCTTTTCATTTTTTATTTTATTTATTTATTTTTATAATAGCTTACAAGTTCCAAAGAGAACAATTAAAGAAAAGGAACCGGATCAAAGGATTTGCAGAGGCTCGGTAGTGTTTGAATAGCGAGAGAGAAAGCCTTCGTTATCCCAATCGAAACATGTTAAAGCTGTGAAAATGGATCAAACGTAATACCTTTTTACCGCATTCAAATTGATAGTTGTCTCTGGGTCATTTCCTTTGACATCCTCCAAATACCAGCTCCCTTTGGCAACACTCTTCTTATAATATATGGATCCTTTTAATTTGGGGCGAATTTTCCTTTAACTTCTTTATGATGCTGGAGAATACGTCTCAGAATGAGTTTTCCCAGGTGATCAAGACAACAAGAAATTACGGTTGGCTGCTGCATTGGTCTTTACTAGGAAATGAAGTCTAAATCATTTTATTCACTCTTTGTTCGGATAAACATACTTCCTACTTATTGTACAAATTAGTAAAAACAACTGTTAAATAAAAATCATATTATGACTTCAGTTTATTCGACTGTTACTAGCTGCGGTGAAACGAACAAATAACCGGCCTTCACTCATAATATAGTAATATACACCGTAAAAATATCTCAAAACATTTTGAACAAAAGAACAAAAATATGTGTTAATCACAATCAATACAATGTGTCCATATTGAAAGGAAAAGCACTAAACTTTCAGAAATGAACCTTTTTTCTCTATAGTGATGGATCTTTTAGACCACAATCTAAAGATCACTTTTGAGTAAACTGATTATGATAAACGTTGGATTATGGTTTAAAATTTTGTAAATTATAGCAAATGTTTGATGATAATTTAATGTTTGCTTATGAGTTAAGTAATGATGAGCAAATTCTAGACCGAGCCTAATATTGCCCGAAAGAATAATTTTTTAAGGGCTATTTCCGTAAAGAAAAATTGATCTTATAACAACACATAACAGAAATCAGAAATTTTAGCCTTATATTAGGTTTGGCAAAGATAGTCCCAAACAATTGGCACTATATAGCCAAATCTTAAAAAAACTACTCTCTTTTATATTCTCTCTAAAAAAATTACATGCTTATTGTGATTTCCCTCCCCCTTTCTCTCCATGTATTTCTTATTCTATCTCTTCTCTTTTGCTCTCATAGTTTAGCAATTTTTTTTGTAAATTATGCAAAAAAAAAATCAATGGTATGAAAAGGTAAGATTGATCTCATATCAGAAAAAATCAGAAGCAAAAACTAAGCGAGAAAAAATATATTTCATCTTTATTTTTCTTCTCTCTTTTTGTTAGATTGAATGAGTGGGTGTGATTAAAATTGGCTAAAATACCTAAACGAGCCTATATACAAAATTTGAGCAAGACTATAATTGATTTAAACTGATTTCAGGTAAAAATTCAGACCTAAAAATCCAACTATGACATGTGTATATCCGTTGTATATCGTGTACATTAGTGTATATATCACACACAAGTTTTAAAGGACTCCTGTGTATATCAGTTTGTATATCGTGTATACAACATAACTTTTTTATGGATCCGTATATATCGCATTGTATGTCGTATATATAACACAAAATCTCATGGATATACATATATACAAATAATATACATGAGATATCATTGATGTACATAAAGATATACACGTGTTACAATTTTGATATACACATGTTCGATGTGCTATACACTGTGATATACAAATAATACAATATTTTTATTGTGATACATATTGATATAAAGGCATCAATAACTATATATATAATTTTATATTATTGATATACAAAGAATATAATTATTTATATAGAAAGCATGAAAATAAAATTTTAATGGACATATTGATATAAAAAAAGAAGAAAAAAAGAGTTGTGATACATATATGTATTATTATTGTGATATACATTTATTGGTTATCTGATGCCAATATATATAACTAAAGTTGTTTTTTACCAATTATATGAGTATGTTGTTATACCATGCCAAAATCCCTTGCCTAAATCACTTATACGCGATTGGGCCAGATATTGTATCAAATCTGGGCTGCTCCATTTAGCCCAAATCGCGATGGGTTTCCCTAAATATCCAAACAACCCTAATTCTTACATCTCCATAGCCACAGACGGAGCGGAGCAGCGAGAGAGGGAGAGAGGAAGAGGACCGTAGACAAAATGGTGACCTACAAAGTAAGCTTTTAAACTTGCTTTTCTTTCCCTTGTATAGAGGTTCAGTTGATATCTCTAATTGTGTGTGTGTGTTTTTGTTGTTTGGCAGTTTCATCAGTACCAGGTGGTCGGGAGAGCTCTGCCGACAGAGAACGATGAGCACCCAAAGATCTACCGCATGAAGCTTTGGGCTACCAACGAGGTCCGTGCCAAATCCAAGTTCTGGTGAGTACAACTACTCATTTTTGGTAATGAGCGCAGTCTTAGTATAAACATATTACTAGATAGTTGAATGTGTGTATTGGAAAATGATTTTTACTGAATTATGATGTGTTGGTTGATTTGGTGGGAAAAGGTACTACTTGAGAAAGTTGAAGAAGGTGAAGAAGAGTAACGGGCAGATGCTGGCTATTAATGAGGTATGATCTCGATATCTATGTCGTTTTCTGGTATTCCTTTATGTATTTGGATTTTTCGTGTCAAAGTTAGTACACTAATGAATCATGATTTGGCCTTTGGTTGGCTTTGCTTTGAAAAGATACATAGGGAAATTTGTCTGTTTTCCCCGAAATCGGTTCTGTATTTGACCATGTATCTATTGCCTCTTTGTTATACATCTTTTTAGTCAATTAAATAGGAAATGTAAATGCTAGCTTACTGGATTTCGGTATCTTATGTTTGTTGTCCTAAACAATTGACCTACCAATTGGAATGAGATGATGGCATTTAGATGTTGACCTTGTGAGGGCAGTTTTGTTTCTACTACACCATATTGCAGTATTATAGGACTTATGTTTGGAAAGCTTTGTGTTGCAAATGTGGCACATGCTATTTCTTTCATGCTGATTATGCTTTACCTATTAGATGGAATTGTCGGTTTTGTGTTCTGTTCACCATACTTTTTCAATTCTGTCGTTTCTGCTATCAATGTATTTAATAACAGCGGTGTCTGGGCAGCATTTCTGTCTGTGCATATCACGAACTTTATTGTTACTTCTGCTGCTTAATGATTCCTGCTCTTACAAGTTACAACAGCACTAGCTTAACTGTCCATCACTCCCCCTTGAGGGATGCTTTGTTTTGAATTGTAAAGCTACAAATATCTGAACGGTGCTTGTTGCTCTTAGAATCTAGAACATATTATACTGTTGCTACTTATCTCCACACATACACACACATTCCGTTGCTAATTTGCATAATAAAAGAAGTGGATTTTGGTGATATTGCTCTTTTCATTGATCTCTTGGAGATGAGGGTTCAAGTTGCTTTGATGGGTGATGATGGAAGCAAGTCGGGACAAGATGTGTAATAGAGGACGTGAGCTAGTATATCATATATGTATGGTTATTGATGAGTCAAGAGAAAGGGTTTCTGTAACTTCACTTTAGAAGTGGTATATGACTTGCTTGAATGGTTTACTGAAAAGTTATTTTTGTCTGTAGATCTTTGAGAAGAATCCAACTAAGATCAAGAACTACGGTATATGGCTGCGTTATCAAAGTAGAACTGGGTACCACAACATGTACAAGGAGTACCGAGATACCACTTTAAATGGAGCTGTGGAACAGATGTACACTGAGATGGCTTCACGTCACAGGGTCCGGCATCACTGCATCCAGATCATCAAGACAGCCACTATTCCAGCTAAGCTGTGTAAGAGGGAGAGCACCAAACAGTTCCATGACTCCAAAATCAAGTTCCCGTTAGTGTTCAAGAAAGTCAGACCACCTAGTAGGAAACTCAAGACAACATACAAGGCTACCAGACCCAATTTGTTCATGTAACATGTTAGGTCACAAGTTAATTGAGGCACAACTTAGAATTTTTGCAAATTTTGTTGCACTAGTAGGCAAGTTTGACATCAAAGGAAACCCTTGTCTTTCCCTTTTATTATATTTCTAGCCGAAAAGGTATCGGACAATCTCTTCTTTTCTGAGTCCTAAAAAATTGTTTGCTTCAACAATTTCAGTTAGATTCTGTGTGATCTCAAGGTTGGTTGTCATTTTGTTCTCATGATTTTGTTATAGTGTTATGATGATAGTTGTCATCACCTTGATGCATAGAGTTGATTTGTATGCCACCAATTTCCCGATGATGAACAGATTGTGGTATTGGCAAGGCTAGTGCCAACAGTAGTATCACGGTAAGCAGGAAAAGATCTAATGTGACACCATTATCCTGGATAAGCAGAAGATTCTGCACAGTAAAGTTGAAGCCATTGTTTATCTGGAAAGTGGTGTCATATTAGGCATCTTTTCCTGCTTTCCTTGCCATGATATTACTGTTGATACAGCAGTTGGTAAAATTGTGTTAGAATTTACCGATGTAGTTCGCTGGCTGCACTTGAAATTCCTCTGGCCCATCTGCTTGTATAATTTTATCTTGAAAAATTTTCGTTTAATCTTTTAGTGGTAAATAAGGTGTTAACCTTTGCTATAGGAGTTAAAAATTCCTTAGATGTATATTAGGCCAGATGTAGCCTCAAGCCTGGGCTGGCCCATTTTCTGGTCTGAGATCGCGATGGGATGGGTTTCGATAAGTATTTTTTAAAAAACCTAATCCTTTGTTCACCATATCCACTGATGGATTACAAGGCAGCAACGATATAGGGATAGAGGAAGAGGGTCGGTAGTACAGAAAATAGTGACCTACAAAGTAAGGTTTTAAACTTTCTTTTCCTTTCCCATTTCTTGCGGTTCAGTTGATAACCCTAATAATTTTTTTGTGTACGTGTGTGTGTTTTGTTATTCGACAGTTTCATCAGTACCAGGTGCTGGGCAGAACTCTGCAACAGAGAACGATGAGCATCCAAAGATCTACCGCATGAAACTTGGGCTACAAATGAGGTCCGTTCTAAATCCAAGTTTTGGTGAGTACCTGTGCCACCTACTACTCATTTTTTAAACGGAAAAAGGCCAAATATCCCCTTAGACTTTATGATAAGGTCTATATATAACACTCGTTAAAAGTTTGGCCCATCACCAACCTTGCCGTTACACTATTGGCATGGATACCCCTTTTGTTTTAAACGGCACCAAATACCCCCTCTCCCCTCGAACTTTACGATAAGGCCTATATATAACCCTCGTTAAAAGTTTTGCCCATCACGAAATTTTATTGAGAAATTTTCATAAAGCACACTGGTATAGGTTTATTCAAGCTGTAGGTTGCTTGAATATATCCATTAGGGTTTTAGGGTTTTTCATTGTAATTCAATTTATCTCGTTATATTTCATGTATTTCATTGTTTTCACCGTCTTTTTTTCGTTGTATTTCAATGTATCCCGCTGTATTATATGTATTTTATTATATTCACCGTCTCTCTATATGCTATGAATGTATTCATATGTTTTTTTAATTAATATTATTTATGTATTGAGATGTATTATATAACTTTTATGAAGATTGCTATATTTTTTGGAGTATTTTTCTGTTGAGAATTGTTTTTATAATTGAAAATACAAAATTTGTGTGTTATAATTGAGTTTGTTGAGTGATATTAGGAGTCTATTATGTTAATTGATTCACTTTTTGTTTTGAAAACAGTGTAATAACCTATTTCACGCCGTGAATACAGTCGAATACAGTTGAATATAATAATCTGTCCAGGTGTAATCCCATATTTCACTCCATGAATACAGTCAAATACACTCGAATACAACAACTGATTGGATGGACATTTCCGATTCACGCCTATTTTTGCTATTGTATTCATGAATACAATAATTTAAGTACATCAAATACATCTTATAACTATACAAAAAGGTATCTATAATCCGTAATATAACAAATGGTATCTATAGATGGCTAATTACTAAAAAAAGATAGTGCTTTATGAAAATTTCTCAATAAAATTTGGTGATGGGCCAAACTTTTATCTAGGGTTAAATATATACCTTATCGTAAAGTCCAGGGAGGTATTTGGCCCCGTTTAAAACAAAGGGGTATCTAGGCCAACAGTGTAACGTCAAAATTGTCAAAATTGGTGATGGGCCAAACTTTTAACGAGGGTTATATATAGACCTTATCGTAAAGTCTGGGGTGTATTTATCCCTTTTCCGTTTTTATATTAACATATTAGATAGTTGAATGTGTGCATTGAAAAATGATTATTACTGAATAATAAGGTATTGGTTTATTTTGTGGAGAAAAGGTACTGCCTAAGAAAGGTGAAGAAGAGTAATGGGTAGATTGTGATGATTCGATAGGCCATCTAGAGTTTTAAACAATAATTCTGTATTTCGAAAGCTCAAATATTTCATTTTAGCCTTTCTCAATTTGCGTGCACAGTCCATATTTTTTTTTCGGAAGGCTTTTATCTTAAAAATTGATAAAATGTGAATTTTTTCCCTTAAAAGCCCATTTGAGTTGACTTTTATTAATGTTTTGAGCAAACTAAATTGGATCCGTATTTTGATGGTCCCGGTGGATCCATATCGTGTTTTGAGACCTATGAGTAGGCTTGGAATCGAATTCGGAAGTCTCTAGCTCGAGTTATCGTTTTTTTGTCGAAATTTGATGTTTAAAGGTTTAAAGAGTTTAAAAATTTGACCAAGGTTTGACGTTATTGCTACGGGCCAAGATTTTTGGTTCCGCAGCTTGGTAATGTTCATTACTATATATAGGGGTGTACATAGACCGGGTTGGTTCGGATTTTACAATTACCAAACCAAACCAATTGTGTCGGATTATTAAATCTAAAGACCAAACCAAACCAATAAATTCGGGTTTTTCAATATCGATTTTTCTCGGGTTTTTTCGGGTTTTCGGGTTATTCGGGGTTTTTCGAATTATTTTCCGGTAAAATCTTCGTAGAACAAAATACATAACGTATGCTCAAAATATTTCTTTAATCCTAGTAAGATACAACTATATAAAGTATTTTTCAAAAAAATAATACAAAATATGAGATATGTCATGACTCATGACATTATCCTAAAATATTCAATAATAAAAAATAATAAAATTATGTACTAAAAATATTGCTAATTAAAAAGTCATAATAAAAATAAACATAATCTAAAAGCACTAATTCATGCTAAACTAGATAGACTAATGAGGGAGTATTAATTATATGCCTAAAAGCTAAAGAAAAATAAAAATAGGTTATGTATTTTTATTTAAATTATTGAAAAATAAAAAATAGACATTTAATACATTCCCGTTCGTAATATTGAATTGAATATCTTTTGTTAGCATTAGTATTGATTGCTAGCATTATTTAATTTACTAATATTAGTGGCTATAAAACTTATTGGAGCATTCAAAAGTTCTAAATCAAACCTTGAATAATACCTTAAAAGATAAAATTATGAAAGCTTTTAAGAAATTTTTATAAATTATATTACAATAAGTATATTTATATATTAAATATATCTAAAATTGTTATATAAGTAATGTCTGGTTGGTTTGGTTTCGGTTTGACTTTCTTTAGTTAAAACCAAACCAAACCAATTATAGTCGGGTTTCTTTTTCCAACACCAAACCAAGTCAAACCAAACCATAGTCGGGTTTTTTTTCTCGGGTTGACTCGGATTATCGGGTTGGTGCGGTTTATCGGTTTTTTTTGTACACCCCTAACTATATATATGACTTGTATGCAAAATTTGGTGAAAAACAAAGTTGGATTGACGTGATTCGGACGTCCAGTTGTTGAAATAGAAGTTCTTAAGTTTCATTAAAAGTTTCATTTGATTTTAATGTCCGATTTTTAGTTCTAGGTGTATTTTAGTATTTTGATTGCGTGAACGAGTTCATATGATATTCTTTGGACTTGTGTACATGTTTGGTTTGGATGCCCGGGGGCTCAGGTAAGTTTCAGATAGGCTACAGAAGGTTTTTGGACATAGGATCATAGCTAATGCATGGTATTTGTCTACCGCAAATCTAACATTTTCGAGATCGGCTCGCATTTGCGGAAAAAACTTTCGCATTTGCGAGCCCGAGCATGGCTGGAGGGTCATCGCATTGGCGAGGAAGAAGTTCGCATTTGCAAAGGTAGAGTCGTTTTCATCATCCAAAATCGATGGACCACGACCGGTGCCTGAGTTCTACCTGTGAAACACCCCTAAAAGGAAACCTTCCAACAAGGCATAAGTACGTATATATGCAGAATACAGTGGGCGAACCGGCAAGGCTGCTATAGACAATTATACATCCGAAACTAAAAGCCGATAAGACCACATACAACCTAATTAGACATACTGTCTACAGACCTCTAATAGAAATGTAGATGTACAATGATGGGACTGGGTCACGTCATATCCATATACATGTATATATACAAACGTATCATACCAAAATCAAAAGCAGCCCCGGATCAAATGGAGCACGCCAACTCTCGCTGATCAGGGATCCTAAGAAGGAGGATCGTCAGCTTGCCTACCTGCACCTTGAGACATGAAACGCAGGTCCCGTGAAATAGGGCGTCAGTGAAAAATGTACTGAGTATGTAAGACATGAAAATAAGTACGTAAAAGACATAGATGAAATATGAAATACAGAAACCCACCTTTAAATCTGAATAACTTTGTAAATTCTGAACGTTTATAATATCATGCACGCGCGTATAAATGTCATGCCATGCACGGTATGAGTGTACATAATATCATCAAGCCATTGAGGACATCCCATCATATCATGTTGGCCACTGTGGGCAATATCATCAACATATACCAGCTGATCAGGTGATGGTGCGTATATAACGCCGTAACTTTTTCCCATATCCCATATACATATATTTACATATATACGTATATATAACGTCATGGGTCAATGCACATCTATAAATGAGTGAAATGCATAAAAAATACGTAATAATCTCGATATCTCTTCCGGATAATTTTTTTTAACTGTGCATTATTTTGAGACACGCGAACAGAAGATAATAATTTTTTTCATGGGAAATCAAGAATATAGACACTCCTACTATTTCTATGAATAAAGTAATCTATGAAAATTGTATGTTTACTTGTTTCTTCAGTATAATTTGGATCATGCCAAAAGAAAGAAGGGAAAGCCTTAACATACCTGTTTCTTGAATTATTTGAACGAATATGCTTCTGTGAAATTTACACTTGATTTCCTTGAAATTGGAACAAACGTGGCTTGGTTTTGAAATGAAGAAAACGTTTTTGGTTCCTTGAGAATTTGAGAGGAAACGTTTCTGGTTGAAGTTTGGAACGAAATCCTTGCTGAATAAAGCTTGTTTTTTGAAATGAAGTTTGCTTCTGCTTCAACATTTCTAACGTTTTTATGCAAGAAATTTGCTTGGAATGAAGATTGTAATGATTTCATTAACTTCTAACCTTTCTAATTAAGAAAGAACTCCTTGTTGTTTTCTCTGTGAAAGTGACTAATGTCACTTTTTGTGTTTTCATTTAGTAAGACTTAAGTCACTTCAAGTCTTGGTGGCTTTGGCCACATGGCATAATAAGCTCTTACATTGCCCCATGGCATGATGATTTATGAGTCATTTTTGTCATGGTGGCTTATTGCTATATTTTATAAATTTTTATCGACTTATTAGTTAACTAGGTAATGTTCTGTTACTCAATAATTAATCAATTATCCGTATAATTTAAAAATTATCATAAATTACTTAAAATTATATTTATATTTTTAAATACTTCATATATACATTATATATTATACTACCGTGGTTATATGGTACCTTGCATAACACTAGTTTATAATTATCGGATATTATCGCTCGACCCGTATTTTATTCCAAATTGGCCACTTTCAACAAAACTCGTTTTCTTTAATCCATGTACCCCTTTATCCTTTCATAACACTTATTTATCGCTTGTTGTAAATAGCCTAAGTACGTTAACGTCAAGGTGATCTCATCCCTGAGTCTACGTCAGTTAACTGAAAACGAAATTTTAACGTACGTAAATTACGAGATGTAACATCCCCCCCCCCCCTCTTGGAAACATTCGTCCTCGAATGTTCAACTCCCTGTGATCTATATAACTTTGGCAGGGTCGCCTTTGTAACAACACTACTACCAACTCTTCCTGTAGAAGTTCAATAATCCAACGCCACACCGAACCATAATTATCAATAACGACAATGGCCTCACACGACCAACGACAATAACCAACACAAGAATTTATACAGGTATCTTATGATTTTGACGTCTCAGTTGGACCCTTCTCCGGAGGAGGAAATAGGTAGGAATATCTAGACTTCATGTTTTCCTCGGCCTCCAAGTCATTTTTTCCACATTGTTGTTTCTCCAAAGTACTTTCACGGAGGCTACCTTTGTTGGTCTAAGATGGCAACAAAAATTTCCTCATATGACAAGTCCTTTGTAATCTGTATATCATCCGTGGTCACCACTCGGGTATGATCGCCAATATACTTCTGTAAATAGATACGTGAAAAATCAGATAAACATACTCCAATTTCAAGGGTAATTCTAACTCATAAGATACTCGGTCCACTCTCTGAATGATCCTATAAGGCCCAATATACCGTGGGCTAAGTTTTCCTTTCTTGCCAAATCTTATTACACCCTTCATAGGCGAAACTTTTAAGAATACCCAGTCATTAACCCTGAACTCTAATTCTCGTTGATGCACGTCATAATATGACTTCTAACGACTCTGAGTTGTCAATAGTCGATCCCGGATAAGCTTTAATTTTTCTAGAGCTTGTTGAACCATGTCTAGCCAATGTAATCCAGATTCTCCAACATCAAACCACCCTATAGGCGACCTACACTTCCGTCAGTAAAGAGCTTCGTATGAAGCCATCTGAATATTGAAATGATAACTATTATTATATGTGAACTCAATAAGCGACAGATGATTATCCTAGCCACCTTTGAAGTCTATTACACAAACTCGTAACATATCATTCAGTGTTTGAATAGTACGCTCAGCCTGTCTGTCTGTCTGGGGATGAAACTATGTACTAAGACTTACTTGAGTCCCCAATCCCTTTTGGAAGGACCTCTAGAAGTTAACTGTAAACTGAGCTTCTCTATCCGAGATGATAGACACAGGGACACCATGCAGTCGTACTATCTCCTTGATATAAAGCCTCGCATAATCCTTTGAAGAATATGTAGTTCTGGCGAGCAGAAATGGGCTGACTTTGTAAGCCTATCAACAATCACCCATATCGAATCGAACTTATGTTGGGTACGAGGTATGTCTACGATGAAGTCCATATTGATTACTTCCCATTTCCAATTCGAAATCTCCATAGCCTACAATAATCCACCAGGTTTTTGATGCTTAATCTTAACCTGCTAACAGTTAGGACAGTGAGCAACAAATTCTGCTATATCTTTTTTCGTTCCGTCCCACCAATACACTTCCCTGATATCATGATACATCTTTGTTGCTCCTAGATGGATAGAATAATGAGAATAGTGAGTTTCTCCCATAACCTACCGATGCAGCCCTGCAACATTAGACACACATAATCTCCCTTGATATCTGAGGACCCCATCTTCTGTAATTTCAAACGGTATCTTCACCTTTTGAAGAGTAGTATCCCTATTATGAACTAACACAAGATCCTTGTACTGGCGTTCGTTTACTTTAGTTACTAAAGAGGATGTTTCCATATCCTGAAGAGTAATTCCAACGTCAACTGAGTCCAGTAACCGAACTCCAAGACTAGCTAGCTGATGAACCTCATAGGTTATTCCCCTCTTTTCTGGCTGCAAATACGACAGGCTGCCCATAGATCTACGGCTGAGGGCATCGGCTACTATGTTCGCCTTCCCCAAATGGCATAAAATGTCAACGTCAGTCTTTAAGTAGCTCCAACCATCTCCTTTGACGTAGATTCAATTTCTTTTTCTTGAAGATGTACTGGAGGCTCTTATGATCCGTAAAAATATCAACATGAATGCCATACAAGTAGTGCCTCCACATCTTTAGTGCATGAATCACCATGGCTAACTCTAAATTATGGATTGGGTAGTTCTTCTCATGATTTCTTAGTTGTCTAGAAGCATAAGACAGAACCTTACCATGATGCATCAACACACAACCCAATCTAATGCTTGAAGCGTCGCATAAATAACATAACCATCGGTCCCTTCTGGGAGCGTTAGAACCAGTTTTGAAGTTAATCTGTCTTTTAATGTCTGGAAACTCCATTCACAAGTATCAGTTCATTGAAACTTTGCTCCCTTCTGAGTCAACTTTGTTAAAGGTGCTGAAAGGGAAGAAAATCCTTCCACAAATCTCCTGTAATAACCTACCAAATCGAGGAAGCTACGGACCTCCGTCGGTGTTGTGGGTCTAGGCCAAGTCTTCACTGCCTCAATCATTTTTGTATCCACCTGGATGCCTTCAATCGAAATGATATTCTCAAGGAAAGTTATAGAGTTCAAGCAGAATTCACATTTAGAAAATTTTGCATACAACTTCCCTTCTTGTAGAACTCTGAGCACACTACGCATGACCAGCATGCTCATCCCCTGAATGAGAATACACCAATATATCGTCAATAAATATAATTACGAACAAATCTAAGAAAGGCCTAAACATACGGTTCATCAAATCCATGAATACTGCTGGGGTATTAGTCAGACCGAATGACATAACGTGAAACTCAAAGTGCCCATATCTAGTCCTGAATGATGTCTTCAGAACATCTTCATCCTTAACCATTACTTGATGGTACTCGGACCTCAAGTCTATCTTTGAAAAACAGTTGGCACCTTGCAACTGATCAAATAAATCATCAATTCTCGGGAGAGGGTAATTATTCTTGATCGTCACCTTATTTAGCTATCTATAATCAATACACATTTGTAAGGAACCATATTTATTTCTCACAAACAAAACAGGTGCTCCCCACAGTGATATACTAGGTCTGATAAAGCATTTTTCAAGCAAGTCCTTTAGTTGTTCTTTCAACTCTTTCAGCTCTGCGGGGGCCATTCTATTAGGAGGAATAGATATTAGGTGACTATCTAGTAGTTGGTCAATAGAAAACTCAATTTCTCGCTCTGACGGGAGATCTGGAAGCTCATCGGGAAAAACATCGGGAAACTCATTCACCACAAGGATGGATTGAATGGTTGGTGACTCTACTTCCACATCCTAAACCCGAACTAAGTGATAAATACATCCCTTTTTGATCATCTTCATTGCCTTGAGATAGGAAATAAATCTACCTCGCGGCGATGCGGTGTTACCTTTCCACTCCAAAACAGGCTCCCCTGGAAATTGAAATCGGACTATCTTTGATTTACAATCAACGTTGGCATGACAAGAAACCAACCAATCCATACCCATTATAACATGAAATTCTACCATATCTAACCCGATTAAGTCTGCTACGGTAGTTCGATAACGAACTACTATTATAAAACCCCTATACACTTGCTTAGCTATCACTGTGTCCCCAACAGGTGTAGATACCTCAAAAGGTTTAACCAGTTCAGGTTTTATTTTAAACTTACTAGAAGCCAAAGGAGTAACGTATGATAAGGTGGAACATGGGTCAATCAGTGCATATACATCATAGGAGGATACTGATAATATACTTGTAACAACATTAGGCGATGACTCTTGGTCCTGTCATCGCGCCAATGCATAAATGCGGTTATGAGGGCTGCTCGAGCTAGATGCTCTACCTTTGCCTCTACCACGACTCATTGGTGCTTGGGGACCTTGCCCAGGGGGGCGTACTGATGATGACGAACAAAATACAGATCCTGTTGGCTGAGCTATGCTTGCATTACCTCTCATCGGACAATCCCTCATAACGTGGCCCGGACAACCACAGGTATAACAAACACCTAATCCTATATGGAACTGTCTGGTATGCTGCTTACCGCATTGAGTACATCGTGGCAAGGGTGGCTTTATCTGATTTGAATCACCCATACACTGAGAACCCGGGGCCCTCAAATTCTGTCTAGACCCTGAATGTGTAGAACAATCAAATCTCTTACCAACAACAGAGGGGACGCGCTAGACGAGGGTTGGGATGGATACCTCGAGTATTGCTTCCTCTGACCACCTCGAAACTCACTAGAAGGACCCGAAGACCTCACTTTCTTATTCTGGGACCTATCATGCTCATGATCGGCCCTCTGTTTCTGTTTACGCTCCTCCACACCCTGAGCGTGTGCCTGAATACGAGAAATATGCATGTCTGGCTGAAGTGAGACCGACATACAATCGTTAAGCAAGTAAGACTCTAATCCCATCACGAATCGGTGAACCCGATCCTCCATTTTAGATACAATTGTGGGAGCATACCTAGCCAATGAATCACACTAAAGACTATACTCCCCAACACTCATGTTACCCTGCCGAAGGGTCAAGAACCTATCAACTTTGGTTCGTCTAAGTTCTAGTAGCAGATAATGACTAAGAAAAGTTTCTGTAAACTCCTGCCATACCACTGGAGGGGATCCTCACCTCTAAACAATTTCCAAGACTCGTACCAATTAAGTACAACATCTCAAAGTCTATATGAAGCTAGCTCAACTAACTCAGTCGCAGTGGTCTGCATTACCCGTAATGTCCTATGCACTATATCAATAAATACATGAGGGTCCTCGCTGCTCCAATGAATATCGGAGGGTCTAAATTAATAAAGTCACGAACCCTCGCACTCACGAACCTATCTGCGTGACCGATACCTACTTCCTGACGCCGAGCCTGTGTGGCTACTAATCGGGTCAATAACTGAATAAAATCTCTCATCTCCTAACCCGGCGCATCCGGTTGAGGTGCTAAATGTACAAGGACGGGCGCTGATGCCCCTCGGAGCTCTTCTGTAAATGGCAGGGTAAAGTAAATGAACCGGAAAAGACAAAATCCGCAGGCTATTTGTAAACAATTAGAGAATAAGCATTAAAATCCCTGTGATTTGCCAAAAGAGTATGTACATTGTGATGTCTGAGATGGAATCTTACCATGAGACTCTCCCTGAGCCCTGGTAACTCGTGGCGCTCGACTAGTAGTCTCATCGGCCACGGACCTTCCCTTCTGGGTGGCTGTACTCTTTGTAGGCATCGCTGAAAATATAGCATATTGTTAGAAACATGAATTCTTGTATCGCACGATCTGAGATAAAAAGAGAGGATAGCATCCTATATGTCCAGTAGCCTCCTATCTATAAGTATGGTGTACGACACACCCATAAACAAGACTCTACTAAACACGGTTTGTATACAACCCTAGGACAGAACTGCTCTGATGCCACTTTTGTCACGACCCAATCCGATGGACTACGACGGGTGACTAAGTCCTAAGTATCAAACACCCCAAAGCATGCATCTAACATATGAACTTGAATGACATCTGCTGCATTACGAAATTAACATACGTGAAGGAAACCTGCCATCAAGGCATATGGATGTATCCATGCAGAATACAGTAGGCGAGCCGACAAGGCTGCTATCTACAACTATACATCCAAAACTGAAAGCCGACAAGGCCACATACAACATAACTAGACATACTGTCTACAAACCTCTAATAGAAATATAGTTGTACAATGACGGGACTGAGCTACGTCACACCCATATACATGTATATATACAAATGTGTAACGCCCCGTAATTTTTTTATTTTTAGAACTATGATATTCGGAAGTGAATTTGAGTCCTTAATAAGGACCATTGAGCTATTGTCTTAATTAGAGTTTCTTACGTTAATAGCCTATGTATGTAATATTTAAGTATGAGATGAATAAAATAATTAATTGGCTAGAGATCAAATTTATAATTTACACAATTGGTTGGCTTTATACAAGATTTTGGTTAATTCCTAAAGGTTTAAAAATGGGCCAGACCTGTTATTCCTTTGTTGGCAACGTTGAGAAGCATAAGGTTAATATATATGGATAGGGGATTTCTTTGTTTACTATTTAAGAAGAGAATACAAACAGAGAAGGGATTTTCGGAAGATTAACAGCGGCGCACTTCCAAGGGAAACTGGAGGGATTATTGTGTTTTCTTTCAGTCGTGAAATCATTAAGGAAGGGATTGATAATTAAAGAAAAGTTATTGCTTTGGTTGCCTAGTTCGTCCAGTAGCTAAGTGAGAGGCATCATTCGTTCAAATTGAAATTTCAGAAACCGCCCGGAGATTAAGACCAGTGGAGACCGTTTGATTAATGTTTTGAATGTTGCAAGGTTAAATGACTTCCAACTAGCGAGGTAAGTGAGACTTTAAGCTTTGAATGCTTGCTTTTCCAAAATCTCTTTTGAAAGTATTTTCTTTTGCCGGTTCATGTGTTGTAACAAGCGTGCGCTTGGCAAAATCGGTGGTCATTGACCAACTGCAAATATATAGTATTCTGTAGAAAGCTAAAATTATTTAATGAGTGATTTGTGATGTGGTGTGATGTGGCATAGTCTCCTGCAATGTCATTGGGGCGTTAGAATTTATTCCTTCGCTGCCATAACATATTTTGGGGGTATTGTATATGTCGTCGTTATAAATTTGGGGCGTTGTGTATATTGCCGATATAAAATTTGGAGCATTGTGTATGCCGTCGTTATAAAATTTGGAGAATTGTGTATACCGCCATTATAAAATTTGGGGCATTGTGTATGCTGCCGTTAAATTTGGGGCTTTATGTATGATGTCGTGGACTCGTCGGGGTGTTTGGTTAATTTCCTGCACTGTCGTTAATGACAAGTCTTTGCTGTAGATTGTGTTGAGATATAAATAGTGTTGTTATTGAATAATTATTTGGACCTTATAGAGTAATTATATGGTGAAAGAATTTCTGTGCATATTATTTATGTGCTCTTTGTGTGTTTGTATTTTCTAACACTTGTTCCAGAGGTATTCAGAGTGGCAGGTCGATGATCTTACTGGGTTATATTTACGTATAACTCACTCCTTGCCTGCATATCCATGCAGATATTATTGGTGAAGACGGAGCTTGTAGCTGACGAGCTCGCTATAGTTGATTCAGTCATCGAGGTGAGTCGCCGCATTGTTCGTGGAGGCTGCCCAAAGTGTCTTTGTCATTTATTCATATAAGGTCTTTTGTAGTTATCTTAAATGCTCCATGGTCTAGTGTGAGATTTGGAATAGAAAGTTAATCTTATATTTTGAGATATTAATTGTTCGTAATAGTTAACGGATTATTTGGATACTCATTTTATTAATCAAATATTGTAAATTAATGGCTAAGGTAAGAAAGAATGGTTCGTCCGGCGGGTGGCGTTAGCTCGATGTCAGTCACGTCTAGGGGGTAGTTTGGAACGTGAAAAAATGTATCGTACCAAAATCAAAAGCAGCTCTGAATCAAATGGAGCACGCCAACTCTCGTTGATCAGGGATCCCAAGAAGGGGGACTGTTAGCATGCCTACCTGCACCTGCGGGCATGAAATGCATGCCCGTAAAATAGGGCGTCAGTACGAAAACTGTACCGAGTATGTAAGGCATGAAAATTAGCACGTAAAAGACATAGATGAAACATGAAATACAAAAATACACCTTTAAATATGAATAACTTTATAAATTCTGAAACGTTTATAATGTCATGTCATGCATTGGTATGGGTGTACATAATATCATCAAGTCACTGAGGGCATCCCATCATATCATCTCGGCGACTGTCGGCAATATCATCAACATATATCAGCTGATCAGGTGGTGGTACGTATATAACGACGTAACCTTTTCTCATATCTCATATACATATATTTACATATATACGCGTATATAACGCCATCTGGTCATGGGTCAATGCACATGTATAAATGAGTAAAATGCATGAAAAATACGTAATAATCTCGATATCCCTTATGGATAAACTTTTTCTAACTATGTATTATTCTGAGACTCACGAACCGAAGGTAATAATATTGTTTTCATAGGGAATCAAGAATATACAAATCCCTACTATTTCTATGAATAAAGTAATTTATGCAAACTGTGTGTTTGCTCTTTTCTTCAGTATAATTTGGACCATAACAAAAGAAAGAAGGGAGGGCCTTAACATACCTGTTTCTTGAATTATTTGAGCGAATTTCCTTGTGCGAAATTAACACCGGATTTCCTTGAAATTGGAACGAACTTGGCTTGGTTTTGAAATGAAGAAAACGTTTTTGGTTCCTTGAGAATTTGAGGGGAAACGTTTCTGGTTGAAGTTTGGAACTGAAATCCCTGCTGAATAAAGCTTGTTTTTTGAAATGAAGTTTGCTTCTGCCTCAACACTTCTAACGTTTTTATGCAAGAAATTTGCTTGGAATGAAGATTGAAAGAATTTTATTAACTTCTAACCTTTCTAATTAAGAAAGGACTCCTTGTTGTTTTCTTTCCAAAAGTGACTAATGCTACTTTTTGTGTTTTCATTTAGTAAGACTCAAGTCACTTTAAGTCTTGGTGGCTTTGCCCACATGGCATAATAAGCTCTTACATTGCCACATGGCATGATGACTAATGAGTCATTTTTGTCATGGTAGCTTTTTTGCCGTATTTTAGATGAGTATATTTTATAAAAGTTTATCCACTTATTAGTTAACTAAATAATGTTCGCCATTGATCGTAATTGCGATCACTGGGATTCTAAGATGAGTTCACAATAACTACCTCTTTCTCGCAAATGTGATGTTTGAAATTGCGACATCTACAACTGGGTAAAATTTTAGTTAGACGGAATTTGCATCATTCTTTCAAATTCTCAAACCTAGTAATCTTAGACGCGATTTTTTCAAGAGAACTTCAATTCGTTAGTAAGTGATTCTAACTAACTTTCCTTCCATAACCTATTGCATTTCATAAGATTTCAACCTAAAATCTATAATTTTCATGGTAGAAATTAGGAATTTGGGTAGAATTCGATATTTTTGTAAAATTAGAATTTAGACCTCAAATTAAGGTCGGATTTAGAAATAAATTACATAACTAGGCTCGCGGGTGAACGGGTAATCGAGTTTTGGTACGAATTTTGGGTTTGGACCAAGTGAGACCGGGAGTTTACTTTTTCAATATTGACCTAATTAAATCCCTTTCACTCATGGGTAGTTCCTAAGGCTTATTTTAAATCGTCTGGTTGTTGAATTGCTAGATTTGATTGGTTCGGAAGCTTGTTCGAAAGGCAAAGCCATGTTTGAGCTTTGAGTCGGTTTTGGAGCGAGGTAAGTGTTGAGTTTAACCTTGATTTGAGGGAATTAGGAACTCTCAGACTATATGCTATGTGAAATCCATGTGTTGCGGCGTATATGCAAGGTGACAAATACTTATACACTTCCAAATTACTTGTTTCCTTTATTTTCTACTTTTCCAAAAGTATTCCTTCCATGCATTAGTTGTTATATACCTTAAATACCTCTTGTGACGACCCGGCCGGTCGTTTTTGGAATTTATGCCCCCTTCCCCCATTAACTGCTTCCCCTAAGTTCTTTTTCTGCTATTTTGGTTTGCTGGGAAGTTCGGTGATAGAATTTAGAGTGTTTTGGGATACTTAGTCCCTAAATAAGAGCTTAAGTGTTGGAAATGGTTCGTAATCAGAACAATGTGAAGACAACCTCGGAATAGAAATTCGATGGTTCCGTTAGCTCCGTTAGGTGATTTCGGGGTTGGGAGCGTGTTCGGAATGTATTTTGGATATCCGTAGCTCATTTAGGATAGAAATGCCAAAAGTTAGAATTTTGAGATTTCCGGTCCGGTGTGAAATTCTATTTCGAGGGTCGAAACGGGATTCCGAAATTTGTTGTAGCACTGACATGTCATTTGGGACGTGCGTGCAAAATTTCAGGTCAATCAGACTTAGTTTGGTTAGGTTTTTTATCGAAAGCAAGTTTGGTTGAGTTTTGGGAGTTCTTAGGCTCAAATCATTGATTAATTCGAGTTTCCAATACTGTTTTAGATGGTTTAAAATATGTATTTGGTTTGAATAGATTTTGGCCACTTGGAGTCGGATACTCGTGGTAAGGGCATCGTTTCTTAGTGATTTTTGTATCGGTTTGAGGTAAGTGGTTTGTCTAACTTTGTGTGGTGGACCTCTCCCATTATGATATCTTGACTGTTGCTTTAAATGCCTTGTGCGCGAGGTGAAGAGCGTATACTTGTACTAATCGTTGAAAATTCACCTTACTTGACTTATTTAGACTGTGTTCTTCACGTATTTAACTGTTATAAATGCAATTTCACTTGTTTAGGCTTAGGGAAAACATGTTAGTTAGCTTACTTGTTCAATTTGACTAAATTGCAATATCTACTCTTCGTGAAGCATGCAATACTTTAGATTATACCTGTTGTCTCTACTTAGCATTTGTACAGTATTGAATTGACGTGATGTGTTTACGATTGGGTATACAGGACGGCATCCCGGGAGTTCCCCTGTATGTATTATGTACTATGATTGGAAGTGCAGGATAATAAGAGATCTCTGGCACATGATTAATTATAAATGGAGGATACTAGGAGATCCTCAGGATACTTGGAGATCCCTCGTGATTAAATGGAGGATACTAGGATATCCTCGGGATACTTGGAGATCCCTCGTGTATGTGATGAGGATACCAGGAGATCCTCGGGATACCAGGAGATCCCCGATGATAAATAGCCTGAAGTGATTATTCTTTTATTCATAGATTGTATTTATAATTTGTTTCCGTCTTACTTTTTATTTTGCTAGACACTAGATATACATTGTACTCATACTTTCTATTCATTTCATATTTATTTTTATGTTTATCTCTGTAGGGCCTCGACCTTCCTCGTCACTACCCAACCGAGGTTAGGCTTGGCACTTACTGAGTACTGATGTGGTGTACTCACACCTCTTCTGCGCCAATTTTGTCATGTGCAGATCTAGGTACTTCTGAGCAGGCGTACCGCCAGTAGCTGTCAGAGAGCATATTGGCGACTTGAGGTATACATCTGCTACGTCCGCAGATCCGCAAAATCTCCTTCTTATTCTCTCCATAGTTATTAGATGTTATTTCGATCCCTATTTGTATTAGACTATCCTGGTTGGTAGAGCAATGTAAGATTTATTATAGCCTGTGTTGCCCGTGGGTTTCCGGGTCTTGGAGGTTATTTCAGCATTTTGTATTAAAGTGTATGTGCCAGACGGAAATCTATACATTTTCTTACTTTATTCGGTATTCTGTTATTGTTTTCGTAAAGATTGTTAAATTCCGCAATGTGTTAGGCTTACCTAGTCGTAAAGACTGGGTGCTGTCATGACAGGTTCACAATTGTTGAACTAGGGTCGTGACAAGTTGGTATCAGAGCTCTAGGTTCATAAGTGTCACGGGACACAGGCCGGTTTATTAGAGTCTCGTTGATGGTACGGAGACGTCTGTACTTATCTATGGGAGGCTATGTAACTGTTTAGGAAAAATCTTCACTTCATTGAATTCTTTGTCGTGCTATATTTTTTTGACATCGACTCTAAACTTCCGTCTTCTATTCTTTCACACATGGTGAGGACACACATGACCCAGGACGATCAGGCACCTGCACCCCCTCATGCAGCCTCTAGAGGCAGGGGCCGGGGAAGGGGTCGTGAATGCGCACGCGGTGCCGCCAGGGCACATGTGCGAGCAGCCGCTGAGGTACCACCAGCGGATCCAGCCAGGACTCGGGCACCTAACACGTCCACAACCACCACTACTCCAACTGTTCAGGAGGCATTGGAAAATTTTATGAGCATGTATACTACGTTGTCACAGGCAGGGTTACTTCCCCTTCCTACAGCCACGTCCCAGGCCGGGGGAGGAGCCCAAAATCCCAGAGCCCGCATTCCGGAGCAGAGGGTGCATATGGGACAAATTCAAGATATTATCCCTGTCCAGCCTGCAGTACCGGTTCAGTCTGAGGATGGGGCACCTACTTCTGAGGATGAGAAGCGTAGACTGGAGAGGTTCAAGAAGTATGAACCTCATGTTTTTAGTGGAATAACTACACATGATGCTTTGGGTTTTTTGGAGAATTGTCATCGCATCTTTCGCACCATGGGTATTACTGCCTCGAGCGGGATTTCTTTTGAATCTTTTCAGCTTCGGGGAGCCGCCTATGACTGGTGGCGCACCTTTGAGTTAGACAGTCCGGACGAGGCTGCATCCCTGACTTGGACTCATTTTGCAAATATGTTTCAGAGGGAGTTTGTTCCCAGAGCCTCCGAGATGCATGGCGCGTGGAGTTTGAGCATTTGTGTCAGGGCCCTATGACTGTCTCTGAGTGTGCCATTCGTTATACTATGTTGGCCAGATATGCACCGGCTTTGGTGGCTACTGTACGTGAGAGGGTTCGTAGGTTTATTGAGGATTTTATTCCTCTCATTAGGTATGGCATGGCTCGAGAGTTGGAGATGGGTATACCCTATCAGCAGGTAGTGAGCATAGCCAGGAGGATAGATGATATGTATGCTAGAGAGCGAGAGGAGAGAGAGACCAAGAGCTCTCGAGAGTTGGGTCATTACTCTGGTACCCGTACATTAGCAAAACAACGTTATGGTAGGGGCTATACGGGTCGCGCAGTTCACTCAGCTCTTCATTCATCCAGCAGTACTCCAGCTCCTTCCAGATCTCAGGAGCCTTATTATGCACCTCCAATTTCTAGTGTGCCTCCTGCGCGGGGTACCTCTAGAGGTCAGTCTAGCAGGGGTGGGCCCAGTCAGTAACAGCCACTGCGCCCTCCCAGAGCTTTTTATGAGTGTGGGGATACCCGCCATATAGTGAGGGATCTCCCTAGGCTTGGACGGAGTGCACCTCCAAAGCAGCGTACCCAGCGGGATTCTCAGTCCATCGTTCCAGCTCCAGCTGCCACCCCACCTGCCCAGCCAGCCAGGGATGGAGATCGGGGAGATAGAGGTCGCCCTCCAGGGAGGGACTGGGCCAGATTTTATGTTATTCGAGGTTATCGCCTCCGATTCTGTTATCACATGTATTATATTAGTTAGTCACAAAGAGGCATCGGTCTATTCGATCCAGGCTCTACTTATTCTTACGTGTCTCTTATTTTGCTCCGCACTTGGGAACAACCTGACAGACCTTGAGCTCCCCCGTTTATGTTTCTACTCGTGTGGGAGATTCCTTATTGTTGACCGCGTATATCGGTCATGTTTGGCTACTATTCGTAGTTTTGAGACCAGGACAGATCTTTTATTACTTAATATGGTTGATTTCGATATTATCTTAGGCATGGACTGGTTGTCACCCCAGTATGCTATTCTTGATTATCACGCTAAGACCGTGATGCTGGATATGCCAGGTATTCCACCTATTGAGTGGAGTGGTACTTTTGATCATACTCCTGGTAGAGTTATATCTTTTCTTAAGGCTCAGCGTATGGTTGAGAAGTGGTGCGCCGCGTATTTAGCTTATGTGAGAGATGTCATACCCCTTCTGTTGACTCTGTTCCAGATGTACGGGATTTCCCCAATGTGTTCCCAGTTGATCTTCCGGGCATGCCACCCGATCAGGACATTGATTTCGGTATTGATTTGTTGCCGGGCATTCAGCCCATATCAATTCCTCCTTATCGTATGGCTCCTCCTGAATTGAAGGAGTTAAAGGATCGGTTATAGGAATTGCTTGATAAGGGTTTTATTTGACCTAGTTTTTCACCATGGGGTGCTCCTGCGTTGTTCGTAAAGAAAAAGAATGGTTCTATGCGCATGCGTATCGATTATCGTCAGTTGAACAAGGTTACAGTGAAGAACTGATATCCTTTGCCTCGTATCGATGATCTATTTGACCAACTTCAGGGCGCGCAGGTGTTTTCTAAGATTGATTTGCGCTCAGGTTACCACTAGCTAAAGATTCGGGAGCCGTATATCCCGAAGATCGCTTTCAGGACTCGGTATGGTCATTACGAGTTCCTTGTCATGTCATTTGGGCTGACCAACGCCCCAACAGCTTTTATGCATTTGATGCACAGTGTATTCATGCCCTATCTGGACTCGTTTGTCATTATTTTCATAGATTATATTCTTATACACTCCCGGAGTCGGGAAGATCATGAGCAGCACCTGAGGACAGTTCTTCATACCCTGAGAGAAAAAATATATATTCAAAGTTCTCAAAATGTTAGTTTTGGTTGAGTTCTGTGGAATTCCTAGGCCACGTGGTATTGAGTGAGGGCATTCGGGTAGATCCGAAGAAGGTGGAGGCCGTGCAGAGTTGGCCCAGGCCCTCCTCAGCTATAGAGATTCGCAGTTTCCTTGTCCTGGAGGGGTATTACCGTCGTTTTGTGGAGGGGTTCTCATTGATTGCAGCCCCTATGACTAGACTGACCCAGAAGGGTGCTCACTTTCAGTGGTCAGACGAGTGTGAGGCGAGCTTCCAAAAGCTCAAGACGTCTTTGACTTCAGCTTATATTCTATTTTTTCCTACTGGTTCGGGGTCCTATACAATTTATTGTGATGCCTCATGAGTCTGACTAGGAGTGGTGTTGATGCATGACGGTAGGGTGATTGCCTACGCGTCCAGACAGTTGAAGGTACATGAAAAGAACTATCATTTCCATGACCTTAAGTTAGCTGTTATTGTTCATGCCTTGAAGATCTGGCATCGTTATTTGTACGGTGTGCCTTGTGAGATTTACACGGATCATCGAAGTTTACATCACTTGTTCAAGCAGAAGGATCTGGACTTACACCAGAAGAGGTAGTTGGATCTACTGAAGGACTATGATATTACTATTCTAAATCACCCAGGCAGGGCCAATGTGGTAGCCGATGCCTTGAATCGCCGAGCGGAGAGTAAGGGGAGTTTGGAATATTTAACAGCTTCAGAGAAACCTATGGCGATGGATGTTCAGGCTTTAGCCAGTCATTTCGTGAGATTGGACCTTTCGGAGACCAGTCGGGTTCTAGCCTGTGTGGTTTCTCGCTCTTCATTGATTGATCGTATCAAGGAGTGGCAGTATGATGACCCTCATTTTATCGTCCTCAGGGACACAATTCAGCATGGCGCTGCTAGGGATATGACTATTAGAGCTGACATGGTATTGAGGATTCATGGTCGGATATGTGTACCCAATGTTGATGATATTCGGGAGTTGATATGACAGAGGCCCATAGCTCGTGGTATTCCATCCATCCGGGTGCCACGAAGATGTATCAGGATCTTAGGCAGCATTACTGGTGGAGGCGGATGAAGAAGAACATAGCAGAGTTTGTAGCCAGATCCCTCAACTGTCAGCAGGTAAAGGCTGAGCACCAGAGACCGGGAGGGTTACTCCAGCAGATGGAGATTCCGGAGTGGAAATGGGAGAAGATCACTATGGATTTTGTAGCTGGTCTCCCTCTTAAGGTGAAGAAATTTGATTCTATTTGGGTTGTTGTAAATCGGCTGACCAAGTCCGCTCATTTCTTTCCAGTGTGTACTTCTTACTCAGCAGAGCGGTTATCAAGGATTTATATCAGGGAGATTGTCTGTCTGCACGATATTCTTGTTTCTATCATCTCAGACAGGGGTTCAGTGTTTACATCACGGTTCTTGAGAGCTGTCCAGTATGAGTTGGGTACCCAGGTGATAATGAGCACAGATTTTCACCCTCTGACAGACGGACAGTCCGAGCGCACTATTCAGATTCTTGATGATATGCTCCATGCGAGCGTGATTGAGTTTAGAGGGTCTTGGGATCAGTTATTGCCATTGGTTGAGCTCGCATACAACAACACTTATCGGTCTAGTATTCAGATGGCACCGTATGAGGCCTTATATGGTAGGAGATGCAGATCCCCGGTGGGTTGGTTCAAGCAGGGTGAGGCCAGGCTATTGGCCACTGATTTGGTTCAGGATGCGATCGAGAAGGTTAAGGTGATTCAGGATAGGCTCCATTGTTGATTCCCTCATTTTTTCTAAAAGACAAAAAAGCGGGTTTCAAAATTATGGGTGAAATGACTCTTTTATCCCCTTTCGGGGAATTTGGGTTATGAATTTTGGAGAGTCTCCACCTAATGAATATAGTGCATTAGGACACTTTTAAAGAAAAGAAGAATATTTTGAAAGAAAATCAGAGTTCGGGTAAGGGTTTGAGATTTTCTCGAGGGGAAGGTGTTAGGCACCCCTCAAGATCCACTAGTGTGGTTCCCGGCCGTGCTTAATTGTGACTTTAAGAAGAGTGGGAGTAAACAAGCAAAATTTGCACATAGAAAACATAGCAAGTTGAAAATTTTGAAGGAAGAAAGATAGAAGTTGTTTTGAAAAGAGGAATTTTGGTTGAAAACATTAATCTAAGATAAAGCATTAATAAAGAAGAAGAAACAGGGTCCTAAGGATAAACATAATATGGATCCCTTTGGTGCAATACACAACAATCATTCTCACACGAGATATTCTACCCTTCCCATCTCGTTAAGGTATTTAAACGCGACTAGGCTCGTTCTACTTATTGCATGCTAGTACCTGCCCCAACCTATTAGTCCTGCGGTATTAGGACTTATCCTAATAGGGAAAGAAAGGGATGGAGGTCTTGCATGGAGTTTCAAAGGATAAAACTCTAATTCGTCATTCAAAAAATATACCAAGTAGGGGAAATCACAATAAGACAAACGAAGGCTCAAAGAAACCCCTTTAAACAGATAACATATAGTTTAACACGTCTTGCATATACTGGTTTGGTCTTAAATTAAAATTAAGCGGCGGACGGATCAGTTTAATACATAGAATTAGATAAAAGGTATACATTAGGCAACTTGGATCCAATTGTTAGGGTCTGGAGTATTTTACCAAGTTGTTAATTTAGGACTAACATAGACAAGTCTTGAAAGAAACAGAAGCTGCAGAAGTTCAAAAGGGTTTTGGAAAATTGCTGGGACTGTTTAAAGAAATGTATAGCAGAGCTTCACTAGTAAAGTGTTCATAAAAAGAGGTGAGAGTTTGAAAGCTGTTTGAAAGTGACCTCATGAATAAAAGTTTACACAGAGAGTTGGAAAACATTTTTTTAGCGACAGAAATACAAGTACTTAGAGTTGCAGACAGGTTTGGATGAATTATGTTGCAAACATTGAAATAATTGCCAGATTACTAATTATACGACTTAAGCAAGTTTTGGAGATCCTATTGGCTGAATATCTATTCTGGTTTCTTTATTTACTCAACGCTATTTTAAACGTTTCAGGCAGATGAGAGTTGTGTTACCTATGGTTTGCCTATTTTTTTATGCAATTCTATAGGCATGATTTCTATATGCTTGAATGCAGAAAAATGCAAGCATGGACATGATATCTAAGTGATTCAAACGATAAAAGCCTATAGACATGATATCTAAGTGATTCAAAGTAGTAAAAGTTTTATAGGCATAATATCTAGGTGATTCAAAGAATTAAATCATATAGGCATGATTTCTAGGTGATTTGAAGTAGTAAAAGTCATATAGGCATGGTTTCTAAGTGATTTGAAGTAGTAAAAGTCTTATACGCATGATTTCTAAGTAGTAAAGGTCATATAGGCATGATTTCTACCCTTTGGCATGCAAACAACTAAAAACCCCTCTCATACCCTTACTACTATATTCTCCAAGTTTTATTACAAAGTTATTATTACAGAGCCAAAAACAAAATAAAATACATCATAGCTCACAGTTAGATCCAAATTGCCTAATGCAATCTTGATATCCAATACACGTGTTTTACCAAATCCGGGTTCCAGATTCCAAGGCCTTCTCTTCAAGTGTTTCAAAGTTCCAAGGAGTTTCAAGTGTCCAGGCAATGCTTACAACCTATAGAGTGAATATTGTAACAGAGTAGTGCAATCTGTGGAAATACCAGCCCTTAGGCATCCAAGTTCAGAGGGAGTTCTAGGGTCCCTAAGCGCTTACCAGAGGGGTAGAACTTAAGAGCTGGGAGTAGGTGTAAAGTGAGACAGGAACCTTAGCAGGAGGTGGTCATACCCAACCATGGCATAGACTAGCACACCCCTAACCTCCTTTTCAGATTCAAAGAAATAAGAGCAGACTCTTATCGAGTCAAACTCAGGTCTGAATAGTGACAAGACACCAATAGACCCAAATTAGAGCTCATCACACTGAGGCGAAAGGGAATGGGAAAGCAATCAAGTGTAGACTCAGAATAGTCTAGTTTTGGATCACAGACATCAATGCATAGTGCTGCTATGACCCAAGACAATACTCACATACAAAGGGAATAGAGGGAAAGGGACTAACATGCTTGAAGGTAATTAAATAGTGCAGGAAAGCATAAGTAAACAAACAAAGAAAGGGGTAGAAGCAGAGAAGTTGAACAAGGATTCTATTAAACATAGGAGCACATACCAGTTATAAATCCTAGAATAGCAGAATAGTAACAGCAAACAGACAGCCAGGAAAAAATAGGAACAGACTCAAGAAACTCCCCAAATGTTTAGGAGTTCAAGCAGAAGGAAGTACAGATGTAGAATGCTCTGTAGTAGTGTAGAGAAATAAAGAGTAGTAATAGTAGTAGTAAAGAAGACAGAGAGGTGAATTCTGATTTTTGGTTTGCAATAAGAATTCGACGATGAAGTGAAAAGAAGAGCATGTATTTATACTTGAAATCAGACATGCAAGCAAGGAAAGAAAATTAGTCGAGTATCAATTAAGATCAATCAATTAACATAGGTTTCCTTAATTAAGTGATCCCAATTTGATTAGTAAAAGACGAAAAATATTTTAAGGAAAGGGGATCAGGTAAACAACATGTGCATAGTATACAAATTATGGTGAATACATAAAAGTTATTTAAGGAAAAGTTTTATTGAAATACACGGTTTATGAAAATAAGGTAAGAAGACCATTATAAAATAGTAAATACGAATGAATCAAGTCTGTAAAAGAGGAAGGTTTTACTTAGGTCAAATCACCGGCAAAAATTTAAAAAATTCAATCAAGGTATATTCAGAAGAAATTTTGAACTAATTACAAATTTGAAAACCACTTTAGAGGGAAATTCATAGTATATAAAGAGCATACAAACACTTCAAACATGAAAGAATAAAAAATCTAGCTTTTGGCAAAAGGTCAGAACCATATGAAAACAGAGATGACTTTTCAGAAATTGAAATCAAAGTAATTCAGAGGTGAGAACATGCAAGTCACATACGCGTGGTCTGAAAACCCCCAAATTCTAGGGTTTTCATCATTAGTCCAGTGTAGGGACGAAGACGGACAAATTAGACAAGAGTAAACTCAGAAAAATAACAAAGGAACTTAATTGTTCTGTGAAAACATGCTGAGGGAAAATACATTAAAAGAAAATAGAAGGAAACATAGTAGAAGAAAACATACATGAGTCAAAGTAGGAACAAACAGGAGTCACAGTAGGACAAATACAATAAGAACACCTAATAAAATCGCAATAGCACAAGTAAAATCAAAGAAACCCTAAATCGGGGAAGACGAATAGTTTTGAAATCAAACTTTTGAAAGAGATTTAAGAAAATTATTTTTGAAACCCTTAAAACAAGCATAGAACTAGAGCGAATCTAGAGAAATATAGGAAAACCTCAAAGGGCTAGGGTTTCATGAGAACCCTTGAAGCGAGAAAGGCTTGGAAAAGGGTCTGCTCTGAGCCAGTTGAGCCAGAGATAGGCCCTGCCGCACCCTGAAACTTGAATCGGTGATGATCTGAGCGAAAACCTTCAAGGTCAGACCTTGAATCCTCCAGTAGCAGACGTACAAGATCAGGTGGAGGTGAGTACAGGTCACCCAGGGCTTAACATCGGCGAAACATGGTGGAAGACGGTGGGAGAGGGTTAGGGTTTCAGAGGGGCTAGAGAGAGTTTGAGAGGATGAGGGTTTGAGGGCGGTTGTTTGTAACAAATGAAGTTGGGTTTGGGGTGTTAGGAAATTTAAAAGGAATGGGGAGATCGTGGCCGTTGATCAAAATGATAAAAAACATGGGTTAAAATAATGTCCGGGAGAGTTTGGAAATAGGCTGGGTAATTGGTCATTCAATTGGGTTAATTGGGGTCAGAATTGGGGTCCAAATTCGCTACAATTGAAAGCAATACGAGGCCAAAATTGAAATAGCCATTTTTTCCCTCTTGAGTTTACAAAAATAGTAAAAGATGTTAAAAAATCAAATTAAAAGCACCGGGTTAGTAAACAATATATAAGTATTAATTTAAAAATATTGGTATTGATTTAGTAATTAAAATTACTATTAAATCAAGAAATGAGCTAAAATTGCAATTTCATATAATTTAATTTTAAAAATACCAAATGGACTCATAAAATTGTGAAAAAAAATCATGTAAATTATGTTTTTATGCAAGTGTCACAATAAAATATACTATTCTCCAAAATGAAAAGCTTTGCTGAATAATTATTGGGATTTGTGGTGTAAAATAGGCCATAAATTAGTTTTCAAATCCTTTAAAAATGCCAAAATCTTTTTGGATGCTCCTATATGCATAAAAATGCTATTTTGAGAGTATTTTGAGTATATAAAAATATATAGGGAAAGATTGGGTATCAACAACTGGCCCTCTTTACCCGAGGAGGATGAAAGAGTTGTCGGGTATAGACAAGATGGCCAATTTTGACCGGGATTGGCGGTTGTGATAGAATTTTGACTGTGCTCCGGTTTCTGAGCTGCCTACATATCCCTGTTTTTACAGGAATTAGGTCATATGTAGTTCATGAACCAATGTTGGGGATTAAGAAAAGAATGGGCACGCTGGTCTAATTTAAGAAAGGTTATGAATCGAACTGGTTGCGGAAAACCGGAGAGGAAGTGCTCCTGCTGAGACTGCCGTTTGCTAGACAGTGTACCTGTGAATGAGCATGTAGTGTATATTGTGCATAATTTAAACATGATGCAAGTTCCCATAGGACAATGACTGTTGTCTTCGGATGGTTAGAATGACGTCCTCAGACTATGATGTCCTGGGCCATGAAGAGCATAAAAGTAATGATTCACATGCCATGAAATGGTATTCTCGAGCTACGTGGATGGTGCCTCCGAACAATGACGCCTTTAAATAAGTTGTCGATCTTTTATCCCATAAGAAGGTGGCAATATTTCAGCCAAATGAATACAGAGGGTGGCGATCTTTCAGCCAGAGTGGGAATTTAATATGCAGGTGGCGATATTTTAGCCGTTCAAAAAATAAAGTGGCGATATTTTAGCCATGCAGGATGGAGACAATGCTTAGTCTCGGAAGGCAGATAGGTAGCCTTATGCGATGCAGATGGAGATAGAGCTTAGTCTCGAAAGGTAGATAGTAGCCTTATGCAGGGTGGTGGTAGAGCTTAACCTCGGAAGGCAGATGAGTAGCCTTATGCAGGGTGGATGTAGATTTTAACCTCGAAAGGCAGAAAATAGCCTTATGCAAACATGCAGATGGAGACAGAGCTTAGTCTCGAAAGGCAGATAAGTAGCCTTGTGCAATGCAGATGGAGATATAGCTTAATCTCGCAAGTCAGGAGAATAACCTTATGCAAGATGTAAGTAGTGCTTAACCTCGGAAGGCAAAATATAGCCTTATGCAATGCAGATGGAGACAAAGCTTAGTCTCGAAAGGCAGAAGAATAGCCTTATACAAGATGGAGGTAGACCTTAACCTCGCAAGGCAGATAAATAGCCTTATGTAAGGATGCATATGGAGATAGAGCTTAGTCTCGAAAGGCAGATAGATAGCCTTATGCAATATGGAGGTAGAGCGTAACCTCAGAAGGCAGATAAATAGCCTTATGCAATGCGGAAATGTAAAGGGGTGAATGGTAGTAAATTCTCTTAGCTGATAGATGATTGTGATATCGTACCTGCTGGGGATGTTGGGTGTAGATAGTAAACATGCGGATGGGCGATTGTTCTGAGGCTTTCAACTTTGAAGAGTATGAGTGTGTGAATGTATTCAATAATTTGCGACATGGAGTGCCTGCATTCAAATAAAAATCGTGGCTCTTGACGTTACGCACCATTGGGGTAACATTGCTAAACAATAGCGATGCAGATGATATATATGTATGATTTAGTAAATATAATGTAAGTATAAATTGAGAAAAAATGGTTTTATTTTGGATGAACCAACAACTGGAACATGATTCAAAGACACCGCAACCTCGCTTGTTCCGGAATTTTGAGGGACCTCCTCAAAATTCTGCCCCAGTTTAATGGGCTGGCGCTGCTGACGGCCGTGCTGAATGACTGAAGGCGGAGCGACTCTGGAATGTTGAGGGTCCTCCTCAACATTCACAGTTTACTGGGTCGGCGCTGATGAAGATACTGATAAATTGATTTCAGAATTTTGGGGGTTCTCCTCAAAATTCTGCCCCAGTTCCAATATCGGGAAAAATAGAATTTTTATAAAAGTGTGACTGAACCCATATGGATGCTTATGTATCCCCTCTTATACGGGAATCAAGTCAAGCGTAGCTCAAATTACATGAAAGAAAAGCATACGATCAAATGTAGTATCGTTTCACTGCGTCTGAGTTGATTGGCTTCGGCCGGACTTCTCCGTCCATTTCTACGAGAATAAGGGCTCCTCCAGTTAGAACCCGAAGAACCATGTACGGACTCTGCCAATTGGAAGAGAATTTTCCTTTGGCTTCATCTTGATGCGGAAATATTTTCTTCAATACCATCTGTCCTGGTGTCAACTTCCTTGGCTTAACTCTCTTGTTGAAGGCTCTGGACATTCTGTTATGTTATAATTGACTGTTGCAAACTGCATTCATTCTCTTTCCATCTATTAGGGCTAATTGCTCGTAGCGACTTTTGACCCATTCTGCATCATCTAACTCTGCTACTTGTATGATCCTCAAGGAGGGAATTTCTACCTCGACGGGGATGACTGCCTCTGTACCATAGACCAGCATGTGAGGAGTGGCCCCAGTTGATGTGTGGACCATGGTACGATATCCCAATAAAGCAAACGACAACTTTTCATGCCATTTCTTGTGCCTTTCGATAATATTCCTTAGTATCTTTTTGATGTTCTTATTGGCTGCTTCTACAACTCTATTCATCTGAGGTATGAAGCCGTAGAGTTCTTGTGCTTAATCTTGAATGTTTCACACATTGCTTTTATCAGGTCGTTGTTGAGATTAGAACCATTGTCGGTGATGATTGATTCCGGAATTCCGAACTGACAGACCATACGGTTGCGAACAAAATCTGCTACAACCTTCTTGGTCACTACTTTGTAGGATGCCACTTCAACCCATTTGGTAAAGTAATCAATTCCCACTAAGATGAACTTGTGCCCATTTGACATGGCTAGTTCGATTGGTCCAATAACATCCATTCCCCAAGCGGCGAACGACCATGGTGAGTTTGTTACAATAAGCTCGTTCGGAGGTACTTTTATCATATCTGCGTGTATCTGACGATGGTGGCATCTTCGGACATACTGATGCAGTCTATTTCCATGGTCATTTAAGAATACCCTGCTCGGAGTATCTTCTTTTCCAAAACAAAACCATTCATGTGCGGTCCGCAGGTCCCTGCGTGCACTTTATCCAATAGTTTGGTTGCTTCTCTTGCCTCGACACATCTTAATAATCCCAGACCGGGAGTCGTTATATACAGGATTCCTCCATGTGAAAGAAATAGTTGGATAACCTCTGGAGTGTGCATTTCTGAGTAGCTTTGGCAAGTTCTGGTATTCTCATGTTGTCAAGTATTCTCTGATATCATGGAATCAAAGCTTTCCGTTGGCTTATTCCTCGACATGAGCACAATAAGCTGGTTGGTCGTGAATCTTGACCTGGTTATGATCAATAAAGTTTGTGTCTAGATGCTGGATCATAGATGATAAAGTGGCTAGGGCATCAGCGAACTCATTCTGTATTCTGGGAATGTGCTGGAATTCCGTCTTTCTGAATCGCTTCCTCAACTCCTGTATATGATGTAGGTAAGGGAGTATTTTGGAATTCTTGGTTGCCCATTCTTCTCGAACCTGATGTATGAATAGGTCTGAGTCTCAGATCACTAATAGTTCCTGAATATTCATGTCAATTGCCAGTTTGAATCCTAAGATGCAGGCTTCGTATTCGGCCATGTTGTTGGTGCATGGGAATCTGAGCTTGGCGGATACTGGATAATTCTTACCGGTTTCTAATACCAGGACTGCTCGTATACTGACTCCGTTAAAATTTGCGGCTCCATCAAAAAACATCCTCCAACCATCGTAGGATTCTGCAATGTCTTCTCCTATGAAAGCTACCTCTTCATCAGGAAAATAAGTCTTTAGAGTTTCGTATTCTCCTCCTACATGATTCTCGGCGAGGTGATATCCCAAAGCTTTTCCTTTGATTGCCTTTTGGGTAATATAAACAATGCCGAACTCACTTAACAGTATTTGCCATTTGGAGAGCTTTCCGGTAGGCATGGGCTTCTGAAAGATATATTTCAATGGGTCCATCCTGGGTATGAGATAAATGGTGTAAGAACAGAAATAGTGCCTCAATTTCTGAGCTACCCAGGTTAGAGCACAACAAGTGCGTTCTAATAAGGAATTCCGAGCCTCGTAAGGGGTAAACTTCTTGATGAGGTAGTAGATGGCTTGCTCCTTCCGTCCCATCTCATCATATTGTCCCAAAACACAACCAAATGCCCCATCCAATACTGTAAGATAAAGCAATTGAGGTCTCCCTGGCTCGAGTGGAACCAAGACTGCGGCGTTGACAAGTATTGCTTGATTCTGCCGAAAGTCTTTTGATAATCCTTAGTCCATTTAGTGGCGGCATTCTTCTTTAGCATCTTGAAGATGGGTTCATAAATAACAGTGGACTGGGCTATGAACCGACTGATATAGTTGAGTCTTCCCAGAAAACTCATTACATCCTTCTTGCTCTTCGGTGGTGGCAACTCTTACATGGCTTTGACCTTTGACGGATCCAATTCTATTCCCCGGCGACTCACAATTAAACCCAGTAACTTTCCGGTAGAGACCCCGAATGCACACTTGGCCAGATTCAGTTTCAAGTTGTATCTCCTCAATCTATTGAAGAACTTCCTCAAATATTCCATGTGATCTTCAGCTTTCTTAGATTTGATGATGACATCATCCACATACTCCTCTATTTCTTTATGTATCATGTCATGAAAGATAATGGTCATGGATATCATGTAGGTGGAACCAACATTCTTTAAACCGTATGGCATCATTCTATAACAGTATATTCCCCATGGTGTGATGAACGATGTTTTCTCTGCATCTTCTTTGTCCATCCATACCTGATGGTATCCAGCAAAACAATCGACGAACGACTGCAGCTCACGTTTGGCGCAGTTGTCGATCAATATATGTATATTTGGCAAAGGGAAATTGTCCTTGGGACTGGCCCAGTTGAGATCCCGGTAGTCGACACAGACTCTAACTTTCTTGTCTTTCTTTGGTACCGGCACGATGTTGGATAACCATGTCAGATATTCTACCACTCTGAGAACCCTGGCTTTGACTTTCTTGGTAACCTCTTTTTTATTTTCAAACTCGTGTCTGGCCTGAATTTTCTGAGCTTCTGTTTTACCGGCGGGCACTCTGGATCTGTCAACAACTTGTGAGCCACAATGGATGTCTTGAGACCAGTCATGTCGTCATAGCACCATGCAAAGATGTCTTCATACTCTTTTAATAACTCTGTGTACTCTTTCTTTTCTGGTGGTGACAAATGTATGCTGATTCGTGTTTCCTTGACATTTTCTGAGTCTCCCAGATTAACAACCTCAGTTTCGTCCAAGTTGGACTTAGTCCTATTCTCAAAATTCTCAACCTCTCTAACAACCTCTTCTGGTATTTCATCCTCTTCTGAATCTATGTCCGTTTGTTGCATTGCCTCATTGCAAGTTACAGTCGTTGGTTCATCATCAAGATATGTAATAGTAATGTTGTGTAAAAATGAAGTAAATGGTAGAGAAAAGTAATAAGAGCGAGATATAAATATAAACTTGGATAATTCTTTCAATTAAATTCATATCCATTTGAAACATCGAGGCTCTTTTAAAAAGTAAAGACAATGCGGAAAAGTAAAATCAACTAAAAGTAAAATGCAATGCATATGCATCATTTAGCCTTGCTACTCCGAAGCTCTCCGGGCACTGGTGGTCCTAACTGACTAATTATTAAGGTGTTCTCCTCGGTTCACAGCTTGAATGGAAGGGCCTTCCTCCACTTCCTCCTTGAAGATAACACAACAGTCCATATCATCCTCCTGAAAAGGGTTCTTCATTCCTTCCAATGCCTCGTCTTCCTTTTATCCATATATAATATCAGCTGGCTGAAAGGTCTGCTCTAGCTGGGGAATGGGATGTTCCAGTGGATAATAGGGATTGCGCCACAGTGGTGACCAATGATTGAACGCCTTCCGGGTGTACTCGTATCCCATGCCGAAGGTGGTTCCATGCTTTTTCAACTTGATAGGCTTGGTGATGCCCTAGAGATTTTAGCCAAGTCCTTTCCCGGGCTCATACCCGCTCCAATTCAGAATGCTCTCAATCTTGTTATCCCACCACTTGTCTATGTCTATGGCGTGACTCGCTCAATGTGGTGGCATGTTTCTCCACCTATTCTCCTTCTACCTCCGATCATCGGGAAGGTTTGGAAACTGTATATGGGGTTGCTACCGTCGCTATGAATGGTCATTTCCTGATGATTCCATTCGAACTTTACAGCTTGATGCACGGTTGAGGCCACAGCTCCAGCAGCGTGAATCTAGGGTCGCCCCAGCAACAAATTGTAAGATGCTGGCACGTCTATGACTTGGAAGTCAACATCAAACCAGGTGGGTCCCATCTGTAGGAACATGCTAATTTCTCCAATGGTGGATTTTTGATATCCATCAAAAGCTTTGACACTGATAGCTCCGTCTTTGATCTCATGCAGTCCTTTTTCCAATGTCCTGAGAGTTATTTACGGACACTTGTTAAGGCTGGATCCCCCGCCGATTAAGATCCTGGTGATAAATTGGTCCTCGTATTGCTCAGTGATGTGCAATGCTTTGTTGTGACTAAGCCCTTCTGGTGGTAACTCATCCTCGTGAAAGGTGATCTTGTGGCTTTCCAACTCCTAACCCGCCATATTTGCCATTTCGCCTCCTGTTATGTTGTTGGGAACAAAAGCTTTGCTCACTATTTTCATTAAGGCATTTTTATGTGCCTCAGAGCTTTGTAGAAGAGCCAGAATAGAAATATGTGCTGGCGTTTTGTTCAATTGCTCAACGACTGAATACTCTTTAGCATGTATCTTCGTCCAAAGGTCATCAGGTCCAATTTCAATAGCCCGCCTAAAGGCTTGCTTGTTGGACTCAGCTAAATGTTGGTATATGCCATGCCTGTCCTGGTCATGCCTTGTGGGGCGATTGCTTCTCCAGTATATGTCTTTCCCTTCCTTCTAGCCTCGACTGTGTAATCCCAAGGTATGGCATTTGACTTGAACAGGTTGACGTCTATCATGGAGACTAGAATTGGCATCCTGGGAGCTAACACAATGACTTCAAGTGGTGCAGGTGCCTTGGGAATCTCAAACTCAACTTCAATCAGTTTTGGTGCTTTTACAGGATGTTCTTCAAATTCGAGTGGCACAGACACATTTACCACATCACCTCGGAGGGCTGAATCTGGACAACAATGAGATTGAGGGTAACTGTTGGCTTCTTAGGCTCTTCTCCTTCAATTATCAAACCGATTGACCCCTTGGGGTCCTAATCATCTCCAACCTCGATCACATGGATATCTCTGCCCTTGTGGTCAGGCAGAGGGTTGTTGCGGACATTGGGAGCTAGCTCCTTTGCTATAATGACCTTGTTGTCAATCCGATTCTGAATCTTATCTTTCAACAAGCGACAATCGTTGATAGTATGGCCTTTCATCCCGGAATGGTATGCTCAAGTCTTATTTGGGTTCATCCATTGAGAGAGATTTTCTGGAGTTACGGCTGGGATAGGGGTAACGTAACCGGATGCTTTGAGTTTTTCATATCATTGGTCAATTGGCTCGGCTATGGCGGTATATTGTCTAGGAGGTTTACGGTCGAAATTAGGTCTAGGTCGAGGACAGTCTTGGTAGGTAGGTGGTGATGGGTAGTGAGAAAGTTGAGAGTTGTATGCTTGGTATATAGGTGCGGGTTGGGAATAACGGGGTAAGGTAGGTTGATATGTGGGTGGTGGAGGTGATTGGTAGGCATATGGTGGCATTTGGTAAGTGGGCGAGGGTGCTTGGTAATTTATGGTAGATTGATATGTGAGTGGAGCTGAGGAATAGGTTTGGTACTTCATAGGGGAATATGTTCCTCAGCGCAGCCATTACGGAATTTACATCCTTTTTCTTTGACAGGCCACCAGATTGCCTTGTTGGTAGCTTGCAATGCCTCAAGGTTAGTGACCATACCATTTCTGATGCCTTCTTCGATCCTTTCTCCCGACTTGATGATGTTAGAGAACTTTTGACCCTCTATTAGCATCAGCCGTTCATAGTACTACGGATCCTGAGCACGGACGAAGAACATGTTCATTTGTTCTTCCTCCAAGGCCGGCCTGACCTTAGCAGCTTCCGACCTCCAACGAGTAGCATACTCGCGAAAGGTCTCTGTGGGCTTCTTCTTTAGATTCTGGATATAGAACACATCTGGTGCGTTCTCGGTCTGAACCTAAATCGGTCCAAAAAGTGAGATGCCATGTTCACCCAACTTGTCCACTTCTATTCATCATGGATGATATAACATGATAAAGCGTCGCCCTTCAAACTCCTCATGAAAAGCTTCATGCGGATTTTCTTGTCCCTTCCGATTCCTACCAACTTATCACAATACATTCTCAAGTAGACCCTGAGATCACATGTACAGTATAACATATCGAACTTGAGAGGTTTGTACCCCTCCAGGAGCTCAACGTCTGGCTGAACACAGAGATCTTAGTAATTCAACCCTTCGACACCTTTGTTACTTTCAAAACCTTGGACCCGGCTAGTCAATTTCTTGAGTTCAGCGGCCAAATTTTGAATGAGGGAGCCCTTGTTATCTTATTCGGGCGCACTTATGATCGGCTAAGTGTAGTGGGGTATAGTGTCTACAATGATAGGAGTGTTATGGTCTTTTGTCGTGTTTTTTGGTTCGGGAATGAGCAGTGGAGTGTTATTGCATTTTTTGCAGGCTTGGGCATGAGTGGATTGGGGTTTCGGGATATTATGTAGAGGTGCAGGGTTTTGGGTGTTAACATCAGGAGCGGCAAGAGTGATTGAAAGGCTTTCCACGTTCCAAACTTGGTCCAATTTCTCCCGAAATCTCAGCAAAGTTTGCTCAAGATGAGCAGCAGTCTCCTTGGTAATTGCAGCATTCTGAGAAGTTTCCTCAAGTTCCTTTCTAGCGCTTGCATCTCCCATTTTACCTTTGTTCCTATTTCTGGTAGAAATCAGAGAAGGAGGAGATGGAGGACCCTTGGATCTTGTCGAGTATGTTGATGGTTCCAGAATGCACGAACTAACCTTAGGGGAGGGGAATAAAAAAGTAAAGAAAAACAAAAAGGTAAAGAGTTAGTGTGGATTTTGAAAAATAATAATTGCGCTATTTAAACACGTTGTGCAATAGTATAAGTCATTTCGTAAGTTGGGTGCCTCGTTGTGCCCGAGGTGGGCCTAGTGACAAATTAAATTTGGAGAACTTATAATGCTAAATGCCTCATTTTGATGGTAAAACAAGATGAGTCTTAAAATAACTTGATGATAAAAGATGTCACTAATGGCCAGTGGTCTTAATACATTATGAAAGCAGGAAATAAATCCTAACTATTTGGTCCCAGAAGGACCTTCCCCAGATTCGGTACTCTTGCCTCCCTTGTACAGCTGCATCAACTCGCGCATTCCTAACAATAGATAGGCTCGGCCAGATGTCTGCCTGCACTTCCTTCAGCATTCTGGCAATCTTCAATTATTTTTAAGAACTTTCCTTATAACTTCACTATACCTCGCTCCAGATACCCCAACCCGGTTGTTGGAATTGACAGCCATGTTCTTCCACTCGTTGATCACCTTCTCGTGGGCTTCCTGCATTTCCCAATGTTCTTTCTCATATTCTCGCATCCTCTTGCGCAGCTGATTGTATTTGACCTGCACTTCAGTTTTCTCATCAATAATCCTATGCCCGTGGACAAATCCTGGACGACCCAAACCAATGTGATCATCTTCCAACCAACCCGTGTAGTGTGGTACACACCCAGCATGATACATGTCTGGTTCAATAGAATCCTTCCCTAAGATGAGCTTGCAGTGCCATATATGCTGAGCGTGACACCTGTGTGGGCTATCATTATCTTGAAAGTTAGCCCTGAAATGACTAATTTTCTCTATCCTGGGTATGATTTGTTTCCTCCAGCTTTCCTCATGGCCTAGATAGGGACATAGGGATGAGTTCCCCTCAGACCAATGAGTATGAGGAATGGCTCGAGAACGGACAATGAACTCCCATGTTGGGAACCACTCGAACATCCACTAAACTTGCTCTTCCTTTAGACTTTCAAACAAACTCTACCCATCCACTGGCGTCCTCTGGCTGAGTGAACATGTTGGGCATGGAGTTCATTCGCTTTGGGTGATGGAAAGCGATATGGTCATCCCAATCCTTGCGGATGATTTCATGTCTATAGTCACCTTTCTGAAGGTGTTCTATGAACCAGAGTTGCAGTAACAGATTACAATCCTCGAGGTCTGGAGCCCCTTGTTGACATTTTCCCAAGGCTCGATAGATTTCCGCAATGATCATGGGCACTATGCATAAAAATTGCCCGTCGATACCTTCCATTAAGGTCTTGGTCACTATGGCTAGTCTGGTGTGGATCCTAGCCTTCTTCATGGGAAAATTATCATACCCAAGAAGAAAAACATGAACACAAAGGCCCTCCTGTGTATGTGCCCCAAAGAGGTGAGAGCGAACTCATAGGTGTAGGTGCGATAAGACTTGCTATGGCTCTATCTCTCGTACAAGAAGTCAAATGGTATGTAGGAGTCCTTCAGGCAAGATAGGTCGGGATTTTTCTTGAGTCCCATAATCTTAAGAAAGCCTCTACTTTTGCGGTTTTCCGGCATAAGCAAACCCGGAGTCTCCCAAGTGATACCAGCTAGACCCCCTATCTCTTCTAGCAAATGGGTCATTTATAAATCTCTGAAGCGGAACACTGGTCGATCGCTATCCCAAAACAAAGTGGTAGCCTCCAAGATTTTGTTGTTAGGTTAGATTTCTAGAAGTGAGGGCAAATTCCCTAAGTACTTGCGGATGAGGGTTTCATCGCTGGCATGAAGATCTTCCCACCAGCTTAGCAACCTTGGGTGAGTTTTGGATACCATACCGAATCTGGGGACTTCCTGCCTCATTTTTCGAAAAACAAAGTGTTAGGCCCCTAACTCCACCAGACTCGACTATTTAAATCAATAATTATCAAAAGGCATTTAGTTCTCCAAATAAATGCATATATCGTGGAGGTGTCCATTTGGGTTTCGAGGAAACCCCATGGACTTTGGTTTAGGCTATCTTAAGGATTCATCATGTGGACAACATAACTGACTCGGCTAGGATTGACCATGATGCATGAACAATTTAATGGAGTAAGGTTTCTACTTTTGAAGTGCTAGACAAGGTACCCTTGAGCGGACAACTCAAGAGGTAAAGGTGAGGAACCATCGACTACACCGTTGATCGACTGGTTTTACCGCAAATATGCCTTTGCCACATTTAGGGGGTTATAATATTGGAAGGGTGCAACCACTCATTATAAGCATTGCTATAGGATTTGTTTTGGCACGAGTGGAATATGATGTTGAGGAATGTAGTTACAATAATGAAGCAAATTACAAGTATTTTCACGTTCATTAAGATTACAATAAATACTCGAAAATTAAAACGGAATTGAAATAATAAGGTAGTAAAAGAAGAAATAAAAGGGAAAGAAAACATGAAGATTCAAGTTAGTATCCTTAATGAAACAATTAAAGATTGAAAGTAAATGCAATTAAATAAGCAAATAAAGTCACCAAACACGTTATGGTAAATGACTTAAAGAAATCCCCAGCAGAGTCGCTATGATGTCGACGCCCCCATTTTTTCAAAAGGGTGAAAAAATGGATTTCGACGTTATGGGTGGAATGACTCTTTTATCACTTTACGGGAATTTGGGTTATGAATTTTGGAGAGTCACCACCTAATGATTATAGTGCATTAGGACACTTTTAAAGAAAAGAAGAAGATTTTGAATGAAAACCAGAGTTCGGGTAAGGGCTTGAGATTATCTCGAGGGAAAGGTGTTAGGCATCTCTCAAGATCTACTAGTGTGGTTCCCTGCCATGCTTAATTGTGACTTTAAGAAGAGTAGGAGTAAACAATCAAAGTTTGCTAGCAAGTTAAAAATTTTGAAAGAAGAAAGACACAAGTTATTTTGCAAAGAAGAATTTTGGTTGAAAAAATTAATCTGAGATAAAGCATTAATAAAGAAGAAGAAAGGGGGTCCTAAGGTTAAACATAATATGGATCACGTTGGTGCAATACCCAGCAAATATTCTCACACGAAATATTAGCGCACCAGTCATCATATCCATATTCTACCCTTCCTACCCTATTAAGGTATTTAAACGCGATTAGTCTCGTTTTACTTATTACATGCTAGCACCCGCCCAACCTATTAGTCCTGGGGTATTAAGACTTCTAATCCTAAAAGGGGAAGAAATGGATAGGGGTTTTGAATGGAGTTTCAAAGGATAAAAGTCTAATTCGTCATTCAAAACAGATACCAAGTAAGGGAAAGAACAATAAGACAAACCAAGGCTCAAAGAAACCCTTTTATACATACAACATATAGTTTAGCACGTCTTGCAAATACTGGTTTGGTCTTAAATTAAAATTAAGCGGCGGACGGATCAGTTTAATACATAGAATTAGATAAAAGGTCTATATTAGGTAACTTGGATCCAATTGTTAGGATCTGGAGTATTTTACCACGTTGTTAATTTAGGACTAATATAGACAATTTTTGAAAGAAACAGAAGCTGCAGAAGTTCAAAATTCTTTTGGAAAATTGTTAGGACTGTTTAAAGAAACGTACAGATGAGTTTCAGTAGTAAAGTGTTCATAAAAAGAGGTGAGAGTTTGAAAGTTGTTTGAAAGTGGCCTCATGAATAAAAGTTTAGACAGAGAGTTGGAAAACAATTTTTTAGCGAAAAAATACAAGTTCTTAGAGTTGCAGACAGGTTTCGACGAATTATGTTGCGAACATTGAAATAATTGCCAGATTACTAATTATACGACTTATGCGAGTTTTGGAGATCCTATAGGAAGGATATCTATTTTGGTTTCTTTATTTACTCAATGCTATTTTAATCATTTCAGGCAGACGAGAGTTGTGTTACCTATGGTTTGCCTATTTTTTTATGCAATTCTATAGGCATGATTTCTATATGCTTGAATGCTGAAAAATGCAAGCATGGACATGATATCCAAGTGATTCAAACGTTAAAAGCCCATAGATATGATATCTAAGTGATTCAAAGTAGTAAAAGTCCTATAGGCATGATATCTAGGTGATTCAAAGTATTAAATCCTATAGGCATGATTTCTGGGTGATTTGAAGTAGAAAAAGTCATGTAGGCATGGTTTCTAAGTGATTTGAAGTAGTAAAAGTCCTATAGGCATGATTTCTAAGTAGTAAAGGTCATATAGGCATGATTTCTACCCTTTAGCATGCAAACAACTAAAAACCCCTCCCATACCCTTACTACTATATTCCCCAAGTTTTATTACAAAGTTATTATTACAGAGCCAAAAATAAAATAAAATAAAATACATCATAGCCCACAACTAGATCCAAGCTGCCTAATGCAATCTTGATATCCAATACATGTGTTTTACCAAATCCGGGTTCCAGATTCCAAGGCCTTCTCTTAGAGTGTTTCAAGGTTCCAAGGAGCTTCAAGAGCCAAGGCAATGCTTACACCCTAAAGAGTGAATATTGTAACAGAGTAGTGCAATGTGTGGAATTACCAGCCCTTAGGCATCCAATTTCAGAGGGAGCTCTAGGATCCCTAAGCATGGCTTACCAGAGGGGGTAGAACTTAAGAGCAAGGAGTAGGTGTAAAGTTAGAGAGGAACCTTAGCAGGAGGTGGTCATACCCAGCCATGGCATAGACTGGCACACCCCTAACCTCCTGCTCAGGTTCAAGCAAATAACAGCAGACTCTTATAAAGTCAAGTTCAGGTCTGAATAGTGATCAGGACACCAGCAGACCCAAATTAGAGCTCAGCACATTGAGGGGAAAGGGAATGGGAAAGCAATCGAGTAGAGACTTAGAAGAGTCTAGTTCTGGATCACAGATAGCAATGCATAGTGCTTTTATGACCCAGGACAATACTCACATACAAAGGGAATATAGGGAAAGGGGTTAATATGCTTGAAGGTAATTTAATAGTGCAGAAAAGCATAAGTAAACACACAAAGAAAGGGGGTAGAAGCAGAGAAGTTGAACAAGGATGCTATTTAACATAGGAAAACATACCAGATATAAATCCTAGAATAGCAGAATAGTAACAGCAAACAGATAGCCAGGAACAGACTCAAGAAACTCCAAAAGTGTTTAGGAGTTCAAGCCGCAGGAAGTGCAGATGTAGAATGCATAGTAGTAGTGTAGAGAAAAAGAGAGTAGTCATAGTAGTAGTAAAGAAGACAAAGAGGAGAATACTGATTTTTAGTTTGCAATCAGAATTCGATGATGAAGTGAAAAGAAGAGCATGTATTTATACTTGAAATCAGACATGCAAGCAAGGAAAGAAAATTAGTCGAGCATCAATTAAGATCAATCAATTAAAAGAGGTTCCCTTAATTAAGGGATCACAATTTAATCAGTAAAGGACGAAAAATATATAAGGAAAGGGGATCAGGTAAACAACATGTGCATAGTATACAAATAAGGGTGAATACATAAAAGCTATTTTAGGAATAATTTTTTTGAAATTCACGGTTTGTGCAAATAAGGTAAGAAGACCAATTAACAAACAGTAAATACGAACAAATCAAGTTTGAATAAAAAGGAAGGTTTTACTTAGGTCAAGTCACAGGAAAAAATGGAAAGAAATCAATCAAGTTATATTCAGAAGAAATTTTGAACTAATTGCAAATTTGAAAACCACTTTAGAGGGAAATTCATGGTATATAAAGAGCATACAAACACTTCAAGCATGAAAGAAGAAGAAATCTAGCTTTTGGCAAAAGGTCAGAACCATATGAAAACAGAGATGACTTTTCAGAAGTTGAAATCAAACTAGTTCAGAGGTGAGAACATGCAAGTCACATGCATGTGGTCTGAAAACCCCCAAATTTTAGGGTTTTCGTCATTAGTCTGGTGTTGGGACGATGACGGACAAATCAGACAAGAACAAACTCAAAAAAACACAAAGGAACTTAATTGTTCCGTGAAAACATGCTGAGGAAAATACACTAAAAGAAAATAGAAGGAAACATAGTAGAAGAAAACACATGTGAGTCAAAGTAGGAACAAACAGGAGTCACAGTAGGACAAATACAGTAAGAAAACCTCATAAAATCACAATAGAACAAGTAAAATCAAAGAAACCCTAAATCGGAGAAAACGAATAGTTTTGAAAGAGAACTTTTGAAAGAGATTTAAGAAATCATTTTTAAAAACCTTAAAACAAGCATAGATCTAGAGGGATCTAGAGAAATATAGGAAAACCTCAAAAGGCTAGGGTTTCAGAAGAACCCTAGAAGCGAGAAAGGCCTGGAAAAGGGTCTGCTCTAATCCAGGTGAGCCAGAGATAGGCTTATAGGACCAGGAAATGCCGGAGATGGCCTTGAAACTTGAATCGGCGAAGATCTGAGTGAAAACTTTCAAGGTCAGACCTTGAATCCTCCAGTAGCAAGCGTACAAGAGCACGTGGAGGTGAGAACATGCAACCCACGGCTTGAGGATTCCATGAATTACTGCGAATCATGGTGGAAGACGGTGAGAGAGGGCTAGGGTTTCGGAGGGGCTAGAGAGAATTTGAGAAGACGAGGGTTTGAGGGCGGCTGTTTGTAAAAATGAAGTAGGGTTTGGGATGTTAGGAAATTTAAAAGGAGTGTGGAGATCGTGGTCAATCAAAATGATCAGCGGCCTGGATTAAAACAATGGTCGGGTGGGTTTGGAAATGGGTCGTTCAATTGGGTTAATTGGGGTCCAAATTGGGCTACAATTGAAAGCAATTCGAGGCCAAAATTGAAATAGCAATTATTTCCATTTTGAATTTATATAAATAGCAAAAGATGTTAAAAAATCAAATTAAAAGTACTGGGTTAGTAAAAAATTATATAAGTATTAGTTTAAAAATATTGGTATTGATCTAGTAATTAAAATTCCTATTAAATTAGGAAATGGGCAAAAATTATAATTTCATGCAATTTAATTTTAAAAATACCAAATGGACTTGTAAAATTATGCAAAAATCATGTAAATTATTTTTTTATGCAAGTGTCATAATAAAATAAAATATTCTCCAAAATGGCAAGCTTTGAGGAATAATTATTGGGAATTGTGGTGTAAAATAGGCCATAAATTAGTTTTAAAATCCAATAAAATAGCATAATATTTTGGGATGTGCATATATGCATAAATATGTTATTTTGAGATTAATTTGAGTACATAAAAATATATAGGAAAAAATTGGGTATCAACATCCGTATGGCCCAGTCCAGACAGAAGAGTTACGCGAACCGGAAGGTTCGTGATGTTTCCTTTATGGTTGGTGAGCGGGTTTTGCTTTGGATCTCACCAAGGAAAGGCGTCATGAGGTTTGGAAAGAAAGGGAAGTTGATCCCAAGGTTCATTGGACCATTTGAGATTTTGAAGCGAGTTGGGGAGGTTGCTTATGAGCTTGCTTTACCTCCCAGTTTGGCCGGGGTTCATCCGGTATTTCATGTCTCGATGCTTTGGAGGTATCACGCTGACCTGTCTCACATGTTGGGGTTCACTTCAGTCCAGTTGGACAATGACTTGTCCTATGTTGAGGAGCCAGTGGCAATATTAGAGAGGCAGGTCCGAAAGCTCAGGTTAAAGGATATAGCTTCAGTAAAGGTTCAGTGACGGGGTCACCTGGCCAAGGAGGTGACTTGGGAGACCGAGCAGGATATGCGCAGCTGATACCCTCATCTCATAGCTACTTCAGGTATGTTCTCTATGCTTGTTCGAGGACGAACGAATATTTAAGTGTAGGAGGATGTGACGACCCAACCAGTCGTCTTTGCAATTTATGCCCCATTCCCCCATTTTGTGCTTCCCCTAAGTTCATTTTCTGCTATTTTGATTTGTCGAGACAATCGGTGATAGAATTCGGAGTGTTTTGAGACACTTAGTCTCCAAATAAGAGCATAAGTGTTGGAAAATAGTATATAATCAGAATAGTGTGAATACGACCTCGGAATAGAAATCCGATGGTTCCGTTAGCTTCAGGTGATTTTGGGGTTGGGAGCATATTTCGAATGTATTTTGGATGACTGTAGCTCATTTAGTTTAGAAATGCCGAAAGCTAGAATTTGGAGATTTTCAGCCCAATAGTGAAATTCTGATTCGAGGGTTGGAACGGGATTCCGGAAGTTTTTGTAGCACCGACATGTCATTTGGGACGTGCATGCAAAATTTCAACTCAATCGGACTTAGTTTGGTTAGGTTTTTTATCGAAAGAGAGATTGGTTGAGTTTTGGGAGTTCTTAGGCTCAATTCATTGATTAATTAGAGTTTCCGGCATTGTTTTAGATGGTTTAAAGATTGATACAAGTTTGAATGATGCTATGGGATATTTCTGTGGGTTTGGTTGAGGTCCCGGGGGCCTCGGGTATGTTTCTGATGCTCAACGGAGCAATTGGAGTATTGAAATTGCAGCAGAAGATTCCAGGTCAGTGATTCCTTCTTCGCGTTCCCGAAGCTTTTCCCTTCCCCTTCATGGCGATCACGTCCCTAACCCCCGCGTTCGCGAAGCCCAGCCATCCCCTCCACCGCTTTCGCATCCCTGCCAACGCGTTCGCGTAGGCCATTTCTGAACACCCTTGTTCTTCCTTCTACGCGATCGCGTTCGCGTAGTGTTCGGTCCCAACTCTTCGCTTTCGTAGCCTACCCTTCACGATCACGGAGGCCATTTTTCATGCACTTGAATTTTACTCTCCGCGAACGCGTGCCCATCTCCGCAATTGCGATGTACAAATGTTCTAGGCAGTACTAATATTTCGAAAATGAGGGTTCTTCCCTTTTTCCAAAAACTCAAGGTAGAGAGCTCGGTTTTGGGAGATTTTTCGAGGTTTTTTCAGAGGCAACAATTGGGTAATGATTCCTTACTCCCATATGATTAATACCCACTAATCTAAAACCTCAAATTCAACCTTTAGTTTCGGATTTCAATGAAAATTGGGGTAAAGTTCGTAGACCTAATTGTGAGGATTTAAAGGGGCATTTGACCTCCGATTTGGGATATTTTTATATGGTTAGACTCATGAGAGTATGAGGTTTCTAAAAATGTGAAAATTATTCAATTCTGAGATGTTGGCTTGAGGGGCAAGTTGGTTATTTTACCTATTTTTGCGCCTTAGCTTTAATTTTAATAGTGGAATTAGTTACTTGCGATGTAATTTACAATATATAATTGGTTTGAATAAATTTGGGCCACTCAAAGTCGGATACTCGTGGCAAGGGCATCATTTCTTAGTGATTTTTGTACCGGTTCGAGGTAAGTGGCTTGTCTAACTTTTTACGGGGGACCTCTCCCCTTAGGATATCTTGACTGTTGTATCAAATGCCTTTTGCGCGAGGTGACGAGCGTGTACTTGTGCTAATCGTTAAAAATTCATCTTACTTGACTTATTTAGACAGTTTTCTTCACGTATTTAACTTTCATAAATGCAATTTCACTTGTTTAGGCTTAGGGAAAGAATGTTAGTTAGCTTACTTGTTCTATTTGACCAAATTGAAATATCTTCTCTTCGTGAAGAATGCTAGAATTTAGATTCTACCTGTTGTCTCTACTTAACATTTGTACGATATTGAATTGCTGTGATGTGTTTACGATTGGGTCTACGGGAAGGCCTCCCGGGAGTTCTCCTGTACGTATTATGTACTAAGATTGGAAGTGCAGGATACTAAGAGATCTACAGCTCATGATTAATTATAAATGGAGGATACTAGGAGATCCTCAGGATACTTGGAGATCCCTCGTGATTAAATGGAGGATACTAGAAGATCCTCGGGATACTTGGATATCCCTCGTGTATGTGATGAGGATACCAGGAGATCCTCGGGATACCAGGAGATCCCCGATGATAAATAGCCTATAGTGATTGTTCTTTTAATCATAGATTGTATTTGTAATCTATTTCCGTCTTACTTTTTATTTTGCTAAACACTCGATATACACTGTACTCATACTGCCTATTCATTTCATATTTATTTTTATGTTTATCTCGTAGGGCCTCGACCTTCCTCGTCACTATCCAACTGAGGTTAGGCTTGGCACTTACTGAGTACCGTTGTGGTGTACTCACGCCTCTTTTACGCATGTTTTTCATTTGATTGTACTCGTTCAATATTGATCTTGATATGATAGGATCATGTTGAACGCCGCAACGGGTGAAGTAAAAGTGGATTATTATGGTGAAATAAAGGTAAAATTGTACTTATATGGTGGAATCGGGTTGCACGCCTTTACATGTGATATTAGGGTGGATTAATATGATGAAATAATGGTGAATTATGATATTGGTTTTATATATTGCGTACAGTGTATAGTTTAAGTGACCCGCCTTAGCTTCGTCACTACTTCGTCGAGGTTAGGCTCGACACTTATAGAGTATATGGGGTCGGTTGTACTCATACTATATTATGCACTTATTATGCAGATTTTGTAGTCGGTCCTAGTGGTGGTTATCAGCGTGCTTGGGCTGGCTAGCATTATGGAGGCTTGAGGTACAACTGATCAACATTCACAGCCCCTAAAGTCCCCTTCCTTTTATTAGTTATGTACTTTTCCTTGGATAACTTTATGTTTTATTCAGACCTTTATTTGTACTATTCTAGTAGTTTGTGCACTTGTAACACCGAGTCCAGGGTTGTATTAGATATTTCACTTGTTATGGCTTCCATACCTTACTTTAGATTATTACAGTTATTTTAGTTTCTTTCTTATCATTTAATTTGAACTGTTGAAAATGGATAAACTGTTCTAATGTTGGCTTGCCTAGCAAGTGAGATGTTAGGCACCATCACAATTCTGAAGGTGAAAATTTTGGATCGTGAGAAGTTGGTATTAGAGCACTAGGTTACTTAGGTCTCACGTGCCACGAGCAGGCTTAGTAGAATCAGGAGGATCGGTACGGTGACTGTATGATCTTATCTTTCAGAGGCTGTGGAGCTTAGGAACAATTTCGCTTTTATTCTTCTCTTTCATGTGATTTTATTCTATCATTGATGATTGAACTCTTCTATTCTTGTTCTCTCGCAGATGTCAATAACATTATTGCATCCTTAGCTAGACAACAGTCGGAGCCCCCAGTGGCAGCTCCTACGAGGGAAGAGGTAGAGGCATAGACAGATCTCAGCCAAGAGCTCGAGCAGCAACACCAACAATGGAGCCTCTGGTGGATTTTGATGAGGAGGCTCAATCTCAGACTGTACCTCTTGGACCAGCCCAGGTCCCGAGAGGTTCATTGCCACCTTAGAGCTTTAGGATGTTGTAGTCCAATTGGTGGGCCTTATGGAGAGTGTGGCCCAGACTGATACATTTCCTGTGGCACCAACTGTCTCTCATGATGGGGGAGGAGCACAGACTCCCTCTACTCACACTCCGGAGCAGACGGCTCCCCAGTATCAGACACCAGCGGCCCCGCCAGCTGGGGTAGTTAAGCCGGTTGTTGCAGCACAGAACGATGATAGGCCGGCCATTCTTCTAAGGGTTTATTGAGATTGGACAAGTTTATAAAGCTCTTCCTAGTTTACTTTAGTTGTGCACCTTCTAAGGACCCACATGATTATCTTGATCACTGCTATGATGTGCTGCAGAACATGGGTATAGTTGAGACCAATGGGGTCGATTTTTCTGTATTTCAGATGATGGGTTCCGCCAAGAGCTGGTGAAAGGATTATGTATCGACCAGACCAGCTGGTTCACTTATTCCCAGACTAGCTGGGTCACCTATTCTTACTTGGGATAAATTCTCTCAGTTATTTCTAGAGAAGTTCCTTCCTATCATATGGAGGGATGATTACCGTAGGTAGCTTGAGCGTCTCCTGTAGCGTAGCATGTCTGTCACTCAATACAAGCTTACGAGGCCCATTTTGTGGATCTATCCCCCCATGTTTCTCTTTTGCTTCCTACTGAGAGAGAGGGGGGGAAGGTGAAAGATGGGGTGAGCAGGTTTGTTGATGAAGTTACTCACCATATCAGACTACAAATGGCAAAAGATATCTGGGGTGAGATTTCCTTTTAGGAGGCTGCTAATGTTGCTAGGCGGATCGAGATGGTTCTTGCACAAGAGAGGGATGTGGTACTTTTGGTATGGTCCATCCTCGTAGTTCATTTCAGTCGGTGCTTCAAGCATCCCATAGTGCTTCACGGAGTCATGGTCCGTATGTGCCTTATAGGCGTATCCGAAAAGCTTTTGTGTTGAAAGTTGATTAAAAAAATAAGAATTATTCATGTAAAACTTTATTTGAGTTGACTTCGGTCAATATTTATGTTAAATGGACCCGGACTTGTGCTTTGACAGTCCCGGTGGGTTCGTATAAAATATGGGACCTGAGCATATGCCCAGAATAGAAATCGGGGGTCCCTAGCTCGAACTATGATTTTTTGTTGATAATTGAGAGTTTGAAAATTCAATGGTTTTTGAGAAATTCTTAATGTTTGATCTTGTTGGTATCGGGATCGAATTTTGTTCACATCTCGATACAGGTTCAATATAATATTTAAGACCTGTCTGTGAAATTTAACAAAAACGGAATTGGTTTGACGTGATTCGGATATCCGATTTATAAAATAGAAATTTTAAAGTGTTCTTGAGAATTTCATTCGATTTGATGCTAAATTCGTATTTCTAGGTGTTATTTTTGCAAATTGATCGTACGAGCAAGTTTGTATGTTGTTTTAAGAGTTGTGTGCATGTTTGGTTTGAAATCCCGAGGGCTCTAGTCTTGCAATTGCGAGACAAAGCTTCGCATCAGATAGGCTACATAGTGTTTTGAACTTCGAAATTTGTTGGCGTGCTTCAATTCGTGTTGCAGAGCCTCTAGTCTTGCAATTGCGAGACAAAGCTTCGCATTAGAGAGCAATTTTGGGTTCACATTTGTGAAGAGTAGCTGTGGAGGCCAATGTCCAGAATTGTGAATAAGTCATTCACATTTGCGAAGGGAGTCTAGGCTTGGCAGGGATCGCAATTGTGATCAATTGGTCGCAATTGTCGAAGGTAAGGCTCGCAATTGCGATGAAAGTAGGGCTGAAGAGACATTCACATTTGCGATAGATTCTTCGCAATTATAGGGATCGCAACATAAATTCAACTAGCTAAATGACTTTTGGACTGGATTTTTCATTCATTCTTCAAATTTTCAAAACCTAGAACAGAAGAGGCGATTTTCCAAAGACTTCTTCTTCCCCAAATCATTGGTAAATGATTCTTAACTAGTTTCTTTCAATCTTTCACTTCATTTTATATGATTTCAACCTAGAATCTAAGGTTTTCATGGTTGAATTGAGGATTTTTGGGTAGAAATTAGGGATTCCGAAATTTAAGGATTTATACCTCAATTTGAGGTCGGATTCAAAAACTAATTGTACATCCGCACTCGGGGGTGAATGGGTAATCGGATTTTGGTCCGAATTTCAGATTTGGACCAAGTGGGCCCGAGTGTTAACTTTTGTTGAATCTTTCAATAATGACCTAAATTGATTCCTTTGTTATCGTGGGTGATTTATAATGCGTATTTTGAAACGTTTGGTTGGTAATTTACTAGATATGGTTGGTTCGAAGGCGCTTTTGAGAGCCAAAATTGTCATTGAGTTGTGAATGGTTTTTGGTTCGAGGTAAGTGGCTTGCCTAACCTTTTGTGGGGGAACTTCCCTTAGGATTTGGTATTGTTTGATATATGAGACCCTTGTACGTGAGGTGACAAGTGTGTACATGAGCTATTGTTGAAAATCCCATTTTCATTAAGAAAATATCTATTTTCCTTTAATTGAGCAACACCAGCATATATAACTATCTTATTTAGTTTAGGAAAACATGCCTATGTGCCTTAACTGTCTTAACTGCCTTAACTGTCTTAACTGCCTATCTGAAATTTGTGTGGTATGTTTAGTGATATTTCCTATTCTTCCTTGACTTGGACTTACTTAAATTGTGGTTCCTTGTTGTAAGTATTATTTTACTTTGTTGAGCTGCATATTTACTTTGGTACTATGGAATGGTATTTCGGTAGATCCCCCTGCACATTTAAGTTTGGGACTACTCAACAGTATTTTGGTACATCCTCCTACACATTTATATTTGGGAATACAGGACGATATCCTGGGAGATCCCTATTATCATCTCTGTGTTACGAGCTATTGTTCTTCTATGCTTACATTATTGTTAAATTTTAGTATTTATTCATATTGCGATATTTCATTCTGTTATATTTTATTATATATATAAACTAGTAAGGCCCTGAACTAATCTCATCACTACTCGACCGAGGTTAGGCTTGGCACTTATTGGTTACCGTTGTGGTATTGTCATGCCCTTTCCTGCGCATGTTTTCTATGCGCAGATCTATTAAGTGGGATTATACTGGGTTGTTGTTGTTGATCTAGGTGCTAGCTACCAGCCTCGAGTCTAGTTGTGTGGTTACTGCTTTAGGAGACTTCAAGGTACATCTGTCGCGTTTCCAGACCTCGGAGTCCCCTTCTATCTCCTATGTTTATTTTTTTCTTTTCAGTAGAATGGTCTATAGAACTAATAGAACTTCTCAGAAGCTTGTGACGTTGCGATATTTCGGGTTTTGAGAAAAGTGATTATTATATATGTCGAGTGGTATCTTTTTTATTTTTTTATTAATTATATTCTTTAGCTATTATCTTTGAGTTTCTATTTCATTTTGCAATATTAGTCTTGCCTAGTCGTAGAGACTAGGTGCCATCATGACAGTTCACGGAGGAGGGATTTGGATCGTGACAAGTTCGTATCAGAGTTGTTGGGTTCATAGGAGTCATGAGTCCAGTTTATTAGAGTCTCGCAGATCGGTACAAAGGCGCCTGTACTTATCTTCGAGAGGATATAAAATTGTTAGGAAAATTCTTCTTTATTTGATTCATTGTCTTGTGGGATTATTGACTTCAAAATTTTCAACTTCTGTCTTATATGCTCTCACATATGTGAGGACATGTGCTACCGGAGATGACCAGGCACCCATTCCCCCTTTTAGAGCCACCAAAGGCCAAGGCTGGGGTAAAGGCCAAGGAAGCGCATGCGGTGTAGCCAGAGCACCCGGGCGAGCTACTATAGAGGAGCCACCAGTAGCTCCATCCGGAGAACAGGCACCTGATACGCCTACTACTACTGCTCCACCTCTACAGGAGACCCTTGCATAATTCATAAGAATGTACAACACTCTAGCTCAGGCACAGTTGATTCCCCTTATTGCTGCCACATCTCAGGACGTGGGAGGAGCATAGACTCTCACCGCCCGCACCCTAGATCAGTGGGTTCATGTCGATCATATCCTAGAGATTATAGCGATACCGCATATGGCCCCAGTTCAGCCCGAGGGTAGGGCAACAAATTCAAAGAAAGAGCCACGGAAACTTAAGAGGTACAAGAAGTACAACCCTCCTACATTCAGTGGTCTAGCATCAGAGGATGCTCAGGGAATTCTGGAGGAGTGCCATTGTATCCTTCGCACTATGGGCATAACAGAGTCGAGTGGGGTTTCTTTCATTTCCTTTCAGCTTGAAGGAGCGGCCTATCAGTGGAGGCATACTTATGAATTGGACAGTCCAGCGGAGGTAGCTTCTCTTACATGGACTCAGTTCTTGGATATATTTTTGAGGGAGTATGTCCCTCGGAGCCTCAAGGACGCATGGCATGCGGAGTTTGAGTAGTTTCGCCAAGGTACTGTGATTGTTTCAAACTATGCAGTCCGTTTTAGTGATTTGGCTAGGCATGCACCAGCCTTGGTCTAGCATGGCCCGAAAGTTAGAGATGGATATCACTTATCTAGCCTATGTGAGATTTCAGTATTGATACCCCTACAGTTAAGTCAATCCCAGTAGTGAGGGATTTCACTAACGTGTTTCTAGCTGAATTTTCGGGCATGCTGCCCAATAGAGATATTGATTTTGGCATTGATTTGTTGTCCGACACTCAAGCCATCTCTATTCCTCCTTATCATATAGCCCATCCTAAGTTGAAGGAGTTAAAGGAGAAGTTGTAGGACTTTCTTGATAAGGGCTGCATTCGGCCTAGTGTGTCACCTTGGGGTGCCCCTATCTTGTTTGTCAAGACAAAGATTCGTTCTATATGTATGTGCATTGATTATCATCAGTTGAACAAAGATACTGAAGAACCGATATCCTTTTCCTCGTATTGATAACATATTTGATCAGTTATAGGGTGTCTGAGTGTTTTCCAAGATTGATTTGCATTCAGGTTATCATTAGTTGAAGATTCAGGAGCCAGATATCCCAAAGACTGCTTTCAAGACTCGGTATGGTCATTACGAGTTCCTTGTGATGTCATTTGGGCTGACCAATTCCCAACAACATTTATGCATTTGATGCACAATATATTTTAGCCTTATCATTCGTCATTATCTTTATTGACAACATTCTGGTGTACTCCTGGAGTATAGAAGATCATGAGCAGCATCTGAGGGCGGTGCTTCAAACTTTGAGAGAGAAGAAGTTATATGAAAAGTTCTCAAAATGTGAGTTCTAGTTGGATTCTGTGGAATTTTTAGGTCATGTGGTATCGAGTGAAGGGGTCAAGGTGGATCCAAAGAAAGTGGAATCACGAGTTGGCCCAGACCGTCCTCAGCTATAGAGATCTAGATTTTTCTTAGATTGGTGGGATATTACTATCGATTTGTTGAGGGATTCTTGTCTATTGCAGCACCTATGACCAGGATGACCCAGAAGGGTACTCCATTCAAGTGGACAGAGGAGTGTGAGGATAGCTTTCAAAAGCTCAAGACAGCTTTGACTACAACCCAAACATTGATATTGCCTACATGTTCGTTGTCTTCCACAGTTTATTGTGATGTGTGGCGAGTTTTCCTCGGCGCGGCGTTGATGCGGGACCGTAGGGTGATTGCTTACTCATCCAGATAGCTGAAGTTGCATGAAAAGAACTATCATGTACATGACTTTGAGCTAGAAACTATTATTCATGCCTTGAAGATTTGGAGGCACTATTTGTAGGGTGTTCCTTGTGAGATATACACTGATCACCGGAGTTTACAGCATATGTCTAAGCAAAAGGACCTTAATTTGCATCGGAGGAGGTGGTTGGAGCTGCATAAGGATTATGATATCATTATTTTGTACTACCCGGGGAAGGTCAAAATGGTGGCCGATGCTTTGAGTCGTCGAGAAGAGAGTTTGGGAGTTTGGCTTATCTATCGGCAGTAGAGAGGACAGTTTGTGAGATTGAATATTTTTTAACCTAGTCAAGTATTGGCTTGTGTGGTATCCCAGTCTTATCTTTATGATCGTATCAGGGAGCGTCAGTATGATGACCCCCATCTTCTTGTCCATAAGGACACAGTACAACACGGTGATTGCCAAGAAGGTCACAATTAGGGACAATGGTGCATTGAGGATGAAAGCCAAGCTATGTGTGCCTAATGTAGATGGTTTGCGTGATTTTATCCTTCAGGAGGCTCATAGCTCATGGTAGTTTATTCATCCAGGTGTCGCAAAGATGTATCAGGACTTGACGCAGCATTATTGGTGGCGTAAAATAAAGAAGGACATAGTGGAGTATGTTGCTCAGTGTCTAAATTGCCAGAATGTGACGTATGAGCATCAGTGACTGGGTAGGTTGCTTCAGAAGTAAGAGATTCCGTAGTGTAAATGGGAGCGGATCATTGTGGATTTCATTTTTGGACTTCCACGGACTCATCGGAAATTTGATGCAGTTTGGGTGATTGTGGATAGACTAACCAAGTCAGCTAATTTCCTTCCTGTGATAACTACCTATTCATCCAAGAAGCTGGCTCGAGTTTATATCTGTGAGATTGTCAGACTTCATGGCGTACTAGTATCTATAATCTCTGCCCAGGTCTTGTAGTTTACATCACGGTACTAGAGAGTTGTACAGAGTGAGTTGGGTACTCGGGTGGAGTTGAGCACGACATTTCAACCTCTGACGGACGGACAGTCTGAGCGTGCTATTTAGATTCTTGAGGATATGCTCCGTGTGTGTGTGATGGAGTTTGGAGGTTCTTGGGATCTGTTCTTGCCACTTGCGGAGTTTGTCAACAACAACAGCTATCAGTCCAGCATTCAGATGGCATTGTATGAAGCTCTGTATGGTAGGCAGTGTCGATCCCCAGTAGGTTGGTTCGAGCAGGCGAGGTTAGATTATTGGGCACGGACTTGGTTCAGGATTCCTTGGAGAAGGTGAAGGTGATTCAGGATAGACTTCGCATAGCCTATTCCAGAGAGAAGAGTTATGCGGATCGGAAGGTTCGCGATGTTTCATTTATGGTTGAAGAGCAGGTCTTGCTTCGAGTTTCGCCTATGAAGGGAGTTATGAGATTTGAAAAGAGGGGCAAGTTGAGACCATGGTTTATTGGTCCCTTTGAGGTGTTGTAGCGTGTTGGGGAGGTTTCTTATAAGCTTACCTTACCTCCCATCTTGACATAAATTCATTCGATATTTTATGTTTCGATGCTCCGGAGGTATCACACTGATCCATATCACGTGTTGGATTTCAGCTCAATCCTGTTAGACAAGGATCTATCTTATATTGAGGAGCCAGTAGCTATATTGGACAGACAGGTTCAAAAGCTGAGGTCAAAGGAAATAGCATCAGTAAAAGTTCAGTTGCGGGGTCAGTCTGCCGAAGAGGCTACTTGAGAGTCCGATTTGGACATGTGGAGTAGATATAACCACCTTTTTACTAGCCCTGGTCCATTCGAGGTCAAATAGTTGTTTTAGAGGTAGAGAAAACAAAATTGTGTATTCCAAGGTCTTAAAAACTGCATTTTATCCCTCTTCGATTTGCGTGCACAGTCCAGGCGTGTTTTCGAAAAGTTTTTGTGTTGAAAGTTGATAAAAATAAGAATGTTTTATTTAAAATGTCATTTGAGTTGACTTCGATCAACAATTTTGGTAAACGGACCCAGACTCATGTTTTGACAGTCCCGATGGTTCCGAATCAAAACATGGGACCTCAGCGTATGCCCAGAATCACAATCAAAGGTCCCTAGCTTGAGTTATGATTTTTTCTTGAAAATTGAGAGTCTGAAAATTCAATAGTTTTTGAGAAATTCTTAGTGTTTGATCTTGTTGCTATCGGGTTCATATTTTGGTTCCAAGCCCAGTACAGGTTCAATATATTATTTAAGACTTGTTTGTGAAATTTGAAAAAAAAAAAGGAATTAGTTTGACGTGATTCGTACGTCCATTTGAGAAAATAGAAATTTCAAAGTGTTCTTGAGAATGTCATTCAATTTGGTGCTAAATTCGTGTTTCTGGGTGTTATTTTGGCAATTTGATCGCGCGAGCAAGTTTGTATGATATTTTAAGACTTGTGTGCATATTTACTTTGGATCCCCAAGGGCTCGGGTGAGTTTCAAATAGGCTACAAAGTGTTTTGAACTTAGAAATTTGTTGGTGTGCTTCAAGTCTTGTTGCAGAGCCTCTGTTCTCACAATTGCGAGACAAAGTTTCGCATTTGCGACCACTATTGGGTTTGCATTTGCAACCTACTCATCGTATTTGCAAAGATTAGTTGTGGAAGCCAATGTCCGCAATTGCGAACAATTCTTTCGCATTTGCGTATGGAGTCTGGGAATGGCAGGGATCGCAATTGTGATAAATTGGTCGCAATTGCGGAAGGTCGGTCTCACAATTGCGATAAAATCAGGCCTGGAGTGACTTCGCATTTGTGATAGGTTCTTCGCAATTTCGAGTCTCGTATTTGCGAACCCGAGGTCGCAATGCGACACCTGCAACTGATCAAAATGACTTTTGGACGGGATTTTTCATTCATTCTTCAAATTTTCAAAACCTAGAACACAAGAGGCGATTTCCAAAGACTTCTTCTTCCCCAAATCATACATAAATAATTCTTAACTGGTTTCTTCAATCTTTCACTTTATTTTATAAGATTTCAACCTAGAATCTAAGGTTTTCATAGTGGAATTGGGGATTTTTTGGTAGAAATTAGGGATTTCGAAATTTGGGAATTTAGACCTCAAATTGAGGTCGTAATCCAAAACCAATTGTATCTTTGAACTTTGGGGTAAATAGGTAATCAGGTTTCGGTCCGAATTTTGGGTTTGGAAAAAGCGGGCCCCGTGAGCACGTGATTTTTTCCCTAAGTGAATTATTCCAAAAATTCAAACAAAAGGATTTTTCTTTATTTTTACAATTTTTGTGAATTTTTGTGTTATTTTTCATAATTGTTTGCATTTTATTTCTACATTTTAATTCACATGAAAATATAAAAAATATACTTGACATTTGCATTTTTAGGTTTTAATTTCATATTTTAGGATTAGTTAGTAGTTCAATGGTTTTTAAAACAAAATATAAGGAAAATAACAAAAATAGTCTATTTGTGCATTTTAATCGTTAATTATTGAATTAGTCATGATTTTACTTTTAAATAGAATTTAATCAATTTTCGGGAATTAATTAGCTTAACTTTGAAATATATTAGGTCATTATTTTAATTTTTTTGCATTTTAATAAAGTAAAAAATATATAAAAATGAAAATGAAAACAAAATAAAAGAAATAAAAGAAAAAAATAATAAAAAAGAGTGATCTGATTGGAGACCCAATTTTGGGCCTCCTGATTAACGAAAAAACCTCAGCATAAATAAAAATTAAACGGACCCAACCCAAACCCACATTTCCCCACCCGTCCAAATTCTGTTACAACCAAAACGACCCCGTTTAGTCCATCTTAAATCCAAACCGTCGAGGCCTGTTGATTTAATGGTCCTAAAATGGGGTCCATTTCATATAAAAGTGTCCGAAATTACTCCCCCACCCCCCACCCCTCTCACACCCTTCAATCATCTCCAATATCAAAACCCTAATAAAGACCTAGCTGCCTCTATATCCCCACCAACGCTGCCACCGGAGAAGATGCATCCTACTCCAATGGCTCTCAAAATAACATCCCTATACCGCCTCAGTGTCCTCGTCACAAATCCCCCACTATTTCCTTTTAAATCCCACCATAAGCCATCGAATGGTCGAAATTATAGTCGTCGGCTCCGCCGCCCACGGCGGCGACATCGCCCAAATTGGTCCAAAGTTACACCCTGAAATTTCCTCAACCTCCTTAGTCCAAATCTGCAAATATTGGCCCTCAAACATATCACAGGCTTCTCAAATCTTCAAATCCATTCAAGGTGGTTCAATGCTGGGATTCAAGTAAATTCCCAATCTTCCGAGCCCGCGACTTATTTTGTAATTTCTTGTGTGAAATAAAGTGCTAGGTTCTGAATGTCAAGTAAAACAGTAAGGTTTCTTTTCCTTTTGATTTTATGTTCTTGTTTGCTCGTAGTCAGTCCTTCGTCTAATTTGGCTTGGGTTTTTTATTAACTGAGTAATTACTTTGATTCTGTAGGTTATAAGCCTTTAATTTTCATTTGCACTAAGTAGTTGACCAGATTTAGTTTTCTATTTTTCATTTTTCTTAAAAATAATATTGATTCAGTTTGATTCGTTTTGTGCCTAAGATATTGATTGTTATCTGATAATTAACTCTCATGTGTTAGCATTAATTGGGTTTGAATTTTTGTAATTAATAAGTTCAATCCATAGTTCTTTTATAATTGTTTTATGCTTCAGACTTTAATTAGTTAGTTAGGTTCATTTTTTACCAAGGTTAAGGGGTTTTGCGTCAGTTAATTAGGGGAGTAGTTTCAGGGGTTAGTTAGGGTTATTTGGGTAATTGAAGTGGGACATGTGGGCTGTAGATTAGAATAGAACTCACTAGAATTTTCTAGAATGAGTTTCAAGTGTAGGTTTCAGTAATAATGGTGAATTAACTTGTGACACAAGTTAGAAAACAAGAGAATAAATAAGTAAAACTAAGGGACTAATGTGTAATGAAAAAATCTGAAATTGCACCTCTTTGGTGCCTATAAAAGAGCATGTCCTTTGCCTTGAAGAACAAGTTTGGAGCCTAAATATTCCCCCCCAAATCAATCTTCAGATTTTCATATGCTGAAGTTTGAATTTCAAATCCAACTCCAGATCTAGTCTTTCAAAAAACAAAAAAAAACAATATCTGCAAAAAAGATTAAAAAAAACATTGTTCCATTAGGAAGCTTTAGGAATTTTGATATCTAGCTAGTTGATTCACTTCTTTTGGTTTAAAATTTGATAAGTTGAGATTCAGAGACTGCTTCGGTTTGGGTTTTCACATTAGATTGGCTTTTTAAAGTGTCTTCTGATTATTGAAGAGTTCCTGGATCTGATTTGATTTTATTTGAGTCGCTGGTGGTTGAGTTTCTGTATCTGATTTGATTTCGAACTTTTTTTGAGCTGCGAAATTCACTTTCTGGGTTGTTACTGATCTCTGCTACTCATTACTGCGTTAGCTGGCCTCTTCTCCTCCATTTCTATTTTATTTCCAGGTACACATTCTCGAGATTGGTTTAATGTAGCTTCGAATTGAAATGCTGAAATAAAAGACTCAACTATTTACTTCTTGAAGTGTGTGTGTGTGTGTGTGTGTGTGTGTTCAATTTTTGTACTAGAATAGACACTAGGAGATTTCTACTTGTTTATGCTTACCTTATATCTGCATTTATATTGTACAACTATACTGGAAATTGAATTGTATAACTGGACTGATTGAACTATTAGAGTATTAGTTTAGTTTCGTTTTTGTGTAGTATAATTTTGAAGTTAGAAACAAGCTGAAACAGGAAAGTGGTTTTGGAATTCATGAACTTCAGTTGTATTAATAAAAAAATGAGCTGCAATCAGTACATATGTGTTTAGTCCAGTAGTTTAGTCTTGAAGTCTTAATCATACGTGTTTGATAGGGGTAGCTTTTGAGTTAATTTGAGACGTATGTTCATATTGCCATGCATTAGTTCAATGTTAGGAACAAAAAAAAGCGTTCAGGCGTAATGGTGTCCACATCCTCTAGTCATTTCAAAATTGTTGCTTAAGCCCTTTTGTTTAGTAAGCTGTTAGATGTTTAGTTATGTCGATGTTAACCATTGTTTTGGAATCAAATTGTGATTAATATAAGCAGTTCATTGGTAGTTTAAACAGTCATCATCGTCTTGCCTTGAATACTTTAAAGTGATCTATTGACGAGAATCCATGTTCAGTCAATTGCGCGATGTGCTTGAAATAATTCGTCAGTTTTCCTCTAAGTTTATTTCACTGTGAATCTGGATTGAATTGGGCCAGTGCTGAAAGTATCCGGGCCCATTATCCTTTTATTTAGTTGGTATGGTGTTTTAAGTAGCCTATTGAAGGCTTGGACCCAAAGACCACATCTGAAGCCCAAAACTGGCAAGTTCATGAACGAGACAGCCAATCATGTGAAAGATGTAGATTTTAAAATGTGACAATTACAATAATAATCAATTAGGACTTTTACTTTTATTATTAGAGATAAATAAAATAGAAAATCATAGTTGCTTTTAGATTTTCCCTTTAAATAATAAATGATATGAGCTCCGCCAAATAAAAAATACACAAACTATGGGGCCCTCGATAAATGTTTGGGTTAAGATACTTAGATCTCGGGACGGGCCATTTAGTGAATTTCACGGCCCTCCTAAAAGATAGTAACGCGTTAGTCTCTTTAGGCGCGTACGTTAATAACGTTACCTTCCTAAGTTCGGGTGCACATTTATGTGACCCAATTTAAAATCTCAACGAAGTCGAAATATGTCAACAACTACCGGTGTATTTATGTGACGTGGTTCGAGATATATTTTCATGACATTTCAATTCTCGTTAATAATAATAAAAGCGGTTTGAGGTTAAAATCACATAAACTAAAACATATTTTGAAATCCGATTAATTCAAATATAATAGTTGAGCGACCGTGCTAGAACCACGGAACCCGGGAATACCTAACACCATCTCCTGGGTTAACAGAATACCTTACTCACATTTCTGGTTCGCGGACTGTTAACAGAGTCATTTTATTCCTCGGTTCGGGCTTCAACTGGTGACTTGGGACACCATCAATCTCCCAAGTGGAGACTCTAAGATCTTAATAATAAATCCAGTTCTGATTGTCCTTTAATTGGAAACCTCCTTTATGCCTTTGGGGGTGTAGTGAAAAAGGAGGTGTGACATTTCTGGCAACTCTGCTGGGGACAAGAACCCAGAACATTTTATTCAGGGTTCAGAATTCGGGCCTAGAATAATTGTTGAGTTTGGCTTTATCTGATTTTGTTACATGATCTGTGCTTTATGTGTTAATTGACTTTTCTACTGATTTGATATTATGTGAACTGTATATAAAGTGTGCCGAAACTCGTCGTATCTCTAAGTCTTCTAAATCATGAAGAAGGGCGCACTTCGTGTGACTTCTTTTTGTATAAAGTCTAATTCCCAAATTAGAATAAGGTTCGGATAAGTTGCTAAGCCAGTGAAGCTTCTGTTTCCCGGTACGCTGCCTCCCTCTCGGCTCGAGCTGTCCGCTCGGGTAAGTTAGGTTTAGAACAAACACCAAGGCTTTGAACCTAGAATAACGGAGCCTCATGCCGGGTCCCTAGTAGGAACGCTTATTTGCATCATGTACATTTGACTTAGGGGACTCAACAGAGGGATTGGTCCGTCTAGGACAATCAACCTGAAATGAAAAGACCATCCTGATGCATCCTACTTATTTTCTATGCATTTATTTGTTTCAGGTTGCATGCTAACCGGCTTCTGAATATCGGAAATATCGAAAAATTGAGAAAAAGAGAAAAAAAGCGAAATAGCAGTGTAGATATTTAATTACTTATTCTTTAGAACAACAATTGCCAAATAGCATCGAAACTATGCCGAACTTTTGAGAAAATTAAAAATGAAAAAAAAGTTTTATTCAAAAAGCAAAAGAAAAATGAGTTTTTAGTTTGCCTTAGTTTCAAAATAGTTTATTTGAAAATGGAAAAAAGAAAAATATTTTCTTAGTTTGATTTATTCGAAAAGCAAAAAGAAAAAGAGTTTTATTTTCAAAATTAGTTTGTTCTCTTTACCCGAACTACGCAGGTTTGATTCTCAACGGATGTGAGATACGTAGGCAACCCTCATTAGGTCCAACCTCCCTTTGCAAAAATAGCCCAAAAAATGTCAAAAATTTTTTACTTTTGTCATAAATAAATCGGGTGATGTCGCTTTGGTAAAAAATAGCCGAATGTTCCCAAAAGAGACGCCGGAAGGCTGACTTTGCATAAATAGTCACCTTTGGTCATTTTTTAGATTTTGGCCGGTTGACTTACACAGCCTTAAAATCTTGGTCCCTGAAGTGCTAAAAGGCCGTGATCGAAAAACTGGGTCTTTCATTTTAATTTATTTTTAAAAAAAACAAGAAAATAGTCAATTTGTTTTAAGTCAAATAAATTTTACTTTTTGATTTATCGCCTTAATAAATGTGCAGGATGAGCACAAACGAAACCGAACCTTTCACCGTCTTTAATGAGGTCACCCTCTAGCTCCATATGTGATGGAATGATTTGGAAGAAGGCATCAAAGAAATAGTGGCTAGAATCCTGGGAGGTCTCGTCGGTCTACTAAATGTCAAGCCAAGGTCGGACATCATCGAAGCGTTAATACCTTTCTGGGACCCGACTCGCAATGTATTTCGCTTTTCTGACTTTGAGCTTACACCCACACTGGAGAAAGTCGCGGGTTATGCGGGTTTGAATGGAAACTTGAGGGCTCAATATCTTTTGTCACCAAGGCCGGTGTCTCCACACTGATTTTCAGATTTGCTAAATATTAGCTGGAATGTTCAGAATGATGATTTGTCAGGAGGATATTGCACTCTCCAGTTCCTGTATCAACGATGTGGTAATCCTGGGGGTTTTGAAGAGCCGAATCTCAGACTGACTCATGTTGGAAATAGAAACAAGTGGGAGGCAAGGCAAACTTTGGCGTTCATAGTGGCATTCTTGGGAGTCATGGTCTGTCCACGAAAGGATAAAAAGATAGAGATAGGCCTTGTGGGGATGGCCGATATAGCAATCAAAAAGGCCGACAGTATTGTGGTTCCTTGATTTTGTCAGAAATCTACCGAGCCTTGACCATATGCCGGGAGGGAGGAAATTTCTTTCAAGGTTGCAATCTGTTACTCTAGTTGTGGATGCAAGAACACCTTTTCCACCGGGTGGGATATATGAACTACGGGTTGACCGGCTTCATCTGCATCAAAGAATATGAGAAGTGAGTAATGGCTGTTGCATTTCCCAAGGGTACTGAAGCATGGCTTGTACGACTGAAGTCATTGTCTATTCTGACTATTACTCATGCCATCGCCAGGAAATGTCAAGTGTGTGAAAACATGACCCGCACTACCTTCTTTTCGGCGGTAATGATATTTGTCAAGCAGATAATGTACGAATTGGAACAACTGGAAAGGGGTCTTGCACCTAAGCTCGCGGCAAGGGTGAATGACGCCTCGCGGGCACCAAAATTTGAAGCTTTAATGTATTTGTAGTTTGAGTCGGTATTGTTATCCTTAGAGTCTATCGTCTGTCAAGGTCTGTATTTCCTTTTTCATATTAGAGTCTGTTGGTGGTTCTAGAATCTGTACTTGGTTTTATTTCAAGTCTGTTATTTTCATTTCCAAAAAATGTCTAGTTTTGTAATAGAATGTTTTATGAATGAAAACTGAAAATTCCCAAAAATTGTTTCATTATTTTTCATATTTATTTGCATGAACTACGCTTGGTCTGATTCATGCGGCGTCATGATATGTAGGCAATCTTCATAGGACTCGACCATAACCAAATGAAAAGAGAAGGGAAAAGAGAGAAAGAAAATAAGGCAAAAAGAGAAAAGAAAATAGCGCAAAAATAAGAAAGGAGAGAGAAAAAAAGACATAGGAAAAACAAGAAAGGAAATAAAATAAAAAGGGTGAAAAACAAGAGAGGAAAGAAAAACAAATGAGAGAAAACAGAAGCCAAAGAAAGGAACAACGGCAAAACAAGAGGGAATGAGAGAATAAGAACAAACAAAAGCAAAGACAGGAACAGGAAAAGAGGCAAAAAGAGAAATAAAAGGAAAAAAAGAAAAAGAAAAGAAAGAAATTTTGCAATTGGAAATAGGGAAAAGGTCGGGATGACACAAGCAGCCGAGCAAATGTATAATAGAAATAGTCAACTGTTTAGGTGCATGCATTCCCCAAATGTGCGATTACCAATGTGTTAAATGCCCTATCGCTAACATGATGGTTTCATTTTGGTATGTCATTCCAAAAAGGTAGTTAGTTTGTGGTTCTAAAGTAACGATTCATTGCAACACAAAGGCAAAATACAATGACAGAGAACAACAGAACTGAGTGGGTTGGTACCGATGCCCGAAGGCAGCTGGTTGAACAGGAAAATGGATTGGTAGAAGAGGTAAAACTATTGATACATCATGTGGAAGACATGTATTGAGCATGGATGACTAGGAAAGCACCATCCCCTCCACCGCCTAGATTACTAGACTCTGTCCTTACCCAAACACCGAACACAATGCCGGTGATCCTCCATACTCTTATAAGGTTCCCAACTCGCATAAGCAATGCCCGCTAGATGAGCCTCATGCTGAAAATGAAAGGTTCACGGAACGAGAAGGGACAAACAGGGAACCCAGGAAGCTGAAGGAACCGTTCGTGTCTCCTGACATTCATCTACCCATGGGGTTTAAAGTACCAAAATTCAGCTTGTATGATGGATTTGGGGATCCGGTAGCTCACCTGAAGGTCTATTGCAGTGAAATGAGAAATGTGGGAGAGAAAGATAAGCTTCTGATGGCATATTTTAGTGAGAGCTTGACCGGGCCAGCTTTGGAATGGTATACTCATCAAGGTGTCGGTAAGCAGCATACATGGGATGACATGGCTCGGGATTTTTTTCGATACTTTCAATGCAAATCAGGCGTTGCCCTAGACCGTTCCTCTCTATATATAATGGAAAATAAGACGGAGGAAAGCATTAGAGAGTCTAGGCTCAGATTAAGGGAGCAAGCTGCTCGAATCAATACCCCGATTGGTGAAGAGGAGATAGTTGAACTTTTCATACAAGCTCAGGGGCCCACTTATTTTAGTCATTTGATCATGGCCTTAGGAAAGCCTTTCAATGATGTGTTAAAAATGGGAGAGCTAGTAGAAAAGGGAATCAAGTCATGAAAAATAGTGAGTGGCTCGAAGGACATTTAGGATATCTCAGTAAGCTCGGAAAGAAGAAAGAGAAATAGAAAAGATGATCCAATGGGCTCTCTTGATCAACATTTCTAGCCTCGACATCGTACCGGTAATATCCTTGTGCACCAGATGATATCCCCAATGCTACTTCTCCCCACCGGACTCCCAAAGACATACATCGCTTTCCAAGTACCCAGCTCCACAAAATGCCCATCCACCCCGCAAGTATACCGAAAACCCCCCTGGATCAGGTTTCTGGCCAAATCAGGCATTTAGGAATGAGAGATTGCTGAAAAAAGGAAAGGCTTTCACCCCTGTCAAAGGGTCATATGCCAGTTTGTTCCAAAAGTTGAAGCAGTTGGGCATGCTGAAGCCGATTCAGATAAAAATGCCAAACCCTCTGTTAAAGAAGTGTGCTTTTTCTCAAAAGTGCGCATATTGCTCAGATGCCCCAGTACATGACATAGAAAAATGTTGGAAGCTAAAGAAATTAATTCAGGAGCTTATTGATGTAGGTGACATTGTCATACAAAATTCGGATGCAACGGACACCAACCAAGTCCATCGCCTGCGCATAATATAGACATGGTGGGCATGATTTGTCTTGAAAAGGAATGTGAGAATTCTCTGAGAGCCTCGGAGGCCCAAATACAACTTGTTAAAGACAATATGATGAAGACTTGTGAAGTTCCTGGTATTGTTGATGCAGAATTCAGTGGCTAATATGTTGTGCTTGGTAATTGGAAAGACGCTCTTTTCTTGGTAAGCCGGGGAGGAGTTTTGGTGGTCCATTTTGTTGTCATTTGTGTTGTCCGGGTTATTTGTAGGGTTTTAATACATATATTGTCTTGTGATTCAAACCCTCCTATCCTTTCATTTTGTCTAACTTTTTTAGTCATAGTGGTTTGTTTAGTGTTGTCCATGTTTACTTCAGGTTCATTCTAGGGTTGTACTGTAGTTTGCTTTACTTGTTTTGTTATTCAAACTATTTCATCGTTTGTCTAATGCAAATTTCGGTATTTTGTTACTTTCAATAATTTATTTGTTTAGTTATTTTCTATCCGTTTATTTTGTCTTTTGTCTAATGCTGGTTCTATTGACATGAAATGCACGCATAATTCTCAGTCTGATCTTTAAAAGCTACGTTAGTCGGGAAGCAATGAAACCATTTTGAAGATGATGGGGGCACTTTAGGAAATAAGAACAAATTTGGACGTTTTGAGATTGCTTGACACCCAAACCATGTGAAACTGGGGCAGATAGAACATAACGGAACCCTAAAGGTAGGTTTTCCAAATTGACAGTGGTCGTTCACGGTAATGAGAGTGAGAGTGCTGTCCAATAGATGTGGAAGGAAAATATGTAAAAATGGCCATCAATTCCGACATGGTCAAGAGATATTATGTATGATTTTTGTATTTAATTGTATTTGTTTGCATTTGGCATATTCTGAGGATTGAAATGACGAAGGTTTTTTGTTCTGCTATCTAAACACTTTATCCCTTGTTACCCCTTTCGAGCCTTGTTTGTGTTCCTTCACATCCATCTTTCGGAAGCAATGGCACAATTAAGAAACGCAAGTGCCGAAGATGAGTACATAAAAGAAAAAGAAGAGAAGACAAAAGAAAGAAAATAAAAGAAAGAAGAAGAAAAGACAAAAGAAAGAAAAAGAAAAAGAAAGGAGAAGAAAAGAAAGGAACAGAAAAGAGATGAAAAAGAAAGAAAGAAGAACAGAAAAGCCAGAAAAGAAAGAGAAGAAGAAGAGAAACACAACAACGTAGTTTCTATGACGTGAACTACGCTTGCCTTGATCTCGAAAGGGTATTAGGCAACCTCTCTAAGATTCAGCCATACAAAAATAAAAATACAAACTCCCCAACCAAGAAACTGGGGCAGAGGTTGTGATTGTTGTGAAAGGTTTGATTACGAAAGTTGTAATTTTTAACCCACGTTGAATTTTTTTTGAGCCTTTTATACCCTTCTTTTCTAACCCTATCCAAAAGCCACATTACGGTCCAAAGAAAGACCTTCTAATCAGTTTTTGAGAAATGCCAAGTCAAGCAGGTAAAGGTAATTCATGTTAGGGGCAACACTCCGATCCAAACAAAGAAAATGAAAATGAGAGAGCTGGATTGATGAAAACCCTCATGCGTACTGCAAGGCGATGAAAGCTGAGAGAAATAAGAATGAGAGAGTATTATTGGTGAAAACCTTCACGAGCACCTTGAGGCGATGGTAAGTTGAGATAAAGAACAAAATGAGAGAGGCTTGATGGTGAAAACCCTTCGGGCACAACAAGTCGAACAAGGAGTGTAAATTAGATTGGATAAGCGGAGCATTGAAGCCCAGTTTCACAACGAAAAGGTATAACAAGAATTGAACATCAGGTTTGATTGGCAGAATATCTACATGTGTGTGTCATGGTCATTAGAGTTGGAATCCACATCTGATGGGTTTCTACTTCGCAGTTTTCTCTTTAAGAATCATCTCTTTCATGTGTCCTTCACTCCGTTACTCTGTTTTGTTCACTTCCCCTTTTTGGGTCTGTTTGGTCATAACAAGTGAGAAATGACTTCAATATTTGCCAGCAACTTTCAAATTGCACAAATAGGGTCTGGCTAGCACATCAAAGTGTCACAAGTCAAGAAAAACAACAAGAGCACTGAGCTGGTAATAATCAACATGCGTTGGGGATCCTGGTAAAACACAAAGGTTTGGTAGATGTCGGTTTATGAGAAATGCAACATATAAAGGGTATTGGATTTGAATGGAGAAGAGGTATTTTTTGTGATAAGGATGACACAGAAAGTGGTTAGTCAGTAAGCAAGCAATGTCTTTCAAGGTGAAATCAAAGTGATCATGGAAAGCGAAGGAGCAATAGACCCTAAGGGCGAGGGGATAGGGGGTAATTTAAGAAAAAACAACATACTGTAGGGGGCAATTAACATGCTTTGGGATTCATGTGAGACACAAAGGTTGGGAAGATGTCGTTCATTCCATGCAACAAACAAAGGATATTGAGTCTGAATATAGGAATAGGGGTATTTTATGTGATGAGGGCAATAGAAAAAGGATTGGCCCATAAACAAGCAAGGTCTTCGAGTGGAAATCAGGTATTATAGCAAGTGAAGCAGAAATCACCGCAAATTCAAGGCCACAAACCAACCACCATTTTAAACTGACAAGATTTTTCTTTGATTGAAATAGGGGCATAAATTTCATTTGTTTCGAGGAAATTCCCCGCAAGGGAAAGAGAAAGCACCAAAACAGGTTTGACCATAAACTTCTGGGAAATGTGGATTATTTGAAGTTCAAAAAAATCATGAGTAGCATAATTTGGCTTAACCGTATCCCAAATGAATATAAGTAGGTTTCAAGGTTTGCATAATTAAAACAGGATTCAAGTAGGAGTTGTTAGGACCTTCCTGGATAATAGGATGTAGTTTAAAAGTCTTTATAGATAACATGATGTAGTGATAGTAATACTTTAGTCGATATAACTTAGATTAGGAAGTGTCAGGACCTCCCTGGATAATAGGACTTAGCTTCCAAACTCTTAGTAATAGTCGGTATAGGATTCAGTAACACTCACCCATGTACCCAGATACCGAAATGGGGTAGAAAAGTTTCCTTGTTTTTTTATGTTTTTTTGAAGTCAGGAGCCCGTCTGGAGAGCATGGGAATACATTTTAAAGTTCAGCAATCAGGAGCCCACCTGGAGAGCATAGGAATACATTTCAAGCGCATCACTCAGGAGCCCGCCTGGAGAACAAGGGAGTACAATTTAAGTTTTAACTTTCAAATTCTTTGTTTTGTCTATTTTAAAGTCAGGAGCCCTCCTAGATAGCATGGGAATACTTTCAAGTTCAGAAATTAGGCTCCCGCCTGGAAAGCATGGGAATACATTCAAGCGCCGCAGTCAGGAGCCCTCCTGCAGAACAAGGGAGTACAATTTAAGTTTTAGCTTTCAAATTCTTTGCTTTGTCTATTTGGTGAAGTCAGGAGCCCGCTTGGAGAGCATGGGAATACATTTCAAGTTTTGAAGTCAGGAGCCCACCTGGAGAACAGAGGAATACATTCCAAGTCTTGAAGTCAGGAACTCTCCTGGAGAACAGAGGTATTACAATTCAAGTTTAGTATTCAAATTCTTATATCCAGTAACATGTACCTAGTTTCCAAACTGGGGTAGAAAGTTTTATTTATTTTGTCTATTTTGTGAAGTCAGGAGCCCGCCTGGATAACAGAGGAATATATTTCAAGTTTGAAGCCAGGAGCTCGCCTGGAGAACAGAGGAATACAGTTCAAGTTGTGAAGCTAAGAGCCCTCTTGGAGAACAGATGCATTAAAATTCAAGTTTTGGTTTTAAATTCTCATCCAGTAACATGTACCCAGTTTTCAAACTGGGGCAAAAAGTTTTCTTTGTTTTGTCTATTTATGTGAAGTCAGGAGCCCGCTTTGGGAAAATAGGAATACAGTTCAAGTTGTGAAGTCATGAGCCCGCCTGGAGAACAGAGGAATACATTTCAAGTTTGAAGTCGGGAGCCCGCCCATACAACAGTGGAATACTTTCAAGTTCAGCAATTTGAAGAGAAGGAACAACATCTTAGTTTACAATTCGAAGAGGCAGCAATGGATTTCACCAAAAGAAAACAAGACAACAAGGCAACAAGAAATACAAGAGCAAGTTCGAAGAAGTTATATAGGACTTTTGTAATTCGTAGCTCATAGCGTAGCCTAGCTTCTTTTATTTTTGACACGGTATAATAAGGGAGGTCAACAAGTAGTAGCAACAACAATCATAGTGAAATTACAGCTCCTGGTAGTCCCAGCTACCATATATTCCCGAATTGCGCAGACCTGATTCTTTTATAGCCAAGGATATGTAGGCAGCCTCAGAAGCAGGGTGTGGTCAACTCTTTCAAAGAAGCTTCACACGAAATATTCGAACGGGCAAAATTGCTCGTTTTCGCTCACTTATCTTTGGACGAAAACTCTTCGTGTTTCCGGACAAAGAGGGGCAGCTGTGAGCACGTGATTTTTTTTCCTAAGTGAATTGTTCCCTCAATTCAAACAAAATGATTTTTTAAAATAATTTTTGTGTTATTTTCTGATTATTATTTGCATTTTATTTGTGCACTTTAACTCACATGAAAATATAAAAAATATGCTTGACATTTGCATTTGTAGGTTTTAATTTTATATTTTAGGATTAATTAGTAGTTCAATAGTTTTTAAAACAAAATAGAAGAAAACTAACAAAAATAGTCTATTTTTTCATTTTTAATCGTTAATTGTTGAATTTGTCATGATTTTACTTTTAAATAGGATTTAAGCAATTTTCGGGAATTAATTAGCTTAACTTTGAAATGTATTAGGTCTTTATTTTAATTTTTTTTGCATTTTAATAAAGTCAAAAAAATATAAAAATCCAAATGAAAACAAAATAAAAGAAATAAAAGAAAAACATAACTAAAAAAGAGTGATCTAATTGGAGACCCAATTTTGGGCCTCCTAATTAACGAAAAAACCTCAGCCCAAATATAAATCAAATGGACTCAGCCCAAACCCGCATTCCCCCACTGGTCCAAATTCCGCTACAACCAAAACAACCTCATTTAGTCCATCTTTAATCCAGGCCGTCGAGGTCTATTGATCTAACGGTCCTAAACTGGGGTCCATTCATACAAAAGTGTTCAAAATTACTCCCCCCCCCCCCACTCTCTCAGACCCTTCAATCATCCCCAATTTCAAACCCCTAATAAAAACCCTAGCCGCCTCTATATTCCAAGTTACGCAGCCGCCGGAGAAGACATAACCTTCTCCGATGGCTCTCAAAATAACACTCTTATACCGGCTGAGTGTCCTCGTCACAAATCCCCCACTATTTCCTTTCGAATCCCACCAGAAGCCGTCGAATGATTGAAATTATTATCGTCGGCTCCGTCACTCATGGCAGCGACATCGCCCAAATTGGTACAAAGTTACACCTTGAATTCCTCTCAACCTCCTTAGTCCAAATCTGCAAATATTGGCCTCAAACATATCCTAGGCTTCTTGAATCTTCAAATCCTTTCAAGGTGGTTCAATTCTGGGATTCAAGTCAATTCCCAATCGTCCGAGCCTGCGACTTATTTCCTAAATTTTAGTGTGAAATAAAGTGCCAGATTCTGAATGTCAAGTAAAACACTAAGGTTTCTTTTCCTTTTGATCTTGTATTCTTGTTTTCTCGTAGTCAGTCTTTCGTCTAATTTGGCTTGGATTTTGATTAATTGAGTGATTACTTCGATTTAGTTCTTGATTATGTAGGTAATAAGCCTTCAATTTTCATTTGCACTAAGTAGTTGATTAGATTTAGTTTTCTATTTTTCATTTTTTTAAAATAATATTGATTCAGTTTGGTTCGCTTTCTCGCTAAGATATTGATTATTTTTCTTATAATTAAGTCTCATGTGTTGGCATTAATTGGGTTTGAATTTTGTAGTTAATTAGTTCAACTCATAGTTATTTTATAATTGTTTTATGCTTCAGAATTTAATTAGTTACTTACATTCATTTTTTACCAAGGTTAAGGGATTTTGGGTCAGTTAATTAGGGGAGTAGTTTCAGGGGTTAGTTAAGGTTATTTGGGTAATTAGAATGGGACATGTGGGATGTAGATTAGAATAGAACTCACTAGAATCTTCTATAATGGGGCTCAAGTGTCGATTTCACTAATTGTGGTGAATTAACTTGTGACACAAGTTAGAAAATATGGGACTAAATAACTAAAACTAAGGGACTAATGTGTACAGAAAAAATCTAAAATTGCTCTTTGTGCCTATAAAATAGCATGCCCTTTGCCTTGAAGAACAAGTTTGGAGCCCAAATATTCCCCTCAAAATCAATCTTCAGATTTCCATAAACTGAAGTTTTAATTTCAAATCTAACTCCAAATCTAGTCTTTCAAAAAACAAAACAAAAATCTGCAGAAAAAGATAAAAAAAAAACATTGTTCCATTAGGAAGCTTTAGGAATTTTGATTTCTAGCTAGTTGATTCACTTCTTTTAGTTTAAAATTAGATAAGATGAGATTCAGAGACTGCTTCGGTTTGGGTTTTCAAGTTAGATTGGTTTTTTTAAGAGTCTCCTGATTGTTGAAGAGTTTCTGGAATGCCTAGGTGCAGCTTTAAGTGCATTTGAGTTTATTTGATCCGCTTGTGATCGAGTTTCTGGATCTGATTTGATTTCAAACTTCACTTGAGTTGCTAAATTCACTTTTTGGGCTGTTGTTGACCTTTGCTACTAATTGCTGCCTTAGCTGACCTCTTCTCCTCCGTTTCTATTTTATTTCCAGGTACACATTCTCGAGATTGGTTGGATGTAGCTTCGAATTGAAATGCTGAAACAAAAGGCTCAATTGTGAAGTGTGTGTGTGTGTTCAATTGTTGTACTAGAATAGACACTAGAAGATTTGTACTTATTTATGCTTGCCTTAGATCTGCATCTATTTTGTACAACTATACTTGAAATTGAATTGTACAACTCGACTGATTGAACTATTAGAGTATTAGTTTAGTTTCATTTATGTGTAGTATAATTTTGAGGTTAGAAGAACCCTGAACCAGGAAAGTGGTTTTGGAATTCATGAACTTCGGTTGTATTAATAAAAAATGAGATGAAATCAGTACATATGTGTTTAGTCCAGTAGTTTAGTCTTACATTCTTAATCATATGTGTTTAATAGGGGTAGCTTCTGAGGTAATTTGAGATGTATGCTCATATTGCCATGCATTAGTTCACAGTTAGGAATCAAAAAAACAAATGTTCAGGCGTAATGGTGTCCGCATGCTCTAATCATTTCAAAATTGTTGCTTAAGCCCTGTTGTTTAGTAAACTGTTAGATGTTTAGTTGTGTCGATGTTAACCATTGTTTTTTGAATCAAATTGTGATTAATATAAGCAGTTCGTTGGTAGTTTAAACAGTCATCATCATGTTGCCTTGAATACATTAAAGTGATCTATTGACGAGAATCCATGTTCGGTAAATTGCGCTTTCTGCTGGAAATAATTCATCAGTTTTTCTCTAAGTTTATTTCACTGTGAATCTGGATTGAATTGGGCCAGTGCAGAAAGTATCCAGGCTCATTCTCCTTTTATTTAGTGGGTATGACTTTTTAAGTAGCCTAATTGAAGGCTTGGGCCCAAAGACCATATCTGAAGCCCAAACTGGCAAGTTCAGGAACGAGACAGCCAATCATGCGAAAGACAAGGATTTTAAAATGTGATGATTACAATAAAATTCAATTATAACTTTTACTTTCATTATTAGAGACGAATAAAGTAGAAAATCGTAGTTGCTTTTAGGTTTTCCCTTTAAATAATAAATGAGATGAGCCCGCCAAATAAAAAATACACAAATTGAGGGGCACTCGATAAATGTTTGGGTTAAGATACTTAGATCTAGGGACAGGCTGTTTCGCGAAGTTCACGGCCCTCCACAAATATAGTAACGTGTTAGTCTCTTTAGGCACGTATTTTAATAACGTTACCTTCCTAAGTTCGGGTGCATATTTATGTGACCCAAATCCAAATCTCAACAAAGTCTAAATGCGTCAACAATTACGGGTGCATTTATGTGACGTGGTTCGACATACATTTTCACGACGTTACAATTCTCGTTAAAATAATAATAAAAGTGGTTTGAGGTTAAAATCACATAAGCTAAAACATGTTTTGAAATCAGATAAATCCAAATATAACAGTTGAGCGACCGTGCTAGAACCATAGAACTCGAGAATGCCTAACACCTTCTCCCGGGTTAACAGAATTTCTTAGTCGGATTTATGGTTCGCAGCTGTTAACATAGTCATATTTTTCCTCGGTTCGGGCTTCAATCGGTGACTTGGGACACCATCAATCTCCTAAGTGTCGACTCTGAAATCTTAATAATAAATTCCGTTCCAATTGTCCTTTAATTTGAAAAACTCATTTATGCCCTTGCGGGTGTAGTGAAAAAGGAGGTGTGACAGCTCCAGGTGTTGACTTTTGTAACTTTTTTAATAATGACCTAAATTTAGTCCTTTGTTATCGCGGGTGATTCCTAAGGCTTATTTTGAAATATTTGGTTGGTAATTTTGTAGATATTTTTAGTTTGGAGGAGTGTTTGATAGGCAAAGTTGTGATTGAATTGTGAGTGGCTTTTGGTTCGAGGTAAGTTACTTTTCTAACCTTGTGGGGTAACTCCTCTTAGGATTTGGTAATATTTTATATATGAGCGTTGTGTACGTGAGGTAACGAGTGCGTACACGGGCTATTATTGAAAACCTTCATTTTCATTAAGCAAATATATGCTTTCCTTTAATTGAGCAACACTAGCATATGTAACTATCCTATTTAGTTTAGGGAAGCATTCCTACGTGCCTTGATTATCTTAACTGCCTTGTTTAAACTGCCTATCTGAACTATGTGTAGCATGTTAGTGAAATTTTCTATTCTTCCTTGACTCGGACTTAGCTTAAATTGTGGTTTTTTTTTGTAGCTGTTATTTCTGTTGATTGAGCTGCATATTTACTTTGGGACTACGGAATGGTATTTCGATAGATCCCCCTATTCTGCATATTTACTTTTGGACTACGGAACGGTATTCTGGTTGATCCCCCTACCCATTTACGTTTGAGACTATGGGACGGTATCCTTAGAGATCCCCTATTGTTATCTCTGTGTTTTGAGTTGTTGTTCTTCTATGCTTACATTATTGTTAAATTTAGTATTTATTCTTATTACTATATTTCATTCTGTTATATTTTATTATATATATATACACACCAATAGGGCCCTGACCTGATCTCATCACTACTCAACCCAGGTTAGGCTTGACACTTACTAGGTACCGTTGTGGTATACTCATGCCCTTTCCTGCACTTGTTTTCCATGTGCAGATCCATGTACTAGATATAAGCCTCGAGTCTAGCTGTGTGGTTGCTGCTTCAGGAGACTTCAAGGTACACCCGGTCGTGTCCACAGACCTTGGAGTCTCCTTCTATCTCCTATGTTCATTTTCTTCTTTTCCGTAGAATGATGTATAGAACTAATAGGACTTCTTAGAAGCTTGTGGCGTTGCGATATTCCAGGTTTTAGGAAAAGTGATTATTGTATATGTCGAGTAGCACTGTTTCTAGTTTTTATTAATTATATTCGTTAGTTGTTATCTTTGAGTTTCTATTTCTGCAACATTAGGCTTATCTAGTTTTAGAGACTAGGTGATGTCACGATAGTTCACGGAGGGAGAATTTGGGTCGCGACAGTTATCATAGGTATTGTTTCGGTTTGCCATAGAAATTCTTCAGTTCTATTTGATCCGGCTTCTACTTATTCCTATGTGTCATCCTATTTTGCTTCATATCTGGTTGTACCTCGTGATATTGATTATGTGTCCACACCTGTGGGATATTCCATTATTGTAGATCGTGTCTATCCTTTGTGTATGGTTACTATTGGGAGTCTTGAGACTAGCGTAGATGTTCTACTTCTTGATATAGTATATTTTGATGTCATCTTGGGTATGGATTAGTTATCACCTTATCATGCTATATTGGATTGTCACGCCAAGACTTTAGCCTTGTTGATATAGTATATTTTGATGTTCTACTTCTTGATATAGTATATTTTGATGTCATCTTGGGTATGACATTAGCCTTGTTGGGGTTGCCTCGATTAGTGTAGAGGGGGACTCCTATCCATTCTACCATCAAGGTTATCGCATATAAGAAGGCTTGGCATATTGTCGAGAAGGGGTGTTTAGCTTATTTGACTTGTGTCTGTGATTCTAGTGCGGAGGTTTCTTCCATGGAATCAGTACTAGATGTTCATGAGTTTCAAGAGATGTTCCCACAAGATTTGTAGGGGACGCCACCCGACAAAGATAGTGACTTCTGTATTGATTTGCCCCCTAGACTCAGCCCATTTCTATTCCACCATACTGTATGACCCAGCCAGAGTTGAAAGAATTGAAGGAGCAGAAGATTTCCTTGATAAAGGCTTCATTAGACATAGTGTCTCACCCTAGGGTGTGCTTGTGTTGGATAGATGAGAACGTGCATAGATTACACGCAATTGAAAAAGTCACAATCAAGAACAAGTATCCATTGCCGAGGATTGATGACTTATTTGACCATTTTTAGGGTGTCAAGGTGTTTTCAAAGATTGATTTGAGGTCTAGTTACCATCAATTGAGTATCTTATGTCCCTAAGATAGCTTTTCGGACTCGGTATAGGCATTATAGTGGAGGCGGTGTCATTCGCCCGTCGGATAGTTCTAGGATGGGGAGGCTCGGTTGTTGGGTACAGATTTGGTATAGGATGCCTTGGATAAGATGAAGATTATTAAGGATCGACTTCACACAACTCAGTCTAAGTAGAATAGTTATGCCGATCGTTGAATTTATGATGTTTCATTCATGGTTGGAGGGAGGGTGTTGCTCCGAGTTTCACCCATGAAGCGTGTAATAAGGTTCGAGGAGAAGGGATCTTTGAGATTCTTGAGAGAGTGGGCGAGGTGGCTTATAGGCTCGCATTTCCACCTAGTTTATCAGCAGTCCATCCGGTATTACATGTGCCTATGCTTTGGAAGTATCTCGGTGATTTGTCCCATGTGTTAGATTTCAACTCAATCCAGTTGGACAAGGATTTGACTTATGAGGAGGAACCAGTGGCTATTCTAGACCGACACGTTCGACCGTTGTGGTCAAAGAGTTACCCTCAGCCAAGTCGGATATATGGAATAGATATCCAAAACTTTTCACCAGTCCGAGTACTTTTCTATGTCCATTTGAGGACGAACGATTATTTTAGAGGTGGAGAATGTAATGACCCAATAGGTCATCTAGTGATTTAAACCTTAATTATGTGTTTTGGAACCTCAAATATCTCATTTTAGCCTTCTTCGATTTGCATGCGCAGTCTATGTCTTTTCCCGGAAGGCTTTTATGTTAAAAATTGATAAAATGTGAAATTTTTTCCTTAAAAGTCCATTTGAGTTGACTTCGATCAATGTTTGAGAAAATAGAACTGGATTCATATTTTGACGATACAGGTGGGTCTGTATCAAGATTTGGGACCTGGGAGTATACCCAGAATTGAATTCGGAGGTCCCTAGCTCAAGTTATCATTTTTTGTCGAAAGTTGAAGGTTTAAAGAGTTTAAAATTTTGACCAAGGTTTGACTTTATTGCTACAAGACTGGATTTTTGGTTCCAGAGCTTGTTGTAATTTCATTACTATATTTATGACTTGTCTACAAAATTTGGTGAAAACAGAGTGGCTTGACGTGATTCGGATGTCCGGTTGTTGAAATAGAAGTTCTTAAGTTTCATTTGATTTGGTGTCCAATATAGTTCTAGGTGTTATTTTGGTGCTTTGATCGCGCAAGCGAATTTGTATCATGTTTTCTGGACTTGTGTACAAATCTATTTTGGAGCCTCGAGGGCTCGGGTGAGTTTCGGATAGGCTACAGAAGGTTTATAGACTTAGGATCATATCTGATGCATGTTATTTCTGGTGTCTGTTGCAGATCTCGCATTTTCAAGATCTAGCTTGCATTTGCGAGCCTGGCATGGCTAGGGGGTCCTCGCATTTGCAAGGTAAAGCTCGCATTTGCAAACTTGCCAATTCCGTTTTTGCAAAGGCAGAGTCGCATTTGCGACTCAACATATTATTGATGATCTTCGCATTTTGCGAAGTGTAGGTTCGCATTTGCGATGACATCAGGATTTGCATTTGGGGCCAATTGATCACAATTGCGATCACTGGGATTCTGAGAAGAGTTTGCAATTTCTACCTCTTTCTCGCTATTTCGAATAAGATATCCCAATTGCGACATCTGTAGCTGGGTAAAATCTGAGTTTGACGGGATTTTCCTCATTCTTTCCAATTCTCAAACCTAGAAACCTTAGAGGAAATTTTTCCAAGAGCTCTTCCTGAATTCATTGGTAGTGATTCTAAATGATTTTCTTTCAATTACCCACTACATTTTATAAGATTTAAACCTAAAATCTCGAATTTTCATGGTAGAAATTGGGATTTGGGTAGATGTAGGAATTTTTGTAAAATTGGAACTTAGACCTCAAATTGAGATCGTATTTCGAAACAAATTACATAACCGGGCTCAGGGATGAATGCGTAATCGATTTTTCTCAAAATTTTAGGTTTGGACCAACTGGCGGCAGTTAACTTTTTTTCTTTCAATATTGACCTAAATTGAATCTCTTCACTTGTGGGTAGTTCTAAGGCTTATTTTGAATCGTTTGGTTGTTGAATTGCTAGGTTTGATTGGTTCGGAGGCATGTTCGAAAGGCAAAGCCATGGTTGAGCATTGAGTTAGTTTTGGACCAAGGTAAGTGTTGAGTTTAATCTTGATTTTAAGGAATTAGGAATCCCAGACTATGTGCTATGTGAAATTCATGTGTTACGGTGTATATGCAAAGTGACGGGTGCTTATACGTTATTGAATTACTTATTTCCCTGATTTTACGCTTTTCCTAAATTATTCCTTCCATGCCTTAACAGTTACGTACTTTAAATGCCTACTACGTGTTAATCATTATTTCTTGTGTTAAAAATGCTAGACTTTTTCATGCTTTCATGACTCGCTGCTATTTTCCTTAATTGACTTACTTGAACCTTTTAATTGTCATCTACTGGACTTGTCTTGCCGTATAATATTAATATGTGAATTCCTAAGTTGTACGAGGCTTCCTTTCTGATTCAACTTATATTCATCAATCGTAGAGGTTCTTGTGATTCGAATTATTGATTTGATTATACTCGTTGAATATTTGATACTTATATGCTTGGATCGGGTTGCACGCCATAATAGGTAAAATAAAGATGGATTGATATGGTAAAATTATACTGATATGGTGGGATTAGGTTGCACGCCGTAACATGTGAAATAAGGGTGGATTGATACGGTAAAATAATAGTGAATTATGATATTGGTTTTGTTATATGGTGGGATCAGGTTGTGCACTGCAACATATATATTTATTTATAATTGTTGATATTGCTATTGCAGAATAAGGGAAGATTGTGTTTTACGGTGGGATCGGATTGCACCGCAACGGTCTATATGTTTCTATTTCCTTGTGTTGTGTTGGTTTTCGGCATTTCTCATACGAACCCATAAGGATTGGTAGTTCTGAACTTCACTGGTTTCTGTTTGAGGATTGAGATATTTCCTTTAGTTAGTTGCCTTATTTTGTTCCGTATTTTTTTCCTGTCTTTATTTTATACTGCATATAGGTTATAGTGTAAGTTACTTGCCTTAACCTCGCCACTACTTCGTCGAGGTTAGGCTCGACACTTATAGAGTATATGGGGTCTGTTGTAATCATACTACACTCTGTACTTCTTGTGCAGATTTTAGAGTCGTTCCTAGTGGCAGTAATTAACGTGCTCATGTTGGCTAGCATTGTGGATATTTGAGGTACGGTTGTTCAGCATCCGCAGCCCCTAGAGTCCCCTTTCTTTTTATTAGTTGTGTACTTTCCTCTGACAGCTTTATGTTTTATTCAGACCTTTTTTTGTAGTATTCTAGTAGCTCATGCACTTGTGACACCAGGTCCAGGGTTGTATTAGATATTTCAGCTTCATTATTATCATTTAATTTGAACTGTTGAAAATAAATAAATTATTCTAACGTTGGCTTGCCTAGTAAGTGAAATTTTAGGTGTCATCAAAACCGAAGAGTGAAAATTCCGATTCGAGACATAGATGCTGGCAATTAGTGAGGTATGATCTTGATATCTATGTCATTCACTACAAAAAAACAGTCAAATTGCGGCTGTTATTTTTACAAATTGCAGAGGTTGATAACTCCCGCAATTTGTAATTGCAACAGTTCACCAAAGTGCTGCAAGAACGTTCGCCGCAATCAATTTACTGCAGTTCTATCATGACAGCTGCGATGACTGCCGCAATTAATTAGCAGCAGTTATTTTGCTGCAGTTGAACCCCTGTAAAATGATTATTAAATTATAAAAAAAAAATTGTACAAGTTACGGCAGTCTAAACCCACGCAATTCATTGAACATTTGAATTTCTTTTACTGCATTTATACAAATATTGAACTTTGAATATTATCTACTAATAAATCTATCCACACCATAATCTAACCAAAAAATAAAATATTTATCAACACTTATTAGAAATATCAACATATTTAGCATCACAAAAGTATTACTTTCATATATAAATGACAGGGCTACAAAATCCTCAAAGCAGATTTAGCAATGTTTCTAGCTGCATACAAACTAAATTTTTACATAAAACATTCACCCTAGTCATTCTAACATTCACCCCAATCTCATAATTACATAGTCATAATTAATTATCTAATTCAATTTGAAAGAACATCAATTACATAGTCATAATTAATTATCTAATTCAATTTGAAAGAACATCAATTGTTGTCACTTGGATTACTGCCATCAGATGATCTTCTTGCACATATGTGTGATAGGGATCCACTAGCTGCATCTCTGGGCTGCAAACAAAATAAAACAATAAGATCTTTTGAATGCAAACTATAATTTGATTTATTTCTTGAGCAGTACAAATATAACTATAATCCCAGAAATAAGAAATATCAGTTGACAAGTGAGGCTTGCTCAGTTGGTAAAGCACCTTCACCTACGACCGTTAGGTCGTAGGTTCGAGTCACCAGTGAGGGGAAGTGTGGAAGCACTATAGATCCTCCTAATTTGGGAGGGGTTTAAAAAAAAAAGAAATATCAGTTGAAAAATAAATCACAAGTTTATTTACCGTTGTAGAGAAGAAGCAAAGAACCCCGCAAATTGTTTCGGTATTGTCCCTTCTTTCATTATCATATATGCTTTGAAAGCATTCATCATTTGCCTGTTGGAATTTGCTATTTCTTTGTAGTTCTCTTGGCTTTGGTTGTGAGCCTTCACAATTTATTGTAGTTCTCTTGGCAATGATTCAAACATGAAGCATCACTACTTGAAGCATTAATACCACAAAAATGAGGTCTTGCACGTTTAAAAACTTTGTTGGGGACAGCTCCTAATTCTTAGGACCTTACCCTTCCAGAGTGCTCTTTTCCTAGCATTTTACCAACAGCATCATTCGGCGAAACTTCATACTCATCCACCGTACTTTGGCTCAAAGCAAACTCAAACTTCTCCTACATATTATTTGTCACAACATTAATAAGTAACTAAATGCATACTAAGACAAACCAAAAAAGATCTTCGTTTCAAGTCCAAAAAACAATATTGTGAATGAATGAATATGATTTTACTGTATTTCTAGTATTTGCTTATGTATTTGTTTTTTCAGGTCAATATTAGTATATTGACTACATCTTAATGCTAAAATAGCTGAGTTGTCCGAAGGATTCTGTCATATTTAGGCTATTTTTATAGTGTCCTCCTTTATTTGGGCTAGGGTCCGGCTATGCTGTGTAAAGCTTACATAGGCATTTTTTTATTTTTCTCTAATTCCCCCGAATTCTTGTTTGGTTGATTGAAATATTATTTGTCTTTGTAGATCTTTAAGAAGAATCCAACTAAGATCAAGAACTATGGTATATAACTTTTAATGGAGTTATGGAACAGTTGTACAGTGAGATGGCTTCACGTCACATGGTCTGCCATGGTTGCATTCAGTTCATCAAGACAACCACTATTCTAGCTAAGTTGTTTAGGAGGAGAGCACCTAGTAGTTCCATGGCCCCAAAATCAAGTTCCCATTGGTGTTCAAGAAAGTCAGACCACTAGGTAACTCAAGACAACATACAAGGCTAGCAGACCCAACTTGTTCATGTAACATGTTAGGTCATAAGTTAATTGAGAAGCAACTTCGAATTTACGCAAATTTTGTTGCACTAGTTGGCATATTCGACATTAAACAAAAACCTTCGTGTCTTTTTCTTTTATTATAATTCTAGCCTTCTAGTTATCAGACAGGCTCTTCCTTTCCAAGTCCTAAAAAAATGTTTGCTTCGACAATTTCAGTTAAATTTATGTGTTCTCTCAAGGTTTCTTTTTGGGTCATGATTTTGTTATGATGGTAGTTGTCATCATATGCCACCGCATTTCTAATAGGCTACGTCTAGCCATCTATCAATTGGTGCCACTTTGTTAATTTTGCTATCGAATATTTAAGTTCTCTTTGTAGTAAATAACAACGCAAACAAAAGCACGTGCCTCGAGTATGTCCCAGGTGATCAAGTCAGCCAGAAATTATGGTTGGCTAAAACTACATTGATTTTTACTAGAAAACGAAGTCTGAATCTTTTTATTAACTCTTGTCGGACAAAAATACTTCCTACTAACTATACAAACTTTTTTTGTTGTAAATAACTGTTTTTTAAGGGACAAAATCAATTTTTTCACCTATTGTTAGTTGCGGTAAAACGAAGAAATATCAGCTTACAATCATAATTTACAGTGAAAGAAATATTCCAAAACATTTTGAACAAAAAGAATAGAAAATATATGTTAGCGACGACTGATACAATGTGTCCATATTGAAAGGTAAATCACATATTCACATTTCAACATTGGGGAGCGCGACCAGCGCTCAACAGAGATACCCCAGTTAATCAAGTCTACACAATATCGTCTACCTACTCACTAATGAATAAAGAGAATAATACATTCCATTAAGTAGATAGTAAGAGGTCATGTGAACAACACTAGTTCATTTCCATATGTTACATCATTAACAAGTCTCCAAAATAATACACTACAATCATAGTTAAAGTGAAACAGGTGATACGATTACAATACTTTTTTGTTTGACTTTCCCATAATAAAATACAACTCACACTATGCCTGCAGAGCCTCTAACAGAAATAAAAGAGTGCTATAGCAGTACCGACAACAAAGCTCCGATAATACCTCAAAATACTATGTACAAAGGACAAGAGATACAGGACCCAAAATGAAAGTGAGGCTCACCAAGTCAGCTGATGAGAGGGTGCGCTGCTATCATTGATCAATACCACCTGTTATGCAACCACCTGCATCCATTAAATATGTAGCGCCCTTGACAAAATGGACGTTAGTACATATGGAATATTACTAGTATGTAAAACTAAACACACTCTCAGTTGGAAGAGTACCAGTAAATGAAGAAGGAAACATGAAATCAATAAAAGACTCAAACAGTATCAAGGTGACAAGTTAGGGGAAAGGTAAATTTCAAGTAAGTTCCAATATTTTTAAGTTGGGAGATCTTTAGTACGAATACATCATCGTGTTTTAGCATGGAGTCCGATTTCAACCCGATTGACTAAGTCGTCTCACCCCGAGACATCCACTCATAATACCACTATGTGCGCAGCATGGGGTTCGCTATCGGCCGGATCGGCTAAGTCGTCTCACCATAATGACGTGTGGGTCGACATCACATCTCATCTCGCTAGCAATAATCTCATTCCATTTAAGGGGAAACATCTCAACACATCAATTTTATCCCATATAAGGGGAAACAACCTCATCACAATATCACGGGAATTTACCCCTCAATCACTCCTACACCGGCACGTGTAGTTTCGGAGTTAGGTTACTTTGACCTACCCTTCCTCAGTGACTAAACGACACTCCCAAAGCATTTATTATTTAAATGATTTACCACTCATTTCATAATCTCTTACATATCATTCATTTCATCGGCACCAATTGTGACGAACTAAACCGATGGGCAACGAAGGGTGCCCAAATCCTACATGTCGAACATCCTTAAGTATGTATCTAAGATATAAACATAAATAACATACATGAGGGAAACCTATCCAAAAGACATATATACATATACATATCTATGCAGAATATAGTGGGCGAGCCGGCAAGGCTGCTATAGACAACTATATACCCAAAACTGGAAGCCGGCAAGGCCACATACTATCTAACTATATATGACTGTCTACAGATCTCTAATAGAAATACAATTATACAAAGACAGGACTGAGCCACGTCATACCAATATATACATACAAGCATATCGTACCAAAATCAAAAACAGTTCTGGATCAAGTGGAGCATGCCATCTCTCGCTGATCAAGTATCCTAAGAGGGGACTGTCGGCTTGCCTACCTGCACTAGAAAGCATGGAACGCATGCCCCCAGAAATAGGCGTTAGTACAAATAATGTACTGAGTATGCAAGGCATGAAAATTAATACATAAAAGACATATATGGTTTGTATGGAAAGTCTTAGAGTTGAGATGTCTTGTATTTAATGAATTAAGTTGCCACCTAATAAGAAATGACTAAGAGTCATTTGCTTAAGGAGTGGCTTGCTGCCACATGGGGATGGAGGCGGAAACTTTTAATCTCTATCCACATATTAGGTAATTGGGTAATGTTCCGTTACCCGGTAATTAATTAATTACTCGCATGATTAAGAATTATCTCAAATTACTTAAAATTTTATATTTTTAATATACTTTATACATCATATCACGGCATATGGTACCTTGTATGATACTAGTTCATAAATATCGGGTATTACAGCTCGGACCATATTTTATCCCAAATAAACAACCTTCAATGAAACTCATTTTCTTCAATTTTTGTACCCTTTTATCCTTAATGGCACTTACTTATCACTTGTTATAAATAGCATAAATATGCTAACCTCAAGATAATCTCATCCCCGGGTCTATGTCAAGTAACTGAAGACAAAACTTTAACGTACGAAAACGCAAGATGTAACATCCTTCCCCCCTTAAAAAATTCATCCTCGAATGTTTAACTCCCCGGGATCTACATAACTTTGGCAGAGTCGCCTTTTTAACAATACTACCACCAAATCTTCCTATATAAATGATCACGCTCAACCGAATCTCGTAAAAGACTACACCGGCGTTGCAAATATAATCTGAGTATTGAAGCCCAGAGTCGAACCTCAGAGAATTAACCTATCAATCACTCTTGTAAGATTTACTCAATTCAAACAATCACTTTCCCAAACTTTTTGATTCACAGTGGTCGATTTTTCTAACAACTAACGATTGAAGGTAAAAACTGGAAATTAGCTGAACTTGAATTGTAAGCAGTTTGAATAAGGTCTAAGGCAATGGTTTACCCCGTTTTTTATTTCCTTGGTTGCATAAATCTTATAACTACGATTTGGTTATCTCTATCAATCATGAACACTCAAGCTATCGTAGGTCTTTTTCAAGTAACTATGACAATCTACTAGACACACTCTCTCAAGTTATGCTAGCTAATTTCACAATACAGTTCACTTAGATTGCATCAGAAGTATCGTTATCTCTAAATCAACCTCTAAACCCTCGGTTATGACTCTCGTCTATACTCCGGGAGTGATGTTGTTCATAAAATCACCTAAATATACACTCTCTCTCTCTCTCTCAAGTAGATACATACTAAATAGGAACGAATAATTGAGGGCCCTTTTCAACGAACCATAATCAAAACACGTATGAACAAATAGAGATTAACAACCAAACCAAATTATATTAATCAAACAACCAAGTTATCCCCGATGGGTTCCACCAAAATCTTAGATTAAGATACTTAGTTACTCATAACAATGGGGGAACAAACTAAATTAATAATCATCATAACTACCAATAAAAATCAAAAGAAAAGAAGAAATATGGTTTGTGTATTCTCTCACAATTATTTTTCCTTCAAAGAACTCTAAAAACTGAATACATGCCTCCAAGGGGTGAAACCTAGTGACTAAAATAGGTTTTTGGGCTAAAAATCACGATTGGACAACTCTATCCCTGAAGCTTCGCACGCCTACCGCGGTTCTGCCGCGATCGCGGTAGAACCGTAGCCAATCGACCCCTCTGAATCTCATGTTGTCCACGACAGTCATTCACCGTGGTTCTGCCGCGGTCGCGATAGAACTACGGCAGTACTCATATTGTGAGTCTTCAGCCTTTTTCTGCATAGGTCACTTGGGATTTTTCACAGTTGGCCTCTTTTTCTTAATTATTGACTCCAAAAGTACTCCCTAACCTTCCCTAGTCATATATAACCTGCAAATTATGAAAAACACTAATAAGAGCATTTTGTTATCACTTTCATTACCAAAATATTGCAAGAAGGTGGTTATTTAGGGCTTGAATATAGTTAAATTCACCTATTATCAACGCCCCACGCTTACACTTTTGCTCGTCCTCAAGCAAGCTAAACCACACTTTTAGGCCTAACTGTTTGATGCATTAACCCCAGATATGTCTCACACGCCATTTTGATGAAACAACCTAAGCAATGCAACAGTCATACCCCAGATGCGGACTCTACTGTCATGACACACTCGTGCTCACTCTAGTTACTCTAACAGAGGTGAAGACTTACTTTTTCTTCCTGAGTCACATTCCCTCACATCAACAGTCTGAGAGAAGTTCCACGCACATAAAATTCAAACAACAAGGAACCAAATATATAAAGAATTCACTCACTCTCACCAAAGAACATTCACATGTCACACAGACACACCATAAGCTTTCCTCTAGTGTAGTACTCTACTAGTCGAGCTGTTCCAGTCAAAGATCAAGAGGTCTTTATTTGATTGTAATGTAGGCTAAGGGACGGGTAGGATACATTTGGGTGTAGTGACTAACCTCCCTAAGCACTTTTAATACATACTTCCTTTATCTCGATTTCCCTGCTCAGCCCAATCATTCCTCCAAATTTTATTTCACAAGTCACCCCCATTTTTCCTTAGGTGCACTGGCTTCTTGTTTTCTCTTTTTTTTTTCTTTTTTTTCTTTTTTTTTGTTCTCTTTGTTCATTTTTTTAAATTTTATTTTCTTCTACAAAACCAGTGCACCATGCAACTTTCCATTCTTGATTCCCTTTTCTTTTTCGCTAACTCCCTACCACCCCACACTTTGACTTTTATATGTTCTTTAGTGATTCAAGTACTACTGGGAGGTATAGGTTCAAACAATCAAGCTATTCAAACACAGGGCTATAGGTCAATATAGGGTTATCAAAGAACAGGCTTCAGGCTCAAAGGGGTTAACCATGGCAATATATATATACAAGTGGATTCACAATTATACAGGCTTACACAAAGAAATGCCTTAATCCTTTCTAAAACCAAACAGCTTCTATTTCGCTTTGCAAACATACATGGCAAGTTCTAGGTATCGCATGCAAGCACGGAATGCAAGTAAAATATCTCTCACACACTTATCATGTAACTCATTCTGAATCAGTTTATCAACACACTCATACGATGGTTCAAGCGAGATAAGATCTGCAAAATTAAGGCATAGATTTACAGGTCCACAACTGAGCCTAGACATCACACTCTCAAGTTCATTTTAGTTGTTTGCAGGTGTCAACATCAAGGGTTGCATTCTAGCCTTCACCCATCTTAGTCCTACAACTACAAAAGGAAAATATACCTAACCCGGTTCAAGATAACCATTGGAAAAGAACCGTAGTCAAAAGAAAAACCAAGGGGGACTTAATACACTACCTAAAAAGGAAAAAGAAATCTACTTGGACTACTTCCCTCAAGAGTATTGTCCAAGTGGTCTGTCCTCAGGAAGAGTCATCTACCTTTGTTTTTTTTATGTATCCGACTTGGACCCTCAAGAGACCCGTCGACAAGTGTCCGTCATTGGGCCAAGTCAGGTACTCCTAATATGTCTACCATCAGTTATATACAACAACAACATTTCCATGCTACAACAATCACAATATCTATATACATTACAACACATAAACAGAGTAAGTCTCCCGCCCTACACTTAAAATCATGGTATGTCCCCATGTCATATCAATTAAATAAAGCGCAGAAGGGTAAAAAGACTTCCTTGAGACTCAATTTGAGTCGAAGATGGTGCTGGGGTCCACATTGCAAGCTCTCCCCAACGCACGGAACCATGATATGAACCGTCCCTCAGACCTGGCCTGCCTCTGAGACATGGCATCCATCCGTGTGTGTAGGCTATCAACTGAGGTCCGTAGATCCGCGACCTCTTCTTCTATGGAACGTAGCATTGGCTTGGTAGATTGAGACCTGGAGAAGCCTGCCCTAGTATAGGGGCGCCGAAAGGGTCTGGCACTGTCAGTACACCATCTAGATGGTGCGAGGGGAATCGCGGTATCATCATCATCATCTATTTCAATTGTCGTCCTTGTGCCCCTGCCCACTCTGATGCGGGAAGCTCGAAAAAGTGCTTCAGGTGCCATTGTCCCATCGGTAGGATTAGTGGGGACATTCTTCCATAAGCACACTTGAGTCACCAAGGAAGGGAAGTAAAACCCCTTTGACAACAGTGGTCCTTGCAAGACCAGTTCATCATCAATGACCTCTGCTGCGTCAAAATCCTTCTTTGTGATGAAGCACCATGTCAGTAGGGCCTGTTGAAGTTCACGCCCGTCGTGTTGCTGGAAGATGACCGTCAACCAACACTTAGCCAAGTGCGTGAAATAGTTTGAATTCATGGTGATGTGGTTCTTTATCCAAGTTGGTAGCCCCCAGCACAAATGACCTCGGTCATAACTTCCCACGTGACATCTGGTTGGTCATGGTAATAGTCAACATCACATGTGAACTCGGGCAGCTGCAAGGCCCGGTGAATATAGGGAATGTGGGTTGGGACTACTGCACCCCGCACAATCACATCTCGACCTAAGTTAGCAGGGCAGTTCGCATAGAACTCCCTAACAATCATCTTGTTGACCGGGCAGGGCTCATCAAAGAGGAATTCCATCTGCCTCTTCCGCATTTCATCATACATTTCCTCATTTTCCACGCGGAGAGCTGCTCGGTCAATCTGAATTTCAGGAATGAAGTTCTTTCCAGCCTTAGCATTAAAATCATCCTCGGCTAGTTCCGAGACGAACCTGGACTCACCATAAGTCAGATGTTGAGATGTGCCATCCCTTCTCCTTTGCCTTTTGGGAGCCATAGTACCTGCAGAGAGTTCAAACAACCCATCAAATTCATCCAAAATAGTTCCAAACAGGTGGTTACTCAAACTTCGCCACCCGATGGCAACAAAACAACAACCCCCTTTGAGTTCATCGTTTCACACTAGCCCCCTTAGGAGGGTCGTGAAGTTCGCAGTATCCACCAAGGCCTCACTACATGACTATATACAATCATTGGCCTACACCACCCCACACTGCTCCTTCACCATGTTTCAAACAAATAGAACACCCTAAATCACCAAATACCACACCCCACAATTAGAAATGGGCATAATCCCCCACAACACCACAATAACTCCAGAATTTTGGCCAGCATAAGTCCTTGCAACAACTACACCCCAACAATAATTGCTAGGCCTCCAAAACATCCAAACAAGCCCTACAACTAAAGCATAATGGATACCCAACCCATTTAGCACCAAATAAACCCACAAGAATCAACTATAACTATATACAACAACAAAAAACAATAATTATAAAAAAAATTAACTTAATCTACTTAGGGTTTAGTTAGATGAACTTATATTAATTACACTAAGTTAGATGATGAAAGAGCGAAAAGTAAAGAGAAACTTACTTGTTGGGATTAGGGGAGTGCATAGTGAAGTTGGAAGATAGTGGGGAGGATAGTAATGGAGGAATTTTGAGTAAGAGTCATAGGGATTGCGTGAAGAAGATAGAAGAAAAGAGAAGATAGAGAGAAAAAAATAGATTGGGGGCATGGGGGATCTGTTGGGCTGAAGGGAAGGGTTTAGTGGTAGGTGGGGGGATATTTTGGGAAAGGAGGAATTTAAAACGGGTAAAGAAAATTGAAAAAAACGTACCTGGGCTATGAGCGCGGTCACCGCGGTTGAACCGCGGTGGACCAAGTTCAGAGGAGGGTCAGGACCGCATTTGAACCGCGTTCGCGGTGGTACCGCGAAATGATGGATTCAGATAGGGGACTCGATCGCGGTTTTACCGCGGACACGGTGGAACCGCGGTCGGAGCCCTTCTCTGATTCTGACCGGCTTTTTTTTCGTTATGAAGAGTATACTTACAACAATTTCATGGGTTGCCTCCCATGCAGCGCCTAATTTAACGTCGCGGCACGACGCACAAAGTTCATCCTTTGCTCCTCCGTCGCTTACTGGGGTTCTTTGAAATGGTTCACTATTGTATCCCCTTTTTCGTCCGCTATTCCAAGGTAATGTTTCAACCTTTGCCTATTGACGGAGAAATTATTTGTACCATCTTCAGACTCAATCTCAACAGCTCCACTAGCAAATATTTGCACCACTCTAAATGGCCCTGTCCATTGGAACTTTAACTTACCTGAAAATAATCTCAACCTTGAATTGTACAAGAGTACCAAGTCGCCGGGCTTGAAGTCTATATCCACAATGTGCTTGTTGTGCATTTTCTTCATTCTCTCCTTGTTGAGCCTCGTTCTTTCAAAGGCCTGATACTTGAATTCTTCTAACTCATGCAACTCAGTCAGTTTATTTTGCCCAGTTGTGTCAGGATCCATATTTAAATGCTTCAGTTCCCGCCAAGCTCGATGTTCTAGCTCCACAGGTAGGTGACAAGCCTTCCCAAATACCAACTTGCATGGGGAAATACATATTGGTATTGTGTACGCAGTTCTATAGGCCTAGAGTGCATCATCCAGCTTCTTTGCCCAATCAGTTCGGGTAGCATTCACCGTCTTGGTTAGTACACTCTTTATTTCCCTGTTAGATACTTCAACATGCCCACTGGTCTGCGGACAGTAAGGTGTGGCCACCTTGTGGGTACATCATACTTCGCAAGCAATTTTTTGAAGGCTTTGTTGCAAAAGTGAGTGCCTCTATCACTGATGATCGCCCTTGGTATTCCAAAATGGGTGAATATATTCTTTTTCACAAAACTTATCACCACTCTTGCATCATTAGTGGGCAAGACTGCGGCTTCCACCCATTTAAATACATAATCCAAAGCAACCAGTATGTATTTATTGCCAAACGAGCTAATGAAGGGACCCATAAAGTCAATCCCCAAACGTTAAATACCACTACCTCTTGAATTGGTTTCATGGGCATCTCATGGCTACGGGAAAGGTTCCCGGTTTACTGAAATTCATTGCAGCCCTTCACCCATAGGTACGCATCTCTGAACATTGTTGGCCAAACGAACCCGGCATCTAACACCTTTGCAGCTGTTCTGACTCCTCCAAAGTGTCCTCTATATGTAGATGTGTGACAATCATGCAAAACAAATAATTGTTCTATCTTGGGGACACACCTTCGGATCATATTATCAACACAGATTTTAAACAAGTAAGTCTCGTCCCAAAAATACATATGGCAGTCACGATAAAATTTCTTCTTTTTGACAGAGGAGAGATCATAAGGAACAATACCGCAGGCTAGGTAGTTTGCAAAATCTGCATACCATGGCGCTTCTTCTAAACTGGCTGCAAGCATCTGCTTGTCAAGAAAGGTTTCCAGAATCTCTTCGACCTCGACTGAATTTTTAGCCCCTTCAAGTCGTGATAGATGATCAACGACTTGATTTTTTATGCCCTTAAGGTCACGAATCTCGAGGTCGAATTCTTGCAACAGTAGCGCCCAGCGAATCAGGCGTGGCCTAGACTCTTTTTTCTCAATGAGGTACCTAAGAGTTGCATGATCAGTATATACAATTACCTTAGAACCAATCATATATGATCGGAACTTAGCAAATGCAAACACAACTGCCAACATCTCCTTCTCCATCATTGTCTAGTTGAGTTGTGCACCACTTAGCGTTCTGCTTGCGTAGTAGATCGAGTGCATCAGTTTATCCTTTCGCTGCCCCAAGACCTCTCTTATAGCATAGTCACTGGCATCGAGAATGAGCTCAAATGGTTGCACCTAGTCAGGAGCAACAATGATGGGGGCAGTTATCAGCTTCTTCTTCAACTCCTCAAATGCCAACCTGCAATCATTAAAAAATACAAAGGGCTGATCCTTTATAAGGAGTTTGCATAGTGGGTTAGCAATTTTGGAAAAATCTTTTATGAAATACCGGTAGAATCCGGCGTGTCCCAAAAAACTTCTCACCGCCTTGACCGAAGTGGGAGGTGGTAGCTTCTCAGTCACGTCAACCTTAGTATGGTCGACCTCAATTCCTTTCCTGGACACTCGAAGTCCTAAGAATATCCCTTCTTGTACCGTAAAATGGCACTTCTCCCAGTTTAGCACTAAATTTGTCTCCACACACCTTTTCATCACTCTACTTAGGTTGTGAAGACAGTCTTCGAATGAAACTACCACCACAGAGAAATCATCCATAAAGACTTCCATAAAATCCTCCACCATATCTGTGAAGATGGCTAGCATGCACTATTGAAAAGTCGTTGGTGCATTGCAAAGCCCAAAAGTCATTCTCGGAAAGGCAAAGATGTCATACGGACAGGTGAAGGATGTTTTCTCTCTATCTTCGGGGGCTATAGATATTTGATTGTACCCCAAACAACCATCTAAGAAATAGAAGTGGGATCTTCCGGCCAGCCTGTCCAATATTTGGTCAATGAAGGGCAAGCGAAATTGGTCCTTTCGGGTGGTAGTATTCAGTTTTAAGTAATCCATACAAATTCTCCACACTGTGAATGTACGAGTTGAGATTAACTCATTATTGTCATTTTTTACAATAGTCATCCCCCCTTTTTTCAGAACACATTGGACAGGGCTGACCTAATTACTATCATAGATGGGGAAAATGATTCCCGCATCTAACCATTTGATGACCTCTTTATTTAAAACCTCTTTCATGTTTCGTTGGTGTTCCCTGGAAGGTCTATGCCCCTCTTCCAGGAGAATCTTATGCATGCAGAAGGCTGGGCTGATACCCTTTATGTCTGCCGTGGTCCAGTCAATGGCAGTCTTGTTATCTTGCAACACCTGAAAGAGCTGTTTTACCTGCACATCTAGCAAATAGGATGATATAATAACATGCAAGGTAGAGTTCGGGCCTAAGAATACATACCTAAGGTGGTTTGGTAATGGCTTCAACTCCAGTTTGGGTGGTTCTTCTATTGATGGCTTTGCTGGAGGAGTGGCCCTTTTTTCTAGCTCAAGGGATTCGAACTAAGGTTCCCTTGACCAAAATCCTTGGCCTTCCAGTGCCATGACTCATTCAGCTAACCCTTCACCATCCATCTCTTCCACATTTGTCACACATGCCTCCAATGGATCATTAACTGTTAAGGCCCTATCATCTTCTTGCAAAATGAATATACTGCCTCTACTAAAGAGAAATTGTCATATTCACTGGGTCTCCTCATCGATTGCTTAACACTGAATATGACTTCTTCATCTTTCAGTCTCATTTTTAGTTCCCGAGTCTCACAGCCTATCCGTGCTCTTCCGGTGGCTAAAAATGGCCTCCCTAATATAAGGGGTATCTCCTCATCCACCTGATAATCTAGTATCACAAAGTCTGCATGGAACACAAACTTCCCCACTTGCACCAACACATCATCCAGAATACCCGTTGGTCTTTTCACAGTGCGATCAGCCAACTGTAGTAGATGGAAATCGGCCTAGCTCTTCCGATGCCCAATTAGTGTACAGAGCCAGCGACATCAGATTTATGCTGGCTCTTAAATCGCACAATGCCTTTACAAAGGCATAACTTCCGATTGTGTAAGGGATAGTAAAGCTACCTGGATCAGACATCTTTTGAGCCATCGGTTTTATTACCACGGCACTGCAAGTCAGTGTCAATGTCACAGTAGATAGATCCTAAAAATCAAATTTCCGCGACATGAGATATTTCATCATCTAGGCATAACCGGGCATCTCCGTCAGAGCATCCATCAAAGGAATATTCAACTGAATTTGTCGCAGCATCTCCATGAACTTTTTGTATTGATCTGCCTTCTTCTGCTTGACTAGTCTTTGAGAAAAGGGTGATGGTAGCACCCTTTATGCATTGTTCGCTGGCTTCTCTTTGTAAGATTTTTCTGTCACAATAGGCGACACCTATTCTGCAACTTTCTCATTCACCTTTTATTTTCCTTTTTCTTCCTGGCTCTGCTCAACCACCACTTCAGTGACTTCTGTTAGTTCTTCTACCTCTAATTGAACTGGAGTGGCTGGTGTAGTATTCTTACTAGCCTGCACAATTTCTTGCTCTCTATCTAAATCTCTACCATTCTTGAGACTGCCTGCCATCAGCTAATTTGGGTTTTGCTCCTTGGGATTATGTTTGTATCTGCAGTCAAGGTTCCTGGAGGACGATTGTTTAGAGCCATGGACAGCGGACCCAGCTGCGTTACAATATTCTTGATTGCAGAATCATACACTGCCAATTTTTCATGCACTTTATTATTCATCCCAATGAGTTGTTGAAGCATACCTTTAATCTCAACCATGTTGTTGTCTTGCTGCTGAGGGGGTGGTTGGTAAACCTATTACTGCTAATTCTGTTGTGGATAGCCCTGTATTTTCTGTTAAGGCACAGGCACTAACTAGTTTTGAGGGTGCATACCCCCAGTCTAATGCATATTAGGCATGTACTGCTGGTTTTGCTGCAGTCTCCACTACAGTGCTCCTTGTCTCTGACCCCCATAGTTGTTGACATAGTTCATATCTTCCCGTACTCCTTATGTTTCATCTTTGCCACTCCATGAACACACATAAGACTTATTAATGCATGACGTACATAGTCCACCGTTCCTTGTGTCAACTATATGCACCTATTTTGTACCATCTCATCAATATTCTTTATTAGTAAGCTTATCTGAGTCTGGTGTGTGGCCATGTTGTCTTCCTACAAATTATTGGGATCAAGTGGGACTGAATGCATTATGGGTGCCAATGTTGTACCTCTAGTCATCCACCCTGCATTTTGTGACATCTTATCAAGCAAAATTTTGCACTCGGTGAACGTTTTACTTAAAAAAGCACCTCCAGCTGAAGCATCCATGTCAGCCTTCAAGTTGTCAGCTAGACCCATGTAAAATCTCTGACTGAGCATCTGGTCTGGAATGCCATGATGAGGGAACTTCACCAGCATCCCTTTAAATCTCTCCCAGGTTTCTTGCAAGGATTCAGTGGAATGTTGCCTATACTTCAATATGTCATCAATCTGTTTTGCAGTCTTGTTAGGCAGATAGAACTTGTTCAGGAACTGCTTGACTAATTCCTCTCAAGTGGTAATGGAGTTTTCAGGGAGCAAATTTAGCCAAGTCTGAGTTGCCCCGGTTATTGAGAATGGGAACAATAGCAGTTTGATAGCTTCGGGGGTTGCATTAGGCTGCCTTTGAGTCATGCAAATTGACAGAATATTTTTCAAGTGTTGTTTCGGGTCATCAATGCTAGACCCCGAGAACAATCCCTTATTCTACAGTAGATGCAACATATTGTTGGTGATTTGGAATGTCAGTGCTTGAATCGCGGGCACAGCTATGGCAGTGGCCAGATTGTCAATTGTGGGTTGTGCCCAGTCATATAATGCAGCCTCAGGCACAAGAGGTGCCGCTTTTCTGACGTTTAAGTCGTCTTGCTCATTCCTGACGTTTCCATTAACATTATCTTGAATGTCAGCCAGGTCAATTTCGAGGTAGGTTGTTTGTTGAGAGGGTTAAAGTCTTTTGTCGGCACGATTCAATACTCGAAATGTCTTCGTGGGGTCTGAGAGTCGTTTAAGTAGTTCTCCAGTCCTCGAAGAAATTCTAGGCATACACCTGCTTCCCACTAGATTTCGAACGTTAGAATTTCAATGAACAGATTGGTGTAGAGAAACTGATTACATTTAGAATCTTTGTTTTTGTTTTAATGGTAATTGATAACACCATTAACTCCTCGGCAATGGTGCCAAAATTTGATCACGCTCAACCGAGTCTCGCAAAAGACTACACGGGCGTTGCAAATATAATCTAAATATTGAAGCCCATAGTTGAACCTCAGAGAATTAACCTATCAATCACCCTTGTAAGATTTACTCAATTCACACAATCACTTTCCTAAACTTTTTGATTCACAATGGTTGATTTTTCTAACAACTAAAGATCGAAGGTAAAAACTAGAAATTACCTGAACTTGATTTGTAAGCAGTTAGAATAAGGTCTAAGGTAGTGGTTTCCCCCGTTTTTGATTTCCTTGGTTACATAAATCTTATAATTACAATTTGGTTATCTCTATCAATCATGAACACTCAAGCTATCATAGGTATTTCTCAAGTAACTGTGACAATTTACTAGACGCACTCTCTCAAGTTACGCTAGCTAATTTCACAATACAATTCACTTAGATTGCATCCGAAGTATCATTATCTCTAAACCAACCTCTAAACCCTCGGTTATGGCTCTCATCTATACTTCGGGAGTGATTTTGTTCATACAATCACCTAAATATGCACTCTCTCTCAAGTAGATACATACTAAATAGGAACGGATAATTGAGGGCCTTTTTCAACTAACCACAATCAAAAGACGTATGAACAAATAGATATTAACAACCAAACTAAATTTTATTAATCAAATGACCAGGTTATCCCCAACGGGTTCTACCAAAACCTTAGATTAAGGTATTTAGCTACCCATAACAATGTGGGAACAAACTAAATTAATAATCACCATAACTACCAATAAAAATTAAAAGAAAAGAAGAAATATGGTTTGTGTATTCTCTCACAATTGTTTTTCCTTCAAAGAACTCTAAAAACTGAATACATGCCTCCAAGGGGCAAAACCTAGTGACTAAAATACGTTTTTTGGGCTAAAAAACATGCTTGAACATCTCTGTCCCTGAAGCTATGCACGTCTACCGCGGTTCTGCTACGATCGCGGTAGAACCACGGCCAATCGACCCCTCTGAATCTCATGTTGTCCGCGATAGTCATTCACCGCGGTTCTGCCGCGGTCGCGGTAGTGCCGCAATAGTACTCATATTCTGAGTCAGCCTTTTTCTGCATGGGTCACTTGGGATTTTTCACAATTGGCCTCTTTTTCTTCATTTTTGACTTCAAATGTACTCCCTAGCCTTCCCTAGTCATATATAACCTGCAAATCATGAAAAGCACTAAGAAGAGCATTTTGTTATCACTTTCATTACCAAAATATTGCAAGAAGGTGGTTATTTAGGGCCTGAATATAGTTAAATTCACCTATTATCAATAAACTCAATAATTAAACTCTACATATGACCACAATCATCAATAACGACAATGGCCTCACACGACCAATTACAATAACTAACACAAGAATCCATACACATACCTTAAGGTTGTGATGTCTAAGTTTGACCTTCTCTGGAGGAGAAAATAATTAGGGATATCAAGACTTCATGTCTTCCTCCGCCTCCCAAGTCATTTCTTCCACATGTTATTTCTCCAAATTACTTTCACCGAGCTACATCTTTTGTTCTCAATCTCTGAACCCGTATGTCTAATATAGAAATGGGTGTTTCTTCATATGATAGATGCTCTATGACCAAAACGCCATCAATTGACAAGATTCTGGAAGGATTTTTGATACATTTATGGAGCAAAGACACATGAAAGACTAGATGTACAAACTCCAAGTCCGAAGGCAAGTCTAACTCATATGCTACATGGCCTACCTTGTGTATGATCCTATATGGACCAATGTACCGAGGGCTAAGTTTTCCTTTCTTACTGAACTTCATAACACCTTTCATTGGTGATACCATTAGGAATACCCAATCATCAACCTGAAAATCCAAGTCTCACCATCGATTATCCGCATAAGACTTTTGACGGCTTTGAGTTGCTAATAAGTCTTTCCTATTTAAGCTTAATTATCTCGATTGCCTTTTGTACCAATTCTAATCTTACTAACATAGTTTCCGCAACATTGAACCACCTTATAGGTGACCTACACTTTCGTCCGTAAAGAGCTTCGTATGGAGCCATCTGAATACTGGAATGGTAGCTATTATTATATGCGAACTCAATGAGTGGCAGATGATCATCCCAGCTACTTTTGAAGTCTATCACACAAGACCTTAACACATCTTCAAGTGTCTGAATAGTACGTGCAACCTGTCAGTGTGTCTGGGGATGAAATGTTGTGCTAAGACTTACCTACTCCCCAATCCTTTTTGGAAGGACCTCCAGAAGTTAGCTATAAATTGAGCTCTTCTATCTGAGATAATAGATACAAAGACACCATGCAGTCATACTATCTCCTTAATATAAAGCCTTTCATAATCCTTTGTAGAATATATAGTCCTAACGGGCAGAAAATGGGCTGACTTTGTAAGCCTTTAAACAATCACCCATATCGAATCGAACTTACATTGGGTATGAGGTAAGCCTATGATGAAATCCATATTGATTACTTCCTATTTCCAAGTCGGAATCTCCACAGCCTGCAATAATCCACTGGGTTTTTTATGCTAAATCTTAACCTGCTGACAATTAGGACATTGAGCAACTCCGCTACATCATTTTTTATTCCGTCCCACCAATATACTTCTCTGATATCATGATACATCTATGTCGCTCCTGTATGGATAGAATAACGAGAATAGTGAGTTTCTCCCATAACCTGGCGACGCAACCCTGCAACATTAGGGATACATATCCGTCCTTGATATCTGAGGACCCCATCTTCTGTAATTTCAAACGTTGTCTTCTCCTTCAAAGGGGTAGTATCCCTATAACGAACTAACATAGGATCCTCATACTGGCGTTCCTTTACTTCAATTACTAAAGAGGATATTGTCGTATCCTGAATAGTAATTCCAATATCACCTGAGTCCAGTAACTGAACTCTAAAACTAGCTATTTGATGAATCTCATGGCTTATTCCCCTCTTTTCTGGCTATAAATATGACAGGCTACCCATAGATCTATGGTTGAAGGCATCGGCTACTAAGTTCGCCTTCCTTGGATGGTATAAAATATCAATCTCATAGTCTTTAAGTAGCTCCAATCATATCCTTTGACATAGTTTCAATTCCTTTTGCTTGAAGATATACGGGAGGCTTTTATGATCCGTATAGATATCAACATGAATGTCATACAAGCAGTGCCTCCACATCTTTAGTGCATGAATCACCGTGGCTAACTATAAATGTGGGTCAGGTAGTTCTTCTCATGCTTTCTTAATTGTATAGATGCATAAGCTACAACCTTACCATGTTGCATCAGCACATAACCCAATCCAACGCCTGAAGCATCAAAATAGATAACATAACCATCGGTCCCTTCTAGGAGCGTTAGAACCGGTGCTGAAGTTAATATGTCCTTTAATGCTTAGAAACTCAGTTCGCAAGCATCAGTCCACTAAAAGTTTTATCCCTTCTGAGTCAACCTTGCCAAAGGTGCTGAAAGGGAAGAAAATCCCTCTACAAATCTCCCGTAATAACCTGCCAAACCAAGAAAGATACGAACCTCCGTCGATGTTGTGGGTCTAGGCCAAGTCTTTACTGCCTTAATCCTTTGTGTATCCACTCGGATGCCTTCACCCGAAATGATATGCCCAAGGAAAGCTACAGAGTTCAACCATAATTCACATTTAGAGAATTTTGAATACAAATTCCCTTTTTGTAGAACTCAAAGCACAGTACACAAATGATTTGCATGCTCAGCCTCTGAATGAGAATACACCAATATATCATCGATAAATATAATTTTGAACAGAATTAAAAAGAGCATGAACACACGGTTCATCAAATCCATAAATACTGCTGGGGCATTGGTCAAATCGAACGACATAACATGAAACTCAAAGTGCCCATATCTGGTCTTGAATGTTGTCTTTGGAATGTCTTCCTCCTTAACCCTTACCTGATGGTACCCGGACCTCAAGTCTATCTTTGAAAAATACTTGGCACCTTGAAACTGATCAAATAAATCATCAATTCTCGAGAGTGGTTGATTATTCTTGATTTTCACCTTATTCAGCTGCTTATAATCAATACACATTCGTAAGTAACCATCTTTCTTTCTCATAAACAAAATAGGTGCTCCCTGCGGTGACATACTAGGTGTGATAAATCCTTTTTCAAGCAAGTCCTTTAGTTGTTCTTTCAACTCTTTCAGCTCTGCGGGGACCATTCTATAGGAAGGAATAGATATTGGGTGAGTATCTGGTAGTAGTTCAATAGAAAACTCAATTTCTCTCTCTGGTGGGAGACCCGGAAGCTCATCGGGAAACTCATTCACCACAATGATGGACTAAATGTTTGGTGACTCTACTTCCACATCCTGAACCCGAACTAACTGATAAATAAAGCCCTTTTTGATCATCTTTTTTGCCTTGAGATAGGAAATAAATCTACCTCTCGGCGATGCCGTGTTACCTTTCCACTCCAAAATAGACTCCCCTGGAAATTGAAATCGGACTATCTTTGATCAACAATCAATGTTGGCATGACAAGAAGCCAACCAATCCATACCGATTATAACATCAAATTATATCATATCTAACTTGATTAGGTCTGCTATGGTAGATCGACAATGAACTACTATTATACAACCCCTATATACTCGCTTAGCTATCACTAAGTCCCCAACACGTGTAGACACCTCAAAAGGTTTAACTAGTTGAGGTTTTATTCGAAACTTACTAGCAACCAACAGAGTAACATATGATAAGCTGGAACATGGGTCAGTCAGTGCATATACATCATATGAGGAACTGATAATATACTTGTAACAACATTAGGTGATGATCCCTGATCCTTTTGTCCTGCCAACGCATAAATACAGTTCGAACCCGAACTAACTGATAAATAAAGCCCTTTTTTATCATCTTCTTTGCCTTGAGATAGGAAATAAATCTACCTCTCGGCGATGCCGTGTTACCTTTCCACTCCAAAATAGACTCCCCTGGAAATTGAAATCGGACTATCTTTGATCAACAATCAATGTTGGCATGACAAGAAGCCAACCAATCCATACCGATTATAACATCAAATTATATCATATCTAACTCGATTAGGTATGTTATGGTAGATCGACAATGAACTACTATTATACAACCCCTATATACTCGCTTAGCTATCACTAAGTCCCCAATACGTGTAGACACCTCAAAAGGTTTAACTAGTTGAGGTTTTATTCCAAACTTACTAGCAACCAACAGAGTAACATATGATAAGCTGGAACCTAGGTCAGTCAGTGCATATACATCATATGAGGAACTGATAATATACTTGTAACAACATTAGGTAATGACCCCTGATCCTGTTGTCCTGCCAACGCATAAATACAGTTCTGAGGGCCGCTCGAGCTAGATGCTCTGCCTCTGCCTCTACCACGACTCATTGGTGCTTGTGAGCTTGCTCAGAGAAGCGTACTGATGATGATGAACCAGCTACAGATCCCGCTAGTTAAGCTATTCTTGCATTACCTTTAGTCGGTCAATCCCTCATAACGTGGCTCAGATAACCACAAGTATAACAAACACCAAATTACATATGGCACTACCCGGTATGTTTCTTACCACACTGATTACATTGTGGCAAGGGCGGCCTCATCTAACTTGACTCACCCCTATATAGAGAACTTGAGGCAAATATTTATCGCCAAACTGAGGGGGTGCGCTAGCCGATGGATGGGCTAGATACCTCAGGTACTTTTGTCTCTGACTACTCCGAAACTTACTAGAATGACCCAAAGACTTCGCTCTCTTATTTTGGGCCCTATCATGCTTATGATCGACCCTCTATTTCTGCTTACGCTTCTCTATACCCTGAGTGTATGCCTGAATACGAGAAATATCCATGTCTACGAAAGTGAGACCAACATACAATCGTTAAGAAGATGTGGCTTTAATCCCATCACGAACAGGTGAACCCGATCCTCCATCTTAGATACAATAGTGGGAGCATACCTAGCCAACGAATCAAACTGAAGACTGTACTCCCGAACACTCATGTTACCCTACCAAAGGGTTAAGAATCTATCAACGCTAGCCCGCCTAAGCTCTGGTGGCAGATAACGATGAAGAAAAGCTTTTGTAAACTCTTGCCATACTGCTGGAGGAGCATTCTCACCTCTGGACAACTTCCAAGACTCGTACCATTTAACAGCAACATCCTGAAGTCTATAGGAAGCTAGCTCAACTAACTCAGTCGTAGTGGCCTTTATTACCCTCAAAGTCCCCAGCATTCTATGAATAAAAATACATGAGGGTATTCATTTTGATCTGCCCCATTGAATACCGAAAGGTCCAAAATAATGATATCACGAACCTCGCACTGACAAACCTATCTGCATGACTAATATCTACTTCCTGACACCCCTCAGAGCTCTTTTGGAAAGGGCACGGTATGTGATGTCTGAAATGGAATCTCACTATGAGACTCTCCTAGAGCCCTGGTAACTCGTGGCGCTTGACTAGTAGTCTCACCAGCCACGGACTTTCCCTTCTGGACGGTTGTGCTCTTCAGAGTCATCACTGATAATGTAACATATTGTTAGGAACATGAATTCTTATATTGCATGATATAAAATAAAAATAAAGGATAACATCCTATATATCATGTAACCTCTTGTCTATAAGTGTGGTGCACAACACACCCATAGACAAGACTCTACTAGACATGGTCAATAGACAGTCCTAAGATAGAACTGCTTTGATATAACTTTTGTCACGATCCAAACTGATGTGCCACGACGGGTGCCCTAATCCGACATGTCGAACATCCTTAAGTATGCGTTTAAGATATAAACATGAATAACATACTTGAGGGGAACCTATCCAAAAGACATATGTACATATATATGCGGAATACAGTAGACGAGCCGGCAAGGCTTCTATAGACAACTATATACCCAAAGCTAGAAGCTGACAAGGCCACATACTATCCAACTATACATGACTGTCTACATACCTCTAATAGAAATACAAGTGTACAAAGACGGGACAGAGCCATGTCATATCGATATATACATACAAGCATATCCTACCAAAATCAAAAGATGTTCCGGATCAAGTGGAGCACGCCAACCCTTGCTGATCAAGGATCTTAAGAAAGGGGACCATCGGCTTGCCTACTTGCACCTGCAGGTATGGAACGTAGGACTCGGGAAATGGGGCATCAGTACGAATAATGTACTGAGTATGTAATACATGAAAATTATTACATAAAAGACATAGATGAAACATGGAATAAAGAAATCAATATGTAAGTCTGAATAACTTTGTAAATTCTGAAACATTTATAATGTCATGCACCTGCATATAAATTTCATGTCATGCATAGGTATAGGTGTATATAACATCATCAAGCCTCTAAGGGTATCCCATTATATCATCTTGGCCACTGTGGGCAATATCATCAACATATACCAACTATTCATGTGGTGGTGCGTATATAGTGTTGTAACCTTTTTTCCATATCCCATATATATATATATATATATATATAACACTATCTGGTCATGGGTCAATGTACATGTATAAATGAATGAAATGCATGAAAATATGTTAATAATCTCAATATTCCGTTCGAATAAACTTTTGTCAATTACGTATTATTCTGAGACCCATAAACAGAAGATATAATAATATGTCACATGGGGAATCAAGAACACAGAGACCCCTAGTGTTTATATGAATAGAGTTATTTATGAAAATTGTGTGTTTGCTCGTTTATTTTTTTTGTATAATTTGGATCATGCCAAAAACGAAAGAAGAAATAGTCTTAACATACCTAGTAGAAAAAAATCAATACGATATTTCTGGAAAAGATTGAATCGTACTCTCTTAGAATCGTAAATTCTCACGTTGCTAATGTGCTAATAATTCTCGTTGGAATTATTTGGTGTAGGAATTGGTTGAAGAATCACGTTGCTATGTTTTGTAGGAATTTCCACGAAATTGATAACAATTTGTAACAAAGTCACCTTACTAATCTCAAAAGCTCGCATCTGATTGTCTTTATGGTTTGTATGGAAAGTTATAGAGTTAAGGTGTCTTGTATTTAATGAATTAAGTTGCCACCTAATAAAAATGACTAGGAGTTATTTGCTTAAGGAGTGGCTTGTTGCCACCTGGGGTGGGGCGGAAAATTTTAATCTTTATCCAATTATGAAGTAATTAGGTAATATCTCGTTACCCGATAATTAATCAATAATCCATATAATTAAGAATTGTCTCAAATTACTTAAAATACTATTCATTTTTAATATACTTTATACATCATAAAATCACGATCATATGGTATCTTGTATGGCACTAGTACATAAATATCAGGTATTATAGCTCGGACCATATTTTATCCCAAGTCGACAACCTTCAACGAAACTCATTTTCTTTAATTCGTGTATCATGTATCCTTCATGACAGTTACTTATTGTTTGTTATAAATAACATAAGTACGCTAACCTCAAGATAATCTCATGCTCGAGTCTATGTCAATTAACTAAAGACGAAAATTTAACGTACGAAAATGCGAGGTGTAACACCAATGGCCATAACACAATATCATTCTTGGCATGTTGGCCTCACATCATATTTCATGCTCTCTTCTTTCATTTTCAAATATCATCATGGATCATCAACAACAAGGCTTTTCAAATTAAGACTTTAAATATACATGTGCAAAATAAAGGTGTTAGGCACATGGAGATTTTTTGAACAATTTAGCATAATAGCTTTCATTTGAACTTGACTTGAAGTCACAACTGTTTAATACATGACTCGTGCTTTGAACACGCTCCTGAAGTACAACATAAGATTATAAGAATATTAGGAATACATTTTGAATATATATATATACGTGCACACACACACCTTTAGACACCAAGCTTATTCAGAATAGTAAGTTTAAAATAAAAAACTCGGAACTTACACGAACATCGTGGGATTTAATTCTAAGAGAGAAGTTTAGCCAACATACTTCGCCTTGAGCTTCCTTAAGTTACTACAATGTTTTAAAATCTTAGACACTTTAATCTATTTAGAAGAATAACAAAATTGAATACAAATTAGGAACGAATTCATGGTTCCAGCTTATTTGAGCATTTTATCAAACACAAGGTGGGCATCATGATTTCTAGTTTCTCCTATGGCTGATTTCCTTCACCCCCACAACTCAAGGTCTACACATTTGAGCTCAAGTACCTTCCCACAACTCATGATTGCACATGCATGCATAGATACACTCTCACATCCAAGAATCACACTCCCCGTTAACTATCTTCTACACCAAATTCAAAATTGAGATTATGATGCGTAACCTTACCTCTTGGATGAAGAACTTGTGAGGTTCTCCTTGTGGATCTCCTAAATTTTGAGCAAGAATTGGTGAACAATTAGCTAGGAACTCTCTGTCTCACTCTATGGCACTTCCTCGCTCTCAAATTTCTGATTTTTTTTAAATGGACGTTTAAATGTATATATCGAAATAAGGCCGGGTTATAAAAACCAAAAATGGACCCTCCAAACATAGCTTTGCGGTTGCAGAGTGGACTGCAGAATAGATACAGGGTTCGCAAAATGAGCCGCAGAAGCGATGTTAATAACTAGGTTGTCCGGGACAGGTTTGCGGCCTGCATACCAATTTTGCGGCCACATATCTTTCGATTCATTTGGCTCTCACGCTCAATTACTTAAGGTAAATTCTCATATCTTTTTTTATAGATGTAATGAGCCTATCTTCTCTTCTTTGTTCATATTCCAAAAAGATATCAAAACTAATGTAAGACCAAAATATTCGGAGGACTCTTCTGACAAAATAAAAAATATGTAATTGTGCCGCAAAACTTCCCTCTGAAAATTTTCATGCTGGGTCTGTGATGAATTGTACAGCCCCCGAAATGGTTATGTGGCCGCATAATAGACCGCAAAATAACCCAAAAAGAACTTTTCTCTGCTTCACTCTGCAGCTCGTAAAGTGATTATGCTTTTGGATAATGGACCGCAAAAATGCCCTTGCTCTGCCAAAATTTTTCTTCAACTACCAACGCACTATTCAATCCAAAAAATCTGTACCGCAACATCAACACATAAGTCTATTTTTGTATCACGAAACCCCAGGTCCTGGGTGAAATTTTATGAGGCTTTACATATATCATAATGGTTACCAAACATGCAAAAAGGAATCTTCTTTTTCTTTTTTAAAAATAAAGAAAAAAAATTGTGAATCTCTTGAATCATGATCTAAGTATTACTTTTGAGCAAAATGAAATTTTTACGAGAAATGTTGGTACACTATTTAAAATTTTGTAAGTTATAATTAATGTTTGATGATACTTTAATATTGTTTATAAGGTTAAGTAATATATGAGCAAATATTAGACCCGAGTCTAATATTGTCCAAATGAATAATTTTCAAGGGTTATATTCTCACAGCTCTTAAAAATAGGGACAAAAAAAGATGGTAAAAAGGGAACATTTGCGTATATCATTTTTTAAAGAAGAATTAACCCAAATAATCGACCACTTAATCGCTTAAACTAGAAATAGATAATAGAAATATAATATATGCATAATTTTTATATAATATATATATATATATATATATATATATATATATATATATATATATTATCTATATGGCTAAACAAAGTAAATTATGAATATGGTGGGTTATTTGTGTAAAGATCCAATTTTTAAAGGGGTTTTGATATAATTACCTACAAAAATAAAACTATTTACCCTTGTCTACCCATTTGTTTTCCTACCCATAAACTAATTATATTTTCTACCCATAGTAGGTTTTGTGGGGAATCTTTTCGTTATTCTCCAATTCTTTTTTATTTCTATGCTTATTTTCTTCTTTTTTTTCTTTTCTCCTTTAGTTCTTATTTTTATTTTTTCATTTTCTAATTTCATTTAACTTCTTGTTTTATATTCTTTTTCTCTAAAAAAATCTAATTTCATTTACTTTTTTTACTTTTTTTATTATTCTTTTTTTATATTATTACTAGAAAAAATTAAATTATGTACCCATTAAATATAGCTAATACAACCAAAAAAAATACTAACTAACATATGATACTAGTATAGTATATAGCTATACCAACAGGGTATACAATTGTGCGCAATAAATTTAAAAAAATTAATTCAATTATTAAACGAAAATAATATCAGTTGACAATTAAAAAAATTTAAAAATTCTAAAAGGATCTAATTTTAAGAGTATACCGTTACATCATATAGCATACTATATATATATATATATATATATATATATATATATATATATATATATATATATATATATATATATATATATATATATATATATATATATATATATATATATATATATATATATATATATATATATATATATATATTGCATTTTCAATTTGCCCCTCACGCTGGGTAAAAGGTTAAAACAAATTAAAAGGTAAAAGACAAGTGAATTTACGGGTAATAATTATACTATTATAGTATATTGTATACTATTACAACATATTGTTACATTATCTTGCATATTATTATAGTATACCATAACAATGTATTGTATATTATAATAGTATACTGTTGAAGTATAAGTATATACTCTTATAGTATATTCGTATACTGTAGCGGTATACTATTTTGTAAACTATAATACTGTACTGTTGCAGTATAGCTATATACCCCTACAGTATATTGTACACTGTAGTTGTGTTCTTCTTCGATTTTCAACTGAAAATTTCAATTTCAATCACCTCAAATCAGGTCCAAATGCTATCAAATTTCAGTATAAACTTCCAGAAGATATTATAGGCAATATTTAATAGCACCCACTTTGAATCAAACAAGAAATCTTCAAAAATAAAATTGAGCTTCAAGCCCAACAATGGTGGATATTTAAATACACATAAAAATTTAGATCTGGAAAGCTTACTTGAAGATACTAAAAGTATAACACCACATTGAATCAAACAATAAATTCAAAAAAATTATTTTCTTCCTTAAAACTTTATTATAACATATAAACTTGTTACCAGATCATTGGGACAATTTAGAAGAAGAAGATATTGTTTTTCATGATTTATAAATGCAAAACTCGTAGTAGTATTATCAAAATGCACAGAATTTGTACGTAATAGTAGTAGTAATGGTGTGAGTTATTTCACTTTTTATACCTGAAATTAAAGATGAATAGAAGAAATTGGTAGGGGGGGGGGGGACTCAGTTACTAGTGAGACAGAGAAGATGTGATGGAAACTTTATAGTAATTGAGAGAAGCTGATAAATCAAGACTGACTTGTCAACCAATAATAAAAGAATGAAAGGACAAAGAGGACTCTGACGCTCTTTACACTCACCTATTTAGAACGTACGATAAGATTCCAGTTGTATGATATAGAACTAGCGGGTAAATAGTGTGGGGAATATGGATATGAATAGTAAATAGTTTGGGTCTGAACATTAAAGGATAAATAGTTTGGAACTAATAGGTAGGGGGACTTGGTTACTAGTGAGATAGAGAAGATATGATGGAAACTTTATTGAGAGAAGCTGATAAATCAAAACAGACTTGTCAATCAATAATAAAAGAATAAAAGGACAGAGAGGACTCTGACGCTCTTCACACTCATCTTTGTAGAACGTACGATAAGATTTCAGTTGTATGAGACAGAACTAGCGGGTTAATAGCTGGGAAGTATGGATATAAATAGTAAATAATTTGGGTATGAACATTAAAGGATAAATAGTTTGGAATTAATGGGTATAAAGTGAGATTTTCTCTTTTTTTTTAAAATGTATTGGGCCAGATATTGTGTCAAGTCTGGGTTGGCCCATTTTCTAGCCCAGATCACGATGGGTTTTTGCTAAATATCTAAACAAAAACCCTAATCCTCTGTTCTCCATAGCCACAGACGGAGCACAGAGCAGCCAGAGAGGGAGAGAGGAAGAGGGTCGTAGAGAAAATGGTTACCTACAAAGTAAGCTTCTAAACTTTCTCTTCTTTTGCCATTTCTTGCGGTTCAGTTGATACCTCTAATTTTGTGTGTTTTTTTTTTCTTTTGTTGTTGTTTGGCAGTTTCATCAGTACCAGGTGGTGGGCAGAGCTCTGCCAACAGAGAACGATGAGCACCCAAAGATCTATCGTATGAAGCTTTGGGCTACCAATGAGGTCCGTGCCAAATCCAAGTTCTGGTGAGTGTCACTACTCATTTTTTTGACAATGAGCGCAGTCTTAGTATAAACATATTACTACATAGTTGAATGTGTGTATTGGAAAATGATTATTACTGAATGATAATGTGTTGGTTGATTTGGTGGAGAAAAGGTACTACTTGAGAAAGTTGAAGAAGGTGAAGAAGAGTAATGGGCAGATGCTGGCTATTAATGAGGTATGAACTGGATATCTATGTGTTTATGGGTGAATGAATAGGATTTTACTGCATTTCTGGAATTTCTTTATGTATTTGGGTTTTTTGTGTCAAAAGTTAGTACACTAATGAATCTTGATTCATCAACTATGCCTCAATGTCAAATTTCTCCTTTATTTGGGCTTTGGTTCGGCTTTGCTTAAAAAAGATTACATAGGGTAATTTGTCCGTTTTCCCCAAAATTGATTTCGTACTTGACCATGTATCTATTGCCTCTTTGTTATACATCTTTTTAGTCAATTAAATAGGAAATGTAAATGCTAGCTTACTGGATTTCAGTGTCTGCTGATTGTTGAGTTGTATTCTAAACAATTGACGTACCAATTAGAATGGGATGATGGCATTTAGGTTTTGACCTTGTGGAGGCAGTTTTACTTCTACTACAAGATATTGCAGGTTTATAAGACCTATGTTTGGAAAGCTTTGTGTTGCAAATGTGGCACATGCTATTTCTTTCATGCTGATTATGTTTTACCTATTAGATGGAATTGTTGGTTTAGTGTTGTTGTTTGCCATACTTTTTCAATTCTTTCGTTTCTTCTTTCAATGTATTGTATAGCAGCGGTGTCTGGGCCGCGTTTCTGTCTGTGCATATCACGAACTGTACTGTTGCTTCTGCTGCTTCAGTGATTCCTGCTCTTACAAGTTACAACAGCACACTAGCTTTACTGTCCACCACTCTGCCTAGAGGGAGGCTTTGGTTTTGAATTGTAAAGTTACAAATTTCTTAACGGTGCTTGGTGCTCTTAGAATCAAGAACATATTATACTGTTGTTACTTATCTACAAACACACACTCACACATTCTGTTGCTAATTTGCATGATAAAAGAGAGGTCATTTTGGTGATGTTATTCTTTTCATTAATCTCTTGGAGATGAGGGTTCAAGTTGCTTTGATGGATGTAATGACGAAGCAAGTCGAGGACAAGATGCGTAGTAGAGGATGTGAGCTAGTATATAATATATGTATGGTTATAGATGAGTCGAGGGGGAGAGAGAGGGCAGGGGACTCAAAACCCTGTTATGGGGCTTCTGGAACTTAACTTTAGAAGTGGTATATGACTTGCTTGAATGGTTGACTGAAATGTTGTTTTTATCTGTAGATCTTTGAGAAGAATCCAACTAAGATCAAGAACTATGGTATATGGCTGCGTTATCAGAGTAGAACTGGGTACCACAACATGTACAAGGAGTACCGAGATACCACTTTGAATGGAGCTGTGGAACAGATGTACACTGAGATGGCTTCACGTCACAGGGTCCGCCATCACTGCATCCAGATCATCAAGACAGCCACTATTCCAGCTAAGATGTGTAAGAGGGAGAGCACCAAGCAGTTCCATGACTCTAAAATCAAGTTCCCACTGGTGTTCAAGAAAGTCAGGCCACCTAGTAGGAAACTCAAGACAACATATAAGGCTACCAGACCCAACTTGTTCATGTAACATGTTAGGTCATAAGTTAATTGAGAAGCAACTTTGACTTTATGCAAATTTTGTTGCGCTAGTTGGCAAGTTCGACATCAAACTAAAACCTTTGTATCAGACAATCTCTTCCTTTCTGAGTCCTAAAAAATTGTTTGCTTCAACAGTTTCAGTTAAAGTTCTATGTGTTCTGTCAGGGTTGGTTTTGTCAGTTGTCGTGATTTTGTTGTAATATTTTGATATTTGATGATAGTTGTCATCAACTTGATGCATACGGTTGACTAGTGTGCCACCACTTTCCTTATGAACAGATTGTGGTATCAGTAAAGCTGATGCCAACAGTAGTATCATAGGAAGCTGGAAAAGATCTAATGTGACACCATTATCCTGGATAAGCATTCTGTACCAGTAAGTTGAACCCATTTTATCTGGAAAGTGTCATATTAGGCATCTTTTCCTGCTTTCCTTGCGATGATCTTTCTGTTGATGCAGCGTATATTGGTAAAATTGTGTCAATTTTCAATTTACTGATGTCCTTGGCTGGCTGCACTTGAAGTTTCTCTGGCCCGTCTGCTTGTATAGTTTTATTATCTTTATATTGATATTCAAGCAGAAGGAGAATCTTGGCATAACTAGTAAAGTTATTGCGATGTGATCAGGAGATTATGGATTTTAGCCGTGAAAATAGCCTCTTACAATAATCAGGGTAAGGCTGTATACAATTGGTCCCTTGTGGTTCGGTCCTCCCTTGGACCCGTTCATAGCGGTAGCTTAATGCACCGAGCTGGTCTTTTTATTTGTATTGATATTCAAGCAGTACCATGAGAAAATAGATCTCCTTGAGGAATGCAAAACTGGAAAATGTTTCTTGCTCAATCTAATGATTATTCAGTGTTTCATTTAAGATCAACAGGGGACGTGAAATTCAAGGATACATAGCTGACGAAGTTCATTTCAGCTTCTACTTTTAAATAACACAATGTTTGAGACGGAACAGAAAAATCCTATGATATCGTTATTCAAAAGCACAGAAGGCTTCCTTTTTGGATACGTTAAAGTCCAAAAATTCTATCTTTAATCAAGTGGATCTTAGTCCCACAGGGTTGGGTCGGGTCTGGAAAGGATAATTTGTACTCAGACGGGCTTAGAAAAAGAAAAGGAAAGACAAACAAAAATAAAATAAAACAGCATTAGTAATTCCATCAAAAATTACAATACATAATTATCTAAACATAGGCATAAGTAACATGACATGCAAAAGGAAAAGGTAAATAAAAATAAAAGTAAAGGGGCGGCCACAAATATCAATTTAGCCACATTCAGTAAATAAAATGGAATACAACAACGAGCCTACAACTTGATACTAGACCCCCAGACTCTTCTATCAAGGTCATGTCCTCGAAAATTCACATACTAGCCATGTGACGAAAATTCACGTACTAGCCATGTGATGCATAATTACCTCTACCCAATACTTTTTTAGCCTACTTCGAACTCGACTCGCGCCAACCACCTTCAAATGCTTACAATTACTCACCGGGACATCTGCACTTCTACTCCGCACATGTTCGAACTACCTGAGTCTCGCCTCCCGCAACTTCTCATCCACTAAGAGCACACTCGCCTTTCCCCTGAATAACTTTATTCCTAATTTTATCTAAGCTAATTTGAGCACTCTCACATGCGCAACCGTCGTTGTTTGATCATGAACATGAGATGATATAATATTGTGACCCTGACCGATAAATTATTTTTGTCCTTCCTTTTGTGTTAGTTTTCATTGACGACTATTCCGTGATTCTTAAGCCGAGAAGATAAGATTTAAAAATGGCGCCGGTGCCTGAGGAAACAACTGCGATAGATTACGTGATGGAGGCAGCTTCTGCTGCACACTTCTCCGGTCTCCGATTTGATGGCCTTCTCACTTCTGGCTCTGCTTCTCCACGCGCTTCTCCTACTCACACTCCCACGCACTTCTCCACCACTACCCCTCTTGATTCCACTACCCCTAAACAGCCTTTCGTCATCGGTACTTCTTCAAATTCTCTATTAATTATCGAAACTTTATGTTTTTTTTTTCTTGTTTGAATTAAATACGTGTTAATTCTAGACTATTTGAGAATTGCCTTTATGAACTTTTAGTATCTATTTTGCTGTAATACTTTAGGCCCATACCATTTGCAGAAATTTTGGTTGGTAATATGAATCGTGTAATATTCATTTGGCTCTGTTCATGTTTCAACAACAACAGCAACCCATTATTCTGTTCACATTTCATTCTTCATCAATTTAGTGGTTTGCTGACAATTGTACTAAGATTAAATTGGGTTTGAGTTAATAGGAATGGGCATAGAGGATTTTATATGACTGACCCCCCTAGTTTAGGCTTCAGGCATAGTCGATTGATTGATTGTTTTGAATGTAATGTTTTTTTTTTCAAATGATTCTTGAGCTTTTGCTCTGTGTATCCAATTATTTCAAGAATTCAGTGGGAAATTTCACTACTTGAAATGGGTCCAAAAAAAGCAGGAAAGATATAGAGAAATCATACAAAACAATAAATTATTGTTTTTACCTTTTGGGTTTGTTCATGGAGATTCTGTTATACCAATTTGACCTAATATTTGTTCTATTATTCTCTGGGGGTTTTTGAGCAGGGGTTTCTGGAGGTACAGCATCAGGTAAGACGACAGTGTGTGACATGATCATCCAACAACTACACGATCATCGTGTCGTGCTTGTTAATCAGGTTTGTTTCGTGTTCTTGTCTTTGCTTACTTATTGATTGCTGACATGTTTTGATAGTTGCCAAAGCCACGGAAAGCATATTGTTACAATGGAAGAGGGTTGCTCCAGTGTGGTGGGATCCCCACCCCCGACCCCCACCCCACACCACCACCACCACCAACAAAACACACAGGCACAAAAAAAAAAAGGAATACATTGTTCTGAAGGTGGCATTACGAATTATTTACAGTGTTCGCGAATCCCAATAAAAACTACCATACTACATACTCTTTCACAAATTGGTACCACATATCTGGTGTACCTAAATTTAGTTTCTGATTGTTCGGATTTAAGTAAGGATGCCTACACATCCTCTTCATCATGGGGGATTTCTCAGTTAAGTTTATTTGATTGAAATGTTAAATTTTTTTGTGACGAAATTTGATGATTATGCAGGATTCTTTCTACCGCGGTTTGACGCCCGAAGAAATGAAACGTGTCCATGAGTATAATTTTGATCATCCAGGTAATGCGATTTCCACAGATGTAACTGTTTAGCTGGTGAAGATCTGGAAATTAGTGCTCTTGTACTTTTCTGGACTTGGTTGAACTTTCAGTTAACCAACCTCTGGCACTATTATGTGCAGGAGCATGAGTTCTAATTTCGGAATAATATAATGATTTACTTTCAGATGCTTTTGACACTGAGCAGCTCTTAGAGTGCGTTGAAAAGTTAAAATCTGGCCTGTCAGTCCAAGTCCCAATATATGACTTTAAAACCCATCAAAGATGTTCAGACAGCTTCCGCCAGGTATATATTTGTACCATGTTACTGTTGCATTGTTCTGTTTCTTTCCTTTTATCTCTTTTCATGAGAACATTTCTTACCGACAACCGTGCTCCACATTTAAGTTCATTGGGAAGCATTTAGTAGTTTGAAATTTGTCTACTCACATGCATGTTCTTGGTTTGCTGATTTTACTTGGATCTCGGTTCTTATTGCTTTTTATTTCTTCGATAAGGATCACGGTTCTAATTGCTTCAAAGGATCATTTAAGACCTTTAAGCTTATTGCCCTATCCGCAGTCTCTGTAGGAGTAATGAGATTTTCCCTGTTGGTTTGTGTTAGAATATGTAAATAGTAGAGCCCTAATCCAATGTGTATTAGGAGTAGGATAGGTTATGTGTATATATATATATAGGGCTCATTGTATCATGTTTAATATCAAATATATTTTTCTCCCGTGCTTTCTCACATGGTATCAGAGCTACAGTGAGAATATTATAGCTGTGCGTCATTCCAGCAACTTCCGGGAAGAAAGACCTCGTCGCCATGCAATTTTCCGGCGACTTAAGAGGTTGTCCGTAACTAAACCATCTTTTTGTTGGTGTTGTGCAAAATCCGAGACCACCACAAGGTTTGGAAGAGAATTCCAACCAACCCCAGAAAAAATCACCAGAAAATAACCCCCCACGCGCCCACCGGAGTTCTGTCGCCGGCGGTGCGTCTGTCCCACGCGCCGGCGCGTGAGACACCTTTCGGCCAGAATTTAAAAAAGTTCCTTCAGGATAGTCTGATCGTCCTCGAATTCCGAGCCTATCCATATTTTTATTTTTCAATTCCGACAACCTTGAATTTTTTCCGGTAGCTACAGTATTTTTTTCGGCAGCTACAGTGTTTCCAGTTTCCAGTTTTCCGGCGCGTCTGTGGTTCCTTCATCTGTTTCAGCGAGTTTTCAGTTGATTCTTTCTGATTATTTGGTGATAATCCAATGATGTCTTTGGGACTCGATGCTTTCGGGTCTAGAAACCCGGGTTCTGGCAGTTCCGGTGTTATGATTACCTCAGAACCTTTAATAGGAGGTTCAAACTACCTAGCTTGGGCTTCGTCTGTCGAGTTGTGGTGTAAAGGTCAAGGTGTTCAAGATCATCTAATCAAGGAATCTAGTAAAGGAGATGAAAAAGCCAAAGCACATTGGGAGAAGATCGATGCTCAATTATGCAGTATTTTGTGGCGATCTATTGATTCCAAGTTGATGCCCTTGTTTCGTCCATTCCAAACATGTTATTGGTTTTGGGAAAAGGCTCGTACTTTATACACTAATACATATCTCGTTTCTATGATGTGATATCGCGGATGACAAATTTAAAGAAACAGGAATTAGATATGTCTACTTACTTGGGACACGTACATGCAACTATGGAGGAATTTGAGACGTTGATGCCAGTTTTTGCTAGCGTTGCAAAGCAGCAAGAGCAACGACAAAAGCTGTTTCTAGTTCTTACTCTTGCTGGGCTTCCTAATGATCTTGATTCAGTACGCGATAAGATTTTGGCTAGTCCGACTGTCCCCACAGTTGATGAATTATTCTCTCGATTACTTTGCCTTGCTGCAGCACCTGGTCACCCAGTGAGCTCATCACAGACACTTGATTCATCTCTCCTCATATCCCAATCAGTGGACAATCGGGCATCTCATACTATGGAGAATAGACGAGGAGGAGGTCGTTTTGGAAGATTTAGACCCAAGTGTTCTTATTGTTATAAACTTGGTCACACTCGTGACGTGTGCTATTCTTTACATGGTTGACCACCCAAAAATGCTTATGTTGCTCAGACCGAGACTACTGGTAACCAGTATTTTCTGTATCTGAAGGGGAGTATAATGAGTTCCTTAAATATCGAGCAAGTAAGCAGACATCTCCACAAGTAGCCACTGTTGCTCAGACTGATACTTCTGTTGCTGGTAATTCTTTTGCTGTGTTTCCCATTCTAGTCCTCTTGAACAATGGGTTGTGGACTCAGCTGCTTCTGATCATATCTCTGGTAATAAATCCCTTTTGTCAAATATTGCGTATTCACAGTTTCTTCCCAACGTTACTTTAGCTAATGGGTCTCAAACTAAAGCAAAAGGAGTTGGACAAGCGAATCCTCTACCCTCTGTCACTCTAGATTCCGTTCTTTATGTCCCTGGCTGTCCTTTTAATCTTGCATCTGTTAGTCGTTTGACTCGTGCCCTCCATTGCGGTATACATTTTATTGCTGATTCTTTTATTATGCAGGACCGCAGTACGGGACAGACGATTGGAACAGGACTTGAATCAGAAGGACTCTACTACCTTAACTCACTAACATTCTCCAAGGCATGTCTAGTTGCAGATCCTCCAGACCTACTTCACAGTCGTTTAGGACATCCTAGCTTGTCCAAGCTTCAGAAGATGGTGCCTCGTTTGTCTAGTTATCCACATTAGAGTGTGAGTCATGTCAGCTCGGGAAACATACCCGCGCCTCCTTTCCTCGTAGTATTGAGAGTCATGCAGAGTCTGTTTTTTCTTTAGTAATGGGGCTCCATCAAGGATCGGCGCTGAGCCCCCTGTTGTTCGCCTTAGTGATAGATGCTCTAACCCGACATATCCAAGGGGATGTGCCTTGGTGTATGCTCTTTGCTGATGATATAATATTGATAGACGAGACGAGGGCCGGTGTTAGTGAAAGGTTAGAGGTATGGAGACACACCCTCGAGTCTAAGGGTTTCAAAATAAGCAGATCTAAGACAGAATATCTGGAGTGCAAGTTTAGCGACGAGCCGAGTGGGGTAGGCAGGGAAGTGATGCTTGGTTCTCAGGCCATCGCCAAAAGGGACAGTGTCCGTTATCTTGGGTCTGTGATTCAGGGGGACGGAGCGATCGACGGGGACGTCACCCATCGGATAGGAGCAGGGTGGTCGAAGTGGAGGCTTGCTTCAGGGGTCCTGTGTGACAAGAAAATTCCACACAAACTCAAGTGGAAATTCTACAGAGCTGTGGTTAGACCTGCGATGTTGTATGGGGCAGAGTGCTGGCCCGTGAAGAACGCGCATGTTCAGAGAATGAAGGTTGCGGAGATGAGGATGCTTAGGTGGATGTGTGGGCACACCAGGCTAGATAAGATTAAGAATGAAGTTATTCGACAGAAGGTAGGGGTGGCCCCGGTGGACGAGAAGATGCGGGAAGCGAGGCTGAGGTGGTTCGGGCATGTGCGAAGGAGGGGTCCCGATGCCCCGGTGAGGAGCTGCGAGCGGCTGGAGATTGTTGGTGGCAGGCGAGGTAGAGGGAGGCCTAAGAAGCATTGGGGAGAGGTGATTAGGCAGGACATGACTAGAATGCAGGTTACCGAGGACATGACCCTTGATAGGGGAGTCTGGAGGTCTAGAATCAGGGTTGCAGGCTAGGGGCTCATAGAGTCCTTCGTTTGCCTCTCCCGGGGTTGGGTGTGGGATAGTAGGGTTACCATAGATGACTAGTGTTTTAGCTTAGGTCCCCTTTTGGTTGTTAGTATGGTAGTTACTGCTTGTTATTATTGCATGCGACTGTATTTATGTTTCTTATGTTTACATAATTATATACGTTATCTCTGCGGGATTACTTATGCTGTATTATTTTGTTTTGTCTTGCTTTGGTACCTAATTTTGTCTTTGTTCCAATGCAGCTTTTCATTCTATCCTATGCGCCGAGGGTCGATTGGAAGCAGCCTCCCTGCCCTTTCGGGTAGGGGTAAGGCTGTCTACATATTACCCTCCCCAGACCCCACCTGGTGGGAGTATACTGGGTAGTTGTTGTTGTTGTTGTATTCGGATATATGGGGTCCTAGTAGAGTCAGTTCAACCTTGGGATTTCGTTATTTTGTTAGTTTCATTGATGATCATTCAAGATGTACTTGGATTTTCTTAATGAAAGATCGTTCTGAGTTGTTTTCTATATTCCAGAATTTTTGTGCTGAAATTAAAAATCAATTTGGTGTTTCTATTCGCACTCTTCGCAGTGATAATGCCTTAGAATATTTATCCTCTCAATTTCAGCAGTTTATGTCTTCTCACGGAATTATTTATCAGACCTCTTGTCCTTATACCCCTCAGCAAAATGGGGTTGCAGAGAGAAAGAATAGGCACATTATTGAGACTGCTCGCACACTTCTCATTGAATCTCATGTTCCGCTGCGTTTTTGGGGCGATGCAGTTCTCACATCCTGTTATTTGGTTAATCGGATGCCTTCATCTCCCATCCAGAATCAGATTCCGTATGAGGTATTGTTTCCCCAGTCACCCTTATACTCTGTTACCCCTCGTGTTTTTGGGAGCACTTGTTTCGTTCATAACTTAGCTCCTGGGAAAGATAAGTTAGCTCCTCGTGCTCTCAAGTGTGTCTTCCTTGGTTATTCTCGTGCTCAGAAGGGCTATTGTTGTTATTCACCTGATCTTCGTAGGTACCTTATGTTAGCCGATGTCACATTTTTTGAGTCTAAACCTTTCTTTACCTCTTCTGACCATTCTGACCATCTTGATATATCTGAGGTTTTACCTATACCGGCCTTTAGGGAGTCTACTATATCTCCTCCTTCACCTTCCGCTACAGAAGTCTTACCCCTTCCAACCGTTGGAGCGTCTAGTGTAGCTCCTCCTAGACTCCTTGCAACAGACACTCCACTCTTGACATATCATCGTCGTTCTCGCCCAGCATCCGGCCCGGTTGATTCACATCCTGCATCTGACCCTGCTCCTACTGCGGACTTGTATCTTCCGATTGCACTTCAGAAAGGTATACAGAACACCCTTAATCCTAATCCCCATTATATCGGTTTAAGTTATCATCGTTTGTCATCACCCTATTATGCTTTTCTATCTTCTTTGTCCTCTGTTTCCATCCCTAAGTCTACAGGTGAAGCCTTGTCTCATCCAGAGTGGCGACAGGCTATGACTGACGAGATGTCTACTTTACATACGAGTGGTACTTTGGAGCTCGTTCCTTTTCCTTCAGGTAAATCTACTGTTGGTTGTCGTTGGGTGTATGCAGTCAAGGTTGGTCCAGATGGTAAGGTTGATCGTCTTAAGGCTCGTCTTGTTGCCAAGGGATATACTCAGATATTTGGGCTTGATTACAGTGATACCTTCTCTCTCGTGGCTAAGATAGCATCAGTCCGCCTTTTTCTCTCTATGGCTGCTGTTCGCCATTGGCCTCTGTATCAGCTAGACATTAAAAATGCATTTTTACACGGTGACCTTGAGGATGAAGTTTATATGGAGCAACCACCTGGGTTTGTTGCTCAGGGGGAGTCTCGTGGCCTTGTATGTTGCTTGCGCCGATCACTGTATGGTCTAAAGTAGTCTCCTCGAGCCTGGTTTGGTAAGTTTAGCACTGTTATCCAGGCCTTTGGCATGACTCGGAGTGAAGCTGATCACTCTGTATTCTATCGACATTCTGATTCACGTCTCTGTATTTATCTGGTGGTCTATGTTGACGACATTGTTATTACCGGCAATGACCAGGATGGTATTACTAAATTGAAGAAACATCTCTTTCAACACTTTCAGACTAAGGATCCGGGCACACTAAAGTATTTTCTGGGTATTGAGGTCGCACAGTCTAGCTCAGGTATTGTGATCTCACAACGGAAGTATGCCTTAGATATTCTTGAGGAGACAGGAATGACAGATTGTAAACCTGTTGACACTCCGATGGATCCGAATTCTAAACTTCTTCCAGGACAGGGGGAGCCTCTTAACAATCCTGCGAGATATAGGCGGTTAGTTGGTAAATTAAATTATCTTACAGTGACAAGACCTGACATTTCCTTTCCTGTGAGTGTTGTGAGCCAGTTTATGGGTTCTCCGTGTGATAGTCATTGGGATGCAGTTGTTCGCATTCTTCGATATATAAAATCAACTCCAGGTAAAGGTTTGTTGTTTGAGGATCGAGGCCATGAGCAGATCGTTGGATACTCCGATGCTGATTGGGCAGGATCGCCTTCTGACAGACGTTCTACTTCTGGATATTGTGTCTTAGTAGGAGAAAATTTGGTATCTTGGAAAAACAAGAAACAGAATGTGGTTGCTCGGTCTAGTGCAGAAGCAGAATATCGAGCAATGGCTATGGCGACATGTGAGCTAGTTTGGATCAAACAGTTGCTCAAAGAGCTGAAATTTGGTGATGTTAGTCAGATGAGACTTGTGTGTGATAATGAAGCTGCTCTTCATATTGCGTCAAATACAGTGTTCCATGAGAGAACTAAGCACATTGAGATTGACTGTCACTTTGTCGGAGAAAAGATACTCTCGGGAGATATTGCTACAAAGTTTGTAAAGTCAAAATGATCAGCTTGCAGACATTTTCACCAAGTCCCTCACTGGTCCTCATATTAACTACATATGTAACAAGCTCGGTACATATGATTTATATGCACCAGCTTGAGGGGGAGTGTTAGAATATGTAAATAGTAGAACCCTAATCCAATGTGTATTACGAGTAGGATAGGTTATGTGTATATATATATAGGGCTCATTGTATCATGTTTAATATCAAATATATTTTTGTCCCGTGCTTTCTCACAGTCTGTATCAGCTTGTATATGCTGCACAGTTCTTTCATTTTTGACATGGCTCACCCGTGGCCCACCAATTTTGTTTCTCATTGGTCTATAAGGTGTCGTGCTTCTGTTTCTCTTATGAAGAGAAATCTGATAGAAAATAATGCATACCGCTTTCTAGTTGTGTTTCTTTTGTGTTTGTTTGTTCTTTTTTTAGCAACTTAACAAATCTTTAGCATGAAAATTCTGCCAGGTGAATGCATGTGATGTTATCATCTTGGAGGGTATTCTTGTTTTCCATGACTTGCGTGTCCGCAATCTGATGAATATGAAGATTTTTGTTGATACAGGTTCCACTTCTTTAAATAATTTTGGCGCACTGTAGCTTACTGCGGTGCATCATCTATTCCAGCTTATCATCTTCACCCATGTTGCTGTTGGTATCATATTTCTTTTACTTTGCACACATGTTCCATCAAGCTTATGATAAGCTTCAATTGCATGCCAATTCATAAAGTGTTTTAACTTTTAAGTTTTTACCAACCGTGCAATCGAATAATAGGCATTTATTTTCAGTTTTTAACTTATCAACACTTTAACTCCCTAGGATGATATTCTTCTTATGGCTGATTTCTAGATTTTAGAAAAGAAGAATTAACTATGTTATTTTCTCAATGTAAGAATTAACTTCATCATTATTATTTGCATCTTCTTGATGCCATTAATGAAATCACTTCATTTAAAAAAAAATTAACTTCATGGTTTTCAAGCATTGGTTGGAGAAATAATCATCTATAAAAGGTTTACTTTAATAACACTTTATCATGGCTAGAATGAAACTCTGGATCTCCATCTTGTGATGTTGTCATGGTTTCAAAATCATTAGGTTTCACCCTGATTGAAATGATATTCATTAATTTATAGATGTTTAGTGTGTATTTTACAGCCATAGGTGAGCAATAGAATCTTTCACTAGGGAAATAGAAAAATGATTTATTTACTTATTACTTTCTTTTTGTGGGAAACTTTACTTGTGCATGTATGTGCGCTCCAAGAAAATGTTCCTATTACACGTATTATCAGCTTGCACGGGGGAACTAGAAGTAAATAAAAAGTTGATTAGACCATACCTCTATAATGTTTAGTCCAAATTTTACGTCGTAGAGAACAACCTGTATTATCTCACTGTATCCTACATGAAATTCCATCTTATTTTAACTCGGGGATATATTACAACAAAGTTTCTGCCTCTAATTTAGCTAAAACAAGATATGTTTGATTATATTTAGATGAAATTCAGTTCATATCAATCCATAAACACCAAAAAGAAAGTAATAAGTAAATAAAAGTTATACATTGAAACTACATATAGTAACTAAAGTTGCTTAATTAAATTTAACCTTATTTGCTTAAATAAATTGAGTCTCCATGTAGGTTGCCTTGCTACGTTTAATGGAAGCTAGTAATTTGCTTTAATCCCCTTTACTACTGGTGTTAGTCTATTAATTTGCATACTGAACTATAGTAGATTACCAAAAACTTGTTATCTTTTCCATCTAGAGTCTCTTCAACTTAGAAAAAGGTGTCTTTATCTTATCATCCTGTGGAATATTTTCATTTGGAGAGTTATACACACTTAAATGGCTGATAGGGTATTATTTAGTTTTACCACATTGAAACTATCTCAAAGCTTTTCTTGTCTCCTTTTGAAAGTTGTCTTTAGAATGGCAGAAATCATTTTTCTTAGTCTTGCTTGCACTTTACGGGTGATAATTATCTTATGCTAGATGCTGATGTGAGGCTTGCTCGTAGAATAAGACGTGACACAGTGGAGAGGGGTAGAGACATAAACTCAGTACTTGAACAGGCAAGCATTACTTTCTTGAAATATGTCATACTTCCGTTAGTCCAATTTTTGGGATCAATTGTCTTTTTGTCTTCAAAGATTTCTAGGTTATTCTTTTAAATTTGAAAAGGAAAAAGCTAACTATTGTCCTTGTTCCTTTTGAGGTTCAGATTATTTCTTCTCCTGCATGTCTTGAGCTTATTAAGAACTTCAAATCTTCTTAATATGAGATTCTTTCTCTTTATTCAGCAATTAGTAGTTATTCAGGATTGGCATGTTCCTTTTAAAAGTTTAAACACGTTTTTATATTTAATGCTGCCTATATGGCTTTAAGGTACAGTTTAACCTTAATATTTTTCTCACTCATGCAGTATGCAAAGTTTGTCAAGCCCGCTTTTGATGACTTTGTTCTTCCTTCAAAGAAGTATGCTGATGTTATCATTCCAAGGGGAGGTGATAATCATGTTGCTATTGATTTGATTACCCAGCATATTCGCACAAAACTTGGACAGCATGATCTTTGCAAGATATATCCAAATGTGTATGTTATTCAGTCGACTTTCCAGGTATGATGTTACTGTTTATAATGTAAAATGAACAATTGATCTGCTTAGATTGTTAGCTGATGTCAGATTGTTTGGGCGAGGCACCTATGTAAGACGATATCTTAGCTTAGATTACTAGAAGTAGTTAACTCTAGAATAAAACTGGTAGTGCAAAGCGGAATTCGGTAGTATTAGTTTCCGAAGGTTAGCATAATTTACTTCCGGGTAAGGTTAGCATAATTTACTTCCGGGCTTATTCAAAGTCAAGTGAACGTGGATGGACAAGAAGCCGAGAGAGAAAGGTGGAAGAGAACAATTTTCATTAAAGTTGATCACTCATGTATCTTGAGCGAAAAGATCAAGAATTTGCCTAACAATTAGGTTCAAGTGATTGGTGAATTTGGTGTTTTCTGTCTGTTTATCTACTAATGACAATTACCTTTTATTTTCTTCTGTATTGCAGATTAGAGGTATGCATACACTAATTCGAGATAAAGATATTTCAAAGCATGACTTTGTTTTTTATTCTGATCGGCTTATTCGTCTGGTAATCCCAACTTTCTAAGTACTTTAAATATGACATAATGTCTTTAATAGGAACTTAGAAGGAAATCTCGATGATCTTCTTTTCAGGTTGTGGAGCATGGTCTTGGGCATTTGCCCTTCACTGAGAAGCAAATAGTCACTCCAACAGGTATGTTCATAAGACATTCTATGTGATTTGAAGATTTTTCTACCTTTTCTTCCTTTCAGTTTTCTCTATCTTTACCTTGTGGGCAAAACTTCTCTTCTTGGAATGGATTAAGATTGTCCACCTACTTTTGAATATACTTGGAATTATTTCTCAAAAGAGAAAATATACTTGGAATTAATAAATTAGTTACGTTATTGGGTTAGCTTAGTCATATATGAAGTGTTCCATCCTTATCCAAAAGCCTTACATATGAAGTGTGAGCTTAACTGTAATACAGGTTTCTTAGAGGCATTTGAATACCTTGTATCATGATTAGATGTAGATATTTTATCATCCAGAAAGCCCTTATGCTGCTTAAACTTAAATGTTATTTCTTGTAAAAGAAATCAAAATGATAACAACCCCCCACCCCCACCCCCGCACGCGCCCAAGCACCCAAAAAAGAAGTCAAAATGGTTTTAGACCCGTTTCCATCGAAAGAAAAGCTTGACTAAATACTTCTCTTGATTGAGTGCAGAATAAAGCAAGAGAAACTAATGTGATATCATCTTATCCTTTTCCTGGTCATGCTATTTTGGGTTGCGTGGTCTGTCCTTTTTTTTTTTTTTTAAAATGAAGTTTGCGTGGTCAATCTTGATGATTGAGCTTCATTATCTATTTGGTGTGGAGCAAAGACTGCCTATACAGTTATGAGTTCTTTTCCATTCATAGGAAGTAGGAACCGTATATCCATCTTGAGGATACTTCAGTTTGCACACTCAGGATCATCTTAGCTTTCCTACTCACCCCTAAATTTACCAATCAATTAGCTATCTTTAATCCCTAACTAGTTTGGAGCATAATTACTGTAATTATTAAATTTTTTTAGGTTCTCTGATGCTGATAAGAACTACAACACCTCTACTCCTAGCGATTGTTATGAATTCTCAATATCCATGTCGCTCCAATTAGACCTCTCCAAAATCAATATTTCACTAATTTAGGTTTTCTAACACTAAATGCTCTCTACATTTTCTGTTGGCATACATATTCTAACTAGATTAGAAGTCTCCTAGCTAACATTGGACCTAAATTTTAGTTTACCAACATGACTAACCCTTAATCCTAACTAATTGGTATTTTTATGTGGATCTTTTTCTTCCACTATACCCTATTTTGCACTAAGTTTGCATGGATTCTAAGATGTTGTAGGTCTTTCGAGATTACTTCCTTTGTTGTGATTTTGGCTTCCCTCAATTACCATGCTTTCACACCTATGGACTATCTCAAGCGACCTCTTAATTTACCCTCTATGTGTGCTACTTGCACTTTCTTTCCAATGTCTTACTTCCCTTTCTCTTCACTTTCTGAATGTTGGTTTGACAAAAAATTCTTGTTATCTGTTCATTAGCTATTCTTTTACTTCTCAGTTTTCTGTTGCATAGCTCTCCTGCATATGAATCCAAGCTCACATTTTTGCTTGATTCAATTCCAGGGTCAGTATATACCGGTGTTGATTTTTGCAAAAAGTTGTGTGGAGTGTCCATTGTTCGAAGGTGGGTATTAGATCAGGTTTTAACAAGTTCTCTTTACCTTTGGATATATACTGGTTAAAGATAAAAAAAGGATAGAGACTGGACTGAGCTGGATCTCTATGTGTAAAAGCAAATATGTTATTGATTTTTCGGTTTCAGTCCAGGAGTGAGAAAAAAGGAATTCGTCCTTTCTAGTAGTCTAGACTCGAGACTTGCAACAAGCAATCTTTTCCCCTCTCGTGTCTGTGTTTATTGTTCAATGGGAACAGTACCAGTTATCTACTATCTTACTAAAGGAGTTCAGATATATAACTTGTTTCTTACTTTGCACTTTTAATCACTTCCATAAGAGTCTCCTCATCAGAAAGACGAGAACTTTGCTTTTGCTTGCTATATTTTCCCAAACATGTGTATATACACATTTCTACAGAGTCAATTTGTTCTCAAGTTAAGTTCATTTTACTTCCTCCATCTTGTATTGGTAAGTTGAGTGAATTGGCCATGCAACATGTAAAGGCTACAACTGAAGAATTACTGTCTTTAAATGAAAATGGATATGCAAGTATAGATAAGTTCACTTCTTGTGGTGAATAAAGTGGGTGCAAACCTTAGAGACCAGGGTTCAAATCTCATGATAGACAAAATTCAGGTCATTTCTTCCCATCTACCTAATGGGTAGAGTTACCCGGCATCTGCGGTGGCAGGAGGTAACATGTACCCACTGAAATTGTCGAAGTGTGAGCAAGTCTATGAATGCTGGTCTTTGTTACCATCTCAAAAGAAAGGTCTATGAATGCTGGTCTGCTCGAAAAGCTGATAAAGCCATCAGGAAAGTCTGGCAGATGATCCCTGCTTGTATCTTTTGGTGTGTTTGGAAAGAAAGGACGCGCAAATGTTTTGATGGGATATCAACTCCATCTCACACACTTAAGGCTAGATGTCTCTTATGGCTATTTGGTTGGCAGTATTTAGCCCCTGTAAACTCACTGCCCTATTGGCTTTTGGATTTTGTTAGCTCCTTTGCTTTAGCCTAGTATTTTTGTATCAAAGCTGACTCTTTCCTTCTCTTTTCTACTTCTTGCATCTTCTTGATGCCTTTTTTATAAAACTCATTACTTCATAAAAAAAAAAGGTTGGATCAGCACCATCATTATCAAAGGAAAAGGTGTAGATAAGTGCGCTTGTTGATGAATGTGACCCATTACTAGTCTAAAGTGGTTCAGCGTATATGTTTTTTATGTTATATTGTTAAATTATTGGATAGTGTAGAGAAGTTTCTCTTTTAGGAAGATGTATACATGTGAAAAGCATGACAGTTGACTTGGGATAATAAGTGCTAGTTTAATTGCATGTTTTGAGTTTTGATGGTTGCACACTTGCACTTCAGTAAAGATACAACAACAATGGTGCCTCGGTACCAAACAAGTTCGGGTCTTCTATATGATTCCTCATTGACCATGTTTTCTCCATTTAAGCTCAACTCATGTCATCATCATACCAAAAATAACATAAAAGTGAAATAAGTAAATATATATAATTGTTTAAGACTTTGAAGTTCAAGGAACGCTACCTATGACATTCATGGGACCAAATTGTTTTTTCTCCTTTTGATTCTCTCTCATCTCCTTAGATTAGCTGTTCAAGCACTTCCTCTAGTGTATACGCTGGGTTGGACTAGTCCTTAATTAATGAGAACTTATTGTTGGACTGCTGACAATTTTGATTAAGGGATATGTAGAAACAGCCTTATAAGGCAAGGGATGTAGAAATCCAGTCCCGGTTTCTATGTCTTACAATTTGGATACTGGCATGACTCATGAGGGGTAATTGATTCTACTAGGCATTTGAAATTAGGAGGACTTTTTTTGGGGATGGGGGGTGAGGGTGGGGGAGATCATGGTTTATTGGCATTTATGCATCAGTAAAGCAGTTTGATGTTGTGCAGTTGGTTACTTTACCTTATTCTCAGGACAAATCAACTAGCTTAAAACTTCTGTTTGTTTGCAGTGGTGAAAGTATGGAAAATGCACTTCGTGCTTGCTGCAAGGGTATTAAAATTGGGAAAATTCTGATCCACCGTGATGGTGACAATGGGAAACAGGTGATCCATTTTGTTCTTTTCCTTTTCTGCTTCCACATTGACAGGATATCATGGATAATGTGGTGATGAACTGCATCTGAGCAGCTTATATATGAAAAACTTCCAAAAGACATCTCGGAGCGGCACGTCCTGCTTCTGGACCCGGTACTTGCTACAGGTATTGTATCTTGGAACCCGTGACATCTAGCTGTCTAGCTTTTGGAAGTTCCCATAGGACGATCATTTCATTTTTGAAACCAAATCTCTTGTTTGTAGAAAAGCTGTTTTCTCCCATAGATGATTTCAGTTCTTTATCTGGGTGTTTCCTTTTGGGGTTTGGAAATCTTTCTTCTTTTGCATTGATTTATTGCTGGAAAGATAAAATAAGGGGGAAAAGAGCATGTTGAGCATGTGGATCAGGATTCTGGAGACTAAAATGTATAGTAACAGTGTATTTACTTGATTCTTTTACCCAGTCCTTCACCTGCGGATGAAATGTCGTGTTGTTTTGCTACCGCTGTAGATAAAAAGGAAATAGAATTTGACCCTATATCCTTTTCCTCTGAAGGTAATTCGGCTAACCAGGCAATTGAGCTGCTCATACAGAAAGGAGTACCAGAATCCCACATTATTTTCCTAAATCTCATCTCTGTGAGTTTCTTCCGTTTTATCTCAGAAACAACTGCAACTACATAACCTTTTCATAGGGCATTTCACCATGTACTGACTTCTGCTATCTTTTTCTTTAGGCACCTGAGGGAATACATTGTGTTGGCAAACGATTCCCCTCCTTAAAAATTGTCACGTCGGAGATTGATCTAGCTTTAAATGAAGAGTATCGTGTCATACCAGGTTTGGGAGAGTTTGGTGATCGTTACTTTGGCACTGATGATTGAGACTGCACGTTTTGCAAAGAGTCTCAAGATTGATGTGCTCCGGAATTGGAACTTTAGCACCCTCCAAATGTGGATCTATGATCTGGCTCTTCTTCTGGTTTATTAACTGTTTCAGCATAAGTATAGAGGACACTCATACTGGATATTCTTAATGATGCCGGTCGATGTAAAATCTAAACGATCGCTTGCTCTATTGAAGCACATATTGTTCAATGAGACATGCTTCTTAAGTGTGAATCAAATATTCTCAGATGCCTGCAACTTGGGACTCTGCTCAGAACCATGTGTATTACTCACTTTGTGTTTATACCAATTAAATAAATACATAACATCACTTGACCATCTTAAAAAAAGTAGACATTGTCGGGTATGAATCCCCTGCAGTAAATGATTTCTTCTTAGCTCCATGAACTGATACATGTCATGATAGTGCAGACCAATACCAGAAAAAATTGAGCTGAAGACATTAATTTTAAACTTTCGGTGGCAGCTCAGGACCAAACACGTCAACATATAGTTTTTTTTTAAACATTTCTTAAAAGGAAATCAGTGTGTTGAAAAAGAGGAAATTCAGAAAACATGTAATGGAGAACAAAGATAAATGAAAATTTGGGACTGCATCTTTCAATCTATATAGGAGAACATAAAAATACAAAAGTCAAACTTAAGTTAAATGCCAAATGAGGCCTGATCAGATGCACTTGTCATTTAATAACTCTTCTGATAAGTTAAAAGGATTTTCTTGGTTAATTGTAATATCTATATTTCTTGAATAGAAAACAAAATAAAATTCAGTTCTTCCATATGTAATTTAATCTAGTGGTATTACTAGTTGGAGTTAGTGGCAAACCTGTAATTTTATGCAAGCGGGTTCAATCTTAGAAGTACATAACTTTAATCGTAAAATAGTAGTTGTCAAGCGGGCTCAAACAATATATTTATACAAAATTTATGCCGCTTTAATCGTAATTTATACATATACACAATATTAATTTTTGATGAAACACGAGTTCAGTTGGACCCGCTTGCCACCACGTGCATTCGCCATTGGCTGGAGTATTCCATATAACAAGTGTATGTTAAAGAAAATTTCGTTTTCCCAACATAATTTTTTCGTATATATACAAAATATTAAACATATTTACCCGGTTTATTTATGTTTTCTTATTTACAGAAAGTAACTAAAGTTTTTTTTATAAAATATAAACGAATTCCGTCAAATCTATAATTTATCTACAACTTGAATGCATTTTTTTTTGTACAGAATCCAATCAAAAACTACAATTTACATAAAATTTTTATACAACTTGTATGCAATCATGTTAGTTGTATATATTTTCTGCACCCGACATATAAAATATGTACAATTTATTTATGTTTTTTTCTTCGCATTTCAATCTGAAATTCTAACCAAAACCACCTCGAATCTTCACCATATTCTTTCAAAATTGAGATATTAACTCCAAAGAATATCTCCAATCATTTGCACAACACCCAGTCTAAACAATCCTTAATAAGTTAGCAAAATTTAATTTCTGAATTCAAAACTTTAAACCTTTTTAAGGGCTATTAATGGAGTTTTTAATGAATTAACGAAAAAGGTCTAAATATACCAGTTAACTATGCGAATTAAGATAAATATGTCCGTCATTATTAATTTGACCCAAATATGTCCAAACCTTCCTATGAATTAATAGAGTTTGGTTCCAAAACCTTTCTTCCATAGGCGAAAAAGCTGAATAAATTTGATTCCTGGAAGTATTCAAATATGTCCTTTTGGTTTTGATTATTGTATTTTGTTGAATTTTGAAGAATTATTTGATTGATTAAACAATCAGGCATGAGAAAAAGAAAGAGGAAGAGAGAAATGGGGAAAATTAGGTTTGAATATAGTAGTATTTTATATATAATTAGTGGTAAATAAATTTAAAAAGTAGTATAAATAAGTAAAAATTCCCAAAATATATTGACGTCATTCCACGGGCTAAATCCAAGATGAGTTAGGTTGTAGCCCATAGAAATAAGGTGGCTCCATTTTTCCATTTGTCAAAAAGTGGCAGCCATTATTTTGAGTATACACTGTTCCTGTTCTTCTTCACCTAATTCCTTTCTTCTTCTAGTAATAACGTGCTGTTAACTCCTAAAGCTTCTCTTTGGAGCTCCAATTATTTAACTCCAAATACCAAAATCCAGAGCAGGATTATAAAAGAATGGGGTTAGGAGGACGTGAGGTGGCAATTTCATTGGATGGAGTGAGGGACAAGAACATGATGCAACTAAAGAAAATGAATACTGCAATTTTTCCTGTTCGGTACAACGATAAGTATTACACTGATGCCATTGCCTCTGGTGATTTCACCAAGCTAGGTTCGTCTTTTCAATTCAGACCTGTTTTGTAATTTAAGGCATGTCGGCTCATGTAAACTGTTCAATGTAGAGATCCCTTCGTTCCAAAAGAATGAATGGATTTGGATCATTAGGGTCAAACTTTTTAATGGTCTGTTGTTAATCTGTAGAGATCCCTGTGTATCCCCTATTGTTAATCTGAAAAAAATGTCTATTTATTGAAGAAGTATACGACTTACAACATTTTATTAATATTTTTCAGAAAGGAAATCATCTCAATGCCCCTTAGCCCGGTGTTCATGATGCAATACGGAACCTGTGCCCTTTTCTTTATGTTTACATATTGAAGTGTACAATGAGAAAAACTTATATTTTACAAAAGTAGATGTTAAATTAACCTGCTTCACTATGGCAAATAGCAGAATTTATTTGAAGTACAGGAATACAGAATTAACCTGTGATCGTTGTGTCACTCTGGAACTTCTACTCGCAAAATTGTTTTCCCGTTGTTATATATTATTATTTAGTATCTCATCAGTAACTCTATCTTGAACTCTTCTTCTTTTAACGAGGTATCAACTCTCTTTCTCCTACTATTAGTTTTTTTTTATTAGTTTTCCTACTATTAGTTAGACTCTTTAGATTCTCATATAACATTTTTTTAAAAATATTCTCATATAATATTTCAAATGACTTTGTTTCCATTGTTTAGAAAATGAAGTCATTTACATTTCATATACTACTTCAATTTTCTTATATAGAGAAAAAGTTCCTTTTTTTGTGGACTATAAATATCATTTATGAATCAAACTTGTGAAAAGACCTGAGCATCTAACCTAACATCTTAAGGCAACTGGTGGAGTAGCTCATGACATTTATAAACCCTTTGAAAGTCCTTTTACGCTATTCATGTGGGACAACTTCCAGTGTGAAGTAATTACCTTTTCAGAAGCTCTTACACTAATGTGTGAATATAATCCGGGAATCTAATCCAAAAGCTTAAGGCAATTGGTGGAGTAGCTCATGAAATTTATAAACCCTTTGAAAGCCCTTACACTATTCATGTGGGACAACTACTAGTGTGAAAGAATTACCCCTTTGGAAGCTCTTACACTAATGTGTAAATAGAATCTGGGAATCTTATCCAAAAGCTTAAGACAATTGGTGGAGTAGCTCATCATGACATTTATAAACCTTTTTAGAAGCCTTTTAGAAGCCGGGGTTTTGAAGGGTCTGAACGACATGGCTTATGAATGTACTAGTTAGTAATCATCATTGCTTGATGCAGCATTAAGTTTCTACTGGAAAGAATAACAACTCAATTTGTCATCATTTATGATAAAACAATAATGACTATGTGTAACGACCGTTTCCTAAAAGTCTTGCAAGAGACATTTATACCTTCAATAGTGTAGGTAAAGACCAGATAAAAAAAAAGAAAGAAAGTGTAGGTAAAGAGGTGCAAGAAATTACTGAATATGTGTTTTTCTTTATGGGTCATTAGAGGAGGTAACATAAATATGTAGCGAATTACAGCAAAGTGCAATTTACAGTTTTTATGCAAGTTAAAGAAAAATGTGTTTCCTATAATATTCAAAGAAATGAATACATCCAATATACAGTTCTCTGCTTCTGCTGTAAGCTTTCAACTTTTCAATCTGTAGATATTTCACGAAACTTTTGTCATCTTTTGTGCCTTCAAATTGACACACTTTGTTAAGCATCTCACATTGGTTGAGAGAATACGAGGTTTTCTCCTTATATGGTCTTGGCAATTCTTACCTTATAAGCTAGCTTTTGGTGTGAGTTTGGGCTGAAGGTCATTATCTTTAAGGGCCTGTTTCATTCCTATCCTTAGTTTACCCATTGTTCTGTCCCAATTTTGTGTTGTCCACGCGCCAGATGTTCCACTTTGGGTGTGCATGGGGTTTTCCGTGTCCCACGTTGGTTGAACGAATGAGCTATTGTCTCCTTATATGATCTTCGATAATCCTTACCTCATAAGTAGCTTTTGAGTTTGAGTTAGGCCTAAGGTCAATTTTCTTTATACTCTTCGAGATTAATTCATGGAATGCATCTCTATTTGGTTTAAGCTTTCCGTTTCCGAATCTTGGATATTCTATATAACTTACCTTGTTTCATTTTTTTGGTGCCTGCAGCGTATTACAGTGATATTTGTGTAGGTTCAATTGCATGTCGCCTTGAGAAGAAGGAAGGTGGGGCTGTTCGTGTTTACATAATGACTCTGGGTGTTTTGGCTCCATATCGTGGGCTAGGTATTGGTGAGTACTCAACTTATCCTGCTCACCCTGGTCGAAGTTAATGTTACCATATTACTTTCCATGGTTTCAAAATTTTAATATGAAGACATCAACCTTCAAGTTGACATTTTCCTTTAATATTTGAAGTTAGTTGTAAGGCGTTTACACCATTTCAAAACACAATATAGAAAATATCGGGCAAGTTTCTTAGAAAAAAAGCCTAGAGGCTAAAGGTGTGCCAGTTGCTTATATATTATGGCGATTAAGGACATGTATGATGGAACTAAGACTCGGGTTAGGACAATGGGAGGCGACTCTAAGCATTTTCCGGTTGTTATGGGGTTACACCAAGGAGCTGTGCTCAGCCCATTCTTGTTTGCTCTGGTGATGGACACACTGACACACTATATTCCAGGAGAGGTACCATGGTGTATGTTGATAAGAATGGACCTTGGTTCTTAACTCAACCCCAAAAGCTAGCGTATGAGGTGAGGATTGCCCAAGCCATATAAGAAGACCAAGGACCTCGAATCCCTCCAATGTGGGACAACTCAACACCCCCCACGCCCAAATCTCTGGAGCGTGGACAACATAAATGGGGGCCCAACATCGGTAACAATAATTGGGATGTGCCTGACTCTGATACCATGATAAGAATGGACATTTGGCCTAACTCATCCTCAAAAGCTAGTTATGAGGTGAGGCTTGCCCAAGCCATATAAGGAGACCAAGGACCTCAAATCCCTCCGATGTGGGACAACTCAACACCCCCCTCACGCCCAGATCTCTGGAGCGTGGACAACATAAATAGGGGCCCAACATCGGTAACAATAATTGGGATGGGTCTGGCTCTGATACCATGATAAGAATGGACCTTGGGCCTAACTTAACCCCAAAAGCTAGCTTATGAGGTGAGGATTGCCCAAGCCATATAAGAAGACCAAGGACCTCAAATCCCTTCGATGTGAGACAACTCAACATATGTTATTCGCTGGTGACATTGTTCTGATTGACGAGACACTGAGTGGCATTAATGAGAGGCCAAGGTTTGGAGACAGGCCGTTGAGTCTAAGGGTTTCAAGTTGAGCAGGACGAAAACGGAATATCTTGAGTGTAAGTTCAGTGCTGAGCTGAGCCGAGGGAAGTGAACATGGACGTGAGGCTTGGATCACATGTCATTTCCAAGAGAGGCAGTTCAAGTACCTTGGGTCGGTTATCCATAGGGATGGTGAGATCGACGAGGATGTCACACACCGCATAGGAGTGGGGTGGATGTTAGCATCTGGAATCCCGTGTGACAAGAAAGTACCTCCACTTCTCAAAGATAGTTTTATAGAGCGATGGTTAGATCGGTCACGTTGTATAGGGCTGAGTGTTGGCCAGTTAAGGCCCCATTTGGCCATGAGTTTTGCCAAAATAAATTTCGGTTTTATTTTCAAAACTTGTGTTTGGCCATAAATTTTGCCCATATTTTGGCCAAATCCCAACTTGCAAATTTCAAATCCCAAATTCAACTATTGAGCAGATTTTCGGCCAAAATCCCAAAATTTGGGAATTATATACATGTTTTTCCAAAATAAAGTTAGAAAATATATTTTGAAAACGTATGTCTAAACACATTTTCATCTACAAACCAAACTTCACCCAAATCAAAGTTCTCAAAATAAATTTGGAATCTATGGCCAAACGCTAGCTAAGAACTCACATACCAAGAAGTTGAAAGTAGTAGAAATGAAGATGTAGAGATGAATGTGCGAACATACCAAGATGTATAAGATTAGGAATGAAGATATTCGGGAGAAGGTGGTCGTGACTCCTATTGATGACAAAATGCTGGAACCGATGCTCAGATGGTTCGGGTACGTTCAGAGTAGGAGCTTGGATGCCCCGGTAATGAGGTGCGAGCGGTTGGCGATGGTAGGTATGCGGAGAGATGGAGGGCAGCCTAAGAAGTATTGGGGAGAGGTGATCAGACAGGATATGATGAGGCTTCAGATCTCCGAGGACATGGCACTCGATAGGAAACTGTGGAGGTCGAACATTAAGGTTGTAAGTTAGGAGGTGGTTGATCATATTTAGTCTACAGTGTGAGGCTAGGCTGATAGGATTTTGTCTTAGGTTGCTAGTTGTCAGTGTTGTGTTTACACTACTCTTCCGTTTTTATAGTGTCAGGCCTTATTTACTGTTTATTATTTTTGCTTTCCATCTCTTCATTGGTTCTTGCAATGTTATTATTTCCATGGCTTTTTGTTGATAGTAATGATATATTTTTGAGGATCTATCGTAAACAGTCTCTCTGCGCTTTCAGGGTAGGGGTAAGGCACCTTCCCAGACCCCACCTGTGGGACTACACTGATTGTTGTTGCTGTTGTTGTACTGATATATTGTCTTTTTTGGTCTTTTCGTATTCTTGAACCGAGGGTCTACCGAAAACGGCCTTTCTACCCTATCGGGGTAGAGGTAAGGTACACACTACCCTCCCCAGACCCCAATTGTGTGGAATTATACCAGATCATTGTTGTTGTTGTTGTTTTCTTAGAAAAAAAAATAGTAGCAGCACAGGGTCATTCGATTGCAGTTTCTCCTGACATGCCAATATTATTGAGCAACTTCTCATTTAGTTCATCTTTTTATTCTTGTGCAGGTAAAATGTTGTTGAACCATATCCTCAATCTTTCTGCCAAGCAGAACGTTAGCGAGATTTATTTGCATGTGCACACAATTAATGAAGATGCCCTCAATTTCTATAAGAAATTCGGATTCGAGGTTACTGATAAAATCCAAAATTATTATACAAACATAACCCCACCAGACTGTTTTGTCTTGACCAAGTTCATCACTCAAACAAAGAAATAGATAGTCTGAGCTATTTGGTTGAGTCCTGGTCAAACCTTAACATTATCTTTGAGGTTCTGAGCCTTCTGGTTCTAGTTTTTGCTACTTATGAGTAAGTTGCCACCCATTGAATTGTTACAGTATGCCCTTTTCTGTTCTATTTTACTTATCCTATCTTCAACATCATCGAAGTTGAATGATTTCCCTGTAATAGAAATAGTGCAGTTCAATGCAAACATTCGAGTTTGGTTAATGACATGGTCACCACATAAATGAATGCAAGCTACGTATGTTGCATATAATTTTATACCGTAAATATGGTTAAATTATATGCATTTAATTTTAATTTATGACTCTTATGATTAAATTGGTTGAATTTATACCAATTTCGGCGAATGTAAGCATTTTCCGAGCGTAATCTTACAAATGGGATAGGCCTTAGTGCAAAACAAGTTTGGATTACTTCCAATTTGAATCTGATATACACAAATTGTTCTGGGAAAAGCAACTTATAATTAAATCAAGAAAAAAAGCTGAAAAATGGAAAGTGACCCATATGATCCCACGTGGAAATAACAATGCTCTTTTTTCTTCTAATTTCCTAATTATCTGTCGCAACATAATAATAAAATGAAAATAACAAGAAAGTATTTTGAGTCTAGTTCATTCAATTATATATACAGCTCATTATCTCAGTTTCCACTTCCCGTCCACGAATTCTTAGTTTTCTTTTCCTAATTACAGAACTGCACTCCTGTCTCCACATCATTATCTGATAACTTTAAGTTGATTATATATTAAAATCTTACTTTTTAATTACTTAAATTTTGCTTAGCTGAAGGGATAAATTTGTAAAGTTGGTTGGATCAAAGCGGAATACATTATAGTATATATGTTTGGGTGGTGAAAAAATTAGTTTTTTAATGTAGGTAATTGATAGATAACACCTAAGGCATATTCAATATTTATAGGTTGAATCTTTAAAATTCTTAGCATTGAACAAAATATATTTTAAGTTATATATTCATAATTTTTCTCCTATCTTTGTTCACTTTTAGTTGTTAAGTATTCTAAAAATAATTTTTCATTTTTATTTGTCACTTTTCGCATATCAAGAAAAAAATAATTTCTTTTTTCTGTTTTGCCCTTAGCATTAATTATTTATTCCAAATTATTTTACAAATTCATTAAGACTATACACCAAATAATATGAATATCATAATAAATTATGTATTTTATTTATTAATAGTATTTTTAAGAGGTGTGCAAGAGTCAATAATAAAAAAGTAAAAGTAAACGGAGAGAATATTTGTTAGTATAATTATAATGAATAAATTTATGCACTATGGATATATATCACTCCTTTTATTGAGTGAGGGTGAAGGTGAAGGTGTGAGACAAACAAACAATGAAGGGATGAATAGGTAAGTGGTGTACCTAACCACATTTGCCAATTTGCCACCCTTTCCTACGAAGAAGCTAGACTTCATTTAAACATTCTCATCATCATCAACTGCGTCAAGTATTTAATGCATATACAATAAAATTCCAAGATATGTTATTGTGGTCACACTTTTTCTTCTTAATGTTGACAAGCATATATAACTACTCCTATTTGACTTTGAATTGTTCGTTTGAACAACCAAGTTTCAACTCTCCTAGTATCTGGCATACTATGTTATCTCACAAGAATAAATAAATGAATTCGTAAATCTAATGAAGGTTTGAACTTGAACCATGGCATTAGTAATAACTAGAACATGGGTATTTACAACAACCCAGTATAATCTCACATAGTGAGGTCTGGGGAGGGTAGTATGTACGTAGACCTTACCTCTACCATGGGGTAGAAAGGCTGTTTCCAAATAGACCCCCGATATCCCTCCCTCCAAGAACTTCCCACCTTGCTCTTGGAAAGACTCGAACTCACAACCTCTCGGTTGGAAGTGGGGTTGCTTACCATCAGAACAACATGGGTATGTATTTTTCTTAAATTAAAGAAGCGCCACGAGTTTTAAAACTTGTCTCAATTATGAAGTTTGACCGCAGGTATGAACAATTGAACATATTAGCCAAGTCAACATATATATAGTTTTGTTATCATTGTCATGTAATTAAATTTGTCGATCTTTGTCAAAAAAGAAGAAAAAAAAAACAATTATAATAACTGTAAACTGTATATTTTCTTAATGTTTTATTTTTTAATGATGGCTCTTATTGAACAAAAGAGAAAATATCCACTGAAATCTTCAAACTAACAGCCCATCCACAAATTATTACGGTTTTCCAATATCATTGCTCTTCTGTCTCCAAATAATTAGCTTTTGATAATACATTTGCATGTTTTTGACTTAAAAAAAAAAAACCATAGAAATTATGAAACTCTAGGCCAAGTTTGGTCCATACTTCTTATTACATCATCTTCCCTTTTCTGAAGGTGGATCATTTACCTGTCTTATTGTCTGTGCCATGCCAACAAATAAATCAAACCAATTATGTTCTACTAAAGCACAATTAATAAGCTGGCCATCATTTTATTACTTACATCCTCAAAACTTTTTCACGACTACAAATATACGTGTTTTCTATTCGGAATCAAAACTCTTTTTTTAAAAATAAATATGAATATTACCATAACAATCAAAAACATTTTTTACATCCGAAGAAGCCTCTAGTGTCTGAATGGATCCAGACTCTAGATCTCCAAAACAAACAACACATCTAGTTACATAGCTTCCAAATCAACAACTGACTTTTCCTAGCTCTCATTTTCCTATACAATGTCTCCAATCTATCTACATTCTCTTTCCGTAGTTGTTCATATACAAAGTCTATGTTTATATTATATTCCTAAAGATTTTCCAGTTTCTAGTTTCTTGCTTGCCAAGTGTAGTACAACATGGCTCTCTGTCATGAACCAAAATTCACTAGTTGTGATGGTACCTAACCCAACTCGCTAAGTAAGTCAACTACTAGCTAATTTAATTTCAATATTGCTAATAAGTCAATTAAACAAAATAAATTATTTGGATCTATTACATTTCCAAAGGACTGGTAAAACAAATCATGAGTTTCTAAGAATAGAGTTTACAAAGCTGACATGAAAAGAATACATCTTCTATTTGAAAAGTACATAAACAGAGTTATATAATCTAAGGCTACCATGAACTACAGCTACAACAGGAATGTAGGTACGCCTTCAAATCTAGCAACCATTGAATGCATCAACATCGACATCCAGGATCTGCACACAATGCGTAGAAAGTGCATTATGAGTACAATCGACCCTAAGTACTCAAAAAATAACAAACATAAACTTAGGTTGAAAGGAATGACGAGCTGGACCATAGGTCGAGTCCAACACCAATATCCAATAACAGTTCATAACAATGTAAAGCATATAAATGAGGAAGTAACTCAGAGATAAATTACTTTGCTTTCTCAAAGTTTTTCAGAAAATAGTTCCGCTTTTCAAGAATATCTATAAAACCCAAATTCTTTACCGAAAACATCTTGAAATATGAGATAGTTTTAAAATTCATATTTCTTTTTCTAAACTCCTTTTCACAATGAATAAGATATTTTATTTTCTTTCCAGATAGCAAGTGCGAGATACTTCTCTATGACTATATATCAATGTATGAAAAATGCCATAAATGACGTGATACCGTACAATATGAGAAAAATGCGTCTCTATGCATGTATATTATATGTGCATGCCAATGTCATGCATGTGCCATGCATCTCAGAGATGAATCGCGTACTCACTCTCAGAGTACTCAACCTCACTATCACACTTTCCACTCATCATACTCCACTACTCGATACTATATATAGCCCTTATGTACTAGGGATATTCATCTCGGAACATATACAACATCGTCCATCAGTCACTCGGTACCGAGGAAGGTCAATTCGGCCCCATGGAGAAGATCCATCTCAACAACAACAAAACAACAACATACCCAATAAAATCCCACTATTGGGTTCTGGGAAGAGTAGAGCGTACGCAGATCTTATCCCTACCCCAAAAATGGCAGAGAGGTTGTTTCTAGGAGACTCTCGGCTCAATAGGATAGGCAATAATAAAAAGAAACAAGAGAAAATATATGTAACAACAAAAAATACCAGAAAGAAAATAGCCACAACAAATAAGTGAAAGGACAATAATACAAAACTATGCAAAACAACAATTGAATACAAAAAAGACTGCTAACAAACCTAAACAAAACTCTATCAGACTACCCAATACAAAGAGGGAAGAACTCTCGACTACCCCCTAGCTGTTGATATCCAATTTTTTATGTATTTTTTGTATCCAAAATACGTCTAAAATAGCATATATGTGCATATATAACCACACCCATAAGTTTTAGTATTTTTTAATAACTTTTAAACCAGTTTATTACCTATTTTTTATCATAAAATCCAATAATTATTCTCAAAATTATCATTTTTATAAATAACTTATTTTATTCTCATATTTACACCAAAATATAATTAAAGTGATTTTTGTATATTTTTACAAATTTATGGGCATTTTAAAGCTAAATTGCATATAATTGCAATTATAGTCTATTTTGTGAGTAACAACATTTTACAATTATAAAATTGCTTCCAGTATTTATAAGTTAATATTTACTATTTTTTATAAATCAAATAAGAAAAATTGGCTATTAAAATGTAAGCCCCATTTTATTTCAATTCTAGCCAAAATTGGCACCCAAATTTAACCCCAACTCAGCCCAAATCGAACCGAATTACCCAACCCAATTTCCTTATATACCCGACCCAACACCCATTTAACCGAACCGGCCCGTGTCTCTTTAAAATCTGAGTCGTTGATCATTTTGATCAACGACCTAAATCCCATCCTTCCTTTTTTGTCCTCAAGCGACCCCTAACCCTATCTCACTTCTCTCAGACCTGCCACCTCTAATTCCTTTCTTCCCAAACGCTCTCAAACACCCTCACAAACCCTAATCGTCGCCTACCCTTTTCGACCTCAAATCCACCAGAATCCATGGTCGCTCTAGCCATAGACGACCTACACTCACCCCCTACTGCTCTCACACTCCTTCTTCCTGAAGATTCGAGGCCAGTCTTCGAGGGTCTTCACATTTCCGGCCTTGCTTCGGCTTATCATAGCCTACTGAGCCTGGTTCCGACCTTGTCGACTCAGATCTGATCTCGTGACTTCCAACCCTTTCTCATTCTTTATGGTTCTCAGGAACCCTAGCTTATTCGAGGTCTTTTTCATTTTATTCATTTAGATCTGTGCTAGATCTATGACGTGTGTGACTTTTTAGAGCTTTTCCCCAAATTCCCTTTTTTCAAAGCTGTTCAAATTTGATTTTAGGGTTTCTAAAATGTCTCCTAAAAGTTTTCTGACTCTTTTGCCCTCTCTTATGTGTATGCTCGTGTTTTATTTCATATTATGTTCAAGTCTATTCTCTTATTTCTTGCCTGATTTTTGCAGAGATTCTTTTTTGTTCTTTGTTCACATGCTAACCTAGGTTGTTGATCCTCACTCTTTGCTATATGTGTGCAAGTTCATGCTTTGTTTTATCCCTAAGTTTTATTGATCATTTTCTTGCCTACCTTTTTTCTTAAAACTCGTAGTTTCTCTTGCTTCTGTTTGAGTAAGTGTGCCTATCTCCGTGACTTTGAATGACTTCTTATGTCTGATTCTATGTGAAACCCTAAACTTTGGGGGTTTTCCTTTGGGTTGATGGCACTAGGGTTTCACTCTAAAATCCTAAGTTTACAGACTCACGATGAGCCTGTAATAGAACTCAAAATCTTATTCACCTATGACTCTAAAATTTTCATTATGAGACTCTTCTTTGGTTTGAACTGTATGATTTATATATTAGAAAAAATTCCCTTTTAAAGATTTATTTTGAAATCCCTTTAATCATGCTAGTGATTCAGCACTGATTTCTTTCGAGTTGATTCCCTTTTCCCTACTGGTTGTTTATTTTGATCTTTATGTAAAAATTCCAGACTTATGATTTTTTACTTAAATAATTGGTCTTGTATATAATTTATTATTTTGTACCAACGTTTGAGTTATTTATTTCCTTTGGTTACTTTAGGTTATTTGTGATTTGATATTGGATCCGAGATCCTTTGGCTGATTTTCAAACTGATACCTTATTTTTCACACTATTATTCCATCTTTCCTTAATTACCAACTCTGTACTTGACCTTATTTGTACACTATGTGGTTTCCTTACTTAATCAAGCCTTAGAAAACTGATTTTCCCTCCTTGTTCCTTCTTGATTAGCCGTTTTACCTAGACCCCTTAATTAAAGGAGTCTAGTTGTCTTAATTGAAACTAATTGATTGGTTTTATATGTTTGTGCACTCTTTGCCTACCTTACCAGTTCTAGACTACTTCTATTTTCTTTCCAGAATACCTTTATGTTTTTCTCAAAAACTTTTGAGTCTTCTGCTGAAGTCTTAAGTTGATCTTTCTCTGTTTGTGGTTGCGAGTGCTCTGCTTTTTTCTTTCTTTTTAGTTTGCAACTGGTATGTCTATCCTAGCTTAAATACTGGCCATCTCTTATGTGTTTATTTTTCAGCTCTGTTGTACTTCTTTCTTAATGCTTTATGAATTTTATCATTCTTGTTCTTATGTGAATCCCCTTTCCCCTACCCATTTTATCTGTTGAGTTGTGGTTCATAGAGCATGACAATACCCAAACATTGTTGTTCATACATATGGACTGGATTCCTGAAATCCTAAACTATATCAATTCCCACTCTCTTTTCCCCTTATGTGTGCTTTGAGCCTAAGACCTTAGCCTGGCAATGTCCTAATCATTGTCCAGACCTGGTCTGACCTTCAATGGCGCTGCTCTTAATTTGTTTGACAAAATAGGTTGGTCAGGGGTGTGCCAGCCTATTTTGTGGCTAGGCATGACAACCACTTGTTATGGCTCCTCAACCCCTTCTGCACTTACACTTATTCATAGTGATTAAGTTATGCCCCTCTCTTACAAGCCTTGCCTTGGGACCCTTAATCTCCCTTTGAACTTGGACGCTTGAGAGCTGGCTCTTCCATACTGCACTGTTTCTATTCTAATGGTTTCTTGGGTGCAAGCAATGCCGGGAATCCCTGAGATTCCTTGGAACTTTGAAACACCCTAGGTAAAGAGAAGGCTTTGAACTTTGGATCCCAGTGGTTCAAACGCAAATTATGAGACATTAAGTCTGAATTAGGCTGCTCGGATCTAGTTATTAGCTTCTGATGTATTTTTCTCTATTTTTCTGATTTGTAATAACTTGTCTAAACTCGAAGAATATTGTAAATGGGGGGTTTCTTTACTTTCATGCATTGAAGGGTAGAAATCATGATCCTAGGATTTTACTGTTTAATCACCCAGAAATCATGCTCTTAGGATCTTTGTTGTCTTTACTGTTAATTTAATCACATAGAAATCATGCCTATCGGGCCTAACGCTTACTTTTTGCAATCATGCATATAGAAATCCTGTCTATAGGAGTTAAGTTCTGCAATCTGTGCATATAGAAGCCATGCCTATAGGGGTCTGCATTTCTCTATAGCATTAGGAATACCATTAGGTATTTATAAGAAATCAGCATCTGTTCTTGATTCTATTAGCATGTTTTAAAATCAGCGACTCATAGAAATCATGCCTATAGGAGCTTTTAAATTAAACTCGCCTCGCTTGTCTAAAAGCAGTAACAATCGATTAATTAATTGGTTCCTTCACGCCCAGATCCATATACTGTTTCTAAAACTTAATATTTTGATAAACTTTCTCAAGTCAGTGTATACTTTTCCTAAAACCTAATTCTTTAACTTGAATATTTTATTGAAACCATCTTTCGAATAATCTGACAAAAGATGTGTTTTCCTACTCAGTTCCTTTCTTTTGAACTTGTCATCTTTAAATGAGTTTTGCAATTCACTCATTTTCTTTAAATAAACCTGCCTCCTCTAAAACATTTAAAATTACCTTTTCTATGTTTAATTAAAACTAGGCAGTCTGCTCTAAACCACTTTCTAAGTCTGCATCATACTTTTTCTCAAAACCTTATATAGCAGCTATTTTTTGATGTCAATATTCTTAATCAATTAGCATTAATAAAGTGCCTTAATCTCTGAAAATTGTATCTGAGTGGCCTAATGTACACTTTCTGTCTAAATATATGTGTTGAACCAGTCCGCTTACTGCTTAATCTAATTTAAAAGACCAAACCAGTGTTTGCAAAGACATGCTAAACTATGTGACTATCTGATTTTAGGGGTTTATTTGAGCTTATTTACTTGCTTGCTCCTCCCTTTATTTGATACATGCTTTGAATGTCAAACTAGAATTTTATCCTTAAACTTCATAAAGGCCCCCATCCCTTCCTCCCCTTTTAGGATTAGAAGTCCTAGTACTCTGAGACTAATAGGATCGGGACGGGTATTAGTATGCAATAAGTAAATGATACTAAACGCGCTTTAATGCCTTAACGGGATGGGAATGGTAGATATGATGATCGGTGCATTAATATCACGTGCGACCCCTATTCGAGGAGTGTACGCCGGATATTGTATTGATGTGATCCATATTATGTATAAACATAGGACCCCCTTTCCTCTTTACTTAAAATGTTTCTTTTTGTTTCTTTTAATTAACCTTTTTCTAACACTTCCTATTTCCTTTCTTTTTAAAACTTTCTAACTTGTTTGCAACAATTATATGAAATTCTTATTTTCTTCTTCTATCTTCTAATGTCACAATTGTAGTATGGCCGAGAACCACACTAGTGGAACTTGAGGGGTACCTAACAACTTTCCCTCGAGATAATCTCAAGCCCTTACCCAAACTTTTGTTCTTCTTCTCAAATCCTTTCTTTAAAAGTGTCCTAATGCATATCATTAGGTGTCGTCTCTCCAAATTCCAAAACCCAATTCTCACAAGGGAATAAGAGTTTTCCTTCCATAATGTCGTATACCCGATTTCAAACTTCCGTTCATTAGAAAAAGGGGGCATCGGCAGCATGATGACTCTGCTGGGGATTTCTTTAGGCTTTTACAATTAAATACTATTTTTGACTTTATTAATTGCCTTTATTTCCTGATTTTTATTATTTCATCATGAAACTAATTTGGCTGTTCATACCTTTTCTTTCCTTTAACTGCTTTCTTTACTGCTTTATTATTTCAATATTGTTGTAATTTCGAGCATTATAATCATTTATCTTATGTACGTGAAAATATATGTCAATTTGTTTCATTCTTGTAAATTGCATCTTAAACATCATACTCCACTCGTGCCAAAACAAATACTATAGAAACCTGATAATGAGTGGATGCGCTCTTCCAACATTATTACCCCCTAAATTTGCAAAGGCATATTTGTGGTAAATAAGTTGATTAACGGTGTAGTCGACGGTTCCGTACCTTTTCCCCTTGAGTTGTCCGCTCAAGGGTACCAGCCTAATACTTCAAATGGAAACCTTTCTCTATTTAACTGTTCATGCATCATGGTCAAACCTAGTCGATTCAATTATGTTTTCCGCATAATGACTCAATAAGATAGCCTAGTCCAAATTCCATCAGGTTTCCCTGAAACCTAAACGGATACCACCATGTTCTGTGCATTTATTTGGAGAACTAAATGCCTATCATGCTAATTGTTGATTTAAATAGTCGAGTCTGGTGGGGTAGGGGTCTAATATTTTGTTTTGCAGAAAATGAGGCATGAAGTCCCCAGATTCAGTATGGTAACCAACATTCACCCAGGCTGCTAAGTTGGTGGGAGGACCTTCATGCCAGTGATCGGACCCTTATTCGCAAATAGTTAGGGAATTTGCCTTCGCTTTTGGAAATCCATCATGACAACAAAATCATAGAGGCTGCAACTTTGTTTCGGGATAGTGACCGATCGGTATTTCACTTCGAGGACCTTGAAATGACTTATTTACTTGAGGAAATAAGAGGTTTAGCTGGTATTCCTTGGGAGACTCCGAGTATGCTTACCGAAAAATCTCAAAGGTAGGGGCTTCCTCAAAATGATGGGACTCAAGAAAAACCCAGACTTGACTTGTTTGAAAGATTCCTACATCCTATTTGATTACTTGTATGAAAGGCACGACCATAGAAAGTCATATCGCATTTACCCCGACAAATTTGCTCTTACCTCCTTAGGCCACATCCACAGAAGGTTTTTCATCTTCATGTTCTATTTTCTGGGGATGATAATCTTTCCTATGAAGAAGGCTAGAATCCACACTAGACTAGCCATGGTAATCAAGACCTTAATGGAAGGGATTGACAGACAATGTTTCAGCATAGTACCCATGATTATCGTCGCGATATATCGAGCCCTGAAAAAATGTCAACAAGGGGCCAACAATTTTGAAGGTTGTAACCCATTGCTTCAACTTTGGTTTATAGAACACCTTCAGAAGTGTGACTGCCAACAGGAAATTATGCACATAGATTGGGATGATCATATCGCTTTCCACCACCCAAAGCGAATGAGTTTCATGCCTAACATGTCCGCTCAGCCAGAGGACGCTAGAGGATGGGTAGAGTTATTTGAGAATCTGAAGGAGGATCAAGTACACTGGATGTATGAGTGGTTTCCAATAGGGGATTTCATTGTTCGTTCTCGGGATGCACCATTCCTCATACTCATTGGTCTGAGGGGAACCTATCCCTATGTCCCTATTTGAGCCATGAGGCAAGCAGGAAGAAATCAAATCATACCAAGGATGGACAAAATGAGTCACTTCAGGGATGGCTTCCAGGATGATGATAGCCCTCACAGGTGTCAAGCTCAGCACATATGGCATTGCAAACTCACCTTAGGAAAGGAGTCTATTGAGCTAGACAGGTATCGCACCGGGTGTGTGCCGCACTATTCAGGTTGGTTGGAGGATAATCACACTGGTTTAGGTCATCCTGGGTTCATCCGAGGTCACATGCTTATTGACTAGAAGGCTGAAGCGCGGGTTAAGTAAAATCAACTGCGTAAAAGGATTCAAGAATGTGAAAATGAGCATAGGGAAATACAGGAAGCCCATCAAAAGCTGATAGACAAATGGAAAGATATGGCTATCAACACCAACAAGCGGTTAGGGTATCTGGAGCGAGGTCTAGTATAGCTAGAAGGAAAGTTCTTGAAGAGGATTGAAGATTGCCAGAGTGCTGAAGGAAATAAAGGAGGACATCTGGCCCGAGCCTATTTCTTGCTAGGGCTGCGCGAGCTAATGAAGCTGTACGAGGAAGACAAGAGTACGAAATCTGGGGAAGGTCTTTCTGGGACCAAGTAGTTAGGATCTTTTATTTATTTCGTGCTTTCATAATGTCATAAGGCCACTGGCCCTTAGTGATATTTCATTTCCCATCATTTAGTTGTTTTAAGACTCGTCTTATTTTTATTAATAAAATGAGACATTTAGCATTATAAGTTCTCCAAAGTCAATTTCTCGCTAGGCCTTCCTTGGGCACAACGAGGCACCCAATTAGGACACGACTTATATCCTTGACAATGTATTTAAATATTGAAATATTCTTTTTCTCAGAATCCACACTAACTCTTACCTTTTATTTTTATTCACCTCCTCAAAGGTTAGTTCATGCATTCTGGCATCATCAGCATACTCTACAATATCCAAGGTCCCTCCACTTCCTCCTCCCTTGAGTCCTATCAGAAAAAGGTAGAATGGGAGACGCAAGTTATAGAAAGGAGATTTAAAGAGAGGAAACTTCTCAGGGTACCCCAATTGCTAAAGGAACTACTGCTCAGATTGAACAGAAATTGCTGAAATTCCAGAACGAACTGGACCAAGTTCGGAACTTGGCAAGCCTATCATTCTCTCTTGCTGATCCTCATGCCAACACGAAAAAACCCCGTACCTCCACTGAACACCCCACAACTACATATACCACCCACTCATGATCAAACCTTCTACACATGCCATGCTCCCAATAACGCTCCGTTACTCATCCCCAAACCACCAAACGCTACAAACGACCACCTCCACAACACTCCTATCTTTGTGAACACTATACCCCACTACAGTCAACCAATCTCAAGTGCTTCTAAATTAGACAATAAAGACTCCCTCATCAGAAACTTGTCTGAGGAACTCAAGATGTTAATTGGCCGGGTCCAGGGTGTCCAAGGTAGCAAAGGCATCGAGGGGCTGAACTACAAAGATCTTTGCATTCAGCCGGATGTTGAACTCCCAGAGGGGTACAAACCTCCCAAGTTCGAGACGTTCAATGGTACATGTGATCCCAGGGTCCATTTGATGATATATTTTGATAAGCTGGTAGGAGATGGAAAAGATAAGAAAATCTGCATGAAACTATTCATGAGGAGTTTGAAAGGAGATGCCTTGTCTTGGTACATCAGTCAAGACGCCAAGAAATGCACAAACTGGGTAGGTATGGGATCCGACTTTATGGACCGATTTAGGTTTAACACAGAGAACTCATCAGATGTGTTCTATATTCAGAATCTATAGAAGAAACCCACAGTAACCTTCCATGAATATGCTACTCGTTGGAGGTCAGAAGCCGCTAAGGTCATGTCGACCCTAGAAGAAGAGCAGATGAACAGGTTCTTTGTCCTGGATCAGGACCCAAAATATTATGAAAGATTAATGTTGATAGAAGGACAGAAGTTCTCCGACATCATCAAGTTGGGAGAGATTATTAAAGAGGGCATTAAAAATGGTATGGTCACTAATCTTCAAGCATTACATGCCACCAACAAGGCTCTATAGTCTGGTGGGACATCAAAGAAGAAAGATGTGAATTCCATAATGGCTGTGTAGATAACCAAGTCTCCAATGAAATACCAAACATACCCTTTAACTCCACTTACATATCAGCCTTCCTCGAATTACCAAGCACCCCTCGCCCATATACCAAATTCCACCACTCACCTACCAATCATCTCCAATTCCCACATATCAACCTTATTCACCAAGATATTCTCAACCCACACCGTATACCAAGCCTAAAATTCCCAACCTTCTCATTACCAATCGCAGACCTCCCAGACAATATACGGCCATCGCCAAAACGATTGGCCAACTATATGAAAGACTCAAAGTAGCCAATTACGTTACGCCTATCCCAGCCATAACTCCAGAAAATCCCTCATAATGGAACAATCTAAACAAAACCTGCACATACCATTACAGAATTAAAGGCCAAAGCATCGATGAGTGTCGCTCGTTGAAAGACAAGATTCAGACCTTGATTGGAAATAAGGTCAATATAGTAAAGGATCCTACTTCCAATATCCGCAACAACCCTCTGCCTAATCAAAAGGGTGGGGGCATTCACATGATCAAGATTAAGGATGATTGGGACCCCAAAGGTTCAATCGGACTGATTGTCGATGGGGATGAACTAAAGAATCCGGCAGTCACGCTCAACCCTATTGTTGTCCAAATCCACCCCTCTGAGGGCGCCAAGGTAAATATGTCCATACCGCTCGAGTTCGAATCGCCTCCTCCAAAGGCACCGGGACCAATTGAGGTTGAGTTTGGAATTCCAAAGTCACCTGCACCATTTGAAGTTGCTGTGTTACCTCTAAGGATTCCTATTCCGGTTTCAATGATAGATGTGATCTCGTTCAATTCAAATGCCATTATGTGCGATTGTACAGCTGAAGCCAGGAGAAAAAGGAAAGCCAAATCAGAGAAGATATTGCCGCACAGGGCATGGCCAGAACAGGCAGGGTATACACTCCAGAACACTTAGCTGAATCCAACAAGCAAGCCTCTGGACAGCCTGTTAAAATTGGGCCAAATGATCTTTGAGAAAAATACAGGATAAAGAATACTCGGTCATTGAGCAATTGAACAAAACACCAGCGCAGATCTCTATCATGGCTTCTGCAAAGCTCTGACACACACAAAAATGCTCTGATGAAGATATTGAGCGAAGCTTATGTTCCCAGCAACATAACTGGGGGTGAGATGGCAAATATGGTGGGACAAGTGCAGGAGAGTCATAAGATTACCTTCCACGAGGATGAGCTACCATAAGAAGGACTGAATCAGAATAAGGCGTTGCATATCACCGTGCAATGCGAGGATTAATTCATCACTAGAATCTTGGTTGATGGGGGATCTAGCCTCATTATCTGTCCACTAATAACTCTCAGAACGTTGGTGAAAGGCTTTCATGAGATCAAAGACGGGGCTGTCAATGTTAAAGCCTTCGATGAGTCTCAAAGATCTACTATTGAAGAAATAGGCTTATGCCTACAAATGGGGCCAACCTGGTTCGATGTTGACTTTCAAATGATAGACGTCCCAACATCATACAACTTGTTGATGGGGCAACCTTGGATCCACGTCGCTGGAGCTGTAGCATCAACCCTACACTAGGCAGTTATGTTCGAATGGAATCATCAAGAGGTGATCATTCATGGCGACGGTAGCAACCCCATATACAGTCGCTATACCATCTCAATGATTGATTGGGGTTAGAAGGAAAATAGGCGGAGAAACATACCATCACATCGAGCGGGTCAACCCTGTGGACAAGGATAAATGGTGGGACAACAAGATTGTAAGTATCCTGAGCTGGTTGGGTACGAACATGGGAAAGGGCTTGGAAAGAACCTCCAAGGAATTTCCAAACCCATCAAGCTAAAGAAACATGGTACCACTTTTGGTTTGGGCTATGAATACACGTGGAAGGAATTCAACCATTGGTTACCACCACGGCACGGTCCCTGCTATCCACTAGAGTACCCTATACCTCGTCTAGAGCAGACCTTTCAACTAGCCGACATCATATATGGATTAGAGGAAGATGAGGCATTAGCAGCAATGAAGAGCTTATTTCTAGAAGACGATATGGACTACTGTGTTATCTTCAAGGAGGAATGCCCTTCCATACAAGCTGTGAATCGAGGGGAATGCCTCACTAATTGGTTGATCAGGACCCCTAAGGCCTGGAGAGATTCTTGGTATCAAGGCTAAACAGCACACCATGCATCGCATATTTACTTTTCATTAGTTGATTTTTCTTTTTTTTTTTCCTTTTTGCATTGTCTTTAATTTTGAAAAGAGCTCCGATGTTCCAAAATATTGTGAATTTAGTCAATGCATTTTCAGTTTATTATATATCTTGCTCTTATTATTTTTCCTGTCATTTACTTTATTTAAACAACATTACTATTACCTATCTTGATGAGGAACCAACGACTACGCCTTGCAATGAGACAATGCAACAAGCAGATATAGATTCGAAAGAGGATGATATACCAGAAGATGTTGTCAGAGAGGTTGAGAATTTATTGAATAGGCCTAATAGGCCTAAGTGTAACCTGGAGAGGTTGTCAAAGAAACGTGCATCAGTGTGCACTTGTCACCGTTAGAAAAAGGAGAAGTACATAGAGTTCTTAAAGGAGTATGAGGACATCTTTGCTTGGTCTTATGATGATATGGCTGGTCTCTGTACATCCATTATAGCTCATAAGTTACCAACAGATCCAACATGTCCACCAGTAAAATAGAAGCTGAGAAAGTTCAAATCCTACATGAGTTTGAAAATCAAAGAAGAGGTTACCAAGCAAGTCAAAGCTAGGGTTCTCAGAGTGGTAGAGTATCTAACCTGGTTAGCCAACATCGTGCTGGTACCGAAGAAATATGGGAAGTTTAGATTCTATGTCGACTATCGAGATCTCAACCGGTCCAGTCCCAAGGATGACTTCCCCTTGCCAAACATTCACATTTTTGTTGATAACTGTGCCAAGCATGAGCTGGAGTCATTTGTTGACTATTCTGCCGGATGCCATCAGATATGGATAGATGAAGAGTATGTAGAAAAAATAGCTTTATCTCGCCATGGGGGATGTACTGCTACAGAATGATGCCGTTTGGTTTGAGGAATGCTGGTGCTACCTACATGAGGGCCATGACTACTATCTTTCATGACATGATACATTAAGAAATTTAGGTGTATGTGGATGACATCATCATCAAATCCAAGAAGGCCACAGATCATAAGGAAGATTTGAGGAAATTCTTCAACAGACTGAGAAGATAAAATCTTAAATTGAATCCCGCTAAGTGTGCATTCGGGGTTCCTGCTGGAAAATTATTGGGCTTCATCGTGAGTTACCGAGGAATAGAATTGGATCCATCAAAGGTCAAGGCCATTCAAGAACAAAGAACAAGAAGGACGTGATGAGTTTTCTAGTAAGACTCAACTATATCAGCCGGTTCATAGCTCAGTCCACTGTCATTTGTGAACCTATATGTTGAAAAAGGACGTTGCCACCAAATGGACTGACGACTGTCAGAAAGCTTTTGACAGAATCAAGGAATACTTGTCAACGCTGCCGATCTTGGTCCCACCTAAACTAGAGAGACCCCTATTGCATTACCTCACAGTACTGGATGGAACATTTGATTGTGTTTTGGGACAACATGATGAAACAGGGAGAAAAAAGTAGGCCATTTACTACCTCAGCAAAAAGTTTACCCCATACAAGGCCCGATATTCTCTATTAGAGTGCACCTGCTATTCTTTGACTTAGGTGGCTCAGAAATTGAGGCATTATTTCTGTGTCTACACTATGTATCTCACATCCAGAATGGACTTGCTAAAGTATATCTTCCAAAAGCCCGTTCCTACTGGCAAGCTAGCCAAGTGGAAAGTCCTTCTGACCAAATTTGACATTGTTTACATTACTCAGAAGGTAGTCAAGGGAAAAGCTTTGGCAGATCATATCACCTAGAATCCTGTGGGAGGAGAATACGATCCTCTGAAGACGTATTTTCTTGATGAAGAGGTATCCTTATTAGGAGAAGACATTATGGAATCCTATGATGGTTGGAGTATATTTTTCTACGGAGCCACTAAGTTCAAAGGGGTTGGCATATGAGCGATTTTAGTATCAGAAACTGGTGTCTGCTAAGCTCAGGTTCCCATGCACCAACAACACAACCAAATATGAAGCCTGCATCTTAGGGCTCAAACTGGCCATTGACATGAATGCTCAGAAGTTACTAGTGATTGGAGACTCGTACCTATTCATACATTAGGTTTGAGAAGAATAGGCGACTAAGAATTCTAAGATACTCCCTTATTTGCACCATATACAGGAGTTGAGGAAAAGATTCACGAGGATAGAATTTCAGCGTGTTCCCAGAATACAGAACGAGTTCGCTGATGCACTAGCTACTTTACCATCCATGATCCAGCATCCAGACACCAATTTCATTGATCCCATCCAAGTGAAAATTTATGACCAACCAGCTTATTGTGCTCAAGTTGAGGAAGAAACCGATGGAAAACCATTGTTCTATGACAATAAAGAATACTTGTCCACAGGAGAATACCAGAGCTTTCCAATGCTACTCAAAAGCACACACTTCGGAGGTTATATAACAACTTCTTTCAAAGTGGAGGAATCCTGTACAGGAGGACTCTCGATTTGGGATTATTGCGATGCGTCGAAGCAGGAGAAGCAATCAAACTATTAGATGAAGTACATGTAAGGACCTAAGGACCTCACATTAATGGTTTTATCTTAGAAAAAAAGATACTCCGAGCAGGATAATTTTTGATATGGAAACGGACTACATCCAGTATGCCCAAAAGTGACATCGCTGTCAGATACATGCAGTTATGATAAAGGTGTCGCCAAACGAGCTTACTGCAACAAGCTTACCATGGCCATTCATTGCTTGGGAAATGGATGTTATCGGACCAATCGAGCCTACCACATTAAACGAGCACATGTTCATCTTATTTGAAATTGATTACTTTACCAAATGGGTCGAAGCATCGTCCTACAAAGCAGTGACTAAGAAAGTTGCGGCAGACTTCGTGCACAATCGAATTGTTTGTCAGTTCGGAATTTCGGAATCAATCATCACTGATAATGATTCTAATCTCAATAGTGACTTGATAAAGGCAATGTGTGAAACATTCAAGATCAAACACAACAACTCTACAACCCACAAGCCTTAGATGAATAGAGTTGTAGAAGCAGCCAACAAGAATATCAAGAAGATACTAAGGAAGATGATTGAAAGGCACATACAATGGCATGAGAAATTATCTTTTGCCTTATTGGGATACCGCAGCACAGTCTGCACATCAACTGGGGAAACTTCCTACATGGTGGTTTATGGTACAAAGGCGGTCATTCCCGTCGAGGAAGAAATTCCCTCCTCGAGGATCATACAAGAAGCATAATTGGACAATGTAGAATGGGTAAAAGGTCGCTATGAGCAGTTTTTCCTTATAGATGGTAAAAGGATGAACGCAGATTGTCGCGGTCAATTATATTGGAACAGAATGTCTAGAACCTTCAACAAAAGAGTGTAGCCAAAGTTTACACCAGGGCAGCTGGTGTTGAAGAAAACATTTCCGCATCAAGATGAAACCAAAGAGAAGTTCTCTCCCAATTGGCAAGGTTCGTACATGGTTCACCGGGTTCTGACTAGAGGAGCCCTTATTCTCGTAGAATTTGACGAAGAAGTCTAGCCGAAGCCAATCAATTCAGATGCAGTAAAGCAATATTATGTATAATTTAAACTACGCCTGATATGATTCCCGTTTACGAGGGATATGTAGGCAGCCATATCGGTTCGGTCACAATTTAATAAAATTCCACTTTCCCCACTATTGGAACTAGGGCAGAATTTTGAGAAGGACCCTCAAAATTCTGAAGTCAGTTTCAACATTTTCATAGCCATAAGTGTCAACCAAATAAATTGGGGCAGAGTTTTTAGGGGGGGGGGAGGCTCAAAATTTTGAGGATGATATTTTTAGTCGTTCAGCAAAGTCGTCAAGAGTGTCAGCCCAGTAAACTGGGACACAATTTTAAGGAGGACCCTCAAATTTCAAAGCAAGAGAGGTTGGAATGGCTTGGGCCACGTCACAGTCCTTGGTTCATTCAAAGAAAATTATTTTTGATTATATACTTATGATATATTTACTAAATCATGCATAACTATCATTCGAATCGCTATCGTTTAGCAATGCTACCCTAATGATGCGCGACGTCAGGAGACAGGGGATACGAACTAACCTTCCCCTCTATATAGAACTCATGATTTTTCTTTGGATGCAGGCACCCAAGTTGCAAATCATCAAATACATTCACACACTCGTACTTTTTAGGAGTGGAACTTTCAGAACGATCACCTATTCACAATCACTATCCATACGCAACCTCCCCAGCAGTTACAAAATCGTAATCAGCTATCAGCTAAGAAATCTTACCGCTAATCGCCTTTATATTCTTGAATTGCAAAAGGCTATTTATCTGCCTTCCGAGACTAAGCATTGTCTCCATCTTGCATAAGGTTATTTATCTGCCTTCCGAGACTAAGAATTGTCTCTATCTTGCATAAGGCTATTTATCTTCCTTCCGAGACAAAGCATTGTCTCCATCTTACGTATGGTTACTTCTCTGCCTTTCGAAGTTAAGCTCTACCTCCATCTGCATTTCTGTATATGGCTATTTATCCGCCTTTCGAGGCTAAGCATTGTCTCCGTATTGCATAAGGCTACTTATATGCCTTTCTTGACTAAGATATGTCTCCATCTGCATTACTGCATAAGGCTACTTATCTTCCTTCCGAGGTTAAGCTCTACCTCCATCTGCATTATCTTGTGTAAGGCTATCCATCTGCCTTCCGAGGTTAAGCTCTACCTCCATCTGCATTATCTTGCATAAGGCTATCTATCTGCCTTCCGAGGTTAAGTTCTACCTCCATCTGCGTTATCTTGCAAATGGCTATCTATATGCCTTCTGAGGTTAAGCTCTACCTCCATCTGCATAAGGCTACTTATCTGCCTTTCGAGACTAAGCATTGTCTCCATCCTGCATAAGGCTATCTATCTGCCTTTCAAGACTAAACATTGCCTCCATCCTGCATGGCTGAAATATCACAACTTTATTTTTTTCGTACCACTGTAATATCGCCACCTATATTTAAATTCTCACTTTGGCTAAAAGATCGCCACCCATTGCATTTATCGGCTGAAAGTTTGCCACCTTCTCATGGGCTAAAAGATCGCCAACTTATTCAAAGGTGTCATAGTTCGAAGGCACCATCTGCATAGCCCACGAATACCATTTCATGGCTTGTGAATCGTTATTTATGATCTTCATGGCCTAGGACATCATAGTCTGAGGACGTCATCCTAACCGTTCAAAGACAACATTCATGGTCCAACGGGAACTTGAATCAGGTTTAAATTAAGCACAATATATTCCACATTTCTTACTTGCAGGTACACCGGCTAGCCAACGGCCATCTAAGCAGGAGCGATCCCACTCTGGTTCCCACATCCTATCAGATTTCGAACACCCTTTTCAAATCTAAGCATCACGTCCGTTCTTTTTGGATCTCCATCGACACATTCCATCAATGGTCCTAATCTACGTATGGCATGATTCCTGTAAAACCAGGGATATGCAGGTAGCTCAGAAGCCAGAGCGCGGTCAAAGCTTTGTCAATCGCTGCTTCCGGTCAAAATTGACCATCTTGTCTTTACTTGATAATTTTTTCATCCACCTCGGGTAAAGAGGGGCAGGTGTTGATACCAAATTTTTCCCTATGTAATTTTTTTTGTACCTAAAATACTTCCAAAATAGCATATATGTGCATATATAAGCACATCCATGAGTTTTGGTATTTTTAATGATTTGTAAACCCGTTTATTGCCTATTATTTACCATAAAATCCAATAATTATTCCAAAATTATCATTTTTGTGAATAACTTATTTTATTCTCATATTTATGTCAAAATATAATTAAGGTGATTTTTGAATATTTTATCAAATTACTTAGCATTTTTAAAGCTAAATTTCATACAATTACAATTATAGTCTACTTGTGATTAACAACATTTTACAATTATAAAATTACTTCCAATATTTTTAATTTAATATTTATATAATAGTTATCTATCGGTACTTTTAATTTTCTTTTGAAATTATTATTACTATTTTTTATGAATTAAATAATAAAAATTAGCTATTTAAATGCAAGACCCATTTTATTTCAATTCTAGCAAAAATGGCGCCCCAACTTTAACCCCAACTCAGCACAAATCAAACCCAATTTCCTCATCTACCCGACCCAGCACACAATTAACCGAGCCGGCCCATGTCTCTTTAAAATTTGAGCTGTTGTTCATTTTGATCAACGACCCAGATCTCCTCCTTCCTTTTTAACCTCAAACGACCCCTAACCCTATCACATTTCTCTTAGAGCCTCCGCCTCTCATCCCTCTCTTCTAAAATACTCTCAAACACCCTCGCAAACCCTTATTGCCGCCTACCCTTTTCGACCTCAAATCCACCAGAATCCATGGATGCTCTAGCCATGGACGACCTACACTCACCACCTACTACTCTCACACGCCTGCTTCCTGAAGATTCGAGGCCAGTATTCGAGGGTCTTCAACCAGACCTTTGTCGATTTAAGATTTTAGCTATTTCCGGCCTTGCTCCGGCGTATTATAGCCTACTAAGCCTGGTTCCGATCTTGCCGACTCAGATTTGATCTCGTGACTTCCAAGCCTTTATCATCCATTAGGGTTCTTAGAAACCCTAACTTATTCGAGGTTCTTTTTCATTCTATTCATTTAGATCTGTGCTAGATCTATGCTGTGTGTGACATTTTAGAGCTTTTCCCAAATTTCCTTTTTTCAATGCTGTTCAAATCCGATTTTAGGGTTTCTGAAAATGGTTCCTAAATGTTTGCTGACTCTTTTAATCTCTCTTATGTGTTTATGATTGTGTTTTATTTCTTATAATCATCAAGTCTGTTCTCTTATTTCTTGCCTAATTTTTAGAGAGATTCTTTTCAATTCTTTGTTCACATGCTAACCTAGGTTGTTGATCCTTACTCTTTCCTATATGTGTTCAAGTTCATTCTTTGATTTTGTTCGTAAGTTCTGTTGATCATTTTCTTGCCTACTTTTTGTCTTACAACTCATACTTTCTCTTGCTTCTGTTTGTGTATGTCTTCCTATCTCCATGACTTTGAATGAATTCTCATCTCTGATTCTATATGGAAACATAAAAATTGGGGGTTTTCCTTTGGGTAGATGGCACTAGGGTTTCACTCTGATACCCTAGGTTTACAGACTCATGATGAGCCTGTAATCGAACTCAAAATCTTATTTGCCTATGACTCTGAAATTTTCATTGTGAGATTCTTCTTTAATTTGAACAGTATGCTTTACATATGATAAAAACTTCCCTTTCAAAGATTTCTTTGAAACCCCTTTAATCATGCTAGTGATTCAGCACTGATTTCTTTTGAGTGGATCCCTTTTGCCCTACTAAGTGTTTATTTTGATCTTTTGCATAAAAATCCCAGACTTGTGATGTTTTCCTTAAATAATTGGTCTTGCGTATCTTCTGTGATTTTGTACCAACGTTTGAGTTAATTTTTTCCCTAATTACTTTAGTTTCTCTGGGTTTGCAATTGGATCCGTGATCATTTGACTGATTTTCAAAATGATACCTTATTTTTCATACTATTATTCCATTTTTCCTTATTTACCAACGCTGTAATTGACCTTATTTGTGTACTATGTGGTTTACTTAGCTTAATCAAGCCTTAGAAAACTAATTTTCCCTCCTTGTTCCATCTTGATTAGCCGTTTGACCTAGACCCCTTAATTAAAAGAGTCTAGTTGTCTTAATTGATATTAATTGATTTGTTTTCTATGTTTGTGCACTCTTTGCCTACCTTACTTGTTTTCAAAAAACTACGTAAGGCTGAGCCCTCCCCTTTTCTAACATCTGTCAATAATAAGGATTCTCTTATAAAGTCAAACACACTGACTAGTTCTAGACTACTTTTTTTCTTTCTAGAATACCTTTATATTTTTCTGAAAAACTTTCGAGTCTTCTGCTGAAGTCTTGAGTTGTTCTTTGTTTGTGGCTGCGAGTGCTCTGCTCTTCTCTTTCTGTTTACTTTGCAACTGGTATGTCTTTCCTAGCTTAAATATTGATCCTCTCATATGTATTTATGTTTCAGCTTTGTTGTACTTCTTTCTTACTGCTTTTCTGCAATTTTATCATTCTTTTTCTTATGTGAATCCCCTTACCCCTAACTTTTTTATCTGTTGAGTTGTGGTTCTTGAGCATGACAATACCCAAACATTTTTGTTCATGCGTATGGACTGGATTCCTTGAATCCTAAACTCTATCAATTCCCACTCCCTTTTCCCTTTATGTGTTCTCTGAGCCTAAGACCTTGGCATGACAATGTACTAATCATTGTCCATACCTGGTGTGGCCTTCAATTGGTCTGCTCTTAATTTTTTTGATCAAATAGATTGGTCTGGGTTGTGGAAACCTATTTTGTGGCTAGGCATGACCGCCACCTGTTATGGCTCCTCAACCCCTTCTGTACTTATACTTATTCTTAGTTATTAAGTTCTGCCCCTCTCTTGTAAGCCTTGCCTTGGGACCTTTAATCTCACTTTGAACTTGGATGCTTGAGAGCTTGCTCTTCCACACTGCAGTGTTTCTATTCTAACGGTATCTTGAGTGTAAGCAATGCTGGGAATCCCTGAGATTCCTTGGAACTTTGAAACACCCTAGGTAAAGAGAAGGCTTTGGACTTTGGATTCCAGAATGGTTCAAACACATATTATTAGACATTAAGTCTGAATTAGGCTGCTCGGATCTAGCTGTTAGCTTCTGATGTATTTTTTCTCTTTTTTTTTTGGTTTGTAATAACTTGTGTAAACTCGGAGAATATAGTGAAAAGGGTGGGGTTTTTTACTTTCCTGCATTGAAATGTAGAAATCATGATCCTATGATTTTACTGTTTAATTACCTAGAAATCATGCTTTTAGGATCATTGTTGTGTTTACTGTTAATTTAATCACATAGAAATCATGTCTATAGGACCTAACACTTACTTTTTGCAATCATGCATGTAGAAATCCTGCCTGTAGGAGTTAAGTTCTGCAATCTGTGCATATAAAAGCCATGCATATAGGGGTCTGCATTTCTCTATAACATTTGGAAAACCATTATGTTTGTAGAAGAAATCATCATCTGTTCACGAGTCTATTAACATGTTTTAAAATCAGTGACTCATAGAAATCATGCCTATATGAGCTTTTAAATTCAACTCGCCTCGCTTTCTAAAAGCAGTAACAATTGATTAATTAGTTGATTCCTTCACGCCCAGATCCGTATACTTTTTCTAAAACTTAATCTATTGATAAACCTTTCTCAAATAAATGTATATTTTTTCCTAAAACCTAATTCTTTAAATTGCATATTTTCTGAAACTGTCTTTCGAATAGTCTGACAAAAAATGTGTTTTCCTACTCTGTTCCTTTCTTTTGAACTTGTCATCTTTAAATCAATTATGCAATTCACTCATTTTCTTTAAATAAACTCGCGTCTTCTGAAACTTTTAAAACTGTGTTTAATTACAATTAGGTAGTCTGCTCTAAACCACTTTCTAAGTCTGAAGCATACTTTTTCTCAAAACCTTATATAGAAGCTATTTTCTAAAGTCAGTATTCTTAATCAATTAGCGTTAATCAAGTGACTTAATCTCTGACAATTGTATCCGAATGGCCTAATGTAGACTTTCTGTTTAAATATATGTGTTCAACCAGTCGGCTCACTGCTTAATTTAATTTAAAAGACCAAACCAGTATTTGCAAAGACATGCTAAACTATGTGACTATCTGATTTTAGGGGTTTATTTGAGCCTTATTTACTTGCTTCCTCCTCCCTTTATTTGATACATGCTTTGAATGTCGAACTAGAATTTTATCCTTCAAGCTCCATAAAGGCCCCCATCCCTTCCTCCCCTTTTTAGGATAAGAAGTTCTTATACCTCGGGACTAATAGGATAGGGATAAATATTATCATGCAATAAGTAAATGAGACTAAACGCGCTTTAATACCTTAACGGGGCCGGAAGGGTAGAATATGGATATGATGACCGGTATGCTAATATCCCGTGCGATCCATCTTCGAGGAGTGTACGCCGAACATGCCTTGATGTGATATACATTATGTATAAACCTAGGACCCCCTTTCCCCTTTACTTACAATGTTTCTTTTTGTTTCTTTTAATTAACCCTTTTCTAAAACTTCCCATTTCCTTTATTTTTAGAACTTTCAAACTTGTTTGCAGCAATTATGTGATATCCTTATTTGCTTCTTCTATCTTCTAAATTCTCAATTGTAGTATGACTGTGAACCACACTAGTGGATCTTGAGGGGTGCCTAACACCTTCCCCTCGAGATAATCTCAAGCCCTTACCCAAACTATGGTTCTTCTTCTCAAATCCTTTCTTTAAAAGTGTCCTAATGCACTATAATCATTAGGTGGCGACTCTCCAAATTCCAAAATCAAGTTCTCACAAGGGAATAAGAGTTGTCCTCCCACAATGTCGTATGCCCAATTTTGAACTTCCATTCATTAGAAAAAGGGGGCGTCGACAGTAGCCTACCACCCTAATGCTCGACCTCTACATGTTCCTATCAAGAACCATGTCCTCGAAAATCTGAAGCTGTGCCATGTCCTACTTGATCAACTCGCCCCAATACTTCTTAGGCCTTCCTCTATCTCTTCTCCTATCTGCCAAAGTCAACCGCTAATACCTCCTAACCGGTGTATCTAGGTTTCTCCTCCGCACGTGTTCGAACCATCTAAGCCGCGTTTCCCACATTATGTCGTCCATGGGAGCCACGCCCACCCTCTCTAAAATATCTTCATTCCAAATCTTATCCATCCTAGTGTGCCCACACATCTATCTCAACATCCTCATTTCTACTACTTTCATTTTCTGGATATGTGAATTCTTGACTGGACAACACTCTTCTCCATACAACGTGGCCGGTCCAACCACCGTTTTATAGAATTTACCTTTGAGTTTAGGTGGCATATTATGGTAACACATAACTCTAGATGCTAACCTCTATTTCATCCACCCCACTCCAATACAGTGCATTATATACCCGTCGATCTCCCCATCTCCCTGGATAATTGACCCTAAGAACTTAAAACTTTCTCTCTTGCGGATGACTTGTGAGTCAAGCCTGACTTCCACATATGCTTCCCAGGTCACGTCACTTAACTTATATTTCACATATTCTGCCTTAGTCCTACTCAACTTGAAACATTTAGACTCTAGAGCCTGCCTTCATACCTCCAGTCTCCCCATTAACGCTGCCTCGCATCTCAGCAGTCAGAACTATATCATCAGCGAACAACATAAACCATGAAACCTCTCCTTGGATATGGTGTGTCAGTGCGCCCATCGCCAGAGAAAATAAGAATGGGCTGAGCGCAAATCCTTGGTGTAATCCTATAACCATCGAAAAAGGCTTTGATACACCTCCCGCAGTGCTAACTCTAGTCATAGCTCCATCATACATATCCTTTATCGCCCTACTGTAAGCCACCGACAAACCTTGCACCTACAGACACCTCCAAAGGACATCCCTAGGGACCATGTAGAAAGAAGATCAGTCTCTCAAAATAATCAACCGCGCCTATTGTGAGTGCGCAGACTCCGGAGGGGCTCCTGCAGCCTAAGCATTATAAGAAACCAATCATGGTATAGATAAATCAGCCCCTCGGCCTTACTCAATAATCAATAAAATATGCTGTAACATGCAACCCGATCCCATAACCATTATTCATAATCAAGCTCTCGGCCTTACTCAGTCATCAATCTCTTCAATCTCACCCCCAAGCTCACAATGTCATGAAAAATGTCCTGTAATAATGATATGATGTATCAATAAGTAACAATCGAGATTGAGATATAATATGAATGCATGGATGTGACTGAGTACGAAATATCAATGACTTCAATAAGGTGAAAGCAAAAAATGACCAATATGGGTCCCAACAATATCAACATAAGGCCTAAACATGATATCTAGCATGATGTACAACTCATTTATTGTATCACATGGTGAAAACATTATCAATAAAATAGGACCACTATACAGTGCCCTGGAAATATCAGAGTCACAATTCATAGATGCACGCCAACACGCCCATCACCTAGCATATGCGTTATCTCAATATCAATCACATAACACATAATTCGAGGTTTTATACCCTCAGCTCTAAGTTTAGAAGAGTTACTTATCTTAAGCAAGCCTATTCCGATACCGAGCAAGCCAAACGATACTCCAAGAATGCCATCACGCATGTAGCGGCTTCCGAACGACTCAACACTAGCCAAAAGCAACTCAAATATATCAACTATAGCCCAAGGAACTAATTTCAAATGATAAAGATCGAATCCTAAGTCAAATCCTGGATCTGGCCAAAAATTACACCCATGCCCATGCCTAGAAACTCGACAAAACTCAAAAATCCATCTAATTACGAGTCTACGCATACTAGTTTCATTCAAATCCGACTCCAACTCGGTGTTCAAAACTCAGAAATTCATATTATAAAATTTTAGGCCAAAACCCCCAAATTTCTCTTTCAATTCAACAAATAATTGCTAAATATAAATATTGATTCATGAAATATAATCAAAACTGAATGTAGAACACTTACCCCAATTCTTCTGGTAAAAATTGCTCCAAAAATTGCCTTAATCCAAGTCCCTAATCTCAAAATATGAAGAAATAACTAGGACCTTGATTTTTATATCTTCTGCCCAGAAATTCAGCATTTGTGATCAAAATGTCTCATCTCCGACCACTGCATCTATGGTCACCACTTCGCTTTTGTGACCTCAACTCACCAAGCGACCTATCACACCTGTAGAACCATTTCTACTCCTGCGCATACGTAGGTGCGAAGCCAAAGCATGCATCTGTGCTAAATCTCGCTTCTGCGATCAATTGTCCGCATTTGTAACCATACTTCCGCAGATGCAGAAAAACCAGAACGAATGATGATACACCTTAGCCAAAATTTCCAAAATGCTCCGGAATCAAATCTGAAACTAGCCGGAACCCCTCGAGACCACATCAGAACATACCAGTAAGTCTGATAACATAACATGGACCTAGTCGAGGACTCAAAACACACATAACAATACCGAAACTACGAATCACACCTCAATTCGAAATCATTGAACTTTGAAACTTCAAACTATCACAAGAAACCTATCAAATCATGATTGATTGACCTCAAATTTCGCACACAAGTCACATTTGATATTATAGACCTACTCCAACTTTTGAAATCGGAATCCGATCCCAATAACAAAAAGTTTACTTCCAATCAAACTTCCCCAAATTCCAGCTTCGCCATTTCAAGCCAAATGCCACTACGGACCTCCAAAGCATGATCCGAACGTGATCCTAAGTCCAGAATCACCAAACGGAGCTAACAAAACCATCATTAATTCAATACGAGGTCAAATTCTAATAAGTCAAAGTTGGTCAAAATTTTCAAATTTAATGCTTCAAGTTGAGAATCATTCTTCAAAATTAATTCCAAATAACCTAAAAACCAAAACCGATGATTTACATAAGTCATTCTATATCATGATGAGCTACTCATGCCCTCAAGCAACCATACGAAGTACAAATACTCAAAACAACCAGTTAGATCGTTACACTCCCCACACGACATAAACTATTTCCTTTTGGACTAGGATCTATCTTCTCCTTTTGATTAATTTGATCACTTTGCTTCATTGTTCTAAATTTTGACTAATTTATGTTTTCACCAAGTAAACTTATTAAACTAATAACTAAGAGGTTCTTAATTTTTAGAGTTTGAATTTAGGACTACTGGTTCGAATAATAAAGTTTCTCCAATATTATCAAATATAAGTATTAATAAAGGAATTGTTGTAGAATATTGATAATAAGTGAATTGAACTATAATCCGGCCATAAAGAACTAGTTCTTGTATAGTTTTTATGGTAAAAGTGATAACAAAATGCTCTGATTAGTACTTTTTATGCGTGAAAGGTTACATATAGTAAAAGAAAGCTATGGAGTACTTTTGGGATCAATTATGGAGAAAAAGAGGCCAATCGCATAATATCCGCCAAGTGCACCATGCGAAATGCACAAACTAGAACTAGAGATAGACTGTCGCGGTCCTGGCGTAACCGTGGTTGGATCGCGGCATGAAGTTGTTGCGGATCTTGAGAGATGATTTGGCCGCGGTCCTGGCGTGACCGTGGTAGGACCACGGCAGGAGGCGTAAATTTAAGGGACTGAAGTTCAAAATAAGGGATTTTTAGCCCAAAACCATATTTTAAACAATAGAACTCACCCAAAAGAGGTGCAATATGTTAGAGAGTACTTTTACAAGGAAAACAAGTGTGAGAGATCACCCAAAATATCATTATTCTTAATCTTCTTTATTTTTCTTGCAATTTATGATTATAAATCTTTTCGTAGTTTATTTACCCATTGTTATGAGTATCTAAAAACCTTAATCTAAGGTTTTGGTGGAACCCGTTGGGGATGACTTGGTTATTTTATTAATATAATTGGATTTGGTTGCTAATCTCTAGCTGTTCATCTATGTTTTGATTGTGGATTAGTTGAAAGGGCCTTCAATTATTCGTTCATATTTATTATGTATCTACTTGAGAGAGAGTGCATATTTAGGTGATTGTGTAAATAACATCACTCCCAGAGTATAGACGAGAGTTATAACCGAGGGTTTAGGGGTTGGACTAGAGATAACGAAACCCAGGGTGCAATCTAGGTGAACTGTATTGTGAAATTAGCTAGCGTAGCTTGAGAGAGTGCGTCTAGTAGATTAGCATAGTTACTTGAGAAAGAATTATGATAACTTGAGCATTCATGATTGATAGAGACAACTAAATCGAAGTTATAAGACATATATAACCAAGGAAATTAACAACAGGGGAAACCATTGCATTAGACCTTATTCCAACTGTTTACAAGTTAAGTTTAGTTAATTTTTAGCTCTTAATTACTTTTAGTATTTAGTTATTAGAAAATCAACCATTGTGAATCAGAAAGTTCGGGAAAACAAATTGTGTGAATTTAATAAATCTGGCAGTAGTCATTGATAGATTAGTTCCCTATGATTCCACTCTAGGCAATAATACTCAGATTATATTTGTAATGCCTGCTTAGTAATTTGTGAGATTCACTTGAGCGTGATCAAATTTTGGTGCCGTTGCCGGGGAATTAACGGTGTTATTAATTACAATTGAAAGAAACACAAAAATTCTAAGTGTAGTCGGTTTTCCCTATACTAATCTTTTCATTGACATTCTAACGTTTGAAATCTTGTTGTAAGCAGGTGTATGCCTAGAAATTCTTCGAGGACTGAAGAACTACTAGAAGGACTCCCAGATCCCGACAAAATATTCAGGGCATTGAACCGTGCCAACAAAGGACTTGAACAACCTCAAGCAACACAACAACTCAAATTCTACATGGTGAGATAAACGATGCCAACAGAAACATCAGGAATGAGCAGGGTGACTTAAATGTCAGAGAAGTGGCACCTCTTGTGCCCAAGGCTGCACTTTATGATTGGGAACAACCTATAGCTGACAATCTGGCCACTATCATAGTTGTGCCCGCAATTCAAGCGGAGATATTCCAGATCACCAACAACATGCTGCATATGCCGCAGAATAAGGGACTGTTCTCCGGGTTAAACATTGAAGACCCACAACAACACTTGAATTTTTTTTGTCAATTTGCATGAACCAAAGGCAACCTAATGTGACCCCTGAAGCTATCAAACTGCTCCTGTTCCCATTCTCAATAACCGGGGCAGCTCATACTCGGTTAAATTCACTCTCTATCAACTCTATTACCACTTGGAGGAATTAGTCAAGCAGTTCCTGAACAAGTTCTATCTGCCTAACACGACTGCACAACAGATTGATGACATATTATTGTATAGGCAGCATTGCACCGAGTCCTTGCAAGAAACTTGGGAGAGATTTAAAGGGATGCTTGTGAAGTGTCCTCATCATGGCATTCTAGACCAGATGCTCGACCAGAGATTCTACATGGGTCTATAGGACGATTTGAAAGCCAATGTGGATGCTTAAGCTGGAGGTGCTTTCTTAAGCAAAACATTTACCGAATGCAAGATTCTGCTTGATAAGGTGTCACAAAATGCAAGGTGGATGACTAGAGGTGCAACACTGGCACCCATAGTGCATTCAGTTTTGCTTGATCCCAATAATTTGCAGGAAGAGAATATGGCCACAATCCTGACCCAGATGAGCTTACTGACAAAGAAGATTCATGAGATGGGTACAAAACAAGTGCATATCATTGACACAACTAATGGAGGACTATGTACGCCGTGTATTAATCAGTCCTATGTGTGTTCATAGAGCGGAGAAGGTGAAAATCAACGGGTCCGGAAAGATATGAATTATGTCAACAACTATGGGGGTCATAGATAAGGAGAACAGTAGTGGAGACCGCAGCAAAACCAACAGTACATGCCTAATTTGCACAGCCTGCGTATGCACCCTCAAAACTAATTAGTGCCAGTGCCTTATCAGAAACCACAGGGTTATCCATAGCAAAATCAGCAACAATTGGTCTATCAACCACCCCCTCAGCAGCAAGATAACAACATGGGTGAGATTAGGGGTATGCTTCGACAACTTATTGGGACAAATAATAAAGTGTAGGAAAAATTGGCAGTGCATGGTTCGGCCGTAAAGAATATTGAAACGCAGCTGGGTCAGCTGTCCATGGCTTTGAACAACCTTCCTCTGGGAACTTTACTTGGAAACACAAACATAAACCCCAAAGAGAAAAACCCGAATTAGCTAATGGCAGTCAGTCTCAGGAATGGTAGAGATTTAGATAGAGAGCAGGAAATTGCACAAGCCAGCAAGAATACTACACCAACCACTCTAGTTCAATTAGAGGTAGAAGAACTAGTAGAACTTTCTGAAGTGGTGGTTGATCAGAGTCAGGAGGAAAAAGGCAAAGAAAAGGAGACCGAGCAAGTTTCAGAACAAGTGGCACCTCTTGTGCCAGAGTCTCCTAACAGAGAGAAGCTAGCAAGCAATGCACAAATGGTAATACCTGCAACCTTCCCTCAAAGACTTGTCAAATAAAAGAAGGCAGACCAATACAAAAATTTCATGGAGATGCTACGTCAAATTCAATTGAATATTCCTCCGATGGATGCCTTGAGGGAGATGTCCGGCTATGTGAAGATGATAAAAGATCTAATGTCACGAAAGTTTAGTTTTCAGGATCTATCCACTGTAACTCTAAGATAGACCTGCAGTGCAGTGGTGGAAAAATCGATGGATTAGAAGATGGCCGATCCAGGAAGCTTCACTATTCCATGAACAATTGGAAGTTATGCCTTTGCAAAGGTATTGTGTGATTTGGGTGCCAGCATAAATTTGATGCTGCTAGCAGTGTACACTAATTTAGGCATCGGTATAGCTAGGCTGACTTCTATGCCGCTACAGATAGATGATCGCACTGTGAAAATACTAACTACTATTCTTGATGATGTGTTGGTGCAAGTGGGGAAGTTCGTGTTCCCTGCAGACCTTGTGATTATGGATTCTCAGGTGGATGAGGATATACCCCTTATTTTGGGGAGACCATAAGCCACTGGGAGAGCACTGATAGATTGTGAGACTAGGGAACTTAAAATGAGATTGAACGATGAAGAAGTCATATTCAATGTTTAGAAATTAATGAGGAGACCCAACGAATATGCGAATTTCTCTCTAATGGAGGCAATGGATGTAATTCTGCAAGAAGATGATAGGAACCTGACTGTGAGAGATCCATTGGATGGATGCCTGACAAATTTAGAAGAAATGGATGGTGAGGGGTTAGCTAAATGGGTGATGGCATTGGAAGGCCGAGGGTTTTGGTCAAGGAAACCTCAGTTCGAGTCCCTTAAGCTGGAGAAAAGGGTCACTCCTCCAGCCAAACCATCAATAGAGGAACCACCCAAGCTGGAGCTGAAGCCACTCCGAAATCACCTCAGGTATGCATTCCTAGGCCCTGATTCGACCTTACCTATTATTATATCATCATGTTTTCTAGATGTGCAGGTATAAAAGCTCTTACAAGTATTGCAGGATGATAAGACTGCCATTGGTTGGACCATGGCAGACATAAAGGGTATCAGCCCAACCTTCTGTATGCATAAGATTCTCCTGGAGGAGGGGCAAAGACCTTCTAGAAAACATCAGTGAAGGCTGAACTCTAACATGAAAGAGGTTGTAAAGAAAGAGGTGATCAAATGGTTAGATGTGGGAATCATTTTCCCCATCTCTGATAGTAATTGGGTCAGCCCTGTCCAATGTGTTCTGAAAAAAGGGGAATGATTGTTGTGAAAAATGACAACAATAAGTTGATCTTAACTCGTACAGTCACAGGGTGGTGAATCTGCACGGATTACCAGAAATTGAACACTGCCACCCGAAAGGACCACTTTCCCTTGCCCTTCATTGACCAAATGTTGGACAGGCTGGCTGGAAGATCGCACTTTTGTTTCTTAGATGGATATTTGGGGTACAACCAGATATCAATTGCCCCCAAAGATAGAGAATATACATCATTCACCAGTCCGTATGGCTTCTTTGCCTTTCGAAGAATGCCCTTTGGGCTTTGCAATGCACCAACGACTTTTTAACGGTGCATGCAAGCCATCTTCAGAGATATGGTGGAGGATATTATGAAGTTATTTATGTATGATTTCTCTGTGGTGGGAGATTCATTCGAAGACTGTCTTCACAACTTAAGCAGAGTGCTCAAACGATGTGTGGAGACAAACTTAGTGCTAAACTGGGAGAAGTGCCATTTAATGGTACAAGAAGGGATAGTCCTTGGACATCGAGTATCTAGAAAAGGAATTGAGGTCGATCATACTAAGGTTAACGTGATTGAGAAGTTACCACCACCCACTTCATTCAAGTCAGTGAGAAGTTTCCTTAGTCATGCCGGGTTCTACCGGCGTTCCATAAAAAATTTTTCCAAAATTGCTAACCCATTATGCAAATTCCTTGAAAAAGATCAGCCCTTTGTGTTTTCTAATAATTGCAGGCTGGCATTTGAGGAGCTGAAGAAAAAGTTGATAGTTGCACCTATCATTGTTGCTCCAAACTGGGAACAACTATTTGAGCTCATGTGTGATGCTAGCGACTATGTTATAGGAGCATTCTTGGGGCAACAAAAAGATAAGATAATGCACCCAATTTACTGTATAAGTAGAACGCTAAGCGGTGCGCAACTCAATTACACAGTGACAAAGAAGGAGATATTGGCAATTGAGTTTGTTTTTGACAAGTTCCGATCATATATGATTGGTTCCAACGTAATTGTGTATACTGACCATGCAGCTCTCAGGTACCTCATTAAGAAAAAGGAGTCTAAGCCGCGGCTGATTCATTGGGTGCTGCTGTTACAAGAGTTCTACCTCAAAATTTGGGATCGTAAGGGCATAGAAAATCAAGTCGCTGATCATCTATCACGACTTGAAGGAGAGGAAAAATCAGTCGAGGTCGAAGATATTCTGGAAACCTTTCCAGACGAGCAGTTGCTCGCAGCCAGCCTTAAGGATGCGCTATGGTATATAGATTTTGCAAACTACCTGGTCTGCGGTATTGTTGCCTATGACCTTTCACCTGTCCAAAAGAAAACATTCTTTCGTGATTACCGCATGTATTATTAGGATTAACCTCATTTGTTTTGAATATGTGTTGATAAAATTATCCGGAGGTGTGTCCCCGAGATATAAAAATCTTCAATTTTGTAGGCTTGTCACGCATCAGCTTATGAAGGACACTTTGGATGGGTCAGAACAGCCGCAAAAGTGCTAGAGGCCGGGTTCTTTTGGCCAATTATTTTTAGAGATGCACACCTCTAGGTAAAGGGCTGCAATGAATTCCAGAGGACGGGAAACATTTTTCGTCGCCATGAGATGCCAATGAAACTAATTCAAGAAGTAGATGTGTTTGATGTTTGGGGGATTCACTTCTTGGGTCCCTTCGTCAGCTCATTTGGCAATAAGTACATACTTGTTGATGTGGATTACGTGTCTAAATGGGTGGAATCTGTAGCCTTGCCCACCAATGATGCAAGAGTGGTGGTTGAATTTTTGAAAAAGAACATATTCACCTGGTTTGAGACACCAAAAGCGATCATCTGTGACGGAGGCACTCACTTCTGCAATAGAACATTTGAGAAATTACTTGCTAAGTGTGATGTGTGCCACAAGGTGGCTACTTACAATCCGCAGACCAGTGGGCATGTTGAAGTGTCCATTCGGGAGATAAAGAATGTACTAACAAAGACTGTGAATGCCACCCAAATCGATTGGGCAAAGAAGCTTGATGATGCACTTTGGGCCTATAGAACTGCGTTCAAAACACCAATAGGTATGTCACCATACAAGTTGGTATTTGGGAAGGCCTGTCACCTACATGTGGAGCTAGAACATCGAGCTTGGAGGGCACTGAAGCAATTGAACATAGATCCTGAAGCAGTTGGACAAAATCGACTGACAGAGCTGCATGAGCTGGAAGAATTTAGATATCAAGCCTTTGAAAGCACGAGGATCTACAAGGAAAGAATGAAGAATATTCATGACAAGCACATCATGTACAGTGACTTTAAACTCAGTGACATGGTACTATTGTATAAGTCATGGTTGAGATTGTTTTTGGGTAAGTTAAAGTCCCGAAGGTTAGGGCCATTTAGAGTGGTGCAAATGTTTGCAAGTGGAGCTATTAAGATTGAGTCGGAAGACGGGACAAACAAGTTCTCTGTCAATGGGCAAATGTTGAAACATTACCTTGGAATAACTTAAGAAAAAGGGATATAGTGGTGACCAATTTAAAAGAACCCAAAAGGAGAACAAGGAGTAAGAGCTCAACTACTTGCGTCGTGCTGTGACGTTAAATCAAGAGCTGCATGGGAGGCAACCCATGAATGTGTTGTAAGTGTAATGCATAACTTCATGAAAAAAGCAGGAACACACCCAGATCGCGGTACCAGCGTAACTGCGGTCGGCCGCGATCAGAGACCTCCTCTGAAAGTATTCTACCGCGGTCCCGGCATAACCACAGTAGGACTACGATCAAACAACCCATCTGAAAGAGTTCTACCGCGGTCCCAGCGTAATCGCGGTAGGACCGCGATCAAACATCCCCTTTGAAAGAGGTCCACCATGGTCCCAACATAACTGCGGTAGGACCACGGTCCAGCACCCTCTTTGAAAGAGTTCTACTGCGGTCCTAGTGTAACCGCAGTAGATCGCGGTAGACCAGCACGGGCACGGTAAGATCCGAAATTTTTTATTTATTTATATTTTTCTTTTTCCTTCCCCCCACCCTCTTAATTAACCTACCCCCCTTAGTTCCCCCTCCCAAATCAGACAAAAAACAAAATAACCCCCCCCCCCAACCAATACACACACACACATTCCCTTTTCTCTCATCTCTCCCTTCCCCTCCTCTTTCATCTTCCTCACAAGAACCCTAACTCCCCAAATTCCACCTTCTTTCTCCTCCACCTCCCTCTCACAACCCATCAGTTGCATTCTTCCTCAAGGTGAGTTCTCTCCTCTCTTCTATTTCTTCAACTACCTTAGTATTATGATTAATCTAATTTAGTTTCAATTAAGCTCTATGTAGTATTTTAGTGTAAAATTTTTATTTTTTTTATTTTTTTCTTCATTATTTACTTCTTTTTTCAATGATTGATGCTTAAATGGTTAAGTCTTCATTGTGCTTAACTTGTGGGGGATTTTTAGAATCTTTGGAAGCCTAATCAAAATTATTTTAGGGTGAAGCTTGGTGGAGGGGCTTAAATGGCCGAAAATTGGGGCGTGTTGTGATATTTTGGAGCACTTTGTGCCCCTCTTAGTTTTTGATGGTGGTAGCAATTGCAATGAGTCACTTGTTGGAGACTTGCTTTGGTGGGGTATTATTTGTGCGGGGTATTATTTGGAGGAATTTAAAAAAAATTTAGCGTGGAGTGAGGCAATAGTAGAGGTGTCAACTTTGGGCACCTTACTAGTTGGGTGCACTGGCATTGTTTGAAAAAAGAGAGCATCTATTTGGTGCCATCCGATGACGAAGTCTGAGTACCCATCTGAATGGAACATGTTAGGATGCCTCTGATTGTTGCCTTAAATTGTTTGCAAGTAATATGGCTCGAAAAAGGCGAAAGATCTCGGTAAGCACTTCCCAAGTGCCAACATATGAAGCCACCAGGTTCCAGTAACCGAAGGCTGAGGACGCATTTCATGCTAAGGCCACCAAAACCTTTATCCATGAAATTCATGGTTACAGGGCTTCCCTCCGTATGGAAAGTGCAGAGATGTATGAGGAAATTAGATGGAGGGAGTTGGAGTTCTTGTTTGATGAACCTGAGACGGTAAACCCAATGATAGTCCAGGAGTTCTATGTGAACTGCCCGAACTTGTGTGCCGGGATGTGGTTGTGCGGGCCAGGGTGGTAGATGCCTCAATTCAGAAGATTCGCCAGGTCTTGCAGTTGCCCCAATTTACTGGTGACATTGACCATTACCGTGATGCCCAAAAAGGTCACTTGGGAATCTGTGATTGAGACCATCTGTGCAGGGAGTCAACTAGTCTGGATACGTGAAAACATTACCCTTCACTCCAAGTCATTCACACATGAAGCAAAGTGACGGTTCACCATCATTTGTATCCGGTTGGTGCCCATGACCAACACGACAGATGTGCACCACCTACGGGCTCTATTGGTGTGGTGCTTCGTCACCAAGAGGTACTTTGATGTGGCGAGAATCATTGGAGATGAAATGATCCTTTGGTCACCTCAACTATCTAAGAGGTTTTACTTCCCTCACTTGTGACGAAGTTGTGTCTGCTAAAAGTTGTCCCCACCAGTCCTACAGATAGAGGTTTGCCCGCAAAAACAACATTCAGAGCTTCCAAGATCACAGTGGGAAGAGATGCACCCACAACAATTAAGCTGAATAATGAGGATGACGCCCCAGTACCCATGGCACCATCCAGGAGATCCTATGATGAACCCGCATCCTCTCGGCGACCCCATACAGGGGTAGGGTTCTCTCAATCACAATCCAGCCGACCCATGTTGCGTTCTATGGAGGAAGAGATGGCAGTTCTTCACAACTCGATGGATGGCCTACATGTGTGTATGGATTCCATGTCTCAGCGGCATGCCAGGTTTAAGAGCCGGATGATGCCTTGGTTTTGTGCTTTGGGGAGGGCTTGACATGTGGAACTCAACACCGTCCCAGACTCCGACTGATGCTCAAGTAATTCTTCTTACCCTTCTGCACTTTATTTGTGATATGACAAGGGGACATGCCACATTCTTTTTATGTGGGGTGGGGGACTTTCTTTGGTGGTGTATTGTTAGTGTACATATACATTGAGCATGTTGTAGTTCTATATCTTTGTTGTTGTATATAATTGATTGTACTCATCTTACAAGGAACTGACTTGGCCAACGACGGACACTTGTTGACGGGTCTCTTGAGGGTCAAAGTCGAATTTAAAAAAAACAGAAAATAGAAAAGGTGGGGGACTCTTCCTGAGGACTGGACACTTGGATAGTACTCTTGAGGAAAGTAGTTCATTTATATATATATATTTTTTCATTTTGTTATTTTTCTTTTTTAGGTAGTGTAGTGCTTCCCTTTAGTTTTTCTTTTAACCACGGTTCTTTTTCAAGGGCTTTTCTTGAACCGAGTTAGGTAGATTTTTCTTTAATATTTTTAGGACCCTTAGTACTCTCTTCGACTAAGATGGGTTATGGAGGGAATGCAACCCCTAATGTACACACATGCAAATAACTAAAACAAACTTGAGGGCGCGACGTCCAAGCTCATTTGTGGACTCGTAATTTATGCTTTAATTTTCCACACCTTGTCTTGCTTGAATGCTCATGTGAGTGTGTTGACAAACTAATTGGGAACGAGTTACATGCCAAGTGTATGTGAGATAATACTTGCATTCTGTGCTTGTATGTGATACCTAGAACTTACCATGTGTGTTTGCAAAGCGAAATAGAAGTTGTTTGGTTTTAGAGATGATTGGGGCATTTCCTTGTGAAGCCTGTATAATTATGAATCCACATGTACATATTGTCATAGCTAACTCCTTTGATCCTATTGCCTATTTCTTTGATAACCTTGCAATAACCTACATCTGTGTGCTGAATAGCTTGACTGTTGACCCTTTGCCTCCTTGAAGTACTTGAATTGTTAAAGATCATCAAAAGTCAAAGTGTGGGGTAATAACGGAGTAGGAAAAAGAAATCAAGAAAATACTTGAATGGTCCAATGGTAGTTGAGAAAAAATTGAAATATAGAAGAAGGCCTTGTAAATAGGTGGTCCTAAAATAGTGAATGGCAAGAAAAAGACAGTTGCACCTAGGAAAGTGGTGGTAGCTTATGAAACAAGTGTGGAAGAATGACTGGGCTGAACATAGAAATCGGAATAAAGGAACGAATGTATTAAAAGTGCTTAGGGAGGTTAGTCACTATATCCAAATATATCCTACCCGTCCCTTAGCCAACATTACAACCAAATAAAGACCTCTTGTTCTTTGACTAAAACAACTCTATTAGTAGAGTATTACACTAAGGGCAAGCTTATGGTGTATCTGTGTGACATGTGAATGCTCTTTGCTGAGAGTGAGTTAATTCTTTTTATCTATAGTTCCTTATGCTTGATTTTATATATGTGGAACTTCTCTAAAAAAGTAATGTGAGGGCATGTAACTCGTGAAGAAAAAGCAAGTTTTCACCTCTGTTTAGAGTAACTAGAGTAAGCACGAGTGTGGCATGGCATTAGAGTCTTCATCTGAGGTGTGGTTGTTGCACTACTTAGGTTGTTCTTTCATAATGGCGGGTGTGGCATAAAACTGGATAATACATCGAGCGATTAGGATGGTTCAACTTGATCGAGTACGAGCAAAGATTTAAGTGTGGGGTATTGATAATAAGTGAATTGAACTATAATCAGGCCCTAAAGAACCACTTTCTTGTATAGTTTTTATGGTAAAAGTGATAACAAAATGCTCTGATTAGTGCTTTTCATGCGTGGAAGGTTACATATAGTAAAAGAAAGCTATGGAGTACTTTTGGGATCAATTATGGAATAAAAGAGGCCAATCGCATAATATCCGCCAAGTGCACCATACAAAATGCACAAACCAGAACTGGTGATGGACTCCCGCGGTCCCGGCGTAACCGCGGTAGGAAGCTGTTGCGGATCCTGAGAGATGATTTGGCCGAGGTCCTGACGTGACCGTGGTAGGACCACGGCAGGAGGCATAAAGTTGAGGGACTGAAGTGCAAAACACAGGATTTTTAGCCCGAAACCCTATTTGAAACAATAGAACTCACCCAAAGGAGGCATGTATTATCTTAGAGAGTACTTTGGCAAGGAAAACAAGTGTGAGAGATCACCCAAAACATCATTGTTCTTATTCTTCTTTATTTTTCTTGCAATTTATGATTATGAATCTTTTTGTATTTTATTACCCATTGTTATGAGTATCTAAAAACCTTAATCTAAGGTTTTGGTGAAACTCGTTGGGGATGACTTGGTTGTTTTATTAATATAATTGGATTTGGTTGTCAATCTCTAGCTGTTCATCTATGTTTTGATTGTGGATTAATTGAAAGGACCATCAATTATACGTTCCTATTTATTATGTATCTATTTGAGAGAGAGTGCATATTTAGGTGATTGTATGAACAATATTACTTCCGGAGTATAGACGAGAGTCATAACCGAGGATTTAGGGGTTGAATTAGAGGTAACAAAACTCCGGATGCAATCTAAGTGAACTGTATTGTGAAATTAGCTAGCGTAGCTTGAGAGAGTGCATCTAGTAGATTATCATAGTTACTTGAGAAAGAATTATGATAGCCTGAGCGTTCATGATTGATAGAGACAACTAAATCGTAGTTATAAGACATGTACAATCAAGAAAATTAGAAACGGGGGAAAGCATTGCATTAGACCTTATTCCAACTGCTTACAAATCAAGTTTAGTTAATTTTTCAGCTGTTAATTACTTTCGGTCTTTAGTTGTTAGAAAATCAACCATTGTGAATCAGAAAGTTTTGGAAAACAGATTGTGTGAATTTAGTGAATCTGACAGTAGTAGTTGATAGGTTAGTTCCCTGTGATTCGACTCTGAGCAATAATAATCAGATTATATTTGCAACGACCGCTTAACCTTTTATGAGACTCAGTTGAGCGTGATCAAATATCCTCCCATCATGACTCAAGGACGTGAAAGTTATGAAGTTCGAAAAATCTTAAAGTCGTATGCAGAGTTCTATTTTAGATATTTGTTGTACGTTTACAATCAATGAAGATCAAATTCTTCTGTTACATGGTATCGAATAAGACGGAGTAAGAAATTTCTTCAAAGTAGTAAATTATAATCAACCAAAACTAAAAAATGAAATGGTCACTATCAAGTTGCGTAGGGAAATACAGATATGACGAATGTTCTCTTTCTTGTTTTTCATTTGTTTTTCACACAGGACTATCCTAAGCTGCTTATTCTTCAATAGAAAAGGCGTAATACATACGGAGACACTTAAAATTGGCACGATTTTTTACTTAAATATTCAAATTAGGTTTCTTTCTGGTTAGACACGTTTTTTAGGCAATTTTCATACCAATTAGACACGTTTTTTCTTGCTTATTAATTATTGTGTAGGGATTTGCTAAAGCTTTGAAAAAAGTTTTACCCAATGCTGAATTTAAGATGTATGCCAAGCATATCTGGTCTAATTGGCATAAGAAATAGAAAGGAGAGAAAATGAGAAAACAGTTTTGGAGGTGTTCTAAATCTAATTATAAAGTTAAGTTTATTTGTAAGGATATTTGTAGGAATTTATTATATTATCCAAAAAAGTCATGGATTAGAGCCTAGTTTAAGTGTCTAATTGGAATGTGAATTGCATAAGAAATATGTCTAATTGGAAAGATGCCTAGTTTAAATATCTAAGTGAAAGATCGTGCCAACTTTAGATGTCTCCGCATGTATTACGTCTATAGAAAAAAAGGTAATATTCTAAAGCATTATTGGCAAGTGTTGCATGGGCCAATGGCAACCGGGGCAGAGTTGCAATATTGATTCGGGTTCAGGTTCAGACGAATTAAATAATTTTGTTTAAATTTTATAGTTGTAGGAAAAATTCATTAAATATATAAAGTAATACATTTAATTGTGAGCCTAATAACTAAATCGAAGTATAGACTCGATGCCAAATGTGGAACCAATAAAACAAAGGGATTTTTACCTATACATTCCATATAACAAATCTTACTATCATTAATGTGCATTGTTTGTTTATTACCCTCATATACTATGTTTTTGTTACACAATATGTACCAAATGGAATCTTTCCAGATGTTGCCTCCTAAAATAACGCCTTTTATTAAGGCTCAAATCTATGTTAAATGAATTGTATCCTAAAATAACTCCTGTATTTATGGCTCCTAATTAATCTTTGATTTTGTACCAAATAAATGCTAAATCAGTTAAGGTAAAATCTTAAATGCTCTTAATATTTATTTTGCACATATGTGCTGCCATTGCAATTGTTGGACGGATGCTCCAGCACCAGCACAACAAATGGTAAACCAAACGTGGAGAATATCTCTACTATATAGAATTCAATAATGTATTAATGTTTCTAGGCTTGGGAACTGATAAGATGTTCTTGTTGGTGAACAACTTGCTGGAGACATAGCAATAACCTGGATGCAAACTCGGGATATCACAACAAATAATTCATACCTTATTCATAGTTTTATTGCTACTTGTAATGGAATAATGGTTTCTTGGTGCAGATTATGTATATGAACATTCTTCTTGTCCTTAAATGCATATTAGGTTGATAATAAAGTATCGTGATTCACTTTGTCCTTGGTCCCATCTCAAGGGTTAGTGAAAAGGTGGAAAACACAATGAAAATTAATGGAGAATGTAGATGTTGAGGGAATCTTTATGTAATTCTTGCATTGGAGAATGTATTTGAACTCTTGCTATAGGCCGTAACGCTTGTTTTCTGGAAACATTTCATATAACCTTAACTACATTTACCTACATTTGACTACATTTTAAAAATTCACTGGAAACACTTCATATAACCTTAACTACATTTAACTACATTTTACTACATTATAAAAACTCACTGGAAAGACTGCATATAACCTTAACTACATTTACCTACATTTGACTACATTTTAAAAATTCACTGGAAACACTTCATATAACCTTAACTACATTTAACTACATTTGACTACATTTGAAAAACTCACTGGAAACACTGCATATAACCTTAACTATATTTACCTACATTTGACTACATTTTATAAATTCACTGGAAACACTTCATATAACCTTAACTACATTTAACTACAATTGACTACATTTTAAAAACTCACTGGAAACAAGTTCAACAGCTACTACTTTTTTTGTAATTAAACGCTGGAACATCAGCACTAGCAGGAGGAGGATAATGTAGAGAAGAAATGCAACAAAAAATATTATAGAGTGAAGATCTGCGTGAAATTTCTCTTGATGAACTGCAATTTGGAAGCTGCAGGAAAAATTTCCATCCTTGTGAGACATACAAAAATGATTTTTTTAGGACAGGAGAGAGATTACAACAATCTTGTATGTACCTATATTGTGAATTATTTTCTATAGAAACGTAGTTGTCATTAGGATATTAAGGAGGAAAACCACAAGCACAAAATTTTGGAAAGCAAAAAAAAAAAAGAACTGGTGGTGATTAATATTAATGGGTAATGGAGTAAATGGTATGCAAGTAATTAATGAGTATATGAAAAAGGAAAGCAAATAAATGGGGAGCAACAACCATACAATACAGCTGTATTTAGAGAAGAGTCCACCGCATTTTATGTGCATTTACTCGTTGGAAGAAAGAGAAAAAAGTGGGGAAAGAAGATATGGAAATATTTTGTTCCACAAATCAAGTCCCTAATAAATCATTGATAATTAAATATTAAAAGTAAATTTTGGTACATAAATTGAAACATGGTATACTTAAATGTAATAAATACTAACCTTAAACATGAGTGGTTATAAGATTTGTTATATGGGATGTATATGTAAAAATCCCTAAAACAAATCCCGACTCTGTGTCTGGTCTTGGCAATCAACCTAGTTCGTCCTTCACCGGAAACTTAAAAGCTTAAACTTGGTTTTGTTCTTACTAATAATGATAATTTGTACAATGATTTGGGGAAGCTTCCTTATTTGTTGGTTTAGGCAGGAATTTGGAAGACGTAAAAGTGAACTGCAAATTAATTTTTGAATTTATGGGCACGATAAGACATATGTTACTACAATATTATATTTGAAACTGGTTGTTAGAGGCAGATTTAAAATTTAAATTTAATAGATTTAATTTTGTATTGAACTCATTATATTGTTAAAATTATGATTTCAATTCTATTTATTAAGATTTTAGTAAATTTTTACACACATATACATAATGTATATTTCTTATCCAGAGTTTAATTGGCGAAAATCGTATGGGCTAGACCTAAAACAGACAATATCACACTATATTAAAAGTAAGGATTTTTATATTTCTATACCATATATGAAACCTTATTACCCTCAATGTCTAAAATTTAATTTAATTACAAATCTGTATACCAAATTATCAATCACATACCATACTTAATTAATGGTCTAATTGATGGGCTATTTTTACTCCTTAATTAAAGGCATCAATATCTAAATAATGGGCAGTTCTTTCTCCTTAATTAAAGGTATCCATATATCTCATAGTGGCAAGGCCACGTGAAGTTATGACCTTTCGAGGAGAATCCAGGTATTCTATTTCTATGATGTGAGACGGGATCTCAGTTTTGTGTTGTAATGGTGCTGTTGAGCTTGAGGTAGAGCTTTTTCGTTGAGTCATCGCCATGATTTGAGTATGTTCAGACTGCTTCTCGTTGGTGCGTGTATTACGCAAGTTCTGGCTTAAGTCTGTGTCGAGGTGTCATATCACCAGAAGGGTGGTTAGAGTCGAAGTGATCATTGGAGTCATTAATGACATGAACCAATTTGATTTCAGCTCGTTAGAAGGGTAATATTGAGGTTTGGTTCGGAAATCTATTGTAGTATCAGTCAAGAGGAAAATGAATTCATGAATGGTTGATCTGAGAGATGGGTTCCATATATCGCGTGTTTCAGTTACCGTTGGCAGTATATGAAAGTGTGGGCATAAGACTTTATCTAACAAAAAGGCTTCTATCGTATCCGGTTATTGTGGGCAATTGCTGTGAATGGAAGTTATTGCTGCATGTGTTTGAATTATGTGGGATCTCATATGATTGCAGCCGAGGTTGCAGGTATGTATTATTACGGTTGGTCCGGGTTTATTCTGAATATAGGCGTGAGGTTCTGATCTTGTGCATAACTTCGGAAAGTGCAATACGGTTCTATGGTTTATGGGTTAGATGTTTTATGAAATTTTAGCCATGTTGTATTGTTGGACCTATTAGAAATAGGGTGATGTGGGATCACCACGGGTATATGCTTGGTAAGATCATTCAGCTATTGGTTGGCTTCTAGAATAACTCTGGGTACGCTCGAGTACGAGCGTTTGTTTAAGTTGGGGAGGATGTGACGACCCGACCCGCCGTCACATGATTTACCGCCCCATTTCCCCCTTATTTTACGGATTCATTTTTCAATATCAGTATTAGATTCGATAGGGTGTAATTGAATTGGTTTTGGTTGAAAATAAGGCACATAGCCTCTTAGAAAGAAGCTTGTTTGAGAAAAGTCAATCGGAAGTTGACTGAGTGGCTAAAGGGCTCGGATGTGAATTATGGTGGTTCCGTTAGCTTCGAGGGATGATTTGTGACTTAGGAGTGCGAATCAGAATTGAATTTAGAGGTCCGGTGTAAATATTCAAATCAAAGATGAATCGGGAAGGAAAATGGATAAATGGAATAGCTTGATAATGAACCGAATCGGTAAGGTAATGATATGATTAATTAATGTATGTGTACGAGGTAAGGAGCCTTACAGGTATTGTGCAGCAAAGCTTTTAAGTGTTGGCAGTGTGCTTAACTTGGTTTGGGTAGAATGATTCAGACCTGGAAGTTTAGCTTCTGCAATGGAATTGGGAGAAAGAGCTCTTGATGTGTCTTACCGTGGTTTGAAAATGAATATATTCCTATGGGTATGCAAAGCATGGAGTGTGTGATAATTTTTCTCTTCTATAGGACCATGAAAGTTGACTAGTTGAGTGCGTCGATGCCTGCAGCGTACAAGAGAGATAGGAGTCCTCATGTCATCCTAGTGTGGTATGTTCTGTGTGTTATGATATGGAGAATTGGGATTAGCGTGTTCAAGGTTTTGGTTCAGTTCATAATGGGAAGTCATTAAATTCTTGAGCAGCACGGGCAGTTGCATGTGAATGAAGAATCGACCATTAGATAATTAAAGAGATGTATTGCTATTATAGCGGTTTGACAAGGGTATATGTTCAGCCAAAGAGGGTAAGTTGATGTAAACCAATGATACTTCAGTAGTATTGCGACATCGTTCTTGTGGGATCGACTGTTGATAATTGGGTTGTTGATGGCGCAGGGAAATTCTTGAATATCTTTCGTGGTTTGAATGGATACTTGATGTTTGTTATGAATTCGTACGATGGAATGTGGGATCAGGCATAGTGATTCATGTGTTATATGTGTTGGAGACTAGAAGTTCTAGTGATCCGACAATGTAGTGGTTGTAGATCGTGTTTATCGTCATCGTCTAGCGATTATTGGAAATTGGAGGTCCGAGTGGATATTTCTTTGTATGGTATGTTAAATTTGGGTTATGATATTAGATGTAGACTGGTTATTCTAGTGGTAGATTGCCTATGCTCAAGGCCGGATTTACTTTGGATGAAGCGGTGTCACGTGACACCGCTTCGTCCGAAAATTTTACTAACTGTTTATATATAATTAAAATGCAGGATCAGGTGGCACGCCGCCACAGGTAAGTTATCTGGACCGGGTTGCACGCCACAACTGTGTGATATGGAGAATAGTTTTCTATATGTTACTTTGTACGCCTTGTTTCCTGATTTCTGAGGAAGGTCCATATTGGGTGCTGCTCGGCGAATAGTGCATCGGTTGTGTCCTTCCAGGATTGAATAGAGTATATTACTTGCTTCACTGTGGGTGTGATGGATTGTTGGGTTTCAAAAATATGTGTGTGGTTGTCCGTGTTGAGCATGGTGACTTAAGGTGCTTCATCGGAAATAGTGTTTGGATAGGATCACTCGTTGTGGCAAGGCCACGTGAAGTTATGACCTTTCGAGGAGAATCCATGTACTTTATTTCTATGATGTGAGACGGGATCTCAGTTTTGTGTTGTAATGGTGCTGTTGAGCTTGAGGTAGAGCTTTTTCGTTGAGTCATTGCCATGATTTGAGTATGTTCAGACTGCTTTTCGTTGGTGCGTGTATTACGCAAGTTGTGGATTAAGTCTGTATCGAGGTGTCATATCACCAGAAGGGTGGTTAGAGTCGAAGTGATCATTGGAGTCATTAATGACATGAACCAATTTGATTTCAACTTGTTAGAAGGGTAGTATTGAGGTTTGGTTCGGAAATCTATTGTAGTATCAGTCAAAAGGGAAATGAATTCATGAATGGTTGATCTGAGAGATGGTTTCCATATATCGCATGTTTCAGTTAACGTTGACAGTATATGAAAGTGTGGGCATAAGACTTTAGCTAACAAAAAGGCTTCTATTGGTATCCGGTTATTGTGGGCAATTGTTGTGAATGGAAGTTATTGCTGCATGTGTTTGAGTTATGTGGGATCTCATATGATTGCAGCCGAGATTGCAGGTATGCATTATTACAGTTGGTCCGGGTTTATAATGAATATAGACGTGAGGTTCTGATCTTGTGTATAACTTCGGAAAGTGCAATACGGTTCTATGGTTTATGGGTTAGATGTTTTGTGAAATTTCAGATATGTCGTGTTGTTGGACCTATAAGAGATAGGGTGATGTGGGATCACCACGGGTATATGCTTGGTAAGATCATTCAGCTATTGGTTGGCTTCTAGAACAACTCTAGATACGCTCGAGGACGAGCCTTTGTTTAAGTTGGGGATGATGTGACGACCCGATCCGCCGTCACGTGAGTTACCGCCCCATTTCCCCCTTATTTTATAGATTCATGTTTCAATATCAGTATTAGATTCTATCGGGTGTAATTGAATTAGTTTTGGTTGAAAATAAGGCACATAGCCTCTTAGAAGGAAGCTTGTATAAGAAAAGTCAACCGGAAGTTGACTGAATGGCTAGAGGGCTCGGATGTGAATTATGGTGGTTCTCTTAGCTTCGGGGGATGATTTGTGACTTAGGAGTGCGATCGGAATTGAATTTGGAGGTCCGGTGTAAAATTATGCTTGAATTGGCAAAGTTTGAACTTTGGCGGATTCCGGGTAATAGGTGAGATTTTCATTTAAGGGTCGGAATGGAATTTTGAGAGTTTTTGTAGCTTTGTTAAGTGATTTTGGATATGTGTGCAAAATTTTAGGTCATTTGGAGGTCGTTTGGTCGGGTTTTTGATGGAATTTTAGATTCGGAAGTTTTAGTTAAACTTAGGCTTGAATTTTTCTAGATTTGATGAATTTTGTGTTAATGAATGTGTTTCGATGATTGGAGCAAGTTTGAATAATTTTTTAGAATGAGTTGGTGCTTTTGATTGAGGTCCTGGGGGCCTCGGGGTGAGTTCGGATGGTTAAACGGAGAGTTTGGAATTTGTTCCATGTTTTGGAATTTTTGGTTCTGTCATTTCCGCAGAAGCGGACAAGAGTCCGCATAAGTGATCTCGCAGAAGCGGGCCATGAGGTCGCAGAAGCGATCCTTGATGGTTTGGAATTTACCGTAGAAGCGGAAAGGTGTCCGCAGGAGCGGTCGCCGCGTGAGCAGTTTTTGACCGCAGAAGCGGTCCTAGAGATTTTTAAGCTAAACCGCTGAAGCGGTTGTTGGGATGCCAAAGCGGGAGCCGCAGGTGCTGTAATTCGACTGCAGAAGCGAAGATCAACCTGGGAAGAAGGGGTTTTTATTGAACATTTCATCCGGGGCTTGGGTTCATTTTTCCACCATTTTTGCACCACCTTGAGAGCTTGTTGGTAGATTTTGAAGTGGGTTTCGACGGAAAGTGATTGGAGGTAAGTCTCGTGGTCTAGAAACATCATTTAATCAAAGAATCATCCATTAATTCTTTGAATTTGGGTATAAAATTGAAGAAACTAGGTGCTTGAGTTTTTCATAATCCAAATTGGGATTTGATAGGTCATTTGAGCTCGGATTTGGTCATTTGACCTTCAGAGTTTGTACACACCCCCTGTGAGCGCAGGATACCCATGGATCGAGCTACGCGCCGTAGCGGTCATTTGCATTGAATTGCATTAATGTATTCATGCATTCACTCCTATTTGTACTACGTGGTACGTCATTTAACACTCATATATAATTGGAATATATACTATTACTTGCCTTGTTGACCAGATACCCTGGTGTTATATTTTAAGGAGTGCTGTGCCCAAGGGGAAGACTTATGAGCTGACTTGTTCTATTTGATATAACATTCATATGCTGGGCTGTTGGACCTAAAAGAGATATTTGAAAAAGAGAATTTGTAAAAGAGATATTGAACTGATCTTGAGATTTTCTAAAGGGATTTTTCATAGTATTTCGGTTTTTCTCAAAGGGTTGTTCTGTCTTTTATAGTAGTTTGGTGTGCATCATACGTGTTTTCTTATAGCTCAGATATTATTCCCTCTTATTACCACTGAGTTGGAAGTACTCACTTTACTCTCTGCACCTCGCGTGCAGTTGCAGGTACTGATCACCCGGTAGCGGGTTAGTAGCCGATTGAAGGTGTTGAAATCGTAGCTCAGCAAGGTGATCCCCCGCGTTCGCGGCACCGAGATTCTTCTTCTTCTTGATTCCCAAATTTTGCTCTATGTATTATAGACTTTTAAATTTTAATAAAGGCATTCCTAGATGCTCGTGGCTTGTGAGACGCCGGTCGGGCTGTATTGGGTTGTATTCATAATGATTAATATCATTAATTCAAATTCGAACTATTACATAACTGACTAACTTCTTTAAGTGGTGTTCTGAAACGGTCATGCTGGTCTTGTCTTCACTAGAGCCGCCATCACGACCGGGTTAGGGAATTGGGTCGTGACATTTTAGAGATACTCTTAAAAACAATACAACTTTATACAATACTTAAATTGATTTGTAATTTATCTGAAAAGAACTATTTTATACAATTATTAAGGATAACATGTCACTACAATTGTGTGCTATATACGTTAATGCATTTATATGGCCATTATGAAGTTTTTATTTTGCTCCTATACAATATATTATTTTATTCATTCGTAACTGAAGAATAATGACCGAATTAAGACTTTAGTGACTGGATTACCTTTAAAGTTTTTTTTCAGGAATTTTTACCTTCATATATCACATAAGGAAATAAATATGATGTGAATATAAAAAAATATTTAGTCTCAAATTTTTAGGCACCTAATTTGGAAGGAATGAGCTATTCAAATATTTATCCCAGATTTGTAGGCGCCTAATTTGGAAGGAATCATCTCTTAATACTGGGTATTTAATGAATGGTATAAATTTTATAGGAAAAACATAAGCATGACAGGTAATAATGAAAATATGCACATTTTTAGTAATAATATTTCATATATGGTATAGATAGGAAAAAAATCTCTTAAAAGTATTTTTGGGCTAGTTGAACCCAATACGTTTGGAACGTAAGCCTCATATAACTAAGTCTCGCGTTAAGCCCAGGGGCGTACTCAGGAATTTTGGTAAGTGGTATTGAAATTTATAGAAATACGAGAATAATAACTTCAATTTTCACACTTCTATACGACGACGACAACAACAACAACAACAACAACAACAACAACAACAATCCCACAAGTGGATATACTTCTAGACAAGAAATATTTTTTGTCTATTGGTTTGTAGCGTTTCAGGTTAGAAGGTCTTGGGTTCAATTCTACTTTGTCATAATTTTTAACCAACACACCAAGAGAAATTTATGGCAAGTGGTGTTATTTTTTTCTATTTATATATATATATTAAAATTTTTTGACAAAAACGATACTGTGTGACACCGCTTCATTAAGCGTGCATCCGCTCCTGGTTGAGCCTTAAAGGGTATTTAGCTAAGCTTATAAGCTGGTCAAACCAGCTTATAAGCACTTTTCGCTTATCTACACTTTTGATAAATTTAAAAGTATTTATAAGTCAAGTGTCTATAAGCCAAAAATAAATAAAAAAACTATAGGTTGATTTCTCCTAAGTTATCAAATTTTAGATTATAAACACTTCAAATTTGAACAAAATATTTACTATTTTATTCCTAAAATACATCTTTAAAAACAAAACTCCTCGTGTAATTTCACTCGATCCTAGTGTTTCAAAACCTAAACAACCCGTGCCTATGCAATTCTCTAGGTCAGATTTCCGTCGGCAATTTGAGGAAACAAAATTCACTTGTATTCTGCATATTGTTGTACCTATATGACATGTATTAACTATTAGCCTCAAGTAGCAGATTCTATCTTAGTTATACATTTTTATTGTGGGATATTAACTATTAGCTCTTGTTTTTAATAACTAGTAATAAAAAGGGGTGAAAGCAACAATACCCTATAGAGTATGACGCATATACTTGGGGAAAACGTAATTGAATTTGTACTTGGGGTTTTCACATGTTTATTTACCACAAACAATACGCATTATTTAGTGCTTGTTTCTTTTCTACACAGACTTTGTGCATTACTTAAGTTTTTTTAATTTATACTCCCTCCCTTCTAATTTGTGTCTGTATACTTATCATAACATAAATTATATTTATAAAAATAATAATATTGTCTAATTATTTTTGTATTCAAAATAACATGTTATTCTGAGTTTGAGTTTATCTAGAATCCAAAATTTTGGAAAAAATGATGCCTTTAGTAGTGTAAATAGTTATTATGCCATTTAAGTCATTTTAATATAAAAAAGAGCTTATTGGAACTTTTTAACCAATCACTTCAGTTGCTTATTATCATTTTCAACACTTTTATCCAAACACGTAACTGCTTATTTATTAAACGGAAAGTGTTAAAAATGCTCTTAAATTATTGGAAAAAGTTTAAAAATACTCTTCATCTACCTATTAGACTAAAAATACTCTTCCAATCCACCTTTTTAGTCCACTTATATCCTTTGACCGTTAGGTCAACAGTGAATTAAAAATGATAATTATTTGAATTCCTGTGATAACTTCTTATTGGTCTAAATTAAAACAACTAACTTATTAGAAAGACTCATCCCATATCTACCCATTTTTAGGACTAACCCGCCCCAAATACTAATTTGACCCCAATAAAAAGTTATATATATATATATATATATATATATATATATATATATATATATATATATATATATATATATATATATATATATATATATATATATATATATAGATATATAAAGTGACGAAAGGCATTTGTTTGGGGGACTATTTATTACTTCATTAGCTTAAGACAATATCATCCATATCGCAATATTATATGTCTCACTTCTTCAATTCCTCCTTACTGATTATATTGAGTGGGGCATTTTTTTTTTTAGTTGAACTTTTATTCGGATCGGGTTAGTCTGAAAAAGGATAGATATGAGCGTGTATTTCTAATAAGTTAGATATTTTAATTTTGACCAATAAGAAGTTTCCACGTGGAATTTAAATAATTTTTATTTTTAATTCACCATTGACCTAACGGTCAAAGGGCATAAGTAAACCAAAAAGGTAGATGAAAGGGTATTTTTTACCCTAATAGGTGGATGACGGATATTATTAAATCTTTTTCAATAGTTTATGGGTATTTTTAATCCTTTTACGTTTATTAAATCAGTTTTAATATTTTAAAATACTTTTTTATATACGGTGAAATCGGAGGGTCCAATTCCTTGTCATTAAGGCGCCTCAGAAGATCATCTCGAAGCCTCGAGGATACAAGGCTATGGTAGAGTTTTCTTTCCTCGAGGTTCATCGACGCTCGACCTTGGGCCAATGTTGACCACGACTATGGTAGAAATGTGGTGTTCCCAAGGTACACGATTAGGACTGATAGAGCCTAGTAAGCTACCCTAGCCCTGAGTCATGATGTCATCCAGTTGTCCTATCTCCGCTTTTTGTCATTAATGCATTTTGTACTATATTAGGATTCCTCTCTTTTATAAAATGGATCCTTATCATCTTATAAATTTGTGTTACTTCAGCTGCTCCACACAAAATATACAAAAAACATTCTCTTTGCTCTATAACATATTCCTCTGATATTATTGCTTTCATTTATTATCTTCATTGTACTTCATCATTTATTGATTATCATTGGACATAAAGAGTCTCTGTTAATTTGATTATAGCTATTAGCCACACTTCGACCCCTCTCAATAGCTCCCAGCCGAGCTCCGGAATCGACCTCGAGGCCCCCGAATACCCGATGATTGACCTATTGGGTTGATTATCACCCTATCCTTAACTCTCATTTCATTTCTAAATTCACATACATAGTATCAACTGCTTAACAACTAGCATAAAAATAGATCATGTATTTTTAGAGCCCCATAATTAAATTTAATTGTTATTACCATTTTCACGATAAACACTTTTCAACACATAATTCTTATCAACTACTTAAAATCAACTAAGCCAAACGGGCTGTTAATTAGTTTTGATAGTGCTCTACCCAGAAGGGGAGAAATTTAAAAATAGCCGGATTTACAACTGGTCATTGAAAAATAGCCAAGTTTCAAAAGTCATCGAAATTTAGCCAATTTTTATGTAAAGATAATTCTGAGAACACAATTCAAAATCCAAAAAATACACCAACATATTTTACGGGAGTTCCAGTATAAGTATGCTTGAACTCCCGCATAATATACGAAAATTCCAGCAAATATAAATGTCCAGTATAATATACTGGAGTTTGGAGCACTGGTGCTCCAGTCTCTCGTATATTATACAGGAGTTAGCAAAGTATACCGGTCCAGCATAATATGCTAAAGTTCGTACAAAATACACTGAAACTCCCGTATATTATACGGGACCGGTCTCTATTGCAATATAATAATAATTATTTTTTATTGACTTAATAAATATTAATTATGTTTAATTAATCAATGTAAAAACTGGCTACATCATGCTATTTTGACGCCCAGAAGCAAGCCTCTTCAAAAATACTGTTTAACGCTTCTTTAAAATTCTTTATTTTCTTACGCATGTATACGTCATGCGAATTGAGAGTAATAAATGATAGATGCATCACATAGCCTTTTGTTTTGTAAGGTTGTGGACCGAATAGCAGTGTAGGGCTTGATAGGTAAACCGTGTGCATATTAAATTGGCATCCTTTTCCACGAAGAAAGACACATATTCTCATCGTCGTTAACTACGTCAGTATTAAATGTGCACAAATTAATTGCATGATGTCTCATTGTGGTCACATTTTTCCTTTTTAACGTTGACAAGCTAATAAGCATTTGACTTTTAATTCTTCCATCGTTTGCACAACCCACCATAACTTTACCAACTCTCAACGTTCTCTCTATCTGGAGTTTGATATATCATAATAGATAATAAATATATGTGAAATCTTGTGTAGTAAAGTTTGTGAAGAATTAATAATCGAATTTAAAACATAGTTTAATATTTTTTGTCCCAACTTGACTTATGCGAGAAGTGTGATAAAATAATTAAAATTTCTTTATCTTTCATTAAAGGTATCGAGTTCAAGATTTACAAATGAAAAATCTAGTAATTGAAAGCCCTTTGTTACCTTTAACGGTCTTACTCGATGTGATTTAAAATTAATTAATTCAGTCAAACAGAAAATCTTCGAAATAATTAGTAAATGAATAGCCAAAGTGAACGTTTGAACTTGCACCGTGACATTAGTTATTGTAACTTTTAAAGAACCCCCCCCCCCCGCCCCCCACAAGTTCTAGAACTTGCTGCAATCATGAAGTATGGCTGCGGATATAAACATTTGCCTAAGTCAACATAACTTTGTTCTTATTGGCATATAATATATTCCTTCCGTTCACTTTTATTTGTCTACTATATTAGAAATATATTTTTATTTTTACTTATCTATTTTAATAAATTAAGAGAAAAATATTTTTTTTTCTTGTTTTACCCTTATTATTAATTACTCATCTACAAAATTATTTCCCAAGACTTTTTGAAATACTATCTTTATTAGGGGTTATATAGTAAAATACAACTGTCATTATTATTTTAAGGGGTGTAAAAAATTTAAACTGGACAAGTAAAAGTTAATGTGTTGGGGCATATACTATTAACCATGCATTTGGATATAGTATATTCTAATAATTATCATGGTTAAAAATCTCAGTGGAGATTATTGGGATATATACTATTAACCATGAGTTTGGTTTAGATATAGTATTTATTATGAAACAACTGTTTATTCAGTTTTAATAAAGTTTTAAATATATCATATATTAGTATGTGTCCTTTGCTTATATAGTAGATGATTTAGTGTATAGAGTTTAGCTTATACACGGAAGATTAAATCATCAGTTCTTATAAGTATAAAGTTTGAGTTCACAATATAATGATGGAATTGGACAAACCATCAGGAATGATTTTAGCACAAGATTAAATATAATTTATCTTGATTATGGGAATGGTTTAATTTCAACTTCTTGCGCCAGTACATTTTGTATGTATTGAACGGACCAGGTAGAGACAAGTATTTTATACTAACTTAATAAAATAAACTCTCTAACCACTAAATGTACTTATACTCTTAATCTTGATATAATTATTATTAGCTGTGTATATTATTATTGTTTTGATTTATTAAAAGGCGAGATTCTTTCATGGGTCAATATGCCCGGTAAATTGGATAATAATAATGTACAGTGGCGAAGTAATAGTTAGTTGATGGAATCCATGTCTCGGTTTAGAGATTGATGATACACCTTTATGAAAGCTTATAAGTTTTCATGTGTAAACCGGCCGGTGAATTTTGAATCTGACACATGAAATAAGTTAAGCAAAAGTCTAAAGGAAATAATCAATAAACTAAATTGTCAGTAATTTAATTTATTTGATTAGTATCTGAGTCTTAACATTGGGTGTTAAATAAGATTTAATCGATGAATTTCGAAATTGAATAAGGAGTGCAATTACAGTTTTTTAGTGGAATAATCGTAATTAATTATGGTAGATATTTATTTCGAAAATTAGAAATTAATTCCATAATTGGAGCCTTGTTAATTAAATTATGTGGTCCATATTGTGCCTAAATAATAGGAAATAAAGGAATCCTTTTTCTAGTGGAAGAGAAAACCCAACAGATTTTGGAAAATGGTGTTAACCCTTAAAACTTGTGCTATAAATACATAAGGTTTTCCATCTAGAGAGAGATGAAGATGGCGGTTGTTTTCAGCCAAGTTTTCTTAAGAAATTCGCCCACACGAAATTGCTATTTCCGGTATTATTTGGATAACACAGTAGAAGACCGTGGAACGTTCGAGAATCACGATTGTGCGGGTGATGGAGATTCCGTTGAGAAGTTATGGAACTGAAGGTTCACGTGGTAGAAAAGATATGTTCACGCTTCAAGAGGTAACTCGTGAAATCTCATTTATACTCTAAATTACATGTGATTTTATACTGAGATTGCTTCCGCCGCTTATTATAATCCATCAGAACGAAGGGAGAAGTAATTAAACTGGTCAGTCGCTGGCCAAATTAAAGAGGTAATTAATAGAACTGACAACTTAAAAAACTTTCTATTTTTTTTTAGTTTCGGATTGTGGCTTTCCTAGAAAAGAAGAAGAAGAAGAAAAGGTCTAATGTAGGTTTGATGACCGTGAATCTCACTTTGTTTTAAGTTAATACCTTTAGCTGGGTTTTCAATTGATCATTGTACTTTTGACTTTCCAAAGTTACAAGTACAATTTCTAAATAAAAAAGTGTAAAAATAAGATAAATGTTAAAAGTAGATTAACAAAGCATCAATACATTGAAAGTAGTAGAAACGTACCGTGTAAATATTATTTTCTAAATAAAAATCACAATGTTGAGCAAACATAGCATCCCACATTCCTACTCGTGTTATCCGGGGCCCAATTTAGTAATTACTCGTTGTTTTTCGGATTAGCAGAGGTGGGCACAAAGAGAGGTAGACCTACGCCTTATAAGTATTAAGATGAGGTGATTAGGCAGTACATGACGCGACTTCAACTTACGGGTGATATGACCTTTGATAAGAAGATGCAAAATTCGATGATTATGCTAGAAGTTTAGTGGGTAGTTGCGTATATTCCTTTGTCATTATTAGACTTGTATTTTCGTTTGCGGAGGTATGTGTCTACTTGTTATTTCATTCACTTCAGTTATTTTACAATATTGTTGTTGTTATTACTTGTTGATGCTGCTCATTTATATTTTATCCTTGAGTCGAGAGTCATCAGAATAGCCTCTCTACCTTCACCGGATAGGGGTAAAGTCTGCATACATATCACCCTACTCAAATCCAACTTGTGAAATTATACCGAATATATTGTTGTTGTTGTTCATTTTTTTTAACGCTATATATAGTGACTTTGATGATATAAAAATTTGATGACCAATCTACAAAATGATTCCATGTATCTCTAACCATGATTGTTGTTCGTTTATCTATTATCCGACTTAGTACTACGTTATCCTAGTTTGAGCGTAGTCTTGAAAAGTTATCTCATATTATTGATCTTTGACGCGTGTAATTCTAACTGTTGATTTCAATGGGAAAACAGAAAAGAAGCCAACCGGGGAAGAAGCTTCGAGATAAAATTATGAAAGAAAAATAATTATCAAAAAGATAATAGTATATCCCAGATTTTCGTTTAAATAGTATTTTTCAATTGTTGTTTAATTAATAAAAGAGGAAATCAAGAAAAATACGAAAAATTGTTTTCTAGTGTTGTGGATTCTGGCAGCCAGGCTGCCACTAGGCTAGCAACACATTGGCACGTTGTGGTCAAATTCGATAGGCTTATTCATAGCCAAGAGCAGTCCAAAATCTTTACGAAACCAAACTTCTCTCTCTCCCTCTAACTTCAAATCTCAACCCTCCATTTTCTTGATTTTGAAGTTTCAACGTTCCAAAATCCACTGCTTTATCCTCTCTCTTTCGTCCTACTTTCTTGGCTGCCCCACAAACAACTAGTAGACAACACTTTCAGATTCTCAGTGTTGCCTCCTCCATTCCACTCCCCCTTATATTTATTAATAAATAAACCTGATTATTCCCCCTCTTTCAAATACCATTCTCTCTCTCTCTCTCTCTCTCTCTCTCTCTCTCTCTCTCTCTCTCTCTCTCTCTCTCAGAGTTCATAGGTTTCTCCGTTTGTGGGGTACTCTGCGTTGACAAAAAGGTTTGTTCTTGATCTGGGATTCTGTTAAACTGATGCCTTTTTATGCTCTTATATGCTTGTTTTGAAATGGGGTTCTTTGCTTCTTTTTTTTATAGTTTATTTAAGCTTTTGAGAATTGGGGTTTTGTGCTAGATCTTATGTTTGACCGTAATGTAGCTAATATACATGCAATCTGATTCGAATTTGTTTTGTTTTGCTCCCTCTCAATTTTGGTTGCAGGAGCTTCTCTAATCTTGGACTGAGTGAGGTACTCCTTTGAAATTCTCCATTTTCTTTGTTAGATCTGTCTGTGTTTTAGGAACCCTTTTTGTTGCTAAACCCTTTGACCTTATAAAAGTTCAATCTTGAAAACCATTTATTAAGCAAAAAAATTCAATCTTGAGCTGTCGGTTTTATTAGTTTTGGCCTTTTGGGCAGGGAAAAGTTGTTGAGTTCCATCAAAATGAGTGAATCCAAACCAGAAGCCCAAGTTAGTAATGCCCCTTCTTATTCCAGAAACTTCCCTGATTTCAAACAATCCGTGAAACTGAAGTATGTGAAACTTGGATATCATTACCTCATTACTCATGGAATGTACCTATTTTTATCCCCTCTAGTTGTTGTCCTTGCTGCTCAACTTTCCACGTTCTCGCTCAGTGACCTATATATTCTTTGGGAGCAGCTTAGGTTCAATCTCATATCCGTCGTCATATGTTCCACCCTTTTGGTTTTCCTGTCCACCCTCTATTTTCTAACCCGTCCTCGCCCTGTATACCTTGTTGACTTCTCGTGCTATAAGCCTGAAGATTCTAGGAAATGCACGAGGCAGATTTTCATGGAGAGGTCAAAGTTGACTGGTTCGTTCCCTGATGAAACTCTTGAGTTCCAAAGGAAAATTCTCGAGAGGTCTGGACTTGGTGAATCTACTTATCTCCCAGAAGCCGTGTTGAGGGTACCGCCAAATCCTTGTATGGCAGAAGCAAGAAAAGAAGCTGAGATTGTTATGTTTGGTGCCATTGATGAACTCCTTGCTAAAACCGGTATTAAGCCAAAGGATATTGGAATTCTAGTAGTAAATTGCAGTTTGTTTAATCCAACACCATCATTGTCTGCAATGATTGTGAACCATTACAAGCTTCGTGGAAACATTGTTAGCTACAATCTCGGTGGAATGGGTTGCAGTGCTGGTTTGATCTCGATTGATCTTGCAAAAGATCTTCTTCAAGTCCATCCCAATACTTATGCTTTGGTGCTCAGCATGGAAAACATCACTCTGAACTGGTATTTTGGGACCGAGAAATCCATGCTCCTTCCGAATTGCTTATTCCGGATGGGAGGCGCTGCTGTATTGCTCTCCAACAAAGGATCTGAGCGAAGAAGATCAAAGTACCAGTTGGTTCATACTGTCAGAACTCACAAAGGTTCTGATGACAAGTGCTTTTCTTGTGTTTATCAAATGGAAGATCCCAATGGAAAAGTTGGAGTATCGCTGTCGAAGGATTTGATGGAAGTAGCTGGCGATGCCCTAAAAACCAATATCACTACATTGGGTCCTCTTGTGCTTCCCATGTCCGAGCAGTTGCTTTTCTTCGCCACACTTGTGGGAAGAAAACTGTTGAAGATGAAGATCAAACCTTATATCCCAGATTTTAGATTGGCCTTTGAGCATTTCTGCATTCACGCTGGCGGCAGAGCTGTGTTGGATGAAATTGAGAGAAACCTGCAACTTACTGCCTGGCACATGGAGCCTTCAAGGATGACATTGTATCGATTCGGAAACACCTCGAGCAGCTCTCTTTGGTATGAATTGGCCTACTCGGAAGCTAAGGGAAGGATCAAGAGGGGAGACCGAACTTGGCAGATAGCATTTGGTTCAGGTTTCAAATGTAACAGTGCAGTTTGGAAAGCTTTACGGTCAATTAATCCAGCCAAGGAGAAGAACCCGTGGATGGATGAGATCGACCAGTTCCCTGTCGATGTCCCAAGGGTTGCAAAAATCTAACAATCCTTCATTTAGCTTAGTGTTCCCAAAATTTTTGGGGAATTATTCTTTATCTGTTGGCATGTGCTGTTCAGTCGTTTCCTTTTGTGATTTGAAAGCTAGTCTTTAGCTGATGTAATTTCTATTGAGAAGCTGGGATAGGGAATTCTACTTGCTTTCAATTGTAATGAGGATCCATCAAGTAAGTGTTCTTCTCATTTTGATGTTTCTTGGATATTGAGTTTAGGGTCATTAATTTAGAGTTGAGGGGGTAATTTGCTGAATATCTGTCAGTTGATATTCATGTGTACTATTTCGTATTCATGATTTATCCTAGAAATTCATAATTATTATGTAATGCTGATTGTTTTAATCAGTGGAGCACACTGGTTATGTTGGAGAAGAGCAGTTGTGCTATTGCTCTCTGCAATAAGTTTCCTTCATCAATATGCATTTCCCTATTAACCCCATCATCTTGCCCCCTCGGACGAAAAAGTAGAAAGAAATAATAAAAGCATGTACATTTTCAGCCGCTTTCATAAGAAAAAAAAGCGGACACAATGTACACTCTTTGGCTAGCGAATGCAGTTAATTTTGGTCAAAAATGCATTTTCTTGTTTATCCTGTCTCAAACAAGCAACTAATGATCAAGGAAAGAAAAGGGATCTAAGGCAAGGGATGATATTTACGTAAGGATTCAAATTTTACAGAATAAATAGAGGTAGGAAATGTGCTTTAAAACAGCAACCTCGACGTAAAACATTTCATTCAACTTGTTAGGTTTTGTCATCCTCAATCCACTCATCTTTTGATGGTTCCTATGTTTTATCATTCAATGTCCACAATCTGCTTAAGATGTTAATTTGACTTGTACATAATATCAAGGATACAGTAAAATTGAAGATGTTATTCTACTTGTGAAAATTAATATTTAGTGTACAGAAAAAAGTTAATTCCCTATTGAGAATATTGACTTTACTTGTGTTGTTAGTAATAAAGGTGTGATTCCTTGTTTAAAATGGTAATTACGTTTGTTTCTTGATATTTGAGATGTAATTTGTATATATGCATGTAGCTTAGTGTTCCCAAAATTGTTGGGGAATTATTCTTTATCTGTTGGCATGTGCTGTTCAGTCATTTCCTTTTGTGATTCGAAAGCTAGTCTTTAGCTGATGTAATTCTAATGAGAAGCTGGGATAGGGAATTCTACTTGCTTTCAATTGTAATGAGGATCAATCAAGTAAGTGCTCTTCTCATTTTGATGTTTCTTGCATATTGAATTTAGGGTCATTGACTTGGTGCTATTTTGGAGTGATAAACTATTAATCATGCGATTTAGACATAGTATTATATTTTATTCTTTATGAAATAGTTATTTATTTAATTTATTTAATTCAATAAAGTACTATTTTAAATAGATCATTTGTTATATGTGTGTCCTTTTAGTTATGTACTCGAAAATTTAGTGTATGGAGTCTTAGCTCATGCACAGATCATTAAATTGTTGGCTCTCATAATTAATAGACTATGTTCACAATCAAAGATATTGTTGGACCAAATATCCTGATGATTGTAGCACAAGATTATCGTATAATTTATCTTGATTATGGGAGTAGTTTTACTCCAACTTCTTGCGCTAGTATACTCAGTCTATATTGAACGGACCAAGTTGAGAAAAGATATTTTTGTACTGCATATATGAAACATTTTCTCAAATTCATTAAAAGAGCTTATACTCATAATCTTGATATAATTATTTGTTTATTGTTTTGATTTATCAAAATGTACGACTCTACTTAGATTTAGTGTATGCCTAATAGATTGAACAATAACGAATAACATTTGTAAATAATAATTAGTTGATAGGATCCATGACTCGATTTTGAGTTTGATGATACCTCTTTATGTAACCTTATAAGTTTTCATGTGAAAACCCGGCCAGTGAATTTTGTATCTGTCATGTGAAATAGTTTAAGCATAATTATAAAGGATTTAATTAGTTAATTGAATTAAATTTTCAGTTATTTAATTTAATTAACTGGTATTTGAAATCTTAACATGAAGAGTTAAAATAAGTGTTAATGAATTTTCGAAATTCAAATCGGGGAGTTCAATTATAGTTTTTATTGGAATAAATTGCAGTTAGTTGTAGTAAGACTAATTCATGCTAATTTTGAATTAATACTATAATTAGTAGCCTCTTAGCATTTCTCTGGTCCTTGCTATACCTAGTAAAAATCTAGACAGACTTGGGTAAAAAGTAGTTTGGGAGAAAAGTTATCATTTTGAGTTAGAATAGGATTCTACTTGCAGAATCTTATACGTTTTTGAGCCCTTATTGTGGCTTAATTTCGGGTCTATTAGAGGAAGACTAGTTTTACCTAATAACTTACCTTTTTAGTTGTATTGTTCTTGCCCACCTAAAAGAAAAATCGACCAAAGGTTTTACCAGGCATATAGTAGAAAACTGTAGCCCAGGATTCTTGCTGTTTGGAGGATTTGTGCAACTATTTCAAGAGGTTGGTGCTTCAAATCCTGTTATTATTGCGTTGTCTAGTTTACATGTATTTGATGCCTGGTTTGTATGTTGTTCCGCTGCGCATGTGTTAACAATTGGTATCATACGCCGTCTTACATCTAACTAGATAATGTAATATAGAATGCATAGACTAATATTAAAACGTGTTGTTTATTGATACATGTTTGGGATGATTATTCTATGTTAAAAATGTGATTGTATTTATTAGTATCTTAATTCTGTAATTCTGAAATTATGAATTAATAAACACATGTATAAACGGTGGTATTATATTTAAATAACAGTCTGTTTAAATTACATTTTTGACGAATAGCAATTTTTTTTTTTGATAAAAACGTGACTATTTTTTGAATGCTATTAATTATATAATTATGGGTTAATATACATATACATAAACCGTAAATTAATACCATTAAACTATTTTAGTTGCGTTCCGCCCATAATCACAGTGCTATATTAATAAAAACTTAACTGTTTTGTATGATATTAGTTCTATAATTTTTAGATTAATATACAAAATTATGAAAAGTGACTCTTTTGACTAGTGGAAAATATACCGTTTTTACATTTATGTAAAAATATGTTTTATCAAATAAAAAATAAAAAAATATTATTTTGAATTATGAAATCATGTGTTAACATACACCATTATATATATGATTTGAACAAGTCAAAATAATAAAAACTCTTAAAACGCCAAAACTGTATTCTAGAAATCGGTCTTAATTTTAGAATTCTGAAATTCTGTCGAACTCCGATTGACTTCAATTTTGGTAGGTACATTGAAAAGGCCCAGCGAACAATAATCATTGGTTGAAGCTCATGAGGTATGTCGGTTTTTGGGCATTCAGGGTCGTTTAGATGGGTTTTTGTCTATTGTTCTATTTTCTGAAATTTTTTTAATAACTTTTTTTAAAAGAAATATGTGATGACAAGGTTCAATTCCCATTGTTTCCAATCATGTTTTACAGTAACATAATGAAGTCATATGTTTGCATAGGTCTTCTTTCATATCGGATAAATTCATTATAGATAATTACTATAGTTTTGCATCTAGTTATTTGATTACTTGTATTAACTCTCCTACTGAGTTACATGTTGATTGAATGAAACTAGAGTTTATAAAAGTGATATTTACCTATCTTAAATTAAAATTTTACTCTCCATATGAGTTGGTCCTGTTTAAGTTTATGGGGTTAATATCTTACATCACCCATATATTTTGCATGAATAGTTAAGTTTTCCCAACGAATCTAACTGTTCAATGAGCATGGTTATATGTGTATGTGCTATTTATGAATTTAATTATTCTAAATACATAACTAATGATCTATTTAATGCGAATATCTCTCAGATTAACCTTGTTTGATTTCAACCCACTTACATAAATTTTGAACCAAGTTAGAAGGACCGAGTTATGTTGACTGGAAAAGGTACCCTGATATTGTCCTAACTATTGAAGGTTACAAATTTGTAATCACTGAGGAGTGCCCAGAAAAACCTGAAAATGCTACTGATGATCAGGTTAAGTTCTATGACAAATAGGTTAAGGCTGATGAGAAAACGCGATGTTACATTCTTGCCTTTATGGAGAATGTTTTGCAACATCATCATCATCAGTCTATGGGGTCTACTTATGATATGCTTGAAAGTCTCAAAGAGATGTTCGGTGAGCAAAATCATGCAGGTAAGAAGACAACTATGAAAGCCTTTTTGAATACTAAGATGGCTCAAAGATCATTGGTAGGGACCATGTTCTGAAGCTCTAGTTGTGGCACTCAATGTTGAGAAAGTATCGGTTTCTAAGTCGAAAGGCAGTAAGAAAATGAAGAAGGCTCAAAAGTTTTTGGCATCTGGTGTGCGTCTGGTGTGAAATAGCCAAAAGGCAAGTGCTATCATTTCAAGCAACTTACGCATCACAAGAAGCAATGTCCTGCCTATCTGGTAAAGTTGAATAAGCAATGTAATTCAAATTTAAATGTCATTGAAACTTGTTTAGCGGCTGTTTCTAACATGTTTTGTTGTATAGATTTGGAAGCCACTAATCACATCTGCACTACTTTGCAGGGATTCCAGGAAATGTTGTTACTAAGTGGGAATGAAGTTCGTATTTTTCAATCCAATGGTGAGCCAACACCAACTTTAGCTTTATGAGATATTAGAGTTTCGTTTAGTAGTGACAGAGTTCTAGTCATAAAAGATGTTCTCTATGTACCTTCTATTAGAAGGAATTTGGTTTCGGTTTCGAAAATAATGGATGCTGGTCATAATGTTTATTTTGTTAATAACTCTGTTGTTATTAAGTTTAATAAACATTTTATCTATACTGCTGCTAGAGTACATGACTTTTTTATTCTTGATATAACTCCTCATGTGCTCCAATAATAAAGAACTAAATAACATTAATCTAGCACATAAAAGAAAACGTATTTCTGAATTGAGTCAAACTTGTTTGTAGAACTTACGTCTAGGTTATATAAATCTAAATAAGATTTCGAGATTGGTCTCTGTTGGTTTGAGTTCATTTAAAGTGGAGTCACTACCAACATGCAAATCCTGTTTAGAACGCAAAATGACCAAGAGACATTTCCCCTCAAAAGAAAATAGAGCCAGTGATAAGCTAGAATTAATTTACTCTGATTTGTGTGGCCCTATGAAGATACAAGCAAGAGGTGGTTGAGTATTTTGTTATTTACACAGATGATTACTCAAAATATGGATATATTTATCTGTTGCGACATAAGTCTGAATGCTTTGAGAAATTCAAAGAATTTAACATAGAAACGAAGAAACAACATGACAAACATATCAAAACATTACGATCTGATCATGGTGGTGAATACCTTCCTACGAAATTCATAAATGCTTATCAGATAGTAGAATTACATCTCAATTATCTGCCCTAGGAACACCAAATGGTGTGGCAGAAAGCAGAAATAGGACCCTTATGGAAATGGTTAGATCAATGTTGCGTTATTCCGATTTGCCTTCTTCCTTTTAGGGATATGCTTTAGAAACAACAAACTACATTCTAAATTTGGTTCCTTTAAAGTCAGTACCTTCAACTTTAGCAGAATTGTGGACTGGGTGCAAGCCAAGTTTATGGCATATTCGGGTTTGGGGTTGTCCAACACATGTGCTGAAAGGGAAACCGGATAAATTGGAATCAAGGACAGAAGTATGCATTTTATTAGATATCCAAAAGAAACTAAAGGCGGTTTGTTTTATTATCCCAAAGAAAATAAGGTAATTGTTACGACAAATGCCAGTTTTTTAGAAGAAGACTATCTAACGAACCATATTGCTAGAATTAAACTAGTTGTATAGGAATTAAATAATGGATTAACTAAAGACTCATTTCTAGAATGTATTTCAAAATCCAGTATTGACGTACCACTGCATTATCATAGCGGGAAAAATGTTAATACGCAACAGATTTCACAAGAGCAATTGCCCTGCATCTTACTACCCCAAAGTAGTGGGGGTAATTTTGAGCAACCTCAGATTATTGAGCAATACAAGATTGTTGAACAACCTAAATTGCTATGCAGCCTGCACTCCGGAAATAAGTTAATGATATCCCAATACAGCAAGGTGTGGACGATAACATTGAGGCTTCAATTAGAGAAAATGATGTTGTGATTCAACATCAAAATTAGCCCCCCCCCCCCTGTAGTGACTAGTCGTAGTGGGAGAATTATTAGAAAACCTCTTCGGTTTGCTCTCTTGGGAGAATCTTATGATAGAATCCCTGAAGAGCCTAATATAGAACCTATTACTTACGACAAAGCACTACAGGATACAGATGTTGATAAATGGGCTGATGCTATGAAATCTAAAATGGAGTCCATGTAGTCCAATCAAGTCTGGGATCTTGTAGAACCACCTACTGGAGTCAAACCCATAGATTGTAGATGGATCTATAAGAAAAAGAGATGAGTGGATGGAAAAAAGCAAACTTTTAAAACTAGGCTTATTGTAAAAGGGTTTATTAAAAAAGAAGGGATCAATTATGAGGAAACTTTTTCGCCAGTAGCCATGCTTAAATCCATTAGGATTCTCTTATCCATTGTTGCGCTTACGATTATGAGATCTAGCAAATGGATGTCAAGACCGCTTTTCTAAATGGAAGTCTTGATGAGTGCATCTATATGGCACAACCAGTTGGTTTCATAAAAAGTGGCAATGAGCAACGTTGTAAATTAAAGAAATCCATTTATGGATTGAAACAAGATTCTAGGGCATGGAACACTTGTTTTGACGCATCGATTAAAACCTTCAATTTTGATCAATGTGAAAATGAGTCTCATGTCTATAAGAAGTGGAATGGAGATGAAGCTACATTTTTTATTTTGTAAATAGATGATATTTTTCTCATAGAAAATAATGCGAGCATGTTGAATTCAGTAAAGGTATGGTTGTCCTCACGTTTCGATATGAAAGATTTAGGATAGACAACACACATCCTTGGGATCAAGCTTATGCGAGATCCCAAGCAAAGGATATTAAGCTTGTCCCAAGAACTTTATATTGATACTATTCTCACCAGGTTTAGCATGCAAGATTCCAAGAATGGGTTTCTCCCTTTTTGATATGGAATCTCTCTATCGATAGATCAGTCCAAAAAATGACCGATGAGATAGAAAAGATGAAGGCGGTCCATTATGTTTCTAATGTAGGGAGTCTTATGTAAGCTATGCTATGTACTAGACCTGGCATCTGCTTTGGTGTTGGCATGGTTAGTAGATTTCAGTCTAACCCTGGTCGAGAACACTGGACTACTATTAAGCATATAATCAAGTACTTGAAGAGGACTAGGGATCATATGTTGGCGTATCACTCAGGTGATCTTGCACATATTGGCTATATTGATTTAGATTTCCTGTCAGTTAGAGACTCTAGAAAATCCACCTCAAGATATGTTTTTACCTTAGGAGGTGGAGCCATAAGTTGGAAGAGCATCAAGCAATCATGTGTTGCTGATTCCACCATGGAAGCCGAATATGTGGCTGCATCTGAGGCAGCTAAAGAGCCTGTTTAGCTCAGGAACTTTCTAAAATTGTGGTTCCTTCAGTTCACACACCGATTTTACTTTATTGTGACAATAGTGATGCAGTTGCAAACTCGAAGGAACCAAGAATCCATAAAAGAAGTAAACATATTGAGCATAAATATCACTTAATTCAGGATATAACTCAGACAGGTGATGGAAAAGTGTTGAAGAACCCTCAAGGGTTGGACTGGTGGCAATTGACTTGAGCCTTGGGGTTTTCTCATGCAAACAATTTCTGAGGGCCATTGGACTGGGTAAAACCTGAATTAACTGTGGTGCACTTGGGAGAAACTCCTTGCCGAGGGCCCGTGCACCCCTGGGATTAGCCGGGGCTCTAAGAGACTCTGACACCCAGTGGAAATAAAAACAAGAGTGTTGAAGATTGTGTCAAAGGACAATTTGGTAGGCCCGTTTACAAAGAGCTTGACACAGAAGATTTTTGACAAGCATGTAGAAGGAATGGGTATTGAGTAGTAGACACATGGTTATGAGTCTAAGTGGTAGATTGTTGGGATATACTATTAACCATGCGGTTTAGACATAGTACTATATTTTATTCTTTATGGAATAATTATTTATTTAATTTATTCAATTCAATAAAGTACTATTTTATATAGATCATTTGTTACATGTGTGTCCTTTTATTTATGTAGTAGACAATTTAGTGCGTGGAGTGTTAGCTCATGCGCAGAATATTAAACTGTTGGCTCTCATAATTAATAAACTATGTTCACAATCAATGATATTGTTGGACAAAATATCTTGATAATTGTAGCACAAGATTATCGTATAATTTATCTTGATTATGGGAGTAATTTTACTCTAGTTCCTTGTGCTAGTATACTCAGTGTATATTGAACGAACCAAGTAGAGAAAATATATTTTTGTACTGAATATATAAAATATTTTCTCTAATTCATTAAATGAGCTTATACTCCTAATTGATATAATTTTTATGATCAATATAATTTATTTATTATTTTAATTTATCAAAAGGTACGACTCTATTTAGAGTTAGTGTATGCCTAATAGATTAGACAATAACGAATAACATTTGTGAATAATAATTAGTTGATAGAATCCATGACTCGGTTTTGAGTTTGATGATACCCATTCATGTAAGCTTATAAGTTTTCATGTGAAAACCCAGTTGGTAAATTTTGTATCCGTCACAAAAATTGTTTAAGCATAATTATAAAATATTTAACTAGTTAATTGAATTAAATTTTTAATGATTTAATTTAATTAACTAGTATTTGAAATCTTATCATGGGGAGTTAAATTAAGTGTTAATGGATTTTCAATATTGAGGAGTTGAAGTGCAATTTTTAGTGGAATAAAATTACAATTAATTATAGTAAGAATTAATTCATGCTAATTTTAAATTAATATTATAATTAGTAGTATCTTATTATTTCTTTGGTCCTTGCTATATCTAGTAAAAATTTGGACAGACTTAGGTATAAAAAGTAGCTTGGGAGAAAAGTTATCCTTTTGGGTTAGAGTAGGATTCTACTTGCAGAATCCTACACGTTTTTGAGCACCTATTGTGGTTTAATTTCGGGTCTATTAAAGGAAGACTAGTTTCACTTAATAACTTACCTTTTAGTTGTATTGTTCTTGCCCACCCAAAAGCAAAATCGTCCAAAGGTTTTACCAGACATATAGCAAAAAACTGCAGCCCTAGATTCTTGTTGTTTGGAGGATCTGTGCAACTATTTCAAGAGGTTAGTGCTTCTAATTTTATTATTATTGTGTTGTATAGTTTACATGTATTTGATGCCTGGTTTGTATTCTTGCTTTTGCTGCGCATATTCTAATAGTAATTTGGAGTTGAAAGGGTAGTTGTTGAATTTCTGTCAGTTTTGATATTCATGTCTAATATTTATCATGTAATGTTGATTGTTTCAATTTACAATGGTGATGTTGGAGCAGAGCAGTTGTGTTATTGCTTTCTGTAATAAGTTTGCTTTATATGCATTTCCCTATTAACCCCATCATCTTGGCCCCTCCGACGAAAAAGTTGTTACAGAAAGACGAAGATATGTATATTTTAGTCGCTAAAAACAAACCCGAAAAAAGGTATATATATATATATATATATTTGGCCAGCAAATGCAGTTAATTTCAGTAAAACATGGTGTTTCTTGTTTATCCTGTTTCAAAGAAGCAACTAATGTCCAAGGAAATAAAAGGGATCTAAGGCAATGGATGATACTTAAGTAATTCATTTTAACTTGTTAGGTTTTGTCACCCTCAATCCACTCAATATTTTGATGGCTCATGTTAGACCTCCACTAATTGAGCTCGACTTGATACCAAGAGTGTTGTCATGAGGTGATAAGCCGGAGAATTTCGGTACATTTCAATGCTACTAGCTTAGATATTGACTTGTTTTAATATAATTATAACCGATACTTATGTATTTTTGTTATTTCTATAGTACATAAGGAAGGGGAGAAGCAAAAAGACAAGAAAAGAGCAAAATGTTGCACAAATGCTGATCTGCAGCTCACTATGCCATCGCAAATCAGACATGCGAGCTGCATAATGGACAACAAATCGCAGATTGAAGTAAAGTCCCGAGTGTAATTTCAAGTGAAGAATGCGGTTCAAGATGCGACCGCATAATCAATATGCAGTCCTATAGTGACCGCATAACTAGCCATGAAGATTACTGAAGGTCGTAGATACGATGCAAACTGCGGCCGCATAACTCAAATGCGAATCGCATAATGGGAATGCGATGAAGACTTGTAAACTAGGACAAAATGCGGAGCGCATACTTGTTCTACGACAATAATGCAGTCGCAAAACGGACCTGAAAGGGCAATTTTGTCCATTTTCTGTCCCGAGTTTTACCCCACTATAAATAGTTTTATGAAACCTTTGTGGGCTCATCTTGTATGGTCTTTACACTGCATTCCAAGATATAAATATTCTCTCTTTTGGAAGCTTTTGATTGAAGATCCCCTACTTTGTAAGCATTCTTTGCATTAAATATTAGTTCGTTTTTGTATTGTAGCATGTGTAGCTAACTTTAAATACTAAGGTTGTGGACCCTAAATGTGTGTTATGTTAATGAATGTTTAATGATTGATTGATATTTATTTACTTCTCATTCTTCATTTATTATTGGTGGTTGCAACATGAGCAAAAGCCATTAAATTCTTGCTTTACTTGGGAAAGTGGTTTAGAATATGGTAGAAGTAAATATCAATGACTCAAGGCTTTAAACCTTGTTTAATAAAATTACTTTGGAATAAGTGGGTTTTAGTTGGCATACATTGATGATTCTTCATTGCAACTCTTTTATATTTGGGAAAATTATAAAGAGGAAATACTACTCAACTATTGAGAAATATATGGTAGTATCGTAGGCATCAATTACATATAAAAAAAGCCCTCCATTAGAAATATATCATATTAACACATGTAAATATTACACTTCATTAAAAGGGACACAACCTTGGTTGCTTAATCTAATTGATCACTCGTTAACTATTTCAATTAGCTGTTACTTCAAATAAAATTCTTTAGATACTTTTGTTACTACAAACCACACTCTTGTTACTATCAACCGAATAGAAATAAGATTTTAGTCGAGCAACACACTGAACGAGTAACCTTTTCACACCTATTCCCTGTGGGATTCGACCTTAACCTTGTTGGTTTATTATATTTGACACCGACCGCCTTACACTCTTTATTAAAGTATAATTTGAGCGTATCAAATTTTGGTGCTGTTGCCGGGAAATATGGTTTTTGAAATTACTGTTTAGTGTGTATTTTACTTACATCTATTTCTATTCAATCACACTTTGCTTGGTGTTGATAGGAAAGCATGGCAGAATATGACAATGATGTGGAGAGAGAACTGAGGGAAAATCCTTTTGTAGACATCGAGGAATAAATTGAGGACACTAACACCATTGTGCCTATCTCCATTGGTGCGGCTACATTTAAAAAGGATCGCGGGCTGATTCTTATGCTTAAGGCAGAAGGGTTCTTCAGAAACTCCTTCGACGATGATCCAACGCAACACCTAAGGAATTTTGTGGGGATGTGCGCAATGCACAAACAGATCAATGTAACCATCGATGCCCTTCAGTTGATATGCTTCAGGTATTCTTTAGCTGGGGATGCAAGGAAATCGATCCAGAATCTGCCTCCCTACTCTATACATTCTTGGGCCGAGCTTGTTTGGGCATTCTTGTCCAAGTGGTTCCCGCAAAGCAAAAAGTCTGAGTTTCGGGAAAAGATTTTCTTCTTCAAACAGATACATGGGGAGAAGTTGCATGAGGCATGGGATCGCTATAAATTATACTTTATGAGGTTTCCAAACCATGGTTTCCCGGATTCCATGTTGTTGGAAATTTTTTACATAGGTTTGGATCCTATGAAACAAGCCATCGCCAAGAATGCAGCTGGAGATCTTTCATGGACAAATCGCTCGAGTGACGCAAATCCTGGACAAAATGGAAAAGCACAACCAAGCATGGCATTCAGAGGATACTATCAGAGGAATCTCATATGACTCTCCTTCTTTGAGCAATTTGATCAAGGAAAATCAGGAGAGGGATCAAGTGATTGCTGGGCTTGCTACAAATGTAAATGTGCTAACAAGGATGTTTACCGTAAATCAGACAAAGAAAGTATGCAATGGAGGATTTCCAACCCAACATGGAGAAAAATTTTGAGGATGCAAATTATATAAACGACCCTCAAGGAGGGTATCAATGAATCCTACCATGGTCAAAGGCAACAAAGCCAATGGAGGCCAAACCTGCAAGGGCAAGGCAACCAATAATGGAGAAATGATCAAGGTAACTCACATCAAGGAAATTGGAACAACAACAACTTTGTAAACCGGAGCTCCAACCCGTATGTCCCCCCAAAAGTTCAATATGCAAACTAAGAGTCGTCAGGTGAGTCAAAGTTAGAAAGCATGCTTGAAAGAGTGTTGCAAAACCAAGAAAAGTTTGACGCATCCATGAGAAACATGACCGAAGTTGTTGGCTCTCACACCTCATCCATCCAAAAGCTAGAGATGCAAATGAGAGACCTTTCAAGAGAGCAAAACCCAAAGCAAAAAGGGCAACTTCCTAGTGATACCATTGCAAACCCGAAGAGCGGTGGAGGTGTCTCAACCTCTCACGTCATGGAAATAACTACCAGAAGTGGAAAGGTTTTACAAGGTGACATCGAACAAGAGGTTGTTGGGGAAGAAGTCGAACAAGAAGTTTAATCCTAAGAGCAAGGAGTGGTTGAAGTTGAAAGGGTGCCGGAAAAAGAAAAGGTGCAAGAAGTGATTCAAGAAAAGGTGAAGGAAAAGGAGAAGGAGACATCGAAATCTCCACTTCCTATTCCTAGACCTCCCCCGCCTTTTCCTCAAAGACTTATTCGAAGGGTTGATGATAGCAAGCTTGAGAAGTTCTATATATCCTTAAGCAATTGTCGATGAACATTTTATTCTTGGAGGCTTTTCAAGAAATGCTAGGGTTTGCCAAATATTTGAAGGATTTGACCACCAAAAAGAGGTCCACAAAGAATGAGGTGGCAAACATGACTCACCGGGTTAGCTCTATTATTGCCACAAGACCTGTCTAAAAGAAAGAGGACCCAGGAGAATTTACTATCCCATGCACTATCGGAGAGCGTGATTTTGCAAGAGCCCTTTGTGACAATGGGACTAGCATCAACTTGATGCCATTTGCCATCTACAAGCAAGCGGGATTAGGGATGCCAAGGCCAACAAGCATGATGTTACAAATGGCCGATCGATCTATTAAGCGACCGGTAGGCATTGTTGATGATGTGATAGTGAAAGTTGGAGACTTCCATTTGCTCGTTGACTTTGTAATTATTGAATGTGCTCTTGATAAAGAAATCCCTATCATCTTGGGGAGACCATTCCTAGCCGCGGGAAGAGCACTCATATATTCGGAGAGAAATGAAATTAAATTCTGGGTGAATGAAGAAGAAGTCACATTTCAAGCGAGCAAGGATATGAAATTACGGCATGAGTATGAGAGCATTTCAGTGATAAGTGTGGTTGATGAGGTTGAAGATGCCATCAAATTAAAAATGGAAGAGCAATGCCTTTGTGAGGTATTGGTGGCTATCTTGGTGAAATTTGATGGTGAGGACATGGATGGGTACATGGAGTCGGTAAATGTATTGGAGGGTCTTGGATCCTATACTTATACTCCGGAAAAGCTTTATCTTAATTTGTAGAATAGGGCCACACCTCCCGCCAAGCCATCAATCATTGAGCCACCGCAACTAGAGCACAAGCCTCTCCCGCCGCACTTAAGGTATAAATTTCTTGGCTCTAATGATACTTTACCCGTAATCATTTCTTCTGTGTTAAATGATGTGCAAGTAAATCGATACACATGCAAGCCATTTGATGGACTATTGCGGACATCCGTGGGATCTCCGTGGTAATTTGTGAACATAAAATCCAATTGGAAAGCAAGACAAAGCTAAGTCTGGAACATCAAAGGCAGTTGAATCTGTCAATGCAAGAGGTCGTAAAGAAGGAGATTATCAAGTGGTTGGATGCCGGGGTAGTTTACCCCATTGCGGATAGTTCGTGGGTGAGCCCAGTACAATGTGTGCCAAAAAAGGGTGGCATGATCATGATCGAAAATGAGAAGAATGAGCTTATTCCAATACGAATCGTGACTGGATGGTGAGTTTTTATGGACTACCGGAAGCTTAACAGTACAACTTGCAAGGATCACTTCCCTATGCCTTTTATTGATCAAATGCTTGATCAGCTAGCGGGGAGGTCATTCTATTGTTTCCTTAATGGGTATTCCGGCTACAATCAAATCAACATCGCTTTGGAAGACCAAGAGAAAACTACTTTCACTTACCCGTATGGCACATTTGCTTTTAGCCGGATGCCATTTTGTTTGTGCAATGCTAAGGCTACTTTCCAAAGGTGTATGATGTCCATCTTCTTCGACCTGGTTGATGATTTTCTTGAAGTCTTCATGGATGATTTCTCGGTAGTTGGTGATTCATTCGAGCACTGTCTTAACAACCTTGGACAAGTGCTTAATAGATGTGAAGAAAAAAATCTTGTGCTCAATTGGGAGAAGTGTCACTTCATTATTGACGAAGGCATTGTGCTTGGGCACAAAAATTCAAAGCATGGTATTGAAGTCGACCGGGCAAACATTGAGATTATTCCAAAGCTTCCTCCACCGATTTTTGTGAAAGGTGTTAGAAGTTTTCTAGGGCATGCGGGGTTTTACAGGCGCTTCATCAAGGACTTCTCCAATATTGCTAACCCCATGTGCAATCTCCTCGAAAAGGATGCCACGTTTGTGTTTGATGAGAATTGTCTTAAAGCTTTTTAGGTGTTAAAGCAAAGGCTCAGCACGGGACCCATTATTGTTACGCCCGATTGGTCACTTCCCTTTGAGCTCATGTGTGACACCACTGGTGTAGCCATTGGAGCAATTCTTGGCCAACGTCACAACAAAGTTCTCCACCCGGTGTACTATGCAAGTAAAACTCTCAATAGGGCACAAATGAACTACACGGTAACTGAGCAAGAGCTTCTTGCTATTGTGTATGCTTTTGAAAAATTTCGGGCCTATTTGTTGGGGTCCAAGGTGGTGGTATACACGGATCATGAAGCTCTTTGATATCTCATGGCAAAGAATGATGCAAAGCCTCGATTGATTTGATGGGTCTTGTTTCTGCAAGAATTTGACTTTGAGGTCAAGGATCTCAAAGGAACGCAAAATCAAGTGGCAGATCATTTGTCAAGGCGTGAAGAGGCAGGGAGACGAAAGGGAGATCTTGAAATCAATGATGCATTCCCGGATGAGCACATATTGGCATTATCTAGCACTTTTGCTCCTTGGTATGCCAATATTGCCAACTACTTGGTTAGTGACCTTATCCTGGACGGATTGGAATCTTATCAAAGAAAGAAATTTTGAGAGACTGTCGGCAATACTATTGGGAGGAACCATACTTGTTCCGTGTTTGTGCTGACAATATTTATCAGAAGGTGTGTTCCTGAAGAAGAAGTTATGCCAATTCTCAAGGCATGCCATAACTCACCGGTTGGCGGTCATCATGGAGGAAATCGAACGGAGGCTAAAGTTCTTGAATATGGATATTATTGGCCTTCCATCTACCATGATACTAATCAAATGGTCAAGGCTTGCGACCAATGCCAACGACAAGGTTCAATCTCCAGGAGGCATGAAATGCCAATGCTCTTTGTGATGGAGATAGAGATCTTTGATGTGTGGGGGATCGATTTCATGGGTCCCATTGTAAGTTCTTGTGGGATGAAATACATCTTGGTAGCTGCGGACTACGTGTCCAAATGGATTGAAGAAGTTGACTTGCCAAACAATAAGGTGATGAGTGTGACCGCGTTCTTGAAGCTAAACATATTCACGCGATTTGGCACACCTAGAGCCATTCTTAGTGACGGTGGATCTCATTTCTATAACAAGGCTTTTTCGGGGATACTTGAGAAGTCTGGCGTAAAGCACAAGGTGACCACACCTTATCATACACAGTCAAGTGGTAAAGTTGAGGTTTCCAACCGGGACATCAAGAGAATCCTAGCAAAAATTGTGAATGCAAATAGGACCGACTGGTCAAGGAAGCTAGATAATGCATTGTGGGCATACCACACGGCGTACAAAATTCCGATTAGTACTTCTCCTTATCGTCTAGTCTTTGGTAAAGCATGTTATCTACCCGTGGAATTGGAGCACAAAGCTATGTGGGCGTTGAAATGTGTGAATTTAGACTTGGTTGAGGCTAAAAAGTTGAGTCTGACACAACTCAATGAAATGGAGGAATTTCGGTTCCATGCTTATGAAAGTGTAGTTGTGTACAAAGAACGGATGAAGTTTGTCCATGACAAGAAAATCTTGCAAAGGGAGTTTAAGGCGGGTGATTTGGTCTTGCTCTTTAATTCGAGGCTCAAATTGTTTCTGGTAAGTTTAAACCAAAATGGTCCGGTCCATTCAAGGCGGTGAATGTCTCACCTTACGGAGCGGTGGAATTAGAGTTGACAGATGGGTCCCGAACATTCAAGGTAAATGGCCAATGCATCAAGAATTATTTAGGCAATGATGGTGAAAAACATTTGGTGGAGCAGCTAGCTCTCAAAGATGGTCCATGCCCGACCATTGAGTGAAATCAAAGGAACATTAATTCCATCGTGCCGCGACGTTAAATAAAGCTCTTCATGGGAGGCAAGCCATTGTGGTAACACCCTTTTTGTTCTTTGAATTTTTCATTTTTTTGGTAGATAGGTTTATTTGAGCAATTTAAGGTGTTTTTTAGAGTGCAAGGGGTTCAAAAGATCTCAATACTTGGTGGAGATGCATAAAATTTGAATAAAAGACACAATGTGAACTCTGCGGCAGGAATGCTGTCGCATTGTTGTTATGCATACCGCATTTTGACCGCAAACATAAGCAGAGAGTTGGTCCAAAATTGGAGTTCAATATGCGATGGAATGGTGAAATCCGTGGTATGCGCTTCGCTTATACGACCGCAGTTGCTTCCCTCTCAGCTTGATCTTTAACATCACCGCATAACACATATACGGTCGCATAGTGTGTTATGCGGTGAAGTGTCCACCACAGACCAGTTAAGTTTCTCACTCATCTCTCACCACCCGTCTATCACTCACTTAAACAAAAAAAGGGAAATAAAAAAAACAAAACAAAGGAGAAGCAGAAAGACAAAAATGAAAAAAAAAACAAATCGAGAGACAAGAAAAGGGGGAACTCGATCGAACTTGAACGGGGATGGAACACAATTACCCAAGGACTCCATTTGTTACACCTGTGCCCTATTCTGGTATGTCTTCGGTTCTCCCTTATTTCATTTTTTTTACTTTCCCTCGTAGCTCTAGAGTCATGGTAGTTAATCCTGTGCAAATGCTTAGCCTACAAAGTTTGTGTAGTGTTTCTCATTGGTGTAGTCGACTTTGGGCTAAAAATGATGTAGGGTAAGGGGTAGAACAAAAATAGGGTCGCCATTGTTGAATACTAGGGTACTGTGTTGAAGACGGTGACATTTGCGGTCCGCATTTTGGTCGCAGAAGAAGCCCTAGATCTTCTGAGGATGATGGTGAAATATGGTCAATATGCGACCGAGTAATTGATATGCGGTCTGCATAGTGACCGCATAATTGACCCCAAACATGTTTGTGGAAAATAGTGAAAATGCGGTCGCAGAACTTAAATGCGATCCGCAAACATGACCGCATAATTGACCCCAAACCTGTCTTTGGAAAATAGTGAAAATGCGGTGGATATGCGGTCGAAGAACTCAAATGCGGTCCGCAAACCCACTGTAAAGTTGGACATAAACTCCAAGGAGTGAGACTTGCATTATGCGCCCATTCCGCGATCGCATTCTCCACTTTGTGGTGAGATATGTGATCATATCTGATCATGCATGTTTTGGGCAAGTCCAGTTTGTGATGGTTATGCAGTCCGCATAGTCGTTACGCGACTGCATAACCCACCGCAGATTGAACTCACTTTGTGGCCATCATTTTTTTGCGATTGCTCTATGGTCCGCATTGTAGTTTTACGACCGCAGAACACGCTGCATTTTGAAGTTTTTCTTTTATTTCTTTTGTGCTTTATTTCACAGTGTTTCTGTTGTCACTCACATTTCACCCTTGTGTAGATATGGCTCCTAGACAAAAGCATTCCCTAACAAGGTCATCCTCCAAGACAAAGTCAAAGCGACAAATGATGGAATCTGTAGAACCATGCCCCTCCCAATCTGATGAGAAGGTGCTCTTACCCGAGGTTGACTTGTTGGCTGAAGCAAGGAGAAAACATGGGGATGATTTCCACCTCCGCTAGGGAATAGAGGGGTCCAGGGAAAAGTATAAGGAAGGGCTCCTTAAGCGAAAGCTCCTGGACGAAAGGCAATTGAGTCTGAACGGGTTGAAAGAAAAGAATCCCCATATCTTGGAGAACATCAAGACGAGGAAGTGGGAGTCCTTCACTGAGCCACCGGCTGAATACAACGAGTCTATTTTTCGAGAATTCTATGCGTCATATGGGCTTCTAGGACCAAGAACCAAAAATGAAACAAAGAGTTTACTGGTGAAGTGTTTGTCCGAGGGCAAATAGTCTTCTGCCATGACAGTACCATAACGATGCATATGTCCCAAACTGGAGTCCATGCACAATAGAATATGATGAAAAGTTTGCGAACCAAGAAAGTGAATGAGGATGGATTGCCTTAGTGATTGCAAAAGGAACCCCTGCCCGGATCAACCCTGACCAGAAGATTTACAAGGAAAGTCTTTCAAGAGAGGGTCATTTCTGGCTTGCATTCCTCACCTCTAGATTGACACAAACTCAGAACTAAACGGAAATAGCCATTGAGAAGGCACTTTCCATTGCCTGCATTATGAGTGGTATTAAGATAAATGTAGGGGCTGTGATATTTCAAGAAATAGGGATCCGGGCCACACAAAAGGCTACTTCACTTCCATTCCCTTCATTGATCACAACACTCTGCAAAGATGTGGGAGTTTCGGTTGATGAATGCAAAGACAAAAAATGAAAGGAGCCAGGGGTCATTGATATCACCCGACTTAGTGATGCGTTATCCCACGAGTGGTCTAAGTTCAGGTACAAACTACTGCAGAGCCATCAGATTCCCAGCCTACCGAGGTCCCTCAGGCTACTGAGGCAACATCTTCCACTCCCCAGCCTACTTCTCAATCCACCACTGTCCACCCTGCTACAACCATTCCTATTGTCTCCAAGCTTAGCCTATTGGATCAGCATGCCAATGCAAAAGTTGACCAACTTTTGAAGACATTGATAAACCTTATCAAGCAAGACCTGACTCCCATTCAAGCCTTAGTGGCATCCATCCACGAGGAGTGTAAAGGAGTTTTCTCACTTAAAGGACAATCGGAACGAGATTTGGTTATTAATTATTCAGAGTCACCACTTGGGAGATTGATGGTGTCCCAAGTCACTGATTGAAACCCGAACCGAGGAAAAAGATGACTCTGTTACAGTCTGCGAACCAGAAATCCGGATAAGGAATTCTGTTAACCCGGGAGAAGGTGTTAGGCATTCCCGAGTTCCGGTTCTAGCACGGTTGCTTAACTATTGCATTTGATTTTATCTGAGTTAAATACATGCTACCTTATGTGCCTTTTATTTATAAACCGCTTTTATCATTAGTTATTTTAAAAGAATTGCGACGTCGTGAAAACACGTCTCTGACCACGTCGCCATCAAGGCACTCGTGGTCGTCAACACATTTCGACTTCGTCGAGATTTGGATTTGGGTCGCATCAATGCGCATCCTAGTTTAAGAAAGTAATTTAATTGAATCGCGCTAAGGTTCTAGCGTAATATTGTTTTGGGAAAGGCCGTTGAAATTTGCGAAACGGCCTTCCAAATTCTAATCATTTTTAATAACCAATTATTGAGGGCCGCACATTTATATTTGTTCGGTGAGACTCGTCTCCATTTTTGAACCCTTTTCAACTGTTATTTGTTTTATAAGATTGCGACATTGTGAAAACGCGTCTCGGACCACGTCGCCATCAAGGCACCCGCTGTTGTCAACACATTTCGACTTCATCGAGAGTTGGATTTGGGTCGTATCAATGCGCACCCAAGTTTAGGAAGGTAGATTATTAAAAACGTGCCTAAAGCAACTACGCGTTTGCACTTTGCGAGGGCAATGGAATTTGCTAAATGGCACACCTCGTAATCTAAGGATCAATACAGAATTAAACAAATGAGGGCCGTGCAATTGTCATTTTTGTTTGGCACGGCACACCTCAATTGATTTTAAAAGAGATGAATTACTTCACTAAGGTAAACTAAAGATACTCCTACTTTAATCTTTGTAATCATACATGAGAAATATTCTAATGACTATCCTCTTCCGGTCTCCGGTTGTAAATATCATTCAGAAACGTATTCATTATTTCATAATCCAATTACTATGAATCTAATACCAACGTACACATTCCTTGCTTTGGAATAACCCAAGTCATCATTGAAAACAAATCACAGTGAAGTTCAACTAAAATCAAAGGCTCAACTACAAATGATCCACATGAGCTAGCATTATATTTCAACATCACATTTACATATTACCAGAAGAAAATACGAAGAACATGAGGCAGAGATGAGGATAACCTGCTCACGAGTAACGTCGAATGCGTTGGACCCGTGACGGAACCTCGGCAGAAACTGAAACGGAGCTCCTTGAACAGCGACCACTGACAAACCTCAGCAACTTCAGCGATAGTCTTTCCCCTGGACAGTATATAAATCCTTTCCCTTATCGTGCCCAGTTTTTGCATTGCTCCAATTTAGCTTTCGCCGACACAAAAAAACGGATTGATTAGCGATCTTCATTTTCACGTATTCTCTTTTCTCAATCAAAGCCGCCAAATTTCGAATCTTCACAGTAGCCTCCCTCAGCCTCTTCAGATCACGTAATGCGGACATATTTGAAAATTTGTGTGTAAACTTCCTATTCCAAAGTAGCCGGAACGAAGGCAACGAACCCGACTCGATCGGAATAGAATATCATCACAAACGACCTCGACTCGATCGGAATAGAATATCATCACAAACGACCTCGACTCTCAAATGGCAACCTCGACCGCAAAACTGGAAGCAAGCATGAGCCGTTCCTGTTGCAAAGTAACAGACAGTAGAAATCGACTTCAAAAGTCCAGATCTCAAACCGTTTGTGAGCTTCAAAATGGACTCAAATCAGCCCAGCAGCAAAAATGAAATTTAAGAACTGAAATTGCTTCTCAATTAATAGAACTTTAGCAACTATGGAAACTGAAAATCGAACTTTTGACTCATGAAATTTTCAGTGATACACGAGACAGTAATCGAGCCAGTGTTACAACCTTAAATTCAAAAACAGCTGAATCTTGAACCAGTTGACGCCGGACAGATCTCAAACCAAAAATAAAGAGCTACTATCTTAAATCGAACCTCGACGGAAACTTATCAAATCCCTAACCAGACTGCCTCGCTCGAACTCGAACACAATCATAACTCAATCAAACTTCATAACTTCATGACGAAAATTAAAATAGAGAAGAGGAGACAGCATAATACTTTTGTTATCAATTATTTTTTGGTTTTGTTTTCTGTAATATCTCAAAAAATCCAAAAACGGAATGAAGGAGCAGAAGTATACATATCGTGTGTGTATGCGCGTTAGATGAAAATCAATGGAGGTAAAAATGGTGTTCCTGTTTTTGTAGAGGAGAGGGTCTGTTTATATGTATCCTTCCGCCTCTGTTTTCGCCGATATCAAAATTGAAAAATGGCTGATCTCTTATTTCCTCCTTTGCTTTTTGTTTTGGCGTTTTTCTTTTTGTGTTTTTCGTCCCCTTTATCGTTGTGTAGTTTTCTTGTGTGTTTATATAGAGGGCATGGGGTGGGGTGTCATGTGGGGGAGTTTTACCTGAGGGAAAGTGTTATGTGAGGTAATATTTTGGGGGAAGGTTTTAGGTGAATGAATATTTTGGGGATGGTCTTAGGTGTGGGAGAAATAATTTGTGGGAAAAATATTTTGGGAATGTTCTTCCCATTTTGTATTTTTTTATCTTCCCTTTTTTTATTTTATTTATTTAATTTGTATTTTTTTATGATTTTATTAAATGCTAAATTGAAACTCAAAACCAAATTAACACTAAAAATTAGATTTCATAATTAATTCATAGTTAAAATGCGAACTAATACTAATTTAAACTAAAAATGCAAAAGGTACTATTTTTGTAATTTTCTTCCTATTTTATTCTAAAATAAATTAACCCTAAATTAATCCTAAAATATGAAATTAGATCCTAAATGAAAATGCGTATTTGTATTTTATTATTGTGATTTTAAAATATTAAAATGCATGAAATGCGACTACAAAAGAAAAAATTCCTTAAAAAAATTAATAAAAAATATTTTGACTTACTTTTAGGAGTTATCTTCATTTAGGCAAAAATCACGTGTTTAAAAGCAGTAGTCAGAATATGCAGAGCGTTTGCAGCAACTTGAGTTGCGGATGGAAAAGATAGAACGGGGTGAAGTGAGTGGGTTGCCTGAACTCAAGAAGGGGGTTGCTTTTATGAAGATTGAGTTCCAAAAGATGCAAAATTTGGAATTCGATCTTTCATCCCTCCTCCTCATAGACGATGATCAGGGTACAGGTACAGCACCTCCTGATTTGGGTCTTGACTTTTCTACCTTGATGACTGAGCCTGTCCTTACTACTCCTGGAGCTTCCCATTCTAAATCTCTTCCAGCTCCTATTGTGATCCCTTCTGAGGAGGAAACTGGAGGTTCTGATAAATCGGAGGATGAGGAGAGTTCAGGATATTCGAGTGATGAAGTCCCTCAAGATAAGGGAAAACATATTGCAGATGTCTCTGTTAAGGATGTTATTCGTGAGAATGCTGCTGGTGATGAAGCGGAGCAAGTAGATATGCAGACAGCGATACAGCGGTCGCTAGTAGACATGGCTAGTCCTTCAGCCCCATCAGCTACCTCGCTATCAGTGGGCGAGGGTAACAGTTCACAAGCTCCAACACCAGCTCCAACACCTACTTCAACACCAGTACCAGCTCCAGCTCCAGCCCTGACTCCTGTCTGGACCAGTCTGAGTGCATCACTCCATCAAGAGAGGTCACTTATCAGACCAAGCTTTCATCGGTCCCAACTTCCACATCCAAGGGTGACCCCTACAGCACTCAGCTGGCTAATGACTCCCGTAGCACTTAGTGTGCCTCAGGGAGCCTCCTCACACTCATATCTCTATATTTATGCAGTGGGGACAATGCATGCTTTTAGTTGGAGGTGGAAGGTAGCATTGTATATATTTTTGGTGATATTGGAAACTATTGTACATATGCATATCGGACTCATGTACTTATGTGTATTTTGTGTTCTGTATATATTAGTATGACTTCGGTATATAAGTTGTGTTTTTGATGATGATGTTAATATTAGTGTTTACTTTGTGCTCACAATAGTGTTGTGTTCATAATAGTGTTATTAATATTAGTGTTTACCATTATCCATATATAAGAAAAACAACACAAAAAAAGTAGAGAGTGATTAGGAATTAATTCCCCTAGGTTTTTGTTTTTCCGGTTTTTTCCAAGGGTGTAATAATAGAATCAGGATCGTAGGATGAATCATTTTGACTGATTTGGTGTAATTGCCTAGTATGAAACATGTATGTCTGTACATAGCATATACCATTCCACATAGAAAAAAAAGAAGACAAAGACATGTTTATATTGTTTTTGTCGACTTTTTTCGATGATGGATAGATTTGACAACTTTCTTAAGGGAATTAGTCTTTGTGATCAACTTTGTGAACTTGAGGCTCGCTCTGTGACTCTATGGCGACCTAGAGTTATACGTGTGTCTATAATGAAAGCCTTGAGTTGCCAAGTGTTGAATTGGAAGAGTCAAATTATGTGAATGAAACAGTTCATGTGCCATGTGTGTGTGAGTTATCTGTGTGTATATAACTCTCGTGTTTACTTCTATCATCTAGAACTTGCCCGGTTGGTCTTTCAAATGCTAATGATAGTATGTTTAGTTGGAGGAATGATCTTAGGCATTCTTTGTCTGATTTTCCAAACCTTTGTATGCTTTCAAGCCGACCTGTACATAAATAATACCAGTAGTACCCAATTAGAGCCTGTAAGCCTTTTCTTTGGCCAACTCATTACAAACTTATCCCTTTTTGGTAGAATAATCCCCTCTTTTGAACCCGCCCATCCTTGAACATTGAGAATGAGGCTAAACGCCTAAGTTGGAAGTGGTGTCCTAGTGGAGATTGGGAAGGTGGTACGTTGAGTTAGGACTACATACCTCAAAAGTTTTTGTTTTAGATTATTCAAGCTCCAAAAGAAAAAAAAGAAGAAGTTTGTATATGTATATAAAGTATGGGGCCTTAAATCAAATTAGAGGAGGTATGTAAGGTGGTTCTATGCTGGGAACTAGTCGCAAATGAGGCTATAAAGGTTTGAAAAGAAGCAAAGTAAAAAAAAGAGGTATTCCAGTTGAAAGAGTGTGAGTAGTGTTCAAGGAGGGTGAAGTCACTTGTACCCAAATATATATCCACCCCTACCTGAAACCTACATTACAAGCTTAAAAAGACCTTATGAGACCTCCAACTAAGCATTCTTAAATAAGCGGTGAATTAAAATAAGGGCAAGTTTATGGTATGAAATGTTGTAACACTTGAAGTTCTTTCTAAGAGTGAGTGTGTTTGTAAATGGTCCCTTTCTGTTGTCCTAGTAAATATTGTGATTTTGGGACCTGCTTTCTAGTGAGGGTACATGAACTGTGGAGTTAAATGAAAGTTGAGCTTTTGAGTCAAATGAAATTTCACTCAGCTGAGGGTAACATTTCGTCGCAATGTCTGAGGCTCAAAGTTCACAAGTTGATTAGTTTCCTTGTATACACTATAAGTTCAGGAAGGGTAAAACAATTGTAGATGCATGCTTGAAGTACTAGCAATGAACACCACCCGTAGTCATTATTGTTTCGTGTTTTGTAAATAGAGTCTAGAATAGGCTAAGTATGTTTTAGTTGCTTGAGTACAAGAAAGAGTTTAAGTTGAAGATGTTGATGTGCCAAATTTCGGTACATTTCAATGCTAATTTCTTAGACTTTGGTTAGCTTTAATACAATTATAACCGATACTTATGTGGTTTTGTTACTTCTACAGTACATAAGGAAGGGGAACCCAAGGACATGGAAATGGAAGAAAAAAGGCAAAAAAAGAGCAAAATGTTTGCACAAATGCTGATCTGCAGCTCACTATGCAATTGCAGATCAGATATGTGAGTCGCATAATGGACAACAAATCGTAGACTGAAGCAGAGTCCTGAGCTTAATTTCAAGTGAAGAATGTGGTTCAAGATGCGACCGCATAATCAATATGCGATCCTCATAGTAACCGCATAACTAACAATGAAGATCACTGAAGGTCGAAGATGTGATGCAAACTGCGGCCGCATAACTCAAATGCGGGTCGCATAATGGGAATGAGTTGAAGACTTGTAAACTAGGGTTTTAATCTGTGGTCTCGATGTTCAAAATGTGGACCGCATACTTTTTCTGCGACAATAATGAGGTCGCAAACCGGACCTGAAAGGGCAATTTTATCCATTTTTTGTCTCGAGTTTTGCCCCACAATAAATAGTTTTATGAAGCCCTTGTGGGCTCATCTTGTCTAGTCTTTACACTACATTCCAAGATATAAATATTCTCTCTTTTTAGAAGCTTTTGGTTGAATATTCCCTACTTTGTAAGCATTCATGACATTAAATATTAGTTTGTTTTTGTATTCAGTATGTGTAGCTAACTTTAAATACTAAGGTTGTGAACCCTAAATGTGTGTTATATTAATGAGTGTTTAACCTTAAATATATGTATAATGTTGGTTAATATTTATTTACTTCTCATTCTTCATTTATTGTTGGTGGTTGCAAATATTAACAAAAGTCATTAAATTCTTGCTTTGCTTGGAAAAGTGGGTTAAAATATGGAAGAAGTAAACATCAATAACTCGAGGCTTTAAACCTTGTTTAATAAAATTGCTTAAGAAAAAGTGGATTTTAGCTGGCATACATTAATGATTCTTCATTGCAACTCTTTTAAATTTGGGAAAATTATAAAGAGAAAATACTACTCAACTATTAAAAAATATTGGGCAATATCTTAGGCCTCATTTGCATAAAAAGAACCCTCAATTAGAAATATATCATATTAACATCTGTAAATATTACACTTCATTAAAAGGGACACAACCTTGGTTGCTTAATCCAATTGATCACTCGTTAACTATTTCAATTAGCTATTACTTCAAAATAAAATTCCTTAAAATACTTTTGCTTCTACAAACCACTCTTGTGTTACTATTAACTGAATAGAAATAAGACTTTAGTCGAGCAACATAGTGAACGAGTAACCTTTTCACACCTATTACCTGTAGCTTCGACCCCAACCTTGTTGGGTTATTATATTTGACACCAAACTCCTTATAACTATTTATTAAAGTATAATTTGAGCGCATTATGAGGCAACAAGAGTATTACAAAGCTAGCACCAATGTCAAAAATGGAAAACAGGAAAGTGATGGCCAAGGCTTTGACGGAGGCGAGCCAGCTTGGAAATGAGTTGCGGGCGAAGGGTGGAACTTGATCATGATTGTGGCATCTAGGCATGAGGTAGTGATGCCAAGTCAAGGAAAAAACGAATGGGCAAAGAAAGGCAAATGTGCAATGAGAAGGCAGTGCGCGAACAGACTTATTATGGAATTGAGTTGCGGCAAATGGGCCAAGTTCGTGGGCGAAGGCAAGGCAAATTAGGGCAAAATGTAGCTGAATACAATGGCATTGGCGCCTGGTCTAATCTATGACATGAAATTGGGTAGATATTCTTGGTTTGACAAAGTCAAAGATGGTTATCGGCACATGCTGTGCAAATGGGCAGTAGTTGAGCATTGTCCAAAAAGCTGGCAGGAGTTAGCACGTTTTTGGGAGCCATGATCTCACTATCTTTAGCATAATTTACATGATCCTAGTAGTTGGAGGGTGTCAACTACACTAAAAAAAAGTAGTGGGGGAGAGTTAGCAAGTGTCTAAGCCTGAAAATAGGCAACTATTGTTTAAATAGGGATGTTTCATGTTCTATAAGTGGACAACACCCTTCCCTCTTGTGGCATAGAGTAAAAACGTGTAAGAGTACACAAGAGAGTTAGGAAGAGTCCTAAATTCGGTTTCAAGAGTGAAAAAAACTTAAGGCTAAGAGTAGTCTTGTGAGGATCAAGAGTGATCTTCATTTTGTACGCGGATGTACTTTGAGTTTTTTTGTATTATCGAGTTAAATATAAAGTTTGAAAAAGAATTTTCTGTATATTGTGCCTTTTGTTCATCTATATTTCTATCCCTTCATCTTATTTTCGTTGCCTAAATCAGTCCTAAATTTACTACGTTGAAAAGCTGTCTAAATAATTCTAAGTCCAAAGTTGCTGAAATTTTAATTAAGTGTTAAAGCAGGCTGGAGTCAAGTTGAGACTTAACTGCAGCGAGGGCTATTTTCGTGTGACATAAAACAAGCCTGTGATAGCTCCTATGTTTTATCATTCAGTGTCCATGATCTACAGGTTAAGAAGCAGGTTTAAGATTGAAGATGTAAAATGAATCTGTTGGTGATGTAAAATTAAAGATGCTATTCTACTCGTGCAAATTTATTTCAAATGTACATAAAAAAGTTAATTCCCTACTGAAAATATTGTCTTTACTTGTGTTGTTTATAATAAAGGTGTACTTCCTTATTTAAAATTGTAATTACGTTTGCTTTTTTTAATATTTGAGATGTGATTTTTTTATATGCAAGTAAAAAATTCCTATTAAGTTGACTTTAATAAGCTCAAAAGAGATCAAATCGAACCGATACAAATTCCTAACAAATTGTATTAGTCAAAGTAAAGCATTACATTAAAGAAAATTGTGACACCAACTGTTTTCAAATCCTAGCTCCGGTCACCCATATGGAAAAAGGAAATATGGCAAAGCGCGTGAAATTGGGAAAGGTTATTTTTTTGAAACACAAGTCATTGTAATTCGATAAGATTTGGGACCAATTGAATATGATCGGTAGAATAATTATAATATCAAATCCTGTCAGTTCGTTGGAAATTGTGAATAACTGAACAACACCAACATGTCTTATAAATCTATCATTTGTCAGAACTTGTGATAGAGTTTCTGGATATATTTTTAAATTAGTTACTGCTTCAACCACATATTTTTAAATTATTTCAATTTAAGAGTGTAGTTTAGTGGTCAAGAGGTTTTCAAAAATTTTCTTTCTAAGATCATAGGTTCAACTCCCACTAGCTATAATTTTTTTATTTCTTTAAAATATAAATGTAATTTGCGTACATATTATCCTCTACACCAAAAAATTTTATTAAATTGTTGTTATTATTACTTCAACCATATGCGATAAATAGGATGGTACAGCAGTAATTTTCCGGAGGTAACATGCAGCCGGTGACGTTCAATTCTTTCTGGCGATGACTCGGTTTTCCCCTATATGTATCTCAAAATGCTTGCCAATTTCCAACCTTTAATATTCTTCTTTTCATTTTTTAAAATTTTTTTTGGCGTTTTTTATACTTGCTTTTAGTTTATGTAAGTTTGAAAAATGATAAGTTTGGTGTTATAATTTATTACTACACACTTAGAGCTTGTTTAACCAAGCTTCTGAGAGGCCAAAAGTATTTTTTGTTTAAAATTTTTTTTTAAAAAAAAATTAAGCTATTTGACCAACAAAGATAAGTACTTTCGGCCGACATAAAAAATAGTAGAAGAAACAGAAAATTCTAGCTTCAAGATAAAACTATTCGCAAAATAAGTTTATATTTTTAATTATCCCTTATTGATTTAAGTTTTTTATTTTATTTTTGTTTCAAGTTTTTATCATTCTTGTAAATTAGAAGATATCATATATATGAATTATATTGTAACTTTCCAAATGCTTTATTGACCTTTTCTGTTTTGATTTTGTTGTGTAATATCTTGTAACCTACCAAAATATCTTCTTCTTTTTTTTACACTGAAGTAAATTATCTACATCCCTCTTTAGATTATCAATTCTCTTCATTTATAATTTCTTTCTCTTATCGGCTATTAATTCCTGAATTTTTAAAATAATTATCAAATCTAATTTGTAAAATTACCCACAAATAGATAATAAATTTATAATCATATCATTTACCCTGTAAAATGTTACAGTTAAATTTATACGCGGTTTGTAGATAAGTGAATTAATTCGATCCTAAAATAATAAAGGAATTGAAGAAATGTGTAACACTTTGCCTTGATATGAAAGATGAAATAACATAAATTTATTTCGGCTACTACAAAAATGAAACCAAAAAATAAGAAGATAAAATTGTATATAGCTTTGAATAGATTATAACATAATTTTACCAGAAAAATCCCCTTAAAATGATGATAGAGCTCACTATTTATAGATACTCCTAGAGAATAAGGTTGTAGGATCAAACCCCTCTTCAATGCCAATTATGAGGACCATTAAAGGATATGTAACGACAGTCATGAATGCCATATTCTATTGTAACAGGAAGCATATTAAGTGCTGGGGAATATTCTCCATTAAATGCTACCGGGCGGAGAGTATTTATTGTATCTTTACGAGTGTCATTCCTTCTGGTAACAAACAAAACAATTACATTCGATTTTAACTATTCCCCCATTAAGCTCTACATGTGTTTCTCTTTAGCTGCAACTTAGCATGGCATGTTTACCTTATACATACATCACATAATCTATATATATATATATATAAGCCTCCACATTAGCCAATGTGCAGTCTCACAATAGGCCACTTGGCAACGAGATTTGGAGAAATAGTGTGGAACTATCTTGTCAAATCCCAAAGCGAATGAAGAGGCATGCTGATAAAAATTGTCTCTTTATTGAATACCAAGTAGGAGACAAAGTGATAGTCAAAATCCCAAAACGATACTTGTTTGCAGGGGTCTATGACCCTCGCCTATTGCAAAAATACATTGAACCCTTATCCATTGAAAGACGCAGTGGAAAAGTTATGTACACGGGTGGATACCCCAGCCTGATGGAAAATCCATCCCGTCTTCTACATCAATCATTTGAAACCTTTTGGGGAAGACATGGAGGATCCTTCACGGAGACAAATCAGAATACCTAGTATTCGAGGCCCCAATTCAACTGAGAGAAAGCGTATTGAAGCTATTCTCAATGATCGAGTAATTCACACCTCAAGAAAAGATCACCAAGAGGTCTTGCTGAAATGGTAGGGCTGTGATGCAGAGGAGAATACTTGGAAAAAGGGAACAAACCTCAAATTCTACAAGAGACTTATTGATTATTATTTTGCAAGTAAGGCGCCGAGGACGTCACTAAATCAAGCGAGGGAGAATGTCACGGGCTACTTTCCAGCCATGCCCAACCTCTTGGATGCACTCCATGGCGTCCCAGCAAGCCTCCAAATGCCTAGCACCATGGACGACCCCGTCATCCCACAGATAGCTCTCGCCAACGCCCATTTGCAGGCATATGCCAACAACGTCGCACACGCAGACCGTGATGCCAAAGACAAGGTTGCTGACAATTGACCTATTTCTACTTTATAGAAAACTATGTAATTTTCATTGTAAATATAGAGTAGTTTTATTTCATGTACTTCCATTATGTTCCTTTATCCTAGTTAGGTCAAGTCTTGTAACTTTAATTTATTTTTTTAATCATTATTAAGGGGAGATCAAGCAATTAAATTTCTAGCATGCAAATAATTCTTTTTACTAGTTTCTCTCTCCCTTGACACCGTGTTGCCTTTCTGTAACAGCTTTCATTAATGCAATCAAGATTTCTTTCATTCTCAATTTAATTTTTAGTTCTCTCTATTGCTCTTGACATTGGTATTCCCATATGAAGCCGATAATCTAGTCTAGCGTATAGAAAGGACCTCAGTTGGCAAATACTAACTACACGTACATCAACTGCTTAGCTTTGCACCACCCTTCTAATGAATCTCAGGAAGGAACCACGTAACATTTGCTATCAGAGCCTAGGCTCGACATCGGACGAAGGAATATATTGTCAATACCACTATTTCTGACCATGGTGAATCATGGAAATCACATTGAAGCCTTTGATGAGTTGACGTATTGTAGCCCATCGTGGATATAGTGCCTGAACTAAGAACCAACCTAGTGCAAAGCTTAGACGACCTAGAACGCAGAATGATCCAGGCTAAAGTTGACATAGAAAACATCCATCACAACTCTGAAGGAGATTGACAAATGGCAGCTATAGAGGCAGTCAAAAGTTTTGATAAATTTGAGGTCTTCCAATAGAAGTGTGCCGAGGATTTAGCCTATAGGCATAAGAGGCTGACAGGGTGAGTGCCATGTAGCAACCTATAGACAATTTGATAGGCCATCTCAGTATTGTCAATGCTGCTCTATAAGTCTTGCTTCGAGGAGGCGGAAACCAAATTGGGGGTGCTGTAAACCTCACCCTCGTGGTATAAAAAATGAAATTTCCTAAGCCAAAGTTATACTGTAGATCTCGAAATGCCATAGAAGGAAAACTTTATCAGGGTAATGCTAAATTCTAGAGGCAGGTGAAGAAGGAAGCCATCAGAGCCGTGAAGATGCTCTCAAGACACGGGCAGAACTAAAGGAAGCAATACACCTTCAGTTCTTCCCCAAAAATGTTGAGTACAATGTAAGGAGAAAGCTACAGGATCTCCGGCAGACCAAATTAGTGCGGGATTACGTGTGGGAATTCTCCGCGCTTATACTGAACATATGTGACGTGGGTGACTAAGACAAACTCTTTCCATTCCTGGAAGGGTTAAAACCTTATGCCCGTACAGAGCTGTAAAGACAAAGGGTAGACATTTTAACCAAGGCTATAAAAGCATCGGAATGCCTTATAGACTATCAAGTGGAAGCTCAGAAGGATAGGCCTTAATAGCCTGTCCAAGGGAATATAAAAGGGGCCAACCTAGAACTAGTGGCCCTAGTAGAACTGGAGGAGATAAGAGAGCAACCAAATATAAGGCTCCCTCCCCAGGTAGTACTAGTGCTGCATCTAAGAACAATGATCAATGGGAGGAAACCCCCTTTAGGATGCCATCATTACGACATACCACATTGGAATAATGAATTTATACCTGCACAGACGAACGCGCATCAAGCTTTTAATAATGGGACGGATGACGATGCCGATAATGCTGACCAAACCGAACAACTAGGTATCTTTAATGAAATTGTTGAATCTATTTCTTAGGCCTTTGCGGGAACCAATACTGGTATCCATAAAAATAAAGACCCACCAAATCACCACGAAAGGTAAAAAGAAGGTGGATGAGAAGACTACTCTTAAACAAGAGAAAACCTTAATGTTCGTCAAGATAAAGGCAAATGGCAAGCCCATTTGGGCGATGATAGATGCGATTGCTACTCACAACTTCTTAGCTCAACTAAAGTGGAGCGCCTCGGTCTAGTTGTAGTAAGGGGCAAGGGTCGTGTCAAGGCTATCAACTTATCGCCTCAGCCAGTAGGTGGAATAGCCGAAGAAGTATCAGTGAGGCTTGGACCTTATGAAGGAAAATTCAACCTGTGCATGGTGATCATAGATGACTTCAAGTTTATAGTTGGTTTGGACTTCGTGAGACAAACCAATACCATGCCCGTACCATACGCCGACATGCTACTAATAATGCGATCAAACGGGGCCAATCCCTGTATTATCCCGTGCGTGCCCATAAAAATGGCCGCTGAGAATATCTTCGTCTTGCAGTTGAATAAGGGGTTCAAAAGACATGAACCTACGTTCTTTGCTACCCTCTTTATTGAAGATATAGAATGCTCCTCGGATCCCATTCCTACACTTGCTACTGGAGTTTGAAGGTGTCATGCCATAGGACATGCCAAAGCAACTCCTGCTTAGGCTTACCGCAGACCATGAGATTGAGTTGGTACCGGGAGTGAAGCCACCCGCCCCGGGCACCATATAAAATCTCACAACCCAAGCTCACCAAGCTTTAGAGACAATTGATGGAAATTGTATATGCAAGGATTGTCGTGCCAACCAAATCCCGTATGGGCCCCCTATGCTATTCCAAAATAAACATGATGACACCCTATTTTGCTAATGCCAGGCTTGCTCGATAGGGGGGTAGTGCGACAGTATTCACCAAAATAGACTTGATATTATGTTATTGGAAAGTTTGAATTGCAGAGGATGGTGAACATAGGACGACTTGTGTGACAAGATATGGGTCATACGATTTCCTGGTTATTCCATTCAGCTTGACTAATTCTCCAACTACATTTTGCACCCTGATGAACCAAGTATTCCGAGAATACATTGATAAATTCATTGTGGTCTACTTGGATGGAATTGTGGTATATAGCCAAACACTGGAAGAACACCCGGAGCACTTGTAGAAGGTCCTAACCCGATTGCTGGAGAACGAATTATATGCAAAGATATCCAAGTGATCCTTTGATAAATAACAGATTGACTTCCTCAGAAATATCATCGAGGAAAGATGGATCAAGGTGGACCAACAGACGATTCAGGCTATCAAAGATTGGTCGCGGCCTAAGGATAGCCACTCCTTAAGGGCATTCTTTGGCCTATACAACTTATATCGACGATTTGTGAAATATTACTCCCTCATCAAAATGCCATTGACAAAAATCCTAGGGAAGGTCACGCCTTGTGATTGGGGACCTAGGAAAATGGAGGCCTTGAACGCATTGTAAATGGTTATGTCTAGTATCCTCGTCTTGGCCCTCCCTGATTTGGCCAAGCCGTTCGAGGTATAAATGGATGTCTCCAACTATGCCCTTGGCGAAGTCTTGTTACAAGAAGGGCATCCTATAACGTACGAGAGCCAGAAGCTGAAGGATGCAGAGTGGCGCTATCTTTCCCATGAGAAAGAATTATTGGTTGTCCTTTATTTATTACGCCTCTGGAGGCACTATCTATCGAGACTCCCTTTTGTGGTCAAGATAGACAACACAAGTGTTGTCCATTTTATGATCCAGTTGAAGTTGAATAGTTGAAAGGCTAGGTGGAAGGAACTCCTAGTGGAATTTCACTTCAACCTAGAGTACCGAAGTAGGAAGAATAATCATGTTGCTAATGCACTCATCAGAGAGATGATCTAGAATAAGTGTGCATACTCGCCACCGTAGGGGGGGGGGGGAATGATGTATCCACTACCATAAAAGATCATATATAGGACCTACTCATCAAGGATCCTACTTGTGATAACCCGATAGTTCATCTTATATTTTAGAACCTAATTCTATTCTTTGAAGCCTTAAATACCTTATCTTAACCCTCATCAACTTGCGTGCACATTCTAGATGTTTTTACGGAAAGATTTATGTTAATAAATTGAGAAAATATTAAAATTTTGCCTTAAAATCCATTTGAGTTGACTTTTGTGAATACTTTAAGCAAATGAACATGGATTCATATTTTCATAGTCCCGCTAGATCTGTATCGTAATTTGGGACTTGATTTATGCCCGACATTGAATTCAGAAGTCCCTAGCTCGAGTTACCACATTTTATTGAAATTTGAAGATTTAAAGGCTTAATGTTTCACGCCCTAAATTCGAGGGACATGACCGGCACTCGACCGGGCATCCCCAGTCAAGCGGACCTGGGTGCCTTTACTATCCCACGTGTTACCCCTCATTCTCATTGCCTAATGACCAAGCCATTTATAGGATATGAACTCCATTAGCCGAATTTTTATAAACATAACAATAATAATTTCCATTAGAAACTTCATTCACCATAATAAGGTTATTCCAATTATTTTACAACATTACCACACATCAATATTTATCTTTATAATTACCATGCCCGACACTACCCACAACCTGTCTATGGAGCCTCTAAATACAATTGAAGAATAATATGGAAATGCTGGAAACAAGGCTCCAGCTATACCTTATACACATAAAAATAAGATCCCCAAAACAGAAAGTGGCGTGAGCCACATAGGGCCCCGAATGGAAAGGGGCTCGCCGAATCAGCTGACAGGAAGTGATGAGGAGCTACGGTCGGTGAACTGGAGTACCTGCTATGGCTCCACCTACAATCATAACACGAATGTAGCACCCTGGCAAAAGGGACGTCAGTACATTTGGAATTGTACTGGTATCTATGAACAATTTTTGTCCCAAGTAAACTCAAGCCATACACAAGTGAATAACAGTGATAGAAATAACAGTCAAATGCACAAGCAAAGGAACAATAAATCCAAACAAGTTTTCAACATCGTACTTTGTTCCAAGTAAACTCAACCATACACAAGTAAGAAACAACAACAGAAGCAACAACCAAAGACACATAGAAGGTACAACTAGCCAAACAAAGGGGCAATCAGTGCCCCATATGTTACAAACTCTCATGCTGTCTCCTTTCACAATTCCACATCAATGATTTACAATTTTTGTTGAAGTGTATATTTCAATAGTGATTTCGATCACTTTTCCACCCTTATTACCTCGTCCACCCTTATTACCTTGGCCAACCTTATCACCACAACCCACCACCTTATAACACTGTATTGCGGTGCGCAACCCGACCCCTCCGTACAGTTTCAGATCACAACAATCACAACCAAACAACAAATCACAAAGATAAACAACAATCAATTCACAAACAAGAAGAGCAACAACTTTACTTCTCAAGACACAGCCACAATGTTGTTACGAGTGTTTACATAATAAAACAGTTCCAATTCCATTATATTCAATAGTTCATATACAATTCAAGCCATTGCAATAATTATCCATAAGAAGCCAAATATGTTATTACCACAGTTGTTCCAATTGCATCATTTACGATTCCCTTCTATCATTTGTTTCTCAACTCTTACCACATAATACTTAATCAAACCAATCAAGCACCCAACAAACCAATCACAAGAATTCACAAACAATCCACGTAGCTATCTCATACCAAATATTCATACACCAAACAAGGCGATTTCACAAAGATCAAAGTTATCCATACATACCTCGATTGAGCTTTCCTTAAGTTACTACAACACTCCAAAAACTCTAGCAATTCCAATCTACTATGAGACATAACAAAATTAAACACATATTAGAGAGATATTCATGAAACTAGCTCATCTGAGCATTTTATCAAACACTAGTTAAGCAACTTGATTTCAAATCCCCTTTTAGAGATTTCCTTCATTCCCTAACCCAATCTTTACTAATCTATGTTAAAAACCTTCCTATAAGCCTAAGTTGTACATGCATACATACAAAATACTAAAATACCCAAGAATCATACCTCAATAACACATCTTATACTCTAAACTCAAAATTAAAACCTAGGGCATAGAATCTTACCTCTTAGATGAAGAGCTTGCGATTGGGTTCTTTAGTTCTTGAAGATTGATGCAAGATTTGGATGATTTAGATGTTGGGTTCCTCCTTTTCCCTCTAAAATAATCTCACCTCTCTCTAAAATCAGTAGGAAATGACCCCAAATGAAGCCCCAAAGGTTATATAGCAAAATGGGGCTGGGTTATGAAAATAATAAAATAACCCTCCAATGTCAATTCTGCTATAGCAGAATGCACCGCAGAGTGCACATGCGGGCCGCAGAATGCACCGCAAAATCGGTGCCCAAAAATAAGCTACACTGGTTCAATCTGCGGTCAAAAAGAGGACCACGGGACGAAAATGCGGACCGCAGAGTAAAAATGAGGATCGCAGATTTGACCTCACACATGATCACATTTTCTAGCCTTTGGTAATTTGACCATAACTTTGTGTAGGAATGCCCAAATGACGAACGGTTTGAAGCGTTGGAAACTAGACTCAAAGGGATTTCATTTGATTCTATTAATCATATAAAAGCTTATAATAATTATATATGCTCTTTTGAAGTGGAGCCTTATGCGAATCCATTTGGAATTTTGGCCTTGGCATACACCTAGGCTTCCAGTTGGACCTCACATCACTTCCATAAGACTTATACTCATATTTAGCAAGTCTAATTGATGTCCACCATGTTAATAGTATATAAAACATTATAATAAGCATGTGTGACACTACAAAATCCAAAATTACTTAGCAAAATTTTTTCTGGGGCCTTACATTCTCCCCCCCTTAGGATCATTCATCCTCGAATGAGGAGTAGAGTCTTCCCCAAAAACTTTAACATTACTCATCTCTTTTCTAAACTACCTCAAGTCTCTAAATTTTCATTAACTCCCAAATTTTTCAGAAATTTCGGCAGAGTCTCCTTTGTAACTAGGCCTGTCCACCTGCCAGAGAATCACCAAATTCGTCTCAACAATACATCCACAACTATACATAGCACCACAATGCGTATATCTACATCCTAATCCCAATACTACAAGCACTACATTACATAAGGATACCAGAACATGGAATGTACAGTTTAATATCAGAATACCTATATGGTACATTCCAAGTCAAAACTAACTGGTATTCAATCAAGCAAAAACGTTTTCCTTCCACGACACATTTAGCCTTCCAGATGACATTACCGACTAACAAGAATTGTCATGATACCTTCTCAAAATTAATATCAACTCCCAAACATACATAACAAGGATGAACAATAAATATCTTGCAATGAGATAACTATCCATTGACTTTACCTTTTAACAATTTCCACTGTACTGTTTACATTTCACCGAATATTGCAATACATGGTAACAACATCAGCCCACAATTCCCTAACATAGCATCATACCATCAAGAATGTCATTTCATAGTAAACAAACAATCATGTGTTCATAATAGTTCGTACAAGCCATTAATGTAATCACAATGGTGTTCATCAACAAGAATATAATTACATTTCAATCAACAGTCCATATGAAGTCAAGACATCATGATTCTTTCTAGTAATGCATCATATAGGATATTACCATGATCCTATAGTTCGTTCAAACCAATTCATTACCTTCTTAGACATAACATATGGAAACACTAAGTACATGAGAAACAATTACAGGGGATATCATACTCCTATTTCAACCTAAGGTGTAATACAATCATGTTACCTTTATTATCAACTCACGTAACATTTTCAAGGGGACATTCACACTAAACCCTTGATGACCCTTAATAGTTACTATAAGATGTGATACCATAAACTGACCATAAAATTACCTATCCAATATGTCTATATCTGATCACACTATGAAGCTTTATCCTTGACTTTTTTGAACTTACAATACCCAATGGATCTGTTACAATAAGGAACAACACAGTTCAAGATCAGACTGGAGTTATTCAGGAATCCATTAATGCGCTGAGTAGAGTATTTTATGAGGTCATATACTAAGAGACACAAGAGGTTACTACTAACAATACTGACATGGTTTATCATTGTTATTACTTTAATTATTACACAAATGAGGCCTAAGAGTAAGTAGTACATGGGAAATATGAATCATTAAGGAGGAATACTCAAATACATGAACTACTCATTTTCTAGAGTGTAGGGAAAATAAGTCTATCCAGCATAAGAATACTCTGGCACCTTGAATGTGATGTGGGTTTCAAAATACGTGAAGTTTAATTACACTCTCAACATTACCTGACACACAGAATCAATGCCACAAACCTATAAGGGTGGAAATAATTGAACGCTTATGAGATTACCATATTCTAGACAGCTGAACACTTCTTGGTAATTGATCATATATGATGGAACTAAAAATTTGACCATTTGTCATTCAAATCAACATGTTCATGATATGTGCAAAATATGAAGTCATCTAATCTCAACCTTTCACGAGTGATACTCCATAGCTAGGAAATTTTGATATTGGGACAAAATTATGAATTGCTGTAGATAGTTCTAATAGTTAACACGATGCTCTGGAGATAAGGAATACAACACTCCTATACAGCCAAAGAGGCGAGATTCCAAGGGTACTAATACTCCCCGCACATAACAATGACATAGTCAAGGATTTCAGAATTTGAGGGTGTAAATAAAACCAAACTCAATGAGACAGTACACAATAACCCACTAAAGGATTGCAAATTCATAATGGGATCTCCATAGGTTTTGACTTGAAGAAAAAAGGAGGTGTCATAGTGACACATAGAGGGGAATGCTCTCTCATGGTTATCATACAAGTGTTGGGTACTAGCACAACGAATTCACTAAATAAGGAATGCAAGTAACACATTGTGGAGACAAAAAGAGAAAATAATCCTTCGATATGAGTTGGACATGCTTATGCTATACTAACTTCCAAACTGCAATACAATTCCACATCGCGGGCAACCACAATACTAGAAACCAAGTGATCTACTTACTACGGGATATCACAAGTGAACACGAAAATTATGGCGACACAAGATCTTCCTATGATGGGATGTGAGGATCTCAATTTTCAGAAAAACTTTATGCACACAGTGACCATTTCAATTGATAGGTACTTGTAGGATATGTGTGGATGCATGTTCTCATGTTACTTGATAGTAAGAAGGTTTTCATGATGTTACTTGCAAGAGAGTGGATTGGTTGTTTAAGCCATATAAGCCATATACACAACTGAGTAAAAGAGTGACTCGAGAAGGATCACAAATCTTGAATACTTTGCATGGAACCCGACACCAAATGTACAAACTCTATGATGATGCATGAAATGTTTTGTAATTTAGATTCTTTTTAAGAACAAATCTATGCAAGGACAAGGAAGTTATAAGGGTCTAACAAAAAGTTTAAGCAATCACCACATTAGCAAATAGAATGGATCACATAGTTTCACATAATTTCTTTACCTCTAGGCTGCATTTCATAGCCCTATTCACATATCAAACTATACACCTATGCTCTTCATACAATAATAAGGAAATCACAAGTGCGAATCAAACACTTTAAATGATCACCACATTATCAAATAAATGAATCATGCCATTTTTACGTATATTAGTCCATCGGCTCTTGGGACCACAATTATCACATCAGACTTGGCACTAGGCCACATTTCATAGCACAATCTCTTCTTTCCCACATTTTACATCATTTCCGCATATTTCATATCAATTTCATAATCTGTTTCATATTCCCTCATGTCACAAGTATCACCAGGTACAATTTCATTTCAAGTTCTCGACACATTGTATATACTCTATTTCTCAAAAACATTTGACTTATTTCAATATCTCTACACACAGAGAATTTCACACAGTTTTATTTAATATATGCTGCTTCAATTTCAATTTAAGGCCTTCAAATTTCAATACATGATTCATATTCCTTGCACCCATTTTAAGTTGTCAATAATAGCACATTGATCATATTGAAATGCATCTTTCACAAACATCGGGTCTCAACACCAATTCATGTAAAGTATCAATCACAACTAGAATCTAACATTTAGTCTTACCACAATTACACAGTCACTTACTTCACTTCCAAACATCTCTATATGTTACCAACAACTAGACGCAATCAGTTCAATACCTTTGCTACACATAAGAACACTTTGGAGGAATCAACCATAACAAGTTTTCTCACAAAATTTGGCATCAAAATATCAATTTAAACTTGACTTGAAGTCTAGGCATTTTAGCACATAGTTCATATTCTTTACATATCCTCATTTACCATGAATAATATATTAAACACATAAAGAAGTACCTCCCACATATACGTTAACAACAATAATTCGTTCAACATAGCAAAACGAGTACTGTATCAATTATATTTTGAACTTATATCATTTATGCGAGCACCATGGAAGCTTAATTTCTAAAAGAGGGGATTTTACCCGTACATACATATAATATACTACATGATATGGTGGTTTAGTGACATTAGTAATAACAAGGGTACTCCTCTTAGCAACAAGTTCTACCAATCCCTCCATGGCTTAACATATTCCTCTAACAAGTCTTTGGGTAATCCACTCTGACTCAATGGTGGGATCAACCCCTCCTTACAAGATTCAAATTCGTGGATATGGTATCAAAATGACAAATCTTGAGAATAAAACTTAGGAAGGAAATCAACTCCCTATCTTGATCTATATCGCACAATCTGGATTATCAAAGAAGGGTGAAATTAATAAATGTCCAAATAGCCTCCAACTTATAGATGTGTCGACAACACACCGATAAGAAGGACTCTACTAGACACGGCTCCACGAAATCCTAGGAAACTTTAAAACCATAGGCTCTGATACCAAGTTTGTCACGCCCCAAATTCGAGGGACTTGATCGGCACTCGACCGGGTATCCCCAGTCAAGCGGACCTGGGTGTCTTTCCTATCCCACGTGTTACCCCTCATTCTCATTACCTAATGACGAATCCATTTATAGGATATGAACTCCATTAACCGAATTTTTATAAACATAACAATAACAATTTCCATTAGAAACTTCATTCACCATAATAAGGGTATTCCAATTTTTATACAACATTGCCACGCATCAATATTTATCTTTTAAATTACCATGCCCGACACTACCCACAACCTGTTTACGGAGCCTATAAATACAATTGAAGAATAATATGGAAATACCGGCAACAAGGCTCCGGCTATACCTTATACACATATAAATAAGATCCCCAAAACATAAAGTAGTGTGAGCTACATAGGGCCCCAAATGGAAAGGGGCTCACCGAATCAGCTGACGGAAAGTGATGAGGATCTACGGTCGGTGGACTGGAGTACCTGCTGTGGATCCACCTATTATTATAACACGAATTTAGCGCCCCCCGACAAAAGTGACGTCAGTACATTTGAATTGTACTGGTATGTATGAACAAACTTTGTGCCAAGTAAACTCAACCCATACACAAGTGGATAAATGTGATAGAAACAACAATCAAATGCACAAGCAAAGGAACAATCAAGCCAAACAAGTTTTCAACAACTAACTTTGTTCCATGTAAACTCAACGATACACAAGTAAGAAACAACAACAGAAGCAACAACCAAATACACATAGAAGGTACAATTAGCCAAACAAAGGGGCAATCAGTGCCCCACATGTTACAAACTTTCATTCTGTCTCCTTTCACAATTAAACATCAATGCTTTCACAATTTTTGTTCAAGTGTATATTTCAATAGTGATTTCTATCACTTTTCAACCTTATTACCTCGTCCACCTTTATTACCTCAGCCACCCTTAGCACCACAACCCGCCACCTTATAACACCGTGTTGTGGCACGCAACCCGACCCCGCCGTACAATTTCAATTCATAACAATCAAAACCAACAACAAATCACAAAGATAAACAACAATCAATTCACAAATAAGAAGAGCAACAATAATTCTTCTCAAGACAAAACCACAATGATGTTACGAATGTTTCCATAGCAACCAGTTCCAATTCCATTATATTCAAAAGTTCATATGCAATTCAAGCCATTGCAATTATTACCCACAAGAAGCCAAATATGTTATTACCACAGTTGTTCCAATTGCATTATTTAAGATTCCATTCTATCATTTGTTTCTCAACTCTTACCACATAATACTTAATTAAACCAATCAAACACCCAACAAACCAATCACAAGTATTTAACAAACAATCCACGTATCTATCTCATACTAAATATTCATGCACCAAAAAGGCGATTTCACAAAGATCAAAGTTATCCATACATACCTCGATTGAGCTTTCCTTAAGTTACTACAACACTCCAAAAACTCTAGCAATTCCAATCTACTATGAGACATAACAAATTAAACAAATATTAGAGAGATATTCATTAAACTAGCTCTTTTCAATTTTATCAAACATTAGTTGAGCAACTTGATTTCAAATCCCCTTTTAGAGATTTCCTTCATTCCCTAACCCAATCTTTATTAATCTATGTCAAAAACCTTCCAATAAGCCTAAGTTGTACACGCATGCATACAAAATACTAAAATACCCAAGAATCATACCTCAATAACACATCTTATACTCTAAACTCGAAATTAAAACCTAGGGCTTAGAGTCTTACCTCTTAGATGAAGAACTTGCGATTGGGTTCTTTGATTCTTGAAGATTGATGCAAGATTTGGATGATTTGGATGTTGGGTTCCTCCTTCTATCTCTAATATACTCTCACCTCTCTCTAAAATCAGTAGGAAATGACCCCAAATGAATCCCTAAAGGTTATATATCAAAATGGTGTCGGGTTATGAAAATAAAAAAATAACCCTCCTATGTCAATTATGCTATAGCAGAATGCACTGCAGAATGGACATGCGGGCCGTAGAATGCATTGCAAAATCGATGCCCAAAAATGAGCTACACTGGTCCTATCTGTTGTCAAAATGCGGATCGCAGAACGAAAATGCGGACCACAGAGTAAAATGCGGATCGCAGATTTGACCTGACACAGGATCGCATTTTCCAGCCTTTGGTAATTTGACCATAACTTTGTGTAGGAGTGTCCAAATGACGAACGGTTTGAAGTGTTGGAAATAGGCTCAAAGGATTATTTTGATATGCTATTAACCATATAAAACCTTATACATAATTATATATGCTCTTTTTAAGTGGAGCCTTGTGCGAATCCATTTGGAATTTTGGCCTATTTCAAAAAGTTTTCTATTTGGCATACACCTAGGCTTCCACTTGGACCTCACATTACTTACCATAAGACTTATACTCTTACCAAGTCTAATTGATTTCCACCATGTTAATTGTATATAAAACATTATAATAAGCATGTGTGACACTACGAAATCCTAAATTACTTAGCGAAATTGTTTCTTGGGCCTTACATAATGGCTTTGAAAGTTTGACCAATATTTGATTTTATTTATATTGGATCTGTATTTTGGTTACATAACCCGGTATAGGTCACTACTATATTTATGAATTGTCGGTCAAATTTGGTAAGAAACAGAGTTGGTTTGAAACAATTCGGACGTCTGGTTATAAAAATAGAAGTTCATGATTTGATGCTCAATTTATAGTTCTAAGTGTTATTTATGCAATTTGATGGCGCGAGCAAGTTCATATGATATTTTTAGACTTGTGTGCTGATAATTGGGAATTTCATCTAATTATTAGTGCCTTATAGCATTCGTTTTAGTCCAAAAGTGTTTAATTATATTTCCAAAAACTGATGAAATATGCTTAATTGTAGGAGTATTAGAAAATGAGCCGCCAGGATGAAATCCAATTCAAGAAGCAGCGATCTGAACTCAACGATAAAATCAGGCACAAAAGCTCAAGCGCGAACTGCAGATTTCCATCTGCAGCCACAAAATATGAAGGAAAATATATTAGAGTCTTAGTGCATAGTGCAAAACTCACATTTAACTAACCAAGAGTAGAACTTCAAAGTATCATATTTTCACGATCAAATGAAATGATGATCGGACAACTATTGTAGGACTGTAGAAGTCAGCTATGCAGTTGCATTCATAAACGTGCAGTTCACAAAAGAGCCCTATGCGGCCACACCAAAAATTGTGCAGACTGCAGAAGATGAGAGAAACGACTGCATTCTAAAACTGTGCGGCCGCAGATTCATCTCCTTTCAAGACAGTAGCAAAGTGCAGAACGCACATGGAATTGCACTGCCGCAGAACCTCCAAAAGGGTATTTTGGTCCTAAAATTCCAACTATATGTATAAATAGAATAGTTTCACGAAATTAGGTTAATTTTTTGATATTTAAAGTGTTGCAACCATTTATTTTTACTTCTTTAGGCAAGTTTAGCTTATTTTGGTGATTTAACATTGAATTTCATAGTTTAATCTTTCAATATGAATTTTATTATGTTTTCTTCCTTGTTTTCTTGTATACCCACTATGTGTAGCTGGATTTTAACTATGGTTATGACCCATTCCCTAGTGTGTAAACCTTATGGGTGATTAATTTTATACTTGTTTATGAATGTGTGTTTGTTGTTTAGCTAGGTTTATGTTTTAATTGTGAAATTAATTGTTGCAAACATTGATTTACGCCTATTTGACTGTCTCTTCTTGAGAAAGAGAGACCTAGTCTAGGTTAACCTAGCTAACAAGAAATTGGATCAATTGAGAGATTGATTAACCTAATTAAAAGGTATAACCTAGAGATAGTAGCAACCGGACTTGAGCTCTTATCAACCGATTTGGTAGATTCTTATTTGGTCTAGAGAAAGTCAAATTAGGAAAAAACATTCTCTGACCAAGAGGTATTGAGTGAGAAACGCATTGTTGTGAGCTATAACACATCCCAATGAACAAAACAACACAAAAGTCTTTATCGCATTAGGCAAACACATAGGCCATGGTCACTACCCTAAGCCTTTTTATATCTTTGAAGAACATTCAAAAATAATATTCTCTAGTTTTATATCTTTAGAATTGCAATCCTTAGAATAATTTTAGAAGTAAAACCAAAACACTATTTGTGGAAGTGAAATCTAGATACTTCATGTGCTCAATCCAAATATATACTAGTTTATCCTATCTCAGCTCCTTGTGGATTCAGTCCCAACTCCTTGTTGGGTTTTATTATTTCAAACGACCATGTCATACCTCATTAGAGGCGTGCATTTGGACATGATCAATTCGTTCCAATGTTGTTGGGAGCTAAAAATGGATTTATCTATATAGTTGGTTTTGTATGTGAATTATCTTCTTTTCTTCTGCGTTACTTATCTTTTTTGGCGAAACAATTGTAGGTGTAACAATGGCTCTCAACAACAACGATTCACCCAGAATCACGCCTATCGGGTGTGTGGACGTGGAAGATGACCAAGTTGAAGAGGTTCCTCTTGAACCTCAAGCAAATAGACGAGGATGACAGCCTCAAGACAATGTACCCATTCCACCCCTACCTCTACCAAGAGCAGCTCCACATCGGGTGTTGACGAATGAAGGGTATTCAAGTGCTGTAGTCCCGCCCTGCATTAGGCCGGACGAATTTCAAATCCCGAATGTTATGCTCACATTGCTAGAGCAAAGTGGATTTTTCACCAGGGTTTCGAATCAAAATGCATACAAACACTTGAAGGAGTTTGTGGACATTTGTTGGGGGAGTAAATAGACAAACGTCTATGAGGATGCTTTAAGGTTGAGGCTATTTCCTTTCTCTATATGGGGGAAAGCCTTGGATTGGTTGGAGAGATTTCCAAACCATTCCATCCATACATTGGATGGATTGGCGGAGAAAGTTATTTCCAAGTTCTTTTCTTCTGGGTATATGGCTACTCTTAGAGACGCGATTCTAGCATTCAAACAAGACCCAATAAGCTTTTGCTTAAGATATGGGAGAGGTAACGAACTATGGTGAAAAAGTGCCCAAACAATGACATGACGGAGGTAATGACTCAACAAACTTTCTATAGGTGGATCAATACTACCAATCGATGCGTGGTCAACCAACTTGCCGGTGGAAACTTCATGACAACGCCATATGTGGAAGCTGTTAGATCTTGGATGAAATGATGGATACTTCATCGGCATGGCAAAGTAGAGCAAATGTTACTCAAGGTGATCCAAAGGTGATTCACATACATAAAGAATTGCTTGATCATGGGCAAGCAATTGCCGAGTTGACTAACACAATGGATCAATTAGCTAAGGCTCAATTTTAACAAGTGCAATGTCCTAATCAAGTCAATGCATGGAGGGAGTTAGTAAGATGGTCAATAAGAGAAGGAAAAAGAGTCCTCAAGTGCAAAATCGTGCAGAAAATTATGTACAAGATGATAGTGGGTGTCACGTCCCAAATCCGAGGGACAGGACCGGAACTCAATCAGGTATCTCAGTCGAGTGGACCTGAGTGCCTTTCTTGACCCACGAGTTAACCCACATTTTCATTACTTTGCAAACCAAATGTAAACACTTATTTATAATTGAAATTCCCTTTTTTCCTTACAAACAAACATACATACGTGATAATACATGGTTTGCAATTTACAATACCCAAAATACCAAATACACAATGCATGGTTCGTGACCCACACTTCATGTCTACGGAGCCTCTAAAGATACAAGATGACAGCACGATACTTGCAGGTAACAAGGCTCCAGCTATACCTTTTTACAAAAACCAATACAAGACTCCAAAATACAAGAACAAGGTGGCATGAGCCACACAGGGTCCCGGAAGGAACGAGGCTTACCAATACAGTTGACAGGGAATGACGAAGAGCTACGGGCGGTGGACTGGAGTACCTGCTGAAGATCCACCTACAATCATAACATGAATGTAGCGCCCTTGGCAAAAGGGACGTCAGTACATTTGAATTGTACTGGTATATATGAACAAAACTTGTCCCAAGTAAACTCAAGCATTATGCAAATAAAACAAGAACACAACAATAGAAGCAACAACCAAACGCACATAGAGGTACAATTAGTCAAACAAAGGGGCAATCAGCGCCCCACAAGTTACAAACTCTCCTGCTGTCTCCTTTCACAATTCCACATCATTGATTTCACAATTATGTTCAATTTATATATATCAATAGTGATTTCGATCACTTTTTCCACCCTTATTACCTCGGCCACACTTATCACACCAACCCACACCTTATTACACCGTGTTGCAGTGCGCAACTCGACCCTACCGTACAATTGCAATTCACATCAAACACAACCAAATAACAAGTCACAAAAATAAACAACAAGTACACCTCAAGAGATCACCACAATAGTGTTACATGTGTTTCCATAACTATTAGTACCAATTTCATAACTTTCAACAATCCGTACTCAACTCAAGTTACCACAGTTGCCCACAACATTTCTAGTACATTGTTATCACAAATAGCCTTGTTTCACTATTTATGGATTCCTTCAATCATTCGTTATTCCACTTTTACCACGAGGTGTATTCACAACCAAACCAGTCAAAAGATGCTCACAAATAACCACAGAGATATCAACTACCAAACAATTCACATACCAAGCAAGGCGATTTCATAAGAATCAAGGTTAGACATACATACCTGGAGTCGAATTCCCTTTTAAAGCTCCTATTTTCAGTCACCAAGCTTTCTAGCGCAGCCCTCTACTTCTATCCAATTTTCCCTTCACTAGATTCTAGGTTTGAGTTACATGCATGAGGGTTTTCAGTTGTTAGTTCAATGAAAGTTTGTGGATGATGAGCAAGTGGTACAAGCAGATGAGATTCTGAACAATGAGGTGAAAAAAATGATGAAGTGAGGATTGATATTAATGAAAATTTTGAGGAAGATCAAGAGAAAGTGAATCCATGTAGGGAGCACATTGTTGACATACCGGAATCGGTAATGCAAAAGGCTAAGACACCAATGCCTAGGCCTCCTCCTCCACATCATCAAAGATTTGCCAAGAAAAATGGCAAGAATCAATTTAAAAAGTTCATTTACATGATGAAAAGTCTATATATTAATGTGCCATTGGTTGAGGATTTCGAGAAAATGCCCGATTACGCAAAGTTCATGGACTTGATGACAAAGAAGTGGACGATGAATTGCGAAACTATAAAGATGACTCATCAAGTGAGTGCAATTGTGGCGTTAAATGGATCCTAAATTGGAAAATCTTGATTGTTTCACAATACTTGTACCATTAGATGTGCAGAATTTGCTAAAGCTCTTTGTGATCTTGGGGCAAATATCAATTTGATGCCGTATTCGGTGTTGAATACATTAGGAATTGGGCAACCATGACCCACATCTATGAGTTGGGTATAATTTATGATGTGTTGGTTCGTGTTGATAAACTCATTCTTCGGGTGAATTTTGTCATTATTGATTGTGAGGTCGATTATGAGGTGCCGATTGTTCTTGGGAGATCTTTCCTTGCTACAGGGAAGGCTCTAGTTGATATTGAATCCAGAGAAATTACGTTTTGGGTTGGTGATTAAAAAGTGATTTTCCATGTGTGTAAGTCTATGAGGCACCCAATAGCAATAAGATGTGTTATTTCGTGGATTTGGTGATCGATGTGATTGTGGATGAAGCAAGAGCCATGATGAATGTTGATGATACATGGAGGCCATCTTGCTCAATGGAGATGATGAAGAAATGGAGGATCTGTTGAATGTGTGAACTCTTTTCAAGGGATACAGTCGTACACTTATGAGTTTCGCAAATTATCCTCGGATCTTATAAATAGAACCATACTCCAACAAAGCCTTCAATTTAGGAGCCTCCCATCTTGGATTTAAATCTATTTCCTCCACATTTTCGGTTTGAATTAATTAGCCCTTCTTCTACTTTATCGATTATTCTTTCCTCTTGTTTGACTGACGTGCAGGTAGATTCCATATTAGCGGTGCTGCAAAAGAGGAAGAAGTCTATTTAATGGACATTGGCGGATATTCGGGGTATAAGCCCCATATTTTGCATGAACAAGATTAACTTGGAGGAAGGTTCAAACCATCCATTGAACATCAAAGAAGACTCAATGAAGCCATGCAATAGGTTGTCAAAAAGGAGATCATCAAGTGGTTGGATGTCGGGGTTGTGTATCCTATTTCCGATAGTTCGTGGACTTCTCTGGTTCGATATCTTCCCCAAAAAGGTGCATGAAGGTGGTCACCAATGATAAGAATGAGTTTATTTTTACAAGAATGGTGACCAGGTGGAGAGTGTGTATGGACTATTGCAAGCTCAACCAAGTCACAAGGAAGGATCATTTCCCACTTCCCTTCCTAGATAAAATGCTTGATAGATTGGTCGGCCATGCTTTCTTTGGTTTTCTTGATAGGTATTATAGCTACAATCAAATTCTTATTGCTCTGGAAGATCAAGATAAAACTACTTTCACATGACCTTATGGTACTTTTGAATTCTCGCAGATGCCATTTGGGTTGTGCAATGCACCAACGACTTTTCAATGGTGTATGATGGCTATCTTCACGGACATTGTGGAGGATTACCTTGAAGTCTTCATGGATGACTTTTTGGTGGTAAGTATTTTTATGATTTTTTAGGAAACTTGGACAAAGTTTTGGCAAGATGTAAAGAAACAATCCTGGTACTCAATTGGGAGAAGTATCATTTCATGGTTGATAAAGGAATTTTCCTTGGCCATAAGATTTCAAAAAATGCCATTGAAATCGACAAGGCAAAGATTTCGGTGATTTATAAATTCCACCTCCATCTTCGGTGAAAGGCGTGCTGAGTTTCTTAGACTGTGCGGGATTTTACCGGCGTTTCATCAAGGATCTCTCTAAAGTGGTGAACCTATGAAAGATTTTGGAGAAAGATGCCAAGTTTCATTTAAACGATGATTTCATGAGAACCTTTGAGATTCTAATGTTAATTTGACTACTACTCCCATCATCACCACTCCAAATGGAAGTTTCCTTTTGAGCTCATGTGCGATGCAAGTGAAGTAGCGGTAGGGGTTGTCTTGGGGAAATGCATAAACAAGATCTTTCACCTGGCTTATTATACAAGCAAGACAATAAATAGTGCCCAAGTGAACAACACCGTTACAGAGAAAGAGCTTCTTGCCATTGTGTTTGCTAATGAGAAGTTTTGCCCGTACTTGATGGGTACAAAAGTGATTTTTCAGGATTATGCCGCACTCCGCTATCTTATAAGCAAGAAAGATTCCAAAGCCCGATTAATGAGATGGATAATTTTCTTGAAAGACCTTGATATAGACATCCAAGATCAAAATAGGGAGTGAAAACCAAGTGGCAGACCACTTGTAGCATTTGGAGGAGGAGGGAGGCCATATGATGGCCTTGAAATCAATGGTTCCTTGAAAAAATCTTGCTATTTCAATGAAAGAGTTGCCATGGTTCACGGATCTAGCTAACTATTTTGTGAGTGGTATTATTCCGGTTGAGTTCTCTTCAAACCAAAGGAAGAATCTCAAATGGGATTTTCAAGACTACTCTTAGGATGAATTGTAGCGTTTTTGGATTTGTACGGTTGGAGTGATTAGAAGATGTGTACTGAAGAAGGAACAAAGTGAAATTCTTAGGGCTTGTCATTCTTTGCCGTATGGTGGTCATCATGGTGGAGTAAGAACGGCGGCCAAAATGGTAAGTTGCCGTTTCTATTGGCGCACTCTCTACAAGGATGGAAGTGATCTTGTCAAGCATTGTGATGAATTTCAAATGGTTGGTGGAATCTCAAAGAAAAATGAAATGCCCTTGACAACTATTTTGGAGATTGATGTTTTCGATGTATGGGGTATTGACTTCATCGGTCCTTTTATGAGTTCTTGTGGAAACACCTACTTCTCGGTCACGGTTGATTATGTGTCCAAAAGGGTTTAGGTCGTTGCTTTGCCCCACAATAAAGAGAGAAGTGTGGTGGAATTTTTGAAGAAGAACATTTTTACAAGATTTTGTACTCCAAGGGATATCATAAGTGATAGGGGATTGCATTTTTGAAAAACGCTTTTGACACCTTCTCACCAATTATCGTGTCACTCATAAAGTCATGACCCCTATAATCCTCAAGCAAGCACTCAAGTGGAAGTCTCTAACTGGGATATAAAGAGTATTATGTCCAAAATAGTGAATGCACCAGGTGGATTGGTCAAAGAAACTCGATGATCCTTCATAGGCTTATAAGACGGCTTACAAAATACCTATCAAAATGACTCCATACCGATTGGTATTTGGAAAAGCTTATCATCTTCCGGTGGAACTTGAGCACAAAGCCATGTGGGCTTTAAAGAAGTTGAATCTTGAGTGAGATGTCTCCGCCAACTTAAGGGTGGCACAGTTGAATGAGTTAGATGAGTTTCGGTACCATGCATAACTAGTTCGTCCTTATACAAAGAGAAGATGACGTACATCCATGACAAGTGTATTCGGAATAGTGAGCTTAAAGAAGGTGATAATGTGTTTTTTTTTCAATTATCGGTGACAAATGTTTTCAAGAAAGCTGAAGTCTAAATGGAAATGCCCATTCAAAGTTGTGGGTCTGATGCCCTTTGGCGTATTGGACTTGAAGAAGAAAAATGATGAGGTGTTTAGAGTCAATGGTCACCGGGTGAAGTATTATCTGGGATAGTTGGTGATTGGCCATGTCCTGGCAGTGATTTGTTTCAAGTGATGATGGTAATCTACGTAATACCGCGACGTTAAATCAGGCGCTTATTGGGAGGCAACCTATATTTATTTTTCTTTTTCTACTTCTTTAGATAGATATTTTTTTTGTGCTAACTATTTTTGAAGTGTGTTAGGAATAAATGTGGTTTACAGAGATAGTGCTCAGAAAAATTGGCCAAGAATGGAAAAAGTGCGGAATGCACCTTTATTATGCGAACCACACAATTTGTACTACCACAACAAAAGAGGATCTGCAGCCCTACGATTCTTGTGCGGACCACACAACTGGAAGTCAAGAATTGTACGCTCTTTAAATTTTTCAAATGGCCAAACTACGGCCGCGCAATGAAATGTGCGGTCCTCACCAAAATATACCTGCATACCATCAAAGGGTAAATATGTAACAGGTAAAGGAGTGAGGACCGCATATGAAATTGTGCAGCCACATTTATCTCTTAGACCCTTGCCTAACCCGTTAAGTATATATAGTGCTCTTCACCCTATTGTTAAGACTTTACACACATTAAGATATTAACACAAAGGAAAACAAACCGCACTTAACTAATTCACTCACCTAACACTTAATTCTTCATCTTTGATCATTCCTTAACACCAGTTCATCACTGGTATGTTCAATTCAACTTATTTTTCAATTTTCTTAATTTTATTCATAATTAGTTTAGTTATTTTAGACCAATTACCAAATTCATAATTATGTGGGCTGTAATTTGTGTTGGGTAACATCCTATTTGCTATACGGGGATGGTTATTTGGTTTGTCATTATTAATGACTACTACCATGTCAAATTTGTGTGCAAAGATAGAAACCCCAAATTTACTGTCTGATTAATTTTGGAATTACGCAGCCGCACAAGAAATTGTGTGGTCCACAGATAGTAGGCTAGAGCATTGGTGTAGCTTGATTGTGCGGGCCCCACTTAAAAATGTGCGGTCCGCAAAAATTTAATTGCGGCCGCAAAGAAGTGTGTGCGTCCGTAGGTCAACCAATTCTCTATCTTCAGAGAGTTGTCATTTTTGAGATCCCAATATGCGGCCACAGTCAAACTTATATGGACAACATTTTAATTGTGCGATCACACTAAAAATATTGCGGACCGCACTTTCAAATCATGCGGTCTGCACAAATCTATCTGTGGCCGCACCCAAAAATGTGCGTATTGCACTTCCCAACCCTGCACATTATTTTGTTCTCCAAGTGTATGCTATTTTGAGATTGATCTTCAACTAACTCTTATTTATATCTTGTTGGCCTAAGAACAGGTGAAGTTTTGAATATTGACGAAAGAACTCAGACATGGACCATGTCCATCTTGTGAAGCACAGTCATGATCAACCTTTACATGTGGTATGCACGTTAAGGAGATAAATATAATTGATCAAGAAGCAATACCTCCTGATCTTATCAAAAAGGTTGCATATTAGATAAGGAGAGAAAGATTCCATACACAAAGAGAACACAATATAGGAAAAATATAGTGTTAGAGTTTGAGATCACCTTGAACTTTTCTACGATGGAAGAGTAGAATTTGAATCCTAGTAAATCTCTAATTTCTAGCCCATTAAATATCAGTGTTGTTATCTTTTACAGGTAATGAACATAAGCATAAGTTAAGCTTAAATTGAGAGTAAAAAGCAAGGCAATTTCGCAAGAAATTTATGTGTGATTCGAGTGTGCAATCCTAAAGCTACTTGAATGCAATAGAAGAACCAATTCCACGTTTCTATCTTTTATTCTAGCTCAATTGTTGTATGTGATTTTACTTTGTACCTTTCACCTTTCATAGAAGCATTTGTATTAGGTTTCCAGAGTGTTCAAGTTAGAGTTAACTTGAAGTTGTCACAACAATTGAGACTATGTGCCACGACGGGATTAGAGTAAATCCTTAGGTTTATAATGAGTTTTGTTAATGCTTTTTTTGCTTAGTTATTTTAGTGGAAGTTTGGGAAAATCCTAAAGTAGCATGTCATGATTTTTTCACCTTTTGAGCCATGTATTTTCCATGTAAAAATCTTTGTGTTCTTTATTTTCTTTATTTATTGTTCGCAAACAGTAGTAGTTGGAACACAAAATAGAACCAGGACCTTTTATAGTCATTTAAGTGAAAATTGTGTACCACAGAAATCACCCCCCTCTTGTGTAGTATTAGCGTTTAAAACATCAATTGGTATCATAGTGGGTTATCCTTGAAGAGGTTAACACCTTAGGAAAAGATCAAGATGAATGCACCACTTGGGAACATGGAAGGGAAATCCACTGCTAGAACTCCACTCCACTACAAAGGATACATGGGACACTTTAGAAGTGGCTCATGAAGGAACTCCTCAAGTAAAAAGATCAAGAGGAATACTACTATATTCTCAATAAGAGAATTTCACTTTGAAGGAAGGAGAAACTATCCAGGTGATGTACACAAGGTTCACAATACACACAAATGAACACAAATCTCTCGGGAGAATTATCCTTGAAGAAGACAAGGTTGAGAAAATCTTGAGAAGGGTCTTACCACTAACTTGGGAAAACAAAATCACTGCTATTCAGGAATCAAAGAACATTGCTACTCTCAAGTTGGATGATTTGATTTGAAACCTTACTACCTACGAACTGAGAAGGCAAACCATTAAAATGGATGCACCTAAGGAGGAAAAGAGTTTGGCTCTCAGAATAGCTAAAGGTGCAGATCTGGAAGATGATAAAATGGCCATGATCACAAAGGATTTCAAAAAGTACCTAGTGAAAGGAAACAGTTCTTCAAGATGTACAACATTCAACAAAGTAAGGGCTCCTGAGAATTAGACCAATGAGGGTTTCTACAAATGTGGCAAGACTGATCACATGATCAAGAACTGTCCTCAATGGGAAATAGAATGGAAGAAGAAAAGGGATGAACAAAGGAACATCAAGAAGGAACAGGTTCAAGCAAAGAGGAACAAAGGATCCACAAAGGCTATGGTTGTATCTTGGCAAGAAACATCAGATGAAGACTCAGAAGATGAAGCTGGAGATGAACAAGCACTTATGGACATCGGAGAATAGGATGATGAACAAGAGGTAAATGTGCTTCATCTCAAAAACAAGATTAAATTTCTGTCTAAAGAAAGGTTGTCTGAGCTATTATTAGTCTTCATCAATGAGTTTTAGATAATTAACAATGAGAAGGAAGAGCTGTCTAGGGATTATGTGATCTTAAAAGCCAAATGCATAATCTAGAATCTAGGGCGAATGAGAGTGACAGTAAAAATGCTTAGTTGAAGAACCATGTTCTTGAACTTGACACTAGTGTCCTAGAACATAGGTCTAAAAATTTCAAACTGAAATTAGGAATAGGGAAGCAGAAAGCTAATTATACACATCTCACCTTAGAAGAAAATCTAGGAAAAATGAAGGATGAGGTATACATGAAAGATGAGCAGATAAGGGTCTTAAAATAAGACCTACGGAAGGTAAACCATGAACTAGACATAACATACAAATAGAATAAGGTGTTTGATGCACTATCTTATCTACAAGAACATCAAAGTAGCAGCAAGAGAGGACTAGGATATGGATCCCAAGCTCCTAAGTGGGACCCCAAAAGCAAGTACTTCGCTTTTCATGAGAACAAAATCTGCACACATTTTTGCATGGTTGGTCATTACAAAAGTGAATGTAGTGCAAAACAAAAGGCCAGTCAAAAGAATAAAACCTTTGTTCAAGAGAAAAATAGGTTCCCTGAGCGGGATAAAAGGAATTTTATTTACTACTTTGCATATACAAAGGGATTTGAACTAGTTTGGGTTCCTAAGACTAACCCCTGGTTTCTTTTGCAGGTCCAAGTTAAGGGAAGTAGCCAAATATGGTACATGGATAGTGGCTGCTAAGCTTCGTTTATCGTCTTTGATGTATGTCTTCATTTTATCTTTCTTTTTAATTTATTTATATTTCATATATATACTTATTTGACTGTCGAACCAAAATTTATATTTGACTGGAAGCAAGAACCAGTGCCCTTCATTTGAGGACTAAAAGGAGGTAATGTCTCCTTTGTAAATAGGAAGAAAGGTGAGGTTATTTGGGTTAGAAAGGTAGGTAAGACAGACTCACACTCCATTGAGAATATCTCACTGATAGATGGCTTGAAATATAGCCTAATAAATGTATCACTACTATACGACAGAGGTAATCTTGTAGCATTTACCTCTACCAAATGCTTTGTCATTAATCTTACGATTGACAAGATTGTTTTGCAGGGAAAAAGAGTTAATAGTATTTACATTGTAGATTTTTACACTCTATCAAAAAATGAACTCACTTGCTTGAGTGTGTAGGACAATGATTCCCTCATGTGGCACTAGAGACTTGGTTATGCAAGTCTGAATCAACAAAACAAATTAGTCTCCAAGGACTTGGTGATATGGTTACCTAACATCAAGTTCAAGGAAGACAAAATTTGTGAGGCCTGTGTAAGGGGGAAGCAAGTAAGATCATCCTTTAAAGGCAAGAAAATGGTAAGCACAACCAGGACGTTGGAGCTGGTTTATATGGATCTCTATGGTCCAATGAGAAAATTGAGCAGATGTGGTAAGAAAATACGATGGTACTTGTTGATGATTATTCTAGTTTTACCTGGGGTACTATTATTAACATCTAAGGATGAAGCATTTTATATATTTACTGCCTTTGTTAAAAACCTCAAAAACAACTAGATAATCAACTTGCATCAACCAGGTCTAATCATTGAACTGAATTTGAAAATGCTAAGTTTGCTTAATTTTGTGATGAGCATGGTATAGATCATAATTTCTCTGCTCCAAGGACTCCTCAACAAAATTGAGTAGTTTAAAGAAAGAACAAGACTGTTGAAGATATGGCTAGGACTATTCTTCTTTCTACTAGACTACCAGCCCCTAGGACTCCTCAGCAAAATAGTGTAGTTGAAAGAAAGAACAAGACCCTTGAGGATATGGCAAGGACCATGCTTCGTTCTAGTAAACTACCTCACAGCTTCTAGGCAGAGGCTGTAAGCATTGCATGTTATATCATTAATAGATGCATGACTAGACCTCTTGTAGAGAAGACTCCTTATGAGTTAATTAAAGGGAGAAAACCAAATATATCCCATCATAGTGCATTTGGATGCAAGTTCTTTGTGCACAATAATGGAAAGGCACCATAGGAAAGTTTGATATCAGAATTGATGAGGGAGTATTCTTGGGATATTCTTCACATAGCAAAGAATATAAGGTGTTTAATAAAAAAACTTTGTGTGTAGAAGAAAGTGTACATATAGTGTTTGATAAAACTAATATTCTTTCTAAGAGACAGAAACATGAAGATGAAGCTATTGGATTGGTAAAAGATTTGAATGAAGTCTCAGAGCTAAAGTGGCATCAATAGAAAGAGCGAATAATGGAACAGGTTCTTCCATCAAGGTCAACCTGACAGGGGGAACTGATTAAACAGGAACTAAAACTAATCCCCTAAAGGAACCTATTCATGACCCTGTTCCTCAGCAACAGAACATGGGAAAAACATCAAGCAAAAATTAGTTGGTTGTCAAATCTCACAAGTATCAAAGTTCTCATCCCATTGAGAACATAATTACCGATCCAACCTTTGGAGTTAAAACTAGATTAAAATTAGAGCATATGTGTGCTCTTGATGCTTTCTTATCTATTATAGAACCTAAAAATATTATTGAGGCTTTGCAGGATGCAGATTGGGTAAATGCAACGCAAGATGAACTCAATCAGTTCGAGTGAAGTAAGTTAGGCATATAGTTCCAAGACGTAAGGAAAAATCAGTAATTAGCACAAAACGGGTCTATAAAAACAAGCTTGTTAAAGATGGAACAGTCACAAGAAACAAGGCAAGATTGGTGGTCCAAGGTTAAAGCAAAGAGAAGGGTATAAATAATGATGAGGCGTTTGCTCCAGTTGCAAGACTCGAGGCAATGAGACTCCTCATAGTCTTTGCAGCCTACATGAAACTTGCTTTTAATTGGATGGATGTCAAAAGTGCCTACTAAGAAGAAGTGTTTGTTAAACTACCTCCAGGGTTTGAGAGCAAGGGGTGTTTGAAACATGTGTGCAAATTAGAATAGTCTCTATGGGCTCAAGCAGGCTTCTACAACATGGTTGACTGTCCAAATTTCTGCTTGAACATGGCTACAATATAGGTAAAATTGACAGTACTTTATTCTTGAGGTAAATAGGCAAGGATCTTGTTGTGGTAAAAATACATGTTGATGACATAATTTTTGGGCAACTGACCAACTAAGTATTTTTCCAAATTAATGGAGATTGAGTTTGAAATGAGTTTGATGGGTGAGCTTAATTTTTCTTAGGCTTACAGATCAAACAAAACCCAAATGGAACCATGATCCATCAACAAAAATATGCAAAAGAGTTGTTCAAAAAGTTTTAAATGGATGAATCAAAGGAACTAGACACGACCATTGCAACTGCCACTAAATTAGACATGGATGAACCTAGTTCATATGTTGATCCAAAGTGTATAAGGGTATGATTGGTTCACTTTTGTATATTACTACCAGTAGACGTGACATAGTTTTTAGTGTAAGTATTTGTGCTCACTTTCAAGCTAATCCAAAGGAATCTCATTTGACTGCTGTTAAAAGGATATTGAGATATTTGAAAGGCTCTATTCATCTGTGTCTTTGGTACCCTAAAGGTAGTAATCTAAATCTAGTATGGTATGCTGATGCTGATTATGGAGGTTTCCTTATGGATAGGAAGATCACCTCAAGTATGGATTATTTTCTTGGTTCATGTCTTGTATTATGAGCCAGTAAAAAGCAGAATTCAGTGACCTTATCCACTCCTGAGGTTGAATATGTTACAGCTACTGTTGTGCTCAATTGCTATGCTTCAAATAACAACTGATAGATTTTAGCATTGAAGTTGGTTGCATTCCTATCTTCTGTGATAAAACAAGTGCTATAAGTATGAAAAAGAATCATGTTCATCAGAAGAGGACTAAGCACATAGATTTTAGACACTATTGATCTCCATAGAATTCTGTACTACTTATAAACAAATTGCTGACATCTTCACTAAAGCACTAAGTAGAGAAAACTTTGAGAGGAACATGTTAGAATTGGGATGATTAATATCACCTATGAAAAAAATGCACAATAAAAAAATAAAAATAAAAAAAAAAAAAAAATTGGCTAGGAAATCTGAACTTGTGTAAATATCTAGATTAATTTTTACTTGGCTTCATACTGTAATTAGTATACTCCTGTGACATGTATTAATATGACTCACTGATCTCTTACAAAATTTGCTCTATTATGGTAAATTGAGAGATGATCAAGAGAATTCTAAATGAAGAACCTGGTTCATCAGTATGGGTTCATCTGAAATCCAAGGTATGTTTTCTATGCCCTGCGCAAGTCCTACAATTGTTCAACTCCTTTGAAAATTCTATCTGTTAGTTTTGAACCTATTCGATCAGCCTTAGAACTCTAAACCACAAAAATTATCTAATATCTAGGGAAGCCTAACTGTTCATTCAAACCTGAAATTTTAGGTTGATTGGACCTCTAATTGACCACTGTTAATGTTGCCGTTATACATTAAATGTGTATTTCTCTTTAAATATACATTACCTCCTACCATCTCCATAATTATAAACTGTCAAAAAACCATCTTTACTTTCACTTGCTTTTTTCTCCAAAATTCTAACTCACCAAATCTCTCAAGAAACTATCAATCATGAAAAACCCACAAGAAAATCCTGGAACTCCTCCACCACCCACTCCCTTTAATTCATCTACCCCTCATCCACCCGGCACATCTCGTAAACCCAGGCTAAGAAGGGTAAAAATGCTTTCTCGGAAAAAAGTATCGTCTGGGGATTTCTCAAAGAAATTAAATGAGAAATTAAAGGCAAGCCAAGTCCAAGAATTTGACTCCAACTCTAATCTGAGTCAGATAAATCTCCTAGTGAAGGGGAAGGACTTGGGTCTTATGAATCTGAAAAGAATCAAGAATCTCCTTCTAAGGTAAGTTCTTCTTTAACTGAAAATCTAGAAACTAGGTTTGACCTATTATGAATGTAGAATTACCTGAGTTACAAAAGAGTGGAGGTGAAAAGAAATCTGAAAAGTAAAAAGAGAGAGAGTGCTTGTGGTGAAGAGAGGAGAAATGGGAACAGAGTGATTGATCATTCACCTACTGCTGATTTGTTTGTGCCTGCTATTTGTGGGTTGAACAAGAAAATGTAGAATAGAGTGGCAAAAAGTTAGGAGAAGTGGTTCTGGTGAAGCTGCTAAAGGGTTAGGGAATCTAAGCACATAAGGACATGAACCTGGTTCATCCACTAAAGAGACCCTAGTAGACCTATTGAAAAAGGTTAAGGAAAGTTATGATCCAAAGAAACGATGAACTCCAACACCAAAAGCCCCTAGTGTATCTAAGCCATCTAAGAAAAGAAAGGGTTCATCCCCAATACCTACTGAAACTTCCTTGCCTAAAGGAAGAGCCACAAAAAATAGGGTGAAATATAGTGAGAGTGATCTAGAAAAGGCTCTTGGTGAGAGTAAGAAGAAAAGGATGTCTAAAGGAAAAAGGAAGGTTGCAGAGTTCTCAGAGACTGTGAAAGTTGAGGAGATGGAATAGGTCCATCAGGAGGAAGTTCCAACAGTGGAGGTTCAGCCCCCCAAGCACAAAGAAGAAGTCTTCCTCCGTGTCTGAGGTTGCTAAACCTTCATTAGCCATGAGGACAAGGTCTGCAGTGAAAAGAAAACAAGTAAGAATTTTTGAAGATGTGGAATACACTGGAGAAGAAGAAGATGAGTCTGATGGTGAACAAGACAAGCTTGCGATATTTGGAAAAAGAAAAATTTTGAAGGGTAGATTGTTGAAAGACCTAGTGGAACCGGGAATGATGAGACTGGTGCATGCCTTAGCTGCTCAGGGGTAGAAGAACATGGTCCTTCAGACGGATGGTAGGATAGACAGGAATGAGATTATTGAGTTTATGGCAAGGTTAGTAGCCTGGTGAAAGGAGTTTAAGTGACATTGGATGTAGAAAATCTGGGAGAGATCCTTGACATACCCTCTGAACGGTTCCATGACTATAAAGGGCAAAGGTATCATTGTCTGGGCTCCCTTCCTACTTCCCTTGAAATTACGAGGAGATCCTGTGATGCTGAAGATGTGAATGATGCTAGGAATATTCAGAAAACTGAAATGAGGCCACCATACAAAGTCTTGTTTGAATTTGTCAATAAGTGTCTGTTGTTCAGACAAGAGAGAAGGCATTTTGCGAATTTTATGGAACTAGTTCTTATGGGGTGCCTTGAAAGCGGAAGGCAAATAATTAGCCTGCATTCATCATCAAGCTGCTGGACAGGGTTATCAATGGATTCAAGGCTCATGCTACCCCCTATGACTTTATTCTGACTACGATTCTGGATAGGTTCAATGTGCTTACGAAGAAATAGGAAATGAGTAGTATTTTTAATAAATAAGGTGTACACTATATGATAAAAGTCAGTAGTATTTTTAATAAATTAAGATAAATTTAATTAGGTGGGTAATTGATTAATTATTAAATAATGAAATATTACCCGATTAGTTAAGGAATAAGTGGCTAATGTTGGAAAATCTTAAGCTTTCCCCCAGGTGGCAGCACAATGAATCTTCATCAAAGACAAAATGTGACTCATTATTTAATGGAATTAGGTGGCAAGATTTAAGGGATTTTTGTGGCATGATCAAATGGACTTTTAGAAAGAGAAAATGCAATTTGTTACGTTGAGACATAAAAATAATTGACCCGATGGGTTAATATCAATTAGCTCTTCTGAAATCTCCAAAGGCGCAATTCAGCAGACTGTATTTTACTCCTACATGGAAAACTTGATCCACTAAATACCTTTTCTTGATTCTGTTTTGCAAGCTACGTGGGGTGTAGCGGTTTTGCTATTGTAGACATTGAAAAGACAAGCAAAAACAAGAGAGTTAATTTTTAGCGTAAAATTTCGGCATTTTTGCGCTACATCCTATGTCTCTAAATTTTGGAGTATTGGGCGGCTTGCGGCTATCCTCTAAACTTTCAGAAATATTTCCAATCTTGCATTTTAAAGAACACGGGGGAGTATTCAATTTATATCTTTCACACTTTGTACTAGAGCAATTCAAGAATATTATATAGATCTTTTCCTACACCGATCCACCATCACGTGTTATATCACAAAAGACGGGTGTTAGAGGGCTTATTAAGAGAATCGGCTCAGGTATGTTAAGGCTATCCCTTCTTTCTTTTGGCGGGATCCATACGATACGAACGAAACGTGCAAATGCACAAATTTCATAAATGACTCTATTCATAGAAGTATTAGAGATATCTATGTACTTGAATTTCCATGTGTCATAATATTTTATCATTTTTTCATGGGTCTCAGAAAAATATGAAAGTTGTAAAGAATTTACTTTCTGATATTACACAAAGGCAAAATGATTTTACGACATCCCAAAAGATTTTATTAAAATACTTTACGTGCATTGCATTCATGTACATTGACCAGTGATCAAATGGCATTATATATATATATATATATATATATATATATATATATATATATATATATAGATATATATATATATATATATATATATATATATATATATATATATATATATATATATATATAGGATATGGGAAAGCCTATAGCGTTATATACGCACCACCATCTGATCAGCTGGTATATGATGATGGATTTTCCTACAATGGCCGGTATGATATGATGGGATGACCTCAAAGGCTAATGATGTTATGAAATATGTACCTATGCACGACATGACAATCATACGCATATGCATGATGCTAAAAGTATTTCATGATTTACAGAGCTTTCCCGAATTTCAAGTTTAGTCAATTACTCTACATTTTTCCATATTTGTTATGTACTTATTTATGTGCCTTATATACTCGGTACATTATTCGTACTGACATCCCTTTTACTTGAGGATGCTGCATTTCTTACCCACATTTCCCGATAGATAGGTCGAGAGCCATCCAAGTAGGCTATCAGCTCAGCTGAATATGTTGGTATGCTCCATTTGCTTCGGAATTGTTTGTTTGGTTGGTATGATTTAGACGTGTATTATTTGGTATGGCGGGACTCTGTCACGACCTTTATGAAAATTTCATATTCTTAGAGGCTTGTAGACAGATGTCACGTACGTAAGATATTATATGGCATTGTCAGTCTATATTCAGGGTACGAGTGGTTATTTTGGGCTTACAGACCCGTATATCTTATGTATAGGTTGTTATTAGATGTTGTATCCTACCTATTTCACGATAGCCTCTCCGACTTAGTTATTTATGATATTATGACATGAAAAGATACACTATCCTGGTACTCAGTTGAGTAAGATAGCGGGCACCCATCGCGGTCCATCGGTTTGGATTATGACTAAAGTGGTATCAGAGCAGATGTTTCATAGGGTGTCTATTAGCTGTGTCTAGATGAGTCTTGTTTATGCGTGTGTCGTGCATCACACTTATAAGCATGAGGATACATGGCACTTACGACTGTCATTCTTTCTTCTTACTCTAGATCGTGTGGTAGAGCTCACTTATTAGTATTCAATTCCCGAACTTTTAGTCGTAATAAGATGAGGCCTATATTTAGCAAGACGATTGATGAGAAATATAGCCATGAAAGTGTTGAGTTAGAGGGACTAGATTTTTGCATTTTACTTATGATGAGTAAATGAGAAGTCTTCAGCAGATCATGCGTATACTAAAAGGCGTACCATTCTTGATAAAGAGATTTTAGGGAAGAATACTTATCCAGTCTTATGGTAATAAGGAATAACGGAATCGAATGTTATACACGAGTTGCAGCAAGTAAACGATGCACGGTGAAGTAGGGTATGAGGTACCCAGTTAATAAAGATTATCCATATGTACCATTCAAGAATAGAGATATAAGTATTATGAGTTACCTTCAACAATAAAAGAGGTAAGTATAATTGGCCATCCCGATCTGGGTTATGCTCTAAGGGAATTAACAAATATAGTTTAAGAGAAGGACATAATATCACGATCTTGATGGGGTTAGAGTAATCCAAAATGGTTAATTGATCATTTACGTTGGTTGATATTTCTGAAGGATATTGCGAATGAGCTAATACATCTCTTTGTGAGACACCTAGATGGTGCCCTCTAAAATAGTACAACTGGATACGAGTACTATAAAGATAGGAATTGGAAACCTTGAATGTGTACCTTAGTATGACTCTTGTCCCTAGTACAGGGCAAATGTTAGGAAACTTGAAGAGCCAGTAGATGGAGCAAGGGAAATTAAAATGTGAAAGAATGTCTTGTTGAAGCTGTCATAGAAAAGGGTAGGCGGGAATATTAGCAGGAATATAAGAATAGAGAGATAAGGAAGCATTATGAGTAAGATGTGATACATGGATGACAATGGTAGATAAAAAAGATGATAGTATTATAGAGTCTATTGTCAAGTGAAGGAAAAGAAAAGAGGTGATATGCCTTGAGACAACAAAAGAATATTGGCCATAAAGTCATATCCTCATTTTGAGAAATAGGTTCATGACTCTAATTTGATTGCCAAAAGGAAAAGATAGACCCTAGAGTAATAGAAATCAGTATGGACTGGCAAACAAGATAAACTAAACATGAATTTGGGAATGAGTGATATGATAATGGTCGGCATAATGAGAATATTAGATTGTGCTTTGGTGATAATAGAATGGACAATAGAAGAAGATTCATGAGAAATTCTGAGAATGGTCAATTAGGAAAACGCTTTGCTAAAGCAAGCAATGTGAACAAAGTTAACCACAAGGGATTGTATGTTTTAGTTACAATAAGTGTCACCATCGTACGTAAGGAATTTTGTTATCCTCTATATAAAAGGATTACCGCAAGGTGAGTAAGAGTTACGAAGGTATGAAAGGATGCCAAAGATGAAAAGATAAAACATCTATTGGTAGGTTGTCGTATCTCCAACTCTCAATACTCCCCTAAAGGGGGGAATATGGTGTGATGTGGCGTTAAGTGAGAATTAAGTGATTCTAGTAATTATGGAATGTTAAAGGAAGAATGCGATAAAAAAATGAGATTGCACTTATTCAAAGCCTATAGATATACTACGATTCCAGAACATTATGCAAACACAACATCAAGGAATGGAAGTAAGCGTCCCTGCCGAGATGTTTTTGATAGATAAAGAGCCAGTGCGAGACGTAAGTTATGATAAAGGAAATGACCCACGAATGATTACAAGAAACATTGATTAAAGAATGGGCCAATGATTAATTTGTAATTTGTTCGAGAAGAGCCTAGTTATGGCTAAACATGAGGTTCACGATGAGTCAGTAGATCGTGCAAGATAAATGTAATAAAACACAAAATGGAGAATTCAACCTCGTTGTCATGTCACTATAATACTTCAAATATATTCAACTAGGACTCGGGGTAGTTATTGGTAGCGTATGGGTGTTACGGAGATAAAAGAAAGTGCCACTGGGAAGATAGTCAAATGTCAGTTCAAAAGAAACCCTACAAGCACAAGGGTGAGGAGGTAAGTAACTACGAATAATTGTAGGCGAGGAAGGACATCAACAATTTTATTAGGTATACAACGTAATAAGCTTGCAGCTTTACAAGAGCCAAAGGGTCCTCCCTAAGTACTACAGTGAAAGACTAGTTGAGGAAAGGAGAAAGAAGGTACAACCTATGCACAATGACCTAAAGATCAAATGGTTCTGTAACAACAGTTTCACAACAACATTGTACATCCTCCATAAGAAGGAGGAACGTACCATGGCTAGTGAACGACAAGGAAAATCAAAAGCAATATTCGAAGATTATGTGAGTTGTACGAAAATTCCGGCATGTGTGAGAGTTAAGATAAGCTATGTGTGCACCCAACAAGGGGGAGAAAGACCAAGAAAGGTAATTGCTTATATTTAAAGAAACTAAGAAGGAACGAAAGAATCATTCGATCAGTGATCCAGAGTTGGTTACGTTGTGAACGCACTTAAGAGTTTGGACTATTATCCATGCAATGTATATCTTGACAATCATACAACCGTAGAAAATTAAGGTATATGTTAATAGTGCTATTAAGAGAATGAAGAATAGTTAGAGACGATGTGATGCCTCGCTTGACGTTCCAAAATGGTATAAGAAAATCTATGATGCAAGAAATTTGAAAGGTTGAAAGTAATATAAATATTGAGGTGTATGTCACAAGTTATTGTAATGTGTAGCGACAAGGTTCTAAAAGAAAGGAGAGGATAAGAACAGGCGAGTGAGAAAATAACAAAATGGATAAGTCCTCTGGATTAAGCCCATGAAAACAAGAAGAGAATATGGTTTCTCGGAGTGATACAAAACTCACTATACCCTGAATAAACTTAAAGGAGTCTAAGACTAATAACATTTAGAAGAGACGGAATGCTGCCCTGTTAATATAACGAGGGTGTAATTGTTATAGACAAAGAATAACGTTAGCGCCTTCGATTGAGTAATGATATGACGAAGAAAGGAAAAGTATATCATGAATTGAGCAGGATTAAAATACCCACTCAAGGTGAATCACATTGGGATGTTGTGAACTACGGTTATGAAATCATGGTATCACCCCAGGTAGATCAATCTAATCATTTAAGATATTCCTCGATAAAATATGAATCCTAACGGCAGTATTACATAAAAAGTTAAGTTATCAGGGGTGGATTATGTATCAAAATTGAGGTAAATAAACAATGTATGGATAAAAGTTTTAAAATATAAGAGGAAATTAGGTCGTCATTCTTAAAATGAACAGTAATATGGAAGCATTAGAGGACATAGATTTATACGTATGGGTTAATCAATGAAAGTAACCTGAAATTTTGTAGCACAACTTAATAACGAGAAATCTAGATAAGATTTATTGTATAGTATGACCTACGCGGATGGAGTAAAATCATATGAATGAATAACCAGGTCTATGAAACAAGATGTAGCAATATTCATAATTTCAATAAAGTACAAAGAAAAGAACTTTAGTATACCTACAAATGCCCAGAGGGACATTTTATCAAGATCTTTATGTATTTGCAAAGTTACGTCTAGAGATTGACTAGAAGCTAGGAAAAAAGAGAGGAAAGAAGATTCGCATAGGCGCACTTACAAGGTCAGAGTCATACAAGCTGGATGGCAGAAGATAGAAACCGTTATGAGATTGGAATAATTTTGACCACAAGTCATAGTATGAGAATGAGGACTAAATGGGGGAACTGTCCTTTGGACTTATTCACATAACAATTGCCTAGATGGCAAGAGAAGTACTAAAGTATTCACAAGAGCTATGGGATATGAGAATGATAAGCGCATCAGTCAACATTCGAGGACGAATGTTCCACATGGGCGAATGATGTTAGACCCCATATTTTTCTAATTGAAAATACGCCATAAATAAATTAATTAATGAGAGCTCGGAAGTGAGATGTTACGCCATGCATTTTTGCACGTTGATGTTTCATCGTAAGTTAATCGACAGAAGTTCGGGAATGAGATTATTTTGGAATTATAAGTATTATGCTATTTTAAATAAGGAATAAGTAAATTAATGAAGGTGAGATGTCAAGCAAATCAAAGAAAATGAGTTTCGCCGAAGTTTGTCAATTTGAGATAAAATACGGTCCAAGCTACAATACCCGATATTTATGGACAAGTGTCATATAAGGTACTACATGACCATGATAGTAAGGTGTACAAGGTATATTAAAAGTGAGTAGTATTTTATGTAATTTGAGATAATTCCTAATTAGGGGGGTGATTGGTTAATTGTTGAATATTAGGATATTACCCAATTAATTAAGGAATTAAGTGGCTAATGTTGGATAAGCCTAAACATTCCCCCACGCGGTAGCACAATGAATCTTCATCAAACACAAAATGTGACTCATTATTTCATGGAATTAGGTGGCAAGATTTAAGGGATTTTTGTGGCATGATCAAATGGTATTTTAGAAAGAGAAAGTGCAATTTTTTTATGTTGAGACATAAAAATAACTAATCTAATGGGTTGAGATCAATTAGATCTTCTGAAATCTCCAAAGGCGCAATTTAGCAGATTGTATTTTACTCCTACATGGAAAACTTGATCCTCTAAATACATTTTCTTGATTTTGTTTTGCATGCTACGTGGAGTGTTACTTTTTGGCTATTGTAGACATTGAAAAGACAAGAAAAAACAAGAGAGCTAATTTTTAGCGTAAAACTTTGGCATCTTTGCGCTACATCCTATGTCTCTTCATTTGGAGTATTGGGAGGCTTGCGGCTATCCTCTAAACTTTCAGAAACATTTCCAATCTTGCGTTTTAAAGAACACGGCGGAGTTCAATTTACCTCTTTCACACATTGTGGTAGAGCAATTCAAGAATATCATACAGATCTTTTCCTACATCGATCTGCTGTCATATGTTTAATCACAAAAGACGAGTGTTAGTGTGATTGATAAGAAAATCAGCTCAGGTATGTTAAGGTTATACCTTCTTCCTTTTGGCATGACTCGTACGATGCGAATGAAACATGAAAATGTACAAATTTCATTAATGACTCTATTCATAAAAGTGTTAGAGATATCTATGTTCTTAAATTTCCATGTGTCATAATATTTTATCATTTGTTCATGGGTCTCAGAAATATACGAAAGTTGAAACAAGTTTATTGTATGATATTACTCAAAAGCAAAATGGTCGTATAATATTCCAAAAGATTGTATTAACATACTTTTCGTGCATTGCATTCATGTACATTGACCAGTGACCAAATGGCATTTTATATACGTATAGATGTTTGTGTATATTTTTATATAGGATAGGGGAAAGGTTATGGCATTATATACGCACCACCACCTGATCAGCGTGTATACAATGTTAATTTTGCCTACAGTGGCCAATATGGTATGATGGGATACCCTCAGAGGATGATGATGTAATGAAACATGTACTTATGCACGATATAATATTCATACGCATATGCGTGATGCTAAATGTATTTCATTATTTATAGAGTTTTCGAGACCAACAGGTTGAGTCAATTACTCTATAGTTCTTCCCTGTTTGTTATGTACCTATTTATATGGCTTACATACTCGGTACATTATTTGTAATGGTATCCCTTTTGCTTGGGGATGCTGTTTTCCTTGCCCGTAGGTCCTGATAGACAGGCCGAGAGCCTTCCAAGTAGGCTATCAGCTCAGTGAAAAATATTTGTGTGCTCCATTTGCTTCGGAGTTGCTTGTTTTGTTGGTATGATTTAGACGCGTATTGTTTATTATGGCGGGAATCTATCCCGAACTTTATGAAATTTCATATTCTTAGAGCCTTGTATACAGATGTCACGTACGTAAGATACTGTATGGCCTCGTCGGCCTATATTCAGGGTATGAGTGGTTATTTTAGGCTTGTAGGCCCGTATGTCTTATGTATAGATTGGTATTACATGTTCTATCCTACCTATTATACGGAAGCCTCCCCAACTCAGTTATTTATGATATTATGACATGGAAAAATACACTATGTTGGTACTTATTTGAGTAAGGTAATGGGTGCCTATCGCGATCCATCAGTTTGAGTCGTGACAATGTGGCATAGGAGGAATATGACAAGGATGATCTCAGAAGTGAGCTTACAAATGAAAAGGAGAAGAATGATGGAATTATTCATAACATGCTAAATTTTCTCCAAGCCCAAAACCAACCCTCTAGCTCCCTCAAGACTTAGGAATTCTAGCTTTTGTCTCCTGAACCTATCTAGTACCTTTCAGTGACCCGGATTAGGGATTTTTTCTATCTTTTTTTGCTCATGTTTTAAATGTTTTTTACTTTCTGGTTGTGGATTATGGTAGCAGCATATCTTCTATCAATGATAGCTATTATTTTTGCTCTTGTTCAATGTTAATCTTTCCTTGATAGTTTAAACATGTTTGTTTGATTATTGATGATTAATCCATGATTGCGCTTGCAGGTGTTTAGTGCCCATGAGTACTTATTAAAATCTGGGACTCCCACTTTGTATGCAATTTTTCGATGATGCCAAAAGGGGAAAGAGATATTGTGCTTTACATATTCTGAATAAGTGATATTTATAACCTAAGTAACCTGGTCCTTGATGGTAAGTGAATTTTTTAAACTTTGTATTGATGGTTAAGCTCAGTTCTTACAAGATCTAAGTAAGTAAAAAGCACAGAGTTTGTCAGCATCAAAAAGGGGAAATTTGTTGGCCCAAGAACATGTGAAGTTATGAAGATTGACAAAAGAACTCAGACATGGACTAGGTCAATCTTGTGAAGCAAAATCATCATCAACCTGTACATGTGAGATGTATGTGAAGAAGATAAATCTATTTGATCAAGAAGCGATATCTCCCGATATGATCGAAAAGGTTGTATATTGGATAAGTAAAGAAATATTCCTTACATGAAGCGAACACAATATAGGAAGAAGATAGTATTAGAGTTTGAGATCACCTTGAACTCTTCTACGATAAAAGAGTAGCATTTGAATCGTAGTCAATCTCTAATTACTAACCCATTAAATATCACTGTTGTTCTCTTTTACAGATAATGCACATAAGCAGAAGTTAAACTTAAATTGAGAGCAAATGAGCAAAGAAATTTTTGACGCAATTTATGTGTGATTCGAGAGTGCAATCCTGAAATACTTGAACAAGATAGAAGAACCAATTCCAGGTGTCTACCTTTTATTCTAGTTCAATTGTAATATGTAATTTTACTTTGTATCTTTAAGTTTTCATAGAAGCAATTGTATTAGGTACTTAGAGTGTTCAAGTTAGAGTTAACTTGAAGTTGTCACAACAGTTTAGACTGTGTGCAACAACAGGATTATAGTTCATCCTTAGGTTTACAAAATATTTTGTAAATGCTGTTTTGGCTTAGTTATTTTGGGTGGATGTTTGGGAAAATTCTACTGAGTAGTAGGTCATGTTCTTTCACCTTTTGAGCCAAGTATTTTCCACGTAAAAATCTATGTATTCTTTATTTTTTTAATTATTCCGCAAACTATAGTAGTTGGATCACATAGAAGAACAAGGTCCTTCTATAGTTAGTTAAGCGAAAATTGGGCACCACACAAATCACCCCCCTCTTGTGTGGTATTGACATTTAAAACATCATATCTATTGTAGATAATGGTTAGATCTAGGGGTCGTGGTGATACTTCAATGGGCAGGGGTGAACCCTCCCGAGGCCGAGGTAGGAGTTGTTCACCACTCTCCCTGCAAAGAGTAATAGCCAAAAAGGCAAAAACTAGGAGAGCTCTAGAGCCTGCTTAATGTAGTTCGTAGGTCCCATCTAGGGAAGTATATAAGGGTAACTCCGTGCAAGAGCAGCCTTATGCTTAATAATAGCCATGCCAGCCTTAGGGGTTATTTCAACTCAAAGACGAGCCTTCCACCTCAGCAATCACTTCTAAGGGTCTTGAAGATGATAGTCAGGGTTCAGAGTCCTCATTTAATCATTCCCTAGACACGCCAATTACAGTTGATGATGATGATATTCTTAATAATGGTTGAGGGGGTGATACAAGAGTTGCCGGCCTTGAGAGGTCGAAGAAGAAGAAAGTTTGGCAAGATAGATTTGTGATCCTAATTGCATTCAACAGGTTCTGAGAGTGGTGGCCTTAGATATCGCTTACTCTTGAGTGTCAGTGTGTATTGAAATACTTGGATAGGTACAAATCAAATGTGGCAAGACAATATTAGGAGAGAAAAGGGTAGACATGGTTCACTCATAGTGTGGTGGATTTAAAAGAGCACTTGGTATGGGAATTCTACGCCAATGTGGCGCATATCAAGAAGGGGACCAAGGTGATTAAGTGAGGAACTTAAAATTTAGATTTGATTAGAGAACCATGAACACATATTTAGGGTTCGAAGATGTGGAGCCGGTACAATATTTGGAGAGGTTCCCACTGGGTGATGGAGCTCGCCCTTGGCAAGCTGAGATTTTGGCAGTTCTAGGACCACTACCACCATGGATTACACTAGGGGTTCCCATTCAGTGGAACACCCTGAACTTTGAATGAAAAGGGTGGAAGACCAGAATGAAAACAATCTCCCAATCCCGAGGGCAGTTCTAGTGGGTTCCATCATGGCTGGTACCCAATCAATATGGCTGCCATCATCTCGGCCAACATGTTTCTAGTTGGTTGGTAGGGTGGCATCTCCTACATATATAAACACTATCACGAAGTATCTTACCGATGCGGGAGTAGAGTCCAAGGGTATTGATGAAAAGTTTCGGGCGAAGTTGTCCTTCACATGGTACTCTTTGAAGGGCCCCAGAAGCTTGAAGAACAAGGATCAACCGACTATTGCCATAGGCTAGTCTGATGAGCTTTCGGTGGTAGTTATAGATTCAACTAACATGCCTACCACTCTAGTCGGGCCTTGTACCAGTACAGTTGCCATACCTCCACTTCCATCTTACGGACCGTCATTATCATTTCCATCCACTTCTACTTTACAGAAAGTGCCTATGCCTACTTATCAATTTTCTGTGCTGCAAGTCTCCTAGATACTAGTTAGCCTCAATAACTACACGAAGATAGCTACTGTAAAATTGTCTAACCTATCCAGTGTTGTTGCAGCACAAACAGCTACCATGGTACCCCAGATTCCTCCGACAGTAGAGGACACTTTGAAGAAGATATTGGAGAACCAGAAGACTACCATGGACACTTTGGTCGCACATAGGGGAGCAATTAAGGAGCTTGGGAAGAAGGTAAAGAAGATGAGTAAATCCCAAGCTTTGAAGAAATTAATTGACAGATTGAGATGAGAGGTGAAATAGATAGAAGCCACAGGAGAGCTTCCGTTTAACTTGCTAATAGAGACAGCTCAATGGCTCCAGTTGGCCAGTTTGAGGAGCCAGACCTCACTGCGCACATTGCTCAGGCGGTGTAACAGATGTTCGACAACCCAGCTACTCTCGAGCAGAGGATGATGAGATCAGTTGGAGGAGTCTGATGGCGGTGACACTACTAGGGTCACGAAGACCACATAGGAAGTCCTCTTTTCTCTTAGCCTTCATTGTTTTTATTATTTTAATAAGTATTGGGGACAATGCTTATTCTTAATCGGGGGAAGTGGGGAGGGGGTGGAGTTTATTTGAATTGATGTTTGACGTTGGATTGTAATAACTGATAACATTTTCCTTTTTATTTTCAATATTTTTCTCACTCTATTATCGTATATATTCTCTCTTATTTTTGTATATTCATTTATGCTTTCATTAGATTACTTTATAGCTTCTTTATTTTATTTTCTTAATAGTTAATTTTTAGTCTAATAGCTTCTTATTTACTTTAATAGCTTCTTTTTAATTTAGTAGTTTCTTGTCATATTAAGTGATCAATAAGCCTTTGGTTTTATTAATGCCACAATTCTTTCCAAATGTGGATTTTGTGTGAATTGGATGACTCCAAACAATGGATGGCGTGAAAACATTCTAACGGGATTGAGTTCGTTTTTGATGTTTAGGTAAGAATAGTACTAATAATGAATCAGAGGACCTAATTGAGTTAGACTAGAAAAGTCAAGCATGCTTCACTTGGTACCAACACACTTAACTATATGCTTATGATTAAAAACAAGTTCTTAGAAAGAAATAGCTCTTGTTAGTGACCTTCTGACTCTTATATTGAATTAAGCAATCATAAAGTGGTTTAGTCAAAACATTAGTGATTTTCAATCTTGAATTTGGTTGTTGAGGGCCATCGACTAAATACTCTGTATATATCCAGTTGTGTGAGAGGTGAGATGTTTTATTACAAGTCAAAGTACCCATGCGAATGGTCTTGAACTTTCCCCGAATGTGTTTCTAGGTGAAATTTTAAGTTTTGCTTGTCTTGAGAAATGATTGTAGGCTCTCCTTGATCCTCTAGAAAATTTTCCATGCCCCACCAATGTTTTTATCCCTATTCAACCCATTTGAGCCTAAATCGTTCTCATTTGATAGCCATATTACAAGCCTTTACCTGTTTTGTGGTTATTCTCTCTTGGCACCCGAGCTTTCCTTAACACTCTTGAGAATAAAATATCAGTTTGGAGGAGAGACACGGGGGTTGAAAGTGGTATAAAGGAAAAAAATAGAAAAGAAATGAAGAAAAGGAAAGGAAAAGATAAATAAATAAAGTAAATAAGTTGAAGAGTTGAAGGGATTCAAAGAAAAGCAATGACGCAAAACATGAAAAAAGAAGGAAAAAATGAACATCATGACCAAGAAAAAGTGATGTTAAGTCTCTCTAGTTACCCAAAGGAAAAAGAAAATTCCTCAACGAGTCCGTAAAATATGAACAAAAAAGGAAAATGGAGTGCTTAAGGAAAGATGAACCCGTTCTATTCCAACATATCCTACCTTTGTGCAAAAGACTTCATTACATTCCAAAAAAGCCCTACGTGATTTCAAGCCGAGTGAACTTACATTAGTGGTGATTTACATGAGGGGCAAGTATATGGTACTTAGAGTCGTACTTGTGACATTCTTTTGAGAGAGATAAGCGAACTTTCTATAAATCTTTGAATAGAGTACTACATTCTTAAGTGAGATATGGTAACGAAGAATAGAGTAGGAGAAGTTTGAGATCCACAATGACATACATAAAAGAGCGAGATTCCTTGATGAATGAAGTCAACTCTTGATGCTCAAGTGTCACATTAGAACTATTTGTGCTTAAAACTTGAAATCATTGCCTTATTGACAATTCATAAATCTTTTGGGTAGTTGTTGGTCCCAATGTATGTGTGATTGATGCACCTTATATTATCTAGAATAGCTCCCAACTTGCAGAGGTGAAAATTACCTTATTTTCCTGAGTACAAGTAAAAGATTATTGTTGGCCCAAGTTCAGGTGAAGTTTGAAGAATGTCAAATGAACTCAGTCATGGACCGGGTCCATCATGTGAGACACATTATTTATCAACCTATACATGTGAAATGCACATGAAGAATATAAGTCTCAAGTATCAAATAGCAATATCATTTGAATTATTCGAAAAGGTTGCATATTGGATAAGGAGAGGAAGTCTCCTTATAGGCAGAGGACACAATCTGGATATAGGATAGAGTTGGAGTTTGTATTGTTCAAGGACTCAACTTTGATAGAAGATCAACAATTGAGTCTCAATAAAACTCTAATTACTAACTCATTAAATAATTGTGATTGTTCTCTTTTACAGTATTGCACATACACAGAAGTTAAACAAAATTGAGAGCAAACGAGAAATGTAAATTTTTAAGCAATTTATGTGAGATTTAAGTGTGCACTCCTGAAGCTACTTGAACGAGATAGAAGAACCATTCCATTGTGTTTATTCTTATTCTATTTCAATTGTAGAAGAACCAGTTCCATTGTGTTTATTCTTATTCTAGTTCAATTGTAGTAGGTGCTTTAAAGTTGTACCTTTCCATCTTTCATAGAAGCAATTGTATTAGGTATTCTGAGTATTCAAGTTAAGTTAACTTGAAAGTGTCGCAATAGTTGAGGTTGTGTGCCACACTGGGATTATTGTTATCGCTTAGGTTTACAAGAGTTTTGTAAATGCTATTTTGGCTCAGTGATTTTACTGGATGTTTGGTAAAATCCCACTGAATAGTAGGTCATGGTTTTTACCTTTTCATCCAGGTGTTTTCCGCGTAAAAAATCTCTCTGTTCTTTATTTTTTGTACTTTTAATTCCGCAGCAGTAGTAGTTAGAACACCTAGAAGAACCAGGTTCTTCTACATAAAAAATTGGGTACCACACAAATCACCCCTCTCTTATGTAGTATTTACGTTTAGAACATAAATTGGTATCAGAGCGGGTTATCCTTGAAGAGGCTAACACCTTAGGAAAAGATCAACATGAATGCACCACCTGGGAACTGGGAAGGGCAATCTACTGCCAGGCCTCCACTTTTCAATGGACAATACTATTCTAGGTGGAAGAACATGATGAGAGATCACATCATAGGAGAAGATTATGAACTCTGGGACACAGTCACTGATGGTCCTATAGCAACCACAAAGAAGAATGAGGAAGGAGTGGATGTGCTAAAAACAAGGACTCACTGCACTGCTGAAGACCTGAAGAAGTGGGAGAAAAATGCTAAGGCCAAGAAATGGCTTGTATGTGGTCTAGGTCCAGATGAGTACAGTAGGATCCAAAGCTGTACTACTTCTAAGGATATATGGATACTTTGCAAGTGGTTCATGAAGGAACACCTCAAGTGAAAAGATCCAAAGGAACACTACTGTATTCTCAATATGAGAAATTTACTATGAAGGAAGGAGAAACTATCCAAGATATGTATAATAGGTTCACTACACTAACAAATTAACTTAAGTCTCTTGAAAGAATTATTCTTGAAGAAGACAAGGTTAAGAAAATTCTGAGTAGGGATTTTCCAGTCTCATGGGAAAGAAAAATCACTGCCTTTCAGGAATCAAAGAATATTTCTACTCTCAAACTGGATGAACTAATTGGAAATCTTACTTATTATGAATTGAGAAGGCAAACCATGAAGATGGATACAACCAAGAAGGAGAGAAGTCTAGCTCTCAGAGTTGCTGAAGTTTCAGATCTGGAATATGATGAGATGGAAATGATCGACAGAGATTTCAATAAGTACCTAATGAGAGGAAAGGGTTTTTCAAGAGGTACAACCTTCAACAAGTCAAGAGCTCATGAGAAACAAACCAATGAGGGTTTCTACCAGTGTGGTAATACTGATCACATGATCAAGAACTACCCTCAATAGGAAATTGAGTGGAAGAAATAAAGGGCTGAACGAAGGAGCCGAAAGAAGGAACAAGTTCAACCAAAAAGGAACAAAGGTTCAACCAGGGACATGGTTGCTGCTTAGGAAGAAACCTCAGATGATGACTCAGAAGATGAAGCTGAAGAAGAGAAAACACTGATGGACATCGGAGAATCAAATGATGAACAAGAGGTAAGTATTCTTCATATCAAAGACAAGATCAAATTTTTGTCTAAAGAAAGGTTGGCTGAGTTGTTACTAGACTTCATTGAGGAGTTTGAGATAATCAACAATGAGAAGGAAGTTTTGTCTAAGGAATATGTGGTCCTAAAAGCAAAATGCAGAAGTCTAGAATCTAGGACTAATGAAAGTGATAACACAAATATTGAGTTGTAGAACCAAGTTCTTGAACTTGATAACAGTGTCCTAGAACTTAGATCTGAAAATTTAAAACTGAAACTAGGAAAAGGAAAGAAGAAAGCTAATCACACTTATCTCACTCTAGAAGAAAATTTGGAAAAAATAAAAGATGAATTCTATAAGAAAGATGAATTTCAAAGAAGGAAGATCTAGAAAGGTGAAACATGAACCAGACAGAACTTTCAAGTGGAACAAAACTTCTGATGCACTCTCTTGGCTACAAAAGCGTCACAATAGAAGCAAAAGAGGAGTTGCCTATGGGACTCAAGCTCCAAAATGGGACCCTAAAAGCAAGTACCTCACACTTCACGAAAATAAAATCTGCACATACTGTGGCAAGACTGGCCATTACAAAAATGAATGTAATGCAAAAGAAAAGGCCAGTCAAAAGAACAAAGCCTTTGTTCAAGAGAAAACCAAGTTTCCTGGGTGGGTAAGAAGGAATTTGATATATCCTTTGCCTATAGAAAGGCACCCAAACTAGTTTGGGTTCCTAAGACTGATCCCTGATTTGTTTTACAGGTCCAAGTGAAAGGGATGAGCCAAATATGGTATATGGATAGTGGCTGCTCAAAACATATGATTGAGAACAAAGATCAGTTCCTTTCACTTGAGGACTTAAAAGCAGGTAATGTCTCCTTTGGAAATGGAAAGAAAGGTGAAATCATTGGGGTTGGTAAGGTAGGAAAGACAAATTCTCATTTCATAGAGAATGTCTGCCTGATAGATGGCTTGACATATATCCTATAAGTGTGTCACAACTGTGTGACAAAGGTAATCTTGTATCTTTCACCTCTACCTAATGCTTTGTGATTAACCGCACCACTAACAAGATTGTTTTGCAGGGAAAAAGAGATAACAATATTTATATTGTTGTTTTGTCCACTTTTTTGAAAATAAACTCACTTGCTTAAGTGTGTTGGTTAATGATCCCCTCATATGGCACAAAAGACTTGGTTATGCCAGTCTAAATCAGCTAAAGAAATTAGTCTCTAGGACTTGGTGATAGGGTTACCCTACATCAAGTTCAAGGAAGACAAAGTTAGTGAGGCATGTGCAAGGGGGAAACAGGTAAGATCATCCTTCAAAACCAAGAAAATGGTAAGTACGTCCAAGACGTTGGAACTGATTCATATAGATCTTTGTGGTCCAATAAGAACCATGAGCAGATGTGGAGAGAAATATGTAATGATACTTGTGGATGATTATTCTAGATGTACATGGGTATTATTTTTGACATCTAAATATGAAGCATTTGATATGTTTACTGCTTTTGTTAGAAAGACTCATAAACAATTAGGAAAGCAACATGCATCCATTAGGTCTGATCATGGAACTGAATTTGAAAATGCAAAGTTTGCTGAATACTGTGATGAAAATGATATAGATCATAACTTCTCTGCCCCTAGGACTCCTCAGAAAAATAGAGTAGTTAAAAGAAGAACAAGACCCTTGAGGATATGGCAAGGACCATCCTTCTTTCTAGTTAACTACCTCACAGCTCTTGGGCAGAGGCCGTAAATACTGTGTAGACACCCCCCTTCCCCCCCCTAAAAGAGGCGAAATCGGGTTTACGACATTATGGACAAAACAACTCTTATTACCTTTTAGGAATTGGGTTACGGAGTTTGAAGAGTCACCACATAATGATTATAGTGCATTAGGACACTTTTAAGAAGAAGAAGATTTTTTGAATGAAAACCAGAGTTCGGGTAAGGGCTTGAAATTTTCTTGAGGGGAAGGTGTTATGCACCCCTCAAGATCCACTAGTGTGGTTCCCGGCCTTTCTTAGATGTGACTTTAATGAGCATAGAAGTAAATAAGCAAATGTGCATATAAAGAATACAAAACTAGTGTGCAATTTTGAAAGAAAAATAGAACATGTAAAAAGGATACTTTAGAGAAAGTATTTAAACAAAAAGTAAAATTAAAGGGGGAGGAGGGGTCCTAGGTTTAACTATAGTATGGATCATTCGATACAATATTCCACACACATTCCTAAAAAGGGGCCGCTTTATGATATTATCGCATCGTCATCATCTCCATATTCTACCCTTCCCACCCCGTTAAGGTATTTAAGTGCATTAGGTATCATTTACATATTGCATGCTAATACCTGTCCTAACCTATTAGTCCCGGGGTATTAGGACTACTAATCCTAAAAAGGGGGAAGAATGATAAGACATATATGGAGTTTCAAAGGTAAAAATAATAAGGCATCAACCAAAAAAGATAGCACATAATGGTATACAAATCAGACATTCAAAGGCTCATGCAAAACCCCGTAAATCACAACAGCATTTAGTTAAGCATGACTTGCAGTTACTGATTTGGTCTTAAGGTTAAAACTGATAATGGATAGATTAGTTTAACACATAAACTTGGATATTAAGTCTACTTTGAGCCCATTGGATTCGGTTTGTTGAAACTTAATGCATTTTTGAATACTAGTAATTTCAGAAAAAGCGGTGATTTAAAACGGGAATTTGGGATTTGCAGAAGCTCAGAAATGGCTTATAAGATAGTCGAACTGCTAGGTAAAGTGATACAATAAAAAAGCATTGAAGTACAAACTATGCAGAAAATCATAAAAGAATGGTTGATTTCAGAAAAATGCAGGTTTGGACTTTAAGAGATTCTTATGGATTTCAAATGGTGTAAAAGGTAGATTTGGTCAGATTTAAAAATAGACCGTATTGGACATACCTTTATTGAAAGTGTCTAACAAATTAGGCAAGTTCGAACCCTATAGGCATGATATCTACAGATTGACTTGTTGTTGCTTTTAAACGTTTTAGGGGACCTATTGTTTGCCTAGTGTTTTATATGGTTCCTATAGATATGATTCCAATATGCACTTGATTTCAGAGTGTTAAAGACTTATGAGCATGATTTTTTAGATGCAATGTTAAGGTCCTATAGGCATTATTTTCTAAGTGATTCGCAATATTGATGTCCTATAGACATGATTTGTAGACGAGATGCAGTATTGAAATTCTATAGACATGATTTCTAGATGAGATGCAATATTGAAATCCCATAAGCATGATTTCTAATACACTTGCAAATATAAAAATCCTATAAGCATGGTTTCTATATGATTAGATATAATGTACACTCCTCCCACACCCTTTTCACTATATCCCCAAATTCTTTTACAAAGCTTTGTTACATAAATGGAAAGAAAAGACAATGGAAATAAGTACATCAAAGCATAAACGGACCCGAGGAAGCTCAATGCAACCTTAATGTCCAAAATATGTATTCTACCAATCCGGGCTCCAGATTTCAAGGCTTTCTCTTAGAGAGTTTCAAAGTTCCGAGGTCTTTCAGGAGGCCCAGGCAATGCTTACACCCTAAAAATAATTATTAGAGTAGTGCAAGGTTTTAATTACCAGCGCTTAGGCATCCAAGTTCAGAGAAAGTCAACGGTCCCTAAGCATGGCTTACCAGGGGGGCAGGACTTAAAGAACTAAAAGTAAATGTAAAATGAGGGATTTGAGGAAGACCAATGCAAAAGGTGGTCATACCTAGCCATGAACAGGATTGGCACACCACTAACCTTTTATATAGCTTAAACAAGTAAGAGCAGACTTGAAATAAGTCAGACATAGTCCTGTGTGATGATTAAGACATCAACAGACTTGAATCAAGCTCAACACAAAAATGGGAGTAAGGGAATGAGACTGATTTGAGTAGAGGTTGGAACAGCCTGATTCTGAACTAAAGGTGGCAATAGAGTACCATTCTTGTCCAAAACAATACTCATATAGAAGAAGGGGGTCAGGGAAAGGGATCAAATATTAAAGCATTTACATAAGAACATAAGCGAAGTCAAACAGAAGTAGACTAAAGGGATTTGGGGAGAGGGAAGTACATTAAAGCATTCATACAAGCACACAATATTAAAACATAGGGTTAAAGGGGTAGGGATATAGATGCTAATGTTTTAATTGCTAAACAGACATGGGAAAAAAACAATTAAACATGTAGTTTTGGGGATGGTATTAAATCATAGACCTACCCTTTCTCAACTTCAAATGGAAAAGCGAATAGGCAAATAGAACCTTATAGTTTAGCCTTGGCTTTCAACCGGCTAAACTTGAATAGCAGAACAAGTAACTGAGAAGCAGAGAGGAGAAGAGAGAGTTCTGAGTGTGAACTTGTATTGTTCGTCTGTTTTGAAGTGGGGAGGAAAGGGTTTTTATAGCATGAAAATAAGTAGCTACTAAGGCAGGAAAATAAATCAGTATTGATAAAAATCTATTAGGGAAAGGATTCACTTTAAGTAAGGATCAAGACTTGAGGCAAATAAGCAAGGTTCTATTTATGGGAAGAAAATCAAGAACGAGTTATAAAATAAAGGGTAAATACACGTAAGGTTTTTTTTTGAAACATACAGTTTAAAAAATAAAGTAAATAAAATCATCAATCACATAGGGAATCAAGGAGACTGAGATATGAATTGATTATGAATTTAGTCAAAGAGCAGGTCCACATTAAAGAATCAAATAAGTTGGTAAAATATGTTTCTCAAAATTAAGGTTATTTTGAAAAGGGGAAGGCCGAATATAAAAGGATGCACAAATTCAAACAGTCATGTAATCAGAGAGTAGAATAACATAGGCATGAAACGGATTAGAAATTCTTTCAGAGCTTAGCGAGAAATCGGAAGCATGAAAAGGGACTCAGACAACACACAAATTAGAAAACCCCCAAAGTCTAGGGTTTCCTCACATTTCAAAAATGTATAGAAGAAAGTAAAAATACCTAGATAGCGAAACTCGGAAAGAACACGGATACTCATGAAAAGCAAAGTACAGTAGAGGGTCACTAGAAAACCCTAGGTAAAGAGAAAATGACATGGAATCATGGGTAAAACATTCACAAGTCACAACACAAACTAAAGAAATCATAGTAGAGCAGTTCAAAGAATTAAAAATTGGAGAAACCCTAGTTTTAGGAAGATAACAGTTTGACAAAAATAAAATCGGTAAGAATCAGAAAACACTTTGAAGATTTAGAAAATAACTTAGATCTGAAGTAGATCATGATGAAAAACACGGAAAAGAAAGAAGAACCTTAAAAATTTAGGGTTTCAGAGAGAAACCTAGAGAACGAGAAAGCCTAGAATGGACTGGTTTTGAGTTGATAACGGACTCTCAACATTAAGACTCGCTGGAGAGAGACTGGACATGGTTGTAAAACTCAAGTCGGTGGACCTCTGAGATAGTGTTCTTCATAATAGCGTTTCAATCCTCAAACAAAAGGGTCGTAGAAGGGATTGAGGGATGAGTACAGGTAGCACGAAGCCTGGAAAGCCATGGTCTTTGGTGAAAAGAGGAAAGAAAGTGACCAGAGGTGTCTAGGGTCCCAGGGGGGCTTGGGAGCATTTGAGAGATGAGGGGATACAAGGGTGGCTGAATGTGTAAAATGATTAGGGTCATGGGTGTATCCGGTTTAATTAAGGGAAGGGTGAACATAGGCTGTTGATCTATATGATCAACGGTCCTGATTGAAAGGGGGATTCTGGGTGGTTTATTTTTATTGAGTGTGGGTTGGGTTATTTAATTAATTGGGTATTGTAATTGGGGTTGAAATTACGGATATAATTTAAACAAAGGGCTATAACAAAAATAACCAATTTCCCCCGAATTTATATTTTATAAATTAGCAACTGATGTTTAAAAATCCAATTAAAAATAGGAAGTTAATAAACCAAGCATAAGTATTAAATTAAAAATATTAGAAATGATTATATGGTTAAAAATACTATTAAATCGAGAAATAGGCTAAAATTATAATTCACGTAATTTTAGTTTAGAAATGCCAAATGAGCTTGTAAAATTATGTAAAAATCATGTAAATTCTATTTTTGTGTAAATGAGAGAATAAAATAAATTATTTACAAAAATAGAAAATTTTTGGAATAGTTATTGGATTTTACAGTGCAAAAATAAGTCATAAATTGATTTGAATATTCTAAAAATAATTGAAAAAATACTCAAACCTTTGTGGATATATGCTATTTTTAGATTATTTTAAGTATTAAATATATAGGAAAAAATTTGGTATCAACAGCTGCCCCTCTTTACCCGAGGAGGATGAAAGAGTTGTCGGGTAAAGATAAGATAGCAAATTTTGACGGGAGATGGCAATTGTGAAATGATATTGACCACGCTCTCATTTCTGAGCTACCTACAAATCCCTAGTGTTACAGAAATCGGGCAACATGTAGTTTAAGAGTCATTGACGGAACATGCCGATGGGAATTTGAAAATCGGACGCAATGGTTAGGTGTGAGAGGGTGCTTAGAATCGGACAAACTGCGGAGCACTGGAGCGGGATAACTCCTACTGCGACTGCCGTGAGCTAGCCGGAATACCGGCAAATGGGTGATATGCATACATATTGCATAATTTAAACGTTATGCAAGTTCCCATTGGACCATGAATGTTTGTCCTTGGACGGTTAGGATGATGTCCTCAGACTATGATGTCCTGGGCTATGAAAAGCAAAAAAGTAAAAGTTCGCAGGCCATGAAATTATGTCCTCGTGCTATGCAGATGGTGCCTTCGAACTGTGACGCCTTTGAGCGAGTTGGCGATCTTTCATCCCATGAGAAGATGGCAATTTTTTAGCCAAATAAATGCGAAGGGTGGCGATCTTTCACCCAGAGCGAGAATTTAAAAACAGATGGCAATATTTCAGCCGGATTAGAATTTCAAATACTGGTGGCGATGTTTCAGTTAGTCGGAAAATAAAGCAGCAATATTTCAGCCATGCAGGGCGGAGACAATGGTTAGTCTCGAAAGGCAGATGATAGCCTTATGCGGGATGGAGGTAGAGTTTAACCTCGGAAGGCAGAGGTTAGCCTTATGCAAAATGCAGATGGAGATAGAGCTTACTCTCGAAAGGCAGATAATAGCCTTATGCATGGCAGAGGTAGAGCTTAACCTAAGAAGGCATAAAGTAGCCTTATGCAAAATGCAGATAGAGATAGATTAGTCTCTAAAGGCAGATAATAGCCTTATGCAAAGTGGAGGTAGAGCTTAACCTCGGAAGGAAGAGATTAGCCTTATGCAAAGTGCATATTGAGACATAGCTTAGTCTCAAAAGGCAGATAATAGCCTTATGCAATATGGAGGTAGAGCTTAACCTCGGAAGGCAGAGATTAGCCTTATGCAAAGTGGAAATGGAGACAGAGCTTAGTCTCGAAAGGTAGATAATAGCCTTATGCAATGTATAAGTAGAGCTTAACCACGGAAGGTAGAGATTAGCCATTTGCAAAGTGCATGTGGAGACAGAGCTTTGTCTTGAAAGGTAGATAATAGCCTTATGCAATGCGACATGTAAAAGAGCGAATATTGGTAGGTTTTCTTAGCTGATAGATGACTTTGCAAGATTAAGACTGCTGGGGAGTTCAGATAGTGATCATATGAGGGATTCGACCCAGAAAAATGAATGTGCTTTGATCTGTAACATGAATTCCTGAATCCAAATAAAAATCGTGAGTTCTATAGGGGGGAGGTTAGTTCGTATCCTCCAGCTTTTGGCGTCGTGTATCATGGGTAGCCTTCTAAATGATGATGGTGCAAGTGATATTTATGCGTGACTTAGTAAATATAATGCAAGTACGTATATATAAGAAAATGATTTTATTTTGGGTGAACCGACGAACTGCAACGTGGTTCAAGACGCGACGACCTCGCTTGTTATGGAATTTTGAGGGTCCTCCTCAAAATTCTACCCTAGTTTAATGGGTTGGTGCTACTGGCGGATGTGCTAAATAACTGAATTCAGAACAATTCTAGAATTTTGAGGGTCCTCCTTAGTGTTCTGCCCCAGTTGGCTGGGTCGGCACTGACGAAGAGACTGAAAAATTGATTTCGGAATTTTGAGGGTCCTCCTCAAAATTCTGCCCCAGTTCCAATATCATTGGAAAATAGAATTTTTATTAAAATGTGACCTAACCCGTAGGGCTGCCTACGTATCCCCTCTTAAACGGGAATCAGGTCAGGCGTAGTTCAAATTGCATCGTAAAAGAAAGCATGTGATCAAATGTAGTATCTCTTCACTGCGTTTGAGTTGATAGGCTTCGACCAAATTTCTCTGTCCATTTCTGCGAGAATAAGGGCTCCTGCAGTTAGAACCCGGTGAACCATTTATGGACCCTGCCAGTTGGGAGAGAATTTCCCTTTGGCTTCATCTTGATGTGGAAATATCTTCTTCAACATCAGCTGCCCTGGTGTAAACTTCCTTGGTCTATATCTCTTGTTGAAGGCTCTGGACATTCTGTTATGATATAATTGAGTGTGATAGACATCATTCATTCTCTTTCCGTCTATGAGGGTTAACTACTCGTAGAGATTCTTATCCCATTTCGCATCATCTAACTTTGTTTCTTGTATTACCCTCAAGGAGGGAATCTCTACCTCGGCGGGGATGACTGCCTCTATACCATAAACCGGTATGTAAGGAGTGGCCCCGCTTGATGTGCGGACCATGGTACGGTAACCCAATAAAGTGAACGACAATTTCTCATGCCATTGCTTGTGCTTTTTAATCTTTTTCTTTAGTATCTTCTTGATGTTCTAATTGGCTGCTTCTACAGCTCCATTCATCTAGGTTTGTAAGTCATAGAGTTTTTTTGTCTGATCTTGAATGTTTCGCATATGCCCTTTATCAGGTCGCTGTTGAGATTAGAACCGTTGTTGGGGATGATTGATTTTGGAACCCCGAATTGACAAGCCATAGAATCTCGAATAAAATCTGTAACTACATTCTTGGTGATTGCCTTGTATGACGCAGCTTCAACCCATTTGGTAAAGTAATCAATTTCCACTAGTATGAACCTGTGCCCATTTGATGCGGCTAGTTCGATTGGTCGAATGACATCCATACCCCAAGCGGCAAATGACCATGGTGAGTTTGTCGCAGTAAGCTCGTTTGGGGGGCACCTTTATCATATCTGCATGTATTTGACATCGGTGGCATTTTTCAGACGTACTGAATGCAATTTGTCTCCATAGTCATCCAAAAATACCCTGCCCGGAGTATCTTCTTTCCAAAAAGAAACCATTCATATGCGGTCCACAAGTCCCTGCGTGCACTTCCTCTAATAGTCTGGTTGCTTATTTTTCTTCGACACACCTTAATAATCCCAAATCAGGAGTCCTCCTATACAGTATTCCTCCGCTGTGAAAGAAATTGTTGGACAATCTCCGAAGTGTTCGTTTTTGAGCAGCACTGGCAAGATCTGGGTATTCTCCTGTTGTCAAATATATCCTGATATCATAGAACCAAGGTCTCTCGTTGGCTTCTTCCTCCACGTGAGCACAATAAGCTGGTTGGTCGTGAATCTTTAACCGGGACGGGCTCAATAAAGTTTGTATCTGGATGTTGGATCATAGAGGATAAAGTGGCTAAGGCATCGACGAACTCATTATGTTTTCTAGGAACATGCTGGAATTTCATCTTTCTGAATCTTTTCCTTAAATCGTATACATGGTGTAGATCGGGGAGTATCTTGCAATTTTGGTTGCCCATTCTTCTCGGACCTGATGTATGAGTAGGTCCGAATCTCCGATCACTAGTAGTTCCTGAATATTCATGTCAATGGCCAGCTTGAGCCCTAAGATGCAGGCTTCGTACTCGGCCATATTGTTAGTGCAGGGGAATTTGAGCTTGGTGGACACTGGGTAATGCTGACAAGTTTCTGATACCAAAACTGCTCTTGTACCAACTCTATTGAAGTTTGCTGCTCCGTCAAAAAACATCTCCAACCATCATAGGATTCTGCAATGTCTTCTCCTATGAAGGCTATTTTTTCATAAAAAAAATACGTCTTTAGGGGTTCGTATTCTTCTCCTACGGGATTCTCGACGAGGTGATCCACCAAGGCTTGTCCTTTGACTGCCTTCTGGGTAACATGAATGATGACAAATTCACTTAATAAAATCTGCCACTTGGGGAGCTTGCCAGTAGGCATAGGCTTCTGGAAAATATACTTTAATGGATCCATCCTGGATATGAGATGAGTGGTGTAAGCGCAGAAATAATGCCTCAATTTCTGAGCTACCCAGGTTAATGCACAAAAATGCACTCTATTAAGGAATATCGAGCCTCGTACGGGGTAAACTTCTTGCCGAGGTAGTAGATGGCCTGCTCCTTCCTTCGTGTTTCATCATGTTGCCCTAAAACATAACCAAATGCCCCATCCAATACTGCTAGATGAATTAATAGAGGTCTCCCTGGCTCAGGCGGAACCAACACAGGTGGCGTTGACAAGTATTCCTTGATTCTGTCAAAATCCTTTTGACAATGATCAGTCCATTTGGTAGCGGTATCTTTCGCATCTTGAGGATGGGTTCACAAATGACAATGGACTGATCTATGAATTCGGACGATATAGTTGAGCCTCCCTAGAAAAATAATTACCTCTTTCTTGTTCTTTAGCGGTGGAAACTCTTTAGGGCTTTGAACTTTGATGGATTCAGTTCTATTCCTCGGCGAGTCACAATGAAACCTAATAACATTTCGGGACCCCGAATGCACACTTGGCGGGGTTCAGTTTCAAGTTGTATCTCCTCGGTCTGTTGAAGAATTTTCTCAAATCTTCCATATGATGTGCAGCTTTTCTTGATTTAATGATGACGTCGTCCACATACACCTCGATCACTTTGTGTATCATATCATGAAAGATTGTGGTCATGGCTCACATGTAGGTAGCACCAGCATTCTTCAAATCGAAAGGTATCATTCTATAAAGTACATTCCCACGGTGTGATAAATGCCATTTTCTATGCATCCTCTTCGTCCATCCATATCTGATGGTACCAAGCAAAACAATCGATGAAGGACTGGAGCTCATGCTTGGCATAGTTGTCAATCAGTATGTGTATATTTGGCAATGGAAAGTCATCTTTAGGACTGGCCCAGTTGACATCCCGGTAGTCGACAAAGACTCTAACCTTCCCATCCTTCTTTGGAACTGGCACAATGTTGGCTAACCATGTTGGATACTCTACCACTCTAAGAACCCTGGTTTTGACTTGCTTCGTGACTTTTTCTTTGATTTTCAAACTCATGTCAGGTTTGAACTTTCTGAGTTTCGGTTTGAGCAGTGGGCATGCTGGATCTGTCAGTAACTTGTGAGCCACAATGGACGTGCTGAGGCCGGTCATATAGTACTCTTCCTTTTCCGATGGTGACAAGTGTACGCTGATTCGTGTTTCCTTGATATTTTTTGCATCTCCCAGATTAATGATCTTAATTTTGTCCAAATTGGACTTAGATCTGTTCTTAAAATTTTTTACCTCTCTAACAACCTCTTATGGTATTTCATCCTCCTCTGAATCTACATCCGTTTGTCGCATTGTCTCGTTGCAAGTTATAGTCGTCGGTTCATCATCAAGATATGTAATAGTGATGTTGTATTAGATAAAGTAAATGGTAGAGAAAATAAATGAGAGAGAAATATAAGGACAAACTTGGAAAATTCTTTTGATTAAATTCATAATTGTCTAAAATATTAGAGCTCTTTTCAAAAGTAAAGACAATTCTGAAAAGTGAAAATCAATTAAAAGTAAAGTGCGGTGCATATGTGTCATTTAGCCTTGCTACCCCCAGGCTCTACGGGCACTGGTGGTCCTGATTGACCAATTGGTGAGGTACTCCCCCCGGTTCACAGCTTGAATGGAAGGGCCTTCCTCCCCTTACGCCTCGATGGTAACACAACAATCCGTATCATCCTCCATAAATAGGTTCTTCATGGATCCAGCGTTTCATCTTCCTCTGATATGACTGAAAGTTCTGCTCTAACAGGGGTAGAGGGTGCTCCAGTGAGTAGTAGGGGCCGCGCCATAGGGGCGACCAGTGCTGGAACTCCTCCCAAGTGTATTCATAACCCAGGCCAAAAGTTGTTCCATGCTTCTTCAACTGGATAAGTTTGGTGATACCCTGGAGATTCTTGCCGAGCCCCTTTCCGGGCTTGTATCCTCCAATTCAGAATGCTCTCGGTTTTGCTATCCCAAGACTTATCCTTGTCTATTGCATTGACTCGCTTGATGTGATGATATTTCTCTCCACTGAATTCTCCTTCTTCCTCTAATCATTGGGATAGCCTGGTGGCTGTATATGTGGTTGCTACCATCGCCATGAATGATTACCTCTTGATGATTCCATACAACTTTCGACGACACAGCCCCAGCGGCGTGGATTCAGGGTCGTCCCAGCAATAAATTGTAGGATGTTGGTACGTCAATGACTTAGAACTCAACGTCAAACCAGGTGGGCCTCATCTACAAGCATAAGCTACTCCCTCAAATGGTGGACCTTTGAGATCCATCAAAATCTTTGACATTGATAGCCCCATCTTTGATCTCGTGCAAACCTTTGCCCAATGTCCTGAGAGTCACTAACGGACAAAATTTGAGGTTAGATCCCCCGTCGACTAGAATCGTGGTGATAAAGTGATCCACGCAATGCACGTGATGTGCAATGCTTTATTGTAACCGAGCCCTTATGGTTCTAATTCATCTTTGTAGAAGGTGATCTTATGGCTTTCTAGTATTTGTCCCACCATGTTTTCCATTTCTCCTCATGTTATGTTGCGGGGAATATAAGCTTCACTTAGTATTTTCATCAAGGCGTTTTTATGTGCCTCTGAGCTTTGTAGGAGGGCCAGAATAGAAAATTGCGCTGGTGTCTTGTTCAGTTGCTCAATGACCGAGCACTATTTAGCATGTACCTTTCTCCAGAGGTTATCGAGTGCAGTTTTAATAGCTCCCCCGGAAGCCTGCTTGCTAGACGTAGCCAAATGTTCAGGGGTATTTACCCTGCCTGTCCTAGTCATGCCTTGTGCAGCAGTGGCTACTCTAGTATACATCTTTCCTTTCCTTCTATCCTCAACGGTGTAATCCCAAGGTATAGAATTTGTTTGGAATGGGGTCGTGTCTGTCATGGAGACCGGAATAGGTTCCTTGGGAGGCAACATAGTAACTTCAAATGGTGTAGGTGGTTTTGCATCTCCAAACTCAACCTCAATTGGTTTTGGAATCTTTGCAGAAGGTACTTCAAACAAGAGTGGCATGGATACATTTACCACGTTGCCCTGAATCTGGACGACAATGGGATTGAGAGTAGCCGTTGGCTTCTTAGGCTCATCTCCTTTAGCTATCAAAATGATTGACCCCTTGGGGTCCTAATCATCTTCGATCTCAATCATGTGGATGCTTCCATCCTTGTGGTCAGGCAGAGGGTTGTTGCAGACATTAGAAGCAGGCTCCTTTGCTATAATGATCTTGTTGTCAATTAGATTCTGGATCTTGTCTTTTAACGAGCTACGCTTATCAATGGTATGACCCTTTATCTCGGAATGGTATGCGCAAGTCTTGTTTGGGTTGATCCATTGGGAAGGGTTTTCTAGAGTTACGGCTAGGATAGGGGTAGCGTAATCGGCCGTTTTGGGTTTCTGATATAATTGGTCGATCTCCTCGGCTATGGCGGTGTATTGTCTAGGAAGTTTACGGTCGAAGTTTCGTCTAGGTCGAGGGAAGTTTTGGCGAGTAGGAAGTGATGGGTAGTGAGAAGGTTGGGAGTTATATGCTTGGTATACGGGTGCTGGTTGGGAATATCTGGGTGAATTGCATTGATATGTGAGTGGGGGAGGTGATTGGTAAGTAGGTGGTGGAATTTGGAAAGTGGGTGATGGTGCTTGGTATTTAGGGGAGGTTGATATGTGAGTGGAGCTAAGGGATAGGTTTGGTACTTCATAAGAGAGTTGTTTCTTTGCGCAGCCATTACAGAATTTACATTCTTCTTCTTTGTCGAGCCACCAGACAGTAGAGCGTTGTTGGTGGCTTGCAATGCCTCGAGGTTAGTTACCATACCGTTCTTGATTCCTTCCTCAATCCTTTCTCCCAATTTGATGATATCGGAGAACTTTTGGCCTTCAATTAGCATCAATCTCTCATAGTACTGTGGATCCTGAGCACGAACAAAGAATCTTTTCATTTGTTCTTCCTCCAAGGTCGGCCTGACCTTAGCAGCTTCTGACCTCCAACGAGTAGCATACTCGCGAAAGGTCTCTTTGGGCATTTTCTTAAGACTTTGAAAATAGAGCACATCTGGTGCGTTCTCGGTGTTGAACCTAAACCGATCCATGAAATCAGACGCCATATTTACCCAATTAGTCCATTTCTTCGCATCTTGGCTAATATACCAGGATAAGGCATCACCCTTCAAGCTTCTCATATATGGCTTCATACGGATCTTCTCGTCCCTACTGACTCCTACTAGCTTGTCACAATACATTCTCAAGTGAACCCTGGGATCCTCGGTACCATTGAACAATTCGGACTTGGGAGGTTTGTACCCCTCCGGGAGCTCAACATCTTGTTGAACACAGAGATCTTCGTAATTCAGCCCTTCAACACCTTTGTTACCTTTGAAACCCTGAACTCGGCTAGTCAATTTTTTGATATCAGTGGCCAAATTTTGAATGAGAGAGCTCTTGTCATCAACCTCGATTGCACTGGTGATAGGCTGACTGTAATGCGGCACTGTGTCCACAAAGATTGGAATGTTGTGGTCCTTTGCGATGTTTTGTGGTTCAAAAGTGTTATGAGTGGGTTGCATTGGAGGTTGTGGGGTGTTTGTAGCGGTGTGGGTTCTGGGCGTTAACATCAGGCACGACAAGAGTGATTAACAGAATTTCCAAGTTTCTAACTTGGTCCAATTCCTCTCGGAACCTCAGCAAAGATTGCTCCAGACGAGCAACAGTTTCTTTGGTAATTTTAGCATTCTGAAAAGTCTCTTCAGGCTCCTTTCTAACGTTTGTGTCTCCCATATTACCTTTCTTCCTGCTTCTGGTAGGACTAGGAGGAGGAGAAGGTGGAGGAACCTTTGATCTCATGGAGTATGCTGATGGTGCAAGAATGCACGAACTAACCTTTGAGGAGGGGAATAAAAATAAAAGAAAAACAAAAAAGGTTAAAAGTTAGTGCGGATTCTAATAAATAATATTGCAATATTTAAACACATTGTGCGAGAATATAGATCGCTTACTAATTTGGGTGCCTCATTGTGCCCAAGGTAGGCCTAGCGACAAATAAAATTTGGAGAACTTATAATGCTAAATGCCTGATTTTATTGATAAAAATAAGATGAATCCCAAAGCGACACTAAATAAAATATCACTAATGGCCATTGGCCTTATTACATCATTAATGGAAAAGAAATGCTCCTAACTACTTGGTCCAAGAAGGGCCTTCCCCAGATTCGGTATTCTTGCCTCCCTCGTATAGCTGCATCAACTCGCGCATCCCTAACGGTATGTAGGCTCGAGCAAAATGTCTCTTGCGCTTCCCTCAACATTCTGATTGTCTTCGATCATTTGCAAGAACTTTCCTTTCGACTCTACCAAACCTTTCTCCAGATACCCCAAACGGTTGTTGGCGTTGACATCCATATCCTTCCACTCGTTGATCAGCTTCTTGTGGGCTTCCTATATTTCTTGATGTCCGTTCTCACATTCTCTCATCCTCTTGTGCAGTTGATTGTATTTGACTTGCGCCTTACTTTCACATCAATAATTTTATGACCATGGACGAACCCCAAACGACCCAAACCAATGTGATCATCTTCTAACCAACCTGTGTAGTGCTGGACACACCCGACATGATACCTGTCTGGTTCAATAGACTCCCTCCCTAGAACGAGCTTACAATGCCACAGGTGCTGAGCATGACACATATGTGGGCTATCATTATTTTGAAAGTCAGCCTTAAAATGGCCCATTTTCTCTACCCTGGGTATGATTTGTTTCCTTCCGGCTTGCCTCATCACTCGAAGGGGGACGTAAGGATGAGTTCCCCTCAGGCCAATGAGTATGAGGAATGGTGCGTCCTAAGAATGGACAATGAACTCCCCTGTTAGGAACCACTCGAACATCTACTGAATTTACTCTTCTTTCAGATTCTCGAATAACTCTATCCATCCACTGGCGTCCTGTGGCTGAGCGAACATATTGGGCTTGAAGTTCATTCGCTTTGGATGATGAAAAGTGATATGGTCATCCCAATCTCTGCGTATGATCTCCTGTCTGTAGTCGGCTTTCTGATGGTGTTCTAGGAGCCATAGTTGAACTAGTAAGTTACAACCCTCAAGATGTAGAGCCCCTTGTTGACACTTTCCCAAGGCTCGATAGATTTCAGCAAGGATCATAGGTACTATACCGAAGGGGTGTGCTCGATTCCTTCCATCAAATTCTTGGTAACCACGGCTAGTCAAGTGTGGATCCTAGCCTTCTTCATAGGGAAAATCACCAAGACCAAGAAGTAAAACATAAACCCAAACACCCTTCTATTTAGGTGCCCCAAAGAGGTGAGGGTGAATTCATCCATGTAGGTGCTATATGACTTACTGTGGTCATATCTCCATATAGGAAGTTGAATGGTATTAATTGTCTTTCAAGCAAGAAAGGTTGGGATTTTTCTTGAGTCCCATCATTTTAAGGAAACCTCTACTTTTGCGATTCTGCGGCATGAGTAAACCCGACGTTTCCTAAGGGATGCCAGCTAGGCCCCCTCTTTCTTCTAGCAAAGGGTCATTTTCAAATCGCCAAAACGGAACAGTGATCTATCACCATCCCAAAACAAAGTCGCAACCTTAATGATTTCGCTATTTGATTGGATTTCCAAAGCGAAGGCAAATTACCTAAGTGCTTATGGACGTGGGTTCGATCATTGCTATGAAGATCCTCCCACCAGCTCAGCAATCTTGGGTGTATATTGGATACCATACCGAATAGGGACCTCGTGCCTCATTTATGCAAAGTAAAGTATTAGGCCCTTAACCCCACCAGACTCGACTTCCGTTTGGGTTTCAGAAAACCCGATGGAGTTTGGTTTAGGCTATCCTAATGAGTCATTATGCGGACAACATAACTGACTCGGCTAGGGTTGACCATAATGCATGAATAGTTTAATAGAGTACGATTTCTATTTTTGAAGTACTAGACAAGGTACCCTTGAGCAGACAACTCAAGAGGGAAAGACACGGAACCATCGACTATGCCGTTGATCGACTGGTTTTACCGCAAATATGCCTTTGCTACATTTAGGGGATTTATAATATTGGAAGGGCACAACCACTCATTGTAAGCATTTCTATAGGATTTGTTTTGGCATCAGTGGAATATGATGTTGAGAAATGCAATTACAATAATGAAACAAGTTACATGTATTTTCACGTTCATGAGATAAATGATTACAATGGTTGCTCGAAATTAAAACAGTATTGAAATAATAAAGCAGTAAAGAAAGCAGTTAAAGAAAAGATAAAACATGAAGATTCAAGTTATAATTGTTATGGAATAATCAAAACAGAAAATAAATGCGATTAAAGTAAACGAGTAAAGTCACAAAAAGCAAGTAATGGTAAAAGCATTAAAGAAAATTCCCATCAGATTCTCCATGCTGTTGACGCCCCCTTTTCCCCTCCTAAAAGAGGCGAAATCGAGTTTACGACATTATGGACAAAAAACTCTTATTCCTTTTTGGGAATTGGGTTACAAAGTTTGAAGAGTCGCCACCTAATGATTATAGTGCATTAGGACACTTTTAAGAAGAAGAAATTTTGAATGAAAACTAGAGTTCGGGTAAGAACTTGAAATTATCTCGAGGGGAAGGGTTTAGACACCCCTCAAGATCCACTAGTGTGGTTCTCGGCCTTGCTTAGATGTGACTTTAAGAACCATAGAATTAGACAAGAAAATGTGCATATAAAGAATACAAAACTAATGGGAAATTTTGAAAGAAGAATAGCACAAGTAAAAGGGATACTTTAGAGAAAGTATTTCAACAAAAAGTAAAAGTAAAAGGGGTGGGGGGTCCAAGGTTTAACTATAATATGGATCATTCGATACAATTTCTCGCACAGATTCCCAAAGAGGGGTCTCTTTATGATATTATCGCATAATCACCATCTCCATATTGTACCCTTCGCACCCCGTTAAGGTATTTAAACGTGTTTGGTAACATTTACTTATTGCATGCTAATACCCGTCCCAACCTATTAGTTACGGGTATTAGAACTCCTAATCCTAAAGAGGGGGAAGAAGGATAAGACATATATGGAGTTTCAAAGGTAAAAATGCTAAGGAATCAACCAAAACATATAGCACATAAGGGTATACAAACCAGACATTCAAAGGCTCATGAAAAACCCCGTAAATCACAATAGCATTTAGTTTAGCATGACTTGCAATTATTGACTTAAAACAGATAGTGGATAGATTAGTTTAACACATATAGTTGGATAATAAGTCTACTTTGAGCCCCTCGGATCCGGTTTGTTTAAAATTAAAGCATTTTTGAAAACCAATAATTTCAGAGAAGCGATGATTTAAAATAGGAATTTGGGATTTGCAGAAGCTCAGAAATGGCTTATAAGATAGCCGAACTGCTTGGGTAAAATGATGCAAGAAAAAAGCATTGAAGTACAAACTATGCAGAAAATCAGAAAAGAAAGGTTGATTTCAGAAAAATGCAGGTTTGGACTTTAAGAGATTCTTATGGATTTAAAATATTGTAAAAGGCATATTTGGTAAAATTTCAATATAGACCGTACTGGACATAGTTTTATTGAAAGCGTCTAACAAATTAGGCGAGTTCGAACCCTATAGCCATGACATCTACAGATTGACTTGTTGTTGCATTTAAACGTTTTAGGGGACCTATTGTTTGTCTAGCGTCTTATATGGTTCCTATAGACATGATTCTATATGCACTTGATTTCAGAGTGTTAAAGACTTATGAGCAGGATTTTATAGATGCAATGTTAAGGTCCTATAGGCATTATTTCTAAGTGATTTGCGATATTGAAGTCCTATAGACATGGTTTCTAGACAAGATGCATTATTGAAATCCTATAGACTTGATTTCTAGATGAGATGCAATATTCAAATCCAATAAGCATGATATCTAATATGCTTGCAAATATAACAATCCTACAGGCATGGTATCTATATGATTAGCAATAATGTACACCCCTCCCACACCCTTTTCACTATATTCCCAAATTCTTTTACAAAGCTTTGTTACATAAATGGAAAGAAAAGACTAAGGAAATAAATACATCAAAGCTAAAATGGATCAGAGGAAGCTCAAAGCAACCTTAATGTCCAAGATATGTATTTTACCAAATCCGGGCTCTAAATTCCAAGGCTTTCTTATAGAATATTTCAAACTTCCAAGGGCTTTCAGGACGCAATGCTTGCACCCCAAAAATAATGATTAGAGTAGTGCAAGGTGTAGAATTACTAGCCCTTAGGCATCCAAGTTTAGAGGGAACTCAAGGGTCCCTAAGCATGGCTTACCAGAGGGGGGAAGGACTTAAAGAACTAAGAGTAAATGTAAAGTGAGGGATTAGAGGAAGACCAATGCAAAATGTGGTCATAACTAGCCATGAACATGGCTGGCACGCCCCTGGCCTTTTACATGGCTTAAACAAGTAAGAGCAGACTTGAAATAAGTCAGGCATAGGCCTGTGTGATGATTTGGACATCAACAGACTAGAGTCAAGCTCAACACAAAAATGGGAGTAAGGGAATGAGACTGATTTGAGTAAAGGTTGGAACAACCTGGTTGTGAACTAAAGGTGGCAATAGAGTACCACTCTAGGCCAACGCAATACTCACATACAAGAAGTGGGTCAGGGAAAGGGATCAAATATGAAAGCATTTGCATAAGAACAGAATCAAAGTCAAACAGAAGTAGACTAAAGGGATTTGAGGAGAGGGAAGTACATGAAAGCATTCATATGAGCACACAGTATTAAAACATAGGGGTATAGGGGTAGGGATATACATGCTGAAGTTTTAACTGCTAAGCAGACATGTGAAAATAACCAATTAAACATGTAGTTTTTGAGATGGTATTAAATCATAGACATACCAGTTTGTAACTTCAAAAGACAAAGAAAATAGGGAAAATAGAACCTTATATTTTAGCCTTGGCTTTCACCCGGCTAAACTTGAATAGCAAGACAAGTTACAGAGAAGCAGAGAGGAGAAGAGAGAGTTCTGAGTGTGAACTTATATTGTTCGTCTATTTTGAAGTAAGGAGGAAGGGGTTTTTATAGTCAGAAAATAAGTAGTAACTAAGGTATGAAAATAAATCAGTATCAATCAAAATCAATTAGGGAAAGGATTCCCTTTAACTAAGGAACACGACTTGAGGTAAATAAGCAAGGTTCAATTTTTTGGAAGAAAATCCCGAACGAGTTGTAAAATAAAGTGTAAATACACGTAAGTTTATTTTTTTGAATACACATGGTTTGAACAAATAAGGTAAATAAAATCATCAATCACATAGGGAATCAAGGAGACTGGGATACGAATTGATACTGAATTTAGTCAAAGAGCAGTTCCAAATAAAAGAATCAAATAAGTTGGTAAAATCATTTTCTTAAACATAAGGTTATTTTGAAAAGGGGAAGGATGACTACAAAAGGATGCACAAATTCAAACAGTCATGTAATCAGAGAGCAGAAGAACATAGGCATGAAACAGGTTAGAAATTCTTGCAGAGCTTAGAAAGAAACTGGAAGCATAAAAAGGGACTCAGGCATCACACAAATGAAAACCCCCAAAGTCTAGGGTTTTCTCACATTTAAAAAATGTAAAGAAGAAAGTAAAATACTCAGATAGCCAAACTCGGAAAGAACACTGATACTCATGAAAAGCATAGTACAGTAGAGGGTCACTAGAAAACCCTAGGTAAAGAGAAAATAAAATGGAATCATGGGTAAAAAGTCACAGCACAAAGTAAAGAAATCACAGTAGAGCAGTTAAAAGAAAGAAAAATCGGAGAAACTCTAATTTTAGGAAGATAACAGTTTGACAAACATAAAATTGCTAAGAATTGAAAAAACTTTGAATATTTAGAAACTAACTTAGATCTGAAGTAGATCGTGAAGAAAAACACGGAAAAGAAATAAAATCCTTAAAGAATTAGGGTTTCAGAGAGAAACCTTGAGAACGAGAAAGCGTTGAATGGACTGATTTTGAGTCGATAACAGACTCTCAACATTACGATCACTGGAGAGAGACCGGACATGGTCTTAGAAGTCAAGTCGATGGAACTCTGAGACAGTGGTCTTCACAATAGGGTTTCAATCCTCGAACAAAAGGTCCGTAGAAGGGATTGGGGGATGAGTACAGGTAGCATGAAACCTGGAAAGCTATGGTCTCCGATGAAAAGAGAACAGAAAGTTACCGGATGTGGCTAGGGTCTCAAGGGGGCTTGGTAGAGTTTAAGAGATAAGGGGATACAAGGGCAGCTGACTGTGCAAAATGATTAGGGTTAGGGGTGTATCTGGTTTAATTAAGGGAAGGGTTAGGGTAGGCTGTTGATCTAAATGATCAACGGTCCTGATTGAAAGAGGGATTCAGGGCTGTCTATTTTTATCGGATGTGGGTCGGGTTATTTAATGAATTGGGTATTGTAATTGGATTTGAAATTAAGGCTATAATTTAAACAAAAAGGGCTATAACTTAAATAACTAATTTCCCCCTAATTTAAATTTTATTAATTAGCATTTGATGTTTAAAGTCCAATTAAAAATATTGAGTTAATAAATGAAGCATAAGTGTTAATTTAAATATATTAGAAATTATTTTGTGGTTAAAAATACTATTAAATCGAGAAATAGGCTAAAATTGCAATTTCATGCAATTTTAGTTTAGAAATGCCAAATGAGCTTGTAAAATTAGGTAAAAATCATGTAAATTCTATTTATTTTGTAAATGAGAGAATAAAATAAAAATTTTATCAAAATAGAAAATTTTGGGAATAATTAATTAATGTTATAGTGCAATAATAAGTCATAAATTGATTTGAAAATTCTAAAAAAATGGAAAAAGTACTAAGACCTTTGTGGATGCTTATATATATATATATATACTCTTTTTAGAATATTTTGAGTATAAAATATATAGAGAAAAATTGGGTATCAACACACTGCATGCTACATTATCAGTAGATGCATGACTAGACCTCTTGTAGAGAAAACTTCCTACGAGTTACTTAAAGGGAGAAAACCAAACATATCCCATCTTAGGGCGTTGGGTTGCAAGTGCTATGTGCACAATAATGTTATAGACTCCCTAGGTAAGTTTGATCCCACAAGTTATGAGGGAGTATTCTTGGAATATTCTTCACATAGCAAAGCAATAAAGTATTCAATAAATGAACTTTATGTGTAGAAAAAGTGTGCATGTAGTAGTTGATAAAACTAACATTCTTTCTGAGATATAGGAAGATAAAGATGAAGCCATTGAACTGCTAAAAGAATTGATTGAATCTCTACCACAAGTCAAAGTGGCATCAAAAAAAGGAACATGTGATGGAATAGGTCCTTCCACTCAGGGAAACCTGACAACGGGGAACTAATTTGGGAGAAATAGAATGAAATTCCCTAAAAGAACATGTTCCTCAGCAACAGAACATGGTAGAAACATCTAGCAGAAACTAGTTGGTTGTGAAACCTCACAAGTATCAAAGGAATTGAGAAAATTATCAATGATCCAACATGTGCAGTCAAAACTAGATCACTCGTAAAGAATCTGTGTACGTTGATATTTTTTCCTATCTCTTATTGAACATCTAGTTCCAAGATCTAAGGACATATCAGTCATTGTCACAAAATGGGATTTTAGAAAGAAACTTAATGAAGATGGAATAGTTACAACAAAACAAGGCAAGGTTGGTTGTTCAAGGCTACAACCAAGAGGAGGGCATTGAATATGATGAGACATTTGCTCCAGTTACAAGACAAGAGGCAATCAGACTCTTCATACCCTTTGCAGCACACATGGAATTCACTTTCCATCAGATGGATGTCAAAAATGCCTTCCTGAATGGCTACCTAAAGGAAAAAGTGTTTGTGAAACAACACCCAGTATTTGAAAGCAAGGATTCTCCTGAGCATGGATACAAGTTAGATAAGGCTCTATATAGGCTCAAGCAGGACCCAAGAGCTTGGTATGAACGACTATCCAAATTCCTTCTAGAGCATGGTTGCAAAATAAGTAAAATTTATAGTATCTTGTTTTTAAAGGAAAAAGGTAAAAGCCTTCTTATTGTGCAAATATATGTTGATGACATAGTATATGGGGGACACTACTGATAGGTTGAATAACGACTTTGCAAAACTAATGGGGAGTGAGTTTGAAATGAGAATGATGGGTGAGCTTAACTTCTTCTTAGGCTTGCAGATCGAACAAAGTCCAAATGGAGCCTTGATCCACCAGCAGAAGTATAAAAAAGAATTAATCAAAACTTTAAGATAGAGGAGTCTAAAGAAATAGACACACCTATTGCAACTGTCACTAACTGAGATGTGGAAGAACCTGGTTCATCATTTGACCAAAAGTTGTATAGGAGTATGATTTGTTCACTTTTGTATCTTATTTCCAGCAAATCGGACATTATTTTCACTGTTGGGTTGTGTGCCTGTTTTCAGAAATATCCAAAAGAGTCTCACTTGACTGCTGTCAAGAGGATACTAAGATATCTGAAAGACACCACTGATATGTGTCTTTGGAGTCCCAAAGGTAGTAATTTCAATCTGGTAGGATATGCTGATGCTGATTATTTAGGTTTCCTAGTGGATAGGAATAACACCTCAAGTATGGCACATTTCCTTGGTTCATGTCTTGTGTCATGGGCAACCAAAAAGCAAAATTCAACATTTGGTGAAAGTAACATATAAAGTGTTCAATAAAAGAACTTTGAGTGTAGAAGAAAGTGTGCATGTAGTATTTTGTGAAACAAACATTCTTTCTGAAAGACAAGAACATGAAGATGACGCCATTGGGCAGGTAAAAGAATTGTAGCGATCCGACCAGTCGTTTTGATCTCCGACGCGTCATTCTGCAGTTTGAGGCCATAAGCAGCTTCATCGCAGGTATATTGACTTGTGTGTATTTCCAGAATTAAAATTCAGGAAGTTTGGAGTCAAATCTAAATGGAAATTCTCATTCAGAAAGCTTAAAATTGAAGAAATAAACTAGGATTAGAATTTTGAGTAAACGACCTCGAAATTGGGATCTAAAGCTTCCAGGAGGTTTGTAAGATGATTTTGAACTAGGGTGTATGCCCTAATCAGGTTTTGGATAACCCGTGAGCGTTTTGGTGCCTATTGTGGAAGATAGCATATTAGAAGAAATTGCATCAGTTTGGCTTAAAATGCATTTCAGTGTTATTGATGTCTGTTTGGAATTCCGAAACAAGGACTAGCTCTGTATCATGACTCAGGATTTGGGAGCATGATCAGAAGTGAATTCGGAGGTCCGTAGGCCATTTTGGAGCTGTTTGGCTAAATATAGAAATTTGAAGGTTTTTGAGAAAATTCGATCGGAAGTGGAAATTTTAATATCTAGGTCGGAATGCGATTCCAAAAGTTGGGGCAAGTAAATAATGTCGATGTGACTTGTGTGAAAAAATTTGAAGTCATTCCTGAATGATTTTGGTAAGGTTTGAGACACTTAGTCTCTTTTAATGAAGCTTAAGTTGGAAAAGTCAACCGGATATTGACTTATGTGTTAGAGGCTCGAAATGCGCATTTAATGGTTCGGATAGCTTCGTTAAGTAATTTTGGACTTAGGAGTGTGTCCGGAATATTTTTCTGTTGAGCGGTGTAGAATTAAGCTTGAATTGGCAAAGTTAATCTTTTGGCGAATTCCGGTTGATAGATGACATTTGATGCGAGGATCGGAATGAAATTCCGAGAGTTGCTGTAGCTTCATCATGTAATTTCGGAATTCTTTGCAAAATTTGAGATCATCGGATGTGGAAGTTAGAAGTTTCAAAGTTCGTAGGCTTGAATCGGATGCGAACTTGGTGTTGTGATGTTGTTTTGAGCGTTCCGAAGGTTGGAAAAAGTTTGAATTATATTGTGGAATATCTTGGCATATTTGGTTGGGGTCCCACTGGCCTCAAGTGAGTTTAGGGTGGTTAAAAGGACTATTTCATATTTTTTAAAAATGCAGATTTTTCCTTTTGCTTCAGCTGTGCACCAGATTTCTGGTGCGAGAAGTCCAATTCGGAAGATCATATCTTTTAATCTATAAGAAATCTAAAAAAGTGCAAAACATAAAAGGTGTAGCCATACATTCTAGTTTTCAGAAAGTTAAACCATTTTTGAATTGGATATTATCTCAAAATGTTATGATGGATCTAAAATGGCTGCTGAAACGATTTCGACATAATTTACCGATGCACTTTAGAAGCTCATATCTCAGGATATATAAAGAGTTATATGGTGTACAACCTATCAAATTAAAGAACTTTGAGTCTAGTTTCTAAATCTTCAAATTATTTGGATATTTGGACAAGACGTTATGGGTGTTTAAACATAAGGCGTCCGACAAGGAACAATTTTAATGGGATGTACAACTTGATAGCACAAGTGCAAGGTACAACTCGACAAAGCACAGATAGACTCTTTTATACACGGATTTAGCTCATTTTTCTTCATTTCTTCAAAATATGGACGATTTTTGGATAACTTCAAGAGGGGATTTTCACCATCAATGTAAAGGTAAGTTATCCTCACCTATTTTGAGTTAAGCACATTAATTATGTATGGATTTGAGCATGAAAATTGTAGAAGAATTGATGATTTATGCCTAGGGATTTGAAAATAAGATTTGGTGATTTGAGGGGTCAAATGAACTCCGATTTTGGTAAATTTTATATGTATGTACTCGTGGAGAGACGAGGAATTCGGTGATATGACTTTCGTAATTTTCTGAGAAGTGGGCCCGAGGCTCGGATTTTGTAAATTTCGTGATTTTTTATATTTTTACAGTTTTTTAGATTGGGTTATATTCCCTTAGATTATTGTAATATATTCGTTGTGGTTTTGTCAAGATTCGACGTGCGAGGTCTATTCGAAAGGAAAGGGCATTGCGGAGTTGACTTTTGGCCGTTTTGAGGTGAGTAATAGATGTAAATGCTGTTCTGAGGGTTTGAAACCCCAAACTTTCACATCTTAATGCTATATTAAGGAATGACATGCACCCCATGGTGAGTGCGGGATCGGATACTATTGGGGATTGTGACTTGGTCCTGTTGGAAACACGTTCTCAATGCAATATACTAAAACGTGTGTTCTTTTGTATAGGTTTTGATGAATGACAAACGAAGCGAAAATTGATATATGACGAAGTTCAAGAAACAAGCGCACAATCGATATACAACGAGATTCAAGCTCAAGACAAAGTATTATAGTTTAATTGAGTCATTCTTAATTGTGATCTTGATCCTACAATGAATCGTAACATGGCTTCTCTCATAAAACTATTTTCAAAATCATGCATATATAATTTAATGTCAAATGATTTTAAATCATGAAATCTGGACTAAGATAATCGATTATGTACTTATGATAATCGATTGTTTTAAGCCAAGACTGCATGACAATCGATTGTGAACTAATGACAATCGATTGTGAGTAACACAGTGAGCATCAGGTTTTTCAAACCTGCATGACAATCGATTGTGAACTAATGACAATCGATTGTAACTGAGGCAGTGTCCATCAAAGTTTTTCAAAACTCAGAATAATCGATTATGAACTAATGGTAATCGATTATGTTGAGACAGTGTCTTCCAGTGATTTTCAAATTTATTAAATAATCGATTGTTTCATTGGACAATCGATTGTCAAAGAGACAGTGTCTAAAATGTTTTTCGAAAACTGATAAGTAATCGATTGTTGACTTTGTGCAATCGATTGTGAAGCTGACCGTTGTCGTAAAGTTTTCAAATACCGTCAGGTAATCGATTATTGATTCTGTATAATCGATTGTTTTGATTAAAATCCGGAAAAGATTTTTTGAACGTTATTAGGTAATCGATTATTGATTTTGTATAATCGATTGTTTTGATTAAAATCCGGAAAAGATTTTTTGAACGTTGCTGAGTAATCGACTGTTGATTCTGGACAATCGATTGTTTGTGGTAAAATCTGGAAAGGATTTTTTGAACGTTGCCAGTAACCGATTATGGATTGTAAGTAATCGATTATCAAGCGTAAAATCTGGGATTGAATTTTGATCTGACTGGCATACAATCGATTGTTGGGGTTTGACAATCGATTGTCAGTGAGTAAAATCAGCAACTCTTAATTGGCAATTAGGCAACGGTAATGCCAAGTTTTTCAACTATAAATACAGCTTCATTTCAGTGTTTTAAACACAACAACATACTACAACTGATCATTACATTGCTATAAGCTTGCATACTTTTGTTTATCATTTTATATTCAATTTCATAAAGCTTTTGAGAGCCATATTCTTGTCCAAAGTTGTTGTGATCTAGAGCTTACTTCTTTTACTCATATCTACTCATTAAGGAGTATTTTGTTTGAGTGTTTAGTGTTTTATACACTTGTAAGAGAATTATAATTCTCTTGTTGTAAGGAACTTGTGTTTCCTTGGTTGAAGTCTTGGAGTGTTGTATCTCCGAGCAAAGGTGTTAAGGCTTGTGTCCTTAAGTTGTAAACGTTTGTTGAGCACCCGTAAGCTTAACAAGTTAGTGGAAAATCTCGAGAGAGTCTCTCGGGGACTTGACTAGCCACGTGTTGTGGTGAACCAGAATATATCGGTGCGTTCTTTCCTTTTTGTTTATTTAACGCACTTATTTATTTCCTGCAAATTTTAATTTCCGCAAGTTTACGCTAAATTTTATTATAACGCTATTCACCCCCCCCTCTAGCGTTAAGCGCTTTATCTAACAATTGGTATCAGAGCCCAACTCTCTGAAAACTTAACAGTTTGAGAGAACCATCCATGGCTTCTACTCGTGATTCTTTTGCAGGAATTGATGAAGGACAGTGCTCCACACGACCACCTCTATTCAACGGTACAAATTACATGTACTGGAAGGAGAGGATGAAGATCTTCATTCAGTCCAACAGCTTTCACCTTTGGAAGGTGATAATGAAGGGAAACCAAATTCCAACAAAGAAGGTGGAAAACGAATGGGTTCCCAAGTCCGAGGATGAGTATGACGCGGATGACATCCGAAAAGTTCAAAATAATGCTAAAGCAATTAATTTATTATATTGTGCTGTTAATGCTGACAATTACAGGAAAATATCGTGCTGCACAACGGCAAAGGAGATGTGGGACAAGCTAGAAGTTACGTACCAAGGTACGGACCAGGTAAGGGAAGCAAAAATTGATTTCCTAACCCATTCGTATGAACTATTTCACATGAAGGAAGGTGAAAAGGTGGACGAAATGTTTGAGCGATTTTCAATAATCGTAAATGACCTACATGCTCTCAAGAAAACATTCACGGATAGAGAGCTCGTGCGAAAAGTTCTTAGAACTCTCACACCGGCATGGAGATCAAAGGCCGATGCAATTCAAGAATCCATTCGCGTTTCAAACGTCACCATCGACGCACTAAGAGGTAACCTTAAGACCTATGAATCTACTATTCTTAACCCTTTTGTTGATGATCAAAGGAGGCAAAGAATAGCTCTAAAGGCGAGCACAAGCCATCCGCAAATTGATGCGGAAGGAGACAACGAGTTTGGACTCGTTATCAAAAGATTTCAAAAGTTCATGCGCAAGGAGTATGAACGCAAGGGCAAAAAGCAAGGCGAACAAATCAAGTGCTATGAATGTGGTGAAACCGGGCACATCAAATCAAATTGCCAAACATCAAAAAGGAGAAGAAACCTTTTATAAAGCAACGTGCATACATTTCTTGGGGAGGCGACTCCGGAGATGAGTCAAGCGAAGGAGAAGAAGACGAAGCAGCAAATCTTTGCCTTATGGCACAAGAAGACAACAAAGATGAGGTATGTCAAATTTCGTCTAAAAACTTCTTTACTCTTGAAGAAATGCGAACTGCTTCTGATGAATTATATGCTGAGTTTATTAAGGCTTCAAAAACTGTTAAGGGCGTAAAAGAAAATGCTTCTCTAAAAGAAAAAGATTTTCAAAAACAGCTTTCTTTAAAAGAAAAGGATTTAGAAAAACTGGTTTTAGAAAATGAGAAGCTGAAAGAGGAAAACAAGTTCTTTGGAAAAAGAAGTTCCGATAAGCCCGAAAGCTCTACTAGAAATTGCACTTCTTGTTTGCATCTTAAGAATGAAGTAAGTAGGCTTAAAGGCACATTAGATAAGTTTAATTCTTCACACAAAAACTTGAATGATGTTCTTGTTAACTTGAAATCAACCAAGCATGGAATAGGCTTTAAGAATGAAGAAAAGGTTGAAGCTAAACCCCAACAACCTAGAGCTCAACCTAGGATTAACAATAGAAATGCTTATCCTAGAAACAACAACTCTAGAGCCAATATGCATGCTAGACAAAATGCTGAACTTCTTAGAAGACCTAGGAATGACTTACCACCTAGAAATAGTCACCCTAGAAATGATGCATACTTTAGGCCAAATTTTGAACCCCTTAGAAGACCTAGCAATGTCCCTCAATCGAGAAACAATCACTCTAGAAATGTTGCCCATCCTAGAGCTCATAGTAGGAGAATAATTCTCATGAAATGCGAAATAGTCATAGTGTTCAAAATAGAGTAAGAAATTTTCATCCGTCTAGTTACTATGAACCTAGAAGGATGCATAACCCAAATGTGACTTGTCATTGTTGTAGACATATTGGTCATATTGTTCCTGCATGCTTTACACGTCATAGACATACTACTCAATCGCATCATTATAATATGCCTAACCCCCAAGGACCCAAGATGGCATGGGTACCTAAAGAACATTAATTTGTTTTGTAGGTGTGCTTGAAGGGATCAAGTGTACTATGGTACCTTGATAGTGGATGCTCCAAGCATATGACGGGAGATGAATCCAAATTCCTTCAATTAGAGCACAAAGAAGGAGGAAGTGTTATCTTCGGTGATAACAATAAAGGAAAGATCATCGGCATCGGCTCGGTCGATAAGGATGAAAAATCCTCTATTAAGCATATATTACTTGTTAAAGGATTAAAGCATAATCTCTTGAGCATAAGCCAATTGTGTGACAAGGGAAATCTTGCTTTATTTGATTCGGATGAATGCTTAGTGTTCAGACGTAGTGATTTCAAAATTATCCTCCGTGGTTTTAGAGTGGATAATATTTATATGGTTGATCTTGCTAATTCCTCACCCGATTATGTTGATTGTCTAATGAGTAAAGAGGATGATACTTGGCTATGGCATCGTAGAGTAGCACATATCAATATGCATCTTTTGAACAAATTGATTTCTCAAAACTTAGTTGTTGGTCTTCCCAATTTAATATTTGAAAATGACTCTATTTGTGACTCGTGTCAAAAGGGGAAGCAAACAAAAGCATCTTTCAAATCTAAAAACATTTATTCAACTTCTAGACCATTGCAATTGCTTCATATGGATTTATTTGGTCCCTCTCGCATTGAAAGTCTAGGAAGAAATAGATATGCTTTTGTGATTGTTGATGATTACTCGAGATTTACTTGGACTTTATTTCTTGCCAATAAAAGTGATGCTTTTCAAAATTTTAAATATTTTCTTAAGCGTGTTCAAAATGAGAAAGAAACAACCGTCACTTCAATTAGAAGTGATCATGGGGGAGAGTTTGATCACAATCTCTTTGCGGACTTTTGTGACGAACTCGAAATCGAGCATACCTTTTCTGCTCCATGTACACCACAACAAAATGGGGTGGTGGAAAGGAAAAATAGGTGTCTCGAAGAGATGGCTAGAACCATGCTCGACGAAGCTAAGATACCCAAACATTTTTGGGCGGACGCCGTGAGTACCGCTTGCTATGTTCTAAATAGAGTAGTAATTCGGCAGATACTCATGAAAACCCCCTATGAACTTTATAAGGGTAGAAAACCAAATATTTCCCATTTTAGAGTTTTTGGTTGCAAATGTTTTGTTCATAACAATGGCAAAGACCAATTGGGTAAATTTGATGCTAAGTCGGATGAAGGTATTTTCATTGGATATTCCTCACGTAGTAAAGCATATAGGGTCTCTAATAAAAGAACCCAAATTGTGGAGGAATCCCCTCATGTTTTATTTTCCGAAAATAATGCTCGCTTGGCGAGAAAAGATTCCGGTTTTGATCTTGCAGGTATCTTAGATAGCTTGAAAGACAAAATACAAGAGGAACCACCCAAGGAAAATAAAGATGAAACTGAGGAACAACCAACGGAAGAAGCGCCACAATTGGAAAAAGAAACAAAAGTGCCAAATGAGTGGAGGACGATCAAAGATCACCCTCTTGAACAGGTAATTGGAGACGTCGGAGGAAAGGTAAGTACCTGAAACTCTCTTAAGAACACTTTAGGACACACTTCTTAAGAGCTCACGTTTTCACTTGGCAACACTAGTTTAAGTTATTACTTCTTTACAAATTACTGACTTGAGCGTCGGAGACGTTTAATTCTATTTTGCAGGTATCGCCCTAAAAGATAGGGGGAATTATAATGTTTTGGCACAGAACAATCGATTGTTCCAAGCAAATAATCGATTATTTTACTGTGCTGAAAATCGATTAGCAGTATCACTAATCGATTGTTTATGGTTTATGTTCATTATGCAGTTTTGTTTAATAATTGATTCCTTAAATTGCATAATCGATTTCAGTCACAGCCATTCAGCAATGCTTTTCCAAAACAATCGATTATTCCACATTTGACAATCGATTATTTCATGTCAGAAATTTAAACTCTTGTTACCGTTTGGCTCCTCAATCGATTTGTGTCAGTTCCAAGTCAGATCATAACTCTTCAACAATCGATTATTGCATCTCAACAATCGATTGTCTAACGGTCAGTGAATTTATTTTACTGTTTCTGATTGATTTGGCTTTAAATTCTCAGCAGATCTCTTCCATAAATGATAAGCCACTCTCCCCTCTATAAATAGGCTTCATATATGTTCATATTCATTCACTCAAGCATCAATTTTAGCTTTCAAAATATCAAATTCTCTCTAATCCTTTGCAAAATCCAGCAGCTTTCATTAAAAATGTCGGGCCGTCACGCAAAACGTTCCCGTTCTGCTAGGCACGGCGCATCCGCCTCTGCTGCCCCTCCTCGTCCGAACTATCCCTATCAAGATAGTTTCGTTCTATATTTTAATTTCGACATCGAGCTTACTCGATTCTTAACCAAATTTGAAAAGCGTGACATTCTTCCACCCCGCTTTTCAACCCACAAGTATCTTGAATCATTTGGGCCTGCTGCAAATATGCTCAAAAATTCTCAACTTCTTGACTTTTTACTCCTTACCCATCCTTACATCAATACTACATTGGTTCAAGCATTTTATTCCAACCTCCATGAGGATGATGATGGTGAGCTTGTCACCAACATTAATGGTGTTCAAATTCTTCTTTCCGATGAAAATCTTCATACCATCGCCCGTCTTCCTCAAAATGGTGAAGACATTTTTCGGTACACCGGAGAGGCCGGAGCCCTTTTTGATGAAACAGCCCTCTTACACCAAATCGGTCTTACTTCTTATGATCCAAATCTTTCTTCCCGTCGTCCTACAATTACGGGAATGGATCCCAATTATCGGTTGATTTTCTATTTCATCACCCGAGTCCTCAAGCCTCGTAAGCATAACCATACCACCATTTCCCAAGAAGACACCAAGCTCATGCATGCCATAATAACCGGAGCTAACATCAATTGGTGTCGGCTTATCAAAATTCACATGCGTGACGCTATCGCAGATGATAGGCCTCTTCCTTATGCTCTCCTCATCAAGAACTTTCTAGAAGCCACCGGATTCGTCACTGGAAGTGGTCCTCTCAAAAAGAGTACCAAAAAGTGGGAAATTTCGGAATCCTCCTTTCATCATGACAGTGATCATGTAGCGCCTGCTCCTCCTCCAACCCGTCGTGCTCCTCTGCCTCAAGAGCCTTCCCTCCAATTCAGTTCCGACCAAATGCTTCATTGACCTCTTCTTTCGTTCAATTAACTCACGAGATCCATGGATATTTTGACCACGTTCATTATCCATATGCGGGTCTTGTTCCATATGAAGCAGCGTCGGATGATGAGGCGGAAGATGATGAATGAATAATTGTAGTTTTTAAGTTTGTTTTTATATGTTGTATTGTCTTCCCTGTTGCTGTAATTCTTTCCAATAAATAAACAAGTTTTATTTACATCTTTGGCATCTTCTTCTTTTATTTTTGCTAATGGCAAAAGGGGGAAGATAACGGGTATGATGCACTCTCAAATAATAAGCTTAAATTGAGGGGGAATTCTCAAATTGAGGGGGAACAAATTGCATACTTGTTGCATGTATGTACTTGTCTTGATATCAAATTGAGGGGGAACAAATTGCATACTTGTTGCATGTATATACTTGTCTTGAATCGTCACTATAAATTGCTTGTCTTGCATATCTCGCTTAATGTTTGCCATTATCAAAAAGGGGGAAATTGTTGGAAACACGTTCTCAATGCAATATACTAAAACGTGTGTTCTTTTGTATAGGTTTTGATGAATGACAAACGAAGCGAAAATTGATATATGACGAAGTTCAAGAAACAAGCGCACAATTGATATACAACGAGATTCAAGCTCAAGACAAAGTTTTATAGTTTAATTGAGTCATTCTTAATTGCGATCTTGATCCTACAACTTGACTCGTAACATGGCTTCTCTCATAAAACTATTTTCCAAAATCATGCATATTTAATTTAATGTCAAATGATTTTAAATCATGAAATCTGGACTAAGATAATCGATTATGTACTTATGATAATCGATTGTTTTAAGCCAAGACTGCATGACAATCGATTGTGAACTAATGACAATCGATTGTGAGTAAGACAGTGAGCATCAAGTTTTTCAAACCTACATGACAATCGATTGTGAACTAATGACAATCGATTGTAACTGAGGCAGTGTCCATCAAAGTTTTTCAAAACTCAGAATAATCGATTATGAACTAATGGTAATCGATTATGTTGAGACACTGTCTTCCAGTGATTTTCAAATTTATTAAATAATCGATTGTTACATTGGACAATCGATTGTCAAAGAGACAGTGTCTAAAATGTTTTTCAAAAACTGATAAGTAATCGATTGTTGACTTTGTGCAATCGATTGTGAAACTGACCGTTGTCGTAAAGTTTTCAAATACCGTCAGGTAATCGATTATTGATTCTGCATAATCGATTGTTTTGATTAAAATCCGGAAAAGATTTTTTGAACGTTATTGGGTAATCGATTATTGATTTTGTATAATCGATTGTTTTGATTAAAATCCGGAAAAGATTTTTTGAACGTTGCTGAGTAATCGATTATTGATTCTGGACAATCGATTGTTTGTGGTAAAATCTGGAAAGGATTTTTTGAACGTTGCCAGTAATCGATTATGGATTGTACGTAATCGATTATCAAGCGTAAAATCTGGGATTGAATTTTGATCTGACTGGCAGACAATCGATTGTTGGGGTTTGACAATCGATTGTCAGTGAGTAAAATCAGCAACTCTTAATTGGCATTTAGGCAACGGTAATGCCAAGTTTTTCAACAATAAATATAGCTTCATTTTAGTGTTTTAAACACAACAACATACTACAACTGATCATTACATTGCTATAAGCTTGCATACTTTTTTTTATCATTTTATATTCAATTTCATAAAGCTTTTGAGAGCCATATTCTAATCCAAAGTTGTTGTGATCTAGAGCTTACTTCTTTTACTCATATCTACTCATTAAGGAGTATTTTGTTTGAGTGTTTAGTGTTTTATACACTTGTAAGAGAATTATAATTCTCTTGTTGTAAGGAACTTGTGTTTCCTTGGTTGAAGTCTTGGAGTGTTGTATCTCCGAGCAAAGGTGTTAAGGCTTGTGTCCTTAAGTTGTAAAGGTTTGTTGAGCACCCGTAAGCTTAACAAGTTAGTGAAAAATCTCGAGAGAGTCTCTCGGTGACTGGACTAGCCACGTGTTGTGGTGAACCAGAATATATCGGTGCGTTCTTTCCTTTTTGTTTATTTAACGCACTTATTTATTTCCTGCAAATTTTAATTTCCGCAAGTTTACGCTAAATTTTATTATAACGCTATTCACCCCCCCTCTAGCGTTAAGCTCTTTATCTAACAGGTCCATCCCGTGTGATGTTTATACTATACTGGTGATTGATACACATACTTTATTGATATTACTGGGCTCGGTGCCATGTTTGGGGCCTTGTGCCGACTTGTAAAATTTCTGGGCTTGGTGCCATGTTTGGGGCTTGTGCAGACTTTCATATCGTAACGCTCTATTAAGGCATGACACGCACCCCATGGCGAGTACGGGATCAGATACTACTGGGGATTGTGACTTGGTCCATCCCTTGTGATGTTTATACTCTACTGGTGATTGATACACATACTTTATTGATATTACTGGGCTTTTTTCCATGTTTCGGGCCTTGTGCGGACTTGAAAAATCCTTTGAGGATTGGTATTACTGCTTAGCATTATTTGCATCTCATTTAATTTCAGTCTAAGGTTTTAAGTGTTGTTTTGCAAACTCAGCCATAATTCTAAGCGTGGTAACAATGACACTCTATGTTATACTTGAAATAGTGGTAACAATGACAATGTAATATATAATTGGAACAGTGGTAACAATAGCACTGTGATATAAATTGGTCAGTTAACAATGGCTGACCGGCCAGGTAACAATGACTGACCAAGATATTGTGCTTGGGCTATACGAGCCCCTCCGGAGTCTGTACACACCCCCAGTGAGCACCTTCGATGATAAATAAATATATGGATGGCTCGGGCTGCACACCGCAGTGGGTACTGGAATGTACCATCATATGCATTGCATTGCATTCATGTATTTGTATCTATACTGTTGTTTAGCTGCTCAGTTCCATGTGTTGCAGTATATTGGATTTTAGCTTACCTTGTGTATTTACTGTGACTTCTTATCTTCGGACTGCATTTTATTGTGTTACTCACTGGTAGTCTCGGGCATAGTAGATCCAATTGATTAGCGGATCCAGCATTTCGGGAGTATCAAGGTAGCTGCACGGCATTTGCAGCATTGATTTCTTCCCTCCTATACTATCCTTTTTATTTCCACATTTTTTGATTGTGGATACACTATGTATCAGGGTGATATTATGTATTGTAGAGGCTCATATTCATGAGATTTGGTCCTAGTGAGATTATATTGTGTATTTTGTTAAATTCTTCAGTACATTAATCTCGACTTAATTGATATTTCTTTCCACTATTTTTGATAAATTGGGTTAAGTGTTGAATAGTGGTTGGGCTTGCCTAGTAGTGTGTTGGGCTCCATCAAGACCACGATTTGGGTCGTGAAAAGTTGGTATCAAAGCCTAGGTTACTTGGTCTCACGAGTAATGAGCCGGTTTAGTAGAGTCTCGCAGATCGGTACGGAGACGTTTGTACTTATCCTCGGGAGGCTGCAGATCCTTTAGAAAAACTTCACATTCTTCAAATCGTATCGTGCGTCCTTGATTCAGCTTGAAAAAGTAACTTTTACAGTTCCTTCCACATATTCGTATGCGCGAACGACTGCTCAGTATTACATGTGCCTTGATTGCTTGTAATTACCCAATCGAGGGGCGAGGTGTAATCTCTATGAATTTGCTATTAGGCCAGTCTAGACGACTTGATGCCGGATCTTTGCCTATGTCTTGAGCACCGAGGTGCTGATTCTGTCAGCAAGTGTTTTGAACTTATATGTTCGGTGTTGTCCCTATTAGTGGGAATGATGGATGGATAGCTACGTGATGAGTATGTTACAACTCCGAGATGTATTTATATAAGTTGTAAGTGACGATGGAGACCTGCTGGATGATAGATGGCTATTAAGTGTTTGATTTTCATTGTGATGCTTTTTCAAGTTATTGATGTGTTGTTAGGATAGTTTGGTGATTCTCTGGCAGGTGGATAAGCCCAATTACAGAGGAAAATCTGCCGAACAATTTGAAAATTTTGGGACTTGGTAAAAAAAGTGTCGCTTAAAGATTGGGCTTAACTGTGGGGTGAGTGAATGCAAAAAATATTGCAGAAGAGTTGAAATTTCCGATGATTCATGTTTTCATAAGCTTATGAAAGAATGAGTTTAATCTCACCATGGTATTACGGCAGCAATAGAGTATATGTTTTGTGATCTGTGGCTTCGAGAAAAGTTGGGGAGTTTGCTATTGACTAGATAATGGTACGATTATGTGCTATATTGGTTCCAGTTCGAGGCATATTGGTGAATCAGCTCTGGTGGCGAAAATTGGTCCGAAGATGGCACGAGTGAGGAGAACTTTGACAAAGGCTACATGGTGCTTCATAGATGTGTGAGAATTACAATATGTCTTAAGCTGTCGTTAGTAAAGAATGCTCGGTGGATGAAGTGGGAAGATGCTTGGTTGTATTGGAATGAGGTCATACCCTGGGGTGTCAGAGTGCTAATGAGGTACGGGTGGTTATGTTAGTTGGATCAGGTTAATTTGAATTTGAATAAGAGTAAATTACTTGAGAGAATGGTTCTAATGTGTTCGAGAGTCGGGTAATAGTGGCTTTGAGCTAAGTGGGAGAGTCCCGCCGCTTATAATTGGGTTGCATGGTTAGTTACCTGCGTGAATTCTAGTTATTAGCATATTGATGGGTTATTGCAGCAACAGAAAAGGACCATGAGTGTAATTTGAGTATATAAATTGTTGAATGCATGCTATGGTTAGCCTTATTGGCTCATGTTCAGAGTTGAGGGAAGATTCATGAATTATGTCTCGTATAGGTGTAGGCTTCGAGGTAAATGATCCCTCTTGGTGCTTTATTGAGAGGATATTCATATGCTATAAATTCAATAGAGTTTGTTGCATTCGGGGCCAAGTCAGACCCGGGTGGATCTCAATAGCGGTCTTAGTGAATTCAAGAGGTAAAGTGTGGTGCCCGATGATTCTGAGTCTATACGTACAGTTAAGAGTCAAGCTTTTGAAGCAGCTTATGCAGAAAGTGTTTTGACTTGAGGTGTAGCATTTGAGAGACATAAAATTGTCATGGTTTTTAAGATAGCATGGTATCATGATTTAAGGTCACCCAGGGTGAGTATGGTTGGAATAAGTCAGGTGTTGAAGGGAGATGTTATTATTTCTAAGGCAATCAAGGATAAACTAGAAGGAATTAGATTGATTAGCCATAGTTGAGTTGGCATATTGTTGTCAGTGATCGGTTCGTTCAGCGTGATCGAGTTATGTATGTGATTTGTGGCGGTTCGTCTGAGGCTTGCCGACCGTAGTGATTGATGTTTTTCTGAATCATTCTTCTGTTAGGGCCTGTTATGAGTAGGCGGGTCCCGAAAAGAGTTATGGTGTCTTGGACCACTACTTAGATATTGGCATATGAGGCGATTCGTTCAGCGTGATCGAGTTATGCATGTTATTTTTGGCGGTGCATGTGAGGCTTGCCGACCGTAGTGATTGATGTTATTCTGAATCATTCTTTTGTTAGGGCCTGTAATGAGTAGGCGGGTCCCGAAAAGGGTTATGGTGGATTGGACCACTACTTAGAGATTGACATATTAGGCGATTTGTTCAGCGTGATCGAGTTATGCATGTGATTTGTGGCGGTGCGTGTGAGGCTTTCCGACTGTAGTGATTGATGTTATTCTGAATCATTCTTCTGTTAGGGCCTGTTATGAGTAGGCGGGTCCTATAAAGGGTTATGGTGGCTTGGACCACTACATAGATATTGGCATATTAGGCTATTCGTTCAGCGTGATCGAGTTATGCATGTGATTTGTGGCGGTGCGTGTAAGGCTTGCCGACCATAGTGATTGATGTTATTCTGAATCATTCTTCTGTTAGGGCCTATTATGAGTAGGCGGGTCCCGAAAAGGGTTATGGTGGCTTGGACCACTACTTATAGATTGTCATATTACACGATTCGTTCAACATGATCGAGTTATGCATGTGATTTGTGGTGGTGCGTGTGAGGCTTGCCAACCCTAGTGATTGATGTTTTTCTGAATCATTCTTCTGTTAGAGCCTGTTATGAGTAGGAGGTTCTCGGAAAGGGTTATCGTGGCTTGGACCACTAGTTAGAGATTTGCATATTCGACGGTTATGAGAATTCGCCCTCTACTTTGCTATAGTTCTCCTGAAGTGAGTTAAATGGAAAGTCTTATGTGATGAAGTTTTAGCCTATAGTTGGTTCCAAATTTGTGATGGAGATCACGTCTATCGTATATTGGCACATGAGGTGCAGTGAGTGGTATGGAATTTGAAGTAAGGACCAAGGTCACAGTTTGGTCAATGAATGTGATTCAAGAGCTCGGATGAGCAGGAAAGGAGTTTCAGTATTTTGAGTAAGATGGGTATTGGCATCAATATCACCTGAGATCGGTGTTCTGTGAGAAAGCCCTTGCATCTTGGTTAGGGATTCCTAATCGCTTTCAGGTTTAGTGCAGCTGGTGGTTTGAATATGCAGGTCAGGTAATTATTTCGGAAGATGGTGGGAGCTTGTCCCACAGGAAGATTGTATACGTGTGACATGTAGTCACTTGATTAATTAGAAACTTAAAACAAGTACGAGGATTTTGGTAATATCATCCATTTGAGAATTTTTGCCTGGAGGGCACTCTTTTTATTGGGTTATGGACTTCTGAAAGACTATTGGCCTAGCTTGGCACGATCAGGATTTACTTGAGGTCGGTGGATAGATATAAATGTGGAAGTGAGTCTTACGTCAGGCTAATTGTGTTTATTTCAGATATATGCTCTTTATGGAAGGATAGTCACGGTCTTATTTCGTGGTCAGTTAATTCATGTAAAGATATATTGCACCGTATGAGTTGTGAGACGGCTTGGTAAATTCCTTATGTGATGAGGTTCCGCTCAACGGTGATTTTATATGAGCAGGATGGCTCTTGAGACTTAGATCATATATCACACCTCAGTTATGCTTCAGTTTATAGCCTATAGCGCTATATGTTTCCTTGGGTGTGATATTATTCACCTTAGTGTGTTTATGACTGATATTCGGTATTTTGATGTGATGAGCCATTTAGCTCGACACATATCTCCTTATGTGAGTTCTATATGTGGATCAGGTCACACGCCGCCATGGGTATTGTTTGGATCGGGTTGGGCGCCGCAATAATGTGATGTTCAGTTTAGTGCCCATATTTGCTTTTGTGTGTTCTGTTTACCTGTTTTATGAGGAAGTCTATGTTAGTGTGCTAGTTGAGTAGTTCCTTCTAGAGTTCACCTTCCTTTTGTATAGCGTTCCAATTGATAGCATACTTGCGCATTGTGGCATCTTGTGGGATTTTTGATTTTGTCTGAGATGGCTTATTGCCTGAGCAGTTCGTACTGGGTGAGATGAGGATACTAGATTTGGGGTCAGTGCATACTGATTATATGAAGTATATTATAGAGCAAAGATCATTATTTAGTTTGGGACAAGGTAATGGAACTTGTCAGGAGTGTAGATCCACTGAATTGTTGATTCAGCAGTTGGTTGTGAATTTTGGCACATCTCTTCAGTCGTATCGGTGTTGAAAAAAAACTAGAGCAAGTCCTGTGTAGGTTATGAGAGGCAATGGGAGCATCAAATTTGTGGAATTTCGACTATTATGTTTAAAGAATTTTATTGTGGTCCTATGAGTAAAGTGATGCAAAGTGTGAATTCAGCAAAGTTATGTAGTCATGGTTGGGTACATCGTGTTGATATTGATATGGTGGTCGTATCATGGAAACAGGCTTGGCAGGAAATTCAGGATGTTGGAATTGGTCCTTATGGCTTATTTGCTTGAATAATAAGTATATCTACAGAATTATCGAGCTAATGTGCTCAACTGAGTAGTGGTAGCACAGGAATGTGCATGATGTGTTAAACAAGTGATTTCACAGCATTGATTTCTTCCCTCCTATCCTATCTTTTTTATTTTCGCATTCATAGACTTTGGATACACTATGTATCGTGGAGATATTTTGTATTCTAGAGGCTCATATTCGTGACACCAGGTCCTAATGAGATTATATTGTGCATTTCGTTAGATTCTTCAGTACTTTAATCTTGACCTAATTGATATTTCTTTCCGCTATTTTTGGTAAATTGGGTTACGTTTTGAATAATGGTCGGGCTTGCCTAGTAGTATGCTAGGCTCAATCACGATCGGGATTCGGGTCGTGACAAGAATTGACTGAAGCTCCACCACAAGTCAAAGTGGCATCAAAAGAAGGAATAGGTGATGGAACGGGTCCTTCCACTCATGGAAACTTGATAGGGGGAACTAATCAGGGAGAAAATAATCAAATTCCCGAAAACAACATGTTCATAACTTGTTCCTGAGCAACAAAATATGGGACCGAAATCTATTAGAAACCAGTTGGTTCTAAAACCTCACAAGTATCAAAGGCATTGGGAACATTGTGAATGATCCAACATCTGGAGTCAAAACTAGATCACATGTAAAGAATCTGTGTAATTTTGATATTTTTTCCTATCTCTTATTGAACCTAAAAATATTGTTGAAGCTTTGCAGGATGCAAATTGAGTGAATCTGATGTCGGAAGAACTCAACCAATTTGAAAAAAGTCAAGTTTGGCATCTAGTTCCAAGACCTAAGGACATATCAGTCATTGGTACAAAATGGGTCTTTAGAAAATAACTTGATGAAGATGGAACAGTTACAAGAAACATGGCAAGGCTGGTAGTTCATGGCTACAGCCAAAAGGAGGACATTGAATATGATGAGTCATTTACTCCAGTTGCACGACTAGAGGCAACTATACTTCTCATAGCCTTTGCAGCACACATGGAATTCTTTCTCCATCAGATGGATGCCAAAAGTGCCCTCCTGAATGGCTACCTAAAGGAAAAAGTGTTTGTGAAGCAACCCCCAATGTTTGAAAGGAAGGAATCTCCTGAGCATGTGTACAAGTTAGACAAGGCTCTATATAGGCTCAAGCAGGACCTAAGAGCTTGGTATGAACGGCTATCTAAATTTCTCATACAACATGGTTGCAAAATAGGTAAAATTGACAGTATCTTGTTCTTAAGGGAAAAAGGTAAAGACCTTCTTATTTAGCAAATATATATTGATGACATAATATTTGGGGTCACTACTGATAGGTTTAGTAAGGACTTTGAAAAACTAATGGGGAGTAAGTTTGAAATGAGCATGATGGTTGAACTTAACTTCTTCTTAGGCTTGTAGATCAAACAAAGTCTAAATGGAACCATGATCCATCTGCATAAGTATACAAAAGAATTAATCAAAAAGTTTAAGATGGATGATCCTAAAGAAGTAGACACACCTATTGCAAATGCCACAAAATTAGATATCGATGAACTTGGTTCATCAGTTGATCAAAAGTTGTTTAGGGGTATGATTGGTTCACTTTTGTATCTTACTGTCAGCAAACCTGACATTGTTTTCAGTGTTTTGCTATATGCTCATTTTCAGGAAAATCCAAAAGAGTCTCACTTGACTATTGTCAAGACGACACTAAGATATCTAAAAGTCATAACTGATATGTGTCTTTGGTATCCCAAAGGGTGTAATTTCAATCTAGTAGGATATGCTAATGATGATTATGTAGGTTTCCTAGTAGATAGGAAGAGCACCTCAAGTATGGCACACTTCCTTGTTTCATGTCTTGTGTCATGGGCTACCAAAAAAACAAAATTCAGCATTTGATGAAACTAACATATAAAGTGTTCAATAAAAGAACTTTGTGTTTAGAAGAAAGTGTTCACGTAGTATTTCATGAAACTAACATTCTTTCTTAAAGACAAGAACATGAAGATGAAGCCATTGGACTGGTAAAATAATTGAATGAATCTCCACCACAAGTCAAAGTGGCATCGAAAGAAGGAACAAGTGATGGTACAAGTCCTTCCACTTAGGGAAACCTGACAGGGGGAACTAATCAGGGAGACATAGAATCAAATTCCCTAAAGGAACCTGTTCATGAACCTGTTCCTCAGAAACAGAATATTGTATAGAAATCTAGCAGAAACCAGTTGGTTGTGAAACCTCATATGTATCAATGGCATTGAGAACATTATCATTGATGCAACATCTGGAGTCAAAACTAGGTCATAGGTAAAGAATTTGTGTACTTTTTATGTTTTCCGATCTCTTATTAATCCTAAAAATGTAGTTGAAGCTTTTCAGGATGTATATTAGGTAAATGTAATGTAGGATGAACTCAACCAATATTAAAGAAGTCAAGTTTGGCATCTAGTTCCAAGAACTAAGCACAGATAAATCATTGGCACAAAATGGGTCTTTAGGAACAAACTTGACGAAAATGGAATAGATACAAGAAATATGGCAAGCCTGGTGGTTCAAAGCTACAGCCAAGAGGAAGGCATTGAATATGATGAGACATTTGCTCCAGTTGCAAGACTAGAGGCAATCAGACTCCTCAAAGCCTTTGCAGAACCCATGGAATTCACTCTCCATCAGATGGATGGCAAAAGTGCCTTCCTAAAGTGTTTGTGATACAACCCCAATGTTTTAAAGAAAGGAATCTCCTGGGCATGTGTACAAGTTAGACAAGTCTCTATATAGGCTCAAGCAGGCCCCAAGAGCTTGGTATGAACGGCTATCTAAATTCCTTCTAGAGCATGGTTGCAAAATAGGTAAAATTCACAATATCTTGTTCTTAAGGGAAAAAGGTAAAGACCTTCTTATTGTGCAAATATATTTTGATGACATAATATTTTGGGCCACTAGTGATAGGTTAAGTAAGGAATTTGCAAAACTAATGGAGAGTGAGTTTGAAATGAGCATAATAGGTGAGCTTAACTTATTCTTATGCTTGCAGATCAAACAAGTCCAAATGGAATAATGATCCATCAACAGAAGTATACAAAATATTTTATCAAAAATTTCAAGATGGAGGATTCTAATAAAATAGACACCTAACTGCCACTAAACTAGATGTCGATGAACCTGGTTTATCACTTGATCAAAAGTTGTATAGGGATATGATTGGTTGACCTTTGTATTTTACTGCCAGCAAACCTGACATTATTTTTAGGGTTGGGCTTTGTGCTTGTTTTCAGGAAAATCCAAAAGAGCCTCACTTGACTGTTGTCAAGAGGATACTAAGATATTTGAAAGGCACCACTGATCTGTGTCTTTGGTATCCCAACGGATGTAATTTCAATCTAGTAGGATATGTTGATGCTGATTATGTAGTTTTCCTAGTGGATAGAAAGAGCACCTCAAGGACGGCACACTTCCTTGGTTCATTCCTTGTGTCATGGGCTACCAAAAAAGAAAATTCAGCATTTGATGAAACTAACATATAAAGTGTTCAATAAAAGAACTTTGTGAGTAGAAGAATGTGTGCATGTAGTATTTGATGAAACTAACATTCTTTCTAAGAGACAAGAACATGAAGATGAAGCCATTGGACTGGTAAAATAATTGACTGAATCTCCACCACAAGTCAAAGTGGCATCAAAAGAAGGAACAAGTGATGGAACAGATCTTTCCACTTAGGGAAACCTGACATGGGGAACTAATCAGGGAGAAATAGAATCAAATTCCCTAAAAAACATGTTCGTGAACCTGTTCCTCAGCAACAGAACATAGAATAGACATCTAGCAGAAACCATTTGGTTGTGGAACCTCACAAGTATCAAAGGCATTGAGAACATTACCAGTGATCCAACATCTCGAGTCAAAACTAGATCAAAACTAAAGAATCTATGTACTTTTGATGTTTTCCTATCACTTATTGAACATAAAAATGTTTTTGAAGCTTTGCAGGATGCATATTGGGTGAATGCAATGTAGGATGAACTCAACAAATTTGAAAGAAGTGATGTTGGGCATCTAGTTCCAAGACATAAGGACAGATCAGTCATTGGCACAAAATGGGTCTTTAGGAAAAAACTTGATTAAGTTGGAATAGTTACAGGAAATAAGGCAAGGCTGGTGGTTCAAGGCTACAGCCAAGAGAAGGGCATTGAATATGATGAGACATCTTCTCCAATTGCAAGACCAGAGGAATCAGACTCCTCATAGCCTTTGCAGCACACATGGAATTCACTCTCAATCAGATGGATGTCAAAAGTGCCTTCCTGAATGGCTACCTAAAGGTAAAAGTTTTTGTGAAACAACCCCCAGTATTTTTTTAAAGAAAGGAATCTACTCAACATGTGTACAAGTTAGTCAAGGGTCTATATAGCCTCAAGCAGGTCCCAAGAGCTTGGTATGAGTGGCTATCTAAATTCCTTCTGGAGCATGGTTGCAAAATAGGTAAAATTGACAGAATTTTGTTCTTAAGGAAAAAAGGTAAAAACCTTCTTATTGTGCAAATATATGTTTATGAGATAATCTTTGGCCCCACTACTAATAGATTGAGTAAGGAATATTCAAAACTAATAGGGAGTGAGTTTGAAATGAGCATGATGGGTGAGCTTAACTTCTTCTTAGTTTTGCATATCAAACAAAGTCCAAATGGAACCATGATCTATCAGCACAAGTGTACAAAAGATTTAATCAAAATGTCTAAGATAGATAATTCTAAAGAAATAGACATACCTATTACAATTTCGACTAAATTAGATGTTGATGAACCTGGTTCATCAGTTGATCAAAAGTTGTATACGGGTATGATTGGTTCACTTTTGTATCTTACTGCCAGCAAACCTGACATTATATTCAGTATTTGGCTTTGTGCTTGTTTTTAGAAAAATCCAAAAGAGTCTCACTTGACTGCTGTCAAGAAGATACTAAGATATCAGAAAGGCACCACTGATATGTGTCTTTGGTATCCCGAAGGTTGTAATTTCAATCTAGTAGGATATGCTATTTCTGATTATGTAGGTTTCCTATTGGATAGGAAGAGCACCTCAAGTATGTCATACTTCCTTGGTTCATGTATTGTGTCATGGGCTACCAAGAGCAAAATTCAGCATTTGATGAAACTAACATATAAAGTGTTCAATAAAAGAACTTTATGTGTAGAAGAAAGTGCGCATGTAGTATTTGATGAAACTAAAATTCTTTTTGAGAGACAGGAACATGAAGATGAAGCCATTGCACTGGCAAAAGAATTGACTAAATCTCCACCACAAGTCAAAGTAGTATCAAAAGAAGGAACATGTGATGGAACAAGTCTTTCCACTCACGGAAAGCTGGCATGGGAACTACTCAGGGAGAAATAGAATCAAATTACCTAAAAGAACCTATTCATGATCATGTTCCTTAGCAACATAACATGGGAGAGACATCTAGTAGAAACTAGTTAGTTCTGAAACCTCACAAGTATCAATGGCATTGAGAACATTATCATTGATCCATCATCTTGAGTCAAAACTAGATCACGGCTAAAGAATCTATGTACTTTTGAGGTATTCCTATCTCTTATTGAACCTAAAAATGTTGTTGAAGCTTTGTAGGATGCAGATTGGGTGAATGCAATGCTCAACCAATTTGAAAGAAGTCAAGTTTGGAATCTAGTTCCAATATCTAAGGACAAATAAGTCATTGGCATAAAATGGGTCTTTAGGTACAAACATGGTGAAGATGGAACAATTACAAGAAATAAGGCAAGGCTATTGGTTCAAGGCTACAGCCAAGAGGAGGGCATTGAAAATGATGAGACATTTGCTCCAGTTGCAAGACTAGAGGCAATCAGACTCCTCACAGCCTTTGCAACATAAATGAAATTCACTCTCCTTCAGATGGATGTCAAAAGTGCCTTCCTGAATGGCTACCTAAAGGAAAATGTGGTTGTGACACAACTCCCAAGTGTTTGAAAGCAAGGGATCTCCTGAGCATCTGTACAAGTTAGACAAAGGTCTATATAGGCTCAAGAAGGCCCCAAGAGCTTGGTATGAACGACTATCTAAATTCCTTCTGAGAATAGTTACAAAATAGGTAAAATTGATAGTATCTTGTTCTTAAGGGAAAAATATGAAGACCTTCTTATTGTGTAGATATATGTTGATGACGTAATATTTGGGGCCACTACTGATAGGTTGAGTAAGGAGTTTGCAAAACTAATGGGGAATAAGTTTTAAATGAGCATGATGAGTGAGCTTAACTTCTTCTTAAGCTTGTAGATCAAACAAAGTCTTAATGGAACCATGAACCATCAGCAGAAGTATACAAAAGAATTAACAAAAAAGTTTAAATGGAGGATTCTAAAGAAATAGACACACCTATTGCAAATGCCACTAAATTAGATGTCCATGAACCTAATTCAGCATTTGATAAAAAGTTATATAGGGGTTTGATTGGTTCACTTTTGTATCTTACTGCCAGCAAACCGGACATTGTTTTCAGTGTTGGGCTTTGTGCTCGTTTTCAATAAAATCCAAAAGAGGCTCACTTGACTGCTATCAAGAGGATACAAAGATATCTGAATGGCATCATTTATATGTGTCTTTGGTATCTCAAAGGTTGTAATTTCAATCTAGTAGGATATGTTGGTGATGATTATCTAGGTTTCCTAGTGGATAGGAGGAGCACCTCGAGTATGGCACACTTCCTTGGTTCATGTCTTATGTCACGGGTTATCAAAAATCAAAATTCAGCAGCTCTATCTATTGCTGAAGCTTAGTATGTTGGTGTTGCTTCTTGTTGTGCTCAATTGCTATGGATAAAACAAAAGCTGGTAGATTTTGGAATTGAAGTGGGAAGTACTACAATATTTTGTGATAACACTAGTGCTCTAAGTATGACAAAGAACCATGTTCATCATAAAAGGACCAAGCACAAAGATGTTAGACACTACTTCTTAAGAGAGAACTATGAGAGATGATTGATTTCAATATAATTTTGTGCTAGTGATAAACTAATAGCTGACATCTTCACTAAAGCACTGAGTAGAGAAAACTTTTAGAGGAACAGGTTGGAATTAGAGATGATTAAGATCACCTAGAAGGTCCAGTTCAGAATTAACAATGAAAAAAAAGGGGAAAAAATATTTTTTTTTGCTTAGGAGTTATAACTTTGTGTAAATATCTAGCCAATTCTTACTTAGTCCCATACTTTAATCAGTATACTCTCGTGACATGTGTGTATATGACTCACTAATCTCTTACAACATTTTTCTATTATGACATTTGAGGCATGTTCAAGAGCGCTCTACTTGAAGAACCTGGTTCATCAGTATATGCTCATGAGAAAGCTCATGCATGTTTTCTATACTTTGCGTGATTCGAAAGATTGATTTTCCAATCATGAGAAGAAGTCCTACTTTTATCAAACTTCCAAAAATTATATTCGTTGAGCATTCAACTAGTTATGATCTCCTAGAATTGTAAAAACAGAGTTTTTGCCTAAAATCTAGCGATGCCTAATAATCACTAAAGAGACTCAAATTCTACTTTGATTAGACTCATAAATGGCTTCTAAAAAAGCTGTCGTTACCTCAATTAATTCTAATCACCTTTAAATACTCAACACCCTTCTTCATTATTTCATAACCGTCAAAAAACCCTCTTTAGTTCTTATAATTTCTTTTCTCTCAAAAATTCCCAAATCTTCTCCAGAAATAATTTACCATGACTAACCCCCAATACAATCCAGACACTCTTCCCACCAATATCCCCTTATAATATGTCTTTATCGACTCCTCCTAGTGTTTCCCTTAAACCTAGGTTTCCCCATAACTTCACCTGGTTCGATTATTGAGGAAACTCTAGCTGATATTCTGAAAAATGTTGGAGCTAGTTATGATCCAAAGAAGCACAAAGCTTCCTTAAAAAGGACTCCAACTGCTTCCAAGCCAACAAAGTGAAGCAAATAATCTCCAAAGCCTACAGTCCCCTCAATACCAAAGGGAAGAACTACTAGAAACAGGGTAAAAAAAAGTGAAGCAGAGTTACAAAAAGCTCTAGAAGAAAGTAGGAAAAAGAAGAAGAAGAAGGGAAAAGCAAAGGTTCTGGAAAGTTCTGAGACAGCAGAAGAAGAAGAAGAGGAGATGGAACTGGTCCATCAAGAAAGAGGAACAACTATGGAGGTTCCTACAACCAAACCCAAAAAGGTCCAAGAAGTTTTCCTCTGCGCCTGTATTTGCCAAACTCTCTTTAGCCAAACGAAATCGATCTACAAGAAAAATAAAGCAAGTAAAAATTGATGAAGAAGAAGAAGAATGGAGTGCAGAAAAAGAAGAGGGGAATCTGAAAAGGAGCAAGATAGGTTTGCCATCTTTGGTAGAAGAAAGATTTGGAAAGGAAGATTGTTTAAAGACCTCGATGAGCCAAGAATGAGAAGACTAGTGGATTCCTTAGCTACACAAGTGTGGAAGGACACGGTCCTTGAAATAGATGGGAAGCTAGCCAGAAAGGAGTTGATTGAGTTATGGCCAATGCCACTGCGAATAATAGGGTTATCACTATCATGGTGAAAGGTGTAAAGGTGCATTTTGATGCACCCAAATTGGGTGATATTTTGGACATATCCAGTGTGGGATATGATGATATACTAGGTAGAGGTTTCCTTGACTTGATTCTCTCCCTATTTCTCTCCAAATCACTAGAAATGTTTTTGATACTGCAACTGTTAATGATGTGACTGAAGCTAGATTTATGCAGAAAAGTGAGATGAGGGCTGAGCACAAGGTCCTGTTTGAGTTTGTTAACAAGTTCCTGCTTCCCAGACAGGAGAGGAGGCACATTACCAACTACATGGACCTGGTTCTTATAGAGTGCCATGTGAGAGGAATGCTGATAAATTGGCATGCTTACATTTTCAAACTGCTGGATAGGGTCATCAATGGCTCCAAAGCTCATGCAACTCCATATAGGTTCCTATTAACTACTGTTCTGGAAAGGCTGAATGTCCCTTTGAAGAAATGGGAGATGGCATCAAACAAGGAACACTTTGGTGTCAAGACTCTATGGCTTGTGACTATCCAGTAAATGCCACCCCAGTTAAACCTGGTTCATCTCTGAAGACTCCTGTAAACAACAAGGCTAGGGCTTTGATTTAAGAATGTAGAACTAAGGATGCTGAAATAGTTAGGATGGCGGCTCGCGTTGCTGAATGGGAAACTGATAGAGATGGACTTAGAGCTGAGCTAGCAAAGGAAAAGGATAGGAGTGATGGAATGCTTCAGAATATGCTAAACCTTCTCCAAACCAAGCCATCTAGCTCCTCTAAGCCTTAGGATGTCAAGTTCTTGTCTTTTGCACCCATCTAGAACCCCTAGTGATCTAGATTCAGGACGATTTCTGTTTTTTTTCCTCATATTTGGAAGTTTTTCTTTCCTTTTGTAGTTTGTTGGTGGAAAAATATCCTTATCACTGAAAATTGATTTTCTCTTCTTCTATGAAGATTCTGATCTTAATAGTTAGTCTTGTTTGTTGGTTGTCAATTAATTGAACCATGTTTTAACTTTCATTTGCCCAGTGGCCATGAGTAATTATATAAATCTAGGATTCACAATATGTATGCAACTTTTCAATGATGCCAAAAGGGGAAAGAGATATTGTGCTTTGCACTTTATTCTGAATAATGTGATACTTATAACCTAATTAAACCTGGTCCTTGATGATAAGTTAAATTTCTAAGTTAAAGTGTTGATGGTTAAGCTGAGTTCCTACAGGTTCTTTGAATAGTAAAAGCACAGAGTTTGCCATCATCAAAAAGGGAGAATTTGTTGGCCCAAGCTCAGGTCAACTTTTGAAGAATGACAAATGAACTCAGTCATGGACCACGTCCATCATGTGAGACACAGTGTTTATCAACCTATACATGTGAGATGCACGTGAAGAAGATAAGACTCAAGGATCAAGCAAGTATATCTTCTAAACTGATTGAAAAGGTTGCATATTGGATGTGGAAAGGAAGCCTCCTTATAGGACGAGGACACAATCCGGACAAAGGATAGGGTTGGAGTTTGTATTGTTCAAGGACTCAACTTCGATGGAAGATCAGTAATTGAGTCTCAATCAAACTCTAATTACTAACTCATTAAATAACTGTGATTGTTCTCTTTTACAAGATTGCACATATGCAGAAGTTAAACTAAATTGAGTGCTAAAGAGAAAGGTAATTTTGCAAGTAATTTATGTGAGATTTAAGTGTGCACTCCTAAAGCTACTTGAACAAGATAGAAGAACCAGTTCCACTGTGTTTATTCATATTGTAGTTCAATTGTAGTAGTGCTTTAAAGTTGTACCTTTCCAGCTTTTATAGAAGCAATTGCATTAGGTACTTTGAGTATTCAAGTTAGATTTAACTTGAAAGTGTCGCAACAGTTGAGGCTGTGTGCCACATTGGGATTAGAGTTAATCCTTAGGTTTGCAAGAGTTTTGTAAATGTTTTTTGGCTCAGTAATTTTAGTGGATGTTTGGAAAAATCCTACTGAGTATTAGGTTGTGGACTTCACCTTTTAAGTCATGTGTTTTCCATGTAAAAAATTGTTGTGTTCTTTATTTCTATACTTTTAATTCCACAACAGTAATAGTTGGAACACCTAGAAGAAAGAGGTTCTTCTAGATCGAAAATTGGGTACCACACAAATCATCCCTCCCCCATGTATGGTAGTGACGTTTAGAACATCACTTAAGTTTGGGGGAGTTGATAAGTGGATATTTTTACAACTTATAAGCTCCTTTTAGCTTTTATTTTTTCCAAAAGTCTAAATTGTATTCCCAAAAACTAATGAAGTATGATTAATTGCAGGAGTATTGGAAAATGAGCACTAAGATGAAATCCAACTCGCGGCCACAGAATACGAAAGAAACTAGTGCAAAGTTTGGAACACACATGAAATGTGCAGCTGTAGAAACTAACCAATAGGAGAAGTTCAGAGAGTCATCATTTCTGGATCAAAGGAAATGCAGACCGTACAATTATTGTGTTGCCGTAAAAGTCAGCTACGCGGCCGCACTCAGAAATGTGTGGTCCATAAAAGAGCCATGTGTAGTCCCACCAAAAATTGTGCGGACCGCAAAATATGAGAGATGAGGCCACATTCTAGAACTGTGCGGCCGCTAATTCAAGTCCTGGCAGGACTAAAGCAAAGTGCGGACCGCACATGAATTTTTGCGGCGGTAGAACCTCTAAAAGCTCCAAAAATCCAGCTTTTTATAAATAGAATAGTTACACGAAATTAGGTCATGTTTTGAATATTCAAAGTGTGGTAGCCATTTCTTCTTACTTCTTTAAGCAAATTTATCTTATTTTGGTGATTTAAAATTGGATTTTCATATTTTAATCTTTCAATATGAGTTTTATTATGGTTTCTTCTATATCCAATATGAGTAGCTAGATTTTTAACTAGGATTGTGACTCAATCCTACTGTGTAAACCTTACGAGTGATTAATCCTTTGCTTTTTTATGAATGGCTATTTGTTATTTAGCTAGGTTTATGCTTTAATTGTGAAATTAATGGCTGCAAATATTAATTTATGCCTATTTGACTTAGTCTTTTCTTGAAAAGAGAGACATAGTCTAGGTTAACCCAGCTAATAAGTAATTGGGTCAATTAAGAGATTGATTAACCCAATTAAAAGGTTCAACCAAGAGATAGTAACAACCCGACTTGAGCTCTTATTAACATATTTGATAGATGCCCATTTGGTCTTGCAAAAGTCAAATTGGGCAAAACCACTATCTGACCGAAAAGTATTGAGTGGGAAACCTAGTGTTGTGAGCTATAATACACTGCAGTCAACAAAACAACATTAAAATCTTTATCCCATTAGGAAAGCACCTAGGTCATGGTCAAAACCTTAGGATTTTTTGTATCTTTGAAAAAAGTCTAAAGCCAATATTCTCCAGTTTTATATCTTTAGAATTACAATCCTTACTATAATATTAGAAGTAAAAACAAAAACACTATTTGTGGAAGCGCAATCTAGATATTTCACGTGCTCAATCCAAAAATATATACTACTTTATCCCATCTCAGCTCCCTATAGGTTCGATCCTGAATCCTTGTTGGATTTTATTATCGCAAAAAATTGTGTCATACCTCATTAGAGGTGTGCATTTGGTCGTGATCATGTGCATATTTTGTTTAGAGCCCCGAGGACTTGAGTGAGTTTCGAATAGGCTATTTGAGGTGACTTATTGCCTGAGTGGCTCATACAGGGGAGACGAAATTATGGTATCTGGGATCGGTGCGAGAAGACTATGTAGAAGTATATTAGAGGACAATTACCATTATTTGGTTCGTAATGAGATAATGATTTTAGTCAAGAGGAAAGATTCAATGTTTGGTTATCTCTGCAGTTGGTTAGAAATTTCTACATATATCCTCCGTTGTGGTTGTATCACCAGCATTATAGTAGGATGTGTATATATATATATATATATATATATATATATATATAAATATATATATATATATATATATATATATATATATATACACACACACATATATATCAGGTGTATTGGGAGCATCACATTCGTGGAATTTTGGCTATTAAGGTATGGGGAGTGTTATTGTGGTTAGATGATGAATTATATGGTGCATGGTGCTAATTCAGCAAATGTATGCAGTCATGTTTTTGCACATCGCATGGTAGTGGAAACAGGCATGGCAGAGGATTTCAGATGTTGAAAATCTGGTTCAAAGGCCCATCTTCCTAAATAAAAGAGGATATCTTCAGAATTGTTCGACCTAGTGTACTCAACTAGGTTGTAGTAGCACGGCCAGGTGCACGGGGTATTTAACTATGATTTCAAATAACTCTAGAGCAGTTCTTAGCACATTCGAGGACGAACATATGTTTGAGTAGGAGAGAATGTAGCGACCTGAATGGTCGTTTTGAGCTCTAGCACGTCGTCCAACAGTGTGAGGCTAAGAGCAGCTTCACTTCAAGTATTAAGACTTCTACGCATGGTTGGAATTGTATTCCGGGAAATTCGGAGTTAATTTGGAGAAATAATTCTCATTTTAGAAGCTTTTAGTTGAAAGAATTGACTAAGATTGAGCTTTTGAGTGAACGACCTCGGAATCGAGATTCGAAGGTTCCAACAGGTTTGTATGATGATTTCAGACTTGTGCATATGTTCGGATCGGGTTTTGGAAGTCCCGGTAACGTTTGGGCACCTATTATGGAAGTTGGCATTTTTTAAAGAATTTCATATGTTTGGGTTGAAGTGTATATCAGTGTTATCGATGTCCGTTTGGGATTCCGAGTCTTGGAATAGCTCCTTAAGCTGATTCTAGTGTTGGGAGCCCGAACGGAAGTGAATTCGGAGGTTTGTGGGTCATTTTGGAGTCATTTGGCCAAAGTTAGAAAATATAAAGGTTTTTGAGAAGTTTGACCGATAGTTTACTTTTTGATATCGGGGTCAGATTCCGGTTCCAAGTTGGAGTAGGTTTGTAATATTGAATGTGACTTGTGCGCAAAATTTGAAGTTATTCCGGAATAATTTTGGTAAGGTTTGAGACCCTTAGTCTCTCATAAGGAAGCATAAGTTGGAATAGTCAACTGTATATTGACTTATGTGTTAAGGGATCATATGTGAGTTCTGATGGTTTGTTTACCTTTGGAAGGTAATTTATGACTTAGGAGCGTGATCAGAAGAAGTTTTTGAGATTCGTAGTAGATTTAGGCTTGAATTGGCAAAGTTGATGTTTTGGCATTTTTTGTTTGATAGGTGAGATTTTGATATAGCGGTCGGAATAGAATTTTGAGAGTTGCAGTAGTTCCACTGTGTCAGTTGGGATGTGTGTGCAAAATTTCATGTCACTCGGACATGGTTTGGTTGGGTTTTTTATCAAAAGAATAATTTAGAAGATTTTGACATTCTTAGGCTTGAATCCGATGCGAATCTGGTGTTTTGATGTTTTATTAGCGTTTCGAAGGTTGTATACTATGGAATATGTTGAAATGTTTGGTTGAGGTCCCAGTGGTCTCGGGGTGAGTTTTAGGTGTTTAAACAGACTATTTCATCTCAGAAAAAATTATAGATTTTTTTTAGTTTCAGCTGTGCACCAGAAAATTTCTGTTGCAAGGAGTCCAGTTTGGAAGCTCATAACCTGCCATCTATAAGGAATCAGAAAAATTACAAAACACAAAAGATGTATACCTTGCATTCTATTTTCAAGGAAGTTAAATCATTCATGATTTGTTTATTCTCTCAGAAAGTTATAAAGGATCGAAAATGATTGGTGGAGCAATTTTGATAGAATTTTCTTATGTATTTAGAAGCTCATATCTCAAAATATATAAAGAGTTATATGGTGCACAATCTATCAAATGAAAGATCTTTGAGCCTAGTTTTTAAATCTTTAAACCGTTTATCATTCGAATATTTACATAATGGGTTATGGGCGTTTTAGCAAAAGGTGTACAACATGGGAAAAATGTTAAGAGGATGTACAACATGCACAAAGCAAGGTACAACTCGCTGAAGCTTGGGAAGATTATTTTAAACACGATCTTTAACTCATTTCTTTCATTCATTTCTTTTGGCTTGGACGATTTTGGAGAGCGCAAGGAGGGACTTTCACCAAGAAACACTAGATAATTGATTTCTTCCTATTTTTGAGTTAAATATGTGATCTTACATGGACTTAGACATGAAAATCATTAGAAAAAAGTTGGAGTTAGGGCTTGCGATTATGAGACCATCTAGGGATTATTTAAGGGATCAAACAAACTTCGATTTTTGAGTTCTTTGTATGTATGGACTCGTGATATGATGAAGAACATTTTGGTATAAAGATCGTCCAATTTTGAGAAGTGGGCCTGGGGCTCGGGTTTTTGTGATTTCAGAATTTGTGCCCGATATTGATTCTTTTTGCTTACACTTTGTTCTCTTAGCATATTGTGATGTATTCATTCCAATTTTTGATAGATTCGATGCGTGTGGAGGCCAATTTGAGTGGCAAAGGCATTGCGAGCAAGAGATTTTATCAGTTCGAGGTGAGTAATAATTGTAAATGATATCATGAGGGTTTGAAACCCCGGATTGCACATCGTAGTGCTCTATTAAGGTGAGACACGCGCTTGATGATGAGCATGGGGCAGTTTTCTACTGGGGATTGTGACTTGGTCCATCCTGATTAATGATTTTTACCGCGTATTTGACTGAGACTTATTTGCTATCATCATGATTTGGGCTGACTGCAATATTTGGGCTTCGTGCCAATTATTTGAACCCTTCGAGGAGTTTTTATCACTGTTTCCTCACTATTTTAACTTGTACATGAACTCAGTCCTGATGATATCTATTATTTTACAAATTCAGCCACTTTTACTCAGATTTGAATCTTACATAATATTTCAAAATGATATTTTGGGCTGAGAACAACTGTTTCACAAATGCCCGAGGGGCTTGTGATGATTTTCAGACTGAGTGAAGCCGAGGGCCACATGTGAGGATATGCCGAGAGATAATAGGTCGATGGCGTGATATAGTTTTTATTCCATGAGGTGGCTAGAGTTATGTGAGGACGAGTGTCAAGTGATGATTCCACGAGGCAGCTTGATATTGCGCTTAGGCCCTAAGGGGCCCCTCCGTAGTTTGCGTGCCCCCAGTGAGCACCGTCGACAAGATATATTGATCGGCCTACACGCCGCAGTGATATATAGATATATTGATATATGGATCGGGCTGCACGCAGCAACGGTTACAATATGGTACCTATTGAGAGTGAGTGCTGAGTGTGAGTACTGATTAGTAAGAATTGAGTCGCGAGTGACTGAAAGGCTAGCCCGAGGGGCGGTAGATACATATATGCACATGAATGATGTTTTCTTGAGGGGCTTTATTATGAACTTATTGCTTTTCACTCCCTTTAAGTGAGTTTCTATCGAATATGTTGAATTATCGACTCTTTTCACTCATATTTGTGATGAGCCTCTATCAAAAACATTGAACAAATGTTTTTTAAACATTTTTCATTTCAGCTGGGTTTTATGAGATGTTCAGAACTTAATCACTTATTTGGATTTTGTTAATTCCACTGAGGTGTTCTTGTTATGAGGTGTTTACAAACTATGTTTTGCCAGAGGGGCTGCTTACGAACTATGTTTTGCCCAATGGGCCTATTATGTGTTTTTATCTCTTTTATTATTAATGGAATCGAACACCTACTGAAACTGTTGGAATGTATTTCAACTGATTTTTTCTAAAAGCTAGTTTTTAAGTGGGAAGCCTGTTGTGCTTATTGAGTCTAACATAAATGTGGATTCATTGTTTCCTACTGCTCAGTCTTTATTTACTCTTATTACTTACTAGGTTGAAGTACTCAAATTACTCCTTGCACCTCGTGTGCAGATTCATGTATTTCGGAACCCGGTAACGGGTGCTGGTTGCTCAAACGCGGAGTCATCAGAGATGGCAATGTGGTTGCATGACGATCACAGCACCGCTTCTTCCTTCTCAATTTAATTTCCGTACTTAGTACATTTTTATTATTATTGTTGTATTGAGACTTTGGTAGATTTTCATGGCTAGTGACACCCCGATGTCGGACTTGTATATTATTTTTGCACTGTTCATGTAGACTTATATTATGAAATATTGTTTAATTAAAGGATTAAAATGACTCTTAATGATTAAAGGGTTAATGTGAGTGTTGTGTCGGCTGGACTTGTCTTCACAAGAGTGTCATCATGGCCGGGCAGATTTGTGGTCGAAACACATGTGCTCAATCCAAATATATATACTACTTTATCCCATCTCAGCTACCTATGGATTGGATCCCGAATCCATGTTGGATTTTATTACTGCAAAGGACTGTGTCATACCTCATTAGAGTTGTGCATTTGGTCTTGATCATGTGCATATTTTCTTTAGAGCCCCGAGGACTTGAGTGAATTTCGAATAGGCTACAGAATGGTTTAGACTTAGAAAGCTATGTTGGTGTTCTGCAATTTCTGGTACTGGTCTCTGCCTCATAATATCGAGATTAGTGTTTGCATTTGCGAACATCCCAAATCTTGTCAGGCTTGCAATTGCGAGAAACTTCTTTGCAGTTGCGAAGAGTACATGAGTCAGCAAGAGTTCGCATTGGCAATCAGGAGGTCGCAATTGCGGGGATGCCAGGGTTCACATTTGCGAACATTTCATCGCAAATGCGATGAAAGCAGAGGTGCACAAACTTTGCAATTATGAGGTGTTCTTCGAAATTACGGGGGTTTGCAATTGTGAAACCCTGGTGGAAAATACAACATATGCAGCTGAACAAATTGGAGTTAGACCGGATTTTCTTTCATTCTTAAAATTATTAAAATGAGAAAACCCTAGAAGCAATTTTTCAAAAGAACTCTTCTTTCCCAATCCATTGGTAAGTGATTCTAATCTATTTTTTTTCGATCTTTCATCATATTTCATAAGTTTTCAAGCTAAAATCTAGCGTTTTCATGATAGAAATTAGGGGTTAGAGTAGAATTAGGATTTTTTGTAAAATTGGGATTTTGACGTCAAATTGAGGTCGGATTTCAAAACAAATTACACAAACGGACTCGGGGTGAATGGGTAATCGGGTTCTGGTCCAAATTTTGAGTTTGGACCAGGCGAGCCCGGGAGTAGACTTTTGTTTACTTTATCAATAATAACCTAAATTGAATGTTGATACCCAATATTTTACTATATTCTTCTATTTAAAATACTTTCAAAAATAACATGTATATGCATAAATAAGCATGCCCAAGCATTTTAATATTTTTTCCTAATTTGTAAAGATTTTAAAATCAATTTATTATCTATTTAGTAGTAAAAAATCCAATAATTATTTCCAAGATTATAATTTTGGCAAGTAACTTATTTTTATTCTTATATTTACACCGAAATATAGTCAATATGATTTTTTCATATTTTTACAAATTTAGTTGGTGCTTTCGAAGCTAAATTGCATATATAATTGCAATGATAGCCTACTTTAAAATTAATAGTTTTTTATAATTATAAAATAATTTTCAGTATTTTTATATTGATATTTATATATTATTTGTTCGCTGAATACTTTTAATTTGCTTTTGAAATCATCTTTACTATTTTTATAAAATAAAAAAGGAAAAGTTAGCTATTTAATATTAATCCCCATTTTTATTTCAATAACAGCCCCATTACATTTCAATTGTAGCCCCTAATTTGACTCAATTAAATCAGCCCAATTCCATTTGGACCCAACCCACGACCCAATTCCAAATGGCCTGACCGCTTCCTGCTATTGATAATTTTGATAAACGGTCATAAACCACCCTTACCTTTTATTTAATTCCAAACGACTACCCTAATCCATCATTTTCCATCTCTCAGGGCCTTTGAAACCTCTCGTCCCTCAAACTCTCTCAAACTCTCCGAAACCCTAGCCTCCTTCTACCCCTCTTCAACCACCACTCCACCGGAATCCATGGCTTCTCAGGCCATGAATGGTTGGTACTCACTCCCCTCCATCGGTATACCATGGTTGTTCGAAGCTTCAATACCTGACCTGGATGGTTTTCCTTAAGATCCTTCTCAGATCAGTAGATCTATGGCTTCTCTGGCCATTACAACGGCATATTAAAGCACTATGAGCCTTTTCGACTCAGAATTTGACTTTCCTCAAGACCTTTCTCATTTTTAGGGTTTTCTCTGAAACCCTAAGCTGTACGAGGTCCTTTACTTGCTTATTTTCTTAGATCTAGAAAATGTCTGTCTTCTATTGAACGTTTTAAAGGTTTTCCCCAAATTCTCTTTTTAAAATCGTTTAATTTCGATTTGGGGATTCTGAAAGGTTTTTTAAAAGCATCTTTCTGATTCTTTTTGTTCTTTCTTTATGTGTGTTTGTCTATGTTATGCTCGTATGACTTCTTTTACTATGAAATGCTGTCTTCTACTTTCTTTTCTACTATACCTGTTACTCATGTGCCCACATGTTAATCCGTGTTATTTTTCCTTATGCTTTTACTATATGTGTTTACTGTGTATTGTTTGATGTTGTTTGCTTTACTGGACTATGTTTGTGTTCTAAGTAAGCTTGATTCATCTATTTTTGCCTAAGTTTGCATCACTTTTTCTTCTGAACTTGTTTATGTTCAGAGTTTTTTTCTCAAAATGTGTACTTCATGCTCTTAAATGTGTATTATATGTGTTTGTTTCTCATAAGTCTTTGGAAAAGACTTTTGAGCCTCTATCGAGTGGCTCGCTTTCTCATCTCTATTGTCCGATTCATCTTGAAACCTCAGTATTTAGGGTTTCCTTTGACATGTTTGATTTTTATGTTTGAATTAGGGTTCCACTTTGGACCCTGGACTCTCAGACTCATTGTGAGTCTACAAATTTGACTTGTACCCCTTTTGCTTATGATTCTGAACCTCTTTTTGATTAAACTCTCTTCAAAATAACTTGAAAATCCCTTCTTGTATTCACTTGTTTGTGTGCTTTATATATAAGGAATCTGCTTCCAAAAGGTTTTTACCCAACTAATTGACTGATGCCGAAATCTTTTTTTAATAAGGCATGACTGATTGTTACTAATTTTATTTGATTGAACTTCCTTTACATTTTTCAAACTTGGTTCATTCGAATTGAACTTGTAATTTTGATTTCCCCGGCTATTTAACTGATTCCCTTTCCTTATTTTTTAAGATGTGTACCATTAAACTTTTCCTTAAATAACTTCTATGCATTTACCCTTTTTGTGTTACATTGAAAAGATTTTAATCAAAAAAATATCCTTAATTATACTCTGCCCGTTTGGAATCAGAATCCCTCAACTGAAGGAAGATTCTGTGTGATTGATTGCAAACTATTCTCTTACCTTTCTTACTTGTTTTCTGCACTATAAAAGGGACTACCTCTCTGCACTTTTAACACACTTTGAGTTCATGCCTCGAACTTTATTTCAATACTTTAAACTTACCTACACAATATAATATTTCTTCGAGTTCAATACTCTCACAACATTCTGCTCTTTCTGAGAACTTGTGGAACTATTTGCTTGCAATGTAAGACGTCTGCTTCTACTCTTGTTATTTCCTAAAACTGGTATGTCCTAAATTAGATTTCAACCTCATCCCTATGTGTTTACTTTACAGTTACCACCATCTTGTCTACTTTTCTGTTTGTATTTTGTATCAAATATGTTACCCTCTCTTTGCATCTTTGGTTTGTTGTGAACTTCCATCATTCCCTTACCCCTTCTATGTGTTTGAGTTAGGGTTCATGGCTTGACAGTATCCAAACTACTGCTCAGGTCTAAACATGATCCTCTGTAGATCCTAATTCCAAGATTTTCCAAACAGGATGGTCAGGGGTGTACCAGCACTCCCAATTGCTGGGCATGACCACCAGCCTGCCATGGCCTCCCCTAATTCCCCTCCATGCACTTACGCTTACTCTTAGACTCTATATTTTGCCGCCTTCTTATGAGCCTTGCTTTGGGACCTTGAGCTCCCTGTAAACATGGACATTTGAGGGTTGTCCCTTCCACAGTTCATTATAATCTCATCCTGCAACGTTGTGCAAGGATTGCCCGGAGCCCCTTGAAGCTCTTAGGGAACATTAACACATCCCAAACAAGAGAAATGCTTTTGGATATCTGATCTTGGAGGTTGGTTTATCTCATATTGTTAGAACTAGAGTCTGAATTAGGTCGTTTGGTTATAGCTTTAATTTTTGATGTAATTTTTATCTTTCTTGATCCATTCGGGTTTGTAATAATTTATAATAACGATAGGGTTCTAATGAAAAGGGGAGGGCCATTTATATATGCATATGGGTAGACAACATGCTCATAGGGATTATCATCTATAAATTCTGCATTTATGCATATCATATAGAACTCCTGCGTATAAGTTGTTTTATTATTGCATTAGAAACCATGCCTATAAGTTTCTGCACATACAAATCATGTAAAAATTTTTGCACTTATGCATTTAGAAATCCTACCTACAAGTTATGCATTACACGTAGAAACCCTGCCTATAAGTTATGCATTATTGAGTTAGAAACCATGCCTATAAGTTTCTGCATATAGAAATCATAATTATAGTTTTCTGCACCTTTACATATACATATGTCATTACGCAAAAAATTTAAAGGTTAAAAAATAATAACAAATTGCATCCTAGATATCATGCTTAAAGGATTCTTGCATCTCAATAATCGTTTTAAAATTAATAATGCTTAAAAATCATGCCTATAGGAGCAGCCATCTGAATCTGATTCGTCTAATTTATCTATACGTCTAAAATCAGTAGTAATCTTGTTTAATATATTCATATTTTAATTCGTTCTAAAATTAGTAACCCTCCTATAAAATCAGTATACTTCTACCTAGGCAAGCAGTAGGTAATTGATTAACTGTGTCAGTCTTTAATAAACTACAACTAGACTAGGGCTAATTCAGACTTCTCATCTGAGCAATATGTGATAAAGTAGTCTGTCCTAATGCTTTAAATTTAATTCAGACTATAACCAGTATCGAAAATCATGCTAGACAATTTGCTTCTTTATGTGAGGAGGCCTGTTTGAGCCTTTAACCTGCTATGTGTATCCTCTAACTCCTTTATGTGTTTTGTTTGTCACATTAGAATTTTGTCCTTTTAAACACTCAAAAAGCCCAAATTTCCTCCCTTTTTAGGATTAGTAGTCCCAAATGCCTATGGGATTGATAGGATCGAGACGGGTAATAGCATGCAATAAGTAACAATATTATTCCGTGCTTTAATACCTTTACGGAGTGGAAGGGTTGATATGGACATGATTGTTGGTACGCTAATACCACGCAGAACCCCTCTTCTCAGGAGCAATTTCCGGGTATTGCATTGATGTGATCCATATTAATCATAAACCTAGGACCCCCTTCACATTTCCTTGTTTTCATTTATTTTGATAATTGTTTAAATCTTTCTTAAAATTCCTTCCCTATTTACTTTTCCTCAAATTTCAGTTTACTTGCATTGTTATGTGTAAATCCCCTTCTATTTGAGACCTCTATTTACATACTTGTTAGTTGAAGTCACTATTGTAACGTGGCTCGGAACCATACTAGTGGATATTGGGGTGTGCCTAACACCTTCCCCTCGAGATAATTTCTAGCCGTGCTCGAACTCTATTTTTCCTACTCAAAACCTTCTTTAGTGTCCTAATGCACTTTACTCATTAGGTGGTGACTCCTCAAATCAAAAAACCCAATTACCAAGAGGGAACGAGTTATTCTCCCAAATGTCATGAACCCAATTTCACATTAGAAAAAGGGGCGCGAGATTGAATCCTTTGCAATCGTGGGTAGTTCTTGTTTATTTTATCTCCCTGTTATTATGGAACCATTGTTGACGTATGGATTATTCTTGTTGATTTTATCTCCCTCTTGTCACTTGGTCATTGTTATATGGTACGAGAGAGTGTTAATGCACGAAGGGTGATTTCATGTCGTATGTGAATGCTAATACATGTGATGTCGTGCCATATTTGGAGAATTAATGCACGAAGGGTAATGTCGTTCCATATGTTTTAAAGTTAATGCATGAAGTGTGATGTCATGTTGTATCTAATGATTTGTTATGAAAGATAGAGTAAAATCATGAAGGGTGATGTTGTACCGTAATTATTATTTAACTATAAGGTTGAGAGTAAAAGCACGAAGGGTGATTCCGTGCAGTTTTATTCATTGTGTTTACTCGTATTACTGGTTAAAGGCATACTGATTGTTCTAGTTATCTTTTCTTTTGCAATTATCATACTTTTTACCCCTTTAGCATGTCATATCCCAAAAGTACATGTTTAGCTTTTATTTATTGTTATCTTGTATGTATACCGTTATCTGCACAGGCTTATTACGTGGGTGTCTTGTCTTAGCCTCATCACTACTTCTTCGCAGCTAGGCTCAACACTTACGGAGTACATGGGGTCGATTGTACTCATACTACACTCTGTAATTCTTGAGCACACTTTGGTACTAGCCCGAGTTGTTCGTGAGGCATAGAAGCTTGGATTTTCTCATTGGCGACTCGAGCTAGATCTGTTGATGTCTGCAAATCTTGAAGTCCCCTCCTATTTCCCCTATTCTGTTGTTTTTCCTTTCAAAATAGTTGTAATTATTTCAGACCCTATTCGTAGAAATTCTAGAAGCTCATTAGCTGTGACACTAGATCTGGATTCTATTAGATATTATGGGCTTTTATGTTATTCCGCACTTAAATTTTGTTTCTATTTGGCTTAGTTCATTGTGTTATTGAAGTTGACAAAAATTGGCTTGAGGAATCCTCTAACATTGGCTTGCCTAGAAGGTAAAATGTTAAGCGCCATTACGGTCTCGAAGGTGGGAATTCCGGGTTGTGCTAAGTTGCTATCAAAGCCCTAGGTTGCCTAGGTACCATAAGTCACGAGCATTCATAGTAGAGTATGGAAGATCGGTACGGAGACGACTATACTTGTCTACCAAAGGCTATGAAGTTTACGAACAAATTTCCATCTACTCTTCTATTCGTGTCCTCTCGTAGATGATGAGAACACGTATTACCTCTATAGTTGGGCAGCAACCGGATCCTCCAATGGCAGCTCCTACGAGGGGCGGAGATCGAGGCCGAGCTCATCCCAAAGGCCAAGACAGGGGCAGAGCTCATCCTAGAGCTTAAGCAGCAACGCCAGTAGTAGAGCCTTGGATGGAGTTTTATGAGGAGGTTCCATCCCAGGTCGTGCTAGTTGGACCAGCTCAGGATGCTCTAGCCCGTTTAGTGGGCCTTATGAAGATTGTAGCTCAAAACAGTACATTTCCTATGCAACCAGCCATCTCTCGGGATGAGGAAGGAGCACAGATTCCCACTACTAACACTACGGAGCAGATGGATCCCCTGTATCAGACTCCAGCAACCTAACCATTTGGGGTAGTTTAGCCAGTTATTGTTGCAAAGGTTGGTGATAGACTAGCTATGTCTTCTGAGGGCTTATTGAGATTGGAGAAGTTCACCAAGATATTTCCAGTAAACTTTAGTGGTGACCCTTTAAAGGACCCACGTGATAATCTTGATTGTTTCTATGAGGTGCTGCGGAACATGGGGATAGTTGAGACCAATGAGGTCGATTTTGCTGTGTTTCATAAGATGGGTGTTGACACCCAGTTTTTCTCTAGGTATTTTTGTAACCAAAATACTTGCAAAATAGCATATATGTGCATATATCAGCACACCCAAGAGTTTTGGTATTTTAAATGATTTTTAAAACAAATTTATTGCTTATTTTAATACCATAAAATCCGATAATTATTCTCAAAATTATTATTTTAGTGAATAACTCATTTCATTATCACATTTATGCCAAAATATAATTAAGGTAATTTTTTCATATTTTAATAAATTTATTTGGCATTTTTAAAAGCTAAATTGCATATAATTGCAATTACAACCTATTTGGTAATTGATAGCATTTCATAATTGTAAAATGAACCCTAGCATTTTTAAATTAATATTTATATGATATTTGTTTACGCAGTACTTTTAATTTATTTTTAAAATCGTTATTGCTATTATTATGAAAGAAAATGGGAAAAGTGGCTATTTACAATCTAGCCTCAATTGCATTTTAATTTCAGCCAATTTGACACCCCAAATTAACCCAACTCAGTCTAAAAATTGAGCCCAAATTACCCAGTCCAATTAGCACTCTAACCTGACCCAGAACCTATTCAACCGACCCAACCCATAACCCTTTTTAATCCCGACCGTTGATCATTTAGATCAATGGCCACCGTTGCTTCATAATTTTTTTAATCGAAACGGCCGTAAACCCTACCTCATTCTTTTAGAGACGCCACCTTTGTATCCCTTCTTTATCTCAACTCTCTCTCAACTCACCTCAAACCCTAGTCTCCACCTCTCCCTGAAACACTAATCCATGGCTTCCTACGCTCATTGGAGGCCTATACCAACCTTTCATGGTTTGTACGTGTTTGTTTCCGATGTCCTATGACTAGATCTTGAAGGTTTTTACCAAGCCTTTGCTTGATAATTGTTCTCCGGTCGTCTTCAACCTTTGTCCGACTAGCCATGGCTATTCGAGTTCGACCTTAGACTCTCCTGCTCAGATCGAGGGTTTTCGAAGCCTTTCTCATCACTTGAGTTTCTTATGAAACGCTAATCTCTAAGGTTCCTCCAATTTTTTTTTTCAGATATGCTCCGGATCTATGTGTGTTTGAACTTGCTAAGAATTGTTCTCGAAGTTTCTTTAATTTTGCTTTCAAAGCTCTTTATTCTTCAACAAGGGTTTCATGTTAAGTTATTTCAAATCTCTTCTCTAATTCTCGACATGTTTTGCTTGTGCCGTTTTTCTATTTGAGTTAACATGTTGAAAACCCTAATTTTTGGAATTTTGTTTGAGTTTCTTAGTCTGTTTGTTTGTATTAGTTTGATTTACCTTATTTTCACCTGATTAGTGTTAAAAATCCTAATTTTTGGGGTTTATTTGAGATTCTAAATTCGCTTGTTTGTTTCACTTGTTTATCGCCTCTAAACTCGACTAATTTTCAAAAACCCTAGCTTTTTTGGGCCTATTCGAGTTCCTTGAGTTTATTTGTGCATTTCGTCTGTCTAAAGTTGCTCAACCTGATTCCTTTTGTTATTCCTTTTTGTTCTAAGTTCCTACTATCTGTCAAAATTGACCATGTTTTTAGAAAGGTTTTTACCTAACTTTAGCATGCTTCTAATCTTTTCTCTATTAATAAACCAATGAAACTTGACCTACGTGACTATCATGCTATTACTGAATGCTACCTCTTCTTTCCATAGCTTGGCCTCCCATGTCCATTACTTGTGTGCTTAATTTATATATTGAGTCCCTTCTTTTATTAATTTTTCAAACTCATAATTTATTTTCGAAACCTTTCCTTGTGAAATTCGGATTTTTACTCGCCGTTAAGGGTTAATTGATTCTCTCTCTTTGTTTGGTCTTATCATATCCTTTCCAAAAATAAGTACACTCATGTACTTAGACTTTATCCCTTACTATATGATTTTACTTGTCCTTTTATGGTAATAATATGTTGCTTAAAAATTGATGTTCTTTCCTTTTATTGGTCCTCTTAGTGTCAGTCGAGCAGTAATCCTTGATTAAAGGGAAAACCCGTGTTAATTGATTTTGATTTTGATTATTTACATGTTTGTGTTGAAACATTATTTGTTAACTTGTTTTCTACACGTTTTCAAAGATATAAATACTTGTACCTTTTCTCTTTCAAGAACAAGTTCGAACCGAACAAAATCACTACTTCTTCTCTCAAATACATTTTGAATTTTTTAAGCCTTCGAGTTCTCTGAACTCACAAGTTCAAAACTTTCTTCTTTGATTGTGGTTTGGCTGAAAGAATACTGTTGTTTCTTTGCTTACTTATTCTGCAACTGCTATGCCTCTCTTTGTTTAATTTTTGCCTCTCCACTACATGTTTATTCTATAGCCTTTTCTTCGTTTGTATTACTATTTTTATCTTCTGCAAGTTTATTTACTTGACTCTATGTTTTTCATGAAACCAAACACCCAATACCCTTTTTATGTTGAGCTATGATTCAGAAAACATGACAACGTTTAACATTGTTGTTCATGTATATGGACTGGACTCCCTGAGTCCTAAACTCTTTTAATTTCCATTCCCCTTTCCCCCTTTATATGTATTTTGAGTGTAAGACTACGGTCTAACAGTGCCCTAATCATTATCTAGACCATAGCATGACCTTCAACAGGTCTGTGCTCATATTTGTTGGCTGAACAGGCTTGGTCAGGGATGTGCCAATCTTCCTTATGAATAGGTATGACCACCAGCCTGCCTTGGCACTCCCTAACCCGTCTATTGCACTTGCACTCATTCCTAGAACATTAAGTTCTGCCCCCCTCTTGTGAGCCTTGCTTTGGGATCCATCAGCTCCCATTGAACTTGGATACTTAAAGGTTGGCTCTTCCATATTGCACTGTAACTCGTTGTAATTAATATCTTAGGTGTAAGAACTTCCTGGAGTTCTTGAAACTCCTTGGATCTCTAAAATATCCTAGATAAGAGAAGGCTTTGGAAATCTAGATCTCGGAAGTGGTTCAATCTCATATTGTTAGATAATAAGTCTGAATTAGGCTGCTCGGATGTAGCTGTAATTTCTGATGTATTTTTAATTTCTTTCTTATTTTTGGTATGTAATAATTTGTTTAAACGCGTGGGATTTTTAGAGAAAAGGGGAGGGGGGTTAGTTTTCATGCATAAAAGGGTAGAAACCATGTGTATAAGTTTAATTTCTAAATTGTGCAATTTCACACGTAGAGACCATGTCTATAGGACTTAACTACTACTTTCTCCAACTATGCATATAGATACCATGCTCATAGGGGTTTGCATTTCTGCACATAATGAGACCATTAGGCAAACTGTAGGCTTAAATATAAAGTTGCATATAGATACAATGTTTGTAAGACTCCCGTTAAAAGGTGTTAAAATCAGTTAACATATAGAAAGCATGCCTATAGGGACTTCGAGTAGGAACTGTCTCATTTGTACAAAATAGCACCAGCCGTTTAAATTAATATTTACTTTGGTAAAACTGGCAGTCTTCTGCGAGTTTCAGAACCTCGTAAGTTAACAAACCTTTTCTAAACAAACTCGCATTTTTCTGAAACTCACACTTTCCTGATAAAGTTCGTCAAACTTTCTTTTTCCAACCAGTCTGCATGTCTTTTGAAGCTCCTTTCTTTTTATAAAATATTTTTTCCAAAATAGTATATTCTTTTTCTTAAACTCGTGTCACTCTGATAAAAACTGGTAACTCTTATAATTAGTTTGCTTTTCGAAATCGTTACTTCTATCCCAACACATAGCTAAAAATCGACTAGCCCTTAACAACTGCATTCGAGCAAGCCTAATGCGGACTTCTTGTCTAAAAGTATGTGTTAATTCAGTCTGCTTATTGCTTTAATTTTAAAGACCTAACCAGTACATGCAAGACATGCTAAACTCTATAGCTTATCTTATTTAAGGAGGTTTTACTTGAGCCTTACTTGCTTGTTTGCCTCCCCTTTATTGCATTATGTGTTTTTATTGACGCCTTAGTATTTTTTCCTTTGAAACTCTCAAAAGGCCCCAAATCCTTTCCCTTTAGGATTAGTAGTCCTAAATGCCTCCGGGACTTATAGGATTGGGGATGGGTACTAGCATGCAATAAGTAACAAAACTTTCGCGCTTTAATACCTTAATGGGGTGGGGTGGGTAGAATATGGATATGATGATTGGTGCGCTAATATCACGTGCGACCCCTCTTCTGAGGAGTGATTGCTGGATATTGCACTGATGTGATCCATATTATCGGTAAACCTAGGACCCCTCTCCCCTTTACTTATTAATTTATAAGTTTTCTTTTAAAACTAATTTTCTAAACCCTCTACTTCTTCAACTCTTAAACTTGTTTGCAAAATTGTGTGAAGCCCTTTGCTTTATTTTTCTACTCGTCTTCTTAAAGTCATAATTGTAGCATGGCCGGGAACCACACTAGTGGATCTTGAGGGATGTCTAACACCTTCTCCTAGAGATAATTTCTAGCCCTTACCCAACCTCTGGTTCTTCATCTCCATTCTTTTTTAAAAGTGTCCTAATGCACTATAATCATTAGGTGTCAACTCTTTAACTTCTAAACCCAATTCTCCAAAGGGAATAGAGTTTTCCTCCCAATGTTGTATAGCCGATTTCGACTCTTAGAAAATGGGGGCGTCGATAGCATGGCAAATCTAATAGGGAGTTCTTGAGGATTTTACCATTGCATATTTCTTGTGACTTTACTACCTCCTTTATTTATTGTCTTTCATTCTTTTACTACCAAACTGACTTGGCTCTTCATGTCTTTTCTTTCCTTTAGTTGCTTTCCTTTACTGCTTTATATCAATACTGTTGTGATTACGAGCAATGATTGTAATCATTTATCGTATGAATGTGGAAATACATGTCAATTTGTTTCATTTTTTTAAGCTGCATCTTCAATATCATATTTCACTCATGCCAAAGAAATACCATAGAAACACTTATAATGAGTGGTTGCGCTCTTCTAATGTTGTCACCCTTTAAATTTGGCAAAGGCGTATTTGTGGTAAAACCAGTCGATCAGCAGTGCAGTTGATGGTTCCGTGCCTTTCCCTCTTGAGGTTTCCGCTCAAGGGTACTTGTCTAATACCCAAATAGAAACCTTACTCTATTTAAATGTACATGCATCATGGTCAAACCTAGCTGAGTCAGTTATGTTCACCACATAATGACTCATTAAGGTAACCTTGTCCAAAGTCCATCAGGTTTCCCTGAAACCCAAACGGACACCTACATGTTCTGTGTTATTTGGAGAACTCTAATTATTTGTTTAAATAGTCGAGTCTGGTGAGGTAAGAGCCTAGCACTCTGTTTTGTAAAAAATGAGGCACGAAGTCCCCAGATTTGGCATGGTATCCAACATTCATCCTAGGCTGCTAAACTGGTGGAAATACCTATACTCCAGTGATCAGATGCTCATCTGCAAATACTTAGAGAATTTTCCTTCTCTTCTCGAAATCCAACCTAACAATAAAGTCATAGAGGTTGCAACACTGTTCCGGGATAGTGACAGGTCCATATTCCTCTTTAGGGACCTTGAAATGACTCCTTTGCTCGAGGAAATAGGAGGTTTAGCTGGTATTACTTGGGAGACTCCAGGTTTGCTTATGCCTGAGAATTTCAAGGGTAGGGGTTTCCTTAAGATGATGGGACTAAAGAAGAATCCAGACATGACCTGTTTGAAAGACTCATACATCCCATTCGACTATCTATATGAGAGGTACGTCCATTGCAAGTCATACGGCACCTACTCAGACGAATTCGCCCTCACCTCATTAGGGCATATTCATAGAAGGGTCTTCACATTTATGTTTTGTTTCCTAGCTAGGAATAATAGTGTTCCCTATGAAGAAGGCTAGGATCCACACCAGACTGGCCATGGTAACCAAGACTCTGATGGAAAGAATTGGTGGGCAGCCTTTCAGAATAGCGCCCATGATCGTTGCTGAGATATACCGAGCCCTGGACAACTGTCACCAAAGGGCCAATCACTTTGAGGGTTGCAACTTATTACTTTAGCTCTAGCTCATAGAGCACCTCCAAAAAGGAGAATACCGGCAAGAGATCGTACACAGAGACTGGGATGATCAAATCGCCTTCCACCAGCCAAGGGGTATGAATTATATGCTTAACATGTTCGCTCAGCTAGAGGACACTGGAGGATTGGTAGAGTTATTTGATAATTGGAAAGAATACTAGGTACAATGGATGGTCGAGTGGTTCCCAACGGAAGATTTCATTGCTCGATCATGAGACACACCAATTCTCATACTCATTAGTCTAAGAGGAACTTATCACTACGTTCCCCTCCAAGACATGAAGCAGGCTGGAAGAAAGCAAATCATACCAAGGGTTGATAAAATGAGTCACTTCAGGGCTGACTTCCAGGACGATGATAACCCTCAGAAGTGCCAAGCTCATCACATGTGGCATTGCAAGCTCATTTTTGGTAACGAATCTATTAAGCAAGACAGGTATCACGCCGGTTGTGTGCCGCACTATTTAGGTTGGTTGGAAGATGATCACAATGGTTTGGATCAGCTCGGGTTCATCCGAGGTCACAGGGTCATCGGCGAGAAAGCTGAAGCACAGGTTAAGTACAATCAACTGCGCAAGAGGATTCGAGAGTGTGAAAGTGAGCATAGGGAAATACAAGAAGCCCATCAGAAATTGATCGATGAATGGAAAGATATGGCTATAAGTGCCAAAAAGTGACAAGGGTATTTGGAGCGGGGTCTAGTAGGGCTAGAAGGACATCGAGAGGATTAAACACTGTCAAAATGCCGAAGGGAATGCAGGCGAAAAATTTTCCCTAGCTTATCTGCTTCTAGGACTGTGCGAGTTGGTGAAACTGATTGAGGGAGAAAAAGATGATGAATCTGGGGAAGGTCCTTCCGAGACCAAGTAGTTAGGAGTCTTTCATTTTGCTTAATGATGTAATAAGGCAAATGGCCCCTAGTGACATTTTACTTTTCGGTATTTAGTGTCATCTTGGATTTGTCTTATTTTATCAATAAAATGAGGCATTTAGCATTATAAATTCTCCAAATTAATTTGTCTCTAGGCCTACCTTGTTCACAACGAGGCACCCAAATTAGGACACGATTTATATCCTTGTACAATGTGTTTAAATACTGCAATAGTTTTCCCAGTAATCCGTACTAACTTATTACTCTTTTGTTTTCTTTTATTATTCTCCGCCCTAAAGAATAGTTCGTGCATTCTGGCACCATTACCATACAGTATGAGATCCAAGGGTCCTCCACCTCCTCCTCTTTCAAGTCCTATCTGAAACAAGAACAGAGGTAGAATGGGAGATTCAAGCGCCAGAAAGGAAATTGAAAGAACTGAGATTACTCAGGGTACCCAAAAAGCTTAGGAAACTGCTGCCCAACTTGAGCAGAAATTATTGAAGTTCCGAGTAGAACTGGATCAAGTTCAGAACTTGGCAGTTTATCATTCTCTATCACCACTCTTGATGTCAATTTTCCAAATGCTTAAAATCCTGCACTTCCAATGCACACCCCACAACAACGGATATAACCAGCTCATGCACAACACTATGACACTTGCCACACTCCCAACAACACTCCATTACTTATTCCTGAACCACTAAACACCACAAATGATCACCTCAAGGACACTCCCATCTACGTGGATACTGTACCCCACTACTTTCAACCAATCCCAACTGCACCTGCGTCTGATGACAAAGAATCCCTTATCAGAAACAAAGCCGCAGAACTCAAAAAGCTAATTAGCCGAGTCCTGAGTGTCGAAGGAAGCAAAGGTATTGATGGGCTGAATTATAAGGACATTTTAATTTAGCCAGATGTTGAACTTTTGGAGGGGTACAAACCTCCCAAGTTTGAAATGTTCGATGGCACAGGTGATCCGAAATTCCATCTGAGGACATATTGAGACAAACTGGATGGAGTCAAAAAAACATGAGAAGATTTGTATGAAGCTATTTATGAGGAGTCTAAAAGGAGATGTTTTATCTTTTTAAATCTTCCAGGACCCCAAGAAGTGTACAAGCTAGGTAGGTATGGCATCAGATTTCATGGATAGGTTCCGATTCAATACAGAGAACGCACTAGATATATTTTACATCTAGAATTTGAGGAAGAAACCTACCGAGATGTTCTGCGAGTATGCTACTCGTTGGAGATCAGAGGTTGCTAAGGTCAGGCCAGCCTTAAAGAAGGAACAGATGAACAGATTCTTCATCCGGGATCAGGATACACAATATTACAAGAGGTTAATGGCGATCGAGAGTCGGAAATTCTCCGATATCATCAAGCTGGGAGAAATAATTGGGGAAGGCATTAAGAATGGTATAGTTACTAATATTGAAGCATTGCAGGCCACCAACAAGGCTTTACAATTTGGTGGCACGTCCAAGAAGAAGGATGTGAGTGTCGTGTTGGTCGCACAGGGATCCAAATCACCACTAAAGTACCACACTTACCTGCTACCTCCACTTACATATCAGCCTATCCCGAATTACCAAGCACCTGCACCTTCTTACCAAAATCCACCACTCATTTACCAATCATCTCCACCTCCCAGATATCAACCTGCTTCACCCAGATATTCTTAACCTGCACCTGTTTACCAAGCTCATAATGCCCAACCCTCTCACTACCAATCACCTCCCACTCGTTAAAATTTCCCTAGACCCAGACCAAATTTTGACCGCAAACCTCCCAGACAATATACAACCATCGCTGAGCCAATCGACCAGTTGTAAGAGAGACTTAAAGCTACTAGTTATGTCTCTCCTATCGCTGCCATAACTCCAAAAAATCCTTCCCAGTGGGTCAACCCTAATAAGACTTGTGCATACCACTGTGGCATGAAGGGACATACCATTGACGAGTAACGCTCGTTCAAGGACAAGATTCAAACTCTTATTGACAATAAGTTTGTCATAGAAAAGGAACATGCTCCTAATATTCGCAATAACCCTCTGCCTGACCACAAAGGTGGAGGCATTCACATGATTGAGATAGAAGATGACTGGGACCCAAAGTGGTCGATATGATTCATTGTTGAGGGTGATGAGCCAAAGAAACCAGCAGTCATGTTTAACCAAATTGTTGTGCAGAATCATCCTTCCGAAGGCGATGAAGTAAATATGTCTATGCCTCTCAAATTTGAAGCACCTTCTTCTGCAAAGGCGCCCGGACTATTTGAGGTTGGGTTTGGAGTTCCAAAAGCACATGTGCCCTTTAAAGTTTTTGTATTACCACCAAGGTTACCTATTACTGTAGAAATTTCATACATAACATCATTCCACTCAAACGCCATACCATTGGATTACACAACTGAAGCTAAGAGGAAAGGGAAGACCAAGAAAGGAGAAGCACTTGTTGCAGGGTTTGACCAGAACAGGCAGGGTATACACTCCAGAGAACCTAGCTGAGTCCAGTAATTAAGCCTTTGGATGGCCTATTGAAACAGGGCTCAATGATTTTTGAAGGAAAATACAAGTTAGGGAATACTCGGTCGTTGAGCAGTTAAATAAAACACCAGTACATATCTTCATCCTAGCTCTTCTGCAAAGCTTTGACACACAAAAATGCCCCCGATGAAGATATTGAGCGATGCTCATGTGCCCAGCAACATAAGTGGGGGAAAAATTGAAAATATGGTAGGGCAGGTACTGGAAAGCCACAAGATCACTTTCCACGAAGATGAGCTGCCGCCGGAAGGATTGAGTCACAACAAGGCCCTGCACATCACCGTGCAATGCAAGGATTACTTCATCACTAGAGTCTTGATCAACGAAGGCTCCAGCCTCAATATCAATCTACTGGTCACACTTAGAACATTGGGAAAGAGCCTGCACAAGATCAAAGATGGATCCATCAATGTCAAAGCATTCGATGAGTCCCATTGGTGTACTATTGGAGAGATTAGCCTATTCCTGCAAATGGGACCAACTTGGTTTGACATTGACTTTCAAGTGATAGATGTCCCAGCATCGTACAACTAACTATTGGGACGACCATGGATCCATGCCGCTGGAGCTGTAGCATCAACCCTGCTTTAGGAAGTGAAATTTGAATAGAATCACGAAGAGGTGATTATTCATGGAGATGGTAGCAACCCCATATATAGTCGCCAGACCATCCCTATGATTGGAGGCAAAAGGAGAATAGGCGGAGAACAATACCACCACATTGAAAGGTCAACGCTGTAGACAAGGATAGATGGTGGGATAAAAAGATCGAAAGTATCCTAAACTGGTTTGGGTACGAACCTAGAAAGGGACTCGGCAAAAACCTCCAATGAATCACCAAACCCATCAAGCTGAAGAAATATTGTACCACATTTGGTTTGGGGTATGAATACATTGGAAGGAGTTCAATGACTAGTCTCCACCATGGCGCAGGCCCAACTATCCACTCGAGCATCCGATACCTCTCCTAGAGAAAATTTTCTGGCTGGCAGACATCATATATGGATCAGAAGAAGATGACCCATTAGCTACCTTGAAGAACCTGTTTCTGGAGGATGATAATATGGACTGTTGTGCTATTTTCGAGGAGGAAAGGGAAGAAGGCCATTCTATACAAGATCTGAACCGAGGAGAGCGTCTCAGCAATTGGCCAATCAGAACCACCAAGGCCCGGAAAGCTTCGGGGTAGCAAGGCTAAAACAAAAGCACCATGTATCACTTTTTTACTTTTTACTAGATGATTTTATTTTGCGCGTTGTCTTTAATATTGAAAAGAGCTCCGATGTTCAGAAAAATTATGGAATTTATCAAAGCATTTCAGTTTCTTGCAGATCTCGCTCTTATTATTTTCTCTATCATTTACTTTATTTACACATCACTACTATTCTTGTCTTGATGAATTGACGATTATGACTTGCAATGAGACAACGCAACAAATGGACATAGACTCAGAAGAGGATGATATATCAGAAGAGATCGTTAAAGAGGTTGAGGATTTTGAGACTAGGACTAATCAAATTTGGGTTAAACTGAGGTCGTTAACCCTGGAGATGTTGAGAATGTCAAAGAAACGCGCAACAGTGTGTATTTGTCACCATCAGAAAAGAAAGAGTACACGGAGTTTCTAAGGGAATATGAGGACATATTTGCATGGTCGTATGATAATATGACTTGTCTCAGTACATCTATTATGTCTCATATACTGCCAACCGATCCGACATGTCCTCTAGTAAAGTAGAAACTCAGAAAGTTCAAGCTTGACATGAGTTTGAAAATCATAGAAAAGGTTACCAAGCAAGTCAAAGCCAAGGTTCTCAAGGCAGTAGAGTATCCGACATGGTTATCCAACATCGTGCCAGTACCAAAGAAGGATTAGAAAGTTAGAGTTTGTGTTGATTATCGGTATCTTAACCGGTCCATTCCTGAAGACGACTTCCCCTTACCTAACATACATATTCTTATCGACAAGTGTGCCAAGCATGAATTGCAGTCTTTTATTGATTGTTTCGCGGGGTATCATCATATATAGATATGATGACCAGTGCTCTAATATTACGTACGACCCCTCTTTTGAGGAGTGATTGGTTGATATTGCATTGATGTGATCCATAATATCGGTAAACCTAGGACCCCTCTCCCATTTACTTGTTAATTTTTAAGTTTTCTTTTATAACTAATTTTCTAAACCCTCTATCATAAACTCTTAAACTTGTTTCCAAAACTATGTGAAGCCCTTTGCTTTATTTTTCTACTTGTCTTCTTAAAGTCACAATTGTAGCATGGCCGGTAACCACACTAGTGGATCTTGAAGGGTGCCTAACACCTTCACCTCGAGATAATTTCTAGCCCTTACCAACCTCTGGTTCTTCATCTCCATTCTTTCTTAAAAGTGTCCTAATGCACTATAATCATTAGGTGGCGACTCTTCAACTTCTAAACTCAATTCTCGAAAGGGAATAGAATTTTTCCTCCCAATGTCGTATACCCGGTTTCGACTCTTAGAAAAAGGGGGCGTCGACAATGGTTTCCCCCAAGAGATGGTAGAAGGATTTTTGTATCGATCATACCACCTAGGTCACCTACTCTTACTTGGGACCAGCTTTTTCAGATATTTCATGAGAAGTTCCTTCCGGTCACACTAAGAGAGGATTATTGCAAGTAGTTTGAGCATCTTCACCAAGGTAGTATGTATGTCACTCAGTATGAGACTTGTTTTGTGGATCTGGCTTGTCATGCTATTCTTCTGTTGGATACTGAGAGAGAGAGAGGGTGAGGAGGTTTATTGAGGAAATTTCTCAGCCTATCAAGTTGTAAATGGCCAAGGAGGCCAGCAATGATATTTTTTTCAAGCAGCTACTAATGTCGCCAGGCGAGTCGAGACGGTTCTCACATGGGGCAGGTCAGTGGTCTGAAAAGAGGCCTTGTCATTCTAGCAGGTTTAGTGGTGCCTCATTTGGAGGCAAGGGTAATTATGGTAGAGGCCATCCACCCAGGACATTCCATTCAACACTCCAGGCATCCCACAGTGCATTAGGTGGTGGTGGCCCTCATATGCCTTATTCTGACCAGCTAGCCCATAGTGCACCACCAGCTCCTATTAGTGTACCTCTGCTCTAGAGTTTTTAGGGTGGTTAATCAGGTCGACGGGGTCAGGTTTAGGGTCAGCAATCACAGCAGCCGAGGTCTTGTTATACCTATGGTGATTCAAGGCACATTGCTAGATGTTTCCCTCAAGCATCGAGCAGTTCACAACATTAGGGTTCATGCCCGGCACCGAGTGATTCACCACTTGCTCAGCCAGCTAGAGGTACGGGTCAGACAGCTAGAGCTGGAGGTCAGGCCATTAGAGATGGAGATCAGGTTGCTAAAAGTGGAGGGCAGCCAGCAAGGGCCCATTCTAGTGGTGTAGTTCAAAGTGGTGGAGCCCAGCCCTGAAGCTATACTTTTCCAGCCAGGCCTGAGGCTGAGTCATCTGATGATGTTATTATAGGTAGTGTTTCAGTTTTCTGTAGAGATGCTTCAGTTTTATTTGATCCGAGTTCTACTAATTCCTACATGTCATCGTACTTTTCTTCATATGTGATTGTGCCTCGTGATTCTTTGAGTGCTCTTCTATTTGTGTCCACACCTGCGGCAAATGATATTGTTGTAGATCGTGTTTATCGTTCGTGTGAGGTTAACATTAGGAGTCTTGAGAGTAGTGTAGATTTTATACTTCTCGAAATGGTTAGATTTCGATGTTATCTTGGGTATGGATAGGCTGTCACCTTCTCATGCTATATTGTATTATCACGCCACGACAGTGACGTTAGCCTTGCTAGGGTTGCCTCAATTAGAGTAAGAGGGATAGCTAGCCATTCTACTAGTAGGGTTATCTCTTATGTGAAGGCTCTGCATATGGTCGAGAAGGGTATCTATCTTATTTAGCTTATGTACGTGATTCTAGTGCGGATGTTCCTTCCATAGATTTAGTACAAGTCGTATGCGAGTTCACAGAGGTGCTACCTTCAGACCTTCCAGGGATATCACCCGACAGGGATATTGACTTCTGCATTGACTTGGCTCCAGGCACTCGGACCATTTCCGTTCTACCATACCATATGGCCCTACCAGGATTTAAAGAATTGAAGGAGCAACTATAAGATTTTCTTGACAAGTGCTTCATTAGACCTAGTGTCTCACCCTGGGGTGTGCCCATGTTGTTTGTGAAGAAGAAATATTGATCGATGACGATGTGCATAGATTACCACAATTGAACAAAGTCACTATCAAGAACAAGTATCCATTGCCGAGGATTGAAGATTATTTGATCAGCTTCAGAGTGCCAAAGAGTTTTCAATGATTGATTTGAGGTCGGGCTACCATCAGTTGAGGATTAGGGCATCCAGTGTCACTATGACAACTTTTCAGACTCAATATGGGCATTATGTGTTTCTTGTTATGTCATTTGGGCTGACAAATGCTCCAGCAACATTTATGTACTTGATGAACAGGGTGTTCAAACCCTATTTGGACTCATTTATGATTGTGTTTATTGATGATATCCTGATCTACTCCTGTAGCTGAGAGGAGCATGAGCAGCATCTCCGGATTGTACTTTAGACTTTGAGAGATATCCAATTATATACTAAGTTATCAAAATAAGAGTTTTGGTTGGACTCAGTCGCTTTTGCATTAGCAGAGGGCATTCAAGTGAATCCTAAGAAGATTGAGGCAGTATAAAACTGGCCTAGACCCACTTTAGCTATAGATATTTGGAGTTTCTTGGGAGTGGCAGGTATTACCGTCAGTTTGTCGAGGGGTTCTTATCTATTGTAGCCACGCTGGCCAGGTTGACCTAGAAGGGTATCCCGTCCATTTGGTCAGGAGAGTGTGAGGTGAGATTCTAGAAGCTTAAGACTGCTTTGACTTCGGCACAAGTGTTGGTATTTCCCACAGGTTCAGTATCTTATACAGTTTATTGTGATGTTTATTGTATTGGACTTAGTGCGGTATTGATGCAGGATGGAGGGTGATTTCATATGAATCGTGGTAGTTAAAGGTTTATGAGAAGAATTATCTTGTTCATGACATAGAGTTGGCAATCATTGTTCATATGCTAAAGATTTGGAGGCACTATCTTTACGGCATGTCGTGTAAGGTATTCACGGATCATCGAATCTTGCAGTATTTTTTCAAATAGATGGAGCTCAATTTGAGGTTGAGGAGGTGGTTGGAGCTATTGAAAGACTATGATATCACCATCTTTTATCATCTCGAGAAAGCCAATATGGTGACCAATGCCTTGAGTATAAAGGTAGTGAGTATGGGTAGCCTTGCATTCATTCTAATCAGCGAGAGACCGCTTACATTAGAGATTCAGGCCTTGGCCAATCAGTTCGTGAGATTCGATATTTTTGAGCCCATTTGTGTTCTAGATTGTACAATCACTCGGTCTTCCTTGTTTGAGTACATCAAGGAGCGGCAATATGATGATTCTTATTTGATTATCCTTAGGTACACAGTGCGATACGGTGATGCCAAGCAGGTTACTGTTAGAGATGATGGAGTTTTGTGCAAGTAGGGTCGTGTTTGCGTACCTAATGTGGATGGACTTCATGAGTTTATTCTTGAGGAGGCCTAGAGCTCCCGATATTCTATTCATCCGGGTGCCGCTGACATATATATTATGACTTGTTGTAGCATTATTGGTGGAGGAGGATGAAGAAGGACATAGTTTCATAAGTAACTCGGTATCTTGATTGTCAGCAAGTAAAGTATAAGCATTAGAGATCTAGTGGTTTGCTCTAGAAGTTAGAGATTTCTGAGTGGAAGTGGGAGCATATCACTATGTATTTTCTTGTTGGACTCCCACAGAATCGGAGGAAGTTTGATGCAGTTTGGGTCATTATGGATAGACTGACCAAGTCAGCGCATTTCATTCCTATGGCAGTTATCTATTCTTCAGAGCGGTTGGCTGATATTTATGTCTGCGAGATCGTTCGTCTTTACGGTGTGCTCGTGTCTATTATTTCTGATTGAGGTATGCAGTTCACCTCGCTCTTCTAGAGGGTACTGCAATGTGAGTTGGGCATGCAAGTTGAGTTTAGCAAAACATTTCATCCTCAGACGAACAGACAGTCCGAGCGCACTATTCAGATATTAGAGGATATGCTCCACACTTGTTTTATAGACTTAGGAGGTTCTTGGGATCAGTTTTTGCCACTTGCGGAGTTTGCTTACAATAACAGCTACTAGCCCAGCATTCAGATGTCTTCCTATGCAACATTATACGAGAGGCAGTGTCATTTTTTAGTTGGATGGTTTGAGTTGGGGGAGGCTCGACTGTTGGGTACATATTTGGTACAGGATGCACTAGATTCAAGATTATTCAAGATCAAATTTGCAAATCTCAGTCTAGGTAAAAGATTTATGCCGACCGTAGAGTTTGTGATGTTGCATTCATGGTCGAAGAGAGAGAGCTGCTCCAGGTTTCACCCATGAAGGGTGTGACAAGATTCTTCAAAGAGTGGGTAAGGTGGCTTACAAGCTTGCATTGCGATACTCCAGAAGTATCATGGTGATCCGTCCCACGTGTTAGATTTCACTTCTATCCAATTGGACAACGATTTGACTTACAAGGAGGAGCCGGTGGCTATTCTAACCCGGCAAGTTCATCAGTTGAGGTAGAAGAGCTATACTTCAATTCGAGCACAGTAAATAGGTCAACCTGCCGAGGCAGTTACTTGGGAGTCTGAGTTGGACATGCATAGTAGATATCCACACCATTTCACTAGCCTAGGTACTTTTCTATGTCCATTTGAGGACGAATGGTCATTTTAGAGGAGGAGAATGTGATGACCTGATAGGTCATCTTATGTTTTAAAACCTAATTCTATGCTTTGAAGTCTAAAATACCTCATCTTTGCCCTCCTCGACTTGTGTGCGCAATCCGATTATTTTTTCAGAAAGCTTTTACGTTAAAAACAGAGAATGCCAAGCCCTGAGCCTAGGGGAGAGACTGGCACCCAGTGCCTCACTATTCTTGCATACCACTTGCGACTAAAGGAGTCTGAACATGTAATGTCACACTTTAGTCATGGGCCACATTACAAGATATCGTAGGATGCAAAATGTAAAACTAAAAATTAACGCTGACTAAATGTGTCGTCATGATTAGTGCAACTGACAAGCCAACAAAATACACGTACAAGACCTACAAGCCCATCATCCTGCACTAACTGGCAGGATATATCTACAAGCCTCTATTTATAGATGTAATGTGAACGGAATAGGATATTGACCTACCCATAACCTATCTACATATATGCACAAGATAAACACCAAACTGCTAGACCCGGCAACTCTTAAACATGGGGAGCTTACCGATAAAGCTGTACTCGGGCAACACCTACCCGTCCGTCTGTATAAAGTTGGATGAATGAAATGCAGCACCCCTAAAAAGGGACATCGGTATGAAATAATAAACCGAGTATGCAAGGCAATATATTGAAAGCTGAAACTGAACTAATAATAAATAACTGAAAGCAACTAGGAGACAAAGAAAATCTGAAGATATGCTCATCTGCTGATACTGACTCAACTCTATCAATATAGTGAGTAAAATAGTTGTCCAGCCCACTAAGGCTTGGTGTGTATGTATATATGTATGTGTATATATATATATATACATATACATATATATATATATATACATATACATATATATATATATACACACACATATATATACATATATATATACATATATATATATATATATGCGCTTTGTCATAGTATGCTCGCTCATAGGCGCTCGGCCATACTAGGCTCTGTATCTCAATCAATGGACTCGCTCATAGGCACTCGGCCACAATAAACTCAGTATATAACTTACCATCTAATTAGAGGTTGCCCAATAGGGGCTTGCACATAGATTATAACCCGATGATAATGGAAATACTTTAATATTGTATATATAAAATCTTTTCTCACTTTACTGAAAGAAGGAAATACTCAAACGAATATGACGTTCTGATAAAGAGAATATTGTAACATGAGAGACTAGAAAAATATACGTATATTCCGAGATATGAATTTTGCTTTATGCCTCGTTATCAAACTTGTGTAATAATGAGATCATGCAAAAATAAAGAAAGAGCGTAGCCTTAACATACCTAGAGTAGGAAAAAATTCGTATGATATTTTTGGGAAAAGGTTGCACCGTACTCTTTTAGAACAGAAAAATTTTACGTTGCTAATAATCCTCGTTGAATCCCTTTTGGTTGCGAGTATTCATGTTGCTTACTATAACACTTAGGATCTGGCTGGAGTATTTTTGAATGAAACTTGTTGAAAGTTTTTAGGTTAGCTAACATTCCCCATTTCTTAATGGTGGTGTCTCGCTATGGAAAAAGTTTAAAATTAAGTAAAGGTATAACTAAAATGTTATTCAACCTAGTAAGAATAGGATTTTTTCAACACATGCTACTAGGTCCACAACCAGAGCCAATGGAGGTGAACCATCCAATGCCAAACATGCAAGGTCAACAGGAAGCTCAAGAGAAGGATGACGAAGACCTAAAGATACTATTGGAGCCACCGGTGGTCTTTTCAAACCTAAACGAGGTAAAAATGTTAATCTTCAAGGAAAGGCTAGACAGGAAGTGTATCTTCAGTTGCCCAACGACACTCTACAAGTGCTCCTTGGACATCCGTCCTCCCCATGATCCCACAGTAGGAAAGAATGTGGTAATCTTAGTCCCCTCCTTGAGGAGGAACCCAAATATGAGCCCAATGATACAGCCTAGTCACATTATTTTTTGGAATGTAAGGGATGCAAATAATGAAAATTTCACTAGGCATTTTCGTGAGATAATGTATACACATAGACCTAGTCTAGTTGCTTTGTTAGAAACTAAAATGGATAGTCATATCTCCATTTTGGAGGGTTACAACCTCAATGAAATGGTCGAAGTCCCAGCTGAAGGCAACTCCGGTGGTATGGTTGTGCTATGGAACACGGCCATAGTGAATGTGTACAACTTCACAAGGAATGGAAAGTCAATCCGTACAATGATAGAGGTAAAACCAAAAAACCTTACTTAGATTTTCTCTACTGTTTATGCTAGTAATAATATTAACAATAGGTTGTTATTATGGGAAAATTTTAAGTGTAATTATGGTAAGTACAATGGACCCCGGTTAGTAACGGGTGATTTTAATGAGTTCACTAACTCCAGGAATAAATTCGTAGGAAGACCTATTAACCCAAAAAGAGCTAGTTCACTATTGAATTATTTTGATTATTGTCATCTAATGGACCTAGAGTACAAGGGTTGTAAATATACATGGTCTAATTACCGTAGCAAGAATAGAGGCTTAATTATTGAGAGATTAGATATGATTTATGCTAATGAAAATTGGTTACATGAATTTAACAAAGTGACTGTCATCCACCTCCCTAAAGTGTACTCCGACCATAACCCCATTCTTATTAATATTAACAATAAGTTGAACAACTATAAATCTAAACCTTTTAGAATGAAAACTTTTTGGTGTTCTCATCCGAATTTCCCAAGACTAGTTCTCCGTAGTGGGAAAGATAAGGATATTTTAGAGGGTACATTGGAATTTCAAAAAGATGTATTGAATTGGCAAAAGGAGACATTCGGGAATATATTTGCAAAAACAAAAAAGGATCTCAAACGTATCACAGGAATACAAAATTCCACTAGCTACCCATATAGTACCTTCCTGAAAGACCTAGAAATTACTCTAATAAATGACTATGAATCAATCCTTAAAATAGAAGAGGATTATTGGAAATTAAGATCTAGGATAAATTTACTAAATGATGGTGATGCAAATACTAGATTCTTTCATACTCAAGCTACAAACCGTAGAAGAAAGAATAATATTGTTTTTTTCAAAGATAATAATGGTAGTTGGATTGAAAATCAAAAGGAAATTATGGATAATGTGACAAATTACTTCCATAATGTCTTCACTACTTCTCATGAATTTACTACTTGGAATCAATCAACTAATAGTATCTCTAATTTTAGCAAACTAGACTTCTCTTTTCTTGATAAACTACTTAGGAACTACGAGGTAAGAAGAGATATTTTTTCCTTTAAACCTACAAAAGCTCCTAGCCTGGACGGGCTACACCTGTTCTTTTTCCAAAAATTCTGGCCTACATTAGGATATAAAGTGATCAATTTATGTCAACAAATCTTCACCTCAAGGGAGATTCCCAGTGACCTTAACAAGACATATGTTTGTTTAATCCATAAATTCAACAATTCAAATAAACATAAGAATTTTAGACCCATTAGTCTTTGTAACACCCTCTACAAAGTAATCACTAAAATTATTGCTAACAGACTTAAGCCTTACCTTAGCAAATTGGTTAGTGAACACCAAACCAGCTTTATAAAACATAGACGTCCTAGTGATAATGCAATCATTATCCCGGAAGTCCTCAAACGATTTAATATGAAGACAAAAAAGGCAATTGGCTTCTAAAGCTAGACCTGGAAAAGGCATTCGGCAAATTGGAATGGTCTTTCGTTCATCAAGCACTAAGATACCATAAAATACCTCCTAATATTTCCACTATTATTATGAATTATATTTCCTCATCGTCCATATCTATCATTGTTAATGGCAGTACGACTTAGTACTTTTTCCCCTCTAGGGGCATAAGGCAAAGAGACCCTATGTCACCATAAATTTTCATTTTATGTATGGACATGCATTCAAAAAATATGGAACATCAAGTAGACACTCTACGATGGGATCACATCCTTTTAAATAAACAAAGCCCCCTTATTTCATCTATTTTTTGTCTGATGATCTTACACTAATGGGTAAAACTAATAGAAAGAAAATTACTATCATGAAACAAAATAAAGATATTTTTTGCCAATTATCTGGCCTAAACATCAACAAGGAAAAGTCAAAATTACTTCTTTCTAGCAATTGTACGAATGATATGAGTAATTGGATCACCTCTCTGTTAGATATTAAAGTCAATAAAGGCTTTGGTAACTACCTAGAATTTCCTATGAGTGGCATTTCTCCGAAACACAAAGAATACTTACCCCTAGTAGAGAAAATAAGGGCTAGGCTAAATGTTTGGAATGTAAATGGGCTTAATATAGGTTGTTGATGCGCCCTTATTAAATCTACTCTTAACACACTTCCTAATCACCAAATGCAGTTGTCAATGCTCACTAGTAGAACTTTAAAAGAAATAAACAAAACTCAACGGGACTTCCTATGGGGCTCTACCTCTGAAAATAAAACCCACCTTGTTAGTTGGGATAAGGTTACAATGCGTAAAGAGTTAGGGGGTTTGGCAATAAAGAAAGCAAAACACAAAAACCTTGCCCTATTAACAAGTCTAGCATGGAGACTTCTAAATAATAACTCTTCTTCATGGGTACGTGTTATTAGTAGTTGTTACAGTCTCAATAAATATACTAATAATACCTCTCACACATGAAAAACCATCTTAAAGGGTTGGTTTTTTGTTTTTTTGCAAAGAATGCATTAGATGGACAATAGTAAGTAACCCCAATGGGTCTATTTGGGATAAAAATTGGATACCAAAGTTTGGTTCACTAAGGAAATATGTCATAGGCCCCATTAACAATGATGATTTTAACCACACTCCAAGAGATATCCATAACAAGATGGAGTGGAATATGTCTCGTATTTCATTCAATCTCCCCAACAATATTCTCAATAGCATTCACTCCCTGACAAACTCAAAAACCCTGGGGAACTACATTATTTGGTCTATTAATACTAGTGGCATATTTACAACCTCTTTTTCCTATAATCTTATTGATAGCAGAATTTGTGACAATCAAAATTGCAAGAACTATAAGTTCGATTGGATATGGTAGTTAGAATGCCCTAGGAAAATCCAATTCTTTATACGATAATGTTGTCATTCTAGGTTACCTACTAGAGAATACCTAGGGAAAATAGGTATAAATGTTGATACCAATTGCCCTATTTGTAAAACAAAGGAATCCCTTCTTCACATATTCTGGGATTTGAAGTAGCTAAAGGTTTTTTGGCATCTATAGGAGTACCCTTAATCAACTCTAGACCTCAAGAAAATTGGATAGAATTCCTAAAAGAAAGATAAACTCAAGCTCGGCACAGTGCTATGAGATGGAAAAATGTCTTTCCTTTTGCCTTGTGGTCTATGTGGAACAATAGGAATGAAAATAATATCAACAATACCAACCATAAGATAAACACTAGCAAAGTTTTTAAACAAGCATAAGAATTCAAGTTATTAACCACATCAAATCACAACATTACCACCCCTATTAAAATTCGAGTAAAATGGTAACCCCCCCCCCCCAAAGGAGGATACAAAATTAATTTTGATGGTGCCTTCTATGAAGAAAATATGCAGGGTGGCATTGGTGGACTGATCCGGAACAAGAATATTGATTGGATATTGGTTTTCATGCCAACTGTGAAAGCACTTCTCCAGTACACTCAGAATTACTAGCCTTTCGGCAAGCTTTACAATTACTCATGCAAGGCAACTCATGCCTTGTAAATCAAGACAGATGCCACAGATGTAATCCGCTTTCTTGAAGAAGACTACCCATCTTACAAAAATTTGTTTGATGAATGAAGGTTCTTAATGGACAAGCTAGCGGAGAGGGAGGAGATCAAAATGAAGCATAATTTTCGCGAAGGAAACAAAGTGGCACACCTCCTAGCCAAGGAAGCTTTAGAACAATGCATTTCTACTAGTACTAGTTTTATCAAGGAACCTCCTAATTTTCTGGAAACAATGTACCTACAAACAAAAGGAGCTTAGCTGTAATATTCGGGATAGTACTTATCAGCATGTAATATTTTGGCATCACTTGGAAACGATAATGCCCTAGAAGGCATAAGACAATTATGTAACTATGTTGGCCTTAAGGGACACATCTCTCAGAGCACTGCATGGGCTTAGTATTCTTAATATATAATATCCTTTAACTTTCAAAAAAAAAATAAATAGGAGTTGTTGTAAGAATTAGACACCTAATCAAGAATGACTATTAGCAATTTCTTTAACTAGTGGCCACGTTTTGGGTTGTCTATCTTATAGTTTAATTATTAACTAGGTAATATTTCGCTACCCAATAATTAACCAATTACCCGTACAATTAAAAATTATCTTAAATTAATTAAAATTATACTTATTTTTAATATACCTTATACATCACGCTATCATGGTCATATGGTACCTTGCATGGTACTAGTCCATAAGTATCGGATATTATCGCTCGACCCGGAGTTTATCCCAATTTGACAACCTTCAACGAAACTCATTTTCTTTAATTTGTATACCCTTCCTTCATGGCACTTACTTATTTCTTGGTATAAATATCATAAATATGCTAACATCAAGGTAATCTCATCCATGTGTTTATGTCAATTTACTGAAGACGAAACTTTAAGTAAAAAAAATGTGAGATATAACATCATTCCCCCCTTAGGAACACTCGTCCTCGAATATCTACTCTTAGATACTTTGAAATATTTTTTACCGTAATCTCTACCGTACACTAGACTGAAACCACCCTACATGCAACAATAAAACAAAATATATATGCCATACTTGGCCTCACACTGCAATCTATAAATTCGAAAAGTCAAAAATAAGGGCTTACTAGAGAACCTACTGTCCTGAATAGGGTTGTCTTGAGGTATCTCATCTAGAGCCATAGTTCTACTTTGAAATAGGTGGGGTATTTAGACTTCAATTCTTCCTCCGCTTCTCATGTCATCTATTCCATATTCATGCTTCTTCATAAAAACTTCACGGAGACTACCTCCTTATTCCATAACTTTTGGATTTGTCGATTTAGGATGGCAACCAAAATTTCCTTGTATGACAAGTCCTCTGAATATGTACGTCATCCATAGGCACCATTTGGATAGGATCACCAATGCATTTCTATAATATAGATACGTAAAAACTGGATGGACAGACTCCAATTGGAAGGGCAATTCTAACTCATAAGCTACTTGGCCTACTCTTCGAATGATCCTATAAGGCCCCATATACCGTGGGATAAGTTTGACTTTCTTGCCAAACATCATCACACCCTTCATAGGTGGCACCTTTAAGAATACTCAGTCATCAACCCCGAACTCTAACACGTCAAAATATGGCTTCTGACAACTTTGATCTGTCAACAGTCGCTCCCGGATAAGCACTACTTTTTCTATGGCCTGCTGAACTAGGTCCATGTAACCCAGATTCTCCAACATCAAACCACCCTATAGTAGATCTGCACTTATGACCATACAAAGCCTCGTATGGAGCCATCTCGATACTAGAGTGGTAACAGTTATTATATGAAAAAATCAATAAGAGGTAGATCTTCATCCCAACTTCTTTTAAAATCCAGCACATATCCTCGATCGTCTAAATTGTGCACTCGGCTTGTCTATCTATTTGTAGATGAAAAGCTATGCTAAGATTCACCTGAGTCCCTAGATCTTGCTGAAACGAACTCCAAAAAATGTGTTGTAAACGGGGCCTCACGGTCAGATATAATAGATACCGGTACTCCGTGTAGTCGCACTATCTCCTTAATCTATAATTTTGCATAATCTTCTATTGTATAAATAGATCTGGTTGGTAGGAAATGTAATGATTTTGTGAGCCTATCGACTATCACCCATATGGAATCAAACATACAATTAGAATGAGGTAAACACGTGATAAAGTCCATGTTTACCACCTCCAATTTCCATGTCGGGATCTCTATTGTCTGCATTTGCCCTTCGAGCATCTATGCTCTATCTTCACTTTCTTAACACCAGGGCATTGAGCGACATACTCAGCAATGTTCTTCTTCATATCATTCCACCAATACACATCCTTAATGTATCTGTGAACCCCATCCCCCTTGAGTTCTAAAAATTGCTTTTTATGCTGTGGAATGCGCTCTCTTAACTCGACCAACTCTGGGTCCTCGTATTGCCTCTCTTTTACTTAAGGTATGAGAGATAATTTTGCAGTATTTTGGAGTACGACTCCTCCATTTCCAAACAAGATAATTGATGAATCTCTCTGGTTAATTGTCTTTTTTTATCCTCTACATGTGCTAAGCTACCCATACATCGGCGACTTAAGGTATCTTCTACAACATTAGTTTTCCCTGGATGGTAAAGAATGTTAACATCGTAATCTTGCAATAACTCAAGACATCACCTTTGTCTCAAATTCAACTCTTTTTGCTTGAAGATATATTGCAGGCTTTTATGATCTATGAATATATAAACAATAACACCATATAAATAATGCCACCATATCTTAAGTGCATGGACAACTGCAGCTAACTCGAGGTCGTGGGTCGGATAATTTTGTTCGTGCTTCCTTAACTTCTTTGAAGCATACGCAATTACCTTCCCATGTTGCATCACGACACATCCTAACCCAACACCTGAGGCATCTTAATACATTGCATAACCATCCAGTCCATCTGGAAGTTCTACAACTAGCACTAAGGTCAACATGTTCTGAAGCTCCTGAAAACTTTGCTCACAGGCCCCTCTCCACTGAAAAATAGTTGATTTCTGCTTCAACTTCGTTTGGTGCTGAAAGAGAAGAAAACCCCTCTACGAACCTCCGGTAGTATCCTGCTAAGCCTAGCAAGCTACGAATCTCTATCGGAGAGGGAGGTCTAGGCCATGATTTCATAGCCTCAATCTTCTGAGTATCTACCTTTATACCTTATGTGCCCCAAAAATGCTACAGACTTCAACCAGAACTCACACTTAGAAAACTTAGCATAAAATTTATTATCACGGAGTGTTTGGAGTACCACTGGCAGGTGGTCCACATGCTAATCCTCTGAACGTGAATAAACCATAATATCATCAATAAATACTATCTAAATATGATCGAAATAGGCTATTTATCAAGTCCATAAATATGTCAGGTGCATTCGTCTACCCGAAGGACATGAGAAGGAACTTGAAGTGGCCATATTGGGTCCTGAAGATTGTCTTAGGAATATCTTTCTCCCGAACTCTGACCTGGTGGTACCCTGACCTCAAATGTATCTTTGGAAAGCATCTAGCTCCCTGCAACTGATCAAACAAGTCATATATCATTGGAAGTGGATGCTTGTTAGTAATAGTTACCTAGTTCAGTTTCCTATAATCGATACACATCCTTAGTGAGCCATCTTTCTTCCGTACAAGTAATACCAGTTCACCCCAAGGTGAGGTACTGGATCTTGTGAAACCATTCTCCAATAAATCTTTTAACTGCTTCTTCAACTCCTTTAATTTGATAGGTGCCATTCTATATGGAGCGATGGATGTTGTTTGCTTTCCTGGAGGCAAATCGATGCCAAAATCAATCTCTCGTTCTGCAGGAATACCTGGAAGTTCATTTAGAATTACGTCTCGTACTCTTTGACTACTGGAATAGACTGACGTGGGTATCTCAGCATCTGCATCCTTAACTCGCACAATATGATAAATGCACTCCTTTGCGGTCATTTTTCTCATCTTCATATTGCAAATAGACCTACCCCTAGGTGTCACTATATTACCTACCCATTCAAGGACTGGCCCACCCGGAAAATGAAATCTGGCTATCTTTGCTCGGCTCTCAGCTATGGCATAACTAGCTGCCAGCCAGACCATGCTTATGATAACATCAAAATCCAACATCTTTAGCTCAACTAGGTCGGCTGAGGTGTGACGACTACAAACTATCACCGTACAGCCTCAGTAAATCCGTCTAGCCATAATCAATTCTATGATCGGTGTAGATACCGAAAAAGGATCACTTAGTATTTCAGGCACTATGCTAAATTTCCTCACAACAAATGGGGTAATACATTATAAAGTAGATCATGGGCCTATCAAGGCATAAACATCGTGAGAAAGAATGGTAAACATATCCGTCACAATGTTTGGTGAGGAATCTTGGTCATGTCGACCTACTAGCGCATATATACGATTCTAGTTATCACATAAACTAGACCCCCTACCTCTGCCTCGACCTCTACCAGTAGAAGACTGAGACTCGCACCTTGAAAGATGCACGAACATAATTGATCCTGTTGTTGAATTCGGTTGTTGCGCCATACCCCCAGAATCTCTATTCGGGCAATCTCGCATTATATGTCCTGGACGTCAACATGTATAGTAAGAATCAGAACCGTTTTAGCATTGTCCCAAGTGTCTTCTACTGCGGATGGCACACCGCTGTGGGAATGTCCATATTTGCCCTAAACCTTATTATCGCTGCAACCCTAATGCCTGGGAGCTTTCACCCGGTCTTGACTGAGTATAGTTGTTATACATGTAACCCTGTAGCAGAGGTGGCAGAGGTGTAGGTGGCCGTTCGAAGTACTGGGGACTGTAACTACCCCGAGACTGCTCTCAAGAAATTGGACCTATAGCAACGATATTTTCTGCAACGGTTATGTAAGCGTTACTAAAGACCCCTATAGCAACGGTTATAACCGTTCCAATAGGATACCAATTCAACCGGCACACTTGTGCAAGCAAACCGTTATAAGTGAAATAACCGTTGCCATAGGGTGTTCTACTGCAGCAGTTATTGTAACTGTAATAGTAGGACAACCTGTGCTTACGGTTCTTTAAAAATGGGTCTATGGGGATGGTTCAATTTCCCTCCTAACTTTACCAAACTTTATTTTTATTTTCGTTTTTTCCCTCCATTAACCAAACCCTAGACTTTTTTTTTTAATTTCTAATAACAAAATTGATGGTGCCCATTTCCTAGAGAACATCGAACAGAACAACACTTTCCACTTCTCTCAACTATCAAACTATGAAATTAAATAATACCCCCCTAGCAAATCTGAAGATGCCTAAATTGCAAGAACTCAACAAATTAATATATCGACGGTCTCTTAATTCCAGCAAATAAATTGGAAGGACTCAGCAAGTAGTCGCCGACGAGACTCCTGTCCAGATTTTCCGGTACCATAATGGTCTGGCCGGGATTTACTTTTTCAGAGCCTTCTTGGTGAGGCCTTTTTGGACTCTACTGCCGGAGACTCTTAATTTTTCCGTAGCTGCAAAGGTTATACTTATGGTGACTCTTAATTTCGTCTACAAGTTTATGGTAAGATACACTGATTGCCTTTTTATTTTTGATAAAATTAGTAGGTGAAACAACTTTGGTAGTAGTAGGGGTTGGAGAAGCTGCAAATTTGGTGAAATAAGGTCAGAACTTTGGCTCCTCATCTTAATGTTATTATTGATTTTTGTCAAAGGTTAGTACTGCTGTTCGCTTTTCTAAGTAGAAACACTAGAAAATTTCTTCGTTTTCATTTAGTAAATGTATTTAAATGGTTTGGATCCGAATAAATTTGAATGATAACTGTTGTTGCTTGTCTATTCCTTTGTATGGTAGTTCCCTTTTGAAATAGGGTGATTTAAATGGTTGGTTTCCTATTATACAAGAGTATTTTAGAGTAGCTAGTTGATCCTTGAATCTGTTCCATGTAGGCGTCTTAACACAATTGGATGTATCACCTTCTAAACACCTTTATATTTTTTCTGTTATGCAAGGTAGGCTCTGCTTCAAATTTTTCCTGAATAATCCCAATTTTATTTGCACACACAGCTGGATAGCCTGGATTAGACATGCCTAGTATTTATTTTCCAGATCCAGATGTCATAATTAGCCTTTTAGACAGATTTGCTGCACTTTCTCTCCTCTGGTTTTTAGCATTCACATGTGTATTTATTTTATGTTTGTTGATTTGGACTGTATCTTATGGTTGAAAGAAATGGCACTGTCATCGGAGGGCATCAAGATATTTGAGCATGTTTTTTTTTCCTACTATAAAGATTATAATTGCAACATCTAGCCAGATATATGCAGCTTTTGTTTATTATTTACATTCATGATTTAAACAGATTTTAATTCCAGCCTGCTGCTTTAGTATATTATTACTTTATTTTGGAAAGACATATTCATCTGTTGTGACTGGCATATGATAAAATTGTTCGCCTTTTCCAAGTATTCTCTACGTGTAAAATCATTAGAGCCCTCTGAAAGACATTTCTTGTTTGTAACATATTTTTGGGTTTTATGTCCTGATTACAGAGGAAAATATAGGAGACTGTTATTGTGGACCCAAATTGCCTCAGTAATTATAGTTGTGTAGCTTCTTGGGGCTGTTTTTCTTTTGGTCAGTGTCACAAATCTTTTGTATCGTGATACAACATCAAGCAACTGTCTATACAGTTCACCATTCTATAGAAAGTGTTGAAGAATATGTAGAGTGGCGCAAGACCTTAAAAAATCCTTTTGGATGCCTTTTATACTTGACTGTGGACATGAAAGGTTTTAAAAAACAAAGCTGTTCCATTATTGTATTATGTATTCTAACATCTCTTCCAAAATCATGCTGGTTGAACATATATCTGGAGAAGCGTATCCCCAATTTCCAAAAACATGAGGATACCTCTTTAGTTTGTTACACGCATTATTGTGCCTACATACTTGACAGTAGGGATGATAGAGAAACAGAAAGAAAATAATCCCGGGCTCTTTCCTCGCTCTCAAACCTTCACTCACCAAAAATGGGCAAAAGGAACATAGGATTATGTACATTTATCCACAACTAGTTAGGCCCTTTAGGATGTTTGGGTGTTGCAGTTCTTTCAGAATGTTGCAATTCAGATGTTTGCAGTGATTTGTACAAGGAAAAAGGGGTATTAATTAAGAAATTGTTATACAAGAAGTCACAAAGTTTCTTGTTGAAAATCAGATGGAAAAGAATAAAAGGGTCATTTGAAAAAATTAGAGATTTTAATCAGATGGAGCTAAGAGGAGAATTCTTGTTCATTTGACATGATCAAGGTTTTGTGTATTGTTTTGCGATCCTTTTCTTCGATAATTTCTCCTCCAACATTACAGTAAAAATGTAGTGATGAATGCTAGAAGTGCTTCAAGTATTGGATTTGTTTTCTACTTGCTCGATTCATACTTATTCACTTTGGAAACAAGCTTATCTCTTTCTATCAGTAAGGTAAAAGAAAATGATCTCTTCTTGATATTCAGGACTAGCTTTATTGCAGAATACTCGTTCATTCTTTAAATTTTATGAAGAGTCAATGATCATACCCATGGAAAGGATGCGCGAGGCTGCTTTCTTTCATCCGTTTGCTGAAGCGGCATACACGGTATGGCAACAAGGCATTTCAATTTGACTTGATTTTCGTTCTCGTTATATTGAATGTACTGACCAGCACTGAATGTACACCAGCATACTGTCATTGTGGTGAGAATTGCAGGAATCAGGTAAGTTAGATGATTCCGTTGATTAGTTGAACATTCTCTCTGATGTTTCTCTTTATTATACACTTTACAGTGGTCTTCATATTGTCTAAACTTACAAAGTTATTTTATGGTAGTGAATTATCCAATAGCATTGGCCTAGAAAATGCAGGTCAATAACTTCAGGAAAAGTATGGTGGAGGAGTGTTCCCCATCCTTTATGATGCAAAGTCATTTTATGATGCAATTTTCTCACAGTTTATATGAAATCTAAATACTCTTTTGCCTTCTGCTTTTTGTTATTTGTGTCACCTATGTTTCTGCTGAATTTATAGGGAGTTCGTCACCAGTTTTGAATACAAAGAGCTCTGAAGAGCATAGACAATAGTTAAATTTATCACCAGTCTGCTACACCAATCCAAGTACTACACCAATCCAGACAAGAAAGTGAAGATGACAGAAGTCAATGGTCTATTTACTGGGAGTAACAATCAAGATCAGTTCTTCTTCAGCTGGTGAAGTTTGATTAGTCTACTCATTTTTTTATCCTGCTTCCGGCCCTTTGTCGCATTGTAATTTTGTGGTTGAATTGTCGACTTTATTATTATGATGAATATTTTTTTCTATTGTCGTGGCGGCTCTTGTTGTTGTATAATTTTTTTAATAAAGTGGTGCAGCAGATCGAGTGTTGCATTCTTGAGTTTCGTGCTCTTCCACTTGTCTTGCTTGTTAATAATTATGAGATGCCATGTGAGGTTCATTTTGTTAAAAAACTATTAGTGCTCAATGTGAAAGAGACAATGTTATTTTGAGTCAAAGTCCAAAGATACTTAACTATTTTGGCCCTTTTTCATTTTCACTTGGGTTTCCTTCAAAATAATTTGATTTCTGATTTGGAAATTGGGATTGTCAAGTGTACACCCTTTGAGGTTTTTTGTATTGTGATGGTGGGGGTTGGTGAATTATTATATCTAGATATTCTTGGAGAATAATTGATATGTAAGTATTAATGAACTTGCTTCTAGGTGATGAATATTGTAACTGCCAGCGAAATACAGAAACATGGGTGTTCTAGGTGCTTTTCCCTTGATTTTCTATTAAAAATTGTCGGTGCAATACAGAAATTGGCATCTCTATGTTTTTTCCATTCACGTATTCATCTTTGGATCCTCCACCGCATGAGGTGATTAGGTGATGCAATGGATATTTCATTTCCGATGGTTCTTTGTCGATCCTTGAAAACATACATCACTTCAAAAGCAAATTAGTACATAGATCAGTCCTTTATGTTGGTCATGTTTTCTTTCTCATAGCAGCTTCTTTATCTTTGCTAGGAGCATAATTCATTTTGCAAATCTCACTTTATACTGTTTTGTAGGTGAAGTAGATGAATTGATGAAAGACGAAAGCAGTAATCAAGAACTAGACCTTACTTAAATTTTGAATTGTTGATTGTTGTAGATGCATGTGGCGGTTTTTAGGAATATTTGTTATCAAAACATTTTAAAAATTTTGATGTTGAAATATCAAATGTATATTATTGGTTTCATGCTATATATGGATTTATTATTAACTTGCCGGACAATTTGGATTATTAAAAGTTTCATTTTGTATTTATACAAATTTTATTGTTTTATAGTTTATTGTGTATATATATATATATATATGTAAAAAATTTATTTACAACAGGGGCACTATTTTTAATTCAATTAAATTGTTACACCTAACAAAACCGTTGTCATAGGGCTTGAAAACTGTTCCAAAATAATATAAAAATTATTGCAATAGGTAGATCAACCATTGCCATAGGACTTGCAAACCGTTCCAAAATAATCTAAAAACCGTTGCAACGTATAAGGGAACCGTTGCCATAGTATCTGCAAACTGTTCCAAAATAATTCACAAATCGTTGCAACAGGTAGTTTAACCATTGCAATATCTTAATAAAATAGTTGCCACTTTTGTAATACCCGTAACGGTTAAATAGATTAGTAACGGTTTAAGACCGCTGCATTTAATTTTATGGTAACGGTTACAAACCGTTGCGGTGATAAGAATAATCATTCCACCAGGAAGAGGAAAAACCATAGTGATAGACTGTTCTATAGCAACGGTTCGGAACCGTTGCAAGAACCGTTCCTATAGCTCTATTGGCACGCGAGCAGATATGACGGTTTGTAAACCGTTCCAATATCGCTACAACAACGGTTTATCTACCTATTGGATTGGTTCCTTGCGATGCCATAGATGAATTTTCCAGTAGTGTCTAGAAACCTGGAAATCTCATCCTTCCGCTGCCCTGTTTGTTGATGCCTACTATCACACATCCTTTTTATACCAGAGGGCATATGGAGTTTTTTCAATTAAAGTGACATTAATCGAGATAGGATTAATTATCACAGTCGCCACTTGGAGTAATTTATTTTGTGTTCCAAATCACCGGTTTATTTTAAATCCCAGATAGATGAAGTTTCCACTTTATTTTAAAAGTCTACGAACCAGAAATTCTAGATAAGGAATTCTGTTAACCCGGGAGAAGGTGTTAGGCATTCCCGGGTTCAGTGGTTTTAGCACGATCACTTAGTGATTTATACTTGGCTTAAATGGTTTAACTACTCTTTTTTAGGACGAATGTGCATTTATTTTTAAACCTCTTTTAATCACTTGATTTATTCGTTATTAAATAATTGGGTTACGTGTTCGTATACGCTTTTCTTTTGGCGCGTTAAAAATCATGCCACGCGAACGTGTCTACAATTAATAATCCTTTGTTTATTTTATGATGAAAAGTTTGGTTGAAGTTGCGCGAACGCATCCCTCGAGTCCTTTTCTTAAAAATTAAATTCGCAACTATGTTACGAGAACGTATACATAATCACAATAATAGTCTAAGTAGAGCCTAAAGCAAGCTACAAGATTCATTTTGGTATCTAAGTTATAATGCTTAATAAGAGGACCATTGGTGATTTAATTTGGATGGCACGCCTCAATACAATTTAAAGAGTTACACTTAATTAGGCCTACGAATATTCTTACTTGCAAATAATTTAGACTTAATATGTATAGCCATACATGTTGGGGTTTTAAGAGGTTTGGGCCATCAACAACCCCATTGCTTATTCACAAAAGGATTAAATCTACTTCGAGGCTGCGGTGGGCTTAGAATTCGGCCCAAGAGCGAAATGAATTTAAGGGCCTCGACAAGGCCTAATTTCTAACCAAAGACTGACTCACATTGATCTTGTATTACGCAAGCCCAGTTACAACTGTTTAGTAGCTGGGCCTAAACACCCTTTACATTCTAAAGTTTCTGCATTTGCCAAAAAGAATTGCAAAAATGATTCACTTTGTTATAGGAAAATCAAGAACAAAAATTTTCTTTGAAAAACCAACAATCCAAATTCAAAGATTAATTATATTGTCGTGCTTTGCTAAAAAAATAAAATACATACATTCATACTATATATATGTACAATAGAAAATTTAATAATAAAACCAAACTGTTGGGAGTAGTGCCCAAGCCCAATGGCCTAGGCCCATGAAGGCTTGAGTCCAACGTTGTTGGCTAAATTAGTTCTACCATCAGAACTCGAAAGCTGGATATATTACATTCCACATATAATGGTCCTTAATATTTACCACACTTAATATATATATTATATAAGTGCAAAGCACTTGACAGGCCCTTCTTTACAGATGAATTCTCCGAGCCTTAATAAATTAAATAAAAAAAATTGATTCTTTAAAACTCAAATGATTCTATTACATAACCAACTTTGCATTTGCAAGCATGGACATAACTTTAAAATTTTGTCTGAAAATTTAAAGAGAAAATAGATACATTTTATTATACTGCCTTTTGTCACACAACTAAAGAATCAACATGAACCAACTTCCTTGATTTAATATGCTCCTTGGATGAATTTGAACAACTTGTGATCAAACCAACCAAGTGTCACGATCCCAGTTCGCCCTCCGAGAATATGTCGTGATGACACCTAGTCCCAAGCTAACAATGCGGAAATTAAATAACTTGCAGAAGTAAAGAACTTAAAATCAACAACTTAAGGAAAATTGTATATAAGTGTCGCTCGGTATATACAACTCAACATCACAAAACCTATAACAGTATCCTAAAATTGGAAACTCACGGGCAACGCAGGCTAACAGAAACATAATATACTGCTTTAACTCCAGAATATCTAAAACTGAAAGAAAGGAAAGTTATCTACTAAATGCTGGAATAAGATGGAAGTCCTGGTCCGTGGACACAGCATATGTACCTCGAAGTCTCTACTAAATGTCTCCACCTCGGGAATAGTGCGCCTGAGTGGAGGTACCTGGATCTTCACATGAAAAACATGCGCAAAAGAGGCGTGGGTACACCACAGCAGTACTCAATAAGTGTCAAGCCTAACCTCGTTGGTAGAGACGAGGAAGGCCAGGGCCCTAGAGAGGTTGAATAATATAATAAGAATGTGCAGTATAAAAATAGATGGAAATAATGTGAACCAAAAGTAAAATAAGACAGAATTTTCAAGGCAACAACAAATAAGCGATGAACAGAATAAACACAGAGATGTACAGCTCAATACAAAGATATCAAATGTGGATCTCCCAGGATACCATCTCTAGTCCATTCCATCAACTTTCGGAGGAGCTCCCGGGATACCGTTCCGTAGTCCATCATATAAGTATATCCGAAGTATCTCCCCGGATATCGTCCCGTAGTTCAACTCGCAATATGTATTGGGATCTACCGGGAATCTAACACGTAGTCTCAAAGTAAAGTACAAGGGGATCTACCGGGAATCTAACCTATAGTCCCAAAGTAAACAAACAAGGGGGAGCTACGAATCTCACATCCGTAGTCCCAATATAAATGCGCAATCACAACCAGAAGATATTCTGAAATGAAGAACAAAAACACAAGCAACAGATAGTATTAGCCTAACATGCTTCACGTAGTACAGTCAAGGTAACTTAAGCAAATAGGCAATTTAAGTCAACTAAACATACATTTCTAATCTAGCACAGTTTATAATTGCAAGTAAAATAAAGCAAATACGAAGAAACTTAGTCAATATATTAAGTAAACAAAATGAGTTTCCAACAATTAACTCAAGTACGCGCTCGTCACCTCACATACAAGGTACTCAACTACCAAATATGTTATTCTAAGGGGGAAGGTCCCCCCACACAAGGTTAGACAACACACTTACCTCAAACCGGCTCCAAAATCAACTCGAAATCACACTTTTGCCACGATTATCCTACTCCAAATGGCCCAAATCCACTAAATTTAATTACATATCGTAAATAACATCTCAAGCAACTGATTCTACTATTTAATTCAAAGATAAGACGCGAAATTAGGTAAAATAACAAAATTCCCCTCAGGCCAACATCTTGGAATCGGATAATTTTCACATTTTCAGAATCCTCGTATACTCACAAGTCTAACCATATAAAAATCTCCCAAATCGTAGGTCAAACACTCACCCAAAACTCAATAGTTTGGTCTATGAAGCTTTCCACATTTCTCCAAAAATCCACAATTAAGCATGAATTCGTGATTAGATTAGTGGGTTTTAAGCATAAAAGAGTAGAGAATTATTACCCAATCGTTGCCCTCGAAAATCACTCAAAATTTCACCCGAATCCGAGCTCTCAAGTATGTATTTTGATAAAAATGGCTAACCCTCATTTTTGAAATGTCGAATACTGTCCAAACATTTAATGCATCACGAATGCGGAGGTGAGCTCATGTTCGTGGAGAAGAAAAATGGGAATTGCTAAAAATGCCCTTTGCGATCGCGACGGGAAGAACGCGAACGCAAGGGCATGGGATCACAAAGCTTAGCGAACGCGACGAATGGGACGCGAACGAGTTGAAGAAAATGGGCTTAGCCCTCAAAGCCCAGTAGAACTATGCGAACGCGTGACGTTGATGCGAACGCAAAGGAGGAAATTGCAAAGCATCACAAACACGGGGATGTTGGTAGCGAACGCGAAGGGATAACTGGTCCCCCTAGATTAAACTACGCGAACGCGAATGTGAAGAGAAATAAACTCAGGGCTACGCGAACACGATTGAAGCACCATGAACACGAAGAAGAAAGTGAAGCCTGCAAGTGCTGAAGATTTTCTACAACTTTTCAAACTCTAAAATGCTGCGTTGAGCATCCAAAACACACCCGAGGCCCCCGGGACCTCAACCAAACATACGTACATATCCCATGTTATCATTCAAACTTTTACCAATCCTCAAATCACCTAAAACAATGCTGGAAACTTAAATTAATCAATGATTTAAGCCTAAACTTCAAATTCTCTCAAAGCATGCTTTCGATCAGTAACCTAATCAAACCATGTACGAATGACCTGAAATATTGCACACACATCCAAAATGACATGAAGGAGCTACTGCAACTTCTAAAATTTCATTCCAACCCTCGGATCAAAAACTCACTATCAGACCGGAAACTTCAAAATATTCAAACTTCGGCATTTCAAGCTTAAATGAGCTACTGACTTCCAAAATACGTTCCGAGCACACTCCCAACCTCGAAATCACTTAACGGAGCTAATGGAACAATCAGATTTCCATTTTGAGGTCATCTTCACACTATTCTGACTGTGGACCACTTTTCTACACTAAGCTCTCACTTAGGGACTAAGTGTCCCAAAACTCACCGAAACTCAACACAGGACGTCCCGAAAACCAAAATAGCATAACTGAATTTAGAGGAAGCAGTTAGTAGGGGATCGAAGCATTAAATATTAAGACGACCGGTCGGGTCGTCACATCCTCCTACATTTAAACATTCCTTCATCCTCGAACGAGCATAGATAACGTATCTGAAGTAGTGAAAAGATGAGGGTATCGACTGCATATCCCGCTCGATCTCCCAAGTCGCCTCCTCAGCCAGCTGGCCCCGCTATTGAACCTTTAGTGAAGCAATGTTCTTTGAGCTTAACTTTCTGACCTGCCTGTCCAATACAGCCACTGGCTCCTCAACATAAGATAGATCCATGCCCAACTCGACTGAACTGAAATCCAATACATGCAATGGATCACCGTGATAACTCCGGAGCATCAAAGCATGAAATATCGGATGAACCCCGGCAAAACCGGGAGGTAAGATAAACTAATAAGCAACCTCCCCAACTCGTCTCAAAATCTCAAAAGGGCCAATATACCTCGGACTCAACTTCACTTTCTTTTCGAACCTCATGACGCCCTTCATAGGTGAAACCAGATGCAGAACCCGCTCTCCGATCATATATGACACAAAACGAACCTTCCTGTCCGCGTAGCTCTTCTGTCTGGACTGGGTTGTACGGAGTCTATCCTCAATCACCTTGTCCTTTTCTAATTCATTCTGAACCAACCATGTGCCTAATAGCATGGCCTCACCCGGCTCAAACCAGCCCACTAGCACCTCCTACCACATAAAGCCTCATGCGACGCTATTTGAATGCTCAAGTGATAGCTCTTGTTGTAAGCAAAATCTGCCAATGGCAAGAACTGATCCCAAGACCCTCAAAACTCAATCACACATGCACAGAGCATATCCTCAAGAATCTAAATAGTGCGCTCGAACTGTCTGTCCATCTGGGGGTGAAATGTTGTGCTCAACTCCACTTGAGTACCCAAATCCTGCTGAACGGCGCCCCAGAACCATGATGTAAACTGAGTACCTTTGTTTGAAATAATAGAAACTGGAATACCATGCAGACGAATGTCTCTCAGATATAAATCTCCGCCAACCGCTCCAATGAATAAGTAGTACACACAGGAATAAAATGAGCGGACTAGATCAGCCAATCCACAATCACCCAAATGGCATCAAACTTCTTCGTAATCCGAGGGAGACCAACTACAAAATCCATGGTGATCCTCTCCCATTTCCACTCCAGAATCTCTATCTGCTAAAGCAACCCACCTGGTCTCTGGTGCTCATACTTCACCTGCAAACAGTTGAGGCATCTAGCTACATATCCTACTATATTATTCTCATCCGCCTCCACCAATAGTGCTGTCTCAAGTCCTGATACATCTTCGCGGCACCCATATGGATGGAATAATGCGAACTATAAGCCTCTGCTAAAATCAACTCTCGAAGACCATTAACATTGGGCATACAAATTTGACCTTGCATCCTCAATACCCCTTCATCTCCAATGGTCACATCTCTTGCATCGCCGTGCTGAACCGTGTCCCTGAGGACAAGTAAATGAGGTCATCATACTGTCACTCCCTGATACGATTGAAGAACGAAGACCGAGAAATCACACAGGCTAGAACCCGACTACGCTCCGAAAAATCCAATCTCACAAACTCGCTGGCTAAGGCCTGAACATCCATCGCCATATGTCTCTCTGAAGCTGGTAAATATGCCAAACTCCTCAAACTCTCCTCCCGGCAACTCAAGGCATCGACTACCATACTGGCCTTGCCAAGTGGTAAAGAATAGTAATATCACATTCCTTCAACAACTCTAACCACCTTCTCTGGCGCAAATTTAGATCCTTTTGCTTGAACAAGTATTGTAAGCTCCGATGATCCGTATAAATCTCACAAGGCACGGCATACAAATAATGACGCCAGATCTTCAAGGCATGAACAATATTAACTAACACAGTATCGTGGACAGGGTAATTTTTCTCATGTATCTTTAACTGTCTGGACGCGTAGGCAATCACCCTACCGTCCTGCATCATCATCGCTCCAAGGCCAACCTGTGAGGCATTACAATAAACTGTATAGGACCCCAAACCAGTAAGCAGTATCAAAATAGGGGATGTAATCAAAATTGTAGTGAACTTCTGAAAGCTCGCCTCACACTCCTCTGTCCACTGAAATGGAGCACCCTTCTGGGTTAGTCTAGTCATAGGGGCTGCAATCGATGAAAACCCCTCCACAAAAGGACTGTAAACACCCGCCAGGCCAAGTGAACTGCGAATCTTTATAGCTGAGGAGGGCCTGCGCCAGCTCTGCACGGCCTCCACCTTCTTAGGATAAACTCGAATGCCCTCACTCGATACCACATGGCCTAATAATGCTGCAGAACTCAACCAAAAATCATATTTTGAAAACCTTGCATATAACTTCTTCTCTCCCAGGGTCTGAACCCCGATCCTCAGGTGCTGCTCATGATCTTCCCGACTTCGGGAGTATACAAGAATATCATCTATGAAAACAATGATGAACGAGTCGAGATATGGACTGAATGCACTGTGCAATGAATAAAAGTTGTAGGGGCATTGGTCAGCCCAACTAACATAACTAGAAACTCGTAATAACCATACCGAGTCCTGAAGGCAGTCTTCAGGAAATTTGTCTCCCGAATCATCAACTTATGGTAACCTTAGTGCAAATCAATCTTAGAAAACACATGTGCGCCCTGAAGCTGGTCAAATAGATCATCAATACGAGGCAAAGGATAACAGTTCTTCAATGTAACTTTGTTCAACTAGCTATAATGGATACACATACGCATAGAACCATCCTTTTTCTTCACAAACAAGACAGGAGCATCCCACAGTGAAACACTGGGTCCAACAAAACCCTTATCAAGCAATTCATGTAACTAATCCTTCAACTCCTTCAACTCAGGAGGAGTCATACGGTACAGAGGAATGCAAATGGGCTGAGTATCCGGCAACAAATCAATGCCAAAATCAATGTCTCTATCTAGCGGCATACTCGGAAGATTAGCTGGAACCACATCGGGATAATCCTGTACCATTGGGAATGAATCAACAGAAACGGTATCAACTCACATAGGCTAAACATGCGGTGCACCCCTTCTCAACCATACACTGAGCTTTGTGGAATGAGATAACTTTATTGGGAGTGTGATCTAAAGTACGACTCCACTCAACACACAGAAATACGTGTCATAGCCAGCGTCACAATCTTGGTGTGATAGTCAAGAATAACATAATGAGGCGACAGCATGTCCATGCCCAAGATAATATTCAAATCCACCATACGGAGTAATAATAAATCCACCCTGGTCTCAAAACCACATATAGTAACCAAACACGACCGGGAAATACGGTCTACAACAAGAGAATCTCCCACGGGAGTGGAAACATAAACAGGAGAACTCAAAGAATCTCGGGCTACACCAAAATGTGGAGAAAAATATGAAGACACAAAAGAATAAGTGGAGCCTGGATCAAACAGAACCGATGCATCTCTGTGACAAACCAGTATTATACCTATGATGACAGAATCGGAGGCAATAACCTCGGTACGAGCAAGAATAGCATAATGTCGGGCCTGGCCTTCATTTTAGGGAGATTTCCTATGAACCTATAGCTCTGATACCAACTTGTCACGATCCCAGTTTTCCCTCCATGAACATGTCGTGACGGCACATAGTACCTATGACTAGGTAAGACAAACAATGCACAAATTAAATAACTTGTGGAAGTACAGAACATAAAATCAACAGCTAAGGGAAAACTGTATATAAGTGTCGCTCGGCATATACAACTCAACATCACAAAACCTATAGCAATATCCCAAAACCCTGAAATTCACGGGCAACACAAGCTAATAAAAACGTAATATACTGCTCTAACTCCATAATGTCTAGACAACTGAAAGAAAGGAAAGTTGTCTACTTAATGCTGTAATAAGATAGAGAATTCTGGTCTGCGGACGCGGCAGATGTACCTCGAAGTCTCTGCTGGATATCTCTGCCACGAGAATAGTGCACCTGAGTGGAGGTACCTGGATCTACACATAAAAAACATGCACAGAAGAGGCGTGACTACACCACAGCGGTACTCAATAAGTGACAAGCCTAACCTCGGTCCGATAGTGATGAGGAAGGTCAGGTCCCTACTGAGGTTATACAATATAACAAGAATGTACAGTATAAAAACATATGGAAATAATATAAACCAATAGTGAAATAAGATAGAATTTATAAGGCAACAATAAATAAGCGATGAACAGAATAAACATAGAAATGTACAATTTAATACCAAGATACCAAATGAGAATCTCCTAGGATACCGTCCTGTAAACCATTCCATCAAGTTTTCGAGCAGCTCCCGGGATATCGTCCCATAGTCCATCATATGAGTATATCTGAAGGATCTCCCGGGATACCATCCAGTAGTCCAACTATCAATGTGCAAGGGGATCTAGTGGGGATCTATCCATAGTCCGAAAGTATAGTGCAGGGTGATCTACCGGGAATCTAACCCGTAGTCCCAAAGTGAACAAACAAGGGGGGGGGGGTCTACCGGAATCCCACATCCGTAGTCCCAATATAAATGCGCAACCACAACCAGAAGATATTCAGAAATTAAGTACAAAAACACAAGCAACAAGTAGTACTAGCCTAACATGCTTCACGTAGTACAGTCAAGGCAACGTAAGCAAATTGGCAATTTAAGTCAATTTTAAACATGCTTTTCTAATCTAACACAAGTTATAATTGCAAGTAAAATAAGGCAAATACGAAGGCACTCAACTACCAAATATCATATTCTAAGGGGGAAAGTCCCCCACACAAGATTAGACAACCCACTTACCTCGAATTGGCTCCAAAATAGACTTGAAATCAATTACATATCATAAATAACATCTCAAACAACTGATTCTACTATTTTATTCAAAGATAATATGCGAAATTAGGTAAAATAACCAAAACTCCCCTCATGTCAATGTCTCTAAATCGCATAATTTTCATACTTTCAGAACTCTCGTACTCTCATGAGTCTAACCAAACAAAAAATCTTCCAAATTGGAGGTCAAACACTCACTCAAAACTCAATAGTTTTGTCTATGAAGTTTTCCCCGTTTTTCATTCAAAACTCTGAAATTAAGGATGATTTTGTGATTAGATTTGTGGGTTTTAAACATAAGAGAGTATAAAATTGTTACCCTCGAAAATCCCTCGAAATTTTCCCCGAATCCGAGCTCCCAAGATTTTGTTTTGATAAAAATGGCTAACCCTCATTTTTGAAATGTTAAATATTGTCCAGACATTTAATGCATCACGAACGCGGAGGTGAGCTCGCGTTCGCGCAGAAGAAAAATAGGAGTTGCCAAAATTCCCTTTGTGATCGCAAGGGGGAGAACGCGAACGCGAAGGAATGGGATCACGAAGATTTGCAAACACGACGAATGGGATGCGAATGCATTGAAGAAAATGGGCTCAGCCTCAGATATTGGTAGAACTATGCGAACGCGACGAGGTTGATGCAAATACGAAGGAGGAAAATTCCATGAATCGCGAACGCGGGGATGTTGGTCGTGATCGCGATAGGATAATTGGTCCCCCCAGATTACACTGCGAATGCGTAAGGGAGGATACAAATGCAAAGAGGAATGAACTTAGGGCTACGCGAATGCTATTGAAGCACTGCAAACGCAAAGAAGAAAGTGAAGCCTGCAACTGCTGAAGATTTTCTGCAACTTTTCAAACTCCAAAATGCTCCGTTGAGCATATGAAACACACCCGAGGCCCCCGGAACCTCAACCAAACCAACGGACATATGCCATAACATCATTCAAACTTGTACCAATCCAAATACCACCTAAAACATGCCGGAAACTCGAATTAATCAATGATTTAAGCCCAAGAACTTCAAATTCTCTCAAAACACGCTTTCGATAAGAAACCTAACCAAACCATGTCCAAATGAACTGAAATTTCGGGTACACATCCCAGATGACATGACAGAGCTACTGTAATTTTCAATTCTATTCCGACCCTCAGATCAAAAAATCACTAATAGACCGGAAACTTCAAAAATTCAAACTTCGGCATTTCAAGCCTAAATGAGCTACGAACTTCCAAAATTCATTACGAACAGGCTCCTAACTCCGAAATCCCCTAATGGAGATAACAGAACCATCGAATTTCTATTCCGAGGTTGTCTTTATACTGTTCTGACTACAGACCACTTTTGATTACTTAGGCTTTTATTTAGGGACTAAGTGTCCCAAAACTCACCAAAACCCAACACTGAATATCCTGAAAAACCAAAATAGCCGAAATAAACTTAGGGTAGGAAGCAGTTAATAGGGGATTGGAATACTAAGTCTTTAGACGACTGATCGGGTCGTCACACCAAGTTAGCCTTCTGGACCTCATTAAACCAGTAAACACACACTACTTATTGCACTAAAAAAAGCTACTTTTTTTTTGCATTCATTCACATAGCAACTAAGCCAAGTGAAAATGTTCAAGTTGGCTAGTAAAGAAGACATCAATACATCTAAAGGAGTCATGTACATTAAAACAAACAAAGGAACTGATAAGGCATTTAAAACACCAGATTTGTATTCAGCAATTCTAAATAAGTGTTAACAGAAGGTACAAGAAGAGTACCTAAGTGCAGAAATTAGCTGAGAAGGACCAAATAAAGGTCAAATAGCCAAGGTAGGAAAAGTAAAGCTAGCCAAGCAAACGACCGCATAGAAGATATAGCATTAACAATTCGGAATACCAATGGAACCAGCAGCAAATAAACAGCAGTATCACAGCACTACAACTCAATCCATCTTGAAACCCAAGAGCCCATTAATTTAAAAGAGAAATTTTGAATATTCTTTTATTTTTTTCCAAAATCTGATGTGTTTTCAGAAATTTTTGTGCAGAGAATGATTTTGAAACTATGTATATGAGTGAGGGAATGTTCCCGTTATATAGAGTGCACAAAAAGGCATGAAGAGGGAATATCCTAACCTAAAAATTTTGAAAATCAGAATAGTACATCATCTTTTACAATTGTCTATCCTTTTCCTTATCCAATACTAGCATTTTAGGCTAAGGATAGGGATAGCTATAAAAAGTCTAGAACATTCAAATATTTAACCTTTGTAAAAGTCCAATTGTACCCTTTAAATTACTAACTTTTTTAACTTTATCCTATGTTCTGATTTCAAACCAATTCAAAACATCTTTAGGACCTTCAGCTAAGTGATTAGGTTGCCTAGTGATATTACATTTCATGTTTAGAAATTAAACCAAGGCTTAAATTGCTACTCAAAGGTTCAAATATAAATTTAAAATCAGTTAATCCTAATTAATCAAAACGTGTAAGCAGTCACACATGTGAACTCATATTCAAACAACTAATGAGATTCAACATGCTTTATGCAAAGAAACGTAAGAAATCAGAATTAACCTAATTTAACTAAGACTATGCTAAATGAGGCTAAAGCTAAATCAATCCTAAATTAGCTGAAATAGGTAATTAATTAACCACTAACCCTATCCTAATTAACTAATGGATACTGAGAATAAACTTGCAAGAAGAATAAATATGAAAGAAAAAAAGGAACCAAACAAAAAGGGTTATCAAAAACTAAAAAAAAATGCTAAAACATTGGCAAATGTAATTCCTAACGATGAAGTCTAATCATGCAATTAATGAAGCTATATTATTTCAAAAAAATAATCCAGCCTAACTCCAAACAAGTAAAATGATCAAATTAACTTAAACAAATAGCCAATAAATACTAATTTGAACAATAACATACTCAAAGCACATTCAAACAAGCAAATAATCAGAAATTAAACTCAATCAACTAAAAGAGAAAAAAACTAGAAACAGAAACAAAAACAAAACAAGAAAATAGAAAGAAAGAGGAAAGGTACCGTGAACAAATAAGGGTACGACCTGGCGATGCATCAGTGGTGACTTTGAAATAGGCCGAGATTAATGCAAAACGATTGCTCTAATCAAAAGCAATCAATTTACACGAGTCTCGACCTAAGACGAACAAAATATTCCCAAAAATTGCACAAGGTCCTCTTCTAGAATGTTGGATCTACAATTCGATGATGTTAGCGGGGTTTCTAGGGTAACTGGGAAGCGATACGAGGTGAGGGGAGTGTGGAGATACCTAGTGAAGCTTTGGGTTGATTTGGAGAGGTTGGGATTTTTTTGGATTGAATCTCATATTTGAAATTCGAGGTGTTTGAGAGTGATTCGAGGAAATTAGTTTGGAGAATGGGAAGAGGAGATGACGGGGGTTCTGGGGTCTTAATTTGGTGGTCTTTGGAATACTGAAATTGTCGTGAGGCGATTTTCGATGGTGGTTTGCAGCGAAGACGATGGGGAAAATTGAGACGGCTAGGGTTTCTTTAGGTTTGGGTGTTAGAGATAGGCTAAAGGGGTTCCGAAATGGGGGAAAGGGTTTTCAGACATATGTTTATGAAAAATCAGACCAGTTCCCAGTCGTTGGATCGCACGAGATCAACGACTAGATTGAATGGAGCGATAACGGGGTTGTTTGGCTAAGTGAAGGGTTGGACTACGTATGGCTGGTTTTGGGACTGAGTTTGGGTAATTATTTGGGCTGGTTTTATCTTAAATAAATAGGCCCAAATTCAGAAATTAAAACCCCCTTTTCAATTTTTTATTCTTATTTTCCTTTCTCTTTTTCTTTTTCTTTTTTCTTTTCTTTTTCTTTAGTTTAAAATCCTATATTAAATTCCTAAATCAGCCTAAAATTGTAAAATTAAACAAAATATCTAATTACAAAAATTTTAAAATTACGATGATCCTAAATTGGAAGAGAAAAATCACGAATCTAAAAAATTAAAAGGCAAAAATGTAAAATGAGCTATTTTTGTTGTTTTTATTTTTAATAAAATAAATAATTAACTAATTAATCCTAAAAATATAAAAACAAAACCTAAATGCAATGCATGGTATTTTTAACATTTTTTATAATTTTAATAGAAATTAAACGTGCACAAAAATGCAAACAATTATAATAAAAATCCTACAATATTCATATAAAATGGCAAATAATTGGGAATAATTCTATTTTCTTGGATTTTATAGGAGTAATTCATATAGAGCAAAAATCACATGCTCACACCTACCCCTTTCAATATTTTGGGTAAAATGCATAAATCCGGAAGATATCCATACTATCTTGTAATCCAGCGGTGGCACATGCCTCGATCAACTCTAGGCCAACCCTATTATAAATATGTGGATCATGTCCCGTATAGTAGCAACTATGGATAGTGCATATCTCGCCAATGTTGGAAACACGTTCTCAAGGCATTATACTAAACGTGTGTTCATATTTGTAGGTTTTGATGAATGACAAACTATGAGCAAATTGACACATGACGAGGTCCAAGCACAAGCGCAAAATTGATATATAAAGAGATTCAAGCACAAGACAACGATCGAGATTAAGTTTTATATGAGTCGGTATTTAATTGTGATCTTGATCCGACAACTTAAAGACCTGGCTTCTCTCGTAAAAATATATTTAACAAATCATGCATATTCAATTTAGAGCAAAATGATTTTAAATAATGCATATTTACTTTAGTCAAAATAATTTTTAAACATGCCTCTAAAATCTGGACTAAGATAATCGATTATGTACTTATGATAATCGATTATGTTTAAGTCAGCTGCTTGACAATCGATTGTGAACTTATGACAATCGATTGTGTTAAGGCAGTAAGCATCAGATTTTTCAAATCTGCATGACAATCGATTGTGAACCTTATGACAATCGATTGTGATGAGGCAATGTTCATCAAAGTTTTTCAATACTCAAAATAATCGATTGTGAAGCTAATGACAATCGATTGTGAAGAGACAGTGTCCATCAGATTTTTCAAAGTCACAAAATAATTGATTGTAAACTTATGACAATCGATTGTGTTGAGGCAGTGTCTTCCAGACTTTTTTAAAGTTATTAAATAATCGATTGTGAACCTATAACAATCGATTGTCAAGAGGCAGTGTCTAAATTGATTTTTCAAGACTGATATATAATCGATTGTTAACTTAGTATAATCGATTGTATAACTGACCATTGCCAAAATGTTTTCAAATACCGTCAGGTAATCGATTTATATTTCTTATAATCGATTGTTTTAATAAAAATCTGGAAAGGATTTTTTGAACGTTGCTGAGTAATCGATTATTGATTTCTTATAATCGATTGTTTTAATTAAAATCTGAAAAGGATTTTTTGAACGTTGCTGAGTAATCGATTGTAGATTTCTGACAATTGATTGTTTTACGTAAAATCTGGAAATGATTTTTTGAACGTTGCCAGTAATCGATTATTGACCTTAGATAATCGATTGTTAAGCGTAAAATATGGGATTGATTTTTGGAAGAACTAGCAAACAATCGATTGTGGTAATTTGACAATCGATTGTCACAGAGTAAAATCAGCAATTCTTAATTGGCAATTAGGCAACGGTAATACAAAGTTTTTCAGCTATAAATACAGCTTCAAATCAGTCTTTTAAGTAACAATAACACACCAACTGATCATACAATTGCTAAAGCTTGCATACTTTATTGCTTATCATTTTATATTCATTACATAAGCTTTTAAGAGCCAAATTCTTGTCGAAAGTTGTTGCGATCTTGAGCGTATTCTTTTTACTCATATCTACTCTTAAAGGAGTGTCTTGTTTGAGTGCTAAGTGTTTTTGTACACTTGAAGGAAAGTGTCCCTTGTGTTGTAAGAAGGAACTTGTGTTTCCTTAGTTGAAGTCTTGGAGTGTTGTATCTCCGAGCAAAGGTTGTTGAGGCTTGTGTCCTCAAGTTGTAACGGTTTGTTGAGCACCCGTATGCTTAACAAGTTAGTGGAAATCTCAAGAGAGTCTCTCGGGGACTGCACTAGCCACGGGTTGTGGTGAACCATGATACATCGGTGCGTTTGTTCTAATTTATTTACTTATCGCACTTATTTTTTTCCTGCAATTTTTAAATTCCGCAAGTTTACGCTAATTTTTATTACAACGCTATTCACCCCGCCCACTAGCGTTAAGCATATTATCTAACAATTGGTATCAGAGCCCAACTCTCTGAAGACTTAACCGTTTGAGAGAAACATCCATGGCTTCTACTCGTGATTCTTTTGCAGGAATAGGTGAAGGACAATGCTCCACCCGACCACCGCTACGATGGTACAAATTATACATACTGGAAGGAGAGGATGAGAATATTTGTACAATCAAATAGTTTTCATCTTTGGAAGGTCATAATGAATGGAGAACAAATTCCAACCAAGAAGGTTGAAAATGAATGGGTCCCAAAGTCTGAAGATGAATACGATGCGGATGATATCCGAAAGGTGCAAAATAATGCTAAAGCTATTAATTTATTATATTGTGCTGTAAATGCTGATGATTACAGGAAGATATCTTGTTGCACAACGGCGAAGCAAATGTGGGACAAGCTGGAAATTACGTACGAAGGTACGGACCAGGTAGGGGAAGCAAAAATTGATTTCCTAACCCATGCATATGAATTGTTTCACATGAAGGAAGGCGAAAAGGTCGATGAGATGTTTGAACGATTTTCAAAAATCGTAAATGATTTACATGCTCTTAAGAAGACCTTCACGGATAAGGAACTTGTCCGAAAAATTCTCCGAAGTCTCACTCCGGAATGGCGATCCAAGGCCGACGCGATTCAAGAACCCATTGGCATTTCAAATGTCACCATCGACGCATTAAGAGGTAATCTTAAAACTTATGAATCTACTATACTTAACCCTCTTGTTGATGATCAAAGGAAGCAAAGAATCGCTCTCAAGGCAAGCACAAGCCAACCTCAAAATGATGAGGACGGAGACAACGAGTTTGGACTCGTTATCAAGAGATTTCAAAAGTTCATGCGAAAAGAGTATGAACGAAAGGGCAAAAAGCAAGGAGATCAAATAAAGTGCTATGAGTGCGGAGAAACCGGGCACATTAAATCAATTTGCCCAAATGCTAAAAAGGAGAAGAAACCCTTTAAGAAGCAACGAGCATACATATCTTGGGGAGGCGACTCTGGTGACGAGTCAAGTGAAGAAGAAGAAGACGAAGCCGCAAATCTTTGTCTTATGGCACAAGAAGACAACAAAGAAGAGGTATGTCAAATTTCTTCCAGAAATTTCTTTTCCCTTGAAGAAATGCAAAATGCTTTTGATGAGTTGTATATCGAATTTATTAATGCTTCAAAAACTGTTAAGAGTATAAAAGAAAATGCTTCTTTAAAAGAAAAAGATTTTCAAAAACAACTCTCTTTTAAAGAAAAGGAATTGGAAAAACTGATTTTAGAAAATAAGAAGTTGAAAGAGGAAAACAAATTTTTTGGCAAGAGAAGCGCCAACAAGCCCGAGAGTTCTAGAAATTGTACTTCTTGCATGCATCTCAAAAATGAAGTAGAAAGGCTTAAGGTCACCTTAGATAAGTTTAATTCTTCTCATACAAATTTGAATGAAGTGCTTGTTAATTTGAAGTCGACCAAGCATGGCATAGGTTTTAGAAACGAGCCTAAAGAAAAAGTTGAAGCCAACCCCCAACCACCTAAGGCTCAACCTAGGATAAATAAAACAAATGTTCATCCTAGATACAACAAACCTAGAAATGGCTTTCATCAACCGCAACCTAGAAATAATCATGCTAGAAATAATGCACATTCTAGGCCAAACACTAGAAAGAATTTTGAACCTTTTAGAACATCTAGAAATGACTTCCAACCTAGAGACAACTATTCTAGAAATGATGCATATCCTAGAACAAATGGTAGGAGAAATGACTTTCATGATTTGCGCAATAGTTATATTGTCAAGAATAGAGTAAATGAATTTCGTCCGTCCAATTACTATCAACCTAGAAGGATGCATAATCCTAACGTGACTTGTCATTATTGTAGACGAATTGGACATATTGCTCCTGCTTGTTTTACACGACATAGACATAACACTCAATCACATCACTATGATTTGCCTAACCCCCAAGGACCCAAAATGGCATGGGTACCTAAAAATCATTAATCTGTTTTGTAGGTATGTTTGAAGGGATCAAGTGTACTATGGTACCTTGATAGTGGATGCTCCAAGCACATGACGGGAGACGAATCCAAATTCCTTCAACTAGAACACAAGGAAGGGGGAAGTGTTATTTTTGGTGATAACAACAAAGGAAAGATTATCGGCATCGGATCGGTCGATAAGGATGAAATTTCTTCCATTAAGCATATATTACTTGTGAAAGGTTAAAAACATAATCTCTTGAGCATAAGTCAATTATGTGACAAGGGAAATCTTGTTTTATTTGATTCGGATGAATGCTTAGTTTTTAGACGTAGCGATTTTAATATTATCCTTCGTGGTTTTAGAATGGATAACATTTATATGGTTGATCTTGCAAATTCTTCACCCGAATATGTGAATTGTTTAATGAGCAAAGAGGATGATTCTTGGTTATGGAATCGTAGAGTAGCTCACATCAACATGCATCTTTTGAACAAATTGGTTTCACAAAATTTAGTTGTTGGTCTTCCAAATTTGAAATTTGAAAATGACTCTATTTGTGACTCTTGTCAAAAAGGGAAGCAAACAAAAGCATCTTTTAAATCGAAAATATTGTTTCAACTACTAGACCATTGCAATTGCTTCACATGGATTTGTTTGGACCATCTCGCATTGAAAGTCTTGGTAGAAATCGTTATGCGTTTGTTATTGTTGATTATTATTCCAGATTTACTTGGACTTTATTTCTTGCCCATAAAAGTGATGCTTTTCAGAATTTTAAATATTTTCTTAAACGTGTTCAAAACGAAAAGGAAACAACCGTCACTTCAATTAGAAGTGATCATGGGGGAGAGTTTGATCACAATCTCTTTGCGGACTTTTGTGACGAACTCGGTATCGAGCATACCTTTTCCGCTCCACGAACACCACAACAAAATGGGGTGGTGGAAAGGAAAAATAGGTGTCTCGAAGAGATGGCTAGAACCATGCTCGAAGAGGCTAAGATTCCCAAACATTTTTGGGCGGATGCCGTGAGTACCGCATGCTACGTTTTAAATAGAGTAGTCATAAGGCCAATACTCATGAAAACCCCTTATGAACTCTACAAGGGAAGGATACCAAATATCTTCAATTTTAGAGTATTCGGTTGTAAAGTTTTTATTCATAACAATGGAAAATATCAATTGGGAAAATTTGATGCCAAATCCGATGAAGGAATTTTTATTGGGTATTCTTCACGTAGCAAAGCATATAGGGTATTTAATAATAGAACCCAAACTGTAGAGGAATCCCCCCATATTGTTTTTTCCGAAAATAATGCTCGCTTGGCGAGAAAGGATTCGTGTTCTGATCTTGCAGGTATTTTAAATAGTTTAAAAGACAAAGTACAAGAGGAAACTCCTAAGGAAATTCAAGATGAAATCTTGGAACAATCAACGGAGGAAACGCCACAATTGGAGAAAGAAATGAAAATGCCTAACGAGTGGAGGACAATCAAAGATCACCCTCTCGAACAGGTAATTGGCGACGTCGGAGAAAAGGTAAGTACCCGAAACTCCCATAGGAACACCTTAGGACATACTGCTTTTGTTTCTCAAATTGAACCAACAACCATCTCCGAAGCAATTGGGGATGAATTTTGGACCGTGGCAATGCAAGAGGAGCTTAACCAATTCAAACGGAATGACGTTTTGGATTTGGTGCCAAGACCCGAAAATCATACCATAATTGGTACGAAATGGGTTTTTCGAAACAAACTAGATGAAAATGGTGTAATCACTAGAAACAAAGCTAGGTTTGTAGCAAAAGGCTATAATCAAGAAGAGGGTATGACTATGAAGAAACATATGCTCCCGTAGCTAGATTAGAAGCTATTCGTTTATTGCTTGCTTTTGCCTCTTCTATGAATTTCAATTTATATCAAATGGATGTGAAAAGTGCTTTTCTAAATGGTGTTATTCAAGAAGAAGTTTATGTTTAACAACCCCCCGGTTTTGAAGATTTTAAATCTCCCAATCATGTTTTCAAACTCAAAAAGGCTCTTTATGGTTTAAAACAAGCTCCCCGAGCTTGGTATGAAAGATTGAGTAAATTTCTATTGGAAAATGATTTCATTAGGAGGAAAGTTGACACCACTCTTTTTGTTAAGCATAAAAACAATGATATTTTATTAGTTCAAATCTATGTGGATGATATTATATTTGGTGCTACTAACAATGTTTTGTGCAAGGAATTCTCCGATTTAATGACAAGCGAATTTGAGATGTCTATGATGGGTGAGTTAACATTCTTTTTGGGATTACAAGTAAAGTAAATGAAAGAAGGTACGTTCATTAGCCAAGTGAAATATTGCAAAGAATTGCTGAAACGATTTGAAATGACCAATGCAAAAGCAATGGCAACCCCCATGAGCACATCCGATCATCTAGACAAAGATGAGAAAGGTAAGGAAGTCGACATCAAAAAGTATCGAGGTATGATTGGCTCTCTCCTTTATCTTACTGCTAGTCGTCCGGACATCATGTTTAGCGTGTGCTTATGCGCTCGTTATCAATCGTGTCCGAAGGAGTCTCACCTAACTGCGGTGAAACGGATATTGAAGTATCTTGTTGGTAATGTAAATGTGGGTCTATGGTACCCCAAAGGTTCTTCATGCCAACTTGTTGGCTATTCCGATTCCGATTTTGCTGGATGCAAATTGGACCGCAAGAGCACTAGTGGCACTTGCCATTTGCTCGGTAGCTCTCTCGTTTCTTGGTTTAGCAAGAAACAAGTAAGTATTGCGTTTTCCAACACCGAGGTTGAATATGTAGCCGCGGGGAGTTGCTGCGCTCAAATCCTTTGGATGAAACAACAACTCTTGGACTATGGCCTAAGTCTTGATCATATCCCTCTTAGATGTGATAATACTAGTGCCATATGCTTGACGAAGAACCCCGTTCTTCATTCGCGAACAAAACACATTGAAATTAGACATCATTTTATAAGAGATCACGTTCTCAAGGGCGATGTCGAAATTGAATTTTTTGAAACCAAAGATCAATTGGCCGACATCTTTACAAAGCCCTTAGAGAAAGAGTCCTTCTTCCGAATTCGTAGTGAACACGGGATCCTTGACTCCACCTTGATCTAAGTCATGCATTGCATTTTCCCTTTCACATGTTTTCTAACTTGAGCGTCGGAGACGTCTAACGTATTTTTGCAGGTATCGCCCTAAAGGCAAGGGGAATTATAAAGCTTGACGCACAGAACAATTGATTTCTCTTTTATATAATCGATTATCCAGTATCAATAATCGATTGTCTTGATATTATTTGCGTTATTATGTCTAAAATTGCAGATTTAATAAATAAACAAGTTTTTTTTATTCTATATTTTTTTGCTAATGGCAAAAGGGGGAAGATAACGGGTATGCACTCTCAACACTTATCGGCATAAATTGAGGGGGAATTCATATATTGAGGGGGAACTAATTGCATATCTATACACTTGTTGCATATCTTTACTTGTCTTGAATCGTCATTATGAATTGCCTAATATGCATATCCCGCTTATAGTTTGCCATTATCAAAAAGGGGGAAATTGTTGGAAACACGTTCTCAAGGCATTATACTAAACGTGTGTTCATATTTGTAGGTTTTGATGAATGACAAACTATGCGCAAATTGACACATGACGAGGTCCAAGCACAAGCGCAAAATTGATATATAACGAGATTCAAGCACAAGACAAAGATCGAGATTAAGTTTTATATGAGTCGGTATTTAATTGTGATCTTGATCCGACAACTTAAAGACCTGGCTTCTCTCGTAAAAATATTTTTAACAAATCATGCATATTCAATTTAGAGCAAAATGATTTTAAATAATGCATATTTACTTTAGTCAAAATAATTTTTAAACATGCCTCTAAAATCTGGACTAAGATAATCTATTATGTACTTATGATAATCGATTATGTTTAAGTCAGCTGCTTGACAATCAATTGTGAACTTATGACAATCGATTGTGTTAAGGCAGTGAGCATCAGATTTTTCAAATCTGCATGACAATCGATTGTGAACCTTATGACAATCGATTGTGATGAGGCAGTGTCCATCAAAGTTTTCCAAAACTCAAAATAATCGATTGTGAAGCTAATGACAATCGATTGTGAAGAGACAGTGTCCATCAGATTTTTCAAAGTCACAAAATAATCGGTTGTGAACTTATGACAATCGATTGTGTTGAGGCAGTGTCTTCCAGACTTTTTTAAAGTTATTAAATAATCAATTGTGAACCTATAACAATCGATTGTTAAGAGGCAGTGTCTAAAATGATTTTTCAAGACTGATATATAATCGATTGTTAACTTAGTATAATCGATTGTTAACTTAGTATAATCGATTGTATAACTGACCGTTGCCAAAATGTTTTCAAATACCGTCAGGTAATCGATTATTGATTTCTTATAATCGATTGTTTTAATAAAAATCTGGAAAGGATTTTTTGAACGTTGCTGAGTAATCGATTATTGATTTCTTATAATCGATTGTTTTAATTAAAATCTGGAAAGGATTTTTTGAACGTTGCTGAGTAATCTATTGTAGATTTCTGACAAACGATTGTTTTACGTAAAATCTGGAAATGATTTTTTGAACGTTGCCAGTAATCAATTATTGATCTTAGATAATCGATTGTTAAGCGTAAAATCTAGGATTGATTTTTGGAAGAACTGGCAAACAATCGATTGTGGTAATTTGACAATCGATTGTCACAGAGTAAAATCAGCAATTCTTAATTGGCAATTAGGCAACGGTAATACAAAGTTTTTCAGCTATAAATACAGCTTCAAATCAGTCTTTTAAGTAATAATAACACACAACAGCTGATCATACAATTGCTAAAGCTTGCATACTTTATTGCTTATCATTTTATATTCATTACATAAGCTTTTGAGAGCCAAATTCTTGTCGAAAGTTGTTGCGATCTTCAGCATATTCTTTTTACTCATATCTACTCTTAAAGGAGTGTCTTGTTTGAGTGCTAAGTGTTTTTGTACACTTGAAGAGAAGTGTTAGTCCCTTGTGTTGTAAGAAGGAACTTGTGTTTCCTTAGTTGAAGTCTTGGAGTGTTGTATCTCCGAGCAAAGGTTGTTGAGGCTTGTGTCCTCAAGTTGTAACGGTTTGTTGAGCACCCGTAAGCTTAACAAGTTAGTGGAAATCTCGAGAGAGTCTCTCGGGGACTGGACTAGCCACGGGTTGTGGTGAACCAGGATACATCGGTGCGTTTGTTCTAATTTATTTACTTATCGCACTTATTTATTTCCTGCAATTTTTAAATTCCGCAAGTTTACGTTAATTTTTATTACAACGCTATTCACTCCCCCCTCTAGCGTTAAGCGTATTATCTAACAGCCAATGAGTCAAAATGGAGACTGTACTCTCGAACACTCACATTGCGCTGCTTGAGGGCTAAAAATCGATCGACTCAAGCATGTCACATCTCCTGTGGTAAGTACTAGTCAAGAAAGGCATCTGAAAAATTCTCCCAAATAGTTGGAGGTGAATCATGTCCCCTAGACCCTTCCTATCCTTCGTACCAAAGAATGGCTATATCTCGGAATTGAAAAGTTGCTAGCTCAACTGCCTCATTCTTCTTAGCATGCATAACCCGAAAGATCCTCTGAAGTTTATCTATGAAATCCTGCGGATACTCCTTCTGATCTGTCCCCCTAAACTCTAGGGACTCAAAGCTAAACTCTCAGACCCTTGAACTCCCAGATCTCTCAGAAGGTCCTGTACTAGTGGTAACCCTAACTTGTTGTTGGGTAGCTACTAATTGTGCCAACAAATTTGCCACACTCCATAAGTCCTGATCTGATGGAAGCGGAGGGGGAACTGGATGTGCAGTCTCCCTAGGAATCTCCTCAGATAGCAGAGGAGCCGGTAATTCCTGGGTAGGACTCTCTCCCTAGGACTCCAACTGGGCCCCATATACTGGGGGTACCCTTCTAGTCCCCTCACCTACTACTGTTTCCCTCATATAGCTAGTCGTAGTCTTCCTAGTTAACGTCATTTGTGCATGAAAACGTCAACATGTAAGCTTAACACAAATTTTCTATAACTCAGTGCTACAACACGATTTAGATTTGAAAGAAAGGTTACCAACTCCTAAATGCCCTGTAGTCCCCTGCTTATATAATGTAGTGCACCATACATCTATAAACAAGACCCTACTAGACACGGCTTGTAGACTCCCTATAATAGAACTGCTCTGATACTACTTTTTGCCAAGCCTCGAGCCTGGGGGCGAGACGGGCACCAAGTGCCTCACATATCCTTGTGTACCACTTGACTAAGAAACTCTGAACATATAATGTCACACTTTGGCCATGGGCCATATTAAAAGGTAACGCACGGTGCAAAATGTAAACTGAATAGAGACTAACACTGACTATATGTGCCGTCATGATTACTGCAACTGACAAGCCAACAAAATACACTTACAAGTCCTAGAATCCCATCATACTACACTAACTGACAAGATATATCAACAAGCCTCTACTGATAGATGTATTGTGATCGGAACAGGCCCCTGACCTACCCATAACCTATCTACTTATATGCACAAGATGTACATAAAAATGCTAGACCTGGCAACTCCAAAACACGGAGAGCTTACCGATAAAGCTGAGCTCAGGCAAAACTTACTGAGGAGGTCTACCTGTCTGTTTGTCTGAACCCGCACACATGAAATGCAGTGATCCCAGAAAGGTACGTTAATACGAAATAACGTACCAACTATGTAAGGAAATATAATCAAATCTCAAACTGAACTAATAATATAATAACTGAAAGAAAATAGGAGTCAAAGAAAATTTGAAATATGCTCATCTGTTGATACTGACTCAACTCTTTCAATATAGTGAGTAAAATAATTGCATGTCCCTATAAGGCTCAGTATATATATATCTTCTTTGCCATAGTAGGCTTGCTCATAGACGCTTAGCCATGGTAGGCTCAGTATATAACTTACCATCTTATTAGAGGTTGCCCAATAGGGCCTTCCCATTGATTATAGCTCGATGGTAATGAAATTATACACACACACACACACACACACAGATATATATATATATATATATATATATATATATATATTTATATATATATATATATATATATATATATATATATATATATATATATATATATATATATATAAACTATCTGCTCTCCTGATTAAAAGAAGAAAATACCCAATATGAATATGAAGTCCCGATAAAGAGAATATTTTAATTTATTAGACTGGCAAAAAATACGGAAATTCTGAGATATAAATTTTTCTTTATGCCTTGTTATCAAAATGATGGAAGATCTTAGCCTTAATATACTTGGAGTAGGAAAAAATTCATATGATATTTTTGGGAAAAGATTGCACCGTACTCCTTCAGAACCGCAAAATTTTACATTACTAATAATCCTCGTTGGATGTTTTTTGGTTGCGAGAATCACGTTGCTTAATATAACGCTTACAATTTGACTGGAGCATTTTAGAATGAAACTTGTTGAATGTTTTTAGGATAGATAATGTTCCCCATTTCTTAAGGTGGTGTCTTGATATGGGTTGTCTAGTTTCATAGTTTAATTATTAATTAGGTAATATCCCGCTATTCGATAATTAATCAATTACCCGCATAATTAACAATCGCCTCAAATCACTTAAAATTATACTTATTTTTAATATACCTTATAAATCATACTACCATTGTCATATGGTGCGTTGCATGGTACTAGTCCAGAAGTATCGGGTATTATTGCTTGACCGATATTTAATCCCAATTCGACAACCTTTAACGAAACTCATTTTCTTTAATTCGTGTACCCCTTCCTTCATGGAACTTTATTAGTGCTTGGTATAAATACCATAAATATGCTAATATCATTGTAATCTCATCCCCTAGTTTATATCAATTTACTGATGAGAAAACTTTAAGTATGAAAAACGCGACATGTAATAGAGAAAATATGAAAACTTTCCCTTAAAGTTCATTTGCATTGACATCGGTCAATATTTTGAGCTAACGGATTCATATTCTTATTTTGATTATCCCGATGGATACGTCCAAAATCTAATTCGGAAGTCCCTAGGCCGCGTTATCGTATTTATTGAAACTTTAAGGTTTAAAGTCTTAATGGCTTTGTATGTTTGACCAATACTTGAATTTATTCATATTGAATCCGTATTTTGATTCTGAAACTCGGGCTCGGAGGTGAAAGGGTAATCAGATTTTGGTCCGGATTTTGAGTTTAGAACAAGCGGGCCCGGGATTGACTTTTTCAATAATGACCTAAATTGAGTCTTTTCCAATTGTGGATAATTCATACGGCTTAATTTGAATTGTTTGGTCGGTAATTTGCTAGATTCTATTGGTTAATAGGCTTGCTTGAAAGGTAAAGTTGTGGTTGAGCTTTGAGTTGATCCTTAGAGCGAGGTAAGTGTCGTGGTTAACCTTGACTTGAGGGATTAGAATTTGTTTTTCTATTTGCTATATGGTTAGATGTTGGGTACAGCATATATGTAAGGTGACAAATACTTACGCGTTGTTGTTGGGTTGAATCATGCGGGTGAGACTTGTTCCTTGTAATTTATTGCTTATTTTGACCATATTATCCATGCGTAGACTAGTTACTTATTAAATTGATCGTTTTTAACACGTTTTATGAGCTTTTGTGATTGATTATTTTTTGTACATTGAGATTGGTATTGTGGAACCATTGTTGACATAAGGCTTGTTTTTATCAACTTGTTATTATGTCACGACCCAATTTCCAAACCCGGTCGTGTTGGCGTTTCTCGTAAAGAAAAGTCCAGTCAACTAACCCAAATCGTCTTTTTAACAATTTTTAAACATGAATGAATAGATAATTATAACTTAACGACAACAATAACCAGTATCTGCAACCCAACACAACTCGACCGGGGTGTCACAAGTCACAGTCTTCTAAGGAAAACCTAAACACAACTACATGGCCAACAATATTCTAAAGACAACATCCGGTGCCGCAAACGCTGGCGGTCACTTTGGTCAACTACAATAGTAATACCTTCAATCAGCTAATAACCCGCTACCAGGTGAACAATACCTGCAACTACATTCGAGTGCAGGAAGTAAAGTGAGTACACCAACTCAGTTAGTAATAAAGGTAAATAGTAACTGAGCAGCAAGAAACCACGTAAAGCAAGTCATCATGCTATATAGTTACAGTGTAACCCTTTGAGAAAACAGTGAAAAATCCTTTAGAAATATTTTGACTCAGTTAAAAACCTCTTCTGAAAATATCATTACCAGCAGTTAAGCAAACGAATGCGGAACCGTTAGTGCAAGTCAGCACAAAAGTTAGCCCCTCGGGCACAACACTCCATTAACAAATAACACAAGGTATCAGGTACACAGTGCAAGAAATAGCATGGAAGCCAATGAAATACGAGTGCTAGAATGTCATGACAACTAGTACACATAGGAATAAATGCATGAGTACAATGCAGTGCATATGACGGAACCCACTGCGCGGTGCAGTCCAATCCATTTAACGTCAACAACACTCACTGGGGTGTGTACAAACTCCGGAAGAGCTCCTACATCCGAAGCGTAATATCAAGCTATCTCGTAGCATCGATCAGGCCCTCGGCCTCAATATCAATATAACTACCCAGGTCCTCAGTCTCAATATCAATATAACACCACTGCGGCGTGCAGCCCGAGCCATCCATATATTCAGAAATCACTATAACACTGCTGCAGCGCGCAGCCCAATCCATGCTCAGTCCAAAAATGCACATGTAACACTGCTGCGGCGTGCAGCCCGATCCATGCTCAGTCCAAAAATGCACATAATCCACTTAGGCAATATTAAGATGACAATCCTCACCTCAAATCATCAATAAAATATTGTTTAAGTTCTTAAATCTTAGAAAAATAGCTAATTTTGCAAATAGTATTAAAAGCTTGACCGAGATCAAATAATATGCACACTGATGCAAAATCAATGATATCAATCCCTGAAGGATTCATGTAGTTGGCACGAAGCCCAAACATGGGAATAAGCCGATATGATGATAACAAGTAGTTTCAGTCATATACATAGTAATGATCAACAGCCGGGACAGACCAAGTCACAATCCCCAATGGTGCTCTACCCACGCTTATACCTAGCGTGCAAGTCACCTCAATTCAGCACTATGATGTGCAAATCTGGGGTTTCAAACCCTCAGGATATCATTTACAAGTATTACTCACCTCAAACCGGTGGAATCTCTATCTCGCGACGCCTTTGCCCCTTAAATCGGCCTTCATGTGCGTCGAATATAACCAAAACCAGAGCGAATACATCACAATATGCTAAGGGAACAATACTCAATCGAAAGCAATAGAAAAATAGCAGAAATCTCGAAACTAGCAAACCCGAGCCCCGGGCCTGCTTACCAAAAAATTACAAAACACACATTAACGGATTAGTTGTCTCACTACGAGTTCATACATACCAAGAACTCCCAAATTCGAGCTAGACCTATCAAATCCCAATTCAAAATATCAAAACTCAAGCCGTAGTTCATCAATTTTAGGCTTAATTTCCGTTAATTTACAGATTGATTCTTCAATAAAATGATGTTTCTAGGCCATAGGACTCACCTCCAATCGATTACCATCAAAATCCTTTTCAATTTCTTCCAAAAAGCTCTTAAGGTGCTCAACAATGGAGGAAAATGTTCCAAGCTTCGTCGATGAAATAATATAAAAACCCTTCTATACACCCAGTTATTACCCTACGCAAACGCAATCAACACCCCCGCGTTCGCGATGGACAAATATAATTGAGCATTAATTAACCTTACGTGAATGCGGCTCCAAGCCCGTGAATGAGATGCGTCGGGACCTCCCACTATGCGAACACGCTCCACATGTCGCGATAGCGATGAACAACTTGGCAGGGCCCCAGGCCCCCTCCTACGTGAACGCGAAGCCATCCCACCCGAACGCGATGGTATGAAACTTTTCCCTCCATGAACGCGTAACTACCAATGCGAATGCAAAGATCAGTTTTGGCCTGCAACAGTTATGCATCTTTTTCCAGAAAATTCAAGATGAAAACTTCTGTTTAGCCATTCGAAATCACCTAAAGGCCCCTGGGACCTCAACCAAAGGCACCTACATATCTTAAAACATTATCCAAACTTGTTTCAATCATCACAACACATCAAACAACATTGAAATCATCAACTCTCATCGGATTCACGCCTAAGTTCTTTAAAACTTCTGAAACACTCATTCTATCAAAAACCCAACCAAACAACATACAAATGACCTAAAATTTTGCACACACATCACAAATCACATATCGAAGCTACAACAGCTCTCGGAATTTCATGTTGAGCTCCATATCAAAATCTCATCTACCAGCCGGAATTTGCCAAAATACTAACTTCGCCAATTCAAGCCTAATTCTATCCAGACCTCCAAAGTAAATTCTCATCATACTCTTAAGACTAAAATCATCCCCCGAAACTAACCGAATCGCCAAAAATCACATCCGAGCCCTCTAACTTGCAAGTCAACTTCCTGTTGACTTTTCCAAACCAACTTTTCCTTACAGAGACTAATTGCCCCATTTCCTACCAAATTGAATCCAAATCAACTCAAACTCATCCAACACATATAATAAATCATGAAGGAGTAATAAACAGGGAAAACTGGAGGGAAACATATGAGACGACGGGTCAGGTCATCACATCCTCCCCAACTAAAACAAACGCTCATCCTCGAGCGGGTCAAGAAATATACCTGAAGTCTCAAATAGGTACGATAACACAACATTGCTGAAATCTCACAACCCATCTAGACCATAAACCTTGGAACCACATTGCATTTCTCGAAATTATACACAAGACCAGAATCTCACATCTATACTTTGAATAGTCCAGAACAAGTTGTAATAACCCATACCTGAGACCACAGGTGATATTATATGATGTACCACATAGCTCAAATACATGCAGCGATAACTCCCATTCGCAGCAGCTGTCCACAACAACCATATACCGATGGAAACCTCTTATGGGTAAAGTCTCATTCCAAAACTTTAGTATTCTACCAATGATAATGAAACACATAGTAGACCATAAGCATTCCTCAGATCAACCATTCATGACGACATTTCCTGTCCTTTTGACTAATACCACGGTTTATTCCGAGCCGAACCTCGATATCCTCCTTTCAACAAGATGAAATTAAATCCGTTCGTATCTATTAATGATCCCAATGATCTCTTCTGACCAAACACACCACCCTTGACATGACACATCAATACGGATTAAGCCTCAACTTGCGTAACCACGGGCACCCATAAACAGCAGTCTGAATATACACTGATCATGAAAATGACTCAATTGAAAGAGCTATACCTCAAGCTTGCCAGTACAATCACCAAAAAAGGCTGAGAATCTCTCTCTTATTATAGAATAGTGCATATAGATCTATCCTTCAAGGTCGTATCGCCACATAGCCTCGCTACAGTGCACGATCCTATCCAACCACTACTCCGCATGAGACACCTCCAGTAACTATACTCGAAATTGACAACCACATATGATTGATATCTGGAACCCAAACAAATCATTATACCCATGGTGAAGTAAGTAATATATACATGCAACCCAATAGGTCATAATCAATACTCCATTTACCGAGAAACACTCAATTACTCTTCCCCCTCAACTTTCTCTATGAATCCTCAATAGAACCACACCACATATGTCTATATCCAACAAAATCAAAACGTCCCACAGCAAAGAAAGCAACTCATATATATCCTAAAATCACCAACAAGTTAAATAACGATCATCGACCTATCCCTCAACAATACAACTCGGGGTCAACCAAGCTAACTCAAACTACATACGTAGCCACATCGGCCTGCCAATGAACTCAATTCCAACAAGCCTGGAGCTACTCCTTCCACTACTATAACTCCTGCGGAAGCTGTACAATACTGTGCTTGGCACCAAAAAATACCGAAATCCATAATCTCGCCCGGAGACATGCCCGGGCCCAAGAAACGCATCCGAAAAAGTCCCTCAATATCAGAACTGCATCAATAGTAGAAACCCCTACACTGATATCCACCACGAAGGACCAACTAACCAAAAACAACCCTTCTCAGTCGTTCACTGGTCTTTGGAATACAAACCACTCTCCTAGAACATAATCAGATGTACCTCGCCACGCAACTTGTGGTATTTTCCGACATAGCCCATAGAACAATAGTCTAGAATAACCCAACACTGAGACATCTAGTCTACACTCCAATATCATGTTCAAATTCTAATATTCCAAGCAAAGAAAGATCCACTCGGGCATCCAAATCCCAATATGCGCTAACGGTACCAATGTCACGATCCACAACCACTATATAGTCTGTACCTGAGAACTCCCAGTCTCCAACTCCATATAGCACACAATTCCCTATACCTGATCCCAAATTCGCAGTATGAATACATATTACACCTCAAGTACTCAATCATTCCACGAGAGATATTCTAAAATTCCCCCGTGCCATCAAACACACTCAAATGTCAGTAGCCGATCTAGCAAAAAAGCACCACAATACTAACGTAGTATCATCAGTCTGATCACATTACCTTTTCGAGACATTTACTCTCATAAAATCACTTCCGATTAGCACTACCATTTCCTTGATTACCTGAGGCTACTCTTTACTTAAGAGTTTTATGAACTTCTTTTTAAAATTGAACTGCAACCTATCTAGCCAAGACCTTCCATCAATCCCATATAGAAGAAAAATCATTATTCCATGCTTCGCATGCCCCAAGAAAATATATACATCTTCGAACCACGGTAAAAATCAACAAGAACTCTCTCCAGTTCCATTTGCACAGGCTTAACTGCCAGGACTGAATCCTGCTATCCAAACCAAGCTAAGCAAGCTGTCAGAACTCAGGAGCTTCGCTGCACAATACCCGTAAAGGCTCACAACCTCGCACACATATAAAGAATTAATCATATCCTCACCATACCGATTCGGTCTACTACCAAGCTATTCCATCTATTTCATTTTCTTTCTAATTCATGATCAACTTGATATTCTCTCTTGTTGTAGCACCACAATGCCTCAACCCAGGCTTACCACACGAGACTTGAACATAAAACCACACTGTCTAAGACCCATATGCCACTGAATACTCTCTCAAATATTCCCAAAAATACTCCATTCCAGAACACTTTACTTTGAAGAACTTCCTGCGAATCTGAATTTCGTTACCATTCTTTCCAGATGCCGATACATAGCATCCTATAATCACATAAAAAATACCACAAGGTCTTGACCTTTTTCAAATGAAAACGCAGTTTCTGCCCACCTACACAACCATAAGACACCCGATTGTTACATGTAGAATCTTGAACACAATAAAACCATTCTCGAGAATCATTTACTTCATATTTGAACTGTAATTTACCTGTTCAAACGAGCATAACCATCCATGCCTTATTAGAACTCTGACACGCAGGGTATAATCTCATTTGAATACAAAAACAACATCTTCCTTTTCTATACACTGAGCATTCTTTATCAATGACAGCCTAAGACATCCTATTATTTTCACACATCTAAGAAGCACCATATAACCTTTGTCAAACATTTTCTCCGCTCATGCCATCATCGGCTCAATTTATGCATCCAGGACTGATCCGCAAGCATACCTCGAAATGGAACCAGCATAGCACATGATCGTGCGATCAGTTAATCAACAACATCCTCCCCAACTTGGCTCGAAGCCATATATCGGGGTACACTCAATAACCCATAATGCATTTGGCCTAATGATGCCACAATATCATAGTGAGATTAACTCAAATCATCTACCAGTTTTTGAAAACACAGATCATCTCGTACTGTAATCCTTTATGCTTCTTGCATCCATCTGTACATCAATTGAGTCCACTCTCTTAAGCGATCCCAGATTCTCAAATTTCAACACGTCCCCTCCAATCACACATAAGGCCTTCTAACACACACATAAGGATCATACCATTTAAGAACACCCTGCAGAAGATAACCCACCTTCTTCGCCTCAATTTAGCACTTCGGCATACCTTCCACCATCATATACGTTACATAGGCATTAGTCTTCCTGAGTTTGAACTCATACCTCCGCGTGCAACGCACTTCACTTCCCAGCTAGGAGATACAAAAATATTCCTCACATGCCCATATTTGGGGCTACCCATCAAACCACAATATAAATTTAATCGCATAACAGTTCATCTATTATCCTGCAGACTTGTTCATCACCACCAAGTCATATACATACATCTCGTAGTACTAACATACTCATCACATGAATACCAAACCGTCATTTTGGCTAATAGGGATAATATCAAACATATAAGTTCAAAACACTTTGTCATACAATCAGCACCTTGGTGCTCAAGCCATAGGCAAGATCCCGCCTCAAGTCCTCCAAACTAGCCTAACATACTTATGAAGATCACATCTCGCCCCTTGATCAGGGAATCCCAAGCCATCAAGATACACATAATTCTGAGCACTCATGTGCACATTCAGACATGTGGAGGAAATTTAGAGAGATGTATCTCAAGCTAAATAAGGTACGTATGATAAGAATTCCAAGAAGGTGAATTTTTTCCTAAAGATTCTGCAGCTCTCGAGGATAAGTACGGATGTCTCTGTACCGATCCGCGAGACTCTGCTAAACCTGCTCATGACTCGTGAGACCTAGTTAACTAGCTCTAATACCAACTTGTCATAACCCAATTTCCAAACCCGCTCGTGATGGCGCCTCTCATGAAGACAAGGCCAGCCAACTAACCCAAATTGTCTTTTGAACAATTTTTATACATGAATGAATAGATAATTATAACATAACGACAATAATAACCAGTATTTGCAACCCAACACAACTCGACCGGGGTATCACAAGTCACGAGCATCTAAAGAAAATCTGAACACAACTACAGGGCCAATAATATATAAAAATAAATTCTAAAATTCTAATGACAATGTCCGGTGCCGCGAACGCTGGCGAACACCTTGCTCAGCTACAAAAGTTACACCTTCAATCAGGCAATTACTCGCTACCGAGCGAACAATACCTGCAACTACACGCGAGATTCAGGGAGTAAAGTGAGTACTCTAACTCAGTAAGCAATAAAGGTAAATAGCTACTGAGCAGCAAGAAACGACATAAAGCAAGTCATCATGTTATATAGTACAGTGTAACCCTTTGAGAAAACAGTGAAAAATCCTTTAGAAAATTTATTGACTCAGTTCAAAACCTCCTCTGAAATTTTTTTTTCCAACAGTTAAGCAAAGAATGCGTAACCGGTAGTGCAAGTCAGCACAAAAATCTGCCCCTCGGGCACAACACTCCATTAACAAATAACACCAGCTACAAGGTACACAGTGTAAGAAATAGCATGGAAGCCAATGAAATGTGAGTGCTAGAATGTCATGAAAACTAATACAAATAGAAATAAATGCATGCTACATGAAACACATATGACATTACGCTCTAGTATCCACTGCAGCGTCCATTCCAATCCATTTAATGCCAACGACGCTCACTGAGGGTATGTACAGACTTCGGAGGTACTCTTACATCCCAAGCGCAATATCAATCCATCTCGTGGCATTAATTAGGCCCTCGGCCTTAATATCAATATAGCCATCCATGCCCTTAGCCTAAATATTAATATAAAATTGCTACACGCATCACGAGCCATCCATATATAAAAAAGTCAATATAACGGTGCTGCAGCATGCAGCCTGATCAATGCTCAATCAAGAAATGCACATGTAACATTGCTGTGGCACGTAGCCCAATCCATGCCCAGTCCAGAAATGCACATAATCCACTTGGGAAATATAAACATGACATTCCTAACCTCAAAGCGTCAATAAAATATTGTTTAAGTTTATAAATCTTAGAAAAACGGCTGAGTTTGCAAAACAGTATTAAAATCTTGGACCGAGATCAAATAATATGAAAAATGATGCAAAGTCAGTGATATCAAACCCTGAAGGATTCATGTAGTTGACATGAAGCCCAAACATGGAAATCAGCCCAAATTATGATAATAACAAGTAGTTTCAGTCAAATACATAGTAATAATCAAAAACCAGGACGGACCAAGTCACAATCCCCAACGGTGCTCTACCCCGTGCTCATACCCGGCATGTACATCACATCAATGCAGCACTATGATGTGCAAATCAGGTGTTTCAAACCCTCAGGATATCATTTACAAGTATTACTCACCTCAAACCGGTGGAATCTCTAGCTCGTGACGCCTTTACCCCTCAAATCGGCCTCCACGCACGTTGAATCTAACCAAAATCAGAGCAAATACATCACAATATGCTAAGGGAACAATACCCAATCGAAAGCAATAGATAAATAGAAAATATCTCAAAACTAGCAAAACCTGAGCCCCAGGCCTGCTTACCGAAAAATTACAAAACTCACATTACCGGATTTCTTGTCTCGCTACGAGTTCATCATACAAGACTCCCAAATTCGAGCTCAAATGACCTATGAAATCTCAATTTAAAATATCAAAACTCAAGCCCTAGTTCATCAATTTTAGGCTTAATTTCCATGAATTTACAGATTGATTCTTCAATAAAATGATGTTTCTAGGCCATAGGACTCACCTCCAATCAATTCCCATCAAAATCCTCTTCAATTTCTACAAAAGAGCTCTTAAGGTGATCAACAATGGAGAAAAATGGTCCAAGCTTCGCGGATTAAATAATATAAAAACCCTTTTGTACGCCCAGTTATTACTCTACACAAACGCGGTCAACACCCCCGCATTCGTGATGAAGAAATATCGTTGACCATTAATTAACCTTACGCGAACATGGCTCCAAGCCCGCGAACGCGATGCTTCGGGACCTCCTACTATGCAAACATGTACCACATGTCGCGATCCTGATGAACAACTTGGAAGGGCACCAGGCCCCCTCCTACGCGAACACGAGGCCACCCCATGTGAACGCGATGATCTGAAACATTTCCTTCCACGAACACGTAGCTACCACTGCGAAAGCGAAGACCAATTTTGGTCTACAACAGATGTGCATTTTTCTGCAGCAAATTTAAGATCAAAACTTCCGTTTAGCCATCCGTAATCACCCCGATGCCACCAGAACCTCAACCAAAGGCACCAACATATCTTAAAACATTATCCAAACTATTTCCAATCATCACTACACATCAAACAACACTGAAATCATCAATTCTCATTGGATTCATGCCTAAGTTCTTTAAAAAATTCTGAAACACACATTCTATCAAAAACCCAACCATAGGACATCTGAATGACCTGATATTTTGCACAACAACACTCAAAATTCCATTCCGATCCCCTGATCAAAATTTGATCTACCAACTGAAATTCGCCAAAATACTAACTTCGCCAATTCAAACCTAATTCTACGTCGTACCTCCAAAATAAATTCTGATCACACTCTTAAGTCTCAAATCATCCCCCAAAATCTAACCTAATTGTCAAAAATCACATCGAGACCTCTAACTCGCAAGTCAACTTCCGGTTAATTTTTCCAAACCAACCTTTCCTTAAAGAGACTAATTTCCTCATTTCCTACCAAATCCAATCCGAATCAACTCAAACTCATCCAACACATATAATAAATCATGAAGGAGAAATAAACAGGGAAAATTGGACGGAAACACATGAGACGACGGGTCGGGTCGTCACATCTTACTAGTCCATTGTTATATATTAAGGGAGAATGTTAATGCACGAAGGGTGATGCTATGCCGCATATGAGTGTTTATGCACAAAGGGTGATTTCGTGCCATATTATGAAAGTTAATGCACGAAGGGTAATGTCGTGCTATATTTTTTAGAGTTAATGCATGAAGGGTGATGTTTTGACATATCTATTGTTTTGTAATGAAAGTGAATGTATAAGAACGAACGCTGATGTCGTGCCATTATTATTGTTTCACTTCAAGATTGAGAGTAGAAGCACGAAGGGTGATGTCGTACAGTTTCATTCATCATGTTTACTCGTTTTATTGGTTAAAGGCATATTAACTATTCTGGTTATCATTTTTGCTGTAGCTATTGTTCTTTGTAGCCCATTCGAATGTCCCCTCACGATTGTACATGTTTAGATTTTATTTGTTGTTATCTTGTACCGATATTTTTATATGCATAGGTTTATAGCATAGGTGTCTTGTCTTAGCCTCATCATTACTTCTTCAAGTTTAGACTCGACACTAATGGAGTACATGGGATCAGGTTTACTCATACTACACTCTGCACTTCTTGTGCAGACTTTAGTATTGTCCCCAACTGTTCGTGATGTGTAGCATCTTGGATTTTCTCGTTGGAGACTCGAGTTTTGCTGATGTCCGTAGACCTTGAAGTCCCTCTTATTTTACCTATTTTACTGTTTCTTTTCGTTAAAAACAGTTGTAATTATTTTAGACCCTATTTGTAGAAATTCTAGAAGCTCGTAAGTTGTGATTGCAGGTCCGGATTTTATTAGATATTATGGGCTTTTATGTTATTCCGCACTCAATTTTAGCTTTTATTTGGCTTAATTGATCCTATTATTGAAATTAACAAAAAATGTCTTATGGAATCCTCTAACATTGCCTTGCCTAGCAAGTGAAATATTAGGCGCCATCACGATCCCGAATGTGGGAATTCCAGGTCATGACACTACTGCACAATATTTGGTTGATTTGGTAGGACAAGGCAAGAATCACCAGTTCTACATGTAAGATGGTTTATTGAAAGTTAAAGGGAACCGACTTTATGTTCCTAGAGGAGGAGATCTGCGAAGGTCTCTTTTAATGGAATGCCAAGATTACTTTGTAGGCCGACTATCCCGATGAAGAACGGACCATGGAATTACTTCACCGCGTATATTATTGGCTTCAAATGGGTGATGATGTTGCTCAGCATGTGAAAAATTGGCTAGTATGCCAGAAGGACAAGTCAGGCTGCTTGACACAAGTGGGACTCTTGGAACCGCTGGCTGTCCTAATGAGACCTTGGAAAAGTGTTACCTTTAATTTCATCACTTGATTGCCCAAGGTCGGAGATCTCATAACTAACTTGGTTGTGGTGGATCGATTTTCCAAGTATGCTATATTTATAGCAACCCACAATATATATCAGCAGAAGATACAGCTCAACTCTTCTTCTCTCATGTCGTCAAATATTGGGGCCTTCCTAAAGACATCGTTACTGATTCCGGCTCATGCTTCACTAGAAATTTTGGAACCAACTCTTTAAGTGCCTTGAGTGAAAATTGAGTCACAACTCAAGTTTCTACCCACATTCTGATGGCCAAATAGAGCGTTTCAATGGCATTCTAGAGGAATATCTCTGCCACTTTGTTACCGGATCGTAGAAGAATTTGGTAAAGCTTTTGGACGTTGTTCAACTGTGTTTCAATTCACAAAGGAGCTCTAGTACACACAAAAGCGCTTTTGAAATTGTTACTACACAATAACCGCTACTCCCAAACACTATGAATGCACCAAACATGTCAAAACCACCTCGAGATGCTAGCTTCCCAAAAGAATGGAAACGAAATTTGGAGATAGTGAAGAGATATCTTGTCAAAGCCTAAAAGCGGGTGAAAAGGCATATTGATAAAAATCATCGCATTGTTGAATACCAAATAGGAGACAAAGTGATGGTCAGAATCCCAAAAAGGTACTTGTTTGCAGGGGTCCATGACCTCGCCTACTGCAAAAAATACATTGGATCCTTTTCCAGTGAAAAATGTATAAGGAAAGTTGCATACTGGGTGGATACCCTAGTGTCACGACCCCAGTTTACCCTCCGTGAACATGTCGCGACGGCACCAAGTCCCTACAACTAGGTAGGCCTAACAATGCGGAAGATAAACCGTAAATTACGGAAGAATAATTTAAACTTATTTAGTGAAATAAACATGTATTTAAGGCACCACTTGGAACATAAAATAACAACTCTAGAAGCTATCAAAAGTTCCCAAAACCCAGAATCTCACAAATCACAAGCTAAGGGATACATAAGAGGCTCTGACTCAAGAATATCTATACAAAGGAGAAATACTGAAAGAGCTATACTTATTACAGAAAGCTGGAAAGGGACTCCTCGGTCTACGAATGTAGCAGATATACCTCGAATTCTCTACTGATACGCCTTTTTCCAAGGCTGACAGAACTGAATGGAAGTACCTCTATCTGCAAAACAAAAATGTGCAGAAGAGTAGCATGAGCACACCACGGCGGTGCCCCGTAAGTATCAAGACTAACCGCGATGGAGTTGTGACGAGGAACAACCAAGAGATCTACCAGTCAAAATAAATAGTATAATTATAGGAATAATGGAAATGATATATTATTATGTAAAGACTGCATGAATGACTAAAAGTGCTACAATTCACAATAAGGGAAAAGGACAATAAGTAACAATGAGAATATAATAAATGATGAAATGAAATGACGGCAGAATACCAATCCAAATCCTAAGGTCATAACACAGCAAGGGAAAAACAAGTCAATGACTCATATCCTACAATGATGTTAACATAAAGTCTTATTCAACTCTTTCCACAATTTTACCAAAATCTCAAACAAACCACAACTCATGAAAATCCAGCTTCTGAAGTCTAACACTTGGCATCCTAAGACCCATTAATCTCACGGTCCTGCTGACAACAAACTGGTTAACTAGTGCCACTCTCACATATATAATGGAAAAACGAAGCCGTATCTCCACTTTAGGCAAAATCGGATGGAATTCACCTCTAATGAGGGCGTCCAACTACGTGTATGGTTGTGCAAGTATGCTTAACAAGAATTCTACCAAGTAATAAATATAAGAAATGGAACGGCCAACACACAAAATGTTTGCACACGGATATAATCAATGAAAACATTAGCTCAGAACACAATGATTTTAACAGGGGATCTCCTAGGATATCGTCTTATAGTCCCAAACATAAATATGTGTGCTAGAGATCTCTTAATATCCCAAGGATATCTTGGTATCTTCAATGTATATACTAGGGTTATCTTTGTATCCTCAATAAATGTGTTGGGGATCTCTTGGTATCCCAATATCTCTTGGTATCGTCAATATATATGCTAGGATCTCTTGCTATCCTCAACATGTATGCTAAGGATCTCTTGGTATCCTCAATATATGTGCTAGGGATCTCATGGTATCCCACACTATAGCCCAATCAACATAAATGTATATGTGCACAACATCACCCTTCGTGCCTTATCACTCTTCCTCACCCAAATAATAGAACAACAACATCCCGGCAAGGGAGTCACAATTAAAGACAATAACATCCCGGCAAGGAAATCAACAATAGAAACAATATAACCCCGGCGAGGGAATCAACAATGGAACAATAGCGTCCCGCAAAGGGAATCAGCAATACATAATAAGGGTCACGGAAAACCGAGAAGCACGATAACCTCAACAAACTAACAAGACATAATAAGTGTGTGATAGCTACACCGGTAACCACAACAATTGGACATATAACATATTTGCACGAAGTCACAGAGAACCTAATATCAAGGAGTATCCAAACAATAAGGAAGTTAACATGAATCAAATAAGTATAAGGAAACATTAACTAAACATAGGATATCTAACTTCTTGACAATTAGGAAAATTATTTACATGAGAGATAGAATAATGATTTCCAAACAAAGACAGGCACTTAGGAAGGATAATGTGACTATAGAAGGGTAAATGTATTCAGTTACACAAGTAAAAGTCAATTAGGCAACAAGAATAAACCAAAAATGGCAAACAAATTTCAAGTAATATGTACAAGTGAAACTACTAACAGGGAACTCAATCGTATCAAGAACAACTTCATACTCAGTGATTACAAGGATCTAAGAGCCTAAAAGGGACAATTTTCCACAAATAAATCCGAGTACACACTCGTCACCACGCGTACAAAGAATACAATCAACAGAGAAGACTCAAATCCTAAGGGGGAGTCCCCCACACAAGGTTAGGCAAGATACTTATCTCCAACCGGCTCAAATCAACTAGAAACCACGTTCTTGCCACGAGTACTCGACTCCAAATGGCCCAAATATATTCAATTCAATTACATATCGTAAATAATATCTCAAGCAACCGATTCTATAATTTAATTCAAATCAAAGACGTGAAATTAGGTAAAATGACTAAAATGCTCCTCAGGACAACATCTCGAAATTGAGTGAATTTAAAATTTTCAAAATCTCGTACTCTCACGAGTCTAACCATATAAAATCTCTCGAATCGGAGGCCAAATACCTCCTCAAAGCTCAATAATTTGGTCTATGAAGTTTTACCCATTTTTCATTCAAAATCCGAAATTAAAGGATGAAATTAAGAGGAGATTCATGGAAATTGTTTTAAATCGAGTGGGAAGCACTTATCCAAGAAGCCCAGGTCAACCGAGATCTAGAAGTCAAAATGTATTAAAAATTATGAAACCCTCGAATTTAGGATTAAATTCTTTTTGCCCAGCGATTTGTTCATCGCGGTCATGGAAAAATGGTCGGGATTGCATAGAGGAATTTGAGAAGGCCCAGAAAATGTACATCGCGTTCGTAATGATTCGAACGCGAATGTGGAGAAGATAAAAATGGTGCTTTGCGATAGCGGAAGCATGAATGTGAACGCATTGAAGGAAAATATCAAGGTCAAGAGTCTGCTCTAAGCGAACGCGTGAAAGCGTCCGCGAACGCGAAGAGCAGACTCAGCACAGGTACGCGAATGCGAGGTATTCTATGCGAACACGAAGATGAAGTAAGCCGGGATTTGCAAACACGGGAGGATTATGCGAACATGAAGAGAAAATTCCCAGGTGGTCAATATAATCCTTCGCGAATGCGAAGGCCAAATCGCAAACGCGGTGAAGGGATACCAGAAGCAGCAACAAGTTCAAAAATGAAATAAAAAGACTCGTGACCCATCCAAAGCACGCATGACGCTCCTGGGACCCTGTCTAATCACACACACAAGTCATGTAACCTAACGTAAACTCGCTTGAAGTTCCAAATCACATAACACAAAATCGAAACGATGAATCAAACCAAAAATCAAGCTTATGAACTTCCAAATCTTCAGATATCGAAACTCATGCCGAAACCTACAAATTCAACTCGGAATAATGCCAAATTTTGCAGACAAGTCCAAAATAACATAACGGAGTTTTTCAAACTCTCAGAATTGCATTCCAACCATCATATCCCAAAAGTCAATTGTAGGTCAAACTTCTTCACTTTCCAACTTCAACTTCCGTTGAAATGCCTCAATTCACTCTATGGACCTCCAAATCTAAATGTGGACATGTGCCTAAGTCCAAAATCACCATACAAAGACATTGAGATCATCCTCGACCCATTCCAGGGTCATTTACCTAAAAATATAATTCTGGTCAATTTTTCACCGTTCAAACTTCCAAAACTAGATTTCTTCTTTCAATTTGACGCTAAATGACCCAAAAGCCGAATTCTACCATGTGAACAATTTGATACTCATATTCCTAAGTTTTTCCAGACCTTATGCCGCTGAATGGAGCTTAATTTCTCAAAATGACCGATCGGGTTGACATCTAATCTGGTGGAAAATCCATCATATCTTCCGCGTTAGTCTTTTGAAACCTTTTTGAGAGACATGGAGGATCCTTCACGGATAAAAATCACAATACCTAATATTTGAGGCCCCAATTCAACCAGAAAAGGTCATGTTGAAGGTATTCTCGATTATCAAGTGATTCACGCCTCAAGGGAAGATCACTAAGAGTTCTTGATGAAATAGCAGGGCTGTGATGCAGAGGAGAATACTTGGGAGAGGGGAACAAACCTCAAACCTCAAATCCTACAAGATATTTATTGATGATTATCTTGCAAGTATGGCACCAAGGAAATTACCAATTCTGTTAGGGGAGAATGTCATGGGAAATTTTCCGTCCATGCCCCATGACCCTTTGGACGCGGCCCATGGCGTCCTAGAAAGCCTCCCAATGCCCAGCCCCATAGATGACTCTACGGTCTTGGTTGTGCCAAGTGACAAGTGTACAAGTACCTATATCGCCCCACCAATAGCCATCGACAGTGTCCAGCCACAGGAAGATGCCAATAACATTGCGATAGACCGTGATGCCGAAGACAAAGTTGCTTATAAGGACATGTTTATACCTTGTAGAAAAATAAGTCCTTTCATTGTAAAAATAGAGCATTTTTATTTCATATACTTCCATTATGTTCCTCTAGATTAGCTAGGTCAAATGTTGTAACTTTGGTTTACTTTTTCAAAGCATTATTAGGGGGGATCAAGAAATCAAACTTCCTAGCAAGCAAGAAATTCTCTGTACTAGTGTGCCCCCCCCCCTCCTTTATAATAGCTTTCGTTAATGCAATCAAGCCTTTTTCATTCTCAATTATTTTTTATGTTCTCTCAATTACTATTGACATTGGTCTTCCCGTACATCATTGACAATCTAGTCTGTCGTGCGGAGGGGACCTCAATTGGTGGATAGTAACTACATGGACGTTGGTTGCTTAGTCTTACGTCACCCTTTCAAGGAATCTTAGGAAGGTGGCGCATAACAGATTAGATACACATCTCTCCATATTTAATTCCCCGAACACGCATCATCCTAATATTTAACATAACTTTTACCGGATATAGAGATTATTACGGCCACGAAATTAGCCACATATACCTTCACTTATACACATAAACTTCATTATACTTCATAAAACTCTAAATTTTCTAAGTCTCTCTTTACTCAACTTATTTTCTTTCTTTAGCTTCCTTCTTTGAGAAAAAGTAAACCCTTTCTCTTGATTAAAAAAAATTGCCTCCTCTTCAAGAAAACCTAGTTCTTCAAATAACAAGCGTATAGCTGATGATGTTGCTCCTCCTATGATGAGCACCATTGTTACAAAGATCACGGTTACCACTAAGGATTTCGAAGAGAAGTTTCCTTATGCTAACCATCGTGCGTAGGCCTTTAGCAGATACCCTTTTTCCTCCGTCCTTCCAGTATTTTTGGTATGAAGGAAGATTGCCACTGCTAAGATTTGGACATTATTACATCTAATCTAATAGAGTGAGTAACCCTACCCAAGGAGGGTTTTACATACCATTACACGTATCCCATCACTTTGGGAGCATTTTCCTTGAGTGGAGAACTTGTCTCAAATTATTGCGGATTTCTACCTTTACTACCAGGTGTGTTTGGCACAAGTAAGTCCTTCTATATGAATGACGATTGCTTGTCTTGGGTGTTTGTGCCAAGAGAGGGGAGGGGAGTTATCTGTAGCTCATGTGATTAATCTATTCCCCAAAAATCTTCCACATGAGAATGATAAACTTTAGCAAACACGGCCGCCATGCTTTATTACCTAGTATAGATGATGACAATGACCGTGGGTTGATGGACGGTTTGTTGCAGTTTCCACAAATGATATCACTCCAGTAACGGCTTAATCCTTTCTGAAATCATGGAACCGCACTTTTAAGATCCTCATTTAATATTTCTTTCATTAGAAATTTTTCCATATCCGAATTGATCCTCCTTCCTTCACTTGTTTTAGCAACTCGATGGATTCCGCCTAAGGTTGAATGCTTGGACTAGTGGGTCTAGAGAATCTTGGACGTCACTATGCCAAGGCCCGCACGTGGAAGGAATTTGCCTTGAAATAGGGGTGGAAGGCCAAAAAAATCATGGTAAATTAGACTCATCTCATTTTTGCTTTTCACGTGATGAAATTTATTGATCCTTTCTACCTTTTTTTCTAAATTCAGGTCTACCCCCGGGCTCAGCTCTCATCCCCGAGGAGGATATATTAGTTGATCCTACTGATTTGGCGAGGCTGCTTTAGGAGGCTCTTACTTGAACAGGTGTCTCCAGACATACATCGAGTACAAGTATTTCTTCATAGAGTCTCCAACTAGAAAAAAACATTCCTCCATGACTTGGGGAAAGAATAATAGGGAAAAGAATGCCGCCCTCGAGTCGCATCTAACCGAGAAGAAGATGTTCCTCTTCTCAAATCCTCAATTCATGAGAATTTGTGGCAAAATTATGCTTCCCCCTCAGAATCCACAAGGGAGGAGGAAGGTTACTCTCTCCGTCTCCACCGGATGCAATTTTCTATCTCGGCCGGTGGAGCTTACTAACTATCTGAAGCCTTTGGATTCAAAAAAAGATTGGGAAAAGCTACAGGCTCTCTTGAGAGATCGCTTGTTGAATAATTCCATGCAAAACGCCACAACATTACCTTCTTCTTTTCCTTTGTCATTTCTTATATCTTCAGCTTAGTATTACTTTTGAATTTTCCTTTCTTATTTCGTAGGCCAATTTCCTTGATTCTGATGGACTTCAGAGGTTGATTCCAGAAAAGGAGGAACTTACCTCCATGAGACATCAACTTTTGGTGGAGTGGGATCAAGCTGCTACTTGCCTATCAAAACTGGAAACTAAAGTTGTTGAGGTCGTTATGTCAGAGGCTAATTTGCAGCAAAGCGAGCAAGAAGTGGATACTCTTAGCCAAGAGGTCATCCTATTGAGGGTTCAATTTGAAGAGTCTAAGTCTAAATTGAATGAAGTTCATAATGTCTTTCTTGCAGCATCTGATGGTGAGGCTTCCTCTGCTAAACGATTGATCAATTTCAAGGCAGCCTTGAACTCCAAAAATGAAGATCTTGTTGTTACAGGGGTAAAACATGCCGAATTGGAGGAGAAGTATAAAAAAACTATTGAGAATAATAGTCTAGTTAGCTCAACTTTATGTGACCTTGATGTTAGCCTCAGATCCATTGATCCGCCCAGGAAAACCTTTCAGCTGAGGTAACCCAACTCAAAGAAGAGCTTAAGTATCGAGCGACTTCCCTCATTGTTGAGAAAACTTATGTTACACATAGTATGAGGAGAAAAACCTTAGAAGAGGCCAAAGCGGATATCAATGACTTTGATTCCGAAATTGATAAGGCCAGTGATCATGAGTTAGATGCTAAAGGGGGCCTCCCGGCAGAGCTTGATGCGTCAATTTCTTCCAATTCCGCTTCTAAAACACTGGGAAATGAAGAGGAAACGAAAGGTGAAGATAATTAAGGCCAAAATGATGCGGACCAAAATGTTGAGCCATAGGAAGATCTATCTACTTACCCTGGGGGGCGAACACTTCTCTTCCTTCGAGTTTCGGAGAGGCGTCAATTTAGCTTTTCCTTTCTTTTCCCAACTTTTGAACATGTGTTGTTTTGGCAGGGTTATTGTAAATAAAAACATCTTTTGCTTATGTGTTGCATGATTTTCTCTGTGTTCTTTTGTTTAAATATTTATACAATATTTAACCTTTGCATTTTTTTTGCTTAAGTATTTTGCATAAGTTTTACTGTTTGCGTCTGATTACGTAAGTCCTTGGGTGTATTTTTTTCCCTAAAAGCATTTGGATTTTTAGCACAAACTTGTTCGAAATCAACCCTTTAATGTGAGGTTTTTTCATAAGTATTTGCACAAATTTTCTTTTTGCGTCTAATTATGCAAGGCTTTGGGTGTATTTCTCCTCGAAGGCATTTTGATTCTGGCATAAGTTTTTCCGAAATCAACACTTTAAAGTGAGGGTTTTCATAAGAGAGGGTCCTATTATGTTTACAGTGCTCTTGAAGAGGACATTTCCTGTTCATTATGACATTAGCATTTGAAGTACTTGTTTAACTTCCAAATGACAAAGTCAATTCATCGTTCAGAAAAAAAGTAAGATAGAAATAAAAGGACTTCACTTTACTTCTTTCATTTTCAAAAAGTACATATGCATCCATTATGCTAAAAAGAAATTATCATTACTTGTGGCTAATTTGTACAACTTATTTCTATGGGGCTGGCTGTGCAGTCCCTGATCCCATTGATACAACTATGTTTCTGATTTTCATTTCTCGGTCGACATGACACTCATTGTTGCCGTATCCTAATATCATTCTCCCCAGTGTTAAGCTTGTCGGAGCTGACCCCGAATGAACACTTCTCAGGGTTAAGCTTCATGTTATGCTTTTTTAGGATGTCGAAAGTTTCTTTCGAAATACTTATGATGATCACCTGCGTTCAAAGACTTAATGAGCGTATAGTCTATATAAATTTCCATAGTTTTTCCTATCTGTTTTTTGAACATCTTGTTTACAAGCCGTTGATAAGTGGCTCCGGCGTTCTTTAGCCCGAAGGGCGTCACATTGTGGCAATATATGCCGAAATTCATTATGAACCAAGTCTTTTCTTGATCCTCTGGATTCATCTTAATTTGGTTGTACCTAGAATAAATATCGAGGAAACTCATTAACCCGTGCTCGGTCGTCGTATCAATCATTTAATTGATGTTTGGTAGAGAGAATGAGTCTTTTGGGCATGCCTTACTCAAGTCCTTATAATCTACGCACATGCAAATTTATTGTTTTTCATAGGACTACTATTACATTAGCTAACCAGTCAGGAATACCTCTCAGATCGAACCGATGTCAATTAGGCGAGTTACCTCTTCTTTGACGAATTTATTCCTGGCCTCCGCAATAAGGCATTCCTTTTGTCTTACTGGAGGAATGTTAGTATCTTCTGTTCGTGTATCTATGCAATAGGGCCAAGCTTAGGTTGTGTACATCCACTTCTATTGGGATACCTACCATCTATGCAATAGGGCCAAGCTTGGGGTGCAGTCCTATACCCAAGTGGAATTTTCTTTCTAAGAATTTATTGAACAATGTAACTTGCTTTAACTCTTCTGATGTGGATTTTGTTGCATCCGTCTCTTCTGGCACCTGGAAATATCACGACACCTGATAAGATTCCAACGCTTTTCCCCTGGCTCACTTTATGCGATTCATGAGTCTACGCTGATACTTCTAGTTTCTATACCGCGTTTCCCTCCCTTTACTACTGGAGACTGAAAATGCATTCATCTCCCTTGCTAACGGTTGGTCGCCCTTATCTATTTGATTCCTTCGGGCATTGGGAATTTTAGCAGCTGATGATACGTTGATGGTATAGTTCTCATCTTATGTAACTACGGTCTTCCCAAAATAATATTATACCCCATTTCATTGTCCACCACTTCAAAAGAGTCATCTTCATAACTCATTCGGTGTTCGTGGGCAACACGATCTCTCCTGGGGTTGTCATGCGTGCAATATTGAATCTAGTGAGGAGTTCTGTGGCTAAAATGATGCTTCCGGTGAGTTTGGCTTATTCCAATACCCTTCATTGTATGATATTGGCCAAACTTCCTAGAACCACTAGAACTTGTTTGATTCTAAAATCTAATACATTTAGAGAAATTACCAATGTGTCATTGTGTAATAGCAAAAATTTGTCTATGTCCTCCTATGTAAAAGTGATGCCGTCTTAAGCAACTTCCTGCAGTGTCTTGTTGTGGCTTACCAATTTTCTTCTTTTTTGGTGCCGAGAAGGTGAACCCATTGATCCCGTTTATTCCGAAGATCATTTTGATCGTCTGGTGTGGCTTTTCTTGCTTTCGAGGGTTCTACGTTATCATGGTTGCGACCGTAGTTTTTCTTGGACCGATCACTAAAGAATTCTCTCAAATGTCCATTATTTAATAGTGTCACCACTTCCTCATGCAAATTCTGGAAGCCCCTAGTTCGGTGGCCATTCATCCCGTGATACTCACACCAGGAATTGGGATCCCTCTGGCTAGGATCGAACCTTATTGGCCTCGATAACCGTTCTTCTTTAAAGTTCCTCACAGTTGATACAAATACTACTACACTGATGTTGAAGATGTATTCTGATAGTCGGGGATAGGGAAGATCATGTGTACATGATGTTTCTTTATCCTATAATGATTTGTTATTCCGACCGGGGATGGTTCTGCTGTCGGTAACAAACTTGTCTGCCGATCGAAAACCTCTATCGTGTCCTTCTGACCATTCGTAGGGCAGAAATTGGTCCCTTAGTGATCATCTATCAATCTCGAAACCGACTTTCTATTTTTCTTTATTCTTCTCCCGTCCTTTGTCGAAGATAGGAAGCCAATCTGATCATCTTTGTTCCTTATCTTATACTCATACCGGTTGTGAACATCTGCCCAAGTCGTCGCTTGAAACTCGAGCAGACCTTTCTTTAATTTCTGGAAAGGGCATGAACTTCTCTAATCCAGACCCTTGGTGAATGCTTCAACCGCCCATTCATCTGGAACAGCCGGAGCAACATGCTCTATTTCTGGAACCGAGTGACGAATTCCCTTAGCAACTCAAACTCTCCTTGTGCAATTCTGAACATGTCGGCCTTTTGGGCTTGCGCCTTTCTGGCCCCGGCATGAACCTTAATAAAGGAGTCCATGAGCATCTCAAAGGAATCCATGGAATGTTCGGGTAACAACAAATACCATATCAGGGCTCCCTTCATGATAGTCTCTCCAAATTTCTTTAGCATAGCAATTCAATATCATGGGCAGCTGAATCATTCCCCTTCACCGTTGTAGTATATATAGTAATATACTCCTGAGGGTGTGAAGTTCTATCATACTTCGATACATATGGTATTTTAACCGCTTCGGGATTTTTCTGGTACCGTGCTTTGTTTGTACGACAATTGAGTATACTTCTTTGAGTCTGGCCCTTTAAAACGTAAGAGTTTGCTTTTGTAAGGGTTGTTCTCATTGTTGAGACTCCCACAGACCCGTCGGATCCAACCTTGCCCCTCAAGGTATTGTTATCGACCATGTACATTATTTGATTTGTGGGAGTGCCAGGAGGAACTAGACCTCCTCTATTCACGTTATTTGATTTCCCCTATAACGTCTGTTTCAACTCCATCATAACCTTATCTTGCCATGTAAGCGGGCCTAGAATGATTAATTGTTGCTCTTGTAAGACCTTACTGGATCAACAACATGCTCCTCTTAAGCATAATGGGGAGTCGCCTCTCAAACATATCATGGATACTGTCTGTCATGGACCAGCATTGCACTGTTACCCTTATTGTGGGTGTCGCTGACTGAATACTCATGATGAGGTTGATCTCCTTGTGTCGCAAGATTGTGTGTGTTGGTAATACCGTTATCTACTTTTTCGATTCTTTTCTTTGATAAATAATCAAAACATGTTAGTAAAAGAGGGAGGGATCGACTTCATTACACGACTGTCTATGCCTCACGGTGGGCGCCAAATTGTTTGTCTTTTAAAAAGGTATAATTAAATTTATACGTGGTTTCTAGATAATTAAATTAATTCAATACTGGAATAATAAAGGAATTGAAGAAATATATAATACTTAGCCTTGATATGAAGATGAAATAGCAGAAGTAGTAATTCCGGAAGTGAAGCTTCCGGGCACAGTAATAATAAAACAAAAAAATAAGATGATAAAATTGTATTGAGATTTGAATAGATTATAGCATACGTTTTTCAAAAAATTCCCTTACAATGATAATAGAGCTCACTATTTATTGTTACACATAGGGAATATGGTCTTAGGATCAAACCCCCCTTTCAATGCCAATTATGAGAGACATCAAAGGATATGTAAAGGTAGTCATGGATGTCATATTCTTTTGTAACGGGCAGCATATTAAGTGCTATAGAATATTCTTCATTAAATGCATCGGGCGGAGGGTATTATTGTATCTTTACGAGTTTCATTCCTTCTGGTAACAAAGGGGACAATTGCCTCCAGATTTAACTATCCCCTGCCTTAGGCTCCACGTGTTACTCTTTTAAGAGGTCACTTAGCATAGCATGTTTTACCCTACACACAAATCACATAATCTATATCTATATATTATTAAAGAAGAAGAAAAATCCTCCTCATTAGCCAAGTTGCGGCCTCATAATAGGCTACTTGGCAATTCAGAACAACGTTAGTTAGGTAAGGTAATAATTAATTTTAAATTTTAAATTATTTTTAAAAATTATGCATTATGTGTTATTAGTAATTAGTTACTCTTTTTGTATTTTAATTTAAATATACCTAACTATAATTTTTTTAGGAAAACAATAATTTTTTTATATGTTTAAAAAATTCTATTTTATGCTCAATGTCATTTTTCAGGTTTGATACCCAGAATCATTTTGTTACAGCTGCCATAGTTATCCAAAATTTCATCCAACGAAATACTTCTATAGATAAGGATTTCAAATATTATGCCAATGAAGACATTACCGCAGAGATTGATAAAGGAGGTGGGCCTTGTGGTATTCCTTTACAAATGCAAGGCAAGTTTTCTACGAATATGGAGGCACTGTGTGGTAGAATTAAAGATGAAATTGTTGAGAAATATTATCATGTGTGAGTAACTTTACTTATAATTTCATGGTAGAATATCAATATATAGTAATCTATGGAATTCATATTGAATGATGCATTTTGATTATTCAAATCATCATGTACATAATAAGTAATTTTACTAGATAATATTATATACTTTGGTATAACTATATATGTTATATTTATTTAAATCTTTAATATATATGTTTATTTTATTTTTTATATTTTAATTAAATAAAACAAAAAATAATAAAGCTTCTTACATAAATATCTATGTTTATTTTTCTCTATAAAATGATTGTACGACCTTGGTATTATTCTTTTCGTAATTTGACACTTAAAAATACTTTATAGAAAGACTAGTTAAACACAATTTGTTTATCAAATATTATAAAAAGTACTTCTTAAATGAATTGTCCAAACACAAACTATTTTTCTTTCTTTTCGAAGCACTTTTGGACAAAGAAATTTCGGAAAAAAATTCAAAATAAGTCATTTTTGATAACTTTGCCAAACGGACTCTTAGTTTATATACAATTCTTTTTAATATTATTTATCCATAAAGAAATCAAAAAATAATTTCATCGAATTATCAGATTACCTAATCGCACTCTATATCTTCTCCATTCTTGCACGTCTGGTTGTTACCCTAGCACTTAGAAAAATTAGAATACTAGAGAAGTGAAAAATTAAAAGATAGAGAAGAGAGTCTAATCATTACCATCAAGTTATGTGGTACCGTGGATGAGTTTGATCCTCCCTTAATTAAAGGTCTTTGAATTCGAACCTTGAGTATGGAAAAATTTTTGGTAGGAAACACTATCTCCAAATGGGACCTTACTCGATTCGAATTCAAATGTAATCGGGCTTTAATATGAGTACCGAACACCGAATGGGAAACAAAAGGAAAAAGAGTCTTTAATCATTAAACAAAATGTGGATAAACCAAGAAGGTTGATAAAGACAAAAGCGAAGGAGAATGTATACTCACAGAAAGTTTCATTCCGAAGTTGACTTTGTCGTTCATATTTAGCCTTGACCAAACAAAACTAAAATAGCACATTTAAAAAAATTATAAATAATTTTAAAAGCACATTTTAATTCAAAAGCACTTCGTCAATTAGGTGTAGCCAATTAGGCAACTTGCTTTGTCCATGCATGCACAGTAGCCAGTAGGCTTCGGAGAACCACGCATTAATTTTATGTCAACATCTTCTGGAATTAGATCACCACAGTCCAAGAAATTTGAAGTCTTTAATGCCTTCATATATATTCTCTTATTTGCAAAAAGTTCTAATTAAAAAAAATAGAACAAAGGAGATTATGTACTTGTCAAACAACTTCATTTTCTACGATCTCAAACCAAATTTTATCTTTTTCAAAGTTTTAAATCTTTGGGTTATTGCAAGTGTCTAGTCCCTCCTCCCATATATTCACCATTCCGAATGTGAACTTTATAGATTTAGATTAGGAATTATACTATATCACGCCGAATTTACTGGGTCAAAATTTATTTCTTATGCTTATTTAATTTTTTTAATATAAATATATAATATAAACTAAAGTTACTAGATTCAGATGAATTTGTAACTTTTTTGTTGCCTCGTTTGTACCTCTTGCTCCTTACCGTTGTTTCAATATTTGTTACCTTCTATATTGTATCATACTGTTACTTTATATAAAATATTTTTTTGGTTGTTAATTAAGTTTTACTGTATTATATTGTTAAATCCGTCGTTATATAACGAAAAGTATCACTTTATTTAATGATAAATTTATATAATAAGTATAGTTCGTATCTTATTTTTTCTTAGTAATGTTGCAAGTTTATTTTTCATATTTTCAGTGTGTAGCATTATGAAACGACATCAAACGATACAATCTATCCAAGCATTGTATTCGTCAAACAATACAATACAATATAATACACTATGAGACGACATGTATAACAACTATCCAAACAAGTTGTTAGTATAATTTAGTTCAAATAATTTTTTCTTAGTTACAGTTTTCTCAAACATTTTAACTAAAAGAATTATGATCCGAAGCACTTTTACACGCAGAAAAAAATGCATAATTAATTAAGAATTCAATGATAATTCAATCTGAGAATGATAAATTTTGATTCAGAAAAATAAAAGGTATTACAGTTCAAAATTAGATCGGAACTAATAAAATATTCTAATTTGAAATGTCAAACTATCTGATTTCATATTTATAAATTTGCACAACTTTTACGAAATTATTCTTCATCATCGAATACATGGACAGTGACCATTTATCATAAATGAGTATTATAGAATCTTTTTATTTAATACTAATAAAAACCAATTAGTCTCAATGATAATAAATAAGATAAAGACATTTGCTTGCAGACGGATGTGTCTAATTTTCTAAAAAAAAAAACGGTTAATCATATCAATCGATAATTAGTCAAATCACTGATAAAAACTGACGGATCCATCAATTAAAGAATCATGTTCTAGAATGCCAAAGATAAATCAGATTCATGAAATATAGAGAATATGACTCCCAAATCCTGCAGCAACATTAATTTCTAGACCCTGCAATTATAGACACATTCAATCCGTCAGTTACAGAAATAATTTGTTTCTTTTGGAAATGTAATTAAGCTGATGATTCTTTATTAATGAAACAAGAACTCACGCATGAATATATAACTTCATAAATTTAAATCTATAATATCTTCCATACAAATAAATAGTCAAACTTTGTCTCAAAATAAGGATTATCCCAATAATTGATCATTTTAGATATGTACTGAAATAATGTGCAACTCAGCTAATATAATATGGTTCATCTAAAAGCTTCTGAAATGCCCATAATCAATTAATCAAACTTGTATTTAATTTTATGACTTGACAATACTTGTGATATCTTAATGGGATAAGATTAAGTCCAACGTCATTATAACATATTAAAAATAAACAGCATTAGGTCTATGTCAAATCCGTAGTCTTACTCAAAGATGAGCAAAAATTAACAAGATGATTTCAGCAAACTAATTAAAAGGATTAAAATCCAACATCCACGACTTAATAGATATGTATATGAAAGAACTGCTGGAAAGAAACAACCATATATAAGCCTGATCTCTGAACCTAATTTACGACATTTTCAACATGAATTCAAATTATAATGTATATACTAACAATATATTAGTTTTTTTTTTTTACAATATGAATATAGTTACCAGTTGTAACATGTCAAACTATGAATTTGTTTATACTGTCAGCATAACAGTGGTTCTGCCTTGGTGAGAGAGGCCATAAATTAAACAAGTTTGAGCAATAATTAAGAAGTTAATAATTAATTAGTACTTACTGTCGGAAATCAATATTAAGGGAAGGTGCATTAGGATCAGCAATGGCAGCAAGAGCAGCATTGGAAAGAACCATGGTTGTGCCTTCCTTAGTAGGCTTAGAGAGTGCAGTTAGTGCCCGGTCAACGATCTTTATCTGAATTGTTTCTCCATGTTTACAAGCTCTAGGTAATACTGAGTTAATGCAACTGATCAAATACTGTCTACCACAAGCAGCTCCATTGTCCCAAATCCCTTCCCCAGCTGCTGCAAAGAAGTTGCTTGAAGGAAACTGTGTTGCATCACCTCCATAACATGCAGTAGCTGTTGAAGAAAAAAATGGAATTAATTATTAAGTGTCATTGCAACAACTGAAGAGGAGCCTTGGAGTAACGGTAAAGTTGCTTCCGTATGACCTATAGGTCAAGGGTTTGAGCCGTGGAATCAAACTATACTAATATTTGTGTCATGGTAGGTTGGCCTATGTTACGCCCCTTTATTAGGGTGCAATCCTTCCCCCATCCGAGAACGCAGGATGCTTCGTACATGGGGCTGTCTTTTTTGTACCATTATATTACAAAATAACTAGCAGGCTTCAGAAGTGGAGCCTTGGCTTACTGGTAAAATTGTTGCCATGTGACCAGGAGGTCACGAATTCGAGCCCTGAAAACGGCTTCTTGCGGAAATAAAGAGTAAGACTGCCTATAACAGACTTTTGTGATCAGGCCCTTCTCCAAACTCCCTACATAGCGGGAGTGTAGTGCATCGGGCTGCCTGCAAACATACGAGATCTGCTATACAAATTATCACTGTTCATGTCGCTCCATAATTTTTTTAAAAATAAAATTGAGGCTTGAATTAATAAAAGTACTTACGTGTGTATGGTGGGCTATACTGGCTTGCAGTTCCAAGATCAGCTAGAGATGCATGAAAGAGGTGAGCAAATAGGAAGAATGTTGGCAGCCATGGAAGAAGAGGAAGTGACGAAGGCTTTGACATCCTAATTAAACAGCAAAGGAGTTTATTTGATAAATAATTAGGCTTCTTTGGTTGCATGCAGCATATACTATGTTCTCATATGTATTGTTTTCCACTTTGTATATATACTACTACTAGTATATAAGAATATAATGACTGTACCATACATAACATTTTTTAAAGGAATTTTGGTCAACTCTCTTTTATAATACATTTTAAATTTTTGATTAATTAGAATTTTGGTAGAAATCTGACCAAAGTGATATTTTAAACATTAATGACAGATTTAAGTTATGTTGCATGAAGTCACATTTACTGAACATCCATTAATTCAAAGTCAACTATATACATATTTTGTTAGGTTTTAAAGCTTATTGTTGCTTTTTATAATTTGTGAATTATTTTACTAAATTATGAATTTCTGACTTTTAGAAGAGGAAAACCTACTTTGAATTGAGCATACCATGAACCATCAGCGTAGGGTAAGGAAAAGGGGTAAGGTACCTTTGAATACGTTTGAAAAGAGAAAATTATATATGTGATAACAAACTTTCACATAGAGAACGAAGAAAATTGAGAAATAATTAAGACTATAATAACTAACCAACCACCGATAATAAATGTAACGCATATATATCAGAAAAAAAAGTTTAAGAGACATGAATGTGTAGGACATAACAATATTTCTAAGGTAGACATTAGGTATGAAAGTTTTGAGTTACGTTTGACAATGTTTTAGCCAATATTTGAATTTTCTTTAATACTAATTTTGGGTTTTGAAATGTACAATTGAGTTGAAAAATTGGAAAATAAATATATTCTATTTATTTATTTATTTTTAATCAAGGTGCTTGGGACCACAGTGTATGAGTCAGAATCAAACTCGTGATCATTAGTATGTATAAATAGCTCTTAAGCTCGTTTGGGTTAATAAAAGATATAGCTATCCACCGACCAAAGTATTCCAAGGTTACTTAACCTAATTAGCAAGCAGCTCCATAAGACCTCCCTAGGAACCCTGTCGTACGCTTTCTATAGATCAATAAACACCATGTAGAGATCCTTCTTCTTATCCATGTACTGTTCAGCCATCCTCCTAATAAGATGGATAGCTTCTGTGGTAGATTGCCCCGGCATAAACCCAAACTGGTTATATGAGATAGACACCGTCCTTCGCACTCTTAGCTCTACTACTCTCCCAGACTTTCATGGTATGACTCAGTATTTTTTGATACCTCTATAGTTATTAAGAGAGAACCCTAAAAGGGGGGCTGCTTCTTCTTCTTCACACTTACTTCTAAGAGAAGAGAATATACATAATTGTAAGGCTCTGAACCTCTCCATGGAGAAGCAGACCTAACCGATATCATTAACAAAATATCTTCACCCTCTTCCCCTTAACCAATAATTATTGCCTCTTACATTTTATTCATTCGGTCTCTTGATTTATTACGATCTGCTATGATTAATTCTCCTTTGATCTTAATTAATTTATGCTTATAAAGTGTATGAGAAATTTGAGCTAAACATAGAGTAATTAAGAACAAATCCAAAATTAAAGAATTAATTGGTAGTTCACACCGAAACTTTTCAGTTCGTTCAAAGTTAAGGACGAATTATTACAAAGGATCTGATCCTTCTAGAGCTCACTCAGATCGTGTGTTCTAGAATCAAAAAGTGCCTTATCTTTCTTTGCCATTTCTATACGCAGTCTTCCTCATCCCAAAAATAAAATTAATTTTTAAAAAGAATATTCGATGAGGTACGGGTAAGCAGACTTTTTCTTAAGTGTGAAATTGGCACAAACAGAACAAGTCATGTGAATCCAAATGGAATATATCGTAGGTAACGATCTCGTTTAGGGTCAACGAACGGCTGCCGACTTAATAACTCCAATCTCGAAGCTGTTTAATTTGGCTCTAATTAATTTTAATTAATTCGTACTAGGCATTCGGTAATTTGGAATTCTCTAATACGATTTTCTATAATTCCATACTTCTTTTTTGGATTAAGGAGGGGCTGGTGTTGAATATTTACTTATATTACTGTTAATTTTTTATTTACTAGAATAATAAATAATTTAGTCGTATGAAGAGATTTTGTTTAAATTTAAATTTAGCTAACTTAGTTGAATATGGTAGATTTTTAGATTTTGAATATTTATTTTGTAGATTTTCATCTATAAACAAACTAAAGTCTCCTAGGCCCAAGCAGAACCTAATGTAAGCTTAACCTTATGAATAAGCCTTACTTAATTCGATAAGTTTATATCGTTCATATGAATCTTTTGTTTATATTATGTCCTACTTTTTACCAAGTGTGCATGAATTCTAAGAGAGGGTATACTATTATACCAATACTTTGTCCGGTACATAATAACTAATAAATAATTTTAGTATTTGGTACACCCATTAAAAAATACTACTAACTCTTAGAGAATATATATATGTATAATATAGTAACTAATTTATTTTTAACTAAAATTTGCATATTATTACCTTGACACATCGGGATATTTAAATCAAGGAAATTTTTAAAAAATAAAATAAATTCCTTTTTAATTAGGTAAAAGAACACTTATTTGGACCAAAATAAAAAGATCAAAAAGTCACTAATTATGGACCAGAAAAAATAATAATTATGCGGGTTAGGTGCAGCAGTAATCACTTTTAAGGCCTCTATTTAATTACCATTAAATTAATTTTTACATGTTTGGTCCTTTTTTACTAAATATTATCATAAATAATAGTAGGCTTTGCTTATTCCAAAAACAACACTTTTTTTTTACTTTCTTAGCACTTTCGTTTTAAGAACTCCATTAACTATGGGATCCCTCTGCATTAATACACTAACTATTGCATTTCCTTTTTCCTCAATAGTCTATAACTTCTTTTTTCTCTTCCATAAATGACACTTACCTAAATATATCAAATATTCTGAAAGAAGAATATCTCAAAAAGTAATTCTCTCTACAAAATGAGAATTTTAGTATTTCTTTCTTTTTTGAGTTTTAAACTTTTTTCTGTACAACTTTATTTTAAAAATTTTTCTGTATAATTTTATTTTAACTAAAAATATACAGTTAACATATTTCAAGTATATTGTACTGTGATAATTTGCAATGTAAATATTCCATCAATATGTCACATATCAATATGTCATATATATATATATATATATATATATATATATATATATATATATATATATATATATATATATATATATATATATATATATATATATATATATATACACACATCATGCTACATTTTTATATTGATATTATTCAAAGTATATTGCTAGCATATACCTTACATAAAATTTAATCTAAAATATTAATATGCCACTAATATGTATATGAAAGAAAAAAAATATGTCACATATACTATTAATATATGGATAATTTGTACAAATATGCATGTTGTTGGCCCAAGTTTCAATTGATGTTTTGAAGATTGACAAATAAACTGATAGAAGGACCTGGATTGACGTTTATTTATATCAATTGGTATCAGAGCAGGTTATCCTTGAATAGGCTAACACCGTAGGAAAAAGATCAACATGAGTGCACCACCTGGGAACTGGGAAGGACAGTCTACTGCAAGGCCTCTAGTCTTCAATGGGCTCTATTATTCTTGGTGGAAAAATAGAATGAGAGATCACATCATGGGTGAAGATTATGAACTTTGGGACATCATCACTGATGGTCCTCTTGCTACAACCAAGAAAAATGCTGAAGTAATGGATGTTCCAAAAACTAGAGCAGATTGTACTGTTGATGATCTAAGGAAATGGGGAAAAAATACTAAAGCCAAGAAATAGCTAGTGTGTGGACTTGGCCGTGCTGAATACAGCAGGACTCAGGGATGTACAACTGCAAAGGAAATTTGGGACACTTTACAAGTGGCTCGTGAAGGAACACCTCAAGTGAAGAGGTCCAGAGGTACTCTACTGTATTCTCAATATGAAAATTTTACTATGAAGGATGGTGAAACTATCCAAGAGATGTACACTAGGTTCACTACACTGACAAATGAACTTGAGTCTCTTGGAAGGGTCATTCTGGAAGAGAACAAGGTAGAGAAGATTCTAACTAGAGTTTTGCCAATCTCCTGGGAAAGAAAAATCACTGCCATTCAGGAATCCAAAAATATTGCTACTCTGAAATTGGATGAACTGATTGGAAACTTGACTGCTTATGAATTGAGAAGCCAAACTATGAAGATGGATGCTCCAAAGAAAGATAGAAGTTTAGCTCTTAGGATCTCAGAAGGATCAGATCCCGAAGAAGATGAAAAGGCAATAATAACCAAAGACTTCAAGAAATACCTTATGAGAGGCAAGGGCTCTTCAAGAGGATCAACATTCAAAAAACCAAGGGCTCCTGAGAAGCAGACAAATGATGGTTGCTTTAAATATGGAAAGACAGATCACATGATAAATAATTGTCCTCAATGAGAGATAGAGTGGAAGAATGAAAGGGCAGAAAGAAGGAACATGAAGAAGGAACAATTTCAACCAAGGAAAAACAAAGGTACCAAGGCCATGGTTGCTGCATGGGGAGGTACGTCAGATGAAGACTCAGAAAATGAACCTGAAGATGAGCAAGCTCTTATGGCCGTTGGAAAATTAGAAGATGAACAGGAGGTAAGTATTTTACATTTTAAAGAAAAAATTAAATTCCTGTCGAAAGAAAATTTGGTTGAAATCTTGATGGACTTCATAGATGAGTCTGAAATAATAAAAAGTGAGAAAGATGTTCTGTATAAGGATTGTGCAATACTAGAAGAAAAATGCAAAAGACTAGATTCCAGGTTTTCAACTGGAAAGCAGTGTCCTAGAACTTAAGTCTGAAAATTAGAAACTGAATAGGGACGGGAAATATAAAGGCTGATCAATCATTTCTAACACTAGAAGAAAATTTAGGAAAAATGAAAGATTAGTTGTATAAGAGAGATGAATCAATCTAGGTCCTAAAAGAAGAATTAGGAAAGGTGAAGCATGAACTAGACAGAACATGCAAATGGAACAAGGCTTCTGATGCACTCTCCTGGCTGCAAGAGCATCACAGCAGCAACAAAAGAGGACTTGGGTTTGGGAATCAACTCCAAAATGGGATCCCAATAACAAGTATTTCACTCTTCCTGAGAACAAAATCTGTACACATTGTGGTAAAACTGGCCATTACAAAAATGAATGTAATGCAAGAGAAAAGGCTAGTCAAAGAAATAAAATTTATGTTCAAGAAAAACACAAGCTACCTGGGTGGGCAAAGAAAAATCTAATTCATCCTTTTGCCCATAGAAAGGGACCCAAACTAGTTTGGGTTCCTAAGACTAACCCCTGATTTCATTTTGCATGTCCAAGTGAAAGGAAGTAGCCAAATTTGGTACATGGATAGTGGCTGCTCAATACATATGACTGGTAACAAGGACCAGTTTCCTTCACTTGAGAACCTAAGAGGAGGCAATGTCTTCTTTGGAAATGGAAAAAAAGGTGAGATCATTTGGGTTGGGAAGGTAGGAAAAACAGACTCTCATTCCATTGAGAATGTCTATTTGATAGATGGCTTGAAATATAGCCTGATAAGTGTGTCACAACTGTGTGACAGAGGTAATCTAGCGGCTTTCACTTCCTTAAAATGTTTTGTGATTAGCCTTACTACTGACAACATTGTTTTGTAGGAAGAAGAGTTAACAATATTTACATTGTAGATTTGTCAACTCTTTCTAAAAATGAACTCACTTGTCTGAGTGTGCTAATAAATGATCCCATCCTTTGGCACAAAAGACTTGGTCATGCTAGTATAAATCAATTAAACAAATTAGTCTCCAAGGACGTGGTGATAGGGTTACCTAATATCAAGCTCAAGGAAGACAAAGTTTTTGAGGCATGGGTAAGAGGGAAGCGTAAGGTCATCCTTCAAAACCAAGAAAATGGTAAGCTCGTCCAAGACATTGGAACTGGTTCATATGGATCTATGTGGTCCAATGAGAGCCATGAGCAGAGGTGGTAAAAGATATGTCATGGTGCTAGTTGATGACTTCTCTAGATTTACCCGGGTGTTATTTCTGACTTCTAAAGATGAAACATTTAAAATGTTCATAGCCTTTGTTAGAAAAATCCAGAAACAATTAGGAAATCAACTTGCATCCATTAAGTCTGACCATGGAACTGAATTTGAAAATGCAAAGTTTGCTGAATTTTATGATGAAATGGAATAGATCCTAATTTCTATGCTCTTAGAACTCCTCAGCAAAATAGGGTAGTTGAAAGAAAGAACATGACCCTTGAAGATATGGCAAAGACCATGTTACTTTCCAGTAAAATACCTCATAGCTTTTGGGCAGAGGCAATAATTACAGCATGCTGCATAATAAACAGGTGTATGACTAGATAAGTGGTCGAGAAAGCTTCCTATGAGTTACTTAAAGGGAGAAAACCAAATATATCCCACCTAAGGGCTTTTGGTTGCAAGTGCTATGTGCACAATAATGGCAAAGATTCCCTTGGTAAGTTTGATCCCAGAAGTGATGGGGGAGTATTCTTGGGATATTCTTCACATAGCAAAGCTTATGAAGTATTGAATAAAAGAAATCTATGTGTAGAAGAAAGTGTACGTGTTACTTTTGATGAAACTAACATTCTTTCTGAGAGACAGGAACATGAAAATGAAGCCATTGGACTGGTAAGACAACTGACTGAAGCTATAGTACAAGTCAAGGACACATCTAAGGAAGAAACATGTGATGGAACATGTCCTTTTACCCTGGGCAACCTGACAAGGGGAACAAATTTGAGAGAAAATGCACAAAATTCTCTAAAGGGACCTATGCCTGAACCTGTGCCTCTACAGCATAATAATGAAGCAGAAGCTAGCAGAAACCAGCTGGTGAAAAAATCTTACAGGTACCTGAGTTATCACCCCATTGAGAAAATAATCAATAATCCCACATCTGGAGTCAAGACCAGATCACAACTGAAGAAGCTGTGTGCATTTGATGCCTCTTTGCCCCCGATTGAGCCTAAGAATGTCAGTGAAGCTCTACAAGATGCAGACTGGATAAATGCTATGCAAGAAGAACTCAAGCACTTTGAAAGAAGCAAAGTTTGGCACTTGGTTCCAAGACCTAAGGACAGATCAGTTATTGGGACAAAATAGGTCTTCAGAAACAAGCTGGATGAAGATGGAACAGTTACAAGAAACAAGGCAAGGTTGGCGGCTCAAGGTTATAGTCAAGAGGAAGGCATTGACTATGATGAGATTTTTTCTCCAGTTGCCAGACTTGAAGAAATAAGACTTCTCATAGCCTTTGCAGCACATATGGAATTTACTCTTCATCAAATGGATGTGAAAAGTGCATTCCTAAATGGCTATCTCAAAGAAGAGGTGTTTGTGAAGCAACCTCCTAGATTCAAAAGCAAAGAATGTCCTGATAATGTATACAAACTGGATAACGCTCTTTATGGCCTCAAGCAAGCCCCAAGAGTTTGGTATGAAAGATTGTCAAAATTTCTTCTGGAGCATGGGTACAAGAGAGGTAAAATTGATAGTACTTTGTTCCTAAAGGAAAGGGGTATAGATCTTCTAGTTGTTCAGATTTATGTCGATGACATAATTTTTGGGGCCACTACAGAGAGTTTGAGCAATGATTTTGTAAAACTAATGGGAAGTGAATTTTAAATGAGTATGATAGGAGAACTCAATTTCTTCTTAGGGTTGCAAATCAAACAAAGTCCAAAAGGTACCATGATTCATCAGTAGAAGTACACAAAAGAACTGATCAAGAAATTTAAAATGGAAGAATCCAAAGAAATAGATACTCTTATTGCAACTGCCACAAAGTTAGATGCTGATGAACCCGGTTCATCGGTTGATCAAAAGTTGTACAGGGGTATGATTGGTTCACTTTTGTATCTTACTACCAGCAGACCTGACATTGTTTTCAGTGTAGGACTTTGTGCTCGTTTCTAAGCAAATCCAAAGGAGTCACACTTAACTGAAATCAAAAGAATATTGAGATATTTAAAAGGCACAACTGATATGTGCTTGTGGTATCCAAAAGATAGTAATTTTGACTTAATTGGATATGCTGATGATGATTATGCAGGTTACATAGTAGAAAGGAAGAGCAGTTCAGGTATGACACTCTTTTTAGGATCTTGTCTTGAATCATGGGCTACCAAAAAGCAAAATTTAGTTGCCCTCTCTATTACTGAAGTTGAGTATTTTGCTGCCGCCTCATGTTGTGCTCAGTTACTATGGATCAAGCAACAATTGGTAGATTTTGAAATTGACGTGGGATGCATACCTATATTTTGTGATAACACTAGTGCTATCAGTATGACAAAGAACCCTGTTCATCATAAGAGGACTAAGCGCATAGATGTTAGACACCACTTCTTAAGGGACAACTATGAAGAGGGGCTAATTTCTATAGAATTTTGTGCCACTGATAAACAAATAGCTGACATCTTCACCAAGGCACTAAGTAGAGAAAACTTTGAAAGGAATAGGTTGGAATTAGGGATGATTAAGATCACCTGAGAGGTCATGTTCAGAATGCACAATGAAAAAAAATTGAAATTTTTTTTGGTTAGTAGTTCTTAAATTTGTGAATATTTGACTAATTCCTACTCAGCTAAATACTTTTGAATAAGTATACTCCCGTGACATGTGGTTATATAATTTACTAATCTCTTAAAAAAATTTCTATTATGACATTTGAGGCATGATCAAGAGAAGTGTCATATGAAGAACCTGGTTCATCAATATGTACTCATGAGAAAAGTCAGGTATGTTTCTATACTTTGCACAATTAGAAAAATTTAATTTTCAATCATGAGCAAGAGTCCTAGAAATTCCAATCGCCCCAAAATTATATCCGTTGGAAGCCAATTGAACCAGTTTCTTGTAATTAAAATTCTAAGGAATAACAGAACTTTTATCCTAAACCTTAGCAATTATAATTAATAGGGAGACCAGAAATCTATATTGATTAGACTCCTACTGACGACTGAAACGTGCTTTTTCTGATGCAATAATTACCTTCTTTAAAAAGGCCTCTTAAGTCACTTCATAACCGTCATTAGGTGCTAACCCTCTGATCATCTCCTTCATCTCCAAAACTCTCAAAAATTCCCAAAATTTCTTAAGTCTTCCACAAATTCACCACCCAAAATGACAAATCCTCAAGATAACCTAGGAACCCCACCACCAGTGTCACCCAACATCACCTCATCCTCTACCCCTCCTGTTGAATCCCCAAAATTCAGGTTTTGTCGAACTAATATGATAGCAAGAAAAGCAGTGGCGACTGGACCTTTAAGAAAAGCTTTAAATGAGAAGCTAAAGTCAAAAGAAGGAACCCCAAGCAAAGGTCACCGAGTCCAGCTCTGAGTCGGATCAATATATATCTGCAAGCGAGGGAGATGAACCTGGGTCTTCTCAAAATTCTCCGCCTCAAAAAAATCCAACAGAGGTAAAATCTTGTTTTGTTACAGTGGATGTAGGTGAAAAGGAAGAGAATAGATATGTTTTGGTAGGGGAAGTTAAAAACGTTTCTGGGTATGAGTCTGTAGAACAGTTCAAGAAAAGGAAGAAAAAGGTGTTGTCTATCGATGGAAGTGGGGGTAATGGGGTATCACACTCAGGGGGAAGCTGCTGAGGGATTGGTAGACCTAAGTGAACAAACCGGTCCACCAGTGGAGGAGACATTGGCTAATCTGATGAAGAAGTTGGGGAATATCTATGACCCCAAGAAACGGAAGTCATCTTCCCTTAAAACTCCTACTGCTGCAAAACCTTCAAAGAAGTCCAGAACTGTATCTCCCAAGGTTGAACCTAGGGCTAGAACAACAAGTAGAAAAATGATAGAAAAGTGAAGCTGAGTTGAAGAGGGCTCCGGAAGAAAGCAAGAAGAAAAGACTAGAGAAAGGAAAAGGGAAGGTTGGTGAGTGTTCAGAAATTTTGGTTGAAGAGGACGATGAGGTGATGGAACAGGTCCATCCAGGAAAACAAACTGAGAAAGCTCTTATTGCAAAATCCAAGGAGACTAAGACTTCTTCCAAGAAGTCTTTCAAAGTTGTACCTGATGAGTCCTCCCTGACAAAGTTTACAAGATCTGCTACTAAAGGCAACAAGTTAAAAAGGTTGTGGAAGAAGAAGAAAGTGATGATGAAGAAGAAGATGATTATGAGAGTGAACATGATCGATTTGCCAATTTTGGCAAGAGAAAAATTCTGAAGGGTAGGCTGTTGAAAGACCTGGAGGAGCCAGGTATGTTGAGGCTTCTAACTTCTTTGGAGGCTCAAGGGTGGAAGGACATGGTCCTTCTATTGAATGGGAAACTAGCTAGGATGGAATTGGTGGAGTTTATGGCAAATGGGGCAGTGAAAAATGGTGTGGTGACAAGTACTGTTAAGGCGCTCAAAATAAAATTTGATGCTAAGAAGCTGGGGGAAATCCTAAATATCCCTTGTGAGGGATATAATGATTACACAAGACAAAGATGGCCTTGTTTGAATGCGTTACCCTCAGAGCTGCAGATTACTAGAAATTTCTGTGATACCATATCAGAGGCAGATGTACCTGCGGCAAGGCCAATGCAAAAAAGTGAAATGAAGCCTGAGCACAAGGTGCTTTTTGAGTTTTTCAACAAATGCCTCCTGCCTAGACAGGAAAGAAGGCACACTGCAAATTATATGGATCTCGTTCTTATGCAGTGCTTGACTGAAAGCAAACAAATCAACTGGCTTTTACTCATGGTAAACCTGCTGAAAAGGGTAATAAATGGTTACAAGGCCCATGCCATCCCCTATGGATTTATTCTGACTACTGTGATTGAACGTCTACATGTTCTCCTGAAGAATCGGGAGATGGCATCTATCAAGGAACACTTTGGCATAAAGACTCTTCAAAGCTGTGACTATCTGCTTAGCACTGTCTCGGTTGAACCTGGTTCATCAGCTAAAACTCATGTCAATAGAAAAGTAAGGTCCCTAGTTCAGGAGGTTCGACTGAAGGATGCTGAAATTGCTATGTTTAAGGACAGTGTGGCAGAATTGGAGGAAGAAAAAAATGGACTTAGAGTTGAGCTTGCCAAGGAGAAAGAGAATAATGAAGGTATGCTCCAACAAATGTTTAATCTGCTAAAAGTCCAACCCTCTAGCTCATCCAAGCCTTAGGAGTCCTGTGTCTTGGTTCTAGTGTAGTTCCCCCCCCCCCCCCCAGTGACAAGTTTTTCCTGGTATGTCTGTTTTCTTTTTTGCTCATTGTTGGAAGTTTCATGTTTGTTTTTGTGGACTGCTTAGTAGGAACATTACTGAATAAATGAATGAAATTTTTCTGGTTTTGTTAATCTTGTTCAATATAGTTATTTCTGAGCAGATTTATGATTTAATTGAACATGTGTTCACTTGTAGTTTCCCCAGCGGCATGAGTAGATATTAACTTCGAGATTTCACATTATTTATGCAACTTTTCAATGATGCCAAAAGGGGAAAGATATTGTGCTTAAAATATTTTTCTGAACTAGTGATGTTTATGACCTAAATCTGACCTCCTTAATGGCAAGATAAATGATTTTCTAAGTGTTGATTTCAGCTAAGTCTACAGTTCCTAACCATAATAAGCACATAGTTTGTCATTATCAAAAAGGGGAAATTGTTGGCTCAAGATTCAGTTGAAGTTTTGAAGATTGACAAATGAACTGATAGAAGGACCTGGTCCATCTTGTATGACACAGTCTGAATCAACAAGGGCACATGCAGAGCACGTGAGGAAGATAATGCATCAACGATCACGCATCAATATCTTCTGATCATAATCGAAAAGATAGCATTGAGATAAGGAGGACAGTCTCCTTATGTGAAGAGAACTTAATCCAAAGTTAGGATAAGGGTTACATTGGGCAAGGACTCGAATTGTGAACGGATAAGAAGTTGAGTCTTAATCAAACTCTAACTGCTAACTCCATATATGATTGAGTTATTTCTCTTTTCAGGCCACATATACAAGCAGAAGTAAAAGCATATTTGAGAGCTAAAGAGCGAAGTCTGATTAGCAAGCAATATATGCAAGTTACAAGTGTGGATGCCTACAGCTACATGAACCTAGAGAAGAACCAGTTCCATCTGATTGTTTTATTTCTAGTTCAATTGTAGTAGGTTTTATATTGTACCTTTCAGCTTTCCTAGAAGTAATTGTATTAGGTACGTTGTGTCATCAAGTTAGAGTAAACTTTATAGTGTCGCAGCAGCTGAGGCTGTGTGCCACACTAGGATTATAGTTTAATCCTTAGGTTTACAAGAGTTTTGTAAATGATGTCTTTGGCTCATTGATTTTAGTAGAGTTTGGGAAAATCCTACTGAGTAGTAGGCCGTGGTTTTTTCACCTTTTGAGACAGGTGTTTTCCACGTAAAAATTGATGTGTGCTCTACTTTCAGTTTTCATATTTCCACAAACGGCAGTAGTTAGAACACTTAGAAGAACCAGGTTCTTCTAACTCGAAAAATTAGGTACCACACAAATCACCCCACCCCCCCCCCTCTTGTGTGGTGTTGACGTTTATTTACATCACATGTTATATTAGTGTAAAATAAAAATAGCATATTTATAATATCTCTTTAAATATAAATGAGTGTATATAACATCTGCATATATACATAATTTTTTCCTAAAAAACACATGATTTGTAATATACCATAAACATACATTATATTTTTTTTCCACAAAATATATGTATTTTATTCCATTGGAATGATATATAATTTTGCTAGGATTAAGTTGAATAAAAAGGTCCATGTGTAAAAAGGAAAAAAATTATGATGGAATGGATCAATGATATATAATAAAATATAAAGACATATATAAACAATATATATATATTCTTAAAAAATATGTAATTTATAATGTATATACACCACAGACATACATTATAATTTTTTCGTAAATATATGTATTTTATTTAGAATTTAAACATGTATAATTTGTTACATTACATTATATAAAAGGTCCATGTATGGAAAGAAAAAAATTGTTATGAAATGGATTGGTTTCTAAAAAATATATAAAACATGGTATGGAATGGAGAGAAAAAATAGAAAAATATATTAAATATTATGAGTGCCTTTTTAAACTTCTTGATTCTTGCTGATTTGAATTGAATTAAATCTTCTATATGTATAAATATTTTCCTGCCTTATTTTTTAATCATTAATTAATGCTAATCTTTTGTATTATATTTTTAATAGTGTGCTATTAATAAAAGTATCCCCTATTTAAAATATATCAACAATGTAAAATATATTTAAAGATTAGCCAACTCACCCAAACTTCAGGATTAAGTATCGTGAATTTGGAAATTCAGAACTTAATGTCCTGATTTTTTAGCTGTATATTTGAAATTCATGACTAAGTGTCCTGAATTTATGAATAACTAGTTTAAGTTCAGTCCATAAGATTCGAATTTCTGTACATAATTTTCGAATTTTAGGATATGATGTCTTGAAGTTTGAATAAAATTAGTTAATTTTTAAATAATTATAAATTATAAAATATTTTAAATAACATACTTAAAAATAATTATATATTATCATTTCACATGCTATATCATAACACGATCATTAAACAATCAAAAATTGATAATTATTCAATCCGAACCCCTATATACGTAAGTCTAGAGAGCAATCAAAATCTGAAGAATTTCTCGGAGGGATGAACGGTAACCGAACATGGAAGGCCGGAAAATTACTAGTTTTCAATGTGCAAGTTGTAAATTTAAAATGAATTTTATATAAACACACAAAAGTTACATATAATATTCTTTTTATAGCTGGATCCAACCTCCTGATCCTTAGCAAATACTTATGGAATCAATCATTGCAATCCGATTGAGTTGCAATTTCAGCGGTTAATTCACACTATCTATAGTTCTGCTCGCTGACCGGATTGTTTTTATAAATAGCATATTTCTACATTATTATTCATTTATTTTTAATATATTAACCATATATTCTTAAGGTTGTTAAATATATTGTCATCATCAGAGGCAGATTTAGGGGTGCAAGGGTGTTTATCCAAACACCATTCACCGAAAAATTATATTATATATATAATGTTATGAAATAGAAGATTCTTACACTTCTATTTAAGGTGAATGTCTTTAATGTATCTAATTAGAGAGATTTTAGAGTTCTATTAGTGGTAGCTAAATCTTCCTCTCCCCTATAAATAGAGGTGCCCCCTACCATTGTAAATCATCCCTTGAGACCCCTCTCAACTCAATAAGAAGAACTCTCTCTACTCTTCTCTCTATTGCTATTGTTCTTGTTCTATTGTTCTTGTCTTTTGCTTTAGTTTATAACACGTTATCAGCACGAGACTCTACCGTCTCAAGTATCAATCTCGAAAATCCAAGGTATTTTCCCTCTTCCTAATTTAATTTTCGAGTATGTCTGACATTATGAAAAGAAAGTTCGTTGCCCTTGAAATTTCGGGCAAGAACTATATGACATGGGTGTTGGATGCTGAAATCCACCTAGATGCTATGGGTCTCGGAGACACCCTCAAAGATAAAGAAAAAGCATCCACCCAAGATTGTGCGAAGGCCTTGATTTTCTTGCGCCACCACCTTGACGAAGGTTTGAAGATTGAATATCTCACCGTCAAGGATCCACTCGTTTTGTGGAACAGCTTAAAGGAGAGATATGACAACCTGAAGTTGGTCACTCTGCCACAAGCACGATATGATTGGGCCCATCTGAGGCTACAGGACTTTAAGTCCGTTTCTGAATATAATTCTGCTATGTTCAGAATTACTTCTAAACTGAAGCTATGTGGAGATAACATCTCCGATTACGATATGCTTGAGAAAACGTTTACAACGTTTCATGCCTCCAATATGGTACTGCAGCAACAGTACCGAGAGAAAGGCTTTACGAAGTACTCTGAATTGATTTCTCTCTTACTAGTGGCTGAGCGTAATAATGATCTGCTCATGAGAAATCACGAAAATAGACCAACTGGGTCTACACCACTGCCTGAAGCAGATATGGTGCACTCGCATTATGCCAAACATAAAAGGGACCATGATCACGGTCATAAACGGGGTCAAAGCCAAGGACGTGGACAAGGAAGAAATTCCAAAGAAGTCCGTCACCCCCCAAAGAGAGATAACCACCGAAAGCAGAAACGGGATCCCGAAGATCCTAAGGCAAATAGTTCAGAAACTATATGTTATCGTTGCGGTGGGAAAGGGCACTGGTCAAAGATTTGCCGTATACCAAGACACTTGGTTGACCTTTATCAAGCATCTCGAAAGAGAAAAGGCCCTGAAACAAACTTTGTCTATGACGACAATGAGGACATCACCCACCTGGATGTGGCAGACTTCTTTGAGCAACCCGAGGGGAAAATAGACCACCTAATCGGCGATGGGACCATGATGAAAGAAGATGGAGCTGTTTGATTTATTTGTATTAGTTAATGAATAAACTAATAGTCATTAGCATTAGCTCGTATTAGTTAGTTCATAAAGCAATGTTAGCAGTAGTTCTTTAGAATATCTTCAATATGTTCAAATATCAATAAAACTTTTATTTTCCAGTGGGGGTAATCGACTAGCCTGAAAAACTAGTCGATTATCAACTATTTTCGCATTAAAGTTGAAAAACAATTGATCAACAATCGATTGTCTTTGGCTAACAATCGATTGTCTTGAAACAGTGTGTTCTGGAATTTTTCAAAAATAGCCAACAATCGATTGTCTTTGTCTAACAATCGATTGTCTTGAAACAGTGTGTTCTGGAATTTTTCAAAAATAGCCAACAATCGATTGTCTTTGTCTAACAATCGATTGTCTTGAAACAGTGAGGTCCGGAATTTTTCAAAAATCATCCACAATCGATTGTCTATATCGAACAATCGATTGTCTTAAAACAGTGTGATCTGAAGTTTTTCAAAAATAACAAATAATCGATTGTGTATGTCTAACAATCGATTTTCTATGTTCCAACAATCGATTGTGTGTGTTTAATAATCGATTGTCTTATGAAAAACGCTGAAATTTTCAAACTGCAAAGGAATTGATTATGGATAACATATCTGATTTTGTTAGCCAACTGTTAGTAGCAGATTTTGAAAATATTATGTGACACAAAAGAATTGAACTTGTTTATTCTCATGTTCGTGTATTTCTTTTGTATGTTAAACTATGGGATAGCAAATATGGATATCTCACAAAGCGAACTTGGACCAACGTCCAATTGTAAAAGTATTTGCCTAGTTGATTCATGTACTACACATACAATACTCAAAGAAAAGAAGAGTAATTGTGTAAGGCAAACATTACTACAATCTATGGAAGTAGTAAATTGATTGAAGGCTCCGGAAGAGCAATTGTAACTCTGCCCAAAGGCATGACGTTAATCATAGAGAATGCAATGTTCTCCTCCAAGTCTAAAAGGAACTTGTTGAGTTTTAAAGATATCATTCAAAATGGATATCATATTGAGACAATAGATGAGAATAATCTTGAATTCTTCATGAAAACGAGGCTGCCCATTTCGGTTTGGGTTCACGCCATTTTGAATGCAACAATGCTAGTTTGTTGGCTGCCCGCTTCGACTTGGGTTCACGCCATTTTGCATGCAACAATACTAGTTTGTCGGCTGCCCACTTCGGTTTGGGGTCACGCCATTTTGCATGAAGCAATGCTAGTTCATCGGCTGCCCACTTCGGTTTGGGGTCACGCCATGTTGCATGCAGCAATGCTAGTTCGTCTCTGACTGATGAATTGACACAAATATTCCCCATTGCAATTGGTTTTGGGTCATGAACCCAATATATCCCATTTAAGAAGCTTTGGATGCGCAGTATATGTGCCTGTAGCACCGCCATCCCGCACCAAAATGGGTTTGCAAAGGAGGTTAGGAATATATGTTGAGTTTGACGTGTCCTCCATTATTCGCTACCTCGAAACATTGACAGGAGATTTGTTCACTGCACTATTTGCAGACTGTCAATTTGATGAGACACTTTTCCCAAAATTAGGGGGAGAAGTTGGTGAAACCAAACGGGAAATTTTGTGGAAAAATGCATCATTATCTCATCTTGATCCACATACCTCTATTTGAAAGAAAGAGGCACAAAAGATTATCCATTTGCAAAGAATAGCAAATCAAATGCCTGAAGCATTTATAGATTTGAAAAGGATAACAAAATCACATATCCTCGAAGTGAATGTGATTCACAAATACATATTCAATGTTGGAAGAATATGAACATGAAATTGGTATTGAATATACCACACTCACTCCTAGAAGGAGGCTTGAGATGATACCACCCTCACCCCTAGAAGGAGGTTTGAGATGATATATGGCATGAATGATCGTTGGTCGCGTACCTATTGTACGCCAAAGTATTTTGGAAATATGACCATTAAAGGACAACGATAATGCAAGAAACATATCTTGCATATAAGTTTGACATGACCATAATGGTATAACTTTCTCTTTAAGAAAGATATTCACCACACGGATGTTGATGAACCTGTGGTAGTACAAAGTTAATTGAGAGCTCTCGAAGAGCCAATTATTACTATGTTGGAGAAACACAATTGAGTATTGTGCTGTAGTAAGTCTCAAAGAAACTTATCCAGTTTCCAAAAGTACACGCGAAGGCGATTGATGATATTGAGACTATGAATAAAGGAAGGCTTTGATTCTCCTATTACTACAACTTGTAGCGGGGTAATTTGTATATGAAAAGCTACCCACTTTGTTCTCCAGTTTGTACTACACAAACGAAAGAATTCCACAATAAAGTGGATATCTATTGGTATAAAACCCATGTCATAATAAACCCGAAGTTTATTGATAAGTGCACATGTCATGGTGTAAATTTGAAATTTACCAATATTGATAATTTATTCAGTTGACATTCGTGTTAGCCATCTCATTTGAAGTATGATGTGCAAATTCACATAGGTGAATATCAAAGAACTAGAAGTTTTTGTTCTCAGTAATGAACTGACCAACTAAAGAGTTCGGGTTGAAGCCCCTTGATTCTGGAAATATCAAAGGTGAATATGGGCCCATTCACCTGCCATGTATACCACATATGATGCATCTATGATATGGTTACATGCGCCATTGTTATTAACCCGCAGCCTGGCAGTGCTTGCGAGGTAAATCGCTCAGTAATCTAACTTCGAGCATAGTTTCCAGATTCTCTACTCAAGACAGTTCATCTTGATAAGTTGGTTTATATCAAAGTTGGTTTAGCAAGATAATTATTGAGTGCTTCCACTTAATAGCTAAACTGTTCCTTATGAGAACGAAGTTGTATATATCAGTTTGATATAAGTTGTATACGAGAGTATATTCTCCCCTCACAAGTGGTTCAAGGTCAGGAACCAAATAATTTCATCTTATTACTAAGGTGCTGTGTATATTGACATAATGCACAAAGATGATTTCCCAAAGTTGAGGAAACATGTTAGCTTTACTAACATGAGGGGGAGACATGATAAACACTTGAGAAAGTGTTACATGGGATGAATTTTCATTTGCATATGTATATCCCCGAATATCATGATATGAACCTGTAGTTCATAAAAGGGAAATGCAATTGCAACATATTGCAAAGCATGCTATACGCATTTGCTGATTCAAAGAAAACAACTAAATGGAAGAGATACAATTCAAGAAGAATTGATTCCATATGAAAGACATGTAGCTTTGAACCTATAGTTCATATGCTTGAAAGTATAAAGGCAAAGGTATGTATAGTCAATTTTTCGATATCTTATTTGTTTAGCATGACATGAAACTTTGATATGCAGCTAAAGTCTATTATGTGACTTACATGACTTAACTTGAAAGATTTAAGTTGCTTGAAGCATATGCAATTCTTGGTCCTGAAGTACCACATCCTAAGTACAATTTGTGTACATATGTATCTTGCTATAACTATAAGCATGATGGCATTGATAATGCATTTATGGAGATATTGAAGAGTTATTCCGCGACATTATATGAAGATGTTCTTATCTATCAAGGATGATGATTTCAAGGTGCGGAATATTTATTCAAGTCAATATGGTTGATTTACTTATCAAACGTCTACCAAAGATCGTTTTGAAGATGATGCACAAGATTGGAATGCAAATGCTCAAGGATATAAATTGATGTACTCATTAGGGGGAGTCAATGCGCGTTGCACTCTTTTTCCCTTACAAGGTTTTGTCCCACTGGGTTTTCCTTGCAAGGTTTTTAACGAGGCAACCAATAGGCGCATATTCAAACATGTGTACTCTTTTTCCTTACTTTAATTTTTCCCATTGGGTTTTGGTTTTAAGGTTTTATGAGGCACATCATTGAATAGACATTCAAGGGGGAGTGTTATGAAATAGAAGATTCTTACACTTCTATTTAAGGTGAATGTCTTTAATGTATCTAATTAGAGAGATTTTAGAGTTCTATTAGTGGTAGCTAAATCTTCCTCTCCCCTATAAATAGAGGTGCCCCCTACCATTGTAAATCATCCCTTGAGACCCCTCTCAACTCAATAAGAAGAACTCTCTCTACTCTTCTCTCTATTGCTATTGTTCTTGTTCTATTGTTCTTGTCTTTTGCTTTAGTTTATAACATATAAGACAAAATTTATTTTTTATCTCTATATATTAAGTTTTGAACATCCTTAATACAATCCAAAAGTGTAGTTTAGCGGTCAAGGGGATTCAAAATCTACATAAGGTCATAGGTTTAATTCCCACTAGCTACAAAAAAAAAAAATTTTGAACCTCATTCGTGGAGATCCAACCTCTGCCACTACCCATCATAACCACGAAATTGTTCCTCGCTATCCATTTTCAGAAACAAGCCCGTTGTAACTCTACTCTAATCTAAGCACGATTTTCTCAAGTATAATATAAATAGTAAGGTGAATCGATAACTACAACAATTCACGAGTTCAAACTAAAATAATAAAAACAACCAAAAGGACTGGAGTAAAACTAAAACTAAAAAAACAAGTCATTGATGGGAAGTCATACCTGAATCGATCTATCGGTGCAGAGACGAATGATGCCAGCTAAATAGTTGAATAGTTAAAGTTTGATAGGAAGATTCAATATTGTGTTTTATGCATATATATATATATATATATCAAATGATTCAAGATTTTGTATTATATATATAGTAAATGCTCATCAAGAAGATTGCGCAATTAAGGTAACAAGAATCCGTAAATTAATTTGTTCTATTCTTTCCTATAAATACAATTCTTAAAATGAATGAAAAAAATATTTTTTCCCCAAAAAGGAAACTTAAAAGCAACAGTTACATTAGTTAACGATACCTTGCCCACAACAGCAATTAAACATTCACTTAGAAGCAAAAGTTAACAAAAGAATGGTTTTTATTAGAGCCGTCAATAGGCTTGGCCCATTGGGCTAGTTCAGTCCGTGATTTAGTAGGATTGGGCAAAAAATTTTAGAACCTGTTAAAACCGAGAATTTTAAGCCCGGTCGAGTAAGTCCGCAGCCAATGAGACTTGACTGAGGCTGGGTCATGCCGGCCCGTGGGCCTGATAAAATATTTATTCAATATATATATAAAAAATAAAAAGTATACTGCCTTTAGAGATGGAAAGTTAGAATTGGATCTTTACTAAGAGGAACAAAAACTTGATCTTGAGAAATTTCAAGAGATGATGTTGTCATGTATTGGAATGATCATTCTAGAAAGTATCTCGATCTTTCAATGATGGTGCGTGATGTACTTAGCATTCTTGTTACCATTATACCATCGAAATCAACATTTGGCATTGGTAGCGTGTTATTACAAAGTATAGAAGTTACATTTATTATGAAAAAATGTCCAAATACTTGTTACTTCTTGAAATTGGCTGCATAGGTTTTTTCCGAACTCAAACTGGTAATTTTTTTATGTGAATTTAAACATTATTAATTTTAAATTTTTATTATTTCTAGTATTTAACTAATTAACATTGCATATGAATTGTAGATGAAAATGAAGATGTTAAGACAACCTTATCACAAGCGGATTCAAATGTGTTTGATGAAGATGATGTGTTGGATATCTCAAAAGCATCATGAACGTTCTCTTGAATAATTTGTTTTATGTTTTGAGTTTTAGTTAATGAAATATAGTCTTGTCTTTTACTTTTTTTTTTAGTATTTGTTGTGGTATATTAGAAAAATATAAAAAATTATTAAGTTTTTCGAATTTTTCCAATAAGATATCTTTTAACTTTTAAATAATTATCTTTTTTTAGATCAGAACTTAAAGAAAAATAATAAAATTATATTTTTATAAATGATGGGCCTGCCCATGGGGACCCACGGCCCACATAGGGCTGGGCTGGGCTGACCATTATAAGGCCAACAAAATGATAGGCTAGCCCAGCCGAGCCCGTTAATTGCTAAAGCCCATGTGGGCGGGGCTGGTCTAGTCTGGCCCGGCCCATATTGACAGCTCTTATTTTATCTCTTTGGTGCGAAGTATTATGACTGATCATCGACTTTAATTCTGTTTATTGGACGTATTATGTAGGGGTTAATCGAGTTAAACTGCATCTTTCAGCCCGATAATTTGTTGCTTCCAAAATAGGAATTAGGCTAGATCTCGATTCAGAAAGATGGACTCAAAAACCTAACTTAGGATTTTTACATTCATATAACACATTAGAAACCTTATTATCCTCAATGTTTAAGGTTTGACTTAATTACACTTAGTATACCAAATTATCAACTCTATACCATAGTGTATTTTAACTGTGACGATCCAAAGGCTTATCACTTGTTTTCTCTCTTTTTCGCTCTTTTAAGGCCTTGAAAGCCTTACTTTTAGTTGTCTCGATTTGCGTACGCAGTCCGGACGCTTAGTCGAAAAATTTATGTGTTAAATTATATGAAATTTGATAAATTGAGGCATTAAAATGGTTAAAATTGACTTTGGCTAATATTATAGGTAAACGGACCGGGAGCCGTGATGTGACAATCCCAAAGGGTCCGTAGAAAAATATGGGACTTGGGCATATCCCGGAATCGAAATCCGAGATCCCGAGCCTGAGAAATAAATTTTTGAAATAAACTATTTTCTGAAACTTGATATGAAAATTTAAAATAAAAATGAATAAGAAAGCATTGGTATCGGGCCCGTATTTTGGTTTTGGTGCCCGGTACATGTCTTATATGTGGTTTAAGCACTTTCTGTGAAATTTGGTTGAAATCGGACGTCGTTTGACGTATTTCGGACCTAAATATCTAAAGTTTGAAGTTTATGAAGTTAGAATGAAAAATAATAATTTTGAGGTTTGATTCATTGATTTTGATGTTGTTTTGGCGATTTGATCACTCGGTTAAGTTTGTAGGATGTAATTGAGTTAGTGTGTGCATTTGATTTGGAGCCCCGAGGGCTCAGGAGTGATTCAGGGGTGGTTCAGGATGTTTTAAACTTAGGCAAAGTGGTAGATTTTCTGCAATTTCTACACAACACTTTACTTCTTCGCGTTCGCGGCCATTAACTCGCGATCGCGTACCTTTGGACTTTCCCTTCCTCGCGTTCATGGAACAGCCCCCGCTTTCCCATAGTCCCTGTTCTTCCTCAATCGCGATCGCGTTCCCTCCTATGCGTTCGCATAAGGCAAAAGGCAACCCAGGGCCTCCATTAATTTCCCCTTCGCGTTCGCATCACCCCATCGCGAACGCGACGCTTCCAGCTCCCTCTTCATCACGAACAAGGCCTCTGTGTTTTGATTGCGTAGGGTTAAACCCTTTGGTGATTTTAATTTTAAAACATAACAGTAGCCATTATGGGATTATTCCCAAATTTCACTCGAGCTCTTCTCCTCCACAGCCCCTAGGCAAATTTTAGAGCGATTCTCCACCAAAGCTTCTTGGGTAAGTATTCTTTAACTCGTTTTCTTCATTTTCTATCATAATTTATCAAATTCCTAGACCTAAATCGTGTAGTTTATGGTAAAAATTGGGGAGAAAAGAGTAGAATTAGGGATTTTCGATTTTCTTTGATTTAGACCTCGTGTGGGGTCGAATTTGAAAAAAATTGTATATTTTGGATCGTAGGGGAATGAGTGATATGGAATTGGTTCGAACCTCGGGTTTTGACCAAGCGGGCTCAGGGTCGATTTTTGGGATTTTGGAAATAAAGCTTAGAAATCCACCTTCAGACATTGGGTTTAGTTTGTTTAGCTATTATTAATATTGGAAAGTCATTATTTCATAGATTTGACCGAGTTGGAGCCGAATTCGAGGAGCAAATCTATACTAGAGGCTTGAGTTGAGTTTGGAGCATTCGAGGTAAGTGTTTGGTCTAACTTTGGTTCGAGGGAATAGGAGCAGAGTCTTAATTGCTAATTGCTATTTGTCGAGTACGGTGAATAGGCATGGTGACGAGTATCTATACATTGGTGTCAAGCATGACCGTGGTTCCTTACTTGTACTTATTCTGATAGTGATGTGACTCTTCCATGTTCAATTGATGATCTTTATGTAATGTGAAGAGTATGAGAATTTATTATGAATTATAAACCCTTGAGAGAGTTGGCTCGAGTGATAAAAGAAGTAATGAGTAAGAAATGAAAGAAATAGAAAGAGATGTGATTAATTCCTTGCCGTAATATTTTTTGCGTATATTGATTACCTCCCTTGCCGGGATGTAAAGGTTAATGTTGTTGCTCCCTTGTCGGGAGGTTTTATTGGTGTTGTTGATTTGCTCCCTTGCCGAGATTTTAGTTGTGTTGCCGGGATTTCTTCACTCTTTATTCTTCTTTTGCTTCGTATTTATGACTGTAGTTTGGATGAGAAAGTATGATATTAGTGTGTCGGGTTGCTCGTCGCAACAAGGATAAATAATATCCGCACGGATCGGGTTGCTCGCCACAACAAGGATAAATAATATCCGCACATATCGGGTTTCTCGCCGCAACAAGGATAAATAATATCCACATGGATCAGGTTGCTCGCCGCAATAAGGATAAATATATCTACACGGATCGGGTTGCACGGCACGACAGAGATAAACGATATGGGTCGGGTTGGACGTCGCATCACTGACATTTGAAGATCGGGTTGCACGCCGCAACAGTTCCATTCTCAAGTGTGTTTTATTTGGAATAATTGTTGCTTGATTTGCTGTAAATTCTTGGATGCTTCTTCATTATTGTGGTTTCTCTTAATTGTAGATGTTGCCTCCCCCTACCATGTTTCCCCTTCCCGTTATCTGTTGTTACTTCCTGTATTTCTTTTTGTTGTATGTATGTATGTATGTATATATATATATATATATATATATTGAGTTGTCCCACATCGGAGGGATATGAGGTCCTTGGTCTCCTTATATGGCTTGGGCAATCCTCACCACATAAGCTAGCTTTTGGCGTTGAGTTAGGCCCAATGTCCATTCTTATCCTGGTATCAGAGCCAGGCCCGTCCCAATTATTGTTACCGATGTTGGGCCCCCATTTATGTTGTCCACGCTCCAGAGATCTGGGCGTGAGGGGGGGTGTTGAGTTGTCCCACATCAGAGGGATTTGAGGTCCTTGGTCTCCTTATATGGCTTGGGCAATCCTCACCTCATAAGCTAGCTTATATATATATATATATATATATATATATATATATATATATATATATATATTTGAATTGTACAGGTTTATCTGGAGTCTGGTCCTAGCCTCATCACTACCTTGGCGAGGTTAGGTCAGGCATTTACCAGCACATGGGGTCGGTTGTGCTGATGCTACACTTCTGTGCTATTTTGCACATATCAGGGAGTTGGAGCAGCTATTGGATAGCAGCAGTAGGTTGGAGTAGACCTTTAGTCCATAGATAGCGAGGTAGCCTTGAAGACGTCCGCAGGCCAGGACTCCCTTTCTATTTATTCAGTTTGCATTCATCTTGTACCGAAGCAGACAGTTCTTATGTTTCATTCAAACCTTGTATTTAGTATTCTATAGAAGTTCGTGAGTAGTGACTCCAGTCTTGGGTAGAGTTGTAATTGAATTTCCGCGGATGTATCAGTTTAATTTAACTTAAGACTTCAGCTTTATCAAATTATGTTTGTTTTTCTAAATGGTCGAAAATCGCTAAAGGAAGTAAAGTAAGCTAGCTTGTCTAGATCCTACTAGTAAGCGCCATCACGACTCCCTTGGGGTGGAAAATCCAGGTCGTGACAACTTGGAATCAGAGTACTAGGTTCCATAAGTCTCACAACTCACGGACAAACTTGGTAGAGTCTAAGGGATCTGTACAGAGACGTATGCATTTATCCCCTAGAGGCTACTGAGTTAGGAAAACTTCACATTTTTCTTTCTTGTTGTGCGTTTCCATTTCTCAAACACCAATTGAATTTGTACTCTATTCTTTTGCAGATGGCGAGAACATACGGTTTTTCATTTACCGCTCAGCAATCCGAGCCCCGAGCAGCTGCCCTAGAGGCGGAGCCTCAGGTTGAGTTTGAGGAGGAGGTTCCAGCCCCAGGAGCTCAGGTCCCACAAGGGTTCATAGCCACCCAGTTCTTCAGGATGCTTTGGTCAAATTGGTAGGCTTCGTGGAGAGCATTATTCGAGCGGGTTTTCTTTCAGGAGTTCAACCAGTGGTGGCAGGTCAGTCGGGTACGGTGGCTCAGGCCGGGAGTGAGATTGCATTTTAGGAGGCAGCCAATGTGGGCTGTAGATTTGAGGTGGTCCTGCTGCATGGAGGCAGTCATAGGTCGGATAAGAGGCCCCTTCATGCAGGCAGATTCAGTGGTACCTCGTCTGGAAGTAGAGGTACTTATGGTAGAAGCCATCCTCCCAGGCCCTTTCAGGCAGCTCCTTATGTCACCCATGGTACTTCTGGTGTTCATTCAGGTCCATAGGGTCAGCCTCAGTTTCCTCAGCTGTAGCGTTCGAGTAGATGTTATGAGTGTGGTGAGTATGTTCACAAAAGGAGGGTCTGCCCGAGGTTGAGGGGTGCTCAGCCGCAGTAGAAGAGGTTTTTCCATGCTTGTGGTGATCCGAGGCATATCGTCAGATTTTGCCTTGGTGCTTCAAGCAGCTCTCAGTATCAGAGTTCTCGTACCCGGATTCGGGCACCAGAGGTTCCTCAGCCTGCCCAGCCGGTGAGAGGTGGTAGCAGAGGTCATAGAGCTATAGGTAGAGGATATAGAGGTGGATCTCAGGCCGGTAGAGGTAGAGGCCAGCCAGCAGCCAGGCCAGAGGCCGAGTCTTCAAATGCAGACATTACATGTACTGTTCTGATTTGTGATAGAGATGCCTCAGTGCTATTTGACCCTGGGTCTACGTATTCGTATGTGTCGTCCTATTTTGCACCATACTTGGTCATACTTATAGCCTGTTTGGCCAAGCTTATTTTTATCCAAAAGTGCTTTTTTTGGCCAAATGGACTCTTTCCCACGTCCAGAAATGGTATGCCAACAAACACATTTTCTCCTTAAAAAGCACTTTTGGTCAAAAATTGAGGTGTTTGGCCATGCTTCTAGAAGGAAAAAAGTGCTTTTGAGGAGAAGCAGAAAAAGTAGCTTCTCTCCAAAAGCACTTTTTTTAGAAGCACTTTTGAGAAAAATACACTTAGAAACAGTTTTTTAAAGCTTGTCCAAACACTAATTGCTGCTCAGAAGTGATTTTCAAACTAATTAGCCAAACACAAACTACTTCTTACCAAAAGTACTTTTGAGAAAAGTACTTTTGAAAAAAAGTACTTCTCAAAATAAGCTGATTTTTGCAGCTTGGCCAAACGGCTATATGCTTCAAGTATTCCTATTTAAGTATTCCTATTTATGTATCTACACCGGTGGTCGATTCCATTATGATCTCTTGAGACCCATGTTAATTTATTGCGCTTAGACGTTGTGGATTTCAACGTTATATTAGGAATGGATTGGTTTTGCCCGTATCATGCCATCTTCGGTTGCCATGCCCAGACCGTGACCTTGGCTTTGCCAGATTTGTCCCCTTTGGAGTGCAGAGGGACCCCAGGTCATGTCACTCGCAGTGTCATATCATATGTGAGAGCTCGACGCATGGTCGAGAGGGGTGTTTAGCTTATTTGGCGTATGATCGCGACTCCAGCGCAGAGGTCCTTCCATATATTCTGTTCCTATTGTTCGGGAGTTCCCTAAGGTTTTCCCTTCAGATCTGCCGAGTATGCCACCAGACAGGGATATTGATTTCTGTATTGATCTGGCTCCAGGAACACAACCTATTTCCACTCCACTATATCGCATAGCCCCGCAAGAGTTGAAAGAATTGAAGGATCAGTTGCAGGATTTGGTTGATAAGGGTTTCATTAGACCTAGTATACCGCCTTGGGGTGCGCCGGTGTTAATTTTGAAAAAAAAGGTATAGTTTGATGTGGATGCACATTGTTTACCGGCAGTTGAACAAGGTGGAGATTAATAACAAGTACCCACTGCCGAGGATTGGCGATTTGTTCGACCAACTTCAGGGTGCAAAGGTGTTTTCAGAGATAGATTTGAGATCTGGCTACCATCAACTAAAGATTAGGGCGTCTGATGTCCCTAAGACAGCATTTCTCACTCGGTATGGGCATTATGAGTTTTTGGTCATGTTATTTGGGTTGACCAATGCCCCAACAGCATTTATGGAGTTGATGAACCGAGGGTTCAGGACGTGTTCAGATATGTTCGTGATTATTTTCATTGATGATATTTCTGATATACTCCCACAGTAAGGAGGAGCACGAGCAGCACCTCAGAGTGGTTCTTCAGACTTTGAAGGATAGTCATTATATGCCAAGTTTTCAAAGTGCGAGTTTTGATTGACTTCGGTTGCATTTCTGGGTCAAGTTGTTTCAGCAGAGGGTATTTAGGTGGACCCGAAGAAGATTGAGGCAGTCAAGAACTAGCCTCGACCAGCATCAGCTACAGAGATCCGAAGTTTCTTCGGGTTAGCAGGTTACTACCGTCAGTTCGTGGAGGGGTTTTCAACTATTGCAACATCGATGACCAGATTGACCCAGAAGGGTGCCCAATTGAGATGGTCGGATGAGTGTGAGGCGAGCTTTCAAAAGCTCATGATAGCTCTGACTACGACATCGGTATTGGTTTTCCCCACGGGTTCAGGACCTTATGCAGTTTATTGAGATGCTTCACGTGATGGGCTTGGTATAGTATTAATGTAGGATGGCAGAGTTATTGCCTATGCTTCGAGGCAGTTGAAGATCCACGCGAAGAATTATCCGGTTCATGATCTAGAGTTGGCAACAATTGTTCATGCTTTGAAGATTTGGAGGCATTGTCTATATGGTGTGACGTGTGAGGTGCACATTGATCACAAGTGTCTTCAGTACTTGTTCAAGAAAAAAAGGGTTGAATGTGAGACAGAGGAGGTGGTTGGAGTTGATGAAAGACTACGATATTTCTATCTTGTATCACCCGGGGAAGGCGAATGTGGTGGCCGATGCATTGAGTAGGAAGTCAGCCAGCATGGGTAGTCTTGCTTATATTCCAGAGGCCACTTGCTTTGGATGTTTAGGCCTTGGCCAACCGATTTGTGAGGTTGGATATTTCTGAGCATAACAGAGTATTAGCTTGCACAGTTGCTCGTTCTTCGTTATTGGAGCGCATCCGTGATCGGCAGTTTAATGATCCCCATTCGTATGTCCTGAGAGATACGGTGCAGCATGGAGGTGCCAAGAAGGTGACCCTAGATGATGATGGTGTTTTGAGATTGAAGGGGCAAAATTGCGTGCCCAATGTTGATGGGATTCGAGAGTTGATCTTAGCGGAGGCCCATAGTTCTCGGTATTTTATTTATCTTGGCGCCGCGAAGAGGTATCAGGATCTGAGGCAGCACTATTAGTGGTGTAGAATAAAGAAAGATATTGATGCATATGTGGCTCGATGGTTGAATTGTCAGCAAGTTAAGTATGAGCATCAGAGGTCTGGTGATTTATTCTAGAGGATTGAGCTTCCCGAGTGGAAGTGGGAGAATTACTATGGATTTTTTTACTGGACTCCCGATGACTCGGAAGAAGTTTGATGCTATTTGGGTCATTGTTGATAGACTGACCAAGTTAGCGCATTTTGTTCCTGTTGCATCCAATAACTCATCAGAGATGTTAGTTGAGATCTACATCAGAGAGATTGTTCGCCTTCATGGGGTGCCGGTATCTATTATTTCTGACCGGGGTACGCAGTTTACCTTGCGCTTCTGGAGAGCAGTCCAGCATGAGTTCGGCACCAAAAGCCTACGGCAACGGTTCTAATTCCGTTGCCATAGATAGGAAAACCGCTATAGTAGGTCTATTGTAATGGTTCAGGGCCCGTCACATCAGGTCGCGTGCCAATAGACGACAACGGTTCGTTGCAACGGTTTAAAAACCGTTGCGAAAACTCTATCTATTGCTACGGTTCTGAAACCGTTGATAAAATGCTATTGCAACGGTTTGTTATCCAAATGGAAGTATGGAACGGCTAAAGACGGTTGCAATATGAGTTTTGCAACGACATTTAAGGCTATGGCAACGGTTATTAGTGTCTATTGCAATTGTTAGTAGGGCCTTTAGCAACGATTTTCTTTCAGCTATTGCAACAGTTTTCTTTCGGCTATCGTAACGGTTTGGTTGTTTATTATGACAGTTGTCAGAAGCTATTGCTATGGTAATGGAACCTATTATAATATTATAATAAAGCATAATCCAAATATACAACTAGTATTATCAATAAATAAAAGAAAAATAGATATTATTGTTTAATAGTTCAAGAGTTAGCATACATAAGTTTGCAAAAAAATTAAATATCAAAGGTTCCTACAATATTTGAAGGTCTAGCAACGATCAACCAATACTGTTATAAGGTCTTCGCAGCTTTGTTCTTCAGTTTGTTCATTTGCTTCACCTACAAATTCAACAAGCACAACAATATTCAGCAAGTATGAATAAGAAAAAGAAAACACTTTCTCAATGTCTTTTTACTTTTTTTAGAAGGCAACAGATTCCAATATATTGATAGAAGATGTTCAATTAATATTAACACTAGAAAAACCATCAGACATATTATTCAATTATCCAGCACACTTATTCATAATGTCACCCACAAAATTATAAAGTCAAAGACACTAAGTTTGATGTTCGGGTTTAAGACACTAATTCAATGGTTAAACAATTTGTAGAGTCATAAATCAAATCTTTGTCAACCAATGAAAGAAATTTCTTTGCATATGGTAAAATAAATTAAGACTGTCAATAGCTATTAGCATTTAATTTCATACTAAATAATGTTAGTACTATATTAACATGTAGCAGAACTACTATAGCCAAATAAATGTATTCATAGAAGGTAATTTGGCAATTATAAATAAATATAATGTAGTACCATACAACAATTGATAACCCTTCCATTCAGCAATTCTTGCTACCAAGTGTATTCATAAAGAATTTCAAATGTGTCCTTCAAGACTCTTCCATTGGTGAAACACACATACTACAAAACCAACAAAGAGATACCAGTGACCTAGTCTCAGACATCAACTTTTTTTTCTTCTTTTTTTGTAGTTTTTCTTTTACTTCAATTTTTTTATCATCATAGAAGCTCAATAAAGAATCTACAAAAATTCTTGTGGTGATATTTCAACTCAATACCTATTGTTCTTCCTCTATTGTTCTTCATTTAAAATAAAAGAAAGCAAAAAAAGTGTCTAGTCTTAAATTATCTTCTTTATTCCCAACCATGGAAACACACAATTGTGAATATTTAAACACAAATCTTTATGAAAAGGGATAAATCAAAACTCCTTATATTCCATTATAGTTCTTGAGTCGGGGTACATTTCTCATCTCTTTGTTACTAACAAAGATTTCTTTTTTTCAACTTTTGATGATTATACTATGTATACAACTTCTTTGAAACTTATATGTTAATCCAAAAGAAAAAAGATGAGTACATGAGCTATTAATACACTACATAATCTTTAATTTTTGATTAAGCTGCATCAACAAGTAAAACACCTCCAAAACCAGACTAAAAATCTTACCATTAGTTCTCTATTGAAGATCTGGTTTGTTCATGTGCGATAAATGACAAACATTATTCAATCTTTTGGCAGTCGTGAAAAAAGTGCAAACATTATAGAATTAGCAAATTATATTGTGGTTTTGCACAGTAAAAGGAACACAATAATGTAAGGTACTTCAGAGATATATTTTTGAAGCTGCATATATGGAAGTTAAAACGAAAGTTGAGATGAACTGTGAACAAATAACATTCGACATTTTAAATCATACAAGTCCATTTATTTGTGGAAAAGGTCTAAAAATGCCACTCAATTTTCAGAAATGGTCTACCCATGTCATCCGTTAAACAAATGCTCATTTCATGCCACTGCCGTTACACATTTGGCTCATCCATGCCATTATTGTTTAACGGCCCAATTTTTATTTGGCCCATCCATGCCACTGTTGTTAGTCAATAATGGCATGAATGGGCCAAACGTGTAAGGACAATGGCATGAAATGAGCATTTTTTGACGGATGACATTGATAAACCATTTCTGAAAGATTAGTGGTATTTTTAGGCCTTTTCCGTTGATTTTATCAGGAAAATTAGAGAATGGAGAAGCCCGGCTATATCATAAATATATAATTTCAGATCCCTGATACCTCATACGAAAAAATAGATTGAACAAGAAAGTGCTTAATCATTAGCTTATCCACAAGCAATTAAAGACCCAATGACACCTACATACATTATCTGATTTTCACATTCAACTATCCTTCAACAACAATCTATGGATTGATAAAAAATTCATGTATATTAAATAATTATTGGGGGTAGCCTGGGCTTCGCCCGGCCCGACGTAAATAAAGTCGTGTTGTTTCATTATATAGTATGCTACTTTTATTATAACTATAACATTCAGTGAAGAATTGTCTCAAGTTATATTACTGTTAAATTTTAAGAAGACTATAACATCCATGTAGTAGGTAACTGAACAATAAGAAGTAGGAGAATGCGCAAACAATTCATTCGAGACAAGAACGTGCATTTCATTAATGTTGGCATAGTTCAAAGATAACCGAATCAATTTTGAGGATTTCTCCCATAATAATATCAGAGTACACATGAAGTTTCTGCCCTTTAAGTGCACAAAATTAGTTACAGCCTAATCCAGTATGTATATCAACTCTAATGATATTTGAGTTCACAAGAAAAAGCTATATTGCTAAGCGAATAACGTCAGATTTCACATAAATGAGAAAGAGAATAAATGTTGATATTTTTTAGGTACCCCAACTAACATTTAGCATTGTCAAAAGAAAAGACATTACTTTGAAACTAAGAAAAGTAATAAGCGATAAGTATGGCATCCAAAGTTAGCAGACTGTACCACAGAAGATAGCAAGCTAGGTATACAAGGATAATAAGTTGAACTCGCTGAAAGTTAGGACTTGCCTCAGACTGGCGTAGATGTTCCACAAAAATGGATGAAGAATATAATAACTTATATTTGTCATGTGAACAACTTCTTCGCCTGAAAAATCAAATTTAACATAGTTATAAGCCAAGACAGAGATAAATATTTGTTAGTGACAAGGAGTGAAGGATTATAATAGACAATAAACCCTCCTCCTTTGTCTGGGCTCGCCACCAATTATGTTGCAGTATAACTCAAATGCAGGTGGAGTTAAAATTGAACATTTCAATGTATCTAAATGTAATATATCCCCATATTTTGAAGCTAAAGATAGTAATGTTTTTTATCAATTGCACAAGCGGAGTACCTATGGGAAAGCATTCTGAATAATTTGATCATAGACTACATTATACAAGTCTTGGTTTACCTTGCAATGGTATTTATGCAATCAGGATGGTATTTTGATCTTACTATCAGCTAACCTACCGAAGTTTAATAATTTCAATATTGAATATACAGAATGCTACTTAATTTGCAACTCTGTTAAGGCATATCAGCTATTAATAAGATGTTGATAAAAAAAAGATCTCTTAAGTCAGGTTGAGAATCTTGAAGACTTGGAGCAAGTATATGACTGTAACATGTGAGTATACTTTTACCTAATAAATGATTATAAGGAATGTATCTATCAAAGTAATATTTCACCTAATTGTCTATTATGGATATTGTTTATTTTTCTTTAACTGAAGAAGTCTTTGCACTATGTGGAAAGCATCCCCAAGCTGTACTTCAACCATTCATACTGCCTACCTCTGTCGACAAAAAAATCTTACCAGTCCATGGTGGTCTCATTTTATAAGTTGTTCATATTTGGGTGCTTATTCATCTTTCTTTATCACAATAATCTCACTCATTCCCCTTCCACAACTTCTTGGATGGATTTCATGAATCCGCAAAGCAAAATATAAATTGTATGAAGAAGATTATGCATACAACATAATATGTAAGAGATTTTCTATCACTCTGCAAAAGCTAAAAGTATTTTATAAGATACAGGGCATGCTAAAAATTTGCTCTCTTATTTTGAATGGAACTCCATGAAAATTCGTGAAAGCAAGTCTTATATAATTTCTAAGTTGTAGCAACTATTATTTGTTATTTGATGCTGATGGGTTGGCTAGCACTTTTGGTCATGAAAAGTAATATTTTTATGCATATGCTCTAAATATAGCACGTCTACTTTCTTAGTTCCACCAAGGAAATAACTGTCCATGGATTGTGGGTATGAAATGAAGTTAAATCTAGAGGAAATCGGAGGGAGATGAAGCAATGCAACAGGATGAAAAAAAATCTAAAACAGCAACTTGAAATTACCCTGAAATCATTTTCTAAACATCAGTAGTCCACCATCACAATAGCTTAGTAGAAATTCTAAATACAAGATGCCTAAAGCAATTTAATAATAATTTCGATACCTCTACATTTTGAAGAGCTTCGCAAACTTAGTACTATCAAATTTTATCAGTGGAGGCAAACACGGACTTAGATGCATCGTGTGGAAGCTGACCTCAGATAGCTAATCAACAGCGAAAGAAAACCAAACATCAATAGGTACAGAAAACTGAAACAGTAACTCAAGAATGTAGAGATGAAAACGTAGGCTGAGAGATACTTCAACCTCTATGTAACGCTATAAAGTTAGTTTTTACAGCACCACCCTTGTCAAAATGGAACCAAAAAATAATATCAGAGAATAGAAAAGATAGCGAGATTCATAAGAAATGCAATCCCAATTCATTTGAGAATTTTCTCGAACACCTAGAGAACAAAAGCTATTGGCATTTTAAAATTTGAATACATAGAAACCCATAATTAGAGAAAGAATCAACCAACTTTTAGCAAGAAAAAGAAACATGAGGACTTCATTTTGTGCATACTGACAAAATCCTTTTGATACTTGAACGCAAGATGAAGGGAAAAATGTATGGACATGATAAATTTCGAGAAATTTGTTAGCATCTAGTGCATATTTGTGTCCATTCTATATTTAATTGATGATTAGGCAGGATCCCACTAATTAAACTCCTAATTTACATTTTGGATGCGTAAAATTTACTCACAATTTGTCGTTATTTACTTTCTATGATTATACTTTACCATTTATATCACTGTAATTCAAAGAATTCTATATCACAGTGACATAACAATCAGCTAAGTTCACAGCAAAAGCCAATCAATAGAACCATTATCCCATAAAGTCCAAACTCCACTGAAGGAAATAAATTAAATTATACAAATCACGATTTGAGCAACAACACACATCATCAGGCATCTCAAAAGTCCAAATACTTCAAATCATATATTGCAACAAAAGAGATTTGAACTTACTAGCAAGAGCTGAGACAAAATGATAGCCGACCAGGGAATTGCAGGTAATAGCTTAGAATCCAAAAATGCCCTATTTCGGATGAGAAATACATAGAAACAAAACATAAGCATATATAGAAATACCTTCAATAAGTAATTACTTTGCCTCTTCGTCTTCTTCTTCGTTCTTGTTCTATTCAGATCCATAAAGCCGCTTCATTGGTAGGCTTTGAGGAGATAAAATGGTTCGAATATAGTAAGAACCAGTTAGGGTTTTGTATGTTATGTTTGATTGCAAAATTGAGTGGTAGGTGAGTGAGAGAAACAGAAAGGTAAGGGTGTCAATTAGCTTTTTGATGGACTTAAATCCTAGTTATTTTTGTTGATGTGAGGGACAAGGGAATGAAAGATTAAAGGAGGAATACGAAAATAAGCGAGGGAATAGATAATTTTTACCAAATACTAATATATGGGACGGCTACAAACACTGTTGCATTAAACATACCTATTGTGACGGTTTCTTTTTATGATGCAACGGATCTCAACCAAAGTGTTCCATTAGAGCCAAATATATTATGCAACGGTCAAAACCGTTGCCATATGTATTCTATTGGAATGGTTTTATAACCGTTGCAGAGAAAAGCATTGCAGTAAACCAGATTTCTAGTAGTGCCAGGTTGCATTGAGCACAACATTTTATCCTCAGACGGACGGACTGTCCGAGCGGATGATTCAAATATTGGAGGATATGCTCCGAGCCTGTGTCATTGATATCGGAGGCTCGTGGGATCAGTTTTTGCCTTTAGCAGAGTTCGCCTACAACAACAGCTACCGGTCCAGCATTCAGATGGATCCATATGAGGCATTTTATAGTAGGCGATGTCGGTCTCCAGTTAGATAGTTTGAGCCAGGAGAGGCTCGGTTATTGAGTATGGATTTAGTTCAGGAGGCCTTGGATAAGGTCAAGACCACTCAGGACAGACTTCAAACAACTCAGTCCAGGCAGAAGATTTATGCAGATCGCAAGGTTCGAGATGTGGCTTTCATGGTTGGTGAGCGTGTGTTGCTCCGTGTGTCGCCTATGAAGGACGTGATGAGATTTGGGAAGAAGGGCAAGCTTATCCCTAGGTTTATTGATCCTTTTGAGATTCTCGATCGTGTGGGAGAGGTGGCTTATAGACTTGCCTTGCCGCTAGCTTGTCAGCCGTGCATCCAGTTTTTCACGTATCCATGCTTCGGAGGCATCAGTCGGTCCAGCCCACATATTAGATTTCAACATTGTCTAGTTGGACAAGGATCAGTCTTATGAGGAGGAGTCGGTGGCTATTCTGCACCGGTAGGTTCGACAGTTGAGGTCGAAGAGTTTTCCTTCAAAGCGTGTTTAGTGGAGAGGTCAGCCTCCTGAAGCATCAACCTGGGAGTCCGAGCCTGATATGCGGAGCCGTTATCCTCATCTATTTTCCAACTCAGATACTTTCTTCTTTTGTTCGTTCGATGACCAACGGTTATTTTAGAGGTGGAGAATGTGACGACTCAAGGGGTTATCACTTGTTTTCTCTCTTTTCTGCACTTCCGAGGCCCTGAAAACCTCACTTTTAGTTGCCTTGATTTGTGTACGCAATCGGCGCGCGTAGCCGGAAAGCTTATGCGTTAAATTATGTAAATTTTTATAAATTGTGGCTTTAAAATGATTAAAGTTGACTTTGGTCAATATTTTGGATAAATGGACCCGGACCCGTGATGTGACACTCCTGGAGGGTCCGTAAGAAAATATGAGACTCGGGCATATTCCCAAAAACGAGATCCGAGCTCCCGAGCCCGAGAAATGAATTTTTGAAAGAAATTATTTTTTGAATTTTGATATGAAAATTTAAAATGGAAATGAATTAGAAAGCATTGGTATCGGGCCTATATTTTGGTTGCGATGCCCGGTACAGGTCTTATATGTGGTTTAAGCGCTATTTGTGAAATTTGGTTGAAATCGAACATCGTTTGACGTGTTTCGTACCTAAATATCTAAAGTTTGAAGTTTATGAAGTTAGAATGAAAAATGATGATTTTGAGGTTTGATTCATCTCTAATAAGTTCCAACTTACCAATCTCTAGTTATTAACCATAGGCTTACCAAAATTAGTCAAACACATATAAAAATTAAAAACCCAAAAAAATAAGATTCTTTCTCTCCAAGAATCATACGTAAAGATCTCATTTCATATTTTTAAGTGCGATTGACAATATTTGATATAAGACGGAAAGAAAATTTCATGGATGAGATAGCAAAAAGGATATTTTTCAATGGGTATAGTCAAATTCATTGAAAATATATAGATGAGTCAATATACAAAATTTGAGAAAGATTGGAGGTAATTTGGACTGATTTAGTATCAAAATTCGTAGTTAAAATCGAGTTCAAATTTTTTTTTCTGCGACATATGTATCAAATATATATCACACATGTATCTCACACACAGGTATATATGGATATACATACTATATACATTAGATACAAATATTATACATATGTGATACATATTATTTTTTTAAGTTCATCTTCTACTTCGAATTTTTAATTCAAAACTCCACTAAATTATCCTAAACATGCGATTCAAGCTCCGTAAGACGTACACAATCTATTCTAATAACACCCACTCAAAAGAAACCCAAAAATTTAACTTTTTTTTTATTTACAAATAGTTTATTGGCTAATATTGATGATATTTTATGGGTTGGCCAATTTTTATAATAAACTACTTATAAATTGACATAGTATATTACCAGCCATTATTTTTTAGAAAGACTATATTGAATAGTTTTTCCAAAGTCTTATGTTTGTCAATTCCCAATAAGAATCCAAGTATTGGTTGCTCTATAGTTATCTAATCTCTTTCTTTTTCCTACCTCCCCTACGAAGGGAGGTACAAAGAAAGTTGCTTCGACTGCTTGAGAGAATTACGGAGTATATTTTAGGTCTCTAGGTCCATTCTCTACTATGGGTTTTTAAATAACTTATCAGGTTTCCATCCCCTAGGAGAACTAAATATCACATTTTCATTAGCTATTTTATGTATATATCCGTCCACTAAAGTCGCGATGATTTTTAGACAAAAAAAGGAAAAGAAATTTTTTTGGTTGTTTATCTAATTATTTATAGTCTTTATGACTAATTAGACAGACATCTCAATTTTATGATTGTTGGCTTGTGATTGAGTATGTGACATAGATTTCACCTAATTCCATCTCAAATTTCAAAGCTAATACAACAAATTAAAGTTTGTCTTTTTGTAAATTGCCCACGGAATTGTTGCTTTCCCAAATATTCATTTCTTTGTTAGCCAAGAGAGGTTGCTATGATGGTAAGCAACCTCCACTTCCAACCGAGAATTTTGAGTTCGAGTCTTCCCTGAGAATAAGGTGGGAAGTTCTTGGAGGAAACGGTGTCGAGGGTCTATTTGGAAACAACCTCTCTACTCCAGGGTAGGGGTAAAGTCCGCGTACATACTACCCTCCCAGACCCCACTAAGTGGGATTATACTGGGTTGTTGTTGTTGTTGTTGTTGTTGTTGTTGTTGTTGTTGTTGTTGTTGTATTCAGCGTGCTGTACCCCGCATTAAAGTTCAATTAAATTTGGATTCTTTCTAGAAAATCCTGTTAGTATACTATATTTGTAAAATAATTCTGGAAACAGAAATGATCATAAACAGAAATGACAGAAAACCAATTCGAGCCCACTGAATTCACAGTGTTTCCTTAAGAAATTTAATCCCTTCCTAGTACTCAAGGTTATGGATTATTTCCTCCCAGGATAGAACGAATCACACACTAGTATACTGGTACTTCAAACCCCATTTTTTCAGCGAACACAAAAGTTCGATAGCAAATCACACTTACTTTTGCTATGTTTGTGTAACGGCCCGACCGGTCGTATAGAGCTCCGGCACGTCATTCAGCAGTTTGAGGCCATGAGCAGCTTCATTTTAGGAATATTGACTTGTGTGTATGGTCAGAATTAAAATTCAGGAAGTTTGGAGTTAAATCTAAATGGAAATTCTCATTTCGAAGCCTTAAGTTGGAGAAAATGAACTAGGATTGGAATTCTGGTGTAAACGACCTCGGAATTGGGATCCGAAGCTTCCAATAGGTTTGTATAATGATTTCGGACTTGGGCGTATAACCGGATCGGGTGTTGGATAACCTGGGAGCATTTTGGCGCATATTGTGGAAGATAGTATATTTGAAGAAATTGCATCAATTTGGCTTAAAATGCATTTGAGCGTAATTGATGCCCGTTTGGGATTCCGAGACTGGGAGTAGCTCCGTATGGTGATTTTGGATTTGGGAGCGCGATACGAAGTGAAATCGGAGATCCGTAGGTCATTTTGGAGCCGTTTGACTAAAGATAGAAATTCGAAGGTTTTTGAGAAAATTCAACCGGAAGGAGGAAATTTTGATATCGTGGTCGGAATGCGATTCTGAAAGTTGGAACAAGTCCGTAATGTCGAATGTGACGTGTATGCAAAATTTGAAGTCATTCGTGAATGATTTGGTAAGGATTGAGACACTTAGTCTCTTTTAAGGAAGCTTAGGTTGGAAAAGTCAACCGGATACTGACATATGTGTTAGAGCGCACGAAATACAAATTTTATTGTTTGGATAGCTTCTTAGGTTATTTGGGACTTAGGAGTGTGTCTAGAATATTTTTGTGATGACCGGTGTAGAATTTAGCTTGAATTGACAAAGTTAGTATTTTGGCGAATTCCGGTTGATAGGTCAGATTTTGATCCGAGGGTCGGAATGGAATTACGAAAGCTTTTGTAGCTTCGTTATGTCATTTTGGACTTGTCTGCAAACTTTGAGGTCATTCGGACAAGTTTTGACGTGTTTCGGCATCGGATGTGAAATTTGGAAGTTCTTGAAGTTCATAGGCTTGAATCCGATGATGAATTGATGTTATTTTGGGTGTTCCGAAGTTTGTATCAAGTTTGAATGACATTGTGGGACATGTTGATATAACTGGTTAAGGTCCCGAGGGCCTCTGGTGGGTTTCGGAAGGTTAACGGAATGAAATTCGGACCAAAAAGAAAGAAAAAAATTGCAGAAAATTCTGCAATTTTCTGCAGAAACATATTTTGGACCGATTCGTATAACGTACTTTGGAAGCTCATCTTGTAATCTATAAGGAATTTGAAAAGGTGAAAAATACTAAAGTTGTAGCCCTTCGTGTCTAGTTTCCAGAAAGCTAAAGAAATTATAATTTGGACATCTGTAGTGAAAGTTATGGTCGATTGAAAATGACTGGTGGAGCTCGTTTTCCAGAATTTGCTTTCGGGGAGGCTACTTTGGAAGCTAAATCTTGTAATCTATAAGGAATCTGAGAAAGTGCAAAACAGGAATGTTGTAGACCTTCGTGTCTTGTTTCCAGAATGCTCAAGAAATCGCAATTGGGACATCTGTAGTGGAAGTTATGATCGCCGTAAAATGACAGCTGGAGCAATGTGATGTTACAACTGCGAGATGTATCTATGTGGCTTGGAAGTGACGATGGAGACCTGCTGGAGGATAGGTGGACTATTATGTGTTTGATTTTCATTGTGATGCTTCGTCAAGTTGTGGATGTATTGTTAGGATAATTTTGGTGATTCTATGGCAGGTGGATATGCCCAATTACAAAGAAAACTCTTGCCGAAATTTTTGAAAAATTTGGGACTTAGTGAAAATTTTGTCGCCTAAAGAGTGGGCAGAAGAGTTAAAATTCGGATGATTCATGTTTCCACAAGCTTATGAAGGAGTGAGTTTAATATCACCATGGTATTACGACAACAATAAAATATGTGTTGTGATCTATGGCTTCGAGCCAAGTTGGGGAGTTTTCTATTGATTAAATAATTGTATGGTCATGTGCTATGTTGGTTCTAGTTCGAGGCATGCTGGGGAATCAGCTCTGGTTGCGGAAATTGGTCCGAAGATGGTACGGGTGAGGGAGAACTTTGACAAAGGCTACATGGTGCTTCATAGATGTGTGAGAATCACAGTATGTCTTACGCTGTCATTGGTAAAGCATTCTCGGTGCATGGAGCGGGAAGATGTTTGGTTGTATTGGAATGAGGTCATACGCTGCGGTGTCACAATGCTAATGAGGCACAGATGGATATGTTCGTTGGATCAGGTGAATTGCAGTTTAAATAAGAGTAAATGACTTGAGAGAATGGTTCTAATGTGTTCGAGAGTCGTGTAATAGTGGCTTTGAGCTAAGTGAAAAAATCCCACCGCTTACGATTAGGTTGCATGGTTAAATAACTGCATGAAATCTGGTTATTAGCGTATTGATGGGTTATTGCAGCTACGGAAAAGGAACATGAGTGGTAATTTGAGTAAGTGAATTGTTGAATGCATGCTATGCTTAGCCTTATTGGCTCATGTTCATACTTGAGGGAAGATTCATGATTTATGCCTCGTATAGGTGCAGGCTTCGAGGGAAGTTATCCCGCTGGGTGCTTTATCGAGAGGGTATTCATATGTTATAAAATTCAGTAGAGTTAGTTGTATTCGGGGCCAAGTCATTGCCGGGTGGCTCTAATAGCGGTCCTAGTGAACTCAAGAGGCAAAGTGTGATGCCTGATGATTCTGCGTCTATGAGTACAGTTAAGAGTCAAGCTTTTGAAGCAGCTTATGAAGAAAGACACAGAATGTTCTATGATGTTTTGACGTTGCAGTGTAGCATTTGAGAGTCATGAAATGGTCATGGTTTTTGAGACAACATGGTCTCATGATTTAAGGTCACTCGGGGTGAGTGCGGTTGGAATAAGTTAGGTGTTGAAGGGAGATATTATTATTTCTAAGGCAATCAAGGATAAACTGGAAGGAAGTAGATTGATTAGCCATAGTCGAATTGGCATATTGGTGCCAGTGATCAATTCTTCAGCGTGATCGAGTTATGCATGTGATTTGTGGCGGTATGTGTGAGGCTTGTCGGTCGCAGTTATTGATGTTATTCAAAAGCATTCTTCTGTTATGGCCTGTTATGAGTAGGCGGATTCCGGAAAGGGTTATGGTGATTCGGACCACTACTTAGAGATTGGCATATTCGATGGTTATGAGAATTCGCCTGTATGTTCCTATAGTTCTCCTGAAGTGAGTTAAAATAAAATGCTTTATATGATAAAGTGTTAGCCTATCGGCGGTTCCAGAGTTGTGATGGAAATCGCGTCTATCGTATATCAGCACGTGAGGTGCAGCCGGTGGTTTGGATGTGCGATTAGGTTAATTGTTTCGGAAGATGGTGGGAGTTGCTATTCCCACAGAAAGATTGTATAAGTGTGACATGTAGTCACTTGATTGATTAGAAATTTAAACCAAGTATGAGGATTTTGGTAATATCATTGATTTGAAGAATTTATGCCCGGATGGCACTCTGTTTATTGATTTATGGACCTTTGAAAGGTTATTGGCCTAACTTGGCACGATCAGGATCGACTTGAGGTCGGTGGTTAGATTTAAATATGGAAGTGAGCCTTATGTCAGGCAAGTTGTGTCTATTTCAGCAATGCGCTCTTTGTTCGTGGCCAGCTAATTCATGTAAAGATATATTGCGCCGTATAAGTTGTGAGGCGGCTTGGAAATATCTAAGGTGTTGAGATTCCGCTCAGCGGTGATGTCATATGAGCAGGATGGCTCTTGATATTCGGATCATGTATCGCACCTTTGTTGTGCTCAAGTTTTGTAGCCTATAGCGCTATGTGTTCCCTTAGGGATGATATTATGCACCTTAGTGTGCCCATGACCGATATTCGATATTTTGTTGTAATGAGCAATTTAGCTCGATGTGTATCTCCATATGTGAGTTCTACGTGTGGATCAGGTGGCACGCCGCCATAGCTATGTTGTGTGGATCGGGTGGCACGCCGCCATAGCTATGTTGTTTGGATCGGGTTGCGCACCGCAACAGTGTGATGTTCAGTTCAGTGCCCATATTTTCTTTTATGTGTTTTGTTTCCCTGTTTTCTAAGGGAGTCCATGTTAGTGTGAGAGTTGAGTAGTTCGTTCTAGGGTTCGCCTTCCTTTTGTATAGCGTTCGAATTGATAGCATACTGGCACATTATGGCGTCTAGTGGGATTTTTTATTGTGTCTGAGGTGGCTTATTGCCTGACCAGTTCGTACTGGGTGAGACGAGGTTACTAGATTTGGGGTCAGTGCAAACTGATTATATGAAGTATATAGAGCAAAGATCATTCTTTGGTTTGGGACAAGGTAATGGAACTTGTGAGGAGTGTAGATCCAATGAATTGTTGATTCAGCAGTTGGTTGTGAATTTCGGAACATCTCTTCAATCGTATCGGTGTTGAAAAAAAAAGAAACTATAGCTAGACCTGTGTAGGTCATGAGATGCAATGGGAGCATTGGATTTGTGGAATTTCGACTATTATGTTTAAAGAATGTTATTGTGGTCATTTAAGTAAAGTGATGCAAAGTGTGAATTCAGCAAAGTTATGCAGTCATGTTTGGGTACAACATGTGGAGTTTGATATGGTGGTCGCATGATGGAAACAGGCTTGGTAGGAAATTCCGGATGATGGAATTGGGCCAAATGGCTTATTTGTTTGAATAAAGGAGTATATCTACAGAGTTATCGAGCTAATGTGATCAACTGAGTGTTGGAAGCACAGGAAGGTGCTTGAGGTGTTAAACAAGTGATTTTAGACTACTTCAGCTTAGTTCTCAGCACGTTCGAGGATGAACGTATGTTTAAGTGGGGGAGATTGTAACAGCCCGACCGGTCATATCGAGCTCCGGCGCGTCATTTAGTAGTTTGAGGCCATGAGTAGTTTCATTTTAGGTGTATTGACTTGTGTGTATGGTCAGAATTAAAATTCAGGAAGTTTGGAGTCAAATCTAAATGGAAATTCTCATTTCGAAGCATTAAGTTGGAGAAAATGAACTAGGATTGTGATTTTGTGTAAACGACCTCGGAATTGGGATCCGAAGGTTCCACCAGGTTCGTATGATGATTTCGGACTTGGGCGTATGCCCGGATCGGATTTTGGATAACGCGGGAGCATTTTGGCGCCTATTGTGGTAGATAACATTTTTGAAGAAATTGCATCAATTTGGCTTAAATGCATTTCAGTGTAATTGATGTCCGTTTGGGATTCCGAGACTGGGAGTAGCTCCGTATGGTGATTTTGGATTTGGGAGCGCGATCGGAAGTGAAATCGGAGGTCCGTAGGTCATTTTGGAGCCGTTTGGCTAAAGATAGGAATTTGAAGGCTTTTGAGAAAATTCGACCAGAAGGAGGTTTTTGAAGACAAGAGGGGTTGCTCTGATGGTAAGTAAACCCCACTTCCAACCGATAGGTTGTGAGTTCGAGTCTCCCCAAGAGCAAGGTGGAAAGTTCTTGGAGGGAAGGATGCCGGGGGTCTATTTGGAAACAGCCTCTCTACCCAAGGGTATGGGTAAGGTCTGCGCACATACTACCCTTCCCAGACCCCACTAAATGGGATTATGCTGGGTTGTTCTTGTTGTTGTTGTTGTTCGACCGGAAGGAGGAAATTTTAATATCGGGGTCGGAATGTGACTTGTGTGCAAAATTTGAAGTCATTCGTGAATGATTTGGTAAGGTTTGAGACACTTAGTCTCTTTTAAGGAAGCTTAGGTTGGAAAAGTCAACCGGATATTGACTTATGTGTTAGAGCGCTCGAAATACGAATTTTATGGTTCGGATAGCTTCGTTAGGTGATTTAGGACTTAGTAGTATGTCCGGAATATTTTTGTGATGACCTGTGTAGAATTTAGCTTGAATTGGCAAAGTTAGTATTTTGGCGAATTCCGGTTGATAGGTGAGATTTTGATCCGAGGGTCGGAATGGAATTACGAAAGTTTCTGTAGCTTTGTTATGTCATTTTGGACTTTTCTTAAAACTTTGAGTTCATTCGGACAAGTTTTGACGTGTTTCGGCATCGGATGTGGAATTTGGAAGTTCTTGAAGTTCATAGGCTTGAATCCGATGATGATTTGATATTTTAATGTTATTTTGGAAGATACGAAGGTTGTAACAAGTTTGAATGACATTGTGGGACATTTTGATATAATTGGTTAAGGTCCCGAGGGCTTCGGGTGGGTTTCGGAAGGTTAACGGAATGAAATTCGAACCAAAAAGAAAGAAAAAAATTGCAGAAAATTCTGCAGTTTTCTGCAGAAATATTTTTTGGACCGAATTATGTAACGTACTTTGGAAACTCATATCCTGTAATCTATAAGGAATCTGAAAAAGTGCAAAACACGAAAGTTGTATCCCTTCGTGTCTAGTTTCCAGAACGCTAAAGAAATTATAATTTGGACATCTGTAGTGAAAGTTATGGTCGATTGAAAATGACTGGTGGAGCAATGTGATGTACAACTTGTATAGCACAAGTGCAAGGTACAACTCGACAAAGCACAGACATATTGTTTTATACACGGATTTAGCCCATTTTCCTCCATTTCTTCAAAATGTGGACGATTTTTGGAGAGCTTCAAGAGGGGATTTTCATCATCAATGTGAGTAATACTTGTAAATGATATCCTGAGGGTTTGAAAACCCAGATTTGCACATCATAGTGCCGTATTGAGGTGACTTGCACGCCGGATATGAGCGTGGGGTAGAGCACCATTGGGGATTGTGACTTGGTCCGTCCCGGTTGTTGATTTTATTGCGTATTTGACTGAAATTACTTGTTATCATCATAATTTTGGCTGATTGCCATGTTTGGGGCTTTGTGCCGACTTGTAAAATCCTTTGAGGATTGATATTACTACTTAACATGATTTGCATATCATCTAACTTCAGTCCAAGGTTTTAAATGCTGTTTTGCAAACCCAGCCGTATTTCTAAGTTTAGAAAACTTAAATGACATTTTGAATGCATTTCGGGCTGGAAACTTCGATTTTGTAAATGCCCAAGAGGATTAGTATATTATTTTCTGGATTAATAGTAAAGTGACTTGAAACAGTGGTAACAATGATACTGCAATATATATTTGAAACAGTGGTAACAATGACACTGTATGTTATACTTGAAACAGTGGTAACAATGGCACTGTATGATATAAATTGGTCAGGTAACATTGGCTGACCGGTCAGGTAATATTGACTGACCAGTATATTGCGCTTGGGCTGTAGGAGCCCCTCCAGAGTCTGTACACACCCCCAGTGAGCGCCGTCGACGATAAATAAATATGGATAGCTCGGGCTGCACGCCGCAGTGGGTACTGGAATGTACCATCATATGCATTGCATTACATTCATGCATTTGGTCATTAATTGTTTTTCATGATATTTCTGGAGATATTATCTGCTCTTTTGCTAGTGCTATCTGATCCTTGAGTGGTTGGGCCAGAGTGGCTGACCAGGAACGAAGATATTGCCCGAGGGGTGGGTTTCTGTGCATAGTGACACTGATGGCTGTAATTATTTTACAATTGTTAAAAAGATTATTTTCAAAAGAGGTTTAAGACTGAGCCAGATATTTATAATGGATTTTCATGGAATTACGTGATTTCTTGCCTTCAGTTATTATTTACACTTATTGCCGCTGAGTTGGAAGTACTCACTTTACTCCCTGCACCTCGCGTGCAGTTGCAGGTAATGTTCACCCGGTAGCGGGTTATTAGCGGATTGAAGAATTGTTATCGTAACTGAGCCAGGTGACCGCTAGCGTCCGTGGCACTGGATCTTCTCCCTTATTTTATTTTGTTCATATTAATTTCAGACTTGTAGTTCTTTAGCGAATTTTGTAGTAGCTCATGACTAGTGACACCCAGATGTAGGGCTGTGATGAGATGGTTCCCAGTTGGTATTATTGTTTTCTGCACTTTTGGTTATGTTAATCATGTTTTAGCTTTATAAATATTAAATAACAGTTAAAAGGAAGCGTCTGTTTTGTTAGCTGGCCGTGTCTTCACGAGAGTCGCCATCACGACCGGGTTTGGGATTTTGGGTCGTGACAAGTTGGTATCAGAGCCTAGGTTATTAGGTCTCGCGAGTCATGAGCAGGTTAAGTAGAGTCTCGTGGATCGTTACGGAGTCGTTTGTGCTTATCCTCGGGAGGCTACAAAACCTTTAGGAAAACTTCACATTCTTGAAATCTTATCGTACGTCCTTGATTCAACTTGAAAAAGTAACTTTTATAGTTCCTTCCACATATTCGTATGCGCGAACGAATGCTCAGTAATAGATGTGCCTTGATGGCTTGTAATTCCCCGATCGAGGGGCGAGGTGTAATCTCTGTGAGTTTGATGTTAGGCCAGTCTGAAGGACTTAAGGCCGGATCTTTGCTTATGGCTTGAGCACCGAGGTGCTGATTATGTGAGCAAGTATTTTGAACTTATATGTTCGGTGTTATCCCTATTAGTAGGAATGATGGATGAATAGCTACGTGATGAGTATGTTACAACTGCGAGATGTTTCTATATGGCTTGCAGGCGACGATGGAGACTTGCTGGATGATAGGTGGACTATTAAGTGTTTGACTTTCATTGTGATGCTTTGTCAAGTTGTGGATGTATTGTTAGGATAGTTTTGGAATTCTATGGCAGGTGGATAGGCCCAATTACAAAGGAAACTCTGCTGAATTTTTTGAAAAATTTGGGACTTAGTGAAATTTTGTCGCCTAAAGAGTGGGCAGAAGAGTTAAAATTTCCGATGATTCATGTTTCCACAAGCTTATGAAGGGGTGAGTTTAATCTCACCATGGTATTACAACAGCAATAAAATATATGTGTTGTGATCTATGGCTTCGAGCCAAGTTGGGGAGTTTTCTATTGATTAAATAATTGTACGGTCATGTGCTATGTTGGTTCTAGTTCGAGGCATGCTGGCGAATCAGCTCTGGTTGCGGATATTGGTCCGAAGATGGTACAGGTGAGGGAGAACTTTGACAAAGGCTACATGGTGCTTCATAGATATGTGAGAATCACAGTATGTCTTAAGCTGTCATTGGTAAAGAATTCTCGGTGAATGGAGCGGGAAGATGTTTTTCGATTTGAATGAGGTCATACGCTGCGGTGTCAGTGCTAATGTGGCAAGGATGGTTATATTCATTGGATCAGGTGAATTGCAGTTTGAATAAGAGTAAATGACTTGAGAGAATGGTTCTAATGTGTTTGAGAGTCGTGTAATTGTGGCTTTGAGCTAAGTGGGAAAATCCCACCGCTTACGATTGGGTTGCATGGTTAATTAACTGAGTGAATTATGGTTATTAGCGTATTGATGGGTTATTACAGCTACGGAAAAGGACCATGAGTGGTAACTTGAGTAAGTGAATTGTGGAATGCATGCTATGGTTAGCCTTATTGGCTCATGTTCATACTTGAGTGAAGATTCATGATTTATGCCTCGTATAGGTGCAAGCTTCGAGGGAAGTGATTCCACTGGGTGCTTTATCGAGAGGATATTCATATGTTATAAAATTCAGTAGAGTTGGTTGCATTCGGGGCCAAGTCATAGCCGGGTGGCTCTCAATTGCGGTCCTAGTGAATTCAAGAGGCAAAGTATGGTGCCTGATGATTCTGAGTCTATAAGTAGAGTTAAGAGTCAAGCTTTTGTAGCAGCTTATGAAGAAAGACACAGAACGTTGTATGATGTTTTGACTTGCAGTGTAGCATTTGAGAGTCATGAAATGGTCATGGTTTTTGAGACAGCATGGTCTCATGATTTAAGGTTACTCGGGATGAGTGCGGTTGGAATAAGTTAGGTGTTAAAGGGAGATACTATTATTTCTAAGGCAATTGATATGAATGGACCTTGCGCCTAACTCAACCCCAAAAGCTAGCTTATGAGGTGATGATTGCCCAAGCCATATAATGAGACCAAGGACCTCAAATCCCTCCGATGTGGGACAACTCAACAGCAATCAAGGATAAACTGGAAGGAAGTAGATTGATTAGCCATAGTCGAATTGGCATATTGGTGCCAGTGATCAATTCTTCAGCGTGATCGAGTTATGCATGTGATTTGTGGCGGTATGTGTGAGGCTTGTCGGTCGCAGTTATTGATGTTATTCAGAAGCATTCTTCTGTTATGGCTTGTTATGAGTAGGCGGATTCTGGAAAGGGTTATGGTGGTTCGGACCACTACTTAGAGATTGGCATATTCGATGGTTATGAGAATTCGCCTGTATGTTCCTATTGTTCTCTTGAAGTGAGTTAAAATAAAATGCTTTATATGATAAAGTGTTACCCTATCAGCGGTTCCAGAGTTGTGATGGAAATATCGTCTATCGTATATCAGCACGTGAGGTTCATCCGGTGGTTTGGATGTGCGAACCAGTTAATTGTTTCGGAAGATGGTGGGAGTTGCTTTTCCCACAGAAAGATTGTATAAGTGTGACATGTAGTCACTTGATTGATTAGAAATTTAAACCAAGTATGAGGATTTTGGTAATATCATTGATTTGAAGAATTTATGCCAGGAGGGCACTCTGTTTATTGATTTATGGATATTTGAAAGGTTATTGGCCTAACTTGGCACGATCAGGATCGACTAAAGGTCGGTGGTTAGATTTAAATATGGAAGTGAGCTTTACGTCAGGCCAATTGTGTCTATTTCAGCAATGCGCTCTTTATGAAAGGATAGTCATGGTCTTTTTTCGTGGCCAGCTAATTCATGCAAAGATATATTGCGCCATATGAGTTGTGAGGCGGCTTGGAAATATCTAAGGTGTTGAGATTCCGCTAATGAGCAATGATGTCATATGAACAGGATGACTCTTAATATTCGGATCATGTATCGCACCTTCGTCGTGCTCAAGTTTTGTAGCCTATAGCGCTATGTGTTCCCTTAGGGATGATATTATGCACCTTAGTGTGCCCATGACCGATATTCGATATTTTGTTGTAATGAGCAATTTAGCTCGATGTGTATCTCCATATGTGAGTTCTACGTGTGGATCGGGTGGCACGCCGCCATAGCTATGTTGTGTGGATCGGGTGGCACGCCGCCATAGCTATGTTGTTTGGATCAGGTTGCGCACCGCAACAGTGTGATGTTCAGCTCAGTGCCTATATTTGCTTTTATGTGTTTTGTTTCCCTGTTTTCTGAGGGAGTGCATGTTAGTGGGAGAGTAGAGTAGTTCGTTCTAGAGTTCGCCTTCCTTTTGTATAGCGTTCGAATTGATAGCATACTGGCACATTATGGCGTCTTGTGGGATTTTTGATTATGTCTGAGGTGGCTTATTGACTGACCAGTTCGTACTGGGTGAGACGAGGTTACTAGATTTGGGGTCAGTGCAAACTGATTATATGAAGTATGTTATAGAGCAAAGATCATTCTTTGGTTTGGGATAAGGTAATGGAACTTGTGAGGAGTGTAGATCCAATGAATTGTTGATTCAACAGTTGGTTGTGAATTTCGGAACATCTCTTAAGTCGTATCGGTGTTGAAAAAGAAAAAGAAACTAGAGCTAGACCTGTGTAGGTCATGAGATGCAATGAGAGCATTAGATTTGTGGAATTTCGACATTATGTTTAAAGAATGTTATTGTGGTCATTTAAGTAAAGTGATGCAAAGTGTGAATTCAGCAAAGTTATGCAGTCATGTTTGGGTACAACATGTGGAGATTGATATGGTGGTCGCATGATGGAAACAGGCTTGGTAGGAAATTCCGGATGTTGGAATTGGGCCAAATGGCTTATTTGTTTGAATAAAGGAGTATATCTACAGAGTTATCGAGCTAATGTGATCAACTGAGTTGTGGAAGCACAGGAAGGTGCATGAGGTGTTAAACAAGTGATTTTAGACTACTTCAGCTTAGTTCTCAGCACGTTCGAGGATGAACGTATGTTTAAGTGGGGGAGATTGTAACGGCCCGACCGGTCATATTGAGCTCCGGCGCGTCATTCAGCAGTTTGAGGCCATGAGCAGCTTTATTTTAGGTATATTGACTTGTGTGTATGGTCAGAATTAAAATTAGGGAAGTTTGGAGTCAAGTTTAAATGGAAATTCTCATTTCGAAGCCTTAAGTTGGAGAATATGAACTAGGATTGGAATTTTGAGTAAACGACCTCGGAATTGGGATCCGAAGGTTCCAGCAGGTTTGTATGATGATTTCGGACTTGGGTGTATTCTGGGATCGGGTTTTGGATACATTTTGGCGCCTATTGTGGAAGATAACATTTTTGAAGAAATTGCATCAATTTGGCTTAAAATGCATTTCATTGTTATTGATGTCCGTTTGGGATTCCGAGACTGGGAGTAGCTCCGTATGGTGATTTTGGATTTGGGAGCGCGATCAGAAGTGAATTCGGAGGTCCTTAGGTCCTTTTTGGAGCCGTTTGGCTAAAGATAGAAATTTGAAGGTTTTTGAGAAAATTCGATCGGAAGGAGGAAATTTTGATATCGGGGTCGGAATGAGATTCCGAAAGTTGGGACAAGTCCGTAATGTCGAATGTGACTTGTGTGTAAAATTTGAAGTCATTCGTGAATGATTTGGTAAGGTTTGAGACCTTTAGTCTCTTTTAAGGAAGCTTAGGTTGAAAGTTATTGAAACTATTTGCAAAACCTTTTTGTGGACTGGTAGTGCTAATCTCTCCAGGAAGGCACTAGTTGCATGGGAAAGAGTGTGCAGGCCAATAACAGCTGGTGGACTGAATATCTTGGATATGAAGGCATGGAATAAAGTAGTAATTAGTAAACATCTTTGGGACTTAACCAGAAAGAAGGACTGCCTATGGATAAAATGGGTGCACAGCTATTACATTAAGCAGGAAGATATTGAAACAATGAACACTCCTAAGGCTGCCTCTTGGGTTGTGAGGAAAATTCTGGACAGTAGAGATGCTATCATGGGGAATCAGTTGCTTCAGGGGAATTTACTTAGCAGACTGCAAGGAATGTGCAACCTGGATCACATTCAGATCAAGAAGATGTATCTAACACTGATTCCTAATTTCAGCAAAGTTGAATAGAAGAGTTTGATGTTGCTTGCCAATGTTCATCCTAGGCATAGATTCACTATGTGGTTAGCTGCACAACAGAGGCTACCAACAACGGACAGATTGCAGAAAATTGGCATTCAAGTGCCTGTAACATGTGTTTTCTGTAAACAGAGTGTAGAATCCTTTAACCACTTATTTTTGACTGTTCAATCACAAGAAATTTGTGGTCTAGACTCTGTTTATGGCTGGGGCATCAAAGGACTGTTGGAGACTGGGCAACTGAATTGAAATGGATATGCAGTAAAGCAAAGAGTAGAGTGGGGATCAATGCTATAACAGCTTGTGTGTTTATCAGTACTGTTGCACTAATCTGAAGGGAGAGAAACAACATCAGATTTGAAAGGAAAGCCTATGAGGAGAATCAGATATGCAGAGAAATTATTTTATATATTCATATTCGAGGCAGGAATTGTAGTCGATGGCAAAATGGCTTGCGGCAAATTAACAGTTTTCCATAGCTATAGTTTGTAATAGCATGCTACTATACTAAATTGTAATTAGTGAAAGAGTAGTTAGGTACTTAGTAGAGGTTGATTGTGATGTAAAGGAGTAGTAGCAAGTCAAAGCTACTACTAGAGCTCTACCTTGTATATTTTCTGTATTAATGATACTAATGTTCAATCAAAAAAAAAAGGAAGCTTAGGTTGGAAAAGTCAACCGGATATTGACATATGTGTTAGAGCGCTCAAAATACGAATTTTATGGTTTGGATAGTTTTGCTAGGTGATTTGGGACTTAGGAGTGTGTCCGGAATATTTTTGTGATGACCGGTGTAGAATTTAGCTTGAATTGGCAAAGTTACTATTTTGGCGAATTCCGGTTGATAGGTGAGATTTTGATCCGAGGGTCGGAATGGAATTCCGAAAGTTTCTGTAGCTTTGTTATGTCATTTTGGACTTTTCTGAAAACATTGAGGTCATTCGGACAAGTTTTGACGTGTTTCGGCATCGGATATGGAATTTGGAAGTTCTTGAAGTTCATAGGCTTGAATCCGATGATGATTTGATGTTTTGATGTTATTTTGGATGTTCCGAAGTTTGTAACAAGTTTGAATGACATTGTGGGACATGTTGATATAATTGGTTAAGGTTCCGAGGGCCTCGGGTGGGTTTCGGAAGGTTAAGGGAATGAAATTCGGACCAAAAAGAAAGAAAAAAATTGCAGAAAATTCTGCAGTTTTCTGCAGAAATATTTTTTGGACAGAATCATATAACGTACTTTTGAAACTCATATCTTGTAATCTATAAGGAATCTGAAAAAGTGCAAAACACGAAAGTTGTATCCCTTCATGTCTAATTTCCAGAACGGTAAAGAAATTATAATTTGGACATCTGTAGTGAATGTTATGGTCGATTGAAAATGACTGGTGGAGCTCGTTTTCCAGAATTTGCTTTCGGGGAGGTTACTTTGGAAGTTAATATCTTGTAATATATAAGGAATCTGAGAACGTGCAAAACACGAAAAATGTTGACCTTCGTGTCTAGTTTCCAGAAAGCTCAAGACATCGCAATTTAGACATCTGTAGTGGAAGTTATGATTGACGGAAAATGACTGCCGGAGAAATGTGATGTGCAACTTGTATAGCACAAGTGCAAGGCACAACTCGACGAAGCACGGACAGATTGTTTTATACACGGATTTAGCCCATTTTTTTCCCATTTCTTCAAGGTGTGGACGATTTTGAAGAGCTTCAAGAGGGGATTTTCATCATCAATGTGAGTAATACTTGTAAATGATATCCTGAGGGTTTGAAAACCCAGATTTGCACATCATAGTGCCGTATTGAGGTGACTTGCACGCCGGATATGAGCGTGGGGTAGAGCACCATTGGGGATTGTGACTTGGTCCGTCCCGGTTGTTGATTTTATTGCGTATTTGACTGAAATTACTTGTTATCATCATAATTTTGGCTGATTGCCATGTTTGGGGCTTTGTGCCGACTTGTAAAATCCTTTGAGGATTGATATTACTACTTAACATGATTTGCATATCATCTAACTTCAGTCCAAGGTTTTAAATGCTGTTTTGCAAACCCAACCGTATTTCTAAGTTTTGAAAACTTAAATGACATTTTACATGCATTCCGGGCTGGAAACTTCGATTTTGTAAATGCCCAAGAGGATTACTATTTTATTTTCTGGACTAATTATAAAGTGACTTGAAACATTGGTAACAATGACAGTGCAATATATATTTGAAACAGTGATAACAATGACACTGTATGTTACACTTGAAATAGTGGTAACAATGGCACTGTATGATATAAATTGGTCATGTAACATTGGCTGACCGGTCAGGTAATATTGACTCACAAGTATATTGCGCTTGGGCTGTAGAAGCCCCTCCGGAGTCTGTGCACACCTCCAGTGAGCGCCGTCGACGATAAATAAATATGGATGGTTCGGGCTGCACGCCACAGTGGGTACTGGAATGTACCATCATATGCATTGCATTACATTCACGCATTTGTTCATTAATTGTTTTTCATGATATTTCTGGAGATATTATCTGCTCTTTTGCTGGTGCTATCTGATCCTTAAGTGTTAGGACACGAGTGGCTGACCAGGAACGAAGATATTGCCCGAGGGGTGGGTTTCTGTGCATAGTGACACTGATGGCTGTAATTATTTTAAAACTGTTAAAAAGATTATTTTCAAAAGAAGTTTAAAACTGAGCCAGATATTTATAAGGCATTTTCATGGAATTACTGTTTTCTAAAAGGGTTGTACCATCTTATATAGCATGATGAAGTGTTCTTACGTGTTTTGGATTGTGTCTCCCTTATGGTAGTTATTTATGGTAGTTACTGTATGATATTATTGCATGCTATTTTATTTATGGTTCTTATGTTTAGATAATTATTTACGCTATTTCTTCTGGAGTTCCTAATGCTCTTTTGTTTTTGTTTTTGTGTTTTCTTTCCTTCACTGAGCCGAGGGTCGATTGGAAACAACCTCTCTGCCCTTTTGGGTAGGGGTAAGGCTCGTCTACATATTACCCTCCCCAGACCCCACTTTGTGGGACTATACTGGGTAGTTGTTGTTGTTGTTGTTGTTGTTGTTGTTGTTGTTGTTGTTGTTGAAGTGTTATTACGTGATTTATTGCCTTCAGTTATTATTTACACTTATTACCGCTGAGTTGGAAGTACTCACTTAACTCCCTACACCTCGTGTGCAGTTGCAGGTAATGTTCGCCCGGTAGCGGGTTATTAGCGGATTGAAGAATTGTTCTCGTAGCTGAGCCAGGTGACCGCTAGCGTCCGCGGCACCGGATCTTCTCCCTTATTTTATTTTGTTCATATTAATTTCAGACTTGTAGTTCTTTAGCGAATTTTGTAGTAGCTCATGACTAGTGACACCCCGATTTAGGGCTGTGATGGGATGGTTCCCAGTTGGTATTATTGTTTTCAGAACTTTTGGTTATGCTAATAATGTTTTAGCTTTATATATTTTAAATAACTGTTAAAAGGAAGCGTTTGTTTTGTTGGCTGGCCTTGTCTTCACGAGAGGCGCCATCACGACCGGGTTTGAGATTTTGGGTCGTGACAAGTTGGTATCAGAGCCTAGGTTACTAGGTCTCGCGAGTCATGAGCAGGTTTAGTAGAGTCTCGTGGATCGGTACGGAGACGTCTGTACTTATCCTCGGGAGGCTGCAGAACCTTTAGGAAAACTTCACATTCTTGAAATCTATCGTGCGTCCTTGATTCAGCTTGAAAAAGTAACTTTTACAGTTCCTTCCACATATTTGTATGCGCGAACGAATGCTCGGTATTAGATGTGCCTTGATGGCTTGCAATTCCCTGATCGAGGGGCGAGGTGTAATCTCTGTGAGTTTGATGTTAGGCCAGATTGGAGGACTGACGGCCGGATCTTCGCCTATGGCTTGAGCACCGAGGTGCTGGTTATGTGAGCAAGTATTTTGAACTTATATGTTCGGTGTTATCCCTATTAGTGGGAATGATGGATGAATAGCTACGTGATGAGTATGTTACAACTGCGAGATATATCTATATGACTTGGAAGTGACGATGGAGACGTGCTGGATGATAGGTGGACTATTAAGTGTTTGATTTTCATGTGATGCTTTGTCAAGTTGTGGATGTATTGTTAGGATAGTTTTGGTGATTCTATGGCAGGTGGATAGGCCCAATTACAAAGGAAGCTCTGCCGAAATTTTTGAAAAATTTGGGACTTAGTAAAAATTTTGCCGCCTAAAGAGTGGGCAGAAGAGTTAAAATTTCCGATAATTCATGTTTCCACAAGGTTATGAAGGAGTGAGTTTAATCTCACCATGGTATTATGACAGCAATAAAATATATGTGTTGTGATCTATGGCTTCGAGCCAAGTTGGGGAGTTTTCTATTGATTAAATAATTGTACGGTCATGTGCTATGTTGGTTCTAGTTCGAGGCATGCTGGCGAATCAGCTCTGGTTGCGAAAATTGGTCCGAAGATGGTACGGGTGAGGGAGAACTTTGACAAAGGCTACATGGTGCTTCATAGATGTGTGAGAATCACAGTATGTCTTAAGCTGTCATTGGTAAAGAATTCTCGGTGCATGGAGCGGGAAGATGTTTGGTTGTATTGGAATGACGTCATAGGCTGCGGTGTCAGAGTGCTAATGAGGCACAGATGGTTATGTTCGTTGGATTAGGTGAATTGCAGTTTTGAATAAGAGTAAATGACTTGAGAGAATGGTTCTAATGTGTTTGACAGTCGTGTAATTGTGGCTTTGAGCTAAGTGGGAAAATCCCACCTCTTACGATTGGGTTGCATGGTTAATTAACTGAGTGAATTCTGGTTATTAGCGTATTGATGGATTATTGCAGCTACGGAAAAGGACCATGAGAGGTAATTTGACTAAGTGAATTGTTGAATGCATGCTATGGTTAGCCTTACTGGCTCATGTTCATACTTGAGGGAAGATTCATGATTTATGCCTCGTATAGGTGCAGGCTTCGAGGGAAGTGATCCCGCTGGGTGCTTTATCGAGAGGGTATTCATATGTAATAAAATTCAGCAGAGTTGGTTGTCATAGCCGGGTGGCTCTCAATAGCGGTCCTAGTTAATTCAAGAGGCAAAGTGTGGTGCCTGATGATTCTGTGTCTATAAGTACAGTTAAGAGTCAAGCTTTTTAAGCAGCTTATGAAGAAAGACACAGAATGTTCTATGATGTTTTGACATTGCAGTGTAGCATTTGAGAGTCATGAAGTGGTCATGGTTTTTGAGACAGCATGGTCTCATGATTTAAGGTCACTCGGGGTGAGTGCGTGTGGAATAAGTTAGGTGTTGAAGGGAGATATTATTATTTAGATTGATTAGCCATAGTCGAATTGGCATATTGGTGCCAGTGATCAATTCTTCAGCGTGATCGAGTTATGCATGTGATTTGTGGCGGTATGTGTGAGGCTTGTCGGTCGCAGTTATTGATGTTATTCAGAAGCATTCTTCTGTTATGGCCTGTTATGAGTAGGCGGATTCCGGAAAGGGTTATGGTGGTTCGGACCACTACTTAGAGATTGGCATATTCGATGGTTATGAGAATTCGCCTGTATGTTCCTATAGTTCTCTTGAAGTGAGTTAAAATAAAATGCTTTATATGATAAAGTGTTTTAGCCTATCGGCGGTTCCAGAGTTGTGATGGAAATCGCGTCTTTCGTATATCAGCACGTGAGGTGCAGCCGGTGGTTTGGATGTGCGAACCCGTTAATTGTTTCGGACGATGGTCGGAGTTGCTTTTCCCACACAAAGATTGTATAAGTGGGACATGTAGTCACTTGATTGATTAGAAATTTAAACCAAATATAAGGATTTTAGTAATATCATTGATTTGAAGAATATATGCCCGGAGGGCACTCTGTTTATTGATTTATGGAGAAAGGTTATTGGCCTAACTTGGCAGGATCAGGATCGACTTGAGGTCGGTGGTTAGATTAAAATATGGAAGTGAGCCTTACGTCAGGCCAGTTGTGTCTATTTCAGCAATGCGCTCTTTATGAAAGGATAGTCATGGTCTTTTTTCGTGGCTAGCTAATTCATGTAAAGATATATTTCGCCGTATGAGCTGTGATGAGGCTTGGAAATTTCTAAGGTGTTGGGATTCCGCTCAGCGGTGATGTCATATGAGCAGGATGGCTCTTGATATTCGGATCATGTATCGCACCTTCGTCGTGCTGAAGTTTTGTAGCCTATATCGCTATGTGTTCCCTTAGGGATGATATTATGCACCTTAGTGTGCCCATGACCGATATTCGATATTTTGTTGTAATGAGGAATTTAGCTCGATGTGTATCTCCTTATGTGAGTTCTGCATGTGGATCGGGTGGCACGCCGCCATAGCTATGTTGTGTGGATCGGGTGGCACGCCGCCATAGCTATGTTGTTTGTATCGGGCTGCGCGCCGCAACAGTGTGATGTTCAGTTCAGTGCCCATATTTGCTTTTATGTGTTTTGTTTCCCTGTTTCCCGAGGGAGTCCATGCTAGTGTGCGAGTTGAGTAGTTCTTTCTAGAGTTCGCCTTCCTTTTGCATAGCGTTCGAATTATAGCATACTGGCACATTGTGGCGTCTTGTGGGATTTTTGATTATGTCTGAGGTGGCTTATTGCCTGACCTGTTCGTACTGGGTGAGACGAGGTTACTAGATTTGGGGTCAATGCAAACTGATTATATGAAGTATATTATAGAGCAAAGATCATTCTTTGGTTTGGGACAAGGTAATGGAACTTGTGAGGAGTGTAGATCCAATGAATTGTTGATTCAGCAGTTGGTTGTGAATTTCGGAACATCTCTTCAGTCGTATCAGTGTTGAAAAAAAAAACTAGAGCAAGACCTGTGTAGGTCATGAGATGCAATGGGAGCATCAGATTTGTGGAATTTCGACTATTATGTTTAAACAATGTTATTATGGTCATTTGAGTAAAGTGATGCAAAGTGTGAATTCAGCAAAGTTAGTCATGTTTGGGTACAACATGTGGAGATTGATATGGTGGTCGTATGATGGAAACAGGCTTGGTAGGAAATTCCGGATGTTGGAATTAGGCCAAATGGCTTATTTGCTTGAATAAAGGAGTATATCTACAGAGTTATCAAGCTAATGTGCTCAATTGAGTTGTGGAAGCACAGGAAGGTGCATGAGGTGTTAAACAAGTAATTTCAGACTACTTCAGTGTAGTTCTCAGCACGTTCGAGGACGAACGTATGCTTAAGTGGGGGAGATTGTAACGGCCCGACCGGTCATAATGAGCTCCGGCGCGTCATTCAGCAGTTTGAGGCTATGAGCAGCTTCATTTTAGGTATATTGAGTTGTGTGTATGGTCAAATTTTAAATTCGGGAAGTTTGGAGTCAAATCTAAATGGAAATTCTCATTTCGAAGCCTTAAGTTGGAGAAAATGAACTAGGATTGGAATTTTGAGTAAACGACCTCGGAATTGGGATCTGAAGGTTCCAGCAGGTTTGTATGATGATTTCAGTCTTGGGAGTATGCCCGGATCGGGTTTTGAATAACCCGGGAGCATTTTGGCGCCTATTGTGGAAGATAGCCTTTCTGAAGAATTTGCATCAATTTGGCTTAAAATGCATTTCAGTGTTATTGATATCCGTTTGGGATTATGAGGCTGGGAGTAGCTCCGTATGGTGATACTGGATTTGGGAGCGCGATCGGAAGTGAAATCGGAGATCCGTAGGTCATTTTGGAGCCGTTTGACTAAAGATTGAAATTTAAAGGTTTTTGAGAAAATTCGACCGGATGGAGGAAATGTTGATATCGGGGTCGAATGCGATTCCGAAAGTTGGAACAAGTCCGTAATGTCGAATATGACTTGTGTGAAAAATTTGAAGTCATTCGTGAATGATTTGGTAAGGTTTGAGACACTTAGTCTCTTTTAAGGAAGCTTAGGTTGGAAAAGTCAACCGAATATTGACTTATGTGTTAGAGAGCTTGAAATACGAATTTTATGGTTTGGATAGCTTCTCTAGGTGATTTGGGACTTAGGAGTGTGTCCGGAATATTTTTTTGATGACCGGTGTAGAATTTAGCTTGAATTGGCAAAGTTACTATTTTGGCGAATTCCGGTTGATAGGCGAGATTTTGATCCGAGGGTCGGAATGGAAATCCGAAAGTTTCTGTAGCTTTGTTATGTCATTTTGGACTTTTCTGCAAACATTGAGTTCATTCGGACAAGTTTTGACGTGTTTCGGCATCGGATGTGGAATTTGGAAGTTCTTGAAGTTCATAGGCTTGAATCCGATGATGATTTGATGTTTTGATGTTATTTTGGATGTTCCGAAGTTTGTAACAAGTTTGAATGACATTGTGGGACATTTTGATATAATTGGTTAAGGTCCCGAGGGCCTCGGGTGGGTTTCGGAAGGTTAACGGAATGAAATTCGGACCAAAAAGAGAAAAAAATTGCAGAAAATTCTGCAGTTTTCTGCAGAAATATTTTTTGGAGCGAATCATGTAACGTACTTTTGAAACTCATATCTTGTAATCTATAAGGAATCTGAAAAGGTGTAAAACATGAAAGTTGTATCCCTTTGTGTCTAGTTTCCAGAACGCTAAAGGAATTATAATTTGGACATCTGTAGTGAATGTTATGGTCGATTGAAAATGACTGGTGGAGCTAGTTTTCCAGAATTTGCTTTCGGGGAGGCTACTTTGGAAGCTAATATCTTGTAATATATAAGGAATCTGAGAAACTTCAAAACACAAAGGTTGCAGACCTCTGTGTCTTGTTTCTAGAAATTTCACGAAATTGCAATTTGGACATCTGTAGTGAAAGTTATGATCGACGGAAAATGACTGCTGGAGCAATATGATGTACAACTTGTATAGCACAAGTGCAAGGTACAACTCAACGAAGCACGGGCAGATTGTTTTATACACGGATTTAGCTCATTTTTCTCCATTTCTTCAAGGTGTGGACGATTTTCGGAGAGCTTCAAGAGGGAATTTTCATCATCAATGTGAAGGTATGTTATCCCCACCTATTTTGAGTTAAGTACATCAATTATGTATGGATTTGAGCATGAAAATTATAGAAAAATTGAGGATTTAGGTATAGGGATTTGAAAATAAGATTTGGTGATTTGAGGGGTCAAATGAACTCCGATTTTGATAAATTTTATATGTACGGACTCGTGGTGCGACGATAAATTCGGTGATCTGACTTTCATAATTTTTCGAGAAGTGGGCCCGGGGCTCGGGTTTTGCGAATTTCGTGAATTTTGATATTTTTCGAGTCTTTTCGATTAGGCTATATTCCCTTAGCCTATTGTGATGTATTCCTTGTGGTTTTGGCCAAATTCGACGCGCGTGAAGGCCGATTTGAGGGGCAAAGGCATCACGGGCTAGATATTTCGCCGATTCGAGGTGAGTAATACTTGTAAATGATATCCTGAGGGTTTGAAACCCCGGATTTTCACATCATAGTACCGTATTAAGGTGACTTGCATGCCGCATATGAGCGTGGGGTAGATCACCCTTGGGGATTGTGACTTGGTCCGTCCTGATTGTTGATTTTACTGCGTATTTTACTGAAATTACTTGTTATCATCATAATTTGGGTTGATTGCCATGTTTGGGGCTTTGTGCCGACTTGTAAAATCCTTGGAAGATTGATATTACTGCTTAGCATGATCATATCATCTAACTTCAGTCCAAGGTTTTAAATGTTGTTTTGCAAACCCAAACGTATTTCTAAGTTTTGAAAACTTATATGACATTTTAAATGCATTTCGGGCTGGAAACTTCGATTTTGTAAATGCCCAAGAGTATTACTATATTATTTTCTGGACTGATAATAAAGTGACTTGAAACAGTGGTAACAATGACACTGTAATATATATTTGAAACAATGGTAACAATGACACTATATGTTATACTTGAAACAATGGTAACAATGGCATTGTATGATATAAATTGGTAGACTGATCAGTATAGTGTGCTTGGGTTGTAGGAGCCTCTCCGGAGTCTGTACACACCCCTAGTGAGCGCCGTCGACGATAAATAAATATGGATGGCTCGGGCTGCACGCCGCAGTGGTACTGGAATGTACCTTCATATGCATTGCATTACATTCATGCATTTGTGCATTAATTATTTTTCATGATATTTCTGGAGATATTATCTACTCTTTTGCTGGTGCTATCTGATCCTTGAGTGTTGGGGCCCGAGTGGCTGATCAGGAACGAAGATATTGCCCGAGGGGTGGGTTTCTATGCATTGTAACACTGATGGCTGTAATTATTTTACAATTGTCAAAAAGATTATTTTTAAAAGACGTTTAAAACTGAGCAAGATATTTATAAGGGATTTTCATGGAATTACTGTTTTCTAAAAGGGTTGTACTGTCTTATATAGCATGATGAAGTGTTCTTACGTGATTTATTGCCTTCAGTTATTATTTACACTTATTACCGCTGAGTTGGAAGTACTCACTTTACTCCCTGCACCTCGTGTGCAGTTGCAGGTAATGTTCGCCTGGTAGCGGGTTATTAGCGGATTGAAGAATTGTTATCGTAGCTGAGCTAGGTGATCGCTAGCGTCCGCGACACTGGATCTTCTCCCTTATTTTATTTTGCTCATATTAATTTCAGACTTGTAGTTCTTTAACGAATTCTGTAGTAGCTCATGACTAGTGACACCCCGATGTAGAGCTGTGATAGGATGGTTCCCAGTTGGTATTATTGTTTTCCGCACTTTTGGTTATGCTAATCATGTTTTAGCTTTATAAATATTAAATAACTGTTAAAGGAAGCATCTGTTTTGTTGGCTGGCCTTGTCTTCACGAGAGGCGCCATCACGACCGAGTTTGGGATTTTGGGTCGTGACAGTTTGATGCTAAAAGTATGCAGAAGAAGGAGAAGAAACTTAGAAAATCGTAGTGAAATTCTGAGAAGAATAGTGTTGAATTTATAGGCAAAGTTGGGCTAAAATTTAAAGAGGTGCAACTATTCAGAATGACTATTTCTGCAAAATGGCCACAATATAAATGCCATTAAATAATGGCTATTTACTCAATTATAAAGAGGGAAAATAAAGAGAGAAAGTTGAAGGATAGTTAATTTTCTGTTGCAAAAAGAGAAAACTAAAATTTGGATAACTGAATTGGATTTAATATTAATATTTATTTTAATATTAATATTTTGTTATTAAAATAAATATTTAATAACATTTATGTTAATATTTTACTATTAACAGTAAATTTGGTCCAAAATATTAATCAATCAATAATTTGACCAGATCCGAACCCAAAGCTGAAGGCGAGCGACGACGACGACGGCACGAGGCTTGTCTTCTTCTCAACTCATTAAGAGCTAGAAGAAGAACAATTACTTATATACCCATAAAAAACCTTTTCCTCTTTCAATATGGGACAATGTCCATTTGCCAAGGAAGAAAACTTAAAATTTCACTTTTTTCTATTTTCCATTCATCCTCTTTTACATATTTAATATATTAAATACATACAAAATCCAATAAATCCCACATTAAAAATAAAATACTTCCTAACAAAAACGACTTGATATACGTAGCTCGAATACGAGACTTGGATAAAAATGGAGTGCTTACTGTTCCAGTATAACCTTTGTGGATGGAAATATCCATTCAAGACCAAAAACAAACAAAAAGAAAGTGTACACTTAATGAGGTTTTATAAAAAAAAATTACAAACACGTAATTTATTTGCTTAAGCATTATTTGGAAAAATACTCTAAGGGCATAGTACGCTTAAACAGTAGCGAGCTAGAAATTTTACAAAGGACTTTCAAAATTTAATATAATTATGTAAAGAGTTATTTTTAACGTATACATATAGTATAATATTTTATATATATTTAGCGCAATTTTTCGATGATCCATGTTCAATCGAATACCCTTCACTTTATGTGACTATGTTGAACAAGGTATAATTATAGATTCATTAATGTTAAATCTTCAAATAAGATACATCATAGACATAATTTATCATTAAAATCTTCAAATATCGAATACACTATAATATATGTGATTTTATATTAGTTAGTATTTAGGTATTAGGTACACTTTGTTAAATCATTTCGAACATAGCCAAAAAAAATATTGGATGACGTATTAGTCAAAATCTAACCACCTCGATCAGGGCGATCACGATCGCAATTTTGTCACTAGCTAAGGGAGTTGAGTTAATCTCATCCCCTTTTTTTAAGCCAAACAACAAGAGCAAGGTATCCCCACGACTAGGAAACTCCACTGCCCCCTGCACGCTAAAGTCATGGCAAAGGCATGAGGGCTTTTGACTATATATACCAGATCAAGCAAGCTCCGAAGGGGGGAACCATCTCTGCTACTATAGCACTCTCAAAAATAAAAGAGATGAACAGAACTCCACCTCAAAAGATAAATAGGAAAGAATTTTTCCGCATGGAAAAAGAAGAAGCAAGTTCCATCCTTGAACCCCGAAAGGGACAAAACAACTGTAATTCTTCTTCCCCCTCTACAGAGAAGGAAGGCAATGCTCAATATTAAACAAAGATCTTTTGGTGCTCTATTTGTCTAACACGGAATTGCTGTCGTACGATCTCGCGATCTGGTATTAATTAAGTTTGACTACGATTTACCCCTTCATCTTTGATTGATTTGCTTAAAATGAGTTAAAATCTTTTGAGTCAAATAATTTGGCAGCATCTGTAGAGATTTCCTAGAGAAAACACCTAGTTTTTCCCCAGATCGAAGCAGGGAAATACGAGAAGAGAACGCAACTCACACAAGACATGGAGCACATTAAGGGAAGAAAACCAAACAGATTAATGTGACGACCCAAAGGGTTATCACCGACTTTTATCCCTTTTTCCGTACTTCCGAGGCCTTAAAAACCTCACTTTTATCTACCTCAATTTGCGTGCATAGTCCGGACGCATAGCCGGAAAGCTTATGTGTTAAATTACGTGAAATTTGATAAATTATGACTTTGAAAGGGGTAAGGTTGACTTTGGTCAATATTCCCGTAATGTGATGGTCCTAGAGGGTCCGTATAAAAATAAGGGACTCGGGCGTATTCCCGAAATCAAAATCTGAGGTCCCGAGCCCAAGAAATAAATTTTTGAAAGAAATTATTTTCTGATATTTAATATGAAATTTGAAAAGAGAATGAATTATAAAACATTGGTATTGGGCTCGTATTTTTGTTTAGGCACGTAGTACAGGTTTTAAATATGGATTAAGAACTTCCTGTGACATTTGGTCGAAATCGGACGTCGTTTGGCATGTTTTGGACCTAATTATCTAAAATTTGAAGTTTATGAACTTATAGTGAAAAATGATGGTATTGAGGCTTGATTCATTGATTTTGATATTGTTTTTGGCGATTTGATCGCTTGACTAAGTTTGTAGGATGTTATTGTGTTAGTGTGTGTATTTTGTTAGGAGCCCGTATTTTGGTAGGAGCCCCGAGGGCACGGGAGTGATTCCGAGATGGTTCGGGATGGTTTTGCACTTAGAAAACATAACAGATTTCTTCAGTTGTTGCAGGCCAAATTTTTCCTTCACGAATGCGGCCCCAAGCTCGCGTTCACAGTGCCTTGACATTTTCCTCTTCCGCGTTCATGTCCCTCCTACCTGTGTTCGTGTATCCCATTCAAACTCTTCACCGCATTTGCGTCTTCCTAGTCGCATCCGCATAGACCAGCTCCAGGACCCCCAGTTTTCCTTCTTCGCGTTCGCATACTCTCAATCGCGAACGCGATGCCCCCGAGTTCCACTTCATCGCAAACGTGTCCCTGATGTCGTGATCGCGATGGGTAAAATCCTTCATTGATTTTTAAAGTTCAAAACTATAGCCATTACGGGATTTCCTTATTATTTTTACATGAGTTCTTCTCCCCAATACCCCAAAGACATATTTTGAAGAGTTTGTCCTCCATATCTTCTTAGGTAAGTGTTCCTAACCTCGTTTCCTCTTAATTTCATCTACTAATCACTAGTTCTAAGCCTAAAATCATGAAATCAAAGTAGAAATTAGGGGTTTTGGGTAGAGTTAGGCTTTTGGAAATTTTGGGTGATTCAACCTCAATTCGATGTCGAATCTTAAACTAAATTATATATTTGAACTCGTGAGGTTATGGGTGATCAGGTTTTTGTCCGGGACTCGTGTTTGGACTATGTGGACCGAGGTCTAATTTTGGTATTTTTGGAAGAAAGCTAGGAACTTCATTTCTAGGCTTCGAGATTATGTTTTTGTGTCCTTATTGATATTATTGATCTAATTATGCCTAGATATCGTTGTTTCGGAGTCGGATTGTAAAGGAAGGGTAGTATTAGAGAGTTGATTACTATTCTTTGGACTGAGGTAAGTGTTTGATCTAACTTTGGCTTGAAGGAAGGATCAGAGTATTATTGTTTAATTGCTAAATGTTGAGTACGATGTATAGGCATGGTGACGAATATCTATACACCGGTGTCTAGCATGACTGTGGGTCCTTACTTATGCTTATTTGGGATTATTTAGTGACTCTTCCTTGTTATTGATGGTTTCTATATGATAAGAAGGATATAAAAAGGAAATATAATTTGTAAACTCTTTGGAGCGTTGGCTCGATTTTTTATTAAGAAATGAACGAAAGAGAAATAGATGAAATTAATCCCTTGCCAGGACGTATAAGTTATTGTTGTTTCTTCCTTGTCGGGAATTAACTATTAGTTGTGTTCTCCCTTGATGGGATAGATGAATTGATATTGTCCCCTTGCCGAAAAACTATAATACATTATAAAGTGGGATCGTGTGGCACGCCGACCACTTATACATTATAAAATGGGATCGTGTGGCATGCCGAACACTTATACATTAAGAAATGGGATCGTGTGGCACGCCAACCACTTATATATCATGGAACGGGATCGTGTGGCACGCCGGCCACTTATTTATTTTAAAATGAGATCGTGTGGCACGCCGACCACCTAGTTGTATTATGAAATGGGATCATGTGGCACGCCGACCACTTATATAGAATATGAGATCTGTTGTAGTTTCATTCTTTATTTCTGATAAGTTGTTTTCATGTGTATCTTCCCTAAGGATGTCCCCTTCCCGTTTTAATTGGTATTTTTTGCTGTTGCTTCTATTGCACCATTTCTATATATATATATATATATATATATATATATATATATATATATATATATATATATATATATATATATATATATATATATATATATATATCGGTAGGTCCTATCTAGCCTCGTCCCTACTTCGTCGGGGTTAGGCCAGGCACTTACCAGTATATGGGGTCGGTTATGTTGATACTACACTTTGTGCATCTTTTTGCACAGATCCAGGAGTAACTTTTAGGTTTCGGCAGTAGGACTTGATCGGGAGCTAACTTCAGTCTAGGGAATTTTGAGGTATCCTAGCTGACGTCCGCAGTCAGGAGTCCTTTCTATATTACTAGTTTACTTTTCCTTGTACCGAGACAAACATTTGATGTATTTCTATTTAGATTTGTTTTTAGCACTCTTTAGTAGTTCGTGAGTTAGTGACACCGGTTCTGGGTAGAGATGTATCTAAACTTCTGTTTTTGGTTTCCAGTTACCTATGTTTTAAAGACTTCCGCTTTTATTTAAATGACTCATTTTATTTATATTGTTGAGATGTCATCAGAAAATGTTTTAATGCTTGGATTGCCTAGCTCCAACAGTAGGCGCCATCACCACTCCCGATGGTGGGAAATCCGAGTCATGACTAGTTGGTATCAGAGCACTAGGTTACATAGGTCTCACAATTCATGGACAAACACATTAGACTCTTAGGGATCGTTACAGAGACGTATGTATTTATCCCCAGAGGCTATAGAGTTAGGAAAATTTCACTTTGTTCATTCTTGTCATGTGATTCTGTTTCTCAAGTACTGATTGTCTTTCTACTCTGCTCTTTCGCAGATGGCAAGAAGATGTTCATCCTCTTCTACAGTGCAACAGCCTGAACCCCCAGCAGCAGCTCCTATTAGGGGCAGAGGGCGAGGTCTAGGTTGTGCCAGAGGTCGAGGCCGAGGCAGAGCTCAGCCCCGAGCAGCAGTGCTAGAGGTGGAGCCTCATGTTGCCTATGATAAGGAGGTTCCAGCAGTTTAGCCAGTTGTGGAAGCCCTGCCAGGTATTCCATCTCAGACAGGCGATGGTGCGGCGATGTCCGTGGATGCTTTGTGGAGGCTTGATAGGTTCACCAATCTCTTCACCACCACCTTCAGCGGTGATCCTATAGAGGACCCCCATGACTTCTTGTTCAGTTTCCACGAGGTTCTCCGGACTATGGGTATTGTGGAGACCAATGGGGTTGACTTCATCACTTTCGACTAGCAGGATCCGACAAGACTTGGTAGAGGGGCTATTATTTATCCAGGCCAGCAGGGTCGTCATCATTGACTTGGGATCAGTTTGCGGAGTTGTTTTTGGAGAAGTTTCTCCCAGTTACTCAGTGAGAGGCTCTTCACAGGCAGTTTAAGCGCCTCCATCAGGGCACTATGACAGTCATGCAGTACGAGACTCGGTTCATTTATCTGGCACTTCATGCTATTGTGATACTCCCCACCGAGAAAAAAGAGGGTGCGGAGATTTATAGATGGATTGATTTAGCTGATCCATCTCCAGATGTCTATGGGAGCCGGGGGTGAGATTTCTTTTCAAAAGGTGGCGACCCGCAGGATAGAGATGGCACTTGAACGAGGAGGTGGTCATGGGTTAAGAAGAGGCCCCGTGATTCTTGTAGGTTCAGTGGTACCTCATCTGGAGGTAGGGATTCTTATGATAGAGGCCATCCTTCGAGGCCCTTTCAGTCAGCACTACAGGTTTCACATGGTACTACAGGTGGCCGTGGTTCCAAGCAGCAGTATTCCGACCAGCAGCTTTTTAGCTCACAATCAGCACCTATCAGCCCACCACCATTCCGTTATTCTCAACAACCGAGGGCTTGTTGCTCATGTGGAGACACGAGACATATTACTAGGTATTTCCCTCGAGCATCTGACAACTCTCAGCAGCAGGGTCCTCGCCATGTGATTCAGGAAGCAGGTGATCCACAGGACGCCCAACCAGCTAGAAGTGGGGGTAGAGGCCATTGAGGTGGAGGTAGGGATCAGAGAGGTAGAGCTCTGACCGCCAAAGGTAGGGGTCAGCCAGTAGCCAATCTTCCCAGAGACATAGTTCAGGGAGGTGGGGCCAAACCCCGGTGTTATGCTTTTCCAGCCAGGTCAGAGGCTGAGTCTTCCGATGATGTTAATATAGGTATTATTCTGGTCTGTGATAGAGGTGATTTAGTGCTATTTGACCCTGGGTCTACGTATTCATATGGGTCATCCTAGTTTGCACCATACTTGGTTATGCCTAGTGATGCTTTGAGTGTTCCTGTTTATGTATCTACACCGGCGGGTAGTGGTCGACAGAGTGCATCCTTCCTGTGTGGTAGTATTTGAGGGTCTTGAGCCATGTTGATTTATTTCTCTTGGACATGGTAGATTTCAATGTTCTATTGGGGATGGATTGGTTGTCCCCTTATCATGCTATTTTGGATTTTCATGCCAAGATTGTGACCTTGGCTTTGCCAGATTTGCCCCGACTAGAGTGGAGAGGGACCCTATAGCATGCCACCCGCAGTGTTATTTCATATGTGAAAGCTCGACGCATGGTCAAGAAGGGGAGTTTAGCTTACTTGGCGTATGTTCGTGACTCCAGCGCAGAGGTCCCACTATTGATTGTGTTCCTATTTTTTGGGAATTCCCCGAGGTTTTCACTTCTGATCTGTTGGATATGCCGCTTGATAGGGATATTGATTTCTGTACTGATTTGGCTCCAGGCACTCAGCCCATTTCCATTCCGTTGTATCGCATGGCCCCGCTAGAGTTGAAGAATTTAAAGGAGCAGTTGCAGGATTTGCTTGATAAGGGTTTCATTAGACCCAGTGTATCGCCTTGGGGTGCGCTAGTGTTATTTGTGAAGAAAAAGGATGGGTCGATAGGATGTGCATTGATTACCGACAATTGAACAAGGTGATGATAAAGAACAAGTATCCACTGTCGAGGATCGAAGATTTATTCTACCAGCTTTAGGATGCAAGGGTGTTTTCAAAGATAAATATGAGGTCTGGCTACCATCAGCTGAGGATTAGGGCGTCTGATATCCCTACGACAGCATTCCACACTCGATATAGGTATTATGCATTTTTGGTCATGTCATTTGGGTTGATTAATGCCCCAGCAACATTTATGGAGTTGATGAACCGAGTATTCAGGCCCTATTTGGATTTGTTCGTGATTGTTTTCATTGACGATATTCTGATATACTTCGATAGTCAGGAGGAGCACGAGAAGCACCTCAGAGTAGTTCTTCATACTCTGAAGGATAGTCAGTTATATGCCATGTTTTCAAAGTTCGAGTTCTGGTTGAGTTTGGTTGCATTTCTAGGTCACGTTGTTTCAGCACACTGTATTTTGGTGGACCCGAAGAAGATTAAGGCAGTCAAGAACTGTCCTCGACCAGCATCAGCTACAGAGATCCGGAGTTTCTTGGGGTTAGCAGGTTACTACCATCGGTTCGTGGAGGGGTTTTCATCTATTGCAGCCTGGATGAACAGGTTGACCCAGAAGGGTGCCCAGTTTAGATGGTCAGATCAGTGTGAGGCGATCTTCCAGAGGCTCAAGACAGCTCTGACTACAACACTGGTATTGGTTTTGCCTACGGGATCAGGGCCTTATGCTGTTTATTGTGATGCTTCTCGTATTTGGCTTGGAGCAGTATTGATGCAGGATGGCAGAGTCATAGCCTATTCTTCGAGGCAGCTGAAGATCCATAAGAAGAATTATCTAGTCCGGGAAACTATTATGCATTGTAAAATAGGATCATGTGGCACGCCGACCACCTATACATTATAAAATGGGATCGTGTGGCACGCCGACCACTTATACATTATGAAATGGGATCGTGTGGCACGCCGACCACTTATATATCATGGAATGGGATCGTGTGGCATGCCGACCACTTATATAGAATATGAGATCCGATGTAGTTTCATTGTTTATTTCTGATAAGTTGTTTTCATCTGTATCTCCCCTAAGCATGCCCCGTTCCCATTTTAATTGGTATTTTCTGATTTTATATATATATAGAGAGAGAGAGAGGGAGAGAGAGAGTTCATTTCTATCCTCGTCACTACTTCGCCGGGGTTAGGCCAGGAACTTACCACCACATGGGGTCGGTTGTGCTGATGCAACACTTTGCGCATCTTTTTGCACAGATCGAGGAAAAATTTTTGGGCCTCAGCAGTAGGTATCGATCGGGAGCTGACTTCAGTCCAGGGACTTTCGAGGTAGCCTAGCTGACGTCCGCAGGCCGGAGTACCTTCTATATTGCTAGTTAGTTTTTCCTTATACCGAGACAAACATTTGATGTATTTCTATTCAGACTTGTTTTTAGCACTCTTTAGTAGTTCGTGAGTTAGTGACACCGTTTCTGGGTAGAGATGTATCTAAAATTCTATTTTTGGTTTTTAGTTACCTATGTTTTAAAGACTTCTGCTTTTAATTAGATGACTCATTTTATTTATATTGTTGAGATGTCATCATAAAATGTTTTAATGCTTGGCTTTCCTAGCTCCGACAGTAGAAGCCATCACGACTCCCGATGGTGGAAAATCCGGATCGTGACAATTAGTGAGGTATGTAATTCTCTGACCTACCAGTTTCGAACATCCCGAACAAGGCAGAGGGTGCTGTAATCTATCCCCTCCCCTCAAAACCGCCGAACAAGAGGTGAGGAACATCTCATCCTCATCTCCCTACATAGTCAGGCTAGGAACCAATTCGGGGTTATCCAGATTGAGGAACTAAAAACTCGTTTTGGCATGGCTGAAACCATCCCTGTCGATGGCGTCTTCCGGTCAAACGACCAAAATCAGACGAAAAATTACAACACGCGCACAACACGAGCCTATGCAAAGTATTGCCGCCTCATGTCCACGTCGTTGAACCATCCGATGTGAAGTAATGATGGCCAAGCTGGGACTTCCACTAAAAGGGCCTTCGCCATCAAAGATTAAAAGAGGTTCAACCTTTTTCGAACTCAGACGGGTTGTTATTTCGATAAGTTCAATATAACATCCTTAAGGCCAAGGGCCTTCACCATCAAAGATGAAAAGAGGTTCGAACTCAGTAGGGTTGTTATTTCAATAAGTTCTAAATAATACCCTTAAGGCCAAGGGCCTTCGCCATCAAATATCAAAAGAGGTTTGACCTCGTTCGAACTCAGACGAATTGTTATTTTGATAAGTTCGAAACAACACCCTTAAGGCCAAGGGCCTTCGCCATCAAAGATCAAAAGAGGTTTGACCTCGTTCGAACTCGGACATGTTATTTCAAGAAGTTTGAAATAACACCCTTAATTTCAAGGGCTTTCGCCATCAAAGATCAAAAGAGGTTCGAACTCAGACAGGTTGTTATTTCGATAAGTTCGAAATAACACCCTTAAGGCCAAAGGACTTTGCCATCAAAGATCGGCAGAGGTTTGACCTCGTTCGAACTCAGATTGGTTGTTATTTTGATAAGTTCGAAATAACACCCTTAAGGCCAAGGGCCTTCGCCATCAAAGATCAAAAGAGGTTTGACCTTGACCTCGTTCGCTATCAAAGAACACTAGAGGTCCGACCTCGTTCTAACTCAGACATGTTGTTATTTCGGTGTGTTCAAAATAACATCCTTAAGGACAAGGGCCTTCGCCATCAAAGATCAAAAGAGGTTCGACCTTGTTTGCCATAAAAGATCAAAAGAGGTCCGAATTCGTTCGAACTCAGACGGGTTGTTATTTTGATAAGTTCGAAATAACATCCTTCAAGGCAAGGACCTTCTCCATCAAAGATCAGCAAAGGTTTGACCTGGTTCGAACTCAGACGGGTTTTTGTTTCGATAAGTTTGAAATAATACCCTTAAGGCCAAGGGCCTTCGCCATCAAAGATCAAAAGAGGTTCGACCTCGTTCGAACTCAAATGGGTTGTTATTTTGATAAGTTTGAAATATTACCATAAGGGAAAAGGCCTTCGCCATCAAAGATCAAAAGAGGTTCGACCTCATTCGGACTCAGACGGGTTGTTATTTTAATAAGTTCAAAATAACACCCTTAATTCCAAGGGCCTTTGCCATCAAAGATCAAATGAGGTTCGACCTTGTTCAAACTCATATGGGTTGTTATTTCGATAAGTTCAAAATAACACCCTTAAGGCCAAGGTTCTTTGCCTTTAAAGATCAATAGATTTTTTACCTCATTCAAACTCAGACGGGTTGTTATTTCGATAAGTTTGAAATAGCACCCTAAAGGCCAAGGGCCTTCACCATCAAAGATCAAAAGAGGTTCGACCTTGTTCGAACTCAAACGAGTTGTTATTTCGATTAGTTCAAAAAATAATACCCATAAGGCCAATGGACTTTGCCATCAAAGATCTGTAGTGGTTCAACCTCGTTCGAACTCAGACGGTTTGTTATCTTGATAAGTTCGAAATAATACCCTTAAGGCCAAGGGCCTTCACCATCAAAAATCAAAAGAGGTTCGACCTTTTTCTAACTCAGACCGGTTGTTATTTCGATAAGTTCAAAATAACACCCTTAAGGCCAAGGTCGGTCACCATCAAAGACCAAAAGGGGATATGATCCTAAATCATTCAACAACCTGAGTGTTGTAGCTCTCTTGTTCTTGGCTGCTAGACGAGGAGCTGGATATAGAGATAATAGATCCTCCCCCTAGGATGGTAGCTTCTATTCCTTGATTGCCACGCAAGTTAAATAAGGGATCCCCATCTGAATATGAGGAGATCCGATGTCAAGTGCAGGAATTGTTGTCAAAGGGGCGGGAGAGTCTCAGTCCGTATTCAACGCCTGTTTGACTAGCTCAAAAGGAAGTAGCTAGAGTGTGTAGATGGGCTTTGAATAAGAGTTTGGTGATTTATTTCAGCAAGGAGGGAAGTCAAAAGCTATGACATTGGAGTGCGCTTCAAGGTAAGCCCCACTCCACTGCATTGGAGAATTCCAAAACACGTATCAAAGAGTGCTCCAACACTCGAAGATGCACATTTTGGGATTCGACGATAAAGATCGGACAACGATCTCACTTTCCTCCTCATATTCGGTTTGACTTATGTTCATTTCCTATCACATCACAGCTAATCCCTTTAAAGGAGAAAGCTTGGCCTCCCCCTCCAGCATCTGCTCTCTAGTTAAGTAAGGTGAAAACATCGATTGAATTAGTAGAAAACTGCCTTAGTTAGAAGGTAAGATGTGGGCTTTTCAGAGTGTTTTATTGTTAAGCATAGTCATGATTTTTTCAATCTATCTGTCTATTCAACAAATAAATAACAGTTCTTTTTATCAATATGTATGGTCCCAGCGGATCTAAACAATCTTATTTTTTTGAACATGAAGAAATAAAGAAGCCATTGAAATTTCCGGAAAGACTAGGCCTACTAACGGCACAAAAATAGATGGAAGGTTCAAACAAATTACAACTTGTTAGGATTTATGGCCGTCACTAGAGGGGGGGGTGAATAGTGCGGCACGAGAATATTGATAAATATTGCGGAATTAAAATTGCAGGAGTAAAGTAAATGCAGTAATTAAAAGATTAAGGAAAGAACACACCAAATTTATACTGGTTCACCACAACGTGTGGTTAGTCCAGTCCCCGAGAGACTCTCTCGAGTTTCCACTAACTCCGTTAAGCTTACGGGTGCCGAACAAACCGTTACACTTGCTCGTAGATGTACACTCTACAAGACTTCAACTTGCTCGAGGATACCTCACCTCAAGACTTCACCTTGCTCGTGGATACCGCACCACAAGACTTCACACACTAAGATTGAGGATACTTAGCAAACCCGACAATCAATGAGAAGATATGGTCTTCTCAAACACCTTTCTCTTTTACAACAAGAACTCTCTAAAAGGAGTAGGTAAAGAGATACAATATTAGCTCTATGAACAACTCAAAGTTGTCTCTTAATTGGCTCAACAAAAGCTCTAAAATGATGCACAAATAATATCAATATGTATATGAATAATGAGAGGTGTTGTGTGTATCAAATCAGCTCAAAAGACCTCTATTTATAGGTGGTAGAAGTAGTATGTCCGTTGCTTAATTGGCAATCAATTATGCTGATTTTATGCCAAGATAATCGATTATCAGATTTGCATAATCGATTATCAGCTTACCGTTACAAAATCGGAAGCTGATTTTGTGCTAGAATAATCGATTATTGGATTTGCATAATCGATTACCTGCCTGTCGTTCAAAAACTTTGGCAACGGATACAAGATAATCGATTATGCCCAAGTGTATAATCGATTATCCTACTCTGCGGAAATTTCCAATAAATGGAATTTCCCAGAATAATCGATTATCAGTTTTGCATAATCGATTATTCACCTATGCTGTCCAGAATTGAAAACTTACTTCAAAAACCATTTTGGTTAAAATGAAAACGTTAAAATCATTTTGTTTGAAGTATTTGAAATATGTTTATGATAAATATGATTTGATAAAAAGATTTTATGCATATTTATGGTGACCTATGTTGAGCCACAAGACGAGATAACTTAAACGTTGCTCTTACATTGGTTCTACCTAACGACCTACGCCTTGGGTCTTCGGTCTTGAACTTTTGAGCTTGTCTTTGCCTTTTCCATGCAATCCATTCATCAATATGCTTCTCGGCATTCAATCTTGATTGTTTGTCATATAATAACGTTGTTTGACACTTGACTTCATTGTTTGTCATTCATCAAAACCTATACCTGAAAATCATGCTAATACAACCAAAGCACACATATCATGGATAGAATGATTTTCTACAATTTCCCCCTTTTTGATAATGACAAACAACAGGAGATATGCATATCGGATTCCCCCTAAATTCATGCTATATCTCAACATACAATTCATGCAAACGATTCCCCTTAATGATAATTCCCCCTCAAATAAGGCTACTATAACGTAGATACATTCCCCCTTATTTGATGCATATCGCCTAAACTCTTCCCCCTTTTAGCATTAGCAAAACGAGAGTATGCAAAGGCTACTTTCCCCTTTCGACACTTCCCCCTTTTGGGTATATCAATTGTTAGTGTCAAGAATAAAATAGGAAATACAATGAGGAATATACATTGACGATATTTAAACAATCATACCAACATGAAATAATACCAAATGTTAGTACAAACATAACAACCATAATAACGGTTATTTTTCGCAAATCATATTGCTTAAGAACATATCAACAGTTAATTTTTAACAAACCAATAGTTGTATTAAAAACACGAATCATTTATTTTTCAAGAATATATCAACTGTTATTCAAACTAACAATAATATTCATCAAAACATGAATCAATTATTATTTTTAACAAAAATAATTGATACCAATTGTTATTCAAGATAAAAGTTATCAAAACATGAATCAACAAAAATAATTAATATCAATTGTTACCAAAGATATATTAATTGTTAACACATATCAACTATTACGTTTTTATCAAAATATGATAACTAACCGACATTCCCCCTCGATGCAATAAGGTTTCGTGCTTGGTGCATCTACTACGATATTGTAGTCTTCAAGCACACCTGCAAACGTACCTAAAAATAGGTTTTAGGTACCCAAGCACTTTTGGGTCCTTGGGGGTTAGGAAAATAATAATCATAGCTCAAAGATAAATTCCTATGTTTTGCAAAACATACGGGTGCTATGTGTCCTACCCGGTTGCAATAATGACATATAACATTCGGGTTGTGCATATGTCTTGGTTGAGCCAAAAACGTTCTAGGTGATCTAAAGTCGTTATTCCTAGACGTATTGCGATTCCTAGAGTTATTTCTAGGTGGTCTAAAATGATTCATTTTAGACTCATTACCAAAATTCCTAGAGTTGTTTCTAGGTGGTCTAAAATGATTAATTTTAGACTCATTAGTGAAGTTCCTAGAATTATTTCTAGGTGGTCTAACTTCATTTCTATCATCCTTTCTAATATTCTTCTTAATTTCTTCAATTGTTTTAGGATCATCAACACTACGTTTTTCTAGTGTGTTCCTAAGTTCTATGTTCTCTATTTTCAAAGAACTACAAGAAGAACAATTGGAACTCTGATCAATTGAAGAGGCTTCATTCATCTCCTTAATTTTATTTTTAAGATCAAGATTATCATTTTCAAAAAAATTATTTTCTTCTTCTAAGACTTTAATTCTAGCCTTGGCCTCTTTGGAGATTTTTTAAATCTTTTCAATTCAACATATAATTCTTGAAAGGCTTTTTGTAATTCTTCAAAAGAATAAGAGTTAGAATTACTTACCTCTTCTTCCTCGTTGGCCATGAGGCATAGTGCGGCAGTTTCATCGCCCGAGCTGTCCGAATCCCATGTCACACGCCTTTGGTGTTTGTTCTTCTTCTTGTCCTTGAATTTTGGACACTGTGATTTGGTGTGGCCAAGTTTTCCACAATTTTGGCATGAAGAACTTGGTTCTTCCTTCTTTATTTCCTTTTTCATAAACTTATAAAACTTTTCGATCAAGGCATTGGAAATATTATCATCATCGCTATCCGAATCACTTACCTCTTCTCCTTTAGAGGATGAGGCTTTGAAGGCAATACCTGGACCTTTATTTCCAAGATAAGGATTAAGAATAGTGCTTTCATAAGTTTTGAGGTTACCTCTTAGTCCATCACTTGTGACGTCCGTGATTCCTATCGACTCTTGGATGGCATTGGCTTTGGATCGCCATTCGGGAGTGAGACTCCGCAAGATTTTTCAAACAAGATCTTTGTTTGAGTATACTTTCCCGAGAGCATGGAGATTGTTGATGATCATTGAGAACCGATCGAACATAATATCAATGCTTTCATTCTCCCTCATTCTAAAGAGTTCATATTCATGTGTTAGAAAATCAACTTTTGAATCTCAGACTTGAGGCGTACCTTCATAAGTGATTTCAAGTTTATCCCACATCTCCTTGGCGGTTGTGCAGCAAGAAATCTTCCGATAGTCATTCGGATTCACCGCACAATATAATAAATTGACGGCCTTTGCGTTATTTTCAACTTTCTTGATGTCCTCAGCAGTATATTCATCTTCCTCCTTTGGAACCGTGGTTTCTCCAACTTTCTTTGTCGGCATTTGTTCACCGTTCTTGATGATTTGCCACAGACGAAAGTTATTTGATTGGATGAAGATTCTTATCCGCTCTTTCCAATATGTGTAATTTGTTCCGTCCAATAGTGGAGGCCTATTGGTGGAGTGTCCTTCGCTCATTATTCCTGCGTTCAATATTCTCAACAAAAAAATATATCGTTCTCTCAACCGGTTAAGGCTTTCACAGAGTTAGGCTCTGATACCAATTGTTAGGATTTATGCCCGTCACTAGAGAGGGGGGGTGAATAGTGCGGCACGAGAATATTGATAAATATTACGGAATTAAAATTGCAGGAGTAAAGTAAATGCAGTAATTAAAAGAGTAAGGAAAGGACACACCGAATTTATACTGGTTCACCACAACGTGTGGTTAGTCCAGTCCCCGAGAGACTCTCTCGAGTTTCCACTAACTCCGTTAAGCTTACGGGTGCCTAACAAACCATTACACTTGCTCGTAGATGTACACTCTACAAGACTTCAACTTGCTCGAGGATACCTCACCTCAAGACTTCACCTTGCTCGTGGATACCGCACCACAAGACTTCACACACTAAGATTGAGGATACTTAGCAAACCCGACAATCAATGAGAAGATATGGTATTCTCAAACACCTTTCTCTTTTACAACAAGAACTCTCTAAAAAGAGTAGGTAAAGAGATACAATATTAGCTCTATGAACAACTCAAAGTTGTCTCTTAATTGGCTCAACAAAAGCTCTAAAATGATGCACAAATAATATCAATATGTATATGAATAATGAGAGGTGTTGTGTGTATCAAATCAGCTCAAAAGACCTCTATTTATAGGTGGTAGAAGTAGTATGTCCGTTGCTTAATTGGCAATCAATTATGCTGATTTTATGCCAAGATAATCGATTATCAGATTTGCATAATCGATTATCAGCTTACCGTTACAAAATCGGAAGCTGATTTTGTGCTAGAATAATCGATTATTGGATTTGCATAATCGATTACCTGCCTGTCGTTCAAAAACTTTGGCAACGGATACAAGATAATCGATTATGCCCAAGTGTATAATCGATTATCCTACTCTGCGGAAATTTCCAATAAATGGAATTTCCCAGAATAATCGATTATCAGTTTTGCATAATTGATTATTCACCTATGCTGTCCAGAATTGAAAACTTACTTCAAAAACCATTTTGGTTAAATGAAAACGTTAAAATCATTTTGTTTGAAGTATTTGAAATATTTTTATGATAAATATGATTTGATAAAAAGATTTTATGCATATTTATGATGACCTATGTTGAGCCAAAAGACGAGATAACTTAAACGTTGCTCTTACATTGGTTCTACCTAACGACCTACGCCTTGGGTCTTCGGTCTTGAACTTTTGAGCTCGTCTTTGGCTTTTCCATGCAATCCATTCATCAATATGCTTCTCGGCATTCAATCTTGATTGTTTGTCATATAATAACGTTGTTTGACACTTGACTTCATTGTTTGTCATTCATCAAAACCTATACCTGAAAATCATGCTAATACAACCAAAGCACACATATCATGGATAGAATGATTTTCTACACAACTTTATTCACTCAGCGTCATCACCGTCGTCATCGTCACCATGTCAGTAAGATTCATCATCACCACCATCTGCACCATCATGGGCTTCGGGTGTCGCAGCATCATACCCACAATTGGTACGAGCCTTGTGAGCTTTCGCTTGTGCCTCCTCATAGGCATCCTCAGTCACGGTGCCTGCTTCGCACAAATTCTTGTATATATCTCACTGAGCTTCAGCATAGACCCAAAGCTCATGGGTCTGTAGAGGGACGACAACTTGAGATGATTCAGCCTGAGCCTTCAGCCGTTGATTCTGCCTCTCCAAGATCGCGATTCGATCTGCTAGGACCGAAGTCTCCTGATCGATCGTTCTAATCCGCTTCTTAAACCTCGCTTACTAAGAGTTGCTATCGCCTTTTATGATTCCTGCTCAGACTGGAGCAGGCAGATGGTGTCTTCTAGGGCTTCCGCCCTTGCCAAAGCCTCAAACCAGGCTCTTTCAATACGCTCTAGATCGTCAACCTTTCTCTCCATCGCACTCAACTTCCCTCTCCACTCTGCGCTCATCTAATCAACTCGAACCAAATTCCAATCCATCTACACCTGCATCGATCTCAACCTGACCTGCAAATTAACACATTCAGTAGTGACCCCCTTGCCCACTTCAATCTCCTCGTCCTTGAGGTAGAGTTGCTCTTCGAGCTCACTCTTGCTATGGATCGTCTACAGTAGCTCTTAATCCCTCTTCTCCAGTTCCTTTCCTAGAGCCCAGTTACGGGTGTTCGTCCTCAATCGTTCATGCAATTCACAACACTTATCGTGATAGTGACGGTATTTCTCCAACATATGGAAGAAAATCTCAACTGGATGTTGGCTCTACGGATGCTTTCCACCTCCACCATATATTTCTGAGAAAAAAAAAGTGATTAAACTAATACCTTCAAACAAAAGGAAAGTCTAAAACAAAGCCAAAAGTAACATACCCTCAAGCCCATAACGGCCACCTCATCCCTCAGCTCGGCATCAGGGATGCTCCGCAAAGACTCGTTCTCAGCTTTTGTGCATAGCAGACTAAATTGCAGCATCAAGTTGTCACCCTGTGCCAAAATATTCACATCGGAAGGAATCGGTAGAACTCGAGTCGATCCCCCAGTATGGACCGTCAAATGGCTAAGGCCCTCATCAAACATTCAAATATCATCAGGATCCAGATCTGACTCGGACTTGTACTCATCAACTATCATGTCTTTCCCCCTTGCCGCAGTGGAAGGAGGAGCACGACTCACCGCAGACGAAGAAGGCACATCTGAAGCCACTATAGCAGCACCGGAGGTCTGGTTTTCTGCTACGGCAGGGCGCTAATCAATAGTAGTGACGGAACTTCTGGCTGAGCCGATGCAGTGATCGGAGTTTCCAGGCATTGAGCACCGGCCCCCACTTGGACGAATTGCTCCGCCTCTACGGAAGATGCCACACCAATACCTTCCCTTGAGCCCGTTGGAGGAGATTCATCTAATTTAATCACTGTCGAAGGTACCGTCTTGAATTCTACCCTCCATCTCTTTGACGACCCTTACTCCTCCCCAGTTGAGGGTGTTTCATTCGTAGGACGAACCTCGTCTTGGGAGACAGCCCTTGTAGGAGTAGCTACAATCACAGATTCGGCTGATGCCGCCCTCGATGAAGGACGAGTGGCAGGTACCGCGACAAGACGAGCGGATGCAGCCAGCTGGCGAAAGGCTAATTGGGGGCCCTGGCCCTTTGCACTCTCCTTGAAAGCAACAAACGAAGGATAAGTGGCGAGACAAAAAACAAATAAAGGAGAACAATAAATAAGGACGTTTTCTCACCTGTAAGAGGCCGACGTCCAAACCTCTCGTGAAAAGTCGACCAAGTAGGAACTCCCACTTGTGGGGAACAAAGACCTCCACCCATTCACGAATCCTTCGAGGGGTGACGAGGGCAACTTCTCGGCTACAGAATAACAAAGCAATTCAGTGTCCAAAACATAGAAGAAACGGAAGGAAAAGGAGAAGTCGAACACTCCATTAATAAAAGATGCAGTCTTACGGTCAAAATTCCATCTCTCGGGGAATGCATTCAGGTCCGCCATGATGTGCTGGGTCCGCACATAGAAAAATTTCTCATAAAAGAGATGATTGGTTCTATCATCCATCTTCACCACTAGACCTTTCAATCCTCAGAGACGCGCATGAATCATCGTGCCTCGAATCAATTAGGGAGGAAAAAGGCTAAGGACGTGGCCCAGAGTAACCTCACAACCGGCCAGCTCCACGTATTTGAGTAGCATGAGAAATGTCTTATATAAATAAGGATAAAGTTGAGCAGGACACACCTCATAGTAGCCACAGAATTCCACCACTAACAAAGGGAGTGGGAGCGTGTACCCTACGATGAAGGGGTAGACGTAGAACATATAAAAACCCGGGCGATCGTACTGAACTCGATCGTTTCTCCCTGCTGGCTGTATCTCGACAAAGATAAGACTTCCCCATCGCTCCCTAAAATCCGCGATCCCTCTCTCTCTTATGACGGGAGAAATTTTCTCCGGTTCCGCTCCACCGACGATACTAAAGTCAATCGCGTCCCTCTCTGGGCGGGGTAGGATCACATCTACCGAAGGAACCTCCTCATCCTCCACCATGTCCAGTTCCCCGGTAGTCTGAACAGGGTTACCATTACTAGACAAGCAATAGTAAGACTGTCAGGGGAAAATGTACTAGCCATTATTAGCTAAAAGGGGAAAAGAACTTGCTGGGAGAAGTGAAAAGATTAAAGATTGCAACAAGCGAGAGAGTAAGCAAGGACTCAAGATATCTGAAAAAGAGATATCAGGAAAATTTCCTCAAAATAAACACTGAAGTGCGAGAAGCAAATAACAAGATTCCCCTATTTATAAGAAATCACAAATTCCCCGAGTTCGAAACCCAAGAGTTGTCGTTTGAACCTGATGGGACGCAAAACAATTCGGTTCCTCGAAAACGGGTGTTATAATGATAGCACGCACGATGCAATGTTTCGTTTACCTACTGTAGTTTCAATTCTGAAACCTTCCCGAGGATACGTGAGTACCGGAAAAATATTCCCATGCCATACGAAGTAAGACACGGCGTTACTTCGATAAATTCAAAATAACACCTTTAAGGCCAGGAGCCTTCGCCATCCAAGAAATAGAAATGTTCGACCTCGCTCGAACCCAGACGGTATTATTTCTATAAATTAGCAGAACGCGACTAAAGAGTAGAATAAGGGTTCAGATTCCTCACGGCTACATCGCATACGTGATCCGTGACGAATGGAAGGACTAATTGTATTGGTCAAAATCTGACCACCTCGATCAAGACGGCCACAACCGCAATTTTGTCACTAGCTAAGGGAGTTGAGTTAATCTAACCCCCAACCCCCTTTTAAGGCACTTGACACAACAACAAGAGCAAGAGCTCCCCACGACTAGGAAACTCCACTGCCCCAGGCATGCCAAAGTCATGGCAAAGGCATGAGGGCTTTCGGCTATATATACCAGCTCAAGCAAGCTCCAATGGGGGGGCATCTCTCCCTCTCTCCTACCATAGTACTCTTAAAAACAAAACAAATAAATAGAACTCCACCTCTAAAGAGAAAGAGGAAAGAGTTTTTCTGCATGGAAAAAGAAGGAGCAAGTTTCATCCATGTACCGCGAAAGGGACAAAATAATTGTAATTCTTCTTCCCATCTGCGAAGAGGGAAGGCAAGGTTCAATATTAAACAAAGATCTTTTGGTGCTCTATTCTCTAACACACAATTGATGTCGTACGATCTCTCGATCTGGTATTAATTAAGTTTGACTATGATTTACCCCGTCATCTTTGATTGATTTTCTTAAAAAAGAAAGATCTTTTGGTGCTCTATTTGTCTAACACACAATTGATGTCGTACGATCTCTCGATATGATATTAATTATGTTTGAATATGATTTACCCCGTTATCTTTGATTGATTTGCTTAAAAAAGAGCAAATAATGTATCTATTTGCCTACTAAAAGAAAGAATTCAGGTCAGGTCAATATATGGGCAAACTCTAAGAAAAACCAATCCTCAAGTTGACTAGGACCCTATAATTGGAATGGTTGCTACAACTCAGTAAATTGATGTTTATTTGTATAAGAAAAATATTTGCCTTGAGAATTATCAAAAAAAATAATAATTGAAACACTCACAAAACTTCATAAAATAATAATAATAAAACCAAACACTAATTTTTATCGAAAACGTTTCCGAAATATTTCTCATAAAATTTCCAAAACGCTATCTAAACAGATTTGATTCTAGGGAGATTAAACAAAACATTATATAATCTTGACATATGGTGACAAAAGATAAATAATTTAGCAATATGTTTAACATTATAATCAAACAATCGCCTTACAAGAGATGACGGCCCGATTATAATTAAAAATTTGAAAGAATATTTTATATGAGATATTCCAAAATCATTTGGTTTCTTGTACACAACTAAATTCTGAAACAGCAGGTTCCACATCACCCCTTTTGAAAATTATCAAAAAATTAATAAATAAATCTCTAATAATTATAGTCTCCTTATGCAAATTGATGAGTCCCTGTCGTATTTATTTAATATAGACAGACTTTAGAAACCTTTGACGATCTCAAGTTCAATTAACATTTACGTTTGGCACCAAAACTACGAGATTTTAAACATATCTCAGCTTCCTTGTTTGAAAAAGCAACAAATAGCACCGCAACTAAACATCCCTATCAATTACTATTATTTCAATAAACAAAAAGTGAAACTATTAACGAAAACTTTTGAATAAAAGCTGGTGCTACCTTATGATTTTATGTTTCGTTGAAGGCTCTATATAATTTTAATGACTTTTTTTTTGTACAATGTAGACCATATAAGTAATAGCCCCAGAGTTTGATATATAACTGAAAACAAAAATTAGATAACATGTCTGCATGTAGATATACAATTGATAGTGAGCGAAATAGGATATCAAGTGTGCGGGTTTTATTGAATTTGAACGGGTCAAAATGGCCGAACTAATAAATGAGTGGGTCAAATGACCCATCCAAACGTTGTTTGGGTTGAGATGGCTAGATCAAGATAGGTTAAAATTTGGACAATTCCAACTCTTATCGAGCTTTAATTTATGTGTGTTGCTTTCTTATGAATTATTTAGTTATCAAATAATTTTCTTTTGTTATGGTCGTATATAACATATCAAATAAGATGTAACAAGTTGCATGTAAAAAATATAAATTGGTAGGGAAACAAAGTTATGAAACAGGTCCCAGTTTGGATTGTACGTAATTTGACAAGTATGTCAAGCAATTAAAGTCTTACGCTAACGCTTTCTTATTATTTTGCAGTTCGGATCTCAAAGTGTGAATTGCCAACTTTCTCTTACACCAAATGTAATATATATTTATATTATATTAAAAATACAAAAGTAAATATTATTATCTTTTTATCTCTTCAAAATAGAGTTTATATCAAACAAAGTAGTCATATAATTATATTCCTAATATTTAGCACTTTAAATCAACTAAAATTTTATTTAATATATTTTTCTTATTTGAACTATGTAAAAAGTACTAACATTTAAAGCTTTTAAAATAAATTAATTAAGATTTTACCTTTTATACTAACAATAAAATTATAAAAGATCACAATTACGACCCGAATTTTCCACCCTTGAGAGTCGTGATGGCGCATACTCGTGAAAGCAAGGCAAGTCAACTATTAAGATTCTACACGTTTAACATTTAACCCAAACAGATATAAGCCAAAATTGAAGCTGAACAGTTGATAAATGCGGAGGAGTTATAACATAATTAAATAAGCCAATACAAGTCTATCTCGGCTACTCACCGGGTCGGTACTGTTATTAGCACAAAAGAGTGTAGAGTATAACATCAGCACAACCGACCCCTTATATTGAGTAAATGTTAAGCCTAACCTCGGTGAAGTAGTGAACGAGGCTAGGATACAACTATCAAATAAACATGCGCAGTCAAATCAAATACAGATAGAATAATAATAACACGAATCAACAAAATAAAGTGGGAAGGGGACATACTGAGAGGAATAACAGATTATAACAATAAGCCAGTAACGAAGCATTAAATAACGAAGCATATTGAACATCATATTTAAAACAACACCCTTCGTGCATTACCTCACATAATCATGGCACACCATGTGATGACCCATAAAGTCATCATTTGTTTTAAAAATAAATTCTGCATTTCGAGACCTTAAAAATCTTTTTCGGTCTTGTCTCGATTTGCGTGTGCAGTCCGGGCGCGTAGCCGGGAAGCTATTATGTGAAAATATGTGAAAAATGATACATTTTAACTTTAAAATAAATTTAAGTTGACTTCGATTAATATTTTGGATAAACATGAACGACTCCTGATTTGACGGTCTCGGAGGGTCCATAGGAAAATATGGTAGTTGAGCGTATGCCCGGAATCGAATTCCGAGGTCCCAAGCCTGAGAAATAAATTTTTGAAAGAAATTATTTTGTTGAATTAGTTTTTTTTTTATCAGTTAAAGCTTGGTATTCATATATAGCAAAAAATGTACAACTGTTCCTACTAGTAGCTAATTGGACAGTCAGCTACTAATTCTATTTACACTTCAAGTCTATGTAACTACCAAAAGAAGCGCAAAAATCATATGTATTTGAGTTCCAGTGAGTAACGACAGAAAACTAGTTAAGGAAAGCAGTTGAGTTGTCGTAGCCCGATCTGCCAGCTTCTACTATGTCTCCCACGAATGTGAAGAAGTAATGAAATCTTTCTAGTAGTTCTATCTTCATCGTATGCCACGTTCTGAAATCGTATTTTGTTCCTCGACTGCCATATTAAAGCTACGACATGTACAAAAGCAGCAACGGTGATAGCATTTCTCCATGCACGACTACGAGTTTTGCTGCATATCCATTCCAGTTCACTGTCCCAGTCAAGGATTTGTCTCGAACTGCCCAACCAACAACAAATTCTAGACCTTAAACGCTTAGTAATGCAACATTCGAAATATAGGTGCAGGAAAGTTTCCACCTGTTGGTTGCAAAACACACACTGTGAAGGGATTTGAATACCATAGTTTGCTAATCTATCCACAGTAGGTAATCTTCTTTGGGCAGCCAGCCACGCAATAAATTTATGTCGAGGCAGGACATTTTGAACTAAGAGTAAGTTCCTCCAGTTGACTCTATCAAACCTAGGGAGCATACTGATATACATTTTCTGGATTTGAAATTTGTCGAGGCAACATACAGCCTTGAATCTATTAGCAAGGGAACCTTGCAGCTGCTGGTTTTCCATAAGATCATCTCTGCATTGTATGATTTTCCTAATGACCCAGGCTGCTTGCTTGGGTACATTTACTGTGCCAATATCAGCTTTTTTGATGTAGTAGCAATGAACCCATCGGACCCATAGGCAGTCCTTCTTCCTAGCAAGGTCCCAAAGTAGTTTAGTTATTGCTGTTTTATTCCAGATGGTCAAATTCAGTATATTTAAGCCTCCAGCAGTTAGGGGTCTGCATACTCTATTCCAAGCCACTAAGGCTCTCTTTGATACACTAGCAGCTCCTGTCCAGAGGAAAGTCCTACAGATTGTGTCTATAGCTTTAAATACTTTCTTTGGTAAGATGAAGACCTGTGACCAATAGGCTTGTATGCCAAAGATGACAGCCTTAATTAACTGACATCTACCAGCATAGGATAATATTTTTGCAGACCAGCAGGTGACCCTGGCTGTGATTCTCTCAATGAGAGGCAAGTATTGATGTATAGAGAGTTTCTTAGAATCCAGGGGAATGCCTAGGTATCTAAAAGGAAGTTTGCCTTTACTGAAACCCAAGAGTTCTATCAATTCTGTTCTAACCTCCTGTGGTACTCCTGTTAGGTAGATGGCACTCTTGCTTGCATTTGCTTCCAGACCAGAAGCCTTAGAAAACTTGAGAAAAGCTTGGTGTAAGATCTGAATGGAGATGTTGTCTGCCCGACAGAACATAAGGAGGTCATCAGCAAAACAAACATGGGTACAAATTAGCTTCCTGCACTTTGGATGGAAATTGAAGTTACCATTTCTGTGGAGTTGTCCCAAGCTCCTGTTCAAATACTCCATAGCCAGTACAAATAGATATGGAGACATTGGATCACCCTGTCTTATCCCTCTCTTGGCATTGAATGGTTTAGTGAATCCTCCATTCATTACTAAGGAAAAGGATACAGTAGTGGCACAAGCCATAATCCAGTCTATGAACTTGGCAGGGAAGCCATAAGCTATCAGAATCTGCTACAAGAAGGGCCATTCCAGTGTGTCATAAGCTTTTCTCAAGTCAACTTTCAGTACACATCAAGGAGAGACACCCTTTCTAGAGTAGCCTTTGAATATCTCATGACTGAGGAGGATATTATCAGCAATACTTCTTCCTTCTATGAATGCAGACTGGTCTAGGCCAACTAGATCAGTGATAACACCTTTTAATCTTCTGGTAATGATCTTGGATATAAGCTTGTACAAGGTAGTGCAACAGGCAATGGGTCTGTAGTCCTTGACAGTAGTAGGAGAGCTGATCTTGGGAACCAATGCAATGGCTGTAGTGTTAATCATATGTGGCATAGAGCAGGAAGTGAAAAAATCCCTTGTAGCAGCTAAAACATCATGCTTGATTATCTCCCAGTTCTTAGTAAAGAACTCTACAGGATAACCATCCACTCCAGAAGCTTTGTTCTTTGGCATGTCATGAAGAGCATCAGAAACCTCCTCCATTGTGATATCCCTTATTAACATCCTCTGTTGAGCTAAAGACAAGCATTTACCTGTTTTAATAGTAGCAATATCCACACAAGGCAATTCCTCAGCACATACTCCCATCAGGCCTTGGAAAACTGCAAGAAACTCCTGTTCCACATCTGTTGGATCAAAGAGTTTTACTCCTGTATCAGTGCAGATCGAGTTGATGGTATTTTGACAATTTCTGATCTACCATTGAGCATGGAAATATCTAGTATTAGCATCTCCACAGTCAATCCAAGTAGCCTTTGACTTCTTCCTCATCACTTGTTCTTCCACACTGCTCCATTTTTCTAGTTCTGCCAGTGTTGACCTTTCCTCAAGAAGTAAGTCCTGTGAAAGTGGTGTGGTCTGCAATTGAGTTTGAATAATATGAAGGGATTCTCTGGCCTGGATAATTTTATGATTGTAGGATGCCATATGACTGTTTAACTCCTTTAACTGCTGCTTCAAGAGTTTCAGTTTAGTCCATACCTGTTGCATAGCATTGCCTCTACATTCCTGGTTCCATACAAGCTTAACTATATCTTGAAACTGTGGGAGATCCATGATACCAATATATAGCCTAAAAGGCTTTGGATGCAAAAGCTTCTGGCCACCCAACTTGATAAGAATTGGTGTATGGTCTGAGACTGAAGGGTTTAAAACTCAGCTGCAATATGTCCATAATGTTGTACCCACTGGAAATTACCCAGTGCCCAATCTATCTTGCTATAAACTCTAGTTGAAGTGTGTTGCTTATTTGTCCAAGTGTAATTCCATCCTATCTTTCTAAGGGGAGTAAGGTTCAAATCATAAATGAACTGCTTAAATCCTCTAACTTCAGCCTCAGTAAAGTAGAGCCAATCCTGTCTTCAGCAGATAAGACAATGTTGAAGTCTCCACTAATTCACCAAGTGTCTTGGTTAGGAATAGAGATCCCTTTGAGGTCACTCCACAATCTTTCCTCTGGCAGACAGTATTTTGGGCATACACAATAGTAAGGTGAGTTTTGATATGGCTAGAGGGATCCTCTATGTAACACTGCACAAATTGATCAGAAGCATGGGATATAGTAGCCTGGATGTGTGGTTTCCAGAGCAACCAAATCCTACCATTCATTGCCTCTGAGTAATTGCAGAACACCTTCCATCCCTGTGCAACCTTCCTTTGGATCTTCTGGGCTTTATGTTTCTTGACTCTAGTTTCAAGACACCCCAATACATCTACTTTATTAGCATTCAGAAAGGTTTTCAACTCTTTCTGTTTATGGGCTAGGTTCAACCCTCTTATATTCCATGTAACAATGATCATAGGCGCGAGGGGCCAGGGTCAATCTGCTGGCCTTTCCTACCAGCATCTAAAACCTCAATGATAGCCTTTCCTTTATTACAATTATCAGCCAATACTACACTGTGAATATTGCTTATGCTGGCATCCAATGTATTACCTAGTTGATCTCTAGGTGTTGACTGTAGTTGTGCTTGCTGAGGAGTAGCCGGCACTACAGCAGCTTCCTGGTCTGCCACAAGTTGTTTAGGTTCTTCAGCATTCACCACAACTGCTCTTTGGTTTGCTACAGTGTCTTGAGGTGCATTAAAAGCAGGGGCCTTTTTAACAGTCCGTCGCTGCCTTGTGATTTTTGCAGGCTTCCTCTACCTCCTAAGTCCCTCAAGTGGTTCCAAGTTTGTGTCACCATCATTCTTGACATTATACCAGCATTCTAGGGAGTCATGTCCAAATATTAGACAATGGTTACAAAACCTGGGCTTCCGGTCATATTCAATCATTTGGATCTTAGGACCATAGGGAGTATCAATATCAATCTGGTCAGGTAGTGGTTGAGATGCATCAACCTCCACTAGTACACGAGCAAAGAAGACCTTCTCAAAGTGGGTTGTGACTTTGTCAGTGTATAATGGTTTCCCAACAGCACTTGCAAGCTTACTTAACACCTCTGCTAACCAGTAGCCTACTGGAAAACCAGGGAAACGAACCCATACAGGAATGGTGTTCAAAATGTCACTCTGAAAAAAAAAATCCACTTCCCAAGGCTTCAACACCATGGGCTTGTTTCTGTAGATATATGGTCCAGATTGTAGAACCAGATCCATATCCCTTTTGTTCAAGAACCGAAAAATACAGTAACCTTCAGAATGGACTAGGATTTGTGGTTTTGAGACAAAATTCCATACATGCATAACATAGCTCTCCATAGCCTTTTTAGTAGGGTTATCACCAATAATGTAGCCAATTAGAGAATTCTTCCAGTATTCCACCTGTGGTTTTAGATCCTCCTCACTAATGGTTACAACCTTACGACCCTCCCTGCTGGCTGGGGGAACAAATGACAGTGAGCTTCCCATTTGAGCATTCTGATTCCCTCGAACAACATCAGCAGCAGTTGGAAGTGAGACTACAGATTCCCCAATGTCTGAAAATTGCAATCTCCGCACAAGGTCACCATCTTGGCTATCAATATGTTACATTCCAGTACTTCCTTTGCATGTTGTGGATCTGTCGGTTGCAATGAAGGTGGGAGAAAGTCACCCAGAGTTAGTGGTTCGGGCTCTCTAGTTACCCCTGGATCTGGAGTAACGGTGTGCGAGTTTGTGCTGGTCGGCGAGGGCGGCGAGCCATTTCCAGCGGAGATAGCACCTTGCTAACGTGCGCCAGAAATGTACTGTTTTATTGGTAACGTGCACCGAGAGCACATCTCAAAAAGAGCATCATTTTGTAAAGAAAAGAATTTATGTTTTAAATCATTGGTATCGGCTCGTATTCTAGTTTCGGAGCCGGTACATGTCTTATATATAATTTTAGTTGAGCCTGTGAAATTTGGTGAGAAATAGAGTTGAAATGACGTGAATTGGACCTTATTTGAGAAAAATTAGAAAATTTGATGTTCTTAAGTAATTTCATGACTTTGATACTAAATTCATAGTTGTTGACGTATTTTGGTGATTTGAATGCACGGGCAAGTCCATATGATGTTTTTAGATTGGTGTGCGTGTTTGGTTTGGAGCCCACGGGCTCAGGTGAGCTTTGGATAAGCTTGGAATTTTCACTTGGGAAAATTGCAGGTTTCAGCTGGTAAAATCAGGTCTTGCGAAGCCTGGCTCGCAAATGCGACAAAATATCGCAAATACGAAAAATGGACCTGGGCAGCCTTAGTCGCAAATGCGACTGTTCTCTCCTAAATGCGATTTCACATTTGTGAATGATCTCTCGCAAATGCGATGATGACCAAAAATTTGATTAGTTCACAAATATGAAAGTGCCAGTTTCCCGTGGGCTCGCAATTGCGATATCTCAGACATGTATATTCATAACTTAGACGCATTTCAACCATTTTTCACACTCTTTCAAAACCAGAACAGTTTTGGGCGATTTTTCAAAGACAACTTCTCTTCCTAATCGACTGTAAGTCATTTCTAACTTATTGTTTTCAATCTTTAGCATCTTTTCACATGATTTCAACTCAACATCAGTAATTTTCATGGGGAAATTAGGTGATTTGGGTAGAACCTAGGTTTTTTAAATTTTGGAAATTTAGACCTCGATTTGAGGTCCGATTTCAATACAAATTATATATTTGGGTTCGTCGGGGAATGGATAATTGGGTTTTTGTTCGAATCTCGGGTTTTGACCATGTGGTCCTAGGGGAATTTTTTGACATATTGGGAAAAACTTTAGAAAACTTTTTTTTATGCATTAGAATTGGTTCATTTAGAATTTATTGATGTAATTAAGTAACTTGTGTCTAGATACAAGCGAATTGGTGGTGGAATCAAGAGGTGAAGAGATAGTTGAGACTTGAGTTGTTGTAGAAGTTTGAGGTAAGTGTTTGGTCTAACCTTATCTTGAGGGATTAGGCGTTTTGTCCTATTTGTTACGTGTTACTTGTTGAGTAGGACGTATAGGCCTGGTGACGAGTGTCTGTACGTTGGTGTCAAGCATGACCGTGAGTCTTAAATTGAAATTATTGTGATCTTAGCAAATACTACGAATGCCTACGTTGTTGATTCTCTATGTTGAGCACGGATTATGATTATTCTCGCGGAAATTACTTATGATTGAGTGTTGGTGCTAGTTGAGAAAGTTAGATGTTGGAACAAGTTTGGTTATAGATGATTTTTCCTTGCTGGAACGTATTTACTTATATTGTCGGTTCCCTTGTCGGGATAGTATTGTTTCTAGATCCCTAGTCGGGACTTCCTTTGTGATTGGTGTTGAACTGTATATGTGGATCGGGTTGCACGCCGCAATAATATTATATATGGATCGGGTTGCACGCCGCAACAATACTATGTTTGGATCGGGTTGCACGCCGCAATAATAAAATGATTGGATCGAGTTGCATGCTGTAACAATAATGAATGATATAGATCGGGTTGCACGCCGCAATAATATTTTTTATGATTTGGATTGGGTTTTGTTCCGCAACAATAGATAATAAACATGATTATTAATTGGTTACGAGTTCCTTATTCTTTTACTGTGAATTCTAAATTGTTCTTTTCGTTTCTCTTAAATTACTGTTGGTAAATGATATTTCCCGCATCATGTCTCCCTCCCATCTTTGGATATTCCCCGCATCATGTCTCCCTCCCATCTTTACTTGTTCATTTCTGTTTTATTTTCTGCAGTATATTACATAACTGCGCAGGTTTATTTGGTAGTCTGGTCCTAGCCTCGTCACTACTTCGACGGGGTTAGGCCAGAAATTTACAAGCACATGAAGTCGGTTATGCTAATACAACACTCTGCACTGTGTGCAGATCTTGGAGCAGCAGCTTTTGGACCACAACTTTGGATGGCTGCCTTAAGTCCAATCGGAGATCCCGAGATAGTCCTGCAGGCGTCCACAGGCCCCGTTGTTCTCTTCTATCTTTGTATTCTATTTTTATTTATTTCAGAGATAGATTGTATCTTTCTTTCCAAACAATTTCTTGTAGTATTCGTAGACGATACGTGATATTGTGACCTGGTTCCGGGTGGAGATGCACTTGATATTGGTGTACTTGTTATTGGCTAAGTTATCAAATTATGTCTTCTGCATGTATTTAATTATTGTTAATATCTCATAGTTGATCGCATGTTTATTTAAACTATTGAAAAAGGGCTAAATAAAAGAGTTAGTGAATCTATAATACTCTACTTGCCTAGCTTTCACGAGTAGGCACTATCACGACTCACGAAGGTGGAAAATCCGGATCGTGACAAGTTGATATCAGAGCTCTCGGTTATATAGCTCTCACAATTCACAAACAAATTTGGTAGAGTTTGAGGGATCGGTACAGAGACGTCTTTATTTATCTCTGGAGGATACAGAGTTAGGAAAAACTTCACATTTATTCTTTCATGTCGTGCGATTTGGTTTCTCAATGCAAATTGAATTTTTACTATGTTCTTTCGCAGATGGCGAGAACACGAACTTCCTCATCCATAGATCAGTTGCCTAAACCCCTAGCAGTGGCTCCCACAAGGGGTGGAGGGAGAGTCCGAGGTAGGGGCAGAGCTCATCCCAGTGCAGTAGCACGAGCCTTATGTTGACTTTGATGATGAGTTTCCGGCCCAGACAGTTCCGGTAGGCACAGCTTAGGTACCAGAGGGATTTATTGCTACCCCTATAACCTAGGATGCTATAGTCCATCTAGTTAGGGGTGCTTATCGGGCGGATTGGGCGGCTTTTTACTCTTAACGGGTTGGCTTAACGGTTATCGGCTTTTAAATGTATTAATCCGTTAGCCACCCGATAAGATATCGGGCGGATTGGTATCGGGTTAGCTCTTATAGGGCGGTTAATGGGCGGTTTATCGGCCTAACATACATGTTCACTAAATATCTCTTATTCTCCTCGTTTTAGAAATAATGAATTGCCATAAAAAATAATATTTTAGAGGAAATATGATGCATTCAATTTTCTTTGGCAGAGCCACTCAATTTGATTTCCGTTAGGAAATTAGCTTTACCATCTCCGGAATGTTGCCAAACAAGAGGATTACAACAAAAAATAAATTAATAATAGAACCAAAATATTTCTAGATCCCGAGAATAAAAATGCTTAGAAGTAGAAATAAACTTTTGTTAATCATTTTCAAGGGTTTTGGTTTTTGATATTTAATATATATAAATAAAAGTAAATTATATATATATATATATATATATATATATATATATATATATATATAATATTTATATTCTTAACGGGTTAACAGATTAGCCGTTAAGAAAATTGAATAATCCATCCCCAAACCGATAAGCCGTTAATAAAAAAAATTCAATCTGTTCCCCGTCCGTTAAGCCGTTAAGCTGTTAAGCTTCGGTTTGGATCGGTTTTTGGTTGCGAATCGGTTTTGAACACCCCTACATCTAGTGGGCCTTATGGAGAGTGTCACCTGGGCAGGCTTACTCCCTGTAGCACCAACCGTCTCTCAGGCTAGAGGAGGAGCCCTAATTCCTGCTACTCGCACTCTAGAGGAGATGGATCCCCGGTTTCAGTCTCCAGCAGCTCAGCCAGTGGAGGAGTTCAGCTAGGTGTGGTAGCTCAGATTGGTGATGGAGAAGCTATGTCCGCCGATGCTTTGTAGATATTGGACAAGTTTACCAAGCTCTTCACCACTACTTTCAGCGGTGCATCTTCTAAGGATCCCCAGGATTATATTTATACAGTTGTCATGAGGTTCTCAGGAACATGGAAATAGTGGAGACCAATAGGGTTGACTTTGCTACTTCGCGCTTGTCTGGATCTGTCAAGACTTGGTGGAGAGATTACTGTTTGGTTAGACCAACCAGATCACCAGCTTTGAGCGTCTCTAGCAGGGTTCTATGACTATTACTCAGTAAGAGACCATATTCATCGACTTGGCCCGTCACGCTCTTATCATACTTCCCACCGAGAGAGAGAGGGTGAGGAGGTTCATTGAAGTACTTATTCAGTCGATTCGACTTCAGATGGCTAAATAGACAGGGAGTGAGATTTCTTTTTAGGAGGCGGATAATGTGGCCAGGAGAATTGAGATAGTTCAATCGCAAGGGGGTGGTCAGGAGTCGGACAGGAGCCATCTCATTCAGGCAGATTCAGTAGTGCCTTGTCTGGAGGTAGGGATTCGTATGGTATAGCCCATCCTCCTAGGCGTTTTCCACCAGCATTTTAGGTTTCTCACCGCGCTTCGGGTGGCCGTGGTTCTCACATGTAGTATACTGATCAGCAACCCTACAATGCACCACCAGCTCCTAATTGTGCACCTCCGCTCCAGTGTTTTCGGGGTGGTCATTCAAGTCTCTAGGGTCAGTCTCAGTTTCCTCAGCTGCAGCACTCAGGTGGATACTTTAAGTGTGGTAAGTATGGTCATATTCGGAGGGCTTGTTCGAGAGTGGTGGGTACTCAGTCACAGCTGCAGGGTTCCCATGCCATAGTTCATGCACTGAGTGTTCCACATCCTGTACAGCCAGCTAAAGGTGGGGGTAGAGGTGCTAGAAGTGGAGATAGAGGTATTAGAGGTAGAGCTTAGGCCGCTAGGGATGGAGGCCAGCCAGCAACAGGCCTTCCCAATGATATAGTTCAGTGTGGTGGGACCCAACCCTGATGTTATGCCGTTCCAGCAAGGCCTGAGGCTGAGGCTTTTGATGCACTTATCACATGTACTGTTCTGGTTTGTAGCAGAGATGATTAATTTTTATTTGATCCAGGATCTACATACTCCTATGTGTCATCTTATTTTGCATCGTATCTGGTCATTTCTAGTGATTTTTGAGTGCACGTATTTATATGTCTACACTGGTAGGTGATTCTATTATGCTAGATAGAGTCCATCGTTCATGTATAGTTGTGATTGGGGGTCATCAGACTCGTGTAGATTTGTTACTTTTGGACATGGTTGATTTTGATGTCATGCTGGGATGGACTGTTATCACCTTACCACGCTATCTCAGACTCTCATGCCAAGATTGTGACCTTACCTTGCTGGGTTTGCCTCGTTTAGAGTAGAGGGGGACTCACTGGTTATTCTATCCGTAGTGTTATCTCATATGTGAAGGCTCGGGGTATGGTCGAAAAGGTGTGTTTGGCCTATTTGGCGTATGTTACTGATTATAGTGTTGCGGTTCTTTTTATTGATTTTGTGCCTATTGTTTGCGATTTCCCTGGGGTATTTCCTTCAGAACTATCGGGTATGCTACCCGATAGGGATATTTAATAATGCATTAATTTGGCTCCGAGCATTCAGCCTATTTCTATTCCATCGTGTTGTATGGCTCCACCTGAGTTGAAAGAGTTGAAGGAGAAGTTGCGATACTTGCTTGAAAAAGCTTTCATTAGACCTAGTGTTTCGCCTTGGGGTGTGCCGATGCTGTTTGTTAAGAAGAAGAACCGATCGATGAGAATGTTCATATATTACCGGTAGTTGAACAAGGTTACAATCAAGAATAAGTATCCATTACTGAGGATGGATGATTTGTTTGGTCAGCTTCAAGGTTCCAAGGTATTTTTGAAGATTGACTTCAGATCTAACTACAATCAGTTGAGGATTAGGGCATACGATGTCCCTAAGATAGCTTTCTGCAGTCGGTACAAGCATTATGAGTTCTTGTAATGTCATTCGGGTTGACAAATGCCGTATCAGCTTTTATGGATTAGTTGAAATGATGTTCAAGCCTTACTAGGATTCATTCATGATAGCCTTCATTGATGATATTTCGATCTATTTTCGTAGCCAGGAGGAGCATCAGCAACATCTTAGAGTGGTTCTTCAAACTTTGAGGGATAGTCAGTTGTATGCCAAGTTTTTGAAATGTGAGTTTTGGTTGAGTTTAGTTGCATTCTTGGATCATGTTGTATCATCAGAGGGTATTCAGGTTGATCCGAAGAAGATAGAGGCAATCAAGAACTAGCCTAGACCCACATCAGCTACAGAGATCCGGAGTTTCTTTGGTTTGGCAGGCTACTATCGTCGGTTTGTGGAGTGGTTTTCATCTCTTGCAGCCTCGCTAACCAGGTTGACCCAGAAGGGTGCCCATTTTATGTGGTCGGACGAGTGTGAGGCGATCTTTAAAAGCTCAAGACAGCTTTGACTACGCCACCAGTGTTGGTTTTGCCCATAGGTTCAGGGCCATATATAGGTCATTGTGATGCATCTCGAATTGGACTTATTACAGTGTTTATATAGGATGGCAAGGCCATTGCCTATGCTTCACGGCAATTAAAGATTCATGAGAAGTACTATCTGGTTCATGATTTGGAGTCAGAAGTCATTGTTCATGCGTGGAAGATTTGGAGGAATTATCTGTATGGCGTGGCATGTGAGGTGTTCACGGATCACAATAGTCTGTAATACTTATTCAAGCAGAAGGAGAAAAATTTGAGGGAGAGAAGGTGGTTAGAGCTGTTGAAAGACTATGATATCACCATCTTATATCATCTGGGAAAGGCCAATGTGGTGGCTGATGCTTCGAATAGAAAGTCAGCCAGTATAAGAAGTCTTGCTTATATTTTGGTCGGTAAGAGGCCGCTTGCTTTGGATAAGGCTTTGGCCAGTCAGTACGTGAGGTTGGATGTTTCTGAGTCCAGTTGTATGTTAGTTTTCACAGTCGCTCATTCCTTTTTATTGGAGTGTATCCAAGATCGCTAGTGTGATGATCCTCATTTGTGTATCCTTAAGGACATGGTACAACACGGAGGTGTCAAGCAAGTTACCTTGGGAGATGATGGAATTCTGAGGTTGTACGGTCGAGTCTGTGTGCCTAATGTGGATGGATACTGAGAGTTGATATTTGAGGAGGCCTATGGTTCCAGGTACTCTATTCATCCGGGCGTGCTAAGATGTATCAGGATTTACGGGAGAATTATTGGTGGCGAAGAATGAAGAAGGACAATGTTGCTTATGTGTCTCGATGTTTGAACTGTCAGCAGGTTAAGTACGAGCATCAGAGGCCTGGTGGTATGTTCCAGAAGATTGAGATTCCTGAGTGGAAGTGGGAGCGTATCACTATGGAATTCGTAGTTGGACTCCTACAGAATCAGAGGACGTTCGATGCAGTGTGGGTTTTTGTTGATAGGCTGACCAAGTAAGCACATTTCATTCATGTGGCAGTCCCCTATTCTTTCGAGTGGTTAGCTGAGATCTATTTCTAGGAGATTGTTCGTCTTCATGGCTTTCCCGTTTCTATCATTTCGGACCGAGGTACGCAGTTTATCTCTGATCTCATTTCTCCAGTCCCAGGCCAAATTGGTCACGTTTATCTTGTAATATCTATCCTTGTCCAATACCGAATGCATAAGTTGTATGACCTTACCGAAGTCTAATGCCTTCATTTTCGTGGACGATCCAAGATTAACCAGTGCGTCAAATTATGCATACTCTTCCTTCACGATGCACATAATTGCCCACTCCCTAAACTAAGGGAGCAGAGCCTGGACTTTCACTACATATTGTTGCATGTGTTCCTATTTAGCTTTGAAGATTTTTTAGACCTTATTTACTAATAATTGGGAGCCGCATTTGATTTCTGTGACCCCATAATCTAGTCTCCAGGCCAGCTCGAGTCCTGCAGTTAAAGCTTCATACTCTGCTTCATTATTAGTTAGAGTAACGGTTCTTATGTGCTGCATTAGGGTTTTTCTCGTGGGCGTGGTTAGCATTATGCCGAGCACGGACCCATTCACATTGGAAGCTCCATCCACAACTAAGGTCCAAGCTCCTGATGTCAATTATTTGACCATCACTACTTCTTTGGTAGCCGAAGGTAATAGTTTCGGACTAAAATCGGCCACTAAGTCAGTCAAAACTTGTGACTTAATCATAGTCATATGTTTATATTCTATATCGATTTCACTTATTTCGACTGCTCACTTGGCCAGGCTACCTGATAGTTTAGGTTTATGAAGTATATCTACAAGGAAAAGGTGTTCACCACTACTATCGAATGAAATTGGAAATAAGGTCTAAGTAGTCAAGCGGCGACACAGGTGCGAAGACTTATTTTCAAGATGTGGGTAGCGAGTTTCTGCTCCTATTAAATTTTACTGACATAATAAATAGGTGATTGCGTACCTTCATTCTTATGGACTAAAGCAACACCAAGAACGATAAATAGATCAGTAGATGTTTGCCTTCTCTAGTTTTGACAATAATGGAGGACTCGACAAATAACTTTTCAAATCCTTCAAGGCCCGCTGACATTCCGGAGTCCATTCTAAGTTGTTCTTCTTTGACGAGTAAAAAGAAATAATGACATTTTTTTTTGAAGACCGTGAAATGAAACTGCTCAAAATGGTCAGTCTCCCTGTCAACCTTTGAACCTCTTTCAAGCTTGATAGCTGGTCCAGGATGTCTTCGATGTCCTTAATTTTACTGGGGTTAACCTGATCCCATTTTGCAACACCAATAATCCCAAGAACTTATCGATGCTTAGCACGAATGCATACTTCTCAAGGTTAAGCTTCATGTTGTACTTCCTTAAAATGTAAAGGTTTCTTGCATTTGTTTAAGATGATCACTTGCATTCAAACAATTAACCAACATATCATCAATGTAAATCTCCATAGTTATTCCTATTTATTTCTAAGATATGTTGTTTATGAGCCACTGATAAGTGGCTCCGATGTTTTTTAGCCCAAAAGGCATCATATTATAACGATATGTGCCAAAGTTCATTATGAACGAAGCTTTTTCGTGATCCTCCGAGTTCATCTTAATTTGGTTGTATCCGGATTAAGCATCGAGGAAACTCATTAACTCGTGCCCCGCCATCGCATCTATCACTTGATTAATATTTATCAACGGGAACGTGTCTTTTGGGAACGCCTTATTAAATCCTCCAAGTCCATTGCGGGGACTGCACAAGGCGTGCACTTAACACTCAGAACGTGGAGTGGAAAACTCGATTTCTCTATTGTGCCCATGGATGACTTCAAGATGATCCTTGGCATGGAATTCTTCGACCAAGCCCATGCCTTCCCGCTGCCCGCCACAAACTCCTTAAGCATACTTGACGGGAGAAAGTCATGCATGGTACCCGTAGAGAGAGGCAAGCCCGAGGAGAAGACACTCTCCGCCATGCAATTCAAGAAGGCTTTCAAGAAGGACCCAAGCTTCTTGGTCTCCATTCGGGAACTGAACGAGGAAGGAAAATGCGGAATGTCGCCAAGCCAAGTCCCTCCACAAATTCAAGCCACCCTTAACAAGTACAAGGATGTGATGCCGCCAGAACTTCCGAAGAAGCTCCCACCTCGGTGAGAGGTAGATCATGCGATCGAGCTGGAACAAGTCGCAAAGCCACCAGCCTTGGCGCCCTACCGCATGGTGCCACCCAAACTCAAGGAGTTGCGGAGACAACTCAAAGATTTGCTGGATGCGGGATACATCCGCCCCTCAAAGGCCCCATTCGGTGCACCAGTCCTCTTTCAAAAGAAAAAGGATGGATCACTACGGATGTGCATCGACTATAGAGCACTCAACAAGATCACCATCAAGAACAAGTATCCGATTCCATTGATTGCGGACTTGTTCGACCAGCTTGGCAAAGCGCGGTACTTTACCAAACTCGACTTACGCTCCGGGTACTACCAAGTGCGCATCACCGAGGGAGATGAACCGAAGATGGCTTGCACTACAAGATATGGGTCTTTTCAGTTCCTTGTGATGCCTTTTGGACTTACTAATGCACCCGCCACATTTTGCACGCTTATGAACAAGGTACTCCAACCATTTCTCGACCGCTTCATAGTCGTGTACTTGGACGACAGAGTGGTGTATAGCACCACACTCGAGGATCATGCTCAACATTTGCAACAAGTCCTCCAAGTACTCCGAGACAACGAGCTCTTCCTCAAGCTAGAGAAATGCTTGTTTGCCCAACAGGAAGTGGAGTTCTTTGGTCACAAGATTGCGAGTGGGAAGACAATGATGGAGAACACGAAAGTAAAGGCCATCCTTGAACGGGAACCTCCCTCGAAAGTGCCCGAGCTTCGCTCATTCCTTGGGATGGTGAATTACTACCGCCGCTTCATCAAGAGCTATTCGGCTAAGGCAACACCCTTGACAGATATGCTTAAGAAAAATAGAGCGTGGCATTGGTCCGAAAAGTGCCGATGCGCATTTGAAGAACTAAAGAAGGCAATTTCGGAGGAACCCATCCTTGCACTTCCGGACCACACAAAGCCCTTCGAAGTCCAAACAGATGCCTCAGATTTCGCCATATGAGGAGTCCTGATGCAAGACGGCCACCCTATAGCATTCGAGAGTCGAAAGCTAAATGACACAAAACGCCGCTACACGGTGCAAGAAAAGGAGATGACATCCATCATCCATTGCCTAAGAGTGTGGCGACATTACTTGCTTGGCTCACACTTCACGATCATGACGGATAACGTAGCGACAAGCTACTTTCAAACACAAAAGAAGTTGAGTCCGAAGCAAGCACAGTGGCAAGATTTCCTTGTAGAATTTGATTATCGGCTCGAGTACAAGCCAGGGAAAGCCAACGTCGTTGCGGACGCTCTAAGCCGCAAGGCAGAATTGGCAATACTTAGCATGAGCCAACCGAAGTCCGACCTTGTCTCACGCATCAAGGAAGGCCTCCGATAGGATCCGCTAGCAAAGAATCTGCTGGAGCAGGTGCTCGAGGGAATGACAAGGCGCTTTTGGCAAGAGGAAGGAATCCTCCTCACCAAGGGAGATCGGCTATTTGTGCCTAGGTGGGGAAATTTACAAAAAGAAGTTATCAAGGAGTGCCATGACTCCAAGTGGGCTGGTCACCCAGGAATCGAGCGTACCATCGCACTAGTCCAAGCCTCGTATTTTTGGCCGCACATGAGGGATGACATCGAGGCATATGTGCGAACTTGTCTTGTGTGCCAACAAGACAAGGTAGATCATCAACTTCCAGCGGGACTATTGGAGCCGCTACCACTAGCATCAAGAACATGGGAGAGTATCTCCATGGACTTCATCAGTTCACTGCCCAAGTCTGAAGGTTGCGGAAGCATCATGGTCATTGTCGACCATTACAGCAAGTATGCCACATTTATCGCCGCACCCGCCGATTGCAAAGCGGACGAGGTAGCCCGACTATTTGTCAAACAAATTGTGAAGCTTTGGGGAGTTCCAAGGAGCATAGTGAGCGACCGAGATCCTCGGTTCACTGGACGCTTTTGGACAGAACTCTTCAAAATGTTGGGGACCGATCTCAAGTTCTCGACAAGCTTCCACCCACAAACGGATGGGCAGACCGAGCGCATTAATGGCCTCCTCGAGATGTATTTGAGGCATTATGTGAGCGCTCATCAGTTGGATTGGGTGAAGTTACTCGACATCGCCCAATTTTCATATAATTTGCAGCGAAGTGAGGCTACGGGCAAGAGTCCATTCGAGATCATCATGGGATTCCAGCCCATAACCCCCAATGCCATAGCCTCGAATTATGAAGGAAAAAGCCCTGCGGCATATAAGCTCGCCCGCGAATGGCATGAGGAAGCGGACATCACGCGAGCCTACCTCGACAAAGCCGCAAGAAAAAATGAAGAAATGGGCGGATACAAGGAAACAGCATGTTGAGTACAAGGAAGGTGATCAAGTTATGATCAAGCTCCTACCCCAACAATTCAAGACATTACGGAAAGTCCACAAGGGGTTAGTGAGACGCTACGAGGGACCCTTCCAAGTTGTTCGACGTATGGGCAACGTCTAGTATCAACTCCAACTTCCTCCAAGACTCAAGATCCATCTGCTCTTCCATGTGAGTCTTCTCAAGCCATATCACGAGGACATGGGAGACCCAAGTCGCGGAAAATCGAAGCGTGCTCTAACCGTCGTTGTCACCGCATTCGACAAAGATGTGGACTACATCATTGTGGATCGCGTGGTTTCGAGAAGGGGCGTGCCAGCACATAACGAGTACTTGGTAAAGTGGAAAAACCTTCCCGAGAGCGAATCCACGTGGGAACGGGAAGAAGATTTGTGGCAATTCGCTGAGCACATCAAGAATTTCAAGCACGAGAGCGCGATGGGGACGCCGCGAGCTTAGGTGGGGCAGGATGTTGCGGACAGCCCAATTTGATAGCCCAATCGCTCACAATCTTGGGCTAGAGATCCAACACAAGGCCAAGAGTCCTAGCTTGGCCCAATTCCGGAAAGTTCTAGGCAACTCTAGCCCATTTGACCTTGTAAATACTCTAGAATTCTCCATAGAATTCCAGCACATGTACATAGCTAGAAATCTCTAGACTCTCTAGAATTCTCTATAGAATTCTAGCACATGTACCTAGCTAGAAAGTCATAGAATTCTCTAGACTCTCTAGAGCTTGGCAAGCCTCCCCTATAAATATGGGATGGCATTTGGCATTTGCATAACACAACAACAAGAAGAAAATACTACAACAAGCAACTCAAGCATTGTAATTCTCTCTTAGTGCAATACAAGTTCCTCATTTGGCTCCATTGCTTTCTTCTCTAGTTCGAGAAGCTCTAGGCTTACTTAGCAACCTTTGGCAAGTTGTCTAAGTGCCGCACGGGTTAGCTGTGCAAAATACTCATCCCATGACAATGAGGACTATTAAAAAGGCACCAACAACAATTTTTTGGCTGTCATCTTCTTCCTGATTGTTCATCCTTCATTGTTGAACAAAAGTGAGTTTTTCTTCTTTGCTTTTTCTCTCTCTCTCTCTCCAACATTTTCTGTCCAATTTTTTCCCTCTCTCTTCAATATTTTCCGTCCAAGTCTTTCTCCCCTCCCCTATCTTCTTTGTTTGTTTGTTCCCTCGAATTCGAAACTTTATCATGAATTTAGAATCACCTGTCCAATTCAAATCTCTTTTATAATTTAATTATATGTCCTTTTTGTAGAAGGAAAACCCATTAAACTATCAAAAATACCAATAAACCAAAAAAGGGTCAACCAAGACTCAGGCTATGTGCCTTTACAATAAATTCAACTACTGTTAAACCAAGACTCAGGCTAAGTGCCTTCGCCCTCAAATTCAATAAGATTCAACAGCAATTGGACTGGGACTCAGGCTACGCGCTTTTTCCATGAAATCAAGGCTATGTGCCTTCGCCAGTAAGTTCAACTACGGTTGAACCAAGACTCAGGCTATGTGCACTCTCCAGTAAGTTCAACTATGGTTGAACCAAGACTCAGGATATGTGCCTTCGCCAGTAAGTTCAACTATGGATGAACTAAGACTCAGGCTATGTGCCTTAGCCAGTAAGTTCAACAACGGTTGAACCAAGACTCAAACTATGTGCCCTCGCCAGTAAGTTCAACTACCGTTGAACCAAGAATCATGCTATGTGCCTTCGCTAGTAAGTTCAACTACGGTTGAACAAAGACTTAGGCTATGCGCCCTCGCTGTCAAATTTATCAAAGTTCAACTACGGTCGAACTAGAACTCAAGCTATGCGCCTTTTCCTTCAATCTTAAAAAAACTCGACTACGGCCGAACCAAGATTCAAGTTACGCACCTTCGCCATTAAATCTAACAAGTTCGACCCCCGTAAGTTCAACTACGGTTGAACCATGATTCAGGATATGCGCCTTCGCCATCAAAATCGACAAAGTTCAACAACAGTAGAATGGGGACTCAGGCTACGCGCCTTCGCCACCAAATCTAACAAGTTCAACCCCGCTCGAATTGAAGGATAGACACCTTTGTCCCAGAAACTAACAAGCTCAACCACAGTTGAACTAGGACTCAGGCCAAACACCTTCATCATAGAACTCAGCAAAACTCGACCTACGATGAATCAAGGCATATACTAGGCACACTCGCTAGTCAAGTAAGTACTCCCAACTCGAACTAAGATTCAGGCCACGTAAAGTTCAGCCCCGATCAAGCTACACGGCCGCGCTTTTTACCATCTCGGCCAGTAGTTCGATCACGCTCGAACTGGAACTGAGGCTATGTGCCGCTATCGCCAAGAAGCGGCTCGGAATTGCTGAGGCTATGTGCCGCTATTTCAAAGCAACGGCTCCGACTCGCTCACACGAAGTCGAAAAAAAAGTCACCAACAATAAAAAATAAACATTCCTACCAGAGTCAAACTTAAAGACATAACTTAGAGCCACAACCTCACTCTCTAAAGCATCCACTTTCCCACTCCAGGCCGAAGCGGCCTCTGCCTCCTTTGCTTGGCCCCGATGCCCGCACTCAACTGCAGCCTTTCATCCCGCCTTGAGTTCCTCATCGTTCTAACAAAGCTGCTCCTTGAGGCGCGCGTTCTACCAAGTATTTGCTGCAACTAAAGCTCCCGCCTCGAAAGCTCCTCGACCAAGGTTGGGTTATGGGGGTCGCCCCTCAAGCGCTCACACATCTCTCAGTACTGATTTCGGTAGCGGCGGTACTTCTCCATCACCCGCAAAAATATCCCCGAGCGGGCGTTGGATCGATGGATGCTCTCCACCTCCAACAAATAAGACTGCAAAGCAAATACAACGATTAAGATAAAGAATAAACTAAGGCAAGGAAAAAATGGACCAAGGTCATAATACGTACTCTGAGGCACATCATAGCCACTTCATTCATTAGTACGATATCCGTGACTTCCCTCAACAATGCATTCTCAGCCTCAGAGCATAGCACCTCGAACAACGACACCAAGCTATTCCCTTGGAGTAATAAGTTTGACTCCATGGGAACCTCAATAAAATAAGATCGCCATTTGCACGCACCGTTGAATTGGTGAAGCCTTCTCGTAACATAAGGACATCGTTGGGGTCCAAGTTGGATTCAGAGCCATACTCATCTACAACACCCCTTCCACCTTCCACCGCCAAAGGGGCGCTTGATTCACAAACAATAGCAGTCGCTGAGGAACTGCCTCCCATATTCTGGAACCACCAACTGAGTCGCTGAAGCGACGATATCATCATGGCCTAAGCCAAGCGGGGCAACCCCCACTATTTTTTCTCCCTCAAGGGCAGGCGCCGCAACCGCACTCCTCTCCCTATCCGCTTGGGGGGGAGTCCACATTAATTACCACAGCTGGAGCCGGTGTGAACACGACCCTCTATCTCACCGGTGGCCTCTCCTCCTCCTCCTCATGTGAGGGAGATTCCGCTCTAGGGCGCACAACCCCTGATGGCCCCTCGTCTCAAAGTGCGGCCCGTGTTGTAGAAGAAGCCACTGAATATTCAAATAATGCCACCCTCGGTACTGAGCGTGGCATCGCTACTGTAGTAAGTCGAGAAATTGCACCCAACCGATGGTAGGCCAACTAAGGGGCCCTGATGCAGCGTGCCCTCCCTGATTATCAAAAAACAAAAGCTGATAAACATAGTTGAAACAGAGTGGGACAGAAGAAGAAGTCAACTTTGTACCTGTCATAGGCCTACGGCCATGCCTTACCCAGACAGATGCCCACATGCGTATCCCCTACCGCATGGGGAAGCACGGCCTATACCCACTCACGTATCCCAGCTAGCGGAGGTGGTGGCGACTTTTCAGCTACAAAATTGACACAAGTTAAAGTTTACAAGCACAAGACGTAGAAAGGGAAAAAAAGAGAGTTCGACGATTATAAAAACATATGTGCATGGTTCCAAGCCTCTAGGAACCCAGGTAGGGACACCACTAAATGATTAGTCCTGATATAAAAGAAATTCCCAAAAGGCCGAAGCCCGACCTCGTCATCCAGTTCTACGGTCAGGCCCCTCGACCCACGAGGGCGTGCTTGAATCATGGTACTGCGGACTCTCTAGGGAGCGTAGAGACTAAGCACGTGCTGCAGCGTGACCTCCCTACCGGCCAACTCCGCATACATAAACATCGCCAGTAATTTGTAAAGAGAAGGAGCAAGCTGACCAGGGCACACCGCGTAACAACAACAAAAATCAACTACCAACATGGGGAGCGGGAGATAGAATCCCAACTTGAAGGGATAGACATAGAAGACGCTGTATCCCCTGTGGTTGGTGTGTACCCTCTCTTCGCTCCTAGTGAGAATGATGCTGGCATAGTTGGGGATGCCCCACTGTTCCCGTAGTTGGGCCATCCTAACTTCCCCCATTAACGGGGCTTCATCCATCCGATCCTCTCCGCCATCAATAGTGAAGTCAAACATCAGGCCTCCGGGTAGCGATACTATCTCATCAACCGAAGGAACTCCATCGATCTCCACCGATCCTGCACCTCCCATTGCCGGAGATGGTCCATCGATCACCGGAAAGTTAACCGAAAATTCATCGGAAGAACGTTTTGAGAGGAACTTCCTACCATTACTGATTGACTAACAAGAACAAAATAATTTTTGATGGGCAAGATGGAGGTTATAACCATCGAAGAACGAAGATGAAGATGAATTAGCAAGAAGAAAAGTTTCTTCAAAATCTCTCTCAGACCAACAATAAGAATATGAGAAATAAATGTCTCAACCCTTTATTTATAAGCACACAAGTGGCTTTTACGACCCCAATAGCCATAATTAACTACATGATCAACTGCAAAACGGTTTATTTTTACAGAAACGTGCATCATTATGACAGGCTCCATGAAGCGACTTTTCAGTCACTAACCAGTGTCTCGTTGTCGAAACGTTCATAACAACCTACAGATGCTCAGGAGATGTTTCGTACGCCTTGGAAATTTTGGACGTCGCCAAAAGCGTATCAAGCGTTCTGTCACCCTCCTCGGCCGCACAACATACGACCCGTGTGTCGTGATCGACGGTTACGCTCCCAAGCAAACGTATGTTTCAAAGCACAATGAAGCTCGGCCTCACTTGAATTAATGTAAAAGGCTAAATGCCTTCGCCAAAGAGGAGAGTTCGACCTTGATCGAACGACGACTAGATAACACAATAATAAAACACTAACACTCTACAAGGCTAAGGCCATATCCAGTGTGTAAACGGCTAAGGGCGTCGACAGTATTAAGGTTAAAGACCATCGCCAAAGAGAATTCAGTCTCGACCGAAGCAACAATTGACCTCCCTATCCGAGTTTCTTGAACAACAGTCGATGAAGTCCACTAATCGAGCTCGGCCAAGGCACGACCTCAATAAGTGGAGGGACTAACTGTATGGATCGGAATTCGAGCCCACGATAACTAATAAAGTTAATTTCGGTTTAAGCTAATTCATGATAAATAAGTTGTATGCCCACTCAGAATTAACGGTATTTAACCCTTATCTGATTCGACCAACAAGGCCACGACCTATTCACCATCATGAAGGCGAACCCACAACGTGGTCACGACCACTTGTTGACTGCTCATGAAGCTCACAACTATAAATACCATGAGAGGAAACCCTAAAGAGGGACTTTTCTGGGCCTCTATTCACGAGAGAGAGAAAAGACACAACGATACCCATATTACGGGAAAGTGAAATACCATTGTAAGCCTCTGAACCTCTACATGGAGACACAGACCAAACTAATATTATCAATAAAAGCTTATAATGCTTCTTCTCCTGATTCAGAGAACTTATTTTTCGTTTCTTTCATTTGGCCCAATGGATTATTACGGTTTGCTATGATTTTCCCTTGATTTATTTGTATTGTTTCACACTCATAAAGTATATGACGACTTTTGAGTCAAACAGTTAAGATATCAAGTGATGGACAAAATTACTTTTTTCGTCTCATATTATATATCGTGTTTTTCTTTTACACATCTCTTAAGAAATATTAATTAGCAAAGAGAATGGACTGTTCTATCCTTATTCATGTCTTAAAATATAATATTTTTTTATTAAATATTTATTTTATTTATGTGTAATCTCTATCTTCAAAAATAATTATTATTAAAGATTAAAAAAGAATAAACAACCAATTTTATCTTAAACTTTTAAAATAATAAATAATTTAAAATAACTTTTTTTGGTAACCACACGAAGGAAGTATTGTATAGTGAAAAACTGACTGGAACAACAACATACTAATTACTATTAACTTAAAATAAAAGGGAAATCCCTTACAACTTGAGTCGCTTTGCGGCTAGTCCGAGGACAGGCTGTCCGTGAACCGATACGACAATGATTTAGCTGAACAACCCCGCCACCGTCACTTGCCTTTTCATTTACCCATTTAAAAACAAAAATTTTTAAAAGAACATATCGTGTTGCCATTTTAATTGAGAATACCTATATTACATTTCAGTCTAACTTTCTTAGGCCTCGTTTATCTATAGTTTTTTTTTTAAAAAAAGTTTAAAAAATATATCTGTCCATCAAATTTTGCCATTTTCTTAATATTTTCTCAAGTGAAATGCATGTTCAAATATAATTTTAAATTTCAAATTCAATTTTTTCAGCTTAACTCCAAATACTATTTTTTTTTGTCCAAACGCCTAGTTAATTAATAAAATCAACTCACAAACAATAAATATACGACATAACATAAAAGAAACAATATATTAGTGATAAGTATTTTTCCTGAAAAACATTGGTAAAGATTGATTTTTTTCCCCTTCAATTCATCATTAAAAATTAAGTTAATAAACTCTTAAAATCTTGTAATTTTTATCCAATGAAAATATAAAAATAACGTACATATCTACATATTAGTTTGTTCAATTCATTTTCATTCCGCCAAAACTCAATTTAATCTGCCCATTTGTCACTACTACAGATACGACATATTTTTGTAACACTTCAGCACCTAATTTGTTTATTTAAGAAAATGTTTGATGCATATCTCAATTAAGTATATAATTTTTAACCAAAAAATATTTGTGTAGTTGGCACCTAAATAACACGTCTTTTGTCAATTGGCTGAAATTTGTTTGTGTTGTTGTTGGATGAGCTGTATATTTCTGCACTATGGTCCATTTAATAAAGAGGATACTTCAATTTGTCTTTATGATATGTTCAATCAATATTAATTTTGAGACTTATGTTTTAAGTTTTGCTCTTTCATTTTTCTTAGATAATTTTTTTTATATATTTTTCTATTTCTACTATTTGATAAACACCATACTGAACAAATACAATCCACTAATCTTAATTAGATGCTAAAAAACAAATTAGTATAAGTATATATCTTGCTTAGCTCGAATCTCAACTCTAATTGGTTCGTGGATAACTATGACAACCGCTAAAGTAGTTAAATATTGAATGCGTTAGAGATATATCCTATTTTTTTCCGGTCAAATATGAATCCGATTATATCTCAAATATTCTTTAAAGTTGTTAAATATTGAATGCATTTAGATATGAGTTCTATTTATTTATCAAATATGTAGATATTGAATACAATGGAGTCATCTATTGATATTTATTATTATTATTATTATTATACGGTTAAATTAAAACAACTGGATCAATTTATTATTTGATGTAAATTTCTTTATTTAAAAAAAGAATAAAAGATAGTGATAGTATTTTTACAAATCATATATTTATCTTCCAAATGAACATTTATACGAGAAATCATCCTAATCAAAACTTGAGCTTGACCTTCAAAAATCATTGGAAAAAAAAATTACTCAGTGTACAAACAAAAAAACTAATCTAAAATTAATAATTACAAACTAATACAATGTGTATATATAAAAAATATGTGCATTCATTTGTTAATATAAACAATGAATACATGTAATTACCTTTCATAATTATTGTGAGTAATAATAATAATTATCATATGGCTAAAATTAATGCTTGAAACATAGTGATTTACTCTATAACAATCCATTAAAATTTAGTGGGACAACAAAACCGTCTAAGAAAGACTTTCCCGTGTTTCTTGGAATTCCTCTTTCACCTTTTCCTTTTTATTATTCACGGGGTTTATCCACACTCTAAATATTAAAAAGGGAATAAGGAAGGAGAAAAATATCAAACTTTTAAGGCATTAAGCCTAAAATTTTAAGGGCAAAAAATTATGATCAAAATAATATATATTTGATAGTCATATATATATATATATATATATATATATATATATATATATATATTCTAGACGACTATATAGAGTTATTTTTTTAAATTTAAAATTTAGTGGGTTATAGTAACAATGTAGGGGAAATATGCCAATAGTTTGCAAAATCTCCAACAACCAATCAAATCCAAATGTATAATGTGAACAAGTAAATATCATTTCCACTATTTAAAAAAAAAATACAGTTGTATATACAATGTATTATGTATATACATTTTGTCTCTTCATTTTCGAAATCAAATTTTGGGTAGAAGTAATTTCTGACCTTTTCTTAAAATTATTATGTCTATATCCAAACTGAATTTTTCTTGGCCTTATATATAGTAATAGTATTACAATTGAAGAAAACATGAAATTTAGCAGCAAACCACTTAGTGGGACCTACTTACGAGCAAAAAGTCTACTTCTTTCTCCAACTTATTTCATTCTTCTGTCTCCAATTCAACTCAATTTTCTCTCTTCCTTTTCTTTTTACTCTCTCCTAAATTCAAGATTTTCAGTGTCTTGCTAAACCTTTGAAAAATTATAGGCGGGTTTGAAGTGTTTTTGAGGATTTGCTTTGGAGATCATCTTATCTGGGTTGCTTTAACTGTAAGTCATAAAAAGAGAATCTTTGTCACTTCATTTCTTATGCTATCTGCTTTGCTTTATTTTTTTCTTGGAAAAATTTAATCTATGTAATTTCATTTCTGTTGATATTTATTTTTGCTGATTGTTAGTTATGCCAAAACGGAATGTTCATTTGTGAAATCAAGAGTTGAAATCTTCTTCGGTATGAGCTTAATTATACTGTTACACTGTTTAAATTTGAGTGATTTTATGGATAAATTTAATGTTTGTAAGTTATTTATTAGTGGCATCTGTGTTGCCTGATTGTTCTTGGAGCCAAACAATGGCTAATTTCTTTGAGAAGTCATGATCTCGTAGTCTTCTTACCCTCTTTAAATTGAATCATTTCTTGGGAAATATTGCTGCCTTGTTTTTTTTTTTTCACGGTTTGTTTGGGATTGAGGCATAGTTGACATTGTTGTTGCATCATAAGTTGTTGACTTGTTCAGCAATTTATTTCTGTTGTTGATGACTAGAACTGTCTTTCACTATTTTGGTCGCTGTAGTCAAAGAACTGATTCTCGTAATCAGTGACTTAAGGAGAAGTATTACTTTCTGAGTTGAATAGTTTAAGCTGTTCAGAAAAGTTTGAGGAGAGATAATCTTCTCTTGAAGGTCTAACTTTTTAACAATGTATTGATTTGACAATGAAAATTGAAAATTGGATACTTCTTAAACCGCTGCATGATCTTTTAGGATAATTCCGAATACTGATTCTGATGCATCATGGTTTCCAGTAATTCTATACGAAAAAACTAATTACATTGACAGATGATTGAGAAGAGGCACAAGTTGATACTTGTTGATTTGGATAGTTTGGAATCTTTCATCTGGGTGATGAGTTGTTCAGTCGCTATATGTTCATTAAGTAAGTTTGTCTGAGTGTTAGATAGGACGAGGGACCTTTGGGAAACTCATCCTTGATTGTAGAATGGGTTGATAGGATGACTTAACCTTTTTTCCTTATCCCAAATATGCAACTAATCAATCTAAGGGGATATGACCAGTGGCGGATGTACTCATTAAAATTGAGTGCTCGAGCACCCATTAACCTCGACGCAGAGTATGTATTGTTATATAAAAAATTTGAGAAAACGTATAAAAATTTACAATAGCACCCATTAATTTTATGTACAAAAAAAATTCAGCACCCACAAACTTGAATTCCTAGATCCGCCACTGGATATGACGGTCGTGCTCGTCTTGGACTTGGCCATGCCTTTTGGGTCAGCCAGGCTCATGCGACGCCGACGTGAATAAGGAATGTCTTTAGCTAAGGGTCTATCGGAAACAACCTCTCTGAACTCCCAGGGTAGGGGTACGATCTACGTACACACTACTCTCCCCAGACCCCGATTGGGAAAATATACTGGGTGTGTTGTTGTTATTGTTAGTCAATCTAAGGGGATGCTTCAATTTATATTTATATCTACAAGATGAAAGCCTCATGGGTTAAGAACAAAGTATATTTCTTTATGCTTATCAAAAGAAATATGGTCTTTCTCATTTGAAAGAAATATCACTGCAAATCTGCAGGTTGAAATATTCCTGGGATCAGATGTAATACGTGTTACTGCACTGGTGCTCTGACAAGATCGAGTTGAAGCATGAAGAAACTAGAAAATGAGAATTCTGTGAAATTTGATGGTGGAAATTCTGGTATGTTATCCCAAATTTGTGGCGAAATATAAGATAATACAACTTGCTTGATAAGTCTGGCTGCTTCATTGTGTAGCAGTAACAGCTCTTTCTTTGCAAATATGCTCTCCTTTCTTTATCTCATAATTTAGGCCGTCATTTTCATTTTCTTCAACATTGCCTCATGTTGGTCCCTTATTTCTCCTACCATTCAGGTGCCTTTTCAGGTGATGCTAGCTCAGATGGGAGGTTAGTTGTAATTTAGTTATGTTAATATCTGTTTATGCTGAGCTTAAGATGTCTTTTTTTCTTGGGAAATGAGGAATTTTCTGACTCATGTTGTTGTGGTTTTAATTTTGGTTTTGATCTTTTCAGGGTTTATATTGATGAATGTAGCACAGACAGCAGTCAAGAGGAGTCATGTTCCACCATGCGCACAAGAAGGGATGCAGAACTCATGAATGGTAGTCGTAAGGAAACCAAAAGTAGAAAAATTGAAGGGGATGATGACGAAGAATCTGGAATCTCTTTTAGTTATGAACTGGATCAGTTCTGGGAGCCCCCAGAACCAGAATGTTGGGATGATGATATGGAAGACAGCGTGGCTAATTACGATAATGATGAATGTGGCGATGACCTGAACTGGGGCAAGCCAACTTCCTTAATAAGCCTCGGAGAAGAAGGTTCGTGGAGCTACAAATTTAAAGAGGAAAAGCAGAAGGCATTGGAAGAAGTGATGAATGGGAAGCTTAAATCCCTTGTTAATGACCTTCTTAAATCTTTTGGTGTCGGCTCCTCAGCGTGTGACAATTGGGTTGATATAGTCACCTCATTGTCGTGGGAGGCTGCTTCATTTGTGAAGCCTGATTCTGCTGAAGGAAAGGCTATGGATCCTAATAGATATGTGAAGATAAAATGCATAAGAACTGGTTCTCCCAGCCAAAGGTATTACGAACAACTATGTGTCTCACATTTATTGATTTTTCCTAATTTCCTTTCTTTGTTCAGCTTAGCTCTTGGACTGTCAAAATGCCGGGCTATGTGTTTCCCAGAGAGAGATATTTCTTCTCTATTTATGAAGTTGGGGGTAGTAGTTGCCACTGAATGTTATTGATCCTACTCATTATTTGGTTTCCTCTGCCATGCCTTCACTAAATGTCTTTGATTGAATATCTGTTTAAATTTAGTTATTCATATTCCAAATATTTACCTTTTTGGGCTGTCCTAAAGTGGAGTCCCATCTTCTTAAATTTCTGAATGCGGTATTATTTCGTAGGTTATATGGGACCATTTTTATTCTTTTAAAATCTCCAAGTTTCTCAGAAAGTAACATTACCTCTAATTTTGAACTTACCTTTTAAATACTATACAATTTGCATTCTTCTCCTTATCTGTATTTTTGTTATCTAAGACTAAATTTAAGACGAAAGGGGGACACAGACTTACGTTGTAACTTGTCATGTTTATAGTCAATTTATCAGAGGCCTGGTCTTCAAAAAGCATGCTGCTCATAAGCATATGCCAACTAAGTTTGAAAAAGCTAGGTTGCTGTTGATTGAGGGTGCGGTAGGTCTCTCTTCAAATGAGTTGTCATCATTTCATGCAATGAAAGAGGTAAACAAAAACCTCCCTTAATGTTTGGGATAAAAAAAAAGAGTTTATTCTAGTCTTTGATCATGTGTTCATTATCAATTAATAATGACAGGAGAAAGACAATGTGGTGAAGTCTATCATTGAAATCCTAGAGAGGTACCATCCAAATGTGATATTAGTCGAGGAAACTGTTTCTCGTGACATACAAGAGTCTATCCTTAAGAAAGGATGGACACTAGTCTTTGATATGAAAAAACATCGCCTGGAGAGAGTTGCTCTTTGCACTGTTTCACCAACATTATCTTCTGAAATCTCGGCTGGCCACAAGCTCAGACAGTGTGATTCCTTTCATTTTCAAAGGTTTGTAGAGGAACATGACACTTCTGCCAATGGTGGAAAAAGGCCTAGCAAAACACTGATGTTTATTGAGGGCTGTCCTACTCATCTGGGATGCACGGTGAGTCACATTCTCTATGTTTGTTTTAGTGACACAGAATATCATAATAGGGATTATTGAGATTATTGATAGTTGGGACATGAGTTCCATTGTTGTTTCATTGCTCAAGAGATACCAAAAATATGAGAAGAGTCAGTTTTGCATCCCTTTGGCCAGGACATTTACATCGATATGGGTTTTTGTCTTTTGTGAATGCAACTGTATTAAATGGATGAAATACCACAATCTTATGAATCTTTGTGAAAAGAACTGGCATAGGTCATGCAGCTTATTGACTTACCTCATATACGAACAAATAGTCAAGCTACTATTGCTTTTGGAACTTCAGCTGCCTACTTAGTCTAAATATGAGGAAAGGAACTAAGGTGTTTATCTGAAAATGGCCTTTTTCTGGTTCATCGCTCCATTTTCCATTAGTATTATCTTGATATTCACTGATTCATATCTTTGCCTTCCGAACTTGTGTCATCTTTCTTTCTGGTAGGTTATAGAGGATTGATACCTGGTGATTCTTTCTTCCCTTGTCTACTATGTCTTGAACAGTTACATCTATACCTCTGACCGTGACTTTTTGGGCAGATTTTGTTAATGGGAGCTAACAGTGATGAACTGAAGAAGATTAAATGTGTGGTACGCCTGGCAGTGATCATGGCATATAATTTAATCCTTGAGACTTCTTTCCTTCTTGATCAAAAAGCAATGTTCTCGACTATTCCTCTTAGCCAGGAGGTGAATTCAATAGTCACTGATGAAACCCCATCTGTTAGTGCTGAACAAGAAATTCTTTCTTCTGTTGCTGAGACAAATTCTTCCTTTTCAATTGATGTCCCAATATCCAATGGCTTCCATCAAGAAGTAAGTCATAACATAGAAGCACAAGGCGATCCTCTGTCATTTGAGCCATATGACCCAGTTGTTCTTTCTAGTTTGTCATCTCTCTCAGCCTCTCTGAATAAGGTTATGGGGGACAAGTTTCCTCTCGTCTCCACCTCTGGTCAATCCATGCCCTCATGTTTCAGTGATAATGGATCCAACAAAGATGATCAGGAACAAGCTGATATTCAAGTTACTTACGCTACTGAGGTGGTTAATCAAAGTGATACCGATCAGAAAGCTACTAGCTCTGATGAAGAGATGGCATCTGAAAAAGAGCAGTTGCATACTTCAATAATGAGCCAGGGAGAGTCTTCGGTATCTGGTAAAGAGCGTGAAGACCAAGGGCATTTGGGGAATGGAGTTACATCATCAACGGATACTGATAGTATTTTGGTTCTGATATCAAGCCGGAATGCTTCGAGAGGGACTATGTGTGCCCATAGCCATTTTTCTCGCATAAAGTTCTATCAAAATTTTGATATCCCCCTTGGAAAATTTTTGCAGCATAATTTGCTAAGTCAGGTGCATAGAACTCAACTCTCTCCACTTGAACCCTTCTTGTTCTGTCACTGTAGTTTTCAGGTTGACCTAACAATTTTCTTTGGAAAGATTGGCGTCATTTTGCTGAGTGCATCATCAAAAGATGCTTAATGATCTGTTTGAAATAAAATCATGGTGTTATGCCTTCCTGAGAACAATGTCATTGGTTATTCGAACCAATTTTTTCAGATTGAGCATGGAGTTCTTCATTATCAATTGATACTTTTCTCTAGACTGCAGCATTTGTTTTAAATTGTTAACGGAAGATCTCTTTGTACAGAAACTCCCATGTATTAACTGTGATGGATCCCCTGAAGATCACATTTTCTACTATGCACATTACAATAAGCTACTTGCAATTCAAGTTCGTTCTCTTCCAACGGACAAGGGGCTTCCAGGTGAAAGTGAAGGGAAGATTTGGATGTGGAGTCGTTGTGGTAGATACAAGTTTCAAACTGGCATCTCAAAATCAACGAAGAGAGTTTTAGTATCCACTGGTTCGCGTGGGTTTTCATTTGGAAAATTCTTGGAGCTCAGCTTCTCAAATACCTCTTTGTTTAATAGACTGTCGTCTGGCTGTGGTCATTCTTTGCACAGGGATTTCCTCTATTTCTTTGGGTATGGTCACTTTTGGCTTTAATTATTCTTGAAGTGTCTATTATTTTCATACATGCGGATTTAACAGCAATTCCTACTGATAGTTTTTTTTGCTATCTCTATGAAAAATTTCATTTGATATTACTCGAGATTTAAGTCGAATCGTATGCGATGACTGGCTATATAGATAGGGATTTTGTTTTTGGTGCTTTTGTCATATTTTATCTTTCCTGTTTGAAGATATTCATGCCACTTTTCTGCATGTGCAGATTAGGGCGTATGGTTGCTATGTTTAAGTACTCAACCATTACTACCTATTCTGTGTCTCTTCCTCCAGAGAAGCTGGAGTTTAGCAGTTCTGTCAATGGAGAGTTTCTTAAGAAGGAACTTGAAGATGTATGTTTTCTATGAGTTTTACTGCTTTTTACACAATACAACAATAACATACCCAGTGTGGTCCCACAAGTGGGGTCTAGCTGCTTTTTACACAATCAGACTTTTAAATGCTAGGCTTAATATGGAAGTTATATGACCTATTGCAAGTTTCTATTGACTTCAGATTTTCTTTCTTCCTCAACTAGGTGTACAAGAAAGGGACCACGATGTTTCTTGATGTAGAAAAAGCGTTGAAGGCAATAGAGCCGCGTTTTGTTGGAACGGTTCTAAATCTTCAGGGATCAATGAGGAAATTTTCTGAAATTGAGAAAATGTTGAAGGAAGAGAGAACTCAATTTGAGGTTAGTACCTTTATGCTGCCATTTTCATAATACTTGTTCCTATTGCAATTTTATTTGATCAACGTTGATGTGATGGAATGTCATTCTGATTCTAAGTTCCCCTTCCAAATTTTCATTTTAGATGATACGTTTGTTCCACGGTATAACTTGGTACATACAGCCTTAAGACCTATGCAAATGATATTGTTAACCTTGGCTAGAGTAATGTTAAACAGATGTCAAATACATACAAGTACATGCAATAATAGTTGTTCGCTTTCTAGTTTTCTGGTTGATGAGAATCATCATTCAGGTTTTTGTCAATAATTTTCAAGTGCATGTGTGACATTGCAGCTATTTCAAAACCTACTGCCTTTCTTCAATGAACTCATCTACAGTTCATTTGACTAGATATTTATTAGAGCGTATCTAAATCTCATTTTGCTTCTACTGATCTATGGATTCAATGTCAGATTGATATTCAAAATGCTGCTATGGATGAAAATCAGGACGTCGTCGTATTTAAACTTCTAACGTTGAATAGAATACGGCTGGAGCTTTTGCTCGAGTCCTGTGTGTGGGATCGCCGTCTTCATTCATTGCTATCATCTGATTGTACAGCAGCTGACCCCAAATCTGTTGACCAGAAGGTTGATACACTGCCAAGTATCAATACTATCAACGACTGGGAGCAACAAGAGAAAGGCAGTGTTAAAGGAGACAGTAAGGACGCAAAAATATATCCGGAAAGAGACGACAGAGCATTGGAAGATGTTACTGATCTGAAAAGCAAGCTAGTTGAAGGCTCTTGTGCAGAGAATAACAATAGGACCAAAACTACTGGAGGAAGTTGTGGTGATGTTTCGGATGCTGACCATCATCTGAAGTCAAATGTTGAATCATCTGCAGAAGCAAATGGTTTTCCCATTAAAAAAATCTGTGTTGATACGCATGATTATAGACAAGATGAAACATCCACATTATCTGCTTTCAGTGATGGCGCTGAGTCGACAACTGCAGCTAAAGTAAATGGGAATGAAGTATCCCTTCCGGATGTGACAGTGAACTCTGATCTCTGCCTTTTTGGTAATGAAAGTAACTTACAGCTCAATCTTCCTTCATCCATTCAGCTGGAGACTGACAAACGAATCATCGTTGATGTTGATGCTGATGCTGGAGGTGCCCATGATTTTAACCATTCCCAGAGTAGATCCCTGTCCTCATTATTTTCCAACACAGAGAATGATGAAGGGTGGTGGACTCCATTCTCTGAAATTTGGCGCCATTACCTGGAGGATCTCCAGAGAGGTCACCTGCCGAAATTAGGTTCTATCACTAACCATGATGTGGAATCTACCACTTATAAACTTATTACGGATGAGGGTGCAAAGCTGCACATTCCCCTTGGAAGTGATAAGTTCATTGTGTCTGATTACGAAGATGAATTTTCCAGCATAATTGCTTGTGCTTTGGCCTTGCTGAAAGATTTGCCCATTGAAAGTGAAGATCTTGGAGGAGATGGCAGAAAAGATAGAGGAACTGATGCTAAGGCGTATGAGAGTTCACAAGGCGTAATGCGGATATTTTCTGTAGCTTCTCCACATTTATCTTCAACTGGTTCATTGGATTTAACACGGTTTCACTCTTCAAACATTTCAGAGGAAACACGCACAACAAGTTTAGATGGGGGTTTAGATTTGTTAAATTCATCGGTTTCTTTCACGGTTCACCCGGAAGTCTCCATGGGTTTGGATAAATTAACTGGAAAGTACAAATACTCAGTCCTCTGTCTCTATGCCAGCCAATTTCGTCGTTTACGAGATCGATGGTGTACTTCAGAAGTAGATTATATTGCTTCCTTAAGTAGGTGTAAGAGCTGGGATGCAAAAGGTGGAAAAAGTAAATCTTTGTTTGCCAAAACAGTTGACGATCGATTTATCATCAAGGAAATTAAAAGAGCAGAATTTGACTCATTCTTGAAGTTTGCCACTCAATATTTTGAGTACATGGATCAGTGCCATGAGAAGAAGAATCAAACCTGCCTTGCAAAAATTCTTGGCATTTATCAGGTTAATTAATCGGTTGTAGTCACTTCACTTTTCCGACTGTTAGCACAGTAGTCACTTTCGTTCTTTGACGCTCTCAATTTATGTTTTGCAGGTCAATGTAAGGCCAAGAGGTGGCAAAGAGACAAGGCACGATCTCATGGTGATGGAGAACCTTTCATTTAATAGAAGTACTACTCGGCAATATGATCTGAAAGGTGCTTTGCATGCTCGATTTAGTTCAGCTGGAAATGGTGCAGGAGACGTTCTTCTGGACCAAAACTTTGTTAACGACATGAATGTATCTCCTTTATATGTTGGTACGAGATCAAAGAGGGATTTACAACGGGCTGTATGGAATGACTGTACTTTCCTCAGGGTAAGTTTGAGGTCAAACTGCTAACCTAATAATATGCACAAAACTTAAAAGCATCCAAAGAAAAGGCACTTCTGCTTCTTATAATCATGCAATCTCCGAAGTTAATCGATTAGCATCTAAACTCCTCTTATAATCATGCAACCCCTGAAATTAATAGATTACCTTCTAACAGCTACTTGACAAGAGGGGCTTGGTCTGATGGTAACCAACCCTCACTTACAACCGAGAGGTTGTGAGTTCGAGTCTCCCCAGGAGCAAATTCTGGGGATTTATGCCGGGGGTCTATTTGGAAACAGCCTCTCTACCCCAGGGTAGGGGTAAGGCTGCGTACATACTACCCTCCCCAGACACCACTGAGTGGTATTGTACTGGGTCGTACTTTTTTTTACCTTCTAACAGCTACTATTTGTTGATTTGCAGTTGATCAATGTGATGGACTACTCTCTACTTGTGGGAGTGGATAGTCAACGCTGTGAACTTGTTTGTGGCATCATCGACTATCTCAGGCAATATACATGGGACAAGCAGCTTGAGAATTGGGTCAAATCTTCGCTCGTGGTTCCTAAGAATCAGCTTCCTACTATCGTCTCGCCAAAAGAGTACTATAAGAGATTTAGGAAGTTCATTGACACGCATTTCTTAAGTGTTCCAGACCATTGGTGCTCCCAAAAATCTTCAAATCCTTGTAAACCTTATGGCACAACAAGCGGTATTGCTTCACCACAGGCGGAGTCTGATGATGATTCTGATCAACCTAAGTTGACTGGTGCAGGCGAACATGAAGAACATGCATCATCTGATGTTAATTCTACTGCCCAAGAGAAACAAAATGGTTTTACCACCTGACTGCTCTTCCTTTTCAAGTGGTTCCAATCATTAATTTCTGTAAATAGTTGTTTGTCGCTTGAGCCCCCAGATATATACCCCCTCTTATTTCTGCGATTTTTTTTAGCAAATTCATGAGGATGGTTTTATTCTTTAGGTACATTTCTAGTTTGCAGTACACCAAAGTTTTTGTCATGTCTATGACTCATTATATAAAGCCCTTTAGTAGCTCGAGTATTATTAGCAATCAAAGGGAAAAAAGATAGCAGCTGAAGCTGCTTATGGTTTTTATTTTTTGGCTGTAAGACAATATTCCTATTAATCTAATGTTGAGTTCATGGTTTTGAGTTTTCTTTTTGGTGTATGTGACTGATATTTGGTATGGTGGAATCAGCATAGATGAAACAACCGATAACGAGAAAATCAACAGAAAATTGGAATAAATGAAGCAAAAAAAGAGAGGATAAAATAAATCAATGGCTAGAGTGAATATACCTGTTTTGTTACTGTAGCTCTCATTAGAATTGACGAGGCGAGTGTCATCTTTGTAAGAGTAATTCAGTGTGGAGCTATTGCTCAACTGGGCTTACCCTCAAGGGTGTCGACGAATAGTTTGGACCTCTGTGCCTTTGCTAGAGGTCTCGAGTTTTGAATCTGGAAATGAAAAACCTTTTGACAGAGAGCGCTTTGTACAACTAGAACTTGAATTAGTTGAGCTTGGGACAACGAATTGTTAAAAAGAAAATTATGTAACAGATCTTTCTGATCAGATTAACTGTTATGTTTGGTCAGAAGATTTGTATTGAAGTTGTTTTAGTCTACAAACGCATTTACAAAGTGAAAAGAAAGAAGTCATATTTTCAATTTTCACGAGTCTCCCATTATTTTAGAGTCATTTCCAAGAACTCAGTGAATGGATGATATTCAAAAAATTCATTTTGTGAAGAGTTTTACAAACCATTTTTCTTTTTATATTAAACGTGTTTGTGTGTAATGTGAAATTATCAAATAACAACTTATTACAAATTCGCTGGCTTTGAATTTGGTACCTTACGAAGATACAAACATAAAAAAATGGAGCATAATATTAAAAATGCCTCTTAATTGCTTCTTATATCTGCAATAAATTTGGGTCCTTTGGGTCCAAGCCAGACCCAAAGGACCCAAATATTAGAATATTAATATTACCCTGATAATATTATTAGTTGCTATCGAAAAGCGACTAGTAAAAATAAGTGATTTTTTCCTGTAGGTACAAAAATATGATAGAGTAACATTTACTCGCTTTAACTAGTTTTTTTTTTGTATTATTAATAAGTAAATATTTTTTTTACAAAAAATATATAAATTCGGTGAAAACAGAAAATTTAAAAATAACGTGCGTACAATTTTTTTAATACCAATAAGTAAAAACTTGGCTTAATATGAAAAAGTTACTATATCTTTTAATACAAATTGTAAGTTGAAATATATTATTAGCCACTTGTTCGGGATTGAAACATAATAATTATGATGGTAATACCACTTTAAGAGAACTACTAAAAAATATAATACAGCTCACTCATGCCGTGTGTTATTTTTATAAAAACAAATACTATATACGTATTAAAATCTTATGTCTTATTTTTTATTTATTTTAAATTGTCTCAAAATTGTATTAATTAATTATTACGAGTTGACGTTTTACCTTAGCGCATTTTTAATATATGTTTTTAATAATATTTTGAGGAGATTGGCCATGGACGTTTCCAATACTACTCCTACGGCCCCCTCTGATTTTCAATATCCTAATTTTGATACAATAAATGCTATTAAACTGTTAATACTTTTTTAGTAAGAGAGGTGCAAGTTGACATATATTGGTCAATTGCGTACCACAAATTTATTATTGCCATTCTGTCACTAATATTTCCAATAATATTATAGTTTATTTCATCCAAGAGGTTTTCTCAATAAATTTTAATGAAAAATATCAACCAAACTTTTGAGCAGCCAATAAAGTTCAAGTATTAATTTCAATAGACCCATGATAATCTAGAAATATCGCACTAAGTTCAATGTAACAAACAATTGCTCAACTGTTTATCCACCGTTCTAGAATAAGTCAATACTTTCTTTTGAAATTAGATTATTGACGAGGACAAGAAACCCATACTAGCTTTGTCAACGAATGACAAAGAAACCATTGAATTTGAACTTAAAAAATATTGAAAAAAATTAAAAGTGACACTAGTTATTCTCAAAATAACAATCGAAAAAAATAACTTTCGGTATATTTATATATTTCTGTATTATATAAAAAAAATATAATTTTTATATACTTTTATGACTATCGCAGGCTAAGTGATCTTTGCCCAAAATTATGGACTGGAATGCTTGTTGTCTACTATGTACTAAAGAGGAAAATAGAGATTTTTTTGATAAAACAAGCCTGATTAGCTCGCTGCCGTAACACAATTGACTGAAAATTATACTATATACATTTTTCAAAAATATATATAATACCTATCTTAAAATAATTTAATGATTTTTCTGTCTTGTTCTAATAAATAATTTGTAACATGAGAGTCATTCTAAACGTTTTTAATAACATATTATTATATGATAGTTGTATTTATTTCGTACCTATCCAAAGAAGAACTAGTCAAATTTTCTTGCTCATCCTATTTTTTAGTTCGGTATTATTAATTGGGATTTTTACCTATATATGACATATAGCAAACCTTATTAGAATTATTGTGCCTTGTTTGGTTATTATCCGCATATTTCATGTTTTCGTTACCAAAAATGTACCAAACCATATCTGGCTGATTTTATAGCCTAAAATAGCGCGAGATTTAAGCTTCCCAATTAATATTTGATTCTGTCTTAATTACCAAACCATACCTGGCTGATTTTATAGCCTAAAATAGCGCTAGATTTTAAGCTTCCCAATTAATATTTGATTGTCTTAATTAAATGATCTTTTTAAAACCTTAAAAGATCTAATCCCAGCGCAAATCTCTCTGCGTGATAGTTCTTCAAGATTTCAGTTTCGAAAATCTCTCATTCTTTTACACCAAATACCGAAAAATCAGAACTTACATCGTGATAGTCAATCAAATTGTAGTTCTTCCAGATTCCAGATTATTGAAGCTAGGTTTGCTTATACAAATTGTAGTTAAATTGTAGTCAGTTTGTAGTTAATTGTAGTCCGTTTGTAGTTACTTGTAGTCAGTTTATATTTAATTCTAGTCAGTTTGTAGTTACTTGTAGTCAGTTTGTAGTTAATTGTTGGTAGTTAATTGTAGTCCGTTTGTAGTTACTTGTTGTCAGTTTGTATTTAATTGTAGTCAGTTTGTAGTTACTTGTAGTCAGTTTGTAGTTAATTGTAGTCAGTTGTAGTTAATTGTAGTCAATTTATAGTTAATTGTAGTTTTTAATAAATATGTCTGAAAATTGGATTTTTTTGTAGCTACTGGCTTGTATGTGTAGCTGAGAACTGCAAATGGCATTTCAAGGCAACGTCAATTCATGATTCTTCATTGTTCAAGATAAGAAGTTTAGCCGACAACACACATGATGCCGAATGGACGAAACATTCATACATCGCAAATGTACTGCAACAGTAGTTGGTAGCATTGTCGTTCCAAAGTATTGTGATCCTAAGACTGCTTACACGCCAAAGGACATACAAACTGACATGTTATCCGACTTCAAAGCAGAGAGAGAGAAATAGGTGTTGTAGAGCCGTTCTGGCTTTGATACAATTTTATGGACTGAAAGTATGGTGGATTGAGAAGAACTTCTCGATCTGAAACTGTTCAAGCTTAGACAATGGCGGATGAAATTCAAGCAGAGAGAGAGGGAAATCGGTTTTGGTAAAAAAACGTGGGGGGAGGGTAATTAAAAAAGGGGAGAAAATCGTGGGTTTTGTTTGTAAGAGAGAGAAGAAATGTGTACAATAAAATCTGAAAAGATTTTCAGTTCCACAAATCAAGCCTATAATTAATAAGTTGATAATTAAACCTTAAATAGAATTTTGGTACATAAATTGAAAGGTGATATACTTAAATGTAATAAACACAAACCTTAAACATGGGTGGTAATAAGGTTTGCTATATGGTATGTATATGTAAAAATCCCTTATTAATTTTACCCCGCGGCCGAAACTATTTATATTCAGTAGCCAAAAAAGTATACAAATTTTTTATAATTTTTATATATACTATACAAAATATACATAGATACAAAAAATATAATATATTTTTCGATTATTATTTTGAAAGCGACTTTACAATATTATTTTCCTTATTACTGCCCATACATCTTCTCTTCATCAAATTTTTTTTATCTTTTCTTTGTTGACACTCAACAGCATTAAATAACTTCTATATAAGAAGACAAGTACTCTACCCCAATTATACCTAGCCAAAAAAAAAAATAAAATTGCCAACATGGCTCTAAAGACAAAATATACATTTCTTCTTATATTTAGCTTCTTTCTCTTTGCTTTTCTTTCTCCATGCAGCTGTGAGTGCAAACTAAAGTTCAAGGAATGTTTGTATTTGGAAGTTCTTTAGTTGATAATGGGAATAACAATTTTCTTGTAAACTCATTGTATTTTGATCCCACTTCCTATAAAGTACAATTCAAATACAAATCAGAGGGGGTACAGGTCAAATTGTGACATAAAATGCCAACAAGATAAGCATATTAAGTGATTTCTTTTAATTTGTCCATACTATTGGATAAAGCTACCCAACATCTGTGTTAGATGAAGGTAGCAGGTACATGATAAAATTAGTTGTTACTTTTTGCGAAAGGGAAAATGACTTTCTGTTAGAGAGTGATCGAGAGAAATTTTCAGTTGGGAGCCATGCTTTTGCAGCTAGGATATATTATTATTATGTTTTCTGGTTATGAGCCATTGTTGTGTGGTCCCTTTCGAGCGGTTCCTTCTTTTCTTTTTTTGATGATTTAAAGGCGACAACACTTTCACCAAGGAATTGGTGCCAACTGACTTGGACACCACCAATACCACCACCACAACCAACAACAATAACAATAACAACCCAGTATAATTCCACTTAGTGGGGTCTGGGAAGGATAATGTGTACGCAGACTTTACCCCTACCTTAAGGTAGAGAGGCTGTTTCCAAATAGATTCCCGGTATCCTTCCCTCCAAGAATTTTCCACATTGATCTTGGGAAGACTCGAACTCACAATCTCTCGGTTGGAAGTGAAGGTTGCTTACCATCAGAGCAATCTCTCTTGTCTGACTTGGACACCAACGATTCTAAAAAAAAATAAAAGTAAACTGACATAATTTTTGTTTAATTTTTATACGTACGTTTTGTTGATATCAAGAACCCTAGTTGTGAAGTGGGTGGAACTGGAACTTTATGCAAAATGGGAGGAAATGTTTGTTCAAAGAGGAATGAATATGTTTATTTTGATGGCTTGCATCCAACTGAAGCAGTAAACATTGTGCTTGCTAATAAGGCTTTTGCTTCCAATCTCAAAGCTGAAGTCTATCCTACTAATGTTAAACTGTTGTCTCGAGTTTAAGACATTGGCCTTTGTCATGTCTAATTTATTTTCTTCGGTAGAAAATAACAGTATTCTCATTTGGTATAAAATAATTGGCATTTTTATTGTTTACACACAGACAAAGTTAAGGTGTACATCCATGTGGTAAATTTGAGGAAAAATCAATTAGGTGTATATCCAGTGGTAAGTTTGAGGCCAAACCAAATTATGAAATTATGGCCAATTGGAAGATAATAGAATTAAATTTAATCTATTATGTAAATAAAAAGATCAGTCATGGCTTAATTTCCAAAAGAAGGTATAAGGAATTTGACCCGAAAAAAGAAAAATGCAGTTGAAGTAAATCATCATTGATCTTAAGATGAAATACAAAAAGTACGCAGTCGAAATATATATTTTTGGCTTAAAAAATTGTATTTGACTAAAATCCCATAGTTGGAATACATAGGAATTGCATCTAAATGAGAAATAAAAAGAGAATTTTATAATTTGAGATTCAATATTTTTAGCTAAAAAGGGTGTATTTCATTAAAAGTAATGGAGTTCTCCAGCCACCTTTTTTTTTTTTTTTTTACAATTGACGACTTTCTATACAGTTCAAAGAAATAACTTGCATCTAACAAAAAATTAAAATAAAATACATACTTGGAACTGTATTGTTTGTCAAAATCTTTTATCTAGCTAAAAATAATTGGTTTAGATCATGTTCGATTTTTTATATATATTTAGCTCGAAAAAAGTACATAGTAAAAGAAATAGCCGTGCAAAAAAAGAAATCAAAAAAGGTAAACTTGAGGTAAAATATGTATGTTATATAACAAACCATTTTATGTGACAATGTGGCAATTAACGGTTAAAATACTCCATTTGGAAGTTGATTTTTCTATTTCTCATCACTTTCATGAGCCTAAAGAGTGTGTATCCATCCTCTTTGCCATGCCAGTGTTCAAGAGGGCAAAGCTATCAAACTGCTAAATTCATAGGAAATTACAAACTAGGATCAAAAGTAATTCAAAAGTGCAATGAATAAAAAGTGTCAAGTTCAAGTCCCACTCTATTATGCCCAACTGGAAATAAGAAATTAAGTTTCCTAATATTAGGGTGTATTTGGTATAACGGAAAATATTTTCCTTGGAAAATATTAGTCAAGAAAATGTTTTCTTGGAATACAAATAGTAATCTTATTCATTTTCCGATGTTTGGTATACAAATTAAGGAAAATGACTTCCCAAGAGTATTCATAAATAATTTATATATAATAAATATCAAGCCATAAACTTTCAAAGTAACAACCTTCCGGACTCACAAATTTCATAAACTTTCGAACCGCTAAATATTCTAAACCGCAAAATTTGAATCCGGAAACTTTATAATTTCTAAACCTGTAAACTTTCAAACACATAAACCTCTTAACTCATAATTTTAGAACTTGTAAACTTTTGAGCATTTAAACTGACAAATAATAAAACTAAAATTGAAAAATATATTTAAGATTTTCTTTCGGGGGGGGGGGGGGGGGAGAGTTGTGGGGAGGGTGGTGCAGAAAAATAAAAAATAGAAATTTAAAATTGCAAAAAAAAAGAAACATTTACGCTAAAGATATTTTTTTTTTGCGGGGGGTGGGTAGGAGGGTGGTGCAGAAAAATAAAAAAGAACAGAAAAAAACTAAGTTTTAAAAAATATTTTTTCTGGGTGGGGGGAGGAGTGGGGTGGAGGGGTAGTAGGGTGGGTAGTGTTGAGAAGGAGGTTTGGAAAATATTTTTCCTTCTCTTGATAAGGAAAACATTTTTCTCCAATTGGAGGAAAATGAATTGACAAACAAAATATTTTTCAAAATATTTAAGCAAATCAAACATGAAAAAATTGAAAAAAAATTCCCGAAAATTATTTTCCTTCGTACCAAACAAAAGTTGCAATTCCTTCATACCAATAAAAGACAGATGCATATTTTGAGGTAAAATAGAACACTAAACTGTATTACATTTATGGTTTATATGAATCTTTTTCGATTTTCAGACTATGTAAATTTTGACCAACATTTTGAAAATATTAAATATATTTTTTCATCATATTGATATGAGAAGAATTGCAACTTATATTGTTTTTTTCGTATAGTTTTTTGGATATCTAATTTTTAACTTTAAAATAGTAAGTTAATTTAATTCAATTTAGCTTCAAAGATTAGTCAAATTGACTCTCAAAAAATTAAAAAGTTCACGTAAACCGGAACGAAAAGAAAAATTCGAAACAATAGGTAATTGATTTCTAAAAAATTATTATCTAAAAGAAATATCTGTAAATGTTAAGATACAAGACATAAACAACAGAAATAGAAACCTTATATCCAAATCAGAATAGCCTAGGACCCTTGAAGCCCTCAAAGATGATGATCAAGGTGATGGATTACCCATTGGAGCCTTGGGGTTGAAAGATAGTCGCTGGAGACGATCGGAGAAGGAGGCGGTGATTGAAGAATGATTAGGGTTAAGTTGATGTCAACGCACCCCTTTTCCTGAAGCAAAATCGGGTTTACGAAATTATGGACAAAACAACTCTTATTCTCTTTTGAGGAATTGGGTTATAGAGTTTGAAGAGTCGTCACCTAATGATCATAGTGCATTAGGACACTTAAAAACAAGAAGAAGAAGATTTTAAAAGAGAAACCAGAGTTCGATTAAGGGCTTGAGATTATTTCGAGGGAAAGGTGTTAGGCAGCCCAAAAGATCTACTAGTGTAGTCCCGTCCATACTTTAATTGTGACTTTAAGAAGAGTAGAAGTGAACAAACAAGTCTTACACATGTGGACTACAAATAAGTTGACAATTTTGAAGGAGGAAAGACATAAGTGATTTTGGAAAGAGAAAGATTAATTGGAGATGACATTAACTTTTAAGAAAACATTTCCTCATATAAATAAAGGAAAAGGGGTCCTAGGTTTTAATATAACATGTATCACATTGGTTCCATACCCAGCAGTCACTCTCGCACGAGATATTAGCGCACAGGTCATCATATCCATATTCTACTCTTTCCACCCTGTTAAGGTATTTAAACGCGATTAGTCTCATTATGTATTGCATGTTATTGCCCGTCCCAACCTATAAGTTACGGGATATTTAGGACTTCTGATCTTATAGGAAAGGAAAGGGAATATGGGTATATATGGAATTTCAAAAGGATAAAACACTAAGGCTTCAATCAAAACAAATAGCAGATAAATGGTGAATGAAACAAACGCACAAAAGGCTCATATAAACCCTATAAATCACATAGCATTTAGTTTAGCATGTCTTGCATGTGCTGATTTGGTCTTCAAAAATTTAAACAGTGGACAGATTGGTTCAACACATAGAGTTGAATAAAAAATCAGCATTAGGCAACCCAGATCCAATTGCCAAAAATTGAGGTATTTTACACAAGTTACTGATTAAGAACATAATGCAGAAAAATAGAAGCTTGAAAATGGCAGAAAATTCAGAAAATTTTTTAAAATATAGTGGAAGTGTAAAGAAGAGTTTTCAAAAGTGAGACGTTCTAAAAGAAACAGACTGTTACATATTACTTTGACACGATAATTGTAAAAGAGTTTAAAGAGTGCAGACACTTTAAAAGATAGAGCTAAAAATTTGTTTCGTAAGACAACTTCAAAACTAGAAGGGAAATTTAGGCAGAAGGTTTAAAAATGTTATTTAGAAGAAAAATACAAGTTTGAAAGGATTTAAAAGCGGATTTATAAGAGTTTTGAAAATGAACAAGTTTGGACGAATTTCAAAAGCAAAGAGGTTTGGACAAGTTTTCGTTGAAAAACGTTTAAGGCCAATTGTCAGATCATTAAGCACATATTACGCAAGTTTGAACCCCCTATAGGCAGGATATCTATATCTTGGCTTTTTAGGACTCGTGACGATTATTAGACAGGTTTCGAAATGAGTATTTGATTACCCTATAATTGCCTAGCATTTTTGCATTTCCTATAGCCAGGATTTCTATATGCAATCACTTGTTTGATTATTATATCCTACAGACAGGATATCTACTCATTTGCAGCCTAGTTGAACATTAAATGCAATAAATGTGATTTCTATAGGCATGGTATCGACCCTTTAGAAATAAAGTAAGCCCCTCCCACACCTTTACTAATATTTCCCTGAGTTCTTTTTACAAGGTTATTACAAAATCAAAAGAAAGGAGGTGAAAAATAAAAATACATCACAACCTACAGCTGAATCCGAGCAGCCTAATTCAATATTGATATCTAATAATGTGTTTCACAAAATCCGAATTCAGGATTACAAAGCCTTCTCATATTTAGAGTGTTTCAAAGTTCCAAGGAGCCTTCAGGACCCCAGACAATGCTTACACTCTAAATGATAATTGTTTTAACAGAATAGTGCAGTGTGGAAGTGCCAGCCCTCAGGCATCCAAGTTCAGAGAAAACTCGAGGGTCCCAATGCATGGCTTACCAAAGGGGGGGGGGGTGGGGTAGAACTTAGGAAACTAGGAATAAGTGCAAAATGAGAGAGGGAGCCATAGCAGAGGGTGGTTATACCCAGCCTTGGCATAGGCTGGCACACCCCTAACCCCCTACTTAGGTTCAAACAAATAGGAGCAAACTCTGGAGAGTCAAACTTAGGTCTGGATGGTGATTAGGACACCAAAGACCCTAATTAAAGATCAACACATAAAGGGGATAGGGAATGAGAAAGGATATCAGTAAAGATTCAGGAGAATCTAGTTCTAAGTCAGGAACAACAGTATAAAATGTTGCCAAAATTTAAGAGAGAATTCACATACAAAGGGGAATAGAGGGAATGGATTAATAGTATACATAGGATATTAAGGAAGCATAGCAGACTGAAGATGCAAAACATAAAGAAAGAGCATAATGGACTTGAATGTAGTTACATAGTGCAAGGAATCATAAATAAACACATAGTGAAAGATGTGTAGAAGAGGAGAAGCAAACACATAGAAGGAGGGTGTTATTTAACTAATAACATACCAGTTGCAATTCTAGTATAGCAAAGAAACAACAGCAAGTAGGCAGCCAAAAAATTAATCAGGAACAACTCAAAACTTTAGCAAGCACTTGGGAGTTCAGATGAACTCAAGAATGTTCAGACAGTAAGAATGAATGGAGCAGAGTGCTGAGTGGTGGTAGAGAAAGCAGTAGTAGAGAACATAATAGTATAGAAAGTGGTAACAGATTTCATAGGCAGAGCTGTTTGTGTATCGAGTGCGTCTTGTGTCAAAAGAGGAGCGAGTATTTATACATGAAGTCAGGTAAGCTGGCAAGGAAAGAAAATAGTCCAGTATCAATTAGGATCAATCAATTAATAGAGGTTCCTTTAAATAAGTGTTAGATATAGTGCTTGACGCTAGAGGGGGGGTGAATAGCGTTTATCGGAAATCTTGCGGAATTAAAAAATACTGCAGGAATTTAAATCAAGTACCGAAAATAAATGCTGAAAGTAAAAGAGGCAAAGATGTATACTGGTTGGCCACACGTGTGGTTAGTCCAGTACCCGAGAGACTCTCTCGAGATTTCAACTATAACAGTTGAGCTTACGGGTGCTCAACAAACCGTTACACCCTGAGATTTGAATCACACAAATCTCAGACACTTTGCTCGGAGGTAACTTACCTCAAAGACTTCACTGTTAAGTTTACCGGGTACTTAGCAAACCTTTACCACCTGAGACTTGAATCCCACAAATCTCAGAAACCTTGCTCGGAGGCTCCTCACCTCAAAGACTTCACTTGTTAAGTTTGACGGGTACTTAACAAACCTAAACTTGCTCGGAGGCTCCTCACCTCAAAGACTTCACTTGTTAAGTTTGACGGGTACTTAACAAACCTAAACTTGCTCGGAGGCTCCTCACCTCAAAGACTTCTCAAGAAGAATTATAATGTTTCTTCTTGTTACAAGTGTTCTCAAACACTCAATACTCACTTATACAAAATACTCTCTTCAAAGAGTGGATTATGAGTACAACAAAATAAGCTCAAGACTACAACAACTTTAATCAATATTTGGCTCACAAAAACAATGGATTTGATATGAAATTTGTAGCTCAAAAATGAAGTATAAACTTTGCAATAATATTCTGGAGAGTTGTTGTGTGTTTTGCTGATTTTCAGAGAGTGGAATATATAGAAAATGGGGTTTAAGACCGTTGCTTTTAGTTCCAGAAAACACTCCTGAAAATCTGCATGACAATCGATTGTTGAATATGACAATCGATTGTTGGTGCACTTTTTCAACAGTTCCTTAAAATCCGTTTGAATTTTATAACATGACAATCGATTGTTAAAGTTAGACAATCGATTGTTGGTGCACTTTTTCAACAGACAAGTTCCTTAAAATCCGTTTGAAAAGATTTGTAATTATTACACCATTAATAATGTCTGAAAGAAGCCGTTTTGAAAAAGTTTTATGGAAATTTTAATAATGACAATCGATTGTTTATACAGACAATCGATTGTGGTGCATTTTTGGAAATTTTCCGAACTCTCTGTCTCAAGACATAAATTTTGAGGCTAAATATAAAACCGTGACAATCGATTGTTGCCTATTGACAATTGATTGTTTCACTGAAAAAATCATGAGACGAGTTTTAAAATTATTTTAGCTTAAATGCAACTTATTTCTTAAACATGATGATGCATGATTTGATGAAAAACATTTTTATGCAAGAGCCAAGATTATGATGTTGAGTCTAGATTACAATATAAAAGACTCAACTACGACTTCACTTGATATACTTGAACTTGTACATCCTTCATGCACTTGGACTGTTATTGTTTCATCCTCGATGTTTGGCATTTATCAAAACCTACATGAATCAACACACGTTAGTTCGAGAACGTGTTTCTAACAATTTCCCCCTTTTTGATAATGGCAAACATGTATCGGGATTTGCATAATAATAACAGTTCAAGATATTTCAATAAGCATCAATGTTCAAGATATGTTCAAGTTATGTATAATACAATATGCATCATGTTCCCCCTAATGTATGCAATTATATCAACGTGTGCATACTATATGCAATGTCTTCCCTTCTTAATGACTTCCCCCTTTTGACAAAGATATCTTCCCCCATTTGATGAATACATGCAAATATATCAAATAACTCAAGCATGTCAAATATATCAAGATATCCATAATCCCTTAATCTTCCCCCTTTTGACATTAACAAAAAGGTGGTTAGATAACAAATCTGATTAAGGTATGCAAAACAACAAACATTAAAAAATAGACAACACATAATATGGAAACTAATTGATATGGGAAGAAATTTGAAATATCTGAAAAACACCAATTGTTATCAAAAATATTTCATTACAAATTAAGAGAGGTACATATGCCAATAACTAAAAACATGGCAGAAAAATAAAAATACAACATGACAAAAAAAATTTATTCCTCATCATCATTATCTCCTTCCTCATTATCCGGCGCTGTCTCGTATGGAATAAGATCACCATATGGATAGTTGACATGGTCAAAATATCCATGGACTTCATGAGTTAATCGATCTACTTTTTGTTCGATACGATTAACGGAAGTGGTCAAGGTAGTAAGATGGTTTATGGCAATATCCATGTTCGGATCTTGAGAATGACGCGATTGAGTTGGAGGAGGAGGATGAGTGTCATGCTCGCCGACATTGGGAAAGGATGATTCAGAAATTTCCCAATGCTTGGTCCTATTTTTGAGAGGACCATTAGCCGTGACAAAACCGGCGGCGTCAAGAAAATGCATTATAAGAAGAGCATATGGAAGAGGTCGATCATCTCCAATAGTGTCACGCATGTGAAGCTTGATGAAACGACACCAATTTATTTTGGCTCCGGAAATGATGGCATGCATCAATTTTGAATCTTCTTGTGAGATGGTGGTGTGGCTGTGCCTTCTAGGCTTGAGGACTCGGGTGATGAAATAAAATATCAACCGATAGTTTGGATCCATTCCCGTGATTGTAGGACGACGGGAGGAAAGCTTAGGATCATAAGAAGTATGACCAGTTTGACGAAGAAAGGTAGTTTCGTCAAAAATAACACCAGCCTCTCCAATGTATTGAAAGATATCATCACCGATATTTGGAAGATGGGCAACGATATTTAGATTTTCATCGGAGATAAGAATTCTAACACCATTAATGAAAGTAACGAGATCACCTTCATCATTTTCACGAAGGTTTGAATAGAAAGCTCGAATCAAGGTTGTATTAATGAAATCGTATTTTAGAAGCAGGAAGTTAAGAAAGTTGACATTCTTGAAGAATATTTGCAGCAAAGCTATAGGCATTGAGATATTGTTCCGTTGAAAAACAGGGAGGTAGAATATCTCGTTTTTCAAATTGAGAGAGAAAACGATTAAGTTTGTTTTCACTTCTAAAGAATAAAACTGAGTCGTCTTGATATGGGAAATTAGAAGGAGCTGCAGAAGATGAGGCACCTTGCCTTGAAGAGCGGGATCTCTTGGATTGATGGCCCGACATTTTTTGATAAGAGAACTAGAGTTTGCTTGAAAATTTGTAAGAGGATTTTGAGAGAATTTGAAGATTGAAGAATGATTTGAAGTGATGAATATGAGGCTATCAGCTCCTATTTATAGAGGAGGAAGAGAAATTTTGAAATTTGACTGAATTTTGGACTGAAAAACGGTTATTTTTGAGAAAAGCCGTTGCGACAATCGATTGTTATATGTGACAATCCATTGTTGAATAGTGATCTGTTCAAAATTTGAACTGACATTTGCTGACAATCGGTTAAGGACTTTAATGATTCAGAACGGTCACAATTTTTGAATGACCGTTAAACAATCGATTGTGAGAATCAACAATCGATTGTGAGAGTACTTGACAGTTTGAAAAACTGAGCAAAAGACAGTTCATAAGAACTCAGAATTCACCTGACAATCGATTATGTCAATTGACAATCGATTGTGGACAGTTCTATACTTAGTCAAAAATTTGAGGACAAAAGACAGTGAGTTCTCAGAATTTTAGAAATGAATGGACAATCGATTGTGGTATATGACAATCGATTGTGGTATATGACAATCGATTGTGGACTATGCCAAAAGATTCTAAGTTTTGAAAATTTTGAGAAATCAATTATGGAAGTTTAGCAATTGATTTTAGAAGTATGATAATCAATTTTGGAAATATGACAATTGATTGTAAATGAGACAATGCCATCAAAATATAGTAGGAAACAATGAATTTAAAAACATTTTTGAAAACGATTTTATAAAACACGATTATACAAAATCAATACCAATTGTTATAAAATCAAAACATAACATAGTTAATACACAAAAACAATTATTGCATTTTTATCGAAATATCAAAATTTTTATCACAAATATATTCCCCCTATTTATGAGGATATCTCTGCAAAAACATAATATGCAACATACATATATGTATGCGTTTGATCAACGTAGAGTCAAGAGCTCCGAGTTCACTAAGAATACGGAGGAACAACTCTTAATCTAAAGTCTTGGTAAAAGATGTCAGTTGATTAAAGATTTAAAATTCGACATCGCCTTTGAGAACGTGATCTATTTAACATGAACATTTAGCAATACTTTCTAAGTATCATATCAATTTTACTAGCAACATGATAAAGTGAGGAACGATCATACCCGGTATGTTTCGGAGTCGACCTCTTTACCTTTCGTTGTCATCTTGGTTTGCTAGCAATGAGTTCAACAAAACTCCTTGTATATTGATTGCTCAAAATATTGTTAACATAAATGTTCATTCGAAAATAATACCATCAATGCAAATTTATCTATGTATATAAACTAGTTTTGAAAAAGCATCATCAAAGGAAACTCATTTTGAGATGCAATAAGTCATCAATACAAATTTTGTTTGAAACAACATCAACACATAGTTTCATATTGAAACACAAGAATACCATCATCAAATAACAGTTCATGCAGTTCATAAAAAATTCCCCCTCAAATAAGGCATACCAAACGAAATCATTTTCCTTATTTGAGACAAATTGTCTAAACACTTCTTCTATTTTCACAAAGATGGAGTGTTAAGACTACTTTCCTTTTCGATAAATATTCGGAAGATGTGAAAACATAGGAAAGGCATTTTAAGGAATGTGCATGAAAAATATTGATAATAATTTTCAGAATGTACCTACTGAACAAAATATACTGATTTTCAAAAATACCAATTGTTATAAAAATAATAATCATACATGTATACGTATTGATATTTAAAAAACATTTATCAAAACACATGACTTGATAATCAAAAATAATTATCAAAGCATGGATCAACTTCAAACAAATTTTCAGCATGTTGATTAACAATGATAGTCAATAATGAAGTCTCACATATCATCTTACCATTGAGCATATCAAAATTTTCAGAGTGAGAATCAAATCATATGTTAATTTCAACAGCTGCACATATCAATTAACAACAACAGATTATTTGCACAATTCGGTTTTATCAAAAGAATGGCTAACCGAAATTCCCTTTGATGCACTACGGTGTCGTGCTTGATTTGCATCTACTACATCATTGTAGTCTTCAAGCACACCTGCAAAAATAACTTTAAACACGGGTTTTTGGTACCCAAACCATTTTGGGTCCTTGGGGGTTAGGCAAATAAAAATTATAACCAAAAGACAAGTCCTTATGTTTGGCAAAACATACGGGTGCGATGTGTCCTACCCGATTGCAATAATGGCATACAACGTTCGGGTTGTGCCTATGTCTAGGTTGTGCCAAAAACGTTCTAGGTTGTCTAATGTCGTTCCTAGAATCGTTAAAAGTTCTAACGTTATTTCTAGGTGGTCTAAAAAGATTACTTCTAGACTTATTAACAAGCGTCCTAGTATTATGTCTAGGCGGATTAAAGAGGTCATTTTTCCACTTCCCAGAGTTATATCTAGGAGGTCCAAAATTATTAACACTAGACTTGTTAAAGAACCTAGTGTCGTTTCTAGGTGGTCTAGTTCTGTACCTAGAGTTGTTCAAGGGTTGCCTAAGATTGTTATTTCTAGGCTTGTTCATGTAATTCCTAGATTCATTCGCATACATCCAAGAGTAGTGTCTAGGCGATCTAGAATTTCTAGACTCATTAAAGGCTCTAGAATTATTCCTAGGTTGAGCAGTAAAAATTCTACCGTTATTCTTGTTTAACCTACGCAGTCCACTTTTCTTAAGCATTTCCTTATTAGCCATTTTAGCTACTTTAGGAATATCAACACTACGTGTTTCTAACATGTTCCTAAGATCCGCGATTTCAGATTTTAAAGATTTACACGAAGAACATGTTGAGCAACAATCAATGGAAGATGCTTCATGCATAGTATCAATCATTTTTCTAAGATTACAAACATCATTTTTCAAAAATAGATTTTCTTTTTCAAGCTTCTCGTTTTCACGAGTCAATTTTTCAAAATCTTTTTGTTTTAATAAAAATTGATTTTCAAAGTCTTTTTCCTTTAACGAAAAATTTCTCTTCAATTCTTTCAACAAATTTGAAACATTTACAAATTCGCTAACTCATCATACGCATCTTGTAGTTCAACAAATGTATGTGAGTTAGAGGTACTTACCTCTTCCTTCTTGCCGGCCATGAAACAACGGACAGTTGGTTCATCATTTGTGCATTTTTCCGATTGAGGAGTTCTTTCATAAATATCCTCAAGTTTATCCCACATTTCCATCGCAGTTTTGCAGTGGGAGATTTTTCGCCAAATTTCCCGGTTCAAAGAGTTATACAACATATTTATTGCTTTAGTATTTAACTCACTTACCAAGGCTTTCCCGATTTGTTTCGTCATTTTATCACCATTCTTGATGATTTCTAACAGACGAAAATTATTTGATTGGACGAAAATTTTCATCCTGTTCCTCCACTATGTATAATCACTCCCATCGAATATCGGCGGTGAGAATGTACAAAGTCCTTCACCTAAACCTGCAAAAGCACTACTAGTAGAAGCCATAGAATAACCTCTCAAACTGTTAAGTTTTTCAGAGAGTTTGGCTCTGATACCAATTGTTAGATATAGTGCTTGACGCTAGAGGGGGGGTGAATAGCGTTTATCGGAAATCTTGAGGAATTAAAAAATACTGCAGGAATTTAAATCAAGTACCGAAAATAAATGCTGAAAGTAAAGGAGGCAAAGATGTATACTGGTTGGCCACACGTGTGGTTAGTCCAGTCCCCGAGAGACTCTCTCGAGATTTCAACTATAACAGTTGAGCTTACGGGTGCTCAACAAACCGTTACACCCTGAGATTTGAATCACACAAATCTCAGACACTTTGCTCGGAGGTAACTTACCTCAAAGACTTCACTGTTAAGTTTACCGGGTACTTAACAAACCTTTACCACCTGAGACTTGAATCCCACAAATCTCAGAAACCTTGCTCGGAGGCTCCTCACCTCAAAGACTTCACTTGTTAAGTTTGACGGGTACTTAACAAACCTAAACTTGCTCGGAGGCTCCTCACCTCAAAGACTTCACTTGTTAAGTTTGACGGGTACTTAACAAACCTAAACTTGCTCGGAGGCTCCTCACCTCAAAGACTTCTCAAGAAGAATTATAATGTTTCTTCTTGTTACAAGTGTTATCAAACACTCAATACTCACTTATACAAAATACTCTCTTCAAAGAGTGGATTATGAGTACAACAAAATAAGCTCAAGACTACAACAACTTTAATCAATATTTGGCTCACAAAAACAATGGATTTGATATGAAATTTGTAGCTCAAAAATGAAGTATAAACTTTGCAATAATATTCTGGAGTGTTGTTGTGTGTTTTGCTGATTTTCAGAGAGTGGAATATATAGAAAATGGGGTTTAAGACCGTTGCTTTTAGTTCCAGAAAACACTCCTGAAAATCTGCATGACAATCGATTGTTGAATATGACAATTGATTGTTGGTGCACTTTTTCAACAGAAGTTCCTTAAAATCCGTTTGAAAAGATCTGTTTGAATTTTATAACATGACAATCGATTATTAAAGTTAGACAATCGATTGTTGGTGCACTTTTTCAACAGACAAGTTCCTTAAAATCCGTTTGAAAAGATTTGTAATTATTACACCATTAATAATGTCTGAAAGAAGCCGTTTGAAAAAGTTTTATGGAAATTTTAATAATGACAATCGATTGTTTATACAGACAATCGATTGTGGTGCATTTTTGGAAATTTTCCGAACTCTCTGTCTCAAGACATAAATTTTGAGGCTAAATATAAAACCGTGACAATCGATTGTTGCCTATTGACAATTGATTGTTTCACTGAAAAAATCATGAGACGAGTTTTAAAATCATTTTAGCTTAAATGCAACTTATTTCTTAAAACATGATGATGCATGATTTGATGAAAAACATTTTTATGCAAGAGCCAAGATTATGATGTTGAGTCTAGATTACAATATAAAAGACTCAACTACGACTTCACTTGATATACTTGAACTTGTACATCCTTCATGCACTTGGACTGTTATTGTTTCATCCTCGATGTTTGGCATTTATCAAAACCTACATGAATCAACACACGTTAGTTCGAGAACGTGTTTCTAACAATAAGGAATCCCAATTTGATCAGTAAAGGATAGGAAATATTTAAAGGAAGGGGATCAAATAAACAACATTGTGCATAGTATACAAATGAGGGTAAATACATAAAAGTTATTTAAGGACAACTTTTTGAAATATACGATTTCTGCACATAAGGTGAGAAGCCCAATTAATAAATAGTAAATCAAAAGGTCTTAGATTTTATGCGAATGAATCAAGTCCGAAAAAAAAGGTTTTTACTTAGGTCGAGTCACGGGCAAAAAAAATGGAAAGAAATCAATCAAGCTATATTCAGAAGAAATTTGGAACTAATTGCAAATTTGAAAAACCATTTAGGGGAAATTCATAGTATATAAGGAGTATAGGAATACGTCAAACATGATAGAAGATAATAGTGCCATGGTAAAGAATCAGTAGAAAAATCTATTGTAGAAGAGTTTTTGGCAAAAGGTCAGAACCATATGAAAAATACGTATGACTTCAGAAATTGAAATCAAACTAGTCCAGAGGTGAGAACATGCAAGTCACATAGAAGTGGTTCAAAAACCCCCCAAATTCTAGGGTTTTCATCACTATCCAAGTGTAGGGACGAAACAAACAAATTAGGTATGAGAAAACTCAGAAAATCCAAAGGAACTTAATCGTTCTGTTAAAACATAATAAGGGAAAATACAGTAAAACAAAAATATAAGGAAACATTTGGAGGAAACATAGTAGAAGAAAACACATAGGAGTCAAGTAGAAACACACATGAGCCACAGTAGGATAAATACAGTAAGAACACCACATAAAAATCAAAGTAGAACAAGTAAAATCAAGGAAACCGTAAGTCCGAGAAGATGAACAGTTTTTGAAAGCAACGTTTTGAAAAAGATGTAGGAAGTCATTTGAATACCTTAAAAATTAGCATGGATCTTAACAAGATCTAGATAGAAATAAGAAAACCTCGAAAGGCCTGGAAAAGGGCCGATCCGAGTCGAACAAATCAGAGATGGACTCATAGGGCTAGGATACGCCAAATTTTTGAGCCGTAGATGGCCGCAGAACTCATCTCGCAAGAGATCTAAGCCAAGGTCTTCAAGGTCAGTCCTTGAATCTTCAAAGGGACAAGGTCATGAAGGTGCATGGGGGTGAGTCAGGCCACCCAGGGATTGGGAGGCCATTGATTTCGGTTAAATGAGGTGGAAACCGGCGGGGTAAGGCTACCGTTTCGGAGAGGGTTCGAGAGAGATTGAGAAGACGGGAGAGTTGAGACGCAGCTGTTTTGGAGAAAATGATTTAGGGTTAGGGGTCAGCTGAAATTATAAAGGAAAGAAGAAACGTGGCCGTTGATCAAAATGATCCACGACCAAGATTGAAATGGGAGATGGGCGGGTTTAATTGATTCGGCTTGGGGCAGGTTAAAATTTATAATTGGGTCATTTAATTGGGCTTTGAATTGGACAATAATTGAGGGTAAAATTGCAAAGAAATAGGGCCAGGTTTTAAACAATCACTTTTTCCCATTTTATTTAGTAACAAAGAGGTAAGAATAATTTAAAAGTAAATTAAAAAAAATAATTAACAATAATCTAAAAAATATTAGGAATAATTTTATAATTATAAAATGCAGTTAATTAGAAAATAGGCTATAATTGCAATTTCATGCAATTAAGCTTTAGAAATTCCTAATAAATTTGTAAGAAATGTGTAAAAATTATATTAATTATATTTTGTTATAAATAACGAAGTGAAATACATTATTCACCAAAAAACAGATAATTTGGAAAATATTTTGGATCTTGTGCTCGTTAAAATAAGCAGTAAATTGATTTATAATAAATCGTAAAAATTGAGGAAAAATACCAAAACTTTCGGGTATGCTTATATATGCATACATATGCTATTTTGAAAGTATTTTTAGTGTAAAAAATATTTAAGAAAAAGTTGGGTGTCAACAGTTGAGAGAGAAGAGAGACGAGAGTATTTGAATTCGGCAGGGGTTTAGAAAATGAGTACGGTTAGGGGGTCGTATAGGAATTAAAAAGGAAAGGGCTTGTATGGATAATTGATCATGGAGATCAACGATCAATATTCAACCGGGTAGGTGGGTTCTGGGTTTGGGTAGGGATGTATAGGGTCTGGGGCGGGTTATTTAATAGGAAATTGGGCTGAGGATTGGGTCCAATTTTGATAAAGTTGAAAGCCAAATCTGTCCATGATTTAAATCGCTAATTTTCCTATTTTAATTTATGATTAATAGTAGTTGATTACTGAAAATTATTTAATGTGCCAAAATGACTTTAACATACATATCTAGTGTTTTAAGATATAGGAACCAATTTTACGCATAAAAATATAATGATACACTAAAATTGGCTAACATTGCAATTATATGCAATTTAGCTTAAAAATACTAAATATAATTATAAAAATGCACAAAAATTATATTAGACATGTTTTATCATACGTATATAAATTAAATAAATAAATAATCATATAGATAATTTGGGAAATATTTATTGGGAATTCTATGAATAAATGTGAAGAAAATAAATCAATTTAAATCCTTAAATTTATGGAAAAAATTATAAAAACTATGTGCATGCTTATATATGCTATTTTGAAGGTATTTATGCATATTTAAAATATATAGAAAAAATTGTGTATCAACAGGCGGGAATCATGCGGTCCATGGTGGGGCAGGCCATTCCTTTGTGGGCGCGCTCGATTTCTTGCAGTCCATGATGGAGAACTGCGGCCGCAATTCATTTTATGTGGTTCGCGGAGGGGCTCTAAGAGGGGTATATTTAATCAAGACCTTAATTTTTTTTAACTTTCCAAAATCCTAAATTAATAAGAGGTGATGTCCCGAACGTTCTTTCTTCTCAAAAACCCTAGTAAGTGATTTCTTACTTATTTCTTTCACTCCTTAACTTCTTTTAACAAGATTTTATCAAAGAATCTAGGGTTTTCATGATGGAATTGGCAATTTTATGTAAACCTAAGAATATTAAAATTGGGGATTTAGTCATCAAATTAATATCAGATTCAAAAACCAATAAAATATCTGGTCTCGGAGGTCAATGGGTTATCGTGTTTTGATCCGAATTTGGGGTTTGGACCAAGCGGGCCCGGGGTTGATTTTTGACTTTTTGGAAAAAACTTTATAAAACCAATTTTATTCATTGGAGTTGATTCTTTTAGCATTTATTGATATCATTAAATAAATTGTGGCTAGATACAAGCAAATTGGTGGTGGAAATATGAGGTATAAAGCAGTAGTTGAGGCTTGAATTGTGTTCGTGGCATCGAGGTAAATGTTTGATCTAACCTTAGCTTGGGGGATTAGGGGTTGAGTCTTATTTGCTATGTGCCAATTGTTTAGTATGACTTATAGGCATGGCGACGAGTATCTATAAATTGGTGTCGAGCGTACCCATGAGTCTTATATTATGACTTATGTGACCTTGTTTGTATTGTTCCTGACTTATGTGATGATTTCTATTGTTGAGTAAAGTTTGTGGAAGAAATATTGGAATTTGAATATTGAAAAGCATTCACTCAAGAGGTAAAACGATTTGTCGAAGTATAATTGGCAATTGAACATTATAGAGCATTGACCCAACTTGTGAATTGTGTTTTTAAGTAAATGTGAAAATAAAGAAAAGGAGAGGATCATGATTTTGTCTCCCTTGCAGGGATGTTCTTGTCTTAATGTTATTTCCCTTGCCATGATATTATTGTTTCCCTTACGGGGATATGATCATTGTACTATTGTTCCATTGTCGGGATTTTGATGTGAATATGTTAATTCCCTTGTCCTTATTGCTTTATGATTTCATTTTGGGTGAGATGGAGTATAAAGCACGAAGAGTGATATCGTGCATTACTTTGGTGAGATAGTGTAAAAGCACGAAAGGTGATGTCATGACGCACGATGTACAATTCCGTGCCGATTATATCGATTTTTATGGTAAAGACGTGAGTAAAAGGACGAAGGGTGATGCCATGCATATTATATTAATTTTCATGGTGAGGATGAGAGTGAAAACACGAAGGGTAATGCCGTGCTAATTATATTGATTCGTATGGTGAGGACGAGAGTAAAAGCACGAAGGGAGATGCGATGCACTTCTTTGATTTCTGATTCTTGTTTATAATTCAGCTACAGTGTTCCTTATATTTACCTGTTGTTCTTCTGTTATTATTTGTTGTTTCCCTACCGCATGTTTCCCCTCTCATCCTTAACTTTACATTCCAGCTTTTATTTTTCGATTTATATGATATAGCTGCACAGGTTTATTTGGTAGTGTGGTCCTAGCCTCGTCACTACTTCACCGAGGTTAGGCTAGGCACTTACCAGCACATGGAGTCAGTCGTGCTGATACTACACTTTGCACTGTGTGCAGATCTCGGTGCATCAAATTTTGCACTGTAGCTTTAGGTTGCTGCCTTCACTCCAATCAGAGATTCCGAGGTAGTCCTGCAGGCGTCCGCATTTGCTGTCTTCTCCTATACTTTTATTATGTTTCTTATATATATTTCAGAGACAAAGTGGAAATAAATCTTTTAGACTTTTATTTTTAGTTTTCCTAGACAGTTTGTGAAGTTGTGACACCAGTCTTAGGTAGCATATGCATGGACTGATAGTGGTACCTTTATTAATATAGTACATTTTAGTCTTCCACTTTTAAATTTTTCGTTGTTTATATAATGGGAAAAAGGTAAGTTATTCAAATAGCCGGATTTCCTAGCTTTTACTATTATATCCCATCACGTCACCTGAGGGTTGGGAACTCGGTTCATGACAAGTTGGTATCAAAGCTCTAGGTTACTTGGGCCTCACAATTCATAGACAAGATTAGTAGATTCTGAGGTATCGGTATGAAGACGTTTGTATTTATCCCTAGTGGCTACAAAGTTAGTAAAAACTTCACATCTAATCTTTCTTGTAGAGCGGTTGGGTTTCTCAAAGCTTGTTGAATTTCTATTCTGTTCTTTTGCAGATGGCGAGAACACACACTTCCTCATCCACCGATCAGCAGCTCGAGCACCCCAATAGCAGCTCCAACGAGGGGCAGAGGGCAAGGCGGTGCTAGAGGCCGAGGCAAGGGCAGAGCTCAGCCTAGAGCAGCAACATCAGCGGTAGAGCCTCACGTTGAGTTTCATTATGAGGTTCTGGCCTAGGCAATTCTGGTGGGCCCAGATCAGATCCCAAAGGGGTTCATTACTACTATAATACTCCAGGATGCTCTAGTACGTCTAGTGGGCATTATGGAGAGTGTCACCCAAACAGGCTTGCTTCCAATAGCCCCAGCTGTCTCTCAGGCTGGAGGAGAAGCCTAGACTCCTATTACCTGTAATCCAAAGAAGATTTCTCCCTATTTCCAGACTCCAGAAGCTCGGCCAGTTGGAGTAGTTCAGTGAGGTGTGGTCGCTCACACCTGTGATTGAGTAAATATATCTACTCATGCTTTATAGAGGTTGGACAGGTTCACCAAGCTCTTCACTACCACTTTCAGTGGTGCATCTTCTAAGGATCCCCAAGATTATATAGACAGATGTTATGAGGTCCTCAAGAACATGGGAATAGTGTACACCAATAGGGTCGACTTTACTTCATCCGCTTGTCTGGATCTGCCAAGACTTGGTTGAGAGGTTGTTACTTGTCTACGCCATATGGATCACAAGATTTGACTTGGGAGCAGTTTACTCAGCTATTTTACGAGAAGCTTTTTCCTATCACTCAGAGGGAGATCTATCAGAGGCAGTTTGAACGTGTTTAGCAGGATTCTATGAGTATTTCTCAGTACGAGACCAGGTATATTAACTTGGCCCGTCGTACCCTTATCATACTTCCCACCGAGAGAGAGAGTGAGAGAGAAAGGGTGAGGAGGTTTATTGAGGGAATCATTCTGCCTATTCGACTTCAGATGGCTAAAGAGATGGGGAGCGAGATTTCTTTTCATGAGGCGGCCAATGTGGCCAGAAGAGTTGAGATGTTTCTATCGTAGGGGAATGGTCAGGGGTCTGACAAGAGGCCTCATCATTCAGGCAGATTTAGTGGTTCCTCGTCTGCAGGGAGGTATTCATATGGTAGAGTCCTTCCTCCTAGGGATTTCCAGTCAGCACTTCAAGTTTCTCACGGTGCTTCAGGTGGTCGTGGTTCTCATATGCAGTATCCTGATTAGCAGTCCTATAGTGCACCACCAGCTCCTACCAGTGCACCACCACTTTAGAGTTTTTGGGATTGTTGCCGCGCCCCCTTTTTCTCACGAAATCGGGTTTATGATATTTGGGAGGACAAATCTTTCCCTTTTGTGAATTTGGGTTAGAATTGAAGAGTCACCACCTAAAGATTAAGGTGCATTAAGACACAAAGACGGTTTTCATTTGAGTAACTAGAGATTCAGTAAGGGCTTGAAATTATTCCAAGGGGAAGGTATTAGGCACCCCTACGAACCCACTAGTGCGATTCCCGACCAGACAATTATTGTGAACTTAGGTGCACGTAACAGATAGACATATATGGCTCAAATAAGAGGGTATTTCACATATAAAGGTTGAAAAAGAATAGATAAAGTTTGAAAGAGAAATTTCAGGAAGTTGATTTTTGAAGTGGAAGAGTTAAAAAATGTTAAAGAAAAGAAGTAAAAATAAAGGAAAGGGGGTCCTAGGCGTATTAATAATATGGATCATCCTATACAATGCCCGATAATCAGCAGTGAGGGGCTACACGTCAAATTATCACGTGGTCATCATATCCATATCTACCCTTCCCACCATGTTAAGGTATTAAAATGCGGAATGGTCTCAATTACTTATTGCATGTTATTACTTGTCCCGATCTTATCAGTACCGGAGGAATTTAGGATTTCTAATCCTAAAGGATAGGGATATTAGGCTTACTTTTAGTTGTAAAAGCAAAAACTCTAGGGTGACATACAAAACAAATATAGTAAGTTGGGGAAAGCACATAATAAACAAAAGGCTCAGATATACCCCCTTTAAACACAAAAGCACGTAATTAGCATGACTTACACATACTGTTTAGGGTATGATTAAATACTGAACATGAAAGAACTTAAAGGTTGAGGCAGACTGATTTATTACATAGTTCAGATAAGAAGCCCGAATCATGCCTACCTGCTGGTTGTAGTTAATAGAATAGATTCAGTTTATAACTTTTGTCCTAAGGCTTGCCTAAATGTTGGACAAGAATCCTACATTCATGGCATTTATTGAGTTCAAAAGTAAGGAAATAACAAGGTATAAAATAAAGTGAATACGTATTGGTTTAAAAAGGCAGCCAGATTATTAAAGGAAGGTCAGTTTTAGAAAAGATTATAAGTTTTGCAACTAATGTGCCCGTTTATTACTTGATTTAGCTCTAGACGTGAATAAAATTATTCAGATTCGATTAAGAATTCTTATAGGCATGCTTTCTACACGTTGTTGATTTTGAATCTTCTATAGATGGTATAAAATGCAGAAGACTCATTTTAAAACCTATGAAATGATATTTAGAATGCTAAATTTTGTTAAGACATGGACATGATGCTCTAATGAAATTTTAAGTCCTATGAGCATAATATCTAGGTGTGGAATTTTTTGTAAGACCTATGGACATGATATCTAAGTGCAATTGATCGTGCAGATTTAGACAATCCTGTAGGCATGATTTCTATATGAATATAGTAGCCTTATGATCATGACTTCTATATGAGTGTAGGATATAACAAATTCAGAAGAAACTATAAGCATGATTTCTATAAGCATTTTGCATACGCAGATTTCCAAACACCTATAGGCATGATATCTATGTGCATATTCAAAGTTTCCAAAGACATGGTATCTGCCCTTTTTCATACATAATCACCCGCCCCTATCAGTAATTATACCCAAGAGTTTAATACAAATTATTACAATCCATAATAAAGTAAAAATACATTAAAAAATAAAAGTACATCCAAGGAGATCCAGATTAAGACCATGTCTGAAATATGAGGTAAACCAACTCCATGAGATCATAATCCAAAGCCTTTCTACAATTTGAGTGTGTCAAATTTACCTAAGAGCCTCAAAGGGAATCTGGGCAATGCTCACACCCAAATTTATTATTAGATTAGGACAAGTTCAGTATGGAAGGGCCAGCCCTCAAGTGTCCAAGTTTAGAGGGAACTCAAGGTCCCAAGGAAAGGCTCACAAGAGAGGGACGGGCAGAACATAAAGACTAAGAGAGAGTTCAAGTGCAGAAACGGAATTCTAAAAGGGGGAAAGAGAAAGGAAATAGCTACAAATAAGTACATATAGGGAGTTCAAGGGAATTGGGAGATTGTAAAGAGCTTATTGCTTAAGCAACGTGAAGCTTTAGGCATGCCCAGCAATAGAGGATGCTGGCATACAATAAGCCTACTAGAACACACATTTTTAGAGGCTAGGATCCCAAGGAATCATGTTTAATTAATGGGAAATAAATTACATGTTGCTATGCTCCAAACAGAGATTAAACACACGGGGGGGGGGGGGGGGGGGGGGGGGATACGGCTTCATAACAAAGCAGGAAGAAAAAAGAAACTAATAATGTTAAGCTATACAAAAGCAGGTAGTACACATGGTTACCAAAGTAGAAATAAACACATTGTTGTTGTGCTAAATCTTAAATCAGTACATAAAAGTTTCAAAGAGTTAAATAGAAAAGCAGGCAGTAGGTCTTGTAAACAGACCACAGTACAAACAACAAGAGAGAACACTTTCGGGTGTGAGTGTATGTTTTTGAAAGACTACAAGTGCAATGTTTTGTTAATAAAAGAGTCATGCATTTATTAAATCAATTAAGGAACTGGATATCAATTAAAAATCAATCAATACAAGACTTCCTTTAATTAAGTAATTCAGAATCGAATGGGAAAACTATTTAAGGGAAGAAATCAAATAAACATCTTGTCCAAAGTAGGCAGTTAGGGGTTGTCACACCTCCTTTTTCACTATACACCCCCCCAAAAGGGGCGTAAAGGAGTTTTTTTCTAAAAATAAAGGACAATCAGAAAGGGATTTATTTGTTATTTATTCAGAGTCACCACTTGTGAGATTAATGGTGTCCCAAGTTACCGATTGAATCCCGAATCGAGAAGAAAGATGACTCTGTTCACAGTCCGCAAATTAGAAATCCAGATAAAGGATTCTATTAACCCGGGAGAAGGTGTTAGGCATTCCCGGGTTCCGTGGTTCTTGCACGGCAGCTCAACTATTGCATTTAGCTTTTAACTGATTACATGAAGAGCCTATGTGCCAATTTTACTTTTTGTCGCTTTTACTTACTATATTTATTTGAGAAGGCGAACGTCGTTTAAAATGTATTTTTGGATTACGCCGCATCAGATGAACCCGCAATCCTAGACACGCTCTATTCAATAATTTAGGATTTGGAATTGGGCTGCATAAAAGCTCACCCGTATTTAGGAATGTAGTTTATCAAAGTCATGCATAATAGAGTCTAACGCGTTGTAACATTTTGGGAGGGCCGTGAAATTCGCTAAACGGATCTCTCGATTTTCTAAATATTTTTTATAACCTTTATTGAGGGCCCAAAAATTTGCAATTTATTCGGCGAGGATCGTCTCATTTTATTTTTAAAGGATAAACCTAAAGCGACTATATTTTCTATTTTTGCTTTTTTCTCTAAAAGAAAAAGAAAATCCTAATAAATTTTATTAGAATTTAGGCTTCGAATTCAAGTTCGGGTACTAATAAAAGGATGAACCTTTTAGCATGAACACGCTACCTAACTCAAAATCCGAATTCCAAACACTAATTAAGCCATTTGAAGGAAATTGAGGTAGGCCCAAATGGCTAGGCCAATGAGCCCAATTGACAAGGGCAGAAGTGATTACAGGGCTGGTGGGATCAGATCCCTGTGGGCTCACATAATTGAGCTCTATTTGGGCCAAAGAGTGACCCAAGTTAACTGCCCACATCACTGCCCGTATTTTAGCTTCAGCTAATGGGCCTCTCACGTGAGGCCTGCTTGACAATCGTCCTAATGGACCAAGGATCGAATCCCAGCAATTTGAATGGGATGTTGAATCTACTCATTTCTACTTAATATGTGTCTCTAAAAAACCTACTTAATTGATAAATTAGCTCGTTGAAGTAAATGAAGAGAACAACAAAGCAATGGTGAGTCTGCCTTATAGGATTCATCACAGCCCAAGAGGCATTGGGCAAATAAGAATAAACGTCAGCTTAAGTGGCTGTGACGCCTCAGAAGGTGTTCAACCCCTATGAATACAATCACCATTCCAACTACCACAATTGCACAGCAGCCACGATTCCTCAACATTGACAAGATACTCACATTTGGCTAGCAGCTATGAACTCTAAAGTTCTCAAATAAGGTTGTCATTCCAATTAACTATTATGAACTGTTAATTTAAACGCAAACGAGCCCATGTTTCCCTGATTTTTCTAACTTCTTTAATGACAATTCGGCAGCAACAACTCAAGTTTACATGCTAGAGAACACAAATATTCCAATATTTGCTCATGGGTTAAATGATCCTACCAAGGCAGAGTCCTTTTAATAGAACATTTATCCAAATTCACCTATTAATAATTACTTAACAACTCAAATTACTTCAGTAAATCTAATTAACAAGCATACATGGACCCACTCAGCATGCCAACTCAAAGGCTTGGCCCACAACTCAAAATTGTATCAAAAGTAACATGTACTTAGTCTCAAAGAATAGCCTTAATTATACATATAACTACTACCTATTAACAGGAGATCATACAGCTACTATCTATTGATTTTATGAAGCCCTTAATTGAACAACAAACTCTTCACATTGTATTTCGATCTTCAAACACACATACACCAGTGATGTTTGAGGACATTGTACCTAGATTAGAAATGAACAAAAGGAGAAGAAGATCAGCAGTGGCAGAACAGTCAGTAACAAACAGAACCTCAGCAATACGAGCAGCTAATCAGCAGTAAAATCAACAGCCCAGGAGTAAATCTAACACCTAGAGGATTTTGAAACCAAGCAACACCCCAAAACAGACACAAATAGTTTAAGAATTAACCCAGTAAGCTTCAGCAATCACTTAGCACTGGAGACCAAGCAGTGACAAGCAGATACCCCAAGCAAGCACTTCAAAGGACCTGAACTCTTGCTAGGATTTCGATGAAACAGCAATCACTTTGTTTTAGTTTTCTGGAGATTTTTTTCCTATTGTTTTTTTATCTCAAAAGCTAACATCTGAGATTGAAAAATGAAAGGAAAAAGCTCAATATGAAGTTCTTTTTATGCTGAAAAGTTCCAGACCCTTTCACAAGGCAAATGGCTTACTATTTATATGAAAACCAAAATAGAGTGAATCAGATTTAGGGTTTTCTTTTTAGACCCTCTATTTTTGACTTGCTAAACAAGCAAGTCCCTCTAATTTGCTGAAACCTACACTAAAACACTATTCTAGAAAGCTCTAGGGGTGCTCTTTTAGCCTCAAAAATACTATGCTACCCTTAAGACTACCTTGAATTTATTGTTCCTAAAGAAACTATCATTTTTCATTCCCAAAATACCCCTCCAACAGTCATATAATTACAGCCTAAATTGACTGAACCCACTCCCTCACCCAGTCAAGAATTAAGTTTAGTTAACTCAGTTAGACTAACTCAGCTACAACTCTGAACTAATGGATACCAATAATCACTAATTGAATTGCCAACCAACAAGTAAAATGACAAACCGAAATCAACCCAAGTCATTTCTAGAAGAACAAAGCAGACAGAAATTAACATGAAAAAACAATAATTATATTTGAACAAATTAGAAGAAATTTAACCTTTAATACTACTGAACTAAAAATATTTTATTAGATATATGAAACTAAACCAATTACTGGAATTAAGGCCTCATCCTAAATCAACACCACATCAACAGATTGAAGGAAAAACCAAATTAAACTAACGATTAATTGAACTAGTTAACATTTTAGCATTCAATACTAACAAAACCAAAATCGAATCAGAACATAAATAGAGAAATGAAAATCAACCTAAACATTTATAATAATTAAAGCAATGAGGTGCTATTAACTAGATCCAACAAAAAAACGAATCAAACTAAAAATTGAAGAAAAGAAATAGAAGAAAACTTATTGAAATTTTTTATTCAAACCGACTGATTTTGTAATTGAGTTCAATTAATATTATAGGTTTATTTTGGTCAGAATAATCTTATAACATTAATCAAAAACCATCTATTTTATTAACTTCAAAACAGGTCTCCCTTGTAAAAACCTTGATCTGAAATTCGTGCAGGTCTGGAGAGATTCCAGAGCTTTTCGCTTGTGGTTCAAGGTGAGGGAGTCATGGGAACTATGGGGTGTGAATTTGAGCCGATTTGGATGAGGTTGTGACTTTGCTCGAATCTTCAAACAAATATACGGGGAACCTGCTTTATTCGAGAGAAAGTGACCAAGGATTTGAGATGAGTATAGTGAGGAGAGTCCATGGTGTATTTTTTGTTCAGTTTGGTGGCCGACGCCGCCACCGGTGGCTAAGAATTTTGGGGCGGCAGTATTCGGGTTTGTTGTTGGTCTCTCAGAGAGGGGGGAACAAAGGGGATGAGACGGGGGAGGGGGGAGTCGTTCGGGCACTAATATAATAAGAAACCTAGGCAATCTACAACTACTCGATGAGAAATGGACGGTCATGATGGACTTCAAGGAAACGACGTCGTTTCGATAAGTTAGGGTCTTTGGACCGAGTAGTGTAAGGTTTTGGGCTTGAACGGGTGGTCTTATGCACTTGGACTAAGAGGTTTAAACAAAATAGCCCAAAATCTATTCTCCTCATTTGCATTTCAAGACATATTATCAAAAATTCTTTTCCCCCTTTTTTGTTTTTCCAAAATTAATTCCTGGAAGCTAATGAACTTCATAAAATCACTAACTAACCCTACATGATAATTAATGCAATTTATTAAAAGAAAAATACTCAAAAATAAAACCAAAACTAAAGCAAACTAGACATATTATTTTTTCTGCGATTTTCCATTTTATGACACAATTAATTTCCCAATTAATTCTAAAAAAGTAAAATTAAACCTTAAATGCCGATTCCAAAAATTTTTGCACTTTTTGTGAATTAAATTTCACAAACAAAATGTAAATGATTAGCACAAAATGCCACAAAATTCACAAAATTGAAAATATTGAAAGAAATTATTTTTAGGGAATGATTTGCTTAGGGAAAAAATCACATGCTCACAACTGCCCCTCTTTGCTCGTAAACACAAAGTGTTTTCATGCAAAGACAAGTGAGCAGAAATGAGGAATTTTTTCCCATTCACATATTCCGTATGAAGTATTTTTGAAAAATTTGATCGCGCCCTGCTTCAAAGGTTGCCTACATATCCTTGGCTAAGCAGGAATCAAGTAAGTGTAGTTCGGGAGTGCCCGGTAGCTGGGACTACCAGTAGCTATGATTTCACCGATGTTGCTGCTGCAACTGCTTGTTAACCCTCCTTATTACACCATTTCACAATATAAAAGAAGATAGCTTAAGCTACGAACTACAAATTACAAAAGTCCTATCTAAAATCTTTCAACTTGAATCTTGTACTTTCTTGTTTGTGTTCCCTTGGTGAAACTCATTGTTATTACTTCCACTTGCTAACTGAGACGTTGTTCCTTTCCTCTAAAATGCTGAATTTGAACAATATGAATTTCTCCGTTATCCAGGCAGGCTCCTGCTTACTGAACTTGAATTTGAAAGTATTCCTCTGTTATCCAGGCGAGCTCCTGACCTCTACTACAACTAAAATATAAATACCTCCATTTTCCAGGCAGGCTCGTGACTTCAACTACAATTAAAATGTAAATACATCCATTCTCCAGATGGGCTCCTGATTTCAACTACTTAAAAATTTAACACCTCCATTCTCCAGGCGGGCTTCTGATTTCAACTACTTAAAATATTAACACCTCCATTATCCAAGCGGGCTCCTGATTTCAACTACTTATAAATTTAACACCTCTATTCTCCAAGCAGGCTCCTAACTTCTGAAACTTGAAATGTATGCCTCTGTTCTCCAGGCGGGCTCCTTACTTCACAAAAACAGACAAACCAAAGAAAAATTTCAGTCCCAGTTTTGAAACTGGGTATGTGTTACTGGATACTAATAATAATTGAATTAAACTTAACTTGAAATACCTCTGTTGTACAGGCGGGATCCTGACTGTTGAAACTCGAATTGTATGCCTTTATTCTCTAGGCGGGCTCCTGCTTCAAAATAGACAAAGAAATTAATTGAAAACTAAAACTTGAAATGTAAAACCTATGTTCTTTAGGCGGGCTCCTGACTGCTAAAACTCGAATTGTATGCCTCTGTTCTCCTGGCAGGTTCCTGACTGCTGCAACTTGAAATGAATTCCTTTATTATCCAGGCGGGCTCCTGATTTCACAAAAATAGACGAACCAAGAAAACTTTCTACCCCAGTTTTGGAAAAATAGGGTTTGTCACCACATACTAATATGTGTTGAAAACCAAAACTTGCGTTCTTCAAAATTTACATACTGAAATGTATTCCTCTGTTATAGGGGCGGGCTCCCCACTTCAACACTTTACAATTTTACTTTAAAATGCAAATCGGAAACAATTTACATCTCTCTATGCTACTCCTTATTTTCTTATATTTTTACCATGCCACACTTGCGATTAAACTTGATTACTACCTACTCTTCCCTCACGGAGAATTCCTCCTGACAAACAATTTTTCTGTCCATGTTTCAATCACAAAAAAATTGTTAGTTTAAAAATGGTGGTTATTTTATGGCATTCTTGCTGCACCGTCCTTCCACTGCCTTGCTTTGTATTGCCTGACTCCCTCTAAGCTGCTTGACTTTCCGGCCGACTTTCACATTTCCCTATTTATGACAACCTGAATGCTTTTGTACCCATAATGTTGTTTTACCTTTCTGGCCCTTTTGCTTGAACCTTCATATTTCGCACAATATTTCCCTAATATTCTGCCGACGGAACTTCCAACGACTTTCCCTATTCCATTTTACATCACATTGTTGTTTACATGCTTTGACCACGTTATGCTTTACTATTTTCGGAAGCTGTTACTCGGCTTTGAAATCATTTTCCCCTTTGCATTCAACAAAACTAACATCGAAGCATTTCTGACAAAAAAACCCCCAAAAGAATGAAATGCAATGACTTTATGAGCTAAGGATAAGAGGAATCCAAAACCAGATAACTGTAAAAAGGAAAAAGAAAAGAAACATATCTGACCGGAACAGCTGGCACCAATGATTACGACATCCATTTCGGATTAATCGGCCCAATCGATCGATCCAACTAACCAGCTCTCAGTTGTCCTACTTCATTGCCCGAAACTTCCGTCACTTGATTACTTTATCCAAACCTTAACCTTCCATCACTGCACCTGTGTTTACTAATTGTGCCATTAATATCGAAAGAGGGGCATGAAAAGTAAGTAAGGCTCAAAGGGGATGACAAGGGATAAAAGCGTTTTGATAGTAGAACAAAATATCTTCGTCATTTCAATCTTTAAAATATGCCAAATACAAACAGATACATTCAGAAATAAAGTAATCATAAATAATATCGCTTGACCACATCGGCAGTGATGGCCATTTCTACACATTTTCCTTCTACATCCGTCAAATACAATGCATCGTTAGACAATACTCTGGTTACTACAAATGGACCCTGCCAGTTTGGGGGAATTTTCCTTTTGCTTCAGCCCAACGAGGCAAAATCTGCCTCCGTACTAACTGTCCGACTTCGACCTTCCTCAGGGGCACTTTCTTGTTGTATGATCTTTCCATTCTTCGTTAGTACGGTTGACCATGACACACTGATACCAATCTCTTCTCGTCAATCAAACTTAACTACTCAAGGAGACTCTTCACCCATTCGTCATGATCGATCTCAGCCTCTACAATGATTCGCAGAGACAGGATTTCCACCTCTGCGGGTATTACTTCCTCGGTGCCATACACCAATGAATAGGGAGTCACTCTTACTAAAGAACGAACGGTCGTTCCGCCATCTTTCATAATATTTTCTTTGTATTCTTAATAGCTACCTCAACCGTAGCATTTGCGTTAGAGCGATATGGCGTAGAATGCTTGTGGGTAATCTTGAACAGCTCACAGGTTTCCTTCATCAGATGACTATTGATTTTTTCCCCATTTTCTGTAATGATCACTTTCGGTACCCGAAATCGACAAATAATATTCCTATGCACGAAATCCACCACAAATTTCTAGGTTATAGATTTGAATTTCTCAGCCTCTACCCACTTGGTAAAATAGTCAATAGCTAACAAAATGAACATATGCCCATTTGACGCTGCCGGTTCGATTGGTCCAATAACGTCCATGCCCCATGTGACAAAAGATCATGGTGTGTACATCGTATGAGTTCTGATGGCGGAGAATTAATCAAATCTCCATGCACTTGGCGCTGACGTCATTTATGCACAAAACCGATATAATCCCGCTCCATAGTAAGCCAATAATAACATGCCCGTAGGATTTTCTTTGCCAAGAAATATCCGCTCATATACGGTCCACAGACTCTCGAATGTACCTCAGTAATGATAGAGGTGACATGCCTTGCATCCATGCACCTCAACACTCCGATATCTGTGGTTCTTTTATATAACACTCCTCCACTAAGGAAAAACCCACTTGCCATTCGCTGAATTGCTCTCTTCTGATCACCAGAGGCCTGTCCTGGGTATACGCCTCTTCTGATATATTCCATGATTCCGTGAAACCATGTCTCGCCGTCAAGCTCCTCTTCTACCATATTACAGTAAGCATGTTGATCACGGACTTGAATTTTTAATGGGTCCACATAAGCCTTATCCGGATGATGTAACATGGATTGCAAAGTAGCCAAAGCATCGGCGACCTCATTATGAATCCTTGGAATGTGCCTGAAATCTACAGGCTGGAACCGTTGACAAAGCTCATGAAAACATTGTTGGTACGATATAAGCATTAAATCTCGCTTTTTCCATTATCCTTGAATTTGTTGTACCAGTAAGTCCGAGTCACACAAGACCAAGACTTTCCGGACACCCATATCTACAGCCAATCTCAGCCCCAAGATGCATGCCTCATATTCTGCCATATTGTTCGTACAATAGAAATGAAGCTGAGCAGTAACAGGGTAATGTTGATCTATTTGAAAACTGAGTACCGCTCCTATGCCCACGTCTTTCACGTTTGCCGCCCCGTTAAAGAAAAGTTTTTATCCCGGCTTCTAAACTTATTCCAGTCCTTCAATGTGCATTACCTCCTCATCAGGGAAATAAGTTTTCAAAGGTTCATAATCATCATCGACTAGATTTCAGCCAAATAATCAGCTAATGCATGTGCTTTCATTGCAGTCTGTGTCACATAGACAATGTAGAACTCTGTAAGCAAGATCTACCACTTTGCAAGCCTCCCTGTGGGCATAGGCTTCTGAAATTTACTTCAATGGATCCAAGCAAGATATGAGATAAGTTGTGCAGGACGACAAATAATGTTTCAACTTCTGTGCCACCCAACTTAGGGCACAACTCGTCCTCTACATTTGAGTATACTAAACCTTGTAAGATGTGGATTTTTTGCTGAGATAGTATATAACTTGCTCCTTCCTTCCGGTAGCATCATGCTGCCCTAGTACACAGCCGAATGAATTATCCAAAACCATTAGATACAAGATCAAAGGCCTCCGCAGTTCTGGTGGGACCAACACGGGTGAGTTCGACAAGTATTCTTTTATCTTATCAAAAGCCTCTTGACATTCATCGGTCCATTTAACTGCAGCGTCTTTTTTTAACAATTTGAAAATCGGCTCACAAGTGGTCATGAGCTCAGCAATGAACCTACTGATATAATTCAATCTTCCCGACAAACTACTCACCTCAGTTTCGTTTCTTGGAGGTGGCAATTCCTCAATAGCTTTGACCTTCGATGGGTCTAGCTCAATACCCCGACGACTGACTATGAACCCCAACAACTTCATAGATGGCACCCCGAAAGCCCATTTTGTATGATTGGGCTTAAGAATGTACCTGCGAAGCCTTTAAAAGAACTTTCTCAAATCTCTGACATGGTCGGACTGCTATATAGACTTCACGATCACATCATCCACGTACACCTCGATTTCCTTATGTATCATATCATGGAATATTGTTGTCATGGCCTTCATATAGGTTACCCCAGAATCTTTTTCGCATCTTCCTCATCCATTAGAACCATATGATAACCCGCGTAACAATCCGCAAAATAACTAATATCATGTTTGGCACAATCAATCAGTATGTGGATGTTTGGCAATGGAAAATTATCTTTTGGACTTGCCTTGTTAAGATCCCGATAATCGACGCACACGCTAGTCTCGCCATCTTTCTTAGGAACAGGAACAACATTAGTGATGTTAATAAAGGTCAATACCACACAAGAGGGGGGTGATTTGTCTGGCACCTAATTTTCGCGTTAGAAGAACCTGGTTCTTCTAAGTGTTCTAACTACAGCAGTTTGCGGAATAATAAAAACATAACGTAAAGTGAATAGATACTTTTACGTGGAAAAAACCTGGCTCAAAAGGTAAAAAAACCACGACCTACTGCTTAGTAGGATTTTCCCAATCTCCACTAAAATCAATGAGCCAAATAAACATTTGTAGAGACTCATTGTAAACCTAAGGATTAAACTCTAATCCCAGTGTGGCACAGAACCTCAGCTGCTGCGACACTATCAAGTTAACTCTAACATGATGACACAAGGTACCTAATACAATTGCCTCAAATAAAGCTAAAAGGTACAATTTGAAAACCTACTACAATTGAACTAAACAAACAGATGGAACTGGTTATTCTCTCTTAGTTCATGTAGATTCAGGTGTACACACTTATCTTACATACATAGTTTGTAAAACATAATCTCTTTGTTTGCTCTCAAATATGCTTTACTTATGCTTGTGTCTGTTGCTTGTAAAAGAGAACCGACACAATAATATGTTGAGTTAGTAGTTAGAGTTTGATTATAACTCCACTTCTTATCTGTAGTCCATTTAAGTCCTTAGCCAGTATAAACTCTAACTCTTATCATAACTTGGGATCAAGTTCTCTTCACATAAGGAGACTGTCCTCTTTATCCCAAATGCAACCTTTTGCGATTACGTTCAGAAGATATTGATGTGTGATCTTTAGTGCATATCTTCCTCATTGCTTCATATGTGCCCTGGTTAATTCAGACTGTGTAGTACAAGATGGACCAGGTCCTTCCATAGGTTCATTTGTCAATCATTAAAGCTCCAACTGAAACTTGGGCCAATAATTTTTCCCTTTTTGATGATGACAAACTCTATACTTATTGTGATTAAAAACATGTGAGCTTAGCTGAAAATCAACACTTAAAAAATTGAACTTATTGTCAAGGAGGTCAGATTTAGGTCACAAAAATCACTAATATTTTAAGCACAATATCTTCCCCCTTTTGGCATCATAAAAAAGATACATTAATATAGTGAATCCTCAAAATTAATTAATACTCATGGCCATTGGGATAACTGCAAGTTAACACATAGTCAAATTAATCACAAATCAGCTTAAAAAATAACTATTTAGAACAAATTAAACAAAAACAAGACAAGTTGCATTCACTGATTAAAGAGGTGTTTCTACAGTGCAGTCCATGAAAAGAAAAACAAAACATCCAACCATGAGCAAAACAAAAAACAAAAGAACAGACGAGATTTTCCTAGACTGGAAACTGGAAACTGAAAGGTTACTAAACTAGGCACCAAGGATAGGATACCTAAGGCTTGGAAGTGCTGGAGGGTTGGTCTTGTAGCAGATTTAACATTTTCTGGAGCATGCGTTCATTTTTTCCTTTTCTTTGGCGAGTTAAGCTCTCAGCCCATTTCTTTCTCCATCCAAATCAGCAATTTTGGCATTTAGCCTAGCAATTTCAGCATCCTTTATACCAACTTCTTAAACTAAGGCTCTAACCTTGCTGTTCACATGAGTCTTGGCATATGAACTAGGATCAAATGAAGCAACATTGAGCAGATAGTCACAGGCTTGAAGGATCTTGACACCAAATTGCTCCTTGCTGGAGGTCATTTCCCAATTTTTCAAAGGAACAATTAAACGTTCAAGCATAGTTGTCGGGATAAAACAATTGGGAATGGCATGAGCCTTTGAACCTGTTATCACCCTTTCAAGAAGCTTCACCATAAAGACATGCTAGTTGATCTGTTTTCCTTCATTCATACACTGCATGAGCACCAGATCCATATAATTTGTTGTATGACTTTTTTCCTGTCTGGGCAGAAGGAACTTGTTGACAAATTCAAAAAGCACTTTGTGCTCTGATCTCATTTAACTTTTCTGGACTTCCCTGGCCTCAGGAACCTCTTGAGCTGTGTTTGTGTCACAACAATTCCTTGTTATTTGCTGTTAGGAAGGCAACCCATCAAAGCAAGGCCACCTCTGCCTCGTATAATCATCATACCCCTCAGAAGGAATACCCAGAATTTTCCCAATTTTTCAACATTGAATCTCACTTTGACACCTCTCACTTTACTAGTTACCTCACCATGCTTCACCTTTTCACTGGCCATGAACTCCACTAGTTCCTTCCTTGCCAATTTTCCATCAATCTGAAGGACCATGCCCTTCCAGCCTTGTGCCTCCAGTGCTGTGACAAGCCTTATCATGCCTGTCTCCTCCAGGTCTTTCAGCAATCTGTTAGAAGATACGCTTAACGCTAGAGGGGGGGGGGTGAATAGCGTTATAATAAAAAAGGCGTAAACTTGCAGAATTTTAACAATTGCAGGAATGAAATAAGTGCGATAAGTAAATAATAATAAGAACGAACGCACCGATGTTATCTTGGTTCACCACAACCCGTGGCTAGTCCAGTCCCCGAGAGACTCTCTCGAGATTTCCACTAACTTCGTTAAGCTTACGGGTGCTTAACAAACCGTTATAAACTGAGAACTTGAGTCACACAAGCCTCAACAACCTTTGCTCGAAGATACAACTCTTCAAGACTTCAACCAAAGGAATCACAATGTTCCTTCTTACAATACAAGGGATTAACACTTCCCTTCAAGTGTATAAAAGCACTTTGCACTCAAAATAAGACTCTCCTTAAGAGTAGATATGAGTAAAATAAATACGCTCAAGAACACAACAACTTTCGTCAAGAATTTGGCTCTAAAAACTTATGTAATGAATAGAAAATGATGAATAAGAGAGTATGCAAGCTTTAGCAATAATATGATCAGTTGTTGTATTTAGAAGACTGATTTGAAGATGTATTTATAGTGTCAAAAACATGCATAACCGTTGCCTAATTGCCAATTAAGAATTGCTGATTTTGTGCTACGACAATCGATTGTTTTCCAATCGTTCCAAAAATCATTCCCAGATTTTACGCAGCATAATCGATTATCTAAGACGTATAATCGATTACTGGCAACGTTCAAAAAATCATTTCAAGATTTTACTTAAAACAATCGATTATCAGAAATATACAATTGATTACTTGGCAACGTTCAAAAAATCTTTTTTCAGATTTTACGTAAAACAATCGATTATTAAAATCCTATAATCGATTTTCTGACGGAGTTTGAAAATATTTTGGCAACGGTCATTTACATAATCGATTATGCTATATGTACAATCGATTATTTTTCAGTCTTGAAAAATCTAATAGACACTGCCTCAACACAATCGATTGTCATAAGGTTCACAATCGATTATTTAGTATCTTTGAAAAGTCTGATAGACACTGCCTCAACACAATCGATTGTCATAAGGTTCACAATCAGTTATTTTGTAGCTTTGAAAAATCTGATGGACACTGTCTCAACACAATCGATTGTCATAAGGTACACAATAGATTGTCATGCAGATTTCAAAAATCTGATGGACACTGCCTCAACACAACCGATTGTCATAAGGAACACAATCGATTGTCATGCAGATTTCAAAAATCTGATGGACACTGCCTCAACACAATCGATTGTCATAAGGTACACAATCGATTGTCTTGCAGCTGCCTTAACATAATCGATTATCATAAGTACATAATCGATTATCTTTGTCCAGATTTTAGAGGCATGTTTAAAAATCATTTTGCTAAAATAAATATGCATGATTTAAAATCATTTTGCTCTAAATTAAATATGCATGATTTGATAAAAATGTTTTTACGAGAGAAGCCAAGTCTTGAGTTAAATTGTCGGATCAAGATCACAATTAAAGAGCGACTCATGTATAACTTTGTTTAATCTTGATCTTTGTTTGTCTTGTGCTTGAACTTCGTTACGTGACATTTGCGCGCTTGTGCTTGGACCTCGTCATATATCAATTGCGCATCGTTTGTCATTTATCAAAACCTACAAATATGAACACACGTTTAGTTTAGTGCCTTGAGAACGTGTTTGAACAATTTTCCCCTTTTTGATAATGGCAAACCTTAATCGGGATATGCATATTAGGTAATTCATAATGATGATCCAAGACAAGTATATATATATATGCAATTAGTTCCCCCTCAACATATGAATTCCCCCTCAATTTGTGCCAATAAGTATTAAGTGCATAGCCCTTATTCTTCCCCCTTTTGACATTAGCAAAAAAATTGGTAAATAACTTGTTTATTGATTAATCAAAAATTTCAACTTCATAAAAGGGATAATAGAGCAAATAATGTCAACATAATCGATTATTGATACTTGATAATCGATTATATACTAAAGAGAAATCGATTATTCTAAAGAGGAATCGATTATTCTGCACCAGTCTTTATAATTCCCCCTGCTTTTAGGGCGATACCTGCAAAAATACGTTAGACGCCTCCGACGCTCAAGTTAGTAATCATGTGAAAGGGAAAATGCAATGCATGACTTAGATCAATGTGGAGTCAAGAATCCCGAGTTCACAACGAATTCGGAAGAAGGACTCTTTCTCTAAAGGTTTTGTGAAGATGTCGGCCAATTGATCTTTGGTTTCAACAAATTTAATTTCGACATCACCTTTGAGAACGTGATCTCTGATAAAATGATGCCTAATTTCAATGTGTTTTGTTCTTGAATGAAGAACGGGGTTCTTCGTCAAGCATATGGCGCTAGTATTATCACATCTAAGAGGGATATGATCGATACTTAGGCCATAGTCCAAGAGTTGCTGTTTCATCCAAAGGATTTGAGCGCAACAACTCCCCGCGGCTGCATATTCAGCTTCGGTTGTGGACAGCGCAACACTTACTTGTTTCTTGCTAAACCAAGAAACTAGAGAGCTACCGAGCAAATGGCAAGTGCCTCTAGTGCTCTTGCGGTCCAATTTCCATCCAGCGAAATCGGAATCGGAATAGCCAACAAGTTGGCATGAAGAACCTTTGAGGTACCATAGACCCACATTTACAGTACCAACAAGATACTTCAATATCCGTTTCACCGCAGTTAGGTGAGACTCCTTAGGACATGATTGATAACGAGCGCATAAGCACACGCTAAACATGATGTCCGGTCTACTAGCAGTAAGATAAAGGAGAGATCCAATCATACCTCGATACTTCTTGGTGTCGACTTCCTTACCTTTCTCATCTTTGTCTAGATGGTCGGATGTGCTCATGGGAGTGGCCATTGCTTTTTCGTTGCTCATTTCAAATCGTTTTAGCAATTCTTTGCAATATTTAGCTTGACAAATGAAGGTTCCTTCTTTCATTTGCTTTACTTGCAGCCCCAAAAAGAATGTTTGCTCACCCATCATAGACATCTCAAATTCGCTTGTCATTAAATCAGAAAATTCCTTGCACAAAGCATTGTTAGTAGCACCAAAAATAATATCATCCACATAGATTTGATCTAATAAAATATCATTGTTTTTATGCTTAACAAATAGAGTGGTGTCAACTTTCCCCCTAATGAATTCATTTTCCAAAAGAAATTTGCTCAATCGTTCATACCAAGCTCGGGGAGCTTGTTTAAGACCATAAAGTGCCTTTTTAAGCTTGAAAACATGATCGGGAGATTTAAAATCTTCAAAGCCCGGGGGTTGTTCAACATAAACTTCTTCTTGAATGACACCATTTAGAAAAGCGCTTTTTACATCCATTTGATATAAATTGAAATTCATAGAAGAGGCAAAAGCAAGTAATAAACGAATAGCTTCTAACCTTGCTACTGGTGCATATGTTTCTTCATAGTCAATTCCCTCTTCTTGATTATAGCCTTTTGCTACAAGCCTAGCTTTGTTTCTAGTGATTACACCATTTTCATCTAATTTATTTCGAAAAACCCATTTCGTACCAATTATGGTATAATTTTCGGGTCTTGGCACAAAATCCCAAACGTCATTTCGTTTGAATTGGTTAAGCTCCTCTTGCATTGCCAAGGTCCAAAATTCATCCCCAATTGCTTCAGAGATGGTTGAAGGTTCAATTTGAGAAACGAAAGCAGTATGTCCTAAGGTGTTCTTAAGAGTGTTTCGAGTACTTACCTGTTGTTCAATGTCGCCAATTACCTGTTCGAGAGGATGGTCTTTGATTGTCCTCCACGCGTTAGGCAGTTTCATTTCTTTTTCCAGTTGTGGCGCTTCCTCCGATAATTGTTCCAAGATTTCATCTTGAATTTCCTTAGGAGTTTCCTCTTGTACTTTGTCTTGAGGACTCATTGAGTTTAAACTACTTGCAAGTTCAAATCCTTTCTCGCCAAGCGAGCATTATTTTCGGAAAACACAATATGAGGGGATTCCTCCACCGTTTCGGTTCTATTATTGAATACTCTATATGCTTTGCTACGTGAAGAATAACCAATAAAAAATCCTTCATCGGATTTGGCATCAAACTTTCCCAAATTATCTTTGCCATTGTTATGAATAAAACATTTACAACCGAATACTCTAAGATGGGAGACATTTGGTTTCCTTCCCTTGTAGAGTTCATAGGGAGTTTTCATGAGTATTGGCCTTATGACTACTCTGTTTAAAACGTAGCATGCGGTACTCACGGCATCAGCCAAAAAATGTTTGGGAATCTTAGCCTCATCGAGCATGGTTCAAGCCATCTCTTCGAGACATCTATTTTTCCTTTCCACCACTCCATTTTGTTGTGGTGTGCGTAGAGCAGAGAAGGTGTGCTCGATACCGAGTTCGTCACAAAAATCCGCGAAGAGATTGTGATCGAACTCTCCCCCATGATCACTTCTTATTGAAGTGACGGTTGTGTCCTTTTCATTTTGAACACGTTTAAGAAAACATTTAAAATTATGAAAAGCTTCAATTTTATGAGCAAGAAATAGTGTCCATGTAAATCTAGAATAATCATCAACAATAACAAAAGCATAACGATTTCTACCAAGACTTTCAATGCGAGATGGTCCAAAAAGGTCCATGTGAAGAAGTTGCAATGGTCTAGTAGTTGAAACAATATTTTTCGATTTAAAAGATGCTTTTGTTTGCTTCCCTTTTTGACAAGAATCGCAAATGGAGTCTTTTTCAAATTTCAAATTTGGAAGACCAATAACTAAATTTTGCGAAACCAATTTGTTTAAAAGATGCATGTTGATGTGAGCTACTCTACGATGCCATAACCACATATCATCTTCTTTGCTCATAAGACAATTCACATACTCAGATGAAGAATTTTCGAGATCAACCATATAGATGTTATCCATTCTAAAACCACGAAGGATAATTTTAAAATCGCTACGGCGAAAAACTAAGCATTCATCCGAATCAAATAAAACAAGATTTCCCTTGTCACATAATTGACTTATGCTCAAGAGATTATGTTTTAGACCTTTAACTAGCAATATATGCTTAATGGAAGAAGGTTCATCCTTACCGACCGATCCAATGCCGATAATTTTTCTCTTGTTGTTATCTCCAAATATAACGCTTCCTCCTTCCTTGTGTTCTAGTTGAAGGAACTTGGATTCGTCTCCGGTCATGTGTTTGGAGCATCCACTATCAAGGTACCAAATTACACTTGATCCCTTCAAACATACCTACAAGACAAATTAATGAGTCTTTGGTACCCAAGCTGTTTTGGGTCCGTGAGAGTTAGGTGTAACATGCTGTTGTGCTTGACATGCAGTTAAGTGTCTATGTCTAGTGAAGCAAGAAGGAGCAATATGTCCAATTCAATTGCAATAATGACAAATGACATTAGGATTATGCATTCGTCTAGGTTGATAGTAGTTGGACGGACGAAATTTGTTTACTCTATTTTCGACAATATGACTATTGCGCATTTCATGAAAATCATTTCTCCTACTATTTGTTCTAGGATATGCAGCATTTCTAGAATAGTTATTTCTAGGTTGAAAGCCATTTCTAGGTGTCCTAAAATGTTCAACGTTTCTTCTAGTGTTTGGTCTAGGATATGCATCATTTCTAGAATAGTTATTTCTAGGTTGAAGGCCATTTCTAGGTGTCCTAAAATGTTCAAAGTTTCTTCTAGTGTTTGGTCTAGCATGCATGTTGATTCTAGGATTGTTATCTCTAGGATGAACATTTGTTTTATTTGTCCTAGGTTGAGCCATAGGTGGTTAGGGTTTGGCTTCAACTTTTTCTTTAGGCTCGTTTTTAAAACCTATCCCATGTTTGGTCGATTTCAAATTAACAAGAACTTCATTCAAATTTTTATGAGAAGAATTGAACTTATCTAAGGTGCCCTTAAGTCTTTCTACCTCATCTTTTAGATGCATGCAAGAAGTACAATTTTTACTAGAGCTCTCGGGTTTGTCGGCGCTTCTCTTGCCGAAAAAATTGTTTTCTTCTTTCAACTTCTCATTTTCCAAAATCAGTTTTTCCAAATCCTTTTCTTTCAAAGAGAGTTGTTTTTCAAAATCTTTCTCTTTCAAAGAAGCATTTTCCTTAATGTTTTTAACAGTTTTGGAAGCTTTAATGAATTCACTATACAACTCATTAAAGGCATTTTGCATTTCCTCAAGAGAATAGAAGTTTTTGGAAGAAATTTGACATACCTCTTCTTGATTGTTTTCGTGAGCCATGAGACAAAGATTTGCGGTTTCGTCTTCTTCTTCCTCACTCGACTCGTCTCCGGAGTCGCCTCCCCAAGATATGTATGCTCGTTGTTTCTTGAAGGGTTTCTTCTCCTTTTTGACATTTGGGCAATTTGATTTAATGTGCCCGATTTCTCCACACCCATAGCACTTTACTTGATCTCCTTGTTGTTTGCCTTTTCGTTCATACTCTTTTCGCATGAACTTTTGAAATCTCTTAATAACGAGTCCGAACTCGTTATCTCCGTCCTCGTTATTTTGAGGTTGGCTTGTGCTTGCCTTGAGGGCGATTCTTTGTTTCCTTTGATCATTAACAAGAGGGTTAAGTATAGTAGATTCATAAGTTTTAAGGTTACCTCTTAATCCGTCGATGGTGACATTTGAAATGCCAATAGACTCTTGAATCGCGTCGGCCTTGGAGCGCCATTCCGGAGTGAGACTTCGGAGAATTTTTCGGACAAGTTCCTTATCCGTGAAGGTCTTCTTAAGAGCATGTAAGTCATTAACGATTTTTGAAAATCGTTCGAACATGTCATCGACCCTTTCGCCTTCCTTCATGTGAAACAGTTCATATGCATGGGTTAGAAAATCAACTTTAGCCTCTCTTACCTGGTCCGTACCTTCGTAAGTGATTTCCAGCTTATCCTACATTTGCTTCGTCGTTGTGCAACATGATATTTTTCTGTAATCATCAGCGTTTACAGCACAATATGATAAGTTGATGGCATTAGCATTGTTCTGCACTTTTCGGATATCATCCGCATCGTATTCATCTTCGGATTTTGGAACCCATTCATTTTCGACCTTTTTGGTTGGAATTTGTTCTCCCTTCATTATAACCTTCCACAGATGAAAACTATTCGATTGAATGAATATTCTCATCCTTTCCTTCCAGTACGTATAGTTTGTGCCATCGAATAGTGGTGGTCGGGTGGAGCATTGTCCTTCACCTATTCCTGCAAAAGAATCACGAGTAGAAGCCATGGATTGTTTCTCTCAAACGGTTAAGTTTTTCAAAGAGTTGGGCTCTGATACCAAGTGTTAGAATATACGCTTAGCGCTAGAGGGGGGGGGGTGAATAGCGTTATAATAAAAACAGCGTAAACTTGCGGAATTTTAACAATTGCAGGAATGAAATAAGTGCGATAAGTAAATAATAAAGAACGAACGCACCGATGTTATCCTGGTTCACCACAACCCGTGGCTAATCCAGTCCCCGAGAGACTCTCTCGAGATTTCCACTAAATTCGTTAAGCTTACAGGTGCTTAACAAACCGTTACAAACTGAGAACTTGAGTCACACAAGCCTCAACAACCTTTGCTCGAAGATACAACACTTCAAGACTTCAACCAAAGGAATCACAACGTTCCTTCTTACAATACAAGGGATTAACACTTCCCTTCAAGTGTATAAAAACACTTTGCACTCAAAACAAGACTCTCCTTAAGAGTAGATATGAGTAAAATAAATACGCTCAAGAACTCAACAACTTTCGTCAAGAATTTGGCTCTAAAAACTTATGTAATGAATAGAAAATGATGAATAAGAGAGTATGCAAGCTTTAGCAATAATATGATCAGTTGTTGTATTTAGAAGACTGATTTGAAGATGTATTTATAGTGTCAAAAACATGCATTACCGTTGCCTAATTGCCAATTAAGAATTGCTGATTTTGTGCTATGACAATCGATTGTCTAATTGGCATAATCGATTTTTTTCCAATCGTTCCAAAAATCATTCCCAGATTTTACGCAGCATAATCGATTATCTAAGACGTATAATCGATTACTGGCAACGTTCAAAAAATCATTTCCAGATTTTACTTAAATCAATCGATATCAGAAATATACAATCGATTACTTGGCAACGTTAAAAAAATCTTTTTTCAGATTTTACTTAAAACAATCGATTATTTAAATCCTATAATCGGTTATCTGACGGAGTTTGAAAATATTTTGGCAACGGTCATTTACATAATCGATTATGCTATATGGACAATCGATTATTTTTCAGTCTTGAAAAATCTAATAGACACTGCCTCAACACAATCGATTGTCATAAGGTTCACAATCGATTATTTTGTATCTTTGAAAAGTCTGATAGACACTGCCTCAACAAAATCGATTGTCATAAGGTACACAATCGATTGTCATGCAGATTTCAAAAATCTGATGGACACTGCCTCAACACAATCGATTGTCATAAGGTACACAATCGATTGTCATGCAGATTTCAAAAATCTGATGGACACTGCCTCAACACAATCGATTGTCATAAGGTACACAATCGATTGTCTTGCAGCTGCCTTAACATAATCGATTATCATAAGTACATAATCGATTATCTTTGTCTAGATTTTAGAGGCATGTTTAAAAATCATTTTGCTAAAATAAATATGCATGATTTAAAATCATTTTGCTCTAAAATAAATATGCATGATTTAAAATCATTTTGCTCTAAATTAAATATGCATGATTTGATAAAAAAGTTTTTACGAGAGAAGCCAAGTCTTGAGTTAAATTGTCGGATCAAGATCACAATTAAAGAGCGACTCATGTATAACTTTGTTTAATCTTGATCTTTGTTTGTCTTGTGCTTGAACTTCGTTACGTGACATTTGCGCGCTTGTGCTTGGACCTCGTCATATGTCAATTGCGCATCGTTTGTCATTTATCAAAACCTACAAATATGAACACACATTTAGTTTAGTGCCTTGAGAACGTGTTTCAACACAATCTCCCCTTCAATATCTTTCTTTTGTCAAAGTTTGCATACCTATCCTGTTCTTCTTCAGACTCACTTTCATCTTCTTCTTCTTCTATGGCTACTTTCACTTGTTTTCCCTTAGACACTGATCTTGTTTTCTTGGCAAGAGAGGATTCAGCAGGAACTAGTTTTGGGGGCTTCTTTGAAGAAGTCGTAGTCTCCTTTTGTTTTGCAAGTGGAACCTGTTGGAACATATATGTATGTTCATATTTATATGTTTTGATAATTGACAAACCGATTTAGATGAAAAATAATATATGCCAAAGTATATGTGAGTTATTAGTGAAATACACTTCATGTATATTTAACTAAAGTGTATTTATTCTGTAGATATGCAATAACATACAAGGAGGAAGGTATGCAAAGTTGATATGCGCAAAGGGGAAGATTTGTCTTGCGACATTATATGAGCGGACAAGAATTGGAGTCCAAAGATGTTCAAGACAAGATCAAGAGAAGATATGAAGCAATGAAGATAAATTGAAGACTTTTGTTGAGTCTTATTTTTATTGTCTTTATTGTGATCTTGATCCGACTTTAAGTTTGAGTCTTGGCTTCTCCCATAAATCATATTTTACAATGCATATCATAAAATGATTTTACAATGCATATCATAAAATTAATTTTACAATATATGTGATTTTACAACATATGCATATTATAAATGATTTTACAATATATGCATGTATACGCATATCACAATTGATTTTACAATATATGCATATCAAAAATGATTTTACAATATATGCATATCATAAACATTTTTAATTTACTTCAAACAAAGTGATTTTAACACTTTCATTTTAACCAAAATGAGTTTTGAAGTAAGTTTTTGATTCTAGTATACTCAGGTATATTCTAGTGTATATTCTGATATATCCTGGTATATTCAAGCTTAAATATGCATAAAATCATTTTATCAAATCATATTTATCATAAATATATTTTAAATACTTCAAACAAAATGATTCTAACGTTTTTATCTTAACCAAAATGGTTTTTGAAGTAAGTTTTCAATTCTGGTATACTCTGGTATACTTAGTGTATATCAATGGTATATCAAAGGTATATTCCAGCTTTGTTTTAAAGAATATTTTTATGCAAGGCTAGATAATCGATTAACCAAAGTAGATAATCGATTATCTCCTAAGATAATCGATTATCTCCTTAAGATAATCGATTATCGCATATCCATTGCCTTTCAAACGGCTAGTTTTTTGAACGTTTGAACTAAGATAATCGATTATCTACTTAGGTTAATCGATTAACTTGCTGGAAAATCAGATTTTAGTGTTTAAACATGAGCAACGGATACAAGAGTTTTTGGGGCTATAAATACACCCCAAAAACTCTCATTTGACACAACATCTGATATAAACATCATATACAAGCTTCCAAACATTCTACATTCATTTCATATTTTTAATTGCTTTTGAGAAGCCATTTCTTGAATTTATTGTTGTGTTCTTGAGCGTACTTGTTTACTCATATCCACTCTATTAAGAGAGTCTTGTTCAAGTGAGTAGTAAGTGTTTTTTTATAAACTTGTTGTAAGAAGAAATATTTTATTTCTTCTTGTGAAGTCTTGGGGTGAGGTATCCTCGAGCAAGGTTGTTTGAGACTTGTGAGATTCAAGTTCTCAAGTTGTAACGGTTTGTTAGGTACCCGGAAACTTAACAGAAGTCTTGGAGTGCGGTATCTTCAAGCAAGTGTAACGGTTTGTTAGGCACCCGCAAGCTTAACGGAGATAGTTGAACCTTGAGATTATATCTCAAGAGACTGGACTTAGCCACGGGTTGTGGTGAACCAGTATAAATTTGGTGCACTCTCTCCTTACTCTTTTAAATTCCGCATTTAAGTTACTTTTTACTGCGAATTTTTATAATACGCTATTCACCCCCCCCCTCCTCTAGCGTTAAGCACTTATTCTAACAATTGGTATCAGAGCCTAACTCTCTAAAAGACTTAACAGTTTGAGAGGATTTTTCTATGGCTTCTACTAGTAGTGCTTATGCAGGAATAGGTGAAGGATTTTGCACCTTTTTGCCTCCGATATTTGATGGAAGCAATTACACATATTGGAAGGATAGGATGAGAATCTTCATCCAATCAAACAACTTTCGTCTATGGCAAATCATCAAGTATGGTGAGCAAATGACGACACAAGTTGGGAAAGCCATGGTAAGTGAATACAATACCAAGGCAATCAATATTTTGTATAGTTCTTTGAATCAGGAGAACTGTCGGAAAATTTTCCACTGCAAAACTGCCAAAGAAATGTGGGATAAGCTTGAGGACACTTATGAAAGAACACCTCAAGAAGCAGACAGCTCATGTGATGAACCGACTGCCCGATGTCTCATGGCCAACGAAGAAAAAGAGGTAAGTACTTCTGACTCTTATTCTTTTGAAGAACTACAAGATGCTTTTAAAGAATTATTTTATGAATTGAAAAAGTCTTCAAAAATCGCAAAAGAGGCCACAGCTAAAACAAAGGTTTTAGAAGAAGAAAATAATTTTTTGAAAAATGACAATGTCGATCTTAGAAATAAAATTAAGGTGATGAATGAAGCTTATTCAATTGATAAATGTTCTATTTGTTTATCTTGTGATTCCTCAAAAATAGAGAACATAGAACTTAGGAAAACACTAGAAAAATATAGTGTAGATACTCCTAAAGTAGTTGAAGAGATTAAGAAGAAAAAGCCTAAGAAAAATAGAAGGCGTAAAAAGAAGAATCATGTTAGAAATCATGATACACCACCTAGAAATAACTCTAGGAATTTCCCGAATAAGCCTAGAAATAATGCTTTTAGGCAACCTAGAAATAATGATAGGAATGAGTCTAGAACTAACCACTTTAGACCACCTAGAAACGATACTAGGTTTTTTAATAATAATAAGTCTAGAATTAATAATTTTAGACCACCTAGAAACAATTCTAGGAATTACACTAATGAGTCTAGAATTAATCATTTTAGACCACCTAGAAATGATTCTAGAACTTTTATTGATAAGTCTAGAATGAATTATACTAGACCACCTAGAAATGACTCTAGGAATTTCAACGCTTCTAGGTATGACTTTAGATCACCTAGAACGTTTTGGCGCAACCCAGGCATATGCACAACCCGAACGTAGTATGTCACTATTGCAACCGGGTAGGACACATAGCACCCATATGTTTTACGAAACATAGGGATTTATCGTCTAGCTATGATTATTATTTGCCTAACCCCCAAGGACCGAAAAGTGTTTGGGTACCAAGAACCTATGTTTAGGTATTTTTTGCAGGTGTGCTTGAAGGTTACAATATTGTAGTAGATGCACCAAGCACGACACCTTATTGCATCAAAAGGAATTTCGGTTAGTTATCTTTTTTGATAAAAACCGAATTATTGATATGTGCCAGCAACCTATATTAACATATATTGTTGTTAATTTGGTTTATATATTGTTGAAATGATTAATGTGTTTAATCGTAATAGTTGATATATGTTAACAATTGAGATATTCCTGTTAATATCAATTATGTTTTTTTTTATTCAACAATTGGCATTAATTATTGATCCATGTTTTGATAATTATTTTTGGTATTAATTATTAATTCATGTTTTGATAATCTATTTCAAATAACAATTGGTATCAATTATGTTTGTTAAAAATATTGATTGATCCATGTTTTATTGAACATTAGTTATTTTTTTAATAAGAATACAATTGTTGATATGTGTTAACAGTTAGTATTTTTTTTCAAAATAACTCTTGAAATGTTTGTGCAAAAATTGATAACAGTTGATATGTATTAACTGTTTGCTTGCCTCTGATAAAAATATTTCATTTATGTTTTGATAATTGTTATTTGTGATTTAAATAACTGTTGATATATACTAGAAAATTAAATAATTTTTTGGTGTGTATTAATTGTTAGCATATTTGTGTCAAAAACCTTTTACTCGTGTTTTTGATAAATGCTACTTTTGATTTGAAAAATAATTGATATATTCCTGAATTAAATGATTCATGTTTTTGACAGTTGATAAATTTTTGGTAATTTACTTTGCTAAAAATAACAATTAGTATCACTGTTAATTAAATAACATTTGATACATTTGTTATGTTTTCCAACAAATGGTTTTACCATTGTTTTATAACAATTGGTACTTTTTGAAAAATATCAAATTGATATGTTTTGTTTTTCAAACAATTAATATATTTTGAAATATCTATTGATATGTTTTGTTGGCATGTCTTGATAAATTTCTAGCAATCTTCATATTGTATATTCCTCAATATCCTTCCTACTTTATTTTGACACTCAGGAAATGTCGAAAAAGGAAGTAGCCTTAATATACTCTCTTCTTGCTAAATGCCAAAAGAAGAAGTATTTAGGCGATATGTTTCAAATAAGAGGGAATGTCTTTACATTCTAGTTTTGCCTTATTTGAGGGGGAATTTTTCATTAAAGAAAAATAGATTGCATGAATTTTATTGATGATATTATCTTAATAATATCTCTCGTGTTTCAAAAATAAATTTGTTTTGATGTTTGCATTTCAAAATAAATTTTATGTTGATACCCTTTATGTTATTAATATTATTTTGCATTCCAAAATTGTTTGTTGATGATAATATTTTTCTTGTAATTCAAAAATATTTTTATCGATAATATTTGTTTTTGAAGCAACTAATGGGTTTGTATGCAAGGAGTTTATAAAACTCATTATTAGCAAAATTGAGACGTCAATGATGGACGAGCTTAATTTCTTCTTGGAGCTGCAAGTTAAGCAAATGAAAGAAGGAACTTTCATTTGTCAAAATTAAATATTGCAAGGAGTTGCTGTATCAATTTGAAAAGAGCAACGCCAAAGCAAATGGCCACTCCAATGATCACGTCAGACCATCTTGACAAAGATAAGAAAGGTAAGGAGGTTGATACCAAGATATACCGAGGTATGATCGTTCCCTACTTTACCTTACTGCAAATAGACTTGATATAATATTTAGCGCTTATTAATTTGCTAGATATAAATCATATCCAAAGGGAGTCATGTCTTAATGCGGTTAAACGGAAAATGAAGTACATTATTAGAAACTTTGAATGTGGGACTTTAGTATCCCAAAGATTCTTCATACCAATTAATTGGCTATTCCGATTCTAATTTTGCAAGATGCAAATTAGACCGCAAGAGCACAATTGGCACTTGCCACTTGCTCGGTAACTCCTAAGTTTCTTGGATTAGCAAGAAACATGTTAGTGTCGCTTTGTCCACAACCGAGGCCGAATATATTGCCACGGGGAGTTGTTGTACAAAAATCCTTTGGATGAAACAACAACTTTTGGATTATGGTCTTAGTCTTAATCACGTCCCTCTTTGATGTGATAACACTAGTGTCATAAGCTTGACGAAGAATCCAATTCTTCATTCAAGAACAAAGCATATTGAAATTAGGCACCATTTTACAATAGATCACGTTCTTAAAGGTGATGTCCAAATTGAGTTTGTTGAAACTAAACTTCAATTAGCCGACATCTTCACAAAACCTTTAGATAAAGAGTCCTTCTTCCGTATTCGAAATGAACTCGGAATTCTTGACTCTACGTTTTAGGTTGCATTTATTTTTGAATATTACTGACTTGAGCGTCGAAGACGCGTATTTTCTTTATTGCAGGTATCGCCCTATGAGACAGGGGGAACCAACAGGAAGTTTTCTTTTTAAATTCAAGTCAATATTTATTTTGGATTGTGAATTTATGATTCTTGAAATAGCATATTTGTTTTTGATAAAAATTATTTTCATAAAATTATGATATATATATTTTTATCAAATATATGGTTTATTCTTATGTTTTCAAATATAAACATTATTTTCCAATATTTTCTGTTGAAAATGACTTTTCAAAGTCGTCGAAGTTAATCGACTAACTAGAAGTTATTCGAATAACTTGATTATCCAGAAAATCAAGCTATTTCTCCAGATATTCGAATAATCAGAAATTATTCGAGTATATCTGTTTCCAGATATTCGAATATCACATAAAATATTCGAATATGGCTCCCAGATATTCGACTATCATATAAGATATCTGAATATTCACGGTCAAAATTCAAAAATATGACCGTTTTATAGCCGTTCCAATCAATCCAGAAATCTAAATTTTCACATTCAATGCTATGTTTTCTTGAACTCTCTAAATAGGAATAGTGTGTACTCTTTGTTTCACACCAAAATCCTTCATTATCAAGAATTCTCTTTCAAAAGTCTTCAAATTTGACTCTTCTAATAGTTCTTCTTACCTACAATCTTCAATGGCAAATAGAAGTTCTAAACGTTCTCGTGCCGGGAAAAATGTCCCTTCTTCTTCAAACCATCCTCCATCTATACATTGTTATGAAGATGGATCCATTCTTTGGTTTGAACAAGAAAATGAGCCACAACGTTTCATTCAAAATTTTGAAAATCGAGTTATTCTTCCACCTCGATTCACAACTGCTAGATATCTCGCGGATTCTACTCGTTCCAATATACTTCTACAAAGTTCAATCATTAACTTTGTTTATTTGAAGTATGATTTCATTCATCCTCTTTTGATTCAAGCATTCTATTCGAATCTTAAGAAAGATGAAGATGGAGTTCTTTCTACCCGAGTTAATGGGATTTCTATTCTTCTTAGTGAAGAAAACATTCAAGCCATCACAAATCTTCCTCGTGATGGAAGAGACATCGATCAATATACCGGTGTCGAAGGAATACTTCATGATGAAAATGTCCTCTTCAACCTTATTGGAATTGGACAATTTTGATTTCACTCAAGCTCAAAATAGAGCTCCCATTAGAGGAATTTTTCCAGAATTTCGTTTGATTCTCTATGCTGTCACTCGGATTCTCAAACCGAGAAAGAGCAATCACACGACAATTGGCCGTGAAGATGCAAAAATTATGCATGCTATTATTTCCAAAGCACGCATAAATTGGTGTAAGTTTATTCTTACCCATATCTTTTCAATAGGAAGTGACAAACCTCTTCCTTATGCATTACTTATAATGCATATTCTTGAAGCGTCTCAAGTCAACACCAGTGTTGGTATCAAGAAAACTCGTACCAAATATTGGGAAATTCAAGAGACCTCTTTTCATGTCCATGATCAATCACATGATCAAATTCCAAATCCTCCTCCTCCAATTCAAGCTCGTCGTCCTCGTGCTCAACCGGATGTGTCTCAAGCCATCCTGGATCAACTTGCTTCTCGATCAACTTCAATCAATCGAATTGATAGAAATGTGTCTAGCACAGAAAGAAATGTGCGAAGACTTAGTGACGAAATCCATGGATATTTTGACCATGTCAATTATTCGTAATCTTACGTCTATTCCGCAAGTACTTCTAGCGATGACGATGATTTTGACGACAATGAAAGATCTTGATTTGTATTTTCATTATATTTTCATTATTTGAAATGTATTTTTCATTTATTGAAATGAATTTTCAATTACTCTTATTGTAATTTTCCTTCTTCATTAATGAAATTAACTTTTTGTTAATGTCAAAAGGGGGAAGATTAAAGGGTATATGCATATTTATCTTGTTCATGCATTAGGAAGAAAAAGGGTATATTTATTTTCCATGCTTAGGGGAAGATAAGGGTATATGCATACTTATTTGTTTATATGCATATTTTATTGAAAGGGGGAAAATATTTTATATATGCATGTTTATACTTATGCAATTTTATTTTAAATACTTATTGCATAAATTGAGGGGAAACTCAATAATAACTTGACTTATACTTGGCATAGTTTTTATAAGGATATATGCATATTCCCATATAGGTTTGCCATTATCAAAAAGGGGGAAATTGTTGGAACATATATGTATGTTCATATTTATATGTTTTGATAATTGACAAACCGATTTAGATGGAAAATAATGCCAAAGTATATGTGAGTTATTAGTGAAATACACTTCATGTATATTTAACTAAAGTGTATTTATTCTGTAGATATGCAATAGCATACAAGGAGGAAGGTATGCAAAGTTGATATGCGCAAAGGGGAAGATTTGTCTTGCGACATTATATGAGCGGACAAGAATTGGAGTCCAAAGATGTTCAAGACAAGATCAAGAGAAGATATGAAGCAATGAAGATAAATTGAAGACTTTTGTTGAGTCTTATTTTTATTGTCTTTATTGTGATCTTGATCCGACTTTAAGTTTGAGTCTTGGCTTCTCCCATAAATCATACTTTACAATGCATATCATAAAATGATTTTACAATGTATATCATAAAATTAATTTTACAATATATGTGATTTTACAACATATGCATATTATAAATAATTTTACAATATATGCATGTATACGCATATCACAATTGATTTTACAATATATGCATATCAAAAATGATTTTACAATATATGCATATCATAAACATTTTTAATTTACTTCAAACAAAGTGATTTTAACACTTTCATTTTAACCAAAATGAGTTTTGAAGTAAGTTTTTGATTCTAGTATACTCAGGTATATTCTAGTGTATATTCTGATATATCCTGGTATATTCAAGCTTAAATATGCATAAAATTTTATCAAATCATATTTATCATAAATATATTTTAAATACTTCAAACAAAATGATTCTAACGTTTTTATCTTAACCAAAATGGTTTTTGAAGTAAATTTTCAATTCTGGTATACTCTGGTATACTTAGTGTATATCAATGGTATATCAAAGGTATATTCCAGCTTTGTTTTAAAGAATATTTTTACGCAAGGCTAGATAATCGATTAACCAAAGTAGATAATCGATTATCGCATATCCGTTGCCTTTCAAACGGCTAGTTTTTTGAACGTTTGAACTAAGATAATCGATTATCTACTTAGGTTAATCGATTAACTTGCTGGAAAATCAGATTTTAGTGTTTAAACATGAGCAACGGATACAAGAGTTTTTGGGGCTATAAATACACCCCAAAAACTCTCATTTGACACACAACATCTGATATAAACATCATATACAAGCTTCCAAACATTCTACATTCATTTCATATTTTTAATTGCTTTTGAGAAGCCATTTCTTGAATTTATTGTTGTGTTCTTGAGCGTACTTGTTTACTCATATCCACTCTATTAAGAGAGTCTTGTTCAAGTGAGTAGTAAGTGTTTTTTATACACTTGTTGTTAGAAGAAATATTTTATTTCTTCTTGTGAAGTCTTGGGGTGAGGTATCCTCGAGCAAGGTTGTTTGAGACTTGTGAGATTCAAGTTCTCAAGTTGTAACGGTTTGTTAGGTACCCGGAAACTTAACAGAAGTCTTGGAGTGCGGTATCTTCAAGCAAGTGTAACGGTTTATTAGGCACCCGCAAGCTTAACAGTGATAGTTGAACCTTGAGATTATATCTCAAGAGACTGGACTTAGCCACGGGTTGTGGTGAACCAGTATAAATTTGGTGCACTCTCTCCTTACTCTTTTAAATTCCGCATTTAAGTTACTTTTTACTGCGAATTTTTATAATACGCTATTCACCCCCCCTCTAGCGTTAAGCACTTATTCTAACAGAACCTGCACATTAGTATTTCTTTCTTGATAGACCAGTTACATCTCCTCTTCATCCTCTTCATCTGGAACTTGTGAACTCTCACCTATCTTCCCTGTCCCTTTTTCTCTTCTTTTTCTCTTGATCTCTTGTAAAGCTTTCTGCAACTCAGCTTCACTCTCCCTAACCTTACTTCTAGTTTTCCTAACCCTAGGAAAAGACTTGGGTGTTGAAGGTTTGGATTTCTTGGTTGGTTTGGACGCAATAGAGGTCCTTTGTGAGGAAGCCTTGAGTTTCTTGGGACCATAACTGACCCCAACCTTCTTAATCATCTCAAAAAGATCTTCCTCTACAAATAGACCATTTGCTCAAACCAACTAACCTTTCAAGAGCCTCTCCGTACTCGCTTCCCACTGACTTTGAGGCCCCTTCTTCCCCACTCCCACATATAGCTAGCACCTTCTTCCTCTTATTTTTCTTCAATTTCACAGAATCACCCATAGCAACATCTTTAGCAGCCCCTATCAAAACATATCTATTTTCTACCCTTCCCCTAAATCATCAGAAACAACACTTGGATTTACCTCTTTTGGGGTTTCTTGTTGAGTGACATTGTCAGAAGGCCCAGGTCCATCTCCTTCACTGGCAGAGAAGTAATCATCAAACTCAGAACTGCAGTCGGTTTCTTTTGACTTGCCTTCAATCTTTCGTTTAGAGCTTTGCTCAAGGGACCAGTTGCAACAGCTTTTCTCACTATCATTTTTGTGCGACGAAATCCGGGCTTTGGGGTCTCACTAGTAGGTGTGGATGATGAGGTGTTAGGTGACACTGGTGGTGGGGTTCCATGATTATCTTGAGGATTCGACATTTTTGGTGAAGAATTTCTGTAAGGCTTGAGAGAATTTTGGATAATTTTGAAGGTTTAGAGAAGAGAGTGGATGATCAGGATTTTGAGATGACGGTTAAGCATGATTACTGGGGTTTTTAAAGAGTGGTCATTATAGCTCTAGGAACGGCAACTTTTCAGGTGTTAGCAAATGTCTAATCAGCTTATAATTCAGGTCTCCCTAGTTATTTATTAGGAAATAAGAATTGCTAAGGTTTACGAGATAGAGTTCTGTTACACTTATAATTCTAATTTCAATTAAATTGGTTCAATTAGCCCCAACGGATATAATTTTTGAGACGATTGGGTTTTCTAGGACACTTGCTCATGATTGAAAATTAAATTTTTCTATTTGTGCAAAGTATAGAATCATACCTGACCTTTCTCATAAGCATGCATTGATGAACCAGGTTCTTCAAATGAAAAATCTCTTGATTTTGCCTCAAATGTCAGAACAGAGAATTTGTAAGAGATGAGTGAGTCACATAACCACATGTCACAGGAGTATACTATTTACCTTATGAGACTGCGTAGAAATTATTCTAATATTCACAAGAGTTAAAAACTCCTAACCAAAAAATATTTTATCTTATTTTTTTCATTGTGTATTCTGAAATGGACCTGTTAGGTGATCTAAATCATCCCTAATTCCAACTTCTTCCTCTCAAAGTTTACTCTACTTAGTGCCTTGGCGAAGATGTCAGCTATTTGTTTATCAGAGCACAGAATTCTATGGATATGAGCCCCTTTTCATAGTTGTCTCTTAAAAAGTGGTGTTTAACATCTATGTGCTTAGTCCTTCTATGACGAACAAGGTTATTTGTCATACCGATCGCACTAGTGTTATCATAAAATGTAGGTAAGTATCCCACTTCAATTCTAAAATCAATCAATTGTTGCTTGATCCAAAGCAACTGAGCACCGCATGAAGCAGCAGTGACATACTCACCTTCAGCAGTAGAGAGGGCTACTGAATTTTGCTTTTTGGTAGCCCATGATACAAGAAAAGATCCTACGAAGTGTGCCATACCTGAAGTGCTCTTTCTATCCACTATACAACCTGCATAATCAGCATCAACATATTCAATTAAGTCAAAATTGCTACCTTTGGGATACCACAAGCACAAATCAGTTGTGCCTTTTAGGTATCTTAATATTCTTTTGACTGTAATCAAGTGTGACTTTTTAGGATTTGCCAGGAAACTAGCACAAAGTCCTACACAGAGATCAATATCAGGTCTGCTGGCAGTAAGGTACAAAAGTAAACCAATCATACCCCTGTATAACTTTTAATCAACTGATGAACCAGGTTCATCAGCATCTAACATTGTGGCAGTTGCAATAGGAGTATCTATTTCTTTGGATTCATCCATTTTAAATTTCTTGATTAGTTCTTTTGTGTACATTTGCTGATGAATCATGGTACCGTTTGGACATTGTTTGATTTGCAAACCTAAGAAAAAATTGAGTTCTTCCATCGTACTCATTTCAAATTCACTACCCATTAGTTTTGCAAAGTCCTTGCTCAACATATTTGTAGTAGCCCCAAAAATTATATCATTGACATAAATTTGTACAACAAGAAGGTCTTTACCTTTTTCCTAAGGAAAAAAGGTATTATCAATTTTACCACTTTTGTACCCATGCTCCAGAAGTAATTTCGACAATCTTTCATACCAAGCTCTTGGAGCTTGCTTGAGACCATAAAGAGCCTTATCCAACTTGTATACATGGTCAGGACATTCTTTGCTTTTGAATCCAGGAGGCTGCTTCACAAACACTTCTTCTTTGAGATAGCCATTGAGGAAGGCGTTTTTCACATTCATTTGATGAAGAGTGAATTCCATATGTTCTGCAAAGGCTATGAGAAGTCTACTTGCTTCAGGTCTAGAAATAGGAGAAAAAGTCTCGTCATAATCGATGCCTTCCTCTTTGCTATAACCTTGAACCACCAACCTTGCCTTATTTCTTGTAACTGTCCATCTTCATCCTTCTTGTTTCTGAAGACCCATTTTGTCCTAATGACTGACCTGTCCTTAGGTCTTGGAACCAAGTGCCAGACTTGGCTTCTTTCAAACTGATTGAGTTCTTCCTCCATAGCATTGATCCAATCTGCATCTTGTAGAGCTTCGCTCACATTTTTAGGTTCAATCAGGGACAAAAAGGCATTAAATGCACACATGTTCTTCAGTTGTGATCTAGTCTTGTCTCTAGATGTTGGTTCATTGATTATGTTCTCAATGGGTTGAGAACTCAGGTACCTGTAAGATTTCCCCGCCAGCTGGTTTCTGCTAGCTTCTCCTTCATTATTATAATGTAGAGGAACAGGTTCAGGTACAGGATCCTTTAGATAATTTTGTATAGTTTCTCTCAGATTGGTTCCCCCTGTTAGTTTGCCCAGGATAAAAGGACATGTTCCATCACCTGCTCCTTCCTTGGATGCCTCCTTGACTTGTGTTGTAACTTCAGTCAGTTGTCTTACCAGTCCAATGGCTTCATCTTCATGTTCCTGTCTCTCAGAAAGAGCGTTAGATTCATCAAACACAACATGTACACTTTCTTCAACACATAGAGTTCTTTTGTTAAACACTTTATATGCTTTGCTATGTGAAGAATATCCCAATTATACTCCCTCATCACTTCTGGGATCAAACTTGCGTAGGGGGTCTTTGCCATTATTGTGCACATAGCACTTGCAACCAAAAGCCCTAAGATGGGATATGTTTGGTTATCTCCCTTTAAGTAACTCATAGAGAGTTCTCTCTACAAGAGGTCTGGTCATGCATCTATTAATTTTATAGCAAGCAGTGTTAATAGCCTCTGCCCAAAAGCTATGGGGTAGTTTACTGGAAAGTAACATGGTCCTTGCCATATCCTCAAGGGTCCTGTTTTTCCTTTCATCTACCCCATTTTTCTGAGGAGTCTTGGAGTCAGAGAAATTAATATCTATTCCATTTTCATCATTAAATTCAGCAAACTTTGCATTTTCAAATTCAGTTCCATGATCAGATCTAATGGATGCAAGTTGATTTCCTAATTGTTTCTGGATTTTTCTAACAAAAGTTGTGAACATTTTAAATGTTTCATCTTTAGAATTTAGAAATAGCACCCGGGAAAATCTAGAATAATCATTAACAAGAACCATAGATATCTTTTACCACCTCTGCTCATGGCTCTCATTGGACCACAGAGATCCATATGAACCAATTCCAACATCTTGGACGAGCTTGCCATTTTATTAGGTTTGAAGGATGACCTTACCTGCTTCCCCCTTGCACATGCCTCACAAATTTTGTCTTCCTTGAAATTTATATTAGGTAACCCTATCACTAAGTCCTTGGAAACTAATTTGTTTAATTTATATAGACTAGCATGAAAAAGTCTTTTGTGCCAATGGAGGGAATCATTAATTAACACACTCAGACAAGTGAGTTCATTTTCAGAAAGACTCGAAAAATCTACAATGTAAATATTGTTAATTCTTCTTCCCTACAAAAAAATCTTGTCAGTAGTAGGGCTAATCACAAAACATTTTAAGGAAGTGAAAGCCACAAGATTACCTCTATCACACAATTGTGACACACTTATCGGGCTATATTTTAAGCCATCTATCAAATAGACATTCTCAATGGAATGAGAGTCTGTCTTTCTTACCTTTGCAGTTCCAATGATCTGACCTTTCTTCCCATTTCTAAAGGAGACATTGCCTTCTTCTAGGTTCTCAAGTGAAAGAAACTGGTCCTTGTTACCAGTTATATGTTTTGAGCAGCCACTATCCATGTACCATATTTGGCTACTTCCTTTCACTTGGACCTGCAAAATGAAATATAGGTTTAGTCTTAGGAACCCAAACTAGTTTGGGTCCTTTTCTATGGGCAAAAGGATGAATTAACTTTTTCTTTGCCCAACCAGACAGTTTGTGTTATTCTTGAGCGAAAGCTTTGTTCTTTTGACTGGACTTTTCTTTTACATTGCATTCATTTTTTTAATGGCCAGTCTTACCACAATGTATACAAATCTTATTCTCAGGAAGGGTGAGGTACTTATTTTTATGATCCCATTTTGGAGCTTGTGTACCAAACCCAAGTCCTCTCTTGTTGTTGTTGTGATGCTCTTGCAACCAGGAGAGTGTGTCAGAAGCCTTGTTCCATTTGCATATTCTGTCTAGTTCATGCTTCACCTTTCCTAGTTCTTATTTGTGAACCTTGATTGATTCATCTTCTTATACAACTCATCTTTAATTTTTCCTAAATTTTCTTCTAGTGTGAGAACTGATTGATCAGCCTTTTTCTTTCCTGACCCTATTTTCAGTTAAAAGTTTTCAGATATGAGTTCTAGGACACTGTTTTCCAGTTGAAGGACCTGGTTCTTCAACTTAGTATTTAAGCTATTACTCTCATCAGCCCTATATTCTAGCGTTTTGAATTTTTCTTCTAGTATTGCACAATCCCTAGACAGAACATCTTTCTCACTGATTATTATTTCAGACTCATCTATGAAGTCCATCAAGAGCTCAGCCAATTTTTCTTTGGACGTGAATTTAATCTTTTCTTTAAGATGTAGAATACTTACCTCCTGTTCATCTTCTGATTCTCTGATGTCCATAAGACTTACTCATCTTCAACTTCATTTTCCGAGTCTTCATCTGACGTATCTCGCCATGCAGCAACCAGGGCTTTGGTATTTCCTTTGTTTCTCCTTGGTTGAACCTGTTCCTTCTTCCTATTCCTTCTTTCTGCACTTTCTTTCTTCCACTCAATCTTCAATTGAGGCCAGTTTTCGATCATGTGATATGTCTTTCCACATTTAAAGCAAACATCAGTTTCCTGCTTCTCATGAGCCCTAGGTTTGTTGAATGTTGATCCTCTTGAAGAACCCTTGCTTCTCATAAGATATTTCTTGAAGTCTCTGGTTATCATTGCCATTTCATTATCTTCAAGATCTGATCCTTCTGAGATTCTGAGAGCCAGACTTCTTTCTTTCTTCGGAGCATCAAATTTCCAATCAGTTCATCCAATTTCAGAGAAGCAATATTTTTGGACTCCTAAATGGCAGTGATTTTGCTTTCCCAGGAGATTGGGAAAACTCTAGTTAGAATCTTCTCTACCTTGTCTTCTTCCAGAATAACCCTTCCAAGAGACTCTAGTTCATTTGTTAATGTAGTGAACCTAGTATACATCTATTGGATAGTTTCACCATCCTTCATAGTAAAATTCTCATATTGAGAATACAATAGAGTTCCTCTTGACCTCTTCACCTGAGGTATTCCTTCATTAGCCACTTGTAAAGTGTCCCAAATCTCCTTGGCATTTGAACAACCTTGAATCCTACTATACTCATCAGTACCAAGTCCACACACTAGCCATTTCTTAGCTTTAGAATTTTTCTCCCACTTCCTCAGGTAGTCAACAGTACAATTCGCTCTAATCTTAGGCACATCAAATACTTCAGAAGTCTTCTTTCTTGTGGCTAAAGGACCATCAGTAATGATGTCCCAAAGCTCATAGTCTTCACCCATGATGTGGTCTCTCATTCTATTTTTCCACCAAGAGTAGTAGAGCCCATTGAAGAATGGAGGCCTTGTAGTAGACTATCCTTCCCAATTCCCAGGTGGTCCACTCATGTTGATCTTTTTCCTAAGGTGTTAACCTCTTCAAGGATAACATGCTCTGATAGTAATTGATTTTAATAAACGTCACTACCACACAAGAGTGGGTGATTTGTGTGGTACCTAATTTTCCCGTAAGAAGGACCTGGTTCTTCTAAGTGTTCTAACTACAGCATTTTGCGGAATAATAAGAACTGAAAGTAAAGTGCACATATATTTTTACATGGAAAACACATGGCTCAAAAGGTGAAAAAACCACGACCTACTACTCAGTAGGATTTTGCAAAACTCCACTAAAATCAATGAGCCAAAATAACATTTACAAAGACTCTTTGTATACCTAAGGATTAAACTCCAATCCCAGTATGGCATACAGCCTCAGCTGCTACGACACTATCAAGTTAACTTTAACTTGATGAAACAAGGTACCTAATACAATTGCCTTCAATAAAGCTGAAAGGTAAAATTTGAAGACCTACTATAATTGAACTAAACAAAAAGATGGAGCTGGTTCTTCTCTCTTAGCTCATGTAGCTTCAGGCATACACACTTGTATCTTGCATATATAGTTAACAAAACAGATTCGTTTTATTTGCTCTCAAATATGATTTACTTCTGCTTTTGTGTGTTGCCTCTAAAAGAGAACCAACACAATAATATATTGAGTTAATAGTTAGAGTTTGATTATAACTCCACTTCTTATCCATAGTCCATTTAAGTCCTTAGCCAATACAAACTCTAACTCTTGCTCACGTGCTTCACATGTGCCCTGGTTAATTTAGATTGTGTAGTACAAGATGGACCAGGTATATCCACAGGTTCATTTGTCAATCTTCAAAACTCCAACTGAAACTTGGGCCAATAATTAACTTGCCAAGTGGGATATCAAGTGACCCGAATGGCCCTTACATCAAACTTGGTAATCTCTTATTTGATTTTCACACTTATATTCGTTTTGAACTTTCTCAGCTTCTTCTTGACAGGAGAAGTGCTGGATCAGTGGGAAATTCGTGAACGACTAAATCGGTGCTTAGACTCGGCATGTGATTGTATGACCACGCAAAAACATCCTTGTATTCAACTAGTGCTTTAATTATCTCTTTCTTGAGTTGTGGCTCCATATGAACACTTACTTTGGTTTCCCGTACATTATCTTGGTCCCCTAAATTAACTGCTTCGGTGTCATTTAGGTTTGGTTTGGGCTTTTCTTAAAAATGACTTAATTCCTTACTAATTTTATCATAGGTCTCATCATCGCCACATTCTGCTTCGTCATCACACTCGATTTCTTGTATTATTATTTGTGAATTAGATTGGCTTATAAATCGGGCGGAAGATTCCTCATCCATGTCATGTCATTGATATCAGCATAAAATGAACTGTAGAGAAAGGAAAAGAAAAATGGAAACAAAATTAGGAACGAAGAAAGAAAAAAAATTGCATTTCATTGAATGAAAAGATAACAAGGTTTAACTTTTCCAAATGGACGGAACATAGAAACTGAATTCCAAACCCTTAAATAATCCAAGTTAACAAAAAAGGAAAACAAAACCCATTACCATGACTCCCTCCAAACTGTAAGAGGAGTAGCTTCCCAATAGTTGATATTAGCACGTGGCCTGATGTATTGAATATTTGCTTTGCTTGACCCTTCCCCTGCCTCAACCATGTTAACCTCAGCAAATACCTTCTCGAACACTCTATCCATGTTCCCCTCTGCACCAATCAATAGCCCCGACACTTTTGTCAATATCTTCTTTCTGGCACCAGGACTGATGAAGGACCTGGACAGGCGTGTAATTGGTTTGGGAAGAACCCAAGCTTTATTTTTCAACTTATGAGCCCTTCAAACACCTGCTGTTGTTTTTATGAACCCGAACCCGAAGGTATCAAGATTCTTGGGCAATGAAAAAGGTTTAACAATACCCTGAAGCTTAGCACCCAGACCTTTCCCTGGCATGAACCCATTACCCAACATTTTTGAAACCACCATGACAGTCGCGACCGCACCTTGGGACGTGGGATACTTTTACCCTCTGGAACGCGTTCACTGGAATCATGTTGAAGACTTGATAATCCCATGGTCCCTTATCATCATCAGTCTCTATGAAGGGCACAATGGCGTCACTTACAATGCATGTGGTATATTTACAATGCAACACAATTTCTTGTCTATCCCACTCGAACTTGACCATTTGGTGCAATGTGGAGGGCACTGCCTTAGCTGCATGGATCCATGGTCGACCTAGCAAAAGATTACAAGATACTGCAGTATCCACCTCTTGAAATTCCATAGTGAATTCAACTGGACCAATAGTCAGTTCGAGTATAATATCCCCTACCGTGTCTATTCCTCCTCCGTCAAACCCTCGAACACAAACACTATTTTTGTTGATCCTATAATCATCAATCTTCAACTGGTTCAGTGTAGACAACGGAAAAATATTGTCACTAGGCCCGTTATCGATCAACACCCAAGTCACATTTGAATCTTCACACTTGACTGTTAAGTAAAGAGCCTTGTTGTGTTCTATGCCCTCCACGGGCAATTCATCATCAGAAAATGTTATCATGTTCACCTCGAAGATCTTGTTCGCAATTGTTTCCAGATGGTTGACTAGTGTTTTTATCAGGGACATGAGCTTCATTCAATATTTTCATAAAAGCTCGGCAATGCACGTCCGAGTGCATCAATAATGATAACAATGAGTTCTGAGCTGGGGTTTTTCTCAGTTGTTCCATAATAGAATAATCATGCGCCGTCATCTTTTTCAGAAATTCTTCTGCCTCTTCTTCTGTAACCGCCTTCTTAACTAGTGATGCATTGTCTTTAGTGCCCTTAGCTTTTCTCAACTCTTTGGGGGAAAAATAGCGCCCCAATCGAGTTAGACATTGTGCTTCGAAACTCTCTTCCTCAATTTTTTTTCCCTTGTATGGTACTACCACCTTCTCATATTTCCATGGCACGGCTTTACTATGGACCATAGGTAGTTGGACTACCGGCTTTATGAAAACCGGTTCTACGCAGACCCCTTTCGCAACAACCATGGGCGTAGGTGATGCCCCTGGTACCACTAACTTGGCTGGCTCTAGCTTTGCATCAACAAATGGCCCTTTCCCCAACAACACCACAGGCTTGTCTTTTATCCTTTCCAGCTAAATTGCTGGCTTTACCTCAAGTGCTTTTTCTTTCTCATTGGCTTTAACAGAACGAATCATCATGACCATCTGCGAGGGATTTGTAGACTCTGCTTCCTTTTGTATCAGTTCGATCAGGTTAGTCTCGTGATGTGCTGGCAACTGGTTTTGGTTGATATTGGGTGCCTTTGGAGCCTGTACCTTGATACGATGATTGTCAATAAGTTCCTGTACCGCATTTTTAATTTCTGGCACTTCTCAGTATCGTGCCCCAACAGCCCTGAGCAATATTCACAACTAACAAAATGGTCCAAATTTTTAGGATGGGGATTTAGTACTTAGGGTTCAATTGTGGTCAACATTCCCTGCCGCTTCAATCTATGAAAGAGAGTGGTATAAGATTCTCCCAGCAGAGTGAATGTTTTTGTGTTTGGGCCCTTCTCATTTCTAAAAGACTGATTTGGACGAAAGCCAGTTCAGGGTCTATTAGCCCTAGGAGGTGGAAAGGTGTTTTGCGGAGGTGGGTAGGTGTTTTGTGGAGGTAGATATGTGTTTTGGGGAACCGGCGCACGCCATTGCAGGTGAGCCGTAGACTAGGTGTATGTCTGGACGTGGGGGACAACAAAGTGTGGTTCATGTGGTGGATAATAATGTTGCGGCGGGATATATGGGGTATATGGATAATTTGGGTGGTGTGGCCTGGTTGGCTATAGTAAGGCGGAGGGTTGTGAGGCCTAGACCAGGTACTAGCTTCAACTGTGGCAACTTCTTCTTTCTTCTTCTTTCTGAGCACACCACCAGTACCGCTTTGGTTGGCATGCGTGGTTGCTTTCAATGCTGAATAACTCAAGATTTTGTTGGATTTCAATCCTTCTTCGATCATGGCTCCCATTTATACAACATCATTGATTGATTTTTCAACAGATGTCACTATATGACCAAAATAGGTAGGTTCCAATGTTGGCAAGAACTACTCTACCATCTCGCTCTCCCTCATTAGAGGGTCAACCCTGGCTGCTTGTTCCCTCCAGCAGAAACCAAATTCTCTAAAACTTTCAGCGATCTTCTTTTCCAACTTCAACAGCGATAGACGATCGGGGACTATCTCAAGATTGTACTGGAAATGGCTGATGAATGCTTGTGCCAGATCATCCCATGTATGCCATCGACCAGGGTCCTGTCTCGTGTACAACTTCACCGCGGACCCGCTCAAAATTTGCCCAAAAGCAGTTCTTCTTTTCCTCCAGCCCCTCTCATTTTGTTGCAATACCCTCGAAGGTGAGCCAACGGGTCGCCCAGTCCCTCGTACAAATCAAACTTGGGAATTTTAAACCCTGCGGCCAACTGGATCTCAGGAAAAAGGCACAAATCATTGTAAGAAACACTGACTTGGTTTCCTAAGCCGTGCATGTTGCTGAAGGATTGCTCCAGGCTTTTGACTTTACGGATCACTTTTTCATATTCAGCATTCTTGATGGGTTTATCCACTCTCGGGATCTCAAATTGGGGTGTGTAAGGATGTGTCTCAAGATCTTTAAAAGTATGCTCAGGAGGATAATATGAAGTATCATGAGGTTAAAACAATGGCTCACTGGAGGATCTATGTAATGTGGCTGGGGGAGGTGCCACAAAGACTTGAACCATGGGTAGAGGAGTGTTCTGTTTGAGTGGTGGAGCTGGAGGAGCATATGACGTGGTACCATAACCCTGGTGGGGTAGGGAAAAGCTGAAGACGTAAGGGGTGTGGTGGGCTCCGGAGCTTGATCTAGAGGTGGGATATAGGCGGGGTTGGCATGGTATGATGGCGTCAGGTGCCCCTGAGACCATGCATGATGCATTTCGGCCATTTGTGCTTTTCTTTTCGTGATTTCTTCTTTCATAGCACCCACATCTATTTCTTCGGCTTTATTTGTAGGATCCATAATACTGACGTCTACATCCGTCCTGTCATATCTGCTTTGTCTTTTGATCGGGTGTTGCACGGGTAAGTTGCCAGAATGCCGAATCAACTAACCACCTGTTTGTACTCACACATTTGGAAAACAACATGATTAGTGATTAGGCTTTAACAGATTGGGTAACCGCACGTTGGCATGAATGCACCTATACAGTTAACCATTTCTATTATGCCTTTGCTCGACTGCGTGCGTCATCCTGGTTTTTTATTATTTCCGTCACAACTTTCTGTTCATTCTCTCTTTTCTCTCTGTTTCTTTCTTTTTCACTTTCTTATTACATCCTTTCTTTGTTTTTCCGCTCTTCATATTTTTTGCTCTCTTTCCTTGCTCTCATTCCTCTTTTTCCTTATTTTTCCGTTCTTTTCTTTCTTTCTCATTCCCTATTTCTTTTTTCCGTTTGTTATTATGGTCGAATCCTATGGAGATTGCCTACGTATCATGACCCTGCACGAATCAGATCATGCATAGATTGTGAGGATAAATGTGAAAATAAAGGATGATAATAATAATAAAACTTGGAATTTTTAATTTCATTGCTAAAACAAGTTGTTACAAACTAGACACTTCATGCAGGATGAAAATAACAGACGCAAAACAAACACAGACTCCAAGGCTACAAACATTCTTGCTATGAAAAGACAATGAATGAGAGATTCAAAAGGTGGAAAACTACAGAAATGGACTATGCATACTCTAAAGCCTCAAACTTAGGTGTCCGCGGGGCATCATTCGGCCTCGACATGGACCTGGGTGCCAAATCATGTTCAAGCTAATCTAATTCATTCAAATATCATTTAACAAAGATCACTACGGCTAGGACAAAGGTAGTATAAGTCATATCTTCACATGCCCGGAATCTTCTCAAAATGGCATAAGCAGTGGCTATGATCCTGTCTCTAGCTCGCTTCTTTACTTTGAGTAGGCGTCTTATCTGAATTCTACATGTCCTTAGGGACTGAGAATCTTGCAGGTTCTAACTCTGCAACTTCTGCACTTCTACCTCCATCTGGACCAATAAGTCGTAGAAATACCCACTTTCCACTTCAAAGTCATTAGCCTGCTTAATCATCTTTCCTTCGAAGGAAGCCACTTTTCTTTTAATGTTGGCCACAATTTTCTCGTGATCCCGCTTCAATCGGTTCAAATACTAATGACACTCCTCTAGTTCTGTAGCCCATTGTGCTTTGAGCTCTGCCATGATGTTCTCAAATCTTTCCAATTCGTCCCGATACCCATTGATCTCACATTCCAAACCTTTTATGAGTATGTCATCTGACCTACTTCTATGTTGATTATTGGCGATTACCCTCATTTGCTGTATTTTAGCCTTGAGCATCTCATTTTCTCGAGCCAGCCTATTCTTTTCACCTTGGTCCGCCGCAACCTGCACACTGTTCTCGAAAGTCAAACTTGCAATCTCTTGCTTCAATTTGCCAATTTCAGCCTGATAGTTCTCTTCCTTTGCCAACCAGCCCCACTGTTCTTGCGAATCATCCGTAAATTTTTGGACATGGGCTCTTTTAGCAGGTCTCTGAATCTATAACCTTTATCCGAACTAGGCATTGTATTTCGGATCTACTTTCCCTTAGCTCTTCTCGAACCATGGCCTTTGACTCAAGAAATCTACATTCATTCCATAGCATTCAAATTTCCTTTTCAGGAAATGTGGCTCCTGGAATTAACTCAATGGCATGCTTCCTTAGATCCTCATCGGTGGGGATTGTCCGAAACCTTCCTAACTTGCGCAATACTTGATGCGGAGCATAGGGCTGGATACTGCGAACTCCCATCAAAAGAATATGACTTTCTTTGGCCGCCATGGGTATTACCTCGGTATCAGGCAACCATCCAAATTCCTATTCAACTTGATTAGTTGTCGATACCTTCAGGGAATTGAACACATGTCACTCGCTTCTCAAGACCACTGATGCAGTTTTCTCCAATCAACCCATGATTCATGTATCCTACCCGATGATAGAGATGTTTCTACATCCATAGCTGGAGTAATAGATTGCAACCCTGGAAGAAATAGCCTCCCTCCCGACACATAGTTAAGGCTCGGTAGATTTCAGATAACACCAAAGGGACCACAATGCTGTTAGGCTTTTTTATTGCAACGTCGGCCATCCCTACAAGGCCTATCTCTATTTTTATATCTTTGTGTGGACAAACAACGATTCCCAGGAATTCCGTCAGGAATGCCAAAGTACGTCTTGGCTCCCACTTGTTTCTGTCCCCATCATGAGTTAGTCTGAGATTCTGTTGTTCAAAACCCCGAGGAGTACGATACCGTTGACATAATAATTGAAGAGCACAACATCATTTTGACAAATCGTCATTTTGCATTTTTCAACTAATGTTTTTTTAAAATTCAAAAGCCCCTGTGGAGACACCGGTCTAGGTGAAATCTAATATTGTCCCCTTAATTTTCCATCCAAACCTACATAACCCGCAACCTCCTCTAGTGTAGGTGTAAGCTCAAAGTCTGTAAAGCGAAATACATTGCGGGTTGGATCCCAGAACGGTATTAATGCTTCAATGACGTCTGTCCTTGGCTTGATATCCAACAGATTGATGAGACCTCCCAGAATTCATTCCAATATCTTTTTCCTACCAACACCCAAATAATTCCACCACATGTGGAGCTGTAGAGGGACCTCATTAAAGACTGAGAACAGTTCAATTTGATTTTTGCTAATCCTGCACATTTATCAGGGCGATTAAGCAAAAGAAAAAGTTTTATTACACTCAAAAACGAAACTATTTATATGTTGTTTTGCATGTTTTAAAATTTTAAAATAAGAGACACGATTTTCAAACACGGCCTTTCAGCACTTCAGAAACGAAGATTTTAAGGTTGTGTAACCAGCTAGTCGAAAATCACCGTTGACCCAAAACGGCCATTTATGCAAATTCAGCCTTCTGGCGTCCCTTTCGGTAACATTTGGCTATTTATGACAAAGCGGCCTTACTTGACTTATATATGAGGAAAATTAAAATTTTTGCATTTTTTGGGCTATGTTTTTGTAAAGGGGAGGTTGGACCCGATAAGAGTTGCCTACATATCTCACGCCCTGCAAGAATCAAACCATGCGTATTTCAGGAAGATAAATCGAACTATTTTTAACATGACTCTTTTTTCATTTTTACTTTTTGGCATTTCAATAAAAATAAAAAAAATATTTCTTTTAAAAACAAGACTTTTTTTCTTTTCTTTTCAACAAACAATAAAACAATATATTTCGCTTCCGTTGGCAAATAAACTATTTTGAAACAAGAAGAACAAAAATCAAAACTCCTTTTTTCTTTTCCCATGACAAAACAAACTATTTTTTATTATTCATTTTTGCAAACAAGACAAACTAAAAATGACAGACTCTTTTTTAATAAAACAACTATTTAAAAACAAAACATTTTTATATTTTCTCAAAATTTTGGTAGAGTTCCGACAATACTTGGGCATCGGTTTTTCTAAAACAATCAGTTAATTCTCCAGCTGTTATTTTTCTCTTTTTATCTTTAATTTTATTTAATTTCCTAACATTCCCGAGATCCAGAAGCCGGTCAACATGCAAGCCCGAGCAAATAAATACACAGAAAACATGTAGGATGCATCAGGATGGCCTTTTCATTCCAGGTTGCTAGCCCTAGACGGACTCAACCCCTGTGTTGAGTCCCCTAAGTCAAAATGCACGTGATGCAAAAAAGCATTCCGACTATGGATCCGACATGAGGCTGGGTTATTCTAGGTTCAAAACCTGGGTGTTTGTTCTAGACCTGGCTTACCCGTGCGGACAGCTCGAGCCGAGGGGGAGGCGGCAATCTGGGAATATAGAAGCTTGGCCGGCTTTGCGACTTATCCAAACCTCGTTCTAAATTGGGATTGACACTATATAGAAAAGAAATTATACGAAGTATACCCTTCTTCATGATTCAGAATACTCAGAGAGGAGATGGGTTTCGGCTCAGTTTATATACAGTTCACATGATATCAAAGCGGTAAAAGGCACTCAATTAGCACGTTAGGAACATATCATGTAACAAAATCAAACAAAGCCAAACACAATAATTATTGCAAGCTTGAATTCTGAGCCCTGAACAAAACGTTCTGGGTTCGCGTCCCCAGCAGAGTCGCTAGAGCTGTCACACCTCCTTTTTTACTATACACCCCCGCAAAAGGGGTGTAAAGACGTTTTTCAAAATAAAGGAGAATCGGAATGGGACTTATTTATTATTTATTTAGAGTCGCCACTCTGGAGATTAATGGTGTCCCAAGTCTCCGATTGAATCCCAACGCAAGGAAAAAGATGTCTCTGTTCGCAGTCCGTGAACCAAAGATCCGGATAAGAAATTATGTTAACCCGAGAAAGGTGTTAGGCATTCCCGGGTTCCGTGGTGCTAGCACGGTTGATTAACTGTTGCATTTATCATTTAACTAATTATATGAATAGCCTGTGTGCCAATTTTACTTTTTTCTTCCTTTCTTTACTATATTTATTTGAGAAGGCGAACGTCATTTAAAATGTATTTTTGGATTGCTCCGCATCAAATGGACCCACAATCCTAGACACACTCTATTCAATATTTTAGGATTTAGATCTGGGCGGCATAAAATGCCCACCCATATTTAGGAATGTAGTTTATCAAAGTCACGCATAATAGAGTCTAACGCGATGTAATCTTTTGGGATGGCCGTGAAATTCGCTAAACGGCCCTTTCGATTTTCTAAATATTTTTTAAAACCTTTATTGAGGGCCCCGCAATTTTGCATTTTATTGGGCAAGGCTCGTCTCATTTTTTTAAAGGATAAACTTAAAGAAACTATATTTTCTATTTTGTTTTTGTTTCTAAAAGAAAAAGAAAATCCTAATTAATTTTATTAGAATTCAGGCTTCGAATTCAAGTCCGAGTCCAAACAAAAGGACGAACCTTTTAGCTTGAACCCACTACCTAACTCATAATCCGAATTCCAAACACTAATTAAGCCATTTGAAGGAAAATGATCTGGGTCTAAATGTCTAGGCCAATGAGCCCAATTGACAAGGGCAAAAGTGATTAGAGGGCTAGGAGATTAAATCCTTGTGGGCTCGCGTAATTGAGCTCCATTTGGGCCAAAGACTGACCCAAGTTAACTTCCCACATCACTGCCTGTATTTCAACTTCTCTAAATAGGCCTCTCACGTTAGGACTGCTTGACAATCGTCCTAATGGACCAAGGATCGAATCCCAGCAATAGGAATGAGATGTTGAATCTACTTATTTCTACTTAATATGTGTATCTAATAAACCTACTTAATTGCTAAATTAGCTCGTTGAAGTAAATGAAAAGAACAACAAAGCAATGGTGAGTCTGCCTTATGGGCTTTGTCACAGCCCAAGAGGCATTGGGCCATTAAGAATAAACGTCAGCTTAAGCAGTTGTAAAGCCTTAGAAGGGGTTCGAACCCCTATGAAGACAATCACCATTCCAACTGCCACAATTGCACAACAACCATGATTCCTCAAAATCGACAAAACACTCACATTTGACTAGCAGCTATGAACTCTAAAATTCTCAAATCAGGTTGTCATTCCAATTAACTATTATGAATTATTAATTTAAATGTAAACAAGCCCTTGTTTCCTGATTTTTCTAACTGCTTTAATGACAATTCGGCAGCAACAACTCAAGTTTTCATGCTAGAAAACACAGACATTCCAACATTTGCTCATGGGCTGAAATGATCCTACCAAGGAAGGACTTTTTAACAAAACATTTATCCAAATTAACCTATTGTTAATTACCTAACCAGTCATATTACTTCAGTAAATCTAATTAACAAGCATAAATGGACCCACTCAGCATACCATCTCAGAGGCTTGGGTCACAACTCAAAATTGTATCAAAATTAACATGTACTTAGTCTCAGAGAATAGCCTTAATTATACATATAACCACTTCCTATTAACAAGAGATCATACAACTACTATCAACTGATTGTAAGTAGCCCTTAATTGAACAACAAACTCTTCACATTTTGTTTTGATCTTCAGACACACATACACCAGTGAAGTTTGAGGACAGTGTACTTGGATTTGAAATGAACAAAATGAGAAAAAGAACAGGAGTGGCAGAACAGTCAGTAACAAACAGAACCTCAGTAATACGAGCAGCTAATCAGTAGTAAAATCAACAGCGCAGGAGTAAATCTAACACCATGAGGATTTTGAAACAAAGAAACACCCCAAATCAGACACAAATAGACTCAGAATTGACCCAGTAACCTTCAGCAATCAATTAGTACTCGAGACCAGCAAGTAATAAGCATATACCCAAAGCAAGCACTCGAAAGGACCTGAACTCTAGCTAGGATTTTAATGAAACAGTAATTACTTTATTTTATTTTTTTTTGAGTTTTCTGGAGATTTTTTTTCTGTTATTATTTAATGATTTGTTGATCTCAAAACCTAAATTTGAGATTGAAAAATGAAAGGAGAAAGCTCAATATAGAGTTCTTTTTAAGCTGAAAAGTTCCAGACCCTTTCATAAGGCAAATGCCTCACTATTTATAGGAAAACCTAAAGAGAGTAAATCAGATTTTAGGGTTTTCTTTTTAGTCCCTCTATTTTTTACTTTCTAAACAAGCAAGTCCCTCTAATTTGCTGAAACCTACACTAAAAAACCATTCTAGAAGGCTCTAGGGGTGCTCTTTTAGCCTCTAATATACTATACTACCCTTAACCCTACCATGAATTTACTATTCCGAAAGAAACTACCATTTTTCATCCCCAAAATACCCCTCAAACAGTCTGATCATTACATCCTATATTGACTGAACCCAATCCCTCACCGCAGTTAAGAATTAACTATAGTTAACTCAACTAGACTACCTCAGTTATATCCAACCTTAAACCTAATTAAAACTCTAAACTAATCGATACCAATAATCACTAATTAAATTGACAACCAACAAGTAAAATCACAAACCGAAATCAACCCAGATCATTCCGAGAAGAACAAAATAGACAAAAATTGACATGAACAAACTATAACTCTATTTGAACAAGTTAGAAGAAATTTAACCTTTTATACTACAGAACTAAAAGAGTTTTATTAGACATATGAAACTAAACCAATTACTGGAATCAAAGCCTCATCCCAAATCAACAGCACATCAACATTAATTGAACCAGTTAACATTTGAGCATTCAATACTAACAATACCAATATCAAATTACAATATAAACAAAGAAATGAAAATCAACCTAAAAATTTATAATAATCAAATCAACGAGGTGTTGTTAACTAGACCCAACAAAACAATGAATCAAACTAAATACTTAAGAGAAGAAAGAGAATAAACTTACTGAAATTTGTTGTTCAAACCGACTGATTTTGGAATCGAATTTCGATTAATGTTATAAGTCTATTTTGGTCAAAATAATCTTATAACATCAATGAAAAACCATCCAATTTTCATTTGAAACTTCAAATAGGTCACCTTTTTAAGAACCTAGATCTAAAATTCGTGCAGGTCTAGAGAGATTCGAGAACTTTTGGCTTATGATTCAATATGAGGGAGTCATGGGGAATATGTGGTGTGAATTTGAGCCGATATGGATGAGATTGTGACTTGGCTCGAATCTTCAAACAAATATTCGAGGAACCTGGGCTTTATTCGAGGGACGGTGACCAAGGATTCGAGATGAGTGTAGTGAGGTAAGTCCATGGTGTATTTTTTGTTAAGTTTGGTGGCCGTCGCCGCCACCGGCGGCTAAGAATTTTGGGGCGGCGGTATTAGGGTTTGTTGTTGGTCTTTCAGAGAGGGGGGGGGGGGGGGGGGAACGAAGGGGATGAGATGGGGTTGGGGGAGTCGTTCGGAAAGATATATAATAAGAAACTTAGGCAATCTACAACCGCTCGACTAGAAATGGACGGTCATGATTGACTTCAAGGAAACAACGTCGTTTTGATAAGTTGGGGTCTTTGGACTGGGTAGTGAAAGGTTTTGGGATGGAACGGGTGGGCTTGTGCACTTGGGTTGAGAGGTTTAAACAAAATAGCCCAAAATCTATTCTCCTCATTTACATTTCAAGACATATTATCCAAACTTCTTTTCCCCCTTTTTTTTTTCCAAAATGACTGTAATTCCTAATTTAGTTATTGGAAGATAATGAACTTCATAAAACCACTAACTAACCATAAATGATAGTTAACATAATTAATTAAAAGAAAACTACTCAAAAATAATGCGAAAACTAAAGCAAATTAGACATATTATTTTTTGTGTGATTTTCCATTTTATGACACAATTAATTTCCCAATTAATTCTGAAAATATAAAATTAAACCCTAAATGCCGATGCCAAATATTTTTATATTTTTTATGATTTAAAATGCACAAATAAAATTTATATAATTAACATAAAATGCGACAAAATTTATAAAATTACAAACATTGAAAGAAATTATTTTGTTTTCTGGAAATGATTGGCTTAGGGAAAAAATCACGGGCTCACAAGGGTAAATATATCGGAATTTTAATTAAGGGAAGAATTTGAAACACATGGCTAAAATAAATAAGGTAAGAATCAAGTAGTACACCGTAAACCAAAGGGTCAGAGATTTTGTTACCATTGGTCCATTAATAAACCATGTAAGAAAAGTTAAGGAAGGTCGAGTAACAGGGATGTCAGCAAAAAATGAAAGAAATCAATCGAACTTACACAAAGGAAGTCTGAAATCAATCGAAATTGAAAGCCATTTTTAGAGGGAAGTTCAGCACATATAAAGAGCACACAAATATGCTAGGCTGAATATAGGGCAAAAGAAAAATGTCATGGCATTGCAAAATCAGTAGAAGAGAGATAATATCAAAAAGCATACAAGGGTCCAACACAAAGACCTATGAAGAGTTTAGTAGAGAATTAGAATTTCCTAAACCAACAAAGCTTGAAAAACAAGATTCCATGACTCAGTTGAGCAATAAATGAAACCAAATTTTAGGGTTTTCACCATCAATCGAGTGAAGAGAAGAGAGGGTTGGCCCATGTTCAGTTGATGTTTTGAATATTTACAAATGAACACAGGGTGGACCTAGTCCATCTTGGTGGACACAATTGTTATAACCATTTGCATATGGGAGGAACGTGAAGAAGATATGCATTTAAGGTCACGCAACAAATATCTTCTGAACTAATTGAAAAGATTGCATTTAGGATAAGGAGGGATGTCTTCTTATGAGAAGAGAACACAATCCTAAGCTAGGATAAGGGTTGGAGTTTTTATTGGCTAAGGACTCAAATCGACTAAGGATAAGCATTGCAATCTCGATCAAACTCTAATTGCTAATCTATTAAATAACCAAGATGTTCTCTTTTACAGGTAATGCACATATGCAAAGGTAAAGCATAACTGAGAGCAAAAGAGCAAGTCAGTTTTGCAAGCAATATATGTGAGACATAAGTGTGCACACCTTAAGCTACTTGAACGAGATAGAAGAACCAGTTCAATTGTGTTTATTCTTATTCTAGTTCAATTGTAGTAGGTGTTTCACATTGTACCTTTCAGCTTATTTAGAAGCAATTGTATTAGGTACATTGAGTATTCAAGTTAGAGTTAACTTGAAAGTGTCGCAATAGTTGAGGCTGCGTGCCACACTGGGATTAGAGTTAATCCTTAGGTTTACAAAGAATTTTGTAAATGTTGTTTTAAGCTCAATGATTTTAGTGGAGTTTGAAAAATCCTATTGAGTAGTAGTTCGTGGTTTTTTCACCTTTTAAGCCAGGTATTTTCCACGTAAAAATCTCTGTGCAGTTTACTTCCAGTATTTATTATTCTGCAAACTGTTATAGTTAGAACACTTAGAAGAACCTGGTTCTTCTAAAGTAAAAATTAGGTACCACACAAATCACTCCCCCTCCCCCCCACTCCTTGTGTGATATTGACATTTATAACATCAATTGGTATCAGTGCAAGTTATCCTTTAAGAGGTTAACACCTTAGGAAAGATCAACATGAGTGCACCACCTGGTAACTAGGAAGGACAAGCCAATGCTAGGCCTCCACTTTTCAATGGTCGTTACTACTCTAGGTGGAAGAATAGAATGAGAGACCACATCATGGGTAAAGTATACAAGCTTTTGGACATTATCACTGATGGTTCTTTAGCCACAACAGAGAAGACTGCTGAAGAGTTGGTGTTCCAAAGACAATAGCTGATTGCAGTGCTGAAGACATAAAGAAGTGGGAAAAGAATTCAAAGGCAAAGAAATGGCAAGTATGTGGACTTGGCTTAGATGAGTACAGCAGGATTCAAAGTTGTAACAATCCCAAGGAAATTTGGGACACATTACAAGTGGCCCATGAGGGAACACCTCAAGTGAAGAGATCAAGAGTAACATTGCTATATTCTCAATATGGGAATTTCACTATGAAGGATAGAGAAACCATCCAAGAGATGTGCATAGGTTCACTACACTGACAAATGAACTTCAGTCTCTTAGAAGGATTATCCTGCAAGAAGATAAGGTTGAGAAGATCTTAACTAGAATTCTACCAATTTCTTGGGAAAGAAAAATCATAGCTACTCAGGAATCCAAGAATACCGCTACCCTAAAATTGGATGAACGGATTGGAAATCCTACTGGCTATAAACTGAGAAGGCAGACTATGAAGATGGATGCTCCAAAGAAAGAAAGATATTTGGCTCTCAGAATCTCAGATGGATCGGATTTGGAAGATGATAAAATGTCTATGATTACCAAAGATTTCAAAAAGTATCATATGAGAGGAAATGGTCCTTCAAGAGTAACAACCTTCAACAAACCTAGGGCTCCTGAGAAGCAGACAAATGATGGTTGCTACAAGTTTGGTAAGAAAGACCACATGATGAAGAACTGCCCTCAATGGAAGATTGAGTGGAAGAAAGAAAGAGTTGAACGAAGATACATTAAGAAGGAACATGTCCAACCAAGAAGAAACAAAGGTTCAACTAAAGCCATGGTTGCTGCATGAGGAGAAACCTCATATGAAGACTCAGAAGAAGATGGAGTATACAATGAAAAGGTACTCCTAGCCATTGGAGAATCAGATGATGAACAGGAGATAAGTATCCTACATCTAAAAGAAAAAGAATAATTTTTTCTTTAAAGAAAGGTTGGCTGAGCTACTATTGGACTTCATTGATGTGTTGAAATAATAAACAGTGAGAAGACCGTTCAATCTAGTTAATGTGTCATCTTAGAAGAAAAATGCAAAAGGTTAGACTCTAGAGCTGATGAGTGTGACAACACAATTACTGAGATGAAGAACCATGTTCTTCAACTTGAAATAATATCCTAAAACTTAGATCTGAAAATATTAATCTGAAATTAGGGACAAGAAAGAAAATGGATGATCAATAATTTCTCACCCTAGAAGAAAATCTAGGAAAAATGAAAGATGAACTGTACAAGAAAGATGAATTGATTATGGTTTTAAAAGAAGATTTAAGAAAGGTGAAGCATGAGCTAGACAGAACACGCAAATGGAACAAAGCTTCTGATGCACTGTATTGGCTACCAGAACTCTACACCAGCAATAAGAGAGGACTTGGATTTGGGACACAAGCTCCAAAATAGAATCCCAAAAACAAGTGCCTCACACTTCCTGAAAATAAGATCTGCACACATTGTGGTAAGACTGGCCATTGCAAAATGAATGCAATGCAAAGGAAAAGGTCAGTCAAAAGAACAAAGCCTTTGTTCAAGAAAAACACAAACTGCTTGGTTGGGCAAAGAAAAATTTAATTCATCATTTGCCCATAGAAAAGGGACCTAAACTAGTTTGGGTTCCTAAGACTAACCCATGATTTCATTTTGCAGGTCCTAGTGAAGGGGAGTAGCCAAATATTGTACATGGATAGTGGCTACTCAAAAAAAATTTGACTGGGAACAAGGACATGTTCCTTTCACTTGAGAACCTAAAAGGAGGTAATGTCCCATTTTGAAATGGAAAGAAAGGTGAGATCATTGAAGTTGGAAAGGTAGGAATGACAGACTCTCATTCCATTGAGAATGTCTATTTGATAGACGACTTGAAATATAGTCTGATAAGTGTGTCACAACTGTGTGACAGAGGTAATCTTGTGGCTTTCACTTCCACAAATTATTTTGTGATTAGCCTTACTACTGACAAGATTTCTTTGCAGGGAAAGAGAGTCAATAATATTTACATTGTAGATTTGTCAACTCTCTCTGCAAATGAACTCACTTGCTTAAGTGTATTAATTAATGATCCCCTCCTTTGGCACAAATGACTTGGCCATGCCAGTCTAAATCAATTGAACAAATTAGTCTCCAAAGACTTGGTGATAGGGTTACCTAATATCAATTTTAAGGAAGACAATATTTGTGAGGCATCTGCAAGGGGAAAGCAGGTAAGGTCATCCTTCAAACCCAAGAAAATGGTAAGTAAGTCCTAGACGTTAGAACTGGTTCATATGGATCTCTATGGACCAATGAGAGCCATGAGCAGAGGTGGTAAATGATATGTAATGGTGCTTGTTGATGATTATTCTAGATTTTCCTGGGTGTTATTTCTAACCTCTAAGGATGAAGCATTTGAAATGTTCACTGCTTTTGTCAGAAAAACCCAGAAACAGTTAGGAAATCAAGTTGCATCCATTAGGTCTGATCAAGGAACTGAAGTTGAAAATGCAAAGTTTGGTTAATTATGTGATGAAAATGGAATAGATCATTATTTCTTTACTCCTAGAACCCCTCACCAAAATGGGTTAGTTGAAAGGAAGAACATGACCCTTCAAGATATGGCAAGGACCATGGTTTTTTCCATTAAAGTACCTCACAACTTCTGGGAAGAGGCTATAAACACTATATGTTATATAATAAATAGATGCATAACTAGACCTCTTGTAGAGAAAACTCCCATTGAAAAGTAGAAAACAAAACATATCCATCTTAGGGATTTTTGTTTCAAGCGCTTTGTGCACAATAATGGCAAAGACTCCCTAGGTAAGTTTGATCCCAGAAGTGATGAGGGAGTGTTCTTGGGATATTCTTCACATAGAAAATCATGTAAAGTGATTAATAAAATAACTTTGTGTGTAGAAGAAAGTGTACATGTTGTATTTGATGAATATAACATTCTGATAGACAGAAACATGAAGATTAAGCCATAGGACTGGAGAAACAATTGATTGAAGCCACAACACAAGTCAAGGTGGCATCAAAGGAAGGAACAGGTCCTTCCACTCAGGGCAACATGACATGGGGAACCAATCTAAGAGAAACTGGAAAAAAATCTCTAAAGGAACATGTACCTGAACCTGTTCCTCTGCAGCATAACAATGAAGAAGCATCTAGTAGGGACCAGCTGGTGGGGAAATCTTACAAGTACCTGAGTTCTCATACCATTGATAACATCATCAATGATCAACATCTGGAGTCAAAACTAAATCTCAACCGAAGAACATGTGTGCATTTGCTTCCTTTCTATCCATCATTGAACCCAAAAATTTTGATGAGGCTTTGCAGGTTGCAGATTGGGTCAATTCTATGCAGGATGAACTAAATCAATTTGAGAGAAGTCAAGTCTGGCACTTGGTTCCAAGACCCAAGGACAGATCAGTCATTGGAACAAAATGGGTCTTCAGGTACAAACTAGATAAAGATGGAACAGTTACAAGAAACAAGGCAAGGTTGGTGGTCCAAGGTTACAGTCAAGAGGACGGTATTGAATATGATGAGACTTTTTGTCCAGTTTCTAGACTTGAAGTAATTAGACTTCTCATAGCCTTTGCAGCACATATGGAATTTACTATTCATCAAATGGATGTCAAAATTGCCTTCCTAAATGGATACCTCAAGAAAGAAGTGTTTTTTAAATAACCTCCAGGATTTGAAAACAAGGAGTGTCCTGAACATCTGTACAAGCTAGATAACGCTCTATATGGTCTCAAGCAAGCCCATAAAGCTTGGTATGAAAGATTGTCGAAATTCCTACTGGAGCATGGGTACAAAAGAGGTAAAATTGACAGCACATTGTTCCTAAAGGAAAAAGGTAAAGATCTTCTTGTTGTACAAATATATGTTGATGACATAATATTTGGGCTACTACAGATTGGTTGGGCAAGGACTTTACCAAACAAATGGGAAGTGAGTTTGAAATTAGTATGACGGGTGAACTCAATTTCTTCCTAGGATTGCAAATCAAAAAAAGTCCAAATTGAACTATGATCCATCAGTAGAAGTACACAAAAGAACTAACAAAAAAGATTAAAATGGAAGAATCCAAAGAAATAGATACTCCTATTTTCACAGCCACTAAATTAGATATTGATGAACCTGGTTCATCAGAAGTTGTATAGGGATATGATTGGTTCACTTTTGTATCCTATTGCCATCAGACCTGACATTGTTTTCAGTGTAGGGCTTTGTGCTCGTTTCTAGGAAAATCCAAAGGACTCACAGTTGATAGTTGTTAAAAGAATATTGAGATATTTGAATGGCACCACTGATTTGTGTTTTTGGTATCCGAAAGGTTGTAATTTTGATTTAACTGGATATGCTGATGCTGATTATGCTGGTTTCCTAGTGGATAGGAAGAGCACCTCAGGTATGGAACATTTCCCATGTTCTTGTCTCGTATCATGGGCTACCAAAAAGCAGAATCAGTATCTCTCTCTACTGCTGAAGCTGAATATGTTGTTGCTGCTTCTTGTTGTGCTCAATTGTTGTGGATTAAGAAACAATTGGTAGATTTTGGAGTTGAAGTGGGATTCATACCAGTAGTCTATGATAACACTAGTACTATAAGTATTACAAAGAACTATGTTCATCGTAAAAGGAATAAGCACATAGATTTAGACACTACTTCTTAAGAGATAACTATGAGAAAGGGTTAATCTCCAAAGAATTTTTTGCCACTGACAAGCGAATAGAGGATATCTTCACTAAGTCACTAAGTAGAGAAAACAATGAATGGAACATGTTTAAATTATGGATGATTAAGATCACAAAAAAAGGTCCAGTTCAGATCGCACAATGAAAATAAAATTTGAATTTAGTTTTTTGGTTAGATTTCTTAATTCATATAAATATCTAGACTAATTGTTACTCAGTTTCATATTTTAAGTAGTATACTCTTGTGATGTGTGCTTATATGTCTCATTGATCTCTTTCAAAGTTTTCTTTTCTGACATTTGAGGCATAATCAAGAAAGGTTTCATTGAAGAACCTCTTTCATCAATATGTGCTCATGAAAAGGATCAGGTATGTTTCAATACTTTGCACAATTAGAAAAAGTAAATGACCAATCATGAGAAAGAGTCCTGGATATACTAAACGTCCAAAAATTCTATCCGTTGGGCAAATTGAACCAGTTTCATTAAAACTAGAGTTCTAAATATAACGGAATTCCACCCTAAATATTAGTGATCCTCATTAATCAGTACGGAGACTAGAACTCTCAACAGATTAGACTTCTAAAAGATGACTGAAAAAGCTACCTTTATTGATCTAATCATGACTGTTCTTTAAAACCCCCAAAATCAGTCATAGCCATCATTCTATTCTCAATACATATGATCGTCACTCTCCTGCTCAAAAAATTCTCCAAATCTTTCAAGAAATTCCACACCGTGACCAATCCCAAGACAACCCAAGAACTCCACTACTCGTCTCACCCAACACCACCTCATCTTCCTAACCTCCTATGGAAAGCCCAAAACCTAGACTCCGTCACCAGAAAATGTTAGCAAGAAAAACGGCAACTAGTGGTTCCCTGAGGAGACCTTTAAATGAAAACTTACAAGCCAGTCAAAGAAAAGAAGTCCCAACCAAAGAAACTGACTCTAGCTCTGAGTCCGATCAATATATCTCTGCCAGTGAAGAAGATGAACCCGGGTCTTCTAAAAATGCCAAAGCTGAAGAAACTCAAGGAGAGGTAAACACATGTTTTGTAATTTTTGATGTAGTTCAGTAGGAGGATAATAGGTTTGTTCTAATAGGGGCTTTTTAGGATGTTGATGGGGCTGAGTCTGGTAAAATGAAAAAGAAGAAGAAGATTGAGGAATTAGCTATATGTGGTAGTGGGGAAGAGGGAGGCTTGAAGTCAGGGGGAAGTGGGTCAAGAGAAGCTGCAAAGGGATTAGTTAAGTTGAGTGAACAACCTGGTGAACCTGGTTCATCTGCAGAAGAAATTTGTGGTTTAGTTATGACCCAAAGAAATGCAAGGCTTTCTCACAAATGACCCTAGCTGGGTTGATACTAACCAAGAAAAGCAAACTTCATCACCCAAGTCTGCTCCTACGGTTAGGACCACAAGAAGTAGAGTTAGGGAGAGTGAAGCAGCATTGCAGAAATCTCTAGAGGAGAGTAAGAAAAAGAATAAATAAAAGGGGAAATCAAAAATATGTGAAAGTTCTGAGGTTGTTTGAAGAGGAGGAGGAAGAGAAGGAACTAGTCCATCAAGAGGGGGGTACTACTGTTGAAGTTCCCACTGCCAAATCAAATGGAACAAGGTCTTCTGCTAAGAAACCCTCCAAATATGTATCTTTTGAATCCTCTCTCGCCAAGAGAACTAGGTCGGCTAAAAAGGGTAAACACATGAAGATAACTGAAGAATAGGATGATGAGTGGAGTGGAGAAGAAGGAGAAGATGAGTCTGAATAGGAACAAAATAGGTATGCCATGTTTGGCAAAAGCAAAATTCTGAAGGTAAGGTTGCTCAAAGACTTGGAGGAGCCAGGCATGATGAGACTGTTGATGCATTGGAGGTGCAAGGATGGAAAAACATGATCCTTCAGATGGATGGTAGGTTGGCCTGAAACGAGCTCACTGAAGTCATGGCCAATGCAACTGTCAAAAAATGGACTGGTAACTAGCATAGTGAAGGGGGGAAGGTGAAGTTTGATGCACCCAAGCTATGAAAAATTCTTGGATATTCCTAGTGAGGGATATGATGATTATACAAGGCAGAGATGGCCTTGCCTGGATGGATTGCCTACAGATCTTCAAATCACTAGGAACTTCTATGACACCCAAGCTGATGAGGAGGTGCCTGAAGATAGGGCTGTACAAAAGAGTGAAATGAGGCTAGAGCGTAATTTGCTCTTTGAATTTGTGAACAAATTCCTACTTCCTATACAGGAGAGGAGGCATATAGCAAACTATATGGACATTGTCCTCATTCAGTGCTTGGTTGAAGGAAAGTAGATTAACTAACCTGCTTTCATTGTGAAGCTGCTATACATGGTGCTAAATGGCTCAAATGCTCATGCCATTCATTATGGATTTATTCTCACTGATGTGCTGCTAAGCTGAAAGTTCCCCTAAAGAAATGGGAAAATGCTTCCAACAAAGAGCACTTTGGCATCAAGACCCTCCAAGCCTATGATTATCAGCATAGTGTAGGCCCAGTTAAACCATGTTCATCAGTGAAGACTCCTTGAATAGCAAGGTCAGAGCCTTAGTTCAGGAGGTTGGGGAAAAGGATGTTGCGATTTCAAGGCTTCAGGCTCGAGTTGTTGAATTGGAGGAAGAAAGGAATCGGTTGAGAGCTGAACTTGCAAAAGAAAAAGAGGAGAATGAAGGGATGCTCCAGCAAATGCTAAATTTGCTACAAACCCAACCCTCTAGCTCCTCAAAGATTTAGGTTTTCTTGTCCTGTAGTGAACAAGTCTTGAACCCCCCCCCTTTGACCTAGATTAGGGACTTTTATCTTTTCTGTCTTTTTTGGTTTTTGCTCATGGTTGGTAGTTTTATTTTTTCTTCTTGTGGACTGCTATGTAGAAGCATGATTGTTCAATGAATATATGCAGCTCTCTTGCTTTTTGTTAATTCTCATCTTGATAGTTCTTTTTTATAAGTTTATTTTTTATTAACTAAAAGTATGATTTCACTTGCAGTTGCCCCAACCGCCATGAGTACTAACTAATTATCTGGGATTCGCATTATTTATGGAACTTTTCGACGATACCAAAAAGGAAGATACTGTGCTTAAATATATTATCTGAACATGTGATGTTTATGACCTAATTAAATTTGGCCTTTAATGATAAGTTAAAAATTTTAAGTTTTGATATTTCGGCTGAGTTCCACAGGTTCTCTGATAAGTAAAAGCACATAGTTTGTCATCATCAAAAATGGGAAATTTTTTGGCCCAAGTTCAGTTGAAGTTTTGAAGATTGACAAATGAACTCAGGGATGGTTCCGGTCCATCTTGGGAAGCACAATTGTTGTAACCATTTGCACATGGGAGGCACATGATAAAGATATGCATTGAAGATCACGCAATAAATATCTTCTGAACTAATCAAAAAGATTGCATTTAGGATAAGGAGGATAGTCTCTATATGAGAAGAGAACACAATCCTAAGCTAGGATAAGAGTTTGATTTTCTATTGGTTAAAGACTCAAATCGATCAAGGATAAGCATTAATGTCTCGATTGAACTCTAATTGCTAATCTATTAATTAACCAAGCTATTCTCTTTTACAAGTAATTCACATACGTAGATGTAAAGTATAATTGAGAGCAAAAAGCACGTATGTTTTGAAAGCAATATATGTAAGATATAAGTGTGCACGCCTGAAGCTATTTGAACGAGATAGAAGAACCAGTTCCATTGTGTTTATTCGTATTCTTGTTCAGTTGTAGCATGTGTTTCATATTGTACCTTTCAGCTTATTTAGAAGCAATTGTATTAGGTACTTTGAGTATTCAAGTTAGAGTTAACTTGAAAGTGTCTTAACAGTTGAGGAAATCGCCACACTGGGAATAGAGTTAATCCTTAGTTTACAAAGAGTTTTGTAAATGTGTTTTCGGCTTAGTGATTTTAGTGGAGTTTGAGAAAATTAGGTACCACACAAATCATCCCTCGCTTGTGTTTTATTGACGTTTATAACATCAACAAGGAATTAAGGAAAACGATATCAATCAAGACAGGTTAGAGGTCTTAGAAAGGAACTGAGTCCTTTATCATTCTCTTATAGTAGCAGGAACACATGATAAACATAGTAAAATAAACAACAAGAGAAACCAGCAAAAGAACTAGTAGAAGAAACAAATAAGAACATGGTAGAAGAAACTTTAAAAGAACACGGTAGGAGAAAACAAGGTAGACGAAACATATAAAGAACACAGTAGAAGCAACAGATATAAACATGGTAGAAGAAACTTCACAAGAACATAGTAGGAGAAACATAATAGAAGAAACTAACAAGAACATGTTAGAAGAAATTTAACAAGAATACAGTATGAGAAACATGGTAGCAGAAACACACGAGAGAAAATAAAATCAGAGAATCATACAAGAGAAAAAATAAAATCAGAGAAATATAACTCAAAACCCCTAGATCGAAAAAATGAAGGTTTTGAAAGCATAGTTTTAAAAGAAATATCAAGAAATCATTTTAAAAGTTTAGGGAAAACCTGGATCTAGAACAGATGTAAAGAAATCAGTAGAACCGCAAAAACTAGGGTTTCCGAGGAACCCAAATGGTAAGAAAAACATGGATCATCGCTGATCTAACCAGGAGCAGTCAAAGCCAGGATCGAACAGACATAGCTTGATGGATAAATGCCGGAGATGGCCATGGAACTTGAGTTAGGCAAGGTCTAGACCCAGCTTCTTCGAGGTCAAGCCATGATACTTCAGCAACCAGGTGTTAGGAATCATAGAAGGCTGGTAGGTGGTGAAATCACCAAGGATTGAGGGCAGGAGATGGCCGAAAAAGGAGAGTGAAGCTTATCGGGGTAGAGGGGCGGGGGAAGGTTAACAAAGAACAAGAGACAAAGAGAGTAAAGAGAGTCGGTTGATTGAGGAATGAGAAGGGTTTAGGGCTGTCATTTCGTTTAATTTGGTAAGAAAGAATCCGGGCAGTTGATCAAAATGGATCAAAGATCAAGATTTGATCAGATTGGGTCGGGTAGAATTAGGAACCGGGCTAGGTTTTCGGGCTGGTGTAATTAGGTGATTTGGGCTGGTTTAAATTAGGCTAAATTAGAAAGCCAAATCTTGCTATAAGTTAAATAGCCCCTTTTCCCATTAAATTTATACAAATATAGTTAAAACTTTTTGAAAACAAATTAAAAGAACTGAAATGAATAATAATATATAATTATCAATTAATAAATATAAGATCCTATTTAATAAACATGAAACTAATTTAAAGCTAAAAATGGCTCATATTGTAATTATAAAATTTTATCCTTAAAAATAACAAATAAGTTTGTAAAAAAGTGTAAAAAAATAATTTTAATATAAACAAGATAGTTCAATAAATGAATCAGCGGAAATGATAATATTGGGGATAATTATTGGATTTTTCTTGATAAAATAGGGCGTTAAATTGATTTTAAAATTTTTGAAAAAATTAAGGAAAATAATAGGACCTTGTGACATACTTATATATGCATATACATTATATTTTTAAAGGTATTTTACATATAAAAAATACAGAAAAAATTGAGTACCAACACTCGTCATTCAGGTCGTCAGGGTTAGAAGTCTTCGTAGCCGAGGGCATTTTATACCTGTGGCTACATAGGGGATATTGCTACAATTTCCTTCATGCACCAAGAAGATCTCAGCATTTGGGTTCCAGTGACATGGTTCAGGAACCAAGTGTTCCACAGCCCCCCAGCCAACTAGAGGTGAGGGTAGAGGTGTTAGAGGTGGAGGTAGAGGTGTTAGATATCGAGCTCAGGCCACTACAGGTGGAGGATAGCCAGCACGAGGATGTACCAGATATGTAGTTCATAAGGGTGGGGCCCAACCTCGATGTTATGCTCTTCCAGTCAGGCTTGAGGCTGAGGATTCCCATGCAGTTATCATAGGTACTGTTCTGGATTGTAGTAGAGATGCTTCAGTTTTATTTGATCCGAGATCTACATACTCCTGTGTGTCATCTTATTTTTCACCGTATCTGGTCATTCCTAGTAATTCCTTGAGTGCTCTTGTATATGTGCCTACATCGGTTGGTCATTCTATTATGCTAGATCGTTTCCATCGTTCATGTATAGTTATGATTGGGGGTCTTGAGACTTGTGTAGATTTGTTACTTTTGAAAATGGTTGATTTTTATGCCATATTGAGGATGGACTGGTTATCACCTTACCACACTATCTTGGGCTGTCATACCAAGATTGTGACCTTAGCATTATTGGTTTTACCTCGTTTAAAATGGAGAGGGACTCCTGGTCAATCTACCTATAGTGTTATCCCATATATGAAGGCTCGGCGTACGGTTGAGAAGGGGTGTTGAAAGAACTGAAGGAGCAGTAGCAAGACTTGTTTGATAAAGACTTTATTAGACCTAGTGTCTTACCTTGGGATGCGCCGGTGTTGTTTTTTAAGAAGAAGGACAGATCGATGAGGATGTTTATAGATTATCAGCAATTGGACAAGGTTACAATCAAGAATAAGAATCCATTGTTGAGGATTGATTATCTGTTTAATCATCTTCAGGGTGCTAAGTTATTTTCAAAGATTGACTTGACATCTGGCTACATCAATTGAGGATTAGGGCATTCGATGTCCCTAAAATAGCTTTGCGCACTGGGTACAGGCATTATGAGGTCTTGGCAATGTTTTTCGGGTTGACAAATGCCCCAACAACTTTTATTGATTTGCTGAACCGAGTGTTCAGCCTTTCTTGGATTCATTCATAATAGTCTTCATTGATGATATTTTGATTTATTCCTGTAGCCAGGAGGAACATTAGCAACATCTCATAAAGGCTCTTCATACTTTGAGAGATAGTCAGTTGTATGCTATGTTTTCTAAGTGTGAATTTTGGTTGAGTTCAGTTGCTTTCTTGGGTCACGTTGTTTCAGCAGAAGGTATTCATGTGGATTTGAAGAAGATAGAGGTAGTAAAGAATTGTCCTAGACATGCATCAGCTATAGAGATTTGGAGTTTCTTGGGTTGACAGGCTATTACCATCGGTTTGTGGAGGGGTTTTCATCTATTACAGCCTCGATGACCAAGTTGACCCAGAAGGGTCCCCAGTTGAGGTGGTCATACGAACGTGACGTGAGGTTCCAGAAGCACAAGATAGCTTTGACTACGGTGCAAGTGTTGGTTTTGCCCACAGTTTCAGGGCCATATACAGTTTATTGTAATGAATCTCGTATTGGACTTGGTGTAGTGTTGATGCAGGATGGAAAAGTCAATGCCTCCGCTTTGCAGCAGTTGAAGATTCGTGAGAAGAATTATTTAGTTCGTGATTTGGAGTTAGCAGCCATTGTTCACGCGTTGAAACATATGGAGAAATTATCTATATGGAGTATCATATGAGGTGTTTAAGGACCACAAGAGTCAATAGTATTTATTCAAGCAGAATAAGCTAAATTTGAGGTATATAAGGTGGTTAGAGCTGTTGAAAGACTATGATATCACCATCTTATATCATTCAGGTAAGGCTAATATGGCGACGGATGCTCTTAGTAGAAAGTGAGCTAATATGGGCAGTCTACGTATATTCCGGTCGGTGAGGGGCCACTTTCTTTGGATGTTCAGCCTTTGGCCAATTAGAGGTCGGTTGTTTCTAAGCCCGATAGTGTGTTAGCTTGCGCAATCGCTTGTTCTTCTTTATTGGAGCGTACCGAGATTGGCAGTATGATGATCCTTATTTGTGTGTCCTTAGGGACACGGTGCAACACGGAGGTACAAAGCAAATTACATTAGAAGATGATAGATTTTTGTGGCTGCACGGTTGAGTTTGTGTGCCTAATGTGGATGGACATCGAGAGTTGATTTTAGAAGAGGCCCATAGCTCCCGGTACATTATTCATTCGGGCGCTTCTAAATTGTTTCAGGATTTACGACAGCATTATTGATGGAGGAGGATGAAGCAGGATATTGTTATATATGTCGCTAGGTGTTTGAATTGTCAGCAGGTAAAGTATAAGCATCCGAGACCTGGTGGTTTGTTTCGGAAGAACGAGATTCCTGTGTGGAAGTGGGAATATATCACTATAGATTTCTTTGTTGGACTCCCATAAATTCAGAGGATGTTCGACACGGTGTGGGTTATTATTGATAGGCTGACCAAGTCAGCACATTTCATTCATGTGGCACTCTCCTATTTCTCTGAGATATTATCTGAGATCTCTATCCCGGAGATTGTTCGTATTTATGGTGTTCCTGTGTCTAGTATTTCGGATCGAGGTACGTAGTTTACCACACATTTCTTGAGTGCAGTTCAGTGAGAGTATGGGACACAGGTCAAGTTGAGCACAACATTTCATCCTTAGACAGACAGGCAGTCCAAGCGTACTATTTAGGTTTTGGAGGATATGCTTCGAGCTTGTGTCATTTACTTTGGAGGCTCGTGGGATCAGTGTTTGCCTTTAGCAGAGTTTGCCTGGAGCAATAGCTACCAGTCGTGTATCCAGATGGCTCCTTGTGAGGTTCTATATGGTAGGTGGTGCCGGTCACAGATTAGATGGTATTAGCGGGGAGAGGCTTAGCTATTATGTACGGATGTAGAATAGGATGCCTTGGACAATGTTAGGATTATTCAGGATAGGCTTCGTACATCTCAATCCAGGCAAAAGATTTTTGTCGACCATAAGGTTTGTGATTTGGCATTCATTTGATGAGTGGGTATTGCTTCAGGTGTCTCCTATGAAGGGCGTGATGAGATTTGGGAAGAGGGGAAAGCTTGACCCTAGGTTCTTTGGCCCGTTTGAGATTCTTGATCAAGTGAGAGAGGTGGCTTACAGACTTGCATTGCTGCCGAGCTTATCAGCTGTGCATCTAGTGTTTCATGTGTCCATGCTTCGGAAGTATCACGGCGATCCACCCTACGTGTTAGACTTCAGCACTGTCCAGTCTGACAAGCACTTGTCCTATGAGGAGGAGCTGGTAGCTACTCTAGACAGACAGTTTTGTCAGTTGAGTTTCCCTTCTATTCGTGTTAAGTGGAGAGGCCAGCCTATTGAGGCATCGAACATTGACCTGAGAGTCAGAGTCCAATATGCAGATCTGTATTCCCATAATTTGTTCGACTCAATTACTTTCTTCTTATGTCCTTTCGAGGACGACAGTTGTTTTAGAGGTGGAGAATGCGATGACCCAAAAGGTCATCACTTGTGTTCCAAGTACATTTAAGGTCCCGAGGCCTTAAAACCTCCTTTTTTCTCACCTAGATATGTGTATGTTGTCTGGACGTGTATCCAGAAAGCTATATTGTGAAAATCTGTGAAAATAGATGAATTTTGCCTCTAAATTGATCTTAAAGTGACTTTAGTCAATATTTTGAATAAATGGACCCAGTCCCATAATTTGACGGTCCCGAAGGGTCCGTAGAAAAATATGGGACTTGGGCATATGCCCGAAATTGAATTTTGAGGTCTTGAGACCAAGAAATAAATTTTTGAAGAAAATCGTTTAACTAAAAATTTTAGAGTTTTTGAAATTTGAAACGTAAATGAATGTGATGGTATCGGTCCCGTATTTTGGTTCCAGAGTATGGTACATGTCTTATATGTGATTTAAGTTGAGGCTGTAAAATTTGGTAAGAAACGGACTTGATATGATGTGAATCGGACCCTCGGTTGTTAAAAATGGAACTTATGAGTTCATGAGATATTTCTTTGATCTTGATGCTAAATTCGTTGTTAGTTGTGTTACTTTGGTGATTTGATTGCATGAGCCAGTCCATATAATGTTATTGAGTTAGTATTCATATTTTATTTGGAGACTCGAGGGCTCGGGTAAGTTTTGGATAGTTTTCGGGATATTTTTATACTTAGAAAAAAACTTCATGTTCAGAGAAAGTTGCAGGTCTCTAAAGTCAGGTCTCGCAGTCCACAGAACAGCCTTTGCGGCCTTGGTGGGGACTTCGTGACCGCTGTGGGAATCATGCGGTCCGTGGTGGGGCAAGGCCATTCCTTTGCATCCATGCTCAATTTCTTGCAGTTCGTAGTGGAGCTCCGCTACTACGATCCTTTTTATGCGGTTCGCGTAGAGGCCCTAAAAGGGGTATATTTAAATGCGACCTTTAGTTATTTTTCACTTTTCAAAACCCTAAAACATAAGAGGCAATTTTCCAAACACTCTTTCTTCTCCAAAACCTTAGTAAGGGTTTTCTAACTTATTAATTTACTCCTTAACTTCTTTTAATAAGATTTCATCCTAGAATCTAAGCTTTTCATGATAGAATTGGGAATTTTTGATAAAACTTAAGAATATTGAAATTTGGGGATTTAGACATCAAATTGAGGTCAAATTCCAAAATTGATTGTATATATGGGCTCGGGGTGAAGGGTGAAGGGTTTTGATCCGAATTTTGATTTTGGACCAAGCGGGCTGGGGTCGATTTTTGACTTTTTTGGAAAAATTTAATAAAACCTATTTTATGCATTGGAGTTGATTCATTTATCATGTATTGATATCATTTAGTAAATTGCGGCTAGATACAAGCGAGGTGGTGGTGGAAACAAGAGGTAAAGCGGTAGCTGAGGCTTGAATTATGTTCATGGCATCGAGGTAAGTGTTTGGTCTAACCTTAGCTTCAGAGATCAGGAGTTGAGTTTTATTTGTTATATGTTAATTGTTGATTATGATGTCTAGTCATGGTGATGAGTATCTGTACGTTAGTGTCGAACATGCCCGTGAGTCTTATACTATGATTAATATGACTCTGTCTGTATTGTTCCAGCCTTATGTGATGATTTTTATTGTTGAGCAAAGTTTGTGGAAGAAATGTTGGTATTTGAATATTGAAGAGTGTTGGCTCAAGTTGTAAAGTGATTTGTGGAAGTATAATTGGAAATTGAACATTATAGAGCAATGGGCCAACTTGTGAATTGAGTTGTGAAGTAAATGTGAAAAAAGAAAATAAAAGTGAGGATCGTGATTTTGTCTCCCTTGTCAGGATATTATAATTTTACTATTGTTCCCTTGGAGAGATTTTTATTGTGAATTTGTTGATTCCCTTGCCCTTATTGCATTGTCATTGTTGTTTGGGTGACGAAGAGTGTTAAAGCATGGAGGGTTATGCCATGCATTGTTTTGGTAAGAGAGTGTAAAAGCATGAAGCGTGATACCGTACCGAGTGATGTACAATTCTATGCCGATTATATTGATATTTTACTGTAAGGACGAGAGTAATAGCACGAAATGAGATGTTGTGCAGCTTATATTATTTTTTATAGTAAGGAAGAGAGTAAAAGCACGAAGGGTGATGCCATGCAGATTATATTGATTCTTATGGTGATGACGTGAGTAATAGCACGAATGGTGATGTCGCACTTGTTTGATTTCTGATTCTTCTTGATAATCGAGTTATGGTGTTCCTTATATTTACATGTTGTCCTTCTGTTAATATTGATGTTTCTACGCAGCATGTTCCCCTCCCATCCTTAACTGTACATTCCTGCTTTTATTTTCCATTGTATACGATTTAACTGCACGTATTTATTTGATAGTCGTATCCTAGCCTTGCCACTACTTCACCGAGGTTAGGCTAGGCACTTAGCAGCACATAGGATTGGTTGTATTGATATTACACTGTGCACTGTGTGCAGATTCTGGTGCAGCAGCTTTCAGACCGTAGCTTCGGGTTGCTGCCTTCAGTCCCGTCGGAGATTCCGAGGTAGTCTTGCAGGCGTCCGCAGGCCTTGGCATCTTCTCCTCATCCTTTTATTATCGTTCTTTTATATATTTCAGAGACAATGTTGTAATAAATCTTTCAGACCTTTATTTTTAGTATTGTAGACAGTTTGTGAAGTTGTGACTCCAGTCTTAGGTAGCTTATCTATGGATTGATATTGGCACCTTTATTAATATAGTACATTTGAGTCTTCTGATTTTAAATTTTCCGTTATTTATATAATGTTGGTCCTTAACTACTAAAGGATTAAAAAATAGGAAAAGGTAAATAATTCAAATAGCCGGATTGCCTAGTTTTCTCTAGTAGGTGCCATCACGATTCTGAGGATGGGAAAATCCGGGTCGTGACAAAGTTCTATCTACGTTCCAACAAAGTCAACAATGACCAAACAAAGTTTGCTTTGAATTTTGCTATCATGTGTTCTAGCAAATGATTGTGATGGATTAGTGCCAAGCAAATATCCGTAGATATATTAGCAACGGATAACATATTTTTCTAGCTAATAAAATACAGCTAAGAGCATATTAGCTACAAAACATAGCTAAGGTCATTTTCCTAGCTAAAGCGAAGCGACGCTATCTACGAGTTTCGGTAAGTTAGCTAGGATTTTGGTTTCTAGCTAATGGTTTGTTCTCTATTAGTCACATGAGTAAATGCGTTACATAGACTATAATATCCCAAAAATTAAAATCATATATCTCGTATTTTTCTAAGCAATGCTTGCGCCATATTCATCATAATATAATAGTAAAGAGGATTAAATTGTATTTAACAATCATAGAATAGCACAAATTAATATGTCTTCTTCAAAAAAAAAATTATAAAATTTAATTTGATCTCCATTCAAAAATTCCAATCAAGACCCAAGTTGTTATTTTAAAAGAAAAAATTAAAAGATTTAAGATCATGAGAAATCTATTGCTCTATCAAACCAATTGCTCTTGAGAAATTTATTATTTACGAAGATATATTGATGATAATTGAATCAAATAGTGATAAATGGTTTAAGTACTCAATTAAAAATTGATTATTTTTAACATAAAATAAATTCTTTTACATAGCAAAAAAAATTACCGATCAAAGTAGAATGTAAAGGCAAATAATTATATTATTATAGTAACAAAGGACTAGGCTAAAAATACAAACAAATAATATGTACCATAAAATTATATATATATATATATATATATATATATATATATATATATATATATATATATATATATATATATATATATATATATATATATATATATATATATCTTTTTATGTGTGTAGACACACACATATGTATGTAATAATAAATTTAAATTTCTATTTATATAATCGATTTTGGTTCGATTTTTTTTTGTTAGACTTTTATTAAAACTAAAACCAAGTCAAATTTCATTAATTTGTAAAATTTAAAACCAGTGCCAAACCTAAACCTGAGGGATTGATTTTTTTGATCGGCTCGGTTCAATTTTTTATTTGGTTTGAGTTTTTTTATCTTTATGAACCCCTATTATGCATGTCAACGCTCGCCTGCAATGCGGCAGGAGATCTTTATTTGCTAATAATGGCAAGGAAGCATTTATACTTGTAATAAATACTAAAAAGAATTTAGTAAGAGAATGTCCATCCTCTCACTACAAGAACCACCATCTACTACCACCAATATCTCACCTAAGCCAACGGATAAATCTAGCCACCAACTACAAAACTCTATTTCATATAAGGAAACCTTCCTAAGAGACGAATTAGCTACCAAAGTAGTAAACCCTCCACCTCAAGAGTTAGAAAATCATATGGATATGGACACTGCCCAAATCCAAGCTGATGATCCAAGCCAAAATGGTTTAACTAGCTCATTGAGGCAAATAAACCTTAGCCAAGATGACCTTCATCGAATGTACACGCCTTAGAAATATTCGATCATCATCAAACTAATAGGGAAGAGACTTATGCACCACAACCTCAAAAAGAAATTACAAGACCTATGGAAACTCAACGAGAATTTCCCTCTAATTGATCTTGGAGAAGACTACTATACAGTCAAACTAACTAGTGAGGAAAACATGACAAAGATCCTACATAACAGACCTTGGTTCGTTGATGGTTTTCTTCTATTCACTCAAAAATGGGTTCCAAACTTTGTTGCAAACAAAGCACAACACAACTTCACTGCCATATGGATTCGATTACCACAATTACCCACTGAGTTCTATGATGGAATAGTCTTTGCAAAAATAGGTAATTCAAATGGCAAACGTCTCAAAGTGGATGCATGCACCTCAGCTACACTTAGGGGACGTTATGCCAGATTATATGTTGAACTTCCACTTGACTAGCCTTTCCAACACCACATACTCATTGGACATCATAAACAACCAATCGTGTATGAGGGCAATGATATATTGTGCAAATCTTGTGGCAGACTAGGACACACGATTCAATATTGCACGCAAGGAAAGCTGCCAATCACGGCAAGAGAAACCAATGCAAAGGAAATCCATGCAGCAAAGCAAGGTAACAACCAACAAAATTCAGAAGAAGAAGAAGGAGAATGGATGACAGTCAAGTTCCCAAGAAAAGGTAAAGCCAAAATGGTCAATGGCCACACTGCCAAAACTGAACCAAATCCCCTTCCAGGTATGAATGTCCGCTTGTTCGATGCAAGATCAGGCAAGTACCTCAAAACTCAACACTTAAACTATATTAACAAGCGACTATTAACCAACCCTCCAAAAGCCCTATCAATAATTTCTAATTCATCTGTTAGCATTGATCAAAGTTTATTCAATAATTACACGTCTTTGGACCAAATGGAGGAAGATAAAAGTAGTTTCAAAAACCCACAAAACCAGCCCATGGTTTGGATGATCTACAACAAAAAAAAAATAAAAAAATAATTCTAATATTTTGCATGCAAGTCAAGTGACAAACGGCACAAGAATGCCCACCCATCCGGCTAACAAAATGAATAATAAAAAATGCATAATAACTTGGAAATCGACCCCACCCTCAACCCACCCAATAAGATTGATAACAATATTTTCATTACCCCTAATAATACTAACCTATATCCTAATGATCATCTTACCTCAATGCATGCATGTCCGTTAACCACTACCCAATCAAACAACAAACACTTGGATGATATCCACGGCCAAGTGGCAAATGACATCTCCATGGGAGATTTTTCTATAAGAAACACGCATGTATGTGCCTCCCAATCAAAAATAGAGCCAATTATTAGAACTACTACTACTTTGTCCACTACTCCACCCCCTATAAACACTACCCCATCTTTAAAAAATGGCCAGAACCTTCCTACCCCTCAGGAGAAGATATAGACTCCTCCAACTATTCCGCCTATCACGCAACCAAAATATGAAAAACCCTCCCAACTTCCCTCCCCATCCTCAACAAAATCCGGCAATCTATGCCCAACCACCAACACCACCAAATCACCTTGCCCAGTCGTGGATAGAATTGGGACTTCAAGCTTATGCAGTAACTGTCAATATGGAAATCAATGGCCATGAATCGATCAAATTGATACAAAATACTCACTTCCTTGCCCAACTCATATCGGAGGGAATGAACTTAGCAATGAACAATTATGTGAACCAAATGTGGTTAAACAATATACTACAACCAATAGCTCCTAATATGAACCAAAACTTGGTGAACAACATGCAGCAAATGTGGAACATTCCACATCACCCAAACCAACAAGTCTTACAGAACCCTCCCCTCAATCTACCCTTCTTTGCACCAGAGGACATGATGCTCCTCAACCCAGTCTTCGTCCAATTGAATGCTCCAGTCTTACCCAACCATCCAGACCCACAACTAGATCCCATGGAAGAGCAAATTCAACAAATGAACGTAACAAATCTAGTAGGGAACCAAGAGGGAGGCGAGGCAGTGGATGACTTATCATACTTAGTGGAACCAGCTGTGACTCTTTCAAGTCTAAACAAGGTAAAAATATTGATATTCAGGGAGATGCTCGACGGTAAGTATATCTTCAGCTGCCCGATGACATTGTACAAGTGCTCGTTGGACATCCCTCTACCTCAGGATCCAACAGTGGGAAAAATGTAGTGATTATGATTCCATCCCAACGAGTGATGCAAAACACCAATCCACCAAATAACATGCCCATGCACCAGCCTAATAACGTAGTCATTTGGAATGTCAGAGGTGCAAACAATGAAAATTTCACCAGAAACTTTAGGGAACTAATGGACTCACATAGGTCGTGTCTAGTCGCACTACTAGAAACAAGAATGGAAATCCACCTCTCAATATTGGAAGCATTTAGTTTCACATAGATGATAGGGGTACCTTCCAATGGAAAGAGTGGAGGTTTTGTGATCTTTTGGAACAACGAGGTGGTCACTGTCAAAAACTTCAATAGAATTTGACAAGCTATTCATGCCATGATTGAGGTTAGACCTAAAAACTTAACTTGGCTAATTAGTTTTATATATTTTAGTAATGATGTTAATTATAGATACATGCTTTGGGATAACCTAAGAAAAATGTATGATAGTTACAAAGGGCCTTGGCTAATAGGCGGGGATTTTAATGAAATTACTAATGTATCGGATAAGTTTGGAGGTAGATCTATTAATCAAAGGAGAGTAAAATCCCTCCGAAATTGCCTAGACTATTGTGACCTATTAGATTTAGGCTTTAAAGGGTGCAAATATACTTGGAAAAATTTTAGGAAAAAAAATAATGGGCTGATCATGGAAAGACTTGATAGGGTCTATTCAAATAAAGGTTGGCTAGAAGCCTACCCCCATGCCACTGACACCCACCTCCCTAAAGTCCATTCGGGCCATAATCCCATTTTGATAAACTTGAACAACATCATTAATTCCATTAGGAATAAACCTTTCCGGTTAGAAATTTTTTAGTGTAATCATCCAGAATTTAGCAACTTAATATCCGTCAATTGGGGTGACAAAGACCTACTAGAAGGCACGGAGAGTTTCAAAGATATGGTGATAAGTTGGAAAAACCAAACCTTTGGAAACATCTTTACTAGGAAAAAGAAGCTCCTAAATAGAATCAATGGCATCCAAAATTCCCCACACTCCCACACAAGCAGTTTCCTCAGGAATTTGGAAACCAAGCTAGTTGAGGAATTTAATTCAATCCTGAGACTAGAGGATGATTATTGGAAAATATGATCAATGGTGGATTGGTTACGCGAAGGGGATGCTAACACTAGATTCTTCCACATCAAGGCCACAAATAGAAGACGAAGAAACAACATAGTTTTCTTTAAGGATGACTTTGGAAAATGCATAGAAAGCCCTTTGCTAATAAGAAATCATGTCACAAATTACTTTAAAGGTTATTCACCACCTCCCATAAGTGCTCTATCAAATGCAATGACACTGCTTATTACTCGCACAATTGTGACCTATCAATCTTTGATATACCCCTTACAAACCACAAAATTAGAAAAATTATCTTTTCATTGAAACCATTCAAAGCACCAGGACTGGATGGCTTTCATCCTTTCTTCTTCTAGAAATTTTGGCGTCTATTAGGAGGGAAAATAATCAAGCTTTGACACAATATATTTACTACCAACTAAATTCCTCCAGGGATGGACCACACGTACATCTGTTTAATCCCTAAAATAAACAACGCTAACCTATTAAAAAACTTTCGTCCTATAAGTATATGCAATGTTATTTACAAAACCATTACCAAGATAATTGCAAATAGAATAAATCCCTTCCTAGACCATCTTATAAACATTGAGCAATCCAGTTTTGTAAAGGGAAGAAGAAGTAGTGACAATGCTATGATAACTCATCAAATCCTAAGACACTTCAACAAATGTAAGGGAAAATGAAAAATGATCCTAAAGCTTGATCTAGAGAAAGCCTTCGATGAGCTCGAATGGTCCTATATTTATCGAACACTTAAGTACTATAATTTCCCTAAAGATATTACAAATATCATAATGAACATTGTCACAACTAGCTCATTCTCAATCCTCGTCAATGGAAATAAAACTGAAGAATCTACCCCTTCTCGAGGAATCAGGCAGGGTGACCCCCTATCCCCTTACCTTTTTATTCTATGTATGAATATATTATCTAACAACATTAAGCATGAGGTGGATATCAAGAACTGGACTCCACTTAGACTTAATTCCCTGGCACCTAGTATATCCCACCTTTTTTTCGCGAATGATATAACACTTATGGGAGAAACAAACTATAAGACCATCACCAGCATTAATCAATGCCTAGAAAATTTTAGTAAGCTTTCAGGCCTAAGAGTTAACAAAGCTAAATCTAAATTAATAGTGTCCAATAATTGTTGGAATGACACAAAGACTCTTATAACAAATTCACTGGGAATAACATCAAGTACTAGCTTTGGGAACTACTTAGGCTTTCCCATGCTAAATGTCATTCCAAGGCATACAGACTACCTTCCTCTTCTTGATAAAATGAGAGCTAAACTCAACAACTGGAATGCTAAATGGATCAGTATGGCTGGTATATGTACTCTCATAAAGTCTACCCTTAACTCTCTTCCGAATCACCTTATGCAAACATCCATTCTTCCTAAAAAAGCTTTAAAGGAAATTGACAAAATCCAAAGGAATTTCTTATGGGGTACTACCCAGGACCAAAATAAATTGCACCTAATTCACTAGGACATTGTCACTAAGGAAGTTTCCAAAGGGGGGTTAGGTATAAGAAAAGCCTACCAAAAAAACAATAATCACTCCCTAAGGGAAAAGGTACTAATTAGTATTAATGGGAGAAAAAAGAAAACAGTTGACTCATTAATCACTTGGAAAAGTCTTTTGGAAGGATGGAATATCTGTAAAAAATGCATTCGATGGTTAGTTCATAACAACTCATGTCACAACATTTGGGACACAAATTGGATCCCTATTTATAAGAACTTTAGGAGCAGTATACAAGGGCCTTTGCCAAAAGGAGAGTAGAAACTACAAATTAAAAATATTAGGGATAATAATACTTGGTGCTTAAAAAAAATCTCCTTTGAACTACCAACCCCTTTAAGGAATTGTATCAATTCCATTCCCTGTAATAATGAAAACTCAGTTGTCCTAAGTAATATATGTTGGAGTCTCACCTCAAATGAACTGTTTACAACCTCTTCATCCTACCAACTAATTGACACTAACAACAACAATACCTTAAATAGCATCTGGCTCTGGAAGCTCCAATGTCCTAACAAAATAAAATTCCTCCTATGGAAAATATACAATGGACGCCTTCCAACAAGAATCTTCTTATCAAAAATTGGTATAAAAATTGATCCTTTATTCCCAATATGTAAAAATAACAATGAAACTATTCGCCATATATTTTTGAAATGCCATATAGCCAAACACCTTTGGCACAACTTTGGTATCAACACTGTTGACAACCCTAGCAACAAATTTTGGATGGACTTCCTCTTGAACACACAACCAAAAATAAGTCCTAAATATGTACATTGGCACCAATTACTTCCTTTTATAATGTGGAAAATTTGGAACAACAGGAATCAAAACAATATTAATAATAATACCAACCTTATCAACATCAAAAAATATTTGCTTGCACAAATGAATATTAGTTCTACACTAATAAAAATGTGATAGTGGAGAGGATTATATTATTACAAGTAAAGTAGATGAAACCACCCTTAGGGTGGTACAAAGCAAATATTGATGGTGCCTTCGACATAAAAATCATGGAAAGAGGCATTGGAACTGTGATACGTGACTCGAAAGGACGTTGGTGTGTAGGATCATCGATGAAAATTATTGCAACATCACCATTACAACCAGAACTTATGGTTCTACGCCACAGTCTTCAATTAATAATCAAGGAAGACCTCTTCCCCGTGGAAGTGGAAACTGATGCAACGGATATATTAAACATAATAGACAACAACACCCTTGCTAATGACAAACTCTCCTTTGAATGCAGATCATTAGTGGAGGAGGCAACCAAGCAGGGGAGGATATCATTCATGCATAGCTTCAGCGCGTGGCTCACACTTTGGCAAATGAAGCTTTAAGAAACAAGACCTTTGATAAACTATGTATTTTTGCTAAGCCTCCTGATTTTGTAATCGATCTCTATGAAAGAGATATGGAGGACTATGTTTATGTAAGATCGTGTAGTACCAAACAATGCAAAACTCTAGCTGCTCTAGGAAATATTAGTGCCATAGATAGCTAATGGTTGACAAAAGTAATGCATGTATAAATAATATCTATAGATGGGACAACCCTCCCTACTTAGCCTTATATATACAATATATACTTTTCTTTCAAAAAAAATACTAAAATTTAAAATCACGAGTTGTTGAAGAATCCGCCCTATTGGCCAACCATGTTATATTAGCCAGTTGTGTTGATCACATAGTTGATTGAATTAATTTATCTATTATTCCCAAAGTTGACCGAATATATATCACAAGTTACATATTTGGCCAGCCTAACAAGAATAATTATATTTAATAGCTGAATATATAAAAGATATGTATAAAATATAGGGTGAATATCATTTATATTCTCCAAGTTTACTCTAAAAATCAAAACTCATCCTTCAACTTTGAACAATTATTATTTTCGTCCTTTCATCAAACGCAGTATCTATTTTTCCCTTAACCTTTTCAACTCTCCATATATATAATACTTTTTTTTTAATATTATTTAGATATTTTAATGCATATATCTTTTTCATAAGTTAAAAATAGTATATCTTTTTATATAACTTAATCTAAGTTCAGTAAAATTATAAATAAAATAAATATATTATGAATTTATTACAAAATATATTGCTACTTTATTATTATTATTTAAATATTATGTACATCAAAATTTAATGTATGTTTATGTGTGTCTGATTTTAAGTTCTACTATTTGTCACGACTCCAGTTCGCCCTCCGTGAACATGTCGTGACGGTACCTATTCCCTACGACTAGGTAAGCCTAACAATACAACAACAACAACAACAACAACAACAACTACCCAGTATGGTCCTACAAAGTGGGGTCTGGGGAGGGTAATATGTAGACGGGCCTTACCCCTACCCGAAACGGCAGAGAGGGTGTTTCCAATCGACCATCGGCTCAGCGAAGGAAAGGAACAACAAAAACAAAAACAACAACAAAAGAGCATTCGTAGCTTCAGTAGAAATAGCATAAATAATTATCTAAACATAAGAACCACAAATAAAATAGCATGCAATAATATCAGACAGTAACTACCATAAGGGAGACACAATTCAATACACAAATCATCTATGGATAGCGCTGCCAAGCCTCACCCAACCCCGGGTGAGGAGTACGAAAAACTCTAGGGGCCCTATCCTACAACCCTGATACTAGACCTCCAGACTTTCCTATCAAGGGCCGTGTCCTAAAAACCCGCATTCTAGCCATGTCATGCCTAATCACCTCTCCCCAATACCTCTTAGGCCTCCCTCTGCCTCGCCGTGCGCCGACCATCGCCAGCCGCTCACAACTCCTCACCGAGGCATCAGGACTTTTCCTCTGTACATGCCTGAACCACCTCAACCTCGCTTCTCGCATCTTCTCATCCATCGGGCCCACCCCCACCTTCTCTCGAATAACTTCATTCTTAATCTTATCTAACCTGGTGAGCCCGCACGTCCACCTAAGCATCCTCATCTCCACAACCTTCATCCTCTGAACATGAGAGTTCTTCACTGGCCAGCACTCTGCCCCATACAACATGGCCGGCCAAACCATAGCTCAATGTAATGTCCCTTAAGTTTCTGTGGAACTTTCTTGTCACACAGGACTCCTGATGCAAGCCTCCACTTTGACCACCCCGCTCATAAACGATGACTGACGTACCCGTTAATCTCTCTCTCCCCCTGAATCACCGACCCAAGATATCTGACACTGTCCATCTTGGCGATGACCTGAGATCCAATCATCACGTCCCTGACTACTTCGCTCGGCTCGGCGCTAATCTTGCACTCCAGGTATTCTATCTTAGATCTGCTTATTTTGAAACCCTTAGACTCGAGAGCCTGTCTCTATACCTCTAACCTCTCATTAACACCGACCCTCGTCTCGTCTATCAAGACTATGTCATCAGCAAATAGCATACACCAAGGAACATTCCCTTGAATATGTCGGGTAAGAGCATCCATCACCAAGGCAAACAAGAGAGGGCTAAACACCGATCCTTGATAGAGCCCCATATCCACTGGAAAATGGTCTGAGTCACCACCTACCGTCCTAACCCTAGTCTTAGCTCCATCGTACATGTCCTTAATTACTCTGATGTAGGCTTCTAGCACGCTCTTCGCCGCTAAGCACCTCCATAGAACCTCCCTTGGGACCTTGTCATACGCCTTCTCTAAGTCGATAAGTACCATGAGCAGGTCCTTCTTCTTATCCCTGAACTGCTCCACCAGCCTCCTGACAAGGTAGATAGCTTCTGTAGTGGAGCGACCCGGCATGAAACCGAACTGGTTCACAGATATAGATGTCATCTCCCTCACCCTCGCCTCGATCACCCGCTCCCAGACCTTCATGGTATGACTTTTTAATTTGATACCCCTATAGTTGTTGCAGCACTGGATGTAACCTTTGTTCTTGTACAAGGGCACCACCGTACTCCACCTCCACTCCTCCGACATCTTTTTGGTCCTGAAGATTGCATTGAACAACCTGGAGAGCCACTCCACTCCTGACCTACCCATGCATTTCCTGAACTCTACCGGGATCTCGTCAGGCCCGGTCACTCGACCCCTACTTATCCTACACAAAGCCCTCATGACCTCCTCCGCCCTAATGCGCCTGCAGTACCAAGGTCTCTATGTTGCTCTGAATGCCCCAACTCCCCTAGCTCTATGTTACGATCCCCCACTTCGTTAAGTAAGTCTCTAAACTATGCCTGCCATCTCTACTTGACTTGAGACTCCCTCATCAGAACTCTACCATCCTCGCCCTTGATGCACCTATCTTGGTCAAGATCACGCGCCTTCCTTTCCCTTTCTTTAGCTAACCGAAATAACTTTCTGTCCCCTCCTTTCTCCCCTAATTCCTCGTACATACGACCGAACGCCGCGTTTTTGGCTTCTGTAACCGCCATCTTTGCTTCTTTCCTCTACGCCTTGTAGATCTCCCTGTTCGCTCTCCGTTCTTCCTCGCTTGTGCTCCCTTCCATCTTAGCAAACGCCGCCCTCTTCACCTCCCTTTTCCTTGGACTACATCGTTCCACCACCAGTCACACAGATATCTGCCTGAATTGCCCTTTGCTACCCCGAGCACATCACGTTCTACCTCCCTAACCAAGTTCGCCGTCTCTGACCACGTAGCATCCGCTTCCCAAGAACTTCTCCAAGCTCCACCCTCAGCTAACCTCTTCTCCAACTCCTGTGCTTTCTCCTTATTCAAAACACCCCATCTAATCCGTGGTTGTCCCCGAGCACCCCTCCTCCTCCTCTTCACCCAGAGACCGACATCCATCACTAGGAGTCTATGAAGAGTCAAAAGGGACTCTCCCGAAATAACCTTGCAGTTCTTGCAAATACCCCCATCACTCCATTTGAGGAGGAGGTAATCAATCGGAGTCCTCGCCGCCGAACTCTTGAAGGTGACCAAATGCTCCTCCCTCTTCTTAAATGTCGAGTTCGCAATCAAAAGCTTGGAAGCCTTTGCAAAATCAAGCAGTGACGTGCCTCCTCCATTCCTAACCCCAAATCCGAAGCCACCGTGCACCTCACCATAACCACCAGCATCAGCCCCAATATGACCATTAAAGTCCCCTCCAATAACTAACTTCTCAGATTTGGGAATACTACTCACCATATCATCCAAGTCCTCCCAAAAGCGCCTCTTAACCTCCTCGTCTAAGCTCGATTGCGGCGCGTAAGCGCTGATGACATTGAGGACGCAACCCCCAATAACCAACTTAATAGACATTAACCTATCATTCACTGGCCTAACCTCGACCACGGACTCCCTTAGATCTCTATCAACCAATATGCCCACTCCATTCTTACCTCTCACAACCCAAGAATACCACAACTTAAACCCGTCTGCATTCCTCGCCTTCGACCCTTTCCACCTAGTCTCCTGGACACAGGCTATGTTAACCCTCCTCTTCTGAAGAACCTTCGCCAACTCAATGGACTTACCCGTTAGAGTTCCTATGTTCCACGACCCGATCCTTAATCTATGAGCGTCTGCTACCCTCTTCCCACCCTTGTCTCCGGCCCTACGCGCAGAACCGCTCCCAGCTCCCCTGCTCGCCACTGTCCCCCGATGACATGACCTTACTCTACCATCTCCTGCCGTGTCCACTATCCGCGACAGATTACGAAAAATAGTGATGCAGCCACGTACTACACCGGAGTACGCAAAAGGATGCAAGATAGGAATCGACAAAGTAAACCACACATAGGGTGCTTAGATAGAAAATGTAAAAGGGTGTACAGAGTAGAAAAGGAGGTCGGGAGGTACCAACTCCCGATGGAAAAACCTGGAAGTATGCTTTGATTCGCCCGAGATCAACTACCGCTAGCTCTTGCACACTTCGTCCGATGTTGCTTTTCTCTTCGCGTCCAAATGTTGTAAGCTCTCCTTGTCCACCGCGGCTTGTACCTGAAAATCACGCACACAACAAAAAAAAGTGAGGGGGGCTGCCTAGCTTGGGAAAGGGGGAGGGGTTGCCTTACTGGGGGCTCTCCGGAGAAGGGGGTCGCCGGAGTTAGGGTTAGCAGGGGGTAGGGGGTAGGGGGTAGGGTGTGAGGGATGGGTAGTGGAAATAGAGGAGAGGGAGAGAGGAGATAAACAGAAGAGAGAGAACTTAGAGGGTCGCCGGAGAAGGGGGCCGGAGGGGGTGGGGGGAGAGGGGGAGAGCGGGACTGGGAGCTGGGGAGGGGTTGGTGGAAGTTAACGTTGGAGAGAGAGAGAGTTACTGGAGAGAGAGAGAGAGTTACTCAAGGTAAACCTAACAATGTGGAACATTAAATAACTTGCGAAGAGAAAACTGAATATAAATGTCGCTTGGCATATACAATTCAAAATCACAAAAATCGAAACAACATCTAAAAACCCGAAAACTCACGAGCAATACAGGCTAATGAAAACACAATGTACTGCTCTAACTCCAGAATGTCTAAACAACATAAGGAAAAGAAAAGCTAAATACTAAAGATAAAATGAAGAGAGAGACTCTTCGGTCTGCGAACGCGGCTGGTCTACCTCAAAGTCTCTGTAGCTCTCCCCGCCTCAATGATAATGCGCATGAGGTGAGATACCTGCATCTGCACATAAAAAGTATGCGCGTAAGAGGCATGAGTACACCACAGCAGTACATAGTAAGTGCCAAGCCTAACCTGGATCGGGTAGTGACGAGGAAGGTCCGGGCCCTACTAAGATAAACATAATAAATAATAAGATAATGAAAACAGTTTAATTAAAGTTTGTAGCGAGGATCTAAATAGGATAAATAAGTAGAAGTAGTAATAGAAAGCAGAAAAAAGAAAAATTAAGAGAATATTGTTCGCAACATGGATAATAACCGGGGATCTATTGGTATCCTCATTTTATACTCGAGGGATCTCTTGGTATCCCGAGGATCTTTCCGTATCCTCGATATATATATATATATATAGATATATATATATATATATATATATATATATATATATATATATATATATATATATATATATATATATAAAACATTTATGGCAAGAATCTCTTGGTACCCCACACTCAAGAACATAAAACATACAATGGATCTCCGGGGATGCCGTCCCATAGTCCCAAATATAAACACACAATAACAAATCCTATTCTCAGAATAAATGCTAAAGTAAAAACACGTAATAGAAAATTCTAGCCAAACATGCTTTACAGAGTACAAATAATACAGTTTTAAACAAATAAGCAAGTAAGTCAACTAAACATGCTTCCCTAAACTAGCACATGTTAAACTTACAAACTAATAGGAACAAGTAAGCAGGAACCTCAATTTAAAAACATTAAGTAGAACTGGATTTCAATAATTAGCTCAAGTACGCGCTCACCACCTCACGTACGAGGTATTCAAATATCAAATATCATGTCCTAAGGGAAAAGTCCCCCACAAAATATTAGACAAGCCATTTACATCGAATCAGCTCCAAAATAAACTCGAAATCACACTCTTGCCACGAGTATCTGACTAAAAATGGATCAAATCTATTCAATTTAATTACATGTCATAAATTAAATTGCAAGAAATATATTTCAATATTAAATTTAAAGCTAAGGTGCGAAAATAGGTAAAATAACAAAAATACCCCTCAGGACAACATCTCGGAATCGGTTAATTTTTACATTTTCAGAATCCTCGTACTATCAAAACAAAATAGTTTGGTCTAAGAATTTTTTTCCCAATTTTGAATCCTAAATTCGAAATTAGATGATGGAATCAACTATATTAATGGAATACAACTAAAAATAATTGAGGAAATGTTACCCAATGATCTTCTCTTTGAAACCCTCTCAGGATCGCCTTCTCCCAAGCTCTCAATTGATTTTTCCAACTTTTGAAACTTAACCCTCAAAATTGATATTTCTGCCCAGAATTTTCCGCTTATACGGTCAAGGGACCGCTCCTCTGGTCCCGCTTTTGCGAAAATTAGATTCTTCTGCAACTTTTTTAAAAACCCAAATTTCTGCTTCTGCGGTTCTCGTCTCGCAGAAGCAGAGTCGCTTCAGAAGAAATCCTACCACTTCTGCAATTCCTGAAGGATGTGCCAAATCTCGCTTCTGCGGTGCCAAGGCCGCTTCTGCGGTTCCCAAGATGTAGAAGCAAACAAAACCAGAAGCAACAATAATCGGAAACAAAACTGCTAGATCCCAATTTGAAAAATTCTTCTGTCACCCATCGAAAACCATCCCGATGCCCTCTGAACCTAATCCAAAAGCACCAATAATACCTAATGCCATGTTCAAACTTGTACCAATCCATAAAACTCTTTATACAATACCGGAAACCCGAATTAATAAATGATTTCCCTTTCTTCCCAAATATCATGATGCCTTTCATAGGTAAAACACAAAGCAGAACCCGCTCACCAACCTTATAGGAAACATCATGAACCTTCCGGTCCGTATAGCTCTTATGCATGGATTGGGCTGTACGGAGTCTGTCCTTAATAACCTTAACCTTCTCCACCACATCCTAAACTAAATCTTTTCCCAATAGTCTCACCTCACCTAGCTCAAACCAACCGACCGAGGATCTGCACCTCCTACCATATAAAGCCTCATACAGTGCCATCTGAATGTTGGACTGATAACTATTATTGTAAGCGAACTCTACCATGGGCAATAACTGATCCTAAGACCCTCCAAACTCAATCACGCATGCATGAATCATATCCTCAAAAATCTGAATGGTGCGCTCGGACTGTTCATCCGTCTGGGGGTGAAATGTCATGCTCATCGTCACCCAAGTACCTACCTCTTGCTGAACGGCTCTCTAGAACCGCGGTGTAAACTTAGTACCTCTATCTGAAATAATAGAAACTAGAATGTCATGCAAACGAATGATCTCCCTGATATAAATCTCTGCCAACCGCTCCGACGAATAAGTAGTACACACAGATATGAACTGTGCGGACTTGGTCGGGAGATCTACAACAACCCAAATGGCATTGAATTTCTTTGCAGTCTAAGGGAGTCCAACTACAAAATCTATGGTGATCCTCTCCCATTATTGCTCGTGATTCTCCATCTGCTGAAGTAACCCACACAGTCTCTCGTGCTCAGCCTTCACCTGCTGACAATTAAGGCATCTAGCGACAAACCCCTCTATGTCGTTCTTCATCCACCTCCACCAATAGTGCTATCTGAAGTCCTACTACATTTTCGATGCTCTCGGATGGATGAAATACCGGGAACAATGAGCCTCTACCAATATCAACTCTGGAATATCATCAATATTGGGTAGAAAAATCCACCCCTACATCCTTAATACCCCGTCATACCCAATGGTCACATCCATGGCATCGCCATGCTGAACCGTGTCCCTGAGGACAAGTAAATGACGGTCATCATACTTTCTCTACCTGATACGATCGAACAATGAATACCAAGAAACAACACAGGCTAGAACCCGACTGGGCTCCGAAAGATCTAATCTCACAAATTGGCTAGCTAAGGCCTGAACATCCATCGCCATAGGCCTCTCTGAAGCTGGTAAATATGCCAAACTCCCCAAACTCTCTACCCGGCAACTGAAGGCATCAACTACCACATTGGCCTTCTCTGGGTGATAAAGTATAGTAATATAAAAATCCTTTAGTAACTCTAACCACCCCCGCTGGCTTAAGTTTAGTTCTTTTTGCTTGGACAAGTGCTGCAAACTCCAATGGTTAGTGTAAATCTCACAAGGCACACCTACAAATAATCATACCAGATCTTCAAGGCATGAACGATAGCAGCTAACTCAAGATCGTGGACAGGGTAATTCTTCTCATGTATCTTCAACTTTCTAGACACGTAGTAATCAGCCTACCGTCTTGCATCAACACCGCTCCAAGGCCAACCCGTGAGGCATCAATAAACTGAATAGGACCTGAAACAGTAGGCAATATCAAAGTAGGGGTTGTAGTCAAAGCCGCTTGAGCTTTTGAAAGCTCTCCTCACACTCTTCTGTCCACTGAAATGGAACACCCTTCAGGGTCAATCTAGTCAAAGGATCTGCAATCGATGAAAACCACTTCACAAAATGGCGGTAATCACCCACCAAGCTAAGAAATTTGCGGGTCTCTGCAGCAGATGAGGGCCTGGGCTAACTCTGCATGGCCACCACCTACTTCGAATCCACCCGAATGCCCTAACTCGATACCACCTCACCTAGAAATTCCACATAACTCAACCAAAACTCACATTTTGAGACTTTTAAATATAATTTCTTCTTTCTCAGGGTTTGAAGCACCTTCCTCAAGTGCTGCTCATGATCTTCCCAACTCCAGGAGTACACAACAATATCATCAACGAAAATAATTACAAAGGAGTAGAGATAGGGCCTGAATACAATGTGCATCCAATGCATAAAAACTGCTAGGGCATTAATCAGCCCAAATGACATAACAGGGAACTCGTAATGACCATACCGAGTCCTGAAGGCAGTCTTCGACATATCCGTTTCCCAAATCTTTAACTGGTGATAATCTGAGCACAAATCAATCTTAGAAAACAGCCGATCGCCCTGAAGTTGGTCAAATAGATCATTAATACGAGGAAAAAATAATGGTTCTTCACTGTAACCTTGTTCAACTGATAATAACCAATACAAATGTGCATAGAACTATCTTTTTTTTCACAAACATGTTAGGAGAATCTCACAGTAAAACATTGGGTCAAATAAAACCCTTATCAAGTAATTACTATAACTTATCCTTAAGCTCCTTCAACTTAGGATGAGACATAAGATACGGGGGAATGGAAATGGGTTGAATGCTCAGCAACAATTCAATACCGAAATCAATGTCTTTATCAGGTGGCATACGCGGAAGTTCAGCTGGAAACACATCGGGATAATCTTGTACCACCGGGACCGAATTAACATAAGGGGTATCAAAGCTGACATCTCTCACATAGGCTAAATATGTCGCACACCCCTTCTCAACCATACTCTAAGCTTTAAGGAAATAGATAATTCTACTGGGAGTGTTATCTAACATTTTAATCCACTCAACACGTCAAATACCTAGCGTAGCCAGTGTCACGACCTTGGCATGACAATCAAGAATAGCATGATAGGGCGACAACCAGTTTATGCCCAAAATAATATCAAAGTCAACAATACCAAGTAACAATAAATCCGCACTCGTCTCTAAACCACGAATAGTAACCAAACACGACCGATAAATGTGGTCAACAACAAGAGAATCTACCACGAGAGTAGAAAAATAAACAGAGGAACTCAAGGAATATCGAGCTATACCCAAATGCAGAGCAAAATAAGAAGACACATAAAAATAAGTGGAGCCTGGATCGAATAGAACTGATGCATCTCTATGACAAAGCAGCATAATACCTAAAATGATAGAACCAGAGGAAACAACCTTAGTACGAGCAGGAATGGAATAATATCTGGCAGCCTCCCTATCAAGGGTGACCTCTACCTCCCCGACCTCACCCCTAGCTAGGTGGGCAGATGGGATAACAATTGGAGCCGTGATCATGGCCTGATAACTTTGATGAGCACGTTGTGGCTAAGCAGTCTGTGGAGGTGCACTTCTCCGATGTCCATGGAAATCCCACACCACATGGGAGGTGTCACCATACTCAAAACAAGATCTGAGAGGATGTGATGGCTATGTCTTGCTAGGGCCATATCTATTGGACTGACCTCTGAAAGCACCCCGTGCAGAAGGAGCGCTAAAATTGGAGGTGCATAGTAAGGCTCCTAGGGCCTAGGAGGAGCTGGAGAATTGCTGGCTGATGGAAGAGCTGAATGAATGGGGCGACCCATATAACCCCCTACGATATCGACCTGCTACTGGGGTACGGGCACCAGAGTAGTGGCCCAACTCTAGAGACCTGTTGGCCTCCCTCTCCTCTCGCACCTTAGCGAGCACACCCTCGATCCTCCTAGCAATGCTAACTACTTGCTAATAAGGAATGTCTATCTCCAACTCTCGAGCCATGCTAGATCTGATGGGTTGAATAAGGCCCTTAATAAATAGGTGAACCCTCTTACGGACAGTGGCAACCAAGGCTGGTGCATGCCTAGCCAATCCGGTGTAACATATGGCATACTCTGAAATCTTCATATCACCCTTGTGCAAATGCTCATACTCTGCACGCCATGCGTCCATAAGGCTCTAGAGACAAACACTTTCAAAATCTGGGTCCAAGTCAGTGAAGCAACCTCGCCCGGACTATCTATCTCATAAGTGCGCCACCAATCATTGGCGGCTCCCTGAAGACAAAAGGCAGTAAAGGAAACCCCCCTGGACAATAAAATACCCATAGTGTGAAGAATACGGTAACACTCCTCTAGAAATCCCAAGGCATCATCCAATGCTAAACCACTATAGACAGGAGGCTTGTATTTCTTAAACCTCTCAATCCTTAGATGCTCCTCCTCTAAAATAGCAGACCCATTCTCGGGCTGAACTGGCGCTTCAGGCGGTATAGGAATGATCTCTATGACCTTCTCCGTATGCACTCTCTGCTCAAGTATGCGGGCTGCGGGAGTCTGGGCCCCACCCCCAGCTTGGGAAGTGGCTCCAGTGAGGGGAAGCAACCCCGCCTGAGCCAACGTAGTGTAGATAGACATGAACTGAGCTAATGTCTCCTGAAGGTCTGGAGTAGTAGTAGTTGTAGAAACATCAAGTGACTGAACATCAACGGGATCTGCTGGTGGTACCTAAGCGACAGCTCTATCTCAACAGCAGCTCACACAAGTGCTCTGGTTGCACCGCATGCGCGTCTACAGCCTCTACCCTGGCCCTACCTCTGACGGGTGTAGTAGGGGGCATGGGTGCCTAATTATTACGAGTAACATGTTTCTTCACCATCTGTGAGAAAATAGTAGATAGAAGTTTTAGAATTGATGTCCAAATATAGCACGACAAGGACTTCAATTAAGTGATGATTTTTCTTAAACAATTACATAGCCTCTCATAGATAATTACAGATGTCTCTGTACTGATCAGCGAGACTCCAATAAACCGGCCTATATTCTGTGACTCCTATGAACCTAGAGCCTTGATACCAACTTGTCACGACCCCTATTTGACCTCCGTGAACATGCCGTGATGGCACCTAGTCATAGGCCTAGGTGCTGTCAAGACATGTTCACGGAGGGAGAATTGGGGTCGTGACACTATTTTTATTCTACTCTATGTGTATATAAATGTTTGAGTTTTGATTGGTATTAATACATTTTCTTTAAATTATAATTAATGTCCATGAAAAGTGTAAATAGATAGTTTTTGAAAATTTATTATAAAATTTACCACTTGTAATGACCCGATCGGTCGCTTTGAGCTCTAGCACGTAGTTAAGCGGTTTGAGGTCATGAGCAGCATCATTTCAGGTATTATGACTTGTACGTGTGGTTGAAATTGAATTTTGGGAGGTTCAGATTTGATTTGGAAAGGGAATTCTCATTTCGAAAGCTTAAAGTTGAAATAATTAAATAGAATTGGAATTTTGGGTAAACAACCTCGAAATCTGGATCTGAAGGTTCCAGCAGATTCATATGATAATTGTAGACTTGGGCATATGCCTGGATGTTTTGGATGACCCGGGAACATTTTGGTGCCTATTGTGCAAGTAAGCATTTTGGAAGAAATTTTATAAGTTTGGGTTGAAGTGCATCTCAATGATGTCGATGTCCGTTAGCAATTTAGAGTGTAGGAATAGCTCTGAATAGTGATTCTGGAGTTGGGAGCGTGATTGGAAGTGAATTCGATGGTCCGTAGGCCATTTTGAAGTCATTTGTCTAAAGATAGAAATTTCAAGGTTTTTGAGAAGTTTGAACAGAAGTGGACATTTTCATATCCGGTTCGGAATACAATTTTTAAAGTTGGATTAGATCCATAATGTCGAATACAGCTTGTGTGTAAAATTTGAGGTCAATCGGACGTGATTTGATAGGTTTCGACATCAAAGGTAGAAGTTCTAAGTTCTAAAGTTCACAAAGCTCGAATTGGAGGTTGATTCATTGTTTTAGCATTATTTGATATGATTTGAGGCCTCGAGCAAGTCCGTGAAGTGTTTTGGGATAGGTTGGCATGATTGTTTGGGGTCCCAGCGGCCTCAGATAGATTTCAACTGTTTAACAGATCGAAATTTGGAATTTTGGATAGCTGAAGGTGTTTGGTTGCTAGTCTAACCGCTTCTCCGAAGAGTTCACCGCAGAAGCAGCCCCGCAGAAGTGAGGAATTGAACCGCAGAAGCAGTTAGGAGTGTAGAGGGCGGGGATCGTAGATGCGGTTGTTTGGATGCAGATGTAGGACCGCACCAGCGATGGAGAAGACGCAGAAATGGTAAAAAGCTTAGCCTGGTAAGGATCGCAGATGCGGTAGTGGGGCCACACCTGTGAAATCGCAGAAGTGGTTGAGGGACCGCGGGTGCAGAAAGTGCTGGAGGTAGTGAGGTCTTCTTAAATCGGGGGTTGAGTTCATTTCAACCCCATTTTCTTCCATTGGAGCTGATTTGGAGCAACTTTCAGGTGCCATTGTCATCACCAAGCATGAGATAAGTGATTTCTACTAAGTTTAAGTAAATACAAGATTTATATACGGATTTAGACATGGGAATTTGTAGAAAACTTGGGGTTTGAGGGAAAACCGAGGAAATTAGAATTTTTTAAATTTAACCACGATTTTGGGTATGGAATTAAGATAAAATCATATATTTGAGTTCGTAAGTTCATGGGTAAACCTTATCGTCAAACAAATTTTGGAATTCGGGCACGTGGTCCAAAAGGCTTTTTTGTTATCTTTCCGATTAGGGTTAGGAATTTCTTATAAATTTGATTAATATGAGAAGTTATTGTATATTAATGGATTTTCATAATAATTGGCTAATTTTGGAGCATTGGGCATAGATTTCAGTCTTTGGAGGAGCGTGGAATGCCAGTTATGGATCTTCGCAGCGAGGTGAGTCTCCCTTCTAACCTTGTAAGAGGGAATCGTCCCCATAGGTGACTTAATTGGTTATCTGCTTCTATTGTCCGGGTAGTCTAGGACCCAAAATCATGCCATACTAGGATTAATCGTAAACCTATTGACAACTTGAATTTCTTAAATCACATTGAATTAGTAAATGAATTTATAAAAGGATTAAGCTTAATTTTCTTAAATTTTTAAAGAGGATTGGCTTTTATTTGGAAAAATGATCCCCTATAAATCCCTAATTAATTGTTTGAGCATGTATATTTTTATGTATCTACGTCGCATGTATGATTCGCGAGCAGGGTATTTGTTTATTTTTTGTTGATCAGGTCGTAGGATAGTTCGCGAATGGGGAAATAGATGCATCTATGGTTCGAGCCGTTCAACCTTCGGCGATGCACAGTTTACATTTTTGTTTGATCGGGCCATACGACCTCGGCATGATGTGCGCATATGTCACGACCCAAACCCCGCTTCGGTCGTGATAGCGTCTTTCGTGAAGACAAGGCCAGCTAGACTATTACCAAACACTGCTTTTAAGCAATTCAATAGATCGTAAGCAGTTTAAATATGATTTAATAATATTAATTACCAAAGTACAACCCAACACAGCCCAAACCGGGGTGTCACAAGCCACGTGCATCTATTAGAGTGTAATCTAATTTTACAAGGTCAAAAAAATACACGGAACAAGAATAATGATCCATAAAGAGGAAAGCAGTGCTGCGAACGCTGGTAGGCACCTTGTTAAACTCCTATAGCTCAACCTCCAATCAGACTAAAAACCCACTACCGGGTTAAATAATACATGCATCTGCACACAAGGTGCAGGGAGTAAAGTGAGTACTCCAACTCAGTGAGTAATAAAGGTATATAATAATTGAGCAATAAGAAATCATGTAAAGTAACCAACATGTTGTATAGAAACAGTGTACAATCCCTTGAGAAAAATAGTGAAGGTGTGAAATCTTTAGAAATATCTTGGCTCAGTTTAAATCTCTTTTGAAAATGATCTTTTCAACAGTTACGAAATGATTTCAAAATTTGGTGCCGGTAAGCATAGAAAATCCACCGCTCGGGCACAAATACCATAGTATAACTGGTAGAAAGACAAGTATATATGCAAGACGAGCACATAAAAGTTTTCCCCTTGGGCAATATCTCAAAACAGTGCCAGCCCATCGGGCTCACTCTCAGAACACTCTCAGCCCTCGAGCTCTCTCCCTTTCTGATCACTCTCAGAATAGTAACATATAGTAATAGTTGTGGCGTACAGCCCGATCCACATCTCGCTGCGGCGTGCAGCCCGATCCATATATCATTGATGGCGCTTACAGAGGGTGTGCTGACTCCAGGAGGGGCCCTTTACGGCCCAAGTGCAAAGTCAAGCCACCTCGTGGCATCATCACTCGGCACTCGGACGCACATCACTCGAAACTCGGCCTCACATCACTCAAGACACCTCGTGGCATACAAAGTATCTCATGCCCTCGACCTCATATCACTCAGCATATCCTCACATATGGCCATTGGCCTCACTCAGTCCAAAAATCATCACAAACCCTGGGGCATAGTCAAAGAGTAGTTCTCAGCCCAAAATATCATTTAGAAATATCATTTAAGTTTCTAATGTGAGTAAAAGTGGATGAGTTTGTAGAATAGTAGATATCAACATGATTAAGTTCAAATAATAATTCAAAAATAGTGATAAAAAATCCCCGAAGGATTCAAATAGTTGGCATGAAGCCCAAATATGGAAATCAGCCCAAGTCATGATGATACCAAATATGTTTCAGTAAAATATGCGGTAAAATCATCAATTGAGACGACCAAGTCACAATTCTAGATAGTAAAATACCCCGCACTCATCATCCAGTGCTTGCCACACCTTAATATGGCACTACGATGTACAATCCGGGGTATCAAACCCTGAGGATATCATTTACAATCATTACTCCCCACGAACCGGTGAAATTTCTAGCTCGCGATGCCTTTTATCCACAAGTATGCCTCCACGTGCATCAAATCTACCCAAAATCAGAGTGAATACATCACAATATGCTAAAGGAACAAAGCCCAAGCGAAAACAATCAATTACGGGCACAAATCCCGAAATTACCAAAACCCGAGCCCTAGACCCATTTTTCAAAACTCAAAAATTTATACATCATTAAATTCCTCATCTCCTCACGGGTTCATACGTATAAAAAGTTCTCAAATTCGACCTCAAATGGTCATTCAAATCACAATTCAAAAGTTCAATTTCTCAACCCCTAGTTCTCCAATTTTAGGCATAGTTTCCATTAATTTCTAGGTGGATTCGCAATAAAAATGAGTTTCAAGTTCAAAAATCTTACCTCCAGGTGTTATATCTTGAATCTCTCTTCAATTCCCCTCAAGAAGCTCCAAAATCGTGGACAAAGATATTAAAACATTCTGCCCAGGCTTTAAAAGCCTTCTTCGCGAACGCGGTCCATTTCTCGTGAACGCGTTGCACAAATTATGCTTACCGTATTTTACCTTACGCGAACGCAACATGCCAGTCGCGAACGCAGTGCTTCCACATTTTGAACTTCGTGAACGCAATAAATATTTGACCATTAGCTCTAGAACCTCTTTCGCGATCGCGTATCCACACTCGCGAACGTGATGCAGCCTCATTCAAACCTTCACAAATGCAACGTAGAACCTCGCGAATGCGATGCTCATGAACCCAGGCTCTTCACAAACATGAGATCCCCTTCGCGAACGCGAAGGCCAAAAATGCCTGCAACCGACCTGCAATTTTCTAAAGTTCTCAAAACATGCAATTGATCCGCTTAGCCTCCCGAGGTCCTTGGGACCTCAACCAAACCTACCAACATAACCCATAGCATCAATAAAACTTGTTCCAATTATAAATACACCTCAAACAACATCAAATTACTCAAAACTCATCGAATTCAAACCTAAGTTTCCAAGACCTTCCGAAATACACTTTCTATCAAAACCCAACCAAACGACGTCCAAATGACCGTAAAATTTGCAAACAGATCACTAATAATATAACGAAGCTACTACAACTCTCAGAATTTCATTCCGACCCTCGTATAAAAATCTCACCTATCAACCAGAATTCTCCAAAATACTAACTTCGCCAATTCAAACCTAATTCTATACCGAACTTTCAAAACCACATCCGATCACGCTCCTATGTCAAAAATCACCCGACGAAGCTAACCAAATCATAAAAATTCCAATCCGAACTCATATACAAATAAGTCAACTCTTGGTCAAACCATACATATTCAAAGCTTTAAACTGAGACTATTCTTTCAAATTCATTCCGATTTTTCTGAAAAATCAAAACCAACAGTCTAAATCATTCATAATACATTACGTGGGAAAGTTATGCTCGAGAACTCGCATTGCATAAACTCAAAACGACTGGTCGGCTCATTAAAGCATGCTTATATTGCTTACCACGGAGTTTTAAATGTTGATATTGAATATTATGGCTCGATATAAATTAATAAAGATAATAAAATGTAAATCTTGAAAATCTTTTATTATTTGCTAAAGGTGTTTACCTATTTTCCGGCTTTGTGAGTTGTAACTGCTATACATATTCATGATTTACTCATATTTTTATTATATTATTATTTGACTGTTAGCAAGTGTCGAAGTCGACATTTCATTTCTACTTCTTTGAGGTTAGACGGGATACTTGCTGAGTACACGTTATATTTGTACTCATACTACACTTGTTGTGCTTTTTTGTTGCACAGGCACTTGCATTTCTAGTGGCCTACTGAGCATAACAGCAAGGTTGATACGGAGACTCAAGTGTGATGCACTTCTCGAGGTGACCCACAGCCATCAGAGTATCTTTCAGTTATCTGTATTTATTTCTTGTCCAACATTATATTCCGGACAATTGTTGCATTTATTTCCTTCGTAGTAACAGCTCATACACCTGTGACACCGGGTTCTAGGATGATTATTGAGTATCTTGTATTTATTTCTTAATATTCTTTTATTTACATTGTAAAGATTGTCTTTTACCAGTAAAATTTAAGAAATTTCTTAGTTATAAAACTTGTTAAATGAGAATTTAATTAAGTATTTTTGTTGGCTTTTCTGACAGCGGTATTCGGCGCCATCACAACCCTTAGTGGATTTTGGGTCGTGACACCTCTTTACGTCCATTATTTTTTATTACCGACATTGTATAATTTATAAAATTATCACTCTCTTTTATTCTCATGTAGATAAATTAAGTTTTAATTTATATTAATAAAATTACTAATAAGAGTAAATTATTAATTGCAGTTTTTTATTTTTTATTTATTTTACTATTGAACATCACTAATTTATGTGCTTGACTACTACTTATCACCTTTTTTGGTTTCGAATTTTTTTTTATTTTATGGTTAAGCCGATAACATAAATTAAAATTATAAATATCATTAGAATAAAAATAAGAGATGAAAATAATAGAGGGTAAACTAGGTATTTTAAGAATTCATCTTTGATATGAGGAGTAGAATGATAATTGATCAAAGTTAGAGGATGAGCTTAATTTTTAAAGCAAACTTGAGGAAAGTAAATAATTTTCACTCATAATATATAATCCTTTACTTAGCAGGCATGATTTTTTAGTGAAAACGATGGTAAAACCTTTGTTGTTGAGTAAAACTCTGACTTGACAGTCTTGTGAAGAAATCTTTTACTGCCATTTTGCAGCTCACATATTGATTATCACCTTATTCTTGATGAGTATAGAAAATAGCTAGATAATTGGTTCATTTGAATAGGAGCCTTTTGCCAACATGAACCAAATAATTTGATAGATTTAATGTAGTTCCAGTTGTTAGTAATTATTTTCCTTATTTATCCCCTTGGAATTGAAATTACAGGATAGTTGAAATAGACATTGTAGGCATATATGCTAAAGAAATTGAACTTCAAGGCATATATGCTAAAGAAATCACGAGTCCCAAACTGAAATGATAATTTCTTGGACTTAAAGTACTTTTTTAATGTTAAAAAAAGTTACCTTTATACCTATTTCGTAGTAATTTACTGTGAATGTTAACGAAATTTTTTCCGTTAATGTAATTCGCACTAAATTACTGCCAATTAATTAATTTTTTTAGAAATATAAATCGCAGTAATTTAGTGTGAATTTCATTTAAATTATTATTTTTATTAAGCACATGTGTCAGGCCAAAAAATGGAGACATTTCGCAGTAAATTAGTACGAATTGCTAATTTACTGCGAAGTGTCTCTATTTTTTTGGCCCCACCTAATTATTTTAACTAACACAACAACAATAATTCAAAAATATAAAATGCAGTATTTTATTGAGGAGTTATTTGAAAAATTATATGCTCCAAGCTCGGACTTGCATTATTTACAGGAGTTTCATTTTCATGAACATTCATTCATTAAACTTCTCTCTTCTTCTTATCAATCTTTTTTACAATGTCTGAAGTGCAAAAAATAAGGGTTTCTATATATTGGGGTGGTGAGGTTGTACTGCAGAATAACTCTGTGAGGTACAACTCACCTCCATAGTGTCACGTTAAGTTACCGCTTAATAAAGTGTACGATACATTGGTATCGTTGTTACGTAAAAAAATGAGTGAGAGGAGGCGTTCGATTAACTTCAATGTAACCGGTAGATTTTCGTATTCAGTGAGTCCGCATGGATTTGCTTACTATTCGGAGTTTAACATAGAGGATGATGATACTCGTAGAGATTTTTTGTGGATTCCGGAGGAATATACGAAATTTATAGTAATAAAATTATTGGAAATGTACGTCAATGTGGAAGAGGGCGTACATAGCATGGATAACCCCCAGTCCTCGGGTGGTTATTCTGGAGCAATTTTTATCGGAAAAATTGGTGAAGAAAGAGCTTGCCTTTATTTATACTTGTCACCATGTGCGGATGAGCAATCACAAAATAATTTATCGACTTTATATAATCAACAAGAGGACTGGTATACTTCAATTTTGCTAAGCTTTAGCGGAGTTTATTTTACATTTGAATTGGATTTGTATTAAAGGTTTTTTCATAGGGGGTACCGTCCGAATATAAATTTTACGAGCTAGCCGGCCCCTAGTTGGAATATGCGTAGTTCTGGAGAATTGGACCACGGTGGTCCATCCGGGAGTCATAACCAACAAGAAATGTCAAGACAATACGACTTGTAAGTAAAGTGATATAGCTATATCTAAAGTATTTTTCCGGAGTATTAGGTAACTTATGTTTTTGTTCTTTTTTTGCAGTGAAAACCAGTTTCTTGAAGCTCCTGACCTCACACGGCTTCCCATAGACGACGTATTTACTCGTAATTTAGCTAATGCGAAGAGTCGGGAAGATGATAATGACTACGACAATAATGCGGATGAGTCTGGGGATGACACACCCTTCACTTTCGAGGTTGCTAATGAGGAGGAGGAAGTGAATGTTGAACCTGAAGTGGCGAGGGAGCATGTTCCTCCACCTTCCGTGCGACCTAGAGTGTACGAGTCTCATGTGCCATTTCATGAGCATATTATCCCCTACCTTGATAATTTTCCAAGCATGCCGAACGTGGATGCCCTCACAAGGGATTATGATGAATTTCGGTCACAAATGTGGGATGAGTCCATGCCATCTGCTCTGACTAAGGGCATATATTTTCCGGATAAAGCTAGCCTAATTAGGGCTATAAAAAATCTACAGCATAAAAGAGTACCATGAAATTACATAAGTTAACTACGGATAAATGGAAGGCTGTACGACGTAGATATTTTATGGGTTGTCACCGGATGTTGCATTCCACTACGAAGAAATCAGGTTTGTGGAAAGTGGGTAAATTTATTAGCGAGCACATATGTGTAATGGACACATACAGTGAGAATCACTTCAACATGGATGTCGACTTGAGTTCTCTTGTCCTGATTCCATATTTTGAGGTGTCCATTCGGTTCAATTTAAAGAGTGTAATACAGCCGTCCATCAGGACTATGACTGTACTGTAATGAAAAGAAAGACATATCTCGGTCGCAAACGTGCCTTTGAAATTATTTATGGCGACTGGGATAAATCTTTTTCAAAACTGCCCAGATACATGGCCGCATTGCAACACTTTAACCCCGAAACTGTTGTTGAATGGAGGCATGAGCGGAGTCCGGACAGACCCGAATATATTTTCAACTATGTATTCTGGACATTTAAACCGGCAATTGATGGTTTTGTGCATTGTCGTCCGGTTATTTCCATAGACGGTACTCATGTCTATGGAAAGTATGATATTAAGCTTTTGATTGCAGTTGTTGTAGATGCCAACGGGCAAATATTTCCATAAGCTTTTGCCATATGTGTTAACGAATGCGAACAAACTTGGACGCTTCTTTTGAACCACTTGAAGCAGCATGTTGTCAGACAACGTTTAGGTATTTGTCTAATATCTTATCGGCATGGTGGTATTTTAAGTTCTGTGAGTCACTTACTTGCATGGAAGGAACCATATGCATACCACCATTACTGTGTGCGACACCTGAACGCCAATTTCCAGAAGCAATTTCCTGACAAGACTTTGCATGACTTAATGTGGATGGCTGCAACTGAGCACCAACAATGCAAATTCACTAGGCGCATGGAAGCGATCCGGCATATTGAACCAAGAGCCTATACTTGGTTGATGGGGAAAGAGCTTCACATGTGGACATTGCATGCTGATGGCGGAAGACGATGGGGAGTGCTGACTACAAACGTGTCTGAGTCATTCAACGGCTTGCTGAAATTTGCTCTTGGATTGCCTGTCACTGCCATGGTCCGCCTAACATTCAAACAGAGCGCGGAGAAGTTTGTCGAAAGGCATGCAGCATCCTCAGCATTGATGGACCGGGGTGTCGAATTTATACCAATACCCATTAGAAGATTTGAAATGTCTAGGAGGCGAGCACAATGGAATTCATTTCTTCAGTACGATCATGAACAGGGTGTTTTTGAAGTTAAGACAGCTATCAACAGACATCGTGGGAATAATCTACATACGGTAAATGAAAATAGAATGTTGTGTTCTTGTGGGAAATAGATCCTCTACCACATTCTGTGCGCACATGCATTGAAGTGCTTTCAGAAAGTAGGCTATGGGGCAACAAACTATATGGATAGGCAATATAGTGTTGCTGCATATGTAGACACATATAGCGGAAATTTGCAGCCATTAGGTGTTGAGCATTAATGGCTGTCGGAACCTTTTAAGATGGTATGTAACAAGGACTATTTGCACAAGTTGCAAGTGAAAAATAGAACGCGCATACGAAACCAAATGGATGTTGGTGACACAGTTGCGCGTAAAATGTAGCATATGCTCGCAAATAGGACACGACAATCGTAAATGTCCTTCAGCTAGTGTGCGAGTCGGTGGTAATCCCGGTGCAAGTTCGTCTAACGTACCCAACTATCAAGGAAACACTTTAAATGCATGTTTGTACTTGCGTAAGTTACAATCTGTAAGACATAAAAGAAAATTTCAAGTTACATCTTACTTTTTAATGTTATATTTTGCTATTGTTTTTCCAATATTAAACTTGTTTGTGTTGGAAAAGCATGTGAAAAGATAAATATGTAATTCACAGCGAAATACTACGTATTATTTAGTTGTCATGTCATTCTGCAAAAGATGAAACCCGCGAGTGAAAAAAAGCAATTTTTCCAGAATAATTAAATATGTAAATTGCAGTATAATACTACATATTGGATTAAATCTTAACTATAAATAACGGTTGCACGCTACTTGTTTTTTCACTTAACAAGTAGCAAGATTTCTCTAAACGAAATGTTTGAACAACCCATTTATGTCCCAAGGTGCTACTGCGGAGAAAAATACAGTTTGTTCAAATCATGGCCAGATGGTGGACGCGCTACTGGGGTTGTATGAATAAGTTTGACGAGCAACAAGACAAGCCCACAAGTGAATTTGATGTATGGTTTGATGAAGAGTGTAGAATCAACTACTACAAAGAAGAAATTTATAAACTTCATTGTCTGTGTACTAGGAAAGCGATTCACAAGCGCAAAACAAACAAAAAAATTAATGAGTTGAAGGCCAAACTCAATGAGGAAGAAGAAGAGAAAAAAAGGCTGAAATACCAACTCGAGTGGTTGGAGAACATGGTAGGAAGTGGATCGTGATTTAGCAGTATCTTCTACGTGATAAGCATACTAGTTTAAATTTATGTTTAATTTGTATGGTGTTTTTATCAGTTGTTCTATTTGTATCTTTACATTTATCGTCTTTGTGTTTGTGTTTACCCTTTTTAAATAAAAATATTGTTCAGATGCTGTTATAATTTGCCGTAAGTAATGTGCATGTGAAAAAAGCTATTGTCGTTCTAAAACTGATGAAAACCATGTGAAAAAAGCTATTGTTGCATCAAATAATGCCCAAGTAATTTGTCGTATGATATTGCATATTATTGAGCTGTCATGTCGTTCTCAAAAAGAGGAAAAAATAGGTTGCAAAACAGTATTTTGCCTTAAATAATATGCATTTAAATCGGCGTATATTACTGTGTATTGTTGAGGTGTTATGTCGTTCTTGAAAGGAGGAAAACCATGTGTAAAAAATAGTTTTTGCCTTAAATAATGTGCATGTAAATCGTCGTATAATACTGTGTATTTTTGAGTTGTCATGTCGTTCACAAAAGGAGGAAAAAACAAATGGCAAAACAATATTTTGCCTTAAATAATGTGCATGTAAATCGTCGTATAATACTGAGTAGTGTTGAGTTGTCATGTCGTTCTGAAACTTATGAAAACCATGTAAAAAAGCTATTTTTCCTTAAATAATGCCCAAGTAATTCGTCGTATAATACTGCGTATTGTTGCAATTTATTGCCTATAAATAAAGAGCGGATTCTTGTTATTTTCACCACTTTACAACAACCTCTAATCGAGCTTTTCTATTAATCAAGACTTCATTGAAGAAATGTCTGAACGAACCCTTCTTGCCCCAAATTGCGAATGTGGAACTAAGAGCATGATATATGTTGATTGGTAAGAAGCTGGACGCCACTATTGGGGTTGTATGAGTATGTTTAATAGGCAGCCCGCCATACCTATATGCAATTTTAAGGTATGGGTTGACGAACCATGTGATCAAGAATACTACAAGGACAAGATATATCATCTTCATGATGTGTGTACGAGCCAGTGGCAAATAGAGCGCCAATCTGGGCAAGAAATTGAAGATTTGAAGGCCAGGATCATGGAGGTGGAAGAAGAGCATAAAAATTTGGGAAAAAACATTCCAGAAGATGAAGCAGAGATTACTGGGCGGTATTAACTAAGCAATGGCATTTACGTGTTCAGTGTTGTAATGTATCTTAATGTTTCCTTTGTCAAGAGATTTTGTTAGGTCAACTATTTGTTTTTATTTTAGGTTTTCAATATTTTGTGGTTGTGTTGTACTATTTAAGTAACATTACAGTTCAAACGCAATTAAAATAAAATTGTTCTGGAAATATAATTATTAACAGTATCTACATAGGTCACTATTTACATAAATTACAAAGTAAGTAAATCAATGCATCCCGCAGCCAGTGTGCCTTAGTGTTGCCGGTGGCCTGAGTCATATCCTCCGTCGGTCGCGTACACTATCTGGATCATCATTATCTAGCCGCCTCTTTATCGAAGGATGTGCAGCCGCATTGACACCGCAACTGAAAGGATCGAAAGAATAGCCCGTAGGGCCGTCAACAACCTACCAAACAAGTTACAAATTAGCATATGAAAATAATTTTATTTTGATATATGTGATACGTAATAAACTATTTTCTCACCGTGGTCTCCTCGGCCTCCTGGGTATATGCATCTATGATGTGACCATCACCTACTTTAGTTGCCTCGAATATATAGTGGGACGGAGACTACATAAGAAAATTAAAAATTAATCATTGATTCCATATTAAGGAAAAGAAAATAAATTGAAATTTTAAAGTAATACAAACATACCGCCGCCCGTGATAGATGCACTTGAACCGGATGGGGGATAACTGAACCTGCGCCCGCCATCCACGTCTCGGACCAGTCAATCGCCAGCTACGGAATATGGGCATGCGAAGTACTAATCTATATCAGCGTCAAATGTACCCATGATCAACAACGCTCATGACAGGGTGACCTGCGATACTGGAAACGATAACTGAAGGCTATACGAAGGCATGCTATTGGAAGGCTCGTCCGCATGAGGCATATAACCATGCTAATCATCTGCAAGCCTCTCAAGATCAAGGGCCTTGTCATGTCCCTCTGCAGGTGGGTCGATAGGTACCTCAACGCCACCTTGCTGACCAGCTCCTCGTGGGGCACCCCTGCCTCGTGGGACCGGCCAACCCCGCTGGTACACCTCTGGCGCTGCATACTGAGCCTCGTGGTCCAACTTCTCGGCATCTCTTGCCTGTAACAGTGTCAGGCAAGCCATCTGCTCTACATGCCGGCAAAAGTCAACCAATTCAGGGATGTCGGTATGCTGCTGCATATGCTGTCCCAACTGATATAAGCGATGATGACCAATAGCTTGTGAAACGTTTAAATTTGTAATTAAATAATGCTATATTAATATTATAACATGTTAACAAGCCAAAAATCATTCCAGTGCCTCGTGCCTCCCGGCGTACGGTCTGTAACGCTCGCCCAGTACATGCACATAGTTCCCGATCATTAGTCGAGTCTGACGGCGGTACCACTTAGGATACAGATGAATAGTTCCCTCCTGGAGTATCGTAGGTGGTGGCGGAATAGGCTCAGCTTGGTCATCCCAACCGACTAGCTGTTGCTGTAAATACTCCGAAAACTACCCGTCCATGTTGCCACGATCATCGTGCTGATAGTGAGTGGCAACCTATACAGGATCCTTCGGTATAGTCTGGGGCCGGCCAAATTGTCGAACAACACGCTTCGTGGCATGATTCTCAACGTAATCCCAGAATATCATCAGGATGGAGGTGCTCCAAATAAGCTGGTCGACTGAGCAACAAGCTGGTAGCTCAGCAAGCAACTCGATGTTGTATGGCTTCCAGATGAAATGCCAAATAATAACATAAATATTAGTACGCAAAACACAACTCAGTTTAGAAAAATCAAATGTAGGTATATATTTACATGTCCGTTCACCAACATATCTAAGACATCCTGATGAGGGGGAGATTATGGTGAGCCTCATTCCCTTAGTATAGCCAACGCCGCACAATCCATCTGATAGCTAGAGGGAGAAATGGATAATACTGACCGATCGGAAGTGCAGGTGTAGGTGGCTGCAACGACATGATCCGCTGCCAGGCCGAAACCTAATATAAAATGTTGATGTAATATTTATGTGTCACCAGCACACTAGCACCCCAGCTGTACGGGGATACCTGACCCAGGTCTACTATATGATGAATGAATCGCATGCTCACTTTACTTTCTGGACACTTCGGGAACAAGACACACCCGAAGAGGAAGAGCAACGCACAATGTGAGTACCTGGCTATCCGTAGATCCTCCTTCCGGTGGGTAATATCAAGGTGCAAATCTGCCATATGATCTCTGATGGCTGATAAAGCAACGCGAATGCCCCATGCTGACCCTCAGGTCTAAGTCCAGTCCACTGCGCATCAGCTCCGCCAATTGTGCACGTAACGCTCCTCTAACGTAGTCGGGCAGTGTCAAGGCGCATCCCTCAATACGCAGTCCGCATAATACTTGGACATCCTCTAAGGTGATAGTGACATCTCCTATGGGAAAATGAAATGTATGCGTCTCCGGTCGCCAGCGCTTTACGAAGGCCGTGATGAGCGACCAATCTAGCTGCATCCGTCCTAGCTCAAAACTGGGATATAATCCCGTATCCTGAAGGATGTGTACTACGCGCTCGTGTAAAGGATTACCAACAATAAAATCCCAAAGTTCATCAGGTCTCCTACGCGGAGAGCCTGCTTCGACGGCTGTCCCTCCCACACATAGGAGGACCTATGGTCGCCCTGCAGCACTAATAGCTGATCCTCTACAGGCCCTGGATGCGCAGGCGGAGGAAAGACCATGATGTCTACTATAATCTAAACAAAGTTAATTGGTTGTGTTAGTTTAATAAATTATATAATTAATTATAACTAAATTAAAAATTATAATTAACAATGTAGGGAATAAATTATGTTCGGGTTCTAGGCTTGATTTTTACTACGTTAAAAGGGTCAATATTTTACTATGCTAAAAGACTATTTTAAAGTAATTCACAATATATTACTGCGTATTGTATGAAATGTTGACTATAAATAAAGGTTGGAGTAAATTGTAGGAAGCAGATCTTGATTAAGCAGTGGTTTTTACGTGATAAGCGTAGTAGTTTGCTCTTTGTGTTTGCCTTGTTTAGTGTTTGTACTAGTTCTACTGTTTGGATCTTTATGTTTGTAGTGCTTGTGTTTTTGTTAACCCATTTAAATTTAAATATTGTTCTACTAATCACCTTATTATTATTTTCAAAGAACACTAGTGTTAATGTATGAAGCTGCTTTTTTCCAAAAATATGAATGTAACTCGTAGTATAATACTACATATTATTGAGTTGTCATGACATTTTGAAAATAATACATAAATTCGAGTATCAAATATATCAATCTGGGTATATTAAAGACTACAAACATAACATAAATTCACATGTAAACATACTAAACAATATTAATATGCATAAATACACGATTTTCGCCATAAAATAAATTGAAATATCTCGATGTAAATTTTTGGTATTCGAAATTTTGAACCGAAAACACGAATCAAAACCAACCAACAGTGTGTGGGACCTGCACTCCTTGTTCTTTATGGGACGGGTGGGGCCAAAATTTTTTTTAATTTAAAGACGGGGTGGGGGTGGTGGGGGGACCAGAAAGGAGGATAATGAGTTTTAAAATGGTGGATGTATCTGTTAAGGAAGACGACGCTATTTTTAAATGGCTATTTCGCAGTAAATTACTGCGAATTAGGGTAATTCGCAGTAATTTACTGTGAAATACAATTTTAGAAATGGTTTGGCTTGAATTTTGAGGAGACGCCTCGTCAACGGTAATTAGCAGTAAATTACTGCGAATTATATTTAAAAAAATAAATTACTTCGCAGTAATTTACTGCGAATTACGTTAACGAAAAATTTCGTTAACCTAATTTGCAGTAAATTACTGCGAAATAGGTATAAGAATATCTTTTTTTTATATTAATAAGAACATTAAATCTAAAAAATTATTATTTCAGTTTCGGACTCAAGAAATTACAAGATAATTATCATTTATGCGTTACATTTATCCATGCTTACTGAATCGCAAGACAACTTCTTCTTGACTATACAGGTAAGTGTGGGTACCGGCTTTAGATATAATAGACATAAAGAAAATATGGCTGATGCATTAGGTCCATCTTGTGGAATATCTTATTTGTAAATCATGTTCTGAAGCAATGAGTGTTCGTATACTTTTTCTTTCTTAACATTGAATTTGAACCCTACTGTTTGAAAATTGTGCCTTCCACTTTTTTATCTTTCCTTGTTGTCTAACTCTGATAGGAATCTAATAGCTTGGTTAAGCTATAAAAATTAATTTATTTTGAGAAGTAATTTTTTTAAAAGTATTTTTATCAAAAATACTTTTAGTGAGAAGTAGTTTGTATTTGGCTTATTAGTTTAAAAATTACTTCTGAGCAGCAATTAGTGTTTGGCCAAGATTTAAAAAACTATTTTTAAATGTATTTATCTCAAAAATACTTTTCAAAAAAGTGGTTTTAGAGAGAAGCTACTATTTTGCTTCTCCAAAGCTGCTTCTACTTTTCCTTAAAAAAACTTTTTTTTTTCAGAACATGGCCAAACATAAAATACTTTTGCCAATAAAAAAATACTTTTAACAAAAAATAAGCTTGGCCAAACAGATTTGTAAATCTTCTTTGAGATCTTGGATGTGGGATTTGTGAGTTGAATAATGAAGTAATTTGATTTGTGTTTGTGCCTTGAAACGACTGTGACTATCACGTTGTGGAGCAAAGTTTGTTCATTTGGTTTTACTTGTTTATTGCTTTGTCCCTCTATATAGATTAAGATAACTTTTTCAGGTAATGAAAGGGAACAATGGTTTCTAGCCATTAATTCTTTTCTTCTTTTTTCTCTGTCTAACCTTAATTTTGTTCCGTCAATATTGTTATAATTTTGTAACTAAAATTTTTTATCTTTTCTACGGGTTTTGGTTATTGAAGTTCAAAAAGAAGATTTTTGACCATCTTTTTGATGTGAGTGTCAAAAAAAATTTACATGTCAATCGAGGAATATTAGTGATATCTAATTTTATGCTAAATGTTTATGAACACTTGTGACTATCTTATATCATTGATGTACGGTGCAACTAACTGACGTTGATCATTTTTGATAATATTTTATGAAATCAATATCATTTTTATAATAATAGATTTGATTTTCTAGTAGCAAATTAAATGTGATCTAGGGACTTGTGACTTGCTTCTTTAAGGCCTAGACTGATAGTCCTTAAATCCTTTTTTCGAATAGAAAATTTGGCTGCTGAATTTGTAGATATATAGTTCTGCGCTATTCGATTTAGCGATCAACTCTAATCTCTCCGCAAAAGATATATCGATCAACTTCTGAGTGGCCACGAAAGTCCCTATTATATGCAAATAGATACCAGAAACATGGTCCTTAAAAATTATTTCAGGGCTAGTTTAATACTGGTCGCGAAATAATATTAACGACCAACCTCATATCTCGTTCTTAATGAGTTTTAGCGGCGGAAGCTATAAGGACCAGATTAGGTGTTCGCTATTGACCATTTGGGACCAGCTCTTTACTTTTAGGGATCAATTTTCTCTCTGCTATTGAGTATTTTTCTTGTAGTGTTTCCCTATATCTATCTTAGGGAATTATGTGTCTCCCTTTATATATATACTACTCTTGTATAAAAGAGTTTAATTACTTAATGCTTAGATGTGTTAGTTTGACTTGACACTAAGTTTTAAAAAAAAAATAACACTTTTAAAATATGTGGTCCTAAAAGCTTAAGTGATAAAAGCTTTGTGGGGCTATAATATTTACGTAACTATAAAAGCTTCTCATTAATAATAAAGTTGATAAAATAAAAAGTGTAAAGTAAAATTATTTCTAAATAGAGAAAATTATTATTCTTTTTAAAATAAACTAATAATAAAAGTGTATCATTTAAATTGAAACAGGTAATTTTGTATATAAATAATAATTGGTAATCTTAAGAAAATGAAAAAGTAATCTTCTAACATGTCAAAATACACCGATAGCTGTCAACTGGCAATGCATATAGCATAATCTCGGAGTATATATATGTAATGTACATTATTTAACTCAAACGTTTTTGTTCTTATAGTACTCCATCTACCTCAATTTATGTGAAAGTTTCGCTTTTTGATATTCAAATTTTTTTTAATATTGACTGGATATTTTGATATATAATTTTTATTTTTTTAAATAAAATTTATATATATACAAATTATGCATAAAGTACTATTAAAAATTGTTAATGATTCAAAAATATTTTAAAGACGTACGAAAAATTTACGTCTAAAGAACAACTCGTTTGACTCTTGAAATCTGAATACCTTCGTATAAATGGAGACGGAGGGAGTACTTAATATGAATCTCATCTGTTTAAAAGAAGTTATTATGAAGATCCCTGCTTTAAATGCTCTTATTTCTTGAGGATTCAAAAAGATTTTTTCATATAAAAAATGAATTAGAAATAACAAATAATGAGAGTATAATGTCGGCCACTTTGTGACCATTTGCTGGACAACAAGACTCGTGACATTATATAGGAGTATATTTTGTGAAGTCTATATTCTGATAAATATCAATACGTAAATCTGGAAATGGAACCGATAGAGTCAGGGGATATTGGAATCGGAAAACATGATGAAGAAGAAGAAGAATTGAAGCATTCAAAGAGTAGTATTCGTAGTAATATTGAAGGTGTGTTCTTGACTTGGAATGATTTGTGGGTAACTGTTTCCAAGAGAAAATTGGGTGGCAGCAAAAACATACTATTACTTGAAGGTCTAACTGGCTATGCTCGCCCTAGTGAGCTCTTGGCCGTCATGGGTCCTTCCGGCTCAGGCAAATCTACTCTTCTCAACGCTTTAGCCGGTAAATATTATTACACTCAAACCTCTTTATTATATCGTTCTTCGTTCCAGATATATTTATTGAGGTGTTTTACATAGGTGGTATTTGAGGTTCTTTGTTTCCATACATGGTGCTTGTCAACCCTCACTATATAAGTTAAGCTTTTAAGGTCGAGTTAGGCCAAATGTCCATTTATCAATATTTTTAAATTGTTCAATTAGTTAGCTAGTTTCTTTTCGAAATACATGTGACGGATCACGAGTACCTCTCAGGGCGATTGGATTTCAGCACGAGGCAGCGCGGTGATATTCTGATCAATGGTCACAAACAAAAACTTTCTTATGGAACATCTGTAAGATAACTAGCCTTCGGCTAAATTAATATCATTATTATTTAAGTTTTCTTTCTATTAATCAACGTCTCCTTAATCAATGTCTCCCTGTGATGATTGTTACAATTAGAATTCATCGTAATTTTTCCTATAAAACCAGGCTTATGTGACTCAAGATGAAACGTTAATAGCAACACTAACGGTTAAAGAAGCAGTTTACTACTCAGCACAACTTCAGTTGCCAGATTCAATGAAAAAATCAGAGAAGAAACGAATAGCAGAGAAAAGTATAAAGGAAATGGGGTTACAAGATGCGACGAACACAAGAATTGGAGGAATCAGCGGAGGAGAAAAGAAGAGATTAAGCATTTGCATGGAGAGTCTAACGCGACCAAAACTTCTTTTCCTTGACGAACCAACTAGTGGCCTTGACAGTGCTGCATCTTATTATGTGATGAGCAGAATTTCACGTCAAAGATTTGGAAAAACCATTATTGCATCCATACATCAACCTAGTACTGAAGTTTTTAACCTCTTTCAAAACCTGTGCCTTTTGTGCTCAGGAAGAATGGTATATTTTGGTCCAGCTAGTGCAGCAATTGAGGTAAAAAAAATGCAAGTAATAATATATATATATATATATATATATATATATATATATATATATATATATATATATATATATATATTTCTTCCACCATCATATTTTTTCGAAACTCAATTTATTTCGATGTGAATGGCAAACATGCTCATGTTTTCTTAGTTTTAACAGGACTTCTTACAATCGTAGTTTCTATCTGCAATTATCTAAAATAATAAAATTATTAATAACCGGATGAAATCAAGAAATAACCCTTAACGTGCAAAATAAATAGAAGATCTCCTTTAAGATCAAATAATTTCATCTAATTGAGTATAGTTGTACGTGTGATAGCATCTATAATAAGGGCGGATCTACGGTATACTGAGAGGGGTCACGACACCCATGAAGTTAAACAAAACTTTCTTATATACATGTATATGTTCATAAAAATTAGCAATATATATTAGTAGTTGACACCCAATATACAAAGTAGATTTTGGTTAAATCCAAAAGTGCACCCCGTGACCTTTAAATCCTGAGTTCGCTTTTGTCTGCAATACTAGAAATATCAATGAACCCCATTATTGCAGGATAACCTTTTTTAGCTTCTAAGGTCTATTTCTTAGTTTAAAATCCCTTTAATCAAAGAATTATTAAATCTGTCCCTCTTATAAATATATATATATATATATATATATATATATATATATATATATATATATATATATATATATATATATATATATTTATATTTATATATAGTCAATATTGTTTAACTTTTAATCTCTCTTTTTATTTTCTTTTATGATAGTTTTTTGCGTCAAATGGTATTCCTTGCCCGCCTCTTCAAAATCCACCGGACCATTTTCTTAAAACAATAAACAAAGACTTTGATGAGGTATGTCATTTGTATACACTTCCCTTTTCTAAGAGAGAGGCCAATGTTTGCTTTTTATTGATTATCTTGCCTTCTGTTCATAAATAATTATAGGATATTGAGCAAGGCTCATCAGCTGGAAGAAAACCTACCGAAGAAGTAGTAGATCTTCTCATAAATTCATTTGAGAGCTACCATAAAGTTCAGAATCATGTTGTAGAAATATGTCAACGGGTAAGAAAAAAAAACCTATTAATGAAAGAAGTATTGCTTGTTTGGCATGAGAAAGTAGATCTATAACACTCATTAGTATATTATTTTCAGGGTGGTGAAGTATTGGAAAAAAGAAGCCATGCCAATTTCACTACACAATGCCTAGTGTTGACAAGGAGGTCAGCTGTGAACATGTTTCGGGATCTTGGCTACTATTGGATGCGATTAGCTACTTATATAGCCCTTGCTTTAGGTATTGGCTCCATCTACTACGACGTTGACACGAGCTATCGTTCAATCGAGGTACATACAATATGATCAGGATATAGAATTTTCTTACGAAATTTTAGAAATTTCTTCGTTAATTCTCAAAGTATTTCAGTACAATATATACTTCTTAATTGTAACACAGTTCTACGAATCATAACTTGATTTTAAATATTGATTTTTAGGAAAGAGGTTTTATGGTGGCTTTCATTGTTTCATTTATGACATTTATGGCAATTGGTGGGTTTCCTTCATTTGTGGAGGACATGAAGGTATATCTATATCTTCTTTTTCATCTGACATAACTAAAGAATTCTACATTTTATTTTGAATCATAACTAATTAAGTTAATAACTTCGAGAAAAATTGCAGGTATTTCAACGAGAAAATTTGAATGGGCATTATGGATGTTTTGCTTTTGTAATAAGCAACACACTTTCTTCAATACCATACTTGATATTGAATTCATTGGTTCCAGGTGCTATTGCATATTTCATTACTGGATTTCAAAGTGGATTTGGCCATTTCAGCTATTTTACTCTGATCCTTTTCACTTGTATGATGATAGTCGAAACTCTAATGATGAACGTTGCAGCAATCGTACCTAATTTCCTCACTGGCATTGTAATAGGTGCAGCAATAGAAGGATTGATGATATTAACAGGTGGTTTTTTTCAATTACCTGATAAATTGCCTAAACCTTTTTGGAAGTACCCATTATACTATATTTCTTTTCAAAAGTATGCTTACCAAGGTATGTTCAAGAATGAATTTGAAGGCTTAAAGTTTACGGATTATCTGAATGGAAATAATCAGACAATGAGTGGAGAAGACGTCTTAAGAGATAGGTGGCAAGTAGAAATGACATACTCAAAGTGGGTAGATCTTGCCATTTTAGTAGGAACATTAATTTTGTATCGTTTGGTGTTCTTTCTGATAATCAAGACAAGTGAGAAGGTTATGTGTGCAGTGAAAAGATCCATATCAGATCTTTCAAACCAAAATAGACAAATTATGGCCAAGTCCGTAGCTGACTCACCTTCCCATGGACTCACTTCACCTAGTGAAATTCCCACCAATTATAAGTATAAGATATAGTTCGTTCAATTCTTTGCGATTTAATGATTTGGACCATTTCTCAATTTGTGAATGTTTAGAGGTGAATTTAGGATTTGAATGTAGCGGGTGTCATAATTTTCTTTAACGTATACGTTGTAATAACTAATATAGAATTTGTTCAGAGCGTTTATTTGGTTCTTTTTTTCCATTTATTCGAGCAATTTAATATGCTTATTAATTATGGAAATTACATTTCTTTCCCAAATCCTGCTTGTGGGATTTTATTAGGTATGTTGTTGTTGAGTGAAAATTACGTTTCAGACATCAAGAAACAAATGTAATTAGCATTTTAGAAAAAAATTACACCATTATTATTATTAACAATACAAGTAAAATCAATATTTTCACTAGGGAACTACATCTTTTTTGGTATGCTACAAATAAAATAATATCTTCAATTAGGGCATTCCACCAATCAGAATAAGAAAACTAAAAAATATATCTTCAATAGATAAGTTATACACAGGAGAACATGCCATTACCATCAGAATTTAGCTTGGGTCTTCAGTTCCCTAGCTAATATATGCCTTTAGCTAGGGATGTAGCTAGAAAAGTCATATTTTCTGTAATGTTTTTCGATTAAAAATTTAGTCACAATATAGCTAAGAATTAGCTAAGGACCATTCCTTGCCAAATAATAGCTACAAATCTTTTCTAGCCAAATTTATAGCTAAATAACATATTTTGAATACGGTAACTCGAATGTATCATAGTAGAATCAAAACATAAACCCAGAATGTTCAAATTGGGGCCATTGATGTTTCTTCTTCTGGTGTAATGTCAGGAGAAAAATTTGAAGATCCTTATGTGAAATCCCCCCATTTGCATCATAGTCTTAAATGCCACTAATTATAATCAACTTCATAATCAAAATTAATAAAAATATGCGTTGAATAAATTCGAAGCGAACATTCATCAGAAACTGAACTCGACTAATTTAAATTCCTGGCTCATCAACTTCGCGAAGGGTTAGCTGGTGAAGGCTGAAATTTTAGCCTTCGCGTTTGCAAGGAAGGCCCCGCATTCGTGAAGTGTTGTGTGACTGTTCATCGCATTTGCGTGAAGTGGACAGTGTTCGCTTAAGAGGAATTGGGCAGCTGAGCTTCAGGATGTTTATTTATTGCGTTTGCGAGAGAGGTTACGCGATAGCGAAGGGCTAGTCTGAGGAAGTATCGCGTTCGCAAGTGGCAAGACGCGATCTCGAAGAAGGATTTTTGGTCACAGCTAGTTTGTGCTTTTCAAGCGAGGCTTGACCGTGTTCGCGAAGAAGGTTTTTGATGCCTGGGCAGAATGTTTAAATAACCATTGTCCAGATTTTGGGGCTAACTTTCACCATTTTGGGTGATTTTGGAGCTTTTTGAGAAGATTTTAAGAGGGATTCAAGAGATAACAACTGGAGGTAAGATTTTAAACTGAATACTCGATTCTAGTGTGAATTCTACCTAATTAATCATGGAAATTAAGCCTAAAATTGAAAAATTAGGGTTTGAATATGGAGAGAGTAAATAGTGAAGGTGTGTTCTTGACTTGGAATGATTTGTGGGTAACTGTTTCCAAGAGAAAATTGGGTGGCAGCAAAAACATACTATTACTTGAAGGTCTAACTGGCTATGCTCGCCCTAGTCTTGGCCGTCATGGGTCCTTCTGGCTCCGGCAAATCTACTCTTCTCAACGCTTTAGCTGGTAAATATTTTAACATTCAAAGCTCTTTATTACATCTTGCTTTGTTATATATATACTTGTTGAGTTGTCCTACACCGGTGAGACTTGTAGTCTTTGGTCTCATGATATGATCTTGGGCAATCCTCACCATATAAGTTAATTTTTGAGGTAGAGGTCTCATTTATCATGGGATTAAAGCTAGGCTCATCCCAATTGTTATTACCGATGTTGGACCCCTATTTATAGAGTTACACGCAAGGTCCACTTATCTCTGGATGTTATGCGAATTGACGTTATAGTATGAAATTTGGTTCCGGATGTATTATATTAAAGATTTTTTCCTATCTATGCCATATACCAAACCTTATTACCAAAAATGATCATAATTTGGTATTTACCCGCCTAGTCCATAGTTTCACTACAAAATATATACCAAACCAAAAATAGGTAGGATTCTCCCCTAAAAACGCTCGAAATTGTAGGAATCAGATCTCTGTGTGATCCTATCACCATTAAATTCGAAATTTGAAATGGAACAAAAGCCTATTGCTGCGTAATTCTCTTCTTCTCCATATATTTTCCACTATTTATAGCCATTAAAAAGCTTGAAAGCTTTGAATTCGAATTTGGGTTTTGAAAAATCATTATTTGTTTGGATTGAGTGTTGTTTTAAATAATTCGGAATATGTTTAGGAGTTTATATTTCAATTTTGAGGGGCTTTGGTGAAGATTAGACTTGATTTTGACTGAATTGAAGATTGAAACTCGTCGAAGAAGAAGAAGACATATTTCCAGAATTGTAGTTAAATTGTAGATAAATTGTAGAATTGTAGATACATTGTAGATAAATTATTGATAAATTGTAGATTGGGAAGACTAAAACTTCAACAAATTTTCTACAATTATGTTGAAAATGGCAATTATGCTACAACTGAAATGGGAACTGGGATATAAAATTTAATGTATTCAGTTTGTAGATATCTTGTAAATAAAATTTCTACAAATCAGTTTAAATATTGTATAAAGTTTTATTGTTTTTAAGAGTATCTACAATGTCTGTACTGGAGACACCTTCCATGCAGCTAATCTGCTTGTAGCGACCAGCTTGCTTTGCTAGAGCATAAGCATTAGTTCCATCTGGAAGTAGACAGGGATCATCGACATGTATATAACTATTTCCAAATACTTGAATCAACTTGATAGTACAAAATGAAAACAATTATCACATAGAACTACAGCTCTTAAACCTTGACGGACAAAATAAAAGTGCTTCTTCTAAGCATATCTTTGCCCTGAACAAAAAAGATGACAAAAAATAGTAGCTAAATTCAGCGTATAGCTAATCCTTGCATTTGTTGTGCGTTATCTTCTGTTATCTTGTTGGTTTGAATTGTGCTGATAACACCTGCAATGTTACCCTGCAAAGAGTTGAAAATAATAAAATCATACACAGCATATGATCCCATTACAAATAAGAATGAAAATGAACAAACATCTAAATAGATGAAGCGTTAGCGTGGAAGCAATATGTTGCACTAATTTGTGTTTTGGGTGAGAAGTAAGTTAAGAGCAAGCCTCAGAGGTGTTTGAGAAGGGGGTGTGGGGGTGGGAGGAGAGAGAGGCGGTAGACAAAAAAAAAAGTGAATATATGCTCCTAAAATCACGCCTAGAATAAATGATGCAATAATTATACCTTAATTTGAATTATGGTATATAAATGGTAATTTAGTATGCTTAAATGTAATAAACACAAACCTTAAACATTGAGAGTAATAATGTTTCATATATGGTATAGGGATGTAAAAATCCCATTATATTATATATCTTAGCTAATGAATTGATCATTAATATCATTTTGCATGGGGCCAAAAACAACAGATAAATATAATACAGAGAAAATGACACTTTACAGTCACTCTTAAAATAATAGCCAAAAAATATATATTTTGTATATTTATACATAAACTAAATAAATTTAATATTTTATTCGACTACCAAATATAAACAATTTGTGGCACGGGCTATTATTTAAAGGACTGGTACATATTATCCTCTACAAGGACCATGGATCAATTATCTCCAAACCCTACTAGGGGGATTGCTCTGGGCTTTTTTGTTTTTGTCTTTGTAAAAATTATGGGGTATACACTTTTTAAATTAATATTTACTTTTTTATCCAATATTTTTAGTGCTTAACAATAATAGTCACTAGTTTTTAAAATTAATATAAAAAAATTGTGTTACCCTTACTTCTATCCCTTTCATGTTAGGGAGATGAATTGTGCGACTGACGCAAGGTTCAGAACCTTCATGCCTGGACAGTTGCTATCACAGTGCTATAGAAATGGGAAAGTAACATTTTTTTTATCCTTATGTTATTGTCTTATTCTTATTTTGGCCCCTGCGGACATAGCATTTTTTATCCCTGGTGCATTTTTTTTTATCGCAGTGCTCATTTTCCTTGGTTCCTTACATGATTATTCGTGAATTTTATTTTCTTATCTGATCTTGTCGTCTTAAGTTTGTATAATAGACAGTCATTAACTTACAGTTAGACGTTCAAAAGTTAAGGTCAAATAGTTCTTAACTTACAGTTACAAGTTCAAAAGTTAAGGACAATAGGTCCTTAACTTTCAAGTTCAAAAGTTAAGGACGCTTGGTCTTGAAGTTAGAGTTGCAAGTTAAAAAGTTAAGGACATATAGCCTTGAAGTCCTTAACTTACAGTTACACATTCAGAAGTTAAGGACAACTAGTCCAAAAGTCCTTAACTTACTGTTACAAGTTCAAAAGTTAAGGGCACTTGGTCTTGAAGTTTGAGTTCCAAATTCAAAAGTTAAGGACATTTGGCTTTAGATTTCCAAGTTCAAAAGCTAAGGACGCATAATCCTATAGTCCTGAACTTAGAGTCAAAAGTTAAGGACATGTATTCCTGAAGTCCTGAACTTAGAGTTCCAAGTTCAAAAGTTAAGGACATGTAGTCCTAATGTCAAGGACATGAGCAGAAGGGTATTTTTGTCCGGACAGTTAAAGTTTATTAAACCAGTAGCTAAAGACTAAAGACATTTAAAACACTGACTTTAAAATAAAGACAGGAGCTGCTAGTGCCTATTTGTGCACATCGCCCTTGAGAAAAAGAAAGAGGGGAGGGCGAGGATATATATTAAATTGTTTAGCTAGCTAGCTAGCTAGCTAGTCTCTTTGCAAAATATTTATGACTGGTTACACGTTGACTACCTCTTAGGGCGACTGGATTTCAGCACAAGGCATAGCGGTGATATTGATGGGGTTCAGCCCCCTTGAATCAAGGAAGAGAATTCTTCCTTCCTTATTTTGTTTGTCAAAAATGGCTGCTAATGCAACCCACGTTTTTTTTGTTTTTTATGTCAACTTTGGTGTGCTGCAGTCTGTCAACTTTGGTGTGCAGCAGAAATGAAATCTCAAAGAAGGCGGGCTTGTTGATGCCTATATGATGAGAGCTTCGGCTCTCATTTTTATACCAACAAAAAGAGAGAAAAAAAGAGTAAGGTTTCACAGACAGGATATAAGAAAATAGTCTGTGAGGAAAATAGAGAGTGAGCGATATTGTAGTGAGGTGGAATATCAAAAAAGGGTTATTTCTTTTGAGTGTTGTAGTGGTATTTGGAGTATTTTACTCGGACCTACAAAGTGTAAAATTCCTTACTATAGTGATATCAATTGCTCCTCTCAGGGCCGTGGTTATTCTTGCTAATTACCGTATCTCGGTGCTACATCATTATTCCGCTTTTATTGACGTGAATCTTTTTTTTGGTAGGGGGTTTATTCCCAACAACTAGTATCAGAGCACAGGTTCTGCCTGTTCACTAAAATACTATTCACTATCGATAGTACTATAGTCGGTGAAATTAAAAATGTCTGGAGTAAAGTACGAGGTAGCAAAATTCAATGGAGATAACAGTTTCTCAACATGGCAAAGAAGGATGAGGGATCTGCTCATCCAACAAGGATTACACAAGGTACTAGATGCTGATGCCAAAAAGCCTTATACCATGAAAGCTGAGGATTGTGCTGACTTGGATGAAAGAGTTGCTAGTGCAATCAGGTTGCACTTATCGGATAATATGGTAAATAACATCATTGATGAAGACATTGCACGTGGAATTTGGACAAGGTTAGAAAGCCTATACATGTCCAAAACGCTGACAAATAAATTGTACCTGAAGAAGCAGTTATACGCCGTACACATGGGTGAAGGTATGGATTTTTTGTCACATTTAAATTTGTTTAACGGACTAATCACACAGCTTGCCAACCTCGGAGTGAAAATCGTGGAGGAAGATTTGGCAACAACCATCCTGCACGCTAAGACTACTATTGAGTTGAAAGATGTCACATTGGCTCTTTTACTCAATGAGAAGATGAGAAAGAAGCCTGAAAATCAAGGACAAGCTCTTATCACAGAAGGTAGAGGCAAGAGTTATCAAAGGAGTTTGAGCAACTATGGTAGATCCGGAGCTCGTGGAAAGTCAAAGAATCGATCCAAATCAAAAGCCAGAAATTGCTACAACTGTAATCAACCAGGTCAATTCAAAAGAGATTTCCCAAATCCAAGGAAGGGCAAAGGTGAAACTAGTGGCCAGAAGAATGACGACAACACAGCCGCCATGGTGCAAAACAATGATAATGTTGTCCTCTTTATAAATGAGGAATATGAATGCATGCACCTGTCAGGTCCAGATTCGGAATGGGTGGTTGACACAGCGACATCTTACCATGCCACACCGGTAAGAGATCTTTTTTGCAGATATGTAGCAGGTGATTTCGCCACAGTGAGAATGTGTAACACGAGTTACTCAAAGATTGAGGGGATTGGTGACATTTGTGTATAGATAAATGTCGGATGCACATTGGTTCTAATGGATGTGTGGCGTGTACCTGATTTGCGGATGAATTTGATCTCGGGAATTGCTTTGGACCGAGATGGATACGAGAACTATTTTGCAAATCAAAAGTGGAGATCACCAATGGATCATTGGTGATTGCAAATGGAGTTGCTCGTGGCACGTTATACAGGACAAATGGAGAAATATGCCAAGGTGAATTGAATGCGGCACAAGATGAGATTTCTGCAGATTTGTGGCATAAAAGAATGGGTCATATGAGCGAGAAGGGATTGAAGATTCTTGCCAATAAATCACTTATTTCGTATGCCAAATGTACAACTATAAAACCCTATGACTACTGTTTATTTGGTAAGCAGCATAGAGTCTCATTTCAGACATCGTCAGAAAGAAAATTGAATATACTTGATTTAGTATATTCTGATGTTTGTGGCCCAATGGAAATTGAATCAATGGGCGGTAACAAATATTTTGTTACTTTTATTGATGATGCTTCACGAAAATTGTGGGTTTATATTTTGAAAAACAAAGATCAGGTGTTTCAAGTTTTCCAAAAGTTTCATGCTTTAGTAGAAAGGGAGACATGTCGAAAGCTAAAACGTCTCCGAAGTGACAATGGAGGTGAGTACACTTCAAGGGAATTTAAAGAGTACTATTCAATTCATGGGATCAGACATGAAAAGGCAGTTCCTGGAACCCCACAGCACAATGGCGTAGCCGAGAGGATGAACTGCACTATTGTGGAGAAGATGAGAAGCATGCTCAGAATGGCTAAACTACCTAAGTCACTCTGGGACGAAGCAGTTCAAACAACTTGTTACCTAATCAATAGGAGTCCATCAGTTCCATTGGCGTTTGACATCCCAGAGAGAGTTTGGACCAATAAGGAAGTGTCCTGCTCGCATCTGAAGGTGTTCAGTTGCAGAGCTTTTGCACAAGTACCAAAAGAGCAGAGAACAAAGCTGGATTATAAATTTGTTCCTTACATATTTATTGGATATGGAGATGAAGAGTTTGGTACAGATTGTGGGATCCTGTAAAGAAGAAGGTCATCAGAAGTAGAGATGTCGTCTTCCGAGAAAGTGAAGTTACAATTGTTGCCGATATGTCAGAAAAGGCAAAGAATGGTATAATTCCTAACCTTGTTACTATTCCTTCTACTTCTAACAATCCCACAAGTGCAGAAAGTACGACCGACGAGGTTACCGAGCAGGGGGAGCAACCTGGTGAGGTTATTGAGCAGGGGGTGCAACTTGATGAAGGTGTCGAGGAAGTGGAGCACCACACTCAGGAAGATTAACAACCTTAACCTCTGAGGAGATCGGAGAGGCCAAGGGTAGAGTCATGCAGGTACCCTTCCACAGAGTATGTCCTCATCTATGATGATAGGAGCCAGAATGTCTTAAGGAGGTGCTGTCCCATCCAGAAAAGAACCAGTGGATGAAAGCCATACAAGAAGAGATGGAATCTCTACAGAAAAATGGCATGTACAAGCTGGATGAACTTCCAAAGGGTAAAAGACCACTCAAATGCAAATTGGTCTTTAAACTCAAGAAAGATGGAAACGGCAAGCTGGTCAGATACAAAGCTTGATTGGGGTTAAAGGCTTCGAACAGAAGAGAGGTATTGATTTTGATGAAATTTTCTCACCTGTTGTCAAAATGACTTCTATTCGAACAATTTTGAGCTTAACAGCTAGCCTAGATCTTGAAGTGGAGCAGTTGGATGTGAAAACTGCATTTCTTCATGGAGATTTGAAAGAAGAGATTTATATGGAGCAGCCAGAAGGATTTGAATTAGCTGGAAAGAAACACATGGTGTGCAAATTGAATAAGAGTCTTTATTGATTAAAGCAGGCACGAAGGCAGTGGTACATGAAGTTTGACTCATTCATGAAAAGTCAATAATACATAAAGACCTATTCTGATCCATGTGTATTCTTCAAAAGATTTTCTGAGAATAATTTTATTATATTATTGTTGTTTGTGGATGACATGTTAATTGTAAGAAAAGACAAGGGGTTGATAGCAAAGTTGAAGGGAGATCTGTCCAAGTCATTTGATATGAAGGACTTGGGCCCAGCACAACAAATTCTAGGGATGAAGATAGTTCGAGAGAGAACAAGTAGAAAGTTGTGGCTATCTCAGGAGAAGTACATTGAACGTCATGAAGAATGCTAAGCCAGTCAGCACACCTCTTGCTAGTCATATAAAATTGAGCAAAAAGATGTGTCCTACAACAGAGGAGGAGAAAGGGAACATGGCTAGAGTTCCTTATTCTTCAGCAGTCGGAAGCTTGATGTATGCTATGGTATGTACTAGACCTGATATTGCTCACGCAGTTGGTGTTTTCAGCAGGTTTCTTGAAAATCCTGAAAATGAACATTGGGAAGCAGTCAAGTGGATACTCAGGTACCTGAAGGTACCACGGGAGATTGTTTGTGCTTTGGAGGATCTGATCCAATCTTGAAGGGATATACAAATGCTGATATAGAAAGTGATATTGACAACATAAAATCCACTACTGGATATTTGTTTACATTTTCGGGGGGAGCTATATCATAGCAGTCTAAGTTGCAGAAGTGTGTTGCACTTTCAAAAACTGAAGCAGAGTACATTGCCGCTACAGAAACTGGCAAGGAGATGATATGGCTCAAACGGTTCCTTCAAGAGCTTGGATTGCATCAAAAGGAGTATATCGTCTATTGTGATAGTCAAAGTACAATAGACCTTAGCAAGAACTCTATGTACCATGCAAGTACCAAACATATTGACGTGAGATATCATTGGATTCGAGAAATGGTAGATGATGAATCTCTAGAAGTCTTGAAGATTTCTACAAGTGAGAATCTCGCAGATATGCTGACCAAGGTTGTACCAAGGAACAAGTTCGAGCTATGTAAAGAACTTGTCGGCATGCATTCAAACTAGAAAACAGTGCTATCTCCTCTAGATAAATAGGACTGGAGGGGGAGATTGATAGGGTCCAGCCCTCTTGAATCAAGGAAGAGATTTCTTCCTTCCTCATTTTTTTGTCAAAAATGGCTGCTTATGCAACCCACGTTTTTTTTTGTTTTCTCTGTTAACTTTGGTGTGCTGCAGTCTGTCAACTTTGATGTGCTGCAGAAATGAAATCTCAAAGAAGGCGGACTTGTTTATGCCTATATAATGAGAGTTTCGGCTCTCATTTTTATACCAACAAAAAGAGAGAAAAAAGAGTAAGGTTTCACAGACAGGGTATAAGAAAATAGTCTGTGAGGAAAATAGAGAGTGAGCGATATTGTAGTGAGGTGGAATATCAAAAAAGGGTTATTTCTTTTGAGTGTTGTAGTGATCTTTGGAGTATTTAACTCGGACCTACAAAGTGTAAAATTCTTTACTATAGTGATGTCAGTTGCTCCTCTCAGGGCCGTGGTTTTTTTCCTTATTCAGAAAGGGTTTTCCACGTAAAAATCTTGGTGTCGTTGTTACTCTTTTATTCTTGTTAATTACCGTATCTCGATGCTACATTATTGTTCCGCTTTTATTACCGTAAATATTATTTTGGTAGGGAGTTTATTCCGAACAGATATTCTGATCAATGGTCACAAACAAAAACTTTCTTATGGAACATCTGTAAGATAACTAGCCTTCAGCTAAATAATTAAGATTATAACTATTTAAGTTTTCTTTCTATTAATTAACGTCTCCTTAATCAATCGTTTCCTTGTGATAATTGTAAAAATTAGAATTCATCGTAATTTTTCCTATAAAACCAGGCTTACGTAACTCAAGATGAAATGTTGATAGCAACACTAACGGTTAAAGAAGCAGTGTACTACTCATCACAACTTCAACTGCCAGATTCTCTGACAAAAGCAGAGAAGAAAAGAATAGCAGAGAAGAGTATAAAGGAGATAGGGATACAAGATGCTACGAACACAAAAATTGGAGGAATTAGTGGGGGAGAAAAGAAGAGATTAAGCATTTGCATGGAGACCAAAACTTCTTTTCCTTGACGAACCAAGCAGTGGCCTTGACAGTGCTGCATCTTATTATGTGATTAGCAGAATTTCACGTCAAAGATTTGGAAAAACCATTATTGCATCCATATACTAGTGCTGAAGTTTTTAACCTCTTTCAAAACCTGTGCCTTTTGTCCTCAGGAAAAATGGTATATTTTGGTCCAGCTAGTGCAGCAATTGAGGTAAAATGCAAGCTCGCGCGCTATATATATATTTATATACACCCAATGTCTCTTATTCCTAGGAGATCTTCCCCCACTATTTATTCTGGTGTGAATTGGCAGCCATGCTTATATTTTCGCAAAACTCTATATATTCTGCTGTGAATTGGCAGACATACTTATATTTCTTGGTTTTAATAGGGCTCCTTACAATTATAGTTTCTATCTACTATTATCTATAAATAATAAAATTACTAATAACTTATTCAAGATTGTTTAGCTTTAAATCTCTCTTTTTATTTTCTTTTATGATAGTTTTTTGCATCAAATGGTATTCCTTGCCCGCCTCTTCAAAATCCACCGGATCATTTTCTTAAAACAATAAACAAAGACTTTGATGAGGTATGTCATTTGTATACACTTCCCTTTTCTAAGAGAGAGGCCAATGTTTGCTTTTTATTGATTATCTTGCCTTCTGTTCATAAATAATTATAGGATATTGAGCAAGGCTCATCAGCTGGAAGAAAACCTACCGAAGTAGTAGATCTTCTCATAAATTCATTTGAGAGCTACCATAAAGTTCAGAATCATGTTGTAGAAATATGTCAACGGGTAAGAAAAAAAAACCTATTAATGAAAGAAGTATTGCTTGTTTGGCATGAGAAAGTAGATCTATAACACTCATTAGTATATTATTTTCAGGGTGGTGAAGTATTGGAAAAAAGAAGCCATGCCAATTTCACTACACAATGCCTAGTGTTGACAAGGAGGTCAGCTGTGAACATGTTTCGGGATCTTGGCTACTATTGGATGCGATTAGCTACTTATATAGCCCTTGCTTTAGGTATTTGCTCCATCTACTATGACGTTGACACGAGCTATCGTTCAATCAAGGTACATACAATATGATCAGGATATAGAATTTTCTTACGAAATTTTAGAAATTTCTTCGTTAATTCTCAAAGTATGTCAGTACAATAAACTTCTTAATTGTCACATAGTTTAATGAATCGTAACTAGGTTTTAAATATTGATTTTTATGAAAGAGGTTTTATGGTGGCTTTCATTGTTTCATTTATGACATATATGGCAATTGGTGGATTCCCTTCATTTGTGGAGGACATGAAGGTATATTTCTTTTTTTTTATTACGTTTTATGTAGATGACTAATTAAGTTAATAACCTCGGGAAAAATTGCAGGTATTTCAACGAGAAAATTTGAATGGGCATTATGGATGGTTTGCTTTTGTAATAAGCAACACACTTTCTTCAATACCATACTTGATATTGAGTTCATTGGTTCCAGGTGCTATTGCATATTTCATTACTGAATTTCAAAGTGGATTTGGCCATTTCAGCTACTATACTCTGATCCTCTTCACTTGCATGATGATAGTCGAAACCCTAATTTCCTTTCAAAAGTATGCTTACCAACGTATGCATAAGAATGAATTTGAAGGGTTAAAGTTTACGGATAATCTAAATGGAAATAATCAGACAATGAGTGGAGAAGATGTCTTAAGAGATATGACAAGTAGAAATGACATACTCAAAATGGATAGACCTTGCCATTTTGGTAGGAACGTTAATTTTGTATCGTTTGGTGTTCTTTCTGATTATCAAGACAAGGGAAAAGGTCATGCATGTAGTGAAAAGATCCATATCAAATCTATCAAATCAAAATAGACAAATCATGACTAAGGCCGTAGCTGCCTCACGGAAAGCCATTGACTCACTTCATCTAGTGAAATTCCTACCAATAAAGCATAAGATGTAGTTCGTTCAGTTCCTCGCGATTTGGTGGTTTTATCATTTCTCAACTTGTAATAACTAATATAGAGTTTTTTCAGAACATTAATTTAGTTCATTTTTTTCCGTTTATTCGGGAAAATTAATATGTTTTTTAATTATGAAAATTACATCTCTTTCCCAAACCTCGCTTGAAGAATTTTATTGGGTATGTTATTGTTGTGTGAAAATTACTTCTTAGACATTACGAAACAAATCTAATTAGCATTTTAAAAAATGGATCACGACTTTATTATTATTAACAATACAAGTAAAATTGATATTTTTACTAGGGAACTAGATCTTTTTTTGTATGCTAAAAATAAATTTATGTAAACAAAATAACATTTTCAATAAGGACATTCCACCAACAAGAATAAGAAAAATAAAAATTATATCTTCAATAAATAAGTTATACACAGGAGAAGAAGCCATTAGCATCGAAATTTAGCATGGGACTACAGCTCCCTAGCTAATATACACTGCAGCTAGAGAAGTCCTATTTCCTTGCATTTTTTTTTCGATTAAAAATTTAATCACAATATAGCTAGGAATTAGCTAAGGACTATTACTTGCTAAATGATAGCTAAAGATTTTTCCTAGCAAAATTTATAACTAATAATATACTTTGACACGGTAAATCAAATGTATCGTAGCAGAATCAAAACATAAACGTACAATGTTCAAATTGGGGCTATAGAGGGGTAGGCAGGTGCCACGATCGGAAATTTCCACCTTCGGGGCTGTGATGGCGCCTACCATTTCACATGCTAAGCAAGCAAATGTTAGAGGATTTTAATCCTATTTTATCAATTTCAATAAACAAAATCTACTAAACCGAAATGAAACTAGAACTGAATGCAGAATAACGTAAAACACAATAATATTTGATGTAACTCTGATCTGGAGTCATAACTCACGAGCTTCTAGAATTTTTACAAATAGGGTTTAAAATAAGTACAACTGTCTTGAAAGAAAATGAACAGTAAAATAAGGGAAGTGGAGGGGGACTTCAAAGTCTGCGGATGCCAACAGATCTACATCAAGTCTCCAAAACAACTCCAAGCTGAAATGCCTCACGGATAGCTGGGAACTGTACTAAAATTTGCACACGAAGTGCAGAGTGTAGTATGAGTATAATCGACCCCGTGTCCTTCATAAGTGTCGAGCCTAACCTCGACGAAATAGTGACAAGACTAAGACAAAAGACCACGCAAATAACCTGTGCAGATAACAATATATGTACAAGATAAAAACAGATAAAGGCTAAACATGACTATTGAGAGGGGACATACGAAGGAGGTCCAAGATATGGTAATTACAACAGAAATGATAACCAGAATAGTCAATATGCATTTAACCAGTAAATGAACAATACAATGAATAAAACTGCACGGCATCACCCTTCGCGCTTTTACTTTTAACCTCACAATAAAACAATAATATGTGACGACAACACCCTTCGTGCTTTTACTTTTCCTTACATTTTTAATCAATTGATACAGTACGACATCACCTTTCGTGCAATAACTCTCAAAAATATGGCATGACATCACTCTTCGTGCATTAGCTCTCACAATATGGCACGACATCACCCTTCGTACATTTACAATCAAATATGATACGACATTATCCTTCGTGCATTAACACTCTCCCTTACCATATAATAACTAGGAGATGGAATGAACAAGAACAAGCCTTACGTCAAAATAGTTCCACAATACCAACCGCAACTTTAGAAATAATACTCGATTATCACAACACCCCCATAAATGCAGAAAAGAATGATCAATTTGATATGCAACTAGTCCAAGAATGGATAACATGATGAAAGTAGGCAATAAAAAAGAAACACATCTCACCCACATGCTCTAACCCAACAACAATGCATAATTACTTGTCACATCACATATACATTGTACTCAACATCAAAACATATAACAAATAGGCAACAAGTCCTGAATTCTCAAGTCAAGGTTAAACACGACACTTACCATGCTCCCAGATCAGCTCAAAGTTCAACCACAAGTTTGCTTTTCAAACAAGCCTTCGAACCGATAGAATCTAGCAAATTACCAATCAAACGATTCACATTAAGGATTAGGAACTATTTGTAAAGATTCAACTTAGATCATTATTGAAAAAGCCAATTAAAGTAAACTACTGGGCCCGCTTGGTTCAAGCCTGAAATTTGGACCAAAATCTGATTACTCATTCCCCCAAGCCCGGTTATGTGATTTGTTTATGAATCCGACCTCAATTTGAGGTCTAAATCCCAATTTTACAAAAATTTCTAATTCTACCTAAACTTCCAATTTCCACCATGAAAGCACTAGATTTTATATTGAAATCTTATGAAATAAAATGAAAGATTGAAAAACAATAGGTTAGAATCACTTACCAATGATTTGGGAAAGAAGGGTTCTTAGGAAAACCGCATCTCGGGTTTTCTTGTTTTGAAAATTTTAAGATGAGAGACAATCCCTTCTAACTCCTACTTGTTCTGTTACAGATGTCGCAATTGCAAACCCCGGAAAATGCAAAAAATACCTCGCTAATGAAAGTCTTCGCACCTCTGCTTTCATCACATTTGCGATGAAATTTTCACCAATGCGAACTCTGATCTCCCTGCACATCCGATCAGTCATTGAGATTGTGATCCTTGCTGACTCAGGCACATTCGCAAATGCAAAGAAGTTGCTCGCAAATGAAGGCCTGACAGGATTTGGAATGTTCACAAATGCGAACACTAATTTTGCAATCGTGAGATCAGAGACCAGCATCAGAAACTGAAGAATACCAGATGAGTTTTCTAAGTCCAAACCACTCCGTAGCGTACCCGAAACTCACCTGAGCCATGGGGGCTTAAAATCAAACATGCACACAAGACCAAAAATATCATACGAGCTTGCTCGCATGATTAAATCCCAAAAATAACACTTAGAATTATGAATTAGACTCCAAATCAAATGAAATGTTCAAAAAAACTCATGAACTTATATTATAACAACTTGACTTCCGAATCACGTCAAACCAACTCTGTTTCTCATTAATTTCGGCAGGAAAATCATAAATATAGTAATGGACATATACCAAATTCAGGAACCAAAATACGGACCCAATATCAATAAAGTTAAATATTGGTCAAACTTTTAGATTGATTAAGCCTTCAAACTTCAATTTTTTCACAAAATAAGATAACTCGAGCTAGGGATCTATGAAATTCGTTCCGGGCATACTCCTAAGTCCCAAGTCACATAATGGACATATTGGGACAGTCAAAATGTACATCCTGGTTCATTTCCTCAAAACGTTGGCCAAAGTCAACTCAAATGAATTTTAAGGCATATTTTTCATATTTTATCAGTTTTTTGCATAAAAGCTTTCCAGAAAAATATATAGACTATGCAAGTACACCGAAGAAAGCTAAAATGAGATATTTTAGGCTTCAAAACATAGAATTATGTTCTAAAACTCTAGATGACCTATCGAGTTATCACATTCTCCACCTTTAAAATAACCATTCATCCTCGAACGGACATAGAACAATACCTGGACTGGTAAAACGGTGTGGATATCTACTCTGCATATCCAACTCGAACTCCCAAGAAGATTCCTCTACTAGCTGATGACCTCTCCACTGTACTCGAACTGAAGGATAAATCTTAGATCTCAACTGATGAACCTGCTAGGCTAGAATAGCCACTGGCTCCTTCTCATAGGTCAAATCCTTATCCAACTAGATAGAGCTGAAATCTAACACATGGGACGGATGACAGTGATACTTCCAGAGCATGGACACATGGAACACTTGATGGACTGCCGATAAACTAGGTGGAAATATGAGCTTGTAAGCCACCTCAACCACTCTCTAAAGAATCTCAAAAGGTCCGATAAACCTAGGCCTCATCTTTCCCTTCTTTCCAAACCTCATCACGCCTTCATGGGTGAAACTAGAGCAATACCCTCTCTCCGACCATGAATGCAACATGATGAACTCTACGGCTGGCATAACTTTTCTGCCTTGACTGAGTTGTGCAAAGTCAATTCTAAAAAATCTTGACCTTATTCAAGGCATCTTGTACCAATTTTGTACCCAATAACCGAGCATCCCCTAGCTCGAACCATCCAACTGGAGATCGACAACGACTCTCATATAATGCCTCATAGAGAGCCATCTGAGTTCTCGACTGGTAGCTGTTGTTGTCGGCAAACTCTGCAAGTGGAAATAATTAATCCTAAGAATCTCTTAAGTCTATAACACAAACGCGGAGCATATCCTCTAATATCTGAATAACGCACTCGGACTGTCCGTCTATCTAAGGATGAAATAATATTCTCAGCTGAAAATGCATGTCCAATTCACATTGCATTGTCCTCCAAAAGTGCGAGGTGAACTGCTACCTTGATAATAAATCATAGTCATGGGCACACCATGAAGACGAACGATCTTGCGGACGTAAATCTCAGCCCACCGCTCCAAAGACTAGATACTGCCACAAGAATGAAATGCGTTGACTTGGTCATTTTTTCCACAATGACCAAAACTAGGTCGAACTTCCTTTGAGTCTGTGGGAGACCAACAACAAAATCCATAATGATACGCTCGTGCTTCCACTCAAGAATCTCTAACTTATGAAGCAAACCACCAGGTCTCTGATGCTTATACATTACTTGTTGACAATTTAGACACCGAGCTACATATGAAACTATACCCTTCTTAATCCTCCTCCACAAGTAATGCTGCCGCAAATCTTGATATGTCGTGGTAGCACCTGGATGAATAGAATATCGGGAACTGTGGACCTCCTCAAGAATCAACTCATGAAAAACATATACATTAGGCACACAAACACGACCCTGCATCCTCAAAACTCCATCATTTCCAACGCTAACCTTCTTGGCACCACCACGCCGTACTGTGTCCCTAAGGACAAGCAAATGAGGGTCATCATACTACCACTCCCTGATGCGCTCAAATAAGAAAGACCGAATGACTGTACAAGCTAGAATACAACTAGGTTCTAAAACATCCAACCTCACGAAGTGATTGATAAAAGCTAGAACATCTAATACAAGAGGTGTCTCAATGACTGGAATGCACGCAAGGCTGACCATGCTCACTACCTTTCTACTCAATGCATCGGCCACTACATTGGCTTTCCCAAAATCATACAAGTTGGTTATATCATAGTATTTGAAAAACTCCAACCACCTTCTCTGCCTCAAATTGAGATCCTTTTGTCTGAACAATTACTGCAAACTCCGATGATCCGTGAATACCTCACACAACACACCGTAAAGATAATGCCTCTAGATTTTTGGCGCATGAACAATGACTGCCAACTATAGATCGTGAACATTGTAATTTTTTTATGGACCTTTAACTTCCGCGATGCATGTGAAATCACCCTGGCATCCTGTATCAGCACTGATCTGAGCCCAACAGGAGATGTGTCACAATACACCATATAAGATCCCGAACTTGTAAGCAATACCAACACCGACACCGTAGTCAAGGAAATCTTGAGCTTCTAAAAGCTTGCATCACACTCGTTTGACCATCTGAATGGGGCACCCTTCTGGGTTTACCTGGTCAATAGAGCTACTATAGATGATAACCCTTCCACAAACCGATAATAATAACCCTTCAAACCTAAGAAACTCAAGATCTCCGTAGCCGAAGTGTTTCTAGGCCAGTATTGAACTACCTCAATCTTCTTAGGGTCCACCTGAAAGCCCTTTACTGATACAAAGCCCTTTACTTGTTTATTGCTTTGTCCCTCTATATAGATTAAGATAACTTTTTCAGGTAATGAAAGGGAACAATGGTTTCTAGCCATTAATTCTTTTCTTCTTTTTTCTCTGTCTAACCTTAATTTTGTTCCGTCAATATTGTTATAATTTTGTAACTAAAATTTTTATCTTTTCTACGGGTTTTGGTTATTGAAGTTCAAAAAGAAGATTTTTGACGACATACTGATGGACCATCTTTTTGATGTGAGTGTCAAAAAAAATTTACATGTCAATCGAGGAATATTAGTGATATCTAATTTTATGCTAAATGTTTATGAACACTTGTGACTATCTTATATCATTGATGTACGGTGCAACTAACTGACGTTGATCATTTTTGATAATATTTTATGAAATCAATATCATTTTTATAATAATAGATTTGATTTTCTAGTAGCAAATTAAATGTGATCTAGGGACTTGTGACTTGCTTCTTTAAGGCCTAGACTGATAGTCCTTAAATCCTTTTTTCGAATAGAAAATTTGGCTGCTGAATTTGTAGATATATAGTTCTGCGCTATTCGATTTAGCGATCAACTCTAATCTCTCCGCAAAAGATATATCGATCAACTTCTGAGTGGCCACGAAAGTCCCTATTATATGCAAATAGATACCAGAAACATGGTCCTTAAAAATTATTTCAGGGCTAGTTTAATACTGGTCGCGAAATAATATTAACGACCAACCTCATATCTCGTTCTTAATGAGTTTTAGCGGCGGAAGCTATAAGGACCAGATTAGGTGTTCGCTATTGACCATTTGGGACCAGCTCTTTACTTTTAGGGATCAATTTTCTCTCTGCTATTGAGTATTTTTCTTGTAGTGTTTCCCTATATCTATCTTAGGGAATTATGTGTCTCCCTTTATATATATACTACTCTTGTATAAAAGAGTTTAATTACTTAATGCTTAGATGTGTTAGTTTGACTTGACACTAAGTTTTAAAAAAAAAATAACACTTTTAAAATATGTGGTCCTAAAAGCTTAAGTGATAAAAGCTTTGTGGGGCTATAATATTTACGTAACTATAAAAGCTTCTCATTAATAATAAAGTTGATAAAATAAAAAGTGTAAAGTAAAATTATTTCTAAATAGAGAAAATTATTATTCTTTTTAAAATAAACTAATAATAAAAGTGTATCATTTAAATTGAAACAGGTAATTTTGTATATAAATAATAATTGGTAATCTTAAGAAAATGAAAAAGTAATCTTCTAACATGTCAAAATACACCGATAGCTGTCAACTGGCAATGCATATAGCATAATCTCGGAGTATATATATGTAATGTACATTATTTAACTCAAACGTTTTTGTTCTTATAGTACTCCATCTACCTCAATTTATGTGAAAGTTTCGCTTTTTGATATTCAAATTTTTTTTAATATTGACTGGATATTTTGATATATAATTTTTATTTTTTTAAATAAAATTTATATATATACAAATTATGCATAAAGTACTATTAAAAATTGTTAATGATTCAAAAATATTTTAAAGACGTACGAAAAATTTACGTCTAAAGAACAACTCGTTTGACTCTTGAAATCTGAATACCTTCGTATAAATGGAGACGGAGGGAGTACTTAATATGAATCTCATCTGTTTAAAAGAAGTTATTATGAAGATCCCTGCTTTAAATGCTCTTATTTCTTGAGGATTCAAAAAGATTTTTTCATATAAAAAATGAATTAGAAATAACAAATAATGAGAGTATAATGTCGGCCACTTTGTGACCATTTGCTGGACAACAAGACTCGTGACATTATATAGGAGTATATTTTGTGAAGTCTATATTCTGATAAATATCAATACGTAAATCTGGAAATGGAACCGATAGAGTCAGGGGATATTGGAATCGGAAAACATGATGAAGAAGAAGAAGAATTGAAGCATTCAAAGAGTAGTATTCGTAGTAATATTGAAGGTGTGTTCTTGACTTGGAATGATTTGTGGGTAACTGTTTCCAAGAGAAAATTGGGTGGCAGCAAAAACATACTATTACTTGAAGGTCTAACTGGCTATGCTCGCCCTAGTGAGCTCTTGGCCGTCATGGGTCCTTCCGGCTCAGGCAAATCTACTCTTCTCAACGCTTTAGCCGGTAAATATTATTACACTCAAACCTCTTTATTATATCGTTCTTCGTTCCAGATATATTTATTGAGGTGTTTTACATAGGTGGTATTTGAGGTTCTTTGTTTCCATACATGGTGCTTGTCAACCCTCACTATATAAGTTAAGCTTTTAAGGTCGAGTTAGGCCAAATGTCCATTTATCAATATTTTTAAATTGTTCAATTAGTTAGCTAGTTTCTTTTCGAAATACATGTGACGGATCACGAGTACCTCTCAGGGCGATTGGATTTCAGCACGAGGCAGCGCGGTGATATTCTGATCAATGGTCACAAACAAAAACTTTCTTATGGAACATCTGTAAGATAACTAGCCTTCGGCTAAATTAATATCATTATTATTTAAGTTTTCTTTCTATTAATCAACGTCTCCTTAATCAATGTCTCCCTGTGATGATTGTTACAATTAGAATTCATCGTAATTTTTCCTATAAAACCAGGCTTATGTGACTCAAGATGAAACGTTAATAGCAACACTAACGGTTAAAGAAGCAGTTTACTACTCAGCACAACTTCAGTTGCCAGATTCAATGAAAAAATCAGAGAAGAAACGAATAGCAGAGAAAAGTATAAAGGAAATGGGGTTACAAGATGCGACGAACACAAGAATTGGAGGAATCAGCGGAGGAGAAAAGAAGAGATTAAGCATTTGCATGGAGAGTCTAACGCGACCAAAACTTCTTTTCCTTGACGAACCAACTAGTGGCCTTGACAGTGCTGCATCTTATTATGTGATGAGCAGAATTTCACGTCAAAGATTTGGAAAAACCATTATTGCATCCATACATCAACCTAGTACTGAAGTTTTTAACCTCTTTCAAAACCTGTGCCTTTTGTGCTCAGGAAGAATGGTATATTTTGGTCCAGCTAGTGCAGCAATTGAGGTAAAAAAAATGCAAGTAATAATATATATATATATATATATATATATATATATATATATATATATATATATATATATATATATTTCTTCCACCATCATATTTTTTCGAAACTCAATTTATTTCGATGTGAATGGCAAACATGCTCATGTTTTCTTAGTTTTAACAGGACTTCTTACAATCGTAGTTTCTATCTGCAATTATCTAAAATAATAAAATTATTAATAACCGGATGAAATCAAGAAATAACCCTTAACGTGCAAAATAAATAGAAGATCTCCTTTAAGATCAAATAATTTCATCTAATTGAGTATAGTTGTACGTGTGATAGCATCTATAATAAGGGCGGATCTACGGTATACTGAGAGGGGTCACGACACCCATGAAGTTAAACAAAACTTTCTTATATACATGTATATGTTCATAAAAATTAGCAATATATATTAGTAGTTGACACCCAATATACAAAGTAGATTTTGGTTAAATCCAAAAGTGCACCCCGTGACCTTTAAATCCTGAGTTCGCTTTTGTCTGCAATACTAGAAATATCAATGAACCCCATTATTGCAGGATAACCTTTTTTAGCTTCTAAGGTCTATTTCTTAGTTTAAAATCCCTTTAATCAAAGAATTATTAAATCTGTCCCTCTTATAAATATATATATATATATATATATATATATATATATATATATATATATTTATATTTATATATAGTCAATATTGTTTAACTTTTAATCTCTCTTTTTATTTTCTTTTATGATAGTTTTTTGCGTCAAATGGTATTCCTTGCCCGCCTCTTCAAAATCCACCGGACCATTTTCTTAAAACAATAAACAAAGACTTTGATGAGGTATGTCATTTGTATACACTTCCCTTTTCTAAGAGAGAGGCCAATGTTTGCTTTTTATTGATTATCTTGCCTTCTGTTCATAAATAATTATAGGATATTGAGCAAGGCTCATCAGCTGGAAGAAAACCTACCGAAGAAGTAGTAGATCTTCTCATAAATTCATTTGAGAGCTACCATAAAGTTCAGAATCATGTTGTAGAAATATGTCAACGGGTAAGAAAAAAAAACCTATTAATGAAAGAAGTATTGCTTGTTTGGCATGAGAAAGTAGATCTATAACACTCATTAGTATATTATTTTCAGGGTGGTGAAGTATTGGAAAAAAGAAGCCATGCCAATTTCACTACACAATGCCTAGTGTTGACAAGGAGGTCAGCTGTGAACATGTTTCGGGATCTTGGCTACTATTGGATGCGATTAGCTACTTATATAGCCCTTGCTTTAGGTATTGGCTCCATCTACTACGACGTTGACACGAGCTATCGTTCAATCGAGGTACATACAATATGATCAGGATATAGAATTTTCTTACGAAATTTTAGAAATTTCTTCGTTAATTCTCAAAGTATTTCAGTACAATATATACTTCTTAATTGTAACACAGTTCTACGAATCATAACTTGATTTTAAATATTGATTTTTAGGAAAGAGGTTTTATGGTGGCTTTCATTGTTTCATTTATGACATTTATGGCAATTGGTGGGTTTCCTTCATTTGTGGAGGACATGAAGGTATATCTATATCTTCTTTTTCATCTGACATAACTAAAGAATTCTACATTTTATTTTGAATCATAACTAATTAAGTTAATAACTTCGAGAAAAATTGCAGGTATTTCAACGAGAAAATTTGAATGGGCATTATGGATGTTTTGCTTTTGTAATAAGCAACACACTTTCTTCAATACCATACTTGATATTGAATTCATTGGTTCCAGGTGCTATTGCATATTTCATTACTGGATTTCAAAGTGGATTTGGCCATTTCAGCTATTTTACTCTGATCCTTTTCACTTGTATGATGATAGTCGAAACTCTAATGATGAACGTTGCAGCAATCGTACCTAATTTCCTCACTGGCATTGTAATAGGTGCAGCAATAGAAGGATTGATGATATTAACAGGTGGTTTTTTTCAATTACCTGATAAATTGCCTAAACCTTTTTGGAAGTACCCATTATACTATATTTCTTTTCAAAAGTATGCTTACCAAGGTATGTTCAAGAATGAATTTGAAGGCTTAAAGTTTACGGATTATCTGAATGGAAATAATCAGACAATGAGTGGAGAAGACGTCTTAAGAGATAGGTGGCAAGTAGAAATGACATACTCAAAGTGGGTAGATCTTGCCATTTTAGTAGGAACATTAATTTTGTATCGTTTGGTGTTCTTTCTGATAATCAAGACAAGTGAGAAGGTTATGTGTGCAGTGAAAAGATCCATATCAGATCTTTCAAACCAAAATAGACAAATTATGGCCAAGTCCGTAGCTGACTCACCTTCCCATGGACTCACTTCACCTAGTGAAATTCCCACCAATTATAAGTATAAGATATAGTTCGTTCAATTCTTTGCGATTTAATGATTTGGACCATTTCTCAATTTGTGAATGTTTAGAGGTGAATTTAGGATTTGAATGTAGCGGGTGTCATAATTTTCTTTAACGTATACGTTGTAATAACTAATATAGAATTTGTTCAGAGCGTTTATTTGGTTCTTTTTTTCCATTTATTCGAGCAATTTAATATGCTTATTAATTATGGAAATTACATTTCTTTCCCAAATCCTGCTTGTGGGATTTTATTAGGTATGTTGTTGTTGAGTGAAAATTACGTTTCAGACATCAAGAAACAAATGTAATTAGCATTTTAGAAAAAAATTACACCATTATTATTATTAACAATACAAGTAAAATCAATATTTTCACTAGGGAACTACATCTTTTTTGGTATGCTACAAATAAAATAATATCTTCAATTAGGGCATTCCACCAATCAGAATAAGAAAACTAAAAAATATATCTTCAATAGATAAGTTATACACAGGAGAACATGCCATTACCATCAGAATTTAGCTTGGGTCTTCAGTTCCCTAGCTAATATATGCCTTTAGCTAGGGATGTAGCTAGAAAAGTCATATTTTCTGTAATGTTTTTCGATTAAAAATTTAGTCACAATATAGCTAAGAATTAGCTAAGGACCATTCCTTGCCAAATAATAGCTACAAATCTTTTCTAGCCAAATTTATAGCTAAATAACATATTTTGAATACGGTAACTCGAATGTATCATAGTAGAATCAAAACATAAACCCAGAATGTTCAAATTGGGGCCATTGATGTTTCTTCTTCTGGTGTAATGTCAGGAGAAAAATTTGAAGATCCTTATGTGAAATCCCCCCATTTGCATCATAGTCTTAAATGCCACTAATTATAATCAACTTCATAATCAAAATTAATAAAAATATGCGTTGAATAAATTCGAAGCGAACATTCATCAGAAACTGAACTCGACTAATTTAAATTCCTGGCTCATCAACTTCGCGAAGGGTTAGCTGGTGAAGGCTGAAATTTTAGCCTTCGCGTTTGCAAGGAAGGCCCCGCATTCGTGAAGTGTTGTGTGACTGTTCATCGCATTTGCGTGAAGTGGACAGTGTTCGCTTAAGAGGAATTGGGCAGCTGAGCTTCAGGATGTTTATTTATTGCGTTTGCGAGAGAGGTTACGCGATAGCGAAGGGCTAGTCTGAGGAAGTATCGCGTTCGCAAGTGGCAAGACGCGATCTCGAAGAAGGATTTTTTGTCACAGCTAGTTTGTGCTTTTCAAGCGAGGCTTGACCGTGTTCGCGAAGAAGGTTTTTGATGCCTGGGCAGAATGTTTAAATAACCATTGTCCAGATTTTGGGGCTAACTTTCACCATTTTGGGTGATTTTGGAGCTTTTTGAGAAGATTTTAAGAGGGATTCAAGAGATAACAACTGGAGGTAAGATTTTAAACTGAATACTCGATTCTAGTGTGAATTCTACCTAATTAATCATGGAAATTAAGCCTAAAATTGAAAAATTAGGGTTTGAATATGGAGAGAGTAAATAGTGAAGGTGTGTTCTTGACTTGGAATGATTTGTGGGTAACTGTTTCCAAGAGAAAATTGGGTGGCAGCAAAAACATACTATTACTTGAAGGTCTAACTGGCTATGCTCGCCCTAGTCTTGGCCGTCATGGGTCCTTCTGGCTCCGGCAAATCTACTCTTCTCAACGCTTTAGCTGGTAAATATTTTAACATTCAAAGCTCTTTATTACATCTTGCTTTGTTATATATATACTTGTTGAGTTGTCCTACACCGGTGAGACTTGTAGTCTTTGGTCTCATGATATGATCTTGGGCAATCCTCACCATATAAGTTAACTTTTGAGGTAGAGGTCTCATTTATCATGGGATTAAAGCTAGGCTCATCCCAATTGTTATTACCGATGTTGGACCCCTATTTATAGAGTTACACGCAAGGTCCACTTATCTCTGGATGTTATGCGAATTGACGTTATAGTATGAAATTTGGTTCCGGATGTATTATATTAAAGATTTTTTCCTATCTATGCCATATACCAAACCTTATTACCAAAAATGATCATAATTTGGTATTTACCCGCCTAGTCCATAGTTTCACTACAAAATATATACCAAACCAAAAATAGGTAGGATTCTCCCCTAAAAACGCTCGAAATTGTAGGAATCAGATCTCTGTGTGATCCTATCACCATTAAATTCGAAATTTGAAATGGAACAAAAGCCTATTGCTGCGTAATTCTCTTCTTCTCCATATATTTTCCACTATTTATAGCCATTAAAAAGCTTGAAAGCTTTGAATTCGAATTTGGGTTTTGAAAAATCATTATTTGTTTGGATTGAGTGTTGTTTTAAATAATTCGGAATATGTTTAGGAGTTTATATTTCAATTTTGAGGGGCTTTGGTGAAGATTAGACTTGATTTTGACTGAATTGAAGATTGAAACTCGTCGAAGAAGAAGAAGACATATTTCCAGAATTGTAGTTAAATTGTAGATAAATTGTAGAATTGTAGATACATTGTAGATAAATTATTGATAAATTATAGATTGGGAAGACTAAAACTTCAACAAATTTTCTACAATTATGTTGAAAATGGCAATTATGCTACAACTGAAATGGGAACTGGGATATAAAATTTAATGTATTCAGTTTGTAGATATCTTGTAAATAAAATTTCTACAAATCAGTTTAAATATTGTATAAAGTTTTATTGTTTTTAAGAGTATCTACAATGTCTGTACTGGAGACACCTTCCATGCAGCTAATCTGCTTGTAGCGACCAGCTTGCTTTGCTAGAGCATAAGCATTAGTTCCATCTGGAAGTAGACAGGGATCATCGACATGTATATAACTATTTCCAAATACTTGAATCAACTTGATAGTACAAAATGAAAACAATTATCACATAGAACTACAGCTCTTAAACCTTGACGGACAAAATAAAAGTGCTTCTTCTAAGCATATCTTTGCCCTGAACAAAAAAGATGACAAAAAATAGTAGCTAAATTCAGCGTATAGCTAATCCTTGCATTTGTTGTGCGTTATCTTCTGTTATCTTGTTGGTTTGAATTGTGCTGATAACACCTGCAATGTTACCCTGCAAAGAGTTGAAAATAATAAAATCATACACAGCATATGATCCCAGTACAAATAAGAATGAAAATGAACAAACATCTAAATAGATGAAGCGTTAGCGTGGAAGCAATATGTTGCACTAATTTGTGTTTTGGGTGAGAAGTAAGTTAAGAGCAAGCCTCAGAGGTGTTTGAGAAGGGGGTGTGGGGGTGGGAGGAGAGAGAGGCGGTAGACAAAAAAAAAGTGAATATATGCTCCTAAAATCACGCCTAGAATAAATGATGCAATAATTATACCTTAATTTGAATTATGGTATATAAATGGTAATTTAGTATGCTTAAATGTAATAAACACAAACCTTAAACATTGAGAGTAATAATGTTTCATATATGGTATAGGGATGTAAAAATCCCATTATATTATATATCTTAGCTAATGAATTGATCATTAATATCATTTTGCATGGGGCCAAAAACAACAGATAAATATAATACAGAGAAAATGACACTTTATAGTCACTCTTAAAATAATAGCCAAAAAATATATATTTTGTATATTTATACATAAACTAAATAAATTTAATATTTTATTCGACTACCAAATATAAACAATTTGTGGCACGGGCTATTATTTAAAGGACTGGTACATATTATCCTCTACAAGGACCATGGATCAATTATCTCCAAACCCTACTAGGGGGATTGCTCTGGGCTTTTTTGTTTTTGTCTTTGTAAAAATTATGGGGTATACACTTTTTAAATTAATATTTACTTTTTTATCCAATATTTTTAGTGCTTAACAATAATAGTCACTAGTTTTTAAAATTAATATAAAAAAATTGTGTTACCCTTACTTATATCCCTTTCATGTTAGGGAGATGAATTGTGCGACTGACGCAAGGTTCAGAACCTTCATGCCTGGACAGTTGCTATCACAGTGCTATAGAAATGGGAAAGTAACATTTTTTTTATCCTTATGTTATTGTCTTATTCTTATTTTGGCCCCTGCGGACATAGCATTTTTTATCCCTGGTGCATTTTTTTTTATCGCAGTGCTCATTTTCCTTGGTTCCTTACATGATTATTCGTGAATTTTATTTTCTTATCTAATCTTGTCGTCTTAAGTTTGTATAATAGACAGTCATTAACTTACAGTTAGACGTTCAAAAGTTAAGGTCAAATAGTTCTTAACTTACAGTTACAAGTTCAAAAGTTAAGGACAATAGGTCCTTAACTTTCAAGTTCAAAAGTTAAGGACGCTTGGTCTTGAAGTTAGAGTTGCAAGTTAAAAAGTTAAGGACATATAGCCTTGAAGTCCTTAACTTACAGTTACACATTCAGAAGTTAAGGACAACTAGTCCAAAAGTCCTTAACATACTGTTACAAGTTCAAAAGTTAAGGGCACTTGGTCTTGAAGTTTGAGTTCCAAATTCAAAAGTTAAGGACATTTGGCTTTAGATTTCCAAGTTCAAAAGCTAAGGACGCATAATCCTATAGTCCTGAACTTAGAGTCAAAAGTTAAGGACATGTATTCCTGAAGTCCTGAACTTAGAGTTCCAAGTTCAAAAGTTAAGGACATGTAGTCCTAATGTCAAGGACATGAGCAGAAGGGTATTTTTGTCCGGACAGTTAAAGTTTATTAAACCAGTAGCTAAAGACTAAAGACATTTAAAACACTGACTTTAAAATAAAGACAGGAGCTGCTAGTGCCTATTTGTGCACATCGCCCTTGAGAAAAAGAAAGAGGGGAGGGCGAGGATATATATTAAATTGTTTAGCTAGCTAGCTAGCTAGCTAGTCTCTTTGCAAAATATTTATGACTGGTTACACGTTGACTACCTCTTAGGGCGACTGGATTTCAGCACAAGGCATAGCGGTGATATTGATGGGGTTCAGCCCCCTTGAATCAAGGAAGAGAATTCTTCCTTCCTTATTTTGTTTGTCAAAAATGGCTGCTAATGCAACCCACGTTTTTTTTGTTTTTTATGTCAACTTTGGTGTGCTGCAGTCTGTCAACTTTGGTGTGCAGCAGAAATGAAATCTCAAAGAAGGCGGGCTTGTTGATGCCTATATGATGAGAGCTTCGGCTCTCATTTTTATACCAACAAAAAGAGAGAAAAAAAGAGTAAGGTTTCACAGACAGGATATAAGAAAATAGTCTGTGAGGAAAATAGAGAGTGAGCGATATTGTAGTGAGGTGGAATATCAAAAAAGGGTTATTTCTTTTGAGTGTTGTAGTGGTATTTGGAGTATTTTACTCGGACCTACAAAGTGTAAAATTCCTTACTATAGTGATATCAATTGCTCCTCTCAGGGCCGTGGTTATTCTTGCTAATTACCGTATCTCGGTGCTACATCATTATTCCGCTTTTATTGACATGAATCTTTTTTTTTGGTAGGGGGTTTATTCCCAACAACTAGTATCAGAGCACAGGTTCTGCCTGTTCACTAAAATACTATTCACTATCGATAGTACTATAGTCGGTGAAATTAAAAATGTCTGGAGTAAAGTACGAGGTAGCAAAATTCAATGGAGATAACAGTTTCTCAACATGGCAAAGAAGGATGAGGGATCTGCTCATCCAACAAGGATTACACAAGGTACTAGATGCTGATGCCAAAAAGCCTTATACCATGAAAGCTGAGGATTGTGCTGACTTGGATGAAAGAGTTGCTAGTGCAATCAGGTTGCACTTATCGGATAATATGGTAAATAACATCATTGATGAAGACATTGCACGTGGAATTTGGACAAGGTTAGAAAGCCTATACATGTCCAAAACGCTGACAAATAAATTGTACCTGAAGAAGCAGTTATACGCCGTACACATGGGTGAAGGTATGGATTTTTTGTCACATTTAAATTTGTTTAACGGACTAATCACACAGCTTGCCAACCTCGGAGTGAAAATCGTGGAGGAAGATTTGGCAACAACCATCCTGCACGCTAAGACTACTATTGAGTTGAAAGATGTCACATTGGCTCTTTTACTCAATGAGAAGATGAGAAAGAAGCCTGAAAATCAAGGACAAGCTCTTATCACAGAAGGTAGAGGCAAGAGTTATCAAAGGAGTTTGAGCAACTATGGTAGATCCGGAGCTCGTGGAAAGTCAAAGAATCGATCCAAATCAAAAGCCAGAAATTGCTACAACTGTAATCAACCAGGTCAATTCAAAAGAGATTTCCCAAATCCAAGGAAGGGCAAAGGTGAAACTAGTGGCCAGAAGAATGACGACAACACAGCCGCCATGGTGCAAAACAATGATAATGTTGTCCTCTTTATAAATGAGGAATATGAATGCATGCACCTGTCAGGTCCAGATTCGGAATGGGTGGTTGACACAGCGACATCTTACCATGCCACACCGGTAAGAGATCTTTTTTGCAGATATGTAGCAGGTGATTTCGCCACAGTGAGAATGTGTAACACGAGTTACTCAAAGATTGAGGGGATTGGTGACATTTGTGTATAGATAAATGTCGGATGCACATTGGTTCTAATGGATGTGTGGCGTGTACCTGATTTGCGGATGAATTTGATCTCGGGAATTGCTTTGGACCGAGATGGATACGAGAACTATTTTGCAAATCAAAAGTGGAGATCACCAATGGATCATTGGTGATTGCAAATGGAGTTGCTCGTGGCACGTTATACAGGACAAATGGAGAAATATGCCAAGGTGAATTGAATGCGGCACAAGATGAGATTTCTGCAGATTTGTGGCATAAAAGAATGGGTCATATGAGCGAGAAGGGATTGAAGATTCTTGCCAATAAATCACTTATTTCGTATGCCAAATGTACAACTATAAAACCCTATGACTACTGTTTATTTGGTAAGCAGCATAGAGTCTCATTTCAGACATCGTCAGAAAGAAAATTGAATATACTTGATTTAGTATATTCTGATGTTTGTGGCCCAATGGAAATTGAATCAATGGGCGGTAACAAATATTTTGTTACTTTTATTGATGATGCTTCACGAAAATTGTGGGTTTATATTTTGAAAAACAAAGATCAGGTGTTTCAAGTTTTCCAAAAGTTTCATGCTTTAGTAGAAAGGGAGACATGTCGAAAGCTAAAACGTCTCCGAAGTGACAATGGAGGTGAGTACACTTCAAGGGAATTTAAAGAGTACTATTCAATTCATGGGATCAGACATGAAAAGGCAGTTCCTGGAACCCCACAGCACAATGGCGTAGCCGAGAGGATGAACTGCACTATTGTGGAGAAGATGAGAAGCATGCTCAGAATGGCTAAACTACCTAAGTCACTCTGGGACGAAGCAGTTCAAACAACTTGTTACCTAATCAATAGGAGTCCATCAGTTCCATTGGCGTTTGACATCCCAGAGAGAGTTTGGACCAATAAGGAAGTGTCCTGCTCGCATCTGAAGGTGTTCAGTTGCAGAGCTTTTGCACAAGTACCAAAAGAGCAGAGAACAAAGCTGGATTATAAATTTGTTCCTTACATATTTATTGGATATGGAGATGAAGAGTTTGGTACAGATTGTGGGATCCTGTAAAGAAGAAGGTCATCAGAAGTAGAGATGTCGTCTTCCGAGAAAGTGAAGTTACAATTGTTGCCGATATGTCAGAAAAGGCAAAGAATGGTATAATTCCTAACCTTGTTACTATTCCTTCTACTTCTAACAATCCCACAAGTGCAGAAAGTACGACCGACGAGGTTACCGAGCAGGGGGAGCAACCTGGTGAGGTTATTGAGCAGGGGGTGCAACTTGATGAAGGTGTCGAGGAAGTGGAGCACCACACTCAGGAAGATTAACAACCTTAACCTCTGAGGAGATCGGAGAGGCCAAGGGTAGAGTCATGCAGGTACCCTTCCACAGAGTATGTCCTCATCTATGATGATAGGAGCCAGAATGTCTTAAGGAGGTGCTGTCCCATCCAGAAAAGAACCAGTGGATGAAAGCCATACAAGAAGAGATGGAATCTCTACAGAAAAATGGCATGTACAAGCTGGATGAACTTCCAAAGGGTAAAAGACCACTCAAATGCAAATTGGTCTTTAAACTCAAGAAAGATGGAAACGGCAAGCTGGTCAGATACAAAGCTTGATTGGGGTTAAAGGCTTCGAACAGAAGAGAGGTATTGATTTTGATGAAATTTTCTCACCTGTTGTCAAAATGACTTCTATTCGAACAATTTTGAGCTTAACAGCTAGCCTAGATCTTGAAGTGGAGCAGTTGGATGTGAAAACTGCATTTCTTCATGGAGATTTGAAAGAAGAGATTTATATGGAGCAGCCAGAAGGATTTGAATTAGCTGGAAAGAAACACATGGTGTGCAAATTGAATAAGAGTCTTTATTGATTAAAGCAGGCACGAAGGCAGTGGTACATGAAGTTTGACTCATTCATGAAAAGTCAATAATACATAAAGACCTATTCTGATCCATGTGTATTCTTCAAAAGATTTTCTGAGAATAATTTTATTATATTATTGTTGTTTGTGGATGACATGTTAATTGTAAGAAAAGACAAGGGGTTGATAGCAAAGTTGAAGGGAGATCTGTCCAAGTCATTTGATATGAAGGACTTGGGCCCAGCACAACAAATTCTAGGGATGAAGATAGTTCGAGAGAGAACAAGTAGAAAGTTGTGGCTATCTCAGGAGAAGTACATTGAACGTCATGAAGAATGCTAAGCCAGTCAGCACACCTCTTGCTAGTCATATAAAATTGAGCAAAAAGATGTGTCCTACAACAGAGGAGGAGAAAGGGAACATGGCTAGAGTTCCTTATTCTTCAGCAGTCGGAAGCTTGATGTATGCTATGGTATGTACTAGACCTGATATTGCTCACGCAGTTGGTGTTTTCAGCAGGTTTCTTGAAAATCCTGAAAATGAACATTGGGAAGCAGTCAAGTGGATACTCAGGTACCTGAAGGTACCACGGGAGATTGTTTGTGCTTTGGAGGATCTGATCCAATCTTGAAGGGATATACAAATGCTGATATAGAAAGTGATATTGACAACATAAAATCCACTACTGGATATTTGTTTACATTTTCGGGGGGAGCTATATCATAGCAGTCTAAGTTGCAGAAGTGTGTTGCACTTTCAAAAACTGAAGCAGAGTACATTGCCGCTACAGAAACTGGCAAGGAGATGATATGGCTCAAACGGTTCCTTCAAGAGCTTGGATTGCATCAAAAGGAGTATATCGTCTATTGTGATAGTCAAAGTACAATAGACCTTAGCAAGAACTCTATGTACCATGCAAGTACCAAACATATTGACGTGAGATATCATTGGATTCGAGAAATGGTAGATGATGAATCTCTAAAAGTCTTGAAGATTTCTACAAGTGAGAATCTCGCAGATATGCTGACCAAGGTTGTACCAAGGAACAAGTTCGAGCTATGTAAAGAACTTGTCGGCATGCATTCAAACTAGAAAACAGTGCTATCTCCTCTAGATAAATAGGACTGGAGGGGGAGATTGATAGGGTCCAGCCCTCTTGAATCAAGGAAGAGATTTCTTCCTTCCTCATTTTTTTGTCAAAAATGGCTGCTTATGCAACCCACGTTTTTTTTTGTTTTCTCTGTTAACTTTGGTGTGCTGCAGTCTGTCAACTTTGATGTGCTGCAGAAATGAAATCTCAAAGAAGGCGGACTTGTTTATGCCTATATAATGAGAGTTTCGGCTCTCATTTTTATACCAACAAAAAGAGAGAAAAAAGAGTAAGGTTTCACAGACAGGGTATAAGAAAATAGTCTGTGAGGAAAATAGAGAGTGAGCGATATTGTAGTGAGGTGGAATATCAAAAAAGGGTTATTTCTTTTGAGTGTTGTAGTGATCTTTGGAGTATTTAACTCGGACCTACAAAGTGTAAAATTCTTTACTATAGTGATGTCAGTTGCTCCTCTCAGGGCCGTGGTTTTTTTCCTTATTCAGAAAGGGTTTTCCACGTAAAAATCTTGGTGTCGTTGTTACTCTTTTATTCTTGTTAATTACCGTATCTCGATGCTACATTATTGTTCCGCTTTTATTACCGTAAATATTATTTTGGTAGGGAGTTTATTCCGAACAGATATTCTGATCAATGGTCACAAACAAAAACTTTCTTATGGAACATCTGTAAGATAACTAGCCTTCAGCTAAATAATTAAGATTATAACTATTTAAGTTTTCTTTCTATTAATTAACGTCTCCTTAATCAATCGTTTCCTTGTGATAATTGTAAAAATTAGAATTCATCGTAATTTTTCCTATAAAACCAGGCTTACGTAACTCAAGATGAAATGTTGATAGCAACACCAACGGTTAAAGAAGCAGTGTACTACTCATCATAACTTCAACTGCCAGATTCTCTGACAAAAGCAGAGAAGAAAAGAATAGCAGAGAAGAGTATAAAGGAGATAGGGATACAAGATGCTACGAACACAAAAATTGGAGGAATTAGTGGGGGAGAAAAGAAGAGATTAAGCATTTGCATGGAGACCAAAACTTCTTTTCCTTGACGAACCAAGCAGTGGCCTTGACAGTGCTGCATCTTATTATGTGATTAGCAGAATTTCACGTCAAAGATTTGGAAAAACCATTATTGCATCCATATACTAGTGCTGAAGTTTTTAACCTCTTTCAAAACCTGTGCCTTTTGTCCTCAGGAAAAATGGTATATTTTGGTCCAGCTAGTGCAGCAATTGAGGTAAAATGCAAGCTCGCGCGCTATATATATATTTATATACACCCAATGTCTCTTATTCCTAGGAGATCTTCCCCCACTATTTATTCTGGTGTGAATTGGCAGCCATGCTTATATTTTCGCAAAACTCTATATATTCTGCTGTGAATTGGCAGACATACTTATATTTCTTGGTTTTAATAGGGCTCCTTACAATTATAGTTTCTATCTACTATTATCTATAAATAATAAAATTACTAATAACTTATTCAAGATTGTTTAGCTTTAAATCTCTCTTTTTATTTTCTTTTATGATAGTTTTTTGCATCAAATGGTATTCCTTGCCCGCCTCTTCAAAATCCACCGGATCATTTTCTTAAAACAATAAACAAAGACTTTGATGAGGTATGTCATTTGTATACACTTCCCTTTTCTAAGAGAGAGGCCAATGTTTGCTTTTTATTGATTATCTTGCCTTCTGTTCATAAATAATTATAGGATATTGAGCAAGGCTCATCAGCTGGAAGAAAACCTACCGAAGTAGTAGATCTTCTCATAAATTCATTTGAGAGCTACCATAAAGTTCAGAATCATGTTGTAGAAATATGTCAACGGGTAAGAAAAAAAAACCTATTAATGAAAGAAGTATTGCTTGTTTGGCATGAGAAAGTAGATCTATAACACTCATTAGTATATTATTTTCAGGGTGGTGAAGTATTGGAAAAAAGAAGCCATGCCAATTTCACTACACAATGCCTAGTGTTGACAAGGAGGTCAGCTGTGAACATGTTTCGGGATCTTGGCTACTATTGGATGCGATTAGCTACTTATATAGCCCTTGCTTTAGGTATTTGCTCCATCTACTATGACGTTGACACGAGCTATCGTTCAATCAAGGTACATACAATATGATCAGGATATAGAATTTTCTTACGAAATTTTAGAAATTTCTTCGTTAATTCTCAAAGTATGTCAGTACAATAAACTTCTTAATTGTCACATAGTTTAATGAATCGTAACTAGGTTTTAAATATTGATTTTTATGAAAGAGGTTTTATGGTGGCTTTCATTGTTTCATTTATGACATATATGGCAATTGGTGGATTCCCTTCATTTGTGGAGGACATGAAGGTATATTTCTTTTTTTTTATTACGTTTTATGTAGATGACTAATTAAGTTAATAACCTCGGGAAAAATTGCAGGTATTTCAACGAGAAAATTTGAATGGGCATTATGGATGGTTTGCTTTTGTAATAAGCAACACACTTTCTTCAATACCATACTTGATATTGAGTTCATTGGTTCCAGGTGCTATTGCATATTTCATTACTGAATTTCAAAGTGGATTTGGCCATTTCAGCTACTATACTCTGATCCTCTTCACTTGCATGATGATAGTCGAAACCCTAATTTCCTTTCAAAAGTATGCTTACCAACGTATGCATAAGAATGAATTTGAAGGGTTAAAGTTTACGGATAATCTAAATGGAAATAATCAGACAATGAGTGGAGAAGATGTCTTAAGAGATATGACAAGTAGAAATGACATACTCAAAATGGATAGACCTTGCCATTTTGGTAGGAACGTTAATTTTGTATCGTTTGGTGTTCTTTCTGATTATCAAGACAAGGGAAAAGGTCATGCATGTAGTGAAAAGATCCATATCAAATCTATCAAATCAAAATAGACAAATCATGACTAAGGCCGTAGCTGCCTCACGGAAAGCCATTGACTCACTTCATCTAGTGAAATTCCTACCAATAAAGCATAAGATGTAGTTCGTTTAGTTCCTCGCGATTTGGTGGTTTTATCATTTCTCAACTTGTAATAACTAATATAGAGTTTTTTCAGAACATTAATTTAGTTCATTTTTTTCCGTTTATTCGGGAAAATTAATATGTTTTTTAATTATGAAAATTACATCTCTTTCCCAAACCTCGCTTGAAGAATTTTATTGGGTATGTTATTGTTGTGTGAAAATTACTTCTTAGACATTACGAAACAAATCTAATTAGCATTTTAAAAAATGGATCACGACTTTATTATTATTAACAATACAAGTAAAATTGATATTTTTACTAGGGAACTAGATCTTTTTTTGTATGCTAAAAATAAATTTATGTAAACAAAATAACATTTTCAATAAGGACATTCCACCAACAAGAATAAGAAAAATAAAAATTATATCTTCAATAAATAAGTTATACACAGGAGAAGAAGCCATTAGCATCGAAATTTAGCATGGGACTACAGCTCCCTAGCTAATATACACTGCAGCTAGAGAAGTCCTATTTCCTTGCATTTTTTTTTCGATTAAAAATTTAATCACAATATAGCTAGGAATTAGCTAAGGACTATTACTTGCTAAATGATAGCTAAAGATTTTTCCTAGCAAAATTTATAACTAATAATATACTTTGACACGGTAAATCAAATGTATCGTAGCAGAATCAAAACATAAACGTACAATGTTCAAATTGGGGCTATAGAGGGGTAGGCAGGTGCCACGATCGGAAATTTCCACCTTCGGGGCTGTGATGGCGCCTACCATTTCACATGCTAAGCAAGCAAATGTTAGAGGATTTTAATCCTATTTTATCAATTTCAATAAACAAAATCTACTAAACCGAAATGAAACTAGAACTGAATGCAGAATAACGTAAAACACAATAATATTTGATGTAACTCTGATCTGGAGTCATAACTCACGAGCTTCTAGAATTTTTACAAATAGGGTTTAAAATAAGTACAACTGTCTTGAAAGAAAATGAACAGTAAAATAAGGGAAGTGGAGGGGGACTTCAAAGTCTGCGGATGCCAACAGATCTACATCAAGTCTCCAAAACAACTCCAAGCTGAAATGCCTCACGGATAGCTGGGAACTGTACTAAAATTTGCACACGAAGTGCAGAGTGTAGTATGAGTATAATCGACCCCGTGTCCTTCATAAGTGTCGAGCCTAACCTCGACGAAATAGTGACAAGACTAAGACAAAAGACCACGCAAATAACCTGTGCAGATAACAATATATGTACAAGATAAAAACAGATAAAGGCTAAACATGACTATTGAGAGGGGACATACGAAGGAGGTCCAAGATATGGTAATTACAACAGAAATGATAACCAGAATAGTCAATATGCATTTAACCAGTAAATGAACAATACAATGAATAAAACTGCACGGCATCACCCTTCGCGCTTTTACTTTTAACCTCACAATAAAACAATAATATGTGACGACAACACCCTTCGTGCTTTTACTTTTCCTTACATTTTTAATCAATTGATACAGTACGACATCACCTTTCGTGCAATAACTCTCAAAAATATGGCATGACATCACTCTTCGTGCATTAGCTCTCACAATATGGCACGACATCACCCTTCGTACATTTACAATCAAATATGATACGACATTATCCTTCGTGCATTAACACTCTCCCTTACCATATAATAACTAGGAGATGGAATGAACAAGAACAAGCCTTACGTCAAAATAGTTCCACAATACCAACCGCAACTTTAGAAATAATACTCGATTATCACAACACCCCCATAAATGCAGAAAAGAATGATCAATTTGATATGCAACTAGTCCAAGAATGGATAACATGATGAAAGTAGGCAATAAAAAAGAAACACATCTCACCCACATGCTCTAACCCAACAACAATGCATAATTACTTGTCACATCACATATACATTGTACTCAACATCAAAACATATAACAAATAGGCAACAAGTCCTGAATTCTCAAGTCAAGGTTAAACACGACACTTACCATGCTCCCAGATCAGCTCAAAGTTCAACCACAAGTTTGCTTTTCAAACAAGCCTTCGAACCGATAGAATCTAGCAAATTACCAATCAAACGATTCACATTAAGGATTAGGAACTATTTGTAAAGATTCAACTTAGATCATTATTGAAAAAGCCAATTAAAGTAAACTACTGGGCCCGCTTGGTTCAAGCCTGAAATTTGGACCAAAATCTGATTACTCATTCCCCCAAGCCCGGTTATGTGATTTGTTTATGAATCCGACCTCAATTTGAGGTCTAAATCCCAATTTTACAAAAATTTCTAATTCTACCTAAACTTCCAATTTCCACCATGAAAGCACTAGATTTTATATTGAAATCTTATGAAATAAAATGAAAGATTGAAAAACAATAGGTTAGAATCACTTACCAATGATTTGGGAAAGAAGGGTTCTTAGGAAAACCGCATCTCGGGTTTTCTTGTTTTGAAAATTTTAAGATGAGAGACAATCCCTTCTAACTCCTACTTGTTCTGTTACAGATGTCGCAATTGCAAACCCCGGAAAATGCAAAAAATACCTCGCTAATGAAAGTCTTCGCACCTCTGCTTTCATCACATTTGCGATGAAATTTTCACCAATGCGAACTCTGATCTCCCTGCACATCCGATCAGTCATTGAGATTGTGATCCTTGCTGACTCAGGCACATTCGCAAATGCAAAGAAGTTGCTCGCAAATGAAGGCCTGACAGGATTTTGGAATGTTCACAAATGCGAACACTAATTTTGCAATCGTGAGATCAGAGACCAGCATCAGAAACTGAAGAATACCAGATGAGTTTTCTAAGTCCAAACCACTCCGTAGCGTACCCGAAACTCACCTGAGCCATGGGGGCTTAAAATCAAACATGCACACAAGACCAAAAATATCATACGAGCTTGCTCGCATGATTAAATCCCAAAAATAACACTTAGAATTATGAATTAGACTCCAAATCAAATGAAATGTTCAAAAAAACTCATGAACTTATATTATAACAACTTGACTTCCGAATCACGTCAAACCAACTCTGTTTCTCATTAATTTCGGCAGGAAAATCATAAATATAGTAATGGACATATACCAAATTCAGGAACCAAAATACGGACCCAATATCAATAAAGTTAAATATTGGTCAAACTTTTAGATTGATTAAGCCTTCAAACTTCAATTTTTTCACAAAATAAGATAACTCGAGCTAGGGATCTATGAAATTCGTTCCGGGCATACTCCTAAGTCCCAAGTCACATAATGGACATATTGGGACAGTCAAAATGTACATCCTGGTTCATTTCCTCAAAACGTTGGCCAAAGTCAACTCAAATGAATTTTAAGGCATATTTTTCATATTTTATCAGTTTTTTGCATAAAAGCTTTCCAGAAAAATATATAGACTATGCAAGTACACCGAAGAAAGCTAAAATGAGATATTTTAGGCTTCAAAACATAGAATTATGTTCTAAAACTCTAGATGACCTATCGAGTTATCACATTCTCCACCTTTAAAATAACCATTCATCCTCGAACGGACATAGAACAATACCTGGACTGGTAAAACGGTGTGGATATCTACTCTGCATATCCAACTCGAACTCCCAAGAAGATTCCTCTACTAGCTGATGACCTCTCCACTGTACTCGAACTGAAGGATAAATCTTAGATCTCAACTGATGAACCTGCTAGGCTAGAATAGCCACTGGCTCCTTCTCATAGGTCAAATCCTTATCCAACTAGATAGAGCTGAAATCTAACACATGGGACGGATGACAGTGATACTTCCAGAGCATGGACACATGGAACACTTGATGGACTGCCGATAAACTAGGTGGAAATATGAGCTTGTAAGCCACCTCAACCACTCTCTAAAGAATCTCAAAAGGTCCGATAAACCTAGGCCTCATCTTTCCCTTCTTTCCAAACCTCATCACGCCTTCATGGGTGAAACTAGAGCAATACCCTCTCTCCGACCATGAATGCAACATGATGAACTCTACGGCTGGCATAACTTTTCTGCCTTAACTGAGTTGTGCAAAGTCAATTCTAAAAAATCTTGACCTTATTCAAGGCATCTTGTACCAATTTTGTACCCAATAACCGAGCATCCCCTAGCTCGAACCATCCAACTGGAGATCGACAACGACTCTCATATAATGCCTCATAGAGAGCCATCTGAGTTCTCGACTGGTAGCTGTTGTTGTCGGCAAACTCTGCAAGTGGAAATAATTAATCCTAAGAATCTCTTAAGTCTATAACACAAACGCGGAGCATATCCTCTAATATCTGAATAACGCACTCGGACTGTCCGTCTATCTAAGGATGAAATAATATTCTCAGCTGAAAATGCATGTCCAATTCACATTGCATTGTCCTCCAAAAGTGCGAGGTGAACTGCTACCTTGATAATAAATCATAGTCATGGGCACACCATGAAGACGAACGATCTTGCGGACGTAAATCTCAGCCCACCGCTCCAAAGACTAGATACTGCCACAAGAATGAAATGCGTTGACTTGGTCATTTTTTCCACAATGACCAAAACTAGGTCGAACTTCCTTTGAGTCTGTGGGAGACCAACAACAAAATCCATAATGATACGCTCGTGCTTCCACTCAAGAATCTCTAACTTATGAAGCAAACCACCAGGTCTCTGATGCTTATACATTACTTGTTGACAATTTAGACACCGAGCTACATATGAAACTATACCCTTCTTAATCCTCCTCCACAAGTAATGCTGCCGCAAATCTTGATATGTCGTGGTAGCACCTGGATGAATAGAATATCGGGAACTGTGGACCTCCTCAAGAATCAACTCATGAAAAACATATACATTAGGCACACAAACACGACCCTGCATCCTCAAAACTCCATCATTTCCAACGCTAACCTTCTTGGCACCACCACGCCGTACTGTGTCCCTAAGGACAAGCAAATGAGGGTCATCATACTACCACTCCCTGATGCGCTCAAATAAGAAAGACCGAATGACTGTACAAGCTAGAATACAACTAGGTTCTAAAACATCCAACCTCACGAAGTGATTGATAAAAGCTAGAACATCTAATACAAGAGGTGTCTCAATGACTGGAATGCACGCAAGGCTGACCATGCTCACTACCTTTCTACTCAATGCATCGGCCACTACATTGGCTTTCCCAAAATCATACAAGTTGGTTATATCATAGTATTTGAAAAACTCCAACCACCTTCTCTGCCTCAAATTGAGATCCTTTTGTCTGAACAATTACTGCAAACTCCGATGATCCGTGAATACCTCACACAACACACCGTAAAGATAATGCCTCTAGATTTTTGGCGCATGAACAATGACTGCCAACTATAGATCGTGAACATTGTAATTTTTTTATGGACCTTTAACTTCCGCGATGCATGTGAAATCACCCTGGCATCCTGTATCAGCACTGATCTGAGCCCAACAGGAGATGTGTCACAATACACCATATAAGATCCCAAACTTGTAAGCAATACCAACACCGACACCGTAGTCAAGGAAATCTTGAGCTTCTAAAAGCTTGCATCACACTCGTTTGACCATCTGAATGGGGCACCCTTCTGGGTTTACCTGGTCAATAGAGCTACTATAGATGATAACCCTTCCACAAACCGATAATAATAACCCTTCAAACCTAAGAAACTCCAGATCTCCGTAGCCGAAGTGGTTCTAGGCCAGTATTGAACTACCTCAATCTTCTTAGGGTCCACCTGAAAGCCCTTTACTGATACAAAGTTCCCCAACAAAGAGACTGAGTCCAACCAAAATTTGCATTTTTAAAACTTGGCATATAATAGGTTGTCTCTTAGAGTCTCAAGTACGATTCGAAGATGTTGCTCACGCTCCTCTTGACTGCGGGAATAGATCAAGATATCATCAATAAACGCAATAAAAAGGAATCCAGATAGGACTTGAACACCCGATTTATCAAATCCATAAATGAGGCAGGGGCATTTGTCAGCCCAAATGACATCATTAAAAACTCATAATGCCTATACCGAGTTCGAACAGCTATATTAAGGACATCGGATGCACTAATACTTAGTTGATTGTAGCCTGATCTCGAATCAATCTTTGAAAACACCTTGGCACCCTGAAGCTAATCAATTAAGTCATCAATCCTTGGTAATTAATACTTGTTCTTGATTGTGACTTTGTTCAACTACCAGTAATATATGCACGTCCTCATCGATCCATCTTTCTTATTCACAAACAACATGGGTGCACCCCAGTGTGAGACGCTAGGTCTAATGAAGACCTTATCAAGAAAATCTTTCAACCTATCCTTCAATTCTTTCAAATCTCTCAGGGTTATATGGTATGGCAAAATAGAAATAGGTCGAGTGCCCAGAACCAAGTCAATATAAGAGTCAATATCCCTTTTAGGTGGCATCCCCGGAAGGTCGGCAAAAAGCACTTCTGGAAACTTACAATCAACTCGTACTGAATCCATGGAAGGAACCTTCGAACTATAATCTCAGACAGAAGCGAAATAAACTAGACACCCTTCTCGACCATACATATGCCGATCCTTCACATAAGAGATAACCCTACTTGTAGAATGACCAAAAGTCCCTTGCCACTCTAATCGAGTCAACCTCGGCAAAGCTAATTTCACCATCTTGGCGTGACAATCTAATATAGAATGATAAGGTGACATCCAATCCATACCAAAGATTACATCAAAATCTACCATATCGAGAAGTAGAAGATCTATGCTAGTCTCAAGACTCTTGATGGTAACCACACATGAACGATAAACACGATATACAATAATAGAATCTCCCACCGGTGTGGACACATATACGGAACACTCAAACAATCATGAGGCACAAACAAATATGAAGAAAAATAGGATGACACATCGGAATAAGTAGAGGTCGGATCAAATAGATCTGAAGAGTCTCTATGGAAAATTGAAATTGTATATATAATAACAACATCAGATGACTCTACCTTAGGCATGGCTGGAAAAGCATAGCATCGCGGCTGGTCCCCACCACTATGAACTACACCTCTAGGATAGGCTCTAGTTAGCTAGGCTCCACCTCTAGCGGCATGACCTTTGCCTCTAATAGCGTGACCTCCACCTTTAGCTGTGTGACCCCTACCTCTAGCTGGAAAAGCGGGCGGTGAAGCACCCATTGTCGGGACTATGGCACAAGAATCCCGATGTTGTAAGTTGCTTGATGCCCGAGGAAACAAATCTAGCAATGTACATCAGATCACCACAAGTATAACGGGACCCTGGTTGTTGTGACTGCTGACCATGAAACTAACTCTGTCGATATGAGAACCAACCGGAAAACTCTGGAGTAGAGGTGCACTAAATAGGAGCTGGTGGTGCACTATATGCTAGCTTTTTGGAATAACACATATGAGGGAAATGACCACCCGAAGAATTATGGGATACATGGAGTTCTTAATGGAATGGCCTGGGAGGATATCCTCTACCATAAGTACCCCTGCCTCTAGATGTGGCACTACTGAACCCCCCGGAATGATGAGGCCTCTTGTCAGACCCCTGACCTCCCCCTGTGCAAGAACCATCTCGACTCGCCTAGCAACAATAGCAATTGTTTTAAAAAACAAATCTCACTCCTGATCTCCTTGGCCATCTGCAACTTGATAGCCCAAGTGGGTCCCTGAATAAACCTCCCCACCTCTCTCTCTCTTTCTCTCTCTCTCTCTCTCTCTCTCTCTCTCTCTCTCTCTCTCTCTCTCTCTGTCTGTCTCTCTCTCTCTCTCTCTCTCTCTGTCTTTGTAGGAACCAGAAGAATAGCACGATAGGCCAGATCCACAAAATGGGTCTTACATTGAGTGACTGGGGTACTGCCCTACTAGAGATTCTCAAACCGCCTACGATATTCCTCTCTTAGTATGATAGGAAAGAACTTCTCAAGAAATAGCTGATTCATCTTCAACTTGATATTTTCCTTTGCTGTAGCACCATAATTCCTCAACCCAGGCTTAGTATACGAGACCCCAGCATAAAACTACACTAACTAAGACCCATAAGCCGCTGAATACTCTCTCAAATATTCCCAAAAGCACCACATTCTAGGATACTCTGAAGAACATCCTACGAATCCAAATCTGTTACCTTTACTTTTCTGACACTGATACATAGAATCCCACAATTGACATAGGAACACCACAAGTATTGACCTCTTCCAATGAAAACAACCGTTTCTAACCACATATGCAACTTTAGAATACTCAATTGATGTATACAGATGGTTTAACACATTAGAAATATTCTCGCAAGTCATTCACTCTTATTCAAAATGCAATTTACTTGACCCAACGAACAGAACCACACGTGCCTCGTTGGAATTCCGATACCGCAAAATGTAATACTCATCCCAATACAGCCAAGACACTTCCTGCTCTGCACCGAGCATTCTATACCAACAACAACTCTAGACATTCCGTGATTCTCATACCCTATGAAGCATAATTTAGCCTTTGTCAAAATTTCCTTTAATCTATCCATATCTAATTCACTCGCACGTCACAAACTGGAACAAACATAGCACTTAACTATGAAATCAATTGCTCACAACAGACTTCCCCACTTGGATCGAAGCCATAGATCAAGATGCACTCAATAACTCATAAAAATTTTACTCTATTGATGCCACAATACCATAGTGAGATTAAACTCATATCATTTATAAATTTGTGAAAACACCGATCATCTAGTATTGTAAATCTTCTACAAATGTCGCATTTGATCCCAGCACAGTTAAGCCCACTCTCTTAATTGACCGAAATTTCAGATTTCAACACGTACCTTTCAATTACACGTGAGATCTTCTAACATACACATAGGGATCACACCACTTCGGAACACTCCACAGGCGATAACCCACATGCTTCTCATCAATATAAGATTTTTGTATACCTTCCACCGTCATAAAATGTTCGCGGTCACTTAGTCTTCCTGAGTTTGAACTCATACCGCAACATGAAATTTACTTCACTCCCGACTAGAAGACACGAAAAGATCCTTCACGCTCCCATAACGCGAAGCTACACATCCAATCACAATGGAAATCATACACTTAATAGTTCATCTATCACCCAGCAGACCTTCCTCGTTACTTCCAAGTCACATAAATATATCTCGCAGTACCAACATACTCATCACATAGCTATCCAGCTGTCATTCCCACTAATAGGGATAATACCGAACATATAAGTCCAAAACACTTGCTCACACAATTGGCACCTTGGTGCTTAAGCCATAGTTAAAGGTCCGGCCTCAAGTCCTTTAGACTGGTCCAACGTCAACCTCATAGAGCTCACATCTCGCCCCTCGATCAAGGAATCACAAGACATCATGACACAACTGATATTGAGCGCTCATATGCGACTGTGAATGCGTGGAAAGGATTTCAAGAGTTACATTTTAAGCTGAATCAAGCATGCACGATAAGAATTCAAGAATGCAAAGTTTTCCAAAAGGTTTTGCAGCCTCTCGAGAATCAATAGAGATGTCTCCGTACTGATCCGCGAGACTCTACTAAACTCGCTCATGACTCATGAGACCTATGTATCCTAGGCAATGATACCAACTTGTCATGACCAAAATCCCGATACGATCGTGGTGGCGCCTCTTATGAAGACAAGACCAGCTAACCAAACCCTGTGACTTTCCAGAATAACTAAAAGTAATAGAAAATATTAATATGATTAAATAACCACAATTCAAACGGAAGATTTCTCATTTAAGTGCGGAAAATAACCCAAAACATAGCCCAAACTGGGGTGTCACAAGTCACGAGCATCTATAAGAGTCTAAATACAACAACAAGGCTTGTAATATACAGAATAGGATTTATACTTAAAGGAACAAATGCGGTGTCGCGAACACTGGCGGCCACCTTGCTAAACTCCAATAACTAAATCTGCAATGAGCTCAAAACCCGCTACCGGATGAACAAATACATGTATCTGCACACGAGGTGCAAATAGTAAAGTGAGTACTCCAAATGAGTGAGTAATAAAGGTAAATAACAACTGAGTAGTAAGAAATCACGTAAGCAAACCAAGTTGCTGTATAGAAGCAGTGAAAACCCCCTTTTGAGTAACAACAGCGAAGCGGTTAAATCTTTGATCTTAGCTCAGTTTAAACCTCTCTTGAAAATGACTTTTTCTGCAAAACAATTAGTGCAGATAGGCACAGAATTCCGCCCCTTGGGCACAACTCTCAGTTATCAGATAATTCCAGAATATCAGGTAAATAGTGCAAGAAGTAGCACAAACAACAGATAATGGCAGACAACTGAAATAAAGTGAACACATAAAATAGTACATGTATCGCTGCGGTGCAGCCCAATCGATATATCGGTACAGCGTGTAGCCCGATCCACGTAAAGTAGACGGTGCTCATTGGGTGTGCAGACCTCAGGAGGGGCCCCTTACGGCCCAAGTGCAATATCAAGACATCTTCTGGCATAAATTCTAGGCCCTCGTCCTCATATCAGTATCAGTATAACACTATTGCGCCGTGCAGCCCGATCCAAAAGTATCCTCACAACACAGGCCCTGGGTTTTACTAGTCAAAAATCACATAAGCCTCTCGGGCAATAGTAAAATATGCTGCTCAGCCCAAAAATAGTATTGGAAATATCATTTCAAGCATTAATGCGAAATAAAGTTGGCTAAGTTTTGAAAACAGTGAGAAATACATGACTGAATTCGAGTATAAAACCAAAACAGTGAGGAAATATCAACAACCATCCCCGAAGGGGTTCAAATAATTGAAAGGAAGCCCGAATATAGCAATCAACCCAAATCATGATGATAACAAATAAGTTTTAGTCAAATATCCGGTAAAAATCATCAATCGGCATGGACCTAGTCACAATCCCCAGTAGTTAAAGACCTAGCGCTCATCATCCAGCGCGTGTCTCACCTTAATATAGCACTACGATGCGCAATCCGGTATTTTAAATCCTCAAGATATTATTTACAATAATTACTCACCTCGATCTGATCTAAACTCTAGCTCGCCATGCCTTGCCCACATGAATCGGCCTGCGGATTCTCCAAGTCTAGCCACAATCAGTACATAATCCTTAAAATATGCCAAGGGAACAAAGCCCACTTGTAAATATTCCATTTAACATCAAAATCCTAAAATTTTCTCAAACCCGGCCCCTGGGCCCATGTTTCGAAATTCGATAAAAATCATAAAATCTGACAACCCATTCAACTACGAGTCCAACCATACCAAAATTGCTAAATTCCGCTAAAATTTGGCCTTCAAATCTTCAAATTTTATTTTCAAATTTCTAGGTCCAAATCTCCAGTTTACACCTCAAAAACATGTAATCTAGTCGGATTATTCGATAATAATTCAATATTATAGAGTAGAAATGATTGCAAGTGACTTACCTCAACTTTTCCCATGATTTCTTGCTCAAAAATAGTCCCAAGTCGTGTTCATTCACACAAAAAAACGTCAAAATGAGAAAAAAATAGAACAGCACAAATATACTCGATTTAGGTCGCTAAAAGCCATTTCCGATCACTAAAAGTACCAAATATGGTCGCTAAAAGGTGCACTGCAGATCTGATGCACCAACAATCTTTAATTTCACTAAAAAGGCTCTAATTCTATCATACAAACTCGAAATTTGATGATTCTTATTGCTATGAGTCACAAATAATGATATGAACACAGTCCTTTAATCGAAACTCAATTCGAAGCTCGTTTGCTGAGTGAAATACCCATTTTGATTGTTAAATAATTAACTCATGTTTCGCGTAAAAAACCCAATCGGAACTTGATAAAATTAAACCAAACATTTCAGATCACTACTATAATTCATTGTTAACATTCCGGAAGTATCGAAATCAAATTTCGATCTCTAGAAATAAAAATGGACCTTTGGATCATTACATGCTTATGCTCAAAACGGCAAAATCTTCCAAAAGCTCCTCCAAGACTTATCCGAGCCTCATGAGACCCCGACCAAATATGCCAACACATCCCATAATATTATTCAAACTTGTTCCAACCTTCGAAATGCAAAAAAAATATTAAAACATCGAATCACCTTCGGATTGAAGCCTAAGAATTCAAAAGCTTTCGAATTACTCTTTTGATAAAAAACCCGACCATACGACGTCCAAATGACATGAAATTTTGTAAACACATCTCAAATGACATAATGAAGCTACAAAAACTCTCGAATTCCATTCTGTCCCTCTGATCAATATTTCACCCATCAACCGAAATTCGCTAAAATACTAACTTTGCAAATTCAAGCCAAATCCTTCCACAATCTTTTAAATTGAATTCTGATCGCGTTACTAATTCATTAATCACCCAACGAAGCTAGTCAAATCATAAAAATTGTGATCCGATCGCATATACAAATAAGTCAACTATTGGTCAAACTTTTCAAATTCAAAGCTTTCAACTGAGACTGTTCCTTCAAATTCATTCTGATTTTCCTAAAAACCAAAGCTACCGATCTACATTGGTCATAAAACATCACACATGGTAAGTCATATTGAAGAAATGATGATCAAAGTGCAAAAGCTTTAAAATGACCAGTTGGGTCGTTACAGTAGTCTAGGAGAAACTTTTGAAGATCCTTATGTGAAATCCCATTTTCATCATAATCTTAAATGTCACTACTTATGATCAACTTTATTATTAAGATTAATAAAAATATGCCTTGAATAAATTCGAAACGAGCATTCACCAGAAACTCAACTCGACTTGTTTCAATTCTTGGCTGATCATCTATTTCTCTAGCCATTAAATCTTAAATCTTGTTGGTGCAGGATATTAAAGCTTACTCGTGTCTTCCTCTTGCCATGGTTTACTAAACAAGCTTACAAAATTAAAAATGACATAATATCTTAATGAAACTAGGCTCCAACAGAAAACAAGCTTGCCTACTAAATATTTAGTAACGTTCTGCAAGATGTATTACTAAAGTTACAATTAATGCTTCAACAATATAAATAACAAAATATAACATAAAAATAATAAGAAACAAGTCAAGCCTGTGAACCTAAAACTTAATTGTTATTGGTAAACAGAAACATTAAGCCTTTGTCCTATGAAGCAAGAAACGTTCCTGCTTTCTTTTTATGTACTGAAATCATCCGAAGATAGACCATTTTCACTTTATCAGACCGAACTAATGAGATATGGTAACTACATCTACACCAAGAAATATATTTTCTCAATAAAGCAAAAGCAAGCATAGAAGCCTATTGTTTCTGTTAGCATAAGGTAATCTATTTTTGCCTATTTTGCATTCTTATTGTTTGCCTTATTATTATTATTATTATTATTATTATTATTATTATTATTATTATTAATATTATTATTATTATTATTATTATTATTATTATTATTATTATTATTATTATTATGAGGCACTAGGATATGATACAAGAATATATCCCCAGGACTACTGTTGTAACGACCCGACTGGTCGTTTACTATTTAGAACTCGTTCCTATAAATAAAAACTTCTTACGATTTCTTTACCTAAATTACGATGTGCGGGGGGGGGGGGGGGGGGGGGGCGATTAGTTCGCAAGATTGAAGACTTTTGAGTGAAAATAAAACCAATTATTTCCTTAAGGTGTTCTTAAATGGCCAAATTTGATTTAAGTCAACTTTCTTGGGAAACAGACCTGGATTTGTGATTTGACAGTCCCAGAAGGTCTGTGGAAAAATATGGGACCTGGGCATATGCTCGGAATCGAATTCCGAGGTCCCTAGCCCGGGTACGATTTTTTATGTAAAATTGTTAAATTGGAGTTTTATGGAATTAAAGAATCTAACTATTTATTGAAAACTTAGGTATCGGGTTCGGATTTCGGTTCTGAAACTTAGTACAAGTCAGAAATATCATATAAGACCTACTCGTAAAACTTGGTTCAATCCGAATAGTTTAAGGGTGTTTTGACCCGTTGATAGGAAGTTAAGAACTTGAAGCTCATTAAGTTTGATCAATCGGTTTTGGGGTCCGATTCCTTGATTTAGTGTTGTTTTGAGAGTTTTGAGGTTGCGATTAGGTCCTCCTCGTGATTTCAGACTTGTCGGTATGTTCGGGCGGGGCTCGGGAGCCCCGAGCGTCTAATGATCAAGGTTCGAGCGAAGTTAGATTTTTAAAAGGCAACATCATCTACTTCAGTCAAAAGCGCTTCTGCGGCTCTTGGACTGCAGAAGTGGTCTAGTGGACGCGAAAGCGAAAAGGGGGAAAGGTAGGGAATTCGCAGAAGCGGCCATGGGGACCGCAAGCGCTGTCCCGCCTTTGCGAACAATTGAACGCAGAAGCGGTCTGGCCAGCTCTTCCCCAAACCGCAAAAGCGGCTATTTAACCATACAAGCGGACTCCGCCGATGCGAGAAAATGCCCGCATAAGCAAAAATCGTTGGGGCACTGAGTTTATTAAATACGAACTCCAACCCCTTTTCTCTCATTTCTCATTCGATTTTGGGACGATTTGGGAGCTTTCAAAGAGAGGGTTTCAACATAACATCACAAGGTAAGTAATCCCCACTCACTCTTGGTTTAAATACATAAACATTACATAGATTTAACACTAAAAATCAAATAAAATCAAAGGTTAGAGCTATACCTAGAGTTTGGATAAAGTTATAATTTAACTACCTAATTAGCCATGTAACGAACTAAATTTTACATATTAGTAATCCTTAGGTTATGGAGAATATTTTCCTTTGAAAAATCTTGGAATCCAGGCACGTGGGCCTGGGGTCGGAATTTAGAAAAGTTGCGGGAAAGGTTGGAAAATCATTTAATTAGTTGGAATTCAACTTTGTGAGTACTTATTGACTAGTTCTTACTTTATTTAACTAGTTGGTGCTCGTTCGTCTTCGAATTAAGGTTGTAGCCTGTTCTTGTTATTGGAGGAACTTTTCAGAGCGAGATGAATCTCCTTTCTAATCTTGTGAGGGAGCATCTACCCCATAGGTGAATTAAATTAATTATGTGCTCCTATTGTGGGGGCTACATACTCACGAGGTAACAAGAGTCCGTGTGTAACAACTATTTTACTATTGTCTGGGTAGTCTAGGACCCAAAAACATGTTATACTTTGATTAATTGTAAACCATTGATGGATTGAATTGCTAAAATCATATTAAATTTATAAATGTATTTCACAAAGAAAGGCTTAAATTTTGTTTTCTGAAATTATTGAAGAGAATTGACCTTTCTTGGATATTTGCTCCATGTTGATTGTTTGACTGATTGTCTATCTGCGTATGTTTTATTTTTGGAACGGGCCGTACGCCTCGGCAGATTAATAGATTCATCTATTGGCGCGCTGTCGATCCTCAGCAAGTGCACATTTATTTCGGTTGGATCGGGGCATCGCCAGGTATGATTTGTGCATGCTTGTATTACTGCCTGGACTCATTTAAGTCGTTTTATGCCATACTATGGCTCGAGATTTATGCTGTTTATAATAACAAAGAGTGTAAGAAAATTTTTCCATGAAAGAATTATGTGTTTACTTGTTCTCTCTATATGGATTAGAAACATGTTATAAAACAAATCCACCGTTTAATATATTTATTATAGATAATAATCATTGGACTACTAGTGAGTGTCAATGTTGACCATCTCGTCTCTACCCCTTCGGAATTAGGCGGGACACTCATTGGGAATACATTGTTTATGTACTCATACTACACTTGTTGTGCAATTTGTTGCACAGGTTTATTATGTGGCTCCAGTGGTTTACAGGCATAGAAGCATGGATGGTTTTTGGGACTAGATGAGCTGCATTATTCGAGACAGCCACAACTAAGGTATTCCTTTCAGTGTTCTATATTTAATTTAGTCTACAAAATGTTGTATTTTATTTCTCTTATCAGTAAATGCTCATGCACTTGTGACTCCGGGTTTTGGGAGGGTTTGAAGTATTGTATTAACTGTTTAAATTTTAAATTTGGTTTGAAACTTTATTCTTTAAAATTTTCTAAATATGGAGGAAAAATCCTAGATTTTAAAAGTGTTAAAAACAAGATTTGTTTAAGTAATTTTGTTGGCTTGCATGGCAGCAGTATCCGACGCCATCACCACCCTTAATGGATTCTGGGTCGTGACAACATGGTATCAGTGCACTAGGTTCCCATCGGTATCACGAGTTATGAGCAAGTCTAGTAGAGTCTCGCGGATCGGTACAGATACGTCTGTACTTATCCTCGAGAGGCTATAGGGCTGTTAGGAGTAATTCCCTTCTTGTTCTCCTTATTGTGCGATTCAATTCCTTTTAGGATTATGCCTTTGATTCCTTCCTACTCAATCTTACGCGACGCGAGCGCTTGTTAGAGATCGAGAATTTTATGACCTGATTTGGCACTACAAATTGTGGTGCGGGATGATTTTCCTAGTGTAGTTGATTGGATTGTTATAGTCTCTCTATGGAAGGATATCGTATTGTTTCGGCTCAGTAGTGGTACTCTGAGGGCCTTGAGTCTAGGCACTGGTTTCCATGATGCATATAAGCTATTATTCCGCAATGTGGTTGTGATGGTAGGATATTTGCCCACGTGACGTGGAAGTGGATGAATTGAAGGGAAGTTTACTCAGCGTGTTATCAAAGGATTTGGTATTTTATTCCCGGCAACGCAAAAGGCAGTCAGACTAAGGATGGTCAGATTTGGGCTAGTGGAAGTAATGAGACCGGTATCTACAACGTGGTTGAGCTTTCCATTATGATGGGCTGTTGTGGCCCTAATGAAACGTACTAAGTTTGTCGATATTATAATCCGCTATAATTTTCCTTATGACAGGATATTGTGAAATAGGATTTGTGATACAACTGTCAAATATCTTATGGTGCGGTGGTTTAAGATCGAATCTGAATTCTTAATGTTGATGGATCGATAAAGTTGGCCTTTGGAAAGGTTCTAAAGTTAGTATCAATGGTGGATTCAAGTGCCACGAAGATAGATTTCATTTAAGGCATCATTTGAGCAGTGAAGTACGAGGAAGGACACGTGGGAAGTGTCAGGCGGTATTTAAAATTTCTAGAAGGCCAAGTATGAGAAGCAAGATCGAGTGACCGATTAAGGATATGAGTTCCGCCAAAGTAGGAGAGTGGCGGGGGTTGCATATGGGTTTGGTAGTAGGATGACTATGCGTCTTAAGGAGAGTCTGGGTCGAATTGGAAATGCTAAGGATTGGGGATTGAAGCCTGCGGGTATAATGTGAAGTATGGGCTATTATGCACAGAAGATTGATATGGCGGAAAGGAGCTACTTGAAGTGGAGGAGGGTGAAGCATAACCCTTAATTTGGAAGGATGTTACCGCACATTTAATTGATGTCGCCGAGAGGTGAATAGACTTGCACAACTGGAAGTTGAGCTTGGAGTCAGGATGAGCTATTAGTTTCATAGTGAATGTACTCTATACAGCGGCATGGGAAGATGTCGGGAGGTGATTCCCCTAGATGGGTTATTCCCTGTGAGCAGGTTAGCGGTCGCGTGGTTGGCGAAGCTTCTGCAAGGAATTATATTGGTTGTTCAACAAGGAGATCGGTCGTGCGAATGTGGATGATGATTCAGAATATGGAAGATGCGGATTTGCAGGAAGAGTCCGAGAAATTTTGATAATTTATTGCGCGAGGTTATGCCAATAAGAGGTAAAAAGGTTGGGCGAACCCAGGAATTATGAAATGATGGCTTCAAGCTAAGTGGGAGAGTCCTACCGCTTATGATTTGGTTGGATGGTTAACTAGTTGCATGATTTCTTGTTATTAGCATATTGATGGATTACTTCAGCTATGAGAATAGACCATAAGTGGTAATTTGAGCAAAGGAATTTTTTGAGGCATGCTACGGTTGGCTTTATTGTCTCATGTTCAAACTTGGAGAAAAGTTCAGGATTTACGCCCCATATAGATAAATGTTTCAGAGGAAGTGATTTCTCCAGGTGCTTCGTGAAGAGAGTGTGTGTGTGTTATAAGATCTATAGAGAGTAATTATATTGGGGACCAAGACAGAGTTGGTGGCTCTCAATAATGGTCCTAGTGAATTCAGGAGTTTAAGTGTGGTGCTCAAGTAATTTCAAGCCTATGGGTACAGTTAAGGATCAAGATTTGTAGAAGCTTATGAGAAGGTGCCCGGAATGTTCTATGATATTTTGACTCGTGATGTAGCATTGAGGAATACGAAATGGTTCATGGGATTCGAGGAAGCATTGTCTTGTGATTCAAGGTCACTCGGATGAGTGCATATGGAGTATGTTAGGTGTTGAATGAAGAAGTATTATCTTTGAGGCCATCAACAATTTAGTGGAAGGAGGTATATTGATTAGCCATGGTTAACGTGGCATATTGGTAGTGGTAATCAATTCATCCAGCGTGATCAAGTCATGCATGTTATTGTGGCGGTGTGTGTGAGGCTTGTCGGCCGCAGTGAGCATTATTTCGCTATGGCCTGTTATGAGTAGGCAGATCCCGCAAAGGTTATGGTGGCTTGGACCACTACTCAGAGATTGGCATATTCGATGGTTATGAGAATTTGCCCGTATGTTGCTATAGTTCTCCTGAAGTTAAATGAAAATTTTTATATAATGAAGTGTTAGCCTATCAAGTGGTTCCAGAGTTGTTATGGAATCGTGTCTATCGCATATCGGCCCGTTGGGCACAGTAAGTGGTATGGAATTTGAAGTGAGGAACAAAATTACAGTTCGGTAATGACTATGATTTCATGAGCTCAGATGAGCAGGAAGGGAGTTTCAGTGTTTTTTGGGTAAGTTGGTATTATCATCAGTATCACCTGAGATCATTGTTTTATGAGAAAGACTTTGCGTCCTGGTTAAGGATTCTTGATCGCTTTTCAGCATTGGTGCAGGCGGTAGTTGGATGTGCAGACCCGTTAATTATTTCGAAAGGTTGTGGGAGCGCGTCCCGTGGGAAGATTTTATAAGTGTGAAATGCAGTCATTTGATCGAGTAGATATTTAAACTAAGTATGAGGATTTTGGTAATATCATTAATTTGAGAATTTATGCCTGAAGGGCACTCTAGTTATTAGATTATCAACCGAGGAGGTTTCTACAATTGTGATGGATGTTCTTGTGCGTTATGAGAAGAGGAAAGTTAGCATGGACCTTTGAAAGGTCATTGGCCTAGTTGGGCCCGATCAGGATCGACTTTAGGTCGGTAGATTGATTCAAACACAGAAGTGAGCCTTACGTCAGTCCAGTTGTGTTCATTTCAGTAATGCGCTCTTGATGGAAGAGTAGTCGTGGTGTTATTTTGTGGTCAGCTATTTCATGTAGCGACATATTGTGCCGTATAAGTTGTGAGACGACTTGGTAACTTTTTATGTGTTGAGGTTCCGCTCGGCGGTAATGTCATATGAGCAGGATGGCTCTCGAGATTTAGTCATGTATTGCACCTCAATTGTGCTTGAGTTTTGTATCCTATAGCGCTATATGTGTCCTCAGTGATGTATTATAAACCTTAGTGTGTTTATGACCGATATTCGGTATTTTGTTGAAATAAGCAATCTAGCTCGATATGCATCTCCTTTATTGAGTGCTATTATTATTCGGATCGGATTGTGCGGCATAGCAGTGTAATGGAGAGTCTGGTTTCCTATATGCTATCTTGTGTGTTTTGTTTCCTATATTCTAGGGAAAATCCGTGTTAGTGCGGGGGATATATAATTCCTTCCAGAGTTCGAATTCCTGGTTATGTTGTGTTCGGATTGATGGCCTTTTGGCACATTGTGCCGTCATATGAGACTTTTGATCGCGTTCAAAGTGGCGTATTAGTTGAGTAGTTCGTACTAGGTGAGACGAGATTATGAGAATCGGGATCAGTGCAATTTGATTATGTGAAGTGTATTATGGAGCTAAGGCCATTAGAGGGTTCAGGAAGAGGCAATGACTCTTGTTAGGCGTATGGACTCAATGATTTGTTGATTCAGCGGTTGGATATGAATTTCGGCGCATCTCTTCCATCGTGTTAGCGTTATTGAAGTTAGGGTAAGAACTATGTTGGTCATGAGGTGCAATGGGAGCATCTGATTCGTGGAATGTTGGCTAAATTGATCAGAAAATGTTATTATGGTCCTATGAGTAAAGTGATGCAAAGAGTGGATTCATCAAAGTTATGGAGTCATGTTGGGCACAGCATGTGGTGAATGATTTGGGATATTATGATGAAAACAGGCCTGTCATGGAATTGTGGATGTTAAAATTGGGCTAAGGCTTATTTGCTTGAGTAAAAAGGAAATATCTTCAGAATATATTGAGCTAATGTTCTCAACTAAGTTGTGGTAGCACGGGAAGGTGCGTGAGGTGCTAAACAATGATTTCAGGCTACTTCAGTATTGTTCTCAGCACGTTCGAAGACGAACGTAAGTTTAAGTGGGAGAGAATGTAATGATCCGACTGGTCTTTTACTGTTTATAACTCGTTCCCTTGAGTAAAAACTTTCCATAATTTCTTTAGCCAAATCATGATTTGCTGAGGGGGGGGGGGGCAATTAGTTCGGAAGTTAGGAGCGTTTGGAGTGAAAATAATCCTTAAGGTGTTCTTAAAAGGCCAAATTTGACTTCAGTCAACTTTCTTGGGAAACGACCTGGATTTGTGATTTGACAGTGCCGGAAGGTGCGCGGAAATATATGGGACCTGGGCGTATGCTCGGAATCAAATTTCGAGGTCCTTAGCCTGAGTACGGAATTTTTATTTAGAATTATTAAATCGGAGTTTTAAGGAATTAAATAATCTAATTATTTATTGAAAACCTAGGTATCGGGTTGCGAAACTTGATACAAGTCCGGAATATAATATAAGACCTACCCGTAAAATTGGGTGTCAATCCGAATTGTCTAAGGGCATTTTGACATGTTGATAGGAAGTTAAGAACTTGAAGTTCATTAAGTTTGATAAATCGGTTTTTGGGTCTGATTCCTTGATTTAGTGTTGTTTTGGGAGTTTTGAGGTTTCAACTAGGCCCCCCCTCGTGATTTTAGACTTGTCGGTATGTTCTGGCGGGGCTCGGGAGCCCCGAGCATCAAATGATCGAGGATCGAGCGAAGTTAGATTTTTAAAAGGTAACATCATCTGCTTTTGTCAAAATCACTTCTACGGCTTTTGGGCCAAAACGCGGTCTAGTGGAAGCGGAAGCGAAAAGCGAGAAAGGTAGGGGAACCGCAGAAGCGGCCATGGGTACCGCAGGAGCGATCCCGCCTTTGCGAACAATTGACCGCAGAAGCGGTCTGACCAGCTCTTCCTTAAACTGCAAAAGCGGCTATGTTTCTGCAGAAGCGGACTCCGCTTTAAGGCAGGAGCCTATTCTTGTTATTGAAGGAACGCTTCGGAGCGAGGTGAGTCTCCTTTCTAATATTGTGAGAGAGAATCTACCCCATGTTAGCTTGAAGGATTCACGTATTAATTTTGATAATAACAAACCAACATAATTATTAATCAAAGAACACTTACTTGTGGTAATCTTATTTGTGCACATGTTTATTCATAAAAGAAGATGATCGTAAAGATCGAGACAAATGAGGGAAATATAATATCATGTGAAAATTTTATCAAGGAAGATTATTTTCACAGAGTTAATCTGCAAGCATCATAAAAGGAATAATATTTGAAAGTCATCTTTCAAATATTGGATGGCTTACTACAATATTGGAAGAAGAATCTATGAAAATTATGGAAGGAAAGTTTTCCAAGAAAAGTTGCTAAAATTATTGAGAAGATATATTATTTTATAGAAGAAAGATGTTTCATGGCCAAGGAAGAATATGTTTTATATGGAAAGGAAACATATTATAAGTATAGTATATTCTATGGTATGGAAAGAGATTATTTTTCAAGAATGGAGTCAAATATATAAAAGGAAGAAGTAGATCTTATTGCCAAGAATATTTGTACCGAATATTTCGTGGATTGGTAGAAGAAGTTGATCGGCAGTGACTATATAGAATTATCATATCCGGAATGAAAGCCACAAAAAAAAATCAATCACAGAGGATACTTGAAAAAGACTTTATGGGCATTGAAGTTTGAGATTCAAATAGCACCTATTAAAAAGGAAACATCTTTTGACAAAAGATGTAATGATACACTGGAAGATTTTAAAGTTCAGTTTTAGGAGACAAGTCAGCAATAATCAAGGATTCTAAAAGAAGATTAGACATGATTAAATACAATCTTGCAACGGCACTAAGGAAACTCTCATGGGTTTTGAAATAGCACATGAAAAAAGATCTAGCAAGGGCCTACAAAGAAAATATTGTTATAAAAAAATGATATTTTAAGGGTCCAAAGATTGAGGATTTGTAAGGGAAATGATCTAAAATCTCTACAGATCATTGAAGTGCAAGATCTAAAAGTAATTTCTTGTATTATTTAAAAGCATGTGAAGGGCTTCTTTATGAAAGTATCTTTCTGGACATATCTAATCATCTTTAGACATAAAAGGCAAACGAACATGGACAAGGAAGTGCAAGCTGTCAAAAGCAAGAATGAAACGTTGGAGAAAGTATCAATCTACATAAATCAAGCAGGCCACAAGATCACAAAAATGCTACCGCATTTATGAAGCATAACGGCTAGAAGGATTCAAAAACGGTATAAGAAGGAGTGATCAATGACGGGAAAATTTACGCAGCCTTCTATACAAATTGTCTATCCAACTACAAGTTCTTTATTCTACTCTTAACAAGCATTGTAATTCACTTTAGTAGATTTACTGTGTACACAAAAGAGAGAAGAGAAATAGAAAAATTGGAGAGGCAGTGTGTCCGGAGAGGTTGTGTCATTGTTCGTTTCTTTGGTGAGCGAGTGAAAATCAAAAGGTCATTGTTGGTGAGCTAGTGAAAACCAACCCTCTGAAAGTTGGTGGTGAACGTTGAAAATCACACACGCTATACTCAACACAAATTACAAAGAGCTCAAGAGATAACATCCTTACAACCCAAGGAGACTGGATTAGGATACCACATTGGTTCCGAACCAGTATAAAAATCTTGATGTCATTTAATTTATCGCTCTTATGCTATATTCTGTTCTTTTACTGTTTATTGTGATGAACACTTATTTAAATCCAAAGGACTAACAGTTTTGTGCAGGCTGTCTCCGCATAAGTCGACTAGTTCTAAATAGTAGTCGACTAGATCTAAAGAGTAGTCGACTAGAAATTTTAAAAAGCTACAATTCACCCCCCCTCTTGTACTTTCACTACACCGTTTAATTAAATTGATTATGTGCTCCTATTTGTGGGGGATACGTATGCACGAGGTGCCGAAAGTTCGTGCGCAGCTACTATTGTGCTATTGTTCGGATAGTCTAGGACACAAAAACATGTTACACTTCGATTAATTGTAAATCCTTTGATTGCTTGAATAGTAAATCATATTAAATTTATAAATGGATTTCAAAAAGAAAGACATAAGTTTTGTTTTCTCAAATTATTGAAGATAATTGACCTTTCTTGGATATTTGCTCCATGTTGAGTCTTTGACTGATTGTCTAACTGCGTATGTTTATTTTTGAAATGGGTCATATGCCTCGGAAGATTAATAGATACATCAATAGGCGCGCCGTCGACCCTCGACAAGTGCACATTTATTTCTTTTGGACGGTCGTAGCCACGGTATGATTTGCACATGCTTGTATTGCTGTCTGGACTCATTTGAGTCGTTTTATGCTACAATATGGCTCGAGATTTATACTGTTAATAATAAAAAAAGTCTAAGAAAATTTTTCCATGAAATAATTATATGTTTACTTGTTCTCTCTATCTGGATTAGATACATGTTTATAAAACAAATCCACCATTTAATATATTTATAATTATTGGACTACTAGTGAATGACAAGTTGACAATCTCTTTTCTACCATTCGGGATTAGGTAGGACACTCATTGGGTACACGTTGTTTATGTACTCATACTATACTTGCTGTGCATTTTGTTGCACATGTTTATTATGTGGATCTAGTGGTTTACCGGCAAATCAACACGGATGGTTTTTGGGACTGGACAAGCTGCATTATTCGAGATAGCCGCAGTTAGGGTAGTCCCTTTTAGTTTTCCGTATTTCATTCCGTCCACTGTATTCTGGACGAAATATTGTATTTTATTTCTCTTATCAGTAGATGCTCCAGCACTTGTGACTCCAGGTTCTGGGAGGGTTTGAAGTATTGTATTAACTGTTTAAATTTTAAATTTTATTTGAAACTTTATTCTTCAAAATTTTCTAAATATGGAGGAAAAATTATAGATTTTAAAAGTGTTAAAAACGAGATTTGTTTAAGTAATTGGGTTGGCTTGCCTGGTAGCGGTGTCTAACACCATCACAATCATTAATGAATTTTGGGTCTTGACAAGTGTTAGAGTTATTGTTCAAGGACATAATTATGGTAAAATATCACAAGCCCTTTTTATCTTCCCTACTATTTTTTATCTATGAGGTAAGAAAAGCGTCTAAGTTTTTGGACATTCTAAACTTGAGAAACATACAACAACTCTATTGCACTTCTTGTGCAGAACAAGAAAATAATAGTTATAATATACTAAGATAACCATCTGCATTTAAACGAATATTTTTTTATCTACTTAGTCAATTGGAGAAGTTGGTTTCTCCATTGCCCATTTCTTTCATTACAGAACAATCTGCTTGTCTTCACAAATAATTTAACTACTTAGGTAACTTTTTACTCTATGTAATAATTAATTACTATAATTTTTTCAGAATACATTTGTAGAAATTATTAAGCAGAAGATAGGTGAGACTTCAACATCAAGGAGTGAATAAGCTTTTGAAGTACATGATGCAGAGATGGAAATAAACATGGAAACAAATGGAGATGAGCAAGGAGAAAAAACTAGCAATGGAACTTTTGTGGTTTGTTAAAAACTATACCAGATGAGAAACTACTCAAATTTTGGATTGAACCAGTTGGAGGCGCAAAAAAGGTAGAATATATAGTCTTAGTCCAAAAAATTTTATTCTGGAAGACGTATTGGACACTAATTGTTCATCCTCTAGTGCTCAAAATCCTCCAAATGTTCCTACCGAATAAGTTTTTGAAATATCCAAATTTCAGCAACTTCTTAATTAAGCACTGGAGAAATGGATGGAGCATATGCTGGCACGAATGCAAGCAGATATTCAGGAGGATGTGCAAAAAAGAAGTAAAGGTTGAGGCTTCTACTGTCGTGTGTGAGATGCTTGGTTTAACTTCTTGTGATGACCCGAAAGGTCATATCTTATTGTAGAAGTCAGATTTGTATTCCTAGGCCTTAAAAACTCCTTTTACCTCTTCTCAATTTGCGTGTGCAGTCCGGATATGATACTGGAAAGCTTTTGACTCAAAAATTTAAGAAAAAAATGATCTTTGGCTTACAAAGATTATTTTACTTGACTTCGGTAAATATTATAGGTAAATGGATCCGGACCCATGTTCCGACAGTCCTGGAGGGTCCGTAGAAAAATATGGGACTTGGGCATATTCCAAAAATCAAATTCCGAGGTCCATATTATTTTTCGTGAAAATGGTAACGACAATTAAATTTATAAAATGGGAGTCTGAAAATACGTTATCTATTTTTATGTTAGTTGTTTGGAGCAGTTGATGCTATGAATATAAAGTTTAACGAAAAGATATAAGCTAAAATGGGGTAGTAATCAATCGAGGGTCTTGCCCCCCGAGCCTTGAACTGGTCAATGAAGAAGCCTCCGGGTCGATATCCGGCTCGATCTCGAGCTATCGGGGGTAACCGTGAATGGGATAATAGTTTAGATATGATCAAATAAGGCTCTTTATGACCTACACCAAGAAATAAATGAAGAACAAGTATGAATATAATAAATTCAAATAGTGGCCTCGAGCAAGTAAGTACAAGCAAGTTAGAGAGAATAAAGAGGGAGAGATAGAGATATTATGGATCTTATGAAAAATATATAGAGCAACATCAGCCTATACCAATGTAATGTGGGTTCCCTTTATATTGGAGGGAAACCCAGTTATAGTACAACGTATATTCTTTGTAAATTATGAAGATGGGATGACGAGATGCGACGTTTCGGCAGAGGCTCTGGATAGGCTGGCTCTGTCAGACTTAGCCTTGTACCTTGGGAACTTGAACCTTCTATTCTAGTCTCGACCTTCGTCTTCTTCGAGTCGAGACTCGACGAGCCCCGAGAGAGGGGACTTGGTCGCAGCTCCACCTCCTCGGGGTCTCGAGGCATTCTTCCAAAATTGCTTGATAGTAAGAAATTAAGTCCTTGATTTTGTCGTGTACATATAATCTCTGCATTTCTTAGAGGGAAGCAATGAGAAATGATACTGACCCCTTACTCCTCGAGATTCTTGTGGTGACGTCACACCACTGATGCAACCTGCAGCACAAGCTTTTGTGGAAACTAGGGTGTCCCATGGACTTGTGCATTTTGACATCATTCAATGCAGTGCTGATTCTCGTTCTCTATGGTAAATGTACCACCATCGATTTGGTTAATGACCGTGTCATTACCCCCTATAATAGGGGTGCCTTGGCGTTGTTTATTCACTCTCAGTACTTTTGTTGGCTTATTTGCCCATTTATTCTTAGCGTCTTCTTCTATCCTTGAACATTATGTTTGGGGCTCATGGCTTTAATGTTGTTCGGTAGAGCCACCGTAGGTTGTGTCGTCGCCTCCTGCCAGAGCCTCTCTTTGTTGAGCATAACCATACTGTCATATTGCTACTATGGTTGCTGTTACATTTGTTGTTGTTTGCTCGCGATGATGACATATGAGGGTTAACTTTCCTTACTCGCAAAAGGCTCTTTGGATTACATATTGCTGCTCAAAAAGGGGCTCGCACTGCTGCTAACCTTGATAACCCAGATCGACATAGTGCTCTACCTCAAGCTAGTGGCTTGCACGGCTAGATGTTCTATGTGGTGGACTCTACGTAGCCGTGCAAGCGGAACGGAGCCTTGCTCGGTCTGCTGTCTCTTTGAGGTCCCCTTGGCCAGTGAGTGTCCTCGTCCTTTGTAGATCTATGGCTTTTTTTCATCCCTCCCTGCTTTCGCACTATCCCTTGGTAATATCAGTGTGGAAGGGTAGGATAAGGCTTCTGAGAATGTGTGTCTGGATGCGCCTATTGCAGGAGGTGGACCTTAAAAGGTAGACTAGTCTCAAGGATTTTACCTCACATGTGGCTCCTTCTGTTTCTTTATTTGTGCGTAATAACCCTTATGGGATTTTTATATGCATGTAAGAACCCCTTGAGGACTGTTGTACATGGATATTTATGAATATTAAGATACTTCTTTTATTTCTGTTTTCGATCCTTGCCCCATTATTTTATGCTTTCACGTCCTTCGAGGCCTTTGCCTGTTTTCCTTTGTTGTTGACTGCTGATATCTAACTCAGATGCAAATGTTCTTTCCACTCCTCTACCGATTGACATGGATTTTTTCTAAGCCCATCGTCGTACCTTGGACAAAGCCTGAATTGATCTGATAGGTTCGGGCTGTCGGGACCTCCGATTTGCATGGAGATAGTACAATGAGTTTTGGATCCTTTGAGAGTGGTATCCTGGGCTAAGGTCCGCTTCGAGTACTAGAGAATATATTTTTAACTTGATGCAAATAGCCTTTTAAAACGTACTGTATAGACTTCCTTTGAGGAGTTGCCTATACTTAGGCGATGCCTCGAGCCCTCCTAGAGCCTTCATGATCAGAGATTCGTGTTCTTATTTTTCTTTTCAGGAAGAAAAATCATGAGATCGAGTACCGCCTCGAGTTCTATGATGGCATTGAAAGATTCCCGAAGCCTGCCTTTTTTTCGGAGATCCTTGAGGTCAGGAACTACCTCAAGACTGGAGATAATACAATTGACTCCTTAAGGCCTGACTTCTTATTAACGGACGCCTTTGGGGTCGAGTATAACTCCGGGATCTGCATCAAGAGTGTTGGCCTCACGGGGCTTACCATGGATAGGCAAATCGTCACTACTTCCTATATATATGTTGGGTGGCTTTTGTTTTTTAGTAGATATCCTTATTCTAGATAGTTATCCCTATGCCTTGGCGTCTGGTCCTTCGTCTCTTTGGGTGCAAAAAGCATTGGAGCACGTCTTTGCCTTAGTCTGTCAATTCTACCATAACAATGGAAGCTACTTCAGGGCCGACCCTACAAGGAGGGGAGAGTCCCACTCCCAGCTTTCAGGATCCGTGAGATTTCACTCTAAAGGCTGCGTCTTTGACAACAAAGGAATATCTGGAGATGGTGAGGAGACACTGCTTATGGAGTGAGAGGATCGTGCTGTAGGTGCTTTACACGGAAGAGAGTATTACGGACTCTGCTGATGGGTTCTTGAACGTATACCTATATCCATTCACATTTGGCCCCCTTGACAATGTCTTGCTTTATTTCTTCTTGAAGTACCAGGTTACATTTGTTGTTCTGGTGAGTGGTGCTGATGATGAGGTTCTTTGGCCACCTTTTCAGGCTATACCGACCCTTTCATCAACGAGGGATGTTAACCTTGTAGTCCCGTTCGTCCATGCCCTTTGTTGTCGATGATGAAGAAGATGGGGACCAAGAGTGGGTCAGTCAATTCATCCAGGCCCGGAAGGCTAAGATTATCCCTATGGAACTCATGCCATTTTTCGATGGATAGAATTACGCACGCGAGTGGAGTATCATGCAATCCTTTTGATTTGCTTATAGCAAAAGCCAGTTGGATAATTGTGTCTCTTCCTATTTTCCAGCAACTTCATGGACGCCAGGCAAAGTTCTCAATCTATCTGGCTATTTCCAAAATATGGTGACCCAGTCGACTTGCGATGAGTGCATGTGGAAAACTGTGTCCCATGGTAGATGGGGAGTGAAATACCAGTGTATGTGCGTACGCTGCTCCTACCTTAGTCTTCGTATATTTCAGACAACATTTCAATTTTCCTTTGTACAAACACTGGCACAGCAGGTATCAGGCGGTTCCTTGGGGCGAGGCTGTGCTCCTTGGGAAAAGGGAAGGAGTCACTGACCTCCGAGCTGAAGGAAGATGGCGACAAACAGGATTTGCACACGCAATGTGATGGATCTTCGAGGACTGGACATTGCACGAGCTTGTTGTTCCTAGAGTGTTTGATTCTAGAATGGTGGTTTCCCCAAAGCAAATATACTTTGCCCAGGTTTGCTTCTTCCAGGGCTGAAGGGTCAGGTCAATAGGAGTGTGCTCTACCTTCGAGGAAGTCCGCCGGCTCCACTTCATGCTGAGTTTTGGCATAGCCCTTCCATGTTTCATCTCTTCCTTTCTTTATCAAGTTTACCTTTTGTAGGCATTTCCTAGGCTCAGGTCTGAGCTGCTATGTCATGGGGCTAGGCTTTAGAAAGATCTAGATGAGGGTGAGTCACTTAGGGTCCTTAGTGAAGAGAAAGAAGTTGAGTTGATTCACTGGCGATTTGAGGCATGTCGGAGCTCGAATTACAAGAGTTATTTGGTGGAGCTGGTAATCTTTCATAGTACGTGCTTCGATCTTTTTGACCCTTAAGGTTAAACCTTTTGCCTATCTTAGCTGCAAAAACAAATGGAGACTTGGGAATGCCTTAAGGGCGAAGCCAACCGCATCAAGAATGCTTGTAGTGAACTGAGGGCTCAAGTGCAAGCTCAAGCTTTATAGGAGAGAGACAGAGACGCCATGACTAAGGTCTCCACCTTCAAGACCCAACTCCACTTGGCTTGTGACGATGCTACAGTTCAAGAGGATACGATCAGGAAGCTTGAATCTGAGCACTCAAAGATCCAGACTGAGATAATCGATGCCCAAGCTGAAGTAGAATTAAGTCAAACTAAGGCTAATCAGGAGATGGTTATTCATATGAAGGACACCACTAATGCCCAAATCGAGTTGAAGTGGGTCCTCGATCGGGAGAGAATGATCGAGGAATATGTTTGTTGCAAATCCAGAATAGAGGTACACGAGGAGATTAGCGCTATGTGCTTCGTTCTCCCGGAGGAGTTGGCTCGAGCGAAAGCTGACGAGAACATTGCTTGATCCCTCCTTGCTTATGCCACAGAGAGCAAATCTCGGGTTAGCAGGCTGTAACCTTTTGGAAAGGGTGTAGATTTTGTCGCTTTTACATTTTGTACTTGATATTCACAGAGCATATTGTAGTGGAAAGTGCGCCTTTTACATATTCAATAAGAGAAGACTTGAATTTTTATCTTTTTTGTATCTATTTCTTCACTTCTTTAGACCAGGTAGGCTAGTTTCGGCACCTAGCGGGAGTCATGTGGATCCGGTGCTTACTAGACAGGCCTGGAGGCTCTTAAGTGCGACTTTTAACATGAGTAGGCATCAGGTCCTTTGCGCTTTGCCTAGCTGTTTAGGCCTAGTCTCCGAGTTGGGCCCCAATCCGAGCTTTCCTGACCGTTGATCTCGTGGGCCTACATAGGTGGACGGAGATTTTCCTTATTCCTTGGCCTTGGGCATTTGTGTTTCAGGACCTGTCTTCGATTCGCAATACGACTCAAGCTTTAATTGACACTCAAAATTTTTTGTGTGCCAATATTGGCGGGTGACAATGGCCTTTGTGCTTCAGGTTGAAGCGACCTTTTAAGTGCGTGTCCCGGAGGCTTGTTCAGTTGGCGAAAATGGCTCTTATGATTTTGCCCGTGGGCATTTTGTAGTAAAATATTTTGCTTCCGTCTCTGAATCGGGTTATGACTCGAGCTCATTTTAATCCTCAAGTTTTTAATTTTTAATTTGGCGACAGTGGCTCGTAAGTTGTTGGTCGTTGCAATCTTTTAGTGTGTGGCTCGGAGGCTCGTTTGACTGGGACATTGACTCTTACGCTTTTGCCCGTGGGCATATTGTAGGCTTTTTTCCTCTCGTTAAGTTCTTTTTGAAATAATTTGTCATGACCCATTATCGGTTTGGAAAGAACCTCTATTTCAAGTCATTATCAGCGTTGTTCGAGCACCTTGGAAGGTTCTTAGATCGTAGGATGAGTAGCTCGAAGCCTTGTATTTTTGAGTTGACATGGTCTATGTTTTCCTGTTGAGGGAAACCTATTTTAACCGGTTCTTTTTGATGTATATTCGAAGTAATGGCCTGCGATTTTGTTAGCGATAGTCGGGCATCCCCGAGTCACGTTAATTTTGCTGGTGCAATCAATTTGACCATAGTCATATGTATTTGGTTGGACACATTTTTAATCGATGAGTGATTGTTTAGGCGTCTATACAGAGGGTATGCCTTTTCGGGATTCTTACAAATGCCACTTATAGCCTAAATTTCGGGATTGCATTTTATGCCTGTAGGAAGGTCTTTCAAAATTTTCATGCCTGTTGAGGTCTTACAGTCTGTCATGAATGTTGAGGTCTTATAGTTTGTCATGCCTATTGAGGTCTTACGGTTTTTGTTCCTATGTAGAATAGATCCGGTTACACCGATCTGCACGCTTGGGGTCTTACAGCCTCGGGTTCTCTAGTATACAGCGATTGGCGACAATCTCTAATTCATTGATCTTGATTAGGCTCAAAGGTCATTATTCGCAAGCTCGGGGTTACTTTGTTGGGGCTTTATGAGCCTGGAGTTCCAAACCCCGGGTCATTCAGATGCCAAGTTATTGATGTGAAGTCTCTGAGTACTTTGAGACGCATTTTGGTGGAGGAATCCCTACCGAGAGTATGCTGAAATTACCTATTTTTTGGAGTGTGAGATGCCAAAAGATACTCTTTTATTGCTTGGCATAAATACATATCGTTTCATTGTTGTGAGCTCAGCCTGCGCAGGCACGGCTCCTTGGATTGTTTGGTTCGGTAGATAATTCCCTTTTGAAGCTCATTATATCATTCCCCGCCACTTTCGAGCGAACGGTGTCTTCAAAAGGGGGGGGCCTTCATCATTTGAGTGCAGAAGAATGCATGTGATTATTTGCAGAAGAACCTCTTTCGCGATATTCTCTTCGGGGCGGAAGTCATACCGAGGGGAAAGAGTGCGACAGGTTTTGTTAAGGCCTTGGGGTCTTCGGGTAGAGTTAGAACTTCCAAACGCCCTGGCTGATTATTTGCAGACAAGTTAGTGAAAAATGTAACAAAGGCGTAAGGTAGTTCTTCTTTACCATGGGATGTGTAGGCGATATTCTGAGGTCTAGTATGCTCCTGCCATTTTGGGATGCGGATTCTAGTACAGCCCTCCACTGTGTTTAATCAGGCTTGGCTGATGATGTGGTTCGCTTTCCCTTTGACTCTTTTGAGAGTGGAGATATTGGTGCCGGCGATACGTCATATGATACAATATTTCCCCTTGTCATGTATTGCTTCCTGCTGACGATTTTAATTCCACTCCTTGCATGGAATTTCAGCCTTTCAGCGAACTGGGGGCATCCCTGTCTTTGGGCCATTTGCCCATGGTCGTCAGGATAAGGCGTCCGCACCTTGCACCTCCTTTGATGATATGGAACTCGGCGTTCCGGTCTTGGCCAACTGAAAAAATGGTCTTTATCTTTATTGTTTGGAATCTATCAAAGATTCGAGAGGTGGTTGTGTTTTGACCCTACGGTCCGAGCCGCCTCATCATCCTTGGCCCGCCAGTGCTGATCGAGTCACCTCCACTCATGTGCACACGATTTATTAAAAATGGACCGAGTAAGAGGAAGAAGGTTACCAGTTTCTCATCGTGAGGTCGAGACGAGATCTCGGTACCCTCGTTTCTGAGTGCAAAGGCATCCTTGGGGGTATATCCCTAGATCTGCCTTTCTGCAGGGGCGAGAAATTTTGCTATCCTTTTTACAAGTCCTTAGAAAGGGTCGTCACTCCTCTATTAACGTCGTAATGCTATGTGGCTTGTTTACTTCGTTCCTCCTGGCGGGCTTCCATATTTGGTACTGAACTTGAATTTGGTCGCTCGTTAGTTTTCGATGGTCATTTTTGTTGAGCGGCTTGGCGTCTTTCCTTCAAAGATGGTGGTTGTCTTTGGCTTTGTGGCTGTGCTTGCTATGTCGTTCCCGCATCAGGCTGTGATTCTTTTGAGAGGAATTCGGCCAAATTAGTCTGAGCCATTTGATGTCTCCAGTGTTGCCTACAATAAACACGATGTTTGGTATAACGATGTAGAAATTATACTCTGATGGGTGAGGTGTCCTTGCCGACCATGTGTCCTCAAGGAATCTGCCATCGTTATTGAGGTAGATTGCCTCTTAGGGCATTCCTCCTGTATGCGGCGCACAAGGAGTACCTCTCTTTATTTGGCATTGGTTTCTTTGCTAGGAGCCTGTTTGAGTAAGCTGAGCGGGGGGGGGGGGGGGGAGGACTCCCAAATGGCCATCCACGACCTTGATTTGCGACCGATGCTAGGTACTGACATCAGACCAGGTTATGGCTGGGTACCTGACCATGTTTTGTTTGAACTGCCTTGAGATCATTGGGCTTAGTTTGTTTAGGCTATGAGTGAAAGCCTATGTTGCTTAGTCATCTGAGGCTGGGGGACAATCTCGTTCGTTCTACCGGGGACTAAGGTGCTAATTACTGTGCCATTTCATTCTCCTTTTGTTCGGCCATGGATGTTTGGGCTCTTTGATCATTGCTTCGATGGCATTGACATGTGTCTCGATAGAGGAGTCTATTGGTGTGGTAAGCGAGTTTATAAAGTCGGGCGCTATGTTATGACGCCAGATCGTGGTTCCTTTTGAGAGTGTTTCCCCGAACCTCTTCAATAAGGCGGGCTCGAACTCATAATCTTGAGGGTCGTTTCCTTTTGCCGCGCATGTATAGGCGGTGATGTGTTCGTTGGGATTTGAGGTCCCATTGTATTAGGAAGTTCTAGCGTTCTTGACTTCTTTGACATGGGTTCCCGGGTCGCTTCCTCGAGGAATGGTCACTGCACAATCTTCCATGAACTTGACACAATATTTTTAGAGAGATTCTGAATCGTCGTTTCTATTGAAGGGTTAGTTACCGATCTGTTGTTTCTTGATCTCTCAGGTACTTGCTCGACGAGGAGAACTGTTTTCGGCACTACTGTGCTGGGAGTCTTCGGATGGCTTTATAGCCGAGCCATGGCCAATTGTTGTTCCTACAAGATTTCAAAAATAACATGAAGGCTAACTTCCTATTCTTCTCGGGCTGGGGTTTTTTGGCTTCCTGTCAGTCGCTATGCTGTAGGCTTCTGTTGGCGTGCGAAGTTTCGACGACCCGCGGTGCGCTTGCGAAATCGCATATGCTAGAATCAGTACAATTGCGTTATCAGGGTTTTGGTAGGTGCACCAACAGCTTGAACATCCATGACATTTTCCCCGTGATTTTCGAGGTAGTCATTTTCTACTCTGTTTACCGAGCCAGACATTTTAACCTAAAATCAAAAATCTTCGAGCAAGAAAACGTGAAAGACAACTTGAGTTTGTGTACTGAAACTAGCAAGAAGATAATCACTATTACTTTTAGTCCCATTGTGGGCGCTAAACTATTTACCGTGAAAATGGTAACGCCAATTAAATTTGTAAAATGGTATTACAAAAGTATGTGATCTATTTTTATGCTAGTTGTTTGGTGCAGTTGATGCTAAGAAGATGAAGTTTAACGAAGAGATACAAGCTAAATAGGGCAGTAATAAAACCAAGGGGCTTGTCGCTCGAGCCTCGGAATGGTCGATGAAGAAGCCTCGGGGTCGATATCTGGCTCAATCTTGAGTTATTAGGGGTGTGAGCATTACCTCACTTAATTACACCAATAAGATCCATGAAAATTAGAATTTTTCTATTACTATTTGAATTTTTTGTAATTAATTGTGTGATATTGTATTTTGCTTTTGTGTGCATTTTTTAATTGTCATAGAAAAGAAAGAAAATTTACAAAATAGCATATTTGTATTTAGGATCTAATTCTAGAATTTTAGGTTAATTCACATTATGAAAAATAGGAGAAAAATAATTAAAATGTTCCTTTTATATTTTCTCCTTTTAATTTAACTTTTTGCTTAATTTTCCTCTTAAGATTAGGACTTAGTTAATTTTAGGAAATTTTAATTAGTCATATTTTAGAATTTGCATCTAATAAAATACAAAATTTTAAAATTATACAATAGAAAAAGGAAGAAAAAAAATAAAAGAATAAAAAGAGATTTCTAAAGTTTGGTTTGTCACATTTGGGCCTATTTCTTTAAAAAATTATTTTTTTAAGCCCAAACAAAATCTTTGAAATCAGCCCATTTAATACCCAAACCCATTTCAGCCGATCCAGCCTCTTGCTCACCAAACAATGTCGTATGGTCTTAATTTAATCCTTGCCGTCGAGGTAATTTGATCTAACGACCATGAACACGTTGTTGATACCCAATTTATCCTATGTATTTTCTATACTTTCAAAATAGCATATGTTTTCATATATAAGTATTCTTGAAAGTTTTAGTATTTTTTCTCAATTTTTAAGATTTTTTAAAATCAGTTTACTGTATATTTTAACAGTACAAAATCTAAAATTATTTCCAAAATTATTATTTTTTGTGAATAAATTATTTCATCCCATATTTATAATAAAATATAATTAATATAATTTTTGCATATTTTTATAAATTTATTTGGTATTTCTAAAGCTAAATTGCATATAATTGCAATTATAGCCTATTTTACAATTACCCATATTTTATAATAATAAAATTATTTTTGGTATTTTTAGATTAATATTTATATATTATTAATTATTTCTGTGTCTTTAATTTGTTTTCAAATTGTTTTTAAACTATTTTATAAAATAAATAGAGGAAAATGTGGCTATTTAAATACTATCAAGACTTATTGCAAATATAGCCCAAATTGAACTCCATGTTTCAACCACATTTCAGACCAACCCAATTCTAATTAACCCGACCCTTAACTAACTAAATTAACCCGACCCAGCCTTGATTCGATCTGAGTCGTTGATCTAATGCGATTAACGATCCAGAATCATTTTCCTAAATTAAGACTAATGACCCCCCACCCCCTGCATTTGACCCTCATTTTTCATAGAGACCGATCTCTCTCTTGGTCTCTACGTCTCCTCCTTCTCTCTAGAACCTTCTGGGTTTTCTCCGACGGTCTTCACCGCCTCTCCGGCCATCTCCATCCCTACTTCTCTCAACCACCAGTCACCATGGAGTTGTGTCTCGTTGATCTTCTCTAAGCTTTGAGGCTCCAGAGACTTCCACCATGAACGATGGTCCCTGGAAGCCTTGCTTCGCTTATCTATGGCCTTTTCTCCGATAGTTTTCAGTCCGATGGTACTATGAACACTATTGTTAATGAGTTTCACACCCATGTTCCTTACCTCACTAACTTATTGCAAGAACCCCAATTTTTGCCTAAATCTCTCAATTTCCTTCTATTAAAGCATGTTTAGCCTATTCTTTTGTTTTATGCACTACTCTACTTGATTTTTCTTCGATTGTTTAAGCTAGCAACATTTTGTTCTTTTTAAAAAGCTAGGGTTTCCTAACCCGTTCAAAACCACTATGTCATCTGATTTTTCTTGAGTATTATGTTGTTATGTTTGCGTTATGTGTTTGTTTGTGTTATCTTCTGGTTACTCCGAGTTCAATGCTTTAAGTTTTCTACTAGGGTTCTGGTCTTCTATTGAACCTGTGATTTTCCTGCTTAGGGTTCTCTGGTTTTCATGCCTATTGTGCTTTATAGGTCTAATTGTTCATGGTTTACCTAATATCCTGCAGATTTTGTGGATCTCTTCGAATCCTTGACCCGTATGTGATTATCCTTAGAAGTTTTACGCTGATTTTGAATTACTTCCTCATTTGTGATATTCTCTCCTTACTTAGAACTAATTCCTTATGATTTTAGTCTCATCCGTGATTCTTTGACTAATTTTAATAGTTAATTTATTTTTTCCTGATTTATGCGCATAAATATATACTTTCAAGTATTCATGTATATATTTTCTTTACTTTAGGTATTATTTATTAGGCCTTTATTACATGTGACATGCTTTACTACTCCTATTATTGTAGATTCAGTTGTCTAAGGGATTCTTTCCTTATCTGATATAACTTATACCCATTCGAATCATGACACCCTTTTTCAAAGGAGTTTGATCCTGTAATTGATTCTATTTGGTATTGTTTCTATAATTGTGTACTTGTTACCATATTTTATACTTGTTTTCAAAACAATAAATACTCTGTCCTTTCTTTTGCATAAGACACAAACAAAATTTATTGTTCTGACTCTCTCTTAGTATCCTCTCCTATCTCTCTGCACTAATCCTATTAACTACGAATTACTCAGTCAGCTGAAATCCAATATTGAGTAATTTTTGGATGTTTTACTGTTCTATTTTTCTCTGCATTAGTGTTTACTTGGCTCTGCCTGCTGCTGCTCACTCCTCTGCATACTACTGTTCATCTCTATGCATACTACTACTCACTTCTCTGCTTATTATTGCTCACTACTCTGCCTACAATTGCTTACTAATGCCTATGTTACCTTACCTTCAACTGGTATGCTCTCCATTTGATTTATTGCTCTTAAAACAACATGTTTCTAGTACATACTACATTTCATTCTTTTTCTTCTATGCTTTCACTTGTGGTTCTGTTGTTCTTATTGCAATTAGAATATTCCTATGTTTGGTTCACCCTGATCCTAATTAAGCATGTCTACTGATTTCGATTAATGTACGTCTCTCCTATCCCTTAGTCCAGTACATGACCAGCATGTAATCTTGATCCCTTTTGGTTGAAACCTATTTGATTGTTTAAGTTCTAAAGGGCTACTCTTTGATGTCTATGTATGTATAATTGTGTTCTTACATAAGAGTTACTTGTCCCTATTCCTCTTTCCGCTGTTTGTGTTTGTCTTACCTGAACCATACTCTAGTATGACATTGACTTAGAACTCTATCATACTCTTCTGTTGTTTTCTTTCAAAACTTGTTCTATAGGAATCATCTTTAACTGTTTTTAAACTCAATTGATTTTAAGAACTCTATCATACTCTTCTGTGGTTATCTTTCCAAATTGCTTCTATATGGATCATTTTTCAACTGTTTTACTCAATCTCTTTAAACCTTTATCACACCCTCACTATTCCTAGAGTTTAGGTTCTACCCCCTTCGTGTAAGCATTGCTTTGGGCACCTTATGAGTGCCCACTGAACTTTGATGCACAAGGCTAGTAATTCAACACTTGCACTTGTTAAATTTTTATTTGTTTAGGTGTCTGGTATTGGCCAAGGGCCCAATGGGCCCTTAGGTAGCTTTGCCACAACCAGACCTTTGTGAAAGGCTGTGAAACACCAAAGAAGTGAGCTTGGAAGTTTGGGCCTGGTTGAAGGCTCCCTATAGACTAACTTCTTATTCTTACTCTTTATTTCTGTAATTTTAATTATCTTGGTTTGTAATAATTTGTAATGAATAATTGGGGTTATAGTGAAATTGGGAGGGTTATGCATGCCTAGTTTAAAGGTAATGGGTAGAAAACATGCTTGTCGGGATTTACTACTTATTTGTGCAATAGATATCCTTCATAAGACATGCATCTCACACAATTAGAAATCTTGTTTTAGGCTCTTTACCTTAGCCCATTATTATACTCATTTCGTAACCAGTGACCAGTTGATGATAAGGTAATAACTATTAAAATTGCTGCTTCATTCTCACTGGTATTTCGATATTATGTTTTAGGGACTTTATGTGCATTAGATATCATGTACTTAGGATTTTATTAATCTATTTTACAATTGTTGAATGCCTCGTTAGTATGTTCTATCTAATAATACAAGTCTAGTTAACAGATTCTTTTAAAACTGGAAATCAAATATGCATGTTCACCTCCCTTTTTATAATCAGGCAATGTATGCGATACCTAGGCAAGCCTTATGCCTAATAAAATAAATTAATCATGTTTTTACCAGTTTCAGACTACTCAGCCCCTTTTAACTTTCTAAATTCGGCCTCTACATAATCTTGCATATGTTCTATTATGTTTTCTACTGGGTAACCTTCCCTATCCAGAATCGTGCCATTTTTCTACAACTTATCATGATACTGCATCCTTAATACTCATATCATGATTTTTAGAATATGTTTCAACGAGTTTTCTTACTAATTCCTAAACTACTATATACTTTTTTTTTGGGCAATCCACTAGGCAATTGCCTAGGGCTTGACTTTATTAATATTCAAAAAGAAAATTACAACAATTACAAAAATTAAAATAAGGAATAGTACCGGTGTTGTTACCCATATAACACAACCAGTGTAAAACTTATCTTATTGAGGCAAAAATACCTCATTACTTACCGCCCTCTTTAGTTACGTTTCTGTTTTTTGCTAAAACTTATTTTTGGCTCTCTTACTTTTCTATACTCTCATTTTTTAGACATTAAATGTATTTGAGACGTGATAATTATATGACTATCTATGGAGGGATTTTTTAGCCTTTTATCTGCTTTTTTATGATCCCTTTACGTGAAGTCATATTTGTTATGTATGTAATTTAGTATTTTGACCTTTAAACCTAAGGGTTCAGCCTAGTTCTTACCTTATAGGAATAGTGGTCCTAAATACCCTCTAGGACTTATAGGACGGGATGGGTGATAGCACGCAATAAGCATCCGTGACCAATCCATATGTTTAAATAACCTTTATGGGGCGGGAAGGTAGAATACGGAGATGATGACCGGTGTGCTAATATCATATGCGACCCCTCCTGAGGAGTGTATGCGGGGTACACTGATGTGATCCATATTGTATTTAAACGTAGGACCTCTTTCCCTTCTCTTTATTTGTAAAAAAATGTTTTCTTTCTTAAATTTATGTTTCCTTCCAATTAATCCTTCTATTCTTAAGTAATTTATGCCCTTTTCTTCCTTTCTATATTTTTTTAAAATTATTTGTAACTACTATGTGCGAACCTTACTTGTTTTCTTCTACTTTTTTTAAAGTCAGAATTAAGCATGGACGGGAACCACACTAGTGGATCTTGAGGGGTGCCTAACATCTTCCCCTCGAGATAATCTCAAGCCCTTACCCGAACTTTGATTTTCTTTCAAAAATCTTCTTTTTTTCTTCAAAGTGTCTTAATGCACTATAATCATTAGGTGACGACTCTTCAAATTCCATAACCCAATTCCCCAAAAGGGAATAAGAGTTATTTTTCTCATAATGTCGTAAACCCGATTTCGCTTTCTTAGGGGGCGTCGACACTGGTCAAATTCGCATATAGAACGGTCGGACCCTTACCCCCTACCCCTAAAACCCTTTTCTTCTTCACCCCATCCAGCTTCTGAATGCCGCCGGCCAAAAATTGCCTCCGCCGGCGACCGGTCTCCAATGTCATCTAAAATTACACCATGGTACCCCCTCATCCTCCCCATTCTGAGTATAAACTTAGTTTTTTCCAAAACTTAGTCAAATTGGTCGAATATCCCAATCCGTGAACACCCCCTCCACCGCCCATCCACCTCCGATCCCGTCCAAAAAGACACCCCTGAATCTCTTCAACTCCCTCAGGACAAATCTGCAATCATTGGCCTTCGAATATCAACCAAACGTTACGAATGTTAAATCGAATTTTTCGGCCAAAACGCAAGTTATTCCAAACAACTCCAAATTCATACCCTACACTTCCTTGACTTTCCTCATCCCCAATGTAACTATTTTCTTTCGAATATCACCATAACTTCACGAATCTTAAATCGAAATTTGGGCCGAAAAACCATAAAAAGTATAAAGTTGGGGTTTCTTTGATTCTGGCGTATACTAGCCCTTAATCATGTGTTTTTTTTGAAAATATATGATTAAGGACAGTTGTGGTAAAAAATTCCAAAGGTTCGAGATTAGTCCAGTCAAGGGCCTGTCCGGTGATTTTGTTTCCTTTTCTTTGTTTAATCTTCTTCTCTTTTGTTTGTGTTATTGTATTTTCTAATTGTTAGTTTAATTTTCGTTTAGTTTTATTTCTGATTTTGGTTTCTAGTATGGTGCTTGATTTCCCTTTATTTCCATACTTGTTCTATTTAATAATTGTTTCTTTTAGCGTAGAGATGATTCTGTTTAATGTTTTGATTGTTAATTTTGTTTGATTGATAGATTAATTTGCAGTTTTATTTAATTTTGATAATTCAATTTCATAGTTTTGAACCTTGTTGGATATAGCTGAATAAACCTAGTTCTGGATTAACTATAGTTGTGGTAGTAGGCTGTGGTTATTCATGAGTTTAGTTATCAATATTAGCAACACTATGTTAGATATTCACTGGCAGTCAACAAATTGACATTCGAATAACTGTGAGCATGAATTTAGATTTGTTAGCTTATTGATTGAAAACTGAACTTGATTTATTCACAAGTGTAGAGAGAACTAGATTATGAGCCGTTTGCATGTGTTTAATAATTTTTTTTAGTTAGGCGTCACAAGTTTAAAAGTGACAGATCGATTTAGTTCAGTTTTAGAAGCAATCATATATGGCTATAATATCGAAGTCAGGTTGTAATTGGAATAAGCATGGGTGCTTGCATTAAAATAGAACCAGTGATTCTTATTTTCATGAATACACATCTAAGTTTCAGTGTCACCATGAATTCTTGATTTACATTTGAACGAGTAGGCAGTTAGCTATTTTTTTTATGTGCAATGCTCCCTAGTAGAATTCGATCATGTTAATGGCAAAATCAATTTCCTCATATGTTTGGACACAGTTAGAAATTTAACTAGGCTTTAAAAGCTGAGTTGATTTGGCAATTACAATTCCAATGGATCAATAAACCTTCTGCTTGTTGGACTCGATTCCGGAAGAAAATTATAATGGCTTCAAGAGCCACACTGATCCGCTTGGCCGGGCCAGAAAGCCAGTCCAATTTTCCATGCTAATTTTTATTCTGGGCCTAGCTTAAAGCCCAAAACGATAAGGATTTTATTAAGGCTATTTTTATATTAAAGTAATATTAACCCATTAAGGCCTTTTCTTTGTTTTAGAGACAATACATTAAATAGAAAATCGTAATTGCTTTAGGATGCTTTTTAAAAATAAAAAATAAGATGAGCCTAGCCAAACAAAATTTATAAATTATGGGGCCCTCTTTTAATGCCTATATAAAAATACTTAAAATTTGTGATGGACCGCTTAGCAAATTTCATGGCCTTCCTCAAATTTAACAATACGCTAGTCGCGTTAGGGTCATCATTAAATAACATTACCTTCTTACACTCGTGCGTGCGTTTATTTGACCCAAATTCAAATCTTAACAAAGTCGAAATATGTCAAAAACTGCGAGTGCATTTATGTGACTTGGTTCGAAACACGTTTTCAAGTCGTTGTAATTCTCTTTATAATAATAAAATGTGTTTAAAGTTAAAAAAAGCACATAAGTTACAACATGTTTTAAAATCTATAACAGTTTTAGCGACCGTGCTAGAACCACGAGATCTGGGGGGTGTCTAACACCTTCCCTCGGGTCAACAGAATTCCTTAATAAGAATTTTTGGTTCACAGACTCCAACTGGGAAGTCGAAAATTTTCCTCGATTATGGATTCAAGATAAACTGGTGACTATGGATACCAAAAGCCAAACCTTTCCCAAGTGGCGACTCCAATTTAATAAATAATCCTCATTCAAAAAATGTCACTTAAAATGAAAAAACTTTATTATACACTATCCTCCGGGGTAGGTGTAAAATGGAGGTGTGACAGGGGTAACCGAGAATGGGATAACGGTTATGATATGACCAAATAAGGATCTTAATGGCTTACACCAAGCAATAAATGAAGAACAAGTATGAAGCTAATAAATGCTAAGAGTGGCCTCGAGCTAGTAAGTACGAGCAAGTTAGAGAGAAGAAAGAGGGAGAGATATTATTGATCTTATATAGGAGCGAAACTTGGTTATATTACAACATATATTATTTGTAAAGTATGGAGATGGGATGGCGAGATGCAATGCTTCGGCATAGGCTCTAGATAGTCCAGCTCTATCAGACTTAGCAGTGTACCTTGGGAACTTCCCCTTCCATTCTAGTCTCGACCTTCGTCTTATTTGAGTTGGGCCTTGACGATCCCTGAAGGAGGGGACTTGGTCGCATCTCCACATCCGCAGGGTATCGAGACATTCATCAGAAATGGCTTTGTAGAGAGAAATTAAGTCATTTGGTTTTGCCACGTACACCTAGCCCGAGAAATGAATTTTTGAAGAATATTATTTAATTGAAAATATGTTGTCTTTTGGGAACTGAATAGAGTTTGATATAGTTGATATCAGCCCTGTATTTTCGTTCTGGAGCTCGGTACATGTCTGTGATAATATTTTCACATTATCTATGGAATTTTGTTAAAAATGGAGGTGATTTGATGTAATTCGGACCATTGGTTGAAAAGTTAAAAATTTTGAACTATCTTGAAAACTTCATGAATTTTTATGCAAATCTGGTCGTTTAAGATGTTATTTTGGCAATTTGATAGCGCGAACAAGTTCATTTAATGTTTTACGACATGGGTACATGTTTTGTTTAGAGCCCCGAGGGCTCGGGTGAGTTTTTGATTGGCTACGGTGTATTTTGAGGCTAAAGGAATTTGCTGGTGTGATGCAAATCTGCAGACTTTGCAATTGCAAAGTCTGGCTAGCAAATATGATAATCACATTTGCGATTAGATGATCGGGAGGGGGCCCTTCGTATTTGTGTAGTTCATCATCACAACTGCTACTTCCACAGTAACCGCATTTGTGAACAATTGTTCGCATTTGCGAACAATTGTTCGCATTTGCGAATGCATCATGTCAGGAGAAACTTTGCATTTGCGATGCATTGTCGCATTTGCAAAACTTGTGATCGCAAATGCAATATCTGCGGAGGTGTAAAACATAACTTAGATGGTATATTAACCAATTTTTCAAATCTGTCGAACTCTAAACCTCCATAGACGATTTTCCAAGGACCCAAACTTTTCCAAATCATAGGTAAGTGATTTCTAACTTATTTCTTTCAATCTATCCCATCTATTTACAAGATTTCATCACAAAATCTAGCGATTTTCATAGGGAATTGGGTGTTTTTGGGTAGAATTTAGGAATTTCAAAATTTGGAAATTTAGACATCAAATTGTGGTTGGATTCCAAAATCAATTGTATATTCGGGCTTGAGGGTGAATGGCTAATCGGGTTTTGGTTCGAATTTCAAGTTTGGACTAAGCAGGCTCGGGGTCAGGTTTTGACTTTTTGGGAGACATGTTAGGAAACCTATAATTATGCATTGGAGTTGAGTTATTGAGCATTTATTGATGTTATTAAGTTGATTATAACTAGATACGAGTGAATTGGTGGTGGAATTGAGATGTAAAGTGGTGATTGTGATTTGAAATACCCGTTGGCTTGAGGTAGGTGTTCGGTTTAACTTTAACTTGAGGGATTAGGGATCCCCGACTTAATTTTTATGCAAAATTCCATATGAGCAGTAGAGGTGTGGTGACGAGTACCTATGCGCCACCAAATTGTCATTTAGATTGTTCCCTTCCCCGTTTCTTAATACACTATTTCTTGTCTTAATTGCAACTTGCTCCTAATTGTTTTTATGTCTTAATTGCTACTAGCTCATAAATGTTCCATGTCTACTTGTTTCACATTAATTGTTGTTCACTTTATTGAAGTATTTAATTGTTTCATAATTTTTTTATTATGACGTTGGCTTATATTGGCTTATTAGTACCTTATGGCACACCTTTGTGACGACCCAAAGGGTCATCATCATAATTCTCTCTTTCTTTGTGCTTCTGAGGCTTATAAACGTCTTATTCAGATGCCTAGATTTGCATGCGCAGTCCGGGCGTGAACCCGAAATTTTTTTTTCTGGAAACATTTGAATTCTGTGTTAAAAACTAGGAATTATGATAATAATATTGCTATAGTTGAATTTGGTAAACATTTTAGGTAAATGGACCCGGACACATGATGTGATGGTCCTGGAGGGTCCGTAGGGAAATTTGGGACATGGGCGTATATCCGTAATCGAAATCCGAGGTCCCCGGCCCGAGTAAGGATTTTTCTATGAAATTATTTTCTGAAAATGCTTAAGGAAAAATGAAAATGAGATTTAATCAAAATTAATGGTAGCGGGCTCATATATTGGTTCTGACGACTGGTACAAGTCTTAAATGAGGGTTAAGCGCTATCTGTAATGTTTTGTTTAAAACAGACATCGTTTGACGTGTTTCAGACTAAAAATGGAAAATTTAAAAGTTTTGAACTTTGAAATGAAAATCATGAGTTTGGAAGGATGTATCTTTGATTTTGATGTTGTTTTGACGATTTGATCACACGAGTAATTCCGTATGAGGTTTTTGAGGTTGTGTGCATGTTTGGATTGGAGCCCCGAGGGCTCGAGTGAGTTTCGGATAGGTGTTAGGTTCATTTTGTAGCATTGTAGCAGATGGTATCTGCAGTCTTCGCATTTGCGAAGCCAGCCTCGCAAATGCAAGACTTCCCCATTGATCTGCCATATCACAAGTGCGATTCCGCCTTTTTTTATAGCCAGTTTCCGCAAATGCGATCCCCTCTTTATAGCCCAGTCCTTGCAAATGCGAAGACATCCTCGCAAATGCGAGTCTCACCCAAAACCTGCCCTCTTCGCAATTGCGACATCTGCTATTCCTTCTGCATTCTTCACAATTGCAAACAAAACTTTGCAATTACGACATATGCGCCTGTGCATCCTATACTTAGACGATTTCAAAACAAACATATATGAACTCGTGGGGGAATGGGTAACTCGGTTTTGGTTCGAACCTCGAGTTTTGACCACGTGGGCCCGGGGGAATTTGGGGAATTTTTGGGTAAAACTTTGGTAAGTTCATTCTTACGCATTCAAATTGATTTAACAAGCGTTTGTTGATACATTTGAGTAAAGTTTGATTAGATTCGACCGGTTTTGAGGCGAATTCAAGGGGTAAAGCTAATCTAGAGTTGTGGGTTAAGTTTGGAGCCATTCAAGGTAAGTGTTTGATTTAACTTTGGCTTGAGGGAATAGGATTAGGATTATATTTGCTATGTGTTATATGGACTCGGTGTATAGATATGGCGACGGTTACCTATGTGCCCGAGTTTAGCATGACTGTGAGTCATAATTGCTATTAATATTTTGCAAGAAGTGAATAATTGTGATAATTACTTGTTAAATGCACTATGAAGTGATAGTAGAGAAGTAATTGAGCTAAAGAAGGAATTTTTGTATTTTTCCCTTGCCGAGACTTATTGTTGAGATGTTCTCTCATGCCGGGACTTATTGTTGAGTTATTCAGCCTTGCCGCGACATGTTATAGAGTTATTCTCCCTTGCCGGGATATTTCATCTTGTTGTATATTCCTTTCCCGTCTGGTTGTGACTGTTGATTGGGTGAGGAAGAGAGAGATTATGCACGAAAGGTCTTTCCGTGCCATGTGTCAATAATTTTGCACGAAGGGTCTTTCCGTGCCACGTTTTGATAATTATGCACGAAAGGTTTTCCGTGACATGTTTCTTAATTATTTGATCACGAAGGGTCATTCCGTGCCTTGATGTGAGAGTTATGTGAGGAATGAACGAAGGGTGATGACGTGCACTTTGTATTGAGAGTAAAAGCGCGAATGTTGATGCCATGCGTTATATTTGACACTTTTGGTGAGAAATGAGAGTAAAAACACGAAGGGTGGTGCCGTGCAGTTATTGATTCGCTGGCTTTCTTTCATTAATGTTAAATATTTAGTTCCATTTCTTGTTCGTTGGACTTATAAATGAACTGGTACACCCCCTGCATGTCCCATTCCCATTAGCTGTTTAAATTTTGTTATCTGTTCCTTATTGCATGTATATCTGTACAAATATATTTTGGTAGGTCTGGTTAGTCTCGTCACTACCTCGCCGGAGTTAGGCCAGATACTTACCAGCACATAGGGTCGGTTGTGCTGATGCTACACTTCTGTGCCTTTTTGTGCATAGGTCAGGAGACAGCTTACTGACCATAGCAGTAGTTTGGGAGCGTGACTTCAGTCCAGAGACTCCCAGGTAGTTCACTATTATTCGCGGGCCCTAGGTCTCATCAATTTCAGTTCTCTTTGTTTTCATTTTATCAAAACATACTTCCTTTGTATTTTCTTTCAGACCCGTATTGGTAGTATCTTGAAGTAGTCTGTGATATTGTGACACTAGATCTTGGGTAGAGGATGTTTTTTATCATTTCGTATTTTCTTTATTTAATATTAAATTAAGACTTCCGCTTGAATTTACTGCTTTATTTTTATCTTGTTGGAAATTAATTGAAAATGATATGTTCAAGTTGTCTTGCCTAGCTCTAACAGTAGGCGCCATCACGACTCCCGATGGTGGGAAAAATCTGGGTCGTGACAAGCTGGTATCAAAGCACTAGGGTAACTGGTTCTCACAACTCACGGACATGATCGGTAGAGTTTGAGGGATCAGTATGGAGGCGTCTGTATTTATCCCCCAGAGGATACAAAGTTAGGAAAAATTTCACTTTATTCATTCTTGTCGTGCGATTCTGTTTCTCAAATATTGATTGCCGTTCTACTTTGTTCTTTCGCATATGGTGAGCTTCTTCTGTGCATCAGACCGAGCCCCCAGCAGCATCTCCCATGAGGGGCAGGAGCCGAGGCCGTGCTAGAGGTCGTGGCAGGGGCAGAGCTCAGCCCAGGCAATAGTTCCAGAGGTGGAGCCCCATATTGACTATGATGAGGAGGTTACAACCCCACCAGATCCTGTAGGCCCATCTCACGTCTCAGGAGGGGTTGTGTTTTCCTCGGATCTCCAGGATGCTCTCGTCTGTATAGAAGGCTTTATGGACAGTGTAGCTAGAGCGGGTTTGCTGCCAGTAGCACCAGCCACTTCTCAGGCTGGAGGAGGGGTCTAGACTCCTGCTACACGTACTCCGGAGTTTCCCCAGACTCAGGTTCCATTGGTTCAGCCCGCAATGGCATCTCAGATGGGCATTACAGCTCAGGTCGGAGATGGGACGGCCATGTATTCGGATGCTTTGTGGAGACTTGATCGGTTCTCCAAGCTTTTCATCATCACTTTCAGCGGTAAGTCATCAGATGATCCCCAGGATTTTCTATTCAGTTGTCATGAGATCCTCAGTACTATGGGTATAGTGGAGACCATTGCGGTCGGTTTTTTCATCTTCAAGCTGGCAGGATCCGCCAAGACTTGGTGGAGAGATTATTGCCTACTAGACCAACACGCTCTCCAGCTTTGGCATGGAATCAGTTTGCAGAGTTATTTTTGGAGAATTTTCTCCCCGTCACTTTGCGAGAGGCACTTTGTAGATGGTTTGAGCGCCTCCAACAGGGCTCCATGACAATTACACAGTATGAGACTAAATTTATTAATTTTGCGCGCCATGCAGTTGTGATACTCCATATAGAGCGAGAGAGGGTCCGGAGGTTCATTGATGGATTGATTCAGCTGATTCTCCTTCAGATGGCTATGGGATTGGCAGTGATATTTCCTTTCAGGAGGCGGCTAATGCGGCCCACCGGGTAGATATGGCACTGGTTCGAGGAGTTAGTCAGGGATTAGACAAGAGGCCTCGACATTCTGGTAGATTTAGTGGGTTTAGACAAGAGGTCACTCTCAGAGGCCCTTCCAGTCGGCACTTCAGGTTTCACATGGAACTTCGAGCAGTGGTGGTCCTCAGCAACATTATTTGGATCAGTAGACTTTTAGCTCACCACCAGTCCCATCAGTGCACAGTCACTTTAGAGCTTCAAAGGAGGACATAGCGGTCGACATGGCCAGCAACCTCAGCAATCGAGGGCATGTTATGGTTGTGGTTACCCAGGTCATATTGTCAGGTGTTGCCCTCTAGCCTCGAGTAGTTCTCAGCACCAGGGTCCTCGCCCTACGATTCAGACAACATGTGATCCACAGGCTGTCCAACCAGCTAGAGGCGGGGGCAGAGATCATAGAGGTGGAGGTAGAGACCGTTGAGGTGGAGCTCGGACAGCCAGAGGTAGGGGTTTTCCTAGAGCTGATCATCCCAGAGATACAGTATAGGGAGGTGGGGGCCAGCCTCATTGTTATGCATTACCAGCCAGGCCAGAGGCCAATTCATCTAATGTTGTGATTACAGGTACCGTACTGGTCTGTGATATAGGTGCTTCAGTGTTATTTGATCCGGGATCTATGTACTCTTATTTATCATCCTATTTTGCACCCTATTTGATCATGCCTAGTGAGGCTTTGGGTATTCCTGTATATGTTTCCACACCGGTTGGTGATTCTATAGTGGTCGACCAAGTGCCTCATTCATGTGTGGTGGTATTTGAGGGTCTTGAGACCCGTGTCGACTTATTTCTTTTAGACATAGTGGACTTTGATGTTATATTGGGGATGGAGTGGTTGTCCCCATATCATACCATTCTGGATTGTCACGCCAAGATAGTGACTCTGGCCTTGCAAGATTTGCACCGACTTGAGTGCGGGGGACCCAGGTCATGCCATCCGTAGTGTTATTTCGTATGTGAAGGCTCGACGTATGGTTGAGAAGGGGTATGTAGAATATTTGGCGTATGTTCGCGACTCAAGCGTAGAGGTTCCATCTATCTACTCTGCTCCTATTATTCGGGAGTTCCCTGAGGTTTTTCCTTCAGACATGCCGAGTATTCCACCCGACAGGGATATTGATTTCTATATTGACGTGGCTCCTGGTACTCAGCCTATTTCTATTCCACCGTATCGCATGCCCCACCAGAGTTGAAAGAGTTGAAGGAGCAGCTTCAGGACTTGCTTGATAAGTCTTTTACTAGACCTAGTGTATCACCTTGGGGTGCACCAGTGTTGTTTGTGAAGAAAAAGGATGGGTCGATGAGGATGTGCATTGATTACCAGCAGTTTAAGAAGGTGACGATAAAGAACAAGTATCCACTGCCGAGGATTGACGATTTGTTTGACCAGCTTCAGGGTGCTAGGGTGTTCTCGAAGATAGATTTGAGGTGTGGTTATCATCAGCTGAGGATTAGTGCGTCTGATGTCCCTAAGACAATATTTCATATTCGGTATGGGCATTATGAGTTTTTGGTCATGTTGTTTGGGTTGACCAATGCCACAACAACATTCATGGAGTTGATGAACCGAGTGTTAGGCCTCTACTTGGACATATTTGTGATTGTATTCATTGATGACATCTTGGTATAATCCCGCAGTCGGGAGGAGCATGAACAACACCTCAGAGTGGTTCTTCAGACTCTGAAGGATAGTCAGTTGTATGCCAAGTTCTCGTAGTGCGAATTTTGGTTGAGATCAGTTGCATTCCTGGGTTATGTCGTATCAACAAAGGTTATCCAGGAGGACTCGAAGAAGATAGAGGCAGTTAAGAATTGGCCTCGACCTGCTTCAGTTATAGAGATTCAGAGCTTCTTGGTGATAGCTGGTTACTACAGACGTTTCGTGGAGTGGTTTTCATCCATCGTAGCCCCAATGACTAGATTGACCCAGAAAGGTGCCCAGTTCAAGTGGTCAGATGAGTGTGTGGCGAGCTTCTAGAAGCTCAAGACAGCTCTTAGTATGAAACCAGTATATTTTTTGCCCATGAGATTTGGGCCTTATACTGTTTATTGTGATGCTTTTCGTGCCGGGCTTGGCGCAGTGTTGATGCAGAATGGCAAGGTCATAGCATATGATTCGAGGCAGTTGAAGATCTATGAGAAGAATTATCTAGTTAATGACCTAGAGTTGGCAGCCAATGTTCATGCCTTGAAGATCTGGAGGCATTATTTGTATGGTGTAACGTGTGAGGTGTAAACGGATAACAAGAGCCTTCAGTACTTGTTCAACCAGAAAGAGTTGAATTTGAGACAACGGAGGTGGTTGGAGTTAATTAAAGACTATGATGTTTCTATTTTACACCACACGGGAAAGGCCAATGTAGTGGCCGATGCATTGAGTAGGAAGTCCACTAGCATGGGTAGTCTTGCCTATATTCCATTCAACCAGAGACCGCTTGCCTTGGATGTTGAGGCCTTGGCCAATAGATTTGTGGGATTGGATATTTCTGAGCCCAGCAGGGTGTTAGCTTGCATGGGTACTCGCTCGTCATTGATGGAGCGTATCCTGGAGAAGAAATTTGATGATCCCCATTTGTGTGTCCTAAGAGACATGGTGCAGCGGGGAGGTGCCAGGGAGATGAATTTAGGAAATGATGGCATATTGATATTGCAGGGACGGGTTTGTGTGCCCAATGTTGATGGTATTCGGGAGTCGATCTTAGTGGAGGCCCACTGTTTTCGGTATTCCATTCACCCGGGCGCTACAAAGATGTATGAGGATTTGAGACAACATTATTGGTGGTGCAAAATGATGAAAGACATTGTTGCATATGTGGCTCGTTGTCTGAATTATCAGCAGGCTAAAACGAGCATCAGAGGCTCGGTGGATTATTTCAGAGGATTGTGCTTTCCGAGTGGAAGTGGGAGAGGATCACCATGGATTTTGTTACCAGCCTCCCTATGACTCGGAAGAACTTTGACGCTATATGGGTTATTGTTGATAGGCTAACCAAGTCAGCATATTTTATCCCAGTTGCCACCACTTATTCATCCAATAGGTATGCTGAGATTTATGTCAGAGAAATCGTTCGCCTTCATGGGTTTCCCATATATATTATTTCGGACCAGGGTCCGCAGTTTACCTTGCATTTCTGAAGAGCGGTACAACATGAGTTAGGCACTTGGTTTCAGTTGAGTACAACATTTCACCGCCAGACGGACGGTCTGTCCCAGAGGACTATTTAGATTCTTGAGTACATGCTCCGAGCCTGCGTTATTGATTTTGGAGGCTCATGCGACCAGTTCTTATCTTTAGCAGAGTTTGCCTACAGCAACAATACCAGTCTAGTATTAAGATGGCTCCGTATGAGGCGTTGCATGGTAGGCGGTGTCCGTCCCCAGTCAGATGGTTTGAGCCGGGAGAGGCTCGGTTATTGGGTACAGATCTAGTACAGGAGGCCCTGTATAAGGTCAAGATCATTCAGGAAAGACTTCGGTCAACTCAATCTAGGCAGAAGAGTTATGCATATCAGGGATGTTGCTTTCGTGGTTGGTGAGCGAGTATTGCTCCGTGTATCACCTATGAAGGGCGTGATGAGGTTCGTAAAGAAGGGCAAGCTTAGCCACATGTTAATTGGACGATTTGAGATTCTTGTCCGTGCGTGGAAGGTTCTTATAGATTTTCCTTGCCGCCTAGCTTGTCATCCCTGCATCCGATTTTTCACGTATCCATAGTTCGGAAGTATCACGGTGATCCCGCCCACATGTTAAATTTTAGCACTGTCCAATTGGACAAGGATATGTCATATGAGGAGGAGTCGGTGGCTATTTTAGACCGGCAGGTTTGACAGTTGAGGTCGCGGATTTTTCCTTCAGTGCGTGTTTAGTGGAGAGATTAGCCTCCTGAGGCATCAACCTGGGAGTCCGAGTCTGAGATGCGGAGCCGTTATCCCCATCTATTCCCCGACTTAGGTACCTCTTTCTTTTGTCCATTTAAGGACGAACGAATGTTTTAGAGGTGGGGGATGTGATGACCCAAAAGGTCATCACCAAAATTCTCCCTTTCTTTGTGCTTCTGAGGCCTTGAAAACCTCTTATTCGGTTGCCTCGATTTGCGTGCGTACTCCGGGCGCGAAGCCGGAAAATTTTTATGCGGAAATATTTGAATTTTGTATTAAAAACTATCAGTTATGATAATAATATATCTATAGTTGACTTTGATCAACATTTTGGCTAAACAGACCCAGACCCATGATGTGACTGTCGCAGATGGTCCGTAGCAAAATTTGGGACCCGGGTGTATTCACGAAATCCAAATCCGAGGTCCCAGGCCCAAGTACGGAATTTTTATATGAAATTGTTTTCTAAAAATGCTAAAGAAAAAATGAAAATGAGATTTGATCAAAAGTAATGGCATCGTGCTCGTATTTTGGTTCTAATGCCCGGTACGAGTCTTAAATGAGTGTTAAGAGCTATCTGTAAAGTTTTGTTGAAAACGGACATTGTTTGACGTGTTTCGTACAATAAATGAAACATTTGGAAATTTTCAACTTCGAAATAAAAATCATGAGTTTTGGAGGTTGATTCTTTGATTTTGATGTTATTTTGGCGATTTGATTGCACCAGTAAGTTTGTAGGATGTTTTTGAGGTTGGGTGCATGTTTGGGTTGGAGCCCCGAGGGCTCGGGTGAGTTTCATATAGGTGTTAGGTTTATTTTGTAGCATTGTAGCAGCTGGTATTTGCAGTCTTCGCATTTGCGAAGCCAGCCTCGCAAATACGAGACTTCTCCATTGGCTTGCATATCGTAAATGCGAGGAATGACTCGCAAATGCGATTCCCCCTTTTTATAGACAGTCTCCGCAAATGCGAAGAAATCTATGCAAATGCGGTCCCCTCTTTATAGCCCAGTCTTCGCAAATGTGAAGACATCCTCGCAAATGCGAGTCCCGCCCAAAACCTTCCCTCTTCGCAATTGCGACATCCGCTATTCCTTCTACATTCTTTGCAGTTGCGAACAAAACCTCACATTTGCGACATCTACGACTGTGCATCCTATACATAGACGATTTCAAACTTCATTTTTCATATTTTCAAAACCCAAATTAACATTGGCAATTTTCGCTCTACTCCTCCTCTCCCAAATCAATTGTATGTAAACTTTTACTCTATTTCTTCAATCTTTAACAACTTTATCATGATTTCGTCTTAAAATCAAAGCTTGCAATAGGTAAAAATGGGGATTTGGGGTAGAACCTAGGTTTTCGTAAAATTGGTGATTTGGACATCAATTTGGGGTCCTATTTCGAAACAAATTGCATATATGAACTCGTGGGGGAAGGGGTAACTTGATTTCGGTTCGAACCTCGAGTTTTGGCCACGTGGGCCCGGGGGAATTTTGGAAATATTTGGGTAAAACTTTGGTAATTTCATTCTTATGCATTCAAATTGATTTAACTAACATTTGTTGATACATTTGAGAAAATTGTGATTAGATTTGACATGTTTTGAGGCGTGAGTTGAGTTTGGAAGCTTTCAAGGAAGTGTTTGATCTAACTTTTGCTTGAGGGAATTGGATTAGGATAATATTTTCTATGTGCTATGTGAAGTCGGTGTATAGGTATGGTGACGGTTACCTATGCGCCTGAGTCTAGCATGACCGTGAGTCATAATTGCTATTTAAATTTCGGAAGAACTGAACAATTATATAATTAATTTTTAAATGCACTATGAAGTGATAGTTGAGAAGTAATTGAGCTAAAGAATGAATTTTTGTAATTTTCCCTTGTCGAGACTTATTGTCGAGATGTACTCCCTTGCCGGGACTTATTGTTGAGTTATTCTCCCTTGCCGGGACTTGTTGTAGAGTTGTTCTCTCTTGCGGGATATTTTGTCTTGTTGTATATTCCTTTCCAATCTGGTTGTGATCGTTGATTGGGTGAGGAAGAGAGAGATTATGCACGAACAGTCTTTCCGTGCCATGTTTCGATAATTTTGCACGAAAGGTCTTTCCGTGCCACGTTTTGAAAATTATGCACGAAAGGCCTTTTCATGCCATTTTTCTTAATTATTGAGCACGAAGGGTCATTTCGTGCCTTGATGTGAGAGTTATGTGAGGAAAGAACGAAGGGTGATGTCGTGCACTATGTATTGAGAGTGAAAGCACGAAGGGTGATGTCGTGCGTTATATTTGACAATTTTGGTGAGAAATGAGAGTAAAAGCATGAACGGCGGTGCCGTGCAGATGTTGATTCACAAGATTTCTTTTATTAATTTTATGTATTCAGTTCCATTTCTTGTTCGTTGGACTTATAAATGAACTGTTACACCCCCCAGCATGTCCCATCCCCATTAGTTATTTAAGTTTTGTTATCTGTTCAATATTGCACATATATCTGTACAGGTTGATTTTGGTAGGTCCGCTTTAGCCTCGTCACTACCTCGCCGGGGTTAGGCCAGACACTTACCAGCACATGGGGTCAGTTGTGCTGATGCTACACTTTTGTGCCTTTTTGTGCACAGGTCAGGAGACAGCTTACGGACCGCACTAGTAGTTTCGGAGCGTGCCTTCAGTCTAGAGAATCCCAGTTACTCCACTAGTGTTCGCGGGCCCTAGGTCTCATCCATTTCAGTGCCATTTGTTTTCATTTTATCAAAACAGACTTCTTTTGTATTTTCTTTCAGGCCTGTATTTGTAGTATCTTGTAGTAGTCCGTGAGCATTGTGACACTAGATCTTGGGTAGAGGATGTTGTTTATCATTCTGTATTTTCTTCATTTAATATTAAATTAAGAGTTACACTTGAATTTATTGCTTTATTTTTATCATTGTTGGAAATTAATTGAAAAGGGTATGTCGAAGTTGGCTTGCCTAGCTCCAACACTTGGCGCCATCACGACTCCCGATGGTGGAAAAAATACGGGTTGTGACAACCTTTGTTTGTCTCGCTGAAAAGTTTACACTGGTGAAGATTCATAATTGTACTGATATTCCATTGTGTGGATTGGGGTATAAGTGTTGTGGGGGATTTGAATTAATTTGTGAACAATTGTCTTTATTTTTATGATTGGTGTTGATTTATATATTGATATTGGGTTGCACACCGCAACAAGAGGAATAAGGGTGAATGTGATTGTCTGGTGGGATCGGGTTGCACACAGCAAAAAATGAGTAATAAAGGTGAACAGTTGGGATTGGGTTGCATGCCGCAATATAAGAAATAAGGGTGATATGTGTTGAGGAGTAATAAGGGTGGAAAGGTGGAATTGGGTTGCACGCCGCAACAAGCAGTAATAAGGGTGAACATTGATACAGTTATTGTTTATATGTTTGGATCGGGACGTACGCCGCATCGGTTATTGTTTTAGCATCCATTTCTTTTGATGTTTATTACTGAGATATTGAAACTCCTTAAGGATTGGTAATAGTTCAGTACTGGTAGAACGGACGGTGTCCATATTCATTTAAATGCAAGTTTCTATTATGTTTCATTTTGTATTTCCTTTCCATTTTAGTATTAAATGTTTTAGGTTGTATATGTTGTAATGCCCAACCGTAGACTCGTCACTACTTCGTCGAGGTTTGTCTTGGCACTTGTCAGTACATGGGGCCTATTGTACTGACACTAAACTCTGCACTTCTTGCGCAGATTTCATAGCTAGTGGCTGATCAGAGTTCGAGGGTGTTGCTTTTAGCTCAAAGGAGATCTAAGGTAGTCATGCATGCATCTGGAGGCCATGGTCTCCCCTTCTATCTTTACTGCATTCTATTTTTACTTTTCCTCCAAAATAGATGTATTTTTCTTTTAAACCATTACTTGTAGTATTTTTAGACAATTCATGAGTTGTGACACCAGTTTCTGGGTGGAATTTGTTAGATTTCGTTATTAGCATAAAAATAATCTTTTAAATTATGATCTTCCGGATTTATTTCCATTGATTTCCTTTTATTTTGTTTTAATTATTCAAAGATAAAGGAAAAAGGTAAAATATTATGTAGCATTGGCTTGCCTAGCGAATACAATATTAGGTGCCATAACGGTCCGACATTAGGAAATTCGGGTCGTGACAAGTAGTTATCAGAGCACTAGGTTGGCTAGTCTCACAATTGATGAACAAGCTAAGTAGAGTCCAAGGGATAGGTACGGAGACGTCTGTGCTGATCCCCTAGAGGCTACAGAGTAAGGAACAATTTCACTTCTATTCGTCTCCATCGTGTCGTTGATCTCTCAATACTAACTGAAATCTCTACTCTGTCCTTGCGCAGATGGCGAGAACATGTACCGCTTCATTAGCTGATCAACAGCCTGAGCCCCCAATGGAAACTCTTACGAGGAGCAGATGACGAGGCCGACGCCGTGCTATTGGCCGAGGCAGGGGCAGGGCTCATTCTAGAGCTCAAGCAGCAGCACCAGTGGCAGAGCCTCGGGTAGATTTTATGGATGAGGATTCGGCCCAGATCGTTCCAGCCAGTCCAGCTCAGGTTCCAGAGGGGTTCATAGCTACACCGGTACTTTAGTATGCTTTGGTCCGTCTAGTGGAACTTATGGAGAGTGTTCATCGGGCCGGTATACTTCCTATAGCACCAACCGTCTCTCGGGCTGGGAGAGGAGTACAGACTCCCGCTATTTACACTCCAGAGCAGATGTCTCCTCGGTTTCAGACTCCAGCAGCTCAACATTTGGAGTAGTTTCGCCAGGTGTTATAGCTCCGACCGGTGATGGAGCAACTATTTCTCCTATAATAACAGTATAAATCTCTAGCCATAGTGTGTCATAAAATGACTCAAATGAGTCCAGGAAGAAATACAAGCATGTTCAAATCATACCGTGGCGACGACCTGATGAAAAAGAAACAAATGTGCACTTGTCGAGGGTCGACGACCTCCCTATAGATGCATCTATTAATCTGCCGAGATGTACGACCCGTTCCAAAATAAACATATGCAGACAGACAATTAATCAAACAATCAACGTGGATCAAATATCCAAGAAATGTCAATTCTCTTTAATAAATTGAGAAAACAAAGCTTATGTCTTTCCTTCTGAAATCCATTTATTAATTTAATATGATTTAAGCAATTCGAGCCATCAATGAGTTCACGAATGATCCAAGTATAACATGCTTTTGGGTCCTAGACTATCGGACAATAGCATAATAGTAACTACGCACGGAATCGCGTCACCTTGTGCCTATGTAGCCCCCCACAAATAGGAGCACATAATCAGTGTAACTCACATATGGGGTAATTCTCCCTCACATGATTAGAAAGGAGACTCACCTCGCTCCGAAGTATTCCTTCAATAACGCGAATAGGCTCCAGCCTTAATTCAAAACCGAACGAGTACCAACTAGTTAATTTAAAGAAAGAACTAGTCAATAAGTGCTCACAAAGATGAATTCCAACTAATTAAATGATTTCCCAACCTTTCCCGCACGTTTTCTAAATTCCGACCCGGGCTCACATGCCTGAATTCTGAGATTTTTTGGAGAAAATTACTCTCTATAACATAAGGATCACTAATATGTTGTTTTTAGTTCATTACATAACTAATTAGGTGGTTAAATTGTAATTTTATCAAAACCCTAGGTCTAGCTCTAACCCTTGATTTTATTTTTAAATTTAGTGTTAAATCTATGTAATGTTCATGTATTTAAGCTAAGGGTGAGTGGGGATTACTTACCTTGTGATACTATGTAGAAACCCTCTCTTTGAAAGCTCCAAAATCGCCACAAAATTGGATGAGAAATGAGAGATAAAGGGTTGGAGTTCGTATTTAATGAACTCTCTCCCCAGCAGTTTTCTCATATACGGACAAATTACTACATAGGCAGTGTCCGCTTCTGCAGAAAAACAACCGCTTTTGCAGTTTGGGTGAGGTGACCAGACCGCTTCTACGGTCTTGATTTCGCACATACAGGACCGCTTATGCGGTCCTAGGGCCGCTTTTGCAGTCTCTTCCCCTTCCTGACCATTCCTCTTTTGCGACCAGGTGGCCACTATGCGGTCACTGCTTATGCGGTCAAAGAGCTGCAGAAGCGGATTTGATAGAAGAAGCAAACTTGCTTCAATCCAAAATCCGACTTCGCTCAAACCTCGACCATTGACGCTCGGGTCTCCCCTGCCCCCCCAACCCCAAACATACCAACAAGTGTGAAATCGATTCATAGGATACACCCAGGTCCCAAATTTTTTCACGGACCTTCCGGGACATTAAATCATGAATCCTTGTCCGTTTCTCAAGAAAGTTGACTGAAGTCAAATTTGTCTTTTTAAGAAAACCTTTAGGAAATAATCGATTTTATGTTCACTCAAAAATTCTCCTAACTTTCGAACTAATCGCCCCCTGCAAATCGTAGTTTAGCTAAAGAAATCGTGGGAAGTTTTATATAAGGGAACGTGGCTCTAAATAGTAGAACGACCAGTCATGTCGTTACAGTTATTAGTTGATTAATTCTTGGTTATATAAGATATAATTGTATTAGCATTAAGTAATTATCCTTTAGAGAAATACAAGAATAAAGTGAGTTTTTATTATAATATATAATCAAGTGAATTCAACTATTCCCAACTCTTTAAATTATAAATCTTCCAAAAATAATTGATTTTTATTTAAGTAATTAATAATCTTTAAACCTCGCTCACTTTCCATCTAATTGATTCTCTCAAATAGTAGTTGAAATATTAAAAGTATGTAGCTGTCATGACTCAAATCCAAAATTCATTCGTGACGGCGTCTCTCATGAAGACGAGGTCAACCAACAAAATGAACGCTTTCTTTTTAACAGTTATTTAATATTTATATAGCTAAATAATGATTAGGATAATCAAAAGCGCGGGAAACCACGATAACAACAGTGACCATCACGTCACAGCCCGACATCGGGGTGTCACTAGTCATGAGCTACTATAGAGTTCACTAAAGAACTAAAAGTCCGGAAATGGGAACAAAGTCTGAAAATAACCTCAACAACATAAAATAAAGGAGAAGATCTGGTGCCGCAGACTCTAGCAGTCACCTGGCTCAGCTACGATATCAAATCTTCAATTCGCTAATAACCTGGTACCAGGCGAACAATACCAGCAACTGCAAGCGAGGTGAACTGAGTAAAGTGAGTACTCAACTCAATGAGTAATAAGGGTAAATAATAACTGAAAGGCAAGAAATCACTTAAGAGCACTCCACCATGCAATATGGGACAGCACAATCCTTCGAGAAAGCAACAAGTACGGGAAAATTCTTTTGAAAATATCTGACTCAGTTTAAAAACTCTTTTGAAAATATCATTTTCCAACAATTTAAGCAAGTAAATGCAGGACAGGTAGTGCAAGTCAACAGAAAAGCCAGCCTCTCGAATACAAGCAAGTATGCCTAATTGAGCTCATAACTCGCCCTTCAGGCAATATTCTTATCTTTGGCCAGCCACTGTTACTGAACACATTTGTATCATATAGTGTCACTGTTACCACTGTCTCAAATTTATCCACTTTGAAAGTGATCAGACAATATCAGAACAACAAATAAATATCTCAAGAGATGACACAAACAACAATAAGTGCAAAAATGAATGAATTCAATGCAATGCATATGAAGGTACACTCCGATACCCACTGCAGCGTGCAGTCTGATCCATTTAACGTCGACGACGCTCAGTGGGGGTGCGTACACACTCCAGAGGGGATCCTAAATGCCAAGCACAATATTGGCCATGTCTTGGCATCAAACATGCTCTTGGCCTCAATATCAATATAACATCGCTGTGGCGTGCAGGCCGAGCCATCCATATATACAGAAATCACTATAACATTGTTGCGGTGCGCAGCCCGGTCCTTGCTCAGTCTAGAAATGCATATAAGCCACTTGGGTGATATTAATATGATAATCCTCATATCAAAATATTAATAAAATATTGTTTAAGTTTTCAAGTCTTAGAAAAATGGTTGAGTTTGCAAAATAATATTAAAACATTGGACCGAGATCAAATAATATGCAAGTAATGACAAAACAGCGATATGAATCGCCGAAGGGTTCACATAGTTCGAACGAAGCCCCAAACATAGCAATCAGCCAAAATTATGAGGATAACAAATAATTTTAGCATAGCACGTGGTAAAATCAACAACCGGGACGGACCAAGTCACAGTCCGTAACGGTGCTCTACCCCACGCTCATATCCGGCGTGCAAGTCACATCAATACAGCACTATGATGTGCAAATCCGGAGTTTCAAACCCTCGTAATATCATTTAAAAGTATTACTCACCTCGAGCCGGTGAAATCTCTAGCCAGCGACGCCTTTGCCCCTCAAATCGGCCTTCACGCACATCGAATCTAACCAAAATCGGAACGAATACATTACAATATGCTAAGGGAAACATCCCCAATTGAAAACTATCGATAAAATACAAAAATCTCAAAACTAGCAAAAACTGAGCTCCGCGCCCGCTTCTCAAAAAATTACGAAACTTACATTACTGGATTCCTTATCTCGCCATGAGTCTATACATACCAAGAACTCCCAAATCTATCCTCAAATGACCTATCAATCCCAATTTTTGAATATCAAAAAGCCAAGCCCTAGTTCTTCACTTTTAACACAATTTCCATGAATTTAAGTGTTGAAATCACAATTAGATGATGTTTCTAGGCCATAGGACTTGCCTCCAATCGATTCCCAGTCAAAACCCTCTTAAAATATTGACAAAAGCTCCTAAGATCGCTCAAAAATGGAGGAAATAAGCTCAAGGTCGCGGATGAAATGATATAAAACCCTTATGTCAGGCCACATTTTCCTCTATGCGAACGCGAGGGTCCTCTTGCGTTCGTGATGAACAAATTTACCATCTGCCAAAACATACCCTTCACGAATGCAGTATCACCCATGTGAACGCTAACGTCTGGGGCCTTAAGCTTACACGAAGGCGTCTCCCCTACGCAAACGCGAAGGGAAACAACCCTGGAACCTTCACGCTCCTAAACACTCTACGCGAACGCGACCCGGGAACGCGAACGTGATGAACAACCAAACGACCTTCTGCACATGCGAACCACCAATGCAAACGCGAAGGTCAAAATTCCTAGCCCTCAAATTCCTTCAACACGTTCGCGACTTACCCATGCTCACGCGAAGAACAACCTTCCGCAACACCAACAACTAAAAAATCAGCAATCCTTAAAGTCCAAAAATGGTTCGATTGACCATCTGAAATTACCTCAAGGCCCCTGGGATCTCAACTAAAAGCACCAACATATCAAAATATCATACAAACTTGTTCCAATCATCAAAACACATTAAACAACACTAAAATCATTAATTCACATTGGATTCAAGCCTAAGTTTCTTCAAAACTTCCGAAACTCGCATTCGATCTAAAATCCAACCAAACAATGTCAATGACCTGAAAATTTGCAAGCATATCCAGAATCACCCAACAAAGCTACAAAAGCTCGTGAATCCCGTTCTGACCCTCGAATCAAAATTTCGCATACCGACAGGATTTAGCCAAAATCTTAACTTTGCCAAAATAGGCTAACTTTAACACCGAGCCTCCAAAATTACTTCCAATTGTGCTCCTAAGCCTTAAATCATCCCACGAAGCTAAGCGAAACATCGGAAATCTATTATGAGCCCTCTAACTCTATGATCAACATTCGGTTGACTTTTCCAACTTATGTTTTCCTTAAAGAGACTAAGTGTCTCATTTTCCACCAATACCAATCCAAATCAACTCTAACACACCACATATTGATAATGAAACATGAAAAGTCATAAAATGGAAAAATGGAGTAATAACACATAAGTTGACGGGTCGGGTCGTTACAGCAACATAGATGTTCCAATCTCTATGGGACGATATCATAAACTATACTAGAATTTGATAAAGTACGAGGAGAAAAATCCTAGACACATTGGGCTCATCTAATTTTTGGCGCCGTTGCAGGGATTGGTGTACATCTACTTCAGATAAAATATTTTGTTTCTAATTTGAGACCTTATTATTGCTATTTATCTATTACTATTATCACTAATTACTAAGTAGTACTATAACTACTACTGTCATATTAATATTATCGCTTTCTTTTTGTAATAGCACTTTAAAAAAAATATTAGTACTTTTTCCTATTATTGCTATCATTAGCTTTCCTTTATTATATTTGTTGTAATTAATATTAGTACTACCACCTTGTGTATCTTTTTTTTTCTCATTATCAGTACTTCGACGTACTTTTTTTTTATTTTTCAATATAGTTTGTTGTTACATATTATTATTTTCTCAGCATTGTATATTTTCGTTTGTAATATTTTTATTATTATTATTAGTAGTATTGGTAATAGTAGTAGTAGTAGTACTTGTACAATGTTATTTTTATTGATCACTACTATTCACTAGTACAGCTTTTGCTTATAATTAATAATATTATACTATTTTAATTGATTGATAGCATTACTATTGATGCTTACTTGATAGTTTCATTGTATTAGATTTTTATTTTATTTTACTACACTAATTACTTGTATTATTATCTAACAATATTGCGGTATTTCTTTTTCTTCACTAACTCTTTATATTTGAAATTTAATTTAGTTTAGTTATTAATTACTAGTACAACACTAGAAATTAATATTATGTTTTTCTCTCTCAAAATTTTAAGTAGTTTATGACCCGCTCTTTTATAAAACAGTTGGCTAATTACGACTGTGAAAGTGAAAGATTTCTTCGATTGTGCAGGAAAGAACAAACATCGTCTTCTCAAGGAGCATCTTGTAAAGAAATGGAAAACCATGAAGCAGAGGACATTAATCCACTTGGAGTACCACCATCAGTCCATGTAGAGGAGCAATTTGATGAAGTGGTGTCACAACCATCAAACAGAATTCTTAGGGATTATGCTAGACTGGATAGCTTCAATTGTGAATCTAGTGTTAGGAAGGCCACACTGGCAGCCAACAACTTTGAAATCCGGACCGGCCTGGTTTAGACAATTAAAGAATCTTGTATCTTCACTGGTGGTACAAGTGAAGACCCACATAGTCATTTAATTAATTTTCTAGAACATGTAGAAACAACTAAGTATTATAGAGTACCTCCTGAAGCTATCAAGTTAAGGCTATTTCCTTTTTCTTCAAAACGAGATGCCAAGACTTGGTTGCAAAGTTTGCCTCGAGGGTCCATTACGACATGGGACAAGATGGCTCAGAAGTTTTTAAACATTTTTTTACCTGCTAAAACAACAAAGTTAAGACAAGACATATCAAGCTTGGAAAAGATTAAAAGCAATGTTAAGAAAATGCGCATACCATGACATTCCTGAACATATGCAATTGTAAATGTTTTATCATGGGCTAAAACCCTGTGCTAGAAATATGATAGATGCAGATGCAGGAGGTTGTGTGGTGGGAAAAAGCACAGAGGAAGCATTACAACTATTGAATGAAATTTCTGAGAATGCTACCGAATGGAAATCTAAGCGTGTAATCATTAAAAGGGCTGCTACGGTAAATCAAGTTGATGCTTTAAATATACTAACACAACAGATTGTTTCTTTGGCACAAAAGTTTGAATCTTTTCAGGTGAATACACAACATCAAATTAATCTGAGGCTTGTGACTTGTGTAGAGGAAAACTACCAGAACCATGAATGTCAAGCAACTAACCAAACAGATGAACATGTTAATGTCATCAGTTACAAGCCATACCGTTTTAGGAGTGCAATAGCACAGAAGCGTCCACGATTTCAGTGGAATAGCCAAAATGGTGCAGAAAACTCTCAAAGCTTCCAAAAACAACTGGTACATGGTCTGTCGGAATACCAGAGTCAAAATTATGGGCAGCAGAGTTACAGACCTTATCAGCACGCAGGACCATATAAACAAGCAGGTTCATACCAGCAGAAGCCCCAACAAGCTCATCCAATCTTGATGACCTTTTGTCCAAGTACATTAATGTCACTGATGAAAATATGGAAAGACAAAATTCATCCCTCAAAAATCTGGAAATTTAGTTAAGCCAAATGGCAGCTCTTGTGTTAGAAAAGATTCAAGGTCCCATACCAAGCAATACATAGAAAAATCCAAAGGAGCGCCTTAAGGCCAACACTATAGGGTCAAGTAAGGAACTAGATGAACCTTATGCAGACAGACAAGAAAAGAACCTTACAGAACAACCGGTAAAGAAGGGTAAGAAGTTTGAAAAACCACCAGAACCATCGAAGGGGAAAGAAAAAAAGAATAAGGAAGAAAACATTTCTAAAATAATTGTTGCACCACCCGTGACAATTCCTTTTCCACAAAAAATGAAACGAGAAAAAGCCTGATAGTCAATTTGAAAAGTTATTGGAAATCTTAAAACAAATCATATTAATATTCCTTTTCTTGATGCTTTGTTGTAAATTCCTTCATATGATAAATTTTTAAAAGAAATTTTATCAAGAAAAAGAAAATTAAAAGAAGTTTCTATGGTAATCGTTACTGAAAAATGTAGTGCTATACTTCGAAATAAGCTACCACAATAACTTGGTGATCCTGGTAGTCTTATCTGCCACGACCCAAAATCCACTGAAGGTCGTGGTGGCGCCGGACACTACTGCCAGGCAAGCCAACCAAATTACTTAATCAAAATCTCATTTTTAAAACTTTTAAAATCTAGAATTTCCTTCTATATTTTGAAATTATATAATTAAGTTTTAAATCAAATTTAAATGCTAAACAGTTAATAAAATACTTCTAACCATCCCAGAACCCGGGGTCACAAGTGCATGTGCATCTAATGATAAGAGAAATAAATTACAACATCCGTCCATAATACAGTGGACGGAGAGTAAATATAGTACACTGGAAGGGACTGCTCTAGCTGTTGTCGTCTTGAATGATGCAGCTCACCTAGTCCCTGAATCATCCGTGCTGCAATGCCTAGCAGGCCACTGGGGTTACATATACATGTGCAACTAAATGCACAGTAGGTGTAGTATCTATACAAAAACAACATGTACCCAATGAGTATCCCCCCTAAGCCCGAAGGGGGTAGAGACGAGACGGTCAACTTGACACTCTCTAGTGGTCCAATAATTATTCGTCCTTTATATATATATATATATATATATATATATATATATATATATATATATATATATATATATATTAAACATTAGATTTATCTTATAAACATGATTCTAATCGAGATAGAGGAAACAAGTAAACATATAATTTATTCAGGTGAAATTTCCAGAATTTCTTTTTTATTACTAACAAATTAATATCAAGTAAGGGTGAGGCAGTATCAACTTTAATAAGTTCAAGATAACAGCACAAACATGTGCAAGTCATGCCGAGGTCGACGGACCGTTCCAACAAAAATTTAAATTGTGCACTACCGAGGGTCGAGCGACCCATACCATAGATGCATCTATTTAATCTGCTGAGGCGTTCGGCCCGTTCCATAAATAAACTTATAACCTGCTCGCGAATCATGCATACGACGCGGGTACATATAAGAATACATGCTCAATAAGGTAAATAAGAACGTATCGGGGAATGTTTGTCCAAATAAAACCAATTCTCCATTAACAATTTTAAGAAATGAAGTTTAATCCCTTTGTAAATTCACTTACTAATTCGATGTGAGTTAAGCAATTCAAGCAATCAATGCATTCATAAATAATCCAAGTATAATATGCTTTTGGGTCCTAGACTACTTGGACAATAGCATAATAGTAGCTACGCACGGACTCTCGTCACCTTGTCGCCCCCACAAATAGGAGCACATAATACATTTAACTCACCTATGGGGTAAATTCCCCCTCACAAGATTAGAAAGGAGACTCACCACACTCCGAAGATTCATAGCCGACATTCTACATTCTTCAAAAATATCGAACCAACCGACAATGCTCCAAAACTAGCCAATGTCATTCAAATCCATTAATATATGCTTAATTAAACTCTACAACCCAATTTGTAACAAATCTTAATCCCAAACAAAAAGTTGACAAAAATGCCCTCATGCCCACATGCCTGTAATCCAAAATTTTTCGAAGATAAACTTTTTCAATGACCTTAGAAACTCAAATATAAAATTTCTCTTAATTTCATACTCAAAATTGTGGTCAAATTCCAAGAACACCACATTTCTAGGTCTTTTTCTAACCTTTAATTTTCTACCCATTTACATGTTAAAATCCATACATAAACAATGTATTTAACTCATAATAAGTGCGGCTATCATACCTTATCATTGATGATGAGAACCCTCTCTTGAAGCTCCCCAAAAATCGCCCAAGCCATGAAAAATATGAGAGAAATGGCAACAATCCGATTTTTAAAATAATTCTGTACCCCCAGCCTTTTTCAGACCTGAAGAACTATTTCTGCTTCCGCAATTATGCTTCTGCAGAATATTAGCCACTTCTGCGGCTCCAAAACTCTGGCCCAATTTTGCTTCTGAACCTTAGGTCAACCTTGACCCGCCTGGTTTCATATGGTAGTAAATAAGGGCATGGGGGTAATCTGGGCAATTAGCCTAAGGGAATCTTAGGTAACTGGCTAAGAAGCTTTTGAGAAGCTAACTTATAAAATCTATTAATTGCCTAGGGATTTCTAAGAAAAAATCAAAATTCAAAAAGGGCTAAAATGCAAATCATGTCTCTATATTGCTCCCCTATTTCCTTGCCTATAAAGGCACATTTTCCTTGCCTTCCAAGGCAGAGTTTAAGAGATAAAAAATCAAAAAACTGAAATAGCTGGAAAATTGAAACAATACTATTCCATTGAACTCTTGTTCAAAACTTTGAAGTTTTTTTTACTACTAGAACAATTCATGATTCCTTTTTAGGTGGAAAACTATTTGAACTTGGATATTGAAAGAGCTGGGTTAATCTTGTTGATTGATTCACTATTTTATTAAGTTACTGGTGATTTACACTATTCCTTTGCTGGGCGGTTTAGATTCAGCCTGTTTGCTGCTGTTTCTGGTTAACCTTCTCACTTCAATTTTATTCTTGCTCTCCAGGTACCTATGCTTATACCTGTAAGATTGATATTTGTATCAGAGCTTGATAAATGGAAATGGGATCCCGGGTTAGGCTATTTATTCATGCTTATCTTATCTCTTTTAATCTGTTTTACGCTACTCCTGAATGTTGTATATTTACTATAGGAATTGAATATGGCATTGTTAAGTAAAAATGGCTTTGAACATGTCAGTCCTTACATAGAATATGCTGAGTGTGTTAAGACTATTCCTTGATTAATAGGTTTTATTTCTTTTCTTATGAGTCGCTGTTGGATATGAGTTGTTAGTGACATTGAAAGCTTATTTAGACTGAATCTAAGCTTGGGTTCTTGAGATTGTCTACTAGTTAGGTGTTTGTTATTATTAGATATGTGTGGTAGCATGTTAATGGCTTGGAATATTAGCTCATCTTCTGGTTATTGTGATATAAATTGCATTTAGGTTTAAAAGGGTGAGTTGTGTGTGTTATTATGAAAGTCCATGCTGCCAATCATTTGCTTCACCTAATAACAACAATGGTGGTCAAGCTGGATGGAACAATAATGGTGGTCAAGATAATAGGGGAAAAGGTTTTCAAAGGCCCCATATGTATTAACAACCAAAGACAACCCGCCTCCATTTCAATTACAACGGTTGAGTTCATCGAGCAATGGCATGGGTCGAATACAGAACATGTTTGAGCAAATGATGAAGAAGAATCATGACTATGATGCTTAATGGGCCTCCCATAACACTTAAATCCATAACTTTGAAGTACAACTCTGGCAAATTTCACAATCTCTCAACACTTGCCCAAAGGGTACTCTACTAAGTGATACAGTAGTGAACCCTAAGGGTGGGCATAATAATCATGTGATGGCGGTGCCCACGAGAAGTGGAAGAGGCGGGATATATCGAACTAATGTGCTCAGCTAAGGTGTTGCAGTATGGGAAGGTGCATATGGTGCTAAACAATGATTTCAGACTACTTTTATATAATTCTCAGCACGTACGAGGACGAATGTATGTTTTAGTGGGAGAGAATGTAACGACCCGACCAGATATTTTGAGCCCTAGTGCATCATTCAGCACTTTGAGGCCATGAGCAGCTTCATTTCAGGTATTGTGACTTGTGTTATGGTCGGTATTGAAATCCAGAAAGTTTGGAGTTAAATTTAAATGAACAATTGTCATATCAGAAGCCTTAAGTTGGAAAAAATTATTAGGATTTGATTTTGAGTAAAAGAACTCGGAATAGGGATATGAAGGTTCTAATAGGTTTGTATGAATATTTCAGACTTGGACGTATGCCCAGTGCGGGTTTTGGATAACCCGGGAGCGTTTTGGAGCCTATTGTTGAAGTTATCATTTTGGAAGAAATTTCTTAAGTTTGGCTTGAAGTGCATTTCAACGTTATCGATGTCCGTTTGGGATTCCGAGAATAGGAGCGCGATCGGAAGTGAATTCGGAGGTCCATAGGTCATTTTGAAGCCATTTGGCTAAAGATAGAAATTTGAAGGTTTAGAAAAGTTTGACCAGAAGTGGACTTTTCGATATCGGGGTCGGAATCTGATTCCGGAAGTTGGAATAGGTCCTTAATATCAAATATGAATTGTGTCAAAGTTTGAAGTCAATCAGACATGATTTTATAGGTTTAAACATCAAAAGTAGGAAAGTTCAAAGTTCAAAAAGTTTGGATTGGAGGTCCATTGATGATTTTATCATAATTTGATGTGATTTGAGTCCTCGAACAGGTCTGTAATGTGATTTGGGATTGGTTGGTATGATTGGTTGGGGTCCCAGTGGCCTCGAGTGGATTTCAGGTGGTTAATGGATCAAAAATTGGATTTTTGGAATTGCTGGTATCTGGTATTTTGGCTTCTATGGAAATGGGACCACAGAAGCGGCCCCGCAGAAGCAAAGAAGAAGCCGCAGAAGCGGACGAGAGAGGGGGAAGGAAGGACTGCAGAAGTGGCCCTTGATCCGCTTATACGGAACCTCAGAAGCGGTAGGGCTGACCGCAGTAGCGGAAAGCCTGGGGTTGTTTGGAGCCGCAAAAGCGGCAAGCGGTCTGCAGAAGCGGGACCGCGGAAGAGGGAAAGTCCAGATGCGAAAATGCCTGAAGGCAGAAGGTTAGTTTAAATCATGGGTTGAGTTCATTTTTCTCATTCTTCATGACTTGGGGCAATTTTGGGGAGATTTAGGAGGGGATTTTCGTCGTCAATGATTGAGATAAGTTATCCCAACCCATTTTGAGTTAAAAATATCAATTTTGTGTGGATTTGAGCATGAAAATTAGTATAAAAATTGATGTTTTGGTGGAAAACCTAAAAAATTATATTCTTGGATTTTTAGCACGATTTTGAGCAGGAAACTAAGAGAAAAAGTATATATTTGTGTTCCTAAGGTCATGGGAAAAGTTTATCTTCGAAAATTTTTGTATTCCGGGCATGTGGACCAGAGGGCATTTTTGTCAACTTTTCATTCAGGGTTAAGAATTGATACAAATTGAGTTATAGAATTTAATTAAGCATATATTAATGGGTTCGAATGACCATTGGCTATTTTTGGAGCATTTTGCGTTGGTTCGAGCTTTCAGAAGGATGGAGAGGACCGGTTATGGATCTTCGGGAGAGGTGAGTCTCCTTTCTAATTTTGTGAGGGGGAATTACTCCATAGGTGAGTCAAATTGATTATGTGCTCCTATTTGTTGGGGCTACGTATGCACGACGTGACGAGAGTCTGTGTGTAGCTACTATTATGCTATTGTCCGAGTAGTGTAGGATCCAAAAGCATGTTATACTTGGATTAATTGTGAGCGCATTGATGGCTTGAATTGCTTAAATCATACTAAATTTATAAATGGATTTCAAAAAGAAAGACGTAAGATTTGTTTACTCAGATTATTAAAGAGAATTGACCTTCCTTGAATATTTGCTCCATGTTGACTGTTTGATTGACTGTCCATCTATGTATGTTTATAATAGAACGGGGCGTACGCCTCGGCAGATTAATAGATGCATCTATAGGTGCATCGTCTATCCTCGGCATGTGCACATGAATTTCTATAGGTTCGGGCAGTCACCTCGGTATGATTTGCGCATGCTGGTATTATTTACTTGACTCATTTGAGTCATTTTATTGCACACCATGGCTCGAGATTAAACTATTAATAATAACAAGAAATCTAAGGATATTTTCCATGAAAGAATTATAAGTTCATTTTTTTCCTTTATCTGGATTATAATCATGTTTATAAAGTAAATCCACTATTTAATATATTTATTAAGGATAAATAATCATTGGACTACTTGTGATTGTCAAAATTGACCATCTCGTCTTTACCCCTTCGGGATTAAGCATGGTATACGTTATTTTTCTACTCATACTACACTTGCTGTGCATTTTCTTGCACAGGTTCTGGGATGGTTTGCAGTATTGCATTAATTATTTATATTTTATGTTCGGTTTGAAACTATATTATTTGTAATTTTCTAAACATGGAAGAAAAATCCTAGATTTTTAAAATGTTAAAAACAAGATTTGGTTTAAATAATTTGGTTGGCTTATCTGACAGTGATGTCCTGTGCCACCACGACCCTTAGTGAATTTTGGATCGTGACAAACTTGATGTGTATAATCCATTCATACATTTTGTATGTTAAATATTAAATATTTTAAATAAAATATGAATAAATACACCATGTTCTACCCTATTTTCTAAAATATTTTGCAGGAGATAGAGCATTAGAAAATCAAAGAAAAGAAGCAACAGAGTAGGAATTGAGTAGCTAACTGGGAACAATGAAGCAAATGGACTAAAGCACCATAGTTGTCTTTATTTTAGAAGAATATATTTCTTCATAAGTTCTTTACTCCTAAATTAGATTTTCTTCATAATGGAGTTATTTCTTTTGGGATAGTTGATGAAGCTTGATATATATATATATATATATATATATATATATATATATATATATATATATATATATATATATATATATATATATATATATATATATATATATATATATATATTATAGTACTATCTCAGTTTTAATACATATTGGTTTGAACTTTCGTTTATGTTGTGTTATAATAATACTTTTTAACTAACCCGTTGTTATCAGTTCTATATATTTTATCTTTAAGTTACTCTCATATTAATATTGTAATTCTCATGGAGCAAAACTAATATATAGTAACAATTGAATAAAATTGAAACGACCCGACCAGTCAATTTGCGTTTTAGAACCCCGTTCCTATAAATAAAACTTCCCGCACTTGCTTTAACTAATTTATGACTTGCGAGGACGGGTGGTTCGGAAGTTAGTAGAGTTTTGAGCAAGAATATGTCTATTTGCTTCTTTAAGTTTTTCTAAAAAGGCCAAGTTTGACTTCTCTCAATTTCTTGGGAAACAGGCTCGGATTCATGATTTGATGATCTCGGAGGGTCCGTGGGTAAATATGGGACCTCGGCGTATGCCTAAAATCGAGTTCCGAGGTCCCTAGCCCGGGTTGTGAATTGTTTTGTTAAATTGTTAACTTTATGTTTTAAAGAATTAATAAACTAAGTAATTCATTCATTTCCTAGGGTATCGGGCTCAGATTTTTGTTCTGAAACCTAGTACAGTTTCGATGTCAGTTAAAACTTACCCATAAAATTTGGTGTCAATCTGAGTAGTTTAAGGGCGTTTTGACCGGCTAGACAGAAATTAAGAACTTAGAGTTCAATAGATTGATTCATTTAGTTTTGGGACGTGATCCCTAGATTTAACGTTGTTTTGAGTGATTTGAGGGTTTAGGTAGGCCTGCCTCGTGATTTCAGACTTGTCGGTATGTTCATGCGGGGCACGGGAGCCCAGAGCCTCAAACGAGAGAGGCTCGAGTGAAGTTAGAACTTGGAAAAAGGAGTGAAGTTGCTGCTTTTTTTGTCATTACCGCATATGCGGTTCTTGGACCACAAATGCGGTCATTTGATCGCAGAAGCAAAACAGGGGCAAGTCAAGGGAAACCGCAAAAGCAGCCAACTTCGCAGAAGTGGACTCCGCAGAAGTGGAAATACATCCGCAGATGTGAAAATAGCTGGGGGCAGAATTGTTCATTTAATACGAACTCAAACTCATTTGTCCCATTTTTCACTCTCCACTTAGGCGATTTGGGTTCTTCCAAGAGCGGGTTTCCACATAGCTTGGTAAGGTAAGTAGTTTCCAACCCTTAGCTTAAATACATGTATATTATGTGGATTAACCACTACAAATTTAGTAAAAATCAAGGGTTAGAGCTAGACCTAGTGTTTTAAAAAAAAAGATTTAATCGTATAATGAACTAGCAATCATATATTTGTGATCCTTACGTGATAGAGAGCAATTTCCTTCGAAAAATCTGAAATCCATGCACGCGGGCACACGGTCACAATTTAGGAAACTTGTGTTAATGTCTAGGAAATTTCTTAAATAACTAGAGCTCGATCTTGATTCTTGTGAGTCTATATTGACTACTTCGTACTTCAATTAACTAGTTTGTTATCAATTGTGTAATGACCCGACTGGTCGTTTTACTGTTTAGAACCTCGTTCTCTTATATAGAACTTCAGGCGCTTTCCTTAACTTAATCACGACTTGCGGGGGGGATTAGTTCGGAAGTTAGAAGAGTTTTGTATGAAAACAACACCAATTATTCCTTAAGGTTTTTCTTTAAAGGCTAGATTTGTCTCCGATTAACTTTCTTGGGAAACGGACATGGATTCATAGTTTGACAGTCCCAGAATATCCGTGGGAAAATATGGGACCTGGGTGTATGCTTAGAATCAAATTTCAAGGTCCCTAGCCCGAGTACGGAATATTTATGTAAAATTATTAAATCGAAGATTTAAAGAATTAAAGAATATAAGTATCCATTAAAAACCTAGGCATCGGGTTGGAATTCCTGTTCCATAACTTGGTGCAAGTTTGAAATATCAGTTAAGACCCGCCCTTATAGTTTGGTGTAAATCCGGGTAGGTTAAGGGCGTTTTGACCCGTTGGAAGGAAATTAGGAACTTGATGTTCATTAAGTTAATTCAATTGTTTTTGTGGTTCGATTCCTTGAATTAGCATTATTTTGAGTGTTTCGAGGGTTTGACTATGTCTGCCTCAAAATTTCAGACTTGTCGGTATTTTCGGGCGGGGCTCGAGAGCCCCGAACGTTAAATGGTCGAGGTTCGAGCGAAGTTGAAACTTGGAGAAAACCAAACCTACTGGTTCTGTCATAACCGCTTTTGTGGTTCTTGGCCTGCAGAAGCGGGACCGTATAAACGGTCTAATGGGCACAAAAGCGGAAAGGGGACAGCTAGAGGAAACCGCAGAAGGGGCCCTGGGGACCGCAGAAGCCGCCCTGCCTTTGCGACCGGCTTACAGCAGAGCGGTCTAGCCCAGACTTCCTCGAACCGCAAAAGCGGCTATTTTTTCACAGAAGGGGAAATCCGCCAGCAGAAGCGGGAATCGATAGGCCGAATAGGTTAATTAAATAGGAACTCAACCTCATTTTCTGTCAGTTTTACTATAGATTTGGGCGAATAGTGATCTTCCAAGGGAGGGTTTCCACATAAATTGGAAAGGTAAGTAATTCCTCTAAATTTTTAGCTTAAGTACATGTATGATGGAGAGATACACAAAAATATGGTGAAATAAAAAGGGTTAGAGCTAAACCTACGATTTACATAAAGTAAGCTTTAACCACGTAAATGGCAATGTAATGAACAAGAAATCATATAGTTGTGATCCTTAGGTGATAGAGAACAACTTTCTTCGAAAAATCTCGAGATCCGGGCGCGTGGGCTCGGAACTTAGGAAACTTGCAGGAAAGGTTGGAAAATTACTTAAATAGTTGAGATTAAAACTTGTAAGATCTTTATGACTAGTTCATACATTGTTTAATTTGTTTGCGCGCATTCGGCTTTGCTTTGAGGTTTTGGGCTCGTTTTTGATATTTGGAAGTGAGCTTTGGAGCAAGGTGAGTCTCCTTTCTAACCTCGTGAGAGGGAATTGTCCCTTTAGTTCTAATACAAGATAAGTTGCTATTAAATGCGGGGGCTACGTATGTACTAGGTGACGAGAGTCCGTGCGTAGCTACTATGATGTTAAATGATACGGTAGTTCAGGACCTACATCATGCCTAACTTGAGATTTCCATTATTTGAGATGTCTAAATGGCCTTTTATGGCATGCTAGAGACTAAAGGGGAATGAAAAATGAACATGTGCTTATTGTTGAACTTGGAAGGATTATTTCCTTGTACATAAATTATGCCTTTAAGTGCATTCTTGATGTTGTCTTGATATTTGTGGATCGGGCCGATCGCCTCGGTGAAATAGATGCATCTAGGGTACTGGTCGTTCGACCCTCGACAATGCACAATTTATATTCTGTTGGAGTGGACCGTCGACCTTGGCATTGTTATTTATATATATATATATATTTATATGCTTGAGCCTAGACTTTTCATGATTTATTGCCAAGTATGTAAAAGGAGGAAAATAATAAAAGAAGTATGAATATGAATTCCATTGTAACTATGGCTTAATTTAAATATCTATGCTTTAAATTGTACATCATCATTATGATATCATCCTAACCTAGTAGGTATCAAGTCGACCTCTCATCTCTACTTTTTCTAGATTAGGGGGAATATTCACTAGGTACATATTATTTATGTACTCATGCTACGCTTCAGTACTTAAATGTACATGGTTTGAGGCTGATTCATCTGGATATCGATCGGGCGTGCGCCAGTGAGTGACTGTAGAGACTTCTACTGTGAGCTGCTTTCCTTCCTACATCGCTCGAAAACCGGATAGAGTTTTCTTTTGTATTTTTTCTATGTTTCCCTTATTACAGACAGTAGGGTAGAGATATTGTATATTATACTAGATGCCGATACATTGTGACACCAGGTCTTGGTACACACACGCATTAGTAGACTTGCTTTTGGGATTGTATATTTATTTCCTACTATATTATCTCTTTTCATTCTAAACCCTAATTGAATGGATATTTCACTTAAATTTGAGTTCGATTCTATATGAATTGTTAGTAATCTTCCGCACTTGGCTTGCCCAGCAAGGCTGTTGGGCGCCATCATGACCTCTTATGAAAATGGGTCATAACATATTGGCTCTGAATTGAGGGTTGGGCTTGTTCTTGACATTGGAAGTGCGATTCAGAACGAGGTGAGTCTCCTTTCTACCTTTGTAAGAGGAAATTGTCCCCATAGGATTAGTGAACAAATATTAAACAAGGACATTGTATAGGTAGTTTAGGACCCACATCATGCTACATTTAATACCTCCGCAGATGCGAAAATTGCTGGGGGCAAAACAGTTCATTTAATACGAACTCAAACTCATTTCTCTCACTTTTCACTCTCCACATAGGCGATTTGGGTTCTTCCAAGAGAGGGATTCCACATAGCTTGGTAAAGTTAGTAATTTACCTTCACCATTGACTTAAATACATGTATATTAGGTAGATTAAACACTTAAAATTTAGTAACAATCAAGGGTTAGAGCTAGACCTAGGGTTTTAATAAAACTAAGATTTAATCATATAATTTGCCATGTAATGAACTAGAAATCATATATTTGTGATCCTTCGGTAATAGAGAGCAATTTCCTTCGAAAAATATCGGAATACGGACACGTGGGCTCGGGGTCAGAATTTAGGAAGCTTTTGTTAATGGTTAGGAAATTGGTTAAATAACTAGAATTCGATCTTGTGAGTCTATATTTACTAGTTTTACTTCATTTAACTTCTTTGTGATCAATTGGCTCCGAATTGAGGGTTGAACTTGTTCATGAAATCAAAAGTGCATTTCGGAGCGAGGTGAGTGTCCTTTCTAACCTTGTATGAGAGAATTGTCCTCATAGGATTAATGAACAAATAATCATTGCTAAATGCGGGGGCTACATACGCACCAAATAACAAGAGTCTGTGCATAACTACTACTATGTTCATTGTCCGGGTAGTTTAAGACACACATCATGTTTCATTTACGGAAGTTTCCATATTAATTCCCTAATGAGATCACTTAGTATGTGTTAGAGACTTGAAATAAAATAAAAGCAACTTGCACACTTGTTGAACATTGTATGGTATACTTGACTTTAAATGTGCCTTCTGTGCGTATTCTTGGTATTGCCTGATACTTGTGGATCGGGCGGATTGCCACGATATGAATAGATGCATCTATAGGCATGCCGTCGACCCTCGACAAGTGCCCAATTTCTTTCTGTTGGTTTGGGCAGTCGCCTCGGTACTATGTGTGCTTGTTTAATTGTGGGAAAGCTTATACTTGCGTTGCTTTGATATTATCCTAAAAAATGATAAAATATAAATTTAATGCAGTGAAGTACTTGAATTTTGCCACTTACCATAAACTATTGATGCTTGTAATTTCTATGACTTGAACACATTATACATATATATATTATTTGACCTTAGTAAGTATCGAGTCGACTTCTCATCGCTACTTCTTCGAGATTAGACGGGATTCATATTGGGTACATGTTGTTTATGTACTCATGCTACGCTTATGTACTTAAGTGTACAGGATTTGAGGCAAGTGGATTTGGACATCATACTGGTGCATATCAGTGAGCACATCTGGGACTTCTACGGTGAGTTACTTCTCTTTTATGTCGATTTGCAGCCAAAGAAGTCTTTTCCTATGTTTTGTTTCTGTCTATTCTGATTCAGACAGTAGGACATTATATTATTCTTTTGTGTATATTCTACTAGTTGCTCCTAGCTTGTGACACCAGGTTCTGACATACACGTTAGTAGACATTTATTTTTTGGTTGTATGACTATCTTTATACATTATTGATCTTTACTGGTCTTAACATTTAATTGATAAATGTGTTATAGTTTTTTTTGGCAAAAATAAAATTAGATTTTATATAAACTTCAGCGTTGGCTGGCCTGACAAATGGTGTCGGGTACCATCATGACCTACTAAGGAAAATGGGTCGTGATAACATTGTATTAGGGCACTAGGTTCATGTAGGCCTCATAAGTTATGGGCAAATCTAATAGAGTCTTGTAGATCGGTAAGGAGACGTCTTTATTATATTCGAGAGTCTATTGAGTGTTACGAAAGACTACTCTTAATTCATTTTCTATCGGCAGTGGTCAGTGTACTAAATTTCCTCTTTTATTCTCCCAAAGATGGTAAGGAATCGTATCACCGACGTTCCGGAACCGGGAGGAGCGTCTCTCCATGTTGCTATTGGCCGAGGTAGAGGCCGGAGGAAGGCACCGGCTCGTGGTAGGGGACAGGGTGTTCCAAAGCTATTCCAGTAGCACCACAATCAGATCCTGCGAGGGATCAGATCATTGAGGAACAGGGCGAGGTGCTCACAACTGAGCCTACCCCGGTTGATTTCACGATGACACCGAGATTTCAGGAGGTCATGGGCTGTTTGCATATGTTCATAGATACTATTACCCAAGCTGGTTAACTTCCAGCAGCTCCAGCTACCTCACAGGTAGGAGGGGAGCACAGACTCCTACTGCCCATGCTCCAGGTCATACAGCCACAGTCTATCAGACTCCGGGTGCACTACCCGCAAATGGGGTGCAGCCAGTTGCTGTAGTGGCGCCCAGCCTAGGACAACGGTGGACGGTGATCCGCAGAAATTACTAGACAGATGGACTAGACTTTACCCTCCAATCATCGGGAGTGAGCATCATGAGGATGCTCAGGACTTTATCGACAGGTGCAGGGACAGACTGCACGCCATGAGGATGTTTGAGTCACATGGAGTCAACTTCACTACTTTTCAGCTTGAAGATAGGGCCCGTAGATAGGTGGCAGTCCTATGTTCTTGGCAGGCTCATCGATTCTCCTCCCATCATCTGGGGTCAGTTTATAGAGTTGTTCTTGGACAGGTATATTCGGCTTTCTGAGAGGAAGAGCTGCGGTATCAGTTTGAGCACCTTGAGCAGGATCAGATGTTTGTGACCGACTATGAGGCAAGATTTTGTAAGTTATCCCACCATGCACTTATGATACTCTCTACCAATGCAGAGAGAGTGCGGAGGTTTGTCGCCGGGCTGTAGCCCAATATTCAATCGGGTATAGCCCGAGAGGTGGAGATGGGTACAGATTATCAGCTTGTGGTCAAGACTTCTCACCAAATTGAGGGGTATCACCAGAGGAGTAGAGAGTCAAATACAAAGGACAAGAGAGCCAGATTCTTTGGAGAGTTCAGAGGTGCCTCAGCTAGGGGCAGAGGTTAGTATGGAAGGGGTTAGCCCAGTAGGCCCCCATCTTCAGAAACACCACCTCCCGCCCGGGGTGCTTGCGCATGCCCCTATTTCAGTGCCATGCCAGAGAGTTCCTACCGCAAGCCAGATATTCAGGGTTCCTCACGTAGGTATTCAGGTCCTCAGGGTTTTTCTAGCTCCTACTTCAGTGCTATGCTGGAGAGTTCATATTGTCCACCGGCTATCCAGGCTCCTCCCACGGTATCTATGAATCATCAGGACAACAGGTCACTGCACCGCATTGTTTTGAGTGCGGAGACCCCGATCACATGAGGAGATCCTGCCCAGGCTTAGGGGTAAGGCAATGCAACAATGGCAGCAGCCCATGACTCTATCACCAGCAGCTCAACCACCTAGAGGTGGAGGACAGACTGACAGGGGCTGTCCCAGAGGTCGAGGATAGATAGGTAAAGGTCAGCCGCTATTGCACAAACGGGTGTAGGCCAGCCAGTTAGCGCTCCATCTAGATTCTACGCTTTTCCAGCCAGGCCAGATGCATTGGCCTCAAATGCAGTCATCACAGGTATTATTTCCGTCAGCGGTAGGGGTGCTTCAGTATTATTTGATCGAGCCCTACTCATACATATGCGTCGTCTAAGTTTGCTCGATTCCAGGTCATTTCTCTTGAACCTTTGGATATTTCTATTTATGTGTCCACTCCTGTGGGTGATTCTGTGGTAGTGGACCGGATCTATCGGTCTTGTGTGGTTACTTTCTGTGATTTTGAGACTAGAGCAGATCTTCTGTTGCTCGATATGATCAATTTTGAGGTTATCCTAGGCACGGATTGGTTATCTCCATATCACGCCGTTCTAGATTTCCATGTCAAGACTGTTTCACTAGCGATTCTAGGTTTGTCGAGACTGGAGTCGAAGGGTTCCACAGTTGATACGCCTAGCAGGGTTATTTCTTTCCTAAAGGCTTAGCACATGGTTGAGAAGGCGTGTTTGGCTTATTTTGCAAGACACCACCGCAGAGTCTCCCACGATTGATTCAATGATAATAGTCCGAGAATTCGCCGATGTCTTTCCTTCTAACATTCCTGGCATGCCTTGAGATCATTATATTGATTTCTGTATTGATTTGTCTCCAGGCACTTAGCCTATATCTATCCTACTGTACCGTATGCTTCCTAAGGAGCTGAAGAGCAGTTGGAGGAGTTGTTAGCAAAGGGTTTTCTTAGGCTCGGTGTATCACCTTGGGGTGCACTGATGCTATTTGTGAAGAAGAAGGATGTGACTATGCGGATGTGCATTGATTACCGCCAATTGAACAAAGCCACCATCACGAACAAATATCTATTGTGTGAACATGATTTTTTCCCTGCATGAATTATTCACAAAATTCAAACAAAATAATTTCTTTCATTATTTTGCAATTTTGTGAATTTTTTGTTAATTGTTTGCATTTTAATTTGTGTATTTTAATTAGTAAAAAATACAAAAATACTTGGCATTTGAATTTAGTTTCTTATTTCACCTTTTAGGATTAATTAGTGACTAGGTTATTTTACAAAGAGGAAAACAATAAAAATAATTCATTTTATAATCTAATTGTTGATTGTTGAATTTGGCATGAATTTACTTTCAAATACAACTTAATTAATTTTTAGGAAATAATTAGTTTAATTTTGAAAATACATTAGGTATTTATTTTTATTTTCATTTTTATAAAGTTAGAAAAATATACAAAATACAAGATAAAAGGAAAATAATTAAAAGAAATAAAAGAAAAACTATTAAAAAGGAGTGGTCTTAATTGGAGACCCAACTTGGGCTGTATACAATAGTTTCCGCCTAGCCCAAACCACAATTACCCATGACCAAAATGATCCAACCCGCTTCCCCGACCCAGTCCATTCCAAGAGATGCCCAAATGGCGTCGTTTTTTATCGTGACCTGATCCTAGCTATCCATCCATTTAATCCAACGGCTAAATCGACAACTCTTGATAAATTTGAAATAGCAAAGGCTCAACTATTCTCCTAAGGTACCTGAATATGCGCACATGGTGCAGGGAGTCAAGTGAGTACTTTCAACTCAGTGGTAATAGATATGTATAATGACTGAAAGTATGAAATCCTGAAATATCACAATGAAAAGCAGAAACTAACCACTTAGAACATTTAACGATGAAACAATAGTAAATCAATGACAGATAGACAAATAGAGTCAATGTATGAATGCAATGCAATGCACATGACCGTTGCGGCGTAAAACCCGATCCAGTGGGTACCCGTGCTCACTATGGGGGTTCAGAGTTCGAAGGGGATCCTACAACCCAAGCAGAATATCATCGTAGCATTCACTGCAGCGTGCAGCCCTATCAGCAATTAGTCCAATTATATGCATGCAAGCCACACAGGCACAATCAAGTTTACAATTTTTAGTTCCATTTATCAGGTACTATAGCTTAAGTGTATAAATACCTTAGAAGTTTACTAATCATTTCTAGACAGTATTTAACGCAGGACTGATATCATGAAAACATGCTCAACGTCATGGAAACAGTTATAATAATCCCTAAGGGATCCAAATAATTAGCACGCATCCCAAATATGCTCATAACAATCCAAGTAGGATGTTTACCAATCAATTTATAGTCAATAACATAGGATAGACATCACTTGGATGGAGTAAGTTGTAGTCCCCATCCACAAATGGCCCCGCACTCACCGTAGAGTACGTGTCTCGCCTCAATATAGCGTCATAGTGTGATATACCGGAGTTTCAAACCCTCAGGTCATCATCTACATCTATTACTCATCTCAAGCCGGTCGTAGACTAGATCACAATGCCTTTTCCTCTTGAATCGACCTCCTCTCATGTCGAATCTAGTAAAAACCACAACAAATACAGAAACATAACCCAATCAAAATTAATCGAAAAACAATTAAAAATCATGAAGTTGGCAAAACCCGAGCCCCGAGCCCACTTCTCAAAATATTCTAACATTTACATCACCCGATTTCTCATCTCACCACGAGTCCGTACGTATAAATTTTATCAAAATCGGAGTTCAAATGCTCCCTCAAAATCCAATTTCTCAGTAAGAAAACACAAGACCTAGTTCTTCCTTTTTCACTCAAATTCCATGAATTTAGGTGTTGAAATTACAATTAGATGACGTTTCTAGGCCATAGGACTTACCTCCAATCGATTCCCTGTCAAAACCCTCTAAATTCCTCGTCAAAAGCTCCCAAGGTTGCTTAACAATGGTGGAAAATAGACTTGGTTCGCGGATGAAATGTTATTAAAACCCTTCTGCATGCCCAGTTTGTACTCTTGCGATCGCATAACACAAATATCCAACCTCCATATTTCCTCCTATGCGATTGTACTCAACCTCATGCGATCGCATAAAACAATTCTCTTCCAGGGACCACCGGCCCAAATACACTACGCGATCGCACTCACCCTTATGCGAACACACAGACCAACATTCCAAACCTACGCGATCGCATAGAACAAATTTGAACCCCTTCCAAAACCTCCTATGCGATTGCACAGGGCAATATCTCTCCAACACACCAGCAGTTTTTCTACAACTCCCAAAGGCCAAGATTGGTCCGATTGACCACCCAAAAACACCTCGAGGCTCCCGGGACCTCAACCAAAAGTTCCAACCCATCCTAAAACATCGCACAAACATATTCCAACCATAAAACATATCCAACAATACAAGAATAATCAAATTACCACGGATTCAAGCCTAACTTAAACAAAAACTTTCAAAACTTGCATTTGATCAAAAACTCGACCTAAACACCTTTGAATGACCTAAAACTTTGCATGCATATCCAAAATCACCTAACAGATCTATTGCAACTCTTGGAATTCCATTCCAACCCTCGGATCAAAATCTTACCTATCAACCAAAATTCGCTAAAATTCAAACTTAGCCAATTCAAGCCTAATTCTACATCGGACCTCCAAATTCAATTCTGAATGCACTCCTAAGTCACGAAATATTTCCCGAAGCTAACTGAATCATCAGAATTCACAACTGATCCCTCTAACTATATAGTTAACTTCCAGTTGACATTTCTAAAACAAGCTTCCCTTTAAGAGACTAAGTGTCTCATTTCCAACTAAGACCACTCCAATTCTACCTGATCAACTCAAATACTAATATTAAACATAGTGGAGCACAATTTGAGAGAAACGGGCAGTAACTCACATGACGACAGGTCGGGTCGTCACATTGCTTTTGATACTACTCTAGTATAGTGCCTAGTTCATTTAGCTATTATAATTAGATAAGTTAGGTTATAATGGACAGTTCTAATCAGGCAAGAAAGGAGTTGGGGTAGGTTTGATTGATTTAGTAATTTCAAATAAGATCAAGGGCATTTTGGGTAACTAAGTAAGGGACGGGAATGCTGTAGATTTTGTTAGAATTTCCTAGATCCTTTTAGTTAGAATTTCCTAGATCTTTCCAAAATAGGGCTTAGTTCATATTTTATTAAACTTAGGATAGTAACTTGAGGCACAAGTTAGAAAATAAAGGCCAGAATGAATAAAAACTGAAAATAAAGAGGGACCGAAAAGGAAAACAAAAATTTTGAGGGTTGCCCCTCATTTTTCCTATACAATAGCACTATCATGCCTTGAATCACAAGTTTGAAGCCTAATAATCCCCCCACCCCCAAATACTCCTCAAGCTCTACAGATATAAAAATTCAAAATTCAGATCCAAAAACTCCTTTTAGATCTTAGTTTCTTTAAAAAAAACGCAAAAAGATACAGAAAATTACTGAAATCAAAAGAGTACAGTTCCATTCAATCTCTTAGATAATTTCTAATTTTTGTTAGTTTATTTGCAATTTTAGTTCAAATTTTGGTGGTTGAAGTTCATAATTATTCATGGCTTGATTTCGAGTGGGTTTTGAGTTCAAACAAGCCTGTTTTGGGTAAGTTTACTAGGTTTTTTATGCCTATGGTGTTCTTGGGTTTTGTGAATCAGTTTTTGATTCTAAATCACATCTGTTGATTGCTGGATATTAGCTGTGATTACCGTAGCTTATTTCCTCTTCTTAGTCTTATATTTCACATCCCCAGGTACACTTCCATTGTCCCCTGATCTGGAAGTCTAACTCACCTGTATAAAATACATGTGGAATCCATACATGAATAATTGTTCGATGTTCATCTGAGTTCATGTAGAATTGTTGATTAACTGTTAACATGTAGGTTAGTTATTCATGCTTAGTTATAGCAAGATTCATTATTTGCATTTTATTGAATTGAAAACTGAATTTGAATTAGAGGGACTATTAAACTCTAGATCTGATTTCATTTCTTCTAAACTTGTACTTTCAATGAAGTGTAGTTGGACTACTGTGATAGTTGTAGCTTAGAATTGAAAATGTGAGTCGAATTAATAGACAAATTCCTGTTTATTTTAGGTCCTGGCGTAGTAAACAACTTTAGTAATGTTAGTTTGAATCAATTTTAAAATAGTTGGTTTGTTTTAAGTTTGGGTCATCAACCTGCTTATGTGTAGTGTTTAGGAAACCCCCAGTAGAGTAATGTATAAAATAATGTGGGCATAGAAATGGAATCAGAATAATCAACATCGTATTAATTTGAGTCAGGACACGTAGAAGACAGGGTAATTCGACTACTCATCTTGATCTCAAGAATTTAAATTTATCAGCATATATTGAATTAAGTGTTAAGTGAATCAAGTTAAACAAGGAATTAAAAAAATAAAACTAGCATTAAATGCAAAGGTGATTTTTATTGCTTGCTTTGGGAATTAACTGGGGCAATTTGGTGTTGTACATCTGCCAAGGCTCGAACTCTGGTGTGTTTGGCAGCTGCAAGGGAATTCAAATTGGGCCTTCTTGCAAGGTCTTGGTTTACGATTAGCTAGCAACTGCTTGTGTTGGACTACTCTGTTAAATGATATTGAGATTAAACTGAGAAGTAGATATCACCATCAACAGAAGAATTTCAAGACCTATTAGGATATCCTTTTAAAATAAAATGAGACGAGCCTCGCCAAATAGAACATATAAATTGCAGGCCCTTAATAAATATTGTATTAAAATATTTAGACTTCGGGATAGGCCGTTTAGCAAATTTTCCGACCTTCCCCAAAGATAATAACGCGTTAGTCTCTTTAGGCGCGTTTTTTAATAACATTGTCTTCCTAATCTCCAGTGTGCATTTGTGTGACAAATCCAGATCTCAACGAAGTGGAAATGTATCAACAAAGACGGGTGCATTTATGAGACGTGGTTCGAAATGTGTTTTTATGACGTTGCAATTCTCATTAAAAGAATAATAAAAGCAGTTTACGATTAAAAAGCACATAAGCTAAAATAAATTTTGAAATCAGGTAATGGACAGTTCTAATCAGGGAAGAAGGGAGTTGGGGTGGATTAGACAGATTAATTAATTTCAAATAAGATCAAGGGCATTTTGGGTAACTAATAAAGGGACAAGAATGTTGTTGATTTTCTTAGAATTTCCTAGATCTTTTTAGTTAGAATTTCCTAGATCTTTCCAAAATAGGGCTTAGTTCAGATTTTAGTGAACTTAGGATAGTAACTTGAGGCACAAGTTAGAAAATAAAGACCTGAATGAATAAAACCTGAAAATAAAGAGGGACCAAAAAGGAAAACAAAAATTTTGAGGGTTGCCCCTCATTTTACCTATAAAACGACACTCCCATGCCTTGAAACACAAGTTTGAAGCCTCAAAATCTCCCCCCCCCCCCAAATTCTCCTCAAGCTCTACAGATATGAAAGTTAAAAATTCAGATCCAAAACTCCTTTTAGATCTTAGTTTCTTCAAAAAAAATGCAAAACGTTACAGAAAATTACTGAAATCAAAATAGTACAATTCCATTCAATCTCTTAGTTAATTTCTAGTTTTAGTTAGTTCATGTGCAATTTTTGCTCAAATTCTGGTAGTTGAAGTTCAAAATTATTAATGGCTTGATTTCGAGTGGGTTTGAGTTCAAACAAGTCAGTTTTGGGTCAGTTTACTAGGTTTTTGATGTCTGTGTTGTTCCTGGGTTTGTGAATTGGTTTTTGGTTCTAAATCACGTCTGTTGCTTCTATCTATTGATTACCGGATATTAGCTAAGATTACATCTGCTTATTTCCTCTTGTTATTCTTATATTTCACATCTCCAGGTACATTTCCATTTTCCCTTGATCTGGAAGTCTGACTCACTTGTTTAAATCACCAGTGGAATCCATAAATTAATAATTGTTCGATGTTCTTCTGAGTTCATGTTGAAATATTGATTAACTGTTAACATGTAGGTTAGTTATTCATGTTTAATTATATCTAGATTCACTGTTTGGATTGTATTGAATGGAAAACTGAATTTGAATTAGCCAGACTGTTAAACTCTGGATCTAATTTCATTTCTTCTAAACATTAATGATGATCATTCGCATATGGTAATGATGATCCGTTCTAGCAAAACCAATTTGAATGAAAAGCCAACCAGTGGGAAAGTGGTGGTTCAGTTGAAAGGGGTAGATAACAAGGTGCTGGTTCTAAGGTCATTTAGTGGTGCAGATGGAGACGTGGGAGAGGGGTTCAAAAGGTTATTCACTGAGGTAAACATGGTTGAAGCAGAGAAATGGTCAGGCAGGGCAAATGTGCAGCTCGTCTGACCATGGGCAAAAGTCAATGACTGGAAGTCTTGGTAGTGGGTCTTATTTTTCTTTAAGCTGTCTGGATTATTCCAGGGTCTATAATCAAGATATTATATTCAGTCCATTTGGATGAGGTAAAACCATGTTATATTTTCCTTCAATTAAATGCAATTGTCTTTCTTTTTTCATTTTTAATTATGTTTCAGTTCGTTTTTTTTATGTACAGTTCTTTTTATCCAAGTATAAGTGACATGATATGCATGAGGAATCCTCGGCCCAGTCTTACAAGTTGGTCTAATTCTGAAGTAATAATACAATAAATTGAGTGTGATAATGAATTGGAACATGACAATCATGAATGGGTTAAAACCCGCTTGGAACAGTTGAATTTACAGAAAAGATTGACATAAGTTTGTCACGGCCAATTTTACCAACAAAGAATGGCAAGAGAGTACAACAAGAAAGTGTGTTTCCGCGGAAGTTTGAAGTGGAATATTTAGTGTTGAGACGTATTTTGTCATTGAGCTGAAGCAAAAGAAAAGTTTGCCCCAAACTAGTAGGGGCCATTTGTTGTAACCATAGTATTTTCTAGCGGTGCACTATATCTGAAAGGAAAATGTATAATAATGGCTATCAATTCCGATGCAGTGAAGAGATACTATGTATGGTTTCTTTACTTTGATTGTAATTGTTTGTATTTGGCATATTTTGGAGATTGAAATGATGAAGGCGTTTTGTTCTGCTATCTAAACACTTTATGCATTGTCATCCCCATTGAGCCTTATTTATTTTCTTCTGTACCTCAATGGCACACAGAAAAGCAAGTGCGGAAGATAACACAAAAGAAGAAGAAAAAAAAGGAAAAAAAAAGAAGGAAAGAAAAAGAAAAAGGAAGAAAAAGATAAAGAAAAGAAAAATGAAGAAAAAGAAAAGAAAAGAAGATAAGAAAAACAAAAAGAAATGAAGAGAAACACAACAGCGCAAATTCTATGACATGAACTACGTTTGAATTGATCCCGAAAGGTTATGTAGGCAGCCTGTCTCTGAGGTTCAGTCATACAAAAATAAAAATCCAAAAGACCCCAAGAAAGAAACTAGGACAGAAGGTATGGTTATTGTAAGAAATCTTATTTCGAAAGTTGTAATTTTAACCCATTTTTAAATTGTTTTGAGCCTTTCGTACCCTTTCTTTCAAACCTCGTCCAAAGCCTACATTACGATCAAAAGAAAGTCCTTCTGATCAGTCTTTGAGAAATGCCAAGTCGAGTAGGTAAAGGTAATTCATGTCTGGGGCAACACTCTGGTCCAAGTAGGAAAATTCAAAAATGAGAGTCTTATTGGTGAAAACTCTCACGGGCACCGTAAGTCGACGGGAGATGAGAGAAATTATAATAAGAGAGTATTGTTGGTGAAAACGTTCACAGGCACCGTAGGGCAATATGAGTTGAGAGAAATAAAAATGAGAGAGTCTTATTGGTGAAAACCTTCATGGGCACCTTGAGGCGAAAGTGAGTTAAAAAGTTAACAAATGAGAAAGGTCTATTGGCGGAAAAATGTTTCAAAGCACTGCAGGTTTAACAAGGTAAAGGTTTGGGTAAACTAATCAAGTGATGGTAATTTTGGGGCAACAAAGTATGGTCATTAAAAGCTAGTTAATTAGACAGATTGTGCCGATTAGTCCAAAATGCATGTCGTGATCCTTGGTACCAGCTATTTCGGTCAGATAAGTTTCTTTTCCTTCTTCTTAGTAGTCATATGGTTTTGGATTCTTCGTATCCTTAACTTGTAAAATTATTGCATTTCATTTTCTTCTGGGGTTTTATTTGTCTAAGATGTTTCAATGTCAGTCGTGTTCAAGGCAAGTGGAAAGGGATTTCAAAGCTCATTACTAGCTTCCGAAAATCGTAGAGCACAACGTGGTAAGAAAATGTCAAAAACAACATGACGTAAAGTGGAACACAGGGAATCATCGGAAGTTTCATCGGTGGAATGATTGGGAAATATCGTAGGAAGTGCAAAGGTTCAGATAAAGGGGTCTGAGGTGTGTAACAAACAAGATGGGTACAGAACACTCGATTTTGTCAAAGTCAGGAATTTGAAAGACGTTCAGAAGGTCAAGCAGTCCAAGGCCAATTCGGGGAAGCTGGTAAAAATAAAGCAATGCAGTGGAAGGATTTTCAGCAAAAAAGCCATCAACTAACCACCATTTTAAGCTGACAAAATTTTATGTAATTGAAACAGGGGCAGATAAGTCGGTTGTTCTGGAAGAACTCTCCATAAAGGGAAAAACAAGCAGTAATCAGGTTTGACTGCAAAGTGTGGATCGATTATAATACAAGAAATGATGAATAGCATAGGAGAATGTAAGTTGTGCTTTCAAAGTTTGCATGTTTAGAATAAAATTCATGTAGGAGTTGTCAGGACCTCCTAGGACAAGTACCCTTGTAGATAACATCATGTAGTAAGAGTAATACCTTTAGAAGATATAACTTATGTCCGTAATTGTTAGGAATTGTCAGGACCTCCCTGGATAATAGGACATATTTTTCAAATTCGAGTAATAATTAGTATATTGATTCAGTTAACACTCACTCATGCACCTAGCTTCTAAACTGGGGAAGGAAATTTTCTTTATTTGTCTATTTTGTTGAAGTTAGGAGTCCGTTGGAGAACATAGACATGCATTTTGGATTTCAACAGTCAGGAGTACGGCTAGAGAACAGAGACATACAATTCAAGTTTCAGCAGTCAGGAGCCCACCTGAAGAACAAAAGTATTACAATTCAAATTTTAGTGTTCAATTGATTTTTTTGTCTATTTTGAAGTTAGGAGCCCGCCTAGGGAACAGAAGAATACATTTCAAGTTTCGAAGTCAGGAGCCCGCCTGGAGAATAGAGGTATTACAATTCAAGTTTTAGTTTTCAAATTCTTATTAATATCCGATAACATGTACTTAGTTTCCAAATTGGAGCAGAAAGTTTTCTTTTTTTGTTTATTTTTGTGAAGTCAGGAGCCCGCCCGGATAATAGAGGAATGCATTCATTTCAAATTTCAGCAGGTAGGAGCCCCCGTAGAGAACAGAGGAATACATTCAAGTTTTGAAGTCATGAGCCCGCCTGGAAATAGAGGTATTACAATTCAATTTTTAGTTTTTAGTCCTTATTAGTATCCGGTAACATATACCCAATTTCCAAATTGGGACAGAAAGTTTCTTTATTTTTTCTAAGTTTGTGAAGTCAAGAGCCCGCCTGGAGAACAAAGGATTACAGTTCAAGTTTTGACGTCGAGAGCCCGCCCGCATAGCAGAGGAATACATTCAAGTTTAACTTTTGAAGTCAGGAGCCTGCTCGTATAATAGAGGAATACATTCAGGTTCAACAGTTGGAAGACAAGGGACAACATATCAGTTTGCAATTTGAAATGGAAACAACGGATTTCATCATGAGAACACAAGACAACAAGGCAACATGGAACACATGATCAAGTTTGAAGAATTTAGATAGGACCTTTGTTTCGTAAAACAAAGCTTAGCCTAGCTTCTTTTTATTTTTGACATGGTGTAATAAGGGAAGTCAGCACATAGTAGCAGCAACAACATTAGTAAAGTCATAGCTCTTGGAAGTCCCAGTTATCAGACACTCCCGAACTACACTGACATGATTCCTTATTAGCCAAGGATATGTAGGCAACATCCGAAGCAGGGTGCGGTTAGATCTTTCAAATGCTTCACACGGAATATTAAAACAGGAAAAAATCACTAGTTTCTGCTAACTTGTCTTTGTGCGAAAAATCTTCGTATTTTTGGGCAAATAGGGGCAGTTGTGAACACGTGATTTTTTCCCTACATGAATTATTCCCTAAATTCAAAAAAATAATTTCTTTCATTATTTTGCAATTTTTGTAAATTTTTTATAATTGTTTGCATTCTTATATTTGCATTTTAATTAGTAAAAATATAAAAATACTTGGCATTTGCATTTAGGGTCTTATTTTACCTTTTATGATTAATTAGTGACTAGGTTATTTTACAAAGAGGAAAATAACAAAAATAATTCATTTTTATATTTTAATTGTTAATTGTTGAATTTGGCATGAGTTTACTTCTAAATAGAACTTAATTAATTTTTAAGAAATAATTAGTTTAATTTTGGAAATACATTAGGTCTTTATTTTAATTCGTATTTTTATAAAGTCAGAAAAATATAAAAAATACAAAATGAAAAACAAAAAGAAATAAAATATTAAAGAAATAAAAGAAAAATAATTAATAAAGAGTGGTCATAATTGGAGACCCAAATTGGAATGTTTACAATAGGTTCCGCCTGGCCCAAACCACAATTACTCACGCCCAAAATGATCCAACTCGTTCCCCCCACCCAGTCTGGTCCAGGAGACGCCCAAACGACGTCGTTTTCCATTCATTTAATCCAACAGCAAGGGTTTGTTATCGCTTAATTAAAAAAATGTCCAAAATTCTCAACAACCCTAGAGACTGCTACCATCTTCCTCGTAAATATCTTCACCCCACTGGCTCCGCTGCCGGAAATCGTCAATGCTGCCGGCCCATCTCCAAACCACCCTAAAAATACACCTCTGATTCCTCTCCTCCCCTTCTCTTCGAATCCCTGGCTAGTTTTCCTCGAACCATTGCAAAATGGTTCAAATCTTGAATCGAAATATTCCGGCCAAGACTCAAATTGGCCCAAATTTTACAAAAATTACACCTTAGAATCGCCATAACCTTCCCTGTCGAACGCCCCAAACCTCGTTCCTTGAATCCAACTATAGCTGTTCGAATATTGATTTGAACTTTTCCTGTGAAATCCTAACTTCTTCAAACTCCTCCAAATTAATACCACATTGTCACCTTGACTCCCTCATAGAGAGTCAACTACCAGCGACGTTCAAATTTCACCGAAATTGCTCGAACGATAAAATTGACAGGCGTCAGATCTTCGAGTCGTAGTGAGTTTTGCTCAATTTTCATTTATGTTTCTTTTTTTCGTCTTCTCGTGCTTCTGTGTATTCGGTTCGTATAGGTACTCCATGATTAATTGATAGTATAAATTTTAATTTCGTCAATAATTTTGTTCAAGTATTTAGGGCCTAGTCTTGATTGTCCATTCTTATTCGAACTGATTAATTCGTATGTTAGTTTTCATTTTTTTTATTTTTCCTAATTCTTTACATTTTTTTAATTTCTGCAATTCCTGTCTGATTTTTTTTTGTGTTCTGATGTTGTGTTATTTTCTGATTGCTTGTTGTTGTTTTGTTCTTAGTTTGATTAATTATTGTTCAGAAGTTCTTAATTGATTTTGGTTAAGCCTTTGGTTAGTTACAATCTTTTCTTGGTATTCCTCAGAGTTAATTAGTTTTAAGTAGTTTGGCCTAGTTTAGTTAGGTTACTCAGGTGATTGCTTTTAATACAACTCTAATTTAGTTCCTAGTTGATTTAGCTATTATACTTAGATAAGTTAAGTAATAATGGACAGTCCTAATCAGGGAAGAAAGGAGTTGGGTGGGTTAGAGTGATTTAGTAATTTCAAATGAGTTCGAGGGCATTTTGGGTAACTAGTAAGGGATAGGGATGCTGCAAATTTAGTTAGAATTTCCTAGATCTTTCTAGACTAGGGCTTAGTTTAGATTTTAGTAAAATTAGGATTGTAACTTGAGGTACAAGTTAGAAAATAAAGGTCTGAATGAATAAAAACTGAAAATAAAGAGGGAAAAAAAGGAAAACAGTAATTTTGAGGGCTGCCCCTCATTTTGCCTATAAAATGGCACTCTGATGCCTTGAAACACAAGTTTTGAAGCCTCAAAATCCTCCCCCCCCCCCAAATAATCCTTAAGATCAACAAATCTGAAAATTCTAAATTCAGCTTAAAAATCCTTTTAGATCTTAGTTTCGTAAAAAAAATTAGCAAAAACAATAAAAAATGACTAATATCAAAACAGTACTGTTCCATTCAATCCCTTAGCTAATTTCTAATTTTAGTTAGTTGATTTGCAATTTTAGCTCAAATTCTAGTAGCTGAAGTTCAGAATTATTCATGGCTTGATTTCGAGTGGGTTTTGAGTTCAAACAAGTCAGTTTTGTGTCAGTTTACTGGGTTATTGATTGTTGGGGTGTTTCTGGGTTTTGTGAATTGGTTTTTTGTTCTAAATCAAGTCTGTTGCTGCTATCAGTTGATTGTTGGATATTAGCTGTGATTACCGTTGCTAATTTCCTATTTTTATTCTTATATTTCACATTTCATGGTACACCTCCATTGTCCCTTGATCTGGAACTCTGATTCACTTGTATAAACCACATGTGGAATCCATAAATGAATAATTGTTGACCATTCGTCTGAGTTCATGTAGAATTGTTGATTAGCTGTTAACATGTAGGTTAGTTATTCATGTTTAATTATAGCTAGATTCACTATTTGGACTGTATTGAATGAAAATTGAATTTGAATTAGCCGGATTGTTAAACTCTGGATATGATCCCATTTCTTCTAAACTTTAGTTTCAATGAAGTGTAGTTGGACTCCTGTGATAGTTATAGCTTATAATTGGAAAGCTGAGTCGAATTAATATACAAATTCCTATTTATGTTAGGTCTTGGCGTAGTAAACAGCTCTAGTAATGTTATTAGAATTTTCAAAACAGTCAGGTTGTTTTGAGTTTGGGTCATCAACCTGCTTGTCTGTAGTGTTAAAGAAATAGTAGTAGAGTAATGTATAAAAAATATATACATTTGTCGGGACACGTAGAGGACTGTGCAATTAGACTTTTCGTCTAGATATGCAGAATTTAAATTTATCAGCATATATTGAATTAAGTATTAAGTGAATCAAGTGAAACAAGGAATTTAAAAAATATAACTGGCGTTAAATGCAAAGGTGATTTCTATAGCTTGCTTTGGGGATTAACTGGGCCCGTTCGGAGTTGTGCTTCCGCCTAGGCTTGAACTCTAGTGTGTTCAGCAGCCGCAAGAGAATTCAAATTGGGCCTTCTTGCAAGGGACTGGTTTACGATGAGCTAGCAACTACTTGTGTTGGAATGATCTGTCAAATTATTGAGATTAAATCAAGAAATAGAAATCACCATCAATAGAAGAATTTTAAGACCTTTTAGGATATCCTTTTAAAATAAAATGACACGAACCTTGCAAAATAGCACATATAAATTGCAGGGCCCTCAATAAATATTGTATTAAAATACTTAGACTTCGGGATAGGCCGTTGAGCGAATTTTCCGGCCTTCCCCGTAGTTAATAACGCGTTAGTCTCTTTAGGCGCATATCTTAATAACATTACCTTCATAAACTCGAGTATGTATTTACGTGACTACAAATCCAAATTACAATGAAGTCGAAATGTGTTGACCACGGGTACATTTATGCGATGTGGTTCGAGACGCATTTTTATGACGTTGCAATTCTTATTAAAATAATAATAAAGACGGTTTACGATTAAAAAGAACAAAACTAAAACATGTTTTGAAATCAGATAATTAAAAATATAACAGTTGAGCGACCCTGCTAGAACCACGGAAACCGGGAATGCCTAACACCCTCTTCCTGGTTAACAGAATTCCTTACTCAGATTTGATGTTTGCGGACTGTTAATAGAGTCATATTTTCCTCGCTTTGGGATTCTACCAGTGACTTGGTACTCCATTAATTCCCAAGTGGCGACTCTAAAATATTAATAATAAATCTTGTTCCAATTGTTCTTTAATATGTAAAACTCTTTTATGCCCTTGTGGGTGTAGTTAAAAAGGGGGTGTGAAATCCATTGCCCTATATTGATGATTTGTTTGATCATCTTAGGGTGCTAGGGTGTTATCTAAGATTGACTTGAGGTCAGGGTATCATCAGCTGAAGATTCGAGATTCAGATGTTCCGAAGACTGCATTCAGGACTAGATATGGTCACTATGAGTTTCTGGTGATTTCCTTTGGCATGACTTATGCTCCACTGACATTTATGGACTTGGTGAATAGGGTGTTCAGGCCTTATATTTATTCTTTTTTCATCTTCTTCATTGACGACATCATGATATACTCACGTAGCTTGGAGAACACGAGCAGCATTTGAGAGTAGTGCTTCAGACCTTGCGAGAGCAGAAGCTTTATGTTAAGTTCTCCAAGTGTGAGTTTTGGCTAGAATAAGTGGCATTCTTGGGGAAAGTAGTGTCAGGAGAGGGTATTAATTTGGATCCCAAGAAGATTGAGGCAGTTTACAGTTGGCCACATCCTACGTCAGTGACAGAGATCAAGAGTTTCTTGGTGTTAGTAGGATATTACCGACAATTTGTGCAGGGCTTTTCATCTATTGCATCACCTCTGACAAGATTGAACCAGCATGGTGCTCCATTTTTTTGGTCCGATGATTGTGAGGAGAGCTTCTAGAAGCTCAAAACAGCTTTGACTACGGCACCAGTTCTTGTGTTGCCTTCCGATGCAGGGATGTATACAGTATATTATGATGTTTCTCGTGTTGTCTTAGGGTGTGTATTGATGCAGGAGGGGCGAGTTATTGCATAAGCTTCACGTCAACTGAAGGTTCATGAGAAGAATTACCCTCTGCACGATCTAGAGTTGACGAAGATTTTTCATGCTATTGAGATATGGAGGCATTATTTGTATGGGGTGTCATGTGAGGTGTACACCGACTATCACAGCTTTCAACATTTTCTCAAGTAGAGGGATCTTAAGTTGAGACAGTGCAGGTGTCTTCAGTTACTAAAGGATTATGAAATTACCATTCTTTATCATCCAGGTAAGGCAAATGTGGTCGCGGATGCCTTGAGAAGAAAGGCAGAGAGTATGGGTAGCCTTGCATTCATTCCCTCCAAGATGAGACTATTAGCGTTGGACATCAAGTCTTTAGCTAACATACTTGTGAGGTAGGACACTTCATAGCCCAGTCAAGTTATAGCATGTGTGGTTGGTCAATGTTCGTTATTGGGGCAGATTAAGGCTGTGCAGTTTGATGATCCATATGTGGTGGTTCTTAGAGAGACGGTACTCCAGGGAGGTTCCAGGGTGATTTCTATTGGCTAGGATGGGGCATTATAGCTTCAGGGCAGTGTATGTGTTCCTAATATAGATGATTGAGAGAGAAGATTCTAGAAGAGGTCCACATTTCGAGGTATTCCATTCATTTGGGTGCCACAAAGATGTATCATGGCTTGAGGCAGCATTACTGGTGGCGAAGGATGAAAAAGGACATCGTGGAGTACGTAGCTAGATGTTTGAATTGCCAATAGGTCAAGTATGAGCACCAGCGGCCACGTGGCCTACTTCAGTAGATGCCCATTTCGAATTGGAAGTGGAAGCGCATCACCATGGATTTCATGGTTGGGTTGTAGCAGACTTTGTGGAAGGTTGATTTAGTATGGGTTATTGTGGATAGGTTAACCAAGTCGACCACTTCATTCCAGTGGCGACTACTTATACAGTGGAGAGATATGCTCAGATTTACATTGGGAAGATAGTCAGGTCGCACGGTGTCCCAGTTTCCATCATATCAGATAGAGGCCCTCAGTTCACTTCCCATTTTTGGAGAGCTGTTCAGAGTGAGTTGGGACCCGCGTAGAGCTTAGAACGACATTCCATCTTCAGATTGACGGGCAATCGGAGCGGATGGTTATGATTTTAGAGGATATGCTTAGAGCATGTGTGATTGACTTTGGAGGGCAGTGGGTTCTTTCCCTTGGCAGAGTTTTCAGACAATAATAGCTATCAGTCCAGCATAGAGATGGCCCTGTATTAGGCATTGTATGGTCGGCATTATCGTTCTCCTATCGAGTGGTTTGAGCCCAGTGAGGCTAAGTTACTTGGTACAAACTTGGTACCGGATGCCTTGGATAAGGTAAAGTTTATTCAGGAGAGGTTCCGCACAAATCAGTCAAGGCAGAAGAGTTATGCGGATTAGAAGGCGCGTGACGTATCATTCATGATTGGCGAGAAGGTTCTCTTGAAAGTCTCGCAAATGAAAGGCATTATGAGGTTAGGGAAGAAGGTCAAGCTAAGCCCAAGGTTAATTGGCCCCTTTGAGGTGTTGAGCCGTGTTGGAGATGTTAATTATGAGCTTTCCTTACCCCCCCAGTTAATCAGAAGTCCATCCTATTTTCTATGTATCGATACTTCAAAAGTATCATGCTGACCTATCACATGTGTTGGATTTCTGTACTATTCAGTTAGATGAGAGTGTAGGCTACGAGGAGGAACCAGTTTCTAATATTGATAGAAGGATCTCCAATTGCAGTCCAAGAGGATTTCTGCGGTGAGGGTCTAGTGGAGGGGTCAACCAGTTAAGGAGGCAACCTGGGAGTCCGAGGAGGACATGCGGAGTAGATACCCCCACTTATTCAGCAGTCCAGGTACTTTTCTATGTCCGTTTGAGGACGAACGTTTGTTTAAGAAGTGGAGAATGTAATGACCCGACTGGTCATTTTGCATATTAGAACCTCGTTCCCTTAAATAAAACTTCTTGCACTTGCTTTAACTAATTTATGACTTTCGGGGATGGGTGGTTCGGAAGTTAGAAGAGTTATGATCAAGAATATGTCCATTTGCTTCTATAAGTTTTTCTAAAAAGGTCAAGTTTGACTTCGGTCAACTTTCTTTTGAAATGGACCCGGATTCATGATTTGACAATCCCGGAAGGTCAGTGGGAAAATATGGGACCTGGGCGTATGCCCGGAATCGAATTCCGAGGTCCCTAGCCCGAGTACTGAATTTTTCTGTGAAATTGTTAACTTGAAGTTTTAAAGAATTAAATAAACTAAGTAATCATTTCTTTCATAGGTATCATGCTTGGATTTTATTTCCGAAACTTGGTACGGTCTGAAATATTAGTTAATACTTACCCGTGAAATTTGGTATCAATCCGGGTAGTTTAAGGGCGTTTTGACCCGCTAGAGGGAAATTGAGAACTTGGAGTTCAATAGATTGATTCATTTAGTTTTTGGATGTGATTCCTAGATCGTTTTGAGTGATTTTGAGGGTTCGAGTATGTCCGCCTTGTTATTTTAGACTTGTCAGTATGTTCGACCGATGAACGGGAGCCCCAAACGTCAAACGAGGGAGGCTCTAGTGAAGTTAAAACTAGGAAAAAGAACTGAAGTTGTTGCTTCTGTGATAACCGCATCTGCGGTTCATGGACCGCAGAAGCAGGACTGCAGCTGTGGTCATTTGACCAAAGAAGGGAAACAGGGCCAGGCCAGGGGAAATTGTAGAAATGGCCAACTTTTGTAGAAGCGGACTCTGCAGAAGCGGAAATACCTCCGCAGATGCGAAAATTGCTGGGGGCAAAAGAGTTCATTTAATACGAACTCAAACTCATTTCTCTCACTTTTCACTCTCCACTTAGGTGATTTGGGTTCTTCCAAGAGAGGGTTTCCACATAGCTTGGTAAAGTTAGTAATTTCCCTTCACCATTGACTTAAATACATGTATATTAGGTAGATTAAACACTTAATATTTAGTAAAAATCAAAGGTTAGAGCTAGACCTAGGGTTTTAATAAATCTTAGATTCAATCATGTAATTTTCCATGTAATGAACTAGAAATCATATATTTGTGATCCTTAAGTAATAGAGAGCAACTTCCTTCGAAAAATCTCGGAAAACGGACACGTGGGCCCGGGGTCAGAATTTAGGAAACTTGTGTTAATGGTTAGGAAATTGCTTAAATAACTAGAATTCGATCTTGTGAGTCTATATTTACTAGTTTTACTTCATTTAACTTGTTTGTGATCAATTGGCTCCAAATTGAGGGTTGAACTTGTTCTTGAAATCGAAAGTGCATTTCGGAGCGAGGTGAGTGTCCTTTCTAACCTTGTAAGAGAGAATTGTCCCCATAGGATTAATGAACAAATAATCATTGCTAAATGCGGGGGCTATGTACGCACCAAGTAACAAGAGTTTGTGCATAGCTACTACTATGTTCATTGTCCGGGTAGTTTAAGACCCACATCATGTTTCATTTACGGAAGTTTCCATATTAATTGTCCAATGAGATCACTTAGGATGTGATAGAGACTTTAAAGAAAATAAAAAGCAACTTGAACACTTGTTGAACATTGTGTGGTATACTTGAATTTAAATGTACCTTTTGTGCATATTCTTGATATTTCCTGATATTTGTGGATCGGGCCGATCGCCTCGGTATGAATTGATGCATCTATAGGCGTGTCGTCGACCCTCGCCAAGTGCACACTTTCTTTCTGTTGGTTCGGGCCATCGCCTTGGTACTATGTGCGCACATTTAGTTGTCGAAAAGCTTATACTTGCTTTATTTTTCTATTGTCCCAATAAAATGATAAAATAACATAATGCAGTGAAGTACTTGAATTATGCCACTTGCCATAAACTGTTGATACTTGTAATTTCCATGACTTGAACACATTATACATATATATAATTTTTGACCTTAGTAAGTATCGAATCGACTTCTCGTCGCTACTTCTTCGAGATTAGATGGGATACTTACTGGATACATGTTGTTTATGTACTCATGCTACGTTTCTGTACTTAAATATACAGGATTTGAGGCAGGTGGATCTGGACATAATACAAATGCGTATTAGTGAGCACATCTGGTACTTCTATGATGAGTTGGTCCTTCATGCCGATCCGCAGCCGAAGAAGTCTTTCCCTGTATTTTTGTTTCTGTCTATTCTAATTCAGACCGTAGGATAGAATTTTTCGTGTGTATATTCTACTAGTTGCCTGCAGCTTGTGACACCAGGTTCTGGCGCACACGTTAGTAGACATTTATTTTTAGGTTGTATGACTATCTTTATACATTATTGATCTTTACTGGTCTTAACTTTGAATTGAAAAATCTATTATAGTTGTTTTTGGAAAAAGTAAAATGAGAACTTAAATATACTTCCATGTTGGTTGGCCTGACAAATGGTGAAGGGTGCCATCATGACCTATTATGGAAATGGGTCGTAAAAAAAATAGTGAAGTGAGAGAAATTATTAGTAAACTTTTATTAAAAGTCGATAATCTTGCTTGCCTCAATTTTAATTCTCACAAAGCAATTGTAGTCAAAGAAGTTTTTATTTAGTAAAAATATTCTCACGAAGTTTTTACTAACTTTTAGCATAATTCAGACCAGAAGATATTACGGTTTAACTGTCACCAGTTTTAACTCAATTAACTACATAACCTCATGGAGTGTTATTAGTTGATTAATTTTTTGTGATATAAGATATAATTGTATTAGCAATAAGCAATTATCCTTTAGAGAAATACATGTATAAAGTGAAATTTTGTTATAATATATTATCAAGTGAATTCAACGATTCCCAACTCCTTTAAATTATAAATCTTCCACAAGTAATTGATTTTTATTTGAGTAATTAACAAGTTTTAAACCTCACTAACTTTCCATCCTATTGATTCATTCAAATAGTATTTGAAATATTAAAAGTCTGTAGCATAGATGTTCTAATATCTGTGGGACGATATCATATACTATACTAGAATTTGACAAAGCATGAGGAGAAAAATCTTATACATATTGGCCTCGTCATGGTACTAGTTCTCTCAGCTATTTCTAGAGAAGTTCCTTCCTATCACTTAGAGAGAGGACTATCGGAAGCAGTTTGAGCACCTGCAGCAGGGTTCAATAACCGTCACTTAGTGCGAGACCAGATTTATTGATTTGGCCCGTCATGCTCTTCTTATTCTTCCCACTGAAAGAGAAAGGATAAGGAGGTCTCAGCCTATCAGATTGCAGATGGCTAAGAAGACAGGAGTGAGATTTCTTTCCAAGATGCAGCTAATGTGACCAAGCGAGTTGAGATGGTTCCATCACAAAAAAAGTGGTCAAGGGTCTAACAAGAGGCCATTTTGGTGGATTCGGTGGGACTTCATCTGGAGGTAGAGGTACTCTTGGTAGGGTTCATCCTCCCAAGACATCGGAGTTATTATCGCGGTCAGCCGGACCGTAAAGGTGAGTCTCAGTTCCCTTAACCGCAATATTTAGATGGATGTTTTGAGTGTGTGAGCATGGGCATATCCGAAGGACCTGTCCGAGATTAGTAGGTGTTCAGACACAGCAGCAGGGTTATCCTACCATGATCCTAGCACCCTCCGTTCAGCTAGCTATAGGTAGGGGTCAAGGAGCCCGAGGTAGGGGTCAGCCCGTTAGAGGTGGAGGTCAAGCCATTAGAGTTGAAAGCCAGACCGCTAGAGGTATAGGCCAGCCAGTTTGAGGCTATCCCAAGCATATTATTCAGAGTGGTGGGGCCGAGCCCCGATGTTATGCTTTCCCATCTAGGCCTGAGGTTGAGTCCTCCTGCTGTTATCACATGTACTATTTCAGTTTGTAGTATAGATGCTTTAGTTCTTTTTGTTCCAGGGTCTACATACTCCTATGTGTCTTCTTAGTTTGCTTCATATTTGGTTGTGCCACGCTATTCTTTGAGTGCTCCCGTATATGTATCCATGCTGGTATGGATTCTATTATTGTTAGTCATTTTTATCATTCATTTGTGGTTGCTATTGGGGGTCTTGAGACTAGTGTAGATCTCGTGCTTCTCGATATGGTGGATTTCGATGTTAGTTTTGGGATGGATTGGCTATCACTTTATCATGCTATGTTAGATTATCATGCCAAGACCGTGACCTTAGCTTTGCCAGGGTTGCCTCGATTAGAGTGGAGGGTTACTCTTGGTCATTCTACCAGCAATGTTATCTCTTATATGAAGGATATGTGTATGGTCAAGAAGGGGTGTTTGACTTTTTTGGTTTATGTTCGTAATTCGAGTGCTGAGATTCCTTGTATGGATTTTGTTCCAGTTGTTAGAGAGTTTCTAGAGTTATTTCCTGGTGGGGATTCCACCCCATAGGGATATCGAATTTTGCGTTGATTTAGATCCGGGCACTCAGTCCATTTCCATTCCACCATATTGTATGGCCCCGCCAGAGTTGAAGTGTGACCACCCAAAATCCTCTAAGGGTCGTGGTAACGCCGGATACCGTTGTTAGGCAAGCCAACTGAAATAATTAATTAAATTCTTGTTTTAATAATTTTGAAAATACTTCCTTTATACAATTAAAACAATACTCTGTATATTCCTCTGAATAAATAATGAACTATTTAAATAACTTTTAATATTTTCCAATAACCCCAAATACATCCCAGAACCTGGTGTCACAACTACATGAGCACTTTCTTAGAATAAAATAAAAAGAAAACAAATAAAGTATAACATCCGTCCGGAATACAGCGGACGGAAAGTAAATACAATACACTAGAAGGGACTATAATAGATGCAGAAAGCCTCGAATTATGCAATTCACCTAGTCCCAGTATCATCCGTGCTGCTACACACAGTAGGCCACTAGAGATGCATGTGCCTCTACAATAAAAATGCACAGAAATGAAGTATGAGTACGGAAACACGTGTACCTAATGAGTATCCCATCTAATCTCGAAGAACTAGAGACATGATGGTCAACTTCGACATTTACTAATGGTCCGATAAGGATATACAACGAAAATATGAGGAAACCATGGATTTGTCTAGCAATTATAACTCATAAAACAGGGAATCAGGTAACACCTTCTCAAATAACAAGGGAACTCCAAGGTTTACTTTTCATTTTATTCATTAGTTTATAGCGGTCATAAAAAGGCAATATCAACTTCAATAAGCTTCAAGGTATGCAACCCAAGCATGTGCACATTAAGCCGAGGCGACGGTTCGATCCAACTGAAATAAACTGTGCACTTGCCGAGGGTCGACGGCACGCCTATAGATGCATCTATTTAACCTGCTGAGGTTTTCGGCCTGTTCCAAAATAAACACACAGACAGACAGATAATTAGGAAGTCAACATGGAGCAATTATCCAAAGGAAGGCCAATTCTTTTCAATAGTTTAAGAAAATGGAGTGTAATTATTTTTAGAAATTCATTTACTAATTCAATGTGATTTACGCAGTATAAGTGGACCATAAAATTTCAATTATTCCAAGTATAACATGCTTTTGAGTCCTAGACTACTCAGAAAATAGCAAAATTGTAGCTACGCGCGGACTCTCGTCACCTCGTGTGTATGTAGCCCCCGCAAATAGGAGCACATAACCAATTAATTCACCAATGGGGAAAATTACCTCTCACAGGGTTAGAAAGGAGACTCACCTTGCTCTGAAGATCTATAACAGGTATTACACACCCTTCCAAAGACTCAAATCGATGCACAATACTCCAAAACTAGCCAATAATTATGCAAATCAATTAATATACTTAATTACTCATTTAATCCAATTTGTAGCAATTCCTAACCCCGATCGAAAATTAACAATAATTCCCCCAAGCCTACGTGCCTGGATTTGGAAATTTTTCGAAGATAAACTTTATCCATAAACTCACGAACTCAAATATATGATTTTCTCTAAATTCCATGCCCAAAATCGTAGTCAAAATCCAAGAATATCAAATTTTCAGGTCTTTCCTCAAACCCTAAGTTATTCCACAAATTCCTTGTCCAAATCCATATATAAACTTTGTGTTTAACTCAAAGCTAGCATAAATTATATTACCTCACGACGAGTGATGAAAATGGCACCTCAAAGTTGCTCCTCATCGGCTCCAATGGAAGAAAATGGGGTTGAAATGAACCTCACCCCAGAACTTAAAAGACCTCACTACCTTAGCAATTTCGGCACCTGCGGTCCCTTTCCCGCATATGTGGTTAACCCATCGCAGAAGCGGTTATACCTTCAACCAGACCCTTCACCTATCCATAAATTCAAATTTTCAATCCGTTAATCACCCGGAATCCACCTGAGGGCCCCGAAACCCAAACCAATTATACCAAACAGTCCTTTAACACATTACAGACTTGCTCGAGGCCTCAAATCACATCACACAATACTAAAATCATGAATCAACCTCCAATCCAATCCTTATGAACTTTGAAATTTCAAACTTTTACGTTCGATGTCGAAACCTATCAAATCATATCTGATTGACCTCAAATTATGCATATAAATCATATTTGACATTACGGACCTTCTCCAACTTTTGGAATTGGATTTCGATCACGATATCAAAAAGTCCACTTCCAGTCAAACGTCTCAAAAACCTTCAAATTTCTATCTTTAGCCAAATGGCTTCATATTGACCTACGGGCCTCCGAATTCACTTTCGATCGCGCTCCAAACTCCAAAATTACCATACGGAGCTTCTTCAAGTCTTGGAATCCCAAATGGACATCAGTAACACTGAAATCCACTTCAAGCCAAACTTATGAAATTTCTTCCAAAATGCCAACTTCCACAATATGTGCCAAAATGCTCTCAGGTCATCCAAAACCTGATCCGGGCATATGCCAAAGTCCGAAATCATGATACGAACCTATTGGAACCATCAGATCCCGATAATGAGGTCGTTTACCTAAAATTCCAATCTTAGTTGATTCGTTCAACTTTATGCTTCCGAAATGAGGATTCACTTTCAAATTAACTCTGAATTTTCCAAACTTTAATTCCAACCACGCGTATAAGTCATAATATCCGAAATGAAGCTGCTCATGGCCTCAGACTGCTGAACGACGCGTTATAGCTCAAAACGATCGGTCGGGTCATTACATTCTCTCTCACTTAAACATACGTTCGTCCTCGAACGTGCTGAGAACTACATTGAAGTAGTCTGAAATCACTATTTAACACCTCATGCACCTTCATGTGATACCACAACTCAATTGATCACATTAGCTCGATCGGTTCTGTAGATATTACCTTTTATTCAAGAAAATATGCCTTAGATCCCACTTCCAACATCCGGAATTCTATGTCATACATGTTTCTAAGATACGCTCACCATGACAATAACTACACGAAGCACTAAAACATGACTTCATACCTTAACAAAATTCACACCTTGCACCATTTTACACATAGGACAACGATAACATTCTCTGATCAATTTAGTCAAAATACCATAACTCTGATGCTCCCAGTGCACCTCATGACCTACATAGGTCTTGCTCTAACTCTGCCAATGTTGCCACGATGGAAGCGATGTGTAGAGATCAACAACCAACTGACGAATCAACAATTCATTGGGTCTATACTCCTGACAGGAACCATCACCTCATTCTGAACCAAATAATTGTCTTATCTCCCTAATATTCTTCAAATAGTCGGATTGCATTGATCCGAGATCAAGTGATCTCGTCTTATCTAGTACAACTGCTCAGGCAATAAGTCGTCCTAGACATAATTTAAAGTCTCATATGTTGCCACAATGTGCCAATAGGCCACCAATTCAAACGCTATACAAAAGGAAATCAAACTCTGGAAGGAATTACCCAACTCCCACACTAATACGGACTTTCCTTAGAAGATAGGAAGCGAAATATACAAAAATGGCATATAGAAAATTATACTAAATATCACACTATTGTGGCGCGCAAACCGATCCAAATAACATACCCATGGCGGCGTTCCACCCGATCCACACATAGATCTCACCTAAGGAGATTGCACATTGAGCTAATTCTACTCATTAGCCGCCTCACAAGTCACACAGTGCAATGCATCACTACATGAAAAATTTGCCAATGAAATAACACCCTGACTACTCCTCCACAAGGAGCGCATTACTGCAATGAACACGTTTGTCTTTATATAGAGCCAATATTCACATTTGAATCCATCCACCGACCTCAAGCTGATTCTGATAGGATTGACTAGGGTAATAACCTTTTCAAGGTCCATAATAACCCTCCTTTTTGCTCAAAGCACATAAGAACAACCCTCATAACTGAAGCGAACCTCCACAGTCCATAACCCAATAACCATAGTCCCCTACATGCATAAATTCTCAAATTAATGGTATTACAACCATCCTCATACTTGGTTTAAATCTTTAATCAATCAAGTGAACACATGTCACACTTATACAAACACTTAACAGGTCCGTACATTCAAAACACCGGCAGCACCAATGCTAAAAAGCGATAAAGAATCATTAACCAAGATACAAGTCCTTTTTACAGAACACCGATCTCACGTGACACTGAAGATAATACCAGCTTACTCTGAACATTGAAACTCCTTTCTTGGTCATCTGATCTTGTGATATCCTTTCCCACACCGAACTGCAACCTTGATTCCCACTTCAAATTCCATATTACTCACTACACCCAACATTCCAATGTACAATAGAATATGATTCTTATCATAACTACGGAACCACTAATAGGCCAACACTTCATCATATAAAAGCTTTTCACTGAACTCACTTCAGGAGAAACATAGCAACACACAGGCAAATTCTTATAACCGTGGAAATATGCAAATCTCTAAGTAGGTGCCTACCTCACCATAACCCTTTCGGGATCTGCCTATATGAATCTGGCCATGACAGTGGAATACCTCTGAATAACATTAATTACGGTGGACGACAAGCCTCACACGTACTGCCACATATCACTTGCATAACTTAATCTCACTAAAAATATGATCTCTACCACCAATATGTCAGCTAAACTATGGCAAACCAACATATCTTCTTTCAATATACCCTAATTGCCATAGAAATAATAACAACTCCATTCAACACTTACCACACTTTATTTGCACTCATCTCGAGCGACCTTAAATCACGAGACCACGCTATCTCAAATCCCACAAACCATTTTATACCTCCCAATTGTTTATTTCAAGCCAAAACATCACGGAACATTCTGTGCCTCTTCTCATAGACTGCTAACAAGCTTAATTCTTAACCGTACCTATACGCTCAAAATCGTTTGGAATCAAACCTCATCTTTTGAATTTAGTGTGGCCGTTGTTGAGAGCCAGCCGCTCTGAATCGGCCCCGAATTAATATCTTCTTGGTGAAGAACCCACCGAAATCACTTCCCTTAGAACCCCCATCTATACAAAGCAAAACTTTGAATCTTTCCCCAAGTCTGAACGTAGGCCAATAAGGCCAATGATAGCCCACCTTTAATAGTTCCTTTGCTTAAATTACCCCTTATGGTCCTTTCATGTAGCTGAAATAACTCATCAATATACTAATAACTAAAAACCCTGCAGGTAGTTAACCATGCAACCCAATCATAGGCTGTGGGACTCTCCCACTTAGCTCGAAGCCACTATGACACAACTCTGGAATTCACCAGGATTCTTAATCTCCTATTGACATAACCTTGCACAATCAACCCCCAAAGTTCTCGAAATCTTTCTGCAAAACCCTTTTTATTTTCTAAATCATCAAACACATTGCACAAATGATCTCTTTGCTATATAACTGATAGAATTCTTCACATAAGCTTCGCCAATCACGCAACCGCTAACCTGCTCGCATGGGATGACCCACCTGTAGAAATCACTTCCGGACATCTTCCAACGTTGTCGCACGGGGTACAATCACTATGACTTCAATAACCCATTCTAACTCTGAGCTCACTCTCCAGCTTCACCAGTCCATTCACCCCTCGTGGACATCAATTAAATATGCAGCAAAACCCTTCCAATTCAAACTTATGTTGCATCCTTCTTCATTTCAAGAAGCTCTTTTCCGTTATATCAAATCTCCTACTGCATAATAGCCAATACTTCAAATTAACCCGCAAACTTCAATTGTCAGTCACTAAAATCCCAAATCATTCCAAACTCTCCTTTGCCACGTAGTCATCCTACTACCAAGCCCATGTGCAAATCCTCCACTCTCCCACTTCGGGAAAACTCATTTCTTTAATCAACCAATTGACATGTGCTTCTTATACCTGGCCTTCTAGAAGTTTTAAACACCGCCTAACACTTCTCACGTGTCCTTCCTCATACTTTGTTGCTCAATTATTGCCTTAAAAAATCTACCTTCATAGCACTTGAACCCTAAATCGCTACCTACTTTAAACCTTTCTGAAGATCATCTTTCTCGAGTCGTCGATATTAGAAACACCGACTCCATCCTGAACCACTACACCCCATGATCTCTAGCCATCGCATCTCATTATTGACTCGCAATATCCTGATCCAATTATGAATTGAAGAAAACTAGCACACTAGTAATGTAACATATTCAATCGAGGAGGAATATACCACGTCGCCGATGGAAGCTCCACCATACTTGAAAACACCAAGTCTCATCATCTCATCACCTCAAACCTAGACATTCTCAACCTGATTGCCTTTCCTCTGCCGGGAATAAATACGGAATCTCTAGATCGTGCACTGAGAAAACCTCCCTTCAACTCATTTATTGGCCCGACACGTAGGCAAACATCTTAACATCACAACAATACTGCAGAATAATTGCAAATAAGCATCATGGAAACATGTGACTAACCTTAGAGCTCTCAGAAGTACTTTTAGTGAGCCGAAACAACAAAATATCCTTCCATAAGGCGACGATAATAGCTCAATAACCCCGCAGGGAGAAACTCCCGCACCACATTCATAGTGCCATTGCAAATTTTCAATTTATTATTTATAATAAGCGCTTCACATCGCATAAGATTGAGTAGGAAAACAAACAAAGGCATAAGCCTCACGGGAAACAAATTGCACGATAAGGAATCAACATCCACAATAGGCACCAAAGCGCTCTCGAGTCATCCAAAACCCGATCTGGGCATATGCCCAAGTCCGAAATCATCATACGAACCTGTTGGAACCTTTAGATCCCGAATCTGAGATTGTTTACTCAAAATTTAAATCCTAGTTGATTCCTTCAACTTAAGCTTCCGAAATGAGAATTCTCTTTCCAAATCAACTCTGAATCTCCCAAAATTAAATTCCAACCATGTGTACAATTCATAATATCTAAAATGAAGTTGCTCATGGCCTCAAACTACTGAATGATGTGCTAGAGCTCAAAACAGTTGTCTCGGTCGTTACGTGAAGGAATTAAAGAAGCAATTGCAAGATTTGCTCTATACGGGCTTTATTAGGCCAGGTGTCTCACCTTGGAGTGCACCAGTGCTATTTGTTAAAAAGAAGGATGGATCGTTTAGGATGTGTCTAGATTATCGGCATTTGAACATAGTCACCATCAAGAACAAGTATTTCTTATCGAAGATTGATGATTTATTTGATCAGTCTCAGGGTGCCAAAGTGTTTTCGAAGATTGATTTGAGATCCTGCTAACATATGTTGAGGATTAGGGAATCTTATGTCCTTAAGACAACTTTTCGGACTTGATATGGGCATTATGATACTTAGTAATGTTATTTAGGTTGACAAATGCCCCAGCAGCATTTATGGATTTTGTGAAATGAGTGTTTGAGCCATACCATGATTCCTTTGTGATTGTTTTCATTAATGATATCTTGGTCTACTCTCGCAGCCGAGAGAAGCACGAGCAACATCTTCTAGTCATTCTCCAAACTTTGAGAGACAGTCAGTTATATGCCAAGTTTTTGAAATGCAAGTTTTGGTTGAGTTCACATTAATTCTTGGGTCATGTTGTATCAGTAGAGGGTATTCAAGTGGATCCTATGAAGATTGAAGCAGTCACGGAATGGCCTAGACCATATCAGCTATAGAGATCCGGACTTACTTGGGTTTGGTGGGTTATTATCGTTATTTTGTGGAGGGGTTTTCATATATAGCAGCCCCGATGACCAGGTTGACCCAAAAGGGTTCCCAGTTCAGGTGGTTAGACGAGTGTGAGCCAAGCTTTCACAAGCTCAAGATAGCTTTGACTACGATGCCAGTGCTGGTATTGCCCACAGGTTTAAGGCCATATACAGTATATTGTGAGGCATCTCATATTTGACTTGGTGTGGCATTGATGCTGAATGGTAAGGTTATTACATATGCTTCACAACAGTTAAAGACCCACGAGAAGAATTATCCTGTTCGTGACTAGGAGCTAGCAGTAATTGTTCACGCATAAAAAATTTGAAGGCATTATTTATATGGCGTGTCATGTGAGGTGTTCATGGATCAAAAGATTTTCCAGTATTTGTTGAAGCAGAATGAGCTAAATTTGAGGTAGAGGAGGTGGTTGGAGCTATTGAAAGACGATGATATCACCATCTTGTATCACCCCGGGAAGACCAATATGGTGGCCGATGCTTTGAGTAGGAAGTTAGCCAGTATGGGCAGCCTTGCGTATACTCCGGTCGGTGAGAGACCACTTTCTTTGGATGTTCGTGCTTTGGCCATTCGTATTTTGAGGTTGGATGTTTCTGAGCCTAGTCATGTTCTAGCCTGTATAGTCGCTCGATTTTCATTATTTAAGAATATCAAGGATCAGCAGTATGATAAATCTCGTTTTCTTGTCCTTCGGAACACAGTGCGTTTTGATGGTGCAAAGCAGGTTACGATTGGAGATGATGGGGTTTGAGGATGTAGGGTCACGTTTGTGTGCCTAGTGTAGATGGATTTCATGAGTTGATTCTAGAGGAGGTCCATAACTCCCGATATTCTTTTCATATGGGTGCCGCTAAGATGTATCAGGACATGCAGCAACATTATTGGAAGAGGAGAATGAAGAATGATATTGTTGCATATGTAGCTCGGTGTTTGAATTGTCAGTAGGTAAATGCATATGTAGCTCGGTGTTTGAATTGTCAGCAGGTAAAGAACTAGCATCACATGCCTGGTGGTTTGCCTAAGCAGATTGAGATTTCTGAGTGGAAGTGGGAGAGTATCACTATGTACTTCGCTATTAGACTCTCACGGACTCAGAGGAAGTTCGACACAGTATAGGTTATTAGGGATAGGCTGACTAAGTTAGTGCATTGCAATCCTGTCATAGTTTCTTATTCTTCAGAGTGGTTGGAGTATTCATAATGTGCTCGTGTCTATCATTTCTAATCGAGGTATACATTTTGCCTCGCATTTTTGGAGGGGAGTGCAGCATGTGTTGTGTACGCGGGTTTAGTTTATCATAGCATTTCATCCTCAGACGGATAGATAGTCCGAGCATGCTATTCTAATCGAGGTATTCATAATGTGCTCGTGTCTATCATTTCTAATCGAGGTATACATTTTACCTCGCATTTTTGGAGGGGAGTGCAGCATGAGTTGTGTACGCGGGCTTAGTTTAGCACAACATTCATCCTCAGACGGAGAGACAGTCCGAGCATGCTATTTAGATTTGGAGGATATGCTCCGAGCATGTATTATTGACTTTGAAGGTTCTTGGGATCAGTTCTCTCTGTTAGCGGAGTTTTCCTATAACAACAAATATCAGTGAAGAGTTTACCTGGCTCCATATGAGGCATTATATGGTAGATTTTGTCGATCGTCAGTTTGATGGTTTGAGCCGGGGGAGGCTAGGTTGTTGGGTACAAACATAGTATAGGATGCCTTGGATAAGGTTAAGATCATTCAGGATAGACTTCGTATGGCTTAGTCAAGGCAAAAGAGTTATATCGACCGTAAGGTTCATGATGTGACACTCATGGTTAGAGAGCGAGTGTTTCTTTGGGTGTCACCCATGAAGGGCATGATGAGATTTGGAAAGAAGGGAAGGCTAAGCCCAAGATTCATCAGGCCTTTTGAGATTCTTTGGAGAGTGGGTGAGGTGGCTTACGAGCTTTCGTTGCCCATAGGTTTATTAGCAGTGCATCTAGTGTTTCATGTGTCCATGATCGGAAGTATCATAGTGATCCATCCTACGTGTTAGACTGCAGCACTATCCAGTTGGATATGGACTTGACCTGGGAGGAGGAGCCGATAGCCATTCTAGACCGGCAGGTTCGACAGTTGAGATCAAAAAGTTATCTGTCGGTTCATGTGCAGTGGAGAGTTCAGCCAGTTGAAGTAGCTACTTGGGATTCCAGTCCAATATGCGGAGTCGATATCCTCATCTTTTCACCGACTCAGGTACTTTTCTATGTCCGTTCGAGGATAAACGGTTGTTTTAGTGGTGGAGAATGTGATGACCCAAAAGTTCATCTCTTGTTTTAGAAGTCAAATATGTATTCTGAGGCCTTAAACCCCTCCTTTAATCTCTCCTCTATTTGCATACACAATTTGGGCTCGATACCAGGAAGCTTTTGTGTGAAAAATTTAAGAAAAAAAATTTTAGGCTTAAAAATGATTATTTTAGTTGACTTCGGTAAATATTTTGGATAAACAAACCCGGACCCATGCTCCAACGGTCCCGGAGGGTCTGTACTAAAAATGGAAACTTGGGCGTATGCCCAAAATTGAATTGTAAGGTCCCAAGCCCGTGGAATAAAATTTTGAAGAATATTGCTTAACTGAATATATGGTGGTTTTGGTAATTGAATAATGTTTTATATAGTGGGTATCGGTCCCGTATTTTGGTTTTGAAGGCCGGTATAGATTCGTTATAATATTTAGACATTATTTGTGGAATTTGGTGAAAAATGGAGGTGATTTGATATAATTCGGACTTTTGATTGAAAAGTTAGAAATTTTGAGCTATCTTGAAATTTCATGAGTTTCGATGCTAAATGCGTTGTTTAAGATGTTATTTTGGAGATTTGATCGCACGAGCAAGTTCATATTATGTTTTAAGACTCGTGTGCATGTTTGGATTGGAAACCCAAGGGCTTGAGTGAGTTTTGGATAGACTACAGAGTATTTTAAGACTTAAGGAATTGCTGGTGTATGCAGATCTGCAGACTTCGCAATTGCAAAGTTTGGCTCGCAAATGCGAGCATCGCATTTGAGAAGTTCTATCGTCGCAATGGAGACTCTAACAGTGACTGCATTTGCGAACAATTGTTCGCATTTGCGAAGGCAGCAGATCAGGCCATGCTTTACATTTGTGATGCATTGGTTGCATTCACGAGTTCATATTTGCAAACCTATCATCGCAAATGCGATATTTGTGACTATGTAAAACTGTGACGACCGGCCGGTCATCTTTGGAATTTATGCCTTGTTCCCCCCATTAACTATTTTTCCTAAGTTTATTTCTGCTATTTTGGTTTTCCGGGACGTTCGTTTATATAATTCGGTGTATTTTAGGGCACTTAGTCCCTAAATGAGAGCTTTAAGTGTTGGAAAATTATTCGTAATGAGAACAGTGTGAAGACGACCTCGGAATGAAAATCTGATGATTCTGTTAGCTCCTTTGGGTGATTTGGGGGTTGGGAGCGTGTTCGGAATGTACTTTGAATGTCCGTAGCTCATTTCTGCTAGAAATGACGGAAGTTAGAATTTTTAAGTTTCCAGTCCGATAGTCAATTTTTTATCCGAGGATTGGAATGGGATTTCACATGTTTTTGTATCATCTTCATGTCCTTTGGGACGTGCGTGCAAAATTTCAGGTCAATCGGACTTGGTTTGTTAGGTTTTTGATCGAAAGTAAGTTTGGTTGAGTTTTGGAGTTCATAGGTTCAAGTCATTGGTTAATTCGAGTTTTCGGAGTTTTTTTAGGTGGTTTATTGATTGGTAGAAGTTTGAATGATTTTATGGGATATGTCCGTAGGTTCTGTTGAGGTCCCAGGGATCTCGAGTGTGTTTCGGATGCTCAACAAAGCAATTAGAGTTTTGAAATTGCAGTAGAAATTTGCAGGTCAGTGATTTCTTCTTCGCGCTTGTGAAGAAGCCTCGTGTTCATGAAGCTTTGCCCTTCCCCCTTCATCGCGATTGCGTCCTTCGCCCCGCATTCGCGAAGCCCAACAAGTCCCTCTTCCGCGTTCGTGTCCCAGCCTCCGCGTTTGCGAATGCCAAGCTCTGAACCCCCTTTAGTTCCTTCTACGCATTCGCGTGAAACCCTTCGTGTTTGCATAGGGTCCAGCCCCAATGCTTTGCGTTTGTAGTCTTCCTCCCATTCGTGAAGGCCATTCTTCCAGCCTTAAAAATTTCCTCTCCGGGAACGCGAGTTTCCTCCGCGTTCGCGAAGTATAAATACCTTAGCGGTACATATATTTCAAAAATGAAGCCTTCTTCCATTTTTACAAAAAGTCAAGCTAGAGAGCTCGGTTTTGGGAGATTTTTTGAGGATTTTTAGAGGCAATGATTGAATAATGATTCCTTAATCCCTTGTGATTAATACTCACTAATCTAACCACAAATTCAACCTTTAGTTTCGGATTTTGAATGAAAATGGGGTAAAGTTTTTAGACCTAATTGTGAGGATTTTAAGGGGCATTTGACCTCTAATTTGGGAGATTTTTATATGGTTACACTCATGAGAGTATGAGGTTTCTGAAAATATTAAAATTATTTGATTCCGAGATATTGGCCGAGGTGCATTTTGGTCATTTTGCCTCGCGCCTTAGCTTTAGTTTTAACGGTGGAATAAGTTACATGTGATGTTATTTACAATATGTAATTGGTTTGAATAGATTTTGGCCCCTCGGAGTTGGATAATCATGGCAAGGGCATCGTTTCTTAGCGATTTTTGTACCAGTTCTAGGTAAGTGGCTTGTCTAATTTTGTGTGGGGGACCTCTTCCATTAGGATATCTTGACTGTTGTTTAGAAGGCCTTGTGCATGAGGTGACGAGCGTGTACTTATGTTAATAATTGGAAATTTACCTTACTTGACTTATTTAGACTATGTTCACGTATTTAACTGTTATAAATGCAAGTTTCACTTGTTTTAGCTTAGGGAAAGCATGTTAGTTACCTTTCTTGTTCTATTTGGCTAAATTGCAATATCTGCTCTTCGTGAAGCATGCTAGACTTTGGATTCTACTTGTTGTCTTTACTTAGTATTTGTACATCATTGAATTGTGGTGATGTGTTTATGATTGGGACTACAGGTTCAATTCCCGGTGAATCCTCTGATATTAGCATAATGGACTACGTGTTCAATTCCCGAAAGATCCTCAGATATTGGTATGATGGACTATGGGTTCAATTCCTTGGAGATCCTCTGATATTGGCATGATGGACTACGGGTTCAATTCACGGAAGATCCTCAGATATTGGTATGATAGACTACGGGTTCAATTCCTGGGAGATCCTTAGATATTGGTATGATAGACTATGGGTTCAATTCCCAGGAGATCCTCAGAAATTGGTAAAACGGATTACGGGTTCAATTCTTGGAGCTCCATATGGCATCCTGATGTTGAGTGATACTTGGTTGTGATATTTTCTTTACTTAGCTTAATTGCCGTTGACTTGCAGCTTCTATCCTATTTTATTGTTTCTTTCCTGCTTATTTTCTTCCTTACATTGTTCATTATTGTCGTTATGTTTGTTCTCAGTAGGGCCCTGACCTTACTCGTCACTACCCAACCAAGGTTAGGCTTGGCACTTACTGAGTACTGCTATGGTGTACTCACACCTCTTCTGCGCTTGTTTTTCACGTGCAGATCCAGGTACTTCTGAGCAGGCGTAGCGTCAGTAGATGTGAGGGATCATATTAGAGACTTGAGGTACATATGCTATGTCCATAGATCCGCAAAGTCTCCTTCTCATTCTATCCATAGATAATATCTGTCATTTTGATCCCTTTTGTATTAGACTACTCTGGTGACTAGAACAGTGTAGGATTTCTTATAGCCTGTGTTACTTGTGGGTTTGCGTGTCTGTGTGGTTATCCAGTATTCTCTATCAAAGTGTATGCGCCAGGTGAAAACTTATACATTTCCTTTATGTTATTCGGCATTTTGCTATTGCTTTTCGTAGAAAATGTTACTTCCGCAATGTGTTTGGCTTACCAAGTCGCAAAGACTATGTGCCGTCATGACAGGTTCACAATTGGTGAATTAGGGTCATGACAAAAACATAACTTAGGCAGGACTTTTACCCATTTTTCAAATCTCACGAACCCTAAACCTCCATAGGCAATTTTTCAAACACCCAAACTTCTCCAAATCATAGGTAAGTGATTTCTAACTTATTTCTTTGCATCTATATCATATTTTTACAAGATTTCATCATAAAATCTAGGGATTTTCATAGGGAATTGGGTGTTTTGGGTAAAATTTTGGAATTTCAAATTTTGGGTATTTAGACCTCAAATTGATGTCGGATTCAAAAATCAATTGTATATCCGGGCTCAGGGGTGAATGGATAATTGAGTTTTGGTCCGAGTTTCAAGTTTGGACTAAGCGGGCCTTGGGTTGGGTTTTTGACTTTTTGGGGGATATTAGGAAATCTATAATTATGCGTTGGAGTTGAGTTAGTAAGCATTTATTGATGCTATTAAGTTGATTATGACTAGATACGAGTGAATTGGTGGTGTAATCGAGAGGTAAAGCGAAGGTTGAGATTTGAAATACCCGTTGGCTTGAGTTAAGTGTTTAGTCTAACTTTGACTTGAGAGATTAAGGATATCCGACTTAATTGGTATGTAAAACTCCATGTATGTGGCGTATAGGTGTGGTGACGAGTACCTATGCGCCACCAAATTATCATTTTAGCTTGTTCCCTTCCCTGTTTCCTAGTACACTATTTCTTGTCTTAATTGCTACTTGCTCCTAGTTGTTTTCGTGTCTTAACTGCCACTTGATCATAAATGTTTCCATGTCTAATTGCTTCATATTAATTGTTGGTTCTCTATATTGAAGTAATTAATTGTTTCATGGATTTGTTTTATTATTCTATTGGCTTATATTGATTTATTGGTATGGTACATCTTGGTTGGTCTCGTTGAGTAGTTTACACTAGTGAAGCTTCATAATCGTAGTAATATTCCATTGTGTGGATCGAGGTATAAGTGTTGTGGAAAATTTGAATTAACTTGTGAAACACTTGTTTTTATTTTTGTGATTGGTGTTGATTTATATATTGGGATTAGCTTGCACGCCGCAACAGGAGGAAAAAGGGTGAATGTGATTGTCTGGTGGGATTGGGTTGTACGCCACAACAAGGATTAGTAAGGGTGGACAGGTGGGATTGATTTGTGCGACGCAACATGAGGAATAAAGGTGATATGTGTTAAAGAGTAATAACGGTGGAAAGTTAGGATCGGGTTTCACGCCGCAACAAGGAGAAATAAAGATGAACATTAATACTTTTATTGTTTATATGGTGGGATCGGGATGCATGCCTCGTCAGTTATTGTATTAGAATTCATTTCCGTAGAAATTTATTACCGATATGTTGAAACTCCCTAAGGATTGATTATAACTTAGTACTGGTGGAACGGTTGGCATCCATATTCAGTTAAATGCAAGTTTCTGTTATATGTCATTTCATATTTCCTTTCCATTCTAGTATAAACTGTTGCAGGTTGTATATAATGTGATCTCACATCGTAGTCTCGTCACTACTTCGTAAAGGTTAGGCTCGGCACTGCTAGTACATGGGGTCAGTTGTGCTGATACAGCAATCTCCGTTTCCTATACAGATTTCAGAGCTAGTGGCTGATCAAAGTTCGAGGGTGCTGCCTTCAGTTCACAGGAGACACAAGGTAGTCCTGCAGGCGTTTGCATGCCCTCTCGTCCCCTTCTATCATTACTACATTCTATTTTGACTTTTCCTCCGAAGCAGATGTATTTTCTTTCAAACCATTACTTTTAGTATTCGTAGACAGTTTGTGAGTTGTAACACCAATTTCTGGGTGGAATTTATTACGATTTCACTATTAACATAAAGATAATCTCTTAATTTGTTATCTTCCGCATTTATTTCTGCTGATTTACTTTCGTTAAGTTTTAATTACCAAAAGATAAAGAAAAAAGTGAAATATTCTGGAACGTTGACTTGCATAGAAAGTACAATATTAGGCACCATCACGGTCTGACGGTGGAAAATTTGGGTCGTGACACTTCTCAACCACCACCAAATGGCTCTGGTTGTCCCCTAAACATATCTTATAATAGTAGAGTTTATGTTATTAGTTATTTAATGTAAGACATATTTTATTATATATATATATATATATATATATATATATATATATATATATATATATATATATATATATATATATATTAATGGATTTAACTATTTATTTCATCTCATGTAGAAAATTATATTTGTATTTCAGCATATATAAGATACGAATTATTCCTAGTTTGATTTAGCTTGAAAAAAATTCCCAAGCCAAACCAAATATAGGCTAGTGTCACATCCTTAATGTTTATCTAAGTACACGTGCGACATCTGACAACTTACTCATGATCTTGTACAACTCGCTCACTATTTTGCTATGCCAAGTTAGCCTAAATTACTACACTCAAGATCACTAAGGGAATGTTAGATAAGAAAGGCAAGAGAAATTTTCCAAAGGAAGCTTTTCATCATAGAGAACTTGATTATTTTTCTTGGTGAGTTACAAATGAATATCCCTCTTTATCTACTAGTCTCCAAGAGCTAGCGTGTAAATATTAATTGTTATACAAGTTCTTCATATTTCTAAATAATACGCCTCTCTATTATTCTCTATATAACTAGAATCTTCCAAGGACATTCCTAGAAAATCCATAGGGTTCTAAGGTCTTCCATGAGAAATATTCATATTTATCTAGAACCTTCCTACGTGAGATAGTCTGTTTCATATGTAAGCTTTCCAATATGGCAAAAATATATGTCAAGTGGCACCTATATGACATGATGATGTGGTAGGCCATGACACTCTCCCCACCCAATTTTGTGCCTCCCTCAACACAAAGCATCTCGCTTTGGCGTTGCCGGAGATCTTTGTCCATTAGCCATGATGCCCAGTGGACCCCTGTCCATTATGGGATGGCCCCCTTCCATAGCTCTTGTATACCTTGGCTATGCGTTACCCATTGTTCTTGCCATGATCTCCCCCACACCTCTCGGCGTTGCCTTCTTTGGACTTGGAAGTCTCCATCTTGAAGTCAATGAGTAACTCGGCTACCAATATGGCCTTGTCTATATTGGCTACTTGACGTCTTCTTAACTTCATATTTTCCCAGTTTTGAAACCTATCCATGAAGTGGAAGAGGGAATCTTCCTCGGACAACAATGGGATTTGCAGCATTAAGGTAGTTAACTCGAGCACATACTTCCGAATTGTGGCTATATGTCGGATCTCCCTTAGATTCCGCCTAGCATCGTATTCCATATTCATCGGGAAGAATTGCTTCTTCAACCCCTTTTAGAGCTGCTTCCACATCTCAATCTTACATAGCCCTTTTTTCCATGTTGGCACACTTCCGACTCTACCCCAGCGCGACAATCTTGGTTAAGTAAATTGAGGCATTATGTATCTTTAACAACTTCACCATCCTCCTTGACTACCTCAAAGTACTTGTCCATCCTCCAAATTAAGTCTTCCACCTCGTGTGCGTCTCATGCACTACCATACTACTTTTATTTAGGGACCTTCACATTTGTCCCTTTTTCAAGTACCACGCCCTTGATAATCCCGACCACGGTTCCCCACATAGCTTCCTTCTAGAAATTTCTTGTATTCTTTCTAACATTCCTTTAGTCATAATATTTTCTCTGACACCAGTTGTCACATCCTTAGTCTTTTACTAAGCACACGTGTGGCACTTGAAAACTTACCACGATCTTGCACAACTTTCTTACGATCTTTCTATGCCAAGTCAGCCTAACTTACTACACTCAAGATTACTAAGGGAATGTTAGATAAGAAAGGTAAAAAAACTTGCCAAAGGAAGCTTTTTATCATAGAGATCACTTGATTGTTTTGCTTGGTGAGTTACAAATGAATATCCCTCTTTATATACTAGTCTCCTAGGGCTAGTATGTAAATATTAACTGTTGTACAAGTTCTTGATATTTACAAGTAAGACCCATCTCTAGAATTCTCTACATTATTCGAAACTTCCAAGGACTTTCCTAGCAAATCCATAGGTTCTAAGTTCTTCCATGATAAATCTCCATATTTCTCTGGAACCTTCCCTCATCTGCTAGTTGTGGGCATGTGGTTTTTTCCCTATATCAATTACTCCTATAAAATCCAAGAAAATATTTTTTTTTAATTATTTGCCGTTTTATATGAATTTTGTAGGATTTTTGTTAATTGTTTGCATTTTTTGTGAACGTTTAATCTTTTATTAAAATCATGAAAAATATAAAAAATACCATACATTGCATTTAGGTTTTATTTTTATATTTTTAGGATTAATTAATTAATTATTTATGTTATTAAAAATAAAAATCACAAAAATAGCTCATTGTGCATTTTTCCCTTTTAATTTTTAGATTAATAATTATTTTTTTCTAATTTAGGATCAAGTAATTTTTATAATTATTATAATTAGATAATTAGTTAGTCTTAAAATTTAGATTAATTTAATATTTTTAATTAAAAAAAGAAAAGGGAATAGAAAGAGGTAATTGAAAAAGGGCTTTAATTGAAATTGGACTAGTTTTAGCCCAAAACCTGTCTAATATCTGCCCCTAACCCAAGCCCAAATGTTCCTACCCGGTCCAGGATTCCACATCCCCAAAACAACCCTATTTTATCTTGTATTCATCACAGCCATTGGATCTTGTTAATCCAACAGCCTAGAACCGGTCCCCTATTTACTATATTAGTGTCGAAAACTTCTCCTCCCCCCCCCCCATTACCCTTTTCATTTTCACCTTCCCTGTACTAACTCAAGAAACCCTACTTTACCTTCGATATCTCCGTCGTGGCCTGCCAGCCTGAAATCACCTTATGGCAGTGGACCACCTCCAAACCTCCCCAATTTAACATCCCATAACCCTTATCATCTCCTCGTTTCAAATCTCTAACTCGTTTCATTCAAATCATCACCAAAAATCTGAAATTTCAAATCCGAGATTCATGCCGAAAAACTCTAACTTTTCCAAATCAATCCAAAATTATAACATGCAACCTCCTCCTCCCCCTCTTCCCAAAATATCCTTCTGGTTCCCCTCGAATCAGATCCAGATTCATTGAATTTTAACTCCAAGATTTTGGAACCCTAATTTTCTTTCACTTCCGAAATTTTCGGAAGCTTTTGGGGATTTTTTACCTCAGAATTACTTGAATTCATTGCCCTTGATAAGAGCAGTTGATTCATGATTGACTAAAGTTCATTCGTACCCCGATAATTTTGGCCAAAATTCAAAGGCGTTTCAGTTTTATTATTGATAAAATCAAGTGATAGGTAACTTCTTATAACCTTTTATTTAGTTTTCTTCTAGTTTTGGTCATTTCCCCTTTTCTGATAATTTCCTTTTGGTTGATCGTATGACTTAGGTTATTTTCTCTTTCTGTATATTTGTTAGTTTCATTATTTATAGGTTTATATTTCATCGTTAGGGATTTAATTTGCATGTTTACTTTTAGATAACTTTGTTTGTTTGTTATGTTTTTTTTCTTTTTATTCCTTTCATGATTATTATTCTTGCAAGTTTTTTTTTCAGTATCCCTTAGTTTAATTAGGATAGTGTTAATGGGAATTAATTGCATATTTCAGCTTTAGCCTGATTCAACCTGGCCTTAGTCAAATTAGGCAAATTTTGAGTAGCTTTTTGAATTTGTGTTTGATTGCCTGCATGCTTTAATTACTTATGTTGAATTGATTTTAAACTTAGGCTTGAGCCTCTGAACAACCATTTAAACCTTAGGTTAATGATTGCAATATTATTATACAACTTAATCACTTAGTTGAAGATTTTAAATAGTTGTAATTAATTGAACAGAAAGAACTTAGGACAAAGCTTAAGTGGGCGCTAATTAAAGGGGTAAAAATGAACTTTCACGTAGGCTAAATATGAGAATATTCTAGACTTTTCACAGCTGTCCCTGTCCTTAGCATAAAAATGCTAGTATTGGATAAGGAAAAGGACATACAACTGTAAACGATGTTTAACTATCCTGAAAGTTTAGAATTTTAGGTTAGAATATGCTTTTTGATTTCTTATTGTGCATTCTATAAAAGGGAAATATTCCCTTACTCACACACACAGATTTCAACATCATTTTACCGTAAAAAGGTCTCTCTTCCTTTCCTGAAAAAAGAACAGATTTCAGAAATCTTAAAAAAACTTCAAAACATCATTCTTTTGGTTTTCACAAGCTAAAAACGTGGTTTTAAATAGATAATTTTCTTGGGTGTTTTAGCTTGGATTCTGGTTTAAGAAGCTGATTAGACTTTGTTTAAATTGTGGGACCTATTTGATTTTCTATGTTGTGTTTCCTGATGCTGCTGGCCGCTTTTGGTTGCTATTCCATCTTTGAATTTTCAGCCATTGTCACGATCCAATTTCCTAACCCGGTCGTGATGGCGCCTCTCGTGAAGACAATGCCAGCCAACTAACCCAAATTGTTTCTTTAACAATTATTAAACAAAAATGCATAGATAAATACAGCTTAACGACAATAATAACCAGTGTTTATTGCCCAACATAACCCGATCGGGGTGTCACAAGTCACGAGAATCTAAGAAATTTGAACACTACTATAAAACCAATAGTATACATATTGGAAATTTATAATCAAAGGAAGAGATACGGTGCCGCGACTGATAGTGGCCACCTTGCTCAACTACAATAAAAATACCTTCAATCAGCTAACATCCCGCTACCGGGTGATTGATACCTGCATCTGCACACATGGTGCAGGGAGTAGTGTGAGTACTCTGACCCAATGAATAATAAAAAAAAAACGACTGAAGCATGAAATCTCATAAAGGCACAATATAACGCTATCTCGAGTAGTAAAATAAATTATACAATAAAGTCGTGGAGTATGAGATAATTCTCTTTTATAAATAGTGAAGACAATTAATTTCAACAAGTAAGGAATAATCAAAAACTTGACCCTCGGGCTCAATATTAAACTCACAGTACAGCATCAGCCCCACGGGGCTCACTCCCAACTCACCGGCACACAGCATCAGCCCCTCGGGCTCACTCCCAACTCACCAAACACAAACAACGGCCTCTAGGGCCCACTCCCAACTCACATGGGTACTCTGCGCTCACTTAGGTGTGTACAGACTCAGGATGAGCTCCTACAGCCCAAGCACATTATCAATAGGCCCGAAAGCCTTCACGCATCACACTCGAGGCTTGAAAGTCTCCTCACATAGCACTTGAGGCCTGAAAGCCTCCTCACATCACTCAACATAACCTCACGTGTGGCCCTCGGCCTCAATCATTCCAGAAAATAATCATAAACCCCTTGGGCATCAGTAAAACAATAGTACTCAGCTCAACAATATTATCAATATCATTAATTTTCGAGTTGAGTATAAATATGGCTAAGTTCATAAAATAATAGAATTCAATTGGACTGAGTTCAAATACTATTTCAATTCGTGAGGAAAAATAGTGATGTAAATTCATAAAATATTTCAAATAATTGGCACAAATCCCAAGTATGGCAACGAACCCAAATCATGGTGAAAAATAGTAAATCTTTATCAAATACACGGTAAAATATCAACCGGGATGGACCATGTCACAATCCCCAATAGTAAATGACCTCGCGCATGTTATACAATCCGTGTCTCATCTCAACATAGTAGTATGTTGTGCAATTCGGTTTCAAAACGTCAGGGAATCATTTAAAAATTATTCACCTCGAACCGGAAAAATCTCTAGCTGTCACGACCCAATTCCCAAGTCCGGTCGTGATGGTACATCTCGTGAAGACACGGCCAGCCAGACTGTTTTAAAACACCACTTAAAATGATTAGTCAGTTATATAACAGTTGGAATATGAGTTAATGTTATGATTCAATATAAATACAACCCAAAACAGCCCGACCGGGGTGTCAAAAGTCACAAGCATCTAGGAGTGCCTTTATCAAATTTAAGAATCTATAACTCATAGAGAAAAATTCGCGAATCAAGAAGAGGAAGAATCTTTTTTCCGACCGCCGGTGGTAACCTAGCTTAGTTACGATAGCAATACCTTCAATCCGCTACTAACCCGCTATTGGGTGAACAGTACCTGCAACTGCACGCGAGGTGCAGGGAGTAAAGTGAGTACTTCCAACTCAGTGGTAATAAGAGAGAATAATATCTGAGCGATAAGAAAATACATATGAGCACACCAAACTGTTATAAAAGACAGAACATCCCTTTTGAGAAAACCCGAAATACTGTGAAAAATCTCTTTAGAAAAATCTCTATGTCATTTCAAAATCTCTTTTGAAATTATGCTTTTTCAACAATTGCAAAGATAATTTCAATAAGTAGGAAGTAGTCACAAACCAGCCCCTTGGGCTCAGCATCAACCTCTTAGTACAGTATCAGCCCGCGGGCTCACTCCCAAATCACAATATACAACATCAGCCTCTCGGGCTTAGCACTCCTTAACATATAACACTGTGGTATCTGGTCAACAAGGCAAGTAACAGTATGTATGCCAATGATATATGAGTGCTAAATGTCATGCCACGTAGTACAAACAGGAGTGAATGCGTGAATGCAATGCAATGCACATGACCGCTACGGCCCGTAGCCCGATCCATGGGCACCCTGCGCACACTGGAGGTGTGTATCGACTCCGGAGGGGCTCCTACAGCCCAAGCGCAAAAATGCTGCAGCATGCAACCCGATCCAATATAATATATATATATAATTTTGCGGCGTTTAGCCCGATCCAATATGTATAATGTTGCGCCGTGCAGCCCTATCCAATATAATATATAATAACGCAGCGTCAAGCCCGATCCAATATAATATATATAATGTTGCAGCGTGCAGACCGATCCAATATAATATATATAATGTTGCGGTGTGCAATCCGATCCATTCATGTATATGCATATGTACACATAACACTCGAGGTTTGAAGGCCTCCTTACATCACTCTTCATGCCCTCACATATGGCCCTCAGCCTCAATCAGTCCAAAATAGTCAAAAGCCCCTCAGGCATCCATACAATAATAATACTCAGCTCAAACAATAGTTCAAATATCAGTTAAAACTCCAAGTTTGAGAAAAATATAGTTGAGTTCATGAAACAATATAAATCACATGGACTGAGTTCAAATAATCTTTCAAATAGTGAGGAAAACTGTGATGATAGTTCATAAAGAGTTCAAATAATCGGCAATAAGCCCCAAGAATGGCAATGAGCCCAAGTCAAAATGATAACAATATATCATTTTCAATTTCGCGGTGAAAACCAACAACCGGGACGGACCAAGTCACAATCCCCAACGGTGCTCTACCCCACGCTCAAGTCCAGTGTGCAAGTCACCACAATACAGCACTGAGATGTGCAAATCCGGGGTTTCAAACCTCAGGATATCATTCCCAAGTATTACTCACCTCGAACCTGCGAAATCCCAAGCTCGCGATGCCTTTGCCTCTCAAATTGGCATCCACGTGCGTCAAATCTAACAAAAATTAGTTCAATTACACCCGATCGACTCTAATGTTGATATTGAAACTTGAAGCAACACAAGAAAATATAAACGGAGCAGCAACACATAAGACTACAGGTCGGGTCGTCACATCCTCCCCAACTTAAGCAAACGCTCGTCCTCAACCGTACCCAGAGTTGTATTAGAAGCAACCCAATAGCTGAATTACCTTACCAAGCATATACTTGGGGTGATCCCACATCACCCTATCTCACATAGGTCCGATAACACAATATAGCTGAATTCTTTCACCCATTTCACCCATTTAGTCCATAAGCCATAGAACTAAAGTTCATCCTCTTAAATCTTACACAAGAGAGAACCTCACATTTTTACTCGGAGTAAACCCAAACCTGCTGTAATAATCCATACCTGCAACCTCAGCTGCAATCATATGATATACCACATAATTCAACATATGCAGAGATAACTTTCATTCACAGCAATTGCCCACAATAACCAAATACTGATAGAAAAACCTTTTTATTAGGCAAAGTCTTATCCCCAACAACTTTATACACTGCGAACGGCAACTGAAACACGCGATAAACAAAATCCATCTCTTAGATCAACCATTCATGAATGCATTTCCTTCTTGACTGATAGTATAACAAATATTCAGAGCCAAACCTCGATATTATCTTCCTCACAGGCTGAAATCAAATGTGCTCGTACTCAGTAACGACCCCAACGATCATCTCAACTACAACGCGCCACTCTAGTGATATGACACCTCAATACCGGCCTAAGCCACAACATGCTCATCACAGGCACCAATAAAAAACGATCTGAACACACTCAAACCAATACAACTGACCCAAACGAAAGAGCTGTAATTCAAATTCCTCTGTACGATCAAAACAAAAAACTGAGATCCCATATCACATCATAGAAATAAATTACTTGAATCCTCCTCGAGAGGTCATAACATCACATGTCCTTGCCACAACGCGTGATTCTATCCAAGCACTATTACCCATGAAGCACCTCAAGTCATCATGCTCAACACATACAGCCACGCACAGATTGAGGTCTGAAACCAAGCAATCCATCACACCAATGGTGAACCAAGTATTTTACACTATTCAATCTTGAAAGGACACAACCGATGCGCCATTTGCCGAGCAACACCCAATACAGATTTTCCTCATAAACCAGGAAACAAGGTATACAAAGTAACATATAGGAAAACTATTCTCCACATCACACTGTTGCGGCGTGCAACCTGGTCCAGATAACATACCTGTGGCGGCATGCCACCCGATCCAGATACCATACCCGTGGCGGCGTGCCACCTGATCCAGATACCATACCCGTGGCGGCATGGCACCCGATCCCGATACCATACCCGTGGCGGGATACCAACTTGTCATAACCTAATTCCCAAATCTAATCGTGATGGAGCCTCTCGTGAAGACAAGGCCAGACAGATTGTTTTAATACACAAATTAAAGCGATTAGTCAGTTATATAACAGTTCGAATATGAATTAATGTTATTAATCAATAAAAATACAACCCAATACAGCCCGACCGGGGTGTCACAAGTCACAAACATCTAGGAGTGCCTTCATCAAATTTAAAAATCTTCAACACATAGAGAATAATTTATGAATAAAGAAGAGGAATAATCTCAATGCCGCAAACACCGGCGGTCACCTATCTTAGCTACAATAGCAATACCTTCAATCCGCTACTAACCCGCTACCGGGTGAACAGTGCCTTCAACTGCACGCAAGGTGCAGGGAGTAAAGTGAGTACTTCCAACTCAGTGGTAATAAGAGAGAATAATATCTGGCAATAAGAAAACACGTATGAGCACACCAAACCGCTATAAAAGACAGAACACCCTTTTTTAGAAAAAATGAAATACTGTGAAAACTCCCTTTAGAAATCTCAAGATCAGTTCAAAATCTTTTTTGAAAACATGCTTTTTAAAATAGTTGCAAAGGTAATTTCAACAAGTAGAAAGTAATCAAAAACCTGCTCCTCGGGCTTAGTGTCAACCTCTCAATACAGTATCAACCCCGTGGGCTCACTCCTAACTGACAACATCCAAGACCAGCCTCTCGGGCTCAGCACTCCTTAACATGTAACACTAGGGTATCTGGTCAACAAGGCAAGTAACACTATGTATGCCAATGACATATGAGTGCTAAATGCCGTGCCACGTAGTACAAACAGGAGAGAATGCGTGAATGCAATGCAATGCACATGACCGTTACGGCGCGTAGCCCGATCCATGTGTTCCCCGCGCTCACTAGGGGTGTGTACAGACTTCGGAGGGGCTCCAACAGCCCAAGAGCAAAAATATTGCGGCGTGCAGCCCGATCCAATATAATATATATAGTGCTGCACCGTGCAACCCGATCTAATATGTATAATAATGCGAAGTGCAGCTCGATCCAATATAATATATATAATGTTGCGACGTGCAGCCCAATCAAATTTGATATATATGATGTTGCGGCATGTATCCTGATCCTTGCAATATGCTACTGCGGCATGCAGTCTGATCCATGCATGTATATGCATATGCACACATAACACTCGAGGTCTGAAAGCCACCTTACATCACTCTTCATGCCCTCACATAAGGCCCTCAGCCTCAATCAGTCAAAAATAGTCAAAAGCCTCTCGGGCATCCGTAAAAGAATAATACTCAGCTCAACAATAGTTCAAATATCAGTTAAAACTCCAAGATTGAGAAAAATATAATTGAGTTCATGAAACAGTATAAATCACATGGACTGAGTTCAAATAATCTTTCAAATAGTGAGGAAAAGTTTGGTAATTGTTGATAAAGATTTCAAATAATCGAAAATATGCCCCAAGTAGTAATGAGCCCAAGTCATAATGATAACAATAAATCATTTTCAATTTAGCGGTGAAAACCAACAACCAGGACGTACCAAGTCACAATCCCCAACGGTGCTCTACCCCATGCTCAGGTCTAGTGTGCAAGTCACCATAATACAACACTAAGATGTGCAAATCCAGAGTTTCAAACCCTCATGATATCATTCCCAAGTTTACTCAACCTGAACCAGTGAAATTCCTCGCTCGCGATGCCTTTGCCCCTCAAATTTGGCCTCCACGCACGTCAAATCTAACCAAAATTAGTACAAATATATCATAATACGCTAATGGTACAACACCCAATCGAAAGCCATCGAAATATAGCAAGAACCTCGAAACTAGCAAACCTGAGCCCCAGGCCCGCTTCTCAAAAAATTAGAAAACTTACATTTCCGGAATCCTCGTCTCGCCACGAGTTCATACATACCAAGAACTCCCAAATCTGAGATCAAATGACCTATCAAATCCCCATTTGAAATATCAAAACTCAAGCCCTAGTTTCTTAATTCTATACCCAAATTCAGAGAATTAATGGATGATTCTTCAACAAAATCATGTATTACGCTCATAAACCTTACCTCCAATCGATTCCCGTCAAAACCCCCTTCAAAATCTACCAACTAGCTCCCAAGGTGGTGCAAAAATGGATGAAAAATGAGATAGGTCACAGATGAAATAACACTTAAAACCATTCTGTCTGCCCAGTTATTACTCTATGCAATCGCATCACATCCATTGCGATCGCATAGCACAAACTTCCTCCTTCCCAAAATAAAACTATGCGATCGCATAGCACCCCTGCGATCGCATAGGACACGCCACTGCCAAGGACCCTAGGCCCTTATGCGAAAGCATACCCCCTTGTGCGATCGCATAGCTCAATCTCCCAGAACAATGCGATCGCATACCCATGTGGAATTGAAGCTCCAAATTGAAGCTCCCTGTGGAATTATCGACCCCGATACACTATTGGATTATTAGTAGTTGCGCCCACTCATTCTTAGGTTTGAGTCTGCACCAATCAGTGATCAATACCTGTTTCTGCACACATGGTGCAGGGAGTAATGTGAGTACTCTGACCCAGTGAGTAATAATAATAAATAACGACTAAAAGCATGGAATCTCATAAAGGCACAATATAACGCTATCTCAAGCAGTAAAATGAATTATACAATGAAGCCGTGGAGTACTAGATAATTCTCTTTTATAAATAGTGAAGACAATTAATTTCAACAAGTAAGGAATAATCAGAAACTTGCTCCTCGGGTTTAATATCAAACTCACAGTACAGTATCAGCCCCCAGGCTCACTCCCAACTCACCAGCACACAACATCAGGCCCTCAGGGTCTCTCCCAACTCACCAAACACAAACAACAGCCTCTCGAGCCCACTCCCAACTCACCTGGGTACCCTATGTTCACTGGGGGTGTGTACAAACTCTGGAGGGGCTCCAACAGCCCAAGGGCAATATCAATAGGGCTGAAAGCCTTCACACATCACACTCGAGGCCTGAAAGCCTCCTCACATAAGACTCGAGGCCCGAAAGCCTCCTTACATAACACTCGAGGCCGGAAAGCATCCTCATATCACTCAACATAACCTCATGTACGGCCCTCGGCCTCAATCAGTCCAGAAAACAATCATAAGCCCCTTGGACATCAGTAAAACAATAGTGCTCAGCTCAACAATACTATAAATATCATTAAATCTCGAGTTGAGTATAAATGTGGCTGAGTTCATAAAATAATATAATTCAATTGGACTGAATTCAAATAATATTTCAATTCATGAGGAAAAATAGTGATGTAAATTCATAAAAGATTTCAAATAATATGCACGAAGCCCAAGTATGTCAATGAGCCCAAATCATGGTGAAAAACAATAAATCTTTATCAAAAACGTGGTAAAATATCAACTGGGATGGACCACGTCACAATCCCCAATAGTAAATGACTCTGTGCTTGTCATACAACGTGTGTCTCATCTCAACATAGCAGTATATTGTGCAATTCGGGTTTCAAACCCTCGGGGCATCATTTAAAATCATTACTCACCTCGAACCGGCGAAATCTCTAGCCCGCGATGCCCTTGGTCCTCAAGTCGGCCTCCACGCACGTTGAATCTATCCAAATTCAGAGCGAATATATCACAATATGCTAAGGAAATATAACCCAATCGAAAAGACTCGAAAAATATCGAAAATAATGAAATTGGAAAAACCCGAGCCTCGGGCCCACTTCTCAAAAAATAACGTAAAGTCACATTACCGGATTCCTCGTCTCGCCACGAGTCCATATAAAATTTACCAGAATCGGAGTTCTTCAATTCTTCAAATCTTATTTTCAAATCCCTAGGTACAAAATCTCCAATTTACACCTCAAAAACATGTAATCTAGTCGAATTATTCGATGATAATTCAATATTATGGAGTAGAAATAATCACAAGTGACTTACCTCAAGATTTTCCATGATTTCTTGCTCAAAAATTTCCCCAAGCCGTGTTATTTAGCAAGCAACTAGGCCAAAAAAATTAGCAAAAATGCAGCAACTTTTAATAAGCAAATCTGGTTGCTAAAGACCCAAATTTAGTTGCTAAAGCTACTAATCTGGTCGCTAAAAGTGCCACATCAGACTTGATACACCACCACTCTTTAATTTCACTAGAAAGGCTCTAACTCTTTCTACGAACTCGGAATTAAACGATTATTGTTCCTTTGAGTCAAAAATAATAATACAAACACAACACTTCAATTGAAACTCAATTCCGGGATCATTTGCCCAGTGTGATATCCATTTCGCTCGTTAAACAATTACTCATGCTTCACGTCAAAAACCTAATCGCGACTTGATGAAATTATACCAAAATTTTCAGATCGGTCATATAATTCATTATCAAAATTTCGAAAGTTTCGAAATCAAATTTGGATCTCTAGAACTATAAATAAACCTTTAGATCATTACATTTATGCTCAAAACGGTAAAAAATCTTTTAAAAACTCTTCCAAAATTTATACGAGCCTCATGGGATCCCAACAAAGTATACTAACAAGTCCCATATACTACACAGTTGCGTGAGTCCTTAAATCACATCAAATAATGCAAAAATCATGCATCAATCTCCAATCCAAGATTTATGAACTTTAGAACTTCCAACTTCTATTTCCAATGCCGAAACCTATCAAATCACGTACGATTGACCTCAAATTTTGCACATAAGTCCAAAATGACATAACGAAGCTATAGCAACTCTCGGAATTCCATTCCAACTCCCGGATCAAATTTCACCTATCAACCGGAAATCGCCAAAATACTAACTTCGCCAAAATAGGCTAGCTTCTTCATCGGACCTCCAAAATTACTGCCGATTGCGCTCCTAAGCCTTAATTCATCACCCAGCGCTAACCGAATCATCGAAATTCAATTCTGAACCTTCTAACTCATAAGCCAATATCCGATTGACTTTTCCAACTTAGGCATTCTTAAAAGAGACTAAGTGTCTCATTTCTTATCAAAATCATTCCTAATCAATTCTAACATATCCAATACCGATAATGAAATATAAGAAAGAAGAAACCGGGAAGAACAGGGTAGTAACTCATGAGACGACGGATCGGATCATCACATCCATCTATCTCTTTTATCCCTTGATGTTTTCACTCTTTAAGTTATTGATTCAGATATCATATGTAATCGCTTTTGTTTGATAAGTTATAAAATATCAAAGCTTGCAAAATTGTTTGTAGTAAATGAGTGGTTCTTTTTTGTTGTTTGATTAATCTATTCTGAAGTAAGCTAGTTTGATTGTAAAGATATAAAATGTACTAGGATGAATATTTGTGTGGGTAGTTGATATTTGTAGTTTTCCTTTAAAATGTCCCAAGTTTGAGCTCATTAAGATGAAACTTCATTACTTCTTTTTTTTTTAAACGTTTTATTAAAGCTGTTGTCCATACCTTTTTCGCTCATAAATGACTTTAGTGTAATGTTTATTATATTTTTGGAGGTCAAGTAGGCTATAACTTATGAATTTGGCCGCTAATTGGCCAAATCGGTATGTGTTAAAGCCCAAAATTGCTTGTATTTGCTGATAGTGTACTGAAGTTGAGAGCCTTATGTTGGTGAACCAAGCTTAATGGATCAGTTACATCCAAAGGGAGTGGATGTTCACTTGGTTGTTAATAGAAATTGTTATATGGTTAGCTGTTGTAGTTATTTCATAAGTTTAAATGTGGAAAATTAGCCCAATGCAGTAGTTTATGTATTAATAAGCCATGATGTAATTTCCTGATTTTTGAGAGGTTTGGGCTTGCTTGATGAACTATAGTTAATTATCTTTGGGGTTTCATATACTACGATTAAAATAATTATTGTTAGAATATAATCATCATGTTATTGTATTTCGTAAGTATAAATGGTGTAATGGCCAAGATTATGGTCAAAACCCTTCAGGGATAAAGGCCTTTTTTCTGATTCAAAGTGGGCCAAACTTGCGAACTAGTTCAGATGGAAAAATAAAATCTTAAAAGTGTCTTGGCCCAGGTCATTGGGCTCAGACATTAAACCCAATAGTTTTGGTTCAGTCATAAAGCTTCTCTTATGAATTATAATATAACAAATGTATGTCTTTTATGTCATGAAAATTATAGTAGTGTAATTAGTATTCAAATTTGAACTGTATCTTGATTTCTTTTGATTTCTGATCATCTTACTTAAACTTGTGCTATGTATGAATAGGCAGATTTGATTAATTAAAAGGGTTGGATAGGCCAACCACAAAAATGTAGTAACTGGACCCACCTGATAATGGCCCAATGTGGGCAAGAACTTGATTAAAAATTCCAACAAAGGCAAGAGCCTTTAAGCTCCTTCTCTGTTGGGCCAAGCTTTAAGCCCAACAATGCAGCTTTGTTAGAGCTAAACTTTTCAAATTTGATCAAGTAATAGGTGATGAAGCCCAAGCCTGAATCCCTTTTCAAAAGAATTAATTTAAACTTAGCTCTTCTAATTAAGTGTTATATTCCTCTAAAAAGAAATAAGTTGTGTGCCATACCAAATAAAAAGTACATAACTTATGGCCATCATATTGATATTAACGTAGTATTAAAATAAGAAATTTTTATATTCCTATACCATATAGGAAACATTAGTACCCCCAATGTTTTAAGGTTTATATAATTACATTTAATATACCAATCAATTTAGCGTATGTATCTCCTTAATTCAAGGAATCGTATATCTCATATATACATGTCGTTTCGCCGAACTAGCTAATTTTTAATGAGTCTGATACTCTAATTTACCTTTATGAAAATCTGAATGACTAAACTTGTTTGTAGAATCTAAAGCTACAAAACTAATCAATTTACTTTTGTTATCTTAAATAATCAGACCCACAACAGTGAGTATGTCTAGATCTCTCCTAAAGACATACCAAAGAAGCTTAAATAAAATATATATGAAACAATTCAAAAACTTTCATCACAGCAGTGGTAGCATTTGACCAGCACTTCTTCAATCCTTGTTACACTATAATTATTTATTTTCAACAATTATCATCAGGAATTATTAGAAGTTTTTTCTTTTGAGTTTAATTGGGATTTTCGACATAATTGCATTTTTTACAGAAGATTCGTAGAAGTTTTAATCGTTTTTTATTTGTGAAAACAGAAAACAAAGCATCTACAATTAGAATACAAATAATTTATAATTTATCTACAAAATATCTACAAACAGGGTACATTGAATTTTTATATCCCAATTCTCATTCAATTCTAGCTTAACTAGAAGTTAATTGGAGTTTTTGACATAATCATATTTTTTGCAGAAGATTTGTAGAAGTTTTAAACGTTTTTCATTTGTGAAAACAGAAAATAAATCATCTACAATTAGAATACAAATAATCTACAATTTACCTATAAAATATCTATAAACTGGGTAGATTGAATTTTTATATCCTAATTCTCATTCATTGTAGCTTAATTAGTATTTTCAACATAATTGTGTTTTTTTGCAGAAGAATTTATAGATGTTTCAACCGTTTTTTATTTGTGAAAACACAAAATAAAGCATTTACAATTATAATACAAATAATCTACAATTTCTGCAATATATCTTCTTTTTGACTAAATTTCAGATTGAAACTCGAAGAATATTCTTCAAAGCCCCACCAAAACCACTCAAAATTGAGATATAAACTCCAAAGCATATTCCCGATTATTTTCAATAACACCCAATCCAAATAAATAATAATTTTTGAAAACTCAAATTTGAATTCAAAGTTTTCAAGCTTTTTAATCGCTGTCAATGGTGGAATTTCTGCTCTCTTTTTATTTACTTTCTGAAATTTGCAATTGACAAATAGAGAGAGAGGTAGAGAGAATGTCGACGAACTAAGATTTTGCAGAATTAATTTCTACAATTTCATTTGAATTTGTTGACGCTTTTACCTGTTTTGATTTATGGCTTAAGCAAAAATATCGAAGAACATTTTTTTTGCATAAAAGAATCAATGTAATTTGATATTAAATTGAAGATATAGGATGTGCGTTTCAAATTGTTATGAAGGTCGCTAAATCAATTAGAAAGTTTTGTTCCTGATTTGTAGCTCGCCTAATTAGGAAGATTCAGCTACTAATAATTAGTATTTAATGAATGGTATAATAATTATAGAAAATATGTGAATATAACTGTCACGACCCAAAATCCAATAAGGGTCGTGGTAGAACCGGACACCGCTGTCAGGCGAGCCAACTCAAATACTTTAAGGTAGTCTCGTTTTAACACTTTTGAAATACAAGATTTTTTCTTCATTATTTAGAAATTTTCAAGAATATATTTTCAAATTAAATTTAAAGGATAAGCAATTAATACCATACTCCAAACTATCCCAAAACCTGGTGTCACAAGTGCATAAGCATATACTGATAAGAGAAATAAAATACAACATCTGTCCGGGATATAGTGGGAGAAAGTAAATACAATACAAAGGAAGGGACTACTTTAGCTGCGGCCGTCTCGAATGATGCAGCTCACCTAGTCCCAGAATCATCCGTACTGTTATGCCTAGTAAGCCACTGGAGTCACATATACCTATGCAACAAAAAGAACAGCAAGTATAGTATGAGTATAAAAAACAACACCCAATGACTATCCCGCCTAATCCCGAAGGGGTAGAGACGAGATGGTCAACTATGACACTCTCTAGTGGTCCAATAATGATTTATCTTTAGTAAATATATTAAACAGTGGATTTATTTTATAACCATGATTTTAATCCAAATAGAGGAAACAAGTGAACACATAATTTTTTCATAGGAATTATCCATAAGTATTCTTTATTATATACAAATAAATCACGAGCCAGGTGAGATAGTGACAACTTTAATAAGTTCGAGACAACAGCACAAACATGCACAAATCATGCCGAGGTCGACGGCCCGCTCCAACAGAAATGTAAATTGTGCACTACTGAGGGTCGAGCGGCTCATACCATAGATGCATCTATTAAATCTGCCAAGGCGTTTGGCCAGTTCCAGAAATAAACACATACCCTGCGCGTGAATCATGCATGCGACAGAGGTACATGTAAGAATACATGCTCAATTAGTCAAATAAGACCTTATCGGGGAATATTTATTCAAGTAAAACCAATTGTCCTTTAATAATTTTTAAGAAACGAAGCTTAACCCCTATGAAAATCGTTTACTAATTTTAATGTGATTTAGGCAATTCAAGCCATCAGTGGGTTCAGTATAATCCAAGTATAACATGCTTCTGTGTCCTAGACTACCCGGACAATAGCATAATAGTAGCTACGCACATACTCTCGTCACCTCGTGCGTACGTAGGCCCCCACAAATAGGAGCACATAATCAATTTCGCTCACCTATGGGGTAAACTCCCCTAACAAGATTAGAATGAAAACTCATCTTGCTCTGAAGATCCACGATCGGCATTCTAAATTTTTTCGAAGACTTTCACCATCGTACAATGCTCCAAAACTAGCCAACGATCATACCAATCCATTTATATATACTCAATTATACTTTACAACCTAATTTATAACAATTTCTAACCTTGAACGAAAAGTTGACAAAAATGCCATCAGGCCCACGTGCCCGGAATCCGAAATTTCTCGAAAATAAGTTTACCCATGAACTCACGAATTCAAATATGTGATATTCTCGTAATTCCTTATTCAAAATCGTGGTTAACATCAAAGAATATAACTTCCTAGGTTTTCCACCAAAAACCTCAATTTTTATACTATTGTCAAGCCCAAATTCACACAAAATTGATATATTTAACTCAAAATAGGTGGGGCTAAATTACCTCAATCATTGATGAAAAAAATCCCTTTTTGAAGCTCCCCAAAATCGTCCCAAGCGATGAAAAATGAAAGAAATGACCTCAACCCACTATTTAAAATAACCTTGCTGCCTCCAGGCCTTTCGCTTCTGCGTAACCATGTCCACTTCCGCGCTTCCTCTTCTGTGGACCGCTTGCCGCTTTTGCGGCTCCCATCCACTCCAAGCCTTCCGCTACTGCGGTCCTTGCTACCGCTTCTGCAAATCTGCATCACCACATCATGGGTCGCTTCTGTGGTCCTGGGTGCCCTCGCCCTCGTACGCTTTTGGCTTCTTCTTTGCTTCTGCAGTCCCATTTTCGCAGAAGCGGAAATACCAGATATCAGCTAACTCAACTTTTCCAAAAATCCAAATTATGATCCGTTAACCACCCGGAATCCACCCGAATCCCCCGGGATCTCAACCAAACCAACTAATCAATCCCAAAACACATTACTTACTTGCTCGAAACCTCAAATTACATCGAAAAACACTAAATCATGAATTACACCCCAATTCGAGCTTTATGAACTCTGAACTTTTCAACTTCTACTTTCGATGTTTAAACCTATCAAATCATGTCTGATTGATCTCGAATTTTGCACAGACTTCATATTTGATATTACGGACATACTCTAACTTCCAAAATTGGATTCCTACCCCGATACCAAAAATTCCACTTCCGGTCCTCCGAATTCACGTCCGATCGTGCTCCCAACACGAGAATCACCATACAGAGCTACTCCTAGTATCGTATTCCGAAACGGACATCGATAACACTAAAATGCACTTCAAGCTGAACTAATGAAATGCCTTCTAAATTGCTAAATTCCAGAATATGCGACAAAACGCTCCCGGGTCATCCAAACCCAATCCGGCCATATGCCCAAGTCTGAAATCATCATACAAACCCGCTAGAACATTCGGATCATGATTCTGAGGTCATTTACTCAAAATTCCAATTCTTATTCATTTCTTCAACTATAAGCTTTCAAAATGAGAATTCCCCTTCCAAATCCACTCTGTACTTGCCGAAATTCAATTCCGACCATGTGCACAACTCAATATACCTGAAATGAAGCCCTCATGGCCTCAGATTTCTAAATGATGCGCATGAGCTCAAAACAACTGGTCGGGTCGTTACATTCTCTCTCACATAAACAGACGTTCGTCCTCGAATGTGCTGGGAACTACACTAAAGTAGTCAGAAATCATTGTTAAACACCTCATGCAGCTTCACGTGCTACCACAACTCTATTAAGCATATCCGCTCGATCAATTCTGAGGACATAGCCTTTTCATTCAAGCAAATAAGCCTTAAAGCCCAATTCCAAGACCTTGGGATTTCCTGCCAAGCCTAATTCCAACATACGATCACCATATCAATCACTACACGTTGTATCCAAACATGCTACATAACTTTGCTGAATTCACAACTTGCGCCTCTTTATCCATAGGACCACAATATAATCCTTTAATAATAATAGTCGAAATTCCACGAATTTGGTGCTCCTTTTGCATCTCATGACACACACGGGTCTTACTCTGACACTTATAATAGCGCCACGATGGAAGGGATGTGCCGAAATTCATAATCAACTACTAAATCAACAAATCATTGAGTCTATACTTCTAGCAAGAGCCATTGCTTCATTTTGAACCAAAGAATGATATTTGCTCTTTAATATACTTCATATCATCAGATTGCACTGATCCTAAATCCAATAACCTCGTCTCACCCAGTACGACTGCTCCGGCAATATACTACCTCGGACATGATCAAAAGTCCCACATGATGCCACAATGTGCCAGTAGGCTACTAATTCAAATGCGATACAAAAGGAAGTCTAACTCTGAAAAGGAGATCTAATTACACCGCCCGCGAACCAGACATGTGATGCGGGCTCACAGCTAGGACGAGCTTTCCTCGGAAATGAGAAACAGAATGCATAAAAGCAATTATGGGGAAGTGCATTGAACATCACACTGTTACGGCGCGCAACCCGATCCTAACAGCATAACCATGGCGGCGTGCCACCCGATCCACACAACACAACTATTGCGGCGTGCCACCCAATCCAAATGGCATACCAATGGTGGCGTGCCACCCGATCCTCACGTAGAACTCACATAAGGAGATATACATCGAGCTAAATTGCTCATTACAACAAAATACCGAACATCGGTCATAAATATACTATGTGCATAATACCACACCCTGGGGAGACATACAATACCATAAATCCGCAAACTCGAGCACAACTGAGGTGCGATACGAGATCTAAATCTCAAGAGACATTCTGCTCACATAACATCATCGCGATGCGGAACCTCAATACATAAGAATTTTCAAGCCGTCTTACAACTCATACAGTGCAATATATCATTACCTGGAATAGCTTATTATAAAATAACACCCCGACTGTTCCTCCATAGGGAACGCCCGCTGAAACGAACCCAACTAGCTTGGTATAAAGCCCTATTCACATATAAATCAATCCACTAATCTCAAGCTGATTTTCGATTGCATCAACTTAACTAATAACCTTTCAAAGGTCCATAGTAACTCACTCTTCCACATAGGACATAAGGACAACCATCATAACTGGAGAAACCTCCTCCATTATAACCCAATAAACAAAGTGCCCTCCAAGCCTAAATTCTCAAATTAATAATATTACCATAATCCTCAAACTTGGTTCAAATCTTTAGTCAATCAAATGACCACATGCCATACTTATACAACCTTCCCATAGGGCGCAGTCCCAAAATTTTCTGAAATAAATGACGGGTCCACACATCCAAACCACCGGACGCACTAAAGCTGAAAAGCGATCAAGAATCCTTATCCAGGATGCAAAGCCTCTTTCGCAACACATCGATCTTAGGTAATGCTGAAGACAATACCAATTTACTCTAATCATTCAACCCTTTCCTTGCTCATCCGAGCCCGTGACATCCTTGTCAACAGCGAATTGCCACATTGATCCTCGGTTCACATTTCCATTCCTCTCACCGCACCCAACGTGCCAACATATGATAAGACACGATTTTCATTATAACTTCAAAATCATTAATATTTTAACACTTCATCACATAAGAACTTTTCAATTAACTTACTTCAGGAGAATCATAGCGACACACGGGCAACTTCCCATACCCGTAGGATATACAAATCTCTAAGTAATGGTCCAAGCCACCATATTTTTTCCGGAATCTGCCTCTACTTAACAAGACATAACAGAAGAATGCTTATGAATAACATCAATTACGATGGCCGACAAGCCTCACACGTACCACCACAAATCATACACATAACCTGATCACACGGACCGAACTGATCACTGACCCCAGTATGCCAATTCAACTATGGCTAATCAATTCACTTTCTTCCAGTTCATCCTTGCTTGCCTTAGAAATAAGACTAACTCCATTCAACATATAACATACTCCATCTACACTTTCCCCGAGTGACCTTGACGCATGAGACCAAGTTGTCTCAATTCCCACGAACCATTTCATATAACTCAAATGCTACACCCGAGTCAAAATATCATAGTACATTCTAGGCACCCTCTCATAAGCTGCTACAAAGCTTGATTCTTATCCGTACCCATAGACTCAAAATTATTGAGCAGCACACTTAAACTCCTGAATTCCTATGGACCATTATTGAGAGCCACCCGCTCTATTTTGGTCCTGAATATAACTCACTCCATAGATCTTATAACACATGAACACTCTCTCCGCGAAGCACCTGGCGGAATTACTTCCTCTGAAACCTGCATCTATACAAGGCGTAAATCCTGAACCTTTTTCCAAGTCCAAATGTGAGACAATAAGGCCAACCATAGCATTCCTCCAATAATTCATTTGCTCAAATTGCCAGTAATAATCTTTTCTCATAGTTGAAATATCCATCACTATGCTAATAGCCAAAAATCACGCAAGTAGCTAATCATACAGCCCAACAATAAGCGGTGGGACTCTCCCACTTAGCTTGAAGCCATCATTCCACAATTGGGGAGTTTTCTAGACCTATTTACCTCTTATTGGCATAACCTCAGGCCATAAATTATCAAAATTTCTCGAAATCTTCCTGAAAATCCCAATCTTTCATATTATGAATCATCATCCACATTCATGCGACCGATCTTCTTGTAAAACAACCAATATAAGTCTTTGCAAAAGCTTCCACAATCACGCGACCGCTAACCTACGCATGGGGAATAACTCACCTCGGGAAATCACCTCCCGACATCTTCCCACGCCGTTGCACACGGTACATTCACTATGACACCAAAAGTTCATCCTCAATCCAAGCTCACCTTCCAAATTCAGGGTTATGCTGCACCCTCCTCCATTTCAAGTAGCTCCTTTCTGCCATATCAATTTTCTGCCACATAATAGTCCATACTTCACATCATACCCACAAGCCTCGATCACAAAATATTGAAATTCCCAATTCGATCCAAACTCTCCTTAAGGCGTGTAGTCATCCTACTACCAAGCCCATATGCAACACCCACCACTCTCCCACTTTGGCGGAACACATCTTTTTAATTAACCCCTCGACCTTGCTCCTCATACTTGGCGTTCTAGAAGTTTGAAACACCACCTGACACTTCCCACATTCCTTCCTCATACTTTGCTGCTCAATTGTTGCCTTAAACGAAATCTATCTTTGTTGCATTTGAATCTGCCATAGCTGCTAACTTTAAGCCTTTTCGAAGGTCATCTTTAGCAATCCATCAACATTAAAATTCTGATTCGATATTGAACCACAGCACATGTGATAACTGACAGTCGTATCACAAATATTGTTTCATAATATCCTGCCATAAAGGTAAATTGTAGCATATTATAACATCAACGAACTTGGTACGTTCCAATAGGACCAAGACACCCCATCAGAGAACAAAAGATCCATCACGCTTGCAAATACCAAGTTTCATTACTTTCACTAGCCCACAGCTGACCATTCTTAATCTGACTACCCATTCCCCTACCAAAAATAAAATACCGAATCCCTTGATTACACACTGAGTAAACCTCCCTTAAGTTTTTCCACTTCCTCTACGGGGAAAACATCCTACCATCACAACGACACTGCAAAAAATTGCTCATGAGCATCATGGAAACCTGTGCCAAGCCTCAAGGCTATTAGAAGTCTTGTCATTGAGCTGAACAATAGAATATCCTTCCATAAAGTGACTATAATAGTCCAATCAACTATACGGGGAAAATCATCCTGCACCACATTTGTAGTACCATTTCAATTCTTCAAATTCTCGATTTCTAGCAAGCGCTTGCGCCGTGTAAGAATGAGTAGGAAGGAATCAAAGGCATAAGCCTCAAAGAAACGAATCGCACAATAAGGAAATCAACAAGGGAAGTACTCCTAACAGGCCTGTAGCCTCCCGAGGATAAGTCCAGACGTCTCTCTACCGATCCGCGAGACTCTACTAGACTTGCTCATGACTTGTGACACCGAGGGGAACCTAGTACTCTGATACAATGTTGTCACAGTCCAAAATACACTAAGGGCCGTGGTGGCGCCGGAAACTGCTGTCAGGCCATCCAACTCAAATACTTCAAGGTAGTCTTATTTTAACACTTTTGAAATACAGGATTTTTCCTTCATTATTTAAACATATTAAAAAATATATTTTCAAATTAAATTTAAAGTTTAAGAAATTAATATCATACTCCAAACCATCCCAGAACCCGGTGTCACAAGTGTATGAGCATCTACTGATAAGAGAAATAAAATACAACATTCGTCCGGGATACAGTGGGCGGAAACTAAATATAGTACAAAGGAAGGGACTACTCTAGCTGCAGCCGTCTCGAATCATGCAGCTCACTTAGTCCCAGAATCATCCACGCTGCTATGCCTAGTAAGCCATTGGAGTCACATATATCTGTGCAACAAAATGTACAGCAAGTGTAATATGAGTACAAAAACAACGTGTACCCAATGAGTATCCCGCCTAATCCCGAAGGGGTATAAACGAGATGGTCAAATTTGACACTCTCTAGTGGTCCAATAATTATTTGTCTTTAGTAAATATATTAAATAGTGGATTTATTTTATAAACGTGATTCTAATCAAAATAGAGGAAACAAGTGAACACATAATTCTTCATAGGAAATTTCCAAAAGTTCTCTTTATTATTTACAAATAAATCTCGAGCCAGGGTGAGGTAGTGACAACTTCAATAAGTTCGAGACAATAACACAAACATGCGCAAATCATGCCAAGGTCGACTGCCCGATCCAACAGAAATGTAAATTGTGCACTACCGAGGATCGAGCGGTTTGTACATAGATGCATCTATTTGATCTGCTGAGGCGTTTAACCCGTTTCAGAAATAAACACATACCCTGCTCGTGAATCATGCATGCGACACAGGTACACATAAGAATACATGCTCAATCAGTCAAATAAGAGCTTATTGGGGAATATTTATTCAAGTAAAACTAATTCTACTTTAAACAATTTTTAAGAAATGAAGCTTAACCCCTTTGAAAATCATTTACTTATTTTAATGTGATTTAGGCAATTCAAGTCGTTAACGGGTTCACAATAATCCAAGTATAACATGTTTTTAGGTCCTAAACTACTCGGACAATAGCATAATAATAGCTACACACAGACTCTCGTCACCTCGTGCGTACGTAGCCCCCACAAATAGGAGCACATAATCAATTTAGCTCACCTATGGGGTAAATTCCCCCTCACAATATTAGAAAGGAAACTCATCTCGCTCTGAGGATCCACGACCGTCATTCTACATTCTTTCAAAGACTTGTACCAATGCACAATGCTCCAAAACTAGCCAACAATCATAAAATCCATTAATATATGCTCAATTGTACTTTAAACCCAATTTATAACAATTTCTAACCCCGAACGAAAAGTTAACAACAATGCCCTCGGGCCCACGAGTCCGGAATCTAAAATTTCTCAAAGATAAAGCTTACCCATGAACTCAGGAACTCAAATATATAATTTTCTCTTAATTCCATACTCAAAATCCTGGTCCACATCCAAGAATATAATTTTCTAGGCTTTCCCCCAAAAACCTCAATATTTATACTAATTTCCATGCCTAAATTCACAAAATAATTAATGTTTTTTTTACTAAAAATAGGTGGATATAACTTACCTCAATCATTGATGACAAAAATCCCTTTTTGAAGCTCTCCAAAATCGTCCCAAGCCATGAATAATGAAAGAAATGGGCTCAACCCACGATTTAAAACAACCTTGCTGCCTCCAAGCCTTTCAGTTCTGCGTAGCCTTATCCGCTTCCGTGTTCCCACTTCAATGGACCACTTGCCGCTTCTGCGGCTCCCATCCACTCCAATCCTTCCGCTTCTGCAGTCCTGGCTACCGCTTCTGCAGTTCTGCATCAGCGAATCAAGGGTCGCTACTGCGGTCCTGGTTTCCCTCGCCCTCGTCCGCTTCTGCGGCTTCTTCTTTGCTTCTACGGTCCCATTTATGTATAAGCATAAATACAAGATACCAGCTAACTCAGCTTTTCCAAAAATCCAAATTTCGATCTATTAACCACCCAGAATCCACCCGAGGCCCCCTGTGATGACCCGGCCTGTCGTCACGTGAGTAACCGCCCTGTATTCCCTGTTTCACGCTTCAATATGTTTAATTATATGTGTATGCAGAGTTTCAAGTGATTTGGTCAGAGTTTGGTTGGAATTGAGGCAATTAGTCTCTTAAAGAGAAGGCTAGTTTGGAAAAGTCGATAGGATGTTGACTTATGATTAATAGGGCTCGGAATGGATTTTCGAAGATTTGACAAGTTCCGCGTGGTGATTTAAGACTTAGGGGTGAAAACGAAATTTAATTTGGACGTCCGGTGTAGAATTAGGCTTGAATTGGCTAAGTTTGAATTTTGGCAAATTCCGGTTGATAGGTGAGATTTTTATTCGGGGGTCCGGATGGAACTCCGATAGTTGCAATAGCTCCATTAGGTGATTTATGATATGTGTGAAAATTTCCAGATCATTTAGAGGTGTTTAGCTTGGGTTTTTAATCGAATATGCAATTCAGATGATTTTAAGAAATTTAGCCTTTGAATTGATCATAATTGAGGACTTTGATGTTAATGTTAGCGTTTTGATGATTCGAGCAAGTTTGAATGAAGTATAAGGTTTTGTCTGTGCTTTTGGTTGGGGTCCCAGAGGCCTCAGGTTGAATTCCGGTGGTTGAACGGAGGTTTTTGGAGTTGTTGCATGAAAATAATTTCTGGCTTCTGGTATTTTTGCTTTTGCGGAAGAGGGACCGCATAAGCGTTTGACCGCAGAAGCGGTCCATGTAATTTAAGTGAGACCGCATAAGCGGTGACCGCAGGAGCAATGAATTGACCGCATAAGCGGAAATCGACCTGGTATTAATGAACAGTGATTTCTAAATTTGAAAGAGAAGGGAGAAAATATTTGAACTCGAACTTAGGCGATTCTTGGGCGATTTTGAAGAAGGTATCGAGGGTTTCCTTCAGGTAATGATTCTTTGCCTGGGATTATGTCTATGTAGTGCAAAATAGTAGATTAAACACTGAAATTCAAAGTTTTTAAGGAAGAAAATGGTGGTTAGGGCTTGAAACCTAAGAGAGAGTAAAGTGATGATTGGAGAGGTCAACGGACCCTGATTTTTGTAAATTTTATTTGCACGGACTCGTGGAAAGACGAGAAATCCAATGATGTGAATTTTGTAATTTTTCGAGACGTGGGCTCGGGGCTCGGGTTTTGCCAACTTCGTATTTTTGGGTGTTTTTCGAGCTCTTTCTATTAGGTTATGTCCCATTAGCCTATTATAACATATTCCTTGTGGTTTTGGTCAGATTCTGCACTCGAGTTGGTCGATTTGCGAGGAAAGCGCAAGGCGAGCTAGAATTTTGGCTGGTTCGAGGTAAGTAATGGTTATGAATGATATGCTGAGGGTTTGAAACCCCGTGTATGCACTATGCGGTGATATGTGGAGATAAAACACGCATTCTATGAGGAGCATGGTGATGTTTCTTCTGGGGACTCGGACTTGGTCCATCCCGATTGATGACTTACTGCACTTTTTTGACTGAGACTGAGCTTGTGCCCGTATATTTTGGGCTAGTTGCCATGTTTGGGGCCTTGCGCTAATCTGTAGAACTCCTAGGAAGCATGTTGATCTGATTGACCGCACTTTACCTATTGAACACATACCATCTGTCCTGACTTTGACTGTAAATCATGAAATAAACCGGACGTAGTGACTTGCACCCTAAAAGAGAAATACCTAGGGTTGAATACCCTGTCTTACTTGAGTGGGCCCGAGAGGACAAGTCTATATTGATTGAGAGGGGTCAAGGACCCCGTAGTGAGGGTATTTGATATATACCGGATCGGGCAGCACGCCGCAGTAGTATATATACTTACACATATGGATCGAACTGCACGCCGCAGTTATATATCATATAGATCGGACTGCACGCCGTAGTGATATTTTATATGGATCGGACTGCACACCGCACTTATATGTTATATAGATCGGATTGCACGCTGTAGTATTACAACATTGAGGATGAAGGAGCCCCTCCGAAGTCTGCACACACCCCAGTGAGTGCAATCGACTATATTTATTTTATCGGGTTGCACGCCACAGCATTATATATATTATATTAGATTGGACTGTGTGCCGCATCAGTATATATATATGGTATTGGATCGGCCTGCGTGCCACAACGGTGTTAGTTACTAGTCTGACGGAATGGGAAGTAATTATCAGATTCTTTTCCCTGTTTAGTACTTATTTACTGCCTTTACTCGTGAAACTAGAACTGCATAGTGTTCTTACTGTATTTCTTACATTCAGTTGTTATTCATTGCTATTACTCGCTATGTTGGAAGTACTCACTCTACTCCCTGCACCTTGTGTGCAGATACAGGGATCCCAGAGGTTTAGTTGCGATTATTTGCTGTTCTCAGTTCAGTACCGGAGTATTTCAAGGTAGTTTCTGGCGTCCGCAAGACCTTATCTCTCCGCTTATCTATCTTTTGTTTTTGTATCTAGATTTTTTCTTTGTATAGGATACTGTTCGGTTGTATCTAGAGGCTTTAACTTGTGATGTCGAATCCTTTGGGTTGTTATTACTTTGATTACATTTTCCACAGTATTTCTATTGTTATCAAACCGAGAATTTTATCCAAAAATTTGGCATTTAAGTTGATGATTTGGCTGGGAATGTTTTAATGGTCGGGCTTGCCAAGGTGTTTGACACCATCACCACCGGGGTTTGGGTCGTGACAAGTTGGTATCAGAGCCTAGGTTACCAGGCCTCACGAGCCATGAGCCAGTTTAGTAGAGTCTCGCAGATCGGTACGGAGATGTCCGTATTTATCCTCAAGAGGCTGCAGAACCTTTAGGAAAAACTTCATATTCTTGACATTCTTGTCGTGCGACTTTGTTGATTTGAGGACTAAACTTCTATATTCTATTCTCTCGTAGATGGAGAGAACGCATGCTACCAGGCATGGTGGACAACCACCATTTCCACCCACTAAAGGCCGAGGATGCGGCCGTAGTAGTGGTCGAGGCAAAGCAGCAGGGGCAGCACAAGTAGACCCACCAGTTGCCCCCTTTCAAGATCAGCCTCCAGCTGTAGAGGTTCCAGTAGCACCTGTTGAGGCACTAGCAGTGCCTATTGTGATTCCGGGTCTTCAGAAGGCCCTGGCTCAGATCTTATCGGTTTGCAAAGGCCTGGCTCAGGCAGTCTCGGCTACATCTCAGACGGGTGGTCATCTGACCCCCACAGCTAGCACTCGAAGTAGGGTGTACAGGGTTTGCAGACCCCAGAGGCACCACCCGTTCAGTCAGTTGCCCCTGTTCATCCAGTTGTTCCGGTTCAGGGTGATGGGGTGCCAGTGATGTCGGATGACGAGCAGCATCGTCTTTAGAGGTTCAGCATGATTTGACCTCCTACTTTCAGCGGTGTTCCGGGCGAGGATGCTTAGGGGTTTCTCGACAAGTGTCGATGCATGCTCCGTACAGCAGGGATCTTGGAGACTAGTGGGGTATCTTTTACCACTTTTCAGTTCTCAGGAGCAGCCTTTACATGGTGGGAGGAATATGAGCGGCGTAGGCCGGCAGGTGCAGCATCGTTATCTTAGCAGGAGTTCTCCACTAACTTTCTAGAGATGTGGGTACCTCTGTCACAGATGGAGGAGTTACGCACGCAGTTTGAGTGGCTTCGTTAGGGGGATATGTCTGTGATACAGTATGAGGTGAGATTTGCGGATTAGCTCGTTATGCTCCATGGATGGTTCTGACGGATCAGTAGAGGATCAGACGATTTGTGGACGAACTCATTTATCCCATCCGTATTCTGATGATTCGAAAGAGGGTCCTGAGTCATACCTTTGAGAAGGCGGTGGATACAGCCCGCGACATTGAGATGGCTCGCCATTAGGAGAGAGAAGAGAGGGAGGCCAAGAGGCCTCAAGGATCAAGCGGCTCCAGTGCTACGCCGTCTAGGGGCCAGTTTCAGTAGAGCAGGGGTTGTTCTTTCAGACCTCCACAGCCAGCTCGGTCAGAGTACCGTAGTTCATCGTCTGGTTAGGGTTATCAGGGCTCTCAGCAGAGTCAGCCATCTCTGAGTGCACCTCCAGTGCAGAGTTTGTCTCATGCCCCATCTGTTAAGGGTTCATCTCGGCCGAGTTCTTCAGCCATCTACTCTAGTGCGAGGGGTTCCCTTCAGTCCCAGCCCCCAACGCTAGGGATTTGTTATGAGTGTGGCGAGTTTGGGTATATACGGAGGGAGTGTCCCCGTCGTGCATCCACTGCATCTCAGCAGAGGGGCCAGCCTTTATCTTCTGGCCCAGTATCTTCAGCACCCGCCCAGTCAGCTAGGGGTGAGGGTCGGGCAGTTAGGGGTCGCCCCTGAGGGGGAGGCCTATCCAGTGGTGGTCAGGTCCGTTGCTACGCTCTTCAGGGCAAGTCAGATGTTGTTGCTTTGGATATTGTTATTACAAGTATTATTTCAGTCTGCCACAGGGATGCCTCAGTTTTGTTTGATCCCGGATCCACATATTCTTATGTATCTTCTTACTTTGCTCATCATTTGGGGACTACCCGAGGGTGTCTTGCATTACATGTGCATGTATCTACCCTGGTGGGTGATACTATTATTGTGGACCAAGTGTATCGATCCTGTCTTGTTACTATTAGGGGTCTGGAGACCCGAGTTGACTTGCTTCTATCGAGCATGGTATATTTTGATGTTATTCTAGGCATGGATTGGCTATCACCGTGCCATGCTATTCTGGACTGTCACGCCAAGACAGTCATATTGGCTATGCCTGGTCTTCCGAGGATCGTGTGGCGTGGTACGTCTGATTACGTACCCAACAGGGTAATCTCATTCTTAAAGGCCCAGCGAATGGTTGAGAATGAATGTTTATCATATCTAGCATTTGTGAGAGATGTTGGAGGTGAGGCTTCTAGTCTTGATTCGGTCACCGTGGTGAGGGAATTTCCTGATGTGTTTCCAGCAGACCTGCCAGGCATGCAGTTGGACATGGATATTGACTTTGGTATTGATTTGGTGCCGAGCACTCAGCTGATCTCTATTCCTCCCTATCGTATGACACTAGCAGAGCTAACGGAGTTGAAGGAGCAGCTGCAGGAACACCTAGATAAAGGGTTCATTCGCCCGAGTGTGTCACCGTGGGGCGTATCGGTGTTAATTGTAAAGAAGAAGGATGGCACAATGAGAGTGTCATTGATTACAGACAGTTGAACAAAGTGACAGTAAAGAACAAGTATCCACTACCCCGTATTGAGGATTTGTTTGACCTGCTTCAGGGAGCAAAGGTATTCTCTAAGATTGATCTCCGTACAGGCTATCACTAGCTGAAGATTAGGGATTCTGATATCATGAAGACAGCTTTGAGGACGAGATATGGGCATTATGAGTTTATGGTTATGTCATTTAGGCTAAGTAATGCCCCAACCGCATTCATGCACTTGATGAATAGTGTATTTCGGTCGTACCTGGATTCTTTTGTTATCGTGTTTATTGATGATATACTGGTGTACTCGCGTAGCCAGGAGGAGCACGTACAACACTTGAGGGTGATATTGCAGAGGTTGAAAGAGGAGAAGCGTTATGCAAAGTTCTCCAAATGTAAGTTCTGGCTCAGTTTTATGGCTTTTCTAGGACACGTGGTGTCCATTGATAGTATTCAGGCTGACCCAAAAATGATCGAGGCGGTGCATAGTTAGCCCAGATCATCCTCAGCTACTGAGATTTGGAGTTTCCTCGGTTTGGCGGGTTATTACCGTAGTTTCGTTCAGGGATTTTCATTTATCATTTCGCCTTTGACGAAGTTGATGAAGAAGAATGCTCCATTTGTGTGGTGGGATGAGTGCTAGGAGAGCTTCCAAAAGCTCAAGTCAGCTTTGACTACAGCTCCGGTGCTAGTATTGCCATCAGCTTCAGGCTCTTTCTCGGTATATAATGATGCTTCGAGAGTTGGGATCGGATATGTATTGGTGCATGAGGGTAGAGTTATTGTGTATGCTTCGCGTCAGCTAAAGCCCCATGAGAAGAACTACCATGTTCATGACTTGGAGTTGGCTGCTATAGTTCATGCTTTGAAGATTTGAAGGCACTATCTATATGGCATGTCTTTTGAGGTGTTCACGGATCATCGTAGTATCAAACACTTGTTTGAGTAGAAGGATCTCAATTTGAGACAGCGGAGATGGTTTGAGTTACTCAAGGATTATGATATCACTATCTTGTATCATCCGGGAAAGGCCAATGTAGTGGCCGATGCGTTGAGCCGGAAGGCGCTCAGTATGGGTAGATTGGCATACATTCTAATTGGGAAGATGACCCTTGCATTCGATGTCCAGGCCTTGGCTAATTGGATGGTGATGTTATATATTTTAGAGCTCAATCGGGTGTTGGCTTGTGTGGTTTCCCGATCTTCTTTGTACGATCGCATCAGGGAGTGCCAGTATGATTACCTGCATTTGCTTATCCTGAAGGACAGGGTCCAGCATGATGATGCCACAGATCTGACTATTGGTAGTGATGGTGTATTGCGGATGTCGGGCCAGATTTGCGTGCCCAATGTGGATGGCTCTGAGAGTTGATATTAGAGGAGGCCCACATCTCGCGGTATTCTATTCATCTGGGTGCCGCGAAGATGTACCAGGACTTGAGACAACATTATTGGTGGAGGAGAATGAAAAAGGATATTGTGACTTATGTGGCTTGGTGTCTCAATTGTCAGCAGGTCAAGTATGAACACCAGAGACCCGGTTGTGTACTTCAGCCGATGGATATTCCGGATTGGAAATGGGAGAGGATTACTATGGACCATTTGAGTGGTCTCCCTCGTACCTCAAGGAACTTTGATTCTATTTGGGTGATTGTGGATAGGCTAACAAAGTCTGTGCACTTCATTCTGGTGTGTACCACCTATTCTTCGGAGTGGTTAGCAGAGATATTCATCCGTGAGATTATGTTTTTTCATGGGGTTCCGGTTTCTATTGTCTCAGACAGGGGTATTCAGTTTTCTTCCCAGTTCTGGAGGACTTTCCATCAGGAGTTGGGCACTCAGATACAGATAAGCACAACTTTTCATCCTCATACGGACGGACAGTTCAAGCGTACTATTCAGATATTGGAGGACATGTTGCATGCCTGTGTTATTAATTTTGGAGGTTCATGGGCCGAGTTCTTGCCACTTGCAGAGTTTGCTTATAACAACAGCTATCAGTTAAACATTCATATGGCGTCGTATGAGGCTATATATGGGAGACGGTGTAGATCTCCAGTTGGCTGGTTTGAGCCTAGCGAGGCTAGACTATTAGGGACAGAGTTAGTTCAGGATGCCTTAGAGAAGGTGAAAGTGGTTCAGGAGAGACTTCACATGGTTCAGTCGCGTCAGAAGAATTATGCAGACAGGAAGGTTTGAGATTTATCGTATATGGTGGACGAGAAGGTTTTGTTGAAGGTCGCCTATGAAAGGTGTGATGAGGTTTGGAAAGAAAGGGAAGCTGAGTCCGCAGTTCATTGGACCTTTTGAGATACTCAGGAGGATTGGGGAGGTGGCCTACATGCTAGCTTTGCCACCCAGCTTGTCGGGGGTTCACCCAGTGTTCCATGTTTCTATGCTCAGGAAGTATGTTGGGGACCCGTCTTATGTATTAGACTTTAGCACGATCCAGTTATATGAGGACTTGACCTATGATATGGAGCCAGTGGCTATTTTGGGTCGTCCGGTTCGAAAGTTGAGATCAAAGGACATAGCTTTGGTGAAGGTGCAGTGGAGAGGTCGGACCATGGAAAAGGCCACTACCGAGCAGGAGATGCGGAGCACATATCCTCGATTGTTTGACGCTCCAGGTATGTTTCTTAACCCGCTCAAGGAAGAGCGTTTGTTTTAGTTGGGTAGGATGTGACGACCCGGCCCGTTGTCACATGAGTTACCGCCCCGTCTTCTCTATTTCATGCTTCTATATGTTTCATTATATGTGTTTGTAGAGTTTGATCGGTCAGAGTTTGGTTGGAATTGAGGCAATTAGACTCGTAAAGAGAAGGCTAGTTTGGAAAAGTCGACCGGATGTTGACTTATGAGTTATAGGGCTCGTAATGGATTTCCGACAATTCGACTATTTTCGGGTGGTGATTTATGACTTAGGGGTGAAATCGGAATTTAATTTGGAGGTCCGGTATAGAATTAGGCTTGAATTAGCTAAGTTTGAATTTTGGCGAATTACAGTTGATAGGTGAGATTTTGATCCGGGGTCAGAATGGAATTCTGACTGTTGCAGTAGCTCCGTTAGGTGATTTCTGATATGTGTGCAAATTTTTAGATCATTCGGAGGTGATTAGGTTGGGTTTTTTATCGAATATGCAATTCGGAAGATTTTAAGAAATTTAGCCTCTGAATTGATCATAATTGAGCACTTTGATATTAACGTTAGCGTTTTGATGATTCGAGCAAGTTTGAATGAAGTGTTAGGTTTGGTCTCTGCTTTTGGTTGGGGTCCCGGGGGCCTCAGGGTGAATTCGGATGGTTGAACGGAGGTTTTTGGAGTTGTTGCATGAAAATAAGGTCTGGCTTTTGGTATTTCCGCTTCTGCGGAAGAGGGACCGCAAAAGCGGTTACCGCAGAAGCGGTTGGTTCTCCGCATAAGAGGCCTGAGGGAGGGCCGACATGGACCGCTGGAGCGGCTTGGGAACCGCATAAGCGGTTACTGCAGAAGCGGTATTTTGCCTGCAGAAGCGGTCCGTGTAATTTAAGTGAGACAGCATAAGCGGTCGTGTGGCTGCATAAGCGGTGACCGCAGGAGCGGTCAATTGACCACGTAAGCGGAAATCGACCTGGTATTAGTGAACACTGATTTCTAAATTTGAAAGAGAAGGGAGAAAATATTTGAACTCGGACTTAGGCAATTCTTGGGTAATTTTGAAGAGGGTTTTGAGGGTTTCCTTCAGGTAATGATTCTTGGCCTCGAATTATGTCTATATGGTGCAAAATAGTAGATTAAATACTGAAATTCAAGGTTTTTAAGGAAGAAAATGGTGTTTAGGGCTTGAAGCCTAAGAGAGAGTGAAGTGGTAATTTGAGAGGTCAAACGGACCCCGATTTTTGTAAATTTTGTCTGCACGGACTCTTGGCGAGACGAGGAATCCGGTGATGTCAATTTTGTAATTTTTTGAGAAGTAGGCCCGGGGCTCGGGTTTTGCCAACTTCGTATTTTTGGGTTTTTTTCGAGTTCTTTCTATTGGGTTATGTCCCATTAGCCTATTATAACATATTCCTTGTGGTTTTTGTCAGATTCTTCACGCGAGGAGGTCTATTTGCGAGGAAAGCGCAATGCGAGCTAGGATTTTGGCCGGTTCGAGGTGAGTAATGGTTATGAATGATATACTGAGGGTTTGAAAACACGTATTTGCACTATGCAGTGCAATGTGGAGATAAAACATACATCGTCTGACGAGCGTGGTGATGTTTCTGCTGGGGACTCGGACTTGGTCTATCCCGATTGATGACTTACTGCACTTTTTTGACTGAGGCTGAGCTTATACACGTATATTTTGGGCTAATTGCCATGTTAGGGGCCTTGTGCTGATCTGTAAAACTCCTAGGGAGCATGTTGAGCTTATTGACCTCACTTTACCTATTGAACACATACCATCTGTCCTGACTTTAATTGTAAATCATGAAATAAACTGGACGTAGTAACTTGTACCCTAAATGAGCAATACCTAGGGTTGAATACCCTGTCTTAGCTGAGTGGGCCCCAGAGGCCATATATGGATCGGACTGCACGCCGCAGTGATATATTATATGGATCGGACTGCACGCCGCAGTGATATATTATATGGATTGGACTGCACGCCACAGTGATATATTATATGGATCGGACTGCACGCCGCAGTATTATAGCGATTGGGCTGAAGGAGCACCTCCAGAGTCTGCACACACCCCCTGTGAGCGTAATCGACTATATTTATTTGATCAGGCTGCACGCCGCAGTATTATATATATTATATTGGATCGGGCTGCGCACCGCATATATATATATATATATATATATATATATATATATATATATATATATATATATATATATATATATATATATATATATATATATATATATATATATATATATATATATATATTGGATCGGGCTGCGCGCCGGAGCGCTGTTAGTAACTAGTCGGACGGAAAGAGTAGTATTTATCAGAATTTTTTCCCTCTTTAGTACTTATTTAATGCCTTGACTATTGAAATTAGAACTGCACAGTGCTCTTACCGGATTTCTTACATTCAGTTGTTATTTATTGCTATTACTCACTAAGTTGGAAGTACTCACTCTACTCCCTGCACCTTGTGTGCAGATACAGGGATCCCGGAGGTTTAATTGTGATTATCTGTTGTTCTCAGTTCAGTACCGGAGTTTTTCAAGGTAGCTGCTGGCATCCGCAGGATCTGATCTCTCCTCTTATCTATATTTTGTTTCCGTATCTAGATTTTTCCTTTGTATAGGATACTGTTCAGTTGTAACTAGAGGTTCTCACTTGTGACACCGGATCCTTTCGGACTTTATTGCTTTTTATTACGTTTTCCGCATTATTTCTGTTGTTATCAAACCGAGAATTTTATCCAAAAATTTGGCATTTAATTTAATGATTTGGCTGGGAATGTTTTAATGGTCGGGCTTTCCTAACAAGGTGTTTGGTGCCATCACGACCGGGGGTTGGGTCGTGACACCCCCGGGACCTTAACCAAACCTACCAACCAATCCCAAAACACATAATAGAGTTGCTCGAGACCTCAAATTATATCGAATAATGCTAAAATCATGAATTACACCACAATTCAAGCTTTATGAATTTTGAACTTTTCAACTTCTGCTTCTGATGTTTAAACCTATCAAATCATATCCGATTGACCTCTAATTTTGCATACAAGTCATATTTGACATTATGGACCTACTTCCACTTCCGAAATCGGATTCCGACCTCGATATCAAAAAGTTCACTTTCGGTCAAACTTCTCAAAACCTTCAAATTTCTATCTTTAGTCAAATAACTTCAAAATGACCTACGGACATCAGAATTCACTTCCGATCGCGCTACCAACTCCAGAATCACCATACAGAGCTATCCTAGCCTCGGAATACCAAACAGACATCGATAACACTGAAATGCACTTCAAGTCGAACAGATAAAATTTCTTCTAAATTGCTAATTTCTACAATAGGCGACAAAACGCTCCCTGGTCATCCAAAACCCGATCCGGCCATACGCCAAGTCCAAAATCATCATACGAAATTGTTGGAATCTTCGGATCCTGATTCTGAGGTCATTTACTCAAAATTCCAATCCTAGTTCATTTCTTCAACTGTAAGCTTTCAAAATGAGAATTCTCCCTCCAAATCCAATCTGAACTTACCGAAATTAAATTCCGACCACACAAGCCAATATACCTGAAATGAAGCTGCTCATGGACTCAGACTGCTAAATAACCCGTAAGGCTCAAAATGACCGGTCGGGTCGTTACAATAGCGGGTAAATTAGAAACTATGCATATATTTGGTAATAAAGTCTCATATATGGTATATGAAGGAAAAAATCTCTTAAAATAACCTTAAACACGCGTAGTTCTCTTTAGGCTCGATTTAGACTAGTATTGTGATTATGTATATGTTCGTGTAATATAATTGTAAATTTACTTCTAAAAAAAATAATAACTGAAGGGATGCATTCGCGCAACTTCAACCAAATTTTTCTTAGTAAAATAAAATAAAGCGTTATTAATTGTGGATATGTTCGTGTGATGTGATTTTTGACGTGCAAAAGAAAAAGAGTATACATACGCGTAACCAATTCTTTAAATATGAATAATCAAGTGATTAAAAGCGGTAAAAAATAAATGCACATATGTCCTAAAAATGAGTAGTTAAAAAATTTAAGCCAAGAAATAATCACTAAGAGACTGTGCTAGAACCACAGAACCCAAAAATGTCTAACACCTTCTCCCGAGTTAATAGAATTCCTTACTTAGAATTTTTGGTTCGCAGATTTTAAAATAAAAATCGAAATTTTCTCATTAGGGATTTAAAATAATCCAGTGACTTGGGACACCAATTAAACTATTTCAAATGGCGACTCTAATAAATTAAATAAAATAATCTCATTTCGAATAGTGTCACTTTAATTGGAAAAATTCTCTTATCCCCCTTTCGGGTGTGTAAAAAGTAGGTGTAACACTAATCAATTTCATACGTAAAATTTTCATGTGGTAAAAATATATGCCAAATGGCACCTACATGGCATGATAATGTGGTAGGCCATGACATTAGAATATTTATCAAACTAGCTATAGAATGTCCTTGACAAAAATTCTACTAGTAATTAGCTAGGAAAATATTCCAGGCAAACATTGAAAAAGGCTGGAATCTTTTTAAGTTTAGTTAAAGATATCTTTAGCTAAGTTTTAATGCAATCATTATCGTAGCAAATATTAGCATGAAATAAGTCCCTAGCTACGTGCCAACAAAATCAATATTGATCAAACAAAGTTCACTTGAAATTTAGCTATCACATATTCTAGCTAATGATTGCGAGGGATTATTGCCAAGCAAATATCCCTAGCTATATTAGCAACGAATAATATACTTTTCTAGCTAATAAAATTTAGCTAAGAGTATATTAGCTACAGAATTTAGCTAAGGTTATTTTCTTAGCTAAAGCGATGTTAGCTTGAAGTCTCGGTAAGTTAGCTAGGATTTTGGTTTCTAGCTAATGGCTTGTTCTCTTGTAGTGATACCACATGAGCATATGCAGAATTAAGATAAACTATAAGATCCCAAAAATTAAAATTATAAATCTCATATTTTTCTAGACAATGCTTGTGACATATTCATCATAATTTAAAATAGTAAAGAGAGTTAAATTGTATTTAACAATGATAGAATAGCACAAATTGTTATGTTTTTCATATTAAAAAAAAATAAATTATAAAATTAAATTTGATCTCAATTCAAAATTCCTATCAAGACCCAAGTTTTTTATTTTAAAAGAAAAAAATTAAAAGATTTAAGATCTAGAAAAATGCTTATTTTATGGAATTTTTTTATTTTGGGGGCTCTTTTTTTATTAAAATAGCACGGTATAGCCAGTTTTCGAACTGGTCATTCAAAAATAGCTAGCGTTTACGAAGTCAATGAAAAATGGCCACTATTTTGACCGGTCCAACATAATATATTGGAGTTCGGGGTTGTGTATGAACTCCAACATATTATGCTGGACCGATATACTTTGCTGACTCTAGTATAATATACTGGAGACTGGAGCGCCGGTGCTCCAAATTCCAGTATATTATACCGGACAATTATACTTGCTGAAACTCCAGTATATTATGCTGGAGTTCTAGTGTACATATGCTGGAGCTCCATCATATTATGCCTGGAGTTCCAGTATACTTATCCTGGAACTCGAGAATAATATACTGGAACTCCAGTATAATATACTTGCATATTTTCCAGGTTTTGAACAGTGTTTTCGCTCAGATTTATCTTTACATAAAAAATGGCCAAATTTCGATTACTTTTAAAACTTGGCTATTTTTGAATGGCCGGTTATAAATCTGGCTAATTTTGAATTCCTCCCTCTTTTTTGAGTCCAAATGAAAGGGTTCACCTGAAACATAACTGATTCTTTTTTTCCCTAATGTTGAGCCAGTGGTAGTTACGTAGTTCAATGATTTTTCTGAATTCGTCAATTATGCTTAATTAAGCGAAATGCCCTAATACTCAAGCCTGAAGTTCTACTATTATAAACTTATTATGATTATATTAATTATTACATGAAACTTATTACAACCGCATGGCCTATAATTCGAGTGTTGTTCGAGAAAAGCTTAGAGGTTCTTGGCTTTGAGATTTGGAGAAGAAAAGTATATAAAATTAGAGAGAAGCTCTGGCTTTTCTCTCTTCTTGTTAGATTTTTACGTTGGTGCTTACATTACTGGGAAATTAAATCCATAACTTACTAGTTAATTGAACAACATAAAATTAGAGAAGAAAACGAATTGGCTTTTAGGCTTTGTATAGTGTATTGTTAAGTACATGTGTCCTCTTGACAATTTCACTACCCAGGTAACATTACTTTGTAATAGTGTATGAATGCGAAATCGACAATATTACTGCAAAAAAAAAATATTTCTTTTTATTTAAGACATTAATGGGTTGTTTTGGTTTACAAACTAATTATCCAAGGAAGAATTCTATACAAGGATTGGCCATTTCATATATTCGGTAGGTATACAAAGTCAACCTTTTCCAAAGAAAGCCAGGCGTACAATCACTAACATTACTTTTTAATAACCTTTCTTTTAAAAATAATCTAGAATATATTACTTTAGTAGTAAACTTACTAAAAAACTTTTCAAAAAATGGATGATGACAAATCAATTCTCTTATTCGTCAGCTAGTGGAAACAACACAAATGGATCCAACTGATTTGCTTCTTAAGCACAAATTATTGTTGCATTTCTCATTTGTAGCAGGAAAGGAAGAAACAGCTACATGGACTTTGTTCGAATACAACACTTTGAATGGCCAGGAAACTACATTAGGAGAAGTTAACGGGTTAAATCCAGCTGAAGAAAATCAAAATGGTGCGAGTATTTGCTTCAATAACCAATTGAACTTCCTGCTAACCGAAAGTTACAGTTATGAACTCTCTTCTGCATTAGTATCTGAAATGAGGTCCTCAAGTTCATCAATAATGGCATCGTAGCAAAAGAGGTATTGCTCCTGAAATATACAGTAGTAATTTAGTACAGACATTCAGCGTATAAGTACTTAAAAACCAAAGAGCAAAGATTAATTAAGAATACTGGAACACAGTAGCATATATACTGAGGGTAAGGAACACCAAAAGCGTAAAAGAGAATAATAGCTGAAAAATGCAAGATGTCCAGCTTGAGTAGACCAAATTGTAAGACATTTCCTTTCCAATAATCTGAGCGGTTGAAAAGGCCAATGAAAGACTTTAAACATACAGATGCATATATCATGGATAGAAGATGGACAAAACAAGAACAAAAGGACACTGAGAAATACTCAAGTTGTGTGCGTTCTAAATACTTTCCAAAATTGATTTTCAGACATTACACATCTAGATTTTTGTTGTATTTTCAGGCGCTAACAGAGAAAAATACACCAAAGATAAAAATATGTTGGGGACCTGCTCTATGGGGGTAAACTGCACTGGTAACCAAAACAGCTTATCTTTTACAAAATGTTTCATCAATACTGTTTAATTAATGTAGTTACACTAAGTGATAAAACAGAAAATTGGCTAAATTTCTCAGGGAAACAAACATGGCATCCGCTTACGTAATATCTGCTTGTGGTTCACAGTGTTAAAACAAAAAATTGGCTAAATTTCTCAGGGAAACAAACATGGCACCTGCTACTTTAACTAACTACATAGAAATTATTGCATCTGCAGTCATCCGCTTATGTAATATTGGCTGTATTATCAATAAAAAAAGGGTAAATACAGCCATTAAAGAATTTCAATTATTAGGATAAGATGCTGTACCATGGTCTGCACCATCCCAATTCGCTGAGACCTAAAAACAGTTATCGTATTAACAAGATCTAGAGCAGACATATCTCCAACCATTATTCTTTGGATAGTGTTATGGATAGCACAGTATGTACCAGTCCTACCAATACCTGCACTGAGCAAGAGAATGAGATGTCAGGCTTTAGAAAGGATCAATTACAGAATCTCTATAGGCACATTACAGGGAGGGTGATGACAGATACCTGCAGTGGACTACAATTGGTCCAAGACTGGGTGGGACACTAGATGTTTGTTTCAGTATTTCACGAACAGCAAGAGTGTCCTTTGGAACTCCATGGTCGGGCCAGTCGGGATATTGAATGTGTAAAACACACAAAGGTGGTTCTTTTGACTAGCACATAGCAAGGAGAAAAGATCACGCATTTCTTGTCATCTCTCTCATAATATGTGCAAGAATTTGTTTTCCTTGAGTACAACACGGACAGAGAATAATTTACTAACCTCAATATGATTCACCTCCATACATCGCAAAATCAATGAAGTCTGACTCGTCTTTATCCACTTCGTGACAATACATATATTGCCAAATCTTCTAGGACCACCATCTGCCTGAAAATAATTCCCACACTTCACCGTCTGCATTGCATTTTTCATACAGAGGAAAGGATGAGATCAGGAAAAAGATGCAATCCAATAAAGACCAGCTTACTCACCTTATAAATAAAGTAAAAACCTACTAGAATAAAAGGCTTAAATTTATTCAGAGGTTAACAGGTTTTATAAAGCGATTGAATCAAAAGTACTAGTAGTGTCTCTATTTGTGTGATAAATATAATCCAGAATACAAATCATGAAACAAGAAGGTCTCTATCTTTCCTTTTCATTTGGCACAGGAAATTGTTTCTCAGCTACTCAGGATAGGAAGATGGAAGGGAAAGAAGAACTTATTAAGTCTAAATTCCAATTCTAGAAAGGCAGCCAAGCCTTTGCATGTTAGACTTTGCTAATCCTTCTGCAGTTCAAATAACCGGAGAACACACTCATGGAATTCTATGCCACCTGCACAAACCCCAAGTAAACCATAATTCCACTGACATTCCTCTGAAAGTCCAAAAACTTCTTGGATTCAGGCAACAAGCCTCTTAAATTGAGATTGGCTCTTCCTAAACAAAAATGAGCACAGCCAACAAAATCCAAGTATAACAATTTTGAAACTGGAGAAAGAAGAAGAATAAATAAATAAATAAATAAATAAATAAACAAACAAGCAGACAATCTCCCAATCTTATTAGGAGAGATATCTCGAGCTTTTTCCGGTGAACGTATAGGAACTGCATTTGGAACCTTTCACAACAGAACCTGATTCTATAGCAAAAGTTATTCATCTCCAAGCTCGATATTCCTCACTAAGTCACAAGCTAGTGACCACATAATATCCTTAATATCATACTCAAAGCCTACTCAAAACTAACTCCATCAAAAGATGCCCAAACTCTCAAATAGTTAAGACGAGAAACATATGCTCCTGAGAAAGATTGCCAGTGACGACTATTTTCAAAGTCCAATAGACCTTAAACCCACCACCTCTGGCTTAAGTTGGGGCCCAAAAGGATGATGTGAAAGAATGCAGGTAGAGAAACTAATCTGTATTATCAACCAGTTTGTTACTTTCTGTATATGTTATTATACACACAGCGGAGTGAAACATAGGTAGCCAAACAAGAAGAAACGCTAAGAGTTTTTCTCTACTGTTTCTTTCCGCACACCCTATCTCACCACTCAAAAGATAGAAGACTACACAGAAAGACGACAAAATATCTCAAGCAAATATGCAAAAACTGTATCAAAGATACTTGCACCTTTCTGACAGTATAATCGAAAAGGGTCATATATATCCTCTACTAGTCAAAATAAGCTACATCTGTCCTCTGTTATACTATTTGGCCATATATGTCCCTACCATTCACGTCTCTGGTCATATATGTCCCTCTATCGTTAATATTTCTGTTTAAAAATGAAATGCCACGTGTCAGAGTCTTATTGGTTAAACTAAACCCACTCCCCTTTTTCTGTATATTAAAACGAACATATTTGTAAAAAATAAAAAAAAATTGTAAAAATGGGGAAAAAATTTGTAAAAATTGTGAATTTTAATTTTTATTTCAGATTCTAAAAAACGAAAATATTATATTAGAAACAATATATTTTTTTGTTTTTACAAATTTGTGTTTTCACTTTTTACAAAACAAAATTCTTCTAAAAGTGAAAAAAAATATTTTTTAAAAACAAAAAACACATTTTGGAAATATTTTCATTTTTGAAAATAAGCTGATTTTTTTTTGAAAAAAAACAGAAATAAAAATTATTTAACAAAATATTTTCTTCTTCCACAAAATTGTTTAACAAAATATTTTCGTTTAAAAAAAAAAGAAGAAGAATGTATTCCTTATCATTCCGATTTATTTAGAGATGCTCTGTTCATATTTTTGAAATATTTTGAAAAAATGAAAAATAAGTTTAAACATTTTTTTCTGTTTCATTAAAAAATCAGTTTAAATAATTTTTTCGCTTGTTAATATATATTTTCATTTTTTAAAATCTGAAATAATAAAAAAGAATTCCTAGTTTTTACAACAAAAAAATTCCAGCTTATACAAAAATTTTACATTTTTTACAAATATTTTCGTTTTACTATAAAGAAAAAGGGGAGTGGGTTTAGTTTAACCAATAGGACTCTAACACGTGGCATTTTAATTTTTAAATAAAAATATTAACGTCAGAGGGACATATATGACCAGAGACGTGAACAGTAGGGACATATATGGCCAAATAGTATAACGGATGACAGATGTAGCTTATTTTGACTAGTAGAGGGACATATATGACCCTTTTACGAAAATACAATAACAACTACCCAGTATAGTCCCACAAAGTGGGGTCTGGGGAGGGTAACAGGTACACAGGCCTTAACCCTACCCGAAAGAGCAGAGAGGCTGTTTCTAATCGACCCTCTGCTCAAGAAAGGAAAAGAAAAACAAAAATAAAAACAAAGGAGCATTAATAACTCTAGCAGAAATCACATAAATAAGTATCTAAACATAAAGCTATAAATAAAATGGCATGCAATAATATCCACCAGTAACTACCATAAGGGGACACAATACAATACACAAATCATCTATGGAGAGCCCTACCAAACCCCACCCAGCCCCGGAGAGAAGTACGAAAAATTCCAGAAGCCTCTACCCTACAACTCTAATACTAGACCTCCAAACTTTCTTATCAAGGGTCATGTCCTCGAAAATCCGCATTCTAGTCATTTCCTACCTAATCGCCTAACCCTAATGCCTCTTAGGCCTCCCTCTGCCTCGAGTAGCGTCAACCACCGCTAGCCGCTCACAACTCCTTATCGAGGCATCAGGGCTTCTCCTCCGCACATGTCCAAACCACATGAACCTCGCTTCTCGCATCTTCTCATCCACTTGGGCCACCCCCAGCTTCTCCCGACTAACTTCATTCTTAATCTTATCTAACCTGGTAAGCCCGCACATCCACCTGAGCATCCTCATCTCCACAACCTTCATTCTCTGAACATGAGAGTTCTTCACCGGCCAGCACTCCGCCCCATATAACATGGCAGGTCGAACCACAGCTCTATAAAACTTCCCCTTGAGTTTTTGTGGCACTTTCTTAGCACATAAGACTCCGAATGCAAGCCTCCACTTCGACCACCGCGCCCTTATACAGTGAGTGACATCCCCGTTGATCTTTCTGTCTCCCTGAATCACCGACCCAAGATATCTGAAACTGCCCTTCTTGGCGATGACCTAAGATCCAAGCTTCACGTCCCTGCCTACTTCGCTCGACTCGGCGCTAAACTTGCACTCCAGGTATTCTTTATTAGACCTACGTAGTTTGAAACCCTTAGACTCGAGAGTCTGTCTCCTGACCTCCAACCTCTCATTAACACCGACCCTCGTCTCGTCCATTAAGACTATGTCATCAGCAAATACCATATACCAAGGCACATCCCCTTGAATATGGCGAGTTAGAGCATCCATCACCAAGGCAAATAAGAGAGGGCTAAGCGCATATCCTTGATGAAGTCCCATAACAATCGGAAAATGGTCTGAGTCGCCACCCACCGTTCTAACCCCTAGTCTTAGCTCCATCGTACATGTCCTTGATCACTCTAATGTAGGCTTCCGGCACGCTCTTCGCATCCAGGTACCTCCGTAGCACCTCACTTGGAACCTTGTCGTACGCCTTCTCCAAGTCGATAAACACCATGTGCAAGTCCTTTTTATCCCTGAACTGTTCTACCAATCTCCTGACAAAGTGGATAGCTTCTGTAGTGGAGTGACCCGGCATGAAACCGAACTAGTTCACGGATATAGATGTCATCTCCCTCACCCTCGCCTCGACCACCCGCTCCCAAACATTCATTGTGTGACTTATTAATTTGATACCCCTATAGTTGTTGCAACACTGGATATCCCCTTTGTTCTTATACAAGGGCACCATTGTACTCCATCTCCACTCCTCCGGCATCCTGTTAGTCCTGAAGATCACATTGAACAACCTGGACAACCACTTGCTAGATCTAATTACAACGGATGATGCAGATCAAAAAATGAAAATGGCGGAGAAGTTGGTATTTTACCTACTATGAAGCAAATTTTAGATCAGAACCATTGTCACATAATCTCAAAATTTCCTTCTGTCACACAACAAGGACATCTTATCTTGTTAATATTACAATGATTACCGGTAATTTGAGATTGGCTCTTCCTAAACAAAAATGAGCAGAACCAACAAAATCCAAGTATAACAATTTTGAAACTGGAGAAAGAAGAAGAATAAATAAATATATAAATAAATAAACAAACAAACAAGGAATCTCCCAAGATTATTAGGAGGGATATCTTGAGCTTTTTCAGTGAACGAATAGAAATTGCATTTGGAACCTTTCACAATAGAACCTGATTCTATAGCAAAAGTTATTCATCTCAAAGCTCGATATTCCTCACTAAGTCACAAGCTAGTGACCACATAATATCCTTAAGATCATACTCAAAGCCTACTTAAAACCAACTCCATCAAAAGATGCCCAAACTCTAAGTTGCTCGACACGACACTAACACGGGTAAGGGTATAGGATATGTGTCGGATCCAGTCAGACAAGATCGGATGCGTTGACTAAACAGAAGGAAAAGGTTTTATACTGGAAAAAAACAGAAACATGGAAAAGGTTTTGTTAGGGAAGAAGACTCGGATAAGGAAAGAAGAAGAGGAGAGTGTAGCGAGACAAAGAAGAGACAAATTACTATATACTTTTTGAAAAGTAATCTGCTTTTTGAAAAGTTTTACGTTCTTGATGTCATGAGCACGTTTATTGTAGCAGTATGCAGACCTTTTTGTCATGGACCCACCACTGTCCAACTTTTTATATACTTTGATTTACTCTTATTTATACGGTTCAACTTACCATAAAAGGACAAGTTTTTCTTGATCCCAAAAAAATATATGTCGAGCTTACTCTGAAATCTTTAAGCTTTTGATTTTTTTACTATGTAAAATAAGAAAACAGTAGCAAAAACACGAATAAAGAAGAAATTTACATTTAACAAGTTATAGGTAAGTACTCCACATAATTTAGAGATATATTTAATTTTATTTTTAAATTATTTTTAGCCGGATCCCCGCACCCGTGTCGGTTCTAGGATTCATATCCCGGAATCTTAAAATTTCCATCTTAAAGGATCCGACCTCTAGATCCGCACCAGTGACGGACACCCGTACCCGTATCAGAGCAACTTAGCCCAAACTCTCGAATAGTTAAGACGAGAAACATATGCTCCTGAGAAAGATTGACAGTGATGACTATTTTCAAAGTCCAATAGACCTTAAACCCACCACCTCTGGCTTAAGTTGGGGCACAAAAGGATGATGTGAAAGAATGCAAGTAGAGAAACTAATCTGTATTATCAACCAGTTTGTTACTTTCTGTATACGTTATTATACACACAGCGGAGTGAAACATAGGTAGCCAAACAAGAAGAAAGGCTAAGAGCTTTTCTCTACTGTTTCTTTCCCCTCACCCTATCTCACCACTCAAAAGATAGAAGAGTACACAGAAAGACGACAAAATATCTCAAGCAAATTTGCAAAAACTGTATCAAAGATACCTGCACCTTTCTGACAGTATAAAAATGCTAGATCTAATTACAACGGATGATGCAGATCAAAAGATGAAAACGGCAGAGAAGTTAGTATTTTACCTACTATGAAGCAAATTTTAGATTCGGAACCATTGTCACATAATCTCAAATTTTCCTTCTGTCACACATCAAGGGCATCTTGTCTTGTTAATATTACAAGGATTACCGGTAACTTATACAGTTTAATACCTTGTAATTGTCAACCAATTGGGTAAGCATCACAATCACAGGACAGCGATGCTGGATTATCATTTCCCAGAAGTCTTCAAAAGTCTGCAGTAGCGGCCCTTGTGTTGCAATAAACTGAGACAAGTTTTCAGATATCTACAACAAAAAGGAGCATTATAATAATCATGAAGCAGACTGGTGGAAGAGAGCTTGACATTTTCCAAGAGAGCGTGGAGAAAAAGAAGGCATAGTTAACTAATTCCAAATTAAGGATGTAGAAGTCTACCTTAATGAAGCTTGCATTTATATATCCACTAGCTGATGGACTATAGTCTTTACATGGGTCCAAAACAACCCTGTTATTGTCAACTGAAAAGAATGAAGCTTGATATAATTATTCACAAGTTAAAATGCACAGCTCCAAAGTCATGAGAAAGATTAACAAACTGAACTGCATACATGGCAAAACATCAGTGTATCGATTTTTACTAATGTTTACGCTATCCAAAGCCACTGAGCATCTAGTCTTCATTTCTGAAGCTCTCATCCTAGTTGCCTGAGTCATCAGAGATGTTCATGAAATTAATGCTACTTGCAGAGTGACATGATCACAAGCTAATACTAACAAAGAAGCAAAAACAATAATTTTCTCAAGATATAAGAGAGATGTCCTTTGACATAAATTAGCTCAACAAATCTTAACTTTTAATAATTTTTAAACAACAACAATACCGACGCCTCAGTCCCAAATAAGTTGACATCGATGATATGAATCCTCACTTTTTTCATTAATAATGATATTAGTTCATTTATCTGTCTACATCCTTTTAACTGGAGCCACTACCAGAAACATCATAAAATGGATTCTTGGATTTTTTTGTGGATAATTAGATATAAATGAGAGCTGGAAACACTAGATAAATGAATCCAATCACCAAAAGAGATTCTCAATATTTACCTAAAACTATTGGAAGGTCTTTTTGTTTTCTTCAAATAGGCATTTAAGACCACCTAACTCCATATAATTCCATTTCTTCTCGTAGGATTTGTTTTTCTTCTTCCACAATTTACTATTCTTTCAATCCTTCTAGAATTCTTTACCATGTTAGATAGAGTAGCTCTAACTCATTTCTAGAATTTTGAACCATCTACTTCAGATTCAAACTGAAGATGCAAAGGAGGAGGGGGATAGAGAATGGTATGCACCTATCATTATAAAGGCCATTGCTAATGCAATAAGAACAGTAAGGAAGGTAAAGTCACATCAATGAGGTGTATATGTAATATGTTGCAGTCCACAGAAAACATCTTATAGAGCTGAATAATCAAGTAGAGCCTAGAAGCCATCACTCAGGAACCAAGCCAAAGTAAAAAAAATACAATTCTTGTCATTAAATTCCAGTAATTGCTTCCAATAACAGGAATGTTTATTCTCACCATAAGAAAAATACATCCCTTTTCCAAAAATATGACTGGAAATATTCAACAAAACCTCAAATAATCTCCCAAAACTTCAATCAATCGATCAGTAAACTACTTTTCGTCTAGTTCTCGATCACAGACTAGCTGTGGTCGGCTCAGTATCAATTGATTTGAGCTCGGTTCACATGTCACAACGACTTAATGTCTAGAGCATTCATGATAATATCACCTACTATAAAATAACAATAAATCGAGAAAAAGGTAGCATAATTTAGAAACAGAGAAAAAAAAGGACCTGCAAAATCATGAACTCTTGGCGGATTTTTTCGGGAGCAGAAAACCGCTTGTCCTTAAAGACTTTGAGTGCTTCCAAGCAATAACGCTGCTGATCAGGCGATAGAACCACTCTCTTCGGAACCGAATCGTCGGAGAAATCAAAAGCCTTAGAGGCCGACGGCGACAGGGGTTTACCGGCGGTATCCATCACCGATCTCTGGCTTCGAATCTGAATGAAAAGTACGCTACCTTTGCCTCCGGATTCGCCTTCTATTTATTTATTTTGCTTTGTCTTCTTCTATTTGGCAGTTGAGCAGAGTTCTGCTTTCGACAGAATCTTCTTTTTTTTGAAAGAGAAGTATATATTATATATAAGGTTGTCCTTCCTGACACTAATATTTTCTAGAGCAGCTACTATACGATCTTACATAAACATAGTCCTCCATATCTCTTTCATAGAGATCCATTACAAAATTAGGAGGCTTAGCAAAAATACATAGTTTATCAAAGGTCTTATTTCTTAGAGCTTCATTTGTCAAAGTGTGAGACATGTCATTTCCTTGTCTGAAGCTATGCATGAATGATATCCTCCCCTGCTTGGTTGCCTCCTCCACTAATGATCTGCATTTAAAGGAAAGTTTGTCGTTAGTAAGGGTGTTATTGTTTATTATGTTTAATATATCCGTTGCATCAGTTTCCACTTCCACGGGGAAGAGATCTTCCTTGATTATTAGTTGAAGGCTGTGGCGTAGAGCCATAAGTTCTGCTTGTAATGGTGATGTTGCAAGAATTTTCATCGATGATCCTACACACCAGCGTCCTTTTGAGTCACGTATTGCAGTTCCAATGCCACCTTCCATGATTTTTATGTCGAAGGCACTATCAATATTTGCTTTGTACCACCCTAATGGTGGTTTCATCCACTTTACTTGTAATAATATAGTCCTCTCTACTATCACATTTTTATTAGTGTAGAAGTAATATTCATTTGTGTAAGCAAATATTTTCTTAATGTTGATAGGGTTGTTATTATTATTAATATTGTTTTGATTCCCGTTGTTCCAAATTCCGCATATTATAAAGGGAAGTAATTGGTGCCAATGAAGATATTTAGGGCTTATTTTTGGTTGGGTGTTCAAGAGAAAGTCCATCCAAAGTTTATTGCTAGGGTTGTCAACAGTGTTGATACCAAAGTTGTGCCAAATGTGTTTGGCTATATGGCATTCCCAAAGTATGTGGCGAATAGTTTCCTGGTTATTTTTACAAATTGGGCATAAAGGATCAATATTTATACCAATTTTTAATAATAAGCTTCTGGTGGGAAGGCGTCCATTGTATATTTTTCAAAGGAGGAATTTTATTTTGTTAGGACATTGGAGCTTCCAGAGCCAGATGTTACTTAAGGAATTGTTGTTGTTATTATCAATTAGTTGGTAGGATGAAGAGGTGGTAAACAGCTCATTTGAGGTGAGACTCCAACATATATTACTTAAGACAACTGAGTTTTCATTGTTACATGGAATGGAATTGATACGATTCTTTAAAAGGGTTGGTAGTTCAAATCAGAGTTTTTTCTAAGCACCAAGTGTTATTATCCCTAATATTTTTGATTTGTAGTTTATCCTCTCCTTTTGGAAGAGGTCATTGTATACTGTTCCTAAGGTTCTTATAATTAGGGATCCAATTTGTGTCCCAAATGTTGTGACATGAGTTGTTATGAACTGGCCATCTAATACCTTTTTTACAGATAGTCCATCCTTCCAAAAGACTTTTCCAAGTGATTGAAGAGCCAATTGTTATCTTTTTCCTCCCATAAATACTAATTAGTATCTTTGCACATGGGGAGTAAGTATTGTTGAGGATTCTCCAAGCTAGGGCTCTGATTAGGGCTTGGTTTTTTTGGTAGGCTTTTCTTATACCTAACCCCCCTTTGGAAACTTCCTTAGTGACAATGTCCCAGTTAATAAGGTGTAGTTTCTTTTGGTCCTGGGTAGTATCCCATAAGAAATTCCTTTGGATTTTGTCGATTTCTTTTAAAGTTTTTTTAGAAAGAATGGATATTTTCATAAGGTGATTGGGAAGAGGGTTAAGGATAGACTTTATCAGAGTACATCTACCAGCCATACTAATCCATTTGGCATTCCAGTTGTTGAGTTTAGCTCTCATTTTATCAAGACGAGGAAGGTAGTCTGTATGCCTTGGGATGACATTTAGCATGGGAAAGCCTAAGTAGTTCCCAAAGCTAGTACTTGTTGTTATTCCCAGTGTATTTGTTAAAAGAGTCTTTGTGTCATTACAACAATTTTTGGATACTATTAATTTAGATTTAGCTTTGTTAACTCTTAGGCCTGAAAATTGACTAATATTTTCTAGGCATTGATTAATGCTGGTGATGGTCTTATGTTTGTTTCTCCCATAAGAGTTATATCATCCGCGAAAAAAAGGTGGGATATCCTAGGTGCCAAGGAATTAAGTCTAAGTGGAGTCCAGTTCTTGATATCCACCTCATGCTTAATATTGTTAGATAACATATTCATACATAGAATAAAAAGATAAGAGGATAGGGGGTCACCCTGACTGATTCCTCGAGAAGGGGTAAATACTTCAATTTTATTTCCATTGACAAGGATTGAGAATGAGCTAGTTGTGACAGCGTTCATTATGAGATTTGTAATGTTTTTAGGGAAATTATAGTACTTGATGGTTCGATAGATATAGGACCATTCGAGCTTATCGAAGGCTTTCTCTAGATCAAGCTTTAGGATCATTTTTCCTTTTACCTTGCATTTGTTGAAGTATCTTAGGATTTCATGAATTATAATAGCATTGTCACTTCCTCTTCTTCCATTTACAAAACTGGGTTGCTCAATGTTTATAAGGTGGTCTATGAAGGGCTTAATTCTATTTGCAATAATCTTGGTAAAAGTTTTGTAAATAACATTGCATAAACTTATAGGACGAAAGTTTTTTAATAGGTTAACATTGTTTATTTTGGGGATTAAACAGATGTACGTTTGGTTCATCTCTGGAGGAATTTTGTTGGTAGCAAATATATTGTGACAAAGCTTGATTATTTTCCTTCCTAATAGATGCCAAAATTTCTGGAAGAAGAAAGGATGAAAGCCATCTGGTCCTGGTGCTTTGAATGGTTTAAGTGAAAAGATAGCTTTTCTAATTTCGTGATTTGTAAGGGGTCTATCAAGTATTGATAGGTCACAGTTGTGCGAGTAATAAGCAGTTTCATTGCATTTGATAGGGCATTTATGGGAGGTGGTGAATAATCTTTTAAAGTAATTTGTGACATGATTTCTTATTAGCAAAGGGTTTTCTAACCATTTTCCTAAGTCATCCTTAAAGAAAACTATGTTGTTTCTTCGTCTTCTATTTGTGTCCTTGATGTGGAAGAATCTAGTGTTAGCATCTCCTTCGCATAACCAATCCACCCTTGATCTTATTTTCCAATAATCTTCCTCTAGTCTCAGGATTGAATTAAATTCCTCAACTAGTTTGGTTTCCAAATTCCTAAGGAAACTCCTTGTTTGGTAGTTTGGGGAATTTTAGATGCCATTGATTCTATTTAGGAGCTTTTTTTTCCTAGTAAAAGTGTTTCCAAAGGTTTGGTTTTTCCAACTTATCACCATATCTTTGAAACTTTTCGCGCCTTCTAGTAAGTCTTTGTCACCCCAATTGACGGATATTAAGTTGATAAATTCTGGATGATTACACCAAAAACTACTTTCTAGCCGGAAAGGTTTATTCCTAATGGAATTAATGGTGTTGTTCAAGTTTATCAAAATGGGATTATGGTCCGAATGGACTTTAGGGAGGTAGGTGACAGTGGCATTGGGGTAGGCTTCTAGCCAACTTTCATTTGAATAGACCCTTCAAGTCTTTCCATGATCAACCCATTATTATTTTTTCTAAAATTTGTCCAAGTGTATTTGCACCCTTTAAAGCCTAAATTTAAAAGGTTACAATAGTCTAGGCAATCTCGGAGGGGTTTTGCTCTCCTTTGATTAATATCCCTACCACCAAACTTATCCGATACGTTAGTTATTTCATTAAAATCCCCGCTTATTAGCCAAGGCCGTTTGTAACTATCATATATTTTCCTTAGGTTATCCCAAAGCATATATCTATAATTAACATCATTACTAGCATATATAACACTAATTAGCCAAGTTAAGTTTTTAGGTCTAACCTCAATCATGGCATAAATAGCTTGTCCATTTCTATTGAAGTTTTTGACAGTGACCACCTTGTTGTTCCAAAAGATCACAAAACCTCCACTTTGTCCATTGGAAGGCACCTCAATCATCTCCGTAAAACTAAAGCTTCCAATATTGAGAGGTGTCTTTCTATTCTTGTTTCTAGAAGAGCGACTAGACACGGCCTATGTGAGTCCATTAGTTCCCTAAAGTTTCTGGTGAAATTTCTGTTATTTGCACCTCTCACATTCCAAATGATTACGTTGTTGGTCTGGTGCATGGGCATGTTATTTGGTGGATTGGTGTTTTGCATCACTCTTTGGGATGGAATCATAATCACCATATTTTTTCCCACTGTTGGATCATGAGGTTGACGGATGTCCAACGAACACTTGTACAATGTCATCGACAGCTGAAGATATACTTCTTGTCGAGCATCTCCCTGAATATCAATATTTTTACCTCGTTTAGACTTGAAAGAGTCACAGTTGGTTTCACTAAGTATGCTAAGTCTTCCACTGCCTCGTCTCTCTCTTGGTTCCCTACTTGATTTGGTACGTTCATATGTTGAACTTGCTCTTCCATGGGATCTGGTTGAGGGCCTGGATGGTTGGGGAGGACTGGAGCATTCCATTGGATGAAGACTGGGTTGAGGAGCATCATGTCCTCTGGTGCAAAGAACGATAGAATGAGGGGAGGGTTCTGTAAGACTTGTTGGTTTGGGTGATGTGGAATGTTCCACATTGGTTGCATGTTGTTCACCAAGTTTTGGTTCATGTTGGGAGCTAATGGTTGGAGTATATTATTTAACCACATTTGGTTCACATAATTTTTCATTGCTAAGTTCATGCCCTCTGATATGAGTTGAGCAAGGAAGTGAGTTTTTTGTATCACTAGGATCGATTCCTAGCCATTGATTTCCATATTGAAAGTTACTGCATGGCCTTGAGTCCCAATTCTATCCACGACTGGGCAAGGTGATTTGGTGGTGTTGGTGGTTGGGCATAGATTGCCAGATTTTTTTGAGGATGGGGAGGGAAGTTTGGAAGGTTGTTCATATTTTGCTTGCGTGATAGGCGGAATATTTGGAGGCGTCGGTATCTTCTCCTGAGGGGTATAGAGGTTCTGGACATTTTTTGAATATAGGATAGTGTTTATAGGGGTGGAGTAGTGTACGAGGTAGTTGTAGTTCTAATGATGGGCTCTATTTGTGATTGGGAGGCACATACTTGCGTGTTTCTTATAACAAAATCTCCCATGGAGATGTCATTTGCCACTTGCCCGTGAAGATCATCCAAATGTTTGTCGTTTGAATGGGTAGTGGTTGACGGGCATGCATGCATGGGGGTAAGATGATCATTAGGAGATAGGTTAGTAGTATTAGGGGTAATGATAGTATTGTTATCAATCTTATTGGATGGGTTGGGGGTGGAGTCTATTTCCAAGTTATTAAGCATTTTTTTGTTATTCACTATGTTAGCCGGATGGGTGGGCATTCTTGCACCATTTGTCACTTGATTTGCATGCAAAATATTAGAGTTATTATTGACATCTTTTTTTGCTGTAGAGCATTCAAAACCATGGGATGGTTTTGTGGGTTTTTGAAACTACTTTTGTCTTCCTCCATTTGGTCCAAAGACGTGTAATTATTGAAAGAACTTTGATCAAAGCTAGCGGATGAAATTGCATTTATTGATAGGGCTTTAGGGGGCTTAGTTAATAGTTGCTTGTTAATATAGTATAAGTGTTGAGTTTTGTGTTACTTACCTGATCTTGCATCGAACAAGCGGACATTCATACCTAGAAGGGGATTTGGTTCAGTTGTGGCAGTGTGGGCATTTGCCATTTTGGCTTTACCTTTTCTTGGGAACTTGACTGTCATCCATTCTCCTTCTTCTGAATTTTGTTGGATGGTACCTTGTTTCTGCATGGATTTCCTTTTCATTGGTTTCTATTGATGTGGTTGGCAACTGTCCTTGTGTGCAATATTGAGTCGTGTGTCCTAGTCTGCCACAAGATTTGCACAATATATCATTGCCCTCATCCACTATTGGTTGTTTATGTTGACCAATGAGTATGTGATGTTGGACAGGCTGGTTAAGTATAAGTTTAACACATAATCTGGCGTAACATCCCCTAAGTGTAGTTGAGGTGCATGCATCCACTTTGAGGAGTTTGCCAATTGAATTACCTATTTTTGCAAGGACTATTCCATCATAGAACTCAGTGGGTAATTGTGGTAGTCGGATCCAAATGGCAGTGAAGTTGTGTTGTGCTTTGTTTGCAACAAAGTTTGGAACCCATTTTTGAGTGGATAGAAAAAAACCATTAATGAACCAAGGTCCATTATGTAGGATTTTTGTCATGTTTTCCTCACTAGTTAGTTTGACTGTATAGTAGTCTTCTCCCAGATCAATTAGAGGGAAATTCTCGTTGAGTTTCCATAGGTCTTGTAATTTCTTTTTGAGGTAGTGGTGCATAAGTCGCTTCCCTATTAGTTTGATGATGATCGAATTTTTCCAAGGCATGAACATTCGATGAAGGTCATCTTGGATGAGGTTTATTTGTCTTAATGAGCTAGTTAAAACATTTTGGCTTGGATCATCAGGTTGGATTTGGGCAATGTCCATATCCATATGATTTTCTAACTCTTGAGGTGGAGGATTTACTACTTTGGTAGTGAATTCGTCTCTTAGGAGGGTTTCCTTATATGAAGTAGAGTTTTGTAGTTGGTGGCTAGATTTATCCGGTGGCATTGGTGGGATATTGGTGGTAGTAGATGGTGGTTCTTGTAGTGAGAGGTTGGACATTCTCTTACTAGAAAGATGAGTCATTATCCACTTCGACAGAATCAAATATGTACTCAAAAGTCTCAAATTGAAATCCCATTTTCAGATTTTTGGTTAATATTTTGAATTACTATTTGTGTTCCCATGTTTGTTAAATTTTGGGTATCCAACATTAAAATTAAACTTTATATTTAGCAGTTTAAATCTCATACATGATTTACAAGCTATTAAACACTTCACTCAATACTTATCCGAAAAAGAAAGGCTTTGTGGTTTGTAGGTTATCACATGTTTGGCTCAAAAGTTATCAAGATACTTTGCAAGTATAAAATATAATAAAAATAAATGAGGGTAAATCGTAATCAAATATAATAAGATCTAGAGATGAAAATAATATTGTTTAAGTAAATTTGATGATATTGGGAGAACACTTTCTTAGAGATAGAAGAAATGTAGAGTTGTATTATTCCTGAATAATCATGGCCCCTTTACAGCATTATGGTATCATTTATATAATATGGGACCCTCCTCAAAATAATAAAAATAGTACAAAATTACGTAATATCTCCTTAGTGGGGACGGTGAATTTAAACTGCGTTGTTCCTATCCTCACGCCTAACTCGTCGTACATCCACTAGTCGTATCCAATAACACGGAGACGTCGAAGGTCGAATTCGACCCCATATAGATAGTCCCTTCGTTCGTTGGGAGATGCATTGGGAAGTGTCCCCAAGGGACAGAACTGCAAACCTTGTTTTGTGAGAATTTGACCTTACTCGACGGCGGTAACGTGAATGAGATGAAATATATGAGATTGTTGGGCTACTGACGCGTGACTTCCTCTTCAGAATGATGTTATTGCCTGCGCGCGTCATTATTATACCTATTCCTGAGACGGTTCAGAGGGTGATCTGACGTTCGGTTTCCCGCGCCCTTTTCGAATTATGCTTCTTCGATTTTTGCACCACCCAACCCTATAAATAGGGGAAGGGTTCAACCTAATTTATCTTTCGATCCCCTTTGCAAACACCTTCTGGCTTCTCTCGTTGTTTTCCTTCCCAAATAACCGTTCTTTCATTTGAGACTCCTCTGTTTCGTAGAAGTCACCCTTCCCGCTGTTTATACCACATTTCTTGAACGGAAATCATGGCAAAGTGTCGCCAAGATAACAAAAAAGCTAAAGACACCGCCCCATATAGGGTACCGCCTTCCTCCGGCGGCGAAGAGGAGGAAGTGGAAAAGGCTCTTGTTCCTCTTACTGTGGAAAATGTGGTGCCAAAGGAACTTCTCTTTCGGGATGACTTCAAAAGTCCTTGCCCCGCTCTTCCTTGGGAACACAGTGAACTGATGCAAAATCATTTAAACGACCTTCGTTCAGCACATAACATTCCGGCTCATGTGGAAATGGTTCTGGCGGGAACAAATTACACAAACATGCACATATCGGGATATTGCACAATTTATGAATACCCATTCTTGATCAGTTACAGTCTCCCCATTTATCCTTTGGCGGAGGAGTTTTGCCAATTTTACAACGTGTGCCCGACCTAGTGAACCCCCTATACCTTTGAAGGTGTGCAGGATTCTAACTACGTACGCGGAGCGGGCTGGGTGCGAATTCTCTGTTCATCATCATTTGCACTTGTTTAATACTGGTTACCTGAGAGGTACTATGGAACACTTGAAGAGCCGTGGCTCAAAAGGGTTGGTAGTCAAGACCGATGAAAAATCCAGCCGTGGCTTCTGGCATAGATATTTTTTGTCAAAACGGAACAACTGGTATCCAACCCTGACAGATTCCCAGAGAAATGGAATTCAGAACGTAAGTGTCTCCGTTTGTCAAATTTCTCGTTTGTATGCGGCCTTGACCTGCTTGTGTTGATAGGTCGAAGCGCTCCCAGGCAGAGAGCGTCTATTTTAGCCTCAACTAGATCAGACACCGATTCTGACAGTGAAGACCTAGTTTGCGATTCAGTCCACGAAGGTGTTTCTGTAGCTTCTCTACAGGACGTCGCGGCTGTGGCGGTGACTCCAAGCGAAGGTACCTCTCCAGTACCGTCTCCGCAACCCGTGGATGAAATATCTGAAGGCATGGAGCCACCAGAGAGAAAAAGGCAGAGATTGATAACGGGCAAGTCGGTAGTGATTGAGGACGAGAGGGTTAGCACGCCCCACCTAGGGCATAGGCCCATTTTCATGGCTGATGCTATTCGTTCGGGGAGGTCGGCCCCTCAAGTGAGTGCAGCCACTGAGGCCAGCCCAGTACGAGTCATGGAGGATGGTTCGATGCTTGCTGTTGGCGAGGTGGTGACGATGTTGAGGGAGCGGACCCTGACACTGCCCATGAAGATGTGGATGGGGTAGCAAGGGGTCTGACCTATGTGGAGATGACGGCGGGCAGATCCAATCACCGAATTATGATCCCAGGATGCTACTATTTGTTACAACATAGTGAGCCGGCGACAATAGACATGACCTTGTTGTGTGCGACCCCTGGGCTTGAGATGCTAAGAGGCGTCGGTGATGGGGAGCTATCTCAAAGGGTAGTCGGCGCGGCTTTGCAGGTACTTTTTCGTATTCCTTGTGTGTCGTGAGGCTAGTTTTGATGCGTACTGACTCGTCTCTTTCTTTATTTTAGACTCTCATCTTGGAGGTAGAGCGGAGGCGGCGTGTGCAGCGAAAGGCGACCATTTATAATATAATGGTGAAGAAATACAAGAAGTTCCGCGCCAAGCATCAGACGACTGTGGATTTGCTCAAGCAAGACTTCAAACTTTGGGTGTTCCGAAATGGTCTTAAGCAATTGGAGGAGCAGTTAAAGCGCAGAGCGGCTGAACTGGAAATGACAGACAAGGGGTTGATGGCGGCGGTGACTTGGAATAGTGATCTGGAGTCACTCCTCAAGTCAAGGGAAGATGAATTGGAGCTTAGTTGGGGATTAGTGGCGGAGGTCGCTGACCTGCACCGTACGGTTACGGACTTGACTGTCGAACTTGAGGCTAAAGCGACTGAAATTAAAGCTCTTAGCTAGCTGCCTTATCGAGGCCTGGGGACGCATGTCGGGATGCTCACGAGAAGTGGGTATATGTGGAGGCCCGACTGGATGTGCTTAAGGAATATATTGTTGCGGGCCACACTACTAAGGAGAAGGTTCAAAGGCAACATCACGTGGCTCGTACCACCCGCGCTACCTGTGGGTACAGTTCTGACTCCCCTTATCAGGAGGGCTATACCTTTGAGGACGTCAACCTGCTTGAGTCCGACTCTTGGTATACCGTAGCTTATCGACGTGGGGGCGACGACGGACAGGATGGATGGCACACAAGGGGAGACGAACGAAATGGTGAAGCTCCTTAGAAGTTGTATATACTTTGCTTATTTTTGAATGTAATAGGGACCCTTTACAAGGTCGGATGTAAATATATTTTTTAATAATAGTTAAAATCATACTTTTGCTGCTATTCATCTCCTTTTGTCTCTTTGTTTTTTGGCACCTCTTTTCCGTCGAGTGGGTACTCGTTTACTTGTAGAAATTTTATTGTGTTTCTGAATGTTGTCTAAGTGTTATCTGCCAATATGATGCGTCTTCGACTATTGTCGGAGCGCTTATCTATCATGATCGATCTAGTTCGACACTAAATGGTGGTGGCCTTGGTCGATGGTGATATTATTTCGACTTTCGTCGGTGTGTCATTTTTCGTAGTCGAACTAAGTCGATGCTTAATGTAACTTCGACAATCGTCGAGTTATTTTCTTTTCGTAGTCGAGCTAGGTTGATGTTCTAACGATGATCGCCTTAGCCGTTAATGATGTTCGACTGGCGTCAAATTATTTATTAGTCGTGGTCGAGCTTTGTCGATGCTTTATGATGATGGTCTTAGCCTATATTAATGTTCGAGTGGCGTCGAATTATTTATTGGCCGTGGTCGAGCTTTTTCGATACTTTATGGCGATGGCCTTAGCTTGTAATAATGTTCGACTGGCGTCGAATTATTTATTATTCATGTTCGAGCTTTATCGACGCTTTATGGTGATGGCCTTAGCCTGTAATAATGTTCGACTGGCGTCGAATTATTTATTGGTTGTGGTCGAGCTTTGTCCATGCTTTATGGAAATGACCTTAGCCGTTTCTACAATGGATATCGTGGCCTTAGCCTGTGAGAAGGCACGAGAGAAAATATGATATGTATTAATATGGTGTGTGTTCAATACAATACAAGAGGTCCTTATTTATAGCTATACTATACAAGGATATTCTACTCCTATTCCAATGTGGGACAAGACAACATATCTAACACTCCCCTTCAAGCCGGTGCATACACATCATATGTACCGAGCTTGTTACACATGTAACTAATACGAGAACCAGTTAGAGACTTAGTGAAAATATCTGCTAGTTGATCATTCGACTTTACAAACTTTGTAACAATATCTCCTGAAAGTATTTTTTTCTCTGACAAAGTGACAGTCGATCTCAATGTGTTTAGTCCTCTCATGGAACACGGATTTGACGCAATATGAAGAGCAGCTTGGTTATCATACTACTTCCATCCTGCTGATTTCTCTGAACTTTAACTCCTTGAAAAACTGCTTGACCCAAACTGACTCACACGTTGCCATAGCCAAGGCCCGATATTCTTCTTCGGCGCTAGATCGAGCAACTACATTTTGTTTCTTCCTCTTCCCACGAGACCAAATTACCTCTTACTAGAACACAATATTCAGATGTAGATCGTCTATCAGAAGGTGATCCACTAAATCAGCATCTGTGTACCCAATCTGCTCGTGGCCTCGATCCTCAAATAGTAATCCTTTGCCTGGAGCTGATTTTATATACGAAGAATACGAACAACTGCATCCCAGTGACTATCATAGGGAGAATCCATAAAATGACTTACAACACTCACCGAAAAAGAAATGTCAGGTGTAGTTACTGTGAGATAATTCAATTTTCCAACCAACCTCCTATATCTCGTAAGGTCTCTAAGAGGCTCCCCCTATCCAGGTAGAAACTTGGCATTCAGATCCATAGGAGAGTCAATAGGTCTGCAACCCATCATTCCAGTCTCCTCAAGAATGTCTAAGGCATACTTCCGCTGTGAAATAACAATACCTGAGCTAGACTGAGCGACCTCAATACCTAGAAAATACTTCAGTCTGGCCAAATCCTTAGTTAGGAAGTTTTGAAAGAGATGTTGCTTCAGAATTAGTAATATATCCTGATCGTTTCTAGTAATAACAATATCATCAACATAAATCACCAGATAAATACATAGATTTGGAGCAGAATGTTGATAAAACACAGTGATCAGCCTCACTACGAGTCTGCTGAACTCTTGAATAATGTGCTGAACTTACCAAACCATGCTCGATAAGACTGTTTCAAACCATATAGTGACTTGCGCAATCTGTATATACAACCATTAAACTCCCCCTGAGCAACAAAACCAGGTGGTTGCTCCATATAAACTTCCTCTTCAATATCACTGTGGAGAAAAGCATTCTTAATGTCTAACTGATAAAGAGGCCAATGACGTACAACAGCCATGGACAAAAAAAAAAGATGAACAGATGCTACTTTAGCCATGGGAGAGAAAGTATCACTATTATCAAGCCAAAAAATCTGAGTATATCCTTTTTCAACAAGACGAGCCTTAAGCCGATCAACCTGGCCATCCGGGCCGACTTTGACTGCATAAACTCAACGACAACCAACACTAGACTTACCTGCAGGAAGAGGAACAAGCTCCCAAGTGCTACTTGCATGTGAAGCAGACATCTCGTCAATCATAGCATGTTGCCATCTAGGATGAGATAGAAACAGTGGACAAAGAAGATATAAAAGCATAATGAGGTGACGATAGACGATGATAACTTAGGCTAACATAGTGGGGATCAGGATTAAATGTGGACCGTACACCTTTGCGGAGTGCAATTGGTTGACTAAGAGGAGACAAGTCCACAGTAGGTGCAGAATCTGATGCAGGACGTGATTCACCGGGGCGTGATGCTGGATGTGGACGACGATGATAAGTTAAGAGTGGCGGAGCTGCAAAAGGTTGAACTAGATTATGTGAAGCAATTGGACCTGGAGCTATAGATTGTGGAATGAGAGCTATAGGTGGTGGATCCGAAGATGTAGAGGAAGATGGATGGGAGATAGTGATTGAATCTCCAAAATAAGGGACCGGTAGTACCTCAGAAATATCTAAGTGATTACCTGGACCTGTGAAGTATGATTGGGTTTCAAAGAAGGTAACATCGGCAGACATAAGGTACAGTTGGAGGTCAGGATAATAACATCGATACCCCTTTCGTGTTCTCGAAAAACCAGGAAATACACACGTAAGAGCACATGGAGCTAACTTATCTGTTCCTGGAGTAAGGTTATGCACAAAACAAGTGCTTCCAAAGACACGGGGTGGAAGAGAGAACAAAGGTAACTGGGGGAACATAATAGAGAATCGGACTTGGTTCTGGATAGCTGAAGATGGCATACCATTAACAAGATAGCAAGATGTAAGAACTGCATCCCCCAAAAAATGCAACGGAGCATGAGATTGTATGACGAGCAGTTTCAATAAGATGTCTATTCTTTCTTTCAGCTACCCTATTTGTTGAGATGTGTACGGACAAGATGTTTGATGAATAATCTCATGAGATTTCATAAACTGCTGAAATGGGAAAGACAAATGCTCTCGGGCATTATCACAACGAAATGTGCGAATAGAAACCCCAAATTGATTTTGAATTTCAGCGTGAAAGGTCTGAAATATAGAAAACAACTCATATTATTTTTTTTATCAAAAATATCCAGGTGAACCTAGAACAGTCATCAATGAAACTAACAAAGTAGCGGAATCCTAAGGTAGAACTGACCCGACTAGGACCCCAAACATCTGAATGGACTAAAGTAAAAGGTGACTCTGCTCGATTATCAATACGCTGAGGAAAATGAGAGCGAGTATGCTTACCGAGCTGACAAGACTCATACTCTAGAGATGACAAGTGAGATAATTCTCAAGTTTTGTCAAACTAGGATGTCACAATCGTTTATGTAATAAATCTGGTGAATCGGCAACATGACAAGTTGTTGAAGGAAGACAAGATGTGAGTCCATGTGATTTAGCGAGGATAAGGTAATAAAGTCCATTTGATTCATGCCCGGTACCAATGATTCGCCCTGTACTATGTTCCTGTATAAAATCATAGTCATCAAGAAATAAAACGGCACATTTAAGTGATTTGGCTAGGCGACTAACAACTATGAGATTAAAAGGACTAATCGACATAAAGAACTGAATCTAAAGGTAAGAAAGGAATTGGGCATGATTGACCTATTGCAGTTGCCATGGTTTGAAACCCATTGGTCATTGTGACTCTTGGAAGGGATTGAGAATACGAAAGAGTAGTGAAAAGAGATTTGTTACCAGAAGTATGATCTGATGCATCTGAATCAATGACCCAAGACTCAGAGGATGAATATTGAGAGGCACAAGTCACGCTATTACCTGTCTGAACAACAGAAGCTATCTCAGAAGATGTCTGCTTACCTGTTTTGTACTGAAGAAACTCAAAATAATCCACTAAAGAAACCATCCGACTATTTAAAGCATCAGTTCCCATGTCGCTACAATTAATAGTAGTAGGGTTAACCTAAAATAGTGAAAGTTAGTAACTCTTTTGGGAAAACTGAAGAAATCACTGAGAAAATACTGTTTATAGCAGGAAAACAGAACACTGTTCTACACCGAAAAATAATGTTCACTTCAGAAATACTGTAACTCTCAGATTATTACTGTAGCAATCAAAATAAATTCAAAACGGTCGGAATGAAATATAAACAAAAGGGGTAGGATCGGAATTAACAAACGACCCAACTATTCTGAAGGAAATTTTTCAAAAAATGGCTGGAAGTCCACTTTTGAAATCACTATTCGTGCTGAAAAATTATAAAAATGGTCGGAATTTTGTGTAACCTAGATAGGTAGGCTCGAAATTTCAAGCGATCAATCTGTCCTGAAGAGTCATCGCCAAAAAGTATCCGGAAGGTGGCCCACGCGATGTCGGTACTTTGCCGGAAAATTTCTTCGGACAGCTACACCACCAGATATTTCCACTGCAGTTTGGTCACTGGACAGTGACTACTCTTGTAGTAGTGTTGGATTTTTTAAACAACACTGATAGAGACAAAGTAGACAAAACAACTTTGAAAGTCGCCGGAAAAGGGTTCTGGTGACTGATTTCACTTCCCGGAATCGCTGGAATTTATGCACAGCGATAAATCTCTCGCAATAGCTTTGATCCCATGTGAGAAGGCACGGGAGAAAATATGTTGTGTGTTCAATGCAATACAAGAGGTCCTTATTCATAACTATACTATCCAAGGATGTTCTGCTCCTATTCCAATATGGGACAAGATTACATATCTAACATAGCCGATTATACTATGGAGGTCGCGGCCTTAGCTGTTTATAAAATGAAGATCATGGCCATAGACGTTTATACAATGGAGATCGTGGCCTAAACCGTATATACAATGTAGATCGTGGTCTTAGCCGTTTATATAATGGAGATCATGGCCGTAGCCGTTTATATAATGAAGATCGTGGCCGTAGCCATTTATACAATGGAGATTGTGGTTGTGGCCATTTATAGAATAGAGATCGTGCTGGTCCAGTCCCTTTATCATATCGGCCTGGAGAGCACGTCGAGCAGCTGGTATGATAAACTTGGCCACAAATACTTCCAGGTGTCCCCTCCGCCGCCTCGTTAAAAACCTTCCCGAGAAAACTCTATTGGGACAACACTCGGGTAAGGGAAAAGAGTATGACTCGGGAGACACCTTTTAGAAATGGAAGTACTTGAGGTGGGTGATGTTCCACTTGTTTTGGAGTGCTTTTCTCTCCATTGTTTCCAACTGGAACGCTCATTTACTTGCTGCCGCTGTGATTTTGTATGGTCTGTCCCAATTGGTGCCCAGTTTTCCTTCGCTCGGATCCTTTGATGCCAATATTTTTGCTTTGAGGACGTAGTCTCCCACTTTGAGCTTATTTTGGCTTTCTTGTTGTAGTACCTTTCGACCGGTTGTTTTTGGCCGATATTCTTATGTGGGTCATATCTCTTCTTTCCTAAGCCTCGTCGAGGTCTTGAAGTCTATTCGTGTCATTCTTATCTCAGTTGGTGTTTAAATACCTCAGGCTTGGTTCTCTGACTTCGACGGGTATGACTACATCGGTTCCATAGACCAGTGGGTACGGTGTTTCTCCCGTGCTGGATTTTGGTGTGGTCCGGTGTGCCCACAACACTTCCGGTAGTAGCTCGGGCCATAGCCCTTTGGCTCATTCGAGTTTCTTTTTCAGTATGTTTAGTATTGTTTTGTTGAAAGATTCTGCTTGGGCGTTGGCAGGGGGGGTGATATGGTGTGGAGAGTATTCGCTTAATGTGCCATTTATCCAAGAAATCTGTCGTCTTTTTGCTAATGAGCTGTGGACCGTTGTCGCAGTTGATTTCTTTGGGGATGCCAGGACAGCCAACTCAAATGCTAAATTAAATCTCATTTTATCACCTTTAAAATACAGAATTTTTCCTTCATTATTTAGAAAATTTAAGGAATAAGAGTTTCAAATCAAATTTAAAAGTTAAGAAATTAACACAATACTTTAAACCATCCCAGAACCCCGTGTTACAAGTGCATGAGCATCTAGTGATAAGAGAAATAAAATACAACATCTGCCCGAAATACGATGGACGGAAAGTAAATACAAAAAGAAGGAAGGGACTACTCTAGATGCGGCCAACTCGAATGATGCAACTCACCTAGTCCCAGAATCATCCGCGTTGTTGTGCCTAGCAGACCACTGGAGTCACATATACTTGTGCAGCAAAATGCACAACAAGTGTAGTATGAGTACAAAAATAACGTGTATCCAATGAGTGTCCCGCCTAATCTCGAAGGGGTAGAGACGAGATGGTCAACTTTGACACTTTCTGATAGTCCAATGATTATTTATCCTTAGCATATGTACCAAACAGTGGATTTATTTAATAAACATTATTTTTAATCTAGATAAAGGAAATACGTAAGCACATAATTCTTTCGTAGGAAAGTTTCTGAAATTCCCTTTCATTATTAACAAAATGATTTTGAGCCAGAGTGAGGCATGTAACAAGTTAAATAAGTTCCCAGGCAGCAATAAAAGCATGCGCAAATCACACCGAGGCGACGGCTCGATCCAACAGAAACAAATGTGCACTTGCTGAGGGTCGACGGTGTGTCTGTAAATACATCTATTAATCTACCTAGGCGTTCGGTCACACACAGACAAACAATCAGTCAAGAAGTCAACATGGAGAAAATATCCAAGAAAGACCAATTCTTTTTAATAATTTGAGAAAACGAAGCTTAAGTCTTTTTAGAAATCCATTTATTATTTTAATATGATTTAAGCAATTCAAGAAATTAATGGGTACACAATTAATTCAAGTATAACATGCTTTTGGGTCCTAGACTACTTGGTCAATAGCATAATAGTAGCTATGCATGGACTCTCGTCGCCTCGTGCATACGTAGCCCCCGAAAATAGGAACACATAAAAAGTTTAACTTACCTATGGGGTAAATTCCCCCTCACAAGATTAGAAAGGAGACTCGCCTCACTCCGAAGACTCATTACCGGCATTCTACATTATTCCGGAAGCTCAAATTAATGCACAATTCTCCAAAACTATCCAATAATCATACAAATCCAATAATATATGCTCATTTATACTTTACAACCCAATATATAACAATTTCTAACCCCGAACGAGAAGTCAACAAAAATGCCCTTGGGCCCACGTGCCCAGAATCCAAATTTCTCGAAGATAAAGTTTACCCATGAACTCACGAACTCAAATATATGATATTATCTTAATTCCATACTCAAAACCGTGGTCAAATCCCAAGAACACAATATTTCTAGGTCTTCCTCTAACCCTCACTTTTCTAACCATTTTCATACTAAAATCCATACATAATTAATGTATTTAACTCATAATAGGTAGAAATAACTTACCTTAACATTTTGATGAAGATCCTCTCTTGAATCCTCTCAAAAATTGCCAAAGCCATGAAAAATGGGAGAAATGAACTCCCAATCACGATTTTAAAAGAAGCCTAATGCCCAACATTTTTTGCTTCAGCAGAACCCTGTCCGCTTTCGCGATCCTACTTCTGTTGACCGCTTGCCGCTTCTGCGGCATCCACTCCGGGCCTTTCGCTTCTACGGTTCGCCTATCGCTTCTGCAGTTCGCCTACCGCTTCTGCGGTTCCGCATCAGCAGATCAAGGGCCTCTTCTGAGGTCCTGGTTGCCCTCGCCCTCGTCCGCTCTACGGCTTCTTTTTCACTTCTGAGAGGCCGCTTCTGCGGTCCCGTTTCCAAAAAAGCGGAAATAGCAGATACCAGCTGCTTCATTTTTTCTAAAAATCCATTTTTGATCCGTTAACCACCCGGAATCCATCCGAGGCCCCCGGGACCTATACCAACCTTACCAACCAATCCCAAAACACATTGCAGACTTGATCAATGCCTCAAATCATATCAAACAACGCTAAAATCATCAATCGACCTCCAGTCCATGCTTTATGAACTTTGAACTTTCCAACTTCCACTTCCGATGTTTAAACTTATCAAATCACATCCGATTAATCTCAAATTTTGCACACAAGTCATATTTGACATTACAGACCTACTCCAACTTCCAGAATCAGATTTCAACCCTGATATAAAAAAATTCCACTTCCGGTCAAACTTCTCAAAAACCTCCAAATTTCTATCTTTAGCCAAATGGCTTCAAAACGACCTACAAACCTCCAAATTCACTTTCAATCGCGCTCCTAACTCCAGAATCACCAGACGGAGCTACTCCCAATCTCAGAATTCGAAACGGACAACAATAAGGCTGAAATGCACTTCAAGCCAAACTAAAGAAATTTCTTCCAAAATGCTATCTTCCACAATAGGCACCAAAATGCTCCCTGGTTATCCAAAACCCAAACCGGGCATACTCTAAAGTTCGATATCATCATATGAACCTCCTGGAATCTTCAGATCCCGATTCCGTGGTCATTTACTCAAAAATCCTATCATAGTTCACTCTTTCAACTTTAAGCTTCTGAAATGAGAATTTTCATTTAGATTTAACTCCGATATTTCTTAATTCCAATGCCGACCATGCGAACAACTCACAATACCTGAAATGAATCTGCTCATGGCCTCAGACTGCCGAACGACGCGCTAGAGATCAAAACAATCGATCGGGTAGTTACATTCTCTCCCACCTAAACATAAGTTCGTCCTCGAACGTGCTGAGAACTATACTTATGTAGTCTGAAATCACTGTCTAGCACCTCATGCACCTTCTCGTGCTACCACAACTTAGCTGAGCATATTAGCTTGATAAATTCTAAAGATATCCCCTTTTATTCAGGCAAATAAGCCTTAGAGCCCAATTCCAACATCCGAAATTCTATGCCAGGCCTATTTTCATCATAGGATCACCAAATCATTCACTGCACACTGTACCCAACATGGCTGCATAACCTTTCTGAATTCTCACTTGTATCACTTTACTCATAGGACCACAATAACATTTTTCTGATCAACTTAGCCAAATATTCAACGAATCAGATGATCCCATTGCACCTCATGACCTACATAGGTCTTGCTCTAACTTCTATAACAATAACATGACAGAAGAGATACGCCAAAATTCATAACCAACTGCTGAATCGACAAATCATTGAGTCTATACCTATGACAAGAATCATTACCACATTGTGAACAAAATAACGAGCTCTGCTATTTAATATACTTCATATAGTCAGATTGCACTGATCCTAAATTCCATAATCTCGTATCACCCAATACGAACTGCTCAGACAATAAGCCACTCCGAACGCGATCAAAAGTCTCATATGATGCCATAATGTGCCAATAGCCCACTAATCTGAACACAACATAGATAGGAAATCGAACTCTGGAAGGAATTACCTAACCCCCGCACTAAAACGGACTTTCCTTAGAATATAGAAAACGAAACACACAAAAATAGCATATAGAAAACCAGACTTGACATCGCACTGTTGTGGCGCGCAACCCGATCCAAATAACATACCCATGGAGGTGTGCCACCCGATCCACACATAGATCTTATAAAAAGAGATTGAGCTTCGAGCTAAATCTGCTCATTAAATAAAAATATGGAATTTCGATCGCAAGCACGCTAAGTGCATAATACCATCCCTGAGAAAAACACACAACGCCATGGGCTACAAAACTCAAGCACAACGAAGGTGCGATACAAGATCTGAATCTCAAGAGTTATTTGCTCACATAACATCATCTCCACGCGGAACCTTAACATATAAGAATTTACCAAGCTGTTTCACAATTCATACAGCGTAATACATCATTACCTTGAATAGCTGATGACAAAATAACACCCTGACTGTCCCTCCATAGCAAACGTTCGCTGAAACAAACACAACTGGCCTGATATAAAGCCATGTTCACAAATAAATCAATCCCCTAATCTCAAGCCGATTTCTGATTGTACCAACTTGGCTAATTACCTTTCAAAGGTCCATAGTAATTCCCTTTTTGCCTCATAACACGTAAGAACAAGCATCATCACCTGAGCAGCCTCCTCTGTTAATAACCCAATAAACAGAATGCCCTTCAGGCATAAATTCTCAAATTAATAATATTACCACCATCCTCATACTTGGTTCAAATCTTTAGCCAATCAAGTGACTGTAGGCCACACTTATACAATCTTCCCGTGGGACACTCTCCCACAATCTTTCGGAATAAATAACAGTCCGCACATCTATCCCACCGGACGCACTGACGCTGAAAGTGATCAAGAATCCTCAACCAAGTACAAAGCCTCTTTTACAACACATCAATCTCAGGTAACGATGAAGACAATACCAATTTACTCTAATCATTCAACCCCTTCCTTGCTCATCTGAGCCCGTGACATCCTTTTCAACACCAGACTGCAACCTCGATTGTCGCTTTACATTTCTATACCTCTCACCACACCCATTCGTGCCAATATATGATAGGACATGATTTTCATCATAACTTCAAAATAATTAATATTTTAACACTTCATCGCATATGAACTTTTCACTTAGCTCACTTCAGGAAAATCATAGCAACACACGGGCAACTTTCCATAACTGTAGGATATACAAATCTGCAAGTAGTGGTCCAAGGCACCACAGCCCTTCGGAAATTCGCTTCCACTTAACAAGCCATAGCCGAAGAATGCTTCTGAATAATATCAATTACGGCGACCGACAAGCCTCACACATACCGCTACAAATCATACATATAACTTAATCATGCGGAATGAATTGATCGCTGGCCCCAATATGAAAATTCAACTATGGCTAATAATTCTACCTTCTTCAAATTTATCTTTGCTTGCCTTAGAAATAATACTAATTCTATTCAACACATAACATACTCCAACTGCACTCACCCCGAGTGACCCTGACTCATGGGACCATGCTGTCTCAAATACCACAACTATTTCATATCTCTCAATTGCTACACCACAAGTAAAAATATCATAGAACATTCTGGGAACCTTCTCATAAGTTTTTACAAACCTTGATCTTAACTGTACTCATAGGCTCGAAATCATTAGGCACCACACTTTAACTTCTGAATTCACTAGGACCATTATTGAGAGTCACCCGCTCTGACTTGGTCCCGAATATAATTCACCCCATAGATCTTATAACATACGAATACCCTCTTGGCGAAGCACCCGGTGAAATCCCTTCCTCTGGAACCTGCATTTATACAAGGCCTAAATCCTGAACCTTTTTCCCAGTCTGAACATGAGCCAACAAGGCCAACCATCACATGCCCCCAACAGTTCATTTGATCAAATTACCACTTATGGTCTTTTCTCATAGCTGAAATAACCCACCAATATGCTAATAACCAGAAATCACGCAAGTAGTGAATCATATAGCCTTATCATAAGCTGTGGCACTCTCTCACTTAGCTTGAAACCATCATTACATAATTCAAGAGTTCGCCCGACCTATTTACCTCTTATTGACACAACCTCACACCATAAATTATCAAAATTTCTAAGAATCTTCCTGTAAATCCCCATCTTTCATATTCTGAGTCATCATCCACATTCCCACGGTCGATCTCTTTGTTTAACTATCAATATAATTCTTTGCAAATGGTTCGCCAACCACGCGACCGCTAACCTGCTCACGGGGAATAACCCATCTAGGGGAAACACCTCCCAACATCTTCCCATACCGCTGCATGGAATACATTCACTATGACACCAATAGCATATCCAGAGTCCGAGCTCACCTTCCTGCTGCACAAATCCATTCGCCCCTCGCGGACATCAATTAAATATGCGGCAACACCCTTCCAATTCAGGGTTATGTTGCACCCTCCTCTATTTCAAGCAGCTCATTTCCGCCATATCAATCTTCTATCGCATAATAGCCCATGCTTTACATCATACCCGTAGGCTTCAATCACAAATCATTAAAATCCCCAATTTGATCCAAACTCTCCTTAAGGCGCGTAGCCTTCCTACTACCAAGCCCGTATGCAACACCCGCCACTCTCCCACTTTGGCAAAACTCGTCTTTGTAATTGGCCACTCGACCTTGCTTCTCATACTTGGCCTTCTAGAAATTTTAAACACTTCCTGACACTTCCCACATGTCTTTCCTCATACATTGCTGCTCAATTGTTGCCTTAAATAAAACCTATCTTTGTGGCACTTGAACCTACAATAGCTGCTAATTTTAAGCCTTTCCAAAGATCATCTTTATCGATTCGTCAACATTAAAAATTCTGATTCGACCTTGAACCACTGCACCATGCAACAACTGACAGTCGTATCTCCAATACTATTTCATAATATCCTGCCATAAAGGCAAATTGTAGCAGATTATAACATCGACGAACTTGGTACGTTCCAATAGGACCACGACACCCCATCATAGAAGAAAAGCTCTACCACTCTTGCAAATGTCAAGTCTCATTACTGTTACTAGCCCACATATGACCATTCTCAATCTGATTGCCTTTTCCATTACCGGAAATAAAATATTGAATCCCTTGATTACACACTGAGTACACCTACCTTCAATTAATCCACTGCCCTAATACGTGGGTAAACATTCTACCATCATAACAACATTGCGGAAAATCGCTCATGAGCATCATGGAAACCTGTGCCTAGCCTCAAGGCTCTTTGAAGTCCTGTTACTGAGCTAAACAATAGAATACCCTTCCATAAAGTGACTATAATAGTCTGATCAACTATACCGAGAAAGACACCTCGCATCGCATTTGTAGTACCATTTCAATTTTTTAAATTATTGATTTCTAGCAAGATCTCGCGTCGCATAAGATTGAGTAGGAAGGAATCAAAGGCATAAGCCTCAAAGGAATCGAACCGCACGACAAGGAAATCAAGAATGAAAGCTTCAGCAGAACCCTGTCCGCTTTTACGGTCCCGCTTCTACAGACTGCTTGCCGCTTCAGCGGCTCCCATCCACTCCAGGCCTTCCGCTTCTATGGTCCTCCTACCGCTTTTGCGGTTTTGCATCAGCGTATCAAGGGTCGCTTCTGCGGTCCTAGTTTCCCTCGCCCTCATCCGCTTCTACGGCTTCTTTTTTGCTTCTGCGGGGCCACTTTTTCAAGGCCGCTTCTGCGTTCCCATTTCTGCAGAAGTGGAAATACCAGATACCAGCTGCTTTAGTTTTTACTAAAAGTCCATTTTTGATCCGTTAACGGCCCGAAATCCACCCGAGACCCCCGGCACCTCAACCAAACCTACCAACCAATCCCAAAACACATTTTGGAGTTTCTAAAGGCCTCAAATCACATCAAACAATGCTAAAATCATCAGTCGACCTCCAATCCAAGCTTAATGAACATTGAACTTTCCAAATTCTACTTTCGATTTTTAAACTTATCAAATCATGTCCGATTGACATAAAATTTTGCAAACAAGTTATATTTGACATTACAGACCTACTCAACTTCTAGAATCGGATTCCGGACCCGATATCAAAAAGTCCACTTCCGGTCAAACTTCTCAAAAATCTCCAAATTTCTATCTTTAGTCAAATGGCTTCAAAACGACCTACAGACCTCCGAATTCACTTCTGATCGCGCTCCCTACTCTAGAATCACCATACGGAGCTACTCCAGTCTCAAAATTCCAAACAGATATCGATAAACGCTGAAATGCACTTCAAGCCAAACTTATGAAATTTCTTCCAAAATGCTAACTTCCACAATAGGCTCCAAGATGCTCCCAGGTTTTCCAAAACCTGAACCGGGAATGTTCCAAAGTCCAATATTATCATACGAACCTGTTGGAACCTTCAGATCCCGATTCCAAAGTCATTTACTCAAAAATCCAATCCTAGTTCATTCTTTCAACTTTAAGCTTCTGAAATAAGAATTTTCATTTAAATTTAACTCCGATCTTTCTGAATTCCAATTTCGACCATGCGAACATGTCACAATACCTTAAATTAAGCTGCTCATGGCCTCAGACTGCTGAACGACACGCTAGGGATCAAAACGACCGGTCGGATCATTACAAAGATAATTACTTCCTATTCGCGTATCTTTACGTACGCACCTGCTTCCACCCATTTGGGAAAATGGTCAGTTAAAACTAACAAAAATCGTATATTTCCTCATCCCGTTGGTAGGGGGCCGACTATGTCCAACCCCCATTTGATGAAGGGCCATGGTGAGGTGACTAAGTGTAGAGGTTCTCCCGGTTAGTGTATCATGGGGGCTTACTTTTGCATTATTCGCACCGACGAACGTATTCCGTTGCCTCATTTTTCATAGTGGGCCAGTAATAAACAGCTCGAATGATGCAGCAAACGAGGGTGCGATTACCTATATGGGTTCCACAATGACCCTCGTGTACCTCTTCAAGCACTTGCCTTATTTGGTGCATCCCTAGGCACTTGGCTAGGGGTCTGCTAAACGTCCTATTATAGAGGTCATGGTTTATTAGGTAGTACCGAGCAGCTTGTATGCTGAGCTTCTTTGCTTCTTCTTTATCAAGTGGGAGTTTCCAATTATGCATATAGGATACAAACTGGTTGCGCCAGTCCCAAGTAAGTTTTAAAGAGAGTACCTCAATATGATCGAAGGCTAAATGGAGGAGGGTGACCATACTTTCTCTATTGATAATTTTCGTGGCCGCAACCAATTTTGCTAAGCCGTCCGCTTTGATATTCTGTGCCCTCGAAATTTTCTCAAAACGGCACTCGTTGAACTCAATCATTAATTTGGGGATTTTTGATTGGTACTTTTGTAGCCTCTACTCCTTGATTTGGTAAGTCCCAATGACCTGGTTTACTACGAATTGGGAGTTGCAATAGAGAATGATCCGCCGAGCTTCGTATTTGACGGCTAATTTCATACCTTCCTTTTCGCTGACCAATACTGCGCTAACAGCAACTTCAGATATCTCCAAATATACCAGCAGGGGCTCGCATAGGTTCACTTTGACGAGAAGCGGTGGCGAAGATAGATATGCTTTCAGTTTTCTCAAAGTTTCGATACATTCCTCGTTCCACTGTAACCCGTTATCTTTTCGCAACACATTGAAAAACTTGTGGCACCTATCAGAGGACCACGAGATAAATCTGGATAGGGCGGCTATTCGCCTAGTTAGCTTTTGCACCTATTTTTTGCTATTCAAAATCTCAGGTATTGCGTCTATTGCTTTGATATGGTATGGGTTGACCTCGATACCCCATTTTGATACGAGGAAACCCAAGAACTTCTCTAAGGCCACACCAAAAGCATATGTTTTTGGGTTCAGCTTCATCCCGTATCGTCTCGATATTTCGAAGGCTTCCTTCAGATGACCGATGTGGTCTTATTTCTTTGCCAACTTTACCAAACTATCATCGATATAGACCTCCATGGTCTCACCGAGCTGTTCCTTGAACATTTTGGTGACTAGTCTTTGATACGTTACCCTTGAATTTTAAGTCCGAAGGGCATCACCTTGTAGCAATAGTTTCTTGGTAGGTGATGAAAGTTGTCTTTTCTTGGTCCTCCTTAGCCATCATGATTTTATTGTAACCGGAGTAGGTGTCCAAGAAGCTGAGTACTTCATGTCCTACGGTGGCGTCGATCAGTTGGTCGATATGGGGTAGTGGGAATGAATCCTTTGGGAATGCCTTGTTTAGGTCGGTGAAATCTACGCACATTATCCATTTCCATTTTCATTTTGACCATTATGACATTGGTGACCCACTGGAGGTATTTTGATTCTCTGATGAAGCCGTTAGCCAATAACTTGTCCATTTCTTCACTTACTGCCTCATTGATTGTAGAGTTGAAATTTCTCCTAACTTTCCGCACGGGCGGGTGTAAAAGGTCGACGTTCAGCTTATGAGTGGCGATGTATTTCAGAATTCCTAGCATATCTGAATAGGGGAAAGCAAATAAATCTGCATGGTTAGTTAAGAATTCATAGTAATTACTTGGATCATCGAGGTCGTGCCCAATGTAGTCCTTTTTTGTGTAGTCGGTGCCATCTAATTGGACCAGGTCGGGATCCTCGACTGTCGCTTTACAGGCCTCTACGACATTGGGGTTCTGATAGCTTCTGTCTTCGGGTTGACCTTAGTCTGTGACATGACTGATTTAAATGCTTCTGCACTCGCTCCCTTCAGTTGTTTGGTATGGGTGCAATCTTGAGTTATTTTGTAGCATTCTTGTGTAGTGCGAGGCTCGATTGAATGCAAAATACTCCCAGGTGGTGGGGAATATCAATCACTTGGTGAAATCTCGAAGGGACTGCTCGCATGGCATGTATCCAAGGGCGTCCTACAATGGTGTTGTAAGCTGTTTCTTGGTTCATCACGTGAAAGATGGTCTTTAACGTAACTCCTCCCACCAAAACCGACAACATTATTTGTCTAGAGGTCCATTCCACTGCATTATTAAAACCCGTCAGTGTTATGCAATGTGGTATTTTCTTATCTTTGAGTCTCATTTGCACGAGGACCCTTGGATGGATAATACAGGCACCACTTCTGTCGTCATCCATAATCCTTTTAATGTCAGTATCGGCAATACATAAAGTTATAACAAGAGCGTCATAATGAGGAAAAGACAAACTGTCAGCATCAGACCTATCGAAGGTGATACTATCTTCGAGGTATTATACCGTTCATAGGCGATTGTTCGCTTCAGTTTATGCGTGGTAGTGAAGTTGATGTGATTGATTGCGGAGTGGTCACCGCCTCTGACGATCATGTTTATGGTGCGTACTGAGGAAGGTGTCTTTTGCTGCCCCTGGGGAATTTCTCGCCCACGTGCGAAGTTGGCTTTCCCTTTGTCACTGAGTAGTTCCCTCAGGTATTCTTGATTCAGCATCCTAACCACCTCTTGTCGTAGGCCTATGCAGTCCTCAATTTTATGTCCTCTTTCCTGGTGGAATTCACACAGGACGTTTAACCTCCTTGTGGTGGGTTCTGATTTCATCTTCTGCGGTCACTACACCTTGGTGTCCAGCTTCTCCAGTGCATACACTACTTCTGAGGGAGACACACAAAAGATATGGGTAGATAATAAAGGGGGAATACCTCTTTTGTTCGGGAGTGAGACATGTCACTGCAGTACATCCGTGTGTGTTGGAGGTGTCAGATGGGAAGATCTGACGTAGGGTTGGTGCCTTTCTATGTTGAAATGCGGGTGTTGCTCTCACCGCCCCTCATTGCGTTGATCCCTCCTTGCTTCCGAGTGTATCATTGTTAGCCGTTGGTCGGCTCGTTAAGGTCATCCTCGTTCGCTCGCACCTCAGCACAATAAGCGTTGTATATTTCCTTCCATGCTGTATTGGGATATCTTTTGTGGCGGCTTAGTATCTTTTTGGTTGCTCTTGAACCGTCTCTGTTTAACCCGTTTTGGAAAGATGCGACCGCCATACCTTCTGATACTTTCGGTAGGCTCATCTTTACTCCATTGAACCTTGCTAGGAAGTCCCTGAGTCCTTCTCCTGCACTTTGCCTGGCGGCAAAAATATTGTTAACTCTGGCTTCTTCTTTCTTTGCTCCTGAATGGGCGGTGACGAACTTATCCGCTGTTTCCTCTAATGTTGATATCGTTCTAGCTGGTAGCTAAGAGTACTATGTTAGAGCTCCTCCTGTCAACGTCTCGCCAAAGTTCTTCAACAACATGGATGGTACTTGTTCTTTCGATAGATCATTGCCCTTCATACCAGTTACATAGTTGATAAGATGATCCTCGAGATCTGTGGTCCCGTCATACATTCTTAAGTAAGGTGGCATCTTGAAGGCTTTCAAGATAGAGTGAGGGTCTGCTTCTTTGATGTATGGTTGTTCGACGAACCTTCCCACATCACACTTTGGTAGCTTAAATCCATAAAAAAATATTTGGACCATATTAAATTCAAGACATTAGTCCAAACAAATATTGTGGCTTATAAATTGGGTTAATTATACTTGTATTGGGCTAGTCAATTTAATTGGACTACAAATTAAATGATAAGACCACTTTATTAGTCCAAGTTCCAAATGGCTATGCGCCCATCTTAAAGCCCAGGCTCATGCCACGTGTCAAGTGATGTAGCAATCCAAGTCACAAGAACGAGCCAACAAAATCATTCCATGTGTCAAGTGATATGGTAATCCAAGATAAGTATAAGCCAATGAAATCATGACAGGTGCCAAGTGATTTGGCAATCCAAGACAAATAAATAAGCCAATTAAATCATGCCAAGTGTCTTGATGGTATTGGTCAGTTCAAACGTACCAATCAAATCGCAGAGCCACACCATCCCCTACAACTATAAATAGAGGTATTCATAAAGCTAGAAGACACCAGAAGTGATAACAAGAAGCAAACAGAGAGCTCGTGGATCAAACACCGCATATTTCTCTACAAGTTACAAGTTCAAGCAGTCAAGCTACAAGTTCAAGTTCAAGATCAAGAACGAGGCCAAATCAAATGCCAAGGCGTTCAAGATCAAATTACTTGTTCATGATCAAACACAAATTCAAGTTCAAGGAGGAGATTCAAGATCAAGCTTTACAAGCCCATGAATCAAATCAAAGTCAAGATCAAGATACTTTAGATTCTTGAAGGATTAGAGGAATACTATAGAGATTGTAACACTTTCATTTATTTAAATCAAATACTACATTTTCTATGCAATTTTTTCAGTCCTGATTATTTAATTTTCTCGATGCAAAAATTTGTTGTTACAAATTTCTGGCATGCCCAGTGGGACCATATCTACCTCTCATCTCTTCAAATTACCAAATTTCAAGAACACAGAAATGTCTCCTAATAAGATCAACTTCAAACTCACTACTGCTAATGCTACGGATTCCAAGTTTTCATCTGATGTGAAAAACTTGTTGGATGCTACTATGGAAAGCGTAGGACCTATCACTAGGAACAAAGCAAACTTGCTGGGACAAAAAGCATTTCAAATGACGTCTGTATCTGTTCCTGTCTTTGATCTTCAATCCTCAAAGGGGGCAAGATCTTTTCCAACTGAATTGGAAGAAGGGGCGAACATTGCTGAAATTGTTGAAAATACATTGGCTCTACTTAGCCATTCTAGATCTAAGAAAATCATCACAGGGTGATGATGATGTCCTGATCACTATATCTGCTCCAAGCACTCCATGTGAGTTGTTCCACACAATGTATGGTGTAAGAGAAAATCCATGCTTTGCTCCACCATCCATGAAAGTTATCCAAGAAATAATGACTAATACCTCAACTGTTGAAGAACAACTCGTAAATTTAGCAAAGGCAATTGAAGGGTTAACGAAGCATATGCAAGATCAAGATAATCAAATTGTCAGGATGACAGATAGAGTTGAAAGCATGATGGAGGGAGATTCAAGTCATGCACCTGGAAATCTCCCAATGATGCAAGATAAGGGAGACTCATCTACAAGGAAGACAGCGACTCCTAAAGAATTACAGATTTCATCTGATGGGGTTATTCCCATCGACTAATTGAAAGACTTCATTATAGGAACTATCAAAGATAAGTACGATGTTGCTTCCAAGTCTTCTCTCGCATATGCTAAGCCATACGCTATGAGAAATGATACTTTGAAGATGTATGCAAGTTATCAACCCCTAAAGTTTCAACAATTTGATGGCAAAGGAAATCTAAAGTAACACATTTCACACTTCACTGAAACTTGTAATAACGCTGGAACCTATGGAGATTATCTTGTCAAGCAGTTTGTCCATTCATTAAAAGGAAATGCTTTTGATTGGTAAACTAATCTTGAGGCTGGTTTCATTGATAGCTGGGAGCAACTTGAACATGAATTTCTTAACCGCTTCTATAGCCCAAGGTGAACCATAAGCATGGTTGAACTCACAAATACGCGTTAATGGAAGGATGAACCAGTTGTCGATTTCATCAATCGATGGAGCAATGCAAGCCTCAATTGTAAAGATAGGCTTAGCGAAGCTTCTGGAATAGAAATTTGTATCCCAGGGATGCATTGGGGACTTTTCTACTCCTGCAGGGTATCAAGCCTAAGTCTTTGGAAGAATTGGCCACACATGCTCATGATATGGAGATAAGTATGTATTCAAGTGGAAATTAAGGGCAGCCTATTTATGAACCTCGCAAAGTGAAGGATAAACAAGAAATAAAAAAAGGAGTCAAGTTTTTGCCGAAGTCTGAGAGCAAGGAATCAATGAATATTAATGCCTCGCCATTAAAGGTCACTACAAAAGTGAGCAAGAAACAAAGTGTGAAGACAACATCCTTACATGATAAAGTTGACCGGAAGTTAACTTTGAAGGAAATGCAAATCCATTCTTGGACTCCGATGCCCCAGCAATTTTTGAATAACTCCTTGAGTTGAAACTCATTGATTTACCTAAACTAAAGCGGCCAAACAAAGCTGGGAAGACTAGTGATCCAAATTATTGCAAGTACCATTGGTTGATTGGCCACCCTATTGAAAAGTGCTTTGTCTTCAAGTAGAAAGTCATGGAATTGGCCGATGAAGGAAAAATCTTGCTTGAGGATGAGAAAGACAGTTCGAATCAAGTCTCTTTTGCTTTTGGTTCACTTGATCACATTGTCCTTTGCAATTTTGTCGAAGTACATGAATGTGATGACATCCAAACTGCATCATCACCAAATATGATTATATTTGGCAGGGAGCACAAGCGAGGAGGAGCGGAGAGTGAACAGGTTGTCCTACAGGGAGGCGAGAAGAGAAGCTAAGATGGCAGTCACGGAAGCTAAAAACGCGGCGTTCGGTCGCATGTATGAGGAACTAGGGGAGAAAGGTGGGGAAAAGAAGCTATTTCGGCTGGCTAAAGCAAGGGAAAGGAAAGCCCGTGACCTAGACCAGGTCAGGTGTATCAAGGACGAGGATGGTAGGGTTCTGATGCGGGAATCGCAAGTCATACAGAGGTGGCAGGCGTACTTTCGGGACCTTCTTAACGAGGAGGGGGATCGGAGCATAGAGCTAGGGGAGCTGGGGCATTCAGAGCGTCATAGAGACCTTGGGTACTGCAGGCGCATTAGGGTGGAGGAGGTCTTAGGGGCGTTGCGCAGGATGAGTAGGGGTCGAGCAACCGGGCCTGACGAGATCCCGGTGGAGTTTTGGAAGTGCATGGGTAAACCTGGAGGGGAGTGGCTCTCTAGGCTATTCAACGTGATATTCAAGACTAAGAGGATGCCGGATGAGTGGCGGTGGAGTACAGTGGTGCCCTTGTACAAGAACAAGGGGGACGTCCAGTGCTGCAACAACTATAGGGGTATTAAACTAATGAGCCACACGATGAAGGTTTGGGAGAGGGTGATTGAGGCGCGAATGAGGGGGCCGACGAATATATCGGGGAACCAGTTCGGTTTCATGCCGGGCCGCTCCACCACTGAGGCTATTCACCTAGTCAGGCGGCTGGCGGAACAATTCAGGGATAAGAAGAAGGACCTGCATATGGTGCTTATCGACTTGGAGAAGGCGTATGACAAGGTTCCGAGGGAGGTGCTATGGAGGTGCTTGGAGGCGAAGAGTGTGCCAGAAGCCTATATCAGAGTTATCAAGGACATGTACGATGGGGCTAAGACTAGGGTGAGGACGGTGGGTGGCGATTCAGACCATTTTCCTGTGGTAATGGGGCTCCATCAAGGATCGGCGCTGAGTCCCATGTTGTTCGCCTTAGTGATAGATGCTCTAACCCGTCATATCCAGGGGGATGTGCCCTGGTGTATGCTCTTTGCTGATGATATAATATTGATAGACGAGATGAGGGCCGGTGTTAGTGAGAAGTTAGAGGTATGGAGACAGACCCTCGAGTCTAAAGGTTTCAAGATAAGCAGATCTAAGACTGAATATCTGGAGTGCAAGTTCAGTGACGAGCCGAGTGGGATGGGCAGGGATGTGATGCTTGGTTCCCAAGCCATCGCCAAGAGGGACAGTGTCCGATATCTTGGGTCTGTGATTCAGGGGGACGGAGAGATTGACGGGGACGTCACCCATCGGATAGGAGCAGGGTGGTCGAAGTGGAGGCTTGCTTCTGGGGTCCTGTGTGACAAGAAAATCCCACACAAACTCAAAGGGAAATTCTACAGAGCCGTGGTTAGACCTGCGATGTTGTACGGGGCAGAGTGCTGGCCCGTGAAGAACTCCCATGTCCAGAGAATGAAGGTTGCTGAGATGAGGATGCTTAGGTGGATGTGTGGGCACACCAGGCTGGATAAGATTAGGAATGAAGTTATTCGACAGAAGGTAGAGGTGGCCCCGGTGGACGAGAAGATGCGAGAAGCGAGGCTGAGGTGGTTCGGGCATGTACGGAGGAGGGGTCCCGATGCCCCGGTGAGGAGCTGCGAGCGGCTGGAGATTGTTGGTGGTCGGCGGGGTAGAGGGAGGCCTAAGAAGCATTGGGGAGAGGTGATTAGGCAGGACATGACTAAAATGCAGGTTACCGAGGACATGACCCTCGATAGGGGAGTCTGGAGGTCTAGAATCAGGGTTGCAGGATAGGGGCTCTTAGAGTCCTTCGTTCGCCTCACCCGGGGTTGGGTGTGGGATAGTAGGGTTACCCACCGATGTCTAGTGTTTTAGCCTAGGTCCCTCTTGGTTGCGACGGTATTTATGTTCGTTATGTTTACATAACCATTTACGTTATTTCTGCAGGATTACTTATGCTTTGTTTTGTTATTTTGTTTTGTCTTGCCTTGGTTACTAATTTTGTCTTTGTTTTCCAATGCAGCTTTTCATTCTGTCCTATGCGCCGAGGGTCGCATGGAAGCAGCCTCTCTGCCCTTTTGGGTAGGGGTAAGACTGCCTACATATTACCCTCCCCAGACCCCACCTGGTGGGAGTATACTGGGTAGTTGTTGTTGTTGTTGTTGGTGACTTTGAACCTATCGATATGAGCAAACCATTGCTTCCCCCCATGGCGTATAAACCAATAGTGGAGAAAAGATCTCAAGAGAAAAGTGAATCACGTGATGATCAAACTAATGATGAAGATTGGATTCTTGTGACTCGACGGAAACGCTGCAAGACAAATTCACAAAGGGAGTCAAATGAGCAGTTGACTAGGGTAAAAATGGTGAAAAGACCCAAGAAGAAAATGATAAAGAAGAACTGGAAGTAAACAAAAATGGCTGAGAATCACTATCAAAGGCTACGTTGTCCAGTGACATTGGAGGAATTGCTGCCAAGCTGGTTACACCCGCAAGCTTCCTGTGAATATATCAAGGCCTCATGTTGTAAGAGAGACGAAGAAGAAACAAAAAAGAGGATCCATCATTGCCACCACCTCCCTTGCCTGAACAAATCACTGGGAATTCTAAAGAAGTGGACGTTTGTTATGCAAAAATCACATTTACTGATGATGATCTTTTGCTTGGTGAAACATATCATAATCGCCCCCTATTTATGGTTGCCTTTGTGCGAGAGAAGAGAATAAGTAGAACCTTGATCGATGATGGGTCTTGTGTCAATATTCTCCCAATTCATACTATCAATTAGCTTGGCATACCGATGGATGAACTATGTGAAAGTCGTTTGATGATTCAAGGGTTCAATCAAGAGGGCAAAGAGCTATATGGGCTATCAAATTGGAAATAAATATGGGAGATTTGCATTCGAGTTCATGGATGCACGTGATCGATGCAAAAACCTCATATAATATCTTGTTAGGAAGGCCATGGATACACGAGAACAAAGTGGTTTCATCCACATACCATCATTGCTTGAAATACTATGAAAGTGGGGTCGAAAAGAAGATAGTTGCTGATGATAAGCCCTTTACCTAGGCTGAATCATACTTTGTCGATGGAAAAATTCTACTTAAATAATTATGTCTCAAAGGAGGTTAAGGTTGATGATGTGATATTGACCAAAAGTATTGCAAAGAAGGTTGATGCAACAACTAACAAGGAAAATATTACAGTTGAAAAGGATTAGGTGCTTCATGATAGGAAAAGGATGAATGAGGTATCTTCAAGTAAGAAAGTGACTCATATTATTCTCTATGCCCCAAAGGCAAGGAAGGCCGAAGATCCATCTTTTGAACTACAAGGTAAGGCGTTAGGAGACTTGACCCTTCCTATCAAGAGAATTGACGCAGTTAAGTCATCTACAAAGTTTCTTAAAGGGTTTGTCAAATCATCAAACCACAATTCGCTTCCAAATCTAGCACTTTCTACAAAGCGCACAAATAAGGGCCTTGACCCAAACGCCAACAAGTTGTTGGAAAAAGCTGGATATGATCCCAATGAACCATCCAAGTTGGGAAAGCTCCCGCCTGAAGCTTCAAATTCTACCCAAAATATGATGATGGAGAAAGGGTACCCACTAAAGCAATCACGTGAAGGATTAGGTTACAAACAACCCTACCAATCAGTATCTCCACTAAAAGGGCAATTTGTAACTACATTACTGCTAAAGAAGTGTCTACGACGCTTAATAACAAGCCTTCTGTGTTTGACCGACTTACGAAACCAAGGACCTCAGTCTTTGACAGGTTGGGACAGCTGAAGAAGGAAAACAAGCGCCATGGAAGTAATGGAAGGATTGGAGCACCTACCTCCCTTAAAAGGGAGATTTGACCACATACTACCCAAGTCTGATTCCTTCTAGAATGAGGCAAGAGACAAACTTGTAGTTTCGTATGGAGAGGTTCTCAAATCAAACGCTTATACTATAGTCCACACTAAGGAACGGGAGGAAGATGAAGAAAGTGTGGGGTCATCATATCATATCACCATTCGTGATGAGCAAAATTCTTTACTCTACACGAAAATATAGGAAAAGTGCCTTGATATTCGTGTATGTCATCACATATCTTTCAATGATGGTGATCCTCAAGAGGATGAAGACGTTAAAGATGCACCACCTGAGCTTGAAGAAGGGGTGAAGACAACGGTTGATGTGCTAAAAGAAGTCAATCTCGGAGTAGTTGAACATCCAAAGCCCGCATATATAAGTGCCTCTCTAACTGGTGATGACGAGAGCAAATATATTGAGCTACTTAAGGAGTTCAAAGACGTAGTTTCTTGGAGCTACAAAGAAATGTCAGGTTTAGACCCCAAGGTGGTTGTTCATCATCTTGCTATCAAACGAGGTGCTCGTCCTGTAAAGCAAGCACAACGTCACTTCAGACCTGAACGTGTTCCCTTGATTGAAACTGAAGTTAAAAAACTTATTGAGGCTGGTTTTGTTCGTGAAGTTAAATACTCTACATGGATTTCAAGCATCGTCCCTATAAGAAAGAAGAATGGCCAAATCCAAGTTTGTCTTAACTTCAGGGACCTAAATAATGCGTGTATTAAGGATGAATTTCCTCTTCTTGTCCCCGAGCTCATGATTGATGCAACAATTGGATACGAGGCGATGTCTTTCATGGATGGTTTCTCTGAATATAATCATATTCGCATGGCACCGAAGGACGAAAAACTTACTATCTTTCGCACCCCTAAAGGTATATATTGCTACAAGGTAATGCCTTTCGGTTTGAAGAATGCTGGTGATACATATCAATGTGCCATGAAAAATATTTTTGATGACATGCTTCATAAAAATGTGGAGTGTTATGTTGACGACTTGGTGGTAAATTCAAGGAAGAAGTATGACCACTTGAAAGATTTGAGGATGGTATTTGACTGCCTTCATAGATACCAACTCAGAATGAACCCTTTGAAGTGCGTTTTTTGAGTTACTTCTGGGAAATTCCTCGGTTTTATTGTTCGACATCAATATATCGAGATTGATCAAGCTAAGGTGGATGCTATCTTGAAAATGCCGGAGCTTAAAGATGTTCATGAATTAAAAAGCTTGCAAGGTAAGCTGTCATATCTTAGAAGATTTATTTCAAATATAGCTGGAAGATGCCAACCATTTAGTCGCCTCATGAAGAACGGGATTCCTTTTGAATGGGACGAAGCTTATCGAAATGCTTTTGAAAGCATTTAAGTGTTATCTGATGAAACCTCTAGTACTGCCAGCCGCCATACTTAGAAAGCCATTAATATTATACATTTCAGCACATGAAAGGTTATTAGGAGTGCTTCTCACTCAAGGAAACAATGAAGTCAGAGAAAATGTGCTTTATTACTTGACTAGGATGATGACGCCAAATGAGCTCAAGTATTCCCCTATTGAGAAGTTATGTTTGGCACTTGTCTTCTCTATTCAAAAGCCGAAGCATTACTTCCAAGCTCATGTTGTGTGACTCATCTCAAGAGCGAACCCTATCAAATTTTTCATGTCTAAAACAGCCCTAAGTGATCGATTAGCAAGGTGGTACCAACAATTTGAAATTGTGTATGTTCCTCAAAAGGTAGTAAAAGGAAAATGATTAGCAGACGTCCTAGTTGACCATCCGATTTCAGATGATTGGGAGTTGTATGATGAATTGCCTAATGAAGATGCAATGGTCATAAAATTCAGCCTCCTTGGAAGATGTATTCTGATGGCGCTGCACATCGTGAAGGAGCTGGCGCTGGAATAGTGTTTATGACTTCTCAAGGAGAATTTTTCCCCTATTCTTTCACTCTGACATGACGGTGCTCCAATAATGTTGCTGCATATCAAGCCCTCATACTTGGGATTGAAATGGTTGTGGATATCAAACAATTGCAATTACAAGTTTTTAGAATTCCAAGTTAGTGATCAATCAGGTTTTGGGTAGCTATGAGGTCAAGAAGCCAGGGTTGGTACCATATCACAAATATGCTCAAAGATTGGTAAGTTGGCTTGGAGAGGTAACTTTCAACACATGCCGAGCAAGGAAAATGAGAGAGATGATGCATTAGCAGCCTTAGCTTCTACATTATCTTTGCATGATCATATACAAGTCGTTGTTTGCCAAAGATGGGTAGTTCCTCTACCAAATGACTATGAGGGAGAAGAAAACGAAGATGATCATATTGCTTCCGTTCTTGAGGTTGAATGGAAGACTGGCGACAACCATTAATAGATTATCTTTGTTACGGTATATTGCTAGAAAATCCTCGAAGGAAAACGGAAATCCGAAGGAGATCCCTCGTTTTCTTTAGTACAAGAATACACTCTGCAGACGATCATTTGATGGACTGCTCCTACATTGTTTGGGGACTGACGAATCCCTTCAAGCATTACATGAGGCACACTCTGGAGTATGTGGTGTCACACCTCCTCTTTCACTACACCCGCAAGGGCGTAAAGGAGTTTTTCCAATTAAAGGAAAATCGGAATGCGATTTATTTATTAAAGTTATTCAGAGTCGCCACTCGAGAGATTAATGGTATCCCAAGTCACCAGCTGAATCCCGAACCGAGGAAAAATATGACCCTTTACAGTTTGCAAACCAGACATCCGAGGAAGGAATTCTGTTAACCCGGGAGAAGGTGTTAGGTATTCCCGGGTTCCATGGCTCTACCACGGTTGCTTAACTATTGCATTTGATTTTATCTAGTTTTAATACATGCTAGATTATGTGCCTTTTATTCATAAACCGCTTTTTATGATTGTTTATTTTAAAAGAATTGTGACGTCGTGAAAGCGCATTTTGAACCACGTCGCAATCAATGCACCCATGGTTGTCAACACATTTCGACTTTGTCGAGATTTGAATTTGAGTCGCATAAATGTGCACCCGATTTAAGGAAGTAATTTAATTAAATCGTGGCTAAAGATTATAACGTAATATTATTTTAGAGAAGGCCGTGAAGTTCGCTAAACGGCCCTTCCAAATTCTAATCATTTTAATAACCAATATTGAGGGCCCAACATTTATTTATTTTCGTTGGTGAGGCTTGTCTCATTCTGTGAACCACTTTTCTATCAATATTTATTTTATAAGAATTATGACGTCGTGAAAACGCGTTTCGAACTCCGTCGCAATTAATGCGCCCGTGATTGTCAACATATTTCGACTTCGTCAAGATTTGGATTTGAGTTGCATCAATGCGCACCCAAATTTAAGAAAGTAACTTTATTAAAAATGCGCCTACAGCGTCTAACGCGTTCGCACTTTGCGATGACCATGGAATTTGCTATATTGCACGCCTCGATTTCTAAGGGCAGACTAGTTTTGTGAGGGTCATGAACTTAAGGGTTTTATTTGGCATGGCATACCTCGAATTATTTCACAAGGTTTATTATTCGAAATTGTTAGAATCGGATAACATGGAACGCACCCCCAATATGGGAAATAGGTGTCATGACTATATCACGATAACGGTCTAAGTGTTCTCCTAACGATCAAATTAAACAAGACAAGTAGACCTAACGACCAAATTAAACAAATTATTCTTGGGCAGAACATTTCATTTCCTTTAGTATTGTTACCCAAACAACACAACAACTAGTTCTTTAACAGTTTATCTATCTTAATTACCTAATGAGAAAACAAACTTCAAAACAAATAGATTAAGTTAAGAAGACAAAGTATTCATTAATATCTAAAACAAGATAAATAAGCAGAAGGATTCATGATGTGGACCTTTGATGTTTAACTCGACCAAACACAAGCCTTCAATCAGAGACGGAAGCTTAATCGGCAGATTGAAAACGATGACAGGACAACGCCACCGGTCACAAACGGAACTTTGAACAGAACCTCAAAAATGGAGTCAGAGATGTAAACTAGACCTCGACGAAAAAACTTCTACCTCGAACAGTCACCATCGAACCAACAAAGCAGCAATAAAACTTAAATAAAACTCCATGACCGGAATCAAATCAATTTCCATTGAAATCAGAAGAAGCGAAACTTCAAAATTTTATTGAACTCCATAACAAAGCTTAAGATGATTAAATCATTGTCTTCAACGTTACCGTTCCAAAAAATTGAACAAATGAATGTTCTTAAACAGAGTTAGAACCAACGATCAGATGTTTGAACTGCAAGAAAAACCGTCGACTGAAACTCGGAACCAGCGACTGAACGGGAACCTCACGCAAACCGAATAAACCTTGACCTCGACTGTGAATCGAATAGAACACTGAATTGAACCAGAAAAGGGTGAGGAATTACAGTGTTGTTGAAATCACATGACGAAAACAAGCTTGTGAATGTGAATTTTTTAATGTGCTCGTCAATGAATGAAACTATCGAGTGTCTTAATCTCCCCTGCGATTCTGCTTTCTCTTCCCGCCCCCCTTTATATTTTTTTTGTGCGTATTTATATGGGGCGGAGTGCTGGCCCGTGAAGAACTCGCATGTTCAGAGAATGAAGGTTGCGGAGATGAGGATGCTTAGGTGGATGTGTGGGCACACCAGGCTGGATAAGATCAAGAATGAAGTTATTTGACAGAAGGTAGGGGTGGCCCCGGTGGACGAGAAGATGCAAGAAGCGCGACTGAGGTGGTTCGGGCATGTTCGGAGGGCCCTCGATGCCCCGGTGAGGAGCTGCGAGCGGCTGGAGATTGTTGGTGGTCGGCGAGGGAGAGGGAGGCCTAAGAAGCATTGGGGAGAGGTGATTAGGCAGGACATGACCAGATTGCAAGTTACCGAGGGCATGACCCTTGATAGGGGCGTTTGGAGGTCTAGAATCAGGATTGTAGGCTAGGGGCTCCTAGAGTCCTTCGTTCGCATCTCTCGGGGTTGTGGGATAGTAGAGTTACCCATAGGTGATTAGTGTTTTAGCTTATGTCTCCATATGGTTGTTAATATGGTAGTTACTGTTTGTTATTATTGCATTATTGCATGCGACTGTATTTATGTTGCTTATGTTTTCATGAGTACTTACATTATTATTGCAGGAGTACCTATGCTTTATTATTTTGTTTTGTTTTGCTTGTGTTTCTAATTTTACCTTTGTTTTCGTAATGCAGCTTTCCCTCTTTTTATCCTACACGCCGAGGGTCGTTTGGAAACAGCCTCTCTGCCCTTACGGGCAGGGGTAAGGCTCGTATACATATTACCCTCCACATACCCCACCTGGTGGGATAACTGGGTAGTTGTTGTTGTTGTTGTTGTATTTTTCTTTTTGTATTTTCATCTTTTTCTAGTAGTTTTCGTCTGTCCCTTTTTTTTGTAGTCTTTCTGTGTGACTTTTTTGGAGAGAATGGTTTTATTGAGTGTGTAGGGTAGGGTGTCATATGGGGAAGTAGTTTTGAGGGAAAGTTTTATGTAGGTGTTATGAAATAAAATAAGAACAAGAACAATAGAGAGAAAAGTAGAGAGAGAGGAGTATTCTTATTGATACTTTGGGATGATATACAATGGGGTAAGACCCCTCTATTTATAGGAAGATAAATGACTTAGCCTCAAAGTAAAACTCTTCTATAAGATAGACATTCACCCTAATTAGAGTTCTATTTATAACACTCCCCCTTGAATGTCTATTCAATAATGTGCCTCGTTAAAACCTTAACTAAAACAAAACCCAATGGTAAAAAATTAAAGAAAAGGAAAAAGAGTACACATGTTTGAATATGCGCCTATTGGTTGCCTCGTTAAAAACCTTGCAAGGAAAACCTAGTGGGACAAAACCTTGTAAGGGAAAAAGAGTGTAACGCGCATTAACTCCCCCTGAAAAGAGCATCAATTCACATCCTTGAGCCTTCACATTCCAATCTTGTGCGCCATCTTCAAGAGATCGTTGGTATAGATTTGATAAATAAATCAACCATATTGACTTGAATGAATATTCCGCACCTTGAATTTATCATTCGTGATAGATATATAATGTCTTCACAAATATCGTGGAATGGCTCTTCAATATCTCCATAGAGATATCCTCGCTATCACATTATCTGCTTAAAGTTATAGCAAGATACATATGTGCACAAATTGCACTAAGAAAGTGGTACTTCAAGATCAAGAATTGTAAATGCTTCAAGAAACTTAAATCCTTCATAGATTGACATATAAGTTAAGTCATATAAGTCATATAATAGAGAGAGATGCATATCAGGTTTTCATGTCATCGACATATACGGCAAGTACAACAAATTCCGATGTTGTTTTCTTTATAAAAACACACGGGCAAATGGCATCATTTATATAGCCTTCTTTTCATAAATACTCACTAAGACGATTATACCACATTCGTCTTGATTGCTTTAGACCATACAAGGATCTTTGCAATTTGATTGAAAACAATTCCCGGGACTTTGAATTATGAGCGTTTGGCATTTTGATTCCATCGGGAATTTTCATGTATATCTCATTATCCAGTGAGCCATAAAGATAGGCAGTAACCACATCCATTAAATGCATGTCAAGCTTTTCAAGGACAGCAAAACAAATGAGATAACGAAAAGTTATGGCATCCATTACAGGCGAATATGTCTCTTCATAATCGACACCAGGCCTTTGAGAAAATCCTTGTGCAACAAGGCGTGCCTTATATCTTTGTACCTCGTTTTTCTCATTTCTCTTGCGTACAAAGACCCATTTATAGCCAACATGCTTAACACCATTAGGTGTTTCAACTATAGGGCCAAAAACTTCACGTTTTGCCAGTGAATTCAATTCTGATTGGATTGCTTCTTGCCATTTTGGCCAATCATGTCTTTTTCAACATTCTCCAATAGATTTAGCTTCAAGATCCTCACTTTCTTGCATAATGCTAGATGCGACATTAAAAGCAAAGACATAATCCACCACTATATCCACTCGATTAAAAGTTGCCTCAATATCGATTGGATTTATTGATACTTCCTTATTTTCTTGAGTCTCGGGCTCAATGGATTCTTCATGAATCTCAGAATTTATTAAATCATGAATTTCCTCATGAGATTCTTTCGTAGTGTCATTTTGATCATTTGCTTTCCTCTTTCTAGGATTTCGATCTTTGGAACCTAATGGCCTGCCACGCTTCAGGCGTGCATTCGACTCATTGGATATGACACTAGATGATTGTCCAACAGGGACATCAATACGGATTGGAACATTCTCTGCGGGGATGTGGGATTTGGTTATCCTTTTCAAGTTCGTAAATCCGTCAGGCATTTGATTTGCTATTCTTTGCAAATGGATAATCTTTTGCACCTCTTTTTCACAAATAGAGGTATGTGGATCAAGATGAGATAATGATGCATTTTTCCACAAAATTTCCAGTTTGGTTTCATCAACTTCTCCCCCTAATTTTGGGAAAAGTGTCTCATCAAATTGACAGTCTGCAAATCGTGCAGTGAACAAATCCCCTGTCAATGTTTCGAGGTAGCGAATAATGGAGGGGCGATTCAAACCCAACATATATTCCTAACCTTCTTTGCGGACCCATTTTGGTGCGGTATGGCGGTGCTATAGGCACATATACTGCGCATCCAAAGATTCTTAAATGGGATATATTGGGTTCATGACCCAAAACCAATTGCAACGGGGAATATTTGTGATAATTCGTCGGTCTGAGACGAATTAGCATTGCTGCATGCAAAATGGCGTGACCCCATACCGAAGTGGCCAGCCTCGTTTTCATGAGTAATGGTCTTGCAATCAACTGCAGGCGTTTAATTAAAGATTCTGCAAGACCGTTTTGAGTGTGAACATGAGCTACAGAATGTTCCACTTTTATCCCAATTGATAAGCAATAATCATTAAATGCTTGGGATAAAAACTCAGCAGCATTATCCAGTCTAATAGACTTGATTGGATTATCAGGAAATTGTGCTCGTAGTCGAATTATTTGTGCCATTAGTTTTGCAAACGCAAGGTTGCGTGATGACAACAGGCACACATGAGACCATCTACAGGATGCGTCTACTAAGACCATAAAATATCTAAAGGACCCACTAGGTGGGTGAATAGGTCCATAAATGTCCCCTTGTATACGTTCCAAAAACGTAGGTGACTCAGTCCCAACCTTTGTTGGTGATGGTCTAATAATTAACTTGCCTTGATAACAAGAAGTGCAAGAAAATTCATTATTTAAAAGAATCTTGAAATTCTTTAACGGATGCCCATATGAGCTTTCTATAATCCGTCTCATCATGATTGATCCAGGGTGTCTCAATCGATCATGCCAAAGTACAAAAGTATTGGAATCAGTAACCTTTTGGTTTACTGTTGAATGTGCCTCAATTGCACTAATTTTTGTCCAATACAGGCCACAAGATAAAGACGGGAATTTCTCAATAACTCTCTTTGGCCAGAGACATTCTTTGTAATGATGAGATATTCAAGATTATTCTCATCTATTGTCTCAATATGATAGCCATTCCGGTGTATATCTTTAAAACTCAACAAGTTTCTCTTAGACTTGGAGGAGAACATTGCATTCTCTATGATAAACATTGTTCCTCTAGGCAGAGTTATAGTTGCTCTTCCGGAGCCTTCAATCAATTTACTACTACCAGAGACTGTAGTAACATCTGCCTTACACATACTTAGTTGAGAGAAATATTTCTTTTCTTTGAGTATCGTATGTGTAGTACATGAATCAACTAAACAAATATTTTTACAGTTGGACGTTGATCCAAGCTTGCTTTGTGAGATATCCATATTTGCTTTCCCATGGTTTGACATACAAAAGAAATACACGAACATGAGAATAAACAAATTCAATCCGTTTGTTTCATATTTAAACAATATTTTCAAAATCTGTTGAGGTTATTCGAATAACTGAGTTGATAGTCGACTATCTTGGGAAGCAGTCATTAGGTTATTCGAATAACTAAACCTGATATTCGATTAACTAGCCTTGCGGAAAAATTCTGTTTTAATGCGAAATATTGGTTAGTCGAATAACAAATTAGTTATTCGACTAACTTAGTAAACAGTCATCAGGTTAGTCGACTAACTAAACTGGTTAGTCGACTAACTTAGCTTGCGAAAAATCCAGTTTTTAATAAGAAATAGTAGATAGTCGACTAACTTATTAGTTAATCGACTAACTTTACTGGGAAGTAAAAATGTCTTCGAAATGTAAGCATATTGAAACATTCTAAAGAGCTAATACTAACATTATATCATAAACTAACTAATACGAGCTGATACTAATGACTACTAACTAATACAAATAAGTAAAATAAAATCAAACAATTCCATCTTCCTTCATCACAGATCCATCACCGATTAAGTGGTCTATTTTCCCCTCGGGTTGCTCAAAGAAGTCTGCCACATCCAGGTGGGTGATGTCAAAATTGTCGTCAGAGACAAAATTTGTTTCAGGGCCTTTATTCTTTAGAGATGCTTGATAAAGATCAACCAGATGTCTTGGTACACGGCAAGCTTTTGACCAGTGCCCTTTTCACCGCAACGATAACATATAGTTTCTGAACTATTTGCCTTTGGATCCTCATAATCCCGTTTCTGCTTTTGGTGGTTATATCTCTATTGGGGGTGACGGACATCAGGGAAATTTCTTCCTTGTCTACGTCCACGGCCATGACCCCGATTACGACCACGACCATGATTAGATCCATGGCCTTTTCCATGCTTGGCATAATGAGAATACACCTTATCTGCTTCAGGCAATGGTGTAGACCGAGTGGGTCGATTTTCGTGATTTCTCATGAGCAGGTCATTGTTTCGCTCAGCCACAAGGAGAAGAGAAATCAGTTCAGAGTACTTTTTGAAACCTTTCTCTCTGTACTGTTGTTGCAGTACCATATTGGAGGCATGAAATGTTGTAAACGTTTTTTCAAGCATATCATAATCATAGATATTATCTCCACAGAGTTTCAACTTAGAAGTAATTCCGAACATTGCAGAATTATATTCAGAAACAGACTTAAAGTCTTTGAGCCTCAGATGAACCCAATCATATCGTGCTTGTGGCAGAGTGACCAACTTCAGGTTGTCATATCTCTCCTTTAAGCCGTTCCACAAGATGAGTGGATCTTTGACTGTGAGATATTCAATTTTCAAACCTTCATCAAGGTGATGGCGCAAGAAAATCAAGGCCTTAGCACAGTCTTGGGTGGATGCTTTATCTCTGTCTTTAATGGCGTCTCCAAGACCCATAGCATCTAAGTGGATTTCAGCATCCAACACCCATGTCATATAGTTCTTGCCCGAAATTTCAAGGGCAACGAACTTTCTTTTCATAATATCAGACATAATTAAAACCAAATTCGGAAAAAGGGAAATACCTTAATTTTCTCAAGAGGATTCTTGAGACGGCAGAGTCTCGTGCTGATAACGTATTATGAAATAATATAAGAACAAGAACAATAATACAAGAACAAGAACAATAGAGAGAAAAGCAGAGAGAGGAGTATTCTTATTGATACTTTGGAATGATATACAATGGGGTAAGACCCCTCTATTTATAGGAAGATAAATGACTTAGCATCAAAGTAAAACTCTTCTATAAGATAGACATTCACCCTAATTAGAGTTCTATTTATAACAGTAGGGAAAAATTTTGGGGGGAAGTATTTTTGTGGAAATATATTTTTGGGGGGGAGGTCTCATATGGGGAGAAGTGTTTTGGGGGGGAAATATTTTGTTTTGGGGAAGGTTCTTCCAATTCTTATTCCTAATTTTTTTTATCTTTCTTTTTTGTATTTATTTATTTATTTTGTATTTTATTTTCTGATTTTTTAAAATACTAAATTAAAAATCAAAACTCAAATTGACTCTAAAATTATACTTTCAAATTTCCAATTACAAAAATTCCCTATTTAAATGCAAACCAAAACAAATTAAAACTAAAAATGCAAGAAGAACCATTTTTGTTATTTTCCTTTTCCTAAAAGTAACTCAACTACTAATTAATCCTAAAATATAAAATTAATTTCTAAATGCGAGTGCCAAGTATTTTTGGTATTTATTATTTTGATTTTAAAATATTAAAATGTATAAAATGCGACTAAATAAAGAAAAATTCCTAAAAAAAAACTCAATAAAAATTATTTGATCTACTTTTAGGAGTTATCTTCATGTAGAGCAAAAATTACATGCTTACAGCTGCCCCTCTTTGCTCGGAAACACGAAGAGTTTTCAGACAAAGATAAAGCAAGCACTGTGAGGGATTTTTGCCCATTTGAAACTCCATGAGAAGCATTTTTTTTTTGAAAAACTGTCTGACCGAACCTTTCTTCAAAGGTTGCCTACATATCCTTGGCTATAAAGGAATTAGGCCAGGTGTAGTTCAAAAGTTAGTGAGGTGATGGAGTACCGAGGCTGAGATTCGAGTGAGGTTCCATCCGAGGCTCCGGTCCGCTATCCCGTTATTACACCAAAATCAAAATTGAAAGAGACAAACTAAGCCTATCAACTACGAGTTACAAGATTCCTATCTATAAGTCTTCTGAAGCTTGATCTTGAGTCTTGAGTGGTTCTTCATGCAGTCTTTAGATTTGAACATTGACGTCTACTAGTTACAAGTGCTAGTTCATCATTCTTCAGCTTTTCGTACCAAAACTAGGTATGCAGTGCTTATGACCTCGGCCATGTCTGGAGCAACCCACATCCTTCATCAACTTATGCATTTGGATTAACTTCTTGCCTTTCTTTTTTTCTTTTTCTTTATTGTGGCTAACTTCTCCTGATCATCTCGAATTGTTGACTTGCATTCTTGCCGCGAGCTTCTTTTGTTGCTAACTTGAATTGTATTCTGAAATGAATTCTCTTATTCTCCAAGTAGGCACCTGAATGCCATTATTCGAACTATCTTCCTTTGAATCTTGCTACTTTACCTTGAAATTTGTGTTATCATCCTTTGAAACTCGAATTGTTTTCCCTTTGTTCTTGAACTGTCTTCCCTTGTTCTCTAGGTAGGTGCCTGATTGCCAAAATATTTTTGTGTTCCCTTATTTTCCATGTGGGATCCTACAACCAAAACAACAAACCTCGATATTTTCCCCTATTCTCTAGGTAGGCTGCTACTCTAGGCTCGCTTCGCTTCTTCAAGCTCCGCACCTTCTTTCAAAAATCAAAATACAGCGCTAACGAGCAAGAAAACGGATGCGGCTAGTATTCAAGGATAGTCCCACGAAACCAAGATAAATGGCTATCTCGATAAGAAGATGAAGCCTAATGGGGCCAAAAATGAAAGCAATCGAAGGAAGGGGTAGAGCATGTTCTATTTTTTCGAATCTTAAAAGATGAAAATAGAGGGATTGGCACTTAAACCTTGGAAAGGGCAGCTAATGTTCGAAATGCCCAACGGATCACAATAGGATAGAACCCTTGCGACCTGCTCCCCTCTGACTTAGGACTTACTACCCGCTTGAAATCCCTACTTCTGTCTTGCTTAAGACTAGAACCCGGACTGCATTCACTCTTTCTCTTTCTTCTCTAGTTGGTAGCTGCTTCTTCACCATTCAAGTAGCTGTGATGTATCGATATGGCAACTCGGTTGCATCATGGAAGGGAGGATCCGACAGAAGTATGAAATTTCGATTGTTCAAATAATAAGATCGGTTCTATTAAGAAAAGGTCGTATTGATGACCAAGAGAAGTCTTCCGAAGAAGCAAGCTTCAACGCTCCCCAAGACAACAGAGCCATCATTGTGGGGAGGTTAAAGAGTATCCAACTCAAAATTTCTTTCTCTTCGACGACAAAATGCCTCACCTGCCCTCTTCTACACATCTCTTTCGTTCGCCCTAGACCCACCCACCAAATGGAACTCTGCCCTTTTTTGTTGGGTTAGAACGAGTATGAAGTCAGGGAGGAAGAAGAGAGGGAAGAAATAATATAGTAATATTTACCTTTCCCAGCTCTCAGAAATGGAGAAGGAATAATCTAGTGAACCCCTCAAACTCCGTACGTAATTCGAGACAATTCAAGAAAATAAGATAAGCTAAGACAAAGAACTTGAACATTGACAATAGCATGTTGAATACTACCATTCTTTCACGTTGACTCTTCCGCGGAGTAGCCTAAAGAATCCCCTTTTTCGCTTATTACCAATTCGAGTAATCAACCGCTTTTTTTTTGAATCTGCCTCAAGCAAGCCACCCCAGCCCTACCGCCAAAAAGTCGTTCGTATAGTGCAGGAGTGCTCACATTTTATTGCTTACTCTTTCACTTTCATTTCTAAAGCCGGCTCGCTCCCGGCTACGGTTTGGACCTTTTGCCTGCTTAGAAGTGGATTCGAACCACTGACACAAGGATTTTCAGTCCTTTGCTCTAACCAGCTGAGCTACCTGAGCCACTTTCCTAAAATCTGTTTTCTTCATTGAATAGCGCCCTACCTTCCCACTTGACTAGTAAGGGAAAATCCCTTTACTAAACTAAGAAAATAGAATAGATAGGTTTTTTTCGCTTGTTCGTCAAGCTTTCGAGCAGCTCTTTCAACTGCCGCCTAATTCGCCAACATGCTCAAGAACCGAGAGCCGTCCAGGGACTGGACGGCCGGAGGGAGCTTTTTTCCCCTTTGTATGAGAGTTTAAAGAAATTTCTCTGATCCTTCTCTTTAGCTAGTACCATTTTTTATCTTTCACCAAGCTCGGTATGGCTTACTCGATAAAAGGTATCGGCAGTCTCATCAGTCATTCCCTTATCATCTGGATTAATTGGACTATCTCAGCATATGGGAATCCGCTAGAGAATGGATTTTACTCATAGAACGCTAGTTTTATGTGATGACAAGAACTAATCAAAGAAATCAGGATTAATCCCACTTTTTATCCCTTTCCTTTCTTAAGTTTGCTAGATAGAAAGAAGGCGAAGAGCGAAATAAGGTAACTGATTCTAGTCAATTGTTTAGTTCGCCTAAGTAGCTTTCAACTACTCTGGCGCGCCCTAGCCGAGCGGTCCTCGCCTGCACAAGCAATCAGATTAGCTCCCTCATTCTATTATTGTGCCGGCAGGCCTGGGCGAAAGATGTAGGGTTAGATTAGATAGAGGAGGATTGCGAACATCCGTCCGAGGAAGCGCCAGGGAAACATGCATTCCTCCTGGGCTAGGCTCTTGCGTGTCCGGGATCCGATCAGATCTATCAGCGACCGATTTACGGAACAAGGAGTTAAGCAAGGGCCAGGAGATTGATAAAAGAACCTGGCCGAAGTCAGTCTTGTGTTCAATTCCGCGGTTGGAAGGATTTCTTTCTGCCATCTTTCTTTCCCTTCTCTCTCTTCTCTTAGCAAAGGTAGGTTCAAGTCAAACTTTTTTTTGGCTTGCAGGCTCGGGGACTGCAGTCAGCTGCTTCCCTTTTAGTCGTCAGCTCGTTCTTGACATATACGATCGGGTGTTCATAATCTGGAGTAAAAGGATTCGAACCTTTGCATGCCGGTACCAAAAACCGATGCCTTAACACTTGGCTATACTCCATAGGCCTGTTTTGGATGGTAGGAAAGGGGAGAGGGGGAAGGGAGAAGCAGGGCTCGAAGAACAAGCCGTGCAAGGACGCGGGGATATAGCAAGTAAGCAGCATGATTATCAGCATGTAAAAAAACCTTGGGTCATTGGAGACCATTACTTTACGATTCGTCATTGGACTCAGGGATTTATCTCATCTGAAGCTACCATTTATTCGGTGGCACTTGAATTGGAAGTTGGTAACTAAGTGAGAAAATGGCTCTAATGAAACTAACTGTATTTCAGCTCGCGCATACAAAGAATCATACTTCCCCACCTAGCTACTCTAGGTTGGGTGGTATAAAGTATATATATACTTTGTTTAAATAAGGCCCTAACTTTTGAATGTGAATCAGACTAACCATCTGTTCATCTTCTTCTATTTGCAGATACACACACTTGAGGATCAAGACTAGAATCTCCATGGACTCAGTGCTCCATACTGGGGAAATGAAAGCAGAATTCGTTCGGATCCTCCCACATGTTTAATCTTTTTTTAGCGGTTTCCCCAGAGATCTTTATTATTAATGCAACCTTCATTTTGCTCATTCATGGAGTTGTACTTAGTACCTCTAAGAAATATGATTATCCACCGTTAGTAAGTAATGTAGGTTGGCTTGGATTACTTAGTGTTACCCGCCTAGGAGGGCAGCGCGCTTTGGGATGCAGAGGAGCTATTACCGTCTAGCTCCCTAACCTAAAGCGACACCGGGTTTGGACCGCAGGGAACTTTAGCATGGGGGGACGTCTATTCCTTTTGCCGCCGCAAGGCTGGCTAATCGTACGCAGCAGTCCGTGCTGCTCACCAATCCTCGAGGCCAAGGACGGGGTCGAACCGTCATTCCAGGATTTGCAGTCGTAGCGAAGGAAAGAGAAGGGCTTTTTTCGTAGTAATAGTGGGTGGATCTCATGAGATCTATGCTGGCCGTCGGAATCAAACGAAGGTCGAAGGACCATTCGATTCATTAAGGGGCATAGCGGCGCCCTCGCCCGATGCTATTTCCGGACCTAGCAGCAGTCAGCGAAGCCTGAGCGGGCGAATAGAAGGAAAGGCCAAACACTTCGGCCTAATGGGAATGAGCAACGACGAAATGAGAAGATGAGGTACCTCGGGCACCCCATCAATGGCCTGACTAAGAAAATTTCTGAAGCTGCAGTTACAGAGGGGAGAATTGGAATTGAATCCAAGGCTTTGCCTCTAGGATCAGCTCTAACTAAGGCAGTTTTCTACTAATTTAATCGATGTTTTCACCTTACTTAACTAGAGATGACTATTTATTCAAGAATTTATTTTGTAATTCAAACAAAACAACAATACCCATTTCTTTTTGTTTAGCTTTTTAATTTAGTTGCTTTTTTAGCTATTGAAATACATAATTCATCCGAGACAAAAGAAATTGCGTGTAAGCCACAATGTTTTTACAAAGAGTGAAATCTCTATATTTTCTGCTGAGAAAGAGTGCAAGCCAAAATACTTTTAACTTTCAACTTCAGTTTTTATTTCTTTAAAGAATTTTAATTTTGAAATAGGTCCAATGATTAAGGTCGCAGTGAATAGAGTTTAGTGGTGTTTTTGGGTTTGTTTACATATATGAATGGTGGATAAAGGAGAGGATCCGTCGGCAATGGGAAGAGGGAAAGAGAAGTGTCGACACTCACGCGCTAAAAGTTTTGGTAGAATACACGCATCTGCCAGGTCAACTAAGGGTATTCAAAAGGCACAGTTCTATTGTTTAGAAGAATCTAACTGAAAATAGGCTCAATTAAAGCGTTCAGTTGATCTTTAGGAACAACTTAAACAGATTGTTTATATAGGTTTTTGCTACTGTTTTATTCGGTATTTTATTTGAATTAATATTTCAGTCATCTTTTTAGCGGAGAGTGTTGAGTATGTGAGATATTCATGCTTCTTCAGCTTTTCTTATTCTCCTTTACTAGTGTTAGAATTTGTGCAATTTTGCGAATAATTTGATGGAATATTAATTTTATAAATTATGATCTAATATATCATATTAATTTAGTAAATATTAATTTCTATTTATTATTTAATATAGCATACATAAATATAATAAAATTTATACAAAATCAAAGAATATAAAGTATTATAGTGATCAAATAATTTATTTATTCCTTATTTATTTTCTATTAAATTAGCAAGTATTTAGTAATACACATTTACTAATATAATTTTTTATTAATCATTAAATTAGCTTAATATTTTGATACTACTTCTCTTCTAGTAGAACATACACATATATTTTCTTATTTTGGAAAATGTATTTTTTTATACTTATGTTGTACTGTTTAAAATTCTAAATTCTCTAAATTTATCAATAATTTTCTTGAGTATTATTTATATATTTTTTGTTTATTAATTAATTTAAAATATAAATATTATAAAATTATTTTTATCCACCTCTTTTCCTACAGCCATTTTTACTATAATATTTGAGTAGTTTTCTCACTAAAAAATTAAATAATATAATTTGTTTACTAAATTATAATTTTGAATTCATCAAAAGTATAAAGAGATAAGCTTTTTATTATTTTTATAAAACCGTGCTGATATTTTTAGTAAGTTCTTTATATATAATATTATCTTATGTACAATATTCTAATTGTTATAAATACACTTCTATTTAAGGTGAATGTCTTTAATTAGAGAGATTCTAGAGTTCTATTCTTGGTAGATAAATCATCCTCCTCCCTATAAATAGAGGTGCTCTCTACCATTGTAAATAACTCCTAACATTCTCTAAGTATCAATAAGAAGAACTCTCTCTACTCTTCTCTCTATTTGCTCTTGTTCTTGTCTTTTATATTATTTCATAACACGTTATCAGCACGAGTCTCTACCGTCTCAAGAACCATTCTCGAGAAATCTAAGGTATTTCCCTCTTCCTAATTTAATTTTCGATTATGTCTGACATTACGAAAAGAAAGTTCGTTGCCCTTGAAATTTCGGGCAAGAACTATATGACATGGGTGTTGGATGCTGAAATCCACTTAGATGCTATGGGTCTCGGAGACACCATCAAAGATAGAGAAAAAGCATCCACCCAAGAATGTGCGAAGGCCTTGATTTTCTTGCGCCACCACCTTGATGAAGGTTTGAAGATTGAATATCTCACCGTCAAGGATCCACTCGTCTTGTGGAACGGCTTAAAGGAGAGATATGACAACCTGAAGTTGGTCACTCTGCCACAAGCACGATATGATTGGGCTCATCTGAGGCTCCAGGACTTTAAGTCCGTTTCTGAATATAATTCTGCTATGTTCAGAATTACTTCTAAATTGAAGCTATGCGGGGATAATATCTCCGATTATGATATGCTTGAGAAAACGTTTACAACGTTTCATGCCTCCAATATAGTACTGCAACAACAGTACAGAGAGAAAGGCTTTACAAAGTACTCTGAACTGATTTCTCTTCTACTAGTGGCTGAGCGAAATAATGACCTGCTCATGAGAAATCATGAAAATCGACCCACTGGGTCTACACCACTGCCTGAAGCAGATAAGGTGCACTCTCATTATGCCAAACATGAAAAGGACCATGGTCATGGTCGTAAACGGGGTCATAGCCAGGGACGTAGACAAGGAAGAAATTCCAAAGAAGTCCGTCACCCCCCGAAGAGAGATAACCGCCGAAAGCAGAAACGGGGTCATGAAGATCCTAAGGAAAATGGTTCAGAAACGATATGTTATCGTTGCGGTGGGAAAGGGCACTGGTCAAAGACTTGCCGTATACCAAGACACTTGGTTGACCTTTATCAAGCATCTCGAAAGAGAAAAGGCCCTGAAACAAATTTTGTCTATGAGGACATCACCCACCTGGATGTGGCAGACTTCTTTGAGCAACCCGAGGGGAAAATAGACAACCTAATCGGCGATGGGTCCGTGATGAAAGAAGATGGAGTTATTTGATTTTATTCTACTTATTTGTATTAGTTAGTGAATAAACTAATAGTCATTAGTATTAGCTCGTATTAGTTAGTTCATGATGCAATGTTATCAGTAGTTCTTTAGAATATCTTCAATATGCTCAAATATCAATAAAATTTTTATTTTCCAGTAGGGTAATCGACTAGCCTGAAAAACTAGTCGATTATCTACTATTTTCGCGTTAAAGTTGAAAAACAATTGATCAACAATCGATTGTCTTTGACTAACAATCGATTGTCATTAAGACTAATCTGGAATTTTTCAAAAAATCATCCACAATCGATTGTCTTTGTCTAACAATCGATTGTCATTAAGACAGTGTAATCTGGAATTTTTCAAAAATCATCCACAATCGATTGTCTTTGTCTAACAATCGATTGTCTTAAGACAGTGTGATCTGAAGTTTTTTCAAAATAGCAAATAATCGATTGTGTGTGTTTAACAATCGATTGTCAATGTTCAACAATCGATTATTTGTAAGTAACAATCGATTGTTTGAAGAAAACGTTTAAACTGAAATTTTCAAACTGCAAAGTAATGGATAACATATCTGATTTTGTTAGTCAACTGTTAGCAGCAGATTTTGAAAATATTATGTGACACAAAAGAATTGAACTTGTTTATTCTTATGTTCTTGTATCTCTTTTGTATGTCAAACTATGGGATAGCAAATATGGATATCTCACAAAGCGAACTTGGATCAACATCCAACTGTAAAAGTATTTGCCTAGTTGATTCATGTACTACACATACAATACTCAAAGAAAGGAAGTATTTCTCTCAACTAAATATGTGTAAGGCAAACGTTACTACAATCTCTGGAAGTAGTAAATTGATTGAAGGCTCCGGAAGAGCAATTGTAACTCTGCCCAAGGGCACGGCGTTAATCATAGAGAATGCAATGTTCTCCTCCAAGTCTAAGAGAAACTTGTTGAGTTTTAAAGATGTACGCCGGAATGGCTATCATATTGAGACAATGGATGAAGATAATCTTGAATATCTCGTCATCACAAAGAATGTCTCCGGCCAAAAGAGGGTTATTGAGAAATTCCCGTCTTTATCTTGTGGCCTGTATTGGACAAGAATTAGTGCAATTGAGGCACATTCAACAGTAAACCAAAGGGTTACTGATTCCAATAACTTTGTACTTTGGCATGATCGATTGGGACATCCAGGATCGGTCATGATGAGACGGATTATAGAAAGCTCCTATGGGCATCCGTTAAAGAATTTCAAAATTCTTTCGAATAATGAATATCCTTGCACTTCGTGTTATCAAGGCAAGTTGATTATCAGGCCATCACCAACAAAGGTTGGGACTGAGTCACCCACGTTTCTGGAACGTATACAAGGGGACATTTGTGGACCTATTCACCCACCTAGTGGGTCGTTTAGGTATTTCATGGTCTTGATAGACGCATCCTGTAGATGGTCTCATGTGTGCCTGTTGTCATCACGCAACCTTGCGTTTGCGAAATTAATGGCACAAATAATTCGACTACGAGCACAATTTCCAGATAATCCAATCAAGTCCATAAGACTGGATAATGCTGCTGAGTTTACATCCCAAGCATTTAATGATTATTGCTTATCAATCGGGATAAAAGTTGAACATTCTGTAGCTCATGTTCACACTCAAAACGGTCTTGCAGAATCGTTAATTAAACGCCTGCAGTTGATTACAAGGCCATTACTTATGAGAACGAGGCTGCCCACTTCGGTATGGGGTCACGCCATCTTACATACAGCAATGCTAATTCGTCTCAGACCGACGAATTACCACAAGTATTCCCCGTTGCAATTGGTTTTGGGTCATGAACCCAATATATCCCATTTAAGGATTTTTGGATGCGCTGTATATGTGCCTATTGCACCGCCATCCCGCACCAAAATGGGTCCGCAAAGAAGGTTAGGAATATATGTAGGGTTTGAATCGCCCTCCATCATTCGCTACCTCGAAACATTGACAGGCGACTTGTTTACTGCACGATTTGCAGACTGTCGATTTGATGAGACACTTTTCCCAAAATTAGGGGGAGAAGTTGGTGAAACCAAACGGGAAATTTTGTGGAAAAATGCATCATTATCTCATCTTGATCCACATACCTCTATTTGTGAAAGAGAGGTACAAAAGATTATCCATTTGCAAAGAATAGCAAATCAAATGCCTGACGCATTTACGGACTTGAAAAGGATAACAAAATCCCACATTCCCGCGGAAAATGTTCCAATCCGTATTGATGTCCCTGTTGGACAATCATCTAGTGTCATATCCAATGAGTCGAATGCACGCCTGAAGCGTGGCAGACCATTAGGTTCCAAAGATCGAAATCCTAGAAAGAGGAAAAAGAACGATCAAAATGACACCACGAAAGAATCTCATGATTTAACAAATTCTGAGATTCATGAAGAATCCATTGAGCCCGAGACTCTGGAAAATACGGAACTATCCCTAAATCCAATTAATATTGAGGCAAATATTAATCGAGTGGATATTGTGGTGGATAATGCCTTTGCTTATAATGTAGCATCTAGCATTATGCAAGAATGTGAGGATCTCGAACCTCAATCTGTTGAAGAATATCGAAAAAGACATGATTGGCCAAAGTGGCAAGAAGGAATTCAATCAGAATTGAATTCGCTGGCAAAACGCGAAGTTTTTGGCCCTATAGTTGAAACACCTAATGGTGTTAAGCCTGTCGGCTATAAATGGGTTTTTGTACGCAAAAGAAATGAGAAAAACGAGGTACAAAGATATAAAGCACGCCTTGTTGCACAAGGTTTTTCTCAAAGGCCTGGTGTCGATTATGAAGAGACATATTCGCCTGTAATGGATGCGATAACCTTTCGTTATCTCATAAGTTTTGCTGTCCATGAAAAGCTTGACATGCACTTAATGGATGTGGTTACTGCCTATCTTTATGGCTCACTTGATAATGAGATATACATGGAAATTCCCGATGGACTCAAGATGCCAAACGCGCATAATTCAAAATCTCGGGAAATGTTCTCAATTAAATTGCAAAGATCCTTGTATGGTCTAAAGCAATCTGGACGAATGTGGTATAATCGTCTTAGTGAGTACTTGTTAAAAGAAGGCTATATAAATGACGCCATTTGCCCGTGTGTTTTTATAAAGAAAACAACATCGGAATTTGTTGTACTTGCCGTATATGTTGATGACATAAACCTTATTGGAACCCCTAAAGAACTCCAAAAGGCAATTGATTATCTAAAGGATGAATTCGAGATGAAAGATCTCGGAAAGACTAAACTATGTCTTGGTTTGCAAATTGAATATTTGGCAAACGGAATTTTTGTTCATCAATCTACCTATACAGAAAAGGTACTGAAACGGTTTTACATGGATGAAGCACATCCTTTAAGTACACCGATGGTTGTTCGATCACTTGATGTGAACAAAGATCCATTCCGACCACAAGAAAGGAATGAAAAGCTACTTGGTCCTGAAGTACCATATCTTAGCGCAATTGGCGCACTAATGTATCTTGTAAATACTACAAGGCCTGACATATCCTTTTCAGTTAATGTCTTAGCAAGATTTAGCTCGGCTCCTACGAGGAGACATTGGAATGGGATCAAACACATATTGCGGTACCTAAAGGGAACTACCGATATGGGCTTATTTTATGGCAAGAATTGCAGCCCGGATCTTGTTGGTTATGCTGATGCTGGATATTTGTCCGACCCACACAAGGCTCGATCTCAAACGGGTTATGTGTTTACCTGTGGAGAAACCGCCATATCTTGGTGATCGACTAAGCAATCAATTGTGGCTACTTCATCTAATCATGCCGAGATAATTGCTATTCATGAAGCAAGTCGAGAGTGTGTGTGGTTAAGGTCGATAATACACCATATCCAAGACAAATGTGATTTGAAGTGTGATAAACTACCCACAACTTTGTATGAAGACAATGCAGCATGTATAGCTCAATTGAAGGGAGGATTCATAAAAGGAGATAGAACGAAGCATATTTCACCAAAGTTATTCTTCACACATGATCTTCAAAAGAATGGTGATATCAATGTTCAACAGATTCGTTCAAGCGAAAATATGGCTGATTTGTTTACAAAATCTCTACCAAAGTCAACCTTCAAGAAGCTAGTTCACAAGATCGGGATGCAAAGACTTAAGGACATAAATTGATGTTCTTATCAGGGGGAGTTAAGGCGCGTTGCACTCTTTTTCCCTTACAAGGTTTTGTCCCACCTGGTTTTCCTTGCGAGGTTTTTAACGAGGCAACCAATAGGCGCATATTCAAACATGTGTACTCTTTTTCCTTACTTTAATTTTTCCCATTGGGTTTTGTTTTAAGGTTTTAACGAGGCACATCATTGAATAGACATTCAAGGGGGAGTGTTATAAATACACTTCTATTTAAGGTGAATGTCTTTAATTAGAGAGATTCTAGAGTTCTATTCTTGGTAGATAAATCATCCTCCTCCCTATAAATAGAGGTGCTCTCTACCATTGTAAATAACTCCTAACATTCTCTAAGTATCAATAAGAAGAACTCTCTCTACTCTTCTCTCTATTTACTCTTGTTCTTGAGTTATTGTTCTTGTCTTTTATATTATTTCATAGCACTAATAGTTTCTTTATATATTTATACTTTTCATTATGAAATTATGTGTTCTATTTACTAACTAAATTTTTCTACTGCGAAATTTAATTAGTAAATGTATTTTTACGATATCATTTGGTTTTTAGTATTCTTCATTTATGAATTTTTTTATTATGATTTTAGTTATGTGTATGTATGACTTTTCTCATATTTTTTTCTCATACTACTACTACTACTACTATTTTATTTTTTTTATTGTAAAATAATTTTAAAACTCTAATTTGAATGAGTAGAATATTTTTTTGTATTTTCGTTTTTATTGAAAATTATAAGATATCTATATTTATTAATTCAATTAGTATAACCAATTATTCAAAATTTAAAATTTAAAAAATAAATTATTTTACAAAAGTAGTTTATTTTTTTTTAAACAATGCCAATTGATTATTTTGTGGTTAAGACACTTGTTTTAATGTAGTGCTTTTGCTTCTCCTAGTCTATATAAATAGAAGATTGTAAAATAATGTTAAAACTCTAATTTGATTGAGTAGAACATATTTTTGTGTTTTCGTTTTTATTGATAAGTATAAGCTTCAAGTAGTGTAACTAATTAATTCAATAAATTTGTTAAAAAATATTAGTTAGAATAGTAGTTTATTTTGCCTTAACAATACCATTTGGTTTTTTGTGATTAAGACAATTTTCTTAATATAGTGATTTTGCTTCTCCTATTCTATATAGATAGAAGAGTTTAAAATAATTTTAAAACTCCAATTTGATTGAGCAGAATATTTTTTTGCATCTTCATTTTTTATCGATAAGTATAAGCTATCTATATTTATTAATTCAAGAAGTATAACCAATTAATTCAAAATTCAAAATTCAAAATTTTTTTTTAGTTAGAATAGTAGTTTATTTTGTAACAATGTCACTTAGCTTTTTGTGGTTAAGACACTTGTCTTAAAAGTGTTTTTGTTTTTCCTATTCTATATAGATAGATAGATGGGTTATGCCAATTTTGCTCCAGCATGGTCTATTAACAGGTCATTTGGCCATATAAAAATTTTCAATTTTTTTTCCAAAAAAATAATATTTTTTTTCGAAATCACCGTTTGGCCATTAAATCTTTAATTTTCACAATTTTAAAATTTTTTTCAGTTTGAAAATCTCCAAAAGGCTATTTTTCACTTTAAATCACTCACAAAAATTTAAAAACAACCCAAAATTATATTCATGCCCAAACACAACTCTAGCTTTCAAATATCATTTTCACTTGAAATCTTTTTATAACTTTTTCCAAACGTCTACTAATTTTTTGTCATCCGACTGCTCCTTTTCATACTTTACCAGTTGTTGTTTGTGCCATAAGATGAGTTCCTGCAAGATAGACTTCCTACCAAGAATAGGCTGCTGCAATGGAATCTGAATGTATCAGGCATCTGTGTTATGTGCCAGCAAGATATGGAAACTAGAGATCACTTATTCGTGCAATGTACTTTTGCATCCCAGCTGAGATACCAAACACTACAATGGATTGGAGTTGAAGACTTCACTGGGCAGGATTGGTCACAATTTTGCCAATGGTTCATTGAACAATCTAAAGGGAAATCTCCCCGAGCTCATACAATCAAGATGACAGTAACAGAAATGCTCTATGGTTTATGGTTAGAAAGGAATGCGAGAAGCTTTGAAAACATCTTTTGTAATTGTGATAAGCTCCTAAGTAGTATAGCCTATATATGTAATGTTCGAGCTCCTCCTAGGCTTAGTTCATATATTCAGCAGTTCATGTTATAACTGCTGATTTGGCTAGAGTAGTATAGGTAATTCATGTGTCCAGTTTGATAGGCAGTTGAGTTAAAACTGTCCTATGATTTTGTAAGGCAACCATTTGGTGATTAATACAAATTTAATTACCAAAAAAAAAGAGATGAGTTCCGCTCAAAGATAAAGAAATTCAAACTAAATCTGCTGGAAAGAGTTGCATTTTGAAGAGATAAAAGAAAAATAATGCATAAAATCCTCCTTGAACTATACCCGAACTTGCTACGACACAAACATTTGACAAGGGGTGAAATACATGTATTGTCACAAGTAATTTGTTTATTTTCTTTTATTTAATTAAATCGATTTCATTTTCTTATTTTTCCTTCTCTCTTTAATTCAAAATGTAATTGAAATATTATTTGTATTTAGAAAATGAAAAGGAACAATTATTTTTGTATGAATTTGAAAAATTATTAGAGATGCTGAATTTTCGGATGTCATTGAAGTTTAAAAGTTAAGATTCAAGTGCTTCATTCTAAATCCATAGTTGTAGTTAGAGATTCGAAAATGAAAAAAGAATTTCGAATCTACTATTGAACCGTGAAAAAGCTTAAAGAACACAAAAATGAGTTTGTCAAAATTTTTTGTTGTTACCCAAATTATCGGGTATGGTGATGATGTTGTTATACAATTATAGTTGAAATTTAAGCTTGATTGATGCGGTTTTAGCCGGGTTTTTGTTGAATTTTGACACCAAAAATTAGATTTGGAGCTCTTCAAAATGGGATGAAGAGCTCTTGAAAATCAGCTTTGGAATTGACATGTGACCATTTTGTATAGGTTAGTCCTTTTCTTAAGTTCTCTTGAAGGTGATGTTCTCACGTGCTCCACGTCACTAATAAAGGTGCAAAGAATTATGGGATTTGTTTTTGGAAGGGGGGAGGGGGGAGGGGTATAATAGGACTCACGCAAAGGTAAGGTATGATTTTATGTATTATCCCATAGAATAACATCAAATTTTTATAAAATCCTAAATTTGTAACTTCATCTGCAAATTCTTAACTGTGTTCTAAAGTGGATAAATTTTATAATTTTTTGCACAATAGCGAGATGATTTCAATGGTAGCCCCAAATCGGGATATCTACTAGCAATTGTAAAAGTTGCTTTTTGGCTTAACTTTTCATGGTCGTTTAGACTCATGTAGTTGTGTTTGTTAACCCTTAAAGCTAAAGAGTTAATCTTCTAATTCTAACTCAAACTAAAATTACGTTTGTGTACCATGTGTTAATGACCCTTTAGTCCTTAAACCTATTTTCTGCCATTTTAGGGTTGGCCTAGCCAACATAGTTTCAGTCCTTTGTTGTGAGATTCTAACAATTCTTTTCGGATCCAATGGTTCTTTAATTATACAATAGTACGAGTTAAGATAGATATTATTGCATGTCTTAAACAGTAGATCAAAAAGCTTTCCTGATCTCCTTTTTCTGGTTCCCTTTTGAGTTGTAGCATGAAATAATATATATACAATTTGGTTCTGCTAATGTAACAATTATTATACTTTTATGCCAAAGTATTTATGGACTAGTTTGATTTCTTAGGACACCTTAATTTAATTTTATACGCACCAGACAACAAGTTTCTTTCTTGACAGCTTTGCATGTGCCAGTTGTGACAGAACTAAGTGCGTTTAAGGAGTTAATTAATTGAATCTCCTTCGTCGAAAAATCATATTGTAGTTAAGTCTAAGCTTGCATTTTTTTGAATCCTGCAAAAATTTTCGGCTCCCACACTGTGTGAGGCAATAACAACAATAACAAACTCAGTGCAATTCTATAAATAGAGTTTAGGAAAAAAATTACCTGAATCCGTCCATGCACCAATTATATTATTTAGCATGATGGATTTAATAAATGAGGTAAAAATATATGCCATCACTTACCATGGTTAACTGATGTTATGCATTTAATTGGACAAAATATAAAATTGGCTTGCCGGTTGGTGGGTCGGCGGAAACTAATGACATTCGTTGGCCAAAAAATATATAAAATATGTATACATATAATATACAAAGATACAGAAAATCTAGATTTTATCCGCTATTATTTTGGGGAGCAGCTAATAATACATATTACTCCATTTAATTTGGTGCCTAAATTGGGTCTGGATAAGTAGCACTTACTTTTCATGCGAGAAGAACTTGTAGATTGCGTGGAAACTGCAGGTTGGACTATTCTACATGATAGGGTCAAAGAAAATACAATTCAAGCGTAGAACTTGTCCAACACATATGACCAATGCCCTGTATGTACACCAAAAAACCATGCAAATCCAATAAACAACATATTAAACAATAGCAATATCTGCACAAGAGAAGAGAGGAAAATGAGTGATCAAACAACAACCATTCTGAATCTACCACTCTCAATCTTGGAAAATATTCTTTCAAACCTATCACCAAAAACAGTTTTCATTTGCAGGAGTGTTTGCAAGTCTTGGTTAAACCTAATTTCACTGCCTGAATTTTCCAAACTTCATCTCTCAAAATCCCATGCTAACCTCTTTATCTACTTTTCTCAGAGTTCCCGGAGTGAACTGCCCTCAACAAGTGTTTTCAAGTTTATAAATTTTGAAGATACACCTCATTATCATAATCTCATTTATGAACCAAATCTTGACCTCGACATGAAACCCTACTTTCCAGATGCCGGTTTCTCTTTAGTTGGCTCAATCCATGGTTTTGTTTGCCTATTTCATATGAACTTTGATAGTGGTGTTGACGATGTTTATATTTTCAATCCAACTACTCGAGAATATATCACTCTTCCTGAGGTTAAAGGGCTAAGAAAGTACCCAAATTTAGTCACTTATGGCTTTGGGTTAGATCCTGTAGGAATGGAATACAAAGTGGTAAGAATTCATCAAGTAAAAACTGGTGATCCTATATTACACGTCGGAAGTTCAAGTGCACGCTCTTGGGACAGGGTCGTGCAGAAGTATAGGCAGTGTCAAGCTATGTTTTGGATGTCGAACGTCTGGGGTATATTTGAATGGAAAGCTTCATTGGTTGGTTGGAGATGTTGATGGAAATGAGTCGATCTGTTTCATTGATATGCAGGATTAGTCATCTCACACCTTTGCCACAGCTCCTGGATTTAACAAGGAAAACTGCCCTAATCTTCTATATCTTGGAGTGTTGGGAAATCATCTTTCCATATGTGATAATAACGCGGAAAGTCATGTTGAGGTATGGGTGATGAAGGAATATGGAGTGACAAGTTCTTGGAGCAAAGAAATTGTCATAAACATAACCCCAGAATGGAATTGGATTTGCTACCAAATGATACAAGTCTTGAAAGTTTTCCAAGATGGAGAGATCTTGTTTCAGTGGTGGGAAGATGTCTTGTTTACATATCATCCTGAGAAGAAAACTTTGACCAAAATCGAGTATTTTAGTGGTAACTTCTGTAATTTCTGGGCCTCTACTCACATCTCAAACTTACTTTCACTCAAGAATTTTGGCACGGAAGTTGTCCACACTTTGTAAAGCAACTTTGGTAGAACAAAATTTTTTTTTTTTTGGGGGGGGGGGAGGGGGGGAGGATACAGTAAAAAGAAGGGTATAATCTGGGTTCAATAGAAACAATTCTTGTTTATTGCATTACAAAAATCATTTTCAAGCCATTGAATTTGAAGAAAGTTCATCTAGATTAACACGAGAGGGGAATGAACTACACTTCAAAGGAGTCAAGAATAGCCTCTAGAGTTTTCTGTGATGAAGACCACTGTTTGTCATTGGCACTGACCACAAAGAGGACGACAGTATTTCCTTTAGCCGTTGCCTTTGCTAGGTTGTGCGATCCAGTAAGCGCATATGGAGTTTCAAGAACGTACTTGTAATACTGCAAGCACAAAAGACAGAAGTATTCTCTTCATCAGGAGGTTTAAACAGCAACTGTTGCAGATAACAGGAAGACCAAATGCACAGAAATACATTAATCTATGAAATACTTAGAAAACAGAACGAGAAATGTATATTTTTAGCCACTCCCAAAATAATAGCCCGCAATATATATTTTTTGTACATATGTGTATTATATACATATAATATACATTTATACACTTTTTGGTTAGAGAATGCAATTAGTTTCGGACGACCGGCCAATTTTATATTTTGCCAAAAGCAAAGAGGAGTCTCGAGTAGCATACTTTTTTGGCAGATCTAACAATGATGTTCCCCATAAAATCACATGATTAAGAACACACAAAGAAACCATTATCTTGGACCTAGATTTTGATTTTTCTTTTTAGGAAATACATATATGCTGATGCTCTACAAAAACAATCAACAACAATCCCCCAGTGGATTCCCACAAGTGGGATTTGGGGAGGGTAGGATGTATGTAGCCTTACCTCTACCCTGGAAGAGCAGAGAGGTTGTTTCCGACATACCCTCAAAGAAAAGATGAAAGAAGCATTGATAGCAAAAAATAACAATACAAACTATTAAGAAAACATTTGCTAAATCAGGCTGTTGCTTATTGTCGGGGCAGCACTGCAGCAGATACAATCTGTGGATAATCTTCTTCATGCCATTTTAACCGCTGGGATTTTGAAGTACCATCTAAATTCTAAGCACCTTAGTAAGGACTCATTTCCTTCCATTTTTCGGTAATAGCTTTGACTAAACTATCAGAGACAAGGTCGCGTGCCATGTCAGTCCTCTTATGTGTTGGAAATAAGGGAGGAAGATAAGGGGGGAAAAGATTACTTTTTCAATATGATAAATGGTTGAGAAAAGAAAAGGACTGTCACCGTTAGATCCCCACGTTTCTCTATAGCAGTCTGAAGGAGTTCATCTGGATCCAATGTGTTTCCTGTGACAAAAGGACCAAGAGAAGCAATGACTTTCTCAGGGGTCCCAATGTCTTCAATAGTTGCATTAGGTTTGTTTGTGAGACGGATCAAAGGAGAAGCCACCACTTGAACTTTACCCTGTTTTTCATCTTCAAACTTCACCTCCACCCACGGCTCTGCACATTTGGGTTGGCAATAATTTCCAGATAATATGTTAGCTACACGAGTTTGTTTCCAGGTTGGAGGAAGAATAAACGTGTACGGCTGCACATTTCCTGCAACCAACTAAATATAAAGCATCATAAGCATCTGCAGGAAATAAATGTAGAAAAAGAAAAGGACAATGGTAGCTAAATAATAAGCTTCATAAGAATATCAAGAAGAATTGAGATAAACTAAACAGAAGAAAGAAAAAGTACTAGAAATGATGTTATAATAAAGAAATTGACATAGGCCACACGCATATATGTAATGGAATGCTAATATAGAAAACACTCTGATTGCACTATCGTATCTGAAATTGCTCATTTCTCAGCAAGGGCGCGGTCCGCACCACAAAAGAGATACAACGTTACTGCCAACACCATTTATTTGTCCAAAAAACTACAAAAAGATCATATGGCAGAATACTTTACTCAGACAATACTTTGAGCAGCAACAAAATGCAAGGTTACATGGACTAGGATCCCTTTGACCAAATAATGCATTATATCATAGCTCCACAGTGTCAATCCATTGTCATGGTTTAGGTTTTACACAAGTTCTCGCGGACATGTGTTGCTTGCCTGTTTTAGATCTGAATCCTAAAACAAGTAGAGATTAATTTTTCTTTTTGACTACACTCTATTTTCTCAATGGATCTTGTATCTTGTATTTTAGATACGAGTATTAAATCATTTTAGGCTTGGGCTTTAACTTAGGCAAGTTCCAGCATACGGGTAACTAGGCACCTAAAGTCTATCAAAGAATTAGAGACTTGTCTTCCGGATCAACTTAACTTTGCCTAAGCTTCTAGTTCTAATACAATCAATATTCTTAAAGATTAATGAGCTTGTTATCAGGATATTGCTTGCAGAAGCTTCGAGCAAAATAGCAGGCGATATGTCACAAATTACTTCAAAATGCTTTGCTTATATCTTTAGGTGCAAAACTATTAAAAACGACAGCTGAAGTACAAGTCCTGTATATGCTGAAGTGCTGAAATTGAGCATTTTAGAGGATAGAGGTAGTTCATCCACAATAGAAATAGCCAAATACTTTGCTTCCATATTGAGCAAATTTGCCTTAGATAAAGATATATATAAAAAGCCAATAGAAATACAAGTTTCTTAGGATAAAGTGATACAACATATATATATTTATGAGCTTGCATCTCAAACCACATAACTGTTTGCGTTTCTATAAATCATGAGTAAAATGGTTAAATTGTTTGTAAATATAGAAACGTATCATTCCTTCTCAAACAGACTTACATCACATAACTGGGACAGAGGGAGTAGTAAAAAGATTAATCAAAACTATGAACCTTTTCCTGACCCTGGAGTGACAATTCTTGCCCAAATTTTCAGAAAGAAAGCGGTACCGTTAGTCCAAAAGGACAAATTAAGACAATACGAAATTACCCCCCCCCCCCCCCAAAAAAAAAAAAACAAATTTGAAGAGTCTACATAATACCGGCACGGAGAGCAGGAGTGTCTTTAGGAGTGGCTTTGAAGAGAACAAAAGAAGGATCAGTAGGAGAAGTAGGAAGGTAAGAACCAACAGCAACTTCTCGAGCAATGGAAGGCGGCGGAGGAGATAAGACCAGTGGCATTGCACAAAGTCCAACATTCATCAAATCTCTTCTTGATAGGGATAGGTCTATGTTGTTTTTCTTCAAGCTTTGCTGGGTTTTTGCAGGTGTGAATAATGGTGTATTTGAATTTGAGAAGATGGAGGACAATGGCTTCACTGAAGAAAGCGCCATTTGTGTTGTGTGTGTGTGTGTGGAGAAACGCCTGTGGCAGTGGTTATTAGGTGGTTGGGGTTCCCGCTTTTATCCATTTGGGATGAGGTCTGACTCGGCCGCGTGTATCTTTGTGCTTTTCGGCCACTTTATATGGTTGTCAAAAACAAAAACAGAACTACTCAAAAAACTCATTTTTCCAAAATTTTTATGTTATAAAAAATAATAAAATTATTTAATTTTAAAATATCAAATGATATTCCTATTCAACTAAAAGTTTTTATAAAGCTAATACAGACATTTTTTATTTCTCCGGTTCCAAGTTGACAAAAGTTTTTTAAGTTATAGATTACTTTTCGGTTATTTTATACGTTGTAATTGTTATGAAATAATATAAAAGACAAGAACAATAACTCAAGAACAAGAGCAAATAGAGAGAATAGAAGAGAGAGTTCTTCTTATTGATACTTAGAGAATGTTAGGAGTGATTTACAATGGTAGAGAGCACGTCTATTTATAGGGATGGGGATGATTTATCTACCAAGAATAGAACTCTAGAATCTCTCTAATTAAAGACATTCACCTTAAATAGAAGTGTATTTATACACTCCCCCTTGAATGTCTATTCAATGATGTGCCTCGTTAAAACCTTAAAACAAAACCCAATGGGAAAAACTAAAGTAAGGAAAAAGAGTACACATGTTTGAATATGCGCCTATTGGTTGCCTCGTTAAAAACCTCGCAAGGAAAACCCGGTGGGACAAAACCTTGTAAGGGAAAAAGAGTGCAACGCGCATTAACTCCCCCTGATAAGAACATCAATTTATGTCCTTAAGTCTTCGCATCCCGATCTTGTGAACTAGCTTCTTGAAGGTTGACTTTGGTAGAGATTTTGTGAACAAATCGGCCATATTGTCGCTTGAACGAATCTGTTGAACATTGATATCACCATTCTTTTGAAGATCATGTGTGAAGAATAACTTTGGTGAAATATGCTTCGTTCTATCTCCTTTTATGAATCCTCCCTTCAATTGAGCTATACATGTTGCATTGTCTTCATACAAAGTTGTGGGTAGTTTATCACACTTCAAACCACATTTGTCTTGGATATGATGTATTATCGACCTTAACCACACACACTCCCGACTTGCTTCATGAATAGCAATTATCTCGGTATGATTAGATGAAGTAGCCACAATTGATTGCTTAGTCGATCGCCAAGATATGGCGGTGTCTCCATAGGTAAACACATAACCCGTTTGAGATCGAGCCTTGTGTGGGTCGGACAAATATCCAGCATCAGCATAACCAACAAGATTCGGGCTGCAATTCTTGCCATAAAATAAGCCCATATCGGTAGTTCCCTTTAGGTACCGCAATATGTGTTTGATCCCATTCCAATGTCTCCTCGTAGGAGCCGAGCTAAATCTTGCTAAGACATTAACTGAAAAGGATATGTCAGGCCTTGTAGTATTTGCAAGATACATTAGTGCGCCAATTGCGCTAAGATATGGTACTTCAGGACCAAGTAGCTCTTCATTCCTTTCTTGTGGTCGGAATGGATCTTTGTTCACATCAAGTGATCGAACAACCATCGGTGTACTTAAAGGATGTGCTTCATCCATGTAAAACCGTTTCAGTACCTTTTCTGTATAGGTAGATTGATGAACAAAAATTCCGTTTGCCAAATATTCAATTTGCAAACCAAGACATAGTTTAGTCTTTCCGAGATCTTTCATCTCGAATTCATCCTTTAGATAATCAATTGCCTTTTGGAGTTCTTTAGGGGTTCCAATAAGGTTTATGTCATCAACATATACGGCAAGTACAACAAATTCCGATGTTGTTTTCTTTATAAAAACACACGGGCAAATGGCGTCATTTATATAGCCTTCTTTTAACAAGTACTCACTAAGACGATAATACCACATTCGTCCAGATTGCTTTAGACCATACAAGGACCTTTGCAATTTAATTGAAAATATTTCCCGAGATTTCGAATTATGCGCGTTTGGCATCTTGAGTCCATCGGGAATTTTCATGTATATCTCATTATCGAGTGAACCATAAAGATAGGCAGTAACCACATCCATTAAGTGCATGGCAAGCTTTTCATGGACAGCAAAACTTATGAGATAACGAAAGGTTATCGCATCCATTACAGGCGAATATGTCTCTTCATAATCGACACCAGGCCTTTGAGAAAAACCTTGTGCAACAAGGCGTGCCTTATATCTTTGTACCTCGTTTTTCTCGTTTCTTTTGCGTACAAAGACCCATTTATAGCCGACAGGCTTAACACCATTAGGTGTTTCAACTATAGGGCCAAAAACTTCACGTTTTGCCAGCGAATTCAATTCTGATTGAATTGCTTCTTGCCACTTTGGCCAATCCTGTCTTTTTCGACATTCTTCAACAGATTGAGGTTCGAGATCCTCACATTCTTGCATAATGCTAGATGCTACATTATAAGCAAAGGCATTATCCACCACAATATCCACTCGATTAATATTTACCTCAATATTAATTGGATTTAGGGATAGTTCCGTATTTTCCAGAGTCTCGGGCTCAATGGATTCTTCATGAATCTCAGAATTTGTCAAATCATGGATTTCCTCATGAGATTCTTTCGTAGTGTCATCTCGATCGTTCTTTTTCCTCTTTCTAGGATTTCGATCTTTGGAACCTAATGGTCTGCCACGCTTCAGGCGTGCATTCGACTCATTGGTTATGACACTAGATGATTGTCCAACAGGAACATCAATACGGATTGGAACATTTTCCGCGGGAATGTGGGATTTCGTTATCCTCTTCAAGTCCGTAAATGCGTCAGGCATTTGATTTGCTATTCTTTGCAAATGGATAATCTTTTGTACCTCTCTTTCACAAATAGAGGTATGTGGATCAAGATGAGATAATGATGCATTTTTCCACAAAATTTCCCGTTTGGTTTCACCAACTTCTCCTCCTAATTTTGGGAAAAGTGTCTCATCAAATCGACAGTCTGCAAATCGTGCAGTAAACAGGTCACCTGTCAATGTTTCGAGGTAGCGAATGATGGAGGGCGATTCAAACCCAACATATATTCCTAACCTTCTTTGCGGACCCATTTTGGTGCGGGATGGCGGTGCTATAGGCACATATACTGCGCATCCAAAAATTCTTAAATGGGATATATTGGGTTCATGACCCAAAACCAATTGCAACGGGGAATACTTGTGGTAATTCGTCGGTCTGAGACGAATTAGCATTGGTGCATGTAAGATGGCGTGACCCCATACCGAAGTGGGCAGCCTCATTCTCATAAGTAATGGCCTTGCAATCAACTGCAGGCGTTTAATTAATGATTCTGCAAGACCGTTTTGAGTGTGAACATGAGCTACAGAATGTTCAACTTTTATCCCGATTGATAAGCAATAATCATTAAATGCTTGGGATGTAAACTCAACAGCATTATCCAGTCTAATGGACTTGATTGGATTATCTGGAAATTGTGCTCGTAGTCGAATTATTTGTGCCATTAATTTCGCAAACGCAAGGTTGCGTGATGACAACAGGCACACATGAGACCATATACAGGATGCGTCTATCAAGACCATGAAATACCTAAACGACCCACTAGGTGGGTGAATAGGTCCACAAATGTCCCCTTGTATACGTTCCAGAAACGTGGGTGACTCAGTCCCAACCTTTGTTGGTGATGGCCTGATAATCAACTTGCCTTGATAACACGAAGTGCAAGGATATTCATTATGCGAAAGAATTTTGAAATTCTTTAACGGATGCCCATATGAGCTTTCTATAATCCGTCTCATCATGACCGATCCTGGGTGTCCCAATCGATCATGCCAAAGTACAAAGGTATTGGAATCAGTAACCCTTTGGTTTACTGTTGAATGTGCCTCAATTGCACTAATTCTTGTCCAATACAGGCCACAAGATAAAGACGGGAATTTCTCAATAACCCTCTTTTTGCCGGAGACATTCTTTGTGATGACGAGATATTCAAGATTATCTTCATCCATTGTCTCAATATGATAGCCATTCCGGCGTACATCTTTAAAACTCAACAAGTTTCTCTTAGACTTGGAGGAGAACATTGCATTCTCTATGATTAACGTCGTGCCTTTGGGCAGAGTTACAATTGCTCTTCCGGAGCCTTCAATCAATTTACTACTTCCAGATATTGTAGTAACGTTTGCCTTACACATATTTAGTTGAGAGAAATACTTCCTTTCTTTGAGTATTGTATGTGTAGTACATGAATCAACTAGGCAAATACTTTCACAGTTGGATGTTGATCCAAGTTCGCTTTGTGAGATATCCATATTTGCTATCCCATAGTTTGACATACAAAAGAGATACAAGAACATAAGAATAAACAAGTTCAATTCTTTTGTGTCACATAATATTTTCAAAATCTGCTGCTAACAGTTGACTAACAAAATCAGATATGTTATCCATAATTGATTACTTTGCAGTTTGAAAATTTCAGTTTAAACATTTTCTTCAAACAATCGATTGTTAAACACAAACAATCGATTGTTGAATATTGACAATCGATTGTTAAACACACACAATCGATTATTTGCTATTTTGAAAAACTTCAGATCACACTGTCTTAAGACAATCGATTGTTATGCATAGACAATCGATTGTTGGCTATTTTGAAAAATTCCAGAGCACACTGTTTTAAGACAATCGATTGTTAAGTATAGACAATCGATTGTTGGCTATTTTGAAAAATTCCAGAGCACACTGTTTTAAGACAATCGATTGTCATGCATAGACAATCGATTGTTGGCTATTTTGAAAAATTCCAGATTACACTGTCTTAACGACAATCGATTGTTAGACAAAGACAATCGATTGTGGATGATTTTTGAAAAATTCCAGATTACACTGTCTTAATGACAATCGATTGTTAGTCAAAGACAATCGATTGTTGATCAATTGTTTTTCAGCTTTAATGCGAAAATAGTTGATAATCGACTAGTTTTTCAGGCTAGTCGATTACCCCTACTGAAAAATAAAAATATTATTGATATTTGAACATATTGAAGATATTCTAAAGAACTACTGCTAACATTGCTTTATGAACTAACTAATACGAGCTAATACTAATGACTATTAGTTTATTCACTAACTAATACAAATAAGTAGAATAAAATCAAATAACTCCATCTTCTTTCATCACGGACCCATCGCCGATTAGGTGGTCTATTTTCCCCTCGGGTTGCTCAAAGAAGTCTGCCACATCCAGGTGGGTGATGTCCTCATTGTCGTCATAGACAAAATTTGTTTCAGGGCCTTTTCTCTTTCGAGATGCTTGATAAAGGTCAACCAAGTGTCTTGGTATACGGCAAGTCTTTGACCAGTGCCCTTTCCCACCGCAACGATAACATATAGTTTCTGAACCATTTGCCTTAGGATCTTCATGACCCCGTTTCTGCTTTCGGCGGTTATCTTTCCTTGGGGGTTGACGGACTGCATTGGAATTTCTTCCTTGTCTACGTCCCTGGTTATGACCCCGTTTACGACCATGACCATGGTCCTTTTCATGTTTGGCATAATGAGAGTGCACCTTATCTGCTTCAGGCAGTGGTGTAGACGCGGTGGATCGATTTTCATGATTTCTCATGAGCAGGTCATTATTTCGCTCAGCCACTAGTAGAAGAGAAATCAGTTCAGAGTACTTTGTAAAGCCTTTCTCTCTGTACTGTTGTTGCAGTACTATATTGGAGGCATGAAACGTTGTAAACGTTTTCTCAAGCATATCATAATCGGAGATATTATCCCCGCATAGCTTCAATTTAGAAGTAATTCTGAACATAGCAGAATTATATTCAGAAACGGACTTAAAGTCCTGGAGCCTCAGATGAGCACAATCATATCGTGCTTGTGGCAGAGTGACCAACTTCAGGTTGTCATATCTCTCCTTTAAGCCGTTCCACAAGACGAGTGGATCCTTGACGGTGAGATATTCAATCTTCAAACCTTCATCAAGGTGATGGCGCAAGAAAATCAAGGCCTTCGCACATTCTTGGGTGGATGCTTTTTCTCTATCTTTGATGGTGTCTCCGAGACCCATAGCATCTAAGTGGATTTCAGCATCCAACACCCATGTCATATAGTTCTTGCCCGAAATTTCAAGGGCAACGAACTTTCTTTTCGTAATGTCAGACATAATCGAAAATTAAATTAGGAAGAGGGAAATACCTTAGATTTCTCGAGAATGGTTCTTGAGACGGTAGAGTCTCGTGCTGATAACGTGTTATGAAATAATATAAAAGACAAGAACAATAACTCAAGAACAAGAGCAAATAGAGAGAAGAGTAGAGAGAGTTCTTCTTATTGATACTTAGAGAATGTTAGGAGTGATTTACAATGGTAGAGAGCACCTCTATTTATAGGGAGGAGGATGATTTATCTACCAAGAATAGAACTCTAGAATCTCTCTAATTAAAGACATTCACCTTAAATAGAAGTGTATTTATAACAGTAATAAATATATAAAAATATGGCTGTTTTAGAAAAGTAATTTTATAAAGAATATACTATTATAATGAGGAATAATGTTGTTATAGGTCAAATGTTGGTATAGAAATATAATATATAACATAAAAATTCAATTCCAAAAAAAACTTGTCCGTTATAGTAAAATGATATTATAAAAAGGTGGCTACTATAGAGAGGTGTGATAAGATGTGCATTTGATTTTCGGTTTGGTTTTGCATTATTCTTTTCGATTTTGAAAATATGGCGTCCAAGTCAAACCAAAATAAATTTGGTTTGATTCGGGTTTTTTCCTTTTCGGTTAGATATTTTAAAATTTGTTTTTTTGGCTATTTAGTTTATATAAGAAAATACGAATCTAAGTTGTTCAAAAAAAAATAAAAAAAATGAATATATATATATATATATATATATATATAAAATCATGGGCGAAGTTACATGTTGTAAAGGGTATTCAACTGATCACCTTTTGTCGGAAAATTGCACTGCCTATGTAGGTAATATATTAGATTTTAGAGATATATAACATATATTTAATGCTCTTTTTTGGAGATTTTTTCACTTATTTCAAGTTTGAACACCCTGGAGTACTGCATAGAATATTTTCCACCAACAACAAATTCATGAAGAAACTCTGAGCAATCGTGTAATAGTACCAGCCAGTGACATCCTTTTGTTGGAAACATATACTGGTATTTCCACACATAAATTGGAGAAAAGAGATAAAAATGGTGATAGCTGTAATCTGTTACTAATTGTAATTAAGTTCAATTGAACCAACACCAGTGAAATTCTTCTGGTGTTACTTCTGTATTTAAATATTATGAGCATTAGCATATAATGATTCAATAATTTGCACTATATATCTTCCTACTGCTTGACCAAAAAATCCACAAGTTGATTGACTACATTAAGGCCACAGAGAGAAATCCTAATCTACCTGATACGGCAGGCAGCTTAACATGGTTTTTCCTGTTCCCAGCAAAACATAATACTCCCTTCGTTTCATATTATAAGAGATAGTTTGATTTGGCACGAAATTTAAGAAAGAAAATAAGACTTTTGAAACTTGTGCTCTTAAAAGCTAAAGGGATAAAAAATTTGTGGGACCATGATATTTGTATGGCTATAAAAGCTTCTTATTAAGGATAAATGAATAAAATAAAATAATTTAAAATCGAATTATTTTCAAATTTAAAATTGTATCATTTGTTTTGGATAAGACTAAAAACAAAAGTACACTCATTTTTTGAAGGTCTTAAAATACTATACATTGAAGAGAAGTGCTTATAGAAGGACCTGACATTATAGCAGATATGTCCATTCTGTTATTGAACAAATTGAAGGAAGAAATTTTCCATCTTATTTTTTTTTTAATTTTAACATTTGACTTTCATTGATATCAACAAAATTTACAATGAGGAGTTTATAGTAGTAGTATAGACTAACTATTACTGTACAGATTCATAGAATGCTCCTACAACACTTAACATCTACGACTAAGGGTAATGATTAAGCTGTCGCAGTCTCGTTTGCCATCGCGTACATTTCCTGCCCCGAATATGAATGAGCATTGCAACCTCACGACAGAACTGATTTCCCTCTAATGATTTCCCCTCAAATCTAATAAGATTTCTACTTCTCCAAATGAGTGCAACTGTGGTAACAAAGGCAGTAGCCACAACAGCTTTATGCCACAATTTGCTTCTAGCTAGGCAGCATATCCACTGGATTTCAGTATTCCATCGACCAATTGTTCTGTTATATCCCAGCCAACTACATATTCTATGCCACAGCCGACTAGTGACTGGACAAGTAAAATACAGATGGGCAAAGTCTTCTACTTGAGAATGACAGAACACACATTTCTCATCCACATTCACTCCAATCTTCAATAATCTGTAGACAGTAGGGAGTCGACCTTGAGCAGCAAGCTAAGTAGTGAATTTATGCCTAGCCTGCACATTCCAATCAGTCTAAGCATAAGATTACCTTGCAGTCTATGATCATCCAGAAGAGGAGTTCTGCATTCTATAATTTTTCTAACTACCCAAGATGCATTCTTGGGAATGGGCATTGTAGCAATGTCACAGCTCTTTATATAATAATAGTGTATCCACTTGATCCATAAACAATCTTTCTTCCTTGCCAAATCCCACAGTAGCTTAGTGATAGCAGCTTTATTCCATACCTGTATATCTATAATATTGAGGCCTCCAGCAGTGATAGGTCTACATATCCTTTCCCATGCTACCGGTGATCTTTTAGATACTGTTGCATTACCAGTCCAAAGATAAGATCTGCAAACAGCTTCTATGACTTTCATCACTTTCTTTGGCAAGATGAATATTTGTGCCAAGTAAGTTTGGATCCCAAATATCACAGTTTTGATCAATTGACTCCTACCTGCATAAGACAGTAACTTGGCAGACCAGCTGGTGATTTTATCAGTTATCCTCTCTATCAGTGGTAGGTAATGGTGGATAGTAAGCTTCTTAGAGTGGAGAGGTATGCCTAAGTATTTGAAAGGTAGTTGCCCCTCAATGAATCCCAAAGACTCAAGGATAGCATCTTTGACATTCTGATGTACCCCAGCCAGATAAACAGCACTCTTAGTGTTGTTAGCAGATAGCCCAGAAGTTGCAGAGAATTAAAGGAAAGCATCATGCAAAATCTGAATAGATATAGTATCAGCTCGACAGAATAGGAGAAGATCATCTGCAAAGCAGATATGGGCACAGTTCAGCTTCCTGCATCTTGGATGGAAGTTGAAATCACCATTTCTATGCAACTGAGCCAATAGCCTATTCAAGTATTCCATAGCAAGGACAAATAAGTAAGGCGACATAGGATCACCTTGTCGAATACCCCTTCTAGCAAGAAAAGGCTTAGTGAGACCACCATTCATCACTAGTGAGTACGTCACAGAAGAGACACAAGCCATTGTCCAATTAACAAACTTGGCTGGGAATCCTAGATCAATAAGCAATTGTTTGAGCAAACTCCATTCAAGAGTGTCATATGCCTTCCTCAACTCCACATTCAAAACACACCTAGGTGATATACCTTTTCTGGAATATCCCTTGAATATTTCATGGCTAAGCAGGATATTATCAATTATGCTCCTCCCTTCAATAAATGCTGACTGGGCTTTACCAACAAGATCATCAATAACAGTTTTCAGCCTCCTAGTAATGACCTTAGATATGATCTTATAGATAGTGGTGCAGCATGCAATAGGCCTGTAATCTTTCACTGTTGTAGGAGCTTTAACTTTAGGTACAAGGGCAATGGCAGTGGTATTGACCATGTAGGGCAGCTTACAAGTAGTAAAGAAATCCTTTGTAGCAGCATATACATCCTCCTTGACAATCTCCCAGTTGCTAGTAAAGAACTCCACAGGGAAACCATCTACACCCGGTGCTTTGTCTTTAGGCATATCTTTGATAGCTTCAGTGATTTCATCCAGAGTAACATCCTGAATAAGTGACCTTTGCTATGATAAGGTAAGACATTGTCCTTCCTTAACAATAACAGTGTTAATACAAGGCAATTCATCAGCACTTTCACCCATTAATGACTTGAATACCTCAATAAATTCCTGCTCCACATCCACTGGCTCTGTTAGCTTCATACCTGCATCAGTGTATATAAAAGTAATATTATTCTGACTAGTTCTGATCCTCCACTGTGCATGAAAATATTTTGTGTTGGCATCTCCACATTCTATCCAGCATGCCTTTGATTTCTGCCTCATGATTTGTTCTTCTACATTGCTCCATTTCTCAATGTCATTAAGAGCTTCTTTCTCCTCTTTAAACAGTTCCTCAGAGAATGGATTATGCAGTAGCTGGCTCTGTATAATATCCAGTGATTCTATAGCATGGATTAGCTTCTGTTTATATGAAGCCATATGCCTGTTCATTCCTTTTAAGTGCTGTTTCAAGTTTTTCATTTTATCCCATATCTGTTGCAAAGGTGAACCTTCACATTTCTGAGACCATACATGCTGCAATATAGAAGAAAATTGAGGATCCTCCATAATAGCATAATATAATCTGAAAGGTTTAGGATGCAATAACTTTTGACTCCCAAACTATATGAGAATAGGGGAATGGTCAGAGATTGAGGGATTCATAAAATCAGCTTCTAGATGTCCATACTGCTGAAGCCACTGGAAATTACCAAGTGCCCAATCAATTTTGCTATAAACCTGCTTATTTGTCCATGAATACTTCCACCCTTTAGACCTGAGGGGGGTCAATTGAAGATCAAAAATAAGCTCTTTAAAGCCTCTAACTTCAGCATCTATAACAGGAGATCCAATCCTGTCATCAGAATATAAGACAGAATTGAAATCACCACTGATTAACCATGCATCTTGACTGGGAACATTTAATCCTCTCAGATCATCCCACAGCTGCTTCCTCAGAGTTGCAGAATTATGAGCATAAATGACACTCAATTGAATTCTGATTTTATTAACAGGATCCTCTAACAGACAATGAATAAACTGGTCAGTCACATAGGATATATGGATCTGAATGTGTGGTTTCCAGATTAGCCATATTCTCCCATTGACAGCATTGGTGTAGTTGTATTGGACCTTCCATCCTTTAGAAATCTTATCAACAATCCTATGAGCTTTGTGTTCTTTAACTCTAGTTTCAAGGCATCCCAGAACATCAACTTTATTTCTAGCCAGAAAGTTTTTCAGTTCTTTCTGTTTATGGGATTTATTAAGCCCTCTAATATTCCAGGTAACTATAATCATGAAACATTAGGCAACATACTCAAAGAAGGGCCAGGATCCTACTGTTGCCCCCTCCTACCATCATCAAGAAATCCAGCAACAACCTTACCCTTATCTTGATCAGTCAATACCACAGTATCACCACTATCAATACTTTCCTGATTGCCAGGATCATCATCAGTCCTCTGACTTGCAATCATATCAGTAATGATTTGGACCCTCTGCAACCTCTCAACAGGTTAAACAGATTGCATTGGCAAGCTAGGCAATGTATTAGTAGGCATTGCTTCACTTTCCAGTGTATCTGTATTAGCTTTAGGAATCCATTCCTGCCTTGAATGCTTTCCTGGCTTCTTGGCTCGAGGTCTTTTTCTTATTTCCCTTCCTTGCTCTTGCACCTCCTGTTCCCCTTCATTATGGCCATTATACCAACAGTCAAGAAAGTTATGACCAAACTTCAAGCAGTGATTACAAAATACAGGCTTCCAGCCATACTCAATCCCTTGTGTCTTCATCCCAAAACGAGTTTCAGTTTCAATTTCCTCAAGCAAAGGATAGGCAGCATCTACTTCAACCAGTACTCTGGCATATGAAATCTTCTCAAAATGAGCTGTGAATTTATCTGTGTACAGAGGTTTACCCACTGCACTAGCTAATTTGCTTAGGATTTTAGGAGACCAATAGCCCACTGGTAAGCCAGGGAATCGAACCCATACAAGTATAGTACTAAGAACAACATTTTGAAAAGAAAAATCAACATCCCAAGGTTTCAGCACCATTGGCTTGTTCCTGTATGAGTATGGTCCATATTGGATAACTAAGTTCTTATCCTCAACATTATTGAAGCGAAAGATACAGTAACCATCAGAGTGCATTAGAATCTGTGGTTTAGCCACAAAATTCCAGACATGCATAACAAAATTCTCCAAGGTTTTCATAGTGGGAGTATCTCCGATGATGTAACCAATTAATGAGTTACTCCAGTACTCCGACTGAGGTTTCAATTCATGTGCACTGATTTTAACTACCTTTTTCCCATCCCTATCAGTTGGCGGAACAACGATAGAGCCTTAGCCATATTATGATTACCCCTGACGACCTCGGCAACAGTAGGAGAGGAATGTTCAGATATGGCGATATCAGAGAATTGCAATTTTCTAACAGCCAAGCTTGCAGGATCTACATCACTCACCTTTAATTGAGGCTCTTCATTCACAATTTCATCTGCATGCAAAGTGTCTATTGCTTGAAATTTCTCAGGTAGGAAGTTCCCAAATGTTAGCGGTTCAAGTTCTTTAGTTACTCCCGCTGCTAGAGTAACGACTTGCGCAGTGGAGATGGCTGGTTATCGCCGGCGACGCGCCATTATCGGCGAGAAAGCTTCGTGCTAACTTACGCCGATGAATACTGTTTCATTGGCTAAACGTGAAATTTTCCATCTTTTAACCTACCAAATTAGCATCTACCACAAGTTTAAGGCCCAGTATCAGCAATTGCCGACAGGTGAATGAATCATGCATGTGCAAGTCTTAAAACATGAAAATAAACTCTAAAGAGTTCAAATGAAGCGAACACATAAACTACATTTTAAGTTCTGAAGATAAAACAAGCCTTGAGCAGCACATGCATTGGTCTCTGCCAATCCAACAAACTTTTTAGTAGGATTTTCCAAACACAGATAGCATGACATAAGGCAAAGACACTATTTATCAAAATCAAAAGTTATGTAAGCTGATTATTAGTAGTCTTTTAATGGTTTAAACCAAAGAGGAAGAAATCCAAATTCATGTTAGGCTATCCTCATCGATAAACACATGCTCTTCTTCACGTATACAACATCAGAGAACTCTGTGAAGATTAGTCCACTGGACTTGTGACAATGAGTACAAGTTCATTCATTTAACTCCATAAGCCCTAGACTAGTTGTTCTTGGCTTGACTGCCACTTCCTCCTATCCGGAAACTTTTCTTTCTTCTTTTTTGTCTCAAGTATTTCAAGAAGCTACTCCTTCAGTTGTCTCTTAAATATTTGATTCTTGTTCGATGATCTTTTCACCAAAGATTGACTACATGAGAGGGGCTGGAATGGTCAAAAGAAAAAATCATCCACAATTTTCTGTATTTTTCATCATCATTCTTGTTATTATTAGAAGCTCCTACAATAATTGCAAGAATATAGAACATCCAACATCTAAAATGGTTAACCAAAAGGTGCAGCACAGAAATTTGGAAACTCCCAAATTGCAGAGAATCAGATATATCGAAACCTAGCAGATGAATCATATTAACGATCTTAATTAGAGAATCATGTATATTGCACTACTAGCTTCCATTTTTTGCCTGAAAAATAGATGCTCAAAATGACCACCACCACCACCAACAACCCACCATAATGCTACTAGTGGGTCTGGGGAGGATAGTGTGTACGCTCATGGGTAGAGAGGCTGTTTCCAAATAGACCATCGACTTCCTTCCGAAGAAGAACTCCCCACCTTACTTTTGGGATGACTCTAACTCACAACCTCTTGGTTGGAAGTGGGGTTGCTCATGTTATAGCCTTAGCCACTCTAACAGAATTTAAGAAAAACAAATGATAATAACAACTTTGGGATAATTTTCTGTATATTGATAAAACTGAGAATGAATTACCATGAACTAAACTAACTACATATTTAGAAAGTGATTAGGATCTTCATTGATAGTCGAATCTGCAGAAAAAGGAAGAAGAAGGATCAGAGAAGAAGAAAGGAGTGAGAGAGAATTTAGGAGAAGAAGAAGAAGGAGAGAGAAGATTGTTAGATTACGGGAACTTTTAGCATGTCTCTCTCCTCGTCGATTCTGTTACATATACTATGCTGGCTTGATCTCAGCCGTTGAGCCTCACTAAAAACAAATTAATCATGGCCTTCCATTATTTTCGGTTATTATTGTTCGCTCCCTCTTCTTCTATATTTTGAAATTAACTCCAACTGTCATGACATACCCTGCTCCTTTGAAAATATCCTTGTCCTCTATGATCAAAATCAGGAAATTTGGCTTTGAGAAAGTCATAATCCTCCCAAGTATCATATTCAAGAGGGAGACCACTGGACCAATACTTTAACAGCTGCAACATTACCTTTGCGCACCATTTGTCGTTAAAGTATGCTAATTGGGGCCTCCAGGAACTAGCCATCTTCACTACTAGAGGGTAAGCAGGCTTGGACTAGCATATTAGCACCTAACTTCCTCTTCAAAAGAGAGACACATGAAATACTGGGTGATCCTTAGAAGCAGCAGGCAATTCGAGTTTATTTAACTGAGCCCACTTTCTCCAGAATTTTATAGGGGCCATAGTATTTAGAGCTCAACTTTGAGGTTTCTTCTGATAGAAATAGAGGATTGTCTGTAGGATTGCAGCTTTAGGAATACCACATCACCAACTTGAAATTCCCTTTCAGATCTCCTCTTATCAGTATACAACTTCATCCTTCTTGAGCTTTGTTGAGATTATCTTGAAGCAATTGCTGCATTTGTTGCCTTTTCATGACAACATCCTCAGCTGCAGGAACCATAGTCTCAATAGTAGGGCCAAGGGACAGATGAGATGGGTTGAACCCATACAATGCCTCAAAGGGAGAACACTGTAAACTAGTGTGGAAGTTGGTGTTGTACCATCACTCTGCAAGAGGAAGCCACTGTTTCCACTGTATGGGTCGACTAGAAGTCAGGCATCTCAAATAGTTTTCAATGCATTGGTTGACTCTTTCAGTTTGACCATCACTTTGAGAACGGTATGCAGTACTATAATGCAACTAAGTACCCAAAATCCTGAATAATTATTGCCAAAGATTGCTAAGGAAAATTTTGTCTCTGTCAGTAACTATTGATTCCGGGATTCCATGTAAGGTATGAACTTGCTTAAAGAACTTATGATCCACTGTGGCTGCTGTAAATGGATGAGCAAAAGTCATAGAGTGAGCATATTTGATTCTTCTATCGACAACCACCAGAATGACCTCTTTTCCTTTGGATTTGGGCAATCCTTCAATAAACTCCATGTTTATGTGCCTCCATGCTTGATCAGGTATAGGCAATGGTTGCTAGAGTCTTGGATACTGTACATTTTCTTCTTTATTTCTTTGAAAAAAAACTATATAGTTGATGACCATCTGCTTCATTCCTGGCCAAAAGAACATCTAGGATAACCTCTTGATAGTCCCTAATTGTCCTGAATGACCACCAACAGGTGAATCATTAAAAATAGACATTAGCTATTGTCTCAAACCTCCATTGCTCCCAATATAGAGTTTGCCCTTCTTCTTTAATATTCTAGCTAAATATTGATAGATGTGTGGTCCTTATTGATCTGTAGTTACCTCTGCAATTATGTCCCCAGCTTGGGCATCACCTTCATAGCTCTGACTGATCTCAATCATCCATTTGGGTTCTGTTGTACTGATAGCTAGTAGGTTGACTGCTTCTGGTTGATTGTGACTAATGCATTCTCTACCTTCAAATTTCCTAGATAAGGCATCTGCTACCCTGAGAACAGCCCCTTTTTTATACTGTACTTCATATTCCAAGCCCAATAACTTGGTCAAACCTTTTTGTTGTATGGCTGTAGTTACATTTTGTTCCAAAAGATATTTGAGTGAGTGATGGTCTGTCCTCACAATAAAGTGTTTGCATGGAAGGTAGTACCTCCACTTATCAATAGCACTCATAAGAGCCATATATTCCTTCTCATATATTGACCTCCTTCTATGCCTATAAGCCAAGACCTTGCTGAAGTATGCAATTGGTTTTCCCATTTGCATCACTACAACTCCTATCCCATATTAACTGGCATCTGGCTCAACAATAAACTCTTGTGAATAATCAGGTAAGACTAGTAAAGAGTGTTAGTCATGGCCAATTTCAATGTTTTAAAGGCCTTCTTAGCTTCTTCACCACAGTTAAAATAATCCTTTTCGAGCAAATCAATGAGGGGTTTGCAGATGGCACCATAATTCCTCACATACTTTCTATAGTAACCAGTTAACCCAAAAGGAACCTTTGAGAGACTTCACAATATTGGGCCTAGGCCACTCTATCATAGCCTGTATTTTGCTGGGGTCTATTGTCACCCCTTCACTAGTAATCACATGCCCCAAATACTCCATCTTTGGTTGGCCAAATGAACACTTAGATCTTTTGGCAAACAAGGTCTGCTCCCTCAGAACTTCAAACACTCTCTTTAGGTGGCCAACATTCTCTTCTAAGAACTTTCTATACACAAGTATATCATCAAAAAATACCAAAACAAATCTTTTGAGTAGTGGTTGGAATACTTGGTTCATCAATGCTTGGAAGGTGGCAGGAGCATTGGTTAGTCCAAAGGGAATAACCTTGAAATCATAGTGACCCCATGTGAGTTCTGAAGGCAGTCTTATACACATCCTCCATCTTCATTTGGATCTGGTGGTATCCGTCCCTTAAGTCTACCTTGGAAAAGATCACTGAGCTTTGTAACTCATCAAGAAGATCATTAATATGGGAATGAGGTACTTATCTTTGACAATGATCTTATTAAGGCCCCTATAGTCCACACAAAATCTCCACATTCCATCTTTTTTCTTCACAAGCAGTGCATGTGAAGAGAATGAGAACTGACTGTGTTGTATTATTCCATTAGTAAGCATATGCTTAACTTGCCTCTCCAGCTCTTCTTTTTGAAAATAGTTATACATGTATGGACTTAGACTTACAGGAGAAACTCTAGGTTTGAGGGGAATGTTGTGGTATAATGATCTACAAGAAGGTAGGGATTTTAGCTCAGAAAGAACATCTGAATAGCTGGCTAGCAATTCTAGGAACATCCACGGTCTTATGTTCTTGTGCACTCACGGTTTCTATCATGAACAAGTGAGCCATGATAATCTTCCCCTTTCTCAACAGTTTACCCATGGTACTCCCACTTATTAAGCTTAGTTTCCCATTTTCAAGAATAACATGCAGTACTACCTTGTTACCCTTTCTCCCAATAGTCACATATCTCTTCTCATGATCAAATTTAGTGGGGTTGTACTTTTTCATCCAATCATTCCCTAGCACAACGTCACACCCTCCTAACTTGAGAATCCTAAGATTCTCTTTGAATGTCTTTCCTCCCATCTTCTAGGTAAAATCACTGCAAGTGGTGTTGCAGAACATATAGTCACCATCAGCTACAATTACTCTGATTGGAGTATTGTAAGTTACCTGATACCCTATCTTCTGCACAGTCAATTCATTAATAAAACTATGGGTACTAGCTGAGTCCACCAGTATTATAAGGTTCTCCTCTAAATTGTTAAAGTATAATATGTTATTTGTAATTTGTAATTTGTATTAGCTAGAAGTCTCTAGATATATGAGTAATATATTAAATCATGGAGTTCTCTAGAATACTAGAGAACATGTTTGGAAAAATATCTATATAAGTAAAATATCTAGAGTCTAGAATAATGCAGAGCTTGAGAAATATCTCATGTATGTGGAAAAATCTAGAACTATCCAACAAGTCTATAAATAGCCATGTAATCCATCATTTGTATAGGATTAATAAGAAGCATTCGAAGTTATTCCCATAACATTTTCCTACTCTAACAATCTAATATCTTCTTCCATACACTTCACCCCAACAAATTTCGTATCAGAGCGTGGTTAGCCTTGTGTCTCAACACTAGTTCTTCAACATGGCAACATCATCACCATCCGTGTTCAACTATTCACAGAATCTTGTCCCCATTTTTGATGGAGATAACTATGATTATTGGAGCCTCCAAATGAAGACTCTTTTTATTTCTCAAAATCTTTGGGAGCTTGTACAAGATGGCTATGATGGACCCGATGACTTGGCTACGCTTACAACATGGACGGCGTCCAAGCAAAAGGAGTTCAAGGAAAACAAGAAGAAGGATGCAAAGGCACTTCTCTTTATTCAACAAGGGGTAAGTAAAACTATCTTTCCTCTTATTATGGCAGCCACAAGTTCAAAACAGGCTTGGGATATTCTTCAAAAGGAATTTCACGGCTCCTCTAAGGTAATTTCTATCAAACTTCAATCTTTATGGAGAGAATTTGATAATATATCAATGAAGAATGACAAATCAATGAAGGTATTTTTTGATAGAGTTACCACACTAGTTAATCAATTTAAAAGTTATGGAGACGAAATTAAAGAGAAGAAAATTGTTGAAAAAATATTACGTAGTCTTCCTGCAAAAAGGGATCATGTTGTTGCTGCGATTGAAGAGTCTAAAGATTTATCCTCTTTAAGTTTTCATGAACTAATGGCTTCTTTGGAGACACACGAGCTTAGAATGAACAGATTTTCAATTCAAGAGGTGGAGCAGACATTTCAATCAAAGGTTACTCTTTCAAATGAAAAGGCTCGAGAATCGGAGAAGGGAGATCAAAAGAATAAATTCCAGCAAAATTGCAACTTTCAACAAAGGAAGTTTGGAAATAAAACTCAAGGCCCAAAAGGAAGGTTTGTTAAAAATAATTTCTCAAAAGTTACGTCTTCCTCCCAATGTCGTACTTGTGGGAAATCAAATCATAATACGCAAGATTGTAGATTTAAATGCAAAAGGTGTAAAAATGCTAATCACTCCCAAAGAGATTGTTGGTATAATAAACCTGACGAAGCTAAGTATACGGAAGCAGATAATCTATTTTATTCATGTTTTAATGTTCTCTCGGATGCAAAAGATATTTGGTATTTGGATAGTGGTTGTAGTAACCATATGACAGGGAACAAGAATAGCTTCGTCAAGTTAAACGAAGACATAGATTCTCAAGTAAAGCTTGGAGATGGAAAAATTCATAAGGTTGCAGGTAAGGGAGTGATAGCTGTAAAAACCACGGGAGGTAAGATCAAGTTTATTTCTGATGTTCTGTATGTTCCGGGCCTTACACAAAATTTATTTAGTGTGGGACAATTGTTGCAAAAAGGATATAGAGTAAATTTTATCAAAGATGAAAGTAAAATTATTGAATAAAAGAGCAATCAAGTAGTGACCAAAAATTAAATGTCTCCGAATAAAGTTTTTCCACCTAACCTGCCCATGGAGACTCTTGCACTAAAATCAGATGTTGAAAATGATCAATTTCTACTATGGCATCTAAGATTTGGTCACTTAAATTATAGAAGTCTTGATTTACTCAAAAATAAAAACATGGTGAATGGGCTCCCACACATAAATAAGAAAGGAAAAATTTGTGAAGGTTGTATATATGGAAAAATGCATAGATTACCCTTCACAAAAACATCATGGAGAGCTAGACGCCCTTTAGAATTGGTGCATGCTGACGTATGTGGCCAAACTAAGACTCCATTATTAAATGATAAAAGACATTTCTTACTTTTTGTGGATGATTATTCTAGAATGATGTGGGTTTATTTTCTAAAAGAAAAGTCTGAAGTTTTATCAAAAATTTTTGAGTTTAAAGCTTTTGTGGAAAAGCAAAGTGATCAAAGGTTAAAGATACTGCGGACTGACAGAGGAGGAGAATTTGTTTCAAAAGAATTCAATGAATATTGCAAGGCTGAAGGAATAAAGAAAGAATTGACTGTCAGATATACTCCTCAACAAAACGGGGTTGCAGAACGGAGAAATCGCTCCATAATAGAGATGGCATGGAATATGTTAAAAGGTAAGCATCTTCCTAACAAATTTTGGGCTGAAGCGGTCTCTACAACGGTCTACATCTTAAATCGTTCACCCACAAAAGATGTTCCTAACAAGACCCCATACGAGGTATGGCATCAAAGAAAAGCAAATGTAGGTTTCTTCAAAGTATTTGGATGTATTGCCTATGCTCATGTTCCAGTGCAGACCAAAAATGAAAAATTTGATGAGAAAGGTGAAAAATACATTTTTATAGGCTATAGTAATGAATCCAAAGCCTACAGACTCTTTTATCCTAATACTAACAGGATGGTGATTTCAAGAGATGTCATTTTCGATGAAGCAACATCATGGAAAAGGGAGGAAAGTCAAGATGCGACTCCAAAAATCCTTGAAGAAAAAGATAAAGAATCTCCTACAAATGAAGGACCAAGCATGGAGGAATCTTCGGATACAGACTCACCACCAAGAAAGGTACGTTCCTTACGAGATATTCATGATTCATGTGATGTGGCATTTTTCTCTTGTGAACCAGAGAAATTCAAAGATGCTATAAAAGATGAAGGTTGGCAAAAAGCCATGAACGAAGAAATCTCTATGATTAAGAAGAATAAAACATGGGAGTTGGTGGATCTCCAAAAAATAAGTAGGTCATTGGTCTTAACTGGGTTTATAAGACCAAGTACAATGAAGACGGCACGATTCATAAGCTAAAATCTCGGCTAGTTGCAAAAGGCTATTCACAACAACTGGGCATTGATTTCAATGAAACATTTTCCCATGTTGCTCGAATGGAGACGGTTAGAACTGTGTTAGCACTTGCTGCTCAATTAAAATTGAAGGTGTATCAACTAGATGTTAAATCCGCGTTTTTGAACGGAGATCTCAAAGAAGAAGTGTACGTCGAGCAACCGCAAGGCTATATTGTCAAAGGGCAAGAAAGAAAAGTGTATCGTCTTCGTAGGGCTCTATATGGACTCAAGCAGGTGCCTCGAGCATGGTATAGCAAGATTGATAGTCACTTTCGCAAACACGCTTTTGAACGAAGTCCAAGTGAGCCATCTTTATATCTCAAGAAGCAAGGTGCAGATTTTCTTATTATTTGCCTTTATGTTGATGATCTTATTTATTGTGGCACGAATATAAAGTTGGTAGAAGAATTCAAGAAGGCAATGATGCAAGAATTTGAGATGACAGATTTAGGCCTCATGAAATATTTTCTTGGCATCCAAGTAAAACAACGTGAAGGAGAAATATTTATAAGCCAAGAAAAATATTGTGACGATTTATTAAAGAAATTTCATATGAAAAACAGTAAACCAGTTGCTACATCAGCTTCTTTGAATGAGAAGTTATCTCTCAACGATGAGGCACAAAAGGTGGATCCATCAATGTATAGAAGTCTGATTGGATCATTGATTTATCTCACAAACACTAGACCCGATATAATATATGCGGTAAACGTGCTATCTAGATTTATGAGCAATCCAAGCAAGCTACACTACGCATCATCAAAAAGAGTTCTTAGATATTTGAAATGCACAAAGACGTTTGGAATAAAATATGTTGCGGAGGAAAACAATTCTCTTGTTGGCTACACCGACAGTGATTGGGTAGGATGCGTTGATGATCGTAGAAGCACTTCGGGATATCTCTTTGCTTTGGGATCAAAAATAATCTCTTGGTCATCAAAGAAACAACAAACCGTGGCATTATCTTCAGCGGAAGCAGAGTACATCTCAGCTGCTAATGCGGCATGTGAAGCAGTGTGTCTTAGAAGAATACTCCTTAACTTGGAGCAACGACAAGATGGTCATACAACAATTTATTGTGACAACATGTCGGCAATTGCTATGAAAAAGAATCCTGTGTTTCACGCAAGAAGCAAGCATATAGAAATTCGTCACCACTTCATCAGAGAATTGGTTGAAGACGGAGAGATTGAGCTGAAGTTTATCAACACCAACGAGCAGCTGGCGGACATCTTCACAAAAGCACTTCCAGTGGACAAATTTACTCACTTCAGAGATAAGTTACAAATTACAAATTAAGAGGGGTGTTAAAGTATAATATGTAATTTGTAATTTGTATTAGCTAGAAGTCTCTAGATATATGAGTATAATATCAATTCATGGAGTTCTCTAGAATACTAGAGAACATGTTTGGAAAAATATCTATATAAGTAAAATATCTAAAGTCTAGAATAATGTTGAGCTTGAGAAATATCTCATGTATGTGGAAAAATCTAGAACTATCCAACAAGTCTATAAATAGCCATCTAATCCATCATTTGTAAAGGATTAATAAGAAGCATTCAAAGTTATTCCCATAACATTTTGCCTACTCTAACAATCTAATATCTTCTTCCATACACTTCACCCCAACATAAATGATACCACTAACCATAATGGTATTGACCCCATTGTTGTTTTTACAGAGTGCACTTAGGCATATAGCTTCGTGTATGTCATTTCTACAAGCTCAATCTTAATGTCTCAAACCACTTCATCTTGGTACTGAATCAGTTCTTCAGGTTTGTCTTGAGGTAACTCCTTTGTGATACCCACTATGAATTGTAGCTTATTCATCTTACATCTATGACCTTGTGTACACTTTTCTCCACACCTAAAATACAGGTGGTTAGAATTAGTGTATTCATAGACTTCAGGGATAAGTCTAAGTGGACTAGGCTTAGAAGCAGCCACTCATCCCAGGCTTTGAAAATTAACACTTGTCGATACTCCAGTATTGGTACCAGATTTAGGCATATCCTTAATCTTCTCTTGGCCAGCTTCAATGGCCTTTTCTTGCTTTCTGGTCTGTTGCATGGCATAACTCAATGTGATTGGTTTGAAGAGCTTCAAAGAGAACCTAATCTCCTCTTTGAGAGCTCCAATAAAACAAGACAGAAAATGAGCTTCATTCAATGCAGTATTCCTGACTATCATCTGTGCTTTTAGGTCATCAAATTTCACAAGGAATTCCTCAACACTACCCGTTTGTTCCAGTTTGTTAAACTCCTCCACAACGTCTTCCATCAATACACCACCGAACCTATTACATATTTCATCCTTAAACGCAGTCCAGGACATTCTCCCTTTACTCAATTCTAAGGAGTTATACCAAGTCTCAACATCTTCATTCATGTATAGAGCAACATCTTCCACCTTCTGTTCTTCAGGAACCTTATACAAATTGAAAAATCTATCACATTTTCGAATCCATACCTTAGGGATTTCCCCATCAAACAAGGTAGCTCCCATTTAGGACTAGGAAAAACTCCTAGTTGTGGTCTAGGCTATCGAACATCAAGAATTGGAAGTGGAAGCAATCCAACCCCAATTCCTTGCACCTACTCCGGCCCTCTGTTAGGCCTCCTCCCATCGTGTTCAACCGATCTAATAGCTGCTCCAAAGTGACATGTATTCCAACTTGTACATCACGCAAAGCTTGTTGGCCATCTCGCAATTCAATTAGTTGCTCATCGTGATGGGCCAACTTCTCATCTATCAACTTCATTCTCGTTCCTTCTGCCATAATTGGAGTCAGATAGTCATAGAATCAAAGGCTCTTATACCAATTATTATGGCCTTAGCCACTCTAACAGAATTTACGAAAAAACAAATGAAAATAACAACAATTTTGGGATAATTTTCCGTATATTGATAAAACTGAAAAGGAATTACAATGAACTAAACTAACAGCGAATTCAGAAAGTGATTTGGATCTCCATTAATAGTCGAATCTGCAGAAAGAGGAAGAAGAAGGATCAGAGAAGAATAAAGGAGTGTGAGAGAACTTAGGAGAAGAAGGATAGAGAAGGTTGTTAGATTATCGGAATTTTTAGCATGTCTACTGTTCACTCCCTCTACTTATATCTTTTGAAATTAACCCTAACGGTCACCACAATTGCTTACCATTAGAGCAATCATCTTGTCATGCTCAAAAAGACAATATGACAAAAATCCAATGATGAACGAAAGACATGCTTCAGAATGTTTCATGCAAGTTTCTGATATTCACAAAATGAAGCACGAATTCATGAATCTGCAATAGAGCTTATAGTTTGAAAAAAAGGTATTTATCGGGCGGGCTAGGATGAGCTAGACATAAAAATGGTCAGCCCTTTAAGGTTACAGACGGGTTGTTAACGGGATGAAGTTAACGAGTTGGTGGCACGCTGAGAATTTTTGAGTCCTATAGGGCCCATACGGGTTCGGGCCTAGCAGGTCTGGGCGGGTCGGGCTTTCGTTAATTTTTTTTTAAAAAAATATCTTACATTTTTCTTTTTCAATGTTATTGATAGTTAAGTACTTAAGTATTTTCAAACTTTTAAGGGTTAAAATTAAAGATTAGAATTGAACTTTTTAGGGTTAGAACTAAAAGAACAAACTAAAAGTCTAAAATTTGAAAATTAAAAGTCTAAACCATAAAACATATTAACATACATGCATAAGTCTATATAAAAAACATTGAATAAGAGTGAGTATAAGACATTATGCAATATAAAAAATTCAGAATATTTAAGTAATTTTGATATTTTTATTGAATAATATATAGTACTTCTAATTAATTTGCAAGTTCTTTTTTGATTTTTAAATATTTGAACTTGCAAATTAAAAGTTTACAACAATTGTTAAAAAAAGAAGTAATAGTAAATCAAATATTTTGCATCATCTTTGTAAGCTCTTCCATGTCAATGTGAGGTGCTTGGTTTCCGGTATTATAATCGGTACCATAAACCATTATATCTCCAATTTCTTGGTCTTCATCTTCATCTACCTCGTCGCGCCCTTGATTTCGTTGTTCTGTTCTAATCTAATCTCTGAAGCACACTATAACTTCCAAAGCATTGCTGCCCAATGAATGACGGGTATCTCCTAGCTACTGTCTTGCTTGGCTAAATGCACTCTCTGATGCGACTGTTGAAATAGGCACAATTAGAACATCTCGAGCCATGGCCAAAAGAACAGGAAACTGATTTTCGTTGCTCCTCCACCAACTTAGAGGTAAAAACATCCTTTTGTGAGGGGCTCCGGTGACTTTTGCAAGTAGAATTGGAGTTCATCAATATGTCAGCTACTGGTTTGTTGATGCTCTCCTAGTGTAGACCAAATCAAATAATCTTGAACATTATCATCATCTTCCAAATTTGTTCCAGATGTTGAAGTATTGCTTGAAGGAATATTTGCATCTACAACTGAAGCATCAACAATGTTAGCATAATAATTATACAAAACTTGTAAATGTTTGTGCAGATCATAAATACAAGTCTCACTATCACGAGTTTCAGTTGGTTCAATATCTATATAAGTATATAAAACACTGATTAATTGGCGACACTTTATCATTTTGATAGTAGGATTTAAAATAGCACCAATTAGTTAATTAGGGGGAATTGAGAATAAATATTTTTTAAACTTATCTAGCATGGTTTCAACAACATTAGTATATCCCTCTTTCGCATTCAACTTATGCAGTAAAAGAGAAATTTCTGCAATGTGAACTAAACCATTTACAATAGTAGGATAATAAGCTCCAGAAAACTCAAGTGTAGCCATATAAAATTTTTGTAAAAATTGTACAACATCATGAATGACATCCCAATTTTTAGATGTTAACAGACGATTATGATCATCCAGCAGCGACGCGCCAGTAGAAAGAGATGCCGAAAGGTTATGTTAAAAGAGATGGCTATGAGAAGGGTTTGGCAACAAGCAAACGGCTTTCTATCTAGTTGCAAGGGTTCCAAACCTTTACAATCAGAATTAGCAACTTCAGTTATATGCATTCTATATTTATAACAACATCTTAGGAACAAATATTAGATGCAATTTTAGTAATGTAATTTTAGATGCAATGACATCCCAATTCTTAGATGCAATTTTAGTAATGTAATAACAGAAGTGTTGTTAGAAGCATTATCAAATGACATACATAAAATTTTTTCAGAAAGATTATAAAATAAAGCAACTTCATGGATAGAAGCACTTATAAATGCACCAGTACGACTTTGATCTTCATCATATTTAGAAGCAATAATACGTTTTTGCATCCAAAAATTATCATCTATCCAATGACATGTAACAGTTAAATAATAACTTCCATTACAACACGATCAATATCAGAAGTAAGAGAAACTTTGCAAGAAAGACTAACGAACAAATAACGTGTATATGTCTGATATTGTCCATAAAGCCTAAAGATATCAGATTTACAAGTACTTCTAGGAATACCTTTAAAGATAGGGTTATAAAGTCTTTGAATATACGTAACAAGATATGGTGAAGAAGCAAAACTAAAAGGTAAAGAACCTAAAACAATCATTTTAGCTAATTCTTCTCGATCTTTTTTAATATCGTATTTACCCATTAACTCCCCCAGTGACCGGGTTAAGTTTTTGTTGCCCATATTCATCGCCTACTCCCCAATCAATAGGATGAATTTCTTCCATGTGCCTACGAAGTTGACCCGTTCTCCCATTTTTATCGGGCTCGTGTTTATAAACTTCATTACATATTTTACATTTTACATAATTTTTCTCATTTTCTAGTCTATAAAAAAAATTCCAACACTTACTTCTTAATCTTCTATTCTTCTTAATAGGCAAAGGAGGCTTACTTGCACTTCCACCTCTAATATTTTGACTAGCATTACCGGGTGTAGGTGGTGGTATTTCAAGATTATCGTGTAATTGAATATCATCTGAAATATCATCTAATCATCTTCAAAACCAAAAATTTCTTGAAGTAGCTCATAATCTACATTTACGTTTTCGGGTGAACTTTCAGAAACATGTGTTGCACTACTAGAAGAACCACCTCTTACTCTTTTGGAATTTTTCTTACTTACCACCTTTACTAGTGCAAGCTTTTTTGGCCGCTCTAAGTAAATTCATTATCTAATTTAAAATAAAAAAATTCAAATAATAATTCTAAATAATAAAGAGAAAAGGATGGAACGAGTGTACCGGGATTCGGAATGCCGCACTAAATTTTATATAGAAACGAGAAAGTAGAAACTCAAACTTCAAATCTTCAATTGATATTTGATTACTTGATAATTGATGTCACACTTCACTTAAATAATTGAATTAGAAATTTATGATAATAATACTTTTGTAATGAAAGTATGAAATTTGAAAGCTTGAAATAATGAGCAATTAAGAATATTATCAAGAGAGAACTGGGAGATAATTAGAGAGAATAGTGAGGAATAATGAAGATGAAAGGGGATATTTATAGTTTTTTAAAATGATTCAATTGCAATTTACCAATTATAAAGCGGGGGGGGGGGGGGGGGGGTGGGTGGGGAGAGAGGGGGGACAGATTTGGCTGTTGGCCAACGGTCATTTTTGAAATTTGACCGTTGGCAACAATCAGATTTAATTTTAAAAAAAAATTCAAGCGGGTTTGCGGACTATCACGGGATAAGGCCTGTTAAGAACCCGTTAAGCCCTTAATGGGTTGTGGTGGGTTCGGATACCTATTTGGCGAAAACTTAACGTTACTAGCCCGCCCCCATTCAACCCGTCCCAACCCGCAACCATGCGCACAATAACACCTTTAGTTTGAAATTGGACTAGAATTGCACATTGAACAATAAAATAGAATAGAGTTCCCCAATCATTTTATCGAGGCATGTATTACAAAACTGATGTCAGTCATCAATTGCCAAAAAAACATACAACAAGTCGCCAATCCTTTTAAGGAGTGCTAATAAACTATAAATATAAACAATATATTTTCTTAAAACTAAAAGGGGCTGCACTTGAGATCATCTTGGTCTCAGACTGCCTACATATCCCGCCAACAAATCCTTAAGAGGGGATCAAGCCTGCACGTAGTTCTTAATATACATTTAATACAAAACAATGTTCTATAATCAATCTATCTAATATTGTCAGCTGTGTTGCACGAGTTCCAGTCTCGAGTAAGGCCACGTGTTGTTGGCTCGAGATGATTTATGATGATGGCTTGAGTTTTCCATTCCAAATCCATTCCCTTTTATCCATCATTTAAACTTCGCTAACATATAACGTACTTTGAATAACATATATAAAGACTTGGCTTGGAGAAACTAAAGTAATGCAATTTCATTTCTTTTTTGTTGCAACGTATATACAACTGATTTTAGGAGTATTATGCAGTTGAAAACCTCTTGGGTCATATTATAGGTTTCACAAACTTTAACATACTGTTTTAGGTGTGTGCTGTATCAAATTGTTCCCTGGAGTTAGTACTTGTAGCCTCCATCATTACAATTCTGAAGATAATAAGCTTACTTACCATCTGATCTTTTTACTACTATTATTTCTCTTTTTAGATTGTAGATATAAATTCTTGACTGTATGAATCTTGTCCAAAGCTATTCTTATTGGCATCCGATCTCTTGGCGATGAGCTAGAACATAAAAGTCCAATTTTTAAGATTGAAACCAAGCATCCTTGTATCATAGTGCTGGATGTTATGTGCTCATCATCTTCAAGTATTGCCTTTTCTTCCAAATCACTCGCATTGTCCTCTTTTTTGCTGTTTTCTTCATATGCTAAATGCAACGCTGGATCAGCAATCTCCATAACATGTCTAGGCAAAGTGGTTTTGACATATTGGTGAATATTCAGGCCATCTTTGAATATTACATCGGTCGGCCTTCTACCAGTGAACAACTCTAGCAACATGATACCATTAGCTATAAACATCTCCAAAAGTGGACACGCTTACACCTGATCCATATTCTGCAAGATAAATGATATGTTGGGACATATATTGAGAGCTTTTATTTATTTCATTAAGTACTGTGAGCAGCGGAAAGACATATATAAGATTGAAGTATACAAATATTTCATTTTACATGTTAGCACATCTGATAAGGGATGAGCGGATGCAACCTGAAGGTACCAGGTTCATCTTAACCCTCAGGTATGAAATTTTGTGTAAAAATCTACTAAAACTACAAAAAATAGTAGATATGTACCTAAAACTTTAAAAAATAACGTGTACGGGTTCAATGCTAGAAATTTTAAAGATTGAACCATAGAACCTAAATCCTGGATCGGCCAAAGACATACCTGGTGGGATATAACCTATAGAACCCTTCAGTGCAATAGAAGTCTGTTTATTCCAAGATTCATTTGACTTGAGGAGGAATTTTGCCAATCCAAAATCACCAACATGGGCAGTCATCTCTTCATCAAGTAGAATGTTGCTCGGTTTTAAATCACAGTGAACAATTGGCACTTGGCAATTGTTGTGGAGATAATCAAGTGCTGAAGCAATATCTATTGCTATGTTTAGCCATTGGATAATGTTGGGGTATTGCTTATCACTTTTTGAGTGCAACCAATCATCTAGGCTTCCATTCTCCATGAATTCAAATACTATGCATTTGAAGTCATTATGTTGGTAATCGATGCTTGAACAAGCAGCTACGATCTTAAGGAGATTACGATGCCTTATACTTTTCAACGCTCTACATTCATCCAAAAAGCTTTTCAGAGCACCTCTTTGTTGTAGGTTCAATACTTTCACTGCCATAACTTTATCAAAAACCTGAAACTGTCCTTTGTATACAGAACCAAAACTTCCACTACCAACTAGATTATCCTCAGAAAATCCATTGGTTGACTTAAATATATCTTGGTAAGTTATCTTTGCTGCCAAAGATGGATCATTAGCTAAAGTGGGTTCGTCATCATCAAAATGTTCAGATTGCCTTTCTATTGAGAACCGTGCACTGCGATATCGCTTCCTAATTACTATATAGCAAGCAGTAAAAGAACACAAAAGTAGAAATAAAAATGTAACTGAAATAATAATCGCTACTTTTGTCCTTGAATGAATGTATTTCTTTGATGCTGGATCTTTTTGTGTAGGGCATGCAGGAAAATTGTAGTTTGGAGGACCTCCACATAGTTTATGATTCCCTGAAATTGAAACTGCACTTTCATTCGCAAAGATCCCTTCGTTTGGTACTTTGCCTTCAAGTTCATTGAATGAAAGATCAAGCTTCCTAAGATATGGAAGTTTTCCAAGAAACTCTGGTATTCCTCCTGAGATGTTGTTGTGTGACAAATCAATTTCTTCTAAACCTCTTAATCCTTTCAAGGATTCAGGAATTCTTCCTCGAAACAGGTTATTATTCGCGATGAAGTGGTCTAAACTGACACAGCTGCTGAGTGTGCTTGGAATTTCACCTGATAATTTGTTATGTGAAATATCCATTTCCTTGAGGTTTATCAACTTTCCCATTTCAGCTGGCAAGGAACCGGTCAAAGAATTGTTCGCTAAGGCCAAAGAAATTGAAAGTGAAAGAAGACCTGCAAGCTCCTTTGGTATGGAACCAACAAGAATATTTCCAGTAAGGTTTAGTACGGATAAACTGGTACACTATCCGAGCTCCGGAGGTATGTTCCCTTCTATTTCATTATCCTCAATGTGTAAAGTTGTTAGAGATGTCAAGTTACCAAAAGAAGATGGAATAATTCCTGAAAACTTGTTTCCATTCAATTCCAGTCCTTGTAGGTGTCGAAGCTTACCTAAAGACTCAGGAACACTGCCTCTGAAGTTGTTATTATCAAGCGATAAACGTGTCAAATTGACAAGGTTTCCAAGTCCAGCAGGAACAGAACCAATTATCCTATTATAACCAAGACCAAATATTTCAAGTCTCGTGGAAAGGTTACCGATGGTTTTAGGCAGTTCGCCACCCAAGAAATTGTCTTCAAAGCTTAAAACTTGAAGACTTGTACAGTTAACTAAGAAATCAAGAAACCTCAAATCCTCATTCCTGTTGTTCCCAAGACTATTGATCTCAAAATTGATCCTGTACAACCACTGTAATTGTCCTAAACTTGTAGGAACATTTCCAGTGAGGTAATTTTGAGACAATTCAATAACACTAAGTTTTGAAGCATTTGATAAAGAAACTGGAATCGATCCAGTGAAGTAGTTCACAGCAGCAGCAAACACCTCAAGATTTGGAAGAGTTAGGCCTATATTTGATGGAAGCTCTCCATACAGCAAGTTTTGAGTAACAGAGAAATAGTAAAGAGAGGAAATATTGAAAACAGATTGAGGAATTGTACCATTCAACTGATTTCCATAAACTTGGATGATCTGCAAGTTTGACAAACGGCCAATATCTTGAGGTACTGGTCCTTGAAGATTGTTAATGGCAAGGGAAAGACCACGAAGCGACGAAAATTTTCCAATCCAAGATGGGATACTTCCAGTGAGATTGTTGCTTCCTAATCCTAAATAATTCAACTTTGAAAGTGAAATGAGTTGATCAGGTATTCTACCAACAAGCCTATTATATTCTAGAGCAAGTGATATAAGTCAGATTAGAAGGAATGGTTCCAGTAAAAGAATTCCAAGTGAGATTGAGATGTTGCAGCTGAAGGAGGTTGCCAATTTCCATTGGGATTTCACCATAGAAACTATTATTTCTAAGATTTATCGACGTGAGAAACGTGAGATTCCCAATAGAAGACGGTATAGAGCCAACGAGTTTTTGTGATCTCAAGTCAAGAATCATGACTCTTTCAATGGAGGGGTTGCATGTTATGCCTGTCCAATTGCAGTAATGGAGAGAATTATTCCAAGAAGCCATTACTTGGAATGGATCATTTGTTATTCTAACTTTCAAGTCTAGCAAAACTTGTTCATCACCTTTAAATTCCAAGCTTGAGACAGCTATACACATAACGAGAATTGAGCAATGGAAGTATGATAGTACTAACCATTTGGAATTCAGACAAGGCCCTTCCATTATTTGTTCAATAAGAAAAATTCCTTCTTCTTGTTTTAACTTTAAAAAAGATGTATACCAATAAATGCAAAGCTGGTGATGAGATTCTATCTTTGTTTGACTAGTAAATACCATTAAAAGGATATTGAGCTAAATGTGAGAAGTTGCTTTCTATCTGCATCCTTGAATACTCTGTTAGCTTTTACTTGTCTATTATACTAAAATATTATATTTTCACTTTTATATGTTCACTTTTGTAAATCAAGATAAAGATAATCTTTACTTTTCTTTTCATGTTTTACCCTTATCATTTATTACTCATTCCCAAATTATTTGTCAAGATCTTTTGAAATGTTATCATCATTATAGGTAAAATTGTGAATACATACTTTAAAAAAAAATACAAAATCAAAAGTGGACCAGGACAACCAAAACTAATCAGAGGGAGTATAATAATGAAAAGAAATAAATATATGTAGGATATTACCTACTTGTCTGACTTACTAATTAAAACATCATGCGAAAAATATCGATCTTTAATTCTCAAATGAATGAGCATTTTTAATTCAAATTTCTAAAATTTTAAATACTCCATATGTTTAAATTTATGTGAAACTATTTGACTTGGTACATAATCTAAGAAAAAATGAAATATTTTTGGAATCTATGATCCTAAATAAGTCGAAAATTAGCCCAGAATATTTGTGTGATTATAAAAATTTCTAGGTAGAATTATAAGTTTAAGTTAAATTATTATCAAATTTAGGAAGGTGACATTCTTTTTGGAATGAACCAAAAATGAAATAGGTTCACATAAACTAAAACAGAGGGAGTATAAATTTCTTTTAAAATGGAAAAAATAAACATTTGAAACGAGATCCCTAAATAGTTTTTTCAGAAGAATTTTACAACCAAATGATAATATTTTATCGATATTTTAAAAGCTGAAAAAAAAATCCTCTAATAGGGTTTGGGTGAAAGAGAAATTTCGCCAGCCTCTTTCAAGAAATATTATCCGTCTGATATGATATTTTGCAGTAGGCATTTATTGGTAAGTGTGGATATCAGTAATTTTCCGATTTGGTGGGCTTGCATTTATTGGGATACAAACTTTGCGGATGCCTATTGGTCCTAAGAGGACAATAATTGCAGAGGATATTAATTTCTTTTGAAATCTGGAGAGCACAGCACATAAAATGAGAATTCTACTCCTCATTCTCTATCTTATACTCATCGATAAACAATAACTGATCAATTTATCTTGAATATATCCATTCAAAAAAATAAAAATTTAAACAAAAATAATTAATATGACTAAATTATATTTAATTAAATATTACAGCGTGATATAATTTAAGAATTAAAAAGACTTTTTAGGAATACGTACATAAGAGTAATTTTGAAAAATAACTTCAACTTTTTCTTGATTAGATAAATGAACACTTATTTTGAACTAAAATAAAAAGGTAAATTGGTCATTTATTATAAATCGGATGAAGTAATCAGTATAATATATATATATATATATATATATATATATATATATATATATATATATATATATATATATATATATAATGCAATTAGCTTTTACCGTCCGATTAATTTGTATTTTGCTCAATAAATTAAAGAAAGTCATGGGTGGTTAGCGGTTATGCATCCTTTTCAAATATGTCGTTTCCAACATTAAAAGCATAACTATCGTTCATAGTGGAAACAAACTCGTTGAAGTTTGGTGATTTACGTATGCCGCAACTCAACCACACCTACAGGGAGGATAATACTGTTGCAGATGCACTGGCACATTTTGCCAAGAAGCTCAGCCTTAGACAGGCTGCTGATGTTCTAGCTTTTGATAGCCCCCCTCCCTCCCCCGCCAACCTTTTGTTTTGTCGTACTTACTTTTGGACTCACGGGATGCTGGAACTGTACGTTCCATTTCCTCCTTTGTAACAACTATGTTCTAAATAAATAAAATGCTTGTTCTTAGATTAAAAAAAATGTTCATATTATTGTTAAAGACTAAAACATCAGCAGCCTATGTAACAGTGAGTTCCTTGTCAAAATGCGCCAGTGCATCTGCAATAGTATTACCCTCACTGTAGGTGTGGCTGAGCTTTGGCTTATGTAAGTCACACAACATCAACCTGCTAGTATCAAATAGATGTGAGTACTTAAGAACTAGTAGAAAAAAGTGCCTACGGCAACGGTTGTAATTCTGTTGCCATAGATAGGAATCGTATTGTGACGGTTTAGGGCCCGTCACATCATGTCGCGTGCCAAGAGAAATTCATATGGTGACTAAATGAAATTGATTCATCTAGCGTCATCTAAATGACTCAAATAAGTATCATGGCGATCCCGCCCGCATGTTAGATTTCAGTCTTGTCATATTGGACAAGGATCTGTCATATGAGGAGGAGTCAGTGGCTATTTTAGACCGGCAAGTCGACAGTTGAGGTCGAGGAGTTTTCCTTCAGTGCGTGTTCAGTGGAGAGGTCAGCCTCCTAACGCATCGACCTGGGAGTCCGAGTCTGATATGCGGAGCTGTTATACCCATCTATTCCCCGACTCAAGTACTTCTTTCTTTGGGTGTATGCAGTCAGTCAATGTTGGTCCAGATGGCCAGGTTAATCGACTTAACGCTCGTCTTGTTGCCAAAGGGTATACTCATATATTTGGACTCGATTACAATGATACTTTCTCCCCCGTTGCTAAAATAACATCAGTCCGCCTTTTTCTATCAGTGGCTATTGTTCGCCATTGGCCCCTCTATCAATTGGACATTAAGAATGCTTTTCTTCACGGTGACTTTGAGGATGAGGTTTATATGGAGCAACCACCTAGTTTCGTTGCTCAAGGAGAGTCTAGTGGCCTTGTATGTCGGTTGCGCTGGTCCCTCTATGGTCTAAAGCAATCTCCTCGAGCCTGCTTTGGTAAGTTCAGCATAGTTATTTAGGAGTTTGGCATGACTCGTAGTGAAGTTAATCACTCTGTATTTTATCGGTATTCGGCTTCAAATCTCTGTATTTATCTGGTCGCTTATGTTGATGATATTATTATTACCGGCAATGATCAGGATGGTATTAGTAAGTTGAAACAACAACTCTTTCTGCACTTTCAGACTAAGAATCTGGGCAGATTAAAGTATTTTCTGAGGATTGAGGTCGCTCAGTCTAGCTCAGGTATTGTGATCTCACAACGAAAGTGTGCCTTAAATATTCTTGAGGAGACAAAAATGACAGGTTGTAGACCTGTTGACACTCCGATGGATCCGAATTCTAACTTCTGCCAGGACAGGGGGAGCCTCGTAGTGATCCTGCAAGAATAGGCGATTGGTTGGTTAATTAAATTACCTCACAGTGACTAGACCTGATATTTTCTTTCTTGTGAGTGTTATGAGTCAGTTTATGGATTCTCCCTGTGATAGTCATTGGAATGCGGTTGTCCGCATCCTTCCGTATATAACATCAGCTCCAGGAAAAACTTTATTGTTTGAGGATTAAGGCCATGAGCAGATCGTTGGATACTCAGATGTTGATTGGGCAGGACCACCTTTTGATATATGTTCTACGTCCGGATATTGTATTTTAGTAGGAGGAAATTTGGTGTCTTGGAAGAGCTAGAAACAAAATGTGGTTGCTCGGTCTAGTGCAGAACTAGAATATCGAGCAATGGCTATGGCGACATGTGAGCTAAGTTGGATCAAATAGTTGCTCGAGTAGTTGAAATTTGGTGATATTAGTCAGATGGGACTTGTGTGTAATAATCAAGCTGCTCTTTATATTGCGTCAAATCCAGTGTTCCATGAGAGAACTAAATACATTGAGATTGGTTGTCACTTTGTTAGAGAAAAGATACTCTCGGAAGATATTGCTACAAAGTTTGTGAAGTCGAATGATCAGCTTGCAGATATTTTCACCAAGTCCCTCACTGGTCCTCGTATTAACTACATAAGTAACAAGCTCGGTACATATGATTTATATGCACCAGCTTGATCCAACAATCTACTCATAGCCTCGATCCTCGAACAACAGTCGTGTGTCTGGGGTTCATTTTATATACCGAAGAATTCAAACAACTGCATCCTCATGACTATCACATGGAGAGTTCATAAACTGACTTACAATACTCACGGGACAGGAAATGTCAGGTTTAGTCACTTTGAGTCGATTCAACTTACCAACGAGCCGCCTATATCCTGCAGGATTGCTAAGAAGCTCTCTCTCTATCGAAGTTTAATATTCAGATCCATATGAGTGTCGATAGGTCTACAACCCATCATTCATGTCTCCTTCAGAATGTCTTAAGGCATACTTCCGATGTGAAATAAAAATATCTGAGCTACACTGAGCGACCTCAATACCTATAAACTACTTTAATTTATCCGGATCTTTAATTTGAAAGTGCTGAAAAAAGTGTAACTTCAAACTAGTGATACCGTCCTGATCGTTGCCAGTAATAGTGATATCATCAACATAAACTGCCAAATAAATACACAAATTTGGAGCAGAATGCCAATAAAACACATAGCGACCAACTTCACTACGAGTCATGCAAAACTGTTGAACAACTATGCTAAACTTACCATACCTAGCTCGAGGGTTCCAATCCACTTCTTCTTCAACTTGAATTTGAGTCATAAAATAATTATAACATATAGCTAATTCATATCTTTAGTCTTTGAGCTCTTTATCCCAATTAACAACTTCTTTATTTGGGCTTGATATCCAATGACCTTGTTCTACAACTCTTTAGGTTGAGATCTTTTTAATGGTCTTCTTGGAGATTCCAAAGCTTCATCCTTTTCGTTGAATAGAGTTAAAGTTCCTAGGATGCTACTTCCCTACCAATTTGTAGACCCAAACTTAGTACAAGGCACACATACTTCGATACTCTTGGAGTAATTGTCATGCCTATTTAATGTTGGATGATAAAGAAGACATGTAATTGATGCTTTTGCTTGAATATGTTTCGTAGTGGTTTTACATTCACATTAGTAACCATGTGCAGATCAAGTTGCTTCAGCTGCATCCCGTGAAGTGACAAAATCTTATATCTTTTTTCACCGATGATTTTTAACCATTTCAGAGGTCGTGCAGTGAGGAACTTGCTAAATTGCCAGAGGCATTGGTTAAGCATGCTTTCGATCTTCCATCGTACAGGACTTTTTCAGTACAACGGTTTGTGTCATGATTTCCCTTTTTCTTTTGTGATGGTTGCTAAGTGGAGCATATGTCGGGGGTATGTCTCTTAAATAGTCATATTCATCTATTAGCAGGAAAAATCATGTAGAACCAAATGTTATGACTCTAGCCCATGGATTATCGGAACTGCACAGAGTGCAGAAAGTATGGAGATCTATCCTTATGGTAAGGTCTTTGCTTTTATTTGTTCTTTAAGATTAATGCAATTCATGCCCATGGTACCTAGATCTGGTGGTTCGGGCATGTACGGAGGAGAAGTCCTGATGCCCCGGTGAGGAGTTGTGAGCGACTGGCGATGGTCGACGCGGGGAGACCTAAGAGGTATTGGGGAGAGGTGATTAGGTATGACATGGCTAGAAAGCGGGTTTCTGAGGACATGGCCCTTGATAGGAAAGTCTGGAGGTCTAGTATCAGGGTTGTAGGATAGGGGCCCCTAGAGTTTTTCGTACCCCTCAACCGGGGTTGGGTGAGGCTTGACAGGGCTATCCTTAGATAATTTGTGTATTGGATTGTGTCTCCCTTATGGTTGTTATTTATGGTAGTTGCTGTCTGATATTATTGCATGCTATTTTATTTATGGTTCTTATGTTTAGATAATTATTTATGTTATTTCTGCTGGACTTACTAATGCTCTTTTGTTTTTGTTTTTGTTTTTGATTTTATTTTTCCTCTCCTTCACTGAGCCGATTGGAAATAGCCTCTCTACCCTTTCGGGTAGGGGTAAGGCTCGTCTACATATTACCCTCCCCAGACCCCACTTTGTGGGACATTACTGGGTAGTCATTGTTGTTCTTGTTGGTACCTAGATCTGGTGAAGATACAATATGGCCAATCATCCTCTAACTTTTCATTAATGTTAAATTTCATGAATTACATTAAGTTAGAATGTCTTCATCATTTGATTAATGAATTGTGGCTAAATAGTTGGTTCTAGGAACTGATTCATGTCTCTCCAACTTCCAGTATCATTGTTGAAGTGCTTCAGAAGGGTATCATGCTATCCCGCAGTTGCCCAGTTGACACTTTATCGAAATACTGTAGTTATGGAGTCGAAACCTTGTTTTCTAAGTTGAGTGCTTCAAATAAATGGCCATAGCTTTTCTGGATTTGCTTTTGCTTCTATAATATCTACTTTTTGCGTTGCTACCACAAGAAAGATCAAAGCTTGAGCCTCTTTGCTGTAAGACCAAGCACCTTCTTAATATAGCATTATCTCTTTTCATTTTGTGTTCTTTGGAAGTTGAGATTATGTAGAAGTTCCAAGGTTTAAAAGCTTATTATTAAGTAAATCTCTGTGTTGTGTCCTGATTGTTTCTATTTGCTGCCTGAATATCATGAACATGCTCTAGTGTGTCTATTGAATGAAAATCTAGTTATTTGTGCAAACCTTGGAAAGGAGTTCTATTTCATAGCTAAATTGTTATTTTAGTGCTTGCTTGAAGCCGGAAAATATCATAGAGTTGCACTGAAGGACTTGTATTGGGAGGCATTGGATCCTGGCTTGTACAACTCCAGGTCATCTGATAATAACCTTGAAAGTGCAAAAGGCATGAGTTTGTTGTCAAATAATCATTTCAGACAGCAAAAGGCTGATTTTACAAATCAGGTCATCCGCAAAATGAGGTAGGTATGCCGTAGCTATTTCCAACATTTAGCATTAACTTGTTTTTTCTTCACTGGGAAAAGAAACAAAGAAAACCCTCACAGATGGGATTTCATCCGGCGACAAGAATGAATTTGATGTTTATGCATCCACCTATTATAGTAATTTCTGTCATGTATTGTTGTAAGGAGAAGACTACTACATTCAAAATTAGATTCTTCAGAAGATTGTGTAACAGGAAAAGTAAAAAGGTTCTGCATTTGTTGTGAAGCAAAACATTTGATAATTCTAGTAATTTGTTGCGCAGGTTGATGACGAGGAGCATGATGAACCTGCGCAACAACAGTCTCCCTCAGAAATACAACCAATACAGCATGGTCGATCACAGAGGCAACGACGTCTACCGGCTCATTTGGAGGATTACGTTGTCGGTAATGATGTTGATACTCTAACTGACGAAGATATTTTGAACTTTGCCTTGTTTTCAGATTGCGATCCTGTGGATTTCAAGGATGCAATTGAAGAAGAACGTTGGGTGAAAGCAATGGAGGAGGAAATCCATTCTATTGAGAAGAATGATACTTGGGAGCTTACCGACCTTCCAAGAGGAAAGAAACTCATTGGAATAAAGTGGGTATACAAAATAAAGTACAGACCAACGGGAGAAGTCGACAGATACATTAAAGGAACTCAAGGAGATGGAATCTGCTATCCTAGAGGTGAGTCACTTGAACTTCTTGGATACACTGACAGTGATTGGGCTGGTGATACGATCGAGAGAAAAAGTACTTCCGGCTATGCATTCTTCACTGGTTCGGGTGTGTTTTCTTGGAGTTCAAAGAAACAACCAGTGATAGCATTATCCACTGCTGAAGCCGAGTACATTGCTGCATCAAATGCTGTTACACAGGCGGTGTGGTTGAGAAGAATGCTCAGGTTTCTTCAACACAAACATGATGGTCCAACCACGATATTATGTGACAACCAATCAGCAATCGAGTTGGCGAAGAATCCAGTACTTCATGGTCGCAGCAAACACATTGATATCAAATATCATTTCATTCGAGAGATGGTACGAGAAAATGAGATCCGAATTGGCTACTGCAGAACTGGTGAACAGGTGGCAGATATTTTCACCATGGCATTGAAGATGGAGACTTTTCTGAAGATGAAAAAGTTATTAGGAATGACCACCTACGAGGCTTTGGTTTAAGGGAGGCAATGTGAACAATAAATTAAACCAAAGCTAGATATTACTAGAATATTCTAGACTATTCTAAAATAGTCTAGAATGAGCTAGAATGTTCTAGAAAGTTCGAGAACATTATGGAGTTCTCTGGAACATTCTAGAAGATGATAGAAACTCTTTTATGTATAGTAGAGAATGTGAGAATACTCAAGAGTAGTGGAATATTCTAGAACATATGAGAATAGGTAGATATGAATATTGTTTAGGATACTTATATGGAATATTCTAGAATGTCGTAGAACATGGAGGTTGATGCCTATAAATAGGGGAAGACCTCCTCATTTGTATGTTGTACAAAAAGTGTGAGCCCAAGTGTCTACCAAAGTGATCCCTTGTGTAATAAAAGTTGAAGAATTACAAAAGTCTCTCTCCATATAGCTACATATATTAAACCTTCCAAACTACCTCCATTCTTCATTTATCAACTAAACAAAATCTCTTTCCTTCTTACATTTAAAGGTCTTCTACCTTTAAATTGTTCTCCTACAGTCTGGCTGTGTTTATTCATTAGACCACGGGAGAAGGCCCTTATCATTTAGGATGATGAAATGTTGTAGCACAAGGTAAATGCATAGTTTCCCTTTTTTCAATCTTTATATGAATCTCTGAATGGATGTATTCTTTGCGTCAATCTAACTTCTAAGGATATTTGTTCTGTTTAGAACTGCTAATAGCATATCTTTTTTACTGCTGTCATAAATAGGGTGAGGATCTTTGGGAGAGTGGTACTGCAATTATCATCTACTTGGGTAAAATGCAATTCAATTAAGCAGAATTTTTGAATCATTTTTTGCCGGAGTGTGCTTCGAATGTAGCTATATTTGGTGTATGGCAGTTGGAGTCCATAGTAGTCTACAGCTAATAGACTTGTAGATAGATCGGCAATCTGCTCTGTCTTATGCTTATGCATGTTTAGGAATTGAGGACATCTACCTTGAGCTATTATAACTTTTTTCCAAGAATTGGATTTTTTCGTGCATTATAGTGCCATCTTAATATTAGCATATTGTCATGTGCCTATCAGTCACTATTGTGTATGATTATTTCTTTATTAGTAGGTTTTACGACATGGTAATTTTTTTAATTATTTTCGTGAATGTGCTGCGAAAGAACCTTCTCAGAGTATTTAGGCTACGGACCACTACCCAAATACTTTTTAGCTCCTTTGCAGTCTTTCTTGAGATTCTTTGGACTGGAATCCTCCTTAAAAATGGTGTTAGGAACTATTACATTTATAGTAGTTATTGCCTTCAGTCCCAGCTGCTGATGAGCCAGCAATAAAGCATTTGAGTTTCACTTTGTACCAGACTACCACCAAGAAACTTCCCAATCACATCGATCTTTAACACCATTTTCTTAAGCTTAAGGTGTCTGATCCCTCTTAGAATAGTTTTAAATTCATGAGAGATTCTAGATGGACCTGGGTTCTTCATGTCCCATGTAGAGATCTTTATGTAGAGTTACCCGATGCCTGTGCTAGTGGGAGGTAGCAAGTATCTTGTGGAATTAGTCGAGGTGCGCACAAGTTGGTACAGATACCATTGTTATCAAAATAATGATTTCTACTAAGATTTAGATAACTGGGTATACATTATGCAATGCATAAATAAGGAGTATGACAGGTATATTTTTCTTCGTATGATAAGAAGAGCCTTGAGTCGAAGGTCTATCGAAAACCACCTCTCTATCTTCATAAGGTAGTGGTAAGGTGTGCGTACACTGTACCCTCCCCGGACCTACTTGTGGGAGTACACTGTACCCTCCCCGGACCTACTTGTGGGAGTACACTGGTGTTTTTGTTGTTGTTGATGATGATAAGAAGGTAACACAGACAATGAATAGTATTATAATGTGACGGCAGAACTCCAGTGCACGTGGATACTTTTTAGAGGTGCTTGCTTAGCCTGCTCTTTAGTTGAAGAGAAAAGAAAGAATTTAAAATGTCAATCCGTTGGCCCTCGAGGATTTCTCTGTTATCAAAAGAAAAAAAGTGAATCCTTCTTTAACATCAACTGCTCTTACTTTTTCGATATTCCAACATCATACTGTTTGAATGAGATTTTCCCAACAGTAAGTTGGTTATTTAATTTGCTCGTCTGGTAGGGAAGGCAACTAGACAGCTTGTCCTAGGGTGGAAGTTTATTCAGATTGACTTATTTGTTTGATTTGCTTGTTTGATTTGCTTGTTTGATTTGCACGTTTGGATTCCTCAGCAGTTAAATCTTACCATCATTATTCTAATCCTTGCTACAAGTTGATTTTTGTGTTCTGCCATGCTTAGTCTTATTCTGTAATGTTCTGGTCATTGCTTCAGGTTCATGAGAAGATTAATGAACTGCAGTTTCCAATGGTATCAGAGGATGGGAAAAGTTGCAGAGCAGAATTAACAGATATATCGAAGTATGTTGTAAATTCATAATACTGTGTATTCTATCCTCATGCATCATAGGTTGGACTAATTAACTCAACAGTCATTTATTTATAAGATTTTGCATCCAGCATATTTGTTGTTCCTAGGCAACATATGTGAGAAGGCACAGGAGAAAATATACTATTGATATATTGTTTTACTACAATACAAGGAGTCCTATTTATATCTGTATTCTACAAAACATATATTACTCCTGTTCCGATGTGGGACTAAGTCTCTTATATACATTAATTCTTTAACACTTCCCCTCAAGTCGGTGCATATAAGTCATGTACCGAGATTGATACAAATATAACTAATACGAGGACCATTGATACTTGGTGAAAATATTTGCAAACTAATCATTTGACTTTACAAACTTCGTAACAATATCTACCGAGAGTATCACAATCAATCTCAATATTTAGTCTCATTAATCAAAACATGTTGACCCGATCCGTAACCCCTTAACCCAGGCCCTAATGGGCCAAATCCAATTAATTAAAAGAAGTTAAAAACTAATAAATGATAAAAGTTTCAAACTTTATACATATATACGAACTTGAAATTACTACATGTCCTTGAAGCCAATTAGAATAAAAATGAAAGAGAAACCATACTTAAAACATTAAAACATGATAAACATACGGAATTCGACTATTTCTATAACTAATAGTCTAAAACATATGAAATTCGACTATTTCGACAAGATGCTTCATAGTATTCTGGTATTATATTTTGTCTTCAATGTTTGGATTCAATTTTTTACCACTTGTCTATATATATATATATATATATATATATAAGTTCGGGCTGGTTGACCTATGAGTCAGCTACCAGTTCGGGTCCGGTCTGGTTTAGTGGGTCAAAATATTGTTAGAATAGTTATGTGAATATATGTAATTAGTCCTAGTCCCTTATGTAATAGGACTAGGTTATGTGTGATGTATACATTTAAATAGGGCTCATTGTTACATAGAATATCAATCAATAATATTTTCTCCCATGTTTTATCACATGGTATCAGAATAGGAAATTATCGTTGTGCATCATTCCAGCATCTTTCGGGAAGAAAGACCTTGTCGCCATGCAATTTTCCGGCGACTTAGGAGGTTGTCTACAACAAAATCATTTTTTATTGGTGTTGTGCAAAATCCAACACCACCATAATGTCCATAACACAGAGGGACCAAACCCCAGAAAAAATCTCCGGAAAAAGCCACACCACACGCCCTCACACGCCGATCAGAGGAGGCTTTCTGCCGGCGCGTCTATCCCACGCGTCGGCGCGTGTACCTGTTTCTGGCCATTTTTTGCCCGACAGCCTGATCGCGAGGCTTTTCTGGTTACATCGGATTCCGACGACTTATTTATTTTCCGGGGAGCTACAGTGTTTTCCGATGAACGGTTACAGAAACAGTGATTCCTAGAAAAGTTATCTGATTTTTCTGGCGTAATTGTAATTTCCAGAAGGGTTTCCGATTTTTCCGGCATGAGCATTATAATGTCATTCATATTAGAAGCCTTTGACTCACAATCCATTGTATCCAATCCGTTGTATCCAATGCATTGACGAGATGTCCACTCTATATACGAGTGATACTTGGGAGCTTGTTTGTTCCTCTTTCTTCGGGTAAATCAATTGTTGGTTGTCGTTGGGTGTATGCAGTCAGTCAATGTTGGTCCAGATGGCCAGGTTGATCGACTTAACGCTCGTCTTGTTGCCAAAGGGTATACTCATATATTTGGACTCGATTACAATGATACTTTCTCCCCCGTCGCTAAAATAGCATCAGTCCGCCTTTTCTATCCGTGGCTATTGTTCGCCATTGGCCCCTCTATCAATTGGACATTAAGAATGCTTTTCTTCACGGTGACTTTGAGGATGAGGTTTATATGGAGCAACCACCTAGTTTCGTTGCTCAAGGAGAGTCTAGTGGCCTTGTATGTCGTTTCCGCTGGTCCCTCTATGGTCTAAAGCAATCTCCTCGAGCCTGCTTCGGTAAGTTCAGCATAGTTATTTAGGAGTTTGGCATGACTCGTAGTGAAGTTAATCACTCTGTATTTTATCGGTATTCGGCTTCAAATCTCTGTATTTATCTGGCCGCTTATGTTGACGATATTATTATTACCGGCAATGATCAGGATGGTATTAGTAAGTTGAAACAACATCTCTTTCTGCACTTTCAGACTAAGAATCTGGGCAGATTAAAGTATTTTCTGAGGATTGAGGTCGCTCAGTCTAGCTCGGGTATTGTGATCTCACAACGAAAGTGTGCCTTATATATTCTTGAGGAGACAAAAATGACAGGTTGTAGACCTGTTGACACTCCGATGGATCCGAATTCTAACTTCTGCCAGGACAGGGGGAGCCTCGTAGTGATCCTGCAAGTATAGGCGATTGGTTGGTTAATTAAATTACATCACAGTGACTAGACCTGATATTTTCTTTCTTGTGAGTGTTATGAGTCAGTTTATGGATTCTCCCTGTGATAGTCATTGGAATGCGGTTGTCCGCATCCTTCCGTATATAACATCATCTCCAGGAAAAACTTTATTGTTTGAGGATTAAGGCCATGAGCAGATCGTTGGATACTAAGATGTTGATTGGGCAGGATCACCTTTTGATAGATGTTCTACGTTCGGATATTGTATCTTAGTAGGAGGAAATTTGGTGTTTTGGAAGAGCTAGAAACAAAATGTGGTTGCTCGGTCTAGTGCAGAACTAGAATATCGAGCAATGACTATGGCGACATGTGAGCTAAGTTGGATCAAATAGTTGCTCGAGTAGTTGAAATTTGGTGATATTAGTTAGATGGGACTTGTGTGTAATAATCAAGCTGCTCTTTGTATTGCGTCAAATTCAGTGTTCCATGAGAGAACTAAATACATTGAGATTGGTTGTCACTTTGTTAGAGAAAAGATACTCTCGGAAGATATTGCTACAAAGTTTGTGAAGTCGAATGATCAGCTTGCAGATATTTTCACCAAGTCCCTCACCGGTCCTCGTATTAACTACATAAGTAACAAGCTCGGTACATATGATTTATATGTACCAGCTTGATCCAACAATCTACTCATAGCTTCGATCCTCGAACAACAGTCGTGTGTCTGGGGTTCATTTTATATACCGAAGAATTCAAACAACTGCATCCTCATGACTATCACATGGAGAAATCATAAACTGACTTACAATACTCACGGGACAGGAAATGTCAGGTTTAGTCACTTTGAGTCGATTCAACTTACCAACGAGCCTCCTATATCTTGCAGAATTGCTAAGAAGCTCTCTCTCTATCCTAGTAGAAGTTTAATATTCAGATCCATATGAGTGTCGATAGGTCTACAACCCATCATTCATGTCTCCTTCAGAATGTCTCAAGGCATACTTCCGATGTGAAATAAAAATATCTGAGCTACACTGAGCGACCTCAATGCCTATAAACTACTTTAATTTATCCGGATCTTTAATTTGGAAGTGCTGAAAAAAGTGTAACTTCAAACTAGTGATACCGTCCTGATCGTTGCCAGTAATAGTGATATCATCAACATAAACTGCCAAATAAATACACAAATTTGGAGCAGAATGCCAATAAAACACATAACGACCAACTTCACTACGAGTCATGCGAATCTGTTGAACAACTATGCTAAACTTACCATACCTAGCTCGAGGGTTCCAATCCACTTCTTCTTCAACTTGAATTTGAGTCATAAAATAATTATAACATATAGCTAAGTCATATCTTTAGTCTTTGAGCTCTTTATCCCAATTAACTACTTCTTTATTTGCACTTGATATCCAATGACCTTGTTCTACAACTCTTAAGCTTGAGATCTTTTTAATGGTCTTCTTGGAGATTCCAAAGCTTCATCCTTTTCGTTGAATAGAGTTAAAGTTCCTAGGATGTTACTTCCCTACCAATTTGTAGACCCAAACTTAGTACAAGGCACAGTTACTTCGATACTCTTGGAAGATGTGATCTTTGTTGAGTTGTCCCACATTGGAGGGATTTGAGGTCCTTAGTCTCCTTATATGGCTTGGGCAATCCTCACCTTATAAGCTAGTTTTGGGGTTGAGTTAGGCCCAAGGTCCATTCTTATCATGGTATTAGAGCCAGGCCTATCCCAATTATTGTTACCGATGTTGGGCCCCCATTTATGTTGTCCACGCTCCAGAGAGCTGGGCGTGAGGGGGGTGTTGAGTTGTCCCACATCGGAGGGATTTGAGGTCCTTGGTCTCCTTATATGGCTTGGGCAAATCCTCACCTTATAAGTTAGCTTTTGGGGTTGAGTTAGGCCCAAGGTCCATTCTTATCAATCTTAAATGACTATTATACTCATAAAATTAACTAACTTCATCAATTTAATATAAAATTAACTATGTTATGACTTGTGTAACAGGAGGCATATCAATAGGCGTAGTCTAAATGCATCCACATCAAGTGAAAAAGCTATGACATTGGCAACTAACTTGATAAGGTATGGGCACCACAAACCTATATACTCTACCAGTTGTATCAGTGCAGTGCTTGATAATGTGAACAGCGGTGTTGGATATACTGTTTATCTTCTTGATTTTCCGTCCTTTGAAGAGAAGTTTGTTGTTATCTAACATCGTTAAGAAGAATATGATCTTTAGCCAGCAGAAAACTTAGAATCTGTTAAAGGTTCACCTATTTTTGTTTATATAATATTTGGCCTAGAATGTAGGCGTTATAAAGAAGCATCAATAATCTTACGAATCATCGAAGCAGCATAGGAAAAGGTGCTAGTGTAATGTCAGGCATGCAAAATACATACACTCTAAATTTGGAATTTAAGGTACATTAGAAAAGACATTACATGTGTATTCTTATAAATGTGCGATTTGTGGGAAGAGGAACCCGTGGAACGGTAAAATTAAGGAGCATACTCCGTCATTTCATAGTTTTAAAATAGTTTTAAAGTGGGGAAAAAAACTACGTCTAAATCCAAGCTGATGATCTCCTCCTCCCCGATTTAGGAACCGTTAAAATGGCAAAATAAAAGTGATTGGAAACTTTTTTGATGACCTTGTTTGCTATAAATGACTGAATATTATGTTTCAAAAAAAAAAAAAAATCTATCAACTAGACTCAATCTCAAGTCCACTTGTGCTGCCTATATCAGTCTGCTTTATCCATTCCAGATGTTTATTATATTAATTTCTATTAGAAGAGAAGATGTATAGATTTTTTTTTGTGTGCCTCCTTTCCCAGGGTTCCCTTTTGAGGCCTCGTTAATGTGTAGTTAATATATCTGGGTTTAGGTGGATCTCATCTTAGATATATATTTTTTTTAAAGTGCATAGTGTTGTTGTTTGCAAGGACAAGTACCGTAACATCAAATTCTTTTGATATTTTTTTTTTTGTTTATAAAAAGTTCTTCAGCACTTCTTACCTTTTATTATGATCTGCTTATGGAAACAGGGAGAATATGCAGCCCATTGAGTGTGTCCCATTTCATGAACTTGTTTGCTTCAGGGATGTTGACAGACTTCAATCAGTTAAGTTTCCTCGGCTTGGTTTGAAGATATGAGCATTAATACTTTTTAAAGTTGGGGGCTACTTTTTTAACACACGAATGCAGAGACATCTGTGTTTCCTTCAGAGGTTTTGGTAGTTGTTAAAATATTGGTGGTGCTTCATCCACCTAAATCCCTTCTTCTATCATGCACAAGGATTATCTAGTGAATGTAATTGTTATAACTGTCTGAAGGTTAACACTGTTCTTTCACCATTTAAAGCTTGTCACTAATTACATTGTACACATTTTTCTTAATTGCAGCCAAATTTCAGGATGGCCTTTGTATTGTATCCTTATCTAGCAGAATATAGATAGTTCAATTTTGGATACTATGAGAAATTATAGAAGTCGTCACTCTCTCACTCCTCTCTCTGTGAACAAAATTAATCGTTAGAAGGAAAAAAAAAAGAAATGATATAACTCATGCTGTTGGTACTCACTTTATGCATATTCACTTCGCGCTTTTTTCTTCCCTCAATGGTTGTGGACAAGAAAACAAGGTGTATTAAGATATAATCCAAGTGCGATGTTCCTGTGAAATATTAAATTGCTTATAGCTGCCCCAGTTTGGATTTTATTGCTCAGCTATTCATGCTTGAGTTGACAACAAATTTATTTTGCTGTAATTCTTCTGTTAGCTGTGGTTTGATGTTCTGTTAGTTCCAAATGGTTGTGTCAACAGACTTAATTCTGTGTCATTTGCAAGTTCGAAGAAATTGTTATTGTGGTTTGCTTTACTATTTTGGTCATGCATTTTGATCGTATAAATGGCTTTTAGCTGTATTTTGACATCAACAGTACTATTGAGAAACTTTGAAATGATTTCTTAGTCTTACCAATATTTTATGCTTCTACGTAGGCTTTGGTTGGTGATCCCAGAAGAAGGGTTCAAATTGATCTCTTGGATTCCCACAAAATTCTCAACTGTGGATGCTGCAGCAAGAGTGCGGGTACACTAGTACCATCTATCCATGACACCTCAATAATGTAAGCTACATGTGCTCCTCCATCTATGGTTACAATGATGATAGCAGTTTTTATTTGTGGTATGCTGCCTCATTTAGGTTAGATGGTATTTCCAAATAGGAAGCAGGCTAGCTTATAAATATATGCTCCATTGAAGTGCCATCATTGTACGTGGGCTGATGAACTGTGCCACTTAGTTGGACCTTTTGCTGTTCTTTTGCACTAATATATTATGCCTTTATACCCATGAAGGACGTGCTATGGAGTTTTCTGGCCTTTTGATCAGAAGGCATCTCTGTGCTACTCCTTTACTGTGTATGCATCATGTGGATTTTTACTTCTGTTATGTATAAAATGGGTTTTTAGTTTTCAGAAATTTTGGCATCCATTTGAGGTTCGCATGATTTTATTTTTCATATGCATTATTTTTTACTAAAATGATGTTCATCACACCTTACTGTTGTGCCAACCCAGTAGGTGGTTTTTTGGATGGAAAGGATTTTCATTAATAAACTGAAGGGCAAATGTAATTTTATAATTTTGCCACATTCAAATGTTCCATTAGTAAATTTTATGCTTTCTATAGAAATTATTCTCGCTGGAGTGCTTAATTTCACATGACATTAGGCTGAAGATTACTCCTATATCATATACAGGCAACTCAATTTGTAAACTTTAAATTGCATATTTATTCAGGTAAGAAACTGCTATCATATAGTTTTCTACCAACTCTGTAGTGATATGAATGTTACGCATTTATGTGGATTAGCTGGAGAGCTGAAGTGTTCTGAATCTGCTCTCATAGGTATACTCTGGCGCAGGAGCATGGTGATCTCATCAATCTTCATGACTGGTTTCAATCTTTTAAAGCAATTATTTCTAGCTCAGGAAAGAAGGGATTGAAACAGCTGGCTTCACCAAAGAAAAGAAAGGACTCCAGCAGTTCTCAAAAAATTCTGATGCATTGAGCCAGTATCCTTTGTCTAGCTATAATTGCAGCATTTCTTTGCTTTAAAACAGGTGACACATTAATCTGGAAGTACACAGTTCTCTTGCTGTCTACTAAGCATTTGTGTTTACATCATCACTCTCTGTGCATTTCTCAAAACTTATATGGTGTCATTACTTTTTCTGAACTTGTGTGCCACTATCCCCTTTTTAATGTTATGGACGGCACTATTTTCGCCCCAAAACAGGCTCAAAACAGCTCCAAAATGCTTCCGGAACAGTCCAGCGTGCCCCGGAAGGCCCTTGAAGACTCTAGAATTGTGCAGATTGTTGAAGACAAGCCTAGAATCATGTGGAGGCTTCTAGATTCGGTCATGGGCAGCAAGGACAGCCAACTTGTGTAAATATCTTAGATATTTACTTAGGAAGAGTCTAGAGACTTAATTGTAGCCGTCGGATCAAATTGATCCCAACCGTCCATTTAGGTAGCCAACTAGTATAAATAGGCACCTTAGGCATTTCATTTGGCATCAAGCAATCAAGCAAAGTTGTAAGCATTCAAAGCATTGTAAAGTTCTCGAAGTTCTCTTAATAAAAGAGTTCTTTCTTCCAACTACTAGTTTCCTTCGCCAAGTTTCTACAAGCTTAGTCTTTCTTAAGTTCTACTAAGCTTCCGGGTAGGCTGACTAGCTAACTTTGGCATTGAAAGTTCGCTAGGCCGGACAGATCGTCGTGTTTGAGTTACGGTCCCGTCACAATTGGTATCAGAGCGTCAGGTTCGTTGGAACATCTAAGGGAGTATGGAAGGCGGCAGTGAACTCACCCAAACCAAAGGGAACAAATCTAAGGGCCAAAGGTCTCGCTCCAGGGACGCCATGGGGGAGTTGGAGACAAGGCTGGCCAAGGTGGAGTTGGCCATTGCCGATGGGCAGGACAAGTTCATGGAGGCCGACCAAAGGTTCGAGGGGGTCGAACAAAGGGTCGAGGAGGGCCTAGACGGATTGAGGGAGGAGATGCAGTCCGCCGTGAATCAAGTCCTGGCGCAATGTCTTCAGGCGGTGGAGGAGAAACACCAGACAGAGATTTCGTCCATGCGGGAAGAGCTAGGGAGGCTTTCACATGAGCTGGAGAGCACCAAGGAGGAGCTCAGCTTGTGCAAAAGGGCTTTTGCACAAGGCACTGCCACTACGTCCGAGGTAAGGACTACCCCTTCCAAAATAAATGTTCCCCGACCCAAATATTTCAAAGGGTCTAGAAATGCGAGGGAACTAGACAACTTTGTTTGGAGCATGGAGCAATACTTTAGGGCTCTCGACATGCAAGGCGAGGCTCTAAAGGTAAGCATGGGTAGTCTTTTCCTCGAGGACACCGCAATGGTTTGGTGGAGGAGAAGACAAAGTGACATAGAGAAAGGCACCTGCTCTATCAAGACTTGGGCAGATTTCAAGGCAGAACTCAAGAAGCAGTTCTACCCAAGCAACGTCGAGGAGGAAGCTCGTGGCAAGCTAAGGCGTTTGCAGCACAAAGGAACCATCCGGGAGTACGTCAAAGAGTTCACAGAGGTACTTCTCGAAATCCCTGACTACCCTGATAAAGAAGCTTTCTTTGCCTTCATGGACGGGTTGCAGCAGTGGGCAAGGCTTGAAATCCAACGCCGTGGTGCCCAAGACTTGACCACTGCCATATCCATTGCCGAGTCCCTTATTGAGTTTAGGAAAGTGGAGAAACCTAAACCCAAGGACAAGGGCGGCAAGGGAAAGAGCGGGGGAGACCCGCCTAAGGGCAAGGAGGCGTCAGAAAGGGCCAAGGGACGTAGAGATTTCCCTCCCAAACCGAAGACCACGGTCCAATGCTTCTTTTGTAATGGACCGCACTATGCGAGGGATTGCCCCAAAAAGAGTAAGCTTTCGGCCTTAATCGAGGATCACGAGAAGGAGGAAGCAAAGATTGGGGCCATGCGGCTTCTAAGCTCAATTCAGGCAAAAGTTGAGGTGCCCAAGAACGAGAAGAAAGGGAGGTTGTTTGCCGAGGCCAAGATTGGGGAGCATACCGTGAAGGCATTAGTTGACACGGGAGCCGACAGCAACTTCCTCACTTTCCAGCAGGCTAAGGAGATGGGCATCCGGTACGAGACAAGCCGAGGTTGGCTCAAGGGCGTCAATGCTGCACCAACAGAAACCTTTGGAGTTGCCCGCAATGTGCCGGTTCGCTTAGGCAATTGGCACGGCCACATAAACTTCTCGATCGTCACCATGGACGATTATCCACTCGTCTTGGGTATTGAGTTCATGGACAAGGTCAAGGCCGTCCCAATTCCCTTTGCGAACTCCTTATATATCTTGGAGGAAGGCAACACCCATCTAGTTCCACTAGAGCGGGAAACCCGACTCCAAGAAAAACAAATTTCGGCCATGCAACTCTCAAAGGGCATCAAGAAGGAAGAGCCAACCTACCTTGTTGGCTTAAAGGAAGAAGCTGCCATTCCTACAGCCGAGTCCATGCCACCCGAGGTCCAGCACGTTTTGGAGGAGTTCCAAGACGTCATGCCACCGGAGCTACCAAAGAGGCTACCACCTAAAAGGGAGGTGGATCATAAGATAGAGCTGGAACCAGGTGCCACCCCGCCAGCTGCCGTGCCTTATCGGATGGCGCCTCCGGAGCTTGAGGAATTACGGAGGCAATTGAAGGAGTTGATGGACATGGGCTATATTCGTCCATCAAAAGCACCTTATGGAGCCGGTATTGTTCCAGAAGAAGCACGACGGGTCACTTCGACTTTACATCGACTACCGGGCGCTTAACAAGATCACGGTCAAGAATAAGTACCCGATACCACTCGTTGCCGACTTGTTCGACCAGCTTGGGCAAGCTCGTTGGTTCACCAAGCTGGATCTGCGATCGGGGTACTACCAGGTCCGCATTGCGGAGGGAGACGAACCTAAAACAGCATGCGTCACAAGGTACGGCTCATATGAGTTCCTTGTGATGCCTTTCGGACTCACCAATGCGCCTGCAACGTTTTGCACCCTCATGAACCGTGTCTTACAGCCTTTCTTAGACAAGTTCGTAGTGGTGTACTTGGACGACATTGTCATCTATAGCAACACACTGGAGGGTCATGTAAATCATCTAAGATAAGTCTTCCAAGTACTCCGCACGAACGAGCTTTATGTCAAGAAGGAGAAATGTGCATTTTCTCGACGAGAAGTCTCCTTCTTAGGACACATTGTTGGTGAGGGAAAGCTACGGATGGATGAGTCCAAAATTCGGGCGATACAGATTTGGGAGCCGCCGAAGAAAGTTCCGGAACTTCGGTCTTTCCTTGGCTTGGCTAACTACTATCGGAAGTTCATCAAAGGCTACTCTTCCATCGCCGCGCCACTCACAGATCTACTGAAGAAGAACCGGACCTGGGAATGGACTGATAAGGCCCAAACAGCATTTGAGGAGTTAAAGGCCGCCATGATCAAGGAGCTGGTATTGGTTTTGCCCGACCATACCAAGTCTTTCGAGGTGCAGACGGACACCTCTGACATTGCCCTGGGAGGCGTCCTAATGCAAGAAGGGCACCCTGTGGCTTACGAAAGTCGTAAGCTAAATGATGCAGAAAAGCGCTACACGGTCCACGAAAAAGAGATGACCGCCGTAGTGCACTGTTTACGGACGTGGAGACATTATCTCTTGGGCAGCAAGTTCATCGTGAGGACGGATAATGTTGCCACCAGTTACTTCCTTAAGCAGAAGAAGCTTACACCAAAACAAATTCGGTGGCAAGCTTTCTTAGCAGAGTTTGATTTCGTGATGGAGTACAAGCCGGGCAAGGGAAATGTTGTGGCCGACGCACTGAGCAGAAAGGCCGAACTTGCCTCAATCACAAGCCCAAATTTCCCTATAGTGGATCGCATCAAGGAGGGGCTGGAACATGACCCGCAAGCCAAAAATTTGTTGGAATTGGCACGTCAAGGGAAGACACGCCAGTTTTGGCTAGAGGACGGGTTGCTCCTCACCAAGGGAAATAGGGTTTATGTGCCAAAATGGGGAGGCTTAAGGAAGGAGATCATCCGGGGAAGTCATGACTCCAGATGGGCAGGCCATCCTGGAGTCCAAAGGACGATGGCGCTGATTGAACGAGCATACTTTTGGCCCCACATGCGGGACGACGTGGAGCTATACGTAAAAACTTGTCTTGTGTGCCAGCAAGACAAGGTTGAACAACGCCCACCAGCGGGTCTTTTGGAGCCATTGCCTATTGCAGAGAGACCATGGGGAAGCATTTCCATGGACTTCATCACATCACTACCCAAGTCCGAAGGCTGCAGCAACATAATGGTTGTAGTGGACCGCTTCAGCAAATATGGCGTATTCATTCCTGGTCCAACAAAGCTTACTGCCGAGGACGCTGCTCGACTATTTTTCAAAAATATGGTGAAGTATTGGGGCATTCCGAAGACCATTATCAGCGACCGGGACCCCCGCTTCACGGGAAGGTTCTGGATGGAGCTTTTTAAAATCATGGAGTCCGAACTCAACTTCTCTACAGCCTTTCACCCGCAAACTGATGGGCAAACGGAACGGGTGAATGCTTTGCTGGAGTTATATCTTCGCCACTTTGTCAGCGCCAACCAAAAAGATTGGGCCAAGTTATTGGACATTGCCCAATTTTCTTATAATCTGCAGAAGAGCGAGTCAACAGGGGCAAGTCCATTCGAGTTAGCAACGGGACAACAACCGATGACGCCACAAACTTTGGCCATTGGTTACAAAGGGCCCAATCCGTCAGCATACAAGTTCGCCAAAGGCTGGCACGAAAAGGCAGACTTGTCAAAAGCCTACTTAGCAAAGGCAGCGCAGAAAATGAAGAAATGGGCCGATGTTAAGAGGCGTCACTTGGAGTTTGAGGAAGGAGACTTGGTCATGGTAAAACTCCTTCCTCACCAGCGTCGAAGATCCGGCCAAGTGCATAAAGGGCTAGTAAGGCGCTACGAGGGACCGTTTCCAGTAGAGAAACGCATTGGCAAACTAGCCTATCGCTTGACTCTTCCATCACATTTAGAAATGCATCTGGTCTTCCATGTGAGTCTTTTGAAGCCATATCATCAAGACAAGGAAGATCCAAGCCGAGGAGAGTCTAAGCGAGCACCAACGGCCATCACAACGGTGCCAGAGAGAGAAGCAGAAGAGATCCTTGCGCACCGCATCATTCCAAGACGGGGGACTCACCCAAGCTACACTGAATACTTTGTCAAGTGGAAAGGGTCTCCTGACAGCGAGGCGAGCTGGGAGCATGAGCTAACTTTGTGGAATCATCAAGACCTCATCCAGGCTTACAAGGAGCACGCGCCGAGGTCGTCGCGAGATTGAGCGGGGGAGAATGTTATGGACGGCACTATTTTCGCCCCAAAACAGGCTCAAAATAGCTCCAAAATGCTTCCGGAACAGTCCAGCGTGCCCCGGAAGGCCCTGGAAGACTCTAGAATTGTGCAGATTGTTGAAGACAAGCCTAGAATCATGTGGAGGCTTCTAGATTCGGCCATGGGCAGCAAGGACAGCCAACTTGTGTAAATATCTTAGATATTTACATAGGAAGAGTCTAGAGACTTAATTGTAGCCGTCGGATCAAATTGATCCCAACCGTCCATTTAGGTAGCCAACTAGTATAAATAGGCACCTTAGGCATTTCATTTGGCATCAAGCAATCAAGCAAAGTTTTAAGCATTCAAAGCATTGTAAAGTTCTCGAAGTTCTCTTAATAAAAGAGTTCTTTCTTCCAACTACTAGTTTCCTTCGCCAAGTTTCTACAAGCTTAGTCTTTCTTAAGTTCTACTAAGCTTCTGGGTAGGCTGACTAGCTAACTTTGGCATTGAAAGTTCGCTAGGCCGGACAGATCGTCGTGTTTGAGTTACGGTCCCGTCACATTATGATGAGAGAGCTTCATCTTCCTTTCTCCTGAATTCTAGTAATACTCGTCTTCTGTTCAAAGTAATTCTGGGTAAATTCTATGAAGTTCCTTGTTTGCCTGTGTATATGTATAGTATCGCAAATCAATTGATTAGGTGTTGTCTCCTCCCACATGGGTTCATCCAGGAACTTCTCGTAGTTTTCAGGGATGGCAAAAGTTTCTCGTTCTGCATCTTATAGGCTTCTTTCTTAAACAATAGGATTTTATGTTGATCAAAACGTTAAGTTTGATTTGTGTTACTAGCAGAAAGAGGAGAAAATTGCATTAGTTTGAAGTTTTGAATTGTATTGTTTGTTTGATATGTAATACATCAGTTACTAGATCAAATATGATTACCTGATGAAAAAATTGATCAAATAATGGGATGCCCGCTAATAGATCTTTACAAGCTTGGAATAAAAAATAGAAATCAAAAGAATAGAAGAATTCAAATGACAAAGTTCGAATTTCCCTTTGATGACTTGTCACAGATAGTCTTTCATAACGTGTATGTTATTGTGTTCGTGGATGGACTTAAAACATGGAAAACCCGATGGAACTGTTTTAAGTCCTTAACTTAATGCTGTACAGAGCAAGGTTTTGCAGGGCTGTCATGGAGCTGCAGATTACAGGATTGCTTCGCATGCCAAGCAAACGACGCCCTGATTATGTACAAAGAGTGGCGTTTGGAGAGTAAAAGTGTGATGCTACATTATGTGGATGAGGTTTTTTAATTTACTCTTAGATGTCTTCTGCATCGCCTATGTATACAATCCAGTAATCCTGTTAAGCCAGAGAATTTCCCCCTCTTAAAAGAATGGCATGACATTTTAGTCAACCAACCCTTTCTGAAAGTATTTTTTAAGTGGTGTACAACTTTTTCAATAGTAGTGTATTGGTATGTCTGAAAAGATTATCTTTTGCCGGGGCACTGGTTCAAGGGCAGGAAAGTCTCCCGTTCAACGTCCGCCCTTCCTTAATAGCCTTGATTGATAAACAAATACTCTTTTCTGTCTTCTGTAAAGAAGGTGATGGACGGAATAGAAAACACTTGCAATCCTTTACTTCAAAAGTTCTCTGCTGTCATGAGTATAGAAGTATCTGTGAAGAAAAACAACTTCCCAAATTCCAGAAATTGCTTTCTTAGAGTAGTGAATTATGCTTCACTAGCCCAAAACTCACAACCACAATTGAAGAAGAACGAAGAAGAAAATATCGCTCCAAAAAATACTAGAACTAAGAAAGTGGAAGACTTACTTGAATAACTTGGAGAATACTTTATTAACTCAAGAAGACTTGGATTTTTTTTGGATGATACAAATGTGGAGGAAGGGGTGGGTATATATAGGCTTTCCACCTCCTCAATGGACGGTCATGATCTATTTAATCGTACGATGGAGATTCATCTTCTAGAATACTCCACACTTTTCTTACAAAATATCTAGATATTTTTATCACCTACACTAATCTAGAAATATCTCTCCTAACTTCTATAATATTCTACACTATTCTATAATTTTCCAAAAGTTACACTTTAATTTTAACACTCCCCCTTAAAGTGAACTTTTGGAGACAAGCCAAGCTCGCCACGGAGATCCTCGAATGGTCCTTTGGAAAGAGACTTTGTAAAGATGTCTGCAACGTTATCATTACTCCGAACCTCCAATGCTTCAATGGTACCATCTAGAACCTTCTCTCGGATGAAATGATGCGCAATCTCAATATGTTTTGTTCTTGCGTGACACACCGGATTAGTAGCCAACTTTATAGCGCTTTGATTGTCACCAAGAAGTTTTGTAGGCTTATGAATTGGTGAGAATACATCCCCAACAAGCCGACGAAGCCACGTGCATTCCTGAGCAGCAAGAGTAGAAGCCTTGTATTCCGCTTCAGTAGTAGAGAGCGAGACCGAGTCTTGCTTTTTACTGCACCAAGAAACACATGCTGAACCACAGGAGAATACATAACCGGAAGTTGATCTTCTATCATCTAAGTCACCTCCTAGATCAGCATCAGTGAACCCAAGTAGTGAAAAATCAGCTCCTTTCTTGTAAAGAAGTCCCATGTCATATGTTGAGTTCACATATTTCAATATGCGCTTCGCCGCTTCAAAGTGAGGTTTTCGTGGCTCTTGCATATAGCGACTAACAAGTCCAACAGAAAATGAAATGTCTGGCCTTGTAATAGTCAAGTAGATCAAGCTACCAACAAGAGCCCGATAAGGACGTGGATCTGGTAAAAGCTTTCCTTCATCACGCCTAATTTTTATGTTAGGCTCAAGAGGAGTAGAGCAATGCTTACTTGTGTTTATTCCAAACCTGTCCACAAGCTTCCTCGCATAGCTTTCTTGTGAAAGAAATATTCCATCTTTCACATATTTCACTTCCAAACCAAGAAAGTGACTAAGCTCTCCCAAATCTTTCATTTCAAATCTGATCGAGAGTTCAGCTCGCAGTTTTGCAACCTCCTGTTCGTTATTACCTGTAATAATCATATCATCCACATATAGTAGCACAATCATGTGGAGCGTACCTTGCTTCTTCACGAACAGGCTAGAATCTGAGTCTGATGCAAGATAGCCACAAAATTGCAAGTATTCAGCAATCTTTCCGTACCATGCTCTGGGAGCTTGCTTGAGTCCATAAAGCGCTTTCTTCAGCTTGCATACATAGTCTGGATGAGTAGGAGAAATGTAGCCCAAAGGTTGTTCCATGTAGATATCCTTATCAATCTCGCCATACAGGAAAGCATTCTTCATGTCAAGCTGACATAGCTTCCACCCAAGTGATGCCGCCAAGGAGATCACAACTCGAACTGATATCATATTCGCCACTGGGCTAAAAGTCTCCTCATAGTCTTCTCCATAAACTTGAGAGAATCCTCGTGCAACCAGCCTTGCTTTATATCTATCAATGCTCCCATCTGCCTTCTTCTTTAGTTTATACACCCACTTGCAAGATACCGGCTTCACATCCTTGGGCTTTGGCACAAGATCCCAAGTTTCATTTTTCACAAGTGCGTGCATCTCCTCATTCATAGCTTCTTCCCATTCCTTAACACCTTTTGCTTCATTATAGGAAGAAGGCTCATTTTCATAAATAGGACCGGCACTGAAGCAATGATAGATGCTTACCATGTTTCCATCTCGGTAGCGAATAGGTTTGATGAATTTCCTTCCATATCGAGTTGTTCTTTGACCATTTGTCTCCTCCAGGTTGATATTTTCCCTTTGTTCATCCATGCGAGAAGTAACCTTGCTCCCCCTATCACCAGAATCTCTTGCTTCGGAAGATGACGTACTATTATACGTCATTGGTGATGATGGCGATGATGAAATATTAGAGCAAGGAGCTGAAGAAGTCACCGGAAAACTTACGGGCATCTCTTCATGTTCTATAGCTGGTGAAGGAGCATCTCCAAGAACACCACCGGGACTGTAGTAGGAAGAGATTTCATCAAATACTACATCCCGAGATACTTTGCACTTTCCTGTCTCGGGATCCATGCATTTCCAACCTTTCTTCCTTTCATCATAACCGATGAAGATGCACTTCCTTGCCTTAGCATCTAGTTTAGTTCTTTGTGAATCTGGAATGTGGACGTAGCAGATCGATCCAAAGACCTTAAAGTCTTTCACATTTGGCTTCTCGTTGTAGAGCATTTCGTACGGGGACTTCATATTGTTAGAAACACGTTCTCAATGCAATATACTAAACGTGTACTCTTTTGTAGGTTTTGATGAATGACAAACGAAGCAAAAATTGATATATGACGGAATTCAAGTACAAGCGCACAATGGTTGCGAATAAGATTGAAGTTCAAGATATAGCTTTTAATTGTTATTGAGTTGTTCTAAATTGTAATCTCGATCCTATAACTTGACTCATAGTATGGCCTCTCTCATAAAACTATTTTCCAAAATCATGCATATTTAATTCTGTGTCAAAAAGATTTTAAATCATGCATATTTACATTAGACAAAATGTTTTCTAAACATGCCTCAAAAATCTGGGCTAAAATAATCGATTATGTACTTATGATAATCGATTGTTTCTGAGCCAAGACTGCATGACAATCGATTATGAATTAATGGTAATCGATTGTGAGTAAGACAGTGAACATCAGGTTTTTCCAAATCTGCATGATAATCGATTGTGAACAAATGACAATCGATTGTTGTTGAGGTAAAGTTTTTCAATACTCAAAATAATCGATTATGAACTAATGGTGATCGATTGTGTTGAGTTGATGTCTTCCAGTGATTTTAAATTTAATTAAGTAATCGATTATGTCTTTAGATAATCGATTATCACTGAGACAGTAAGTTTTATGATTTTCAGAAAATAACAAGTAATCGATTGTTGCAAAGGACAATCGATTGTTGAAGCTGGCCGTTGTCAAATGATTTTCAAATACCATAAGGTAATCGATTATTGATTCTAGATAATCGATGTTTTGCTTAAAATCCGGAAATGATTTTTAGAACGTTGCTGAAGTAATCGATTATTGATTTTATATAATCGATGTTTTGCTTAAAATCCGGAAATGATTTTTAGAACGTTGCTAAAGTAATCGATTATGAACTTAGTGTAATCGATTATCTGATTTTGAATATTGCCAGTAATCGATTATAGATTATGTATAATCGATTGTGAAGCGTTAAATCTGGGATTGATTTTTAAACTGACTGGCAGATAATCGATTGTTTGGTCTTAATAATCGACTATCACTGAGTAATTTCAGCAACTCTTAATTGGCAATTAGACAACGGTTGAACCAACTTTTTCAACTATAAATACAGCTTCATTTTAGTATTTTAAAAACAACAACATACACAAACTGATCATTATATTGCTATAAGCTTTCATTCAATTGTTCTTCATTTTCTACTCATTTCATAAAGCTTTTGAGAGCCATATTATTGCTTAAAGTTGTTGTGATCTTGAACATATTCTTTTACTCATATCTACTCAATAAGGAGTACTTTAGTTAAGTGAGTGTCCAAGTATTTGATATACTTGTAAGAGAATTGCGATTCTCTTGTTTCAAGGAACTTGCGTTTCCTTGGGTGAAGTCTTTGAGATTGCGATCTCCGAGCAACTGTTTGAGGCTTGTGTCCTCAAGTGTGTAACGGTTTGTTGAGCACCCTTAAGCTTAACAAGATAGTGAAAAATCTCGAGAGAGTCTCTCGGGGACTGGACTAACCACGTTGGTAGCCAACCAGTATACATCTTTGTGTAAGTTTATTTTTCTGCATTTATTTTACTTCCTGCAAAGTTTAAATTCCGCAAGAAAACGTTAAATTCTATTAATACGCTATTCACCCCCCCTCTAGCGTAAAGCGTAGTTTCTAACACATATTAATCGGACTGAGTGGTACCCGATTAATCACATATGCCGCACAAGCCATACCTTCAGCCCAAAGAACTTTGGGCAAATGTTTAGCATATAACCAGCTCTTACATGTCTCAGTAATATGTCGAATCTTCCTCTCTGCAATGCCATTTTGCTGAGAAGTGTCTGCACATGTGAGCTGCCTTCGTATTCCCTGCCTCGAGCAGAATTGATTAAACTCCCGGGAAGTATATTCTCCCCCATTATCAGTCCTCAGCCGTTTTATCTTCCTCTGAAACTCACCTTTGACCTTCTCCTTGAACTCCAAAAATCTAGAAAATACTTCAGATTTTTGCACCACGAAATATACCCAAGTATATCGTGTGTAATCATCAACAAATACCACCATATAGCGATAACTAGAGAAGGTAGGTGTACGTGTAGGACCCATCACATCACTGTGAATGAGTTCTAGTGGTGCCTCATATCTTGTTTGGGATCTATCAAATGGAAGACGATGCGCCTTACCATATTGACACCCTTCGCATAATGTTCCACTACCAAAAGTAGTAATATGAGGCAAACCATCAACCAAATTTTTGTTTACCATGACTTTTAACTTATCCATATTAAGGTGTCCCAGTCTAGCATGCCAAAGTGATGCATTATCATTCGTGCTCATCTTGTCAACATAAGATGTAGATGCTGACAAAACAAATAAATCTTTAACTCGCTTACCGGTGTGGACGACATCTCCTTCCACCTTAGTGATATTTCGGAAGAACTTCACTCCATTTGGCCCGAACAGAACATAGTGCCCAGCATCCACAGCGTTAGCCACCGCGAAAAGATTCTTCCTCATTCCAGGTACATGATACACACTCTTCATAGTGATAGGATCTCCGCCATTGTTGAGAATTATTGTACCCTCCTTTTCTACCTGATAAACGGTATTATCCGCGGTGAGAATAGCTTCGTTACCTTCATGTTTCTGAAGAGATGTGAACTTTGAGTCATCTCCGGTAAGGTGATGACCGCAACCAGAATCCACGATCCAATCATCCTTGAAGTTGATGCTAGTGTAAGCATTTACCGAGGTAGTTTCCGTTGAGAAGCAACCACCCCAATTCTCTTCGGTTTGTTCTGCTTTATCAGCAACATTTCCTCCATTTAGCTTCACCTTACAATTCTTCTTGATGTGTCCAGGCAAGTTACACCGATAGCATCGAATAGTGCTTCTTTTCCCGTTGGCACTCTTTGGTGGCTCTCCCCCTTCATCTTTTCTTCTCTCTCTTTCATTCTTCTTCTCTGGTCTATAGATATTCTTCTTTCCAGAGAATAAGGCGTCACCTGGAAAGGATAAGGAGACTCCAGCCATTTGTTTTGCTAGAGACTCTTGAGAAGAGAGAAGATTCTCAAACTCAACAAGGGAGGGTTGATTAGCCCACCCCTGAATAGAAGTGACAAAAGGAATATATTCTTTGTTTAATCCTCGAATAATATTCCTTTTCATTCGAGCCTCCGAAATAGGTTCCTCCGGATCAAGAGCAGAAATTTCCGAATAAATATTTTTAATTTTTAAGAAAAATTCGGAGATTGAGAGCTCACCTTGAGTAGTTCGTGCCAACTTATTCTCTAAGTATTGCAGTCGAGCAACGTTCTTCTTGTTAAGCAATGCACTTAGAGTATCCCAAATCTGAGATGCAGACTTACACTCAACAATGTGATCAAATAGATCGTGAGAGATTGATCTCTTCAACACGAATTCCGCCTTTGCGTTTGAAGTCCTCCACTTCTTTACGGCATCGGCATTAGTATCCGTGGGTGTAGGGGCAACCTTGTTGTCTCCACTAACAACCTCCCATAAATCTTCTCCAAGAAGATAAGATTCCATGCAAGACTTCCATACCTTGTAATTGGATTGATTAAGCACCTCAATTCCAAGGCCGACAACTCTTCCACTTGAATCCATTTTTGGAACGCCAACGAACTTCTTCACCAAGAGTGACTTGACAAGATTCCAAGCTAACACCCTTGTAGCTCTGATACCATGTGAAGAAAAACAACTTCCCAAATTCCAGAAATTGCTTTCTTAGAGTAGTGAATTATGCTTCACTAGCCCAAGACTCACAACCACAATTGAAGAAGAACGAAGAAGAAAATATAGCTCCAAAAAATACTAGAACTAAGAAAGTGGAAGACTTACTTGAATAACTTGGAGAATACTTTATTAACTCAAGAAGACTTGGATTTTTTTTGGATGATACAAATGTGGAGGAAGGGGTGGGTATATATAGGCTTTCCACCTCCTCAATGGACGGTCATGATCTATTTAATCGTACGGTGGAGATTCATCTTCTAGAATACTCCACACTTTTCTAACAAAATATCTAGATATTTTTATCACCTACACTAATCTAGAAATATCTCTCCTAACTTCTATAATATTCTACACTATTCTATAATTTTCCAAAAGTTACACTTTAATTTTAACAGTATCCTCATGTCTTGCATCTTATGCAGGTGATCATTGGTGGCGGCGGGGGTGGTGGCTTCATCGGAGGCAGTGCTGCAGCAGCAGCTGCAGCTGAGGAGAAGAAAGAAAATTGATGACGACTTGGGATTCTCACTTTTTGACTAGATTGGCATTATATAGTAGTACAATTTTCAGTAGCTCTGCATCTGAATGTCTGGTGTTGAACTCTAAATAGACTCTTAAAACTCAGAAATCTATTAGAATGCCGACTGACTAGAAAGCTAGCTATATTTATTCTCTAAATCGACTAAAATCGTATTAGGCCGATGAAGAATAGGACAGATTGGTCTTACTAGGGACTATATGTACCAACATCCGCTTTTTATTATATGACCAATATATGCTTTTATACGTTTATTATATGGTCAAGATGTAGAACCAAGCTTCTGGCTTTGATGAAATAGATATATCTTTTCCATTTCATATTTTACTCAACTGTAACAAGAAAAAAACTTCCTTTAAATTATGCAGTTTAGTGACATTGTACCACTGCACTAATTCTTGACTGAATTAGAGCAGTCGTAGCTTGGTTCTAATTGGGGAGTTAAATCTACTGTGTATGGTGTAACAACTAGATAATCTGGACCACAACCGAGCATTGGGAATACTATAGTGAACATTAAACTATTTCAAAAATCATCTCATCTAGAAATCAGCTTATTTCGAGAAGTATTTTTGATGAGAAATAACTTGTGTTTAATTAATTAGTTTGAAAATCATTTTTGAGCATCAATTAGTCTTTGGTCAAGCTTTTAAAAATGTATTTTCTTCAAAAATATTTTTAAAAAGGTATTTTTTGCTTCTCCAAAACTGCTTCCGCTTTCCTTCAAAACCACTTTTTCTTCTTCTAAAAGCATGGTCAAACCCTCTTTTTTTTTAGAAAGAAACACTTTTGGCTTAAAAAAAGTACTTTTGTTCCGAAAAGCTTGGTCAAACAAGCTATTAGTTGATGTACACACAATTGTTCCTCAATCATACAAAGATACTTCCACTAGAAAAACTTTACAATCAAAGGGCGTGTTTGCTCGTTTGGTATGAAGAAACTTCTTACTAATTTTTTGGTTTTTGGTATACTATAGAGCAAAGGGGTGGGAGGAAGACAATGAGCGTACAATACCATTTATGGAATTTATTTTTTCCTGCACCTATTATGGAAGTCTTTTTTCTGATTTCTAATAAATATTTTCATAGAGAATATTTTTTAGACTAATCAAACATGAGAAAGTATTTTTCTGATCAATCAAATTAAAATTTATGTTTTCCTCCGTAGCAAATACACCTGAAATCTGTAATATTACTTAAAGCAAGTTGTTAAACATTTTCATAAAACTCCAAAAAGCAATCTCTTTGCTTTTTCTTTACTCTTCTTTAACTATTCTTCCTCTCATCAAGGAACTTAAGAAAATCCTTGTCCCTAACTAATTCTGTCCAAACGACTCAAAATATCAATGAATTTGCAACTAAATAACTAATTAGCTATCCAGAAATCGTGTCACAAATGGAGAAAAGGAAAATTTTCAAGAATCCTTCAAGTTTGTTTTAGAAATTAATCTTATTTGTGGTCTTATATATTGCCAACAACCTCCCCCATTGTAATTACTATTTTTGCAATGAAATTTATTTCTAATGATAAAAATTTAATAATATTCATAAAAGCCATTTTACAACAAGATAATGCATGCTAAGTTCTGTTAACATTGTATACAACAATAATCTGTTGTCACCACACAAGCACAATGCTTCGTTTGGTTTTACACAGTAAAGGCAGAGGGTTTAAATATTTTCAACGTACGCCCTATTAAGTAACGGATCACAACCATCACTGATCCACAGCTGAACACACAAAAATTACTCTAATTATACTGTAGACATTAAGTCCGATGACCTTTAAATCTGAATCAAAGGTGCATGAATTCATCTATTAATAGTTACAAATTTATAATTTACAATAAATGACTACAAAGAGTTATTATTCATGTGTAAAAAATGGCTTTTAAAGTTACATGAAATATGACCCTTTTAAAAATTACTTTTCGTTTTGATAAATCACTTATGTATAAATGGCGTTGTGTGCTAATTATTTAATTGGAAGTTAAGATGGGAAAAAGAAAACAAAATTTTGAACTGTAGAGTATTGAGTGAGAGCAACCACCTAGGGGTGTTCAAAACCGATCTGAAATCGAAAATCAATCCAAACCGAAGCTTAACGGCTTACTGGTAACGGCTTAACGGCTTAACGGACGGGGAATGGATTGAATTTTTTTTATTAACGGCTTATCGGTTTGGGGATGGATTATTCAATTTTCTTAACGGCTAATCCGTTAACCCGTTAAGAACAAAAAATATATATTATGTATATATATATATATATATATAATTTATTTTTATTTATATATATTAAATATAAAAAAACTAAAACTCTTAAAAATGATTAACAAAAGTTTATTTCTACTTCTAAGCATTTTTTTCTCGGGATCTAGATGATTTGCAGGTACTCGCCCAACATAAAGGAGATGAAGGTGATGGACAAGAAAAAAGTGAGGAGGGCAAAGCTATACTACCTCAGGGATAAAATGAATGCCCTTAAAAGACATTAACAAGCTAGCTCATATGAAGGTATACTGGAATAGGTGTTTGATCTATAATTGCCTGAAGAGATCTATCAAATTCTAGTAAACATGTATGTTAGGCCGATAAGCCGCCCAATAACCGCCCTATAAGAGCTAACCCGATACCAATCCGCCCGATATCTTATCGGGTGACTAACGGATTAATACATTTAAAAGCCGATAACCGTTAAGCCAAACCGTTAAGAGTAAAAGCCGCCCAATCCGCCCGATGAACACCCCTACAACCACCACAAGGGGGGGGGCGAGTGGCACTGAAATCTTAACAAAAATGAAGAGTGGAAAGTGGAAACTGGTAATCAAGAACTAATGGTAAAAAGTGTTGGCCCTTATAATAATATAATCATCACTCTATGGTAATAATGGGAGTCTTTACTCTCTTTTGAAGTAATTAATTATTACCCTTACAAAAAATATCATTACCTTGGGGCTTTGACCATGGAAAAGACAAAAGTAAAGCAAGTGGGTGGCGTCTGGCCTGCTATTATGGACCATAGTTCCGTTTTGGTTTAGGAAGGAATTTTCACTGGCAATGTTTTTTGGCAAATATTGGTTATGTCTATTTATAAATAGCTTATTATAAAATTGATCAACTTATAAAACATTATTAATATTAATTAATTAGTTATTCATAGAAAAAAATTAATTTTTTATTTTCTTTTGAGTAAATGTTATTTGAATAGATTAGTTATATCTTAACGAGTTTGAATCTCAATTTTGGGATGATTTGGTGGAGTTTTGAGATGGTTTGAATTAAAAATTTGAAATAGAAGATGAACATGAAAAAATAATGTGTATCACATTATGTATCACTTAAATCCCAGTTAGAACGTGTGAGCGGTTGGGGTAGAGGTAGGTCTAAAAAGTCTTGAGAAAATGTGACAGGACGCAACTGAAGCTGACTGACGACATGGCTATTAAAATAAGCATTTTGGCAGCCATTGATGTAATGGAAACTCGTCTAAGATAAAGAAGAAAGATAACAGCTAAGAGAGATTGAGAGAAGCAATCAAACAGAGATATTTTGCAATTTTTGTTTTCTATCATTTGTGTAAAATATACAATGCATATACAAATATATAATCTCAGTCTAAACAACCTTCTAACTGACTTTCCCCGTACTGTGCTAACCACCTAACTAATCCACTAATTGACATTCCTTCCAGAAGTGTACGATCATAATTACATGATGTACAACTATGTATTTCAACACTCTCCCTCAAATTATGAATGAAAAATTTTCTTTCCCAACTTGAACAAAAGAACCATGTGTGCTTGTGACGATTCAATTTTAGATTGTGACCGGCGCTTAGGAGCAAGTGCTCCCAAGTAAATCTCATCGGTAATTTTACAAAAAATTGAACAAAATTTTCCCTATTTTTGGACTATCCAAAAAAATTATTTGTCTCAAAATCATCAACAAACCATTCTAATATCAAACCAACCAATCGACAACTATCAATTGGAAGCAAAATCAACTCGCAGATCTACTTGATAAATACGGAACAATTGCCCCCATGCAGCATCCAAGTACCGCCTTTTGCAAGGAATCAATACATGCAAGATCACTATGGCATTCCATACAAATGAAGTCACACTGATCCGCAACTAATGGGACGCATCACTTTTTATTTACATATGCTACAACCATCTTTGTTTTTAGACAACATGGAAAATCAGCGATATTTTTGTACTAATGTAATTCCTACTACTTCTTATACTACTAAAATATAAAAGTTGCTTTTATGAAGAAAAAAAAAACTAATCAATTAACCAAAATAAGTCACCATAACTAAACCACCAACTAATTATTAGAAATAATAATTTATCTCCAACTTGGATAAATGGGAACGATATTCAACATAAAACTATAATAACAAAGAATACTCATGACACTAAAATAATGAATATGGAGAGACTCTAAGAGTTCAATGAAAAGGCCATAACAATAAATAAAATCTCTGCCCAAGCGGACAAGTGCGAGGCTCACCAAGAAATATCAACATGTGCGCTCTAATTAACGAAATCCTTGCTTGCACCAATTGTTGTCTCTGTAAAAAAAAATAATTAGCGGGGAATGAGTTGCTAGCTCTGTGAGTAATAACACTTAATCACAATCATTTTTTTTCGGGAGGGTGGGGGGGACAAGTTAGCAAACATGCTAGTATATCATACAAAAAATAACATAGAAATGCCCTTTCAGAAATAATAAATAATTTTCAGTCTCGTCATATTTTTTTTGTAGTATAATACAATCAACAGTTCGGTAATAAGCTCGGTAAACACTGTCTAATATCAATATTCACATTTGGGAGATTTCAATGAACGGATCATATAATCGATATAATTTTGGACTTCTTTGTAAGAAGCCATACATAACGATAGTCCCTACTCGAGGAAAATCGGTAACGGTATGCTAGTTCTACTTTTCCACTAGCGAGGGCTATGACTGTACTTTGTAATCGGTAAATACAAGGTGCACCAGGTCTAACGAACCCGCCGTTAGCTACGCGATCCTTCAAAGTCTAATCACATTTATACTTGTCTCTGTAATCTGTGTATACTCTTAGAAAATATATATTTTAAAACAATATAAGACATTTCGTTTCTTATCAAATCATAAAATTTCTTTTTTCGATAACAGTAAATTCAAGTAACGGTACAACATATCTAGTGACATAAAAATATTTAAAACCACAATATACATCTCAAATAACTATTTTTGTATCATATCGAGTAAAAGACTTATCCCACATGCAACTTAAAATAAATTGCAACATATTCATATTAGAAATCATGTGTAAATCATGAAAGTTATGAAAACACAAATTGCAGTATGATTACTACTCACAGTGCTCGTGTCGAAATACCAAATGCTTCACCTCAAGCAATTCGTACAAATTCCTCCAATCAATCTATAATTACATAATATCGATCTCATGTTAATTCTCGTATTTAGGCTAATTTATAGCTATTTTAGAAAACCCAATCATCGGGGTTCATGTTAGAGTCTTAATTTATGGATTTATATTTACCCATGCTATGAGTAATTTAAATTATCCCAAAAATCTTGTAAATGAAAAGGTATTTATATTTAATCATAGAACTAGTCCATAATTCTATAAATTGCAAACTAGTTAGTACAATTTATTCCTTTAGAAGTATGACCTATCAGTGTTTAAACCAAATCTTTTTAACCTTGTTATCTCCATAGTAATTGTATATTATACATATAAAAAACTGATATGGAATTCTTTTGTAGTACATGAAATCACGTAATTATAGTAAATAATTCAACAGACGATAAAGAGAAGGTTAACCTCTTGAGCCGAAGGAGAATTGCTACTTTCAATTCCAACTCCTAGTTCTTCTTAAAGCCTCTATCCAAAGCTTTCTTCTTCTACTATTTTCCCCTCTTTTCCAATCACGAATTACTGTTAAAGCCCCTCTTTCCGTACTCCTAATTTGATATTAAGTAACAGATAAGATTCTAGACTTTCCCCTCTATAATTAATTCTCTCCTAGGTTTCTCTCGGAACTTTTTTTCTTGTTTTTAACCCCCCCCCCCCCCCCCCCGGCCTTCGTACTTGACCAGATGGGCTAAGGCCCAAAAACTACATTCACTCTTTATTTTATTATTATTTTTTTTATCTTATAGCATTTGATTGCTATTTATTTATTAATTATATATATTATTATTATTCTACAAATTCCTAAATTACTCATTATTTAATAGAAAATATTACATTCTCCCCACCTTATGAAATTCGATCCCCAAATTTAACTCAAGTACATACCAGCTGACTAAAACAAATGGGGATAATTCGCTTGCATACCTTTTTCTACTTCCCAAGTAGCTTCTTTAACTGTATGATTTTTTCATAAGATTTTTACGAACTCAATTTCTTTTGAACGTAGCTTTCTTACTTGTTTATCAACAATAGCCATCAACTACTCCTCATAAGACAACTTCTGATTAAGCGGTATAGTTGGTGCTTCAAGCACCTGAGATGAGTTTGATATACATTTTCTTAGAACTGAGACATGAAACACTGGACGAATAAAGGACAACTCAAGAGGAAGTGCTATATGATAAGCCACAACTTCCACTCGGTCTAGTATCTCATACAGTCCTATAAACCTGGGTCTCAACTTGCCTCTTTTCCCAAACCGCATCACACCTTTCATGGGAGAGACTCGTAGGAACACTTTGTCCCCAATTGTGAAAATTAAATCTCTTCTTCTCTTATCCGCATAAGATTTTTGTTTGCTTTGAGCTTTAAGCAATCTCTATCTGATCAACTGGACTTTGTCCATAGTTTCTTGTACTAAGTCAGGTCCCAATAAGTTAGTCTCACCAGCTTCAAATCATCCGATAGGAGAACGATATTTTCTACCATACAATGCTTTGTACAGTGCCATTTGAATACTGGACTGGAAGCTATTGTTGTAAGCAAATTCAGCTAAAGCTAGATAAGCGTCCCCGCTACCTCCAAACTCAAGAATGCAAGCTCTCAACATATCCTCCAAGATCTGTATAGTACGTTCATATTGTCCGTCTTTCTAAGGATGAAATGTAGTGCTAAGATCTACTCGTGTACCCAATGCTTCTTGAAAATATTTCCAAAAGCATGAAGTGAACTGTGATCCTCTATCAGAGATGATGGATAATGAAACTCCGTAGAGTCGTACAATTTCGTTCATAAATATCTGTGCATACCTCACTCCACCGTATGTAGTCTTCACCGGAAAAAAGTGTGCTGATTTGCGTTAGTCAATCTACAATCACCCATGCAGAATCATAAACTCTAAGTGTTCGTGGAAGACCAGTGACAAAATCTATTGTAATTCTTTCCCATTTTCACTCTGGAATCTCAATAGTCTTGTGGGTCGTTGATGCTTAGCCTTGACCTGTTGATAAGTCAAACAACCAGAAACAAAGTTAACAACATCTTTCTTCATACCTTTCGACCAACAAAATTTCTTCAGGTCATAGTACATTTTTGTGGATCCACGGTGTATAGTGTATTTAGAGTTGTGGGCTTCTTCAAGAATAGCATGTCTCAACCCATCTACGTCTGCTACACAACATGTCACTCATTCGAAGAAACCATCACTTTCAACAATCATATCATTGCTTTTACTAGCTAAGGCCTCATCCCTGTATTTGCATAATTGTTCATCCTCATATTGGGTGGCCTTAATGCGCTCAACTAATGAAGACTTATCCTGAGCATAAGCCAACAATGCCTCTAAATTGCCGACACTAAATCTGATACTTGTATCTTCCAGTATCTGAATATCTTTGGCCAAAAGTCTCTTTGCCGGGGCTATATGTGCCAATTTCCCCATAGATTTTCTACTCAATGCATCAGCCACCATAATGGCTTTTCCAGGATGATACAAAATAGAACAATCATAGTCTTTGAGTAGTTTCATCCAACGACGATGCTGAAGATTTAGATCTCTCTGGTAAAAGATATACTTTAGACTTTTATGGTCAGTATAAATCTCACAAGTTTCACCGTATAGATAATGTATCCAAATTTTTAGAGCAAATACCACTACAGCCATCTCCAAATCATGTGTAGATAGTTTTGCTCATTCTTTTTCAATTGTATCGAAGCATAAGCTATAACACGACCATTTTGCATGAGAACTCATCCTAATCCCACCCTCGAGGCATTACAGAATATTGTAAATCCTCTAGAACCTGATGGTAAGGCTAATATTGGTGTAGTTGTCAAACATGTTTTGAGTTTTTGAAAGCTCTGCTCACATTCCTCCGTCCACTGAAACTTTGCATTTTTCAATGTTAGCTTGGTCAACGGTGCTACTATTCTGGAGAAATCCTGCACAAAACGCTTGTAATAGCCTGCTAAGCCTAAAAAGTTGTGAATCTCTGTAGGAGAAGTAGGTCTGGTCCATTTCATCATAGCTTCATCCTTCTTAGGATCTACTATAGTTCCATCTTTGGATACAACATGCCCCAAAAATTCTACCGAGTCTAGACAGAATTCATACTTTGAGAACTTAGCATAAAACCAATGTTCTCGCAATGTCTACAACACAGTCCGGAGATGATTCTCATATTCTCCTTAGCTACGAGAGTATATCAGGATATCATCAATAAATACTATTACAAATCTATCCAGAAATGGCTTGAACACCTTATTCATTAAATCCATGAATGCAGCCGGAGCATTTGTCAGTTCGAAAGGCATCACAAGGAACTCATAGTGCTCGTATCGAGTTTTGAAAGCAGCCTTAGAAATATCTTTATCTTTGATTCTAAGTTGATGATAACCAGAACGGAGGTCAATCTTTGAAAAGTGGGTAGCTCCTTGTAACTGATCAAACATGTCATCTATACGAGGCAAAGTATATTTATTGCATATTGTTATCTTGTTCAACTACCTGTAGTCAATGCACAATCTCAATGATCCGTCTTTCTTCTTTTCAAAGAGTACTGTTGCACCCCATGGTGATACACTAGGCCTAATAAAACCTTTATCTAAAAAATCTTGTAACTGTTGCTTTATCTCCCTCAACTCTACTGGTGCCATTCGATATGGGGTATCGATATGGGCTGCTTGTCAGGTAACAAATCAATACCGAAGTCTATTTCTCGTACTAGAGGCAATCATGGTAAATTCTCAGGAAATACATCAGAAAATTCTCTCAGTACTGGTACATTTGCTATACTAACTATTTCCTTTCTTGTGTCATTTACAATAGCTAAGAGACCCAAGCAACCTTTCTTTAGAAGTCATTGAGCCTTCATAAAAGATACAATTTTGCAAATCTCTGCAACCTGACTCCCTCTTAGAATAAAACTAGGTTCATTTGGTATCTCAAAATTAACTATCTTTGCATGACAATCGACTATTGCATAGCAAGAAGATAACCAATCCATTCCCATCAGCATGTCAAAGTCAATCATATCAAGTACAATAAGGTCTGCTCGAGTATCTCTACCCTCAACCCGATTCTGACAAGTAAGATAAACATATTCAGCTAACAAAGACTCTCCAACAGGAGTAGTAACTAGAAAAAGATCATTCAATAGCTCGGGCTGTCTACTAAATCTCAAAGCAAAGTATGAGGACACATAGGAGTGAGTAGATCCCGGATCAATCAACGCAAGTGCATCAAATGAACAAATAGAAAGAATACATGTAACCACTGTATTCGAGGCCTGAGCATCATGTCTAGTAAATGCAAAAACTCTCGCCTGACCTCTACCAGCATTGCCTTGTCCTTGATTCACAGTAGCACGGTCTCCAGCACCCCGACTTCTATTTCCTGTACCTATATCACCTGAAGAATTACGAGTAGTCTGAGTCGGTGCAACTGACTGAATAGAAGCCTGGTTAAAATTTCTTGGAGGCTGGGACAATCCCTCAAGTGATGTCCTAACTGGCCACACTGAAATCACTATCCAGTTAGAACGCGACATTAGCCCAAATGTGACCTACCACAAGTCTGGAAGACTAGCATAGTCGAATATACCTTCCCAGAATTACGATGTCTAGAAGATAATGGTCCCCTATTACCTTGTCTGTAATATGGTCTGTATGTGGACTGTGAAGACATATGTGTCCCTGTCTGAGAACCTTGTTGTTGTTGTTGTTGTTCCCTGATTTCCTGCTATTCTATTTTTATTAAAACCATCAATGAAAGCCCCTCCTGTTTTGGTCTTCTTACGCAAATCACTAGTTATACGCTCCTCACGTCCCTTATTTTTAATCTTTCTAGCAAGTTCGACTATATTAGAGTAGGATAAAGTCTTCATCTATAGGGCTACTACAGTGTATAGAAGACCAACCAATCCATCAGCAAACCTTTGAACTCGAGCTTCTACAGTAGGCACTAAGTGAGGAGCATATATAACCAACTTACAGAACTTAGTGTTATACGTTGACATATCCATATCTGGAGTCTGAACCAATCTACCAAAGTCTCTAGCATATTGTTGCATCAAACTGTCTGGAAGAAACTAATTCTTGAACAACTTAGTGAACTCGTCCCATGTCAGTGGTGGTGCTTCTACTGTCCATCCTAGCAATACCTTTTCATACCATGTGTTGGCCATATCCTTTAGTTTTTATTCTGCGAGCTCCACGTCTCTCTCACTAGAACATCCAAGAGAACGTAATACCTTAAGTATCCCATCCTATAAACCTTGAGGATTTGTTGAATTATCGAAACCTATGAATTTTGGTAATTTCAATTTTAGAAATTCTTGTAAGGATACTTCCTTATTTCCGAAAGTCTGATTCTGTGCAGGTGTTTGTGTTTGTAAAGTAGCCTGAGGAGCTGAAATTCCTCCCTGAGTAGGCACCAATGCCTCTAACACATTCAATAACCTTTCCACTACGTCTAGAGGTAAGACAACAATAGGTAAAAAGTTGGCACTGGTGGTGGAGCGTTCTGAACTCCCTGCTCTTGCACTTGATCTAGCAAAACAACTTGGGTTTGACCCATGTTCCCAACTTGAGGTTGAGGAGCAGTCAGTCTTCTAGTTTGATGAACCCCAACTTAACCTCTACCTTGGGTAGTACCACCTACAGGAGATGATGGTGTGCGTGTCTTAGCTATCTGCGAAAGAAATATTCCAAAGTCAATATCAAGTTATCTCAACGCACGATGAAAGATTGAAATAAGGGAAAACATTCCTAAATGTTTAGTAGCCTCAAAATAATAAGAATAGGCGCCTAAATACCTATGAATAAGACTCTACTAAACATGCTCCATGACTCGGGACTTAAAGGCTAAGCTTTGATACCAACTTTTTCACGATCCAATTTAGGATTGTGACAGACGCTTAGGAGCAAGTGCTCCCAAGTAAGCCTCATCGGTAATTTTACATAAAATCGGATAGAGTTTCCCCTGTGTTTAGACTATCCAAAAAAAATTCCTTATCTCAAAATCAACAACAAACCATCCTAATATCAAACCAACCAATCGACTGCTGATCAATTAACCAAAATAAGTCTCCACCATAACTAAACCACCAACTAACCATTAAAAATACTAATTTATCTCCAACTTTGATAAATGGGAACGATACTCAACATAAGACTATAATAACAAAAGAATACTCATGACACTAAAATAATGACTATGGAGTAACTCTAAGAGTTCAATAAAAAGACTATAACAATAAATAAAATCTCTTCTCACGCGAACAAGTGCGAGGCTCACCGAGAAATGTCAACATGTGCGCTCTAATTAACGAAATTATCACATGCATCAACTGCTGGCTCTGTAAAAAAATTAGCAAGGAATGAGTTGCTAGCTTAGTGAGTAATAACATTTAACCACAACCTTTTTTTTTTGGGGGGGGGGGGGGACAAGTTAGAAAACATGCTAGTATATCATTCAGAAAATGACATAGAAATGCCCTTTCAGAAATAATAAATAATTTTCAGTCTCGTTATGCTTTTATTGTAGTATAATAAAATCAATAGTTCGGCAATAAGCTAGATAACCACTGTCTAATATTAATATTTATATTTGGGAGGTTTCAATGAACGGATCATGTAATCGGTATAACTGTGGACTACTTGCAAGAAGTCATATGTAACAATAGCCCCTACTCGAGGGAAATCGGTAACAGTATGCTAGTTCTACCTTCACACTAGCGATGGCTATAATTGTACTTTGTAATCGATAAATACAAGGTGCACCAGGTCTAACGAACCCTCCGTTAGCTACGAGATCCTTCAAAGTCTACTCTTATTTTTACTTGTCTCTGTAATCCGTATACACTCATAGAAAAAATATTTTAAAATAAAATAGGATATTTCAATTATTATCAAATTATATAATTTCTTTTCGATAACAGTACATTGAAGTAACGGTACAACAGATCTAGTGACAACAAAAATATTTAAAACCACAATATTCATCTCAAATAACTATTTTGGTATCATATCGAGTAAAAGACTCGTACCACATGTAACTTAAAATAAACGGTAACATATTCATATTATAAATTATGTGTAAATCATGCAAGTTATAAAAATACAAATTACGGTAAGATTACTACTCACAGTACTCGTGTCGAAATACCAAATGCTTCACCACAAGCAATTCGTACAAATTTCTCCAATCAATCTATAATTACATAATTTCGATCTCATGTTATTTTCTTATTTAGGCTAATTCATAGCTATTTTAGAAAACTCAATCATCGTGGTTCATGTTTGAGTCTTAATTTATGGATTTATATTTATCCATGCTATGAGTAATTTATATTAGTCCAAAAATCTTGTAAATAAAAAGGTATTTATATTTAATCATAGAACTAGTCCATAATTCTATAAATTTCAAACTATTTAGTACAATTTATTCCTCTAGAAGTAGACGTAGCAGTGCTTAAACCAAACCTTTATAGCCTTGTCATCTCCATAGTAATTGTATATTATACATATAAAAAATTAGGGATTGTGACTTGGTCCTTCACGGTTGTTGATTTTACTACGTGATTGGCTGAAAACTACTTGATGCTATCATGATTTAGGCTGATCGCCATGCTTTGGGCTTTGTGCCAGTTATTTGAATCTTTCAGGGATTGATATCACTGTTTTGTATTACGTTGCATATTATTTGATCTCAGTCCAAGGTTCTAAATACTATTTTGCAAACTCAACCATTTTTCTAAGATTTGAAAACTTAAATGATATTTTACCAACGTTTTGAGCTGAGAACTGCTATTTTAGTATTGCCCAAGGGGCTTATGTGCATTGCTAGATTGAGCATGGATCGGGTTGCGCACCGTAGCAGTGTTATATGTGCATTTTGGACTGAGATATGGGTCGGGCTACACGCCGCAGCAATATATACATATACATGCATGGATCGGGCTGCACGCCGCAGTAGTATATTATATGGATCGGACTGCACGCCGCAATATTATAACACTTAGGCTGTAGGAGCCCCTCCGGAGTCTGTACACACCCCCAGTGACGCAGGGTACCCAAATAGATCGGGCTACGCGCCGCAGTGGTCATGTGCATTGCATTGCGTTCATGCATTCATTCCTTTTTGTACTACGTCGCATGATTTTTAGCACTCACATATCATTGACATATATGCTATTACTTGCCTTGTTGCCCAGATACTCTGGTGTTACATGTTAAGGAGTGCTGAGCCCGAGAGGCTGATGTTGTACTTTGTGAGTTGGGATTGAGCCCGCGGGGCTGATACTGTACCGAGAGGTTGATATTAATCCCGAGGGGCAGATTTCTGATTATTTTCCACTTGTTGAAATTATTTTCGCAACTATTGAAAAGGAATATTTGCAAAAGAGAATTTTTAACTGAGCTTGAGATTTTCTAAAGGATTTTTCTCGGTGTTACGATTTTACCATTTTTAAAAGAAAATGGGTAGTACTGTCTGCTATAGCATTTTTGAATGCTCATACGTGTTTTCTTATCGCTCAGATATTATTCACTCTTATTACCACTGAGTTGGAAGTACTCACTTTACTCCCTGCACCACATGTGCAGTTGCAGGTATTATTCATGCGGTAGCGGGTTAGTAGCGGATTGAAGGTATTGCCATCGTAGCTAAGCAGGGTGACCGCCGGCGTTCCCGGCACCGAGATTCTTCCTCTTCTTGATTTTCAGATTTTACCCTATGTATTATAGACTTTAAAATTGTAATAAAGACCCTCCTAGATGCTCGTGACTTGTGACACCCCGGTCGGGCTGAGTTAGGCTATAATAAGTATAATTAATGATCTTTAAGTTGCATTTTCCCATCCATTTATGTTTAGTGAGTGTTAAAGAAACATATTGGGTTAGTTGGATGGCCTTGTCTTCACGAGAGGCGCCATCACGACCGGGTATGGAGATTGGGTCATGAGAAGTTGGTATCAGAGCCTAGGTTAATAGGTCTCACGAGTCATGAGCAGGTTTAGTAGCGTCTCGCGGATTGGTACAGAGATGTCTGTACTTATCCTCGAGAGGCTGCAGACCTTTAGGAAGAACAACACATTCTTGAATTCTTATCGTGCATCCTTGATTCAGCTTGAAAAGAGAACTCTTGAAATTCCTTCCACGCGATTTTATACGCACGTGAGTGCTCAATATAAGATGTGCCTTGACGGCTTATGATTCCCCGATCAACGGGCAAGACGTCAATTCTATGAGCTGATGTTGGGCCCGTCTAGAGAACTTGAGGCCAGATCATTGCTTATGGCTTGAGCACCGAGGTGCTAATTTTGTGAGCTGGTGTTATGAATTTATATGTTCAGTATGGTCCCTAATTATGGGAATGGCGGCTGGGTAGCTATGTGGTGAGTATGTTGGTATTGCGAGATGTTCCTATATGACTTGGGAGTGTTGAACAAGATCTGTTGGATGATAGATGAACCATTAAGTGTTGATTTCCACTGTGATTGGATGTGTTGCCCCGAGTTATAGGTGCGTGAAGAATCTTTTCAAGTCTCCTAATTGAGAGTGAAGTAAATAGAGTGTTGCGGTTCGAGTTCAAACTCAAAAAGACTGGTCGACTGTGTAAGGTGTATGACTGTGGAAGGTATATGGATATGTTAGGTTGAGGGAAATCAGGTGGGCTATCTCCCGCGGAGTGTTCTAGCGTGGTATGGTCCTTGTTTGCATGTTAGAAGAATTTGTGTTTCACAACTTATAAATGATTGGCGCATATCCTCACTATGTTTTGTGGCATCAATGGTGTAAAAGTGATATGAGCTATTGAAAAATTTTGGTCTATGGCTTCGAGCCAAGTTGGGGAGGTTGGCCGATAGCACGGTCATGTGCTATGTTGGTTCCGTTTCGAGATATGCTGGCGGACCAGTTCTAGCTGCATAAATTGAGCCGAGGATGGCACGAGTGAAGCAATATTTTTACAAGAGTTATATAGTACTTGTAGTTGTGTGGAAACAATAGGTTGTCTTGAGATGTTGTGAATAAAGAACGCTCAGTGTATTGAGGAGAAAGATGTTTGTTGGTATTTGGATGAGATCACATCTTGTGGTGTCAGGGTGCTATTAAGGCATGAGTGGTTTTGTTCGCTAAGTCAGGTAAATTGCAAATCGAATATGAAGTAAATGACTCTTGAGAATGGTTTTATTGTGCTCAAGGTTCTACATGTAACAATTCGGTGTCTTAAGGTAGTGTATGTGGGTAGAGGCTGAGTTTCATTGGAAAAGGTCAAGACTTGTGGTGTTTTTATATTGATTATGGGATATGATGTATCAGTATCGGGAAGTCATCGTAACGTTCAAAATCGCAGAAAGTTATTCAAGTAAAGTATTTTGGGAATGTGGTGTTCCTGGGAATATTGGAAAGAGTATTGGGTGGCCTATGGGGCTTAGATAGCATGGTATTATGTCCGAATCTCCTGTGGTGAGCCTGGATTGAGGCATTGTAATGCTACAGTGAGGGAGAAATATCAGGTGGATGATGAAGAAAACAGAAATTTGACAAATGGAAAAACTTGGTAATAAATCGAATCGGTATGTTAAGGGTATGATTAATTCTTTGTATGTGTTCGAGGTAATGAATTTTTCAGCCATTTTTGTAGCAATGCTCTTGGGTTTCGACGGCTTTCTCAGCTTGGGTTAGATAGAAGGATCCAGTCATGGCAATTTAGCTTGTACAAATAGAGTTGGCATAGATGTTCTTGTTGGGTTTTACCGTGGTTTGAAGATGAGTATATTTCGGTGGGTATGTGAAGCATGGAGTGTGTAATGATTTTTCTTCTAAGTGGGATCAATGAAAGTTCATGACTAGTTCAGTGCGTCGATGTCCGCGACGCGAAAGGGAGATAAAAGTTCTTATGTTATCCGAATGTGGTATGGTAGATATGAGATGTTGTGGAGGATTGATATTTTTATGTGTAAGGCTCGGTTCAGTTTGAAATGGAAAGTCATTAAATTCTTAAGCAACACAAGCAGCTTCAGGTGATTTAAGAATTGATCTTGTGATGATTAAGGAAAATGGTACTGCTGTTATAGTGATTTGATGGGGGTATATGTTTAGAAAAAGGGGCAAGCTAATGTAAACTGATAATACTTTAGTGGTATTGCGGAATTCTCTTGTTGGATCGACTGTTGATAATTGAGTTGTTGATGGCTCAGGGAAATTTTTGAATATCTCTCGTGGGTGGATACTTGAGGTGTGATATGTATTCGTACAGCGGAGTGGGGAATCAGGTATAGTGATTCATATGTTGTTCTGGAGTTGGAGACTAGGAGTTCTTGTGATCCAACTATGCAGTGGTTGTAGATCGTGTGTATCGGCACCGTTTAGCGGTTAATAGGAATTGGAGGTCCGAGCGGAATATTTCCTTGCCTGGATGTTAGATTTTTGCTGTTATATTGGATTGTAGACTGGTTGTCTAGGTTATTCTAGATTTTGGTGCTGTGAGCTATGCCGAAAGATGCCACAGGTTGCGAGGCAAGGTGCATCGGATTATATTCTAGCTGGGTAGTTTTATTCCAAAGATCAGCAGACGGCTGGCAAGTATTGCTTTTTTAGTTGGGCCTTCGTGGCGAATGTCAGTGCATAGGTTTCTACCATTGATTCAGTTTTGGTATTGAGGTTTCAGATGCATTTCTTGTGGCCGGGCATGAGACTATATGTGTTTATTATAATGAGCAAATTTGGCTCGATGTACATCTCCTTTTGTGAGAATATGTGTGGGTCGGGTGGCACGCCGCCACAGATATATTATCTGGATCGGGTTGCACACTGCAACAGTGTGATGTTGAGAATAATTTTCTATATGTTACTTTATATGCCTTGCTTCCTGGGTTCTGAGGAAAGTCCGTATTGGGTGTTGCTTGGCGAATAGCTCATCGGTTGTGTCTTTTCAGGATTGAATAGTGTATACTACTAGCGTCACCGTCGGTGTGATAGATTGCTTGGTTTCAGACATCAAACTGTGCATGGCTGTCTGTTTTGAGCATGGTGACTTGAGGTGTTTCATGTGTAACATTATTTGATAGGATCGCGCGTTGTGGAAAGGCCACGTGAAGTTGTGACCTTTCGAGGAGGATTCATGTACTCTATTTTTATGATGTGAGACGGGGTCTCAACTTTGTGTTGTAATGGTGCTGTTGAGCTTGAGGTACAACTCTTTTATTGAGTCATTTTCATGATTTGAGTATGTTTGGACCGCCCATCATTTGGTGCGTGGATTATGCAAGTTGTGGCTTAGGCCTGTGATGAGGTTTCATATCACCAGAGTGGTGCGTTGAATTCGGGGTGATCGTTGGATTCATTAATGGACACATCAGATTTGATTTCAGCTTGTTGGAAGGATAATATCGAGGTTCAAGTTTATTCTAAATATTGAGGTGAGGTTCTGATTTTGAGTATGATCTTGGAAATAGGTTGTGGTATTAGTCAAAAAGGGAGTGGCTTTATGAGTGGTTGATCTGAGAAATGGTTACGGTTTGCTGTGGGTTTCATTATCATCGATAAGATACGAAGTGTTGGAATGAGGCTTTAGCTATTGAGAGGTTTCTATCTGTATGTAGTTGTTGTGGACAACTGCTATGAATATAAGTTATCATCTCGGGTGCTGGATTATGTGGTTTCATTTGAGGACGCAAGTATGGGTTATTACAGCTGGTTCGGGACTATTCAAAGTATAGGTGCGGGGCTTGGTCGTATTGATAGTTTCAGAAGTGAAAAAAAGAAATAGTTCTATGAATTATAGGCTAGACTGGATTGGGGAAATTTCAGCTATATAGTGTTGTCGGACCTATGCGAGATAGGGTGACGTGGGATCACCCTGGGTGTATCCTTGGTATGGTCATTCAGCTATTGGTTGGCTTCTAGGACAACTCTGGATACGCTCGAGGACGAGCGTTTTTTTAAGTTAGGGAGGATGTGACGATCTGACCTGTTGTCACGTGAGTTACCACCCCGTTTCCCCCATATTATGTTATTCTATGTTTCAATATCAGTATTTAAGTTGATCGGATAGAATTGATTTGGTTTTAGTTGGAAATGAGGCACATAGTCTCTTAGAAGGGAGCTTATTTTGGAAAAGTCAACTGGAAGTTGACTATGTCATTAGAGGGCTCGGATGTGAATTCCGGTGGTTTGGTTAGCTTCGGGGGATGATTTGTGATTTAGGAGTGTGATCGAAATTTTTTATGGAGGCTCGGTGAATTAGGCTTGAATTGGCGAAGTTTGAATTTTGGCAAATCCCGGATGATAGGAGATATTTTGATTTGAGGGTCGGAATAAAAATACGAGAGTTTCAGCAGCATCGTTACGTGATTCTGGATATGTCTGCAAATTTTCAGGTCATTCGGACGTCGTTTGGTTGAGTTTTTGATCGAATGTGAGTTTCAGAAGTTTAAGGAAAACTTAAGCCTTGATTTGATGATATTTGAGGATTTTGATGTTAATGATAGTGTTTTTAAGGTTCGAGCAAGTTTGAATAAGGTAATAGAACATATTTGTGCTTTTAGTTGAGGCCCCGGGGGCCTCGAGGTGATTTCGAGTGGTCAAACGAACAAATTCCGGCATTTGGGTGCTTTTGGTCAATGCGATCGCGGGGGTTATGTCACGATTTCATTGAGGTAGTTTGTGCGGCAGGAATTTTGTTCTATGCGTTCGCGTTCAATGGTACGCGATCGCATAAGAGGATCTGATGGGCCAGGATAATTGTTCTTCGCGTTCACACCTCCTAGCACGCGTTCGCGTAGTATGGTGAGTCAGTGCATTGCGTTCGTAGTGCTGTGTATACGTTCGCATAAGAGGGGAATTTGAAGGATGAAGATTTGTTCTCTGGGATCGCGAGGAATGTTCCGCGATCGCATAGGGTAAAAATGCACTTGGGCAGAATTGATTTAAGTCATTTTTGTTCCGCGAGCCTAAGCTATTTTCCTCCATTGTTGAACACCTTGAGAGCTTTTTGGGAGAAAATGAAGAGGGTTCCGAAGAGGATTGATTTGAGGTAAGTTTTATGGACTTATAACATCTTTTTAGTGAAGAATTAACCTCTAAATTCATGGAATTAAAGCTAAAAGGGGAAGAAGTAGGGCTTGAGTTTTTGATATTTCAAACTGTGATTTGATAGGTCATTTAAGCTCGGATTTAGGAGTTCTTGGTATGCACGGACTCGTGGTGAGACGAGGAATCCGGTAAAGTAAATTTTGTAATGTTTCGAGAAGTGGGCCCAGGGCTCGAGTTTTGCTAGTTTCGAGGTTCTTGCTACAATTCGATAGCTTTCGATTGGGTATTGTCCCATTTACATATTGTGTTGTATCCGCTATGTTTTTGGCTAGACTCGACGCGTGTGGAGGCCGATTTGAGGGGCAAAGGTGTCGCAGGCTTGAGATTTTTCCAGTTCAAGGTGAGTAATACTTGTGAATGATATCCTGAGGGTTTGAAACCCCGAATATGCACATCACAGTGTTGTATCGTGGTGACTTGCATGTCAGGTATGAGCGTGAGTAGAGCACCATTAGGGATTGTGACTTGGTCCTTCACGGTTGTTGATTTTACTACGTGATTGGCTGAAAACTACTTGATGCTATCATGATTTAGGCTGATCGCCATGCTTTGGGCTTTGTGCCAGTTATTTGAATCTTTCAGGGATTGATATCACTGTTTTGTATTACGTTGCATATTATTTGATCTCAGTCCAAGGTTCTAAATACTATTTTGCAAACTCAACCATTTTTCTAAGATTTGAAAACTTAAATGATATTTTACCAACGTTTTGAGCTGAGAACTGCTATTTTAGTATTGCCCAAAGGGCTTATGTGCATTGCTAGATTAAGCATGGATCGGGTTGCGCACCGTAGCAGTGTTATATGTGCATTTTGGACTGAGATATGGGTCGGGCTACACGCCGCAGCAATATATACATATACATGCATGGATCGGGCTGCACGCCGCAGTAGTATATTATATGGATCGGACTGCACGCCGCAATATTATAACACTTAGGCTGTAGGAGCCCCTCCGGAGTCTGTACACACCCCCAGTGACGCAGGGTACCCAAATAGATCGGGCTACGCGCCGCAGTGGTCATGTGCATTGCATTGCGTTCATGCATTCATTCCTTTTTGTACTACGTCGCATGATTTTTAGCACTCACATATCATTGACATATATGCTATTACTTGCCTTGTTGCCCAGATACTCTGGTGTTACATGTTAAGGAGTGCTGAGCCCGAGAGGCTGATGTTGTACTTTGTGAGTTGGGATTGAGCCCGCGGGGCTGATACTGTACCGAGAGGTTGATATTAATCCCGAGGGGCAGATTTCTGATTATTTTCCACTTGTTGAAATTATTTTCGCAACTATTGAAAAGGAATATTTGCAAAAGAGAATTTTTAACTGAGCTTGAGATTTTCTAAAGGATTTTTTCTCGGTGTTACGGTTTTACCATTTTTAAGAGAAAATGGGTAGTACTGTCTGCTATAGCATTTTGGAATGCTCATACGTGTTTTCTTATCGCTCAGATATTATTCACTCTTATTACCACTGAGTTGGAAGTACTCACTTTACTCCCTGCACCACATGTGCAGTTGCAGGTATTATTCATGCGGTAGCGGGTTAGTAGCGGATTGAAGGTATTGCCATCGTAGCTAAGTAGGGTGACCGCCGGCGTTCCCGGCACCGAGATTCTTCCTCTTCTTGATTTTCAGATTTTACCCTATGTATTATAGACTTTAAAATTGTAATAAAGACCCTCCTAGATGCTCGTGACTTGTGACACCCCGGTCGGGCTGAGTTAGGCTATAGTATTGATAATTAATGATCTTTAAGTTTCATTTTCCCATCTATTTATGTTTAGTGAGTGTTAAAGAAAAAAATTGGGTTAGTTGGCTGGCCTTGTCTTCACGATAGGCGCCATCACGACCGGGTATGGAGATTGGGTCGTGACAGGTCCTCGTACGGTCAAGCTTGGGTGGCTGACCATGAAATAATTCATAAGGTGACTGACCTTTTATGGGTGGACTAGGTAACCTATTTATGATGTATGTGGATGTTAGAGTGCAATCCCCCCAGAATCGTAATGATATATGGTCTTAAAATCTTAATGCTCTTCCTATCTAAAAAGTGCATGTGTTTTCTTTCCACCACTCCAATTTTTTGTAGGGTGTAAATACAACTACTTTGATGAACTATTCCGTTGGATCTAAACAGGTTAGAGCACAAAGAATTGAAAAATTCATGTCCATTATTAGATCTGAAAACTTTAAAAGCAGTAGAAAATTGATTGTGTATTAACTACAAAAAATCAAGCGAGACAGCATAGACACCACTTTTCAATCTCAATAGAAATTTTCAGGTCATTCTAGAGTAATCATCGACAAGAGTAAGGAAGTACTTTAAACCATTGTAAGTGGACACTCTATATGGACCCCAAATATCCATATGAATAAGACTAAATGGAGAATTTTATCTGGTTACACTACTAGGAAATGGTAGTCTAGCTTGTTTAGCTAATGGACATATAGAACAAGTATTAGTTGTTGATTTAGATACATGATCTTTTATAGACGATATTTTCTATAGAACATCAACTAGAGCATGACCAAGCCTTTGATGCCACAAACCATTAGAATGACTTTGAACTGAAGAGGACATACATTTTGAAAAGAGATAAACATCATGCGTGAATGAATTGGGGATGTATAGGCCACCTTTGAATCTATCAATCCCCTTTACGATGCCACTAAAGAGGTCCTGAAACAGGCAGAAATCAGGATATAAGTTAACTGAGCATTGCAATTCTCTGGTATACATAGAAATAGAGAGGAGGTTATACTTAACGTCAGGTACATATATCACATTCTGTATAGTTTGTGTAGGAAGTATAGGGCATGATCCAGTGTGAGTGATCTTAGTGTTATTTCCATTTGGTAATTGGACACAGTTGGGTTGGTTGTTTGGCACAATCTTAGGATTTAATAATAGGTTCAAGGATGAAGCCATGTGATTTAAAGCTCAAGTGTCAATGATACAGTAATTTTGAGTAGTATTAGATATACCTGCCATGTTTGCTGTTACAGTTGGCTCATTTTCCTTGCTTAGAAAATTTAGAATCTGTTGGTACTGCTCTGAAGTAAACACGAGCACAATTGGTGATATTATACTGTTCAGGATTTCAAATTGCATTTCTCTTTTATCAGTCATGCTCACATTATGAGTCGTAGGCATTTGATTTTGGTTCTCAAATCCACATCTTCTTATGTTTTCAAACCTAGAATTGTATGGATATCCAATTAGCTTATAACAGTTTTCCTTCTTATGGCCCTTCATATGGCAATAGTCACATTAAAGATTTGTGTTAACGTAGGCCTTATGTTGGTTGCATTAGCTGCGGCTAAGGCACTGCTGGGACCTTCCATACGTCCATTTCCTAGAATATCACTCTCTGACATTGAAGTCCCACTCATTCCCTGATTCTCTTCCTGTATGATCATAGAATATGCTTGATCAAGTGTGTGAGTGGGGTTCATCATTAAAATTTGGCTCCTTTGAGGTGCATAAGTGTCATTTAGTACCAGCAAAACTTTTATCAACTTCTGTTGGCATAGGAAATAAACAAACAACCTAGATCTCATACAATCACAACCAGTATATGGTGTAATTGACTCAAATTCAACATACAGATCGTTTAATTTCGAGTATTATATCAACACACTGGAGATTCCATGCGTTAAACTACTTATTTCCATATTCATATGATAGATTTTTGTTGCATTTACCTTATCAAAACATTTCTTGAAAGCATCTCATACCTTTTGTGCATTGGATGAATATACAATTTTTTTCATGAGCTCTTGCGCTACCAAGCACATTATCTACGATTGGACAATGGCATTGCACCTTTTTCACTGATGCAATCGAAAGTTATCAGCGACATAAGTCTCTCTAGCACACGATCTATCTATAAACCCAATTTTGTTCTTTACAAGTAGCGACATCTCCATCGTTCTACTCCACTCCAAGTATTTTTCCATTCCAATTAGCAATTATGGTACTTGTGCCACATCTGGCGTATCTGACGGATGCACATAGAGGGGATCATTACAATCAAGTTCCTGAGAGCTTGCTATGAAGTTCCTATTATGTTCTGAGGTGTATCAATCGCCATTTTTAGGTTTTAGTGAGAATTTGGTACAAAATTTAGCAGTGGAAGAGATTTGAATGAGAAATTGGGGAAATTGAATCGGAAAAGAGAAAAATCAGATATGAGCTTCCTACGAGACTGTCGACACCGATCGTTGTGTGCGTAGATCTGATACCATGTAAAATGAGCATTACGGCAACCATTGATGCAATGGAAGCTCGTCTAGGAAGAAGAAGAAAAATGGCAACTAAGAGAGAAAGAGAGATATTTTGTTTTCTATCATCCGTGTAAAATGTAAAATGCATATACAATTATATAATCTTAGTATAAACAATCTTCTAACCGACTTTCCTTCCACTGTGCTAACCACTTAACTAATCCACTAACTGACATTCCTTCTAGAAGAGTACTATCATAATTGCATGATGTGTAACTATGTATTTCAACAATGGCCCTAGACATGAGGGCATGAATGTTAAATATTAGGGTAGAAGGTTAGTAAATAATCGAGCGTTTCTCATTTTCTTACTCAATTCATTAGAATTAGTGTTAGTATGATAACTTTTATCTACAGATGGCTACTGCTACCTAGAGTTTGACTGCATTCTTGAAATCAATCTTGTTTCATCTTGCTGTTATTCCTACTTGTTGCAATCACCTTTTCTTTTTCAGTCTTTCTCTAGTCGAGGGTTTTTCGGAAATAGGATCTTTGCCATTTCAGGGGTAGGGGTAAGGCTGCGTACATATTACCCTCCTTAAATCCCACTTGTGGGAAACTATTGGTTTGTTGTGTTATTGTTGTTATTGTTGTTGTTGCACTATATATCACTTGTCTATCAGATATATATCATATTTGTACCAAATGTATATCATATTTGTATCAATTATGTATCACATGTATATCTCTGTATACCTGTATGTGAGATACATGTGTCACATACGAATTTTTTGAACTTGATTTTAACTATGAGTTTTGATACCATTATGTTCAAATCGCCTTCAATCTTCCTCAAATTTTATATATTGACTCATCTATATATGTGTGTGTGTTCCGACCCGACCCGACCCAAAAAGGTTAACGGAGGGCAATTTTGTTCCGGAGTCGATAGGTTGAGGGCAGTTTTGATCCTTTACCATATGATTAATGACTAAATTTTGGTAAGTGAGAATTGTTTTGAGATATTTTGTAAGATTCCCTCTATTAAATACTTAAGTATCCTTTACTAAAATTTTATTATTTAATTATAGTTAATTGTTTTCCAGGTTTGAATAGAAGATGGATATTCTGTTTAACTCAATTTAAAAGTTAGTTCAAGTGAGGGTGTCAAATATCTTATGAAGATGATATAACCTATACAAGCTCGACATATGAAATATAGTAACATAATATAAAATGAATCGGAACTGAATATCAGTATGTGCTTTCTGTTATGAAATAGAAGATTCTTACACTTCTATTTAAGGTGAATGTCTTTAATGTATTTAATTAGAGAGATTTTAGAGTCCTATTATTGGTAGCAAGATCTTCCCCCTCCCTATAAATAGAGGTGCTCTCTACCATTGTAAATCACCCCAATCAACTCAATAGGAAGAATTCTCTCTACTCTTCTCTCTATTGCTCTTGTTGTTACATTATTGTTCTTGTCTTTTATATTATTTCATAACACGTTATCAACACGAGTCTCTAACCAATTGAAATTTTCGATTGTCTTAACTTTTGTTTGTGTAGGGTTTTGCTTCAAAGAAAGAATGAAGAAAGAAAAAGAAAAAAAAAAAGAGGAAAAACGTGCCTCTGGAAAGCAAAAGCAGAAAAACAAAAGAAGTAGAAAACAAAATTTCTCTTGAAAGCAAAAAGAGAAAAGAAAGAAAAAAAAACGTGAAGAAAAAAGGAAAGAAAGAAAGGAAAGGAAGAAAGGAAGAAAATATTGAAAATATATTTGGTATACTTTAAAGGTAAGTAATTTACTTTTCCTTTTCAAATTCTTGGAATTCTATAAATTTTATATACAAAGTTTGATCATAACTCGAATGGAGTTTGTGAGAAATTATAACCACACGAAGTGGTAAAATCTCTATGTCCTGCCATGATTAAATTCATGTATGATTGTGGACGTGACAAAGAATTCCGTCCAATTGAATTTGCTCCATTCCCTTTAGAGAATGTGGTAGCAGCTTGTGTAAAGCACATGATTTTGATCCATTCCCTGAAGTGAATGTGATAATTGTAATAGAGCCCGTAAGTATGAACACGCTCTTGATGTAATTGTGTCATATGAAAAGAAAGTTCGTTGCCCTCGAAATTTCAGGCAAGAACTATATGACATGGGTGTAGGATGATGAAATCCACTTAGATGCTATGGGTCTTGGAGACGCCATTAAAGACAGAAATAGTGCATCTACCCAAAACTATGCTAAGGCCTTGATTTTCTTGCGCCATCACCTTAATGAAGGTTTGAAACTGTATGAAGGCCTTGATTTTCTTGCGCCATCACCTTGATGAAAGTTTGAAGATTGAATATCTCAACATCAAGGATTCACCCATCTTGTGGAAAGGCTTAAAGAAGAGAGATGACAACATGAAGTTGGTCACTCTGCCACAAGCACGATATGATAAGAATCCAAAAGCAAATAGTTTATAAACTATATATTATCGTTGCGGTGGAAACGGGCACTGGTCTAAGTCTTGCCGTATACCAAGACATTTGGTTGACCTTTATTAAGCATCTCGAAAGAGTAAACGCCCCATAACGAATTTTGTCTCTGACGACAACTTGAATGTGGCAGACTTCTTTGAGCAACCGATGGAAAGATAGACCACCTAATCGGTGACGGAACCGTGATGAAAGAAGATGGAGCTGTTTGATTCTACTTGTATTAGTCAATGAATAAATTAATAGTCATTAGCATTAGCTCGTATTAGTTAGTTCATGATGTGATGTTTGTAGTAGTTCATTAGAATGTTTTCAATATGCTCAAATATCAATAAAATCTTTATTTTCCAGTAGAGGTAATCGACTAGCCTGAAAAACTAGTCGGTTATCTCACGTTTCGCATAAAACTGCAAAACAATCGATTGTCAATGATCAACAATCGATTGTCTTTAAAAATAGTGGCCTGGAATTTTTCAAAAATGATCAACAATCGATTGTCTATGTCTGAACAATCGATTGTCTTATCCAGTGAGGTCCAGAATTTTTCAAAAATGACCAACAATCGATTGTCTATATTTGACAATCGATTGTCAGATACAGTGAGGTCCGGAATTTTTCAAAAATGACCAACAATCGATTGTCTATATCTAACAATCGATTGTCTTAAACAGTGTGATCTGAAGTTTTTCAAAAATAACAAATAATCGATTGTGTGTGTTTAACAATCGATTTTCTATGTTCAAACAATCGATTGTGTGTGTTTAATAATCGATTGTCTTATGAAAAACGCTGAAATTTTCAAACTGCAAAGTAATCAATTATGGATAACATATCTGATTTTGTTAGTCAACTGTTAGCAGCAGATTTTGAAAATATTATGTGACACAAACGAATTGAACTTATTTATTCATATGTTCGTGTATTTCTTTTATATGTGAAACCATGGGAAGTAAATTGATTGAAGGCTCCGGAAGAGCAACTGTAACTCTGCCCAAAGGCATGACGTTTATCTTAGAGAATGCAATATTCTCCTCCAAGTCTAAGAAGAACTTGTTGAGTTTTAATGATATCAATCAAAACGTTCTCCTCCAAGTTTAAAAGGAACTTGTTGAGTTTTGAGAATCTATCTTAGAGAATGCAGTGTTCTCCTCCAAGTCTAAAAGGAACTTGTTGAGTTTTAAAGATATCATTCAAAATGGATATTAAATTGAGACAATACATGAGTGTAATCTTGAATACCTCATTTACTCATGAAAACGAGGCTGCCCACTTCGGCTTGGGGTCACGCCATTTTGCATAAAGCAATGCTAATTTGTCGGCTGCCCGCTTCGGCTTGGGGTCACGCCATTTTTCATGCAACAATGCTAGTTTGTCGGCTGCCCGCTTCGGCTTGGGGTCACGCCATTGCATGCAGCAATGCTAGTTCGTCTCTGACTGACGAATTAACACAAATATTCCCCGTTGCAATTGGTTTTGGGTCATGGACCCAATATATCCCATTTAAGAATCTTTGGATGCGCAGTATATGTGCCTGTAGCACCGCCATCCCGCACCAAAATGGGTCTACAAAGAAGGTTAGGAATATATGTTGGGTTTGAATCGCCCTCCATCATTCGCTACCTCGAAACATTGACAGGCGACTTGTTCACTGCACGATTTGCAGACTGTCAATTTGATGAGACACTTTTCCCAAAATTAGGGGGAGAAGTTGGTGAAACCAAACGGGAAATTTTGTGGAAAAATGCATCATTATCTCATCTTGATCCACATACCTCTATTTGTGAAAGAGGCACAAAAGATTATCCATTTGCAAAGAATAGCAAATCAAATGCCTGACGCATTTATAGATTTGAAAAGGATAACAAAATCACATATCCTCGAAGTGAATGTGACAACATTTGATTTACGAATACATATTCATTATTGGAAGAATATGAACATGAAATTGGTATTAAATATACCACACTCACCCCTAGAAGGAGGTTTGAGATGATATATGGCATGAATGATCGTTGGTCGCGTACCTATTGTACGCCAAAGTATTTTGGAAATATGACCATTAAAGGACAACGATAATGCAAGAAACATATCTTGCATATAAGTTTGACATGACCATAATGGTATAACTTTCTCTTTAAAAAAGATATTCACCACACGGATGTTGATGAACCTGTGGTAGTACAAAGTTAATTGAGAGCTCTCGAAGAGCCAATTATTACTATGTTGGAGAAACACAATTGAGTATTGTGATGTAGTAAGTCTCAAAGAAACTTATTCAGTTTCCAAAGTACACGCGAAAGCGATTGATTATATTGAGACTATAAATAAAGGAAGGCTTTGATATCTCCTATTACTACAACTTGTAGCGGGGTAATTTGTATATGAAAAGCTACCCGCTTTGTTCTCCAGTTTGTACTGCACAAACAAAAGAATGCCACAATAAAGTGGATATCTATTGGTATAAAACCCATGTCATAATAAACCCGAAGTTTATTGATAAGTGCACATGTCATGGTGTAAATTTGAAGTTTACCAATATTGATAATTTAGTCAGTTGACATTCGTGTTAGCCATCTCATTTGAAGCATGATGTGCAAATTCACATAGGTGAATATTAAAGAACTAGAAAGTTCTTTACGAATACTCTTGTATCACTTGTTCTCATTAATGAACTGACCAACTAAAGAGTTCGGGTTGAAGCCCCTAAATTCTGGAAATATCAAAGGTGAATATGGGCCCATTCACCTGCCATGTATACCACATATGATGCATCTATGGAATGGTTACATGCGCAATTGTTATTGACCCGCAGCCTGGCCGGTGCTTGCGGGGTAAATCGCTCAGTAATCTAACTTCGAGCATAGTTTCCAGATTCTCTACTCAAGACAGTTCATCTTGATAAGTTGGTTTATATCAAAGTTGGTTTAGCAAGATAATTATTGAGTGCTTCCACTTAATAGCTAAACTGTTTCTTATGAGAACAAAGTTATATATATCAGTTTGATATAAGTTGTATACGAGAGTATATTCTCCCCTCACAAGTGGTTCAGGGTCAGGAACCAAATAATTTCATCTTATTATTAATGTGTTGTGTATATTGACATGATAATGCACAAAGATGATTTCCCAAAGTTGAGGAAACATGTTAGCTTTACTAACATGAGGGGGAGACATGATAAACACTTGAGAAAATGTTACATGGGATGAATTATCATTTGTATATGTAAATCCCCGAATATCATGATATGAACATGAAGTTCATAAAAGGGATAATTCAATTGCAACATATTGCAAAGCATGCTATACGCATTTGCTGACCCAAAGAAAGTAACTAAATGGAAGAGATACAATTCAAGAAGAATTGATTCCATATGAAAGACATGTAGTTTTGAACCTATAGTTCAAATGCTTGAAAGTATAAAGTCAAAGGTATGTATAGTCAGTTTTCGATATCTTATTTGTCTAGCATGACATGGAAAACTTGATATGCATCTAAAGTCTATTATATGGCTTATATGACTTAACTTGAAAGATTTAAGTTGCTTGAAGCATATGCAATTCTTGGTCCTGAAGTACCACATCCTAAGTACAACTTGTGTACATATATATCTTGCCATAACTATAAGCATGATGGCTTTGAGAATGCACCTATGGAGATATTGAAGAGTTATTCCACGACATCATATGAAGATGTTCATATCTATCAAGAATGATGATTTCAAGGTGCGGAATATTTATTCAAGTCAATATGGTTGATTTATTTATCAAACGTCTACCAAAGATCGTTTTGAAGATGATGCACAAGATTGGAATGCAAATGCTCAAGGATTTAAATTGATGTACTCATTAGGGGGAGTCAATGCGCGTTGCACTCTTTTTCCCTTACAAGGTTTTGTCCCACTGGGTTTTCCTTGCAAGGTTTTTAACGAGGCAACCAATAGGCGCATATTCAAACATGTGTACTCTTTTTCCTTACTTTAATTTTTCCCATTGGGTTTTGGTTTTAAGGTTTTATGAGGCACATCATTGAATAGACATTCAAGGGGGAGTGTTATGAAATAGAAGATTCTTACACTTCTATTTAAGGTGAATGTCTTTAATGTATTTAATTAGAGAGATTTTAGAGTCCTATTATTGGTAGCAAGATCTTCCCCTCCCTATAAATAGAGGTGCTCTCTACCATTGTAAATCACCCCAATCAACTCAATAAGAAGAATTCTCTCTACTCTTCTCTCTATTGCTCTTGTTGTTACATTATTGTTCTTGTCTTTTATATTATTTCATAACACTTTCCTTGAATATCATATTAAGAAAATACATCTGAACTGAATTTAGTTCCAAACATTTTAATGTACGCAGAAGAAGTTATTCAATATCATATAATGAGCTAGCGCTGTATAAACTATATCAGAGACACAATTAATTCAGATAGATTTTACATATAAATTTATGATATATGTAAAAATTTAAAAAGGTCATATTATCCGCTTATTTTACTTGATATAAGTATATACAATTTGCAAACATATAATAAAAACATATACGGAGTATTGTTTTTAAATTCAACTCAACTTTTAAGTAATACTCCTCGGAAAGTCAAATTCATTAAAATTGCTGTAACTCAATTAAGTGTTTTTTTCCAATGACGAGAGTCAGCAAGCAGGCACAGCACCCTACTACTCTCGAGTGTCACTAGTCTTTCAAGAACATAGGTAACTGTGTGTGTTTGTGTGTGTGAGAGAGAGAGAAACTTTGCCTACTCTATCGCGTCTGACTTGGGGGTCTCTTTGCTTTTACTTCTTTGCCATTATTCTTGACCAACTTCCCCTTCCCCACCTCATACTCTCCCAAAATTCAATACCCATTATAGAAAAATATATCTACTAATCACTTGTATTACCCTTAATTTCTCACCTTGTTCAACTATATTTTGTTCCTGTTGAAAAAGGGGTTAACGATTTTAGAATCTGCTGTGTCTTTGTTCAGATCCAAGTTATTATCTTTTTCTCTTACTTGGTAAGTTTGTTTCTTTAACATCTGTTTACAACTGTTTATGTTTATTTAGTATGTAAGTGTCTTTTTGTTTGTTTTGATTTTGTTCTTCTGACTGATGAGACAAGTTATGAGTTTTACTTGTTTTCACTTACTTCTGTATAGTTCATGCTGCATATGTGGATCTAGGATTTTATATCAGTAGCTGCCTGCTAATTTGTGGCAGTGAGTGCAAACTTAGCTAGATAATTAAAAATTTAAATTATATGTAGTTCAAGTAGAGTGCTTCTTGTGAGGCATCTGGCAATGTAGTGGTGTTATTTGTAATCGTCTGCTAATCTCTAATTTTAGCAATAATTATCTTGTACATTGTTCCATTACTTGTTCTGTATTTCTTTCTTTCTTTCTTTTGTTTGAATATGCCTTTTGAGTATTTCCTCCAATTGGGGGGGGGGGGGGGGGTGCATTGCTTTATTGCCAATTTATTGAGATAAGGGGATATGCTCTTTGACATTGACATTTCTAATGTTATGGTTTGCAGGTTTGAGTCAGTTGGCTTAGCTAGTAATCGTAAATTTGGTCATGTAGTAATTTAGACCCATTTGAGCACAGATTCTTGAAGTGGCTTTATTGATCAGTCCTCTGCTGCAGCAGTTTTTTTAAGTTATTTATAAAATTTTGACTGAAATCTTGATGGAAACATTGAGGTTTAAGTAGGTTGAAGGTCATTATATAGCAATGGGTGGCCTTTGCTCTAGAAGAGCCACCAGTGAGAATACAACAGGTCGTGGCCTTCCACATGTCAACGGCCACTTCAATTATGGTGCTGGAACAGTTTATCAGTCGCATAGGTTGCCCACACAGGCTAATAATGAGTCTATGCAATCTCCGCCGGGCGAAAGCACAGAAAAACAACCGAGTGAACCAGCATTCTCTTTTCCGGAGTTGAATGCAGTTTCTAATGGGGTTGATATGGATGATATTGATGATGGAATTCCTCGATTGTCTAGGGCTTTATCAAATAAAACCAGATCAACAAGGTCAAAGCAAGTTGCCATGGCAAAGGTGAGTGGTCACCCTATTCGTTGTTATTTCCTTTGACTATAACCTGATGCTTCTTGCCTTTTTCCCTCATTATATTTGTGATTATGTAGAATATTTCAATTTCACTGTCTTGACAATAACCAAATGTCAGATAGGTTGTAGGAAGATACAAAGGTGAATGATAAAAACTCCTGAATGCAAGTGGTAAAAGGTAGAGAATCTTCAAAGAAATGTAACTCTCTATGAAAGACACCAATCGTCTATACAAACTGGAATCATATGGGTGCACCAAAAAAAGGGACAAGAGGCCATTCCTCAAAGTACAAAACCATTTCCTTCCTTTCAAAAAGCTCTTCTATTTATCTTTTCCATGCAACCAACCTGAGTACTAGTGAAGCAACATCCCACACTCTTCGGCTTCTCTGCTGTCTTCTAAATTCCCAGCTGAATAGTGCCTCCTTCACGGTGTGAGGCATCAAACATTGCAACCCGAACCATCTGAAAATCTTCCACATAAAATAAAATCCCCCTGGTCAACTTTCTTTATACTTTTTGACTAAAGATGCTGCAATGCTACTTTACTCTTACTTGGTATTGATGGCGGTATAATTTACACGTACATACAATATTATTTTGACCATCCTTTGGCAATAATTCTAGTTTTATTCAGAGTATTAATTTCCAAACAATGAAAATTATTGTTTATGTTTCTAAATGGTAATATCTAATTGTTTTGTATTTGCTTGACAGGTTTCAGAAGTGAGTTCCCTTTTGGGCAGAGCTGGTACGGTGGGGCTTGGCAAGGCAGTAGATGTGTTGGACACACTAGGTAGCAGCATGACAAATTTAAGCCTAAGTGGTGGCTTTGCATCCAGCATGGCAACCAAGGGAAATAAAATTTCAATTTTGGCATTTGAAGTGGCAAATACAATTGTCAAGGGCGCCAATCTGATGTATTCCCTTTCAAAAGAGAACATTAAGCATTTGAAGGAGGTGGTGCTCCCTTCTGAAGGTGTGCAGCTGTTGATATCAAAAGATATAGATGAGCTCCTGAGAATTGCTGCAGCAGACAAAAGGTGCTAAAGTGTCTGAAATAGCTTTTTGCATGAACATTCGTATATCACATGCTAATTACAATTTCTCTTTGCTCAACACTGAGATTCTTGTTGTAATTTGACAGGGATGAGCTGAAAATATTCTCTTGTGAAGTGGTTCGCTTTGGAAATACTTGCAAAGATCCTCAATGGCACAACTTAGACCGCTACATTGAGAAGTATTTAAAACTAACTTTAGTCCAGTTTTGCTAGCTTTGTTGTTACTGCTTTGGAAATGAATTTTCACATCATCTGTAGTTCATTCCATTACATTCAGGTTGGAATCAGAATTGACACCTCATAAACAATTAAAAGAAGAAGCTGAGTCTGTGATGCTGCATTTAATGACCTTGGTACAGTATACAGCTGTAAGTTCCATCTCAACCTCTATATTTCTCAGCCTTTCGCCCTCTATTTCTTTCATTATCTTTGATAAATTAAAATAAAGTTATTGATGTAAAGGGCTCTGGTATACAATATAGATACAAAAGTAGAGAACTTCACACAAAAAACGTAATTCTTTATGAAAAGCATCAATGCAGAATCTCATAGGTATTCCAACAATTAAAAGAAGTTCCTCTGACCTGTACAACAAGTATTTCAACCCTTCAAATGCACATCCAATCCTACTGGTCAGTGAAGTGGGTGACCATGGGGTTATGTGTTGAGAAGTTAGTCCATGATACCATGTATTGTGTGTGTGAGGGAGTGATAGAATGAGTTAGTTGGTGCAATAGCAATGAGGGGGTGCGAGGAGTAGAAATGCTTGATGGGGGTGACTTAAAGAGTTTCTCATAGATTGTTCCAGGATCTGGTCGGTAATGAGTGCTTCTTTACAATTAAGCCCATTAAATTCAATTCTAACTTACAAAAATTTTGTTTGATCATCTCGGGACAGGTCAGTTCTATATTCGCTATGGCAGATTAGTCTTTTCTATTTTAATAGGATTTAATAGCTTCATGCTTATCATGGATGCTTGGAGTGCAAACATTGTTGCCTTCTTATTACTTAACACTTTATGAAAGCAAAGACATCTCGTTGCATTACGCAACAACAAACAACAACAACAACTACCCAGTATAGTCCCACGAAGTGGGGTCTGGGGAGGGTAATATGTAGACGAGCCTTACCCCTACCCGAAAGGGCAGAGAGGCTGTTTCAATCTCATTGCATTACACCTTTCTCGCAATTGCAAAATTCTTCTTTTTCGAAAAAAGTAAAAGAAAAAAGTAGACAAGACTATCTGTTCTTAGTAAATTTTAATTTTATGCCTTTCGCAGGAACTGTACCATGAATTGCATGCATTGGACAGAATTGAGCAAGATTGTCGACGTAAAGTTCAAGAAGAGGATACCTCAAATGCTACCCAGAGAGGTCATCTCTCCACGGATACTCACTTTGTGTTTTTAGCTTCTATTATAAAGCAGCTGATCTGTCTAGGAAGAATTCATGCTCAAAATTTGTATAAACTATTTCTCTACAATGATCTGCCTCCAGTTTGTCATGTCATTAGTAACTTACCAACATTTGAGGTGTTGTGGGCCTAGACAGAGCACTCCTTCTTGGGGTTTCCATGGGGTGCGACAAATATCCTAATGGAGAAATCTTGAACTGGTAGACTCCGTCGTCGTTTTCTGGCTAGATAGGGATTAGACGTAACACGGTTCGAAAGAGAAAAACTTCAGTCACTTTTCTTTGTTTGAAAGGAGAAAATAAGAGATGGTATATATACCTAAATTTAATCCGTTAAAATGCTCAAGAGAGTGCCCTTGATCGTGATCTCTTTCCTTCTTTTGACATCCCGTTAATTCTCTCAATTCTTTCAAATTTTCAATCACATGGTCCCATAATGTCCGCTACTTGCTAGATGCTCCAGTGGGAGGCCGAGATAGGTCGTAGGCAAACTACCTACTCTTCATCAAAGCAATGTTTAGTTCTTATTTAATAAAATCAGATCTTCTAACTGATTGGAAAATATCAATCATATTCAGTAAAAAATCATCATCAAATCTGATAACTAATGCAAACCAAAAAGACCTTAAATCTATAGGAAACTAGCATATAGGGTATGCAGGCGTCTTAGTGATTCCCAACAGCATTTAGGACATTGTTTTCTGGAGTGGTTACTTTAACTTTTTGTTTGCCTTGTGTAAGGGAATTCTAGTTGTTGAGGCTATTCCGTACTTTTAGTTGGTGTAAAGATTGTTTCTCAAACTTCATGTGATTCTATGGGATGTGAGACCTTTGTTTCCTTATCCAGCTGCCTCTTGGTTATTCTTGCATTATCTTCATTTACTTTTATCTTTTGTATCTATTTTCTTCACACTATTTTTATGTTTTTTTAAATACTGTTTTAACGTATAAATATGCAGGAGATAGCCTTGCAATTTTGAGAGCAGAGTTGAAAAGTCAAAAGAAACATGTTAAAAGCTTGAAAAAGAAGTCTCTCTGGTCCAGGGTATTGGAAGAGGTAGCAAGTTAGTGCTGCTTTGTGTTCTCTTTTTGATTCTATTATTCAATACTTGTAATGTGGTTTCCACTTGCTGAACAAGATGGATGAACTTGTTTAAGAAAAACCATTGAGGTTCCTTTCAATTGACTATACTAATATGTGCTTTGCCATAATTGAAGGTGATGGAAAAGCTTGTTGACATTGTTCACTTCCTCCATTTGGAGATCCATGCTGCATTTGGCAGCACTGGTAATGCATTTGAAACTTCAACTTAACTTTTTATCATGGTTCTTGGCCTGTTACACAAAATTGTTTTACTGAATTGTAATATTTCTGACCTGATTGCTATAGTTTTACTGAACCTTGCAGATGGAGACCGTCCAATAAAAAACAACCATCAGAGATTAGGATCTGCTGGTCTTGCGTTACATTATGCGAATATTATTACTCAGATTGATACACTTGTAAGCATTGTATGCACATACAATTATTCGAGAAGCTGCATTGTTGACACTCTCTTTAAACCTTTTGCCTTCATTCATATCCTTTATGGAATGTGGAAAAAAGTGGGTATCTTTCCCCCTTAAGCTAAAATGCCTTTTTTTGTGTCTTGTCATAAATATATCAAACATTTATCTTCCTCGTTAAGACAAGAGGGGTTGCTCTGATGGTAAGCAACCCCCACTTTCAACCGAGAGATTGTGAGTTCGAGTCTCCCGAAGAGCAAGGTGGGAAGTTCTTGGAGGGAAGGACGCCGGGGGTCTATTTGGAAACAGCCTCTCTATCCAAGGGTAGGGGTAAGGTCTGCGTACACACTACACTACCCTCCCCAGACCCCACTAAGTGGGATTATACTGGGTTGTTGTTGTATTTATCTTCCTCATTAATGTTCTGTGTATTCTCAGTTGATCATCATCTTAATCCCAATATATATGCTCTCATCTCATTTTCTTCTTTCATAGAGCTGTATTCTCTCATCTCTTTTTGAAGTTACAAACTTACAAATGAAAGATGGAGGTGCATTAATTGGGACCACAAACAAATGCCACACAATCTGCCAGATTGAGAATATTCAAATTGCCATTGAATTTGTGAAATTCATATCATGACTAGAATTTGAAAGTGATAAATGGAAGTCCCAAGATTAGCTTGCTCATTGTGTTATTTAGAAAGCACTAGTTTAAGGTGTTGATTCTTTATAGAAGGCATCTGAATTCTTACTCTAAATGCATTCATGGTTTTCACTATCTCATGCACCTACTCTTAGATGAAGACGTTACACATAGAATAGAATCAAAGTCAGATGGTTGAAAGGAGAAGTGCTACTAAGGTATCGGAGCCAACCCATTCTTTCTGAGGGAGAAGTGCTACCGGGTTGTTATGTTATAAGGATGCCTATTAAAGTGAAAGTGAAAGGTAAATTTTATTGAATAATTATAGAACCAACAATGTTACATGGGGTGGAATGTTGGGCTGCTATTATCCAACACATCCACAAGATGAATATTGCAGAGATGTAGGTGCTAAGATGGATGTGCCGTCATACAAGGCTAGACAAGATTAGCCACGACAAAATTTGCTAGAAGGTTCAAGTAGCACACATCGAGGATAAAAATCAGAGAAGGTTGCTTGAAATAGTATGGTCATGTCTTGTGTCGGCCGCCAAGATGCACTAGTTTGTAGATGTGAAACCATGAGGAGTGAAGGTGTTAAAAAGGGACAAGGTAAACCTAAAATCACCCGAAAGGAAATTTTTTCGAAGGACCTACAATTTCTTAGGATCCATGCAAACTTAGCGAAAGATAGAGCACAATGGAAGGAGAAGATATATATATAGGACTATAGGAAATACCTATTAGTTGAGAAAATGTTTTTGTTATGTTGGCACTTTTGTTTTATGTTGTATCTTTTCGAGGAGTTGTTTAGCCTTTCAGAGATTCATAATGTTAGTAGAAAATATAAAGAACTTCTAGTACTTTTTAATTAATATTTTGTATAATATTGGTGTGAGATGAGTTTAAATGGAGTAACATGGTTAATGAGGATTCATGTAGCCGACTCCAAATTGTTGTTGTTTTGTTGTCCGAATATGTTGGATAGTTATTAGGTGGGCCTATTACACATCAGCTTAAGCACCCTATTTCTATTTTATATAATTTTGATGTTTTAACTTTGTTTGTTTGAATAAAGATGTAATCTTTTCTTTGTCACCCCAAACGTTCTGGTCCTCGTGTATAGCTGGCTAATATATATATGCCTCATAGTTGACACTTGTAAATGTTTGTAAGTCAATTGTTGGTCACTCTTGGTGGATCATTACCCATGTTGGAATTTTGGTGACTGCCTTCTTGAAGGTTTATACTTTCTTGAAAGATTCTCACTAGGCAGCCAAATACATTGTTTCTTTCAGTAAAGGTCCCTTAAGTAATGGAATCATATGGCATACATTTTTTACAATCTTGCTGAAATTGTAACTAATTGGTATTTTGGATTAGCATCCATGTTAACCTACTACTAGGTTGTCAGAACATTTTAAAAAAGTATTTTTAAATTTAGTTAGTTGTTGACATATTTCTAATTGGAAAATACAAAATGAGAGTACCACATTTTACATGATCAGGTTACTCGATCAGGTTCGGTGCCCCCAAATACAAGAGATGCTTTATACCAAGGGTTGCCACCAAGCATAAAGTCAGCTTTGCGATTCAAACTGCAATCGTTCCAGCTCAAGAAAGAGGTGTTTTCTCGTTTAAGGTTTTTGTGTGTGTGGGTAGGGGGGGGGGTTGCAAGTTTCTTCCTTCTAGGTAATTGAATGTTAGTAACTCTCTAAATATTCTTTTGGTGCAGTTAACTGTGCAACAAATCAAAGCTGAAATGGAGAAAACACTGCAGTGGCTTGTTCCCATGGCAACCAATACAACCAAGTAAAAATACGATGCCTTGCAATATATTATTCATTGCTTACAGTTTTTCCATGATTTCATATGTTTCTTAGTCTGAGGGACTTTCTTGTCAGCTATACTATGTTGGTTTGTAAAAGGAATTCTAATTTGAGTTTTCTTGAGACACTCTTAGTTCAGTGGGATGTTTGTTTGGAGGTTGTCCTTATAGATTTTACATGAGCTAAATTGAACATTATATTCAACTATTCTCTCCTTTGACTGTACTAGTTCAGATTGTTACTTCCATCATTGTTACATAGTGTTAATGAAAATTGTTGCAGGGCCCACCATGGCTTTGGATGGGTTGGAGAATGGGCAAATACCGGGTGAGCTCAACTGAATGAAACTTGTTCTTAACTGCCTGAACCAGTTTTATGGAAAGCATGTATTCTCATTTGGTCTGAAATGCACAGGAAACCTGCTGGCCAGACTGATCTTCTTAGAATTGAGACACTCTATCATGCCGATAAGGAGAAAACCGAAGCGTATATTCTTGAACTGGTGGTGTGGCTTCATCATCTTGTCACTCAGTCAAGAAATGCTACAAACGGTGGAATTAGATCTCCTGTGAAATCTCCAAGCTGTTACCCTAATCAAAGGATGAATCAGTTAACACACAAGCCAAGTTCTCCATCTCCTGCATTAACTGTTGAAGACCAAGAAATGCTTCGGGACGTAAGCAAGAGAAAACTGACTCCTGGAATTAGCAAGTCTCAAGAATTCGATACAGCAAGAACAAGGTTGAGCAAGTTCCATAGGCTGAGTAAGAGTAGTAATCATTCCCCTATAAGAGAAACTAGGAAGGACCCCTTTCCCATCAGGAGACCCTCTTCTGTTCCAGTGATAGACTTTGACATTGACCGACTCAAAGCTTTGGATGTCATTGACAGAGTGGACACCATTTGAGGTTCATAATGGTACAATATTATAGCTGCATTGGCGGAGAGGGATCTTTTATTTGATGCGTCGTCTTTCTACTGCATTTGATTATTTTCCACTGCAATGGCTGCCTTTCTGCGTGAACTGAGCGGATCATCTTCCTCTGGTGCCTTGTATTATGCCTAGGTTGTGTTGGTGAATCAGATGTCAGAAACACGTTGAAGTTCTGCAATCTGTTGTGCTGCAATTTTTCCAGTAAATTTAGGGTACTATGATGAGTGAAGTAATTTTTTGTATCTCTGTCTTTTCCGTTTTCTGAAAAGGAATAGTTGGGATACAGTTGTTATCTGGTATCTTGAAACCTCTCGGGGAGAGCTGGCGGATAGGTGAGTGGGAGAAATTTGATAGGCCTGAGCTTTTCAGTAGAGGTGAATTAATGGGACTCCCACAATTCTATCATCAATATGTACAGAATGTTGTTTTATATTATTTTTTCCTTTAATAATCAAAAGCTTGTTCTTTGTTTCTCCCATATAATTCTTTGTTCCTTATTAGTGGAGAGTATTTTCAGGCCATGAGCAAGTGATTATTACATCTACGTTTTTTTTCTTGGTTCTGGGTTTTTTCAAAGATAGATACACTTTTATTCCTACAAATCTAGTCAATATGTTTGCTTTGTCGCGTAATTTTCTGAATGTATGTTATGAATGGTAATTTTCTTAGTTAAATAGTATATACAGTGCATATGTTGTGACTATAATAGAATTTCTTATTAATTACTTTATATACCTATATTTTCTTCTTTATACAAATCATAAAAAGGAGGAAATGAAACATACCTTAAATATTGGACATCAGTTACACATAATCTCCTACATTTAAGATACTCTTCCTTTTTCCAAAGAAAACTATATCTGTCTTTGTACTTACCCGAACTAATCGCCTCTCTTTGTACTTACCCAAAATCATCACCGTAAGAAACCCACTGAACCCTAATATCATCATCTCTCTTTGTACTTACCCACAGTAAGAAACCTATTCATACCTATAATATTACTAACCAAAAAATCTCGCTTATTTACTCATCTTCCACTGTTATCCCCCCAAAATTGCATATTCTTTCCTCTTCCAAAGCTGTTGATATACGATTTCTCTCTTTAATCGTCCAAAATCTCTTACTTATTTATACAATGTAGAAGAAGTTCGAAGATTTTCTCCACAATCAAGTTATGGGTAAGCTTCACTCTACATTAAAGTTGAAGTTTCGGAATTGTATTACGATCGTATGATAAAAAGGTATCATAATTGTATCTGAGTTGTATTTGATACATTAATACCTAAGACAATTCTGATATAATACTAATACTATTAAAATATGATCACGCCTAACTATGCCTTATAAAAGGGACAAAGCGGTTGTTGCAAATATATTCCGGTTAATAAGTCCAGAGTCAAATCGCACAGGGAATTAACCTATCAATCACAACTATTGGACTCACAGAAATTCACGTATTTAGTATTCAGAGATATTTGATTAACAATTAAGGTGCTTATTAACTAGATATTATGTAATAAAAATGGAGTAAATTAAGACTAGCTATAGACTGATCAGTGGCGGATCTAGAATTTATAGGTCGGAGTAAATTAAGACTAGCTATAGACTGATCAGTGGCGGATCTAGAATTTATAGGTCGTGGGTGCTTCACCGATTTTAGTTTAAATTCTAGATGGCCAAACATGGTCATAGTGGGTGCTCGTGGTCAATTATTGAATTTTTTGGTATTATTTATGAATATATTACATAATTTGTCCAAAGTCAACCGGTGCTTCAACACCCATATATCCAAAGGTGGATCCACCACTGAGACTGATTGTAAGCAAGAATGAGAATGGTCTAAGGTTATGATTTCCCCTCTTGTCGGAATCCTTTCCGCTATATTTGCTATAAATTTGCCTAAATCTTCTCTATCGATCATGAGTACTCTGACTGTCGTAACTATCTCCCGAGTAATTACAACAATATACTAGATATATTCTCCCGAATTACGCTAGCAGGCCTTAGTTACAACTCACTTAGATAGCACCCAAGGTTTTGTTATCCCTAATCTCACCTTTAAATCCTTCGTATTGATCCCTCATATACGTTATGAGTGGTGTTGTTTAACAACTACCTAAATATACACTCTCTCCCGAGTAATGCATACTAAATAGGCACAACCAATTGAGGGCCCTTCAATCAACAACAATCACAATATAGTTGAACAAATAGAGAAACTATAAAGGCAAATCTATATTAACATAGCAAGAAATTCATCCTCAAAGAGGTTCCATCAAAACCCGAGATTAAATGGTAAAACAAGATAAAGCCATAAAATAATTCATAATTCACAAAATAATGATGGCTGGAAGAAGAATGAAAAATTCTAATGGTGTCTTGATCTTCTCACACTTGTTCCTGCCTCCAATTGAGTCTAAAAACAAGCTTGACCCTCACTTGGGCGAGTTTGGTGAGTTTATGTAGGGTTAGAATAAGTTTCCCACGCTTTACACTTAAGCCCTTAAACTTTCTTTGCCTTCTCCAAATCGACCGCAGTCGCTGGCCAACCGCGCTCATTTTAGACTTTATGTTTTTCGCCTTTCTTTCACCGCGTTCTAGCCGCAGCCCTACCGCGGTCGCGGTGGACTGTTGCCTAGTTTTTCTTTGTCTTTTCTTGCTCGTTTCCATCCGGGATCTTCTTGATTGGTCTTTTATCTACATATTTGACCCCAAAAACACTCTATATCCTCATCCTAACTCGGAGTAGCTCCTGCAAAGCATAAAAACCTCATTAGAGTATTTTGTTATCATTTAGCACTTAAAACATCAATGAAGTATGGTTAATTTAAATGTATAAATAGCATCTACATCGCATAATATAGGCTACTATCAACACCCCTCACTTAAACCGTTGCTAGTCCTCTAGTAATAAAACAATACTCTATGGCCTAATCATCACTAGGTCACTTCCCTACTCCTTATACCAAGAATAATTCACATATATAGACTACCTTAGCATAACATCCTAATCTCAAGAGTGGACTCTCTCTAGTCACGTAATTTCCCTAACCGGATTTCATTCTCTTAGCTAGAGGTTTAGACTTACCTGCCCTTCATGCATCATGTGTTTACTCACCACAAAAGAGACTTGTGTCATGGTCATTATAATTCACACACCGAGGAATTCAAATACGTAATATTTCACTCACCCATAAAAATAAATTGTTATGCTACAAATAACGCACCATAGTGTTTCCCGTAGTGTAATACTCGACTAATAGAGCTCAATTGGTCTAAAATCAAGTAGGACTTTATCTGGTTGTAGTGTTGGCTGCGGGACAGGTAGGATACATATGGGTATAGGGACTACACCTTCCTAAGAACTTCAATACATTTTTCACTTTTAAGCTCATACCTTTGTCAAACATTCATTCCACATTTACATCATTTAGTTAAACCCCCTACTTCTTTAAGCACACTTACATCAAGAGTCACCACTTAGCAAGGAATATCTTTTCAGTTCAAGTGGCTCTTAATTTTTTTTTCAACATAGTGCACCTTTCTCCTTATCCCTTAGCTCCACTCAAAAGCCCAAGCAACCACCCCACACTTTAACTTTTCCATATTCATTACAATTAAAGTGCTTCTAAGAGGTGATAGGGTTCATAAAGATAGACAATTCACAACTTGGGTAAGGCTTGTAATGAGGATGCCAAAGAAACATGATTACATGCTCAAAGGGGTTACTAGGATATATACAATCAGGTAGGTGAAAACATATATAGATAGGTTCAACAAGGAAATGCCTATATCACTTCCAGACCAATTAAGACTACCATTTGGCTTTGTACAAACACATGGAAAGTTCTAGACATTAAGTGTTAGCATAGAATACACAAAGCCTTATTCACAAATGACACATGACTCAATTCAGTTAGGATCATCAAACACTTTGCTCAAGGTGCCTAAGCCAACTCAAGAACACACAATTTAAGGCTTAATTTCTAGAGTCAACTAATGAGGCTAAGTGTCACACTAAAGCAATCTCTATTCTTCTTCATCCAAAAATTCCTAAACGTAAAAAAAAACTAACTACATTCGGTTGAAATGGAAACCCTTAGAAAAGAAACGTGGTTTAAAGAAAATTCAAGGGGGAGTTCATACACTACCTAGCAGAAGATTTTTTTTTTGTTCGACTTAAGTCACTCAAGAGACCCGTCGAGAGGTGTCCATTTACGGGCCAAGTCAAAGTTAATTAACAACAACCGAAAACACCAAACAAATTCATACAATTGTACAACAACAGCAACCGTCCCCCACCCCACACTTAAAAGATTTGGAATGTCAGCAAGTAAAGGAAATTAAAGCAGAGTAAGGTAAAGAGACTTACCTGGTGCTTATTCCTGATCAGGGACGGTGCCAGGATTAAGGTGACACACTCGTCCTAGCGAGCGGAGCCAGCACATGATCGTTTTCTCTGACCTAGCATTTTGAGTAGCCAAAGTATCAACTCTAGCACTAAGGTCATTGACCGAAGTGCGTAGGCTAGCCATATCCTATTCCCAGGCAGTCATCCGGGTACTCCGGCGAGCCTGTGATGGACCCGACTCATTAATAATCTACCCCTGTGGGGTGACAACATGCATAGCTCCCTCGTTATCATCATCGGAATCATCATCATCCGCCACAGCCTGCTCTTTCCCAACTGTGATTTTGCTAGCCTTGAATGGGGATTTTAATGGCAACTTCCCATCTACTATGGGATTTTAAGAACTCGTGAAGCACGACAAAACTTGGTAACCAGGGAAGGGAAGTAGAACCCTTTGAGTATTTTCGGGAAGCGAATGAATATTTCATCCTGAATGAGCCAGGCCTCGTTAAAATCATAGTGGTTTATGAAAAATAAATCACCGTTGCACTTGGCCCATTTACATCTGTAGTGTTTCTGGATGGTAGCAAACAGCTGTTGATGATTGTTATCCAACACTTAGCTTCCAAAGTGATAGATTGGGAGTTCATGGTAATTCTTGTCTTTTTCCATATTGGATCCCGGCTAGCCACACGGATTGTTTGACAAATTAGTTGCCACCAGACAGGTTTGCGCTGATAATCTTAGTAATAATCCATCTCTCTAGTGAAGACCGACAACCTTTACACTCGGCGGATGGACTTAAGAGATGCATCCACCGGGGTATTTCCTACCGTGACAACCCCTATTAACATGCCCGAGCAATTCACATAAAATTCCTTTACCATCAGTACATTGCCTTCCTCCGGTTCATTTAAGAAGATGTACAGTTGACGCCTCATTCAATTCATATAAAATTCCTTTACCATCAATACATTGCCCTCCTCCGGTTCATGAAAGAAGATGTCCAGCTGACGCCTCCTTAATTCTTCTTATACGCTTGGGCATTCAACTCGCAAGGCATGCTTGTCAATGTGTACTTCATGCAATAACTTCTTGGATGTCTTTGCACTAAACCTATCTTGAGCTACTTTGGAGACAAATCGAGTGCGGTCAAACTGGCTTGAACTAGCCTGATCTCGAGCTCTGGATGAACCTCTTGGCCCACTAGAGGAGTGATTTGTGGCACGTCTTTTCCTTGATTGATGCATTGTACCTGAGAAAACAAGGTCTACTATTAGTAAGGGTTTGAGTTGTGTGAAACCTGGTGGTTACTCAGACTTCACCACCAAAATGGTCACATTAGCTATAACAGCTCAATGGGGAAATTTTACAAGCACCTAGTGTGCATCGAACTATGATTTAACACACTTATCCCATAGAAATACAAACTCTTCCCCCAAATCAACCACACTCATTCATAAACTCCACCCCACCACAACCAACTTCACACAAAAACACCATACTCTTCTCTACTATAATGTACACATAACCCACTAAAAAGAAGAAAAGAAAACCAAAAATTTAACTATAGATACTACAACAACTCAGATATTAACATTGAAAAAGAGAAGGGGAGAAGAAGAGAGAATGAGATCATGACATACCTGGTTCTTATAGAGTTAGAGTATATTGGAGGTTGGGAGTCGGGAATCGGAAGTGTGTCTGGGAGAAAAATGGATTTGTGAGAGATGGAAAGAAGAAGAAGGGGCGTGGGGCTAGGGATTTAGAGTAAGAATGGGGAGTGGGGGAAGTGTGTGTGTGTTTGATAGTGGTGGTGGTGGTTAGGTTTTTGAAGAGAAAAAGAAGAAAGAGAAAAAAATAAAAAATAAATCAGAACTTACCTGGGCGGGAAGAATAGTCGTAATTCACCGCGCCCGGCCACAGTCTTGGTGAAAAAAGAAAAACTAAATAAATAGTCATGATCACTGTGCCCGGGATGCGGTCCCACCGCAGTCGCGTTGGCCTAGAAATAGAAAATGTCTAAAATGCCGCGCCTGGGCCCGATCGCGGTCACGGGATTTCTAAAAGTTTTACCTTTTCGAAGTTGGTTCTTGACCCCAACTTCTCCCAATATGCACCAAAGTATCATACACATCAAGTACAACATCAAAACAAAAGGGAAACAAAAGAAAACATGGGTTGCCTCCTACCCAGCGCCTTAGTTAGTGTCGTGGCATGAAATTACAATATATCAATGGGTTGCCTCCCATGAAGCGCATGATTTAACGTTGCGACACGACGCAGATAAGCGCATTTAAGGTACTCTCAACTTTGGAGGCTTGATCAAATGGGTCACTGACACGTCCTTTGCTTCCTTCATGCCCACATAATGCTTCAACCTATGACCATTGACTCTAAACATGCAAGATTCATTACTCGCAAAAATCTCTACAGCACCCTGGGGTGAATTTCAAGAACACAAAAAGGCCCTGACCATCGTGACTTCTATTTGCCCGAAAATAACCTTAGACATGAGTTATATAGCAGTACCATATCTTCGGGTTTAAAATTCCACTAAATAATATTTCAATCATACATAATCTTCATTCTTTCCTTGTATGATCTTGTGCTCTCAAAATCGTGATATCTAAACTCATCAAGCTCTTGCAACTCCGTTACTCTATTTGTTCCTGCAGCTTCACTGTTAAGGTTCAACTATCTCAATGCCCACCAAGATTTATGCTCCAACTTTACTAGTAAATGACACGCCTTCTCGTACACCAACTTATATGGCGACATGCCAATCAGAGTTTTGAAAGTAGTTCGATACGCGCAAAGTGTTCTAGTATCATTTACAGTTTTTGTCAGCACACTCTTTATTTCTCTACTTGAGACTTCCACTTGCCCGCTTTTTTGGAGATGATATGGGGTTTTCACCTTGTGGAGTACATCATAATTCTTCAATATCTTAGTAAAGGCTCGATTGCAAAAGTGAGTGCCCCCGTCACTGATTATTGTCCTTGAGGTGCCAATCGGGTGAAAATCTTCTTCCTCAGAAAACCAATCACCCCTTTGCATCATTTGTAGGGAGTGCTACAGCTTCCACCCATTTGGACATGTAGTATACAACGATGAGTATGTACTTGTTGCCATATGAGCTGACGAACGACTCCATGAAGTCGATTCCCCATACATCAAACACTTCTACCTCCTAAATTGGATTCATGGGCATGTCATGTCTACGAGAAATGTTCCTATTTGGTTGGAATTCATCACACCCCTTTATCCATAGATGTGCATCTTTGAAAAGTGTTGGCCAGTAGAACCTTGACTCCAAGACTTTTGTAGCTGTCCTCACTCCCCCGAAGTGCCACCATATGGTGAAGCGTGGCATGCCTGCAAAATATAAGACTGATCTATCTTGGGGATACATCTCAGGATCATGTTATCAATGCAAATCCTGAACAGATAAGGTGCATCCCAATAGTACATGCGACAATCACGAAAGAACTTTTTCTTTTGAACGAAGGAAAGGTCATAAAGAACAATACCGCTCTCCAAGTAGTTTGCTGTGTCTGCATACCATGGCACTTCCTCAAGGCTCGTGGCTAGTAGTTGTTAATATGGAATGGTTTCCAGAATCTCTTCTACCTCAAACCTTTTTTCCAGCTCCCTCCAGCCTGGATAAATGGTCAGCTACTTGGTTCTTCGTTCCCTTTCGATCACGGATCTCCAAATCTAATTCTTGCAGCAACATCACCCATTGACTTAGGCGTGGTTTGGATCCTTCTTTTCAATTAAGTAAATGAGAGACGCATGGTCAGTATAAACAATTACCTTTGAGCCTATCAGGTAAGACCTGAACTTGTCAAATGCGAACACCACTGCCAACATCTCGTTCTCGGTCACAGTATAATTTAGATGGGTGCCACTCAATGTTCTATTGACGTAGTATATCGGGTGCATTATTTTATCTTTTTTTTTGCCCAAGAACTGCTCCCACAACATAGTCACTCGCATAACACATCAGCTTAAATGGTTGCTTCCAGTCGGACGCAAGGATGATAGGTGCTGTGACCAATCTCTTTAATTCCTCAAAAGCTACCCTGCGGTCATTAGAAAATACAAAAGGATGATATTTTTCAAGAAATTTACATAAGGGGTTAGCAATTTTGGAAAAATCTTTTATATATCTCCTATAGAAGTCGGCGCGCCCAAGAAAACTTCTGATTACTTTGACTGGGATGGGTGGTGGAAGCTTTTCTATCACATCAACTTTTGCACAATCTACCTCAATACTTTTACTTGACACTAGGTGCCCCAAGACTATACCTTCTTGTACCATAAAATAACACTTTTCCCAATTTAGTACCAGATTAGTCTCTATACACCTTTTCACAACTCGCCTCAAGTTCACAAGGAAATCATCAAATGAATTCCCCACCACTGAGAAGTCATCCATGAAAACCTCCATTATATACTCTACCATATCTGTGAAGATGTCCATCATGCACCTCTAGAATGTGGCAGGTGCATTGCATAGGCCAAACGGAATTCTCCGAAAAGCATAGATTCCATAAGGGCAAGTGAATAACGGTTTCTCTCTATCCCCCGGGGCAACTAAAATCTGATTATACCCCGAGTACCCATCTATGAAGCAAAAGTGAGACTTCCCTATCAATCTATCTAGCATCTGATCAATGAATGGCAGTCAGAAGTGGTCCTTCCTGGTGGCCAAGTTCAACTTCCTGTAGTCCATACAAATTCGCCATCTTGTGACTGTTCGTGTAGAGATAAACCCATTCTTCTTATTTTCACTACCGTCACACCTCATTTTTTCGGTACACACTGCACTGGGCTAAACCAGTTGCTGTCAGAGATGGGGAATATGATTCTCATATCTAATCATTTAATCACTTTATTTATCACCACTTCTTTCATGTTGGGGTTCAGCCTTCTTTGATATTATCTGGAAGGTTTATACCCATCTTCCAGTAGAATCTTATGCATACAGAAGGCCGGGCTAATCCCCTTAATGTCTGCAATGGCCCACCCATTTGCAGTCTTGCACTCAGTTAGTACCTGCAAAAGCTGTTCTGCCTGCACATCTAACAAACTGGATGAGATAATAATAGGTAGAGCGAGTCAGGTCCTAAGAATGCATACCTGAGATGGAATGGCAATGGCTTCAGTTCTACCGTTGGTGGCTCTTCAATTGACGGCTTAGCTGGATGAGTTTTCCTTTCCTCCAAGTGCAAAGGCTCAAAATCCAACTCCCTTTTCCCAAAACCTTGGCCTTCAAGAGCAAGTGCCCACTCTTCCAAGTCTTCACCATTAGCTTCGTCTAATTTCATGAGACAAGTTACTAAAGGGTCTTTAAGGTTCAATGCTACATTTTCCTCTTCCAACACTACATCCACCGCATCTATTAGAGAGCAATTGGAAAATTCACTTGGTCTGCGCATAGATTTCTACACATCGAATGTTATCTCTTCATCATTCAATCTCATTTTGAGCTCTCCAGTTTCACAATCAATTAGAGCTCTCCCAGTGGCCAAGAATGGTCTTCCCCAAAATTATGGGAATTTCCTCGTCAACCCGACAGTCAAGGATTGTAAAATCTGCTAGAAACACAAACTTCCCAACCTGCATCAATACATCATCTAAAATTCCGGAGGGCCTTTTCACATTTCGGTCAGTCAACAATAGTAGCATAGATGTGGGTCTAGCTCTTCCAATGCCTAGCCTTTTGTAGATAGCTAGGGGAATAAGGTTTATGCTTGCACCCATATCACATAGTGCCTTAGCAAATGCAAAATTTCCTTTTATGCAAGGAATTGTGAAACTCCATGGGCTAGACAACTTCTCAGCTATGGATCTCATCACAAGAGCACTGTAGGTCTGAGTCAATGTAAGCGTGGCCAAGTCTAGAAGTCAAACTTATGGGACATCAAGTCGTTCATCATCTTTGCATACCTAGGAATTTCCTTTAAAGCATCAATCAATGGAATGTTTACCTGAATCTACTTCAAGATCTCCAAAAATTTCTTATACTGCTAATCTTTTTGATACTTAGCCAATCTCAGTGGGAATGGTGTCGGAGATCGCTTCTTCCCTGTAATTTGGCTTTTCTCTTGTTTAGACACTGCTTCTACTATTGGTTCCGATGTAACTTCAGTCTCTTTTTCAACTACCTCTTTCTTGTTGGTGTTTTCTTGCATTATGTACTGTCACCTCAGTTAAACCTGCTAAATCATCTATCTCAATGGGTACTGGAACCAGTGTCTCAGTCGGCCTGCTTTCACGAGCAATTTCTTGCTCCAGATCTAGATCCCTACCATTTCGGAGACTTACTGCCATCAGCTTCTTTGGGCCCTGCTCTTTTAGATTGATTTGGGTGTCAGTAGGTAACATCCTATGATGACGATTATTTAGGGCCGTGGAAATCTGCCTAACTGGATCTCAATATTTTTGATTGCTGACTCATGTGAGTCTACTATATCAGCTAGCTTTCCAATGGAGCCAATCACTTGTTGCATCATACCCTCAAGTTTAGCAATCTATTTTTATGTCTCACAATCTGTTGTTGTGGAGGTTGTTGATAAGCCTGCTATTGATTTTGCCGGTTGTACCCTTGTTGCCTTTGGTAAGGCACCATTTTCCCATGTGGTCGCATAACCCTATGATTATTGTTGTTATTGTACTACTGCTGAGTCGGTTTGTATTATTGAGTTTGCTGACCTCGATTCGGACCACCTGGTCTCGGTCCCCCATAGTTAGCCACCTAATTCATGTTCTTCTGATATTGTTGATTATCACCTTCAACACTCCATGAGCAGACATATGGCTAATTAATGCATGGTGTGCATAGACCCCCATTAGTTGCATCAACTATGTGTACCTGCTGCTTTTGGCCTAATTCTTCCACTTTTTTGGTGAGGATGCTCATTTGTGTCATCAAAGTAGCCATATTTTTAGTATGGAGTTAGCTGGGTCTAGAACCACTGAGTGAACCGTAGGAGTGATTGGAGCGTTCCTTGTTGTCCATCCCGAGTTTTGTTCCATCTTGCTCTCCCTGAATGTCTTGCTAAAAAAATAAGCATCAACATTAGCCTTCAAAGTATGTGCTAAACCTATGTAAAATCTCTGCCCCAACATCTGCTCCGGAATGCCATGATATGGACATGTAACTAAGAGACCCTTGAATCTCTCCCACGTTTCATGCAGCGTCTCAGTGGATCTTTGTTTGAAGCTTAATCTTATCAATTTTTTGAACAGTTTTGTGAAATTTGGTCAAATATGGCTAGATTAATTCCTCCCAAGTAGTGATGGAGTTGATAGGGAGTGAATTAAGCCAAGTCTGGGTTGCTCCGGTCACTGAGAATAGAAACAACAACAAACATACTGCTTTCGGTGTGATATTGTGCTGTCTCTGCGTGGCACAAATTGAAAAGAAGTTTTTTAGATGTTTCTAAGTATCTTTAACGTATGACCCAGAGAATAGTCCCTTATTCTGCAACAGATGTAACATGTTATTCGTGATATGGAATGAGTCTGCTTGTATTAGAGGGTCTATAATAGTAGTTGCTAAGTTGTCAGTTGTGGGTTGTGCCCGGTCATATAGTACTGCTTTTGGCACAAGAGGTGCCACACTCTGATCATTTGGGTCATTTGCATTGTTTCTGTTTTTTGGGTCATTCACATTGTCCCTGTTGTTTAGATTATCGTCTTCCATGTCTGATTCAACTTTTTCGTTTGAGTTTCGTTGTTGTTTACCTTTCATGTTTACACGGTTCAATGCCTTGAACACCATTTTAGGGTTTAATAATTCTTCAAACAATTCGTTTGTTCTTGATTAGTTTCTAGGCATGCACCTGTGACAACCACGACTACATACGTTAAAATTTCAATGATCAGTTTAAATTGAAGAAAATTGACTACACTAAAAATTTCTGCACTTCTTTTTAACTGCAGTCAATAACACCGTTAATTCCCAGGCAACGATGCCAAAATTTGATCACGCTCAACAATGAATTATAAAAAGGATAAAGCGGTCACTGCAAATATATTCCAGTTAACAAGTCCGGAGTCGAATCCCACATGGAATTAACCTATCAATCACATCTATTGGACTAACAGAAATTCACGTATTCAATCTTCAAAGATATTTAGATAATAATTTGGGTGTTTATTAAATAGAATTATGTAATAAAAATGCAGTAAATTAAGACTACCTATAGACTGATTGTAAGCAAGAATAAGAATGGTCTAGGTTATGATTTCCCTTCTTGTCAGAATTTTTTTTTCTTTACAGTGAAAAAAAAGAAGCTTGGCCAGAAGTTTAGGTCTGGTTCACTCGGCGCACGATAGGCAATGGAACAGTGATATCGAGGCGCACGTTAGCAAGAAGCTTTCTCGGTGTTCAAGGCGCGTCGCCGGCGTCAAGCAGTGCCGTCTACTGCTCAGATAGTTACTCCTGCTCCTAGAGTAACTCGTAAACTAGAACCATTAACATTCAGAACCTTCTTACCCGAGAAATTTCAAGCTAAGATCCCCTTGCATGCAGATGAAAGTGATAGTGCTATACCTCAATCTAAGGTAAATGTTGCGGATCATGCTAACATTGCTGTGAGGAACCTTCAATTTACTGATATGGCCATCTCTGAACACTCATCTCCTACCATGGCTGAAGTCGTCAGAGGCAACCATAATATGGGTAAGGTTTTAACATTTGTACCACTTACTGATAGGGATGGCAAAAAAGTGATTAAAATTAGTGCTGATGAACTGGAATCCCAGTCGGAGTATTGGAGTACCTCATTAATTGGGTACATTATCGGAGACAACCCTACTGATAAATCCTTGGAAATTATGCATGTATGGAATTTTGTGGCTAAACCACAGATTCTGATTCACACTGATGGATATTGCATATTTCGATTTAGCAGTATTGAGGATAAGAACCAAGTAATGCAATATGGTCCTTATTCCTACAGAAATAAGCCGCTGGTGCTTAAGCCATGGACTGTGGATTTTTCATTTCAGAATGCTGTGCTTAGTACTATTCCAGTGTGGGCTAGGTTTCCTGGCTTACCAGTGGGATATTGGTCATCAGAAATACTAAGCAAATTAGCTAGTGCATCTGGAAAGCCTTTGTATACTGACAAAATCACAGCCCATTTTGAGAAGATCTCTTATGCCAGAGTTCTGGTTGCTTGAGGAAGTTGAAATTGAGACTCCTTTTGGATTGAATATTCAAAGGGTAGAGTATGATTGGAAGCCTGAATTCTGTAACCATTGCTTGAAGTTTGGCCACACTTCCCTTGACTGTTGGTATAATGGTCACAATGTTGTGCAACAGAATATACCAAAGCAGACTAAGGAGATTAGGAGAAGGCCTCGAGGGAATAAGCCAAGGAAGGAGTGGATTCCAAAAGCTGATACAGAGAATAAAGATTCATTGGCTAGTGAAGCAATGCCCTCTACCACATTGCCTAACATGCCAGTGCAATCTGTCCAGCCTGGTATCACAACAGATCCACTGATGAGTGCAATATTGGATGCAAATACTTTACCTAATGAGTCTGTGAGGTCTGTTCAGCCACTTGAAAGTATACAGAGGATTCAAATCAGTACTGATATGGATGCAAGCCATGGATCTGAAGTAGAGACTGGTAACCAAATATGTGATGACAGTGTTGGGACAATGCTGGAGCTAGAAAGAGGCAAAGCTATTGCTGGAACTATGCTGCAACAACAGGATCCTGGACCCTCTTTATATAAGCCTCCTAATATTTCATGATTATAGTTACATGGAATATTAGAGGGCTTAATAAAGCCCATAAGCAGAAAGAACAGAAAAACTTTCTGGCTAAGAATAAGGTTGATGTTTTAGGATGCCTTGAAACAAGAGTTAAAGAGCACAAAGCACTTAAGGTTGTTGATAAGATTGCTAGAGGTTGGAAGGTTCAATATAATTACACCAATGTAGTTAATGGCAGAATCTGGCTTATTTGGAAGCCTCATATACAGTTACAGGTTTCTTGTGTAACTGAGCAACTTATTCACTGCCTGGTTGAAGATCCTGTTAACAAGATCAGAGTGCAGTTGAGTGTTATCTATGCTTACAACACTGCAATTCTAAGGAAGCAACTGTGGAATGACATGAGAGGCATCAGCATTCTAAATTCAGACATATGGTTAACTAGTGGTGACTTCAATTCAATTCTACACTCAAATGATAGGATTGGTTCACCTGTGACAGATGCTGAAGCCAAGGATTTCAAGGAGCTTATTTCTGACCTCCGGCTTACTCCTATTAGATCAAACGGATGGAAGTATTCATGGACTAATAAGCAGGTTTATAGCAAGATTGACTGAGCACTTGGTAATTTTCAATGGATACAACAGTTTGGCCATTTGGAAGCAGACTTTATGAATCCTTCTGTCTCAGATCATTCACCTATTCTCATACAGTTTGGCAGACAAAAGCTATTACATCCTAATCCTTTCAGATTATATTATGCTCTTATGGAGGATCCTAAATTCTCTTCTATTATGCAGCAGGTATGGTTTCAAAGCAGTGAGGGCTCTCCTTTACATCAGCTATGGTATAAGTTGAAGAATCTGAAGCAGCATCTAAAAGAAATGAACAGGCAGATGGCTTCCTACTAACAGAAACTGATTCATGCTAGAGAACTTTTGGACATTACTCAAAGCCAACTGATCCAGAATCCCTTTTCAGATCAACTACTTAAGGAGGAGAAAGAAGCTATTCATGCCATTGAGAAGTGGAGTAATATTGAAGAACAAATACTGAGGCAGAAATCAAAAGCAAACTGGATTGAATGTGGAGATGGCAATACTAAGTACTTTCATGCTCAGTGGAAGATAAGGACCAGTCATAATAACATTACATCTATCTATACTGAAACAGGTGTGAAGTTAACTGAGCCAGTGGCTGTTGAGAAGGAATTTACTGAGGTTTTCCAGTCATTAATGGGTGAGAGTGCTTCTGAACTACCTTGTATTAATTCTTCTATTGTCAAGGAAGGAAACTGCATTACTTTAGGCCAGCAAATAGCACTAATACAGGATGTCACTTTGGTTGAAATATATGATGCTGTTAAAGACATGGCTAAGGATAAAGCCCCTGGTGTAGATGGTTTCCCTGTGGAATTTTTTACCAAAAACTGGGAGGTTGTCAAGGGAGATGTATATGCTGCAACAAAGGAGTTCTTTACTACCTGCCAGATGCATCATATGGTCAACACTACTGCTATAGCCCTTGTGCCTAAGGTTAAAGTCCCTAAAACAGTGAAGGACTATAGGCCTATTGCATGCTGTACCACTATATACAAAATAATATCAAAGGTCATCATTAGGAGATTGAAAGCTGTTATTGATGACATTGTCAGTAGATCTCAGTCTGCATTCATTGAAGGTAGGAGTATTATTGATAATGTTCTGTTCAGTCATGAATTGTTTAAGGGATACTCCAGAAAAGGTATTTCTCCAAGGTGTGTTTTAATGGTGGATTTGAGAAAGGCATATGACACTTTGGAATGGAGGTTCCTCAAACAACTGCTCATTGATCTGGGATTTCCTGCCAAATTTGTTGATTGGATTATGGCATGTATTTCTTCTGTGTCATACTCTTTAGTGATAAATGGAGGACTTACTAAACCTTTTCCTGCTAGAAGGGGTATTAGACAAGGGGATCCTATGTCTCCTTACCTATTTGTACTTGCTATGGGGTACTTAAATAGATTATTGGCTCAATTGCATAGGAATGGTGATTTCAATTATCATCCCAGATGCAGGAAAATTGGATGTGCCCATATTTGCTTTGCAGATGATCTGTTATTATTCTGTCGAGCAGATTGCATATCTGTTCAAATATTGCATACAGCATTTCAGGTTTTTTCTGCAGCTTCTGGTCTATCTGCCAACAACTCTAAAAGTGCTGTGTACCTGGCTGGAGTACATCAGACAGATAAACAAGCCATCCTTGAAGCTTTGGGATTCAGTAAGGGACAGCTCCCCTTCAAATATTTAGGCATCCCTCTACATTCAAAGAAACTCAACATACATCACTACATGCCATTGATTGAAAGAATTACTGACAGAATAACTTGCTGGTCTACCAAGCTATTGTCTTATGCTGGTAGAAGTCAGCTTATAAAATCAGTAATCTTTGGAATTCAAACATATTGGGCACAAATATTTATCTTGCCCAAGAAGGTGATCAAAGTTATTGAAGCTGTTTGCAGATCCTTTCTCTGGACTGGCAATGTAACAGTGTCAAGAAGATCTTTGGTAGCTTGGCACAGGGTCTGCAGACCATTCACTACTGGTGGCCTCAATATCATTGACATACAGGTTTGGAATAAGGCTGCTATAACCAAACTGCTATGGGATTTAGCAAGGAAAAAAGACTGCTTATGGATTAAATGGATTCATTATTACTATATAAAGAGTAATGCCATTGATACTATGATTACTCCCAAGAATGCTTCTTGGGTAGTTAGGAAGATTATTGAATGCAGGACCCCTATTATGGCAGATAGCAGAATGCATGGGGATCTCATGAGCAGACGGCAGGCATATGCAAATCAGGAAAGTTTCAGATTCAGACCCTTTATCACTCTATGCTACCAGTCTTTCCAAGAGTGGAATGGAAGATCCTTATGGTGACAAAAAATGTGTTGCCAAGGCATCTGCTCACCACATGGTTGGCTGCTCAGGGTCGACTGCCCACTGTTGGTAGACTTCTAAAATTTGGAGTCAATGTGGTGGAGCAGTGTGTGTTCAGTCATCTAGCAACTGAAGACTTTGATCATCTATATTTCACTTGTCCAGTTTCTAGGAGGCTCTGGCAAAGAATCTGCTATTGGTTGGGATACAGTAGAACAATATGCAGCTGGAATGTTGAATTGCAATGGATCTGCTGCTTGGCTAAAAGCAAGGTGTGGCAGAAGGCTGTGGTGGCTACTGCTTTTCTCACCACAGTATCACTTATATGGCGAAGTAGAAATGCTATAATATTTGAAGGAAGGTCATTTGATGAACATCAACTCTGTTGTGAAGTAGCTATTCTTGTACATATTAGAGGCAGGAAATGCAAGAAATGGCAATTGGGATTGCGACAACTTAATAATTACCCTTAGTCAATAGTGGAAGGAATGTAATAGTATAGATACATTTTTATAGTAGTAGCTAGTCTATGCTACTACTAAGAACTCCTCATTGTAAATCTGTTGATATCAATGAAAGTCGAACGTTAAATTTTGAAAAAAAAAAGAGAGCTTAAGTGTTGAAAAATAGTCCATAATCAGAACAGTGTCAAGACAACCTTGGAATGGAAATCCGATGGTTTCGTTAGCTCCGTTAGGTGGTTTCGGGGTTGGGAGCGTGTCCGGAATGTGTTTTGGAGGTCCGTAGCTCAAATTGGCTAGAAAAGCCGAAAGTTAGAATTTTGAAGTTTCCGGTCTGATAGTAAATTTTGATCCGAGGGTTGGAATGGGATTCCTGAAGTTTCTATAGCACCGTCATGTCATTTGGGACATGTGTGCAAAATTTCAGGTCAATCGGACATGTTTTGGTTAGGTTTTGAATCGAAAGCGAGTTTAGTTAAGTTTTGGAAGTTTTAAGTTCAAATCATTGATTAATTTGTGTTTCCGGCATTGTTTTAGGTGATTTAAGGATTGGTACACGTTTTAATGATGTTAGGGGATAGGTTCATAGGTTTGGTTGAGATCGGGGGGGGGGTCTCAGGTGTGTTTCGGATGCTCGACGGGTTGGTTTTGGGAGTTAGAATGAAATTATATTGCAGGCTTCTGTTGTTTCCGCTTCTGCGGCTTGGGGACCGCAAAAGCAGCGCCACATAAGTGAATAGGTAGTCAAAATGGTGGAAGGGGTACCTTCCTTCAGAAATCGCAGAAGCGGACTCTAGACCACGTACGCGAGACCGCAGAAGCGGTCGCAGAAGTGGGATTCGCTTCTGCGATGTAAAATCCGCAGAAGCGAAAATTGGCATTTTAAGTGGGATCCGCAGAAGCGGCATTTTAATCTTAAAGGAGAGACCGCAGAAGCGGTCCCTGGTCCGCAAAAGCGGAAATCGTTGTTCAGTTAAGTGAAAATCCGAGGGTTTAATTCATATGTTGAAAAATCAATTGAGAACTTGGGAGAATGTGATTTTGAGAGGGTTTTGAAGAGGAAATTATTGGGTAACGTTTCTATAAACCTTTTTGGTTATATTCCATCGTTTTGTGGTTAAATCCATCATTTAAATTCAAAATTTGGATAAAATATTGGATAATTTGGGTAAAATTTCTTTGGCTAAACTATTGAGTTTGAAAAGGGCATTTGACCTCCGATTTTGGAGATTGTTATATGGTTAGACTCGTGAGAGTACGAGGTTTCTGAAAATATGAAAATAATTTTATTCCGAGACGTTGGCCTGAGGGGCATATTAGTTATTTTACCTATTTTCACGCCTTAGCTTTAATTTTACCGATGTAATTAGTTACTTGCTATGTTATTTACAATGTGTAATTGGTTTGAATAGATTTGGGCCACTCGGAGTCGAATACTCGTGGCAAGGGCATTGTTTCTTAGCGGTTTTGTACCAATTCGAGGTTAGTGGATTTCCTAACTTCGTGTGGGGGACCTCTCCCCTTAGGATATCCTTGCTGTTGTTTAAATGCCTTGTGCGCAAGGTGACAGGCGTGTACTTGTGCTAGTTGTTGAAATTGACCCTACTCGGCTTATTTAGATTGCGTATTCTTCACATGTTTAACTGTTAAGTATGCAATTAAACTTGTTTTAGCTTAGGGAAAGCATGTTAGTAACTTAATTGCTCTACTCGACTAAATTGCAATATTTGATTTTCTTGTGAAGCATGCTAGGGCTTTAGCTTTTACTTGTTGGCCGCACTTAGCTTCTTTCTGTTAAATATTGGTTTGTTGTGGTGTGTTTACTATTGAGACTACGGGAGGGAATCCCAGGAGTTTCCCCTGTTCATAATTTGTTCCAAGATTTGGGAAGTGCAGGATACCAAGAGATCCCCGGCACATGATTGATTAACTGGCGGATACTAAGAGATCCCCAGCGCAGAACTGATTAACTGGTGGATACTAGGAGATCCTCGGGATACTAGGAGATCCCTTGTGTATATGATAAGGATACTGGGAGATCCTCGGGATACTTGGAGATCCCTCGTGTATATGATGAGGATACTGAGAGATCTTCGGGATACTTGGAGATTCCTTGTGTATATGATGAGGATACCGGGAGATCCTCGGGATATCAGGAGATCCCCGATGACAAATAGCCTGTAGTGATTGTTCTTAATTGTAGAATTGTATTATAGCATGTTCCGTTCTTCTTATTGTTTTCGTTAGATGTCCGAGATTCACTGTATTCCTACTGTTATTCCATTTCATATTTATTCTTATGTTTATCTCAGTAGGGGCCTCGACCTTCCTCGTCACTACTCAACCGAGGTTAGGCTTGACATTTAATGAGTACCGCTGTGGTGTACTCATGCCACTCTTCTGCACACTTTTGTTGTGCACATCTAGGTATATCCGACCAAGCGTATCATGAGTGAGTTTGGAGCTTGCTATCGGAGACTTGAGTTATACTGCTGCGTCCGCAGACTAGAGAGTCTCCGTCCTTTCTATCTTAGTTAGCAGTACTGTTCCTTATTGTTTCCTTTGTGTTAGACTTTTAAGACATTAGAGCTATATTTACGTTCTCTTAGACCTGTGTTGCCCGTGGGATTCCGGGTTTTGGGATGTTATATTTTCGAAGTGGTCTGCGCACTGTATGTTCCAAGCGGCACCGTATACATTTCATGTTATAATTAGTGTTTGTTATTATTTTATTTCCGCACTGTTAAATTTTGCAATGTGTTAAGGCTTTCCTAGTCGCGAAGACTGGGTTCCTTCATGACAGGTTCACAATTGGTGAACTAGGGTCGTGACACGTTATTCCTTATGCCAACTTTAAACCTTTCGTATTGATCCCTCATATACATTAGGAGTTGTGTTGTTCAATAACTACCTAAATATACATTCTCTCCCGAGTAATGCATACTAAATAGGCACAACCGCTTGATGACCCTTCAATCAACAACGATCGCAATATATTGAACAAACAGAGAAAATATAAAGGTAAATCTATATTAACATAGCAAGAAATTCATCCTTAAAGAGGTTCCATCAAAGCCCTAGATTCGATATTTAGCTACTCATGATAAAACAAGATAAAGCCATAAAATAATTTATAATTCACAAATTAATGATGACAGGAAGAAGAATGAAAAACTCTGATGGTGTCTTGATCTTCTCACACTTGTTCTTGCCCCCAATTGAGTCTAAACTCTAAAAACAAGATTAACCTTCACTTGCGCGAGTTTGTTGAGTTTATATAGTTAGGATAAGTTTCCCACGCTTTACACTTTAGCCCTTAAACTTTCTTGGACTTCTCCAAATCGACCGCGATCACGGTCCAACCGCGATCATTTTAGACTTTCTGTTTTTTGCCTTTCTTTCACCGCGTTCCAGCCGGGGCCCTACCGCAGTCGCGGTGGACTGTTGCCCAGTTTGTCTTCGCCTTTTCTTGCTCGTTTTCATCCGGGTTCTTCTTGATTGGTCTTGTATCTACATATTTGATTCCAAAACACTCTATATCCTCCTCCTAACTCGGAGTAGCTCCTACAAAGCATAAAAACCTCAATTAGAGTATTTTGTTATCATTTAGCACTTCTCAATAAAGTATGGTTAATTTAGAGCATAACTATCATCTACATCGCATAATATGGGCTACTATCAAAATACATTACTGTATTATAATTTAAGTTTAGAGTTGATTCCATGCAGATGTTTTAAATTGAAACTTGAAAAAGATGAAGATCAAAATTGTACAATTTGTTCCTAAAACAATACATGATACAAGGATAATACAATATTGTATCAATTTAAGTTTAGAGACGGTTTTAAGTTGTATCATAATTGTATTAGAATTGTGTAAGAATTCTTTCAGGATTGTATCAAATTTGTATTTGAATTATGATAATTATATATTAATTTATTAGTATTGTATCATGTATTATTTTGGATATTATTTTACCATCTACAAGTTATATACAATTGTGATACAAAGATGTGTCCGATACAATTTAAATACAATTATGATATATTTATCACACAATTCCTGAGTATTTCTTTATTTCCAGTGTTGTTCAGTCTCCCAGCAAAAGAACAATGCAATTGATGATTTAATAATATAAAATTATCGGCAATGGTGGGAAGAGAGAAGATAGAGATTCTGAGTGTAGATTAAGGAATTTTGTTGTAAAAAAAAAGAAGAGGGAATAGGAAAGGGAAAAAAAGAAGGAAATGATATAATTGAATCCCTTAATTGAAAACACTAATAACGGGGTGTGAGCCTTTTAAGGAGCAATTTATATAATTTGTAAGAAAAACTTAGATACTTACTAAAACCTACAAAACATAGAGAACATTGATAAATAAATTTCTAGTATAATATAACTAGATAAAAATTCCGTATATATTTGTTGTATCGCATAAAATAGCGTGTCCGCTGCAAAAGAATGACACGCTCTTTAATAACTGGACTTCCGTTTTAAAAGACCTAAGTCACGGAACACTCTTAATTTTCCTCCTCTCAAGGAAATCTAGAGCATTTCACATATAATGAAGAGGTAGATTCCATTTTTGATGTCTACCATTTCCATTAGGGCAATTTAGAAAAGAGAAAAGGGAAAAAGCAAGAGATCAAGAACTGGAGAAGAGAAAGAGCTTTTCTTTCTTCTTTCTCTCTGGCGCCCACCAGAGATCTTTTTCGCTATTAGAATTATTAATCATTTTGAAAGAGGAAAAAGAAAAGAAGGAAGAGAGAACAAGAACATCTCCTCTCTCTATCTATTACGTTTTTCCTTTTTCAGTACCTTAACAGGTATTGAAGCTTTCCCATTTTCCTTCTCATGCATTTTCATCCTTTTTTTTTATACGTACTTTTACTTAGTGACAAAGAATATATAGCCGAAGATGGGATTGAGACTGAAACACATTTCTTCTTGTGATTTTGTTTTGTGTAACGTGAGAATACGTTATATGACCTTTTTTTTTGTTATAATCAATATCAATCCAATCATGTTGATACATATATATATTCTCAGTACCCTACGCTATAGTTTAGTGCATAGGCCATAGTGTTGAAAATAAAATAAATTTGATTTTGTTATAATTATTTGGGCTTAAGAAATTATGAAAAATAAATAGCCCAATTCCGGAACATTCTAGGCAACTCTAGATTCCGGAATGTTCTAGAGATCTCTAGTCCATTTGAGCTTGGAAATACTCTAGAATTCTCCATAGAATTCTAGCACATGTACATAGCTAGGAAATGGTAGAACTCTCTAGAACATAACACACAACATATCAAGCCAAAAGAATCAAAAACAAGTTTGAGTAATAAAAGTTTCTCTTCTCCAAAATCTTTCTACTCTTCCAAAATTCCCTTAGCCTAAAAGCCTCCCTCCAAATATTAATAGCAATCCTCTTCCAACAAAGTGGTATCAGAGCCACAAGATTCTAACCAAAAAATTTCTGAAATCATGGCAAATGGTGTTGCATCCTTCCAAGTTCCTATGCTCAACAAGAGCAACTATGATAATTAGAGTATCAAGATGAAGGCTCTCCTAGGTGCACATGATGTTTGGGATATTGTAGAGAAAGGCTACAATGAGCCCCTAGATGAATCTACATTATCCCAAACTCAAAAGGATGGTGTGAAGGATTCAAGAAAGAGAGACAAGAAAGCTCTCTACCTCATCTACCAAGCATTGGATGATGATGGGTTCGAGAAGATCTCAAGTGCAACCACTGCTAAGGAAGCGTGGGAGAAACTCCAAACGTCTTGCAAAGGTGCCGAGCAAGTAAAGAAGGTACGTCTCCAAACTTTAAGAGGAGAATTTGAGTCTTTACATATGAAAGAAGGGGAGTCCATTTCCGACTATTTTTCAAGAGTTTTGGTGGTTTCAAATCAAATGAAAAGAAATGGTGAAAAATTGGAAGATGTTAGAATTATTGAGAAGATACTCCGGTCATTAACTTCCAAATTCGAGCATATTGTCATAACAATTGAAGAAACTAAAAATTTGGAGGAGATGTCAATTGATCAATTAATGGGATCCTTACAAGCATATGAAGAAAAGCATAAGAAAAAACAAGATATAGTGGAGCAATTATTCAAGATGCAAATAAAAGATAAGGAAGAAAATATCGGAAATGGACGAGGTCAATATGGAAGAGGTCGTGGTCGTGGACGAGGTCGAGGCCATGGACGTGGACGAGGAGGTTTCAACATCAATGAAGAAAGAAGAGAATACCCAAGTCGTGGGAGAGGCAACCAAGGTGCAAGGTACGATAAATCTCAAATCAAATATTATTCTTGTCAAAAATATGGACACTATGCTTCACAATGTAGAGGGTCTCAAACCAAAGTCAAAGAGACCGCCAACCTTGTGGAGGATAAGGGCCAAAAAGACGTGACCCTACTTCTAGCATACAAAGGAGAAGAAGGGAGACAAGACAACACTTGGTACCTTGACACCGGGGCGAGCAACCATATGTGTGGAAAGAGGAGCATGTTCGTGGAGCTCGACGAATCGGTGAGTGGTAATGTTTCTTTTGGTGATGAATCCAAAATACCAGTGAAAGGCAAAGGTAACATCCTAATCCGCTTGAAGAATGGAAATCACCAATTTATCTCAAATGTCTACTATGTGCCCAACATGAAAAATAATATATTGAGTTTGAGGCAACTCTTAGAGAAGGGCTATGACATTCACATGAAAGATCATAGTCTTTCCATAAGAGATAATAAAAATAATTTAATCACTAAGGTGCCTATGTCCAAAAATAGAATGTTCTTGTTGAACATTCAAAATGATGTTGCAAAGTGTCTTAAAGCTTGCTACAAAGATGTATCTTGGCTTTGGCATCTTCGATTTGGGCACTTGAATTTTGGAGGCTAGGAGCTACTATCCAAAAAGGACATGGTGCGAGGACTACCATCCATTAGACACCCCGATCAATTATGCGAAGGATACCTACTCGGAAAGCAATTTCGGAAGAGTTTTCCAAAGGAGTCAAGCTCGAGAGCCCAAAAGCCATTGGAGCTCATACATACCGACATATGTGGTCCGATCAAGCCAAGCTCCCTCGGTAAAAGCAACTATTTCCTTCTATTTATTGATGATTTTTCTAGAAAGACATGGGCGTATTTCTTGAAGCAAAAATCGGAGGCATTTGAAGTATTCAAGAAATTCAAAGCGGCAGTGGAAAAAGAAAGTGGACTACACATAAAGGTCATGAGATCCGATCGTGGAGGCGAGTTCACTTCTAGAGAGTTCCAGAATTTTTGCGAGGAGCATGGAATAAGGCGTCCACTAACGGTACCAAGGTCCCCCCAACAAAATGGAGTGGCGGAAAGGAAGAACCGGACAATTCTAGACATGGCGCGGAGTATGCTAAAGAGCAAGAAGCTACCAAAGGAATTCTGGGCCGAAGCAGTAGCGTGTGCAGTCTACCTACTCAACCGATCACCAACAAGGAGCGTGTGGGGAAAGACACCACAAGAAGCTTGGAGTGGAAGGAAGCCAGGAATCTCCCATCTAAGAGTCTTTGGAAGCAAAGCATACGCACATGTACCTGATAAGACACGGAGCAAGCTCGATGACAAAAGTAAGGCGTTCATCTTTATCGGGTATGATTCCAACTCCAAAGGCTACAAATTATATAATCCAGATACTAACAAGCTTGTGATAAGTCGGGACGTGGAGTTTGATGAAGAAGGAGAATGGAATTTTGGTTCTCTCGAGGACTTTAGTTCCATTATTCCAACCGAAGAAGAAGAACAAAGATCTACAACAGAGGATGCCCATCGAGAGCTAACTACTCCACCTACCTCGCCAACAGCAGTTCAAGATGACTCGCCACCATCGTTTCTGAATGAAAGGAGCGAGGAACGCGCAAGGAGTTTGGAAGACATTTATGAAGACACTGAAAGGTTAGAGGACCTAACTCTTCTTTGTCTATTTGCTGATTGTGAACCAGTTACCTTTGAAGAAGCCGTACAAAGTAAGAAATGGCGAGATGCAATGGATGAGGAGATCCAGTCCATCGAAAAGAACGACACCTGGGAGCTGACTTCACTTCCAAAAGGGCAAAAGGCGATCGACGTCAAGTGGGTGTACAAGGCAAAGAAAAACTGCAAGGGAGAAATCGAAAGATACAAGGCGAGGCTTGTTGCAAAAGGATACAGTCAAAGAGCCGGCATCGACTATGACGAGGTATTTGCCCCTGTAGCCCGTTTAGAAACTGTAAGACTAATCATTTCTATGGCAGCTCAAAATAAATGGAAGATACACCAAATGGATGTAAAGTCGGCGTTCTTGAATGGAGTCCTTGAGGAAGAAGTTTACATCCGACAACCTATAGGCTATGAGGTGAAGACGCAAGAAGACAAAGTCTTAAGATTGAAGAAGGCGTTATATGGACTAAAGCAAGCACCAAGGGCGTGGAACAGTACGATCGACAAGTACTTGCAAGAAAATGACTTCGCCAAATGCCCACATGAGCATGCGCTCTATGCCAAGATGAAAGATGGAGATATCTTGATCGTTTGCTTGTACGTGGATGATTTAATCTTTGCAGGAAATAACCAAAGGATGATCGATGAGTTCAAACAAGCGATGGCTAAAGAGTTCGAGATGACCGACATTGGGCTTATGGCGTACTATCTTGGCATTGTAGTCAAACAACTTGAGGATGGAATTTTCATCTCACAGGAGGGCTATGCGAAGGAGATCCTAAAGAAGTTCAAGATGGATGATTGCAACCCAGTCAACACACTGGTGGAGTGCGGGATCAAGTTGTCGAAGCATGATGAAGTTGAGAAAGTGGACACGACGATGTTCAAGAGCTTAGTTGGGAGCTTACGATATTTGACTTGCACGAGACCCGACATTCTCTACGCCACCGGCCTTATAAGTCGCTACATGGAGAATCCAACTACTACACACTTGAAGGCTGCAAGAAGAATTCTCCGCTACCTCAAAGGTACAATCAACTTTGGCTTGTTCTATTCAACTTCTAATGATTATAAGCTGGTTGGTTATAGCGATAGCGATTGGGCCGGAGACATTGATGATAGAAAAAGTACCACGGGCTTCGTGTTCTTCATGGGAGACACCGCCTTCACTTGGATGTCCAAGAAACAACCAATTGTCACTCTATCCACATGTGAAGCTGAGTACGTTGCCGCTACCTCCTGTGTATGTCATGCAATCTGGATGAGAAAGTTTGCTAAAGGAGCTGGGATGGCCACAAGAAGATCCAACTACAATATGCGTGGATAATAAGTCGACGTTGGCGTTGGCGAAAAATCCGGTGTTCCATGATCGAAGCAAGCATATTGACACACGCTATCACTACATAAGAGAGTGCATCACAAGAAAGGATGTACAAGTAGAGTACGTGAAGTCCAAAGACCAAGTTGCGGATATCTTCACCAAGCCACTCAAGCAAGAGGACTTCATCAAGTTAAGAAGTCTGCTTGGAATGACAAATCAAGTTTAAGGGGGGGTGTTGAAAATAAAATAAACTTGATTTTGTTATAATTATTTGGGCTTAAGAAATTATGAAAAATAAATAGCCCAATTCCGGAACATTCTAGGCAACTCTAGATTCCGGAATGTTCTAGAGATCTCTAGTCCATTTGAGCTTGGAAATACTCTAGAATTCTCCATAGAATTCTAGCACATGTACATAGCTAGGAAATGGTAGAACTCTCTAGACACTCTAGAGCTTGGCAAGCCTCCCCTATAAATATGGGATGGCATTTGGCATTTGTATAACACACAACACACAACATATCAAGCCAAAAGAATCAAAAACAAGTTTGAGTAATAAAAGTTTCTCTTCTCCAAAATCTTTCTACTCTTCAAAAATTCCCTTAGCCTAAAAGCCTCCCTCCAAATATTAATAGCAATCCTCTTCCAACACATAGCACTGTCCATTTTCATTTAGATACGTATAATTATTTTCCTAATTTTGTAGACCAAGTCATACATAACTTAAACGCGGATTGATATTTGAATGGAGAGTGGTAGTATGGAAATGAAAGTTCAACAACCATATTTAGCTGTTCCAGTACTGGCACGACGTTGGAAGATAGTAATGGTGGCATCCATGGCTGCTGGAGTTCAATTCGGATGGGCACTTCAGCTCTCTTTGTTAACTCCTTATTTACAGCTACTTGGAATTCCACACAGATATGCTTCAATTATATGGCTTTGTGGTCCTATTTCTGGAATGATTGTTCAGCCTGTGGTTGGTTACTTAAGCGACAATCTTTCCTCCACCTTTGGCCGCCGCCGGCCTTTCATTGCCGCCGGCTCCACCCTTGTCGCCGTCGCCGTCATCTTCATTGGCTTTGCTGCTGATATTGGACATGCTTTTGGTGATCCTCTTGGTACAAAAACTAAGCCTCTTGGCATTATTACTTTTATCGTTGGGTTTTGGTACCTTGATGTCGCTAACAACATGTTACAGGTAAATGAAATTAGACCTTTACTTTAATATGCTCATATTGAAATTTCTTTATATATTCTTAGGTCAATTACTAGTAATTTCTCACACAGAGTATGAACCCAAAAAATGGTAATAGTTTAGGGCGGTTTTAACCTATTTACTCTTTGTTATAGTGATGGACATGTACAGTTACCTTTGTATAACAACATCTCTATATAACAAAGCCAATTTTTTTTATATTATGTTGTAATATATGTCTTCTATAACAACACTTTACTATAACAAGTAAAAAAATTTCGGAACAAACGAGACTGTTATAGAGAGGTTTGACTATACGAGTATATGGTTTGTTGAACGAATTTTGAATGCAGGGTCCGTGCAGAGCATTCTTGGCTGATCTCTCCGGCGGAGAAGCCGGACGGATAAGGACGGGACAGTCTTGCTACGCATTCTTCATGGCGGTCGGAAGCATTCTGGGGAACGCCGCCGGTTCATATTCTCACCTCTACACCATCTTCCCATTCGCAAAGACAGTAGCCTGTGATGTTCAATGTGCAAACCTAAAGAGCTGTTTTCTGATCTCAGTAGTTTTATTGTTCACTTTAACAACCTTAGCCTTAACAACTGTGGATGAAAAACGGCTGCCACAGAAAGATCAGTTCATCAACACTGAGTATTTGGGTTCATCAGGAAAAAAAGGAGGATTGTTGTTCTTTGGAGAGATGTTTGAAGCTCTAAAGCGTTTGCCAAGATCAGTGTGGATTCTTCTGATGGTCACGGCTGTAAACTGGATTGCTTGGTGTCCATTCACCTTGTATGGCACTGACTGGATGGGCAAAGAGGTATTTATTTAGCTGTATATATACTCCGTTCTTTCCTTGAGTCGAAGGTCTATCGAGAACAACCTCTCTATCGTTAATGTAGAGGTAAGGTTTGTGTACACACTATCCTCCTAAGACCCCATCCTGAATTTATTCTGAATATGGTGCTGTTATTGTTGTTTTGGTATGTATACTCCTTTCTTCCGTTTCAATTTATGTGTCTTCTTTTCGTTTATAGTTAGAATGCCTCATTCTATATTAAGAATACCTCCATCGTTTTTAGGGGTTGTTTTGTTTATGCTTGATTAGTAATGCAGACATTAATAATATAATGATTATCTAGTAATGCAAGAATTGTGTGCAAATATTAATATTTAGTCAATCTAAAAAAGAATGACATGCTTATTTAAAAGAAATTTAACTTAATTTTTTATTTACCCTTAATAAATAATTTATATCAACACAAATGCCTATAGTTTATTTTATATTATAAATTTTAAAAATCTTTCTTTCTTTCTAACTTCGTGGCTAATCAAATATCGTCATATAAATTAAGACAGTGGGTTTAATTTAAATACTACTACTTGTTTACTTTTTAAACAAAACAATTCTTTTGGACTATTATAAACGTTAGTTTTGTTATTTTAGCATCTTTAGTCCATGTATTACTAATACAGATATTCTTGTCACGCCGCATAAACACTTAACTTGTGCATATACTCCATTATTAATTTATGAGGAGAACACAAATTAAAGGAGCAACCAAACATTAAGCTTCTTAGTTGGTTAATTTTTCTTTTGAACAGGTATATGGGGGCAGAGTTAGGGACGGGAATCTATACAATAAAGGAGTACATGCAGGTGTATTTGGGCTTTTGTTGAGCTCAGTGGTGCTATGTTTAATGTCACTTGGAGTGGAGTGTGTTGGAAAGTGGCTAGGTGGTGCAAAAAGGCTATGGGGGATTGTCAATTTCATCTTGGCTATTTGCTTGGCCATGACTGTTTTTGTTACAAAAATGGCAGACAAATCACGGCGATACGACGGCGAACTTCTGCCGCCGGATCAAGGTGTCAAGATCAGTGCCTTGCTTCTTATTGCTGTTACGGGAATTCCTCTAGCAGTGAGTTCTTTTCTGTAATTTGCTACTTTTAATACACACAATTAAGTAATGCATTTAAGTGCGTAATAGGATAAGAGTTTAACCGGATTTTGGTTCAATTAATTCTTTTTATAAATATTTTATAAATTAACAAACATATAAATCTTAAAAAAGTAAAATTTGCACTTTGAGATAATTAAAACACAATGAGTATTTGGTTACTGAGTTAACTAAAGGACGAAGAGAAAGGATTATGAAATTAGGGCTAACAACTAAAAAAGCCTTTCTAGATTTTTTGGTTTAACAATTTTCAATGAGTTGACTTTTGAGTATTTTTAAGTATTATAATTAAGAAAAGGACTTGTTAAACAATGTTGATCCAGTTTGGGGAAATTCTATGTGCTTATATCTCGTCTTGTACAGGTCCTTTATAGCATCCCATTTGCTATGGCATCTATATATTCCAGTAATGTTGGGGCAGGGCAAGGTAATTAATCCTGAAAATTCTTGTTATGATGTTAATAACAATCAGATCAAAACTATACTATTTTTTAATTTGTTTTATTCCACAGGTCTATCACAAGGAGTCATAAATCTTGCAATAGTTATCCCACAGGTAAATAACTATAACTTCCTCATTTTCTCTCTTTCTCACGTATATATTCTCGATGTCTTTTGCCTTTTCTAGTTTAAACAAATGTGACTGAGGTTGGATACTTAATTTGCACCTCTCGGTTTTCCATTTTCCTAACTTGATAAGGTTTCAATGTTCGAAATCATAATTAAGAAAAACAAAATGTATTTGTAGCCTAAGCCACAAACAAGGGCCGTGATAATGCTAAAGAAGTGGAGTGTCACGACCCGAATCTTCCACCGTCGAAATTGTGATGATGCCTAACTCTTAGAATACGAGGCAAGCCAACAGATGCAGTTTTAACATATTAATCAATAACCATAACAGTGACTAACCATAATTAAAACTAAACAATATGAAGTGCGGAATTTTTATAACAGTTTATAACTAATTCATGACTACCCAAAAGATCCGGTGTCACAATTTGCGAACTTCTAAGAATTTTCTACAAATACAAAAGAAATTCATCCGTTCTCGAAATGAAAGAAAACAGGAAACTAAGATAGAGGTAAGGGGACTCCAGGGTCTGCGAACGCCGATAGATCTACCTTGGGTCTCCTGGTGGCTTGATGACAGCAACCCAATTCTACTTACGAGGACCGACATCGAAATCTGCACAAAAAGTACAGAGTGCAGTATCAGTACAAACAACCCCATGTACTGGTAAGTGCCGAGCCTAACCTCGGTAAAATAGTGCCGAGCCTAAGATACGACAACAATACAAACCTATGTAGTTAAATCATATACGAGAAGATAATAGTAACATAGATTTAATAGATAATAACGGGAAGAGGGAGGTCATGCTGAGGGGAAATATCAAGTTCTGGAAATAATACAGTAAAGAAACAAAGTAAATATCATGCTTTGAACCAACATAAATAATAACATAGCGACATGTGCACGACATCACCCTTGATGCTTTTACTCTCATCCTTACCATAAAAAAACAACATAAACGGCACTGCATCACCCTTCGTGCATTAACTCTCTCAAAATCATGGTACGACATCACCCTTCGTGCATTAACACTCACAGAAGATGGCACGACATCACCCTTCGTGCATTAACACTCACTCACAATATCTTGCACGTTATCACTCTTCGTGCTTTACGCTCTTCCTCACCCAAACAATAGAAACAACAACATTCTGGCAAGAGAATCAACAATAACCAACCTCGTTTCAACATTTAATTTCATGATATAGATCTCAACTTGAGTCAATACTCAACCAATATCCAAAACAGGAAAAAACATGGTAAAACTCGTTTAACATGAAGAATTGACCATTTAAAGCATGAATAGTACGTATAAAGGAATACAACAGTCACAAGTATAAGACTCACTTGCATGTTATGATCCGACAACAACGTATAGATACTCGTCACTTCACCTATACAGTACTCAATAATGAAACACATAGCAAATATGGCAACAACACCAAATCTCTCAAGCTAAGCTAAGGTTAGCCACGACACTTAACTCGATTCCTCAGCCAAACTCAAGCCTCAAATACAACTTTATTTTAGATTCCACCCCCAATCCCCTCTTATCTAGACACAATTAATTGAGTATCAACAATTATTGCTAAGGGAATCAACTACAATGCACAAATTTAGTTTTCCCAAACTTTCCCCCAAAATTTCAAAAAATCGATCCTGAACCCGCTTGGCTCAAAACTCGAGGTTCGGACCAAAACCCATTCAACCACGACCCCAAATATATAATTAGTTTCAGAGTCCGACCCCAAATCGAGGCCTAAATTTCTAAAGTTGTAAAATTTCCAGTTCTCCTAAAATCTTTAATTTCTACCCTTAAAGAAAAAGATTTAGGTCTAGAAATCAAATAGGCGTTGATGGAAATTGAAGGAAAAGAGTTGAAGAACTCAAACCTATGAATTGGTGTTGGAATCCCTCTTCAAAGTCGCTCCTAGGTCGAGTTTTTATGAAAGAGTTGTGAGTTTTTGATAAAATCCCAATTCTGGTTTTGTTTTAAAAAAAAACTGGACAGGTCTTCTTCTAGTTCGCGAGACGCAGAGTCCAAGTGTCTTCGCATTCGTGAGATACCCATCGCGTTCGCGAAATACCCATCGCGTTCGCGAAGGCACTATCCCGCCAGCCTCCGCGTTCGCGACAATCGCGTTCGCGATGAGTAACTTTCCTCTCTCCCAGTTCCCATGCTTCGCGTTCGCGATCAGTGCCTCCCGTTAGCGTAGAAGGATTGCTCCCTCAGACAAATTTACACTTGGCGATCGCGAAGCACAAAATACATGCAACAACAAAACAACAGAATTCTCTAAGTCCAAAACTTCTCGAAACCTATCCGAAACATACCCGAGCTCTCGAGGCTCCAAACCAAACATGCACATAAGTCTAAAAATATCATACGGACTTGCTCGTGCAATCAAATCGGATAAATAACACCTAAAACTATGGATTTAGCATCAAAATCAATGAAATTCTCAAGAACACTTAAAGTTGTTATTTTCACAACAGAGGGTCCGAATCACGTCATCCGCTTCTCACCAAATTTCATAGCCATGACTTAAATACCATATTAAACCTATGCCGGGCTCCGAAACCAAAAAACATGCCCGATACCAACAAAATCAAATATTATTAAATTAACAATTTTCTTCAAACATTCATTCGCGGGCTAGGGGACCTCGGAATTCAATTTCGGGCATACGCCCAAGTTCCATGTTTTACTACGGATCCTACAGGACTGTCAAATTACGGTTTCGGGTCCGTTTTACTCAAAATGTTGCCCGAAGTAAACTTAAATTCAATTTTAAAGGCAAAATTTAGTATTTTCTCAAATTTTCACATAAAGGCTTTTCGGAAGCGCGTCCGGACTGTGCTCGCAAATTGAGGAGAAAGAAAATAAGGTCTTAAAGGCCTCAGAATCCCGAATTGGGTTCTAAAACACGAGATGACCTTTTGGGTCATCACGTGGAGTAACTTAATGCAGAAAAATAAGACTTAGAGCCTATCTGGCTTGGCTGAATTTAAGTAGCTTTTGAGTATCAAATGCTGAATAATACTTTTCAAGGGCGGGAGCGGGAGCTGAATTAATGAATAAGTCGTTATGTATTTGGATAGAAGTGTTGAAGCTGAAAATAAGTATGTGTTAGTGTTTGATAAAAAAAGTGTTTGATACGCAATTTTTCTATTAACATACAGACGTTAGTGTCACTAGTGGGGGGGCCATTTGATGCGTTATTTGGAGGAGGGAACTTGCCGGCGTTTGTGGCGGGAGCAGTTGCAGCTGCAGTCAGTGGTATTTTGGCACTTACATTGTTGCCTTCTCCTACTGAGCCTGATGCCAAACCTATCCCCATTTTCGCCGTTGCTTCCCAATGACAAAATACTGGACATCACGAAACAAGTTTTGATCACTAATTTTGTTTCTTCCTTTTTGTTCGTAATGCAGAATTAGAGTAACACAGTTTTGAAGGTTTTCCTTCATTTTGTAAATGGTTGTACAAAATAATGGTGTTAAATAGTACCGTTAGTATATGTTGCTTACTTAAAAGGCTGACAAGAGTCCAATTCCTCTCATTCTCTCTTTTCTTTTCCCCAATGTTATTTCTATTATGGTTTAAAGTATTTAAATGGGAAAACGGTATATGAGAAAGGGTGTATTTGGTATAATGGAAAATATTTTTCTAGAAAATATTTTTTGGAAAACAAGTAGTAATCTTATTCATTTTTTGGTGTTTGGAACACAAATTAAGGAAAATGACTTCTCAAGAATATTCATAAATAATTTAGATATAATAAACATGAACCCATAAACTTTCAAACCAAAAACCGTTCGGACCCACAAATTATAAAAACTTTCGAACCTCTAAACTTTCAAAACTGCGGAATTTCGAACCATAAACTTTATAATTTTTAAACCCCTAAACTTTCAAACGAGTCCGAAACCGAGATGATAATTTTTTGGACTTAAAGTTCTTTTGTAATGTTAAAAAAGATACATTTCTACCTATTCGCATTAATTTACTGTGAATTAGGTTAATAGAATTTGTTTCGTTAACGTAATTCGCAGTAAATTACTGCGAATTAATAATTTTTTTAAATGCAATTCGCAGTAAATTACTGCGAATTCCCGTTGAACGAGACATCTCCTCAATAACTGGGTCATATCGTTTTTTAAAGTATATTTCGCAGTAGATTACTGCGAATTACACTAATTCGAAGTAATTTACTACGAAATGGCCATTTAAATAATCCAGTCGGCTTCCTTATTGCACCCGTCCACCATTTTTATGAATAATCCCCACCTTTCTGCCCCCACCCCCACTTCTTTATATAAATAAATAAAAATTTCGGCCCCACCCAGGCTAAATAACAAGGAGTGATACACTGTTCTGTGTTTCGGGTTCAAAATTTCGAATTCCAAAAATTTACATCGAGGTATTTCAATTTACTTTATGGCGAAAATCGTCTATTTATGCATATTAGTATTGTTTAGTAGTTTGCATATGAATTTATGTTATGTTTGTGTTCTTTAATATACCCGGATTGATTTGTTTGATACCCGAATTTATGTATTATATTTGATTTATAAACCTGAAAGCATGTTGTTTTTTGTTATAAATATAAAGCCTTGTAGTGTAGTAAAATATAGTGACTTGTAACGTAGTAAAATATAGCCTTTTAGCGAAATAAAATATAGCCTTTTAGCGTAGTAAAAATGTAGAGCTTCTTAGAGCCTTGTACCATAGTAAAATATAGAACCTTGTAGCGTAGTAAGGATAACTCGATTCTACGGGGCCTATAAAATAAAGCTTTGAACCCATACATAATTATTCTCTCCAATTCAGAAATTTATAATAAGCTAAAAAAATTCTAAAAATATTGAAATTGAGAATTATAATAATTAACGATAACTCGGTGCTACCGGGCCAAAAATTGAAATCTGAAACCCATACATAATAATTCTCTCCAATTAAATAAATGAAGTCTGGAAATCATATATAATTATTCTCTCCAATATTAATTATAATTTTTAATTTAAATCTGTAAGGTAAGAAAATTCTAAAAATATTGAACCCATACATAATTCGGTGGTACCAGACTGTTTAAATCAAGTATGGAGCACCTAGATGACTATTTTCTCTAATATTAATCATAAGTAATTATTTAATTTACTAAATAACACACCCAATTAATTATGTAAAACAATTTTATTTTAATTGCGTTTGAACAACAATTTTACTTATATAGTACATCACAACCACAAACATTGACAACCTAAAATAAAAATAAACAGTAGAACTAACAAAATAACTTGACAAAGAAAACATGACGATTGACCAACAAAAATACTTAACATGTTATTCTTTAGGAACGACCGGGTAATATTCTCTCCTTCATCAAAAATAGCTTCTTTTCGATCTTCTTTTTCTCTTTTCCCACCCCCTCTCTTTTCGCCTTCAATTCTTCAATTTCTTGCTTTGATTGGTGCTCTCTATCCCACTGACCCGTACACACTCCATGAAGATAGTACAACTTATCTCTGTAGTGTTCCTGGTCACATGGTTTATCAACCCATATCTTAAAGTTGCATATAGGTACGTCGGGCTACCTATAAGACTTGTTCAAACAACCCCAATAGCGTCGTCCAACTTCTTCCCAATCACTATACATCATGGTCTTAGCTCCACATTCGCAATTCGGGGCACGAAGGAGGCGTTGAGACATTTCTTGCAGGAAACTTTTGGTATATTGAAAAACTTGATGATAGGTTGTTGTTAAGTGTTGAAAATAACTTGAAGGCGCTTTTTATTTATTGGTAATAAGTTCCAACAATACGTAGTATTATGCTACGAATTTCATGCATATTTTTCGGGAAAAAATAGCTTTTTTTCCACATGGGTTTGAACCTTTTCAAAATGACATGACAACTCAACAATACGTAGTATTATACTACGAATTTCATGCACATGTTTCGAAATTCTTTTTAGCTTTTTTCACATGGGTTTGAACGTTTTCAAAATGACATGACAACTCAATAATACTTAGTATTATACTATGAATTATATGCATATTTTTAGTGGAGAAAATAGCTTTTTTCACATGGAATTGAACCTTTTCAAAACGACTTGACAACTCAACAATACGTAGTATTATACTACGAATTACATTCATATTTTTCGAGTAAAAAATAACTTCAAATTTTAACACTAGTGTTCTTTGAAAACAATAATAAGGTGATTAGTAGAACAATATTTTTATTTAAACGGGTTAACCAAAACACAAACACTACAAACCTAAACACCTAAATAGTAGAACTAGTACAAACACTAAACAAGGCAAACACAAAGAGCAAACTACTACGCTTATCACGTAAAAGCTACTGCTTAATCAAGATCCGCTTCTGACAATTTTCTCCAACCACTCGAGTTGGTCTTCCAGCCCTTTTTTCTCTTCTACCTCATTCAGTTTGGCTTTCAACTCCTCAATTTGTTTGTTGGTTTGGCACTCTCTTTTAGCTTGCCGAGTACACCTACAATAAAGTTTATAAATTTCTTCTTTGTAGAACTTCATTCTACACTCTTCATATAACCATACATCAAATTCACACGTGGGCTTGTCTGGTTGCTCGTCACGCTTGTTCGTACAACCCCAGTAGCGTCGTCCACCTTCTGGCTACCATTTGCCCAAGCGATATTTTTCTCCACAGTAGCACCTTGGGACATAACCGGGTTGTCCAGACATTTCGTTAAGAAAAATTTTGCTTATTGTTATGTTCAAAAAATAAGTAGCGTGCAACCAAAATTTGTAGTCAGGATTTCATATAATACGCAGTAATAACAACAAATTAGTTTAAAATAACCTTTTACCGTAGTAAAATATTGAGCCTTTTATCATAGTAAAAATCAAGCCTGGAAATCATACATAATTCCATTATTAATCCTAATTTTTAATTTAATCATATTTAATTATTTAATTTATTAAACTAACACAACTAATTAATTTTGTATAAATTATATTAGACGTCATGGCCTTTTCTCCGCTCGCGCATCCCGGACCTACGAAGGATCAACTATTATTGTTGTAGGGCGACCATAGGTCCTACTATGTGTGGGAGGGACAACTGTCGTAGCAGGCTCTCCGGCCTAGGAGACCTGATGATCTTTGGAATTTTAATATTGGCCATCCTTTAAACGAGCGCATAGTACACATCCTCCAGGATGAGAAATTATATACCATTTTCTAGCTAGGACCGATGCAGCTAGATTGGTCGCTCATCACAACCTTGGTAGAGCGGTGGCGACCGGAGACACATACCTTTCATTTGCCCATAGGAGAGGCCACTATCACATTGGAGGATGTCCAGGTATTATACGGACTGCGTATAGATGGACGTGCCTTGACATTGCCCGACTAAATTAGAGGATCGTCACTTGCACAGCTGGCGGAGCTGATGGGGCAGTGGACTGGTTTTAGACCTGAGGGTCAGCATGGGGGTGTTCGCGTTGCTTTATCGGCCATCAGAGATCATATGGCAGATTTGCACCCTGATATTACCCACCAGACAAATGATCTCTGGATATCCAGGTACACACATTATGCGTTGCTCTTGCTCTTGGGTGTGTTATTCCCGGACACTTTGGGAAGTAAAGTGAGCATGCGCTTTATTCATCATATAGTAGACCTGCGTCATGTATCCCAATATAGATGGGGTGTTAGTGTGCTTGCGTACTTTTATAGGAGCATGTGCCTGGCGAGCATGGGTCCAGCGGTTGATATAGGCGGGTTTCTCCCCCTCCTACAGGTGAAAAAATTTCTGAATACTTTGTTCTTTACTTCAAATTCGATATCGTTAAATGACATATAAATATTACATCAACATTTTATATTAGGTTTGGGCCTGGCAGCGGATCATGCCGTTCAAGCCACCTATACCAGCACTTTCGCCCGGTAAGCATTATCCATTTATCCCCCTAGCCATCAGGTGGATTGAGCGGCGTTGGCTATACCGAGGTAATGAGGCTCACCATAATCTCCCCCTCCTAAGGGATGTCTTAGATATGTTGGTGGACAGACATGTAAATATGTACCTACAGTTGGTTTTCCCTAATTTAGTTGTGTTTTGTATACTAACATTTATGTTATTATTTGGTAGTTCATATGTATGCCATACATCATCGAGTTGCTTACTGAGCTACCAGCTTGTTGCTCACTAGACCGGCTTATTTGGAGAACCTCCATCCCGATGATATTCTGAGATTACGTTGAGTGTCATGCCATGGAGCATGTCCTTCGACAGTTTGACCGGCCCCAGACTATACCGAGAGAGCCTGTATGGGTTGCCACTCACTATTAGCACGACGATCGTAGCAACATGGACGAGCAGTATGCGGAGTGGCTACAACAACAACTAGTTGGTTGGGACGAGCAAGCTAACCGTATTCCACCACCACCTATGATATTCCAGGAGGGAACTATTCATTTGTATCCTGTGTGGTACCGCCGTCAGACCCGATTGATGATCGGGAACCCTGTGCATGTATTGGGCGATTGTTACATACCGTACGCCGTCATGTACGAGGCACATGTGTATTTTTTCGGTTTGTTAATATGTTATAATATTGATATAGCATTATATAAGTAGTACTTTAAATGTTTCATTGGCTATTGTTCCTCATCGTTTCTACCAGTTCGGACAACAGACGCAGCATCGTACCAACATCCCTGAGTTGGTTTACTTTGGCCGCCAGGTAGAGCAGATGGCTCAGCTAACACTGTTGCAGGCGAGAGAGATGCCGAGAGGTTGGATCATGAGGCTCAGTATGCAGCGCCAGAGGCGTACCAGCGGGGTAGGCCGGTCCCACGAGGCAGGGCTACCCCACGACCCAGGGGTGCCAGACGGGGCCGCGGGGGATGACGAGGAGGTGGTCAGCAAGGTGGCAGTGAGGTACTTGTCGACCCACCTGCAGAGGGACACGACGAGGCCCTTGGGCTTGAGGGGCTTGGAGATCATCAGCAGTGTTATATGCCTCGTGCAGACGAGTCTTCTAGTAGCATGCCTTCGTTTAGCCTTCAGTTATATTTGCCAGTATCACAATTCACCCCGTCAGGAGCATTGTCGATCATGGGTTCATTTAACATGAATGTAGAACAGTACTTCGCATGTACATCTTCCACCGCTGACAATCGGCCAATCCGTGACGTGGATGGCGGGTGCATGTTGAGTTATCCCCCATCCCCGGCAGTTCAGGTGCATCTATCATATGCGGCGGTATGTTAATGTTACTTTAGAATTTCAATTTTTTTTTCTTTTCCTTAATATGGCATCAATGATTAGTTTTTAATTTTCTTATGAAGTCTTCGTCGCAGCCCATCTTCGAGGCAACTACAGTAGGTGATGATCACATCAAGGATACATATTCCTAGGAGGCTGAGGAGACCACAGTGAGTAAATAAATTATTACTTAACACATATATCAAACTAATACTGTTTTCATATGCTAATTTGTTACTTGTTTTGTAGGTTGTTGACGACCTTACGATCTATTCTACCGATCCTGCCAGTTGTGGTGTCGATGCGGCTGCCCATCCTCTGATAAAGAGGCGGCTAGATGATGATGATCCAGATAGCGCACCCGACCGACAGGGGATGCAACTCAGGCCAACGGCGACACTAAAGCACACTGGCTGCAGGATGCATTGATTTATTTTGTTTGTAATTTATGTAAATAGTGCATTATGTAAATACTATTAATAATTATATGAGAGCAAAAACTTTATTTTAACTTAGTTTGAACAAAAATTTTACTTAAAGTACATCATAAACACTAATATTGACAACCTAATATAAAAACAAACAATACACCTAACGAAATCACTTGACAAAGAAAACATAAAGATACATTAAAACAATGAACACGTAATGCCATTGCTTAGTTAGTACCGCCTAGTAATCTCTACTTCATCTACTGGAACTTTTTTCCCAATTTTTTGTTCTCTTCTTCCACCGCCTTGATCTTCTCCTTCAAATCTTCAATTTCTTGCTTGGATTGGCGCTCTATTTGCCACTGGCTCGTACACACATCTTGAGGATGATATATCTTGTCCTTGTAGTATTTTTGTTCACATGGTTCGTCAACCCATACCTTAAAATTGCATATAGGTACGTTGGGCTACCTATAAAACGTGTTCATACAACCCCAATAGCGACATCCAGCTTCTTCCCAGTCATCATACATCATGCTCTTAATCCCACATTCGCATGGGGTTCTTTGAGACATTTCTTCAGTTACGTCTTGGTTTATGGAAAAGCTAGATTAAAGGTTGCTGTTAAGTGTTGAAAATAACAAGAATACGCTTTTTATTTATAGGCAATATGTTGAAACAATACGCAGTGATATACGAAGATTTACATGCACATTTTTTGAGGCAAAAACAACTTTTTTCACATGGGTTTCCTCCTTTCAGGAACGACATGACAACACAACAATACGTAGTAATATACGATGATTTACATGCATATTATTTGAGGCAAAAACAACTTTTTTCACATGGTTTTCCCCCTTTCAAGAACGACATAACAACTCAACAATACGCAATAATATACGACGATTTACATGCACGTTATTTACGGCAAAAACTGCTTTTTTTACATGGTTTTCCTCCTTTCAAGAACGATATGACAGCTCAACAATGCGCAGTAATATATGACGATTTACATGCACATTATTTGAGGAAAAAATAGCTTTTTCACATGGTTTTTCTCCTTTCAAGAACAACATGACAGCTGAACAATACGTAGTAATATTGGAAATTATAACAGCATTTCAACAATATTTTTGTTGGAAAAGGGGAAACACAAACACAAACACGATAAATGTAAAGATACAAACAGAACAACTGATAAAAATGCCATACAAGTTAAACATAAATTTAAAGTACTACGCTTATCACGTAAAAGACACTACTTAATCATGATCCGCTTCCTACAATTCTCTCCAACCACTCGAGTTGGTCTTCCAGTCTTTTTTTATCTTCATCTACCTCATTCTTCAACTCATCAATTTGTTGGTTGGTTTGGCGCTCGTGTATCACTTGCCTCGTACAAGCACAATGAAAATCATAAATGCGCTCTTTGTAACGCTTTTGTCTACACTCTTCATCAAACCATACATCAAATTCACATGTGGGCTTGTCTGGTTGCTCGCCAAGCTTTTTCGTACAACCCCAATAGCGGCGTCCACCATCTGGCCACAATTTGAACATACTGCATTTTTCTCCGTAGTAGCACCTTGGGACATAAACGGGTTGTCCTGACATTTCTTAAAGAGAAATTTTGCTGATTGTTAAGTGCAAAAAAAGTAGCGTTCAACCGTTATTTATAGTCAATATTTCATACAATACGCAATATTATACTACGATTTACGTATTCAATTATTCTGAAAAAAATTGTTTTTTTCACATGCGATTTTCAGCTTTTCCAGGAAGACATGACAACGCAATAATACGTAGTATTTAACTGAAAATTACATATTTAGCATTTCACATGCTTTTCCAACACAAACAAGTTTAATATTGGAACAACCATATCAAAATATAACGTTAAAAAATAAGATAAAATTTGGAATATTCTTTTATTTCATTAAATTGAAACTTACGCAAGTTCAAACATGAATATAAAAAAAATCAAAATGAAATACTAGGGGTTTCCGTGATAGTTGGGTACGTTAGACGAACTTGTACCGGGATTACCACCGCCTCGCACACTGGCTGAAGGACATTTATGACAGCCGTGTCCTGTTTGCGAGCATATGCCACATTTATGCGCATAAACTGTGTCACCAACATCCATTTGGTTTCGTATGAGCATTCTCTTTTTCAGTTGTAACTTGCGCAAATAGTCCTTGTTACATACCATCTTAAAAGGTTCTGGCAGCCAATAATGCTCAACACCTAATGGCTGCAACTTTCCACTATATGTGTCTACATATGAAGCAACACTGTATTGTCTATCAATATAGTGTGTTGCTCCATATCCAACTTGCTGAAAGCACTTCAACGCATGTGTGCACGAAATGTGGTAGATGGCCCATTTTCCACACGAACACAACCTTATATTTTCATTCACCATATGTAGATTATTCCTATGGTGTCTGCTGATAGATGTCTTAACTTCAAAAATACCCCGTTCGTGATCGTACTGATGAAATGAATGCCATTATGCTCGCCTCCTCGACCTTTCAAATCTTCGCATGGGTAATGGCATAAATTCAAGACCCCGGTCCATCAATGCTGAGGCAGCTGCATGCCTTTCAACAAACCTCTCCGCGCTCTGTTTGCATGTCATACGAACCATGGCAGTGACATGCAATCCACGGGCAGATTTCAGCAAGCCGTTGAATGACTCCGACATGTTTGTAGTCAAGGCTCCCCATCGTCTGCCGCCATCAACATGCATTATTCACATGTGAATCTCATGCCCCATGAACGAAGTGTAGGCTCTTGGTTCTATCTGCCGGATCGCTTTCATATGCCTACTGAATTTGCATTGCTGGTGCTCAGTTACAGCCATCCACATTAAGTCATGCAAGGTCTTGTCGTAAAATTTCTTCTTAAAATTGGCCATCAGGTGCCGCACACAATAATGGTGGTATGCATATGGTTCCTGCCATGCAGGCAAGTGACTCACAGAACTTAAAATACCACCATGCCGATCAGATATTAGACAAATACGTGTACGCTGTTTGACAGCGTGCTTCTTCAAGTGGTACAAAAAAGGGTTGACGTCTATTCGCTTTCGTTGGCACATATGGCAAAGGATAATGGCAACATTTTCCCGTTGGCATCTACAAAAACTACAATCAAAAGCTTAATATCATACTTTCAATAAACATGGGTACCGTCTATGGAAATAACAGGACGACAATGCACAAAACCATCAATTTCCGGTTTAAATAACTAGAACAAATAGTTGAAAATATATTCGGGTCCGTCCGGACTCCGCTCACGCCCCCATTCAACAACAGTGCCGGGGTAAAAGTGCTGCAATGCGGCCATGTACCTGGGTAGATTTGAAAAAGACTTATCACAATCGCCATAAATAAGTTCAAAGGCACGTTTGCGACCGAGATATGCCTTTCTTTTAGTTACAGTAAAACCATACTTCTTATGGACGACTCTGTACACTCTTTAATCTTGTACCTAATGGACACTTCCAAATATGGAATCAAGATAAGAGAAATCAAGTCGACATCCAAGTTGAAGTGATTCTCATTGTATGTGTCCATTTCACATCTGTGCTCGCTAATAAATTTACCCACTTTCCACAAACCTGATTTCTTCTTGGTGGCACGCAACATCCAGTGACAACCCATAAAAAATCTACGGCATACAACCTTCCATTTATCCGTAGTTGACTCAACTACAGTTATCTCACCGCACTCTTTTATGTTGTATATGTTTATAGCCCTAATTAGGCGAGCTTTATCTGGGAAATACATGCCCTTAGTCAAAACAGATGGCCTGGACTCATCCCACATTTGTGTCCGAATTTCATCATCTTCTCTTGTGAGGGCATCCACGTTTAGCATACTTGGAAAATTATCAAGGTAGAGGATATTCCGCTCATGAAATGACACATGAGACTCGTACACTCTAAGTCATACGGGGGGTGGAGGCACATGCTCCCTCGCGAGTTCAGGTTCATCATTCACTTTCTCCTCCTCATTACCAACCTCAATGAAGGGTGTGTCATCCCCGGAGTCATCCGGATTATTGTCGTAGTCACTATCATCTTCCTGACTCTGCGCATCAGCCAAATCATGAGTAAATACGTCATCTATGGGAAGCCGCATGAGGTCAGGAGCTTCAAGAAGCTGGTTTTCACTGCACAAAAAGAACAACAAGATAAGTTACCTAATACTCCGGAAAAATACTTTAGATATAGCTATATCACTTTACTTACAAGTCGTATTGTCTTGACAATTCATGTTGGTGATGACTCCCAGATGGATCACCGTGATCCTATACTCCAGAACTAGGAATATTCTAACTAGGGGTCGGCTCATAACTCGTAAAATTCATATCCGGACGGTATCCCCTATGAAAAATATGACCGTTAATACAAATAAAATTCAAATGTAAAATAAACATTGCAAAACCATAGCAAAATTGAAGTTTACTAGTCCTCTTGTTGATTATATAAAGTCGATAAATTATTTTGTGGCTGCTCATTTGTCGATGGTGATAAGTTTAAATCAAAGCAAGCTCTTTCTTCACCAATCTGTCCGGCAAAAAAATTCTCCAGAATAACAACCCGATGACTAGGATCTATCCCTTCTATGCACGCCCTCTTCCACCTTGACGTACATTTTCTATAATTTTATTATAATAAATTCCATGTATTCCTCCGGAATCCGCAAAAAATCTCTAAGAGTCTCATCATCGATGTTAAACTCCGAATAATAAGCAAACCCCTGCGGAGTCACTGAATACAGAAATCCATCGGTTACTTTGAAGTTAACCGAACGTCTCCTCTCTTTTATTTTCTTACGTAACAACGATACCAATGTATCGTACTCCATATTAAGCGGCAATTTAACGTGACATTGTGGAGGTGAACTGTACCTCACAGAGTTATTCTCCAGCACAACCTCACCACCCCAATATAGAGAAACGCTTATTTTTTGCACTTCAGACATTATAAAAAAGATTGATAAGAAGAAGAGAGAAGTTTATTGAATGAATGTTCATGAAAATCAAACGCCTATAAATAAAGAAAGTTCGAGCTCGGGGCATAGAATTTTTCAAATGAATTTACAATAAAATACTGCGTTTTATATTTTTGAATTATTGTTGTTGTGTCAGTTAAAATACTTAGGTGGGGCAAAAAAAAGGGACAATTCGCAGTAAATTACTGCGAATTGCTAATTCGCAGTAATTTAATGCAAATTGTTCCTTTTTTTGGCCTGGCACAGATTATTAATAAAAATAAAAATTTAAAGGGTTCGCAGTAATTCACTGCGAATTGCATTAACAAATGTTTTTTTTATCAATTCGCAATAATTCACCGAATTATGTTAACGGAAAATATTCCATTAACCTAGTTCGCAGTAAATTAATGCGAAACAGGTAGAAACGTAACTTTTTTTATCATTAAAAAGAACGTTGAGTCCAAAAAATTGTCATTTCGGTTTCGAACTTACTTTCAAACACATAAACCTCCAAACTCATAATTTTGGAACTAGTAAAATTTCGAACCTTTAAAGTGATAAATAATAAAATTAAAACTAAAAAATATATTTAAAATTTTTTTTCTGGGAGGGGGAGGGGGGTTGGGGGGGGGGGACAGTAAAACGAAATAAAATAGAAATATAAATTACAAAATTTTTTTTTGTGCGGGGCAGGGGTCAGTAGGTATATGTGTGCGTGTGGGGGGGGGGGTGGTGATGCAGAAAGATGAAAAAAAATAGAATTTTGAAATTGTGAAAAAAGGGTGAAAATAATATTTGTTTTTGCCGGGGAAGGGGAGTAGTGACGGATGGGTAGTAGGGTGGGTGGTAATGGAAAAACTGAATTTTTTTTTAAAAAAACTTTTTTTTGAAGAGGGGGTGGGGTGGGCTGGTAAAGGTGGGGAAGGTTGAGATGAAATTTAAGGAAAATATTTTCCGGCATTTGGAGGAAAATGAATTGATAAGAAAAATATTTTCCAAAACATTTAAGCCAACCAAACATGATAAAATAAAAAAATATTTTCCGGAAAATGTTTTCCATACCAAACACACCCAAAAAAAGAAAATTAGCACCCAACTAAGAAAGGGTTTAACTTCTATGTATATACAATGTAATTTATCATTAAAATGTAACTAAAGATAATAACTATAATTAGCAAATCAACTTAGTAATCCAAAAAAATAAGACGAATAAATTCTTATAGTAGGTTAAATTGTACTGGTTATACAAAAGTTCATTTATACTATACTTTCAGTGATAAAAGGGCAAGAATTCTTGGATGGGTTTCTGGATATCAATTTGTTAACTCCTTTTTTTCCCCTCAATTTATGTGATGTACCTTTCATTTTATGTATTACACGTTTTAGACCATACAATTTAAAAGCCTTTATTATATATATATATATATATATATATATATATATATATATATATATATATATATGTGTGTGTGTGTGTAATTCATATATAAAAAATATGTACTCGTATATGATCATTGTATAATTTATGTTAACCAGTAAATTCGACCAACATTTTGGTAAAAGTTCCTAAAGAAAGCCCCAAGTGCCTAGACAGAAAAAAAAACTAAAAATGAAACTTAACATGTAATCATTCTGCTATTTAAAGGAAAAGTTGGCCAGTTCCGCGCGGTTAGAGATAAAGTTCAATCTCTATAATTTGGGATATCAGTCTCCATTAGTTAGGATAGCTATGTCCTGTCAGCTATATTTTAAGAAACGGAAAAGGATCAAAACTGCCCCTAGACTATTCGCTTGTTTAAAAATACCTTCCGTCCACTTATTTTATAAAAATTGCCCTCACCGCTAAAAATCTGGCTCATTCATACCTCTAACGTTAACTTTTCGGTCCACTCATACCCTAAATAATAACAACCCTATTTTGATTAAGACAAAATTTATTATCTTATGTGTTTATTTCCTATTGGCTTAATTTAATAATTAATTTAATATTTCTTATTAAATTAATTTTCTAAGTAAAATCAGGTACTCTTTGAAATTAATGCTTCATTGTAAGATTTTATGATTTAATAAATTATTGCTCTGCCAATAATAACGATCATCGAGCATTTGCAACATTTTTTGTTGTATATTTCCTGACAACTCTGCATCCAATTTTAATTATATCACCGATTTATTTGGTCTCTGATCAGACCTCGACCTTTTTCTTCTTCATTGACTCATCATAGTTTGAACATCCGACCATATCCATAAATTAAGCTATCGTACGGGGATGCTCTTCAGGTTATATCAATACCGCCAATTTTAAAAAAGAGACGGTTAAATCAAGAGAAATATTTGAAACCATATGCCCGAGAATATGAGAGAATACGACTTATTGGTGAATGTGACTGTAATAAATACTTGATTGAGCTTATTGTATAAAGCAGTAAAGTGTAAAATAAAAAAATTGATGATGAATGGTATTTCTGTGATGGAAAAAAGTAGGAGTATTGATGTGTACATTTAAGGGAGAATAACCTATTAGACACTTCTACTTGTCCCGCTTTGTCATTCCGGTCCCGATACTTTATGAAGTTTCATCTAGACACTTTTACTCGTTTAAAAGTAATATTATAAACCTGTATGACTATGCGTGTTCCTCAATCGCTTTGCTGTATTATCCATGTCACATAAAAATATTCCACGTCATTATTTTTCTTCACAAAAAATATTTTAAAAATTGATTTCTGAAGTACATCGTTTTTTCTCCCTCAGAAGCACCTTCAGGCCTTCTTTTTCAATATCAGTCATCTGCCATTTCATCTCCCATTCTCTTTTAGTTGTGAATCAAAATCTACCATTCTCTTTCTCATATTTGCAAAACTAGATCTGGCATTTTTCATAGAAACCCAACGGACATTCATTTTGTTCGCTTATATTAAAATTAGATAAAAAAAAATTCAACTCAAACTTTATAAATTCTCTGCACAATATCTTTATATCTTAACCTGGATCGCCACAAGAGCCGCAAAATCATCGGGTATGAACACGATTGCTAGTATAGCGGCTACTAAAATAGGAAGTGCCGCCGATGCCGAAGCAGAAGGCAAAAAACACGCGACCTTCTCTAGCAAACTAAGCAGCCCCAGTTCTTTGGCATTTGAAAATACTCCTAACTTCTCTATAGAAGACAACGTAAAGCCTAGTTCTTTAGCCAGGTTTCTCCACAATGCTCAAACGAACTGGTCAACACACCTCAGTTTTCTTACTCATGAATTTAGGTATTGCTTTAGGCATATGTATGAAAGAGATGTACAGTGTGTGGGGGGGGGAGGGGGATGGACGAGAAAGAATGAAAAGCGGGGAGGGGGAAAAAGACCTCAGTGGAGGTCGAATATTTGTGTAAGAATAATATGTTTTTTTCATATTTTTATTTTTTAGTTGGAATCATCAAAGTTACTCGCCTTTTAGAGCGTCCAGTAACGCATTTTACCCAAGCCAGCAATGCATATGCCACATATTCTTGGTTAACGGTCAGAGAGATTTAAAATAATATATTTTAAAAACTACGAGTGTTTAGATGAAACTTCGTAGAGTATCGAGATCGAGATGAAAAAGTAGGACAAGAAGTGTTTATTAGGCTATTCTGCCTACATTTAATATACAAAGAAATAGGAAGAGGAAGGTGATTGACTATACGAGAGAGTTTTGTTTGCTTAGGTAAAAAATGGGTGTATGCGAGTTCTAGTTGGTGGAATAGTTTTTAAAAGAAAGAGGAGAAAGAAACGGAGGAAAAGGGTCTTAGAATTTGCATGAGTTTATTTTAATTTAGGTGAGTCTTAAGTTAGGACAATTAATGGGACGAGAATACAAGAAAATTAATTAAGTTTGTTTTTGCATAACACGATCTTTGAAAGTTGTATGACGTAAAGTATTGGTGAAAAATATTTTTAATTGTGTGAAAATAAAACTTTAATGATATTTATAGTGATTATTCAAATAGAGTGAAAGGTCTAAAAAGGATGAGAAGAACAAGAAAAATATGACGCACACACGCTAGAGAGGGGGGGTGAGGGGACGATGGGGGGGAGAGATTTTTTGAGATCGGGGGTATTATTATATCAACTCCAATCTAGGGAAAGTTTTCACCTTTTTTACCATTATGACATGTGAAAATTAACTAAAAGTTTTTTAATCTAAAATGGCCGTTAGTCCTAAGGGCATTCTTGAGCTGAATAGATAACAGTGAGGGCAATTTTTACAAAAACGTGGGCGGAGGGTATTTTTAAACTTAAGCGAATAGTCTAGGGCATTCTCAGTCTCATACTTTAATTAGTATACACCTGTGATATATGTTTATATGAATCTTTAATATCTTACAAAGTTTTTCTATCTGGCATTTGGGGCATGATCATTACTTGATGAACCGGGTTCATCAGCATATGCTCATGAGAAAGTTCAGGTATGTTTCTATACTTTGCACAATTAGAAAGATAAAATTGCCAATCATGAACAGAAGTCCTAATTATACCAAACTTTCAAAAATTCTATCCGTTGAGCATTGAACCAGTTTCATTATCCTAGGAGTCTAACTAAAACGGAATTTTTTCTTAATAACTAGCGTCACTCATTAATCTCTAAATAGACCGGAATTTTCATTTGATTAGACTCCTAATTGACCACTGAAAGTTGCCGTTATAGGTTTAATCATGATCCCTCTTTAAATACCCTCCACAACTCTCCCATCACTCATAACGGTCATTCACTTCTCCAATACTTCTGATAATCCCCTTTTCTTCTCTAAAAATTCCCAAAAGATTTCCAGAAATACTCCGCCATAACTAATCCGTAAGACAATCCTAGAACTCTCCCACCTGTTTCCCAGAATACCTCATCATCAACACCTCCGGTTGAAACCCAAAACCCAAATTTCGTCGGCAAAAGATGTTAGCCAGAAAAACTGTAGCATCCGACTCTCTCAGAAAATCTTTGAACGAGAAACTAAAGGCCAGTCAAAGGAAAGAGGTTTGAACTGAAGAATATGACTCAAGATCTGAGCCTGAAAAGTTCATCTCTGCTAGTGAAGGTGAAGAATCTAGGTCTTCTGACAATGACAAGAGTCAAGAAACCCCAAGTTAGGTAAACACCAGTTTTGTATTTTTTGATGTAGCAGATAAGGAAGATAGTACGCTTGTGTTGGTGGGTTCAGTGAGAAATGTTGAAGGGGCTGAGTCTATTAGGAGGAAAAAAAGAAATGAAATGGGAGGTTCTTGCTATATGTGGTGGTGAAGAAGAAGGTGGCTAAAGTCATGGGGAAGCGGATCAGGAGAGGCTGCTGAGGGACTTGTTCAAATGAATAAGCAACAAGAAGAACATGGTTCTTGTGTGGAGGATACTTTAGCAGATATTCTAAAGAAAGTGGGGGCCAATTATGACCTAGAGAAGCGCAAGGCATCTTCACAAAGGACCCCAGTTTCTCCTAAACCCTCAAAGAAAATCAAAGTAACACCTCCTAAGACTGCTGCTACTTGTATACCTAGGAGAAGAGCCACAAGGAGCAAAATAAGGCAAAGTGTGGCAGAACTACAGGAAGCATTAGAGAAGAGTAGGAAAAAGAAGAAGGAAAAGGGAAAAGAAAAGGTAGTGGAAAGTTCTGAGGCTATTGAAGAAGAGGAGGAGTAGATGGAACTGATCCATCAAGAGAGAGGTACAAATGTGGAGGTTCCCACTGTCAAACCAAAAAATAACCAAGACTCCTACGAAAAAATCTTCAAAATCTGTACCTGGTGAACCTTCTTTGGCTAGAAGAACTAGGTCTGCAGTGAAGGGAAATCAAGTGAAAATTACTAAAGAAGAAGATGAAGAGTGGAGTGGAGAAGAAGAGGTGGAGGATTCTGAACATGAGCAAGATCATTTTGTCATTTTTAGCAGGGGGAAGATATTGAAGGGGAGGTTGCTGAAAGGGTTGGAGGAGCCAGGCATGCTTAGGTTATTGGACTGCATAGGGTTGGAAGGACATGGTACTTCAGATGGATGGAAGACTAGCCATAAGAGAGATGATTGAATTCATGGCAAATGGCTCTGTGAAAAATGGGCTAGTGACCAGTGTGGTGAAATGTGTGAATGTGAAGTTTGATGCACATGAATTGGGCAATATTCTAGACATTCCAAGTGAGGCATATAATGATTACACCAGGAAAAGGTGGCCTTGTCTAGATGATCTGCCACAACATTCCAAATCGCCAGGAACTTTTATGATATAAAGGATGCTGAAGAGGTGCGTGCGGCAAGATTTTTTCAAAAGAGTGAAATGAAGCCAGAGCATAAAGTGATCTTTGAGTTTGTGAACAAGTGTCTGCTACCTAGACAGGAGAGGATGCACACTTCAAATTACATGGACCTGGTTTTCATGGAGTGTCTTGTGAGGGGTAAGCAGATTAACTGGCATGCTTTCATAGTCATACTGTTGGATGGAGTCATCAATGGTGCAAAGGCTCATGCTAATCTTTATGGATTAATTCTAACAACTGTACTTGACAGGCTGAATGTTCCTTTGAAGAAATGGGAAATAGCCTCCAGTAAGGAGCACTTTGGAATCAAGACTCTTCAGGCTTGTGACTATCTGCTAAGTGTAGCCCCTGTTGAACCTGGTTCATCAGTAAAGACTCAAGTGAATAGCAAGGTTAGGGCTTTGGTTCAAGAATGTGGGACCAAAGATGCTGAGATTGCTAGGCTTCAGGCTCGTGTGGCCGAGTTTGAAGAAGAAAGGAATGGTCTGAAAGCAGAACTAGCAAAACAAAAGGAAAAAAAGTGAAGGGATGCTACAAACAAGGCTCAACCTACTCCAATCCCAACCCTCTTGTTCTTCAAAGCCTTAGCCCTATTTCTCCTTGTTCTGAATTAGTTCAGTTACCCCTCAATGACCCAAGTTAGGGATTTTTCTTGTTTTTGCTCATGGTTGGTTGTTTTTGTTCTTTCTTTTTGTGGACTGTCTTGTAGAAGCACTGCCTTATCAGTGACAATCTGCATTTATCTTGTTTTATGATAATTATGTTCTTAATAGTTATTTTTGTCAAGTTGATTTTTGATTAATTAAAGCATGTTTTCACTTGCAGTTGCCCCAGTGGCCATGAGTAATGATCAATATTCTGGGATTCACATGTTTATGCAACTTTTCGATGATGCCAAAAGGGGAAGATATTGTGCTTATTGTGTCTATTTTCTGAACAGTGATGTTTATGACCCAATTAAATCTGGCCCTTAATGATAAGTTAAATTTTTCAAGTGATGATATTTTAGCTAAGTTCCACAGGTTCTCTGATTAGTAAAAGCATAAAGTTTGTCATTATCAAAAAGGGAGAATTTGTTGGCCCAAGATCAGTTGAAGTTTTGAATGATTACAAATGAACTCAGTGAAGGACCAGGTCCATCTTAGGAGACACAGTTGTTATGGCTCATGCACATGAGATGCACGTGAAGAAGATAAGACCTTGGAGATCAAGCAGCAATATCTTCTGAATATTCTCTGAACTGATCGAAAAGATTGCATATGGGATAAGGAGAAGATTTATCCTTATGAGAAGAGAACACATCCGGACAAGGGTTGGAGTCTGGATTGGTCTAGGACTCAAACTCAATGGAGGATCAGAAATTGAGTCAGAATCCAACTCTAATTAGTAATATAATAAATAACTGAGCTGTTCTCTTTTACATGCATGCACATACACTGAAGTTAAGCAAAATAGAGAGCAAAAGAGCAAGGCTAGTTTGCAAGAAATTTATGTGAGATCAACCGTGCACGCCTGTAGCTACTTGAACAAGATAGAAGAACCAGTTCCATTGTGTTTATTCTTATTCCAGTTCAATTGTAGTAGGTGATTTAAAATTTGTTCCTTTCCAGCTTTCTTAGAAGCAATTGTATTAGGTACTTTGAGTATTTAAGTTAGAGTTAACTTGAAACTGTCGCAACATTTGAGGCTGTGTGCCACACTAGGATTAGAGTTAATCCTTAGGTTTTCAATAGTTTTGTAAATGTTGTTTTTGGCTCATTGAGTTTTATGGATGTTTTGGAAAATCCTACCGAGTAGTATGTCATGGTTTTTTCACCTTTTGAGCTAGGTTTTTTCCACTTAAAAATCTTTGTGTTATTTTATTTTCTATATTTTAGATCCTCAAACAGTAGTAGTTAGAACACCTAGAAGAACCAGGTTCTTCTAGATAAAAAATTGGGTACTACACAATTCACCCCCCCCCCCCTCTTGTGTGGTATTGATGTTTGGAACATAAATTTATTTATACTGTTCTGTTCTATACTGTTGAACTTTATATTTTATTTAACCTCAGTAGTGCCTGGACCTTCCTCATCACTACCCGACCGAGGTTAGGCTTGGCACTTATTGAGTGCCGCTGTGGTGTACTGATGCCCTTTTCCGCGCATGTTTTTCATGTACAGATCCAGGTACGTCGACTCAGTCCTACCACCCGTGAGGCGACTGCTCTAGAGAGTTCGAGGTATATATGCTGCATCCGCAGACCGAGGAGTCCCTTTTTATTCTATATTTTTAACATGTGCCCCTTATGTATTTCTTTTTCCTTGTTGGATATTCTTGTGTTACACACTGTTAGATATTCATAGGCTTGTGGTTCCGTGAATTTTTGGGTTTTGGGATAGTTTATTAGATTTTGAGAAGTTGTATTGTATATGCTGAGCATCATTTTAAATATTTTTCATTCGGTTATTTTTGGCTTTTGATTATTTCTTCCGCATTTGTTAGGCTTACCTAGTCGTAGTGATTAGGTACCATCACGACAGTTCGCGGAGGGCAAATTGGGGTCGTGACATCGAAGTTGGATATCTCAGCAATGGCATTATTCTTTCTCGACAAAAATACCTTTAGTATCTTCTCGCCATTACTCACATGGAAAATGCCACATATGTCAAGTCTCTTATGGCTAGCACATGCAACCTACAATTGAAGAAGGTGAACCGTTGGTTGATCCACAGATTTACAGGAAAATAGCGGGGGCTTTACAATATGCTTGTTTAACTCGCCCAAACAGGGCTTTTGCTGTAAATAAATTGTGCCAATTTTTATCTGCACCAACAACCACTTATTGGACAGCTTGCAAGCGTGTTCTTTGATATGTCAAAGCCACCTTGCATCAAGGACTATTCATTTCTCATTCAAGCAGCTCCCACCTTTAAACTTTTTATTATGTTGATTGGGCGGGCAACACGGATGGCAAGAGATCCACAAGAGGTTTCACTGCGTATTTAGGACCAAACTTATTTTCTTGGTCAGCTAAGAAACAACCAATAGTTGCTTGATCATCGACCGAGGCTGAGTATCAATCTGTTGCCAATACAAACACATAATTAATTTGTATTCGTTCCCTTCTTCAAGAACTCAAACAACCAATACATAACCCCATAATCATCTGGTGTGACAATGTTGGAGCTTCATATCTAGCAGATAATCCGTGTTCTAAAGCTCGAACGAAGCATGTCAAAGTTGATTTTCACTTTGTCAGAGAACAAGTCAAGGCTGGTCATACATCTGTGCAGTTTATAATCCTCAATGGACCAATTGGCAGACATTTTTACTAAACCTTTGTCCACCAGCCTATTTGAACAGATCAAAGGCAAGCTAAGTATCTTGGACAAACCTTCTTAGCTTGAGGGTGAGATGTTAGAGATAAAGTTCAATCTCTATAAGTTAGGATAGGTATCTCCATTAGTTAGGATAACTATGTTTTGTTAGCTATATTTTAGGATACATGATTGTTCTATTAGTTACCTTATCTCCTTAGTCTTCAGTAGTGTGTTGTTGACTATTGTATATATATTCAACAATGTATTCAATAGAAAATCATTGAATTATCTCAACATTATATCTCATAGCACAAGCAAGCAGTACTCCCCCTAAAACACCCCTCTCTAACGGTCACATTTTCAAGATTTCATTCTAACCCCTACCCCCGACAAACCCCCTTCTCTTATTGGGACAAATTCTATTTATTTCGAATCAAGATTCTTTAGGAAAACCCAATTTCTCTCACTTGATACAAACATCACATTTCATTGAAATTCTTGTCTATACTTTATCATCACATTCGAGAAATCCTCTATTATTCGAGGATTTATCCATCAGTCATTGTCAGGAGGAAGATCCACTTATTCCATCCTTTATTGAGTGAATCATTCTCCATATTTACTTAAATGCCATTTATTGTTGTTCATTAAATATTGTATGCTACATTAATGTTCCTAAATTTTCAGAACATTTATTACGTGATACTGCTAACATCCGTCCAGATCTATGTAATATCTATTGCTTTTTTATAACTAAGACATAAGGATATTATTATTAGTCAAGATTAACCCTTGTTCACATAAATTTAATTATTTGAACCAAGATTTATATTTTGGTCAAAGTTTTGGCGACATCTGTGGGGATTTCTTAGTCAAATTTTTTGTTTCCTCTAGATCTGCAACTAACACAGGTGACTAACGTCATAAAACCCAATATTTCCTTTATTTGTGTGTGCAAAACTATACATGGTAGGTAACCGACAAAAAAGGGTGAGGATAGAAAGTGACTTCCCAACAAACCTCAGGAATGCCATTAACAAAATCTGCGAAATGGCAGGTGAAGATACGACCCCCAGTATGTCCCCTAGGCAAGATAGATCATTGCCCCCACACTGCAGCATAACAAATCCCGTGGTAAATAAGCCTCCGCATATGTAGAGGAAGGGGTGCACCTAGCTATAAAAAAACTCCTCAAGGCATGGTTGACTGAAACGGTAACAAGCATCCTCAACAAAATCGCTCCAGGCTTGACTGCAGAAACTGCCAGGACTGACGCAATAAAACAAACAGACGAGCAGTGCAACTAGATCTCCCCTCCAACGATGGTTATAACTCATAATGTCATCGTAATGCAGGTGACAACGCCCTCACGGCCATCCTAAAAAGATGGAAGAAATGGAGAATAAAAACAAGGCGCTTCGAGATCAGATGAAAGAATACCATGAACGGGTTGAGAAGATACCGGAGCTCCAAAGTTGTAGCTGAAATGGGACACTAGTCGGCTCATAGAGCAGCCGTACAGTGATGATGCAGCCCCGCATGCCGTACAAAAAACTTTCAAAATAATCCGCTACCTCAGGATGTACGATATAATGATTGGCCCTAAAGATCATTTGACTTATTACGAAAGCGTCATGAAAGGCAAAAATCTCAGCAGTGAACATGTGTATTCCATCTTGCTGAAGAAGTTTTGCGAAACTCTCACATAAGGGACGTAAACATGGTATCCGCAGCTAGCAGAATGCTCCATAAACCTTTTTAAATAAATGGCCGACAAATTTGTAACAGACCATACTGGAGTCAAGAGGGCTGAGAAGAGAGTGAATGTCATATTTTCTATTAAACAGTCTCTGGGAGGAGACTAAGGGACTTTCTTTCCTAGTTCAATCGAGTAAGGATGACTCTGCCAAATGTATCCTAAGGGATGGCGATCGCAGCATTTCAGAACGAGCTGAGTAGAGATGGTTCAAGAGCAACTAGAAAGTTTTTGAGTTGGTTGCTGAAGTATCCCCAATCAATTGGGATGAGATCCACAATGCTTACTGTGCCGAGGTCCGAGCAGATGAGGACGACTCAACGGTCCAACTTACTGACTAACTTCAGTACGAGCTGAATCTATAAAAGATCAAAGAAGGGATCACCTAGTTCCACAACGTAATAGGGAAAAACAATAATCCTATGTCAGAGCGGCAGATGCACCCTCTTCCCCTATGAAAATGGCCTTTCCATACCAAGGACATGAACTCATCAAAACGAAAGATGTATGCCTCCCTTTTTATCTGCTCATAATTTTTGTGTGTCACCTGTAGAGATAGTCTGCGCTATGGAGAAGCTCATACCAAAAGTGAAGTGGCTGCCAAAAATGAGATTGGACTCGAACACCAGAAAGTCCGATGCCCTTTATGAGTTTCACCAGGAACGAGGGCACAAAACTGAAGATTGCATTGCCCTAAGGTAGGAAGTCATAAACATATTACGACAATGGCACCTTAAAGAGCTACTAAGAGATAGGGGAAAAAATAATTTCGCCAGAGGATGCGAATACCAAGGGCCGCCTAAGGCACCATCATCAGCTTGTACCATCAACATGATCATTGGCGGCGATGATGATGCCTCCATAAATGAAGTGAATTTCATCACTACTCAAAAACTCAGGCGATCTATCACCCAAAAATAGTATGATGAACTCGAAGAAAGTATCATCTTCGACAATTCGGACACTGACAATTTGAATTTTCCTTATCATGATGCCCTCATTATTAGTTTACAAATTTTAGATGCTGATTTTAAATGCATTATGATAGATAAAGAGAGCAGTGCATGTATTATTCATCCCCGATTAATAACCCAAATGAAACTCGAGGATAAGATAGTATCGCGCTGTATCACACTAATTGGTTTTGACAATGTCGTTGAACGGATATCCGGATAAATTACACTCCCCGTTTTGGTCGGTGGTGCAAATCTGGAAACAACATTCCACATCATAGACCTGGATACCGTGTACAACGCCATAGTGGGACAATCGTGGATACACCCCATGAAAGTCGTCCCCCCTCCCAGCTTACACCAAGTCGTCAAGTTCCCCACTCTATGGAGAATATTAATCATACGAGGAGAATAATTTACATCCCGAGAATTCTGCTGCATTGACTTAGACACCCAACAAAGAAAGGTCAAAGAAAAAAAGGCATAACAACCAGCAGGGTCAAGGTCGAAGCTTGATGAGACTGGGGCGACATCAAAGACCCCGACATGGTCGAAGCTATAGGATAAATCATAGAAGACCTCAACCCCGTTCAATTGGAACCCAAAGACTATAGCAAGAAGTCTTATATCAGTTGCAAACTTAAGAAACTAGGTAAATTCAATCAATTCTTATAGCCAACACAAATTTGTTTGCTTTCAACCATGTAGATATGCTAGTAATCCAAAAGGAAAATGACATGCACAAATTAAACTTCGACCCATTCCACCCTATAGTAAGATAGTTCAGACGTAAATTCAACTCTGCCATTAACGACACAGTGCTCGAGGAGCTGGAAAAACTGTTAGAAAATGGTTCCATAAAAGAGTCAAGTACCCCAAGTGGGTCGCCAACATAGTAATGGTTAAAAAGAAGAATGGGAAATAGCGGATTTGCATGAATTTCACAGACTTGAACAAAGCATATCCAAAGGATTCGATCATATTGCCTTAGATCGACCAACTCATTGACGTAGCGATCGAGCATGAGCTACTAAGTTTCTTGGACGCTTAGTCAGGATATAGTCACATCCTCATGGAAGAGGAAGATCAGGAAAAAAAACCATGTTCATCACCCACCAAGGAACGTATTGCTACAAGGTCATGCCTTTTGGAATAAAGAATGCAGGGGATACTTATCAAAGGTTGGTAACAAAGATGTTCAAGATCATCTCAGTAAAATAATGGAAGTATACATAGAGACATGTTGGTCAAGTACTAACGGGGAGAATATCACATCAACCATTTGAAAGAAATTTTCGACATACTCAGACAATACGGGATGAAGCTGAACTCGGAGAAATGCACGTTCGGTGTAGCCTTAGGAAAGTTCTTGGTCTTTATGGTATCATAACGAGGGATCGAGGTTAACACAACCAAATCAAAGACATCAAGAGGATATCAGAACTCTTGACCACCAAAAAACAGGTTCAAAGGTTGACTGGTTGCATCATCGCCCTATCAAGATTCATCTCGTGGTCGTTGGATAGGTGCCATAAATTCTTTGGCATACTCAAGAAAGACAATAACCTCGAATGGACTTCTGAGTGCATCCAGGCTCTTCGACAACTAAAGGCATACCTGTCATCGCCGCCCTTGCTTTCAAAACCCGAGCAGGGGTAGTTTCTCGTCGTCTACTTGGTCATATCCGAGGTAGTTGTAAGTGCAATCTTAATTCGATAAAACAAATGTACACAATCCCCCATATATTACATTAGCCAAACACTCGTCAATGTTGAAATGAGGTACCCGCTGTTGATACCCAATTTTTACATATATATTTTTATATATACTCAAATACTTTCAAAATAGTATATGTATGCATGCCCAAAGGTTTGGGTATTTTTCCTCAAATTTTAAGGGTTTTAGAATTTACTTATTGTCTATTTTTAATAAAAAAAAATCTAAAATTATTCCCAAACAATCATATTTGGCAAATAACGTATTTCATTCTCATATTTATAAAAAAAATATAATTAATATGATTTTTGCATTTTTTTACAAATTTATTCGAAATTTCTAAAGCTTAATTCCATGAAATTGCAATTATAGCCTATGTTATAATTAACCGTGTTTTATAATTATGAATTGTTCCTAGTATTTTAAGATTATTTTTTATATATTATTAAGTAGTTCTATGTTTTCAATTGTTTTTAAATTATTTTTTGCTATTTTAATTAATTAAAAATAGGAAAATGGATATTTAAAATCTAGCCCATTCCTATTTCAATTTTATCCCAAATTGCACCCCTAATTAACTCCAATTTCAACCGTTAATTAGATGACTCAATTTTGTTTTTAACCCTCCCAAACCCAATAAATCTAACCCGCCATCTCCCAATTTAAATCTTGCCCGTTGATTGTCTTAATCAACTGCCCTCGTTCTCCCTTTCCTTTTTAATTACACCCCAACCCCCTAACACTAATCATTTTGCAAAACCATCCGCCCCAAAATTCCCTCTTCTCAAACGCTCTCTAAATCTACTCAAAACCCTAGCCTCCTACTGTTGTCTCCGGCCAAACCCACCGTCGTCCATGGCTTCCCAGACCATGGACAACCTATACCTCTTCCCTTCACCCCAAACCATGGTTTTTCAAAGCTTTCGAGGTCTGGTCTTCAATAGACCTGTTCAGGTCCTCCGCGGACCTGAGTTCCTGTGGCTCCTCCGGCTCTATCCGGCGTGTTCAAGCTCTTATAGGCCTAGCCATTGCTCATACCTACCCAAGACTAGATTGTTCCAGGCCTTCTCGTTTCTAGTGCTTCTAAGAAACCCTAAAAAAGGTTGTTCGAGGTTCTATCTTTCCTTGTTTTCTTAGATCTATAACATATATGTGTTCTACTCGATGTTTAAGGATTTTCCAAAATTTGTCATTTTAAAATCAGTCTGCTCAAAATTAGGGTTTTCCAAAATCCTAACATGATTCTTCTTCTTTATCTTTCTGTGTGTGAATATGTGTGTCCATGTCATACTTATGTGTTTTCGCCCGTTTTTATGCATGTTTTTACTCCTTCATTGATTCTACTGGTTTTTTACAAGTATGATTCATATGTTTGTATTGCATGACTTTCTACTGTTTCTCCTACTAAGATTGTTTGCCTTTAATTGACTCGTTTGGTCTCTAAAGTTGCTTCTTTTACTAATTCCTAATTTTTATGGCATCTCTTCTCTTTTCTGACTTCACTTGAGTTCTGAGCTTTATTTTAAGCTTGTCCTTCGCAACTTTGTCACTCTGCTGCTTCTGATTGTTACGTATGTTTGTGTGTTTCCTCAGGGAACTCTGAAAGAGTTCCCCAGGCTTATTGTAAGAATTTGCTTTCTCTTTTTTGTGTCCTACTCGGACTAAAGCCCTGTGTTTGTGATTCCTGCGAGCTTTTAGTTCTAGGGTTCTACTCTAGAAACCCTAGGCTCTCAAACTCATGTTGAGTTCATAGACTGAAGTGGAACTTGCTTTTCTTTTGCTTATGATTTTAAGATTGTTTATGCCGATATCTTATTCCTTGCTTGATATTAGCATGCTTATATACGAGGGTTTTCTTCTGAGTTGATTCTATTAGCTTGTAATTGATTTCAATCTCCTTTTACTAAGGCTCGATTGATTTGCTACTAATTTTTACAACTTAGCCTTTTCCCCTATATTCCTGACTATGTTCATTCAAGGATTTTGAATTTCTAGCTGTTTCATTACTGTATTTTCCTTATTCTTTCAAACCGTGTACTATAGGTTTTCTTACTTTAAATAGACTCTGTATGCACTTACCTTGATTCTGCTACTCTGAAAAGGTTTTCAAAATTCTCCTTTTCTTAATTATTCATTCCCATTTAAAATCAAATCCCTTTGATTAAGGGAGATTTTATTTGATTGACTGAAATTTAATTTCCTTGCCTTCTTGCTTACTCGTTTTTGTACTATAAAAAGGGATAATCTTTTCAACAAAAACACAAAACACAGTTCCCAGAGTTCTTTTCTGAACCTTTGCTATACGCAATCATCTGTGTCTTTGAAATATACTGGCTACTACTCTCTTTACTACTACTCTCTCTACTTCCACTTTCTCTAGTACTGTTTCTCTACTGAGCACTCTGCTCCTTTCTCTCCTACTGTCTGAATATTTCTGGAGTTTGTCTGTACTCCCAAGTACTTGCTGAAGTTTTCTGCTAACTGTTTGGCTGTCTATTTGCTGTCGTCTCTCTGCTGTACTAGACCTGAAAACTGGTGTGTACTTCTAAGTTAAATAACACTCTCCTACTATGTGTATTCACTTTTCTTCTTCTACACATTCTTCAATGTGTGTTTATGTTATATAGCATGATCTTATATGTCCCTGCATCTTCAGTATGCTATGCTTTCTTATATTTTCCTTAATGTCAATGTAAGCTTCTGTATGGAAATCCATTCCCTCTATTCCCTTTTGTGTGCTAGTACTGTTCTGAATCACGGCATCATCTAATATTTCTGTCCATGATCCAGAATTAGACTTTCCTGAGTCTCTACTCAAATTCTTTCCCGTTCCCTGTCCCATTTATGTGTTGAGCTTTAACTTTGGTCTGGTAGTGTACTAATCACCACTCAGACCCTAATTTTGACTCCCTAGAGTCTGCTCCTATTTGTTTACCGTGGCTGGGTATGACCACCCTCTGCTATGGTTTCCCTCTCAATTTGCACCCATTCCTAGTTCCTAAGTTCTACCCCCATTTAGTAAGCCATGCTTAGGGACCATGGAGTTCCCTTAAAACTTGGATGCCTGAGGGGTGGTAATTCCACACTTGCACTATTCTGTTACAATATTTACTCTTGAGAGACTAAGCATTGCCTGGGCTCTTGAAGCTCCTTGGAACTTAACACTCTGAATAAGAGAAGGCCTTGGATTTTGGAATCTGTATTTGGTGGAACACATGTTATTGGATATTAAGATTGAATTAGGCAGCTCGGATCTAGATGTAGGCTGTGATGTATTTTTTTTACCTTCTTTCTTATGGTACTGTAATAATATTGTAAAAAAAGGGGAGGAAACATTAGTAAAAGGGTATGGGAAGGGTTTATCTTTACTTGGATATGTTAAAGGGTAGATACTATGCCTATATGATCAATATTGTTGTTTAATCACTTAGATATCATGCCTATAGGTTAAACGTTTAAATCACCTAGAGATCATGTCTATATGCTTTTGCATTCCTTTCATTCAATCATTTAGAGATCATGTCTATAGGATTTAATGTTCAACCATGTTTCCAATCATTAGAAATCCTGCCTATAGGACCTAATAATCAACTAATTGCATTTATAAATTATGCCTATAGGGAATGTGCGAAACATTTGGCAAACCGTAGGGTAATCAAATACTCTTTTTCTTAACGTTTAATAACAGCAACGTGTCTTAAGAGAAAAATTAAGGTATAGATATCCTGCCTATAGGGTTTCAAACTCTCCCAAATCAATGTAAGTAATAATCCAGCCATTGGCTTCAGCATTTCAAACAACACGTCCAAACTTGATGCAAACTTTCTAAACATGCATTTCTCTTTTTTCCTAAAACGTTTTTTTTTTCAACTCTCTGCCTGAATTTTATTTGCCTCATGGAGCTCTCTTTCAAAACAGGTTTCAAACTCATTCCCCTTTTAAAGAACTCTTACTTCTGAAACTCTACTTTTACAATTCCGTTGTATTTCTACTGAAATAATTCTGCTGATTTTTTAAAGACCCCTCTGAACTTTATGTGATTTTCCAACCTTCCGTTTCAAACTCTTTTGCATTAGGTTCTTGATCAGTAACTTGTATAAAATACCTAAACTTCTGACAATTGGATCCGGGTTGCCTAATGCAGACATTTTATCCAACTCTATGGGTTAAACTAATCTATCCGCCGCTTAATTGTTAAAGACTAAATCAGTATCTGCAAGACATGCTACACTAATTGCTATGTGATTCATGGGGTTTATATGAGCCTTTTGTGTATTTGTTTCGTCCCTCAATATTTGCTACTTGTTTTGCTTGTCGCCTTAGTCTTTTATCCTTTTGAAACTCCATACATGTCTATGCTTCCTTTCCCCTTTTTTAGGATTAGGAGTCCTGAACCCCGGGACTGAATGTTTGGGATGGGTATTAGCACGCATAAGTAAACAAGACTAATCGCCTTTAATACCTTAACATGGTCGGAAGTGTAGAATATGGATATAATGACTGGTGCGCTAATATCTCGTGTGAGAATGATTGCTAGTTATTGCACCAAAGTGATCCATATTTTATTTAAACCTAGGACCTCTCTTCTTTAGTTATATGATGTGATGTTTTCATAAGAATTTTAATGTTTTCTTCAACTAATATACCCAAAAACATTTATGTCTTCTTTCTCTCTTTTCTTTCAAAACTTTCAACTTATTTGTATTCCCTATGTGCCAACGTTGTTTGTTTACTTCTACCCTTCTTAAAGTCACAACTAAGTACGGCCGGGAACCACACTAGTGGATCTTCAGGGGTGCCTAATACCTTCCCCTCGAGATAATTTCAAGCCCTTACCCGAACTCTGGTCTTCTTTCAAAAAATCTTCTTCTTTTCTTTCAAGTGTCCAAATGCACTATAATCATTAGGTAGCGACTCTTCAAAATCCATAACCCGATTCCTCAAAAGGGAATAAGAGTTGTTTTTTCAATAATATCGTAAACCCAATTTCTCCTTAGAAAAAGGGGGCGTTGACACTCGCGCCTCTAGAAATTTTCTTTGGTCTTAGTCGTAGCTTCATGAATGCTTAGACCATATTTTCAACTCCAGTCCATCTCGGTCATCATAACTTCCCCCCAAGAAGCATTTTGCATAAACCCTAGCTATCGGGAAGGCTTGCCAAATGGGCCATCGAGCTAAGTAAGTTTTACATAAAAACTAGCTATCGGGAAGGCTGTCAAAATGGGCCATCAAGCTAAGTACGTTTTGCATAAAAACTAGCTATCGGGAAGGCTGTCAAAATGGGCCATCAAGCTAAGTGAGTGTGATATCACATACCAGCTGCAAACGATGATAAAGTCACAAGTTCTCGCCAACTTCAGTGCAAAAACAATGCTTGAAGTCAAAAGGGAGGCCGTCTAAACTTCCCTCCGAACACAAGACCTCTGGGTCCTATACACCGATGGCACTTCAAATATGTTGGGGTCCGGTCTGGGAATCCTACTCGAATTCCCAATAGGAGAAGTGATTCGCTAGTCGATAAGGTTCCCGGATATGACTAACAATGAGGCCAAGTATGAGGCCGTAATTGTAAGCTTAAACCTGGCACTAAAATTTGGGGCAAAACCGTTGAAATTACGTTGTGATTACTAATTCATTATCAACCAAGCCACAAGGACTTTCCAAATCAAGAAACAAAGATTGCAAAAATAACAGAAATCTTCAAGCTACTGTCTGAGTTCAATGAATGCCAGCTTGACCAAATTCCACGGGTATAGAATGCCGAGGTAGATATCCTCACCAAAGTAGCCGCAGGTACCAAATGCATCACAATCAGAGACAAAAATGTGGTTCGTCTCCTCAACTCATTACTGTACCAAGTCGAGGAGATAATTATAAACTTAATTTGGGATTGGCGCAATCTTATTATAACATACTTGTAGGATGGTACACTCCCGGACGATAAAAAGGGCCAAAAAACTAAGGATGCAAGCGGCCAGATACAACATTGTCCACAACGACCTGTACAAGAGAACTTATGTCACCCCTCTGGTTAAGTTCTTGGGCCCAAACCAAACTCAACGTGCCCTCAAATATGTCAACAAAGGCCATTGCGGGGCTCACTTAAAAAAACAAGCACTAGACAGATTCCTCATACGAGCGGGATATTACTGACCTACCATGAAAAAGGATGCCGCAGACTTTGTGAGGAGATGTCAGCTACACCAAAAGTACGCCCCTATGATTCATCAAGCAGGCGAACATCTCCACTCGCTTACCTCACCTTGGTCGTTCATCAGATGGAGAATGGACATCGTGGGCTCTCTCCCAGTAGGGAGAGGTAACGTACGACTCTTTTTTATTTTAACTAAGTATTTCTTTAAGTGGGTGGAAGAAGGAGCATTCTCCCAAACAAGGGAGTAGGTTGTATCCACCTTTATATGGAGAAACATTATATGTCGGTTCAAACTACCAAAGTAAATCAATTTTGACAACAGACCCTAGTTCATAGGAAAGAAGACCACCGAATTCCTTGAAAAATGGCATATCAAGAGGATACTCTTGACCCGATATCACACCACAGGTAATGGACAAACAGATTCATCTAACAAGTCAATACTAAACATCATAAAGAAGAAGCTCGAAGGTGCCAAGGTACTATGGTCGGAAATACTACCAGAGGCATTATGGGCCTACCAAACAACTCAGAAAATGAGCACAGGAGAGATGCCCTACTCGTTTCTCTATGGGACTAAGGCAGTAATACTAGTCGAGGTCGGAGAACCTAGCCTAAGGTACTCCCATGAGATCGGTATGAGTAACGACGAGAGTAGGAGGCAGGAACTCGACGATGTCAACGAACAAAGAGATATGGGTTACATAAAGATGATCGGCAAAAAACAACACAAAACTCTATTACAATAAAAAAGAAAAGGTTATGCCACTTAAAGTCAGAAACTACGTACTCAAAGCCAAACCTCTAGTGAGCAAAGATCCCCGAAGGAAAATTGGGAGTGAACCGGGATGGTCCGTGCGAAGTCATAGCAAAAGCAAATAAGGTTTCATTCCAACTAGAGATAATGGAGGGAAAGCTACTACCAAACAGTTGGAATATCAACCATCTCAAGTACTTCAACTTTCGAGAGAAAACGCGTCTCCCGACTCGTACTCCTTTTTTCCCTCACTTGAGTTTTGTCCCAGTTGGATTTTCTCAAGGAGGTTCTTAACGAGGCGAAAGAGGGAATGCTTTGAGTTGAAGAATGCAAAAGCAAAGTCATCAATACTATTTCATTTCTCGACCTCTCAATACTCTTCAGGTCAACCAACGAAGGGACTAGGAATGAAACTCCAGCCAACACCCAAAAATTGGTAAATTTCTCCAAGTATTTAACCAAAGAAACAATGTCAAAGCAATAAGAAATTTACAGTTATCAGCACACACTCTCCATGTTAAGGTGATCGGCCCTCGATTGCAATACTAATGAAAGGTTACGTTCGACACCATTCGGACAAACACGTATTAGCCCTTGGCTGCAATACTAATGTAAGGTTATGTTCGACCCTATTAGAACAAACACCAATCGGCTCTTGTACACAATAATAATTAGAGGTTACATTCGACCTCATTTGAATAAATACATATCAGCCTTTGGCCGCAATACTTATGAAAGGTTACGTTGACCCTTTTCAAAAAAACACCTATCAACCCTCGACCGTAATACTAATGAAAGGTTATATTCAACCCCATTCGAACAAACACCTATCGTCCCTCTACCGCAATACTAATGAAAGGTTACATTCGACCCCATTCGAACAAATACCTATCAGCCCTCGACCGCAATACTAATAAAAGGTTACATTCGTTCAACATCATTTGATTACAACCAAACAAATACCTATCGGCCCTCAGTCACTATACTAATAAAAGGTTACTTTCAACACAATTCGATTACAACCAAAACAAACACCTATCAGCCCTCGGACGCATCTCAAAATAAAATAAAAGAAATAATGCGTAATCGGCCTCAATCCTACAGCCAATTAAAAAACAACATCAAAAAAGGAAAGAGTAAAACATGCAAACAATAGAAGTAAAAACATGTAAGTACAGAAAGTAAATCACAAGAAGGGAAAGAGATGGAAAAAAAACTTTGACATTACATACTTAAACATTTTTACTAAGGCTCATGAACACTCCAGAAATAATACATAAAAGGTTACAAAGCAAATATAAAACTACTGGTCTCCACCTTCACAATCTCTAGTGTCTTCACCAACTTGACCACCAATACCTTCGCCATCACCGCCTGCACCCTCAGTATAAGAAGTATCGTACCAGGCATCCTCTTCAAGATGATTTACTCCCCCATAATCCCCCCATCAGCCTCAGGTGTAGCAGGATCATATCCACAAGGGACTCGAGCTCCGCGAACCTTACACAAATGTCTTTGAGGGTGACCTCGAAAATGAATCCCGCCTTATGCAAATCTTGAAACACATCCAACTGAGCCTTGACGTGAATCCATTCCTCATATTCTCGAGGAACATTCGGAAAATCTAAAGTACAAGTAGAAGAGCACTTTGCAAGCAGTTGGGCCTTCTCAGCTTCTAAAATGGCCACCCGATCACGAAGGATGGCTTTATCCTTTTCTTGCTCCCCAGTCCTCTCCTCTAGTCGACTTCCCTTAAATCTCGCCATGAACTGGTCATCATCTCGCTTGGCCCGGAGGGTCCTATTCGCCTACTCAAGCATATCTAATTCCCTCTGATCATCAAAATAAGAAGATCACCTTCTCAAGCTTAATTTTCTTCTCAACAACTTCAACATTGAGGTTCTCATACTGAAGTTGACATTCTTCCAATTGCCTTCTCATTGCATTGGACCTCCACGCCCTTGCAAACATCAACCTCCTCTTCCTTGATGTCCCCTCGAGGACTCTACACTTCTCAATGGCTTTTACCAGCTCAGTCTTTCTCTGTCAACTCGTTGCAAAGGCCGTGCATGTTACCATTGTCACCAAGTCACTGGAAAAACTCTCGGTACTTGCTTCAATAGTTAAACTACTTGTTTTTCAACCTCACAAAAATTTCCCTACATATATCCTCCCTTCAAGTTCTCTCTATCTCCAAAATCACCTTTGGAAAAAATGTAATATGTTTTTCTAAAAGAAGCTAAGCAACACTCTCTCTAGAACAAGAAAAAGCTCAATATAGCTAGTAGCAGGCTTCCTACCACCTTCAATTTTTATGCTTCACTCTGCATTATATTCATAATGTTATTTTAAATTAAAATGTTACACCCATATTTTCTTACATGAAAGTACTCCATAAGTAAATTAATGGAAACTCAAAAATAAGATGTTACATCCCGCATTTTCGTATGTTAAAGTTTCATTGTAAATTGACGTAAGTTCGGGAATGAGATTATTCTGAGAAGATTATCACTATGATATTTCAAACAAGTGATGAGTAAATTCGTGAAGATAAGAAGGTAAGCAAATTGAAAAAAATACGTTTCGTCGAAATTTGGCAAGTTAGAATGAAAACCGTCCAAGCTATAATACCCCATATTTATGGACTAGTGCTATGTAAAATACCACATGATAATAATAGTAAGATGTATAAGAAAATGGGTAATATTGTAAGTAACTTGAGATAATTCTTTATTATGTGGAATAATTGAGTAATTACATATTTTTAAGTGGGATATTAACTTGTAAATTGGATCTTTTTGGATAATTACTATAGGGACAACTTTCACATGGGTTTATGAAGACTTGGAATCAAATTAAAGTCAATTTAATGACTCTTATATGTATGTAAAAGGTGGCATTTTAAGAGATTATAGGTGGCTAAAGTAAGCCTTATAAGTGGGCCCCACAAATCGTAAAGGATTAGGGACTTTCATATGTCTTGTAAGTGAGTTACAGATGATAGTCTCGAAATAAGAATTCATATTTCTCTTTATACAAAGTAAGATAGGTTGGCATGATTTTTCCTCATCATAAATTTCATACGAAATTACACTACGTAATGCCAAAGGGATTTTGCGATTCTAAGTGAGTACATTGTAATCTTTCTCAAGAATATCATACGAATTTTGCGCTGCTTCGATCCACCATCCTGTATTGTCATAGTTGACGTGCGTTAGAGGAATTGTCAAGAGAATCGGTTCAGGTATGTTAAGGTTGTCCCTTATTTCCTTTTGACATTATCCAGATGATACAAATGAAACGAGCAAATACACAATTTTCATAAATAGTTCTATTCATAGAAATGCTAGAAATTACAATATTTCCCCTTATCAAGACTTTATATTTGGTTTACTATTATATTCTTCAAGTCGAGAGAGCGGAAGGTATGTGTGTGTGTGTATATATATATATATATATATATATATATATATATATATATATATATGTACAGTAGTACAGTATTTTCACCACCATCGAGTTATAATTAATGGGCAGGCCCATACTGGGTAACTTCTAATCATATGGTAAGTTATATACCGAGCCTATTATGGTCGAGCTCCTGTGAGCGATCCAAGTTAGCCGAGATACAGAGCCTAATATGGCCAAGTGCCTATGAGCGAGCCTACTATGGCAGAAAAGTTATATATACCGAGCCTTATAAGGTCGGACACCTATTTTACTTACAATATTGAGAGAGTTGAGTCAGTATCAGCAAGTGAGCATATCTTCAGATTATCTTTGACTCCCAGTTACTTTTAGTTATTATATTATAAGTTCAATTTTATCAGTATATTGCCTTACGTACTCGGTACATTATTTCGTACTGACGTCCCTTTTCTGGGGAGCTATATTTCATGCATGCAGGTTCAGACAGATAGACGGGCAGACCTCCTGATTGGGTGTTGCTCGAGTTCAGCTTGATCGGTAAGCTCCATACATTTCGGAGTTTCTCAGTCTAGAGCTTTATGTACATCTTGTGTATATATGTATATGTGTTATGAGTAGGACATGTCCCTTTTCCGATCACGGAATATCCATCAGTAGAGGCTTGTAAACATATCTTGCCAGTTAGTGCAGTATGTTGGGCTTATAGGTCTTTTACGTATATTTTGTTGGTTTGCCACCCGTAGTAGTTATGACGGTCTTGTGTCTTGTCGCCCCAGCTTTATATTGATGTTTAGTCAGCATTTAAAATTGTCTTGCAATGTGGCCAATAACCGAAGTATGACATTATATGTTCAGAGTCCCCTAATCGCAAGATGGTATGCAAAAATAGGTGAGGCATTGGGTTCCGGTCTCCCCCCAAGTACGGGGTGTGACATAAAATGTATATTTAAGCAATAAATCAGAATAAACTACTTCTTCCACCCAATTTATCCAATTTATATGACATATGTTTTTTTAAATGTTCCAAAAAAATGTCATAATTCCTTCTTTAGAAATAATTTAATTTTATACTTACTTTTCTTTGCATCATATTAGATGGTTTGGCTTATAACCCTTCATTATTTGATTCATTTAAATCCAATTCATTTTGATTCAACCATACTTATTATGATCAGTACTTTTAATCCATCTAAATTTAAACCAACTCGCCTATTTGTTAGTTATTTGCAATCACAAAAAGAAAAAAAAGTGAGTTAAAAATGAAAACACCACATTAAACAAAGACAAAAGAGGAGAAAAAGAAAAAGTTCATAGATGAATGAGAACTGGCAGAATAGATTCATGAAGATTGACTTGGTGTTCAAAGCACTGGTAGAGTTGAAGTTCGAAATAAACACTCACTCTAAGGGCAAGACCAGCAATGCTTCTCGACAAAGTAACGTCATCCAACTCTTTATGGGTCTTACCCTCTACCTCGGAACAAAGAGGGCCAAGGTCGGGGATCACGTCCTTCGTATTCTTCAGAAAATCATGATCCATAGAGAGTGTAATGGTCCTCGTAGACCCCTCCTACATTATCTCAAGTTGGCTAAACCCTTCCTCCATCATAATCAGGTCACCCGCATAACCATCTGAATTTGACTCGCAGCCCTCCTCGACAACGCCTTTACCTGCCTCATTGGCTGACAATGAAGTATCATCAACAGGTCGGGAAGTCGATGAATCCTCTCACTCTGAAGTATGGAAAACATCGGCAATCAACCCTTCTTCCTCCGCCACTGAAGAAGAAAGAGACATACTCACGTTGGTTTCCACCAATCTTGTAAACTTGGACCCCAGCTCAATGTTACCTCTGATATTAATGGTCACCATTTTGTGTAACGAATAATAATCATCCATTAAATCAATGGCTCGAGCAACCCCATCACCAATATCTACGGGCCTCCTCTTGCGAGGCACCAAATCCCCACCACTATGTAAAGGCACCTCATCCTCATCAATAAGGCGAAATAACTGAGGAGCCGAGGTTTCGTGGAAGAAATATCTACAACTGGAGGTTATATAGATTTAGAAGCAGCCACTATCAAAGAATCAATCCAGGCACGAACATAAACGGTTGCAGTTGAATAAGGGGTGGGAGCCGCGGACGTAGCGACTTTCATCTCTCAAAATGTGGGTGCGGGGCTTTCGACTTCCTCAAATGTCCCTTGACTAAGGCTAGGAAAAAACACAAGGGGAAGGAAAGGTCAGTAAAAGTATATAAAAAGAGAAAAGAACTGAGGCACCGGTGATAAAATAGGCTTACCAGTCAAAGGGAGATGAGGCCCAAACCTCTTAAAAAGTCCGACCATTTATTTATCCTCATAATGCGAGGGAGGAGCTGACCTACCCAGTTGGAAATATCTTCGACCAACGGGGGAGGAAAAAGTTTAGCTGCACAAAAAAGGACAGAAGGCCAGAACCACAACCAAACATGACCAAAAAATCAGAAACCCACAAACAAGGAAGTTAAGTGCTTACGATTACAATTCCAAGCCTCAGGGAAACCATCAGCATTGGCCACCACATCCTTAGTTTTGATGAAGAAAAAGTTGAACCAAAATTGGCGGTTGGTTTTGTCATGCATCTTCACCACCAAGCATTTGCCTCATCAGTGGTGAAAATTCAGCATTGTCCCCTTATAAAAGTTGGGGGCGAACATGTGCGTTACATGTCGAAGTGTGAGTTCGACCTCGGCCAGCTCTACAAACTTGGTGAGCATCTGTATGAGTCTATAAAGGTACGGTGCAAGCTAAGTCGGGTAAACGCCATTATAGCGACAAAATTCCTCTACCGGCGGAAATAGAAGAAGAGTGGAATCAACTTGGAAGCGGTAGGCGTAGAAAGTGCAGTACCAGAATAGTGGACCTACACAGTATGCCATACGACCTGGATTAACACTATGTGATGGGGAAGGAAAAACTTATCCTTAAGATCTCCCAAATCAGTTTCTGACATCGCTGATCGAAAGGTTCCAAAGTCGGCCTCAAGCAATTTAGAGAAATCAGATCTAGTGTCGGGGTTGCAAGGAACTATCTCCTCCGCCATTGGAAAGCTTCCGTCCTCGATCGCAGATGGAACATTCTCCGTGTTAGGGGGAAACACCTTCGCTAGAGAGACCACATGACTCCCCTCACTAGATTCAGAAGGTACATTAGATATGTTTTAACAAAAGAGAAAGGAGTATCAAACAACGAAGGACTAAATATGATGGGAACTGTTGGAAGAGAAGGGAAAAGTGCAAAGAAATGGAAGAGAAACTGATAACCATTAACTTCCAATAGAAGAAGGACTGCAACCTTTTAAGGTAGAAACCATCGTTGAATGCCACAAGCTAATAATAAGTGTTTTGAGTTGCTGATCAGCACCAGCCACCAGCCTACCCTTCCATCTCAATTGGTCATTACACCAAGTAAATGACTTAAAGGCTGAGTTTGTAATTTGGCAATCAACTCTTGCAAATAAGTATCAGAAGTCCAAGTGGCTTTGATTTTATCATATAGGTAGCCATTTGTAGATGGTAAAGAAAAAACTAATAGTTGAAAGTCATGTTTCCTTAACAATGCATCACCAAATTTATTTTTAGCTCCCTTTTTATACTCAATAGAGAAATCAAAGGCCATAAGCTTGGAAATGGAAACTATTTGAAAGTCAGTGAGAATTTGTTGTTCCAGCAAGTTCTTCAATGCTTTTTTATCTGTCTTGACAATGAATGCACTCTCCAAGAGGTAGTGTGACCATTTAGTAACAACAAATGTGAGAGTTAATAGCTCCTTGTCATAGACAGACATGATCTGATGCCTGGGTGCTAAAGATCTACTGATATAAGATATCAGATGCTTGTTGCATCAACACATAATATATGCCCTTACCAATTGCATCAGTCTCAACCAAAAAGGGTTTTGAAAAGTTTGGCATTGCTAGTAAATGAGCGGAAATCAAGGCTTGCTTCAACTTCTGGAATGTTGCAGTAGCTTCTGAAGTTTATACATAGCCATCCTTCTTAACTAAATCATGGAGTGGTCTACATATAGTGTCATAACCTTGTATGAACCTCCTATAATAGCCATCAAGTTCTAATAACCCTTTTAGTTGCTTAATATTATCAGGAACGGGCCATTGTTCAACTGCTATAATCTTCTTAGGATATGTAGCAACACCTTTTTTACTAATAAAGTAACCTAAATACTTAACTTTAGGGACACCAAATTAACACTTAGGGGGTCGTTTGGTTTGAATATAGATTACGCCCAGATAAGTTATGCTGAGATTAGTTATACTGGAATTAGTTATCCTGCTATTATTTTCATCTACTATTTGGTATGTTGTATTAAAAATAATAATTACATGTTATCTAAGAAAAGGGTATAAGTTATCCCGGCACTAATTACCCCATCCTCTACAGGGTATAAGTTATTTCGGTACCAATTTTAATTTTGGAATAATTTATACCAGGTTTTCTAACCAAACAAAGTATTATGATGATATTAAATTTTTATACCTTCTTATAGATCATACCAAACAACCCTTAGACATATTGGCATATAGTTGGTATTTTATCATTAGTTCAAAAACAGCTTCCACATGCTTAATATGATCAACCATCCATGTGTTGTATACTATTATCATTAAAAAAGACTACCATTGTCTTCCTTAGTAGGGTCTGAAGATTGAATTCATAAGGTTTTGGAATGAAGATGGGCATTGGTTAGCCCAAAGGGCATAACCAAAAATTCATAGTCCTTCATGAGTTTTAAAGGTTGTCTTGTTAGTGTCACCCTCAGCCATCCTCAGCTAATGATAGCCTGCCCTTAGATCAATTTTAAAAATACCATTACACCACCTAGTTCATCCAACAGGTCCTATATAATAGGTATAAGGAACTTATCATTAATGGTCAGTTGATTTGACTCTCCATAGTCAATACACAGTTTCCAACTTCCATCTTTTTTACCTATTAACACCAGTGCTGACGCATAGAGACTAGTACTACGTTGTATAATTCCCTGGATTAGCATATCCTTTACTAACTTTTCTATGATGTCCTTTTTAATTACAGGATATCTGTAAGGCCTTTTGTTGATTGGATTTTCTCCTTCAACTAATGAAATTCTATGATCAAAATCACCTCTGTGAGGTGGCAAGGTACCAGGTACAGCAAATATGCTAGCACATTGGTCAATTAATCTAGCTAGTTCAGGAGCAATGGGATCACCTTGTGTAGATTGAATATTACGGCAGTAAATCCCTTCATCTTCATTAGTGGTTATAGTTAACATAAAAACTAAGAATTGTCCTCTCAATCGTATTAACAGTTTTTGCCCTAAGTTGATTTCAAATAATTAGTTGCTTCCTTTAGGACCTGCTTCTTACCCTGATACATGAACTCAATAGTTCTATTCCTGAAGTGAAACAATATCCTATCCAAAGTATTCGACCACTTAACACCTAAGACAATAAACACATTACCCAAAGGAAACAATAAGAAGTCAGAATTGAATGTAGTACCTTGCATAAGCCATCAGATAATCTTGCAAACTGAAGCTTCCTGCACCCTCCTTCCATCAGCTACACTAACAGATTGAGTCATGATACTGCTAGCTTCGCATCCTATACTTTTGGCCACATCTTGGTCAATAAAATTATGGGTGCTTCCTCTATCAATAAGGATATGTAGAGGCTTTTTCTTATGGTAACCAGTTACCTTGAGAGTCTGATAACCTGTTGCACCAATGAAAGACTATGATATGGTCATAAGTTCAACCAGTTCTTCCACAACTTCCTACAATGAATACCCCATGGTTTCATCAACACCTATATCACCTCCACAACCTTCACCATATAAATTTTCTATTAGAATTTCATATATGTCGTGCAACATACTTCTCATCACAAAAGAAACAAAGACCCTTAGCTCTTTTTTCATCCATTTCTACAGCAATCAACCTTCTTCCTCGAATCTTATTAGTCCTAACCTATTTTGAATCATTTGGTTTCCTAAATGTAGGTTGGTAGGTGTTTGGTTTATATAAATTATGAGTTTATAGTGGATTTGAGTGGGTAACACGCCAATTTGAGATTGTCTATATACAGGTTTCAATCCCCATGTTTTGGCTTGTGCCTCAAACAACTCTTCTTGTAGCCTTGCAATTTTATAGGCTTGCATTAAGGTACTTGGAGCATGAACCTTTACTGCCTTATTGATTTTAGGTTTCAACCCTAGTAGAAAATAACATATATTGTTATCATTAGATTGGTTTACACAAGTTAGCAACCTATCAAATTCAGCTCAATACTTATTCACTCTATCAGTCTGCACCATATTTTCGAGAGACTCCATATGATCTTCAAATCCTTTCCCAAACCTTTAGTTCAAATCTATTACATACAAAATCCAATTAGGGTCAATTACTAAGTTCATAGCCTTGTTATAGGCTCTATGCCTAGCAAATGCCTCACCTTCCAAATGAATTGAAGTTACTTTGACTCTTTGATCGAAAAGAACTTCATCCATAGCAAAGAATTGATCCACCTCAACAACAACAACAACAACTACCCAGTATAGTCCCACGAAGTGGGGTCTAGAGAGGTAATATATAGACAGGCCTTACCCCTACCCGAAATGGCAGAGAGGCTGTTTCCAATCGACCCTCGGCTCATTGAAGGAAAAAAAAACAAAAACAAAAACAAAAAGAAAAGGGCATTAGTAACTTCAGCAGAAAAAGCGTACATAATTATCCAAACATAAGAACCATAAATAAAATAGCATGCAATAATAATTGATCCACCTCATATAGCCATATTTTCAAATCATATCCAGAAAATTTAGGAAATTTCAACCTAGAGTCCCTAGTGAAGAAATTACCATTAATTTGTTGATTAACATGATTGTGTCTCCTTTCAAGTTCGACATCAGCAGAGCAATCTCTGTTCTCTGTTGAAGATTCAGCCCTAAAGATTTCGGTTCCATTTCCCATCCTGGTGAAGTTATTGATAGTAGCTTATATCTCCATCAATTCCTTATCAGCTACTAGATTTCACTCATTCATATTAGTCATCCCTTCCATAAGTTTCTGCAACTGCAATTGAATCTGAATAGTTCCCCCCCCCCCCCCCCCCATTTCTTCAGATTGTTGGTCTTGACTTCTGTTTCTAGTCACCATCTCATTGTTTTTAGTCATGATTTAATGCAAAGAATCGAGAAGCTTTGATACCAATTGATGCACACAGTGCAAATCAAAGATGAACAACTCTAGAAAACAAAGATTTTTGAAGAACAACTAAGCTATATCAGTGTAGCAACCGAGATATTAGCTAAGAGAAGAACAAGCTAGAGGAGGAGAAGAAGAGTATTATTTGCATGAATGAATCCAAATGTGTACAATGATATATATATATATATATATATATATATATATATATATATATATATATATATAGCTAGATTTGCTGCTTTCCCTTTCCCTCCATGTAGCTAACTTTCCAAATATAACTAACTTCCTATATGCCTTCAACTTACTTCCCGAACCTTACAACTAATTGCTTGCCACATCGGCTCACCTTAGCTGAGTATTTATAAAATAAAGCTAATTACAATTATTACTACACAAAATTACAACATTCTAATTCCTCTTCTCGCTCCCTCTCTGTTATTGATCTATCTTCTGGTAATTCCTTTAATATCTCTTATTTTTATTAGACTATCTATTCAAGTTATGCCTTTGTAAACCACATTTAAAAGATGAGGATTGTGGAAACTTTACTACTGTGGTTTTTTTTCATAATCTTGCATACTGATAATTTTATTCATGTACCAAATGTTTCTATAATTTTTTCTCTCGAAAAAAACAAGAATTTTGATGCTTAGGGTTTCTCTTTGTCTTTTTGCTTCAGTGTACTATGAATACTATGCATAATTTATTGTTTAACATGCTTCATTTCTCTTTGCTAGACATTATGGTTTGTTTTCTTTCCTTCATTTGTTTCTGTTTTATCTAGTCAGTTGATTTTCTCTACATATGTTGGTAGATTTTCCAGTTAATTCACATTTCTTTTGTTCGAATTGCATGAGCCTTGTTGTTGCTTCATTTTTTACTATGTTATCATCAAATATGTCTTTACTTTATCACCAAATATGTCTTTAACTATCATTAGAAAAATATATAAAACTATGATAAATAAAGAAACGAGAATTGGCATAATAAAGGAACAAAGAATAGCCAATTAAACTCAATTCACTTTTTTAAACAGCTAAGCAATATAAAAGCAATCTAAACATGATTTAATGATAATAAGTAGCGGAAATATAACACGACACAGCCCTAATCGGGGTGTCACAAGTCACGAGCATCTACTAAGGAATAATTACAACTAAAAAGTCTGAAGTGTAGAAATACAGACTAATTAAATGAAGAGAGAGGAAAGCAGTGTTGCGAACAACGGTAGCTACCTTGCTAAACTTCAAAACTCTGCCTTCGATCAACCAAAACCCGCTACCAGGTGTATAAATACCTAAATCTGCACACAAGGTGCAGGGAGTAAAGTGAGTACTCAAACTCAGTGAGTAAATAAAATATAACTAAATATTTAAGTCATGAAATCACTTAAAGCATATCAAGATGTTGCATAGAAGCAGGACAAAACCAGTAAGAAACCGGTGAAGCTATAAAAAACTCTTAAAATATCTTAGATCAGTTTAAACTTCTTTGAAAATGACTTTTTCAATAGTTACGTAAATGAAAGTAAAATAGTTAGTGCAGAAAAGCACAGAAATCTGCCCCTCTGGCAAAAATACCATAGTTTAACAGGTAAATGAGAAGTAAATATAAAAGATAAACATATAAAGGTTCGTTCCTCAGGCACAACATAAAAAACATCACCCCTCGGGCAATATCTCAGAACAATACCAGACCCACAGGCAATCACATAGAATGTACTAGCCCCTCGGGCAATCACATAGAACAATACCAGCCCCCCGGGCTATCACATAGTACAATATTAGCCCCTCTGGCTATATTTTACATCACAGTGGGTACCCGTGCTCACTGGGGTGTACACGCTCCGGGAGGGGCCTCTTACGGCCTAAGATCAACAACAAGTCATCTCGTGGCATCAAATCTAAGCCCTCATCCTCATATTAATCAAGCCACCTCGTGGCATATATATGTATCTCAGGCCCTCGGCCTCAAATCAGTATCAGCATATCCTCACAACTAGGATCTAGGCCTTACTCAGCCCGAAAATCATCACCAGCCCCTCGGGTAATAGTAAAACAATATTTCTCAGCCCAAATCATCATTTAAAAGATCATTTAAATCTCAAAACTGAGTAAAAATGGCTGAGTAGTAAAATAATAGAAAATAACATGACTGAGTTCAAGTAATAAATCAAGACAGTGAGGAAATAGTAATAAAAATCCGCGAAGTGTTCAAATAGTTGGCACGAAGACCAAATATGGCATTCAGCCCAAGAAATAATGATGGCAAATAAGTTTCAGTCAAATACGCGGTAAAATCATCAATCGGGACGGACCAAGTCATAATCCCCAATAGTATACAACCCCACGTTCGTCATCGAGCGTGTGTCTCACCTCAATATAGTACGACGATATGAATCTGGGGTTTCAAACCCTCAGAGCATCATTTACAATCATTACTCACCTCGCCTCGGTTCAAACTCTAGTGTGCAATGCCTCGCCACATAAGTCGACCTCCGGATGCTCCAAATATACCACAATCAGTACATAATCATCAAAAATATACTAAAGAAACGAAGCCCACTCAAAAATACCCAATTTAACATCAAAATTCTGAAATTGCTAACATCCGGCCCACAAGCCCATGTCTCAGAATCAAATAAAATTAACATAAATGGAATTCTCGTCCTCTCGCAAGTCTATACGTACCAAGGACATCAAAATCGGATCTCAAAATGGCCCCTCAAATCCCAAATTTACATTCTCCAAATTTAAGCTCTAATTCCTCAATTTTTGGCTTAATTCCATGATTAATTAGGTGGAATTCACAAAAGAATCGAGTTTTGAGTTTAAAAATCTTACCTCCAAGTGATTCCCTTCGATTCCCTCTTCAATCCTTCTCAAAAGCTCCAAACATTTCTCAACAATGGAGAAAATAGACTAAAAAACGTGAAACCCATCTTTTAACATTCTGCCCAGGTAAAATAACCTGCTTCGCGAACGTAACAGGCCTCTCGCGTTCACGTAGACCAAATTCACTTCCTCTCCACTTTTCCTATCGCGAACGCGGACAAATCCACGTGAATGCGATGCTTCTCTATGCTAGACCTTCGCGAACGCAACGCACGAATGTGATGCAACTCTCGCGAATGCGACGCAACTCTCGATAACACATAGCACCTGGGCATGGGGTGCCCAATGACCTTACTCCTCTACGCAAACAATACCCTAGTCTCGCGTCTGCGATGCACATGAATCTTCCACCTCCGCGTTCGTGTTCTCATCCCCGCGAACATGTAGAACTAAAATATCGTCACACAAAAACACCCTTCGCGAATGAGAGTCCCTGGTACGTATCCAATAACATAATTCAAACTTGTTCCAATCTTCGGAACGCTCAAAAAAACATCATAATACCAAAATCACATCGGATTCAAGCCTAAGAATTTCAAGAACTTCCAAATTATGCTTTTGATAAAAAAACTTGACCAAGCAATGTCCTAATGAACTGAAATTTTGCACACATGCCAAAAATGACACAACAGAGCTACTGCAACTTCTGAAATTTCATTCCAAACCTCTATGTAAAAATCTCACCTATCAACCGAAAAATGCCGAAATCTCAATTTCGTCAATTTAAGCCTAAACATTCCAAGGACCTCCAAAATGCACTCTGATCACGCCCATAAGTCCCAAATCACCTAAAAGAGCTAACCAAATCATAAAATTTTCGATCCGATATCATATACGAACAAGTCAACTCTTGGTCAAACGTTTCAAACTTCAAGCTTCAACTGAGAACCGTTCTTCCAAATTCATTCTGATTACTCTGAAAACCAAAACCAACGATATACATAAGTCATAATACATCACATGGGGCAAGTCACGCCCGAGAACTGGCGAGCAAAGTGCAAAAGCTAAAAATGACCGGTCGGGTGGTTAAATCCTCCCCCACTTAAAAATACGTTCGTCCTCGAACGTGCTCGCTATTTTTCCAAAAGCCAACCAATTGCTGAATAACCTTGCCATGCATATATCCAGGGGTGATTCCATGTCACCTTATCTCATATAGGTCTAACAACACAATGCAACTGAAATTTCACAACCATATCTAGCCCATAAGCCTTAGAACCACATTTCCACTTTCGAAACCATTCACAAGATCAGAATCTCACATCTATATTTATAATAAGCCCGAACAAGTTGTAATCACCCATACTTGCAATCTCAAGTGCAATCACATGATATACCACATAACTCAAACACCCGTAGTGATAACCCCTAATCACAGCAGCTGCACACAACACCCGAATACCGATAGAAAACTCTCATCAACTGAAGTCTCATCCCAATACTTTTATATACTTCCAATGATCACTAAAACACACGGTAAACCATGACCATTTCCCATATCAACCATTTACGAAGCCACTTCTCCTTTCGTAAATACCACAGCAAATTTCTGAGCCGAAGCTCGATATTATCCTTCCAACATGCTGAAATCGAATCCGTTCCTATTCATTAATGATCCCAATGATCTCCTCTAGTCCAACACACTACTATGGTGACATGTCACACTAATACATGCCTAATCCACAACTTGCACAATACGCGCACCAATAAGCAACAGTCCGAACATACTCAAATCATTAAAATGACTCAAATGAAAGAGTTGTACCTCAAGCTCACCAGTACCACCACAACAAAGGGCTAGGAACACATCTCAAATCATAGGAATAGGACACACGAATATAACCCTCAAGTTCCTAACCCCACATAACTTCGATGCGATGCGCGGCCCTATCCAAACACTGCTCCAATAAAAAACCTCAAGTCACTGTGCTCGAAATTGACAATTACGTGTGACTGATGTCTATAACCGCAGTAAATCATCATAAACATGGTAAAGCAAATACATAACACCACACAACCCGAAAGGACATGACCGATGCGCCATCCGCCAAGAAATATCCACCTCCCACATGAGTTCTACTGAGAGACCGCAATAACACCGCACTACATGTGCCGATAACCAACAAATCTTAACACCTTACAACACGGAAAGGTAACTCATATATCTCCAAAGATTACTAGTAAGCTCCATAACAATCGAATCAACACATTCCTCACCGATACAATTCGGAGCCAACCAAGCCGAATCAAGTTAGTACATGCATCCACATTGGCCTGCCAACGAACTCTTTATCAAGGAAATCCTGAAGCTGCTCCTTCAACTCCTTAACTCTGCCGGTGACATACGATACGGTGCCCGGCATCAAATTAATACCGAAATCAACAACCTTGCCCAGCGACATGCCCGGCCATAAGAAACACATTTGAAAAGACCCTCACCACCGGAACTAAATCAATATGAGGAGACTCTACACGGACATCCATCACTAGAGCCTAAATAAGAGAGACAATCCTTCCCAGCCGTCCGCTGGGTCTTCGAAATATAAAACCACTCCAATAGGACATAATTCGTCAAACCTCGCCACTCAATCCATGACATTTTCGACATAGCCAATAGCTTCGCCTTAGCGCAATAGTCCAGAATGACACAACATGGAGAAAACCAGTCTGAGCACAATATCACATCCAAAATCTAACATACCCAGCAAATAATTCGGGTCTCCAAACACCGATAGTCACTAAACAATGCTGATACACATGATCAACAATCACAACGTAGTCTGAACATGAGAACTCCCAGTCTTCTACTGCATATAGCACACAAATCACCATACCTGGTCCCAATTTTGCCGTCCGAATGCATATCACGCCTCAAATACCCAATCATTCCACGAGAGATACTCTATAATTCCCTTGTGCTACAATGCAAACTCGAATATCAGTAGTCAATCTAACAAGAAAGTGTCGCAATACTACCAAAGTACATTAACTTAATCACATTGCCTTTTCTGAAACATATACCCTAGTCAAATCACCCCAATTAGCAATACCACTTTCTTAATCATCTGAAAATCATCCCCCTAATAATCTAACGCTCATTCCTCTAATCATCTGAAACTGTCCGTGCTGCCAAAGAATTTATGACTTTCCGTTCAGAACTGAACCGTAACCTTCCACATGCAATTATCAATCATCCACAACCTACCGCATATACCATACAATCTTATGATAACATGAGAACTTCATCTTCCTTCCGAGCCACAAACATCAATGTACTCAACTTGTAAAGAACTTTTCATTGATACCAGCTAGAAAAAAATTACTATACATTCCATGCTCCTCATGCCCACAGAAAATATACATCTCCAACCGAGGTAGAAACCATCAAGAACTCTCCGACTCCCTTTGCACAAACAAGTCTGTTAGGACTGAATCTTCCTAACTCAAGCAACCTACGCAGGCCACTAAACCAAAACACAATATCGCGAAATACCCGCAGAAACTCATTACCTCATAAACACCCAAGGAATTAATTATATTCTTACTATACCGACCCCGCCTACTACCAAGATATCCCAACTAGCCGAGTTTTCTTCTGATTTATCTTCAACCTGATATTCCTTCTTATTGTAGCACCACAATTCCTCAACCCAGACGTACCACACGATACCCAAGAATAAAACCACACTATCTAAGGCTCATAAGCCGCTGAATACTCTCTTAAATATTCCCAAAAGCACCACATTTAAAATACCTTACTCTGAAGAACTTCCTAAGAATCTAAATCTGTTACTTTTGCCTCCTTGATATTGATACATAGAATCTAATAATTATTATAGAAAACACCACAAGTTTTGACATCTTCCAATGAAAACTTAGTTCCTAGCCGCATATACAACAACAAAATACCCAATTGTTACATGTAGAATCTTGAACACATTGGAACCATTCTCGAGAGTCATTCACTCTATTCAAACTACAATTAGCCTGATCAAACGAATCGAACAACTTGTGCCTCGTTGGCACTCTGACATCGCAGAAAGTGACATTATTCCATTACAACCAAGCAACTTCTTACCTTATGCACTGAGTATCCTTTACCAACGCCAACGACAACTCAAGACATTCTGTGATTCTCACAAACCTGTGAAGCATCTTATAACCTTTGTTAAAAAATTTCCTTTACTCGAGCCATCCTCGGTTTCTCAATCTCCGTAGGCCATAACTGATTCACCTGAATGTCTCAAATAGGAACCGACATAGCACATAACTGTGCAATCAATGACTTAATAGTAGACTCCCCTACTTGGTTCGAAACCGTAGGTCAAAACACACTCAATAACTCATAACGTGTACACTCTCTTGGTGCCATAATGCCATAGTGAGATTAAACTCAAATCCTTTCTAAGCTTGTGAAAACACAGATCAATCTAGAATTTTAACTCTTCTTCAAATCTCGCATTCACTCTCGTAACAGTCAAGCCCACTCTCTTAAGCGACCCACTTTAAATTACAGCACATATCTTTCACTTCCAAATGAGATCTTCTAACAGATACATAAGGATTTCATAACCTCAGAACTCTTCGCAGGAGATAACCCACCTGTTTTGCCTCCAACTAACATTCCTGTATACCTTCGACCGTCATAAACTGTACGCAGTCACTTAGTCATCCTGAGTCTAAACTCATACCGCAACATGAAATTTACTTCAATCTCAATTGGGAAACATGAAAAAGACCCTTCACACACCTATAATTTGGGGCTATACCTCGAATCAAGATGGAATTCAGGCACCTAATAGTTCTTCTATCCTCCGACAGACCTTTCTCGTTGCTTCCAAATCATATGGATACATCTCGCAGTACTAACACACTCATCACGTAGCCATCCGGAAGTTACTTCCACTAATAGGGACACTGTTGAGCATATAAGTTTAAAAACACTTGTTCACACAATCAGTACCTTGGTGCTCAAGGTATAGGCAAAGACTCAAGTCCTTCAGACTGGCCCAACATCAACTCACAGAGATCACATCACGCCCCTCAATCAGGAAATCACAATCCATCGATGCACATCTGATACTAAGCGCTCATGTGCATATACGAATACGTGGAAGAAATTCAAGGGTTACTTTTCAAGCTGAATCAAGGACGCACGATAAGAATTCAAGAATGTGAAGTTTTTCATAAAGGTTTTGCATCCACTCGAGGATAAATACAGATATCTCTGTACCGATCCGCAAGACTCTACTAAACCTACTCATGATTCATGAGACCTATGTAACCTATGATTTGATAACAACTTGTCATGACCCTAACCCCGAACCCGATCGTAATGGCGTCTCTCGTGAAGACAAGGCCAGCCAATCAAACCCAATTCACTTTTTAAAATAGTTAAGCAATATAAAAGCAGTCTAAACATGATTAAGTGATAATAAGTAGCAGAAATACAACCCGACACAGCCCTAGCTGGGGTGTCACAAGTCACGAGCATCTACTAGGGTATAATTATAATTGAAAAGTCTGAAGTGTACAAATACAGACTAATGAAATGAAGAGTGAGGAAAGCAGTGCTACGAATGACGGCAGCTACCTTGCTAAACTCCGATGACTCTGAATCCGATCAGCCAAAACCCGCTATTGGGTGTATAAATACCTACATCTACACATAACGTGCAGAGAGTAAAGTGAGTACTCCAGCTCAGTGAGTAACAAATGTAAATAAAGACTAAAGGCAAAAAATCACGTAAAGCATATCAAGATGTTGTATAAAAGTAGTCCAAAACCAGTAAAAAAGTAGTGAAGCTGTAAAAATCTCTTAAAATATCTTAGCTCAGTTTAAACTTCTTTGAAAATGACTTTTTCAACAGTTACGTAAATGAATGTAAAATAGTTAGTGCAGAGAAGCATAAAAATCCGCCCCTCGGGCACAAATACCATAGTTTAACAAGTAAAATGACAAGTAAATATGAAAGAGAAACACATAAAGGTTCGCCCCTCGGGCACAATGTCAACAACTCCGCCCTTCGGCCAATATCTCAGAACAATACCAGCCCCTCGGGCAATCACATAGAATGGTACCAGCCCCTCGAAAAATCACATAGAACAATACTAGCCCCTCGGACTATCACATAGTATAATATCAGCCTCTAGGGCTATATCTCACATCAAAGTGGGTAGCTGAGCTCACTAGGGGGTGTACAGACTCTGGGATGGGCCCCTTACGGCCCAAGCGCAATAACAAGCCAACTCGTGCATTAAATCTAGGCCCTCGGTCTCATATCAATCAAGCCATCTTGTGGCGTATATATGTATCTCAGGCCCTCGGCCTCAAATCAGTATCAGTATATCCTCACAACTATGCCTTCGACCTTACTCAGTCCGAAAATCATCACAAGCTCATCGGGCAATAGTAAAATAGTATTTCTCAGCCCAAATCATCATTTAATATAACATTTAAGTCTCAAAACTGCGTAAAATATAGCTGAGTTGTAAAACAGTGGAAATAACACGACTGAGCTCAATAATAAATCAACAAAGTGAGGAAATAGTAATAAAAATCCCAGAAGTGTTCAAATAATTGGCACGAAGCCCAAATATGGCATTCAGCCCAAGTCATAATGATGGCAAATAAGTTTTAGTCAAATACGTGGTAAAATCATCAATCAGGACGGACCAAGTCACAGTCCCCAATAGTATACGACCCTATGCTTGTCATCGAGCATGTGTCTCACCTCAATATAGCACTACGATGTGCAATTCGGGGTTTCAAGCCCTCAGAGCATCATTTTCAATCATTACTCACCTTGATCCAAGGCAAACTCTAGCCTGTGATGCCTCGCCCGCATCAATCAACCTTTGGATGCTACAAATCTAGCCACAATGAGTACATAATCATTAAAATATGCTAAGTGAACGAAGCACACTCGAAAATACCCAATTTAAAATCAAAATCTCGAAATTGCTCAAATACGGCCCCCGAGATCACGTCTCGGAATAAAATTAACATCAATGGAATGCTCGTCCTCTCACAAGTCTATACATACCAAGAACATCAAAATCGGACCTCAAATTTCCCCTCAAATACTAAATTTATATTCTCCAAATTCAAGCACTAATTCCTCAATGTTAGGCTTAATTCCATGATTAAGAATTCACACAAGAATCGAGTTTTGAGTTCGAAAATCTAACCTCCAAGTGATTCCCATCGATTCCCTCTTCAATCCTTTGTAAAATATCCAAAAATTGCTCAACAATGGAGAAAATAGACCAACAATCGCGACCCATCTTTTAAACATTCTGCCCAGGTAAAATCACCTTCTTCGCGAACACGACCGGCCTCTCGCGTTCACGTAGAAAAAATTCACTGCCTCTCCACTTTTACCTTCGCGAACGCGGACAATTCTAGGTGAACACGATGCTTCTCCATACCAAGCCTTCGTGAATGTGAGCAATTCTCGCAAACGCATAGCACATGGGCCTAGGGTGCACAACGACCTTACTCCTCTACGCGAACGCGACCCCAGTCCCGCATCCGCGATGCACATGAATCCTTCACCTTCTCTTTCGCATTCTCATCCTCGAAAATGCGTAGAACAAAAATATCTTCACACAAAAACAGCCTTCATGAACGTGAAGAACAATTCATCTATAGCACTTCAGTTGGTTTTCTACAATTTTAAACTACATGAAATGGTTCGATCGACCACCCGAAACTCACCCGAGGCCCTCGGGACCTCAACCAAACATGACAACATATCCCATAACATCATTCAAACTTGTTGCAACCTTTGTAACGCTCAAAACAACGTCATAATACCAAAATCACATCGAATTTAAGCCTTAGAATTCCAAGAACATCTAAATTACATTTTTGATCAAAAACTCGACCAAACCACGTCCGAATGACTTGAAATTTTGAAAACATTCCACAAATGACACAACGGAGCTACTGCAACTTCCAGAATTTTATTCCAACATCTATATCAAAATTTCACTTATCAACCGGAAAACACTGAAATCTCCATTTTGCCAATTTAAGCCTAAACCTTCCACGGACCTCCAAAATACATTCTGATCACGCCCCCAAGTCCAAAATTACCTAATAGAGCTAAAAATCATAAATATTTCAATCTAAGATCATATACAAACAATTCAACTCTTGGTCAAACCTTTCAAATTTCAAGCTTCAATTGAGACTCGTTCTTCCAAATTCATTCTAATTACTTTGAAAACCAATGATTTACATAAGTCATAATACATCACATGAGGCAAGTCACACCCAAGAACTGGCGAGCAAAGTAAAAAATATTATATGACCGGTCGGGTCGTTACAAAATGATAGGGTTTTGGGGTTATTCGGAATTAATTTAGGAAAGGGCGAGTACTAGTCGTTGATCTGAATGATCAACGGTCTGGATCAAAACGGGTAAGTGGGTCGGTTTATGAGACTGGGTTTGGGCCTGGTCCGATGGGTTCCATTGGATTGAGAATTGGATTTAAATTTGGTCAGATTTTAGGATATAATTGAAATGAAATCAGGCTAGACTTTAAATAGCCATTTTTTCACATTTATTTTATAAAAAATAGTAAATTAAATTCTGATAATAAACTGAAAGTGCTAAAATAATTTGTAACACATAATTATCAATTTAAAAATATTGAACTTAATTTTTATAAATATAAACGCAATTAAATCTTAAAAGGGGCTAATATTAAAATTATATGCAATTTAGCTTTAAAAATACTAAATAAATTTGTAAAAAATATGAAAAAATTTATCTTAGCTATATTTTAGTTTAAATATGCGAATTCAATAAATGAATCAGCAAAATGATAATTTTGGAAATTATTATTGGTTTTTAATGAATAAAATAGGGAAATAAATTGATTTCAAAATATCTAAAAATAATGGAAAACTAATAAAATATTTGGACATATTTATATATGCACACATATGCTATTTTGAAAGTAATTTGTATTTTTAAAAAATATATAGGAAAAAATTGGGTATCAACAGCCCGGACCTTCCTCGTCACTACCCCGACAGAGGTTAGGCTTGGCACTTATTGAGTATCGTAGTGGTGTACTCGTGCCCTTTCTGTGCATATTTTTTTTATGTGCAGATCTAGGTACCTCTGTTCATACTCACCACGCTTGAGACAAGGTGCTTGTAGAGACTCCGCGGTATATCTGCCGCGTCTGCCGACCGAAAAGTCCCTTTCTACTCCCCTTTTTAGCATTAGCCCTTCTGTATTTTCCTTTTCTTTGTTAGATATTCTAGAGTTAGATACTTTTAGACATTGAAAGACTTTTTATCATGAGATTCCGGGTTTTGGGAAAAGTTTTTAGATTTCGAGAGTTGTGTATGCCGGCGACACTTTTAAATGCTATTTTATTTCACTATTTTGTTTTAATTATTTCTTCCGCCAATTGATTTATTTTTCACACTATTAGATTTACCTAGTCATAGAGACTATGTGTCGTCACGAAGTTCACGGAGGGCGAACCGAGATTGTGACACTGTATAAGTCTTGAAAACTTTTACAAGTGAGAATCCCAAAGATATACTAACCAAAGTGGTACCAAAAGACAAGTTCAAATTGTATAAATAACTTAGTGGCATACACTCAAATTAGAAGTCCAGTACTACATTCTTCGGGTGAATGTGTTTGGAGGGAGAGATTGTTGAACCCATCCCCATAATGAATAAGAAAAGAAGGAAAACTTACAAGATGCGAAATTAGATTGAGCAAATGGTGGGCTGGCAGATCACCGAAATAAGTTTTGACCAAACTTGATTTTGATATCAATTTGCAAGAATCAAATTGGAAAATTGCAACGAGGCAAGCTTCTGACTGGTTGAAAGTGAGGCCACACTTCCTGAAAATAGATGCATTGCTTTCATTCTTTAGACACACAGAAGTACCAAAGCTTCAAATATTTCATAGATAGAAGAAAAATTTGTGTAGAATCTCAAAAAGAGTTATTTGTTTTGAGTGTATAGTAGTTTCTGGAGTATTTACTCGGGACTACGGAATATAAAAATTTTCATTATAGTAAATTATTTTGTTCTTCACAGGCTCGTATTTTTTTCCTTATTCAGAAGGATTTTTTACGTTAAATCATTGTGTTCTTGTTATTCCTTTTATTTTTGTTGATTATCGTATTTCGATACTACGTTATTATTTCACTTTTACTATCGTAAATATTGTTTCTATGGAGGATTTATTCCCACCAAAATTATGATGCAATTTATTTTTATATAAATATCTGGTCTGATGAACTTCAACAGATAATCTAATATTTTATATAAAATTTGCCGGTCAAGTCAACCTGTTGACCCTTGGTTAGTCATACTTTGCCATACACGCAAGACAGGAATTAATGCCACAAACAAAGTAATAATATTTTGGAAGGACTCATTCTGCTGTATGTTCAATTATCTAATGGCCAAAAATATGTTTAGAAACTCACTTTTGAAAGGAATTATAATCTAGAGTTTATGAGGCCATTAACATATTAGATATTTCCTAGTTGTAATGATAATAGTTGTTACATCTAATGGTTTCTCTACTTTTTATACACTAATTGTATGCAGAGTTGTTATCCTTATCTTTTTTTTCGACCCAATTACTTCTTTCTTATGTCCATTTGAGGACGAATTGTTATTTTAGAGATGGAGGATGTGATGATCCAAAAAGCCATCACTTGTTTTAGAAATAAATTCAATGTCCCCAGGCCTTAAACCACTTTTTTTATCTTACCTCGACTTGTGTGTGTGGTCCGGACCTATATTCGGAAAAGCTTTTTATGTGAAAATATGAGAAATAAAAATTTTAGAGTTAAATTTGATTACGGTTGACTTTGGTCGACATTTTAAGCAAACGAACCCGGATCCGTATTTCGACGATCCCTGGAGATCCGTAGTAAGATATTGGACTGGGAGTATGCCCGGAAATGAATTCTGAGGTCCCAAGCCTTAGAAATCAATTTTTGAAAGAAACTGTTTTGCTGAATTCTCTAAGAAATGAAGAAAATAATTAATGTTTGAAACCATTGGTATCGGGCCTATATTTTGGTTTCGGAGTCTGGTACAAACTTGTCATAGTATTTAAAAGATAATTGTGAAATCTGATAAAAAAATGGAGTGTATTTGACATGAGTTGGACTTCCGGTTGAAGAGTTATGAACTTTGAATGTTCTTGATGAAAATATTGAGCATTGAGGTTTAATTCACGATTTTACATGTTATTTTGATAATGTGATCGCACGAGTAGGTCCATATGATATTATTGTATTAGTATGCACATTTGGTTTCAAGTTACGAGGGCTCGGATAAGTTTCAGGTAGGTTCTGGAATGTTTTAGGATTAAAACATAGGTGTTGCAAGTTCAAAGAAGTTGCAGATCTCTGAACCCGCCAAGGCGGTCCGCAATATTTTGTGCTACCACGAAGGGGCCTTTGTGGCCGCAAAGGATTTTGTGCCGTCCACGGTGGAGGAACTTTGCGGACGCACTCGATTTTGTGTAGTCCGTGGTGAGGAAGAATCTGCAGGTTCACTGGTCTGACTTCGGAAGCCTATATCTTTTGATCTACAAGGACTTTTAAATTATTCAACAACAAAAGTTTTAGCCCTTTGTTTCTAGTGTTCATAAAGGTAAAGAAATCACAATTTGGACATCTCTAGAGAAAGTTATGGCCAAAATACTAAAGTATATCACAGCAATCAATATTCTCTGCGGTGAGCTCCGCAGCCGCATTCCTTTTTCTGCGGTCCGCGGAAAGGGTCTGAGAAGGGTATATTTAAACGGGACTTTCAACTGTTTTTCACTTTTCAAAACCCTAAAAACATAAGAGGCGATTTTTCAAATAACCTTCTTCTTCTAAACATTAGTAAGTGATTTCTAACTCATTTTCTTTACTCCTTATCTTCTTTTTACAAGATTTCATCCTAGAATCCAGGGTTTTTATGGTGGAATTGGAATTTTTAGGTAAAACCTAAGGATATTAAAATTTGGAGATTTAGACCTCAAATTGAGGTCGGATTCCAAAACCAATTATATATCCGGGTTTGGGGGTGAATGGGTAATCGGGGTTAGGTCCGAAATTTGGGTTTGGACCAAGCGGGCCCGGGGTCAATTTTTGACTTTTTGGGGAAAACTTTAGAAAAATTATTTCCATGCATTAGAATTTATTCATTTAGCATTTATTGATGTAATTAAGCAACTTGTGCCTAGATACAAGCGAGTTGGTGGTGGAATCAAGAGGTAAAACGGTAGTTGAAGCTTGAATTGTGTTTGTGGCATCGAGATAAGTGTTTGGTCTAACCTTGGTTTGAGGGATTAGGAGTTGGGTCTTATTTGTTATGTGCTAATTGTGGAGTACGACGTATAGGTATTGTGGCGAGTATATATACGTCGGTATCAAGCATGCTCGTGAGTCTTGTATTGTAATCGTTATGACTCCGTTGTAGTTTATTATGCTTCATATGAGGATTATGCGTTCCCTTACGGGAATGTTGTTGTGGTATTATTGTTCCATTATCGGGATGTTTGTTCTGATATTATTGTTCCCCTGACGGGATGTTGTTTTAATCTTATTGTACCCTTGTCGGGATATTGTTATTATGTTATTGTTCCCTTGTAGGGTTTCTTTTTTGATTAGTGTTGATATATAAAATTGGAGCGGGTTGCACGCCTGCAGCGGTAACATATGAAATGGGAATGGTTGCACGCCTGCAACGGTAACATATGAAATGGGTGTAGGTTGCACGCTTGCAACAGTAATATGTGAAACGGGAGCGGGTTTTACGCCTGCAACCGCACTATATAAAATGGGATCAGGTTGCACGCCTGCAATGGTATTACATGTGTACTTGTTCTTCTTATTTCCTTATCTTTGCTGGCTGTTGTTCTGTTGTCATCTGTTACTGCCCGCAGCATGTTCCCTCGCCCAACTTTAGTTGTAATTATCTGTTTCTATTTCCGATGTATATGATTTAACTGCACAGGTTCATTTTATAGTCTTGTCCTAGCCTCGTCACTACTTCGCCGAGGTTAGGCTAGCCACTTACCAGCACATGGGGTCGGTTGTGTTGATACGACACTCTGCACTCTTTTGTGCAGATCCCAGTGCTGTAGATTTCGGACCGCAGTGAGATTGGTGTTTCTTGTTCATCAGGCGGCCTGAGGTAGTCCTGCTGGCGTGCGCAGGCCTTGATGTCTCCTTCTGTCTACTATTCATGTTTCTTTCATGTATTTCAGAAGACATTTTTGTATTTATTTCTTTCAGACCTTTATTTGTAGTACTCCTAGACAGTCTGTGAAGTTGTGACACCAGTATTGGGTAGATTTGTTATTGATTGGTATTAGCAGTATTATTAAAACCTTACAATGCAGTCTTCCGCATATTCAATTCTGCTGTTATCTAATTGTTTGCTCTTAAATGTCATCGGATTAAAAATGGAAACAAGGTAAATAGTTCAGTTGGTTGGATTGCCTAGCTTTCACTAATAGGTGTCATCACGACTCCCGATGGTGAAAAATCTGGGTCGTGACAATTTACAACCTTCAAACTCGTTAGCCTACCTCGGCACCACTAAACCTCGAATTCTTGGTAAAATTTTATGGTGTCTTATATAAAAGCTTCTCATTAAGGATAAAATGGGTAAAATGAAAAGTTTAAAGTTGAATTATTTTTAATTATAAAAATATATCATTCTTTTTTAAATAGACTAATAAGAAAAGTGTGTTAAGAAAGTAATATAGTCTAGATGAGTAAATCAAAGTGCAACTATACGGCGTTTCTTTCATTTTCCCCAACTAGGTTCCATAATGTTGGAAAAGCTTAAGATGTCCAACAGTTCCTCTATCTCAGTGTTGCCTATTCTTCCCTGGTGATGCATTCAAATGCAATATTCTTTCTCCAACATATCGTCTCTGCAGATCTGCCTCAGAAATTAGACCATCATCTTGTCCTTTTATGTAAAATTTCGTTAGAGTTTAAACTAGTAAACATAATAAAATAGAGCATTAATTTTTCATTGCACTCTTTCATTTGATTATTTGCCTAAAGTCCACCTTGCTTAGGAAGCAAAAAAAGGCCATAAAGTTTTATCAAACAATAATTTGTAGAATTGATTACCTTTCCTTTCTCAATGAAAAACATTAATGTGTGCGCACGCTTGCTGTCAGCAGCATTGGAATAGAATGCACATCCATCAGCTTATATATTTTTTGCCAACTCTTAAGTAGAAAGGTGGAATTTGATGACGCCAACTACGTGGAATGTCATCCATCAACTTTTATATCTTCTTCCAACTCTTAAGTAGAAAGGTGGAGTATTATCTGACACCAACTACATGGAATGGAATGCTATCTTTATAACATTTTTATTATTTGTGGAATTCATATTTTAAATCTGTCTTTTGAACATGAAAACTCAAGCGCTCGTGATTGCTGCACCATTTGCGTTTTGGCATCTATTTTTGCTGTCAAATACTAGCCGACTTGCGTTAAAGATTTTTCATTCGAAATGCATGCAACTATTAGAGAGTCCATATGGACATTTGCCGCTCTAGAGTTCGCTCTTGTGGCCATGTTTTCTACTCTATGGTAAGATTATATATTTGATACCTCTTATTTATTTTCCAGTACCTGTCCATCGAAAATCCTGTGTCTTCTTTAACCATAACCAAATTTCTAGATTCACAACTCATGCAACCAAACCCAATGCAGAAAAGAAAATTGTGTGCGCGCGCGCACCACACTTTTGGCAGATATGAAATGAGGAGTAATCTCGTCTGTTGGCAGCTTCAATTGCAGGCAGTCTATTCAGTAATGATAGATAGCATCAGTATTGGGTTTTGGTGCCTCTATGAGTCTCAATGCAATGTACATGGCGAGTCCAAATTTCCGAAAATTCTATGATGGAGAAATGATGAAGCTGTATAGGAGATATTGTAACAACAAACCCAGTTGATATTGAATATGCTTCTTTTTCACGTTAAAGATGCATTTTCTTTGTACTATTTTCTCTTATTTCTTTTCAAGATGATGAGGTAGTTGATACCTCAAGAAATCTGGTAGTCAAATGCGTATACTGATATAGGTAAGGTAGTGAACATCGCTTTTCTTTCTGTGTCTAGTACTAGAGAATAGTAGCTCAACGTGGATGAAAAAAGACCATGCGACATTTGAACCACAGTAGATCAAAAATTGCTGGCATCTAACTTGAATTATCTTTTTTGGATGTCCATTATTAGTGGGAATCCGAAGCCAGTTCAAGATCCAACAGGACAAGCTGTCTGAAAACAGACCGTGGAGGACAAATTATATAGCTCAAAATTGCATATGAGAGAAGACTGAAACGCTATACATTATTTTACAGACACCCTACAATTATGATACAAATGCCTCTTAAAGGAATGCATACGCCACCCTTTTAAAAGACAACTAAGCCTCAAGCCTTATTTGCATTTTGCTACAGCGAGGTATTGATTGTTATTTTTCTTCACCCATACTGTTGAACGAGTTCTCTTAACAAAATCTGTGAAGAGGTGGTACCTGCAGGACAAATATGGCTGGTTAGACAAGGATATTCATCTTCATATCAGCAACTAAAATTCAGAGGCAAATGGGATCACATATTGCAATATTTTGGCTGAACCATCCACAAATTCGCGCACCCAAATTCTCATCATTATCATAAATAATCGAAGCAGTTGAAATTAAGAAACCACCTGTCAAACTCCAGTCTCTGAGTAACTATCCCATTCAATAGGAGCTCCGAACTATATACTGTTGATCCTGTAGATGTAACAAGGGATTGCATTTGCATGATTATTCAGATTTAAAACAAAACTTCTTATTGTTTTTACAAGGTAAAAGAATAAGAAGTCTACCTTTCTCAAGGAAAGGGATGCAAACTTCATAGTCTTCTTCACAAGATAAAACTAGAAGATCGTCAGGAACATCCTCTTTCATAACCGATCTACCAAGTCGCTCCACTGCCTGAAAAACATTTGGAACAGGCGTTACCAAGCACGAACAAACAGTCAATAAAATAGTTATAATTACGGAGAGAGGATTGTGCCTGAACAAATACAGATTGATTATGGAACTCTCGCATGGAGGGTGTGATAATGATAAACACTAGAAACACTAGTAGACACTAACTTCAAATTATAGGAATTCCAAAATATCTGACGTACTTTTACACATAACCACAGAGTATAAGTTTCAAGAATTCAAATCCGTCCATCTGTAGTGTGGATTATAATCCATACCACTTGTTTTCCCTATCAAAGAAATCTTCCAAAAAATTGGTTACAAATGTTTGCTTCAGCTACCGTAAGTCAAACTAATGATCGTTTTTCTCTTCTGAAAATGGTAACAGTGCATTCATCAGCATTAAGGAAATGCTGGCCATCCTATTTACACATCAAATTCAAACAAAACTAGTGAAGATCTTAATATTAAAAAAGTCAAACTAATGATCTTTAATATGTCATCACTTTTCACCTATGTTACCATCATACACCATGGACATCATCTTGAGCACACACTCAAATATATGATATTCAACATATTTAATAAGGCTGGTTCTAATCTTTCATAACTAATCATGTTGCATTTATAGCGGATAGGAAGCATACACTACCATATCCTCCTGACCATACAAATGAAAGACTGCTTTTGCCTCAGGTATTCACAGAAGCACCAATATATGAGAAGATGGACTGAACCTTTTGAACCTGCTTGCTTTGGACTTGACACAACACCTTTTTTTTAAACCGGAACTTAGTACGGTACCAAATTGTGTCATCAAAGATGAGTCAGTTGAGTAGATAGAGCATATGAATATCTTATCCAGGATGGTTAAATTTTAAAGTGAAATAAAAAAAGGGGTAAAGAGTAGAGTGCACACCAAACCATGAACTGCCTTCACCAAACTTGCCAATATATCTTTACCAGGCTTTGTATTTGGAGTGGTAAAAACTCTATATCCCTGAAAATAAATTACTATGAGAAAAGGAAAGCACAGCTGCTGCATCTAATAGTCACCAAAGGCAGCATGTTTACCAGTAAAAGGGGATGTTGGCATGCTCGTGCTAATGAAACTGGCATGCTGAAGCAGAACTCTTTTTCTTTTCTTGCATCTCTCAAGATATAGTTTTTCTCATCAATAAGACAGCTAGCTTGTCCACAACTCTCAAGCCATAGATGTGTCACCACAGGTTTCCCTACAGCAATAGCTTCTAGCATGTTTCTAGTGCGAACAAATTCATCAGCCACAAAATGAGTGGCATCGGACATACATGATACGCTTGAGGCTCCTAACCGGGCTAAGATCTGCAAGAAGAGATGATAAGGTAATTCCAGTTCAAAACATACAATATTTGCACAAACAAAGAAAAGATCATAGCGAAATTACCTTCTTTTGCTGTTTAGTAATATCTGCATCCAGGTGCTGACTGAACAAGACTCGAACATTAGTCATTTCTCGCCTCTTCCTAGAATCTTTTAAGGTGGGGCCAATTTGTGTTCCAGTAGAATGTAAGGAAGTGATTTCTCTCAAAAGAGATGATCTTGACATATTCTTCCTGCACGATTGTTTATGATACTCATCACCCATACAAATAGGTGACACAGCATTCTTCTGAATTTTTGAATTGGTGGGAGTGGTGCATGCTGAAGCTGACGCTTTACACTGCTCTCCTGTTGAAGATTCTGTTCCTTGTGCTTCATCAACAGATCTTGTTATCTCTACATTACTCCTATGAGAATCTTTTATGGACTTATGTAGAATTGTTTTTGCACTTCCATCAGCAAAAGCATCATTAGTGCTGTTACCATCCAGATGTCTTTTATCTATGCCTTCCTGTAAGAGCTTCTTATGAGATCCCCTCTCTGAGGATGCAATATTGGGGAGAGAGCATTCAGGTGTACACTTTCTCCTTTTTGTGCTGACAATAATTGAAGTACTTGTCTGGTCACCTCTTAATCTTTTTGACCTTCTACAAGATTGAGTAGTGGTCTCTTGCCCCATGGTAGGCATCTTCCGGTGACTTCTTCTTCCCTTGGGATAGTCTACAGCAGAAAGGCTGCCCCACATTGATTCCATATTTCTTAGGTTGGCAGTTTGATTGGTAGCAAGGGTACCTCGATCCATCAAAGTCTCACAAGCATCAGCATCTGTCCCGCTTCTATCAAAAGCGGCAGTGGCAGACAGACGTCTTTTTGGTTGACTCTCTACCTGGCGCTGCCTAGTTCGACGAGCTACAGGTGTGGAGTGACAATCCTTGATAGACAAGGAACCTGTGCTTGCTTTTGGTGGTCTTTCTTCCTGTCTTAACTCTTTTTCTCTTCCCTTTGAAGCATGGAGTTTCGTCATATTTGGCTTGATCATTTTTAATCCGGCCCCTTGTTCTCCATTGCCTTGCTTCTCGATAGTTTTCTGTTGTTTCACTCTTTCTCGATAGTTCTCTTCAACTAATCTGGCATCCTTCTGCATTGTGCTCATGGACATTCTTGAAGATCGTGCTTTTTTCTTGGAGGACCTTCGCTTTGACAGACTCTCATCATCAATTCGATCTTCGCAAGAACCATCCGTTACTGTCTTCTCATTGCTACAACCATTTTCCAGCGCAGGAGCTCCAAAGCATAATGTTTGCATAGCTTCAGCAGCTATTTGAGTATCTAAACCAACATTTAGCATGTCAGGAGCATCGACTCCATTACCATCGTCAACCATTCCATCACCAGCCCCCGAATGCAGTTGTTCATCCAGCTTCTTAACAAAGTTTTTTCGATATCTGAACTTTGATAGCTCACTTTTCACTCTACTTCTACTAGACAATAACCTAGAATCAGAACGGGGGGAACCCTTTAACTTTTTGCTGCTCAACGGGTGCTTTTCCTTTTCTCCACTACCTTTAACTCCCCATCTTAAGGGATCAAGTGAACCACGCTTCGGAGGTTCAGTAGCAGGACTCCTGCCAACAAGAAGTTCCTTTTTCTTCTGGAAAAACTCTCCACCTCCTTCATCTTCACGATTGTCATCCCAATCAAAAATCTCACCCTCTGCATCTGCAATTTCAGCTGCTCTCCGAGCCAAACTTTTTGTCCCTTTTGCAGCAGAGACAAATTTTGATTTTCCAATGGATGACTTCCCAAAGTCAATATGTTGATCAAAATCCGAAGGATTGAGCTTAAGAAACTTGTCAACAACATCTAATGCATTGGCCTGAGACTCCGCTCCAGGTTCTTGAGAATCTACATAACTTAAACCTGCCAATCCATCTTCATAGGCAAATTGAGGCAAGTCCACTGTCTTCTGAGCATCATTGTTGCCATCTTCTGACCCTTTAATTTCAACAAGTATCTCATCTCTGAAAAGTTTCCTCACAGCTGAACTACCAACTTTGCACCAGTTTCCATTACCTACATCATTCATTTGTTCGTCATACTCCTCACAAGCATTCGGGTTAAGCTCCTTCCTGACTTCAGATTGAGGTCCAACCATAGACATCCCATTTTGGCCAGGACTTTCCTTCTCCAGAAGATTGTCATTTTTAATAGACCGTGTACTTCCTTTTGTCCCTTTATGGCTCATGTCATAAGCAGCCAAACCAGAAGCCCTGACAGATGCAGCACGGATCGAAGTAAACCCTCGTTGCAGCGATCCTGAAAAAATAACATGATTATAAGACCTCCAAAATTCAGAAGCAACTTTGTTATCAAATCTTCAAAGGCATTCTGTCTGATAACGAATATGGCTAGAATATAGAAGTTGAAAACATAAAAGGAATTCATCAACCACCTAAAAGTACCAGCATACAAGTGTATATTAAATACTTTCATGTACTGAATAAGAGAAGAGAAATCCAGATTCTAAAATATAAAACAGAGAAAGCAAAGACCAAGCCTCTCTTTCAATAGTAAAACTTTTCCTGGATACAGCAGAAATGACCAGCTGTAGACACATAGAGTTCAAAACCAAAGTCAGCAATTACATACTAAATATCAAAATACATGATAGTTGATGCACTGGCAAAGAATATACAGATCCAGCTAAGTGAGGAGGCCTATTTACAGTGAATGTTAAAAACTGGATGACGCAAAATGTTTTGTCCAACTTTTCACTAGTAGAAGAACATTTCAATTAATTGCAAATTTAAGGAATGGATTAAGAAAGGGAACTTTTTGCACAGTTATAGTTCCATGCAGATCCGGCATAATCAAAATGGAAGAAAAGAGATGGTAAAATGATAAATTTAGGCCAAAAATGTATAGCGTTAGAACTTGATTAAAACGAATTATCTCATGATAGCGAAACAATTTTACCTGATTGATGATTGTCATTGCTTAGAACATCTGATAGTGAAATCGAACTCTCATAACCCGTGTTGGAAATGTTTCTTTTAGTAAACTTCACCTGATCAATAGAACTGAGGCTGTGTTTCATTGAATCATCATCTGATAACTCTTCAGTATCGCACAAGACCTCAGTTCTATCACTTCCTCCACTATCTACGGCAACTTCGACGTTGCACTTTTCAGATGTCCGGATGCGTTCATTTTGTAGACCATCATGATCTTCCACCACTTGGGTTTCACCACCTAAATCCACCCGTTGAGTTTCACTACAAAAATCCACCACTTGTGTTTCAGCACCAAAATCCACAACTTGTGTTTCACCACCGAAATCCACCACTTGTGTTTCACCACCGAAATCCAAAAACTGGTTTTCACCACAAAGATTTACAAGTTGGGTCTCAAAGGCATCATTGAATAAAAGACGGTCATCAGCAGGAACCATACTCTGGTTACGGTACAACTCAGGATCCTTCCCTATAAATATAGACCAAATTGTATCGTTAGGGGAAAAAGCAATTTCAAATTAGAGTTCCAAATCTTAGAGAAAAAAAAAGTATCTCCCGTATATTTGGCTAACTTTGCATTTTCTTAATCTTCTGAAACCCCCTTCTCATCCTAAAGAAAAAGGTAGTACTCCCTCCCTCCCACTTTATGTGATGCGATTCGGAGTACAAGGATCAAACTATCTAATTTTAGGTGTAAATTCGAGCATAGGATCTTCAAATTTTTTGAAATAAATTTACCATATTTGGAAACTACGTAAAAAGTAGTATAAGTCACAAAAAATTTAAAACATTGAAATGGCATCGAGGTCAAAGAAAATTTTTTTTGACTCTCCGAATTGTAACTGCATCACATAAGGTGGGGCAAAGGGAGCAGTAGTCTTGCTTGAAGAGTTCCCTCTCTTAACAATGATATCAGTACAAATAGTGATAATCGAAAACTTAAAAAGCACAAACAAAAGAAGTAACATCTCAAACTATTCATTCAAAAGATACAACAGAGTACACCGTATCACACTTATTTGATTAAAAATCCAAACTTGAGCATATGTCTCTTTTATTCTTTAGCAGTTAACTAACAATTGATCATGGCTAATCAATACAACCACGTCACAGCAGTTTCAATCTGCTTATAAAATCAAACTCCAAGTAACTTTATAATGCAGCAAAGATTATTGATGCAGTGAAGATATCTTCTGTTAATAAAGGATTCAATTATTTATTTCTTTATCCTTTACAGGAAAGAAAATTGAAACTTTAAATTGAAACCCTTATATTAACATTTAGGAATAATCAACATACCCTAATTTACACCAAAAAAGTTAGAAAAAATAAAAATAAACTTGCCTGGGAATGACTTGGGTGAAATTTGAGTGTCCACTGGCTGTGTATTGTCTTTACTCAAAATTCCCCTTTTCGGGTCAGGATTGTTCGCATTCTTTTTTCCACCGTCTTCCATTTTAATTCATCTACAATTACATACCAAAAATAATAAATAAATCATAATTAATTAATAAATATAGAAGAAAAAAACTGGAAAAGTACACAAAAATAAAATACCAACTGCATCAAATCGGATTGAATCGGAAACGTCGGAGAAATCCGCCGGAGAGGTTGTGGGGTGTAGTTGCCGGGGGGGGGAGATAAGTATAGGGTTAGAGGTTAAAGGAGGGAAAGGAGGGAAAGTAGGGAGAAGTGGGAAAATTTCTTAATTTGGAGGGAAATTTCTGCTTTTTATATTCTCCCCAGTTTCTAGTGCTCCACACTACTACCATGGCCTTTGGTAAATGAGTACTTTTACTTTCCTTTTCCTTTATTTCAATTTGTACAATTAACCCTCTTTGGTTCTTTGCAATAAAAATGCGTTTTCAAAATGTTACATTAGAATGTTTAAGCCACGTTAATTTTTCTTTGACAGAAATTCCTTCATTGATTGGTTCAAAATTTTATATAGTATCAGACATCAATTCATTAGGTTATAAATATAATTATATACGTATATCTATTTTGAATCGCAACTTTTATTTAAAATATTTCAAAATGCTTCTCAAATATATTAGTATCAATTATGGATCTTGTCTTTTATAGAACAAAATTTATTTCATTGCTTCTTTATTAGTAGGAGTTATAAAACAGGTAAACATGTATATATGCTAGTGCTGAAATTGAGCCAAAAAAATTTAAAGTGTTGAGAAAAAGGGGGCATTCCGAGAATCGAACTCGGGGCCTCTCGCACCCAAAGCGAGAATCATACCACTAGACCAAATGCCCAGTTACTTTGAAAATCCAATTATTTTTTTATTATTAGAATTTGGAGACGGATGTATCATCACTTTTGATCTTATTTGGAGTGGTCATTACAGTGTTATTTTTATGGGGATACTTCTACACAAGCTTGTGATAAAATTTGATTGGATAACGGTAAGCTAGTTGGCTTTTCTCATGATATTCGGTATGTTACTCTCCGAATATTTGTGATTTGATCGTTTCTTCAATTATGGTGCTCCTAATTCATTTTCTTTTCTTTTTTTGTCCCACCTCTTGTAATTTTCAGAATCTTATCATGTATCGTATATGTATTGGTCAAACTCGATTCCATGATAATTAACGGAACTAATTCATTCTTAAGCATATTTGTGATTATTAAATGGTACGATCATTTATTAATAATGGTACATGATGATTACCCGATTCGACCAGTAAGGCCACGGCCTATCCGCCAATACGAAGGCGCCCTCTCAATATGGTCACCACCCAATTCTAGCTCGCAAAGTTCACGGCTATAAATACTAAGAGAAAGAACACTAAAAAGGGGCTGCTTATTCTTCTTCTCCACTACTTCTAAGGAAGAAAAAACAAACATTGTAACCCATACGAGGGGAAAGAAAACATCATTGTAAGGTTCTGAACCTCTCCAAGTAGAGGCAGACCAAATCAATATAATCAATAAAAAGCTCTCCATAATCCCTTCTTAATACGAAAAGCTTGTTTCTTGTTCCTTTTATTCGTTCCTTTAATTTATTACGATCTGCTATGATTGGCCCTTGAATTATTTTGATTGTTTTACGCTTATAAAGTGCATGATAACTTTGAGCTAAACAATTTGGCGCCGTCTGTGGGGATTTCATAGCAGAATCGCGTAGTTCATCCTTGGACCAAAAGGAAAGAAAACACTCGAAGGGGAAAGCAAGTCAGCTCGAACGAGTCAAAGCGACACATTGGAAGGGAACCCGAAATTTTTTACAAGAATTTGAACCCATCATCCCTCCGCTTTCAAATAAAAAATGCAAGAAGAAGAAGAGGAAGAAGGAGAAAGATGTAAGACCCCCCCCCCCCATGGGAAAAACATGTATAAGGTATCCTCATATCCTTAATACAGGATCCCGCCGAAAAAACAACACAAAAGCATCTCGGAACGAGAATCATCGCCGGCCAACCCGCGCAAACTAATCAAGAAGACAGCGCACGAATGGTGAGAGATCTCGAATCGAAACCGATCTATAACTCCCCATACCCATGACAATGGGTCGTGCGAGGGAAGTAGATCCAACAGCAAGTTCAACTACAAGTTGAACTGGGACTCAGGCCATACGCCTTCGCCATCAAAAATTGTAAATTCAACTACAAGTTGAACTGGGACTCAGGCCATGCGCCTTCGCCATCAAAAATTACAAGTTCAACTATTAAGTTGAACTAGGACTCAGGCCATGCGCCTTCACCATCAAAAATTACAAGTTCGGGGACTCAGTCCATGCGCCTTCACAATCAAATTTTGCAAGTTCAACGCGCCTTCGCCATCAGAATTTACAAGATCAACTACAAGTTGAACCGAGACTCAGGCTATGCGCCTTCGCCATCAAAAATTATAAATTCGACCACGGTCGAATCAAGGCAAAGACCATACTCCTTCGCCAGCAAACCTCTCGAGCTCAACCTCCTTCGAACAACAAGGCTAGACACCCTCGCTCTCAAATCTAAAGAGTTCAACCACGTTTGAACCATGACTCGGGCCGAGCACCTTCACCAATTGAACACAGCAAGGTCCGTTCTTCAACGGACGAAGACACAAGTTAAGAACCATCGCCATTCAAGTTAATACATCTAACTCAAACTAAGATTCGGGCCACATAAAGTTCAGCCCCGGTCGAATTACAAGGCCGCGTTCTTACCATCACGGCTAGTAGTTCGACCATGCCCGAACTGGAACTAAGGCTAAGTACCGATATCTCCAAATAATGGCTACAACTCATTCACACCAAGTAAAATAAAATGGTAAGAAAAAAGCATTTAATCATGGCAAAGGCCATCGCGGCTAGCAGCCAACCTAGTTTTTGACTAAGACAAGCAAACGACTCGACGATAGTGAAGTCACCTACCCGGCCAAGGCCATCAACGTCCTCAGGGCAAAGGCCATTGACTTCATTACGACCAAAGACATAGGGGATTAACACGTCTGCCAGAGAAACTCTGAGGCAATCCCCCTCCCCCCCCCCCCCATGAACACGTGCAAAAGATAACTTGGGAAAAAGAAAAGGACAAAATAAACGCAAGGCAGATAAAGGAAAATAAAGTTGCATTTATTTACAAAAGTTTACAATGGGTAATCCCGGTTATAATCGGCCAAGGCTGGTAAATTAAAAAAAAGAAGAAGGAACAACAGAAAAAGAGTTGGCCAAACGGCAACGAAAACAAGGAAAAGAACATAACAAACCCTGTTTACTCGGCGGTGCCCTCGCCACCATCAACACCATCAGCGCCTCCAGCGACGTCATCAACCCCCGTCGTCGCCGGGTCAAAGCCACAAACAATACTGGTTCACGAGCCCTCTAACGGGCATCCTCAAAAGTAGCCTCAAGTACGATGTCGGCCTCCCACAAGTTCTTGTACACATCACGTCGGACCTCAGCAAACGTCCAAAGATCATGGGTCTGGTTGGAATAGGCAGCATGATCCCTCAGGCGCTGATTCTCGGCCTCTAAGGTCATAATATGATCCGCCGCAGTTTGGGCATCCCGTTCATAAATGCCAATGCAGTCCTCTAGCGCCGCCTCTCGGAAGACTGCAACAGTCCTCTCCAACTCTCGTTCCCTTTCGTGAAGGCAATTCTCCGTCTCCAACAACCCAAACCTCAACAAGGCGTCTCTTGCTTGTAGCCTCAAGGCAGCGACCTCGGCCTCCAAAGCAACCACCTGCCGGATCAAAGTCTCAGAGGCTTCTACCGCCCTGACCTACCTCTGGCGCTCCCTCTCGGCTGAAGCCCTCCTTTCGGTCTCCATCTCCTCATCTTTCTGACAAAGCTGCCCATCGAGGGTATTCACCCGGCCAAGGGTTTGCTGCATTTGAAGCTCTCACTTCGCCAGCTCCTCAACCACGTCCCAGCTTTGGGGGTCGTTCCTCAAATGCTCTCGCATCTCGCGGCACCGATCCCAGTAGCGGTGGTACTTATCCAATGCCCGCAAAAAGATCCTCGAGCAGACGTTGGCTCGGCTGATTCCCTCCACCTCCAAAAGATAAATCTGCAAAGCAAAGACAACGACTAAAGTGGAAAATAAACTAAGGAAAGAAGAGAGCAGAAGAAGGTTATCATACGTACCCTAAAGCCCATCACGACTACCTCGTTCATCAATCCGACGTCCTTAATGCCCCTCAACGATGCGTTCTCGGCCTCCGAGCACAACACCCCGAACATCGACACCACGTTATCCTCTTCAAGCAACATGTTCTACTCCGTGAGAATCTCAACATAGCGAAATCGCCCCTCTGCATGCACCGTCGAGTCGGTGAGGCCTTCTTGGAGCATGTGGACGTCATCAGGATCCAAGTCAGACTCGGGTTCGTACTCCTCTTCTACGACACCCCTTCCTCCCTGCGCCGACCGAGAAGTTGAGGCTCCCCCCCCCCCCTCCAACAAATTGGCACTTGTTTCTCCAACAAAAATAGTTGCTGAGGAACTACCTCCCCTCTCACCAACTGGAACTGTCAACTGAGTCGTCGAAGCGACGGTATCATCATGGCCAAAGCCAACCGGGGTGTGTTCACCCTCAAGGGCAGGTGCCACCACCACATTCCCCTCCACATCTGATGGTGGAGAATCCAAACTTATCACTACCGGAGGATCCGGCATAAATGCAACCCTACACCTAACCAGCAGCCTCTCCTCTTCCTCTTCATCCTCATTCAAAGGCGACTCTGCCCTAGGACGCACAACCCCCGAGGACTCTTCAACTCGAGGTGCAGTCCGTGCGAGGGAATGAGTTGTCGAATATTCAACAGACGTCGTTCTCAGAACTGGACGCCCACCGGTGTTGCAACGAGTAAGGTAGTCGCGCCCGACCTATGGAAGGCTAGGTGAGGAGTGCCCTCCCTGATCACATGAAAACAAAGTTGAAAAGAAAAGGCAAAATGGAATGAAATAAGAATGGGACAAATGAAAATCAAAATTCTCACCAGCAGCGGGCCTACGAGTATGACTTTCCCAAAAAGATGCCCACGTACGAATCCCCGCTGTATGAGGCAGCACGCCCTCGACCCATTCGCAAATTCTGGGTAGAGGAGCCAACGACGGCATTTCAGCTACGAACATGAGAAAAATTGTTACTCATAGAAGCAGGGCGTATGGAGGGGCCAAAGCTGAATTTAACAAGTGAAAGACTTACGTGCATGGTTCCAAGTCTCTGGTAACTCAGTAGAGCATGCCACCAAATGGTCAGTCCTGATGTAGAAGAAATGCTCATAAGGGCAAGAGTCGACCACGCCATCTAATTCGACAGTCAAACCTACCGTCCCATGAGGGATCGCCCGAATCATGGTACTACGGACCCTCTGAGGGGCGTAAAAAGTCAGCACGTTCTGTAGCGTAACCTCCCTTCGAGCCAGTTCCCCATACTTAATAAACATTGCAAGAAGCTCCAAAAGAGAGGGAACGAACTGGCATGGGCACACCCTGTAATGACGGCAGAAGTCGACCACCAACATAGGAAGAGGGAGCTTGAATCCCAACTTGAAGTGATAAGCGTAGAAAATGCAATACCCTCTACGGTCGATGTGGAACCTCTCCTCTCATCTAGAAAGGGAAATATAAGCGTAGCGGGGGATATCCCACTATTCCCATAATTGGGCAATACCCACTTCCCCTATCAACGGGGCCTCATCCACCTGATCTTCTCCCGCATCACCGATGAAGTCAGTCGTCGGACCTCCGGGCAGGGATAGAATATCGTTCGCCGACAGAACCGAGTCGATCTCCGCCGATCCAGTGGCTCTCACTACAGCAGATGGCCCTTCAGCCACCTGAAGAATAACCGGAAGAGTCGTCGGAGTGAGGTTGTTGCGAGAACTACTTGCCATTGCTGATTGATAGGAAAGAAAAGGATGAGATTCAATGAGAGAAAAACAAATATGGTGTTAACTGAAGAACAAGGAAGAAGATGAACTAACGATAAAGGAAGTTCCTTCAGAAATCTCATGTAGACAAATAACGAAAATGTGAGAAATGAATAACACAACTCCTTATTTATACACAACACAGATGGCTTTCACGAATTCCAATAGCCATCATTAACTACTTGACCAACCGCAAAACGGTTCAGTTCTACAAAAGCGTGTGTCATTATGACAGACATCACGAAACGGCTTTTCAGTCGTCAACCGACGCTTCACCTTCGAAATAGTTATAACGACCTGAAAGTATTGAAAGGACGTTCCATATGCCTCCAAATTTTGGACGTCGCCAAAATGCGCGTCAAGCGTGCACGTACTCCCTTCGGCCACACAACATACGACTCCGCTGTCTAGGACAACAATTACACTTTCAAACGAATAAGAGCTCGACCCCACACGAAATAAGTCGAAAAGCTAAGTGCCTTCGTCAAAGGGAAAAATCTGACCTTCCCCGAACGACAGCACAGTAACGCCTACATAATGTTAGCACCTTAAAAGTTTAAAGGCCGTCGACACAAAATCATGGCCTCGATTAAAACATCATTTGACCATCTCCAATGTATAAACGGCTACGACCATCTTCAGTGTATAAACGGCTACGACTATCTTCAGTTTATAAACGGCGACGGTCACCTTCGATTTCGGCCAAGATAGCATTCGACCCCCACCTCCAAATTTCTCGAAATTCAGTTGACAAAGTCCGCTCATCGAGCTAGGCCAGGGTACGACCTCAATGAGCGGAGGGACTAACTGTATGGGTCAAAACTCAATTCTATGATACTTAACGGAACTAATCCATTCTTAAGCCTATTTGTAATTAATAAATGGTACGACCATTTATTAACAATGGTACCTGATGGTTACCCGATTCAACCAGTGAGGCCACGGCCTATCCGCCATTACGAAGGAGCCCTCTCAATGTGGTCACGGCAACCCAGTGCTAGCTCACAAAGCTCACATCTATAAATACTAAGAGAAAGAACCCTAACAAGGGGGCTTCTTTTTCTTCTTCTGCACTACTTCTAAGGAAGAAAGAACAGACATTGTAACCCATACGATGGGAAAGAGAACATCATTGTAAGGTTCTGAACCTCTCAAATGAGAGGCAGGCCAAATCAATATCATCAATAAAAAGCTCTCCATATATCTCTTCTTAGTACGAAAAGCTTGTTTCTTGTTCCTTTTATTCGGTCCTTTGATTTATTACGATATGCTATGATTGGCCTTGAATTATTTTGATTGTTTTATGCTTATAAAGTGCATGATAATTTTGAGCTAAACAATATCTTTGTCGTGATTAAGATAATAAACTACAAGAAAAATTATTAACCTCATGGAAATATATTTTATATTTTTTGTAAAGTTGTTGCCATGTGACTTGCGGTGTAGCCACCCATATCAAGGGGGAGGCATCAAACACACACCCTTTACTAAAAAATAAATTGCGTGTATAAGTTAAATACTGCTTTATATGGTTAAATACCAAATCTATATAATTTATACTTATAAAAATATTTATAAGCATATATCTATTATATTAACTTTTAAGTTTATTACCTCATTTAAATTTTAATTTGACTGTGTAATTACACTTGTGCAACTAAACAATAAGTTTGTAATTATACTGTAGTTATGTTATTACAAATGAACATGTCGTCGTAATTACTATATTGTGTATCACTGCCCTAGTAATTACACAAATTTTAATTATCAAGTGGAATTCTGAACAGACCCTAAAAGTTATTTTTTAAATAAATTTTATAATTTAAAAGTCAAGCTCTACAATAATTTCTTCAACAAAAGTTATCTACAAACTATAGATCCTTTCAGCTCTCTCTTGTATATGGTATGCTTACTTTTTACTAATAAAATCTCTAATGTGTTTTGTTGTTATTTTAATTTTGATTTATAAAATTATAGTTTTATTAAAAGCTCTTTTTATTATTTAGCTAAATATTGCGCAGTTGATCTACAAATTTTGGTACACCATTCACCGAAAAAAAAGTTATTGACTTGTTTAAAGTTTGAACGCCTTTGACGAAATTCCTAGCTATGACATTGCATGTGATTAGGAGGTCACGGGTTTGAATCGTGGAAACAACTTCTTGCATAAATGCAGGGTAAGGTTGTGTATAATAGATACTTGTGGTCCGATACTTCCTCGAATCCCGCGCATAACGGGATCAAGTGTACTGGGCTCCCCTTTTTCGTCATCTTTTCTCAAATTTTTAATTTTTTTTTTTGTAAAAAGAAAGAGAAGTTTGTTTGCACAAGGAATGTATTGCGTCAAAGCAACAACTGGTCAAAATAGCACGGAATAGTCAGTTTTCGCACTGGTCAATCAAAAATAGCCAGCGTTTATCAAGTCAATGAAAAATAGCCACTATTTTGCTGCAACAGAGACCGGTCCCGTATAATATACGGGAGTTCGGTGCATTTGTGTACGAACTCCAGCATATTATGTTGGACCAGTATACTTTGCTGCCTCCTGTATAATATACGGGAGACTGGAGCACCGGTGCTCAAAACTCCAATATATTATACTGGACATTTATACTTGCTGGAACTCCAGTATATTATGTGGGAGTTCCAACATATTTATACTTGAACTCCCGCATAGTTATCTTGGAACTCCCGTATAATATGCGGGAGTTCAAGAATATTTATGCTGGAACTCCTGTATAATATGCGGGCGTATTTTCTGGATTTTGAACAGTGTTTTCGTTCAGATTTATTTTTACATGAAAAGTGGCTAAATTTCGATTACTTTTAAAACTTGGCTATTTTTGAATGACCAGTTGTAAATCTGACTATTTTTAAATTTCTCCCCAATAACTGGGAACACTATGTGAACTTGAACTGAAAGAAGAAACTTACAATACTAAATTTCTGCCTCTCTTAGTTCATAAAAGGATATTAAGGCACTAGCAGAGAGAAGAGTGTATAGTTTACAATAAATCATTTATATACCATCAGAGGTTGTTGCGGATTAGATAGGATGCCTCCACCTTTAACCAGAGATCTCGGGTTCGCCCTAGGGATGAAAAATATCCTGGTAAAAGTATCTTTATATAGCTAACTCATGTACCTGTACTAAAAATGTAGTAAGCCCTGGCTTGAAAACAATACAGAAAGCATGATTATCTTTCACTGTCTCACATAGAATGTTTGCAATGTAATACTGAACAACTGTGAAGTAAGAAACCGGAGGAGCTAAAATTCAGGACTTAAACATAACATTCAACTGGTAACAAGGCAATGAGCACCCATTACTCATAATTTAGCTGTTCACAAAAGCTGCATATCAGTTCAACAACAACAACAACAACTACCCAGTAATATCCCACAAAGTGGGGTCTGGGAAGGGTAATATGTAGACGAGCCTTACCCCTACCCGAAAGGGTAGAGAGGCTGTTTCCAATCGACCCTCGGCTCGGTGAAGGAGAGGAAAAACAAAAACGAAAACAAAAACATGAGTATCAAGAGTAAACTAACTCCTGTACAAAAACCCTCACATTCTGGGCTAGGATATAAACTAAGGAAAGATAAGTTAATAGGCATGACCATCCTGTACAAATATCTACACATTTTGGGCTAAGTAAACAAAAAAAAGCTAAATGCTGCTTCACGTTGCCTTTCTTCAGTCTGTACAAAGTAAATAAACAGGCATTGCTGCTGGATCGAGCTCCCAGAAACCTCGCACGATGCCACCTCTCTCTCCTGTCAGATGAAAAGCAGGAATTTGATGAGAGAACCTGAGCTGCTCAGCTAGAGATATTTTCACTGTTCCATTTGCCTCTTCTTCCACTTGAGGCTTGTAGACAGACTTAAAACCATTTACCCGTATTAGGAACTTTAAGGATATGTACTTATCAGTAACATCCACAACTTCAACAATTTCATACTCGCAATCTTCCAGTTTGTCACATTTCAGCTGAGCACTCCAGTTTTTATAAACTGCCCAAACTTCACCTGTTCTGGGGAAGATCTTGTAGACACCCTTCTTCTCCATAGGTTGTGGTCCTACTTGATGCGAAAAAGCATTGGTTTCCGTATATGTGTTCAGCTTTCTATTTTTAAACTTAAACATTCCACAACCAATTGGCATTGTTTTATCACGCCACTGTATTATGCCTTTAGGTGGTGGACAGGCATAAAACCAAGCCACGTGCAAGGTAAAATTAGGTAAAGGATCTATCTTCTTTATCTGGCCATAGTACCTCGGCATGCCGTCTTCATCACCGTAAATTGCCCAAAATTGACCAACTTGAAACTTCTCCAGTGATCTCTCAGCGTCAAAGTTGTGGAATTCGGGTTCAGGAACCTCATTAGCTACTGATGCAACAGAGTTTTCTGCAGAATTTACTGAATCCATGCGACTGTACATCATACAGTTAACTGTCTCTCTTTGGTCTAAGGATAAATTATTTCCTAAGTTAATTCTGGATTGTCTATCAGTATCAGCGGGATGTGCATTTCCTTCAGACTTCCCCTTCAGATCAACAGAAGATGTATCTCCTTGGGATTTTAGCTTCACTTCCACCCCATCCGCAGGAGGTAAAACGTCCCGTGGCTTATCATCCCATTGTTCCATCCTGTCTAGAGGTGATATATCTTTATCAGACTTTGCCATTGGTTTCGAATTCATTGCAGAAAACGGATAGTATTCAAAGTCTGCGTTTGATTTTGGCAAAGAAGGGGCCTCTCGTCTCACCCTCTTTGCTGGAGATCTAGGACAAGAGACATCATTGTATGCATTCCCATGCTCGACGTCAAGATCTGCAGGCGCAGAAATGCCTAGTTGGTCAATGGGTAAAGAAGCAGGGTCTAGTTCGAAGGATCCTTCAGGAACATCAGTCCTCTCCATGCCTGTCATCTTAAACGAAGGAACTCTATGAGAGAATCTAAATATCTCCTTTGCAGGAATTAGAAACTGGCCACTTTCCCCTAGTTTTGTTGCAGCTCGATGAAAAAGACAAGTGAAGCCTTTTACTTTACCCAAGTATGCAACATGAGCACCAACATCATCAGCATAGTCTGACAACACCTCGACAAACTTATAATTGTACTTTTTCTTGCTCTCAATATGAGAATACCATTTCATATCCCAATCTTTAAAGATTGCCCAAGTTTCTCCTTGCTGTGGAAATATCTTCATCGTATTGGAACAGCTGCTTTCATTTTTTGCACAGGCCAAATGTGAGAACATAGGATGATCTTCAGCGTATTCTGAGTTTCCCAATTTGAACCTACCACAAGAAGCTGGAAGGCCCTCAGATAGCCATTTGGTTTCATTTTTATCCAGCGGATCGGGCTCTAACCAAGTAATGCGCAACTTAAAAGCAGGAAAGAAAATCTTCCTGATGACCGCATAGAATCTCGGCATGGCATCCAGAGTATCATAAACAGCCCATACTTGCCCAACCTTAAAGCAAGATTCCTCCCTATCCTTTTCAAAATCACTAAAATCTGGGTCTGGATATTCAAACATTTCTGGCTCGGTCATAATAGAAGGCCCTGGATCTGAGGGAAGATCAAAGGTTTGTCCACAGCCTTTTTCAGGTACAGCCGCTCTTGCATTTGCATTCTCAGCTTCCTGCTCTGTGTTCTGCAAGCTCTCTTCAGAGAACAAACTTTCCTTTAGTTTCTTCTTTTCTTCACTGGGAGTTGCTGCCTCAGACAAATTCTGAATCAAAGGGTCTTCTTCTTCTTCATCACTACTTAGATTCGCACAGTAAGTGACACGCTGTCTGGACCGAGTAGATCTCCGCTGTTTCTGGTCACCAAGACACGGAGAATTCTGCCCACGCGGATGATCACACTCTTCAAAATTTACATCTTCTTCAGAATCTGTGCTCGTTGATGAATCACAATTTTCACTAGATTCTACTGATATCTTCTTTCTCTTTGTGTTTTTCCTTTTACATTTCCCTGTTAAGACCTGCTTATTCATTTTTCCATATGCATTTTCCGAGTTTCCACTGCTACCAGACTCCTGACCAACCTCTGAGGGAAGCTGTGACTGTATAAATTCATCAGCAGCCTTCTTCTGACAACTTCTCTTGATTGCAGGGCTCATACAAGTGTATTGGGAGCTATCTTTCATATGATCTTGGTTTGTTGTATCATTCTTCTTGGATGTAGGCTGACTCCTCTTGGTTCCGGGTGTTGCATCTGAAGCAATTACTTCATGACCTGTGTAGGACTTTTTACAGTTTTGACACCATAAAACCCTATTTAGCATGGTCTTATAATACTTATACTTAATTGAACAGAATGGGCATACAGTCCAAAAAGTTGGTTGGCTTCTAGGAACTCCTGATTGAGTGCCGTGCTGATTCATGAATTCTGATCTGACATTGAACTTGTTTTGTACCCAAGGATGTGACCTGATATCTGGCTGGCCGCAGCTTGTTTGCTGCATTGGTACTTGAGATCTTCCTGAAGGAATGCGTCTACTGTTATACAACATTCGTCTTTCTCGATCCAAAAGCACCATTTGAGCTTCACCAATCAGCGTAAAGGCATCAGCTGCACCAGGGAACTTGTTCTTATCAGGATGTAGCAAGAGAGCTAACTTGCGGTATTGCTTCCTGATAAGAGAATCATCAGCTGTTTGATCCACTTTAAGAATATCGTACCAGTTTCTCTCGTTTCCAAAAGTTTTATTCTCCGCAGAGCAATGCACCTCACAAACCAAAACCATCTGCGCAATGTTCTCCAGATTAGGAAAAAGCTCCTGGGCTTTAGATGCAAGCCTTTTAGCTCCAATGAAATCTCTATTTTCCATCTTCTTTTCAGCAATCCCTCTAGCCCTGATCGCCTCTTCTTTGTTGCAGTCCAGCATTGGTCTACAATTTGATAGTAACGCTCCTCTATTTACCTTATGCTTCAGAAGGTAGAATTCAATAGAAACAAATGTTTAAGAAACTATAATATCCAGATCAGCTGTTCAAGTTCATGCAACCTGCAAAATATAGGTCAACTCTCAGCTTAATTGAGAAAGAAAAAACTAAAACGATTAGTTGTTCGGAAATGCAGGTCATGCAGCTAGATGTTTCTTATGACAAATTTAATGAGAAAAGGCAATGGTAACACTCTAAGCAGTTTAAATAGAAAAGGATATACATTTGACAGTGGAAAAGAAAGAATTGAAAAGGTGTTGCCAAGCATGGGGCAGGTTAGATATCAAAATCTGTTGCTGTATAATTTCATCTAATGACTACACAATTCAATCCCAAAGTGATCATCTAAAAACCTTGCCAATTTAGACAGTACCATGCTTTCAGTGGGGAAGTAATGTTTAACATCCTTTATCACTTTCTTTCTACCCACTTTACAAAAGATTAATGCTGACTTAATTCAATGCTTTGCTCTATGAATAATCCTCTTTTAGCCCGTAAATTTCAAAGTCAAGTTAAAGAACATACACCAATATAACAATTAGAACCAAGCTTCTAAAGATGTGCTTTCTCAATCAGATTATCTAACAAACTAATCATGATTGGAACATAAAGAAAAGATAGATAATCTACCATACTAATCACCAAAAAGAGTTCTCCTACTCAACAGAAAGAGCAATCCATTTCTAGTTATCTATTTGTACGACCCAGTACAATACCACTCAGTGGTGTCTGGGGAGGGTAGTGTGTACGCAGCCTTACCCCTACCCTAAGGTAGAGAGGCTGTTTCCAAATAGACCCCCGGCATAAATCCCCAGAATTTGCTCCTGGGGAGACTCGAACTCACAACCTCTCGGTTGTAAGTGAGGGTTGGTTACCATCAGACCAAGCCCCTCTTGTCTTTCTAGTTATCTATAAGAGAGGAAAATTAAATGAGGTGATACAGCTCTAAAAATGGTTGGGTTGGCCAAGAATATGCTTTAAATTACTACACACTCACATCGAATCTGAAAGCTTCTTTCTATTCATTTATATTTTCACACACATTACCATGTTTATGATTTTCAAAACCAAAATATCGCTTCACTAAAGCAGACACTCATTCTCTTTCCATGCTTTCCTCAATACCAATTGCTTAGATTTCTCTGTTAACCTGAATTCTATCAAGACTTCCCTTGACTACAACAAAGCCTATGCTTACAATTCAAAGAACTGCTAATTTGAACAGTTGCAATGTCTGAAATAGAATCTCTATATTTCCAATTTGTGATAGCAAGCTTTTCAATCTTTGATACTCAACTTAAAAACTTAACAAACCAAAAATTGCTCTTCACTGTAAAAAGGGAATACATCAAACCTGAAATTGCTTTTCACTGCAAAAAGAGTATTGATCAATCTCATTTGAACTACATAAATACACACATGCAAGTATGTGCGCGTGTACACATACATCCATATGTATGCACGTATGCATCATTATCATAACAAAAGATTCAGGATGTTTATCAAGTATTAACCAGCTTTTATCATATTATCTCATAATATTTTGGATATAGTATCATTTTACTGGCTATAGGGGAAAGAGGGAGTTGAAACCAGAGCCAAAGGGAAGTTTATGACTGAAGTCTTGCTATAAAATTAGAAAAGCAATTTACTTCTATACTCTCAGTCTTAAAACGAACGTCCAACTTTCTTCTTAGTTTTTTCCATATTATGTGCTAACAACCGACTTCTACCACATACTACTATTATACTAAACCAAAAGTTACTTGAATCCCACCTTTACCTCGCTTTAAAAAAGTTTTTCTCTTTACTACTTTTCAAAAAAAGTAATAAGTAGAAGCAACTCGTGCACCACAAATATTCCTCCTTTAATGTTAAATGACCCACATCCTGAGCCGTGGACCTATTGGAAACATCCTCTCTACCTGCATTAGGTAGGGGTAAGGTCTTCGTATAGACTACCCTCCCAGACCCCACACGTTGGGATCAAACTGGGTTTGTTGTTGTTGTTGTAATGTTAAATGACCCACATCTTGGACTTCAATTCAAGTTAGAAGGGAACTTAAACCAACAACAACTAAAATCTAAAATCCTAGACTAGTTGGGGTCCATTATATGAATACTCTTGTATCCATTGTGCTCTATGTGAGCTCATTCCATCTTCAACAACAACTACCCAGTATACTCCCACCAGGTGGGGTCTGGAACTCATTCCATCTTCCTACTCAATAAATTGCCTTTTACAACAAATTATGGGTTCTCCCATGACTTTGGTTCATCGGCAAAGGTACTACAGCGCAAGATGTCTGCTAGGTACAGTTCACTAGTATTGCATAAAAGGCAAGCCAAAAGACTTCTCAGTCATCAAAAGGAAATTTTTTTTATGGGTTCTCAAGAACGTATTTTTTTATCCAATTTTCTTCCGGTGCATTAGCTATCTCCACCCCACCCGGTGGAGGAGCTGGAAGGTTTACCTACAGATTCGGCCAAATCCGTAGTTTCAGTCAAAACCCTTATTTGTATAAGAAAATCTACTAAATACCTATAAAAATTAAAATAAGACCTAGTTACTAACACCTAATGTCTCTACCCTAGAATTTAGAACTCATAAAGTTCACCTCTGCCTCTGCCTCTGTCCCTGACTCCGACCCAATTATAGAAGTTTTAAACTAGAGGTTCTCTAAAATCTCTCATTTCTACTATAATAACATACAAATCTCCAACCAAACTGAAAAAACTCCTATAATGGACTGACAAAAAACTAAATCAACAACTAAAATGGAAGCATGGACAATTTTACTTGCATGTATTTCATACCCAGTAATCGAGCACTAATGGGAAAGAATCTCACTATTATCAACAAGATCACAACTTTCAAAGAAAATGATTAAACAGCCAAAAAAAAAAAAAAACTCACCTTTCTCATATCACGGCAAACAAACAAAGTGGGTGTTTTCAGAAACTAAAAGAATTAGACAAAGACGCCATTTTTAGTGCTTCCCATTAAACATGCAACGATATAATTAACATTTTCACGCAGTGTACTTAAACCAAATACAATAAACATTCTAAAAGTAAGTAAAAGATAAGTCATTCTCGCCAAAAATACAACTAAAGTAAAACTTAACTTGCACAAAAACGCCTACTTTCACCCGGAAAATTTTTAGGCAAAAATACAAACCCCAAACTGGCGCATAAAAAAAGAACACAAAGAAAAAAAAAATCACTTTTACATGTAAACAAACAAGAAATGGCTTTTGATCAAATTTTTTTTAGAAAGAAGCATAGAGTGTATGACGAAGCTTACACATTGGGTTTAACGCGGAGTTGATGAATTGTTTGAGGAAAAGAGAATGCAAAATAGAGAAGTGGCAAAGGCACTGAAAATTTGTATATGGAAGATGAACAATGAACAGTAGGGAAAAAGTATCAAAAGATCCTTAGAGTTGGGCTTAATTACGGATATTTCTGTTGGTCTTTTTGCTATTTTGCCTAAGTTCAGGGGCTAGGGAAGTTTTAATCTGTTCCAATTATGCCCTTGACAGAGCAGTTAATTTGAGTTTTTGGGTCAAGAATGGCATTGGATATGTTATAAATAGAACTCTAATTAGGGTGAATGTCTATCTTATAGAATAATTCTACTTTGAGGCTAAGTCTTTTCTCTTCCTATAAATAGAGGGGTCTTACCCCATTGTAAATCATCCCAAAAAGTATCAATAAGAATACTCCTCTCCCTCTACTTTTCTCTCTATTGTTCTTGTTCTTATATTATTTCATAACACGTTATCAGCACGAGTCTCTAACCAATTGAATTTAATATTCAGCAATTATCGCTCTCAGAATCTCGAGTTGCAATCAGATTCACCCACTCTAATTCGTGTTCCGTCGTTTGGGTTTTTCTATTCGAGTGAAACGAGATTTGTGATATTTTGGTTTCTGAAATTCTTCAATTTTTTTCTTTCTCGTTGTTTACTTTTGTTTTCTTTTTTAAGGTGAATTTCCAAGCAAAAGAGTGTAATAACGATTGCTACTGCTCCATATGATAATTTCTATACGAAAAAATAGAAGAGACGGTATCATCATAAAATAATGCAACGGGATAAAAACTCAAGAGGTATATTTGATATCACAACATTTATTGGTATACCTTAAAGGTAAGTAATTTACTTTTCCCTTTCAAATTCTTGAAATTCTACGATTTGATTTCATATACAAACATAGACAACAAAGTTTGATTATAACTCTAATGGAGTTTGTAAGGAATTATAACCACGTGAAGTGGTAAAAGTTCTATGTCTTGCCATGATTAAATTCATGTATGATTGTAGGCAAAGAATTGAAAATCCGTCCCATTGAATTTGCTTCATTCTCATTCCCTTTAGAGAATGTGATAGCAGTATGTGATAAGTCTGAAAGAAGACAAAATTATTACCGTGAAGGTATCAATGGATGTGGACGTGGCAATAGACGGAATTATAATCGTCATCATTGTGATAATGAGAATAATAAAGATTCTCAAAATAATCTTTCACTTTATGAAAGTAATATTTGACATGAGATTATATATAGCACATACAGATGATTATGATCCATTCCCTGAAGTGAATGTAATAATTGTAATAAAGCCCATAAGTAGGGACACGCTCTTGATGTAATTTTGTTTTATGTCTGACATTATGAAAAGAAAGTTCGTTGCCCTTGAAATTTCGGGCAAGAACTATATGACATGGGTGTTGGATGCTGAAATCCATTTGGATGCAATAGGTCTTGGAGACGCCATTAAAGACAGAAATAATGCATCCACCCAAGACTGTGCTAAGGCCTTGATTTTCTTGCGCCATTACCTTGACGAAGGTTTGAGACTGTGCTAAGGCCTTGATTTTCTTGCGCCATCACCTTGATGAAGGTTTGAAAATTGAATATATCACAGCCAAAGATCCACCTATCTTGTGGAATGGCTTAAAGGAGAGATATGACAACCTGAAGTTGGTCACTCTGCCACAAGCACAATGCGATGAGAATCCAAAAGCAAATAGTTCATAAACTATATATTATCGTTGCGGTGGAAAAGGGCACTGGTCGAAAATTTGCCGTGTACCAAGACATTTGGTTGAGCTTTATCAAGCATCTCTAAAAGGTAAATGCCCTGAAACCAATTCTGTCTCTGACGACAATTTTGACATCACCCACTTGGATGTGGCAGACTTCTTTGAGCACCCTGAGGGGAAAATAGACCACTTAATTGGTGATGGATCTGTGATGAAGGAAGATGGAATTGTTTGATTTTATTTTACTTATTTGTATTAGTTAGTGAATAAACTAATAGTCATTAGTATCAGCTCGTATTAGTTAGCTTATGATATAATGTTAGTATTAGTTCTTTAGAATGTTTCAATATGCTTAAATTTCAAAGATATTTTTATTTTCCAGTAGAGTTAATCGACTAACCTAACAGTTAGTCGATTATCTAATATTTCGCATTAAAACTGGATTTTTCCGCAAGGCAAGATAGTCGACTATCTGATTTAGATAGTCGACTAACCTGATGACTGTTTACTAAGATAGTCGACTATCTGATTTAGATAGTCGATTAACCTGATGACTGTTTACTAAGTTAGTCGACTATCAACTTAGTTAGTCGACTAACTAATATTTCGCATTAAAACTGGACTTTTCCGCAAGGCAAGATAGTCGACTATCTGATTTAGATAGTCGACTAACCTGATGACTGCTTCCTAAGATAGTCGACTATCAACTAAGTTAGTCGAATAACCTCAACAGATTTTGAAAATATTGTTTAATTATGAAGCAACAGATTAAATTTGTCTATTCTCATGTTCGTATATCTCTTTTGATTAATTAATTCATGTACCACACATACGATATTCAAAGAGAAGAAATATTACTCTCATTTAAGTATGTGTAAGGCAGATGTTACTAAAATTTCTGGTAGTAGTAAATTGACTAAAGGCTCCGGAAGAGCAACTATAACTCTGCCTAAAGGAACAACATTTTAGAGAAAGCAATGTTCTCCTCCAAGTCTAAAAGGAACTTGTTGAGTTTTAAAGATATCATTCAAAATGGATATCAGATTGAGACAACACATGAGTATAATCTTGAATACCTCATTTACTCATGAAAACGAGGCTGCCCACTTCGGTTTGAGGTCACGCCATTTTGCATGCAGCAATGCTAGTTCGTCTCTGACTGACGAATTATCACAAATATTCCCCGTTGCAATTAGTTTTGGGTCATGAACCTAATATATACCATTTAAGAATTTTTGGATGTGCAGTAGATGTGCCTGTAGCACCGTCATATTGCACCAAAATGGGTCTGCAAAGAAGGTTAGGAATATATGTTGGGTTTTGAATCGCCCTCCATTATTCGCTACCTCGAAACATTGACAAGGGATTTGTACACTGCACGATTTGCAGACTGTCAATTCGATGAGACACTTTTCCCAAAATTAGGGGGAGAAGTTGGTGAAACCAAACGGAAAATTTTGTGGAAAAATGCATCATTATCTCATCTTGATCCACATACCTCTATTTGTGAAAAAGAGGTGCAAAATATTATCCATTTGCAAAGAATAGCAAATCAAATGCCAGACGCATTGGTATTGAATATACCACACTCACCCCTAGAAGGAGGTTTGAGATGATATATGAAAATAATGTCATTATTATGGCATGAATGATCGTTGGTCACGTACCTATTGTACGCCAAAATATTTTGGAAATATGACTATTAAAGGACAACGATAATGCAAGAAACATATCTTGCATATAATTTGACCATGACCATAATGGTATAATTTTCTCTTTAAAAGAGATATTCACCACATGGATGTTGATGAATCTGTGGTAGTACAAAATTAATTGAGAGCTCTAGAAGAGCCAATTATTACTATGTTGGAGAAACGCAATTGATTACCAATAGGGTATTGTGTTGTAGTAAGTCTCAAAGAAACTTATTCAGTTTCCAAAGTATATGCGAAAGCGATTGATTATATTGAGACTATAAATAAAGGAAAGATTTGATATCTTCTATTACTACAACTTGTAGCGGGATAACTTGTATATGAAAAGCTACCCGCTTTATTCTCCAGTTTGTACTATACAAACAAAAGAATGCCACAATAAAGTGGATATTTATTGGTATAAAAACCCATACCATAATAAACTTGAAGTTTATTGATAATTGCACATGTCATGGTGTAAATTTGAAGTTTATCAAAATTGATAATTTATTCAGTTGGCATTCGGGTTAGCCATATCATTTTAAGTATGATGTGCAGTAATAGAGAATTCACATGGGTAAATATTAAAGAACTAGAAAGTTCTTTACGAATTCTCTTGTATTACTTGTTCTCATTAATTAATTGACCGGCTAAAGAGTTCGGGTTGAATCCCATAAAATCTGGAAATATCAAAGGTGAATATGGGCCCATTCACCTGCCATGTATACCACATATGATGCATCTATGATATGGTTACATGTGCGATTGTTATTAACCCGCAGCCTGGCCGGTGCTTGCGAGGTAAATTGCTCAGTAATATAACTTAGAGCATAATTTCCAGATTTTCTATTCAAGATAGTTCATCTTGATAAGTTGGTTTATATCATAGTTGGTTTAGCAAGATAATTATTGAGTGCCTCCACTTATTAGCTAAACTGTTTCTTATGAGAACAAAGTTATATATATCAGTTTGATATACGTTGTATACGATAGTATATTATATTCTCCCCTCACAAGTGGTTCAGGGTCAGGAACCAAATAATTTCATCTTATTATTATTGATGTGCGGTGTATATTTTCATTAACACCATAATGCACAAAGATGGACTCTCAAAGTTGAGGAAACAAGTTAGCTTTTCTAACATGAGGGGGAGACATGATAAACACTTGAGAAAAGGTTACATGGGATGAATTATCATTTGTATATATAGATCCTCGAATATCATAATATGAACCTGAAGTTCATAAAAAGGATAATTCAATTGCAACATATTGCAAAGCATGCTATACGCATTTGCTGACCCAAAGAAAGTAACTGTATTCTCACTGCAAATGCTCATATTAAGTCCCAGAAGGACAAAGTCTTTGATACGCTTAAAGCGTATAGACAAATCGGTTTCAAAAGAACTTCTTAATAAAGAAGATGAGCAAATGATCAAAGTGATCATAATGGGGAGGCAAGTGATCTAGAAGATCACATGACATAACACTTCATAAAATCTCATGAGAGATTCAGGTACCTGAATATATGAATAAAGAGATCTCCATGTTATGTCTTTATGAAAATTTACTGGAACCGATATAAAATGTTCATCGACGACATCTATGATAGCGCTAAATATCGATGAGGATCTTAAAGTTTGTCGAATACAAACAAAATATTGGCTAAATGGAAGAGATACAATTCAAGCAGAATTGATTCCATATGAAAGACATGTAGTTTTGGACATGTAGTTCAAATACTTGAAAGTATAAAGTCAATGGTATGTGTAATCAGTTTTCGATATCTTATTTGTTTAACATGACATGAAAACTTGATATGCATCTAATGTCTATTATATGGCTTATATGACTTAACTTATATGTCAATCCATGAAAGATTGAAGTTGCTTGAAGCATATACAATTCTTGGTCCTGAAGTACCACATCCTAAGTGCAACTTGTGTACATATGTATCTTGCTATAACTATAAGCATGATGGCATCGAGAATACCTCTATGGAGATATTGAAGAGTCATTCCACGACACTATATGAAGATGTTCATATCTATCAAGAATGATAATTTCAAGGTGTGGAATATTTATTCAAATCAATATGGCTGATTTATTTATCAAATCTCTACAAAAGATCGTTTTGAAGATGGTACACAAGATTGGAATGCAAATGCTCAAGGATGTGAATTGGTGCTCTTTTCAGGGGGAGTTAATGCGCGTTGCACTCTTTTTCCCTTACAAGGTTTTGTCCCACTGGGTTTTCCTTGCAAGGTTTTTAACGAGGCAACCAATAGGCGCATATTCAAACATGTGTACTCTTTTTCCCTTTTCTATAATTTTTTCCCATTGGGTTTTGTTTTAGTTAAGGTTTTTAACGAGGCACATTATTGAATAGACATTCAAGGGGGAGTGTATAAATAGAACTCTAATTAGGGTGAATGTCTATCTTATAGAAGAGTTCTACTTTGAGGCTAAGTCTTTTCTCTTCCTATAAATAGAGGGGTCTTACCCCATTGTAAATCATCCCAAAAAGTATCAATAAGAATACTCCTCTCCCTCTACTTTTCTCTCTATTGTTCTTGTTCTTATATTATTTCATAACAGGATGTATAATTTTGCGTGATTGTAGAACATTTTTAGTTATTTTTAATATACACTATGAAACGTCTTTGTATAATTTAATTATACTTTTGATCCCTCTGTTATTGATAAATTTAAATTTTAATCCTTGAGAAATTTTACTAAACATTTTATATATGAAATATGTTATATTTAGATTATTTTTAGGAAAAAATACTATTTTTAAATACAAAATATTAACAATACAATTTTAACATAATACATGGATAATAGAATTGTTTAAAATTTAATAGCTTGTATAATTTGTGAAATTTCACCGGGGATCAAAATTGTACATCTCAAATAGTTAAAGGTGGAATGTAGTGTATATACTTTTTTATGTTATTTTATCTTCTTTGATATTAATTAATATAAAATGTACATGATGTGTGGGTGTATTATGCACATAAATTTCACGATTAATATCGACAAATAATGATGATAATATTGGGGTTGGGGAAATTAAAATTTGTGGTTGGATTCCAAAATTTCAATTGAATTACTTTGTCATATTGAATTATATTCACATCCTTCAAACACAACCTAGTTTTCTTTATTGTTAAATTAAAAATAACACACTAGAAACATTGATCGTGGATAGTAATGCTTCCATAGAATTTCTCAATCGGCTTCATACACCTAATCTGATACGGAAGCAATTAACATATCAAAGAATTGATGATGAAGTGGACAACTTCAGACAAAATGTAAGTTTTGTATTTTTGAACTTGCATTTGAGCAAAAGATGTCTCGGGAATCATATGTCTTCCAACATGATAGAACAAATCTAGAAATATTAATTTTAAATAATTAATTTTTAGACGAACTACCGAAAGAATTTGCAATGCAATTGTCTTTAGAAGATTTAAATATAAATAACGACAAATTTATTGGTAAATTATCAAAAACTATTTCTTTCTTAAATTTGCGTGTGCTCAATATTAGCATTAATAATTTTTGTATCATGTTTTCAAAGTGAAGTGCTCATATTATATGATTGTTAGTACTTGTCATGTTTCATGGTCCGGTGCGGATCTATCTTAGCTCAAGCAGTATTTCCTGACAAGGCTTCATCGAAAATCTTTAATAATTATTTGTCGATAATTCAAATGAAGAAATAAGAAACAAATAAAAACAAATAAAGTGACAACACTTATAACAAAGATCTCCGCATCTTAATCACTTAGAGGTTGAAGAATTCTATGTTTGGCTGCAAGCTCGAACCTACATAGATTTATTTTATGTTTTAATACTTTTATGCCTCGTCTAAAAAGTAAAGATAATACGTGCCCAAAAGAAGTAAATTAAACAGCTTCTGTAAGTTGTTTTTTTTATTGGTTCTGTTTTAAAATACGGAAAAGGTCCAAATATGCCCGTAAACTATGCGAAATAAGATACATATGCCTGTCGTTTATAGTTCGGCCCAAATATGCCCATAAACTATGCGAAATAGGATACATATACCCGTCGTTTATAGTTCGGCCCAAATATGCCCATTCCGTCCAATAGTTGGGCATATACGCCCTTATTTTGACGGAAACCTGATTTTGTTTTCTTTTTTTAATTTATTGATTCAAATTAACCAAACCCAATTTAAAAATAACCCACCCGATCCGACGGGCATATTTGTCCTATTTTACATAATTTAGGGGTATATTTGTGCTATTTCCCATAATTCACATACATATTTGTCCTATTTCGCATAGTTTGGTATAATTATTAGATTGTTGGGTGTGCCCAACTCAGGTGTGTGGAAATTGCCATTGCATTTTCTCTCTGTAAATTTCCACATTGTAGATGGCAAAAATCTAATTCTGCATGGGTATAGAATCCATAATGCTTTAGTATTTCTTCATTTGTCGTTTTCCTTTTCTAGAACTTGTTATTTTTCCCGTAATATGCCAATGTCATGGTGTGTCTTAATTCTTAATAATTTTTACTATGTGTCAGGGAAGAAAGATAACAAGTGTTGACACTCTTAACTTCAAATGATTGTGCAGTCAAGAGTTTGTCCACCAGAATGTCGTAATTGACTGAGCCATTATTTTGCTGTTGCCATATGTTCAGTTTGATTTTCACTTTCATAAATTTGCTCCTTAGACTTGTGATACCAACACGTAAAACAAATAATTGCTTCTTTACTTTTTGCATACAACTTCTTTCCCATCCTCCTTTTCTTCTTATGGCTTGTCAATCCTTCACAAAGTACTAAGGACCCGTTTGATTTGGCGGATTACATGAAATAATCATGGTATATAATTTGGTGTTGCTTTATCCAATGTTTGATTTGTATTTTGAATCATGTGTAACGACTCCTGGTATAATTCAATACACCAATTGGTGTATTGTTTTATATACTTATCCATGTTTAACTTTTATATGGCAAATAAATTAATTAATAGAATGCTTATCCATGTAAAATTTATACATGGATAAAACATCAAAAGAACAAAATTACTTTTGTCTATGAAGGTCAAGCATCTAAAGGTATAATTGTAAAATCATTACTAGTGCAAGTTTTACATGGATAAGGATTACATGGCTGCCACACATTTGTGTTGGGTGCACCCAACAATCTAATAATGATACTCAACTATGCAAAATAGGATAAATATACTTGTGAACTATACGGAATAGCACAAATATGCTGTGAACTATGCGAAATAGGACAAATATGCTCGTCGGGTCGGGTGGGTTATTTTTATGTTGGGTTTGGTTAATTTGGTATCAATAAATTAAAAAATAAAATAAAATTAGGTTTCCGTGGGCATATATGCCCAACTATTGGATGGAATGGGCATATTTGGGCCATACTATAAACGTCAGGCATATGTGTCCTATTTCGCATACTTCACGAACATATTTAAATCTTTTTCGTTTAAAATATGATATATTATTTATTTATTTAATTTTCACGTCTAATGGTGACACTGCTTACAAAATTTTCGTGCAATATTAATATTTATCTCAGTTTCTTTGCTTGTCAAAGAATCAATTCTCCAAGCCAATTCCAAATATTTTTATTAATGGGGATACTTTTTTCTTAACAAGAATCACCTAGCTAGTAAATTTACACATGGAATATTTTCGCACCACTCTGCTTTGCTCGCTTAGATTTCAGTAATAACTACTATTAGTACTCGCACGGATACGCGGACATTAATCATATCAAATATTTAAATTGTATGTAAGTAATGTTAAAATTTACTTTTTTCAATAAATATAGATAATCATTGGATATTAACTACATGAAAAAAATTAACCATTTCTTCCATATTTCTTTTGTGATACCATTCCTTCCGGTGTCATTGGATCTTAAAAATAGTCAGGAAGCAAAATAATAACTCATAATTATGGCAAAATAATCAAATGTTGAGACAATGAATGACTCTTTGGATAAGACTTAACTATTTTACTACTACTTGAACTCTTATTTGGTTTGTTGATATCTCGTAAAAATATTTTTTTTAAAAAATTTCAGTTTCTAAATATTATTTTTCGATAATAATTATTTTTATAACAATGTAACTGAAAATATTATTCTTAATTCAAAACTCATTTTAGTTGGCTATCTAAAAATATAAAAAATTCTTTAGCTAGTGAATTTCTTTTTACTCCATTTTTATATTTGACATTAACCATGTTAAATATGTGAGTTATTTGAATTATATGTAAATAATCGTAACATTTAAACCTTCTAAATAATTGTAGATAATCCTCAAATATTAATTAAGAAACACTACATGAGAAAAGACTAACATTTTCTCAATTCTCGTAATGATAGTTTTATTTTTTGCACTATTCTCATAAGAGTTACTGGATGATAAAAATAGCCACAAAGTGAAATAATAACTCATATTAATGGCAAAGAACAAAAGTTGACACGAAATAAATGATTCTTTGATTACGACGCGACTCTTATATTACGACTTGAACTCTTATTTGGTATGATTTTATCTTTCAAAAAAATATTTCTATTTTGAAATTTTAATTTCTAAAATATTATATATATTATAATAATGATTATCTTTATAATGATGTAAGTGATGATATTATCCTTAGTCTAATATTCACTTTAATCGGCTATCTAAAAATTAAGATTATTCTTTGGCCGGAGTTATTTCAATACAGCTCCACTTTAAGTTTATCGATATCTTTTTTTTTAGAAGGAATTTGTTTTATTTCAACTATGTGGCAAATTTATATCATCTGTTCTTTTGGACTCTAGAACAGATCTCAACAGTACAATCAATTTGAAACTCTACAACTGTTGTTGTTAAGCTAATATCCTATCATAGAGAGAGAGAGTTGTTACAATTGTCAGTCACCATCAATAATTTTTTCCATCGAACCTTGGGATATTGTGGAGTGGTATGAATATATGCTTTCCTGATGCTAAATTGCCCATTTTTGGTACTTGTTTGCATTCCTCTTCCATCAGTTGTCCACCATTCTCTTGCGCCAAACAATTTCCTAACGAGATAGCTAGCTTGTTTAGGTATTTCCATAGTATTAATGTCTTTTTTCTTTATGTAGTGACAATAGATCCATTTGATCCAGAGTTTGTCTTTCTTAGACATTAAGGCCCAGAGAAGTTTTGATAGAGCCGCTTTATTCCATCTTTCATAGGAGATAATGTTCAAACCTCCTGCTGCCACTGGTTTACACAGTGTTTCCCAGACGATTGGATTCCTATGACTAGTTTCATGACTACCAGTCCACAGGTAATTCTTGCAAATTCCATTTACTAGTTTTATAATTTGTTTTGAATGAGGAATACCTTGGCCCAATAAGTTTGTATTTCAAACAGGACGCTTTTGATAAGTTGGATTCTGCCAGCATAAGATAGAAGTTTGGATGTACACCTTCTAATTCTGTCCACTATCTTCTCTACTAGGGGTATACATTGTGGTGTTGTGATCTTTCTTGTGGATAAGGTTACTCCTAGGTATTTGAAAGGAAAGGTGCCCTCTGTTAGGTGGAGGTCAGAGCATATTTTCTTCCTGAAATCAGTTGATACACCTGCTATATATAAGGAGCTTTTATCCATATTGTCTTGGAGGTCTGATACCAGTGAGAACTATTCAAATTCATTCATCAATAACTTCATGGAAGTTTCATCAGCCCTATAACACATCAAAAGGTCGTCTGCAAAGCATATGTGTGCGATTTGTAGTTTGGAGCATTTGGGGTGGAAATTAAAGTCTGGGTTTCTGTGCAACTTCTTTAAAAATCTAGTTAGGTACTCCATGGCTAGAACAAATAAGTAGGGGGACCTTGGGTCCCCCTGTCTTAGTCCTTTCCTTGCGTCAAATTTCTTGGTCAGTCCTCCATTTATCAAAAGAGAGTAACTGACTGTGGAGACACAATTCATTATTATTACTACTATTTTATAATGAATTTCAAATTCAAGTAGCACTGCCTTGAGAAAGTCCCATTCAACAGAGTCGTAGGCCTTCCTAATGTCAAATTTAATCATGCATCTAGGGGATACTGTCTTGTGATTATAGCCTTTGATCAGCTCATGTGCCATAATAACATTATCAAGAATGTTTTTCCCCTCTATGAAGGCCGATTGGGACTGCCCAACTAAATAATCGACAACCAGTTTTAGCCGATTGAAGCAGTCTTCCATTTCTGGTTCTGTACTTCTATCTCCTTAGGGTTTAGTTTTGCAATTATCACTCCATCATTCACCATCGGAAGGTAGTACTTGAGTTTCATGCCCTGATTTGGAGTTCTATTACCTTGAACAACTTCAGCAAAAGTTTGCTTCTGCGATTCAACTGAAAATGTGAGCTTCCTCGCTGTTGTTGCCATATCTGGTTCCTTTGATTGCCTTATTGATTCCTCCTTCTCCGATACAGGTTGCATGACTGTCGGAGTACTTTCCATTCCTGGGAACCATTGTAGCAATGAAATTGGGTTTAATCTATGTGGGATTCCACTTTCAGGGGTTACCAATCGATTCATAGATACAGTGTGGGTGAGTATTTTGTGTAGCTGATGGTGGCTTGTGGTGGCTGGCGGTGGTGAGCAACTCGCTTTTCCGTCGCTAGAGTCTGTCTTTCTCTCTCTACCCAGAATTGGCCTATCGTTGTTTATCGATATCTCTATTCCTATAATTTAAATTTTTAATAGCTTATATATATATATATATATATATATATATATATATATATACAAAATTTTTTTCTTTGAATTATTAAATGTTAAATTAGTTGATTATTATTATTAAACATTGCATATCATGTCTTAAAATTTTGAAGTAACTTATTTTTCGACATCATACTTGGCTTAACCTCAATGCAAATTACTCAAATTATATTCTAATTTAAATTCAAATATCATATAAGTTTGTTCGTAATAGTGATTTTTTAAAAACGGCACATAATGTAAATAAAAAAAATATGCTAAGATATAGTTATCTTATAATCTATGTACTTGAGTTGAAAAAATATATTTGAAATTGATGAGATCAACTTTCAAGTTTTTATACTCAACAAAGATGAAACATAAGAAGAAATTTGTTGTCATCTTTTATTTCTCGTTTTAGATCTTTCTACATTTTTTTCAATATTTACTTTTTATCTAATTTTTAGCTCATTATTTCTTCTTTACAAAATATTAATTTATTTCAATATAAAAGGATGTGTTTTAATAAAAATAATCTACATATGAACTTTAATTATATTTTTAGTCTTTGGTTGAAGTTATTTCAAATTTTCTTTTCGCTTTATCTTATCAGCCTGAATAGGTGCTCACCCGACCACTTAAATTAAAAAATTAAATAATGTGTAAGTTATATATAATCCATATATAATACGTGTATAATCGTGTGTTGTCGGTATACCATCCATTTATATTAGCTATAAAAGTAAACAATAAATATGGTCGGATATTATGTAAATATTCCATAAGATCTCATTTTTTTTGAGTTCACCCATGATATACTTCTATTATAATAATTTTAAAACTCTCTACTAATGTTCAAAAATATTGTATCTTTTTATTTGAATTAAAAAAAGTAAAGAGTTTTTTTGAAATAATTTATTTACATTTTAAAAAAAAATCACGTCATACCAATTTTTTTTTTATATATACTCTTTGTTACACTTAAAAGTTGCTATAGAAACTATCAATTAGAAACCAATTTATCTCTTCTTGAGTTTGAAAAAAAAAACTCTCGCATTATCTAATGATTCAAAACTAATATTCTTCAACGAAAAACATATTATACCCTTGCAATATTGGTTTGACTACCGCTAAATGAATGGTTTAGCTTATACCCTTCAATTTCTTGAATGTGCTAAATTGAAGTTAATGATAGTAATTGTATAGCCAAACTTTTGCTATTTCTTTGATGGCCATTTATGCAAATTGACTCTTCAAACAAATATTCTTTAAGAAGAAAAAAGAACAACTTTTTTTTAACATTGACTGATTTTGTGATGTTTCATTCTCCATCATGTATGTTTACTTTATTGTATATGTAAGTAAACTTTTATTTGATTTTGTAAGCTCTTTTTTTGTTATTTAGATATACAGAGACGTTTACCCTATGTATTACATTTATTTTAAAAGAATTTTGTTTTATTCAAATCTAGTTACAGTGTATCAAAGAACTACACTTATAGGATTTAAATGTGAAAGAATTTTATAATTATATGGAGTAATTTTTTTTTGCTATAGGCGAAGTAGTATTTAAATAATTAGAAAATATAACCGAATTAAGTATAAGTACATGATTTTAAAAAAAAAGATAAATTTTATTTTTAATTTAAATTCGAATTTTTAGAACTTTATCTATAAATTCAAAATAATCTTTTAATTCAAATTCTCTCTCTCTCTCTCTCTCTATCTATCTCTCTCTCTCTCTCTCTCTATATATATATATATATATATATATATATATATGTATATATATAACTAAAATAGTCAAATATAGAATAAAGTTACCATATATTATTGATATTTATTAACTTGCCACTTGGCATAACCATAATGTCAATTATATATGGTAACTTTTTTACTTTAATATAGATATAGATACCTTTGTAGGAAGCATTACTAGTTAATCTTTCTGAGTTGAATATCTTCTTCTTAAAGAAAATTAATTTAGGCAAAATACCTTAGGTCACCCGTAAATTTGGCTCAAACTATAAATATCCTTCTCGAACTATATCCGGTCATAATTATCCCTCTAAACTTGGACTTTTGAGAGGCATTACCCGCTTAAACGCTGATATGGAAAAAAGTGTGGGTGCACTCACCTGTCACAGGGATTTTTCTGTTTATGTAGCTTAGGTCACCCGTAAATTTGGCTCAAACTATAAATATCCTTCTCGTACTATACCCGGTCATATTTTATTTTTTGAAAAATAAAATATTTTTTTACCTTTTTAAGAATATTACTTTTTAGATAATTTTTTTGAATACAATTTATAATAAAACTTGGATAGAACTACATTATTTAGGCTAGATATTTTTATTTGGGCAAAAATAATAAAGTTTTAGTTAATTTTTTTTAGTGTGACCTGAAAATAAAGATTTATACAATTGAAACAAATAGTTAAGGCATCTAAAAAGTTATAAAAGATACATAGTTTGAAATTAACTATTTTGGCTATAATTGTTATGTAACTCTAAATTGCGGTGCTCTAATTTTTTATTTTTTATTTTTATAATTTTATCTAAAAAAGTAAAAATATACAATTGAAATATATAGTCATTGCATCAAAATAAATAGATATCCAGTTGACCCACACTTTTTATTACATAAGCGTCTAGGGATAATGACTCTCAAAAAGCTAAATTGAAGGAGGTAATTAAGACCAGACATAATTTGAAGAGGATACTAATAATTTGAGTTAAATTTAGAGATTGTTTAAGGTATTTTGCCATTAATTTATAAGTAGAATTTCAAATCATAAATGCTATCTACAAGCATTAAGAATTGGTTGACTTGTTTCATAATAAATTTGTCGGTTCAAGTTCTTGCTGCTTGAGTAACATAAATAATCTAAAGATGGCTTTTCAAGAATACAGACACGGTTCCACTTGCCACAACTTGGATCCAATTTTTTTCCTTTGACAAACTATGTTGATTATCCTCCTTTTGAACTAATGCTAGCTTTTTTTCTCTAAATATCAACTTGAAATTAGAATTCCCAAAAAAAAAAAAAAACCATCGTATAATTCTTACATGTCTAGAATTAATCTTGCTGGTCCAATTTCTTGTCGTTTGAGTAACAATCAAAATGGAGATGGCTTCTCAAAATCCAAACATGGTTTCACTTGCCACAACTTAAATCGAGTTTTTCTTCTTTGACAAATATTTTTCTACTTTTGACTGATGCTAGATTTTTTCTCTAAAGGCAAAAGTTAAAAGTATAATTCACAATAAAATTACTTTTCCTTAACTATAAAGGTATCGTACTCTACGTACATGTCAGGAACTGATATTTCTTAGAATTTATTATCGTAAAATTCTTATTGAGCTTGAAAACATTGGTGCCATATAAGTTTTAAATATTTCGCATAACAATCTCACTGGAGTAATCCCAAAAATATTCTCCAATTTACATAAAATTGAATGTTTAGATCTCTCCGATAACAATTTGATTGGCAGAATACGTGATGAGGAACTGGCGCTTCATGCATTGACCATCTACAATAGAGCATCAACATGGATCCCGTGATTTTGTAGAATTGGGCTAGAATTTTTGGAGTCCGTTAAAAATGAGGCTTTTAAGCCCGACTCGAGTAAGCCCATGGCATGTGAGGCTTGATTGAGGCTAGGTCGGGCCATCCCGTGGGTCTAACATAATATTTATTTAAAATATATAAAAAAATAAAAAGTATACTGCCTTTAGAGATAGAAAGTCAGAATTGGATCTTTTATTAAGAGGAACAAAAACTTGATCTTGAAAAGTTTTAAGAGATGATGTTGTCGTGTACTGAAAGGACCATTTTAGAAAATATCCCGATCTTTCAATTCAATGATGGTGCATGATGTACTTAGCATTTTTATTACCATTGTACCATCGGAAACAATATTTCGCATTGGTGGCGTGTTCTTACAAAAGTACATAAGTTGCATTTATTATGAAAATATCCAAACACTTGTTACTACTCGAAATTGGATGCACATGTTTTCTTGAACTCAAACTGGTAATATTTTTTTATGTGAATTTAAATATTATTAATTGTTAAAATTTAATTATTTTTAATATTCAGCTAATTAATACTGCATAAGAATTGTAGATGAAAGTAAAGATGTTAAGACAACCTTGTCACAAGCGGATTCAAACGTATTTGATTAAGATGATGTGTTGGATATCTCATAAGCATCATGAACGTTCTCCTCAATAGTTTGTTTTAAGTTTTGACATTCGGTGAATTAAATATAGTCATGTCTTTTACCTTTTTAGTATTTCTTGTGATATATTGGAATAATATAAAAAGTTATTAAGTTTTACAAATTTTTTCCAATACGATATTTTTTAACTTTTAAATAATTGTATCTTTTTTAAGGTCAGAACTTAAAGAAAAAATATAAAATTATATTTTTAAAAATAATGGGTCGGCTCGAGAGGGACGCGGTCCACATAGGACTGGGGTGGACTGACCATTATAAGACCCATTAAAATGGTGGACTAGCCCAACTCAATCCGTCAATTGCTAAAGTCCATGTAGACTGCCATATTAACAGCTCTAATTTATAATAAACAACAATTTATTAGGTGTTATTTCCAAAGCTAAAGGTCAGCACGGTACATTTAATGAAATCATACGAGGACAATCCTTCTCTTCACAGACAACATATGTATATTAATTGTAACAATACTCAATTGAAATATCTCTTCTACTAAAATAGTGAAAATGAAGAAGGTGAGTTCGTGAGAAGACCGATTAATCAAATGGTCAGCACCATTAATCTACGACTCCAGAGTCGTGGGTTCGAATCATCAAAAAAGCAATAACTCCAATAAAAAGGATCAAAAGAGAATCAATGCGGAGGGAAATTAAAAAAAGGGTGAATATGTAAATATGGAGATATTCTACGTAATTCTTTCCCTTACTTATCCTATTTTCTCCATAGGATTGTCATAACACTGTGCATAAATTATTATGAGTTGACGGCTTTAAAACTCCATAGACAAATTAAAATAGTACGAAACTCCAGTATATTATACTGGAGTATTTTTTTTCAGATTTTGAACATTATTTTTGTTTAGATTTATCTTTAAATGAATAGTGGCTATTTTTGAATTTCTCCCGAAATCTACTAATTACTCATTAAAATAGTTTGAGCAACTACAAATCCTTCTCTTTTTTAGGTAAGTTTACTTGCTTGTACCCCACTGCAAGTAGGCTTGTATATTCCCTTGATCTATTAAAGTTTTAGCCAATTAATGATTGATTTTGGCCAGATAGGCAATATTCATGAGTATCAAAATTATTTTCAATTTTTCTGTCTTGGGACAACAGAAATACCTTAAAATTGTTTGAAGGACACTCCAAATTATCTTTATTTCCCAATAATGTGTATTATACCATAGAATGACAAGTTGATTAATTAGCACATGAAACTATTACTTTCAAGATATGGTAAATTTATCCACCACAAAGTAGTAGCATAAGAGTACAAGGTTCTCTGCAAAGAAAAGCCATTTATTAATGGATTAATAACCTCCTAAACTATTCTATGTTTGCATATTTTATGCTTAAACTATATACGATTGTTTATATTACTCCTCGAACTAATAGCTTTCAAGGATTAAACCCCTAGTTTAATATTTTTTTTTAAAAAAATATGTGTGTTTTTACTCTCGTAAAACACTTAAAAAAGTGTCGAGTGGCACTGCATGTGTCATTTAATTCTTTCTAGATTTCATTTGAAAATAGTTGGTTCAATTTCAATTATTAATTAGGAAGGAGAAAAAGTAAAAGTAAAAAAAGAAGATAAGAAAGATAAAAAAGGAAAGAGACTCATTTTATGTCACATTCCCTTGCGAGACGTGAATTAATAGTTGATTTTGGTTGTATGCAATAATGTGATTGTTTAGGGGGAGAAATTAAAAAATAGCCTGATTTACAACTGGTCGTTTAAAAATAGCTTAATTTCAAAAGTAATTGAAATTTAACCACTTTTTATATAAAGATAAATCTGAGTAAAAACACTTTCAAAACCCGAAAAATACGCTAGTATATTATGCTGGAGTTCCAGCATAAGTATACTTGAACTCCAGCATATTATACTGGAGTTCCAGAATAACTATGCTGGAACTCCAACATAATATGCTGGAGCTCAAGTATACTTATGCTGGAGTTCCAGCAAGTATACCGGTCCAGCATGATATACTGGAGAGTGGAGTGCTCCAAACTCCAGTATATTATACTAGAATCAACAAAGTATATCGATCCAACATAATATGCTGGAGTTCATACACAGATGCACCGAACTCCAGTATATTATACTGGACCGGTCACTATTGCAACAAAATAATGACTATTTTTCATTGACTTGGTAAACGCTGGAGTACACTTATCACAGGGTTTGCATGAAGTGATAACAGGGTTTACATGCGGAAAGACGACTGTCAATTATTCTACTACCTGTACTAATAATATTCTAAGGTTAAAGCAGCAAGTAACTTTATTCTCTTAGACTGGAGAGAAATAGCCTTTCAATTTCTTACAAACAAATCATATAATAGCTAAGCTGCCTTATAAATTAGTGTGCTAAAATAATTAGCAAAAGTAATTCTACTGACTATTGTCATTGTGTCACTTGTAAAACACATTAAATAAGCATGGGCACCATGTTACCCAGAATCACACCACCAATAAAACATCCGGAAATTACACCCAGTGACGTGAAAATGGATGGTCTTGATTTTTTGACTTGAAAATGGATGGTCTTGATTTTTTGACCCCGGCTTGCCTAATAGGCAAACTATTAAGGTCAAAAGTGTTGCCCATGAGGCAACCGAGGGACAACACTTGTTACAGATCACCCATAAAACATGGCAGCCCAGAAAAAGTGGGACCGGCACGCAGCCCCGGATTAGCTAAATGTCAAACATGCAGTAGACCACGCTTGCTACTCAAAAGTCAAAATAAATCAATGTTGTATTCCCAAAACAATGAACCCAAGTAAAAAACTGCTTTAGTGTGATACAATAATGCGACAAGATTTAATAATAGTGATACTCAAGAGGAATTCCCAGTATGGGGCTACAATGATGAAACAGAGGATAACACCAGAGCTAGAGGTACAAAAGAAATTTCCTCCCAAAGAACCATAGTTGTCAAGAATGAGGTGCTACAAGAGTCTAATATAGAGGTGTCAACCGGTTCCACCGGTCCGGTCCGAATCGATTTTTTTTCGACCCGTCCGGTTACCGGTCCGGGCCGGTTACAAACAGTACCGGTTTTCACCGGGCTGGGTTGAGAAAGGCTTAGATTGAACCGTACGGGTTACGGGTTGTAATGGTCCGGGCCAGGCCGGATTTCGTTATTTTGTATTTTTTTTTAGACTTATGTATAAATATTAAATTATATTAATACTTTGTAATAATTGAATGAACACAACAAAAGATGGGAAAAAAATTGCACTTATTGCAAGTGCTACTTTATTTCTTAAATTCAAATCGAAAAACTAAAATGTATCTTAACTAGTAAAAACTTTACATCTTTTGTAACAAGTAGTATACTAGTAGTAATCCGAATCATCAAATTCTTTGCATTGCCCTAGCAAGTTCATCGTAATCAATATGAACCGATTGACCTTCTTCTGGCGTGTTAAATTCGGATGGGTTTCCATGCGTTAATATATCTCCAAGTTCTTCGTCTTCTGGGCTATCAAGATCTTCCTTTCCTTGATTTCTTCGTTCCGATCTAATCCAATCTCTTAAACATACTAAAACTTCCAAAGCATTGCTTCCCAATGAGTGGCGTGTGTCTCCAAGTTGTTGTCTTGCTTGGCTAAATGCACTCTCGGATGCAACAGTGGAAATTGGCACATTCAGGACATCCCGAGCCATAGCGAAAAGAACGGGAAATTGCTTTGCATTTTCATGCCACCAGCCTAACGGTGAGAATTCCTTGGTGCGAGGCTCCTTTTGCTTCTGCAAGTAAAATTGAAGTTCATCAATATTCCTGCTACTACTTTGAGTGTTAGAAAAAGTTGAAAAAATATTAAAACTATCAATGCCTTCTTCATCATCTACATTAGAACTGCTACATTGCATAACGGGATTTACATCTGTTGAAGCACGAGAATTATCACATTGAGTTGCATAATAATTATATAGATGTTGTAAATGTTCATTTAGCTGGTTCATAGAATCATACAAATTTGGGCTTTCAGTGGGCCCAATCTCCATATAAGTATATAAAGCATTCATTAATTGGTGACAATCAGACATTTTAATAGAAGGATTTAAAACTGCACCAATTAAGTAAACTGGAGGAATTGGAAAGAAATATTTTTTGAATTTCGCTTGCATATTTACAACAACATCCGTATATCTATCTTTCTTCTTAAATTCATATAGTAGCAAAGAAATTTCAGCTATATGTACTAAAGCCATAGTTAACAGTTGGGTAATATGCGCCAGAAAACACAACAGTAGCAGTATAAAATTTATGTAAAAATTTAACAACATCACTAATGACCTCCCAAGTATCAGTTGTTAACATACGCCTAGGATCAGTACAATGTGCATTAGCAACTTCAGTTATTGAAAATCTATATTTGTAGCAACATTTTAAAAATATATACGTATAATTCCATCTAGTAACTATTTCGTCTGGCATGAATCTAGGTGAAAGGTTATACTGCATACACTTATTCTTAAATTCTCTTATTCTAGATTGTCTATTATTTCCTTGAATAACTCAAACTGCTCTTCTAACTTGAGTAATCTCAACTGAAAATAAATCGAGCCCACTTTTAACAATTAAATTGTAAACATGACATGCACACATAACATGAAAAATATTATCAAGAGGTGGTTGCAAATTCAATTTTAAAATTGAAACTGCAGCATTATTGTTTGAAGCATTATCAAAAGACATACACAAAACTTTTTGGTTTAGATTATAAAATTCAACAACTTCAATAATTGTACTACTAATAAATGCAGCAGTATGACTCTGATCTTCATCATATTTAAAAGCAATAATACGTTTTTGCATATAAGTATTATCATCTATCCAATGACATGTAATTGTTAAATAATCATTTCCATTAACAGCATGGCCAATATCAGAAGTTAGACATACTCTAGAAGGAAGGTGACTAAGCAAATAACGTATGTATGTTTGATATTGGCCGTGAAGTCTAAAGATGTCTGCTCTACAAGTACTTCTAGGGATACCTTTAAACAAAGGATTGTATATCCTTTGAATATATATAATAAGATAAGAGAAAGAAGCAAAAGAAAAAGGTAGACAACCCAAAGCAATCATTTTCGCTAATTCCTCTCGATCCCTCATTTTATCATATTTTAGAGACCTCCGGTAGTAGGGTTAATTGTTGTTTGACTTCCATCCCCATTAGCCCCCCCATTCTATAGGATGGTTAGTCGACAGATGTCTAATAAGTGTCCCAGTCCCCCCTAAATTACCTCCGGTCAAATGTTTAAACGTTTCGTTACAAAGTTTGCACTTAACTCTATCAGTACCTTCTACTATATCAAAAAATTTCCAAACAGGACTTCTTTTTTTACGAGTAGAAGTTGGAGCCACTGGTGGTCTTCTACCGCTTGTTGCACTAGCAACTCCAACTCCAATACTACCGACATTTCCACTACTAGGTGTAGGTGGTATCTCATCTGCTATTCCAATTTCATTATCTTCTATTCTGTAATCTTCTTGTAATTGTTCATAATCAATATCTACATCTTGCAAATTAGGCGATGATTCAGAAACATGTGTTATTGGGTCATTACTATTACTACCAGAAGCTACAGGACTACCTCTTTTTTTACTTCCACCCCTGCCAGTAACTTTTCTACACGCTCTTTTAGCAGCATTAAACATATTGTAAAAATAAAAATATAAGCTAAAATCAAATATGCAATTAAAATATTAAATAAGAGAAAGAGTTGGAGAAAGTGCACCGAATTCGACAATAAATTGAGCACTTGATTACGCAAATCCGGTGTTACCACGAACAAACGTCAAGCAAGTATTTCAATGTTGAACACTTGAACTTCAAGCTTAGAATTCCGATTTCCGAATGAGAAATTACCATAAATTAAATTCGGGAAAACAAAGACAATAAAATTATAAAATTAGAATATGAATTCTTGAAAATTGAAGAGAAGAGAGTGATTGATAATTTGAGAATTGAGAGAGAGATTGATAATTTTAAGTGAGGAAATGAGGAAGAGGGTAGGGTATTTATAAATTTTAAGAAGGGTTAATAATATAATTTAATAAATACAAAAAAAAACAAAAAAGTGGCCATTTCTGAAAATACTCCCGTTGGCCAACGGTTCTGGACTGTTGCCAACGGTCCTGTGGGGCCCACATGCTCAGATTTTTTTTTTTTTTGAAAAAATTTTTGTCCGTTGTACCGGTCCGGTCCCGGTCGACCGGTTCAAGCACTGTTTTGCTTACCGGGCCAGTCCGGTCACGGGTCGTAATCCTAAAATCCTAACCGTTCTAACCCCCCCAAACCCAGCCCAGCCCACCCCTTAAGAACCGGGCCGGTCCGGTCCCGGTTTATACCGGGCCGGTCCGGTTCGGTCCCGGGTCAACCCGGACCGGTTGACAGGCTTAGTCTAATATAAGCCAGAATGATGGTGATTGTCCACTGGTATGTCTGACTGCTTTTTCTGAACATCCTCAAGAAGTTGTTTTGGTGAAAAACACGATTTACCTGGAACAAAAGAAAAACCGCCTGGAAGTCCAAGGATCTATAGTACTGTACTACCCCCAAACCAGCAGCCTTCGTGCCAAGCAAGACCCCCTTGTCCCTTTCCTTTCTCCATTCCGCCTCCTTTGCTTTGTTCCAATAGAGTCTAAGGCAAAGTGGTTCATATGCCTACTTTATCTACGAAGCATGCCCAAAAGTAAACGAACCCCTTGGACTGCAATGGAAAACACCATCGGATTCAAAGTAGCACGATCCAATTCAAAATTAATTCTTCCGAAGCACAAATGGTAGGACAGGAATCTAAGAGCATTGCTATCACACAATCATGTAGGATTTAGGAGGAAAAGTAATTAGCAGGCCGCATTGAAAAGGGAAAGAGACCTTGCCCTCAATATCCAGCCATAATTTTCTTGAAAAGATCCTTTGGAGCTGGAGTTTCAAGAGAAGAATCACCACACGAAAAAGATAATCAGTGCCAGTGTTATGCCATGACCAGACAAGTTGAGGAATGAACTTATCTTAAAAATTACCTGGCAACCCTGTAAATCTCTCATATTGTTCATATGCCTGCCCGATAAACATTTCAACTCCTGTTACAATTTTTAGTCCACCCTCTTGAGCTTCCCGCAAGAGTCTAGTGATTTTGGGCGTATAAACAGCATCAAATACAAGTGAGTAGTACCTCAAAGCTTCCTGTAATTAGGAAGCAGTTCATAGAAATTTAAACAATGTTTTATCAGTACAAATAGCATGTAGGAGCATGAAACAAAAAATAAACGTCTATTTGAATAATAATAAGAATCTTAGATGACGGGAATGAGTTTCAGGAAATAGTGATGTAAATTGACATTAAACCTACACGAGGTCACATAGAGAAAACGGACCCCGGTGTAGAATGTGCTGAAAAGTTCCATTAGCAAAGAGGAGGCACATTTTGAAGTTCATTGCTGAAGACAAATTAAGTAAAACTAAGAACAGCACTGAAGAATATCTCATGGGAAGCTAATTGGCATTGAGATGCCCAAGAATGTGATACACGTCTGTTTAACATTATCCTCCTTATAGACGTCGATGGTAAGTTCAAGTTACCAGAAAGATATCTTGCTCATGTTTAGATGGACATCAATAATAGTTTCTCATATGATCCGCTTCACTTTCAAAATCATAAAATTGCGGCTATATCCTCCTTATAGCCGTCGATGGTAAGTTCAAGTTACCAGAAAGATATCTTGCTCATGTTTAGATTGACACCAATAATAGTTTCTCATATGATCCGCTTCACTTTTCAAAATCATAAAATTGCGGCTATATCCAAAACCTGAGTGGCTAGCGGGCAGCTAAGTTCATGCCCCAGGGTTATGTTTTACAATCCACAAGTAGAAGATGTAAGGAGTTGGACAAGAGCTTCTTGTGAATCAAGATTGGATGACAGTGTGTGTTTGTGTGTGTGTGCATGTATTGGTTAAGAATATTGGCTAACAGTATACTAGTCTTTATATTGGCTAAAAACGCAGCGTTTGGTCGCATGTACGAGGAATTAGGGGAGAAAGGCGGGGAGAGGAAGTTATTCCGGTTAGCTAGAGTAAGGGAGAGGAAGGCGCGGGATCTAGACCAAGTTAGGTGCATCAAGGACGAGGATGGTAGATCTCTGATGGGGGAGTCTCAAGTCAACCAGAGATGGCACGCGTACTTTCGAGACCTACTTAACGAGGAGGGGGATCGAAATATAAAGCTAGGGGAGCTGGGGCATTCAGAGCATCATAGAGACCTTGGGTACTGCAGGCGCATTAGGGTGGAGGAGATCATGGGGGCTTTGCGTAGGATGAGTAGGGGTCGAGCGACCGGGCATGACGAGATCCCGATGGGGTTCTGGAAATGCATGGGTAGGTCAGGAGTGGAGTGCCTCTCCAGGTTGTTCAATGCAATGTTCAGGACCAAAAAGATGCCAGAGGAATGGAGGTGGAGTACAGTGGTGCCCTTGTACGAAAATAAAGGGGATATCCAGTGTTGCAACAACTATAGGGGTATCAAATTAATAAGTCACACTAGAAAGGTTTGGGAGGGGGTGATCGAGGCGAGGGTGAGGGAGATGACATCTATATCGGTGAACCAGTTCGGTTTCATGCCGGGTCGCTCCACTACAGAAGCTATCCACCTTGTTAGGAGATTGGTGGAACAGTTCAGGGATAAGAAAAAGGACCTGCACATGGTGTTTATCGACTTGGAGAAGGCATATGACAATGTCCCAAGGGAGGTGCCTGGAGCCGAAGAGCGTGCCGGAAGCCTACATCAGAGTAATCAAGGACATGTATGATGGAGCTAAGACTAGGGTTAGGACGGTGGGTGGTGACTCAGACCATTTTCCGGTGGTCATGGGGCTCCATCAAGGATCGGCGGTTAGCCCTCTCTTGTTTGCCTCGGTGATGGATGCTCTAACCCGACATATTCAAGTGGATGTGCCTTGGTGTATGCTATTTGCTGATGATATAGTATTGATAGACGAGATGAGGGTCAGTGTTAATGAGATACTAGAGATATGGAGACAGACTCTCGAGCCTAAGGGTTTCAAAATAAGTAGATCTAAGACTGAATACCCGGAGTGCAAGTTTAGCGCCGAGCCAAGCGAAGTAGGCAGGGACGTGAAGATTGGATCTCAGGTCATCGCCAAGAGGGATAGTTTCAGATATCTTGGGTCGGTGATTCAGGGGGACAGAGAGATTGCCGGGGATGTCACTCATCGAATAGGAGCGGGGTGGCCGAAGTGGAGGCTTGCATCAGGAGTCCTATGTGACAAGAAAGTGCCACAGAAACTCAAGGGAAAATTTTATAGAGTTGTGGTTAGACCTGCCATGTTGAATGGGGCGGAGTGCTAGCCGGTGAAGAACTCTTATGTTCAGAGAATGAAGGTTGCGGAGATGAGGATGCTCAGGTGGATGTACGGGCTCACCAGGTTAGGTAAGATTAAGAAATAAGTTATTCGAGAGAAGGTGGGGGTGGCCCCAGTGGATGAGAAGATGCGTAAAGCGAGGGTCAGGTGGTTCAGGCATGTGCGGAGGAGATGTCCATATGCCCCGGTGAGGAGTTGTGAGCGACTGGCGGTGGTCGGTGTGAGGCGAGCCAGAGGGAGGCTTAAGAGGTATTGGGGAGAGGTGATTAGGCATGACATGACTAGAATGCGGATTTCCGAGGACATGACCCTTGATAGGAAAGTCTGGAGGTCTAGTATCAAGGTTGTAGCATGGGGGCTCATAGAATTTTTCGTACTCCTTTTCCGGGGTTGGGTGAGGCTTGGCAGGGCTATCCATAGATGATTTGTATATTGTATTGTGTCCCCCTTATGGTAGTTATTTAAGGTAGTTACTGTTTGATATTATTACATGCCATTTTATTTATGGTTCTTATGTTTAGATAACTATTTACGCGATTTCTGCTGGAGTTACTAATGCTCTTTTGTTTTAGTTTTTGTTTTTGTTTTCCCTTTTCTTCCGTGAGTCGAGGGTCGATTGGAAACAGCCTCTCTGCCCTTTCGGATAGGGGTAAGGCCTGTCTACATATTACCCTCCCCTGACCCCACCTTATGGGACTATACTGGGTAGTTGTAGTTGTTGTTGTTGTAGTATACTAGTCTTTATGTTATTGGCTGCAACGACCTAACAACAGAGAGATTTATTCTTTGCCACAAATGCTCTGCCCGCGATTATAGGTGTGTTTGGTATAATGGAAAATGTTTTCCAAGAAAATATTTTCTTGAAAAACAAGTAGTAATCTTATTCATTTTCCGGTGTTTGGTACGCAAATTAAGGAAAATGACTTCTGAAGAGTATTCATAAATAATTTAGATATAATACATATGAAGCCATAAACTTTCAAACCAACAACCTTCCGGACCCACAAATTTCATAAACTTTTGAACCGCTAAACATTCAAAACTGCGAAATTTCGAACCCGTAAATTTTATAATTTCTAAACCCGTAAACTTCCAAACACATAAGCCTCTGAACTCATAATTTTGGAACTTGCAAAATTTTGAGCCTTTAAATCGATAAATAATAAAATTAAAACTGAAAAATATATTTAAAATTTTTTTCGTTCAGGTGGGGGGCGGGACTGGTGTTGAGGCTGTGGGGTGGAGGGCAGTAAAACGGAAAAAAAAAAAGAAATTTAAATTACAAAAAAAAAGTAAAAAAAAAAATTTTCGAGAGGGGGCAGGTGGTGGTGGTGGTGGGGGGGGGGGGAGGGGGCATTAAAACGAAAAAAATAAAAATTTAAATTAAAAAAAGGATTTTTTTAGGGGGTGGGTGGTGCAGAAAAATAAAAAATAAAAAAATTTAAAATTGCAAAAAAAATTAAGGTAAAAAAAAGATTTTTTTTTTGCGGGGAGGGGGGATGGAGGGGTAGTAGGGTGGGTGTTAATGGAATAACTGAAATTTTTTTTTAAAAAAATTTGGAGAGGGGGTGGGGTGGGTTGGTGAGGATGGGAAAGGTTGAGAATGAGGTTTGAAATATGTTTTCCCTTCTCTTGATAAGGAAAACATTTTCCTCCAATTGGAGGAAAATGAATTGATAAGGAAAATATTTTCCAAAACATTTAAGCCAACCAAACATGGAAAAATTAAAAAAACATTTTCCTTCGTACCAAACACACCCTATATGTTCTATCAATTCATGGGCTATTCTGCTGAAAATAGTGCATCCAGCTTCCTCAGGACCAAAGTTAGTTTTTTCTGACCCACAGAAATGTCAGAACTTAAGCGTGCATTTTGTCTGCCTTATAGCAAAAAAAGCATGAAACTATTTGCTGCTTTTGAAATGCCAGTTATCAGCCCACATGTTATATCAAACCCGTCAACAACACCCTATTTCAACAGAAGCAATGTTAGAAGCATTTAACAATGAGTAAAGCTCAGATTGAAAGCAGCAGACCATGATCTTGAAGTGGTTTCTTACAACCACTTCCATTTCTGACAGAACAGGTCTCATCTGTTTTATTCCATTATTCTTCCAATGGAACAAACCACCAAAATACTCCTTACATGGACCAGAACTTCCGTTTAAACCACTCATGGCATGCCATTCCTCGAAGAACCGAAGAATAGAGGAGGAAGTTTGAGATTGTGAGCCATGACAACAAGGTATATATTTTTTATAAGGACAACAGAAAAGGGTCAAAACAACCCATATCATTTGGTAAATGGTTTAAAATTACCCTCCGTCCATCTTTTGGTCCATAAACACACACAATGCTATCTTTGGGCTTAAATTTACCCCTCACACTAACGGCACAATATGTGGGCTCCATTTTAATGTGTTGGCAGTGTTTTTAATAGTGTCATTGGCAGGACCCAAAGATAACGTTGTGTGTGTTTATTGACCAAAAGGTGGATTGGGGGTAATTTTAAACCATTTACAAAATGATAGAGGGTAGTTTTGACCCTTTTCCGTAAGGACAATAAAGGTATATATTTAGAGACATCATCTGTTGACTAGGCAGGTTTGTAAGGTTATGAAAGGTCAACAATTGGGTTCTTTTACTTGAAGAAGGTTGATATCTATCTATATAGTAGTTAGGATTACACACACATTATGGTACGGAACATACATACACTTTCCTCAAACTTCTTAATTTCTTTATGATCAAAACCAAAGAACAACCCATATATCTTTTGCTACTTCTGGGAGAAAGAGATGAGCAATAAAAATAGTTGCCAAACATAGACTTCTTTACAAAGATACTTCAGGTTTATGGTTAGATCTCTATTCTTTATTAAAACAGTGTAACGTAGAGAACTAATTGTTGAATGAAGGATATGAAAGTAATAGACAGAAAAATATTTTTCCAAGCAAAAGAAAAAAGAAAAGAAATCAAAGCTCCGCTCCCATTCAAATTTGTAAAGCATGTATTTCCAATATTGAACCCTCTGAGAAAACAGTGAAACACATGAAGCAATTCTTGAATGCTGGGTATGAGCTAATTGAGGGAAAAAGAAGAAGAAAAAGAATAAGAAAAAAAAGGGATCTCCACCGACCCCCCAAACAAAATGAAATTAAAAAACTCTGTCCCTTTCTAATTTATAATGCTTGTATTTTTAATACTGAACCCTCTTTGTTGACCCATTTACTGTGCATGATATTAACCATGCAGCTGTTCAACTAATAAGACATGGATTCAATAACAGTTGTTTTATCTAAGACGAGTAATGCAAGAAGGTAAACCTTAGAGATTGGTGTATCATCAACCTCTGGTTGCATGCCAATGGAGGTGGTATTTGCAAGAATCATGTCATTTTCTGGATGGAAATTGCTAAGCTCGTTAAGAGACAAAGCCTGACCTCCAACTACATCAGCAAGTTCTCTCGCTCGTTCTTCAAGTTATCAGACAGCACATCAGTACAAAGTAACATAGTCAACTTCAGCAAAGGTCATTAGCTACACGGAATTTCACTACCATAGGTGCGGTTAGCAATCACCACCTGAGCCCCCTTTTCCTTTGCACCATAAGCAAGTGCCTTGCCAGCGCCACCAGCACCAATGACCACAAACAATTTACCAGCTAAGGGTGACCCAGAAATAATAGGCTGTGAGCCTGTACAAGGAAATAACAAAAGCTCAAACTTAAAAATCTCTAACTTCAGAAAAGGATGTTTGCAGCTGATAAAATGATTCTGACCTTGCAACGCTTCTTCAATGGCGGAGATTGCACCCACATAGTCTGTATTGCAACCAAACAACTTCCCATCAGGTCGCCTTACGACACAATTGACAGCCCCTATCAACTGCAGGATAATTAAGAAGCCAAGTAATTGCATGTGATATAACAAATCATCAGAATATTTTGCAATATTGATCCCTGTAAAAATACAAAACAAATAAAAAACCAACAGCTGAAAATCATTATAAGATCATGATATAACTAATACCTCAGCGGTAGGATCAACTTCATCACAGCAGTCAACAATGGCTTCCTTGTGAGGAATTGTACAGCTGCACATCATAAAATTGCATAACTACCTCTAAACAATAAACATGCATATGAATTATATTTATTAGGCATGGCCGACGCACACAAAAATTTGGAAGAACACAACAAGGATGACCAGTGAAAAACAAAAATAAACAGAAAGCAAAACATAAAAGAAAAATCCAGTATGTACATTCAACCTCATGAGATATGGTATATACATGTAGATGTACATGATACTTTCTAAGCTGTGAGAATGGCATGACTACCCTGACGAAACTAAAAGACAACTGTATAAACTACCAGTTTCTGTTTTGAGAGCAAACCTGAAGCCAGCAAAATCTAAAGATGAGTTAGTCTGAAAGAAATTTGCAACATCATCTACCAGCAAAGGCATATAAACACCATTAAACCCAACTGATCTGAAAGCTTCATTATATAATAAAGGTGATTTGCTATGGCTAACCGGCTTCCCAAGAATGCCAAATATTCTGGTATCTGGTCCCAACTGTCTGAAATTGTATATATTCAAAAGATCTTTAATTGTTGGTTGCCCAGGAGCTGAAACTTTTCCCACTTCAAGAGTACCAAATGTAAGATATCCACCAAATTTTGGGCAAACTATTCGAGACATCAAACCCTTCTCTCCCATGACCATGGCTATTATTGGTACCTATTTGAACGAAGCGCAAGAAATGCATTAATGTTTAATCATGAGAAGCATCACAGAATGCAAGCAAGCTCACAGTCAAGCAGCAAACTCAAAAGAAAGAAAAAGAAAGCCAGAGGCTCAAGGAGATGGAGGATAAATATATTATGCATAACAAAACCTAAACAAAAAATAAATACATTTCTGCATTTATGCATGTGAATAATATTGTAGTGGGAGCAGGAAAAAAACGAACTTCAACCATGATGACAACCAGCTTATGATTGGAGCCGATTATTTTTATATTCAATAGAACATACAAGGCTGAGAGTGTCAATCTCACAATATTAAGTCCCTAGAGCGGTCCATCCTATTGGGTCTCACCAAGTAAGAATCCATCAGTCTTAACTAGAATCCAGTGATGTTATAATCTAATCACCCACAAATCACCTTATTTCAGCCCAACAGCATGTAATACAATCTCCTCACTTGACATGCGAAAGGCCCCATAATTGACAAGGGATATCAAATGTCATTCACTTGAGAAAATGTCTCAAAGGCATTGACACATACAACAATATTGTTCTACTATTTACCTTTGAGTTCTTCTTGCAATGGGAAAAATCATTGGATAATTAAAAAAAATTAACAAACCCCCATCTTTTTCAGGGAGAGAAAGGGAGGGGGAAAGAAAGACAGTTAATTTTGGAAGCTATTCTCAATGTCTTTATCCCTCTCATTGCCCTTAACATATATCTAGGTTATAAATATATGGCCAGTCTGAAGTTTATTCAACTATACCTAACTTATTGGTGTGTCTGGCCTAATACAAATCTACAAGAGGTAGCCTGCTTCTAGATTCAAGCTATTATTATCACGCACCAAAACCAACTCAGGAGAAACCATGATTTACCACCAAACAAATTTGAAAGCAAGTTAGGTTTGAAAAAACTTGCTATACCACTTATGCCGCTTACTTGAGAATGTACAGTAATTTGGAATACACGTGCAACATCAGTGATATCCAGTGCAGTTGTTGCAAACTTCACAATGTCAGCTCCAGATGCCTGTATTCTTGCTACTAGATTGCCGAGCTCCTCAGATGATGGTGTATTATCATAGTTGTGAGAAGAAACAACAACTTTGCATTTTGCTGACTTATTTCCATGTAGAGCAGTATTGAACTCGTCAACAGCCTAAAGGAGTGGGAGAAAAGGAAACAAAAAGCATAAGGAAAGCAACAATTATAATTTATTGATCAAGTGTCTGTCAAAGCAAAAAGGAAGAAGAAATGAAGACTCAAAATATAAAGAATGTCGATTTAGAGCTAGACCGTCGTTTTGATGGTCTCTTGGACTGAATGTCTAGACTGGGTAAGGCAAATGTTTTGGGCCTAGATTTGGGGTCATTTTGGACTGGCCCAATCCGATTTTCACTCCTTCTTTTTTCTTTCATTTTCCTTTTAATACCTAAATACCAAAATTCCTAAATTAAATTGTAAAACCCAAATATAAATTAACCCCTCGATAATTAACACACAATTTTAAATACTAATTTAAAACAAAAATCACATAATTGTACATCAAATGACAAAAATACAACAAATACATATTTTTTTGGTGATTTTGTTTCTTTTAAAACTAATTAGGATTTAATTAATTCCTAATAAAATAAAAATCCTAAGTTCATGTACAATATATATATATATATATATATATATATATATGATTTTATTAAAAACATGCTTATAGGATTTTATTTACTTATTTGTCAGGCCATGCATCTCATTCGTTAGAGATCCTGCTCTAGGTTCTTTACTTTCAGCCTGTTATTATACTCCTCTCGCAACCATGATCATTTAATAATTAGCAAATAACTATTATAAGACTACTGCTGCATTCTCATTGGCATTTAGAAACCACATTTTAGGAACTTCTATGTCCATTAGACATCCTGTTACTTAGGGTTTTATTTTGTCTGAGTTGCAATTGACTAAATGCCTCATTAGCATGCTTAATCTAACGATACAAGTTTTGTTAACTGTATCCTTTTAAAACTGTAAATCAAATATACAAGTTCACCCTGTAAGATAATTACGCAACGCATACGATGCCTTGGCAAACTTTACGCCTAACAAGAATCGATTAACCATGTTTTGACCAGTTTAAAACTAAACCAACCTCTTTTAATTTGAACTCTACATCTCTCATTCTTGCTCTGACTCTCTGAAGTTCACTTTGTTTTTTTACGCTCTGAAGTTCACTTTGTTTTACTAAAAGTCCCTCTCTATCTGGAAAATAATTCTGAAATCGTGCATCTATTTACTCTCACTGATTTTCAGATTCTTGTTCTATTATGTTTTCAAACTACTAGGTTACCTTTTTCTATCCAGAATCGTGCTATTTTGATACTTGTCCTATATCTAGTTAAGCTACTGTATTTTCAAGTCTCTACTTTATTTTTCAAAATCATGCTTTAACGGTTCTTTTATCTTTTACTAGATCAATTGCTGCAACCTTTTTCTTTTTTAAGCTCTCACCTTTTAGACCTCAAATGTGTTTGAGACGTGCCAATTATGTGTACACTTGTGGAGTATCTGTGATCCTTTATTTGTCTTTGTATGTTTCCTTTTGTGCGGTCCTATTTGTTATGTATGTCGCTTAGCATTTTAACCTTTAAACCAAAGGGTTCAGCCTAGTCCTTACCTTGTAGGAATAGTAGTCCTAAATACCCTCTAGGACTTATAGGACGGGACGGGTAATAGCACGAAATAAGCATTCGTGACCAACTCACGCTTTTAATAACCTTTACGAGGTGGGAAGGGTAGAATATGGAGATGATGACCGATGCGCTAATATCACGTGCGACCCCTCTTTTGAGGAGTGATTGCTGGGTATTGCATTGAAGTGATTCATATTAATTATACACTTAGGACCCCTCTCCTTTACTTGTTTTCATCTCTTCTTGTAAAACTATTCAAGTCTTCTTCATAAATTTTTACCCTCTCTACTTACCTTCAAAAGTTTTCAACTTATTTGCAATGTTATATGCAAGTCCCTATATTTGAACCCCTAATTGCTTACTTGATTATATGAAGTCATAATTATAACATGGTCGGGAACCACACTAGTGGATTCTGAGGGGTGCCTAACACCTTCCCCTTAGAATAATTTCAAGCCATTACCTTATCTCTAGTTATTCAAATCGAACTCCATTAGCGTCCTAATGCACCCTAATAATTAGGAGGCGGCTCTTTAAATGCAAACCCAATTCCCGAAAAGAATGAGTTATCCTCCCAAATATCATAAACCTCATTTTACGAGCAAATGGGGTGCGATAGCAGCTTCTCTTTGCGAGACTGCAGCACATACTTCTCCAAAAAGAGAACGTAACACTGCTGCTAGGTAAGGGGTGCTACACCAACATGCCTACGCCTCTCATATGCCTCCCACCATGTGAAGGTAGCTCCAGAAAATTGAAAAGTAGTAAAAGCAACCCCGCTGGTCTCTACAATAACCGTTGTGCGAAGAATCCTTTGGCACTTATCTAAGAATCCCTGTGCATCCTCGCCCTCTGCACCACTGAAGGTCGGAGGATGAAGTCTAGCAAACCTCTCCATCCTACGCTGATCGTCCTCCGGCATGGAAGGAGCTATATAGTCCTGAGCAGTTGCAACCCGCTGGGCTAGATGGGCCCCCGTTGTCTGAAGTCCTTGCACGACCTGCTCAGGTGTGCGAGCGACAGGAGTCTGAGTGCCTCCCCCGACTTGAAAAGTAGATGCGACTGTAGTAACTGAATCCTCTTGAGCTAGGCCAATGCATACTGATAGAATCTGAGCCAATGCTTCTTGAAGACGCAGAATCACAATGGGCACAGCTAGTGCCTGAGCTGGTGCTGCTAGTGCATCCACAACTCAGACCTGATCTTGAACTGGGGCGGCTGGTGGATCTGCAGGTGCTGCCCTAACTGCTGTGCGGGCCACACCCCTAACCCTATTGCGAACTCAACTGCATTCCCGGCCTCTAACAGCCACATCTGGTGGTACTGGTGGTAGTCTATCTTGACCAGTAGCGTGTGTCCTCACCATATGTGAGAGAATAGAATAACACAAGTTTAGTACTGGGATCAAAAAATATGCACGACAAGAGTTTCAAGAATATGAAGTTTTTCTTAATAGGTTCTGTAGCCTCTAGAGGATTAATACATGCGTCTCCATACCGATCCTCGAGACTCTACTAAACCTGTTCAAGCCTCATGAGACCAATGTAACCTAGGCTTTGACCAATTTGTCACGATCCTAAACCCAGACCTAGTCATGATGACGCCTCTCGTAAAGACAAGGCCAGCCAACAAACTTCCAATTTAATTTAAACAATTAAAATAATAAATATTAACTCTTTAACATAATAAAAAGCCCAAAATAAGGTGCATACTACAGTTGCAGAATAAACATAGCCCGACATTGGGGGTGTCACTAGTCATGAGCATCTATCATAAAAACTACAAGTCTAATAGATTCTACATAACTATAACATAACTAAGATAGTAGAAAATAAGATAAAGCGAGAAGAACTGGGCTGCGAACGCCGAGCAACTGCCTAGAGAATCTCTGAAGTATGCTGGAAGCTCTCAACCCTTGCAAGCAGGATTTGAAGTGCCTGAATCTACACACGGGGTGCAGGAGTAATGTGAGTACTCCAACTCAGTGAGTGATGAAAATAAATGAAGATTGAGCGATAAGAAATCACGAAAAAGCACATCAACATTCTATAAAGAAGCAGTATAAAACCATTAAAAACATTAAAACAGTGACTGGGGTATACGGACACCGAGAGGGGCCCCTTATGGCCCAAGCGCAATATCAAGCCATCTCATGGCATAATCGATAGACTCTCGGCCTTATATCAACATGCCACCTTGTGGCGTACAATCTCGGGCCCTCGGCCTCATAATCATGAATCAGATCAATAACCTCACAACACAGGTCCTTGGCCTTACTCAGTCAGAATGGGCAACAGTTAAAACATGATGCTCAGCCCAAAATATCCTTAAAAATATAATTTAATGTGTTACAGCAGAGTAAACATGGCTGCGTTATGAAAACAATAGAATATAGCATGACTAAGTACAAGTATAAATTCCAAACAATGAGGAAATATTAGCAAAAATCCTCTAAGGGTTCAAATAGTTGCCACGAAGGAAAAATATGACATTCAACCCAAAATATGATGATAGCAAACAATTTTCAATCATATATGTGGTAACAGTCATACGGGAAGGACTAAGTCACAATCCCCAACGGTGCACGACCCCACGCTCGTCATCTAACGTGTGTGTTAACTAAATATAGTAGAACAATGTGTAATCCAGGGTTTCATACCCTCAGACAACATTTACAATCATTACTCTCCTCAATCCGATCCAAACTCTAGCCCGTGATGCCTTTGCCCCTCGAATCGGCCTCAACTAACGTCGATCCAAAATTAGAATCACGATGTCAAAATATGCTAAGGGAACAAAGCCCATGCGAAAACAATCAAGTCAGTATAAATCCCAAAATTAACCAAAACCGGACCACGTCTAAGGTTTCGATAAAATTTACATCAATAAATTCCTTATCTCCCCACGAGTTCATACATATCAAAAGTTCCAAAATCCGACCGAAAATGGCCCTTCAAATCCTCAAGTCAAGGTCACCAATACCAAGTCCTAGTTTCCCAATTTTAACCCTTAATGTCCATTAATTACTACTCTAATCCGTGAAATAATAGCATATGATCGATTATTAGATTCAAAACTCTTACCTCCAGATGATATCCCTTGATTACCTCCTCAAAATCTCCAAAAAAAGCTCCAAAGCTGACTTGAAATGGTGAAAAATAACTAGAAAATCACAACGGAATTCTTTTATACCTTTTGGCCCAGGTATTCCGCACCCGTAGACAATTTCCCGCTTCTACAGAACTGCTTTTGTGGTCCATGAACTGTTTATGTGATTTTCACCTAAGCCCCTCAGCCTCCGCATGCCGCTCCTAATCCGCACCTGCACGTTCGCAGGTGCGGTTCATCAACCGCTTCTACGGTTCCTGCCTTCCTAGGACTTTTCCACTTCTGCGAGTCCTTTTCGCATCTACGGGGGTCGCATCTGCGGTGCACCTGCGGCCTCCCAACCGCAGATTCGCTTATGATAGATGCCCCAACACTTCAACCGCTATTTACAAATTCCTATCTTCTGTCAACCATCCGAAAACACCCCGAGGCCCCGGGGACCTCAACCAAAAGCACAACTACTCCTATACAACCATCCAAACTTAAACCAATATACAAAATACCTCAAACAACATCGAATCACCCAAAACACATCAGATTCAAGTTTAAGTTTTCAAAATCTTTCGAGTTACGCTTTTGTTCAAAAACTCTATCAAACCTTGTCCGAATGACATGAAATTATGCGCACACATCCCACATGACACAACGGAACTACTGCAACTTATGAAATTCCATTCCGACCCCTATAACAAAATCTCACCTATTAACCGGGAAAATGCCAAAATTCCAATTTCGCCAATTCAATCCTAAATCTACTATGGACCTCCAAAACACATAAAGATCACACTCTTAACTCTCAAAAATTACCTCTCGAAGCTATCCGAACTATCGGAACTATCATCCAAGCCCTCTAACACATAAGTCAACATCTGATTGACTTTATCAACTTATGCTTCCTCAAAAGAGACTATGTGTCTCAATCCTTCTCAAAAAATTTTACGATCCCGAGTTAACTAACCCTATAACATATCGAACCGGTAAATAATCAATAAGAAGCAGAAATGAGGGAAACGGAGTGGTAACTCATGAGACGACTAGCCAGGTCATCATATCTGCATATTCATAAAGAGGGTTGAGGATCAATGACCTCTCTCTCTGTCTCTCTCTCTCAATATATATATATATATATATATATATATATATATATATATAAATATATATATATATATATATGTGTGTGTGTGTGGGTGTGTGTGTGTGTACATATATATATACCTGTAGTACAAACTTCCTATGTTTCTACACCTAAAATTTCTTCGCAAATAGATATTGCTTCCGCCAATAGATCACCTTTCCCAATAGTGGTACACACACCAATCGATCTCTGCTCTTCAGTACCAACATGTTCATGATCTTCATCACAAAACAAATTGCTTTTGCAATCACCGCCCAAAGCACAACTCGGTGCATGTTCTTCAGCATCAACAACTTCATCATATGCACCTTTTATCCTTCCTATATTCTCGTTTGATAATTGTTTATCATTTATATCTTTGCTCAATCTATCAATACTAGAACGTTCCTCATCAGCTTATTGTTCAACACGTTGATCGGCTTTTCAAGTCACTTCCTCACATGTTACATTTTCATCTGCAACTTTATGCAGTCGATCATGAGCAACATTAATATAAGATAGATGTTCGAACAAGTCATTCATCCTATCATATTTTCATTGCTTCATCAAATCAAAATTGCCATTGTCTATTTCTTTTGATTTGTCGACAGTCTTAAACAACTTATTAGACTTCTCATCAAAATATTCCTAGAAAAAAATTACTAACCATGATTAATATGAATAACATTAGCAGAAAAAACACTTCTTTATAAACAAGCCTAGCTTGACTTTTAACAAAACCTCATCCACAAATTCTTTCACGATGAAGCATCTTTCTTCTTCTGCATGTTTTTTAACCTCCATCGTTACCCCCTAGTATAGAGACATAGAACAAAAATTCAGCTAAAACATGCTGAAGTTCAGCAAATCCAGAATACAATGTTTGCTAGTAGAATGGTGAAGTTCATCACAAAAAGAACAAAACTTCAGCTAAAACATGCTGAAGTTCAGCAAATATTGAACCCAACTTCAGCTAGTAGAATGCTGAAGTTATTCCCAAACAAAACAAAAATTAAGCTAAAACATATTGTAGTTTTATAAAACACAAAAACAAAAACTTCTGCTCAAAACTTACATGACATATTGTGTTGACTCATTCATTGTCAATTGCCATTGTAAAAAGGTTAGAACGACTCTGGTTACGAGGTGATTCGCCAATTACTTGAGTTCAATTAGGTTCTTTTGATCAACTCTTACTACGTGGTGATTCACCAATTGAAGTAATCTGTCACGACCCAAAATCTAACCATGGTTGTGATGGAACCTATCGTGTTACAAGGCAAGCCTACTTCCCAAAATATTACTACTAAAACGATTATACGGAATTAATAAAATATTTTAACATTTAAATTTTCATAAACTAAATCAACTCTAAATATAATATATAAAATATGGAAACGAGTTCCAAACATCGGGGTGTCACTAAATCACGAGCGTCTAAAACTACAACAAAGATATATAATCTGTCTAACTGTCCCAAAGAAGAAATGACAAAAGGAGTAACAAGGCCCTATGAATGCTAGAATCTACCTTGCAATCTCCACAGATAGCCGACCTGAACTCAACGATCACGCGCTCTAACTTACCTGGATCTACACATAAAGTGCAGGGTGTACTATGAGTACTACCTCCTCAGTAGTAACAGAAATAACTAAGGAACTGAGCAGTAGTGATGAGATAAGTAAAACAATTCAGTTGTTTATTTTTACAATTTAAAGATAAACAGGTAAATTCCATAACTCAGTAAGTATGACAAAGAAGTTTAATAGATAAATGTAGCAACAACAAAAGGAAATGCAACTCCACAACAATGTCACTCCATCACTCAGTACTCAATACTCAATACACTCAAAATTCTACACGCAATACACTCAACACTCTACGCTCACTGGGGGTGTGTACAGACACCGGAGGGGCTCCCAAAGCCCAAGCGCTAAGCACGGACAACTCACGTGCTACCATATCAATAACTGGATCCGCACGGTCAACTCAGATGCTATGCAGACAACTCACACGCTATGGCATCAATACCTGGACCCCCACAGTCAACTCACGTGCTATGCGGACAACTCACACGCTATGGTATTAATATCCTCACAACCAGTCCCTCGACCTTTCTCAATCATGTACCTCACTAGCCTCACAATCATCAACAAATAAGGGGACAAAGCCCACATCAAGTATCACATCATATTAGTAAATAGCAGAGACTGAAGTAAACATGTACATGACTGAGTACAAATAATTTGAGTATGAATAAAGCCTAAGCATTATCTCTAACATTAAGGTAGATAAGTTCAACAACAAGTAACTACGTAAACATATATAATGGCCATGAGGCCTCACAGGATGGACCAAGTCTCCATCCCTCGAGGTATACACCCACACGCCCATCACTTAGCGTGGGTATCACCTCCAAACGGTCATATGATATCAAATTTTCCGGGATTATACCCTCAATGCCAAAGTTAAAACTGTTACTTTCCTCAACAGCGCAAAATCCTTCTCCGGGATGCCTTCATCTCTGGACTAGATCTCCAAAAGCTCTTAATCTAGCCATAATCAGATCAATACCATCACCATGTGCTAAAGAATCAAATTCCACAATAAAAACTACAAAATATGCCAAAAATCCAAAATCGGTCGAAACTCGGCCCCTGGGCCCATGTATCAGAATCAGCTAAAATGGTAGAATAATTATCCTCATCCTCTCCCAATTCTAACCATATAAAATTTATCAGAATCGGACTCCATTTGGTCCATCAAATTCCTAACTAAAACTCTTCAAAACTCAAGCCCTAACTCCCTCAATTTCACTATGAAATCATCAATTAAATCCCAAACGTGAAGATGAATTCATGAAATATAACCAAAACGGAGTAGAGAATACTTACCCCAATCCATATGGTAAAAATCGCCTCAAATATTGCCAAAAACCGAGCTCCCCAACTCAAAATATGACCAAATGAACAAACCCTAGCTTTTTTATATTTTTCTCCCAGCTATTCTGCCTCGTTTTTCATGCCAAACGATCCCGAAACTCATATTTTATTCCTCCAATGTATTCCTTGTGAAATTCTAATCAAATAAAGCTTTTGAATGACTCAATTTGGCCTTATAATGAATTAGATATATTGGGTTTAATATTTGTAAAAAGCGCAGATTTTTTATACGCTGCTAGTGGCAATTTCGTAATTAATATGGAAAATCTGGTAGCCTAATTCTTAGTAAAATGACACTAAAATCCCGTTACGATGTCCACATTCGATAATTCTTTTTGCTATGGATCCGTAATTATGATACAGATCTAATGCTTCAATCAAAAAGAAATCGGAGCTCATTTGTTCAATATGATATTATTTATACTATTAGAAACGACGTCGAAACATAAGAAAAACGAGCACAACACAACCCAAACCTATCCAAAACTCACCCGAGGCCCTCGGGGACCTCAACCAATAATTCCAACGAGTCATATATCACTACCCGAACTTAGTTGAACCTTCAGAATACCCAAAACAATACCAAAATACCAAATTAACCTCGAATTCAAGCATAAGAACTTCTAAACTTCCAACTTTCGCCAATTCAAGCATAATTCTACCACGGACCTCCAAATTTTATTCTGGACACACTCCTAAGTCTAAAATCATCCAACGAAGCTAATAGAATCATAAAAATCCAATTCTGAATTCGTTTACTCATAAGTCAACTTCCGATTGACTTTTCTAACTTAGCTTTCTAACTAAGAGACTAGGTGATCATTTCACTCCAAAACTACTCCGAACCCAAACCTACCAACTCGGTACAACTCAACACATTTGAAAAACATATAATTAAACATAGATGGGGAAAATGGGGCTATAACGTTCAGGATGAACAATCAGGCCGTTACGTCCTCACCCTCTTAAACGAACGTTCGTCCTCGAATGAGTCTAAAAACATAACAGGAGTTTCAAATAGGTGAAACCTTCAGCATTACCTTCTCGTCACATTCAAATCATATGTACTCATCTCGCGGTCACATCATAATCATTACGTATCCATCTAGCCACTATTTTCACTAATAGGGACACTACCGAGCATATAAGTCCACAAGAACATGCTCACACAATCAACACCTTAGTGCTTAATCTACAGTCAAAACCTGACCTCAAATTCTCCAGACTTGCCCAACATCAACACACAGAAATCACATCTCGCACCTCATCTAGGAAATCACAATCCATTGATACACAATTGATACTGAGCGCTCATGTGCACATACGAATGCGTGGAAGGAATTCATAGAGTTACATTTCAAGCTGAATCAATACCGCACAATAAGAATTCAAGAAGGTGAAGTTTTCCCAAAAGTTCTGCAGCCCCTCGAAGATAAGTACAGACGTCTTCGTACCGATCCGCAAACTCTACTAAACCTGCTCATGACTGGTGAGACCTATGTAACCTAGGCCCCGATACCCACTTGTCACGGCCCAAAATCTAACCATGGTCATGATGGAACCTATCGCGTTACAAGGGAAGCCTACTTCCCAAAATATTATTACTAAACCGATTATACGAAATTAATAAAATATTTTAACATTTAAATTTTCATAAACTAAATCAACTCAAAACATAATATAGAAAAATACAGAAACGAGTCCCAAACATCGGGGTGTCACTAAGACACGAGCGTCAAAAACTACAAACTAAGATATATAATCTATCTAACTTTCCCAAAGAAGAAATGACAAAAGGAGTAACAAGGCCCTATGGCACTAGCAGCTACCTTGCAATCTCCACAGATAGCCGACCTGAACTCAACGATCACCGCGTTCTAACTTACCCGGATCTTCACATAAAGTACATGGTGTACTATGAGTACTACCACCTCAGTAGTAATAGAAATAACTAAGGAACTGAGCAGTAGTGACGAGCTAATTAAAAAAGTTCAATTATTTATTTTCACATTTTAAAGATAAAAAGGTAAATTCCATAACTCAGTAAATATCACAAAGAAATTTAATAGATAAATGCAGCAACAACAAAAGGAAATGCAACTTCACAACAATGTCACTCCATCACTCAGCACTCATACTCAGCACACAACACTCAATATACTCAACATTCTACACTCAATACACTCATTATTCTGCGCTCACTAGGGGTGTGTACAGACTTCCGAGGGGCTCCCAAAGCTCAAGCGCTAAGCACAGACGACTCACATGCTACCATATCAGTACCTGGATCCGCACGGTCAACTCACGTGCTACACCAACAACTCACGCGCTATGGTATCAATACCTGGACCCGCACAGTCAACTCATGTGCTACGCGGACAACTCACACTCTAATGTATTAATATCCTCACAAAAGATGCTCTCGACCTTACTTAATCATATACCTCACTAGCCTCACAATCATCAACAAACAAGGGGACAAAGCCCACATCAAGTATCACATCATATTAGTAAATAATAGAGACTGAGGTAAACATGTATGATAATTTCTATGACTTAGTACAAATAATTTGAGAACGAATAAATCTTAAGCATGATCTCTAATATGAAAGTAGATAAGTTCAACGACAAGTAACTACGTAAACACATATAATGGCCACGAGGCCTCACGGGACGGACCAAGTCTCCATCCCTCGAGGTATACACCCATACGCCTGTCAATTAGCGTGGGTATAACCTCCAAATGGTCACATGATATCAAATTCTCCGAGATTATACTCTCAAAGCCAGAGTTAAAATTGTTACTTACCTCAACAACGGATAATCCTACTCCGGGATGCTCTCTTCTCTGGACTCGATCTCCAAAAGCTCTTAGTCTAACCATAATCAGATCAATACCATCACAGTGTGCTAAAAAATCGAATTCCACAATAAAAACTACAATATATGCCAAAAATCTGAAATCGGTCAAAACACGGCCACCAGGCCCACGTCTCAAAATTAGTTAAAAATGGTAGAATAATAATCCTCGTCCTCTTCCGATTATAACCATATAAAATTTATCAATATCGAACTCCATTTGGTCGATCAAATCCCTAACAAAATCTCTCAAAAACTCAAGCCCTAACTCCCTCAATTTCACTTTGAAATCATCAATTAAATCCCAAACACGAAGATGAATTCATGAAATGTAACCAAAACGGAGTATAGAATACTAACCCCAATACATATGGTGAAAATCTCCTCCAAAATCACTCAAATCCGAGCTCCCCAACTCAAAATATGACAGAATGAATAAACCCTAGATTTTTATATTTTTTCTGCCAGTTATTATTGCTCGTTTTTCCTGCCAAACGATCCCGAAACTCATATTTTATGCCTCCAATGGATTCCTTGTTAAATTCTAATCAAGTTAAACTTTTTAATCACTCAATTTGGCCTTAAAATGAATCAGATATGTAGATTTTAGTATTTGCAAAAAGTGCTGATTTTTAAATACGCTGATAGTGGCAATTTCATAATTAATATGAAAAACTTAGTAGCCTAATTATTAGTAAAATGACCCTAAAATCCCCATACGATGTCCAAATTCGACAATTCTTTTTGATGTGGGTCCGTAATTATGATACAGATCTAATACTTCAATCAAAAAAGAAATCGGGGCTCATTTGTTCAATATGACATCATTTATACTTTAAAAAACGACGTCGAAACATAAGAATAACGAGCACAACACAACCCAAACCTATCCAAAACTCACCCGAGGCCCTTGGATACCTCAACCAATATTTCCGACGAGTCACATATCACTACCCGAACTTAGTTGAACCTTCGGAACACCCAAAAAAATACCAAAATACCAAATCAACCTTGAATTCAAGCATAAGAACTTCTAAACTTCCAACTTTCGCCAAGTCAAGCCTAATTCTACCACGGACCTCCAAATTTTATTCTGGACACACTCCTAAGTCTAAAATCATCCAACGAAGCTAATAGAATCATAAAAATCAAAATCCGAATTCATTTACTCATAAGTCAACTTACGATTGACTTTCTTACTTAACTTTCTAAACAAGAGACTAAGTGATCATTTCACTCCAAAACTACTCCGAACCCAAACCTACCAACTCGATGCATTTCAACACAGCTGAACAATACATAATTAAGCATAGATATGGGAAATGGGGCTATAACTCTCAGGATGGATAATTGGGCCGTTACAGAAATTGATTCAGTACTTTTGAACGAATCTACTACATGGTAATTGTCCAATTAAAGGCATTGAATTCAATTCCTCTTATGTAGGAATTATATCTAATATCCTAAAGGTTCGATATTTTTGTTTAATGCAAAAAACTATATTGTGAAAATAAAATAAAACTGATTCATCAACATATTAACAAAACTAAAAAAAACAAAAAATATTTACTTACACTATGATTCCTGGAGTAATCCGCATGAAATTCTTTATATTTAGGCTCTCCTGCACATACATATCATAACATCCTAGGAACCTGAGGGGCATCAAGGAAATTTTCCTCTTTTAAATACTTCTACCGAATATTTGGGAAGCACTCATAGAACCAAACACATAATCAAAATGGAAATCCACCAGCACTATACTCAGTTCAATTATAGTTGTCCTGGTTTTCCAATGCAATCAACAGCGGAATAATTCTAATAAATAGAAATACGGAAGACGAAAATTAATAATTTAACCATATACTAGTGCATAATCCAACATACAACTGTACCCAGAATTTGGTGTCATAATGTCGCGGACTATCTACGAATACTACAAATAGTGGTTTGAAAGATAAATAAAAAGCTATCTCTGAAATACATAAAAGAAGCAGAATGGAAAGATAGAAGGAGACACTAAGGCCTGCGGACGCCTGCAAGACTACCTTGGGTCTCTGCCACTGTACTAAAGGCAGCAACCTAACTGTGGTCCAAAAGCTGGAGCACCAGGATCTACACACAGTGCAGAGTGTAGTATCAGCTCAAACGACCCCATGTGCTGGTAAGGGCCTAGCCTAACCTCAGCGAAGTAATGACGAGGCTAGGACAAGATCACCAAATAAACTTGTGTAGTTATATCATATACATCAAGTAAAAATGACAGAAACTAGTAGTTAATGATGGTAATGGGAAACATGCTCGGAGAAAGATCATGTACAAACAGAAGTTCAGTAAAGAAACATACGGAACACCAAAATTCAACTATAAGCAAAATAAGGAAATCAATGACTAGTGCACGACATCAACCTTCATGCTTTTACTCTCGTCCTCGCTATAAAAATCAATATAATCGACACGACATCACCCTTCGTGCTTTCACCTCACATAATCATGGCACAGAATTTTCCTTCGTGCATTATCACTCATATCATGGCACGACATCGTACATCACGGCATCACCCTTCGTGATTTTACCTTACAATATCGGCACGACATTACCTCTTATACATTAACACTCTCAAAATCTTTCACGGCATTAACCTTCGTGCTTTGCACTAGTCCTCACCAAAGCAACAATCAGAAAGCAATTTGGGCAAGGGAATCAATAATATCATAATAGAATCCCGGCAAGGGAAAAATAGCATAAGAATAATATCTCGGCATGGGAAAAAATATCATGAGTAATAACATCATGGCATGGAGATAACATCAAAAGCAATAACATCCTGGCAAGGGAGAAAATATCATAAACCTCTTCTCTTTTTCACAATTACTTCACAACTCAATTATCAACTTGAGCCAATACTTTACCACGTACAGTTACCAAGAATACTTCCATAAACTTTGTTCAACATTATAAATCATCATATTAAGCATGCACAAAACAAACAGAGTCATATAAATCATAATATAAGACTCACGGTCATGCTTGACACTGATGTATAGATACTCATCACAATACCTATACGTTGTACTCAACAATTAATACAGAACAAATAAGAAACAACTCCTAATATCTCAAGCTAAGGTTAGACCAAACACTTACCTCAATGCCACAAATACAATTCAAGCCTCAACTACCACTTTACCTCTTGTTTTCACCACCAATTCGCTTGTATCTAACCATAATTTACTTAACGATATCAATAAATGCTAAATAAATCAATTCTAATGCATGAAATATGGTTTCTAAATATTTCCCCAAAAAGTCAAAAATTGGCTCCGGGCCCACAATGGCCAAAAACTCGAGGTTCGAACCAAAACTCTATTACCCATTCACCCACGAACTCAGATATCTCATTTGTTTTGAAATCGGACCTCATATCGAGGTCCAAATCCCCAAATTTTGAAAATCCTATGTTCTCCCCAGAATACCCAATTTCCCCACGAAAACCCTTGATTTTGAATTGAAATCATGTGAAAAGACGTTATAGATTGGAGAAAATAAGTTAGAAATGACTTATAATAGATTTAGAGAAGAACTTTTCTTTAGAAAATCTCTCAAGAGAGCTTAGGGTTTGAGGGAGTTTGTAAAATGAAGAAATTTCGTCTAAGTTATGATTTAAACAGGTGCAGATGTCGCAATTGCGACCATGGTTCGCAATTACAATCCCCTTTGGAACATGTTATCTTCGCAAATGTGAAAAATCTATCGCATTTGCGACCATGGGAAAATCCTGTCACCTTTGCAATTGCGAAGGAAAAATCGCATTTGCGATTGGGAGGGCTGCACAATTCTCACCCAGTGTTCACATTTTCTAAGGGCCTACCCAGACTTAGTTCGCATTTGCAACACTTCACATTACCAAGCCTGTCCACTTCCCAATTGGATAGTCTGATCTCGTAATTGTGAGATTAGAGGCCTGAGCAAAAATACTAGATACCAACAATTTCTCCTAAGTCCAATTTCACATCGTGGCCTATCCAAACTCACCTAAGCCCTCGGGGCTCGAAAACAAACATGAATGCAAGTCCAGAAACATCATACGCACTTGCTCGTGTGATTAAATCATCAAAATAACATAAACAACTATGAATTAAACCTCAAATTAATGAAATCACTCAATAACATTGAAATTACTATTTTCTCAAATAAAGGTCCGATTTATACCAAACAAACTCTGATTCTTACAAAACTTCACATATTCAACTTAATTATTATTGTAAACTTGTATCGGGCTCTAGAACCAAGATAGGGGCCTGATAACATCAAGAAATTACATCAATTCACTTCTAAAAGCCTTTATATTTTCTAGAAAAAAATTTCTTTAAGTATTTATTTCTCGGGCTCGGGATCTCAGAATTCAATTATGGAATAACGCCCATGTCCCATATTTTACTACAGACCCTATGAGACGGTTGGATCATGGGTCCGGGTCTGGATCCGTTTACCAAGAATGTTGACAAAAGTCAACTCCAATAAATTTTAAATCCAATTTCCATATTTCACTTAGTTTTCACATAAAAGCTTTCAGGAAACGCGTTTGGATTGTGCACGCAAATCAAGGTGAATGATGACCCAAAAGGTCATCGCATTCTCCACTTCTAAAACAACAGTTCGTCCTTGAATGGACATATAAAAGTACCTGAGTCTGAGAAAAGATGGGGATATCGGATACGCATATCGGACTCGGACTCCTAGGTCGCTGCCTCAACAGGCTGACCTCTCAACTGAACATGAATAGAAGGAAAACTCTTTGATCTAAACTGATAAAACATGGTGGTCGAGAATAGCTACCGACTCCTCCTCATAGGACAAGTTCTTGTCCAAATGGACTGTGCTGAAGTGTAACACGTGGGATGGATCACTGTGATACTTCGGAATCATGGACACATGAAACACTTGATGCACGACTGATAAACTTGGTGGCAATACAAGTCTGTAAGCCACCTCTACCACTCGATCAAGAGTATAAAAAGGCCAATAAATGTAGGGATTATCTTGCCCTTCTTTCCAAATATCATCACGCCTTTCAAAAGCGATTCCCGAAGCAACACCCGATCACCGACCATGAAAGCCACATCACGAACCATACGTTTGACATAACTCTTCTTCTTGGAATAAGCTGTACGAAGCCTATCCTGAATAATCTTAACCTTTTCCAAGGCATCCGGTACTAGATCTGTACCCAACAACCGAGCCTTTCCCAGCTCAAACCACCCAACCGGCAACTGACATCGCCCACCATATAAAGCCTCAAAAGGATCCATATGGATGCTTGACTGGTAGCTCTTGTTGTAGGTAAACTCCACTAAAGGAAAGAATTGTTCCCACGAGACTCCAAAGTCAATGACATAAGCTCGGAGCATATCCTCCAAATGTTGTGCTCAGCTTGACCCATGTGCCCAAATCATGCTGAATGACCCTCCAGAAATGTGAGGCAAATTTCATACCTCGTTAGAAATGATAGAGACGGGCATACCATGAAGACGAACAATCTCTCGGATATAGATCTCAGCTAACCTCTCTGAAGCATAGGATAATGGCACGAGAATAAAATGTGCTGATTTGGTCAGCCTATCAATTATAACCCATATTGCATCGAACATCCTCTGAGTCTGTGGGAGTCCAATAACGAAGCTCATAGTGATACGCTCTGTTTATCATGAAAATGGTAACAACAATTAAATATGTAAATGGGATTCTAAAAATACAGGTTCTATTCTCGAGCTAGTTTTGAGGGAAGTTTGTATTAAGATTATGCAGTATGACGATAAAATATGGGTTAAATTGAGGCAGTAAGAAAGCCGAAGGGGCGTGTTTCTCGAGCACGGAGTAGATCAATGGAGGCCTCGGGGTGGAGGCTGGAGTCGAGATCAAGCAACCGGGACAATCGGGGGAGGGATAAAAAGCAGAAATACGTTTAACTAAGGCCTTTTATGGCTAAAGTTGAGATATATAATGAAGAATGGGTAAGGAAACGATGAACGCGAGGTGGACTTGGGCCAATGAGAGCAAATAACTTTGAAGAAGAGAGATAGAGATATTATTACACTTGTGGAGAAATGGAGCAACAACCAACCTTCTACAAAGTGGTATGGGTTCCCCATATATAGGCGAAGACACGACATGTTACATGATGCATTAAATGTAAAAATTTTGGGATGGGACAGCTAAGCATGGTGTGGTGCCAGGGCCTATTTACTCTAGCTGCTCGTCTCGGAAGTTACCCATCTTCAAAATTCTTATCGGGTCACGGACGGCCCCATGATCCTCGGGACATTGCAGGACCACAAATGATCCTCAAAATAGAGATCCCTACCTCATCTCACATCTTTGAGTTGCCATCTCGATATTTCGAACAAGCCTTAATAGCGGGAGATGGATTCTCCTGATTTTGCCATACACAGATAGTCTATATGTTCTCTAGATTGGAGTGATAGGAAATGATATTGAATCGTCGTCTCAAGGTCATTATTGCCATGATATCAACCTTCTAAAAGCAATAAATTTCATTTCCTAGGGAACTATGTAGAGAAGCCGTCAAATGCGGTAATCAAGAAACTCATAAACTGCCGTAGGTTTGTCTCTTCTGCTTCCCATGTGGTTGCTATAAATGTTCCGATTTCCAGATTCTCCCCCTCCTCATCCTTTTCTCGGGATTTTAACCCAGAGTTTCATAATTTGTTACCTTTGAATTTTTCCCTACCTTTACGAAAAAAGGTTTTACCGTCTGGTATGACTAGGACTTCTAGGACGGTCTCTCGTCGAGGTGGTACTCCGTCGTCATCCTGATTGCATTAGGGGTAAAATAAATTGGCTCCTACTTTTGAGAAATTGACCTTTCCTAATACTGATACGTCGAATGATTTTGATATTGAAAATCCCTCATGCCGGGTCTATGTGAGCATGTATCTCGATATGTCAGCGTCGTGACTGATGTCGATAAAGTGAAAAAGGACTGCCAATGGGGTAAGGCAATAGAGGTAGCAATTCCTGACCACCTCGACAACATTACTTACTATGAGGATGGCTTTCTCTATGTGTACACTTACCAGTTTAACTTGGGTCCTGGTAAATCATCTAGATCCCCTCTATTGGAAATCGACCTATTTATCCTTAATTTCTATCCTTAATATCGGGTGACCGTCGGTAAGATCTACCCATCCTTTTGGAAGATTGTGTTGATGCTCATGCATTTTACAGAAGAGGTCACGGGTGAGGTCATTACCCTCAGCCATTTGATTAGGTTGTATGATCAGCGACTGTATCGAGGCTTAATCAAGCTTCGATATCCGTCCAAAATATTTCCTTGAAGCCTAAATATGCAATGCAAAGATATTTACAATTTTTTAGAAAAACCCCCAGACCAGATGTTTAGAATCAAACAAGTATCAACAGTCTGCTTTCTCTACTTCTGCTGGGGAATCATTCGGCGGGTTAATCTTTCTTCACAAGCATTGATGAGTGGAAGAACCAGAGATAGATAAGAAGGTTCGTTCGAGTGAGGACCTCGGATACCGTCCCGGCCTGGAGGATGACCTTTCCACAGAGATGGAATGATCAATGCGAGTGAACTTTTCTTTAGCCATTTCTCAATTATTCTTCTATTTCGTTTGGTAGTCCCCTTTATGCTTTATCCAACGATTGCTTGGTATCCCAAGGCAGTCCAAGACTTCGCGGGATGGATTAGGCGCTTAGATACAAAGTTCTCGTATAATCTCCAATCTTGGACCGTCATGTCCAAAAAAGGCTGAGTGGCTAAGAACCACAGTGAGGCTTCTTTACTGCTCGTGCTTCACCTTTTGTGTTTCTTTTCGAACTCTAATTAGCGATGTGTTGCTTCTCTTGTGCCAGTGTAGGCCTTAGAGAGAATATGCAGATGAGGCCACCCCTTGACAGTGAATCAGAGGCCTTGGGGCCCGATATGTACAAGAAAAGGAAAGACAGGGTGACACCTGCTTGTTCAGATGAACCGTTGCTCTAGCATCTGGGTCGAACCTTGACGTTGAAGGGAAGGACCAGGATAAAAGTCCTTTGAGGAGGAGGACGAGGTCCAGCATGATAGATTTACACGTACTTTAGTCGGAGGCTGTTGAGTCCGGGACGACCGGGTCCAACAGGGCTAAAGAGTCGGGGCCCCTCAAGGGTAATATTATTGTGGCTTCGAGTTGCACGGACGAGTTTGATGGGGCTTTTTCTAGCAGGACCATTGGGCCCGATGTTTTGAAGTTCGGGACCTTCCAATGTCATGAGCTATTATTTGGAGAAATTGTTGGTGCGAACGATCTTATTCAGAAATACCCAATCTCATTGGGAGTTTTGAGGGATGCTGAAGGGATGATTGGTGTCACAGATGGTTCTCCTTTCAGAGGGAGAGGTATTATTTCCAACATCATTGATGGAGTGACTGACGAGGGTGACCTCGACATCCTTGAAAGAGGCGAAAAGGTCCTTGTAGCAGGTGATAGTTCTTCCTTGTGTATTCCTTTTTTGCTCTCGAGAATTATTTTTCATCTCTCTTAAAAAAGATTTTTTTGTTTGCCATAGTGTAAAGAGGCGTATGATCATGCCATCCTTCAGCTTCGTGAGGATATTTCTGGTTAGGAGATGGAACACGCCACCATTGCTTCGAAACTTCAAGATTTGGAGGCCCGTGGCGTTCGGGGAGATAAAGAGTTGGGGGAGCTTCAGGTTTCTTTGGAGGCAGCTCATCGGGAGAAGGCCGCCCTTGCTGCCCAAGTCCTTTGCCTTGTTCGCACCTGCTATTACACTCAGAATCCAAACATGCTCCATTATTCTCATATCTATCTTCATGCCTTTCGTTGTAGGTTAAGCAGGGCAGGTCGCTGATTAGCCAGGTGGAGGCTGAGGTCTCCGGGTTGAAGGAGCAGGGTGAGGCTGCGGCCAACAAATTATCAACTTCCCAATGCCTTATTTTTTATACTCGCCGGGAGATTACTACCTTTACTGCGGCTAAGTTGGAGGCCGAAAGAGATGTCGCTGCTTATCAAGAGAATGCAACTTCAGTGCATGCAATGGTCCATGACATATCTTTGGCGGCTGAGAAGAAGCTGGTCCGGGTTATCAAGCACATGAAATCAAAGGCGAAAATGGAGGTCTTGGATGAACTAGAGGCTAGAGGTTTCAAGCTATTTGCCGATCTGGAGGAGGCTCGCGAAGAGCAGGCAAGACTGGCCCTTTTGATTGTCCCCGATGGCGGTGAAGATGATAGTGGCAAGGAGTAGTCTCCAAGCCTCTTTTTTATATTTCCCTTTTTCTTTTATGTGCTTTCTCTCCTGGGAGACCGATAGTGTAAAAAAGTGCTCTCCCTTTTTTGTTAAAGCATGACAGGAATTTCAATTCTACCAATTCTTCTTGTCCCTTTCTCTTTTCTTTTTCCCTTTTTGTTTTTCTCTTGTTTCCGAGAATGGGGAAACGACCTATGGTTCCTTCCTGCAGGGCGGCCCGGGGGACCTGGTTCCTCTCTTTATTTTGTCGTGGCTATGGCAGCTACTTTGAAATCTGATCCCTAGACCTCTTCTTGTGTTCCTTCTTTGGTTGGCGCCAGCAGCCTTCTTTCGATGCCAAGGGAATGAGACCCGGAGTGTTCTGCCTCGAAGAAGGTCTCCATGTTGGGGAAGCCTCCGTATGTTCTGGGCCATCGGGTGCATGTGTTGAGGATTGTCTCATCGGTGAGGGAGGAGAACCTTGGGGCGATCACGAGAGAGTGCGGATGAGAAGGGGGGAGGGGGAGTGTGATTCTGCAAGTACCTTCCCCGAGGAGAGTGCTCAAACGTAGATTGAGGGTTTTTTGAGCGTGTATACCCACGTTCTTGCGCTGGGTCCCCCAAACCGGTTCGTGCTGTATTTTTGTAGAAGGTATCAAGTAACGTTGGCGTAGGTTCATCCCTTCTTGCTGAGGACAGTGCAGTGGATGAGATATTTTGCATATAAGGCTGAGATAGAGTTCACCCTTAATTATCTCATAAGGTTATATCGACCATTGCGTTATCGGGGCCTAGTTGCTCTTCAAGGTAGGTCACTAGAGCTTCTTCGATCGGCAGTGAGGAGGATGAGGACCACAAATGGATGAATCGATCCGTTTGAGTTTGGACGACTGACATTATCCCCAGAGAATTTTTGTCGTTCCCGGAGAAATAGAACTCCACACGTGAGTACTTTGTTCGAACTATCTTTCTCTTCATATAAGGCTGGCCCCGTAATGATGTTTTCTTGTATTTTACTTACATCAATACGTAAGTCGCACGACGAGGTTCCTGACTTAGCTGAATGGTCTCATAGTCTGGCAGCTAGCTAACTGGGCTCATGATAAGCGTCGATGGGGTGATCTTTCGAAAGGGAGATGGGAGGTGAAACACTATGGTATGTGTCTTGTGTTTCCCCTCTTTTTGGAGATGGTTTCCCTTTTGCTGACTCCCTCAATTTCTCTTTTGCATTTGCTGGCAGTTTACTCGCGGCAAGACTAGACTACCCAAAGGAGGAGGAGAGATTACTTGCTCAAGTGTCGAAGAGTGTTTGTAAAAGGAAAGATGTTCCTTGGAGCGAGAAGGCCAGCGGTGAGATGCCATCTCCACAGCGGCTGAAGGGGAGTGGTTCGGTAGGTCGGCAAGCTTCAAGGATTGATGCACCATCCGGGGTCACCTCGTCCTTCGGCGAGGCTCATCGTCTAGGAATCGTTGTAAGTTTTCGGCCGTGGCAGTAATGTTCTGGCCCCATACTCCTTTCTCTTCATTTTACTCACATGGCTCTCCTTCTTCAGGCCTTTGATAGGCTCAAAACCGTGCTGCTTCACTGTTAGGTTATGTTGCGGTAGGTCGAGGAAGGGGAAGATCCTTTGAACGTCTTTGTGCTGCAAAGGAAAATGAGCTCATCATTTTACGATGTAGGGTGGACCGAAGCCGCACCCTGAAAACCCTCTTGGAGAAATAGGTATTCCTTATTCTGCACTGGTCTATATTCCCCTTTTCTGTCCTATCGTCTCTGTCGTGTTGCAGTTTCAGTTGAAGGACCAGGTGGACGAGATGGAACTACTCATGGGCGAGGTCGGCGTAGCTAAACATGACTTTGCCGAGCTATAGGCGCGTGTTAGTGCCTATTTTGAGGCAAAAGAGAGGGCTCAGGCCAGGATATCCGCTCTCGAGGCGCAACTTCAGGCCGCTTGTGCGAATGATTTGGATCGGGAAAAGATGATCGCAAGGTTCTCATCTGAGTTATCTAGAGTGAAAACCGAGGTGGTGAACGTCCAGACCGAGGTTGTGATAAATAACAGTAGGGTGGGGTAGGATATGACGGCTCATTCAAGGAGTGATATTGCCGCTAGGGCCAAGCTGAAGAAGGCTTTGAATCGTGCAAACAATAGCAGGGAGCATGAGAGGTGCAGGTTCCGAAGGGAAACATTCGAGGAGATTCATGCCAGAAGATTTGATCTTTTGGAGGAGATTTAACAAGCTAAAGGAGAGGAGTTCAATGCCAAGTTCTTGATATCTAATGATGAGGGAAGATGAGGAAGATTATGAGGAGACCGTCGGACTGTAGCTACCGATAAAAAAAGGGAAATAATATTCCCTTCCTTTTTTGTTGTGTATATGTTGCTTTCATTATATCGGGCGAGCCGAGATTGTGCCTCACCTTCAATATGTAATAATAAGAGGGGGAACCCCGCAACGTATATCTTCTGATTTTATGCTTGTTGGTGTTTTTATCGGGTTGATTTGATCTCGTATTCGCCCTTGGGCTTGTGTGCTTCAACTATCTATGGGCTTAGTCTCCGAGTCGCTTTGCGAATCGAGCTGTAATTGGCCCTTACATTTCATGGAGACCCTAGCGATAATAGTACTTGTGCTATGCCTTTAGGCATATCGCAATCTTCAGGCCTAGTCTCCAAGTCGCGTTGAGATTTGAGCTGTAATCAGCCCTTAGGACTTACTGCATTTTCAGCGATTGGTGGTATTTATGTTGTTCACTTAGGCATATTGCGCTTTCCCGGTTCAATCTTTGAATCGTGTTGCGATTTGAGCTGTAATAGACCCCTAGCTCTTATTGAATTCATATGATGGGGGCACTTATGTTGTGCCCTTAGGTGTATTGCGCTTTCCGGGTCAGTATCCGAATCACGTTGCGATTTGAGCTGTAATCAACCCCTAGCTTTTATTGAATATCCGACGATAGTGGCACTTATGCCGTTTGGTTGTAGAGACCCTTTAATGTGTGGCCCGTAGGCTTGTATATTAACTCTTTTGGATCCGGTCTCCAAATCGGGTTATGATTTGAGCTCATTTTAATCCTCAAGTTATCAAGATTGTTTAGCTGGCAATAATGGCTCATACGTTGTGTGGTCTTTGAGACCTTTCAGTATGTGGCACGTAGGGTTGCTTAGCCGGCGACAATGACTCGTACGCTATTTTTTTGCTCGTGGGATTTGTGTAGTCTTTGTATCTACTAATTAAGGTCTTTTTGTAGTATTTTAACTGACCTATCGTCGGTTTCAGAGGAACCTTGATTTCAAGTTGTCGTCGGTAATGATTCGAGCACCTCGTGAAGTTTATAGCTCGTAGGTCAAGTAGATCGACGCTTTGTTTTTTTTTGGAGCCGACATTGTCGCGACTCATTTTGCCTGTGGAGGTAAGCAAGTTTTAACTGCTTTTTTTAAAGTATATCAGAGTGATGGCCTACAATTTTTTAGCAATAGTCGGGCGTTCCAGAATCGCGCTATTTGGGCTATATCACCCATTTTGACCGTAGTCATATCCGTTCGTCCGTATAAATTTTTGATCCCTTAGTGATAGTTTAGGCGTCTACGTCGAGGGTATTCCCTTTAGGGATTCTTACAAATTCGACGTATAGCCTAAATATCAGGATTCTCATACCTGCTGAGGTCTTACAGTTTTATTGTGCATGTTGAGGTCTTACAGTTTGTCATGCCTGTTGAGGTCTTACATTTTGTAGAATTTATCTGTTTATGCCAAGGCTGCCCAGTAGGGTCTTATAGTTTCGGATTTTTCCAGTTGTATGGCGATTGATTGCAGTCTCTGAGTCATCACGCTCGTTTAAGCTTGAAGATAGCTTCTCGTGAGCTCGGAGTTGCCTTCCAGAGGCTTGATGAGCCTGGAGTTCTGACCCTGGGGTTGTGCAAGTTGTCGAATTGCTTATATCAAGTCTTCGAGTATATTAGGACCCGTTTATGGAGAAGCATTTTCCATGAATATGTCGGAGTAATCTTGCTCGAAACATGAAATGCCAAAAATATATCCTTTATTGCTTGGAGCAGATATAGGCCGTGATGCAATGCCAAAAATATATTCCTCATTGTTCGACATAGATATAGGTCGTGACGGAATGCCAAAAGTATATTCTGCATTATTTGGCGCAGATACGAAAGTATATATTTTATTGCTCAAAGTAGATATAGGCTATAAATACGTATTGTCTCGTTGTCATGAGCTCAGCCTGCACGGGCTCGACTCCTCTAACCGACTTGTATGGTCCTGTTTTGAGACCCAACCTACCATTTATTGGTCCTTATGAGGAGATGTCGCTCTTTTAAAAGAAAAACCATCGCGCATCACCCGACTATAGGAGGAAGCCCAACAATTTCGTTGTAGCCCTTTCCGATGGGCACGCAGCTCTACAAATAATCTTGCTGGCGAGACCTTCGAGTTCCAAACCCGGTGAATGAAAGAGAGCTCAGCTGATCCTGCAGGGGCCTCGGATCTCCTAGTGGACTTCGAGATTTATGAATGCCTTGGCTGATTGAGTGCATGTAGGTTAGTAAAAAGGGAAAAGGCAATCGAAGGAGTGGAGTAGCTCTTCCTTCCTACGGGATATGCAAGTGATGTTCTGAGGTTTGGTGTTGGTGCCGGCGGTTGGTTGGACGGTGAGGAATCTCCTCCCGTCGTGCGTAGTTTTTCATTGAATGCCTATGTTCCACCCTTGTCGGAGGGTCCCATCCTCTTTGGTTGAAAAGTGTTGAAATCGCCTTCGGGTAGTGTACCCGTTGTCATTTGAATAACATGCCCGCACTTCGTGGGCTCGACACTCTAGTCCGAGCCCCGGCAAGCTGTATGGATAGAGCGGATTTCTTGATTGTTGTGATGACCGACATCTAGAGTCCATCAAAGGTTTGTAGTGTAGGTGTGATTTGATTTGGTTGTCCGAACTGCCCTATTTGGCTTTGGCCCGGCATCATTGGTGTAATTGGCCGAAACACCTACACTTCTGAACACATGCTTTATTTGGAATCAACGCGCGAATAGGAGGCCGAGGCGATGTTTCGGTGTCCCTTTTCCTGGATTCAAGGGTGTCCTCTAGGCGTACTCCCTGGATCCATCTTTTCCTGGCGGCGATCACTTTCTGTATGTATTTTTTGGATCTTTGAAGGGTGTCATCGCCCTTTTACTGTCGTGGAAACACGTTGCGGATTATCGACTTTATCTTTCCCGGTCCTCTTCCTTCTTGACCACTCGATGATACTTGGTGGCGATCTCCGTTGAATAGCACGGTCGTCATTTTCCCGGGGTGGCGGCCTCATGCGCCCAGTGGTTCTAGTGATGAACCATTTTTCTTTTGCGGGGGTTTTGGTTGAATGGGTCCGGGCTGCCCGGTGCTCCCGGCTTAGCTTATGGCGATCACGATGTTTGGTGTAGCGATGCTAATATCACGCCCGGCTAGGCGCGGTTTCCTAATTAGCTGTGCCTTGTTGAACCCGGCTCCATTGGAGGTTCCTCGAGGATGCTGCCCTCAAGCTATCTTCCTACCGATAGAGGGTGGGCTTCATCCTATGTCACTCCCTCCATTCGTCACACATAGATGATATCACCCTCTACTTTGCATCAACTTCTTTTTCAAAAATCTGCTAGGATATACCGAACCCGATTCGGTCATTTGACGAGGTCCTTGAACATTTTTACGATGGCGGGATCAACCATCAATCTATTATTGCTTAACCCTTCAAGAACTCGCTCGACAGGGGAAGCTGTCTCTGGTGCCGCTGTGCCGGGGGTCCCTAGGCGGCTTTGCAGCTGGGGCATAGCCGATTGTCATGCCTGCAACATCTCAAAGATATCATGAAGAATGACTTCCTGTTCTTCCCAGGCCGGGATTTTTTAAGCTTTTTGTTGGTCTGCGAGCTGTATGCTATCATCAGTGCACGAGGCTTTGTCGACCTGTTATGTTCCTCGCGAGCCCGAGTTTGCTTGAATCGATCCAGATGCGTTATCGGGGTCATGTAGTGTCGTCTCAACCGTTAGAACAGTCATACTGCTTCTGCCGTGATTCTTGGGGTAGTCGTTCTCGATTTTGCTTACTGAGCTAGACATTAAAATGAAATCGAAAGATCTTGGACAAGAAAAGTGTGAAAAGATAAAGTGCGTTTGGGTGATGAAACCAGCAAGAAAATAATCACCTTTAGTTTTAGCCCCACGGTGGACGCCAAACTATTTACCGTGTAAATGGTAACAATAATTAAATTTGTAAATGAGATTCTTAAAACACGGGATCTATTCTTGAGCTAGTTTTGAGGGCAGTTTATATTAAGATTATGCAGAATGACAATAAAATATGAGTTATATCAAGGCAGTAAGCAAACCAAAGGGGAGTGTTTCCCGAGCACGGAGCAGATAAATAGAGGCCTTAGGGTAGAGGATAGAGTCGAGATCGAGCTATCGGGGACGTTCGGGGGAGGGATAACAAGAAGAAAACAATTAAAGTAAGTCCTTTTATGGCCAAAATTGAGATATATAATGAAGAATGGGTAAAGAAACGATGAACGCGAGGTGGCCTCGAGCCAATGAGATCAAATGACTTAGTAGAAGAGAGAGAGAGATATTATTGTACTTACGTAGAAATGGAGCAACAACCAACCTTATACAAAGTGGTATGGGTTCCCCTTATATTCCAGGGCCTATTGACTTTACCTTGTCGTCTCGGGAGTTCCCCATCATCGAAATTCTTGTCGGGTCGCAGACAGACCCCAGAGCCTCGGGACCGCTGCAGGACCGCAGATGATCCTCGAGATAGAGAGCCTGACCCTGATCTCACAGCCTTGAGGTGTCGTCTCGATATTCTAAATAAGCCTTAATAGTGGGAGATGGATTCTCCTGATTTCCCCATACACACGCTCCCACTTCTACTCAGCAATCTCAATCTTTTGGAACAAACCACCAGGTATCTGATGCTCGTAGTTTGCTTGATGACAATTCAAATAGAGTCAGATATGCAACAATATCCTTCTTCATCCTCCTCCACCAATAATTCTGTCGCAAGTCCCGATACATCTTAGTGGCGCGTGGATGAATAGATGACCGAGAACTATGGGCCTCTTCTAAAATCAACTCTCAAAGCCCATCCATATTAGGCATGCAAACTCGACCTTGCATCCTCGAAACTCCAATATCTCCCATTGTAAACTGCTTGGCATTACCGTGCCACATCGTGTCTCTAATGACAAGAAAATGAGGATCATCTTTACTACCGATATCGAATATGCTCAAATTATGAAGAACGAGCGACAGTTCAAGGTAACACACGATTGGGCTTAGAAACATCCAACCTTACGAACTGATTGGCAAAAGCATGAACATGTAAAGAAAGCGGTCTCTCACTGACCGGAATATACGCAAGACTGCCCATATTGTCTGACTTTCTACTCAAAGAATAGGACACCAAATTGGCCTTCACCGGATGATATAGGATGGTGATACATATTCTTTCAATAGCTCTAACCATCTTCTCTGCCTCGAATTTAGCTCCTTATACTAGAACAAATATTGTAGACTCTAGTGATCCGTGAACATCTCACATGACACGCCATATAAATAGTGCCTCAAAATCTTCAGCGCGTGAACAATGGCTGCCAACTCCAAATCATGAACTGGATAATTCTTGTCATGAATTTTCAACTGTCGCGAAGCATAAGCAATGACCTTGCCTTCCTGCATCAACACTGCACCGATTCCAATACGCGATGCATCACAATAAACAGTATATCGCCCTAGACCTGTAGGCAATACCAATACTGGTGCTGTAGTCAAAGTTGGCTTGAGCTTCTGAAAGCTCGCCACACACTCGTCCGACCACTTGAACTGAGCACCCTTCTAGGTCAACCTTCTCATCGGGGCTGCAATATATGAAAACCTCTCCACAAACCGACGGTAATAGCCCGCCAAACCCAAGAAACTCCTTATCTATATAGCTAACGTAGGTCTAGGCCAGTTCTTGACTGCCTTTATCTTCTCCGAATCAACTTGAATACCCTTGGCTGGAATAACGTGACCCAAAAAAGGAACTAATCTCAACAAGAACTCACACTTTTAAAACTTAGCATACAACTGACTATCTCTCAATGATTGAAGAATCACTCTCAGAAGCTGCTCATGCTCCTCCCGGCTATAGGAATAAGTATAAATATCATCAATGAAGACTATCACGAACGAATCCAAGTAAAGCTCTAACACTTGGTTCATCAAATCTATGAAAGTTGTTGGGGCATTGGTCAACCCGAGTGACATCACCAAGAACTCATAATGCCTGTACCGAGTGCGGAAAGCTATCTTAGGGACATCGGATGCCCTAATCCTCAACTGATATTAGCCAGATCTTCAGTGAATCTTCGAAAATACCTTGGCACCCTGAAACTTATCAAACAAGTCATCAATCCTAAACAATGGATATTTATTCTTGATTGTAAACTTGTTTAACCGTTGGTAATCTATACACATCCTCATCGATCTGTCCTTCTTCTGAACAAACAACACTGGCGCACCCCAAGGCGAGACACTAGGTCTAATAAAGCCTTTATATAGCAAGTCATGCAACTGCTCCATCAATTCCTTCATCGTAGGCAGGGCCATACGATACGACAGAATAGAAATGGGTTGAGTGCCCGGACCCAAATCAATGCCGGAGTCAATATCACCGTTTGGTGGAATAGTCTGAAGGAAATACCTCAGGAAACTCACGAACGATAAGCATAGAATCTAGAGAAGGAACCTCAGCACTAGAATCCCGAACATACACCAAATAGGCCAAACATCCCTTATCAACCATACACCGAGCCTTCATATATGAGATAACGCTACTATTAGAATAACCAGGAGTCCCTCTCTATTGTAAACGAGGTAAACGCGTCAAGGCTAAGGTCACAATCTTGGAATGTGAGTCCAAGATAGCGTGGTAAGGGGATAACTAGTCCATCCCCAATATGACATCAAAATCAGCCATGTCCAAAAGTAAAAGATCTACTCGGGGCTCAAGACCCCCAATAGTAACTATGCATGAATGATGAAGACGATCTAACACAATAGAATCACCCACCAATGTAGACAAATAAATAGGAGCACTCAAGGAATTACTGGCATGACATGATACGATGCAAAATAAAATGCCACATAGGAGCTTGCAGATCCTAGATGAAATAGAACTGAAGCATCTCTACTAAAACCCAACAGTACCTGTGATAACTGCATTGGAAGCCTCAGCCTCAGGCCTGGCTGGAAGAGCATAACATTGGGACTGGGCCCCACCACTCTGAACTACATCTCTGGGACGGCATCCTGCTAGCTGGCCTCCACCTCTAATGGTATGACCTCAACCTCTAATACCTCTACCTCCACCTCTAGCACCTTTACCCTCACCTCTAACTGGTTGAGCGGGCGGTGGATCACTCGGTACCTAAACCATGACATGGGAACCCTGATGCTGAGAGCTGCTCGGTGCTCGTGGGAAAAATCTATCAATATGCCATGTGCCGCCACCAATATGACACAGCTGACCCTGATGGCCCGAATAACCACTGAAAACTCTAGTGCAAAAGTGAACTAATAGGAGCTTGCGGTGCATTATAGGGCATCTGATCAAAATACTGCATATGAGAACCATGGCCACTTGATGTACCGTGAGAAGTATGAAGTTCTAAATGAAATGACTTGGAAGAATGGCCCATAACAAAAGAATATCTACCTCCATATGGGGCACCACACAATCTGCCCAAATGATAGGGCCTCTTGTCAGACCCCTGACCACTCCCCTATGATAGACGATCTCAACTCTCCTCGCCTCATTGGCCGCATCCTAAAAAAATCTTGCTCCCCGTCTCCTTAGCCTTCTATAATCGAATAAGATGAAAAATTCCCTCAATTAACCTCCTCACTCTCTCTCTTAGTGGGAAGTATAAGAAAAGCATGACATGCCAAGTCAATAAATCTGGTCTTGTATTGAGTAACAGTCATAGAACCCTGATGGAGACACTCAAACTACTTTCGGTAGTTCTCCCTTCTGAGTGATAGGAAGAAACTTCTCTGAAATAGCTGAGAGAACTCATCCCTAGTCAATGTCAGTGACCCAGCTAATCTAGCAAAGCAATAATCTCTCCACAAAGTCTTGGCGGATCCAGACAAATAAAAAACAGCAATGTTGACCCTATTGGTCTCCACTATCCCCATGTTCTGTAGAACCTCATGACAACTATTCAAATAATCCTGGAGATCCATAAAATATTTGCCACCAAAAGTAGTAGCGAAAGTCATGGTGAAATTATCCTACCTCCACAAGTCATCAGCAGATATGGCTGGCCCCTCAATGGTCTATGCCACAACATCAGGCTGAACTACCCCAATTGGCTGAGCAGGTGGAGTCTGAAATTGGGGAGCCATCTGCTCCGGAGTACGAGTAGCAGGAGTCTGGGCTCCCCCTCCAGCCTGAGAGACGGGTGGTGCTAAAGGAAGCAAGCCTGCTTGGGTGACACTCTCCAAAAGGCCCACTAGATGGACCAGAGCATCCTAATGTATCGGGGTGGCAATGAACTCCTCTACAGCTTGAGTTGGTCTTGCTGGAACTGTCTAGGTAAGAACCTTATCGTCAAACTCAACCCGAGGCTCTGCCGCTAGTGTTGTTGCTCGAGCTCTAGGCTGAGCCCTGCCTCTACCTTAGGCCCTAGCACGACCTCGACCTCTGCCCCTTGCAGGAGATGCTACTAGAGGCTCAGGCTACTGGTCAGTTGATGAAGCAGTACGTTTTCTCACCATCTACGAAAGAAACAAAGAGGAAGTTCAATTAGCATTGTGAAATCAAGTTGAACAACACGTAAGAATAAATGTAATGTTTTTCCTAACTCTGTAGCCTCTGGGGATAAATATAGACGTCTCCATACAAATCCCTCAGACTCTACTAAGCTTGTCCGTGAATTGTGAGACCTAAGCAACCTAGAGCTCTGATACCAACTTGTCACGATTCCAATTTCCTATCCTCGGGAGTCGTGATGGCACCTAATTGTGAAAGTGGTGGTTGATTTTGTGCACTCAAATATCATTTGTCGATTTGGGATACCAAAAGTGATCATTACAGACAATGGGGCTAATCTCAATAGTCATCTGATGAAAGAGGTATGTCAGCAGTTAAAGTTTACACATCGCAATTACACCCCTTACGGCCCCAAGGAAAACAGAGCAGTTGAGGTGGCCAACAAGAATATAAAGAAGATACTTCGAAAAATGGTGGAGGATTCTAGATAGTGGCATTAAAAGCTGCCCTTTGCATTCCTGAGTTATCGCACTACTGTTCGTACTTCAGAAGGGGAGACTCGTTATTTGCTGGTGTGTGGCACCAAAGCAGTGATACTCGTAGAAGTGGAAATACCCATCCTTTCGTATTGTCGTGGAGGATGAAATCGATGATGATGAGTGGGTCAAAACCCGCTTGGAACAATTGAGTTTGATCGATGAGAAAATATTAGACGCAGTATGTCATGGCCATTTGTATCAACAGAGAATGGCAAGAGAATATAATAAGAAGGTGCGTCCAGGGACGTTTGAAATGGGTCAGCAAGTGTTGAGACGTATCCTTCCACACCAGGCTGAGGCCAAAGGCAAGTTCGCTTCAAACTGGTAGGGGCCATTCATCGTAACTAGTGTTTTGTCAAATAGTGCTTTGCATTTAACAAATATAGAAGGCAAGTGTGTAGAGATAGCCATCAACTCCGATGCGTTCAAGAGATACTATTTATGATTTTCTTTGTTAAACTATTTGTTTGCACTTGGCATATTTTGAAGATTGGAATGACGAACGCATTTTGTTCTTCTATCTAAACACTTTATCCTTTGTTATCCCTTTTGAGCCTTATTTATTTTCTTTTCATATCCATCTTTCGGAATCAGTAGCAGAGATCAGAAATACAAGTGTTAAAGATAAGCAAAGGAAAAGGAGAGAAAAGAAAATAATGAAAAAGAGAAAAGAAAAGAAGAAAAGAAGAAAAGGAAAGGAGAAAAAGAAAAAGAAAAGAAAAAAACCTACAAAACAAAAAAGAAAAGGAAGGGAAAGAGAGAGAAAAAAAGAAAGAGATAAGAGAAAACACAACAACAAATTTCTATGACATGAGCCACGTTCGACCTGATTCCTTTAAGGATACGTAGGCAGCCTCCGGGTTGGGTCTCAGCAAATAAAACTTCAAATGTCTCCAAGCAAAGAAACATGTGAAGAAGTTGGTTGTCGTTATAAGAAATCTGATTCCAAAAGTTATAATTTTGAACCCATTTGAATTGTTTTGATCCTTTGATACCCTTTCTTTCAAACCCTATACAAAATCCCATGTTACAATCCAAAGAAAGGCCTTATGATCTGTCTTTGAGGGATGCCAAGTCGAGCAAGTAGAAGTGATTCATATTAGGGGCAACACTCAGGTCGAAGCAGAAAAATGAAAAATGAGAGAGTCTTATTGGTGAAAACCCTCATGGAAACCGTAAGGTGACGGGAGCTGAGAGAAATAAAAAATGAGAGAGTCTAATTGGTGAATACCCTCACGGGCACCGTAAGGCGATAAGAGCTGAGAGAAATAAAAAAAGAGAGAGTCTTATTAGAGAAAACCTTCATAGGCACCTTGGGGCAAAAGTGAGTTGAGAAATGATCAAATGAGAGAGGTTTTTTCGCAAAAACCCTTCAGGGCACCGCATGTCGAACAAGGTCAAGGTTTTTGCAAAGAAATCGGGTTTCGAAGGTCTCGGTATATAAAATATGCCAATTGAAAGTTGGTTGGTTGGACAACTTAGGCCGACTAATCCAAAATACATGTCACAGTCATTGGTGCCAGCTACTCCACTCAGATAAGTCTCTTTTTCTTTTTTCCTTTCAGATAGTCTTTTAGTTTTGGATTTTTCTTACCCTTAACTCTAAAATTCATTGCATTTTATTTCTTTTGGGTTTATTTCTCTAAGATGTTCCAATGTCAGTTTTGTTTAGGCAAATAAGAAGGATTTCAACGTTTAATACCAACTTCCATGTTGCACAAGGCACAAGGCGGTCAAGGCATTGCTAGAGATAGTACGATGTGAAATGGGATATAAAAGGTCAATAGAAGTTCCATCGATGAAACTGTTTAGTAATTTCGTGGAAATACAGAGTTTCAAATAGATGGGTCAGAGATGTAACACAACGATTTGGGTGTTGAACACTCGGGACATCGCAGGTCATGGGAGTTCGAAAGTTAGTCGGGAAGTCAAGCGGCTCTTGACCAGTTCAGGGGAAGTCAGTCAAAACAAAGCACGACAGCGGGGAGGACACTTTCCGAAAGAATGCCACAAACTAAGCACCACATTTTAAACTGATAAGATTTTTCTATGATTAAAACATTCAAAAGGATATACAGCATGTCATTAGGGTTGAAATTTGAATATCCTGCATTTACCTTATCATAATATGCTGATTCATCATTAGAGCTTTATTCAGGTTCCATTGATTCATTTGTGCCAGGTGTGAGGCAGGGACTCGATTCCGGGTTCGTGGGTTTGGGGGTATCTACTCGTGGGTTTGGGGGTATGTACTCACTTGTAAAATTTGGGCTTAACTTGGGCCCATATTCTAAGTTCACTTGGAGAGAAGATAATGGTCTATGTGGGCCCTATGTGGTTCTGCTTTAAGCAAATTCGCCGCTGGCAATCATGAGCCCAGATTGTTTTCGAATAATTGGTTTATCCTTATATGTTGATCCCTTTGAATGTTTGTGTCAACACTTACGGATATATTTTTTTTTTTACGAATTCCCTGTGCTTCTAGTCAATTAGCTAATTACTTTTAATTAATGGAGGTGCACTATATTTGGCAATACAAATAGTCTATGGCCCTCCGAACCTTAGTTTGAATACCCTTTTAAAATGAAATTGAGGTGCGCCGCGACAAATAGAATCTCAAATGTGTGGCGCTCATTAAATTATTTCTTTTAGGCGTATTATTTTAATAATATTACATTCCTATACTCGCGTGTGTATTTCATGTGACCCAAATCTAAATTGTAATAACGTTGGATAAAATATGTTTCGGAATGCAGGTGCATTTCATGTGGCACGATCCAAAGATATGTTTCATACGACGTTAAATCTTCTTTAAAAATGAATAAAAGCGGTTGTAAAGTTAAATGCACATAGGTTTAAAATTATTTTAAAATCAGATAATCAAGCCAATAATAACAGTTGAGCGACCGTGCTAGAGCCACGGAATTCGGGAATGTCCAACACCTTCTCCCGGGTTAAAAGAATTCCTTACCCGAATTTCTGATTCATGGACTGTGAAATAAAGTCACTCTTTTCCTAGATTCGGGATTTGAACCGGTGACTTTGGACACCATAGATTATCCCAAGTGGAAACTCAGAATCATTTAATAAACAATCCCATTTCGATTGTCCTTTAATTGGACAAACTCCCTTATACCCTTCCAGGTATAGGAAAAAGGAGGTGTGACTGTGGCAACCCCGGCATTGCCAATGTCACGGTCTTTGCATGACAATCTGGAACAGCATGACGTAGAGACATACAATACCTAAGATCACATCGAAATCTACAATACTGAGCAACAATAGATCAACCCTAGTCTCCAACCTGCCAACAGTGAACACACACGATCAATACGCTCAATCTAGAACAATTGTATCGCCCACCGGTATAGATACATGAATAGATGAAACGAGAGTCTCACGGGGAGTATCCAAATAACGAGCAAAATATGATGACACATATGAATAAGTGGAACCATGATCAATAATACAGAGGCATCAATGTGGAAAAGTGAGTCAATACTTGTGATCACAGCATCTGAAGCAATGGCATCTAGTCTGGCAGGAAGAGCATAAAAAACGGTCTGACGTCCACTTGATCGGCCTCCCCCCAGGGCGATCCTTAGCTGAAAGAGCTTCGTACTGAGCTGAGTAGGAGGGCGGTAAAGTTAAGTGCTAAAGATGCAACCTGAATCTTCTGTTGCACTGAACTTCCTTGATGATGAGGACAATACCTCCACACATGCTTGATCTCCCCATACTTAAAACAACTCCCTGATGCTGCTGGAAGGAACTGAAGGGAGCCCCGTGCATCAGGAGAACTGGTAGAAGAACCTACCATAGATGAGCCCTGAACCGATGGAGCAGGGGGTGAACTCAAAGCTGGAAAGGTGCTGAGAGATTAGTGTCCCTACTGAAAACTATGAAAACCATGGCCAAATGATGCACCACGGTGAGTTGGACGAGCCATCTAAGCATGTCTGAAATGACGACCCATGCCGTGGTGAAATTGACCTCCAAAAAGAACACCACCTAAAATACCAAATCCATGAGGCCTCTTGGCCCCTCTCTCAACTTTCTCCTGGAGGCGAACTGACTCTATCTCCCGAGAAATGTCAACAACCTCTTCAAAAGTAGCACCTGACATCCTCTCCCTAGTCATATGTATCTGTAGTTGATATGCGATGCCATCAAGAAACCTCCTGATACTATCCCTATCTGTGTAAACCAACCAAACAACATGACGAGCTAACTCAAAAAATCTCATCTTGTATTGCGTCACAATTATATCGCCCTGACACAACTGATCAAACTATCTGCACAACTCCTCTCTACGGGACAATGGCACATAGTTCTGCAGGAAGAGAATGGAGCACTACTACCATTTAAGTGGCGCCGCACTAATCAGCCTATGCCTCTCATAAGCCTCCCACCAAGTGAAGGCAGCCCCAGTGAACTAGCAAGTAGTGATGAGACTCCACTTATCTCCAGACTACCTGTTGTACGGAGAATCCTCTAACATCAGTCCAAGAAACCCTATGCATCCTCCGACTATACCCTGCTAAAAGATGGAGGTTGAAGTCTATCAAACCTCTCTAGTCTCCGCTACTTGTCATCGGTCATAGCAGGAACCACATGGGCCGGAACAGCTACCACCGGCTGGGCGAGCAGTGCCCCTGGTGTCTAAAGTCCTTGTATCACCTTCGCCGGTGTATGGGCAGCAGGAGTTCGGATGCCTCCACCGGCCTGAGAAGTGGCTGTAGTAGTAGAAATAGAAACGCATGAACATTAATGGTGCCAACGGTCAAAATCTGAGCGATGTCCTCCTGAAGGCCTGGAATAACAATGGGCACCGCTGGTGCTTGAGCTGAACTTGTCGTGGTATCTAAAATCAGGACCTGGTTCTGAACTAGGGCAGCCACTAGATCTACAGGTGCTACCTTGGCTATTGTGCATTTTATACCCCTTCCCCTACCACGGCCTTTTTCGTGACCACGACCTCTCGTGGCCCCAACTGATGGTACTGGTGGTTGTCCGTCCTGTCCAGTAATAGGTGTCCTCACCATCTGTCAGAGAATAGTATAACAGAAGTTTTGTTACCAGTATTAATAAATCCACACGACAAGAATTCAAGAATTTGAAACTTTCATAAAGGTTCTGCAGCCTCTTGAAGATAAGTACAAACGTCTCCGTACCGATATAGAAGACTCTACTAAATCCGCTCATGACTCGTGAGACCTATGTAACCTAGGCTCTGATACCAGCTTGTCATAACCCAAAACTCAGCCCGTCGTGATGGCACCTATCGATGATACTAGACCAACCAACATTACCAAAATGCTTCCAACATTAACCAGAAATAAATCAATACTTTTCCATAAAACGGTGTAAACCCCAAAACATGAGTGCGAAAATAAAGCCTGACATCGGGGTATCACTTGTAATGAGCATCTAAACATAATTGATCCAAAAGTAACTGTTACGCCCTGAGCCTAGATGGGCCAAGACGGGTACCTAGTGCTTACTCAACCGAGTACTAACATAACGTATCTTTTCATATTATATTATCATGAGCTTGAAGGCTGCCGAGAGTTAAGTAGAATACAGTATGTGATACCAATTTATACATAAAACATACGGGCATATAAGGCGAAAATAACAACTCGCATACTAAACATATGCCAACAAGGTCAAATAATGTTTTACATACATGACATATGTCTACAAACCTCTAAGAATATCATAAAGGTCGGAATAGAGTCCCTCCATACCAAACACTACACATCTAACCCATACTAACCAAATAAGTAACTCCGAAGCAAATGGAGTGCACTAGCATCTTCCGTTGAGATGATGCCTACTTGGAGGGCTCTCAAGCTGTCTATGGGGACCTGCGGGCATGAGCGGTCATCCCTGGGCAAAAGGGATGCCAGTACGAATAATGTACCGAGTATTTAAGGCACATAAATAAGTACATAATAAGTATGGAAGAAATGTAGAGTAAATAACACAACCTATAAGTCTGGAAAACTTTGTAAATAATAAAATACTTATAGTTTCATGCATATGCGTATGAATGGAATGTCGTACCCAGATAAATGTTTCATAACATTATCAGCCTCTGAGGGCATCCCATCATATTATCTCGGCCACTGTGGGCAAATTTATCAACGTATACCAGCTGATCAGGTGGTGCTGCATATATAACGCCATAACCTTTTCCATATCCCATATACATATATATACATATACATATATATACATATATATACATATATATATATATATATATATATATATATATATATATATACATATATATATATATAGATACATATACATACATATATATACATATACATACATATACATACATATATATACATATACATACATATACATACATATATATACATATACATACATACATATATATACATATACATACATATACATACATATATATACATATACATACATACATATATATATATATAATACCATCTGGTCGTGGGTCAATATAAAGGGATGCTATTCATGAAAACTACGTTATTAAAATCTTTCAGAATGTCATAAGACCATTTTGCGTTGAGTAATATCATAAAGTAAACTCTTTTCAACTTTCTTATTTTTCTAAGACCCACGAACAGATGATAAAATATTATGACACATGGAAATTCAAGAACATAGATATCTCTAATACTTCTATGAATAGTGTCATTTATGAAATTTGTGCATTTGCACGTTTCATTTGTGCCGTATAAATCATGCCAAAAGAAGGAAGGAATAGCCTTAATATACCTGGGGTAGAAAAAAATCCGTATAATATTTTTGTAGAAGAATTCGATTGCAAGAAATCTCATTGCTAATGAAGTGTTTAGACCAGAACATCGTTCAAGATTTCATATGAATTGCATGTTTTTTGTAGACTTCTTAACTATTCATTCCTAAGTTCTAATTCGTAGGAAATGGCTAACGTTATGATATGTGTCTTTTTATTCAAGACATAGGAAGTGAAGCTTTGTTAAAAGCTTTTGAAAATAGCTAATGTTTCCTGATATTAAGAATGCAGTACTTTAATTCTATACAAAGTATAAGAAAGTGGGTGTCTTTATTATGGCATGTTCCCACCTAAGCAAATTGGAATCCTAATCACTTTTCTTATTAACTTAATGGCTACCACATTTTTGTGGGGGAGGGGGGAAGGGGTTAATCTTATCCAAACATATCCCCAGTTAGCTAGGTAATATTCCATTATTCGGTAATTAATAAATTATTCGTAAAAAATTGACAAGTATTCCCACTTACTAAAAAAAGTACTTACTTTTCACATACTTTATCTACCTTACTATTATGGTGATGTGGTACTTTTTATGGTACTAGTCCATAGATACCGAGAATTTTAGCTCGAGCCGTGTTTTATCCCAACATGCCACACTTGAATGAAAATTTATTTTCTTTGACTTGCTTTCCCTTTCACCTTCAAGAATTTACTTATTACTTGTCTTAAATAGCATAATACTTATAATCTCCTTATAATCTTTTCCTTGGACTGATGTGAGTTATGCAAATTCAACGTACACCACTACAGGGTGCAATATCGTCGTAATGTAGTATGCGGGACGTGACATCTTATTTCCGGGATCTCATTAATTTATTTATAGCATATTTTCATATACGAAAATATAGGATGTAATGGTAATAATACTAACATAGTTTAGAAATAAAAAATATAGCAAAAAGGAAAGACAGGGAAGAAGAAAGTGGGGTTGCGAACGTCGGCAGCTACCTCGCTCTCACCAATGATCAACTACTAGAGCTATCAATACCCTCCGCATCCAACAACTCCAGGATATGCACACAAGGGTGCATGAAATAATGTGATTACACCAAATCAGTAAGTAACAGAAAGAAATAAGGCACTAAGAAATAGTGACGAGCTATACAAATATAGTTCAGTTCAGAAATTTCAGCAAAATATAGGCATGCATTCAAATCCGAAAATTCAAGTTGAATTAGCTAGTTTCAGTCAAGTTCAACTAAAAAACCCGGATAAAATATCTTTCTAAAGTTTTTCAAATAATGATACGAGGCATCTGCGTGCACAAATAATGGAATCAAATACAACCTATCAAGCTTCATCATTCAGTCCTCTCTTTTATACCAAGTTCACAATCATCCATTCCTTACAATCGCTCAGCACTCGACACAGTAGGTACTTGCGCTCACTAGGGATATGTACAGTCTTCGGAGGGGCTCCTATAGCCTAAGTGCTACATCAGGCCAATCATGGAAAATCAATGAAACATATTGCGACGTGCACTCCGCTCCCAAAAATATCCTCACAATCAGGCTCTCGAACTCACTCAATCATCAATCTCTCTAGTCTCTCCAGCTCTAAGAAAAATTAGGAATATCAGTCCAACAACAATGACATGATGCATCAAATAGAATAACATAGACTCAGATATAATATGCGAGTAAAAATTGCGAGTGAGTACAAATAGCAGTTAGCAGGCAATTCAACAGGTAATGCAGCCTCTGTTGGACCCAATAGTGCCAACACATAGCCTAGACATGGTTTGTTACATGATTTACATTCAATTTCCATAACACATAGAGAACATATAACTAACAACATATTGTTAAACTTTACAGTTTTCACGGGATGGACCAAGTCACCATCCCCTCGGTGCACGGCCACACGACTATCACCTAGCATGTGCGTCACCTCCAAAAAATTTACATAATATCAAATATAAGGTATTATACCCTCAGGACCATATTTACAACTGTTATAAACATCAATCCGAGCAAAATCCTACCCTGCAATGCCGCCTTTCGAATCGGCCTCCAAACCTCCCAAACCTAGCCACAATCATTAATATATAATTAATATATGCCAAAGAAATCAATTCCACAATAAAAACTACTAAATTAGACTTAATCCGAAATCAGCTCAAACCCGCCCCCTGGGCCCACGTCTCAAAATCTGCCAAAAGTTACAAAATATGAAATCTCATTCACTCACGAATGTTATTCCAAATTTACTCCAATCCGATAAAAAAATTCCAAAAAATTAACTCAAGAAAACTTCATCTTCTTCCCCAATTTTTCACCCCAAATAACAAACTAAATGATAAAATCAAAGATATAATCATCGGATTTACCCAAAACCAAACAAGAAACACTTACCCAAATCAACCCCATGAATATTCCTTCAAACAACGCCCAATTCCGTGGTCTCTAGCTCAAAATATGAAAAATGGGTTCAAACCCTTGATTTTGAAATTTAATACTACCTGTCCAAATTCTTTCTTCGCGAACGCAATAGACCGCTCACATTCGCGTAGAGTCGTAGACCACTTGGACTGCCTCTCAAATTTACTCTTAGCAAACGCGAAGCTTTACCAGCTTAACCCATCGTGAATGTGGCCAACCCCTCGCGAACGCGTAGACCAAATGAATGGGGTTCCCCATTACCTCTCCTCTGATTCGCGAACGTGTTACTCCTCTCACATTCGTGATGCACTATACTCCTAAACCTTCGGGAACACGTCCTCTCCTTCGTGGACGTGAAGAACAGCTCTTAATCAACCTCCAAAGACGATTCATGAATGTGAGACCTGCCTCACGAACACTTAAGAGAACACCAACAACCAAGAACCCAGCAAATCGGCTATATTTCAAAGGCCATAAATGATCTGTTAACCACCTGAAACTCACCTGAGACCCTCGGGACCTAACCAAACATATCAACACATCCCATAACATCATATGAACTTAGTCAAATCCTGAAACCACCTCCAACAACATTGAAAACACAAATCGCACACGGATTCAAGTCTAATGAACTTTAAAAATTTTAAATTCTCCAAACGACGCCGAAACCTATCAAATCATGTCCGAATAGCCTCAAATTTTGCACACAAGTCAAAAGTAACACCAAGAACCTAGTCCAACTTTCAAAAATCCAAATTCGACCGCTATATCAAAACTTTCACTGCCAACTAAAATCGCCAAAATTTTAACTTTTGCCAATTAAGGCGTAAACTTACACAAACCTCCAAATAAAAATTAACACACTCCTAAGTCCAAAATGACCTAACGGAGCTATCGAAAACATCCAAAATAAAATATGAGGTCATTTACACATAAATCAACATACGATCAACTTTTTCACCCTAAACCTTCTCATAAGAGACTAAGTGTCTCAATTGATTCTTAAACCATTCCGGACTCAAACCAACTAACAGGGTAAGTCAAAATACAAAGAAGAAGAAAATGGAAGAATGGGGCTAAAATTCTTGAAATGACCGGCTCGTTATAGCCATACATTCAATCTCTAGCAAATGGTAAACGATAATAAACCAGTAGAGAAGCAACATAGGTGGATTTGGGTTGCCATTCAGTTTTAATATAGGACTTTTCATTAAAAGAACTAGTGGAAGAATATGAAATCAAAAATTAAGGGAAAAACAACCCTGAAATTGAGAGACCCCACTGAGATGAATTGAAATGAGAGAGAAGTAGTCCTTCTAAGTGTGAAGACGAAGAAAATAGGTTTATAGAAGCAGATGACATTGACAGAGGGTTCTAGGAGTAGTTTTATTTTGTGTCTCATACAACTTACATTAGGTTTATGAGACTTTTTTTTGTCTCACAAATTTGTGGACCCCAACCTTACACTTCTGAGTCCAAAGAAATGTGGGTCCACAAAATTGTAAGACAAAAAAATTGTCTCATACAACTAGTGTAAATTGTATGAGACAGGAATTAAAATTTTTCGGGTTCTTGAGTTATGTTAAGTATAGAAAATGACAAGGTAAAATGATAATTTTACCCTTGATTGACTTCCTCTTGTCTCTTCTATATAATAAAATTTTTGATTCCCTTCTGATTTTTTTGGGAAACTAGAATCTATGTCCATTTAAAAGTATTTCATTACAAAAATTGGCTAATTCATAAAATATTACTAATATTAGCCAATTATCTATTTTTAACAAAAAGACATCAATTTTTGCTTTCTTCCGAGTGGTTGCTTTTAGAATAAATTTGGTACATCGTAAGGAGCTTGAATCTCAGTGTTGGGATGATATGGTGAAGTTTGAGGTGATCTGAATAGAAAGTTCGTAGAAAAATTGAACATAATATATATATATATATATTATATATATATATATATATATATATATATATATATATATATATAATATATATATATATATTTGTATCAATTGTGTATCTCACACACACACATACACACACACACACACAAAAAAAAAACCAGTCCAAACCACCTTCGATCTTCCTCAAATTTTGTATATTGAATTATCTATATGTTTTTAATGAATTTCAACTATATCCATTGAAAAGTTCCTTTTCTGCTTAGATATTTGGAATATTGTATCATTTTTTTTTGTATTGTATCACCTTATTTGCTACTTCAACCATGAAATTTCCTTTCGTCTTGCATCTAATGTTGTTAATCACGCTTAAAAATATGAAAGTAGATTTTTGCATGTGATTCTTTGAGAGAAAGAACCTTATTTATTTGTTTTTTACTTTTTAGATGTGCATGGCTAGTTTTGGTAAGAATATGACTAATGGCTAGAGGTTAATAAGTTGAGACTCATTTGGAACATTTATGTCCCCATATAAGAATGGAAGGAAAAAGAAAATAGAATTAAAAGAGATAAAAACAAAAAAATAAGTGAAATAGAACAAGAAATTTTATCAAGAGACGAAATTGAATTTTGATCGAAATTTGTAATTCCTATTTTTATCTTTTCCAAGTCAACAATAGAAAAATAATTTTTCTTCAATTTTTGTGCATTCTTTGTGTATAATGATTTAATCAAATTATTAAATTAATATATTAATTGGTTAATTAATTAATGGTTGAATTCCATTTGTGTTGTTTGATAGATTAAATGGGATTATAATTTAAATAGGCTAATTGAAAAGAGGGATAAAGGAGCTGAGTTAGCCGGGACCAAATTTTGTCCCAAAATTTAAGCCAATTTGGCTATACTCGGTCTAATAAATGCATGGCCAAGACCTGGTTCAAAATAATGTAGTTTCATAATGTTTTATAATGAAACAACGTCGTTTTAATTAAGATAAGCAAAATAAAATCTTACCCATCCGTTCCATCTTGATTTTATGACACTCATTCACTCTCTCCCTAGGTATTTAAAGCCTCACATCCCTAAAACTTTGCCCCTTTTTCCCCTTATCTTTTCTCTTCGTCCTCTCTCTTTTCACTCTCTCCCCACCACCGTTGTCCGTCATCCGCTAGAAATAGCCCACCAGTAGACGCCCACCTCTAATCACCACCAAACTTTCACCCTTTTAATATCAACCTCCTCTTTCCAATTTCAGCCTCCAAATCCTCTAACCCCTCACCAATCTCCACGAATTTAGCAAAAACCGAAACACCAGCCACCCTTTTTTCTCAAATTCATGAAGTTCTAGATCGCACCATACTACAATACCTACATTAACGGATAGAGGTCTTCAAAACTTACCTATTGATGCCAATCTTACCCCTGAAACTCTGACAATAAATTTTCCGGCCACCTCCACTATAGTCACTCCACCACCGGTAGGTGACACCCAACTCCTATAAAACTTATACCTTCCCCCTCCTCCTTTCCTTTTCTTTTCTTATCTTCAACCCGAAACCACCACTATCGTACCACCCCCAACCACTGCGCCTCTAATTTAGTCCATTTCTCAACTCAAATACGCTTGTTTCTTTTTGACAAGATGCCTTTAGCGCCAACCGAAAAGAAACATGCATTTCTGGGTCTGACAACCGCTATTCGAGGTTCCAATATAATCTCGTCGCTCGATTTTGCCGCGAGTGTCCCTCGTTATGGTATAATGCAATCCCTAATCCCTTTACCCCTATCTCTGATTTTGTGTTTTATTTTGTGTGATATATTCATAGATCTTTTTAGTTTAATTATGTCATGACCCAAATAAATGGGTCGCGACTGGCACCTGGTACCTTATTCAATTGAGTACCAATATAATGTATCTTTATTATTACATCATCATATGCAGGTGATATACATGCCTAATAGGCAAACATGATCATTTATAAACTCAAAACATAGGCCAATAAGGTCGTACAATCTTTCACGTACACGACATATTTCTACAAGCCTCTAGAGTACACAAATGTCATAAAGGTCGGGACAGAGTCCCGCCATACTAAACAATACAAGTGTCACGACCCTAAACCCGGTCGTGATGACGCCCAACACATTGCTAGGCTAGCCTGACCAACTATCAACCACAACCCATTTTCTTATAAAATTCATTACCAGCTAACACAGTTTAAATACCAATTTAGCATAAGCTTGTTGTTTATGCGCAGGAAACCACCCCATGCAGTGTGAGAAAAGCCAACTTGACTTCGAAATGCCAACTTCTCTTATCTTATCCTGTTTCGACCTTTTCCGCCTTCTCACTGCCATTCATCGGATACGACTACGTCACCTAAATCAACAAAAAAGAGGAAGGCATTTCTCATTGTTGGCTAGCCTGGGCTCGACACCTGATTTTATCTGAGATGGTGAGAATTCTTTAGTAAAATAAAGTCTGAAACAGCAAGTTAAATATGCGGAAGTCAAAGATAATACTACTACATAGCCCGCACTAATCAGGTGCCACAAGTCAAGAGCCTCTAATAGAAGTATGAACAACTTAATACATAAACAGTCTAGGAATGCGGAAAATAATAAGATAGAAGGAAAAATCGGGTATGCAGACGCCATGCAGCTACCTCGATAACTTCGGCAAATGCAAATCTACGGGAAAGCTCTCACTCAGCCTCTGGAACACCAGGATATGCACATAAGGTGCAGCGAGTAATGTGAGTACTCCGATCCTTTGAGTAATAAGCATAAATAATGACTAAGAATAAGAAATCATGTATACAAGTCATATGAAAGAAATAAACAAATAAAGAGCACAATGTGATATTTCTACAACAGATAAGCAAATACTTGACAGAAAGATAAAGAAAATAAACACATAGAACAGTACCAGCCCCTCAGGCTTTCTCTCTCTCTCTCTCTCTCATATCACAACTGGGTACCCGCGCTCACTGCGGGTGTGCAGACTCCGCGAGGTGCCCCTTACGGCTCAAGTGCTATATCAAACCATCTCATGGCATCAAATCTAGGGCTTCAGCCTCATATCACTCAAGCCACCTCGTGGCGTATGTGTATCTCAGGCCCTCGGCCTCATATAAGTATTAGTGTATCCTCACATCTGGCCCTCGGCCATACTCAGTCCAGAAATCACATAAGCCTCTTAGGCATTAGTAAAACAGTAGTTAGCAGCCAAAATATCATTTAAAGTATCATTTTAGTCTCAAAACCAAGTAAAAGTATATGTGTTGTAAAAAAGTGGAAAATCGAACGATTTAGTTTAAGTAATAAGTCAAAACGGTGAGGAAATTGTGATAAATATTCCCGAAGGGTTCAAATAGTCGGCACGAAGCCCAGATATGATAATCAGTCCAAATAATGATGATAAAAAATAAGTTTCAGCCAAATACGCAGAAAAACCATCAATCGGGGTGGACAAAGTCACAATCCCCATCAGTAAACGACCCCACGCTCATCATCGAGTGCGTATCTCACCTCAATATAGCACTACGATATGCAATTCGGGATTTCAAATTGTCACGACATCATTTACAATCATTACTCACCATGAACCGACTAAAAGTCTAGCTCGCGATGCCTTTGCCCCTTGAAATTTCCTCCACAAACATTGAATCTATCCAAAACCAGAATAATACGTCACATTATGCTAAGGGAACAAATCTCAAGCGAAAACAATCGACAAATATCAAAAATCCTGAAATTTGCAAAACCGAGCTACGGGCCCACTTCTCGAAACTCAAAAATTTTTACATCAACGGGTTCCTTATCCTTCCGCGAGTTCATACATATAAAAAGTTCTCAAATCCGAACTCAAATGGTCCTTCAAATCCCAATTCAAAAGTTCAAAATCCCAAGCCCTATTTCTTCCATTTTTAGCTTAAGTTCCATGAATTTCTAGGTTAATTTCAGCATAGAATCACATTTTAGGTTCAAAAATCTTACCTCCAGTCAATTCTCCTTGAATCTCTCTTTAATCTCCCTCAAAGAGCTCTCAAAATGATCAACAATGGAGGAAAAATGGCTCAAAATTGCGGATGAAATAACTTATATACTTTCTGACCAGTTCTAAACTTCCTTCCTCGCGATCGCAGCCCAAGCTTCGCGATCGCGAAGAGAAATTTTTGAAGACTTCAAAAATACCCTATGCGAACGTGACCAAAGTCCTACGGACGTGATGCCTCAGCCTCCCTCTCTTACACAAATGTGACATCCCTTACGCGAACGCGTAGAACAACTGCTCCTGGACCGCAAACCTCCTCCTCTGAACATGAAGCACAAGCTTCTAACCCTCGGCAAATTCAAGACTTTAAACACAAACGCGAAGGTCTAAAACCTGGCCTTCAAAATTTCTTCTACACGATCATGACACCACCTACGCGATCGCAAAGGCCAAAATCTTTGCAACATCTGAACAGTAATTCTGCAACTTCTCAAAGCCAAAAATGGTCGGATTGACCACCCAAAACTCACTCGGGGCCCTCGGTACCCCAACCAAAAGCACCAACACATCCTAAAACCTCATTAACACTTGTTCCAATCATCAAAACACTTCAAACAACACCAAACCTACCAATTCACATCGAATTCAAGCCTAAGTTTTCTAAAAACTTTCGAAATATGCTTTCGATCAAAAACCCAACCAAACTACGTCCGAATGACCTAAACTTTTACACCCACATCCCATATGACATACTAAAGCTACATCAACTCTCTAAATTCCATTCCGACTCCCGGATGAAAATCTCACCTACCAAATGAAAATCGCCAAATACTAACTTCGACAATTCAAGCCTAATTCTACACCGAACCTCCAAAACAGATTCTGATCACTATCCTAAGTCATAAATTACCTCGTAAAGCTAACCGAAATGTCGGAACGCACATGCGATCCCTCTAACACATAAGTCAACATCCGATTAACTTTTTCAATTTAAACATTTTTAAAAGAGACTAAGTGTTTCATTTCTTACTAAATCCACTCCAAACACAAACCAATCAACTCGGCCGCATAAAACATGAATAATGAAGCATAAAGAAGTAGAAAGGGGGAAATGGAGCGATAAATCATGAGATGACTCGTCGGGTCTTTACATACTCCCCAACTTAAACAAATGTTCATCCTCGAACGAGTTAAGAAATATACCTAAAGCCTCAAACATGTGAGGATATTTGCTCCGCATATCCCAATCGGTTCCAAGGTAGCCTCCTCCATGGGCCGACCTCTCCACTGCACTTTCACTAAAGCAATATCTTTTGACCTTGACTTCCAAACCTAACAAACCAAAATAGCTATTGGCTCATCATCATAGGTTAGATAAGCATCCAAGTGAATCGTGCTAAAGTCAAAAACATGAGACGAATCCCAATATACTTCCGGAGTAGAGAAACATGAAATACCGGATGCACACCCAACAAGCAAGGTGGCAATGTAAGCATATAAGCCATCTCCCCAATCCTCCGAAGCTTCTCAAAAGGCTCAATGAACCGCGGACTCAACTTCCCTTTCTTACCAAATCTCATAACACCCTTCACAGGCGAAACCTTCAGCAAGACCTTCTCGCCAACCATGAAGGACATATCTCGAACCTTTCGGTCTGCATAACTCTTCTGACGCGACTGTGCTGTACGAAGTCTCTCCTGAATCTCCTTCACCTTCTCTAAGGCATCCTGAACCAAATCTATTCCCAATAGCCTCGTTCTGTCGGGCTCGAACAAACCAACTAGAGATCTACACCGCCTTCCATACAAAGCCTCGTACAGAGCCTTCAGAATACTCGACTGGTAGGTGTCGTTGTAAGCAAACTCTGAAAGTAGTAGAATCTCATCCCATGAACCTCCAAAATAATAGACACAAGCACACAACATGTCCTCCAATATCTTAATAGTACACTCAGACTATCCGTCCATCTGAGCGTGAAACACTGTTCTAAACTCCACCTGAGTACCCAACTCTCTCTGCACGGCTCTCCAAAACTGCAAAGTAAACTGAGTACCTCTATCTGAGATGATGGAAACCGGAACACCATGAAACCGAACAATCTCCCGGATATAAATCCCCTCCAACCGCTCTGAAGAATAGGGAGTACACACAGGAATGAAGTGCGTGGACTTGGTCAGCCGATCCACAATCACCCAAATAGCATCAAACTTCTTCAATGCCCGTGGGAGTCCAACGACGAAGTTAATAGTGATCCTCTCCCACTTCCACTCAGGGATATCCATCTGCTGGAGCAAGCCACCTGGTCTCTGATGCTCGTATTTCACTTGCTGACAATTGAGACACCGAGCTACAAATTCCACATTATCTTTCTTCATTCTTCTCCACCAATATTGTTGCTTCAAATCCTGATACATCTTCGCGGTACCCGGATGAATGAAATATCGCGAGCTATGGGCCTCTTCCAGAATCAACTCTCTAAGCACATCCACATTGGTCACACAAATTCGGCCCTGCATCCTCAACACCCTATCACCATCCATAGTCACATCTCTGGCATCATCATCCTGAACTCTGTCCCTAAGGACAATAAAATGCGGTCATCATACTGGCGCTCTCTAATGCGATCATATAAGGAAGACTGAGAAACCACACACGCCAACACCTGACTAGGCTCCAGAATATCCAACCTCATGAACCGATTGGCCAAGGCCTGAACACCAACTACAAGCAGTTTCTCTCCAACTGAAATATATGCCAAACTCCTTATACTCACAGTCTTTTGACTCAAAGCATCGGCACCACATTGGCCTTTCCCATATGGTACATTATGGTGATATCAAAATCCTTAAGAAACTCTAACCATCTTCACTGCCTCAAATTATGATCCTTTTGCTTGAACAAATGCTGAAGACTGTGATGATCGGTGAATACCTCACAAGATACGCCATACAAGTAATGCCTCCAAATCTTAAATGCATGAGCTGTAGCAGCCAACTCCAAATCATGAATAGGGTATTTCTTCCCATGGGGCTTAAACTAACAAGAAGCATAACCGATAACTCCACCGCCCGCATCAATACACAACCAATCCCAACTCTTGAAATATTAATATACACGATATATGAACTTGAAGCTAATGGAAAAACCAATATTGGAGCTGTAGTCAAAGCTATCTTGAGCTTTTGAAAGCTCTCCTCACACTCGTCCAACCATACGAATGAAACACCCTTCTGAATCAACTTGGTCAAGGGCGATGTGATAGATGAGAATCCCTAAACAAACCGGCAATAATAGCCTGCCAACCCAAGAAAGCTACAAATGTCTATGGCTGAGGACGATCTAAGAATAATCTGAACCACCTCTATTTTCTTTAGATCAACCTTAATACCCTCACTGGACACCACGTGCCCCAACAAAGTAACTGAACTAAGCAAAAACTCACACTTGGAGAATTTTGCATAAAGCTTCTCATCTCTCAACTTCTACAATACAACCCTAAAATGCTCCACGTGCTCCTCCTAGCTATGCGAGTAAACCAGAATATCATCAATGAATACTATAACGAACGAATCTAGATAATGCTGAAATACACTGTTCATCAAATGCATGAACACTGTTGGGGAATTGGTCAGCCCGAATGACATAACAAGACACTCATAATGAATATATCTAGTCCTGAAAGTAGTCTTAAGAATGTATGAATCCCTGATCTTCGACTGGTGATAACACGAATGGAGATCAATCTTGGAGAACACCCTTGCTCCTTGAAGCTGGTCGAATAAATCATCAATGTGGGGCAAAGGATACTTGTTCTTAATTGTTACCTTGTTCAATTGCATATAATCGATGCACATTCTCATTGAGCCATCCTTCATCTTCACAAACAGAACATGTGCACCCCAGGTGACATACTAGGCCGAATGAACCCATTATGTAGGAGTTACTGAAGCTGCTCTTTCAAATTCATTCAACTCTGCTGGTGCCATACGATACTGCAGAATTGAAATAGGCTGAGTGCCTGGCACAAGGTCAATACCAAAATCAATATCCCTGTAGAGTGGCATGCCCAGCAGGTCTGCAAGAAATATATTAGGAAAATCCCTCACAATTGGAACAAAATCGATACTAGGAGTCAGCTTCAACACCACTCTCAAACATTAGATATGAAAGGCAACCCTTCCCAACCATACACTGGGCCATCAAGAAAGAGATCACTCTACTAGGAACATAATCAGTCACACCACGCCACTCGATCCAGGGTATTTTCAGCATAGCCAAAGTGACTGTCTTAGCATGAAAGTCTAGAATAGCACGACACTGAGATAACCAATCAATGCCCAAAATGACGTCAAAATCCGCCATGATCAATAGCAAAAGATCTATTCGGGTCTCCAGACCCTCAATAGCCACTACACATGACCGGTACACACGATCTAATATAACAATATCGCCTACCGAGGTAGATACATGAACGGCTAAAGCAAGAGACTCTCGAGGCGTATCCAAATAATGTGCAAAATATGAGGGCACATAAGAATAGGTGAAACCAAGATCAATTAATACAGAGGCATCTCTGTGGCAGACTGAAACAATACCCATTATAATAGTATATGAGGCAGCATCATACGTCCTGCCTAGAATAGCATAGAAACGAGCATGGCCACCGCCTGATCGACCTCCACCGCTGGGGCGACCCATGGATGCCTGACCTCCACCCCTAGCTTACTAGGCGGGTGGTGAGGAAACTCGAGCAGAAGTCGAGGGTTGACCCCTCTACTAAGACGAGCTAGCAACATGACGAGGACACTGCCTCCACATATGCCCAAATTCTCTGCACTCAAAATTACTCTAAAGTGCACAAGAAGGGGGCTGATGGCAAACCCTCGCAACGGAGTGACTAGCAGATGTACTTGGGGCAGAAGAACCCTTAGCTGAAAGGGCACGAGATGAACTCTGAGATGGGAGTGCGCTGAATGAAGGTTATCCATGTTGAGGCCCATGATGACGACGACCTGAAGATTCCCCGCAATACTCTATACGGGCTAACTGAGTAGGCATGAAAGGACGACCTTTACCATACTAGAACTGGCCCCTCGAAGGAGCACCACTATAATTGCTCGATCCTCGAGGCGTCTTGGCCTCCCTTTCCTCTCGCTCCTGACAGTGAACCATCTTAATCTCACGAGCAATATCAACCACCTCCTTAAACGTAGCACAATATGGAGATGGTAGTTGAGGCCATCCGCAAATCTCCTAATCCTCTCACGATCCGATGGAATCATCCAGATGTCATGATGAGCCAACACAGAAACCCTCATCTCATACTAGGACACAGCCATATCCCCCTATGTCAACCACTCAAACTGCCTACGTAGATCCTCTCTGTGGGACTACGGTACGTACTTCTCCAATAAGAGAGTGGAGAACTGATGCCAAGAAAGGGGTGATGCACCAACAGGCCTACGCCTTTCAAATTCCTCCCACCAAGTGAAGGCAGCCCCCGAGAACTGAAAGTGGTAAATGCCACACCACTAGACTCAAGAATCCTTGTTGTACGGAGCATCCGCTGACACTTGTCTAGAAAACCCTGAGCATTCTCGCCCTCAGCACCACTGAATGACGAAGGATGCAGCCTGCCAAACCTCTCAAGACGACGCTGCTCCTCATCCGGCATAAGTAGTAATATGAACTCATGAATTGGTACAACCAGCTGGTCTGGAGGTGCCCCCTGCGTTTGTAGTCCCTACACTACCGGCACAAGTGTGCGAGCAGCGGGGGTCGGATTACCTCTCCTGGCCTGTGAAGTAGTTGTTGCCGGAAGTGGCTGAAACTCCCTGAGCCAGGCCAGTGAAAACTAATAAGATATGTTCCAAGGCCTCCTAAAGACCCTGGATCACGATGGGCACAACTGGTGCCTAAACTAGTGCTGCTGGAGCATCCATAGCTGGAACCTGATCCTGATATGGGGCAGCTGGTGGATCAACAGGTGTTGCCCTCGCTGCTCTGCCTCTGCCACGACCATGACTGCATCATCAACCTCTGGTGGTCTTAGTGGGTGGTACTGGTGGTCGTTCAGTTTGTCCGGTAGCTCGTGTCCTCACCATCTGTAAGAGAATAGAATAAAGAGAAGTTTAGTACTCGGATAAACAAGTTCGCACGACAAGAATTTCAAGAATATGAAGTTTTTTTCTTTTTTCCTAAAGGTTCTGCAGCCTCTCGAGGATAAATACAGACATCTCCGTACCGATCCACAAGACTCTACTAAGCCAGCTCATGACTTGCGAGACCTGTGTAACCTAGGCTCTCATACTAACTTATCACGACCCCAACTCCGGTCGTGATGGAACCCAACATATTGCTAGGAAAGCTTGACAAACTATCAACTACTACCCATTTTCTTACAAAATTCATTACCAGCTAATAAAGTTTAAATACTAATTTAGCATAATAAAGTTTGAAACAACAAGTTAAATATGCGGAAGTCAAAGATAATACTACTACATAGCTCACACAGATCCGTTGTCACAAGTCAAGAGCCTCTAATACAAGTCTGAACAGCCTAATACATAAATAGTCTGGGAATTCGAAAAATAATAAAATAAAAGGTGAAATTGGGTCTGCGGATGCCATGCAGCTACCTCGATAACTTCGGCAAGTGTTGATCTACAAGAAAGCTCTCACTCAGCCTCTGGAACACCCGAATTTGCATGCAAGTTGCTGAGAGTAATGTGAGTACTCCGAACTAGTGAGTAATAAGCATAAATAATGAGTGAGAATAAGAAATCACGTATACACAGGGTTATACATAATGCGGCAGTAAAACAAGTCATATGAAAGCAATAAACCAATGAAGATCGGAATGTGACATTTCTACAACAGATAAGCAAATACTTGACAGAAAGACAAAGAAAATAAACCCATAGAACAGTACCAGCCTCGCGGGCTCTCTCTTTCTTATATCACAACTGGGTACCCGCGCTCACTAGGGCTGTGCAGACTCCAGGAGGGACCCACATTGGCCCAAGCGCTATATCAAGCCATCTTGTGGCATCAAATCTAGGCCCTCGGCCTCATATCATTCAAGCCACCTCGTGGCATATATGTGCATCTCAGGCCCTCGGCCTCATATCAGTATCAGTGTATCCTCACATCTGGCCCTCGTCCATACTCAGTCCAGAAATCACATAAGCCCCTTATGCATTAGTAAAACACTAGTTCTCAGCCAAAAAATCATTTAAAATATCATTTTAATCTCCAAACCGATTAAAGTGGTTGAGTTGTAAAATAGTTGAAAACAGTACGACTAAGTTTAAGTAATAAGTCAAAACAGTGAGGAAATAGTGATAGAAATCCCCGAAGAGTTTAAATAGTCGGCACGAAGCAAAATTATGTCAATTAGTCCAAATAATGATGATAACAAATATGTTTCAATCAAATACGCGGTAAAAGCATCAATCGGGATGGACCAAGTCACAATCCCCAATAGTAAACAATCTCACCCTCATCATCGAGCGCGTTTCTCACCTTAATATAGCAGTACGATGTGTAGTCCGATATTTCAAACCCTCAGGACATCTTTTACAATCATTAATCATCTTGAACTAGCTAAAACTCTAGCTCGCAATGCCTTTTCCCCTTGAATCGGCCTCCACGCGCGTCAAATATATCCAAAACCAGAACGAATACGTCACAATATGCTAGCGGAACAAATCACAAGCGAAAACATTCGAACAAAAATCGCGAAATTGCAAAACCCAAACCCCGAGCCCACTCCTCGAAACTCAAGTCCAACCTCAAATGGTCTTTCAAATACAAATTCAAAAGTACAAAATTCCAAACCCCAGTTCTTCCACTTTTAGCTTAAGTTCCATGAATTTATTGGTTAATTTCATAATAGAATCACGTTTTAGGTTCAAAAATCTTACCTCTAATCAATTTTCGTTAAATCCCTCTTTTATATCCCTTAAAGAGCTCTCAAAATGATCAACTATGGAGGAAAAATGGCTCAAAATCGCAGATGAAATAACTTATAAACCTTCCGCCCAGTTATGAACTTCCTTCATCGCGATCGCAGCCCAAGCTTCGCAATCACGAAGAGCAATTTTCCAAGACTTTAAAAATATCCCCTGCGAACGTGATGCATCAGCCTCCCTCTCTTATGCGAACGTGATATCCCTTATGCGAACGCGTAGAAGAACTGCTCCTGGACCCCAAAGCATTATACGCGAAAGCAAACCTCCTCCTACGAACGAGAAGCAAAAGCTTCTAATCCTCCGCGAACGCGATCCCTTAAACGCGAACGCGAAGTTCTAAATCATGGCCTTCCAAATTTCTTCTACACAATTGCGACAACACCTACGCGATCGCAAAGGCCAAGATCTTTGCAGCATCTGAACAACAATTCTGCAACTTCTCAAAGCTAAAAGTAGTCCCATTGACTACCCGAAACTCACCCGAGGCCCCAGGAACTCAACCAAGAACACTAAAACATCTTGAAACCTAATTCAAACTTGTTCCAATCATCAAAATACTTCAAAAAACATCAAATCTACCAATTCACATTGAATTCAATCCTAAGTTTTCTAAAACCTTCCGAAATACGCTGTCGATCAAAAACCCAATCAAACCACGTGCGAATGACCTAAAGTTTGCACAAACATCCCAAATGACATAAAGAAGTTACAAAAACTCTCGAAAGTCCATTTCTACCCCCGGATTAAAATCTCACCTACCAACCGGAAATCGCCAAAGTACTAACTTTGCCAATTCAAGCCTAATTCTACATTGGGACTCCAAAACCAATTCCGTTCACTCTCCTAAGTCATAATTCACCTCCCAAAGCTAAAAAAGTTGTTAGAACTCACATCTGAGCCCTCTAACATATAAGTCAATATCCGGTTCACTTTTCCAACTTAAACCTTCTTAAAAGAGACTAAGTGTCTCATTTCTTACAAAATTCACTACGAACACAAACCAATCAACTCGACCGCATAAAACACGGATAATGAAGCATAAATAAGTAGAAATGGGGGAAACGAAGTGTAACTCATGAGACTACTAGCCGGGTCATCACAACACGTCTAAATCATACTAACCAACCAAGCAACTCTGAAGCAAATGGAGCGCACCAACATCTTCCACTGAGCTGATAACCTATTTGGAGGGCTCTCGACTTGTCTATCGGAACCTTCAAATGCAGCATCCCCAGGAAAAACGAACGTCAGTACGAATAATGCATCGAGTATGTAAGGCACATAAATAAATACATAAGAGACATGGAATGGATGAAATAAATAGTACATGACTCAACCTGTAAGTCTGAATAACTTGTAAATCACGAAATAATTATAGTATCATGCATATGCGTATGAATGTTATGTCGTGCATAGATACATGTTTCATAATATTATCAGCCTCTGAGGGCATCCCATCATATCATCTTGGCCACTATGGGAAAAATCATCAATGTATACCGGCTGATCAGGTGGTGGTTATATAACGCCATAACCTTTCTCATATATATATATATATATATATATATATATATATATATATATATATATATATATATATATATATATATATATATATATATATATATATATATATATATATATATAATATCATATATATATATATAATACCATATGGTCATGGGTCAATACACATGAATGCAATGCACGAAAAGTACGTTAATAAAATCTTTTGAAATTTCATAAGATCATTTTACCTTTGAGAATATCATAAAGTAACTCTTTTTTAATTTCGTATTTTTTTGAGACCCATGAACAGATGATAGAATATTATGACACATGAAAATTCAAGAACATAAATATCTCTAATACTTTTATGAATAGAGTCATTTATGAATTTGTGCATTTACGTATTTTGTTCGTATTATATGGATCATGCCAAAAGAAAAAGGAATAACCTTAAAATACATATTCGTAGAAGCTTCTGCTTCTGTGAAATATGAACGAAATTTATACTTGGATTTGAAATTGGAACGAAATTGTCTTCTGCTTCTCACGTTTTTTGCTTTAAGACCAAAGACAGAATGAGATGTAATCGTGTTCCACCATTTTTGTTGGTTTTTTTTGTTTTTGATTCTAACCTTGAATATAATTGAATACTAAATTGTTATATCACATTTATGGTTTGAATGGAACGGAATCAGATTCTAGCTTCTGTTTCTACAATGAAATAGTTATCAAGTCTTATCTTAATAAGACTAAACTTTATTCATTCTTTAGGCGTAGACACCTAATCACCATTTATTATGAGTCACCTCCTAAATTGGTGGCCTTGTGCCACATGGAGAGTAGGGTGAAGATTAATAATTTTTACCCACTTATTAATTAAATGGGTAATATTTTATTATTCGATAATTAATTAATTACCTGCATAATTTAAAAATTATTTTAAATTACTTAAAATGTTATTTTCTTTTAATACACCTTATACATCTTACTATCATGACTATGAGGTACCATATATGGTGTCAGTCTATAGATACCGATAATTTTAGCTCGAGCCGTATTTTGTCTCAAAATGCCAAACTTCGATAAAAATCATTTTCTTCAATATTATATATCCTCTTACCTTCATGAATTTACTCATCACTTATAATCCTTATAATCCCCAAATAATCTTTTCCTTGGACTGGTGCCAATTACCTTATTACAAAATTAACCTACAATAATACAGAGTGCAACATCGTCGTAACTCATTACTGCGGAGCGTAACATCACCGTAATGTAATACTGCAGAATGCAATATTTTCGTAACTAAATACTGCAAAGTGTGATGTCATCGTAATCTAATACCATGGAGTGCAACATTATCATATCTCAATATTACGAAGCATGAAGTAACCGTAATGTATTACTGTAAGGCATAACATCATCGTAATATATTAGTGCAGGACGTAACATCATCGTAATATATTATTGTAGAGCAAAACATCATCGTAATATATTACTGCAGAGCAGAACATCGTCGTAATACTGCGGGGTATGACATTATTCCCCCCTTTGGAACATTCGTCCTTAAATGTTGACTGATGTACTTATCATTTTCATAACTTATATCTGTCGAATACATTAGAACTTCCCTTTCTATCTAGGTGACTATTTTGTGAATGATCCAAATTCTAGGGCATTCCCCCCTTAGGCCTCTTTTCTCACACCACAACTTGTAGTCGGAATCCTTCCAATCTCGTAACTGTTGCTACCTTTTATCATACGGCCTGTACAATTTTGACCTTGTAAGTATGTGTATCTCTAGGCTTCATATGTAGAGCTTGATGAGATGTACATTTAGGCACCTACGAGTATACTGAAGTTCTTTGGTCGGTACTTTATTGAATTCACGAATATTTATCTTATTGCATATGTCCATTTAGCCATCCGTATGAATTTACTGCCATAACTCTTACTTTAATTTATCGTGGCTGAGCTCTGCTACCAAATCCCAATTTACTCTTGTTGCTTATTCCAAATGTATAAATTTAAGCCATTTAATGCTTCCTCATTACTGCTCATCTTTAGAATGACGTCCTAATCTTATCTCATACTTTTTGACTTTTGTCCATCCATTGTTGATTCACCTCAATATTGATCTACAATATACCCCTGATAATTTAAATCTTCTTATGTAATACTTTGCCCATGGAGCTTAAATTACATTGAGAAATATTCGAAGTGATTTCCATATTTATAGTGTCTTAATGTGATTCACTTTATGGGGTTATCCTAATTTCGTGCTGCTAGAGAAATCTTTTATCCTTCTCTTCTTCTTTTTTATTTTAAATTCATTAGTCAAACGAAGGTCCAAACATCATCCTTTATCAGTTACAATTATACCCTCATTTTATTACCAGGTCAGTATTCCATTCCTTCTAAATGCTATTAATCTTAAACTCCTTTGATTTCATCCAAACAACAATGAACTTTCAATAACTTAGAGAAATTATTATCTCTCTTGTTTCCGTGGACTTAATCCTGAAGACTTATCCATTCTCGTAACCTTTTCACTTGTCTTTTCTCATCCTTACTCATGCTTCCTTAAAACTTTATCGCTCTACCATACCTAAGCTTGCGACCTATACATATCCATTTATACTACTTGCAACTTTCCTTCAACTTTCTTACACCATGGATTTTCTTATGTTATTATGAAATGTCAAGCAATACATCACATTGTCTCCAACTTTTCTCTATTCTCTTAACTAGATCTCTTAGTACTTAGAAACTATAGGCTGGAGGACATGCCATCGGCGATGCCTCTATCATTTCCGGTTATTGGATCCCCGTGTTTATAGCCTTCTATCAAAAGTATGGAATATTCACGATCTTCTTCCTTTGAGTATCTCATACGTTGTTCACCTTTACCTTACTTACTTCCAAAGCTTGCATCATATCTTCTATCTCTTTCCTGACCTCCCTTCTAGCTAGGTGTAATTCACGTCCATAACTTGAAGCTCTATTATAATACTCACATCTTTGGTACATACACAATTCAGTGGGGAGCTTCGTACTTATTTCTTATGAGGTTGGTACTTCGTCTAACTGGCTTCCTTGAAGAACCATTACAGAGTATGGTTGTTGTATTATTTCTATTGACCATATGATATTAAGAGTGATTCTGTAACGTTGTCAAGCAAAACTTCTATAATTTTTTTAGGTCCAATAATCAGACTCCTGATTTACTTGGGTGATGTAATTCTTTAATTTCCTTAAACTTCTGATAAGCTTTTATGTAGGCTTAAGCTATCTTCCAAGATGTGGATCATGGTATCAGTTATTACCTTAGCCTTTCATGGGCGTTAAATATCCATGATACAATATTCTAACAATTCAATCATTTGTCTATGCCATGGGCTCAATTCTTTCTTTTAGCTTATACCGGAGTCTTACTTGTATGATTGTCAACAAATATGCTGCCTAGATAATGCTCCAAAATCTTGAGTGTATCCATAACATACTAACTCTGGATCATTGATCAAATAATTATTTCGTTCCATCTTAGCTTTCTTCCAACGTAAGCTATTACTTTTCCTGGTCTTTTTTCCCCTTTGTTGCATTCATACTTAGCTTATCTTAGTGCCCACACTTGCCAAAGTTTTGATACAACTCATATGATCTCGAATATTACTTTTAATTCTTTCTTCCCATTCATTAGGCACGGTAGGTGCCACTTTCCTTTAGAATGATTACAATATTGTTGCGAGATTGTTGTTACACGACCATTTCCTCTTTAGGTCATTGTGTTTAGGTTGAAACCTTCATTCTTATATCCCCATCTAGTGATTCATTGTAGTACTTAGGGAGAACCCTTGACTCACGTAAAGCTATGAGCTTATTACGGACCTTTTTGATTTCCTCTTGCCTATAATCATTCGTAGTTGCTTACTTCCATGCCCATGTGCTTGTATGGCTGCTTCTGAAATGATATTTTGACTGCCTTCCTAGTGGCACTTTCTTTTATTCCCGTATCACTCATACGGTATCTTTAACTACCCTGGCGCTAGTTTGAATATATCTCAAGTATTATAATAATATTCTTCGAGGTTGAATTCTTCATGTTGGGCTCTACTATATTTATCTTACACGATCAAATAGCTGGTCTGTAACCTCCTGTTTAGCCATAACTGGAATCTTCCTGACCAATTACTAACTATTCGTTGGCCTATCTCATATCAGTATTCCTCGTAATTTTCTTGGGTTATTTCCTTTGTCTTAACTTATATCTTGCACTGGCTCCTTATTTATTAATAATAGCTCGGGCATGATCCTTTCTTCCTCTTCTTGACGTCGTGCTTGCATAATATTCTTGAATTGTAGCGTATATGTAAGATTTGGATAAGTGTCATCTCATTCCTCTTTCATTTATCACATTCTTCCTTTACCATTCCATAGGCACTGGAACCACTTAATTCTGACTTAATGTCACATCACTCCACATTCTCCCCTTTAAGGGTGTACGAAGAGCTGAAGCCACGAGGATCTACCTATAGATGTTTTTACCTCTTCATCATTGGCATTGTTTCACAACATCAATGATCCATACTCGCCTTGCAGCAATCCTTCTGTACCAAGGATGACAAATTCACTTACTCGCGAGGGTGACACTTAAAGTAACTAGCACATATAGTCTCTTAAGCTTAATATTGCTAACATTTCTTACTTTATAGAAGCATCTTCCTAAATGATCATTCTCCGAATTTCTCATAAATCTTCTTCCATTGTCCATTCTACTATCACCAAAATGAAACCTAAAATTCTCACAATGCCGACTATTATCAAATCACGCAGTTCCTAATTCATGTTTAGTTTATCTTGTATATCAATCCATAATGGTTACTATTACTCTGGGATCTAACTTTTCCTTCTGTTAATCACATTAGAGTCGTGACCTTATTTCTCAAAAGGAGGATGTGACCGTATGGCCTATACTCTCTTGTTGTCTTAAGGCCCATCACCTACCGTCTCTTTCTTCATTTGACTATAGATTCTGTAACATTCTAATATTTTCATCAATGTATCACATCTCACTCATAATGTTTCCTTATCACTCTTCTCATTACTCTGCTAATATTTCTGTATTTCCCTTTTTTTAAAACTTCAACACGATATTATTTCGCTTGGAGCTCTCCTTGCTTCATTTATCGGCTCTTCGGGTTGCTCAATGTACTAGGGACGAGAGTCATACTAATGTAATATTTATCCCTTCTTGGCTTTCAGTGCCTTTCATCTGAATTTTTTTTTGGTCATAACTAACATTCACATCTAATTGTGATATTCTAGAGTGCACCATCTGGGTGTCTCACAATGAGGTCTATTAACGCATTTGTAATATCCTTCGGAAATTTCAAATAACACAAACCATCCATTTACCAATTTGGGTTACCCTAACCCCAGCCACATCTCGATATCCCATGCTTATCTAAACTATACATGTTAGCCCCTACAAGGCGTAACTGGGATGGGTGTGACCAATTGTACATATCTCTATTACTGCTAAATATAACTCAAAAATCTTATATTCCCCTGCCTGAATTATAAACACTGTTAACCTTCATTAAATGGGCGCCTCGTACCCTTCTTCATCTTGCATCTTTTGCTTGTTGAAACTTTTATTTATCTTCTTTATATCTCATTGTCTTTCACCATTAAAATGGATAGGCATTCTTTCCTTAAGACTTTTATCAGGAAGCTTACACCTTTTAGTACGCCCATGATCTGCTAAAGACCTCTGATTTACTTATCATAGACATCATACAAGATTGAGTTCCTCTTACTCAATTCTTCCATAGCCGCATTCAATATCTAACCAATAAGAGGTATCGTCATATTACAAATAAAATAGAAGCTAGGAGTTTGAATTCTTATAAGTGAGCTCTACCACATGATCTAGAGTAAGAAGAAAGAGTGAGAGTCTTAAATGCCCTGTAGCCTTCTGCTTATAAGTGTGGTGCACGACATACCCAAAAACAAGACTCTACTAGACACGGCTTGTAGACATCTCTAGGAATGAACGGCTTAGATACTACTTTTGTCATGACCCAAACCGATGGGCCGCAACGGGCACCTGGTACCTTATTCAACTAATTGCCAACTTAACCTATCATTCTTATTGCATTATTATATACATGTGATATACTGGCCTAATATTCTAACATGATCATTTCTAAACTCAAAACATAGGCCAATAAGTCCTTACAATCTTTCACCTACATGACATATGTATACAAGCCTCTAAAAGAACAAAAATGTAATAAAGGTCGGGATAAAGTCCCGCCATACCAAATAATACACGTCTAAATCATACTAACCAAACAAGAAATTCCGAAGCAAATAAAGAGCATCAACATCTTCCGCTGAGCTGATAGCCTACTTGGAGAGCTCTCGACTTGTCTATCAGGACCTCAGGCATAAAACTCAGTGACTCCGGGTAAAAGAGACGCCAGTAAAAATAATGTAGCGAGTATGTAAGCTACATAAATAAATACATAAGAGACATGGAAGAAATATATAGTACATGACTCAACTTGTAAGTCTGAATAACTTGTAAATCACGAAATAATTATAGTATCATGCATATGCGCATGAATGTCATGTCATTCATAGGTACATGTTTCATAACATCATCAGCCTCTGAGGGCCCTCCATCATAAGACTAAACTTTATTCACTTTAGATGTAGACACCTAATCACCATTTGTTATGAGTCACCTCTTAAATTGGTGGCCTTTTACCACATGCAGAGTAGGGTAAAGATTAGTAATCTTTACCCATTTATCAGTTAACTGGGTAATGTTCTTTAATCCGGTAATTAATTAATTGTCCGTATAATTTAAAAATTATCTCAAATTACTTAAAATATTATTCTCTTTTGACACACATTATATATCTTACTATCATGGCTATGGAGTACCTTGTATGATACTAATCCATAAATACCGAGTATTTTAGCTCGGGTTGTATTTTTTCTCAAAAAGCCAAAATTCGATAAAATTCATTTTCTTCGATATTACTTATCCTCTTACCTTTACGAATTTACTCATCACTTACAATCCTTATAATCCCCAAATAAGTTTTTTCTTGGACTGATGCCAATTACCTTACGACAAAAATAATATATTATAGGGTGCAACATCATCGTAACTTATTACTGTGAAGTGTAACATCACTGTAATGTAATATTGCAGGGTGCAACATTGTCGTAACTAAATAATGCGAAGCGTGACGTCACTTTAATGTAGTACGGCAAGGCATAATATCATCGTAATATATTACTGCAGGATGTAACATCATCGTAATATATTATTATAGAGCAAAACATCATCGCAATATATTACTACTGAGCATAACATTGTCGTAATACTGCGGGGCGTAACAAACTATGTTAGTAATCGTTTACTTCATGATTAATCTAATTTCTAATTTCGCCTTTATTTAATTTAATCGATTTCATTAGTTGTTTCACTTTTAATATGTGTTTAGTTTGCTTTGGTTTTAGCTGTTATTCTAATTTCTCGTGATGATTAATAATTCAAATTGTTATGTCTAGTTACGTCATATTTCTATTTTTTGATTTATTTTTAGCAAGTAGATCGGTGTTGATGGTATAAAGCTGACGTGTAGATTAAATCAATCATGAAATAGGGTACTAGTAGCAAAAATTTGTGTTAGTAGGGTGGTTGAAATGACTTTTTCCTCCTTGCTTTTGTTATAGCTGATATTCAGGTTGTCCTTTCACCTTTTGGACAACCCTTTAAATAGTGTTTAACAACAAAATCAATCTTTTTAGACAGATTTTTTGATGGATCAAAATCAATCCAAAAAGTGTCTTTTTTTGCCTACTTATGGGCTGGTTATTTCCTCACTATCGATACGCTCTTAATACACTAGAGACACATTTTTTACACACTAAAAGATACAACTTTGAGATTAAAATTAGCAGCTAAACACTTAGTAGTCAGCTAAAAGTGGTAAACTTTTGTGAGTGAATTCTCTACGAGTAAAACCTTTCAAACGCATAAGAGTGTTGAAGTTGATTGATGAGATCCTTCTTCTATAAAAGTTACTAAGTTTAAGGGTCTTTACTGGTTGGCTTCTTGGGTCACAAGCTGTAGATTTACCGTTGTTTTTGCCCTTATTTATATTGTCTTTGTTGTTATTACTGCTCACTTCACTGCAATTTTTTTCCTGCTATCCAGGAAATCTTTCAAAACTCATAATGATGATTTTTTGGGCAATAGGAACAATATAAATCTACTACAATATTTAAACATGTCTGATGTGATGATAGCTTGACAGAAAAAGAGTTTGGATATTTTGTATCAAGCATATGATAATGTGAATATTGTCACTTATAATACTTGAATATTAAGTTGTGAGTTCTTGAGTTTGATATATAAGTAGTTTATGGGTTTTTCAACATATTTTCAAGCTATTGTATTCAAGTAACAATGCTAAGTATATGACTAATGACTTTAGTTGTTGAAATTACACTACCAATACATGTTTCTAGGACTGTTGTAGTGATATCCTTATGAATCTGCCTATTTTGCCAAATTTACAAAGTGGCTATTTTATAAAGTGGACGTTTATACAATTATAACTCATGTAGTTAGGGGTCATGAATGCAAACTAAGTAAAAGCTAAGATTGTATATAGTCTAGCCCTCATTAAATCAAATAAAAGTTGGCCCATTTTCCTTTAAACAACAAAGCTGCCCATTTTCATCTATATAGCTATTTGGGCCAAATGAAAATAATAGTAAGAGCAAGAGCAGTCCACAAAGCACCTGGTTGAAGTATGGCAAGAGGAGAATACTTTAAATTAATGTTGAATGGGAATTGGGATATGAACTGCTACTGGTGGATCTTTGCTTAGAACCAAAGCTAACCTTTAGTTAGACGACCATGTGCCAGAAGTCTCCATTTCATATGGCCCATTTTTAATAATAGTTTAGCTAGCCTATATCTTTTAGTAAATATAGTTGGGCCAATAATATTATAGTCCACCAGATGGCCCCTTCTTTAATTAATCATTAAACTAACTCAATGTCTTGCAATAACCAAATCTCTAAAGCCACTTTCACGATCCTAAACCCTGACCCGGTCGTGATGGCACTTCTCGTGAATACGAGGCCAGCCAACACATTTCCATTTCAAATTTTTAAGCAATTAAGATAATGAGTATTATTAAGTCTTAAAAATGATAAAATCCCAAAATAAGCAGTGGCGGTACAATTTGCGAAATTAAAACGAACACATCTCGATACCGGGGTGTCACCGGACATAAGAATCTATCAATATAATATAATTCTAAAGATACTACAAAGCTATTACAGAATCACTAACAAGAGAAAGGAAATGAGATAAAAGGGGGAGAAGCAGGGGGCTGCGAACACCGAGAAGCTACCTCGTGAACTCCGAAATCTACCGGGAGTTCTCAATCCTCGGAAGCAGGATCAACAGCGCCTGAATATCCACACTTTGCAGGGAATAAAGTAAGTACTCCAACTCAGTGAGTAATAATCATCAATAAAAATTGTGCCACGACCCCAGTTCATCCACCATGAACATGTCGTGATGGGACCTAGTCCCTATGACTAGGTAAGCCTAAAATACGAAAAAACAAATTAAACTTGCGAAAAAATAACAATTAAGTCTGAACAACCGAAAAAGAAATTGTATAGAAGTGCCGCTCGGCATATACAACTCGTTCACCACGGAAAATCCATAATATCCCAAAACTTGAAAACCACAGGAGACACGGGCTAATAGAAATATGATATACTGCGCTAACTCCAGAATGTCTAAACAACTGAAAGGAAAGGAAATATATCTAGTACAATTGGAATAAGATAGAGACTCTTGGTCTACGGACGCAGCAAATATACCTCAAAATCTCTGCTAGATCTCTCTGTCAATCTCTCCGTCCCCCTGAATCACCGACCCAAGATATCTGACACTGTCCCTCTTGGCGATGACCTGAGATCCAATCATCACTTCCCTGCCTACTTCGCTCGGCTCGGCGCTAAGCTTGCACTCCAGGTATTCTGTCTTAGATCTGCTTATGTTGAAACCCTTAGACTCGAGAGTTTGTCTCCATACCTCTAACCTCTCAATAACACCGACCCTCGTCTCGTCTATCAAGACTATATCATCAGCAAATAGCATACACCAAGGCACATTCCCTTGAATATGTCGGGTTAGAGCATCCATCACCAAGGCAAATAAGAGAGGGTTGAGCGCAGATCCTTGATGGATCCCCATAACCACTGGAAAGTGGTCTGAGTCGCCACCCACCGTCCTAACCCTAGTCTTAGCTCCATCGTACATGTCCTTGATTACTCTGATGTAGGCTTCCGGTACGCTCTTCGCCTCCAAGTATTTTTACTTAAATACTTTAAGTAAAAATAGATTTTCAACAATTAGCTCAAGTAAGCGCTCGTCACCTCACGTACGAGGAATTCAAATATCAAATATCATGTCCTAAGGGGAAAGGTCCCCCACACAAGGTTAGACAAGCCACTTACCTCGAATCGTCTCCAAAATCAACTCGAAATCACACTTTGCCACGAGTATCCGACTCTGAATGGCCCAAATTGATTCAATTCAATTACATATTGCAAATAACATCTCAAGCAATTGATTTTACTATTTAATTCAATAAGACGTGAAATTAGGTAAAATAAACAAAACGCCCCTCAGGCCAACGTCTCGGAATCGGATAAATTTTACATTTCCTGAACCCTCGTACACTCACGAGTCTAACCATATAAAATCTCCCAAGTCGGATACCAAAAACCCGCTCAAAACTCAGAATTTCGGCCTAAGAAGTTCCTTTCAATTTTCCTCAATTTTGATCATCAATTCGAATTTAAAAGAAGGATTTAAGTATATATTGATGGAATATAACTAAAAAGGTTAAGAAAATATTATCCAATGATCTTCTCTTCAAAACCCCACTCAGAATCGCCCTCTCCAAATTAATTTTTCCAACTTTTGAAACTAAGCCCTCGAATTTGATATATCTGCACAGTGGTTTCCGCTTCTGCAGTCCCGCTTATGCGGAACGTAAGCCGCTTCTACGATTTCCACCAAATATCCAACTTCCGCTTCTACGGACCAATAACCACTTCTGCGGTTCCGCTTCTGCGGGTCTCAGACCACTTCTGCGGTCTCTCAAGGAACAAGCAAAAACCCCTTCTGCGACCTTTTAGTCGCTCATGCGGCTCCGCTTTTCCAATTCCCAAGTCACAGAAGCGAAAATACCAGAATCAGAAATGTTCAGTTGCTGCAACACTTTTCAATACTAAAAATGCCTTATTGAGCATCTGAATCACAACCGAGGCCCCCAAGACCTCACCCAAACCTACAAACACATAACATAATTCAAACTTGCATCATTCCTTAAACCACCTAAAACAATGCCGGAAACTCGAATTAAACAAGATTTTGAGCCTAAGAACTTCAAATTTCATCAAAATACGCTTTAGATCAAAGACCTAACCAAAACACGCTTGAATGACCTGAAATTTTGCACGCACATCCCAAATGACATGATGGAGCTACTGCAACTTTCAGAATTCCATTTCGATCCTTGGATCAAAAACTCACAATCGGACCGAAAACTTCAAAATTTCAAACTTTGGCATTTCAAGCCTAAATGAGCTACCGACTTTCAAAAAGCATTCCGAACACTCTCCCAACCTCGAAATAACCTAAAGGAGAAAACGGAACCACCACATTTCCATTCCAAGGTCGCCTTCACACTGTTCTGACTACTGACCACTTTCCAATACTTAAGCTCTCATTTAGGGGCTAAATGTCCCAAAACTCTCCGAAACCCAATATTGAACGTTTCGACAAAACCAAAATAGCACAAATGAACTTAGGGGAAGTAGTTAATGGGGTATTGGGGTGTTAATTCTTAAGATGACCGGATAGGCTGTCACAGATTGAGAAATAAGAAATCACGTAAGGCACATTGCATGCTATAAGGAAGCAGTAAAAGCCAGTAAAAGTAATGAAATAGTGAAAATATGCGAAGTCACTTTAATTCTATTTAAGCTTCTTAAAAATTCCTTTTTAAATAGTTAAGTAAGCAAACGACATGCAACTAGAAAGGTAAACAGATAAGGAACTGCCTCTCAGGCACAATACCAACAGAATTAGCCCATCGGGCAACACATAGAAAAATACTAGCTCCTCGGGCTCTATCTCATATCACAATGGGTACCCGCGCTCACTGGGGGTGTGCAGACTCCTGGATGGGTCCCTTATAGTTCAAGTGCAATATCAAACCATCTCGTGGAATCATCACTAGGCACTCGGCCTCATATCAACAAGCCACCCGTGGCGTACAAATCTCAGGCCCTCAGCCTCATAATCATAATAAGGTTCTTCCTCACAACATGGGCCCTCAGCTTTACTCAGTCAGAATCTTAAAAGTCACTCGGGCAACAGTAAAACATGGTGCTCAGCCCAAAATATCATTTAAAATATCATTTCATGTGTTAAAGTAGAGTAAACATGGTTGAGTTATGAACGGTAAAATACAGCATACTGAGTTCAAGTATAAAGCCAAAACAGTGAGAAAATTATCAATAAAAATCCCCTAAGGGTTCAAATAATTGGCACTAGGCGCAAGTATAAAATTCCGCCCAAAACATGATGATAGCAAATAGTTTTCAGTTAAATACGCGATAACATAGCCATTTGGGGCAGAATAAGTCACAATCTCCAACAGTGCATGACTCCACGCACGTCATCTAGCATGTGCATCACCTTAATATAGCACAACGATGTGCAATTCGGGGTTTTATACCCTCAGGACAATATTTACAGCAATTACTCACTTCAATCCGGTCTAAATTCTAGTCCGCGACGCCTTTGCCCCTCGAATCGGCCTCCACTCGCATCGAATCTATCCAAAATCAGAATCACAACGTCAAAATATGCTACGGGAATGAAGCCCAAGCGAAAATAATCAATTTGCAACATAAATCCTCAAATTACCAAAACTCGACCACGGGGACCACGTCTCGGAATTCGATAAAATTCACATCAATAGATTCCTTATCTCCCCACGAGTTTATACATATCAAAAGTGCTAAAATTCGACCATAAATGGCCCCTCAATTCCTCAAGTCTAGGTTTCCAATACCAAGCCCTATTTTCTCCAATTTTAACCCTTAATTTTCATTAATTACAGCTCTAATTCGTGAAATAATACCATAGGAACAAGTTTTAGGTCCATGGTTCTTACCTCAATGAAATCCCCTCGAAATCCTTCTTCAAATCACCTAAAAAGCTCCAAAAGCCGACTTAGAAATGGTGGTATAGCTCAAAATTGTGAAGGAAACAATTTATACCTTCTGCCCTAGAGATTTCAGATCTGCGGCTGAAATCCAGCTTCTGTGGTACCGCTTTTGCGGTCATTGAACTGCTTTTGGGGTTTTCACTTAAACCACTCAGACTTCGCATCTCCGATACCTAGCCCGCACATGCGCCATCGCATGTGTGGTTCTTCTATCGCTTCTGCGTTTTCTGCCAACTTCACCATCTTTCGCTTCTGCAATTCTATTCCGCATCTGCGGGGGTCGCACCTGCGGCCTCCCAACCGCAGATGCGGTTATGACAGTAGATTTCAACTTCAGCTGCCATTCCAAACTTCCATTATTTCCGTCAGCCATCCGAAATCAACCCGAGACCCCTAGGACCTCTACCAAAAGCACAAACATATCATATACCACTACCCAAACTTGTACGAATCTTCAAAATACCTTAAACGACATCGAATCAACAAAAACACATCGGATTAAAGCTTAAGTTTCAAAAATCTTTTGAATTACGCTTTTGATAAAAAATATAACTAAACCACGTCCGAATGACCTAAAATTTTGCACACACATCCCAAATGACACAACAGAACTAGTGCAACTCCCGAAATTTCATTCCGACCCCTAAATCAAAATCTCACCTATCAACTAGAAAATGCCAAAAAATTCAATTTCGCCAATTCAAGCCTAATTCTACTCTGGACCTCCAAAACATATTCCGATCACGCTCCTAAGTCCCAAATCACCTCCCGAAGCTATCTGAACCATCGGAACTCACATCCGAACCCTCTAATACATAAGTCAATATTCGGTTGAATTTTCCAACTTAAGCTTCCTCAAAAGAGACTAAGTGTCTCAAAACTTACCAAATCCTTTCCGAACCCGAGCCAACCAACCCGATCATATATAGAACCGATAGCCAAAGTAATAAGAAGCAGAAATGGGGGAAACTGAGCGGTAACTCATGAGACGACTGGTCGGGTCCAAACTTTATATATATATATATATGTGTGTGTGTGTGTGTGTGTGTGTGTGTGTGTGTGTGTGTGTGTGTGTGTCAAATAATCTTGATAAAATCACATTTTTTGTTTATTAAATAATTTCGTCTCATTTATAATTAATTTAAGCTTTAGGTAATTAGTAGGCACGCTTTAACCTTTTTTATTCACGGTCTCACTTGTGTAGCATGATATTTAATGTTCATTAATTAACTCAATAATCTCATACCATATCCAATAGTTTTAGATATTTTTAATTGATTAATCCCATAACTGGGGATTCGCTTGCGCATCGCGATAGTAATTTTTAATAAATTTTAAAAATTAATTTTCTCAAATGTAGTAATCTTCTCAAAAGTCATAGCGCGTTAATAATCCTTTGTCATAACTACAGATTTGTTTACGTAGCGCTATTGTGATAAAATTAATAAATTTCATCTCGATCACGCATTTGCTATAGTATGGCTACGACATCTTATTATTCAAAATATCCTTTAATAATTTTAATAATCTTTATAGGCAAAATATAGAAACAATAAAACACAGTTTGTTCAAAATTAATTCAAGCCATTTTTAATCAATAAAAGCGATCGTGCTAGAATCACGGGACTCGGAGAATGCCTTACATCTTCTCTCCGGTCATTAAAATTTCTTATGCGAATTTTATTTTCGTAGACCAAATAATAATAGAGTCAAACCTTCCTTTGACTAGGGATTCAGATAAAAGGTAACTTGAAATATCAAAAAATCAATTTCAAATAGCAACTGTATAAATAAAATAATTCATACTCAAATTTATCATTTGAATTGAAAAAACTTTTTAACCCACTATAACCATAACATAGAATATATCTCGCGGGGTAAAAGGGGTGTGACAAAAGTCATGAAGAAGACATCGTTATTTTCAGTTTTCAAAATTCAGTGTCAACCCACTAGGAAGTAAAAGAGCTCTTTATTGTTAAACTGATTACAACTTTATTGAAACAGTAATGGCCACTAATCTTAATAACCAGAGACAAATAGGACGGTAATAATTTTTTAGATCATCTCAATTGTTGGATACGTAATAAGTTTTTAAACTGATTAGTAAAAACTTAAAATATGATGAAGGAAATCAAGGGAAAGAATAATAAAATCAAGAAAATTATTTAAAAATTAATAAACAAAATAAAAATCTTTGATCAGTAGATACAGATAACATCAATTCACAGTTAAAATTCTGAAGTTAAATGAAAGAGAATGAACAATTGAATTCTAAAGCCATATGCGTTGCAGCTGCCCTTTTTCCTTAATGCCAAATTTTCACCTTTACCTTTTTCTTTTGTCCTTGAAGTTCTTTACTACCCCAAAAAAGAGAAAAAAGATCTATTATTCTTAAAAGATATTGATATAAACCATCTTGTGAATAGGAAGCTATAAATCTGGGAGGCAGTCAAGCGAATGGTTTATATGATTCTGAGAATCATCACGAGTCAGTAATGAAGGATTAGGAAAAGAATTAGAAGATGACTTAATCAATGTATCAAAGCTCTTCCAATCACCACAATATTGGCTATTATTAATCCCATTATTGTGCTTCACTTCTTCGCAATCATCTTCATAATTGCCTGTGTAATTCTGCTCACCAAGACTTTTATCATTTGTACACAAACTTGTCGAAATGGTAGGGCTGTCAAGTTGTGGGAGTTTAACTAGTTGATTCTCAAAGTAATTTTGGCTTGAGTTAATGATCATGTTTTGATGATGATCATGAGATGGATTGAATGTAAATTGGTGGAAATTTGTTGTTTGGTTGAATGCATTGTTGAAAGGTTGATGCATTGAAGTTGAGATTTCAGGTCTATAAGTGGTGTTTGTTCCTCTAATATAATAAGAATTTTGCCATGCTAAATCTAAACATGGTTGCTTGTTTGGAGTTGGCTTCTTGAATGCCCTGCATACCACCCATCCTTCTTCCTATAAAATCAAATTTCAATTAATTAGCTAGCTATCTAAAAGGGAAAATTAAATACTTAATACTCCCTAATTAAGTTAGTATATGAACCAAGTGGAGTTATCTAATTGTTTCCCACTAGGATTGACTTTTTTCTTTTTGTTTTAATTCGAAAAAATGTTCGGTTACATGATTGCATCACTTCTTTCATCGCACTCAAGACACCTTTAGAAGAAATAAACTTTAAAGAAAAAGTGGAAAGTGAGCACTTCACAATGTAAACTATAAGAACTTACACTGTTAACAAAAGATACAAGTCATATACCCCTGACGGTATGGGTGTTCAAACTGAACCAGAAAATCGTATCAAATCGAAAAATATAATAAATTCGATTAAAATATCCGGTTAGGCTTGGTTTGATATTGAGTAAAACAACTCGAACCAAACTGATATATAAATATACAAATTTTATTTATATTTTTAAGACTTTATAGTGAATTTTTTTTAGAAAATATAGAAATATTTGGTATCCTTTCATGTATTAACTTTGAAAACGTAAATTAACGAAAAATTAATGTTAGACGACTAAAAAAATAACTATCATATGTCACTAAAAAAATTCTCCCGTTAGAATATTTTAATAGATCATATGTTTGTCAATTTTTTTTCCATTTTTGCTAAATATATATTCACTTATGAAAGCTTTATCTATAATTTTAATAAAGTAAAATTGAAATAATATTCATGTCACAAAAAAAACTCGAAATCCCGACAAAACCAAACCAATCCAAACTGATATAGTTGATTTGGTTTGATTTTGATAAAATCCGAACCAACTCGGTCCATGTACACCCCTACCCGAGAGTATTATAAAGAATCTTTTACAGCTAGTGCAAGTTTTTTCACACCACCGATTATTGCATAAAATTTTATCTATATTTATCTTATATACCTGATTGTGTGAATATATTTTATACTATTAGTATATAAAACTGAAATCGTTTCATGAGATACCTTATAGATAGCAAGGAGTGTCATGGAATATTACACTGTCTATATGTAAAAAAAAAAGTATATATGCATAAATATTATATGTTGTCTTTCTTGATTTTTTTTATGTTTACTTTTATATATTTTGACACTCCTTGATGAAAATACTTGTTCCCCACTCTTTAACTAGTGTTATTTTTTCACGTCCCCGATAATAACATAAAATTTTATCTATAATTACTTTATAGACCTGATTTTGTTAATATCTTTTATATTATCAGTAAGTACATAAATAATCGTTTGGTGGGATATACAAAAAGGTGTTTTGAAGATAATACTAGTATTCATCAAGTAGATGAAGAAATAAGGGTTTACCTGAGGAGGAGCATGTTCAGAGGATTGGAGCCTATATTCATGCATGATCCAATCACTTTTCCTTCCATTTGGAGCTCTTCCTTTATAGAATACTAAAGTCTTTCTCATTCCTATTATCTTCTCCTTTGATAATACTGCCTTATCTCTTCCTGTTGCCTTCCAAAATCCAGCTGCTGTTGCTCTATTTGTCCTCCTTCCCGTCGGATATTTCCTGTCCTTGTGACTGAAAAAATACCACTCATTTTGTTCTTCATATCCCAATTTACACCTACCTGGATAATTTTAAACAAAGAAAATAATGAGATTAAAAGTTCATGGCAATGTGAAACATTCAATATTTAAGCTATATATCATTAACCCCGGACCCTTGAGCCTCGGAGAATCTTTAAAGTTGTTTACGTGTGACATATAGGCCACGGGTTTGAGCCGTGGAAGCAACTCTAACGCTTGTATTATGATAGCTAGGCTGACCACATCAAATCTCTTGAGGTGCATGACAGAGCCCTGATTTAAAGTTATTGGGTTCGAAATTTTAGTTTTTTAAGTTATTGAGTTCTAAATAAAAGAGTTTACACATATTCAATGGATTTCTTAAGACAAATACATAGTTTGGAAAAAAAGCTATTGGGTTCGATCGAACCCATAATATATACGCTCGCTCCGTCCCTGTTCCTTGAGCTCTGCGTGAATGCGAGATATTTTGAGCGTGAATCTTTCTGGTCGAAGTGGTAAAGGAACTGCCTCTCTTATATTTTTTTTATTGTTTTTGTTTTTGTAGAAATTAAAAGAAAATGAAAAAAAAGGCAAAGAATTAATGAATGTACCTTCGATATCCCATGGTTCAATTCTGTAGAGATCAATATCAGTGATGACATCAAGGTCAATTTCGAGAGAGTTAATCTTTCTCTTGAGATAATATCCAACAAGTTCTTCTTCTGTTGGATGAAATCTAAATCCTGGTGGAACACACGAGTCCATCTCCATTCTCTATCGATCTTCAAGTTAATTTATTCTAGATAAGGAAAACAAATAAAGATCAATAAATAGTTAAGAGAAGACTCGAGAAAAAGAATAAAAGAATGTGAATACTTTCTTATGATCCTTTTGGATATTAAGCTATTGGATAATATTTTCTTACGATCCTTTTGGATATTAAGCTATTGGATAATATTTTCTTACGATCCTTTTGGATATTAAGCTATTGGATAATATTTTCTTACGATCCTTTTGGCTAGTGAACATTGATAAAAAGGCAACTTTTATAAGAAATACAGACTACCATCTCAATAGTGTGAAGTTGAATATAACACATAAGAGTCAATGTTACACTTCATTATCTTGTAGGTTTCTCATCATTCCATTAATTCACATCCATTCGTGAGCACAAGTCATAATCAAGAGGCATATGCTTTTGGTGTTTACTTGAGGTGGAGAGGATAATGGGTGGGGTTGAGCTTAACTTGATCTATGCACTGACAGATAAAAAGAAATTTGCAGTATTAAGTCGTAAATATAATTAAAGGTAATTCTTCACAATATATTATTGGAATTAATGACCTGAAAAATAAAATAGGAACCTGCTACAACAAGTTAGAATGCATTGCTGTAGTAAAACTTAATTATATTCTCGATGTATACTAGCTAAAAAAAATAAGTAGTTACATTTTTTTTGGTTGTATTTTTCATCAGTACTTTAGTTTTTTTGTGGGTAGTTTACAAAGTGCAGACCACCAGCGGTATCTAAGAAAAACAAAGTATAAACATGAAAATCCACAAGAAATGATTAATAATCAATGGCCTTAGTTGCATGTAATTAATTGTAGTTATCATTTTGACAAGAGAAAATAGCAGCCGAAAACGTTGACTTCTTTATTGTTGTTTTTAAAACAAAATGAAAAAGATGTTTTATATTCCAAGTCCAAGATATATGTAAGCAAAAAATGTGTATATATATATATATATGATTTCTTTGAGTGCATTCTACTCAATAACACATGATATCCCTTCAGAAAAAACCCTTTTCGCACCCAACATATGCGTCCAATCTCAATACCACTTTCAGTTCATGACCTAAGAGTTATAACATTCAAGAAAGATCAATCAATTGCCTTTTACTCAGAGAGAAAGAAAAGCAAAGTAAAAATCTTGAATTAATACTTTGCATGACTTACGAATGGAGGAATTTAAAATAACTTTCATCTTATATCATTAATAACACATGCAGTACACACACACATACACCATGTATATGATGAGTTCATGCAAATCAACAAAAGAACTAGAGAGAAAGAGAGAGAGAGAAGGAAATTAAATAAGGAACAAGAGTGAAATTCCACATTTGCAATACTAACCAGAAAATATAAACCCTTTAGCAGATAGAGAACAGAGAAATAGACAAAAGAATGAGGAAATATAAGGGGGGAAATGAAACCCTTGAAAGAATAAGTGTGTAATGAAGTACTATTGGGGGAAGAGGAGATCTATACTTAAGAATAGCAGAAAAGTGAGGGGAAAGAATAAATGGATAAATCAGGTGTTGGTTGAAATGTTGTTGTTGAGAAAGATATACAAATATATAGACAGAGACTTTAGCTAACTAGTTGTTTGTGTGATAAGCAGGTAGATACAAAAAGGAATGAAATTTATGATTTTGATAGAATATTTTTCCGATTTGGCCATTAAAGGAAAAGACTTATTTCCTCTGTTTTATTTTATATGACGGCATTTAATTAAGCATAAAATGAAAAAATATTTTTTTTTATTACACATAATAATTATTCTTAAAACATGTGATTTTAAAGATACCATAACGTTATAAAAGCATCATTAAATATAAAATAAAATTTTACAATAAAAAATTTTAATAGCAAGAAGCCATTTTAGAGCTATTAAGTAGGCGTTTGGACATAAGAATTGTAAAATTCAAAAAAATGGTGAAAACATTTTTCAAGTGAAAATAGTATTTGAAATTTAGAGTGGTGTTTGGACATAAATTTTGATTTGGGTTGTTTTTAAAGTTTTATGAGTGATTTTATGAACAAATGATCATTTCGTGCCCAAACGGGCACTAAGTCTATGCACTAATTATATAAATAACAGCTATGCAATCATGTTATTTTATAACATAATTACATATAAAATTAAATTGATTATCTACTAAAAATAACAATTATTACATAAGTTTTACAATATTGATTATGTAAATTACACTATTAACATATAGTATATAACTTAAATCCATAATTTATAGGACAAGCTAGATAACAAATTAAAATTTAATCTAAGAGAAGAATTTGTTAAGACTTAGGATGGGGTAGGGGGAGGGGTGGGGTAGGAGTTATTGTTTGTTGATGATTACGCGTGGGGTTGGCAGATAGAAGAAAGGTTTATTTGGACGGCGTGACAACAAATTTTTCACGCCACCGTTATATTATGCTCTAAGATTTTCCACTATAAATCCCTTTTCCTTTATATTTTTTTGTTTTAACAAATCTTTGTCTGGTCTATTCGTAATTCATTTCTTTAACGAGGTTTTATTTTGATACCCATGTATTTGTATATGCTTGTTTTAATTAACAAAGATAACAATAATATTGAAATTTCACCATAAATAATATAGGGAGAAGGGAAATTTTAGCATGAAGTTAGAATTTGGTAGCGAAATTGTTTGTAGCCCAAAAAGAAAAAGAAAAAAAAGAACAAGCAACAAAGGTGTGATAAGAATGTTAGGTTTCGTTAATCATTAATTAGATGTTTGGAGTTAAATTTTAAAAATGAAGTTTTTTTCTTTTAAGGAGCTTTTATCCCTAAATGAGTTTACTAAGCATGCGTTTGGTCATAAGTTTTGAAAGCTTTTCTCAAAAAGAAATTTTAAATATGTTTTTGTTTATAGAACTAATCTAGTTTTGAGAGATTTTAAAAACCAAAACTTCAAGATCCAAATCTAGCTTAAGATCTCCTTTTTGGCCAAATCATGATTATTTGGGACTTTTTAGCGAAAAAAATAAGTAATTTTTTAGTATGTCAAAACTTTCCCCAAAATCCATGTCCAAACATATTTTCAATTTCATGTCAAACTTCACCAATATTAACTTTTTCAAAATAGACTTGTGAATCTATGTCTAAACGGCCGTACACATGAAGTAGATCTGCTTATGGTTGAAGGAGCGGGATGGGACAAAATTAACGGGACGGGATGATATTTAAGCGGGGGGGGGGGGGGGGGGGACAAAAGGGACGAAATGGTCGTCTCATCTGTCCTGCTAACAAACGGGACATGACGGGATGAGACGTGACGAAACAGTACAGAACGGGTTCGTGGGCCGTAAGTGTAATTTTATAAAAAAAAGTCTAATTTTTTTTAAGATGACTAAGTTTTTAAAGTTTGCAACGACTAATTATTTAACAAACTTAAAATGTTAAAATTAAAATTAAAAAACTAAGTAAAGAATTATAAAATATTAAAGTAAAAGAGTTGTAATGAAATATTCGAGTAATTATAAAATTATAATAGAGCTATAATTTATTTAATATAATTTCAAAGTATTAAGTAACTAAGACAATTCATAAAAAAAATCAACGCTTACAGCCTTTTATTTTATTTAATAGAATTTTCAAATCTCAAACCTGTTATATCATCCATATCTTCCCATAAAACTTCTACCCTAGACTTACGAGCAATTTCATAACATGTTGTTTTATAGATTAGATCTAGCATAAGAATGTATGCTAGCTTGGCAGTCTTCAAAAGATTGTTGTTCATTTTCTTAAATTGCTAAATTCTCATAAATTTTACTAACAAGTCCCTTTGCACCTTTTAGTTTCAAAGATGGGTTAAGTAGAGTAGAAATTAAACAAACTTCGGGAATAGGAAAGAATAACTTTTAAAATTTTGAAATCATTTCATTAATGGTGGGTGCATATTATGCATTGCATAAGTTGGATTTGTTTTATACTTATCAAATACAACAGAAATCCTACAAATATACCATAAAAATTTGCTGGACAGGACAGGACGGAATGGAACGGAATAAGACGAGATAGCCGGGACATGCGGGATAGGCAGGATGGGAGGAGACGGGACGAGACGAAACGAAACGGGATAAACGAGACAAAATGATCGTCCCGTCCTATTTCGTATCCCGTTTAATATTAGCTCATCCCATTGGAAATGAAGTAGAACGGGACGAAACGGGGAAGGACGGGTCGCAGTACGGGACCGGGCCATAGATCTGCTCAATGTGAGTTTTGAATAGCAGATTATTAAACAGGAAATTAGAAACAAAAAACAAAAAGGAACAGCAAATCTGGTTCGATTTTCGTGTTTAATTTCTCTCCCCATAGTCGTTTTCTTTGTCTGTTTGGTGCGCCGCCCTTACAGTTACACAATTGGCAACAAAAGAACATCAACACCTGGAAGCCACGTGGATATCCATTTTTCCAATTTTATCATTTGTGGGGTAAGCCATCAAAATTTGTAATTAATGGTTAGAGCTAGTTAAGCTTAATTTAGCCTCATTTTCCAGGCTTGTTATCTAAATTGAAAGATTAATTAGGATGGATGTTTAAGTGAAAATAGTTACAGATAACATATCCAGTTAATTATCTTAGCTCATGCAAGCATAATCACAATAATAAAGAAAATAAAATATAGAAGTGAAACTCACGGAAAAGTAAGTGAAAATAGTTAGTGCAAGTAAAATTATATGACACATTTTGCTTGCTTGGACATTTTGAAAACATATTCAATATCGGAGAAATTTAGAGAGAGAAAGTAGAGAGAAGGGAGAGCACCCGGAAGAGTCTCGAAGAGACTCAGATTTTTATCAAAGAAAAATGACCCCTTAGGTCTGTCCAAATGACCCCAAAGACTATATATCAAATATAGCCTTTGCAAATGTAGCCTAATCAATTACAGAAATAGTCTATTTACACATATAGCCTAACTACAGAAAATAAGCTAATTACAAGAATAGCCTAATTACATAAGTAGCCTATTAGGCTCAGATATGACTCCCTTATTGACCCTTACCGGTCTAAAGTGGGTTTATCGTCATCGCCTATATACATCTCAACATCCCCCCTCAAGTTGAAGGGGGGAAACCACCATCAACTTGGACAAAAGAGGAGAGAGAGCAGTCCCAAATAAAGCCTTGGTCAATAGATCAGCCAGCTGCCGAGAAGTAGAAACATGGGAAAGCTTGAGGAAACCATTGTGTAACAAAGTGCGAACATAATGACAATCCACCTCAATATGCTTAGTACGCTCATGGAAAACAGGGTTATTAGCAATGTGAACAGCAGCCTGACTATCACAAAAAACAGAAATAGGAGAAGGAACAGATACCCCAAGATCAGCAAATAAGCGAGAGAGCCAAGATAATTCAGCTGTAACCTTGCTTAAAGCCCTGTACTCAGCTTCAGCAGATGAAAGAGAGACAACTGGTTGTTTTTTTGATTTCCAACTGATCAGACTACCACCCAACAACATACAAAAACCAGTAACAGACCGTCTAATGTCAGGACAAGCTGCCCAGTCACTGTCAGAGTACCCAGTCACAGAATAATCAGCAACATCAGAGTAAAAGAGACCCAAAGATGGAGTGCCTTTAAGATACCTCAAAACATGCATAGCAGCAGACATATGGGGAACTCTTGGGCATTTAAGATATTGACTCAGATGTTGCACGGCAAAGCATATATCAGGTCGAGTATGGGTTAAGAACAATAATGTGCCAACAAGACTCCTGAACTGGTCAGGAGCGGGCAAAATATCACCAGAATCAGCATGTAGTTTGAGAGAAATGTCCAGAGGGGAGACAACAGGGGAAACAGAGACACAGTCAAAAGCAAGCAACAAATCAGTAACATATTTATGCTGATTCAGATGTATCCCACCAGGGACATGCTTAACCTCAAGACCCAAAAAATAATGCAATGACCCCAAATCCTTGATTTTGAAAGTATCATCCAAGAAGGCTTTTAAGGCAGCAATCTCATCACAGTCATGCCCAGTTACAATAATGTCATCAACATACACAGCAACCACAACAAGGGAATCAGGAGTACCTTTTAAAAATAAAGAATAATCATTCAAAGAGTGCCTGTAAGCTCTGGAATGAAGAGCAGATGACAGTTTAGCATACCACTGCCTGGAGGCCTGCCTGAGCCCATACAAAGATTTCTTTAGTTTGCAAACCAAAGGAAGAGAAGAAGAAGAAGTAGAAGAAGAAGAGGGAGAAACAGAATCAGATACCACCAAACCTGGAGGAAGTTTCATGTACACTTCCTCATCCAAATCACCATGAAGGAAAGCATTGTTAACATCAAGCTGATACAGTGGCCAGTGGTTCTTAACAGCCACTAAAATAATGCATTTCACTGAAGTCATCTTGACAACAGGAGAAAATGTGTCTGTAAAGTCCACACCCTCAACCTGTGTATCACCTCGAATAACCAACCTTGCCTTATATCTCTCAATAGAACCATCAGATTTATATTTGATTTTGTAAACCCACTTACAGCCAATAGGTTTCTTGCCTGGAGGAAGATGCACAATGTCCCAAGTGTGGTTAGCATCCAATGCATCAAATTCCTTTCTCATGGCATCCTGCCAAGCTGGTACAGATGCAGCTTGAGAGTAATACATGGGTTCAGATTCCAAATTGGAGGAAGAAGAGCCAGAGAAGGCTGGAAGCTGGCAAACATAATCTTTGAGGTAAGAAGGGGGATTGTGGTGTCTAGTGGATTTTCTGGGCATGGGAAGAGGCTGAGAAACAGGTAAATCAGGAGGAGAAACAGTAGGATTAAAAAAAGGGGAAGGAATGAATACAGGAGAGGTAGGAGAAGAACTAGAGGGAGAAGAAGGGGTAGAATCACTGGAAGATGGTAATATAAAAGATTGTTCAAGGATGTCATCAGAAAGGGAAATAGGTGGAGGAGGAGAGGAAGATGAAGGTGCAGATTTAAAGGGAAAATGGGTTTCATGAAAGACAACATCTCGAGAGACAAAGCATTTCTTAGAATTCAAATCATACAGTTTGTAACCTTTCTTACCAAAAGGGTAACCAATAAAAACACAAGAGTGAGCTCTAGACTTCAGTTTGTCCCTTTGAGGGATAGGGACAGCAGCATAAGCTAGACAACCAAAAACCCTTAGGTGAGAATAGGAAGGAAGAGAACCATGTAACAATTCATGAGGTGATTTATAGTGAAGAACTCTAGATGGTAATCTATTAATGATGTAAGTGGCAGTTAACAAACAATCTCCCCAAAAAGATATAGGCAAACCAGACTGGAAAAGAAGAGCTCTGCAAGTTTCAAGTAGAGATCTGTGCTTTCTTTCAACAACCCCATTCTGTTGAGGGGAATGAGGACAGGTTGTTTGATGCACAATCCCAAGTTCACTAAAAAAGGAAATCCCTTCTGCACTGGAACCCAGTTCCAGGGCATTATCACTCCTGACAACCTGGACCATGGAATGGAACTGGGTCTGAACATAGGAAATAAAGGATTTAAGCAGAGGGAAGGCATTACTTTTAGAGCCCATTAGGTGTGTCCAGGTGGCCCTAGAAAAATCATCAACTATGGTGAGAAAGTACTTACTACCAAGAGAAGTGGAAGTATGATAAGGGCCCCAAGTATCTACATGGATAAGTTGGAAGGGTTTAGTAGTACTAATGCTACTATCAGGGAAAGGCAGTCTGGTTTGTTTTGCCATAGGACAAATAGAACAAGGAAAAGGTTGTTTAGCAGCAAAAGAAAAAAGGTAAACCAGAAACATGTTTCATATTAGCAAAGGAAGTGTGAGCTAATCTCAAATGCCAAATATAGTTCATATCAGCATTAGCAGCATTATTACAACTGGAAGATTGCACAATTGAGCTAAAATGTTTGCTATCAGAAACAACTTCATCATTACAAACATTTGAAACACTATGCTCAAAAGTAAAAGAGGGCTTGGAAGAGGCAGAAGGGGAAGGAGGTGACCAAGAGTACTTGTACAGACCAGCCTCCTCTTTACCAAGATCCAGAAGCCTCTTCAGAGAAAGGTCCTGTAACAGGTAAAGGAGACATGAGGTTGGTGTGAACAGAACCAAGCAATTCAATTGTTTCATCAACTTATGAACAGAAATCAAATTATGTTTGAAGGAAGGGACCAAGAGCACATTGTGAAGAGTAAGAGAAGAGGTCAATGCAAATGATCCTGTACAAGTTACCTTTACTTTATAACCATTGGGAAGGGAAACCAGGTAAGGGATAGCTAAGGGTATAATATAAAAAAGTAGATTTTTATCATAAGTCATATGATTGGAAGCTCCTGAATCAATGATCCAGGTAGTAGAATTTATGTTTGTAAGCATGCACAATTTGGAATCAGAAACAAGACTCTCAGACATCATAGTACCAGCAAAATTAGCAGAACACATGGGAGAAGGAGCTTGATTACTAGAATCCTTTGAAAGAGTCTGTTGAATCAAATTCACAATCTGATCACATTGTTGTCTGCTCAACCCTGGTATCACAGGTTGACTGGCAATAGGATCCCCTAGAGGAACAGACAGACTTGAGTTTCCTGTATCATCAGACACATAATCAGGACTAGTAGAAAGATGAGCAGCTGCAGATTTCCTTCCCTTGGTGTAAGAGTTGTTTTGAGGAAAACCATGGAGTTTGAAACACTTATCAATTAAGTGTCCAGACTTCTTGCAATATCTGCAAAATAAGTTTCCTTTGTTTTGCTCAAAGTTGACTCTAGGTCTAAAATTAGAACCAGTCAATTTACCCTGGTTGAACCCAGCAGGAGGCCTGTCAGCGTGAACATTAAAAGACATAGAGTCTGGGCTGATATGAGAGACAAACTTGACTTGTCTCTGTTTTTCATCATTGAGCACAATATTATAAACATTGTCAAGGGAAGGAAATTGCTGCATCATTAACAAATTACTCCTTACTCCCAAATATGTCTCATTCAATCCCATAAGGAACTGATAAATCTTGTTTTCATCATCTTCCTCAATAATACCATTCTTGGCAGCACAAGTGCACCTCTGTCCATGGTTTGGGCACATTGTCCCCAATTCATCCCACAAACTTTTGAGTTTGTTGAAGTATGAGGCTATATCAAGGGAGCCTTGGGATGTCTGAGAAAGTTCCCTTTTAAGCTCAAAGATTTTGGTTTTATTAGGGGTACCATATCTTTTCTCAAGTTGAGACCACATGCTTTGAGCAGTGTCAGAATATTGAACGCTATCAGCTATTTGAGGTGACACAGAAGAAGTTAACCATGACATAACTAGCATGTTACATCTATCCCACAATCTCTGTTGGCTCACATTATTGCTAGGTCGGGAAAAGGAACCATCAATGAAACAAATTTTATTTTTAGCAGATAAAGCCATAGTCATCTTACGTTTCCATCCTCCACAACCACTACCTGAGAAAGGAGTGGAAACAAGGCATGCACCAGGTACATCAGAAGAATACACAAACAAAGGACTGGAAGGATCGATAGAACCAGAGTTACCACCAAAACCACCAGCATTCATGTTAGCAGCCATGCTCAAATGAATTAAACCTTTGCAAATATCACCAAAATCAATATTCACAATCTATACAATCAGTACTTACAACTCAAAGAGGTTATTCACAGCTAGAATCAAACAATCACACACACAGTCAAAGAATCACAACCAAAGAATAGGAACGAGGTTACCGTCCTTCTTCGCAACCGGAGAAGATCGGCCTTTAACAACAGATAAAACCCTAGGTATGAACCCTAGGAGTAACCGTCAAAACTTTACCGCAAATATCGTCAATGATGTCGTAACAGCACCGACAATAACCAAAACCTCAGCAAAATGAGTATCAAACCACCGGATGGCAATCAAACAACCGATTTGACCACCAGAAAACCCTAGAGGTTGAAAAACTCACCGGAAAATCTCCGAAAATTTCACAATAAACGATTGAACCGTTCAATAGAGAAGGAACAGTCATAGATCGTGAAGGTAAAGACTCGGAAGAACCCTAATAGGGTCAAAAACATCATCGATCTTTCGATCTCAGAAAAACCTCGAATTTCTGATCAGAAAATGGTTCAAATGAACCATTGATTCACACAAGAGCATCATCGGATCATTATACAGGCTCTGATACCATGAAAACATGCTCAATATCGGAGAAATTTAGAGAGAGAAAGTAGAGAGAAGGGAGAGCACCCGGAAGAGTCTCGAAGAGACTCAGATTTTTATCAAAGAAAAATGACCCCTTAGGTCTGTCCAAATGACCCCAAAGGCTATATATCAAATATAGCCTTTGCAAATGTAGTCTAATCAATTACAGAAATAGTCTATTTACACATATAGCCTAACTACAGAAAATAAGCTAATTACAAGAATAGCCTAATTACATAAGTAGCCTATTAGGCTCAGATATGACTCCCTTATTGACCCTTACCGATCTAAAGTGGGTTTATCGTCATCGCCTATATACATCTCAACACATTTCTTTCAACGAACAAAAACAGATAGTTCACTCCACAAAATAAATTTAATTAACTTATCTTCTAGCAAAAAAGGACATGTGTGAAAAAACCCAGAAGCGGCAGAGTCACTTTTTACCACTGTTTTTTTTTAACTTACTTTATGGATCAACAATGAACTTGTGATTCACACATATTTCTCAATTAAATATTAAAGTGAGTTTTTTAAATCCTATTTTCGTGGGTACCTTTTAGTTTGTAGACCTTGAGTACAGTTAAAAAGAAGATCTCAAAAACTGGCAGTTTTAAAGAATAATAAAATAAGATCAGGGTGAAATTTAGGCCACGCAACTAGAAATTCAAGAAAGATTAATTAGAAAAAAGTGTAAGCCAAGCATGGGAATAAATACCAAATATGGGGAACATAGAACTCTATAAATTTTCTAAGGGTCATATCTTCTAGATGCCCCTTTGCCTTCTGTTCAAGGTTTGTAGTGCCGGGATATATTCTTAATTAGGTCTTTAAAATAATGAATCTATTATTAATTCTAATGAAAAAAAAATTCGGAAATTTTTAGTGGATAATTAAATATAACTACCTTATTGAAAATGAAGGCTCTGTATGGGTCAAAACTTGACGTTATGTTAACGAATGAGACCGACGTATTTATTAAAGCCTATTTATGATTAATAAATGGTATGACCATTTATCAACAAGATTATCGTGCAGTTACTCGATTTGACAACTAAGGCCACGGCTCGACCGTCCTCATAACGACGTCCCCTCAATGTGGTCTCAACCCCTTGGCACCAGCTGGTAGATCTCCTAGCTATAAATACTAAGAGAAAGAACCTTAAAAAAAGGGCTGCTTCTTCTTCTTTACATCTACTTCGAAAAGAAGGGATAATACATTATTGTAAGGCTCTGAACCTCTCTATGGAGTGGCAGACCAAACCAATATCATTAATAAAAGATCTTCACCCTCCTCACTTTAACTTATAACTATTGTCTTTTGTATCTTACTCATTTGGTCATTTGGTTAATTACGATCTGCTATGATTGGCCCTCCATTTATTTTGATTGATTTTATGCTTATAAAGTGTATAAAAACTTTGAGCAAAACAATTTGGCGCCGTCTGTGGGGATTTCAAAGCAGAATCGAGTAGTTCATCCTTAGACCAAAAAGGGAAAGAAAACAATCCAGCTTGAACAAGCCAACGCGGCATGTCGGATTAGAGGGAGTCAAAAGCCTCGAGATAAGCTTGCTTCCACATCCCGCGTCTCCGAGCAAGAGGAAGAAGAATAAGAAAATCCCCCATTCCTACGGGAAAAATGTGCATAAGGCACCTCGATCCCAGCTTGAAAGCATCTCGAACTAGATCTGCAACGGGGTGACCTGTGCGAACCAGTCGAGAAAACTCCAAACACAAGTTGCGTGAAATACAAAATCATAATCGAATCCCAACACCCAACGAAGCGGGTTATAGGGGAGAAGCAAAAAGGTTCAACTACTGTTGAACGTCAACTCAGGCTACGCGCTTTCACAAAAATAGTTCAACTACGGTTGAACCAGGACTCAGGCTATGAGCCATCGACTTCAAAATCACAAAGGTTCAACTATGGTTGAACGTTAGATCAGGCTACACGCCTTCGCCCAAAAAGTTAAACTACAGTTGAACCGGGACTCAGGCTATGTGCCTTCGACTTCAAAAATTACAATGGTTCAACTACAGCTGAACGTCAACTCAGGCTACGCGCCTTCACCCAAAAGTTCAACTACGATTGAATTGGGACTCAAACTATGTTCCTTCGACTTCAAAAATTATAAAGGTTGAACTACGGTTGAAAGTCAGCTCAGGCTACGCGGCTTCGCCCAAAAAGTTCAACTACGGTTGAATCGGGACTCGGGCTATGTGCCTTCGACTTCAAAAATTAAAAGGTTAAACTACGATTGAACATCAACTTACGCTACACGCCTTCACCCAAAAAGCTTAACTACTGTTGAACCGGGACACATGCTATGTGCCTTCGACTTCAAAAGTTACAAAGGTTCAACTACGGTTGAACGTCAACTCATGCTACGCGCCTTCACCCAAAAAGTTCAACTACGGTTGAACAAGGACTCAGGCTATGTGCCTTCGACTTCAAAAATTACAAAGGTTCAACTACGGTTGAAAGTCAGCTTAGGCTACGCGCCTTCGCCCAAAAAGTTTAATTACGGTTAAATCGGGACTCACGCTATGTGCCTTCGACTTCGGAATTTACAAAGGTTCAACTACGGTTGAACGTCAACTCATGCTACGCGCCTTCACCCAAAAAGTTCAACTATAGTTGAACCGGGACTCAAGGGATGTGCCATCGACTTTAAAATTTTTAAAGGATCAACTACGATTGAACATCAACTCAGGCTACACGCCTTCCCCCAAAAAGTTCAATTACGGTTGAACCGGGACTCAGGCTATGTGCCTTTGACTTCAAAAATTATAAAGGTTCAACTACGGTTGAACGTCAACTCAAGCTACGCGCCTTCACCCAAAAAGTTCAACTACGGTTGAACCGGGACTCACGCTATGTGCCTTCGACTTCAAAAATTACAAAGGTTCAACTACGGTTGAACGTCAACTCATGCTACGCGCCTTCACCCAAAAAGTTAACTATGGTTGAACCGGGACTCAGGCTATGTGCCTTCGACTTCAAAAATTACAAAGGTTCAACTACGGTTGAAAGTCAGCTCAGGCTACGGGCCTTCGCCCATAAAGTTTAACAACGGTTAAATCAGGACTCAGGCTATGTGCCTACGGCTTCAAAAATTACAAAGGTTTAACTACGGTTGAACGTCAACTCAGGCTACGCGACTTCACCCAAAAAGTTCAACTACGGCTGAACCGGGACTCAGGCTATGTGCCTTCGACTTCAAAAATTACAAAGGTTCAACTACGGTTGAAAGTCAGCTCAGGCTACGGGCCTTCGCCCATAAAGTTTAACAACGGTTAAATCAGGACTCAGGCTATGTGCCTACGGCTTCAAAAATTACAAAGGTTTAACTACGGTTGAACGTCAACTCAGGCTACGCGACTTCACCCAAAAAGTTCAACTACGGCTGAACCGGGACTCAGGCTATGTGCTTTCGACTTTAAAATTACAAAGCTTTAACTACGATTGAACGTCAATTCAGGCTACGCGCCTTCCCCCAAAAAGTTCAACTACGATTGAACCGAGACTCAGGCTATGTGCCTTCGACTTCAAAAATTATAAATGTTCACTTACGGTTGAACGTCAACTCAGGCTACGCGCCTTCACCCAAAAAGTTCAACTACAGTTGAACCGGGACCCAGGCTATGTGCCTTCGACTTCAAAAATTACAAAGGTTCAACTACGGTTGAACGTCAGCTCAGGATACGCACCTTCACCAAAAAGTTCAACTACGGTTGAACCGGGACTCAGGATATGTGCCTTCGACTTCAAAAATTACAAAGGTTCAACTACGGTTGAACGTTAGCTCAGGCTATGTGCCTTCGACTTCAAAAATTACAAAGGGTCAACAACGGTTGAACGTCAGCTTAGGCTACATGCCTTCACCCAAAAAGTTCAAATACGGTCGAACTGAGACTCAGACTATGTGCCTTTGACCTAATAAATTACGAAAGTTCAACTGTGACTCAGACCAGAACTCAGGCCAAGTGCCCCCGCCATTATGAATTACATAAGAATCCAATTATAACTTGAACCATGACTAAGGCAACATGCCTCCGTCACGAATGCCACAAGCTCAACCACGGACAAACCAAAGCCTGGAACACACGTCCCCAAGGCCATGAGCCAGGCTGCAACTAGGCGAGGATGAGAGCTCCCAAATGTCCAAACACCGACGAACCGCAGGTCGGGTCAAGCTCCCCCGCCATTCAAGTAAGTACGAATAACTTAAAACTAAAATGTCGGCCCGCATAAAGTTCAGCCCATGTCTAACTTCAAGGCTATGTTTTTCGTCACCACGGCCAGTAGTTCGACTAAGCTCGAACTGGGACTAAGGCTATCTGCCGCCACTACCCAAACACGGCTATAATCAAGTCTCGTCACGTAGAGGAAGGTGACGACCAAAAGTGTCTATCTATGGCCAAGGCCATCTTCATCAATCGCCCCCTAAGGCAAAGGGTCGATTATACAATGGTTGAAACCACCTAACAGTTCGAGACTATTAACATGCTCACTGGAGAAACTCTAAAACAAGGCCTTATTAAACGGGCACAAAAAAAGAAACACACGAAATTGATATAAAACAAACAGAAAATAAGAAATTATATTTACAATATTTACACGCGGTTACCCCCAACTACATTGGCCCAGAGCCGGCAAAAAAATAAAAAATAAAAAGAGAACGAAAACTAAACAAACATTACAAATCTTTCCATTTGTTCACTCGGCACCCCCTTCAACATATCAGCACCCTCGGCGCCATCATCACCCCCAGGTGTAGACAGGTCAAAACCGCAGTCGAGGCGGGCTTCACGGTCCTTTTGGCGTGCCTCCTCATAAGTGGCCTCGGACACGACGTCGGCTTCCCACAACCTCCTGTACACATCGAGCTGGGCCTCAACATACGTCCAAAGCTCACAAGCAGGACCAAAAGAAGCGGCCTGATCCCTCAGGCGCCGATTCTCGACCTCCAAGTCCGCAATCCGGTCCACTGCAGCACGAGCATTCCGCTCAAGACAGTAATGCGCTCCTCCAATGATCGCTCTCGGAATGTAGCGGCGGCCCTCTCTAACCTGCGCTCTCTTTCTTGAGCACGGTTGGCCGCCTGCAATGTTTCAACCCTCACCAGGGCATCCTCTGCCTGCTTCCTTAAAGCGACACCATCTGTCTCTAGAGCTTCCACCTGCCTAGTGAAAGCTTCAGCGGCCTCTTCTGCAGCAACCTGATTTTGACGCTCCCTCTCAGTAGTCGCCCTTTTCTCAGCGTCCACCTCCTCGCTCTTCTGGTGAAGCTGCCCCTCAAGAAAAGAAGGAGTACCCTTGGTGGTCGACGTGTACCCTCTCGCCTCTCCTAGCCAGGATGATGTCGGCAAAGCGAGGAATATCGCACTAGTCCTTCAGCTGGGCCATGCCAACCTCCTCAATCAGTGGAGCTTCATCCACTTGGTCCTCTCCCTCGGGGTTAGAGAAGTCAGTCGTCGGACCGCGAGGCAGAGAAAGGATGTCAGTCACCGACGGGAACCGGTCAACATTCGGCAAATCGGTGGTTCTCACCGCCATAGATGAGCCCTCAGCCGTCGTAACCATCGCCAGAGCAATATCAGAACGAGAACTGCATGTCATTGTCGATATAATGAAGGAAAATAGGCGAACGTCACCGGAAAAGCAAGAAAAGATGAGAATATGATGATAAACGACAAAGAACGGAGCAACAGAGAGCAAAAAGACAATTTGATTTCTGAGCAAGAAGGGCTATCTCTCTCAGAATTTCACTTAGACGAATATCAGGAAAGTAAGAACTGAACAATGCAACCCCCTATCTATAGACGAAGCATCGATGACCATCACGAATCTCAAATGTCACCATTAACTACCTAACCATCCGCAAAACGGTTCAGGCCTACAGTAACGGCCACCATTATGACAGATGCCACGGAACGGTTATCCAACCATCAATCGGCACGTCTCCCATTAAACGGTTATAACGGCCCCAAGACACCATGAGCACGCCCCATGCGTCGCCCTGCATATGACGTCCCCCTTATACGCGGTAAGCGTGATCGTATTCTCTTCAGGTGCATATGATCGGCAATGGCCATCTCCAATTGAATGAAAGGGCTACGACCACCGTTTTTACATGGCCAAGGCCATCATTTTTATATGGCTACGAACACCGTTTTTACATGGCTAAGGCCATCAGGCTACGACCATCATTTTTACATGGCTAAGGCCATCAGGCTACGACCATCATTTTTACATGGCTAAGGCCATCAGGCCACGACCATCTCCAAAATAAAAATGGCCACGGCCATCTTCAAAGTAAAAGTGGCTACGGCCATCTCCGAAGTAAAAATGGTTCCCCAAAGTATAAATGGCTACGGCCATCCCCAAAGTATAAATGGCTACGGCCATCTCCAAAGAATAAAAGGCTACGACCATCTCTAAAGTATGAATGGCTACGGCCATCCCCACAGAATAAAGGGCTACGACCGTCCCCAACTCGTAAACAACTATGGTTATCGGCAGAATCCACTTATCGAGCTCGTCCAGGACACGACCTCAACAAGCGGAGGGACTATCCGTATGGGTCAAAACTTGACTCCATGTTAACGAATGAGACCGACGCATTTATTAAAGCCTATTTGTGATTAATAAATGGTATGACCATTTATCAACAAGATTATCGTGCAGTTAATTGATTTGACAACTAAGGCCACGGCCCGGCCGTCCTCATAAGGGCGTCCCCTCAATGTGGTCCCAACCCCTTGGCACCAGCTGGCAGATCTCCTAACTATAAATACTAAGAGAAAGAACCCTAAAAAAAGGTTGCTTCTTCTTCTTCACATCTACTTCGAAAAGAAGGGATAATACATTATTGTAAGGCTCTGAATCTCTCTATGGAGCAGCAGACTAAACCAATATCATTAATAAAAGATCTTCACCCTCCTCCCTTAACTTATAACTTTTGTCTCTTGTATCTTACTCATTTGGTCTTTTGATTTATTACGATCTGCTATGATTGGCCTCCATTTATTTTGATCGTTTTATGCTTATAAAGTGTGCGAAAATTTTGAGCAAAACAGGCTCCATAGCAGAACCGAAAGAGACAAAAGGAATGGACCCAAGTCTCCTACCAATGGATGTTAAGTACTATCAAACACAATCTAAGATTATTATCATTGCAATCTTACATACCGACCTCTACTTTTCTTCTATTCCATCCTTAATAGGACCTTTCTCCTCTTACCTAGATTTTGATTAATATATAAAAGTATGGTGGATTATTATTAATCATGTCACCTTGAAAAGGACACATAATTAAATAGTGACAAAAATAAACAAGTCACCATCATGGGAATTAAGCAAATCTACTAAAAACAACTTACAAAATTTATTATAACGTGGAATTCGTTGTCTTTAGTAGATTTGCTTAATTTGTTGTTTTATATACTACATTTTGAGGAAATTTTGGGTCGAACATATTTATGACTTTCGAAGTCATAATGAATGACTATATGTGATAATGAAATATTTAAAAAATTAGGTAATTAAGTGGACAGTGCATGAATTTCAAAAATGACTGCCAGACGTTGTAATGGAGTGGAAAAGCTTCTAGAGTAAAGAGAGAAGGGAAAAATAAAATTATTAGGAGCATGATTAGAAAATCAGAAACTAATAATATGTTTTTGCCTCCCAAAATTTAAATAGGAAATAGACAGACTGGCCAAAAAAGATGTCCCACGTAATTATGTTTAATTTTCCTGAAATCCATGGTATGTTCAAACCTTAAAACGCAAATATCTCCGACTATTGCCCCACTAAATATGATACTGTTAGTTGAATATTTCCTCACACTGTGGACCTTCTGTTTATTTTACTAATTTTTTTCAGCAGTATTCTACATTAAAATATGCTTCTTTGACCCTTTACTAGTTTGAGAGGTTCATATAAAATAAAGTGTGGCTTATTTTGCGTCAAGAAGATGCTTCTCTTAAGTCTTAACGCCTTGCTAAAGATTAATTAGGTATAAACTAATCTTGGTTAAGATTTGCAACTAATACCAAACATTAACTTTCTTAAGGAATTAAGAAACCATGAAATGAGAACAGTTGAAAAGATTTTCGTTCTCAATCTCTGTGCTTCGTAGGGTTTTCCCCCAAGGTTTACAACTTTACATCATAGAATGATACTTGATCAAGATAATTATATTTGATAACTTACGGGGAAATTTCATTTTGCAGTCTATTATAAATGTTACGTTAGTGTTATGATTTTCTTTCGCAGGAGATCCGTAAAAATAACACAAAAAATATCTGAAAAGAAACATATGAAATTTTGTCGGATCATTTTGTTTGATTTTTCTATAAAGTTCGAAATCCTGAAATAGAACACAAGAATGTTGTATGTTTCCTATGTGTTTTGTTTCATAAATGTAAAAAGAAGGAACAATCACTTATGTGACTATGACTTATCAAAGGCATGAGAACCTTATAGCTCCTATTTAGTTGAAGTGTATTGATGTGAACGCTTCTCCAGCCGCCAATTCCCAAAAATAAAATGATCACCTTAATTAATTACAGATATAATTATACTCGGTTAATGATCACATGATTTTCGCGACATGTTTTGTGGGCATTCTTGAGCTCTAATTGTGTATGGCAAGATAAGAATTGAGGATGCTGAAAAGTATATTATGTTACACCAAACATGGTAATTTAATATAAGAACTAGCAGTTACAAACTAAATTGAGAATGTACACTTTCTATGGTAAAATTTAAAAGTTTTTTTCGTTTCTTTCTTAAATTCTGTATTCAATCAAATTCGTTTACTTAAAATGAATCGAATGGAGTATGAGATAACAATATTAAATAATAAAAATTTATATGCAAGACACATAATATGTGTCTATTCGTTTAATTTGGTGCAAAAACCGTATAAATTCTTTCCGATTCTAAAATAACCCTAGTACCACCAATTTTATAAAGCCTTTCTCTTATTTTAGGTTGTCTTGTGGGTGGGGTAGGGGCAAGAGGGGATGGGATTGCTTTGGCCAATAACAAGCAGCAATAGTGTAAACTAAGCAAGTGGGACGGTTTGTAGGCCTGTGGAAGTTTTGCTGAACTAACCTGCCCCTTACCCTAAATTTTCTAACATTGATCGCATGTCAAGAGAGGTAGTAAGTTCGAGTCTTCCCAAGAGCAACACTTTGATGGTAAGCAATCCCCACTTTCAACTGAGAGGTTGTAAGTTCGAGTCTCCCCAAGAGCAATGTGGGAAGTTTTTGGAGGGAAGGATACCGGGGGTCTATTTGGAAACAACCTCTCTACCCCATGATAGGGGTAAGGTCTGTGTACATACTACCCTCTTCAGACCCCACTAAGTGGGATTATACTGGGTTGTTGTTGTTGTTGTTAATCGCATGTCAAATTACAAATCCCAGTATCTCAACATTAAATACATCAAGAAAGCCACTCTTCACTCCCCAGAGGAAATGAAGTTTCATCAGTGAAACCTGTAAGTGTATAATTAATTTTTTGAGTGAAAGTATCTATATAAACTGATAGATTAGAGCCAGAGTCTTTGCATTAATTATCATATTAATATAAACTAACTTATTTCGTGACAAGTAACTTTTTACGACTTATTAAAGCAAGGATCTATTTTTACTATTAATTTGTAAAACTTAACTAGGGTTGGAGCAAGACATGCATATATATAGATATATACTGGAGTGGTGTGGTGGCACGTTGCAGGGGCGGTGCTAATGTTTGGTACTAATAATTTTGATCCAAATCCATTATTTGTAATAAGAAACTTATTAAATATATATAAATTTTTAGTTTAAAACACAATAAATTAAAATGATTAGAATCTTGAACGCATGCGGGCCTAATAGGGTAGGAGTGTATTGGCAACTAAACTTGGAAAGGACTTAACAAGGTCCTAGAGAAGAATCTAAAGGGGGGACAACTGAAAAGGATGGAGGGTTATTTTAAGTAGGGATGAAAATGACATGTCTCCACACAAAACCCATGTTCTTCTCTTTCTATTTTCATCAGATATATCATACTACTATATATAGTTTGATGATTACTTTCCAAGTCTTGTTCCATTTTGTCTCTTTCTTGTTCCTCTGTTTTTTTCTTTTTGTTTTTGTTTACCATTTAATTAGAACAGTTGTGATCTTCTGAGGCTGTAATGTTTGGACCAGCAATAAAATACTAATGCCATGCTATTTCTGATCCTTTCCCTTTTTTTATTCGTACAGTTTGCACTTTTCCAGTAATATACTTGTACTTTTTTATTCTTACAGTATTATTTTTTCTTTTTTTCGCTGTTTTTGTAATTAGTCTGTTAGCTGTTGCTTGCGTTGAAAGCTAGAAGAAGGCAGGATATGATCATCTGACAGCAGAAAAGTAGTATTTGTTCTTCTCATATGATTGATTAAATTATGTTATCAAATTTGTTTTTCTCTATATGGTGTAAATACTTTCCTTCTGAATGCTGAGTAGGCTAGCATTTAACTACAGATATTTTCTACAGTTTGAATAACTTGCCATGATATTCCATAATGACTGGTTATGGAAAAACGGAAAGGTTAGGAATGGAGCTAGCCTAGGTATGATAGCAACAACAACAACCCAGTATAATCTCACTTAATAGGGGTTTGGGGAGGGTAGTATGTACACAGACTTTACCCCTACCCTTGGGTAGAGAGGCTGTTTCCAAATAGAAACCCGGCATCCTTCCCTCCAAGAACTTCTCACCTTGCTCTTGGAGAGACTCGAACTCACAACCTCTCCATTTTAAGTGGTGGTTGCTTACCATCAGTGCAACCCCTCTTGTCTAGCCTAGGTATGATAGCATGCAGTAAAAATAGTAAAATTTGTGTCTGCATGGGCTAATTAATTATTTCTTGAACATTACTTTCACTCCAAAAATATATATTATAACGATCGAGATCATAATAAGAATCATAATAACTTGACTATTATGTTTTTGTTCTTCCACAAGAGTCTTCGCTGAAAATGCAGGGGCGGAACTAGGTGGATAGAAACGGGTCAGTTCGCTAAAAATTATATTTTTTTAAAAATAATTAAGGTTAGCTGTTTATTTCATGTATGTATATTAGATATTGAATCTCCTTAGCTTCTTGGCATATTTGGTATTTACGTTTTTTTATTTTCTGAATGCACTTGATGAAAATTCTACTTCCGCCCTTATATATTCTCCAATTTACAAAATGGTTATCTAACATCAGCTACAACTTGAAGTCGTTTCCTTATGAAATGTTTATAGTGTTCTTATAAGACTGTATATTTACTTGCAATTCTCACTGTATTATTATTTCCTCAAAGATGGCACAATTTAATTTGACAGTCAAGAAACAATAATCTAAGTCGCAATGTACGAATTCGAATCTCAATAGTCATGTGCTCAGCTACTCATCTCTCATGGTTGCTGTTGTCCAGTTAAATCTTCCCTGCTTCTTGTTAAGTGTTATGTTAAAAAGAATCAAAAAATAATGCGATTATTTTTTTCTTCTTTCTTTACTAAAAATATACGTAAATAATGCAGGATGAAGTTGCGATCAGCTCATATTTCTGTGACAAACTAAGCATACTTTTTGTTTAACCTCCAATTTAGATCGCAGTAGAGAAATATATTCATATTTACCCGTAAAACGGTACACTTGAATTTATATGTGGTTTATAAATAAGTGAATCCACTTGATCCTAAGATGATAAACAAATTAGGCAAAAATATATGACTTAGCATTAAAATCGAGATAAAACAGTAGAAATCTTGATTCCGGGAGTAGGACTTCCGGAGGCAGTAGTAACAGTATAAATAAGCAAGAAGATATTGTACTTTGAACAACGTATGTTATATTCTCGTATGGAAATTCGTGTCCCTTACAATGGTTCTAGAGCTCACTATCTATAATTGCACCTAGGGAATAAGGTCCTAGGATCAAGCCCCTTAAACGACAATTACGAGGGCCATGAAAGAATGTGTAACAGTAGGCAGTGAATGCCAAATGTTTTTGTAATGATCCATATTCTTAATGCTATAGAATATTCTCCATTAAATGCTACTGAGTGATACGCATTTACTTCACTCTTATGAATACCATTCTCTTCGGTAACAAATGAGATTGTTGCCTTCAAACCTGATTGTTTTTTGTCTTCGGCTCCACGTATCTCTTTATCATGCGAGCATTTAACTTGAATATATTTTACCATATACAGATAGCCTCCCTACTTTTCAATTACATAACATTGTGTCATCGGGAACACTACAAGAAAAAGCCTTATTTACGACCAACTTTTAGGGACGAGTAAATAATCTCGTCACTAATAATATATGTATTGGAACAAGATTATATTGTGGTCCTTAATTCTTTATTTTTTTGCGAAGGTAATAAATTTGGTCCCTAAAAAAATAGTAGTTGGTCCCAATTGTAATTGAGAGGCAAAAGTGTGAGATCCCGTCAAATCTAATACTAAAATATTAATTTTATTTTAAAAGAATTGGGCGTAAAACTAAAAACTAAAAGGTTTTAACAAAATTAAAACTCTGTATTCCAAAATAAAACAGTCCCGCTAAAATCTTGTGCCCTAATCTCCCGTCAAGCTAGCGTTCAAGCCAGTCTCACTCGTCTGGTCGTGTGCGAGCGAAATCAATCAACTGATCTGATCATCTGCTCTAGTTTCCATCTCCTCCTTTGAGAATTCAAGGTATGCCTCCTCTTTCAAGTTGCTCTTTTTTTTTTTGTATTTTTTCTTCTTCTTCTTCTTCTTCTTCTTCTTCTTCTTCTTCTTCTTCTTCTTCTTCTTCTTCTTCTTCTTCTTCTTCTTTCTTCTTCCTCTTCCATGAATTGGCTAGATTGAAGCTTCATTGGATAAAGCGTTTGGCTTATTGTGTTTAAGTATGTTGTTTCAATCTGTTCTTATCTGTTGGGTTTTGAATTGACTATTTTGATTTATCTAATTAGTTGATTTTTTCTGCATATATTGGTGAATTTTCCTGTTAATTCACGTTTATTTTCTTGTTTATTACCGTAGTAGTTTTTGACTGCGGTTTTGCTGTTTGTTTTAGTCCATGGGACATGGATTTCTGGAAACAAGATTGAACCAGGGGTTCGAGTAGTTATGGAACAATCTGTTCTTATATGTTGATTTTGATTTTCTAATCTGACTATTTTGATTTATCTAATCAGTTGATTTTCTCTGCATATATTGGTGAATTTTCTTGTTAATTCACGTTTCTTTTGTTGTTTATTACCGTAGTAGTTTTTTACTGTGATTTTGCTGTTGTTTTAGTTCATGGGACATGGATTTCTGGCAACAAGATTGAATCAGGGGTTCGAGTAGTTATGGAACAATCTGTTCTTATCTGCTGGGTTTTGAATTGACTACTTGCGTTAAATTTAAACGTCAAGTGATTAGCATGATTCATCGATATTTATCGTGTTCAAGCTTAGCGTTCATGTGCACGGTTATTCTAAAAGGAAGAAAACCATTAGTATCTGGCATACTCTAACTGAATTCTAGGTTTTGAAAGCTAATTATTCCTTTTAATTTTTACTGGCACTCTAACTGAATTCTAGGGCATGCTCAAGTTTGTTGTTTGGGATTTCTTCTATAAGGTGATTAAAAAATAAAAAGTTTGCTCAAGTTTGTTGTTTTAGATTTCTTCTATAAGCTGATTAAAAAACAGAAAGTTTGCTCAAGCTTGTTGTTTGGGATTTCTTCTTGAAAGATTGCTCAAGTTTGTTGTTTGGGGTTGCCCTAGTTTTATGTATAAACTGATTATTCTTGCTATCATTATGTAAGTTTATACTACTTACATTGTGAATATTTTTGTGCAGTTTTTCACGTTTTTCCGAGTTTCGTTTTTCTGTTATTGTGTCATCTAGCAACTAAAAATTTCTTTGAGCTCAAACCAGAGGAGCCGAGTCGACTAGAAAGTGAGACCTTAGAGTTGAATCGGTTATATTCATCTGATTGTAACAAGTAGTGTGCATCGTAGTATTTTTCTTATCTTTTATCTTTATTAAATTTTATTTTTATTTACTCTGCAAGGTTATGGAACCTAGTAAGCAATGGATGCAACTTGTTGATAATCGACTCGATGAAGCCTACTTAATCGGAGTGCAAAAGTTTTTCGATTATGCTTGTCGGAAAACATGAGAAGAATATGAAATATGATGCCCGTGTGTCAAATGTTGTAATACAACTTTAGGAACTCGTAAGACAGTTGAGACACATTTGAAAGTATATGGAATAATCCAAAATTATACTTTTTGGTATCATCATGGAAAAAACTTAGGTGAGCCACTTTCAGAATCAGAAGACGGAGATAGTGATGAACTAGAAGAATGTGAAAGTGAAGAAGATGAAGTACAAGAATTGTTGAGAGATCTATATCCTAATATCAATGGAAGAACTATGCACATTGATTGTGATGAATTAATTGAAGAGGAGCCAAATATTGAAGCAAAAAGATTTTACAGGCTATTGAAGGATTTTGAGCAACCACTGTACCAAAATTCAAAAGCTTCAAAGCTTTCCCCTTTGATTAAGTTGCTTCACATCAGAAGTATGGATCGTTGGAGTAATGAGTTATTTACAATGTTATTGAAAATGTTAAAAGAGGAATTGTTACCTGATGGTGCCGATTTGCCAAAATCATATTATGAGGCAAAGAAGATAATTCAAGACCTTGGCCTTTCATACAACAAGATTGATGCTTGTACTAATGATTGCATGTTATACTGGAAGGAGGATAGTTTACTTGATTCTTGCAAAGTTTGTTGTGCGTCTAGATGGAAAATAGATAGACATAGCGGGGAAACAAGGAATAAAAAAGGTAAGAAGATAGCATCAAAGACTTTACGCTATTTTCCATTGAAGCCTAGGCTTCACAGGTTGTTTATGTCTACAAAGACATCTACTTTAATGATATGGCATAAAAATAAAAGAGTTGATGATGGAATAATGAGGCACCCAGCTGATTCAATGGCGTGGAAGTCATTTGATGAACTTCATCCTTCATTTTCGTCAGAGCCTCGTAATGTCCGACTTGGACTTGCTAGTGATGAATTTCAGCCATTTCGGAATTCAAAAAACCCATATAGCATTTGGCTCGTGGTTCTTATTCCTTATAATTTACCACCTTGGTTATGTATGAAACAAGAAAATTTTATTTTGTCAATGCTTATTCCTGGTCCAAATAGTCCAGGAGATGCAATTGCTGTATATCATCAACCTTTAATAGAAGAATTGAAGGAGTTGTGGGAAGTTGGCATTGAGACCTTTGATGCATCATCTAAACAGAATTTAAAGTTGCATGCTTCTTTGTTATGGACCATCAATGACTTTCCAGCCTATGGAAATTTATCTGGATGGAGTACAAAAGGAAAGTTGGCATGCCCATGTTGCAATAAAGACACCTCCTCAATTCGATTGGCTAATAGTAAGAAGCAATGCTTTATGGTCATCAACGCTACCTTCCTCTTAGACACAAATGGAGGAATGGCAATGATTCATTTGATGGTACAAAAGAGAAAAGGCTCCCACCAAAAATGCAGTCTGGTATTGAGATACTTAATCATGTGCAAGATCTTGAAGGGATACAATTAACAAATGATCCAAAAAAAAAAGAAGAAGATATCACATGAAAATTGAAAGGATAATTGGAACAAGAAGAATATTTTTTTTTGAACTTCTATATTGGAAGTCTCTCTTGTTGCGGCATAATTTGGATGTTATGCATATTGAAAAAAATATATGTGATAATATTATGGGAACAGTCGTGAATGTCAAAGGAAAGACCAAGGATCCAATTAATACTAGATTATACTTGCAAGACATGGATATTAGGCCATAATTGCACCCTATCCAAAGAGGGGAGAAAGTTTAAGTTCAAACTGCATGCTACACATTGCCTCCTGAAAGTAAGCACAAATTATGCCAATTCCTAAAGAATTTAAAGGTTCCTGATGGGTTTTCATCTAATATTTCTCAAGGTGTGAACCTGAAAGATCACAAGATATTTGGGTTGAAAAGTCATGATTGCCATGTTCTTCTGCAACATATACTCCCCCTTGCACTTCGTGATATGTTATCCAAAAAAGTGTGCGAACCGCTTATTGAGTTATCTTTATTCTTTAATGTGCTTGGATCAAAGGAGTTAAGGTTTGATGACTTGAAACAGATTGAAGTGCAAATTCCCATAATGCTTTGCAAGTTAGAAAAGGTCTTCCCTCCTTCATTTTTCGATGTCATGGTGCACTTGCCTATTCATTTAGCTACTGAAGCTGAGATTGCTGGACCTATTCATTATCAGTGGATGTATCCTGTGGAATGATGGTTATATTTTTTGAAATCTTTGATTGGTAATAGGGCATGTCTAGAAGGATGTGTTTCAGAGGGCTACATTACAAATGAATGTATGACCTTATTTTCACGGTATCTGCATACGATTGAAAACAAAATTCAATCGACCTGAACGAAACTATGACGGGGGTTTGAAAAAATCTAATGGAGGTTTATCTATGTTCTATCAACCTGGAAGTACTCTGGGAGCTAAAGAACAATGTGACGTTGAAGCAAATGAATTGGAACAAGCACATATATATATACTGAAGAATTGCGATGAAGTCATACCATATCTCGAGTATGGAGAGTTCTTTCATATCGTCTCATTTTTCTTATTTCCTTTAGGGTAATTTTTTTATATGACATTTATGGTTCACTTCAAATTTGTAGAGAGTTTTCACAAACACATGTGGATACTGTGCAACACTTGTCTGATGCAAAATAGAACCGACAACTTATTAAATGATTTAAAGTTAGGGTGAGTAATACATAAAAATCAAATTTGAAATTTTAATGTTGTATTACTAATTCTAAATTATTCAACTTAATATTATTGATAGGTTGCACAATTGCATAAAGGAGATGATAGTCGGATCATGGAAGATCTGCTCTCACTTTCACGTGGTCCTACCCAATATACGACATATTTTAATATCGTTAATGGATATAGATTTCATGTAGAAGACTATGATAAAAATTTAAGGACTTAAAATTATGGTGTTGTTGTAGTAGGCGAGAATGATAAAGATAGTGAGAACGTTGATTTCTATGGAATTTTAATAGATGTGATTGAATTCCAATTTCTCATGGATAGAAGAGTGATTTTATTTCAATGTAATTGGTTTGATGTGTATGATAAAATAAAGGGAGTTAAAAAAGATGAGTATGACTTCGTGAGTGTTAATCCAGGGAGATTTTTGAAAATAAATGAGCCTTTTATTTTAGCGGAGCAAGCATCTCAAGTGTTTTATGCTATTGATAACTCCAACAAAGGTTGGCATGTAGTGAGGAAGACTCAACCTCGTGATTCTATGAGATAGTAAAACAAATGGATGATGATATTGTAGACTTAGGAAATCCTTCACAAAAAAAAAAACGAAAAAGAACCAATGAGGTGAAGTATCTATTTATGAATTAGTATATTCATTGTTACATATACTGATGTCATTATTTCTTTCAATACTATATTGTCATACGTGTCTAACTTATTTTTACTTTTGACTCTTTGCAGGTTCAATATGAAACCATCAAAGACTGAAAATGAGGTGGAATCAACTATGAAGAGTACAACCAAATATGCGTTCGTCCCACCGGGTGCTATAAGAAAGGGACAAGGACGAGGGCTTAGATCTTTGGCTGAAAAAAGAGTATGCCAATTAAGAATTTATTTTCTCAATCTGTTGATCTATCTAAGCAATACATCCAAACAATTGAGACAAGTAAGATATTTTAAATCTACTGTAATGTGTACAACCAAATTCTAATGTTTAAATATTAGTAATATGATTTCGTTTCGCCAGGTGCTATTGGGAAGGGACGAGGACAAGGGCTTAAAAGCTCTACCATGTCTGCTAGTCAAGGATCGGGAACGATCCATAAAAACTCTATTGTTCTTGAGAAAGAGTATATGCAAATTGATAGTCCATTGCCTCCATCTATTGATCAAGTTAAGCAATATACCCAAAAAATTGAAGCAAACAAGTTTTTCCAAATCTCTGGTATTTTTAATAGCATATATTGCTTAAATTAAATGCCAAACTAAAATGGTTTTTTGGTCTAGGTTCTATAGGGAAGGGACGGGAGCAAACTCCTAGATCTTTGTGCTCATCTTCAGGGATTTCTAAAAGTACAAGATCGAATTTTACCATGTCTTCTAATCAAGAAATGCGAACAATAGATAAAGAATCCTTGGTTGTTGATAAAGAGCATATGAAAACCAAAATTTAAGTGCCTCCATCTAGTGATGAAGTCATGAAACACTCCCAAACAATTGAAGCAGGTATGATATTTTGAAGAGTGTTGTTATTAATTTGTAGAACTGAATTTAGTTTCTATAGTTCTTACCAAATTATGCAGCCGTAGGTTCTTCATCTAATCATGGAAAGGTAAAAAAAGTTCGAGGGAGGAACAAGTGCAAAGAAGTCGCATCACTTGAAGTTGGACAAAAGCTGAAAGTAACTTTTTATAATAATCGAACGGTTGGAACAAATGGAAAATTATTTTCGAGCCACTTGGGAAGAATCGTTCGTCACCGTAATATGTGTCCGTTGGGCGTATCTTTGTGAAATGATATTAAGGAAGAAAAGTTGAATCACATATGGCCAGCTATTGAGGTAACAATTGTAGCCAAGAGTATAACTGTGCATTTTGAGTCATTTAGCTCGACTGCCTTTGTATACTGTACCTTGTCCTCCACAACCAAGTATGCGATTTTCATTGAAGTAGTCTGTTGCCTTCTCCAGCTCTGTGGTTATGAAAATTTTTGGTTTGTCAATGATCCCTGCATTGATGATAGTTGCTGTTGTAGTAAGAGTCCACAATTTCGGTTAAAAAATATTTGTTTCTGTCGTTTGTTCCATCTCTTCTTGAATGATTTGTATAGTAAATAACTCCTAAACAGTATAAACAACACTCCAATACTTAAGAAAACACCTGTGGATATAGGAGTGAGGAGAATTATGCATTTTAGAACAGTAGACGCGCGCTTAAGAACACACCTACCCTCATTTCTTCTTGATTTGCAACCTCTATATTATTAAAATTTAGGATGTCTGCTATTTTCTAGATGTAGTTCGGACAGTGTTGAGTTTTCAAATGGCTAGGAAGTACAGCAGAAAGTGACTTACTGAAGAGAATGATAGTGGAAGCTGGCTTCTTTGAGTAGTATACCAGCTTAAAGAGTGCTCTGTTTTCTGCTCAGTACAACAGAAGTGCTCTGTTTTCTGCTCAGTGTTCAGTGCTATGTTTTCTGCCGAATTTAACTTTTCAGCTGTGTCGTCAAACGCACACTTTAGTATCCTTTTCAGTGCTCTGTTTTCTTTAAATAATTTTTGATAGTAGAAGGATGCTTTTGACTATTTTCCGTTGCCACAATTAAAGCCTAATAGTATCTTGCAATTCATTAACTCAACTCGTATCTTGATTATTGTAGGATAAATTTAAGAGTGTTGACATGAATGATCATCGTGATCATATTTTCGTATCGATGAAAGAGTTATGGAACAAATGGAGATGACACTTTCATGCAAAATATGTGAAGTATAAGCCACTCCAACAGTCTCTTAAGAATATTTCAAATGGAGTAGACAAGAAAGAATGGGTGTGGTTAGTAAAGGAATATTTTTCTTCATAAAGTTTTCAGATATGCCTAGTGATTTAATAATATATTTTGCTAAAGCATCTCCACCCTTATTCCCCTCCCTAGCACTTCAGCTGAAAAGTTAATGTTTCAAGAGCTTATGCCTGGATCATTTCAGATATACATGATGGCTGACATGAACTCTCGTCTAAGTTTCACTTATTTAAGTTATCGAATTATTTGTTTGGATGTGTAGTTTCACTTATTTAAGTTATACTAGTACTTATTTCTGAAGCTACCTTAAATCAGCAACCTTGACCGTAACTTGTCATTATATCTATGCTTAGGACTAGATGTACTGTTTCTCCCTCGCGTGAATACTGTAGCACGATATTCCCTTGTGTGAATTCTGAAGTTCTATGATGCTAGCGAGTGTAATAATCTCCTTATTCATCACCACAATCCTCGCCTTCAGCTTGTCCATCTTCATTTTCGTTATCAAAGGGTTGCTCGGCAGCTTGTCCATCTTCATTTTCATTATCAGAGGGTTGCTCGCCAGCTTGTCCATCTTCATTTTCAGTGTCAGAGGGTTGCTCTTTCATCTTGGCCTTCCCATTTTCCACAGGTTCTTTCAGCTTCGCTTTTTTGTTAGATTCTGCAGATTTCGATGATCCTGACTTCCTTTTAGAGTTCCTTTGTCTGAATACTGCAAAAATAAAGAAGAAAACATAAAGGCAAAGATAGCTATAAATTTCATTCACAGTAAACATTCTTTGATATCATAGTGTTTCAATTGTAATCGGATAATTAAGTCCATTTTATAGTAATAATCTATCACTTAACACATATATCGACACTGCACAAAGTTTTCTGAAATTCACTCAACCAAATATATGTAAAAATTAAACGATTCTTTGCAGTGTGAGTAGCAGTGAGGAAGTGCATACAGATTAATACTCTGGTCTTTCTTTCTACCTTCTTTATTTGGGTGGGAGAGAGGTTTCAGATACACTTAGAAGGCCAACTCTCCATGGTAATGCAAGCTGATCTAATTTATTTGAATTAATGTATGTGGTACTGGGACCCCAGCATACTAATGTTACTAAAATAAAATTAAACAGTTTCAACCACAGAACATCCCATCTTATTCAGGAAGACCATGATGTTGTTCCTCTATGTACTATCATAGACTATTGACTGTTGTTCTTCTGGTTATTGATTAGGTTGGCACCTTTAGTGAAAGATAGTCATGTCTTTCTTTTGTTTGACTGACTATATGCTGGTATCCAATTTTCCTCAACTTATTATTTAATTTTATTAAATTTCTTACATTTAATCTTAATGTTTCACAAATATAGGAGAAAAGCAATACGAATGCGGCAAATCGAGCTTAGTTGAATATGCTTCATCATATTGGTAGCAAGCCTATTCGTGAGATCATTTATCAAAAGGTATTATCATAAAGTTTCTATTTTCCTAATGAAAAATATTTATGAGCTGTTATTTGACATGTTTGCCTTTGATGTAAAGGGCGAAAAAGATGGCAACCCACCGGATTTGGAAACAATTTTCTTTGAGACCCGTAAGAAAGATAACAAGCTTGTTGAACCTGAAGCAATTGAAAAACATGTATGTTTGGTAAATTGAATATGTAAATTACTTGAAATTATGGTGCATTCAGATTTTAAATAATTTTTTTTATATATTTTGTAGGCTCAAATCGAAGAAATAGTTCAAGCTGATCCATCTCTACCTAGCATAGAGATTGTAGAGAAATGTTGTGGACCTCAAACTCGTAGCCATGTGTTAGGCTTTTGGGGGTGGAGTGAAGGCGAAAGACTTAAAAGGTGGAACTTCTTCAAAGGCTGAATTACTGTCCGGGCTACGTTCAACTCGAGAAAAAAATAAATTTTTGAATGAGGAAAACAAATCCTTGAATGAGCGCTTGTCTACCGTAGAAGATGAGATAAAAGAAATGAGGAAAATGAGGGAGTACTTCGCTGATCAACAATCACATGTCCTGCTTACAATGATATCGCCCGTTCCAACTGAATGACCTCTGATTTTGTCTGTTGACCAAGTTAGTAACAGTATACCCAACTTATTAATTTTTATTCAAGATTTGTGTATAGTAAATCTTGGATCATAATTTGGTAGTTTATTCCTTCTGATTTCTGGAACTCAAGATTTTTGGGTTAAGCGTTAAATAAATCATGAGCTGTAAACATCTCTGACGTTCGCTGAGTGCCATTTTTTGAAGTCAAAGGGCAGTAAATTTGTCACTTTAGTTTGTTATTCTAGATGGTTGCTCTTTCTGTATGAGTCTGAGCGCTCTATCTCTTTTTGCATTATTACAGTTAAAAGCATTTCTGTGTTTGTGTCTTTTTCTTTTCTGTCACTATGAATTGCGGATGTAGTCATTAAGACATCAGACTTACAGATTAATAAACCTGGTACGGGATTCTAGTTAAACCATATTTGATTGAGAAACCTTTAGCTGCTTCTTAAGTATATCATGTCGAAGAGACAAGAACATTCTAATAACTGAATAGGTGGCATGCCAAACCATGTTGCTACCTCTCCATTTCATGCTTGTTTTGTGCAGATTGGTATCCAAGACATCAGCTAAAGAATAGTTAGCTAATCTCATTCGACAATTAAAGTTGAATGTACTCGATATTGATGAAAGGAAACATTTGTTATTTCAAAAAGGAACACTGCTAAATCTATTGAGCATTAATTCTTTTAGCCAAAAAGTTAAACCTATCATTACGCTAAAAGAATTGCTTAATCAAATGTATTTCCTGAAGGAAAAAGTTTTCCTTGATGTAACTAACAGAAATATTTCACAATTATCATTAGTAGCCTTTTTCAGTTCAGAACCAACATGTAGTAACACATATTGGTGATCACATATGTATGTTGAAATACTTGCACTTAATTTAACATTAACATTGATGACCTGCTGCAGTAACGAGCTCTCAGCTGCAGTAAGGACCTGCTGCAGTAATGACCTCTCACCTGCAGTAATGATCTGCTGCAGTAACGAGCTCTCAGCTGCAGTAACGACCTGCTGCAATAACGAGCTGCAGTAACGACCTGCTGCAGTAACGAGCTGCTTTTTATGATCTGCAGAAGCCCTTTTGTTGGGTGATGCAACTGGCCACGCTTTAACTCCAGAAGTATGAGCCACATCTGATTGATTACAAGTAGAAATAGTGATCTTCTTAGCTTCCTCCACCTTAGTTACTCCGACAGTAGCAGTATGTATTTTAGGATCATAAGCTGGCTTAAATTCCTGTTGCCCAACTGAGTCGATTAGCTGTTTGAGCACCAGCAAAAGCCTGATCAGCTATCAGATGCTCAAACTCATTGATCCCACTAGTTGCATTCACAACATTAGAGGACTCCAAACTTGCATTGACAACATCAGTTGCTTCAGCTGGATTTGTACCAGAAAACACTAGTTAGAAACCTATATATAATTAGCACTGCAACAAATTAACGTTCACTTCACTTAGTCTTGGACTTGTTTTCTTCAGCAACAGTAGTAACATAACTGACTACATCTTTAGTTCCTTCAGCAATGGCATGCTTCCCAAGTTCTCCAGGCAACACCATCTTCACAGCACCCTGAATCTCCCTCGACGACAACGTTGTCCTCCTTGGCTAAGGACTTTAAGAAATTGTGTCCAGCTGTTCTAATAACTAACAATAGGCAGTGGAATTAAGCAATTTGTCTAGCTGTTCTCATTCCAAGGTTTAAGAATTAATTTTGATGTAATAATTTTCTGTATTCTTATTAGCTTGATCTTATATTCCAAGGTAAGAACTATTTCCTTGGCTATTCTCATTTTTTATTCAAAGTATGTGTTGTTTATTGCTTAGTTTTTTTATAGAAAAGAGTCTGATTATGTAAATTCACTATTGCATAAGGTATGCATGGTTTAATTGATTGGATTCCCTGAGTTTGAGTTGGTGGATGTGTGAGAGGGACTTTTAAGGACATTCATAATAGGTACTTGCATATGCAGTATTCTGTATTACTTTTTCTGAATCTCAGCTGTTTGTTTGAAGTTTCCTTCTAGGAAATCTGGGCTATTAATATGTTTGCTGGTAAAACTAATGGTGGTATTAGATGTTGAATGACCAAAAATCAGTAGATATTACAACCTCCGTACAAAAGTAATGTGATTAGCCGTGTTGTTGTGAGGTTGAAACTGTTAAATTCCACTGCCTATTGTTAGTTGTTAGAATTGGAGCTCACAATTGCTTTCAAGATCAAATCAGTATTGGATGTAATCTAATTGGCTATTGATGAGTTAAAACTTAAAAACGATTCCAAAGTTTGCTTGCATATGTATTTGTCACGTTGTTGACCTTTGATTAATTTTGCTTATAATCTTGTAGCCTTGTTGATGTTGTTGGATAACACCTCGTGATTTTAGACTGCTTTTGGGATAAGCGATTTAACTATTCTCATTTTAAATTATAAATGTTATTTTACCAATAGTTGTTTATTATTATTTTTCAATCTTTTGTACTTACAGGTTTTGAAGATTGAAGCTACAAGTCAAGATGCAAGCTTAGAAGACACACAAGCTCATTATATTTTGCTATGCAAAACTTGATATCATAGTCTAGCTTAGGATGATAGCTAAGTTTTTTTTGTGGAGGTGTTGAGAAAACATAGAAAGTAAATCATCATGGGATTTGACCTTGATATCTTATCTTTTTATATCTAGATTTTTCGATAACAATTTGATATTTATTGATAAGAATTACCTTTTGTTGCATTGAGCTTTTAGGACTACTCGTGGTTATTAATAGACCTAAATATTTCCCTAAATTACAAAATTATTTTAGATAGGGATGTCGTTTCTAAGATTAATTTAGGACTAGTTAAAGGTTGGTCGCGAAAATGATTTAACGACTAGATGTTTTATTGGTCTCTAATAGATAATTTAGGACCAGTTGGCGTTAATCGCCAAAAAGATTTAACGAAGGGAATATATATATTTTTTCATCGTCTATTAGGGACTACAAATGTAGTCTTTAAATATTATTCACGAACAAGTTTTCTGTTCGTCCCTAAAAGGTAATTTAGGACCAGATACAGTTGGTCTCTAAAACGATTTCACGACGGGAATAAATATTTTTTTCATCGCCTATTAGGACAAAAAATATGGTCCCTAAACGTATTCTACGATCCGCTTTTTATCCCGTCGCTAAAGTGAGTTAACGACCAGATATTAAGACCCATCGTTATTGACGTTTAGCGGCGGATGCTATTATGACGGGTTACGACCAGCCTTTTCCGGTCGCTAGTGACCTTTTTTGGACCAAATTTTCACTTGTAGGGACCATATTTCCCTTCCTTAAAGGTCACTTTTCTTGTAGTGGAAGTTGATAAAGATAGTTTTCTTGGCGGAAATTCTCTGACCTCCTCTGAAAAGTTTCTGACGGTTGATTAGACACACGTCTCTCTGCATTTTATGCCCCAAACATGCGTCATCCAATGATTCAGCAACACTTTTGCTAGTTATCGATATAATTATAGCCATGATCTTAGCCGCCTATTTTCCTTTAATTATACGCATCAACCTTCTCATTTACACGTAATAACTTTCCAAACTCTCTCAAACTCTTTTTACTCAACTTATTCCTGTTTTCAACTCTCTTCTAATCTTTCTTTTCAGAATTTTTTTTCTCTCTTCTACTAAATATGGCTTCTTCTTCCAAAAATCCCAGTTCTTCAAACAATGAAGGAAGTGCTGATGATGATGCTCCCACTGTGATGATGCTCCCCCCACAGTGAGCACCATTATTCCCAGAAAGCTTATTGCAACTAAGGACTTCGAAAAGAATTACCCTTCTACTAACCCCTTAACATAGGTGGTTGGCGTGTATCCTTCTTCCATTCGTCCTTCTAGTATCCTTGATGTGAAGCAAGATTGTGGCTGTCATAGATCACTCCTAATTTGGTGGATAAAGTAATATTCTTAAGAAGGGTTTATGTATGTTTATACGTATCTCTTTACTTTGGTCCCATTCTGGTTGAGTGGGGGGGGGGGGGGGGCTTGACTCTGTTATCCTGGAGTTATGCCTTTGTTACCAAGTCTGCTTAGCACATATGCACCCTTCTGTGTGGCGGAGTGTTGCTTGTCTTTGATGGCTATGGCAGGAGATGGGGAAGAAGAATCTCCTTAGCTCGGCTAATGAACCTTTATTCACCAAAGATTTTTCATGGGGAATGATAAACTTTTACAAAAGTGGTCACTATGCTTTGCTCACTAGCATGGATGATGACAACGACCGGAGGTGAATGAAGCGGTTCATTCTAGTTGCTACCAGGGACATCATCCCGGCAACGACTTCATCTTTTCCTGAATTATAGAGTTGTACTCGTAAGTTTATCATTTGTCTTCTCTTCTAGTTAAAGATAGTCATGTGTCGTTGCTGATCCTTCTTATTTTACTATTTTATCCACTTGGTGGAAAATACCAAGGGTTGAAGGCTTGGACCAAAGGGTCCAGAAGATTTTGGATGTTACTATGCGTGAGACCCGCACGTGAAAAGAACTAGCCCTTAAATACGGGTGGAAGGCCAAAAATTATGGTAGGTCAAACTCATATTCTTTATACCTTTCGTATAGGAGAATTGATGAACCTTTCTCTCCTACTGAATTCAGGTCTAGCCCAGAGCTCCGTTACCATTCCTGAGGAGGATGTTTTGGCTAATCCCTCAGATACGACGAGGTTATTTTAGGAGGCCTTTGATCGAATGAGTGTAGCCGGACCTGCTTCCGATGCAACTGCTTCTTTTCGGAGTCCTAGGACGTAGAACAAACAACAAAAAGGGAGACGTTCCTCTGCGGCGGAGGCAAAAAATAAAAACGCAAAGAGTGTCGCGTCCAAGCCATCCTTGGATGCTGTGGTGATGAGTGATGTTACATCCCGTAAATTAAACAACCTTGACACCGTTTATATATACATACATATATACATATACATATATATATATATATACATACATATATATATATATATATATATATATATATATATATATATATACATACATACATACATACATACATACATATATATATATATATATATATATATATATATATATATATATGTATGTATGTATGTATGTATGTATGTATGTATGTATATATATACATACATACATACATACATACATACATACATACATACATACATACATATATATATATATATATATATATATATATATATATATATATATGGTATTTTTTGTAGAACATTTTTGTAAAGAAAAAAATGGTTTGAAAAATATAATTATATAGTTATTAATATAAGTACTTTCGAATATGTATTAAATTATACACCTATTATAAGCAAGTATATGAGATTTTCTTTATTGTAAAGATAGATTTTTTCACAAGAAAAGAAGGTTATATTTGTATTATTTAAAGAATTAAGCATAAGAAATTTTTTACTCTTTATATATGATATTAAGAAAGTTATAAGTTGAAAAAATATATGTATTTTATATGGATGTTTTAATGAAATAGTAGTGTATGAATTTATTTTACATAGTACCACATGACCATGATAGTAAGATATATAAAGTGTGCTAAAAATGAGTAGTATTTTAAGTAATTTGAGATAATTAATTAATTATTAGTTAGTGGAAGATTAACAACTTAATTAACAAAAGTGTGGATAAGCTTAGGGGCGGAGCTACCCTTGTCCTAGGGGTGTCATCGACACTCCTTCGCCGGAAAACAACACTGTGTAGAGAGGTTTTTTTTAAAAATTGAATATATACAAGGGGTTGACAACCTTGACACAACACAAACTCTTAGTGCAATGGTCAGGGGTATCAAAAGTTATGAAAAGCTCCAAGTTCCATTCCGGATAGCAGTATAATTTCTTTTGATTTTGACACCCCTTTATATAAATCCTGACTCCGTCACTAGATAAGCTTAATCAAGTTTGGATAAGCTTAATAGCCAAAAAAAACATGGCAGCCACTTATAATATTTGGTGACTATTAAACTTTCATACAAGGTGTCAAAAGCAAAACATATAGAATTTTACAATTTCTAGGCGTAAAGACTCGAACATGCATAAATATGTATGACTCTGCCTAGAAAGATTACTCTTCTGTTCTTTAATTTATGAGCTTTTCTTCCTTTCTTTTCTCGGCCTTGCTTAAACAAAATATTACATATAACTAAGTAGCATCATAGTCTTTTACAACTCGTGACTCTTAAGACTGAATAGTCCTTAGTGACCTAATCAATAACAAAATTTGAAGGATTTTACAACATACTAAACCCTCCTGGTCGCTACAACAACAAAATTTGAACATTTGTTCCTAACAATGGTAGTAGCAGTAGATCAGCTACATCTATTACAAGTAGAAGTAGTTACAGTAGTGATAGTAGTAGTGGAGTTGTTTGCCGAAGCATCAGCTAGTTAGTTTTCTTCCCTTTGATCCGACGTTACGTGTTCTTCGCAAAAGACGTGTGCCAGAGAGATTGTCAAGATAATTGATCCAGATATGTTAAGGCTAATCCTTCCTTCTTTTGGTATGATCCAAGTAATGATACGTAAAACGTAATACTATTTCATAAGTAAAATGTAATACTATTTCATAAGTAATTCTACTCTTAGCAGTTAAGAATGCCTACGCTATTCATTCCCGTAATTTTTAATGGCTGGCTGATAAGAAACTTGGCACCTTGCCAACGTGCAAGTGTTAGGATAGACATCACAATGGTAATTTGCTACAGGCACCTTAATGATCGTAAATGTACTTGCCTCCATATTTTTATGTTTTGTATTTGAAAATCCACTTGTGTTGTACTGATGGACTCAACTGTCCACGAATGCTAGATTTACTTGATGTAAAATCATCTTTCATTTCATTGAAAAAAAATTTCAATTCAACAAAATAAATTCTCATGTTTTCACAATTTAAGCAGATTTGAGATATACAAATATTTGTTTCCTAGTTGTGAAACTGTTACTTGAGTTCAATTTAATTTCAATAAGTTATTTGTTAGGATTTATGCCCGTCACTAGAGGGGGGTGAATAGTGCGGCACAAGAATATTGATAAATGTTGCGGAATTAAAATTGCAGGAATAAAATAAATTCAGTAATTAAAATAACAAGGAAAGAACGCACCGAATTTATCCTGGTTCACCACAACTTGTGGCTAGTCCAGTCCCCGAGAGACTCTCTCGAGATTCCATTAACTCCGTTAAGCTTACGGGTGCTTAACAAACCGCTACACTTGCTCGTAGATGTACATTCTACAAGACTTCAACTTGCTCGAGGATACCGCACCTCAAGACTTCACCTTGCTCGTGGATACCGCACCACAACTTCAACCACTAAGACTTAGGGTACTTAGCGAACCCGACAATCAGTGAGAAGATATGTTCTTCTCAAACACCTTTCTCTTTTACAACAAGAACTCTCTCAAAGAGTAGATAAAGAGATACAAATTTAGCTCTATGAACAACTCAAAGTTGTCTCTCAAATGGCTAAACAAAAGCTCTAAAATGATGCTCAAATAATATCAATATGTATATGAATATTGGGAGGTGTTGTGTGTTTAAAATCAGCTCAAAAGACCTCTTTTTATAGGTGAAAAATGCTGTATGTCCGTTGCTTAATTGGCAATCAATCATGCTGATTTTGTGCCCAGATAATCGATTATTCACAATCTGATAATCGATTATTCTCCAACGTTTAGAAAATCAGAAGCTGATTTTCTGCTGAATAATCGATTATCTGATACGGCATAATCAATTATTCTGAGGCAGTGTTCAAACGCCTGGCAACGGTTATAACATAATCGATTATGCACTTTGTATAATCGATTATTCTGTGGCAGTGTTCAAACACTTTGGCCACTGTTATAACATAATCGATTATGCACTTTGTATAATCGATTATTCTGAGGCAGATTTGAAAACTTACTTCAAAAACCATTTTGGTTAAGATGAAAACATTAACATCATTTTGTTTGAAGTATTTAAAATATGTTTATGATAAATATGATTTAATAAAATATGTTTATGATAAATATGATTTAATAAAATGATTTTATGCATATTTATGATGACCTATGTTGAGCCAAAAGACGAGATAACTTAAGCGTTGCTCTTACATTTGTTCTACCTAACGACCTACGCCTTGGGTCTTCGGTCTTGAACATTTGAGCTCGTCTTTGGCTTTTCCATTGCAATCCGTTCATCAATATGCTTCTCGGAATTCAAGCTTGATTGTTTGTCATATAATATCGTTGTTTAACACTTGACTTCATTGTTTGTCATTTATCAAAACCTATACCTGAAAATCATGCTCATACAACCAAAGCGCACATATCATAGATAGAGTGATTTTCTACATTATTGATATCGACAAGAACATTGATAACTTGAAGGGAATATTGCACTGTGCTTTTATGAAAATGATATGTCAATAATCAGTATCATCATAGAGATTGAGAATGTCTATTATCTAAATTGATGAGCATATTCAAGCATGTCTAAGTACGTATTTAATTCTCTTCTGAGATATTTGATAAAGATGTTAATGTTCATAATACAGTAATACATGCATCTATATGCATATGCATTTACCATCGAGCTATGGCCGCTTGGGCAGTTACATATTTACCACCGTGCTATTGCCGGTTGGGCAGACATGCATTTACCTCCGGGCAACGACCGGTCGGACAGCTACCACCAGTTGGGTAGTTATGTATCATTATTTACCACCGGTTGGGTAGTCATGCATATTCATTTACCACCGAGCTACGACCGGTCGGGCAGTCATACATTTACCATCTTGCTACGGTCGGTTGGCCAGACATGCATTTACTACCGGGCTATGCTCGGATTGGGCAGTCATGTATCATTATTTACCACCGATTGAGCAGTCATACATTTACCACCGTGCAACGGCCGTTGGGCAGTTACTACTGATCAGTTGGGCAGTCATGAATCATACGATATACATAATAGTCTCAAAGAGAAGCATTATATATATGTAAGTATAATAAGTATGAAAATACAGTGGTACTTTAGAGATTCAGGATGGTTCTTATATGTCTTTGCTTAATGTTGAATATGGTTATGTTTCAGTTCTGCCTTACATACTCAGTACATTATTCGTACTAACGTCCTTTTGTTGGGGACGTTGCATTCATGCCTGCAGGTATATATAGTCAGTTTGATGAACCCTAATAGTAGAAGAGATTGGTAGTCAGCGAAGGATCGGTAAGACTCCACCTCATTCGGAGTGCAGCGCGTCTATGAGTCATCGAGTCAGAGTTTTACTACATACTTATGGGTCAGCCAATACCCTATCTCATTTGATGTCAAATAATTTCAGAGGCATTGTAGATAGACGTTTATTTTATACAGTATATCAGAGGTCTTGACGGCTCATCTGTATTCATGTTTTAAGAAAAAAATGGTTCAATGATACAATGTTGTCTACTTACAATTGTTCATTACGAGTTGTGGCCATGTTGGCCCATGATAGTTACAAAAGTGAATGAGTTTCAGAGTGGTTCGCTCGGGCCAGGACGGCTCCGGGTGCCAGCCACGCCTCCCAAGGTTCGGGCGTGACAAGTGACATGCTCAAGCCGACATAGACACAATCGTGATCGATGATGATGGAGGATCCAGTGATGAAGGGGATTCTCTACACAGAAGACGACGACCTTCACCAACTAAAAATAATGCTCAATCTGTTGAGTTTAGTTACGCCGATTGAAGACGATACCCCAGTGCTCTAGAGGAAATATGATATGGTGGAAGATGCGAACTCTTGCTTCCGAGCCCCACTCGCCGTATCCGATACCACAAGTCTAGGTATAGGGTCTATTTCATATTCGGTTGATGAGAAACCATCTATCAGAACTGCAATTGGTGTTGATTCTTCTCAACCTACAATGTCATTGGTTTCATCTCCTTCTTTTCCCAACTTGCCTTTACCGCCATCAACTACTACATCATCTCTACTGGCCACACTCGTCCGAGAGGAGGATGTTCCCGATATTTCGGCTACACGTCGCATTTGTAAGACTCTCTAAAGGGCAAACCCTCAATGTAGACGCCTAAACTATCACTAGGGGATCAAAAATGACTACGACCAAACATATACGACTAAGGTTGAAATGGCTGATACAGCCTAAATAATGCGACTCTGGGACACCCGACTGTTGCTAAAAAATCGCAGGCCATTACTCCGATATACTTTGGAAAGAACCGGTTAAAACATGCTTCCCTTCACAGGCAAAAAGCGATATTTGATAGTGTTGGCTCCAAAATGCAAGAGCGTCGCTATACTCGACCAACGAGCTATGAACCATACGAGGTGCTCGAAACTCCGCCGACAACAACTCGAAATCGAGGTTCCTTTGGAATCGACAATGGGTCAAGAAAAATACTACAAAAAGATCTTAATGAGTGGATACAAAGCCTGCATAAAGCGTAAGAGCCATTGTCTCCAGCTAAGTAAGGCTATGGACCATATATCGAAATAGAAAACATATAAGTTATTGTCGCCAACTAAAAAATCATGACAACTTGAGGATTAAAATGAGCTCAAATCGTAACTCTATTCGGAGACCGGATCCAAAATAGTTAATTATGCAAGCCTACAAACCACATATTAAAAGGTCTCTACGAACAAACGGCACAAGTGCCACTATCTCCGAAAACTCAATTAAATTTAAGGGTCGATTACAGCTCGAATCGCAAAGCGGCTTGGTGATTGGATCCAAAAAGTGTAACATGCCTAAAGGCACGACATAAGTGACATTATCGCTACCCAGAGGATTGATGAAACTCGAGGGTCAATTACAGCTCGGATCGCAATGCGACCCAGAGATGGCCCAAAAATTGTAAAATGCCCAAGGGTTGAAAATGAGAAGACACTACCACCAACAAGAAATTAAGGTAACTCGAGGGTCAATTTTAGCTCGGATTGCAGTGCGACTTGCAGACTGGGCCCAAAAAATGCAATATGCCTAAGGGCATGGCATAAATGCCACTATCACCGACCAGGGAATCAGGAAAACTTAAGGGTCGATTACAACTCGAATCGCGACGGGACTCGAAAACTGTACTTGAAAATTATTAAGCTACAAAAAGCCTAAGGGCAAAACAGAAAAGCCATGTCGACTGGCTTAAGCAAGCCAGAAAGTAACACCGCGAGTCCAATATACTCTCGCCAAACAGGGGCATAATGCCAATTCTTTGCTCTATATATACCAAATTAAAAGTGTTGTATACAGACAGGAAGATCGAAAGGAAAAAATAACATAGTCTAAATCTATTGCCAGATCGGCATCCCCACAGGTTGCATCCAGGCGGTCACGGATCTTCTATCGGTCCCTTCTCGATAGCATCCCCTCTCTTCGGGGACTCACCCCCATTTTTAACACCATTCAAGCTGCCTTCTAATACGCCCTCGATGGTAAACCTTCGAAGGACCGACCGAACATGGTCCACGGCTCGAGGTAAAACTAGGTCTGCCCCCTTAAGGGCCCTCTCAACACAAAAATCTTCAGCAACCTCTCCCTCCCCGTATAAAGATACATGCGCATTAGCCTTGGCTCTGATCCAAAGATTTGGAGCCACCAGCCATGTAAGACCTCAACAGGCATGGCAAAATTGTAAGACCTCAACAGGCATGAAAATCCCGATATTTAGGCTACACGTCACATTTATAAGATGCTCTAAAGAGCATAACCTCGACGTAGACTCCCAAACTATCACTAAGGGATAAAAAATTGCTACAGCCAAAAACATACGACTACGGTCGAAATGGCTGATACAACCCAAATAATACGACCCGGGGACCCCCGACTATTGCTAAAAAATCGCAGGCCATTTCGGAAAGAAGGTTAAAACATGCTTCCCTCCACAGGCAAAAAATGAGTTCCGATAATGTCGGCTCCCAAATGCAAGAGCGTCGATCTACTCAACCCACAAGCTATGAACCTTACGAGGTGCTCGAAACTCTGCCAACAATGACTTGAAATTGAGGTTCCTCTAGAACCAACAACGGGTTAGGCAAAATACTAGACCTTAATGACAGGATACAAAACCTTCACAAAGTCCACGGGTAAAAACCAGCTTAAGAGCCATTATCGCCAGCTTAGAAATACTACAGGCCACATATCGAAAGGCCTTTACGATCAGACAACGTAAGAGCCATTGTCACTAGTTAAATCATCTTGACAATTTGAGGACTAAAATGAGCTCAAATCGTAACCCGATTTGGAGACCGTATTCAAAATAGTTAACAATGCAAGCCTACAAGCCACATATTAAATGGCCTCTACGATCAAATGGCACAAGTATCACTATCGCTGGAAACTCAATAAAATCTAAGGGTTGATTACAACTCGAATCACAATGCAACTCGGAGACAGGACCCGAAAAGTGCAACATGCCTAAAGGCATGACATAAGTTCCTTTATCTCCACCTGGAGACTTGATGAAATTTGAGGGTCAGTTACAGCTCGGATCGCAATGGGACCTGGAGATTGGCTATCCTCTCAATCGAGGTGGCTATCCTCCTAAGACTATCCGTTTCTGAGACCACCTCGTCCACATGATGACCGAGCTTGATAATTTCAGCATCCTTGGCCCGAAGCTCCCCCGTAGTGAAAGCTTCTCCTTCTCAAACTGCATGAATCAGGGCCCAAGGGGTTAAACAATAAAATCCCACAGAACTCAAACAATGATCAAAATGGGGCATGAATATCCTATTCGGTTAAGAAGACTTTCTATGTTCCCGGTGGATCACCTTGTCCTGATACTGAGTGAAGGCCTAGTTTTAAAGTTCTTCGGCCTAAAATCTCATGAAACGGTCAAAGGGATAAAGATCGGAGCGGCCTGGAACAACCTATAAAGTAAAGTGAAGTTGTAGATGAAGTTACCCGCTCACAAAGCATGCCCATCTCACCAAAAATAAAGGAGGCGGTAACACCATTGCTACCCTCAACAATGGTCACTGGCCACCCGAGGGCATCTCCGCCTTTTATCAATGCTTCCTCCTCAGAAATACCTTGACGAGGTTCATCTTGCAATACATGGGGTAATGCTTCCTTTTTTAAAGAATCAACAATACAAATGGGCTTGCAGGGTCGGGCTGAATTTTTACCCCTCGCTTATCTCGGTTCCCAATCGAGTCCCTTCCAGATCGCATGTTGAGGGCGTCCGGCTTGAGAAGGATTCTCAGCACTCCACGTGTCAAAGCCAGTGCCCGATAGCCCATCCATTGCGTCACCAACATAAGGACGAGCCGTGTCAGTATTAGATTTCTATCTAGAAGCATTTGTGCCTTTGACCCGAGGGGCAACCAATCCCAAAAAACCTCCCGGGGGTGCCGAGAAGCTGCTTTCCCCCCTCACCTTCTGCACGAGTATTTTTTACTACCTTAGAAGACAGAACTAGTGAATCAACCATGAACTTCTCCACTTTGGACCTTTTGATCTTCGGTGGATCGGCCAACATACGCATTCGCCTTTCTTGTCTTCTCCAGGTGTTGGGACGTCCCCTCCAATGGGAAGCACCTCCCTTGTTAGTAAAATTGCTCCAAGGCCTACATAAACATGGGGTCAAATGCGCAGAAAAGACAGAGTCGCTAGTAGCAAGCTGTGTTAAAAAGCACGGATACATCAAAGCTCAGAACTCACCATGATCTTTTGCTCCCCACCGGGCCCGAGATAAATTTCGTTACGTGCGATAGTTGTACGGGCAGTTTGAGTACAAGTGGCCAACCTAATTCTGAAGATCCGGCACCGCTCTAGGATAGATAGCTACGGCCAAAAAAGCAAAGGGAAAAATGATGAAATGAGGGACATATAGAGAAAACATCAAAGGGTAACAGAGGCCCCATATTTCACTTCTCAGGGAACGACAACCTTTTCACTGGGATCAAATCAGACGTCCTCACCCGGATGAACCGACTCAACCATATGTCGTCCTTGAATTCCTTGGTACATGCAAAAAGGGATCTTGGGGCTCAACAACGTAGCCTGATTAGTCCCGCGTGAAGGAGGAAAGGACTCTACAACCGGACCAAATGATTCAATGTGAAGCACATTCCCTCTACCATGCCCGAGTAATGCCTAATCATACATACCACACGCCAGAACGAAGGATGAATTTGACCCAGAGTCACCTTATAACTCCGGCAAAATTCAAGAATCACCAGGTTGATGGACTCCACAAGCACGACATCCCCCCTGCAACAATCGATCCTCACTCTCTCGACATACGTTATGGAGCTGACATATCGAGTCATTGGCTCACGGCTCCCTGACTTCGAGGAGGGTCTCTCAGGCCTAAAATTTTATGTCATCGCGAACGGCCCTGGGACACACTCCTCGACATGAGGCGGTGTGGTCACTTCACCTTGGGAGAGGAATAAAGAAGACGAGCCCACAATCTCCTTAGAAACAAGAGTTGAAGCATTCGCCATCTTTGAGAAAGTCCAAGAGAAGGAGAAAGAGAGGGGAGCCACTCTCCTAAAAAGAGAAGCAAAAGGCAAGGGAAAACAAACTTCACTAAAGGGTTATGGATGCGAGATAAGACTCGAAAATGGAGAGGCAAATATTTATAAGAGCATCATGGGTACATAAAAGGAGGCCAACCGCCGCTGTTATTGCTGAAACCCGCAATAATGGCACACATTGCACGCCTTGGCGGCCCATAACTGCTCACAAAGACTCCGGGGAAAGTAAGAGTTCAGAACCGTTTATCCTCGCTTTACGCCGCCCTTTCTCTGAGGAACACGAAGAATATCTATGTACGACAAATCCGGGGGCCCGAATTCCTCGACATAGGGTTATTACGCGGTCATGGCTTTCTAAAGCTCAAAGCTAAAGACAAGAACTCACCCTCGGGGTTTGCCTCAAGCTGATCCAGAAAGTGTTGCATTTTGACTAATACAGCAGATTGTAACAAGCGAGGGGGAAGCTCCCCAATCACGCGACTCGACCTGACAAAGGCCGGCATGTCTAGAGCCTGTGCTGAGGCATCACATAAAGCCATCACATCTTCGTACTTTATATTTTGTCTCCGCACGTTTATGATCAAGTCCCTTCTCCTATATAAAGGCGGCTCGCCCTACCTTGTAAAGTGCTCTACTTCTCCACGAATAGCAATAATATCTTCCATATCTGTCTCTCTCTTTCTAATTTTCTCATTCTCCTTAGTTCGAAGTCGTTTATATTCGATCGTCCCATTTATTATTCAGAATTTGCTCGAAGCCACCCTTATATCCATTGTCTCTTAACCTGCTCTTCATTATATAGCTCAATACTGGCCGCGAAAAGCCTTACTTAATCCTATTTCCGCCTATCATCTCTTCCCAGACTATCCCGATAACTCGATATCGACTCAAGCCTCGGCCCCGAGGCCTCTATTGGTCTGCTGCGCGCTCGAGTAACGGGCCCCTTCGGTTTGCTTACTTCCTTGATTTAACTCGTATTTTATTGTTATACTGCATAGTCTTAATACAACCTGCCCTAAAAATTAGCTAGAGACGAGATCATGTATTTTTAGAATCCCATTAACAAATTTAATTATTGTTACCATTTTTACGGTAACCAAAAGCGTAGGCAACCTCCATCGGGTCTGACATCCAATTTTGCAAAAGTTTTCAAAAATTGGTGTGTCCATAATATTCTTTTAAAAAAAATTAATAACAATAAATCGATAGTTTTGTCATTTTTGTCATTGCATCTGTCCTTTTTTCCAATACATCCCTAATATTTTTCTCAAAAGTACCAAAGAGTTGTTCTCGAATAAATGGTCATTTTTCTCCTTTGCAATAAATTTTACTGGTGTACCCCTATGTCTGTTCCTTTTGCCGAGACAGACTTAAAACCCTCCTCGGGAGCGCCGAAGGGTTGTTTTATAAAAATAGTTAATTTTTTCTATTTTTTAAAATTACTTCACTCATGTGTCGGGCTATTTTTTCCCAGACATCCTTAAAACCTTCCTTGGCTTCCTTGGAAGAATCGAAATGTCGTTTTTGTAAAAATAGTTATCTTTGACCATTTTTTTCTTTATCCGGCCATCTTCTCATGACAACCATGAAATCTTCGTAGGAAGTGCTGAATGATTATTTACGTTAACATGGTCATTTTATTTTATTATTTTGTAGGGCCCCTCATGTCCTGATGTTTTACCAAAACCATCCTAGAGTAGATGTTTGCTTTCAAATAAAATTTACACAAACTGCATGTACATATGTTTCGCCCTTGTGGTTGGGAACGTAGGTAGCCTATCTAAGGTTCGTTTCTTTCCCGTCTGAATTGGATAGGCTGGTCAATACTAATCATTTGGGTCATAATTGATCGGTATTTGAAATAGGGTCATCCCTAAGTGGGATGTCTTCCTTTTAATCAAAACACTTGTTTTTTTAAAAAATAATTGTCAGAACCCGAATTTTTCCACCTTCAGGAATTGTGATGACGCCTACTCGTGAAAGCTACGCAAGCCGACGGTTACAGTTTTACCACCATTATTATTAATTAAAATAGGAACAAATAATAACTAAAATAAAATAATTATAAAGTGCAGAAGTGATATAACAATCCAAAAATTCTAATACATAGCTACCCCAAAGATCTGCTGTCACAATCCACGAACTACTAAGATTTACTACAAGTACAAGTCTGAACGAAGTACAACTGTTCTCGAAATAGAAGACACAGAAGAAACTAAAACAGGAAAAGGGCACTTTAGGCTCTGTGAACGCCAGCAGATCTACCTTGGTCTCCCTAGACTGAAAGCTACAATCTCAAATCTACTCACAAGGTCCGGCACTAAAATCTGCACAAAAAATGCAAAGTGCAGTATCAGTACAATCGACCCCATGTACTGCTAAGTGTCGAGCCTAACCTCATCGAAGTAGTGACGAGGCTAGGAAATGACAAACCATTTAAACATGTCTAGTTAAATCTTATATGAGCAGCACAATAATAACAGAAATAACAGATAAAGATGGGAAATGGAAACATGATATGGGGAATATCATATTCTAACAGTAGTTCAACAGAGAAGCATAATGAACACCATATTTACAACAACAGGGATAATGAAATAGTAACATATGCACGACATCACCCTTCATACTTTTACTCTCGTTCTCATCAAAAGAAACAACAAAAATAGCATGACATCACCCTTCGTGCATTAACTCTCATAATCGTGGCACGGATCACCCTTCGTGCATTAGCTCTCAAATCATGGCACGACATTACCCTTCGTGCATTAGCACTCTCTCCCAATATCATATGCGATTGTCCCAACCCGAATTTTTCACCATCGGGAGTCGTGATGGCGCCTACTAATGAGAGCTAGTCAAGCCAATCCTTAACTACCTACTTCATTATCCAATTTATTCTTTTAAAAAAATATAAGGCGATAATATGAAAACAGCGGAGATAACAATTCCAAGTAGAAAGACATAAACTAACGAAGGAAACAACATAACTCGGATATCAATAAACAATCAAAAATTAATAAATGCACGACATCACTCTTCATGCTTTTACTCTCATCCTCACCAAAGCAATTATATAATAAAAATATGCACGGCATCATCCTTCATGCTTTTAATCTCTTTCCTCACTATGTAATCAATAGGATCGGCACAGAATGGTATATCGTGCGGTACGACATCACCCTTCTTACTTTACACTCTTTTATCACAATCATACACGGAATCACCCTTCGTGTTTTTACGATGTACCTCACCCAAACAACAATCACAAACAATGGGGCGAGGGAATAAACAAGATTATAATAGGAATCCCGGCAAGGGAACAACATTAATAATATCAACATCCCGGTAAGGGAGATATCCAATAAAACAACAATATCCCGACAAGGGGACAATTTAATAACTCTTTCTCTTTTTCGCTTTTACTTCACAACTCACTTTACCACTTCACCCAATACTCCAAAGGGTTCAATCAACTCATTACTTTCACAATTGGTAATACAGCTTGATTCGATGTTCCTCGATGTTCAAAGATCACAATTACTTCCACAAACTTTCCACAACAAATAGAAATCACCTCTAAAGCATAGGTAATTCAACGAAGACATGAAAATCATAATTTAAGACTCACAAGCATGCTTGACTCCAATGTATAGATACTCATCACCATGTCTATATATCGTAGGCAATTTTTATCACATACCAAATAGGACTCGACTCCTAATCCCTCTAGCTAAGGTTAGACCAAACCCTTACCTCGAATTTTCACGACCAACTCAACCCTCAATCACCGCTTTTCCTTCAAATTCGGCTCCAAATCAATAGTATCTAGACATAATCGACTTAATAACATCAATAAATACTAAACAATCCAATTCCAGTACTTAGTTATAGCTTTTTAATAATTCTTCCCAAAAAATGCAAAAATTGACCCGGGCCCCTTGGTCAAAATACGAGGTTCGGACAAAAACCCGATCAACCATTCACCCACAAGCCCGAATATATAATTAATTCCAAAATTCGACCCCAAAATGAGGTCTAAATCACAATTAATTAAAAAGCCCTAACTCTACCGAAATCCCTAGTTTCTACTCTTAAGAACATGATTTAAGCCTAGAAATCTAATGGATGTTAATGGAAATTGAGGAAAATGAGTCTAATATTACATACGTATGAATTCGTATTGAAATCCCCTTTAAAAAACCACCCATTTTGGAGTTAAGATGAAGAAGTTATTAAATTTTGAATGAATATCGTAATAGCTATTGTTTTAAGTGCTAGGCGATAGTGTTCATCGCGTTCGTGAGGACATTGTCGCGATCGCAAAGGGCTGCGAGAATAGGACTTACACGATCACGAGATCTCCTACGCATTCGAGGAGGGTTGACCCCCCAGGATTTTGCGTTTGCAAACCCACGTACGCATTCGCATAGAAGTATCGATAACACCCAGGCACACCTAAAATTAACACTACGCGTTTGCATCAAACAGGTCGCGTTCACGATGAGCGATCCCCTAGTTCTTCGCGTTCACGACCGTGGCTTCGCGTTCGCAAAGAACAAATCCAACCACATCCCAATTTCCCTTTCGATCATGAGCCTTGCTATGAGATCGTGATAGCATAAAAGATCTGTGCACCTGCAACATTTCTTAAGTTCAAAAGCCTTCCGAACACATCCCAAACACTCCCAAGCCCTCGAGGATCCTAACCAAACATACGTAGTAACTCAATGACATCATACGAACTTCTTCGTGCGGTCAAATCTCCAAAATAACATCATGAACATCGAATTAAACCTCAAAATCAAAGAACCTTTCCAAAAAAACATCATTTTTTTGCAATTTAGGTCTGAATCACGTCAAACGACATATGATTTTCACCAAATTCCACAGAAATATCTTAAACTATACATAGGACCTGCACCGGGTGCCGGAACCAATATACGGGTCCGATACCGTGATGTTCTAGTCAAGCTTTATTTCAAATTTCTTTAAACAAATTTCAGAAAATAATTTGTTTTAAAAATTTATTTCTCGGGCTTTGGACTTCAGAACTGATTTCGAACATACGCCCAAGTCCCATATTTTCCTACGGACCGTACGTGATAGTCAAGTTATGGGTCCAGGTCCGTTTACCTAAAACATTAACCGATGTCAAATTAATTTATTTTATAGTCAAAATTTATTATTTTTCATAGATTTTCACATTTAGGCTTTCTGACTACGCGCCATAACTACGCACGTAAATCGATGTGATTCTAAATAAGGTTTCAAGGCCTCAGAACACATAATTCAATTTAAAATCAAGTGATGACCTTTTAGGTCGTTACATTCTCCACCTCTAAAACAACTGTTGCATCCTCGAACGGACATATGAAGGAAGTACTAGAGTCGGGGAAAAGATAGGGATAACGGCTCCACATATCAGAATCGGACTCTCAGGTCGATGCCTCAGGAGGCTTACCTCTCCACTGAATACGAATAGTAGGAAAACTCTTTGATCCTAACTGACGAACCTGCCAGTCTAGAAAAGCTACTGGCTCCTCCTTGTAAGATAAGTCCTTGTCCAACTAGACAATGCTAAAATCTAACACGTGGGATGGATCACCGTGATACTTTCGAAGGATGGACAAATGAAACACTGGATGCAAGGCTGATAAGTTAGGTGGTAATGCAAGTCCATAAGCCACCTCTCCTACTCAATCAAGAATCTTAAATGGGCCAATGAACATAGGGCTAAGCATTCCCTTCTTCCCAAATCTCATCACGCCCTTCATAGGCGACACTCGTAGTAGCACCCGCTCACCGACCATGATTGCAAAATCATGAACCTTGCGGTCTGAATAACACTTTTGCCTGGACTGAGCTGTATGAAGCCTATCCTGAATAATCCTGAACTTGTCCATGTCATCCTGAACAAGATTCGTACCCAACAACCGAGCCTCTCCCGGCTCAAACCATCCAACCGGAGACCGACACCATCTACCATTTAAAGCCTCATAGGGAGCCATCCGGATACTTGAGTGGTAGCTTTTGTTGTAGGCAAACTCTGCTAAAGGCAAATACTGATCCCACGAGCCTCCAAATTCAATGACACAAGCTCATAGCATATCCTCCAAAAACGAAATAGTCCGCTCGGGCTGCCCATCCATCGGAGGATGAAATGATGTGCTCAACTCAATCCGTGTGCCCAACTCTTGCTGAACTATTCTCCAAAAATGTAAGGTAAATTGCGTACCTCAGTCGGAAATGATAGACACAGGAAACCATGAAGACGAACAATCTCCCGGATATAGATCTCAGCTAACCTCTTGGATGAATATGAGACTGCAACAGGGATGAAATGCACTAACTTGGTTAGCCTATCAACAATGACCAATACTGCATCGAACTTCCTCCGAGTCTGTAGGAGTCCAACAACAAAATCCATAGTGATCCGCTCCTATCTCCACTCGGGAAGCTCAATCCTCTGAAATAAACCACTACGCTTGTAATGCTCATACTTAACCTGCGGACAATTCAAACACCGAGCCACATATGCAATGACTTCCTTCTTCATTCTCCGCCATTAATAATGCTACCGCAAATCCTGATACATCTTCACGGCGCCAGGATGAATAGAGTACCGGGAGCCATGGGCCTCCTCTAATATAACCTATCAGAGCCCATCCACTTTACGCATACCAATGGAAGGACACACAAATAGGGATCATCATACTATCGATTACAGATAAGAATGGTAGGAGCATACAACAAGAAAGTGCGTCCGAGGAAGTTTGAAGTGGGACAGTTAGTGCTGAGACGTATTTTGCTTCATTGGGCTGAAGTAAAAGGAAAGTTCGCCCCGAACTGGTAGGGGCCATTTGTCGTAACCAGAGTATTGTCTAATGGCGCACTATATCTAACAGATGCGGAAGGAAAATGTGTAGAAATGACTATCAATTCCGATGCAATCAAGAGATACTATGTATGATTTATTTGTTTGATTATACTTATTTGTATTTGGCATATTTTGAAGATTGAAATGACGAAGGCGTTTTGTTCTGTTATGTAAACACTTTATCCCTTGTCATCCCTTTTTGAGCCTTATTTGTTTTCTTTCATACCACTCTTTCGGAATCAATGGCACAATTCCAAAACACAAATGCGGATGATAATTAAGTGAATAAGAAAAGGGAAGGATGAACAAGAAAAAAAGAAAGAAGAAAAGAAAGAAGGAAAAGGAGAAGAAAACAAATAAACAAAAAAGAAAAGAAAAGAAAAGGAAGACTGAAAAAGGGAAAAAAGAAAAGTTGAACAGAAAACGGAAAAGAAAGAGAAGAGAAAGAAAAATCACAACAACAAAGTAATTCCTATGACATGAAATATGTTTGACTTGGTCCCGAAAGAGTACGTAGGCATCCTCTCTCTAAGGTTTAATCTCATCGAAATAAAAATCAAAAAGTCCCCAAGCAAGAAATTAGAGCAGAAGTTGTGGTTGTTGTGAGAAATCTGATTCCGAAAGTTGTAATTTTTACCCATTTGAATTGTTTTTGAGCCTTTTATACCCTTTCTTCCTAACCCTGTCCAAAACCCTACATTACGGTCCAAAAAAAGACCTTCTGATCAGTCTTCAAGAAATGCCAAGTCAATCAGTCTTCAAGAAATGCCAAGTCAAGCAGGTAAAGGTAATTCATGTCAGGGACAACACTATGGTTCAAGCAGGAAAAATAAAAAATGAGAGAGTCTTGTTGGTGAAGACCTTCACAGGGACCGTAAGACGACGGGAGCTAAGAGAAATAAAAATGAGAGAGTCTTATTGGTGAAAACCTTTACATGCACCGTAAGGCGATGAGAGTTTTGAGAAATTAAAATGAGAGAGTCTTATTGGTGAAAACACTCACGAGAAACATAAGGCAAAAGTGAGTTGAGAAATGAACAAATGAGAGAGGTCTGTTGGTGGAAAACTGTTTCAAGGCACCGCAGGATGAACAAGGTCTAGGTTTGGGTAAAACAATTAGGTCATGGAAATTCTGGGGCAACAAAGTATGGAAACTGAAAGCTGGTTGGTTGGACAAATTGGGCTGATTTGTTTGAAATGCATGTCATGATCATTGGTACCAACTGTTCCGGTCAGATGAGTTTCTTTTCCTTTTCTTTTTAGCAGTCATCCGATTTTGGATTCTTGGTATCCTTAACTCGTAAAATCATTGCATTTCATCTCTTGGGGTTTATCTGTCTAAAGATGATTCAATGTTAGTTTTGTTCAATGCAAGTGAAAAGTGATTTCAAAGCTCACTACCAATTTCCATAATTGCCAAAGCACAGTGTGGTAAAAACATACTAAAGACAACATGATGTAAAGTGGAATACAGGGAATCACTGAAAGTTTCATCAGTGGAATGATTTGGTAATGTCGTGAGATACGCAAAGGTTCAGCTAAAAGGAGTATAGGTATGAAACAACAGCATGTGTATATAACACTTGGGTCGTCAAAGGTCATGGGGTTTGAAAGTCAGTCAGAAAGTCAAGCAGTTCAAGGTCAATTCAGGGAAGCAAGTCAAGGAAAAATATAGCCGCAAGGACATCCTTAGTGAGAATGCCAACAGCTAACCACCATGTTAAACTAACAAATTTTCTTTGATTGAAACAGGGGCAGAAAATTCGGTTGTGTCGTAGGAACTCTCTGTAAGGAAAATACAAGCATTAATCAGGTTTGAAAATACAATATAATCATGAATAGCATAAGGGAATGTAAATTGGTGTCAAAGTTTGCATGTTCAAGATAAGATTCAATTAGGAGTTGTCAGGACCTTCCTGGATAATAGGACTTAGCTTTCAGACTCTTAATAATAGTTGGCATTATAATTTGGTAAGCACTTACCCATGTACCCAGCTTCAAAAATGGGGCAGAAAAATTTCTTTGTTTTGTCTATTGTGCTGAGATCAGGAGCCCGCCTGGAGAACATAGGCACACAATTCAAGTTCGAGCATTTGGGAGCCCGCCAGTAGATAGAGGCATATGTTTTCAAGTTTTAAAGTCGGGAGCTCGCCTGTAGATATAGGCATGTATTTTCAAGTTTTGAATTCGAGAGCCCGCCCGTAGAAAAGAGACATGTATTTTCCAGTTTTGAAGTCGGGAGCCCACCCATAGAATAGAGGCATGTATTTTCCAGTATTGAAGTCGGGAGCGCGCCCGTAGAAAAGAGGCATATATTTTCATGTTTTTAAGTCGGGAGCCCACCCGTATAATAGAGGCATATATTTTTAAGTTTTGTAGTCGGGAGCCCACCCGTAGGAAAGAGGTATGTATTTTCAAGTTTTGAAGTCGGGAGCCCGCCCGTAGAATAGAGGCACATATTTTTAAGTTTTGAAGTCGGCACATATTTTCAAGTTTTGAAGTCGGGAGCCCGCCCGAATAACAGAGGCATATATTTTTAAGTTTTAAAGTCGGGAGCCCGCTCGTATAACAGAGGCACATATTTTAAAGTTTTAAAGTCGGGAGCCCGCCCGTAAACTAGAGGAATACTTTTATGTTCAACAGTCTGAAGGAAAAAAACATACCGGTTTGCAATTCAAAGTGGCAACAAGGGATTTCATTGAGAGAACTCAAGACAACAAGAAATAAAAGATCAAGTTTGAAGAGATAGATAGGACATTTATAATTTGTGGATCATAGTTTAGGTTAGCTTCTTTTTATTTTGATATGGTGTATTAAGGGAGATCAGAAAGCAGTAGCAACAACAATAATAATGAAATCACAACTTCTGGTAGTCTCAGCTACTAGACATTCCTGAACTACAGCGACCTGATTTCTTTTTAGCCAAAGATATGTAGGCAACCTCAGAAGCAGGGTGCGGTTAGATCTTTTAAAATTCTTCACACGGAATATTTAAACGGTCGAAAAACACTCATTTTCGCTCACTTATCTTTGCACGGAAACTCTTCGTATTCCGGAGCAAAGCGGGGCAGCAGTGAGCACATGATTTTTGAGCTATATGAATTACTCCCAGAAATTCAAATAAAATTATTTCTTTCATTATTTTTTAATTTTGTGTATTTTTATGACATTTTATGTTAATTATATGCGTATTTTTTATACATTTTAATTAACGAAAAATACAAAAATAAACTGGGCATTTGCGTTTAGAGCTTGATTGTACATTTTAGGATTAATTAGTAATTAAGTTATTTCAAAAATAAAAAAACAATAACAAAAATGGATCTTTTTGTATTTGTAGTTTTAATTTGTCTTAGTTTGCATTTAAATTAGGAATTAATGTAATTAAAAATTAAGTAATATAATTTTAGAGTCAATTTAGTTTTTTATTTTTTAATTTGGCATTTAATAAAAATGAGAAATATATAATTGAAAAATAAAAAGAGGAAAAGAAAAAATAATAAAAAAAATAAAAGAAAAAACATGGTCTTAGTAAAATGCCCAAATTTTGTGCCCAATGTATTAGTCCAAATGATTCTCTTCCCATACCCACCAAATCGGGCCCAAATAAATGCCCCAACCCGATTAGCCCTTTTAACCCTCAAAACGACATCGTTTTTGAGTTCATTATTCAAAACTAATATGAGCCTTTCATCCCAACTCATCGGATGGCTAGGAATATTCATTTCGTTTCATTCGTTTCAATTTATATGTCTCAATACTTGTCCTAAACCTAAGATTGAATTAAACTCTCTTTTTCTTTCATTCTCTCCCACAAAACCCTAACGGTGCCTCTCTTTCCATTGCTATGGTTGGCCGGTGTTGGAGCTCGAAACACCACCCAAGTTTCACCATGGAACCACCACCTTTCCCTCAAGAAGAGTCCTAAAAGTAGCCCATTTTGTGAATTAAAGTTAACGGAAAAGGAGTTCATTAGGTTTTCCAGATTTCTTTGAGCAATAGGGTCTAAAACAAGTATTGACCGATTGTTCTCATCGAGAACATGCGGTTAATACCTGTGTTAGATCAAATCGGAGTTTCTTAAAGTCTATTAGTTTAGGAATAAAAAATTTTAGAGGTATCTTTTCCAACCTTCCTCCTCCATCTTCTTCATGTGTTTTGTTTAAATTTTCTTTTTTGTTGTTTTGTTCTTCTTCAAATTTTGTTCTTTATTTGGTCTTTCATTTTTGATTTTCTGCCATTCAGTGGTTAATTTCAGTTAATCGTTTTGGCTAGAATAATTTCATTGTTGTTACAAGTTAGCATTAAGTTGTTTATTTTAGTTGATTGAGGTGTTTCAGAACTAGTTTCGCCATATTTTCATTTTTAGGGACAATTTCGACCCTTCTCTGGGACGATTTTACTTAGCCCAAAGAATTCACGAGGGCCTTGAAATCAGAGGCCTATCAAAGGGTTCGTTTGGGTCTGTCTATACCCGTTTGGCTGGGTCAATTGACCCATTTTTTGGTCTAAGATTTAAGAGGTAATAACAGGGGTGTGTGAGGGTATTTTAGGTATTCGGAAGATAGGGAATATTTCATAAAAAACTAAGAAGATTCTAGGGTGGGGAAGGATTTGAATTTTAGCCTTTTTGGGAGTGGAACTTGGGGAACAGTTCAGAAATATAAGGATACTTAAGCTATAATGAGAATTCGGAAAGGATTAAAAATGAAAACTGAAAATCTCAATCTTCCCCTTAGTTTTGCCTATAAAAGGCTGTAGATACTGCCTTCTTTTCGAAGTTGGAGATCTGAATAAGGCTGTATTCTGGCCCTGGCCTAAACATGCCTGACGGGCCGGGCCTCGCGGTCCCGGGTTTGGTGTGCCGGGCCTGGCGGTCCCGGGTGGCGATCCTCACGGTAGAGACCGGGTGGCGGTCCTGGGCCTGGCGGTCCTAATGGGCCTGACTGTTTTTTTTAAGTCAATATCTTGTATAGTCGTCATTAGTATAGTGTAGTATATATTTTATATGGTGTACTAAGTTATTAGTATAGTATATATTGTGTTGTAGTAATTAGTATATATTGTATATTATGTATATATTGTTTTGTAGTAATTAGTATATATTGTATGTTATGTATATATGGATATATGTTATGTATATAATGTGTTGTAGTAATTAGTATATATTGTATATTATGTATATAGTATGTTGTAGTAGTAGTATATATTGTATATTATGTATATAGTGTGTTGTATAATATGTATATATTGTGTTGTAATAATTAGTATATATTGTATATAATGTATATATTGTGTTGTTGTAATTAGTATATTGTATTGTAATTAGTATATATTGTATGTTATATATTGTATGTTATATAAATATTCAAGGATTGATATAGAAATAAAGACAAAGAAATATTGAGAAAAAAGATATTCAAGGATATGATAAAGAGCATATTTATTGACCAAAATGGCATATCTTTCTTAGTCTTCTTTCCCCCAATGGAATGAGCACAACAAGGTACTAATACCACCATAAAAAGAAAAAAAAAACTAAAAGAAGACGTGCCAATGTACAAGTTACATCATAATTTACGTTGTATTTCTAACAAATCTCATAAATCCGTCAAGGTTGGGAGGAGGTTGTGTTGGCGGTGGTGGAAATGAAGCTTGTTCATCACCACTTCCGGGTGAAGCCGATTCCTCAGAAAGTTCTGCTATCATTTCTCAATATGCCTCATCTATTGCCGGTTGTGATTGTGCTATGCCAAAGTTTCTTCTTTCCGCGTGGATCCAATCTCTAAAAAGCACTGATTTTTCCAAGCTCTCCCGCATCGACGCTCTGTGATCACCGATTTGTAGTCTTACTTGACTAAAAGCGCTCTCCGATGCAACAGTTGAAGCTTGAATTGACAAAACATCCCGAGCCATCCTTGCAAGAACGGGAAAATGCTTTTCCTTTGACTTCCACCATTCCAAAAGATCGAAAGAGCCGTCTGGATTCTCCTTTTCTAGTCCCTGTGACAAGTAAACTTGAAGCTCATTTAGATGGGAAATTTCATCAAAATTATCACCTTGAGAACCCTGGAACTCCGTCCATGATTTAAGAGTTGTTAAGCCAGCAGCTCTTTTAGACGATTGTGATGTAGACGAAGTATGGGTTGGAATATTTGGCCTAGCATGCTCTAACGCCTGTTTATAAGCATTATAAACAGTTTGAGCATTAATTTTAATTGATGCTTTTGCATCAGCAAGTGTAGCAATTTCGTCTTCTGAAAGATCTAAAGCTTTATAAATATTAGAATACCAAAAGTGAGGACCTCCTAATTTCATTGTTGGAATTAACAAAGCAGCTACACCAAAAATAGGATGGATAGGAAAAAAATACTTTTTAAACTTTTGTTTCATTTCATTTATTGCAAGTTCATAAATATCCACACCCTTGCTAAATTCAACAAACAAATCAGCTAGTGCGGCAATATAAACTAAATAGTTAGAAATAGTCGGATAATATTGCCCAGAAAAAGCATTTGTAGCAACTTGAAAATGTTCTAAAAAATCTAAAAGAATTTTAGCATTAGTCCAATCTTGGGTAGTTAGCATTTCATCATCATCCTCACCACCTACCCGAGAAATAAAAACGTAGCATTAATTGGGTTTCTATATTCATACGCTACTACTAAACGTTCGTACATGTAATTCCACCTAGTCAGGCAAGGTTTAGGAACCTTTCTTTCTCTAAGGCCATATTCATCACATTTTTTAAACTACTCTCTAAGTCGAGTTCTACGGTTTGAATAAAATAGCCAATTAAGAGCCATTCTCACCTTTTCAATTTCTATGTTTAATATTCGCATACCATCACCAACAATTAAATGATAAATTTGACAAATACATCTAACATGGAAAATATTACTAAATGTAGGATTAAGGGTTTGTGTTAGCATGCCTATTGCACTAGTGTTACTAGAAGCATTATCCATAGAAATTGCCACTATTTTATCACTAAAGCAAAAATATCTACATATATCTGAAATAGTGTTAGCTATAAACCTACCCGTGTGCCGTGAATTAATTATTCTATATGCAATTATGCGTTTTTTGATTGTCCAGTCTTCATCTATCCAATGAATTGTAACAGTTAGATAATCACAGCCATTATTACTCCTACAAATATCAGTTGTAATAGAAATAAGATTAGGTATATGAGTAAATAAATAGCGCAAATATTGTTCATATTCATGCTTGAATTTATAAATATCGGCCTTAACTGTTGCGCGAGGCCAACCTTTATAAGTAGGATTAAAGACTCTTCTAATATAATGAATCCAATTAGGATTAGAAGCAAAAGTATAAGGCAAGCACATAACAGTAATCATTTTTGCTAATTCTTCACGATCCTTATTTGAATCGTAATATAAAATACCTCCGGTGACAGTGTTTATTCCTGGTTGAACTAGATTTGAACCAGTACTAGGGTTAACTTGAGAATCTACACTTGTCCCCCCCTCTTGTTGCGCTTGCATTTAGAAAAATCTAGCCCTATCTCTAGGGTGTAATTTTATGTGCCTAGTCAAACTACCCATGCCGCTACAGTCTCCAGTAAACCTATGAACAAGTAGTTTCCCACAAGTTTTACACTTAGTCTTGTCGTGCTCTCTTACTTGAGTACAAAAATGCCAAACTAATGATGTTTCTTGACATTTAACAGGTTGTCTACTAAAAGTGGGAGTTTGTACAGGTGGGTGTGCCGGTTCATTGCTTGAGTTATGAGCAGGACTAGTAGGTGTATCATCTAAATCTGGTGCTTGGGTTTCATCATCATCATTATCATCCTCATTTTCCTCTATGATAGGTTCATTCGGATACAAAGCATTCATAATTTGATCATCTAATCTATCACCTACTGCAACATCATGTAGAAATTCACTATCGATAAATTGAAAACAAGGGTGATCACTATCAAGCATTACGGGAGGCGGATTAGGACGTCTAGGTTGGCGACTACTTTCAACTTGCTTATCTTTTTTAGGTCAGGGAGCCGGGGGAAGGGTAGCATTGTGGCTACTACTTTCACCGGTTTTACCTTTTCCTTTACCGAACATTTTTTTCAAAGAAAATGCCATACTAATTACAATTATGCAAACTAAAAAACACAAAAATATTTTATTAGCACGTAAGATTTGAAACGAGTTTACCCGATTTCCGAACAACTTCTTGAAAATTGAAAATCGTTGAACTTGAACACTTGAAAACTTCAATTCAACAACTTCACAATTTTACACGATTTTTCAACAATAAATTAAGCACTTGCACTAGGAAGATTGAAAGAGAGCTTGAGAGATATTGATGAATTGGTGAATAAAAATGAAAGAATGAGGGGGTATTTATAGTTGAGAAATCGGAAAAAGTGTAATTATATAAAGTTTGGGGTAAATTTAAAGTTTGGGGCCAAATGACTATTTTTCAAAGTTTCAAACGGCTACTTTTTGCAAATAGCCGTTACTGAATTTAAAAAAAAATTTCTTTAAAGAAAAATAGTCGTTTGGCCCGCCAGGACCGCACCATGCCCGCCCGGACCGGCTCAGGCCCGCCAAGCGGTCTCGGGCCTGACGATTCAACGTGTAAGACCGGCCCGTCACGGTCTTTTGGGACCGGTAGGACCGGACCGCCAGGAGCGGCCCAGCAGGACTGGCACGTCCGCCAGGACGGCGGTCCTGGTCCGGTCCCGGGCCTGAACCGGGACAGAATATAGCCTTAGATCTGAAAAATTCCCCCGAAGCTTCCACAAGATCAAACCTCTGAAATTTGAAATTCAAAAACCCAAAAAAACCCAAAAAACTGTAATTCAAGCAAATCTGAAGAGTTTTTCCTCCTTTAGATCGTAGTTCATTCAAAAAACACAAAACAAAAAGCAAAAAAAAATAAAAAAAATGGTACATTGATTTTCCCTAGATCAGTTTTGAATTCCAACACTTAATTCAACTCTCTAGCTATTTTAGGATCCAAAACAACTTGTATTTCACTATATCTGCTCAATATTTGAGATTTCAAAGCATCTGGAGTCGCTTGTGAATTGGATCTGATTTGTTCGAAATTGGCTGTTGGTTATTTGCTAATTGTGTTGACTACTAGGTTCATTCCTGGTCATTTTTGGTGCTGTATTGTCTTTTAAACTATTCTACTGCTTCTGTAACTTGTTGTTTTCCATCTGCTGCAGTTAATCTCACCTTTTCCTTCTTATTTGCAACCTCCAGGTACTTTTCTTCTTGACTCAAGTGATATGGAAAGTTGAATCCACATGTATGATAAATATTTGGATTAAATGATGAAGAGCTGTCTAATTTTTGCATGAAATCTTACAAGTGTTATTTAGTTTTAACATTCACCCATGATACTCATTTAGATAATTACATGTTTGTATTTATTTGGACTTTTGAGATTATTCGTTGACTGTAGGTTCAACTAATTTAGTTTTTTTTTAATTCTTCTGTGGATATAAGGTTTAAGATAGAGTAAATGTTGATTGGAACTGAATTTTGAAATATGAACTTATGTGTTTACACTGTTGTAAAATCAAATAACTCATGATATTAAGAATTTTAAATTCAAATTTCAGATTCAGTAGGGACTCTTGCTATAATCTAACGAATGTGTAGTTTAAGTTCCGTTTGTGATGTTCCATTTTAAGTTTTGATTACCTTAGTTCAGTATTTGATCTCTTTACATGTTTTGAAGAAACTCATTTAGCCTAAACGTGATTAGAACCAAAGGATTTGGAACCAAATTGGCAATAGACCTATAGTCTTTTATTGATGGGTTTAATTGTTAAAAACAAGACCAATGACTTCTTGGGCCTGTTAGTAGATTAGAGTCGAATCTGTTTGGGCCCTGCCTCTATTGATGTATGGTTTAGTCCTAATCTAGGACCGCCATTTCTTTTGGGCTTGTACGAAGGCCCATGTTTTGGGCAGCCTTTCATAAGTGTTTAGGCTGTTTGTGTAAACCCCTGAACTCGAAGCTCGATTTTGGCAATCTTCAGTAGTGGTATATTGATAATACTAAGGAATTAGGACCCTTTTTAGAGACAATACTGAATAGAAAAATCGAGCTCTGCTAGGTTTTCCTTAAAAATAAACGAGGTGCGCCGCGCAAAATAAAATCACAAATTGCGTGGCCGTCTTAATTGCTTCTATAAATATTTAGACCTCGGGATGCGCCATTTAGTAAATTTCATGGTTTCCCTCAAAGTTAATAATACGCTAGTTGCTTTAGGCGCAACGTTTAATAATAATGCTTTCTTTAACTCGGTTGCACATTTATGTGACCCAAATTCAAAGCCCAACGAAGTCAAAATGTGTCAAAAATCATGGGTGCATCTATGTGACGTGGTTCAAGACGTGTTTTCACGACATTGCAACTCTCTTTAAAAAAGAATAATGACAAAAGCGGTTTAAAATTAAAAAGCATATAAGTTGAAACATGTTTTAAAATCAGATATTTAGCCAAATATGACAGTTGAGCGACTGTGCTAGAACCGCGGAATCCGGGAATGCCTAACACCTCCCAGGTTAACAGAATTACTTACTCGGTTTTCAGGTTTGTAGACTGTTAAACAGAGTCATGCTTTCCTCGATTCGGGATTCAACCGATGACTTGGGACACCATAAATCTCCCAAGTGGCGACTCTGAATTCTTTAAATAAATCCCGTTTTGATTGCCCTTTAATTGAAAATACTCCTCTTTGCCCTTCGGGGTGTAGAAAAAAAGGAGGTGTGACACCTGTAATAACTACACCTAAAGCCTCAACCTAGGGCCTGGCTAGAAGAGCATAACATCAGGGCTGGGCCCCACCATCAGGGCTGGGCCCCACCACCCTGAACCATATCTCTGGGACAGCCTGTTGCTGGATGGCCTCCACCTCTAGTGGCCTGAGCTCCACCTCTAATGCCTCTACCTCCACCTCTAGCACCTTTGCCCTCAATTCTAGCTAGCTGGGCAGGCTGTGGAACACCTGGTGCCTGAATCATTGTACGGGAATCCTGATGCTGAGAGCTACTCGGTGCTCAAGGGCAAAACCTAGCAACGTGACCCATATCGTCACAACCGTAACAAGCCCTATGCTACTGAGACTGCTGACCCTGTTGACCCGAATGACCACCCCGGAAACTCTGAAGCGGGGGCGCACTGATAGGAAATGGCGGGGAACTATAGGACTACTCATCAGAATAATGCATTTGAGAACCACAACCACCTGAAGCACCGTCAGAAACCTAAAGAACTAACTGAAAGGGCCTAGGAGGATGGCCTCTACTATATGAATCTCTACCTCCAGACGAGGTACCACTGAATCGGCCTTAATGACAGGGCCTCTTGTCTGATCCATGACCACCTCCCTACGACAAAACCATCTCCACTCTCGTGGCCACATTGGACGCCTCCTCAAAAGTAATCTAACTCCCAGCCTCCCTAGCCATCTAATGATGAATTGACTAAATAAGACCATCAATAAACCTCCCTACCCTCTCTCTCTCTCTCTCTCGGAAAGAAAGTATGACAAGAGCATGGCGAGCCAAGTCCGTGAATCTGATCTCATACTGGTAACCGTTATAGAACCCTACTGGAGACGCTCAAACTACCTCCGATAGGACTCTCTTTGAGTAATTGGGAGAAACTTCTCCAGAAATAGCTGTGTAAACTGCTCCCAAGTCAAGGCTGGCGAATCGACACCTAATGGTACATTGTGCGGCATGACATCATCCTTCGTACTTAACACTCTTTCCTCACAATCATACACGACATCACCCTTTGTGCTTTAACACTTTTTCTCAACCAAACAACAATCACAAACAATGGGTGAGAGAATAAGCAAGATTATAATATGAATACCTACAAGGGTGCAACATCAATAATATCAACATCCTGGCAAGGGAGATAACCAATAAAGTAACATTATCCCTGCAAGAGAGAAATTTAATAACTCTTTCTTTTACTTCTCAACTCACTTTACCACTTGAGATAATGCTCCACAGGGTTTAATCAAATCATTTACTTTCACTATTTGTAATATAACTTGAGCCGATGCTTCTCGATGTTCAAAGGTCACAATTACTTCCACAAACTTTTCACAACAAATAGAAATCACCTCTAAAGCATAGATAATTCAACGAAGTCATGAAAATCACAATATAAGACTCACGAGCATGCTTGACTCCAATGTATAGATACTTGTCACCATGTCTATACGTTGTATGCATCATTTATCACATAGCAAATATGACTCGACTCCTAATCCCTCCAGCTAAGGCTAGATCAAAAACATACCTCGAACTTCCACGGTCAACTCAAGCCTCAAACACCGCTTTTCTTTTCAAATTTGGATCCAAATCAATTGTATCGAGACATAATCGACTTAATAACATCAATAAATGCAAAACAATCCAATTCCAATACTTAATTATAGCATTTTAATCATTCTTCCTAAAAATCCAAAAATTGACCCCGGGACCGCTTGGTCAAAATATGAGGTTCGGACCAAAACCCGATCGCCCATTCACCCACGAGCCCGAATATATAATTAGTTCCAAAATTTGACCCAAAAACGAGGTCTAGATCACAATTAATCAAAAAGATCTAACTTTACCCAAATCCCTAATTTTCTACCCTTAAGAACATAATTTAAGCCTAGAAATCTAATGGGTATTAATGGAAACTGAGGAAAATGAGTCTAAGATTACATACCTATGAATTTATGGTGAAATACCCTTTCAAAAATTGCCCTATTTGGATTTAAGATGAAGAAGTTATAAAATTTTGAATGAATCCCGTATTAACTACTGTTGTAAGTGTTGGGTGACAGTGTTCATCGCGTTCGCGAGGACACTTCTGCGATCGCGAAGGGCTTCCAGAAGTGGACTTACGCGATCGCAAGATCTCCTACGTGTTCACGAAGGGTTGAATCCCCTAACCTTCGCGTTCACGGTCCCACGTACGCGTTCACCTAGAATAATCGACAATATCCCAACCTACCTCTAATTAACACTCCGCATTCGCATCATACAAAATGCATTTACGATGAGCAATCCCCCAGTGCTCCGCGTTCGAGACGTGGATTCGTGTTCGCGGAGAACAAATCCACCCCATCCCAATTTCCCTTTCGCGATCGCGAGCCTTACTATGCGATCACGATGAGCAAAATATTTGTGCACCTGCAACAACAATTCTGCAACATTTCTTAGTTTCAAAAGCCTTCTTAAACACATCACAAACACACCCGAGCCCTCGAGGCTCCTAACCAAACATACGTACTAACTCAATGACATCGTAAGAACTTATTCGTGCGATCAAATTGCCAAACTAATATCATGAACATCAAATTAAACCTCAAAATCAAAGAATTTTTCTAATCTTCTTAAAACATCATTTTTTTGCAATTTAGGTCCGAATCACGTCTAATGACATCCATTTTCCACCAAATTCCACAGAAACGTCTTAAATTATAGATAAGACCTGTAGTGGGCGCCAGACAAAAATACAGGCCGGATACCATCATGTTATATTCAAATTTATTTCAAATTTCTTTAACCAAATTTCAAAAAATATTTTTCTTTAAAAATGTATTTCTTGGGTTTGGGACCTTGAAATCCTATTTCGACAATACGCCCAAGTCCCATATTTTTTTACGGACCTTCCGGGATCGTCAAATTATGGGTACGAGTCCGTTTAACCAACAAAATTGACCGAAGACAAATTAATTTATTTTACAGTCAAAACTTAGCAGCTTTCATTGATTTTCACATTTAGGCTTTCCGGCTATGTGCGCCGATTGTGCACATAAATCTAGGTGATGCTAAATGAGGTTTTCGAAGCCTCAAAACGCATAATTTAATTTAAAAGCAAGTGATGAGTTGTTGGGTTATCACAACGGCATCACCCTTCGTGCTTTACACTCTTCCTCATCCAAACAATAGAAATAATACATCATGTCAAGAAAATAAACAATAGAAATAATAACATCCCGGAAAAAAAAAATCAACAATAGAAATAATAATATCCCGGCAAGGGAAATTAGCTATAACCAATCGCGTTTCCATAGTTGACTCCACGAAATAAGTCTCAATTTGAGTCAATAATCAACAACGGTCAATTAAAAAGAAAATATCATAAGTCTTGTTCAACAGAGATAATCATCAATTTAAGCATGAATAGTACATAATAAGAGTCACAACAGTCAAAGTATAAGATTCACTATAGGTCGTCACTTACTTTTAATTGAATCCTATATCTCTGAGGCCTTGAAAACCTCATTTAGAGTTACTTCAATTTGCGTGTGCAGTCCGGCCGCATAGCCAGAAAGCTTAAACATAAAAATTATGAAAAACGATAAGGTTTGATTATAAAATGTTCAAATTTGACTTCGGTCAACATTTTAGGTAAACGGGCCTGGACTCGTAATTCGTCGTCTCCGAAGGGTCCGTAAGAAAATATGGGGCTTGGGAGTATGCTCGAAATCAAATTTCAAGGTCCCAAGCCCGAGAATAATTTTTTAAAAGAATATTTTTCTGGAATTGTATAAGGAAATTTTGATTGAAATATGATTAGAACAGTTTGGAATCGGACCCGTATTTTGGTTCTGGAACCCGGTACAGGTCTTATATATAGTTTACATCATATTTATAAAATTTTGTGAATAACGGACGTCGTTTGACGTGATTTAGACCGAAATTGCTAAATTTGATACTTGATGAAGTTTGAGAAAAAGTTCTTGATTTTTAGGTTTGACACATAGTTATTGAGGTTATTTTGGCGATTTGGTCGCACGGATAAATTTGTATGATGTTCTTATGTTAGTACGTGTGTTTGGTTTGGCGCCCCGAGGGCTCGGTGTGTTTCAGGAAGTTTTGAACTTACGAAAAATTGCACAAAATCTGCAACATGTTCTCAGGCCTGTTATTCTTCGTGATCGCGTAGTTACTCTCTAATCGCATAATCACTCTCGTGATCGCGCAAGGGAAATGGGGATAGGGGTGATTTTGTTCAATGCAAATGCGAGGGAAGGATTGCGAAAGTGGAGCAATGGTTGGTAAGTCTACACGAACGCGACCCATGTCTCGCGAACACATAGTGTAAATAGGGGGGCTGGTCTAGGAAGTGAACATTCCTCTATGCGAACGCGTTCATAGTCCTGCGAACCTGAAGGTCGGGGGGCCAACCCTTCGCGAAACCGTAAGAGGACTCGCGATCGTATAAGCCTGAGGAAGGCTGATCTTCGCGAATGCGATCAAGGTCTGGCCAACGATTCTAAAATAGTAGCCATTACGGGACTTCTTCAAAATTTCGTAACTTCTCCATCATAACTCCAAACTGGGAAATTTTTGGAAGAGGATTTCACCAAAAATTCATGGTATGTAATCTTAGACTCATTTTCTTCCATTTCCATCAACACCCACTAGATTTCTAGGCCTAAAACATGTGACTAAGAGTAGAAAATTAGGAATTTGGATAGAGTTAGCGTTTTTTTGATTAATTATGATTTAGAACTCGTTTTTGGGTCGGATTCGAAAATAAATTATATATTCGGGCTCGTGGGTGAATGGATCCTCGGGTTTTGGTCTGAATCTCCTGTTTTGATTAAGCGACCCCGGGTTCAATTTTTAGATTATGGGAAGACTGATTAGAAAACTATAAGTAAGCATTGTAATTGGATTGTTTAGCATTTATTGATGTTATTAAGTCGATTATGTATATATTCAATTCGGTTGGAGCCAAATTTTAAAGAAAAAGTGTTGTTTTAGGATTGAGTTGATCGTGGAATTTTGAGATAAGTGTTTGGTCTAACCTTAGCTTGAGGGATTAGTAGTTGAGTCCTATTTACTACGTGATAATTGTTGAGTACAACGTATAGGCATGGTGATGAGTATCTATACGTTGGTGTATGGCATGACCGTGAGTCTTTATAATGTGAATACCATGATTTTGTTATATTTTTTATGCCTTGGGGATGATTTCTATTTGTTGTGAAAAGCTTTTGGAAAGAATTGTGACCTTGAACAATGAGGAGCATTGGTTCAAGTTATATTACAAATTGTGAAAGTATAGGAGACGATTGAATCCTTTAGAGCGTTGGCTCAAGTGGTACAATGAGATATGAAATAAACGTGAAAGAAAGAGAAAGAGTTATTAAATTGTTCCTTTGCCGGGTTATTGTTGCTTTGTTTATTGTCTCCCTTATCGAAATGTTGAGATTATTGATGTTGTTCCCTTGTCGGGACTTAATTGTTTAGATGTTGTTCCCTTGCTGGGATTTCTATTATTATTTTATTTATTTCCTTTCCCCTTTGATGGTGGTTGTTTTTTGGGTGAGGAAGAGTGTTAAAGCACGACGGGTGATGTCGTGCATTGTTTGCTATTGTGAGGAAAGAGTGTAAAGAATGAAGGGTGATGTCTTCTCGTACGTTGTACCATTCTATACCCATTTTCATTGATTATATGGTGAGGAAAGAGAGTAAAAGCACGATGGGTGATGGCGTGAAAAACTTTATTATATGATTGATTGGGTGAGGACGAGAGTAAAAGCATGAAGGGTGATGTCGTGCACACTTTTATTATTAAATTGCTTTGGGTGAGGATGAGAGTAAAAGCATTAAGGATGATGCCGTGAACACTTCTATTACAAAATTGCTTTGGGTGAGGATTAAAGTGAAAGCACGAAGGGTGATGCCGTGCAAATTGGTTATTTCTGATTCTTTGTTGATATTCAAGTTATGTTGTTTCTTTCCTTATTTGATGCTTTCTATTCGGATCTCTTGTACTCCTCACATCATGTTTCTCCCTCCCACATTGACTGGTTATCTTTTATATTTCTTTTTCGCTATATAAACCTATGCACTTTTATATATATATGAACTGCACAGGTTTATTTGGTAGTCTGATCCTAACCTCGTCACTACTTTGTTGAGGTTAGGCTAGAAACTTACCAGTATATGGGGTTGGTTGTGATGATACTACACTCTACACTGTGTGTAGATCCAGGAGAAGCTTTCGGACAGTAGTTGGAGAGCTTCCTTCAATCCCCCGGAGACCCAATGTAGATCTGCAAGCATCTGTAGGCCTTGGTGTCTCCCTCTATCCATTTTTGTTGTTTCTTTTTTTTTTTCAGAAATATGTATTGTATTTTCTTCCAACTTAGGTTTTGGTAACTCTTAGATAGTCTATGACACCAAATTTTGGGCACTTGAGGTTTCAAAAGTTGTAATAGACGTAACCTTAAGTTATATATTTGTTGACTTCCGCTTAATTACTTAAAATTACGCTTTTATTATATTATCTATTTGTGTTTGTTAAAAAGAAGAAATATGAAAGTGTAGAGTGTAGTTAAGATTTGGCTTTCTTAGCTCCCATTAGTAGGTACCATCAAGACTCCCGAGGGTGAGTAATCCGGATGGTGACAAGTTGTTTTCAGAGCTCTAGGTTACCGAGTCTCAAAGTTCACAAACAAGCTTAGTAGAGTCTGAGGGATAGGTATGCAGACGTCTATATTTATCCCCAGAGGCTACAGAGTTAGGAAAAACTTCACATTGATTCTTTCCTATCGTGTTGTTTGGTTTGTCAATGCCAATTGAATTTCTACTCTATTCTTTCGTAGATAGAGATTACACGCGCTTCCTCATCCACCGCTCAGCAGCCCGAGCCCCCAGCAGCAGCTTCCATGATGGGGCAAAGGTCGAGGCCAAGGCCGTGCTAGAGGCTGAGGTAGGGTAGAGCTTAGCCCCGAGCAGAAGCACTAGTGACAAAACCTCAGGTTGATTTTGATCAGGATGTTCCGGCCCCAGCAGTTCCGGTACGCCCAGCTCAGATACCATATGGGTTTATTGCTACCCCAGTTCTTCAGGATTCTTTGGTTCAACTAGTGGGCCTCCTGTAGAGTGTTACCCAAGAAGGCTTGCTTCCTGTAGCACCAGACGTCTTTCAGGCTGGAAGAGGGGCCTAGACTCCCGCTACTCACACTTCGGAGCAGGTAGCTCCTATGATTCAGACTCTATTGGTTCATCTAGTTTGAGCAGTACATCCGGGTGTGGTAGCTCAGACCAGTGATAGAGCAGCTATGTCTGTCGATGCTTTGTGGAGGACGGATAGGTTTACCAAGCTCTTCACTACTACGTTCAGCAGTGCATATACTTAGGATCCCCAAGACTATCTAGACAGCTGTCACTAGGTTCTCAGGAACATGGCTATTGTTGAGACCAATGGGGTTGATTTTGCTACATTTAGCTTTTCTGGATCCGCCAAGACTTGGTGGAGAGATTATTGCTTAGCTAGACCATCCCGATCGCTAGCCTTGAATTGGGAGCAGGTTACAGTGTTATTTCTGGAGAGGTTTCTCCATGTTACTCAGAGAGAGGCCTATCGAAGGTAGTTTGAGTGCCTCCAGTAGGGTTCCATGAGCGCTTACCCTGTGTGAGACCAGTTCATCGAACTAGCTCGCCATGCTCTCATCATACTTCCCACCGAGAGAGAGAGAGAGAGAGAGAGAGCCTGAGGAGGTTTATTGACGGTCTTATTCAGCCGATTCGTCTTCAGATGACTAGGGAGGCTGGGAGTGAGATTACTTTTCAGGAGGTAGTCATTGTGGCCCGTAGAGTTGAGATAGTTCTATCCTAGGGAGGCGGTCATGGGTCGGACAACATGCCCCATCATCCGGGCCGATTCAGTAGTACCTCCTTTGGAGGTAGAGATTCGTATGGTAGAGGCCAACCTCCTAGGACCTTTCAGTCAGCGCTCCAGGTTTCTCATGGTACTTTAGATGGCCATGGTCCCAAGATGTAGTATCCTGATCAGAAGTCCTACACTGCACCACCTGCTCCTATCAATACACCGTCATTTCAGAGTTTTTGGGGTGGTCATTGTGGTCATCAGGGCTAGCAGTCACAGCAGTCAAGGGCTTGTTACACTTGTGGTGATCTGGGTTACATTTCTAGGTTTTGCCCTCGAGCACCAAGTAGCTCTCAATGTCAGGGTTCCCATGCCATAGCATAGGCACCAGGTGTTCCACAGCCCGCCCAGGTGTCATTTTCTTTTGTTCAGAAACAATGTATTGTATTTTCTTCAGACCTTGGTTTTAGTAACTCTTAGATAGTCTGTGACACCGTGACACCATGTTTTGGGTATTTGAGGTTTTAAAAGTTGTAATAGACGTAGCCTTAAGTTATATAATTATTCACTTCCGCTTAATTATTTAAAATTCCGTATTTATTATATTATCAATTTGTTAAAAAGAAGTAATATGAAAGTGTAGCAAGTAGTAAGGTTTGGCTTGCCTAGCTCCCATTAGTAGGTGCCATCACGACTCACGAGGGTGAGAAATTCGGGTCGTGACACTCACTTGCATGCTCGAACAAACATATAGATACTTGTCACATCTATACTCAACACTAACACATGGAAAATAAGACTACAATACCTATTCCCTTAGACCAAACACTTATCTCGATTTCACGGCCAAAAATCAAGCCTCAATTACCGTTTTACCTTCCGGTCGCACTTCCAATCCACTTAAATCTAGTCATAATTTACTTAGTAACATCAATAAATGCTAAATAAACCAATTCTAATGCATGAGTTTAGATTTCCCAAGGTTTTTCCCGAAAACTGAAAAACTATTCCCGGGCGTGCTTAGTCAAAACTCGAAGTTCGAACAAAAACCCGATTACCCATTTAAACACGAACTCAAATATGCAATTAGTTTTGAAATCTGACCTCAAATTGAGGTTCAAATCTCCAAATTTTGAAAAGCCTAATGTCTACCTAATAACGCCCAATTTCCCATGAAAACCCCTAGATTTTGGAACTAAATCATGTAAAAAGATGAAATAGATTGAAGAAAAAGAGTTAAGATTCATTTACCTATAATTTGGGAGGAAGTTGCTCTAGGAAAATCTCCCATTGGAGTTTAGGTTTTAAAATTTTGAAGAATTAAGTGAAAATTCCGTCAACATGATGTTTGTTTCAGGAGCAGATGTCGAAATTGCGACAGGAGCTTCGCAATTGTGAAGATTTCTAATGCAAGACAGGCTTGACAATTGCAAACCTGCTGCATGTTTTCTCCTCTCGCAATTCCCTATTGACTTCACAATTGCGAAGGGTTGTTCGCAAATGAGAACAAGTGCTAGCCTGGGCTTCTTCACAATTGCGATAAAACCCTAGCATTTTCCAAACCTGTTAGGCTCGTAATTGCAAAGGCTGACCTTGAAATTGTGAGATCAGAGCTTGAAACAATACCAGATGCAATAGCAATTTTTTTCTAAGTTCAAACTCACTGTGTGGCCTACCCAAAACTTACCCGAGGCCTCGGGGCTCCAAACCAAACATGCACACAAGTTTCAAAATATTATACGGACTTATTTGTGCGATCAAATCACTAAAATAACATCTTAAAGAATGAATTTAACACCAACACTCATGAAATTCATAAAGTAGTTGAAAATTTCTATTTTCTCAACCAAGGTTCCAATTTCTATGAACTCTCTTCCGCTTTTCACCGAATTTCACAGAGACGACCTAAATACTATATTAAATAAGTACCGGACTTCGAAAATAAAATACAGGCCCGATATCAACGAGTACAAATATTATTAAATTTCTAAAAATCCTTATATTTCCAAAAAAAAAAATTTCTTCAAAAATTTATTTTTCGGGCTAGGGACTTCGAAATTCGATTCCGGACATACAACCTAGTCCCATATTTTACTACAGACCCTACAGGACAGTCAAATCATGGGTCTGCATCCATTTACCAAAAATAATGATCGAAGTCAACTTTAATCAATTTTGAAGGCCAAATTTAATATTTTTCTTAAATTTCACATAAAAGCTTTCTGAAAATGCGCCCGGAATGCACACGCAAATCGAGGAGAAAGAAAATGAAGTTTCTAAGGACTGGGAACCTGGATTTGGATTCTAAAACACAAGATGACCCTTTGGATCATTGTCGACGCCCCCTTTTTCCGCAAGGGAGAGAAATCGGGATTACGACATTATGGGTGGAATGACTCCTATATCCTCCTTTTGGGGGAATTTGGGCTATGGAGTTTGGAGAGTTGCCACCTAATCATTGTAGTGCATTAGGACACTTTTAGAGAAAAGAAGAAGGATTTGAAGGAAAACCAGAGTTTGGGTAAGGGCTTGATATTATCTCGAGGGGAAGATGTTAGGCACCCCTCAAGATCCACTAGTGTGGTTCCCGGCCTTACTTAGTTGTGACTTTAAGAAAGAAGGAGTAGACAAGCAAAATTAACACATACGAAATACAAGCAAGTTGTCAATTTTGAAAGAAGAAAAGCATAAGTAAAAGAGAGCTTAGTTTGAAGGAAACATTAATTTTAAATAACGGAAAAGCAAAGGAAAAGGGGTTCCAAGTTTGACTATAATATGGATCATTCGGTGCAATATTCCCGCACATATTCCTCAAAAGAGGGGTCTCCTTATGGTATTAGTGCACAGTCATCATCTCCATATTCTACCCTTCCCACCCCGTTAAGGTATTCAAGCACGATTAGTCTCGCTTAGTTATTGCATGCTAATACCCGTCCCAATCTATCAGTCCCGGGATATTTGAACTTCTAATCCTAAAGGGGAGAAGGGGATGGAGGAATATATGGAGTTTAAAAGGATAAAATACTAAGGCGTCAATCAAAAACAAATAACAAATAAGTGGTGTACAAATCAAACACTCAAAGGTTCATACAAAATCCCGTAGATCATAACATCAATTAGTTTAGCATGACCTGCAAGTACTAATTTGGTCTTTAATTAAAGAAATTAAAAGGCGGACGAATCGGCTTAACTCATAAAGTTGAAATAAAAGTCTGCATCGAGCCCCTCGAATTTGATTTGTCAAATATTGAGGTCTTAATGCAGAAGAGTTTAAGAGGAAGTAAAACTGTAGTATACTTGTAAATAGATTTGAAATCAGCAGATCGTTTGAGTAGTAAAAAATGCAGAAGAGTTATGAAAGATTTTAAGAGGAAGGAGTGTCTTAAGAATAGAGTGATTTGCCGGACTATTTTTGAAAGACAGTTTCATAGACTGAGTAAAACATTTAAGCAGATCGTTGGAAATAGCTGTTTAGAAAAGATGCAGATTTGAAACATTATAAAAGCAAACTGGTTTACAGGGGATTTATTGAAAACATTACATTAGGACTCTAAAGACCAATTAGTGGACTGTTGTTACTTAAAGCTAATCGGACAAGTTGAGGCAGAGTCTTATAGGCATGCTATCTATTCATCTGATTCGTTACTGCTTTTAGAACATTAGGGAACTGATTAATTAATTAACCTACTATTTGCCTAGCATTTTATGTGTTTCCTATAGGCATGACTTCTAAATGATTTTTCAATAGTAAAATCATATAGGTATGGTTTCTAAATTATTTGCAATATTAAAGTCCTATAGGCATGATTTCTAAATGATTTGCAGTATTAAAATCCTATAAGCATGATTTCTAAATGATTTGCAGTATTAAAATCCTTTAGGCATGGAAGATCCTATGGACACCCATTGACATTATGCAAGCAATATAAACCCATCCCACACCCTTTACTAATATTTCCCCGAATTTTATTACATAGTTATTACAAAACTGAAAGACAAGGACTGAAATAAGTAGACCAAAACTAAGGCCAGACCCGAGGAGGCTCAATGCAACCTTCAACATCCAACACTTGTGTTTCCAAACCCGGATTCCAGGTTCGAAGGCCTTCTCTTAGAGTGTTTCAAAGTTCCAAGGACTTTGAGGTAAGCCCAGGCAATGCTTACACCCTAAAGATTGAATGTGGTAACAAAGTAGTACCATGTGTGGAATTACCAGCCCTTAGGCATCCAAGTTCAGAGGGAACTCTAGGTTCACTAAGCATGGCTTACCATAGGGTGCAAGAACCTAAAGAACTAAGAATAAGTGTAAGTGAGAGGACTAGAAGAAACCAAAGCAAAAGGTGGTCATACCCAGCCATGGGTAAGACTGGCACACCCCTGACCCTTTACTTGATTTTAAACAGATAAAGAGTAGACATTAGAAGTCAGACAGGGGTCTGGGTGGTGATTAGGACACCACCAGACCCTAGTCAATGCTCAACAAATAAAGGGGGTTAAGGGAATGGGACTGATGTGAGTAAAGGTTCAAGAGAACCTGGTCCCAACTCAGAGATAGCAATAGGGTGCTACCCTCAGCCTAGAACCAATACTCATACATAAAAAGGGTTAAAGGGAATGGGATCACATGAAAGCATTCACATAAACATCAAGGAAGGATAAAAAAGGCATAACAACACTTTAAAGATGCAGAAGCATGAAGAAAGGTATAACAGACTAATGTATAGTCATATGATGCCAGAAAATATGTACTGGGAGGTTATGTAAAAGGGAGAAATAAACACATAGTTTTGGAGAATATCATTTAAATTATAGAGACATACCAGTTGCTAGTTTCAAATAGCAGAATAAACAAAGCAGGAAATCAGCCAGAGATTTCACTCAAGTTTCAGCAAATACTTGAGAAAACAAGCAGGATTTTATAGTCTAGCCTTGGCTTTCAGCCGGCTAAACACACATAGTAGTATTGGTAGTAGAGAAGAGTAGAGAATTTAGAGTGTGTGTGTGTTTTGAACTCTAATTGTTCGTGAGTTTGAAGAGAAGAAGTAGGGTATTTATGGTTTGAAAACAAGTGGTAAGTAAGGCAAAATATAATTCAGTATCAAATCAGAATCTATCAGGGGAAGGGACTTCCTTTAATTAAGGAGTCGAACAAGAGTAATAAAAGGGTAGAGTTTATTTAAGGAAAGAAGATCAGAAACATATTGGGTAATAAACGGTAAATACATAAGGGAAGTTTAAAAATACTCGGTTTAGGCAAATAAGGCAAGAGTAAAATCAATTAACACATAGTAAATTAAGAAATTAGGGATTCGAACTCAGTAACGAATTAAGTAAAGAAAAAGTGTCCAAATCAGGCAAAGACAGAATCAAACAAGATTACATGAAAATCAATCCCCATAAATTAGGTTTGAGAGGAAAAGGTTTGACTACAAAAGATGTACAAACTTAAACATGCAGGGCTAAGATTAAACAAACAGTGTAGTCATGTGAGAAAAATAGAAGAACATAGATATGCGAGAAACTAAGAGGTCTTGCAAAGCTTAGCAAGAATCAGAAACATGAGACGAGTTTGGAGAATTAGGGTTTTGGAATCAGGCAGGCAGCAAACAATCCCACACAAATAATTTGAAAAACCCCCAAAATCTAGGGTTTCTTCCACAAGTCTAGGTAAATATGAAAGCATAGAAAATCAGGCAAAAATAAACTCAGGAAGTCCAAAGAACACAAAGATTCATAGAAACCTAAGTAAAGAAAATACATTGAAGAAATTACTCGGAAACCCTAGGAGGAGTTGCAATAAAGAAACAATACGCAGAAATCATAGTGAACACATTTAGGAATTACAGCAAAGCCAAAATAATGCAAGAAATCCCAGTAGAACAAGTAGAAATCACAAAACCCTAAGTTTTGAGAAGATGAACAGTTTTGAAAGCAAAAATCGGAAAAGATGTGGAAAATACTTTAAAATATTAGAAAATAGCACGCATCTAAATTAGATTTTAGAGAGAAACAAAGAAAAACTCGAAGACATAGGATTTCAGAGAAAACCCTAGAAAATGAGAAAGGCTTGGAACCGGCTGGTCCACAATCGGAGATGGACTCACAGGGCTAGGACTCGTCGGAGATGAGCCGGAAAGGGCCATAGAACTTGAATTGGGAAGATTCTCAGCCAGGTTCTTCAAGGTCAGACCTTGAATCTTCATGCAAAATGAGTATAAAGGCGAGTGGGGGTGAGTATAGGTTACATAGGGCCTGAGAGGCCATGGTTTTCGGTGAAATAAGGTCGGAGACCGGTGAAGTAGGCTAGGGTTTCGGAGAGAGGTTGAGAGCATTTGAGAGACGAAGGGGATACAAGGGCAGCTCGTTTGTGTGAAGTGTTTTAGGGTTAGGGGTGGATTGGATTAAAAAAGGAAGGGGCTAACGTGGACCGTTGATCTAAATGATCAACGGCCACGATTTAAAATGGGGTTCAGGCAGGTTTATTTAATTGGGTCTGGGTCGAGTAATTTTTAAAATTGGGTCGTGTAATTGAGGGGTTAGATTGGGGTCGAAATTAGGCTAAAATTAAAAGTAAAATGGGCTACAATTGAAATAGCTACTTTTCCCTTTTTGAATTTACAAAAATAGTAAATGATGTTTTAAAAATCAAATTAAAATTACTGAGTTAATTAAAAATGCATAAGTATTAATTTAAAAATATTAGAAATGATTTTGTGATTAAAAAATGCTATTAAATATTGAAATAGGCTAAAATTGTAATTTTATGCAGTTTTAGTTTTTAAATACCAAATGAACTTGTAAAATTATGAAAACCTTATGTAAATTATATTTTAGTGTAAATTTGATAATCAAATAAATTATTCACCAAAATGACAAGTTTTGGGAATAAATATTGGATTTTATAGTGTAAAATAGGCCATAAATTGGTTTTAAAAATCTTAAAAGATGTGAGAAAAATAGCAGAATCTCTGGGGATGCTTATATATGCATATGCATGCCATTTTACAAGTAATTTTAGTATTAAAATACATATGAAAAATTTGGGTATCAACAACTGCCCCACTTTAACCGAGGAGGATGAAAGAGTTGTCGGGTAAAGATAAGATGGCCAATTTTGACCGAAAAATGTCGATTAAAAAGGGATTTTGACCGTGCTCTGGTTTCTGAGCTGACTAAATATCCCTGGTTTTACAGGAATCAGTCCACATGTAGTTCAGGAACCATTAACGGAATATGCCGATGGAAATTCAAAAAACGGACGCGATGGTTAGATCTGAGAGAGTGCTTGGAATCGGAAAAGCTGCGGAGAACTGGAGCGGGATCGCTCCTGATGAGACAGATGTGAGTCAGCCAGAGTACCTGCAAATGTGTGATATGCTTATATATTGCATAATTTAAACGCGATGCAAGTTCCCGTTGGACCGTGAATGTTTGTCTTCGGACGATTAGGATGATGTCCTCAGACTATGACGCCCTGTGCCTTGAAGAGCATAAAAGTCAGGGTTCGAAGGCCATGAAATGATGTTCTCGGGCTATGCAGATTGTGCCTCCGAACTATGATGCCTTTGAACGAGTTGGCGATCTTTCAGCCCCTGTGGAGTTGGCAATCTTTCAGCCAAATGAATGCTAAGGGTGGCGATCTTTCAGCCAAAGTGAGAATTTAAAATGCAGGTGGTGATGTTTCAGCCAGAGCGAGAAATTAAATAGCAGGTGGCGATATTTCAACCGAATGAGAATTTAAAATGCATGTGGTGATGTTTCAGCCATGCGAGGCGGAGACGATGCTTAGTCTCAGAAGATAGATAGGTAGCCTTATGCAATGGAGACAGAACTTAGTCTCGAAAGGCAGATAGGGAGCCTTATGCAAGATGGAGGTAGAGCTTAACCTCGGAAGGAAGAGAATAGCCTTATGCAAAAATGTAGATGGAGACAGAGTTTAGTCTCGAAAGGCAGATAATAGCCTTATGCCATAGGGAGGTAGACTTAACCTCGGAAGGCAGAGAATAGCCTTATGCAAAATGTCGATGGAGAGAGGGCTTAGCCTCGAAAGGCAGATAGTAGCCTTATGCAATATAGAGGTAGAGCTTAACCTCGGAAGGCAGAGAAAAGCCTTATGCAAAAATGCAGATAGAGACAGAGCTTAGTCTCGAAAGGCAGATAGTAGCTTTATGCAATACAGGAATGTAAAAGAACGAAAGTAGTAAGTTTTCTTAGCTGGTAGGCGGTTTGTGATATTAAGACTGCTGGGGAGTTTTGGGTATGGATAGTGACCCTCTGGAGGGTTTGGATTCAGAAGAGCAAATAAACTTTGATTCCTGGCCTGAATTCCTGCATCCCAAGAAAAATTGTGAGTTTTGTATAGGGGAGGTTAGTTCGTATCCTCCAGCTCTTGGCGTCGCGTATCACGGGGGTAGCGTTGCTAAACGATGGTGATGCGAATGATATTTGTGCATGACTTAGTAAATGCATATATATATATATATATATATATATATATATATATATATATATATATATATTTAATTTATTTTGGATGAACCAACAATTGCAACATGGTCCAAGACACGGCGACCTCGCTTGCTCTTGAATTTTGAGGTCCTCCTCAAAATTCTGCCTGAGTTTACTGGGTTGGCTCTGCTGACGCCTGTGTTGGATAACTGAGCACGCGACGATTCCATGGTTTTGAGGACCCCCCTTAAAATTCTGCCCCAGTTTACTGCGTTGGTGCTGATGAAAAGACTGAAAATCTTACTTCAGAATTTTGAGGGTCCTCCTAAAAATTCTGCCCCAATTCCACTTGCAGGGGGGATGTAATTTTCATTAAAATGTGACCGAACCCATTGGGAGGCCTATGTATCCCCTCTTAAACAGGAGTCAGCTCAGGCGTAGTTCAGATTACATCATGAAAGAAAAGCATATGATCAAATGTAGTATCTTTTCACTACGTCTGAGTTGATAGGCTTCGGCCAAAATTCTCCGTCCATCTTTGCGATAATAAGGGCTTCTCCAGTTAGAACCCGATGAACCATGTACGTACCCTGCCAATTGGGAGAGAATTTCCCTTTGGCTTCATCTTGATGCGGAAATATTTTCTTCAATACCAACTTTCCTAGTGCGAACTTCCTTGGCTTGACTCTCTTGTTGAAGGCTCTGGACATTCTGTTCTGATATAATTGACCGTAACAGACAACATTCATTCTCTTTTTGTCTATGAGGGCTAATTTCTCATTGCGACTCTTGACCCATTCTGCATCATCTAACTCTGCTTCTTGTATGACCCTCAGGGAGGGAATTTCTACCTCGGCGGGGATGACCATCTCTGTACCATATACCAGTATGTAGGGTGTGGCCCCGGTTGATCTGTGGACCGTGGTACGATAACCTAGTAAGGCGAACGACAACTTCTCATGCCACTGTTTGTGCTTTTCGATCATTTTCCTTAGTATCTTCTTGATGTTCTTATTAGTTGCTTCCACAACTCCATTCATTTGAGGTCTGTAATTCGTAGAGTTCCTGTGTTTAATCTTGAATGTTTCACACATTGCCTTCATCAAATCACTATTGAGATTAGAACCATTGTCAGTGATGATTGATTCCTGAACCCTGAACTGACAAACCATACGATCTCGGACGAAATCTGCTATTACTTTCTTGGTGACTGCCTTGTATGATGCTGCTTCAACCCATTTAGTAAAGTAATCAATTGCCACTAGGATGAACCTGTGCCCATTTGACGTGGCTGGTTCAATCGGTCCAATGACATCCATTCCTCAAGCGGCGGACGACCATGGTGAGCTTGTTGCAGTAAGCTCGTTTGGAGTACCTTTATCATATCAACATATATTTGACAACTGTGGCATTTTTGGACATACAGGATGCAGTCTGTTTCCATAGTCATCCAAAAATACCCTACTCGGAGTGTATTCCTTGCCAAAATAAAACCATTCATATGCGGTCCCCAGGTTCCTGCGTACACTTCCTCCAATAGTTTGGTTGCTTCTCTTGCCTCGACAAACCTTAATAATCCTAGGTCAGGTGTTCTCCTATACAGGATTCCTCCGCTGTGAAAGAAGTTGTTGGACAATCTCCGAAGTGTGCGTTTCTATGTAGCATTGGCAAGTTCTGGGTACTCTCCTGTTGTCAAGTATTCTCTGATATCATAGAACTAAGGTTTCCTGTCGGCTTCTTCCTCGATGTGAGCACAATAAGCTGGTTGGTCGTGAATCTTGACCTGGATGGGGTCAATGAAATTTGTATTCGGATGCTGAATCATGGATGACAGAGTGGCAAGTGCATCGGTGAACTCATTTTGTATCCTCGGAACATGCAGGAATTCCATTTTTCTGAACCTCTTTCTCAAATCCTTTACGTGATGCAGATAAGGGAGTTTCTTAGATTTCCTAGTAGCCCTTTCTTCCCGAACCTGATGTATGAGTATGTCTGAGTCTCCGTTCACTAATAGTTCCTGAATGTTAATGTCAATTGCCAGTTTGAGCCCTAAGATGCAGGCTTCATAATCTGCCATGTTGTTGGTGCACGGGAATCTGAGTTTGGCAGATACTGGGTAATGCTGACTGGTTTCTGATACCAAGACTGCTCCTATACAAACTTCTTTGAAATTTGTGGCTCCATCAAAAAACATCCTCCAACCATCATAGGATTCTGCAATGTCTTCTCCTATGAAAGATACCTCTTCGTCAGGGAAAATGCGTCTTTAATAGTTCGTATTCTCCTCCTACAGGATTCTCGGCGAGGTGATCTGCCAAGGCTTGTCCTTTGACTTCCTTCTGGGTAATATAAATGATATCAAACTCACTTAACAGTATCTGCCATTTGGCGAGCTTGCCGATAGGCATGGGCTTCTGAAAAATATTCTTCAATGGATCCATCCTGGATATGAGATAAGTGGTGTAAGCGCAGAAGTAGTGCCTTAATATCTGAGCTACCCAGGTTAGAGCACAACAAGTACGCTCTACTAAGGAATACTGAATCTCGTACGGGGTAAACTTCTTGCTGAGGTAGTATATGGCATGTTCCTTTCTTCCTGTTTCATCATGTTGTCCCAAAACACAACCAAATGCCCCATCCAATACTGCAAGATAAAGCAATAGAGGTCTCCCTGGCTTGGGTGGAACCAAGACTGGCGGCGTCGACAAGTATTCCTTGATTCAATCAAAAGCCTTTTGACAATCCTCAGTCCATTTAGTGGCAACATCCTTATTTAGCATCTTGAAGATGGGTTTACAAATGAAAGTGGACTTAGCTATGAATCGGCTGATATAGTTGAGTCTTCCCAGAAAACTCATCACGTCCTTCTTGCTCTTTGGCGGTGGCAACTCTTGAATGGCTTTGACATTTGACGGGTCCAGTTCTATTCTCCAGCGACTCATAATGAAACCCAATAATTTTCCAGCGGGAACCCCGAATGCACACTTGGCTGGATTCAGTTTCAAGTTGTATATCCTTAGTAGGTTGAAGAACTTTCTCAAATCTTCCATGTGATCTGCATCTTTCTTGGATTTAATGAAGACTTCGTCCACACACACCTCAATATTTTTATGTATCATATCATGAAAGATGATGGTCATGGCTCTCATGTAGGTAGCGCCAACATTCTTTAATCCAAATGACATCATTCGGTAACAGTACATTACCCACGGCATGATGAATACTATTTTCTCTGCATTTTCTTCATCCATCCATATCTGGTGGTCTCCAGTAAAACAATTGACGAATGACTGTAGCTCATGTTTACCGCAGTTATCGATCAATATGTGTATATTTGGCAAAGGGAAATCGTCCTTAGGACTAGACCGGTTGAGATCTCGGTAGTCGACACATACTCTAACCTACCCATCCTTTCTTAGATACTCTACCACTCTGAGAATCCTTGCTTTGACCTGCTTGGTAACCTCTTCTTTGATTTTCAAACTCATGTCTGGCTTATACTGTCTGAGTTTCTGTTTTACCGGTGGGCATGCCGGATATGTCGGCAATTTGTGAGCCACAATGGATGTGTTGAGATCGGTCATATCATCGTACGACCAGGCGAATATATCCTCATATTCTTTTAAAAACTATGCGTACTATTTCTTTTCTGATGGTGAGAAGTGTACGCCGTGTTTCCTTGACATTTTCTGCGTCTCCCAAATTAATGACCTTAGTTTCGTCCAAGTTAGACTCAGGCCTGTTCCTAAAATTCTCGACCTCCCTGACAACCTCTTCTGGTATTTCGTCCTCTTTTGAATCTGTCTGTTTGTCGTACTATCTCGTTGTAAGTTACTGTCGGTGGTTCATCATCAAGATATGTAATAGTAATGATTGTGTAAAATAAAGTAAATGGTAGAGAAAATAAATGAGAGCGGAATATAAAGATAAACTTGGAAAATGCTTTTGATTAAATTCATAACTATCAGAAACATCGGAGCTCTTTTCAAAAGTAAAGACGATGCGGAAAAGTAAAATCAACTAAAAGTAAAATGCGATGCACATGCGTCGTTTAGCCTTGCTACCCTGAGGCTCTCCGGACACTAGTGGTCTTGATTGATCAATTGGTGAGGTGTTCTCCTCGGATCACAGCTGGAATGGAATGGCCTTCCTCCCCTTCCTCCTCGAAAATAACACAGCAATCCATATCATCCTCTAGAAACAGGTTCTTCATTGTTGCCAGTGACTCATCTTCCTCTGATCTGTATATGACATCCACTGGCTGAAAAGTCTGGTGGCAACCAGTCGTTGAACTCCTCCCAAGTGTTTTCATAACCCAGGCCAAAAGTAGTCACATGCTTCTTCAACGTGATACGTTTGGTGATGACCTGGAGATTCTTGCCAAGCCCCTTTTCGGGCTCGTATCCGCTCCAATTCAGAATGCTCTCAATTTTGTTTATCCCACCACTTGTCTTTTTCTATGGCGTTAACTCGCTCGATGTGATTTTATGTTTCTGCACCAATTTTCCTTCTACCTCCGATCATCGGGATGGCCTAGCAACTATATATGGGGTTTCTACCATCGCCGTGAATGATTACTTCCTGATGATTCCATTCGAATTTTACAGCCTGATGCAAATTTGATGCCACAGCCCCAGCGGCGTGGATCCAGGGTCATCCTAGCAACAAATTGTAGGATGCTGGCACGTCAATGACTTGGATCTCAACATCGAACCAGATGGGTCCCATCTGCAGGCATAAGATAATTTCCCCAATGGTGGACCTCTGAGATCCATCAAAAGCTTTGACACTAATAGCTCCATCTTTGATCTCGTGCAATCCTCTGCCCAATGTCCGGAGAGTTACCAATGGACAAATGTTGAGGCAGGATCCCCCGTCGACTAGAATCCTGGTGATAAAGTGATCATCGCATTGCGCAGTGATGTGCAAGGCTTTGTTGTGACCAAGCCTTTGTGGCGGTAATTCATTTTCGTGGAAGATGATCTCATGGCTTTCCAGTACCTTCCCCACCATGTTTGCCATTTTGCCTCCTGTTATGTTGCTGGGAACATTAGCTTCACTCAGTATTTTCATTAAGGCGTTTTTATATGCCTCTGAGCTTTGTAGAAGAGCCAGAATTGAAATCTGTGCTGGCATTTTGTTCAGTTGCTCGAAGACTGAGTACTCTTTGGCCTGTATCTTCTTCCAAAGGTCATCGGGTCATGTTTCGACAGCCCGCCCGGAGGCCTGCTTGCTGAACTCAGCCAAGTGTTCTGGGGTGTGTACACTGCCTATCCTAGTAATGCCCTGTGCGGTAATTGCTTCCCCAGTATTTGTCTTTCCTTTCCTTCTAGCCTCATGGTGTAATCCCAGGGTATAGCATTTGTCTTGAACACAGTCACGTCTGTCATGGAGAATGGAATTGGTACCCTTGGAGGTAAAGCAGTAACTTCAAATGGTGTAGGTGCCTTTAGAACTCCGAAGTCAACCTCAATTGGTTTTGGTGCCTTTGCAGAAGGTGCTTCAAACTCTAATGGTACAGACACATTTAACACATCGCCCTCAGAGGGCCGAATCAGGACAATAATGGGACTGAGAGTAAGTGTTGGCTTCCTAGGCTCGTCTCCTGTGACTATCAAACCGATTGACCCCTTGGGATCCCAATCATCTTCGATCTCGTTCTTGTGGATGCCTTCACCCTTGTGGTTAGGCAGAGGCTTTTTGCGGACATTAGGAGCAGGCTCCTTTGCTATAATGATCTTATTGTCAATCAGATTCTGAATATTGTCTTTCAACAAGCGACACTCGTCGATGGTATGACCTCTCATCCTGGAGTGGTACGCGCAAGTCTTGTTTGGTTTGATCCACTGGGAAGGGTTTTCTGGAGTTACGGATAGAATAGGGGTAACATAACCGGCTGTTTTGAGTTTTTCATATAATTGTTCAATTGGCTCGGCTATGGTGGTATATTGTCTAGGAGGTTTGCGGTCGAAGTTTGGTCTAGGTCGAGGGAATTTTTGGCGGGTAGGAGGTGATGGGTAGTGAGAAGGTTGGGAGTTATATGCTTGGTATACAGGTGTGGGTTGGGAATATCTGGGTGAAGTGGGTTGATACGTAGGTGGTGGAGGTGATTGGTAAGCGGGTGGTGGATTTTGGTATGTGGGTGATGGTGCTTGGTAGTTTAGGGTCGGTTGATATGTGAGTGGAGCTGAAGGATAGGTTTGGTACTTCATAGCGAAGTTGTTCCTTCACGCAGCCATTACGGAATTTACATCCTTCTTCTTTGTCGAGCCACCAGACTGTAAGGCCTTGTTGGTAGCTTGCAGTGCCTCGAGGTTAGTGACCATACTGTTTTTGATGCCTTCTTCAATCCTTCCTCCCAACTTGATGATCGGAGAACTTTTGTCCCTTTATTAGCATCAGCCTCTCGTAGTACTGCGCATCCTAAGCATGGATGAAGAACATGTTCATTTGTTCTTCCTCCAAGGCCGGTCTGACCTTAGTAGCTTCTGACCTCCAACGAGTAGCATACTCGCGAAAAGTCTCTGTGGGATTCTTCTTGAGATTCTGGATATAGAACACATCTGGTGCGTTCTCAGTGTTGAACCTAAACCGATCCATAAAGTCAGACGCCATATTCACCCAACGAGTCCATTTCTTTGCATCCTGGCTAATATACCAGGATAAAGCACCACTCTTCAAACTCCTTATGGACAGCTTCATGTGGATCTTCTCGTCCCTTCCGACTCCTACCAATCTGTCACAATACATTCTCAAGTGGACCCTGGGATCACCTATACCATCGAACATCTCTAACTTGGGAGGTTTGTACCCCTCCGGTAGCTTAACATCTGGCTAAACATAGAGATCTTCGTAATTCAACCCTTCGACACCCTTGTTACCTTCGAAACCTTGAACCCGGCTAGTCAACTTCTTGATCTCAGCGGCCAAATTCTGAATGAGGGAGCTCTTGTCATCTGACTTGGCTGCACTGGTGATTGGCTGACTGTAGTGCGGCATAGTGTCCACAAATATTGGAGGGTTATAGTCTTTTGTGGTGTTTTGTGGTTCAGGAATGAGCAGTGGAGTGTTATGAGTGGGTTGCATTGGAGGTTGTGGGATGTTTTGTGGAGGTGCAGGGTTCTGGGTGTTAACATCGGGAGCGGCAAGAGTGATTGACAGGCTTGCCAGGTTTCTAACTTGGTCCAATTCCTCTCAGAATCTTAGCAAAGTTTGTTCCAGATGAGTTCTCCTTGGTGGTCGCAGCATTCTGAGAAGTTTCTTCAAGTTCCTTTCTAGCGCTTGTATCTCCCATTTTGCTTTTGTTCCTGTTTCTGGTAAGACCTGGAGGAGGAGGAGGTGGAGGACCCTTGGATATTTTGGAGTATGGTGATGGTGCCAAAATGCACGAACAAACCTTTGGGGAGGGGAATAAAAATAAGAGAAAAACAAAAGGTAAGAAGTCAATACGGGTTCTGATAAATAATATTGTAATATTTAAACACATTGTGTGGGAATATAAATCGCTTCCTAATTTGGGTGCCTCGTTGTGCCCGTGGTAGGCCTAGCGACAAATTAAATTTGGAGAGCTTATAATGCTAAATGCCTCATATTATTGATAAAAACAAGACAAGTTTCTAAATAACTAAATGATAAATACGTCACTAATGGCCAGCGGCCTTACTACATTAAGAAAGCAGAAGAATAAAAATCCTAACTACTTGGTCCCAGAAGGACCTTCCCCAGATTCAGTAGTCTTGCCTCCCTCGTAGAGCTGCATCAACTCGCGCATTCCTAACAGTAGATAAGCTCGAGCCAGATGTCCGCCTGCACTTCCTTCAGCATTCTGTAAATCCTCAATTCTTTTTAGGAACTTCCCTTCCAACTCTACCATACCTCACTCCAGATATCCCATACGGTTGTTGGTGTTGACAGACATATCCTTCCACTCATTAATCAGCTTCTCGTGGGCTTCATGTATTTCCCTATGTTCATTCTCACATTCTCTCATTCTCTTGCGCAGCTGATTGTATTTGACTTGCGCTTCAGTTTTCTCGTCAATAATCCTATGAGCGTGGACGAACCCTGGACAACCCAAGCTAATGTGATCATCTTCCAACCAACATGTGTAGTGCGGTATGCACCCGGCATGATACCTGTCTGGTTCGATAGACTCCTTCCTTAAGACGAGCTTGGAGTGCCACATATGTTGAGCGTGACACCTGTGTGGACTATCATCGTCTTGAAAGTCAGCCCTGAAAGGACTCATTTTCTCTATCCTAGGTATGATTTGTTTCCTTCCGGCTTGCCTCATGACTCGGAGGGGGGCATAAGGATGAGTTCCCCTCAAACCAATGAGTATGAGGAATGGTGCGTCTCGAGAACGGACAATGATGTCCCCTGTTGGGAACCACTCTGACATCTACTGAACTAGCTCTTCTTTTGGATTCTAGAACAACTCTACCCATCCACTGGCGTCCTCTGGCTGAGCGAACATGTTGGGCATGAAGTTCATTCGCTTTGGGTGATGAAAAGAGATATGGTCATCCCAATCCCTGCATATGATTTCCTGTCTGCAGTCGTCTTTCTGAAGGTGTTCTATGCGCCAAAGTTGAAGTAGCAGATTACAACCCTCAAAATGTGGAGCCCCTTGCTAACACTTTCCCGAGGCTCGAAAGATTTCAGCGATGATCATGGGCACTATGCTGAAAGACTGCCTGTCAACTACTTCCATTAAGGTCTTGGTCACCATGGCTAGTCTGGTGTGGATCCAAGACTTCTTCATAGGGAAAATTATCATGCCCAAGAAGCAAAACATGAACACAAACACCCTTCTATGTATATGTCCCAAAGAAGTGAGAGCGAATTCGTCCATGTAGGTGCTATAGGACTTGCTGTGGCCATATCTCTCGTACAAGAAGTCGAATGGTATGTAGGAGTCCATTAAGTAGGAAAGGTCGGGATTTTTCTTGAGTCCCATCATCTTAATAAAGCCTCTACTTTTGCGGTTCTCTGGCATAAGCACACCCGAAGTCTCCCAAGGTATACCAGCTAGGCCCCCTATCTCGTCTAGCAAAAGGGTCATTTCCAAGTCTCCGAAATGGAACATTGATCGATCACTTTCCAAAAAAAAAGTGGCAACCTCAATGATCTTATTATTGGGTTGGATTTCTAGAAGTGAGGGTAAATTCCCTAAGTACATGCGAACGAGGGTTTGATCGCTGCCATGAAGATCTTCCCACCATCTTAGCAACCTTGGGTGGATGTTGGATACCATACCGAATATGAAGACCTCGTGCCTCATTTTTTGCAAAACAAAGTGTTAGGCCCTTAACCCCACCATAATCGACTATTTAGATCAATAATTAGCAAACGGCATTTAGTTCTCCAAATAAATGCACATAACGTGAAGGTGTCTGTTTGGGTTTCAAGAAACCCGATGGACTTTGGTTTAGGCTATCTTAATGATTCATTATGCTGACAACATAACTCACTCGTCTAGGCTTGACCATGATGCATAAAATGTTAAATGGAATGGGGTTTCTACTTTGAAGTTCTAGAAAAGGTACCCTTGAGCGGACAACTCAAGAGGGAAAGGCGCAAAACCGTCAACTACGCCGTTGATTGACTGATTCTACCGCAAATATGTCTCTACCACATTTAGGGTGTTTATGATATCCACTGGGCGCAACCACTCATTATTAGTGTTGCTATAGGATTTGTTTTGGCACAAGTGGAATATGATGTAGAGGAATGCAGTTACAATAGTGAAACAAATTACATGTATTTTCGCGTTCATAAGATAAATAGTTACAATGCTTGCTCAAAATTACAACAGTATTGAAATAAAGCAATAAAGAATGCAATTAAAGGAAAGAAAAGACATGAAGAGCCCAGTTAGTAATTGTGATGCAATAACCAAGGAAAAAATAAATGAGATTAAGTAAGCAATAAAGTCACAAAAGCAAGTAATGGTAAAAGCCTAAAAGAATCCCCAGCAGAGTCTCCATGCTGCCGACGCCCCCTTTTTCCCCAAGAAAGAGAAATTCGTTTTACGACATTATGGGTGGAATGACTCCTTTATCCCCCTTTTGGGGGAATTTGGGCTATGGAGTTTTGATAGTCACCACCTAATGATTATAGTGCATTAGGACACTTTTAGAGAAAAGAAGAAGGATTAGAAGGAAAACCAGAGTTTGGGTAAGGGCTTGAGATTATCTCGAAAGGTGTTAGGCACCCCTCAAGATCCAGTAGTGTGGTTCCCAGCCTTGCTTAGTTGTGACTTTAAGAAGAGTAGGAGTAGACAAGAAAAATTTACACATAAGAAATACAAGCAAGTTGATAATATTGAAAGAACAAAAGCATAAGTAAAAGAGAGCTTAGTTTGAAGGAAACATTTATTTTAAATAAAGGAAAAGCAAAGGAAAAGGGGTCCTAAGTTTGACTATAATATGGATCATTCGGTGCAATATTCCTGCACATATTCCTCAAAAGAGGGGTCACCTTATGGTATTAGCGCACCGTCATCATCTCCATATTCTACCTTTTCCACCCCGTTAAGGTATTCAAGCGCGATTAGTCTCGCTTAGTTATTGCATGCTAATACCCGTCCCAACCTATCAGTCCCGGGGTATTTGGAATTCTAATCCTAAAGGGGAGAAGGGGATGAAGGCATATATGAAGTTTTAAAGGATAAAATACTAAGGCGTCAATAAAAAACAAATAACAAATAAGTGGTGTACAAATCAAACACTCAAAGGCTCATACAAAACCACGTAGATCATAGCAGCAATTAGTTTAGCATGACTTGCAAGTAGTGATTTGGTCTTTAATTAAAGAAATTAAAAGGAGGATGAATCGGCTTAACTCATAAAGTTGAAATAAAAGTATGCATCGAGCCCCCCAGGTCTGATTTGTTAGTTATTGAGGTCTTAATGCAGAAGAGTTTAATAGGAAGTAAAATTGTAGTAAACTTGTAAATAGATTTCAAATCAGCAGATCGTTTGAGTAGTAAAAAATGCAGAAGAGTTACGAAAGACATTTAGAGGAGGAGTGTCTTAAGAAAAGAGTGAGTTGTCGAACTGTTTTTGAAAGACAGTTTCATGGATCAAGTAAAACATTTAGGTAGATCGTTGGAAATAGTTGTTTAGAAAAGATGCAGATTTGAAACGTTTTAAAAGCAAAATGGTATACAGGGGTTTTATTGAAAGCATTACATTAGGACTCTAAAGACCAATTAATGGACCGTTGTTACATAAAGTGAATCAGTCAAGTTGAGGCGGAGTCCTATAGGCATCCTATCTATTCATATGATTCGTTATTGCTTTGAGAACATTAGTGAACTGATTAATTAATTAACCTACCATTTGCCTAGCGTTTTATGTGTTTCCTATAGGCATGACTTCTAAATGATTTTGCAATATTAAGATCCTATAGGCATGGTTTCTAAATGATTTGCAATATTAAAGTTCTATAGATATGATTTCTAAATGATTTGTAGTATTAAAATCCTATATGAATGATTTCTAAATGATTTGCAGTATTAAAATTCTCTAGGCATGAAAGTTCCTATAGACATGATTTCCACCCATTGACATTATGCAAGCAATATAAACCCATCCCACACCCATTACTAATATTTCCCTGAGTTTTATTACAAAATTATTACAAAACTGAAAGAAAAGGACTGAAATAAGTACATCAAAACTAAGGCCATACCCGAGGAGGCTCAATGCAACCTTCAACATCCAACGCATTTGTTTCAAAACCCGGATTCCAGGTTCCAAGGCCTTCTTTTAGAGTGTTTCAAAGTTCCAAGGACTTTCAGGAAGCTCAGGCAATGCTTACACCCTAAATATTGAATGTGGTAACAAAGTAGTGCAATGTGTGGAATTACCAACCCTTAGGCATCCATGTTCTGAGGGAAATCTAGGGTCCCTAAGCATGGATTACCATAGGGGGCGCAACTTAAAGAACTAAGAATAAGTGTAAAGTGAGAGGACTAGAGGAAACCAAAGTAAAAGGTGGTCATACCCATCCATGGTAAGACTGGCAGATCCCTGACCCTTTACTTGATTTTAAACAGATAAAGAGCAGACTTTAGAAGTCAAAAAGGGGTCTGGGTGGTGATTAGGACACCACCAGGCCCTAGTCAAGGCTCAACACATAAAGGGGGTTAAGGGAATGAGACTGATGTGAGTAAAGGTTCAAGAGAACCTGGTCTCAGGTCACAGATAGCAATAGGGTGCTACCCCCAGCCTAGAACCAATACTCATACATAAAAGGGGTTAAAGGGAATGGGATCACATGAAAGCATTTACATAAACATCAAGGAAGGATAAGAAAGGCGTAACATCACTTTAAAGATGCAGAAGCATGAAAAAAGGTATAACAGACTAATGTATAGTCACATGATGCCAGAAAACATGTAGTGAGAGGTAATGTAAAAGGGAGAAGTAAACACATAGTTTTGGAGAATAGTATTTAAATTATAGAGACATACCAGTTGCAAGTTTCAAATAGCAGAATAAACAAAGCAAGAAATCAGCCAGAGAACTCACTCAAGCTTCAGCAAATACTTGAAAAAACAAGCAGGATATTATAGTCTAGCCTTGGCTTTCAGCCGGCTAGACACAAACAGTAGTATTGGTAGCAGATAAGAGTAGAGAGTTTAGAGTGTGTGTGTGTGTGTGTGTTTTGAACTCTAATTGTCTGTGAGTTTGAAGAGAAGGATTAAGGTATTTAATGTTTGAAAACAAGTGGTAAGTAAGGAAAAATGTAATTCAGTGTCAAATCAGAATCAATCAGGGGAAGGGACTTCCTTTAATTAAGGAGTCGAACTAGAGTAGTAAATGGGCAGAGTTTTTTTAAGGAAAGAAGATCAGGAACACATTGGTAATAAAGGGTAAATACATAAGGAAAGTTTAAAAACTACTCGGTTTAGGCAAATAAGGCAAGAGTAAAATCAATTAACGCATAGCAAATCAACGAATTAGGGATTCGAACTCAGTAATGAATTAAGTCAAGAAAAAGGGTCCAAATCACATTCTCTGCCTTTAAAACAATTGTTCGTCCTTGAACTGACATAGAAAAGTAATTGAATCGGTTAAAACATGGGGATATCTGCTCTGCATATCAGACTCGGACTCCCAAGTTGTTGCCTCAACCGGCTGAGCTCTCCACTACATACAAACTGAGAGAAAATTCTTCGATCTTAACTGATGAACCTGCCAGTCTAGAGTAGCTTTCCGCTTCGCCTCATAGGTCAAGTCCTTGTCCAACTAGACAGTACTGAAGTCTAATACGGGGGATGGATCGTCGTGATACTTCGTAAGCATAGACACATGGAACACTAGATGCACAACTGTTGAACTCGGTAGCAATGCAATTCTATAAGCCACATCTCCTACTCGATCAGGAATATCAAAAGGTCCGATGAACCTAGGGCTTAGCTTGCCCTTCTTCCAAAATCTCATCACGCCCTTGATGGGAGACACCCAAAGCAACACTCAATCTCCAACCATGAATGACACATCACAAACCGTACGATCGGCATAACTCTTTTGCCTAGACCGAGTTGTACGAAACCTATCTGGAATGATCTTAACCTTGTCAAAAGCATCATGTACCAAATCTGTACCCAACAACCGAGGCTCCCCTGACTCGAACCACCCAACTGGTGATCGACATTGCCTACCATATAATGCCTCATAGGGAGCCATCTAGATGCTCGACTAATAGTTGTTTTTGTAGGAAAACTCTACTAACGACAAGAACTGATCTCAACAGCCTCCAAAGTTAATAACACGGGCGCATAGCATGTCCTCCAAAATCTAAATAGTAAACTTGAACTATCCATCCGTTTGAGGATCAAATGTTATGCTCAACTTGACCCGTGTACCCAACTCACGCTGAACTACCCTATAGAAATGCGAGGTAAACTGTGTACCCCCATCAGAAATGATAAACACGGGCACACCATGAAGATGTACAATCTCCCGGATGTAGATCTCAGCTAACCATTCGGAAGAATAGAAAACTTCCATAGGAATGAAGTGCGTTGACTTGGTCAACCTATCCATAATACCATACTACTCGAAGTTCCTCTGAGTCATTGGAAGTGCAACAAAAATTTCCATGGTGATACGCTCCCACTTCCACTGAGGAATCTCAATCTTTTGAAGCAAACCACCAGGTCTTTGATGCTCGTATATTACCTGCTAAGAATTCAAACACCAAGCTACATATGCAACAATATCCTTTTTCGTCCTCCTCTACCAAAAATGTTGTCATAATTCCTGATACATCTTATAGGCGCCCCGATGAATAGAATACCGAGAATAATAGGTCTCTTCTAGAATCAACTCACGAAGTCCATCCATATTCGGTACACAAACTTGACCCTGCATCCTCAAAACTCCATCATCTCAAATTGTAACCTGCTTGACACCACCATTCTGCACTGTGTCCCTAATCACAAGCAAATGAGGGTCATCATACTGTCGATCTCTTATACACTCAAATCATGAAAATTGAGCGACTGTGCAAGCCAGAACATGGTTGGGCTCAGAAGCATCCAAACTCACGAAATGATTGGCTAAAGCTTGAACATCCAAATCAAGTGGTCAGTCACCGACTGGAATATATTGTAAGGCCCCGAAAATTTTTTCCAAGTAGTGTGAGATTTCGTCGTGCCAAGGTAGGCTAATTATTTTATTTTGTGTGAAAATGAGGATTCATGCTATAATGGATGTTAATTAGATGTGTTAATAAGCATATAAGTCATGTTAGAGGTGAATTGGGGTCTAAGGAGACGCCTAAGTCTAAGCCAAGTTGGAAAATTTCATATTAGACAAAATCTGTAAATGAGTGCGCACAAGAACTCATTTTTAATGATCATATCTCCAGTGATAGAAGGAGTTGGGTGATGCATGACCTATCAAATTAAATCCCTTTGAGTCTAGTTTCCAATGCAACAAATCATTTGTCATTTGGAGGTGTATACAGAAAGTTATGACCATTTTACTGGGCATGTGTCACTAGCACGCCCGCACTAAAATATGCGCGCCGAAGACAGAACATTGGGCAAATTAGCGCGCCCAAGTGCATGACCGCATTGTTAACGGGCCTCTATATACCCCAAGACCGGATCTAGAGTCCTCAAGTCATATATAGGGTAAGGGCTTTCTCTCTCAAAGGTATTTCGTCCATAACTTCATTCCTGTGGTCCAAGGTAAGGTTTTTGGAGTACTTTGAATGATTTCTACCCCTAAACACTTATACTAACAAGAATTAATCTTCAAAATCCTTAGATTTTCCTTCAAATCCTTGAATTCATCAAGAACACCACAAGTGCAGATTCTTATAATTTTTACTTCAAGAGGTATTTTTATCATCTATAACTACTCTATGGTGATTATTCATGTATGGTATATACATTAGAACTCATGGGATGATGATTAGGAGGCATAGGTGCCTAACTTAGGTTGTGTTGGTACTGTAGAAATTGTGAGATGGGTCATCGAGGTATGATTCTTGGTATAATAGTATTATGTATGCATGCACGTGCAAATAGTGTTGTGAGAAAATTGATGAACATAAATAGGTAAAAATTGGGTTGGGGAATGAAGGAAATCTTGTGTAAAAGAGAGTTAAAAATAAGATGCTCAACTAGTGTTTGATAAAATGCTCCAATGGGCTGAAACCATAAATATATATTCCTAATTTGTGTTCAATTTGTTATGTTTCGAAGTAGATAGGCATTGCAAGAATTTTAGAACGTTGTAGTAACATAAGGAAAAAGCTCTTTGAGGTACATATGGCTAAACCTCCGTCTTTTAGAAATCAAGCTCCATCGATGTTGTGTGAATTTGGTAAGATTAAAGTTGAATTGCTGAGTCAATTATTATTTTTCATAAATTGGTGTTGTTACCTCATAGTTGTGAAATATGTGTCTCAACATGATTAACGTGTTATCTTGATAACTTGAAAGGGACAAAAGATATGAATTATATATTGAAATGCTAAAACCTTAAATTTCAATTGGAGTTGCATAGATTTTGTCAAACTATGTGAAATCCTATGTGTATGCAGATGTTGAAATAAGTCAAATGAATTTGGAAAATAGAGGGTGGCCAATGTGCCGAGAACTTGAACTGAAATTGTATATTGTCATGAATGGAAAACAAGGATTCAAGAATAATTGGTGTAGTTTCTTTCTTGTCCCTTTGATGTGTTTTATTACGGGTTGGTATATACCCTCTATTGATTGGAAAGAACCCCTTATGTTTGATGATTCTATATCTATTGAATCTGAAAATATGTGATCCAAGGAATATTTGTTACATTGATATTGATTGGTGAACCTTGGAAATAAAGTGATGAAAATGTGAAAAACCGAATACGGCCACTGTTCTAGGAATAAAGAATCTTGTGAATGGCCAAATGATCTAAGGAAATACTGTTGTTGTAGGTGACTTAAAATACTAATTGGAATCTATAAAATGTGAAGGATATTGAGGTAAGTGTGGTTGCATTCATGCTACATTTGTATACTTGTGTTCATATCACAACTGCATGAAATATTAAATTGAACCAAATATTTTTTTGGGGGGGGGGTATCATTAGTAACACCGAGGAAGGATGGGTCATATGGCTCACCCCTGAAACTACATGTGCCGGAATAGGGATGGAACATGGCTATTCCCATTAATTGGAATGAACCTGGTAATATTGCTGAAATTGTAACGCCAACCCACACAGCCTAAGTGGGAAGGCAGTTTAGCCGATCGTGCCGTGATCGTACGCCATGCCGCACAAATGGTGGTATTGTGCTGAGAATCAAAATCTGAGAATTCCAAAATCTGGAAATTCAAAAATTGGAAATCTCGATTGTGGTACATGTCCCTAAAGGGACGACCTAGCCGATCGGGTCGTGATCGAACTCCGTGTTAACATAGACGGTGGTATAACTCATATCGGTACTAATGATCTCTGAACCAAAAACTATATATTTATATTATTTTTCGTAAACTAAAGGATTTACAGGTTTAAAATTTATTGCTAGTATAATGTTGATCTTGACTTACTGTTTTGTGGAAATTGTTTGATTCTTTGATTTGATGTGGTGGTCATTCTTAAACTTTTGAATTAACTTTATGATTCCTATGTTATTATTGATAGTTTTTTCTAATTAGATGGTGATTAGTTATACATACTAGTGCTATTCAATAGCATTAACGTCCCTTTTGCCGGTGGCGCTGTATCGTTTTATGGTACAGGTAGTTCCATAGCGAGCAGCATCGGCCAGTGATAGTTGTACCCTCTTCCCAGTGGTCTTGGTGAGCCCCACTCCATCCCGGGTTCGTGTTATGTATCTTTTCTTCATTTTCTCACACCGGAGCCTTGTTATCGGAATTTCTATATTACTCTTCTATTGTATTTAGACGCTCCACAGACTATTGTGGATGATGGTTGATGTTGGGAGTTTAGGCTAGAACTGTTTGTACTTGATAAGCATGGTTTCCATTAAACCTGTAATATTCTTGAAAACTAAATGAAGTAATTAGCGGGAATAAAATGAATGTTGCTAACTGCATATTTCTTAGTGTTTGATCAAATGGGATAATATCCCCTCTTTATTTATGAACTAGTTCGGGTAGAAGGTAATCTAGCAGGCTTGCTCGGTCAGATATACTCGGTTGAGCGCAGGTCGCGTCCTACAATTTTTGGGGAATGAAAAACTTGGTATTAGAGCCTAAGGTTTTAATGTTTCCTAGGATGTCTCGGAGCCATGTCTAGTAGAGTCCTTCTTATCGATGTGTTGTCGACCACATCTATAAGTTGGAGGCTATTTGGACATTTAGGAATTTCACCCTTCTTTGATACTCTGGATCGTGCTATAAAGCTCAAGATATAGATCTTTCCTAGTTATGTCCCATATCTTAGATGAGTAATCCACGAGTTTGAAGCAGTGAGGAAGGAGTAACCCTGCCATTGAATATGAATGGGGTAGATTGCGCATGCGTTCGTAGGGAGGATGCGTCAAGTTGTGGAATGATTGGAGGAACTTGTTGCTAAGGGGAGTGTCCTTATCCCTGCTAATGTCCCCGCACAACCTGAGAGTGTAGTGACAGTATCTAAGAAATAAAGGAGGGTCGTTGGTACTAATAAGCCGAAATGCTCAGTTTGCAAGAAGCGTCACTTGGGGAGATGTTGGATGACTCTCGGGATATGATACGGTTGTGGAAAAAAGGGGCACAAGAAGGATAAATGCCCTAGGTTGGGTACACCTATCGCGGTTTGCCCGGTATGTGGGAAGGAACATTTCATGCCATGTCGTGAGTGTTAGGATTTATTCCCGTCACTAGAGGGGGTGAAGAGTGCGGCACGAGAATATTGATAAATATTGCGGAATTAAAATTGCAGGAATAAAATAAACTCGGTAATTAAAATAGTAAGAAAAGAACACACCGAATTTATCCTGGTTCACCACAACGTGTGGTTAGTCCAGTCCCCGAGAGACTCTCTCGAGATTCCACTAACTCCGTTAAGCTTACGGGTGCCTAACAAACCGTTTCACTTGCTCGTAGATGTACACTCTACAAGACTTCAACTTGCTCGAGGATACCGCACCTCAAGACTTCACCTTGCTCATGGATACCGCACCACAAGACTTCAACCACTAAGGTTGAGGGTACTTAGCAAACCCGACAATCAATGAGAAGATATGGTCTTCTCAAACACCTTTCTCTTTTACAACAATAACTCTCTCAAAAGAGTAGATAAAGAGATACAATATTAGCTCTATGAACAACTCAAAGTTGTCTCTCAAATGGCTCAACAAAAGCTCTATAATGATGCACAAATGATATCAATATGTATATGAATAATGAGAGGTGTTGTGTGTTTCAATTCAGCTCAAAAGACCTCTATTTATAGGTGGTAGAAGTAGTATGTCCGTTGCTTAATTGGCAATCAATTATGCTGATTTTATGCCAAGATAATCGATTATCAGATTTGGATAATCGATTATCAACTTACCGTTACAAAATCGGAAGCTGATTTTATGCAGGATAATCGATTATTGTGATATGCATAATCGATTATTTTGTTACAGCGTTCAAAAACTTGGCAACGGATACAAGATATTTGATTTTGCACTTCTGATAATCGATTATTTTGCTGTTGTGTAAATTTCGATTTACACTGTCTTAACATAATCGATTATCAAAATAAACATAATCGATTATTTCTGTCTAGCTTTGAAAGACATGTTTAAAATTCATTTTGGCTAAAATAAAAATGTTTGAAATCATTTTGTTTGAAGTATTTGAAATATGATTTGATAAAATGATTTCATACATATTTATGATGACCTATGTTGAGCCAAAAGACGAGATAACTTTAAACGTTGCTCTAACATTTGTTCTACCTAACGACCTACGCCTTGGGTCTTCGGTCTTGAACTTTTTAGCTCGTCTTTGGCCTGTCTATGCAATTCTGTCATCAATATGCTTCTCGGTATTCAATCTTGATTCTTTGTCATATAATAACATTGTTTGACACTTGACTTCATTGTTTGTCATTCATCAAAACCTATACCTGAAAATCATGCTAATACAACCAAAGCACACATATCATGGATAGAATGATTTTCTACAATTTCCCCCTTTTTGATAATGACAAACAACAGGAGATATGCATATCGGATTCCCCCTAAATTCATGCTATATCTCAACATACAATTCATGCAAACAATTCCCCTCAATGATAATTCCCCCTCAAATAAGGCATGCTATAACGTCGATTCATTCCCCCTTATTTGATGCATATCGCCTAATTTCTTCCCCCTTTTGGCATTAGCAAAAAGAGAGTATACAAAGGCTACTTTCCCCTATCGACACTTCCCCTTTTGGGTATTTCAATTGTTAATGTCAAGAATAAAATAGAAAATACAATGAGGAATATATACTGACGATATTTAAAAAATCATACCAACATGAAGTAATATCAAATGTTAGTAAAAACATAACAACCATAATAACAGTTATTTTTCGCAAATCATATTACTTAAGAACATATCAACAGTTAATTTTTAACAAACCAGAATATGAATCATTCATTTTTCAAGAATATATCAACTGTTATTCAAACACAACAATAATATTCATCAAAACATGAATCAATTATTATTTTTAACAAAAATAATTGATGCCAATTGTTATTCAAGATAAAATTTATCAAAACATGAATCAACAAAAGAATTAATACCAATTGTTAACAAAGATATATTAATCGTTAACACATATCAACTATTACGTTTTTATTAAAAATATGATAACTAACCGAAATTCCCCCTTGATGCAATAAGGTTTCGTGCTTGGTGCATCTACTACGATATTGTAGTCTTCAAGCACACCTGCAAACGTACCTAAAAATAGGTTTTAGGTACCCAAGCACTTTTGGGTCCTTGGGGGTTATAATCATAGCTCAAAGATAAATCTCTATGTTTTGCAAGACATACGGGTGCTATGTGTCCTACCCGGTTGCAATAATGACATATAACATTCGGGTTGTGCATATGTCTTGGTTGAGCCAAAAACGTTCTAGGTGATCTAAAGTCGTTATTCCTAGACGTATTGCGATTCCTAGAGTTATTTCTAGGTGGTCTAAAATGATTCATTTTAGACTCATTAGTGAAGTTCCTAGAATTATTTCTAGGTGGTCTAACTTCATTTCTATCATCCTTTCTAATATTCTTCTTAATTTCTTCAATTGTTTTAGGATCATCAACACCACGTTTTTCTAATGTGTTTCTAAGTTCTATGTTCTCTATTTTCAAAGACTTACAAGAAGAACAATTTGAACTTTGATCAATTGAAGAGACTTCATTCATCTCCTTAATATTATTTCTAAGATCAATGTTGTCATTTTCCAAAAATTTATTTTTCTCTTCTAAAACTTTAATGTTAGCCTTGGCCTCTTTGGAGATTTTTGAAGTCTTTTTCAATTCACCATATAAGTCATGAAAAGCTTCTTGTAATTCTTCAAAAGAGTAAGAGTTAGAATTACTTACCTCTTCTTCCTCGTTGGCCATGAGGCATAATGCGGCAGTTTCATCGCCCGAGCTGTCCGAATCCCATGTCACACGCCTTTGGTGTTTGTTCTTTTTCTTGTCCTTGGATTTTGGAGAATGTGATTTGGTGTGGCCAAGTTTTCCACAATTTTGGCATGAAGGACTTGGTTCTTCCTTCTTTATTTCCTTCTTCATAAACTTATAAAACTTTTCAATTATATCATTGGAAATAATATCATCATCGCTTTCCGAATCACTTACCTCTACTCTTTTAGAAGATGAGGCTTTGAAGGCAATATTCGAACTTTTACTTCTAAGATAGGGATTAAGAATTGTTCTTTCATAAGTTTCGAGGTTACCTCTTAGTCCATCAATTGTGACATCCGTGATTCCTATCGACTCTTAGATGGCATTGGCTTTGGAACGCCATTCGGGAGTGAGACTCCGTAGGATTTTTCGAACAAGATCTTTGTTCGTGTACACTTTCCCGAGAGCATGAAGATCGTTGACGATTTTTTAGAATCGTTCAAACATAATACCGATGGGTTCTTTCTCCCTCATTTTAAAGAGTTCATATTCATGTGTTAGAAAATCAACTTTAGATTCTCGGACTTGAGACGTACCTTCATAAGTGATCTCGAGTTTATCCCACATCTCCTTGGCGGTAGTGCAGCAAGAAATCTTCCGATAGTCATCCGGATTCACCGCACAATATAATAAGTTGACGGCCTTTGCGTTATTTTCAACTTTCTTGACGTCCTCGGCATCATATTCATCTTCCTCCTTTGGAACCGTGGTTTCCCCAACTTTCTTTGTTGGCATTTGTTCACCGTTCTTGATGATTTGCCACAAGCGAAAGTTATTTGATTGGATGAAGATTCTCATCCGCTCTTTCCAATATGTGTAAATTGTTCCGTCAAATAGTGGAGGCCTATTGGTGGAGTGTCCTTCGCTCATCATTCCTGCGTTTAATATTCTCAACAAAAAATATATATCGTTCTCTCAATCGGTTAAGGCTTTCAGAGAGTTAGGCTCTGATACCAATTGTTAAGATTTATGCTCGTCACTAGAGGGGGGTGAATAGTGCGGCACGAGAATATTGATAAATATTGCGGAATTAAAATTGCAGGAATAAAATAAATTCGGTAATTAAAATAGTAAGAAAAGAACACACCGAATTTATCCTGGTTCACCACAACGTGTGGTTAGTCCAGTCCCCGACAGACTCTCTCGAGATTCCACTAACTCCGTTAAGCTTACGGGTGCCTAACAAACCGTTACACTTGCTCGTAGATGTACACTCTACAAGACTTCAACTTGCTCGAGGATACCGCACCTCAAGATTTCACCTTGCTCGTGGATACCGCACCACAAGACTTCAACCACTAAGATTGAGGGTACTTAGCAAACCCGACAATCAATGAGAAGATATGGTCTTCTCAAACACCTTTCTCTTTTACAACAGTAACTCTCTCAAAAGAGTAGATAAAGAGATACAATATTAGCTCTATGAACAACTCAAAGTTGTCTCTCAAATGGCTCAACAAAAGCTCTATAATGATGCACAAATGATATCAATATGTATATGAATAATGAGAGGTGTTGTGTGTTTCAATTCAGCTCAAAAGACCTCTATTTATAGGTGGTAGAAGTAGTATGTCCGTTGCTTAATTGGAAATCAATTATGCTGATTTTATGCCAAGATAATCGATTATCAGATTTGGATAATCGATTATCAGCTTACCGTTACAAAATCGGAAGCTGATTTTATGCAGGATAATCGATTATTGTGATATGCATAATCGATTATTTTGTTACAGCGTTCAAAAACTTGGCAACGGATACAAGATAATCGATTTTGCACTTCTGATAATCGATTATTTTGCTGTTGTGTAAATTCCGATTTACACTGTCTTAACATAATCGATTATCAAAATAAACATAATCGATTATTTCTGTCTAGCTTTGAAAGACATGTTTAAAATTCATTTTGGCTAAAATGAAAATGTTTGAAATCATTTTGTTTGAAGTATTTGAAATATGATTTGATAATATGATTTTATGCATATTTATGATGACCTATGTTGAGCCAAAAGACGAGATAACTTTAAACGTTGCTCTTACATTTGTTCTACCTAACGACCTACGCCTTGGGTCTTCGGTCTTGAACTTTTGAGCTCGTCTTTGGCCTGTCTATGCAATTCTGTCATCAATATGCTTCTCGGCATTCAATATTGATTGTTTGTCATATAATAACATTGTTTGACACTTGACTTCATTGTTTGACATTCATCAAAACCTATACCTGAAAATCATGCTAATACAACCAAAGCACACATTCATGGATAAAATGATTTTCTACAGTGAGCATGCCCAACGACGTGTTTGGGATGGTAGATCAGGGCAATTATAAGGGCCCGCACAGCAAACCAATACTGGAATGGGTAAAGGTACTCCCGCATTGGAGGCTTGGAGGAAGGACAAGGGGGAAGTCTATAGTGTATGCAAGGAGAGTGATTATCATGTCGGTGGGGCAAGTCAATTTAGTGGACCTCGCCCCCGTTGTGTGAATTGTGGGAAATGTCATCCGGGAGTATGTCGCTATGGTACCAATGTGTGCTACAAGTGTGGTATGTAAGGTCACCTTCAAAGAGACTGTCATTTATCTAGCCAGACCATAGGCATGGGTATGGCGCAGCCAGCCAGTTTTGCAGCTACTTCATCTATAGCACCTTTGGGACAGGGAGCACTCGGGGTGATATTCGGAGCTTGAGAGGGCCCAACAGGTTCTATTCTATGAGGAAGCATCAGAGGTCAGAGGCTTTTTCGGGTGTGGTTACACGTATATTTACTTTTCAACCTCGTGGTATATATGCTCTTATTGATTCCAGTTTCTTTTTGTAATACATCAATCCTTGTATTACTGTGGAATTTGGGATAGAGTCAGCACGACCTTGTAGTCCCTTTTGTGTATCTACCCTTTGAGCGAGATGTATCACTCGTGAAACCTCTTAATTAAAATTATCTTACTTGCAATCTCTTCTGGGATTGAGTCTTACAATGATTTCCTGAATCGACTAGAATCCAAGGGTAACCATTTCTACTTGCTTTCCTGAACTCTCACCAAGGAACCATATCTTATATATTTCTTACAAGTCATTTTAATCAAAATATAACATCTATTCACTTGTGCTTATGCATAAACCGTCATACAATTTGCCTATGTTGTACCAAATTCTGTGTAAAGCAGCCCGGTGTTGTGATTCTTCTTCAGTCACTCTGTTCTCCCTGGTGTAGATGACTTCTATGGTTCAAATAATAACTTTGCTCCTTCGTTAATATTATCATACAGTTTTTCACTATCTAGTGACATAAGAGCCTATCTCAGCTCCTATTATATATATGTGTATCAGTTGAAGTAGGGCGGTTATCTATATAAGTTTCTGAGAAATTTGAGATCTTCACAACTCCGCCACAAGAAGGTCTTTCCTTTTCCCATTATAGTATGACCTTCGTGCTCACTTACATTGTTCCCAATACGTAACTCATTTTTATTCCTAGTATTGATGTTGCCGTAAAGTGGCCAAGTATCGCAGTCGTAGAATTATGATAACAGAACCGTATCAATCTTCATCTCAGAATAAAAGAGTTTATTCCCTCTCTAGCCAGCACCTGAAACCCTCTCCATATTATTAATAAGTCCTGGGAATGTGGGCTCAACCATGAAAGGTTCGTATTAGGTGTTTCAGATTTGGCGCATATCATATTTATTTGGAAGGCATGTTGTCGTATCTTCAGCATTTTCGTGTAGAATAAACTATCAGGAAGGGTTGAGCGGTTTGGATCATACTAACCTCACAATTGTTTAACTTTTATTTCATTCTCATGAGCCTATGGAGCATGTTCCTCATGTCAATTAATATTAGGAGTGGAATTCGACTTCATACCTTGAAACCCCTACCTCATTCAATGTGTCAGAGTATTCCCATTCTTCATAAATGGATCTTCCCCACACTCCAGGAGTCTATCTGTGGCACGTACTTGAATATTCCTCCGTAAATAATTTTATTGATGATATGATATCTAAACTTAATGCCTCATTGTTTCCAACCAATGATTTCATTGAAACGATTAGTCGTGTCACCATAACCCGTAGTGAGTTATATGATTCCCAAAATAAAATACAACCTCATGAGATACTATGTCAACACATCTACCTTGGTGGATTCTTGAAATACTTACAGTCCAATTTTGAACCTCGTTGTTCCTACTTGTAGTAAATCTATTAAGGATATGGGCTCAAGCATGTCGAGAGGTAGCGTCATCCCGCGGTCAATACTATTAGGTAAGAACTCTATGGTCGTATTCACACTAGCCCCTCACATAATAATGGTTAATAGTTGCAAAATGTTCAAACTTGGGTGTCTGCATAAAGATCTAGAGATAAAGGAAGTTCTCAAGCTATTCTCAAGGTTCCTTATAGGAATATGCTATGCGAATTGATCCTAAGGGTAAAGTAGATGTAGTACATTTCAGTATTTAAGAATCCTTAAAAGAGATGGGTCAAGTTATGAGTATGATATTCCCGTATCGTATCGTTGCCCTTCATGATTCCAGTGTTCCATGTATATGTGTCTAAGGAGGTGATTGGGAACCTTCGGTATTTCATTCCGATGGAAATTATTTGAAGGTGAAGTTAATGGATAGTTAGCTTATGTGAGATATCTAGCTGGCATTCTTGTTATATGTGTTTGGAGGTTGGGATTGTTTCCATAATGTGTTGTGGCAAAGCTTGTAAGTCGATAAGGACACCTTGAAGGCCGAAAGTCTCGTGGAAAGAAATTATTTTCGCTTTATCGTATAACAATTAGTTTTGATTTAAAAGGTACCTTATATGTGTTGTGAATTAAAAATGTGCAATCCATATCCAGGTATCATTGTGATAGTGTAGTGCTTCTAATGTTCAGGTTCTTGTTGTTTATGTATACATTATGATACTTTGTTGAGTTGTGGATGTGGTTTTAGGATAATTTTGGTGGTTCTCTGACAGGTGGATAGTCCGAGTTACAAAGGAAACTCTGCCAAAATTTTCGAAAATTCAAGGAGTTAGCCAAATTCGGGGATGTAGATATATTTTATAATGTGAAGAAAAAAAAGGCAGAAGTTACGTAAGGATGGCTAATAAATGAACCTTTATCCTCATTCGATTACGAATGATCCTAAGCGGTGGATATTGTAAGGCCCCGGAAAATTTTTCCAAGTAGTGTGAGATTTCGTCGTGCCAAGGTAGGATAATTATTTTATTTTGTATGAAAATTAGGATTCATGATATAATGGGTATCAATTTGATGTGTTAAAAAGCATATAAGTCATGTTAGAGGTGAATTCGGGTCTAAGGAGAAGCCTAAGTCTAAGCCAAGTTGGAAATTTTCATATTAGACGAAATCTGTAAATGAGTGCACACAAGACCTCACGTTGAACGATCATATCTCCAGTTATAAAAGGAGTTGTGTGATGCATTATCAAATTAAAACCCTTTGAGTCTAGTTTCCAACGCAACAAACTGTTCGTCATTTGGAGGAGTATACAGAAAGTTATGACCATTTTACTGGGCATGTATTACTAGCGCGCCCAGATGCGCGCCCGCGCTAAAATGTGCGTGCCCAAGACAGAACACTGGGCAAATTAGCAAGCCCAGATGCGCGCCCAGGTGCGCGACCACGCTGGTAGGGGGCCTCTAAATACCCCAAGACCAGGTCTAGAGTGTTCCCAAGTCATGTTTAGGGTAAGGGCTTGCTCTCTCAAGGAGATTTCGTCCCTAACTTCATCCTATGATCCATGGTAAGGGTTTTGGAGTACTTTGAGTGATTTCTACCCCGAAACACTTATACTAACAAGGATTAATCTTGAAAATCCTTAGAATTTCCTTCAAATTCTTGAATTCGTCAAGAACACCACAAGTGGGGATTCATAAATATTTTACTACAAGAGGTATGTCTATCATCTCTAACTACGCTATGGTGATTATTCATGTATGGTATATACACTAGAAGTCATGGGGTGGTGATTGGGAGGCATAGGTGCCTAACCTAGGTTGTGTTGGTATTGTAGAGATTGTCAGATGGGACATTGACGTATGATTCTTAGTATAATAGTATTATGTGTGCATGCATGTGAAAATAGGGTTGTGAGAAGATTGATGAACATAAATAGGTAAAGATTGGGTTTGGGGAATAAAAGAAATCTTGTAAAAGAGAGTTCAAAATCAAGATGCTCAACTAGTATTTGATAAAATGCTCCAATGAGCCGAAACCATGAATATCTTCCTAATTTGTGTTCAATTAAGTTATGTTTCGAAATAGATGGCCATTGCTAGAATTTCTGGAATGTAGTAGTAACTTAATTAAAAAGCTCTTTGAGGTATGTATGGCTAAACATCCGTCTTTTAGAAATCGAGCTTCATCGATGTTGTGTGAATATGGTAAGATTAAAGTTGAATTGTTGAGTCGATTATTATTTTCCATGAATTGGTGTTGTTACCTCGTAGGTTTGAAATATGTGTCTCAACATGATTAACGTGTTATCTTGATAACTTAAAAGGGTCAAAAGATATAAATTATGTATTGAAATTCTAAAACCTTAAATTTAAATTGGAGTTGCATATATTATGTCAAACTATGTCAAATTCTATGTATAGAGATGTTGAAATAAGTCAAATGAATTTGGAAAATAGAGTGTGGATAATGTGACGAGTAAACTGAAATTGTATATTGTCATGAATGGAAAAGAAGGATTCAAGAATAATTGATGTAGTTGCTTTCTTGTTCCTTTGGTGTGTTTTATTACGGGTTGGTGAATCCCCTCTATTGATTGGGAAGAATACCTTATATTTGATGATTCTATTTCTATTAAATTTGAAAATATGTGATCCATGGACTATTTGTTACATTGATATTGATTGGTGAACCTTTGAAATAAAGTGATGAAAATGTGAAAAAATGAATACGGCCACCGTGCCAGGAATAAAGAATCTTGTGAATGGCCAAATGAGCCAAGGAAATATTGTTGTTGTTGGTGACTGAAAATACTAATTGGAATCTTTAAAATGTGAAGGATATTGAGGTAAGTGTGGTTGCATTCGTGCTATATTTGTATACTTGTGTTCATATCACACCTGCGTGCAATATTAAATTGAACCAAATATATAATTTTTTTGGGGGGGGGGGGGTATAATTAGTAACACCGAGGAAGGGTGGGTCATAAGGCTCTCTCCTGAAACTACACGTGCCAATGTAGGGATGGAACATGGCTATTGCCCTTAATTGGGATGAACCTGGTAGCATTTCTGAATTTGTAATGCCAACCCACATGGCATAAGTGGGAAGGCAGCTTAGCCATTTGGGCCGTGATTGGACGCCATGCAGCACATATGGTGGTATTGTGCTGAAAATAAAAATCTGGGTATTCAAAATCTGGAAATTCAAAAATTGGAAATCTCGATTGTGGTACGTGTCCCTAAAGGGACGACCTAGCCGATCAGGTCGTGATCGGAGGCCGTGTTAACATAGAAGATGGTATAACTCATATCGGTGCTAATGATCTCCCAACCAAAAACTACATATTTATATTATTTTTCGTAAACTAAAGGATTTACAGGTTTTAAATTTGTTGCTAATATAATGTAGATCTTGACTTACTATTTTGTTGAAATTGTATTTCTTCGATTTGATGAGGTGGTGATCATTAAAGCTTTTGAACTAACTTTATGATTCCTATATTATTGTTGATAGTTCTTTCTAATTAGATGGTGATTAGTTATATATACTAGTGCTATTCAATTGCACTAACATTCTTTTTGTCGGGGGCTCAGTATCGTTTATGATACAGGTAGTTCCACAGCGAGCAGCATCGGCCAGTGATAGTTGTACCCTCTTCCCAACGGTCTTTGTGAGCCCCACTCCATCCCGGGGTCATGTTATGTATCAATTCTTCATTTTCTCTTTACATTTTGGGGTATAGTCAAAGCCTTGTTGGCGGCATTTCTATATTATTCTTCTCTTTTATTTAGAGGCTCCGCAGACTATTGTGGGAGATGGTTGATGTTGGGAGTCCAGACTAGAATTGTTGGTACTTGATAAGAATGTTTTTCATTAAACTTGTAATATTTTGAAAACTAAATGAATTAATTAGAGGGAATGAAATGAATGTTGCTAACGGCATATTTCTTAGTGTTTGATCAAATGGGATAATATCCCCTCTTTATTTATGAACTAGTTTGGAAAAAAGGTAATCTAGCAAGCTTGCTCGGTCAGGTTTACTCAATTGAGCGCCAGCCGCGTCCTACGGTTTATGGGGCGTGACATATATGCAAGGCTGCCCGTACTGCCTGCCTTCCTACTCAAAGCATCGGCCACTATATTGGCCTTCCCCGGATGATACAAGATGGTGATAGCATAGTCTTTAAATAGCTCCAACTACCTCATCTGCCTCAAATTTAGTTCCTTCTGCTTGAACAAGTATTGTAGACTCTTGTGATCCGTGAAAACCTCACATGACGCACCAAATAAATACTACCTCCAAATCTTCAAGGCGTGAACAATGGCTGTTCTAAATTATGAACTGCATAATTCTTCTCTTAAATCTTCAATTGTCATGAAGCATACGCAATAACCTTGCCATCCTGCATCAACACCGCACTAAGCCCAATACGAGATGTGTCACAATATGTTGTACATGGCCCTAAACTTGTGGGCTAAACCAACACTGATGTTGTAGTCAAAGTTGTCTTGAGATTCTGAAAGCTCACCTCACACTCGTCCGACCACCTAAACTTGGCACCTTTCTGGGTCAACCTAGTCATCGGGGTTGTGATAGATGAAAACCCCTCCACAAACCAATGGTAATAACCTGCCAAACACAAGAAACTCCGGATCTATGTAGATGATGTGGGTCTAGGCCAGTCCATGACTGCTTCTATCTTTTTCTGATCCATGTGAATACCCTCTGCGGATACTATGTGAGCCAAGAAGGCACTTGAACTCAACCGAAACTCATACTTCGAAAAATTAGCATACAACTACTTGTCTCTCGTGGTCTGAAGAACGACTTGAAGATGCTGCTAATGCTCCTCATGGTTGGGGGAGTAGATTAAAATATCATGAATGAAGATAATCACGAAGGAATCCAAATAAGGACTGAACACTCGGTTCATGAAATCCATGAATTCTTCTAGGGCATTTTTCAACCCAAATGACATCACCGGAAACTCATAATGCACATACCAAGTGCAAAATGCTATCTTAGGGACATCGGATGCCCTAATCCTCACCTAGTGGTACCTCGGTCTCAAATCAATCTTTGAAAACACTTTGGCACCCTGAAGCTGATCAAACAAATCATCAATCCTCAGCAATGGATACTTGTTCTTGAGGGTGACCTTGTTCAACTACCGATAATCTATACACATCCTCATCGACCCATCATTCTTCTTAACAAATAACACTGATGCACCCCAGGGCGAGAAACTAGGTCTGATAAAGCCCTTATCAAGCAAGTCGAGCAGTTGTTCCTTCAATTCTTTCAACTCTAGCGGGGCCATACAACATGGACGAATAGAAATGGGCTGATTGTCTGGCGCCAAATCAATGCAAAAGTCGATTTCCCTGTCGGGTGGCATCCCTGGCAGGTCTACAGGAAATACTTTTGGAAACTCTCGAACAACTGGCATGGAATCCATAGAAGGAACCTCAGTACTATAATCACGAACATATGCAAAGTAAGTCGAACACCCCTTCTTGACCATATGTCAAGCCTCCACATAAGAAATAACCCTACTAACAGAATGACCATGAGTCCCTCTCCACTCCAATCGAGGAAAACCCAGGAAGGCTAAGATCATAGTCTTGGCATAACAGTCCAATATGGCATGGTAAGCTAACGACCAACACATCCCCAAAATAACATCGAAATCAATCATGTCGAGGAGTAAAAGGTCTACACTAGTCTCAAGACTCCCAATAATGACCATGCATGAACAATGGACATGGTCTACAATAATAGAATCACCTACCGACGTAGACACATATGCGGAGCACTCAAAGAATCACAAGACACAACCAAATATGAAGCAAAATAAGAAGACACATTATCGGAGGACTCAACCTCAAGCCTGGCTGGAAAAGAATAGCATCGGGGTTGGGCCACACCACTCTGAACTACCTCCTGGGAAGACCACCTCTTAGATGGACTCCACCTCTAGCTGCCTGACCTCCATCTCTAACACCTCTACCTCCACCTATTGCTTTCTAGACCCTTCCCCTAGATGGCGAAGTGGTCGATTTAACACCAGTTCCTGAACCATGGCATGAGAACCATGATGTTGATAACTACTCTATGCTTGAGGGAAAAATCTAGAAATGTGCCTCAGATCACTAAAAGTATAACAAGTTCTCGGCTGCTGGGACTGCTAACCCTGGAACTAACCCTGACGTCCTGATTGGCCACCCTAATAACTCTGGAGTGGAGGTGCACTGATAGGAGCTGGTGATGAACTATAAGGTAGCTAATTTAAATATTGCATACGAGAACCACGATTACTTGGAGCATCGTGAGAAGCCTGTAGTGCTGAATGAAAACGCCTGGAAGGATGGCTCCTACCAAAAGAGCCTCTGCCTTCACACAAGGCACCACTGAACCTATCAGAATAATGGGGCCTCTTGTCAGACCATTGATCACTCCCCTAAGCTAGAACCATCTCAACCCACCAGGACATATTGGTCGCATCTTGGAAGGAAATCTCTCTCCCTGTCTCCTTAACCATATGCAGTCAAATAGGTTGAGCGATTCCCTCTCTCTCTCTCTCTCTCTATCTCTCTCTCTAGGTGGGGATTATAAGAAGTACATGATGAGCCAAATCAACAAACCTAGTCTGATACTGGGTAACAGTCATAGAACCTTGCTTGAGTTACTCAAACTACCTCCGATGATCCTCTCTTCGAGTGATCAGGAGAAGCTTCTCGAGAAATAGCTAAGAGAAATGATCCTAAGTTAGAGCTGGTGATCCAGGTGGTTTGGACAAACAATAATCCCTCTACCACTTCTTGGTAGAACCTGACAAATGAAAAGCAGCAAATTCGACCCCATTGGTCTCCACTACCCCCATGTTATGCAAAACCTCGTGACAACAATATAAATAATCTCGGGGATCCTGTGAAGATGTACCTCCATAAGTGATAGTAAAAAGCATGGAAAACATTTCCAACCTCCACAAGGCATCAACTAACATAGATAACACATCACTGGTTTGTGCCACAACACTCGGCAGAACTACCCCAACTGGCGGAGCTACTGGAGTCAGAAACTGGGGAGCCATATGCTCCGGAGTGCAAGTAGCAGAAGTTTCAACTTCTCCTCTGGCCTGAGAGATAGCTAGTGCTACAAGGAATATGCATTCCTGAGTGACACTCTCCATAAGGCCCACTAGACAGACAAGAGCATCCTAGTATATAGGGGTGGCGATGAATTCTTGTGGGACCTAAATTGGCACTGCTAAAAGTGTCTGGGCCAAAACCTCATCTTCAAACTCTCCTGAGGCTCCGTCGTTGGTGCTATAGCTCGAGCTCTAGGCTAAGCCCTGCTTTTTCCTTGGCCTCTAGCACTTTAACGGCCTCTGCCTCTCAAAGGAGTTGCCACTGGGGCCTCGGGTTACTGATTAGCTAATGAAGAAGTACGTGTTCTCATCATCTGAAAGAATAGAGTGGAAATTCAATTAGCATTGAGAAATCAAGTCGCACGACAAAAAGGAATAGATGTAAAAATTTCCGAAACTCTCTAACCTCTGAGGGATAAGAACAGGCATCTCCTTACTGATCCCTCAAACTCTACCTAGCTTGTTCGTGAATTTCAAGACCTAGGAAACCTAGAGCTTTGATACCAACAAGTCACGACTCATATTTCCTCACCTTCGAGAATCGTGATGGCACCTACTCGTGAAAGTTAGGCAAACCGACAGTTACAGTTTTGCCACTGTTGGCCCGAGTTTTAGTTGATTTTTGAAGATTCAATAATGAACCGATGGAAGGACCTGGTCCATCTTGTACTACACAGTCCGAATCAACCAGTACACATGCATAGCACGTGAGGAAGATAATGCACTAAAGATCACACATCAATATCTTCTAAATATAATCGAAAATGTTGCATTTAGGATAAGGAGGACAGTCTCCTTATTTGAAGAGAACTTAATCCTAAGTTAGGATAAGAGTTGGAGTTTGTGTTGGCTAAGGACTCGAATTGTGTACAGATGAGAAGTGGAGTCTTAATCAAACTCTAACTACTAACTCAATATATGATTACGTTAGTTCTCTTTTACAGGTAATACACATAAGCAGAAGTAAAGCATATTTGAGAGCAAAAAGAGCGATTCTGACTTGCAAACAATATATGCAAGTTACAAGTGTGTACGCCTACACCTACATGAACATAGAGAAGAACCAGTTCCATCTGAGTGTTTATTTTGAGTTCAATTGTAGTAGGTTTTTATATTGTACCTATCAGCTTTCCTAGAAGAAATTGTATTAGGTACCTTGTGTCATCAAATAAGAGTTAACATGATAGTGTCGCAGCAGGTGAGGCTGTGTGTCACACTAGGATTAGAGTTTAATCCTTAGGCTTACAAAGAGTCTTTGTAAATGTTGTTTTGGCTCATTGATTTTTAGTGGAGTTTGGTAAAATCCTTTTGTTGAAGTAGGTAGTGGTTTTTTCACTTTTTGAGCCAGGTTTTTTCCACGTAAAAATATCCGTGCACTTTACTTTTAGGTTTTACTATTCCGCAAACTGTAGTAGTTAGAACACTTAGAAGAACCAGGTTCTTCTAACGCGAAAATTAGGTACCACACAAATCACCCCCCCCCCCTTGTGTGGTATTGACGTTTATTAACATCAATTGGTATCAGAGCGGGTTATCCTTGAAGAGGTTAACACCTTAGGAAAAATATCAACATGAGTGCACCACTTGGGAATTGGGAAGGACAGTCAACTGCAAGGCCTCAACTCTTCAATGGGCTCTACTATTCTTGGTGGAAAAACAGAATGAGAGACCACATCATGGATGAAGATTATAAAATTTGGGACATCATCATAGATGGTCCTCTTGCTACAACCAAGAAAACTGCTGAAGGAATGGATGTTCCATAAACTAGAACTAATTGTACTACTGCAGACCTAAGGAAGTGGGAGAAAAATGCTAAAGCTAAGAAATGGCTAGTGTGTTGACTTGGCCCTGATGATTACAATAGGATTCAAGGTTGTACAACTGGCAAAGAGATTTGGGACACTATACAAGTGGCTCATGAAGGAACACCTCAGGTGAAGAGGTCAAGAGGAACTCTACTGTATTCTCAATATGAGAATTTTACTATGAAGGATGGTGAAACTATCCAAGAGATGTATACTAGGTTCACTACACTGACAAATGAACTTGAGTCTCTTGGAAGAGTTATTCTGGAAGAAGACAAGGTAGAGAAGATTCTAACTAGAGTTTTGCCAATCTCTTAGGAAAGCAAAATCACTGCCATTCAGGAATCAAAAAATATTGCTACTCTGAAATTGGATGAACTGATTAGAAATTTGACTGTTTGTGAATTGAGAAGGCAAATTATGAAGATGGATGCTCCAAAGAAAGAAAGAAGTATAGCTCTCAGAATCTCAGAAGGATCATATCATGAAGATGATGAAATGGCAATGATAACTAGAGACTTCGAGAAATATCTTATGAGAGGCAAGGGTTCTTTAAAAGGATCAACATTCAACAAACCTAGGGCTCCTGAGAAGCAAACAAACGATGGTTTCTTTAAATGTGGAAAGACAGATCACATGATCAAGAGCTGCCCTCAATGGGAGATTGAGCGGAAGAAAGATAAGGGCAGAAAGAAGGAACAGGAAAAAGGAACAGGTTCAACCAAGGAGAAACAAAGGTACTACCAAAGCTATGATTGTTGCATGGGGAGATACGTTAGATTAAGACTCAGAAAATGAAGCTGAAGATGAGCAAGATCTTATGGCCATCGGAGAATCAGAAGATGAACAGGAGGTAAGTATTCTACATCTAAAAGATTAAATTCCTGTCTAAAGAAAAATTGGCTGAACTCTTCATGGACTTCATAGATGAGTCTGAAATAACAAACAGTGAGAAAGATGTTCTGTCTAGGAATTGAGCAATACTAGAATAAAAATGCAAAAGACTAGAATCTAGGGATGATGAGAGTAATAACTTAAATACTGAGTTGAAGAACCAGGTTCTTCAACTGGAAAACAGCGTCCTAGAACTCAATTCTGAAAACTTGAAAATGAAAATAGGGACAGGAAAGAAAAAGACTGATCAATCATTTCTCACACTAGAAGAAAATATAAGAAAAATGAAAGATGAGTTGTATAATAAAGATGAATCAATCAAGGTCCTTAAAGAAGAATTAGGAAAGGTGCAGCATGAACTAGACAGAACATGCAAATGGAACAAGGCTTCTGACGCACTCTACTGGCTGCAAGAGCATCACAGCAGCAACAAGAGAGGACTTGGGTTTGGGACTCAAGCTCCAAAATGGGATCCCAAAAACAAGTATCTCACTCTTCCTGAGAACAAGATCTGTACACATTGTGGTAACACTTTCCATTACAAAAATGAACACAATGCAAAAGAAAAGGTCAGTCAAAGGAACACAATTTTTGTCCAAGGAAAACATAATCTGCTTGGCTGGGCAAAGAAAAATTTAATTCATCCTTTTGCCCATAGAAAGGGACCCAGACTAGTTTGGGTTCCTAAGACTAACCCATGATTTCATTTTGCTGGTCCAAGTGAAAGGAAGTAGCCAAATTTGGTACATGGATAGTGGCTGCTCAAAACATATGACTGGTAACAAGGACCAATTTCTTTCACTTGAGAACCTAAGATGAGGCAATGTCTCGTTTGGAAATGGGAAGAAAGGTGAGATCATTGGGATAGGAAAGGTAGGAAATACAGACTCTCATTCCATTGCGAATGTCTATTTGATAGATGGCTTGAAATATAGCTTGATAAGTGTGTCACAACTGTGTGACAGAGGTAATCTTTTGGCTTTCACTTCCTTAAAATGTTTTGTTATTAGCATTACTAGTGACAAAATTTTTTTGCAGGGAAGAAGAGTTAACAATATTTACATTGTAGATATGTCGACTCTTTCTGAAAATGAACTCACTTGTCTGAGTGTGTTAATTAATGATCCCCTCCTTTGGCATAGAAGACTTGGTCATGCTAGTATAAATCAACTAAACAAATTAGTTTCCAAGGACTTGGTGATAGGGCTACCTAATATCAAGTTCAAGGAAGACAATGTTTGTGAGGCATTTGCAAGGGGGAAGCAGGTAAGGTCATCCTTCAAATCTAAGAAAATGGTAAGCTCGTCCAAGACGTTGGAACTGGTTCATATGGATATCTGTGGTCCAGTGAGAGCCATGATCAGAGGTGGTAAAAGATATGTTTGGTGCTTGTTTATGATTATTGTAGATTTACCTGGGTGATGTTTCTAACTTCTAAAGATGAAGCATTTGAAATGTTCACAGCTTTGGTTAGAAAAATCCAGAAACAATTAGGAAATCAACTTGCATCCATTAGGTTTGATCATGGAACTGAATTTGAAAATGCAAAGTTTGCAGAATTTAGTGATGAAAATGGAATATATCATAATCTTTTTGCCCCTAGGACTCCTCAGCAAAATGGGGTAGTTGAAAGGAAGAACATGACCCTTGAGGATATGGCAAGGACCATGTTACTTTCTAGTAAACTACCTCATAGCTTTTGGGCAGAGGCAATAAATACAACATGATGTATAAACAGGTGTATGACTAGACCACTGATAGAGAAAACTCCCTATGAGTTACTTAAAGGGATAAAACCAAACATATCCCACCTAAGGGATTTTGGTTGCAAGTGATATGTGCACAATAATGGCAAAGATTCCCTTGGTAAGGTTGATCCTAGAAGTGAAGAGGGAGTGTTCTTGGGATATTCTTCACATAGCAAAGCTTATAAAGTATTTAACAAAAGAACTCTATGTGTAGAAGAAAATGTACATGTTGTTTTTTATGAAACTAACACTCTTTCTGAGAGACAGGAACATGAAGATGAAGCCATTGGACTACTGAGACAACTGACTGAAGTTACAGCACAAGTTAAGGAGGCATCCAAGGAAGGAGAAGGTGATGGAACAGGTCCTTTCACCCTAGGCAACCTGACAGGGGGAACCAATCTGAGAGAAACTGCACAAATATCTCTAAAGGATCATGTACCTAAACATGTTCCTCTACAACATAATAATGAAGGAGAAGCTAGCAGAAAACAGCTGGTGGGAAAATCTTACATGTACCTGAGTTCTCACCCCATCGAGAACATAATCAATGATCCCACTTCTGGAATCAAGACTAGATCACAACTGAAGAACATGCATGCATTTGATGCCTTTTTGTCCCTGATTGAACCTAAGAATGTGAGTGAAGCTCTACAAGATGTGGATTGGATCAATGCTATGCAACAAGAACTCTATCAGTTTGAAAGAAGCCAAGTCTGGCACTTGGTTCCAAGACCTAAGGACAGGTCAGTCAGTGGGAGAAAATGGGTCTTCAGAAACAAGCTGGATGAAGATGGAACAGTTACAAGAAATAGGGCAAGGCTGGTGGTTCAAGGTTATAGTCAAGAGGAAGGCATCGATTATGATGAGACTTTTACTGCAGTTTCGACACTCGAACCAATTAGACTTCTTATAGCCTTTGCAGCACATATGGAATTCACTCTTCATCAAATGGATGTGAAAAGTTCCTTCCTAAATGGCTATCTCAAAGAAGAAGTGCTTGTGAAGCAACCTCCTGGATTCAAAAGCAAAGAATGCCCTGATCATGTGTACAAGCTGGATAAGGCTCTCTATGGTCCCAAACAAGCTCCAAGAGCTTGGTATGAAAGATTGTCAAAATTCCTTCTCGAGCATGGGTACAAAAGAGGTAAAATTGATAGTACCTTGTTCTTAAGGGAAAAAGGTAAAGATCTTCTTGTTGTACAAATTTATGTCGATGACATAATTTTTGGGGCTACTACAGAGAGGTTGAGCAAGGATTTTGCAAAACTAATGGGTACTGAATTTGAAATGAGTATGATGGGAGAACTCAATTTCTTCTTAGGGTTGCAAATCAAACAAAGTCCAAACGGTACCATGATTCATCAGCAGAAGTACACAAAATAACTAATCAAGAAATTCAAAATGGAAGAATCCAAAGAAATAGATACTCCTATTGCAATTGCCACAAAGTGAGATGTTGATGAACCTGGTTCATCCGTTAATCAAAAGTTGTACAGGGGTATGATTGGTTCACTTTTGTATCTTACTGCCAGCAGACCTGCCATTATTTTCAGTGTAGGACTTTGTGCTCGTGTCCAAGCAAATCCAAAGGAGTCACACTTGACTGCAATCAAAAGAATATTAAGATACCTAAAAGGCACAACTGATATGTGCTTGTGGTATCCCAAAGGTAGTAATTTTGACTTAATTGGATATGTTGATGCTGATTATGCAGGTCATATAGTGGATAGGAAGAGTACTTCAGGTATGGCACACTTCCTAGGATCTTGTCTTGTATCATGGGCTACCAAAAAGAAGAATTCAGTGGCTTTCTCTACTACTGAAGTTGAGTATGTTGTTGCCGCCTCATGTTGTGCTAAGTTGTTGTGGATCAAGCAACAATTGGTAGATTTTGGAATTGAAGTGGGATGCATACCTATATTTTGTGACAACACTAGTGCAATCAGTATGACAAAGAACCCTGTTCATCATAAAAGGACTAAGCACATAGATGTTAGACACCATTTTTTAAGGGACAACTATTAAAAAGGGCTAATCTCCATAGAATTTTGTGCCACTGAAAAACAAATAGCTGACATCTTCACCAAGTCACTAAGTAGAGAAAACTTTGAGAGGAACAGGTTGGAATTAGGGATGATTAAGATCAACTAAGAGGTCATGTTCAGAATGCACAATGAAAAAAATTGGAAAAAGAAAAAGAAAAACTGGAAAAAAAATTTGGTTCTCCTCAGCTTAATACTTTTAAGGGAAAAGGGTCAGAACTGCCCCTAACGTATTGACTCCAATTTAAAAATGCCCTCCGTTAACCTATTTTAAAAAAATGCCCCTACCGTTAAAAATTTGGCATATTTGTGCCCCTAAGTCTAACAACTGACTGTACTTATATTTAAAATGGTAGGGGCATTTTTTTCAAAATAGGTTAACGGTAGGGGCATTTTTAAACTGGAGTCAATAAGTTAGGGGCACAAATATGCCAGAATTTTAACGGTAGGGGCATTTTTTTCAAAATAGGTTAACAGAGGGCATTTTTAAACTGGCGTCAATACGTTAGGGGCAGTTCTAACCCTTTTCCGTACTTTTAAATAAGTATACTCTTGTGACATGTGTTTATATAATTCACGAATCTCTTACCAATTTTCTATTCTGACATTTGAGGCATGATCAAGAGAAGTGTCATATGAAGAACATGGTTCATCAATATGTACTCAAAGGGAAAGGAAGGTATGTTTCTATACTTTGCACAGTTAGAAAAAATTAATTTTCAATCATGAAAAAGAGTCCTAGAAATTCCAATCAAAATTCTATTCGTTGGAAGCCAATTGAACAAAATTCTTGTAATTAGAATTCTAAAAATAACGAAACTCTTTTCCTATACCTTAGCAATTTTAATTAATTTCTAGGGAGACCAGAACTCTAAAATGATAAGACGTCTCGTGAGATCTAAAAAAGTGCTTATTCTGGAACAATAATTACTCCTCTTTTAAAGCTTCTCTAACCATATCATACTCTTCATTAGCCTCTCAAATCTCTGATCATCTCCTTCGTCTCCAAACCCTCAAAAATTCCCAAAATTTTCTTAAGCCTTCCACAAGTTCATCATCCAAAAGGACTAATCCTCAAGACAATCCAGGAACCCCACCACCAGCGTCACCTAACACCACCTCATCCTCTACCCCTCCAGTTGAATCCCCAAAACCAAGATTTCGTCGGACAAAAATGATAGCTAGGAAGCAGTAGTGACTGGGCCTTTGAGAAGAGCTTCAAACGAGAGGTTGTAAGCCAATCAAAAGAAAGAATCTCAAGCAAAAGTCACTGATTCCAGCTCTGAGTCGGATCAATACATCTCCGCAAGCGAGGTGAACCTGGGTCCTCCAAAAATTCTACTCCTTAAGAAAACCCAACAGAGATAAGATCCTGTTTTGTTTCGGTGGATACGGTTGAAAATGTAGAAAATAGGTATGTTTTGATGGGGGCTGTTAAGGATATATCTCGAAGTGTGTCTTTAAAACAAATGAATAAAAGGAGGAAGAAGGTGTTTTCTATCTGTGAAAGTGGGGGAAATGGGGTATCACATTCAGGGTGAAGTGAATCTAGGGAAGCTGCGGAAGGGTTGGTAGACTTAAGCAAAAAAACTGATAAACCTAGTCCATCAGTGGAGGAAACCTTGGCTAACATGATGAAGAAGGTGGGGATAGCTATGATCCCAAGAAACACAAGTCTTCTTCACTTAGAACCCCTGACGCTGCAAAACCATCTAAGAAATCCAAGACTGCATCACCCAAGGTTGCACCTAGGGCTAGAACAACAAGAAGCAAAGTGAGAGAGAGTAAAGCTAAGTTAAAGAGGGCACTAGAAGAGAGTAAGAGGAAAAGAATAGAAAAAGGAAAGGGGAAGGTTGGTGAGAGTTCAGAAACTGTGGTTGCGGAGGAGGAAGAGGTGATGGAACAGGTCCATCCAGCGAACCAAACTACTGAGAAGGCTCCTATTGCTAAATCTAAGGACACTAGGACTTCTTCCAAGAAGTCCTCAAAAGTTGTACCTGCTGAGTCCTCCCTTGCAAAAAGAACAAGATCTTCCTCTAAAGGCAAACAAGTGAAAATGGTTGTAGAAGAAGAAGAGAGTGGTGAAGAAGAAGAAGACTCTGAGAATGAGTAGGATAGATATGCCAATTTGGCAAAAGAAATATTTTGAAGGGTAGGCTGCTGAAAGACCTGGATCAGCCAGGAATGATGAGGCTTCTAGAATCTTAGGAAGCCCAAGGTCAGAAGGACATGGTCCTTCAGTTGAATGGGAAACTGGCTAGGAAGAAAGTGGTTGAGTTCATGGCAAATGGATCAGTGAAGAATGGTCTAGTGACCAGTACTGCTAAAGGTGTCAAGTTAAAGTTCAATGCTGATAAGCTTGGGGAGATTTTGAATATCCCTTGTGAGGGATATGATGATTACACAAGGCAGAGGTGACCTTGCTTGGATGGATTGCCTTCAGAGCTACAGATAACAAGAAATTTTTGTGACACCAAATCAGATGCAGAAGTGCCTGGGGCCAGAGCAGTGCAAAAGAGTGAGATGAGGCCTGAGCACAAGGTGCTCATTGAATTTGTCAACAAATGCCTCCTCCCCAGGCAGGAAAGAAGGCATACTTCTAACTATATGGACCTTGTGCTCATGTAGTGGTTGACTGAGAGTAAGCAAATCAACTGGCATGTGTTTATGGTAAGCTGCTGCAAAGGGTGATCAATGGTTCAAAGGCTCATGCCATTCCCTACGGATTTATTTTGACTACTGTGCTTGAAAGATTAGATGTTCCCTTGAAAAAGTGGGAAATGGCATCCAGCAAGGAGCACTTTGGCATCAAGACCCTTCAAGCCTGTGACTATCTGCTCAGCATTGTTCCTGTCGAACCTGGTTCATCTCTAAGACTCATGTGAACATGAAAGTTGGGTCCTTAGTTTAGGAGGTTGGAATGAAGGATACTGAAATAGAAAGGCTTAATGCCAGGGTGGCAGAATTGGAAGAAGAAAGGAATGGGCTGAAAGCTGAACTTGCCAAAGAAAAAGAGAAAAATAAAGGCATGCTCCAACAAATGCTAAACCTGCAGAAAGCCCAACCCTCCAGCTCATCCAAACCTTAGGAGTCTTGTGCTTAGTATCCAGTCTAGTTTGCCCCTCAGTGACAAGTTTATGTGGTTCTTGCTGTGTTTTTTCTTTTTGCTCATGGTTGGAAGTTTTATTTTTCTTTTTGTGGACTGCATTGTAGCAACATCTCTGTAATCAATGAATGAAGCTTTTCTGGTTCTTGTTATTCTTGTTCTTAATAGTTATTTCTGAGTTGATTTTTGATAAACTTGAATGTGTGTTCACTTGCAGTTGCCCCAGCGGCCATGAGTATAAATTAACTTCGAGGATTCACATTTGTTATGCAACTTTTCGATAATGCCAAAAGGGGGAAGATATTTTGCTTTTAAAAAATTCATTCTCTGAAATAGTGATGTTTATGAACTAAATCTGACCTCCTTAATGATAAGTTAAATCATTTTCTTGGTGTTGATCTCAGCTAAGTTTACAGGTTCCTTGATAAAATAAGCACAGAGTTTGTCATCATCAAAAAGGGGGAAATTGTTGGCTTGAGTTTCAGTTGAGTTTTGAAGATGTTGAAACACGTCCTCAAGTCGATATAACTAAACGTGTGTTCATCCTTGTAGGTTTTGATAAATGACAAACCAACGCGCATGGAATATCGACATATGCCAAAGATCAAGCACATGAGAAATAACGAGCAAGATCAAGAAAATCAACAAAGTTATAGTTGAGTCATTTTATATTTATGCTCTTGATCCGACAATTGATTTAAGACTTGGCTTCTCTCGTAAAATCATTTTTAAACAAATCATGCATCGTTGTGTTAAAACAAAATGATTTGCATTTTAGTCAAAATGGTTTTTAAACATGTCTTTTAAATCTGGACCTATATAATCGATTATATGAACCATACAATCGATTATATTAAGACTGCCAAAACTGGATTTTTCAAAAACAACGAAACAATCGATTATATACTTTTAACAATCAATTATATTGAGACAGTGTGTCCCAGATTTTAAAAGACAGCTAAACAATCGATTATCCACTTCCAAGTAATCGATTATATTAAAACAGTATGCACCAAATTTTTCTAAGTACAAAAATAATCGATTATGTCCTTACAGGTAATCGATTATGTTGAGGCAGTGTGCATCAGATTCTTCAAAATAAGAAAATAATCGATTATGTGTTTTCAAGTAATCGATTATGTTAAGACCGTTGCCAACGATTTTTGAATCATCGAAAAATAATCGATTATATAGATTCTTATAATCGATTATATGAGCGTAAAATCGGTGATTGATTTTTTAACGTTACCAACTAATCGATTATTAAGTCAAACATAATCGATTATTTAGCGTGAAATCTGCATATCATTTTTGACTGATCTTAAATAATCGATTATATAGAATCGCATAATCGATTCTTTGAGCACAATTTCAGCAATCACTAATTGGCAATTAAGCAACGGTCATAGTGATTTTGAACACTATAAATACACCTCAAAATCCCTTATTTCTGCACAACAACTGATCATTATCATTGCTTAAAGCATACACACTCTTGCTTATCATTTTATATTCATTTCATTACATTTGAGAGCCAAAATCCTTGTATAAGTTGTTGTGATCTTGAGCCTATTATTTTTACTCATACCCACTCTATTAAGAGAGTATTGTTTTGAGTGCTTAGTGTTTGTAAACACTTGAAGGGAAGTTGAAATCCCTTGTTGTAAGAAGGAAAGGTCAATTCCTTGTTGTGAAGTCTTGAGGTGTTGTATCCTCGAGCGGATTGAAGTCTTGTAGAGGGTATATCTACGATCACTTGTATCGGTTTGTTAGGCACCCGTAAGCTTAACAAAGTTAGTGGAAAACTCGAGAGAGTCTCTCGGGGACTGGACTAACCACACGTTGTGGTGAACCAGGATAAAATTGGTTTGTTCTCTCCTTGCTATTTTTATTTCCGCATTCACTTTATTCTTGCAAGATTAAATTCCGCAAATTTACATAGAATTTCATTTAAACGCTATTCACCCCCCCTCTAGCGTTAAGCGTATATTCTAACAATTGGTATCAGAGCCTAACTCTCTGTAAGACTTAACCGTTTGAGAGAATCTTTCCATGGCTTCTACTCGTAGTGCTTATGCAGGAATAGGTGAAGGTTCATGCACCACAAGGCCACCACTTTTTGATGGCACCAACTACACTTATTGGAAGGAGAGAATGAGGATTTTCATCCAATCCAACAACTTCCAATTGTGGAAAATTATCAAAAATGGAGAACAACAACCCACCAAAAAGGTTGGTGAAGAACTCGTCCCAAAATCGGAAGAGGAATATGACGCGGACGATATTAGAAAAGTGGAGAACAATGCAAAGGCAATCAATATAATGTATTGTGCAGTGAACCCCGACGACTATAGAAAAATATCATGCTGCACCACTGCCAAGCAAATGTGGGACAAACTAGAAATCACCTACGAAGGTACGGAACAGGTAAGGGAAGCTAAAATTGATTTCCTAACCCACGAATATGAATTATTTTGTATGAAGGAAAACGAGAAGATAGACGAGATGTTCGAACGATTTTCAAAAATCGTTAATGATCTCCACGCCCTCAAAGAGATGTTTACGGATAAGGAGCTTGTCCGGAAAATTCTACGAAGCCTCACTCCGGAATGGCTGTCCAAAGCCGATGCAATCCAAGAATCAATCGGCATCACAAACGTCACCATCGACGGATTGCGAGGTAATCTCAAAACTTACGAATCCACTATTCTTAACTCTCCTTTGGATGATCAAAGGAAAAGGAAGATTGCGCTCAAAGCATCAACAACTCAACCTCAACACAATGAGGAGTCAAGCGACGAAGATGTCGAGCTTGGACTAGTAATCAAGAGATTTCAAAAATTCATGCGGAAGGAGTACAAAGGAAAGCGTCAGGGAGGACAATTAAAATGCTATGGATGTGGAGAAGCCGGACACATCAAATCAAATTGTCCTAATAGCAAAGGGGAAAAGAAATCCACAAAGAAACAACGAGCCTACATCTCTTGGGGAGGTGACTCCGGGGATGAATCAAGCGATGGAGAAAAAGAGGAAACCGCCAACCTATGTCTCATGGCACATGAAGAAAACAAAGAAGAGGTATGTGAAAATTCTTCCAAGAAATTCTTTTCTCTTGATGAAATGCAAAATGCTTTTGATAAACTATATGGTGAATTTATAGGAGCTTCTAAAACCATAAAAGATTTAAAGAAACAATTATCTTCAAAAGAAAATGATTTTGAGAAATTGACTCTTGAAAATGAGAAGATAAATGAACTAAAGAAACAATTATCTTTGAAAGAAAATGAGTTTGAAAAATTGACTCTTGAAAATGAGAAACTAAAACACGAAAATAAATTTTATGGAAAAAGAAGCTCCGATAAGCCGGAAAGTTCAAATAAAGATTGTATTTCTTGTAAAGCTTTAAAAGATGAGGTAGAAAGTCTTAAAGGTACCTTAAATAAGTTCAATTCCTCTCAAAAAAACCTAAATAATGTTCTTGTTAATTTAAAGTCTACAAAACATGGCATAGGTTTTAAAAATGAGCCTAAAGAAAAAGTTGAGACCATCCCCCAACAACCTAAGGCTCAACCTAGGCAAAATAACATAAATGCTAGAAATAACAATCCTAGAACCAATATGCATCCTAGAAGAAATGTTGATCATTTTAGAACATCTCGAAATGGCTTTCAAAGATCGCAACCTAGACATACTCAACCTAGAAACAACTACCCTAGGACCACTACAAACACTAGAAGAAATTTTGAGCAATTTAGAGCACCTAGAAGAGACCTTCGAAATTTCAATGCTCCAAATAGAGTAAATGAATTTAAACCCTCTAATTACTATCAACCTAGAAGAATGCATAATCCAAATGTGATTTGCCACTATTGTAATCGAATAGGACATATAGCCCCTGCATGCTTCAGTAGACATAGACATTTCACGGCTAGTCAATCACAACACTATTTTACACCTAACGCACAAGGACGCAAAATGGCTTGGGTACCAAAAACTCATTAATCTGTTTTGTAGGTGTGTTTGAAGGGGTCAAGTGTACTTTGGTACCTTGATAGTGGATGCTCAAAACATATGACCGGAGACGCATCCAAATTCCTTCAACTAACACCCAAGGAAGGAGGAAGTGTTGTTTTTGGAGACAATAACAAAGGAAAAATTATCGGCATCGGCTCGGTCGGTAAGGATGAATCTTCTTCCATTAAGGATATCTTGCTAGTTAAAGGTCTCAAACATAACCTCTTGAGCATAAGTCAATTATGTGACAAGGGAAATCTTGTATTGTTTGATTCCGAAGAATGCCTAGTTTTCCGTCGTAGTGATTTTAAAATTATTCTCCGTGGCATTAGAATTGATAACATTTATATGGTCCATATTGAAAATTCGTCATCAAGCTATATGAATTGCCTTCTAAGTAAAGAAGATGACATGTGGTTATGGCATCATAGAGTAGCTCACGTAAACATGAATCTATTAAACAAATTAGTCTCACAAGATTTAGTGATGGGTCTTCCGAAGATAAAATTTGAAAAAGACTCTACTTGCGATTCATGTCAAAAGGGAAAACAAACAAAAGCCTCGTTTAAATCCAAAAATGTTGTATCTACCACTAGACCCTTACAACTCCTGCACATGGATCTCTTCGGTCCATCTAGAATTAAAAGTTATGGTGGAAATCTTTATGCTTTCGTTATTGTGGATGATTGTTCTAGATTTACATGGACACTATTTCTCGCTCATATAAGTAATGCATTTCAAGCTTTTAAAAGTTTTCTTAAACCTGTGCAATATGAAAAGAATACAACCGTCACTTCCATAAGAAGTGATCATGGGGGAGAGTTCGATCATAATCTCTTCGCGGATTTTTGTGACGAACTCGGTATTGAACATACCTTTTCGGCTCCACGTACACCACAATAAAATGGAGTGGTTGAACGTAAAAATTGATGTCTCGAAGAGATGGCTAGAACCATGCTCGATGAGGCCGATATTCCCAAATCTTTTTGGGCGGATGTCGTGAGTACCGCAAGCTATATTCTAAATAGAGCTATTTAGACCGATACTCTTGAAAACCCCCTATGAACTCTACAAGGGAAGGAAGCCTAACCTATCCCATCTTAGAGTCTTTGGTTGTAAATGCTTTATTCACAACAACGGAAAAGACAACCTAGGAAAATTTGATGCCAAATCGGATGAAGGAATTTTTCTTGGCTATTCATCACGTAGCAAAGCATATAGAGCTTTCAATCATAGAACCAAAACTATTGAGGAATCTCCTCATATAGCATTTTGTGAAAATGATACTCGCTTGGCGAGAAAGGATTCTTGTGTTGATCTTGCAGATTGTTTAAGCAAATTAAATCTTCAAGACAAAGTGCAAAAGGAATATCCAAAGGAAACCCAAGACGAAACCTTGGAACAACCAACGGAGGAAGCACCATCACAAGAGGTAGATCCTATAATGCCTAAGGCCTGGAGGACATTTAGAGATCATCCTCTCGATAAGGTAATTGGCGACATTGAACAAGGGGTAAGTACTCGTAACCTTCTTAAAGACACCGTAGGTCATATGGCATTTGTTTCTCAAATTGAACCTACTACCATTTCCGAAGCAATTGGGGATGAACATTGGACCTTGGCAATGCAAGAGGAGCTTAACCAATTCAAACGTAATGATGTTTGGGAATTGGTGCCAAGACCCGATAATCATACCATAATTGGTACGAAATGGGTTTTTCGTAATAAATTAGACGAAAATGGAATAATCACTAGAAACAAAGCTAGGCTAGTTGCTAAGGGTTATAACCAAGAAGAAGGAATAGATTATGAAGAAACATATGCACCCGTAGCACGCTTAGAAGCAATTCGTCTATTACTTGCCTTTTCTTCATCAATGAATTTTAAATTGTATCAAATGGATGTTAAGAGTGCCTTCCTTAACGGATTTATTCAAGAGGAAGTATATGTAGAGCAACCCCCCGGGTTCGAAGACTTTAAATCTTCGGATTATGTCTTCAAGCTCAAGAAAGCACTCTATGGTCTAAAACAAGCTCCACGAGCTTGGTATGAACGCTTGAGCAAATTCCTTTTGGAAAATGAATTTAATAGAGGAAAAGTCGATACTACGCTTTTTATCAAAAGGAAAGGCAATGATATTCTAATTGTTCAAATTTATGTTGATGATATTATTTTTGGTGCAACTAATGAGTCTTTATGCAAGGAGTTTTCAAAACTCATGACTAGCGAATTTGAGATGTCTATGATGGGCGAACTTAATTTCTTCTTGGGGTTACAAGTCAAACAAATGAAGGAAGGAATCTTCGTTTGTCAATCAAAATATTGCAAGGAATTACTAAATCGCTTTGAGCGTAAAATCGGTGATTGATTTTTTAACGTTACCAACTAATCGATTATTAAGTCAAACATAATCGATTATTTAGCGTGAAATCTGCATATCATTTTTGACTGATCTTAAATAATCGATTATATAGAATCGCATAATCGATTATATGAGCACAATTTCAGCAATCACTAATTGGCAATTAAGCAACGGTCATAGTGATTTTGAACACTATAAATACACCTCAAAATCACTTGTTTCTGCACAACAACTGATCATTATCATTGCTTAAAGCATACACACTCTTGCTTATCATTTTATATTCATTTCATTACATTTGAGAGCCAAAATCCTTGTATAAGTTGTTGTGATCTTGAGCCTATTATTTTTATTCATACCCACTCTATTAAGAGAGTTTTGTTTTGAGTGCTTAGTGTTTGTAAACACTTGAAGGGAAGTTGAAATCCCTTGTTGTAAGAAGGAAAGGTCAATTCCTTGTTGTGAAGTCTTGAGGTGTGGTATCCTCGAGCTGATTGAAGTCTTGTAGAGGGTATATCTACGAGCACTTGTAACGGTTTGTTAGGCACCCGTAAGCTTAACAAAGTTAGTGGAAAACTCAAGAGAGTCTCTCGGGGACTGGACTAACCACACGTTGTGGTGAACCAGGATAAAATTGGTTTGTTCTCTCCTTGCTATTTTTATTTCCGCATTCACTTTATTCTTGCAAGATTAAATTCCGCAAATTTACATAGAATTTCATTTAAACACTATTCACCCCCCCCCCCCTCTAGCGTTAAGCGTATATTCTAACAGAAGATTCACAAATGAACTGATGGAAGGACCTGGTCCATCTTGAACAACACAGTCTGAATCAACCAGTACACATGCACAGCACGTGAGGAAGATAATGCACTAAAGATCACGCATCAATATCTTCTAAACATAATCGAAAAGGTTGCATTTGGGATGACGAGGACAATCTCCTTATGTGAAGAGAACTTAATCCTAAGTTGGGATAAGAGTTGGAGTTTGTGTTGGCTAAGGACTCGAATTGTGTACGGATGAGAAGTGGAGTCTTAATCAAACTCTAACTACTAACTTAATATATGACTATGTTAGTTCTCTTTTACAGGTAACACACATAAGCAGAATTAAAGCATATTTGAGAGGAAAAATAGCGAGTCTGATATACAAGCAATATATGCAAGTTACAAGTGTGTACGCCTACAGCTACATGAACATAGAGAAGAACCAGTTCCATCTGAGTGTTTATTTCGAGTTCAATTGTAGTAGGTTTTTATATTGTACCTATCAGCTTTCCTAGAAGCAATTGTATTAGGTACCTTATGTCATCAAATTAGAGTTAACTTGATAGTGTCGCAGGAGCTAAGGCTGTGTGCCCAACTGGGATTAGAGTTTAATCCTTAGGTTTACGAAGAGTCTTTGTAAATGCTGTTTTGGCTCATTGATTTTTAGTGGAGTTCGGAAAAATCATACTGTGTAGTAGGTCATGGTTTTTTCACCTTTGGAGCTAGGTGTTTTCCACGTAAAAATATCTGTGCACTTTACTTTCAGTTTTTATTATTCCGCAAACTGCAGTAGTTAGAACACTTAGAAGAACCAGGTTCTTCTAACGCGGAAATTAGGTACCACACAAATCACCCCCCATCTTGTGTGGTATTGACGTTTATTAACACTCACTCACAATATCATGCACGAAATCACCCTTCATGATTTATACTCTTCCTCACGCAAACAATATAAACAATACATCCCAGTGTGGGAATCAACAATGGAAACAATAACATCCTATCAAGGGAAATAAGCTATAACCAATCTCGTTTCAACAATTGACTCTAAGAAATAAGTATCAACTTGAGTCAATACTCAACAATGGTAAATTACAATTAAAATACCATGTCTTATTAAACATAGATAATCATCATTTCAAGCATGAACAGTACATAATAAGAGTCACAACAGTCACAGTATAAGACTCACTTGCATGCTCGACACCAACGCATAGATACTCGTCACCACATCTATACGTCGTACTCAACACTAACACGTAGAAAATAATACTACAACACATATTTCCTCAAACTAAGGTTAAACCAAACTCTGACCTTGATTTCAAAGCCAAAAATAAAGCCTCAGTTACCGTTTTACCTCCCGGTTCCACTTCTAATCTGCTTGAATCTAGTCGTAATTTACTTAATAACATCAGTAAACCCTGAATACCAATTCTAATTCATGAGTATATATTTCCCAAGGTTTTATCCCCAAAAGACAAAAAACCAACCTCATGCCCGCTTGGTCAAAACTCAAAGTTCGAAAAAAAATCCGATTAGCCATTCACCCACGAACTCAAATATGCAATTAATTTTGAAATCCGACCTCAAATTAAGGTCCAAATTCCCAAATTTCGCAATTCCTAATTTCTACCCAAGAACACTCAATTTCCTATGAAAAACCCAAGAACAATAGATAATAGAGATTGAAGAAAAAGAGCTAAGATTCATCTACGTATGATTTGGGAGGAACTTAATCTAGGAAAATCGCCCTTTAGAGTTTATGTTTTAAAAATGATGTTTTGTTCAGGTGCAGATGTTGCAATTTCAACATGAGCTTCAAAATTGCAAAGCTTGAAAATGCAAGACAGGCTTCACAATTACGGACCTGCTGCATGTCTGCTCCTCTTGCAATTGCGAGCAATTTGTCGCAATTGTGATCTTTGACCTTCTATGTTGACTTCCCAATTGCAAAGGATAGTTCGCAGATGTGAACAAATGTTGGTTGGGCTTCTTCGCAATACGATAAAGCCCTTGCATTTGCCAATCCTGTTAAGAGTGCAATTGTGAAGGTTGACCTCGCAATTGCAGATCAGAGCTTACAATAATACCAAATGCAACATCAATTTTTTTCTAATCCAAACTCACTCCATGGCCTACCCAAAACTCACCGAGCCCTCAGGGCTCCCACAAAAAAGTCACATGCCACCATTTAAACTTTTAATAATATTAAAAACACCTAAAAAAACATTGAATCACCCCAAAACACATCAGATTCAAGCCTAAGCTTCCAAAATCTTTCAAATTATGCTTTCAATCAAAAAGTATACCAAACCACGTCCGAATGACCTGAAATTTTGCACACAGATCACAAATGACATAAAGGACCTGTTCCAACTTTTGGAATTCCATTTTGATCCCTTTATCAATATCTCACCTATCAACCGAGAAACATCAAAATCTCAATTTTTCCAATTTAAGGCTAAACCTTACGCGGACCCCCAAAACACATCCTGAACATGATCCTAAGTCCCAAATCACCTGACGGAGCTAACCAACTCATAAGTTCCAATCTAAGGTCATCTACTAACAAGTCAAAGTATGGTCAAAGCTTTAAAATTTTAAGCTTCAAACTGACATTCTTTCTTCCAAATTATCCTGATTACCCTGCAAACCAAAACCAATGATTTGCATAAGTTATAGTAAATAACACGGGGCTATTCATCCCTGAGAACTAGTGAGCAAGGTACAAAAGCTCAAAATAACTGGTCGGGTCGTTACATTGTTGTTGCTGAGGAGAACTATGCCTAGTCTGAAGAAAGGCATAAGAGAGTCATAAAGCACAATGAACTTTTCAACTCCAATGTCCGTGACCACGATGTCAACCTCCGGGCCATTAGATTTGAGCGGCTTATGCTTTCAACTGAGGTTGACCATCTTAAAGAAAACTTTCAGCGTCGAGCGGCTTCCCTCATTGATAAAAAATTATATTCTTCCCTCATTATTGAAAAAATATATTCTATGTATAGCATGACGAAAAAAAAACCTTGGAAGAGGCCAAAGCATGCATCATTGACTTCGATGCCAAAATCACTAAGGCATGTGAGATGGAGTCAACTGCTCGAAGGGGTCTCCTGGTCTAGCTAGATGCTATCGACTCTTCTGGTTATGATTTCTAGTTCTCGAGGACTGAAGAAAAACCATAAGGTGATGGCATTGAAGGCCAAAATGGTGAAGGCCAAGAAATTGAGCCAGTAGCGGATCCACCCACTTATCCTGGGGTGCAGATTCTTGTCTTCCTCCGGGTTTCGTATATGCAGTAGCTTAGTTTTTTTCTTCCTTTTCCATACTTTTGTACACATGTTTTCTTTAAATAGAAATACATTTTTTGTTCAAGTATTGTGCAAGTTTTTCTCTTTGCGTTCTTTTTGTTTAAGTATTACCGCAAGTTTTCCGTGTTGAGATATGTGAGGCTTTGGGTGTGTTTTTACCCGATAATATTTGGATTCCAGGCATAAGTTCTAAAATCAACCCTTTGACGTGAGTATTTCATAAGTGAGGGCCCTAATATATTTGCAATGCTCTTGAAGATGACGTCCCCTGTTCATTACGACATTAGAATTTGATGTACTTGTTTAACTTTCAAATGATAAAATTATTTCATCGATAGGATAAAGAAACAAGATAAAAATAAAAGGACTATACTTTATTTCTTCCATTTTCAAAAGTACATAAACATTCATTGTGCGAACAAAAAATTGCCATTATTTTGTAGCTACCTTGTACAACTTGTTTCTATGGGGCTGGTTGTGTAGTCCCCGGTCTCGAAGATACAACTTTGTTTTCCAATTTTGTGTTGCCCTTCGATGTGGCAGTTATTGTTATTGTATTCTCGTACCATTTCCCTAGTGCGCTAATGCAAAAAATTTGAATCTGAACACTAGAAGTTGTGCCCCTTTGAGGATTCCACTAGTGAATGGTTAGATAATCTTCAGTTCGATAGTAAACTTCACTACCCCTTCGAAACTTTTGCGGTCGAGCCAAAGATTATCTAACAGCCCCCCAATGGCTTGCACTTGTGAAGGTTCGGGTAATATTTTCCCAATATCAAATTTTACTTTTTGGTAAGAACTTTGCTACCGAGAAAAAGACTATCCAATCGCTCTGTATTGGCTCATTGCTTACATACCTTGTCATTTAAAGGTCTTAGTTCTGTTGACGAAGTTTCCTTTGTAGTATGCTTTCCATTAATGCCTCATTAAAAACCTTACCAGAAAAATCCAATCGGGACAAAAGCTGGAAGAAGGGAAAAACTGCAACACATACTTTCAGTATATGTGAGAGTCATCAGCAATAGTATGTTTTGAGGTATGCCATATTCCATCTGCTTGACAATTTTGCTCCATCTTGACTTTCCAATTTCTATGGCTCTTTTCGGGTGAGAAATAAAACCTGATAGGGGCCTTCGCATGTTGGACCTTGCTTTCTTGCATTGAGCCCCCGGGTGTTCTGAGTTACTTTCTTTAAAACCAAGTCTCCTACTTTGAAATAACAGAAATAACAGTTGTTGGCACTTTGATTGTAATACCTTTCCATTCTCTACTTCTAGGTTGCCATCCATATATGCACCAAGTCCCTACGTTGGTTGAGCATCTCCAATTTGACTAATATTTCTTCATTATTTGTTTCTTCATCTGCCTGAAAATATCTCAGGATAGGTTTTTCTACTTTTATCGAGATCAGGGCTTTTGCTCCGTATACAAGAGAAAAAAAGAGTCTCCCCCATTCTTGATTTGACCGTTGTTTGATACGCCCATAGTACTTTTGGCAGCTCTTCGATTCATCTGCCTTTTACTACTTCTAATTACCTTGTTTGTTGATTCTACTTGACCATTTGCGCTAGGGTGATAGGGTGATAATTTCATCCTTTTGATTTTTAAGTTTCAAGGAATTATGACCTTTGCAACTATAAATTGTGGCTCGTTTTCACAGGCTATCTCTTTTGGTATCCCAAATCTGTAAATTATATTCTCCCATAAGAAATCTACCACTTCGCATTCATCGATCTTCTAATAAGGACCTGCTTCAACCTACTTAGAAAAATAGTTAGTTAAAATAAAAAGAAATCTTACCTTACCGAGGGTCGGTGGCAGCGGACCGACTATATCCATTCCTTACTTCATGAATGGCCATGGCAACAAAACTGAGTGTGGTGGCTCTTCCAGTTGATGTACAACAATGCGTAGCGTTGACATTTATCACATTTTTGAACATAAGCCTTGGTGTATTGTTCCATATGGGCCAGTAGTATCCTGCCCTAATTAATTTAAACACTAAGGGATATGCGCCAAATGTTTTGTACAGATCCCTTCGCGGACTTCTCACATAAAATAGTTATTTTTGGAAGCTCCCAATCATAGGACTAGTGGCCTTGCAAAGATCTTCTAAACGACTGGCATCCCTTGAAGTTGTATCGAGTTGCTTTAATGCGCAATGCCCAAAATGCATTGGATCTTCAGGAAATTTTCCATGCTCGAGATAGTCGGTGATCGTAATTCTCCAGTCCTAGACCAAATTGGTCGTATTTACCTCGTAATAGTTATATGTATCCAATATCGAATGCATAAGCTGTACAACCATACCATAGTCCAATCCCCTTTTTTTTTACGATCGATGATTAGCTAGTGCTTCTGCTTCTTCATTCTCTTCTGTTGGGATGTGCATAATTAGCCATTCCTTTAACTGAACGATCATAGGCTGGACTTTCATTACATATTATTGCATGCATTCCTCTTTTGCTTCGAAGATCTCGTAGACCTGATTTACTACCAACTAGGACTCGCATGTGATTTCTATGACCTTGGAGTCTAGTGTCACACCCCAAATCCGAGGGATATGACCGGCACTCGACCGGGTATCCCCAGTCGAGTGGACTTGGGTGTTTTTCCTAGTCCACGAGGTACCCCATATTTTTCACTACTTACTAACCGAGTGGAACAGCTATTTATGATTTAAACACCTTTTACAAAGCATACATAACATAGATGATATTAGCGTTGTTTACAATTTACAATTGCCCAAAATACAACGTACATGATACATAGTTCATGACCCACATTTCCATTTACGGAGCCTCTAAGTATGAAATATGATAGTAAAGTACTTCTCGGTAACAAGGCTCTGGCTATTCCTTTCCCCACACCAAAACAAGATCTCAAAATGCAAGAACAGAGGCGGCATGAGCCACGCAGGGCACTGGAAGGAAAGGGGCTCACCAATACAGATGACAGGGAATGAGGAAGAGCTACAGATGGTGGGCTAGAGTACCTGCTATAGATCCACCTACAATCATAACACGAATGTAGCGCCCCCGGCATAAGGTACGTCAGCACATTTGAATTATACTGGTATGTATAAACAAAACTTGTCCGAAGTAAACTCAAGCCGTACACAAGTAGAGAACAGTAATATATGCAAAAACCAAACACACATGAAAAGTACAATCAAGCCAAACAAGTTTGCACACTCTCCTGTTTTTCCGCTTTATACAATTCCACAACAATGATTCACAAGTTTTGCTCAAGTATTTATTTCAAGAGGGATTTCGATCACTTTTCCAACCTTATTACCTCGACCACCCTTATGACTTCGGCCACCCTTATCACCAAAACCCACACCTTATAACTTCGTGTTGCAGAACGCAACCCAACCCCACCGTACACTTTCAATTCACAAACAACACAACCACAACAATCAATTCACGAAGATTAACAACAATACTTCTTAATACATAACCACAACGATGTTGTAACTGTTTCCATAACCAACAGTACCAATTCCATCATATTCAACAGTTCGTATGCAATTCAAGTCACCACAACAATTGCCCACAACAATTCAAGTACATTGCTACCACAATTGTTCTAATTTCACCATTTATGAATCCCTTTAATTATTTATTCCTCGACTTTTACCACAAGATGCATCCACAGTCATACAAGTCACAAGAAGCTCAAAAATGACCCACAAAGATATCAACTACCAATCAATTCACACACCAAACAAAGCGATTTCCAAGGATCAAGGTTAGCCATACATACCTGCAGACGAATTTCCTTTATAAGTTCCTATTCTCAGTCACCAAGCTATCTAGACACGTCAATCTAATTCACAAATTAACACATGCACCTTAGAATTGAAGTTCACAATTACTACCTGGCTTATTTAGGTTATCAAGCACAGTTCATTACTTCTACCCAATTTCCCTTTACAAGATTTTAGGTTTTAAAAGACATGCATGTGGGTTTCCAATTATTAGTTCAAGAATCAAATAATGAGACTCCCTCCCTTAGTTTAAATATGAAAATTGGGGAAAAGGGGTTAGGGATTTTACCTGTAAGAGTGGGGATGAAGATAGTAGATTAGAATTTCCCGGCCCGGAAAGTTTTGGAGAATCAATTTGATGAAGAATCCTTTCTCTCTAAAGAACTCTCTCTTCCCTCTCTCTTGTTTTGATTAGAAAATATGCAAAAATGAGGGGTTGGGGTGTTTCATTAGAAAAGGGGTCGGGTTTAATATTTTAGAAAATTGAAGCCCGTGCAGGATCTGCGATCGCACTCTGCAATCGCTGAGTTGATATGCGGTCCGCATACTGGACCGCAGAAGGGTACCAAATTGCTGGCTTCTCTGCTTGGGTATGCGGTGAGAATGCGGTCCGCATTCCTCTTTTGTGGTCGCATAATGCACCGCAGAACTGACCGTCTCAAATCCTCGAGAAATTTATGCGACGACTATGAGATCCGCATATTGCTTATGCGATCGCATAATGGACCGCATTTTTAACATCCAATTTGGCTAACTCTCTGATTAACTATGCGGCAGAGATGCGATCCGCATACCTGATCTGCGACCACATTCTTGACCGCAGACATGATATTTTTCTGGAAAACTTTGACTCTAGATTTTTAAATATAATATCAGTAGAAAGGGTCCCACACATAGGTGGACCTGACTCTATGAGTTGCTAGGATTTGAGCACTCATTTTCACGGGGTTTTACATCCTCCCCCGCATAAGATCATTCATCCTCTAATGAGAACTTTGAAAATCAAATGTCTTGAAAACATGATATGCAAGCTCCTAAGTTTTCACTAACTCTCTTTTTTTTAGAAACATTTCGCCGGAGTTTCCTTTGTAATCTGGACATATCTACCTGTCAGAGAGTCCCCAAAACATATTTCCAAGAACCATTACACAAATCTTGCTACCCCTATAACTGGTATACAATTCATTACCTTCACACTTGTACATATTCAACTTCTTAACACACATTTGCATATAGTCGGTTACCTTAAGGAGTTCGACACACTCTTAACCATTTTGGTACATTACACGTAATTAAATTACACATTAATCTTCTGTACTATCATAAGGAATTTACTTATCACAAGATTAGGATACTTCCATTTAACAACAAGGGTGGCCTATAGTCCAAATAGTTACCTTTACACCTGCGCACATTCAATTGCTTGACACCCTTTTGCACATAGTTGAATTACCTTAGGGAGTGCGACAAAGTTAATCATTCCAATACATTCTATCCATGCAAAATTAATCATTACTATTTTACACTCACTCTACAATGGGCCAATTACCTACCACAAAAGCACACAAAATATTTGGCACAACTTGGAGAATTACAATAGTAAAGTATTTAGGAAACTTTGCACCAAATGGGATACAATGCTAGTTTGCGTAGGGACAAGAACTTACATGACACTCCTAGACTTGTTTAAACAAATGGGGTATTTTACTTTCATCTCATCTTCTGCTTCCCACGTGGCCTCTTCGACTTGCAATTTCGCCACAACACTTTAAGCGAAGCAATCTACTTATTTCGCAACCTACGGACTTGTCTATCAAGAATAGCAACCGGAATCTCTTCATATGATAATTCTTTAGTAACCTTGATGTCTCCAGCTGGCACGATGGTGGACGGATCCCCAACCACTTTCCTTAACATGGACACATGGAACACCGGGTGCACTAAGGACATTTCAGAGGGCAACTCTAGCCTATAAGCAACTTTTCCGATCCTTTGAATAATCTTATAAGGCCCGACATATATAGGACTTACTTTCCCTTTCTTCCTAAATCGCATGACTCCCATCATAGGAGACACCCGCAAGAATACCCAATCACCCTCTTGGAACTTCAATTCTCTTTAATGCACGTCCGTATAAGATTTCTGGCGACTTTGTGCCGTCTTCATCCTTTCCTGAATTACTTCAACTTTTTCCATGGCCTGGTGCACGAGATCCATCCTTATCAATTTTGCTTCACCCACTTCGAACCATCCGATTGGGGACCTACATCTTCTCTCGTACAATACCTCAAACGGGGCCATCTGGATGCTAGCATTGAAGCTGTTATTGTAAGCAAATTCTATAAGGGGTAAGTGATCATCCCAATTACCTTTGAAATCCAAGACACAAGACCGCAACATATCTTCAAGCATATGAATAGTCCACTCCGCTTGACCATCGGTCTACGAATGAAAGTCGTGTTGAGGTTCACCTGAGTACCCAAACCTTGCTGAAATTTCTTCCAAAAGTTAGCTGTGAACTGAGCCCCTCGATCCAAAATAATAGAAAGTGGAGTACCATGAAGCCTCACTATTTCCTTGATATACAATCGAGCATATTGTTCTGCAGTATCGATGGACTTGACTGGCAAGAAGTGGGCTGATTTGGTAGATCGTTCCACTATCACCCAAATTGAGTAGCACTTGTGCTGAGTGCGAGGTAGTCCTGCCACGAAATCCAATATTGATCATCTCCCATTTCCACATTGGAATTTCCATAAGTTGGGTTAACACACCGGGCCGCTGATGCTCGGCCTTTACTTGCTGAAAATTTGAACATTTAGATACAAAGTCTACCACACCCCTCTTCATACCGCTCCACCAGTAAATTTCCTTGAGATCGTGATACATTTTCGTAGAACTAGGTGCACCGAGAACCTAGAATGATAAGATTATGCCATTACCCTCTCCCGAAGATTATTTATATTTGGAACGCATAGCTACCTTGACATCGCAAAACACCATCATGGATGTCGAATGGAAATGCCGAGATCTTGTTACTTTGAACTGCCTTCTTCATTTGTGCCAATGCTGGATCAATAAACTGCTTTCCCTTAACTTCAGCTACAAGAGCCATTTCTGCTATGTTGTGCACCATAATCTCCTTCTCATTTGGGGTCGAGATACAAACCCCAAAACTGGCCAATTGATAAAACTCTCGAGCTAGGAGCCTCTTATCCGCTCCCAAGTAATCCAAACTACCCATGGATTTCCGACTAAGGGCATCGGCCACCACATTCGCCTTTCCTGGATTGTACAAGATGTTCATATCATAGACTTTAAGCAATTCTAACCACCACCACTGCCTCAAGTTTAACTCTTTCTGCTTGAACAAATATTGGAGACTTGTGGTCCGAGAACACATCCACATGGACCCCATTAAGGTAATGTCGACATATTTTTAAGGTATACATGATTGTTGCAAGCTCAAAATCATGCATCCGGTAATGTTTCTCGTGATTCTTGAGTTGCCTTGAAGCATACGCTATAACCTTCCCTAGCTGCATGAGCACACACCCCAAACTGACCCTGGAAGCATTGCAATATACCATAAATCCTTTCGCGCCTTCTAGAAGAGCCAACACTGGTGCCGAGGTCAACCTTGACTTCAATTCCTGAAAACTTTTCTCACAAGCCTCAGACCATTAGAACTTGACTGATTTTTGCGTCTATTTAGTTAATGGGGAGGCGAGGGTAGAGAATCCCTCCACAAATCTCCGATAATACCCTGCTAACCCCAAAAAGCTATGGATCCCCGTCGGGGTTGTGGGTCTTGGCCAATCCTTCACTACTGCAATCATTTGGGGATCCACCTGAATTCATTTACCGGAAACAGCATGTCCTAGAAAAGCGACAGACTTCAACCAATATTCACATTTTGAGAATTTAGCATACAACTGGTGCTGATGAAGAGTCTGCAAAACTGCCATGAGGTGATCGGCATGATCCTCTCTGCTTCGCAAATATATGAGGATTTCGTCAATGAAAACAACCACAAAGGAGTCTAGAAATGGCTTGAAGACCCGATTCACAAGATCCATGAAAGTTGTTGGGGCGTTGGTTAGCCCAAAAGACATGACCAAGAATTCGAAGTGGCCATAGCGGGTTCTGAAAGCGGTCTTAGGAATATCCTACTCTCTGATCTTCAATTGGTGATACCTAGATCGCAAATCAATTTTGGAGAAACACTTCGCACCTTGCAATTGGACGAACAAATAATCTATCTGGGTTAAAGGGTATTTATTATTGATAGTGACTTTGTTAAGATGCTAATAATCGATGCACATCCGAAGCGACCCATCCTTCTTCCTGACAAAAAGAAGTGGAGCACCCCATAGCGACACACTCGGTCGAATGAACCCCTTCTCTAATAAATTCTTCAGGTGCTCTTTTAACCCTCGTAATTCTATTGGCGCCATTCTATATGGTGGAATAGATATTGGCTAGGTATCTCGCAATACATCGATCCCGAAATCAATCTCCCTCTCTGGCGGAATCCATGGAAGCTCATCTGGAAATACCTCAAGAAACGTATTTACAACTAGCACGAATTCGGGGGCAGGTACTTCTGAAGCAGTGTCCGCCATCCGGACCAAATGATAGATACACCCCCTTCTTTATCATATTCGAATCCTTAAGGTAAGAAATAAGCCTACCTTTTGGCACAACGCCATCCCCTTTCCACTCAATAGCCGGCTTATTGAATCGAGTCTCCTAACTCTCGTCCGGCAGTCAAGTTTAGCAAAGTACGAATAAAGCCAGTCCATTCCCATAAACACATCAAAAACTACCATCCCAAGCTCAATAAGGTCGTCTGTGGTAACACGACCACACTTCGAGATGACACAATTCCTATAAACTCACCCGGCTGTAATAGAATCTCTAACCGGAGTCGATACGGAGAATGGCTCATGAAGTTGTTCGGGTTCTATCCCAAAACACGAAGCAATGAATGGGGTGACATAGGACAAGGAAGACCTAGGGTCAATAAAAGCATAACAATCAATGGCCAGAACAGACAAGATACCAGTAACAACATCTGGAGAAGCCTCGGTATTCTGGAGAGTACTCAATGCATAGAACCGGATCGGTCCACCTATACCACGAGCCCCACCCCTAACTACACCACGGCCTGCTGGAGCTGGAGGACGCACTGATGATGTAGCAACTAAAGAACCAGATGGATGGGCGAATCCCCTACCCATGCTCTGTCTGGGCGCACAACAGTCCCGCTGGATATGACCTCTCACCCCGCAATTATAACACATCGGGATGTCCAAATAGAAAGTCTCTATACGGAACCTCCCACACTTGGGACAGGTAGCTCCCCTGCTATCGGGGCCTCATCCCCGAATGACCAAACTGGTGGAACCTCCTGCTATCACAACATGGTCTCAAGGAACTACCCTGCTGATGGTTGTGCACAGATGGTGGTGCACTTGCTAAGGACTAAGCATATGACCGGGATGGCCCTGATGGCCCTCTCCCTGGAGCTGACCTCCCTGAGTGACCCATTGATCAGGTCTTGATGCTACTCTCCCTATCCGCCCGTATCTTCAACTTCCTAGCCTCTGTGGCCTGGGCGAAACCCACAATCTTCCCATAATTCATATCTGAGTGTAAGGCCACTATAGCAGCCTCATTCACCACCAAAGGACTAATACCCTGAACAAAACGCCGAACTCGAGCACCCATGGTCGACACTAACTGAGGAACATACTTGGCCAATCTCACAAACTATATATAGTACTCCCAAACACTCATACTACCCTGCTTGAGAACCTCCAACTCAGTGGCACGGGCTGCCACTGTCTCGACAGGCAAGAAATGGTCCGTAAAAACATCCACAAACTCCTTCCATCTAGCCGAAAGTCTCTCCTCCTCGCAGGAATCCTCCCACATCTCGAACCACGAGCATGCCACTCCCCTCAACCTGTAAGAAGCAAACTCAACCACACTGACTCTATGGCCTTCATCACACGAAGGGTCTTGTACATCTCATCAAGAAACTCTGCAAAGGCCAATCGCAGAAACTGGTGGACTTAGGAGCTGGCAGAATCTCCTTGTTCGCTCGAGGATATAGGGGAATCATGAGATCTCTGGGCCTCAGCGGCCACTAACTGGGTCAACATACGGATGGCTCCCCTAAGGTCCCCATCGGAAGCCTCAGGACCGGAAGCTGGAGCAATATCAGGATTAGAATATCGGTAGGAGGGATGGTGATGCCCTCTACCGCAACTGGAACAGGAATGCTTGGATTTGTAAAAGGCGGGCCAGGCAGATTCAACGCTGGGGAGTCACTCTCACCCACGGCGTCAGATACATGGTTCACGATCACACTTGGGGTGGCATTGGCCTCAAGGCCGAGTCTAACTTTCTTTTTAGCTGCCATTTCTGGAAATTTTGGAACAAAGCACGAGTTAGACACAAATACTTCCACTTTTCACTTCACCGCACGAAATGGAGTAACAAAGAAGAGAGTAGTTTCTTAAATGCCCGTGTAGCCCCCTACTTATAGATTTGGGCGACAACACACCGATAAGAAGGGCTCTACTAGGCACGACTCCGAGACATCCTGGGAATCTTTCTTAAAACCTTAGGCTCTGATTCCAAGTTTTTCACACCCCAAATTCAAGGGACATGACCGGCACTCGACCAGGTATCCCCAGTCGAGCATACCTGGGTGCCTTTCCTAATCCACGAGTTACCCCACATTTTTCACTACTTACTAACCGAGTGGAACAGTTATTTATGATTGAAACACCTTTTAAAAAGCATACATAACATAGACGATATTAGCATGGTTTATAATTTACAATTGCCCTAAATACAATGTAAATGCTACATTGTTCGTGACCCACATTTCCTATCTATGGAGCCTCTAAGGAGGAAAGATGATAGAACAATACTTGCCGGTAACAAGGCTCTGGCTATACCTTTCCCACAAACCAAAATAAGATCTCAAAATGCAAGAACAGAGGGATGAGCCACGCAAGGCCCCAAAAGGAAAGGGGCTCACCAATACAGCTGACAGGGAATGAGTAAGAGCTACGGACGGTGGACTAGAGTACCTGCTATAGATCCACCTAATATCATAACACGAATGTAGCGCCCCCGGCAAAAGGGACGTCAGCACATTTGAATTGTACTAGTATGTATAAACAAAACTTATTCCAAGTAAACTCAAGTCGTACACAAGTAGAGAACAGCAAAAGATGGAACAATCAAACACACATGAAAAGTACAATCAAGCCAAACAAGTTTGCACACTCTCTTGTTTTTCCCATTTATACAATTCCACAACAATGATTCACAAGTTTTGCTCAACTATTTATTTCAACAAGGATTTCGATCACTTTTCCACCCTTATTACCTCGACCACCCTTATTACCTCGGCCACCCTTATCACCACAACCGACACCTTATAGCTTTGTGTTGTGGCGCGCAACCCAACCCCGCCATACAGATTCAATTCACAAAAAACATAGCCACAACAATCAAGTACATTGTTACCACAGTTGTTCTAATTTCACCATACATAACCACAACGATGTTGCAAGTGTTTCCACAACCAACAGTACCAATTCCATCATATTCAACAGTTCATATGCAATTCAAGTCACCACAACAATTCAAGTACATTGTTACCGCAGTTGTTCTAATTTCACCATTTATGAATCCCTTTAATTATTTATTCCTTGACTTTTACAACAAGATGCATTCACAATCATACAAGTCACTAGAAGCTCACAAATGACCCACAGAGATATCAACTACCAATCAATTCACACACCAAACAAGGCGATTTCACAAGGATCAAGGTTAGCGATACATAACTGGAGTCGAATTTCCTTTTTAAATTCCTCTTCTCAGTCACCAAGCTATCTAGCCACGTCAATCTAATTCACAAATTAACACATGCACCTTAGAATTGAAGTTCACAATTACTACCCGGCTTAGTTAGGTTATCAAGCACAGTTCTTTACTTCTACCCAATTTCCCCTTACTAGATTTTTGGTTTTGAAAGACATGCATGTGGGTTTCCAACTATTAGTTCAAGAATAAAAGCATGAGACTCCCTCCCTTAGTTTAAATATGAAAATTGGGGGAAAAGGGTTAGGGATTTTACCTGTAAGAGTGGGGATGAAGATAGTAGATTAGAATTTCCTGGCCCGGATAGTTTTGGAGAATCAATTTCATGAAGAATCCTTTATCTCTCAAGAACTCTCTCTTCCCTCTCTCTTGTTTTGTTCAGAAAATTTTCAAAATGAGGGGTTGGGGTGTTTTATTAGAAAAGGGGTCGGATTAAAATTATAGAAAATTGAAGCCCGTGCAGGATCTGCGGTCGCACTATGCGATCGCAGAGTTGATGTGCGGTCTGCATACTGGACAGCAGAAGTGTCCCAAATTACTAGCCTCTCTGCTTGGGTATGGGGTGGGAATGCGGTATGTATTCCTGTTCTGCGATCGCATATTGCACCGCAGAACTGACCTTCTCAAATCCTCAGAAATTTATGCGACGACTATGCGGTCCGCATAATGGTTATGCGATCGTATAATGGACCACATTTTCAAAATCCAATTTGGCTAACTCTCTGATTGATTCTAAGGCAGAGATGCGGTCCGCATACCTGATCTGCGACCGCATTCTTGACCGCAGAAATGACATTTTTCCGAAAAACTTTGACTCTAGATTTTTAAGTATTAAATCAGTAGAATGGTTCCCAACACATAGATGGACCTGACTCTATGAGTTTTTAGGATTTGAGCACTCATTTTCACAAGGTCTTGCATCTAGTCTCAGGGACAACTCGAGTTCTTCAATCAAAGCTTCATACTCTGTTTCATTGTTAGTCAGAGGAATGGTTCTTATGGCCTGCCATAGGGTTTCTCCCGAGGGCGTGGTTAGCAATATGTCAAGCCCGGATCCCTTCTTATTGGAGGCTCCATCCGTGAACAAGGTCCAAACTTCTAGTATCCATTCTAACGCCATTGGTATAAGGCCTAAGCTTTCAAGCGGAGACTACGAGAGCTAAGGCCAATTTTCCAAATGTTGGAAGTGAGTTTTTAATCCTGTTAAAGTTTTACTAACATAATAGATAGGAGTTTGAATACCTTTGTCCTTACATACTAAAATGGCACTTACGGCTACCACCGAGACCACTAAGTAGATCAGTAATTGTTTGCCGTCCTCCGAATTTGGACAGTAATAGAGGACTTGACAAGTACTTTTTCAAATCTTTCAAAGCTTGCTGACATTCTAGAGTCCATTTGAAGTTGTTATTTCTATTTGAGTAGTGAAAATAAATGATGGATTTTCTCCGAAGACCGAGAAATAAATGTGCTCAAAGAGACCATTCTCCCTGTCAACCTTTGAATCTTTTTCATGACTAATTGCTGGTCCGAGATATCTTCGACGCTCTTAGTTTTAGCGGTGTTAACCTCGATCCATATTTGTGACACCATGAGTCCCAGGAACTTACCGGAACTTACCCTGAGTGCACACTTCTAGGGGTCAAGCTTCATGTTGTGCTTCCTTAAGATGTCAAAGGTTCCTTGCATGTGTTTAAGATGACTACATGCATTCAAAGACTTAACCATCATATCATTTATGTAAACTTCCATAGATTTCACTATTTATTTCTCAAACATTTTTTTACGAGCATCAGATAAGTGACTCCGACGTTCTTTAACCCAAAAGGCATCATATTATAACAATATGTGTCAAACTTCATTATGAACAAAGTTTTTTCCTCATCATCTGTGTTGATCTTAATTTTATTTTACCCAGAGTAAGCATCAATGAAACTCATTGCTTCATGCCCAGCCATCGCACCAATCATTTGATCAATCTATGGCAATGGGAATGAGTCTTTTAGGCACGCCTTGTTTAAATCCTTATAGTCTGCACAGATGCAAAATTTATTACACTTTTTTGGAACTACTATGTTAGCTAGCCAATTAGTATACATTATCTCTCAGATTGAACCTATATTAAGCAATCGAGTTACCACTTCTTTGAAGAATTTGTTTCTTTCTGCGGCAATAGGACATTTTTTCTGTCTTACCGGAGGGATATTGGGATCCAAGTTTAGTTTGTGGACAACCACTACCAGTGAGATACATGTCATATCCGCATGCGACCACGCAAAATAGTCAACAATAAATATATGAAATTTTATAATTCCAAACCTGGGCTCGGGGTTCAGTCCTGTTCTCAAGTGGAACTTCCTATCTAAGAATTTTGTGAACAACGTGACTTGCTCAAGTTTTTCTGTCGTGGATTTTGTTACATCCGTTTCATTTGGTACCTGGAAATATCTTAGTACCACATAGGATTCCAAGGACTCCTACCCCTGGTTGACTTCCACTTTGCTCGGGAGCATGTGCCAGATATTGTATTTGCTATGTTGCATGCTCCTTCCCTTTGCTACTGGAACTGAGATTACATTCATCTCCCCTTATTTGTTTAATTCCCTCAGGGGTAGGGAATTTCAGCAATTGATAATATGTTGACGGCACGGCCTTCATCTCATGCACCCAAGTCTCCCAAGGATAATATTATAGCCCATATCGCCATTTGCTAACTCGAAAAAGGGCCATCTTCATCACCCACTCGGCATTTTTGGGCAGCAGGATCTCTCTCTGGGTTGTCACACTTGCCATATTAAACACGGCGAGGAGGTTTGTTTCCGGAATAATACTGTCATGACCCAGATTTTTCCACATTCGGGAATCGTGATGGAGTCTACTAGTGAAAGCTAACCAAGCCAACCATTTGAACAAATTACATTTTTCCCATATTAATCCTTTAACAATTTTGAACTAATAGTTTATAAACATCAAAATTTAATTGAGTGGAACAATCAAATAAAACCATTTAAATATTTCCAGTACAATTTCCAAAACAAAGACTACCTAGAACTTGTGTCCCAACTTCTCAAACGGTCTAGGAAACAAACAAGGGCTGAAAAATAAACACTACACTAATTTTGAAATACGTAAATAACAAAGGATGAAGGGATAGAGGGAGATGCCAGGGCATGCGGACACTTTTAGGACTACCTTGGATCTCCGTATGGACTGAACGAAGCCACCTAAAGCTAAGGTCCAAAAGTTGTTGCGCTCGAATCTGCACACAGAGTAGAGTGTAGTATCATCACAACCGACCTCATGTGCTGGTAAGTGCCTAGCCTAACCTTGAAAAAGTAGTGACGAGGCTAGGACAAGACTACCTAATAAAATTGTACATTTAAATCATGTACAACGGAAAATAGAAGTAGGAATGTATAGTGAAGGATGGGAGGGGGAAACATGCTGCGGGGAAACATCAGTTAAAAATAGAAAGACAACAAGTAAATATGAGGAACACCATATCTCAATTATCAACAAGAATCAGAAATCAAACAAGTGCACGGCATCACCCTTCGTGCTTTTACTCTCATCCTCACTATAAGAATCAATATAAACTGCAGGACGTTACCTTTTGTACTTTTACTCTCATCCTCCCCATAAAATCAATATAATCGACACGGAATTGTATATCATACAGCACGACATCACCCTTCGTGTTTTACACTCTTTATCACAAAATCATACACGACATCACCCTCGTGCTTTAACACACTCTCGCAAAAATAACAATCACAACCAATAGGGCAAGGAATTAAATGAAATTACAATAAAATTCTAGCAAGGAAATAATAGTTCCACAATCAAATCTTGACAAAGGAACAAAATCAAAAGCCTCAATTTCCCGATAAGGGAGATAGCATTAAAAGCAGCAGCATCCCGGAAAGGGAGACAATATAATAAATCTCTTCTCACTTTTCACTTTTACTTCACAACTTGAGCCAATACTCTATAAGGTTCAAATGTCAATTACACTTCCACAATTCATTATGAAACTTGAGCCAACACTCTTCAATACTCAAATACCACTATTACTTCCACAAACTTTACTCAACAATATAAATCATCACCGAAGGCATGAACAATAAAAACGGAGTCATAATAATCATAATATAAGACTCACGGGCATTCTTGAAACTATCATATAGGTATGCATCACCATGCTTATGCGTCGTACTCAATAAATAACTAATAGCAAACAAGACTCAACTCCTAATCCCTCAAGATAAGGTTAGACCAAACATTTACCTTGATGCAACGAAAACAATTCAAGTCTCAACTATCGCTTTACCTCTTGATCCCACCACCAATTCGCTCATATCTAGCCACAGGTTACTAAACTATATCAATAAATGCTAAATGAATCAATTCTAATGCATGAAAATTGGTTTTCTAAAAGTTTTTCCCGAAAAGGTCAAAAATCTCCCCCAATCCCACATGGTCAAAACCCGAGGTTCGGACAATAATCCGATTATCTATTCCCCCATGAACCCAAATATATAAAAAAAATTTTAAATCAGACAAATCGAGGTCCAAATCCCCAACATTTGGAAAACCTAGATTCTACCCAGAACACCCAATTTCTCCCATGAAAACCTTTGATTTTGAGTTCAAATCATGAGAAAAAATGTTAAAGATTAATAAAGACAAGTTAGAAATGACTTACAATCAATTTCGAAGAGTACTTGTCTTTGAAAAATCGCCCAAGAGTGTTTTGGTTTTGAAAGGGTTTAAAAAATGGTTGAAATGTGTCTAAGTTCTGATTTTGCAGGTTGCAGGTGTCGCAATTGCGACTAGTGTTCGCAATTGCGACCAAGGTTAGCAATTGGGAACCCCTCAGACTGCTACTCTCGCATTTGTAACTGATGTTTGCATTTGCAAACTCGCTTTTGTGATGCAATTGTTGCACTTGTGACACTAAAGGAGTCCAGGACACTTCACAAATCTGATTGCCCTTTCACAATTGCGCCATCGCTTTTGCAATGACTACGTCGCATTTGCGACCCCAAGGCAGAATATGTCTTTTCGCATTTGCGAGACACGCTTCAGAAATGTGAAGCTTGCAGACCTACAACATTTGAAGTTAAATTTCACTCTGTGGCCTATTCAAAACTCACTCGAGCCCTCGGAGCTCCAAACCAAACATGCACACCATCCTAAAAACATCATACGGGCTTGCTTGTGGAATAAAATCATGAAAATAACATGTAAACCATGAATTAAACCTCAAAACTTATCATTTTTATCAAGAACACTTAATGTTCATAACTCGTCAACCGAAGGTCCAAATCACGTCAAAAAAAATTCCATTTTCACCAAATTTCAGAGTTATCATTTATTTACTATGACAAGTTTTTCCAGGCTCCGAAACCAAAATACGGACCCGATACCAATGGTTTCAAACATTAATTATTATCTTTATTTCATAGAAAAATTAGGAAAACAATTTCTTCAAAAAATTAATTTATAAGGCTTGGGACCTCGGAATTCATTTTTTGGGCATACCGCCAAGTCCCATATTTTACTATGGACCTCTCGGGATCGTCGGAACACAGATCTGGGTCTGTTTGCTCAAAATTTTGACCAAATTCAAACATAATCTAATTTTAACTTTAGAAATTTCTATTTCTCATATTTTCACATAGAAAGCTTTCCAGATATAGGTCCGGACCACGCATGCAAATCGAGATGAGGTAAAAAAAAGGAGGTTATAAGGCCTCGAAACACAGTATTTGTCTAAAACAAGTGATGACCTTTTGGTTCATCACATCCTCTACCTCTAAAACAACCGTTCATCCTCAAATGGACATAAGAAAAAAGTACCTAAGTCTGGGAAAAGATGGGGATAACGGCTCCGCATATTGGACTCGGACTCCCAGGTCAATGCCTCAGCAAGCTGACCTCTCCACTAAACACGAACAGAAGGGAAACTCTTCTATCTCAACTTACAAACCTGCCGATCTAGAATAGCTACCGGCTCCTCCTCATAGGACAAGTCCTTGTCCAACTGGACAGTGTTGAAATCTAACACGTGGGATGGATCGCCGTGATACTTTCGAAGCATGGAAACATGAAACACTGGATACACGATTGATAATCTCGGCAGCAAAGCAAGTCTATAATCCACCCCTCCCACTTGATCAAGAATCTCAAACAGGCCAATGAACCTCTAAGCTTGCCCTTCTTCCCAAATCTCATCACGCCCTTCATAGATGATACCCGAAGAAATACCCGCTCACCGACCATGAATGCCAAATCTAAAACCTTACGGTCAGCATAACTTTTTTGCCTGGACTGGGCCATAAGAAACCTATCTTGAATGATCATGACCTTGTCCAAGGCATCTTGTACTAGATCTGTACCCGACAACCGAGCCTCTTCATGCTCGAACTATCAAACCGGTGACCGACACCACTTATCATATAAAGCCTCATAAGGAGTGAATCTCGATGCTCAACTGGTAGCTTTGTTGTAGGCAAACTATGCTAAAGGCAAGAACTAATCCCACGCGCCTCCAAAGTCAATGACACAAGCTCGAAGCATATTAGCCAATATTTGAATTGTCCGCTCGGACTGCCCATCCATTTGAGGATGAAATGATGTGCTCAACTCAACCCGTGTGCCCAACGCTCCCTGAACTGCTCTCCATAAATGTTAGGAAAATTGCGTACCTCGGTCAAAAATGATAGACACGGGTACACCATGAAGACAAACAATCTCCCGAATATATATCTCAGCTAACCTCTCGGAAGAATATGAGAATGCCACAGGAATGAAATGTGCTGACTTAATCGGTCTATAAACAATAACCCACACTACATCGAACTTCTTTTGAGTCTGTGGGAGTCCAACAATGAAGTCCATAGTAATACACTGCCACTTGCACATGGCAACCCAATCCTCTAAAATAAACCGCTAGGCCTCTGATGCTCGTACTTTACCTGCTGACAATTCAAACACCATTCCACATAAGCAACAATATATTTCTTCATCCTCCTCCACCAATAGTGTTGCCGCAATCCTGATACATCTTAGCGGTGCCCGGATGAATAGAGTTCCGGGAACTATGGACCTACTCTAAAATCATCTCTCGGAGTCCATCCACATTAGGCATACAAACTCGACCCTGCAATCTCAAAACCCCATCATCTCCTAATGTAACCTGCATGGCACAGCCGTGCTGCACCTTGTCTCTAAGGATACGCAAATAAGGATCATCATATTGCCGATCTCCTATACGCTTCAATAAAGAAGAACGAGAGACTGTGCAAGCTAATACACAGGTGGGCTCAGAAACATCCAATCTCATAAACTTATTGGCCATGGCCTGAATATCCAAAGCAAGCCTCTTACCGATCGGAATATACGCAAGACTGCCCATACTGGCCGACTTCCTACCTAAAGCATCGGCCATGTTGACTTTCCCCAGATGATATAAGATGGTGATATCATAGTCCTTCATTAGCTCAACCCACCTTCTCTGCCTCAAATTTAGCTCCTTCTGCTTGAACAAATATTAGAGACTTTGTGATTCGTGAACACCTCACATGCCACACCACACAGACAATGCCTTCATATCTTCAACGCGTGAATAAAGGATGTTAACTCCAAATCATAGAACGGATAGTTCTTCTCATGAATCTTTAACTGACATGAAGATTAAGCAATGACCTTGCCATCATGCATCAACACCGTACCAAGTCCAATACGAGATGCATCAAATTAAACTATATAAGGCCATGAACCTGTGGTAAAAACCAAAACTGACATTGTAGTCAAAGCTATATTTAGCTTCTCAAAACTCACCTCACACACGTTCGACCACTTGAAATGGTAACCCTTTTGGGTTAACCTAGTCATCGGGGATGCAATAGATGAAAACCCTTCCACAAATCGACGATAATAGCCTGCCAATCCCAAGAAACTTTGGATCTCTGTAGCTGATACTAGTGTAGTCCAGTTCTTTACTGACTCTATCCTCTTTGGATCTACGTGAATGCCATCTAATTACATAACATGAACCAATTATGAAACAGAACTCAACCAGAACTCATACTTCAAAAACTTAGCATACATCTGACCATCTTTAAGAGTCTGGAGGACCACTCTCAGATGTTGCTCATGCTCCTCATGGTTGCGGGAATAGATCAAAATGTCATCAATGAAGACTATCACAAACGAAACCAAGTATATCCTGGACACTCGGTTCATAAAATCCACAAAAGATACTAGGGCATTTTTCACCCCGAATGACATCACCAAGAACTCATAATGTCCGTGCAAAGTGCGGAAAGTTGTCTTAGGGACATTGGATACCCTAATCCTCAAAAGATGGTAGCCATCTCAAGTCAATCTTCGAAAATACCTTGGCATCCTGAATCTGATAAAACAAATCATTAATCATTGGCAAAATACTTATTCTTGATTGTAATCTTGTTCAGGTGCCAGTAATTTATGAACATTCTCATCGATCCGTTCTTCTTCTTAACAAACAACGTTGGCGCACCCCAAGGCGAGACAGTAGGTCTAGTGAAGCCTTTTTCAATAAATCTTGAAACTGCTCCTTCAACTCAGGTGGGGTCATACAATACAACATAATAGAAATGGGCTGAGTGCCCGGAGCCAAATCAATACAGAAGTCAATATCCCTGTCGGGTGTCATACCCTATAGATCTGAAGGAAATACCTTAGGAAAACTCATGAACAACATTAAGACAATCAATAGAAGGGACCTCGGCACTAGAATCGCGAACATATGCCAAATAGGCCAAGCAACGCTTCTCGAACAATACGCCGAGCCTTCATATATAAGATAACACTACGGGTAGAATGACCAGAAGTCCCTCTCCACTCTAAACAAGGTAGATCCGGCAAGGCAAAGTCACGGTCTTGGCATGAAAGTACCAGATAGCATGGTAAGGTGATAACCAGTCCATCCCCAACATGACATCAAAATCAACCATGTCTAGAAGTAACATATCTACACGAGTCTCAAGAACCCCAATCACAACTATACACGAATGATGAAATCGATCTACCACAATAGAATCACCCACTGGTGTAGACACATATATAAGAGCACTCAAAGAATCAGTAGACATCACAGGTACGGAGCAAAATAAGATGATACATAGGAGTATGTAGACGCTGGATCAAATAGAACTGAAGCATCTCTACTACAAACTAGAATAGTACCTGTGATAACTGCATTGGAAGCCTCAGCCTAGGGCCTGGATGGAAGGGCATAACATTGGGGATGGGCCCCACCACCCTGAACTACATCTCTAGAACGGCCTGTTACTGGCTGGCCTCCACCTCTAGCTGCTTGACCTCCACCTCTAATACATATATCTCTACCTCTAGCACCTCTACCTCCACCTCTAGCTAGTTGTGGAACACTTAGTGCCTGAACCAAGGCGCGGGAACCCTGATGCTGATAGTTGCTCGATCCTCGAGGGCAAAACCTGGCAATGTGACACATATCACCACAAGTATAACAAGCTCTTGGTTGTTGATACTAGTGACCTTGACAACCTGAATGACCACCCTAAAAACTTTGGAGCGACAGTGTACTGATAGGAGTTGGTGGTGCACTATAGGGCTGTAATAAGAATATTGCATATGAGAACCATTGCCACCTGAATCACCGTGGGAAACCTGAAGTGATGACTGAAAAGGCCTAGGAGGATAGCCTCTACCATACGAATCCATACCTCTAGACTTGGTATCACTGAATCTACCTGAATGACGAGGCCTCTTGTCAGACCCCTAACCACCTTCCTACGATAGAACCATCTCAACTCTCATGGCCACATTGGCCGCCTCCTGAAAAAATTCTCATTCCCCGTCTCCTTAGACATCTAAAGTCGAATAGGCTGAATGAGCCCCTCCATGAACCTCCTCTCTCTCTCTCTCTCTCTCTCTCTCTCTCTCTCTCTCTCTCTTAGTGGGGAGTATAAGTAGAGCATAACGGGCAAAATCGATAAACCTACACTCATACTAAGTATAGAACCCTACTTGAGATGCTCAAACTATCTCCGATAGATCTCTCTCCGAGTGACAAGAAGAAAATTCTACATAAATAGTTGAGAAAATTACTCCCAAGTCAAAGCTGGTGACCCAATTGGTCTACCCAAACAATAATCCCTCCACCAAGTCTTGGCAGATCTAGATAAGCAAAAAGTAGCAAAGTCGACCCCATTGGTCTCCACTATCCTCATGTTCCTGAGAACCTCATGACATCTGTCTAAATAATTCTAGGGATCCTCAGAAGATGCACCGCTGAAAGTGGTAGTGAAGAGATTGGTGAACTACTCCAACTGTCTAAGCTACCACACACGGCTGAACTGCTCCAACTGTCTTAGCTACTGGATTCTGAAACTAGGGAGTCATCTGCTGCAGAGTGCAAGTAGCAGGAGTATGGGCTCCTCCTCCTGCCTGAGAGGCGGCTGGTGCTACAGGAAGCAAGCCTGCCCAGGTGACACTCTCCATATGGCCCAATATACAAACAAAAGCATCTTGGAGTACTGGGGTAGCAATGAACCCCTTTGGGACCTGAGCTGGTCCCACAGGAACTGCCTGGGCTGGAACCTCATCATCAAATTCAACCTAAGGCTCTACCATTGGTGTCGTTGCTCTAGGCTGAGCTTTGTCCCTACCTCATCCTGTAGCACGGCATCGGCCTCGCCCTTTGCCCCTCGTGGAAGCTGCTGCTGAAGGCTCTAGCTGCTGATTGATGGATGAGAAAACGCGTGTTCTCCCCATCTGCAAAAGAGCATAACGGAAATTCAATTAACATTGGGAAACCAAATCGCACGACAGGAAACAATAGATGTGAAGTTTTTCCCAACTCTATAGCTCTGCGGATAAAAACAGACATCTCTGTCCCGATACCTCATACTCTACTAAGCTTATCTGTGAGTTGTAAGACCTATGTAACCTATATCACTGATACCAACTTGTCATGATCCGGATATTCCCACCCTCAGGAATTGTGGTGGCGTCTATTAGTGAAAGTTAGTCAAGCCAATCGTTTGAACAAATTACCTTTTTTCATTTTAATCTTTTAAAAATTTTGAAATAACGGTTTATAAACAACAGAAATTAAATGAGCGGAAGAAACAAATAAAACTGTTTAAATATTTCCAATATGATTTCTGAAACAAAGACTACCCAGAACTGGTGTCACAACTTCACAAACAGTCTAGGAATACTACAAATAAGGTCTGAAAAATAAATACTACACTATTTCTTGAATACGTAAAAGAAACAAGATGAAGGGATAGAGGGAGACGCCACGGCCTGAGGACGCCTGCAGGACTACCTTGGATCTCCGTATGGACAGAAGGGAGCCACCTAAAGCTAAGGTCCAAAAGCTGCTATGCAAGGAACTGCACACAAAGCAGAGTGTAGTATCAGCACAATCGACCCCATGTGCTACAAAGTGCCTAGCTTAACATTGGTGAAGTATAGACGAGGCTAGGACAAGTCTACCAAATAAACCTCTACAGTTAAATCATGTACAGCGGAAAATAGAAGTCGGAATGTACAGTGAAGGATGGGAGGGGAAAACATGCTGTGGGGAAATATCGGTTAAAAATAAAAAGACATCAAGTAAATACGAGGAACACCATATCTCAATTATTAATAAGAATCAGATATCAAAAGTGCACGGCATCACCCTTCGTGCTTTTACTCTCGTCCTCACCATAAGAATCAATATAAACTGCACGGCATCACCCTTCGTGCTTTTACTCTCATCCTCACCATAAAATCAATATAATCGGCACAAAATTATACATTGTGAGGCACAGCATCACCCTTCATGCTTTACACTCTTCCTCACAAAATCATACACGGCATCACCCTTCGTGCTTTAACACTCTCTCGCCAAAACAACAATCACAAGCAATAGGTCAAGAAAATAAATAAAATTACAATAAAATCCCGACAAGGAAACAATAGTTCCACAATCAAATTCCGGCAAAGGAATAATATCAAAAGACTCAACACCCTGGCAAGGGAGATAGCATTAAAAGCAGCAACATCCCAGCAAGGGAGAAAATATAATAAATCTCTTCTTTTTTTCACTTTACTTCACAATTCGATTCACAACTTGAGCCAATGCTATATAAGGTTCAAATGCGAATTATACTTCCACAATTCATTATAAAACTTGAGCCAATGCTCTTAAATACTCAAATACCACTATTACTTCCACAAACTTTACTCAACAATATATGGAAATAATCACAAAAAGCATGAACAATACAAACGGAGTCATAATAATTATAATAGAAGGCTCACGGACATGCTTGACTCCAAAGTATAGATACTCGTCACCATACCTATACATCGTACTCAACAAATAACACATAGCAAATAGGACTCAACTTTTAATCCCTCAAGCTAAGTCTAGACCAAACACTTACCTCGATGCAACGAACACAATTCTAGTCTCAAATATCGTTTTGCCTCTTGATTCCACCACCAATTCGCTCGTATCTAGCCACAAGTTACAAAATGATATTAATAAATGCTAAACTAATGCATGAAAATAGATTTTCTAAAGTTTTTTCATAAAAGGTCAAAAATCGCCCCGTGCCCACATGATCAAAACCTGAGGTTCAAACCAAAACCTGATTACCCATTCGCCCACGAATCTAAATATATAATTTGTTTTGAAATCGGACCTCAAAAGAAAGTCCAAATCCCCAAAATTTGAATACCCTAGGTTCTACCAAAAACACCCAATTTCCCCCATGAAAACCTTTGATTTTTAGTTGAAATCATGACAAAACATGTCAAAAATTAAAAAAAAAACAAGTTAGAAATGACTTACAATCGATTTGGAAGAGTACTTGTCTTTGAATAATTGCCCAACAATGTTTTGGTTTTGAAATTGTTTGAAAAATGCTTGAAATACATCTAAGTTATAATTTTGCAAGTTGGAGTTATCGCAATTGCGATCTCAGACTTCTACTCTCTCATTTGCGAATGGTGTCGCATTTGCAAACTCGCTTTTGCGATGACTACGTCGCATTTGCGACCCCAAGGCACAGCAGGTCTTTTCGCATTTGCTGCTATTTTCTCGCATTTGTAAGCCAGGCCTCGCAAATGTGAAGCCTGCAAACCTGCAAGATCCAAAGTTAAATTCCACTCTGTATCCTATCCAAAGCTCACCCGAGCCCTCAGGTCTCCGAACGAAACGTGCACACCAACCTAAAAATATCATACTGACTTGCTCGTGCAATCAAATTATAAAAATAACATGTAAAACCATGAATTAAACCTCAAAACTCATCATTTTTATCATGAACAATTAAATTTCATAACGCTTCAACCAGAAGTCCAAATCACGTCAAATAAAGTTTATTTTCACCAAATTTTACAGTTATAATTTAAATACTATAACAAGTTTGTACCGGGCTCCGGAACCAAAATACGTGCCCGATACAATTGGTTTCAAACCTTAATTCTTTTCTTTATTTCATAGATAATTCAGCAAAATAATTTCTTTCAAAAATGATTTTCTAAGGCATGGAACCTTAGAATTTATTTTCGGTCATAGGCCCAAATCCCATATTTTACTGCGGACCTCCCGGGATCGTCGTAATATGGATCCCGGGTCCATTTGCTTAAAATGTTGACCAGAAAATCATTTTGATCGTCAAACGTGGAGGGTCTTCTCCTGCTTTCAGAGGTACTGCATTATCATGATCGTAATCGTAGTTATTTTTAGACTGGTCATTTCAAAATTCTTTGAGATGGTCATTTTTAGCAACGTCGCCACCTCCTCATGCAAATGCTAATAGTCCCCAGTTCTGTGACTATTGGTCTCGTGGTATTCACACCACAATTTAAGATCCATATGACTGGGATTAGATCTTATTGGCTTCGGGAACCGTGCTTCTTAATGTTCCTCATATCCAATACCAGCTTCACCACGCTGACATTGAAGTTGTATTCAGAAAGCCTAGGGTAGGATGAATCTCGAGAACCTGATATCTCCTTGTCCTGCAATAACCTATTATTCCGGACGCAATTAGCTCTCCAATTGGTAGGGAATCTATCTGCCAATTGAAAACCTCAATCACATCCTTCAGCCCTCTCATAAGGAAAAAATCGACCCCTTAAAGACCGTTGATTTGTGTTGAAATCTTCCTTTGATTTCTCTGTATTCTTTTCTCGGCACCAGTGCTTGATGTCAAAAAACCGAGATAATCAGCTTTAATTCTTATCTTTGACTCGTAATGGTTGTGTACATTCGCCCATGATATTTCCTGGAACTCGAGCAAACTTCCTTTCAATTTCTACAAAGCATCAGAAATTTTCGGATTCAATTCTTTAGTAAATGCTTCAGCTGCCCACTCGTCTAGTATAATAGGGAGCAACATTCACTTTTCTGAAATCTGGTCATGATGTCCTGCAAAAATTCGGACTCTCCTTGTGCAATTCTAAATATGTTGACCTTTCAGGCATGCACCTTCCAGGCCCCGACATTGGCCTTGATGAAAGAATCCGAGAGAATCTCGAAGGAATCTATGGAGTGCTCGAGTATAAGCGAATACCATGTTAGGACCCCTTTCGTGAGGGTCTCCCCAAATTTCTTCATTAAGACTGACTTAATCTCGTGCGGAGCTAAATTTTTTCCTTTTACCGCCATTGTATAAGTGGTGATATGATCCTGAGGATCTGAAGTCCCTTCATATTTTGGCACATCTGGCATTTTGAACTGCTTCGGGATCAACTCTGGTGTCGCACTTGGTTTGAACATGTGATGACCCAAAGAGTTATCACCTATTTTTTTCTCATTCCATGCTTCCAAGGCCTTGAAAACCTCATTTTTAGTTACCTCAATTTACATGGACAGTCTAGGCGCGTAGCCGGAAAGCTTAAATATGAAATTATGCAAAAATTGCTAATATTTCGTATTAAAATGAGTCCGGTCCTCAAAAATCATTTTGATCGTCAAACATGGAGGGTCTTCTCCTGCTTTCGAATGTCTTGCATTATCACGATCGTGGCCGTAGTTATATTTAGACCGATCATTTAAAAATTCTTTGAGATGGCCATTTTTCAGCAACGTCGTCACCTCCTCGTGCAAATACTAACAGCCCCCAATTCATTGACCATTACTCACGTGGTATTCGCACCACAAATTAAGATCCCTATGACTGGGATTAGATCTCATTAGTTCTGGGAACCATGCTTCTTTAATGTTCCTCATATCCAATACTAGCTCTACCACGCTGACGTTGAAGTTGTATTCGGAAAGCCTAGGGTAGGAGGAATCTCGAGAACCTGATATCTCCTTGTCCTGCAATGACTTGTTATTCCGGACGCAATCTGCTCTCCTATTGGTAAGGAATCTATCTACCGATTGAAAACCTCAATCTCATCCTTCGGCCCTCTAATAAGGAAAAAATTGACCCCTTGAAGACCCCTGATTTGTATCGAAATCTTCCTTTGATTTCTCCTTATTCTTTTCCCGGCACCAGCGCTTGATGTCAAAAAATTGAGCTAAGCATCTTCAATTCTTATCTTTGACTCGCAACGGTTATGTACTTCGGCCCATGATATTTTATGGAACTCGAGCAAACTTCCTTTCAATTTCTAGGAAGGATCAGAAATTCTTGGATTCAATCCTTTAGTAAATTCTTCAGCTGCCCACTCGTCTAGTACAATAGGGAGAAACATTCTTTCTTTCTGAAACCTGGTCATGATGTCCTGCAACAATTCGGACTCTCCTTGTGCAATTTTAAATATGTCGACCTTTCGGACCTGCACCCTCCTGGCCCTGGCATTGGCCTTAATGAAAGAATCCACGAGCATCTCAAAGGAATCTATGGAGTGCTCGAGCATAAGCGAATACCATGTTAGGACCCCTTTCATGAGGCTCTCCCCAAATTTCTTCAGTAAGACTGACTTAATCTCATGCGGATCTAAATCGTTTACTTTCACCGTCGTTGTATAAGTGGTGATATGCTCCTAAGGATCTGAATTCCCTTCATATTTCGGCATGCCTAGCATTTTGAACCCGTTGGGGATCGACTTTGGTGTCGCGCTTGGTTTGAACGTGTGACGACCCAAAGGGTCATCACCTATTTTTTCTCATTCCATGCTTCCGAGGCCTTAAAACCTCATTTTGAGTTACCTCAATTTATATGCACAGTCCGGGCGCGTAGCCGGAAAGCTTAAATATGAAATTATGCGAAAAATGCTAGAATTTGGTATTAAAATGAGTAACTTTGACTTTGATCAACGTTCTCGGTAAACGGATGCTGACACGTAATTTAACCGACCCGGAGGATCCGTGGAAAAATATGGCACTCGGGTGTATGCCCGGAATCAAACTTTGAGATCCCGAGCCCGACAAATGAATTTTTAAAATAAATAGTTTTCTGAAATTATTAAGAAAAATAGAAATAAAAATTGATTAGAACGTGTTGGTCTCGCGTCCATATTTTGGTTTCGCTGCCCGATAAGAGTCTTATATATATACTAAGATTTTTCTGTGAAGTTTGATTGAATCAGACGTCATTTGATGTGTTTTGGACCTAAAACTCTAAATTTGAAAGTTTATAAAGTTTGATGAAAAAAAAAAGTGATTTTGAGGTTTGATTCCTTGTTTTGATGTTATTTTGGCGATTTGATCGTAGTGTTAAGTTCGTAGGATGTTGTTGGATTAGGTATGTATTTGGTTAGGAGCCCCGAGGGCTCGAGAGTGTTTCGAACTTAGGAAAGTTGCAAAAAATAAGCTTCAACTGTTGCAGACCAATCCTTTTTCACGTTCGCGACGCCTTGTCCGCATTCGCAAGTCTTGAGTGAGTCGTTCATCGCGTTCGCATTGCTTCCTTGCATTAACATAGAGTTATTGTACTCTGAGGGCCTAGTCCTCTTTCCTTCTTCACGTCCCCAATGGTTCATCCGCATTCGTGTAGCTTCCTAGCCTCTTCCCATCGTGAACGCGATGCCCTGCCCAGTTCCCCTTCGCGAATGCAACCCCCTTCCCCGAATGCGAAGGGCAATTTTTTCCCAGTTATAATTAAATTCCAGAAAAGTGTAGTCGTAGATTCCTTCATAAAAACACCCGAACTTCTTCTTCTCCAAGGTTCATAGGCATCCATTGAAGCTCCATTTCACCAAGACTTTGTGGGTTAGTAAATCTGATCTAGTTTCATTCATTTTCCATAAATCTACATTGAGTTCCTAAGCTTAAATCATGAAATTTAGGGTAGAAATTGGGGAAACTGGGGAGAGTTAGGGCTTTTTACTTTTTCTTGATTTAGACCTCGTTTTGGGGTCGAATTTAAAAACAAATTATATATTTGTGCTCGTTGGAGAATGGATGATATGAATTTGGTCTGAACCTCGTGTTTTGACCAAGCGGGTCCAGGGTCAAATTTTTGGAATTTTGGGAGTAAAGCTTGGAAATCTATATTTAGGCATTGGGTTTGATTTGTTTAGCATCAATTTATATGATAAAGTCATTATTGTATAGATTTGATTGAGTTGGAGCCAAATTCGAGAGGGAAAGAGGTTGTTGTGGTTTTGTTTGGCCGTGAAAGTTGAGGTAAGGGTTTGGTCTAACCTTAGCTTGAGGGAATAGGTTGAGTCTTGTTTGTTACTTGCTAATTGTCGAGTACGGTGTATAGGCATGGTGACGAGTATCTATACATTGGTGCCTAGCATGACCATGAGTCCTTGTATTCTGATTATCGTGATTTTATTGTAATTTCCATGCTTATTTGATGATTTCTATATGTTGTAAAGAGCATGTGAAAGACCTGATGATTATTTGACCCCGAAGAGCATTGGCTCGAGTTGTGATACAAATTTTGAAGGTATATGAGATGATTTGATTCTTTGGAGCGTTGACTCAAGTGATAAAGTAAATTATAAAGTATGAAATGGAAGAAGAAAAAAGAGTTATTGATTATTCCCTTGCCCGGGATATTTTGTTGTTTTGTTGATTTTCTTCCTTGCCGGGATATTGAGGTTGTTGATATTGTTCCCTTGCAGGGATTTAACTTATTAATTGTATTCTCTTGCCGGGATTTCTATCATTATTCATTTACTTCCTTGTCCTTAATTATGATTGTTGTTTGGGAAATGAAGAGTGATAAGCATGAAGGGTGATGTCGTGCATTGTTTGAAATTGAGAGGAAAGAGTGTAAAGCACGATGGGTAATGCCATGTTGTACGACATACCATTCTGTACTAATATTCATTGATTATATTGTGAGGAAATAAAGTAAAAGCACGAAGGGTGATGCCGTGCACATGATTACTTATACTATTAATTTGGTGAGGACAAGAGTAAAAGCACGAAGGGTGGTGCCATGCAAGTTTTTGTTTCTAATCCTTATTGATATTCTGGTATTCTTATTTCTTTCTTTATCCAAGATTTATTATTTAGAACTTTTAACTCCCCACAACATGTTCTCCCTTCCCTTTTTGACTTCTTATTTCCTGCATTTCTTTCCGTTCTATATATATATATTTGAACTGCACAGGTTTAATTGGTAGTCTGGTCCAAGCCTCATCATTACTTCGCCGAGATTATGCTAGGCACTTACCAGCACATGGGGTCGGTTGTGCTGATACTACACTCAGCGCTATTTTGCACAGATCCAGGTTTTGGACAGTAGCAGCAGTAGCGTGGGAGCAGGCCTTCAGTCCAGCAAGACACCGAGGTAGCCTTGCAGGTGTCTGCTGGCCCGGCGTCTCCTCTATCCTTTACTTTAGACTATTATCTCCTTGTATTCGAGACAAACAGATGTATTTCTTTCAGACGTTGTATTTAGTATTCTTAGATGTTCATGAGTATTGTGACACCAGTCTTGGGTAGAGGTTTATATTGAATTCTTCTGCATCTTTATTCAGTTTCTCTATTTCGTTAAATCAATCGCTTTTGTATTATTACTGTTAATGGTTTAAAAGACTTGTGTTGTTAATGAAAAGGTAAATATGTTTGGCTTGCCTAGCTTTCAATAGTAGGCGTCATCATGACTCCCGAGGTGAGAAATTCGGGTCATGACAGAACGGCAATTGGGTGTACTTCTTTGGGTCCGGTCCTTTTAATACTAGTGGTGCCCCCAATTTGATCCATTCAAGCATTTATTTCAGTTTCTCTTTAATTTAAGACTTCGTCTTATTTCGTTAAATTCCTCGCTTTTGCATGATTGTTGTTAATGGTTAAAAAGACTTGTGTTAGTAATGAAAAGGTAAATATGTTTGGCTTTCCTAGCTTCCAATAGTAGGCTCCATCACGACTCCCTGGGGTGAAAAATTCGGGTCGTGATAGAACGGCAATTGAGTGTACTTCTTTGAGTCCAGTCCTTTCAATATTAGTGGTTCCCCCGAATTTGATCCATTCGGGAATTTATTTCCCTAATAAACCACATGAAATCAATTTTAAAGGGATAATTTTTATTGTAGTTACCGGAACCCCTACCGTTCCCCGACCCTGTCAAAGCCGACTTCGCCCGCAGGGTGTTGTTGTCGACCCTCTGTGTTTTTTGGTTTATAGGAGCATTGGGAGGAACTAGACCTCGTCCATTCACGTTGTTGGAAGCACCCGACAACGCCCGCCTCAACTTCTTCATAACCTTATCATGTCGTAAAAGGTAGCGTATAATGGCCTTTTGTTTCTCTCTCAGGATCCTTATTATTTCAACGACGTGCTCGTCTTCAGAATCCTTAGGAGTTGCCTGTCAAAAATGTTGTTGATACTGCCCGCCATGAACCGGCGTGGCCGTATTCCCTTCGTTGCGTATATTACTGACGGAATCTTCGTGCTGAGGCTGATTTTCTTGGGCCTCAACGTTGTGTGCGGCGTTGACATCGTTATCTGCTATTTTCTATAGTTTTTTCTAAGAACAAGAAATCAAACAGGTTAAAAATATATGCAAGGACGAACTCAATTGCACAACTGTCTATGTCCCATGGCGGGCGCCAAACTATTTACCCATAAGATGGTGCAATTGAATTTATACATAGTTTATAGAAAAGTGAATCAACTTGATCCTATAAAATGATAAACAAATTAGCAAAAAATACACGATTTAGTGTTGAAATCGAGATAAAACAATTGAAATCTTGATTCCGGGGACATGGCTTCCGGAGACAATAGTAATAATATTAATAAGTAAAAAGGTATAATATTATTGAGCTTTGAACAGAGTATGGTATATGCTCGTCAGAAAATTCGTATCCTTTACAATGGTTCTAGAGCTTACTATTTATAATTGCAACTATGGAATAAGTTCCTAGAATCAAGCCACTCTTAATGATAATTATGAAGGTCATTGAAGAATGTGTAACGGTAGGTAGTGAATGACATATTTTTGTAATAGACCATATACTTACTGCTATAGAACATTCTCTATTAAATATTATCGGGTGGCAGCGGGCATTTACTTCGCCTTTATAAATACCATTCTTTTCGAAAATAAATGATCGTTGCCTTTGGACCGATTATCTTTTGTCTTCGTCTCCAAGTATTATTTTATCATGCGAGTAGTTAATATGAACATATTTTGCTCTATAAAATTCATACTTCTAATTTCTACTCGTTGGAATCGTTAGAGTTAAATGTTACTGACTTTGAGACATTACATACTAATAAAAAAACTAACTGGCTACTATATTATCATTACTATAGTACTTTTCAGTTTTAGAAACAAATACCCGTTCAAAATGAACTCTGGTATATCTTTGATATAAAATAAACCCATATACTAAAAAGATCGTTTTAGTTTGATGTCATTTGAGTCAACTGATCTTGTTTAAATTATTCTTCTCTAAGAGATGTCTAGGAACATGCACCGGATTTGTAATAGTTGACATGCATGTTACTAGATTTGTAGTAGTCTATTCGTTTTGTTGATAACCCTTTAACTACATGAGCTTCAATTTACGGGGAAAAAAATCAGAAATAACCTGATTTATAATTGCTAATTGAAAATTAGGTACAATTTTAAAAATAATTAAAATTTAATTACTATTTCATGTAAAAATAAAATTTGAACAAAAATACCTTTAAAATTTCAGAAAAATTCTAGCATTTGAATTTTTTACATATGAATTCCAACATAATATGGTGTAATTTTATAATGTGACGGAATTCCAACATAATATATTGGAAGTTTATATGCATGAGCTTCATAATCTAGCATATTATGTTGGAACTTTTCGTATTTCAGCTAAGGTATTTTGTTCAGATTTTATCTTCGCATAAAATAGTGGTTATTTTTAATGACTTTCCAAATGCTGTCTATTTTCAATTATCAGTGCGAAAATTGGCTAGCCCATACTATTTCGACTTCAACTTAAGTATGCGTGTTTTAGAATGGGACTTATAGCTTGTTTGGATGGTTGTTACTCGTTGCATCGTATTGTTGTTATCCAATAACAATATTTGTTTGGATTGTTTATTTAAAATTAATTGCATCGTATTGTTAAATGCATTGTTTTGGAACAACCAAAAGCTCATTTTAAACAACCGATTTAGTGTGGTGGGATCGTTTCTTTTTTTTTTTCTCAATTATGTCCTTACTTATTACTCCATAATTCTATTTTATCATTTAATTTTTATTTTATTTTTACGCTAAATCTCTAACCTATTGACCAACTTTGTCTTCTTCTATTTTTTCTAGAGTTGATTTGCCTCGTTCTTTTTATCCGAGCCTTCGTTCAATTCGTTGTCTCTTTCCATTGTTTTAATTTTGTTTTGTTGCTAATATTAGCTAATCTTTTTTTCCTAGATTTTTTATCGTCTCCCAGCTACATACTTAATGATGAATTAGTTGAAAGATGCTTTTTAAATTATTTATGTGTAATTCTTGATTAAAATAATTGGAGGTATTTTTGTAAACTTAGCAGTTACAGTATAATACAAAACAATTAAACCAAAGAATAAAAATATTATTTAACAATAACAAACAATACATTTTCTTCAAATATCCTATTCATAAAATGATATAATACAATGCAATATAATATAATATATTATAAAATAATGAGTAATAATGATCTAAAGTTAGGGAACAAAGAACCATAAAACTTTAGGTTGGAATTATAGCGAAGCAAAAAACACTAGTTTTGCCGAACACTACCGATCAGTTAAAATAAAAGGTTGCACATTGGAGTTGAGGGTTCAAAGTTCAAGCTGTATTGCAAGAAAATTTTAGACCTTTCACCTTTTAAAAAAGGGCGAAAAAAAGAAGTCATTCCAATCTTAAGTCCCTTGAAAAGCGGGTCCAAACTATAGGTGACCAGTGGGTGGGCCGGGCCGGGTCCGGGTCCAAATTTTATGACCCGTTCGGGTCCGGGCCGGTTCGGTCCGGGTTCAATTGGGGGCGGGTTGCAATTGGGCTGGGTTGAGCCGGTCCGGGCCGGGCCGGGCCGGGTTAATCTTTTTTTTTTTTTTTTTGAATTACGTATAGTATAAATATTAAGTTATATTAATACTTTGTAATAATTGAATGAACACAACAAAAGATGGGGAAAAAATTGCACTTATTGCAAGTGCTACTTTATTTCTTAAATTCAAAATTTCAAAACTAAAATGTATCATAATTAGTTTACAATTTACATCAAATGGCTTGCATTGCAATAGCAAGTTCTTCCATATTAATATGAACCTCTGGACCTTCTTCTGGAGTGTTAAATTCGGATGGGTTTCCGTGCGTTAATATATCTCCAAGTTCTTCGTCTTCCGGGCTATCAAGATCTTCCTTTCCTTGATTTCTTCGTTCAGATCTTATCCAATCTCTTAGACACACTAAGACTTCCAAAGCATTGCTTCCCAATGAGTGCCGCGTGTCTCCAAGTTGTTGTCTTGCTTGGCTAAATGCACTCTCAGATGCAACAGTGGAAATTGGGACATTCAGGACATCCCGCGCCATAGCGTAAAGAACGGGAAATTGCTTTGAATTTTCCTGCCACCAGCCTAACGGTGAAAATTCCTTGCTGCGAGGCTCCTTTTGCTTCTGCAAGTAAAATTGCAGTTCATCTATATTCCTACTACTACTTTGAGTGTTAGAAAAAGTTGAAAAAATATTAAAACTATCAAAGCCTTCATCATCATCTCCGACTACATTAGAAGTGCTACATTGCATAGTGGGATTTGCAGCAGTTGAAGCACGAGCATTATCACATTGAGTTGCATAATAAGTATATAGATATTGTAAATGTTCATTTAGTTGGTTCATAGATTCATACAAATTTGGGCTTTCAGTAGGCCCAATCTCCATATAATTGTATAAAGCATTCATTAATTGTTGACAATCAGACATTTTAATTGAAGGATTTAAAACTGCACCAATTAAGTAAACAGGAGGAATTGGAAAGAAATATTTTTTAAATTTTGCTTGCATACTTGCAACAGCATCCGTATATCTATCTTTCTTCTTAAATTCAAATAGTAGCAAAGAAATTTCAGCTATATGTACTAAAGCCAAAGTAATAGTTGGGTAATATGCCCCAGAAAATACAACAGTAGCAGTATAAAATTTATGTAAAAATTTAATCACATCACTAATGACCTCTCAGGTATCACCGGTTAACATACGCCTAGGATCAGTACAATGTGCATTAGCAACTTCTGTTATTGGAAATCTATATTTGTAGCAACATTTTAAAAATATATACGTATAATTCCATCTAGTAACTACTTCGTCGGGCATGAATCTAGGTGTAAGGTTATATTGCATACACTTGTTCTTAAATTCTCTTATTCTAGATTGTCTATTATTTCCCTGAATTACTCCAACAGCTCTTCTAACTAGAGTAATCTCAGTTGAAAATAAATCGAGCCCACTTTTAACAATTAAATTGTAAACATGACATGCACATCAAACATGAAAAATATCATCAAGAGGTGGATGTAAATTCAATTTTAAAATTGAAACTGCAGCATTGTTGTTTGAAGCATTATCAAAAGACATACACAAAACTTTTTGGTTTAGATTATAAAATTCGACAACTTCAACAATTGTACTACTAATAAATGTTGCAGTATGACTCTGATCTTCATCATATTTAAAAGCAATAATACGTTTTTGCATACAAGTATTGTCATCTATCCAATGACATGTAATTGTTAAATAATCATTTCCATTTACAGCATGGCCAATATCAGAAGTTAGACATACTCTAGAAGGAAGGTGACTAAACAAATAACGTATGTATGTTTGATATTGGCCGTGAAGTCTAAAGATGTCAGATCTACAGGTACTTCTAGGGATACCTTTAAACATAGGGTTGTATATCCTTTGAATATACGTAACAAGATAAGAGGAAGAAGCAAAAGAAAAAGGTAGACAACCCAAAGCGATCATTTTCGCTAATTCCTCTCGATCCCTCATTTTATCATATTTTAGGAGACCTGCAGTAGTAGGGTTACCGGTTGTTTGACTTCCATCCCCATTAACCCCCCATTCTATAGGATGATAATTTTGCATATGTCTAATTAGTGTGCCAGTCCCCCCTAAATTACCTCCGGTCAAATGTTTAAACGTTTCGTTACAAAGTCTGCACTTAACTCTATCACTATCTTCTATCTCATCAAAAAATTTCCAAACAGGACTTCTTTTTCTACGATTAGATTTAGAAGTTGGAGCGACTGGTGGTCTTCTACCCCTTGTTGCACTAGCAACTCCAACTCCAATACTACCAACATTTGCACTAGTAGGTGTAGGTGGTATCTCATCTTCTATTCCAATTTCGTTATCTTCTATTCCGAAATCTTGGTGTAATTGTTCATAATCAATATTTACATCTTGCAAATTAGGCGATGATTCAGAAACATGTGTTATTGGTTCATTATTACTATTACTACCAGAAGCTACAGGACTTTTTTTACTACTTCCACTACCACTTCCACTCCTACCAGTAACTTTTCTACACGCTCTTTTAGCAGCATTCAACATATTGGAAAATTTAATATATAAGCTAAAATCAAATATGCAATTAAAATATTAAATAAGAGAAAGAGTTGGAGAGAGTGCACCGAATTCGACAATAAATTGAGCACTTGAACAGTTGAACTTCAAGAATGTTGAACACTTGAACTTCAAGAATCAAGCTTCGAATGCCGATTTCCAAATAAGAAATTACGATAAATTAAATTCGGAAAAATAAAGACAATAAAATTATGAAAGTAGAATATGAATTCTTGAAAATTGAAGAGAAGAGAGTGATTGATATTTGCTAATTTGAGAATTGAGAGAGAGATAGATAATTTTGAGTGAGGAAATGAAGAAGAGGGGAGGGTATTTATAAATTTTTAGAAGGGTTATTAATGTAATTTAATAAAAACAAAAAAAAAAAACAAAAAAGGGCCAAAAATGCAAAAAGACCCGTTGGCCAACGGTTCTGGACCGTTGCCAACGGGCAAGTGGGCCCCAGCAGCTAAAAAAAATTATTTTTTAAAAAAAAAAAAAAAATTTACCGTTATAACCGGTCCGGGCCGGTCCGGGTTGGCCGGTTCGCCCGGTATTTCTCTTTCCGGGCCGGTCCGGTCCGGGTTAATTGCCCGGTAAGGCCTTACGTCCCAACCCCCTTCCCCCCCTAACCCAGTCCGGCCCCCCGCGCTAAACCGGTCTGGTCCGGTCCGGTTTTGACCGGGCCGGTCCGTGCCGATCCCGGGTCAACCCGGCCCGGTTGACACCCTTAGTCCAAACAATCCTCTCGTAGTCCTTTTCTAATTTTACTTCTCTTTTCATTTCATGCTTCTCTGATCTTTCTGTTTCTTCGCAATAACCAATTAAAATCATATACTCCATGTATATGATATATCTTTGCATTAAATTTTAAAATAAAGTCCAAATTAGTTCAAATCTCAGGCGCTCAGCTATCAAACAGTCTCTGATGCTGGTCTATTTTGATTTGTTTTATCCATATTCCAAATAGAAACTTGAGTGTCTATGTTTATCTTAATCCTTGAATTTTTCTGTATTTTTGGTGGATTTTCTTGGTGGGGTTTCACTGATTTTGATCCACATTCGAAAATTTGATTTCAAATCTCGAATTTTTTGCTGTATTTTTGGTGGGGTTTGATTGATTTTGATTTGTATTCCTAAAGGAAAAAACTTGATGTGTTTTTCCATTTAGATTATTGAATTGTTTTGGATTTTCTTTGTGGGTTTTGATTTGGTGACAATTCAAGAACTTTTTCTTGGTGGGGTTTGATTAAAAAGCTTGGTTTTATAAATTCAAATGAATGAGGAATAAGGTGACACGTACCCACTCACGTTCATCGTCATTGCCGGCATCATTGTTGTTGTCATCAATGGCTGCACCAAGGGGTTTGGTAGTGGACACAACTAGGGATGAGGAAATAAACTTAGGATTGTTGTCCGAATCACCCACGGGTAAAAGGTATAAGGAAGGGAAGTTTCCATTGTCAAGGTGGGAGTTTGCAGCAGCTATAGCTGTATTTGTGGTGTTCTCAATAGGGTTGTTTAGTATATACTTGACAATGCCAGCTGCTGAGTATGGTAAACTCAAGTTGCCTCGTTCGCTTTCTGACCTCCGAATGCTCAAGTAGGCCATTGTGTTTGCTTTTATGTTCCTTTCCTGCATTTGTTTTGTATAGTTGCTGCTGTATCGCATTTGCATCCCATAATTACCTTATTTTTGTTGCAATGTTGAGGTTAAACCTTGATAAGTTTGCTACTGTTTAACTTTACCCATTAAATGGTTTTTGTTGGAACTGTCATAAATAATTTAGTGTGAGATTCTTGCGGAATCTGAGCTTGTTGCTCCAAGCATTACCAAATACCTATCCGTTTAGAATTCAACTGCTTATGTTGTGTATAATGTTTACGATTATAATAAGTCTTTCAGACTAGTATTATTAGTAATCAACTCTATAGCTTCTGATGAACAACAACAACAAACCCAGTGAAATCCCAAAAGTGGTGTGTGGAGAGGGTAGGATGTACGCAGGCTTACCCTTACCCTGGGAGGTCAAAGAGACCTATAGCTTCTGTTGAAAGGAAAAAAAAGGGACTACAGCTTCTTCAATTAACACTAGTTTTTAATTCAAGTTTGATTGACTTTCCACTAGATCGATGTCAAATGTGAAGAGGCCTAGTAGCTTGTGGTGTTAGGTTGCAAGCATATCCGTGGCCAATAAGCTCCACTAACCCCCCCCCCCCCCCCCCCGCGCGCGCGCTTGCTAATCCTTCAAGGGTGCAAGTCTGCCAATTGGTGGTTCTTGTCTATATTGCATGGACTCTCTTAAAATACTGCTACATCCGTGTCGGATTCTCCAAAAATATATTGTTTTTGGAGAATCCAACACGCACTCCGTGACATTTTCGGAGAGTCCCAGCAACATAGGTTCTTGTAATCAATTCTATAACTTTGCAAGGAACACTGTTCATTTGATGTATAAGACAAAAGCATCTGTTCTTCTTTCAGCCTCTAACTACTAACTATCAAATCCTTAAAACTTTGACTTCCTTAAAGGTTACATTTTCCTTAGATCAGTTAATGGGTGGGTGTCAGGATAGCGCTCTTAGAAGCTAGAGCATGAAAGGTTGAGGTGCTGTTATCACTCTTCATCTACTGCCAAATAAGTTGAAGGCAGATGAAAGATAGTATATACTATATAGAGCAATTGTGTGTAGGAAGCTCCTGTCAAACAAATAATTGGGTCATATCACCAACCAATTTCCAGACTTCCAAGAACTCCTTACGCAATTACTGTTATCTATTGCTTGGCTATCTTGCCAAAGCAACGTTTAAGGAATCACTAAATTGAGCCTATACTATGTGATCCCTCAATTAGTTACAGACCAACTTAACTGATACACAAAGTTATGAGAGTAAAGGCACAATTGTATATAAGGTAGTTTAGGTGTGATTTTACCTGAATAAACTAATTTGCATGATTGTGTGTGAATAATGCTCCAATTTCTAGTTAAGCAGCTGAATACATTAACATTTATGTTTTAGTATACCATTGTTTCGTATACAAGGAATAAGTTAGGCAAATTACCAGTAGTATGGAGTAAAATTCTTGACAAAAGTTGGGCTCTTTGAATGTGAAATATGATGCAATTAACTAATGACTTAGTTTTACTTTTTGAATTCAACCTCTTATGTACCGGTGATCCTTCATATCCTTTTAAAACTGTGATTAAAGTTTTGGACATTAGGAATGATGTTGAATTTGGTATATATGAGGGAAGAGTGGGGTTGATCGTGACTGATTGGTCAATGGTGAGAATTGCACTTTGAGGGGGAGAAAGTGAGCGGAGGTGAGATTGTTACCATCTAAAAAAAAAGTGAGCTGAGTTGAGGAAATTTCCTAGTTTCTATTGTAACATTGGCATTATAATCTCATTAATCAGTAATGCTTTCTTTTTGTTAGTTGGTTTTCATAACAAACAAATGCCAGCGTCTTTTTCTTTTGAAAAATTCGGACCTGTCAGAAAATGGTTTGGAGGCAAAAGAATATCAGATAACCTTTATATTTTCACACAATTTCTAAGAAAGAAAAAAGAGGAAGTTATAAAAAACAGACAAGCTGGTTCCAAAGAGATTAGTAATATCTATTTGCGAATTGCGCTTGTGAGCATGACTTTTTTGCTAGGTTCTTGCAAAAATATCTACATCAGAAATAAAGTAGCAGTCGTCTTGCTAGAGTTCAGCATTCACGAATTCTGGTTGTAGTATGCTTCTTAATTACTACTGTATGTTTTCATGTATAGTTTCCATTACCAAGTGTTATTTATGGTTTTCTTTTGGCTTGATGTTTTAGTATGATATTTGATCTCTTGTTTTCTGATGTATCTTGTTTCCGTTTCTAGTAATTATTTGCTATTGTCCTTTCATGACTCATTTATCTTTTTTGTTTCCTTCAGGGATAATATTGGAATGTATGCCAAAGTTTACCCAGCAAAATTCATTCTGGGTTACTGTTCAACATACATATTCATGCAGACATTTATGATTCCAGGGACGATTTTCATGTCGTTACTTGCTGGAGCACTTTTTGGTGTTCTCAGAGGGCTTTTCTTGGTTGTGTTTAACGCTACAGCCGGGGCATCATCCTGCTATTTTCTGTCTAAATTAATTGGCAGGCCTATAGTTAACTGGTTGTGGCCTGAAAAATTGAGATTTTTCCAGGCAGAGGTCTGTGTTCTTCTGAAACTGATTATTAGTGCTGCTGATCTAAAATATTCCATGGTATCTTTGTTTCTTGCACTTACAAATGTGAAACTTGTGGTTTCAGATAGCCAAGCGTCGGGATAAGTTGCTCAACTATATGCTGTTTTTGAGAATAACTCCAACATTGCCAAACCTTTTCATCAATTTGGCATCTCCTATTGTGGATATACCATTCCATACATTCTTCACGGCCACATTGGTTGGTCTAATTCCAGCCTCATATATTACAGTCAAGGTAAATCATTCTTCAGCTGGTGGTGGCTTCTTTCTGTCATGCTTTTCTGTATTTGCTGTCCAATTTATTTTCTGGAACCGATACCTGGTAATCCATCTATAAGACCTGCTCTTTTGTTATTCTTAAAATTACTAGCTTCTTTTGTCTAATAACATCGGTCCAAATATTCTTTTATAAATAGAAGAACCTGAACCTTGTTCTCTATGTGTATGGTAAAACAGCACTATGATGCCCTGCTTGGCACTAACATTTATTTTGCATTTGTCATTTGTTAAACTCATTAGTTTGTTACTTTAAAAAGACAGGGAAACCTGTACTAGATGTATAAATTAAGAAAAAAGAGCATATTGTCTGAAACTTAGTTAAAATCTGTGTTGCTTGGACTCTCCGAAAATATCGTCGGGTGCGTGTCGGATTCTCCAAAAGTAGTGTATTATTGGAGGATCCGACACGAATATAGCAGCATTTTGGAGAGTCCACGCAACATAGGTTAAAATCATGTGAGCCGATGGCCCACTGCATATGATCTTAAACTGTCCAAGTGAATAACGTGGTAATATCTCTCTTTGACATTGTCTATGAAGCTTAAGAGGTTATTGTTTGTGTATCCTACCCAATGCGGCATGTGTTTCTCAACCACCTACTCCCAATTCAACCTCGGACTTGGCTTGAGGCATAGCTGATGCATTTTGGTAGAGTCTTACAATGCTAATGTAGCTTGCGATACGTGATTATATGTGATATTTTCGTTCTTTAACTTGTCAGGCGGGTCTAGCTCTTGGTGATCTGAAGTCAGTCAAGGATCTATATGATTTCAAGACCTTGTCTGTGCTCTTCCTCATTGGTTTTATCTCAATAATACCTACCATCTTGAAGAGGAAGAAAATATACGAATAGAGCTCCTCGCAGAAAGCCATTGGATCCTCTTGGAAAGCAACTTAGAGAAGATATAATTTCTTTTTATTGTCCGAGCAAATAGGAAAGGCAGGACTTAGTGACAGGCTGTTAATTTCTATATGGCACCTGAAATCACTGCCCAATCCTTTTGGGGAATAGTGGAAATGTTGTGTTCTTTGCCAATTCCTTATGTTTACTTTCTGTCATTCATTGCCTGACCCGAAGTGACTGGTAGTATTGTTTAATGTAATTCAAATGTAGCAGGCAGATATTGATTTGTAATCTGATTCAAAAGGTGTTCTTATAGTCATCTCACTGTTGAAGAGATTAATTATTATATGGTCATCTCAACTGCCATGTTATGGAAATGCAAATTATGTTATCATTGTGGAATTTCCTTGAGCAGATTTGGTTAAATGTTGTTAGATGTGCATGGCTTGGAAAGATGGTAAATGGTTAAGGAGTATTACATATTTTGTGGTAAAATTTTCTGCAGATTTCATTGCGAAACGGTTATACTCAATAGCATGTTCTATGACTGGTTTTCACTTCTGTTTTTTTGTTCAACTTTTGGTGAAAATACAGGAACAATATTAAGGTTGTTTTAGATAGCAGGCCCCATGTATTTGTCAATCAATGCATGATGTGCAGTGATGGAGCCATTAACAAAATCTAAACAATAAACTCAGTGTGATCCCACAAGTGGAGTTTGGATTTACAAAATCTCTTTAATATAAAAAATATTTCAACTTAGCGATACGCCAAAGAGATAGTACATTAACTCCAACCTCTAGGTCTTTATCTCACATTGTCTGCAAAGTTGGGGCCAATGGAGATCAAATTTCTCTTTAGTTTCAATTTGATTTAAATTATTTTTGTTGTTAGCTTGAGCTGTTTTCTAAGACCTTTTATTTTCTGAAAATTATTTGCCTAAGTCTACGGCAAATCGCTAAGTCTAACAATTTTTTAACCTCAATTCACATATAAATGCCATGACATGTAGACATGTTTAGTACTTGAGAAGAAGATAAAGAGGTCAATTCACATAAAGTGAATGCAAAGAATAATTGGTAGAACTCAATCGAAAAAAGATCTCTTCAACGTGTAAACTCGAATACATTGCCCAACCAAATCATACATTCAAAGAATCAAATTGGATGGGAATTACAACAAAAGATGAAGTTCAATGCACTTTCGAAAATTAATTTCCGCCATTGATTCCCCGGTCTATACAAAACTACAATCGCCTTGGAAGGTACTATTAGCAGATGTTGGGAAAACAGTAAATTGAAATGTAATCTTCAGCCCTAAATCACTTGGCAGCTTCTAAGTCTGCTAGAGTGACTGCTGGTGAGTCTTGATAACCAGTAATCCCCATTATTCTTATCCGAGTAATCGGCTGCATCATTAACACAAATCAAATTAATTAGGAACAAGCAAGGACAAGATATGGTATTCTGTACAAATATCATTTTAAGAGGGCATGTCTCATGCAATGGCCGCAAGGTCATTAATTTAGAAATTTTTCATGTTGCTGGGAAATTAAACATATAGATAATATATGATAGACTATGGTGAAAATTGTTCAACCAAGTAGGTTAAAAAAAACATCAATCTACTCGATAGTTATTTGGATATCAATAAAAACAGTTCTTTCATACCTGTCTGTGACCAATGTTCCTTCTGTAGTTCTTTTTCTTCTTATACTTGAACACAACAACCTTCTTATCTTTCAACTGTGTGGGAATATAATATTGAGTCAAAAAAGAGATGTTAGGTAAACAAGGTACACACAGCGGAAACTAAAGTAGTGGAAGAATGATGTCTGACCTGCTCTTCAACAACAGCGTGGACTGCTGCATTTTGCACTACTGGTTTTCCAACCCAAGTACTTGTTTTTGTTCCCACTAGTAACACCTTGTTTAGGATGATCTGCAGAAGTTATCAAGTATAGACGTTTCAAACAAAAATCCTTAGTCATGAAATCTTGAACTAGAGTATTGCCAATATGCCCAGAGTAATCTTGACATAGATAAAATACTAAACATTTTCAACTCCAGGGTAGCAAATATATGCAATGAGCATCCTCCTAACTCCTCATATTGCCCTTATATCAAGTGTTAGTTTCCGCATAAAATAATTGTTAAATAGATGTATAAAAGACTATAGGCTGATGAGATGCAAATGTAAATGTTGGTTGACATTGATGCGTTTCAACATTATGGTTTGCATAATGGATTACTGGAGTTCTGGAAGTGCATGGGTAGGTCAGGAGTGGAGTGGCTCTCCAGGTTGTTCAATGCGATCTTCAGGACCAAAAGGATGCCGGATGAGTGGAGGTGGAGTATAGTGGTGCCCTTGTACAAGAACAAAGGGGACATGCAGTGTTGCAACAACTATAGGGGTACCAAATTAATAAGTCACACCATGAAGGTCTGGGAGCGGGTGATCGAGGCTAGGGTGAGGGAGATGACATCTATATCTGGGAACCAGTTCGGTTTCATGCCGGGTCGTTCCACTACAGAAGCTATCCACCTTGTCAGGCGGCTGGTGGAGCAGTTCAGGGATAAGAAGAAGGACTTGCACATGGTGCTTATCGACTTGGAGAAGGCGTATGACAAGGTCCCAAGGGAAGTGCTATGGAGGTGCTTGGAGGCGAAGAGCGTGCCGGAAGCCTACATCAGAGTAATCAAGGACATGTATGATGGAGCTAAGACTAGGATTAGGACGGGGGGTGGCGACTCAGACCATTTTCCAGTGGTTATGGGGCTCCATCAAGGATCGGCGCTTAGCCCTCTCTTGTTTGCCTTGGTGATGGATGCTCTAACCCGTCATATTCAAGGGGATGTGCCTTGGTGTATGCTATTTGCTGATGACATAGTCTTGATAGATGAGACGAGGGTCGGTGTTATTGAGAGGTTAGAGGTATGGAGACAGACTCTCGAGTCTAAAGGTTTCAAAATAAGCAGATCTAAGACAGAATACATGGAGTGCAAGTTTAGCGCCGAGCCGAGCGAAGTAGGCAGGGACGTGATGATTGGATCTCAGGTCATCGTCAAGAGGGACAGTGTCAGATATCTTGGGTCGGTGATTCAGGGGGACGAAGAGATTGACGGGGACGTCACTCATCGTATAGGAGCGGGGTGGTCAAAGTGGAGGCTTGCATCAGGAGTCCTGTGTGATAAGAAAGTTCCACATAAACTCAAGGGGAAATTTTATAGAGCTGTGGTTAGACTGCAATGTTGTATGGGGCGGAGTGCTGGCCCGTGAAGAACTCTCATGTTCAGAGAATGAAGGTTGCGGAGATGAGGATGCTCAGGTGGATGTGTGGGCTCACCAGGCTAGATAAGATTAAGAATGAAGTTATTCGTGAGAAGGTGGGGGTGGCCCCGGTGGATGAGAAGATGCGAGAAGCAAGGCTGAGGTGGTTCGGACATGTGCGGAGGAGAAGTCCTGATGCCCCGGTGAGGAGTTGTGAGCGGCTGGCGATTGTGGGCATTCGGCGAGGCAAAGGAAAGCCTAAGAAGTATTGGGGAGAGGTGATTAGGCATGACATGGCTAGAATGCGGGTTTCCGAGGACATGACCCTTGATAGGAAAGTCTGGAGGTCTAGTATCAGGGTTGTAGGATAGGGGCTCCTAGAGTTTTTCATACTCCTCACTGGGGTTGGGCGAGGCTTGTCAGGGCTATCCATAGATGATTTGTCTTTTGGCTTGTGTCTCCCTTATGGTAGTTATTTATGGTAGTTACTGTATTATATTATTGCATGCTATTTTATTTATGTTTCTTATGTTTAGGTAATTATTTACGCTATTTCTGCTGGAATTACTAATGCTCTCTTGTTTGTCTTTCCTTCACTGAGCCGGGGGTCGATTGGAAACAGCCTCTCTGCCCTTTCGGGTAGGGGTAAGGCTCGTCTACATATTACCCTCCCCAGACCCCACTTTGTGGGACTATACTGGGTAGTTGTTGTTGTTGTATAATGGATTACTGGAAATATGCTAACTATATGAATAACAGAGTTCTCCTCCATCGGTTGGCTGGTACGAGGCTTCAAACACTTCACTTTGAGTGAGCTGTCATTGTACAAGCTACATTCGTTTTTCAAAATTTGATGCCAGTGATAGGACAAGTGTTGTCAAGAAGTCTAGACAACACATGTCCACATTCATTTGACAAACCTTTTCTAAATTGTTACTCCGGCGAGCATGTTTCACAATCTCACCTTTTTTACAATTTAGTTGTTTTCCTAGTACAGCCTTGAAAATACATCAACTATGCTTTGACAATCCTATAAACTATGTACAAGCTTCTTTTTTTCCCTGAAAGAAAAGTTTGTACCTAGTTTGGGTGGAAAAGAAAGAAAAGAAATAGAGAGATGTTTTTTTTTGGATAAAGAAATAGAGAAATGTTTTTAATTAAGTGGTTTTCCTAGTACAGCCTTGAAAAGACATTACCACTGTTTTGACAATCCCATGAGCTTGTACATAGTTTGGGTGGAAAAGAAAAGAAAAATGTAATATAGAAAGTATTTCTTCCATTTCTTGGTTCCAAACAAAAATGGAAAACAAGGTAAGTGCAAGGAAACTGTTTTTCCTTGGAGCCACAGATACTTTGGACCAGGAAAGTAAATTACCTTCCTGCTCCAGTTTTATGGAACCTGCCAGGTAAAATGACTTCTCTTCCTTCCTCAACTTCTCCCTTTACATTATCTTTTGCAAATCATGCACTATCAACAAAACGCTTCAAAGATGTAAATGGATCTCAAGATTTATTTTCCTTTGTTAAATCAAATCTTTCAAATGAACTTCACGGTCTTCATTGGTCCAATATGCAGAGAGAAACTAATGCTAAGTACTGTAAAAGTGTTGCAAACGAGCATTATTTCGAGAAAATGCTGCAGGCAAGCTCTGTTTAATTGTACACCAAAGGTTGCTATGAGATAGGGAGATCAAAGAAAGAAAGCACATAAGTAAAGCCAAGGCCACATGGGAGTAACAAGATTTTAGAAGCTAAAAGGAAATAAGTTGTAAATCAAGACAAGACCAAAAAGTATTCCCACCTTGTCATTGACATTTGCACCTTTAAGTCTCTGCGTGTAGATATACCGCCCAGGAAAGACAATATATTGCCGAGATCCGATCTATCAATAATGAGAGAGGAAAAATTAACAAGCTGCTTAATGTATCAGGGACAAGCCCAATAAAGTTATTGTAGGGTAGTATGATGTTCGTTTAAAAAGGAAGAGAAAACAAAATAAAACATCAAGAAGGATGACAGCTAGAAGACTTGAAAATCATCAAATTTAGCAGCTCCTACCACTAGCAAGAGAGTGTATGTTCCACAAAGAGAAGAAATTATACATCAAATAAGTAGTCGTATGAATGTTTTCTCCAGTTAATTATAGCAGTTTACAAGTAAAAAGATAAAAATTGACAATATGGTAACCTTGAAATCAAACTTACATTCAGTCTAAGGAATATTCTTCATGAAATATATTCTAGACTGGAAATATTTTACCTCAGAAAATCATTGTTTTTTGGTTAACATTTTCTAGTATTTGGTTGGACATACAAGGCGTAGTATATGGTATGAAATTCTGCTTTTGTGATATTTTTCAGTATTAAAGGGTGACAACATGTCAATCTTGAATCAAAGTTGTAATTTTTATATAGGAAAATGACTTCCGCCCATAAGTAACGAACTCATTATCCCTTTTTTAGAACACCTTAAACAATTCAAGGTAACAAACACTCAACTTTTCATCTGACAAACAAAAGTTCCTCATTTAGTTTGAAATTAAATCCAAATTTCACTCCCAATAGTGAATTCAAAACAGAGAGAATAGTATACAAAAATATGCATAAGAAGGAAAGATAATCACCATAACAACAGCAAACACTTCTTCTCGTTTGGGTTCCAAGCTGGAGGAGGAGGCTTCCACAACTGGGGCAATTACAGTCGCTTCTGATTCAGCTACAACTTCAGCAATTGAAGCTTCAGATTCTGAGAATTTGGGCACAAAGGAATTGGGTTTAGAGGAACGGAGACTGAGAGCAGAAAATGAATGAGAGAGAAATGTAACATTGGAATTTGCTTTAGGAACGGAAAGGCTGTTGAGAAAAGTTTGGTTCTTGGATAATACTGTTGTTGAGGGCGAAGAATACAGGGAAAGAGTAGCCATTGTTGGAGATGAAGAGAGGTTTTCTTGGTATTCTGTGAGTGTGTCTCAATTTTATCTATGAAAAAGGCTATCCTATCTCCAGTGCAGCAGTTGTTTTCAAATGACCATTTTACCCTTAAACTCCACTCTCTCTTTTTTTTATTTTGTAAAAAATAGTAGTAATATTTAAATGGTATAAATTTGAATATGTGCATATTAATATTCTTTTTTTCGTATGTGTATTAATGTTCGAAATTTAGTACCATCAATTACGGCTAGCTAGTTTTCAGATTGGTAATCGAAAAGTAGATGGCGTTTGAAAAGTCATGAAAAATAATAGAAATAAAATCTGGACAAAAATATTCTAACTGAAACACAAAAAATTCCGGCATATATGCTTGATTATGAAACTCTTGCATATAAAGTTTTAACATATGATGCTGGAATTTTTTAGGTTTTTAAGGGTGTTTCTGTTCATATTTATTTTTACATTAAAAAAATGACTAATTTCGATTATTTTTAAAATTATGACATTTTTCAATTTCCGGTTGCAAATCAGGCTATTCCTAATTTTTCTCGACATTTACCCACTTGAAGCCATCATATTTGAATCTGACTTGAGGTTAATTATGTGTGTGTCACATATGGATTTTACAATTGCACATTCCTCACAATTATATGCACTTAGGTAATGACAAGATATAATATAAGTGAAAAGGATAAGTGATTTGGTCTTTGATTTTGTTTTTTTAATTTGAGTAAAGACTAGTATATTAGTAAGGATAAGTGCGTAATTTAAAAGATGTCAAGTTTTAGGAAATTTATAAATTGTCCGAAGATATTACTTTGTTCAGTGTTAAAATAAACTAGGGGTGTCAACCGGGCCGGGTTGACCCGGGACCGGCACGGACCGGCCCGGTCAAAACCGGCCCGGACCGGACCGGTTAAGGGCGGGGGGGGCCGGGCTGGGTTGGGGGGGGAAGGGGGTTTGGACGGACAGCCTTACCGGGCAAATAACCCGGACCGGACCGGCCCGGGAAGCGAATTACCGGGCGAACCGGCCAACCCGGACCGGCCCGGACCGGTTTTAACGGTCAAATTTTTTTTTTTTTTAAAAAAAAAAAATTTTTTTATACTTGTGGGGCCCACTTGCCCGTTGGCAACGGTCCAGAAGACCAGATCCGTTGGCCAACGGGTAAATTTTGCAAATTTGGCCATTTTTTGATTTTTTTTAGTTTTTATTTAATTACATTAATAACCCTTCTAAAAATCTATAAATACCCTCCCCCTCTTCTTCATTTCCTCACTCAAAATTATCTATCTCTCTCTCAATTCTCAAATTATCTATCTCTCTCTCAATTCAAGAATTCATATTCTACTTTCATAATTTTATTGTCTTTATTTTCCCGAATTAAATTTATCGTAATTTCTTATTTGGAAATCGGCAATTCGGCATTCGAAGCTTGATTCTTGAAGTTCAAGTGTTCAACATTCTTGAAGTTCACCTGTTCAAGTGCTCAATTTATTGTCGAATTCGGTGCACTCTCTCCAACTCTTTCTCTTATTTAATATTTTAATTGCATATTTGATTTTAGTTTAGCTTATATATTAAATTTTCCAATATGTTGAATGCTGCTAAAAGAGCGTGTAGAAAAGTTACTGGTAGGAGTGGAAGTGGAAGTGGAAGTAGTAAAAAAAGTCCTATAGCTTCTGGTAGTAATAGTAATAATGAACCAATAACACATGTTTCTGAATCATCGCCTAATTTGCAAGATGTAAATATTGATTATGAACAATTACACCAAGATTTCGGAATAGAAGATAACGAAATTGGAATAGAAGATGAGATACCATCTACACCTACTAGTGCAAATGTTGGTAGTGTTGGAGTTGGAGTTGCTAGTGCAACAAGGGGTAGAAGACCACCAGTCGCTCCAAAATCTAAATCTAATCGTAGAAAAAGAAGTGCTGTTTGGAAATTTTTTGATGAGATAGAAGATAGTGATAGAGTTAAGTGCAGACTTTGTAACGACACGTATCAACATTTGACCGGAGGTAATTTAGGGGGGACTGGCACACTTATTAGACATATGCAAAAGGATCATCCTATAGAATGGGGAAATAATGGGGATGGAAGTGAAACAACACCTAACACTACTACTGGAGGTCTGCGAAAATATGATAAAATGAGGGATCGAGAGGAATTAGCGAAAATGATTGCTTTGGGTTGTCTACCTTTTTCTTTTGCTTCTTCCTCTTATCTTGTTACGTATATTCAAAGGATATACAACCCTATGTTTAAAGGTATCCCTAGAAGTACCTGTAGATCTGACATCTTTAGACTTCACGGCCAATATCAAACGTACATACGTTATTTGTTTAGTCACCTTCCTTCTAGAGTATGTCTAACTTCTGATATTGGCCATGCTGTAAATGGAAATGATTATTTAACAATTACATGTCATTGGATAGATGACAATACTTGTATGCAAAAACGTATAATTGCTTTTAAATATGATGAAGATCAGAGTCATACTGCAACATTTATTAGTACTACAATTGTTGAAGTTGTCGAATTTTATAATCTAAACCAAAAAGTTTTGTGTATGTCTTTTGATAATGCTTCAAACAACAATGCTGCAGTTTCAATTTTAAAATTGAATTTACATCCACCTCTTGATGATATTTTTCATGTTAGATGTGCATGTCATGTATACAATTTAATTGTTAAAAGTGGGCTAGATTTATTTTTACATGAGATTACTCTAGTTAGAAGAGCTGTTGGAGTAATTCAGGGAAATAATAGACAATCTAGAATAAGAGAATTTAAGAACAAGTGTCAACAATATAACCTTAGACCTAGATTCATGCCCGACGAAGTAGTTACTAGATGGAACTATACGTATATATTTTTAAAATGTTGCTACAAATATAGATTTCCAATAACAGAAGTTGCTAATGCACATTGTACTAATCCTAGTCGTATGTTAACCGGTGATACCTGGGAGGTCATTAGTGATGTCATTAAATTTTTACATAAGTTTTATACTGCTACTGTTGTGTTTTCTGGGGCATATTACCCAACTATTACTTTGGCTTTAGTACATATAGCTGAAATTTCTTTGCTACTATTTGAATTTAAGAAGAACGATAGATATACGGATGCTATTGCAAGTATGCAAGCAAAATTTAAAAAATATTTCTTTCCAATTCCTCCTATTTACTTAATTGGTGCAGTTTTAAATCCTTCAATTAAAATGTCTGATTGTCAACAATTAATGAATGCTTTATACAATTATATGGAGATTGGGCCCACTGAAAGCCCAAATTTGTATGAATCTATGAACCAACTAAATGAACACTTACAATATCTATATACTTATTATGCAACTCAATGTGATATTGCTCGTGCATCATCTGCTGCAAATCCCACTATGGAATATAGCACTTCTAATGTAGTCGGAGATGATGATGAAGGGTTTGATAGTTTTAATATTTTTTCAACTTTTGCTAACACTCAATCTAGTAGCAGGAATATAGATGAATTGCAATTTTACTTGCAGAAGCAAAAGGAGCCTCGCACCAAGGAATTTTCACCGTTAGGCTGGTGGCAGGAAAATTCAAAGCAATTTCCCGTTCTTTACGCTATGGCGCGGGATGTCCTGAATGTCCCAATTTCCACTGTTGCATCCGAGAGTGCATTTAGCCAAGCAAGACAACAACTTGGAGACACGCGGCACTCATTGGGAAGCAATGCTTTGGAAGTCTTAGTGTGTCTAAGAGATTGGATAAGATCTGAAAGAAGAAATCAAGGAAAGGAAGATCTGGATAGCCCGGAAGACGAAGAACTTGGAGATATCTTAACGCACGGAAACCCATCCGAATTTAACACTCCAGAAGAAGGTCCAGAGGTTCATATTAATATGGAAGAACTTGCTATTGCAATGCAAGCCATTTGATGTAAAATTGTAAATTGTAAACTAGTTATGATACATTTTAGTTTTTCAATTTGAAATTTTCAATTTAAGAAATAAAGTAGCACTTGCAATAAGTGCAATTTTTTCCCATCTTTTGTTGTGTTCATTCAATTATTACAAAGTATTAATATAACTTAATATTTAAACTATACGAAATACAAAAAAAAAAAAAAAAAAAAGTAAAACCCGGTCCGGCCCGACCCGGACCGGATCGAACCCGGCCCAATTCAACCCGCCCCCAATTGAACCCGGACCGGACCGGCCCGGACCCGGACGGGTCAAAAAATCCGGACCCGTAACCGGCCCGGCCCACCCGCTGGTCAGCTATAAAATAAACTAAAAACAAACAATACGAAAGGGCTATAAATGATCATATAATCGGTGTAACTAGTTCAAATTTGGTGCATAGGCATATGATTGGTATGTACTGTACAGTCACGTACTCACATTCAACTCCTAAATTTATATCTATCTATTTTATTTTTATTTTTTTATTTTTTTATTTTGAAAATAACCTTCTTATTTATAGAGTTGTGGTTAGACCTGTAATGTTGTATGGGGCGGAGTGCTGGCCAGTGAAGAACTCTCATGTTCAGAGAATGAAGGTTGCAGAGATGAGGATGCTCAGGTGGATGTACGGGCTCACCAGGCTAAATAAGATTAAGAACGAAGTTATTCGAGAGAAGGTTGGGGTGGCCCCGGTGGATGAGAAGATGCGAGAAGCGAGGCTGAGGTGGTTCGGTATGTGCGGAGGAGAAGTCCTGATGCCCCGGTGAGGAGTTGTGAACGGCTGGCGATGGTCGGCGTTCGGTGAGGCAGAAGGAGGCCTAAGAGGTATTGGGGAGAGGTGATTAGGCACGACATGGCTAGAATGCGGGTTTCCAAGGACATGACCCTTGATAGGAAAGTATGGAGGTCATAGTATCAGGATTGTAGGATAGGGCCCCTAGAGTTTTTCGTACTACTCACCCGGGGTTGGGTGAGGCTTGGCAGGGCCATCCATAGATGATTTGTGTTTTGGATTGTGTCTCCCTTATGATAGTTATTTATGGTAGTTATTGTATGATATTATTGCATACTATTTTATTTATGGTTCTTATGTTTAGATGGTTATTTACGCTATTTCTGCTGGACTACTAATGCCCTTTTGTTTTTGTTTTTGTTTTGATTTCCTTCACTGAGCCGAGGGTCGATTGGAAACAGCTTCTCTGCCCTTTTGGGTAGGGGTAAGGCTCGTATACATATTACCCTCCTCAGACCTCACTTTGTGGGACTATACTGGGTAGTTGTTGTTGTTGTTGTTGAAAATAACCTTCTTAATTAAGACTTGACATCTTTTAAATCAGTTCAGTATAATCCCACTTAGTGGGATCGGGAAGGGTAGTGTGAGACCTTACCCCTACCCTGGAGTAGAGAGGTTGTTTCCAGATAGAAACCCGACATCCTTTCCTCCAAGAACTTCCCACCTTACTCTTGGGAGACTCGAACTCACAAACTCTTGGTTGGAAATGGGGGTTGCTTACCATCATAGCAACCCCTCTTGTCTGTCCAGCTGATTGAATTGAGAGAAATGAAAACACAAATGCAGCTATAACAAAAACAAACTTTCAAAAAAAGGTAAATAGTTGGATCTACCTTAAAAAAAAATATCTCACTGTTAGGGAAACAAAAAGTATTGATGTCATTTGTTATGGTAAATAAAGCTTCTACAACTGAAAATGAACTGAAGACAGAAGGGAAAGAACATTGACACTAATTTTAGTGCTTTAACATATGACAAAATGATGAACAAGTGTTATTCAATATCTAGTAACACCAAATTAATATAGACATAAAGAAGGTTTTTACAACACTCCTCAGTTACAGACAACAGTGATCTAAATTTGTGAAATAGAGGAGAAGCCCTCCAATTATATAGTAAGATAAAGCAGCAACAACATTAATTCTGCTACTATAGAACTAAACCTATCTACCATGTCAAACAATAGAGAACCATGCACCATTCTCTCTTGGTTACAGTCCAACATTGTCGCGGCAAATGCAGCTCTAGTTGACTCTTCCCTGGTTCGATTGAAAGCCTCACGATCTCCCTAGATCCTCGAAACGTTTTCTATCACTTGGTCTGGTAAAGGATCACGCTTGGATCAGAGAGGCGAATACTAAACAAGCTAAACTTAATGTTTAACATGATATCGAAGGAAAAGATGCATATATCAGAAGTGCAGTCTGAAATTTTGAATGAGACATATCTTTCCTTTTTCAAATTTATCGACAAATTGGATTGATTTTTGATAGAACAAGTAGTTAGCTAAAGAAAGGAAATGGTAATAGAAACCTTCTATTGATTTTTCTCACTGTCATTTACTCCAAGAGCATCTGCCAAGTTAAAATTCAAATTGCCTCTCATAGTTCTCGCTGCAAATCCTGTATTTCCTTTCTTCATCATTGTCGCAAATTCTCCATAATCTATACGTCCGTCCTGCAAAAGAGAAATTGATATAACCTTGGTTGTTCTCAGAATCAGATCAAAAAAGTAAAATGAATAAAATACTGAAAAGCTATATTGGACGAGTTAGTTTTTCCTCTTACATTATCTATGTCAATCTCTTTAATTATGTCATCCAATTTAACATCACCGAGGCCAAAATCTATGCAAGCCTCTTGAAGCTCATCAGTTGTGATATAACCACTGCCATCTTTGTCAAAGTAGGAGAATGCAGCAAGCAGATTCTCCTCTCTCTCCATCTTATTCAAATGCAGTGTCGCGGCAATGAATTCACCATAGTCAATTGTGCCACTGTTGTCAATATCAGCCTGCAAAAACATATCGTACCTTGTCATTTTGCTATTTATTTGGAGGGACTAAAATCATTGGATTAAGTTTCCTACTCGCTCTCTCGAATCATTGTATCCAGTAAGGTCAGGAAACTAATCCAACAATCAGGTAAGATAAAAAAAACAGTAACAAAATGGCTAATGCGTACGCCTTTATCTGAAAGGTATAACTCGACTAAACATTTCATTGATCTTTGTATATTCTGAACCCAATTAAAATGGAAGGTACCGCGTTCATCAAGGCCTTGATTTCGGACTCCACAAGGTCAGATCCTACTCTTTTCAAGCCATCTTTCAGTTCGTCATATGTGATTGTCCCGCTGTTATCTGTGTCAATCATTTTGAATAACTGCTTTAAGCCTCCTATTTCTTCCTCTGAAAGCCTTTCTGCTATGACCTGTTAGTATAGAGTGTTTCAATTATCAGAAATCAACGCATATTCTGGAAATTGAGATACAAAATAAGGATCTCAATAACATAAGAAGTAACATAAGATTCCAAGAACTTTTCAACAACCAATATTATGTTTTTAGTCCCCAATGGTAAAGAGCTTAAAACATTAATTAGCAGCTGATAATCAAGCTGTGGTGGTACTCTACACTTGATACTCGAACAACAGGTCATGCGCAAATTTCATGCTTTGAAGGTATATAATACAAATATAATGAAGAATATGCACACAGCTTTACGAAAATATCTGGATAACACACAAATATATCCAAAAATAATATAGTGAAAAGATCTAGTATATCTCCATTCTCCAATATCAATTTCAGACTGTTACACTTGTTTTTCTGATCCTAGTTAAGAATTTACGTATCAGATATTTTTTAATGCAAATCCAAGAAATAACTAACAGTGTTAACTGGAAAAAGAGTAAGAGATTATATATACAGGAAGTACATACTCGTAAAGCCATTTTCTTGAGTTTGTTCATGTCATAAAACTGCTTTAGGCGAGTTAAAACTGCAGATCCCAAAGGTTTGTCTGGAGCAGCTGCATCGTCCACAAGCCATGGATGACCTTGAGGAAAAGACAAACAAGTATTGATAATGAAAACTACCATTTTCTACTACCTCGTCAGTTAATATTACCAATAAAGCAAGTGTGACTCACATAGGACTTCATGAGCAGTTATTCGCGCTTTAGGATCCCTGTTGAGCATCTTTTTAACCAAGTCTTTTGCACTATCAGATATATGAGGCCAAGGTTCAGATTCAAAGTCTATCTTTCCTTTCAAAATCTGCTTGAAGATACCATTGTCTGTCTCTGCAGGCCCAAAAAAGTGAAGGAAAAACAAGAAATAAGGAAAAGAAATAGATGGAGTAATTAATCTTGATCGTCATTTATAGTAAGAAAAAAAGATAAATGAAACATCATTGTAAATTTACCAGCCCAAAAAGGAGGAACCCCAGATAATAAGATGTATAAGATGACACCAGCACTCCATACATCAATCTCAGGTCCATAATATTTATGCAACACTTCAGGAGCAACATAATAAGGGCTTCCAACAACATCAGATATATAATGCCCTGCAAAACAAGATAGATGAGGAAATGAGGCAAATAGTTTACATTGATAAGAGTTAATTCCAGTATTTGTCAAATATAATATTGAGATTACTGGATATTATCTCTTTAATGAGTAAATGTATAGTTGCGACCATGTGATCAGGAGGCTGTGTTCGAGCTGTGGAAACAACCTCTCGCAGAAATGTAGGGTAAGGCCGTATAAAATAGACCCTTGTGGTTCATCCCTTCCCCAACCCCACGTATAGCGGGAGCTTACTGCACTGAGTTGCCCTTTTTAATAATTAAATATATAGAGAGCCAAATGACTAGTCTGTGACTTTTAAGATGAAGTAGTTAATGTGACTTTCCATGCTCTAGATTGAACTGTTATGAGCAGAAAGAATGAAAATAATGTGTTTTTGGTCCATTTGTAATGCCTAATTTTGATGTCTATGGAAATTGTATTCTCTCTTCGAACTTGCAAAAGGTGGCATGCTAATTACTTTCCAGAAATGCTGTTGAACTACATAAATTTTAACATGTTAAAAGACAGAGCGACTGAACTTAGCCATAAATCATTGGAACTAAAGTATAATGAGCACGGTGACAATAAAATTCAATATGATCCTTGAATTGCAGAGAAACGGTAGGCAGCTTATAAGAAATTTGATCTGAATAATGTGAAACAGAAACAGTACCTTGAATTTGAGTTCTGTTACATCCTATAGAAAGGTGATAAAAAAGTTGAAGAAAATCAAAATGGACTATAATGCCAAAACCATTTCTAGGTAAAAGATAAGACCATAATGAAAGCTGGAAAAAATCAAAAGGGACACATTGTCCTAATAATTCCATCAATCAAAAGAAATCAAATTCAATCAACAACAACAACAATACCCATAAGTGGGGTCTGGGGAAGGTAGTGTATACACCTACCTTATAAAGGTAGAGAAGATGTTTATGATAGACCCTCGGCAATGGAAAAATTACCAACAAAAACATGAATTAGCCAATGGAAATGAAGGTAAAAGAAGAATGATCCAAGAAACTAACCAGGCTTATAGAAAATGGACAACCCGAAATCGGTAGCCTTAAGGGTAGCATCTTCATCAGAACTATCAAAGAGGAAATTCTCAGGCTTTAGATCTCTATGCATAACACCAAGAGAATGACAAGCCTCAACAACCTTAACAATTGTCTTCATTAAATGTGCAGCTTTCCTCTCACTATAATGACCTTTTTGAACAATCCTATCAAAAAGCTCACCCCCTTTACATAATTCCATAACAATATGGACAAAAAGATTATCCTCGTATGTCCCTTTGATCCTCACCACATTAGGGTGCTCAGACAAATGATGCATTATTTGAATTTCTCTCCAAACATCTTCGTAATCTTCCCTGCATAAAAGTTTCCTTTTTGGGATTGATTTACATGCATATTGAAGGCCAGTTGCCTTTTCTGTGCATTGATAAGTTGTACCAAATTGGCCTTGGCCTAGTTTCTTGCCAAGAGTGTAATGTTCTCTTAATCTTGGTGTTTGGTAAGGGAGGACATTAGGAGATGGCTTTGCTGATGAAGCTATAGGAGGTCTCTTCTTTGCTGCAGCTTGTGCCATTGTTTTCTTCGATCAAGTTTGTTCTCTGTGTTGGATTTTTACCTTGGAAAAATGGTTGTTGTTTCTTGATTTTGGAGATACTTAGGAAAATTCTCAGTTTCTGTTTTTCTTTTCCATATGTTAGATTGTTATTTTGGGGGGATTAACAGTTTTCTTGATCGATGGTCAGTGTTTCCTGGCGGGAAATGTGGTGTAAGTTGACTTGGTGATGTTGCAATGACAAAGTTGAGTGGGATTTGGAAATGGAAGGGAGACACGTCCAACATCAATCAATTATATATTTTTTTCTTTTCTATTTTTAGACAATTTTTCTTGAATTTCACTTATTTGCACTAATGGGAATTGAATTGTTACATAATGTGTATTTTGTAGTATGTTATTTGTCTTATTTTACATTTCTAATCTCACTTATCGTGTCTTATTTTACAATGAATAATCTCACTTAATATCGAGAGTTAACTATAAGTATCTTTTAGGTGACGTGATATTATAAAGATAAGAATTTACCCTGTCAAACTCTTCTTTCTAGACCTAGTAATTTCATTCGTGATGAAGAAAGGGCAGTCCGGTACTCTAAGCTCCCGCTATATAAATTACACGGGGTCCGGCGAAGGGCCGGACCATAAAAGTTTATTGTACACAATCTTACCATTTCTGCAAGAGGCTGTTTTCACAGCTCGAACCCATGATCTCCTGATCACATTGCAGCGACTTTACCAGTTACAACAAAGCTCCATTCTCCGTTCGTAATGAAGACGTCAACTAAATCGCACTATAAAATTGATAAAAAGTATATTTGTTTAAAACATCAAAATGGTATACATCAACAAATAATTGAGGATTATAAAATCTGTTAACTTGCCTCTTTGTAAAAAATTTTGAAATATCATCATGTGAAGGCTAGGGGGAAACGAGAAGTTTTATTTTGTGTCTCATACAACTTACACTAGTTGTATGAGGCTCATTTTTGTCTCACAAATTTGTGAACCCTAATCTTATACTTCTTGACCCACAGAAATGTGGGTCCACAAGTGAAACAAAAAAGTTATCTCATACAACTAGTGCAAGTTATATGAGACACAAATTAAAATTATCCGAGGGAAACAAAGTAAAGATCGCGAGTTTTAACTCGGAACATAAGCGGGAAGATGAAAATTTTTCACTTACCTATAAGGAAAACAGAGGCGGGTCTACGAGTTAACCTTTAGTTCTTACGATTGCATACTTATTGCACTTTTGAAATTATAAGATTAAAATTGTTATTTTAAAAGAAAGTAATTTTCTTACATCTATATAAATATTTTCCATGTTGAAAATATTGAGATCGGTTGAATCCATTGACTATATGCTACATCATACATCGCTATTAGTTATAATATACAAATTTTGTTTAATCATATAAGATTCTATCGCGAAAAGAAGAATAGGAATTTCAATGTGTGAAAATTTTGAAAGAATAAACCAAACAAAAAAGGAAATAAAAAGAAAAAATACTTAATTAATACGCAAAAAATAACATCAGACACGCCCATCTCCCATCGGCGTCTACTTCTATAAAATAAAATACACAACAAGATTGACATAAGATTTAAACTCACAACCTCACCTAGAGAGGTACACTCATGAATAACCATCACAATCATATAATACTTTGAGCATTGTACACGTAATTTACTTTTTTAAGTTGAAAACACCATAGAAACAAGCATAGATAAGAAGTCTAAACACATTATGTAAACTTAGTTGGAGAAGTGGTCGCAAGAGTTGCATTTCACACACGGCCAGTGTGCAACTGAACTGTTTGGCTTGGAACAACTTGTAGCACTCCAGGTTGCTCTGCAAAAGATCACATCTTAGTTAGGATAGTCTGAGGGCATAAAACCCCCCCAAAAGAACACTGCTGAAAATCATATGAACGTATTTTTCAGGAGGGAACAAACAAAAGCTGATGCATTGTTGAGTTACAACTTCAGAATCAAGTAAATGCAACCCAAAATGGACACAATGACCATATTGCCTCATCGCGATTTGCCTTAACGTTAGTACTACCATCCACTTCAAGAATTGAGGATTTTCATCCAGAGTAAAGAACATATAAAAATGAGGCACTCAAGTGCATTTTAGACATCCTAGAAAACAAAAATCCAAAATCACAGCCCTAAATGTCAAATGCAAAATGTTTTGTTGGACATCAAGGATGTAATTTTATAGATAAATCGATATGACATAGAAATACTTAGGAGAAGACGTCCACAGCTCTTTGTAGCAAAGAATGGAAAGAAAATTACAAACTCAACAGTTTTAGCAAGAGTTGCTGAATATCAAGCACCAGCTACATCAGCAAACCATGCAAACCTGTAATTTATTTATTCTTCAAGAATGAAACCAAAAGATAATAGCCTAGTATAACCTTGGACTTGCCCCTGTGATGACCTAGATGGCATGGACCACCGGGAGTAAGGGCTCTATGTCTAGGAACTTGAATTTTTTATATAGATAAATGGAACTAATAAAAAGTTTGAGAAGTAATCCTATGTCTCTGAGCATTTCCTTCCAAAAGTGTTGCAATAATTGTACATCTGTCCTCATTCCATGCATCCTTTTTAAGGTAAAGTTGAACGTCATATCAATAGTGAACCATTCCTCTGATCCTTCAGGCTAAAGTTTAAAATCCTTATCAATGGTGAACCATCCTCTCATACTTTTTAATGTAAGGTTTAAAGTCCTATATCAATAGTGGACCATCTTGGTGAAGAACTAATGATTATGCTCCATATAAAACCCACCACTAAACCTAACCTAAAACAACCCCTACCCCTTTCTCTAAGCACAAAAAGAAAGAAAGACCCAAACCATTCTACAAAAATCGAGTCAAACGATGCTTACTCTATCTTCTGATGGTTAAGACTATTAATGATGAAATGGCAATCATATTTTGAATCTCAAATTTAGATTAAGCAAGAAAAATATAAATGTTTATTATCACAAAATGTGTGAAAGTCTTCAATAGAACGTGAAATACTATTTCAACCCTCAACGTGAATGCCAATCACTTCAATATACGAGCATTATGGCTGTCATATTTAAATTTGTCATACTAATTACTCATCTAAGAAAGAGATACTGATCAACCATATACCAAAATAGGAATCAATGATACTGAAAGAGAGAGAGAGAGAGCAAAAACTTACTTGAGAGCTCAGAAACCTGCTCAGCAGTCAGCTTTGCTGAGAATCCACTAGCTGCATGCTTGTAACTGTATATCAACGCCTCTTTTGCCGCATCCTCACTTTTTGATTGCATAAACACACACAAAATATCAGGATCTTTACTCCAAAATTATGCATAAAAGAATACGTTTCCGTACCAAAAAAAAAGTAGTAGTAGATGATACATATACCACACAATAATCATGATAATTACATACAAACGATAATTGTTAGCTAGCATTTTCTATGCTTTTCCCTCCAGGAAACCCAAATGAACTTCAACCCATCATTCATTCATTCTACAAATACGGGATTGGTTGAAAAGTGGAATTTACTGCTTCAAGAAGTTTCATACTTTATTCAAATTAAGATCACAAAAGTAAATTTGACTTGTTTCTAATTATCCAAATTAACTTGGAAACACGAAATCGGTACGCACCATACATTACATCAAATATTATCTTTTATAGAACTACAATAAATTTTACTTTAAAAATCTAACAAAATCCCTTTACAATCAGACTACGCTTATAACTTTTGGAATAAGCCAATCACTTTGCCCCCTCGACCCCATTCCCTTAAAAAAGGCATAGTAGACAATCATTATAAGCAGTTGGTAAGGAGGAAAATATATCCTTGTCAAAATATTTTTTCTTTTACTAAAGAAATCACTTCTCTAATCATCTCTCAGTGTTTAGTTAGTCCTACAAGCTCAAGGATGTGGTAAGACATTAGCATTAACGTATTTTTCAGCATTAAAGGTGGATAATAATATCCATGTGTTGGTTGAAACAAGCATATAAGTAAAACTGTCCCTTATTTTCTAACAAAACACTAGAAAAAGAATTCAGAAAAAAAAACATTTTCTACGACACATCAAACACGCCCAAAGAAAAGAATTGGATCTTGAAGATAAATACAAGGACAAAATCTTTCCACATGCGAGAAAATCAATTTTTAACTTAAAACAAAAAACCAAATTGGCGAAATTGATAAGAAACAAGATCAATCCAACCAAACCCACAACCCCATATTTCCAAATTAAAATTCAAAACAGGAAAAAGAACAGAATTGAAAAATAATTCAAACCTGCCAAGAACAGAAGCTAGGGTTTTGATATGATACTCCTCAGCTTCTAGATCTTCAGGTTTCTCAGTGTATACTATATGAACTTTGGCTTCAATGGAGGGTTGTGAATCTGCCATTGTCCCGATAGCTGCAATCAACAAGAAAAGCAATAGAATTGAAGAAAGTATTTGATCTTTCTGCATCACTTTTAACTACTATTTATAGAGCAGAAGGGATATTATAGGATAATTATTGGGAAATTGAGACTTTATATCTTAATCGCTAAGTTTCAGAATCCTTACTAGATGTCTTTTCTTGTCTATATTACTTTTATTTCTTGGGATTACGGACTTAATTGTCTCTTTCCATACACGGCAGGTTAACTATTCTGGGGGTTGCTACTAATTTCTTAAAAACGAAGGGGAGAAATGTAAATTAATTTTTCGCTTCGCAAGTTGTACGTAGGTGATAATTTACATTTTGAGTAATAATCAGAACGGGGCGGATCCAGGATTTGAACTTATGTGTTCAAATTCTGTTATAAATAGAATCCTATTTAATGTGAATGTCTATATTTAGAGAGATTCTAGGGTTTACTACTTGGTGGCTAAGTCACCACCTCCCTATAAGGGGTTCTATTCCATTGTAAACCATCCCAAAAGTATCAATAAGAATACTCCTCTCCCTCTACTTTTCTCTATATTGTTCTTGTTCTTGTATTATTGTTCTTGTTCTTGTATTATTTCATAACACGTTATCAGCACGAGTCTCTAACCAATTGAATTTAATATTCAGCAATTATCGCTCTCAGAATCTCGAGTTGCAATCAGATTCACCCACTCTAATTCGTGTTCCGTCGTTTGGGTTTTTTTATTCGAGTGAAATGAGATTTGTGATATTTTGGTTTCTGAAATTCTTCAATTTTTTTCTTCTCGTTGTTTACTTTTGTTTTCTTTTTGAAGGTGAATTTCCAAGCAAAAGAGTGTAATAACGATTGCTACTGCTCCATATGAGAATTTCTATACGGAAAAATAGAAGAGATGGTATCATCATAAAATAATGGAACGGGATGGAAACTCAAGAGGTATATTTGATATCACAACATTTATTGGTATACCTTAAAGGTAAGTAATTTACTTTTCCCTTTCAAATTCTTGAAATTCTACGATTTGATTTCATATACAAACATAGACAACAAAGTTTGATTATAACTCTAATGGAGTTTGTAAGAAATTATAAACACGTGAAGTGGTAAAATTTCTATGTCTTGCCATGATTAAATTCATGTATGATTGTGGGCAAAGAATTAAAAATCCGTCCCATTGAATTTGCTTCATTCTCATTCCCTTTAGAGAATGTGATAGCAGTATGTGATAAGTCTGAAAGAAGACAAAACTATTACCGTGAAGGTATCAATGGATGTGGACGTGGCAATAGACGTAATTATAATCGTCATCATTGTGATAATGAGAATAATAAAGATTCTCAAAATAATCTTTCACTTTATGAAAGTAATATTTGACATGAGATTATATATAGCACATACAGATGATTATGATCCATTCCCTGAAGTGAATGTGATAATTGTCATAAAGCCCGTAAGTATGAACACGCTCTTGATGTAATTTTGTTTTATGTCTGGCATTATGAAAAGAAAGTTCGTTGCCTTTGAAATTTCGGGCAAGAACTATATGACATAGGTGTTGGATGCTGAAATCCATTTGGATGCAATAGGTCCTGGAGACGCCATTAAAGACAGAAATAATGCATCCACCCAAGACTATGCTAAGGCCTTGATTTTCTTGCGCCACCACCTTGATGAAGGTTTGAAACTGTGCTAAGGCCTTGATTTTCTTGCGTCATCACCTTGATGAAGGTTTGAAACTGTGCTAAGGCCTTGATTTTCTTGCGTCATCACCTTGATGAAGGTTTGAAAATTGAATATATCACAGTCAAAGATCCACCTATCTTGTGGAATGGCTTAAAGGAGAGATATGACAACCTGAAGTTGGTCACTCTGCCACAAACACGATATGATGAGAATCCAAAAGCAAATAGTTCATAAACTATATGTTATCGCTGCGGTGGAAAAGGGCACTGGGCGAAAATTTGCCGTGTACCAAGACATTTGGTTGAGCTTTATCAAGCATCTCTAAAGAGTAAAGGCCCTGAAATCAATTTGTCTCTGACGACAATTTTGACATCACCCACTTGGATGTGGCAGACTTCTTTGAGCACCCTGAGGGGAAAATAGACCACTTAATTGGTAATGGATCTGTGATGGAATTGTTTGATTTTATTTTACTTATTTGTATTAGTCAGTGAATAAACTAATAGTCATTAGTATCAGCTCGTATTAATTAGTTTATGATATAACGTTAGTACTAGTTCTTTAGAATGTTTCAATATGCTTAAATTTTAAAGATATTTTTATTTTCCAGTAGAGTTAATCGACTAACCTAACAGTTAGTCGATTATCTAATATTTCGCATTAAAACTGGATTTTTCTGCAAGGCAAGATAGTCGACTATCTGATTTAGATAGTCGACTAACCTGATGACTGTTTACTAATCTGATTTAGATAGTCGACTAACCTGATGACTATTTACTAAGTTAGACAACTATCAACTTAGTTAGTCGACTAACTAATATTTCGCATTAAAACTGGACTTTTCCGCAAGGCAAGATAGTCGACTATCTGATTTAGATAGTCGACTAACCTGATGACTGCTTCCCAAATTAGTCGACTATTAACTAAGTTAATCGACTAACCTCAGCAGATTTTGAAAATATTCTTTAATTATGAAGCAACGGATTAAATTTATTTATTCTCATGTTCGTATATCTCTTTTGATTAATTGATTCATGTACCACACATACGATATTCAAAGAGAAGAAATATTACTCTCATTTAAGTATGTGTAAGGCAGATGTTACTACAATTTCTGGTAGTAGTAAATTGATTAAAGGCTCCGGAAGAGCAACTATAACTCTGCCTAAAGGAACAACATTTTAGAGAATGCAATGTTCTCCTCCAAGTCTAAAAGGAACTTGTTGAGTTTTAAAGATATCATTCAAAATGGATATCATATTGAGACAATAGATGAGAATAATCTTGAATTCCTCATTTACTCATGAAAACGAGGCTGCCTACTTCGGTTTGGGGTCACGCCATTTTGCATGCAACAATGCTAGTTCGTCTCAGAACGACGAATTATCACAAATATTCCCCGTTGCAATGAGTTTTGGGTCATGAACCTAATATATCCCACTTAAGAATTTTTGGATGTGCAGTATATGTGCCTGTAGCACCGCCATATTGCACCAAAATGGGTCTGCAAAGAAGGTTAGGAATATATGTTGAGTTTGAATCGCCCTCCATTATTCGCTACCTCGAAACATTGACAGGGGATTTGTTCACTGCACGATTTGCAGACTGTCAATTCGATGAGACACGTTTCCCAAAATTAGGGGGAGAAGTTGGTGAAACCAAACGGGAAATTTTGTGGAAAAATGCATCATTATCTCATCTTGATCCACATACCTCTATTTGTGAAAAAGAGGTGCAAAATATTATCCATTTGCAAAGAATAGCAAATCGAATGCCAGACGCATTTACAGATTTGAAAAGGATAACAAAATCACATATCCCCGCAGTGAATGTGACAACATCTGTTCACGAATACATATTCATTATTGGAAGAATATGAACATGAAATTGGTGTTGAATATACCACACTCACCCCTAGAAGGAGGTTTGAGATGATATATGAAAATAATGTCATTGTTATGGCATGAATAGTCATTGGTCACGTACCTATTGTACGCCAAAATAATTTGTCAATGTGATTATCAAAGGACAATAATAATGCAAGAAACATATCTTGCATATAATTTTGACATGACCATAATGGTATAACTTTCTCTTTAAAAGAGATATTCACCACATGGATGTTGATGAATTTGTGGTAGTACAAAATCAATTAAGAGCTCTAGAAGAGCCAATTATTACTATGTTGGAGAAACACAATTGATTACCAATAAGGTATTGTGTTGTAGTAAGTCTCAAAGAAACTTATTCAGTTTCCAAAAGTATATGCGAAAGCGATTGATTATATTGAGACTATAAATAAAGGAAAGATTTGATATCTTCTATTACTACAACTTGTAGCGGGATAATCTGTATGTGAAAAACTACCTGCTTTATTCTCCAGTTTGTACTACACAAGAATACCACAATAAAGTGGACGTTTATTGATATAAAAACCCATATCATAATAAACTTGAAGTTTATTGATAATTGCACATGTCATGGTGTAAATTTGAAGTTTATCAATATTGATAATTTATTCAGTTGGCATTCGGGTTAGCCATATCATTTTAAGAATGATGTGCAGTAATAGAGAATTCACATGGGTAAATATTAAAGAACTAGAAAGTTCTTTACGAATTATCTTTTATTACTTGTTCTCATTAATTAATTGACCAACTAAAGAGTTCGGGTTGAATCCCATAAATTCTGGAAAAATCAAAGGTGAATATGGGCCCATTCACCTGCCATGTAAACCACATATGATGCATTTATGATATGGTTACATGTGCGATTGTTATTAACCCGCAGCCTGGCCGGTGCTTGCGAGGTAAATTGCTCAGTAATATAACTTCGAGCATAATTTCCAGATCTTCTATTCAAGATAGTTCATCTTGATAAGTTGGTTTATATCATAGTTGGTTTAGCAAGATAATTATTGAGTGCCTCCACTTAATAGCTAAACTGTTTCTTATGAGAACAGAGTTATATATATCAGTTTGATATACGTTGTATACGAGAGTATATTATATTCTCCCCTCACAAGTGGTTCAGGGTCAGGAACCAAATAATTTCATCTTATTATTATGGATGTGCGGTGTATATTTTCATTAACACCATAATGCACAAAGATGGACTCTCAAAGTTGAGGAAACAAGTTAGCTTTTCTAACATGAGGGGGAGACATGATAAACACTTGAGAAAAGGTTACATGGGATGAATTATCATTTGTATATATAGATCCTCGAATATCATAATATGAACCTGAAGTTCATAAAAGGATAATTCAATTGCAACATATTGCAAAGCATGCTATACGCATTTGCTGACCCAAAGAAAGTAACTATATTCTCACTGCAAATGCTCATATTAAGTCCCAGAAGGAAAAAGTCTTTGATACGCTTAAAGCATATAGACAAATCGGTTTCAAAATAACTTCTTAATAAAGAAGATGAGCAAATGATCAAAGTGATCATAATGGGGAGGCAAGTGATCTAGAAGATCACATGACATAACATTTCATAAAATCTCATGAGAGATTCAGGTACCTGAATATATGAATAAAGAGATCTCCATGTTATGTCTTTATGAAAATTTACTGGATCCAATATAAAATGTTCGTCGACGACATCTATGATAGCGCTAAATATCGATGAGGATCTTATGTTTGTCGAATACAAACAAAAATATTGGCTAAATGGAAGAGATACAATTCAAGTAGAATTGATTCCATATGAAAGACATGTAGTTTTGGACATGTAGTTCAAATACTTGAAAGTATAAAGTCAATGGTATGTGTAATCAGTTTTCGATATCTTATTTGTTTAGCATGATATGAAAACTTGATATGCATCTAAAGTCTATTATATGGCTTATATGACTTAACTTATATGTCAATCCATGAAAGATTGAAGTTGCTTGAAGCATATACAATTCTTGGTCCTGAAGTACCACATCCTAAGTGCAACTTGTGTACATATGTATCTTGCTATAACTATAAGCATGATGGCATCGAGAATACCTCTATGGAGATATTGAAGAGTCATTCCACGACATTATATGAAGATGTTCATATCTATCAAGAATGATAATTTCAAGGTGCGGAATATTTATTCAAATCAACATGGCTGATTTATTTATCAAATCTCTACAAAAGATCGTTTTGAAGATGGTGCACAAGATTGGAATGCAAATGCTCAAGGATGTGAATTGATGCTCTTTTCAAGGGGAGTTAATGCGCGTTGCACTCTTTTTCCCTTACAAGGTTTTGTCCCACTGGGTTTTCCTTGCAAGGTTTTTAACGAAGCAACCAATAGGCGCATATTCAAACATGTGTACTCTTTTCCTTTTCTTTATTTTTTTCCCATTGGGTTTTATTTTAGTTAAGGTTTTAACGAGGCACATTATTGAATAGACATTCAAGGGGGAGTGTTATAAATAGAATCCTATTTAAGGTGAATGTCTATATTTAGAGAGATTCTAGGTTTTACTACTTGGTGGCTAAGTCACCACCTCCCTATAAATAAAGGGGTTTTATTCCATTGTAAACCATCCCAAAAGTATCAATAAGAATACTCCTCTCCCTCTACTTTTCTCTATATTGTTCTTGTTCTTGTATTATTGTTCTTGTTCTTATATTATTTCATAACAAATCGCAATTCTACCATATTAAATTTGATTTAACGGGTTCAAAATTTATTATTTATACATATTTAAATAATTTTTTGAGCAAAAATATATAGTATAAGTGAAAGCTATGGGTTTAGTTGAACCCACAAGGTACGCCTTTGCAACCAGACATTTATAATTGAAACTAAATCCATAGCTTCTGCACCGGATACGCCTCTGGAACCAGACATTCATAATTGACCAGTACTTTTATAGATACAACTAGTTATTTTAGCGCGTGTTGAGCCTCGGCCCAATTCTAAAAACGGAAAAAGGTTTAAAATACCCTTGGTGCTCAAACTATACGTAAAAATCCGGCATCGAGTCCTCCATACTGGACCAACATCAACACATAAAGATCACATCTCGCCCATTTCTCAGGGAATCACAAGTCATCGATGTACATCTGATACTGAGTGCTCATGCGCGCATACGAATGCGTGGAAGGAATTCAAAGAGTTACCTTTCAAGCTGAATCAAGGACACACGATAAGAATTAAAGAATGTGAAGTTTTTCCGAAAGGTTCTGCAGCCTCTCGAGGATAAATACAGATATCATACCGATCCGCGAGACTCTACTAAAGATGCTCATAACTCGTGAGACCTATGTAACTTAGGCCCTGATACTACCTTGTCACGACCCGAAACTCAGACCTGGTCATGATGGTGCCTCTCGTGAAGTCAAGGCCAGCCAACACAACACCTATTTTAACCATTTAATCATTAAGAGTCATTTTTAAGCCTTTAATTAAATAAATATTTAATAATATAAGTCTGAATAAACAGTGCGAAGATAACATACAAGCCTGACATCGGGTGTCACTAGACATGAGCATCTACTACAACTGTCTAACTACCTCAAGACCAACATGGTCGAGAAAAGTCACAATTTATACATAAGGAAGAATAAAGAGGGAGAAAGTAGAGTCGCGATCGCCAGGTAGTTACCTTGCTAACTCTGATGAAACTGCCACCAAGCTCAGAAATGCCTGAATATGCACACAAGGTGCAGGGAGTAATGTGAGTATTCCAACCCAATAAGTAATAAAAGTAGATAAAGTCTGAGCAGTAAGAAATGATGAATCCACATTATGATAACTCAGCAAGCACAACAAGCTTTCAAATCAGAATACGACTCAATCGTCTTATTTAAAATCCAGCTTTTGGTAAAAATCATTTAAAGATGCTTTTCAACAGTTTCAATAGAAGTTTAGTACAATTTATAATAAAATAGATGAAAATTGTAATCATCCCCTTAGGCAAAAACATAGTTCGTATACAGCCCCTCGAGCGAAAAAAGGAATCATTAACACCTCATAACATAAAAATATTAGTGGAATTAACAAAGCCAAATTGGTGATTAAATGCCGAAAATCTCATATAAACTTCATCTTAAATTAAAGTTGTTTAAAAGCACTTGTTCAACATTTTTAACAGAGGCATAGTATAAAGAGGAGTGGGAACAGTAATTTTACAAAAAAAAGTCCCTCGGGCAAAGCATCACTCATATATATATGCATACCCCCGGGCAAGCCTCTCAGTCACTCGAGAGTCAACTCTCATCAAGCAGGGCTCATACTCAGCACTCACACTCAATAAGTACCATATAGTAGCCGCTACGACGCGCAACCCGATCAAGATATCATTGTGGCGTGTAGCTCGATCTATTATCTCGTCGACAACACTCACTGGGGGTGTGCAGACTTCGGAGGGGCTCCTACAGCCTGGGCGCTATATCGCTGCAGCGTGCAGCCCGATCTAACATATCGTTACAGCGTGCAGCCCGATCCAAATATATACATATATATATATATATATATATATATATATATATATATATATATATATATATATATATATATATATATATATATATATATATATATATATATATATATATATATATATATATATATATATATATATTGTTATAAATAGACTTCTATTTAAGGTGAATGTCTTTAATTAGAGAGATTCTAGAGTTCTATTCTTGGTAGCTAAATCATCCTCCTCCCTATAAATAGAGGTGCCCTCTACCATTGTAAATCACTCCTAACATTCTCTAAGTATCAATAAGAAGAACTCTCTCTACTCTTCTCTCTATTTGCTCTTGTTCTTGAGTTATTGTTCTTGAGGCAAATATTAATCGAGTGGATATTGTGGTGGATAATGCCTTTGCTTATAATGTAGCATCTAGCATTATGCAAGAATGTGAGGATCTCGAACCTCAATCTGTTGAAGAATGTCGAAAAAGACAGGATTGGCCAAAGTGGCAAGAAGCAATTCAATCAGAATTGAATTCGCTGGCAAAACGTGAAGTTTTTGGCCCTATAGTTGAAACACCTAATGGTGTTAAGCCTGCCGGCTATAAATGAGTCTTTGTACGCAAAAGAAATGAGAAAAACGAGGTACAAAGATATAAGGCACGCCTTGTTGCACAAGGTTTTTCTCAAAGGCCTGGTGTCGATTATGAAGAGACATATTCGCCTGTAATGGATGCGATAACCTTTCGTTATCTCATAAGTTTTGCTGTCCATGAAAAGCTTGACATGCACTTAATGGATGTGGTTACTGCCTATCTTTATGGCTCACTTGATAATGAGATATACATGAAAATTCCCGATGGACTCAAGGTGCCAAACGCGCACAACTCAAAATCTCGGGAAATGTTCTCAATTAAATTGCAAAGATCCTTGTATGGTCTAAAGCAATCTGGACGAATGTGGTATAATCGTCTTAGTGAGTACTTGTTAAAAGAAGGCTATATAAATGACGCCATTTGCCCGTGTGTTTTTATAAAGAAAACAACATCGGAATTTGTTGTACTTGCCGTATATGTTGATGACATAAACCTTATTGGAACCCCTAAAGAACTCCAAAAGGCAATTGATTATCTAAAGGATGAATTCGAGATGAAAGATCTCGGAAAGACTAAACTATGTCTTGGTTTGCAAATTGAATATTTGGCAAACGAAATTTTTGTTCATCAATCTACCTATACAGAAAAGGTACTGAAACGGTTTTACATGGATGAAGCACATCCTTTAAGTACACCGATGGTTGTTCGATCACTTGATGTGAACAAAGATCCATTCCGACCACAAGAAAGGAATGAAGAGCTACTTGGTCCTGAAGTACCATATCTTAGCGCAATTGGCGCACTAATGTATCTTGCAAATACTACAAGACCTGACATATCCTTTTCAGTTAATGTCTTAGCAAGATTTAGCTCGGCTCCTACGAGGAGACATTGGAATGGGATCAAACACATATTGCGGTACCTAAAGGGAACTACCGATATGGGCTTATTTTATGGCAAGAATTGCAGCCCGGATCTTGTTGGTTATGCTGATGCTGGATATTTGTCCGACCCACACAAGGCTCGATCTCAAACGGGTTATGTGTTTACCTGTGGAGAAACCGCCATATCTTGGCGATCGACTAAGCAATCAATTGTGGCTACTTCATCTAATCATGCCGAGATAATTGCTATTCATGAAGCAAGTCGGGAGTGTGTGTGGTTAAGGTCGATAATACATCATATCCAAGACAAATGTGGTTTGAAGTGTGATAAACTACCCACAACTTTGTATGAAGACAATGCAGCATGTATAGCTCAATTGAAGGGAGGATTCCTAAAAGGAGATAGAACGAAGCATATTTCACCAAAGTTATTCTTCACACATGATCTTCAAAAGAATGGTGATATCAATGTTCAACAGATTCGTTCAAGCGAAAATATGGCTGATTTGTTCACAAAATCTCTACCAAAGTCAACCTTCAAGAAGCTAGTTCACAAGATCGGGATGCGAAGACTTAAGGACATAAATTGATGTTCTTATCAGGGGAAGTTAATGCGCGTTGCACTCTTTTTCCCTTACAAGGTTTTGTCCCACCGGGTTTTCCTTGCGAGGTTTTTAACGAGGCAACCAATAGGCGCATATTCAAACATGTGTACTCTTTTTCCTTACTTTAATTTTTCCCATTGGGTTTTGTTTTAAGGTTTTATGAGGCACATCATTGAATAGACATTCAAGGGGGAGTGTTATAAATAGACTTCTATTTAAGGTGAATGTCTTTAATTAGAGAGATTCTAGAGTTCTATTCTTGGTAGCTAAATCATCCTCCTCCCTATAAATAGAGGTGCCCTCTACCATTGTAAATCACTCCTAACATTCTCTAAGTATCAATAAAAAGAACTCTCTCTACTCTTCTCTCTATTTGCTCTTGTTCTTGAGTTATTGTTCTTGTCTTTTATATTATTTCATAACACGTTATCAGCACGAGACTCTACCGTCTCAAGAACCATTCTCGAGAAATCTAAGGTATTTCCCTCTTCCTAATTTAATTTTCGATTATGTCTGACATTACGAAAAGAAAGTTCGTTGCCCTTGAAATTTCGGGCAAGAACTATATGACATGGGTGTTGGATGCTGAAATCCACTTAGATGCTATGGGTCTCGAAGACACCATCAAAGATAGAGAAAAAGCATCCACCCAAGAATGTGCGAAGGCCTTGATTTTCTTGCGCCACCACCTTGATGAAGGTTTGAAGATTGAATATCTCACCGTCAAGGATCCACTCGTCTTGTGGAACGGCTTAAAGGAGAGATATGACAACCTGAAGTTGGTCACTCTGCCACAAGCACGATATGATTGGGCTCATCTGAGGCTCCAGGACTTTAAGTCCGTTTCTGAATATAATTCTGCTATGTTCAGAATTACTTCTAAATTGAAGCTATGCGGGGATAATATCTCCGATTATGATATGCTTGAGAAAACATTTACAACGTTTCATGCCTCCAATATAGTACTGCAACAACAGTACAGAGAGAAAGGCTTTACAAAGTACTCTGAACTGATTTCTCTTCTACTAGTGGCTGAGCGAAATAATGACCTGCTCATGAGAAATCATGAAAATCGACCCACTGGGTCTACACCACAGCCTGAAGCAGATAAGGTGCACTCTCATTATGCCAAACATGAAAAGGACCATGGTCATGGTCGTAAACGGGGTCATAGCCAGGGACGTAGACAAGGAAGAAATTCCAATGAAGTCCGTCACCCCCCGAAGAGAGATAACCGCCGAAAGCAGAAACGGGGTCATGAAGATCCTAAGGAAAATGGTTCAGAAACGATATGTTATCGTTGCGGTGGGAAAGGGCACTGGTCAAAGACTTGCCGTATACCAAGACACTTGGTTGACCTTTATCAAGCATCTCGAAAGAGAAAAGGCCCTGAAACAAATTTTGTCTATGACGACAATGAGGACATCACCCACCTGGATGTGGCAGACTTCTTTGAGCAACCCGATGGGAAAATAGACCACCTAATCGGCGATGGATCCGTGATGAAAGAAGATGGAGTTATTTGATTTTGTTCTACTTATTTGTATTAGTTAGTGAATAAACTAATAGTCATTAGTATTAGCTCGTATTAGTTAGTTCATGATGCAATGTTAGCAGTAGTTCTTTAGAATATCTTCAATATGCTCAAATATCAATAAAATTTTTATTTTCCAGTAGGGGTAATCGACTAGCCTGAAAAACTAGTCGATTATCTACTATTTTCGCATTAAAGTTGAAAAACAATTGATCAACAATCGATTGTCTTTGGCTAACAATCGATTGTCATTAAGACAGTGTAATCTGGAATTTTTCAAAAATCATCCACAATCGATTGTCTTTGTCTAACAATCGATTGTCTTGAAACAGTGTGTTCTGGAATTTTTCAAAAATAGCCAACAATCGATTGTCCATGCATAACAATCGATTGTCTTGAAACAGTGAGGTCTGGAATTTTTCAAAAATAGCCAACAATCGATTGTCTATGCATAACAATCGATTGTCTTAAGACAGTGCGATCTGAAGTTTTTCAAAAATAGCAAATAATCGATTGTGTGTGTTTAACAATCGATTGTCAATGTTCAACAATCGATTGTTTGTAAGTAACAATCGATTGTTTGAAGAAAACGTTTAAACTGAAATTTTCAAACTGCAAAGTAATGGATAACATATCTGATTTTGTTAGTCAACTGTTAGCAGCAGATTTTGAAAATATTATGTGACACAAAAGAATTGAACTTGTTTATTCTTATGTTCTTGTATCTCTTTTGTATGTCAAACTATGGGATAGCAAATATGGATATCTCACAAAGCGAACTTGGATCAACATCCAACTGTAAAAGTATTTGCCTAGTTGATTCATGTACTACACATACAATACTCAAAGAAAGGAAGTATTTCTCTCAACTAAATATGTGTAAGGCAAACGTTACTACAATCTCTGGAAGTAGTAAATTGATTGAAGGCTCCGGAAGAGCAATTGTAACTCTGCCCAAAGGCACGACGTTAAACATAGAGAATGCAATGTTCTCCTCCAAGTCTAAGAGAAACTTGTTGAGTTTTAAAGATGTACGCCGGAATGGCTATCATATTGAGACAATGGATGAAGATAATCTTGAATATCTCGTCATCACAAAGAATGTCTCCGGCCAAAAGAGGGTTATTGAGAAATTCCCGTCTTTATCTTGTGGCCTGTATTGGACAAGAATTAGTGCAATTGAGGCACATTCAACAGTAAACCAAAGGGTTACTGATTCCAATACCTTTGTACTTTGGCATGATCGATTGGGACACCCAGGATCGGTCATGATAAGACGGGTTATAGAAAGCTCATATGGGCATCCGTTAAAGAATTTCAAAATTCTTTCGAATAATGAATATCCTTGCACTTCGTGTTATCAAGGCAAGTTGATTATCAGGCCATCACCAACAAAGGTTGGGACTGAGTCACCCACGTTTCTGGAACGTATACAAGGGGACATTTGTGGACCTATTCACCCACCTAGTGGGTCGTTTAGGTATTTCATGGTCTTGATAGACGCATCCTGTAGATGGTCTCATGTGTGCCTGTTGTCATCACGCAACCTTGCGTTTGCGAAATTAATGGCACAAATAATTCGACTACGAGCACAATTTCCAGATAATCCAATCAAGTCCATTAGACTGGATAATGCTGCTGAGTTTACATCCCAAGCATTTAATGATTATTGCTTATCAATCGGGATAAAAGTTGAACATTCTGTAGCTCATGTTCACACTCAAAACGGTCTTGCAGAATCGTTAATTAAACGCCTGCAGTTGATTGCAAGGCCATTACTTATGAGAACGAGGCTGCCCACTTCGGTATGGGGTCACGCCATCTTACATGCAGCAATGCTAATTCGTCTCAGACCGACGAATTACCACAAGTATTCCCCGTTGCAATTGGTTTTGGGTCATGAACCCAATATATCCCATTTAAGGATTTTTGGATGCGCAGTATATGTGCCTATAGCACCGCCATCCCGCACCAAAATGGGTCCGCAAAGAAGGTTAGGAATATATGTTGGGTTTGAATCGCCCTCCATCATTCGCTACCTCGAAACATTGACAGGCGACTTGTTTACTGCACGATTTGCAGACTGCGATTTGATGAGACACTTTTCCCAAAATTAGGGGGAGAAGTTGGTGAAACCAAACGGGAAATTTTGTGGAAAAATGCATCATTATCTCATCTTGATCCACATACCTCTATTTGTGAAAGAGAGGTACAAAAGATTATCCATTTGCAAATAATAGCAAATCAAATGCCTGACGCATTTACGGACTTGAAAAGGATAACGAAATCCCACATTCCCGCGGAAAATGTTCCAATCCGTATTGATGTCCCTGTTGGACAATCATCTAGTGTCATATCCAATGAGTCAAATGCACGCCTGAAGCGTGGCAGACCATTAGGTTCCAAAGATCGAAATCCTAGAAAGAGGAAAAAGAACGATCAAAATGACACCACGAAAGAATCTCATGATTTAACAAATTCTGAGATTCATGAAGAATCCATTGAGCCCGAGACTCTGGAAAATACGGAACTATCCCTAAATCCAATTAATATTGAGGCAAATATTAATCGAGTGGATATTGTGGTGGATAATGCCTTTGCTTATAATGTAGCATCTAGCATTATGCAAGAATGTGAGGATCTCGAACCTCAATCTGTTGAAGAATGTCGAAAAAGACAGGATTGGCCAAAGTGGCAAGAAGCAATTCAATCAGAATTGAATTCGCTGGCAAAACGTGAAGTTTTTGGCCCTATAGTTGAAACACCTAATGGTGTTAAGCCTGCCGGCTATAAATGGGTCTTTGTACGCAAAAGAAATGAGAAAAACGAGGTACAAAGATATAAGGCACGCCTTGTTGCACAAGGTTTTTCTCAAAGGCCTGGTGTCGATTATGAAGAGACATATTCGCCTGTAATGGATGCGATAACCTTTCGTTATCTCATAAGTTTTGCTGTCCATGAAAAGCTTGACATGCACTTAATGGATGTGGTTACTGCCTATCTTTATGGCTCACTTGATAATGAGATATACATGAAAATTCCCGATGGACTCAAGGTGCCAAACGCGCACAACTCAAAATCTCGGGAAATGTTCTCAATTAAATTGCAAAGATCCTTGTATGGTCTAAAGCAATCTGGACGAATGTGGTATAATCGTCTTAGTGAGTACTTGTTAAAAGAAGGCTATATAAATGACGCCATTTGCCCGTGTGTTTTTATAAAGAAAACAACATCGGAATTTGTTGTACTTGCCGTATATGTTGATGACATAAACCTTATTGGAACCCCTAAAGAACTCCAAAAGGCAATTGATTATCTAAAGGATGAATTCGAGATGAAAGATCTCGGAAAGACTAAACTATGTCTTGGTTTGCAAATTGAATATTTGGCAAACGAAATTTTTGTTCATCAATCTACCTATACAGAAAAGGTACTGAAACGGTTTTACATGGATGAAGCACATCCTTTAAGTACACCGATGGTTGTTCGATCACTTGATGTGAACAAAGATCCATTCCGACCACAAGAAAGGAATGAAGAGCTACTTGGTCCTGAAGTACCATATCTTAGCGCAATTGGCGCACTAATGTATCTTGCAAATACTACAAGACCTGACATATCCTTTTCAGTTAATGTCTTAGCAAGATTTAGCTCGGCTCCTACGAGGAGACATTGGAATGGGATCAAACACATATTGCGGTACCTAAAGGGAACTACCGATATGGGCTTATTTTATGGCAAGAATTGCAGCCCGGATCTTGTTGGTTATGCTGATGCTGGATATTTGTCCGACCCACACAAGGCTCGATCTCAAACGGGTTATGTGTTTACCTGTGGAGAAACCGCCATATCTTGGCGATCGACTAAGCAATCAATTGTGGCTACTTCATCTAATCATGCCGAGATAATTGCTATTCATGAAGCAAGTCGGGAGTGTGTGTGGTTAAGGTCGATAATACATCATATCCAAGACAAATGTGGTTTGAAGTGTGATAAACTACCCACAACTTTGTATGAAGACAATGCAGCATGTATAGCTCAATTGAAGGGAGGATTCCTAAAAGGAGATAGAACGAAGCATATTTCACCAAAGTTATTCTTCACACATGATCTTCAAAAGAATGGTGATATCAATGTTCAACAGATTCGTTCAAGCGAAAATATGGCTGATTTGTTCACAAAATCTCTACCAAAGTCAACCTTCAAGAAGCTAGTTCACAAGATCGGGATGCGAAGACTTAAGGACATAAATTGATGTTCTTATCAGGGGAAGTTAATGCGCGTTGCACTCTTTTTCCCTTACAAGGTTTTGTCCCACCGGGTTTTCCTTGCGAGGTTTTTAACGAGGCAACCAATAGGCGCATATTCAAACATGTGTACTCTTTTTCCTTACTTTAATTTTTCCCATTGGATTTTGTTTTAAGGTTTTATGAGGCACATCATTGAATAGACATTCAAGGGGGAGTGTTATAAATAGACTTCTATTTAAGGTGAATGTCTTTAATTAGAGAGATTCTAGAGTTCTATTCTTGGTAGCTAAATCATCCTCCTCCCTATAAATAGAGGTGCCCTCTACCATTGTAAATCACTCCTAACATTCTCTAAGTATCAATAAGAAGAACTCTCTCTACTCTTCTCTCTATTTGCTCTTGTTCTTGAGTTATTGTTCTTGTCTTTTATATTATTTCATAACATATATATATATATATATATATATATATATATATATATATATATATATATATATATATTGCTACAGCCCGATCCATATATATGTAATCCTCACAATCAGGCCCTCTGCCTCTTTCATATATTAAGCTTACAATCAGACTCTCGGTCTATCTCAGTCATCAACCTCACAAATCAGACCATCGGTCTACCTCAGTCATCAATCTCACAATCGCTCGGGCCATCAGTAAATCAGGGAACTCAGCCCAAATAATTTTTACATTTTACAAAGTAAAGTGATAAAACCAGATTTAAACGATAACATGTAAAACACGATTGAGGATATGCTTTCAAAAAAATTTGAGTGAAGAAAAATAGTGAAAATGCCCCTAAGGGTCTCAACAAGTCTGCACATGGCCCCAAACATGGCATACAACCCAAAATATAATAGCAATCTCTAAAATATAAAACATCATAAGATTTCAAATCAAATATGCGACTTAATAGTCGTACGTGACGGACCAAGTCACAATCCCCAATGGTGCACGACTCCACGCTCGACATTTAGCATGTGCGTCACCTCAAAATAGCACAACGATGTGAAATTCGGGGTTTCAAACCCTGAGGACAACATTTATAATCATTACTTATCTTGATCTGATCCAAAATCTAGCTCGCGATGCCTTTGCCCTCACGAATCGACTTCCGGATGCTCCATACTTGGCCGCAATCAGTACATAACTATTAGAATATACTAAGGGAACGAAGCCCACTAGAAAACATTCAATTTACATCAAAATTTCCAAAATTGCCCAAACCCGGCCCTCGGGCCCATGTCTCGGAATCTGACAAAATTAATATTAATGGAATTCTCATCCTCTCACGAGTCTATACATACCAAGAACATCAAAATCGGACCTCAATTGCCCCCTCAAATTCCTAATTTACACTATCCAAATTCAATTTCTAATTCCCCAATTTTAGGCTTTAATTTTCACATATTTCATGATTAAACAAGTAACAATCAGCATAGGGTCGAGTATAGAGTTCAAAAATCTTACCTCCAAGTGTTTCCCTTCGATTCCCTCTTTAATCCTTCTCAAAATCTCCAAAAATTTGCTCAACAATAGAGAAGATAGACCAAAATTCACGAAACTCACTTTTTAAACATCCTGCCCCAGGTAAAATTACCTTCTTCGTGAAGGCGACCTGCCTTTCGCGTTCGCGTAGACCAAATTCACTGCCTCTACACTTTTCCCTTTGTGAAAGCGGACAACACCACGTGAACGTGTTGCTTCGCCATACCAGGCTTTCGCGAACCCGATGAAACTCGTTTGAACGCATAGCACATGGGCATGGGGTGCCCAACGACCTTACTCCTATACGTGAACGCGACCCCAGTCTCGCGTCCGCGATGCACTTGAATCACAATCGCTGATAGATGAAGCTTATGAAGAAATGATAGCAGAACTTGCGGAGGATTCGGCTTCGCCCGGAAGTGGTGATGAACAAGCTTCTTTTCCACCACCACCAACACAACCTCCTCCAAACCTTGACGGATTTATGAGATTTGTTAGAGATACAATGTATATTATGATGTAACATGTACTTTGGCACATCTTCTTTTATTTATTTTTTCTTTTAATGGTGGTATTAGTACTTTGTTGTGCTCATTCCATTGGGGGAAGGAAGACTAAGAAAGATATGTCATTTTGGGTAATAAAAATTATAAGACATACCCTTGAATATCTTTTTTCTTAATATTTCTTTGTCTTTACTTCGAATTATTTATAAGCTACAATATATATATATATATATATATATATATATATATATATATATATATATATATATATATATATATATATAACATACAATATATACTACAAGAAAATATATACGAGAATATATATACATAACTTACAACCTAAACTACAAGAAAATATATAAGTAATAACATATATACATAAGATACAATATATATACATTATACATAAGAGATACAATATATATATACTACAACAAAATATATAACTATATAAGTTAATATATATATACATAGGATACATATATATAACATACAATATATACTACAAGAAAATATATACGAGAATATATATACATAACATACAACCTAAACTACAAGAAAATATATAAGTAATAACATATATACATAAGATACAATATATAAGAGAATATATATACGTTATACATAAGAGATACAGTATATATACTGCAACAAAATATATAACTAAATAAGTTAATATATATACATAAAATACAATATATATATATACTACAAGAAAATATATAAGAGAATATATATACATAACATACAAGAAATATATAAGGGATTCATATAAGGGAATATGTATACATAACATACAATATATACTAATTACTACAATACAATATACAATGAAATATATATTATATATACTATACTAATAACTAGTATACTATATAAATATATTCTATACTATACTAATTACTACTATACAAGATATTGCCTTTAAAAAAAAAGCCCGCCAGGCCCACCAAGCTCGCTAAACCCAGGACCACATGGGCTTAGGCCCGTCACGGGCTGGTCTCACCCATCGAGCCCATGAAGACTGAGACCGCCAGGCCCGAGACCGCCAGAGACCATTCCCACGAAGCTCGAGACCGCAAAGCCCGGCCCGCGAGGTCCGTTTAGGTCCGGGACAAAATACACCCTTAACTCGGACAGTAGGCCGTTTGGTCGAGCTGGAACTCGGACAGCAGCAGTGGTCGTCTTCCATGGCTGTGACGATGCTGGTTGATGTGTGGTTATAAAGGTCTTGGGGAAGAAGACTGGAACGGGGAGGGGGCCTTCGTCTGGTTCGTTGAGCAACTGGAGGCGGCAGAGCGGCGACGGCTGGAGGCGGCACCGATGGCAGTGTTGCTGGTCGATGAAGCAGCAGGTAAGGGAGGTTGACGAGAACGAAACGGAGACGAGGGTGGTCGTCCATGGCTGTTGCGTGTGAAGGAGAAGAAGCAACAGCCATGGCTAGGGTTTTCTAGGAAGAAGAAGATGAGCTAGGTTTTTGGTCTTTCAAAAATGAAGAAGGAGATGTAACAAAATGAATTAAAACGGCTGATGAGTTAAGTGTAGGGTTTGGGGTTATTTGGGGCAAGGACCAAGTAGGGTATGGGTCATGGGCCGTGGGCCTGGTATTGTTTTGGGTTGGATAGAAGTGTTTTGGGCCTAATTTTAATTTCGAAAATTGGCCCAATTCGAGTTTGTTCTTCTTATTTTTTTTGTTCTCTTTTCTTTTAATTAATAAAACTAAAATTCTAAATTAAGTTATAAACTAAGTTTAACTCAAAAATATTAATTAATTCTTAACAACAATTATCATACATAATTAAACATTAATTAAAACACAATTGCACAATTTTGACATTAAATACTAAAATGCGAAAGATGTCTATTTTTGTGATTTTTATTTTTTTGTAAAGCAAACTTAGTTATTCCTAATTATAGAATTAAATCCTACATGCAAATGTGACATATTTTAATATTTTTTTAATTAATTTTAGAAATGGACACGCACATACAAAAATGCAAATAATACATGGAAAATAACATTAAATTTACAACAATTGCAAACAATAAAAAAACAATTATTTGAATATTTGGGAGTAATATATATATATATATATATATATATATATATATATATATATATATATATATATATATATATATATATATATATATATATATATATATATATATAAGGCAAAAATTACGTGAGCATACTCATGATTGATAGAGAAGACTTAGGCAAATTTATAGAAGATGTTGTGGAAAGGATTCCAACAATAGGGAAAATCTTAACCTTAGATGATTCTGATTCTTGTCTACAACTCATTCGTAGTTAGTTATTATTTATTGCATTTTTACTACGTAATATTTAATTAGTAAATATCCAATTTGTTACTTAAATATTTTAAGATTGATTACGTTAGTTTGTGTAAGTCTTGTAGATGTGTTTAATAGGTTAATTCCATGTCGGATTCGACTTCAGACTTATTAATCGGAATATATTTACAACGACCGTTAAATTTTTTTATTAAAGTATAATTGGGTGTGATCAATATTTGATAAGAATATAAGATAACATCAAAGTATTTTATCTGTCTTATAAAAAATTTGTTGAAGCAAAGCCAAACTAAGCATAGTTCCTAAATATTATGTACATTTTGAAAAACTAACGTGAATTTGATATGATTATTACCGTATCTTAAGCTTAGGACAAAATCGGTACTAATTGCAAATAAACATCCTATGTTTTGAAAAGTTAGAAGGTCTAAAGACTATTACGGGCCGTTTGATCTGATGCATTAGATATAATAATGTATGTATTAGCTTTGTGTACTAATAATATCTTGTTTGACACATATTTTATACTTATGCATTAATTATATAACCATTAATTATAAACCATATTTTATATTATCCTATGCATAATTAATTTACAAAAAATTATGGTATTAACAATAAAATGGATTGTAATGCATGCATTAGCTTAGTCATGGATGAAATTATCCTTTAAAATTACACTTAATTAAAATATGATATTATATTAATGCAAGTTTGAAATAATCTAAATAGTGAGAAATACAATTATATCCCTTGTAAATAAATAAATAAATATTTAGCACATATATATATATATATATATATATATATATATATATATATATATATATATATATATATATATATATATATATATCCAGTTCTATATAAATAATACTAGTATTATTAATACATTATATACAACATTATCTTATGCACCCTACTAAACGACCGCTTAAGTATATGACAAAGGAACGTGGCTGCTTTTATCAGCCAATGGAATCAATTGATATTGCTAAAATGTATGTCCTTCTGACCCGAATAGTTACCGGATGTAGCTCTTTTTTTACGGATGCAGCTCACATTGCCGCTTGTTAATAGTAGTAACGAAATTTATATTTTTCTCTCTAAGTTATCTATCTTTTCATTTTATAGTTTGTTTGGCCAAACTTTTGGAAAGCCAAAAATTATTTTTTCTTTCAAAAAGGCTCATCTCATAGAGTTGAGGTGTATGATAAAAATTTTAGGTAAAAAAAGTAACTTTCAATTGTACAGCAGAAGTTATTTTCCAGAGGCTAAAAAAGTAATTTTTCCTTGAAAGCTTGGCCATATACAAATAGTTTTTCTAAAATATAAACTGCTATTTTCAAAAAGTACATTTTAAATAAACAAATTTTAAAAGCCTGGTTAAACAATCTATAGTAGATCCGTACTATCATAAAATCTTTTTTTTTCTAGGAAAAATCAATTTTCAACCAAACACCAAGGAAGAATGGCTTTAAGCTTCTTGTAAAAACGCAACTGTTTAACAGTGTTTCAAGGAGAAACAGAGTTTAGGTTTTGCAATTCTTAAAGAGCTCGCAACAAAGAAGAGTTGTTGAACATAATTTGCAAATAAATTGTATAACAGAGATAGAAGAATGAGAGGAGACAGTAAATCTATTTCATGGTCCAAAAAAGAAAATTACAAGCAGTTGTAATTTGTAACTACTAATTGAAATTACAAAGTTACTCCTCTCCCTAATTTGGCATGTTACAACTACTCCCTCCCTAAGAATCCTTGTCCTTAAGGATTAAACTAGGGATGTCAAAATGATTAAAAGAAATTAATTAACCACCCATACTATCCAATAAAAAATGAGTTCGAACTTTTTAAAAACGGTCAAATATGGATAAGAACCATATTACCCATTTAGAAAATGGATAACCAATGGATAAATAACTTTTATACTTTTAAGACCTTAAATTGGGAGTTCCTCAAGTTTTGGAGAATCCTTAAAAGTGATCATATTCAAGATATTATCTGGCGGTTAACTCATTTTATTTACCGTATTAAATATGGATCGGGTCGGATAATTTATTCGTATTTTCATTACCTGTTTTTACCCGTCTCATATCTGACCCAAACCGTCCGTTTGCCACCCCGAGATTAAACAAAGGAAATTATTGCTGGAGTGTATGAAGATCTACCGAAGTACTATCTTCAGAAGCACAATTGAACCACTTCACTAAGACTTGTGTGACTGCACGATTGTTCTTGGGCACAATTCTTCTATCTATAAAGCTTCAGGCTCTAGTATAACATGACCATGTTTGGAAAGAGAGATTGGAAGGTGAGGGACAGCATGTTTGTTGCCAATCATCTTCTAGTTGTGACACATGAAATGTATGAAATATATTCAGGGTCTGCAATGTAGCTTCCATATCTGAGTGGCCACCGATAGGACTAGGGGTGTGCATTCGGTTTATCAATTCGATTTTTATCCTTATCGATAATTACTTATCGGTTATAGATTTTTACATATGCTTATCGTTATCGTTTCAATAAGGTTTCGATTTTTTCGATTTCGATTTATTGATTTTTGGGGCTTATCGATTCGATTATCGATAACACCAATAATCCAATAGGCGGGCTGCACACAAGACCATCCCACTAGCATTACAAAAAGATAGGCTTGAACAAATTGTTGCTTGAGTTCAAATTTTTCCTTAAAATTATTTTGTCTGCACTTGCAGGTTGAAAATTCTACTTTTTTGAGTCGATCATTTCTTCTTCCTTCGGAGTGTTCATGCTTGAATATATTTATTCATATAGCTACTGAGAATTTGATTCAATCAAATAAAAAATTTCTAGCAGCATCATGGAAACAAAAAAGAAGCAGTAGCAAAGGCAGTCATACCACGCAAGCTTGGTTTTCTGGATTTGTACTAGCATTTGCTTGGCCAAGCGAAGAGCTATCTTGAAAGTCTTTCTCTCAAACTTCGTCAATGGCAAAGAGCGGCGCTGGAACTGGAACTGGAAATTGGAAAATAAAAATAGGGACTAGGGTTGGCTGAGTCATATATCTTTTATATATATATTGCGAAGCAGCCAGCGACCAGACCAGTAAATTACTTAATTGATAGGGTAGTAAATAGTAATAGTATTATAAAATAAGGGCATATTTGTCTTTTTAATATATCCTATCGATTTATCGATAAACCGAATGGCCAAAATCGAAATCGAATCGATAAACCGATAAGGAAAATTTTCGAAATCGAAATCGAATCGATAAACCGATAAACCGATAACAAATAATCGATTCGATTTATCGATAAACCGATTCGAATGCACACCCCTAGATAGGACTATCATGATAAATCTGCATCAATTGCTCTCTCCGTTCAGCTATGTCCGCAATCACCAACTTCCCTTTTTTATACAATAAGCCATCTCTCAATATATAACCAGGTTTAGAGGAACTATCAACAGATAATTCTTGTAATATCCTTATGATATGTTCATCATTGCTATAAGAGTCCTTTACCTGCTGTAAAAACTGACCAGCAATTACTAACATATCATGCAGTTGGGGTGCTTGATCTGACCTTCTTGACAGAGCATCTGCAGCAAATTTTTCACTCCCCTTCTTGTAAACTATAGAGTAGTCATACTCCCATGAGCTTAGTCAACCACTTTTGCAGGCTAGGAGGGGTAATCCTTTGTTCCATCAAGTACTTTAAACTCTAATGATCAATTTTGATGACCAAATATTGTCCTATTAACTAGGGCCTCCATTTTTGCACAGCCATCACAATTGCCAATATTTCTTTCTCATAGACAGAGATGAATACCTTGGTCCTAACGCTTTGCTCATGAAAGGCAAAGGATGTTCTTTTTGCATCAACACAGCTCCTACTCCGATTGAACATGCATCAACTTTAATGACAATTCCTGAGTAAAATCTGGCAGTGCTAGAACGAGTGGAGAAGCCAAGGCTTCTTTTAATTTCTGAAATGCGAAATCTGTCCATTTGAACACCCAAATGCCCTTTCTCAATAAGTCAGTCAAAGTTCTAGCCATGATACTATATCCCTTTATAAATCTCCTGTAGTACCCCCGAGAGACCTGGAAAAGGAAAACCCCTTAATTCTTTAATTGTCTTAGGCCTAGGCTAAGTTTGCATTGCTTCTATCTTTTTAGGATCAAAAGATACTCCTTTAGAAGATATAATGTGGCCTAAATACTCCATTTCATTCTGAGCAAAAGAACACTTACTTAGTTTGACATATAAGCAATTATCTTCCAACATGTTGAATGTCAATTCCAAATGTTCTAAATGATTGTTCCAAGAAGAACTGTAGACTAGAATGTCATCAAAGAACACCATGATAAACTTTCTAAGATAATGCTGAAAAATGTGGTTCATTAAACTCTGGAAAGTGGATGGTGCATTTGTTAGTCCAAACGGCATCACCACGAATTCATAGTGCCCGTGGTGTGGCCGAAATGTTGTCTTCTCTATATCATCATCAGCCATCCTTATTTGATGATACCCAGATCTCAAATCTAATTTAGAGAAGTATTGCGATCCTCCCAGTTCATCAAGTAGCTCCTCTATCACAGGTATAGGGAATTTTTCCTTGACGATGGCTTTATTCAATTCTCTATAGTTTACACACATCCTTCATGATCCATCCTTCTTCTTAACCATCACTATTGGTGATGAATAAGGACTCACACTTGTTCTAATTACTCCAGAATCAAGCATCTCTTGGACTTGCTTTTCAATCTCATCTTTCTGAATAGTTGTATATCTGTACGACCTTATTGATAGGAGAAGTCCCTTCTTTCAGAATTATGTTATGATCATGTGCTCTATATGGTGGCAAGGCAGTAGAAATATTGAAAATCTTAAGAGTATTTATCAATAAGGGATTTCACATCAATTGGAATACCCATCTCCTGATTTTGCAATGTTTGCAATGTATGAATAGCATGTTGTCTGAGTTTCACCATTGTGACTGTCATCATGGATAATTGGGCTGATTTTTGTATCAACTTCTACAATTTTTTGTTGTCCACCCATTGACTCTCAGGAGGTCGACTTCCCCTTAATGATACTTTCTGTTTCCCCACCAAAAACTCCATTTTGAGCTGCCTGGGATTCCACTTGATATCACCCAGTGTAACCAACTATTGTATTCCCAAAACTATATCATATCCCCTTAATACCATATTAGTACATCTTAACCTATTTGCAGGATCAAGATGGAAGAAATTATGGGTGCTACCTGTGTCAAGATCCCCTAACTCGCATAGTTCTATAATCATGAGCTCCAGATATGGCATGAAATGAGACTTGAGGGCTCTTCAGTAACTCTTAAGTAACCTAGTTCTGATACCATTGATACAAGAAAGAATCATACCCCAAAAGCTAGCTATTACAGGGCAGAGCCAAGTGGGACTCTAGTACCATTCCTTGCATGAACCATAACAACAACAATAACAACAACAACCCAGAATAATTCCACTTAGTGGGGTCTGGGGAGGGTAGTGTATACGCAGACCTTACCCTTACTCTTGGATAGAGAGGTTGTTTCCAAATAGAAACCCGGCATCCTTCCCTCCAAGAACTTCCCAACTTACTCTTGGGGAAACTCGAACTCACAACCTCTCGATTGGAGGTGAGGTTGCTTACCATCAAAGTCACCCCTTGTCTACGCATGAACCATAACAAAAAATAAAAAAAGGAAGTCTTTCTCAGTGTGTGTGGTTGAAAAACAATTCTTGCAGTTAAGGTTGGTGTCTTACAACCAAAAAAAAAAAGAGCTTCTCAAATTTTCGATGCAAACATCAATTTTTGACTCTCGGTTAAAGAGGTCAATTCTGATTTAGAATAAATATATGTGCATTTATTATTGTATATACTCATCATTTGTCTTACATGATTTTTCTGCAAGTAGGCATTTGTCTTACATGACAGTATTATATTGGCATGTCAAACCGATTTATCATTCTTCAAGTTAAACGGAAAATGATGCATTATTGATCACGCGTTACCGATCCATAAACCAAGGTACTTTTTTGGCCAAATACATATACAACCCATTCAACTTGTCATTAGTTTTATTTTGGCACTCTATTTCAACCTCGTTTCATTTTGGTCCTCTAACTCTATTTTTTATGTTTCAATCTAACATAAAAATTAAAACCAGTGCAAAAAATATTGCGCATGTATATACACAAATATGAAGTATAATAAATATTCAATTCAATGTTGCCACCTGATTTTTTCATCCATGTCAAATGGGTCAATATTAAAATACTTGAATCTGGCCGTATTTAAGTAAAATTAAATCCGCTTCTTATTTACACAAGAAAATGACAACACTTAAAATGAAATCCGAAAATGGTTCACTTGTTCAAATTTACACCCATAAAAGCGTCGACCTGGATTTCTTGGTGTTCATGATACTTTCAGTTCAACTTGAAATCCACAAGAACAAATATAACATTCCATTATAAAAAAATAATGGATTCACTTCAACCTTCAAACTGATTTTCTTTGAGACACATATTCACTTCAAACTTAAATGAAATACACCCACAAAAAAATCAAAATAAATAAACAAATAATTAAATTACAAAAGTTCGAAATTTTCTACATGGCTAGGTATGAAAGCGGCAGATGAAAGCTTTGGAACTTTGAGAATGAAGATGGACAACAATGGATTAAAAAAATACAGTTGGGTTCGGGTATTTAATGTTGACCCCTTAGACATGGATGAAAAAATCATGTGGCAATATTTAATTAGATATTTATTACACCTCAGATTTGTGTATATACACACGCTATATTTTTTGCACTGATTTCAGCTCTTATGTTAAAGTGGAACAAAAGAAAAAGAGATGTAGGGCCTAAATGAAACATATAAAATAAAGTTGGAGGGCCAAAATGAAACAAGGTTGAGATAGAATGCCAAAATAAAAAATGTTTTGTGGCCAAGTTGAATGGGTTGCATATGTATTTGGCCTACTTTTTTCGTTACCCATGAATAAGCACACTAATAAAACACCAAGATACAAGAAAATGACACTTGAAAGGAGAACATTAGATGAAAGAACCATAATACAGTACTCTGTAAGACTATAGCTATATGGACACTCCGAGGTAAACTCCTACATTACCAGGTAAATTCAAATATTAACTATAAACCACTCATTACAGGTACCTCTAATACATTCAATAGTTTCAACACATTGTTATCACAAATGGAATAGCTTGTTAATGCTCAGGTATTAAGTGAATGATTCAATCCAGTCTCAAGCAATCTGAAACTTTAGAGAACATGTACTTCAAGATATCCACAAGCCATGCATGGCTTGCAGTTGATTGAAGTCTGTGTACTTCAGAGACATCTTGTAAAGCTCTCTCAGCTTACAGGAATCAGCAGACTTATTTGAGGCGCTGTGCTGAGAGTTGGCTGAAGATCTATTCGTAGTTGGACAGAGTGAGACAGACAACATCTTCTTCAACAGCATCTGCAGCTGGCTCCAATATTTACCACAAATCTCAAGATTGTCATTCCTCAGTGTTGCGTTTCCAGATACATGGCGAGCTTCAAACATACAAGTCAGAGCAGACTCCAGAAGCTGTTACAGTAGTACTTAATCATTCATTTACAGTTTAAAGGATATATTACTTCACCAATGTACCATAAAAGTTGCCAGACCCAACTTTGTGGGACTATACTGGGTAGTTGTTATACCATAAAAGTTGAAAATTATATTTTTAAGAGTTCAGACAATCATGACAGAAATATCTGCTTAAATGTACTTGAAAATATTATGGCGTAACATCCTCACAAAAACATTTTTCCCCATCCTTAAAAAAGCTTAAAAAAGGATTCTAGCTAGCACATGTTCTTATCAAAACAAAATTGGGACATCATCCACCTTTTCATCCCTTATAAAAAAGTATACAAGTAGTACAACTTTAGGTAAGGTTCAATAGGTTTAGAAAGCTAGACAAACCATGTTGGAAAAGAATGCACGGATATAGTCAAGAAAATCAAGTGTAAGCTCAAAAAATTAATTAATTAACCAACACCGGAAACAAAAGAAGATGAAGAATGAAAAGATTCTATGAAGCATAAAAAAAACCGCTGCTATATAGTAAAAAAAAAAAACAAAAAAAAAAGCAAGCTTTGAATCCTCAAATGGCAAGATCAAAGAAAAATTCAAGCTAGAGATTCAAAAAAGAAAAAGAGACGAACTTCGAAAAGATTCTACAAAGCACAAGAATGTATAATCATACCATGTTAGAATGAAGAAAATTTGACAGATTCAGTAGTAGTGCAGCTCGCTCTATCAAAATAGCCAAGTACATCACAGGGTGTGTCTTTGGCCCGTAGAAATCCATGGATTTCTGCCAGTTCCTCTCCGCCAAAGAAGCATATTGCTTTACTCTATGAAGAAAGCTATTTCCTCCCTTGGAAGAACTGTTTTCCTGGTCTTGCTCCAAAAATTTCAAGCAGCAATCCCTTTGGTAGCGAGCCAGCTGAAAGTACGCATATGCAGCCTCCTGTTTCCGCAACTCACCCAGCGACTCATAGACAGATAAAGCCTCTCTAATGGCATCATTAGCTGAAATCTCATGCTTTCTACGGTCTCTCTTAGGTTTACTAACACAGGAGCTGAAAGAATCCTCAAGGACACAGTTCTCGTAAACCTCAGCTAATGTATCTTCTCTGGCAAGTAGCATCCCAAGCCTTAGATATGTATGAGCAAACTGAGTATATACTTCATTTCTCAAGTTGCTTGAATCCAAATCTGATTCTTCAGTAACATTATTTACGACTGTTTTTGCTGCTCCATAGAACTTCAAAGATTCCCTGTATTCCTGCTTGGCAGCCTGGAGTACTTGCCTGTATGCATCATGGAAGATTGCATGTCCCTTGAGATTTTCAATCTTTGCTACCATCTCTTCTGCTAGTGCTCTCCTGCCATGACCTAAATTACAGTTTATCAATATAATGTTGGTGTGGTCAGCTACTTCTTTAAATGCATTGATTGCATCAGCAAAAGCAACTTCAGCTTTATCCAGCTCCTTTCTTTCCAGCCTCTTACGGCCTAACTCATTACACACCCATCCTTTCTTTTTAGGTAAAGATTGTAAGTCTGCTGAATTAGAAAGATGTCCCACCATTGCATTTCTGGCTTCTTCATAACAGTTCAAGGCAACAGAGAGATTGAAATCAGCATCTCCAACTACAGTACCTCTAATGTATTTAAATATACCCCCAATTTTCTGGTCATTTTCTTCTTTTGATGTTTCTGAATATGTATGCACTGAAGTTCCTTCAATTCTCACTCCCACAACACCATCATTATCATAGCAGTTGGTAGCTCCTGAGTTTTTTGCTTGTGAGACATCTGTCAATTTATCAGAGATTTCCATTCTGGTAATATTTGTGTTATGCATCCGGAGCTTACTCTCGGATGTGCTACTTTCGTCCTTCTGATGAATCTTCACAGAACTTCCAGAATGTGCAATGGAGTTTGCTTTGGTATGTGATTTTTTATTCTGCTTTCTGACATAACTTTTTGAACGTGAATCTCCACTACTACTGCTAGCACTGCTGCCACTGCTGGCCCTATCACTCTGGCAGCTGCAGTTTAACAAAGAACATGAGCTGCAGTTTTGAATAGACTGTCCAAGCTTCTTCTTGAGCCTTTCAACCTCCCTCAAAACTTCAGATGACATCTTCAACCCTTTTGGTAAAGATTTGTGCTCTAATTGCATTGGAATCTTATCACCATCTGTCAAATGGAATTCAACATACAAGTCCCCAACTAGTGTCCAAGCCTTAGCCCAGAAGAGGTAACCGTCAAATAATTGATCATAGGTGAAACAATCATCACATAGTGAGGACCCAGGCTTTTCACTCTTATGATCAATTTCAACCTCGGTTGATGAACAGAAGACCATGGAAGAAACAAATTTTGAATCTTCCCGATGTTGAGGCATTGATCCATAAACCAGACATGCCAACTCTATCACCTTCAAGGCTTGACCCAATTGTCCATCTTCTTTATAAGCTTGTCCAAGAGCCAAGTACGATTCTCCAAGCAATAGAACTAGTTTCCACAACTTATCATCCAGTTTTGAAGTTGGAAGCCATTCCCGAATGTCACAAACTTCAATACAGTCAGCATCCCCACATGCACAAACAGAGAAACTTGGTGCTGAAGACGGCTCATCCTGCTTTTTGCCACTGTTCTGTAGATCCATTTTGTTGCTTTGCATTTGACGTTTCCATCTAAGGGACTTAATAGCTTGAGAAACATGATGTATAGCAGCCAATTTAGTGGAGATTGGATCAGCAACAGTTTGAACCTTAGGTGACATTTTTGATAAATCACATACTGCAAAGCTTTTCTCTCTGCTATTTGGTGCATGTTCCGGACTGACTGTATTTCTTCCCATTGGAGCTGTAATTGCTCTTGGCGAAGATATAAGCACATCAGATGTTACCGCCACAGAATCATCAGACTCAATAGCTGGCAATGTTTCAACATTGTTATCTGCTTCAACTTTAGGAACAAGGGAATCATGGGCACCTGATACCGAAACTGCAATCAGAGATTCAACTGGTTCTTCTTCAGCATCAGCACCTGTGACTTCAGACTCCCTATGAAATGCTTCAGAGGATAAATCTAGCTCTTCATCATACGTCAGAAGGAGTCTTGCAAATTGTTCATGAGCACATGCACGTACAACCTATTTGCCATAATTTCATGCTATCAGTTGTCTATTCTACAATATAGAAGAGACAGAGAGCTTATGTTTTGGTGAAGTGCCTTTTACCCAATGTAGTAAAAGATTAGATTTGTAAATAAACTATGTTTCTCAAAAACCTAGCTTTTCACCACCTTTGCTGTCAGCAAGGAAGCTCAGATATGCAATTTGAAGCTAATTTCTTTAAATTTAAAAGACTATAGTACTAGACAAGAGGGGTTTCTCTGATGGTAAACAACCCCCACTTCCAACCGAGAGGTTGTGAGTTCGAGTCTCCCCAAGAGCAAGGTGGGAAGTTCTTGGAGGGAAGGATGCCGGGGGTCTATTTGGAAACAGCCTCTCTACCTCGGGGTAAGGTCTGCGTACATACTACCCTCCCCAGACCCCACTATGTGAGATTATACTGGGTTGTTGTTGTTGTTGTTAAAAGACTATAGTACTATGGGGAAGCAAGCAAGGAAGCAACTTTCTCTCCACTGACCTCTCAACATTGATTATTTATAAAAGCAGAAGAAAAAGAAAGCTGCCAAACCCATCATATGTATGATACAATATGCATAGGTTCCAGTTAGTATTTCCTTCTTTTTTACTTTCATGAACTTTGAGAAGCGAAACTGAGATGAGTTATTTCCTGCATGGTTTACATTTTACAACAGATGGCTGTTCTTGTCCTTTAAAACCACATTAAAAGTAAAAATCAAGAGAATTGCAAGTCATTTCTCCAAAGTACTTGGCAAAGATGGGAAATGGAAAGGTTCATCAAACTATAGAGAGGCGCCTTTTTGCCGAGGACAAGTAGTAAAGTTACGGACTCGAAAACAACACCAGCTTTTAGCATTTTCTTGTTTACACAAGGAGATAATGAAAATAGACTAGACATATTTTGCTAATACTATGAGACAACATACCAGATGATCAGGCTCGCCCAAAAAATCAAGACATTTTCTGAAGAAACTCGCACATCTAGACTTGTTTTCAGGAGACTGCAGTTAAGAAATTGCAGTATTAGCAACAGCTAATCAGAGGGTATCGCAGTATTGCAGTTTTACAAATTAACATGGTACCATTGAAAGTGAAAGCCTGTGAGCAATCCGGTACAATATCGTCCCAAGTGAAAGTAAGGGATCACTTCTCCCTCTATTGATTAGAGATGGCACAGAGCTAGAACTATCATCAGTGTCATCGGCAGGTCGGTTTTGAGGTATGACAGATAGATCAAAGAGTTGGATAGCATCTTCGCCCGCACTTTTGTATAGCTACAGAAATAAATGTAATGACAATTAACGCGACAATGAACAATGAAGAGCTAAAATACAGTATATATATATATATATATATATATATATAAGCACAATACCCAATATGCACCAGGATCTTGCTTGCAGTTCTCCTGCAGGAATCTCAATACTGAAAGCCCGTTTTGCTGAACAACATTTGGATGAAAAGCAGGAGTACCATCATCAGATATGCCCTTCAGGAGAAATATATCATCTGTTTTTAGGAGTTCATAGCCCTGAACAACACCGTCTTGATGATAACATATGGCCAACTCAGGAACACTAGCCATGACATTATCTAGCCATGCATCTAGCCATGTTAAAGGAGTGACCTGTCAAAATGTACAGATGGCAGTTGGACAAGTTGACAAGGATATGAGAGTGAGAAAGTTGGTTACTGTGTACCTGTCGTGAAACATCCCACAAGTGCAAGCTAACTGCAACATATTTGTCATTGCTGAAGATGAGTAAATCACTTCCTAGAAGCATACGGAAATTGTGAAACTGCCAAAATAGAACCCTCCGGAATCCATCATTACTAGCTCTTCTATACTTTTCAGACTCTTGCACTGAGTACCTCGACTTTTCTTTTACTTGTGAGACCTTGTTTCCAGCGCCCTGATCCTTAGTTTTCCTGTTCTTCTTTTTACCCCAAAAACAATCACCCTTTTTGAGCTCGTTATATGTGCACCGCGGGTTAGATTGTTCTTCCTGGGTAGAGGTTCCACTTTGCTCATAGGAAGTGCTTTCCTGAATTGGGCGATCAGAAGATTCAGGTGAACTTTCCCTTGATTCAAATTGCGGCTCCTTCGATGGTGTATGGGTTGGTGGACAATCACATGCCTCCATGCGAACTGAGTGCATAGCGAAATTTAGAAACAAAGACTGATCTGCACATTTAGGTGGGTTATTATTTCTTCTGATCAATTTCTCTCCCTCTTCAATGTCAGGCCTGCATTTGGCATTGCAGTTGAATCTCTTGTAAACTATATCCTCGTAAAACCACAAAAAGATTCTACTAGTAGAGATAATAAATGCCAAATTGTACACCAACATCAAGAAAAGTTTCACCCTCCGTAAGAAGTTTACTTTAACTGTTCTTGAAACAGAACTACTAGTCCATCTTAAACGATAATAGACTTGCTAAGGACCCTCGAAATTTTTTATATCTTTTTAAAGTTTTCTTACAAATACCAAAATATTTATTTGTTGCCTTTATCCATTGTTTATTTCACATAGCTTCCACCATCTCTTCCCAATTTGTTTCAATCCATTTTACTTGGATATCACTCCCTTCGAATTCCACTAGAGTATATTGGTTTTGCCTTTAGAGTTAGCGCGAATCGTTTGTCTTGTTGAGTGCGCATGTAGATCATATACTGACTTTGGTTTTTGAGGAGTAATATAGATATAGTTGTATTAGAAAGAGCAGATGCGGGTTCCAGACAAATTGTTCTTAGAGCACACCACAATTCAAAATTAGCATTTTAGGCAAGTACACATTATTCGGCAAGAACTAAAAGGAACAATGAATACTCAACTTAAAATGGAAGGAATATACACCATCAACAAGATGTAGAATCCAAACTTCTAAAAACAATTAACTTTGTACATATAACTATCAATTGAAAGCTTAACGAAAAAACTATTTATGCAAATTCAAATAATTAACTGATGGATTACTTTCAACATCACACTCTTAATCTTCAGTATCCGCTTTTATGAGCAGAATGCTTGGTCCATAGTGTTACCTCTTCCTCAGCTCAATCAGTTGCTCGGCCCTAAGACTCATCTATACTTAGGAATATATACTCCTTACTGTCCATGTAGTTCCAAATCAAGTTTCATGTGGCAAGATACATGGGTTTCATATAAGAGAACTAGATATTTCTATTGTCTATAAACAACATCATCTATCACAATTAGCTTCATAACAGAATAGTTTAAAGATTATGCATCAACAATGTTAATATTGGGCCCTGGAAATTCGGTTGATTCCCAGCAATTTTTTGTTAATAATAAAAAGTTACATCCTTTGTCCTAAGGAGAATTTCCAGTATTGCTTCCAACAATCAATTACATCAAAATTGGACTAAATATTAAGAATAATTTTCTAAGAATTTTTAAAAAAGGGAAAAAAACCAACTTATAGTACTTCTTATGAAACTTTTACATCTCTAAGTTTTATTTTCAAAAGATAGATTCATGTTTGTCTAATTTCACCCCAAAGGTCAGAAAGTGACGGTCAAAAAGCAAAATATTACAATTCAACAGGGGTAGAGCCATAACTGAAGAATGCTAGAATTTTTTGCAGGATTAAGTGAGGCGGAGGATTCTCTTACATGGAAAGGAGACAAAGGCTCTAAATTTACAGTCAAGGCAGCATACAACTATCTATCATCCAGAGGACACCCCAACTACCCTTGGCCTTGGAAAAAGATTTGGAAGATCAAAGCACCATTCAAAGTTATCTGCTTTTCATGGTTAGTGGTAAGAAAAGCCTGCCTCACTTTAGAAATTCTCCAAAGAAGAGGTATTCAGACCAGCTCTACATGTTTTCTATGTCAACAGGAAGATGAAACCAATGAGCATCTTTTCACCAGACAACTTTTGCAGCTCTTTATAGCATTAGATGGTATTGTTTGGGTAATGCCTAAAGACACCATTGGCCTGATATGCAGCTGGAACAGTATTAGGGGAAGAACCTCTCACAAGGAATGGTGGAAGATTGTTCCAGCTTGCATATGGTGGACAGTTTGGAAGGAGAGGAACGCAAGATGTTTTGAAGGCAAGAGCACTTCAACACAGAAAATCAAGAGTTCTTGTATTTCTCTTTTTCATTTTTGGTGTAAAGAACAGTTGATAGTTGGTGTAGAATCATTACTAGACCTTTTTGATTCTTTGTAAGATTTTCAGGGGCTGTACTTGTAAATATTAGATACCAACCCCGTCTTTTGGGTGCTGAAGAATATAACTGTTACCTTTTTTTAAAAAAAGAGCCATAACTGAAGAATTACTACTCAGAACTTCAACTAATAGAGGGACAACTGGATTGAAATTTGAAATTCAGAAAAAGTCTTGCGTGTTAGAAGAGCACATTACCCCGTGTTTAAAACTAGAGTCTGGCCAACACGATGTACTGCAACTGATAATCGAGCCTTGGAGTATGGAATCTTAAAGATTTGCTTCAAAATATCAGTCGGGGCAATGACATCGACCTCATCTCCATACTCCACCACACCTGATACAGCAAGAGCTTCACCTTTCCTTGCTAAATTTGATGTGTGTGTGCCACTCTCCCATAGTAAATCTGCAAGGTAAAGGAGAAGTTAATACCACTGTCACACTACAACAACGACTACATATTAAAACTTTTATAGACAATTAAAAATTTTAAACAAAATAAAAAGGGCAGTTGTGGGTTCGATATCCAAACGGACAAACATCGTCCTGTAAAACCAGGAAACCAATGATCTCATTTAAAGATGCTAACCAGCATAACAAAAAGTTAAAGGGGCACTTGTACTTGAGCAAAAGCAAATGTGACTTTTTCACAATTGCAAACAATCTCTTTTTTTTTGTGTGCGTGTGGCTATTGAACAGCTCTACGCATAAAAACGAAAAATAGAACATTGAACACAAGAACACTGTCCGATTCCCAAGGAATCACCAATCTCATAGTAGGCCCTCCCTAGTTCCAATTTAAAGGCCACCTCATTCAAACTATATCACTGCAGGCTCCATGGGTTTTATGTTTATTAATCATATTCCGTAAAGGTTCTGTATCTAAGCTCCTCATAGCCTTCAGACAATGAAATGATTAGTTCCCCTGCTCAAAAGCCAAACCCCAAAACTATTGTCTTGGGATCCACAAAGTAAGTATATTACTGATACCAGCAAAGGTTGGAGAAAGTACATACAAAAAAGTGACTGTACAGAGAGGGTAGAAAGCTAAGAAAATCTATAATGGCAGTAGACTCATTGACCTCAGCCATGTTGCTTGTTGCACCTAAAGTTAAGCAAACATACACATCTGTGTTTAAGATTAAGAATATTAACACTTATGTCATCAAAGATTTTAGCATTTTCTTCCTTGCTCGGATAGTCTTCCAAATTTTTGTAGGACGCTTTAGACATGCCCCTTTTTTCCTTGGTAACAGAAAGTCCAGCGAAGTGCAAGGAGAAACTTCTCAGATGCTCAAGGAACTAAAGAAGAAATATCAGATTTAACTAGAAACATTATAGCGGAGGAACAAAGGAATGATACTCTCAGCATCTTCTTCACAAAGTGTGCGTCTATTGCAAGTGAAATGCCTCTCTTCTAAAGGTTGTTTGGGGTAAGACATTTACTGCCAAAACCTATTATAACACTAGCCCACGTTTCAGTCTTTCCACCATCTTCTTACGGTTCAACAATTAAGCTCCCTTATAGTCTTTATTTTGGACAATTAACTAAACACAGTTATACTTCAAAGTCAAAAACTTCCCATTTAAAATAAAGGCGGACAAACATGCACTTTAACCACCTGGCACTCCAACCTTGGAGGCTCAAATATTAATTTCACCCAAAGCATTATGTTATTTTTATAGATTTTCAAGGAATACGACAGTGCCTCCAAGCCTAAGGAGTTCAAGCTCCAGGTGACGAATGGAGAAAACCTGGCACTGAAACTTAACACGTGGATTAACAGGTGAACAAACTCTGGAGTGAAAATAGCTTTTGATGGGTTACATACTCCATAGTTCTGTAAATATTTTCCTGATCTTTCCCCAGAGTTCTTCATTTTCTTTTCAAATAAATCTTCTTTTTGATGGTGGGGGTATGTAAAAATTTTTAATGTCAGTATACGGCTTTCTAATCCCTAAAACATCACCTCTGAGCAAACAGTTCAAAAAGAACGACTGAGTGACGGTGACACTAAGACTTGCACCTTGTTGCAGAAATTAAACCATAATCTTCTATTCATGAAGTTTGCCCAAGTTATGTGAACTCAGATTTAAGTAATCCGATCAGTCCTTCGACTGTATATTAACAGTACGAAACATATTAACAGTTAAAACAGTACAACACAAACTAAAAGAACAAGTTGCCTCTAAATGAGATAATAGAACTAACAGTCACTACCTGCACTGGTCCTTGATTGGATGGCCATTAATGGGAGTACCTTCTCTGGAATACTTGAAAGCAGTGGCAAAGTGTTGAGATCAGTCTCGATAGGAATCATCCGATACCTTGGAGCTCTAACCCTAAAAGTTTTTAGCAAAAAAAGGAACTCAATAAAGCAATTCAAGGTAATCCGAACACCCTCTCCGACACAGAGAACACTTGGAATTCAAATTCAAATAATACCCACATCATCACATGCACAAAACCAATTGGCTACTACCACAAAGGCTTCAAGTTTAAGATATCTCATCAATGTCATTCACAACCTCCACAACACATGAAAAGTTCAATATCAGAAAACTGCTTCGACATTGCCAACCTCTCAACCAGAACTGAAGTTACATAATAAGTACAATACAACAACAAAGACACTGCCTTATCAAAAAAACAAAAAAACAAAACAAAACAAAAACACATAGATACTGGTGCAACATAGAGTTGATCTTATAGATTATTGTAACTTGTCAATCATAGGTTCAAGATGTGAGATCTACCTCGTTACAAAAAGCCCCTTAGCATGAATACAAGGGAAAGGTTGTGCAGGCTATATGCCCCCACTACTCAGGGAGCACTCAGGCACACGTAACACTTCTTAAATTATACAACTAAAAGTTAATATCACATTTTGAAAAGTTTTTAACTCAAATGATCCCTTAAGTGCAAATAAAAAAAAAATGATCCCTTAAGTAGAGGGTTACTCTATTTCCATCCTACTTATATAATGTTTATCTAACAATCCTTCAAGTCAACATAAAACAGGGAGCACTTTTGGTCCACTTTAACAGACCCCTAACATATTCAATAAAAGTCAATGAGATTGACCGCACATGGTCCCTTAAGTTTGGCTGTTGGTCCAATGACATCTTTCTTATATTATACAACACCAAAAAAATAGTCTTTCACGTTTATAAAATGGGAGCATGTTACTCTAGCCTAATGGAAACCTAACCTTAAGTTATGAGTTTACTCCATTTCCATCCTTCTTATATAACACTAAACAAATATAATCCTCTAAGATTTTTAAATGTGGGTTCGTTCCCCACAGGCGAATTAAAAAAAAAAAAAAAAAGGTGAACATATTTGGTCATCTGCAAATAAAAACTTGGAAACAAAAGGAAGTGAAAGGTGGTGTACTTGGATTCAAAGAGATGATTATCAAGAGCAATGATGAACAACTCCTTATCATAGTAAAATTCAGTCATTTTTTCTGGTATTATTCAACATTGCAAATTTTATGTGCTTTAATCTGGTCAGTGTTTTACAAGGCAAAGGAGCAAAGTGTACCTATCAAAGGACAAGGCATGTTTGTCCCCAGGCATAGTGGGCGTACCCGATGAATTTTTAATTCAATATTTTTGAAAAATAAAAAAATTTGAAACATATAAAAATATATAGCTTATCGAGATTCAAGAATACGCTTAAAAAATTTCCGAGGATCAAAAGCAAATATGCATAAATATTGAGTTAACAACAACAACAACCACCCAGTGTAATCCCACAAATGGGGTTTGGGGAGGATAGTGAGTACACATACCTTACCCCTATCCCGAGGGAGTAGAGAGGTTGTTTCCAAAAAATTTCCTATTTTAGAATGCTTCAAAATGTTTGACGCCGTTCCTTTTCTATACAACTTTCACAAATTTCAACATCTCAAACTCACTAAAGTACATATATTTTCCCAATGAGACTTAACTTCTTTTTATGACCGAGAAATTGGCCCTGAGACAACCCTTAGGACCAACGGCAGCCTCCAAACTTGGGGATAATGGGCCCTCCCCTCTGCTGTTCTCTACTTAAATACAAGGCTTAGTTTGCACGGCTAAGTACCTCAACCTTTACCACTTGAACTAAGCCCTAGGGGCTTTCTCTATAAGACTAACTTATTTTTTAATTAACTTTAGTCTTTGGGCCAGCTTGCGCGTACCTCAACTAATTCCAAGGTTACATACGACCTCTCACCAGCATAGGTACTCAGTAACTCTAGCCACTTAACTTATCAACTATTACTTCAGTTCTTTCGTACAGTATCGCTAATATAATTATAAGTGACTACATCGTGTTGAATCAGATATCATCGGAGGCGGATCCAGAATTTCAAGAGGATGAGTGCACTATTGTGAAGAGGTGAATCTAGAAATATATTTGACTGGTTTAACTTTAGTCTCTTACCATGATCCACTATACTTTTAAAATTATAGGTTCAAAATTATATTTATTTTAAAAATTTAATAATTTTCACATATATATCTATACTCCGTACCGGAGACAAGACACTGTCAATTTCACTTGTAGAGATGCACCAATAATAAAATTGCACCATAATAGTCATTGAGCATGGGTTCACGCACGTATATTTAAGTAATTTTGAAGAAATATAATATTGTTATACATGATTTAGGAAGAGGAGTGAACCCATATCCCTCAACTTGGATACGCCTATGGATACCATCATATGGAATCAAAGAGCACAAACTAAATGCTAAACTGCAAAAGGAAAAAAAAAGACCAAATAAATACAATTTGAAGCTAAACAGAAGGAAGATACGTGCGTACCTTTCAGCGGAGGGTACAAGGGCAGAAGCGTTAAAATCATGGAATGCTTTATCTGTAGGAACAGGAATGGAACCACAGAGAAAGCCAACAGGTTTAGGGCGTGCAATTTCGAGTCTTCCTACACACTGTAACTCTCGGGAGCTTGACAATTGCTTCTCCATAGATAACAAAGAAGAAGCTAGGGTTTCTTCGATCTTCGCTCTGATCTTAGTGGAAGATGATCAGATTGTGTTGTGAGTTTATGTTCCAGAAGATTCGAATGGAAACAAGAAGAAATAGAGCTTGTCATGTAAAAAATTAGGGAGGTTATTGGGCAGAAGCAACGCCACTAGTTGATTTTCAGTAGAGGAAATGATTTGACAAAAAAAAAAAAAAAAAAAAAGAAGAGGAATTTTGATTCTTACAAAGAACCTATAGAAATAATAGTAACTCGTTTAGACATAAATCACTCTTCACTATTGTCTTTAATATTTACATTAAAAAATATCTGCGAGTGCTAATAAAGCTGAAACTGTTTACAAACATTAAAGTTTCAATAATTGAACTTCAATGAAATATTAAAATATTTGTTAGTGAATTTATTTTCAAGTGAATGTATATTCAAGTGAGGTTCTTAATTTTTTATACCACGATGTTGAGAGGAGGAAGAAGAAGAAACTAATATACTTTTCTATTGTATAATTTGTATTCAAGTAAATGTATAATCAATTAAGGTTCATTATGTTTTACCAGGATAATATTTCAAGTGATACATAAAATTTTGAGTGGTTATAGAGGGTAGTTTTCTGATTACTTTAAAGACCTAATTAATATAGAAGTCAAGCTTATCTCAAAAAAAAAAATTTTTTGGTGAGGGAAATCAGGAAGAAGAAAACTTTCATAAAAGCATTTGTTTAAGAAGCGTGTTGGGACTGATTAAGCAAAAGCTTTTTTTTTTATTATAATAACAAATATTTTCTAAAACAACAATCTATCTAAATACGTTTTTTTTTTCTTTTTCCAAAAAAATTTTCCAATAAAGCTACCCTAAATTATTTCTTACTGAGTTGTTCAAACATAATAGGCCATTAAAGTTCTGCGTGTTTGACGACAATGTATTATTTTGGCCGAAAGTCAAAACCCTTACTCCAATATGTTTGTGATATTTTTAAAAATTGGACAATTGTTTTTTCATATGGCATTCTTGCTTAAGAAATTGAAGACGATTGTTGTACACTTGTCATACTTTAAACACTTCACTTAAAGGTTATAAATAAGCCTTCAAAATAGCCATTAATTATTAGCATTTCCCTTTGCCTTTTTCGTTCCCCTTCGACTTTTTTCCTTTCCTCCAAACTTTTGTAGCATGCTTTATTTGTTTCCCTCTTTTAAATAGCTAAATTTGTAATTTAATATGTTATTGATTCTTGTATCCTCCTAAATAGAGGTGGGTTTGTTTAATTTTAAAGAGATATTTCACATTGCTGAAATAACTTTTTAGGACAATCCTAGCACAATTCAAGTCAATCCGTGTATTTATTTATATTAATATTGCAGTGTTATTATTGAAATTCTTGCTCTCAATTTCCTACCATCTAAAAAACTTTAGCAAATAACACTGATACTAAAAATACTATCAATATTGGTGCTTCCTCCGCTGCCCCAGCCCCAGTTGTACTGCTATATGCCGCGCCATTTCCATATGTGTCAAATATTAAAATTTTCGCAAATAAAAATTTCAAGCATTGACAATAACGTATTTTCTCACTGTTTGATGTCCATGGTGTCGCACATGCACTGCTGCATACACAACCTAGTCAAGACGCGAATAATAAAATATTAAAATCATGGCAACACGCCAACAAGGTATGATGGCATACTATATTGCAAACCATTTCTACTGAACTGTTTGACGTGTACTGCAATTATAAGGAAGCAAAAGCTATTTGGAAAGCCTTAATCAAAAAATCCACTGCTGAAGATGCTACAAAACAAAAATTTATAGTAGAAAATTTTTATCAGTGGCAGATGAGAGATGATAAAGAGATAATCATGCAAATCAACGAGTATCAAAAATTACTCGAAGACTTGAAGTATGAGGGATTGTCATTACCAGAAAATTTTGTTGCTGGAGTGTTAATTGAGAAGTTGTCTGGCTCAAGGAGTGGCTACAAAAATAGCCTAAAACACAAACAAAAAAATTTCAGCGTTGAGGAAATTGTGACTCACATCCTAATTGAAGATTCCAACAGAAAAGAATCTTCCAAAAGTAAGATGACAACTCTTAAAGTAAACTTAGTGCAAAGCAACAACAACAATCGCAAAAAGTGCGAGAATAAGTCTCAAAGTTACAAGCCTAAAAATCCTAACCTTAAAAGAAAAAAGGCTCTTGTTTTGCTTGTGAAAAATCATACCATCATGCATCATAGTACAGGTACAAAGCAGGAAATGACAAAGGAAAAACCAATACTCCTAAGGCAAACTTATAGAAAGTGATATTATTGCAGCTGTCATTCCTCAAGTAAACATTGTAGCACATACAAAAGAATGGGTGGTAGACTCTGGGGCTATTTGACATATTTGTACAAATCGATAAGCATTTTTCTCTTATACTCCTGTAGAGGATAATAGAGAAGAGGTCTACCTTGGAGACTCAAGTACTATAAAAATCTTGAGTAAGGGTAAAGTTCTCTTGAAACTTACTTCGGGAAAACTTTAGCCCTTGTTGGTGTACTGCATGTTCCTACTATGAGGGCAAACTTGATCTCTGTATCCTTATTGGAAAGAGCTAGAGTGAAAGTGTCATTTGAATTTGATAAGATTATAATGACCAAAAATAATATATTTGTCGAAAAGGGCTATTGCAACCAAGGACTCTTTATACTTAATATTTTACCAATGGAAATTCACATGCTTCTTCTTATATGGTTGAGTCTATTTCTTTATGGCATGCTAGCTAGACTAGGACATGTAATATCACGTACATAAAAATTGCAGTTACTAGGATTAATATCTGGCTTAGACTAAAAAAATATAGACAACTGTGAAATATGTGCTGAAGCTAAACGTGCTAGAAAGACTTATTTTTCTGAAAATAGAGAAACTGAATTGTTATCCTTGATTCACAGTGATTTAGGCGATTTAAAGCAGACTATGGCTAGAGGTAGTAAAAGGTGTTATGTGATATTTATTGATAATTTTTCTAGATATACTAAGTTGTATTTGCTTAGAAATAAAAATGATGCCTTTAATGCTTTTATTTCTTATAAAACTGATATTGAAAATCAACTTAGTTGAAAACAAGAGAATTAGATTTGATACAGGTGGAGAATATTTATCTTTAAATGATTTTTATGAAAAAAATAAAATCATTCGTGAAGTAACTCCGCCTTATTCACCCGAGTCAAATGGAGTAGCTGAAAGAAAAAATAGAACATTAAAAGAAATGATGAACTCTATGTTAGTTCTAATGCTCCTGATAATTATGAGTTGAAGTTTTTTTATTGCATGTCACTTACAAAATAGAATAACACATAGAAGAACTGGCAAAACTCTGTATGAATTGTAGAGGGGTTATAAACCTAACTTGAAATATTTAAAAGTATGGGGGAACTTTGCTAAAGTTATCTTGCCTGAATCTAACAAGAGAAAAATAGGTTATACAACTGCTGATTGCATGCTTTTTGGATATGCCGAACATAGTGTTGCATATAGATTTCTTATTTCAAAAAGTGATGTGCTTGATTGTAATACTATAATTGAAACAAAAATGTTGAGTTCTTTAAATATATTTATTATTGTCTGATAAAATCTCCCATAAATCTGTTGAAACAAATAATAAAATTGCCTCTAACGAGGAACTAAGAAGGAGCAAAAGGCCTAAGAAAGAATATTTTTCTTATAAAAATGAATTCCAAATTTTCTTGTTGATAATGAACCATCAAATGATTTTGAAGTTATATCTTCTTCAGAAGTTAATTATTGAAAAAAGGCAATAAAAGTTGAAATCGATTCTATTTTAAAAAATAATACATGGATTTTAATTGATTTAGCTCTTAGCGAAAGCTTATTGGTTGTAATGGATTTCAAAAGGAAATTTAATCCTGATGGATTTTTAGATAAATATAAAGCTCGATTAGCAGCAAAAAAAATTTTCTCAAAAATAAAATATAGGTATTTTTATATATTTGCACTAGTGACTAGAATTTCTTCTATTCGAGTTTTAATTATCTTAACTTAAATCCGTAAGCTTTTTATCCACCAATGGATGTCACAATTGCTTTTCTAAATGGTGATTTAGAAGAACAAAATTTATATGGTTCAGCCTGAAGGCTGTGTCATTCTTGGACAAGAAAATAAAGCTTGTAAATTCATTAAATCTCTTTATGGCCTTAAACAAACTCCTAAGTAGTGGTATGAGCAATTTGAATAAGCCTTGCTGAAAGACGGTTTTTACTCAGTTGAGGTTAATAAATGTGGTAATACTAAAGTGGTAAAAAATAATTATGTGATAATATGTCTGTATGCTGATGACATCCTTATATTTGGTACAAGTTTAAATATCGTGTAAAGTACCAAATTATTTTTATCCGCTAATTTTGATATGAAAAATCTTAATGATGTAAATACAATATTGGGAGTTAAAATTATAAAGAGTGAAAATGTAATAATGTTGTCACAAGAACATTGTGTTGGGAGACTTCTTAAGAAATTTAAATATTTTAATGTCACATCTGTGAGCACTTCTCTTGATGCTAACTTTTAGTTGAAAGAAAATAATGGTGACCCAGCTGCTCAGTCTAAATATGCTTAGATTATTGAGAGTCTTATGCATTTAATTAATTTTACCAGGTCTGGTATAGCCTATATTGTATGTAGACTGAGTAGATATATTCATAATCCCAACAGAGAACATTGGTCTATATTAGCTAGACTAATGGAATATTTGAGAGGAACCATGAAATATGGTATCCTATATAGTAGATTTTCTTCTATTTTAGAAGGGTATAGTGATGCAAACTGGATCTCTGATTCAGATAAGACAAATCCACTATGTACTCACTCTTGGTGGTGGTGCAATATCGTGAAAATAAGATAAACAGACGATCATTGCTAGATTAACTATGGAATCAGAGTTTGTAGCTCTGGAATTAGCTGGTTCTGAGGCTGAGTAGCTAAGAAATTTCTTAACTAATACTATTCCTTTGATAAAAGACGTATTGCCTCATATGTCTATAAATCGTGATTGCCAACCGGCAATAGTATAGCAAAGAATAAGTCTTACAATTATAAAAGTATACACATAAAATTGAGACATGATGTCATAAAGCAATTATTGAGAGATGGAATAATTTTCATTGATTATGCAAAGTCAAAAATTAATTTGGTCGATCCTCTAACTATACTAGGGAAGAAAATTAATTATGAAAACCTCAAAAGAGATAGGTTTAAGGACGACATGTTGTCAATAGAGATGGTAACCCAACCTATGTGATTAGAGATCTTATGAAGTAGGTTCATATGGGTAATAACAAGTCGATATTGGCACTGAAGCGCTAAAGGATAATGCTTAACTGCTACTAATTGAGAGGATGAGTTATAAATCTTAATGAAATTCATAGTCCTTATGGATGGTGTATTTAAAAGTAGTATACACTTGATGAATTCACATATATGAGAGTGGAGTGGGGCCACTCCTATGAGATTTTGACCTAGTCTCTAGATCTCTCATGAATAACCAGGAAGGAGCATGACCTAGTGGCGCAAAACCACGTTGAACAACAAAATTGTGAGGGTCGAAATGTTATTGATAAAATCTCTGACTTACAATAAGAATTAGTGGTTCATAGAAATATTATATTTCACCAGTAGTTTTGTGAGTTAAGTTTTATTGGTCTAAGTTTGGTTCATAGTCCAAAAGATATCAAACCTATTACATTTGGACCACATAAATCCTCTTTGTATGAATTTTTGAAAATATATGAGGGAACTATTGTGATATTTCCAAAAATTGGACAAATGTCCTTCCATATGCCATTCTTGCATGAAAAATTGAAGATAAGTGATGTACACCTGTCATGCTCTAAGCTTCACTTAAAGGCTATAAATAGGCCTTCAAAATAGCCATCAATCATTAATATTTTCCTTTGCCTTTTTCGTTCCTCTTCAGCTTCTTTTTCTTTCATCCTTAAACTTGTGTAGTCTACTTTCCTTGTTCCCCTCTTTTAAATAGATGGGTTTGTAATTTAATATTTTGTTGATTCATGTATCCTCCTAAATAGAGGTAGGCTTGTTTAATTTAGGAGAGACATTTCACACTGCTGAAATAATTTCTTAGGACAATGCCCAGCACGACTTGAGCCAATCGGTATATTTATTTATATTAATATTACAGTGTTATAATTGAAATTACTGCTCTCAATTTCTTACAAAATATTGCATGGCAACTAAGGTAGGATTTAGGTTTTTAGAGCTGCCAATAATATTATCTCAATCATCAAAATGAAGTACATGCTATTAGTTCCAAGTGCGCCTAATTAAGTAGGTGTTTGGACATAAAAATTAGTTAATTTTTGAAAAAAAAAAATTTGGAGCTAAGTCAAAAAATGATATTTAGAATTTGAAATTATGTTTGGACATACATTTCACTTGAAAAAATATTGCCATTTTGTGATTGGAGAAAGACAAAATTAAAAATTTTGAAAAATGGATTTTTTGATTTTGTTTTTTCAAAAACTTCCAAAATTTTATGGATAAATCTATATTTTTTAAAAGAAATTAAAAATAATATGAACAAACGGGTCCTAAATAACTTGACACAAGAAGGAAAGTTTTGGTTAATGACCTAATTATTTAACCAAAAAATGAAATTTAGGTTAAAGAGTAAATTTAAAAAAACTCGGGTTTCTAATAATCAAGAGAATATATGAAAGAAAGTAATTTGGCTAGCAATAGTATAATTAGAAGAAAAGCAAGTAAACCAAAATATTCATATGGTATTTCGTGTCCCTACAATTAATCAGTTATCTCCCTTTTTATAGCTACCTTGGAAATATGCGTTTTACCTCTGTCATAATAAGGCTATTATGGACAATTAAAGATATTGAATGCTACGTTACATAATTATTATATTTAATACAAATTCTCTAGTGTTTTCAGTATTTAATGCTCATTAAGTACTGTATCTGTACTTTCATAGATTGTCATATTCATTCCCCTGGATTCTTGGACCTAAATGACTTATATAGGTATGAGCGCTGAGTCCTTTGAATAACCGTCCGTGCCTCTTCCTTTGCCTTTATTCGTATCTGTTGCAACTCGTGCCTCTTTTCCAATTATAACTCTTTGACCAGTCTACGTGTCTTGACACATCATCTTTATATGTAAAGTCAGTTTTCTCCAATACATATAGTCCCCCCACTTTTCATTTATTCATCATTTGAATATTTGGGAAATGAATTTCATTAAACGGGAATTTTTATCACCATTAATGTTGTGACAAAATTGACGCTTCAATTGTCACTTTCATTTAATGCTCTTCACATATGTTACTTTTTCATTAGTTCTGCAGTTTTGCTGCCTTTTTAAGTTTTTTTACTGCTCCACTATTCAAAAACGTTAGATATCATTATTATGGTCCTTTCATTATTGCACTTTTTCCTTTGGCGGTTGCTTATCAATATAAATATGACTTCCTTCTTTGTCTTTACCACATAAAGTTTACTGAATATTTAATTTCTCAAATCTCTGTTTGCTTCTTCCTCGTATCATCCTTCTTCACTATGTCTTTATCAAACCCTAACCCTATGAGAGTTCTCATAGTTGATATCTTCCCAAATGCCCCCATTAGGAGTAGAATGGGAGGTAGGCTTCGTAGTTTAGGGTCTGTTCGCGGTTCTTCTATTCCTTCACCTAGTTCTGGCCCTTCTTCTAGAACTAGAGGTTCACTTTCAGAAAAATCTTCTTCAAGAGGTAAAGAACCTTTGGAACCTCTTTGTGAGCCTCTAGCAGAAAAGATAGTCCATACAGAACTATCTTTTTATCATGACAGAGAATCTCTTAGGAATCAAGTTTCTGCTTTAGATCGTGTTGATATCTATCCCACTCAAATTACAGAAGGTTTGATTTCTATAGTTCGTAGAGACTGCCATTGGAGTAATGACTTTCCTATCATTATCCCTAATCAAAATCAAAGAATCACCTCTTACATAACCGAGTTTTATTTTGTCTATACATACTATCGACGCCCCTTTTTTCCATCGCGGACGGGAGTCCGGAACCGAGTATATGATATTATGGGAGGACAAATCTTATTCCCTTGAGAGAATCGGGTTTTTGGAATTTGGGGAGTTGTCACTTAATGATTATAGTGCATTAGGACACTTTTAAATGAAAGAATTGAGAAGAAGAACCAGAGTTGGGTAAGGGCTTGAGATTATCTCGAGGGGAAGGTGTTAGGCACCCCTCAAGATCCACTAATGTGGTTCGCCATACTATAATTGTGACTTTAGAAGGTAGAAAAAACAAATAAGGTTTCACATAATAACTGCAAGTAAGTTCAAAGTTTTAAAAGAATAAAAGAGAGAGAGAGATATTTTTAGAAAGTTAGTTAAAAGAAACATTATAAATAAAGGGAAAGAGGTCCTAGGTTTATATGTAATATGGATCACTTCAATGCAATACCCAGCAATCACTCCTCAAAAGTGGGGTCACACGTGATATTGGCGCATTGGTCATCATCTACATATTTTACCATCCCGCCCCGTTGAGGTATTAAAGCGCGATTAGTATCGTTTACTTATTGCATGCTAGTATCCATCAGAATCCTATCAGTTCCGGGATATTAGGACTTCTAATCCTAAAAGGGAAGAAAGGGATGGGGCCTTTATGGAATTTAAAGGATAAAATTCTAGTTCGACATTCAAAACAGGTACCAAATAGAAGAAAGAAAAAAAAATAAATAAGGCTCAAATAAACCACGTGAAATAAGGTAATCACGTAGTTTAACATGCCTTGGCAAATAATGATTTTGTCATAGATTAAAATTAATCAGTGAGCGGACTAGTTCAACATATATATTTTGACAGAAAGTCTGCTTTAGGCAACTCAGATACAATTTTGAGAGATTAAGGCAGTGAATTAATACGAGTTGATTTAAGAAAGTATTGGTTTTAGAAGATGACTATGTATAAGAGTTTTGAAGGAAAAGGTAGCTGCAGACGTTTAGAAACTAGTTCAAAAGGGAAAACAAACTGCCTACTTGCGGTTAAAAACAAAAAGAAAAGTTTTGAAAATTCCAGAAGAGACAGAGTTATCTAATGAAAAGTGTGAGTTGCGGAACTGACTTAAAACGACGAGTTAAAAAGACAGGAATTGAGTTGGAAAACATGTTTAGGCAGAATATTAGAAAGAAGTAGTTTCAGAAAAGATATGTCAGTTAAAGAAATAGATTTTAGGGAAAAGTATACACTGATTTGAGACGAGTTTTATTAGAGACTACATTTTGGAAAAACATATACTGACTTAGGCGTATAAGAACCGGATAATCAATTGCTACTGCTTTTAAACAAGCGAAGTGAGTTTGATTCAAGAGAAGCTCCTATAGACATGATATCTACAAGTTATTGATTACAAAACTTGTTAATAAATTTGTGGACGGATGCTTGTTGAATTAGTCCTAAAGTTTGTCTAATGTCATGCATATGCACATCCTATAGGCATGACAATTATAAATTTGCAGAAAATTAACTCCTATAGGCAGGATTTCTATATGCATAATTGTAGAAAGTGATCGTTAAGTCCTATAGACATGTTTTCTATGTGATTAAAACGATCCTATAGGCAGGATCTCTAGATGGTTAAATAATAAAGTTTTAAGATCATGATTTCTACCCTTTTGATGCAAGAAAGTAAAGACCCATCCCACATCCCTTTAATATACTCCCCGAGTTTATACAAGTTATTACAACAGCAATACCAACTACCCAGTATAGTCCCACAAAGTGGGGTCTGGGGAGGGTAATATGTAGACGAGCCTTACCCTTACCCGAAAGGGCAGAGGCTGTTTCCAATCGACCCTCCGCTCAGTGAAGGAAAGGAAAAACAGAAAACAAAAACAAAAGAGCATTATTAACTCCAGTAGAAATAGCGTAAATAATTATATAAACATAAGAGCCATAAATAAAATAGCATGCAATAATATCATACAGTAACTACCATAAATAACTACCATAAGGGAGACACTCCAAAACACAAATCATCTATGGATAGCTCTGCCAAGCCTCACCCAACCCCGGGTGAGGAGTACAAAAAACTCTAGAAGCCCCTATCCTACAACCCTGATACTAGACCCCCAGACATTCCTGTCAAGAGTCATGTCCTCGGAAACCCGCATTCTAGCCATGTCATGCCTAACACTTCTTCCCAATACCTCTTGGGCCTCCCTCTGCCTCGCCGAACGCCGACAATCGCCAGGCGCTCACAACTCCTCACCGGGGCATCAGGACTTCTCCTCCGTACATGCCCGAACCACCTCAGCCTTGCCTCTCGCATCTTCTCATTCACCGGGGCCACCCCCACCTTCTCTCGAATAACTTCATTCTTAATCTTATCTAACCTGGTGAGCTCGCACATCCACCTGAGCATCCTCATCTCCGCAACCTGCATTCTCTGACCATGAGAGTTCTTCACTGGCCAACACTCTGCCCCATACAACATTGCACGTCTAACCACAACACTATAAAATTTCCCCTTGAGTTTCTGTGGAATTTTCTTGTCACACAGGACTCCTGATGCAAGCCTCCACTTTGACCACCCCGCTCCTATACGATGAGTGACGTCTCCGTCAATCTCTCCGCCCCCCTGAATCATCGACCCAAGATATCTGACACTGTCCCTCTTGGCGATGACCTGAGATCCAATCAGCACGTACCTGCCTACTTCACTCGGCTCAGCGCTAAACTTGCACTCCAGGTATTCAGTCTTAGATCTGCTTATTTTGAATCCCTTAGACTCGAGAGTCTATCTCCATACCTCTAACCTCTCAATAACATCGACCCTCGTCTCATCTATCAAGACTATGTCATCAGCAAATAACATACACCAAGGCACATCCCCTTGAATATGTTGGGTTAGAGCATCCATCACCAAGGCAAACAAGAGAGGGCTAAGCGTCGATCCTTGATGGAGCCCCATAACCACTGAATAATGGTCTGAGTCGCCACCCACCGTCCTAACCCTAGTCTTAGCTCTATCGTACATGTCCTTGATTACTCTGATGTAGACTTCCGACACGCTCTTCTCCTCCAAGCACCTCCATAGCACCTCCCTTGGGACCTTGTCATACGCCTTCTCCTAGTCGATAAGCACCATGTGCAGGTCCTTCTTCTTATCCCTGAACTGCTCCATCAGCCGCCTGACAAGGTGGATAGCTTCTATAGTGGAGCGACCCGGCATGAAACCAAACTGGTTCACAGATATAGATGTCATATCCCTCACCCTCGCCTCGATCACCCGCTCCCAGACCTTCATGGTGTGACTTATTAATTTGATACCCCTATAATTTTTGCAGCACTGGATGTCCCCTTTGTTCTTGTACAAGGGCACTACTGTACTCCACCTCCACTCATCAGGCATCCTTTTGGTCCTGAAGATCGCATTGAACAACCTGGAGAGCCACTCCACTCCTGACCTACCCATGCACTTCCAGAACTCCACCGGGATCTCGTCAGGCCCGGTCGCTCGACCCCTACACATGCTACGCAAATCCCCCATGACCTCCTCCGCCCTAATGCGCCTGCAGTACCCAAGGTCTTATACAAGTTATTACAAACCAGAAATATAGAAAAATACATCATAAGCTAACAGCTAGATTCGAGCACCCTAATTCAACCTTAATGTCTAATAATATATGGTTGAACCACTTCCGGGATCCAGATTTCCAAAGGCTTCTCTTTATGCAGGGTGTTTCAAAGTTCAAGGAATCTTTGGGTTTCCCGGCATTGCTTACACCAAGATACAATTAGAATAGAAATAGTGCAGTGTGGAAGAGCCAGCTCTCAAGCATCCAAGTTCAGAGGGAGCTCAGGGGGTCCCAAAGCATGGCTTGCAAGAGAGGGGCAGAACTTAATAGCCAAGAGTAAGTGCAAAATGAAAGAGGGATTGGGGAGCCATGACAGGCGGTGGCCATACCTAGCACAAAGTAGGCTGGCACACCCCTGATCACCTGCTTGGTCAAACACATTAAGACTAGACCCTTGAAGGTCAGACCAGGGTCTGGACAGTGATTAGGACACTGCCAGACCCAAGTCTAAAGCTCAAAAACACATAAAGGGGGAAAGGGAATGGGAAATGATTGAGTTTGGGATTCAAAGAATCCAATCCAGAAGCATGGACAATAATATTAGAGTGTTTGTCACACCTCCTTTTTCCGGCACCCGCGGGGGCGCAAGGGAGTTTTTCCAATTAAAGGACAATCAAAATAGGATTTGTTTATTTAATTTAGAGTCAACACTTGGGAGATTTATGGTGTCTTTAGTCACCGGTTTAATCCTGAATCGAGGAAAATAATAAATCTGTTTAACAGTACGCAAACCAGCAATCTGAATAAGGAATTCTGTTTGCCCGGGAGAAAGTGTTAGGCATTTCCGAATTTCGTGATTCTAGCACGGTCGTTCAACTGTCATATTCGGTATAATTATCCAATTTTTACGATTATGATCTTAAAGGCAAATTTTAACTTTGAACCGCTTTTATCATTATTATTATTGTTACTATTTTACAGAGAATTCCAACATTGTGAAAACATATCTCCCGTGGTCTTCGACACATTTTGACTCTGTCGAGATTTGGATTTGGGTCGCATAAATACACACCCGAGTTTAGGAAGGTAAGATTAATTAAGGCGTGTCCTAAAGAGACTAACGTGTCGTTATTTTTGGAAAAGGGCGCGAAAATTCGCTAAGCGAACAACTCCGAAATCTATCCAATTGTGATATCCTTTTATTGAGGGCCCCGCGATTGTAATTTACTGTGGCGAGGCACGCCTCCTTTATTTTAAGGATATCCTAAAGTGACTACATTTCTATTTAAATTCGCCTTTAAAATAAAGAAAGAAAAATCTCAATTAATTACGAGCTTAAAAGCAAAATAAAAGCGTAACACACTAATGGCTAGATTAAGGCAAATATTAGTGGAAAAGAAAATAAAAAAAGATAAATTCGAAATTATAATAAAATAAAAAAATTCGAAATTATTAATAAACTAAAAAAATTCGACAACTAATATTCAAAAGCAATCAATTATAGCTAGTTTAAAACTCACATTTTTATATAAAAACTATTAAGTTTAATTATTCGCAACTATTTGCAACTAGATTTAACCATAACTATTAAAGCTTAAAAAAATTATTAAACTTAAATATTAACTCATATTTCTCAAATTCACGCCTATGGATTAATGTTCCTAGCCTTGCTAGGTAGAATCATACTTCAAATACGTCAAATCTACTGATTCTATTATTAATCAAATATGTTTCTCTGAAATTCGCGGATCTTCGTTACTAACAAGATTCAAAGATCATCCACCTCAAGATGTTTCTATTCTAATTTTTACAAATTTAAATCCGGATTTTTACGTATCAGTTAAATTAATTTGAAAAGAAAGAGATCACGAATTACTTTATTTTAAATATGAGAACTAGTAAAGGTGAAGCTTAGTTATGAGATTCTTGCAAACATACGCCCTATAGTTCAATAATCTAACAACTTGCTCAAATTAAGCAAAAATATTGTATTGACTAATATTCATGCCATTTCAAGGATTTTAGTTTCGTAATCCAATGGGAAACGGTCTCAATTAGCATACCTCTACCATTCGTATAGCAGGAAAATATATAATAAATATTTAACTACAATACAAATATACTATAACTAAATGCATATATTTCTGCCATTTCATTTCATGTTCAAGGTGTACATCAAAGTGATTCAAAATAATTTACCTGGTATTGGAATACAAAGAAGAGGAAGATCACTAGGCAGAAATAGCAGCACACACACGACAACAGCAGTTCAACCACACGGAGTAGCCCAGTATTAGCTAGAATAGCAGAAAAACCGGGAGACAGACCGACAAAGAAGTATCCAGTTGCCAAAAAAGTAACTTATGATTTTTATCACTCAAGAAAAAAATGAAGCTTGAAACTTTAATGAACAATAGTAGTTTGATGCTAATTGTTAACAGTGAGGAAGACCAGATTTTTCTTTAATTTCTAACTTTCAAAAACTCCCAGAGTTCTTAAGATTCAGAAGTCTTTTTCCTTTCTTCCCTCTAGTACTGAAAAATATTTCTCCAAAATTCTCTCCCCTTAAGTGTCAAATGACTCTTATTTATATCTAATAAACAAGACTCTCTCCACTATTCTTTTAACTATTAACCATACTATTTCTGATTTCAATTAAGCAAAAAGTAGTCAACATGGACCCCACAGTCCTCTCTTTTTCAATGGTCAAAGAAGACCATATTACTACCCCTATTTACAAAATTATGTCTTGTCCCCCATTAAATTATTAATAATACTTTAGTATTGTGGACAAAACACTTAAATTAAATAATTTGTCCAAATTTTCAATTCCAAAAATACCCCCGAAATTACTGAAAATCACTATTTTGCCCCTGTTAACTATAACCAATTCACCTAAATCAATTAACCAAAATATAGCAACTATAACCAATTATTAATCAAATTCAATCAACCAATTCAAATTATATGATGAACAACCAAGAACCAACTAAAAATTACAACATTTTTAACAACAAACATATATTCAGATATAACAATAATAACAAACGACTAAATTCAAATAACTAAACTCAGATTCAAGTTAAACTTAACAGAATCATAAAATAAATTCAACTCGCTAAATTAAATTATCAATTGAACTTCAAATTAAATCTAACTATTGCAACCAAGATGAAAGATTTATTAAACTAACACACTTTTATATTAAAACTAAATTGATTTAAATGAAAAACAAACTGAAGAAATAAACAAGAAAATAATCAAACATATACTGATTTTAGATCCGAAAATATCAAACAAAATACAGATAAAATGATACTTAACCCAAATAACATAATCGGAACAACGACGAACTCGAACAGACATAAATCTGCCCGGAAAGTTTAGAACTCGAAATAACTCGAATCTACCCGGAATCTCAACAACGATCTTTACAAATTCGCGACCAACTATGCAATGATCATACTATATATGTATATACATATATGTGTGTGTGGACGTGGGTGGGGGTTTGGACGTCGGGGAAGGAGGGGCTGTCATGGTGGTCGTTACTTGGACGAAGCGGGCTGGAGGTTTGGACGTTGCAACTGTCCGGCGTCTGCTCGACGAGGTGATGGGCTGTTGGTTTGATTTTTCCAGCGATGAGGCTGGGCGATGTGGCAGGGCTGGTTTAATGGTGGTTTACAGCAGTAGGGTGGTCGTTTGGGACGGTGGTTCACGATAAAAAAAGGGTGGTTGTTTTGGATGATGGTTCATGGTAAAAGAAAAGGGTGGTCATTTGGGACGATGGTTCATGGTGGTCCGGCGTGATAGCGGGGAAGAAGGGGGCTGCCATGGGTGTGGCGTGAGGAAGATGAAGAGAGGGGGGGGGGGGTCTTAAGGTGGTAGGTGGATAGGGGGGGGGTCTTTGCTCTCTTAGAGTTTTAGAGTTTTTTGAAAAAAATGGAAAATGAAAAAAGGGAAGGTGGGTTAGGTCAGATTGGGGGTGGATTGGGGATGGGTCAGGGGGTTTTGGATTGGGTAGAGGTGTTTTGGGGTGTATTTAGTTTGGGCTTGAAGATTAACAGTGAATTTGGCCCAATTCTGATTTCCTTCTCTGTTTTTGTTCTCTTTTTTCTTTTACCAATTAATAAAACAAAAATGCTAAGATTAAATTATAAAACCCAACATTATCATAAGATACTAATTGACTTCTAATAACAATTATCACATAAATCTAAATAACAATTAAAGCACAATCACACAATTTGGACATTAAATGCTAAAAATGCAAATGATGCATATTTTTGTGATTTTCATTTTGTAAAACAAACTTAATTACTCCTAATTGTAGAATTAAATCCTACATGCAAGTGCGACATATTTTTGTAGTTTTTATTAATTTAACAAATAAACATGCAAAGGTAAATGCAAACAATACAAAAAATGACACAAAATTCACAAAATTTGCAAGCAAGATAAAAATTGTTTTATTTTGAATTTTATGGAAGCGATATAGGGCAAAAATCACGTGCTCACAACTGCCTATCTTTTTCCAAAAACACGAAGAGTTTTCGTGCAAAGATAAAGTGAGCGAATACGAGCGATTTTTGCCCGTTTGAGCACTCCTTGTGAAGCATTTTTTGAAAGATTTAACCGTACCTTTGCTTCAAAAGTTTCCTGTCGGCCTGTGTTTCCTCCACAGATTGTTGGGGATGACACTGGGCTTTTGCCTTTTCTGAACACAAGCTCCCTCATTTCGTTTTGTCTGCCGAGGATACTACTTCCTTCGTTAAAGCTCGTTATGCTTGGGATTTCCCTTGTAGCCTTATGTATTATTGGCTTCTGATTTTATCTTGAAATATATTCCTCTTTTCTGCAGACGGGCTCATGACTTTCTCAACATCAACTTCAAACTAAACACCTCCATTCTCCAGGAGGGCTCCTGAGTTCATCAATAATTTAAAAATAATTCAGCCTTCATTCTCCAAGCGGGCTCCTGACTTCTCCAGCTTAGAATTTAATAATCTCCATTCTACAGGCGGGCTCCTGACTTCTTCAACTTAAAATACAACAACCTCTATTCTACAGGCGGGCTCCTGACTTCTTCATATTAAAAATATAACAACCTCCATTCTACAGGCGGGCTCCTGACTTCTTCAACTTAAAATATAATAACTTCCATTCTATAGGCGGGCTCCTAACTTCTACTTCTACTTAAATATAATAACCTCCATTCTACAGGCAGGATACTGACATCTCAAACTTAAAATAATAACAACCTCCATTCTACAGACGGGATCCTGACTTCCTCAACTATAAAATATAACAACCTTCATTCTACAGGCGGGCTCCTGACTTCTTCACTTTGAAAATATAACAACCTCCATTCTACAGGCGGGCTCACGACTTCTTCAATTTAAAATTGCAACAACCTCTATTCTACAGGCGGGCTCCTGATTTCTTCAATTTAAAAATATAACCAACCCCATCCACAGGCGGACTCCTCACTTCAACAGCGACTTAAAATTTAGCAACCTCCATTCTACAGGCGGGCTCCTGACTTCTACTTCTTAAATAATAACAACCTCCATTTTACAGGCGGGCTCCTGACTGCAACAACTTAAATATACAACCTCCATTCTACAGGTGGGCTCCTGACATCTCAAAGTTAATATAGGACAACCTCTATTTTACAGGCGGGCTCCTAACTTCTACTTCAACTTAAATATAACAACCTCCATTCTATAGGCGGGCTCCTAACATCTCAAACTTAATATAGGACAACCTCTATTTTACAGGAGGGCTCTTGACTTCTACTTCAACTTAAATATAACAACCTCCATTCTACAGGCGGGCTCCTGACATCTCAAACTTAATATAGGACAACCTCTATTTTACAGGCGGACTCCTGACTTCTACTTCAACTTAAAAATATAACAACCTCTATTCTACAGGCGGGCTCCTGACTGCGACAACATAAAAGATAACAACCTTCATTCTATAGGCAGGCTCCTGACTTCCTCAACTTTAAATATAACAACCTCTATTCTACAGGCGGGCTCCTGACTTAACAACCTCCATTCTACATGCGGGCTCCTGACTCCTACTTCAACTTAAATATAACAACCTCCATTTTACAGGCGGCCTCCTGACTTCTTCAACTTAAAATATAACAACCTCCATTCTACAGGGGGGCTCCTAACTTCTACTTCAACTTAAATATAATAACCTCCATTCTACAGGCGGGATCCTGACATCTCAAACTTAAAATAATAACAACCTGCATTCTACAGACGGGCTCCTGACTTCCTCAACTATAAAGTATAACAACCTTCATTCTACAGTCGGGCTCCTGACTTCTTCAACTTAAAATAGAACAACCTCCATTCTACAGGCGGGCACCTGACTTCTTCAACTTAAAATATAAATTCCTCCATTCTACAAGCGGGCTCCTGAATCCTTTAACTTAAAATAAATACCTCCGCTCTACAGGCGGGCTCCTGACTTCTTCTTTTGAAACTGTTTTTTCGGCGTTGTTCTTTCCTTGCCTCCTCACTCATTTCTTTCTTTAAACTTCCTTCAAAATTGCTTTCCTTTATAACTTGCATTGATTTCCTCGTTCCTTCGAGAAAATTTTCAACAATGGCAGAAAATTTTCTGCCCCAGTTTTGGTGATTTTTCTTGTTGCATGTCTTTCTGCCATCAATGATATTTCTTTTCCATGCTTCAAATCAAAGAAAATTTTGTTAGTTAAAATTATGGTGAGTGGTCGTGCCACTCCTGATGTGGGATTTTTCCCCTTTCCATGCTCTACGTTCCCTTAACTTGTTGGGGATGATATTTTTTGCTGGGGATGACATTTCTGCGGGGATGGTTTTTCCATTTATCCCTTCCCTGTTCCGTGTTTCAAAACTTGCTGGGGGTTATTTTGCTAAAGATGAATTTTCCTTTCTTCCTTCCCCATTTTTGTGTTTCAAAGCTTGCTGGGGATTATTTTGCTGAAGATGAATCTTTCTTTCTTCCTTCCCCATTCTATGTGGCCCGACCAGATTGAAACTTGGTCTATAATTGGCTGGAGGTCTGCTGACGGTGCTCTTGGCCTACAATTTCCTCAATGTCGTCTTTCAGTTCTTCTCCACACTTTCCTGGACCTTTCAACCCAATATGTATTATCCTTGCAACAAGCGTCTTTTTGCCTTATTGCCTTGTCTTTTTCCCGTCCTATTCACATTTTGCTTTGTACCATTTTTGCAACTGGTGTTAAGCTATGAAAGATCTTTCTCAAAACAAATTTCTTGAAAAAGACTTTTAAACAAAGAAATGATGACTTCAAGAGATAGAGAAAGAAGAAGTCTTTCTAAACAAATGCTGGGGAAAAGAAAAGAAAGTAACTTATCGGGGTGGTATAACCGATCCCAACGATCATATCGTGCATTCCGGATTAATCCACCCAGTCAATTTGTATCAATCAATCATTTTGATGTCCTCATTTTATGGGGATAAACATGTACCCAACTCTTCGCGAAATGCGGATCCTTTCCGCCAATCTTATCTTGTCGTCTCATAGTGCCCTTCGAGGGGTTTTCACTAATAAGACTCTCTCATTTCTCTGAGCTCCCGTCGCCTGATGGTGCCCGTGAAGGTTTTCACCATTAGACTCTCTCATTTTGTTTTTCCTTCTCAGCTGGGGATCAGAGTGTTATCGATAAGATTCTCTCTATTGAGATTCTTTTGGCTATCAATTCCTTCAACTCCTGATCAAACTTTTCCAAAACTCAAAACATAACTTCTGCCTCAGTTTTCTTGCTTGGGTGATTTTTGATTTGCTGGGGAATGACACTGCCAGGGGGATCTCATTTTCCCCTCGTGTTCTTCTTTCAAAACTCAAAACTTTTATTTTCTTTCAACACTGTTGGGATAAAAATGTTATCAACTGGGGATAACGCTGTTGAGGATAATGCAGCTGTGGGATTTTCATTCCTCCAAAATTGGTGCTGTGATTAGGATAACATCGGTTCAAATACCACTTCCTTTTTGACTTGTCCTACTTTTCTTCTTCCCCAAAGTGGATACCTGATTTCCAGAAAATTTTAATAAATGAAAAATAAAATTCTGCCCCAGTTTGCTAAACCTCCTTGCATCACGCTTCTCTGCCATCGATGATATTTCACTTCCCTATTTCACATCAAAGAAAAGCTTGGGTTAGTGTAAAACGGGGTGGTTGGTTGTGATACTCCAGCTGGGATGGTTTTCTTCTTCTCTTTCCCGCGCTCTGCGCTGTCCGACCACCTTGAAACTGGGCTGATAACTTCCGACCTTCCTGTCGATTCCTTAATCGCAAACCTCTCATCGTTGTTTTCCATATGACTCCGTATCGTTTCCTCGACAACTAATTTTCCTTGAAGATTTTGTATTGTTTTGCTGATAAACCACTTTCTCCGGGGATATCCCTATTCTTTCGTGGCATTGCTCGGGAACTGGTATTTTCTGGACCCTTCAGTCTCACATGAATTTCCCAAATCATGCCCTTCGCTCTCCGCATTGTTCTTTTCGATTTGTCCACCGGCCTTGGCCTTGAGGTCTATAACCTTAGATTACTGCTCATGACAATCTCATCTTGCTGGGGATATCCCGATACAGGCCTTGCGCTTGTCCCTTCCTGACTCATACCCCTTGGATGTACCGGTTAGATCTCGTCTTTGACCAAACAGACTCTAGTAGGAGTTTTTCTATGAAAGGAGAAAGATAAAAAGGAACGGAATAAAAAAAAGGACAGATACGACTCTCTAACAAGAGAAATGAAAAAATCAAAACCTATCAAACGCGGATACCGACTCTAATGGTCATGAAAGTCGCATGTGGCCTATCCTCCGTCGTCAATCGTCTTTCAAGATCTTCGGTTGGTGATTCCCCATATGATTCTCACCCTTATTCGACTTGTAGTGCCCGAAGGTTTTCACTGTCAAGTCTCTCTCATTTTGGCCTTTTTCTCTCAACTCCTAGTCGCCTCAAGGTGCCCGTGAAGGTTTTCACCGATGAGACTCTCTCATTTATTTTATTCTTCAGCTGGAGATTATGGTGTTACCGACAAGACTCTCTCATGTATCTTCTTTGCTGGGGACCAAAGTCTTTTCTGATAGGGATCAAAGTCTTTTCTTGATGGGGATCAGAGTGTTGTGTTCTGATAAGATTCCCTCATTTATCTGACTTGGCATCTTTCGAAGACTGATCAGAAGGTCTTTCTTTGGACTGTAATGTGGGTTTTGGATAGGCTATAAAGAAAGGGTATTTAAAGGCTCAGCAACACATCAATTTTAAAATTACAACCTTCGGAATTGGATTTAATTATAATAAACAAGACCTTTTCCCCAGTTTCTTTCTTTGGGATATTTTAATTTTTGTTACACTATGACCGAGCCGTGAGGCGCCTATGTATCCTCTTTGAGGATTAGGTCGAATGTAGTTCACTACCCCTTGTTGTGTATTTCTTTTTTTTTTGTTATCATTTTTTTCCTTTTCTTTGTCTCGTCTTCTTCTCTTCTTTTTTTCTTTTTTTTTTTAATTTTTGCTTTTGTTGGTTTCTTTTTCTTTTCTTATCTTTTCTCTTTCGGTTTCTACTCTTTGCTACTGATTCTTAAAGAAGGGTATGAAAAAAATAAATAAGGCTCAAAGGTTTAACGAAGGATAAAGTGTTTGGATAGCCGAATAAAATGCCTTCGTCATTCCAGTCTTTAAAACATACCAAGTGCAAACAACACGATTTAACATTCGCCACATCTTCCAATTGCGCCGGACTTGATAACCACATCAACACATTCGCCTTTTCATTTTCCCTTTTTTATAGTAATTGTTGGGAAGCAGTCTCGCTTTCGTTATCATGAACGACCCTTTTTGTTGATTTGGCCAACTTATTTTACGGGGTTCTTTATGATTTACTCACCCCGATTTCACATGATTCGGGCTCCAAATAATCTCAAACCGTTCTGATTCCTTTAAATGTTCTGATCACCTCCCAATGATTTTATGATTAACTTTTAAGATTTGGCCCCAAACTGTGTGCGCATGTCATGTCACTAGAATCAACGCTGAATAAAAGGCACAACCAAAATGATAAAAGAAATAAACAAAAAGATGACTGAAAATAATAAAAGACCGAATTTTGCATTATACTAACGGTGAAACGGTTCAATCAATCGAAACAAACAAAACAAAATAGAGCACAACCCTTAAACAAAACCTGGACAAAATTAAGCAAACCGCTATGACAAAATGGAAAGATACAGAGGTTTGACACAAGACAATGTCCGGATTACAACCCTAAGAATAATCCGAACAACAAAAATGACAACAAAGTAAGCCACCAAAAGCTTCTCTCATGCTAACCGAATGGAGTGTCCTTCCACTTATCAAACACGACATCTTAGCCACTGAGCTTTGCATCTTCCACATCTTCCCCTTTAGTCAATATCCCACGAGGATTCACATGCTTTTTACTACCGTCGTCGATCATAATCACTCTTTCGTGAATCATTCTTTCTATCTCTTTTTTCAATGACCGACATCTCTCAATGTTGTGCCCTCGGACATTGGAGTGGTATGCGCAGCGTGCAGTAAGATCAAAGCTTCTTGCACGTGGATCTGGAGTATATCCGGGGAGCGGCTTAATCATGCCAGAATATTTAGCCTTTCAAACAAGCTTGCATAGGATTCTCTGATTGGGGTGGGAGCCTTTTCTTCTTGTTTTATCAACCTCTCGTTCCTAAATGCCTGACTTTGCTTAAAACTTGATCCAGGAGGCTTTTGGTATGTTTGAGGGGGTGGATAGGTTTTTTGTGGAGTTGGGTATTGGCAAGTTGAAGTATGTCATTGAGAATTGTGTGTGTGGGGGGGGGGGGGGGGGAGGGGGAATGGTATCAGGAAGGTCCATGTGGCACCCGAGGATACCCACGGGGATAACGTTGATACTGAGGTTATTTAGCAAGGACGACCACTGGACCTTGTTGTCAGGGAGGTTCAACACTGTCTTTTCTTTCCATGATAAGGCTATTCCGAGCAACTTGCTCACTCCATTTGAGCCAGAACTTCCCAAAATCTTCTTTTGGCTTCTCCTCCATCTGTGTTATGGAGGAGTGGTCCGGGACAATGTCTGATGGAAGAGTGACGGAGACAAGTTTGGGTGATGACATCATTGGAGAAACCAAGCGGTGGCGGTATGGGTGCCTTTCCAGCCACCCATGCCTGATACATATCTCCCACATGCCGTCTTAACATTTTTACTTCTTGTTCCAACCCGTTGTTCCGTTCAACCAGCTGTTGTCGGTCATCGATATTGACCCACTCAGTTCCGAGGTTCTCCGTCATTGTTTTTCGACTTTGTTTTGCAGGGAAGAGTTACCACAACCAACCAACTTTCTGATTTTACCACAATAAAGTGAAGCCATCAAGTTAGTGTTAGGGCATTTGACAGATAGGTAAATATATATCAGGCATGCAATGCACCTAAGCAGTAAAACCATTCTATTGTGCATTCGGTTCAATTACGTGCGTCATTCCGGCTTCTTGTAATTGTGCCCTTTCGAAAATCTCCCCAACGTGTCCTTCATTTCTTATTATCCTTTTGTTTTTCTATTATTCCCTTTTTTTTCTTGTGGTGGTCGAATCTTATTGAGATTGACTACATATCATGAACCCGCATGAATCAATTCTTGCGTAGTTCGGACCGATGCAAGGTAAAAGAAACAATAAAACATTTTTGGAATTTTGATTTTCCTAATAAAACTTGATTATAAAGGTTTAAAACTGACCATACTGACAGACTTTGACGAAAAGACGTTTTACAGACTTGAAAATCGAGCATACCACATACTCTAATCAAAAGAAATATAAAAAAATAGACTGACAAATTCCTTCCGATATGCCAATTTTAACCAAATGGCTATTTTTGCAAATGCGGCTCCTTCTCAATTTCACATGAATTTTGAGTCCGAGAAGGATTATTTTACAAACTTGTCCGTTCTTTTACGAAAATAGCCTTTCGACAACTAAAAAATACTTTAATGATATCTCGGCAAGAATAGTTTAATATACTACCAAAACTGGCTCGGCTTATTTTGACCAAAACTTCAAATGACATTCACTTGCTCACTAACTCTTTTTTTTTTCAAATTAAAATAAAAGACCTGGTTTTGTAACCATGGCCTTTCAGCGCCACGGGAACGAAGATTTTAAGGTTGCGTTAGCTAACCGGTCAAAACCTAAAAATGATCAAAGGTAGCTGTTTATCAAAGTCCACCTTCCGGCGTCCCTTTTGGTAACGTTCTTTCTGCCAAAACAGCATCACTTTACTTGTTTATGACTCTTTTTCTTATTTTTTCAAAAATAGAAAATCCGATATTGCAAACACCACCTTTCAGCGCCTCGGGAACGAAGATTTTAAGGCTCTATGGGTCAAAGTCAAAATCTAAAAAATGACCCAGAGGTGGTTGTTTATGCAAAGTCAGCCTTCCGACGTCCCATTTACGAACATTCGGCTATTTCTGACAAAACAACATCACTCGGCTTATTTATGACAAAAATTTTGACATTTTTTATGTCTTGTTTTTGCAAAAAGGGGGGTTGAACCCGTTGAGGGTTGCCTACGTATCTCACACCCTGTGAGAATCAAACCCGCGTAGTTCACCAAATTAATCGAACTCTTTTAAAAAAATCACTCATTTCATTTTTTTTTGGCATTTCGTAAACAAATATATATAAAAAACTACTTTTAAAACAAGATTCTTTTTTCATTTTCATTTTTGGCATTTCATAAAAAAACTATTTTTAAAAATAAGATTATATTTCATTTTCATTTTTATGGTAAGACAAAACAAGACAAAATAACGATTCTTTTTTTTATTCTTCTTCATTTTCAACAAAAAATATAGCAACATATTTTTCCAAACTAAAATAAAGACTCTTTTTTAATTTCTTTTTCAACAAACAATTTTCCAAAAATAAAAGACTCTTTTTCCTTTTTTCTCAAAATTTCGGCAAAGTTCCGACAGCATTTGGATATTGATTTTTGTAAAAACATGTATTTAACACTCTACACTGCTAGTATTCTTTTTCTTTTTTTTTTCCTTCCAATTTTCCAGTATTCAAAGCCGGTCAACATGCCAGTCTGAAGCAAATAAAGGCGTAAAACAAACATGATGCAACATGATTGTTTTTTTTCATTTCCGGTTGCTTGTCCTAGACGGACTCAACCCTTGTGTTGAGTCCCCTAAGTCAAATGAACATGATGAAAATAAACGTTCCTACTAGGGATCCGACATGAAGTTTTGTTATACTAAGTTAAATCCTGGGTTTTGTTCTAGACCTGGCTTACCCGATCGGACAATTTGAGCCGAGAATGGGAACTGCGTCCCGGTAACCAAAGGGCCAGCTGGTTTTGCAACTCCATCGAATCCTCGTTCTATTTGGGATAATGACACTAACAGAAAATAGTCACGACCAGCGTGCAGTCTTCAAGAGAGAGAAGAGAAGGGTTTCGGCATAGGTTATATATATACAGTCCACATAATATCAAAGCGGTAAAGCGTCATCATTTTGCACATTAAGCACATATCACATGGAAATATCAGATAATAAAATAAAGCCAAAAAATACAACAACTTCTGAGCTCGAATTCTAACCCAGAACTAGTGGTTCTGGGTCTATATCCCCAGGAGAGTCGCCAGAGCTGTCACACCTCCTTTTTCCGGCACCTGCAGGGGCGCAATGGAGTTTTTCCAATTAAAGGACAATCGAAACGGAATTTGTTTATTTAATTTAGAGTCGCCACTTGGGAGATTTATGGTGACCCAAGTCACCAGTTTAATCCCAAATCGAGGAAAATATTAACTTTATTCAACAGTCCGCGAACAAAAATTCTGAATAAGGAATTCCGTTAGCCCGGGAGAAGGTGTTAGGTATTCCCGAGTTTCGTGGTTCTAGCACGGTCGCTCAACTGTCATATTCGGCTTAATTATCTGATTTTTACGATTATGATCTTAAAAGAAAATTTTAAATTTGAACCGCTTTTATCATTATTATTATTGTTATTATTTTACAGAGAATTCCAACATTGTGAAAACATATCTCGGAAAATGTTACAGCCAGTGTACCCGTGGTCGTCGACACATTTCGACTCTGTCGTTATTTGGATTTGGGTCGCATAAATTCACACCCGAGTTTAGGAAGGTAAGATTATTTAAGGTGTGTCCTAAAGAGACTAATGTGTCGTTTTTTTTGAAAAGGCCGCGAAAATTCGCTAAGTGACCAACTCGAATCTGCTCGGAATCTCAACAACGATCTTGACAAATTTGCGACCAACTTGGCAATGATCATACTATATATATATATTTATATTTATATATATACATCTATATATGTATATATATAAACATCCATATATGTATGTATATATATAAACATCCATATATGTATGTATATATATATACATACATATATGTTTATATATACATACATATATGTGTGTATGGACGTGGGTGGGGGTTTGGACGTCGGGGAAGGAGGGGATATCATGGTGGTCGTTACCTGGACGAAGCGGGCTGGAGGTTTGGACGTTGCAACTGTCCGGCGGCTGCTCGACGAGGTGATGGGTTGTTGGTTGGAGTTTTCCGGCGATGAGGCTGGGCGACGGGGGAGGGCTGGTTTAAGGGTGGTTGACAGCTGTAGGGTGGTCGTTTGGGACGGTGGTTCACGGTGAAAAAAGGTGGTTGTTTGGGACGTTGGTTCATGGTAAAAGAAAAGGGTGGTCGTTTGGGACGATGGTTCATGGTGGTCCGGCGTGACAGCAGGGAAGAAGGGGGCTGCCATGGGTGTGGCGTGAGGAAGATGAAGAGAGGAGGTGGGGTCTCAAGGTGGTAGGCGGCTGGTGGGAGGGGTCTTTGGTCTCTTAGGGTTTGAGAGTTTTTTGAAAAAAATGGAAATTGAAAGAAGGGAAGGTGGGTTGGGTCAAGGGGGGGGGGGTTGATTAGGGATGGGTCAAGGGGTTTTGGGTTGGGTAGGTGTTTTGGGGTGTATATGGTTTGGGCTTGAAGATTAATAGTGAATTTGGCCCAATTTCGATTTTCTTCTCTATTTTTGTTCTCTTTTTCTTTTACCAATTAATAAAAAACTAAAATGCTAGGATTAAATTATAAACCCAAAATTATCTTAAGATACTAATTGACTTCTAATAATAATTATCACATAAAATTAATTAACAATTAAAGCACAATCACACAATTTTGACATTAAATGCTAGAAATGCAAAAGGTGCATATTTTTATGATTTCATTTTGTAAAACAAACTTAATTACTCCTAATTGTATAATTAAATCCTACATGCAAGTGCGACATATTTTTGTACTTTTTATTAATTTAACAAATAAACATGCAAAAATAAATGCAAACAATACAAAAAATGATACAAAATTCACAAAATTTGCAAGCAAGCTAAAAATTATTTTATTTTAAATTTTATGGAAGCGACTCATATATTTGGAAAACATCACGTGCTCACAGTGTTGTCATTCGTTACAATAACTCACATATAAAGCGGGGGGGGGGGGGGGGGGGGTAAGAGAATAAAGGGAATTCACATAAGAACACGAGTGATAAAGTTGCAGAAAAACAGTAAGGAAGAAGTATAACAAAACTGAAACGTAAAACACATAGTGGAGGAGCAGTGTTTATAATAGGATAGACATACCAGTTGCAAAGTAATAGAAAAAAGAGAAATAGAGCACTTGCAGCCACAACACAGAGCAGAACCAACTCAAGATTTCAGTAGTACACTCGAGAGATTGAGAAAAAAACTTAAAGATTTTTGAGAAAGAAAAGAGGAGTAGTATCTAGAATTGTCTGTGTATTTGTGAAAAAAAAAGTAATTATTCTCGACTGCTTGTCTATTTTGAAAAGGGGAGGGCTAAGCCCTTTATATAGTTTTTTGGAAACAAGTGAGGTGGACAAAGAATACACAAACGTAAAAACTAATCAATTAGTATTAATTAGAATGACCAGAACCCCTTAATTAAGGGTTCTAGTTCAAACGACTTGTCAAGGAATAGAAATTAGTTTTACTAAGGCTGAAAAGAGAGTATATACTAAGGCTGAAAAGAAGTCCCTTGGTTTCTCTCTCCTTTTAGAATCTCTAAAAGTCTTTATTTTTTAGAGAGAGAAAGCAGTCAGTACAGTAATGGCGTTCTTATCATTCACAGGGAGGCTTCTCTTTGTATCGGTCTATGTTCTCTCTGCTTATCAAGAATTCAGCGAATTTGGGCTTGATGGTGGGTCAGCAGCAAAGGCTTTAGGTCCAAAGTTCAATGTTTTCTCAAAGCATGTGACGACACACACTGGATTGCATGTACCACATGTAGAGATGAAACACCTAGTGTTGGGCGCCTTAGTTATGTAGGGTCTTGGAAGCCTTCTTTTTGTCTTTGGTAGCTCTCTTGGAGCTTACATCCTGCTTTTGCATCAGGCAATTACTACCCCCATCTTATTTGACTTCTACAACTAAGATGTTGACAAGAAAGAGTTTGCTCAACTTTTTGTCAAGTTTACTCAGAGCTTGGCACTCTTTAGTGCACTGCTCTTCTTTATCGGCATGAAGAACTCTATGCCTAGGCGATCCACAAAGAAGAAGGCTCCTAAGACAAAAACAGTTTAAAGGACTAGATGGGTTCAATTTGTTGTGATTGATTCACAGCATGCCATAGCCCCCGAAGAGTTTTTTGTAAACGTTGTATTTTGCAGTTTTACTGCACCCGCATTTTGCTCTCTTTTGGTTGAATTTCCCAACTTTGTGGCTCCTTTTTGTTTTATTGTTTTTCTGTGACTGGAAGTTTCACTCTTCCAAAAAGGATTTAGAAAGTGATAGTCCAAAAAATAGTGGACCTTTAGTTGAAAACGCTTACATTTGATTACTGACATTATGATTGCTCCTTCTAGAATTAGTTGATTTGATAGTAAAAAAAAAGAGACTATATAATGCACAAAATAAGGTCAAGTACATAGTTGGTATTTAAGGAAAGAGGGCACAATAGTGTAAAAAATAAGGTATAAGTTTGAAAGTCAGTCAAAGGATCTCGTATCCAATTGCAAATCACAAAGAAACTGAGGTAATTGAGGAAATAAACAATTCAAACGTTGGTACAAAATGATAGAGGGTACACAAGATCAATTATTTAAGGAAAACATCAGTAAGGTAAAAGAGATTCAATCAAAAGAAATCAGTGGCGAATCACTTAGCATGATTAAAGGGATTTCAAAAATAAATCTTTGAAAGGGAGGTTTATATATAAAGTGTACAGTTCAAACCAAAGAAGAGACTCACAATGGAAAATCTCAGAGCCAAAAGCAAATAACATTTTGAATTCAATTACAGGCTCGTCGTGAGCCGTAAACCTAGGGTTTCAGAGTAAAACCCTAGTGCCATCTATCCAAGAGGAACCCCCCCCCCCCCCCAAATTTTAGGGTTTTATATAGAATCAGATATGAGAAGATTGTTCGAAGTCAAAGGGATAGGCAGACATGCACAAACAGAATCAAGAGAAAATTACGAGCGTTAAGACAAAAGTAGGCAAGAACATGATTAGCGGAACTTTAGAAACAAAATTAAGGCATGAACTTCAACACATATAGCAAAAAGTAATTCAACAATCTAGGCTATCATGTGAACGAAGAATGTAAAAGAATCTATGTAGGAATCCAGTAAGAAACAAGAGAACAACCTCGAACATAATAGAAAATAAAACAACGAGCATAAACACACATAAGAGAGAGTAAAAGAATCAGAAAATATTTTGGGAGCCATTTTTAGAAAACCCTAAATTGATTTGCACAGTTTTGAAAGAGGAAATTTGGGAAAAACTCTAAAATGTTACCAACAGCATAGATCTAGCATATATCTAAAAGAATAAAATTAAAAGGAACCACGAATAGGCTAGGGTTTCTGAGAACCCCAAAGAAAGAGAAAGGCTTGGAAGTCATGAGAACTGATCTGAGTTGATAAGGTCGAATTAGGCTCAAGAGGCTAAGATACGCTAGAACAAGGCCGCAAACGGCCAAAGAATTTCGAATCGACCAGAGTCTGGATGAAGACCCTCGAGTTCTAGCCTCAAATCTTTAGTGAGCATGCGTGTGGGAGCAGTAGATGGTGTGCAGAGGTCGTCCAAGGTTAGATTAGCCATGGATTCCGATGATTTGAGGTCGAAGAGAGGGTATGCGACTATTAGGGTTTCAGGTGGGGTAAGAGCGTTTGAGAGAGATGAGGTATTAGAGGTGGTGGTCTTTGAGAGAATGAGGAGGGCTTGGGGGTCGTTTAGAATTAGAAATGGTAAGGGATCCTAGGCGGTTGATCAAAATGATCAACGACTCAGATTAAAGGGGACACGGGTCAGTTCAGGTGATTGGGTATCGGGGCGGGTAGATTAGGAAATTCGGTTCAATTTGGGGGCTGAGATTGGGCTCAGTTCCGGTTAAAATTAAAATGCAGAAGGGCTAACTTTTAAATATCCACTTTTCCCTTGTTTAATTTATTAAAAATAGCAAAATAATTTTGGAAATAAATAAAATGTGCTAAAATGATTATAACACATAATTATCAAATTTAAAATACTGGAGTAAACTTTATAAATATAATTATCATTAAATCTTAAAAGAGGCTAATATTGCAATTATGTGCAATTTAGTTTTAAAAATACCAAATAAATTTGTAAAAATATGAAAAGATCATGTTAGCCATATTTTAGCATAAATATGAGAGTTGAAAATATGTTATCCACCTAAATGATAATTTTGGGAATAATTATCGGAATTTATAGTATAAAAATAGGCAATAAATTGGTTTAAAATCATAAAAAATGCCAAAACCCTTTGGTGTGCTTATATATACACATATCCGCTATTTTTAAAGTATTTTGGGTACAAAATTACATAGGAAAAAATTGGGTATCAACACATACCCTTTCACCTTAGGGTTTAAACCAGATATTGACCTGGTTATTCTTGAGTTCAGTCGTTTCTTTGATGTTTGCTTGGGTCAAATTGGCCCAATCATATGGAGGGTTGTTGCCTGTTTGAGGCATTTGACCAACACAACCAGTGTTCCTTTTACTTTCCCACATTTGATTCACCTTTACTCCCCTAGACTCTTTCGTAATGGTGTTTTTACACTACTAGCCGGGAGCAAGAGAGTTTTAGTGAGCCCTGAAGATGACAAAGACCGTGGCTGGTATGCCAAGTTTGTTGCTATCCCCACTGTTAGTTTAGTGGGTGATGAGAATGTTCCCTTACTTGAGAATTGAAATTTTGTGTCTTTTAACTTTCTCGTACCTTTTTCTTTAAACTTGTCAATTCTTCTAATTTTGCTTTTTTTTAGAAACCATGGAAGTTGTGAAAGATGTTCCCAATTTTTATGATTGGTTAAACAAGTTAGTGAAGACGCACCAATGGATGGTAGGTCTTGGAAGACCCGTTCTAACCGATTTGGTTAGAAAGTAAAAACTCATGGTAAGAACTTTTATTTTATTTCATCTTACGTATAGTTTTTTATTGCACTGATTTCAATCCTTCTTTTTATGAGGATTTCCTATTCGAAGAGTTACTGCCGAGGCAGTCGCGGCTTCCCGTATCTCTTTGGAAAGGTCTCAAGAAATAAACTTGGGTTCTTCAGTAAAAAGAAAAGCTGTTGATGAACAAGACTCTGAAGAAGAGGAAGACGGGGGATTTTAAAACAAGGCCACGAGCTCGAAGACGCATCAATTATGATGATGAAGCAGAGGCATCCCCCCGTCGTACTGTTTCTCTTACCGATTCTGTTGGTACCTTGGTAGTGATTCCCCATGATGGCATTACTCTCGCGGCAGCTCATGACTCTGTTGAGCATCTCTTTGTTAGTGGATTTGGTAGTGAACGCTTAGGCCCTATTTTAGATGAAACAACCTTGGCTTCTTTTTCGACACCCGTGTCTGTAACTCTTTCTTTGCCAGTCTCGGTTGTTTCTGTTCCTCCCCAAGATATTTTTACCACTTCTTTTGTCCCTCCTTCGACAATTCTTCCTCCAATCATTCACCATGCTGAAGTTGTCTCCTCAAGTAGGAGTGCTACTATGAGGCGGGTTGTCATTGAAGTCCCCGCTTAGTGCAGTCTCTTAAGGAAATCAGGTCAAGTAGATGTATGAGTAGAGCCTTTATTTGGCCCAATTGAAAAAGCTAAGCTAGACAACCCAACTCCTTGACCTTGATGAATGATATTGTGCATGCTTCTTAAAAGGTATTCCCCTTCTCTTTTTCCCTTTACTTTGTAATTTTCCCATCTTTGGGATTCTTATTTCCCTTCCTTTTCTTCCTTTTTTGGCCAATCTTATCGGCACAGATATGATGAAAAGAGTCACCCTCATAGAGCAGTTAGTGCATGATTCTTAGTTAGAGGCGTACAATTGGAAGGAACAATATGAGAGCTTGCAAATTGATGTGGAGTATTTAGAAAATAGTAAGAGTACCTTGGAGCAGCTGGTACGGGCTTTGACTTTGGAGTTGGAGATTTTAAAGGCTTCCTCGAGTCAAGCAGATAAAGAAAAAGCTCGTCTTGAAACTTCTGCATCAGAGCACCAATCCAAGGCTAGTGAAGAGATCACAGAGCTGAGGGCTTTCGTGAGTGAAAATGAAGCTTACGCTAGGGAGCTCGTGCAGAATTTGACTCAAGAACGGGAAGAAATTCGCGCTTCTTCTGATAAGTGTGTGCCATAGAAAACTCATATGCCTCTCTTCAAACTTCTTACACATCTGCCTTGGTTGGAAATGAGAAGTTATAGAACGAAATTGCTGATTGGGAAAGAGATTGCAAGATCCTTAAGGATAAGTCTGCTATTGAAGTTGGGCTATTTTGATTCTCGCCATGATACCTTGATTGAGGTTGGCCAAGAGAATTTTGAGTTGGAATCTGAGTTGGCTTAAATCAATGAAACTATTGAGAAGACTCAGCAAACTTAAGATTTTCCTTCTCCTATGGCCGAAGCTTCCGTGAATATTAAAGTTAATACGGGTGTCCCAACACCTCCAAGCCCAGTCGAGCCTGTTGCTGTAAGCCAAGTTGAGCTCGCTTCTGTTAGTCAACTTGAGACCACTTCTGTTGATTCACCTGCTTCAGTACCTCCATCTTCTCAGTGATAAGTTTTAGTTTTTGAATGTCTTTGTGTTGTTTTTGTTTTACTTGGAAAATTGTGATAAAACCCTTGGTTTCATTTGAGGGTTCGTCTTGGAAACTCAAGTCCCCAGAACTTTTCATGGGGTAATTTTTATAAATAATTCGTAGTTCTACGACTAAGTTCGTACTTTGTCTTAAGCTTTTTTTAACATTAAGAAGCTTCCATTTAATTTATTGTTGCCTTTATTGTTAAGGACTTACAGAATAATTTGCATTTTTATTCTTCAAAAATGCTTTTGTTAACTTCGTGACTAATTAAATTAAACATGAATTTTATAAAAGAGGTCCCTTTTATATTCGACACATAATGAAGAAGACGTTTCAACTTTATAATGGTATTAACATACGATTAAAGAAATAGGAATACACATGTTTCTTTCAAATAACTTGGACAATTTGTTATTTGAACCTTGTCTAGTTTTGAATAACATGTTACATGTATTTGAATTACATCTATGAATTTCTCGTAACTATTCTTTTTGTAACAGATTTAAAAAAGAAAAATAATAAACACGAAGTTTTGATTTATAACCCATTTCAGTGCATAGGCTTTTATTTATAACATATTTCAGTACATAGCTTTTACCCTACCTTCGCAGATTGAAAACCCTTTTTGAGCACGAAGTCCCCAATTTTGAAGAATTTGAGACGTTTTTCGGTTGTAGTACCGTTCTATGACTTGCTTCTGTGCTTCCATTCTTATTAGTGCAACTTCCTTTCTTCCGTCAAGTAAATCAAGATTGACACACATTTCCTCATCATTAGATTCTTATGTTGCCTATGTGAACATTGTACTTGTCTCTCCTATCTCAACTGGAATTAAAGCTTCAGCTCCATAAACCAACGGAAATGGTATTTCTCTTGTACTTGTTTTTGCCTTTGTGCGATGTGCCCGTAAAACACCAGGTAACACTTCTCGCCAATTACCTTTTGATTCCTCTAATCTCTTCTTTAAATTGTTGATAATGACTTTTGTTGACTCAACTTGCCCATTACCCACCGGATGATAAGGTGTGGACGTAATACTTTTAATATGCCAACTTTGAAGGAATTTTGTGATTTGAGCGCCTATAAGCTGGGGGCCATTACCACATACGATCTCCTTTGGCACACCAAATCGGCATATGATATTCCGCCAAATGAAATCTTTAACTTCCTTTTCTCGCACCTATTTGAATGCTCCTGCCTCTGCCCATTTAGTAAAATAATCAGTGAGTACGAGCAAAAATTTATCCTGTCTGTTTGCTTGTGGTAATGGACCCATGATATCCATCTCCCACTTCATAAATGGCCAAGGAGCAATGATCGAATATAGTAATTCTGCAGGTCTGTACATATTGTTACAGTACCTTTGGAATTTATCACATTTAGCCATGAAACTTTCTGCTTCTTCTTCTATTTTAGGCCAATAATACCCTGCCCTAATTAGGGTTCTTACCAATGATCTTCCTCCTGCGTGATTCCCACAATGCCCTTTGTGTATTTCTCTCATTACATACTCCGTCTGAGAAGGTCCGAGGCATCTTGCTAAGGGACCACCAAACATTTTCCGATAAAGATTGCCTTGCTTTAAGCAATATCGAGCAATCTTTTTTCGAAATGCATGAGCTTTTTTCTTATCTTCAGGGACAATACCATACTGCAAAAAAGCAACAATCTCGTTCCTCCAATCCCAAGTTAAGTTATCAAAGTTTACCTCATTCTTATCGAGGTTGAGAACTGAATGAAATAAATAAATAACTGAAGCGTTTGCATTTCTTGCCATATCAGCTGCAGATGCGAGATTAGCTAGATCGTCTGCTTCAACATTTTCACCCCTTGGTATTTATGTAACTTTCCATTTTTATAATTGTTTTCTCAAATCTCGTGCCTTTTCTAAGTACTGCTGCATCCTTGCTTCCCTAGCTGTATAAGTCCCCAGCATTTTATTTACTACGAGTTGTAAATCGCTTTTGATTATAATCTGATCTATGCCAAGTTCTTGTGCCAGTTCTAAACCTGCAATCATAGCCTCATATTCTGCCTCATTGTTAGTTATAGAATGACATTTGATAGCTTGTCTACTGGTTTTACCCGTAGGTGGTACCAAAACAATCCCTAAACCTACACCTTTTACATTAGATGAACCATCAGTGAATAATGTCCAATTTCCCGGGTTAGCACCATTGAACACCTATAATTCTTCTTTTGCTTCTAATTACATCCCTTAGCTAAAATCAGCCACGAAATCAGCTAACACTTGAGATTTTATAGCAGTTCTAGGTTGGTATGTGATGTCGTACTCACTTAATTCTATGGCCCACTTAGCCAGCCTACCTGATAATTCATGTTTATGTAATATATTACGTAATGGATAAACAATTACTACATCAATACGGTGACATTGAAAGTAAGGTCTTAATTTCCTAGATGCCATGATTAATGCAAGTACAAACTTTTCGAATTGAGGATATTGTGTCTTCGCATCTAATAAATATTTACTAACATAATAGATCGAAGATTTTTTACCTTGATCTTCTCGGACTAAAACAACACTTACAGTTACTTCTGAAATAGCAAGGTAAATGAGCAATCTTTCCCCAGTATTTGGTTTTGCAAGCATTGGTGGATTTGATAAGTACGTTTTTCAAATTTCTGAGTTCCTACTGACATTCCTCATTCCATTCAAAATTATCCTGCCTTTTAAGAGCTGAAAAGAATTTAAAGCACTTTTCTGATGATTTAGAAATGAATCTTCCCAAGGCTGCAATTCTCCCTGTCAATCTCTGTGACGACTCGGCCCGTTATCCCATATGTTCTTATCTCGTTTCCCCCATTTTATTCTTCATGATGTTTCGTTATCGGTATTTAATGTGTTAGAGTTAATTTGGATTGGTTTGGAAGGAAATGAGACACTTAGTCTCTTTATGGAAGGTTTGATTTGGAAAAGTCAACTAGATATTGACTTATGAGTTAGAGACCTCGGCTGTGATTTTCGGTGATTCATTAGCTTTGGGGGAAGATTTATGACTTAGGAGCATGATCAGAAGTGATTTTGGAGGTCCGATGTAGAGATAGGCTTGAATTGGCGAAGTTAGTATTTTGGCAATTTCCGGTTGATATGTGAGATTTTGATCCGAGAGCTGGAATGGAATTCCAAGAGTTGCATCATCTTCGTTAGGTGATTTGGGATGTGTTGCATAATATTAGATGATTTGGAGTTGTTTGGTCGGGTTTTTGATCAAATGCATATTTTGGAAGCTTTAGAAGAATTTAGGCTTGAATCCGATTTGATAGTTATGGTGTTGGTTGTGGTGTTTTGATGATTGGAGCGAGTTTGAACGATGTTTTAGAATGAGTTGGCACTTTTGGTTGAGGTCTCGTTGGCCTCGGGGTGATTTCGGAGGGCCAATGGGGTGAATTTTTGACTTGTGCGTTTGCTGATATAGCTAATATCTGGTATTTCCAAATCTCTGGAAAAGGGACCGGAGAAGCGGTTTTGCAGATGCGGTAAGGGGCGCACAGGAGCGGAATTTGGTTACTCAGGGGAAGTCCGCATAAGCGGAGTATATTTTGCAGGAGCGGTCTTCGTAGAAGTGGGATTTGACCGCAAGAGCGGTCCTTGGAAATAAATGAACTTTCGCAGAAGCGGAAAAATTTTCGCAAAAACGGGAACCGCCGAAGCGGTTTAGTTGTCGCACAAAAGAAATGGTCTGGTCAGAAGTATTAATTTTACCTTCATGAATGTTTGAAAGAATTTAACATTTTCACTTCAGACATGGAGGCTTTTGTGCAATTTTGGAGAAGGAATCAAGGGACTTCATTGAGGTAAGGAATTCTGAGCCTAAAATATAAATCAAATGTGTTATTACATGAATTAAGGGTGAAAAATCAAGGAATTAGAGGTCAAAAATGGAGGTTAGGGATTGAACTTAAGAGAAGGAAGAATGGGGATTTGAGGGGCCACTGGAACTCCGATTCTGGTGATTTTTATGTGCATAGACTCGTGGCGAGATAAGGAATCCGGTGATGTTAAATTTTCTGACTTTCGAGAAGTAGGCCTAGGGTTCGAGTTTTGCAAATTTCGTGAATTTCGATATTTTTTGAGTCTTTTCTATTGGGTTATATTCCCTTAGCCTATTATAACATATTCGTTGTGGTTTTGGCCAAATTCGACGCGTGAGGAGGTCGAGTTGAGAGGAAAGGGCATAGCGAACTTCTTTTTTGGTCGGCTAGAGGTGAGTAATGATTTTAAATGATGTCCTGAGGGTTTGAAACCTCGAAGATGAGACACGAGATGTATAACGTGCCTGGGGTAATTTACTATTGAGGATTGTTACTTGGTCCATCTCGGATGATATTTTACAGTGTATTTGATAAAGACTTGTTATTTTCACCATGACTTGGTCTTATTGCGATACTTGGGCTTCGTGCCGACTATTCGAAATGCTTTGTGAACTCCCATAACTTTTTCCACACTAATTGAAATATTATTTGAACTCATTCCCACTTGAATTACACTGTTCCATGAACTCAGCTATACTTTTACTCAACTTGAGATTTAAATGATATTTGAACCGATGTTTGAGCTGAGTATTATTGTTTTACTGTTGCCCAAGGGGCTTATGATTATTATCTGGATTGATTGAGGCCGAGGTCCATAAATGAGGATATGTTGAGTGATGTGAGGAGGCTTTCATGGCTTGAGTGTATTGTGAGAAGGCTTTCAGGCATCATGATGATATGTACAGGCTTTCAGGCCTTATGATGATATAGCTCTTGATCTGTAAGATTTCCTCCGGAATCTGAACCCCTTCAGTGAGCGCGGGTATCCATGTGGTTTGAAACAGTGGTAACAATGACATTGTATGATGTGGTTCGGTCAGGTAACAATGGCTGAGCAGGAACAAATTTGTGTCTGAGGGGCTATGTTCTGATTACTTCTCACTTATTGAACATATTTGTCTTTAGCTGCTTTTAAAATGGAACATTACTGATATTTCACTATTTTACTGCCTAACTGATTTTATTACTTGAGATAGCATTCCTTTGTGCTTTTATGAAATTTCTAGCTTTCAGTCATTATTTATTTTTATTGCTCACTAGGTCGGAGTACTCACATTACTCCCTGCATCGTGTGTATAGATACAGGCAGAGCTAAGCTCATCCCTAAGCGCTGATTTCCTTCCAAACCAGGCAAACTAGGAGTGACGAGGTAGTTGTTGACGTCCGCAGCCATGTTTCTCCTTTATCTTCTGTTATTTACATTATTCTTAGACTTTATTCTTAGTTCCAGACTTGTAGAATTCTAGTAAACTTTGTAGTAGCTCGTTACTTATGACACCCTGACTTCAGGCTGTGTGGAGATGGTTCCTTGTTTTAATATTTTATTTTTCCACTTATGATAACGATATTAATGCTTTTAGACTTATTCATGCTAAGTTGTTATTAAAGAAGTGTTGGTATTATGTTGGTTGGCCTTGTCTTCACGAGAGGTGCCATCACGACCGGGTTTGGGAATTAGGTCGTGAAAAGTTGGTATCAGAGCCTAGGTTACATAGGCCTCACGAGTTATGATAAGGTGTAGTAGAGTCTCGCGGATCGGTATGGAGACGTCTGTATTTATCCTCGAGAGGCTGCAGAACCTTTAGGAAAAACTTCAAAATCTTGAATTCTTGTTGTGCGACTTTGTTGATTCGAGAACTAATTTTTTGTGTTCTATTCTCTCGCAGATGGCAAGGACTGGCGGTACAGGACGACACGGAAGACCACCAATACCACCCACTGAGGGCACCAGAGGCCGTGGGCGTGGTCATGGTCGTGATAGAGGACGAGCCGCGAGGGCAGTACTTGTTTCTCCACCAGTTGCCCCGACTTAGGATCATACCCCAGCTGGAGATACTCCAGCGGTACCTGTGTAGGCACCAGCAGTGCCTATTGTGATTCCGGGTCTTCAGGAGTCCCTGGCTCAAATATTCTCGGTTTGTACTGGCCTGGCTCAAGCAGTTTCATCCACTACCATAGCAGCTACATCTCAACCCGGTTTGGCAATCAGACCGTCGCTGCTCGCACACCTAAGCGGGTAGTGCGGGGATTGTAGACACCGAGAGCAACCCCAGCTCAGCCGATTGCCCCAGTTCAGGACTTCGTGGTTCCAGCTATACCAAATGATGAGATGCGTTGTCTTGAGAGGATCAATAGGCTCCAGCCTCCTTCTTTTAGTGGTGCTCAGGGCGAGGATGCCCAGGGGTTTCTCGACAAGTGTCAGCATATGCTTCGGACGTCATGGATTTTGGAGTCGAGTGGTGTAGCATTTACTGCATTTCAGTTCACTGGAGTTGTCTTCACTTGGTGGGAGGCGTATGAGCAGTGTAGGCCGGCAGGTGTAGCACCTTTGACTTGGAATGAGTTCTCCACTATCTTCTTGGAGAAGTGGGTACTGCAGTCTCAGGGAGGAGCTGCATTGACATTTTGAGTGGCTTCGATAGGGAGATATGACTGTGACCCAGTACGAGGTGAGATTTTCAGAGTTGGCTCATCATGCCTCCTGGATAGTTTCGATGATCGAGAGAGGATCAATAGGTTTCTGGATGGGCTTAATTATCACCTTCGTGTTCTGATGACTCGAGAGAAAGTTCTAGGTATTTACTTTGAGGATGCAGTTGATATTTCTCGTGATATTGAGACGGCTCATCGTTAGGATAGAGATTAGAGGGAGGCCAAGAGGCCTCGAGGTTCTGGTGGTTTTAGTGGTGCTATGTTTAGGGGCCAGTTCCAGCAGGGTAGAGGTTATTCTTTCAGACCTCCTCAGTCGGCTCGTCCCGAGTATCATGGGGCATCTATAGGCCGTGGTCATCAGGGGTATCAGCAGGGCCAATCCTCACTCAGCACCCTTCTAGCTTAGAGTTCTTTGCGTGCCCCATCTGTTCAGGGTTCATCCGCATCGAGTGCGTTAGCTAGTCACTCCGGTGTGAGGGGTTCCCTTTAGTCCCATTCTCCAGCACATAGGAGCTGCTATGAGTGCGGGTAGTTTGGTCATATATGAAGGCAGTGTCCTCGTCGTGCTTCCAATTCATCACAGCATAGGGGTCAGCCCTCATCTTCCACACCAGTTTCATCAGCACCTGCCCAGTCAGCTAGGGGTCACCTCAGAGGTGGAGGTCAATCGCACGGTTGCCTAGCTTGATTCTATGCTATCCCAGACAGGACAGATGCCCTTGCGCCAGATGCTGTTATCATATGTGTTATCTTAGTCTGCCACAGAGATGCTTATGTCTTATTTGATCCCGGTTCCACCTATTCCTATGTGTATTCATATTTTTCTCATCATTTGGGTATGAGACGATGGTGTCTCGCTTTACCTGTGCACGTATCTACCCCGGTGTGTGATACTATTATTGTAGACCATGTGTATCGGTCTTGTGTTGTGACTATTGGGGGTCTGTATACCCGATTTTATTTATTGTTGTTGAGCATGGTGGACTTCGATGTTATTCTGGGCATGGATTGGCTATCTCCATGCCATGCTATTCTAAATTGTCATGCTAAGACACTCACTTTACCGATGCCGGGTGTTCCGAAGATCGAGTGGCATGGTGTGACTGATTACGTCCCTAGTAGAGTGATTTATTTCCTAAAGGACCAATGCATGGTTGGGAAGGGTTGTCTGTCATATTTAGCCTTTGTGCGGGATGTCAGAGCTGAGGCTCCTAGCATTGATTCTGTTCCGGTTGCGAGGGAGTTTCCTAATTTTTTCCTGCAGAGCTACCGAGCATACCACTAGATAGGGACATTGATTTTGGTATTTATCTGGTGTCGGGCACTCAGCCTATTTCCATTCCGCCGTATCGTATGTCACCGTCGGAGCTAAAAGAGTTGAAGGAGAAACTTCAGGAGCTCCAAGATAAGGGGTTCATTAAACCTAGTGTGTCACCGTGGGGTGCACCTATTCTATTTATGAAGAAGAAGGATGGCACAATAAGGATGCGCATTGATTACAGGCAGTTGAACAAAGTAATAGTGTAGAACAAGTATCCCCTGCCTCGTATTGATGATTTATTTGACCAGCTTCAGGGAGCGAGGGTGTTCTCCAAGATTGATCTCCGTTCGGGTTATCACCATCTGAAGATTAGGGATTCAGATATCCTAAGACTATTTTCAGAATGAGATATGGTCACTATGAGTTTCTGGTTATGTCTTTCGGGCTAACAAATGCACCAACATCGTTCATCCATCTGATGAATAGTGTATTTTGGCCGTATCTGAATTCTTTTGGTATTATATTCATTGACGATATTCTGGTATACTCGTATAGTCAGGAGGAGCACGCGAAGAATTTGCGAGTAGCGTTGCAGAGATTAAGAGAGGATAAGTTGTATGCAAAGTTTTCAAGTGTGAGTTTTGGCTCGGTTCAGTGGCTTTGTTAGGGCACGTGCTGTCCAGCGATGGTATTTAGGTTGATCCAAAGAAGATATAGACCGTTCAGAGTTGGCGTAGACCATCCTCAACCATAGATATTCATAGTTTCCTCGGTTTGAAGGGTTATTATCGCCGGTTTGTTCATGGTTTTTCATCTATAGCCTCGCCCTTGACCAAGTTAACTCAGAAGAGTGCTCCATTTGTATGGTCAGACAAGTTCGAGGAGAGCTTTCAGAAGCTCAAGAAAACTTTGACCACAGCTCCAGTATTGGTGTTACCGTCAGATTCAGGTTCTTATACTATCTATTGTGATGCTTCGAGAGTTGGGATTCGCTGTATATTGATGCAGGAGGGTAGAGTGATTGCATATGCTTCTCATTAGTTGAAGCCCCATTATAAGAACTACCCTATTCATGACTTATAGTTGGCTGCTATATTTCATGCTTGAAGATTTGGAGGCACTATCTATATGGCGTATCTTGTGAGGTATTCACCGATCATCGTAGCCTTTGAACATTTGTTCAAACAAAAGGATCTTGATTTGAGGAGCAGAGGTGTCTTGAGTTGATAAAAGATTATGATATTCCCATTCTGTATCATCCGGGAAAGGCCAATGTAGTGGCTGATGCTTTGAGCCGAAAGGCAGTCAGTATGGGGAGCTTGGCATATATTCAAGTTGGGGAGAGGCCCTTTGTAGTTGATGTTCAGGATTTGGCCAATCAGTTTGTGAAATTAGACATTTCACAGCCCAGCCAGGTATTGGCTTGCGTGGTTTCTCGGTCTTCATTATATGATCGCATCAGAGAGCGCCAATATGATGATCCGCATTTGCTTGTCCTCAAGGACAGAGTTCAGCACGATGATGCTAGAGATGTGACTATAGATGATGATAGTGTATTGAGGATGCAGGTCCAAATTTGTGTGCCCAATGTTGATGGGCTCAGAGAGTTGATTCTTGAGGAGGCCCACAGCTCACGGTATTCCATTCATCCAGGTGCTGCAAAGATGTATCATGATTTAAGGCAGTACTACTGGTGGAGGAGAATTAAGAAAGATATTGTGGGTTATGTATCTCGGTGTCTCAACTGTTAGCAGGTTAAATATGAGCATCAGAGGCTGGGTGGTATGCTTTAGCAGATGGCTATTCCCGGTGGAAGTGGGAGAGAGTAACAATGGACTTTGTGAGTGGTCTTCCTCGGACTTCGAAGAAGTATGATTCGATATGGGTGATTGTGGATTGGCTGACCAAGTCCGCGCATTTCATTTCGATGTGTGCTACCTATTCTTCGGAGCGGCTGGTAGGGATTTTCATCCGCGAGATTGTTCGGTTCCATGGTGTTCCAGTGTCTATTATTTCAGATAGAGGTACTCAGTTCACTTTCCAGTTTTGGAGGACTTTTCAGCGAGAGTTGGGTACGCAGGTGGAGTTGAGCACGGCATTACATCCTCAGACGGATGGACAGTCTGAGCGTACTATTAAGATATTGAAGGGCATGTTGCGTGCCTATGTTATTGATTTTAGAGTTTCTTGGGCTGTGTTCTTGCCACTTGTAGAGTTTGCCTACAACAACAGTTATCAATCCATCATCAGATGGCACCGTGTGAGGCCTTATATGGGAGACGATGTAGATCTCCGGTTGGGTCGTTTGAGCACGGTGAGGCTAGACTATTGGGGACAGAGTTGGTTTAGGATGCCTTAGAGAAGGTAAAGTTGATTCATGGGAGGATTTGTACAACTCAATCATGTCAGAAGAGTTATATGGACCGCAAGGTTCGAGATGTGTCTTATATGGTAGGTGAGAAGGTCTTGCTGAAGGTTTTGTCCATGAAAGGTGTTATGAAGTTTGGAAAGAAAGGAAAGTTGAGTCCGCGGTACATTCGACCTTTTGAGGTACTGGGGAGGATTGGAGAGGTGGCCTATATGCTTGCTTTGCCACCCACCTTGTCGGGGTGTTTCATGTTTCTATGCTCCGGAAGTATGTTGGGGACCCGTCTCATGTTTTGGACTTCAGCACAGTTCAATTGGATAATGATTTGACCTATGGTGTGGAGCCAGTAGCTATTTTGGGTCGTCAGGTTCGGAAATTACGATCAAAGTATATAGCTTCAGTGAAGGCGCAGTGGAGAGGTCGGCCCGTGGAGGAGGCTACCTGGGAGACCGAGCAGGATATGCGGAGTAGATACCTTTACCTATTTGAGGCTTCGGGTGAGTGTTTGTTTTAGTTGGGAAGGATGTGATGACCCGGCCCGTTGTCTCATGTGTTCTTGTCCCGTATCCCCCATTTTATGCTTCTTCATATTTCGTTTTCAGTATTTGGTGTGTTTGAGTTAATTCAGATTGGTTTGTAAGGAAATGAGAGACTTAGTCTCTTTAAGGAAGGTTTGGTTTGGAAAAGTCAACCGGATGTTGACTTATGATTTAGATAGCTCGGATGTGATTTCTGGTGATTCGATTATCTTCGGGGGATGATTTATAACTTAGGAGCATGATTGGAAGTGATTTTGGAGGTCCGATGTAGAAATAGGCTTGAATTGGCCAAGTTAGTATTTTGGTGATTTCCGGTTGATTGGTAAGATTTTGAACTTAGAATTGGAATGGAATTCCAAGAGTTGAAGTAGCTTCGTTAGGTGACTTGGGTTGTGTGTGCAAAATTTCAGATGATTTGGAGGTGCTTTGGTCGGGTTTTTGATCAAATGCGTTTTTTGGAAGTTTTACAAGAATTTAGGCTTGAATCCGATGTAGTTTGATAGTTATGGTGCTCGTTGTGGTGTTTTGATGATTGGAGCGAGTTTGAATAATGTTTTAGAATGGGTTGGAACTTTTGGTTGAGGTCCCGAGAGCCTCAGGGTGATTTCGGATTGCCAACGGGGTGAATTTTGGACTTGTGTGATCGCTGATATAACTGGTATCTTCTATTTCCGCATCTGCAGAAAAAGGACCATAGAAGCGGTTCTGCAGATGCGGTAAGGGGGTAGCAGGAGCGGAATTTGGCTACTAAGGGGAAGTCCGCAGAAGCGGAGTATTTTTCGTAGGAGTGGTCTTCGCATAAGTGGGATTTGACCACATGAGCGGTCCTTGGCAATAAGTGAACTTTCGGAGAAGTGGAACAATTTCCACAAAAGCAGGAACCGCAGAAGCGGTTTAGTTGTCATAGAAGAGAAAAGGTCTGGTCAGAAGTATTAATTTTACCTTCACGAATTTTTGAAAGAACTTAACATTTTTACTTCAGACTTGGAGGCTTTTGTGAGATTTTGGAGAGGGAATCAAGGGACTTCATTGAGGTAAGGAATTCTGAGCCTAAAATATGAATCTAATGTGTTATTACATGAATTAAGGGTTAAAAAGCAAGGAATTAGAGGTCAAGAATGGAGGTTAGGGCTTGAACTTAAGACAAGGAAGAATGGGGATTTGAGGGGCCAATGAGACTCTGATTCTGGTGATTTTTATATGCACAGACTCTTGGCGAGATAAGGAATCCAGTGATGTTAAATTTTATGACTTTCGAGAAGTGGGCTCAAGGCTTAGGTTTTGCAAATTTTGTGAATTTTGACATTTTCCGAGTCTTTTCGATTGGGTTATATCCCTTAGCTATTGTAATGTATTTTTTGTGGTTTTGGCTAGATTCGATGCGCGAGGAGGTCAATTCGAGAGGAAAAGGCATAGCGAGCTAGACTTTTGGCATGCTAAACGTGAGTAATGATTTTAAATGATGTCTTGGGGGTTTGAAAACCTGAATTTGCACAATGTAGTGCTATGTTAAACTGAAACACGCGATGTATGATGAGCAAGGGATTACTATTGGGGATTGTGACTTGGTCCATCCCGGATGATATTTTACCTTGTATTTGATAAAGACTTGTTGTTTTCACCATGACTTGGGCTTATTGCCATACTTGGGCTTCGGCCGACTATTTGAGATACTTTGTGAACTCGCATCACTGTTTCCTCACTAATTGAAATATTATTTGAACTCGGTCCCACTTGAATTACACTGTTACATGAACTTAGCTATACTTTTACTCAACTTGAGATTTAAATGATATTTGAACTAATGTTTGAGCTGATCACTATTGTCTTAGTGTTGCACAAGGGGCTTATGATTATTATCTGGACTGATTGAGGCCGAAGGCCATAAATGAGGATATGTTGAGTGATGTGAGGAGGATTTTAAGCCTCGAGTGATATGTGAGGAGGCTTTTAGGACTTGAGTGTATTGTGAGAAGGCTTTCAGGCCTCATGATTATATGTACAGACTTTCAGGCCTTATGATGATATAGCGATTGGGCTGTAGGAGCCCCTCTAGAATCTGAACCCCCACAGTGAGCGCGGGTACCCATGTGATTTGAAACAATAGTAATAATGACACTATATGATGTAATTCGGTTAGGTAACAATGGCTGACCAGGAACAAATTTATGTCCGAGGGATATGTTCTGATTACCTCTTATTTGTTGAACATATTTGTCTTTAATTGCTTTTAAAAAGAAACATTATTGATACTTTACTGTTTTACTGCCTAACTGATTTTACTGCTTGACATAGCATTCCTTTGTCCATTCATGAGATTTCTAGCTTTCAGTCATTATTTATTTTTATTACTCACTGGGTCGGAGTATTCACATTACTCCATGCACCGTGTGTGCAGATACATGCATAGCTGAGTTCATCCTTGAGCGCTGATTTCCTTCCAAACCAAGCGGACTAGGAGTGATGAGGTAGTTGTTGACGTCCGCATCCCCATTTCTCCTTTATCTTCTGTTATTTACATTATCCTCAGACTTTGTTCTTAGTTCCAAACTTGTAGAATTCTAGTAAACTCTGTAGTAGCTCTTGACTTGTGACACCCCGGCTTCAGGTTGTGTTGGGATGGTTCCCTATTTTATTATTGTACTTTTGCACTTATGGTAATGATATTAATGCTTTTAGACTTATTTATGCTAAGTAATTGTTAAAGAAGAACTAGTGTTCTGTTGGCTAGCGTTGTCTTCACGAGATGCTCCATCACGATCGGGTTTGGGAATTGGGTCGTGACAATCTCTGAACTTCTTTCATACTCGAAATCATATCATAGATTTCTTCAATGGCCTTAATCTGTGTGGGATTCACTTCAATTCCACGGTTAGAAACAAGAAAACCTCAAAACTCACCTGATGCAACCCCAAATTCACATTTCTCCGGATTTAATTTTATATTAAATTTGCGCAAAATTTGAAATGTATATGTCAAGTGCGATATATGATCCCTTGAATGCTGAGTTTTTACGAGCATGTCATCTATATAAACCTCCATGGTTTTTTTCAGCTGCTCTTGAAACATTGTCACCAGCCTTTGATATGTTGCACCAGCATTTTTGAGACCAAAAGGCATTACTTTATAAAAGTAAGTCCCCATGTCTGTTATGAATGAAGTTACCGGATCCATTTTTGATCTGATTGTACCCTGAATATGCATATAAAAAACTTAATAGTTCATGCCCTGCAGTAGCATCAATTAGTTGATCTATACGGTAGTGGAAAAGAATCCTTAGGGCAGGCTTTATTAAGGTCTGTGTAGTCTACACAAACTCTCCACTTACCGTTCATCTTTGGGACTAAAACAATATTGGCTAACCAATTAGGATACTTTACCTCATGGATGGATCCAATCTTTAACAATTTTTGAACCTCTTCCTGAATCACCCAATTCTTAAAAGTTCCTTGCTTTCTTTTGCTTTGTTTGACAGGAGGGTACGATGGGTCTTCATTTAATTTGTGAGTCATTACCTCTGATGGTATTCCTATCATGTTAGAGTGGGACCAAGTAAAACAGTCCACGTTAGTTTTCAAAAGTTCAATTAACTTACCTCTCATGCCTTGGCTTAGATTGTCCCCTTTGTAGACTTTCTTATCAGGCCATTGTGCAAATAACACTACAGCCTCCAATTCTTCAATTGTTGTTTTGATATTTTCATTTTCTTCTGGTTCTTGAATGGTATCAGGCCTTGAGTCCACATCTATTTGCCCCTGTTCAGTTGAGGTTTGTGTTGTGGTGCCCTCAACTGTCTTCTATGATTGCTATTTTTTTCGTTTTTTGTACTTGAATCTGCTACAGTATTGATGCTCCTGGATGTATGTCAATTCCCACGGATTTGACATATTTTCCATGGTGATAGAAATTTAATAACGTGATGTAAGTTTTAAGGAACAACATCCATTTTATGAATCCACGGTCTCCCAAGGATTATATTGTAAGCCATCTTCATATCTACTACCTGAAACTTTGTATCATTGACAACTCCTTCTGCAAATGTAGTGAGTGTTACCTTTCCTTTCGTCACAACATTGGAATTGTCAAATCCAGATAAAGTATGCGCCTTTGATATTATTCTATCTTCAGCTTGCATCTCACGTAATACTCTTAGCAAAATAATGTTCACGGAACTACCTGGATCAATCAAGATATTACCAGTGCATCGTTATAAAGGGTTAATACACCATCAGTAAGCGTCATCGAACGTAATGATATCTTCTTCCAAGACATGTCGCACCCGTTTCCCTTGGATAATTGTAACTTTGGAAATTTTATTAGTTGTAGTGGACGATACGCCATTGATGTCTTCTCCCCCGTTTATCACATTGACGGTTCTTTTAGCCACTGGTTATTAAACCAGTGGCTAAAAACTAAAGACATTTAAAAAGCTGGCTTGAAATTAAAGACATGAGCGGTTAGTGGCTATCTGTACCGATTGCCCCATATTTTTGGGCCTCCTTTTTATTAATCATATTTTTTCATATTTTTTTTATTAATACGCTGTAGGTTTTGTGGCTAATTTTCAAAAACTACTTCTTATTTTAAGGTAAAAACTATAATTTTCTTATAAAAACTAAACAAAAAACTTTTTATTCATGTGATTGATTAGCTATATTTGAAAAAAAATTTATTAAAAGAAATTAATTTTAAAAAACTCACTTTACATCTCAAAATGCTAAGAAAAATGGACTTTACATGAAATATATATGAGCATTATTGTGTTAAAACATAAAATTAGAAAATTATTAGAAGAATAAAAGAAACTGAAAAAACAGTAAAGATTAAGAAATATTCCAAGTCCACAATTTGCTTGTGCGTCCTTAAGGAATTTTAACCCCCTCACAAGTTTTCAAGATAATGGATTAAATCCTCCCCGGATGAAACGGAATAAACCTCCTGCAAGTGCAGGATACCAACGAAGTTAAAGAATGGAGCAAAATCACACTTACGAATTTGAGAGAAAGAAATCTTGAATTAGAATGCAGTAATCTGGCATTGAATTAATTATTAAATAGTTAAATAAATTTTATCCAAAAATTATTTTATCGATCAATTATTTTCCAAATCCGAAGCCGAGCCGATCGACGACGACGACACAAAGGTTCATTCTCTTCAACTTCTTTTAAGAGCTTTAAGAAGTGATTCTATATATAAGCACACAAATGTTTTGGGCTCTTTCCCATGTTGTCTAGCCAAAGGCCCAATGGTCTAATCATATTCTCTTTTGGTTTACAATCCTATTTGGAATTGGATTCGATTTATTCCTATTTTGAGTGGGTTTTGGCTTTAAAAGAAAGCCCCACGCATGGTCTATATATAGGACAATCTTGGAGAATTATTCTATGCGTATTGATACAAGTCTTTGAAAGATTTAAGCACATAAGAGTGGTTTTTGAGAGAGCTTTCATCAAGAGAGAAAAATATTTATTTTGCTGTAGATTTTTATTCCAACTAGCCAACTTTAAATTACGTTTATCGGTTCGTTAACCATTGGATGGGGTCAAAATTTTGACTCAGTGTTCATAACATCTTGTTCTTAGATTTTAATGGCGGAGATCAGATTTAGTAGCTCTTAGCATCTGATTTTGAGCCTCGAACGGCAGTTTCGTTTTATGGATTTTCCTCTTTCTTCAATTGATTAGTTGTTGCTCTTGTTGTTATTGTTGCTCCGTGTTTGGCACTTATTGTGTTGCCAATTTAGAGAACTTTTATAACCCTCTTATTATTATAGTGGAGATTTTTGAATCTTTGTGATCCCATGATTTTTACCTTCGATTTGAAGGGGTTTCCACGTTAAAACTTAGTGTTCTTTATCTTCTTTATTTTCAGGGTTGCCTCTTCCTCGTCATAACAGTGGTATCAGAGCCTAGGTTATTTATCTGAGTTGTTACGGAATGGAGGCGAATATGAGCAAAATAATATGTTTAAATGGGAGAAATTATAATATTTGAAGAAGCAAGATGAAAGACTTGTTGTTCGTGAAGAAGATGCATCTACTCGTTTTTTCCGCTCATAAACCCGAGAGTATATCCGATGAAGATTGGGATTTCGAGCACCAAAAAGTATGTGGTTATACACAACAATGGGTTGAAGATAATGTTTGCAACCATATTGTGAACGAGATACATGCGAGATTATTGTGGGAAAAGCTAGAGACTCTTTATACTTAAAAAATCGGGAACAACAAATTGTTTCTACTAAAGTAATTGATGACCTCTAAATACAAGGAAGGCAGCCCTATCCTTGATCACATAAATAATTTTCAGGGCGTCCTTGATCAGCTATCTGGAATGGGAGTTAATTTTGATGATGAGATACAAGGACTTTGGCTTCTTAATACTCTGCCAGACTCTTGGGAAACTCTTCGTGTTTCTTTGACAAATTCGGCTCCTGGAGGTAAGGTGACCATGGAATATGCGAAGAGTGGTGTGTTGAACGAGGAATTAAGGAGAAAATCTCAGAGCTCGTCCTCACAAGCAGATATCTTGGTTATTTAAGACCGGGGGAGAGATAGAACAAGAGGCTCAAGGAATAGAGGTAAAAGTAGAAGTAAGTCATGGTCCAAATATTATAATATTACATGCAACCACTATGGCAAGAAAGGACACATCAAAAGGTTTTGCCGCAAGTTGAATCAAGACAATAGAGAAGGAAAGAAAGCTGAAAATAATGAGAACAATGTTGCTGTTATTGTTCGAGATGACCTTCTTTTTGCTTATGATGAAAATGTCATCAATTTGGTATCCCATGAGACGAGTTTGGATAGTAGATTCTGGAGCTACATCACATGTCACACCAAGAAAAGATTTTTTCTCATCTTATACTCTTGTTGATTCTGGAGTGTTAAAAATGGGCAATGCCTGTGAAGTTAAGATGTTTGGTATGCACAGTTTGTTTGAAAACTAATAATGGTTCAACGTTAGTTCTTCAAGATGTCAAGCATGCTCCAGACTTTCCTTTCAATTTGATCTGCGCAGAAAGATTAGACGATGAAGGCTACCATAATGCCCTCATTAATGGCCAATGGAAGCTCAGTAAGGGCTCGTTAGTAGTGGCTCGAGGAGTCAAGTCTGGTCATTTATATATGACATAGGGCTCTATTCTTAATGACTCAATAAATCTAGTAGAAAGTGATACTTTGTCAGAATTGTGGCATCGAAGATTGGGTCATATGAGTGATAGGGGGATTACGTGTTTGGCTAAGAAAAGTTTGCTTTCTCGAGTGAAACAAGGAAAGCTGAAAAGGTGAACAGAAAAGGGTTTCCTTTCATAGCCATTCTCCCTCAAGAAAGCCCGATTTATCGGAGCTAGTACACTCTAATTTGTGTGGTCCTTTTAAAGTAAATTCAAAAGGTGGTTCACTTTACTTTGTGACCTTCATTGATGATCATTCTCGTAAGCTCTGGGTGTATCCTTTGAAATCTAAAAATCAAGCACTTAGCGTGTTTAAGGAATTTCAAGCCTTAGCTTAGAGACAGACGGGGAAGAAATTAAAATGTATTCGCACTGACAATGGTGGTGAATATTGTGGTCCCTTTGATAACTATTGCAAGGAAAAAGGAATTCGTCATCAGAAAACTCCGCCCAAGACATCAATTGAATGGTTTGGCAGAGATTATGAATAGAACTCTAGTTGAGAGAGTTAGATGCTTACTTTCAGAGGCTAAACTTCCAAATAAATTTTGGGCGGAAATACTTAAAACTGTTGCCTATGTTATCAATTTGTCTCCTGCAATTACTTTGAATGGTGATGTCCCAGATAGAGTTTGGTTTGCCAAAGATGTTTCTTATGATCACTTGAGAGTTTTGGGGTGTAAAGCTTGTGCCCATGTTCCTAAAAATGAGAGATCGAAATTGGATGTCAAAACTAACCAGTGCATCTTTATCGGTTATGGTCAATATGAGTTTAGGTATCATTTTTATGATCCAGTTGACAATAAACTTATTAGAAGTCGTGATGCAATATTCTTTAAAGACCAAACTATTGAAGATATTGACAAAGCTAAGAAGATTGATTGTCAGAGTAATGAGAGCTTAGTTGATATTGATTCAGTTTCAATTGCAAATGCACCTACTGCACATGAAGGAACCCAAGACAATGATGGAGATAGTGATCAAGATCAAAATGATCACCATGGTTTAGATGTTATGGATGCTCCACTTGATGAAGTTGTGGTTGATCAGCAACTAATTCCTGCACAGGTAACTACTTCGAATGCTCCTGAAACCGCTCGTAGAAGATCTACAAGGGAGAAGCAAAACTCCATGCGCTATCCCTGATGAGTATGTACTTTTGACTGACATGGGAGAACCTGAGAATTATGATGAATCCATGCAAGATACTCACAAAGATCAGTGGATCGATGCGATGGAAGATGAGATGAAGTCACTCAATGAGAATGACACATTTGAGTTAGTGAAACTGCCGAAAGGTAAGAGAGCTTTATCTAACAAATGGATATTCAGAATAAAGGAAGATAACCATACATTTGTGCCTCGAATAAAAGAAGATAACCATACATCTGTGTCTAGACACAAGGCGAGGTTAGTTGTTAAAGGTTTTGTCCAGAAAAATGGAGTTGACTTTGATGAAATTTTCTCCCATGTTGTGAAGATGTCTTCTATTAGTGTGGTTCTAGGTTTAGCTGCAAGTCTAGATTTTGAGGTTGAGCAGATGGATGTCAAGACTGCTTTTTTTCATGGTGATTTAGATGAGGAAATTTATATGGAGCAACCTGAGGGTTTTGTAAGTAAGGGAAAAGAAAATTATGTCTGCAAATTAAAAATAGCATGTATGGATTGAAACAAGCTCCAAGGAAATGGTATTTGAAGTTTGAATCTGTCATAGAAGAACAAGGGTAAAGGAAAACTTCTTCAGACCGATGTGTATTCTTCCAGAAGTTCTCTGATGATGATTTTATTATTTTATTTCTCTATGTGGATGACATGCTTCTTGTTGGCAAGAATAAATCTAGAATTGCAGTTCTTAAGAAGCAGTTGAGCAAATTATTTGCGATGAAGAACTTGGGGCCAGTAAAGAAAATCTTGGGCATTCAAATCCACCGACATTTAGATAGAAAGGAGTTGTTTTTGTCCCAAAATCAATACATCGAGAAGGTACTTAAGAGGTTCAATATGACATATGCAAAAGTGGTTAGTACTTCTCTTGCTAAACACTTCGAATTGAGTATTAGTCAGAGTCCATGTACTGATGAAGAGAAAAAATAGATGTCTCATATTCCTTACTCTTCTGGCGTTGGTAGCTTGATTTATTCTATGGTTTGTACTAGACCAGATATTGCACATATTGTTGGTACTATTAGTAGATTCCTTTCTAATCCTGGAAAAGAACATTGGGATGCAGTAAAATGGATATTAAGGTATTTGAAAGGTACTGCAGATTTGAAGTTGTTCTTTGACAATGGCAAGCCTGAACTTGTTTGTTACAAAGACTATGATTTAGGAGGCAATCTTGATAATACACTTTCGATTATTTGATCACTTTTGCAGGGGGAGCTATTTCTTGGCAATCTAGACTACAGAAGTGCATAGCTCTATCCACCACAAAAGCCGAATATATTGCTGCCCCAGAAGGTGCCAAAGAACTATTATGGATGAAGGAGTTTATTAATGATCTTGGCTTTGAGTATCCAAGGTACATCTTATTTTGTGATAATCAGAGTGCTATCTGTCTCACCAAGCACTCAACTTTTTATTCTAAGACCAAACATATAAATAGAAAGTATCATTGGATAAGAATGACCGTGTAAGAGAAATTATTTGAGGTTGATAAGATACACACTGATGAAAATCCTTCGAATATGCTGACAAAGGCAGTGGTTGCAGATAAACATGAATTTTGTAGAAAATTGGCACGCATGAAGCCTGTCAATAGTTCATCTACTTAGAGATACATTTGGCCCTTTGACTATATGGGGAGTTTGTTGGGCTCATGCCCATGTTGTCCAGCCAAAGGCCCAATGGCCTAATCCTATTCTCTTTTTGTTTCCAATCCTATTTGAAATTGGATTCGATTTATTTCTATTTTGAGTGGGTTTTGGCTTTAAGAGAAAGCACCACTCATGGTCTATAAATAGGAAAACTTTGGTGAATTATTCTATGCTCATTGATACAAGTCTTTGAAAGACTTAAGCACATAAGAGTGATTTTTGAGAGAGCTTTCATCAAGAGAGAAGAGAAAAAAGTATTTGTTTTGCTGTAGATTTTTATTCCGACCAGCCAACTTTAAATCACGTTTACCGATTCGTCAATCGTTGGATCGGGTTGAAATTTTGAATGAATGTTCATAACATCTTAGTATTGGATTTGGACGGTGGAGATCGGTTTTGGTAGCTCTTAGCATCTGATTTTGAGCCTCGAACGGCAGTTTCGTTTTGTGTATTTTTCTCTTTCTTCAGTTGATTAGTTGTTGCTCTTGTTATTATTGTTGCTCCGTATTTGTCACTTGTTGTGTTGCCAATTTGGAGAACTTTTGTAACCCTCTTATTATTATAATGAAGCTTTTTGGATCTTTGTGATCCCGTGGTTTTTTCCTTGGATTTGAAGGGTTTTCCACGTTAAAACTTGGTGTTCTTTATCTTCTTTATTTTCGGGTTTGCCTCTTCCTCGACATAACAAAATGTAGTTGTCCCTCACCAATGAGGGTGGTGAGGGACAAAATGCAAGACAAAGGTTCACTTCATATTTTGATTTTTTTTCCATTTTATTTTTCTCCATTTCCAATTCACACTCTTATATTTTAAAGCTCAATGACTTAAAAGTCCAACAATATATATGTGAGGTTTTTTGTAACTTAAGACCTCGTTGCAAAATTTTGCTTTAGGCGGTGCCCAACTTTGTTAAGCCGGTCTCTACTAGGAGAGTCCACTTGCGTACCAAATTAAATTATCTCGTACATATAATTATAATACTTTGTCTATCGGAAATAATACTATATCTTTTTAAGATAAGGGTAACGTATACATTACTCTTTCTAAATCTCACGTATGAAATTAAATTGAATTTGTTGCTACTGTTATTGTATAATTATAATGTTTTATTTTCAGGGCAAAAAGAAGAATATAAAGAGAATTATCGATCGGTTATATTAAGGGAGTTTTACATAATTACAGCTGATTTCATAAAATATTCCATAGTCTACAACTATTAATTGAATTACATATTATACAACCTGAACATAGTAAAAGTATAAAAAGATATACCCCATAAAATATGGTAGTTCCCTATAAAGAAGGAAACCGATTCTGAAACATATCTCTTCGTCAATCTATCCCTAAATATCCTCAATTACATTAATGTTATAAAATAATATAAAGACAAGAACAATAATGCAAGAATAGAGAGAATAGAGAGAGAGAAGTATTCTTATTGATACTTAGAGATTGTTAGGGATGATTTACAATGGTAGAAGACCCCTTTATTTATAGGGAGGTAGTGACTTAGCTACCAAGAATAAAACTCTAGAATCTCTCTAATTATAGACATTCACCTTAAATAGAAGTCTATTTATAACACTTCCCCTTGAATGTCTATTCAACAATGTGCCTCGTTAAAACCTTAAAACCAAAACCCAATGGGAAAAATTAAAGAAAGGATAAAGAGTACACATGTTTGAATATGCGCCTATTGGTTGCCTCGTTAAAAACCTCGCAAGGAAAACCCAGTGGGACAAAACCTTGTAAGGGAAAAAGAGTGCAACGCGCATTAACCCCCCCTAATAAGAACATCAATTTATATCCTTGAGCATTTGCATTCCAATCTTGTGCATCATCTTCAAAACGATCTTTGGTAGACGTTTGACAAATCAACCATATTGACTTGAATAAATATTCCGCACCTTGAAATCATCATTCTTGATAGATATGAACATCTTCATATAATGTCGTGAAATGACTCTTCAATATCTCCATAGATGCATTCTCAATGCCATCATGCTTATAGTTATAGCAAGATACATATGTACACAAATTGTACTTAGGATATGGTACTTCAGGACCAAGAATTGCATATGCTTCAAGCAACTTAAATCTTTCAAGTTAAGTCATGTAAGTCACATAATAGACTTTAGATGCATATCAAGTTTTCACGTCATGCTAAACAAATAAGATATCGAAAACTGATTATACATACCTTTGACTTTATACTTTCAAGCATTTGAACTATAGGTTCAAAACTACATGTCTTTCATATTGAATTGTATCTCTTCCATTTAGTTACTTTCTTTGGGTCAGCAAATGCGTATAGCATGCTTTGCAATATGTTGCAATTGAATTATCCCTTTTATGAACTTCAGGTTCATATCATGATATTCGGGGATATACATATACAAATGATAATTCATCCCATGTAACCTTTTCTCAAGTGTTTATCATGTCTCCCCCTCATGTTAGAAAAGCTAACTTGTTTCCTCAACTTTGGGAAATCATCTTTGTGCATTATCATGTCAATATACACGGCACATTAATAATAAGATGAAATTATTTGGTTCCTGACCCTGAACCACTTGTGAGGGGAGAATATAATGTACTCTCGTATACAACGTATATCAAACTGATATATATAACTTTGTTCTCATAAGAAACAGTTTAGCTATTAAGTGGAAGCACTCAATAATTATCTTGCTAAACCAACTTTGATATAAACCAACTTATCAAGATGAACTATCTTGAGTAGAAAATCTGGAAATTATGCTTGAAGTTAGATTACTGAGCAATTTACCTCGCAAGCACCGGCCAGGCTGCGGGTTAATAACAATTGCGCATGTAACCATATCATAGATGCATCATATGTGGTATACATGGCAGGTGAATGGGCCCATATTCACCTTTGATATTTCCAGAATTTATGGGCTTCAACCCGAACTCTTTAGTTGGTCAGTTCATTAATGAGAACAAGTGATACAAGAGAATTCGTAAAGAACTTTCTAGTTCTTTAATATTCACCTATGTGAATTTGCACATCATACTTAAAATGAGATGCTAACACGAATGCCAACTGAATAAATTATCAGTATTGGTAAACTTCAAATTTACACCATGACATGTGTACTTATCAATAAACTTCAGGTTTATTATGACATGGGTTTTTATACCAATAGATATCCACTTTATTGTGGCATTCTTTCTTTTGTGTAGTACAAACTGGAGAACAAAGCGGGTAGCTTTTCATATGCAAATTACCCCGCTACAAGTTGTAGTAATAGGAGATATCAAAGCCTTCCTTTATTTATAGTCTCAATATAATTAATCGCTTTCGCATGTATTTTAGAAACTGAATAAGTTTCTTTAAGACTTACTACAGCACAATACTCAATTGTGTTTCTCCAACATAGTAATAATTGGCTCTTCTAGAGCTCTCAATTAATTTTGTACTACCACAGATTCATCAACATCCATGTGGTGAATATCTTTCTTAAAGAGAAAGTTATACCATTATGGTCATGTCAAACTTATATGCAAGATATGTTTCTTGCATTATCGTTGTCCTTTAATAGTCATATTTCCAAAATACTTTGGCGTACAATAGGTACGTGACCAACGATCATTCATGCCATATATCATCCCAAACCTCCTTCTAGGGGTGAGTGTGGTATCATCTCAAACCTCCTTCTAGGGGTGAGTGTGGTATATTTAATACCAATTTCATGTTCATATTCTTCCAATAATGAATATGTATTCGTGAATCAGATGTTGTCACATTCACTTCGGGGATATGTGATTTTGTTATCCTTTTCAAATCTATAAATGCGTCAGGCATTTGATTTGCTATTCTTTGCAAATGGATAATCTTTTGTGCCTCTTTCACAAATAGAGGTATGTGGATCAAGATGAGATAATGATGCATTTTTCCACAAAATTTTTCGTTTGGTTTCACCAACTTCTCCCCCTAATTTTGGGAAAAGTGTCTCATCAAATTGACAGTCTGCAAATCGTGCAGTGAACAAATCTCCTGTCAATGTTTCGAGGTAGCGAATAATGGAGGGCGATTCAACCTTAACATATATTCCTAACCTTCTTTGCGGACCCATTTTGGTGCGGGATGGCGGTGCTACAGGCACATATACTGCGCATCCAAAGATTCTTAAATGGGATATATTGGGTCCATGACCCAAAACCAATTGCAACGGGGAATATTTGTGTCAATTCGTCAGTCAGAGACGAACTAGCATTGCTGTATGCAAAATGGCGTGTCCCCAAGCCGAAGTGGGCAGCCGACGAACTAGTATTGCTGCATGCAAAATGGCGTGACCCCAAACCAAAGTGGGCAGCCGACGAACTAGCATTGCTGCATGCAAAATGGCGTGACCCCAAACCGAAGTGGGCAGCCGACGAACTAGTATTGCTGCATGCAAAATGGCGTGAACCCAAACCGAAATGGGCAGCCTCGTTTTCATGAAGAATTCAAGATTATTCTCATCTATTGTCTCAATATGATATCCATTTTGAATGATATCTTTAAAACTCAACAAGTTCCTTTTAGACTTAGAGGAGAACATTGCGATTGATACCATTAAAACTCAACAAGTTCTTCTTAGACTTGGAGGAGAATATTGCATTCTCTAAGATAAACGACGTGCCTTTGGGCAGAGTTATAGTTGCTCTTCCGGAGCCTTCAATAAATTTACTTCCCATGGTTTGACATATAAAAGAAAATATACGAACATGAGAATAAACAACTTTAATCCGTTTGTGTCACATTTAAATAATATTTTCAAAATCTGCTGCGGTCAGTTGACAAACTAAATCAGATAGTCGATTATATGGATTACTATGCAGCTTGAAAATTTCAGTTTAAGCATTTTCATAAAACAATCGATTGTTAAACACACACAATCGATTGTTGAACATTGACAATCGATTGTTAAACACACACAATCAATTATTTGCTATTTTTTTGAAAAACTTCAGATCACACTGTCTTAAGAAAATCGATTGTTAAACATAGACAATCGATTGTTGACAATTTTTGAAAAATTCCAGATCACACTGTTTTAAGACAATCGATTGTTAAACATCGACAATCGATTGTTGACTATTTTTGAAAAATTCCAGATCACACTGCCTAACGACAATCGATTGTTAGACATAGACAATCGATTGTGGATGATTTTTGAAAAATTCCAGATTACACTGTCTAACGACAATCGATTGTTAGACATAGACAATCGATTGTGGATGATTTTTGAAAAATTCCAGATTACACTGTCTAACGACAATCGATTGTGGATGATTTTTGAAAAATTCCAGATTACACTGTCTAACGACAATCGATTGTTAGACATAGACAATCGATTGTGGATGATTTTTGAAAAATTCCAGATTACATTGTCTAACGACAATCGATTGTCAGACATAGACAATCGATTGTCGATCAATTATTTTTCAGTTTTAATGCGAAAATATTAGATAATCGACTAGCTTTTCAGGCTAGTCGATTACCCCTACTGAAAAATAAAAATATTATTGATATTTGAGCATATTGAAGACATTCTAAAGAACTACTGCTAACACTTCATCATGAACTAGCTAATACGAGCTAATACTAATGACTATTAGTTTATTCACTAACTAATACAAATAAGTAGAACAAAATCAAATAACTCCATCTTCTTTCATCACGGACCCATCACCGATTAGGTGGTCTATTTTCCCCTCGGGTTGCTCAAAGAAGTCTGCCACGTCCAAGTGGGTGATGTCAAAGTTGTTGTCAGAGACAAAATTTGTTTCCGGGCCTTTACTCTTTCGAGATGCTTGATAAAGGTCAACCAAATGTCTTGGTACACGGCAAGTTTTTGACCAGTGCCCTTTCCCACCGCAACGATAACATATAGTTTCTGAACCATTTGCCTTAGGATCTTCATGATCCCGTTTCTGCTTTCGGCGGTTATCTCTCCTTGGGGGTTGACGGACTTCATTGGAATTTCTTCCTTGTCTACGTCCCTGGCTATGACCCCGTTTACGACCATGACCATGGCCTATTTCATGTTTGGCATAATGAGAGTGCACCTTATCTGCTTCAGGCAGTGGTGTAGACCCAGTGGGTCGATTTTCGTGATTTCTCATGAGCAGGTCATTATTTCGCTCAGCCACTAGTAGAAGAGAAATCAGTTCAGAGTACTTTGTAAAGCCTTTCTCTCTGTATTGTTGTTGCAGTACCATATTGGAGGCATGAAACGTTGTAAATGTTTTCTCAAGCATATCATAATCGGAGATTTTATCTCCGCATAGCTTCAATTTAGAAGTAATTCTGAACATTGCAGAATTATTCAGAAACGGACTTAAAGTCCTGGAGCCTCAGATGAGCCCAATCATATCGTGCTTGTGGCAGAGTGACCAACTTCAGGTTGTCATATCTCTCCTTTAAGCCGTTCCACAAGATGAGTGGATCCTTGACGGTGAGATATTCAATCTTCAAACCTTCATCAAGGTGATGGCGCAAGAAAATCAAGGCCTTCGCACAGTCTTGGGTGGATGTTTTTTCTCTATCTTTGATGGTGTCTCCGAGACCCATAGCATCTAAGTGGATTTCAGCATCCAACACCCATGTCATATAGTTCTTGCCCGAAATTTCAAAGGCAACGAACTTTCTTTTCGTAATGTCAGACATAATCGAAAATTAAATTAGGAAGAGGGAAATACCTTAGATTTTTCGAGAATGGTTCTTGAGACGGTAGAGTCTCGTGCTGATAACGTGTTATAAAATAATATAAAGACAAGAACAATAATGCAAGAATAGAGAGAATAGAGAGAGAGAAGTATTCTTATTGATACTTAGAGATTGTTAGGGATGATTTATAATGGCAGAAGACCCCTTTATTTATAGGGAGGTAGTGACTTAGCTACCAAGAATAAAACTCTAGAATCTCTCTAATTATAGACATTCACCTTAAATAGAAGTCTATTTATAACAATTAAATATTTATAGGAATTTTTACCTATATATACCATATAACAAACTTTATTATCAAAATTATACATGATGTGGTATTTAACCGCCTATATTATGTTTTGTTTACAAAAATTGTACCAAACCAAAAATAGATAGATTCTACCCTAAAAGGCTCCAAATTTGTAGGAATCACATTTAATGTTAGCTATTATCACTAGAATATGCTTGATCAATTTCAACGCATGGGAGAGGACCGAGGAGAAATGTTGAGGGGCTTATTTATCTAATTGTTTCTTCACAAAGGAAGAAAAATAAAATAACAAAAATTTTGCTTTGTGACTGTGGGTTTGTTTTAGTACAGAGAAATTAAAAAAGCTATTGCGGTTGCTGCTTAATCAATTTTCGAGCTGTTCTTGTAAAAGGTGAAACTTGAATATCTATTGCAGCATACTTTTCTTCTTCTCCATATATTTTCCACCATTGATAGCCATTAAAAAGCTTGAAAGCTTTGAATTCAAATTTGGATTTTCAAAAATCATTATTTGTTTGCATTGGGTGTTGTTGTAAATAATTCGAAATATATTTATGAGTTTATATCTCAATTTTGAGGGGTTTTGGTGAAGATTAGACTTGGTTTTGACTGATTTTCAGATTGAAACTCGTCGAAGAAGAAGAAGACATATTTTTTCAGAAATTGTAGTTAAATTGTAGTTCAATTGTAGTTAAATTGTAGAATTGTAGATAAATTATAGATAAAATATAGATAAATTGTAGATAAGTTGTAGATAAATTGTAGATTGGGAAGACTAAAACTTCTACAAGTCTTCTACAATAATATCGAAAATGCCAATTATGCTACAATTGAAAATCCCTTGGATTGGGTGTTGTTGTAAATAATTCGAAATATGTTTAGGAGTTTATATCTCTAAAATTTAGGGGTTTTGTTGAAGATTAGATTGGTTTTGGCCGAATTTCAGATTGAAACTCGTCGAAGAAGAAGAAGATATATTTTTTCAGAAATTGTAGTTAAATTATAGTTCAATTGTAGTTAAATTATAGAATTATAGATAAAATATAAATAATTTGTAGATAAATTATAAATTGTAGTTAAATTGTATTGTTACATTTATACTACAATCTTGTGTGGTGCACTGGTTGGGTGGTTGTTCTTTTCCTTTCTTTCATTTGTTTCCTTCCGTTTCTTTCTTTCTACTCACTACTCCCTTATGTTTAATGCTTCATTTTGCATTAAAATTTGTACAAGTTCCAAATTACGGTATTAAATTATCATTAATATTTTATTTTCGTTCTTTGTTTTGAATGTAGAAGATAAGAACTAAATTATTTAAGAAGTGAATAAGTTATCTCTTTAATTAATACTATCTAAAATTGATAATAAGTCAAAATACTAAATGTTCTCACATTACTGACCAATTATTTTTAACACTATTTACAAACACCAAATTTACGTTAAATTTATTACACAATTAGGAGCTCCTCAACAAAACTTGAAAATTTTGTGTTTATTTCATAATTCATAGATCAATGCAAGACTATGAGTTTGTCAGCATGATTACATTTAAGATATTCCATTAAGAAAGAGAAGAGGAAAAAAAGAAAAAAAGAATATATGTTCTTAAAATCATGCGTAGAATAAATGAAGCAATAATTATACTCTTAATTTGAATTATGGTACATAAATTGAAATTTGATATACTTAAATGTAATAAACACAAACCTTAAACATGTGAGGTAATTTTTCGGGTAAGTCGTTTTGATAAGTTTTATATATGTGGTATATTAACGATATATACTAGTACATTTAATTTTTTACATGCTGTTCTGTAAAAAATTAAAAGAAAGAAAGTAGACCTCTCAATTAAATCCTCTTTTTCTCTTTATCTTTGCTATGTTTTTTCATGTTTCTACGTCTCTTCTGCCTTCTAGCTCGAGGTATTCTTCTTCCCCTTCATTGTTCTTCTTCTGATTATTTTTGTGAAGGCTTGAGAAATTGTGATGGAAATGATGCAGAGATGATGTTCACCCTATTTATATATTTTGACTTACACGGAATATATAGAACGAATAAATTAGAATAGACCTGTGTGATATACAGGAGTATCTTTTACCGAAGGAATTTGGAAAAAATTGATAGTGATAAATATCGTAGGTGAGGGAGAATAAGAAAGTAATATCTTTTAAGTAAGAGAGAATCTCAAGGGAGATATTTTAGGATATGAAAAGTTATACATAATTTAATTAAAAAGGTAAGATTTTTAAATAAGTTGTACTAAAAGTAATTTTATAAAAGCAATTGTAAAAAATATAAATAAGTCATTGTATTCTACGTAAATTCCTCTTATATTAATTATTACAAAGAAAGTAGCTCAAGACCCATGCTTCATGAAATTCGAATTACTAATGTTTATAAACCTGCCAATAATTGAGACAACTATGATATCTCTGACTTAAGTTGGTAGGTGAAAACTAGGCCACGAAAGATGGAATCCAATAATTCTTTTTTGCTTCATGATACTTTATTTTCTCCCGTCTCCTCCCATTCTTCTCAATTAAAAATAGGAATAAAAAATGAGAAAAAATAAAAAATGTTATAAACTAAAGTAAAGACAAGAACAATAATGCAAGAACAATAGCAATAGAGAGAAGAGTAGAGAGAGTTCTTCTTATTGAGTTGAGAGGAGTCTCAAGGGATGATTTACAATGGTAGGGGGCACCTCTATTTATAGGGGAGAGGAAGATTTAGCTACCACTAATAGAACTCTAAAATCTCTCTAATTAAATACATTAAAGACATTCACCTTAAATAGAAGTGTAAGAATCTTCTATTTCATAACACTCCCCCTTGAATGTCTATTCAATGATGTGCCTCATAAAACCTTAAAACCAAAACCCAATGGGAAAAATTAAAGTAAGGAAAAAGAGTACACATGTTTGAATATGCGCCTATTGATTGCCTCGTTAAAAACCTTGCAAGGAAAACCCAGTGGGACAAAACCTTGTAAGGGAAAAAGAGTGCAACACGCATTAACTCCCCCTAATGAGTACATCAATTTAAGCCTTGAGCATTTGCATTCCAATCTTTGTGCATCATCTTCAAAACGATCTTTGGTAGATATTTGATAAATAAATCAACCATGTTGACTTGAATAAATATTCCGCACCTTGAAATCATCACTCTTGATAGATATGAACATCTTCATATAATGTCGTGGAATAGCTCTTCAATATCTCCATAGATGCATTCTCAATGCCATCATGCTTATAGTTATAGCAAGATACATATGTACACAAATTGTACTTAGGATGTGGTACTTCAGGACCAAGAATTGCATATGCTTCAAGCAACTTAAATCTTTCAAGTTAAGTCATATAAGTCGCATAATAGACTTTAGCTGCATATCAAAGTTTCATGTCATGCTAAACAAATAAGGTATCGAAAATTGACTATACATACCTTTGACTTTATAGTTTCAAGCATATGAACTATAGGTTCAAAGCTACATGTCTTTCATATGGAATCAATTCTTCTTGAATTGTATCTCTTCCATTTAGTTACTTTCTTTGAGTCAGCAAATGCGTATAGCATGCTTTGCAATATGTTGCAATTGCATTTCCCTTTTTATGAACTACAGGTTCATATCATGATATTCGGGGATATACATATACAAATGAAAATTCATCCCATGTAACACTTTCTCAAGTGTTTATCATGTCCCCAAACTAATGTTAGTAAAACTAACATGTTTCCTCAACTTTGGAAAATCATCTTTGTGCATTATGTCAATATACACAGCACCTTAATATAAGATGAAATTATTTGGTTCCTGACCCTGAACCACTTTTGAGGGGAGAATATACTCTCGTATACAACTTATATCAAACTGATATATACAACTTCGTTCTCATAAGGAACAGTTTAGCTATTAAGTGGAAGCACTCAATAATTATCTTGCTAAACCAACTTTGATATAAACCAACTTATCAAGATGAACTGTCTTGAGTAGAGAATCTGGAAACTATGCTCGAAGTTAGATTACTGAGCGATTTACCCCGCAAGCACCGGCCAGGCTGCGGGTCAATAACAATTGCGCATGTAACCATTCCATAGATGCATCATATGTGGTATACATGGCAGGTGAATGGGCCCATATTCACCTTTGATATTTCCAGAATTTAGGGGCTTCAACCCGAACTCTTTAGTTGGTCAGTTCATTACTGAGAACAAGAACTTCTAGTTCTTTGATATTCACCTATGTGAATTTGCACATCATACTTCAAATGAGATGGCTAACACGAATGTCAACTGACTAAATTATCAATATTGGTAAACTTCAAATTTACACCATGACATGTGCACTTATCAATAAACTACGGGTTTATTATGACATGGGTTTTATACCAATAGATATCCACTTTATTGTGGCATTCTTTCGTTTGTGTAGTACAAACTGGAGAACAAAGCGGGTAGCTTTTCATATACAAATTACCCCGCTACAAGTTGTAGTAATAGGAGAATCAAAGCCTTCCTTTATTTATAGTCTCAATATCATCAATCGCCTTCGCGTGTACTTTTGGAAACTGAATAAGTTTCTTTGAGACTTACTACAGCACAATACTCAATTGTGTTTCTCCAACATAGTAATAATTGGCTCTTCGAGAGTTCTCAATTAATTTTGTACTACCACAGACTGAGGTTCGAGATCCTCACATTCTTGCATTCCGTATTTTCAAGAGTCTCAGGCTCAATAGATTCTTCGTGAATCTCGGAATTAATCAAATCATGAGCGTCCTCATGTGATTCTTTCATAGTGTCATTTAGATCGTTCTTTTTCCTCTTTCTAGGATTTCGATCTTTGGAACCTAATGGTCTGCCACGCTTCTGGCGTGCATTTGACTCATTGGATATGACACTAGATATTTGTCCAATAGGGACTTCAATACGGATCGGAACATTTTCCCGCGTGAATGTGTGATTTCGTTATCCTCTTCAAGTCCGTAAATGCGTCAGGCATTTGATTTGCTATTCTTTGCAAATGGATAATCTTTTGTACCTCTTTCTTTCAAATAGAGGTATGTGGATCAAGATGAGATAATGATGCATTTTTCCACAAAATTTCCCGTTTGGTTTCACCAACTTCTCCCCCTAATTTTGGGAAAAGTGTCTCATCAAATTGACAGTCTGCAAATAGTGCAGTGAACAAATCTCCTGTCAATGTTTCGAGGTAGTGAATAATGGAGGACGCGTCAAACTCAACATATATTCCTAACCTCCTTTGCAAACCCATTTTGGTGCGGGATGGCGGTGCTACAGGCACATATACTGCGCATCCAAAGCTTCTTAAATGGGATATATTGGGTTCATGACCCAAAACCAATTGCAATGGGGAATATTTGTGTCAATTCGTCAGTCAGAGACAAACTAGCATTGCTGCATGCAACATGGCGTGACCCCAAACCGAAGTGGGCAGCCGACGAACTAGCATTGCTTCATGCAAAATGGCGTGACCCCAAACCGAAGTGGGCAGCCGACAAACTAGTATTGTTGCATGCAAAATGGCGTGAACCCAAGTCGAATCGGGCAGCCGACAAACTAGCATTGTTGCATTCAAAATGGCGTGAACCCAAACCGAAATGGGCAGCCTCGTTTTCATGAAGAATTCAAGATTATTCTCATCTATTGTCTCAATCTGATATCCATTTTGAATGATATCCTTAAAACTCAACAAGTTCCTTTTAGACTTGGAGGAGAACACTTTGATTGATATCATTAAAACTCAACAAGTCCTTCTTAGACTTGGAGGAGAACATTGCATTCTCTATGATTAACGTCATGCCTTTGGGCAGAGTTACAATTGCTCTTCCGGAGCTTTCAATCAATTTACTACTTCCATAGATTGTAGTAATGTTTGCCTTACACAATTACTCTTCTTTTCTTTGAGTATTGTATGTGTAGTACATGAATCAACTAGGCAAATACTTTTACACTTGAACGTTGGTCCAAGTTCGCATTGTGAGATCTCCATATTTGCTATCCCATAGTTTAACATACAAAAGAAATACATAAATATAAGTATAAACAACTTCAATTCTTTTGTTTCGCGTTTAAACAACGTTTTGGGAAGCAGTTATTTAGGATATTCGAATATTGTATTCTAATATTCGAATATAATGCCTTGCGGGAAAAATAATACTTTAATGCGAAAAATATTAGATATTCGAATATTTAAGCGCATATTCTAATATCTTGCCAGATATTCGAATATAGGAATTCTGATATTCGAATATCTGGCCTGGCGGAAAAAGTTCGTTTTATTGCTAAATATTAGACGATCGACTAGTTTTTAGGTTAGTCGATTACCTCTACTGTACAATAAAAATATTTGAGCATATTGAAACATTCTAAAGGGCTAATACTAACATCATATCATGAATTAACTAATACGAGCTAATGCTAATGACTATTAATTTATTCATTGACTAATACAAGTAGAATCAAACAGCTCCATCTTCTTTCATCATGGTTCCATCACCGATTAGGTGGTCTATCTTTCCCTCGGGTTGCTCAAAGAAGTCTGCCACATTCAAGTTGTCGTCAGAGACAAAATTCGTTATGGGGCGTTTACTCTTTCGAGATGCTTAATAAAGGTCAACCAAATGTCTTGGTATACGGCAAGACTTAGACCAGTGCCCGTTTCCACCGCAACGATAATATATAGTTTATAAACTATTTGCTTTTGGATTCTTATCGTATCGTGCTTGTGGCAGAGTGACCAACTTCATGTTGTCATCTCTCTTCTTTAAGCCTTTCCACAAGATGGGTGAATCCTTAATGTTGAGATATTCAATCTTCAAACTTTCATCAAGGTGATGGCGCAAGAAAATCAAGGCCTTCATACAGTTTCAAACCTTCATTAAGGTAATGGCGCAAGAAAATCAAGGCCTTAGCATAGTTTCAAACCTTCATTAAGGTAATGGCGCAAGAAAATCAAGGCCTTAGCATAGTTTTGGGTAGATGCATTATTTCTGTCTTTAATGGTGTCTCCAAGACCCATAGCATCTAAGTGGATTTCATCATCCAACACCCATGTCATATAATTCTTGCCCGAAATTTCGAGGGCAACGAACTTTCTTTTCATATGACACAATTACATCAAGAGCGTGTTCATACTTACGGGCTCTATTACAATTATCACATTCACTTCAGGGAATGGATCAAAATCATGTGCTTTACACAAGCTGCTACCACATTCTCTAAAGGGAATGGAGCAAATTCAATTGGACGGAATTCTTTGTCACGTCCACAATCATACATGAATTTAATCATGGCAGGACATAGAGATTTTACCACTTCGTGTGGTTATAATTTCTCACAAACTCCATTAGAGTTGTAATCAAACTTTGTTGTCTATATTTGTATATAAAATCAAATTATAGAATTCCAAGAATTTGAAAGGAAAAAATAAAATACTTACCTTTAAGGTATACCAATTCTATTTTCAATATTTTCTTCCTTTCTTCCTTTCCTTTCTTTCTTTCCTTTTTTTTTCCACGTTTTTCTTTCTTTTCTTTTTCCTTTTGCTTTCCAGAGAAAGTTTTCTGTTTCTCTCTTTGTTTTTCGTTTCCCTTTTTTTTTTCTTCACTCTTTCTTTGAAGAAAAACCTTGCACAAACAAAAGTTAAGACAATCGAAAATTTCAATTGGTTAGAGACTCGTGCTGATAACGTGTTATAAACTAAAGTAAAGACAAGAACAATAATGCAAGAACAATAGCAATAGAGAGAAGAGTAGAGAGAGTTCTTCTTATTGAGTTGAGAGGAGTCTCAAGGGATGATTTACAATGGTAGGGGGCACCTCTATTTATAGGGGAGAGGAAGATTTAGCTACCACTAATAGAACTCTAAAATCTCTCTAATTAAATACATTAAAGACATTCACCTTAAATAGAAGTGTAAGAATCTTCTATTTCATAACAAAAATATTATTCATGACTAATATTTTACTGGATTTCTAGCTCTTCATTGCTTCGTTGGAATTTAGACTACCACAAAAAATATTGAGTGTTTTTTATATCATTGACTTGGGACAATTAAAACATATGAATCTTTTTCCAGTAAAATATCACTAATTAAATTACGTACAAAGTAGGGGGTGGGGGTGGGGTGGGGTGGGGGTGGGGTGGGGTGGGGGGCTTGATCTAGGTTATTAGCTTTTGATTCTAGACATTTTGACCCAAAATTTAGCAGGTAAGTAAAATGTGGCTATGTTAAATAAACATTACGTACATAGAAAAGTTTAGCTATCTTCCAAAATTTGAACCAAACTACGACATAAATAAATAAAAGGAAATTATTTTTTAGAATGAACCGTAATCTGGAACAAATTATGAGTTTCTAAAAATATAAATCTACTGCTACTCAAGTATATATTGCAAAAACATTTTCTCCTTTCTTTTAAGACTAGTCTTATGATACGCACTTTGCACGTGTATCTAAGTAGGTAAAAAAATAATATGCTTTTATTATAAAATTAATTTTTAGAAAATATAAGTTACTAAAAATAATAAACATTGATCATATTTAACTTGCTCAATAAACGAGAAATATGACTTTGAGTTTTGGTGTTTCCCCCGGCTGTCGAAGTGATCTAATTGACTTTTTTCGAACTCTTAATATTTATTTCAACATTTTATTTAACCTTTAAATTTTTTAATTTTAAAGTTTTAGTATTTTTATGCTAATTATATATGTTTTAATTATATGGTAGGAACTCAAATACGTGCCTACATCAAGTGTACCATACGAGGTTCTTTAATTATGTTTCCAAATATTACATATTTTTCTATATATTTTAAATATGAAAGAATTCAGTAATTAAAATTTTAGTTGTTTTTTATTTTCAATATCCTATATATTAGGAAAAAATTATTAAATGACTATTGTGTCTAGTGTAAATTTTATTTTTAAAGAGCAAAAAAGGCGAACGATATTTCGCTAAGGGCTAACTTTATTTTTAAAGAGTAGAAAAAGTGAACAATATTTTACTAAGGGTCTTCGTGCTTTTAATATAGTATAAATAAAAAGAGGTACCTATATATCTCTTTTATCATGTGCTTCTACCTTCTCTCCATTCTCGTCATAATACAATGTGCTTCTACCTTCTCTCCATTCTCCTACATGAAATCTAGATAGGCCAGGGATAAGGTGAATTACATTCTCACAGAAGACAATCTGAAGCTAACTGACCCTCAACAGATTCAACGATAGTTCATACAATTCTTCCACAATCTATTGGGGACAACAGCTGATCAACTACCAGGCATAGACCTCAATACTGCCAGAGATGGTCACTGCCTAACACTGGCACAACAACAGCAGCTGCTGCAACCAGTTACCAAACAGGAGATATACCGGATTGTGCAAGACTTACCTTCAGATAAAACCCCAGGCATTGATGGCTATCCTGCAGAGTTTTTCCAAAAATTCTGGACAATAGTTGGGGAGGAAACTACTGAGGCAGTCCAGCAATTTTTCATCAGTGGTAAACTCTTAAAAATAGATAAACTGTACCACTATCACACTGATTCCGAAAGTGAAAAATCCAAGCTTTGTCAAGGAGTTTAGACCCATCGCCTGCTGCTCCATACTGTACAAAATCATCTCAAAAGTCCTCACAAATAGATTGTAACAGGTGGTAGATATGTTAGTTGGACAGGCACAATCGGCATTCATCGAGGGGAGAAACATCCTGGACAATGTCATACTGGCACATGAATTGATCAAAGGATATAACCGCAAAGTAGTATCCCCACGGAACCTGATCAAGGTAGACATTAGGAAAGCCTACGTCTCTCTCTAATGGGGATTCCTGAGAGGTGTACTGCTCGAATTTGGAGTGCCATACAAACTAGTAGGCCTGATAATGGAATGTGTTACTACAGTGAGTTATTCCCTCTTGATAAATGGAGGACTGACCAAAAAATATGTAGCACGCAAAGGACTAAGGCAGGGGGATTCAATGTCCCCCTATTTGTTCGTCCTGGCAATGGAATACCTGAATAGATCTCTCAAGAAACTACACAGGAATCCAGACTTTAACTTCCACCCCAAATGTCATCAGCTACAGATCACACATATATGCTTTGCCGATGACCTCTTAATGTGCTGTAGAGCGGATGAAACTTCCATACAGCTGCTAATGAATTCATTTGAACACTTCTCCAAAGTCTGAGGACTTCATGCCAACATGGAAAAAAGCTCCTTATATATAGCAGGTGCTCCGGATGCACTCAAAGAGAAAATTATTGCAGAATCGCACCTGGCAGCAAGCAAATTCCCCTTCACATAATTAGGAGTACCATTGTCTACCCGGAAAATCACAATATCCCAATGCATGCCGCTAGTAGACAAAATAGTAGACAGAATAAGAAGCTGGACATCAAAACTACTCTCATATGCTGGAAGATTGCAACTCATCCAAAGTGTGCTGTATGAAATGCAAACCTACTGGGCCCAGGTATTCCTTATCCCAAGAAAATTATAAAGCTGGTTAATGGAATTTGTAGAAATTACCTATGGACTGGCAATGAAAACAGCCGTAGGAATCCAATTGCTTGGGAAACTCTATGCAAGCCAGCAGCAGCAGGAGGCCTAAACATCATTTCCTATGAAAGATGGAATAAAGCAGCCATTTCTATACTTCTTTGGGCTTTAATGTCGAAAAAGGACAAACTATGGATCAAATGGATCCATTGTCACTACATAAAGAAGAATGACATTAATACCATGGAAGACCCCAAGCAAGCCAGTTGGCTCGTAAGGAAGCTATTTGGAGCAAGAGAATGGTGGGCGACAAATGAAGCAGAAATGCTAACATGCACAAAAAATGGAAAGTTTAGCATCAAGATGGCATATATCCAGACCACTCCGCAATACCCAAGAATGCCATGGAAATCACTAACGATGGTAACGGGGATACAACCAAGACAGAGATACATCCTATGGCTGACACTTCATAGGCGACTGGCAACAGTCGATAGGTTAGCTAAATGGGGGATCGCGGTTAATATGTCCTGCATACTATGTGGGCGAGATGTTGAAGAAACCCACGACCATCTATTCTTTGAATGTATATACTCGTAGACCCTATGGAGCGGCATATTGCACTGGTTGAACTACCAAAGAATGATAGGCCAATGGGAGTCCGAGGTACAATGGCTAACAGCAAATGTTAAAAATAGGAACCCCAGGAAAAACATACTAGGTGTGGTGTTTGCAGCAGTAATCTACCATATCTGGATGGAAAGAAATAGTAGAAGGTTTAATCAAAACAAAAGAGAAGCACAAGCTCGAGCCAAAGAGATCACACTTCAAGTGCACTTTGCAGGACATAAATATCCTAAATGGTTACCCATTTTGCGGACTATTGATTACTATCCTTTATATAATTCTTCACAACTTTCCCTGTAATAGGTTTGGTTTAATAACAATAGTTATGAAGCTTAACAAAATAAAAAATAAAAAAAAATCTATCTTTTTCCATTTCTCCTTCACCAAAATATTGAGAGTGAAAATTGATCTTGACACGGAAAATAAATTATATATATATATATATATATATATATATACACACACACACACACACTACCCTCCCCAGACACCACTGAGTGGTATTGTACTGGGTCGTACTTTTTTTTTTTATTCTTAAATAATGTGGTGTTGGCAAAAATTGCGTGCACTTTCATTATTTTGTTGGATAATATTACTCTCGGCGTTCACTTTAATTTTTTGTTAATGATTTTGCCTTTTTTTTTGTTATTGTCCTTGGAATAAAATATCTAGGAATATTTATATTTCCAATGAACAAATCGAAATTTATATAATCAATTTTATTTTTAATTAGTGCTAAAAAATAGATTACTTAATATTGTGAAAACAACCGAAAAATTAAAGTAAATCGGAGGGGGTAAAACTTAGATAGATAGTGAGGTTTTATTATCTTAATTTATATAAAGCACTCAATACACGAAGTAAATTAAGATAATAAAACCTCACTATCTATCTAAGTTTTACCCCCTCCGATTTACTTTAATTTTTCGGTTGTTTTCACAATATTAAGTAATCTATTTTTTAGCACTAATTAAAAATAAAATTGATTATATAAATTTCGATTTGTTCATTGGAAATATAAATATTCCTAGATATTTTATTCCAAGGACAATAACAAAAAAAAAGGCAAAATCATTAACAAAAAATTAAAGTGAACGCCGAGAGTAATATTATCCAACAAAATAATGAAAGTGCACGCAATTTTTGCCAACACCACATTATTTAAGAATAAAAAAAAAAAAGTACGATCCAGTACAATACCACTCAGTGGTGTCTGGGGAGGGTAGTGTGTACGCAGCCTTACCCCTACCCTGGGTAGAGAGGCTGTTTCCAAATAGAAACCCGTCATAAATCCCCAGAATTTGCTCCTGGGGAGACTCGAACTCACAACCTCTCGGTTGTAAGTGAGGGTTGGTTACCATCAGACCAAGCCCCTCTTGTCAGACCAAGCCCCTCTTATCAGTATTTAAGAATAAAAGTGAAAATAATAAAGACAACATAAAAGGTTCCTTGTATATATACATAGCAAGGATATATACATAGCAAGGAGAGAGTAAAGATACTAAAAAGACAACATCAAAGATAAAGAACCTCTTCCTCTTCCTTTTTTCCCTTCATAAAAAAATCAATGGCTTCTACACTTACTACTACTACTACTCCTCCTCCTCCTCCAACATATGATGCTGAAGATCAAAGTGACACCACATTCTCAACTCCAGTTTTCCGGCCGACGACTCGCCGGAGTTCATCTCTCTCCTCTTCTCCATCTCACTCTTCCAACTCTTCCTTTGGTTCATCACTCTCTTTCCATGATCTTGAAAATTCCCCTTTTAGCCCAACAACTCCTCTTCAATTCTCAAAAGGGGTGCCTTTTTCTTGGGAACAAATTCCTGGTATTCCAAAACAAAAAATTTCCAAGAAAAATAGCTCTTCTTTAAGCCAACTTCTTCCATTGCCACCACCAGCTGGAAATACTATACCCAATTCATCCAAGAAAAATAGTTTTTTTGATGAGTTTTCTCCCAAAATATGTACTAATGAAAGCTTCAGAAAAGATCCATTTTTTGCAGCATTTGTGGAATGTTCCAAAGATGATGATGAGCATAAGAGTTTTGGTAATATTTGGAAAATTAGTTCGTCAAAGGTACCATCAATAAGAAGTTTAAGTGATAGATTTGGATTCATTAGCATGTATTCTTCTTGCAAAACCACTTGTACAGTTTCTGAATCCATTGTTTATCTTCCAAGATCAAGAAATTATCGTCGGCGCTAATCATGATAGGTTAAATATTTAAGTCTTACTATTTCGTGTTCTATGTTCTCGTAGTAATTTTCATAAACATTAAACCTATGGTCTCTTTTTTTTCTGTTTTACTTTGTACTTGTGATTTTTATCTTTTTTTGGGATTTCACCAATGCAACGTGAGGACAAGTCACTGTGTTTGTCCTGAATTAAATATGGAGTAGTACAATTATGGATATGTTATTTATTTTTGGGTACCTGTGTGTAGTTGTCTCTGGTTGTTTCAATAGTTTTGACAGGAGTAATTAAGTGTCAAATTGGTCTATTTAATGTATTAAGGAATTGTAAATTTTCGTCTTATGCGTCATACAATCTTGCATGAAAATCCTACCTCCTGTATTCCATGTGATGATTTCATGGCATTTGAGTTAAAGTCACATAAGTCCCATGTGAAATTTTTGTATTTTGGAATAATTTTGGACAAAAAACAATACATAAGAAGACACACTCAACCACTCACTCTTAAGTACTGTAAACAAAGTTTTAGATTCTCAAGAAAAAGAAAGAATGAAAATACAAATGTCTTGTTGTTAATATGAACAAATTCGTACAGTTGTAATCTAGACAAATATAATTTAGGTAAGCTCACTGCTTTTAGCTGTTTAGCTCGAAGTTTTCATACACTTTATAAGCATAAAATAATCAAAATAAATGAAGGGCCAATCATAGCAGATCGTAATGAATTTAAAAGATCAAATGAGTAAGATGCAAGAGACAACAAGTATAAATTAAAGGGAGGAGATTGAAGATCTATTTTAATGAAATTTGTTTGGTCTGCCTCTCTATAGAGAGGTTCAGAGCCTCACAATGATGTATTGTCTCTTCTTTTAGAAGTAGATATGAAGAAGAAGAAGCTGCCCCTTTTTAGGGTTCTCTCTTTTAGTATTTATAGCTAGGAGACTTGCCAGCTGGTGCCAATGGGTTGGGACCACATTGAGAGGATGCCTTCACAAGAACGGTCAGGCCGCGGCTTTAGTTGTCAAATCGAGTAACTGCCCGATAATCTTATTAATAAATGGCCATACCATTTATTAATCACAAATAAGCTTTAACAAATGCGTCGATCTCATTTATTATCATGAGGTTAAGTTTTGACCCATACAGATAGTCCCTCCGCTTATTGAGGTCGTGGCCAGGCCGAGCTCGATGATCGGATTCCGCCGATAACCGTAGCCGTTTATGTGTTGGAGAGGGTCGTAGCCTTCCATTCTTCGGGATGGCCGTAGCCATTTTTATCTTAGAGATGGCCGTAGCCTTATATTCTTTGGAGGTGGCCGTAGCCATTTTTATCTTAGAGATGGTCGTAGCCTTCTATTATTTGGATATAGCCGTAGCCGTCTTTACCTTAGAGACGGTCGTAGCCTTCTATAGTTTAGAAATGTCCGTAGCCTTCTATTTTGGAGATGGCCGTAGTCGTTTTTACCTTAGAGACGGCCGTAGCCTTCTATTGTTTAGAAATGGACGTAGCCTTCTATTTTGGAGATGGACGTAGCCATTTTTACCTTAGAGACGGTCGTAGCCTTCAATAGTTTAGAAATGGCCGCAGCCTTCTATTTTGTGGAAATGACCGTAGCCGATCACACGTGCCTGAAGAGAATACAATCACGCTTACCGCGTATAAGGGGGACGTTATGTGCATGGCGACGTATGGGGCGTTCCCATGGTATCTTGGGGCCGTTACAACCATTTCATGGGAGACGTGCCGATTGACGGTTGAATGACCGTTTCGTGGTTTCTGTCATAATGGTGCCCGTTACTGTAGGCCTGAACCATTTTGCGGTTGTGAGGTAGTTAATGGTGACCTTTGGGATTCGTGAAGTTCATCTACGCTTCGTCTATAAATAGGGGGTTGTATCGTTCAGTTCTCACTTTTCAGATATTCTGTTTTAGTGAAATACTGAGAGAGATAGCCCTTCTTGTTTTCAAATTAATCGTCTTTTTGCTCTCCGTTGCTCCGTTCTTTGTCGTTTATCGTCAGATTCGCGTTTTACCTTGCCTTTTCGGTGACATTCGCCTACTTTATTTCATTGTATCGACGGTGACGAGCAATTCTCGTTCCGATATGCTGCGGTGGCGGTTACGACGGCTGAGGGACCATCTGTGGTGGTGAGAACTACCGATTCGCCGATTGTTGACCGGTTCCCGTTGGTGACTGACATCCTCTCTCTGCCTCGTGGTCCGGCGAATGACTTCTCCGACCCCGAGGGAGAGGACCAAGTGGATGAAGCTCCACTGATGGGGGAGGTTGGCATCACCCAGCTGTAGGACTGGTGCGATATTCCTCGTTTCGCTGACATCGTCCTGGCTAGGAGCGGCTAGAGGGTACACGTCGACCACCAAGGGTACTGCATCTTTTACGCTTACCCTTTTAAGTTGGGATTCAGGCTTCCTCTCCCAATGGTGGTGGTGGACTTCTGTCGCTACTACAGGATGTGCCCTGGTCACCTCGTCCCTTCTTGCTACAAGTTATTGGCAATGCTGCTCAAATATACGAAGTTAGCACAGAGAGAGATTACTCTTGGGCACGTGCTAACTCTTTACGACCCCCAGAGGGTACGTGACACCATAATTCGGTTGGTCCCTCGTGGGGTCAACGGCTTAACTGCAGAGCTCGATGACGAGGTCGCTACCCGTCCTTATGAGCACTTTTTCTACATCAGGATCGAGCACTTGGTGGCTTGCGCTACTGACTTCCCGGAGGAGTGAAACCATGCACGTAAGTTCCTTTTGCTCTAGCCTTGATTTCTTTTGGTTAAATGTTCTGCTCTATGTTATTACTTACTGATCTTCTTCTTGTGCCGTAGCGGGAGGTGCGCCACCGACACCGTTTTCTGGCATCGACGAGTGGGTTGAGGCCGTCCTCCTCGTTACGGCGGGGATTCACACATGGGCATCTTTTTGGGAGGCCCATGGACGTAGGCCGGCTACTGGTAAGGATCCGACTTGCAATTATTGCTCTTCTTTTGTAGTCCTTAGTTTCTTTTTCTTAACTCTTCTTCCTTGGTTGGTCAGAACGACCACAACGCAGGATGGCTTCTCATCTTGCTTTCCATAGACCGGGGGAGACTGCCCAATTGATTATACTGCCGGCGCCTCACCCGGTCCCGAGGGCGACCTTAGTAGAATCCTCGGGGGCACACTCTCTGACACGGTCCGTGCCCCGAGTTGAAGAATCTCCTGGGGTCGTGCGTTCCTGTGCGGAGCGATTACCATATGAAGATGAGTAAGAAGAGGGGAGGCCGCTGGTTTGACGCAGGGTGGCGTTCATCCCGGCCTTCCGGTGGTGATTAGTTTGGACTCTTCGCCATCAGCGAAGAAGGGGGCGCAGCGGACCTTGCTCCCGAGGGTGAGCACTAAGTGGGGGTTGTCCCGATTGGCTCAAGACAAGGTAATACAATCTCTTCGGCGATTCAAATTTCTGTTCCCATTGCTAAGAGGGAAGGTAGTTCCTCAGCAACTGTTTTGGCGGAGGGTACGTGCGCCGATATTTTGGCGAATGCAGGAGCTTCAACATCCTTAGCGGAGGAGGCCTCGACTTCCAGGGCGGCGGGAGGAAGGGGCGCCTAGGATAGGGGGATGATTCGGAGTCCGACATGGATCTTGAAGACGTCCGTCTATTTCAGTAGGGTTACACCCGCCCACCGGTGCAGGCCCAAGGGGATTACCGTTATTTGGAGATTCTTAACGACCTAAATCTGCTGCTCGAAGAGGAGAACCTGGTGACGTTGTTCGGGGTTCTTTGCTCGAAAGCGGAGAGTGCGTCCTTGAGGAATATCTCGGACGTCGGGTTAATGGGCGAGGTGGCCGCCCTGAGTATAAAGTTACGTATAAAACTTTGGTTTGTTTTCTTTCTTAGTAGGTCTTCTTGTATTAACTATCACTCTATTTGTTGTAGTCATTTTTGTTGGAGGTGGAGAGCAGCAGGCGGGCTAACGTCCGCTCGGCAGTTTTTGTGCGATTGTTGGAGAAGTACCGCCGCTACCGTGACCGGTGCCTCGATTTGCGTGAATGCATAAGGAACGACCCGCGGAACCGGGAGCGGGTAGAAGAGCTGGCACGGAGGAAGCTTCATATTCAACAGACCTTTAACAGGGTAAGTGCTCTTGAGGGGCAGTTTCGTCAGAAGAGCGAGGAAATGGACTTTGAGAGAAGGGCGACTACTGAGAGGGAGCGCCAAAATCAGACTACGGCAATAGAGGCCGCTGAAGCTTTAACTAGGCAGGTGGCTGCCTAAGAGACGGAGGCTGCCACTTTAAGGAAGCGGGTAGAGGATGCCTTGGCGAGGGTTGAAACACTGTAGGCGACCAACCGTGCCCAAGAAAGAGAGCGCGAATTAGAGAGGGCCGCCGCTACCTTCCGAGAGCGGTCGTTAGAGGGGCGCATTGCCGTCTGCGAGCAGGATGCTCGTGCTGCAGCAGACCGGATTGCGGCCTTGGAGGTCGAGAACCAGTGCCTGAGGGATCAGGCCGCTTCTTTTGGTCATGCTCATGAGCTTTGGGCGTATGCTGAGGCCTAGCTCGATGTGTATATGTGGTTGTGGGAAGACGTCGTCGTGTCCGAGGTCACTTATGGGGAGGCACGCCAAAAGGCCCGGGAAGCCCGCCTCGACTGAGGTTTTGACCCGTCTACGCCTGGGGTGATGATGGCGCCGAGGGCGCTGACAATGTCTTAGAGGGCGCTGGGGGCGCCGAATGAACAATGAGGAAGTTTGTAATGTTTGTTTGATTTTCATTCTCTTTTTCTCTTTTATTTTTTGATGCCATTTGGCTGTTTCTTTTTTTTTTGCCGACCTTGGGCCAGTGTAATTGGGGGTAACCCCGTGTGAATATTGTAAATATATTTTCTTCATTTATTTTTGTTTTATATCAATTTCATGCGTTTCCTTTTTGTGCTCATTGGAGAGGGCCTTGCCTAAGAGTCTCTCTGGCGAGCATGTTAATAGTCTGGACCGTCTAGGTGATTTCGACCATTGTATACTCGACCCTTTGCTTTAGGAGATGATTGGTGCAGTTGGCCTTGGTCGTAGATAGATGCTCTCGTTCATTACCTTCCTCCGTGTGACCGGACTTGGTTGTAGCTGCGTTTGGGCAGTGGCATCACCTAGCCTTAGTCCCTGTTCGGGCTTAGTCGGACTACTGGCCGTGTTAACGAAAAACACAGCCTTGTAGTTCGACTTGGGCCGAACTTTACGCAAACCGACATTTTAGTTTTAAGTTAGTCGTACTTACTTGAATGGAGGGGGCACTTGGCCCGACCTGGGGTTCGTCCGTGCTTGGACATTTGGGAGCACTCGTCCTTGCCTAATCGCGGCCCGGATCATGGCCTTGGGGACGTGTGTTCTTGGCTTTGGTTCGTCCGTAGTTGAGCTTACGACTTTCGTGACAGAGGTATGTAGCATGAGTCTTGGTTCAACTCATAATTGAATTCTTTTGTGATTCATAATGGCGTGGGCACTTGGCCCGAGTTCTGGTCCAATTTGTAGTTGAACCTTTGTAATTTTTGAAGTCGAAGGCACTTAGCCTGAGTCCCAGTTCAACTCTAGTTGAACTTTTGTAATGTTTGATGTCGAAGGCACATAGCTTGAGTACCAGTTCAACCGTAGTTGAACTTTTGTAATGTTTGATGTCGAAGGCACATAGCTTGAGTCCCAGTTCAACCGTAGTTGAACTCTTGTAATGTTTGATGTCGAAGGCACATATATTGAGTCCCAGTTCGACCGTAGTTGAACTTTTTGGTGAAGGAACGTAGCCCGAGTTGACGTTCAACCGTAGTTGAACCTTTGTGATTTTGAAGGCGTGTAGTCTGAATTGACGTTCAACCATAGTCAAACCTTTGTAATATTTGAAGTCTAAGGCATATAGCCTGAGTCCCACTTCAACCGTAGTTGAACTTTTGTAATGTTTGAAGGCGCGTAGCCTGAGTCGTGGTTCAACCGTAGTTGAAATTTTCAGGTGAAGGCGCGTAGCCTGAATTGACGTTCAACCGTAGTTGAACTTTTGTGGTTTTGAAGGAGCGTAGCCCGAATTGACGTTCAACCGTAGTTGAACCTTTGTGATTTTGAAGGCGCGTAGCCTGAATTGACGTTCAACCGTAGTTGAACCTTTGTAATATTTGAAGTCGAAGGCACATAACTTGAGTTCCAGTTCAACCGTAGTTGAACTTTTGTAATGTTTGATGTCGAAAAAACATAGCCTGAGTCCCAGTTCAATTGTAGTTAAATTTTTCGGGTGAAGGCGCGTAGCCTGAATTAACGTTCAATCGTAGTTGTACCTTTGTGATTTTGAAGGCGCATAGCCTGAATTGAAGTTCAACCATAGTTGAACCTTTGTAATATTTGACATTGAAGGCATATAGCCTGAGTCCCAGTCCAACCGTAGTTGAACCTTTTGGTTGAAGGCGCGTAGCCTGAGTTGATGTTCAACCGTAGTTTAACCTTTGTGATTTTGAAGGCGCGTAGCCTGAATTGACGTTCAACCGTAGTTGAACCTTTGTAATATTTGAAGTCGAAGGCACATAGCCCGAGTTCCAATTCAACCGTGGTTGAACTTTTGTAATGTTTGATGTCGAAGGCATATAGCTTGAGTCCCAGTTCAACCGTAGTTGGACTTTTTGGGTGAAGGCGCGTAGCCTGAATTGACGTTCAACGTAGTTGAACCTTTATAATATTTGACGTCGAAGGCACATAGCCCGAGTGCCAGTTCAACCGTAGTTGAACCTTTTGGGTGAAGGCGCGTAGCCTGTGTTGACGTTCAACCGTAGTTGAACCTTTGTGATTTTGAAGGCGCGTAGCCTGAATTGACGTTCAACCGTAGTTGAACCTTTGTAATATTTGAAGTCGAAGGCACATAGCCTGAGTCCCAGTTCAACCGTAGTTGAACCTTTTGGGTGAAGGCGCGTAGCCTGAGCTGACGTTCAACCGTAGTTGAACCTTTGTAATATTTCCCACATAACCCGTTTCGTGCTGGGGGTTGGGATCTGCTTCTGGTTTTAGATCTTGTCTAACTTGCGTGTGTGGTCTTTTCGACTGTCTCGCGGGGGTCACCCCGTTGCAGATCTTGGTTCGAGAGATGCTTTTGTGCTGTCCTCCCTTTTGGCAGGATCCCGTGTGGAAAGGGCGCGAGGTACCTTGGGCACATTTTGCCGTAGGGATGGGGGATCTGCTTCTTCTTCCATTTGCTCGGAGACGTGGGGATGTGGAAGCAAGCTCATTTCGAGGTTCGAGCTGTGTTGGTCATTTTCCTTTTTTGGTCTAGGGATAAACTACGCGATTCTGCTATGAGATCCCCACAGACGGCGCCAAATTGTTTAGCTCAAAGTTTTCATACAATTTATAAGCATAGAACAATCGAATTAAATGAAGGGTCAATCATAGCAGATCGTAATGAATCCAAAAGATCAAATGAGTAAGATGCAAGAGACAACAGGTATAAGTTAAAAGGGAGGAGGGTGAAGATCTTTATTAATGATATTGGTTTGGTCTACCTCTCCATAGAGAGGTTCAGAGCCTCACAATGATGTATTGTCTCTTCTTTTAGAAGTAGATATGAAGAAGAAGAAGAAGAAGAAGAAGAAGAAGAAGAAGAAGAAGAACCCTTTTTAGAGTTCTCTCTCTTAGTATTTATAGCTAGAAGACTTGCCAGCTGGTGCAAAGGGGTTGGGACCACATTGAGGGGACGCCTTCACAAGAATGGCCAGGCCGTGACTTTAGTTGTCAAATAGAGTAACTGCCCGATAATCTTATTAATAAATGGCCATACCATTTATTGATCACAAATAAACTTTAATAAATACGTCGATCTCATTTATTATCATGAGGTTAAGTTTTGACCCATACATTAGCTAAAGTCGTTATTTTGTGCTTGGCCATTTTGTGTTCTATCGTTTTTTATACATAAGTAATTGACTATGATTAATTCAGATTCACGTTATATAAGATCCACTAAAAAAAGCAATTCCGACAAAAATAATTCTTAAACTAATTTACTTCTTGAATGCTGTTGTTATTTTCTAAAGCTGAGATTTAAGTACATACTTGTTACTAATAAATCAATTGGATTCGTCGATTGGAAATTAAAAAAAGATACTCAAGTACTTTAAGAGGTTGGACTAAAGAAGAAAGAATATAAAAGGTGAAGACCTAAGGTGTCACTAACTTTTTATTTTGTCTTTTGGTCTGAACTTTTCTATGTCCTATCCTTCATTCCCATTTGTGATGAAAGTAAAGCTTCTATAGCATCCAAGAGAAGTATGGACAAATAACTAAGCAACAAAGCATCCAAAACAAAGATTAGCAATGTGCAATGAAGCTTAATTTATCAAAAACAAATATTGAAACTGGTTAGTATGTTGGATTCCATCATTATTTTAAACCAAATATGTTTTTGGAAATTCAAGTTAGACGAATTTTCAGTGTCATAATCAAAACAAAAACAAAGGAACAGTAGACAAACTTTTATTTAAATGTACATGTAGTGACAATGGGGATGCGCGCCTAGTGTCATTGTTTTAATATATACTCCGAGGCTAGCTATTATTAGTTTCTTGTTACAAAAATTTCAAAGAACTAATGACTATAAGAAATAGTTGAAGCCATCATTATGAGAAAACAAAAAGGAAAATGGAACTTTGGAAAATCATGGTAGCTAGGAACAAATAGAAGATTACTAATAGACCCTTGTGGTCCGGCCCTTCTCCGAGTCCGACACATAGCAGGAGCTTAGTGCACTTATGGTATCTAGGAACAACAAATGCTCCATTCGATCCACAATAAGTGACCAATTTGCTTTTGGCACGCCAATTAAAAAAATATTTAATTCTATACAAAAATTCTTAGTATGACTAAACTACCTTTAATTAAATATTTAATGTGAGGTAAGAATTTTTTTTAGGGACATATACATAAGGATAATTTTATAAAAACAAATTGAATTTTTCTTGATTATATAAATAAATATTTTCTTTTATCAAAATAAAAAAACAAATTGATCACTTATTGTGACAGAAGGGAGTACAACTTAGCAAAAAACAAAGTTCATGTCGTACTATATATTATTGGACCTTTTTGATATCTTATTAAGCAAGCGTTCACCACTCTTTAAAAAATATTGTGAGATTCATATAATGAAAGCCTTGGCCTTGGCGGGGCATTCTTTTTGTCAATTTACTAACAAAGAGTGCTGAAAAAGAAGCTAATGTTATGATTAATAAGTAGGTCCACTTTGGACTTTCTACCCAGCAGTTCAAAAATCCACATCATATTTAATTGAAACCCATTTCTTTAGGAAAATAGCATCAAAACTTGAACAATATTATTATAACAATCAAAGCAAATTTTACTTAGACAAAATACAGAAAAAATCTTGGGTATTTAATTAAGAGAGCAAGCTTTAGGCACCAATAGCACATTTAAAGCCATATATACGAGCATAATGTTGTGGGTCGTCCAATTTGATAGCACATTCGCCCACAATCTTGGGCTAGTGAGCCAACATAAGGCCAAGAGTGCTAGCTTGGCCCAATTCCAGAAAATTCTAGGCAACTCTAGCCAATTTGATCTTGTAAATACTCTAGAATTCTTCATAGAATTGCAGCACATGTACATAGCTAGAAAGTGATAGAACTCTCTAGACTCTCTAGAGCTTGGCAAGCCTCCCCTATAAATATGGGATGGCATTTGGCATTTGTACAACAAGAAGAAAATACTGCAACAAGCAACTCAAGCATTGTAACTCTCTCTTAAGTGCAATACAAGTTTCTCATTTGGCTCCATTGCTTTCTTCTCTAGTTCGAGAAGCTCTAGGCTTACTTAGCAACCTTTGGCAAAGTTGTCTAAGTGCCGCACGGGTTAGCTGCGCAAAATACTCATCCCGTGATAAGTGGTATCAGAGCTAAGGTTTGCACCCACACAAGTTAGCTCACAAGCAATGGCCAACACTTCGAACATAGCACAAGAGGGTGTTGTTGGTGTGGATGTTCCACCGGAGCCAAGCCGCGGCCGTGACGGAGAACGAGGCCAAGGCAAGACTCGTAGCAAGTCCAAGGCCCCATCTGTGGATGCGTTGGAGCCTCGTGTGAACACTCTCGAAAATATATTCTCCGCCACTCAAGAAAGCCTCGAGGGATTAGAGGAACGAGTGGATGGTCTCGAGGGGGAATATGCCGAGTTCACGGTGGCAACAAAGGCGCTCATCCAAGAACAAGCGAACCTTCTCCGAGGGGAGTTTCGTTCATTTCATGACGAGTTGCTAAAACTTCGTAGTTTTGTCCAGGACAAACTACATGCTGTCCGTGCGGAAGTGGATGAAATCCGCTCGGATTGGGCATGGCACAAGCGCACACTCTCCCCAAGTCCAGCTTCCGCCAACTCGAGTGATGCGCGCCGCATTGATGTGCCAAAGCCCGACACCTATGATGGCACACGAAATGCAACCATCGTGGACAACTTCCTATTCGGACTTGATCAATACTTCGATGCCGTTGGTGTACGATATGAGGCATCGAAAGTGGGCACTGCACCCACCTATCTTAGAGGCGCTGCACAACTTTTGGTGGCGTTGCAAGCATGGCAAGATGGGAAAGGGAATCTGCACCATCGACACTTGGGCCGACTTCAAGCAAGAACTCCGAAAGCAATTCGCCCCAAACAACGCGGAAAAGGAAGCGCAAGCACGCTTATGTCGCCTCCAACAATCGGGTAGTATGCGGGACTACATCAATTAGTTTACTACCCTCATGTTGGAGATAAGCGACATGTCCGACAAGGATTCGCTCTTTTACTTCCAAGTTGGCCTCAAGGATAGGGCCAGGACCGAGCTTGATAGGCGTGGTGTTTAACGCTCGACGATGCCATCGCCGTTGCAGAATCGCTCACCGAATACTTTACCCAATCTAATGACAAAAAGGCTAACCAAGGCAAAGGTGGGGGAGAGAGTCGCAAGGACAAGGGCAACAGCCACAAAGATTGGGGGCAGAAAAAGCCGCCTAGCAACAGGAGTGGGCAAGGTAGATCGGAGGGCAAGAAGGAGGCACCGAAACCGCGAAGCCCATGCTTTATATGCAATGTCCCTCATTGGGTACGCGACTGTCTGAAAAAGAAGTCGCTCAACGCTCTTGCTGCCCAACTAAAGAGAAACCCCACAATGTCCTCGGAGGAACCCCAACTCTGCATGGGTTCTCTCCAACGGCTCGGCGCACTTAATCGCCAACAACCTACTCCCATCAAGAAAGGGCTCATGTATGTAAGCGCAAAGATAAATGGCTAGTCTGTTCGCGCGCTGCTAGACACGGGAGCGACAGACAACTTCGTGACAATAGACGAGGCCAAGCGATTAGGCCTCAAGGCCACCAAGGAAGGAGGCACAATGAAAGAGGTATACTCACCCGCCAAGCCAATTGCGGGACGCACAAGGCGTGCACTTAACACTCGTAACGTGGAGTGGAAAGCTCGATTTCTCTATTATGCCCATGGATGACTTTAAGATGGTACTTGGCATGGAATTCTTCGACCAAGCCCATGCCTTCCCGCTGCCCGCTACAAACTCCCTAATCATACTTGATGGGAGCAAGGCATGCATGGTACCCGCAGAGAGAAGCAAGTCCGAGGAGAGGACACTCTCCGCCATTCAATTCAAGAAGGCTTTCAGGAAGGACCCAAGCTTCTTGGTCTCCATTCGGGAACTGAACGAGGAAGGAAATAGCGGAATGTCGCCAAGCCATGCCCCCCCACGAATTCAAGCCATCCTTAATGAGTACAAGGATGTGATGTCGCCAGAACTTCTGAAGAAGCTCCCACCTCGGTGAGAGGTAGATCATGCGATCGAGCTGGAACAAGGCGCGAAGCCACCAGCCTTGGCGCCCTACCGCATGGCGCCACCCGAACTTGAGGATTTGCAGAGACAACTCAAAGATTTGCTGGATGTGGGATACATCCGTCCCTCAAAAGCCCCGTTCGGTGCACCAGTCCTCTTTCAAAAGAAAACGGATGGATCGCTGCGGATGTGCATCGACTATAGAGCGCTCAACAAGATCACCATCAAGAACAAGTATCCGATTCCATTGATTGCGGACTTGTTCGACCAGCTTGGAAAAGCGCGGTACTTCACCAAACTCAACTTACGCTTCGAGGTTTACCAAGTGCGCATCGCCGAGGAGATGAACCGAAGATGGCGTGCACTACAAGATATGGGTCTTTCGAGTTCCTTGTGATGCCTTTTGGACTTACTAATGCACCCGCCACATCTTGCACGCTTATGAACAAGGTACTCCAACCATTTCTCTACCGCTTCGTAGTCGTGTACTTGGACGACATAGTGGTGTATAGCACCACACTCGAGGATCACGCTCAACATTTGCAACAAGTCCTCCAAGTACTCCGAGACAACGAGCTCTTCCTCAAGCTGGAGAAATGCTTGTTTGCCCAACAGGAAGTGGAGTTCCATGGTCACAAGATTGCGAGTGGGAAGTTTATGATGGAGAACACGAAAGTAAAGGCCATTATTGAATGGGAACCTCCCTCGAAAGTACCCGAGCTTCGCTCATTCCTTGGGATGGTGAATTACTACCGCCGCTTCATCAAGGGCTATTCAGCTAAGGCAACACCCTTGAAAGATATGCTTAAGAAAATAGAGCGTGGCATTGGTCCGAAAAGTGCCGATGCGCATTTGAAGAACTAAAGAAGGCAATTCGGAGGAACCCGTCTTGCACTTCCGGACCACACAAAGCCCTTCGAAGTCCAAATAGATACCTCGGATTTCGCCATAGGAGGAGTCCTCATGCAAGACGGCCACCATATAGCATTCGAGAGTTGAAAGCTAAATTATACGAAATGCCGCTACACGGTGCAAGAAAAAGAGATGACAGCCATCATCCATTGCCTAAGAGTGTGGCGACATTACTTGCTTGGCTCACACTTCACGATCATGACGGATAACGTAGCAACAAGCTACTTTCAAACACAAAAGAAGTTGAGTCCGAAGCAAGCACAGTGGCAAGATTTACTTGCGGAATTCGATTATCGGCTCGAGTACAAGCCGTGGAAAGCCAATGTCGTTGCGGATGCTCTAAGCCGCAAGGCAGAGTTGGCAACACTTAGCATGAGCCAACCGAAATCCGACCTTGTCTCACGCATCAAGGAAGACCTCTGACAGGATCCGCTAGCAAATAATTTGTTGGAGAAAGTGCTCGAGGGAAAGACAAGGCGCTTTTGGCAAGAGGAAGGCATCCTCCTCACCAAGGGAGATCGGCTATTTGTGCCAAGGTGGGGAAATTTACGAAGAGAAGTTATCAAGGAGTGCCACGACTCCAAGTGGGCTGGTCACCCAGGAATCGAGCGCACCATCGCACTAGTCCAAGCCTCGTATTTTTGGCCGCACATGAGGGACGACATCGAAGCATATGTGCGAACTTGTCTTGTGTGCCAACAAGACAAGGTAGATCATCAACTTCCAGCGGGACTATTGGAGCTGCTACCACTAGCAACAAGACCATAGGAGAGTATCTCCATGGACTTCATCACATCACTGCCCAAGTTTGAAGGTTGCGGAAGCATCATGGTCGTTGTCGACCGATACAGCAAGTATGCCACATTTATCGCCGCACCCGCCGATTGCAAAGCGGACGAGGCAGCCCGCCTATTCGTCAAACACATTATGAAGCTTTGGGGAGTTCCAAGGAACATTGTGAGCGACCGAGATCCTCGGTTCACTGGGCTTTTGGACAGAACTATTCAAGATGTTGGGGACCGATCTCAAGTTCTCGACAAGCTTCCACCCACAAACGGTTGGGAAGACCGAGCGCATTAATGGCCTCCTTGAGATGTATTTGAGGCATTATGTGAGCGCTCATCAGCGGGATTGGGTGAAGTTACTCGACATCGCCCAATTTTCTTATAATTTGCAGCGAAGTGAGGCTACGGGCAAGAGTCCATTCGAGATCATCATGGGATTCCAGCCCATGACCCCCAATGCCATAGCCTCGACTTATGAAGGAAAAAGCCCCGCGGCACATAAGCTCGCCCTCAAATGGGATGAGGAAGCAGACATCACGCGAGCCTACCTCGACAAAGCCGCAAGAAAAATGAAGAAATGGGTGGATACAAGGAGACGGCATGTTGAGTATAGGGAAGGTGATCAAGTCATGATCAAGCTCCTACCCCAACAATTCAAGACATTACGAAAAGTCCACAAGGGGATAGTGAGACGCTATGAGGGACCCTTCCAAGTTGTTCGACCTGTGGGCAACGTCTCGTATCAACTCCAGCTTCCGCCAAGACTCAAGATCCATCCGGTGTTCCATGTGAATCTTCTCAAGCCATATCACGAAGACATGGGAGACCCAAGTCGCGAAAAATTGAGGCGTGCACCAACCGCCGTTGTCACCGCATTCGACAAAGATGTGGAAAACATCATTGCGGATCGTGTGGTTTCGAGAAAGGGCGTGCCAGCACATAACGAGTACTTGGTAAAGTGGAAAAACCTTCCCGAGAGCGAATCCACATGGGAACGAGAAGCAGATTTGTGGCAATTCGCTTAGCACATCCAGAATTTCAAGCACGAGAGCGCGACGAGGACGCCGCGAGCTTAGGTGAGGGAGGATGTTGCGGGCCGCCCAATTTGATAGCTTAATCGCCCACAATCTTGGGCTAGTGAGCCAACAGAAGGCCAAGAGTGCTAGCTTGGCCCAATTCCGGAAAATTCTAGGCAACTCTAGCCCATTTGAGCTTGTAAATACTCTAGAATTCTCCATAGAATTCCAGCACATGTACATAGCTAGAAAGTGATAGAACTTCTCTAGACTCTCTAGAGCTTGGCAAGCCTCCCCTAAAAATATGGGATGGCATCTGGCATTTGTACAACAAGAAGAAAATACTACAATAAGCAACTCAAGCATTGTAACTCTCTCTTAAGTGCAATACAAGTTTCTCATTTGGTTCCATTGCTTTCTTCTCTAGTTCGAGAAGCTCTAGGCTTACTTAGCAACCTTTGGCAAAGTTTTCTAAGTGCCACACGGGTTAGCTGCGCAAACTACTCATCCCGTGATAACAAGCCCAAAATGGATAATAACCCTAGTAGATTTGAGTTGTTACATTGATGTTGGAGTGGCTCAGTGCATAGCCTTGTGCGAGGTAGTAGAACAAACCTCAACAAAGATGGTGAATTTTGAAGGTGGAGGTCTATTTCAAGCCTTGGGCAAATCACATATTATTAAAATGCGGAAGAGACGTTAGGTATAAAAGGAAACAATCACCTTAATCGATATTAATGGCTGAATTTTATAGACATACAAGCTTCAAAAAATTATAATAATATATAAAGGGTACCTCTTCAGTAATGCCAATAGCAGAGCATACATATATAGTACTAATGCCCCTCATAAGTTATATTCTTCTTATCTATTAATAGTAAGTCTTATAGAAGGGTATTCTCTTTTAATTGTATTTAAAATTATAATAATTAATGTTGGGAGAAAAAAAACTGATCACTCCCAACCATGCCTTATAAAAAGGATTAAGCGTCATTGCATATATAATGTATTTTACAAGTCCGAAGTCGAATCCCACAGAAAACTAAGGCTTAGCTGCAGTTGTTCAATATCTCTAAGAAACAAAGTCCAAACAATTTCTAAATTATAAAGAATATACTATTTATTTTTATCTAATTAACTAATAAATACTAAAAAGCAGTAAAACTATCAATTAACAAGGATAAGGATTGGAGACAATATTAAGGAGGTCTAAAGTTATGATTTCTCCTATTGTCGGAATTCTTTCCACTATGTTTTCTGCAAATTTGCCTAAGCCTTCTCTACCGTTCATGAGCACTCTGACTATCATAACTCTCTCCCGAGTAATTGTAAAGGAGCTTAGTAATTGTACAACTATCAATTAGTTAACTATAATTATGTGTCATTAGGTGTTAACTATAGTTATTCTAATTAACTAGTATAGTTGGTTTGATAGTAGTTGATTAGTTATATAATTGTACATTGTATTTGGACATTAGTCGGTTAATACAGTAATAACATAAATTCTTTTCCTCATTTCTCTCTCTTTACTTCTTCGTTGCAACTCTTCTTATTCTTCTTCTTCTTCTCATTCTTCTTCAAATTCTCTTGATTTGTGAGAATAAACATGGTATCAGAGCCTTAATCGTGTGAATCTAGGGGTTTTTATCATCAATTCAACTGAAAATCGAGAGATTCATTGAAAATTTTGTTGCAAATTTGTGTCCTAATTTCAGTGGCGGGAGATACAGCCAAAGAACGTGATTTTGAAGAACAATCGACCATGCAAAAATCAATTGTGATTGATCACAATCATCATTATACTTGCATCCTTCTGATGGACCGAATTAGTTATCATTGGGATTTCAGTTGATCAGAATGGAAAAGTACAAACTTTGGAGCCAAGCTATGGAAATCTCGTTGCTAACACGAAACAAGCTGGGTTTTGTGGATGGTTCGATCGCCAGAGATACCTTTGGAACTAGGTTCAATCATATGTGGGATCGTTGCAATGCGATTGTCAAATCGTGGCTGATGCACAATGTAAGTCTTGAATTGTTAAGTGGTATTCTGTTACACACAAGTGCTAGAGCAATCTGGGAAGATCTTTGTGAGAGGTTTGATAAAATGAATTCTTCACGAATGTATTATCTTCATAAAGAAATTTTTACCTTAAATCAGGGAACACCATCAATATTGGCGTATTTTTCAAAGTTAAAAGATTTATGAATATGACTTAATTATTCTAGCTCCTCCTTGTGACTGTAAAAAATAAAAAAAAAATGCGCATCTGCAGTATCAACGTCTTTGGCAGTTTTTTATGGGCTTGAATAATGGCTATAGTCAAACTCGAAGCCAAATATTAATGAAGAGTAAAACACATTCTGCGAATCAGACCTATGCCATGATTTTGCAAGATGAAAGCCAAAGAATTATTGTTGGTAGTCATACTGTTCCTATTCAGTCTATCGAACCAACAACATTGTTCATTTCAAGGAATAACACTCGGAAGCAGCAAAGAAACTCTAATGTCGAATGTGATTTTTGTCACATGAAGGGCCATACTAGAGAAGGTTGCTACAAACTTATGAAGTGTGACTATTGTGACATGAAAGGTCATCTCAAGGAGAATTTCTATAAGATCATAGATTATCCGCCTGATTTTAAATCAAAGAATAAAGGGGCTTCCATCAGTGGTCACTTGGCTAAGACAGAAGTATAATCAGTACAACAACCAACAATGCCACAACCTCCTGTGCTTACACCTGATCAGTATAATAAGATTTTGCAAGTGTTAAATAACAACTGGTCATCCTTTTCATAATCTAGTGCTCACACGGCAGGTACATCTTTTCCTAGTGCACATATGGCAAGTACTTCCTGTTCTATTCCTACAAAGGAATCTAGTTGGATAGTGGATACTGGTGCTACTAATCACATGATTAGCAATAACCAATTGTTGTTAAATGGTATTGAAATAGGAAGTTTAGGACAGGTTCAAATACCAACTGGAGAGACTACTAGAATTACTCATGTTGGGGATTGTGAAATGCCTGGAGGCGAACTACTTAAGGATGTATTATGTGTGCCCAATTTTAAATTCAATCTTCTGTCAGTTTCAAAAGTGACAAAGGATTTGAATTGTTGTGCATTATTTTATCCAGACTTCTTTGTATTTAGGAGCTTTTCAAGGGGAGGCTGAAGGCGATTGGTAGAGAACATGATGGGCTATATGTGTTGAAAATAAGGTTCAGGAATGATTTTCATACTCATAGAAGATCTATGGTAGTACAAAATATTACAGACTCAGAGTTTTGGCATAAACGACTAGGCCATGTTCCTATGGTTGTTCTAAGGAAGATTTTTTTTTTCTAGAACAAGCTTAGAATTACTTTGAACAATTGTGATGTGTGCCACTAGCTAGACAAACTAGTATTGTTTTTCCTACACATACTAGCAGATCTACTGAACCTTTTCAATTGCTACATATGGATGTCTGGGGTCCTTATAACATTGCTACTTATGATGGTATGTAGTATTTTCTTATTGTTGTTGATGACTGTTCTAGGTGGACTTGGACTTTTATGATGAGAGTTAAATCAAGTGTTTCTTTTTTGTTAAAATCATTCATTGTCATGGTTCTGGATTAGTTTGAAAAACATTCAAAGTAGTTAGGTCTGATAATGGTGCATAGTTTATTAACTCTTCTTGTGGAGATTTGTTCAATACCTATGGGATTATAAAACTAAGGTCATATCCATACACAACTCAGCAAAATGGAGTAGTCGAGCGAAAGCACATATATATCCCTGAGACAAATAGGGCCATCAATTTCCAAGGAGGTCTGCCCTCAAGATTTTGGGGTTGTTGTATTGAAGCAACAATGTATATCATCAACGGAGTTCCCTTGTCTATCTGAAACAACAAATCCATTTTTGAGGTTCTATATAATCATACACAGTCTTTATCACAGTTGAGAGTGATAGGATGCTTAGGTTATGCCTCCACTCTACCTAAGCAACATAAGTTTAGTTCCAGCGCCATTAAGTCAGCCCTACTTAGCTATGGTGTTTTTCAAAAGGCCTATAAAATCTATGATCTTGAGACATACAAGGTATTAATTAGTAGAGATGTTGTCTTCAATGAGTCCATTTTCCCATTCAAGACTATACAAAGCAATATTGAGATGTCCTACCCAGAGGCAGTTGATACTTGCCAATTATCTACAGATAATGCCGCTATTCATGTCCATCCTAATCCAGTTGCTCCAAATTCACCTGATGAGGTTGGTCAGCTGTCCACAAAAGCCACAGAGCCTCTTCATTCCTCTAATATTGAGGAAACACTTCCTAATTAAGTTCCTACTTCACAATCATCTTCACAAGAGGTTGTACCAGCACCACCTACAGAACTTCACAAATCTAATATAAGTTCCAAACCTCCCGTACGGATGAAAGATTTTGTTATCCCCGCCAAGTCCCAGGCTGCTCAGACTTTCTATCATACTATCTCTACTATCATTTCTTATGATTCACTTTCACCTACTTACCAAAGTTTTCTCACCAGATTTTCAGCAGAAGTTGAACCCGCAACTTATGCTCATGCAACTAAGGATCCTCGTTGGATTGAGGCTATGCATATTGAAATCAAGGCTTTAGAGGATAATAACACCTGGAAAGGGATTCCTTTCTAGAAGGCAAAAAGTCCACCGGATGCAAGTGTGTATATAATATAAAATACAAGGCAACTGGGGAAGTTGAAAGGTTCATGTCTCGATTAGTCGCTAAAGGTTACAGCTAGCAGGAGAGTATTGATTACCAAGAGACATTCTCCCATGTTGTTAAAATGGTGTCTGTACGAGCTGTTATTTCTATTGCTGTTGTCAAGCATTGGACTATCCATCAAATGGATGTCAATAATGCTTTCTTGCAAGGGGATCTTTACGGTGAGGTGTATATGAGCCTGCCACAAGGATTACTCCCATGTTGGGGAGAAAACTGCATGTCGACTTCCTATATCTCTATATGGCCTTAAACAACCTTCACAGCAGTGGAATTTAAAGCTTACCACTACCTCGCTCTCTTTTGGATTCATTTAGAGCCATTTAGATTATTCTCTTTTTACCAGGAGGTCGTGTGGGAAGACTATTGTGATTTTAATCTTTATCGATGATCTCTTCATCACATGTGATGATTTGAGTTTGATAAGAGAAATCGAAAACAAGCTGCAACAGTGTTTCAAAATCAAAGATCTGGGGGAAATCAAGAACTTTATTGGCATTGAATCTGCTCGGATCAAAGAGGGTATCCTTATGCACCAATGGAAATACGCCTTAGAGCTCATCTCCCTTATGGGACTAGCTGGGCAAAATGTGTGGGGTGCTCTTTTAGAACTTAGTCACAAGCTCACGGCGTTTGAATTTGACAAACATATTGGTGATACTTCTGATGCTTTGCTAGATGATCCCAATGTCTATCAACACATGTTGGGTATGCTTTTGTGCCTCACCATTACTAGGCCAGACATTGCTTACGATGTACAAAATCTCAACCAATTCATGCATTCTCCAAAAGTTTCTCATATGGAGGCTGTTGTTCGTTTGGTTTGCTATATCAAATCTTATCCTAGCATGGGTATTCTTATATCTTCTGTTTCTTCGAATACCATGATAGACTTTTGTGATGCTCATTGGGCTTCCTGCCCTGTTACGAGGCGATCTATCATGGGCTATATGATTAAATTTTGTGCATCTCCTATTTCTTGGAAATCCAAGAAGCAAACTATCTCTAGAAGCTCTACTGAAGTGGAGTATCGCAGTCTTGTTGCCACAGTTGCTGAGCTTGTGTGGATCGCTGGTCTTTTTCGAGAATTAGCTATGGATATTTAGTTGCCTATTTCTCTCTGTGATAGTAAGTCTGCTATTCAGATTGCCTCCAATCCCATATTTTATGAGCACACTAAGACATCGACATTGATTGTTATTTCATCCGCGAGAAAATGTTTCAAGGCCTAATCCATGTTCAGTATTTTCCATCCTCCGAGCAACAAGCTGACATTCTGACCAATGCTCCCACTATTCTTTAACATCGTTATCTTTTGTCTAAGCTAGGGATGAAAAACGTCTTCATCACCCCTAGATTGAGGGGGTGGGGGTGGGGGTGTAAATGAGCTTAGTAATTGTACAACTGTCACTTAGTTAATTGTATTTAGGTTTCATTAGGTGTTAACTTTAGTTAAGTTAATTAACTAGTATAATTGATTTGTTAGTATTTGATTAGTTATATAATTGTACAGTGTATTTGGACATTAGTCATTTAACACAGTAATAACAGAAATTCTTTTCCTCATTCTCTTTCTCTTCACTTCTTCGTTGCGACTCCTCCTCCTCTTCTTCTTCTTCTTCTTCTTCTTCTTCTTCTTCTTCTTCTTCTTCTTCTTCTTCTTCTTCTTCTTCTTCTTCTTCTTCTTCTTTCTTCTTCTTCTTCTTCTTCTTCTTCTTCTTCTTCTTCTTCTTCTTCTTCTTCTTCTTACCATAATTTACTAGATAGATTCTCCCGAATTACGCTAGTTGTCATTAAGTAAGACTCACTTGGATCGCACCAAGGTTTTGTTATCCCTAATCCCACTTTTAAACCCTTCGTATTGATCCTTCATATACGTTAGGAGTGATGTTGTTCAACAACTACCTAAATATGTACTATCTCCTGAGTAATACATACTAAATAGCCACAGTTGATTGAGAGCTATTCAACCAACCACTGTAGTTGAACAAATAGAGAAAATATTATGGCAAAACTATATTAACGTAACAAGAAAATCATCCTCCAATATGTTCCATCAAAACCCTAGATAACAAATTCATAATAGTATGCAAAACAATAATACTAGAATTCATAACCAATAATGGAAAATAGGAAGAAGGAAGTGAAAAATTCATAGGAGAATTCTCCGCCTTACTCCTAATGTGTTCTTGCCTCCTTAAGTCAAATCTACCTCTAATGTCGGTCTCCTGTGTCCAATCTCGATCCTTTGTCCGCCTCTCGTGTGTCTCCCCTGAAAGTGGCGTTTTAGGTCTATTTATATGTGTAGGAAATGACCTAAACGTGTAGGTCAAGTCCTAGTCAAACTAGGAGACGAAATAAATCTTCAAAACTTGGACTGGATCTCGCCCCAGGCCTGGCGTTGCCATGGTCTCGCCACCTACAGTCAGCTTTAAGCCTGGCGTCCTAGGGATTCTCATTCACTGTTCTCGAGCACTCTTTCAATATTTAAGTATCCCTTTTACTCTACTTTCATCTTCAATTCAGCTACACACAAAATAGACTGAACTACGCACAAACAAAATGTAATTTATCATTAAAATATATAAAATATAAGATAAATAATGTACGAAACTATGAAATTATAGCCACACATCAAAAACACAAACTAATATAATAACATCATTGTACGTTGAGCAGTAGTTGCATGAGATTCTTTGTGCTTCGGATCAGGGAGCATTTTATTTGATTTGGTCATTGTAAATCACATGTAAGATAAGTTGGACCATGGTGTATAAGCTTAGCTATCACAAAATCTGTTCGGATTTTAATGTTTTTTTTTTTCAAATAAAATATATTTTTGGACTTCTGTTTATACGTATTTTCTTGAAATTATTCATTTATAAACTTGGTCTTAACTTAATCAGGGTAAGTAACTTATATTTATACAACTAGTCTCAAGGTACGTGCAATGCGCATGTATTCTATCACAATAAATACTAATTTATTTAATATTTGTGTTTAAATAATAAAATAAAAGTATAAGTTGCTAAAGATGATCATATATATATATATGTTGATCATGTATAATAACTCAATAATTAAAGAAATATAATAATATTCAAAAGATTAGTCTATTAGTTCTCCTTCAGTTTGTTCTCTTACTTGGTTTATTGTCAAAAAAGTCACAGGTTGATTGAGAGTTAAAAAGATCGTTCAACTTTACCTAAGGACTTGAATACGTGCATTATATATATATATATATATATATATATATATATATATTTTATGTTACTTATTATAAAATTTGCTTCGAGATAGTTTACCAATAATTGTAAAGTTTTTACTCATATTTTACTCATTTTACGATATTGCTAAAGTTATAGCCTTATTCTATTTATACCATGGTAACCACACAAGCATCTGGACACGATTATTTTTAACAGTTTGTATAATGTTTTTGCTCGATTGTTGTTTTATTTTACTTATGAAATTTTTCTGAAGTAATTTCTTTTCCTATTCTGTTATTTCTTTATACAAAATATATATTGTTCAATCTTTTTACCATTTAAAATAATTTTACATATAAAAAATTGATGATATAATTATTTCTTAATATTTAGACAATCAAGTGGAGAAAATATTTGAGTATACGTCAAATTCTAAATCCTTATTGCTCAAAGAAAAAAGAACGACTCAATGCTCTTTAAAGTCTAAATTCATGCCATCTCAATATGAATTATCATTAAAATTCCCTTTTTTCTTTAATCAAAAGTTTTATTTACGTGCACAACTTTTTACGTGCCCTCTTCAATATTAGCCGTAAAATTGTTGGATCAATTAGTTACTTTAGTTTCATTAAAATCATACATTAATTTACTCTTTTCCCATGAAAAGTAACATACGAGAATTATATAATTATGTAATATATATATATATATATATATATATATATATATATATATATATATATATATATATAGATCAAATAAGAACAGGATTTAAGTAAGGTAAAATTTCGATTGACTTTAAAGTCCTAAATTTTTAGGATAAGATTTAGATCCCGTTTGGATTGACTTAAAAAAAAGTAACTTTTAAGCACAATTGCTTAAAAGCAGCTTTTAAGTGCTGGAGCTTATTTTATGAATAAACAGTTACATGTTTGGATAAAAGTGTTGAAGCTTAAAAAAAACTGTTGAAGTGTTTGGCAAATAAGTGGTGGTAAATACTTTTTCTTATTAAAAAGATAAAAATATAAAAACTTTGGTATTATAAAAATGAAGATGAAGAAGAAAGAAGAGGGTTATTTTGGTATTATAAAAACTTATAAGGGCAAGAGAGTAATTTTATTGGTCAAACTAAAATGGCTTTTGGCTTTTTTTTCTTTAAAACTTTTTAGCCTTTTTTAAGCAGCTTTTTTTATTGCCAAACACTCCAAAAAATAAAAAAAAACCCTCTTAATAACCTATATTTTAATCGATTTCAAAGTATTAGATATTAGGAGAATAATTAAATTACTATTTTATTCAATGTGAAATTAGTTTTTAAAAGATAAAAAAGGCGAACGATATTTCGCTAAGGGCTTTCGTGCTTTTAATATAGTACTAATTTCTATGTTTGTATCTTGGACGAGTATTAGAAGTCAAAATCTCCAAGACTTTAAATCAACCAATTTAGTGCAAGAGGATTATGATCTATGGTTTTGTGCAAGAGGAATATGTTTAGTCGAAATCTCTAAGTCTGATTTCGTTATGGCTTCGCGCTAAATTGTCTGATTTAATAATATGATCTATGGCTTAAAACTGCTCTATAACTTTAAATCAGACATCAAAATCTATGAATATTCATATATATATATATATGCGCTTGATCTATGGTACGGTGTTGTATTAATTGTATAGAGCACTGCATAAGTTTTTATGGTTTATGATAGACCCTAATCAACGGGTTTTTGTTTTCATCTATCTAAAGCATTATTCCCTATTGGTATATTCTTACTGTTCTCCAGGATATTGCCCATATCTTACGTAAACCTTCACATATGCACCAGAAATGCAAAACTATCTATAATATTTAATTAACAGCCTGATTGGCCAATTTTTAAAAATTGGTTATTTTAAGAGTACCTTTTTCCAAATGAAGTTGATATTCTTGCACTATAGTCTTCAATTTTTTTAGGTTCTTCAGCCACTTTCAATTTACATTACATTCCTCAATCCTTCTGCTTGAGTGAAACTAAATTTTAAGCTTTTCAAACCTCAATCTTGCCAATTGAGTTCTTTTCATTAGTATAGTGGTAGCTCTTTAATTACTAGCCATATTTTAGGAGCATTTCTCAGTTTTTTTGTTTTTTCATCCGGTATCCGTTACTCGCATTGGAGCTCGACTATATTCGGATTTGCGTCGCACAGGGATCCATTCGAGGAAAAGCATTCCGTACCAACGATTTTTCTATACCTAAGGCTCTAACCCGAGATCTCTGGTTAAGGAAAGAGCAATCTCATCCATTGTACTACATCCATGATAATTTTCTCAAGGTTAGTAAAGCTCAGAATTTCTTGGAATTTGCAATCCAAGGTTGTTCATAGAATCTCCACTGATTCAGTTTCTTTTTGGGAACATGTCTGCAAATCTGCTCATGAGAGAGGGAGCAATGAAACAAAAGTTGAAATGAAGTTGTTTTTTATTTAAGCATATCTTTTGCAGAAAGTTACTATAATATGCTGTTTCTAGAAGGTATTTTCACTAATAAACTACTTAAGAATCATTTAGATGGAGTACTTATTATATTCAACTTTGTGTTTGCTATGATAGTTGTAGCCTCCAAATGAACAATTCTAATGGGGAAGAGATTAAAAGTATTTCTCTATTTGACTGTAATCATCTCGTTCTTCCAGAAATTCTGCTTGCAGAGGAAGTCTTGAAGCTCAAAAAGGTAAAAGTAGAGTAAACAACTAAGCCTGGTCAAGTGGTATCCATATATAAAGAATTTATCACTCCTTTTCAAGAAACACATTACAAAGAAAAAGGAAAGAGATTTTCAACTTTTAATCTCTTAGATCCTTTGAAGGGCAGCAATGCAAAAATTATTATGGGTTTGAACAGTAAAAATAACCATTAATACTAATATTATTAGTAAATTGTATTTGTAAAATAATTCTAAAATTATAAATTAATATAAATAGAAATATAATAAACAGAAATGACATAAATAATTCGAGCCCACTGAATTCACAGTGTCTCCTTAAGGAATTTAATCCCCTTCTAGCACACAATGTCATGGATTACTTCCTCACAGGATAGAACGAATTATACACTGGTGTAGTGGTACTCCAAACGCCAGTATTTCAGCGAACACAAAGATCACTAGCAAATCACACTTACTTTTTGCTTTGTTTGTACGCTAAAAGTATGCAAAAGAATGAGAGAAAACTCAGAAACTCGTAGTGAAATTCTGAGGAGAATAATGTTGTATTTATAGCCAAAATTTGGGCTCGAATCTGAAGAGGTGCAACTTTTCAGAATGACTGTTTCTGCAAAACTGCCACAGCATAAATGCCATTGCACAAATGGCTATTTACTCAACAATAAAGAGGGAAAATAAAGAGGAAAAATTGATGGGTAGTTAATTTTCTGTTACAAAAACAGAAAAACGGATTGGATTTAATATTAATATTATGTTGTTAACAAATATTAATAACACATTTCTGTTAATATTTTACTATTAACAAATAAATTTGGTCCAAAAAGTTAATCAATTGTACCAAATCTAAATTCAAAGCCGAGCGACGACGACTACGGCGCGAAGCTTGCTTTCTTCTCAACTCTTTAAGAGCTAGAAGAAGAGCAATTGCTTATAAACCCATAAAAAATCTCTTCCTCTTCCAATATGGGACAATGTCCATATGACAAGGGGGAAAACTTGAAATTTTACTCAAAAATTTCATTTCCATCCATTTCCAATTCACCATCTTTTAAGTATTTAATTTATTAATTAAATACATAAACCCAACAAACACTAGGGTATATTAAGAGTGGCAAACGAGTCAGTCAGTTACGGGACGGGTCCAGCAAGGATAATGAAAAACGGATAAATTATTCGACCCGACCCATATTTAATACGAATAAAAAATGGGTTAACTAGCGGATAATTTGGGCAATCATATATACATGATTTTTTCAAATATGATCACTTTTGGGAGAATTCATATTCTTTCAAACTTGAGTAACCCCCAATTTGAAGGTTTACAAAATGTAAAAGTTAAACTCGTTGGTTATCGAAATACTAAATAGATAGTATGGTTCTTATTCATTTTTGACCCGTTTTTAAAAAGGTTATTATCCAACCCATTTTTAGTGGATAATATAAGTACATTTTACCACTCTTAGGATAGACTGTCAACATCTCTAGGTACCGCACTTCTCTGAACCCTACGTCCGAACTGTGATTTTTAATCTATTAAATTTCCTGTGAGAAAAGGGAAAGAGAGCAATACAATTATTTATACTCTTCATCTGCGAGCTTAATACTAAATTATGCACCGACAAGGAAATGTAGATTGCAAGTATATTCCTATAGTTATTTTCTCCTTTTATTTGTGGTCTCAAATTATGATGGCTACCAAAAATGTTTAGTCAGATTATTAAAATATGTTTATCATTTTGATGAAACAATGCAACTTACAGTAGTTTTCAATGATCTTGTGATGGTTATTTTATTTATTTTCAAGAGTCACCAAAAATGTTTAGTCAGATTATTAAAATATGTTTATCATTTTGATGAAACAGTGCAACTTACAGTAGTTTTCAATGATCTTGTGATGGTTATTTTATTTATTTTCAAGAGTCAACAAAAATGTCTAGTCAGATTATTAAAATATGTTGATCATTTTGATGAAACTATGCCACTTACAGTAGTTATCAATAATTTTTGAAGTCTAATATAAAATATTAATCCAATAATTGACTAGAATTCAAGTTTAGCTTTGAATCAAATGAATCAAAGTAAATATCAACATCTGGAACATTTAGTTTGTGATTAAACAGTTTTCGTCATTGAAAAGTTTTATATTAATCCTAGCGAGAAGAAAACCATATTATTTCTAACTACCAACTTTAATTTAAACTATGAGCGTCGCATTTTGTTATCCAAAAATAGCAAATTTACATGAGTCCCACATCCAAAGCATTTATTACTAGCCACCATGGTAGAAATTTCTCCAAGTTTTCCTACTAATATCAATACCTCAATTATTGAAGTACCATACTTGACGTGTAATTATTATTATTTTGACTTTCTACTTAGTGTAAAAAATATTAGGTGATGAAAATTTTGAAAAATATTGTGTTAACATTGAACGTTTCCTTAAATGTTACATAAGTTTTTGTAAATGCTAGAGTTGCGTGTAAGATGGCTCGAAAACCACCGTTAAAAAAGGTTCATAGAAAAATCCATAGAACTCTATTTAATTTAAACCATTTGTAAGTGCCTAAATTTTGTTTTTTCTTTTACATAATATTTTAAATAATTATTATGTGTGTAGTTATAAGTTTTGAATTAGATTATCGTTAAATAGTTTGATAAGAGGTTAAGGGATTGGGTTGATGCTTTATTTAGCCAAATTGGGCCAAAACTAGCCCACAAATTTGAGCCAGGATCCAGTCCGAGCCATGTGATTTGGGAGACGCCCAAAACGACATTGTTTTGATAAATGAAGTAAGATCAAATCTTAAGCGTTCATCTCTCCCTCATCCAACGACCACCATTTGATCTCTCTTCTGGGTATTTAAGACTTAAAGAGGCCAAAAATTTGCCACATTTTTTCCTTAATTATTTTCTTTCTTCCTCTCTTTACACTCTCCTTTCTCAGCCGTCCGCCATTGGAAATCGCTCAATGATGGCAGCCAACCTCCAAACACCCCCAACTTACACCAATCTTTTTCTCTTTTCATCTTCTACCCATATCCAAACCCCAAATCCCCGAAAGCACCCTCTATCTCACCAAATCTACCCCTAAACCTAAAAAACCTAGCTGTTGCCACCTTAAATTCCGCGAGATCTAACCTTATACACCCCATAAAAGCTACATAAATGTGTAGATCAGATCTCAAGGAGATCTACGCTTTCCCCATATATTTACCCTAAAACTTTGCACCACCGGCCAGCCGCGCTCACCGCCTTGCTGTCGCCTTACTGTCACTACCTCTGCCTCTTATTTCTCTCCCCACACTGGCCTCAAGCGAGGGTTATTGTGGATTTCACCAAAATTAGTCTCCGATTTATCAGAGTTTATGGTTTCGATGAAAATTAACAATGGAAGCTCGTTCGAGTCGCGATATTGCCATCATAGCGAGTTGTACCAATCCCTCGGGCATTCGAATTGCTGATATATCGTAATTTTATTACATGTCCCTAATTTAATTTTGTAATTGTGTTTAGTTTGTAGTTATGGTCCAAATTATACTTTCGTTCGTGTTTTATTCATGTGTGATCATAATTCTAATTTTTTTGTTAGTTAGTGATCAACTGTCCAGTATTGGTTTAATTGTCTATTTGTTTGGCTTATGCATTTGTCTGAATCAGTGTATTTAATCCACGATTAATGATTCGTATTAGTTTAACTAACAATCACTGATGTTAGTCGTTGCTTAATTCTTTCGAGTCATATATTAGTTAGTCGTTTAGTTTTTGATTTTGTCATGACTTGGATTTTCCACCATTAGGACCGTGATGGCTCCTAACATCGCACTCGCTAGGCAAGTCATCGTTAGAGTTATGTTTGCCTTTTTCCATTACATTTTTATTCTCAAAATTAACAAGCTAAATTAAACTGAAATAGATGCGGAAGTACATAATAAACCGGTTATCTAATTACTATTAACAATACCAAAAATATTGTCACCCAGAAACTGGTGTCACAATCCACGAACATACTACGAGTTACTACAAATACTGGTCTGAAAGAAATTATATCTGTATCGAAAGAAAGGAAAATAGGAAAGTATAAACACAGGAGGGGACACCAGGGTCTGCGGACGCCTACAGGACTATCTAGGGTCTCCTAGATGAATGCCTACAACTGACCTCTCGATCAACCACAACCAGCTCCAAAATCTGCACAGAAAGTGCAGAGTGAAGTATCCGTACAACCGACCCATGTACTAGTAAGCATCGAGCTTAACCTCAATGAGGTAGTGACGAGGCTAAGGCGGGGAATTTAAAATATAACTTGCATACAATTTATAATAATGCAAAAGGAAGTACAGAACGAAATGAAACAATAACTTATAGTAAAACAATAAATGCGGAACCCAATTATCCTGCAAGTACTCAGGTATAACCAATCCTTAAGAGAGTTACAATGCAACAGAATAAAATCACACCAGAGGAAGAATACATAAACAACAAAATGATGCGGCGCGCATCTCGATCCTACCATATCATCAGTAACAATATGAAAATTCACCATTATTACTCATGTTGCAGTGTGCAACCCAATCCCACCAGTCTACCCTTATTGCTCCTCAATATATCACCATTATTCCTCTTGTTGCAGTGTGCAACCCAATACCACATGTCCACCATTATTACTCCTGTTGGGACGAGCAACCCGATCCCACTAGACAATCATATTCACCCTTATTCCTCCCCAATATACTACCCTTATTCCTCCTGTTGCATCGTGCAACCCGATCCTACCATATAAGTATAAATTACATAATAAGAACAAGAATTTCACTATTTAACTCAAAACCCTCCACAACATTTATGCCTCAAACCAAAGCATACGAAAATCTATACAATTATGAAACTTCATCAATTAATACTACACAGCGAGACCAACCATAGTGTACCATGAACCGGTAAACCAACATAAACGAATAATAAGATACAATATACTACAGAATAATTAATACCTTCAATAAAGAAAACAACATCTAACAAAAAGCAATTAGACAGGGAAACAGCACTAAGCATGTAGCAGTTAAGACAGGAAAATAATGTATTAGGAACGGGGAAGGGAACAGGCTAAACAGATAATTTGGCGGTGCATAGGTACTCGTCACCACACTTATACACCACACACATGGAATTTCACATGGTAAATAGGTCAGAAATTCCTCCTCCCTCAAGTCGAGGTTAGACACAACACTTACCTCAATCCAACGGCCGATTCAAAGCTCAATTAATGTTTTTCCTCTAGGTTCCACCTCCAACCACTCGTATCTAGTCATAATTAATTTAATAACATCAATTATTGCTAAAGAAATCAATTCCAATGCATTGTTGGTTTCCCAACATTTTTCCCAAAATGTCAAAAATCGACCGCGGGCCCGCCGAACCAAAACTCAAAATTCAAACAAAAGCCCGATTATCCATTCACCCTAAGCCCGGATATAAAATTGGTTTTGGAATCTGAACTCAATTGAGGTCCAAATCCCCAAATTTCAAAATTCCAAAGTTCTACCCAAAAATCCCAATTCCACCATGGAAAACCCTAGATTCTAGGATGAAATCTTGTGAAAAGAAGTGAAAGATTGAAAGAAATGAGTTAAGAATCATTTACCTATGATTTGGGAAAGAAAAAGTGTTTGGAAAATCATCTCTTATTCTAGGTTTTGAAAAATGGGAGAATGAATGAAAAATATCGTCTAAGTCACTTTTACATAGCTGCTGATGTCACATTTGCGACATGAGCTTCGCAATTGGGGAACTCGCAAATGTGAAGGTCCCATCGCAAATATGTGAACACTTATACCTCTACTGCATTTGCAATTGCGAACATGAACCTCCGCAAATGCGACAAAATGATCGCATTTGCGATTACTGCCCCTTCCCACCTTACTTCGCAAATGCGAAAAATTCTTCGCAAATGCGAGAATTTCTGGCCCAGCTTTCCTTCGCAAATGCGAAGATGGCCTGGCAAATGCTGAACCTGTGGGGTTCGCAACTGTGATGCCTGATCTTGCAAAATTTTTGAAGTTTCAAAACACTCCGTAGCCAATCCGAAACTCACCCGAGCCCTCAAGGCTCCAAACCAAATATGCACACAAGTCTTAAAATATCATACAAACTTGCTCGTGCGATCGAATAGCCAAAATAACATTAAAAACTACGGATTTAACACCAAAACACATGAAATCCTTAAGAACCCTTGAAATTTCACTTTTCTCAATCAAATGTCTGAATCACATCAAATAAATTTCGTTTTCATTAAATTTCATAGACATGACTGAAATATCATATTAAACCTCTACCAGGCTCCGGAACTGAAATATGGGCCCGACACCAACGAGATTAAATATTTATCAATTTACTTAAATACTTAGATTTAAAAAATTTCTCAAAAATTCATTACTAGGGCTAGGTACCTCGGAATCCGATTCCGGGCATACACCCATGTCCCATATTTTAATACGGACCCGCCGGGACCGTCGAAACACGAGTTTGGGTCCATTTACCCAAAATATTGACCGATTGCAATAAAAATTAACTTTTTAAGCTTATAATTATTATTTTATTAATTTTCCGCATAAAGGCTTTTCCGGGCGAACAGTGCATGCTAATCAAAGAGTAAGAAAATGGCTTTTTAAAGACCTCAAAATACAGAATTGAGTTCTAAAATAGAAGATGACCATTTGGGTCATCAGATCCTCCACCTCTAAAACAATCGTTCATCCTCGAACGGACATAGAAAAGTACCCGAGTCAGTGAAAAGATGGGGAGATCTACTTCGCATATCGGTCTCATACTCCCAGGTAGCGGCCTCAACAGGCTGACCTCTCCACTGCACACAGACTGAAGGATAACTCTTCGATCTCAACTGACGAACCTGCCGGTCTGGAAAAGCTATCGGCTCCTCCTCGTAGGTCAAATTATTGTCCAAATGGAAAGTACTGAAATCTAACATATGGGTTAGATCGCCGTGATACTTCCAAAGCATGGACACATGAAACACTGGATGTAGTGCTGTCTGGCGGCAACGCAAGTCTGTAGGCCACCTCTCCCACTTGATCAAGGATCTCAAAAGGCCCGATGAAACTAGGACTTAACTTTCCCTTCTTCCCAAACCGCATCACACCCTCAATGTGTGGCAATCAAAGCAACACTCTCTCTCCGTCCATAAATGCCACATCATGAACTTTATGATCCGCATAACTCTCTTACCTGATTGAGTTGTACGAAGTCTATCCTGAATGATCTTAACCATATCCAAGGTATTATGTACTAAATCTGTATACAATAACCGATCCTTCCCCAGCCCAAACCACTCAACCGTCTACCATATAATGCCTCACAGGGAACTATCTGGATGCTTGATTGATAGCTATTATTGTAGGCAAACTCCACTAACGACAAGAACTGATCCTAAGAACCTCCAAAGTTAATAACATATGTGCGGAGCATATCTTCCAAGATCTGAATAGTACGCTTGAATTGTTCGTCCATCTGAGGATGAGATTTTATGCTCAACTAGACCCATGTACCCAACTCATGCTGTACTGCCCTCCAGAAGAGTGAGGTAAATTGCGTACCTTGATCAGAAATGATAGACACGAGCACACCATGAAGATGAATAATCTCACGGAAATAAATCTATGCCAACCGCTCTGAAGAGTAGGAAACTCCCACTTCCACTCAGGAATGTTAATGTCACGACCCCAACTACGTTGTCGTGATGGCACATATCACATTATTAGGCAAGCCAACACAAACCATTAACTACAACAAATTCCTTTTATAAAATAATTTTCAAACACAGGTTTAAATACAAAATTTCCATAATAAGCGTTTAAAACACATTTACATATGCGGAAGTCAAATAAACATGAAAACTACACAGCCCTAAATATTTGGTGTCACGAGTCTAGAGCCTCTACTACATAACTTATTATCTGATACAACATAAGTCTACAAAACACGGAAAAGAACAAGAACCAAAGGAGAAAATAGGGTTTCGGACGTTGACATCTCCGGCAACCTCCAGATCAGCTAAGGAGCTTGACTCTGCCACCTGATCTGCACGCAAGGTGCAGGGAGTAACGTGAGTACACTAACTTAGTAAGTAACTAAAGTAAATAAGGTCTGAATGATGTGACAAGCAGCTTAAAAACTTGTTCAGTCGTAAAATTATCAATTTCAGTTTAAAAACACTTGAAATCATATACTTAGCAATTTTCCAACGGAGGCTATTTTTGAAAGAAGAGTGAAATCAGTGAGAATATCATAACTGGGCCCCTTGGGCAAGGTATCACTCAGAATTTGGCATCTCAGTCACTCGTGACTCACTCTCGTCACTCAGTATTCACTCTCAGCACTCAGGCTCATTAATATCTCATAATAATAGAAATCATAGTAACCGTTGCGGCATGCATCCCGATCCATAGTTTATAGTCGACTACGCTCATTGGGGGTGTACTGACTCCGGAGGGGCTCCCTACAGCCTAAGCTTCATATCGGGGCAACGCGCAACCCGATCCAATATATATATATATATATATATTGCTGCGGCGTGTAGCCCGATCCAATATACATATCGCTCTGCCGTGCAGTCCAATCCAAATAAGTATCACTGCGGTGTGTAGCCCGATCCATAATATATGCATATAATATCCTCACCATTAGGTTCTCAACATCTATCAGTCATTAACCTCACAATGTCTTGGGTTCAACAATAGAAATTAGGGAACTCAACCGACTCACAATTAAAAGTGGAGTGATAAAACCAATTTTAAACATTTAAACAGATATAACATGACTGAGGATATGCTTTTAAAAAGTAAAATGAGGAAAAATAGTAAAAGTTCCCCTAAGAGTCTCAACAGGTCGGCACAAGGCCCCAAACATGGGATACATCCCATAATTACAGTATACATGACTGAAGTACAGAATAATATAAGGTTTCAAATTAAATATGCGGCTTAATAGTCGCTACGGGATGGACCAAGTCACAAAACCCTACCAGTGCACACCCACGCACTCATCACCTAACATGTGCATCACTGCATTTATCAAAACAAGTCAAATATTGGGGTTTGTACCCTCAGTTCCAGACTTACAATGGTTACTTACCTCAAACCGGTGAAAATACTACTCCGAGATACCATTGCCCTCGAAACGGCTTCCACTCACGTCGAATCTATCAAATATTAGAATCACGGTGTCAAAATATGCTAAAGGGATGGAGCCCAAGCGAAAACAATCAAATAATACCAAAAATTCCGAAATTACCAAAACGCGACCCTCGGGCCCAAGTCTCGAAATTCGATAATTTTTACACTAATAGATTCCACATCTTCCCACGAGTTCATACATATCAAAAGTTCTGAAATCCGACCTCAAATGGTCCTTCAAATCCTCAAGCAAATGTCTAAGTTTACAAGCCCTAGTTCTTCAATTTTTGGCTTAATTTCCATGATTATTTAGGTGGAATTCACATTAGAATCGAGTTTTAAGTCAAACAATCTTACCTCCAAGTGATTCCCCTTGAGTCCCTCTTTAATCCACTTCAAAAAGCTCCAAAAACGACCAACAATGAAAGAAATAAACCCACATTCGCGGACGAGACGACCTTTTAAGTCTTCTTCCCAGACCTAAATTCCTTCATCGCGATCGCGGGACTTCCTTCGCGATCAGGAAGAACATTTTCTCAGAACCCAACTTTTACTCTATGCGAACACGTAAACACTCACGCGAACGCGATGCTCCAGCTTCCAAAATTATGCAATAGCGGATAGGGGATCGCGTTCGCAAAGAAAAACTCCCAGTCAAACCCCTGGTCTACTTAACTCTACGCGAACGCGACCCTCACTACGCGTTCGCGATCAATGACTTCTCCACCTTATGTGATTGCATCTCCACCTTCGTGAACGCGAAGAATAAACTAGACTTTCCTCTCGAAAGCTTCTATGTGATTGCGAGACCCCCTACGTGATCGCGAAGAGGAAAGTCTCTGCAATAGCTGAACCTCCAAATCTGCAACTCCAAACATCATGAAATGGTCCGATTGACCACCCGAAACTCACCCGAGGCCCCCGAGACCTCAACTAAACCTACCAACATATCCCAAAACCTCATTCAAACTTGTACCAATATTCAAAACACGTCAAACAACATCAAATCAACCAAAACACATCGGATTCAAGACTAAGTTTCCAATATCTTCCGAATTTCGCTTTTGATAAAAAACCCAACCAAACCGTGTCTGAATGACCTGAAATTTAGCACGTATATCCCAAATGACACAATGGAAGTACTGCATTTCTTGTAATTCCATTCCAACCCCTATATCAAAATCTCGTCTACCAACCAGAAATCACCAAAATGTCAACTTCACCAATTCAAGCCTAAGTCTACTCCGAACCTCCAAAACTCATTCCGATCATGCTTCTAAGTCCCAAATCACCTTCCGAAGCTATCCGAACCATCGAAACTCACATCCGATCCCTCTAACACATAAGTCGACATCCAGTTGACTTTTCGAACTTAAGAATCCTCAAAAGAGACTAAGTGTCTCAAACCTTACCAAAATCATTCCGAATTCGATCTGACCAACTCGATATCACATAACACGGATAAACAAAGCATAAAGAAGCAAAAATGGGGAAAACAGAGCGGTAATTCATAAGACGGCTGGTTGGGTCATCATATCATCCCCAACTTAAACAAACGTTCATCCATGAACTAGTCAAGAAACATACCTGAAGCCTCAAACATGTGAGGATATCAGCTCCGCATCTCCGACTCGGTTTCCCAGGTAGCCTCTTCCATGGGCCGACCTCTCCATTGCACTTTCACCAAAGGTATATCCTTTGACCTCAACTTTCGAACCTGACAACCCAATATACATATTGGCTTCACATCATAAGTCAAATTATCATCCTACTGAACCATGCTGAAATCCAAAACATGAGATGGATTTCCAATTTAATTCCGGAGCATAGAAACATGAAATACCGGATGCACACTCTACAAGCTTGGTGGCAAAGCAAGCTTATAAGCCACCACCCCAATCTTCCGAAGCACCTAAAAAGGCCCAATGAACCGAGGTCTCAAGTTCCCTTTCTTCCCAAATATCATAAAACCCTTCATGGGTGAAACCTTCAATAGAACCTTCTCGCCAACCATTTAGGATACATCCCAAACCTTTCTATCAGCATAGCACTTATGCCTCAACTGCACTGTACGGAGCCTCTCCTGAATTACCTTTACCTTTTATAAAGCATCCTGCACCAAGTCCGTCGCCAATAGCCTAGCTTCATCAGGCTCGAACCAACCAACTGAAGATCTATACCGCCTCCCATAAAAAGACTCATATGGAGCCATCTGAATACTCGACCGGTAGCTGTTGTTATAAGCAAATTTTGCAAGAGGAATAAACTTATCCCATGACCATCTGAAATCAATGACACAAGCACGCAACATGTCCTTCAATATCTAAATAGTGATCTGGGACTATCCGTCCGTCTGAGGGTGAAATGTTGTGCTCAACTCAACTTTAGTACCCAAATCTCACTGTACAAACCTCCAAAACTATGAAGCAAACTGAGTACCCCCATCTAAAATGATAGAACCGGGACACCACACAATCGAACAATCTCCCGGATATAAATCTCTGCCAACCCCTCTGAAGAAGAAGTAGTACACACAGGAATGAAGTGTATAGACTTGGTTAGCAGATCCACAATTACCCAAATAGCATCGAACTTCCTCAAATTCCGTAGAAGTCCAAAAACAAAGTCCACAGTGATACTTTCCAACTTCCACTCGGGAATATCCATCTGGTGAAGTAAGCCACCCGGTCTCTGATGCTCATTTTCACAGACTGACAATTGAGACACCGAGCTACAAATCCCATAATGTCCTTCTTCATTCTCCTCCACCAATAATCCTGTCTCAGATCATAATACATCTTCGCGGCACCCGAATGAATGGAATACCACGAGCTATGGGCCTCATCCAAAATCAACTCCCGAAGCCCATCCACATTGGGCACACAAATCTGACCCTACATCCTTAACACCATATCATCACCTATAGTCACATCTCTGGCATCATCATGATAAACTCTGTCATTAAGGACAAGCAAATACGGATCATCATACTGGCGTTCTCTGATGCGATCATATAAGGAAGACCGAGAAACCACACAAGCCAATATCCGTCTGGTCTCCGAAACATCTAATCTCATGAATCAATTGGTCAATGCATGAACATAGACTGCAAGAGGTTTCCCCCCAACTAGAATATATGCCAAACTCTCCATACTCACCGCATTTTGAGTCAAAGCATCGGCCATCACATTGGCCTTTCTCGGATGGTACAACATAGTGATATCATAATCTATAAGCAACTCCATCCATCTATGCTACCTCAAATTAAGATCCTTCTATTTGAACAAGTGCTGAGGGCTACGATGATCACTAAACACCTCACAAGACACACCATACAAGTAATGTCTCAAAATCTTCAACGCGTGTACTATGGCAACCAACTACAAATCTTGAACGGGGTAGTTCTTCTCATGGGGCTTCAACTGACGACAAGCATAATCACTAACTTTATTCTTCTGCATCAATGCACAACCAATGCCAAGTCTCGAGGCATCACAATACACGGTAGATGAACCTGAAGCTGATGGCAATACTAACACCGGAGCTGTATCAAAGCTGTCTTGAACTTCCAAAAGATCTTCTCACACTCGTCCGAACTTGGTCAAGGGTGATACGATAGATGAGAATCCCTGAACAAAACGGCAATAATAACTTGCCAAACGCAAATCTTTGTGGCTGAAGACGGTTTGGGCCAACTCTGAACCACTTCTATCTTTTTCGGATCAACCTGAATACCCTCGTTGGACACCACGTGCCCCAAGAAAGCCACTGAACTGAGCCAAAACTCACACTTGGAGAATTTTTCATAATGCTTCTCCTCCCTCAATCTCTGCAACACAACTCTCAAATTCTCTACGTGCTCCTCCTGACTACACGAATATACCAAAATATCATCAACAAAGACTATGACAAATGTCTCAAGATAAGGTCGGAACACACTGTTCTTATTAGGTCATGAAAGTTGTCTTACGAATATCCGAGTCCATGATCTTCAACTGGCGATAACCTGAAGGGAGATCAATCTTGGAGAACACTCTCACTCCCTGAAGCTGTTCGAATAAATCATCCATACGAGGCAAAGGATACTTGTTCTTAATTGTTACCTTGTTCAATGTCCTATAATCAAGGCACATCCTCATAGTGTCACCCTTCTTCTTCACAAATAGAACCGTCGCACACCGAGGTGACACACTGGCGAATGAATCCTTATCAAGGAGTTCTTGAAGCTGCTCCTTCAATTCCTTCAACTCCACTGGTTCCATACGATATGGCAGAATAGAAATGGGCTGAGTGACCGACACTAGGTCAATACCAAAATTAATGTGCCTATCCGGTGGCATGCTCGGCAGGTCTGCAGGAAGCACATTGGGAAAATCCCTCACAACTGGGACTCTCAGCTCCGACATCCCTCACAAAGTCTAGGTACGAAAGACATCTCTTTCCAACCATACGCCCGAACTTCAAGAATGAGATCACTCTACTAGGTACATAATCAGTTAAACATCGCCATTTCAATCCGTGGCACACCTGGTATAGACAATGTGACTGTCTTGGCATGACAGTCCATAATAGCACGACACAAAGATAAGTAGTCCATGCCCAAAATGATAAAAATCCACCATACACAGTACTAAAAGAACCACTGGGGTATCCAGACCCCTAATGGTCACCACAAACGATTGGTACATAAAGTCTACAACAATAGTATCACCTAGTAGATTAGATACATGAACAGTAAAACAAGAGACTCACAGAGCGTATCCAGATAACAGGAAAAGTATGATGACACATAAGAAAATGTGGATCCTGGATCAAATAATATAGAGACATCTATGTGGCAGACTAACACAATACCTGAAATCATGGCATCTGAAGCAGCAACATCTAGTCTACCTGGAATAGCATAGAAACAGGCCTGACCACCACATGATTGACCTTCCCCTCTAAGGAGACCCATAGCTGACTAGCCTCTACCCCGTGGTGAAGTAACTGGAGCAGAAGTTGAGGGTTGACCCCCCTATTGAGACTGACCATCATGAAGACGAGGACACTGCCTCCTCATATGCCCAAATTCTCCAAACTTATAACAACTCCCCGGTGCTACAGATGGGGATTGAAGGGAACCCCTAGCACCAAAATGACCAGTAGAAGGACCTGGCATGGAAGAACCCTACACTAATGGAGCACATGACGAAAAATGGGCTGGGGAGGCACTAAGTGATGAGTTTCCCTGATGAAAACTGTAAGAACCATGACCCGATGATACCCCATGATAACCTGGGCGAGCTGAATGAGCCTGTCTGAATGGATAGCCTCTGCCCTACTGGAACTGAACCCTCGAAGGAGCACCACTAAAGCTACCAGATCCCCGAGGCTCTTGGCCTCCATCTCCTCCCTCTCCTGGTGGAGAATTGACTCAATCTCACGGGCGATGTCAACAACCTCCTCGAAAGTACCACCTGTCACCCTCTCCCTAGTCATGATAATTTGAAGTTGATATGTGAGACCATAAAAAACTCATAATCCTCTCTATATCTGTCGGAACCAACCAGAACGTATGACAAGCTAACTCCGGGAACCGCATCTTATACTGCATCACATTCATATTTCCCGAATGCAACTGCTCGAACTACCTACGCAGCTCCTCTCGGCGAGACCGTGTCACATACTTCTCTCCAAAAAGAGAATAGAGAAGTCCTGCCAAGTATGGGGTGCTGCACCAATAGGCCTACACCTCTCACGCCTCCCACAAAGTGAAGGAATCCCCAGAAAACTGAAAGGTGGTAAAAGCTACACCATTGGTCTCTAGAATCCCCACTATACGAAGCATCCTCTGGCACTTATCTAAGAAACCCTGGCTATCCTCGCCATCTGCACCGCTAAAAGTCGGAGGCTTGAGTCTACCAAACCTCTCTAGTCGATGCTGCTCATCATACGACATAACTGGAGGTTCCCTCGATGTTTGGAGTCCCTGCACCACATGCTCAGGTGTGCGAGCAACGGGAGTCTGGGTGCCTCCCCCGGCCTGAGAAGTAGCTGCAGCCGTAGTAACTGAAACCACCTGAGCCAAACCGGTACACACTGATAAGATCTGAGCTAAAGTCTCCTAGAGGCCTCGAATCACAGTGGAAATAGCTGGTGCCCGTACTGGTGCTGTTGTAGCGTGCACAGCTGGGGCCTGCTCCTGATATGGGGTAGCTCGTGGATCTGCAGATCCTGCACTAGCTGCTCTGCCCCTACCACGGCCTCGACCACATACTCGGCCTCTGGTGGCCCTAGCTGGTGGTTCTAGTCGTCGTCCATCCTTCCCGGTAGCACGTGTCCTCACCATCTGTGAGAGAATGGAATAACAGAAGTTTAGTATTCATATCAACAGATTCGCACGACAAGAATATCAGGAATTCGAAGTTTTTCCTAAAGATTCTGCAGCCTCTCAAGGATAAATACAGACGTCTCCATACCGATCCGCAAGACTTTACTAAACCAGCTCATGACTCGCGAGACCTATGTAGCCTAGGCTCTGATACCAACTTGCACAACCCCAAATACCCGATCATGATGGCTCATATCACATTACTATGCAAGCCAAACCAAACCATTAACTGCAACGTATCCCTTTTATAAAACCATTTTCTAGCACATGTTTAAATACCAAATTTCCATAAGCATTTAAAACACAATGACATATGCGGAAGTTAAATAAACATGAAAACTACACAGCCCCAAATATCTAGTGTCACGAGTCTAGAGCCTCTACTACATAACTGGCTGTCTGATACAACATATGTTTAGAAAATGCAGAAAAGAACAAGATAAGAAGTAGAAAATAGGGTTGCGGAGGCCATGCAACTACTTTGAAATCTCCGGCAACCTCTAGATCAGTTGAGGACCCTCACTCTGCCACTTGGGCACCTGGATCAGCATGTAAGGTGCATGGAGTAATGTGAGTATGCCAACTCAGTAAGTTACTAAAGTAAATAAGGTCTGAAAGCATTGATGAGCAGTTAAACATCATATAACTGAATAAGCAACATGATGACAGGTCAACTTCATCATTTAAAAACCAGTTCAATCGTAAAATCATGAATTTCAGTTTAAAAACACTTTAAATCATATGCTTAGCAATTTTCCAAGGGAGGCTATTTTTAAAAGAAGAGTGAAATCAGTGAAAATATCATAACTGAGCCCCTCGGCCAAGGTATCACTCAGAATATAGCCTCTCGGGTAGCCTCTCAGTCACTCGTGACTCACTTTCGTTACTCACTACTCACTCTCAACACTCAATATCATTAATATCTCATAATAATAGAAATCATAGTAACCACTGCAACATACAACCCAATCCGTAATTTATAGTCGACTTCGCTCACTGGGCGTGTACAGACTCCGGAGCGGCTCCTACAAACCAAGCGTCATATCGCTGTGGTGCATAGCACTATATATATATATATATATATATATATATATATATATATATATATATATATATATATATATATACATATACATATATATATATATTGTTATGAAATAGAAGATTCTTACACTTCTATTTAAGGTGAATGTCTTTAATGTATTTAATTAGAGAGATTTTAGAGTCCTATTATTGGTAGCAAGATCTTCCTCCTCCCTATAAATAGAGGTGCTCTCTACCATTGTAATTCACTCCTAACTCTCAATAAGAAGAACTCTCTCTACTCTTCTCTCTATTGCTATTGTTCTTGTTCTATTGTTCTTGTCTTTTGCTTTAGTTTATAACACGTTATCAGCACGAGACTCTACCGTCTCAAGTATCATTCTCGAAAATCCAAGGTATTTTCCCTCTTCCTAATTTAATTTTCGAGTATGTCTGACATTATGAAAAGAAAGTTCGTTGCCCTTGAAATTTCGGGCAAGAACTATATGACATGGGTGTTGGATGCTGAAATCCACCTAGATGCTATGGGTCTCGGAGACACCCTCAAAGATAAAGAAAAAGCATCCACCCAAGATTGTGCGAAGGCCTTGATTTTCTTGCGCCACCACCTTGACGAAGGTTTGAAGATTGAATATCTCACCGTCAAGGATCCACTCGTTTTGTGGAACAGCTTAAAGGAGAGATATGACAACCTGAAGTTGGTCACTCTGCCACAAGCACGATATGATTGGGCCCATCTGAGGCTACAGGACTTTAAGTCCGTTTCTGAATATAATTCTGCTATGTTCAGAATTACTTCTAAACTGAAGCTATGTGGAGATAACATCTCCGATTACGATATGCTTGAGAAAACGTTTACAACGTTTCATGCCTCCAATATGGTACTGCAGCAACAGTACCGAGAGAAAGGCTTTACGAAGTACTCTGAATTGATTTCTCTCTTACTAGTGGCTGAGCGTAATAATGATCTGCTAATGAGAAATCACGAAAATAGACCAACTGGGTCTACACCACTGCCTGAAGCAGATATGGTGCACTCGCATTATGCCAAACATAAAAGGGACCATGATCACGGTCATAAACGGGGTCAAAGCCAAGGACGTGGACAAGGAAGAAATTCCAAAGAAGTCCGTCACCCCCCAAAGAGAGATAATCACCGAAAGCAGAAACGGGGTCCAGAAGATCCTAAGGCAAATAGTTCAGAAACTATATGTTATCGTTGCGGTGGAAATGGGCACTGGTCTAGGACTTGCCGTATACCAAGACACTTGGTTGACCTTTATCAAGCATCTCGAAAGAGAAAACGCCCTGAAACAAATTTTGTCTCTGACGACAACTTTGACTTCACCCACCTGGATGTGGCAGACTTCTTTGAGCAACCCGAGGGAAAGATAGACCACCTAATCGGTGACGGAACCGTGATGAAAGAAGATGGAGCTGTTTGATTCTACTTGTATTAGTCAATGAATAGATTAATAGTCATTAGCATTAGCTCGTATTAGTTAGTTCATAAAGCAATGTTAGCAGTAGTTCTTTAGAATATCTTCAATATGTTCAAATATCAATAAAACTTTTATTTTCCAGTGGGGGTAATCGACTAGCCTGAAAAACTAGTCGATTATCAACTATTTTCGCATTAAAGTTGACAAACAATTGATCAACAATCGATTGTCTTTGGCTAACAATCGATTGTCTTGAAACAGTTCTGGAATTTTTCAAAAATAGCCAACAATCGATTGTCTTTGTCTAACAATCGATTGTCTTGAAACAGTTCTGGAATTTTTCAAAAATAGCCAACAATCGATTGTCTTTGTCTAACAATCGATTGTCTTGAAACAGTAAGGTGGAAATTTTCAAAAATAACAAATAATCGATTGTGTGTGTTCAACAATCGATTGTCTATGTTCCAACAATCGATTGTGTGTTTAATAATCGATTGTCTTATGAAAAACGCTGAAATTTTCAAACTGCATAGTAATTGATTATGGACAACATATCTGATTTTGTTAGTCAACTGTTAGTAGCAGATTTTGAAAATATTATGTGACACAAAAGGATTGAACTTGTTTATTCTTATGTTCGTGTATCTCCTTTTTTGTATGTCAAACTATGGGAAAGCAAAATGGATATCTCACAAAGCGAACTTGGATCAACATCCAACTGTAAAAGTATTTGCCTAGTTGATTCATGTACTACACATACAATACTCAAAGAAAGGAAGTATTTCTCTCAACTGAATATGTGTAAGGCAAACATTACTACAATCTCTGGAAGTAGTAAATTGATTGAAGGCTCCGGAAGAGCTATTGTAACTCTGCCCAAGGGCACGATGTTAATCATAGAGAATGCAATGTTCTCCTCCAAGTCTATGAGAAACTTGTTGAGCTTTAAAGATGTACGCCGGAATGGCTACAATATTGAGACAATGGATGAAGATAATCTTGAATATCTCGTCCTCACTTCAAAGAATGTCTCCGGCCAAAAGAGGGTTATTGAGAAATTCCCGTCTTTATCTTGTGGCCTGTATTGGACAAGAATTAGTGCAATTGAGGCACATTCAACAGTAAATCTAAAGAATACTGAGTCCAATACATTTGTACTTTGGCATGATCGACTGGGTCACCCAGGATCAACCATGATGAGACGGATTATAGAAAGCTCATATGGGCATCCGTTAAAGAATTTCAAAATTCTCTCAAGTAATGAATATCCTTGCACTTCGTGTTATCAAGGCAAGCTGATTATCAGACCATCCCCAACAAAGGTTGGGACTGAGTCACCCCAGTTTCTGGAACGTATACAAGGGGACATTTGTGGACCTATTCACCCACCTAGTGGGTCGTTTAGGTATTTCATGGTCTTGATAGTCGCATCCTGTAGATGGTCTCATGTGTGCCTGCTGTCATCTCGCAACCTGGCGTTTGCGAAGTTAATGGCACAAATCATTAGGCTACGAGCACACTTTCCAGATAATCCAATCAAGTCCATTAGACTGGATAATGCTGCTGAGTTTACATCCCAAGCATTTAATGATTATTGCTTATCAATCGGGATAAAAGTTGAACATTCTGTAGCCCATGTTCACACTCAGAACGGTCTTGCAGAATCGTTAATTAAGCGCTTGCAGTTGATTGCAAGGCCATTACTGATGAGAACGAGGCTGCCCACTTCAGTGTGGGGTCATGCCATATTGCATGCAGCAATGCTAATTCGCCTCAGGCCGACGAATTACCACAAGTATTCTCCGTTGCAATTGGTTTTGGGTCATGAACCCGATATATCCCATTTAAGGATATTTGGATGTGCCGTATATGTGCCTGTAGCACCGCCATCTCGCACCAAAATGGGTGCGCAAAGAAGGTTAGGAATATATGTTGGGTTTGATTCGCCCTCCATCATTCGCTACCTTGAAACATTGACAGGCGACCTGTTTACTGCACGATTTGCAGACTGTCGATTTGATGAAACACTTTTCCCAAAATTAGGGGGAGAAGTTTGTGAAACCAAACGGGAAATTTTGTGGAAAAATGAATCATTATCTCATCTTGATCCACATACCTCTACTTGTGAGAAAGAGGTACAAAAGATTATCCATTTGCAAAGAATAGCAAATCAAATGCCTGACGCATTTACGGACTTGAAGAGGATAACGAAATCCCACATTCCTGCGGAAAATGTTCCGATCCGTATTGAAGTCCCTATTGGACAATTATCTAGTGTCATATCCAATGAGTCAAATGCACGCCAGAAGCGTGGCAGACCATTAGGTTCCAAAGATCGAAATCCTAGAAAGAGGAAAAAGAACGATATAAATGACACTATGAAAGAATCACATGAGGACGCTCATGATTTGATTAATTCCGAGATTCACGAAGAATCTATTGAGCCTGAAGCTCTTGAAAATACGGAACTACTCCCAAATCCAATTAATATTGAGGCAAATATTAATCGAGTGGATGTTGTGGTAGATAATGTCTTTGCTTATAATGTAGCATCTAACATTATGAAAGAATGTGAGGATCTCGAACCTCAATCTGTGAAAGAATGTCGAGAAAGACATGATTGGCCAAAATGGCAAGTAGCAATTCAATCTGAATTGAATTCGCTGGCAAAACGTGAAGTTTTTGGCCCTATAGTTGAAACACCTAATGGTGTTAAGCCCGTTGGCTACAAGTGGGTCTTTGTACGCAAACGAAATGAGAAAAATGAAGTACAAAGATACAAAGCACGACTTGTTGCACAAGGTTTTTCCCAAAGGCCTGGTGTCGATTATGAAGAGACATATTCGCCTGTAATGGATGCGATAACCTTTCGTTATCTCATAAGTTTTGCTGTCCATGAGAAGCTGGACATGCACTTAATGGATGTCGTTACTGCCTATCTTTATGGCTCACTTGATAACGACATATACATGAGAGTTCCCGAAGGACTCAAGGTGCCAAATGCGCACAATTCCAAATCTCGGGAAATGTTTTCAATCAAATTGCAAAGGTCCTTGTATGGTCTAAAGCAATCAGGACGAATGTGGTATAATCGTCTAAGTGAGTACTTGTTGAAAGAAGGCTATATAAATGATGCCATTTGCCCATGTGTGTTTATAAAGAAAACAACATCGGGATTTGTTGTACTTGCCGTATATGTTGATGACATAAACCTTATTGGAACCCCTGAAGAACTCCAAAAGGCAATTGATTATCTAAAGGATGAATTCGAGATGAAAGATCTCGGTAAGACTAAACTATGTCTTGGTTTGCAAATTGAATATTTGGCAAACGGAATTTTTGTTCATCAATCTACCTATACAGAAAAGGTACTGAAACGGTTTTACATGGATGACGCACATCCGTTAAGTACACCGATGGTTGTTCGTTCACTTGAAGTGAACAAAGATCCATTCCGACCTAAAGAACGGAATGAAGAGATACTTGGTCCTGAAGTACCATATCTTAGCGCAATTGGTGCATTAATGTATCTTGCAAATACTACAAGGCCGGACATTTCTTTTTCAGTTAATGTCTTAGCAAGATTTAGCTCGGCTCCTACGAGGAGACATTGGAATGGGATCAAACACATATTGCGGTACCTAAAGGGGACTACCGATTTGGGCCTATTTTATGGAAAGAATTGCAGCCCGGATCTTGTTGGTTATGCTGATGCTGGATATTTGTCCGACCCACACAAGGCTCGATCTCAAACGGGTTATGTGTTTACCTGTGGAGAAACCGCCATATCTTGGCGATCGACTAAGCAATCAATTGTGGCTACTTCATCTAATCATGCCGAGATAATTGCTATTCATGAAGCAAGTCGGGAGTGTGTGTGGTTAAGGTCGATAATACATCATATCCAAGACAAATGTGGTTTGAAGTGTGATAAACTACCCACAACTTTATATGAAGATAATGCAGCATGTATAGCTCAATTGAAGGGAGGATTCATAAAGGGAGATAGAACGAAGCATATTTCACCAAAGTTATTCTTCACACATGACCTTCAGAAGAATGGTGATATCAATGTTCAACAGATTCGTTCAAGCGAAAATATGGCTGATTTGTTTACAAAATCTCTACCAAAGTCAACCTTCAAGAAGCTAGTTCACAAGATCGGGATGCGAAGACTTAAGGACATAAATTGATGTTCTTATCAGGGGGAGTTAATGCGCGTTGCACTCTTTTTCCCTTACAAGGTTTTGTCCCACTGGGTTTTCCTTGCAAGGTTTTTAACGAGGCAACCAATAGGCGCATATTCAAACATGTGTACTCTTTCCTTACTTTAATTTTTCCCATTGGGTTTTGTTTTAAGGTTTTAACGAGGCACATCATTGAATAGACATTCAAGGGGGAGTGTTATGAAATAGAAGATTCTTACACTTCTATTTAAGGTGAATATCTTTAATGTATTTAATTAGAGAGATTTTAGAGTCCTATTATTGGTAGCAAGATCTTCCTCCTCCCTATAAATAGAGGTGCTCTCTACCATTGTAATTCACTCCTAACTCTCAATAAGAAGAACTCTCTCTACTCTTCTCTCTATTGCTATTGTTCTTGTTCTATTGTTCTTGTCTTTTGCTTTAGTTTATAACAATATATATATATATATCGCTATGGCGTGCAGCCCAATCCAATATACATATCGTTGCGCCGTGCAACCCGAACTATATAAGTATCAGTGCGATGTGCAGCCTAATCAATAGTATATACATATAATATCCTCACTATTAGGTTCTCAACCTCTCTCAGTCATTAACCTCACAGTATCTCGGGCACAATAATAAAAATTAGGGAACTCAACCCAAATAGTCCTCACAACTAGAAGTGGAGTGATAAAACTAGTTTTAAACATTTAAACAGGTATAACATGACTGAGGATAGGATATGCTTTCAATAAGTAAAGTGAGGAAAAATAGTAAAAATGCCCCTAAGGGTCTCAACAGGTCGGCAGAAAGGCCCAAACATGGCATACATCCCATAATACAGTATACATGGCTAAAGTACGTCATAGTATAAGATTTCAATTTAAATAAGCGGCTTAATAGTCGCTACGGGACAGACCAAGTCACAAATCCCTACCGGTGTACACCCACATGCTCGTCACCTAGCAATGTGAGTCACCACATTTATCAAAACAAGTCAAATAGTGGGGTTTGTACCCTCAGTTCCAAATTTACAATGGTTACTTACCTCAAACCGGTGAAAATACTACTCTGCGGCGCCTTTGCCCCTTGAATCGGCCTCCACTCGCGTCGAATCTATCCAAAATCAAAATCACGGTATCAAAATATGCTAACGGGACGAAGCCCAAGTGAAGATAATCAAATATACATATATATATATATATGTATATATACATATATATATATATATATATATATATATATATATATATATATATATCGCTATGGCGTGCAGCCCAATCCAATATACATATCGTTGCGCCGTGCAACCCGAACTATATAAGTATCAGTGCGATGTGCAGCCTAATCAATAGTATATACATATAATATCCTCACTATTAGGTTCTCAACCTCTCTCAGTCATTAACCTCACAGTATCTCGGGCACAATAATAAAAATTAGGGAACTCAACCCAAATAGTCCTCACAACTAGAAGTGGAGTGATAAAACTAGTTTTAAACATTTAAACAGGTATAACATGACTGAGGATAGGATATGCTTTCAATAAGTAAAGTGAGGAAAAATAGTAAAAATGCCCCTAAGGGTCTCAACAGGTCGGCAGAAAGGCCCAAACATGGCATACATCCCATAATACAGTATACATGGCTAAAGTACGTCATAATATAAGATTTCAATTTAAATAAGCGGCTTAATAGTCGCTACGGGACAGACCAAGTCACAAATCCCTACCGGTGTACACCCACATGCTCGTCACCTAGCAATGTGAGTCACCACATTTATCAAAACAAGTCAAATAGTGGGGTTTGTACCCTCAGTTCCAAATTTACAATGGTTACTTACCTCAAACCGGTGAAAATACTACTCTGCGGCGCCTTTGCCCCTTGAATCGGCCTCCACTCGCGTCGAATCTATCCAAAATCAAAATCACGGTATCAAAATATGCTAACGGGACGAAGCCCAAGTGAAGATAATCAAATAATACCTAAAATCCCGATATTACCAAAGCCCGACCCCGGGCCCATATCTCGGAGTTCGATAATTTTTTCATCAATAGATTCCTTATATCCCCATGAGTTCATACATATCAAAAATTCTGAAATTCGACCTCAAATGGTCATTCAAATCCTTAAACGAATGTCTAAGTTTCCAAGCCGTAGTTCTTCAACTTTTGGCTTAATTTCCATGATTATTTAGGTGGAATCCACATTAGAATAGAGTTTTAAGTCCAAGAAACTTACCTCCAAGTGATTCCGTTGAATCCCTCTTCAACGCCCTTCTCAAAAGCTCCAAAAATGACTAACAATGGAAGAAATAAACCCCATATTCGCGAACGAGACGACCTTGTAAACCTTCTGCCCAGGTCTACATCGCGATCGCGGGACTTCTTCGCGATCGCGAAGACCATTTTATCAGAACCCAACTTTTACTCTATGCGAACGCATAAACACTCATGCAAATGTGATGCTCCAGCTTCCAACACTATGAGATTGCACTTTTAAGTCCCAAATCACCTCTTGAAGCTATCCGAACCATTAGAACTCACATCCAAGCCCTCTAACACATAAGTCAACATCCCAGTTGACTTTTCCAACGTAAGCTTCCTCAAAAGAGATAAAGTGTCTCAAACTTAACCAAACTCATTCTAGATTCGTTCCGACCAACTCGATACCACATAACACAGGTAAAAAAATAATAAAGTAGTAGAAATAGAGAAACTGGAGCGGTAATTCATGAGACGACTGTCAGGATCGTCACATTCAATCTTCTGAAGCAAGCCACCAGGTCTCTGATGTTCTTACTTTACTTGCCGACAATTCAAACATCGAACTACATATGTAATAATATCATTCTTTATCCTAGTCCACTAATAATGTTGTTGCTAGTTCTGATACATCATAGCAGTGCCCTGATGAATAGAATACCGGGAACTATGGGCCTTCTCTAGAATCAACTCGCGAAGCCCATCCACATTGGGCACACAAACATGACCATGCATCCTCAAGACTCCATCAAATCCAACTGTAACCTGCTTGGCATCACTGTGCTACATTGTGTCCCTAAGGACAAGCAAATGAGGGTCATCATACTGCCGATCTCTGATACACTTAAACAAGGTAGAACGAGCAACTGTACAAGCTAGAACACGGTTGGGCTAAAACATATCCAACCTCACTAACTAATTGGCCAAAGCCTGAACATCTAATGGAAGCGGTCTCTCACCGACTTGAATGTACGCAAGGCTACCCATACTAACTGACTTCCTGCTGAAAGCATCAGCCACCACATTGACCTTTCTAGGATGATACAAGTTGGTAGTATCATAGTCTTTCAATATCTCCAACCACCTTATCTGCCGCAAATTGAGATCCTTCTATTTGAACAAATATTGTAAATTCTTATGATCCGTGAACACCTCACACGACGCTTCATATAAATAGCGCCTTAAAATCTTCAGTGCGTGAACAATGGATGCTAGCCCCAAATTAGGAACTGGATAATTGTTATCGTGAATCTTTAACTGCCGCGAAGCATATGCAATAACCTTGCCACTCTGCATTAGAACTGCACCAAGTCAAATATGAGATATGTCACAATATACTGTATAGGGCCCTAAACCTGTGGGTAGCACCAACACCGATGCCGTAGTCAAAGCTGTCTTCAGCTTCTGAAAAATTGCCTCACTCTCGTCCGACCATCTTAATGGGGTTCACTTCTGGGTCAATTTGGTTATTGGGGCTGCCATAGATGAAAATCCCTCCACAAACGGACGGTAACAACCTACCAAACCGAAGAAACTCTGGATATCTATAGCTGATGCGGGTCTAGGCCAGTTCTTCTTTACTTTAATCTTCTTTAGATTCAAGTGAATACCCTCTGCTGATACAACATGACCCAAGAAAGAATCTAAAATCAACCAAAGATCACATATCAAAAACTTAGCATACAACTGGATGTCCCTCAGAGTCTGGAGAGCGACTCGAAGATGCTGCTCGTGCTCCTATCAGTTGCAGGAGTACATCAAGATATTATCAATAAAAATAGTCACAAAAGAATCCAGATATATCAAATCCTTAAACATTGCTGGGGCATTTGTCAATCCAAATGACATCACTAGAAATTCATAATGCTCATATCGAGTCTGAAAAGGTGTCTTGGGGACATCGGATGCCCTAATCCTCAATAATGATAGCCGGACCTCAAGTCGGTCTTCAAAAACACCTTGGCACCCTGAAGCTGATCAAATAAGTCATCAATCCTCAAAAATGGATACTTGTTCTTGATGTTAACTTTGTTCAACTATCGATATTCTATGCACATCGTCATCGACCCATCCTCCTTCTTCACGAACAACACCGGTGCACCCCAGGGAGAGACACTAGGTCTAATAAAGCCCTTATTAAGAAAACCTTGCAACGTTTCAACTCTGACTGGGCCATATGGTACGTCGGAATAGAAATGGGCTGACTGCCCAGAGCCAAATCAATGCAAACGTCAGTATCCCTGTCGGGTGGCATCCTTGATAGGTATGCAGGAAATACCTTTAGGAACTCCCAAACAATTGGTACCGAATCTATGGAAGGAACCTCCGCACTAGAATCAAGAACACAAGCCAAATAAGCTAAACACCCCTTCTCAACCATACACCAACACTTCATATAGGAAATAATCTGCTGGTAGAATAACCAAGAGTCTCTCTCCGTTATAATTGAGGAAAACTCAGCAATGCTAAGGTCATGGTCTTAGCGTGATAGTCCAATATGGCATGATAAGGTAAAACCCAATCCATCCCCAAAATGACATCAAAATCAACCATATCAAGAAGTATGAGATCTACGCTGGTTAACCACACACGAGCAATAGGTATGATCTATAATAATAGAAACACACACAGGTGTGGAAACATACACGGGAGCACTCAAAGAATCAAGAGGCGCAACCAAATATGAAGAAAAATAAGAAGACACATAGGAGTATGTAGACCTTGGATTAAATAGAATTGAAGCATCTATACCACAAACCGAAACAGTACATGGATTAATAGAATCAGATGCCTTAGCCTCAGGACTGGCTGGGAAAGCATAACATCGGGGCTGGGCCCTACCACTCTGAACCATATCCCTAGGATGACCTATGGCTAGCTGGCCTCCACCTCTAGCGGCCTGTACTCCACCTCAAACGGCCTAACCTTCACCTCTAGGGGGCTGACGCCTACCTCTAGCTTCCTGGCCCCTACCTCTAGTTGGCTGAACGGGCAGTGTTGAGATCATGGCACGAGAACCCTATTGTTGTGGTTAAACACCTACCAAGCTTGGATAGATCCTCCGGATATGGCCATACTCACCACACTAAAAACATCCATCCTGATATTGCGGCTGAGAAAGCTGAGACTAAACCCTGACGAGCAGACTGACTGTGATAATAACTCTGAAGAGGAGGTGCTCCGATGGAAGCTGGAGGTGCACTATAAGCTGGCTTTCTTGAATGAGGTACAGAAGGACCATAACCCCCTAAAGATCCATGGGATGTCTGAAGTGCTAAATGAAGCGGTCGGGGTGAATGGCCCCTACCAAAAGTACTCCGGCCTCTAGATGAGGCCCCATTGAATCTACTGGAGTGAGGAGGACTATTGTCAGACCCTTGACCACTCTCCTAAGCTAAAACCATCTCAACTTATCTGGCCACGTTGGTTGCATCTTTAAAAGAAATCTCACTCCCGGTCTCCTTAGACATCTGCAATCTGATAGAACGAGCAAGTCCCCAATAAACCTCCTCATCCTCTCTCTCTCTCTCTCCCTATCTTTCTCTCTCTCTCTCTCTCTCTCTCTCGATGGGAAGTATAAGAAAAGCATGATGGGCTAGATCAAAACATCTAGTCTCCTACTAAGTGATAGTCATAGAACTCTGTTGAAGGCGCTCGAACTGCCTCAAATAGTCTTCTCTCTGAATGATTGGAAGATACTTCTCCAAGAATAGCTGAGAGAATTGGTCCCATGTGAGAGCTAGCGACCTCGCTGGTCTGTCCAAACAACAATCCCTCCGCTATTTCCTGGCGGAACCTGACAGACGAAAGGTAGCAAAGTTGACCCTATTGGTCTCCACTATCCCCATGTTCCATAATACCTCGTGACGACTGTCCAAATAGTCTTGGGGATCCTCTGAATATGTAGCACCATAGGTAGTGGTGAAAAGCTTGGTAAACTTATCCAATCACCATAAGGCCTCAGAAGACATAACTGCTCCATTGCTGGTCTGTGCTACGGCACCCGATAGAACTACCCAAACTGGCTGAGCTGTTGGAGTCTGAAAATGGAGAGCCATCTGCTCCGGGGTGTGAGTACCAGAAGTTTGTGCTCGTTCCCCATCTCGAGAGATGGCTGGTGCTCCAAGTAATGTACCATCCTGAGCAACACTCTCCATAAGGCCCACTAGATGGACCAAAGCATCCTGAAGTACCGGGGTAGTGATGAACCCCTCTGAAACCTGAGATGGCTCTGCTAGAACGATCTGAGCCGGAGCCTTCTAAAGAGACACTAATTGAGGCTCCGCCGCTGGTCCTGCTGGTCGAGCTCTAGGTAGAGCCTTGACCTTGCCTCGGTCTCTAGCATAACCTCAGCCTCATCCTCTACCCCTCGTAGGAGCTGCCACTGGGGCTTGGGCTACTAATCAACTGATAAAGGGGTACATGTTCTATACATCTACAAAGGATCAGAGTTGAGAGTTCAGTTAGCATTGAGAGATCAAATCACACGATAGAAGAATAGAAGTTAAATTGTTCGTAACTCTATATCCTCTAGGGAATAAGAATAGATATTTCCGTACCGATCCCTTAGACTCTACTAAGCTTGTTCGTGAAATGTGAGACCTAGGCAACCTAGTACTCTGATACCAACTTGCTACGACCCGTATTTCCCACCGTTGAGACCGTGATGGCGCCTAACATTACACACGCTAGGCAAGACAATGTTAGAGTTATATTCACCTTTTTCCATTATATTTTTACAGTCAAAATTAACAAGCTAAATTGAACTGAAATAGATGTAGAGGTAGATAATAAACCAGTTATCTAGTTACTATTAATAATACCAAAACTGTTATTACCCAGAAACTGGTGTCACAATCAACGAATATGATATAAGTTACTACAAATACTGGACTGAAAGAATTACATATGTCGCGAAAGAAAGGAAAACAGGAAAGTATAAACATTGGACGGGACTCCAGGGCCTGCGGATTCCTACAGGACTACCTTGGGTCTCCTAGATGAATGCATGTAACCGACCTTTTGATCTGCCACAACCAGCTCCAAAATCTGCACAGAAAGTGCAGAGTGCAATATCAGTACAACCGATAGTGCAATATCAGTACAACCGATAAGTGCCGAGCATAACCTCTATGAGGTAGTGACGAGGCAAAGGTGGGGCATTTATAATATAACCTGGATACAGTTTATAATAATGCAAAAGGAAGTATGGAACGAAATGGAATAGTAACTTGCAGTAAAAAAATAAATACGAAACCCAATTATCCTTGCAGTACTCAGCAATAACCAATCCTTAAAAGAGTTACAATGCTATAGAATAATCATAGCAGAGGAAGAATACATCAACAACATCATGATGCGGTAGGCATCCTAATACCACCATATCATCAGAAATGATATAAACATTCACCCTTATTACGCCTGTTGCAGCGTGCAACCCAATCCGACCAGTCCACCCTTATTGCTCCTCAATATATCACCTGTGTTCCTCATGTTGCAGTATGCAACCCAATCCCACCTGTCCACCATTATTACTCCTGTTGCGGCGCAACCCGATCCCACCAGACAATCAAATTTCACCCTTATTCCTCCCCAATATAATACCTTTATTCCTCCTATTGCAGCGTGTAACGTGATCCTACCATATCAGCATCAATCACACAATAAGAACAAGTATTTCACTATTAAACTCAAAACTCTCCAAAATATTTATGCCTCAAATCAAAGCATACAGAAATCTATACAATTACGAAACTTCATCAATTAATGAGACACAACGAGAGCAACCAAAGTGTACCATGAAACACCGATAAACCAGCTTAATTCAATAATAAGACACAATTTACTACAGAACAATTAATACCTTCAATAAAGAAAACAATATCTAACCTAAAGCAATTAGATAGGGAAACACTACTAAGCATGTAGCATTTCAGATAGGAAAGTAAATAAGTTTGGGACTCCTAATTCCTCAAGTCGAGGTTAGGCATAACACTTAACTCAATCTAACGGCCAATTCAAAGCTCAATTACAATTTTTTCTCTAGGTTCCACCTCCAATACACTCGCATCTAGTCACAATTAATTTATTAACATCAATTATCTCTAAAGAAATCAATTCCAATGCATAATTATAAGTTTTCCAATATTTTCTCCAAAAAAGTCAAAAATCGATCCCGGGCTCGCTTGGTCAAAACCCGATATTCGGACAAAAACCCTATTACTCATTCACCGCGAGCACGAATATATAATTATTTTTGGAATCTGACCTCGGTTGGAGGTCCAAATCACCAAGTTTCAAAATTCCTAAGTTCAACCCAAAAATCCCCATTTCCACCATGAAAAACCCTAGATTCTAGGATGAAATCTTGTGAAAAGAAGTGAAAAATGTAAAGAAATGAGTTAAGATTCATTTACCTATGATTTGGGGAATAAAAATCCTTTAAGAAATTGTCTCTTATGTGCTAGGTTTTGAAAAATGGGAGAATTAATAAAAAATCCCGTCTAAGTCACTTTTACACATCGGCAAATGTCGCATTTGCGACCTAAGATTCGCAGTTGTGGAGGTCCCATCGCAAATGTGAGAACCTTCAAAACTCAGTTGGTTTCGCAATTGCGAAGGAATGTTCGCAATTTTGAACATGGGCCTCCGCAAGTGCGACAAAATGATCGCACTTGCGATCACTGCCCCTTCCCACATTACTTCGCAAACGCGAAGAAATCTTCGCTAATGCGAGAACTACATGCCCAGCCTTCCTTCGCAAATGCAATAAAGGCCTCGTTAATACGGAACCTTTTAGGTTTGCAATTGCGATGTCTGATATCGTAAATGCGAGATCAGAAGCCTGCAACAGTTCAACCATACAAGCAAACTTTTTTAAGTTCCAAAAGACTCAATAGCCTATCCTAAACTCACCAAGCCCTCGGGTCTTCAAATAAAACCTGCACACAAGTCCTAAAAAAAATATGAACTTACTCATGTGATCAAATCACTAAAATAACATCAAAAACTACAGATTTAACACCAAAAGACAGAAGTCCTTAAGAACACTTATAATTTCTCTTTTTCTCAACCTAATGTCCAAATCTCGTAAAATGAACTCTGTTTTCAGCAAATTTCACAGACATGACTTAAATATCATATTAAACATGTATTGGGCTCTGAAATCAAAATACGGGCCCGACGAGATCATTAATCAATTTCTTTAAATTCTTAGATTTTTTGTTTAATAATTTATAACAAAATTCATTACTCGGGCTAGGGACATCCGAATCCGATTCTGGGAATATGGAAGGTCTCATATTTACTATGGACCCACCAAGACCGTCGAAATACGAGTACGGATCCGTTTACCAAAAACAGTGACTGAAGTAAACAAAAAATAACTTTTTAAGAAAAAAATTATTATTTCATCAATTTCCACATAAGGGCTTTTTCAGAAATACTCCTCGGATGATGCACGCAAATCGAGAAAGAAAGAATGAGGTTTTAAAGATCTCGAAATACGAAATTGAGTTCTAAACAGAAGATGACCTTTTGGGTTATCACATGTTTAGTCGATCAGTTTTCTTAATCACCTCACTATTAATATGTTTTTGCTTTGCATTAGTTTTTGAGTCTCAACTTTCATGTTTGATTTTTCTGATTTCGGTTTTTAAGGTAGTGAGTTTCATTAATGTCTTCACAAATCAATACATTATTTTGTTGATATTAATTATTAGATTCTAAGTTCTCTTGGTTAATTTTTAGTTAAAAGTTCTAGTTACTTCTTTGTTGTTTGGTTTGAAACTAAGTATGATACTGATTTCGTTAAAATTTAATGTTTAGATGGGTTTGATCATGAATTAGGGCATTAGTAGCCTACTTTTTACTTATAAGGTGGCCGAAAATATATTTTTTCTCCATATTTCTGTCACAATAGGTTTTCAGGCTGTTCTTTCACCTTTTGGACAACCATTAAATAATTTTTAGTACACCAAAGTTAGTCCTTTTTCACACACACACACGCACTCTATCACACATTTGCTGGATATTTTTACACACTAATACAACTTTGTGTGTAAAACGAGGGCAGCGGGACATCAAAGAGTGATTTGAAAATTCTGAGCTATGTAAGTGTCTTTTATAATGCAGAACCTTTAATAAAAGTAGAAAGATCCCTTAGGCAATTTGTGAAGTTGATAGCTACTAGTTTCAAGCATTCTTGTTGAGTTTTTTTGGCTTGTCTAAATACTTAAGTTGGTGCTGTTTCTACTGTCCTTGTTGCTGAATTTCTCCTGTTGCACTACTCAACATAATTATTCTATAAATTAGGTAACTTTTAAATTCTCATATTGCAGATTCTTGATGATAATAAGAAGGATTTAATCCCGTTTTGGCTGATGAAATATTTTATCAACATGTAAATATGTTAGGAATTAGCTAAATTATCAGTTCTGTTATGAAATAATATAAAAGACAAGAACAATATAGAGAGAATAGGGAGAGGAGTATTCTTATTGATACTTGGGATTGTTAGGGATGATTTACAATGGTAGAAGACCCCTTTATTTATAGGGAGGTAGTGACTTAGCTACCAAGAATAAAACTCTAGAATTTCTCTAATTATAGACATTCACCTTAAATAGAAGTCTATTTATAATACTCCCCCTTGAATGTCTATTCAACAATGTGTCTCGTTAAAACCTTAAAACCAAAACCCAATGGGAAAAATTAAAGAGAAGGAAAAAGAGTACACATGTTTGAATATGTGCCTATTGGTTGCCTCGTTAAAAACCTCGCAAGGAAAACCCAGTTGGGACAAAACCTTGTAAGGGAAAAAGAGTGCAACGCGCATTAACTCCCCCTGATAAGAACATCAATTTATATCCTTGAGCATTTGCATTCCAATCTTGTGCATCATCTTCAAAACGATCTTTGGTAGATATTTGATTAATAAATCAACCATATTGACTTGAATAAATATTCCGCACCTTGAAATTATCATTCTTGATAGATATGAACATCTTCATATAATGTCGTGGAATGACTCTTCAATATCTCCATAGATGTATTCTTGATGCCATCATGCTTATAGTTATAGCAAGATACATATGTACACAAATTGTACTTAGGATGTGGTACTTCAGGACCAAGAATTGCATATGCTTCAAGCAACTTAAATCTTTCAAGTTAAGTCATGTAAGTCACATAATAGACTTTAGATGCATATCAAGTTTTCACGTCATGCTAAACAAATAAGATATCGAAAACTGATTATACATACCTTTGACTTTTATACTCTCAAGTATTTGAACTACATGTCCAAATCTACATGTCTTTCACATGGAATCAAGTATTTGTCTATACGCTTTAAGCGTATCAAAGACTTTGTCCTTCTGGGACTTAATATGAGCATTTGTAGTGAGAATATAGTCACTTTCTTTGATCAGCAAATGCGTATAGCATGCTTTGCGATATGTTGCAATTGAATTATCCATTTATGAACTTCAGGTTCATATCATGATATTCGGGGATCTACATATACAAGTGATAATTCTTCCCATGTAACCTTTTCTCAATTGTTTATCATGTCTCCCCCTCATGTTAGAAAAGCTAACTTGTTTCCTCAACTTTGGGAAATCATCTTTGTGCATTATCATGTCAATATACACAGCACATTAATAATAAGATGAAATTATTTGGTTCCTAACCCTGAACCACTTGTGAGGGGAGAATATAATATACTCTCGTATACAACGTATATCAAACTGATATATATAACTTTGTTCTCATAAGAAACAGTTTAGCTATTAAGTGGAAGCACTCAATAATTATCTTGCTAAACCAACTTTGATATAAACCAACTTATCAAGATGAGCTATCTTGAGTAGAGAATCTGGAAATTATGCTCGAAGTTAGATTACTGAGCAATTTACCTCGCAAGCACCGGCCAGGCTGCGGGTTAATAACAATTGCGCATGTAACCATTTCATAGATGCATCATATGTGGTATACATGGCAGGTGAATGGGCCCATATTCACCTTTGATATTTCCAGAATTTATGGGCTTCAACCCGAACTCTTTAGCTGGTCAGTTCATTAATGAGAACAAGTGATACAAGAGAATTCGTACAGAACTTTCTAGTTCTTTAATATTCACCTATGTGAATTTGCACATCATACTTAAAATGAGATGGCTAACACGAATGCCAACTGAATAAATTATCAATATTGGTAAACTTCAAATTTACACCATGACATGTGCACTTATCAATAAACTTCAGGTTTATTATGACATGGGTTCTATACCAATAGATATCCACTTTATTGTGGCATTCTTTCGTTTGTGTAGTACAAACTGGTGAACAAAGCGGGTAGCTTTTCATATACAAATTACCCCGCTACAAGTGTAGTAATAGGAGATATCAAATCCTTCCTTTATTTATAGTCTCAATATAATCAATCGCTTTCGCGTGTACTTTGGAAACTGAATAAGTTTCTTTGAGACTTACTACAGCACAATACTCAATTATGTTTCTCCAACATAGTAATAATTGGCTCTTCTAGAGCTCTCAATTAATTTTGTACTACCACAGATTCGTCAACATCCATGTGGTGAATATCTTTCTTAAAGAGAAAGTTATACCATTATGGTCATGTCAAACTTATATGCAAGATATGTTTCTTGCATTATCGTTGTCCTTTAATAGTCATATTTCCAAAATACTTTGGCGTACAATAGGTACGTGACCAACGATCATTCATGCCATACATCATCTCAAACCTCCTTCTAGGGGTGAGTGTGGTATATTTAATACCAATTTCATGTTCATATTCTTCCAATAATGAATATGTATTCGTGAATCAAATGTTGTCACATTCACTTCGAGGATATGTGATTTTGTTATCCTTTTCAAATCTATAAATGCGTCAGGCATTTGATTTGCTATTCTTTACAAATGGATAATCTTTTGTGCCTCTTTCTCACAAATAGAGGTATGTGGATCAAGATGAGATAATGATGCATTTTTCCACAAAATTTCCCGTTTGGTTTCACCAACTTCTCCCCCTAATTTTGGGAAAAGTGTCTCATCAAATTGACAGTCTGCAAATCGTGCAAATCTCCTGTCAATGTTTCGAGGTAGCGAATTAATGGAGGGCAATTAAAACTCAACATATATTCCTAACCTTCTTTGCGGACCCATTTTGGTGCGGGATGGCGGTGCTATAGGCACATATACTGCGCATCCAAAGATTCTTAAATGGGATATATTAGGTTCATGACCCAAAACCAATTGCAACGGGGAATATTTGTGTCAATTCGTCAGTCAGAGACGAACTAGCATTGCTGCATTCAAATTGGCGTGACCCCAAACCGAAGTGGGCAGCCGACGAACTAGCATTGTTGCATGCAAAATGGCGTGACCCCAAACCGAAGTGGACAGCCTCGTTTTCATGAGTAAATGAGGTATTCAAAATTATACTCATGTATTGTCTCAATCTGATATCCATTTTGAATGATATCTTTAAAGCTCAACAAGTTCCTTTTAGACTTGGAGGAGAACATTTTGATTGATATCATTAAAACTCAACAAGTTCCTCTTAGACTTGGAGGAGAACATTGCATTCTCTAAAATATTGTTCCTTTAGGCAGAGTTATAGTTACTCTTCAGGAGCCTTCAATCAATTTAATTCCCATGGTTTGACATACAAAAGAAAATATATGAACATGAGAATATACAAATCTGTTTGCTTCATATTTAAACAATATTTTCAAAATCTGCTGAGGTCCGTTGACTAACTAAATCAGATAGTCGATTATATGTTTTCCATAATCGTTTACTTTGCAGTTTGAAAATTTCAGTTTAAGCATTTTCTTAAAACAATCGATTGTTAAACACACACAATCGATTGTTGAACATTGACAATCGATTGTTAAACATAGACAATCGATTATTTGCTATTTTGAAAAATTCCAGATTACTGTCTTACGACAATCGATTGTTGAACATTGACAATCGATTGTTGACCATTGACAATCGATTATTTTGCTATTTTGAAAAAATCCAGATCACACTGTTTTAAGACAATCGATTGTTAAACATAGACAATCGATTATTTGTTATTTTGAAAAATTCCAGATCACACTGTTTTAAGACAATCGATTGTTAAACATAGACAATCGATTGTTGACTATTTTGAAAAAATTCCAGATCACACTGTCTCACGATAATTGATTGTTGGACATTGACAATAGATTGTTGAACATTGACAATCGATTGTTTTGCAGTTTTAATGCGAAATATTAGATAATCGACTAACTGTTAGGTTAGTCGATTACCTCTACTTGAAAATAAAAATATTATTGAAATTTGAGCATGTAGAAACATTCTAACGAACTAATACTAACATTATATCATGAACTAACTAATACGAGCTGATACTAATGAATATTAGTCTATTCACTAACTATTACAAATAAGTGACATAAAATCAAACAATTCCATCTTCCTTCATCAAGGTGATGGTGCAAGAGAATCAAGGCCATTGGCACAGTTTCAAACCTTCATTAAGGTGATGGCGCAAGAAAAACGAGGCCTTAGCATAGTTTCAAACCTTCATCAAGGTGATGGCGCAAGAAAATCAAGGCCTTAACATAGTCTTGGGTGGATGCATTATTTCTGTCTTTGATGGCGTCTCTAGGACCCATTGCATCCAAATGGATTTCAGCATTCAACACCCATGTCATATAGTTCTTGCCCGAAATTTCTAGGGCAGCGAACTTTCCTTTTATAATGTCAGACATGAAACAAAATTACATCAAGAGCGTGTTCATACTTACGGGCTCTATTACAATTATCACATTCACTTCAGGGAATGGATCATAATCATCTGTATGTGCTATACACAATGTCATGTCAAATATTACTTTCATAAAGTGAAAGATTATTTTGAGAATCCTTATTGTTCTCATTACAATAATGACGATTATAATTTCGTCTATTGCCACGTCCACATCCATTGATACCTTCACGGTAATAATTTTTGTCTTCTTTCAGACTTATCACATACTGCTACCATATTCTCTAAAGGGAATGGAGCAAATTCAATTGGACGAATTTTGTCTTTGTTTGTATATGAAATCAAATCGTAGAATTTCAAGAATTTGAAAGGGAAAAATAAATTACTTACCTTTAAGGTATACCAATAAATGTTGTGATATCGAATATACCTCTTGAGTTTCCATCCCGTTGCATTACTTTATGATGATACCATCTCTTCTATTTTCCGTATAGAAATTCTACCGCGTTATCCCGCGAAATAAGGAGACGATTTTACAGCACATGAGAAAAAAAAAATCAACTTGTTTCCTGTACGCAAAATTACTAAGTCCTACAAACCCATATTTCTAATGCTTGCTCCCAGAGTTTAATGACCCCAATTATGAACAAGTTGTGTGTCTTTGATGGAAAGCTGCAGACAAGGAAACAACACATATTATATATTTTAATCGAACATAAAATCGATACTTATCTCTTGAAGCGTGACCCGGATAATGCCCGGAATCAGCGAAATTCGTGGGGGAGAATTTCTCCTTAATCTTCTCAAAGTTTTTCTTGAGACGGTAGAGTCTCGTGCTGATAACGTGTTATGAAATAATATAAAAGACAAGAACAATATAGAGAGAATAGGAAGAGGAGTATTCTTATTGATACTTGGGATTGTTAGGGATGATTTACAATGGTAGAAGACCCCTTTATTTATAGGGAGGTAGTGACTTAGCTACCAAGAATAAAACTCTAGAATCTCTCTAATTATAGACATTCACCTTAAATAGAAGTCTATTTATAACAAGTTCTTATTTATATATGTGACTGAAACTGCATTTTGCTAAGCCTTTTAGTTAAGGAGAAGAAATGTTTTGTTGTAAGAATATCGGCACGTGCATATGTAAGAACTATTTTGATTTCTTTTGCCTTTAATTCATTTTATACTTTTATAACCATATACTGGCCTTTTAGTGTTAAACGTACTGAATAATATTCTTTTCATGGTGGAGTAGATTGAAATTCTGGAATAACATATGGTGAGTGTGCTGGTGAGAGTGTAGGTTAATGGAGAAGAGTAATGAAATTGGCTATTAGAGATATGTAAATTTAATTATTTTAAGTTCTTGTTTAAGTTAGCATTAAATGATATGGTAATTACTTAGATTGATAAGTTGGCCTAACTTTTATATTTTTATTTTTAGTTAAATTGTCAAGATCCAAAAACTGATCTGGTCGTGATGGCGGCTATCATGAAACTAGGTCCACCAAATCATTTTATAATACTATATATTTTTTTTAAAGCATAAGAAAAATAATATTTTAACAGAAATTCGATAAAGGTAATAGTACAAAATCAAAACGAGCGAAAAGAAAGTCCAAGACCGACCTCAGATGTCACTAAGTCATGAGAAAAATACTACAATTGTTCGAAATAAACAAGACTACATAGTTTGAGAATATGTAACAAAAGTACTACAAGGAAGATAAGGAAGGAGAAGGCGGAACTACGATCACTAGGAAGCTACCTCGCAATCTCCAAAGAAAAGTCTCAAACTGGTATGATCAGCAACCACTACCGTACCCCGAGATACCTGGATCTGCACACAGGGGTGCATGGGTAACGTGAGTACACCAACTCAGTAAGTAACAAATCCAAACTATGGACTGACGGTAGTGACAAACAAAATCTCAACATGTAGCAACATTAATTATGCAGAAAGTAGACATGCTTGCAGTACAAGCAAATTCTTAGTAGTAACTAATCACAGAATGAACAGTACAGATATTAAGGCTCAGGAACCTCTAAATACCAATGCAGAGATAGTATGATCAATGTTACATATACCTCTACTTATAAGTGCTTAACCACTTGGTACTATATATGTCCATCCGGCTCAGGGAAGATCCATCCCGAAATATATACACATCACTGACCGTAGTCATCCAGTGCCGAGGAAGGCCATTCCAGCTCTATAGAGAAGATCCATCTCCAGGTATCAATACTTCGGACAAGAACCATGCCCAGGGAAGATGCATCCCTCAATATCAGCAATTGCGATCACCGGGGGTGTAAAGACTCCGAAGGGTCTTCTATTAGCCCAAACGCTATATCAATGCCAACGAAGGCATGATCAATATCTCACTACGGCATGCAGCCCGATGCCATATTGTCGCTCAATATCAGGCTCTCGGCCTCACTCAGTCATTATTCTCCAGTATTACACACACGGGCTCAAACATGTCATGATACTATCCTTAACAATGATATGATATGTAAAATAGCAATAATCGATACTAAGGCACGATATAATATGCATGAACATGGCTGAGTACAACAAATAAATGTATCAAATGACATGATATCAAGAAACGATCTCTCGGGTCTCAACAAAGTTGACATGAAGCATTAACATGATAATTAGAATGATTTGCAGCTCATTAACTTAATCACATAATTCAACACAGATATCAGCATGAAAGAATCATTAAGCATTACCATGGAATGACCTAGGCCACAATATTTCACGGTGCACATCCACACGCCCATCACTTGGCATTTACGTAACTTAATAGTAATCATAGAACACATAGTTCGGGGTTTCGAACCCTCTAAACCAAGTTTGGAAGCGTTACTTACCTCAAGCCAAGCCAAACTCTAGCCAGCTACGCCCTTGCCTCTCAATTCGGCCTCCAAATGCCCCGAATCTAACTAAAATTAGTGTACAACCATCAATATATGCTAAAGGAGTGAAACCCATACTAAAATTATCAATTTAACTCAAAAATCCCGAAATTGGCCAAACCCGACCCCGGGCCCACGTCTCTGATTCCGATAAAATCCAAAAAACTAGAATCCTTAAACCCTTACGAGTTCGTACACACCAAATACACAAAAATCCGACATCAAACGACCCCTCAAATACCTATATCAAAGTCTCCAACTGCAAGCCCTAATCTCCCAACTTTCTTCCTTTTTTTCACTAATACCCTGTTTAAACAATGGGAAAATGGTTATAAAAACAAGTAATAAAGCTTAAGAAGCTTACCCAACTGAAAACCTTCAATTTTCTTGAAAAATCACTACCCTAGCTCTCTTCCCGTCGTAAAAAATGGAGAAACTTGGGTAAATTCGCGAAGGGGACCTTTTCATACCTTCTGTCCATCGATTACGCACCTGCTAGACTAATTTTGCGCTCTATCCAACCATTTATGTGGTTTTTCATTTAAATTCCCTAACCGCACCTGCGACTCAATATCCGCACCTACGCCATTGCAGGTGAACTCAAATTGCCACATCTATGGCTCCTGCCCTTCATAGACTTGGGCGCATCTGTGGCCCTTTCCATGCTTCTACGGGACCGCACCTGCGGTCTCTAATCCGCAGGTGCGGTTATGACAGGAACTCAATAGCTTCGCTGTAAACTCTAACTTTAAGCTTCCCGATAACCATCCAAAATCATCCTGAGGCCCCTGGGACCTCAACCAAAGTACGAACAAGTCATATAACACTATTTAAAGTTGTACCAATCTTCAGAACACTCAAATCAATATAGAATCATCACAATACCCTCGAATTCAAGCCTAAACATTCCAAAAACTTTCAAATTCCGCAAACGATAAATAATCTTATCAAACCACCTCCGAATGACCTGAAATTTAGCATACAGGTCACAAATGCCACAACGAACCTACTCTAATTTTCAAAACTTCTATTCCGACCCCGATATCAAAATTTCCACCACCAACCAAAAATGCCAAAATTTTAATTTTGCCAATTCATGCCTAAATCTACCATAGACCTCCAAATTACATTCCGAACATGTTCCTATGTCCGAAATCACCACACGAAGATAGACAAATCATAAAAAATCAAATTTCGAGATCTTCTAGTCACAAGTCAATTTTCGTTGGACTTTTCCAACTAAATGGCCAACTTAAGAAACTAAGTGTCTCATTCTTCTACAAAGCTACTTTGAATCTGAACCGACCAATGCGATACCACATAATACAGCTGGACAAGACATAAAGAAGTAGAAATGGGGGAAAGGGAGTAGTAACTCATGAAATGAACGGTTAGGTCGTTATATCTTCCCCCTCTTAAACAAACGTTTGTCCTCAAACGAATCAAGAAATATACCTGAAGCCTCAAATAGGTGAGGATATCTACTCCGCATCTCCTGATCGGTCTCCCAAGTAGCCTCCTCCACGAGCTGACCTATCCACTGCACTTTCACTGAAGTTATATCCTTTGGTCTCAACTTTCAAACCTCACACTCCAAAATAGCCACTGGCTCTACATCATAATTCAAATCACCATCCATCTTAACCGTGCTGAAATCTAAAACATGAGACGGATCGCCAATATACTTTTGGAGCATAGAAACATGAAATATCGGATGCACACTCGATAAGCTAGGTGGTAAAGCAAGCTCATAAGCCTCCTCCCTAATCCTCTGAAGCACCTTAAAAGGCCCAATAAACCGAGGACTCAATTTACCCTTCTTCCCAAATCTCAAAACACCCTTCATGGGTCAAAGCTTCAGTAGAACCTTCTCTCCAATCATGTAAGACACATCACGGACCTTCCTGCCAGCGTAACTCTTTTGTCTGGACTGCGCTATATGAAGACACTTCTGAATCACCTTTACCTTGTCCAAACCATCCTGGACTAAGTCTGTACCCAAAAGCGTAGCCTCGCCTGGCTCAAACCAACCATCTGGAGATCTGCATCGTCTCCCATGCAAAGCCTCATATGGAGCCATCTCAATACGTGTCTGATAACTGTTGTTATAAGCAAACTCTACGAGCGGTAGGAACTGATCCCACGCCCCTCTAAAATCAATGACACAAAAGCGCAACATGTCCTCCAATATCTAAGTAGTGCGCTCGGACTGCTCGTCCGTCTCAGGGTGAAAATATGTGCTTAACTCAACCAGAGTAGCCAACTCTCTCTGCACGGATATCCAAAAATGTGAAGTAAAATGAGTAACTCTATTTGAAATGATGGAAAATGGGACCACATGTAAGTGAACAATTTCTCGGATATAGATCTTTGCCAACCACTCTGAAGAATAAGTAGTACACACCAGAATGAATTGCGTTGACTTGGTCAGCCAATCCACAATCACCCAAATAACATCAAACTTCTTCAAAGTTCATGGGAGTCCAAGTACAAAGTCCATGGTGATCCGATCCCACTTCCAATCTGGAATATATATATCTACTAAAGCAAGCCAAATGGTCTTTGTTGCTCGTATTTCACCTGCTGACAGTTAGGACACTAAGCTACAAATCCCACAATATCATTCTTCATTCTTCTCCACCAGTAATGTTGTCTCAAATAGTGGTACATCTTTGCGGTTCCTGGATGGATGGAATACCGCGAGCTATGGGCCTCCTCTAAAATCACTCCCGAAGCTCATCTACATTGGGAACACATATCCGGCCATGCATCCTTAAAACCCCATCATCACCAATGGTCACATCTCTGGCATCGTCTTGCTGAACCATGTCCTTAAGGACAAGCAAATTAGGATCATCATACTGACACTCTTTGATGCGATCAAATAAGGAAGACCGAGAAATCATACAAGCTAATACCTGACTGTTCTCCGAAATATCCAACCTCACGGATCGATTGTCTAAAACCTCAACATCAACTGCAAGAGGTCTCTCCCCAACAGGAATATATTCCCCATACTCACCGCCTTCCTACTCAAGGCATCAACCATCACATTGGCCTTTCCCGAATGGTACAAGATAGTGATATCATAATCCTTTGGCAACTCTAATCATCTTCGCTATCTCAAATTCAGATCCTTCTACTTGAACAAATACTGGAGGCTGCGATTATCATCAAGCACCTTAAAATATACACCAAAGAGATAATGTCTCCAAATTTTTAACGTGTGAACAGTGACAGCCAACTCTAAATCATGAACACGGAATTCGTTCTGATGGGGCTTCAACTTAAGAGAAGCATACACAATCACTCTACCCTCCTGCATCAATACACACACAATACCAACGCTTGAAGCATCAATTACATTGTACAAAGACCTGAAGTTGATGATAACACTAACGTTGGAGTTGTAGTCAAGGTAGTATTGAGCTTCTGAAAGCTCGTCTCACACTCATCCGACCACATAAATGGAGCACCCTTCTGAGTCAATCTGGTCAAGGGTGATGATATAGATGAAAATCCTTGAACGAACCGGCGATAATAACCCACTAGACCAAGAAAGCTACGAATCTCGATTGCTGAGGACGATCTATACCATCTCTAAACTGCCTTTATTTTTTTCGGATCAACCTGAATACCGTCACTGGTCATCACGTGCCCCATGAAAATAAATGAACTGATCCAAAACTCACACTTGGAGAACTTTGCATAAAGCTTCTCCTCCATCAATCTCTACGACACAACTCTCGAATGCTCCGCGTGCTTCTCTTGACTACGTGAGTACACCAGATATCATCAATGAACACAATGATAAACGAGTCGAGATAAGGCCGAAACACACTTTTCATCAATGCATGAATGTTGTTGGGGCATTGGTCAACCCAAACGACATTGCAAGGAACTCATAATGACCATTAATAGAGATCAATTTTTGAGAGCACCCTCACTCCCTTAATCGAGTCAAATAAATCATCAATACGAGGCAATGGATTCTTGTTCTGGATTGTGACCTTATTCAACTGCTTGTAATCAATGCACATCCTTATAGTTCCATCATTCTTCTTCACAAATAGAACAGGCGCACCCCATGATGACACACTATGCTGAATAAACCCTTATCAAGGAGTTCCTGAAGTTGCTCCTTCAACTCTTTCAACTCCGCCAGTGCCATACGATACGGGGGAATGGAAATGGGCTGAGTGCCCGACACCAAATCAATACCAAAATCAATATCCCTGTCCGGTTGCATGCCCGACAAGTATGCAGGAAACGCATCCGAAAAGTCCCTCACTATGGGGATAGAATTAATACTACGAGTCTCTACACTAACATCCCTCACAAAGGCTAAGTATGAAAGACAACCCTTCACAACCATCTGATGGGCCTTCAGAAATGAAATCACCCTACTGGGAACATAATCAGTCGAACCTCGCCACTCAATCCGTGGCAACCTCGGGATAGCCAACGTCACTGTCATAGCATGATAGTCCAGAATAGCATGATATGGAGAAAACCAACCCATGCCCTATATCACATCAAAATAAACCATACTAAGCAACAAGGGATCCATTCGAATATCTAAACCCCAATAGTCACTATACACGACCGATATATACATGGTCCACAATAATAAGGTCACCCACCGGAGTAGATACATGAACAGATGAAACAAGAGACTCGCATGGCGTATCCAAATAATAGGCATAATATGATGACACACATGAAAAGTGGAACCGGGATCAAATAATATAGAGGCATCTCTGTGGCAGACTAAGATAATACTTGTAATCACAACTTCTAAAGCAATAACACTTGGTCTGGCTCGAAAGGCATAGAAATGGGTCTACCACCACCTGACCGACCTCCCCCTCTAGGGTGACCCCTAGCTGACTAACCTTAACCTCGAGCTGGCTAAGCAGGAGGGGAAGTAACTGGTGCCGAAGCTGAATGCTGACTCCTCTGCTGGGATGATCCTCCCGTAAGTTGGGGACAAAACCTCTTAATATGACCCAAATATCCACACTCAATGAAACCTTTCCCAGCAAATAGCGGTGGGGACAGAAGGGACCCCCGCGCATCGTGATGATCAGTGGAAGAACCAAGCATAGATGAGCCTTGAACTGATGGGGCCTGACTCGAACTCCAAGCTGGAAGGGCACTGAAAGATAAGTGACCTGATGTGAGCTGTGAGAACCATGGCCAGATGACCCTCCATGGTGACATGAACTGGCTACTTAGCATGTTAGAATGGATGACCTCTACCGTGTTGAGACTGACTTCCTGAAGGGACACCACTAAAGCTACCAGATCCCCAAAACCTCTTGGCCTTCCTCTCATCTCGCTCGTGGTGGCAAACTGACTTTATCTCTCTAGTAATATCAACCACCTCCTCAAAAGGAGCGCCAGATACTCTATTTGTAATCAGAAAAACACGTAGCTAATAATTGAGGCTATCAACAAAACCTCTTGATCATCTCCCTATCCATGAGAACTAGCCATATAGCATGACACCAATGCAGAGAATTTCATCTCATATTGTGACACTCTTATATCCCCCTAACGCAATTTCTCGAACTGCCTGCAGAGCTCCTCTCTTCGGGAATGCGGTACATACTTCTCTATGAAGAGAATATAGAACTGATGCTAGGTAAAGGGGGGATGCACCAAGAGGCCTACGCCTCTCATAAGCCTCCCATCAAGTGAATGTAGCTCTAGAAAACTTAAAAGTAGTAAATGAGACCCCACTAGTCTCCAGAATACCTGATGCACGTAACATCCTCTGACACTTATCTAAGAAACCTTGGGAATCCTCGCCATCTGATCCACTGAAAGTCGGATGCTCAAGTCTACCAAACCTCTTCAGTCAACGCTGCTCATCATCTAGAATAACTAGAACCACAAAATCTTGAGTAGCTATCGTCGGGTGGGCCGGTGGTGCCTTTGGTGTTTGGTGTCCCTAAACAACCTTCTCGGGTGTACGGGCGGCAAGAGTCTGAGTGCCTCCACCAGCCTGAGAAGGAGCAGTTGTGGTAGAAACTATGACCGCCTGAGCAAGGCTAGTGCACATAGTCAAGATCTGAGCCAAGGTCTCTTAAAGACCCGAAATATCAATAGGCACAGTCGATGCCTGAGCTGACTGCTGGAGCTTCCCCTGGTGAAACCTCATCAGGAACTGGGCCGGTAGGTGGGCCTGCAGGTGCTGCCCTAGCTATTGTACTAGCTACACCACTACCCATACCATGGCCTCGGCCTGACCGGTATCATGTTTGCTCATCATCTGTGAGAGAATAGAATCACAGAAGTTTAGTACCAAAATTAATAGATTCGATAGGAATTCAGTAGTGTGAAGCATTTCCTAAAGGTTCTGCAGCCTCACAAGGATAAGTACAGACGTCTCCGTACCGATCCGCGAGACTATATTAAAACTTCTCATGACCGTGAGACCTATGTAAGCTACGCTCTGATACCAACATGTCATGACCCAAAAACCAACCCGGTCATGATGCAGCCTATCATAAAATAAGCCCAGCAAAACCATTTTAAAATACTCCATATTGCTTTTAAAAACTTTAGAAAAATAATATTTTAATAGAAATCCAATAAAGGTAATAATATAAAATCAAAGCGAGCGGAAAGAAAGTAAAATCCTGACCTCGGTTGTCACTACAACTATTTGAAATAAACAAGACTACATAGTATGAGAATATCCAACTAAAGTACTACATGGAAGATAAGGAAGGAGAAGGGGAAACTGCGATCGCCAAGCAGCTACATCGCAATCTCTAAAGAAAAGTCTCCAACCAGTATGATCAGCAACAGCTACCGTGCTCTGAGATACCTGGATTTGCACAGAAGGGTGAATGAGTTAACGTGAGTACACCAACTCAGTAAGTAACAATTCCAAACTATGGACTGATGGTAGTGACAAACCAAACCTCAATAGGTAGCATCATTTGATTATACAGAAAGTATACATGCTTGCAGTTCAAGTAAATTCTCAGCAATAACTAAACAAAACATGAAAAGTACGGAGTATAAGGCTTAGAAACCTCTAAATACCAATGCACAGATAGTATGATCAATGTTGCGTATACCTCCACTCACAATTGCTAAACCACTCGGCATTGTATATGGCCATCCGACCCAGGGAAGATCCATCCCGGAATATATACACATCACTGACCATAGTCATCCTGTATCGAGGAAGGCCATTCCAGCCCTATCGAGAAGATCCTTCTCCAGGTATCAATACTTCGAACAAGATCCATGCCCAGGGAAGATACATCCCTCAATATCATCAATTGCGCTCACTTAGGGAATAAAGACTCCGGAGGGGCTTCTCTTAGCCAAGTAGTATATCAATGCCAACGAAGGCATGAGAAATATCTCGATGTGGCGTGCAGCCCGATCAGATACTGTCACTAAATATCAGGCTCTCAGCCTCACTCAGTCATTACTCTCTAGTCTCACACACACGGGCTTAAAAATATCATGATACTAGCCCGACAATGAAATGATATGTCAAATAGCAATAATCGAGACTGAGGCATAATATAATATGCATGAACAAGACTCTGTACAACATATAAATGTGCCTAATGACATGAGAACAAGAAATGCCCTCTTGATAAGTTGGTATTTTCCAACTTATCTTGTATTTAAACCTATATGTTTGATATGTTAGAGTGATAAAATCGTGTGTTTAATGTCATTTACTTCTATTTTACAGGTTGTATGTGATTTAGAAGTAATGGTGAAGAAATCAAGTGAAAACAAGTCAAAAAGGAGCTAAAATGGACAATGAGAACCTGCCAGTGATTTACTCTTCGCGAACACAAATGTCCATCACGAACACGAAGATGCAGGAAATCAGGCATTTTCGAACGCGAAGCATCAGAACTCAAAACTTCACGAACACGAAGGATCGAATGCGAAGCTCAAGGAAATAAAACATTCACGATCGCGAAGAAGAAATTGGGTGAAAAAATTGGGCAATTCTGGAAATTCACATTACCCCAAACCATTTAATATCCAAGCCATCTCGTTTGTAAAGATATTTTGGCATATTTTTAGTCTTAGGACTAGAGAGAACATGCTTAGAAGCTAGAGTTTATGCACTTACACTTGGGTTTTGAAGATTGTGGTTGAGAATTTCTTGCTCCCTTGTACTAATTTCCTCATTTCCTTGCTTTATATTGAATATCTAAGTGTGTAATATTGTATTTAACACTTGAATCTTGTCTATGAAAATAATCATATTTAAAGTGTGGATTAAATACCTTATTGTGCTTTTGTATTGAATGATTTTTATCCATTTATGAAGTGAGTTATTGTTACTTTAATTATTATTGTTCTTTAATGTTTTCAAAGGGATTAACTAACCCTAGGACTTGCCCATTAACTCCGAATTAATTTTGGGAAACATAATTTGGGTTTGGGAAAGATTAATTAACAAGAACTTGAGGCTTTAACCCTCATTTTATAGATTCTAACTAGGGATAAGATTGAACTATTTGTAGCCATAATCGGGTGTGCTTAATCTCTTAATTATTTTAGGGATAATTCAATTAGGAAGTCTTGTTTGTCTTTGATTGAAGCTAATATAGAATTATTACCCATGGCTAATTAACATAAACTTGCTCATATTTGTAAAATCATGAAATACATTGGATCGTTACTTGAGTGTAATTCCCGGTGCATCTATTCTTGTAGCCAATGATCATTTTACTCGCTTTTTTGGTTACTTTAAATTTCTGCATTTAATTATAAATATTTTCTCAAATCAATTCTAAGTGTTTGGCATTGCATAAGTAATAGTTCTCTTACATTCTCTTACATTCCTAATCGCTTACATATTTTTCTCTGGGGGATTCGATGCCGACTCTAGTTGGGTAAATTATATTGCATGTGACCATGTCCATTTACGTTTTAGTAGTGGATTTGGACGTGATCACCTCTCGGGTCTCAATAGTGTTGGCAAAAAGCATTAACATGATAATTAGCATGATTTGCAGTTCATTAACTTAATCACATAATTATTACAAAGATATAAGAATGAAAGAGCCACTAAGCTCTACCATGGAATGACCTAGGCCACAATGTTTCACGTTGCACGCCCGCACGCTCGTCACTTGGCATTTGTGTCACCTCAATCGTAATCATAGAACACATAGTTTGAGGTTTTAAACCCTCAAAACCAAGTTTGGAAGCGTTACTTACCTCAAGCCAAGCCAAACTCTAGCACGCTACGCCCCTACCTCTTGATTCGGCCTCCAAATGCCCCGAATCTAACCCAAATTAGTATTTAACAATCAATATACACTAAAGGAGTGAAACCCATAAAAATTATCAATTTAACTCAAAAATCCCGAAATTGGCCAAACTCGACCCCCAATCCCACATCTCATATTACGATTAAATTCACAAAACTAGAATCCTTGCACTCCCACGAGTTCATACATACCAAATACACCAAAATCCAACTAAAAACGACCCCTCAAAACCCTAAATCAAAGTCTCAAATTCCAAGCCCTAACTTCCCAACTTTATTCCCTAAGTTTCCACTAATACCATGATAAAAAATGAATAATAGTCATGAACACAAGTAATAAAGCTTAAGAAGCTTACCCAACTGAAAACCTTCGATTTCCTTGAAGAAACTTTTGCCTAGCTATTACGCACCTGCGTCCATTTCCCGCACCTGCGGGACTGCTTCTGCGCTCTATCCAACTACTTCAACGATTTTCATTTAAATTCTCAAGCCGCACCTTCGGCTCAATATCCGCACCTGCGTCATTGGAGGTGCGCTCAAATCCCCACATCTGTGGCTCCTATCGTTCACAGCTTTGGCCGCATCTGTGGCCCTTTACACGCTTCTACAGGCCCCCATATGTGGTCCCTAATCTGCAGATGTGGTTATGACAGGAACTCAGCAGCTTCAGTTGCAAATTTAACTTCCAACTTCTCGATAATCATCCAAAATCATCTCGAGGCCCCAGGACCTCAACCAAAAGTACGAACAATTCATATACATTATTTAAACTTGTAATAATCTTTTGAGCACTCAAAACAACATAGAATCATCAAAACACCCTCGGATTCAAGCCTAAGGATTTCAAAAAAAATTCGAATTCCGCAAACGATAAAAATCTATCAAACCACCTCTGAATGACCTAAAATTTTGCACACACGTCACAAACGCCACGACATACCTATTTCAATTTCCAGAAAGTTCGTTCTAACCCTGATATCAAAATTTTCACTACCAACTGAAAAACGCCAAAATTTCAATTTCGTCAATTCAAGACTAAATCTACCACTGACCTCCAATTAAATTCCAAACACACTCCTAAGTCCCAAATCACCTCACAAAGCTACCCTAATCATAAAAACCCAAATTTTGATATCATTTACTTACAAGTCAACTTTCGGTTAAATTTTCGAACTAAATAGCCAACTGAAGAGACTAAGTGTCTCATTCCTCTACAAAACCACTCCAAAGTCGAACCGACTAACCCAATACCACATAATACAGCTGAACAAGATATAAAGAACTAGAAATGGGAGAAACAGAGCGGTAACTCATTAAACGACTGGCCGGGTTGTTACACAAATAAACTCTATAAAAACTAAAATTTTCTTTTTTTAAAATAACTTTACAACTTAGTCGCCTAGTGCTAGGCAAATATTAGGCGCGCTTTAACTTCACGGAATCGCTTGCGTAGTGTGATGCTTAAAATTTAATGAAGTAAATCAATAATTGTATACCGTATATGTTTGTTTTAGTTAATTCTTTTAATTAGTCCTTTACTAAAATAGCGGATTCGCTTGTCGCATGATAGTTGACATTTAATAAACGTCAAATTAATTTTCTCAAATGTAATATTTTTTCCAAAAGTAATAACGTACTAATAGTTCTTGTCATGTCTGTGGATTCGGTTGGCCAGCGTTGCTTTGACAAAATTAATAAATTTCGTCTCAATCACACATTCGCTTGCATAGTGTGGCTACTTTATCTTATTTTATTCAAAACATATTTTAATAGTTAAGCAATGAAAACGGATATAGGGAAAACATGGAAATCAATAAAACACAGTTTGTTCAAAATTAATTCAAGCCATTTTAGTCAATAAAAGTGACCGTGCTAGAACCAGGAGACTCAAAGAATGCCTTACACCTTCTCCCCTGGTTAACAGATTTTCTTACCTGAACTTTATTTTTTCCGACCAAAAAATAATAGAGTAAAACCTTTCTTTAACTAGGAATTCAAATAAAAGGTGACTTGGAACACTGAAAAATTAATTCCAAGTGGTGATTCTGTAAATAAAATAATCCCAACTCAGGTTTGTCACTTTAACTTAAAAACATTTTAACCCATAATCCGTAACATATATATCTGTTGGGGACCTAATTAGAATTTGAGCTTGTACATGTTGACTTTTATTTGGCTTTATTAATTTTGTATATATTGTGATTTATTTGGGACAGATGTGCTACTTGTACGCTTTTATCGTTTTGATATTGTTGAACTGTACATATAAATTATCTTCTCACACACTCCTTTGAGTCTTATTGAAATTAAAATTGGGCATTTACTTGACATAGCCCTCTTTCTGTGAGATAGCCGAGGTGCTTGCCACCCGATAAAGAATTTTAGTTATATATGTTTTAGGCAGGGAGCACCACCAGCTAAGTCGGAAGTAATGCTACTGGTATGCTGGCCCTTCTCGGCTCGAGTTGTCCGCTTGAGTAAGACAGTTTTGTTACCTTCTCCACTATGATTAAACCTCGAAGAACAAAACTCATGCTGAATATCCCTAGTGATTTGTTTTATTTTCATCATGTGTATGTGACTTAGTAGCGCTCGTCACATGGTCCAGGTTATATTTTAGGACAATTACCTTGTTGAGACCATTATGTTCATGTTATTTGCTACCTATTATATTATTTGGGAATATTGCATGTTGACCGGTTTTAGGATAAGTTTGTTGAATGAAAAGAGAGAATATCTCCCGATTTTTATATAAATGCCCGTTATTCTTAAAAAAGGACACTGTGGTATAGTGGTATTGTGATGACCCTAAAGGTCATCTCTTGTTTTAGAAATCAAAACTATGTTCTAAGGCCTTGAAAATCTCATTTTGTCTCACCTCGGTCTACATGTGAAATCCGGGCACATTTTCGGAAAGCTTTTAGGTGAAATTTTAGAATAAATAATAAATCCGGCCTTTAAAATAGGTTAAAGTTAACTTTGATCAACATTCTTGGTAAACGGACTTTGACCTGTGATTTGACGGCCCCGAAAGGTCCGTAGTAAAATATGTCTCTTGGGCGTATGCCCAGAATCAAATTCTGAGGTCTCAAGCCCGAGAAAAAAAAGTTTTAAAGAAAATTATTTGTTGGAAAATATAAAGGATTTTAGAAGTGAAATTTTGTAATATCTTGATGGTATCAAGCCTGTATCATGGTTCGGAGCCCTGTACAAGCTAAAAATAGTAATTAAGTTGAATCTGTAAAATTTGGTAAAAATCAGAATCGGTTTGGTATAAATCGGACCTATAGTTGGGAAAATGGAAGTTTCAATGTTCTTGAGTGATTTCATGAATTTGAGTTTTAATTTATAGTTTTGATGTTATTTTGATGATTTGATCGCACCAGCAAGTCCATATGATATTTTTAGACTTGCGTGCATGATTGGTTTGGAGCCCCGATGGCTCATGTGAATTTTGGATAGGTTAGAGAATGAATTTGGACTTAGAAAATTTACTAGTATGTTGCAGCTGTGTAACAAGCCTCTGATCTTGAAATTGCGAGATCAAGCATCGCAAATGTGAGGTTCTCAGGCTTGGGAAATGTGACCCAGGCGTCGCAATTGCGAACCAAGCCTGGGCAGTCCATTCTCGCAAATGCGACAATTTGGTCGCAAATGCCAAAGAGCCAGGAGTCGCAAAAGCAACATATCATTTGCATATGTGAAGGTAACAGACTTGTGAAGGGTTCGCAATTAATTGCAATAACTGCACTTGCTAATTGAGATTTCAGACAGAATTTTCTTCATTTTTCCAACTCTCTTAAACCATAAACCTCTTTAGGCGATTTTTCAAAGGCACAAAATTCTCCAAATCATTAGTAAGTAATTTCTAACTTATTTTTTTCGATCTATAATATTTGATTTACATGATTTCATTTCAAAATCAAGGGTTTTTCATGGGAAATTGGGTAGAAGTTAGGATTTTCAAATTTTGGAGATTTGGACCTCGTAAAGTAATTACATATTTGAGTTCGTTAGTAAATAAGTGATCGGGTTGTGGTTTGAACTTTGGGTTTTGTTAAAGCAGGTCCGGGGTTAATTTTTGACTTTTTGGGGAAATCATTAGAAAACCTATTTTCATGCATTAAAGTTGGTTTATTTAGCATTTATTAATATCGTTAAGCAAATTGTGACTAGATACAAGCTAATTGGAAGTATAACCGAGAGGTAAAAAGGTAGTAGAGGTTTAATGTTGTTCGTGGAATGAGGTAAGTGTTTGGCCTAACCTTAGCTTGAGGGAATATGAGTTGTGGTCTATTTGCTATATGTTTGTATCAAGTACAACGTATAGATGTGGTGACGAGTACCTATACGTTGGTGTCACACATGCGCGTGAGTCTTATATCATGAGCTTGTGACTCTAATATGTATCGGTCATGCTCAATTTGATGATTATTAATGTTGAACAAAGATTATGAATGTTTCAGGGTAATTGTCTATCATTGAGAATTGGCACAAGTTGAGTTTCATTCTTGTAAAGTAATTGTTAAAAAAGAGATTGGTTTTAGTTGAATCCATTGGTAGGATGTTATTGTTGATATTGTTGATTCCCTTGCCGGGACATTCTTGTTGATATTGTTATTTCCCTTGGCGGGATGTATTGTTTTTATTTTTTGGGTGAGGAAGAGTTTAAAGTACGAAGGGTGATGTTGTGCATAATATTGTGAATGAGTGTAATGCAGGAAGGGTGATGCCATGCTGATATTATGAGTGTTAATGCATGAAGGATAATGCTGTGCCATGATTGGAAAGTTAATGCCTGAAGGGTGATGCCGTGCCAATATTGTGAGGATTAATGCACGAAGAGTGATGTGGTTCCATGAATATGTAAGGTAATGAACAAAGGGTGATCTCGTATCATTTATGATATTTATATGGTGAGGACGAGGGTAAAATCACGAAGGGTGATGCTGTACATGTTTTACTGTTTCATTATTTTATTGATTTAGATATGATGTTCATTATACTCATTATTTTATGCTTTCTTATTGGTTTATGATAGAATCTAATATCCCCGCAGAATGTCCCTTTTCCATCATATTCTATTGATTTCTATTATTTTGATTTTGTTGTATATGATTTAACTACACAAGTATATATGACTTCCGTGTCCTAGCCTCATCACTACTTCGCCGAGGTTATGGTCGACACTTACTCAATACATGGGGTCGGTTGTACTGATACTGCACTCTGCACTCTTTTGTGTAGATTTTGGTATCGGGCCCGGTGAGTAGTTGAGGTAGATGCCTTCAGTACAGGGAGACCAAGGTAGATCTGCTGGCGCCCGAAGAGCCCGAAGTCCCCCTTCCCTGCTTAGCTTTCTGCTGTCTCTTTCTTTTTTTGAGAACAGTTATACTTTCTTTTCAGACCAGTATTTGTAGTAACTCATAGATGTTCGTGAAGATTTGACATGATATACGTGAGTAGACTTGTATTGGATTATTTGATCAAGTTATAACTCTTCTGCATTTATAAACCGTTTAACTTTAGCTTTTGTTTATAATTGTTTGGGATTGATTGTTACTGTGTGGAACCCTAATAGTTGGCTTGCGTAGCTTTCATGAGTATGCGCCATTATGACTCGCGAGGGTGAGAAATACGGGTCGTGACATGTATGATTTTAAGGATTAATTTTCATAAAAATCAAAAGAGACAACATAGTTGGTTTTATTAAACTACGCGGGCCTGATTCTCAATATCCGGTGATATACGTAGGCAACCTCCATCGGGTTCGACTCATATTTTTCAAACAAATAAGCATAAAATTTACGCATGTGCATGAAAATTTTCCAAAGAAAACGAAAAAAGAGAGAATAATTAATATAGCTATATTGGTTACTTTTTATCGTTTTCCCATTGTATCTGGCCTTTTGGCCAAGACAACTTTAAAATCTTTCTCGAAAGTGCTAAAGGGCCGGTTTTGTAAAATAGCTACTTTATCCAAAAAAAAATTTGCTTTTGGCCATTTTTCCCTTTTGATCGACCATTTTTGCCGAGATAGCCTTAAATTTTTCACATAATTGCTAAAAGGTCATTTTTTTAAAAATGGAATAATTTCATCTATTTTTTAGTATGTTGCCTTTGTATCCGGCCATTTTTGCCGAGACAGCCTTAAAATCTTACTTGGAAGTGCTGACAGACCCTTTTTGAAAGAATGACTATTTTGTCCATTTTTATTTGCTTTTTACCATTTTCCCTTCTATACGACTAATTTGCCAAAGACAAACTTAAATCCTCTACGGAAGTACCGAAAGGCTATTTTTCAAAAATAGCCATCATTTCTAGTTTTGTCTGGTCGTATTCACCGAGATTGCCTTTCGACCTTCTCGAGAGTAATGAAAGGTTGTTTTTATAAAAATAGCAGTTTTATTTATTTTGTCTACCTTTTATCATTTTGTCCCTATGTTTGGCTGTATTTACCAAGACGACGTTTTTATACCTCTATCGGGAGTACTAAAATGTTGTTTTTATAATAATAGCCATTTCCCTACTTTTTATCATATAACCTTTTGTGTCTAGTAATTTCAAAAAATAATGATTAGCTAGATTGAGTCCTAAATTGGCATTTAAAAAAAGGTAAGTTGCATATAGTTTATGTAAGTCCTGACCCTTTTTCTTATTCTTAGGCTCACCATGAATTCTCAACAAAGATATAGTCAGAAAAGGGTAAGGGACAAGACACCTCTTATGCTCTTGGTGGGATAGTTTCGCCATGTAGGAACATAATCAAGTTTTTAAGCACCTCAAGTTTCTCACAAACATCATGGAAGTTAAGCCCAATAGAGATATAATCAAGGCCCTGGTGGGTTTTTGAGATCTTGCGAACAATATCTTCCAGTTCAAAAATGTGAAATGTGGCCTACATTGTAAGAATTAGGGGGTTTATTGAATTGGGTAGAAACGTTCGTGGGAAAAACCTTGCAGCTTTGAGAAAAGTTGGCATGAATAATTTCTTGAAAAAGATATGCCTCCATCAAATTCCAATGGGTTGTTTGAATGAAGGTTGGATTCCCTTGAAATATTTCTATGACGTATTTGGGGATGTGAAAGGATTTGAGGATTCTCCGGGTTAGAATTGGTCAACCAATTGAGTTACTACGACTGGAGGGAGTTGAGACTCTTTTCTTTTATGATATCATTTTTGGGAATCATGGTATTTCTAGAGCGTGGTGGGCACATCAGAATTTGATTAGTTGCGGTTGTCTCATTTCTGCAAAGTAGCAATGATCATACTATTCTTCCCATGATTCTTGGAGATATTTCTCGAGCTTATACCTCCTGCCAAGAGGGCGAAGATTACTTCGAGGGATGCGACATTTCAATGATAATTGGCTTAACTACATTGGGTGCCAACCAAATAGGGCCGCAAGTTATAATCTTCCATAGGAGGTGAGGTAGGTCTGTGCATTTGGATAGGATATCCAAAATCCAATTTGATCCACTCTATTTCATATTGGCGGATTTTGAATTTTGAATTTTCGGATTGGATACGGATTTTGTTTTATAAAATTTTGAATTTTTGTATTGAATTCGAATTGGTATGATTTTAATCCGATCCGATCCAAAATCCAAAATTATATGTACCTATATAAATACTACACTAATATTTTAGGGTTAGGCTTATTTATTTTTCACACACCCCTCACTCACTTGAAGTTTTCCGCCTCTCTTCTCTTCAGTGAAGACTAAAGAGTCTCAAAGACTCAAAGTCTCAAACTTTTGATTTTACTTTGAATTTTATGTCTCTTTCTTCTCTTCTCTTCTGCCTTTTATGTCTCTTTCATGTTCTATTCTTTAACTTTTGATTTTACTTTGATTTTTTATTTGTTTTGGTAGATGGAATATGAGGCAGCGACACCGAATGAACTTTAAATTTTAGAAAAACTAGGTGAAAGGGATACTTCAATTGATTCCACAACCAACAACCGTGAATCTCAATCTAATTGAATGTTGTTTTAGGAGATGAATGGTGTTTTTTGATTGAATGGTGTTTTAGGATATGAATGGTCCTAAGTCCTAACCAATAATTTTGTGACAATCTGATCCGACAATCCGGAAAAATTATCCTATCCGATCCAATATTAATATGGATCGAATTTGGATTGGCCTTTTCAGAATTCGAAATTTGAAATATGAATATGAAATATGCCAAATGTGATTCGATCTGTGCACAACCCTCGGGTGAGGGTTTTGCGGACATTACTTGGTTCATTGACTGCTGATAGAATCACTTGGAACTATTATTGGTTCCCTTCCGCTAGGGTCATTCATATGTTGCTGTATTGCCAGTTCTTTGTACTCATGGAGTTTAGAGGTTTCCAATCCTACACAACCCTATGTGTCATGCGCCAGCTAGGGAGAGAGCAGAAGTGGCCCCAGGTTGAGGATATGCATCTATTTGTTTGGTGATTCAAGGGAGAGGAACTTCTAAGGGAGTCTTATGCAAAAAAAGGTTTGGTTCTATAGTAGGTTTTCTAACATGGGCGAGACGGTAGACGATCATAAATGTGGAGGGTGATGTCACGCCCAAGCCTGAGGGAGCACGACCGACACTCAATTGAGAGGACTCGATCGAGCAGGCATTTTAGACACTTTCTACCAAACATGTTTATGACCAAGACAAGATGCGTTTCCAGTAGTTAAAAAGTAAAAGAATCATATATATATATATATATATATATATATATATATATATATATATATATATATATAAATATTACTAATTCATTTCAGTTTTCTACATCATTGTTATGTTCCCAAAATACATACACTTTATGATTTAGTGGAACAAGAGTAGAAAATACAACATAATCTGACTGACCTTTCCAGCACAATTACACAACCCACATAATGTCTACGGAGCCTTTAAAGATACAAAAGATAGTTATGATAATGCCGGCAACAAGGCTCCAACTATACCTCAGAACGTGGTAAAAATAAGTACAAAAGATACAATACATGGCCCAAGGATGAAGTGGGGCTCACTGAGTCTGTAGGAAGATGATGTACCACTAGCTGCGATCAACGTTGTCTACTATGGAACCACCAACATCCATTTAAAGATGTAGCACTCCCGACAAAAGGGACATTAATACTTTCTAATAGTACTAGTATGTAAAGATAAAATACGATCTCAATGGAATGAACAATAATATAATGGGAAAAACAGTCATGAGTTCAATAAGAGCTTCAAACGATACTAAATCATCAAATAAGGATCACATAAGTTCTCAAGTCAATTTCCATCTTATTAGGTTGAGTAATCTTTAGTTCAGTATGCCACAATCTATAATATCACCATGTCCTTACACATAGTTCGATCTTGACTCGATCTGCTATGTCATCTTATTTGAAACATCAACCATATCCATAATTTCAATCAATCATTTCCAGTGCAATTACCATCATATGTGCGACATGGTGTCCGATCACATATCGACTAGGCTATCTCACTTGAGACATCAACCTTTCAATCAATCATATCACTTCATATTTATTTCCTATCTATCAATACATTAGCACGAGTGACCTCATTTATTAAGTCATTCTTGGCACTTGGCCATATTTCACAATTCAAGTTCCCTTTTTACAAAACCAAATAACATCATCAGAAGCAACAATGGGCCTATCATGTAAGGCATTTGTACACATAAGGGAAAAACTTGGAATATCCTAAGCACATAGAGCCTTTTCTAACAAATTAGCATTACAACCTTCATTTGATTTTTGACATGAAATTTTAACCTTTCTTAACACATATTCCACATTTTTAAACACATCCTCAAATGGGAAAGAAGACATTATAAGCATTTAGAACATATATATATATATATATATATATATATATATATATATATATATATATATATATATATATATATATATATATATATATATATATATCTCCCAACACATTAGGGATAGTCAATTCTAGTATGGTCAATTTGGGGACTCACACCAACTACACGAACACTAGGTTTCGATTCTAAGAAGAAGGGGGTTTAGCCATACATACCTTGATTGAGCTCCCTTAAACTTTAAGATGTTCCGGAATAATAGCAACTTTAACCTATTTCACAAATATAGCAAAACTGAACCCAAAATTAGGAAAAAGGATCATCATTCTAGCTCACTTGAGCATTCTATCAAACACTTTGTGTGTATTAAGGTTTTATGGACCTTTTTATAAAAGACTCCACCAACCCATAGCTCGTTCTTTTCTATCTTTAACTCACAACCTCCCCACATGCCTTAGGAACACATGCATGCAAGGTAATCACTCCCATCCCATGAATTACCTTTCTAATGGACCATTCTAGTTACATTTTGAAATTAAGAGTTTGGGTGATAGATTCTTACCACTTAGGAAGAAGACCTAGGTACCTCTCTTGATAATCTTTAAGGTGTTAAGCAAGAATTGAAGAGCAAATTTGATGAAGATCACTTTCCCTCTCTAGTACTCTCTCTCTCTCTAAATATATTAGAAAATTAGCTCAAAATGGCCCCTTACATCTATTTTAACGAAGTTGGGTCGGGTTTCAAACCCCTAGAAATGAAGCTCCGGAACAGCTTCTATGGTCACATATGTGATCACATAATGGTTATACGGTCCGCAAAATTACCGCGAAAAGTTGCCCTGGGAACCTGGCTTGCCTGTTTCACTCTGCGGTCGTTATGTGGTGCACAGACCTTTTATGCAGTCGCATAAGTCACTGTAGAAACTCCCTCTACAAAGGATGAAGGATAATTATGCAAATGGTTATGCGGTCGCATAATTGGTCGGGAAACTGACCTCAGAATTAGCCAAAAAGCCTGCTTCACTTTGCGGCCATTCTGCGGCCCGCAAAGTTATTTTGTGGCCACAAAAATGCCTACTTTTGCAAAAATATTTCCTTCAACTTCCCATTGTACTGTTCAATAAAATTCCAAACCTACTACTAACCTCTATGCCTACTTCGGCATCACGGATTCTAGGTTTTAAGGGGAAATTTTATGGGGCCTTACTCGTGAGCCTAGCATATCTTGAGTGGTTTCCTAATTAGGCGATACTAGAGCAGTGGCTAGAAATATTCATATGGAGTGAATTTTATTAGGAGGCAGATATTTGGAACAGAGTTGGGGTGACTACAAAAGAGATGAAAAGGGTTTATAAATCAAGCTTTGGAGAACTACAAGAAGAGCTCGACATCGTTGAATTGGAGTAGGATCTACAGTATAATGCTTTTGAGAAAGAGAAAGCTTAGTAGGAATGAGAGAAGCAAGAACTAAGGCCCATATCAGGCATACAAATAAAGTCATAACCGCTCAGCAACAAGAAGAAAGAGAAGCCTGGTTCAAGGTGATTCGTGATCATGAGCGCATAGGTTTTTCTCCATTAATCCAGGGTCTAAATGGTCAGTTAGATGGAGTTGAGTCAAGTAAGGAGCGCCAGATCGCAGTGTTTGAAATAGAAAGAGATCACTACATAAACGTTATTGATAAGTTAAAGGGGGAGTCAATAGAAGTTCAATGCTAGAGAAATATAGCCTTGGAGCGCAAGCATGATGCGCTGGATCTAGACGAAACCTATGGTCGGCGAACAAGAGTTGCATTTGGATTAGGATCACATTAAGGGAAATATCCTCGAGGTAGCCACATATACCTTCCGAACATGCACGAGTTGCTAGGGAATGACGCCCGATCGATTTTTAGAAGTATTATTGAACGTCACCATCACATATCTGCAGACTTAAAGAGGATATACCGCGATGTTGAGGGTCAACCACATGAACAAATGGCTTGACTATAGTGATGCTGGTGGATTCTACTGCACCGATCAGAGTTTTCTTTTAATCGCCCGCCCACTTTAATTGTTCCTTTGTTGTCATTGAGTCTGTAAGAGTCTTTTTAGTGTTTGAGTCTTGTTCTTGTACCTTTTATCTTATAAAGTCCGTCTGAGTCAAGTCTAGTCTTTGTTTAAATGATTTTATGTATATTATTGTTTTTAGTCTTGTATCAAAATAAAACAAAAACAAAAAAGCAAAAAATTTAAAAATCAATGAAAATGATTTTGTTTTAGAAAAATTTGAAAATCAATGAAAAAGATTTTTATTTTTGTTAATAAGTAAAAAGTAAAAAGAAAAAAAATAAATGGCCGTGTCTTGAACTACGTGATGATCTAATTCACATGGCGACATGATAGGTAACCCCCCAAAGGTTTGATCGAAATATTCTTCAATGACTCTAAACTGAGGGATCAAAATGAGTCGTGTGAAAAGAAAAATGAAAATAGAGAGGGAATAAAATACGAGCATTAATAAGAAGCAATATGATAAACTGGAATGAAACATGAAGCCTTATAAAGCATGTTAGAAATTGTGATAATGTTAGGAGCATGTCATATTATGTGTGATTCATATCTATAAAATGCTTAACCACAATGCATTTGTTGTTAGAAAACACACTTAACGCTAGAGGGGGGTAGATAGCATTATAATAAAAAATAGCGTAAACTTGCGGAATTTAAAAATTGCAGGAATTAAATAAGTGCGATAAGTAAATAAATAGGAACGAACGCACCGATGTATCCTGGTTCACCACAACCCGTGGCTAGTCCAGTCCCCGAGAGACTCTCTCGAGATTTCCACTAACACTGTTAAGCTTACGGGTGATCAACAAACCTTTACAAACTGAGGACACAAGCCTCAACAACCTTTGCTCGAAGATACAACACTTCAAGACTTCAACCAAAGGAATCACAAGTTCCTTCTTACAATACAAGGGAACAACTTTCCCTTCAAGTGTATAAAAACACTATGCACTCAAAACAAGACTCTCCTTAAGAGTAGATATGAGTAAATAAATATGCTCAAGAACGCAACAACTTTCGTCAATAATTTGGCTCTCAAAACTTATGTAATGAATAGAAAATAATGAATAAGAGAGTATGCAAGCTTTAGCAATAATATTGTCAGTTGTTGTGTTTGTAAGACTGATTTGAAGATGTATTTATAGTGTCAAAATCATGCATTACCGTTGCCTAATTGCCAATTAAGAATTGCTGATTTTGTGCTATGACAATCGATTGTCAAAATGATACAATCGATTGTTTGCCAATCGTTCCAAAAATCATTCCCAGATTTTACGCATAACAATCGATTATCTAAGACATATAATCGATTACTGGCAACGTTCAAAAAATCATTTCCAGATTTTACTTAAAACAATCGATTGTCAGAATTATACAATCGATTACTTGGCAACGTTCAAAAAATCTTTTTCAGATTTTACTTAAAAACAATCGATTATTAGAAATCTATAATCGATTACCTGACGGTGTTTGAAAATATTTTGGCAACGGTCAGTTACACAATCGATTATGCTATGAGAGCAATCGATTATTTATCAGTCTTTGAAGAATCTAATAGACACTGCCTCAACACAACCGATTGTCATAAGTTCACAATCGATTATTTTGTAGCTTTGAAAAACTCTGATGGACACTGCCTTAATACAATCGATTGTCATAAGTTCACAATCGATTATTGTGTGGCTTTGAAAAATCTGATGTACACTGCCTCAACACAATCGATTGTCATAGGGTACACAATCGACTGTCATGCAGATTTGAAAAATCTGATGTACACTGCCTTAACACAATCGATTGTCATAAGTTCACAATCGATTGTCATGCAGCTGACTTAACATAATCGATTATCATAAGTACATAATCGATTATCTTAGTCCAGATTTTAGAGGCATGTTTAAAAATCATTTTGGCTAACATAAATATGCATGATTTAAAATCATTTTGCTTTAAATTAAATATGCATGATTTGATAAAAATGTTTTTACGAGAGAAGCCAAGTCTTGAGTCAAGTTATCGGATCAAGATCACAATTAAAAGAACGACTCATGTATAACTTTATTTCTTGGTCTTGTGCTTGAATCTCGTTATGTATCAATTTCGCGCTTGTGCTTGGACCTCGTCATATGTCAATTGCGCATAGTTTATCATTCATCAAAACCTACAAATATGAACACACGTTTAGTATAGTGCCTTGAGAACGTGTTTCAACAATTTCCCCCTTTTTGATAATGGCAAACCTTAAGCGGGATATGCATATTAGATATTTCATAATGACGATCCAAGACAAGTATAGATATGCAACCAGTATATAGATATGCAATTGGTTCCCCCTCAACTTATGAATTCCCCCTCAATTTATGCCAATAAAAATTAGGTTCATATCCTATCCCTTATTCTTCCCCCTTTTGACATTAGCAAAAATGGAAAAAGTAAAAGACATAATAAAGCAAATAATATCGACATAATCGATTATTGATACTAGATAATCGATTATATACTAAAGAGAAATCGATTATCCTTAGGATAAATCGATTATTCTGCATCAATCTTTATAATTCCCCCTGCCTTTAGGGCGATACCTGCAAAAATTCGTTAGACGTCTCCGACGCTCAAGTTAGAAATCATGTGAAAGGGAAAATGCAATGCATGACTTAGATCAACGTGGAGTCAAGAATCCCGAGTTCACTACGAATTCGGAAGAAGGACTTTTTCTCTAAGGGTTTTGTAAAGATGTCGGCCAATTGATCTTTGGTTTCAACAAATTCAATTTCGACATCCCCTTTGAGAACGTGATCTCTTATAAAATGATGCCTAATTTCAATGTTTTTTGTTCTTGAATGAAGAACGGGGTTCTTCGTCAAGCATATGGCACTAGTATTATCACATCTAAGAGGGATATGATCAAGACTTAGGCCATAGTCCAAGAGATGTTGTTTCATCCAAAGGATTTGAGCGCAACAACTCCCCGCGGCTACGTATTCAGCCTCGGTTGTGGACAACGCAACACTTACTTGTTTCTTGCTAAACCAAGAAACTAGAGAGCTACCGAGCCAATGGCAAGTGCCACTAGTGCTCTTGCGGTCCAATTTGCATCTAGCAAAATCGGAATCGGAATAGCCAACAAGTTGCCATGAAGAGCTTTTGGGGTACCATAGACCCACATTTACAGTACCAACAAGATACTTCAATATCCGTTTCACCGCAGTAAGGTGAGACTCCTTCGGACATGATTGATAACGAGCGCATAAACACACACTAAACATGATGTCCGGTCTACTAGCAGTAAGATAAAGGTGAGATCCAATATTTCCTCGATACTTTTTGGTGTCGACTTCCTTACCTTTCTCATCTTTGTCTAGATGATCGGATGTGCTCATGGGAGTGGCCATTGCTTTTGCGTTGGTCATTTCAAATCGTTTCAGCAATTCTTTGCAATATTTAGCTTGACAAATGAAAGTTCCTTCTTTCATTTGCTTTACTTGCAGCCCCAAAAAGAATGTTAGCTCACCCATCATAGACATCTCAAATTCGCTTGTCATCAAATCAGAAAATTCCTTGCACAAAGCATTGTTAGTAGCACCAAAGATAATATCATCCACATAGATTTGAACTAATAAAATATCATTGTTTCTATGCTTAATAAAAAGAGTGGTGTCAACTTTCCCTCTAATGAAATCATTTTCCAAAAGAAATTTGCTCAATCTTTCATACCAAGCTCGGGGAGCTTGTTTAAGGCCATAAAGGGCTTTCTTGAGTTTGAAAACATGATCGGGAAATTTAAAATCTTCAAAACCCGGGGGTTGAGCAACATAAACTTCTTCTTGAATAAAACCAATTAAAAAGCACTTTTTACATCCATTTGATATAAATTGAAATTCATAGAAGAGGCAAAAGCAAGCAATAAACGAATAGCTTCTAACCTTGCTACGGGGGCATATGTTTCTTCATAGTCAATACCCTCTTCTTGATTATAGCCTTTTGCTACAAGCCTAGCTTTGTTTCTAGTGATTACACCATTTTCATCTAATTTGTTTCGAAAAACCCATTTCGTACCAATTATGGTATGATTTTCGGGTCTTGGCACCAAATCCCAAACGTCATTCCGTTTGAGTTAGTTAAGCTCCTCTTGCATTGCCAAGGTCCAAAATTCATCCCCAATTGCTTCGGAGATGGTTGTGGGTTCAATTTGAGAAACAAAAGCAGTATGTCCTAAGGTGTTCTTAAGAGAGTTTCGGGTACTTACCTGTTGTTCAATGTCGCCAATTACTTATTCGAGAGGATGGTCTTTGATTGTCCTCCATGCGTTAGGTAGTTTCGTTTCTTTTTCCAATTGTGGCGCTTCCTCCGATAATTGATCCAAGATTTCATCTCGAGTTTCCTTCGGAGTTTCCTCTTGTACTTTGTCTTGAGGACTTAGTGAGTTTAAAATACCTGCAAGATCAAAACCAGAATCCTTTCTCGCCAAGCGAGCATTATTTTCGGAAAACACAATATGAGGGGATTCCTCCACAGTTCCGGTTCTATTATTGAATACTCTATATGCTTTGCTACGTGAAGAATAACCAATAAAAGTTCCTTCATCGGATTTGGCATCAAATTTTCCCAATTGATCCTTTCCATTGTTATGAATAAAGCATTTGCAACCGAATACTCTAAAATGGGAGATATTTGGTTTCCTTCCCTTATAGAGTTCATAGGGGGTTTTCATGAGTATTGGCCTTATGACTACTCTATTTAGAACATAACATGCGGTACTCACGGCATCCGCCCAAAAATGTTTGGGAATCTTAGCCTCATCGAGCATGGTTCTAGCCATCTCTTCGAGACACCTATTTTTCCTTTCCACAACCCCATTTTGTTGTGGTGTACGTGGAGCAGAGAAGGTGTGCTCGATACCGAGTTCGTCACAAAAGTCCGCAAAGAGATTGTGATCAAACTCTCCCCCATGATCACTTCTTATTGAAGTGACGGTTGTGTCCTTTTCGTTTTGAACACGTTTAAGAAAATATTTAAAATTATGAAAAGTTTCACTTTTATGAGCAAGAAATAGAGTCCAAGTAAATCTAGAATAATCATCAACAATAACAAAAGCATAACGATTTCTACCAAGACTTTCAATGCGAGATGGTCCAAATAAGTCCAAGTGAAGTAGTTGCAAAGGTCTAGTAGTTGAAACAATATTTTTCGATTTAAAAGATGCTTTTGTTTGCTTCCCTTTTTGACAAGAATCACAAATAGAGTCTTTTTCAAATTTCAAATTTGGAAGACCAATAACTAAATTTTGTGAAACCAATTTGTTTAAAAGATGCATGTTGATGTGAGCTACTCTACGATGCCATAACCATGTATCATCCTCTTTGCTCATAAGACAATTCACATATTCAGATGAAGAATTTGCGAGATCAACCATATAGATGTTATCCATTCTAAAACCACGAAGGATAATTTTAAAATCGCTACGGCGAAAAACTAAGCATTCATCCGAATCAAATAAAACAAGATTTTCCTTGTCACATAATTGACTTATGCTCAAGAGATTATGTGTTAAACCTTTAACTAACAATATATGCTTAATGGAACAAAGTTCATCCTTACCGACCTATCCGATGCCGATAATTTTTCCTTTGTTGTTATCACCAAAAATTACGCTTCCTCCTTCCTTATGTTCTAGTTGAAGGAACTTGGATTCGTCTCCCGTCATGTGTTTGGAGCATCCACTATCAAGGTACCAAAGTACACTTGATCCCTTCAAACATACCTACAAGACAAATTAATGAGTCTTTGGTACCCAAGCTGTTTTGGGTCCTTGAGAGTTAGGTGTAACATGGTGTTGTGCTTGACATACATTTAAGTGTCTATGTCTAGTGAAACAAGCAGGAGCAGTATGTCCAATTCGATTGCAATAATGGCACACAACATTAGGATTATGCATTCGTCTAGGTTGATAGTAATTGGACGGACGAAAATCATTTACTCTATTCTTGACAATATGACTATTGCGCAATTCATAAAAATCATTTCTCCTACTATTTGTTCTAGGATATGCAGCATTTCTAGAATAGTTATTTCTGGGTTGAAAGCCATTTCTAGGTGTTCTAAAAGGTTCAAAGTTCCTTCTAGTGTTTGGCCTAGAATATGCGTTATTTCTAGAATGATTATTTCTAGGTTACGATTGTTGAAAGCCATTTCTAGGCTTGTTATATCTAGGATGAGCGTTTGTTTTATTAATCCTAGGTTGAGCCTTAGGTTGTTGGGAGTTGGCTTCAACCTTTTCGTTAGACTTATTTTTAAAACCTATGCCATGCTTGGTCGACTTCAAATTAACAAGGACTTCATTCAAATTTTTATGAGAAGAATTAAACTTATCTAGGGTGCCCTTAAGTCTTTCTACCTCATTTTTGAGATGCATGCAAGAAGTACAACTTTTACTAGAGCTCTCGGGTTTGTCGGCGCTTCTCTTGCCGAAAAAATTGTTTTCTTCTTTCAACTTCTCATTTTCTAAAATCAGTTTTTCCAAATCTTTTTCTTTCAAAGAGAGTTGTTTTTCAAAATCTTTTTCTTTTAAAGAATCATTTTCCTTTATGCTTTTAACAGTTTTGGAAGCTTTAATAAATTCACCATACAACTCATCAAAAGCATTTTGCATTTCCTCAAGAGAAAAGAAATTTTTGGAAGAAATTTGACATACCTCTTCTTGGTTGTCTTCTTGTGCCATAAGACAAAGATTTGCGGCTTCGTCTTCTTCTTCCTCACTCGACTCGTCTCCGGAGTCGCCTCCCCAAGATATGTATGCTTGTTGTTTCTTGAAGGGTTTCTTCTCCTTTTTGATATTTGGGCAATTTGATTTAATGTGCCCAGTTTCCCCGCACTCATAGCACTTTATTTGATCTCCTTGCTTTTTGCCTTTTCGTTCATACTCTTTTCGCATGAACTTTTGAAATCTCTTGATAACGAGTCCGAACTCGTTGTCTCTGTCCTCATCATTTTGAGGTTGGTTTGTGCTTGCCTTGAGGGCGATTCTTTGTTTCCTTTGATCATTAACAAGAGGGTAAGGTATAGTGGATTCATTAGTCTTAAGGTTACCTCTTAATCCATCGATGGTGACATTTGAAGTGCCAATAGACTCTTGAATCGCGTCGGCCTTGGAGCGCCATTCCGGAGTGAGACTTCGGAGAATCTTTCGGACAATTTCCTTATCCGTGAAGGTCTTCTTAAGAGCATGTAAGTCATTTACGATTTTTGAAAATCCTTCGAACATCTCATCGACCTTTTCGCCTTCCTTCATGTGAAACAGTTCATATGCATGGGTTAGAAAATCAACCTTAGCCTCTCTTACCTGGTCCGTACCTTCGTACGTGATTTCTAGCTTGTCCCACATTTGCTTCGCCGTTGTGCAACATGATATTTTCCTGTAACTATTAGCATTTATAGCACAATATAATAAGTTAATTGCTTTAGCGTTGTTTTGCACTTTTCGGATATCATCCGCATTCTATTCCTCTTCGGATTTTGGAACCCATTCGTTTTCAACCTTTTTGGTTGGAATTTGTTCTCCCTTCATTATAACCTTCCACAGATGAAAATTATTCGATTGAATAAATATTCTCATCCTTTCCTTCCAGTATGTATAGTTTGTACCGTCGAATAGTGGTGGTCGGGTGGAGCATTGTCCTTCACCTATTCCTGCAAAAGAGTCACGAGTAGAAGCCATGGATTGTTTCTCTCAAACGGTTAAGTCTTCAGAGAGTTGGGCTCTGATACCAATTGTTAGAAAATACACTTAACGCTAGAGGGGGGGTAGATAGCGTTATAATAAAAAATAGCGTAAACTTGCGGAATTTAAAAATTGCAGGAATTAAATAAGTGCGATAAGTAAATAAATAGGAACGAACGCACCGATGTATCCTGGTTCACCACAACCCGTGGCTAGTCCAGTCCCCGAGAGACTCTCTCGAGATTTCCACTAACACTGTTGAACTTACGGGTGATCAACAAACCTTTACAAACTGAGGACACAAGCCTCAACAACCTTTGCTCGAAGATACAACACTTCAAGACTTCAACCAAAGGAATCACAAGTTCCTTCTTACAATACAAGGGAACAACTTTCCCTTCAAGTGTATAAAAACACTATGCACTCAAAACAAGACTCTCCTTAAGAGTAGATATGAGTAAAATAAATACGCTCAAGAACGCAACAACTTTCGTCAACAATTTGGCTCTCAAAACTTATGTAATGAATAGAAAATGATGAATAAGAGAGTATGCAAGCTTTAGCAATAATATTGTCAGTTGTTGTGTTTGTAAGACTGATTTGAACATGTATTTATAGTGTCAAAACCATGCATTACCGTTGCCTAATTGCCAATTAAGAATTGCTGATTTTGTGCTATGACAATCGATTGTCAAAATGATACAATCGATTGTTTGCCAGTCGTTCCAAAAATCATTCCCAGATTTTACGCATAACAATCGATTATCTAAGACATATAATCGATTACTGGCAACGTTCAAAAAATAATTTCCAGATTTTACTTAGAACAATCGATTGTCAAAATTATACAATCGATTACTTGGCAACGTTCAAAAAATCTTTTTCAGATTTTACTTAAAAACAATCGATTATTAGAAATCTATAATCGATTACCTGACGGTGTTTGAAAATATTTTGGCAACGGTCAGTTACACAATCGATTATGCTATGAGAACAATCGATTATTTATCAGTCTTTGAAGAATCTAATAGACACTGCCTCAACACAATCAATTGTCATAAGTTCACAATCGATTATTTTGTAGCTTTGAAAAACTCTGATGGACACTGCCTTAATACAATCGATTGTCATAAGTTCACAATCGATTATTGTGTGGCTTTGAAAAATCTGATGTACACTGCCTCAACACAATCGATTGTCATAGGGTACACAATCGACTGTCATGCAGATTTGAAAAATCTGATGTACACTGCCTTAACACAATCGATTGTCATGCAGCTGACTTAACATAATCGATTATCATAAGTACATAATCGATTATCTTAGTCCAGATTTTAGAGGCATGTTTAAAAATCATTTTGGCTAACATAAATATGCATGATTTAAAATCATTTTGCTTTAAATTAAATATGCATGATTTGATAAAGATGTTTTTACGAGAGAAGCCAAGTCTTGAGTCAAGTTATCGGATCAAGATCACAATTTAAAGAACGACTCATGTATAACTTTATTTCTTGGTCTTGTGCTTGAATCTCGTTATGTATCAATTTCGCGCTTGTGCTTGGACCTTGTCATATGTCAATTGCGCATAGTTTGTCATTCATCAAAACCTACAAATATGAACACACGTTTAGTATAGTGCCTTGAGAACGTGTTTCAACATTTGTTGTCTCTAATATAGTAAGCCTAAGGTTGTTGGTTTTCAATAAAATTGGCAACACATTATTATTTCACCAAATCTAAGGGAAAAATAGCATTGGCTAACAATAATGAAATCAAGTTGGTTAATGAAGACCTCCAAGTTCGGTCAGTTGATCAAGAGTTGGAGGAAATAAAAAGATCGAAAAAATAACTATATAATGTATATTAGGCTTGGGTCTCCGGTTAGCCCCATCCTCAGGGTCCCTCGGAGGGAGCTTCCACCATACCCTTGGCTACTAAGCCACCACTCCGTGAAACGAGCGTTCACATTCTAGCTTCCCTACTTCCCACATACCTCTAATTCTGACCCTCAATCGCACTGTCTGGAACACCCCCTTATAGTGTCTGACACGCCAGCATATACAATCCTTCCATAGCCTCCTATGACAAGGCCAAACAATGAGCCACCATCTTATCATGCATATGATGGCCAATACTACTCTCCATATATTGCTTTCAAGTTCTCGTCTCCATACAATCATACTCCTGATTACAAGTCACCTACAATAACTGAAAAAGGTTACCAAGACGGGTGAGCCAGATGAGATGGCCAAGAAAATAAAAAGTCTTGAGCAGAACATAAAAGGACTAGGTGGTCACAATAGTGTTTCATTAGGTGATCTATGTATGTTCCCTTATATCCATTTTCCACCAGGTTTCAAGAGCCTGAAATTTGAGAAATATGATATATACGATGGCCCTATCGCCCACTTGAAAAGGTACTACAACTAGCTGAGGATTTAAGGAAAAGAATAATTGCGCATGGTTTATTTTGGCGATATTCTGGTAGGGGTAGCCTCTGAATGGTTCATTGACCAAGATATCTCCCACCTGTATGTTTAGGATGGCATGGCCCAGGCCTTCGTCAAACAATTTCAATACAATATTGATATTGCGTCAGATCGTAATTCCATGTACAATATGAAGAAAAAGCTTATTAAAAGTTGTAGGGATTAGACCATCAAGTGGAGGGAGCAATCGTCTAGAGTTAACCACCCACGGATAGCCAGGAGTTGATCACTATTTTTCTAGAGGCTCAAGATCCTGATCACTTCCAAAATATGACGTCTGCAATGGGTAGAAATTTTTGAGAAGCGATCAAAATAGGGGAGATAGTTGAAAATGGCCTCAATACTAACAGAATTGTAAGTCAAGCTACTCTCAAAGCCACTACCCAAGCAATGCAAAATAGGCCGGTAAGTTTGGAAAATAGAATGAAGGGAGATGAAGGGTCCATGATGACTTTAGATCTAGGGAAGTTTAAACTGGGGCAACACACCCTTATATGCAAGTTTGGTAGGGGAGTCAAGCTACCTTCAACAGTACTAGCCACAACCAATTCCTCAGTAATCTATGGGCTTACCACAATACATAGTATTTAATGCCTAGTTTTATGCTCGAACTCCCAATCAATATGTACAGGCACCAGCTCTAAGGATCCCCCAACTTCAACAAAAACATTTTGTGCACCCTAAAATGTTCTCCAATGCGATATTATGGTTAAGAGCAGAGACTGGTGGATAAAAAATCACTCCATTGGCTGAATCATACTGTAGTCTGTTCCATAAGTAGAAGCAAGAGGGCATGATTGTAGCCATCTCTCCCCACCATATGCATCTTGATTCACATGGATTTCAAGAAAATGAGAGAGGTGAATATCATTCAGGTGTCTCGGGGTATAACACTGATTATTGTTGGACTCTTAAAAGAGCTATATACATATTCATTGCTGCAAAGTTAATTGTGGTGACAAATGGCGAGGACCCTCCTAATGTGGCAAACAACCCGTTTGCCAGTACACAATGATGTTCATTTTGTGGGAATAATTAGCTGAGATCAAGAATACGAGCTGGTTAGTCGTGCAGAAATGATTGTGGGAATGATTCGAGAAGGAATACGGGTGGAAGTAAGTCCATGCTGAGATGTACCATTGATTGTGAAAGGTGCCCATTGCTCAGGGAAGGCAAATTTATTTATTCCAAAAATCTCGAGGTTGGAAGTCCGCTCCAGTGTTCCAAGACCAAGGATGTATTTCCTGGGAGGCCACCCCATCACAAGGTAGAATCAGGGTGGTACAAAAGGTATAACAGAGTCGATCATAATCAAGACCATCATACAACCCCATGTGACAGACACGAAAATCATTCCTTGGAACAACAACCAAACTTTGATGACCTACAAAGACAAGGAAATCATAGAAGAAGTGGGGAAAACTGATGGTTTGACTCGATCGGGGAGTTCTTACTCTTTAGAAGAGTTCAGAAAATCCAACCAAATTAGAGAAGGCCAAATTCCAACAAAATAAACCAGTCACTGAAAAAGAGGTGGAAGTGTTTTAGAAAAAGATGAAAGTTTAGAAGTACTCAATCATTGACATGGACATGGAAACTTCTTATAACTTTACTATGGGAAGGCCATGGATCCATATGGATCGAGTTGTGCCATCCACCTGCCTCAGATGCTCAAGTTCAAACATGATAGGAAAGGAATTATTATTCACGAAGAAGATGAGTCATCCATTTATAAAGACCGTTTAATCTCGTGCATTGAGGCCAAGAAAGGGTGTGAGTCTACTGTCCATCAGACTTTCAAAGTGGTCGTCATTGCAAGGGATTTGAGAACCCATTTCTCCGTTTAGTAGCAAGGGTACTTTTAGCTTAGGCTTCATACCAATACGAGCAGATATAGAAGAAGCCGAGCACCGTAAAAGCATGGGTGGGTCTTGCAGAAACCGAACCCTCACATTTTCTACACTTTTGTCAAGCCACAACTCCAACAGGGTCAAAATTCCTTTTCGCAAGAAAATATTGATGAAATTTGCCATGGCCTTTGCCAAATGTTTTCTGAAGTGAATATGATCCAGACTGGTAAAGGTACTAGTCATGCTGATATGAAACTAATTGACCCAGAAACCATGCTCAACAATTGGGAAGCAACTCCTCTCCCTATAAGGAACGAGACTTAGTAATTTGCTTTTGCAACATCTTTTTTGCATTTGGGTTAATTTCAGGATTGTAATCCAAACATCGTAGTATGATTGTTTTGTTTTGATTTTAACTCTTCTATCCTTTCAAATTTAATGAAATGCAATTCAGTTTCGTATTAAGTTATGTATCTTTCCTTTTTTTTCTAATTCCTGTCATTTTGTTTCCATTTCAGTTTTGTTAATGTTGCTTTAATAACATGACATGCATACAGAATTCACACCCAGATCTTAAAAAACTATCTAATTTCGAAATAATACATCAAGAGGTTGAATATGATGATGATGAAGTTGTTGAGGAAATAAAAAGAGATTTAGAGAAATTTTAAAACAAGACCAAGACCAACCTTAATAAAGCAGGGTCAATTAACACCGTAAGTCCTGAAGAAATTAGAGAAATAAAAGATAAGTATTCACATAGAACAGAAAACCAGAGATGCCTTGATCCAGATTTTATTTGAATACAGAGATGTATTTGCTTGGTCTTATGATGATATGCGGGGTTTAAGTGATGATCTAGTGGTTCATAAGCTTTACGCATATCGTGACTTTTCACCAATCCAACAAAAGCAATGAAATTTAAAACGGACATGAGTGATAAATAAAGAGAAAATTATGAGGCAATTGAGCGCTAATATAATCAGAGCCGTCTAATACACTATCTGGGTGGAAAATATTCTGCATATGCCATAGAAGGATGAAAAAACTAGAGTATGTATTGACTATAGAGACTTGAACAGAACGAGTCCAAATAATAACTTTCCTTTACCAAACATCCATATCATTGTAGATAATTGCGCAAATCATAGGATTCCATTTTTTTTGTAGATTCCTATGCAAGATACCACCAAATTCTAATGGATGAGGACGATGCAGAAAAGACCACTTTCACCACTCCATGGGAGTACATATTATTACAAGTTCATTCCATTTAGTTTGAAAATGCAAGGGATAGCGTACACGAGGGCCATGACCATCATTTAGAGATTGAAGTCTATGTTGATGATGTCATCATAAAGTCAAAGACACATGACGATGATGTGCATGATTTGAAAAAGTTCTTCGAATGGCTGGGAATGTATGACCTTAAGCTCAATCCAACCAAGTGTAAATTTAGAGTTATGTCTAGGAAGAATTGCAGTTTTATAGTTAGCCGAAGAGTCATCAAATTGGATTTCTAAGATAAAAGTCCATTCGAGATTTGCCACCTATGAAGAACAAAACTGAAGTCATGAGTTTGCTTGGTAGATTAACCTACATCAACATGTTCATTTCTCAGCTCACAACCATATTAGAGCCGATCTTTAAGTTGCTGAAAAAGGATGATGCTATCAAGTGGACGGAGGAATGTTAAATAGCTTTTAACAGGATCAAATATTATCTGTCAAAGCCCATTTTGACATGTACCGGTCCCATCTGAACCTGGTAGAGCTTTGTTTTTATATCTTGGTGATGGATAATTCCTTTGGTTCGTTCTAGGGAAACATGATGCGACAGACAAAAAGGAACATGCAATCTATTATATGAGCAAGAAGTTCACCAGTTATAAGGTTAAGTATATCCTTTTAGAAAGGATGTTGTGCCTTGACTTTGATCGCTCAAAATGCGTATCATTTTTCCTACACTACTTACCTTATATCCGGAATGAATCATTTGAAGTACACCTTCTAAAAGCCAATGCCCACTGTCATGCTCCTAAAATGGAAATTTTTGCTCATAAAGTTCGACATCGTCTATGTCACTCGCACCACAATGAAAGTGCATTCTTTGGAAGATCATTTGGCAGAGAATTTAGTTGATGATGATTATGAGCCACTAAGCACATCATTCCCAGACAAAGAATTCAACTCAATAGAGGAAGTAGTTCCCGACGACAACTATGTACGGAAAATTTATTTTGATCGGGCTGTCAATACCAAAGGAGTTGGGATCGGGGCAATCCTTATCTGACCTATTGGACAACAGTACCCTGCAATGACACGACTTTGATTCTTCTATACCAATAATACAATAGAATACAGGGCTCGTATCATAGGTCTAAAGATGGCCCTTCGTATGGATGTGTATGAACTATCAGTTATGGGAGATTTTGACTTGCTTATCCAACAAGACAAAAGCGAATGGGGGACTCGAAATATCAAGCTTATTCCATACAGATAATGTGTGCAAGACCTAAGTAAGAGATTCAAATCCATCAAGTATAGGTACATTCCCAGGTTTCATAATGACTTAACCAATACCTTGGCTACCTTAATCTCGATGCTACCTTATACATGCAACACTCATATTAATCCATTAAAAAATCAAGTTCGGAATCAACACGATTACAGAAATACTATTAACACCGAACCGGATGGTGATTCATGGTATCATGACATAAAACAACTCCAAAAACAAGGGAATACCCAGAGCATGCCCAGGGAGATAAAAAGAACTATAAGGCGGCTTGCCGATGGATTCTTCCTAAATGGGGAAATTTTATACAAAAGTGCCCCAGATTCGAACTTCTTGACATGCATAGATTGCATAGAAGCTGAATTGATCATGAGTAAAGTGCATTCATGGGTATGTGGGCCTCATATGAATATATATATTTTGGTGAAGACGATTCTACGGGCATGGTATTATTAATTGGCTTATTATGGAGCGACATTGCTTTAATTTTTTTTGCAAGTATCACCAATGCCAATTCATGGCAACCTGATTTACTCGCCTCCATCGGAATTGCATCCCTTGTCCTATCCTTGGCCTTTTGTAAATCATTCAAATCAAGCTGCAAACTTGCAGCTATCATGAGTGTCCAATCCTCCTTCTCGTTGTATCGTCATGCTAGGGGAATGGATGTTATTGGGCCAATCGATCCAAAGGCTCCAACTGGGCATATATTCATTTTGGTTGCAATTTATTGCTTCACCAAGTGGGTGGAGGCCGTCACTTATGCAAGAAATTTAAAATTGTGCATCACAACTCTATCCCTTACCATCAAAAGCCAATGGAGCCATTGAAGTGGCGAACAAGAACATCAAGAAGATTCTTAGAAAGATGATCCAAGGGTCCAAACAATGGCATGAAAAGTTGCATTTTGCCCTTTTGGGATACTGCACGAATGCTCGCATATCTGTTGGGACAACTCCTTATCTATTCGTGTATGGAACTGAAGTTGTAATACCGGTTGATGTAGAAATTTGCTCTCTCTGAATTATTATAGAATTAGAGATTAAAGACACCGAGTGGGTCAAGACCTGATTAGAATAGCTAATGATGATTGATGAATAATGGCTAGTAGCAGTGTGTTTTAGCTAGTTATACCAGCAAAGCATGGAACACACTTATAACAAGGGTCACGACCCGTGTTTGCCCTCCGTGAACTATCGTGACGGCACCTAGTCTCTACGACTAGGTAAGCCTAACAAATTGCGGAAAAAGGAAAGAAAAGATAAAAATACCCAAAAAAGTGCGGAATGAAAATAAATAAATGTTAAGATGCCGCTCGGCATATACAATAAAAGCTCTCAAACTAAAACAACTCCCAAAAACTGAAATCTCATGAAATCACAAGCTATGGATACTACATAGTGCTCTAACTCCAGAATGTCTAAATTAAAAGAAATACAGAAGGGATATAACTACAAGAGGGAATGGAGAGGGACTTATCAGTCTGCAGATGCGGCAGATATACCTCGAAGTCTCCCTCGCCTCATTTATCGTATGGCTAAGTTGAAGAACCTAGATCTGTACATGAAAAACATGCGCAAGAAGGGCATGAGTACACCACAGCGATACTCAGTTGGTGCCAAGCCTAACCTCGGTCGAGTAGTGACGAGGAAGGTTAGGGCCCTGCTGATTATAGATAAAAAACAAGTTAAAACAGTATAAAATACGACAATATAATTAAATGTTAACAGTATGAAGTAACTCATGATAATAAGAATAACAACAAATACAACAGAGAGATAATTACAAAAAGAACGTAACTCCACACAGAGATAGCAACCCTGGATTTACCAAGTGTCACAACCCAAACTGAAAGGTCAAGACGGGAACCCGGTGCCTTACTTAACCGAGTACCAATATAATATATCTTTCTTATCATACTATCATAAGTACATGAGCCAGAAAACCCATCGTGAGATAACAAGAATAAAACATAAGGGAATACTCAACATATGAAGACCCAACATGATATACAAACTTATATATGTGATATTTGGGTCTATAAGGCCGACAGGATTATTTGTAAACTCAAAACATAGGCCAACTAGGCCATACAAGTATCCATACACCTGATGCATGTCTACAAGTCTCTATAAGTACATAAAATCATAAAGGTTCGGACATGGCCCCGCCATACCAATCAATACGTATCCAAATCATACTGATCAAATAGGCAACTCAAGAGCAAGTGGACTGCACCAACACCTTCACTGAGCTGATAACCTACTAGGAGGACTGCCATCCTATCAATCGGGAACTGCGGGCATGAAATGAAGCATCCCTAGGCAGAAGGTATGTCAGTATGAATAAAGTACCGAGTATGTAAGGCAGGAAAACATAAACAAGAACAATAATGTAAAGAGAGATAGAGAAGATACAACCTGTAACATCTGAGTGCCGCTGGGGCTACTATATGAAATGCTTAATACATATATATATATATATATATATACATAAACTTTTTATACACATTCGATTCTATGGGCATCATCATCATCATATCATACTCAGCCTCAAAGAGGACTCGGTAGAAATGTACCTAGCCGTTATATGGCTCGGTAGAATCGTACCTAGCCACGTGGATCTCGATAAAACCCAAGTGATTAGCGGTTGCACCATAAATTCCATACCCGGCCAACTATAGCATGGCTCGATAGAGTAAAATAGATACATATATATAATGCATGCTCGACTCACGAAATCACGTTCTAAACCTTTTGGAGTGACGTAAGGTCGTTGCACCTTCGATTAGCATTATGGATATTATACCATCAATATGAATTTCACTAGGACTCAAGGATCATACATACTTTCTTAAAATAACTTTGTACGGAAAGAACAACATGAACAACCTTAGTTGCTAGGAGTAGATTCATTATGAAAAAGTTTATCGTTTATGTTCATTTCATTTTAGATCATGCCAAAAGAAAGAAGATAGTTCCTTAACATACCTTAAACATGTTGAGTCCTTAATATCTTCCAAGAAACTCTTCAAACAAGTAAACTGAATCTATCATAGTATAAGTAGATTTAAAATTGGTGCTGAGCAAAGGCTAAGTCTATAACATACGCTAGTAGCTCGTTTACATAAATTTGGGCAGCATCTCCCTTGTAACAAGAGCCTCCTCCAATACCATATACCAACAACAATGACAAGAGCAATCCATCAATACATAATTCTCAATATCAAGACACCATATAACAACAATAAGTCACAACTATATCACGATGAGCGAAATGCTCCGATTGGAATATGTATACCCATTATCAATCCTTATAGACTTATTACTTCAACATAACAGTATTATTAACATGATAATGAAGTCATTGGTCAGTTATTCCAGCATTATACCATATATTTAAAACAAAAAAAACAATCCACAACTTCAAGTATCCTCAATTAGCAACTTTATTCACTAGTTCATGTCTAGCACATCCATTTAACTTAATCAACGTCAAAATAACCTTAGGAAAAAGAAAGAACGCAATAACCTCTTACAGTAACTTGAAGTCAAAATCCAAGTTATATTCAGTTTAGAACAACCCTCAACAACAATACAACACCATAGAAGTGACTTAAGCTAATCCAACTATTTTCTTGTAGTTTATCATCCTAACTTGTTCCAGATATTCAATTTGGTAGGTAGATCACCCCATAGTTCCAAGTATATTTGGAGAAAATCTTAGCTATATTTTTCCTAAGTTTTAGTAAATTTATAAATGTAACTTGTCATGACCTTTGCCAAATCTTGTTCCACAACTTGCTTGCCTTCAAATGTAGAAAATGAATATCATATGACTAAAATAACTCATACAATAAACTCCTTATCATGTTAAGAACCCTAGTCTCACCCGAAAGTACATGTTATTGCATTCCAAGCTTGTTGACTTTCGACGAAACTTATTTTCTTCAATTGGTTTAGCTTCTAAGATTTCTAACCCTCTTGGAACTCGTTATTAATGATCTTAAATATTTGTAACGTCCAAGGTAACATGATTAACTTACTTTATTTTCTTCCAAATATAATCTCATTTTCGAGCTTACATCAATGACTTACGACGTACTCTCACGTAAGCTTGGGGTGTAACATCATTCCCCCCTTTGGAACATTCGTCCTCGAATGTTGACTGATGCACTTATCAATTTCATAAAATATATCTCTTGTGAATACTTTAATGCTCATCTTTCCATCTAAACAACTATTTTGAGAATAAATCCAAACGCTTGGGTATTCCCTCCTTTAGGCCTTTTTCTCATGACATAACATGTGGTCGGAATTCTTCCAATATTGTAACATTTGCTACCTTATGTCATGCAGTATGTACGACAGTGTCCTAGTGTGAGCGCGTAGCGACTCTTCTTCCTATTTCTCCATTTTTTAGCCAATCTCTGAGCCTCACTTTATGAACATATACATAATTATGACATGTTGTCCCTCTAGGAATCTATAGGTGTATTGATGTCTTTCTCTTGGTACTTTATCGAACTTAAGACTATTGCTATCTCTTGTTTCATAGCCTTGTATATCTATCCTTATGGATTTACTACATCTAGGTATGTTATATTATACCATAAAACTAACCGAGGTTTGCTACCTGACTCCAGGTTACTCTCTCGCTGCTTATCCTACATGTATAAATCTTAGTCCTTTAGTGCTTCCTCATTATTATTCATCTTAAGAATAACAAACAAATCTCATCTCGTACTTTGGAACTTGTACCCATCTATTGTTTATTCACCTTAATGTTGATCTATAATATATCATTGTAAACACGTGATTTTTGCACTACATGAAGATAACTCCTAAAAATAAATCAAAATAATTTCTATTGATTTTTTAGGAATTTGTAGTCGCATTTCATGCATTTTAATATTTTGAAATCACAATAATAAAATACAAAAATATTCATTTGCATTTAGGATATAATTTCATATTTAAGATTAATTTAGAGTTAATTTATTTTAGAATAAAGTAGGAAGAATAATAACAGAAATAGTACATTTTGCATTTTTAGTTTAAATTTGTATTAGTTTGCATTTTAATTAAGTATTGATTAGGAAATCTAAGCTTTAGTGTTAACTTGGTTTTGGAATTTAGCATTTAACAAAATCAGAAAAAATAAATACAAATAAAATAAATAAAATACAAAAAAAGGGAAGATAAAAGGAAATACAAAATGGGAAGAACATTCCCCAAAATATTTTTCCCCAAATCATTTTTCCCACCTAAGACCTCCCCCAAAATATTTCCCCATCCAAAACATTCCCCCTAAAATATTTCCTCACATAATACCCTCCCTCAAATAAAACTCCCTCACATAACACCTCACTCCACACCCTTTACATAAACACAGACAAAAAATACACAAAAAGATGAACGAATGGAAGAAAATCATACAAAGAAGAAACAAAAAAAAAAACAATACAAAAAGAAAAGAAAACAAAAATCTAGAGAGAACAAAAGAAAGGGAAATTCACAAAAAAATGCCAAAAATTCAGCGATTTTCCAGCTTCAGCAACCAAAAACGACCCCAGCCCCTATATCATCTTCTTCGTTGAAATACACCAGCCGGAATTCACAACAAAAAACGAACTCAAGATCCCACCCCGTCTATCTTCTTCTGCTCGACGACGAGCAGCCATCGTCTCACTTTCTGTTGTCCAAAACATCCATGAGAGCTGCCTTTTTCCTCCATGAACACCATGTTAGATATATGGACTTATACTACATACATATGAACAATATGTGGATTAATTATATGTTATGTGCTATCCTTTGGTTTGGCCTAAATTAGTGGTCTTTTTGGGATATTATTATTAAGTAGGCCAATACATTGTCATATAAAGTATAGGGTATAATTTCTTGTGTAGATACCCATATAGAGTAACCTTAGTTAATGATGGGCTAACTAAGGTAACATGCATGAGACTCTTGGGTTACATGTAGGTTACATGTGACCTTTGATATTACATTCTTATAATTAAGGGGGTTATGGTTTCATTTGATGCAAGAACATTTCTCTTCCTTTTCCCATTGAGAGAGAGAGAAAAAGTTTGTCTTGCACATCAAGTGGAAAACCCAACCCCGGACGATCTTCAAGCCGGATCAAGGAGCTTCCACTTATGGATTCAGGTACGCTTCCGCTTATGTTATAGTTTCAAATAATTCGATATGAAGGCTACAGTTTTATAGTCGGATTTATTCCAACAATTGGTATCAGAGCCTCCTTCGTATTGGGTTATTTGGAAATTTTATAGCTACGTAATTCAAAACTGCAATTCAAGAATTTCGTATGCTACTGTATTTATCTAGTACAATATTGTGGCCAATATGCTATTATGAATTCAGATTGAATCTTGCTGTTGATATATAATTTTGTAAGGAATTTTTTGAAAAATTGAATCTATATGCTTTAATGAGTGATTTGTTGATGACAAACTTTAGTATTTCAATACCTTGCTATCACCAGATGAATTGAAATGTTGAAATTATTTGCATAAACTTCGATTGTTGAATATGATTCCTTGTTTAAGCCTTTTGTTGAAAGCCCCATAAAGTTGGACAGAAGGCCAAGATAATCGATTATCACCAAGTGATAATCGATTATCCTGAAATTTCCAGCAAATTGAAAATTCCAGAAAGCCAGCATAATCGATTTTCCCTTAAGGATAATCGATTATCCTGGAATTTCCAGCAAAATTGGAAATTCCAGAGAACCAGAATAATCGATTATCCCTTTAGGATAATCGATTATCCTGGAATTTCCAGCAGAATTGGAAATTCCAGAAAGCCAAGATAATCGATTATCAGGTCGTGATAATCGATTATCTGGCAATTTATTAACAGAAACGTTTTTTTTTCTGGGGACATTAATGGAAACATAATGCAAGATTAATATTATAACATTAATGTCCATTATTAAAGAAACGTTTTTTATTTTCTGGGGACATTAATGGAGACATAATGCAAGATTAATATTATAACATTAATGTTTTGTCCATTATTATTCAGATTTGACATAATATTATAACATGAGTCTTATGATCATGAAACGTGCAATTCCAGAATCTTTTAGGGGCACTATGACTGAAGAAAATAATACCAAAGTTTTCCTTGAGGACCTTGAAAAGCGTTTTGCACAAAACGAAAAGGCAGAAACTAGTACTCTTTTGAGTAAACTTGTTTCCATGAGGTATAAAGGCAAAGGAAACATAAGAGAGTACATTTTAGAAATGTCTCATATTGCTTCAAAACTAAAGTCACTCAAGTTGGAATTACCTGAGGAACTACTTGTGTACTTAGTTTTGATCTCTCTCCCTGCACAATTTAATCAGTTTAAGGTTAGTTACAACTGCCTAAAGGAGAAATGGACTCTTAATGAACTCATTTCACATGTGTGCAAGAGGAAGAGAGAATAAAGCAAGATAAGACAGAAAGTGCTCATTTGGCATCATCTTCTAGAGACAACAAGAAAAGGAAAAATAAGGAAGTTGCGGTCTCAAGGCCCCAGAAGAAGCAACAAAAGAAAATAAGGTTGAAACTACAGAATCAGGTTGCTTTTTTCTGTAAAGGGACTAATCACAAGAAGAAAGATTGTACCAAATACCACGCTTGGCGTGCGAAAAAGGGTATATCTCTTGCTCTTGTTTGTTCTGAAGTTAATTTAATTTCGGTACCTAAAGACACTTGGTGGACAGATTCTGCTGCTATTACTCACATAAGTGTATCTATGCAGGGTTGCCTGAACTACCGAAAACCAAGTGATGGTGAAAGATACATCTATGCTGGTGACGGCAAAAGGGTCGAAGTTGAGGCTATTGGAAATTTTAGGCTATTATTTAAGACTGGTTTTTTTTTGGATTTGAATGAGACTTTTGTTGTACCGTCTTTTAGACGGAATTTAATTTTTGTTCCCAAATTGGACATATCCGGTTATTCATGTTCATTTGGTAACAATAAAGTGAGTCTTTTTCAAGGTTCAAATCTTATCGGTACTGGTCTTTTATCAGCATATGATAGCCTATATTTGTTTGACATAATAACCTCGCATAACGAAGCTTTGCATACAAGTTCTAGTGGTACCAAAAGAAAATTATCTAATGAGAATTCTTTATCACTCTGGCACAAGCGTTTAGATCACATATCCAAACAAAGAATCCAGAAACTCGTGTCAGATGGAATTCTTGATTCTCTTGATTCCTCAAATTCGGATATTTGCATTGAGTGTATCAAGGGTAAACAAACAAACAAGACGAGATTAGGTGCCTAGAGAGCTTCAGATGTCTTAGAATTGATACATACGGATATTTGTGGGCCATTCCCTACACCGTGTAGAAATGGTCAACAATACTTTATCTCATTTATAGACGATTACTCTCGTTATGGATACCTATATCTCATTTATGAGAAGTCCCAATCTATAAACGTGTTCAAATCATATAAGGCTGAAGTTGAAAATCAACTAACCAAAAGGATTAAAACCATTAGATCTGACCGTGGTGGTGAATACTATGGTAGATATGATGGTTCAGGTGAACAACGTCCAGGGCCATTTGCCAAATTCCTAGATGAGTGCGGGATCGTTCCACAGTACACTATGCCAGGCAGTCCTACTATGAATGGTGTAGCTGAGAGACGAAATCGGACACTAAAGGACATGGTGAGAAGTATGATTTGTCATACTACTTTGCCAGATTCACTCTGGGGAGAAGCATTGAAAACCGCAGCATATATACTTAATAGGGTTCCAACTAAAGCTACAATCAAAACCCCATATGAACTTTGGACTGGAAATAAGCCCAGTATAAAGCACTTACACATTTGGGGTTGTCCAGCTGAGGCAAGGCCTTACAGGCCAAATGAAAAGAAACTGGATTCTAAAACGGTTAGTAGTTATTTTGTTAGATACTCTGAAAGATCCAGGGGGTATAAGTTCTATGATCCCACTTCTAGAACTATTTTTGAGACGGGTAATGCTCGGTTCTTTGAGGATATTGAGTTTGGGGGTGGGGAGATAAAGTTTGAGATTTTGTCTTTGAGGAAGAACATGTGTCTTTTCCTCCAGCAGTTGATCTTGATCAGGGTGTTCTCATTCCTGACACGGATCACACAACTCCAGTTCAAGACAATCTTGATAATCTCCCTAATCAAGTTCCTGATATTATTAATGAAAATCAAACTCAACAACCTCAAGAACCTGAAGTGCCATTAAAGAGATCCACTAGAGAGAGGAGAAGTGCAATTCCGGACGATTATGTTGTATTTCTCCAAGAACAAGAAAGTGACATTGGACTTTAGGAAGATGACCCAATCAACTTCCGTCAAGCCATGAAAGGTTCTAACTCTCAAAAGTGGATTGATGCAATGAATGATGAGATGAAGTCTATGAGCGATAACGGCGTTTGGGAGCTTGTTTCATTACCCAAAGGTGTTAAACCAATTGGTTGCAAATGGATATTTAAAACCAAGAGGGATTCAGAGGACAATGTCATTAAGTTTAAAGCTCGCCTTGTCGCAAAGGGCTACACTCAAAAGGAAGGCATTGATTATAAAGAGACTTTCTCTCCAGTTTCATCGAAAGACTCTTTCAGGACAATAATGGCACTAGTAGCACATTTTGATCTTGAACTTCATCAGATGGATGTTAAGACAGCGTTTCTCAATGGTGACATTGAGGAATCAATTTATATGGTGCAACCTGAAAACTTTGTTTCGGGAGACTCAAAGAAAAGGGTTTGCAAATTAAAGAAATCCATCTATGGGCTCAAGCAAGCTTCCCGTCAATGGTATCACAAGTTTCATGAAGTCATTACATCTTTTGGTTATGAACCAAATATTGCTGATGACTATATATGCCATAAGTTCAGTGGGAGCAAACATATTTTTCTCGTTTTATATGTCGATGACATACTGCTTGCCAGTAACGATATAGGATTATTGCGCGAAACTAAGAAATTTCTTTCAATGAAATTTGAAATGAAAGATCTTGGTAATTCCTCTTTTGTATTAGGAATTCAGATACATCGAGATCGCTCCAAAGGCGTTCTCGGTCTGTCACAAAAGGGCTATATCGATAAGGTTCTTAAAAGATTTGACATGTAGGATTGTAAACCAGGCGACACTCCTGTTGCTAAGGGAGACAAGTTTAGTCTCAAACAGTGCCCAAAGAATAGTTTTGAAACCATGGAAATAGAGAAGACACAGTACGCTTCGGCTGTAGGGAGTCTGATGTATGCTCAGGTATGCACACGACCTGATATCGCATACATTGTTGGGATGCTGGGCAGATATCTCAGCAATCCGGGAATGGACCATTGGAAGGCAGCCAAAAGGGTCATGCGATACTTACAGAGAACAAAGGATTACATGCTCACATATCGGAGATCGAACCAGCTTGAGTTCATCGGGTACACCGACTCCGATTTTGCTGGATGTCAAGATAGTCTGAAGTCTACATCAGGCTATATCTACATGCTTGCTGGCGGTGCGATCTCTTGGAGAAGCATCAAGCAAACTCTTACGGCGACTTCCACCATGGAAGCGGAATTCATGGCACGTTATGAGGTATCCCATGATGGATTATGGCTGCGAAATTTTATTAGTGGACTGCGCATAGTAGACAGTATTAAAAGGCCACTCAGGCTATTATGCGACAGCAGATCAACAGTCATTTATGCTAACAATAACAGTAGTTTGATGAAGGCAAAGTATATGGACGTCAAATTTCGGGTTGTTAAAGAAAGAGTACAAAATGGACAATTGTGCATAGAGCACATCAATACAAACTCCATGATTGTGGATCCGCTTACTAAGGGATTGCCACCCAAAGTATTTCATGAGCATATTGCTCGCATGGGTGTCAAATCAGTTGAGGATTATGAGTTTTAGTGGGAGTTTGTGTTATGCAATTATGTATTGTCCAGTACATTCGGTAATTCGGTCTTTAAGATTTTATCTGCAGATATTTAGTCTTAAAGTTTTATGTACTCTTATGGTTTATGAGTGATCTCAATAAGGTGAACCAATTTGGAAATAGACATTCTATTTCAGACCACACTTTATGTTATTTCCATGCTACACACCTATACTTGATCCATGTCGTTGGTTATATTGATATACGTGATCAATGTTGGGTCTAGATACGCAAGAGTAACTAAGATTTCTTAGATCCTATGTTGATATGATTGATGGACCGGATTGTTCATGACGATTTTATTTTGATAGCAATACTGAGCTCATAAAGTTATAATGTAACATATAATACTAAGGTTTGTACACATGCATGAGTATATCGTCCAAGTGGGAGATTGTTAGATATATGAACTTATACTACATACAAATGGACAATATCAGGATTAATTATATGTTATGTGCTATCTTTTGGTTTGGCCTAAATTAGTGGTCTTTTGGGATATTATTATTAAGTAGGCCAATACATTGTCATATAAAGTATAGGGTATAATTTCTTGTGTAGATACCCATAAAGAGTAACCTTAGTTAATGATGGGCTAACTAAGGTTACATGCATGAGACTCTTGGGTTACATGTAGGTTACATGTGACCTTTGATAATACATGCTTATAATTAAGGGGGTTATGGTTCCATTTGATGCAAGAACATTTCTCTTTCTTTTCCCATTGAGAGAGAGAGCAAAAGTTTGTCTTGCACATCAAGTGGAAAACCCAACCCCGGACGATCTTCAAGCCGGATCAAGGAGCTTCCACTTATGGATTCAGGTACGCTTCCGCTTATGTTATAGTTCCAAATAATTTGATATGAAGGCTACAGTTTTATAGTCGGATTTATTCCAACACACCACCCAACGACCACCTTGTATTCCATCGCCATACACGAATAACCGGACGACCCCCTCACTGTTCTTCTTCTTCATCACCTTTAGAGAACCATTAACAGTGAGACGATAGAACGAAGAACAGAGTGCGAAAGGACACTAGTTGTCGTTGAGATTCAGATTCGTTGCTTCCATTCGCGCTGGGCAAATTCATTCCTGTTTCTGTTCGAAGTCTAGTTGTTGTTCTGTTCGATTTTGTCGCTGCTACGGCTGCTTCGTTCTCTTTTGGGTCATGTTGATTTATTTTTTGTTTCAAAAATTACGGGGTTCGATCGAGGTTGAGTTGAGTTCGAGTTTGTCGGCGTGATTCGAGTTACTCCGGCAAATTTCGGTCAGTCCGCTGCCGAGTTTCTGTTCGTGATCTTATTGCTTGTGAGCCTCGAAATAGCCGGAGTTTTTGAATTTCAAGTTCTATTTAAGGTCCAGCCCCTTTTCTATTTATTATTTACTGTTGATCTCATACATTTGTGGTGTTTCTACTTGGTGTGATCATGTGGATCCGTTGGTATGTTCACGATTATCTAGCGGATTGTTATATTTCTTTGGAATCCGATTCGTTGATGATGATAAACATATTACTGATATTAATTGTTTAAGAAAATTGCTAGATCATAATTCCTGAAAGAAAGTCATAGAATATAATTAATTTAGATAATTAACATCTTTTTTTGAAAAAATCAAAGCCTATGGCTATCGGTGAGGTTTAAACTGTTGGGCGATTATTCTGTTTTTCGGTTGTTTTGTTTTGTGTGCGTGAGCCTCTTAATTTTGTGCTGGTTTGGTCCAGTTAAGGGTTTCCCTTTAATCAATTTCTGAATATGTGTTCAAATAGTTTTTTGCTGCAATGGTCATTAAGGAAGAAAAATTTTCTTAAAATTAAACCAAATACTGGTATTGATAGCTTGTTGCTACTCTTTCATAATAGTTATCTAAAATTTTGTTTAACTTTTTCAAATCACAGTAGTAGGGTAAATTGATGCATGCGTGTAGGAACTATGAAATATGAATCCATACTTCAAAAATAATGATACATGAGCTTGTTAATTAATTAGGACCTTTCTTTTATTAATAGATACAAATTAAATAGAAAATTGTAGTCTACCTTAGGGTGTCCTTTAATAAAATGAGCCTCGCCTCGCCAAGCAAAACATATATAAATCGCGGGGCCCTCAATAAGGTTATATGATAATACTTAGAATCGAGAGGGCTCTTTAGCGAATTTCACGGCCTTCCTCAAATAATATTGCGTTATAATCTTTAAGCGCGATTTAATTAAATTACTTTCTTAAACTCGGGTGCGCATTGATGCGACCCAAATCCAAATCTCGACGAAGTCGAAATGTGTCGACGGCCACGGGTGCCTTGATGGCGACGTGATCAGAGACGTGTTTTCACGACGTCGCAAGTCTTTTAAAATAAATAATGTTAAAACCGGTATATAAATAAAATGCACATAGGCTAGCATGTATTAAAATCAGATAAAATCAAATACAACAGTTGAGCGACCGTGCTAGAATCACGGAACCCGGGAATGCCTAACACCTTCTCCTAGGTTAATAGAATTCCTTATCCGGATTTCTAGTTCGGGGACTGTGAACATAGTCATCGTTTTCCTCGGTTCGGGATTCAAATCGGTGACTTGGGACACTATTAATATCCCAAGTGGCGACTCTGAAATAATTAATAAGAAAATTCCGTTCCGATTGTCCTTTAATTGGAAAAACTCCTACGCTCCTTTGCGGGGGTGTATAGAGAAAAAGGAGGTGTGACAATCACTGATAACTTGCAACCTCTTACGTAATACATTGTCACTAGGGCCCACATCTCATCGGGGAGCATCTGGAAGTGATTTTCCTGATCCACTTAGGGATAATACTATACTTCAACAACCGTATTTCATTGCATCCCAACACGATTCATCTTATGGGGGTATTCTAATCCTGTGCAATCAATGAAATCTCTTTTTTGTTAAATCGTTACTAAATCAAAGGCTTAAGCGTCATCCTCTTATCTATCACAACTACATCCTTATTTTACTGCCAGGGTAGCATTCCATCATTTAGTCTTAGACTCATCTGAGTTCATTCAGGCTATACCGAGCTTTCGATAACACTTACGGAGGCCATCAACTCTCTTGTTTTGATGGCTTTAATCCCAAGGACGTACATATTCTCGTCAACTTCTCACTCACATTTTCATATCCTTACTACTATCTACCTAAACCCTTTTTGCTCTACAATACTTTACCGTACGACCTACACATATCTATATATACTAATAGAAACCTTCCTTTAACTTGCTAGCACCATAAATTTCCTTTCGTGCCGTCTCGGTCGTCCTTATATGTAAGAAATTACTTTTCATGGTCGTTCTACCACTTTTTGCATGAATACTTGGCTTGTCTTATTGCCCAAAAATACTGTACTTTCCTGTACCTCGTATGATCTCAAACATCACCTTTGATGACTTTTTTTCAATTCATTAGCCATGATAGGGGCCACTTTCTTATGGAGTGTATACAATATTTAGTGAGATTGTTGTTACAAGATCATTTACTCTTTAGCTCACTATGCTTAGGTTGAAATCTTCTTCCTTATTTACTCAGCTAGTCTTTCGTTGTAGTACTTAAGGAGACCTTCTGGCTCTTATAAAGTTGCGAGCTTTTTATATCGTACACCCAAAGGAAATTTTTGTTATTCTTACTTGCTTATAATAATCCTTAGTTACATAACTTTATGCCTTTGTTCTTGTTGGGTTACTTCTAAGCTCAAATTTTTATTGTCTCCTTAGTGGCACTCAATCTTATTTTCATAAACCTTAAAAACGGTACCTTTAAATGCCTAAACTCCTATCTGATTTTTTTTCAAATTATTGTGATCTCGTATCTGCGAGACTGAATTCACTATGATGCGGTTCACTACATTTATCTTGCATGATTTATTGATTTATCTGTGACCTCTTGTCTAGCCATATTTGGGCTCTTCTTGAATATACTACTAATTAATCGTTGGTTAATTCTCATATATATTCTACATAATCTCTCTTGGGATAAATCCTTTGTCTTAACTTATCTCTCGCCACTAGCTCCTGATGTATCAAGTGTCCATTCACACTTATTTATCAATAACATCCTGGCCAGAAACTTTTAATGTCTCTCCCATGTGTCGTGCTTGTATAATGTTCTGGCATCGCAACATATATGTAGGAATTGAATAAATGCAACATCATCCCTTCCTCCTTTTTACCACACTCTTCCTTTACCATTTCATAGTTAACTGGACCGCTTAACTCCAACTTAATACCATATCACACCATATTCCCCCCTTTGGAGGAGTACTAAGATTTAGTACTACAACGATCTACCTATAGTTGTTTTACATCTTCATAGTTGGCGTCTTTGCACATTATCAATGAACTTTAATCGCCTTATGGTAACCTTCTGTACCAGGGATATCTAAATTTCTTCCACACGAAGGTGACACCTACTGTAACTGGCACACTTAGTCCCTTAATATTAAATCTTCTCAAAGTGATTGCTTTAGGTAAGCGACTTCCTAAATGGCCTTTAAAGGTTATTTGTTTGTTGCCTATTCTATTATTGTTGGAGCACGATCTTTGAAATTCTCACAATGTCGAACATTTTCAAATCATGTGGTCCCTAATTCATGTTCGATTTTATCTTATTCACCCGCCCATACTGATTTTTATTACTCTGGGTCTAACATTTCCTCATGGTAATCACGTTGAAGTCGCCAACTCATTTCTCAAAATAAGGATATGACTTTATGGCTTATACTCTTTTATTGCCTCAAGGCTTGTCACCTCTTGTATTTTCCTTCACGTGACTATAGACTCTATCATCTTGTCATATTTTGATTTACTGTTATCACCCATATATCACATCTTACTCATGATGCTTCATTTATTTTCTTCTTATTCTCCGGATAATATTTTTTTGTCTATCATTTTATTCTGAAAACTTCAACAAAAGGTTCTTCCCCTTTTATCTCCCCTAGCTTCATCTCGCTGGCTCTTTGGAATGCCTAACATTCTCTTTTTTTTTACTCGGGCCTAAAGTCATACTAAGGTAAATATTTGTCCCCTCTAGGATCTCACTTCCTATCTTCTAAAATTTATGAATATTCCATTATTCATATATGATTGTACTACTCTAGATTTCACCATCTGGGTGTCTTAGAAGGAGATCTATTACCACATTTGCACCATCTTTCGAAAATAATAGTTAATGATAACAACACATCCTCAATTTTTGGGTCACTCTAACTCCAACTAGATCCTGATATCACATCTCTCTCTTAATCATAAAAATATAGTTAAAATTGATTAGAGACACATACCTAATAATTTGGAGAAGTATAGGTCTTTAGAAAAATGCCTATGGAGGTTTAGGGTTTGAAAAAATTGAAAAATGAGTGAAAATCCCGTAAAAAATCCCACTTAACAGGTCTTAGATATCACATTTGCGCCCCAGAGTTCACAATTGTGAACCCTCGCAAGTTGAAAACAAGGCAGGACTGGCAGAAGTCACATTTGAGATAAAAAGTTTGCATTTTGAAAATTGGGCATCGCAATTGCGATGAAAAAGTTCATATTTGCGACCACACCAGAAACCATCAATTTGTCCCTGCACGAAAATGAGCATAACTTCCTCATACAATGTTCGAATTCGATGATTATTTTTTCTATGGCTCCATAATTTCGATACATATCTAATGGTCCAATAAAAACTTAATTTGGATCTTACTTGATCATTATGGTATCATTTTTGCTTAAAGAAACTACAATGAAGCATCAAAAAACAAGCGCAACAAAGCCTAAATATATCTGAAATTCACCCAAGCCCTCGGGGCTACAAACCAAACATGCACGTAAGTCTAAAAATATCATACAATCTTGCTCGTATGATCAAATCATCACAATAACATCAAAAACTATGAATTTAACCACAAAACTCATTATTTCTAACTTTTCAACCAGACGTCCAAATCACGTCAAATCAATTTCGATCTCACCAAATTTCACAGATAGTACTTAAATATCATAACAAACTTGTATCGGGATCTGAAACCAAAATATGGATCTGACCACCGAGTTCAAACATTAATTAATTTTTTTATTTCCTTTAAAAACAAGCACAACAATTTTCTTCAAAAATTATTTTCTAAGGCTAGGGACCTAGGAATTCAATTTCGGGCATAGGTCCAAGTCCCATATTTTACCGTGGACCTTCCGGATTGTTGGAACACATATCCTGGTCTATTTACCAAAAATATTTTCCTTCATATTTTCACATAAAAGCTTTCCGGTTTCACGTCCGGACTACGCACACAAGTCGATGCACATAATATAAAGCTTCTCGTGACCTCAAACTATCAAAATGGACGTAATTGCTCAAAATGACCGGTTGAATCGTTATAATATCCATTAATTTTAGTTAATTTTTTTAAATTAATCCTTTGCTAAAATTGTGGATTCACTAGTGTTGCACGATAGTTGATATTTAATAAACTTCAAAACTAATTTTCTCAAATGTAGTAATTTTTTCAAAAGTAATAGCGTACTAATAATCCTTTTCATGAATGCGAATTCGCTTGCATAGCGCCGTTATAACAAAATTAATAAATTTATTCTCGATCGTGCATTCACTTGCGTAGTGTGGCTATGATATCTTATTTTATTCAAAACGCCTTTTATTAATTATGCTGAAAGAGGATATAGGCAAATCATGAAAACTTATAAAATACAATTTGTCCAAAATTAATTCAAGCTATTTTAGTCAATAAAAGGGACCATGCTAGAACCACGGGATTCGGAGAACGTCTTACACCTTCACTCCGGTCAATAGAATTTCTTACCCGGACTTTATTTTTTCAGACCAAATAATAATAGAGTCAAACCTTCCTTTGAATAGGAATTCAAATAAAAAGTGAGTTGGAACACTGAAAAATCAATTTCAAGTGGTGATTATATAAATAAAATAGTTCCTACTCAAGTTTGTAACTTTAATTAGAAAAACTGTTAACTCACAATCCGTAATATATATATATATTTGGAGTAAAAAGAGGCGTGACACCATTTATTAAGTTTTGAATTTAAGCCACTAATTTGCATAAAAACTGATATCAAATTTACCGAAGTTTAGACCTATTGTTCTATCGAGCAATAATAAAAACTTGTAAAATGTGATCACAAGAAGGTACTACGCGATGCCTTGAAAGAGTGTGGTATATCTATCGTACCATCTAAATCATCAATTTCAATCAAATTCCTTTACGGTGAGAGGCTTCCATCACTATAAAAGCTCATGAAGGTAGCATGTTTTTGGCTTAACAGCTAAAGTGGTTAGTCAAGTGTAAGTGCAAAGGAAAACAAGAAATGACTGGACAATTGATAGTTGTCACATCCAGAAATTCTCACCTTCGTGATTTTGATGACGCCTAACATTCCACGCGTTAGGCAAGTCATGTTAATTTAAATAATTTTCCATTTTAAATATTTTAAGTAATTAAACCCATTTAAACCGAGATAAAGCTAAATGAGGTGCGAAAAAGTAAAACAACCAAAAAAGTCTAAGTATAACTGTGGATCTGGAGTCACAAATGCATGAGCTATTCGAAGTTCTACAAATAGGGTCTGAAATAAATACAATTATTTCAAATGAAATAAACAGTAAATAAGGAAAGAGGAAGAGGACTTCAAGGTCTCCGGACGTCAGCTGATCTACCTCGAGTGCCCAATATGCCAATCCGGGCTAATGCACCTCACGTACAGCTGGGACCAGTACCAAAATCTGCACAAGAAGTGTAAATTGTAGTGTGAGTAAAATTGATCCAATGTACTTCGTAAGAGTCGAGCCTAACCTCAACAAGGTAGTGATGAAGCTATGAGAGGATACTCACTTAATTAAACGTTTACAAACGAAGATATATGTGCAACATAACAACAAAATTGAGAGGGGACATGCAAAGGAGAACAAGATACAATAGCTACAACAGGAATGACAAAATAAGACTGTCAAATAAATCATCAAATAATGAAAATAGATAGATATAATGAATAATGACGGCATGATATCACCCATCGTGCTTTTACTCTCAACCTCACCATGACACAATAATAATGGTACGGCATCATCATTCGTTTTATTTCTCTCAACCTCTCCATGAAATGATAAGTACGGCACAACATCACCCTTCGTACTTTTATTCTCTTTCTCAGTATGTATCAATCAATAAATGAAGCAATAAATGACACGATATTACCCTTCGTGCTTTAGCACTCTCCCTTACCATGTATTAATGTCACGACCCAAATTCCATACCCGGTCGTGATGGCGCCTCTCGTGAAGACAAGGTCAGCCAAACACCCCAAATCCTCCTTAAGCAGCTATTAAACATAGATGAATAGAAATACTACTTAATGGCATTTAACTATGAAATTTCATTCCAATACAACCTGACCGGGGTGTCACAAGTCACGAGCATCTAATGAGTAGGGACACTATTATTGGGCCAACAAAATATATATACAAGGTAAAACTGGAACTCAAAGTCGGAAATGTTGTGCCGCGAACGCTGGCGGTCACCTTGCTCAACTACCAAAATATGGCCTTCGGTCCTGTTGATAACCCGCTACCGGGTGAACAATACCTGCAACTGCACGCAAGGTGCAGGGAGTAAAGTGAGTACTTCCAACTCAGTGGTAATAAGAGAGAATAATATCTGAGCGATAGGAAAACACGTATGAGCACACCAAACTGCTATAAAAGACAGAATATGGTGGTCACTTTGCTCAACTACCAAAATATGGCCTTCGGTCCTGCTGATAACCCGCTATCGGGTGAACAATACCTGCAACTACACACAAGGTGCAAGGAGTAAAGTGAGTACTTCCAACTCAGTGGTAATAAGAGAGAATAATATTTGAGAGATAAGAAAACACGTATGAACACACCAAATGGCTATAAAGACAGAACAACCCTTTTTGAGAAAAACTGAAATACTGTGAAAAATCCCTTTAGAAAATCTCAAATCAGTAGAAAATCTCTTTTGAAAGTATGCTTTTTCGACATTTGCAAAGTTAATTTCAACAAGTAGGAAGTAATCAGAAACCTGCCCCTCGGGCTCCGTATCAACCTCTAAGTACAGTATCAACCACGCGGGCTCACTCCCAACTCACAACATACAACATCAGCCTCTCGGGCTCAACACTCCTTAACATATAACTCCAGGTATCTGTCAACGAGGCAAGTAACAATATGTATGCCAATGACATATGAGTGCTAAATGTCGTGCCACGTAGTACAAACAGGAGTGAATGCATGAATGCAGAAATGTAATGCAATGCACATGACATCCGCCACGAAGGACCAATTAACAAAGCAATACTTGCCAACCTTCCTCTGGTCTTTGGAATATTTACTACTCTGCTAGAACAATAATTTGATGCACCTTACCACGCAACCTGTGCCTTTTTCTGATATAGCCCATAACACATTAGTCTAGACAACCTGATATTGGGACAACCAGTCTGCAATCTAATATCTTAACCCAAATTTAACATACCAAGCGAAGAAAGATCCACTCAGACCTCCAGTTACCAACAACTGCTAGACGATGTTGATACACACGACCCACAACCACCGCATGGTCGAATCACGAGAACTTCTAGTCTCCAAGACATATAACGCATGAATCACAGTTCCCGATCCCACACTCCACCGTACGAATACATAACAGACATCAAGTATCCATCCATACCACGAAAGATATTCAAAATTTCCTGCGCCATCAACAAACTCAAATATCCGCAGTCGATCCAACAAGAAAATGTCGCAATACTACTGACGTATCATCAATTTACATTACCTTAATCATCTAAAGATCGATTCTTTACTCACCTATAGTTGTCCGTACTGCTCAAGAATTTAATAATTTCCCATTATGAACTGAACCAGAACACCATTCAGATAAAACATAACTGCTTTTTTCGCTCGCAAAATCACTTCTTTCGGCGAAACAACTGAAGGCTTACTCATCTCTCTCTCCCGACTGCAAGCCAAAGTTTTTCCTCATGAACCGAAAGGATGTCTACGATGTACATCAAGCTATTTTAGGATTGCTGTTGAACGGCTCTTTCTCTCTCTTCTCCCCCCCTCTCTCTCTCTCTTCGAATTCTCCCTCAGGCTAACACCCTCGGCACCACCACCTTCTGGCGAGTCGCCGGAACCATCAGGTAAGTACCTATCTCTCTCTCTCTCTATCTCTCTCTCTCTCGCTGCTCGGAACGTTGTTCTGTCAATAGCCCACAGTGGTCTCTCACGGTGGTCTCTCTTTGTCACCTCCCACACCATCGAGACACACAGCGTCAGGCGCACACCCCCTGCAAATTCCGTCGCCGAAATCTTCCCCATGCGCCGCCACTGCCCACCCACGCGCCGCCACTGCCAGCCACGCGCCGCGCGCGTGAGTGTACTTCCCGTCACTTTTTCCCCCTCCTCCTTTTAGACAGTTTTTCCCCCCACAATTCCGACCAACTTGGTACTCCCGGAATATTCCCCTGGTCACTTTCATTCTCTACTGTTCACTTAGCCACCTCATCTCCTTCTTCTCACTGTTTATTCACAACAGATCTTGTTGCTGTTTAGAGGTATGGAATTCTTGCTTTTCGCTGGAAATTTTTCCGGCAACTCCTGCTCTTTTCTTTCTATTCTCTCCTCTGCTTTTTGTGGGTGTGTTCTCTTTTCTTGGACAGGTGCCTATTTTGCCAGCGAGGATTTCCGGCAAGACACACTACTCCCGGTGACTCCCGTTCAGACTCGCGGCAGGACGCAATAGGACTACACTTTCTGCTAATCTTCAGGAAAACTTGGGCGCATCAAAGCATACTTTCAGGTTTTTCCACCGGGAGTTGGTACCTCCCGCTCTCTTGTTTACTTTGTGCACGTTTTTACGTATTTTAGCTAGCATTTTGACTGTGGTCTATTCTGTTGTTATCTAGTTTGCACCTTTTTTGCGTTTTTCGCAATAGTGCGTGTGTGTGCCACTTTACCCCATAGTCGGTTGGAGGGATAGTGGCCGCGGCGGGGGATGATAGCGTAAGGTCATGTCCTCGGGGGGTGGGGGTGGTAGCGGGAGTGAGTAGGGGAGCAGGCGGTGGTCCTACGGGCAGGGCGGTAGGTAAGGGTGGGAAGAGGGTAGCGGACGCCCATAGAATAAGGATTGGGTCATAGAACATAGGCACTCTGACGGGTAAGTCCATAGAGTTGGCGAAGGTTCTTCAGAAGAAGAGGGTTAATATAGCGTGTGTCCAGAAGACTAGGTGGAAAGGGTCGAAGGCGAGGAATGTAGATGGGTTTAAGTTGTGGTATTCTGGGGTCGTGAGGGGTAAGAATGGAGTGGGCATCTTGGTGGATAGGGACCTAAGGGAGTCCGTGGTCGAGGTTAGGCGAGTGAATGATAGGTTAATGTCTATTAAGCTGGTTATTGGGGGTTGCGTCCTCAACGTCATCAGCGCTTACGCGCCGCAAGCGAGCTTAGACGAGGAGGCTAAGAGGCGCTTTTGGGAGGACTTGGATGATCTGGTGGGTAGTATTCCCCAATCTGAGAAGTTAGTTATTGGAGGGGACTTTAATGGTCATCTTGGGGCTGTTGCTGGTGGCTATGATGAGGTGCACAGTGGCGTCGGCTTTGGGGTCGGGAACGGAGGAGGCACTTCGCTGCTAGATTTCGCCAAGGCTTCCGAGCTTCTGATTGCGAACTCGACATTCCGGAAGAGGGAGGAGCATTTGGTCACCTTCAAGAGTTCGGCGGCGAGGACTCAGATTGATTACATCCTCTTCAGAAGGAGCGATAGGGGCTTTTGCAAGGACTGCAAGGTTATTCCGGGAGAGGCTCTTTCAACTCTTCATAGACTCCTAGTGATGGATGTCGATCTCCGGGTGAAGAGGAAGAGGAGGGGCGCTCGGGGTCAACCGCGGATTAGATGGGGTGCTTTGACTAAGGAGAAGGCACAGGAGTTGGAAAGGAGGTTAGTTGAGGGCGGAGCTTGGAGAAGTTTTGGGGAAGCGGACGCTATGTGGACAGTGACGGCGAACTTGCTTAGGGGGTAGCACGGGACGTGCTCGGGGTAGCCAAGGGATATTCAGGCAGACATCAGGGTGATTGGTGGTGGAACGATGTAGTCAAAGAAAAAGTGGAGGTGAAGAAGGCGGCGTTCGCTAGGTTGGCAGGGAGCACAAGCGAGGAGGAACGGAAAGCGAACAGGATGATTTACAAGGAGGCGAGAAAAGAAGCAAAGATGGCAGTCACAGAAGCTAAAAACGCGGCGTTCGGTCGCATGTATGAGGAACTAGGGGAGAGAGGCAGGGATAAGAAGTTATTCCGGTTAGCTAAAGCAAGGGAAAGGAAGGCACGTGATCTACAGCAAGTTAGGTGTATCAAGGGCGAGGATGGTAGAGTTCTGATGGGGGAATCTCAAATCAAACAGAGGTGGTAGGCATACTTTCGGGACCTACTTAACGAGGAGGGGGATCTTAACAATGAGCTAGGGGAGTTGGGGCATTCAGAGCAGCATAGAGACCTTGGATACTGCAGGCGCATTAGGGTGGAGGAGGTCATGGGGGCTTTGCGTAGGATGAGTAGGGGTCGAGTTACCGGGCCTGACGAGATCCCGGTGGAGTTCTGGAAGTGCATGGGTAAGTCAGGAGGGGAGGGGCTCTCTAGGTTGTTCAATGCGATCTTCAGGACCAAAAGGATGCCGGATGAGTGGAGGTGGAGTACAGTGGTGCCCTTGTACAAGAACAAAGGGGACATCCAGTGCTGCAACAACTATAGGGGTATCAAATTAATAAGTCACACGATGAAGGTTTGGGAGAGGGTGATTGAGGCGCGGGTGAGGGAGGTGGCATATATATCTGGGAACCAGTTCGGTTTCATGCCGAGCCGCTCCACCAGAAAGGCTATCCACCTAGTCAGGCGGCCGGCGGAGAAATTCAGGGATAAGAAGAAGGACCTGCACATGGTGCTTATCGACTTGGAGAAGGCGTATGACAAGGTCCCAAGGGAGGTGCTTTCGAGGTGCTTGGAGGCGAAGAGCGTGCCGGAAGCCTATATCAGAGTAATCAAGGACATGTACAATGGAGCTAAGACTAGGGTTAGACGGTGGGTAGCGAATTAGACCATTTTCCTGTGGTTATGGGGCTCCATCAAGGATCGGCGCTAAGCCCCCTCTTGTTTGTCTTAGTGATAGATGCTCTGACCCGTCATATTCAAGGGGATGTGCCTAGGTGTATGCTTTTTGCTGATGATATAGTATTGATAGACGAGACGAGGGTCGGTGTTAGTGAAAGGTTAGAGGTATGGAGACAGACTCTCGAGTTTAAAGGTTTCAAAATAAGCAGATCTAAGACAGAATACTTGGAGTGCAAGTTTGGCGCCGAGCCGAGTGAGGTAGGCAGGGACGTGATGATTGGTTCTCAGGCTATCACCAAGAGGGACAGTGTCCGTTATCTTGGGTCTGTGATTCAGGGGGCCGGAGAGATTGACGGGGACGTCACCTATCGTATAGGAGCGGGGTGGTCAAAGTGGAGGCTTGCATCAGGGGTCCTGTGTGACAAGAAAGTTCCACACAAACTCAAGGGGAAATTCTATAGAGCCGTGGTTAGACCTGCGATGTTGTATGGGGCGGAGTGCTGGCTCGTGAAGAACTCTCATGTTCAGAGAATGAAGGTTGCGGAGATGAGGATGTTAGGTGGATGTGCGGGCACACCAGGCTAGATAAGATTAAGAATGAAGTTATTCGAGAGAAGGTAGGGGTGGCCCCGGTGTATGAGAAGATGCGAGAAGCGAGGCTGAGGTGGTTCGGGCATGTTCGGAGGAGGGGTCCCGATGCCCCGGTGAGGAGCTGTGAGCGGCTGAGATTGTTGGCGGTCGGCGAGGCAGAGGGAGGCCTAAGAAGCATTGGGGAGAGGTGATTAGGCAGGACATGACTAGAATGCAGGTTTCCGAGGACATGACCCTTGATAGGAGAGTCTGGAGGTCTAGAATCAGGGTTGTAGGGTAGGGGCTCCTAGAGTTCTTCGTACGCCTCAACCGGGGTTGGGTGTGGGCCAGCAGGGATACCCATAGATGATTTGTGTTTTAGCTTATGTCCCCCCAATGGTTGTTAGTTATGGTAGTTACTGTATGATACTATTGCATGCGATTGTATTTATGTTTCTATGTTTAGATAATTATTTACGCTATTTCTGCGCGAGTTACTAATGCTCTATTGTTTTTGTTTTTGTCTTTGTTTTTGTTTTACAGCTGTTTTTCCTTTTATCCTATGCGCCGAGGGTCGATTGGAAACAGCCTCTCTGCCCTTTCGGGTAGGGGTAAGGCTCGTCTACATATTACCCTCCCCAGACCCCACCTGGTGGGAGTATACTGGTAGTTGTGGTTGTTGTTGTATGAACTGATCCAAAACCTTGAACACGCAAATCTCAATTCTCCATATCATAACACATATTCCATACCACACCAGGATAACATGAGGACTTCTATCTCTCTCATGTGCCACAGACATAGACGCACTCAACTAGTCAAGAAACTTTCATGATCCCATATAGGAGAAAAAATTATTACACACTCCATGCTTCGAATACCCATAGGAAACATACCCATCTTCAAACCACGGTAAAACACATCAAGAACTCTTTCTCCCAATTCCATTGCAAAAGCTAAACTGCCAGGACCGAATCATTCTACCCAAACCAAGTTAAGCGAACTGCCAGCACATAAAAGCTTTGCTGCACAATACCTGTAAGGCTCATTGCCTCAAACACATACAAGAATTAATCATACTCTTACCGTACCGATTCGGTTCATTATCATGCTATTCCATTTATCCAATCTCCTTCCTGATTCATCATTAATTAATATTCTCCCTTGCTGTAGCACCAAAATACCTCAACCTAGGTTACCATACGAGACTCGGACATAAAACCATACTGTCTAAGACCCATAGGCCATTGAATACCCTCTCAAATGTTTCCTAGAAATACCACATTCCAGAATGCTTTACTTTGAAGAACTTCTTGCGATCCTGAATTCGTTACCATTACCTTCCAAATACGGATACATAAAATCCCAGGGTTAATATAACATACCACAAGTCTTGATCTTTTCTAATGAAAACACAGTCTCTAGCCATATACACAAACTTAAGACACCTGATTGTTACATGCAAACTCTTGAACATAGTAAAACCTTTCTCAAGAGTCATTCACTCTTATTCAGCTGTAATTTACCTGCCCTAAATGAATGGAACCACTCGTGCCTTATTAGTACTCAGACATCACAGAACATGATTTGATACAGATACAACAACTATCTTTCTTCTCTATACATTGGGCATTCTTTATCAACAACAGCTCAAAAACATCCTAGTATTTTCTCACATTTACGAAAGCACCATATAACCTTTGTAGAAATTTTCCTTCACACGTGCCATCCTCGACTCAATTTCTGTAACCAGAACTGATCCTCCATCATACCTCAAAACAGAACCAGCGTAGGACATAACCATGCAATCAGCTGCCCAATAGCAACCTCCCTAACTTGGCTCGAAGCCATATATTAAGGCACTCTTAACAACTCATAACACTTTTATTCTAATGATGCCACAATGAGATTAAACTCAAATCATTTACAAGTTTTGTGAATACACAGATAATCTAGCACTGACATTCTCTGCAAACTTCGCATTCATTTCCACATCAGCTGAGTCCACTTCTTAAGCGTCCAAATTCTTCAAAATACAACATATACCCTTCAACTACACATGAGATATTTTACATACACATAAGGATCATACCGCTCAAAACCCTCCGCAGGAGATAACCCACCTGCTTCGCCTCATTTCAATATTTCCACATACCTTCCACCATCATATACGTAATACACAACCATTTAGTCTTTCTGAGTCTGAACTCATACCGCCACATGAAATGTACACTTTCCAACTACGAGACATGAAAAATATTCTTCACGCTCCCATGCCTCGGGCTACACAACATATTGCAATAGGAAACAAACACTTAACAGCTCATCTATTATCCATCAGACTTCTTCGTCACTACCAAAATTATATAGATACACCTCGCAGTACTAACATATCCATGTGGATATACAGCCGCCATTCCGGCTAATAAGAACAACACTGAACATGTAAGTTCAAAACACTTGCTCACACAATCAACACCTTGGTGCTTGAGCCATTGGCAAATATCTGGTCTCAAGTCCTCGAGACTGGCCCAACATGAACTCACGGAGATTACCTCTTGCCCTCGATCAAGGAATCACAAGCCATCAAGGCACATATACTACTGAGCGCTCACGTGTGCATACAGACGTGTGGAATGAATTTTTCAAAAGTTATCTCAAACTGAATCAAGTACGCACGATAAGAATTCCAAGAATGGGAAGTTTTCCTAAAGGTTCTGCAGCCTCTCGAGGGTAAATACAGACATCTCTGTACCGATACGTGAGACTCTACTAACCCTGGTCATGCCTCATGAGACCTAGTAACCTAGGCTCTGATAGAAACTTGTCACGACCCAAATTCCATACCCGGTCATGATGGCGCCTCTCGTATAGACAAGGCAAGCCAACAACCCCAACTCCTCCTTAAGCAGCTATTAAACATAGATGAATAGAAATACTACTTAATGGCATTTAACCATGAAATTTCATTCCAATACAACTCGACCGGGATGTCACAAGTCACGAGCATATAATGAGTAGGGACACTACTATTGGGCCAACAAAATATATATACAAGGTAAAATTGGAACTTAAAGTCGGAAATGCGGTGCCGCGAACGCTGGCGGTTACCTTACTCAACTACCAACATATGGCCTTCGGTCCTGCTGATAACCCGCTGCCGGGTGAACAACACCTGCAACTGCACGCAAGGTGCAAGGAGTAAAGTGATTACTTCCAACTCAGTGGTAATAAGAGAGAATAATATCTGAGCGATAAGAGAACACGTATGAGCACACCAAATAGCTATAAAAGACAGAACAACCCTTTTTGAGAAAACCCGAAATACTGTGAAAAATCCCTTTAGAAAATGTTAAATTAGTTCAAAATCTCCTTTGAAAGTATGCTTTTTCGATAGTTGCAAAGTTAATTTCAACAAGTAGGAAGTAATCAGAAACATTCCCCTCGGGCTCCGTATCAACCTCTCAGTACAGTATCAGCTACGCGGGCTCACTCCCAACTCACAGCATACAACATCAGCCTCTCGGGCTTAGCACTCCTTAACATATAACACCAGGGTATCTGTCAATAAGGCAAGTAACAGTATGTATGACAATGATATAAGGGTACTAAATGTCGTGCCACGTAGTACAAACAGGAGTGAATGCATGAATGCAGGAATGCAATGCAATGCACATGAACGTTACGGCGCGTAGCCCGATCCATAGGTACCCTGCGCTCACTGGGGGTGTGTACAGACTCCGGAGGTGCACCTACATCCCAAGCACAATAATACTGTGGCGTGTAGTCCGATCCATATAATATACTACTGCGACGTGCAGTCCGATCCATACAATATGCTACTACGGCGTGCAATGCGATCCATGCAATATGCTACTGCGGCGTGCAGTCCGATCAATACATGTATATGCACATGCACACATAACACTCGAGGCCTGCAAGCCTCCTTACATCATCTTCATGCCCTCACATATGGCCCTCAGCCTCAATCAGTGGAAAATAGTCAAAAGCCCCTCAGGCATCCGTAAAACATTTATACTCAGCTCAAATGATAGTTCAAATATCGTTTAAAACTCCAAGTTTGAGTAAAACATAGTTGAGTTCATAAAATAGTGTAAATTACACGGACTGAGTTCAAATAGTATTTCAAATAGTGAGGAAAACAGTAATGATAGCTAACAAAGAGTTAAAACAATTGGCAATAAGCCCCAAGTATGGTAATGAGCCCAAGTCATAATGATAACAACAATACAATTGCAGATACGTGGTAAAAACCAACAACCAAGACGGACCAAGTCACGATCCCCAACAGTGCTCTACCCCACACTCAGGTCCAGCGTGCAAGTCACAAAAATACAGCACTAAGATGTGAAAATCTGGGGTTTCAAACCCTCAGGATATCATTCCCAAGTATTCTCACCTCTAACCGGCAAAATCTCAAGCTCGTGATGCCTTTGCCCCTCAAATCGGCCTCCACACGCGTTGAATCTAGCCAAAAATAGAGCGAATACATCAAAATATGCAAATGGGACAATACCCAATCGAAAACAGTCGAATTATAGCAAGAACCTCGAAACTAGCAAAACCCGAGCCCCTGGCCCGCTTCTCAAAAATTACAAAACTTACATTTTCGGAATCCTCGTCTCGTCACGAGTTCATAAATACCAAGAACTCCCAAATCCTAGTTCAAATGACCTACCATCCCAATTTGAAATATTAAAAACTCAAGCCCTAGTTTCTTCAATTTCATACCCAAATTAAGAGAATTAATGGATGATTCTTTGATTAAATAATGTTTTGAATCCATAAAACTTACCTCCAATCAATGCTCTCCGAATTCCTCTTCAATTGTTCTCAAGAAGATCCCAAAATGCTCAACATTGGAAAAACATACATAACCCTCGCGGATGAAAAAGGATAATTTAACCCTTCTGCCCAGCTCGATTTCCTCTTCTGCGGATCCACTACCGCCTTTGCGACTTCCGCCTATGCGGTCAACGACCACTTTCGCGGTCCTTACACTTGGGGCAGTTTTCCGCTTCTGTGATGCCTGGCTCGCATCCGCGAGACCGCATACGTGGTCCTCTTTCCGCTCCTACGGAACCTGGAAAGGCCAAGGATTCCGCTTCTGCGCATCCTCCATCCGCTTCGGCGAGACCGCTTATGCGGACTCTTGTCCGCTTCTGCGGAAATGACAGAACCAGAAATTCCAAAACATACAACAAACTCCAAACTCTCCGTTTAACCACCTGAACTCACCCCGAGGCCCCCGCGACCTCAACCAAAAGCACCAACCCATTCTAAAATATTATTCAAACTTGATCCAATCATCGAAACATATCCATTAACACAAAATCATCAAATCTCGATGGATTCAAGTCTTAATTTTCATAAAACTTTCGAAACTCATATTCAATCAAACACCCGATCAAACGACGTCTGAATGACCTAACAATTTGCAGACATATCCAAAACCACCTAACAAATCTACTACAACTCTCAAAATTTCATTCCGACCCTCAGATCAAAATCTCACCTATTAACCGGAATCCGCCAAAATTCAAACTTCGCAAATTCAAGCCTAATTCTACACTGGACCTCCAAATTCAATTCTGATCACCCTCCTAAGTTATAAATCACCTTCCGAAGCTAACCGAACCACCTGAATTCACATCCAAGCCCTCTAACCACATAGTCAACTTTCGGTTGACTTTTCTAATATAAGCTTCCTTCTAAGAGGCTATGTGCCTTATTTTCAACCAAAACCAATTCAATTACACCTGATCAAATCTAATACTGATATTGAAACATGAAGCAACGAAATAAAGGGGAAACAGAGCAGTAACACAGAAGAAGACGGGTCGGGTCGTCACAATTAATGAATATAAAAAATTGAGAGATAGATAATACAATAATAAACCTTATGTAAATAATGGTTCCAAGATTCCAAACATCAACTTCCAAAAAATACTCAACCAACAGAATTAATTCACAAATACAGGAAGAATGATCAAGTAAATAATAAACTACTCTAAGCATGGATATCATATTTAAATAAGGCAATAAATAACAAGGAAACAAGTCTCACCCTCATGGTATAACCTAACAACAATGCATAAGTACTTGTCATCTAACATATACGTTTACCCAAACATTTAAACATGTAGCAAATAGGAAAGCAAGTTCTAATCCCTTAGGTCAAGGTTAACCACGATACTTACCTCACTCCACAGTCAACTCAGAGCTCTACCGGGGCCTTTCCTCTAGAATCTGCCTCCAAACCAATTCTATCTAACTATAATTGACTCGATAACATCAAATAATACTAAAGGAATCGGTTACATTACATAGAGTTAGGATTTTTATACTTTTCCCAAAAAGATAAAAAAAAAAAGTCAACCCCGGGTCTGCATTGTCAAACCTGAGATTCAAACAAAAACCCATTTACCCATTCACCCTCAAGCTCGATTATGTAATTAGTTTTAAAATCTGACCAAGAGTTGAGGTCTAAATCCCGAATTTGGAAGAACCCTCAATTCTTCCCAAATCCCTAGTTTTCTACCATGCAAGAACAAAGATTAAGGCTAGAAATTAGTTGGTGATGTTAGAAATGGGAGAAAATGGGCTAAAATATACTAACCTATGAATTGACGTTTATATTTCTCCTCCAAATCGCCTCTAGTTCGAGCTTTAATGGAAAGGTTATGAAAAATGGGTGAAATCCCGTTAAATCACTAGCGTCAGACCTTCTTCGCATTCGTGAAGGACCTATCATGTTCGTGATGCATAGCGGCCAAATTGTCCTTTGCGTTCACGAAATATTCCACGTGTTCTTGATGGTCTCTCCCCTTGGCCATCATGTAAACGACCTTGTGGCTGCTTTCGCGATGAACATAAGACCAACCTTCCTAGAGTGCCACAACCTATGAATGCACATGTGGGTAGTCGCGTTCGCGAAGGTTAAATGTAACGACCCGACTGGTCATTTTGATCATTTACACTTCACTCAATATTTGGGGCCACGAGTAGCTCCTATGATGTATTAGGACTTGTGTGAAAAATTTAGGTTCATTCCGAGTTGATTTGATATGTTTCTGCGTGAGTTTTTGAAAGTCGAAAGTTCAAAAGTTCATGAAGTTTGATTTGAAGTGCATTTCGTCGTTTCGATATTTTTATGTCTATTTTGAGGCCTCGAGTTGGTCCGTATTATGATATGAAACTTTTTGGTACGTTAAGATAGGGTCCCGGAGGGCTCAGGTGAGTTTCGAATAGGTTTGGGTTGTGTTGTGCTCGTTTTTCTTATGTTTCGACATCATTTCTTCAAGCATAAATGGTACCACATTGAACAAAATGAGCTCTAACTTCTATTTTTATTGAATCATTAGATCCATATCGTAATTACGGATCCATATAAAAAGAATTGTCAAATTTGGACATCGTATGAGGATTTTATGGTCATTTTACTAAGAATTGGGTTGCCAGATTTTTCAGAGTAATTATGAAATTGTCATTGCTACGTATTTAAAATTCCTGCACTATTTTCAAATATTAAAACCAACATATCTCCTTCAATATAAGGTAAAATGGAGTGATTCAAGAATCTGTATTGACTAGAATTTCACAAAGAATCCATTGGAGGTATCAATAGTGAGTTTCGAGATTTTTTGGCACAAAAAGCGAGGTATAACAATGTTAAAATGAGGTTTTATGTATTTATCATATTTTGAGTAGGGGAGCTTGGAATTGGGAAATTTTCGAGGTGTTTTTCAGAATATGAATTGGGGTAAGTATTCTCTACTCGATTTTGGCTATATTTCATAAATCTATCTTCAATTTTAGCTTTCAGTTGATAAATGTTAAAGAAGAAATTGGGGGTTTTGGCCTAGAGTTTAATAATATGAATTTTTGAGTTTTGGACACCGACTCAAAATCAGATTAGAGTGAAACTAGTATGGTTGAACTTGTAATTGAATGGATTAACGGATTTTGTGAGTTTTGTCGGGTTCCTAGGTTCGGGCCCAGATTGGGTTTTTTGACCAGTTTTGGGCTTTTAATTAAAGATTCGGCCTTTCCCGGTTGGAATTGGTTCCTTTAGCACTGTTGATGTATTTGAGTTATTTTTGATAAGTTTCGAGCCATTTAGAGGACGAAACGCACGTGATGAAATTGGCTTGTTTAAGATAAGTAACTCTTCTAAGCTTAGTGCTGAGGGCATAAAACCTCGAACTTCGTGTTACGTATTGGTATTGAGGTGATGCACATGCTAGGTGACGGTAGTGTGGGCATGTACCCTATTAGATGGGACTCTATTGTCCTAATGGCCCTGTATAGTGGCCCTATTTTGTTGATATTTGTGTTTTCATCATGTGATAAAGTAATTGAGCTGTCAACAATGCTAAATATCATGTTTCGGCTTTATGATGATATTGTTTGAACCCATAGTGGTTATTTGTTGCTGTCATCTCGCTAATTTTTATTGATATTTTGTACTCAATCACATTCAGGCATTCATATCATATCTCAGTCTCAATTGTTCTTGTTGATGCATCATATCATTGTTGTCGGGCTAGTTTCATGATATTATTAGCCCATGAGCGAGACTGGAGAGAGTGATGGTTGAGTGTGGCCGAGGTCCTGATTGTGAGGATATAAATAGATATATGGATCGGGCTACACGCTGCAACGATATATGGATCTGGTTGCATGCCACAATGATATATGGATTGGGCTGCACGCCGCATCGATATGCACTTGGGCTGTAGGAGCCCCTTCGGAGTCTGTACACCCCTAGTGAGCATAGTCGACTATATATATATATATATATATATATATATATATATATATATATATATATATGGATTGGGTTCCAAATCGCAACAGTTATTATATAGCGCTGAGTGATTTAGTGTGCTAAGTGTTGAGCTTAGTAAGAGAGGATGCAAGGTAATGAGATTGAGTACTCTGAGAGTGTGAGTATATGTTTCGTCTCTAAGATACAAGACATTCACATATATACATGATATAAAAGCATAGAGATGCATTCTTCCTCATGCTATATAGTATCACATCATTCATGACTTATTATATATGTTGATTTGTATGTATGGAGATGCATTTTATACTTGTGTTGACACCCAATTTTTTAAATATTTTTATAGGTAAATTACCTTTCAAAATAGCATGTATATGCATATATAAGCATTTTTCAAGGCTACATTATTTTTTAAGTTATAAAAAAAAGGTTTTCAAATCAATTTATTGCCCTATTCTGTCAAGAAAAACTCAATAATTATCCCCAAAGTTATCATTTTTTGTGATTCATTTATTGGATTCTTATATTTGTACTAAAAGATAGCTAACATAATTTTTGCACATTTTTATAAATTTATTTAGTATTTTTAAAACTAAATTGCATATAATTACAATATTAGCCTATTTTAAGATTTAACTGCGTTTATAATTATAAAATCGATTTCAGTATTTTTTTATTTAGTATTTATAAATTATTAACTAGCTTAGTACCATTAATTTATTTTCAAAAATTAATTTACTATTTTTTATAGTTTTAAAAGGGAAAAACTGGCTATTTGAATACAACCCAATTGATTTCAATTTTAGCCTAAAGTTTGGCCTATGTAAACCCAATCCCCAACCCAAATTAAACCAACCCAATATCCAAGCCCAATCCTAGTTTACCCAATCCACATCTCGTTTAAATGACCTGCCCGGCTTCCTGTTTAATCCAGGTCGTTGATCAAATGATCAACGGTGACATGTCAACCTTACCATTTTTAATTACCCATTACGCCCCCAAACCCTACTCATTTGGCATCACCATCCGCCTTTGAAACCCCCTCCCCCCATTCTCTCAAACTCTCTCGAAGCGTCTCAAACCCTAGTCGCCTCCCACCACTTCCGCCTTAAAAGCCACAAGAATCCATGGCTTCCAAGGCTATGGAAATCCTATACTCGTCTCTTATGTATCCTATATGCATGGTGTTTTAAGATTCAATCATGAGCACCACGAAGTTTGGTCCAAGCTTCATTTGATTCAAGTTCTACAACCATCCCCGGCCTTGCTCCGGTGTGCCATGGGTGTTCGAGCCTGATTTTGACTCCCCCGACTTAGATTAGTGACATTCCCAAGCCTTTCTCACTATTGGGGTTATTCTAAAATCCTAACCCTTCGAGGTTTTTTTGATTCCCTTATATCCGTTGTATATATGTGTTTTCTCTAAGCTCATAAGCATTTTTCTCAAAGACCTTTCAAAACTACACCTTTCAAACTTTCATCTTTTCTGATCTAGGGTTTCGTCAAGTTGTCCTTTAAAATTACTTTGATCTTTAGCATGTTTTACTGGATTTCTTATATGTATTTCCTATGTGTTTCTTCTACTGTATTTCTTGTGGTATTTCTTCTAATGTGTTTCATCTTTGTGTTCTTCTATTATGCTACTGTATTTCTTATGTAATATCTCCTACTGCATTTTTATGTTGTTTCTCCTATTTTGATTCTTATATTGAAAGATGCATGTCAAAATCTCAATTTCTTTCTAAGGTTTCGAAGGTTATTTCGTCAATATTTTTTGCCTTGATTACTTTCCCTCTCATCTCTGTACTCAGTTGATGGTAGAAACCCTAGAATTTGGGGTTCTTCCAACTTTGGAAACCATTGGTTGTTTGATTTGTTTGAACTGATTTTTCCAAACCCTATCTCTCTCAGACCTACTTCGAGTCTCCAAACTGAGTTTTGGAATCCTCGTTTTTCATACGATTATGAATTTTTCTAAACTCTTTTACACTGGATCCTTTGTATGCTATTAGATGCTACTTCTCTTCTACATTACTAACCTATGTGACAACCATGCTTCTGTGGTCTATTTTCTACTAATTTCACATGCTTGACATGTTTGTATGCTCTTTATATGTGATGAAATTCCCTCTAAAATGGCTTCCAAATTTATGATTAGTTCAGACTTCCTTCTGAATACGTCTGTTTGATTTTCTTTCCTTGTTTGCTGATTTTCCCAATGACTCGACTTAAGGTAAAACCTTTCTTAGTCTTTCTCACTTGGTTCATTCAGGAACCAATAATTACAAAATCTCTGACCTTCGATTTAGTGGCTACTAATTGATTTTCTTACCTTATTGGTGCAACCGTGTATCTCAAAATTCTGTCCTTAAGTAACTTTTATGTATTTACCCCTAATTGCCTAATTTGCACAAAAGCAGCTTGTTGATTTCTTTCCTTAAATAACTTTAACCATTTGATCTTAATTCCTTAATTAAAGAAGTCTTGTGTGATTGATTCTTAATTGATATTCTATTCCTTAACTATATTCTTACCTTATTTCTACCTGATTTTCACACTATAAAGGGATGACTCTTTCAAAAACTCAACACACTTTCACAATCCTTCTGAACTCATACTCCCACACAATATTATTCTCTCTTCTTGTCTGCACCGTGTCCTATTTACAAAACCTAATGCTTTTCTCTATTTATTTCTTTGAAACTGGTATGTCCTGATTTAAGCTTCAGCATCACAACAATGTAGTTATTTACGGTTTGTGTATCCATGTCAATTCACTATTTTGTAAAGTTCAATATTTAAATTAGCATGCTGATTTCTTTCTGCATGTTTCTCCTATGAATCCCTACTCCCCACCCCCTTATGTGCTTGAGCTATGGTTTAAGATAGGGCAATATGTAAGTTATTTTCCATGAATTAAACTTGATCCTTTGGGATCCCAGCCTCTAAACAATATGTTTTAACATGCTTATGGGTATGCTAGCACTCCCTATTGCTGGGTATACCCACAGCCTGTTCTTGCCTCTTCCAATTTCCCTATTACCCCTGTACCCCTATGTGTATTTATTTATAACTGTTTCCCTTTCCCCTCTCATAATTCTAATTCAACACTTGCACTCTTTCCCAGTCTTTAAGTTGTGTCCCCCTCTTGTGAGCCTTGCCTTGGGACCTTGAGTTCCTTCTAAACTTAGACACTTGAGGGCTGGCCTTTCCACACTTCACTTGTCTTAATATTATAATGCATTTGGGTGTGATCATTGATCGGAGTCCTTTTCGATGCTCTCAGGGAACTTTGACACATCCAAATGGGGGAAAGGCTTTGGATCATGATCTTTGGAGTTGGTTTACCTCATATTTCAGACATGAAGCCTGAATCATGCTATCCTTGGTTGTACTTTTTAATTTCTGATGTATTTCTTTTACTGTATTCTGGGCTATAATATTTTTGTAATAAACTCTTGGGGATGGCTAGTGAAAAGGGGAGGGATAACTATGTATGCAAAGGGTAGATATCCTGCCTATATGTATTTCTACAATTTTGTATTCTCATATAGATATCATGCGTATAGGCATTTATGAAATTCTGCATTCTCATATAGATATCCTGCCTATAGGTATCTTCTGAAATTCCGCATTCTCATATAGATATCCCGCCTATAGGTACCTTCTGAAATTCTACATTCTCATATAGATATCATGCCTGTAGGTATTTCTGAAATTATGCATTCTCATGTAGACATCCTGCTTATAGATACCTTCTGACTTCTGCATTTTGTGATATAGATATCCTGCCTATAGGTATTTATGAAATTCTGTATCTCTCGTATAAATATCCTACCCATATGTATTTCTGAAATTCTACATTCTCACATAGATATCATGCTTATAAGTTTTTTGCACTTTTACCATGTATCAAAAGGATTTAAAATCAACAACGCTTAGAAAGCATGTATATATGAGCAATCAATCAAGTATGAATCGCTTCATTCGCTTTTAATTCTAAAACCAGTGATAACGACGTATCATCATTTGCAAAACTTATAACCTTTTGCTAAAAACTTTCTTTTCTTTAATAATCTAGAAACCCTTCTTGGTCAGTATGTATTAAGTTAACTTCATTATTTTTTGAAATCAGTAGATATAATGCCTATAGGATCCTCGTCTAACACTTAGGCAAGCCTTAGGATAAAATTATAAACTGAATCATTTTTATTAGCTACAACCAGCAGGCATGCTTGATTCAGGCTTCTTATCTAAACTAAATAAATCAATCTGCCTCAACCTTTAGGTTTTAATCAGACCCTAAACAGTATGTGCAAGTCATGCTAAATTATGTGATTCTCTGCCAAATGAGGTGTATCTGAGCCTTTTACTTGTTATGCGTTTCCCCCAACTTGCAATAAGTGTTTTGTATGTCGCTTTAGAATTTTGCCTTTTACAACTACAAATAAGCTAATCTCCCTTCCCCTTAGGATTAGTAGTCCTAAATTCCTTCACTACTGATTGGATTGGGATGGGTAGTAGCATGCAATAAGTAAACGAGACAATTCCACGCTAATACCTTAACGGGGAGGGGGAGGGTAGATATGGATATGATGAACATGCGATTACATCACGTGTATCCCTCACTGGGGAGTGATACCAGATATTGTGTGGAGTGATCCATATTATTAATAAACCTAGGACACCTTTCCCTTTGTTTCTTTGCTTATTAAAATTTTCCCAACTATTTCTTTTATGAAAAAATCAGCTTTCTTTAGCCCTTTCCAACTTTGTTTATTTGTAACCATTATGTGAAAATCACCTCTTACTTGGAATTTTACTTGCCTGCGTGTTATTTGCACCTAAAGTCACAACAAAAATTTGGCCAGGAACCACACTAGTAGATCTTGAGGCGTGCCTAACACCTTTCTCTTGGGATAATTTCAAGCCTTTACCCAATCTCTGGTTGCTCAAATCAAACCCTTCTTAGTGTCTTAATGCACTTAAAACATTAGGTAGCGACTATTCAATTCAAAACCCAACTCCCAAAAGGGAACGAGTTGTCCTCCAAAAGGTTATAAACCAGATTTCATGAGAAAATGGGGGTGCGACAGCATGGCAACTCTACTGGGGATATCTTTTACGCTTTCACCATTTCAGGATATTATTGTGACTTTACGCTTTTTTATACGTCTATATTTGCTTAATGCCTTTAAATATTTAATTCCCTATTCTACAACAAAACTGACTTGGCTCTTTGTTTATTTTCTTTATTTCTTTTATCACTTTCCTTTACTGCTTTCCTTTATTACTGTTTCAAATTATGAGGAATTGTTGTAATTATTAGTCTTATAACGTGTAAATACATGACAACCTGTTTTAGTTATTGCATAAGCATGTTTTCAACATCACATTCCACTCATGCCAAACAAAATACCACAAAACACTTATAATGAGTGGTTGCACTCTTACGATATTATCACCCCCTAAATCTGGCAAAGGCATATTTGCGGTAAAACCAATCGATCAACGGTGTAGTCAACGGTTCTATGCCTTTCGCTCTTGAGTTTTCCGCTCAAGGGTACTAGTATAATACCCCATAGAAACCTTACTCTATTTAATTGTGCATTTGCCATGGTCAAACCTAGCCGAGTCAGTTATGTTGTCCGCATAATGACTCTTTAATATAACCTTGTGCAAAATCCACTGGGTTTTCCAAAAATCCAAACGGACACTACCATGTTTTGTGCATTCATTTGGAGAACTAAATGCTTTTATGACAATTATTGATATTTAATAGTTGAGTCTCGAGGGGGTAAGGGCCTAACCCTTCTGTCTTGCAGAAACATGAGGCACGAAGTCTCCAGATTCGGCATGGTCACCAACATTCACCCAAAATTTCTAAGCTGTTGGGAGGATCTTCATTCCAGTGATCAGAATCTTGTCCAGAAATTCTTAGGAAATCTACGTTCTCTCTTGGAAATCGAACCCAACAATAAGATCATAGAAGCTGCTACTTTGTTCTTGGATTGTGATAGGTTTGTATTCCGTTACGGGGATATTTAGATGACACCCCTGCTAAGGGAAATAGGAGGATTGGCTGGTTTACCGTGGGAAACTCTAGGTCTGTTAATGCCAGAGAATTGCAAGGGTAGAGGTTTTCTCAAAATGATGGGTTTCAAGAAGAATCTAGACTTGACATGTTTGAAAGAGTAGTACATTCCTTCAATTATTTGTACGAGAGGTACGGTTACATCAAATTTTACCATACTTATCTTGATGGGTTCGGCCTTACATCATTGGGGCATATTCACCGAAGGGTCTTTGTCTTCATGTTCTACTTATTGGGGATGATAGTGTTTACAATGAAGAAAGCAAAGATCCATACCAGACTAGCTATGGTCACCAAAACGTTAATGGAGGGAATTGGTGGGCAACCATTTAGCATAGTGCCCATGATCATTTCAGAGATATACCAAGCCTTGGGAAGTGTCAACAAGGAGCTAAACACTTCGAGGACTGTAATTTGCTACTCCAGCTCTAGCTCATGGAGAATCTCCAAAAAGGTGAGTACCGACAAGAGATTCAGCGTAGGGATTAGGATGATCATATAGCCTTCCATTATCCAAGGTGGATGAATTACATGCCCAGCATGTTTTCTCAGCCGGAAAATGCTTGAGTGGTTCCCTACTGAAGAATCATCGTCCGATCCAGGGATGCACAATATTTGATACTGATCGGTTTGAGAGGAATCAACCCTTATGTCCCTCTCCAGTTTATGAGACAGGCTGGTAGGAAGCGGATTATACCAAGGGTCGATATGATGAGTCATTTTCGAGCCGACTTTCATGATAATAATAGCCCTTACAAGTGTCATGCTCAGCATATGTGGCACTAAAATCATCGTGGGGAGGGATACCATCGAGTCAGATAGGTACCACGCCGGTTGTGCTCCATACTATTCAGGCTGGCTGGAGGATAATCATAACGATCTAGGTCAGCCCGGGTTTGTTCGAGGCCAAAATATCATAGATGAAAGGGTCGAGGCACAGGCCAAACACAATCAACTACGAAAGAGGATTCGGGAATGTGAAAGCAAGCAACGTTAGATACAAGAAGCTAACCAAAGCTGATTGAAGAGTGGAAAGACATGGATGTCGGTGCCAACAATCGACTAGGATACTTAGTAGGGCTGGAAATGAAGTTTCTCAAAAGAATTGAGGATTGCCAGAATGCTGAAGGAAACGAGGGCGGACACCTATCCAGAGCCTACCTGTTGTTGGGACTTCGTGAGTTAGTGAAGTTGTTCGAGGGAGCCAACGATACCGATTATGGGGAAAGACCTTCTGGGACCAAATAGATAGTAGTTTTCCTTTCTTTCGCTTCATGAAATGTAATAAGGCAATGGCAACTAGTGACATTTCCTGTTATTTAGTATCATTTTGGGATTCGTCTACTTTTATCAATAAAATTAGGCATTTAGCATTCTAAGTTCTCCAAATCAATTTGTCACTAGGCCTACCTCAGGCACAAAGAGATTCCCCAAATTAGGACACAATTTATATTCTTGCACTATGTGTTTAAATATCGCAACATTATTCTATAATCCTCACTAACTTGTTACCTTTTTGTTTTTTATTCTTTTGTTTTATTCCCCTCCCCACAGGTAAGTTCATGCACTCTGGCATCATCATCATCATATTCCACAAGATCCAATGGCCCTCCACCCACTTCACCTCCTAGTCCCATTGGAAACATGAACAAAGGAAAGGTGGAAGATTTGAGAAACACCAAAAAGGAAAACTCAACTAAACGGGTAGAGGTCACTCATGGTACTCGGGTTTCCAAAGAAAGTGCGTCCCAACTAGAGCAAAAACTGTTGAAATTTTAGGAGGAACTTGATCAGGTCCAGAATCTAGCAAATTTTTCATTTTCACTCACCACTCCAGACACTAATTTCCCAAACACTCAGAATCCCACACCTCCACAAAATATCCTAAATCTACAAAACCATCCGGCTCCTCACCACCACTTCAATACTTGCCACACTTTTAACAGTACTCTACTGCTCCTCCCAGAACCTTTGAACTCCACAAATTACCACTTCCAGACTCATCATAACACCTCTATCTACATGGAGACCATTCCACACTCCACCCAACCCATCTCAAGCACACCCGAGTCTGATGATACAGACTCACTCATCAGGAACCTGACTGTAGATCATAAAATGTTGACTAGCCGAATTCAGTGCGTTGAAGGAAGTAAGGGGATTGAAGGGTTGAACTACGAAGATCTTTGCATACAACCCGATGTCCAACTGCCCGAGGGGTACAAACCTCCTTAGTTTAAGATGTTTGATGGTACAGGGGATCCAAGAGTTCATTTGAGAACATGCTATGACAAGCTGGTCGGAGTAGGGAAAGATGAGAGGATCTGCATGAAACTTTTCATGAGGAATATGAAAAGAGATGCTCTGTCTTGGTACATTAGCCAAGACCCAAATAAATTGTAGAACTGGGTGAGTATGACGTCCAACTTTATGGAAAAGATTAGGTTCAACACAAAAAATGCACCAGATGTGTTCTACATTTAGAGCCTAAGAAAAATCCCACAGAAACATTCCGCAATTATGCCACTCACCAGATATCAGAAGCTGCTAAGGTCAGACCTGCTTTAGAGGAAGAACAAATGAACAAGTTTTTTCAGGCTTAGGACCCGCAATACTATGAAAGGCTGAAGCTGATCAAGAATCATAAATTTTTTGACATCATCAAGCTGGGAGAAAGGATCGAGGAAGTCATAAAAAATGGTATGGTTACAATCTTTAAAGCTTTGCAAGCAACCAATAAGGCTTTACAGTCTGGTGGTACGTCCAAGAAAAAGGACGTAGATGCCATAATGGTTGCACAGAGAACCAAATCCCCTATCAAATACTAAACCTATCCAATGCCTCCCCTCACATATCAGACTACTCCCAATTACCAAACACCCTCACCCTCTTACCAAACTCCACCACCAACTTATCAATCATCTCCACCTTCCACATATCAACCTACCTTACCAAGATTTTCCCAACCTCCACATGTCTACCAAGACTATAATTCTCGATGTCGCATTATTAATCACCTCCCGCACGCCAAAACTTTCCTAGACCTCGAAGAAAGTTCGAATACAAACCTCCCAAACATTATACTGCCATTGCTGAACCAATTGACCAGTTGTACGAAAGGCTCAAAGTTGCTGGTTATGTCACCCCTATCCCTGCTATGAACCCTGATAACCCCTCTCAATAGGTCAATCCAAATAAATCTTGTGCGTACCATTCTGGCATGAAAAAACATACCATTGATGAATGCCGCCCTCTGAAAGATAAAATCCAGACTTTGATTGATAACAAGATCATTGTTGCAAAGGAGCCTATTCTGAATATCCTCAATAACCCATTACCATAACACAAGGGTGGAGGCGTTCACATGATTAAAATAGAGGATAATTTGGACCCCAAGGGATCGATCGGTTTGATCACAGAAGGCGACGATCCAAGAAAATAGTAGTCACCCTTATTCTGATTGTAGTCAAGATTCAGCCTTCTGGGGACGCCGAAGTAAACATGTTTACACTTGAGTTTGAAGCGCCATCCCCTACAAAGATGCCAACACCGATTGATGTCAAATTTACGTCACCGGAAAATGCACTTACACCCTTCCAAGTTGCAGTTTTACCACCTAAGGTGCATGCTCCGTTCGGAGTAAAGGTGCCAATTCTGGGGGCAAGTCGGTCGTAACTAAATTCCATAAAAATTCCATACCTTGGGACTACACAGTTGAGGCAAGAAGAAAAGAGAAGGCCAAGTTCGGGGAAGCAGTTGCGACATAGGATATGACGACAAACGGTAAGGTTTATACCCCGAAGCATTTGGCCGAGTCAAGTAAGGAGTCCTCTGTTTGGCCAACCATTACTGAAACATGGCCCGATGATCTTTAGAGAAAGATACAAGCCAAGGAATACTCAGCCATTGATCAGCTGAACAATATACCGGCACAAATTTCTATACTAGCTTTGCTGCAAATTTCTAATGCATGAAAGAATGAGTTGTTAAAGGTGTTGATTGAGGCTTATGTACCAACCAACATCACCAGAGGAGAGATGGAAAACATGGTAGGGCAGGTATTGGAAAGTCATTAGATCACTTTTCATGAAGATGAGCTTCCACCAGAAGGGTTTAGCCACTGGCGTTGCACATCACCGTGCAATGCGAAGATTATTTTATCACCAGAATCCTGTTTGATGGAGGTTGAAGCCTCAAAATTTATCCCTTGGTAACACTCAGGACATTAGGAAAGGGGATGCATGAGATCAAGGACGAGGCCATCGACGTCAAAGCTTTCGACGGTTCCCAAAGGTCCACCATTGGATGAATTAGCTTGTGTTTGCAAATGGGGCCTACTTGGTTCGATGTTGATTTCCAAGTGATAGACGTGTCGTCATCTTAAAATTTGTTGTTGGGACGACCATGAATTCATGTTGATGGGGCCATAGCATCCACACTACATCAGGTAGTGAAGTTTGAGTAGAACCACGAAGAGGTGATCACTCATGGCGACGGTAGCAATCCCATATATAGTCCCCAGACCATAACAACAATCGGAGGCAGAATAAAGATAGGTTGGGAGACCTATCAATACATCGAGCTAGTCAACGCCATTGACAAGGACAATTTATGGGACAACAGATTTAAAAGCATACTGAACTGGAGCGGATATGAACCTGACAAGGGACTTGGCAAGAACCTCCAAAGAATCGCTAAGTCTATCAAACTAAAGAAATATGGTACCACCTTTGGTATGGGATACGAGTACACTTGGGAGGAATTCAACAACTGGTCGTCACCATGGAGCGGTCCTTACTATCCACTAGAGTAATCAATACCACGCTTGGAACAAAATTTCCAACCAATTGATGTTATCTTTGGTCAGAAGAAGAGGAAGCACTTATAGCAATGAGGAATTTGTTCCTAGAAGATGATGATATGGATTGTTGTGTCATTTTCAAGGAAGAGCGTGAGGAAGGCCCTTCCATACAAGCCAAAAGACAAGGAGCATGCCCCAATAACTGGACCATCAGAACCACTAGAGCACGTTAAGCCTCGGGGTAGCAAGGCTGAACAAAGCATCATACACTATCTTTTATTTCTACTAGTTGACTTTCTTTTTGAATTTTAAATTTCGCAATAAGATCTCCAATGTTCAAAACAGTTACGAAATTCATCAAAGCATTTCGGTTTACTTATAAATATTACTCTTATTATTTTCTCTCATTACTTTATACAGCATTACTATTACTTATCATGATGAACCAATGATTGTGACATGCAACGAGACAACATAACAAACGGACATATATCCAAACAAAGATGATATACCAGAAGAGATTGTTAAAAAAGTTGAGAATTTTGAGAAGAGACCTAAGTCCAACATAGACAAGACCGAGATTGTTAACCAGGGAGATTCATAAAATAACAAAGAAACATGAATTAGCAGTCATTTGTCAGCGTCAGAAAAGGAAGAATATACAGAATTTCTAAGGGATTACGAGGACATATTTGCTTGGTTGTACGATGACATAACTAGTTTGAGTACATCTATTGAGGCACACAAACTACCAACCGATCCAACATGCCCGCCAGTAAAGCAGAAACTCAAAAAGTTTAAGCCCGATATGAGTTAGAAAATAAAGGAAGAAGTCACTAAGAAGGTCAAAGCTAAGGCTCTCAGGGTAGTAAAATATCTGGCATGGTTAGCCAAAATTGTGATAGTGCCGAAGAAGGACGGGAAGGTTAGAGTTTGTGTCGACTACCGGGATCTGAACTGGGCCAGTCCAAAAGACGACTTCCCCTTTCTGAACATACACGTCCTGATTGACAATTGCGCCAAGCACGAGTTGCAATCGTTTGTAAATTGTTTCGCTGGTTAACATCAGATCTGGATGGATGAAAATAATTGCCAAGAAAATGGTTTTCATTACATCGTGGGGGATGTACTGCTACAAAATGAAGCCATTCGGGTTCAAGAATGCTGGTGACACCTACATGAGAGCCATGACTACCATTTTCCATGATATGATACACAAGGAGATGTTAATATATGTAGATGATGTCATCATTAAATCCAAGAAAGCCATTAATCACATGGAAGATTTGAGGAAGTTCTTCAATAGACTAAGAAGGTACAACCTGAAGTTGAATCCCACAAAATGTGCATTCGGGGTTCCTGCTGGAAAGCTACTTGGTTTTATTGTAAGTCGCCGAGGAATAGAACTGGATCCATAAAAGGTCAAAGCCATCCAAGAATTTCCACCTCCAGAGAACAAGAAGGACATGATGAGTTTCTTGGGAAGACTCAACTACATTAGCCAGCTCATAGCACAATCCACAGTTATCTACGAGCCAATTTTTAAGATACTAAAGAAGGACGCCGCTACCAAATGGACTGATGACTGCCAAAAGGCCTTCGACAAAATCAAGTAGTACCTGTCAACACCACTAGTTTTGGCCTCGCCCAATCTAGGCAGACCTCTATTACTCTACCTCACAGTATTGGATTGAGCGTTCGATTGTGTTCTGGGAAAACATAATAAAACGGGGAGGAAGGAGCATGCCATCTATTATCTCAGCAATAAGTTCACCTTGTACGAGTCCTTGTACTCTATGTCAGAGCGCACATGTTGTCCTTTGACTTGGGTAGCTCAGAAGTTGAGGCACTACTTCTGCGCCTATTGTACATATCTCATATCAAGGATGGATCCTTTAAAGTACATCTTCCAGAAGCCCATGCCCATTGGAAAGCTAGCCAAATGACAAATCCTGTTGAGTGGATTCAACATTGTCTACATAACTCAGAAAGCGATCAAAAGATAGGCACTAGCAGATCACCTTACTAAAAATCCCGTGGAAGGAGAATACGAACCCCTGAAAAGGTATTTTCATAACGAATAGGTATCATTCATAGAAGGAGATATTCTAGAGTCCTATGACGGTTGGAGAATGTTTTTCGATGGAGCGACAAATTTCAAAAGAGTTTGCATAGGAGCAGTCCTAGTATCAGAAACCGGTCAGCATTATCCGGTATTTGCCAAATTAAAGTTCCCGTGCACCAACAACATGACCGAGTACGAAGCTTGCATCTTAGTGCTAATGATTTCCATTGACATGAACATCCAAGAATTGCTAGTAATTTGGGATTCAGACTTGCTTATACATCAGGTCCAAGAAGAACGGGCGAGCAAAAACTCCAAGATGCTCCCTTATCTGCATCATGTACATGTTTTGAGAAAGAGGGTCAAAAAGACAATGTTCCAACATGTTCCTAGAGTCCAGAACGAGTTCGATGATGCATTGGATACCCTATCATCGATGATACAACATCCAGATAAGAACTTCATTAAAACCATTCTGATAAAGATCCATGATCAGCCGGACTACAGTGCTATTGTTTAATAAGAAGCAGAAGGAAAGCCTTGGTTTCATGATATCAAGGAATACTTGGCGAAAAGAGAGTACCCATAGCTCGCAAATCCTACTCAGAAGTGCACACTTCGAAGGTTGTCTAACAGCTTCTTTCACATCGTAGGAGTCCTGTATAGGAGGACTCCTGATTTTGGGATTACTAAGGTGTGTCGACACGAAAGAAGCATCCAGGCTATTAGAGGAAATTCATGCAGGGACCTGCGGTCCACATATGAACGGTTTTGTCTTAACCAAGAAGATACTCCGAGTAGGTTATTTTTGGATGACTATGGAAACGGACTGCATCAAGTATGTTATAAAGTGCCACCGCTGTCAGATACATGTAGACATGATCAAGGTACCCCCAAATGAGCTTACTGCAACAAGCTCGCCATGGTCGTTCGCCCCCTGGGGAATAAATATTATTGGACCAATAGAACCTGCTACATCAATCAGGCACATCTTTATCCTAGTGGCAATTGATTATTTCACCAAATAGGTTGAAGCAACATGTTACAGAGTAATGACTAAGAAAGTCGTGGCAAATTTCATCCGCGACTGTATCGTTTTCCATTTCGAAATTCCAGAGTCAATCATTACTGATAATGGTTCCAATCTCAACAGTGACCTGATGAAAGGTATGTGTGAAACCTTCAAGATCAAACACAAGAATTCTACAGCCTACAGACCACAGATGAACGGAGCCGTAGAAGCTGCCAACAAGAATATCAAGAAGATACTAAGGGAAATGATAGAGAAGCATAAACAGTGGCACGAGAAACCAGCATTTGCTTTATTGGGATACCGCACCACAGTCCGCACACCAACTGGGGCGACCCCCTATATGTTGGTTTATGGTATAGAAGCGGCCTTTCCCACTGAGGTGGAAATTGCCTCCATAAGGATCAATCATGAAGCAGAACTCGACGATGCAGAATGGGTGAATAGTCGTTACGAGAAGTTGGCTCTTATAGATGGGAAAAGAATGGATGCAACTTGCCATTGGTAAACTTTATCAGAATAGAATGTCCAGAGCCTTCAACAAAAGAGTCAAGCCAAGACAGTTCACACCAGGGCAGCTGGTGTTAAAGAAAATTTTCCCGTATCAAGATGAAGCCATGGGAAAGTTCTCTCCCAACTAGCAGGGTCCAATCATGGTTCACCGAGTTCTGAAAGGAGGAGTCTTCATACTTGCAGAAATGGACAGAGAAGTTTGGCCAAAGCCGATCAATCGCAGTCAAGCGATTCTATATATAACCTTTATGATTTCATTGTATGATGTAAGTTGAACTACGTCTGACCTAATTCCCGTTTAAGAGGAGATACGTTGGCAGCCCAACGTGTTCGGTCACAATTCAATAAAAAATTTATTTCCCCTATAATTGGAAACTAGGCAGAATTTTGGGGAGGACCCTTACAATTCTGAAGTAATTTCAGGCACTCACCGCGAGCTGCCGTCAGAAGCAGCAGCCCAGTAAACTGGGGCAGAATTTTGAGGAGGACCCTAAGAATTCTGGAATAAGAGAAGTTGCAATATATTGAACCACGTCGCAGTCATCGGTTCATCTAAAGAAAAATATTATTGATTATGTATTTTTGTTATATTTTACTAAATCATGCAATTTTGTTGCCAAAATTTCTTTTTTAGCAACACTACCCCAATGATACACACATTATTAATGATCAAAACTGATCAGGTCAAGCAAAGGCAGCGGGGATACGAACTAACCTTTTCCCTTTACAAAACTCAGATTTTATCAATGCAGGCACCCGAGTTGCAAAATCATCGAATATATTATGCACTCACACTGTTCAGGAATACAACTCTCATTACCGTTGCACATATTCACAGTTGTTATCCACACACAATATCCCCAGCAGCCATAATATCGCAATCAGCTATCAACTATCAGCTATGAAAACTATTACCATTTATCTCTTGCATAAGGCTACTATTCTGCCTTCCGAGACTAAGCACTGTCTCCATATGCATTTCTTGCATTGCATAAGGCTACTATTCTGCCTTCCGAGACTAAGAACTGTCTCCACATGCGTTTCTTGCATTGCATAATGCTACTATTCTGATTTCCGAGACTAAGCATTGTCTCTATCTGAATTTCTTGCATTGCATAAGGCTACTATTCTACCTTCCGGGACTAAGCACTGTCTCCATCTGCATTTCCTGCATTGCACAAGGCTACCATTTTGCTTTCCGAGACTAAGTACTGTCTCCATCTGCATTCTCTGCATTACATAAGGCTATCATTCTGCCTTCCGAGGTTAAGCTTTACCTCCATCTGCAGTTGCATGGCTGAAAGATTGCCACTTCACTTTACACTTGCACGGCTGAAAGATCTCCACATTTATTTTACACTTGCATGGCTGAAATATCGTCGCTCCATTTATAAACTTGCATGGCTAAATGATCACCATCTTTATACTTGCACGGCTGAAAGATCGCCACCTTCTACATTGTATGGGCTAAAAGATCGCATAATACTACATCTCATGGGCTAAAAGATTGCCAAATTGTCCAAAGGCATTATTGTTCGGAGGATCCATTTTCATAGCCCGAGAACGCCATGCCATGGCCTGAGGACTCCTTAATCTTTTGCATATCATTATTCAAAAGGAATCATAGTTCGGAGGCATCATTCTCATAGCCCGAGAGCATCATTTCATGGCTTGCAAATCCTTTATTATACGGTTCATGGCCCAGGACGTCATGGTCTGAGGACGTCATCCTAACCGTCCAAAGACAACATTCATGGTCCCACGGGAACTTGCATCATGTTTAAATTTACGCAAAATATATGCGTGTATTGCTTATTTGCTATACCTGTCAAACGGGCCGGGTCAGACTGTTATCTCACTGGCCCAGACCGCTATAAACCGGGATCAGATCGGCCCGGTTCAAAGGGGGCCAAGTGGGCTGGGTAGAGGGTAGGCCGGTTCTGTAAGGTTCAGTCCTGGGATCCGGTTAATCGGGCCCAGTTAACCAGGTTGGCATGAATAGTGCCCAAACCGGTTAACCCAGAGCGGAACCGGCCCGTTAACGGTTAAGTTTTTTTAATTTTACTGCAAAATGGGGCCCACTAGCCGTTGGATTTTCAGCTTTTCTGCATATATCCGTTGGCCAATAGATTTGTTGCATAAATGGCCACTTTTTTTAATTTTATATTTTTAACACTTTACAAAATTAACCTTTATAAAATCTATAAATACCCCCTCCCCCCTTCTTCATTTCATATCTCAATCTCAATTCTCAAATTTTCAAATCCTCTCATTCTTCAATTTGAAAGATTTCATCTTTTAATTTTATAATTTTTATTTGTCTATCTTTTCTTGAATTAAATTATCGGAATTTGTCATTCGGAATTTTCAGTTCAAAATTGAAATACTTGCTTGATGTTTGTTCTTGGTAACACCGAAATTGCTTAATCAAGTGCTTAGTTTATTGTCGAATTCGGTGCACTCAATCCAACTCTTTCTCTTATTTAATATTTTAATTGCATATTTAATTTTAGCTTATTCTTTAATTTTTACAATATATTTAATGCTGCTAAAAGTGCGTGTAAAACAGTTACTGGTAGGAATGAAAATAAAAAAAGAGGTAGCCGTTCAACTTTTGAAATTACTACTTTACTTGTTGAAAAAAATGTAAACCTTTCATTTTGTAAGTTTCAAACTTTAAATTAAGATATAAATGTAGCACTTGCAATAAGTGCAATTTTTTTCCATCTTACTTATATTCTTTAAATTAATATAAAGTATTAATATAACTTACAATAGTTATACAAAATTCCAAAAAAAAATTAAAAATACACTAATCATGACCTGACCTGACCCCCTCAACCCGTAACCCTTATAGTTCAATTTCTACCAGGATTAACCCAAACCCGCTAAACCCATTCAAAACTATCCCGTAACTGGCTCGGAACCAGAACCGGACCCGAACGGGTCAAAAAAATGGGTCCGGCTCGGCCCACCCGTTAGATAGATTTATTATTTGTAGGTGAACCAACGAGCAACGACCATCTCGGCAGGAGCGATTTCTCTCCAGTTGTCGTAGCCCTATCAAATAATAACCATACATTCCAACTTGAATATTGCGACCGTTGTTGAAAGGTCTCTATCGGCATATTTCCCCAACAAATCCTAAACTACATACGACCTGATTCCTGCAAGACCAGGGATATGTAGACATCTCAAGAGACAGAGCACATGCAACCTCTTCAAACCACTTCGTCTGGTCAAAATTACCTATCATATATTTACCCGACAACTCTTTCATCCTTCCCGGGTAAAGAGGGGCAGCTGTTGATACCCATTTTTTTCTTATATTTTTATATGTAAAATACCTTTCAAAATAGCATGTATATGCATATATAAATATTTTTCAAGGATATAATATTTTTTAATTATTTTTAAAACAAGATTTTCAAATTAATTTACTGCCCTATTTTGTCAAGAAAAACTAATAATTATCCCCAAAATTATCATTTTTGGTGATTCATTTATTGGATTCTCATATTTGTACAAAAACATAGGTAACATAAATTTTTGATATTTTTATAAATTTATTTAGTATTTTTAAGCTAAATTGCATATAATTGCAATATTAGCCTATTTTAAGAATTAACTGCGTTTATAGTTACAAAATCGACTTCAATATTTTTATTTAATATTTATACAATATTAATTATTTTCGCACCATTAATTTGTTTCCAGAAATTAAATTACTATTTTTTATAATTTTGAAAGGAAAAAACTGGTCTTTTAAATAACAACCCAATTCATTTCAATTTTAGCCTAAAGTCTGCCTAATTTAAACCAATACCTAACCCAATACCCAAGCCCAATCCTAATTTACCCTACCCATAGCACATTTAAACGACCTGACTGGCTCCCCGTTTAATCCAGGTAGTTGATCAAAATGATCAACGGCCACATTTCAACCTTGCCATTTTTATGTAACAACCCGACTGGTCGTTTTTCTAATTGGAACCTCGTTCCCTTGTATAAAACTTTCCACATTTTCCTTTGCTAAATTACGACTTGCGGGGGCGACTAGTTCGACAGTTAGAAGAGTTTTGGGTGAAAATAAAATCAAATATTCCTTTAAGGATCTCTTAAAAGGACAAGTTTGACTTCGGTCAAATTTCTTAGGAAATGGGCCCATATTCATAATTTGATGGTCCCGGAAAATATAGGATGTGGGCGTATGCTCGGAATCAAATTCTGAGGTCCCTAGACCGAGTACGGAATTTTTATGTAAAATTATTAAATCAAAGTTTTAAGGAATTAAAGAATCTAAACATTTATTTAAAATTAGGTATCGGGTTCGGATTCTGGTTCTGAAACTTGTTACAAGTCTGAAATATCATATAAGACCTACCCGTAAAATTTGGGGTCGATCCGAGTAGTCTAAGGGAATTTTCACCCGTTGAAAGGAAATTAAGAACTTGAAGTTCGTTAAGTTTGATCAAATTGTTTTGGGGTCCAATTATTTGATTTAACATTGCTTTGGGTGTTTCGAGGGTTCGACTAGGTCCGCCTTGTGATTCCAGACTTGTCGGTATGTTCGGTCGGGGCACGGGAGCCCCAAGTGTCAAATGGTTGAGGTTCGAGCGAAGTTGAAACTTAGGTAAAAACACCAACCTACTGCTTCTGTCAAAACTGCTTCTACGGCACCTTGACCGTAGAAGCGGTCCGTATCTCGCAAAAGTGGAAAGGAGGGAGTAAACGGGGATTGCAAATGAGGTTCTGGGATCGCAGAAGCGGTCCCGCCTATGCGGGAGCCTGACCAAAGAAGCGGCCCTCTCAGTGTTCCTCAAACTGCAAAAGCGGATCCTTGACCGCATAAATGGTCACCGCAAAAGCGGAATTTTATCTGCATATGCGAAAACCGTTGGGGACGGAAGGGGTCATTAAATACGAATCAAAGCCCCTTCTCTCTCATTTTTTATACCATTTGGGCGATTTTGAAGGTTCAAAAAGAGAGATTTTCTTCCTAATATCACGAGGTAAGTAATCCCCACTCACTGTTAGATTTAACACAAGATTATCACATAGATTTAACGCCAATAATCAAATAAAAATCAAGGGTTAGATCTAGACCTAGGGTTTTGATAAAAATGAGATTTAACCACCTAATTAGCTATGTAATGAACCAAAATTTACATATTAGCAATCCTTGGGGTATAGAGAATATTTTCCTTAAAAAATCTCGGAATCTGGCACGTGGCCCGGGTTAGAATTTCGAAAAATTGCGGAAAAGGTTGGGAAATCACTTAAACAGTTAGAAGTCAACCTTGTGAGCCCTTATTGACTAGTACGTGCGATTACGGCTTCGTTTTGAGTTCTCGGGCTCGTGATTGCTATTTGGAAGTGCGGTTTGGAGCAAGGTGAGTCTCCTTTCTAACCCCGTGAGAGGGAATTGTCCCTCTAAGGTTAATAAATGATAAATTTGCTAATAAATGTGGGGGCTATATAGGCACTAGGTGACGAGAGTTCGTGCGTATCTACTATGATGTTATATGTATGGGTAGTTTAGGACCCACATTATGCCTACGTTGATATATATATATATATATATATATATATATATATATATATATATATATATATATATATATATATAATGCCTTGGTGTGCTTTCCTGTTGTCAACTTGATATTTGTGGATCAGGCTAATCGCCTTAGTGAAATAGATGCATCTATGGTATGGGCAGTTCGACCCTCGGTAGTGCACAAAATTCATATTTTGTTGGAGCAGACCGTCGACCTTGGCGTTGTTGCGCATGATTTATATGTTTATGCTTGAGCTTGGGCCTTCCATGATTTGTTGGCAAATAAATAAAAGGAGTAAATATGATAAAGGAAAATATGACTACGAGCATGATATGACTTCTGTGGTAACTGTTATTTAATTTACATTATTCATGTTGTATACTGTACATCATTATTATGATATTATCTGGACCTAGTAGGTATCAAGTCGACCTCTCGTCTCTACTTCTACGAGATTAGACGCGATACTTACTGGGTACATATTGTTTATGTACTCATGCTACGCTTCTGTAGTTAAATGTACATGTTCTGAGGCTGACTCATCTGGATATCCTCAAGGTGCGCACTTGTGAGCGGCAGTCGAGACTTCTACAATGAGCTTATTTCCTTTCCACATCACTCGGCAGCCGGATGGAGTCTTCTTTTGTAATTTTGCTGTCTTTCCCTTGTTTCCGACAGTAAGGTAAAGTTGTGTATATTCTATTAGATGCCTTTACACAGTGACGCCAGTTCTTGGAACGTACACTTCAGTAGACTGGTCTTTTGGTCTATGTAATATTATATTATTCGTCGCATTTACTGCTTTAGTTCTAAACCCAAGCTAAATGGGTATTTTAGTTAAAATTGAGTAAAACTCTATGTGATTGTTAGTAATATCCCGCACTTGGCTGGCCCGACAAGGTTGTTGGGCGCCATCATGACCTGTTTTAGAAATGGGTCGTGATAACATGGTATCAGAGCACTAGGTTCACATAGTTCTCACAGTGTTACGATAAACCTAATAGAGTCTTGTAGATCAGTACGGGGACGTCTGTATTTATCTTCGAGAGGCTATAGTGTATTAGGAAAAACTACTCTTTGTTCACTTCCTATTGTGCAGTGGTTTGTGTGCGAAATTTCCATTTCTATTCTCTCATAGATGGTGAGGACTCGTACTGCTGACGTTCTAGACCCGGGAGGGGCTGCTTCCCCTGTTTCCAGAGGGTGAGGTAGAGGCCGGGGGAGGGCACCAGCCCACGGTTTGAGACGAGGGCGTCCCAAGGCTATTCCAGTTATTCCTCCAGCGGACCCTATTATTGAGGAGCAGGGTGAGATACCTGCAGCTGAGCCTACCCCTACAGAATTCATGGCAGCACCAGGATTTCAAGAGGTTATGGGCTGTATGCTTCGGTTCATGGATTCTATGACTCATGCTGGTTTATTTCCAGCAGAGCCAGCCACCTCACAGGAAGGAGAGGGAGCACATACCCCTACTGCTCAGGCTCCATGTGGTACATCCGCCGTATATCGGACTCCAGGTGCACTACCCGCGGATGGGGTTCAGCCAGTTGCTGTTGTGGCACCCCAGGTCGTGCCAGCTATGGGCGGTGATCCACAGAAACTTCTAGATATGTGGACTAGACTTCTTCCTCCAGTCTTCGAGGGTGAGAGTCATGAGGATGCACAAGACTTTATACAGAGGTGCATGGACAGACTACACAATATGAGGATATTGGAGTCGATTTCACCACATTTCAGTTGGAGGGCAGGGCTCGCAGATACTAACAGTCTTATGTTCTTAGCAGGTCAGTTGGTTCTCCTCCCCTCACTTGGGGTCAGTTTACCCAACTATTTCTTGATCGGTATATTCCACCCTCTGAGAGGGAAGGGTTGCATCATCAGTTTGAGCAACTACAACAGGGTCAGATGTCAGTGACCACCTATGAGGTGATATTCTCTAAGTTTTCCGGCCATGCACTTATGATAATCCCCACAGAGGCAGAGAGGGTGCGATGGTTTGTAGCAGGGTTACATCCCACTATCCGGAACACTATGGCTAGAGAAGCGGAGATGGGTACAGGTTATCATCTTACACTTGAGATTGTTCGTAGGATCGGGGGTTATCATCAACGAGGTTTTGAGCAGCTGCAGCGAGAGAAGAGGGCTAGATTCTTTGGAGAGTTTAGAGGGGCCCCATATAGGGGTAGAGGCCACTCCAGGAAGGGTCAGCCCAGTAGGCCCCCAGCTCCAAAACCACCACCTGCTCGGGGTGCTCCAGCACGCTCTTATTTCAGCACCATGCCAGAACGTTCTTAGTGCCCACCGGTTGTTCAGGTTTCTTCCAGTGGGAATTTAGTTCCTCCATATTCTTCTGATACTTATCTCAGTGCTATGTCGGAGAGTTCATATCGCCCGCCGACTATTCAGGCTTCTTCTAGTGGGTCTTTCGGGTTTTAGAATCATTCATCTGGGCAGCAGGCCACTGCACCATGTTGCTTTGAATGCGGAGACCCATGCCATATGAGGAGGTACTGTCCCAGGCTTCGGGGCAAGGTTATATAGCAGGGACAACAGCCAATGGCTCCAGCACCACCGACCCAGCCACCTAGAGGTGGAGGGCATACCGGTAGGGGTCGTCATAGAGGTGGAGGCTAGACAGGGAGAGGTCAGCCAGGCAGCCAGCGCCCCAGCTAGATTTTATGCTCTCCCGACTAGGCCAGATACATTAGCCTCAAACACCGTCATCACAATTATCATTTTAGTCAGCGGTAGGGATGCTTCAGTATTTTTTGATCCAGGATCTACTTATTCATATGTATCCTCTCTATTAGCTCGTTTTCTGGTTATCTCTCCTAAGCTTTTGGGTGTTACTGTTCATGTTTCCATTCATGTGGACGATTTTGTGGTTGTGGACCAGATCATCGGTCTTGTGTGGTTACTTTCTATGGTTATGATACTAGAGCAAATATCTTGTTTCTTGATATGGTAGATTTCTAGATCATCTTGGGTATGGACTGGTTATCCCCTTATCATGTCGTCCTTGATTGTCATGCCAAGACTATTTTGCTAGCGATGCCAGGATTTCCGAGATTGGAGTGGAAGGGTTCTATAGTTGATACCCCTAGCATGGTTATTTCTTTTCTAAAGGCTTAACGCATGGTTGAGAAAGGGTGTTTGGCTTATCTGGCTTATGTTCGAGATACCGCAGCAGAATCTCTGGCGATTGATTCAGTTCCAGTGGTCTTAGAGTTCGCCGATATTTTTCCTTCCGATCTTCCCGGCATGCCTCCAGATCGTGATATTGATTTCCGCATTGATTTGGCTCTAGGAAATAGCCTATATGTATCCTACCGTACCGTATGGCTCCTAAAGAGCTGAAGGATTTTATGGAGCAGTTGGAGGAGTTATTAGCAAAGGGGTTTGTCAGGCCCGGTGTGTCGCCTTGTGGTGCACCAGTGCTATTTGTAAGGAAGAAGGATGCGACTATGCGGATGTGCATTGATTACCGCCAGTTGAACAAAGTCACCATCAAGAACAAGTACCCATTGCCACGCATTGATGATTTGCTTGACCAGTTGCAGGGTGCTAGGGTGTTCTGTAAGATTGACTTGAGGTCAGAGTATGATCAACTGAAGATTCAGGATTCAGACATTCCGAAGGCTGTATTCAGGACTACATATGGCCACTACGAGTTTTTGGTGATGTCTTTTGGGTTGACAAATGGTCGAGCAACGTTCATGGATTTGATGAACCGGGTGTTCCGGCCTTTGATTAATTCTTTTGTAATCGTCTTCATTGACAACATCTTGATATACTCGCGTAGCCTGGGGGAGCACGAGCAGCATTTGAGAGTAGTGCTTCAGACATTGCAGGAGCAGAGGCTATATACTAAGTTCTCCAAGTGCGAGTTCTGGCTAGAGTTAGTGGCATTCTTGGGGCATATTATGTCAGGAGAGGGTATTAAGGTGGATCCTTAGAAGATTGAGGAAGTCCAGAGTTGGCCACAACCTACTTTAGTGACCGATATCAAGAGTTTCTTGGGGTTAGCAGGTTACTACCGGCAGTTTGTGCTTGGCTTTTGTTCAATTGCTTCGCCCTTGACTAGAATGACCCATAAGTGTGTCCCATTTTCGTTAGTCCGAGGAGTGCGAGGATAGCTTTCTGAAGCTTAAGACGACTTTGACTACCGCACCGATTCTCGTATTGCTCTCCGGTTCAGGGATGTATAATGTATATTGCGACGCCTCTCGCATTGGCTTGGGATGTGTATTGATGCATGAGGGACGCGTTATTGCATATGATTCACGACAGCTGAATATTTATGAGAAGAACTACCCAGTTCATGATCTAGAGTTGGCAGCGATTGTTCATGCTCTAAAGATATAGAGGCATTATTTATATGGGGTGTCATGTGAGGTTTACACCGATCATCGCAATTTGCAGCACCTCTTCAAGCATAGGGTCCGTAATTTGACGTAGCGCAGACAGCTTGAGTTACTAAAAGATTATGATGCTACCATTCTGTATCTCCCGGGGTAAGGCGAATGTGGTCGCAGATGCCTTGAGCAGAAAGGCGGAGAGTATGGGCGGTTTGGCATTTATTCCTGTTGTGGAGAGACCATTGGCTTTGGAAATTTAGTCCTTAACTAACAGACTTGTGAGGTCGGATATTTTGGATCCCAACCGAGTTCTAGCATGCGTGGTTGCTCAGTCTTTGTTGTTAGGGAATATTAAGGCTCGACAGTTCGATGATCCGTATTTGACAGCCCTCAAAGAGAAGGTGCTTCAAGGAGGTTCCAAAGAGGTTACTATCGGCGAGGATGGAGTATTACGGCTTCAGGGCTGTGTATGTCTTCCTTATGTGGATGGCTTGCAAAGGAGGATTCTAGAGGAGGCCCACAGTTCGAGGTACTCCATTCATCCGGGTACCACGAAGATGTATCGTGACTTGAGACAGCATTACTGGTGGCAGAGGATGAAGAAGGACATTGTTGAGTATGTGGCTAGATGTTTCAATTGCCAGCAGGTCAAGTATGAGCACCAAAGGCCAGATGGCCTACTCCAGCAGATGCCCATTCGGGATTGGAAGTGGGAGCGCATCATTATGGACTTCGTGGTTGGATTGCCGCAGACTTTGCAGAAGGTTGATTCAGTGTGGGTAATTGTGGATAGCTTGACCAAGTCAGACCATTTCATTCCAGTGGCGACTACTTACGCAGCGGAGAGTACACTCAGATTTATATTTGGGAGATAGTCCGGTTGCATGGTGTACTTGTCTCCATCATATCAGACAGGGTCCCTCAGTTCACATCTCACTTTTGGATAGCCGTTCATAGAGGTTTGGGCACCAACGTAGATCTCAGCATAATATTTCACCCTCAGATCGACGAGCAGTCAAAACTGACAGTTCAAATCTTGGAGGATATGCTTAGAGCATGTGTGATTGACATTGGAGGGAACTAGGATCAGTTTTTGCCTTTGGTGGAGTTTGCATATAATAATAGCTATTAGTCCATCATAGAGATGGCCCCGTAGGAGGCATTGTATGGCCGGAGTTGTCGTTCTCCTATAGGGTGGTTTGAGCCCGGTGAGGCTAAGTTACTAGGTACAGATTTGGTACAGGATGCCTTGGATAAGGTAAAGTTGATACAGGAGAGGCTCCACACAGCTCAGTCCGGGCAGAAGAGTTACGCGGATCAGAAGGTGTGTGATGTATCATTCAGAATTGGCGAGAAGGTTCTCTTGAAAGTTTCACCAATGAAGGGTATTATGAGGTTTGGAAAGAAGGGAAAGTTGAGCCCAAGTTTTTTTTGGCCCCTTTGAGGTGTTGAGGCGATTCGAAGAGGTTGCATATGAGCTTGCTTTACCTCCCAGTTTATCGGGAGTCCATCCAATTTTCCATGTATCGATGCTTCGAAAGTATCATGTTGACTACTCCCATGTATTGGACTTCAGTACCGTTCAGTTAGATGAGATCTTGGGCTACGAGGAAGAGCCAATTGCCATTGTTGATAGACAGGACCGTCAGTTGAGGTCCAAGAGGGTTTCTGCAGTAAGGGTCCAGTAGAGGGTCCAACCAGTTGAGGAGGCGACCTGGGAGTTTGAGGAGGACATGCAGAGCCGATATCCCCACCTATTCAGTAGTCCAGGTACTTTCCTTTTATGTCCGTTCGAGGTCGAACGTTTGTTTAAGAGGTGGAGAATGCAACGACCCGATTGGTTGTTTTACTATTTGGAACATCGTTCCCTTAAATAAAACTTTCCATGTTTTCCTTATCTAAATTATGAATTGCGGTAACAATTAGTTTGGCAGTTAGAATGGTTTTGGATGAAAATAAAACCAAATATTCCTTTAAGGTTCTCTTAAAAGGCCAAGTTTGACTTCGGTCAACTTTATTTGGAAACGGACCCGGATTCGTGATTTGACGATCCCGATAGGTCCGTGGGAAAATATAGGACCTGAGCGTATGCTCGAAATCGAATTCCGAGGTCCCTAGGCTGAGTACGAAACTTTTATGCAAAATTGTTAAATCGAAGTTTTAAGGAATTAAAGAATCTAAACATTTATTAAAAACTTAGGTATCGAGTTTGGATTCTGGTTCCGAAACTTGGTACAAGTGAGAAATATCATATAAGACCTACCCATAAAATTTGGGGTCGATCCGAGTAGTCTAAGGGCATTTTGACCCGTTGAAAGGAATTAAGAACTTAAAGTTCATTAAGATTAATCAATTGATTTTGGGGTCCTATTCTTTGATTTAAGGTTGTTTTGGGTGTTCCAAGGGTTCGACTAGGTCCGACTTATGATTTTAGACTTGTCGGTATGTCGGATAGGGCAGGGGAGCCCTGGGCGTCATGGTCGAGGTTCGAGCGAAGTTGAAACTTAGAGAAAAACACCAACCTGCTACTTTTGTCAAAACCTCTTCTGCGGCACCTTGACCGTAGAAGTGAAGACCGCATAAGCGGTCCGTATCCCGGAAAAGCAGAAAAGGGAGGGGGGAGTGCAGGGGATCGCAGCTGTGGCTCAGGGACCGCAGAAGCGGTCCCGTCTATGCGGGAGCCTGACCGCGGAAGCGGTCCCCTCAGTGCACCTCAAACCGCAAAAGCGGATCCCTGACCGCATAAGCGGTCATCACAAAAGCGAAATTTTGTCTGCATATTCGAAAATTGATGGGGACATGAGGGTTCATTAAATATGAACCCAAGCCCCTTCTCTCTCATTATTTATACCATTTGGTCGATTTTGAAGGTTCCAAACGAGAGATTTTCTTCCTAATATCACGAGGTAAGTAATCCCCACTAACTCTTAGCTTTAACACATGATTATCACATAGATTTAATGCCAATAATCAAATAAAAATCAGGGGTTAGATCTAGACCTAGGGTTTACATAAAAATGAAATTTAACCACCTAATTAGCTGTGTAATGATAAAATTTGCATATTAGCAATCCTTGGGGTATAGAGAATATTTTCCTTCAGAAAATCTCGGAATTCGGGCACGTGGGTCCGGGGTCAGAATTTAGAAATCTTGCGGGAAAGGTTGGGATCATTTAAACAGTTAGAAATCAACCTTCTGAGCCCTTATTGACTAGTTCCTATAATATTTGACTAGTTCGTGAGCATACGACTTCGTTTTGAGGTCTCGGGCTCGTCATTGCTATTTGGAAATGCGGTTTGGAGCAAGTTGAGTCTCCTTTATACCCTCGTGAGAGGGAATTATCCCTCTAAAGTTATTAAATGATAAATTTGCTAATAAATGTGGGGGCTATGTACGCATTAGGTGACGAGAGTCCTTGCGTAGCTACTATGATTTTATATGTATGGGTAGTTTAGGAACCACATCATGCCTAAGTTGAGATGTACATTGTTTGAGTATCTAAATAGTTTTTTTTTGACATGCTAGAGACTAGAAGAGGATGAAAAAGGAACATATGCTTAATTGATGAACTTGAAAGGGATTTTTCCATATATATATATATATATATATATATGATGCCTTGGTGTGCATTCCTGTTGTAAGCTCGATTTTTGTGGATCGGGCCGATCGCCTCGGTGAAATAGATGCATCTATGGTACGGGCCATTCGACCCTGGGCAGTGCATAAAATTTATATTTTGTTGGGGAGGGCCGTCGACTTCGGTGTTGTTGCGAATGATTTATATGTTTATGCTTGACCTTGGGCCATCCATAATTTGTTGGTAAATAAATAAAAGGAGTAAATATGATAAAGAAAAATATGACTACGAGCATGATATGACTTCTGTGGTAATTTATATTTAATTACAGTATTCATGATTTATATTGTATATCATTATTATGATATTATCTGGACCTAATAGGTATCAAGTCGACCTCTCGTCTCTACTTCTACGAGATTAGACGCGATACTTATTGGGTACATATTATTTATGTACTCATGCTACGCTTCTGTACTTAAATGTACAGGGTCTGAGGCTGATTCATCCTCATATCGTCTGGGTGCGCAACAGTGAGCGGCGGTCGAGACTTTTACGGTGAGCTTCTTTCCTTTCCATATCACTCGGCAGCCGGATGGAGTCTTCTTTTGTATTTTTGCTGTCTTTCCCTTGTTTCAGCTAGTAAGATAGAGATGTGTATATTCTATTAGATTCCCTTACACTGTGACAACAGGTCTTGGCACGTACACTTTAGTAGACTGTTCTTTTGGGTTATGTAATATTATATTATTCGTCGCATTTACTGCTTTAGTTCTAAACCCAAGCTAAATGGGTATTTCAGTTAAAATTGAGTAAAACTCTATGTGATTGTAAGTAATATTCCGCACTTGGCTGGCCCGACAAGGTTGTTGGGCGCCATCATGACCTGTTTTGGAAATGGGTCATGACATTTTAATTGCCCATTACCGCCCCCCCCCCCCCAAACCCTACTCATTTGGAATAACCAATGGCCTTTGAACCCCCCCTCCTCGTTCTCTCAAACTCTCTCAAAGCTTCTCAAAACCTAGCCACCTTCTACCACTTTTTCCTTGAGCCACCGGAATCCATGGCTTCCAAGGCTATGGAAATCCTTTACCCGTCTCCTATGGCTCCTACATGCCTAGTTTTTGAAGATTCAAGGCCTGGACATGACGAAGTTTGGTCCAGGATTCATTTGATTTGAGTTCTACGGCCATCTCCGGCATGCCATGGCTGTTCGAGCCTGATTTTGACTCCTCCGGCTTAGACCAGAGACTTTTCTAAGCCTTTCTCACAACTGGGGTTCTTCCAAAACCCTAACCTTTCGAAGTTTTTCTGATTCCTTTAGATCTGTTGTATATTTATATTTTCTCTAAGCTCTTAAGCATTTTTCTCAAAGTCCTTTAAAAAATACACCTTCCGAACCTCCATCTTTTCGGATCTAGGATTTCGTCAAGTTGTCCTTTAATATTTCTTCGGTCTTTAGCATGTCTTACTGTATTTCTTACGTGTATTTCCAATGTGTTTCTTCTACTATATTTCTTATGGTATTTCTTCTACTATCTTTCTTCTTTGTGTTCTTCTATTATGCTACTGTATTTCTTATGTAGTGTCTCCTACTGCATTTTTATGTTGTTTCCCCTACAATGATTCTTATATAGAAAGATGGATGTCAAAAGTCTCAATTTCTTTCTAAGATTTCGTAAGTTATTTAGTCATTATTTTTTGCCTTTATTAGTTGCCCTCTCATCTCTGCACTCGATTGATGGTAGAAACTCAAGAATTTGGGGTTCTTCCAAATTTGGAAACCATTGGTTGTTTGATCTGTTTGAACTGTTTTTTCAAAACTCTAACTCTTTCAAACCTACTTCGAGTCTCCGAACTGAATTTTGGAATCCTCGTTTTTCATATGATTCAAATTTTTTTCTAAACTCTTTTACACTGGATCCTTTGTATGCTATTAGATTCTACTTCTCTTCTACATTGCTAACCTATGTGACAACCCTGCTTCTGTGGTCTATTTTCTACTGATTTTACATGTTTAACATGTCTCTATGCTCTTTATGTGTGATGAACTTCCCTCTAAATTGGCTTTCAAATTTATGATTAGTTCAGACTTCCTTTTGAATAGGTCTAATTGATTTTCTTTCCTTGTTTGCTAATTTTCCCTATGACTCGACTTAAGTTAAAACCTTTCTCAGCTTTTCTGACTTGGTTCGTTCAGGGACCAATAATTACAAAATCTCTGACCTTCGATTTACTGGCTACTGAATGATTTTCTTACCTTATTGGTGCAAGCGTGTATCTCAAAATTCTGTCCTTAAGTAATTTTTTATGTATTTACCCCTAACTGTCTACTTTGCACAAAAGAAGCTTGTTTGATTTCTTTCCTTAAATAAATTTTATCATTTGAATCTGAATTTCTTAATTAAAGGAAGTTTTGTGTGATTGATTCTTAATTGATATTGTCACGACCCGAAATTCCCACCCTCGGGAGTCATGATGGCGCATACTCATGGAAGCTAGACAAGCCAAGAACCTATGCACTTATTAACCCATCTCATTTTCATATATGATTAAGCAATTAAATTTAATGAATAAGCAATTAAAAGACAATGAAAAGCAAAAGTTAGTAGAAGTCTAAACTAAATATAGAAACATCGTCTAGAAAACCAATACAACTCTCTACCCAGCACCTCATATAAAAATAATGCACGGGCTCTAGGATTTCTACAAATAAGAGTTTGAAATAAAGGACATAGTCAGTCTCGAATACAAATGTCAACAGAAAATGAAAAACGGATAGAAGAGATGTCGTGCATGCGGATGCCAGCGAGGCTACCTCGGAGTCTCGTGGACTCAAGGTCGGCTCCCTGACTATTGATGTGCACCATAAGCTGCTCCGACACCTTGACCTATGCAAAAGAGCACAGTGTAGCATCAGCATCACCGACCCCATGTACTGGTAAGTGTCTAGACTAACCCCGATGAGGTAGTGACGAGGCTAGGACCAGACTCCAGATAAACCTGTGCAGATATATATAAATGCAAATACTATGAAAAAATAGCAAGAATATATAAACAATTAAAGCTGGGGGAACATGCTTTGGGGTGGCAGATAAAAATAGAATATCAGGAATAATAGGGGAAAACTACAGTTTAACTTATAACACAGAATAAATAAATAAAAACAACTTTTATTTTCAGTTTTATCTTGTTGCACGCGTGCAACCCGATCCCATCTCACCAATCTTGTGGTATGCATACCACCCGCTCAAATTGTATCATATCTTGTGGTAGACGTGCCACCATCTTCCATTTTATCATATCTTGTGGTAGGCGTACCACCCGCTCCCATTTTATCGTGTTTTGTGGGAGGCGTACCACCCGCTTGCATTTCATCTTGTCTTGTGGTAGGCGTACCACCCGCTCCCATTTCATCGTGTCTTTTGGTAGGCATACCACCCGCTCCCTTTTTCGGTTCATCACTTAATTACAAGAAATCTCGAAAAGGGAACACAAGAAAATAATAACTTCCTGGAAAGGGAGCAAAGAAATAATATAATATTTTCCCGGCAAGGGAACAAAATATCAAAACAATCATCCCGACAAGGGAGAAGCAGCTATAACCAACCTTATCATAACTACTACTCAGCTCAATTTAATGGAAAAGCTCAATCATAAATAAGTTATACAAGGATAAGACAAATCTCTACTCAATATATAAGATTATTAATTAAAGCGTCCGAAAGGTCATTTAAGAATACAACAACTTTCAATTTAAGACTCACAGTCATTCTCGACACCAACATATAGGTACTCGTCGCAATGCCTATATGTCGTACTCAACTAGAAGCAGGTAGCAAATATGACTCAACTCCTAATCCATCAAGCTAAGGTTAAACCGAACACTTACCTCAAACTTCCATGGCCAAATCAATCCTCAATTACCATTTTCCCTTTCAAATTTGGTTCCAATTCAATCCAATTTATACATAAATGACTTCATACCATCAATACATGCTAAACAATTTGAATCCAATGCCTAATTACATTTTCCCAAGCATTCTACCCAAAATTTCAAAAATCGACATCGAACCCCCTTGGTCAAAACATGAGGTTCGGACCAAAATCAAATCACCCGATCACCCACGAGCCCGAATATATAGTTTGTTTTCAAATTTGACCCCAAAACGAGGTCTAAACCAAGAAAAATAAAAAAAGTCCTAACTCTACCCAATTCCCTATTTTCTACCATTATTTACATGATTTAGGCCTAGAATTTCAATAGATGTTGATGAAAAATGAAGGAAACAAGTCAAGTATTACTAACCCACGAATTAATGGCGAAAAGATGCTTCAATAGTCGCCCTACAACTATGGAGAAGAAGGAACTTTGGAAATTTTGTAAAAATACTATAAGGGTTCTGTTTTGGATTTTTTTAAAAATAACTAGGCAAAAAGACCTAGCGCGTTCACGACAAACAGGTTGCATTCGCGATGAGTCAAACTTAACAGGCCTTCGCATTCGCGGAGAACAAGCTTCCCAGGCCTTCGCGTTCGCGACCAAGTGACTGTGTTCGCGTAGCTATAGTACCCCACCCCCTCCTATGCTCACTTTGCCTTCGCGAAAACAGGGACTCGTTCGCGAAAGAATAACCCCCCGATGCCTCTAATTCGCGACCTGATCTACGCGTTCGCGTGGAAGAAAATCTCCTTCAGCTAAATTTACACATCGCGTTAGCAAGGGTTCTCCTGCGAACGCGAAGAAGACCATACATGAACTGGAAACCTGCAATTTTCACAAGTCCAAAACCATTCCGAAACACTCCCGAGCCCTTGGTGCTCCTAACCAAATTCATACAATAACTCAACAACATCCTACAAATATAACCGTGCGACCAAATCGCCTAAATAACATCGTTATCAACAAATTAAACCTCAAATTCAAAGAATTTTTCCAAAACTTCATCAACTTCAACATTTATGATTTGAAGTACGAAACACATCAAACGACGTCCGAATTTAACAAAGATTTATAGAGACATCTTAAATCATATATAAGACATATACCAGGTGCCGGAACCAAAATACAGGCCCGATACCAAGATATTCAAAGCAAATTTGATTTCAATTTTCCTTAAAATTTTCAGAAAAACAATTTCCATTAAAAAATTATTTCTCAGGACCATGGAATTCGATTCCGAGTATACGCCCGAGTCTCATATTTTCCTACTAACCCTCTGAGACCGTCAAATTACGGGTCCGGGTCCGTCTACCCAGAATGTTGACCAAAGTAAATTTGTTCATTTTAACATAAAAACTTAGTATTTTCAAAAAAATTCACATTTAAGCTTTCCGGCTACGCGCCCGGTCTACGCATGCAAATAGAAATGACTCTAAATGATGTCTCCAACGCCTCGGAAGCACATAATGGATAAGAAAATTGGTCATGACCTTTTGGGTCGTCACATTCTCCGCCTCTAAAATAACTGTTCGTCCTCGAACAAACAGAAGAAGGAAGTGCCTGAGTTAGGGAATAGATGAGGATAACGGCTGCGCATATAGAACTCGGACTCCCAGGTCGAGGCCTCAGGAGGCTGACCTCTCCACTAAACACAAACAGAAGGGAAAATCTTGGACCTCAAGTGCCGAACCTCCCGGTTACCAGCTCCTCCTCTTACGACAAGTCCTTGTCCAATCGGACAGTGCTGAAATCTAACATGTGGGATGGATCGCCACGATATTTTCGGAGCATGGACACGTGAAAAACTGGATGCACAACCGATAAGCTAGGATGCAATTCAAGTCAATAAGCCCCCTCTCCCACTCAATCAAGAATCTTAAAAAGGACCAATGAACCTACGGATAAGCTTGACCTTCTTTCCGAACCTCATCACGCCCTTCATGGGCGACACTCGGAGCAATACCCGCTCACCAACCATAAAACACACATCTCTAACCTTGCGGTCTGCATAACTCTTTCGCCTGGACAGAGTTGTACGAAGCCTATCCTAAATAATGATGACCTTGTCCAAGGCCTCCTAAACCATATCCGTACCTAACAACCGAGCCTCTCCCGGCTCAAACCCTCCAACCAGATATCGACACTGCCTACCATATAAAGCCTCATAAGGAGCCATCTAGATAGTCGATTAGTAGTTGTTGTTGTTGGCAAACTCTACTAAAGGCAAAAACTGATCCCATGAACCTCCAAAGTAAATAACACAAGCTCGGAGCATACCCTCCAATATCTGAATAGTCTGATCGGACTGCCCATCTGTCTGAGGATGAAATGTTGTACTCAACTCAACCTGGGTGCCTAACTCTCACTGAACTACTCTCAAGAAACGCGAGGTAAACTGCGTACCTAGGTCCAAAATGATAGATACCGCCACACCATGAAGACGAACAATCTCCCGGATATAAATCTCAGCTAACCTCTCGGATGAATAGGAGACTTCCATAGCAATAAAATGCGCTGACATGGTCATCCTATCAACAATGACCCAAACTGTGTTGAACTTCTTCCGAGTTAGCGGAAGTCCAGTAATGAAGTCCATAATGGTCCGCTCCCACTTCCACTCGGGAAGTTCAATCCTCTGAAACATTCCACCAAGCCTCTGAAGCCCATACTTAACCTGCTGACAATTCAAACACTGAGCCACATATGCAACAATATCCTTCTGTTGAAACACGTTCTCAAGGCACTAAACTAAATGTGTGTTCATATTTGTAGGTTTTGATAAATAACAAACGACGCGCAATTGACATATGACGAGGTCCAAGCACAAGCGCGCAATTGACATATAACGAGGTTCAAGCACAAGACGAACAAAGATCATGATCAAGCAAAGAAATAAAGTTATACATGAGTCGTTCTTTAATTGTGATCTTGATCCGACAATTAACTCAAGACTTGGCTTCTCTCGTAAAATCATTTTTATCAACTCATGCATATTTAATTTAAAGCAAAATGATTTTCAAACATTTTATTCTAGCCAAAATGATTTTTAAACATGCCTCTCAAATCTGGACAAAGAAATCGATAATGTACTTTATGATAATCGATTATGTTAAGACAATGTACACCAGATTTACAAAGCTGAACAATAATCGATTATGTACCTTATGATAACCGATTATGTTAAGGCAATGTACATTAGATTTTTCAAAGCTACAAGATAATCGATTATGTACCTTATGATAATCGATTATGTTGAGGCAGTGTCCATCATATTTTTCAAAGCTATAAAATAATCGATTATGCACATTATGATAATCGATTATGTTGAGGCAGTGTCTATCAAATTTTACAAGACTGTAAAATAATCGATTATGTACTTTATGATAATCGATTATGTTAAGACAGTGTAGTCCGAAGTTTTTCAAAATATAAAAGATAATCGATTATCCTTATAGCATAATCGATTATGCAAATGACCGTTGCCAAAGTATTTTTAAACTCTGAAAGATAATCGATTATACACAATCTGATAATCGATTATGCTAAGTAAAATCTGCATATGATTTTTTGAATGTTGTCAGGTAATCGATTATACACAATCTGATAATCGATTATGTTACCTAAAATCTGGAAATGATTTTTGAACGATTGGAAAATAATCGATTATGCAAATCAGATAATCGATTATCTTAGCACAAAATCAGCAATTCTTGATTGGCAATTAGGCAACGGTTGTGGGGGTTTTGAACACTATAAATACAACTCAAAATCAGTCTTCTAAGTACAACAACTGATTATATTCTTGCTAAAGCTTGCATACTCTCATATTCATCATTTTCTATTCATTTAATAAGTTTTTGAGAGCCAAACTCTTGACGAAAGTTGTTGTGTTCTTGAGCGTATTTATTTTACTCATATCTACTCTTAACGAGAGTCTTGTCTTGAGTGCTAAGTGTTTGTATACACTTGAAGGGAAGTGTTAATCCCTTGTGGTTGTAAGAAGGAACGTTTTCATTCCTTCGGTTGAAGTCTTGAAGTGTGGTATCTTCGAGCAAAGGTTGTTGAGGCTTGTGTGACTCAAGTTCTCAGTTTGTAACGGTTTGTTAAGCACCCATAAGCTTAACGAAGTTAGTGGAATCTCGAGAGAGTCTCTCGGGGACTGGACTAGCCACAGGTTGTAGTGAACCAGGATAATTTCGGTGCGTTCGTTCCTTATTATTTACTTACCGCACTTATTTCAATCCTGCAATTTTTAATTCCGCAAGTTTATATTGTTTTTTATTATAATGCTATTCACCCCCCCCCCTCTAGCGTTAAGCGTATATTCTAACACCTTCTTCACTCTACGCCACCAATAATGCTGCCGCAAATCCTAATACATCTTTGTGGCGTGAGGATAAATAGAGTATCGGGAACTATGGGCCTCCTCCTAAATAAATTCTCGAATCCCCTCCATATTGGGCACACAAGCTCGCCCATGAAATTTCAAGACTCCATCAGCATCTAAGGTAACCTGCTCGGCACCTCCTCGCTGCACCGTGTCTCTAAGGATACACAAATGGGGATCATCAAACTGCCGATCACGGATACACTGCAATAATAAAGAACGAGCGACCGTGCAAGCTAATACTCGACTAGGATCAGAAATATCCAACCTCAGAAACCGATTGGCCAAAGCCTGAACATCCAAAGCAAGCGGCCTCTCAACGACCGGAATATAAGCAAGGCTGCCCATACTGGCTGACTTTCTACTCGAGGCATTGGCCATTACATTGGCCTTTCCTGAGTGATATAAGATAGTGATGTCATAATCCTTCAACAAATCCAACCACCTTCTCTACCTCAAATTCAACTCCTTTTGCTTGGAAAAACATTGAAGACCCTTATGATCAGTGAACACCTCACACACCATGCCCTACAGATAGTGCCTCCAAATCTTCAATGTGTGAATAATGGCTGCCAACTCTAAATTATGGACCAGATAGTTCTTTTCATGAATCTTTAACTACCTCGAAGCATAGGCAATGACCATGCCATCATGCATCAACATTGCACCAAGCCCAATACGAGAAGCATCATAATAAACTGTGTAAAGCCCTGAACCTGTGGGCAAAACTAACATTGGTGCCGTGGTCAGAGCTATCTTGAGCTTCTCAAAGATCCCCTCACACTCATCCGACCATATGAACTAGGCACCGTTATGGGTCAACCTGGTCTTCGGGACTACAACAGATTAAAAACCCTCCACGAACCATCGATAATAGCTTGCCAATACCAAGAAACTCCGAATCTCTATAACTGATGTTGGTCTAGGCCAGTTCTTGACTGCCTCGATCTTCTTCAGATCAACCTGAATACCCTCTGCCAATACAACATGGCCCAGGAATGCCACCGAACTCAACCAGAACTCATACTTCAAAGATTTAGCATATAGCTGACTATCCCTCAAAGTCTGAAGAACCACTCTGAGATGTTGCTCGTGCTCCTCCCAGATGCAGTAATATATCAAAATATCATCAATAAAGACTATCATGAACGAGTTCAAATAAGGCATGAACACTCGGTTCATCAAATCCATAAAAGTTGTTGGGCGTTTACCAACCCAAATGACATAACCAAGAACACATAATGCCCATACTGAGTGCGGAATTATGTCTGATGGACATCGCATGCCCTAATTCTCAATTGATGGTAGCCGAATCTTAAGTCAATCTTTGAAAATACCCTGGCACCCTGAGGCTGATCGAACAAATCATCAATCCTCGACAGTGGACACTTATTCTTTATTAGGACCTTGTTCAACTGCAGGTAATCAATGCACATTGTCATCGAACCATCATTTTTCTTAAAAAAACACCGGCGCACCCCAAGGCGAAATGTTGGGTCTAATGAAACCCTTCTCAAGCAAGTCTTGCAACTTCTCCTTCAACTTTTTCAACTCTAGCAAGGCCATGCGATATGGCAGAATAGAAATGGGTTGATTGACCGGAGCCAAATTGATGCAGAAATCAATAGCCCTGTCGGGTGGCATCCCCAGCAAGTCTGAAGGGAAAACCTCAAGAGAATCACGAACCACGGGTACTGAATCAATAGATGAAACCTGAGCATTGGAATCACGAACATAAGCCAAATAGGCCAAACAGACCTTCTCGACCATACGTTGAGCCTTCACATACGAAATAACACTACGTGTAGGATGACCAGGAGTCCCTCTCCACTCTAAATGGGGCAAATCCGATAAAGCTAAGGTCATAGTCTTGGCATGGCAATCTAAGATAGCATGGTACGGGGATAACTAGTCCATCCCCAATATAATATCGAAGTCGACCGTTTCTAAAAGCAACAAATCAACATGGGTCTAAAGACCCCCAATCACCACAACACACGAACGATAAACTCGATCGACCATAATAGATTCACTCACTGGTGTAGACACATAAATAGGAATACTCAATGAATCACTAGGCATGACCAGGTACAGTGCAAAATAAGATGACACATACAAATACGTAGACTCTGTATCAAATAGTACTGAGGTATCTCTATCCCAAACCAGAATAGTACCTATAATGACTGCATCTGAAGACTCAGTCTCAGGCCTGGCTAGAAGGGCATAACATCAAGGTTGGGCTCCACTACCCTGAACTACCTCTCTAAGACGGCCTGCTACTGGATTACCTCCACCTCTGCTTGCCTGAGCTCCACCTCTAGGACCTCTACCTCCACCTCTAGCACCTATGCCCCCACCTCTAGCTGGCTGGGCAGGCTGTGGAACATCTGGTGCATGTACCATAGCACGAGAACTCCAATGCGAAAAATAGCTCGAAGCTCGAGGGCAATACCTAGCAATGTGCCTCGTGTATCTACAAGTAAAACAAGCCCTTAAAATACGACCCTAGAAACTCTAAAGCGGTGGTGCACTGATAGGTGCTGGTGGTGCACTCTAAGGCTGTTGATCGGAATTATGTGTCTGATTACCATGACAACCTAAAGTACCATGGGAGACCTGGAGAACTAACTAAAAGGGCATAGGAGGATGGCCTCTACCATATGAATCTCTACCTCCAAATGAGGTACCACCGAATCTGCGTGAATGATAGGGCCTCTTATCTGACCCATGACACCTCCTTGTGATAGAACCATCTCAATTCTTCGGGCCACATTTGCTACCTCCTGAAATGTGATCTCACTCCCGGCCTCCTTAGCCATCTGAAGATGAATCGACATAATAAGACTATCATAAACCTCCTCGCCCTCTCTCTCTCTATATCTCTTTCTCTCTCGGTAGGAAGTATGACAAGAGCATGGCGATCTAGATCAATGAACCCTGTCTCATACTGGGTGACTATCACAAAACCTTGTTAAAGGCGCTCAAACTGCCTCTAATATGCCTCTCGTTGAGTAACAGGGAGAAACATTTCGAGGAACAATACTGAAACTACTCCCACATCAAAAATGGCGACCTGGCTGGCCTGGCTAAGCAATAATCCCTCCACTAAGTCTTGGCGGATCCAGATAGGTGAAACGCAGCAAAATCGACCCCATTAGTATCAACAATGTCCATGTTCTAGAGAACCTCGTGACTGCTATATAAGAAATTCTGGGGATCCTCAAAAGAAGCACAGCTGAACGTAGTAGTGAAGAGCTTGGTGAACCTATCCAGCCTCTACAAAACATCCGCGGACATAGCCGCTCCATCGCCAGTCTGATCCACTACACCCGGCTGAATTGTCACAGCTTGCTGAACAACTGGAACCTGAACCTGGGGAGCTACCTGCTCCGGAGTGCATGTAGTAGGAGTCTGACCCCTTCTCCAGCCTAAGAAGTGGCTGGTGCTATAGGAAACAAACCCACTCGGGTGACACCCTCCATGATGCCTACCAATCGGACCAGAGCATGCCAAAACTCTAGTGTGGCAATGAACCCCTATGGGACTTGAGATGGGCCCACTGGAACTGTTGGGGCCAGAACCTCCTCCGCAAAATTAACCGGAGGCTCCGCCACTCGTGCTGCTACTCAGGGCTGAGCTTTGCCCCTACCTCGACCTCTGGCACGGCCTCGGCCTCACCCTCTACCCCTAGTGGGAGCTACTGCTGGGGGCTTGGGATGCTGAGCGATAGATGAGGAAGCGCGTGTTTTCGTCATCTGCGAAAGAACAGAGTAGAAATCCAATTAGCATTTGAGGAACAAATTTGCACAGCAAGAAAGAACAAATATGAAATTTTCCTCACTCTGTAGCCTCTGGGGGATAAATACAATTGCTTCTGTACCGATCCCTTAGACACTACTAAGCATGCATGTGAGTTGTGAGATATATGTAACCTAGAGCTCTGATACCAACTTGTCACGGTCCGGAATTTGGCCCTCGGGAGTCATGATGGCGCCTACTCGTGGAATCTAGGCATGCCATGAACTTATGCACTTATTAACCCATTTCGTTTTCATGCGTGATTAAGAAATTAAATTTAATAAATAATCAATTAATAGACAATGAAAAGTAAAAGTTAGGGGAAGTCAGAACTAAATATAGAAAATGAAACATCCTCTGGAAAACCAATACAAGTCTCTACCCGGCACCTGGTGTCGCAACAATGCACAAACTGTCTAGGATTACTAAAAATAAGAGTTTGAAATAAAGGACATAGTCTGTCTCGAATAGAAATGTCAACAGAACATGAAAAATGGATAGAAGAGACGATGGGCCTGCAGACACTAGCAAGGCTACCTCGGAGTCTCGTGGACTGAAGTCCGGCTCCCTAACTACTTCTACGCACTGTAAGATGCTCTGACACCTAGATCTATGCAAAAGAGCATAGAGTATAGCATCAGCACAACTGACCCCATGTGCTAGTAAGTGTTTGGCTTAACCCCGGTGAGGTAGTGACGAGCATATGACCAGACTCCAGATAAACCTCTGCAGATATATAAATGATAATACAACGGAAAAATAGCAGGAATAAACAATTAATTCCGGGGAAGAGAACATACTTCACGGGTGGCAGATAAAAATAGAATATAAGGAATAATAGGGAAAAACTACAATTTAACTTAACACGAAATAAAGAAATAAAAACAACTTTCATTTTTAGTTTCATCTTGTTGCAGACGTGTAATCCAGTCGCATCTCATCAAGCTTGTGGTAAGCGTACCACCCGCTCCCATTTCATCGTGTCTTGTGGTAGACCTACCACCCGCTCCCATTTTAACGTGTCTTGTGGTAGGAGTACCACCCGCTCCCTTTTTTGGTTCATCACATAATTACAAGAAATCATGGCTAGGGAACATAAGCAAAATAATAACTTTATGGAAAGGGAGCAAAGCAATAATATAGTAATTTCCCGGCAAGGGAAGAAAATATCGAAACAATCATCCCGGTAAGGGAGAAACAACTATAATCAATCCTATCGTAACTAGTACTCAGCTCAATTTAATGGCAAAGTTCAATCCTAAATAAATTCTAAGAGGATAAGACAAATCATTGCTCAATATAGAAGATTATTAATTAAAGCGCCTGGGAGGTCATTTAAGAATACAACAACTTTAAATTTATGACTCACAGTCATGCTCGACACTAATGTATAGATACTCTTCACCATGCCTATATGTCGTACTCAACAAAAAACAGGTAGCAAACATGACTTAACTCCTAATCCTCCAAGCTAAGGTTTGACCAAAGACTTACCTCAAAATTCTACAGCCAAATCAATCCTCAATTACCATTTTCCATCTCGAATTCGAATCCAATCCAATCCAATCCATGCATAAATGACTACATACCATCAATACATGCTAAACAATTTGAATCCAATGCCTAATTATTGTTTCCCAAGCATTCTTCCCAAAATCCCAAAAACCTACCCCGACCCCACTTGGTCAAAATATAAGGTTTGGACCAAAATCAAATCACTCATTCACTCACGAGGCCAAATATATAACTTGTTTTCAAATTTAACCTTAAAACGAGGTCTGAATCAAGAAAAATCAAAAGGACCTAACTCTACCCAATTCTGTAAAGTCTACCCTTAATTACAAGATTTAGGCCTAGAATTTTAATAGATGTTGATAAAAAATGAAGGAAACGAGTTAAAGATTACAAACCTACAAGTTAATAGTGAAAAGATGCTTCAATGGTCTCCCAAGAGCTTTGGAGAAGAAGGAACTTTGGTAATTTTGTAAAAATCCCGTAAGGATTCTGTTTTGGGTTTCTTAAAAATTACCGGGCAAAAATATTCAGCGCTTTCGTGACAGACAGGTCGCGTTCGCGATGGGTCAATATTAATAGGCGTTCACATTCGCTGAAAGCACTTCGCATTCCTAGAGAACAAGCTTCCCAGGTCTTCGTATTCGCAACCAAGTGACCACGTTCGCGTAGTTATAGTACCCCACCCCCACCCCGGCTCACTTTTTCCTTCGTGTTCGCAAATCCAGGGACGTGTTCGCAAAGGTATAACCCCCCGTTGCCTCGTGTTCGCGACCTGGTCTATGCGTTCACGTAGAAGGACATATCATTGAGCTAATTTTACTCATCGCGTTTGTGATGGTTCTCCCACGAATGCGAAGAAGACCATACCAGAACTGGAAACCTGCAATTTTCATAAGTCTAAAACCACTCCGAAACACTTCAAGCCCTTGGGGCTCCTAACCAAACACATACACTAACTCAACAACATCCTACGAACTTGACCGTGCGATCAAATTGCCTAAATAACATCATTATCAACGAATTAAACCTCAAATTCAAAGCATTTTACCAAAACTTCATCAAGTTCCACATTTAGGATTTCAAGTCCGAAATATGTTAAATGGTGTCTGAATTTAACAAAAATTTATAGAAATATCATAAATCATATATAAGACATGTACCGGGTGCCGGAACCAAAATACAGTCCCGATACCAACACATATAATCAAATTTTCTTTAAATTTTCCTTAAAATTTTCAGAAAAACAATTTCCTTTAAAAATTTATTTATCGGGATTGGGACCTTGCAATTCGATTCTGGGCATACGCCCGAGTCTCATATTTTGCTATGGACCCTTCGGGATCGTCAAATTATGGGTCTGGGTCCGTCTGCTAAAAATGTTGACCAAAGTCAAATTTATTCATTTTAACAGCAAAACTTAGCATTTTCCATAAAATTTCACATATAAGCTTTTCAGCTACATGCACGAACTGTGCACACAAATTGAGATGACTCTAAATGAGGTTTCCAAGTCCTCGAAAGCACACAATGGATAAGAAAACAAGTGATAACCCTTTGGGTTGTCACAAATATTCAAATCCTTAACTATTGTTTTACCTTATTTCTGCATGATTTTCACATTATAAAGGCACGACTCTTTCACAAACTCAACACACATTCACAATCCTTCTGAACTCATACTCACACACAATAGTATTCTCTCTTCTTGTCTGCACTATGGCCTTTTTACAAGACCTACTACTTTTCTCTATTTGTTTCTTTGAAACTAGTATGTCTTGATTTAAGCTTCAGCATCACAACAATGTGTTTATTTACAGCTTGTGTATCCATGTCTACTTACTATTTATGTAGAGTTCAATATTTAAACTAGCATGATGATTTCTTTCTGCCTATTTTCGCTATGAATCCATGCTCCCCACCCCTTATGTGTCTGAGATATGGTTTAAGACAGGTCAATATGTAAGTTATTGTCCATGAATTAAACTTGATGCTTTAAGATCCCAACCTCTAAACAATATGTTCTAATAGGCTTATCGGTATGCTAGTAGTCCCTATTGCTGGGTATGCCCACAGCCTGTTCTTGCCTCTTCTAATTTAGCTATTACCCTTGTACCCCTATGTGTATTTATTTGTAAATGTTTCGATTTCCATTTCCCCTCTCATAATTTTGCTTCTGCACTTGCACTCTTTCCCAGTCTTTAAGTTCTGCCCCCCCCCCCCTATAAGCCTTGCCTTGGGACTTTGAGTTCCCTGTGAACTTGGATACTTGAAGGCTGGCCCTTCCACAATCCACTTGTCTTTATCTGATAATGCATTTGGATGTGAGCATTGCCCGAAGCCGTTTTCGAGGCTCTTCGGGATCTTTGACACATCTAAATGGGAAAAAGGCTTTGGATCATGATCTTTGGAGTTAGTTTACCTCATATTTCAAACGTGAAGCCTAAATTAGGCTATTATTAGTTGTACTTTTTAATTTGTGATGTATTTCTTTTATTATATTCTGGGCTGTATAATTTTATAATAAACTCTTGGGGATGGATAGTGAAAAAGGGAGGGATAACTATGTATGCAAATGGTAGATATCCTGCCTATAGGTATTTCTAATATTCTCCATTCTCATATAGATAACCTGCCTATATGTATCTCTGAAATTCTGCATTCTCATATAAATATCCTGCTTATAGGTATCTTCTAAAATTATACATTCTCATATAGATATCCTACCTATAGGTACCTTCTGAAATTCTGGATTCTCATACAGATATCATGCCTATAGGTATTTCTAAAATCCTGCATTCTCATGTAGACTATCCTTTCTGTAGATACCTTCTGACTTTTGCATTTTCTCATTTAGATATCCTGCCTATAGGTATTTCTGAAATTTTGTATCTCTCATACAGATATCCTGCCCATATGTATTTCTGAAATTCTGCATTCTCACATATATATCATGCTTATAAGGTTTCTGCACTTTTACCATGTCTCAAAAGGGTTTAAAATCAATAACGCTTAGAAAGCATGTCTGTAGAAGCTATCAATCAAGTCAGAATCGCTTCACTCGCTTATAAGTCTAAAACCAGTGATAACGTTATATCATCATTTGCAGAACTTATAACGTTTTGCTAAAAACATGGTTTTCATTAATAATCTAGCAACCCTTCTTGGTCAGTATGTATTTAGTTTATTTTATTATTTTCTGAAATCAGTAGATATCATGCCCATAGGATCCTCATCCAACACTTAGGCAAGCCTTAGGATAAAATTATAAACTGAATCACTTTTATTAGCTACAAACATCAAGCAGGCCGAAGTCGAGCTTCTTATCTGAACTATGTAATAAATCAGTCTACCCCAACCTTTATATTTAATTAGACCCTAAACATTATGTGAAAGTCATGCTAAATTATGTGCTTCTCTGTCAAAGGCGTGTATCTAAGACTTTTACTTGTTATGTGTTTCCCCAACTTGCTATACGTGTTTTGTATGTCTCTTTAGAATTTTACCTTTTACAACTAAAAATAAGCCTAATCTCCCTTTCCTTTAGGATTGTAGTCCTAAATTCCTCCGGAACTGATAGGATTGGGACGGGTAATAGCATGCAATAATTAAACGAGACCATTTCCTGCCTTAATACCTTAACGGGGTGGGAAATGATAGATATGGATATGATGAAAACGTGATAACATCACGTGTAACCCCTTACTGAGTAGTGATTACCGGATGTTGTGTGGGGTTATCTATAATCATTAATAAACCTAGGACTCGTTTCCCTTTGTTTCTTTGCTTCTTTTAAAGATTTCAAACTATTTCTTTTAACAAAAAAATTAGCTTTCTTTAGACCTTTCCAACTTTGTTTATTTGTAACCATTATGTGAAAATCCCCTATTACTTGGAATTTTACTTGCCTATGTGTTATTTGCACCTAAATTCACAACAATAGTTTGGCCAGGAACCATACTAATGGATCCAGGGGGTGCCACACCTTCACCTCGGGATAATTTCAAGCCCTTACCCAATCTCTGGTTGCTCAAGTCAAACCCTGCTTAGTGTCTTACTACACTTAAATTATTAGGTGGCGACTCTTCAATTTTCAAAACCCAACTCCCAAAAGGGAACAGTTGTCCTCCCAAATATCATAAACCCAATTTTGCAAGAAAAAAGGGCGCGACAACTTGTTATTTGAAAAAAATGAAACTTTTTATTTATTATGAAAAAGATATTTAGAAAATTATAATTTTCAAACTTATCGTTCTTTTGGCATTTTTGGTAAGAGATCTAGAATTTTATTTCACTGAGATATTTGAAAAGCATGACCATTTCTGGAACTTTGGACGAGCTGTCTATTTTACTTTTGAGATATCTCTTTTATACTTGCATTTATGTTGTTATGACCTGTTGTGGAAATACTGGCTTTAGACCCAATCCTGTGTTAGCTCGTCACAACTTTCAAGTTAGAGGTTATGTTTGTTATTTTTGAGTATATGAGCTGGTTGTACTCATACTGCACTTCTTACACAATGCGTGCAGATCCCGGATGCCAATGTTGCTACATTCGATGGTTGCTGGATTTGAAGGAGCACTATTTTCTGTCGTAGCTGCCTCTTGTTCACGGTAGCCTTAGACTATAAAATTATGTTTATGTACTTTTCAAACAGACTGTAAAATTGTTCCTTGTTACTTTGTAAACTCCATTCGTAGAAGCTCATGATTTGTACTACCAGTCCTTGAATAATGTATAAGATTTTGATAGCTCTCTTGTTTAATTAAGTTAAATGAAACTGGATAATTGTTAATTGGCTTACCTAGCGGGTTGGGTTAAGTGCCATCACGATTACTGGATTTTGGGTCGTGACATTAAATCTCCCCAAGTCTTAGCTTTCGCGACCTATTCCCCGCGGTCGCGTAGGATAAATCCCATCCCCAGCCCAGTTTGCTCTTTGCGATCGCGGGAGTAGCTTTGCGATTGCAAAGAAAAAATCATCAGGTCACAGTAGAAGCCAAAAAAACCCAAAAAATTTCTAGGTTCAAATCATCTATAGCCTTTCCGAAACTCACCCGAACCCTCGGGGCTCCAAACCAAATACGCACACAAGACCTAACGAACCCGTTCGTACGACCAAAATACCAAAATAACATCTAGAACTACGAATTATATACCAAAATGAATGAAATTTTTATAAAACATAAGAACTTCCATTTTAATAACTGGACGTCTAATCACATCAATTCAACTGTGTTTTGCATCAAATTTTGCAGACACGTTATATATACAAAAATGAACCCATACCAATCTCTGAAACTAAAATTTTTACCCGGTAGAAACAAAGTCAAACTTCGGTCAAATTTATAAATTCTTTAAACGTTTAAACTTCAATATTTTTAACTAATTGCGATAACTCGAGCTAGGGACCTCCGAATTTGATTCTGAGCATACGCCCAAGTCCCAAATTACAATACGGACCTACCGGGGCCGTCAAAATACAAATCCGGATCTGGTTGCTCAAAACGTTGACCAAAGTCAACTCAAATAAATTTTAAGGTACATATTCACATTTTAATTATTTTTTCACACAAAAGCCTTCTGGAAAAAGATCGAACGGTGCCTGCAAATCAAGGAAGGCTCAAAGGGGCTATTTAAGGTTTCGAAATACACAATTATGGGATAAAACTCTAGATGACCTATCAGGTAGGTCATCACAGTAGTCGGGAAATTTTTATTTTGTGCTTCATACAACTGACACTAATTGTATGAGGCAACTTTTTTGTCTCACAGTTTTGTGGACCCAGATTTCTGTGGACCAAAAAGTGTAAGATTGAGGTCCACATATTTATGAAACAAAAAGGAGCGTCATACAACTAATGTCAGTTGTATGAGGTACAAAATAAAACTTTGAGAGTGATTGCTAGCTAATACGTAGGGGCAAACTTGGAGATATATAATATTGCGGATGAATCTTAAGAGAAGGAAAAGACTCCTCAACTTTGGAAAGAAATTGCAAGCTAACGCCGATGAGGGAGAAAGACAGATTGGCTTGCGAAAATGAGGCCATTCGAGCCCAATTCCGAGAGATGAAAAGGGCATCAGAGGTACCTGTGAGAAGCGAAAGAGATAAAAAATCATCAACATTTTGCGGCAGAAGGTGTTTGATCACGTAGCCCACTTGGCTAAGACTGAGAAAGAGCTGGCAAGGGTCCGGGAAAGGATAGTTCAATTAGGCAAAGACTTGGAGAACCACCTAGGTTGGCCACACTGAACCATTCCCCATACCTATGCTATCCCAGGCCTCAATGTGCTATCGCATAGAGCAATTTCTGAGACTCTTTTAGGCCTTCTACGTGATCGCAGTCAGGACTACGCGATCACATAGAGGAAAAATCCTCTGCAAATTTTCTGCTGCACTTTCGAAAAATTTCGTTAGCCATCCGAAATCACCCCGAGACTCTCGGGACCTCAACCAAAAGCACAGATATGTTCTAATACCTCATTCAAACTTGTTGCAACATAAAATCACAATCATAAACATCAAAATCATCAAATTAGCATGGATTCAAGCCTAAGTCAAACTAAAACTTCCGAAACTGCATTTGATCTAAAACCCGTCTTAAACGCCTCCGAATGACCTGAAACTTTGCACGTATATCCAAAATCACCTAACGGAGCTATTGCAGCTTTCAGAATTCCATTCCGACCCCCGGATCAAAATCTCACCTATCAACCGGAATTCACCAAAATTCAAACTTAGCCAATTCAAGCCTAATTCTATACAAGACCTCCAAATTGAATTTCGATTGCGCTCCTAAGTCATAAATCACCACCTGAAACTAGTCGAATTATAGGAAATCCATTCCGATCTCTCTAACTCATAAGTCAACATTCGATTGACTTTTCCAAACTAACCTTTCATAAAGAAACTAATTGTCTCATTTCTAACGAAACTCTATCCGAATTACTTCAAATTCTCCAAACACATATAATGAAACATATAGAAGCATAAAATGGGGAAAACGGGACGGTAACTCACGTGACAACGATTTGGGTCGTTACATCCTCCCCAACTTAAACAAACGCTCGTCCTCGAGCGGGTCAAGAAACATACTTGGAGTATCAAACAAGTAAGGATATTTGTTGTGCATCTCATGCTCGGTCTCCCAAGTGGCCTCCTCCACGGGACGAACCCTCCACCGTACCTCCACCGAAGCTATGTCCTTAGATCTCAACTTTCGAACCTGACGACCCAAAATAGCCACCGACTCCGTATCATAGGTCAACTCTTCATCCAACTGAATCGTGCTGAAGTCTAATACATGAGACGGGTCCCCAACATATTTCCGTAACGTAGAAACATGGAACACTTGATGCACTCCCGACAAGCTAGGTGGCAAAGCAAGCATATAGGACACCTCCTCAATCATCCTAAGTATCTCAAAAGGTCCAATGAACCTTGGACTCAGCTTTCCCTTCTTTCAAAATCTCATAACGCTTTTCATAGGCGAAACCTTCAACAAGGCCTTGTTACCGCATAAGATACGTCACGAACCTTCCGGTCCGCATAACTCTTCTGACACGACTGAGCTGTACGAAGTCTCTCCTAGATCACTTTCACCTTCTCTAAGGCATCCTGAACTATCTCTGTCCCAATAATCTAGCCTCGCCGGGCTCAAACCATCCAACCGGAGATCTACACCGTCTCCCATATAATGCCTCATACGGCGCCACCTTGATGTTGGATTGATAGTTGTTATTATAAGCAAACTCTGCAAGTTGCAAGAACTCGACCCAAGAACCCCCAAAATCAATAACACAGGCACGCAACATGTCTTCCAATATCTGGATAGTACGCTCGGACTGCCCGTCCGTCTAAGGATGAAACGCGGTGCTCAACTGTACCTGTGTGCCCAACTCCTGATGAAAAGTCTTCCAGAATTGGAAAGTAAACACGGCACCCCTATCTGAGACAATGGAAACCAGGACGACATTAGGTAACAAAAGAATAATGCAAAATGAGCCATCACAAAAATTGTGATGTGCCTGAACACAAGCAAGGAATGAATGGTGATTCAAGCTAGCCTCACAGTCACAAGTAAAATATTATGCAATTATAGCTACGGAATTTTAGCTATGAATTTAAAAAATCATGGCTAATACCGGCAATAGCCATAAAAATTAAAATTCTATGGCTACTTCCAAAATCGTAAAATTTCCTAGCTACGAATATTAAATTGGCAAAGCTAATTCTTCATATTTGCTATAATTACTAACATTCATGGCAAAACTTAATTAAATATCTATTAATTTATTGTTACAATAAAATTTCATAACTAATTATAAGTTTTTGCCACACGTCAAAAGTTATTGTACTAATAGTAACCTTTTAGCTACAATAAATAATTTGAAACAAAATGTTTTAGCTAAATGAATATTTTTGCTACAAGTTAAAGAAATTTGTTGCAGTAGTTAAATGATATAGCCGCGAATTTATTGCTATGGTGAAATTTCGTAGCTAATCATTAGTTTTTTGCTACGAATTGAAACTTATTATAATAATAGTAACCTTTTAACCATAATAAATTATATAAAATAAAATACCGTAGCTAAATGAATTTTTTTCCCTCGAGTTAAGAAGGGTTGTGGCAATATAAGTTACATTAGCCACATATTTATTGTTAAGATGGAATTTCGTGGCTAAACATTAATTTTTGCCCCGAGATGAAACTTATTGTAACAAAAGTAATTTTGTAGCCACAATAAATTATTTAGAATAAAATGTTACTACATAATTCTTTTGCTTTCAGTTCTAAAAAAATATGGTAATAATTAGTTTAATAGCTAATATTATGTCACGATCCAAAATCAGGCCCGTCGTAATGGCGCTTATCGCGAAACTAGGCTAGCCTCAACTCAACAATCAACTTGACAATAATAAGTTTGAATCATTTACAGAAGCTTTTAAAAGTTAAAGAATTATTTGAAACATAAGAAATTTCCAAGAATAAGTACAATCCAGCCAAAAATCGGGGTGTCACTGAGTGCATGAGCGTCTAAGAAAAATATATAGTCTATTATAATGTATAAGGGAACAACTAAAATACAACTAAAAGGTAGGTGGAGAGACAAGGCCTACAAACGCCGTGTAGATACTTCAATAATCTCCTAAATCAGAAGCCTCGATCAACCACTGCCACTGGATTCAAAGTGCCTGAATCTGCATACAAGCTGCATGGGGTAACGTGAGTACACCAACTCAGTAAGTAACAAGTCCAACCTTTAGACTGATAGGTAGTAACGAACTCAAACTCATCAAAGGTAACATAAATAATATATAGAAACGTAGGTATACTTTCAGTTAAATAAACAGCTCAAACAGTAAAACAGAGCATGTAGATACAGGGTAATGATGTGTAACTTTGCTACGTCTACATGTCAATGCATATGTTGTATGAAATGCACCATGCTGAGTGCCTCATGTGCCCACAATCTCAAATACTCATCCACTTAGTACTATATATGGCCCATAGGCCCCAGAGAAGATCCATGTTAGAATATATATATATATATATATATATATGTGTGTGTGTGTGTGTGTGTGTGTGTGTGTGTGTGTGTGTGTGTGTGTGTGTGTGTGTGTGTGCGTGTGTGTGTGACAATAATCACTCAATATTGAGGAAGCCATTCCAGCCTATCGAGAAGATCCATCTCCAGATAATAAGTACTTCAGACAAGATCCATCCCTTAATAATATCATCTGTGCTCATTGGGGGTGTGCACACTCTGGAGAGGCTCCTTGCCAAAGCGCTATAACAAGCCAACGACATTTGTGTCACCTCAATAGTAATCATAGAACACATAGTTTGGGATCTCAGACACTCAGAACCAAGCTTGGAAGCGTTACTTATCTCAAACCAAGTCAAAACTCTAGGTCGCGATGCCCTTGCCTCTCGATTCAGCCTCCAAATGCTCCGCCTCTGGCCAAAATAAGTATATTATCATCAATATACGCTAAATGAATAAAACTCATACGAAAATTATTAATTTAGACCAAAAATCCCGAATTTGCTCAAACTTGGCCCCTGACCCCGCGTCCCAGAATCCGATAAGAATTTAAAAACTAGAAATCCTATTTGCTCATAAGTTCACCCATATCAAATAATCCGACATCAAATAGCCATCCAAATCCTCAAAATCAAATCTCCAAATCTTCTTCCATTTTTCCCAATTTTCACCCTAAATTCCGAAATTAAATGATAAAAATTAAGACTCAATCATGAAATTTAACCAAATTTGAGTGAAGAATACATACCCCAATCAATTCTCTAAAAATCCCCTCCAAGATCGCCTTCTCCCGAGCTCTCTAATGAAATTGAAAGTTATGGACTAAAACCCTCGATTTTGAACTTAAAGTTTCTACCCATGTGTTTTATTCTTTGCGAATGAGGCAATTCCCTCACGTTCGCGAAGTACAAGCTTCCTCGGACCAAATTCCTTCCTCGTGAACGTGAAGATCATCCAGCTCGACCCTACGCGAACACGAAAAAACCATCGCGATTGCGTAGGCGTAATTGCCAGAATTCCACATGACCATAGACTCTACGCGACGGGGGGCACAACTAGGCTTCCCTGTTGGAATTTGGACTTACGTTAATTGGGTATAGCCTGAAAGGATAGTGACGTGACCCAAGTGGTGGATAAACAAAAGGCCTGATAATAAATATCGTGTGTATGGATAAGTGAAGCTCAATAACTATTGGCCTGTGATGTGTAGGCACTTTTTATAAATAGAGGCCAACCCCCATTTCCCTAGCTATTAGAAAACCCTAGCGTATTCTGTCTCTTGAATGCGTGGTAACAACAGACGTCCCATTAGTCAAGTTCTCTGGGCTGTGAGAGCACGCAGCTAGTGGATTGTGGAAGTTGGTCTCAAGCTTAATCGTCGTTTGCTGTCCCAACTGAAACCATGGAGTTTAACGTTATGCTTCCTTAGATTCTAACTCTAAATTGATTGTGTGATTGTGTTTTAATCTCTGCTATGTCTGCAATTTAATTACCTTACATGCCCCTCTCATTAACCCTTTGCGAATGGGAGAGCCCTCTCGCGAATGCGAAGAAGGGTTCCTCTACAACAACATACCAGAAAATCTGCCAACTTCCAAAATTAAAAATTAGTTCGTTAACCACCTGAAACTCACCCGAGGCCTTCGAGACCTCAACTAAACATACCAACACATCCCATAACATCATTCAAAAAAATTATTAACGATTAAAATTATTTAAAAAATATTAAAAATTGTTAACATTAAAAATTATTTTCAAAAAGAAAATTTGCATTCTATATTGGCATGTTATTGTATAGAATAACAATTATAGAGAAGTCTGACTGTGTATTATAATTTAAACTATCATATAAATATTGTTTCCACACCCAATAGTGAAATTTTACTAGTGTTACTGTTGTATTTTCAATAATGATTTTAAATATTGCATAATTATATCTTATTATGCTGATAAGTTATAGTTTTAATCAAATAATATATATTTTAGATGTATTAAATTGAAAAAAATAATATAACTAATATTAAGACAATTTTTAATTACCTAGTTTTTCTTTACTAATTTTTAGGAGGGTAAACGTGATTTAGAATATGTTTTCCCTCCAAACTTTTCCCTCTAAGTTTTTTGCCAAAATAAAAGTTTTAATTTAGAGAGATCAGTGAAGAACGAAAACCCTTCCCCTACATATCAAAAGAAAGCCAAAAACCAGTGTAAGGCACTCTCTCCAGCTACTCCAGTCGCATCGTCATATACAATCTTCTGCAGTTTTAGTACCCAATGTGCAATTCACTTCTACCAACAATGTGTATGAAATATATAGGGATGCGATCTATGCTCCTCGCCGTCCAAAACATAACTAGTCAAAGGTGAGGAACTCTTCAAAATTTCATCTTTTGTGTTATAGAAATTTTGCATTTTTGTTCGTCACATGTGCAGTGGATTATTTGATGGTGTATTGGCCTAGGTGTTACTGGAGTTTCTACGACTTTTTATTTTTTCGTAAAAATTGTAGGTTACTTCAAATACTCTACAATTTATGCATTTCTGTCTTGATGTACACATTGATTTGATGATATAATTGTTGGTACTTTCCGGTATTTATGTTTTCACTTTTGTTTCAGTTTCCTCTTTTCTATTTTTTATTTTGTGCTTTTTATGTGATGGGTATTCTGTAACTCTGTCTTATTTCTTACACTGATTATTTTTTCTGATTTGCTGGTATAATAATTTGAGGATTTTTGATATTTTATCATTATTTGCTTTCATTTTATTGATGGTGGATTGTATGCAAATTTAAGAAAACTTTGGGTAAAAATTTGTGAAAACTAGTTCCCAGAATTTTCTTGAGAAGCCAATGAATCAAATGAAATTTGAACAACGAAATTAGAATAAGCATAATGAGTTTTTGTTATATGTTTGATGGAATCACCTAATCAATGTTGGCTAATAAGAAATTAATTGTCACGGTTTATGTATTGCTCTTTCTAATCCAAAAAGAGAATGGTAAGTACGTCATGTAGGAGGTTGATCTTGTATAGCATAAAAAATCTTTTTTATAGGATAGGCTACTCCACTTGGCATGTAGGAGGTCGATAACTTTCTTCCCCTTGGCATCATGTTACTAAAATATATACCTCTGAAGTTTCAATGAAGCATTTTTCAAGTGTAGGTATTTGCAAAAGAAGTGGATGTTGATACCGTGGTTCTAATGGCTGCTAGAGCTTCACGGGTGGAAAAAGAAGATGCAATTGATGCTGACATTGCGGATATGTTGGCTGATCCGAAAGAAGTAATCAGCTGACGGCTTCTTTGTTAGTGCTCACAACATAGAATTTTTTAGATGTTTGTTATAAGTAGTGTCCTTATAATTTATGTACTTAAAAGGCGAGAGCTAGAATTCAGGAGGTTCATTTTCTTCTGTTCAATCCAACTGGTAAGCGCACAACTCTAACAAATCTTGACAGTGAAGGCAAAATGCATCGAGTCAGTAAAGGTGCCCCTGAACAGGTAAAAGGGAAACTGCTTCTGATTTCATATCTTGATAGTTTGCATTGCTAATGCTAATGTCTTGGTTTCTAGATTTTGAACCTTGCGCACAATAAATCTAACAGACAATACAAGGTACACGAGTATATCTTTCTAGTATAATTCAGTTGTTTCTTTAGTTAGATGAACAATGTTATGATTGCAGTACATTTCTTAGCATAATTTGCTTGATCTGCACCAGTTATTGCACTCTTGTCCACCTTCTGCTGAAGCTGCGCAATTTCAATAACAGGATGTCTAAGAAGTGCAGATGATCCCCGAACTACTATACTAGCAGGTCTTTCCACAGTTTCATTCAAAGCAACACCATCCTTCAAATTTGGACCTTGTCAATTCTTCTCAGATTTATCAAAAGCTGAAACCACTTCCAATATTTTAGTAGGCCTTCATTGATCTCCAGCATCCTGTAACTTCCACATCTGCCCACACACATTAGTTTGACCTTCATGCCCAGTTCTTTTTACCTCTAATCCTTGCCCGACGCTAGCCAAAGCTTGATCAACTGGGACCTGCAACAATTTAGAATTCCCTTTTTCCAATTCCCCTTTTCCATCCTCTAGCACAGTATGAATATGTTGAGTTTTACCTGCTTGCTCTTGCAATATCTTATGCTGCCCAATGCTTTGATCATGTAGTGATGGTTCTACCACTTGTTGGCCAGCTCTCTTGGCATTCAAAAACTCCCTAGCATCCCCTTTTAAAGGTTCGACACTAGCCATCTGGACTATAGGCAGTTGCTAAATAATTATTTGCTCTTTCAAAGCAACAACATAACTTTTGCTTACATCTCCTACATAGTGAATTGCACTTTGGATGAGGTCATCTTAGGCAATGAGGAATTTATCAGTTGTCTTTACATGCTTAATGAAAATGCTAATGTCAAGAATTCGCCAACAGTTGCAACATCAGAAAGTGGATGCTACAACAAGGAGATGGAGCACAAAGCAAGTTCCTTGCTGGTTCAAGAGGTACCAGTTCATAAATAGAGGAAAAATGTTTCCGTGGGATCTGATGAAAATAAAGCTTTGATTCCTTTTTTGGAAATGAATTGACAGATTAAAATGGATTACAACAACCTCTTCTAGCTAGTGCCTTGTCTGGTTGTATTTGCTAGTTGAGACATCCGATAGATCTTATATTCTATCCAAATGTTTGCAAGTGAAACATCAATTGAAATGTTGGGCCAGTGTTCTTACAAACACATAAGCAAAATAAGCATAAGCAAATTTGTGATGTCAGGTGAATGACAAGCAGCTCTTTGCTCTTTTAGTTTTTTTACATCATGCATTGGGTAAACTTTGCCCTATTTGCTATCAACCTTTACACACATCAGAAATTCGTAGTCGTGAAAGCCAACAAATTGTCTTTCCAATGGAATGTTTAGCACACCCAGCCCACGTGGATTGTCTCTTTTACTACTGCTACGTTAAAAATATTACTGGCCTAAAGTGCTTTACATGCAAACGTCTGGTAGAGGATGAAACCGGCTTTATTTATTTCAACAGCATGTATCCGCCTCCAACTTGCTTAGAACCACCAAATCCGCGATTGCCATTGGCACCTGTTATCCCTCTAGGGAACAACGGCGAGATGCTTCTAAATTACCATTCAATCATTTTTCTAACTTATTTTTCTCTTATTATAGCTCATCATGTTTTCTCTTCTTATTTTGATATATTGTAACATAATGCAGGTAAGCTGTATTGTGAACAGGAAGTTATTTTCACAAAGACTTCATCTGGATATGTATGTTCTTACATTCCAAAAAGTTTTAGAACATAGTGTTGAACTAGTATTACTCTTAAAAATATGAAACCATGATGTTGATATAAAATAATGATAAATTTGTGCTTCCGATATATATATATAGGATGGACATCCATGTAGAGCCTACACCAAGGAAGATGAAAGCATGTAGGATTTGCCATGATAGTGATGAAGATTCAAACATGGAGATTCCCTGCTCTTGCCGTGGAACCCTCAAGGTTTGTTGTGCTAATTGTTTTACTCATTTGTTATGTATGTCTCATCTGTTACATAGTAGAAACTCTGCTTGCTGTTCTCACAGTAGGGGCATATTCATTTTAGAAGTAGCACATATGTATCACAAATACAACACTCTAAAAATGTGTTAATTTTGAAATTTGTAATTAGCAGTTTTAATATTTAGAATTCTTTTAGCTACTAATGCATTAGTTTTCGATGCATCTCCCGGTAAATTGCGCATTCTACTAGAGATTTGTAAATCTTCAGAGTTAGGATTCCAATTGCTCTTGTTGCTTTTTGCCTGTTATACTCCATATTACCTAGTGTTTTCATATAAGAACAGAAACTTGTGCTCTCAAGTCTCAATGAAGGATTTTATGTTGCATAGAGTTTGATTTGACGTCAGTTGTGCCAATAATAGCTTTATGCAACCGTTGGACCTTTGCAATGAAGATATGTTATATCTATGAGGCAAAAGCTTTTTAGGTATTCTGGTGTAATGAATTTTTCATGACACTGTCCTAAATGTAGCGGGAATAACAACGTGGATTTAATCAGATTAGCCAAAATGTAACTGTTGCTAATTAAGACAAGGTGTGTCTTGGATGCTTGCATGCTCAATTATTTAGTGATATTTTGTTCATATGAATTGTTTCTATGCACAGTAGGTGGTGCAATGAGAAGGGGGACCCTATCTGTGAAATTTGCCGCCGCGTTTGTAGGTCCAATTTTTTTTTGGTCATGTGTTCATTCTTCAAGACCTAAATGTTGCTATTGAGTAGTTTGATTATTCATGCTTCTCTTTAATGCGAGATTACATAATTTTAAGTCAAATTATATATAGCACGAGCTCTTCTGCTTTGGCCTATCACAGTTACAGGCCAGTAGTCCTATTATTCTGCATATAGAATAGTTTCTAATGTTTGGTAATTATGTACTTACTAATCAACCTTGTAAAATTGTGTGCAACACAGCATTGCTTGAATATATCTTGTTTCGCTCAAGATGAAGAATGCTCCTATTGGCACGACCATCTGGCCATCAATTTCCGTATTTCTCGGAGTCACCTTTTCTCAAATTCAAACAACAACTACCCAGTAATGTCCCACAAAGTGGGGTCTGGGGAGGGTAATATGTAGACGAGCCTTACCCCTACCCGAAAGGGTAGAGAGGCTGTTTCCAGTCGACCCTCGGCTCAGTGAAGGAGAGGAAAAACAAAAATAAAAACAAGAACAAAAACAAAAGAGCATTAGTAAGTCCAGCAGAAATAGCATAATAATTATCTAAACATAAGAACCATAAATATAATAGCATGCAATAATATCAGACAATAACTACCATAAATAACTAACATAAAGGAGACACAATCCAATACACAAATCATCTATGGATAGCCCTGCCAAGCCTCACCCAACCCCGAGTGAGGAGTACGAAAAACTCTAGGGGCTCCTATCCTACAACCCTGATACTAGACCTCCAGACTTTCCTATCAAGGTCCATGTCCTCAGAAGCCCGCATTCTAGCCATGTCATACCTAATCACCTCTCCCCAATACCTCTTAGGCCTCCCTCTGCTTCGCCGTGCGCCGACCACCGCCAGCCGCTCACAACTCCTCACCGGAGCATCAAGACTTCTCCTCCGTACATGCCCGAACCACCTCAGCCTCGCTTCTCGCATCTTCTCATCAACCGGGGCCACCCCCACCTTCTCTCGAATAACTTCATTCTTAATCTTATCTAACCTGGTGAACCCGCACATCCACCTGAGCATCCTCATCTCCGCAACCTTCATCCTCTGAACATGAGAGTTCTTCACTGGCCAACACTCCGCCCCATACAACATGGCCGGTCTAACCACAGCTCCATAAAATTTCTCCTTGAGTTTCTGTGGAATTTTCTTATCACACAGGGCTCCTGATGCAAGCTTCCACTTTGACCACCCCGTTCCTATACGATGAGTGACGTCCCCGTCAATCTCTCCGTCCCCCTGAATCACCGACCCAAGATATCTGACACTGTCCCTCTTGGCAATGACCTGAGATCCAATCATCACGTCCCTTCCAACTTCGCTCGGCTCGGCGCGAAACTTGCACTCCAGGTATTCTGTCTTAGATCTTCTTATTTTGAAACCCTTAGACTCGAGAGCCTGTCTCCATACCTCTAACCTCTCATTAACACCGTCCCTCGTCTCTTCTCAAATTCATCTTTGACTAAATAGTTTCTTGATAGCTTTTGCATGGAATTTCAGATACTTCTCTGTCAAGAAAATACAGTGTTTGTCATGGAAAGTGATCCACCCCAATAAAAATTTCTTACATTACAATATCTGTGAAAAAGCTGGATGAAGTAGATATGGGTATGACCTATGAAGAACTTTCAGTGTATGGAAGGTTGCGTAAGTTTTCCGCTGTGGACCCGTATCAATGTTCAAGGTTTGTCCTCTTGGTTCTGTTAGCCATTATGGCTTCAGACTTGCTGTGAGATAATTTTTCTGATGTGTAAATTCCATAGTCCTTGATGAATTACCGAATGATCTTACTGCAGAATCTGTGTTACAAATGGGGTACAAAGTTGACGCCTGCAGAGGTGGCTGACAAAGTGAAATACTTCTTTAAATACTATTCCATCAATAGACAGGAGAGGACTCTACTAACCCCTTCATATCATGCTGAGGTACTTCACTTCTGTGTTTCATGAATCCTTTACTTGCGTTAAAGTATCTATGTCTGTTATAGGTACTTCTCGGGTTTAGTACTTAAAAAATAAGAAAGAAGCCTACAAGTGCCCATATGGGGAAACTTATACATACTCGTATCAGATACCTACTTGTTCCCGTATCCATGTAAGTTAAATCTTGATAGTCAGAGCCAATAGAAAGGATCAAAAAATTTGTTCTGTGATTTTCATTAGAGAAGCAACATCTACGTATTGAGGTATATTTTTTCTTACTTATCTGTATCTTGCTATTTCATGCCTGCTTGGTTAAATTTTTACGCTGTAGTAGTAGAATTCATCTCTATAAGTTTACTAGTATTAAAAGAACTCTGAGGTACTTTTGACCGAATAACTAGATCTTGTTTCATGACTCATGCAAGTGCAAGTGTAAGGAGAATATGCTCTAGTATTGCTAGTGACGACGGACACTAATTGCTTTAATAGTGTTCCCAAATGTGTTATTCCAAAGCAATAATTGACTTTGAAATAGTCATTAGCTAGTTGGCATAACCTTAGGCGTATATTATTTGGTTTTTCTTGTTTGATAGGGTGAACTGAAGCCCATGGATGCAGAGCAACAGAGAGAGTATAGTCACAAGATGGTGAATTTCATTGTTGATTATTACAAGAACAATGAGAACTCACTGTTCTCAATCGAGTTCAGGTTTTCATAATAACCTATCAATTTTTTTTGTATCCTTACCCAAGAATTAGTTATTTCCCCATAGAAAGTTTAGCCATTGCATGATAGTGTTATTTTGGCAGTTTGCGGAGACTTAGCTAGAAAAAAGTACCCCATTATATTTCGAAATAGCAAAGCTCAATCTTTTGATGAATATATTTTTAATATCTTAGTTGGTTGGTAGCAATATCATCTATCATTGCTCATGATAAAAATATTATTTAGTTCCATGAGGATTTGAATTTGTAATGTTTGTCACTATGGTTATTTTTTATGAAATTTGATTTATGTTGTAAGTTATTTGATAAAATTATTTTTTTAATCCTACAAATAAAAAAAATCAAATAGAAAAAGAGTTTTCAACAAAATATTATGGTAGATTAAAACACTAATATTATATTGTAGCGAATATAAATCACCACATAACTTTTTTTAAAAACAAATTAAATCATATTTTGGGGGTTTATAAACCCAAAATATCTTATTTGAACCATTATGATCATATTGAGGGGTTTATAAACCCTCGCAATATTTTTTTATTTGACCCATCGAAATCATATTGTGGATGTTTTAAACTAGCACTAATTATCTTTCAAAAAACCCCACATAACTTTTAAAAAAAATATTTAAATTATATTTTGGGGGGTTTTTAAACTCCCACTATCTGTTTTGAAGCATTATGATCATATGAGGGGATAATGTTTTTTCGACACACCAGAATTATATTGCGGGAGTTTTAAACTAGCACTAATTATCTTTGAGAACGCCCACAATCATAAATTCATTTTGTGGCGGTTGTCGTGGAGGTTTTAAGAACCTGTCGCAAAATGCTTGTGGCAAAGGTAACTGTGGCACTTCTAGAAACCGCCACAATTCTTTTTGTGGGGGTCAAAAACTGTCGCAATTTGACCAAAAAACCCCCACAAAGTAAGTATTTTCTTGTAGTTACTATCAAATAAACAACACATTACAATTAATTATAGCTTGTTACTTTATCAGTTAAATTGCTTACCTTTCCACGAAAATGGGAAAAAAAGAAAATAAAAGAAGATTCAGGTCAAATTATGCTTAATTTCAACCTGAAAAATAAAACTTGCAAATAAAAAATTTAGCTTGTTTCTTTGTGTAGGCTCAATTTCCTACTTAGGAAATAGTAATCAAACTGGAAACAAATTCTTCAATGTTTTTGTCTGAACTCCCTCCTTCATCCACAGCATTTCTAGCAAATTCCTTCCATTTCTTTGCATTTTCCCTAATTACTTTTCCTTTCTCTTCTTCCATCACTAATTTTATATTTTCTTCAATAATTTCTCTTCTAACTATTCCTTTTTCATCTTGTTTGGCTCTAACTCCCATCTCCCAAACATCCTGCACAAGCTTTGCATTTGTTGGTTGATCCGACCATTGGGGCATTGTCACTATTGGCACTCCCAAACTAATTGCTTCTAAAGTCGAATTCCATCCACTATGTGTAAGAAAACACCCTATCGATTTATGTTCCAACACTTGTAATTGGGGACACCATGAAACCACGAAACCTTTTTTCTCACTTGCTGATTTTAATTCCTCTATAAAGTTCTTGGGAAGTTTGGATTCTTCAGTGGATCTAACCACCCACAAAAAGTTCTTGTTGCTATTCTTCGAACCCCAAGCCAATTCTTCCATTTGCTCAGCTTCTAATTTAGCCATACTTCCAAATGATACATACACTACTGAGCTAATTGGTTGAGGATTCAACCAATTTAAGCACTCTTTTGCCATCGGCTTGAAGAGACTAAGGCCATACTCTTTGTCATTTGGTAGCCTCTTGTCTAGGTACATGGATGGTATTGTTGGTCCAATTGTCTTGATTGGATAAAACTTGGCCATCCAATCAATTACCTACATGTCTAGCAATTAGAAACATGATAATCTAAATACACTGACAATGTAAATGACATCTTTTTATGTTACTTATTAGTGCAGTTTAGCATGTGATAGTAGGTCCATATTGTATCTTCTTAAAGGTTTTACACGTGCTTTAATAAAGATATTTAATATCCCTAATTATAGGAGAGTACTCGTATAAACTACTTCTTTGTAAACGTTTCGCTTAATGAATATTCTGCTCCAACAATATGGTAAGCTTGAAAACAAGGTGAGAAATGTTTTTTTTTTGGTGTTTTTTGAAACGTTAAATATTACGAAAGAAATCCAATTTGTGATACAATTACTCCTACAAATTTTGGAATCTGGATGAGAACTGAGAATAAGATATATGGATTTAATAGACAAAGCAAAAGAAAAGAAGTAGAAGAATATTCCTCTTACCTCTTTCTCCAACTCATAGAAGCTGTTGATTAGGACCCAATCCACTTTCTCAAGATTTGAGAATTGATTCACCAACATTTCAACTAATTTATCTGATTGAGGACTAGACTCAAAACTAGGTACATCTGAACTCTCAATTGTACTTGATAATCCAGGAATTAATATTTGTCCATCAACTTGAGTAGGAGGAAGTTTTAGTACCCCTTTATGTACATGGTAGTAAATGTTATCTACTACACAATTTTGTGTGAAAAAAGCAGCATTAACTAATCCAAGATCCTTCGCTACTTCAACAGCCCAAGGAAGGAATGGATCATAAACTATGCAATTCACAGGGTACTCACAACTTTCTAATTTCTTAATAAGTTGAGTCAGAGTATCGGAGCCAACTTCTTTGAATCGTGTTATGTAGGCCAAGAAAGATTCTGCTTGGTCGATGCCACCATCGTCGTAGCCATCGGATATGGCCTTGATTGACACTGAAGTTGGCAATTCTTGCATGGTTTTCAAGAAGGATTTTGTAGGTGATATTGTGATTTTAACACCTTTGGATTCTAAACGTTTGGAAAATTGGAGCATTGGGTTGATATGACCTTGCACTGGATATGGCAAGATCAAGCAGTGAGCTTTGTGAGTAGTACTCATTTTATTTTTATTGCAACTTGTCAATTGATGGGATGACAAATTAAGATTTGAGCGGATGTGGAAATTCTTGTGTTGAAATGTGGTTCTTATAGTTTGTTGATTAGAGTTAGAAGTGTCAAGTTGGACCTACATTTCTAAGAAAGTGTCTTGGCTTTGTCTTCTTATTGATACCAACTTCTATTTGCCAACATGTACAACGACGTAAGAAAATTGTGGGGTCCAATGCAATGACTACGTCGAAAATCGCAGTGGCTTCGTGTGAACCTATCTAATTCTATATTTGTATTAAAAAATTTCATATATATATATATATATATATATATATATATATATATATATATATATATATATATATATATATATATCCAATAATAAATCCCAGTAATTATTTAATATTTTTTTGAAGTTATTATAGGAATTCATAAATTTTAAAATCTAGATTCACCTTTGCAAAAACATATACATAGTTTTATGGCTGATACCAAGGTTTTATTGCCTGAAACCTAGTGATGGATTTCCTTTTCTATTATATAGGTAAAAAAAGGAGGGGGGAGGGAGTTGTTACACCAAGATTGGCCATTCCCAACCTTACCTCCATTCCTAGGGGCCAAGTTTTAGGGTAATTTAGTTCCAACTTTCCCTTATTTTTGTCCCCAAAATGGGCAATGAATAGTGTTCCCTCAAATAAGGGTGTACACTATTCATCTCCCATAGGGGTGTCAAATGTGCGGGTTGAGTCAATTTTGAGCGGATCAAAATGGGTTGAGTCAATAATTGGATGGGTCAAATGGGCCGCCCAAAAGTTACTTGGGCTAAGATGGATTGAATCAAGATCGGTTAAAATTCAGGTCATAACCCAACCCGCCCAACTCCTATTAAACTTTAATTAATATGTGTTATTTTTTTTAAATTATATAATTACTAAATAAGGTTTTTTTTGCTTTTGTTATGGTCATATTTAAAATATTAAATAAAAAATAAAATTATTTCTATCATATTTTGACAAACTTACTCATGGATCAATTTGGACTAAAAACTAGCCCAACTTTAAATGGGTTGAGATGAGTAGGGTCAAGATGGGCTAAGTTCAATAAATGGGCGGGTCAATAACCAACCCAACTTTGGACGGATTGGGCTGGTCATTAAGGCTTAGGCGAAATTTGACAGCCCCAATCTCCCCCATTACAATTCATCACTTTTTTTTTATTATTCAATCTTTTAATTTATCTCGTTATATATACATAATTATGTTGATGTAATATCTTTATAATATTAATTTATATCTTAACTTTGGTGTATAATTTTGATGTCACGACCCGTCGTGATGGCGCCTACTATTGGAAGCTAGGCAATCCAAACATAATTACTTTTCATTAACAACACAAGTCTTTTAACCATTAACAACAATAATTTAAAAGCAAAGGATTTAACGAAATAAGCGGAAGTCTTAAAGAAATAAGCGGAAGGATTTAACGAAATTAAAGAAATAGTGAATAAAGATGCGAAAGAATTCAATATGAACCTCTACCCAAGATTGGTATCACAATACTCACGTACATCTAAGAATAACTATATACAATATCTGAAAGAAATATATCTGGTTGTCTCCAATACAATGAGACAATTGTCTAAAAAGTAAAGGATAGAGGAAACGACGGGCCTGCGGACGCCTGCAAGGCTACCTCGGTGTCTCGCTGGACTGAAGGCCTGCTCCCACACTACTGCTGTTGCGGTCCAAAACCTGAATCTGTGCAAAATAGCACAGAGCGTAGCATCAGCAAAACCGATCCCATGTGTTGGTAAGTGCTAAGCCTAACCTCGGCGAAGTAGCGACGATGCTAGGACTAGACTACCAGATAAACCTGTGCAATTCAAATATATATATATACATACATATATATATATACATACATATATATATATATATATATATATATATATATATATATATATACAACGGAAAGAAATACATGAAGTAAATAGTCAATAAAGGAAATGGGAACATGATGTGGGGAGATATCAGTTACAAATAGGAAACCCCAAATAAAGATGGACAGCAAAACCAGAATCGAAAATCACAAACTTGCACAGCATCACCCTTCGTGCTTTTACTCTCGTCCTTACCAAATCAATCGTATCAGTAATCATGTGCACGAGATCACCCTTCGTGCTTTTACTCTGTTTCCTCACAATATAATCAATGAATATCAATATGGTATGGTACATCGTACAACACAACATCAGCGTTCGTGCTTTATACTCTTTTATCACAATATCAAACAATGCATGACATCACCCTTCGTGCTTTATCACTCTTCCTCACCCAAACAACAATCACAAACAAGGAATAAGGAAGTATACAACTAATGATAGAAATTCCAGCGAGGGAATACAATTAAACAGTTAAATCCCAGCAAGGGAATACAATCAAACAGTTAAATCTCGGCAAGGGAACAATAACAAAAACCTCATTATCCCGGCAAGGGAGAAAATCAACAAAATAACAAAATATCCCGGCAAGGGAATAAACCAATAATTCTTTCTCTTTCTTTCATTTTGTACTTTATAATTCACTTTACTACTTGAGCGAATGCTCCAAGAAATCCAATTATCTTATATACCTTCACAAATCGTATTACAACTCGAGCCAATGCTCCTCGGAGTTTAAAGATCACAATTTTTTTAACATGCTCTTTACAACATATATAAATCATCAAATAAGCGTGGAAGTTACAACAAAATCAGAATAATCGCAATATAAGGACTCACGATCATGCTAGACACTAATGTATAGATACTCGTTACCATGCTTATATATCGTACTCGATAATTTAGCAAGTAGAAAATAAGACTCAATACCTATTCCTCAAGCTAAGGTTAGACCAAACACTTACCTCAACTTCACGGCAAAATCAATCCACAACAACCGCTTTCCCTCTCGAATTCGGCTCCAACTTAGTCAAATATGTACAATAATGACTTCATGGTATTAATATATGCTAAACAAATCATACCCAATACCTAATTATATATTTTCAAGCTTTCTTCCAGAAATTTCAAAAATTGGCACCGAGCCCTCTTGGTCAAAACACGAGTTTCGGGCCAAATTCATATCACACATTCCCCCACGAGCCCAAATATATAATTTATTTTCAAATTCGACCCCAAAACGAGGTCTAAATCAAGAAAAAGTAAAAAGCCCTAACTTCTATCCTAAATTACATGTTTTAGGCTTAGAAATTCAATAATTGTTGATGATAAATGAAGAAAACGAGTTAAGATTTACTAACCTAAAACGTTTTGGTGAACGGGAGCTTCAATGGACGCCTAAAGACCTTGGAGAAGAAGGAGCTAGTGTTTTTTTTTGAGAAAATGTCGTAGCTACACTGTTCTGGAAATTAGAAATTTAATTGGGCAAAATTTCCCTTCGCGTTCGCGGAAGTAAGGTCGCGTTCACGAAGGATAAACTTGGTAGGCCATCGAGTTCGCGATGGGAGAAGTGCGAACGAAAAGAGGAAAAACTGGGTGGTCCAGGACTTAGTCTACGCGAACGCGTGGACCTTTATGCGAACGTGATGAAGTAGCCCTATAAACTAAGCTAACGCGATAAGGAAAATGAAGGCTAAGTCCTTAGAGTCAAAGAACACTATGCGTTCGCGAGGGCAGGTACGCGAACGTGAAGGAGGAACAATCTGAAGCTTCACAAATGCGAAGAAGGGGAAGCTAAGGCATCGTGAACGCGAACACGAAGAAGAAACTGAGACTACAACAGCTGAAGAATTTTTGCAACTTTCCTAAGTCCGAAATCACTCCAAAACACCTCCGAGCCCTCGGGCTCCTAACAAATGCATACACTAACTCAATAACATCCTACAAACTTAACCGTGCGATCAAATCGCCAAAATAACATCAAAAATAGTGAATCAAACCTCAAAATCAATAGTTTTTTCTTTAAACTTCATAAACTTTCCAATTTAGAGTTTTAAGTCTGAAACACGTCAAACGACGTCCGATTTCAACCGAACTTCACAGAAATATCTTAAACCACATATAAGACCTGTACCGGCGCCAGAACTAGAATACTGGCCCGATACTAACACCTTCTAATCAAATTTTCATTTCAATTTTCTTTATAAATTTCAAATAATAATTTTACTCAAAAATTAATTTCTCAGGCTTGAGACCTCGGAATTTGATTCCGGGCATATGCCCGAGTCCCATATTTTTCTATGAATCCTCCAGGTCATATCACGGATCCGGGTCCGTTTATCCAAAATATTAACCAAATTCAAACTTATTCATTTTAATACCAAATTTTTGTATTTTTCATAAAATTTCACATTCAAGCTTTCTGGCTACGCGCCCAGACTGCGCACATAAATCGAGGTGACTAAAAATAAGGTTTTCAAGACCTCAAAAGCACATAATATTTAAGAAAGCAGGTGATGATCCTTTGGGTCGTCACATTTGATAAATTAATTTTTGTGCATTTATTATTTTTATGTAAAATTGTAAGTTAATTTTATTATAAGTTATAATTGTACAAAAAATATATAATTATCTCAAAAAATAAGTGGTCCAAATATAAAATATTAGATGTTGCTAAAATTGAAAGGTGCACATATAAAATATTAGATGTTGCTTAAAATTGAAAATATATTAAAATTTAAAATACATGATAATTGAAAATACATTAAATTAAAATACATAAAAATTTAAAGTACGATAAATAGCATAACAACATAGTAGGGAGCTATGTATCATAATGATTTCACTTTTGTTTGAATTATTAGTTAATCTATAATAATTGCTTACAACTTATATTATTTAAAATTTTATGAAATTGTTTTAAGGGAAATTATAAATTAATAAAAATAAAATATGGAATTTGTTTAATGAAATTAAAAAATAAAATTGAAATAAAAGATAATAATATAATGTAGAAGAGAGAGAAAAACATAAAAACGTTTGGGGAAAAATGGGGGAATGGTTGGAGTAAGTTGCCCCCAAAATAGGAAAGTTCCTATTTTAGGGACCAAAAATAGGGTAAATGTTGGAGATGCCCTTACTCGTAGAAGTGAACAATCGGAATTCGTCATTTATTAGGCAGGGCTCATGCATCTTTTTCTTTTGTTATATTCTTTTTGATTTTTCGTATATATTTAAAAAATCCAAATTAGAAAGATTTATAATGTTTTAATACTTTCCTCCGACGTGACTCGAACCTAGATCCTAATAATTGTGGATGGAGGTATTTTTACCAATTGGGCCATGCATATTGAAAGACAAGAGGGGTTGCTCTGATGGTAAGCAACTCCCACTTCCAACCGAGAAGTTGTGAGTTCGAGTCTCCCCAAGAGTAAGGTGGAAAGTTTTTGGAGGAAAGAATGCTACTCTCTCCAGACCTTATTAAATGAGATTATACTGGATTGTAGTTGTGGACATGCATATTGAATGTTCTATTTGTGGGAAGAAAAATGCAGGAAAGTGGACCTTCTCAAATGTGATCTCTTTCATTTTAGAAAAATCGAAATGGATTTTAACTATAGTCAGTTTAAAAGTAGCTTCTTTCTAGTGTCGACACTATCTTTTTATTGCCGACATATGCAGTGACATAAGCAAAATAATGGGGTCCTATGCAATGTGTGACGGCAAAATGCCGATATAGATTTATTTTTGCTCGAAACATAGTGTGATTGTGGTAAATTACATTTCTGTCATATAATTTGGTTAGGGGCTGACAACGATGTTACTCGTTGAAATGAAGAATCGAAAGTTGAATCCCCTTTTGAGATAGACACCCAATTTAATAAAATTACTTAATAAAGTCATGTATCTATTTGGTTCCAATAAAGTTTATCTTACAAAGTACTCACAACTATTAGAGCCACTTTAAAAGTTAAAGAAAAAGAGTCAAATAGTCCCTTAAGTTTGGACTCTGAATTAAAACAATCCTTATTTTTTAACCTGGAACACTAATAGTCCTCCAACTATTTTTTTCCTTTTTTACTTCATAAATTTTTGTTCTATATGTAAGTTCATTAATATTAAAAAGTAAAAAGAGATAAAAGGGATTAATTTAGAGGGTAAAATGGGTACTAAATTTTTTCAATGTGATAAAAGGGAAGGGTATCTATTCTTCAGAATTAGGAGAGATATTTAATTTTAAAAGCAAAATTGAAGGGATGCCCAAATAATATTACATGATTGACAAAAGTAATATTAAAAAAGTTTAGCATTTTTACTACATAATGGTGATATGAGATCTCCTCACTTTATGTGATGTCAAGTGTTTTTTTCCTTTACGAAAACCATTTAACGTATTTATATTATATTGCTCCTACAGGGACCCTAGATTTTTGTATGAAGGAACTCATCGTCTTCCTTATTAATTATGAATTTTCTAGCAATAAATGTAGAAGAAACTAAGAACTAAATAGTCACAACACCGATTTTCTCCGTAGGATGTTGTGGACACTTACTAAAATAATGATAAAATTTAACCAACAACTATGAATTATGAAATAGTGAATTTTATACAAAGCTTACCATCCCAAAACCGATAGCATACGTTATAAGCTTTATTGATTTTCCAGAAAATCCCTAAATATAATTGTTCCGGAATAAAAATAAACAATACAAATGCAATATCAGAAGGTGACTCCGAAGTATGTGAACGCGGCGATAGGTTTACCTTGAGTCTCCACAGCAAGACCCGTAAAGCTAGCTACCGATCGACCAACTCTGAAATACCTAGATCTGCAGAAATATATACAGTACCGTATCTTGAGTACATCACTACGATACCAGTAAGTATTGAGACTAATATCGGTGGGGTAGTGACGAGGGACAGTCAAGATCTACTGGACTAAACAACATGAACAAGTATAGATGTAGAACAAACATGGAACAATATCTCTATAAAGCTAAGCATGATGACAATAATGGTAATACAATGCTTGTTTGAGAAACTAAAGCAACAGTTAGCAATGTGACACAACAATAATAATACTATAGAGTAAGCTGAACACAATTTAAATTCGTTGAAACCCAAATAAAGTAAAATATGTAACAATTCAATAAGAACTTACCCAAGAATTTTCACGAGGGTCCAGACCTTAAATCTCAATTCACGAGTCCCAATTCAACTTGGCATCTTGTGTATATTTTACAACTTATAACTGCATGAATGACTCACGTGCCAAGAGGGCGACAATATCTAATATCCGCATGGACCATCATGTGCCAACAATAAGAATGACTCATGACTGTAGGGATAACACACATGCCACTAGAACAACTTTGACACAGAATGCAAGTAGACAAAAGTACATATAATTGGTCAATAATATCAGGATTCATCTTCTTAAATTGATATTCGTTGATTAATTACGTGTATGCTTGTGCACGTGTCCTATTACGGTTCAAGCCAATAAGTAAGAGTAGAGATAATGAATGGCACATAAGAAATGATCGCCACAAAAATGTACACGGTATAACACACACAACGTAGGCACACCACTACACAATATCAACAATAACAATGTCCCTAGGCCATCACAAATCATTCCCCAATCTAGCCCACCTTGTCTCGCTACATGCGCAATAATAAAGTAAATGCACGCCTTATCTCATTGCACACACATAATAATGTTCCCACTTTATCTCACTACATGCATACTTTATATCCCGCCTTGTCACATTGTATGTGCAAAATAGTAACAATACCATGGCAAAAACCTTGTGAAAACACCAAAACAATCCTCTCAATACTACCAGGTGTGCCAAAAACATAATAATACAATAAAATAACTTTCGCAACATGTGACCATATGCCACAATATTTCCTCAAAATTATTACAATACCATAACCACACATCGCCTCCGACTCAACAACACTGAGTACAACAACAACAACAACACAAAAATATGACAAGTAAATCAACTCAGGAACTTTAGAACACAAAGGAATGATAGAACGAGCTCATAAAGAAAGACACAACAGGGAATACTAGTCTCAACAAGAATAACCCAACAAGAGAGAGATGATATGTTATAATGATTCTACAAATGTATAATTCTACAATAAGAGAGAGATAGCATGAATCAATGATTCTGAATAGGGATACGTCAACAATGAAAATGAATAATAAAACTTCATTTAAGGTTGAGCAATTACGGAAGAGATAACAACAAATTTAATTAAGGATAAGAAAGAAGAGAAAATCATAATAACCTCAAGTGAGGATAAGCAATTACAAAAAAGATAATAATGACTTCAACTAAGGATAAATAATTACAGAAAAGATAGCATGACAATAGAAGATGTAACAACTTCAACTAAGGCGCATAAGAGTTCAATTGGAACAAGAGTAAAATATGAATCAATTAATTCCTAATAAGACACGTAAGGGTAAGGATAAATTTAGTAAGTGGAGGATTTAAAATGATAAGACAACTTCATATATAATAAACATATGAAATTAAGGGCCTAAACGGTTAAATTTCCATAATTAAGTTCGGGTACGTACTCTTCACCTTGTGTACACGGACTTCACATGATATGATTAACACAAATGACTCAAATCCTAAGGATAGTTCCCCTACACAAAATTAAGCAAGATACTTACATCAAAGAAGATAGATCGATACTTTAAATTGACCTTCTCAAGTGAAACAACCTCCGGACGGCTCAACTCTAGCCAAAATAACTTCAAATCATAAGTAAAATTTATAGGAAACAATTATGGATAATAAATATTTGATCTTTAATTAAAACTAAAAAGTCAACCCAAAAGTCAACTCTCGGGTTCGCACTTCGGAACCTAATAAAATTTATAAAATTCACATACCCATTTTGATACGAGTCTAACCATACCAAATGTCACGATCCAAATCTACTATGTCGTGATGATGCATATCGTGGAACTAGGCCAACCGACTCCTTTAACTAAACATCCAAATATTTCAATTTAAGGATTACTTCAAGATATTTAATAATAAAATTTTATAAGATAAGTCTGAATAACAAAGTGCGAAAGAAAAGTCCGACATCGGTGTATTTGAAAAAAAACTGAATTTGGTACATTGAAGATGACGTGTCATGACACGTGGACCGGTCAAAAGGTCAAAACGCAAAAAATAGCCAAGAGGCATGAGCGACAACATGTACGGGGAAAAGAAAGTTAAATAGGCACGAGACGCTATTCAAATGGCACGAGTCTCATACCTATTTAAGTTATTTAAAGCCAAGAGATCAGAAGGAATTGAAGATACGAATCTGATGACGGAAAGGAATCCAAATTCAGTATTAAATGCCAAATACATTACTGAATTTGTATTAAATAGGAATGATTCTGTAATGTTTATTTTAATGTCATTTATTGCTCATAATTGTCTCATTAAGGCAAAGGCTCATTCTCCTAGAATCAACTATAAAAGGAGAAAGACTCAACATCTGTAAGGACACGAAACACTATTGAGATTACACTGAAATACAAACTTACTTATTGCTTTATTATTATTCTCAAAAGTCTTCTATTATTTTTGTCTCCTGATTATTAGTAACACGAATTTCTTTTTATTTCTAGCTTTGACCAAAGACTCATATTTTTGGTTAAACAAATTGGTTTGTTACCGGGAATCTGATAATCTTTTTTTTAAGATACGTTCTATCTGTTGTTATCAAAATTTCAAATCTAAACAACAACAACAATAACAGTAAAAACACCTTGGAAAACCATGAAAATCAAATCCATCAAAATCAAACAGATTTACAAAACATTGACGTGCTTCCCTCCCCTCAAAATTCCCCACGTCAATCTCGTGAAGGCACTCCTGCTCCTGAATCTCGTGATGATCAACAAGAGCAATTTGAGCATTTTGAAGGGCCAAATGAAGCTTTACAAAAATTATTTGATGGACAGGCCAGCATACCTTTTCAGGCTCTAGTTAGTCGATTGCCTGTTGCACCACCCACACCTACGCCTAATAATAATACATTGTAGAATCCTCGTTCTGGTTTTGTTAATTTTAGAAATGGAGGAACCCCCAGTGAACCACAGGAAGGAGAACCAGGTAAATCAAATAATTCTCATTTGCAAAACTTAGTACTAAGTTTGCAGAAACAGCTCAAGGAACAGAATGAGAGCATCGAGCAAATCCCTGGAGCTCCCCCTGTAATCAAAGGAGTAGATGTGGTTAAATACTCACAACAACCTTGAAAACCAAGTGCTGCTCCTCTTCCAATTCCTAAAAAATTCAAAATGCCTGATATCTCAGATACGACGGCACAACAGACCCACGTGATCATGTAACCGCATTAACAACAGGCGTAAAAGGCAAAAACTTGACCAAGCAAGAAATTGAATCAGTACTGGTCAAGAAATTTGGAGAAACACTCACCATGTGTGCATTAACCTGGTATTCCCTTTACCTGAAATTTGTATAAATTCTTTTGCTGAACTTGAAGATTCTTTTATTAAAGCACACCTGGGAGCTCAAAAAGTTGAAAAAACTAGAGGACATATTCAAAATTAAACAAGGGGACTCAGAGTTGCTCAGAGATTTTGTTGATAGATTCCAACGTGAGAGGATGACTTTCCCCCGTGTACCTGATAACTAGGCTGCAATAGCTTTTGCAAGAAACTTAAATGATAAAAGTTCAAAATCCACGAGAAGAGTTAAACAAAGCCTTCGATAGTTCCATGCAACCACATGGAATGATGTTTACAACATGCATAGTACGAAGTTGCAAATTGATGAAGATACCGTACCTAAGTTTCATTATGAAGAAAAGGAGCAGTTCCAGGAGATTAAAAACAACACAAAATCAGGTAAAATAGGTATGATCCATATATGGGACCTGCAGGGAAAGACTCACAGTTAAAATAGGATACCAACAATATGATAAAAAATTGAGGAACGAGGAATCTGGTTCTTCATCGAGGTTCAGAAACGATCGAAATAGAAAAGAGTCACGAGATGATGACAGAAGTTTAAAAGCAAGGTTCGGTGGATATAACTTTAACGTCACTACCTCCGAGCTCGTAGCTGTTTTGAGGAGCATGGGAGATAAGATTCGATGGCCAAAAGAGATGCGGTCAAATCCAAATAGATGCAATCCAGACCATTGGTGCGAATTGCACAATGATCACGGGCACAAACTTCAAAATGTAGATTCTTACAAAATGAATTGGATCATCTATTGAAGCAAGGATATCTCACCGAGTTATTTAGTGAGAAAGGTAAACAAGACTATATGAAAAATAGTCAAGAGACACCAAATCCCTCTTCACCCAAGAGAACCGTAAATGTTATAAGTGGGGGAGAAGATATTCACAGTGTAACATATACAACTTCCAACAAGGTTTCTAAAGTAATGGTTACACACGAGAAACGTGTACGAAAACTTTTAGAAAATTAAAGTATTTCTTTCGATGATGCAGATATAGAAAGAGTAATGACCTCACACAATGACGCACTGGTATATCTTTACTTGTACGTGATACTAATGTAAAATGAGTTTTGATTGATCTAGGAAGTTCCGTAAATATTATACTATTAAGGGTATTATGTGAAATGCAAGCTGAAGACAAAATGATATCCAAGGCTCATACCCTGTCCGGGTTCGACAATTCAAGTGTGGTAACAAAAGGAGAGGTAATTTTAACAACTTTTGCTGCAGGTATTGTTAAAGAAACTTAATTTTAGATAGTAGATATGGAAATGGATTAAAATATGATCATAGAAAGACCTTGGATCCATGATATGGATGTTGTCCCGTCAACTCTACATCGATTTATTAAATTCCCATCACCATGGGGGATTTTCCAAATTCGTGGGGATCAGCTGACAGCCAGTAGTGTCAATGTTGTAACATATACAAGCACTGCAAATAAAGAAAAATAGTAATTACAGGAAATAGTTGAAGGTATCAAGGATCAAACCTCAATTGAGCGAGAAAAGACGGATTTAGACTCGAGACCTGATACAATTCAAGAACCTTAAGAGAATAAAATATCAAAAAACAATAGAAGAGCTCTAGGCTGTGATATTATTTGAGCAATGACCTGAACGGAAGATTTATGTTGGAGCCAATTTAAGCTCTGACATGCGAGGTATGTTGATTGAATTGTTAAAAGCTAATGTGGATTGTTTTGCTTGGTCCCATGTTGATATGACAAGGGTACCATCAGATGTGATGACTCACAAAAACAAAGACCCATCCTTTACACCAGTAAAGCAAAAGAAAAGAAAACAATGAGCTTTCAAAAATTAGGTAATTCAAGATGAGGTCTAAAAATTATTGAAAATTGGTTTAATCCGCGAGTTAAAATATCCTAATTGGTTAGCAAACACAGTTGTTGTACCTAAGAAAAATGGTGAGTGTCGGGTTTGTGTAGATTATACAGATCTTAACAAAGCCTACCCAAAAGATTCTTTCCCTTTAACGCATATAGAATAGTTAGTTGATGCAACTGTAGGACATGAACTTTTGAGTTTTTTAGATGCATATTTGGGGTACAACCAAATTATAATGGACCCCAGTGATGATGAAGAAAAAACTTCTTTCATCACAGACAGGGGGACTTACTGTTTTAAAGTAGTGTCCTTTGGTCTCAAAAATGCGGGAGGAACCTATCAAAGTTTGATCACCAAAATGTTCCAAGAACATTTTGGAAAAATCACGGAGGTATATATAGACGATATGCTCATCAAAACCAAGAATTCTCATAATCATATTTTTCATCTATCTGTTACATTGGAAATTTTACAAAATTTAATATGAAACTCAATCCAGAAAAATGTGCATTTGGAGTTGCCTCAGGTATGTTTTTGGATTTTCTCGTTTCTAACCGTGGTATTAAGGTAAATACTTCTCAGATCAAAGCAATAGAGGAAATCCTTAATATCCTTACGAATAAAAAGGAAGTTCAAAGGCTAACAGGAAGAATTGCAGCCTTGGGGAAATTTATTTCCAAATCTTCAAAAAAATGTTTTAAATTCTTCTCTACACTCAATTTTGAATGGAGTGAATATTGCCAACAAGCCCTTAGAAATTTAAAAGCTTACTTTTCAAACCCACCACTATTGGCAAAACCAAAGGAAGGGGAAAAGCTACTCATATATTTGGCCGTGTCAGAAGTTGCGGTAAGTGCTGTGTTATTCCATGAGGACCAAGGTAAACAATCTCCTATCTATTATGTAAGTAAGTCTTTACTATATGCTAAGACGCAATATCCACAACTAGAAAAATTAGCATTAGCTTTGATCATGGCATCTGGAAAATTAAAACCTTATTTTCAATGCCATCCCATTGTTGTAGTTACTGCTTTTCCATTACGGAACATTTTGCATAAACATAAATTGTCAGGGAGATTAGAAAAATGAGTTATAGAATTAAGTGAATAATAAATCATTTATCAACCTAGGTCTGCTATAAAATGTCAAGTACTAGCCGATTTCGTAGCTGGTTTTAGTCAGGGGATGCATCTAGAAGCAGAAAAAGAATTACAAGTTTTAATGGTGCAAACCCGAGGACTTGGATTTTATTTACTGACGGATCATCTAATTTGAAAGGAGCAGGCCTAGGAATAGTTCTCGTACTACCTACGGGAGAAACTATTAGACATGCTATAAAATGTTAGTCTATAACTAAAAATGAAGTAGAGTATGATGCTGTAATTGCAGGTCTAGAATTGGCAGGAGAACTCGGCATAACACATATTATAATCAAGTGTGATTCTCATCTCGTGGTCAATCAGATGCTGGGGACATATACAGCCAGGGAGACACGAATGCAAGAATATCTTGAAAAGGTAAGGGAACTAATAAAGTAATTCCAAACTTGGAAGGTAATGCAGATCCCAAGAGATGAGAATGGAGAGGTAGATGCTTTAGCTAATCTCGCATCTGCAACAGACGTAGCAAATGACGCAAATGCTTCAGTCATATATTTATTTCATTGCGTTCTCGAACTTGATAAGGATGAGCTAAATTTTAATCATTTAACATGGATTGGAGAAACGGAATTATTGCTTTTTTACAGCATGGAACCGTTCCTGTTGACAAAACTAAGGCTCATGCACTTTGTAAAAAAGCTGCTCGTTACTGTTTATATCATGGAAATATTTATCGGAAGATGTTCGGCACACCACTAGCAAGGTGTCTCGGACCTTCTCAAAAAAAATATGTGATGAGGGAAGTACATGAAGAACATTGCGGAAATCACGCATATGGAAGGTCGCTGGTAAAAACGTTGATTCGAGCAGGGTATTATTGGCCTAGTATGGAAGAAGAGGCAAACAATTTCTTATCGAAGTGTGATAAATGTTAAAGAAACGACAATAATATGCATAGACCAGCTGAGTTACTACACCTTGTTATAGCCCTGTGGCCCTTTATAAAATGGGGAATGGATATCATAGGTCCATTACCACAAGAAAAAGGTCAAGTGAAGTTTCTACTTGTACGTACAGATTATTTCACTAAATGGGTAGAAGCATGAGCGTTTAAACAGGTACGAGAGAAGGAAATTAAAGACTCCATATGGAGAAATATAATATGTCGTTTTGGAGAACCAAAGGAAATCATGTGTGACGATGGCCTGCAATTCATAGGAGCTCAAATCACATTTTTTTTCAAAGTTGGAAAGTTAAAAGGATAACATCTACACCATACCATCCAGTGGGCAATAGATAAGCATAATCCACAAACGAGGTCATAATCAACAACTTGAAGAAAAGGTTACATGATTCAAAAGGTAATTGGCCTGAGGTATTACCTGGGGTATTATGGGCTTATCGTACAACGACAAAAACAAGCATTGGACAAACACCATTTTTGATGGTTTATGGTGTCGAAGCCTTAATTCTAGTTGAAATAGGAGAACCGAGCACACGGTATACTCAAGCAACAGAGGAATCAAATGATGAGGAGATGCAGGTGAACCTTGATTTGCTCGAAGGAAGAAGAGAAGATGCAATAATAAGAATGGCCACACAAAAGCAAGTAATTGAACGATATTACAATAGAAAAAGCACGCCTCAGATTTTTCAAAATTGGGGACTTCGTGCTTAAAAAGGTGTTCCAATCTGCAAAAGCTGCTGATTTAGTAAAGCTGAGTCCAACGTGGGAAGGATCCTGTAGAGTTTGTGACATTGCATGAAAAGGAGTATAAGAGTTAGAGACAATGGATGGCAAGGTTTTACCCTCACATTAGAATGCTGTCCATTTAAAAAGATATTACTTCTGAGAAAGTACACACGTTCAGGTTTCACCATGTTAGAATTTTTCTTTGAATTGTTAAAGTCTTACTAACGATTTTAGATGCTAGGCAAAAACCCTAACTCGTGCCAAATGACGAGTCATGACCTACACAGCAAAATGGAATATTCTAAATTTCCTAGCCTAGGGTTAAAATTAATTTGATGGAAATACACACGGGTTAGGCAGTCTTCATCTCTAATCGCACCTCCGAGTCCCGTATGTTTTTCTATTTCAAGAGAAGGACCAAACTGAGAGAAACAAACAAGTGCTCGAGGCTTCATACTTTACCACTCTAAAACTTGGGGGACTACATATTATACACAGATATGTGCAGAAAAATAGATACAAATATCGAACAAAAATTGATCGAGATTGAGCAAGATTTTAAAAAAAAATCCAGCTACAAAGAGATAAGTGTTGAGCAAAAGTTACGAAGTCTTCAGCATTCATCATTGTGTTCAACAAATGTAAACATAAGACATTCATCATAATATTCTTTCCCATTATAACAAAGGGAGATTTATATCATCATAGTGTTTTTTCCCATAGAACAATACAGTCATCTCTCAAACTCATGAGAACAACGTAGTTACCACTCAAACCCTTCCTAATATATGAATATAGGGTCATGACTATGTACTGAAACAGGTTATGAGGAAAAACCTTATTTATTTTATAATTTGCAAAATCTGTTTCAAGAAAAACAGTTACGAGAAAATTATAGATGTATTTTAATACATGTAATATTCAAAAGCTTGTCCAAGTTCATGAATAAAAACTTGTCAAAGTTATTTCAAACAAGACATGTGTGTTCTTATTTCTTTCATCGTATTATAACACCATTATGAAGTTGAGACATCTTCTTCATCAAGTGACGATATATAAAAGGGCTCTCTTTTATAAACCTCATGTTAATAATTCATGAGAAGAATCATAAAGCATGTCCAATGGATAAAAGTGCAAAACTACTCTATAAGTCCTTAATAAAAGAAAGAAAGAATAAACATATCTAAGTACTGAGAAAACTACTCAATGTAATTAAAAAGACTAAGTAAAAACTTAGTCAGCAAAATGTTTATTACAAATGCCCCATTATAATAACTGGGGACTTCACCAAAAAAATCGCTTAAAACTGCCAAGGGATAAAACCACCAATCAATAAAAAAAATAGAGTTTGGAACAAATTCAACTGGTCACTGAAGGGTTAGATTGATAGAAGTTTCAAAAAACAACCACAAATGTGGTAGTAACTTTTGAAGAAGCAGCAACAGGAACGGTCTCAACTGGGCATGAAGTACTAAGTTCATCGAGGGAAGCAAGAGTCATGGGAGCTTCAGCTTCCACAGACTGTGCCATAGAAGTTTTACCCTCGGGAGCTAGAATTGCAACATTCTCAACTTCAATTGCCACGAAAGTGCCGGAGAAGGAGAGTCAAGCGGTTGTTGGGGTTTTTCAATAGTATCCAAAACTTTGGCCAATTAATATTGTAAATCAAATTTTTCTTGACTGGCTTCCATCAAAGCATCACGACGAGAATTTAGAAAAGCACAACTCACCTCTATATTAAAATTCTCCTCAAGAAGTTCATACTCCCTTTCCCACATAGCAAGATCATACTTCAACACTCGGTGCTCAGCTAAATGGGAATAAAGGGAAGCTTCGAGGGAGGCATGAGAACTCTCTAAGGCACGTATCTTTTCAGAGGAGATCTTTAAATCAGCCTGAGCTTGAGTCAAGCTTTGCACTAGTTCCCCTGCATATTCTTCTTTATTTGCCAAGAGTGCCCTGAGTTCTCTGAGTTCTTCTCTTGACTTTGATAATTTTTCTGAAAATGCATATTCAAGGTGCTCCTTATCTTTTTCAAATTGGATTGAAGAAGCCTTGGCAATTTCTAATTCAGAAGTCAAACCTCGTTTTTTTTTGCTCCAGGTGATTTATACTCTCTTGCAATTCCTCTATGGTTCCCTGAGTATTCTCAAACTGTTCTTTCCAGTTAGTTTCTTCTAGCTGGGCTCCCTTATCTATTTCCTTAGCCTCATGGATAGACATATCAGACTCACTAGCTTTCTTTTCCAAAAGGGAAATTTTTCCCATCAATTCAGTACCAATAAGGTTAGCCTACAATGATAAAATATAACAGCCTGAGTCTAGAAATAAAAAAGAAAAGCTCGTAAACGAGAAAAAGAAAAATACCTTCAAAGTAGAATGAACTATGCCATTCATCAGCGTTAAGCAACTATGACTGCTTATTTTCTTCTTCTCGAAATCTCCAATCAATGGCTCAAGCTAGACATCTGCTCCACCTGACTTCCTTAAAAGGTTGTTATCAGTAGGAACTTCTAGTGTAACGCTCCTCATAGCCAAGTTTCTACTACCAGAACCCTCCCCTGCTTGGTGGACAGAGGTAGGAGAGCTACAGAAGAAGGAGCGGTGGAAGAAGTGAAAATAACATAAGTTGAAGGATTTGAAGCAGGTAAGGGAGCAGAAATTGGTAAGGGAGCACTAATAGATGAAAAAAGGCAAGGAAGCACTTGAAACCAAGGGAGGAATTGAAGGAACGAGAATAGAAGAAGAGAGATGAATTTCATCAAGAACTGGCCCAAGTTCTCCACTTCCAAAACCACTAACGAAGAGATTTTGAATAGAATCAGTGGTGTCTCTTGGAGTGGTTTCATCATTAGAAGGAATGAGAGCAGGACCGGTGAGAGAGGCACGTGCAGGACTAATTTCATCTTCATCCTTAGATTCAATGCGTCTCCTAGCTCTTGGTCTAGCTATCAAAGAAGCATCCTCACCTTCCTCATTCTCATAATCTTCTTCTATAACTTTCCTCTTTGACAGTATGACTTGAGTGCTTTCCAAAGAAATTGAAGAGCTAGAAGAAGCTCGAAGGGAAACAGCTACCTCAGCTGTCATACCTCTAATGCCAAATCCTGATAAAAAGAGGCATGAAAAGTTAATAGCAAGGAAGCATTTAACATACGAAAAATCATAAGAGATGCACACCTCCAGTCTTTACTTTCCAACCATGTAAATTGGAAATGAATTTCCAAGTTCTCTCCTCCATATGCACGACTTTCAAGATTAAATCTACTCAACCACAAAAATTAGGAACGAGTTCCACATTTCCCATGGTTGCTACAGAAAAGAAAGACAAGAGTGAAATCAGAGGAGAAGTTAAAACATTTACAAATAGGTACGATAAGTAAAAAAAACTTACATGCAAAGTTCCACTTCTCAGGGAATGGGATGTTTGTTTCTCCCACTAAATCAACTGTGCGTACTGCCACATAACGAGCATACCACCCACGACCTTTGTCATCCCCAGGGCTTACCAAAACATTTTTACTCCTTGCAGTTAAGGTAAAAACCTCATGGAGGAATAATTTTGGATGGCAAAGATGAATAAGACGGGAAAAGGAAAGACTAACATTGTATTTGATGGATACGTACCTCAAACAAGCCACTGCTCTCCATATTAGATGGCCAACTTGTGCTAAGCAGATTTTGAAAAAATGATAGAAGTCAAGTATAACCGGGTCAATAGCAGGTTTAAATCCCAAAGTGAATGGATAAGTATAAACAAAATAAAATCCAATTCTGAAAGAAGAAATTGTTTGGTTTGGATTAATGATCATCATACGAAGATCACTTCCCCAGTTACAATCATTTCGAACAGAAGGAATCAAAGGTTCAATTATTAAAGAAGGAAAGGTGCCAGCCTTCTTTAAATTAATAACCTGTTATTAAAGAGATTTTCTATCACTCCTAAAAGATAAGTCATTGGGTACTATTTCTTCAACTAAGGGTTCTTGAAGAGTCTCAAAACGTTCTTTACCTTTAGAAGAAGGTTTCATAGAGATAGAACCTCTAGGAATAATGCCAGAACTAGAAGAAGGACTGACAGAACCAGAAGAACCACCACAAACAGATCCTAGGCTACGAAGCCTACCATCTCTACCCCTTCTATGAATTACAACAGCGATGGGAAAGCTATCAAGAATTGGGACTCTCTTGGGGTTAGGATTCGGAGATGCCATTGTAGAGAAAAGATAAACTAAAGGAGAAAGGGAAAAAAAGTAAAGAGTAGAGTATCTGTTAAGGGTTTATGAAGAAGAAGACAAAGGAAAAAAGGTTAAATATGTATATAATAGCAAGCGTCAAAGAAGTGTAATGATGGAAAGCCTATAATAAAGGCAGCTATAACTTCGTGAATAGAGGGGATGAAGAAGTCTTGAAAAAAGGCTGCAGAATAATAGAGCCAATCAAAAAGTGACATGTGTGCAGAGCATTAAATAGAAAAGACAACTTAAGCATCAGTACTGTCATAGCATTGATTACGGCTAAAATTTCCTTTATGAGAAAATCCACTTCCCAATATTTAAGTGATAAATAAGTGGAAAGTGGGGGGGGGGGGGCTATCTGTATTGGGAAAAAACTAAATTTATATATTGAAGATGACGTGTCATGACACATGGACTAGTCAAAAGGTCAAAACGCAATAAATAGCCAAAAGGCACGAGCGAAAATAGGTACGGGGAGGGAGGCACGAGACGCTATTCAAATGTCACGAGTCTGATACCTATTTAAGTCAATTAAAGCGAAGAGATCAAAAGGAATTGAAGATACGAATCTGATGACGTAAAGGAATCCAAATTCGGTATTAAATGCCAAATACGTTAGGGAATTTGTATTAAATAGGAATGATTGTGTAACTTTTCTTTTAATGTCATTTATTGCTCATAATTGTCTCATTAAGGCAAAGGCATTACACCTTCTCCTAGAATCAACTATAAAAGGAGAAGGGCTCAACATCTGTAAGGACACGAAACACTATTGACATTACACTAAAATACAAACTTATTTATTGCTTTATTATTATTCTCAAAAGTCTTCTATTATTTTCGTCTCTTGATTATCAGTAACCCTAATTTCTCTTTGTTTTTAGTTTTGACCAAAAAACTCATATTTTTGGTTAAACAATCGGGGTGTCACTAGTCATGAGCATCTACTAAGAACTGGCTGATAATATTAAGACTAATACAGTGTGGAAACCAACTAAAATAACATCAATATGAAGATATGAGGGAGAAGAGCAGGGCTGCGATCTCCATGCAACTACCTTTGAACTCTAACATAATCGCAACAGATGAAATCAACACTCATTAGCACGTCCAGCAACCCCTGGATCTGCACATAAGGTGCATAGAGTAATGTGAGTACGCCAACTAAGTATGTAATAAAAGTAAATAAAGACTGAGCAGTAGTGATAAGCAATAAAACATACACAGTTTAGGTCATGAAGTCTCAGTAGAATACACCAGGCTTTTAAAATCAGGGTTTTGAATCAACTCAGCTCATTTGAATCTAGTCTCAGTAAAACCGTTTAAAACACATATCAACAATTTTCAAACAAGTGATGAAAGTGAGAATAAATGATGAAAACATAAATAACCCATCGTGCGAAACATCACTCATGAACCACCCCTTGGGCAAACATGAATCATAAATATCCCCTCGGGTAAACCTCACATTCACTCATATAAGCCCCTCGAGCATAACTCACAATCACTCGTAAACAGCCCATCGGGCACAACATGAATCCAGAATAGGCCCTCGGGAAAAATATCATATCACTTACTCAGGATACCGGCGCTCACTAGAGATGTACAAACTCCGAAGAGGCTCCTGCAGCCCAAGCGTTGTAACAGGCCACATTGCGACACAATCAATTAGGCCCTCGTCCTAACATAATCAAGAATCAGTAACAATATATTGCAGCGCACAACCCGATCCCATATATCCTCAAAATAATAGGCCCTTAGCCTCACTCAGTCATAACCTCTCAAGCTACTCGAGCTATCAATAAAAATTGGATGCTCAGCGCAAAATAGCATTTTATATTCATCAAAACGGGTAATAAAGACTAAGTTATGAAATTAGTAAACATAGCATGTCTGAGTATATATTTTCAATCAAAATAGTGAGAGGATAATAAGAAAAGGCACCTAAGGGTCCAAACAGCTCTAGCACAAGGCCCAAATATGACATTCAGCCTAATTACAGAAATTCTTTCTAAAAAACATAATTATTATATAATTTCATTCAAATACACAAATTTATCGTTGCTATGGGCAGCACCAAGTCACAATCCCCAAAGGTGTACGCACATAATCCCATCACCTAGCATGTGCGTCGCCTCAAAGTAGTAAAACAATGTGAAATCGAGGGTTTCATACCCTCAGGACTAGATTTACAATCATTGTCGACGCACCCCTTTCTCTAAAGAGAAAAATCGGGTTTACGACATTATAGAAAAAATAACTCTTATTCCCTTGCGGAAATCCGCTTATAGAATTTGAAGAGTCACCACCTAATGATTATGGTGCATTAGGACACTTTAAAGAGAAGAAGCGATTTTGAAAAAAGCCAGATATTGGGTAAGGGCTTGAGATTATCATGAGGAGAATGTGTTAGGCACCCCTCAAGATCCACTAGTTTAGTTCCCGGCCATGCTTTAATTGTGACTTTAAAAGGAGTAGAAGAAAACAGATAAAACTTTGCACATATGAACCACGAATAAGTTTTAAGCTTTTTAGAAGGAAAAGGGACAACTCTTAGAAAAAAAGAGTTAATTTAAAGAACAGACTTAAAGAAGATATTGCAAATAAAAGAAAAGGAAAGGGGGTCCTAGGTTTATACAAAATATAGATCACATCAATGCAACACCCAACAATCACTCCTCAAATAAGGGGTCGCATGAATTATATCCGTATTCTATCCTTCCCACCCCGTTAAGGTATTTAAACGCGATTATTCTCGTTTACTTATTGCATACTAGTACCTGTTCTAACCTATCAGTCTCGGGGTATTAGGACTTCTAATCCTAAAAGGGAAGAAAAGGGGTAAGGCATGGGTTTAAAGGGCAAAGTACTAATTTCAACAACCAAAACAAATAGCAAGTAAGGGGATTGACAAACAAACATGCAAGGTTCACATAAAATCCTGTATGTCACATAAAATGTAGTTTAGCTTGCCTTGCACATACTGGTTTGGTCTGTAAATTAAAACTTAAGCGGCGGACGAACAAGTTTAACACATAGAATTAGATAAAAAGTTTGCATTAGGCAACTCAGATCCAATTATCAGAGATTGAAGTATTTTAAATGAGTTACTCAGAAAAAGCACTGGTTTCAGATAGGAGCCTAAAGAGTTAAAAAAGCACGAAGTTGAAAATTGCAGAAGTTCAGAAATGACTTTAAAACCAACAGATTTGTTTGAGTAAATATATAGTAGAGTTGTGAAAGGGTTTTTGAAGGCGAGAATACTTTCAGAAGAAAGAACATGTTGACGTACTAATTTTTGAAAGATAGTTTCAGTAACTTAGTAAAACATTTAAACAGAAGATTTAAAGAATTGCTTTAGATGAAGGGGTGCAGACTTGCAGAAAATAAATTAAGGCTTACAAGAGTTTTTACTGAAAACGTTATATTAGACATTAAGTCTAGTTAACAGATTGTTATTACTTAAACAAATCAGGCGAGTTTGAGACGAACTCCTATAGGTATGATATCTATACTTGATTTTCTTAAGACCTGTTATTAAACTTATGAAAGAAGAATCATTTGATTATCTTATGGCTTGCCTAATAAGTATGCATTTCCTATAGACATGGTTTCTATATGCAATGATTACATGAATATTAAATCCTATAGGTAGGGTTTCTAATGATTTGCAGGATGACAATTTATTAAACTCAATAGGCAGAACTTCTACATGACTGTCAATTCTATAAACATAATATCTAAGTGATTGAAAAAACGTTAAACCTATAGACATAGTATCTAGGTGATCGAGTTAAAAACGTTAAACTTATAGACATGATATCTAGGTGATTAAAACATTAAGACTATTGGCATGGTATCTAGACTGAATTACAACATTAAATCTATAGGCATGGTATCTAGACAACTGAATTACAACATTAAACCTATAGGTATGGTATCTACCCTTTGATGTAGTAAAATTTTCCCCTACCATAACCTTTTAGTTGTACTTCCCCGAGTTCTTTTATACAGAAATTATTATAGAACCAGAAAAGATGAAAGAAAAATATAAAATACATCAAAATCTACAGCTAGATCCGAGAAGCCTAATTCAATCTTAATGCCCAATGACATATATTTCACTGATTCTGGATTCAAGATTTCCAAGGCCTTCTCTTATCCAAAGTTCAAAGTGAGAGAAGGATTAGGGAAACATGGATATATACTGGAACACCCCTGACCAGTTACTTGGTCCAAAATAAATTAAGAGCAGACCTTAGAGGTCAGACCTGAGTCTGGGTGGTCATTAAGACACCACCAAACTTGAGTCAAGTCTCAGCACATAAATGGTAAAATGGAAAGGGAATTGGTTTGAGTAAGGGTTCAAAAGAACCTAGTTCAAAGACATGGATAGCAATAATAGGATAATGCTATGACTGGAACTACTCTCTTCATACAAAAGGGTAAAGGGGCAGGGATTCACATAAGACATGCATGTATAGAAAAATAAGGAATGAAAGAAAGCACAACAGACTATGAGTAAAATAAACACATAGTGGAGGGGCATTATTTAATTATGAGTGACATACCAGCTGTAAATACTACAATAACATGACAATAAGAGCAAGTAAACAACCATAAACCAGGAGGAGCAAACTCAAGTTCTTCAGCAAATACTTGAGATTTCAAGAGGTACTCAAGAATGTTTCAGATAGTAAAAGAGAAGATGAGCAGAGTGCTTAGTATTAGAAGTACAAGAAGTAGTAGTAGAGAAAGTATTGCAATTGTATAGTGTTCGATTGAAGTCTGAAGTGTTTGTGAGGGCTGTCGTGTAGAAAGTTATGTGTAGTGTCTTGTTTTTATATTGCAGAAAACAAGTAAGCAAAAGGCAAGAAAATAGTTTACAATCCATCATACCTAAGGTTAAGAGATTTGATTTCAAACAGGCATGAGACAATTAAGCAAAGAAGAATAATTAAAAACCTTCCCAAAGTAACATAACACTGGTAAATACATAGGAATTATTTAAGGCAAGAATCCTATGGTACATGATTTGTGAGAAATATGGTAATTAGATCAATCAAACAGCTAGTAAAAAGCTTTGTTCGAATGAACTTAGTAAGAAAAAGGGTGAGGAAGTGTTCAATTGGAAAATCAGTAGCAAATCAATCGAACCTTAACAGGAAATTGGAATCAATTACAAGTTGGCAGAACTCTTTTGAAAGAGAAAACATCATATATAAGCACACGAGCGTCAGACAAGAAAGAAAATATTGGCATAGACAGTTTCAAAATCATAAGCGAAAGATTCCAGTTCAGTCTAGGGTCTAATGTAGAACCCTAGTCCAGAAATAAAGACCCAAACTCGTAGAAACCCCAAACCCTAGGGTTTCAAATTCGAGTAGGGTATAGAAAGGAGAGGGCAAGCCATCGAAACATACTTAGAGAGTCTCATGAGAAAACACATAGATGTAATGGCAAGTTTGAAGAAATAGAGTATGAAAACAAAGCATGTTTAAGAAAAGCTCAGAACTCAAGCAAGTTCAATAGAGAAGAGAGGTGACATAGAATTTAAGAATCAGAAGGCGAAACTGGTTCAGAACTCAAACAGAAGTCCTGTAAAGGCAAACGAAAACTCTGTAAGAAAATGGAGAAGGAACACATAAGCTATACATGTAAAAGCATGATATAGAAACAGTAGAAGAGATAACAGAGCACAAGTAGAAGAACATGCATAATAACAACAAAACATAAGAACATAAGAGATGATATGCACAAGTGAAAACACATAAGAACAAAGCATATGCAGGCAGATTCACATAAAGAAAGAAGAAGAAGAAGAAGAAACATAAATCGCTTTAAAGGTTTTTGGAAACCTTAAATTGAATCTGACTAATTTTGAAAATAGAAATTTTGGGGAAAATCTCTGAAACTTCAAGTATACCACAGATCTATCACAGATCTAAGAAAATAAAGAGAGAAAGAACCTCGAACAGCTTTTAGGGTTTCTTATAAACCCTAGAAATGAGAAGGCTTGGAAAGGACCTGCTTGGAATAGGTTTGGACCATATCTAGGCTCTTGTGTCTAGAATACGTCAGAACAGTGCCAGAGAAGTCATAGGAACACAAATTGGTGGAGGATCTGAACAGGCCTCGTTGAGGTTTAACCTCAAAAGCCTTGAATAGCCACAATTTGGGGTGAAGGGAATTGAGCACAGGCCGTCCATTGCCCGAGAAACCATGGACTCCAGCAAGAACTGGTTGGAGAAGACGTCAGAGGTGGCTAGGGTTTCGAGTGTTAGAGAGAGTTTGAGAGAAGGGGGGGGGGGGGGTTTGAGGGCGGTGGTCGAAATGAAAATGTGAGTAGGGTTAGGGTAGTTTGAAATTAAAAAGGAAAGGAAGGATACCAACGGGCAGGTTTGGAAAAAACGGGTGAAAATGGAATTGGTTCAGCGATTTGGGGCCTGATTTGGGCTGTAATTGAAAGACGTTGAGGCCATAATTCAAATAGCCAGTTTTTCCCTTTGATTTTATTAAAATAGTAGAATTTTTAAAAATCAAATTTAAAGTACCGAGTCAATAAATAATATGTAAATATTAATATAAAAATATTGAGATTGATTTTGTGATTAAAAATGCTATTAAATCTGAAAGTAGGCTAAAATTGCAATTGCATGCAATTTAATTTTAAGAATACCAAACGAGTTTGTAAAATTATGGAAAATATATTTTCGTATAAATGTGAGAATAAAATAAATTATTCCCCAAAAGGGAAAGTTTTGAGAATAATTATTGGGTTTTAATAGTGTAAAAAATAAGCTATAAATTAGTTTTAAAAATCCTTTAAAATGTTAAAACCCTTTGTAATGCTCATAAATGCACATATAAACTATCATGAAAGTATTTTGGGTATATAAATACGTAGGAAAAAATTGGGTATCAACACCTGGCCCTCTTAACCCGAGGAGGATGAAAGAGTTGTTGGGTAAAGACAAGATGACTTATTTTGACCGAATCGGCAATTGAAGAGAATTTTGACCGAGACCTGTCTTCTGAGCTTTCTAAATATCCCTACTTTTACAGGAATCAGGCCATATGTAGTTCAAGAACTCTTGACGGAATGTATCGATGGAGATTCGAGAAAACAGACGCGCCGTTAGATTTGAAAAAGGTGCTTGGAGTCGAATAAGTTGCGGAGAGTCGGAGCGGGATAGCTCCTAATGAGACGACCATTTGCTAGCTAGTATACTTGTTAGTAAACAATGTGCATATTTGTGCATAATTAAAATATGATGCAAGTTCTTGGACCATGAATGTTGTCTTCGGACGGTTAAGATGACGTCCTCAGACTATGATGTCCTGGGCCATGAAGAGCATAAAAGTAAATATTTTCAGGCCATGAAATGATGTTCTCGGGCTATGCAGATGGTGCCTCTGAACTATGATTCCTTCGAATAAGTTGGCGATCTTTTAGCCCATGAGAAGGCGGCAATCTTTCAGTCGAATAAATGCAAAGTGAGAAGTTCAATGAAGGTGGCGATATTTTAGCCAAAGCGAGAATTTAAATGCAAGTGGCAATATTATAGCCATTTGAAAATATAGCGGCGATATTTCAGCCATGTAGGATAGAGATAATGCTTCGTCTCGGAAGACAGATAAGTAGCCTTATGCAAAATGGAGGTAGAGCTTAACCTCGGAAGGCAAATAAATAGCCTTATGCAAAATGCAGATGGAGACAAAGCTTAGTCTTGGAAGGCAGATAAGTAACCTTATGAAGGATGAAGGTAGAGCTTAACCTCAGAAGGTAGATAAATAGCCTTATGCAAAATGCAGATGGAGAGAGAGCTTAGTCTCGGGAGGCAGATAAGTAGCCTTATGCAGGATGTAGGTAAAGCTTAACCTCGGAAGGCAGAAAATAGCCTTATGCAAAAAATGCAGATGGAGACAAAGCTTAGTCTTGAGAGGCAAATAAGTAGCCTTATGCAGGATAGCGGTAGAGCTTAACATCGGAAGGCAGAAAATAGCCTTATGCAAAAAAAATGCCGATGGAGACAGAGCTTAGTCTCGAAAGGCAGATAAGTAGCCTTATGTAGGATGGAGGTAGAGCTTAACCTCGGAAGGAAGAAAATAGTCTGATGCTAAAAATGCGGATGGAGATAGAGCTTAGTCTCAAAAGGTAGATAAGTAGCCTTATGCAGGATGGAGGTAGAGCTTAACCTCTGAAGGCAGATAAATAGCCTTATGCAAAATGGAGATGGAGATAGAGCTTAGTCTCAGAAGGTAGATAAGTAGCCTTATGCAGGATGGAGGTAGAGCTTAACCTAAGAAGGAAGAAAATATCCTTATGGAAAAAATGTAGATGGAGACTGAGCTTAGTCTCGGAAGGCAGATAAGTAGCCTTATACAGGATGGTGGTAGAGCTTAACCTCGGAAGGCAGAAAATAGCCTTATGCAAAAATGTAGATGGAGACAAAGCTTAGTTTCGAAAGGAAGGTAAGTAGCCTTATGCAGTGCAGGAATGTAAATGAGCGAATAGTAATAAGTTGTCTTAGCTGATAGACGCTTGCGATATAATGACGACTAGGGGATGTTAGGTGTAGATAGTAGATTTGTAAATGAGTGATCATTCTGAGAGTTTCAACCATGAAAAGTGAATGTGTTCAATGATTATCGATCTAGGTGCCTGCATCTAAAGAAAAATCGTAAGTTCTGTAGAGAGGTAGGTTAGTTTGTATCCCCTGGATCTTGACGTCACGTATCATTGGGGTAGCATTGCTAAACTTTGCGATGTAAATGATATTTATGCATGATTTAACAGATATAATGTAAGTATACATTTGAAAAATGATTTATTTTGGATGAACCAACAACTTGATGTGGTTCAAAGACATGGAAACCTTTCTTGTTTTAGAATTTTGAGGGTCTTCCTCAAAATTCTACACCAGTTTACTTGGCTGGTGCTACTGACAGCTATTCTGAATGACTGAAAATGGGTTGATTCTAAATTTTGAGGGCCCCTCTAAATTCTGCCCTAGTTTACTGGGTTGGCGCTAATGAGAAAACTGAATTCAGAATTTTGAGGGTCCTCCTCAAAATTCTGCCCTAGTTCCAATTGCGGGGGATTGGAGGGAATGGAATTTTTATTTAAATGTGACCGAACCCATAACTCTGCCTATGTATCCCCTCTTAAAAGGTAATCAGGTTAGGCATGGTTCAAATTGTATCATGAAGAAACATGTAATCAAATATAGTATCGTTTCACTATGTCTGAGTAGATTGGCTTAGGCCAGACTTCTCCGTCCATTTCTGCAAGAATAAGGGCTCCTCCAGTTAAAACCCAGTAAAACATGTATGGCCCTGCCAATTGGAAGAGAATTTCCCCTTGGCTTCACCTTGATGTGGGAATAATTTCTTCAACACCACCAGCCCTGGTGTAAAATTCCTTGGTTTAACTATTTTGTTTTGAAGGCCCAGAACATTCTGTTCTGATATAACGGCCGTGGCAAACTGAATTAATTCTCTTTTCATCTATAAGGACTAATTGCTCGTGGCGACCTTTTACCCATTCTGCATCATCTAACTTTGCTTCCTGTATGATCCTCAAAGAGGGAATTTCTACTTCGGCATGAATATAATTCTCTGTACCATAAACCAACATGTAGGGAGTTGTCCCGGTTGACGTGTGGACTGTGGTACAATATCCCATTAAGGCGAATGACAAATTTTCATGCCATTGCTTATGCCTTTCGATCATCTTTCTTTGTATCTTCTTCATGTTCTTATTGGCTGCTTCTACAGCTCCATTCATTTGAGGTCTATAATCTCTAGAGTTCTTGTGCCTGATTTTTAACGTTTCACACATTGCCTTCATCAAGTTGGTGTTGAGATTGGAGCCATTGTTAGTGATGGTTGATTCTGAAATTCTAAACCAACAAACAATTCGATCTCGGACGAAATCTGCCACAACTTTCTTAGTCACTGTTTTGTACGATGCAGCTTCGACACCATTTAGTAAAGTAATCAATTGCCACTAAGATGAACATGTGCCCATTTGATGCGGCGGGCTCGATCGGTCTAATAACATCCATTCCCCAAGCGGCGAAGACCATGGTGAGCTTGTTGCATTAAGCTCGTCTGGAGGTACTTTTATCATGTCTGTATGTATATGATAGTGATTGCACCTTCGGACATACTGGATGCAGTCCATTTCCATAGTCATAAAAAAATACCCTACTCGGAGTATCTTCTTTGCCAAAATGAAACCATTCATGTGCGGTCCGCCGGTCCATGCGTGCATTTCCTCTAATAGTTTAGTTGCCTCCCTTGCATTGACACACCTTAGTAATCCCAAATTGGTAGTCCTTCTGTACAAGATTCCTCCGTTGTGAAAGAAATTGTTAGATAACCTCCGTAGTGTGCGGCAAGTTCTGGATATTCTCCTGTTGTCAAGTGTTCTGTGATGTCGTGGAACAACGGTTTTCCATCCGCTTCTTCCTCAACATAAGCACAATAAGCTGGTTGGTCCTGGATCTTGGCCTCAATGGGATAAATGAAGTTTGTATCTAGATGCTGAATCATGGATGACAAGGTGGCTAGTGCATCCACGAACTCATTCTGTATTCTGAGAACGTGCTGGAATTCCGTCTTTCTGAATCTCTTCCTCAACTCCTGTATGTGATGCAGATAAGGAAGTATCTTATAATTCTTGGTTGCCCATTCTTGTCGAACCTGATGTATGAGTAGGTCCGAGTCTCTAATCACTAGTAGCTCGTGAACATTCATGTTAATGGCCAGTTTGAGCCCCAAGATGCAGGCTTCGTACTCAGCCATATTGTTAGTGCATGGGAACCTAAGCTTGGCGGATACCGGGTAATGCTGACCGGTTTCTGATACCAAGACTGCTCCTATGCCAATTCCTCTAAAATTCGCAGCTCCGTCGAAAAACGTCCTCCAATCGTCATAGGATTCTGCAACGTCTTCTCCTATGAAAGCTACCTATTCATCGGGAAAATACGTCTTTAGTGGCTCGTATTCTCCTCCCACGGGTTTCTAGGCGAGGTGATCTGCCAAAGCTTGTCCTTTGACCACCTTCTGAGTGACGTAAACAATGTCGAATTCGCTTAGCAGGATTTGCCATTTGGCAAGCTTTCCAGTAGGCATAGGCTTCTGAAGGATATATTTTAACGGATCCATCCTTGATATGAGATAAGTGGTATATGCATAGAAATAGTGCCGAGCTACCTAGGTTAGAGAACAACATGTGCGTTCTAATAAGGAATACTGAGCCTCGTACGGGATAAAATTCTTTCTGAGGTAGTAGATGGCTTATTCCTTTATCCCCGTTGCATCATATTTTCCTAGAACACAACCAAACGGTTCATCTATCATTGCGAGATAAAGAAAAAGGGGTATTCTGTGTTCAGGCAGAACCAAGAATGGCGTCGTCGACAAGTATCCTTTAATTCTATCAAATGCCTTTTGACAATCATCAGTCCATTTGGTGGCAACATCCTTCTTCATCATGATGAAGATATGTTCACAAATAATAGTGGTTGAGCTATGAATCGGCTGATATTGTTGAGTCTTCCCAAAAAACACATCACATCTTTCTTGTTCTTTGGCGGTGGAAATTCTTGGATGGCTTTGAGCTTGACGGATCCAGTACTATCCCTTGGCGACTCACAATGAAACCTAGTAACTCTCCAGCAGGAACCTCGAATGCAAACTTGGCGGGGTTCAATTTCAAGTGTTATCTCCTCAACTTGTTGAAGAACTTTCTTAAGTCTTCCAAATGATCTGCGGCTTTCCTGGATTTGATAATGATGTCATCCACATACACCTCGATTTCTTTATGTATCATGTAATAAAATATGGTAGTCATGGCTCTCATATAGGTGGCGCCAGCATTCTTCAAACCAAACGACATCATTCTGTAACAGTACATCCCCCACAGTATGATGAACGTAGTTTTCTATGCATTTTCTTCGTCCATCCATATATGATGGTATCCAACAAAAAAATCTACTAACGAATGCAAATCATGCTTGGTGCAGTTGTCAATCAAGATACGTATATTTGGTAAGGGGAATTCGTCTTTGGTACTGGCCCGATTGAGACTGGTAGTCGACACAAACTCTAACTTTCCCGTCTTTCTTCAGTACTGGTCTGTTGTTGGCTAACTACGTTGGATATTCTACCACTTTGAAAACCCTGGCTTTGACTTTCTTGGTAACCTCTTCTTTGATTTTCAAACTCATTTCGGGTTTGAATTTTCCGAGCTTCTGCTTTACTGGAGGACATATCGGATCTGTTGGCAACTTGTGAGCTACAATGGATGTTCTGAGATTAGTCATATCATCATATGACCATGCAAAGATCTCCTCATACTCCTTTAGGAACTCTATGTGCTCTTTCTTTTTTTTATGGAGACAAGTGCACACTGATGCATGTTTCCTTGAAATTCTCTGTGTCTCTAAGTTAATAACCTCAGTTTTGTCCAAGTTGGACTTAGGTCTATTCTCAAAGTAATCAACTTCTCTGACAACCTCTTCTGGTGTATCATCTTCTTGTGAATCTATGTCCGTTTGCTGCGTTGCCTCGTTGCAAGTCACAATCGCTGGTTCATCATCAAGATATGTAATAGTAAAGATGTGTAAAGTAAAGTAAATGATAGATAAAAGGAAGGAGAGCGAGATATATAATAAACTTGGAAAATGCTTTGATTAAATTCATAATTGTACGAAACATCGGAGGTTTTTCAAAATTAAAGACAATGCGGAAAGAAAAATCAACTAATAAAAGTAAACATGCAATGCATAACGCTTGTTTAGCCTTGCTACCCCAAAGCTTTCCGGGCACTGGTGGTCCTGGCCGACCAATTGGTGAGGAGTTCCCCTTGATTCATAACCTGTATGGAAGGTCCTTTATCCCTTCCTCCTCGAAGATAATATAACAATCCATATCATCTTCCAGAAACTGGTTATTCATTGCTGCTAATGCTTTGTCCTCCTCTAATCCATATAAAGTGTTAGCTGGCTGAAAGGTCTGCTCCAACATAGGTATAGGGTGTTCTAGCGAGTTGTATGTGTTACGCCATGGTGGCGACCAATGGTTGAACTCTTCCCAAGTTTACTCATACCCTAAACTAAAAGTGGTACCATACTTCTTCAACTTGATAGGTTTGGTGATACCGTGGAGATTCTTGCCAAGTCCTTTGGTTCATACCCGCTCCAATTCAGGATGCTTTCAATCATGTATTGTCTTTGTCCACGACATTGACTCGCTCGATGTGGTGGTACATTTCTCCGCCTGCTCTTCTTCTGCCTACGATCATTGGGATGTTTTGACGATTGTATATAGGGTTGCTAGTGTCGCCATGAATGATCACTTCCTGATGATTCCATTCAAATTTCACGGCTTGGTGCAAGGTTAATGCCACAGCCCCAGCAGTGTGGATCTAGGGTCGTCCTAGCAGTAGATTGTCAAATGCTGGCATGTCTATAACTTGGAAGTCAACATCGAACCAAGCAGCTCCATCTGCATGCACATGCTAATTTCTCCAACGGTAGATCCTTGAGACCCGTGAAAAGCTATAACATTGATAGCTCCATCTTTGATCTCATGCAAACCTTTCCCCAATGTTCTGAGGGTTATCAGTGGACAAATGTTAAGGCTGGATTCACCGTCGACCAAGATCCTGGTGATGAAGTAATCTTCGCATTGCATAGTGATACGCAATGCCTTGTTATGACTAAGCTCTTCTAGGGTTAGCTCATCCTCATGGAAGGTGATCTTGTGACTTTCCCACATTTGTCCTACAATATTTGCCATTTCTCCTCCGGATATGTTGCTGGGAACATAAAAGTCAATCAATATTTTCATCAAGGCATTTTTATGTACCTCAGAGCTTTACAGAAGAGCCATGATGGAAATCTGCGCTGGTGTTTTGTTCAGTTGGTCAACGACTGAGTATTCTTTGGTCTGTATCTTTCTCCAAAGGTCATCAGGCCAAGTCTCAACAGGCCGTCCCAAGGCTTGTTTGCTGGACTAAGCTAAATGTTCTGGAGTGTATACCCTGCCTGGTCTGGTCATTCCTTGTGCGGCGATTGCTTCTCCAGCTTTTGTTTTCCCTCTTCTCCTAACTTCAGCTACGAAATCCCATGGTATAGAAATTTGAGTTGAACGGGATCACATCTATCATTGTGACCAGAATTGTCACCCTTGGAGGTAACACAACTACTTTAAATGGTGCAGGTGCCATTGGAATTCCGAACTTGAACTCAATTGGTCCTGACTCCCTTATAGAAGGTGCTTCGAACTCAAGTGGTATGGACATATTTACTTCATCTCCTTCAGAGGTTTGGATTTGGACAACAATAAGATCGAGGGTGACTATCCGCTTCTTCGATTTATCTCCTTCAGCAATCAATCTGATTGACCCTTTGGAGTCCTAATCATCCTCTATCTCGATCATATGAATGCCTCTGCCCTTGTGGTCAGACAGAGGGTTGTTATGGGTATTGGGAGTGGGTTCCTTTGCTATGATGACCTTATTAACAATCAAGGTCCGAATTGTATCTTTCAACGAGCGACACTCGTCGACGTATGGACTTTCAGTCCTGAATGTTATGCACATGTTTTGTTGGGGTTGACCCATTGGGAGCATTTTCCTGGAGTTATGGCTGGGATAGGTGTAACATAACCGGCTGCTTTGAGTCTTTCATATTGTTAGTCGATTGGTTCGGTGATGGCGGTATATTGTTTGGGAGGCCTTCGGTCGAAGTATGGTCAGGGTCGAGGAAATTTTTGGCGAGTAGGTGGTGATGGGTAATGAGAAGATTGGGAGTTATGTGCTTGGTACACAGGTTTGGGTTGGGAATATCTTAGTGACCTGGGTTGATATGTAGGTAGCGGAGGTGATTGGTAGGATGGTGGTGGAATTTGGTAGGTGGGTGCTTGGTAATTTAGGGAAGGTTGATATATGAGTGGGGTTGTGGTGTATGTTTGGTATTTCATAGGGATTTGGTTCTTTGTGCACCCATTACGGAATTCATGTCCTTTTTGTTTGACGTGCCACCAGACTGTATGGCCTTTTTTGTGGCTTGTAACGCTTCGAGATTAGTGACCATACCATTCTTGATACCTTCTTCAGACCTCTCTTCCAACTTGATGATGTCAGAGAATTTCTGACCCTCTATCAGCATTAGCCTTTCATAGTATTGTGGATCCTGGGACCGGACAAAGAACCTGTTCATCTGCTCTTCCTCGAGGGCTGGCCTGAACTTGACAGCTTCTGACCAAAAACGAGTTGCATACTCGCGAAAGGTTTCTGTGGGCTGTTTCTTCAGATTCTGGATATAGAACACATAATGTCAGATGCCATGCTCACCCAACTCGTCCATTTCTTTGCATCATGGCTGATATACCAAGATAAGGCATCGCCTTTCAAAATCCTCATGAACAACTCATGTGGATTTTCTCATCCCTTCCAACTCCTACCAGCTTGTCACAATACATTCTCAGATGGAACCTGGGATCACCTGTACCGTTGAACATCTCAAACTTGGGAGGTTTGTACCCCTCCAGGAGTTCAATATCCGGCTGAACACAAAGATCTTCGTAGTACAGCCCCTCAACACCTTTGCTACCTTCGACACCTTGGACCCGGTTGGTTAACTTCTTGAGCTCAGCAGCTAAATTCAAAACGAGGGAGTCTTTGTCATTTGATTCAAGTGTACTTGATATTGGCTGGGTATAGTGGGGTACATAGTCCACAAATATAGAAGTGTTATGGCTGTTTGGGGTTCGGGAATGAGTAATGGAGTGTTGTTGCATGTGCTGCAGGCTTGGGTGTGAGCAGGTTGTACTGGGTGTTGCGGGGTGTTCTGTGGATATACGGAGTTATTGACATCAGAAGCGACAAGGGTGATTGGCGTGCTTGCCAGGTTCCGGACTTGATCCAATTCTTCCTGTAATTTCAGCAATGTTTGCTCAAGATGAGCAACAACTCCCTTAGTAATTGGGGTACCCGAAGTTTCCTCAATTTCCTTTCTAGTATTTGCATCTCCCATTTTGCTTTTGTTCCTATTTCTGGTAGGACTCGGAGGAGGATGAGGTGGAGGGCCCTTGGATCTTGTTGAGTATGTTGATGGTGCCAGAATGCACGAACTAACCATTGGGGAGAGGAATAAAAATAAAGGAAAAACAAAATGTAAAAAGTCAGTGCGGATTCTGAGAAAGAGAATATTGCGATATTTAAACACGTTGTGCAGGAACATAAGTTGTTTCCTAATTTGGGTGCCTCATTATGCCCGAGGTAGCCCTAGCGACAAACTAAATTTGGAGAACTTATAATGCTAAATGCCTCATTTTATTGATAAAAATAAGAAGAGCCTAAAAACGCAATTTGAAATAACGGAAGTAAAGATGTCACTAATGGCCAGTGGCCTTATTACATTATGAGTAAAAAATCCTAACTACTTGGTCCCAGAAGGATCTTTCTCAGGTTGAATGTTCTCGTTAATCAGATCCTCCAGCTCGCCCAGATTTTCCAGTAAAAATGCCTTTGCCAGGTGCTCTCCTTCGCTTCCCTCATCGTTTTGACATTCGGTGACTCTTTTCCTCACTTTCCCTTCTAATTCCAGCTAGTTGTACTCCAAGTATTCTAGATTCTCACTAGCCTTGGTGACTCTCTATTTCCATTCGTTGATTTGGTTGCTCGATGAGAGGTTTCTCCACCAAGTCTGCATGAGTGAGGGTGTGTTGACCATACCGAAGTCGGGAACTTTGTCATTCATTTCCTGCAAAACAAATGGGTTAAAACCTCACCCCCACCGGACTCGACTATTTTATACCAATAATTAGCATAAAGGAATTTAGTTCTCGAAATAAATACACATAACATGGGGTGTCCGTTTGGGTTTCAAAGGAAACCCGATAGACTTTGGACCAGACTATCTTAGTGACTCATTATGCGGACAACATAACTAACTCGGCTAAGTTTGACCATTATGCATGAACAGTTTAACAGAGTAAGGTTTCTATTTTTATTGAAGTGCTAGACAAGGTACCCTTGAGCGTACAACTCAAGAGGGAAATGCGCGGAACCGTCGACTACACCGTTGATCGAGTGGTTTTACCACAAATATGCCTTTGCCAAATTTAGGGGGTGAGAATATCGGAAGAACACAACCACTCATTATAAGCATTGCTATAGTAATTGTTTTGTCACGAGTGGAGTATGTTTTTGAAGATGCAATTACAAGAATGAAGCAAATTGCATGTATTTTCACGTTCATAAAATAGAAGATTATAATAAATGCTAAAAAATTACAAAAGTATTGAAATAGTAATAACGCAGAGAAGAAAAGCAGTTAAAGGAAAGGAAAGACATGAAGAATCAAGTTAGTTTCCATGATGAAATAATTAAACGCAAAAAATAAAGGCAATTAAGAAAGCAATAAAGTCACACAAAGCATGTAAAGGTAAAAGCCTAAAGAAATCTCCAGCAGAGTCGCCATGATGTCGACGCCACCTTTTTGTAAAGAGAGAAATCGGGTTTATGACATTATGGGAAAAACAACTCTTATTTTCTTGCGCGAATCGGGTTATGGAATTTGAAGAGTCTCCACCTAATAATTATAGTGCATTAAAACACTTTAAAAAGAAGAAGCGATTTTGAAAGAAACTAGAGTTCGGGTAAGGGCTTGAGATTATATAAAGGGGAAGGTGTTAGGTACCCCTCAAGATCCACTAGTGTGATTCCCGACCATGATTTAATTGTGACTTTAAAAGGAGTAGAAGAAAACATGTAAAGCTTTACACATATGAATCACGAATAAGTTTAAGCTTTTGAAAAGGAAAAGGGATAGCTCTTAGAAAAAAAGAGTTAATTTAAAGAACAAAATTAAAGAAGATATTGCAAATAAAAGAAAAGGAAAGGGAGTCCTAGGTTTATACAAAATATGGATCACATCAATACAATACACAACAATCACTCCTCAAAAGAGGGGTCGCACGAGATGTTAGCGCACCGGTCATCATATCCATATTCTACCCTTCCCACCCCGTTAAGGTATTTAAAAGAGATTAGTCTCGTTTACTTATTACATGCTAGTATCCGTCCCAACCTATTAGACCTGGGGTATTAGGACTTGTAATCCTAAAATGGAAGAAAAAGGGTAAGGAATATATGGGGTTTAAAGGAAAAAGTACTAATTTCGACAACCAAAACAAATAGCTAGTAAGGGGATTGACAAACAAACATGCAAGGCTCATATAAAACCCCGTAAGTCAGATAACATGTAGTTTAGCATGCCTTGCACATACTGGTTTGGCCTGTATATTAAAAGTTAAGCGGCGGACGGAGTAGTTTAACACATAGAATTAGATAATAAGTCTGCATTAGGCAACTCGGATCCAATTGTCAGAGATTGAAGTATTTTAAACGAGTTACTCAGAAAAAGCACTGATTTCAGGCATGAGCCTAATGCAGAAGAGTTTAAAAATCAGGAAGTTGAAATTGCAGAAGTTCAAAAATGACTTTAAAATCAGCAGATTTGTTTGGGTAAATATATAGTAGAGTTTTGAAAGGGTTTTTGAAGGCGAGAATGTTTTAAGAAGAAAGAACAAGTTGATGTACTATTTTTGAAAGATAGTTTCAGGGACTTAGTAAAACTTTTAAACAGAAGATTTAAAAGAACTGCTTCAGATGAAGGGGTGCAGACTTGTAGAAAAAAATAATTATGGCTTATAAGAGATTTTATTGAAAATGTTATATTAGACGTTAAGGCCACTTAACAGATTGTTATTACTTAAACAAATCAGACGAGTTTGATTCGAACTCCTATAGGTATGATATCTATACTTGATTTTCTTAAGAGATTTTATTAAACTGATGAAAGAAGGATCATTTAATTATCCTATGGCTTGCCGAATGAGTATGAATTTCCTATAGACATGGTTTTTATATGAATTGATTACATGAATATTAAATCCTATATGTAGGGTATATAATGATTTGCAGGACGATAAAGTATGAAACCCTATAGGCAGAACTTCTAGATGATTGTTAATTCTATAAACATAGTATCTAAGTGATTGAAAAAGTGTTAAACCTATTGATAAAGTATCTAGGTGATCTAGTTAAAAGTGTTAAACTTATAAACATGATATCTAGGTTATTAAAACATTAAAACTATAGGCATGGTATCTAGGTGATTGAATTACAACTTAAACCTATAGGCATGGTATCTAGACAACTGAATTGCAACATTAAACCTATAGGCATGGTATCTACCCTTTGATGCAGTAAAATTATCCCATCCCATACCCTTTTAGTAGTACTTCCTCGAGTTCTATAGAAATTTTTACATAACAAAAAAAGATGAAAGAAAAATATAAAATACATTAAAATCTATAGCTAGATCCGAGAAGCCTAATTCAATCCTAATTCCCAATGACATGTATTTCACCAATTCCGGATTCCAGATTTCCAAGGCCTTCTCTTATCCAAAGTGAAAAGTGAGAGAAGGGTTAGGGAACCATAGCAATGGTGGTCATGCCCAGACATGGATATAGGCTGGCTCACCCCTGACAAGTTACTTGGTCCAAAACAAATTAAGAGCAGACCTTAGAGGTCAGACCCGAGTCTGGGTGGTGATTAAGACACCACCAAACTTGAGTCAAGGCTCAGCACATAAAAGGGAAAGGGGAAAGAGAATTGGTTTGAATAAGTCACAAGAACCTAGTTCAAATTCATGGATAGCAATAATAGGATACTTCCATGACTGGAACTACAGTCTTCATACAAAAGGGTAAAGGGACAGGGATTCACATAAGACAAGCATGTACAGAAACACAAGGAAAGAAAGAAAACACAATTGACTAGGAGTGAAATAAACACATAGTGGAGGAGCATTATTTAATTAAGAGTGACATACCGGCTGCAAATACTATAATAACAGGACAATAAGAGCAAGTAAATAGCCAGAAACTAGTAGGATCAAACTCAAGCTCTTCAGCAAATACTTGAGAGTTCAAAAGGAACTCAAGAATGTTTTAGACAGTAAAAGAGAAGAGGAGCAGAGTGATCGGTATTAGAAGTAGAAGAAGTAGTAGTAGAGAAAGTATTGCAATTATATAGTGTTCAATTGAAGTCTGAAGTGTTTCTGAGGTATGTCGTGTAGAAAGTTGTGTGTAGTGTCTTGTATTAATAATGCAGAAAACGAGTAAGCAAAAGGCAAGAAAATAGTTTACAATCAATCACAGAAGGTCTCCCTAAGATTAAGAGATTTGATTTCAAACGGGCATGAGATAATTAAGGAAAGAATAATAATGAAAAAACTTTCCAAAGTAACATAACACAGGTAAATACATTGGGATTATTTAAGGCAAGAATCCTATGGTACATGATTTGTGAGAAATAAGGCAAGTAGATCAATCAAACAGCCAGTAAAAAGCTTTGTTCGAATGAACTTAGTCAGATAAAGGGTGAGGAAGAGTTCAATTGAAAAATCAGTAGTAAATCAATCGAACCTTAAAAGGAAACTGGAATTAATTACAAGTTGGAAGAACTCTTTTGATAGAGAAAACCTCATATATAAGCACACGAGCGTCAGACAAGAAAGACAAAATTGGCATAGACAGTTTCAAAATCATAAGCAAAAGATTCCAGTTCAGTCCAGGGTCTAATGTAAAATCCTAGTCCAGACATAAAGACCCAAACTCGTAAAAACCCCAAGCCCTAGGGTTTCAAATTCGAGTAGGGTATAGAAAATAGAGGGCAAGCCATCGAAACAGACTTAGAGAGTCTCATGAGAAAACGCATAGATATAATGGAAATTTTGAAGCAATAGAGTAAGAAAACAAAGCATGTTTAAGAAAAGCTCAAAACTCAAGCAAGTTAAAGATAGAATAGAGGTGACATGGAACATAATAAACAGTAGGTGAAACAGGTTTAGAACTAAAACAAAAGTCCAGTAAAGGCAAACAAAAGCTCAGTAAGAAAATGGAGAAGGAACACATAAGCTAGACATGTAAAATCATGATGTAGAAATAGTTGAAGAGATAACAGAGCACAAGTAGAAGAACATGCATAATAATGGCAAAACATAAGAATATATGAGAAGATATGCACAAGAGAAAACACATATGAACAAAGCATATGCAGGCAGATTCACATAAAGACAGAAGAAGAAGAAGAAGAAACAGAAATCGTTTTAAAGGTTTTTGGAAACCCTAAATTGAAATTGACTAATTTTGAAAAGAGAAATTTTGGGGAGAATCTTTGAAAATTCGAGTACACCACATATCTATCACATAACTAAGAAAATAAAGAGAGAAAGAACCTCGAATAGCTTTTAGGGTTTCTCAAAAACCCTAGAAATGAGAAGGCTTGGAAAGGATATGGCCTGGAACAGGTCAGGACCATATCTAGATCTTGAGGCTCTAACACGTCGGACTGGAGCCGGAGAAACCACATGAACACAAATCAGCGGAGGATCTGAACATGCCTCATTGAGGTTAAAGCACGAAAGCCTTTAATAGCCACGATTTGGGGTGAAGGGAAGTGAGCACAGGCCGTCCATGGCCTGAGAAGCCATGGACTCCAGTGAGAACTATTCGGAGAAGACGTTAGAGGCGTGTAGGGTTTCAAATGTTAGAGAGAGTTTGAGAGAAGGGGGTATTTGAGGGCGGCATTTGAAATGAAAATGAGAATAGGGCTAGGGTAGTTTGAAATTAAAAAGGAACCATGTAAGATTCCAAATAGCACGTAACAACATGTAAACACCATTTCCTTTGGGCCTCTTCCAAATCTCCTTCTGTACACAACTACCTTCATTTCGTTTTCATCAAACCATACCATGAACATATCCAACACTCTAGCCGATGATACAATATACACAACGGAACCCCCAGACATAGGATCAATGCAAATAGATGACTCCCACGCCCTAAACCAGTTGTAATCCTTTACACAAATGCTGTTATTAGATAAAAATCTTTCCCCAACCCTAGCAAACCCAACTACCCAAAGTATTACACTAGACCTAACACATGAGAATGCTTTGGATGATGACAATGAAGATACCTTCATCCCTATTACTGCTAATGATAAATATCGGCTATACGAGCCATGGAAGTGCTCCGTCATTGTAAAGAGGTTTGGCAGGAAGATAGCCCACCACATATGTAAGAACAAACTCACAGATCTTTGGAAACCAATGGAGGAAATTCCCCTCATCAATCTAGGCTCAGAGTTCTTTCTTATTAAATTCCAAAAAGAGGAAAATATGTTCAAGGCTTTACATGGTGGACCATGGTTTATACTAAACCATTTTCTATCAGTTCGTAGATGGAAACCTAAATTCACTGCTTCATCAACTTAACTTACATACTCAGCAGTGTGGGCAAGGCTACCTGAACTTCCCACTGAGTTCTACGACTTAGATATACTTCAACACGTTGGAGCAAAACTCGGAAAGCTACTTAGGGTTGATTCATGTACCTCATGTACCACTAGGGATAGATATGAACGAATTTGTATTGAGGTGCCCTTGGAAAAGCCTTTGAAAACCCATGTTAATATTGGCCATCATAGACAACAAGTCCACTATGAGGGGCTAAACCTACTCTGTACAACTTGTGGCTGTTTGAAACATGCTAAAGTTATCTGTCCCTCTTCTACTATTGAATCAATGGAAGCTACTACTACGTATTTCCTTCCAATAACAAAAATAGAGAAAGATAATGAGTGGCATCTGGTGGAATTTCCAAGAAGACCTCACAACAACTATAAAAATTCAAAGGCAGCCATGAACAGGGCAGTTGGACCAGTTGCATCATGCAAGCAGCAGATTGAGCCATGTAAGTCCTCTATCTCTTTTGGACCACAACTGGACTCTACCAAACTAGGTCACCCTGAGAAGGCCCAACCCACCATTGCAGGCATTAACTTCTTTAGTTGGCTAGCCCATTTGGATAGCACTACTAGAGGCCCAAGCCCTTAATTGACCAATCGGAGCAACTGGCTAGTCTACAAAATAAATTTCAGCTTCCTTCTAAATCTAAACTACCTCTGATTGGCCAACTTAGCTCTCAAAACATACTGGCACCTCCTACTTTAAATTTCTTACCAGCTAGCTATGAAATTATAGCTGCTCAATCACTCCCACGTTCTACCACATGCATCCGACCTGGTTTTTCATGACTTACCCAAATGCTGCCACCTCAGTTACCTCCTTCATGTCACCTTACTGCCGCCCAACTAAGCTAATCCTTGCATATAAACTCTGCTCCGACTCCATCCCGACTTGACATCTCCTCATTACCTATAAGCTAGCGTAATGCAGGTTTGCATGCTACAATATTTCATGCAAACACAATACTAACGAGCACTCCTTCTAAGGGTCAGAATGATTACACCCCATGTGACAATCCTACTACTTCAAACCTTACTCCTCATCTGCCTAGGCCTTCTACTACTTATCAACAAAAGCTTCATAACCCACCACACTGCACATTATCTCAGCCTCCCTTTCTAAAACCAGACTTAAACATAGAACTTCAACAAAACTACAACTTAGACCATGCCGCGTCCAGTTCTAAGACCCAACCTTCAATACACATCCATGCAGGAGAACATCCAAGTAAATAACCAATTATTACATCTTCTATGACTGATCATCCAGGGACCCCAGATACCTCACATCTCCAGTCCAATGGTCTACACATCTCAAATCATCTCCACGGATCAACCTCTCCAATCTTGGTTGGAGATGGGGTTACAGGGTTATGCCCTGACATTCACCACGGAGTTGAATGGCCAGGAGGTGATTCTCCTGATCCAAAATCCTTCACACCTTGCAAAGATTGTAACAGAGGGGATGAGGTTGGGTTTAGATGCTTACACTCAAAATCAATGGCTCACCACCCAAACTCCACTACTGCTGGAGAATTACCCAAACTCCTCGACCCAACACTGGGCTTACCCAATTAACCTTAAACCTCCATGCAAATCCAGTCATAGACCTGATGCCCTTTTATCCACCACATCACATGGGCCAAGTGTTTGCACCATGGTTCAAGTCTCTCAACTCCTTCAACCCATTCTCCCCTTATGCAATTCCTTTGAGTCTGACGGACAGCTTGAGTCCACAAGAGACAACCCCTCACACCCCTCCACCCTCACCACACGCACTAGATAGTCCTACAAGGAAAGAACTCTACGAGATTCAACTGGGAATGAGGGAAACAAGGATGGAATTCTGGTGGTTAAAGGGGATCCTACTCTATGACCTCAAAGAACAGTACGAAAAAAATTTCATTCTCAAATGTCCACCAGAGCTAGCAGCATGCAGTCTCAATTTTCGTCAACCTCTAAAACCAATAATTGGCAAATACGCCATGGTAATTATTCCAACGCTTCATCAGACCCCTTAGGCAGTCAATCTGGAGCATATGACACCACCTTCCCTAACGAGGTCTCAAGTACCAGTAGAACCTATCCTCTACCCTAGTTCTTTTATGAATATGATAGTTTTGAATTGTAGAGGTTCCCATAACCTATAATTTAGGTGTCATTTCCATTCTTTACTAGTTAACCATCGGCATATGCTTGTCATACTGCTTGTAACTCACATGCATGGCCACTCTAGACTTCTATATGACTTTAGTTTTACCCATATGGCTCACGTTTCATCTAATAAACTCTTAGGGGGTTTAGTTTTTCTTTGGAAGGAAGAAGGAACCACAGTTTCAGAGGTAAGCCTTTTAGCGCAGGAAATTCATTGCATGGTCTAGTATGTGCTAATCAACCCCCTTGGTTATTATCTGCTATTTACGCTAGTAATTATGCACATGTTAGACAATCACTTTGGGATAGCTTAATAACTGTTAAAAATAACTTTGATATGCATTGGTAGTTAGGTGGGGATTTTAATGAAGTTATGAACCATGCTAAAAAATTTGGGGGGCTGCCTATTAGTAACACTCGAGTAGATATATTCTTACAATATTTAAACTCATGCATATTATTAGACTTAGGCTTCCATGGTAGTAAATTCACTTGGTTCAATAAACATAGATTTGGTCATACTATTATGGAAAGACTTGATCGTTTCCTTGCTAATTATGACTGGATCATTTTATATCTAGAGGCGGTGGTAACACACCTTTCACGAACTTACTCTGCCACTGTCCTCTTCTAATCACCTTAGAGCCTCCTATTAGACTACCCCATTGAATATTTAGGTTCGGAACAATGTGGACAACTCACCCTTAATTTCCCAATTTAGTTCGTAATATTTGGTCAGGGGTTCATAATTTTCCTCAAACCACAAAAATCTTTCAAGCTGCTGTCACATTGTGGAACAAACACCATTTCGGTAACATCTTTGCAAAAAAAAGACACCTTATTGCAAGGCTAGCAGGAATCAAGCTTATCCTCATTATCCTATGAGCTTATTCTTTCAAAACCTTGAAATTGACCAATCGTTACAATATAGTAATATTCTCAGGCTAGAAGAAAAATTTTGGAGACTTAAATTACGTATAAACTGGTTAAATGACGGTGACGCTAATACTAGGTTCTTTCATTTAACTACCATCAATAGACGTAGAAGAAATAGAATATATAGCCTTCGTGACTCCATGGGTAACTGGATCTCCCACGACGACTTAGAAAGGCATATTACTGAATTTTATCATAAACTATACACTACTGATCATATCACATCTTCTTATAACTACAACGACATTCCTTAAAATAGATTATCCTTAAATGACATTCAAAATTTAGAACAAACCTTCAGTCGTCTTGAAATTAAGAATGCTTTGTATAGTTTCAAGCCTCTCAAATCTCCAGGTCCGGATGGACTTCATCCTTTTTTCTACCAACAATTCTGGCCTGATGTTAGTCATAAGGTTATTTCGTTTTGTCAACATATTTTGCATAATAAGGCCATACCTTATGAGCTAAATCAAACTTTTATTTGTCTTATTCCTAAGGTCAAAAACTCAGCCACAATTCAGCAATATCGACCTATCATTTTATGTAATACTCTTTACAAACTAATTACAAAACTAATAGTCACTAGATTGAAACTAGTTATTCATAAAATAATAGGCCCTACACATACTAGCTTTCAACAAGGTAAGCGTGCTTATGATAATGCTATAATAGTGCAAGAAATATTAAACTACTTTAGAAATACAAAAGGGAAACAATCTTACATGCTTCTGAAGTTAGATTTAGAAAAAGCATTCGACAGATAAAAATGAAATTTTATTAGAAGAACTCTTACTTTTTTCCAGCTTTCCCCTTCAATGATCCAGTTAATTATGTCTTGTGTTACAACCTCTTCAATTTCTATTCTACTTAACGGATCTAGAACCCCCTTTTTTACACCAACAAGAGATATTCGTCAAGGTGATCCTCTATCCCCCTATTTGTTTATCATGTGTATGGAAATGCTCTCTCGTAGCATTTCACTATCGGTAGATTTTCTACAACGGAAACCCCTTAAATTATCAGCCAAGGGACCTTTCTTATCGCACCTCGTTTTTTATGCTATTATCTTACTATAAAAAATCACCAAAAAACGTACTGATGCAATCATCGATGTACTCGATCATTTTACCACTTGTTCTGGCCAAAAGATAAGCTTTGAAAAATCTAGAGTATTCTTTTCTAATAATACTAACCTTGATGATAAAAATTATATTCTAGAATCTTTTTCTGTCAAATCAGGTAACGTGTTTGGTAAATACTTGGGCTTCCGAATGTTTACAAAAAACGTAAAAATGAAGATTTTCAATTTTTTCTAGATAATTTTAAGAATCGTTTAGCGGGTTGGAAAAAAAATTTTCTCGCCATAAGTGGTAGAGCTACTCTTATAAGATCAACTTTGAATAATCTACCAAATCTTATTATGCAATACATCAGAATTCCAACTCATGTTTTTAATAAAATGGAGCAATACCAATGAAACTTCCTCTGGGGCACCTCTGTGACAAAAACGAAATTGCACCTCCTTAAATGGGACGTAGTAACAACTCCAAAAACTCGTGGAGGTCTAGGTATTCAAAAACTAGGAATAAAAAATAACGCTATATTAGCATGTCTAGCTTGGAGACTCTTTCAATCTCCCCAAGAATTATGGACTAGGATCGTTACTAATAAGTATTTAAATAAACAATCTACTACTAATGACTCCAAAACTTGGATTAATATTCAACATGGTTGGAAGTACTGCCAAAGGGAAATAAAATGGAGAATAGGGACTGGTAGGAATGTCAGTGTGTGGCATGATCCTTGGATTCGACCAGGCACAACATTACATTCCTTAATTCAAGGACCATTAACTGCCGAACAAGGTGCGCTTACAATTTCAGAAATACTTACACCGTTAGGTTGGAATATTGAAAAAATTCCTTTTCAGTTAGGACATAATTTGTTAACTCAAATAAATAATACTTATATCTCTCGACTAAACATCAACCATGACTTTCTCTATTGGGGCTACTCAATATGATATATTTTCCACCAAATCCATATATAATCAGCATGAGGACACCTGCTCAGTGCTTACTAATCAGAATGTCACCTATACATGGCTTTGGAAACTCCCTATTCATCAAAACTTAAGGGTTTCATATGGCTCATTTGTCATAATAGACTACCAACTAGGGCTTACTTAAAACATATTCAAGTTATTCCTAATGCTATTTGTCTTTTGTTGTGAAAAGGAAGAATAAAACCTAAATCACATTTTCCTCATGTGTGACAATGCTAAAAACCTATGGCAAAAGTTGGGATTCACCACTAACATTGCTGCCATCATAAACATTCAATGTGCTCATACTTGGATTCGCCAGCTTTTACTTATTACTCATGCATCCTTCCCCTACCATATCAAACTCCAAACGTTCCTTCCCTATACCTTATGGCATATTTGGAATCCTCGTAATAAAAACCTTTTTGAACATACTAAGAAATATCATCTCTGGAGCTGCACCTTATGTATCATCCATTTTTTCTGAACTATATGCTTTAGCACAAGGACTGAAAATTAGCTTATGAACATAAATTAACATTTATGAAAATAGAAGTGGATGCACAAGGTATACTCATGCTACTACAATCACAAAATACGGAGCTATCTAACTTAATTATGGATTGCAGGTACTTTCTGGACAGGTTGGGTGATCCAGTGGTTCGACATATGTGCAGGGGACAAAATATGGTAGCAGATCAGTTCGCAAAAAAAAAACGTACACCATTTTGGAGAAAACTACTTGCCACAGATCTTCCTGGATGTCCCAAGTTTTTTTCTTTTGTGTTTTGTACAAACTAGTTTGGATGATAATAGGATGTATATGTGTGTTTGTTGTGATGATAAATCCAATAGGAGGACCATGACAACTAGTAATGTTACAGTTTGTAATCGGTTGCCATCTAGGCACCAATCCCATGTACACACTTTTAATTAATAATATATTATCTCTGTTTACCAAAAAAAAAAGAAATTAAAAAGGAAAGGAAGGATGTGGGCCGTTGATCAAAATGATCAACAACCACGATTAAATGATAACAACAGGCGGGTTTGGACAAAATGGGTAAAAAAATGGAATTGGGTCGTTGATTTGGGGCCTAATTTGGGGTCAACTAGGGGAGGGGGTCAAAATAGGCTATAATTGAAAGAAGTTGAGGCCATAATTGAAATGGCCAATTTTTCTTTTTGACTTTATGAAAATAATAAAAGTACTTTAATAATCAAATTTAAAGCACTGAGTCAATAAATAATATATAACTAATTTAAAAATATTGGGATTAATTTTGTGATTAAAATTGCCATTAAATCTGAAAGTGGGTTAAATTGCAATTGCATGCAATTTAATTTTAAAAACACTAAACGAGTTTGTAAAATTATGCAAAAACTATGGCAAATATATTTTCGTGTAAATGTGAGAATAAATTAAATTATTCCCCAAAATAGCAAGTGTGAGGAATAATTACTGGGTTTTATAGTATAAAAATAAGCCATAAATTAGTTCTAAAAATCCTTTAAAATTTCAAAACCCTCTGTGATGCTCATATATGCATATATAGGCTATCTTGAAAGTATTTTGGGTATAAAAATACGTAGAGAAGAATTGAGTATCACTAATCATGGCTTACCTCAAACATGTCAAATCCCTAATCTGCGATGCTCTTGCCCCTCGACTCGGCCTCTAATCGCTCCGAATCTATCACAACCATAACAATACCATCGATATACGCTAATGGAATGAATTCCACAAAAATATATCAATTAAGCACAAATCCCAAAATCCTCTCAAACCAGGCCCCAGTCCCACGTCTCGAAATCCGACAAATATCACAAAACTAGAAAGCACTTTTACTCACGAGTCTATACATACCAAATGCATCAAAATTCGACTTCAAATGGTCACTCAAATCTCCAAATCGAACTCTCGAATTTCTAAGCCATTGTCCCTCTTTTTCATCTCTTATTCCTACTAATTACATGCTTTAATAACTGAAAATCACTATAATCACGAGTATTAGGCTCAAGTAACTTACCTAAATGAAAACCCCCTTGGTTCCCTCTTCAAAACTCTCCAAAAGCTTCAAAATCCGAATACAAATGGTGAATAATGGATCAAAATTTGCGAAACACTTTATTTATACTTTCTGCCCAGCAAAACTGCACCTGTGGTACCAATTTTCACATCTGCGGTCCGCACCTGCAGACAAATCTCCGCTTCTTCGGATTTTCATTAACCAGCAAAATTCCACTTCTACGATCGCCTAACCGCACCTACGATCACGCAGATGCGGGGACCAAGCCACAATTGCGGTTCCTCTTCTCACTTGTACCTCAATACCGCTACTGCAAAGTTCTAACCTGTGGTTCCCAATCCGTAGGTCGGAAATACCAGCAACAGCAGCTTCAGCTGCACTTTCCGAATTCCAAACTTCCCGATATCCATCTGAATTCATCTCGAGGACCTCGGGACCTAAACCAAAAATTTAACAAGCCATATATCAACATAAAAACTTATTTGAAACTTCAGAACACTCAAAACATCATCAAACCACCAAAACACCATCACATTCAAGCATAAGATCTTGTAAACTTTCAAATTCTGCAATCGATGCTGAAACCTATCAAACCTCGTCTGAATGACCTAAAATTTTTCACACATGTCACAAATGAAACCATGAACCTACCCCAACTTCTGAAATTCCATTCTGACCCTGATATCAAAACTTTTAATGCCAACCAAAAATCGCCAAATTTTTAATTTTGCCAATTCAAACTTAATTCTACCATAGACCTCCAAATCATATTTTGAACGCATTCCCAAGTCCAAAATCACATAACAGAGCTAACCAACTCATAAAAATTCAAATCTGAGATCAAATACTAAATGGTCAAAACTTTCAAACTTAAAATTTCAAGTTGAGGATCATTCTTCTATTTCTTTTTCGATTAACTTGAAAACCAATATTTGTAACATGAACCTTTCTTCCTCTTTCACAGTATTTGGACTATCATACAATTTTTCATAAAAGGATTCACCCAATATACCTTGACGGGCAGAAAACAAAAATGATAATAAGAAGGGGTTAGAAAATTTGTCATGGAATAGTTTCCTACTCTTGATTTTTATTTTCTCTCCTTTTTAAATTACTAAATAAGAGATATTATTTGTAAGTGTCTTGTTTTAATTATAACCAAACAAATGTTCACTTTAAAGAATGTAAAAGTTTCACGGGATCTATTTAGTTGCCCCATTTAACTTGTAACCACTTTAAAAAAAGTTTAACTATTATTTAATGTATGGATAACTTCAGACATTTTCCTTCTGCTCCTCCGCCTCCTCCTTCTTATTCTTCTTCTTAGTCGTTATGAATACAAAAGTGATGGTGAATTTATTTGGTGTTTGTGAGCAAATTTTAAGGTAGATTATGGTGTTTTACAGTAGTGAGCTAATGTTGTACTCCTTTCTTTGCTATTGCTTAGAGCTCCTCCTCCTCCCCCCCCCCCCCCTCATTCTTAATTTCAAAAATGAATTTATTGGATTTGTTGTTGATTTGATAAATCGATGATTGCAGTTTGTTTTTTAAGATATTTTGAGGTTATGTTTCAAATTGGATTGTTAGAATTCGAATAACAAGCTTCTGTATCTGGGCAATTTGTTCTTCAGACCTATTTGGTTTAAGCGTATGAAAACATTGGTTCCATTTTAAAACTATTTGGCTTTAAGTTAATCTTTAGTGTAATTTTTTACTTCAGACCTATTTGGCCTTAAGTACATCTTAAATGCAAGTTTTGCACTTTAAACTTAATTGGTGTTAAGTGCATTGCACTTCAGATTTTCCATCTCAATTTCGGACCAATAAATCTAAAGTTAATCCTTATATGAGTAGATTTGTAAATTTTTATGTAAAATGGATATAACTTCAATTATAACACCAAAACTACGTTTACTTACAAGTACCTTTTAAACAATGGGGGTGAAAAAGGAAAGCAAATGAATTTTCCAATCTCCAAAGTGCACATTCTGGCCCGGAGACAATCAGCCGAAGCACTGAGGTACTATATACTCAAGTGGCCAATAAAGGACAAGCCATGTGTGGCCCCATAGAATGAGCTACCTTCTTTATGGTTAGAGATGACAAACAGGCGAGTCAGGTCGGATATGAGCGAGCTAAAAATAGTTAATGCAAAAAGGATAAATTATTTGATCCGATTCATATTTAATACAGATAAAGAATTAATCGACAGATTATATGGATATTCATATTATCCATGATTTCTTGAATATGATGACTTTTGGTAGAATTTTTAGTCTCCCAAACTTGAGGAACTCCCAATTTGAGTCTTTATAAATATAAAGTCAAACTCTTTAGTTATACATTGGTTATCCATTTCCAAGTAGATATTATGATTATTATCCATATTTGACACGTTTTTAAAAAGTTCATTATTCAACTCATTTTTAGAGGATAATATGGATGGATAACTATTTTTTAATCTATTTGTTACCACTATTTATGGCTAAGAATATTCGACTTTATAGTTAGTCTACTTCTCTGTTTCTTTCCCCAAAAAAATACAAACGTATGCTACTCTTTGGAATTATCCACTGGCGAGCAAGGGGTAATACTTGTTAAATTTAAAGTTCTCCGCCTAGAATAAAGCGAAGATAAAAATTTAAAACCATCCACTTTGACGGTTATTTGTATTCACCCATTTTTGTCTCTTAGTACAAAATTTGGATTACCTTCTTAAGGTGAAATTATTTCTTCGCCAGTATTATTTAACAAAAAATCTGAGCTTTTGTCAAAATTAGAAATAAAGAGAAATTCATATTAATGATAATCATGAGACAAAAATAATAAAAGATTTTTGAAAGCAATAGTAGAGCAGTAAGCAATTTTGTATATCACTGATATCTCAATAGTATTTCGTGTCCTACAGATCCTAAGACCTTCTCCTTTTATAGTTGATTCTAGGAGAGTGTGTAATGCCTTTGTCTTAATGATGCAATTATGCGTAACAAATGACATTAAAAGAAATGTTACTCAATCATTTTTATTAAATACAAATTCTCTAACGTATTTGGCATTTAATGTTGAATATGGCCTCGTTTGCGTTATCAGGTTCATTTCTTCAATTCCTTCTGATCTTGGGGCTTTAAATAACTCGAAAAGGTATGAGACTCATGTCATTTGAGTAGAGACTCGTGCCTTTTTGAGTTTCTCCTCCCCCATATTTGTTGTTGCCCGTGACTCTTGACTGATCACCGTACTTTGACCATTTGACCAGTCCACGTGTCACGACACGTCATCTTTAATCTGTAAATCCAGTTTTTTCCAATACAGATAGTCCCCCACTTTCTATTTATTTATCAATTAAATATTTGGGAAGTGGATCTTCATTAAAAAGAGATTTTTTTTCCATAATCAATGCTATGACAACACTGGCGCTTCAGTTGTCTTTTCTATTTAATGCATTGCACATGTTTCACTTTCCTCTTAGCTCTGCAATTTTACAGCCTTATTTCAAGGCTTCTTCAACTCCATTGTTCCCGAAGTTATAGTGCCCTTTATTTTATGCTTTCCATCATTACACTTCTTGGCCTTTGACGGTTGTTATTATATACAAATTTAACCCCTCTTCCCTTGTCTTCTTCTTCATACAACTTTATCAAATACTTTACTCTTTACTTCTATTCACTTCTTCCTTAGTTCACCTCTTTCTACCATGTCATCATCAAACCATAACCCTAGAAAAGTTCCAATTCTTAACCATTGGAGAAGTGACCTTCGTGTAGTAATCCCAAATCCTAATTGGAGAATATCTTCTTATAGGATTGAATTTTCTTTGGTTAATACCTATCCCTTCACTTTGGTATTTATTCCTGCTATCGACTCAGTTATACTTGATTTCTGTTATTTTTTTAAAATTTGTTTGGGACACATTGGCCCCCTCGTATGGAGAGCAGTGTCTTGTTTAAGGTATTTATCTGTCAAAGCTGATGTTGACTTTACCTTTCCCCATCTTATACATCTTTACAACCCTAAGCTATTCCGCACTGGTGTTTTTATATTAATTGCAAGAAGTCAAAGGGTCTTGGTAAGCCCTGAAGATGATAAAGATTATGGCTGGTACACCCATTATGTTGCAGTTCCCACAGTTGGTTTGGTGGGTTAAACAAATATTCTCTTTCCTGAAAAGTGAAACCTTGCACGTAGGTCTTTCTTACTTACCATACCTATTTTTAATAATTTTAACTCCTTCTCTAAATTCATTATTTTTTGCTTTTTGATAGCAACCATGGGAGACGTGGAACCTGTTCCTAATTTCCATGGTTAGGTAGATTTAATTTTGAAAGCCATGCCTATGGAGGCACGAACCTAGAAGTCCATTTCCAATCTACATGGTTGGAAAGTGAAAACTCACGGTATGCATCTCTTATGCTTTTTCGTATGTTAAATTTTTTTCTCCTTTTTTAAAAACTTTTTACCCTTCTTTTTGTCAGGATTTTCTATTCGAGGAATGATAGCTGAAGTGGTTATCGCCCTTCGAGCCTCTTCTGGAAGTCCCCTATAATTAGAAAGAACTCAGGCTACGGTGTCAAAGAGAAAAATTGTTGAAGAAGATTCCGAGGAAGATGAAGATGAAGACAGTTCTTTGGTGGCTAGGCCAAGAGCTAGGAGATGCATCATTTCTGAAGATGAGGCTGAAGTTTCTCCTGCTCGTGCTTCTCTTAACGAACCTGTTCACCTTGTTTACGATGGAGAAACCATCACCCAGGGCACTAATGAATCCATTTGACATCTCTTCATTAGTGGTTTCGGAAATGGTGAGCTAGGTCCGATTTTGGATGAACCTCCTCTTTCTTCCTCTGTTCTGGTTCATTCTATTCCTCCTTTAGCTACAAATGCCTCTTTGCCCACTTTATTTTCTCCTGCTCCCTTACCTGTTTCTACTGTCCCAGCTTCGACTTATATTATTTTTACTTCTTCTACCGCTCCTCCTTCCATAGATCCCCCTTCCTTTGTTCAACATACAGAGCAGGGCTCTACTAGCAAAAGTTTGGCTATGAGGAATGTGACTCAAAGTTCCTGCTAATAACAGCTTTCTAAGGAAATCTGGTGGAGCAGATATCTGGCTCGAGCCTTTAATTAGAGATATTGAAAAGAAGAGAATGAACAGCCACATCTGCTTAACTTTAATGAATGACATAGTTTATTCTACTTTAATGGTATTTTTCCTTTATTTACTTACAAGTTTTTTTTTACTTCTAGATTCTTACTTTCATTTTACCATTGTAGGCTAACCGTATTGGCACAAAATTGATCGGAAGAATTTTCCTTCTAGAAAAGAAGGCCCGTGAGTTTGAAAAATCTATCCTCATGGCTGAGAGAACAGCTAAGGGAGCCTAGCTAGAAGCATTTAATAAGAATTGCAAGAGAGTAGAGATCACGTGGAGCAGCAGAAATGAGCACTGACCTCTAAATTAGTAGTTTCCAAGGCTTCTTTAAACCAATTTGAGAAGGATAAGGAACTCCTTGAGTATTCCTTCTCAGAACAGTTATCAAAGTCAAGTTAAGAGACTAGAGAACTTAGGGCACTCCTGAGCAAAAAGAAGAATATGCAGGAGCACTGGTACAAAGCTTGACTCAAGCTCAAGCTGATTTCAGAACCTCTTATGATAAGGTACATGATTTAGAGAGTTCTCATGCCTCCATTCGTGCTTCTGTTGATTCAACCTTAGCTGAAAAGGAAGAGCTAAAGAAGGAGGTTTTTGTGTGGGAGAAAGATTATGAAACTCTCGAAGATAAGTTAAACTTGGAAGTGAGTTGGGCTTTTCTAAACTCTCGTCATGATGCTTTAACTGAGTCCAGTTAAGAAAACTTTGATTTGGATTCCAAGTTGGCCAAAGTTTTAGACGCCATTGAAAAGTCTCAACAACCACTTGACTTTCCTTCTCCGGTGATTAAGACTCCCGTGGTTGAAAGCCCTACAAATGATAAGCTACGACTTAAGCACTTGAAGTTGAAAACATTGCAGCTCAAGTTCCCGAAGGTGAAACTTCCATGACTCAGTCAACAGAAGCTGAAGCTTTCGTGACTATTTCTACCCTCGCTGATCCTATCACTTCAAGTCAAGCTGACACCGCACCTGTTGCTTTTTTAGAAGTTGATACCATGCCTATGGTTGTTCCTGAAAATGAAGTTGATATCACAACTTCTGATGTTTCTGCTCCTTAGTGATATACTTTTCTTTTTTGAATGGTAGTATATCCCTTGGTTAGTTTTTAAGGGATTTTTGGAAAAAGTCCCCAGTTATCATGATGGGGTACTTGTATAAACATTTTGTTGACTAAGTTTAATCTTAGTCTTTTTAATTATATTAAAAAGTTTTTCCAGTTCTTCTATATGTTCTATTCTTTCCTTTTTCATTTCTTTAGGACTTAGAGAATCGTTTAGCATTTTTATCCTTTGAAAATGCTTTACGATTATTCTCGCAACTTACTAACATGAGGTTTATAAAAGATGGCCTTTTTATATTCTTCGACACTTAATAAATAAGACGTCTCAACTTCACAATGGTGTCATAATATGATGAAAAGAAATAAGAACACACATGTTTCGTTTGAAATAACTTTGACAAGTTTTTATTCATGAACTTTGACAAGTTTTTTGAATAATACATTACATGTATTTGAAATACATCTATAACTTTCTCGTAACTATTTTCTTGTAATAGATTTTTACAAAATAAAAATAAATCATACAAGGTTTCTTCTTATAACCTGTTTCAGTACACAGTCATGACCCTATCTTTATATGTTAGGAAGGGTTTAACAGGTGACTCTATTATTTTTATGATAACAAAGATCTGTCTTTGCTTTATTGGGAAAGATCACTATGATAAATAACTTATATCTACATTTATTTGACAGGAAACAACATTCTGAGCACTTGATTTTTCACACGTATTTGTGTATAATATATAGTTCCCAAGTGTTTGAGTGATGAAGTATGAAGCCTCAAGCACTTGTCTGTTTCTCTCAAGTTGGTCCTTTTCCCGAAACAGAAAAATATACGGGACTTGGAGGTGCGACTATAGATGAAGACTGCTTAAACCGTTTGTGTTTCCATCAGAATAACTGTAACCCTGGGCCGTAGAATATTCCATTTTGCCGTACAGGTCGTGACTCATCATTTGGTACGGGTTAGCATTTTGCCTAGCATATAAAATTGTTAGTATAATATTAACAATTCAAAGATAAAATTTAACATGGCGACACCTGACCATGGGTACTTTCTTAGAAGTAATATCTCTTCAGGTGGGCAGCGTTCCAATGTGAGGGTAGAATTTTCCCATCCATCGTCTCTAATTCGTATGCTCCTTTCCCTACAATTTCACGAAAACTGTAGGGTCCTTCCCATGTTGGACTTAGCTTCCAGTATTAGTAGCCCTCGTAGATTAAAAAACCTTCTTAAGCGCGAAGTCCCCAATTTAAAAGAATCTGAGACGTATTTTTTTGGTTATAGTACCGTTCAATGACTTGATTTTTGTTAGAATAGATTTTAATGATGCAATTAATATACATGTGCATGCATTAAAAAAAGGAAGCAGAATTATTGGAACTGATGTAGCAAACATGGAAAGAGCTAAAAGAGAGGCTGTCGTTGTGTTCAAACAAGGAAACAAAATTGCTATAGCAAATAAGTAAGGAAATCTTCCTTAAAGGAAGTGGTCAATGCTCAAGGAAAAGATCACCATCTCATCAGCAAATCAGGAAGTCTTCCATAATTGTGGGGAAATCATGTCTACCCAGATACAATAAAAGATTCAATGCAAATCTCTGGTGATTCATAATAGCGGGACGATATGGACGGAAATCAAGACTCAAAGATCCGTAATCAAAGACAATCTATGTTCAATCATATCTCTAGCCAAAGGCTGAAATCTGATACGCGACCAAATTTGGAAACATCAACAATCAAGGAGCAATCAAGAAAAGCAACGACTCATTCCTTATTCTTGGAAAGAATCGATTCTTTCCAAGGATCAAATCTCTTGGGTTGTCAAGCCTCTACCATCCATCAAAGTATTTATTCCTCCTTGTAAACCTAGCTTAAATATACTTTGATCAAACCAAATAGCTCTCTTCAATTTACTGCAAACAAGCATAGTAGTCTGGATAGATTGACTGTGTAACAAGTCAGAGATAGAAAGAGGGTTCTCAATTGGTGAGGCATTGTATCAAACTAGTGAAAAAAGACTGTGCGACAAATATCATATATGTACTCAAAGAAAATCATTGATCTGAAGAGAAATCCCTTGCAACCCAAGGGGCTGGATTGGGATTCACATTGAATCTGAACCAGTATAAAATTCTGGGAGTCTTTATATTTCTGCACTTCCTTTCTGAATAATTATATTCAAATATCTTCATCTGCAGTATCGTCACATTCAGTCGACTAATAAAGTTTTATGCCAACTTATTTACGATTAAGTTTAATCTATTCACAATTCATCCTCCCCCTCCCCCTTGTACTTTCAATTGGTGTCAGAGCAAGGCTCACACTTATTGCTTTTTGCTTAACAGGTTGTGAGAAAAAAATCATGGTAAATCAACTTATTATTGGAGCTCTATTTCAAGAGGGAACCTCTCAAGTAAGACCACACTAATTCAATGGAGAACACTTCTCCCACTGGAAAAATCGCATGGAAATCTTCACCAAAGCATATGATGTCAAAGTATGGAGAGTTATCAAGAAAGGGAATTATCCATTGCCTGCCAACACTCCTCCGCTCGATGAGCCTGATGACATTGATTCATATTCAAAGGAGATATTGGAAGCTTTTCAAATAAACCACAAGGCAAGTAATTTACTTCAAAATGCAATAAGGGTGAAGAATATGAAAAGATTTCAAGTTGTGATACGGCAAAGTAAATGTGGGACAAACTCGAAGTCACCTATAAAGGTACCAGCAAAGTAAAAGAAACTCATATAAATATGCTCATTCATGACTATGAACTTTTCTCCATGAGCGAAGGAGAATCCATCAACGAAATGTTTGCCAGGTTTAGCAAAATAATCATTGACTTATAAGCCTTTGGCAAACCCTACATCGGTGGAGATCAAGTTAGGAAAATTCTCAGGAGTCTACCAACTACTTGGTAGACTAAATTTGTCTCGTTGGAGTCTCAAGATCTGAATAAACTATCTTATGATGAACTGCGATAAAAACTCATTGCTTTTGAAAGAACACATTTGAAAAAGACAAATCAAGAAGAGAAAAAGAAAATGGTTGCATTCAAAGATACCACCGAGGCAGCTGAAAATGAAACTGATGATCCTGAAGCACTAAAAGAAGAAATTGCTATGATGTCTAGAAACATGGACGAGTTGATGAGAAGATAAAAAAATACAAAGAGTGGAAGATTTCCATCAAGAAGACCTAGACAATACAACGATCAAAACAAGAATGATGGCAAATGCTATGAATATGGAAAGTTTGGACACATCCAGTGGAGTGTCCAGAACTAAAGAAAAAGATATCGAGAGGATTCAACAAGAACATATTATTTGGAAGCTGGAGTGATAAGGACGATTCAGACCATGAAGAGTTAGCAAATCTATGCTTCATGACGATTCTAGAAAACGAGATCAACAAAACTTCAGGATGTTGGACGGATGAAAACGATTTAGACAATGAAAATTGCTTCATGGAAAAGGGACAAACTAGCGAGGTAAGATATTATGACTCTGAAATATGCAATGCATTGCAAGATATTCTTGACAACACCCTTAAATAATCTCAAAAGATGATGAACAAGCTTAAAAAACCTCACCAAGGAAGTCAAAGACCAGAAACTCAAACTTGAAGTATATGAAATTGAAAAAGAAGTACTTCAAGAAGAGTTTGAGGAATTACAAATGTAGTTTAATAGCTTGCGCAAATCCACCAGTCACAATTCTATTAGGTCTAATCAATCGACTTACAACTCAACTGGAAAAGAACAAATCAGAACTAGATCGACCAGTCGATCAAACTAGTCGACTTAGAAGTCAACTAGAAAGGAGTCAGCAAATCCTAGAACTGCTAGCTCCAACTCTCACGAGAGACCTATAAAAGGGTCTAGTGTTAAATGTCATTCCTGCAATAAATGTAACACCCCAAATTCGAGGGATATGACCGGCACTCGACCGGGTATCGCCAGTCAAGCAAACCTGGGTGCCTTTCCTGCCCCACGTGTTACCCCACAATTTCATTACTTACAAACCGAGTGAAGTAGCTATTTATAGTTGAAACACCTTTTACAAAAGCATAAATAACATCGACGATCTCTAGCATGGTTTACAATTTACAACGCCCAATATACACAATACATATTACATAAGTTTATGACCCCCATTTGCTGTCTACGGAGCCTCTAGTGATGAAAGAAGTTATTACAATACTTGCCGACAACAAGGCTCCGGCTATACCTTTTACAAGCACCAAAACAATATCTCAAGATACAAGAACAGGAGAAGCATGAGCCACGCAGGGCCCCCAAAGGAAAGGGGCTCACGAATTCAGCTGACAGGAAGTGAGGAGGAGCTACGGTCGGTGGATTGGAGTACCTTTTATAGATCCACCTACAAGCATAACACGAATGTAGCGCCCCCAGCAAAAGGGACATCAGTACATTTGAATTGTACTGGTATGTACGAAAAAACCCTGTCCCAAGTAAACTCAAGCCATACACAAGTGGAAAACAGTATTAGAAGCAACAACCAATCACATATGAAAATTACAATCAAGCCAATCAAGTTTTCAATCTCTCCTGGTTTCCCAACTTCCACAATTCCACACTAATGATTTCACAAATCTGCTCGAATTTTATTTCCATAGTGATTTCGATCACTTTTCCGACCTTATTACCTCGTCCACACTAATTACCTTGGCCACCCTTATCACCACAACCCGCACCTTATAACTTCATGTTGCAGTGCGCAACCCGACCCCGCCATACAGTTTCAATTCACAAACAACACAACCATTATAAACGAATCACAAAGATTAACAACAATACTTCTCAAGACATAGCCACAAATATGTAACAAGTGCTTCCCTAGATATCAATACTATCTCCATCATATTCAACAACTCATATACGTCTTACATCACACTGGTGATTGCCCACAACAAGCCATAGATATTGTCACTACAGTTATTCTCGTAGCGTAAATTACAATTTCTTTTAGTCATGTATTACTCAACTCTTACTACATATCACAATCACAATCATACTCGTTACAAGAATTTCATGGATAATCTACCAAGCATGCGCACACCAAACAAGGCGAGTTTACAAGGATAAAAGTTAGCCATACATACCTGGAGTCGAATTCCCTTTTTAACTCCTATTTTCAAACACCAAGAAATCAAGCAACGTCAATCTAGTTTAAAAATTAACACATGTGCCATAGAATTGAAGTTTCCAGTTACTACCCGAGCATATATAGGTTATCAAGCACAATCCCTTACTTCTACCCAATTCCTCTTACTAGATTTTAGGTTTTTAAAGACATGCATGTAAGTTTCCAACCAATATTTCAAGAATCAATGCATCAGACTCCCTCCATTAGCTTAAATATGAAAATCAAGGAAAAAGGGTTAGGAATTTTACCTGTAAGAGTGGGAATGGAGACAATCAATTAGGATTTTCTCGGTCTGGATAGTTTTTGAAGAATTAATTTGATGAAGACCACTTTTTCTCTCAAGAACCCTCTCTTCCCTCTCTCTTATTTTGTTTAGGAAATGGGTTAAAAAAGAGGGATTGTGGTGTTTTATTAGAAAGGGGTCGGGTTTAAAATATTATAAAATAGGAGCCCGAGGAGGATATGTGGTCGCAGTCTACAATCGCAGAGTTGAAATACGGTCCGCAGATTGGACCGCAGAAGGGTCCTAAATTACTGACCTCTCTGCCTGGGTATGCGAAGGGGATGCGGTCTGCATTCCTGTTCTGCCATCGCATATTGCAGTGCAGAACTGACCTTCACAATTTCTTAAGAAATTTATGCGATGACTATGCTGTTCGTATATTGATTATGCGGTCGCATAATAGACCGCATTTCCAAAATCAAATTTTACTGCTCTTTGATTAATTCTGCGGCAGAAATGCGGTCCGCATACATGATCTGCGACCGCATTTGGGACCGCAAAAATGACACTTTTCTAGAAAACTTTGACTCTAGATTTTAAAGTGCAAAATCAGTTAAAAGGGTCCGACCCGCGGCGAGCTGATGAAATCTTTTACATAGTCCCAACACATAGGTGGACTTGACTCTACGAGTTGCTAGGATTTGAGCACTCGTTTTTTCGAGGCCTTACATCATCTCCCACTTAAGATCATTCGTCCTCGAATGAGGATTTTGAAAATCAGACGTGTTGAAATCATTATATGCAAGCTCCTAAATTTTCTCGAACTCCCATATTTTAGAAAACTTTCCCCAGAGTTCCCTTTGTAATTTGGACATATCTACCTGCCAGAAAGCCCCCAAAACACATTTCCAAACACCATTACACAAATCTTGTTTTCCCTATAACTGGTATACTATTCATCAACTTTACACTTACACATATTCAATTGCTCAATACACTTTTGCACATAGTTGATTACCTTAAGGAGTCCGACACAGTTTTAACCACTTTGGTATATTACACACAAGTAAATTAGTCATTACCAATATACACTATCATAAGCCATTTACTTATCATAGGAGCAGAAAACTTTCATTTACCATGAAGGGTTGCCTATGGCTCAAATAATCACAACACACAAAAATTTGGCACCACTTGGAGAATTTTAATAGTAAAGCATTTAGGGAAGAAGTGGGGTGCCTTTGCACCAAATGGGACACAATAATAGTTCACCTAGGGACAAGAATTCGCAAGATCACTTCTAGAATTGTTCAAACAAATGGGGGTATTTTTCTTTCATCGCATCTTCCGCTTCCCACGTGGCCTCTTCGACTTGTTGACGTCGCCATTACACTTTAACTGAAGCAATTTCCTTATTCCGCAATTTACGGACTTGCTTTTTTAGTATTGAAACCTAATCTCATCATATTATAACTCCTCAGTAACCTTGATGTCTTTAACTGGCACGATGGTGGAGGGATCTCCAACCGCTTTCCTTAACATGGATACATGGAACACCGGGTGCCCTAAGGACATTTCAGGGGGCAATTCTAGCCTATAAGCGACTTGTACGATCCTTTGAGTGATTCAATAAGGCTTGACATATCTAGGAATCAGTTTCCCCTTCTTCCCAATTCGCATGACTCCCTTCATAGGAGACACCCTCGAGAATACCCAATCATTTACTTGGAACTCCAATTCTCTTCGACGCACGTCAGCATAGGATTTCTAGCGACTCTCATCTGTCTTCATCCTTTCCTGAATGACTTTAACTCTTTCCATAGCCTGGTGCACGAGATCTGGCCCTATCAATTCTTCCTTACCTACTTCAAACCACCCGATTGGAGACCTACATCTTCTCCCGTACAATGCTCCAAATGGGGCCATTTTAATGCTAGCATGAAAGTTGTTATTGTAAGCAAATTCTATAAAGGGCAAGTGATCATCCCAATTACCTTTGAAATCCAAGACACAAGCCCGCAACATATCTTCAAGTGTTTGAATAGTCCGCTCTGCTTGACCGTCGGTCTACCGATGAAAATTCGTGCTGAGACTCACCTGAGTGGCCAAACCTTGCTGGAATTTCTTCCAAATGTTAATTGTGAATAGAGCCCCTCAATCTGAAATAATAGCAAGTGGAGTACCATGAAGCCTCACTATTTCCTTGATATACAATCGAGCAAGGTGTTCTGTAGTATCCGTGGACTTGACTAGCAAGAAGTGAGCTGATTTGGTGAGTCGATCCACTATCACCCAAATTGAGTCGAACATGCACTGAGTGCGAGGTAGTCCTGCCACGAAATCCATATTGATCATCTCACGTTTCCACCTTAGTATTTCCATAAGCCGGTCTACCCCATCGGGCCACTGATGCTCGGCTTTTACTTGCTGACAATTCGGACATTTCCATACAAAGTCCGCCACGCCCCTCTTCATACCGCTCCACTAGTAAATTTCCTTGAGATCACGATACATTTTTGTAGAACCTGGGTGTACCAAATACCTGGAATGATGAGCCTCCGCCATTACCCTATCTCGAAGATTATCTGCTCTGGAACACATAGCCTACTTTGGCATTGTAACACACCATCATTGATGCCGAGTGAAAATGCTGAGATCTTGTTATTTAGAACTGCCTCCTTCGTTTTTGCCAATGCTGGATCAATGAACTGTCTTTCCTTGACTTCCGCTACAAGCAACGATTCTGCTATGTTGTGCACCATAATTCCTCCTCATTTGGGGTTGAAATATAAACTCCAAGACTGGCCAATTGATAAACCTACCGAGCTAGGAGCCTCTGATCCACTCCCAAGTGAGCCAAACTACCCATGGACTTCCGACCCAGGGCGCCGGCCACCACATTCGCCTTTCCTGGGTGGTACAAGATGTTCATATCATAGTCTTTAGCATCTCCAACAACTGCCGCTGCTTTAAGTTTAACTCTTTCTGCTTGAACAAATATTGGAGACTCTTGTGGTCCGAGAACACATCCACATGGACCCCATAATGGTAATGCCGCCATATTTTCAAGGCAAATACAACTGCTGCAAGCTCCAAGTCATGCATCGGGTAATTCGTCTCGTGACTCTTGAGTAGTCTTGAAGCATACGCTATAAACTTCCCTTGCTGCATTAATATACACCCTAAACCGACCCTAGAGGCATCACAGTAGACCAAAAATCCTCCCGTGCCTTCCAGCAAAGCCAATATCATTGCCAAGGTCAACCTCGACTTCAATTCCTAAAAACGTCTCACAAGAGACGGACCATTGAACTTGATTGTCTTCTACGTCAATCTAGTCAATGGGGAGGCGAGGGTGGAGAACCCCTCTACAAAACTCCGATAATACATTGCTAAATCGAAGAAGGTACGGACCTCCGTCGGGGTCATGAGCTGGGCCAATCCCTTACCATTTAAATCTTTTAAGGATCTACCTGAATCCCCTCACTGGAAATAACATAACCCAAAAAGGCGACGGACTCCAACCAAAATTCATGTATTGAAAAATTAGCATAAAACTGGTGCTGATGAAGAGTCTGCAAAACTTCCCTGAGGTGATCGGCATGATCCTCCCTGCTTTGCGAGTAAACAAGGATGTCGTCAATGAAAACAATCACAAATGATTCTAGAAATGGCTTGAAGACGCGATTCATAAGATGCATGAAAGCCGACGGGGCATTGGTTAGTCCAAAAGACATGACCAAGAATTCGAAGTGACCATAGCGGGTTCTAAAAGCGGTCTTACGGATATCTTGCTCTCTGATCTTCAATTGGTGATACCCAAAGCACAAATCCATTTTGGAGAAGATGTTTGCACCTTGCAATTGGTCGAACAAATCATCTATCAGAGGTAAAGGGTATTTATTGTTGATGGTGACTTTGTTAAGCTGGCGATAATCAATGCACATCCGAAGCGACCCATCCTTCTTTCTGACAAAAAGAACTGAAGCACCCCACGGTGAAACGCTCGGTCGTATGAACCCATTTTCTAATAAATCCTTCAGCCGCTCCTTTCATTCTCTTAATTCTACTGGTTCCATTTTGTATGGTGGAATAGATATTGGCTGGGTATCTGGCAATACATCAATCCCGAAATCACTATCTCTATCTAGCAGAATCCCCGAAAGCTTATCTGGAAATACCTCAAGAAACTCATTCATAACTGGTACAGATTTGGGGGCAGATACTTCTGAAGTGATGTCCGCCACCCGGACCAAGTGATAGATACACCTATTCTTATCATCATCGAAGCCTTAAGGTAAGAAATAAACCTACCCTTTGGTACCACACCATTTCCTTACCATTCAATAACCAACTCGTTAGGGAACTCGAGTCTCATGACTCTCGTACGAAAGTCAAGTTTAGCAAAGCACCAATATAACCAGTCCATTCCCATAATCACATCAAAATATACCATTCAGAGATCAATAAGGTCGGCCGTGGTAACACGACCACACATCGTGCCAACATAATTCCGATAAACTCGCGTGACTGCAATAGAATAACCAACCAGAGTCAAGACAGAGAATGACTCGTGAAGCTGTTTGGGTTCTAACCAAAAACTTGAAGCAACGAATGAGATGACTTAGGACAAAGAAGACCCCCGATAAATAAGAGCATAACAATCAATGGCTTGAATAGATAAGATACCTATAACAACATTCGGAGAAGCCTCAGTGCTCTGGCGACCACTCAAAGCATAAAATCGACTAGGTATGCCTCTACTCTGAGCTCCACCCCTACTTGCACCACGTCCTACTAGGACTGGAGGGGGAGCAGATGATGTAGCAACTGAAGAACCGGATGACTGAGCTGATCCCTTGCCCATGCCCTGACAGGGTGCACGGCAGTCTCGCCGGATATGACCTCTCACCCTGCACCCATAACACACCGGGATATCCAAATAGCACGTCTCTGTATGGAACCTCCTACACTTTGGGCATGCAGCTCTCCCCTGCTGCTGAGACCTCATTCGTGGATGACCGAACTGACGGAACCTCCTGCTGTCTGAACCCGGTCTCGAATGACAGTCTGCTTATAACTGTGCACAGATGGCGGTGCACTCAGTGAGGACTGCGCATATGGTCGGGATGGCCCTGATGAACCCTCTCCTCGGAGCTGACCTCCTTGAGTGACCCATTGGCCGGGCCCTGCTGCTACTCTCCCTATCTGACGTATCTTCAACTTCCTAGCCTCCGTGGCATGAGAGAATCCTACAATCTTGCCATAATTCATATCTGAGTGTAAGACCGTTGTTGCAACCTCACTCACCAACAAAGGACTAAGACCTTGTACAAAATGCCGAACTCGAGAATCCATGGTCGACACTAACTGAGGAGCATATTTGGGACAACCATCACAAACTCCATATGGTACTCCCAAACACTCATATTGCCCTGATTGAGAACCTCGAAATCGGTGGCGTGGGTTTCCATTGTCTCGGCAGGCAAGAAATGGTCCATAAATGTATCCACAAACTCATCCCATCTAGTCGGAGGTTTTCCTTCCTCGCAGGAATCCTCCCACATCTTGAACCACGAACGCGCTGCTCCTCTCAACCTGTAGGAAGCCAACTCAACCCCCTCTATCTATGTGGCCTTCATCACATGAAGGATCTTGTACATCTCATCAAGGAAATGCTGCAGATCAGCCTCTAGGTCATTGCCTAAGAACTCTGGAGGGGCCAATCGCAAAAATTGATGGACTCTAGAGCTGGCAGAACCTCCCTATTCGCTGGAGGACACGAGGGCATCATGAAATCTCTGGCCTGAGGGGCCATTAACTGGGTCAACTAACAGATGACTCCTATAAAGTCCCTATTAGAATCCTTGGTTCCGGAAGGTGGAACAACATCAGGATTAGGAATATCGACGGGAGGTATGGTGGCACCATCTACCGCGGATGGAATAAGAATGCTTGATTCTGGAATAGATGGGCAAGGCAGATTCAAGGCCAGGGAGTCACTCTCACCCACGACATCAGGTACATGATTCATGACCACACTTGGGGGTTATGTTGGCCCTAAGATCGAGTATAACTTTCTTCTTAGGTGCCATTTTTGAAAATTTCGGAAAAATCACGAGTTAGAAGTAAATACTTCCACCTTTCACCATACCGCACGAAATGGGATAACAAAGAAGAGAATAGTTTACTAAATGCCCGTGGAGCCCAATACTAATAGATGTGGTCGACAACACACTGTTAAGAAGGGCTCTACTAGGCACGGCTCCGAGACATCCTAGGACTCTTTTAAAAGCTTAGGCTCTCATACCAAGTTTGTCACGCCTAAAATTTGAGGGACATGACCAGCACTCGACCGGGTTTCCCCAGTCAAGCGGAACTGGGTGCCTTTCCTGCCCCACGTGTTACCCCACATTTTTCATTACTTACTAACCGAGTGAAGCAGTTATTTAAAAGTGAAACACCTTTTACAAAAGCATACACAACATAGATGATCTTTTACATGTTTACAATTTATAACGCCCAATATACACAGTACATATTACATAAGTTCTTGACCCCCATTTCCTATCTACGGAGCCTCTAAAGATGAAAAAATTTAATACAATACTTGCCGGCAACAAGCCTCCGGCTATACCTTTTACAAGCACCAAAACAAGATCTCAAAATACAAGAACATGAGCGGCATGATCCATGCAGGCCCCAAAAAGATAGTGGCTCACCAATTCAGCTGACAGGAAGTGAGGAGGAGCTATGGTCGGTGGACTGGAGTACCTTCTATAGATCCACCTACAATCATAACACGAATGTACCGCCCCCGGCAAAAGGGACGTCAGTACATTTGAATTGTGCTGGTATCTATGAACAAATTGTCGCGCCCCAATTCCAAGGGACATGACCGACACTCAAACGGGTATCCCCTGTCAAGTGGACCTAGGTGCCTTTCCTATTCCACGTATTACCCCACATCTTCCGTTACTTATTATCCAAGTGAAATGACCATATGATTAATTTAAAACACCAATTCATTATAAAACATTAACAAAGTACATGGTTCCTAGCGTGGTTTACATCTTACATTGACCTAATATACAAAATACATACTTACTAAGTTCATGACCCACATTTCCTGTTTGCGGAGCCTCTAATGATGAAAGAAGTTAATCCAATCCTTGCCGGTAACAAGGCTCATATTATACCTTTTCCAAATACCAAAAACAAGATTCCAAAAGAAAAGAACAGAAGCGGGATGAGCCACACAAGGCCCCAATAGGACAGGGGGCTCGCCAATTCTGCTGACAGGAAGTGAGGAGGAGCTATGATCGGTGGACTGGAGTACCCGCAATAGATCCACCTACAATCATAACACGAATGTAGCGCCCCCGGCAAAAAGAGGCGTCAGTACATTTGAATTGTACTGGTATGTATGAACAAACCTTGTCCTTTAGTCATTTATTCATCAGCTACAACCACATAACACAATCACAACGTACCAATCACAAGAAATTCATAAGTAATTTATGTACATATCACCTACCAAGCATACATACATCAAACAAGAATATTTCACAAGAATCAAAAAATTAGCCATACATACCTGGAGTCGAATTCCCTTTTTAACTTCTATTCTCAACTCACCAATCAGTCTAGAAACGTCAATCTAGTTAACAAAATAACACATGTGCCTTAAAATTGAAGACTACCCAAGCTTATTTAGGTTGTCAAGCACAATCCCTTACTTCTACCCACTTCCTCTTACTAAATTTTAGGTTTTTAAATACATGCATGAACAATACCACCTTTGGTGTTCAAGAATCAATGAATGGGAATCCCCCCCTTTTGTTAAAATAGAAAAATCGATGGAAAAAGAGTTGGGGATTTAACCTGCAAGAACAGAAGTGAAGAAAATACTTTGAAATTTTCCCGGGCTTTGGTGATTTTGATAAATCAACTAGATGTAGATGGACTTTCTCTCTCAAGGATCCTCTCCTTCCTCTCTCTTATTTTGCTCAAAAATATGTTAAAATAAGGGGTTGGGGTGTTTTATTAGAAAGGGGGTCGGGTTTAAAATTTGAGAAAATAGAAGCCCAAGCAAGATCTGCGGTCGCACTATGCGATCGCAGAACTGATATGCAGTCCGCAGATTGGACTGCAGAACTATCCCAAACACTGAACATCGTTGCCTGGGTTGATCGGAATGTGGTCCGCATTCTTGTTCTGCAATCTCATAATACTCCACTGAACTGACCTTCACAAATCCTTAAGGGAATTATGCGACAACTATGCGGTACGCGCATTGATTATGCGATCGCATAATGAACCGCACTTCTTACATCAATTAATACTAACTCCTGGATTAACTCTGCGGCAGGAATGCGGTCCGCATACTGATTATGTGGTTGCATAATGGACGCATTTTCAACATCTAATTTGACTGCTTACATGATTAACTCTGCGGCATAAATGCAATCTACATGCCCGATTTGCGGCCGCATTCTGAACCGCAAAAACGACACTTTTCTAGAAAACTTTGACTCTAGATTTTTAAGTGCAAAACCAATAAAAAGGGTCCGACCCATAGTCCCAACACATTGGTGGACTTAACTCTACGAGTTGCTAGGACTGGAGCACCCATTTTCTCGGGATCTTACATCCTCCGCCGCTTAAGATCATTCGTCCTCGAATGAGGATTTTGAAAATTAGAAGGTTTGAAAACATAATATGCAAGCTCCTAAATTTTCTCTAACTCTCATATTTTAGAAAACTTTGCCAGAGTTATCTTGTTATTCCTATAACTGGTATACAAGTCATTACCTTTACACTCACACATAATCGATTACCTTAAGGAGTCTGACACAGTTTTAACCACTTTGGTATATTACACACAAGTAAATTAATCATTACCAATCTGCTCTATCATATGCCATTTACTTATCACAAGAGCACAAAACTTTCATTTATAAACAAGGGTTACCTATGGCTCAAATAATCACAACATACAAAATTTTGGCACAACTTGGAGAATTACAATATTAAAGCATTTAGGAAGAAATGGGGTGTCTTTGCACCAAATGGGACACAATACTAGTTTGCTTAGGGATAAGAATTCACACGACCACTTCTAGACTTGTTCAAACAAATGGGGATATTTTTCTTACATCTCATCTTCCGCTTCACATGTGGCCTCTTCGACTTGTTGACTTTGCCATAACACTTTAACTGAAGAAATTTCTTATTTCACAATTTACGGACTTGTCTATCCAGAATAGCAACCGGAATCTCCTCATATGATAACTCCTCAGTAACCTTGATGTCTTCAGCTGGCACGATGGTGGACGGATCTCCAACCGCTTTCCTTAACATGGACACATGGAACACCGGGTTCACTAAGGACATTTCAGGGGGGCAATTCCAACCTATAAGTGACTTACCCAATCCTTTGAGTGATCTGATAAGGTCCGACATATATAGGACTTAGTTTCCCCTTCTTCACATATCGCATGACTCCCTTCATCGGAGACACCCTCAAGAATGCCCAATAATTTACTTGGAACTCCAATTCTCTCCGACGCACGTCAGCATAGGATTTCAGGCAACTCTGAGCAGTCTTCATCCTTTCCTGAATGACCTTAATTTTCTCCATAGCCTGGTGCACGAGATCCCCCGATCAACTATGCTTCGCCTACTTCGAACCACCTGATTGGAGACCTTCATCTCCTCCCTAACAATGCTTCAAATGGGGCCATCTAAATGCTAGCATGAAAGCTGTTTTTATAAGAAAATTCTATAAGGGGCAAGCGATCATCCCAATTACCTTTGAGATCCAAGACACAAGCCCGCAACATATCTTCAAGCGTCTGAATAGTCCGCTCTACTTAAACGTCGGTCTGCGGATGAAAAGTTGTGCTGAGATTTACCAGAGTGCCCAAACCTTGCTAAAATTTCTTCCAAAAGTTAGCTGTGAACTGAGCTCCTCGATTCAAAACAATAGAAAGTAAAGTACCATGAAGCCTTACTATTTCCTTGATATACAATCGAGCATGTTGTTCTGCAGTATCCGTGGACTTGACTGGAAAGAAGTGAGCTGATTTGGTGAGTCGATACACAATCACCCAAATTGAGTCGAACTTGCGCTGAGTGCGAGGAAGTCCTACCACAAAATCCATATTGATCATCTCCAATTTCCATATTGGTATTTTCATAAGCTGGGTTACCCCACCGGGCCGCTGATGCTTGGATTTTACTTGCTGACAATTCAGACACTTCGATACAAAGTCCGCCACGCCCCTCTTCATACCACCCCACCAACAAATTTCCTTGAGATCATGATACATTTTTGTAGAACCTGGGTACACCGAATACCTGGAATGATGAGCCTCCGCCATTACCATCTATTGAAGATTATCCACATCTGGAACACATAGCCTACCTTGGCATCGTAACACACCATCATTGCAGCCGAGCGAAAATGCTGAGATCCTGTTTTTTACAACTGCCGCCTTCATTTGTGCAAATGCTGGATCAATGAACTGATTTTCCTTGACCTCCGCTACAGGTGACGATTCAACTATGTTGTGCACCATAATTTCCTCCTCACTTGGGGTTGAGATACAAACCCCAAGGCTGGCCAATTGATAAAACTCCCAAGCTAGGAGTCTTCGATCCACTCCTAAGTGATCCAAACTACCCATGGACTTCCGGCTAAGGACGTCGGCCACCACATTCGCCTTTCCCCGGATGGTACAAGATGTTCATATCATAGTCTTTAAGCAATTCCAATGACCGCTGTTGCCTTAAGTTTAACTCTTTCTGCTTGAACAAATATTGGAGACTCTTATGGTCCGAGAACACATCCACATGGACCCCATAATGATAATGCCGCCATATTTTCAAGGCAAATACAACTGCTGCAAGCTCCAACTCATGCGTCGGGTAATTCTTCTCTTGATTCTTGAGTTGTTTTGAAGAATACGCTATAACCTTCCGATGTTGCATCAGTACACACCCTAAACCGACCCTGGAGGCATCAAAGTAGACCACAAATCCTTTATTGCCATCCAGCAAAGCCAATATCGGTGCCGAGGTCAACCTCGACTTCAATTCTTGAAAACTTATCTCACAAGCGTCGAACCATTGGAAATGGAGTGCCTTCTGTGTCAGTCTAGTCAATAGGGAGGCGAGGGTGGAGAACCCCTCTACAAACCTTCTATAATGCCCTGCTAATCCCAAGAAGCTAGGGATCTCCGCCGGGGTCATGGGTTTGGACCAATCCTTCAGTGATGAAATCTTTTGGGGATCTACCGGAATCCCCTCACTGGAAATAACATGACCCAAAAATGCGACGAACTCCAACCAAAATTCAAATTTTGAAAATTTAGCGTACAACTGGTGCTGATGAAGAGTCTACAAAACTGCCCTGAGGTGATCGGCATGATCTTCCCTACTTCACGAGTAAACAAGGATGTCGTCAATGAAAACAATCACAAAGGAGTCTAGAAATGGCTTGAAGACCCGATTCATAAGATCCTTGAAAGTTGTCGGGGCATTGGTTAGCCCAAAAGACATGACCAAGAATTCAAAGTAACCATAGCAGGTTCTGAAAGCGGTCATGGGAATATCTTGTTCTCTGATCTTCAATTGGTGATACCCGGATCGCAAACCAATTTTAGAGAAGAACTTTGCACCTTGCAATTGGTCGAACAAATCATCTATCTAAGGCAAAGGGTATTTATTCTTGATGGTGAATTTGTTAAGCTGCCGATAATCAATGCACATCCGAAGCAACCCATCCTTCTTTCTGAACAAAAGAACTGGAGCACCCCACGGCGACACGCTCGATCGTATGAACCCCTTCTCTAATAAATCCTTCAGCTGCTCCTTTACTACTCTTAATTATGTTTGCGCCATTCTGTATGGTGGAATAGATATTGGCTGGGTATCTGGCAATACATCAATCCTGAAATCAATCTCTCTATCTAGCGAAATCCCTGGAAGCTCATCTGGAAATACCTCAAGAAATGCATTCACAACTAGCATGGATTCGGGGGCAGATACTTCTGAAGTGATGTCCGCCACCCAGACCAAGTGATAGATACACCCCTTCTTAATCATCATCGAAGCCTTAAGGTAAGAAATAAACCTACCCTTTGGTACCACACCATTTCCTTTCCACTCAATAATAGGCTCGCTAAAGAACTCGAGTCTCGTGATTCTCGTCCCGCAATCAAGTTTAGCAAACCACGAATAGAGCTAGTCCATAACATCAAAATCTACCATTCTGAGCTCAATAAGGTCGGCCGTGGTAAGAAGACCACAAATCATGAAAACACAATTCTTATAAACTCGCATGGCTGTAATAGAATCACCAAACAGAGTCGACACAAAGGACGGCTCGCGAAGCTGTTCGGGTTATCCCAAAACTTGAAGCAACGAATAGGGTGACATAGGACAAAGAAGAACTCGGATAAGTAAAAGCATAACAATCAATGTCTTGAACAGATAAGATACCTATAATAACATCTAGAGAAGCCTCAGTGCTCTAGTGACCACTCAAAGCATATAACCGGCTAGGTCCACCTCTACCCCGAGCTCCACTACTATCTGTACCACGCCCTACTAGGACTAGAGAATGCATTGATGATGTAGCAACTGAAGAATCGGATGACTGAGCTGATCCCCTGCCCATGCCTTAATTGGTCCATGGCAGTCCCATCGGATATGACCTCTCACCCAACGCATATAACGCACCAGGATATTCAAATAGCACGTTTCTGTATGGAAACCACACTTAGGGCATGTAGCTCTCCCCTACTGCTGATACCTCATTCCTGGATGACCGGACTGACGGAACTTCATACTATTGGAACCTGCTCTTGAGTGACTGCTCTGCTAATAACTGTGCACAGATGGCGGTGCGCTTGCTGAGGACTGCTCATATGACCGGGTTAGCCCTGATGACCCTCTCCTCATAGCTAACCTCCCTGAGTGACCCATTGACCGGGCCCTGCTGCTACTCTCCCTATCTGTTCATATCTTCAGCTTCATAGCCTTTGTGGTCTGAGCGAATCCTACAATCTTGCCATAATTCATATATGAGTGTAAGGCCGTTGTAGCAGCCTCATTCACCACCAAAGTACTAAGACTCTGCACAAAAGGGCCAAACTCGAGCATCCATGGTCGACACTAATCGAGAATCATATTTGGACAACCTAACAAACTCCATGTGGTACTCCTAAACACTCATGTTGCCCTGCTTGAGAACCTCAAACTCGATGGCGCGGGCTGCCATTGTCTCGGCAAGCAGGAAATGGTCCATAAAGGCATCCACAAACTCATCCCATCTAGCCTGAGGTCTTCCCTACTCGCGGGAATCCTCACACATCACAAACCACGAACGCGCAGCTCCTCTCAACCTATAGGAAGCCAACTCAACCCTCGCTGTCTCTATGGCCTTCATCACACGAAGGGTTTCGTACATTTCATCAAGGAAATCCTGCGGATCGGTCTCTGGGTCTCTGCCTGAGAACACTAGAGGGGCCAATCGCAGAAACAGGTGAACTTTAGAGCTGGCAGAACCTCCCTGTCTGTTGGAGAACACGAGGGCATCATGATATCTTTGGGCCTGAGCGGACACTAACTGGGTCAACATGAAAATGCCTCCTCTAAGGTCCCCATCAGAAGCCTCGGGACCAGAAGCTGGAACAATATCAGGATTAGGAATATCGGTAGGAGGTATGGTGGCACCCTCTACCACGGTTGGAACATGAATGCTTGGACCTGGAATAGATGGGCCAGGCAGATTCAAGGCCGGGAGTCACTCTCACCCGCGGCATCAGGTACATCATTCATGACCACGAGTCTAGCTTTCTTCTTAGGTTCCATTTCCAAAAATTTCGAAACAAACCACGAGTTAGACGTAAATACTTCCTCCTTTCACCTTACCGCACGAAAAGGGATAACAAAGAAGAGAATAGTTTCCTAAAATGCCCGTGTAGCCACCTAATTATAGATGTGTCGATAATACACCGATAAGAAGGGCTCTACTAGGCCGGCTCCGGGACATCCCAAGACCCTTTTTAAAACCTTAGGCTCTAATACCAAGCTTGTCACGCACCAATTCCAAGGGACATGACCGACACTCGACCGGGTATCCCTAGTGAAGCGGGCCTGGGTGCCTTTCCTATCCCATATATTACCCCACATCTTCCATTACTTATTAGCCATGTGAAATAACCATATGATTAATTTAAAAAACCAATTCATTACAAAATCTAAACAAATTACATGGTTCCTATCGTGGTTTACAACTGACATTGCCCCAATATACAAAATACATATTTCATGAGTTCATGACCCACATTTTCTGTCTACGGAGCCTCTAAAGATGAAAGAAGTTAATACAATACTTGCCGGTTCCGTCTATACCTTTTGAATTGTACTGGTATGTATGAACAAAGCGTGTCCTAAGTAAACTCAAGCCGTACACAAGTAGAAAACAGTAATAGAAGAAACAACCAATTCACACACTAAAATTACAATCAAGCCAAACAAGTTTTCAGTCTCTCCTATTTTCCCACCTTCCACAGTTCCACAACAATGATTTCTCAATTTGCTCAAATGTTTATTTCAATAGTGATTTCGATCATGTTTCCGCCCTTATTATCTCGTCCACCCTTATTACCTCGGCTACCCTTATAACTACAACCCACACCTTGTAACTTCGTGTTGTGGCATGAAATCGATCCTATCGTACAATTTCAATCTACAACAACAACAACAACAACAACAACAACAACAACAAACAATTCACAAGGTCAACAACAATACTTCTCAAGAATTAACAACAACAATATTACAAATGTTTCCATAACCATCAATTCTATTTCCACCATATTCAACAACCCATATACGTTTAACGTCACATTGGTAATTGCCCACAACAAGCCATAGATATTGTTCTCCATAGGTCTTCCAGATACACTACTCATAATTTCCTTTAGTCATTATTCCTCAGCTAAAACCACATAATACAATCACAACATACCAATCACGAGAAATTCATAAGTAATTTAATTACATATCACCTACCAAGCATACGTACATCAAACAAGCCAATTTCACAAGGATCAAAAAATTAGACATACATACATGGAGTCGAACTCCCTTTTTAACTTCTATTCATAACTAACCAAGCAGTCTAGCAACGCCAATCTAGTTCAAAATAACACATGTGTCTTTTAATTGAAGTTCACAATTACTACCCAAGCTTATTTAGGTTGTCAAGCACAATCCCTTACTTCTACCCAATTCCTCTTACTAGATTTTTGGTTTTTAAATACATGCATGTCCCACTTTGGTTTTCAAGAATCAATGCATGAGAATCCCTCTCCCCCCATTTTTGTTAAAATAGGAAAATCAATGGAAAAGGAGATTGGGATTTTACCTGCAAGAACAAAAGAGAAGACAATACTTTGAAATTTTCCCGGGCTTTGGTGATTTTGGAAAATCAACTTGATGTAGATGGACTTTCTCTCTCAAGGATCCTCTCCTTCCTCTATCTTATTTTGCTCAGAAAATATGTTAAAATGAGGGGTTGGGGTGTTTTATTAGAAAGGGGTTTGAGTTCAAAATTTTAGAAAATACAAGTTCGAGCAAGATCTACGGTCGCACTATGTGATCGCAGAACAGATATGCGGTCCGCAGATTGGACCACAGAACTGCCCCAATCACTGAACATCTCTGCCTGGGTATGCGATGGGAATGCGGTCCATATTCTTGTTCTGCGGTCGCATAGTGCACCGCAGAACTGACCTTCACAAATCATTGAGGGAATTATGCGACAACTATGCAGTCCGCATATTGACTATGCAATCGCATAATGGACCTCACTTCTAACATCAACTTAGACCAACTCTCTGATTAACTCCGACAGGAATGCAATCCGCATACTGATTATGCGATCGCATAATGGATCGCATTTTCAACATCAAATTTGATTGCTCACTTGATTAACTCTGCGGCATAAATGTGGTCCGCATACCTGATCTGCGACCGCATTCTGGACCGCTAAAACAACACTTTTCTGAAAAACTTTGACTCTAGATTTTTAAGTGCAAAATCAATAAAAAGGGTCCGACCCATAGTCCCAACACATAAGTGGACTTGACTCTACGAGTTGCTAGGATTCGAGCACTCATTTTCTTAGGGTCTTACACAAACCCTGCCCCAAGTAAACTCAAGCCGTACACAAGTAGAAAAGAGTAATAGAAGCAACAAGCAATCCCACATGAAAAGTACAATCAAGCCAGTCAAGTTTTAAATCTCTCCTGGTTTCCCACCTTCCACAATTCCACACCAATGATTTCACAAATTTGCTCGAATGTTTATTTCCATAGTGATTTTCAATCACTTTTCTTCCTTTATTACCTCGTCAACCTTAGTACCTCGGCCACCCTTATCACCAGAACCCGCACCTTATAACTTCATGTTGCGGTGAGCAACCCGACCCCGCCATATAGTTTCAATTCACAAACAACAAAACCACAATAAACGAATCACAAAGATTAGCAACAATACTTCTCAAGACATAACCACAACAATGTCACAAGTGTTTCCTTAGCTATCAATACTATTTCCATCATATTCAGCAACTCATATACGTCTTACATCACATTGGTGATTGCCCATAACAAGACATAGATATTATCACCACAGTTATTCCGGTAGCGTAAATTACAATTTCTTTTAGTCATGTGTTCCTCTACTCTTACTACATATCAAAATCATAATCATACCCATTAGAAGAATTTCATGGATAATCTACCAAGCATGTACACACCAAACAAGGCTAGTTTACAAGGATCAAAGTTAGTCGTACATACCTGGAGTCGAATCCCCTTTTTAACTCCTATTTTCAATCACCAAGCAATCTATCAATGTCAATCTAGTTCACAAATTAACATATGTGCCTCAGAATTGAAGTTCACAATTACTACCCAGGCTTATTTAGGTTATCAAGCACAATCCCTTACCTCTACCCAATTCCTCTTACTAGATTTTAGGTTTTTAAAGACATGCATGTGTGTTTCCAACCATTATTTCAAGAATCAATGCATGAGACTCCCTCGCTTAGCTTAAATATGAAAATCAAGGAAAAATGGTTAGGGATTTTACTTGTAAGAGTGGGGATAAAGACAATCAATTAGGATTTTCCCAGCTTTGATAGTTTTTGAAGAATCAATTTGATAAAGACCACTTTCTCTCTCAAGAACCCTCTCTTCTCTCTCTCTTACTTTGTTCAAGAAATGGGTTAAAAGTGAGAGATTGGGGTGTTTTCTTAGAAAGGGGCCGGGTTTAAAATTTTAGAAAATAGGAGCCCCAGCAGGATATGCGGTCGCACTCTGGGATCACAGAGTTGAAATATGGTCCGCAGATTGGACCACGGAAGGGTCCTAAATTACTGACCTCTTTTCTTGGGTATGCGATGGGGATGCGGTCCTCATTCCTATTCTGTGGTCACATATTGCACCGCAAAACTGACCTTCACAAGTTCTTAAGAAATTTATGCGACGACAATGCGGTCCGCATATTGATTATGCGGTCGCATAATGGACTGCATTTTCAACATCAAATTTGACTGCTCTCTGATTAATTCTGCGACACAAATGCGGTCCCCATACATGATATGTGACCACATTCTAGACCGCAAAAATGACATTTTTTTTGGAAAACTTTGACTCTAGATTTTTAAGTGCAAAATTAGTTAAAAGGGTTCGACCCGCGACGAGCTGATGAAAATTTTTACTTAGTCCCCACACATAGGTGGACTTGACTCTACGAGTTGCTAGGATTTGAGCACTCATTTTCTCCGGGACTTACAATAAAAATGGGCATAAATATTCTGGTTGTCACTTTTGTAAATCTCATATGTCCGGATGGATTTGGAAACCTAAGAATTCTTAATCTGGCAACACTAACTCACCAGGACCCAAGAAAACTTGGGCACCTAAAAGAAAGTAACAATTTTGTGTTGCTGGAACACCATAGAGTAAACCGCAAAGGAAAATGGTATCTAGACAGTGCGTGTTCCAGTCACATGAGAGGTGAGAAAACCTGTTTAAAGAAATCGCAGAAATTGATGGAGGAAGTGTTAAATTTGGAGACGACTCAAAAGGCAAAATAGTTGGCACTGGGACTGTTCTATTCAATAACAGATGTGATATTACTGAAGTATATCTACTCGATGGACTAAACTACAATATATGAGGTAAAATCAAGAGAATTGGATGTGCCATCGAAGACGAGTCGGGTAAAATAATTCTTCCAGGAAAAAGGTATGGAAACATTTATATACTTGATGGCTTTGAAAATATCGATGGTCATATATGCTTAACATCTATTTCTGATGATCCTTGTTTATGGCAAATAAGATTAGGACATGCTAGCATGAATTTAATTGAAAAACTGTCCAAACATGATTTAGTCATTGGATTACCTAAACTGAACTTCTCTATAACTCATATCTGTGATGCATGTCAGATGGGTAAGCAAACTAGAAACACTTTAAAAAACAAAGACATAGTCTCTACGTCAAAACCTTTGCAACTACTTCATATGGATTAATTTGGCCCAACTAGAACTGCTAGCATAGATGGCAAGAAATATGCATTTGTTATTGTTGATGATTTTTCATGTTTCACTTGGGTGATTTTTCTATCTCACAAAGATGAAGCCTTGCGAAACTTTGAGATCTTCTGTAAGAAAATTGAACGAGAAAAGGGCTATCAAATCTCCATAATTCAAAGTGATCAGAGAGGCGAATTTGAAAGCAAGGCATTCAAAGATTTCTATAATAATCAAGGCTACACCCATAATTTCTTTACTCCCCGGTCTCCTCAAAAAACGAAGTGGTTGAAAGAAAGAATAGAATGTTGCAAGACATGGCCAGAACTATGCTTTTGGAACATTCATTTCCAAATCACTTCTGGGTTGAAGGAGTTAGTACTGCTTGCCATATTCTTTATCGCTGCTTTATAAGGCCTGAAAAAGACTTTGTATGAACTCTGGAAAGGTAAACGTCCTAACATCAGGTACGTTCATCCATTTGGAAGCAAATGCTTCATTCACATCAATGGTAAGGATAATCTTGGAAAATTTGATCTAAGAAGCGATGGAGGTATCTTTCCCGTTTACTCATTAAATAGAAGATCTTTTAGAGTTTTTAATAACGCACTTTATGTGTAGAAGAATTTGTTCACATTATGTTTGATGAAAATAATCCCTTGGTCGAGAAAGGATCTAATGCAGTGATGAAGATCCAGCTCAAGAAGCTCAGGACACGGGAAAATCACAGGAGTCAACTACTTCCAGAGGAGCGGTAGAGTCGACTGAACAAGCAAGTTATAACACTCCAAAGCAACATGTAGTACAAACACTGTTAGATGAAATGAGTGGAGAAATGAAACTGAATATCCACAAAATTTCATTATTGTAGAGCCAAACGAAGGGATGAAGACCAGTGCAGCTCTCAAAAAGAAGGCGAATATTGCACTGATCTTCCAAATATAGCCAAAGAAGGTAGAGGAAGCTCTAAAGGATTCAAGCTGGGTAAATGCTATGCAAGAAGAACTAGATCAATTCAACAAAAATCAAGTATGGGAGCTGATACCTCGACCTGAAAATGATTAAGTTATCGGAACTAAATGGGTATTCATGACCAAGTTAAACGAAGAAGGACAAGTTGTAAGGAACAAACCCAGACTAGTCGCTCAAGGTTACTCACAACAGGAAGGAGTTGACTATGATGAAACCTTTTCTCGAGTAGACCGATTAGAGTCAATACGAATACTATTAGCTTATGCTTCATTCAAAGGATTCAGATTATTTCAGATGGATGTCAAAAGTACTTTTCTAAATGGATTCATCGAGGAAGAAGTATTTGTGAAACAACCTCCATGGGTTGAGAATTTAAAATTTCCATATCATGTGTACAAGCTTACTAAGGCCCTGTATGGGTTGAAACAGGCTTCACGTGCCTGGTATGATAGGTTAAGTACCTTTCCTATTGATCATGGGTTCACCAGAGGTAAAATTGATACCACTCTTTTCACTAAACGATCTTCACAAGGTAATCTTATAATTCAAATTATGTTGATGATATTATCGTTGGTAGTGCTAACCCTCCTATGTGTAAGGAATTTGGAAATCTCATGCAAAGCAAATTTGAAATGAGTATGATAGGCGAACTCACTTTCTTCCTTGGAATTCAGGTTCATCAATCTGAAGAAGGAACCTTTATCTATCAATCTAAATATACTAAGGAGTTGATTCAAAAATTCGGTATGAGCAGTGCAAAATCTATTGGAACTCCAATGAGCCCTGCTACAAATTTAGATAAGGATGAACAAGGTACTCCAGTTGATGAAACAAAATACAGAGGGATGATCGGATCGCTAACTATATTTGACTGCAAGTCAACCAGATATTATGTTAAGCATGTGTAAATGTGCCAGGTTCAAGTCGGCTCCTAAGGAGTCACATCTAACTGATGTAAAAAGAATTATTCGATATATTATTGGCATAGTATCTCATGGATTATTGTATCCTCGGTCTAATTCCTTTAAATTAGAAGGTTTCTTAGATGCAGATTTAGCAGGTGTTAAAGAAGACAGGAAAAGCATAAGTGGCACATGTCAACTACTAGGAAAAGCTGTAATATACTAGAACAGCAAAAAACAAGCATCAGTTGCATTGTCGACTACTAAAGCTGAGTATAATGCTGTTGGACTGGGTGACTATGATCTCTCTTTCAAACCTATACAAATTTTTTGTGATAATTTTAGTCCTATTCGTCTTTCGAAAAATCATGTGCATCACTCTAGAGCTAAGCATATAGATATTAAACATCATTTCATTAGATATCATGTTCTCAAAGGTGATAATAGAATTAGCTTTTGTTGGCAGTTCTGCTCAATTAGCCGATATTTTTACTAAACCTTTATATAAAGAAATATTTCGTTCTCTAAGATAACTTCTTGGAATTATTTACTTTACTAAAAACCCTTAGGGTTAAAGTATCATTTTTCAAAAACTTGCCATAATTGTTTTTTTTGTTTAGTTCAATAATTACGCTGTCATCATTTCCCTCCGTTTCCTGTCTAATTTCCCATCAGTTGCAGCCACAGATGGAAAGCAAATCGGTGCTCCAACTGACAACTTTTCCTTTTCTACTAAACCGTCAAATACCACTTCTTTAGATAGTCCTTTTAATCTCTCTTCCTTTTTCATCCTCTCTACCGAGCTTTTACACTCCTAGTTCAAAACCCTCCTCTCCGTCATAGCCAAGACCTCCCAAAATCCCTCCGCCTCCACAAGAAAAAGCATGCATTCCAAAACAAAACCTTCCTCCGCTCCTCCTGAGCAAGTAGACATAGGGTCTGACCGGTCTGAGGAGTGTGCCTCTTCTCAAGGTGCATATTCTGAGCACTCCCTGCTTCTTAGTGACAAATCTGCTGGTAAATGACCCATGGATGAACCCCTTGTCTCCACCCCCAAGAAAACCAAGATTGATTTATCTGCCTCTCTTGAATCCGACCTCAATTTCTGGGACTCCCCAAATAGGGACTTCTTTATTTCCCTCAAAGACAAGCCCATAGCCCATGGGCATTTGGTCGATCTCGATAGTATGGATTCCCTCAATTGTAGGACAAATTTCTCTCTATTTATCCACCTAGAGTGTCTGAACCTCTGGTCCGTATGTTCAATGCCAATCTTCACTCTAGTAAATCTGATAGGCTTGAAACCTTTATTCTTGGAAAACACATTATTCCTGACTATAGCCTATTTCATTCCCTTTTTCTCTGTCGATGTTCTGGCTTCCCTACTGTGTTTAAAAATGTGTGGCCTACAGATTTTGAAATCTCTTTTGATCAGGCAAAACAGATCATTGCAGAAAACCCTTCTAACAACCTTCCAAATCAATTAGGGCCCAGTGATGTTAGCTTTCAAACTAGGGCTCTTGCTCACATTGTTGCAACCACTCTCCTTCCAGAATTGGTTTTTTCTCTACTCTCTCCCAAAGGGACATCTTCTTCATATATTGTCTCATCTCCAAACTCAAAATCAAGCTGTCCTCCTTGGTTATCAACTTCATGATTGAGAGTGATGAAGAGCCCACTAGCCTTCCGTATGGTATGGCCATTACCCACATTCTGGAAGCCCACCAAATTTTGCTTTCAAACTACCCCTTTGTTTCTGTGTCCAAATGCTACAACTTTAGAGCCTTATCTAGCATGGGGTATGTGGGTATCAAAGGGGTCTGGTTCAGAAAGGGATAAAGTGATACCAAACCCACTCCTGAGGAAACCAAGCCGTCCTCTTTCCTTCCACCCTGTCATATTCCCACAGACCTCAGTGAAAACTACGCTCCATTGAATCTCAACTTTTTGATATCAAGTCGACTGTGGATGCCATTCATGCCATTTCTAAGGAAACAGGGTCTGATGTCTCTAAAATCAAGGTAGTTGTGCAATGAGTACGAGACAATGCAGTCAAAACGTTCAAAGAAGTGCATGATAGGTTGGATGGATTAGGCATTGCTGCCAACACCAGCTTTGACCAAATGAAGGAGGCTATCTGTACACCCTCACCTATTTTCTGCATCGTGATGGTTGTGATTAACAGACAATATTTTGGTTGTTTTAACGTTTTGGTTAGGCTATGCCCGTGGATGTTTTTTTGTCTGTGGATATTATTTTTGCTTAAGCTCCCTCTTTGCTGATGTCAAAAAGGGGAGAAATATATGCCATTTTTTCTCATGTGCAGGATATATTTGTTAAGTTTACTATGCTATGGCATAGTTGTCATACAGGACAAGTCAACTATGCAGGGTATATATGTTTAAGCTGACTATGCTATGGCATAACTATTATCTCATCTCAACAAGACAAGTTGACTATGTTGGACAAATATGTTTCAATTAAATTTGCAGTCAATGCCTCATGCTCTTTGTGTCAGTTGGTTAATACTTGACAGGTATCTGTAGACTGCACATAATGGGGGAGCAATTCGACTGCACATAGTCCAGTTGACCATACATGGAAGGGGAGCAATTCGACTGCACATAAGCAGCGAAGTCAACTGTTTTATACTCTCTTGAATAACAATTTTGCCATCATCAAAAAGGGGGAGATTGTTAGATCAGATTTTAATGATGTAATTAAAATACACGTGCTGGCATTCAAAAAAGGAAGCGAAATTATTGGAACTAATGTATCAAACAAGGAAAGAGATAAAAGAGAGCTTGCCGTTGTGTTCAAACAATGAAGCAAAATTGATGTAGCAAATAAGGAAGGAAATCTTCCTTAAAGGAAGTTGACGATGGTCAAGGAAAAGATCAGTATCTCATCAGCAAATCAGGAAGTCTTCCATAATTGTGGGGAAATCATATCTACCCAGATACAACAAAATATTCAATGCAAATCTCTGGTGATTCATAATAACGGGAAGATATGGACGGAAATCAAGACTGGAAGATCCGCAATCAAAGACAATTTGTGTCCAATCATTCTCTAGCCAAAGGAGGAAATCTTGTACGCGACCAAATTTGGAAGCATTAACAATCAAAGAGCAATCAAGAAAAGCAATGACTCATTCCTTATTCTTGGAAAGAATCAATTCTTTCCAAGGATCAAATCTCTTGGGTTGTCAAGCCTCTACTATCCATCAAAATAATTATACCTCCTTGTAAACCCTAGATTAAATATACTTTGATCAAATCAAATAGCTCTCTTCAATTTACTGCAAACAAGCATAGTAGTCTAGATAGATTGGCTGTGTAACAAGTCAAAGATAGAAAGAGGGTTCTCAATTGGTGAGGCATTGTATCAAACGAGTGAAAGAAGACTGTGCGACAAATATCATATATGTACTCAAAGAAAATCATTGATCTGAAGAGAAATCCCTTGCAACCCAAGGGGGCTGGATTGGGATTCACATTGAATCTGAACCAGTATAGAATTCTGGGAGTCTTTATATTTCTGCACTTACTTTCTGCATAATTATATTCAAATATCTTCATCTGCAGTATCGTCACATTCAGTCGACTAATAAAGTTTTAAGTCAACTTATTTACAATTAAGTTTAAATTATTCAGAATTCACCCCCCTCTCTTGTACTTTCACTTTTGTGTTGCCGTCCTTATTAATGCAGCTTCTCTCATGCCTTCGAGAAAATCAAGGTTCACCCACATTTCTTCATCATTTGATTCCTCCGTTGCCTAAACATACCGTGTTCTCGGTTCTCCTATTTCAACTGGAATTAAGTCTTCCGCGCCATAAACCATTGAAAATGGTGTTTTTTCCGTGCTTGTACCCATAAGACCCCAGGTAGTACCTCAGTCCAATTACCTTTTGAATCATGTAACCGTTTCTTCAAGTTATTGATAATGACCTTGTTTGTGGATTCTGCTTGCCCATTACCTACTGGATGGTACGGTGTGGATGTTATCCTTTTGATTTGCCAACTTTGAAAAAATTCTATGATTTGGGCTCCTATGAATTGTGGTCCATTATCACACACGATATCCTTTGGTACTCCAAAGCGGCATATTATATTCCTCCAAATGAAGTCCTTGACTTCCTTTTCTCGTAACTACTTAAATGCTCATCCGTCTACCCACTTAGTAAAATAATCAGTGAGTACAAGTAGAAACTTTACCTAACTTTTTGCATGTTCTAATGGTCCTACAATATCCATCCCCCATTTCATAAAGGGCCACGGTGCTATAACTGGATATAGCAACTCCACTGGTTTATGCATATTATTACCATACCTTTGACATTTATCACATTGGCAACGAAACTTTCTGCTTCCTCCTCCATCTTAGGCTAGTAATAACCTGCCCTTATTAATGTTTTTACCAATGACCTTCCTCCTGCGTGATTCCCGCAATTGTCCTTCGTGTATTTCCCTCATGACCTATTCCGTCTGGGAAGGTCCGAGACATCTTTCTAAAGGTCCACCAAATATTTTCCGATAAAAATTTCCTTGATGTAAACAATAACGAGCAGCTTTTTTGCGAAGTGCATGAGCTTTCCTTTCGTCATCAGGTACTGTCCGTGCTATATAAAGGCAACAATTTTATTTTTCCAATCCCATGTTAAATGATTAAAATTTACCACATTCTTGTTAGGTTAGAGGAAGGAATGAAATAATTGCATGACTGAAGCATTTGTTTCATTTGCTACGTCTGCTGCAGATGCGAGATTAGCTAAAGCATCTGCCTCCACATTTTCATCTCTTCGAATCTACATTACGTTCCATGTATGAAATTACTTTATTAGTTCCTGTACCTTTTCAAGGTATTCTTGCATTCGTGTTTCCCTAGCTGTATAAGTCCCCAACATTTGATTTACCACAAGTTGAGAATCACTCTTGATTATAATCTGTGTTATGCCGAGTTCCCGTGCTAATTCTAAACCTGCAATCACAGCTTCATACTCTGCTTAATTGTTAGTTATAGAATGACATTTTACAGCTTGTATAAAGGTTTCACCCATAGGTTGTATGAGAACTATCCCTAGGTCTGCACCTTTTACTTTTGGTGAACCATCACTAAATAAAATTCAAGTCCCCGGGTTTGCACCGTTGAAAAATTGTAATTCTTTCTCCACTTCTATTTGCATCTCTTGACTAAAATCAACTACAAAATCAGCTTGAGATTTTATAACAGTCCTAGGTTGATAACTAATTTTGTATTCATTTAATTCTATAGCCCATTTTGCTAACCTTCCTAATAATTCATGTTTATGCAAAATGTTTCGTAATGGAAAAGCAGTAACTACAACAATATGATGACATTGAAAGTAGGGTATTAGTTTTCTAGATGCATGATCAAGCAAGTGCTAACTTTTCTAGTTGCGGATACCGGGTTTATGTATGAAACAAAGACTTTCTTACATAATAGATAAGAGATTATTTACCTTGGTCCTCACGGACTAAAGCAGCACTTACCGCAACTTCTGATACGGCCAAATAGATAAGTAACTATTCTCCTTCCTTTGGTTTTTCCAATAAAGATGGTTTTGACTAATAAGCTTTCAAATTTCTAAGTGCTTGTTGACAATCTTCGTTCCATTCAAAATGATCTTGCTATTTGATTGCGGAGAAAAATTTAGAACATCTTTCTGAAGATTTGGAAATAAATCTCCCCAAAGCTGCAATTCTTCCCGTTAGCCTTTGAACTTCTTTTTTACTTGTAAGTACATCAGGGATTTCCTCTATTGATTTGATCTGTGAAGGATTTACCTCAATACCACAGTTAGAAACAAGAAAACGAAAAATCATACCTGATGCGACCCCAAATGCGCATTTTCTGGATTGAGTTTCATATTAAACTTTCGTAAAATTTGAAATGTGACAGATAAATGAGAGATGTGATCATGTGAATGCTAGGTTTTGACGAGCATATTGTCTATATATACCTCCATGGTTTTTCCTAAATGTTCCTGAAACATTTTAGTGACCAACCTTTGATAGGTTGCTCCAGCATTTTTGAGACCAAAAGGCATTACTTTATAACAGTAAGTCCCCCTGTCTATGATAAAAGAAGTTTTCTCTTCATCCCTTGGATCCATTTTGAGTTGGTTTTAACCTGAATATGCCTCTAAAAACATAAAAGTTCATGCCTTGCAGTTGTATCAATTAACTGATCTATATACGGTAAAGGTAAAGAGTCTTTTGGACAAGCTTTGTTAAGATCTGTATAATCTACACAAACTCTCCACTTACCATTTTTCTTAGGTACTACAACTGTATTAGCTAACCAATTAGGATACTTTACCTCATGGATAGACCCAATTTTTAATAGCTTTTGGACCTCATCTTGAATCACCTGGTTTTGAAAGCTCTTTGCTTTCTTTTCTTTTGCTTTACTGGTGTGAATGATGGGTCTTCATTTAGTTTATGAGTCATCACATCCGGTGGTATCCCTGTCATATCATCATGGGACCAAGAAAAACAATCCATGTTAGCTTTTAGAAATTCAATTAACATACCTCGCATGTCTGAGCTTAGACTGGCTCCAACATAAACCTTCCTTTCAGGACATTGCTCAAATAATATCACAACTTCGAGTTCTTCAATTGTTGTTTTGATATTTTCATTCTCTTTACGCTCTTGAATTGTATCAGGTCTCGAGTCTACATCTGTCTGTCCTTGCTCAGTTGAGGTTTGAACCTTGATACCCTAAACTTTTTTCTGTAATTACTATTTCTCTTCATTTACGGTGCTCGTATCCATTACATCATTAATACTCCTAGATGTATATTGATCTCCATGAATTTGTCAAACTCCCCATAGTGATGGGAATTTAATAACGTGATGTAGAGTTGATGGGACAACATCCATGTCATTGATCCATGGTCTTCCCATGATCATATTATAAGCGATTTCCATATCTACTACCTTAAATTTGGTTTCTTTAACAACACCTTCAGCAAAAGTTGTTAGAATTACCTCTCCTTTTGTTACCTCACTTGAATTGTCGAACCGGGACAAGGTATGCGCCTTCGGTATCATTTTGTCTTTAGCTTGCATCTCACGCAATACCCTTAGTAGTATAATATTTACCAAACTTCCCAAATCAATCAAAACTCATTTTACATTTGTGTCATGTACAAGTAACGATATTACCAGTGCGTCGTTGGGGGGGGGGGGTCAACACTCTTTCTGTATCTGCATCATTGAAAGAAGATACGTTCATCTTCTAAAACCTGACGTACCTGTTTCACGTGTGTAATTATTACACTAGAAACCTTGTTTAAAGCCGTATTTGTTACATTATAAATATCCTTTCCCCCACTTATAACATTTTAACGGTTCTCTTGGGTTATGGGGGCTTTGGTGGCTCTTGCCTATTTTTCATATAGGCTTGTTACCTTTCTCACTAAATAACTCAGTGAGATACCCTTGTTTCAATAGATGGCCCGCTTCACTTTGTAAGAATCTACATTCTGAAGTTCTATGCCCGTGATCATCATGGAATCCCCACCAATGGTCTGGATTGCCCCAGTTTCGATTGACCTCATCTCATTTGGCCACCTACCTTATCTACCATACACCTTAAAATAGCCACGAGCTCGGAAGTACTTACGTTGAAATTATAACCACCGAATCTTGCCTTTAAATTTCTTTTGTCATTACGAGACTCTTGAGTGTTTCGATCATTTGTAAACCTTGATGAACAACCAAATTCCCCGTTCCTCATTATTTGATCATATCATTGATTATCTTGCTTCGATCGTGAGTCTTTTCCTACAGGTCCCATATATGGATCGTACCTATTTTTACCTGATCGTTTTTCGAATTCTGATTTCTTGGAATTGCTGCTTTCTTCATGATGAAACTGGGGTACGGTATGTTCGTCAATTCGCAACTTCGTACTGTACATGTTATAAACATCATTCCACGTGGTTGCAGGAAACTCTCAAAGGCATTCTTTAAGTCTTCTCGTGGCTTCTGAACTTTTGTCATTTAAGTTGCTTGCAAAAGCTATTGCAACCCAAATATCAGGTACACTGGGTAAAGTCATCCTCTCACGTTGGAATCAATCAACAAAATCTCTTAGCAACTCTGAGTCCCCTTTTTTGATTTTGAAAATATTCTCCATTCTTTTATCAATCTTTTGTGCTCCCGAGTGTGCTTTATTAAAAGAATCTGCATTCTCAGCAAAAGAGTTTATATAATTTTTAGGTAAAAGAGAATACCTGGTTAGTGCACCCTTGGTGGGTGTTTCTCCAAATTTCTTGACCTACACTGATTTAATTTATTGCTTGGTCAAGTCGTTGCCTTTTACGCCTGTAGTGAATGCAGTTACGTGGTCACGTGGATCTGTTGTGCCATCGTACTTTAGGATGTCATGCATTTTGAACTTTTTAGGGATTGGAATGGGAGCAGCACTTGGTTTCCAAGGTTTTTGCGAGTATTTATCCATATCCACTCCTTTAATTACAAGGGGAACTCCACGGATTTGCTCGATGCACTCATTTTGTTCCTTAAGTTGTTTCTGCAAGGTTAGTACTAAATATTGGAAATGAGAATTATTTGAATTACCTGGTTCTCTATCCTGTGGTTCACTAGGATGTCACGTCCCGAATTTCCCACCATCAGGGGTCGTGATGGCGCCTACTAATAGGAGCTAAGCAAGCCAAATCTTACTTATATTTCCATTCTTAACAATACTTATTAAATCTATTATCAACAATATTAAAATTTCAGCGGAAATAAATAAATTTAGCGGAAGACTTAGAAATTTTTACTAGGTGCGATACTAAAATCCCAACATAAAACACTACCCAAGAACTGGTGTGACAATACTCATGAACTTCTAAGAATAATGCACATAACCTTCTAAAAGAAATAAATTATTGTTTGTCTCGAATATATGAGATAACAAACTGAAAGTAAGATAAAGGAGACGCTGAGTCCTGCGAACGCCAGCAAGGCTACCTCAGTGTCTCGATGATCAAAGCTGACCTTCTTGGAACCTCCTCGCTGAAGCGTGTCTCTAAGGACTCATACATGGTGGTCATCAAACTGTCGATCATGGATACGCTCAAATAATGAAGAGCGAGCAACCGTGCAAGCTAGCACTCGACTAGGATCAGAAATATCCAATATCATAAAACATCTGGCTAAGGCCTGAACATCCATATATGCAAGACTGCCCATACTGGATGACTTCCTGCTCAAAGTGTCAGCCACCACATTTGCCTTTCCCAGATGATATAAAATGGTGATATCATAATCTTTCAACAATTCCAACCATCTCCTCTGCCTCAAATTTAACTCTTTCTGTTTAAACATGTACTGAAGGCTCTTATGATCAGTGAATACTTCACATGGCACGCAATACAAATAATGCCTCCTAATCTTCAATACGTGAACAATCACTGCCAACTCCAGGTCATGAAATGGATAGTTCTTTCCATGAATCGTCAACTGCCTCGAAGCATAGGCAATAACCCTGCCATCCTGCATCAATACTGCACCAAGCCCATCACAATAAACGGTATAAGGTCCCAAACCTTTGGGCAAAACCAACACTGGAGCTGTGGTCAAGGCTGTCTTGAGCTTCTGAAAGCTCTCCTCACATTAATCTAACCATTCGAACTGCACACCCTTCTGGGTCAATCTAGTCATCGGGGTTGCAATAGATGAAAATCCCTCCACAAACCGACGATAATAACCCAATAATACAAAGAAACTCCGCATCTCTGTGGCTGATGTTGGTCTAGGCCAGTTCTTGAATGCCTCAATCTTCCTTGGATCAACAAGAATGCCTTCTGTCGTCGCAACATGACCCAGGAATGCAACTGAACTTAGCCAAAATTCACATTTTGAAAATTTTACATATAGTTGACTATTTTTCAGAGTCTGAAGAGCCACTCTAAGATGTTGCGCATGCTCCTCCTGGTTGAGAGAGTATATCAATATATCGTCAATGAAGACGATCACGAACATGTCTAAATAAGGCCTGAACACTCTGTTCATCAATTCCATAAAAGCTGCTGGGGAATTTTTCAACCCAAAGGACATGACCAGGAATTCATAATGCTCGTACCGAGTACGGAAAGTTGTCATAGGAACATCTGATGCCCCAATCTTCAACTGATGGTAGCTAAATCTCAAATCTATCTTTGAAAATACCTTGGCACTCTGAAGCTCGTCAAATAAATAATCAATTCGCGATAGTGGATACTTTTTCTTGATTGTAACCTTGTTCAATTGCCGGTAATCAATGCACATTCGCATCAAACCATCTTTCTTCTTAGCAAATAATATCGGCGCACCCCACGAGGAAACAGTGGGCCTGATGAAACCCTTTTCAAGTAAATCCTGCAACTGTTCCTTCAGTTCTTTTAATTTTGGTGGTGCGATACGATATGGAGGAATGGAAATGGGATGAGTGCCTGGAGCCAGATCAATGCAAAAATAAATATCCCTGTCAGGTGGCATACCCGGTAGGTATGAATGAAAGACCTCAGGAAACTGTTGGCCCTGTCGACCTGAAGATCCTCCCCCGAAGCTCTAAAGTGGCGGTGCACTGATGAGAACTAGTAGTGCACTGAAAAACTGCTGCTTAGAATAATACTGCTGAGAGCCATTGTTGCTAGGAGTACCATGAGAATCCTGAAGAGATGACTTAAAAGGCCTAGGAGGATGGCCTCTACCATAAGAATCTCTACCTCCAGACGAGGTACTGCTGAATCTGCCTGAATTACCGGGCCTCTTATCCGACCCATGACCACCTCCCTGAGCAAGTGCCATCTCTATCTGAAGGGCACCATCTGCCGCCTCTTAAAGTGAAATTTCACTACCGGCACTCATGGCCATTTGAACACGAATCGGCTGATTCAAGCCATCAATACACCTCCACACCCTCTCACGTTCGATGGGGAGTATCACAGTAGCATGGCAAGCGAGATCAATGAACCGAGTCTCATACTAAGTGACGGTCATAGTACCCTGATGGAGTCGCTCGAACTGCCTGCCCAGAGCATCCCGCTGAGTGACTGGGAGAAACCTCCCTAGAAATAATTCTGAAAACTCGTTTAAGTCAATGATGGCGACCATGCTGGCCTGGATAAATAGAAATCCCTCTACCAGGTCTTGGCGGATCCTGCTAGGCGAAAAGTGGCAAAATCTTCCCCATTAGTCTTTTAAATACCCATAGTCCTGAGAACCTCATGATAGCTGAATATGACATTTTGAGCATTCTCAGAAGGATTGCCACTATATGTGAGAGTGAAGATCCTGGTGAATCTGTCCAATCTCCATAAAGCATCAGCGGACATAGCTGCACCTTCACCAGTCTGAACTACTATACCTGACTGGATTGCCACAGCTGGGGCCTGAACTTGGGGAACTACTGGTTCCACAGTACGTATAGCAGGAGTAGGAGTCCCTTTTCCAGCCTGAGATGTGGTTGGTGCTGCTAGAAGAATACCCGCTCGAGAAATGCCCTCCATAAAACAAAAAAATCCGACCAAAGTATCCTGAAGGACTCGGGTGGCAATAAACCCATGTGGGACTTGAGATGGGTCCACTAGATCAGCTGGGGCCGGAACCTCCTCAGCATGAATCAAAGGCCCTGCTACTAGTGATGCTGCTCGCGGCTAATCTTTCCCTACGACCTCGGCCTCTTCCCCTAGCTGACTGCTGGGGCCTCGGGCAGCTGACCATTAGATGAGGAAGCTCGTGTTCTTGCCATCTGTGGAAGAACAGAGTAGAAATTCAACTAGCACTTGAAGAACAAATTCGCATGACAAGAAAGAATGACGGTGAAATTTTCCTAAATCTGTAGCCTCTGGGGATAAATACAAACGTCTCCATACCGATCCCTCAAACTCTACTAAGGTTGTTCGTGAGTTTTGAGACCTATATAACCTAGTGCTCTGATACCAACTTGTCAAGACCCGAATTTTCCACCATCGGGGGTCGTGATGGTGCCTACTAATAGAAGCTAGGCAAGCCAACTCTTACTTATATTTACATTCTTAACAATACTTATTAAATCTATTATCAAAAATATTAAAGTTTTAGCGAAAATAAATAAATTTAGCGGAAGACGTAGCAATTTTTACTAGGTGCGATACTGAAATCCCAACATAAAACACTACCCAAGAACTGGTGTCACAATACTCACGAACTTCTACGAATAATACACATAACCGTCTGAAAGAAATAAATTACAGTTTGTCTCGAATATATGAGATAACAGTCTGAAAGTAAAGATAGACGAGACATCGGATCCTGCGAACACCTTCAAGGCTACTTCGGTGTCCGGATGATCAAAAGCTAACACTCGCACTACCGCTGCTGGTGCTGTCCAAAAACTGTATCTGCGCAAAAAGAGTGCAGAGTGTAGAATCAGCACAACCGACCCATGTGCAGGTAAGTGCCCGGCCTATCCCGGCGAAGTAGTGACAAGGTTATGACCAGACACTCACATAAACATGTACAGTTCAAAACATATGTATACAACAGAAATAACAAGAAGCAACACTAAATATTTGGGAAGGTAGAACATGCTCTGGGTAGCAGTAAAATATAATAGCAGAATATAAAAATAAAGGGAGCTAAATTAAGAAGAACGGATAAATCAATATCTGCACGGCAGCAACCATCGTGCTTTTACTCTCGTTCTCACCATTAAATCATTTTAAAGTGCACGGCATCACCCATCGTACTTTTACTCACAAAATCTCATATCAAGGCACGGAAAGACCCATCGTGCTTAATTATTCAAGACATGGCATGAAAAGACCCATCGTGGATAATCACTCTTCCTCACCCAATGCATAATCACAACCAATCGGGGTGAGGGAAATAAACATATAGTATTAGATTTTTGCCTACAAGGGAGAATATATTAATAACAGTATGTGCATCCCAGCAAGGGAATAATTTTTATCTCTTCTTGCATTCACTTATTTCTCAATTTCATATCATCGTTCGAGCCAATGCTCCAGGGAATTCACAATTCATAATTTCCTTCTCAAACCTTTCACGTTATTTAGCAACCAACAATTAGATGCAGAATAGTTATACAAATCTCAAATAATCACGAGTAAAGACTCACGATCATACTAGACCCCCCAACGTATAGATACTTATCACCATGCCTATACGTCGGACTCCGCACATAGCAATTAGCAAATAAACTCAACTCATATTCCCTCAAGCTAGGATAGATCAAACACTTACCTCGAAGGTTTACGACAAATTCAATCCTTACGCAATGCCCTTTCCTTTCGAATATGGCTCCAATTCAATTGTATCTATACACAATTGATTTAATAGCATCAATACTACTCAACAAAATAATCCAAATGGCTAAATTAATATTTTACAACATTCTGACCGGAATAGTAAAAATTGACCCTGGACCACGTTTTCAAACATGAGGTTCGAACTAATTTTTGACAATCCATTTACTCACGATTTCAAATATATAATTTGTCATAAGTTCGACTCCAAAACGAGGTCTAAATCACAAATCATTTGAAAACCCTAACTATACCCAATTCTCTAATTTTTTACCTATTTTCACATGTTTTGGCATAAGAATTTGATTGATGTTGAAGAAACATGAAGGAAATGAGTTAAACAATACTTACCCAAGAAGTTTGATGAATAATCACCCCAAAATATCCCAAAATAGGTGTTGAAGAGGAGAGAGTTGAAAGAATGGGATGAAAATTCCGTTCTGTTATGTTTTTCAAGCTTAAAAATCACTGGGCGTAATTTTCTCTATGCGGTCACAGGGCCTGGGATGCGATCATATAGAGTATGGTTTACTGGGATGTGTGATCGCATGGGGAGAGATTCGAACGCATAAAAGGAAAGGAGGGGGCTGACTTTTCTTCTATGCGATCGCGGAGAAGGAATGCGATCACATAGAAGAAACTCTGGGCCTCAACGTTTACATTATGTGATCGCAACGAGCTCTATGAGATCGCATAGAAGGATTCCTGAGCCTATAATTTTACCCTATGCGATCGCAACAAGGCCTATGCGATCGCAACAAGGGCTTCAAAAATTACTCTATGCGATCGCAGCAAGACCTATGCGGTCGCATAGAAGAAAATCCCTGTGCATCTACTGCAGATTTTCTGCAGCTTTTCTAAGTCCAAAACCATCCCGAACCACCTCCAAAACTCACCCGAGCCCTCAGGGCTCCAAACCAAATATGCACAGTGACTAAAAACATTATACGAACTTGCCCGAGCGATCAAATCTCCAAAATAACATCAAAACCAATGAATTGAGCCTTAAATCTAGGAAATCTTTCAAATTTCATAAACTTCTAAATTTTCCAATTTAAGGCCGAAACACGTCAAACGACATCCGTCCTTCAAAATGTTCAAATTGCTCATGTTCATCAAGATGAGATTCAGGAGCAGAAGAGCCTTCATGATATTGTCGTGGAGATTCTTTGGGGGACAAACCATGTTAATGTTTTGTAAATCTCCTTGATCTTGTTGGATTTGATTTTCATGGTTTCCCAAGGTGTTGCCATTGTTGTTGTTGTTGTTGTTGTTTGCCATAGTAGAAGGAAATTGATTATCAAATTTGTGGTAACAGAACCAATTTATTTAACCAAAAATCTTAGTCTTTTGTCAAAACTAGAAATAAAGAAAAATTCGGGTTACTGATAATCAAGAGACAAAAACAATAAAAGATTTTTGAGAGGAATAGTAGAACAGTAAATAATTTTGTATTCAGTGATTTCTCAATAGTATTTCATGTCCTACAGATGCTGAGACCTTCTCCTGTTATAGTTGATTCTAGGAGAGTGTGTAATGCATTTGTCTTAATGAGGTCATTATGAGCAATAAATGACATAAAAGAAACATTACTCAATCATTTTTATTAAATACAAATTCTCTAACGTATTTGGCATTTAATGTTAAATTTGGCCTCTTTTGCGTTATCAGGTTCATTTCTTTAATTCCTTCTGATCTTTGGGCTTTAAATGACTCGAACATGTACGAGAGCCATGCCATTTGAGTACCGACTCGCGCCTTTTTGAGTTTCTTCTCCCCCATATCTATTGTTGCCCGTGCCTCTTGACTGATTACCTTACTTTGACCATTTGACCAGTCCACGTGTCACGACACATCATCTTTAATATGTAAATCTAGTTTTTTTCAATACAAGTATATAATATATTAAGTAGATACATTACACTGTATTTCAATAAATAACAGGCTATCAGTTCAAATAAAAAGAATTGTTTATAAAATTATGACATTTATAGGAAATGATCAACTCGTTTCATCCTATTCTTGTCGCATGAGACTTAACTAGTGAATAATTTTTCTTTTTTGTGAGATTGGAAATGATTTTTGTATCTAAGTACGATAATATCGATATTCAAGCTCATTCTTCTAATAATATGATATTAGATGAATGAAAAAAAATACAATTGATGATTTGTAATGTCTGAATTTTTTAACCAAAAAATAAGTTTTTAGTCAAAGCTAAAATATAGAAAAACACGGGTTAATGATAATCAAAAGAGAATATAAAGAAAGACTTTTGAGTACAACGTGATTAGAAAGCAAGTAAATCAAAGTATATTCCAATGATATTTTCGTGTGCTACAAGTGTTCAACATCCACTTTTCTATAGTAATTTTGGAGGTATGTGCCTTACCCTTGCCATAATAAGGTTATTATGAGAAATTAATGACATTAAAAGAAACGTTACAAAATTATTACATTAAACAAATATTCTGTAACGTTTTTAGTATTTAATATGCATTAAATACTGTATCTGGTCTTTCACAAGCTATCAGATTCATTCCTTTAATTTTCCTTGATATCTGTGCTTTAAATGTCTTGAATAGGTGCGAGCTCTACTTCACTTAAGTAATTGCCCGCGCCTATTTTATTGCCTTTGCTAGCATCCATTGTTGCTCGTGTCTCTTTACTAACTTTTATTCTTTGACTATTTGACTGATCCACGTGTCATGACACATCATCTCTAACATGTAAACTCGATTTTTTCCAATACAGATAATTCCCCCACTTTCCATTTATTCATCAATTGATTATTTGGGAAGTGGATTCTCATCAAAAAGGGAATTTTATCATTATTAATGTTATGACAAGATTGACGCTTCAATTGTCTTTTTCATTCAATGTTTCGTGCATGTGTCATTCCTTTATTGACTTTGCAGTCTTGCAGCCCTTTTCAAGGTTTTTTACGGTTTCACAGTTCATGAGGTGCCTGTGACCTTTATTATAGGCTTTCCATCATTATACTTTTTTCCTTTGACGGATGTTCTTTAATATAAATATAAATTCACTTATTTTTGTCTTCTTTCACTTTATTTTTCCAATACTATTTACTTCTTCTTTATATCAATCTTCTTCATCATGTCTTCTTCAAACCCTAACCCTACGAAAGCTCATATCTTAGATAGTTTCCCCAATGCCCCTGCTAGACATAGAAGGGGTAGGGGTGGTAGACTTTGCAGTTTAGGGGTCCATCCATGATAGTTATGGTTCTTCTGTGCCTTTCTCTAGTTCTGGTCTTGTTTCTAGAACTAGAGGTTCTTTAACTCAAAGATCATCTTCTAAGGGCAAGGAACCTTCTGAACCACTACAAGAACCCTTGGTAGAAGAGATACTCCCTAATGACTTATCTTTCCACCAGCACATACAATCCCTTCGACTTCAAAGTGCTGACTTAGATCATGCTGATATTTACCCCATCATGATTATGGAGGTTTTATCTCCCATGGTTCGCATAGATTTCCATTGGAGCAATGATTTTACCATCATAATTCCCAATCCTAAACAAAGAATTTGCTCTACAAAATTGGACTTTCCTTTGCTTATACTAATCCCTTTACTCTTGGATTAAATCTGCCATTGACCCAGTTATTCTAGATTTTTGCCGTTTCTTCAAAGTTTGTTTAGAACATATTGGACCTCTTGTTTGGAAAGTAGTAGCTTGTTTAAGACATCTGTCTAACAAGGCTGGTGTTGATTTTGCTTTCCCCCACCTTATTCATCTCTACTCCCCTAGGCTTTTTCACGACGGTATTTTTACCTTAGTTTCTAGGAGCAAAAGAGTTTTGGCAAGCCCTGAAGATGATAAGGATCGTGGATGGTACGCCCGATTTGTTGATGTCCCAACAGTTGGTTTGGTGGATAAAGAAAACATTCCCTTCCCTGGAAGTGGAACTTTCTACGTAAGTTTTCTATTTTATCATACCTCTTTTCTTCAAATTTAACATCTTTTTTAAAGTTACTCCATTCTCTTTTGAAGCAATCATGGGAGTTGTGGATACCGTTCCTAATTTTCGTGGTTGGGTAGATAAGTTGTTGAAGACCACGCCTATAGAGGCTAGGTATTAAAATTCTATTTCCAATCAGTACGGTTGAAAAGTGAAAACTCATGGTAAGAGTTTTTTTTATCTCTTCGTATGTAAAACCTTCCTTTTATTGCCTTAATTTTTCACCCTTCTTTTTTGTCGGGATTTGCACTTCGAGGCGTGTCTGCTAAAGTAGTTGCCGACTCTCCAGCCTCTTCAGGAGCTCAACTTTCATTAGGAAGAGCTTGGGAAATACTGATAAAGAGAAAAACCATGGAGAATGATCCCGAGGAGGAAGAAGAATATGAAGGTGGCTCTTTAGTGACAAGGCCAAGAGCTAGGAGATGCATTATATCTGATGAAGAAATTGAAGGTTCTCCCCATGCCTCTCCTACAGCCTGTCCATCTCGTCTCTGATGATGATGTTACCCTGCAAGATACTCGTGAGTCTATCAACCGACTTTTTGTTACCGGTTTTGAGAGTGGCGAGTTAGGTCCTGTGTTAGATGAGCTTCCCCTTTCTTATTTTTAAACTCCTGTTACATAAATTTCTCCTCCTTCTTTGCTGAATTTTATCCCTTACCTACTCTTTCTGCTTCTACTCCTTTACCTAATACATCTACTCCTATTCCCTCTTCTGTTGTTTTCACTTCTTCTACTGCTCCTCCCTCAGTACTTCCCCCTCCTATTGTCCCTCACACAGAGGTGGGTTTTACAATCAAAACTACTATGAGGAGCATGACTATCGAAGTCCCTGTCAACAACAACCTTTTGAGAAAGTCAGGACATACGGATGCTTAGCTCGAGCCTTTGATTGGCTCAACTGAAAAGGAAAGATGAATAGCCACAGCTGCCTGACCTTGATGAATGATATAGTTCACTCCACTTTGAAGGTATGTAAAAAAAATTCTTATTTACTTATTTTTTGCAAAAATTTTCCTTTCTAGGATTCTTATTTTGCTCCCTTTTGTTTACAGACCAATCTTATTGGTACGGAGCTGATGGGTAGAATTTCTCTTTTAGAGAAAGTGACCCGTGACTTTGAAAAGGCCATTCTTGAGTCTAAGAAAGCAGCTCGTAAATCCCAATTAGAGGCGGCTAATTGAAAAGGACGGTTTGAGAATGCTCAAATTTCTATAGAGGACTTGCAAGAAATAGGAATAACCTGGAGTAGCGGGTTCGAGTATTGTCATCTGAGTTGGAAGTGGTTAAAGCTTCCTTAATCCAAGTAGAGAAGGACAAATACTGCCTTGAATGTTCTTTTCGGAGCAATTATCCATGGCCAGTGAAGAGATTAAAGATCTAAAAGCACTTCTGAGCCACAAAGAAGTTTATGCGGGAGAATTGGTGCAGAGTCTGACTTAGACACAAGTGGATTTGAGAGTTTACACTGATAAGGTTTGTGCTTTAGAGAGTTCTCATGCCTCCCTTCAAGCTTCTTTTATTCAACCTTGCCTGATAATGAAGAGATTAAAACTGAACTTAGAGCTTGGGAAAGAGATTATGATCTTTTCAAAGAAAAACTAGCCGTAGAAGTAAGTTGGGCTTTTCTGAACTCTCGCAGTGATGCCTTTACTGAAGTTAGTCAGGAGAATTTCAACTTAGAGTCAGAGCTAGCTAAGGTTATGGAGATAATTGAAAAGGCTCAACAACCACAGGACTTCCCTTCTCCTGCAATTGAAGTTCCTGTGGCCGAAGCTCCTGAGGCTAATGATCTCGTGGCTCAAGCTCACGAGGTTGAAGCTGCTATAAGTGAGGCTCCCGCAACTAAAATTTCTATAAATATTGAAACAAGTGTGGGTGCCACGACTCTCCTCAATGAGCCTATTGCTGCCAGCCAAGCTGAAATCGTGCCTATAGATGCTCTTACTCAAGTTGTAACCGTTGCTCATGTTTCTCTTCCTCAAACTTCTCAGTGAAAATTAATTTGAAATGAATTCGTTTTTTTGTTTTTTCTCTTGGAAAATTGGTGATCAGGCCTTAGTTTCATTTAAGGTCTGATTTTAGAAGTTCAAGTCCCCAAGTCTTGTTATGGGGCAGATCTCATGTATGAAAGTGGGATGACTAAGTTTTATACTTATTCTTAGCTTTAAATGTTTTAAGAAGTTTTTGTTAAACTTATGTTTGTTCTATTCTTGCCTTTTTATTTTCAAGGACTTAGAGAAAAGTTTGTATCTTTGTTCTTTAAAAATGCTAGTTAATCTCATGACTAGATAGTTTAGCCATGAGTTTTATAAAAGAGGGACCTTATATATTTTGACACTTAATGAAGAAGACATCTCAACTTCATAATGGCGTAATTATATGATGAAAGAAATAGGAACACACATGTTTATTTTGAATAACTTTGACAAGTTTTTATTTTCAAACTTTTACAAGTTTTGAATAACACTTGACATGTTTTTGAATTACATCTATAGCTTTCTCGTAACTGTTTTTCTTGTAACAGATTTTTAAAAGAATAACAATAGAAACAAGGTTTTTCCTTATAACCTGTTTTAATACATAGTCTTTACCCTAACTATTATGAGGGTACATTGGATCCTTTTAGCTTTGAAACATTAGGAAGGGTTTGAGAAGTGACTCCATTGTTCTCATGAGAAAGAACAATATGATGAGTGTTTGATGGAAAAGAACACTATGATGAATGTCATCTCTTCATAGCTTTTATCTTGTACTTTCTTCTTCTAAGCTTAGATTTCAACAATTCCTTTTGCCTTCTTTGTAAACGTGCTTGTGTATATTATGTAGTCCCCCAAGTATTTGAGTGTTGAAGTATGAAACCTCGAGCACTTATTAGTTTCTTTCACCTGGTCCTTTTCCTAAAAAGGAAAAACATTGGACTCGGGGATATGATTATAGATGAAGACTGCTTAACTCGTTTGTATTTCTATCAAAATAATTGTAACCCTGGGCCAGGAATTTTAGTGTATTCCATTTTATCTTACAGGTCGTGACTCATAAATTAGCACGGGTTAGTGTTTTTCCTGCATCTAAATAGTTAGTAAAACGTTAATAATTTAAAAATTAATTTAACGTGGCGATACATGACCGTGGGTATTTCATTAGAATTAAAATCTCTTCAAATAAACAACATTCTAGTGTGAAGGTAGAATTTTCCCATCCATTGTATCCAATTCATATGCTCCTTTTCCTACAATATCTCGAACCCTGTATGGTCATTCCCATGTTGGACTTAGTTTTCCTGAATTGGTAGCCTTTGTAGATTGAAAACCTTTTTTAAGCACGAAGTCCCCAATTTTGAAAAATCTGAGGCGTGCTCTTCGGTTGTAATATCGTTCTACAACTTGTTTTTGTGCTGCCATTCATATTAGCGAAGCTTCTCGTCTTCCCTCGAGTAAATCAAGATTGAACTGTATTTCTTCACTATTGGATTCTTTTGTTGCATGTAAAACCACATGCTCGTTCTCCTATCTCAACTGGAATTAAAGCCTCAGCACCATAAACCAATGAAAATGGTGTTTCGCCAGCACTCATTTTTGTAGTTGTACGATAAGCCCATAAAACCCCGGGTAATACCTCAGGCCAGTTACCTTTTGATTCTTGTAACCGCTTCTTCAAATTATTGATAATGACTTTGTTTGTAAATTTTACTTTCCTATTACCTACCGGATGGTATGGTCTAGACGTTATCTTTTTGATTTGCCAACTTTGAAAAAATTATGTGATTTGGGATCCTATGAATTGTGGACCATTATCACACACGATCTCTTTCGGTACTCCAAATCGCCATATTATATTCCTCAAATGAAGTCTTTAACTTCTTTCTCTCGTACCTATTTAAATGCTCCTGCCTCAACCCATTTAGTGAAATAATCAGTAAGTATGAGCAAAAACTTTACATGTGCTTTAGCTTGGGGTAATGGACCCACGATATACATTCCCCATTTTATGAATGGCAATGATGCTATGACAGGGTGCAATAACTCTGCTGGTCTATGCATGTTATTACCGTACCTTTGGCATTTGTCACATATAGCCACGAAACTTTCTGCTTCTTACATTTTAGGCTTTCTTACCAGTGACCTTCCTCAAGCATGATTTCCACAATGTCCCTCGTGCATTTCTCTCATTACGTACTCTGTTTGAGAAGGTCCAAGGCATCTTGCTAAGGGACCACCGAATATTTTACGGTAGATATTTACTTGTTTTAAACAGTACCGAGCAGCCTTTTTTCGAAGTGCGTGTGTTTTTCTTTTATCCTCAGGGATGATACCATACTGCAAAAAAGCAACAATTTTGTTCCTCCAATCCCAAGTTAAGTTATTTTTACATAATTCTTATCAGGTTCGAGAATAGAATGAAATAAATGTATAACTGAAGCATTTGCATCGTTTGCCACATCAGCTACATATGCGAGATTGGCCAAAGCATCTTCTTCAACATTTTTATCTCTTGGAATTTGAATGACTTTCCAAGTCTGAAACTGCTTTATCAACTCTCATACTTTTTCTAAGTACTGCTGCATCCTTGGCTCCCTGGCTATGTAAGTCCCCACAATTTGATTAACCACGAGCTGCGGATCACTCTTGATTACAATCTGGGTTATGCCGAGTTCTTGTGCCAATTCTAAGCCTGCAATCATAGCTTCATACTCTGCTTCGTTGTTAGTTATAGAATGACATTTAGTATCTTGTCTAATGGCTTCGCTCGTAGGTGGTACCAGGACAATTCCTAGACCTGCACCTCTTACGTTGGACGAACCATTAGTAAATAAAATCCAAGTCCCTGGGTTTGCTCCATTGAAACTTTGTAATTCTTTATCTGCTTCTAGTTGCATCCTTGGCTAAAATCAGCTAATACTTGAGATTTTATAGTAGTTCTAGGTTGGTAAGTGATTTTGTATTCACTCAATTCAATAGCCCATTTAGCTAACCTCCCTGATAATTCATGCCTATGCAATATATTACGTAATGGGTAAGCAGTTACTACAGCAATGAGTTCATATTGAAAATATGATCTTAACTTTCTAGATGCCATGATTAAAGCAAGTTCTAGTTTTCTAATTGTGGATACCGTGTCTCTGTATCTAGTAAAGATTTACTAACATAATATATATATATGGGATTGTTTACCTTAATCTTCTCGGACCAAAATAGCACTTACCGCGACTTCCGAAATAGCGAGATAAATAAGCAACCTTTCTCCTGTCTAAGGTTTGCAAGTAACAGCGGATTTGATAAATATATTTTCAAATTCCTTAGTTCTTGTTGGAATTCTTCACTCCACTCAAAATGATCTTGTTTCTTAAGAGCTGAGAAAATTTAAAACACTTTTCTAATGATATGGAAATGAATCTTCCCAAGGCTGCAATTCTTCCCGTTAGTCTTTGGACTTCTTTTCTATTTTTCAGTACGTTAGGTATTTCCTCTATTGCTATAATCTGTGCGGGATTTACTTCAATTCCTTGGTTAGAAATAAGAAAATCCAAAAACTTACCTGATGCAACTCTAAACGCGCATTTTTCGGGGTTCAGCTTCATGTTAAATTTCCAAATAATTTGAAATGTATCAGATAAATGAGATATATGATTTTAGAACGCTGAGTTTTTACAAGCATATCATCTATATACACTTCCATGGTTTCCCAAATGTTCTTGGAACTTTTTAGTGTCGAGCCTTTGATAGGTTTCTCCAGCATTCTTGAGACCAAAAGGCATTACTTTATAACAGTAAGTCCCCTTATCTGTTATGAAAGAAGTTTTCTCCTCATATTGAGGGTCCATTTTGATTTGATTATAGGTTGAATATGCATCTAAAAAATTTAAAAGCTCATGCCCTGTAGTAGCATCAATTAGTTGATCTATATGTGGTATTAGAAAAGAATCTTTTAACAAGCTTTATTAAGGTTTGTATAATCTACACAAACTCACCACTTACCATTCTTTTTAGGCACCACAAAGGTATTAGCTAACCAATTAGGATATTTTACCTCACGAATAGACCTAATTTTTAATAACTTCTGAACCTCATCTTGAATCTCCTGATTTTTGAAAGCTCCTTGCTTTCTCTTCTTTTGTTTGATTGGTGTGAATGATGGGTCTTCATTTAACTTGTGAGTCATTATCTCCAGTGGTATACCTGTCACATCAGCATGGGGCCAAGCAAAACAGTCCATGTTAGCCTTTAAAATTCAATTACCATACCTCTCATATCCGGGTTCAGATTTTCTCCAACATAAACTTTCATCTTAGGTCATTGTTCAAACAATATTATAACTTCCAATTGTTCAATTGTTGTTTTAATGTTTTCATTTTCTTCTAGCTCTTGAATTGTGTCAGGTCTCGAGCCTATATATGTCTGTTCCTGCTCAATTGAGGTTTGAACTGTGATACCTTCAACTGCTTTCTGTGATTGTTATTTCTCTTCATTCATCATGCTCGCATCTATCACACAATTAATACTCCTAGATGCATGCTGATCTCTATGAATTTGGCAAATTCCCCAAGGTGATGGGAATTTAATAACTTGGTGCAAAGTTGATGGGACAACATCCATTTCATGGATCCATGGTCTCACCAAGATCATATTATAAGCCATTTCCATATCCGCCACTTGAAATTTGGTTTCTTTAAGAAACCTTCTGCAAAAGTTGTTAGTATTACCTCTCCTTTTGTTACTACACCGAAGTTATCGAATCCAGACAAGGTATGCGCCTTTTGTATCATTTTTTCTTCAACTTGCATTTCACGTAATACCCTTAGTAGGATAATATTTACAGAACTTCCTAGATCAATCAAAACTAGTTTCACACTAGTATCATATACAAGTAGAGATATTACCAGTTCGTCATTATGTGGAGAAAATATACCATCCGCGTCTACATCATCAAAGGTGATACTTTCTTCCTCTAAGATTTTTCGTACACGCTTCTCGTGCGTAATAGTGACTTTAGAAACTTTATTGGATGTTTTGTACATTACACCGTTGATATCTTCTCTCCCGCTTATGACGTTGACGATTCTTTTAGGAGATGGTGGTTTTGGGGGAAACTGCCTATTTTTCATGTAAGCCTCCTTGCCTTTCTTACTGAACAACTCAGTAAGATACCCTTGTTTCAATAAAAAATCAACTTTACTTTAGAAAAATCTGCAATCAGAGGTTCTATGGTTGTGATCATTATGAAACTTGCACCAATGATCAGGGTTATGCCTGTTTGGATTTGACCTCATCTCTTTTGGCCATCGGACCTTATCTCCCATGCTTCTCAAAATAGCTACGAGCTTGGAAGTGCTGACATTGAAACTACAACCACCAAATCATTCCTTCAAACTTTTGTCGTCATCTCGTGACTCCTGATTTTTTCGCTCGTTCCTAAATCTTGATGAGGAACTTGACTCATTGTTTCTGGATTTGTGATTGTACATTTGATTATCTGGACTTGACCGTGAGTCTTTTCCCACAGGTCCCGTGTAAGGCTCGTATTTATTCTTACCGGACCTCCTTTCATTTTATGCACGTCTCGAACTTACCTTTTCTTCTTTTTAAAATCGCGGAACAGTATCTTCCTCAATTCTCAGCTTCGTGTTGTACCTAAAATAAACATCATTCCACGTTGTTGCAGGGAATACTCAAAGGCTTTCCTTGAGTCTCCACGTAGCCTCCGAGCGTTTTTCGTTAAAATTACTTGTGAAGGCTATAGCTACCCAGTTGTCAGGTACACATGATAAAGTCATTCTTTCACGTTTAAATCTATCCACGAAATCTCGATGTAGTTCTGAATCTCCTTGCTTGATTTTGAAGATATCCTCCATTCTTTTTTCTATCGTTTGAGCTCCTGAATGTGCTTTGATGAAAGAACCTGTAAGCTCAGCAGAAGAGTTTATAGAATTTTCGTGTAAGAGAGAATACCAAGTTAGCTCCCCTTTGATGAGTTTTTCACCAAATATTTTGACTAATACCGATTCGATCTCTGTTTGGTTAAATCATTGCCCATCACGCCAGTTGTGAATGATGTAACGTGATCTTGTGGGTCTGTTGTTCCATCATACTTTGGGATATCAGGCATCTTAAATTTCTTTGGAATTAGAAGGGGAGCATCACTTGGCTTCCAAGGTTGTATGAATATTTATCCATATCCACTTCTTTGATTATAGGAGAAACTCCAGGTATTTGCTCTATGCAGTCATTTTGCTCCTTGGGCTGTTTTGTGCAGGGTTAGTACTAAATATTATAAATGAGAACTAGTTGAATTACCTGGTTCTCCCTCCTATGACTCACTGTGGGTTCCTCAGTTTCCTGAATTAACAAGCCCAGAACGAGGATTTATTAATGTGTTGTTATTGGGTGTAGGTGTAGGTTGTGCAGCAGGTAACTGACTAGCTAGAGATTGAACAACTTTATTGACTTGTGCAACAATTGCTTTTTGTGAAGCCTCATCTACCCCTTCAAAATTCTCAGATTGTTCCTGTCCACCTTCAAGAGACTCAGGAGTGCTTTCACGAGATGCCGTGGTGAACCGCGTGGAGAAGGGACCAAGTGAACCTTTTGTAAATCTCCTGAGCTTGTTGTTTTGATTTACCTTATTTCCTTGAGTATTATCATTGTTGTTTGCCATAGTTGATGGAATAGATTATTAGATTCCTGGCAACAGAACCAATTTATTTAACCAAAAATAGGATTTTAGTCAAAGCTAAAAATTTATAAGAACAAGGGTTACTGATAATCAAAAAAGAATATAAAGAAAGACTTTTGAGTACAATGTAATTAGAAAGCAAGTAAATCAAAGTATATTCCAATGATATTTTCGTGTGTCACAAGTATTCAACATCCTCCTTATTATAGTAAATTTGGAGGTATGTGTCTTAACCCTGCCCATTGGACCATTTGTATCTATATGCATCAGGATCCCGATTCATGGATCTCTCGGTTCGAGAAATCAAAATAAGTGGCTCGAACCATTTCTTCTGACTCTTTTTCAAATTCGATAAATATTGGTTGATCGTATATTTCATTATAGTTCTATGATTCAGAGTATCCTTTCCTATTTGATCCCTTTGAATTCCATATTCGAAGTTGCGATCGGATCTATTCATTAAAAAGAATCGATTCAATACATTTCTTATGTACCCATAGGTACTATATTGGATTTGAATCAGATTTCATAATAAGGCTATTATGAGCAACTAATGATATTAAAAGAAACATTACAAAATTATTACATTAAACAAATATTCTCTAACATTTTTAGTTTTTAATACGCATTAAATATTGAATAAGGTCTTTCACAAGCTATCAGATTCATTCCTTTAATTACCCTTGATATTCGTGCTTTAAGTGTCTTGAATAGGTGTGGGCTCTACTTCATTTATGTAATTGCCGGAGCCTCTTTTATTGCCTTTGCTCGCATCCGTTATTGCTCGTGCCTCTTGACTAACTTTGATTTTTTGACAGTTTGACTGATCCATGTATCATGACACGTCATCTCCAACATGTAAACTCGATTTTTCCTAATACGTGAATATATATATATATATATGACACATATTATTATTCTCTTTGAGATCCTTTCAAGTTTGCAGTTGAAAATAAATATAATATCGTTACATTATTAACAACCCATATTAATTTCTGATTGATTTCTACTCTTTTTTAGGCCATTCTATTATAAATGGTGATTAGATTGTCACTTCAATAACATGAAAAAGATTGATTTGTTTACCATATTATTTAAGTTCTTGTTCAATTATTAAAATAATTTGGGGATGAGAGATAGATCACTTGACGAGCTCCCTGCTTTCCGTAGTTAGTTGAATGGTTCAACACCCATGACCCATCAATAGCGTACATTCCCTTTCCTTCCCCGTATTAGAGGTAAAAATTTCACGGGGCGCCCTATTTGGACGTCCCTTTTTAACCTGTAGCCGCTTTATCTTTTTGTTTGCACCCATACCCTTTTTTTATTAAAATCTATTTGAAAAGACTATTTTGCCCTTATTTATTTCAAGACTACTTTCTCTCCAAGTATACTTACTCTAGTCCTCTTCTCTCTCTCTCTCGTCATTCGCATTTTTTTTATTTGCTCTTCTCTGAAATGAAAGGGTTTTCGTCGTTCTTTCGAATTTTCAACTGCTAGTCGTCGTTGTTGCCACATTATGATTTAATCAGAGGTACATTGCATTAATTTAATTTCTGGTTTTGGGTTTTATATTCATGTATTTATGCATTTGATAAGTTCATTAGTTGTACTTTTACGTTTTTTTGAACGACTATTTATGTTTATGTTGTTAATGAAAATTCTTCTGTGATTAGACGTTCAAATTTTTGTGGGAAGTATTAGTAAAGTGAATAGATGAATTTATTAAGAACTTCAGCCGCTAGACCGAAGTATTTTTTGTGCATCATGACTTTCTAATTTAACCAGTTAAGGAGAAAAACTTCGTCCTTACAGCCGAAGTGTTTAATAAACAACTAAAGAACTTCAGCCGCTAGGCCGAAGTGTGTTTGAGCATCATGATTTTTTAATTTAGCCTCTTAAGAAGAAAAACTTCAGCATAATAAACAACTAAAAAACTTTAGCCACTAGGCCGAAGTGTTTTTATTCATCATGATTTTCTTATTTAGCCTGTTAAGGAGAAAAACTTCGGCCGACGTCCTGAATTTCTTTAGTATATTTCCAATAACTTCATCCTTTCATAAGCCTGAGTTTTTGTTTTATACTTGTTGAACATAAGCCTTTTAGGTGTTGAAGTTTTAAATGATTTTTTTCATAATGTCGTGATTTTATTATTTGTATCTCTTACGTTTTTTGGACAAATGGCTCCTAAAGCACCTAATGATCCTAAAGCACCTAAAGATGCTACAGTAGCTAAAAAGGAAAATGCACCTAGAAACATATAGTACCTGTAGTACCAGAAGGTCTTTATATCCCTCCTCCTCCACCTACAAGACCAGGACAAAGATATTATGAGTATATAGAATGGTTTAACTATAAGGGTTACTGGAAGGGGAACCAAGGGTTGAAGACTTTAATTTCAACTTTCTTGACTCCTACACAAAGGGATAAGCTTCTTAATAGTGCATTTAGATATATTGTTGCTATGGATAATTTGAATTGCAGCATGACGTTGGTCCATTGTCTGATTCTTTCTCAAATAGTCACGAATGATCGAGATTCAATTAGTTTCAAGATTTTTGGGCGTGATGTTTCCTTCACCCTTAAAGACTTTCGCATTATGTGTGGTTTGCGGATCACAACACATAATATTGATAAACCATTAACTCGAGACAACACTATTCTCAATCGCTATTTTGGTAAGACCAAGGCTGTGACTTTGAAGGACATTCGAGGTTTTATGACTAGGAATGCACTTCCAGAGGATGTTACGAATCATGAGCACGTATACGAGAGTGATGATGATGCAGTTAAACTTATGGAAATTCTTATCGTAGAGTCTATTCTCTTTGGTAAAAATAACATTTTATCTGTGAGTGAGTATGCATCTATCATTGAAGACGAGAAGATTTGGCTAAATATCCTTGGGGTAATGTGGCTTATGAGAAGCTCATTGAGACAATGAAACATGTATTTGAGAAGCACAACTGATTTCATTCAACTGAGTATAAAATTACTGCATTTCCATATCCATTATGTGCTTGGTTCTATGAGCACTTCCCACATATTCGGGAGAAGTATGTACCACCAGAACAGTACCTTGCTTATTCTAAGGTACTCAGGATGTTACGTTATGTATGTATGGGAGAGCCTAAATTTAACGAACTTTTGGATATGTGCAGAACTCATGAAGTAAGTTACATTTATATATATATATATATATATATATATATATATATATATATATATATATATATATATATATATATATATATATTTTTTTTTTCTCCTCATAATATAGTTTTTTTATTAAACAGAATTATCGTCAATATCGTATATTGGATATAATTTAAACAGAAGAGGAATTGGAGTTATACCTTTAATTCGGCAATTAACGTGCAGCCGGATTCCTTCGGTTAATGCAGTTCCTTCTACTGGTAAATCACCACCTACGAGTCGATCAATAGAATTGAATCGAACTTCTGTCATTGGTAAATCAGCAGCTACAAAGAGTCAATCAAAAGATCAAAACAACCTATTCACATTGGTGAATCACCAGTTAGACGGAATGAACCAAAAGAACCGAATGAAACTCCTGATATTGGGGAAGCATCTCTTACAAAACGTTGTTCAACTGACTTTGATGACGAAGAATTAATTGATACAATATGCTCTATATGTTTTGATCTGAAGTTTTTTGGATTTGTTTTTGTAAAAGTACAACATGTTTTTGAGCTGAAGTTTTTTCTTTATCTGAATTTTTGTTGTGTATCTATTGTAGAGGATATCGACAAATGTTCAAAGGCATATAGAAAAAGAAAGGAACGAAGTATTTGATAGGTTTAAAAAGGAGGTGCGAACTTCTATTGTGGATGCAATTTTTGGAAAAGTGAATGTAAGCTAATTTATATAGAAGTCGTTTTATTTGTAATGATTTTATTTCATACTAATCATTGTTATTAACTTTTCTTCTAGGAATATTTCAATGCGAAGTTTGAAAATTTGTTGATGATTGTCAACAAATCAAATGGAACGAACGACTGTGACAAACTTCCATTGACTTTTGAAGGCAATCTAGATGTTTCGGAACACGTTGAACAGCAAAGTTCCAGTCCAGATAGATTGAGCAGAGGTGTAAATGATACACTTTTATCAACTGAGAATATTGCAAGCAAGCAATGTGCACTTATCTAAGGTGTTGAGACTCGAGAACATACTGCTCTTGATGAATTGTGTAAAGTCGCAGATGATAATGCTACACGTGATGAAATGGTTGTTCGACAACAAGGTGGAGAGCAACAATCCAATGTCTATAAACAGAGTGAAGTTGGAGAGAAAGGTGCAGATGATCAATTGGTTGGCACGTAAAAACATGCACCCAGTTTTGCTTTTGAACGTGATATTGGCGATGGAGATCAACAACCTGCTGGTACTTCAGATGGGAACAACGATTATTTTGGATCAGTAATGGTGATTTGCAATGAACTTGTAGGCGTTGAAATACGGGAAATTGTTATTATAGCTACAAAGTGTGAAGTTTATAATATTTGTGACAGGTTAACTTCAGGCTTGTTAGAGTTAATGTTTTAAATGTTTTTTTTATAATATCCTGTTGTGAAATTTTCACTACACGTATAAAACTTTTCTATGTTTTATATATAGAAAAACTAGTTGATATATTCACCCTCTTTTATAAATATGTAGTGGAACTTGGAAGTAGTTGTGGTTCTATTGCCACAGCTCAAAAAGTGTCACGACCCTAACCTGGTCGTGATGGTACCCACCACACTACTAGGCAAGCCCGGCCATTTATATCAATTACCCTGATTATTTTAACAAGTACAGATAAAGCTATTTGAGTCAAAGTCTGAAATACTCATAAAATACGAAAAATCTGACAAAATACCGATATAGCCCAACTAGGACACGGTGTCACGTTCATGAGCCTCTAATGAAAGAATAATATCCTAATACAAAGTTTGTCTAACACTGATAATGTGGAAATAAAGGATAAAGATATAGGGGAGAATCATCAGCCGCAAACGCCCTACAGCTAACTCAAATACTCCCGAAAGAACTCTGGATCTGCTGGATCACTCAGCCTGAGACTGCCCTGGATCTGCAAACAAGATGCAGGGAGTAAAGTGAGTACTTCCAACTCAGTGGTAATAGACATAACTAAAGGCTGAAGTAAGAAACACAGTAAATTCACAAAGTATTATACATCTAGCAGTCCATATCCAAACTTTGGAAGCAGTACACAACAAATAAATATATTTAATGAACGGTGCATGGCAGAAAGCAATAAATATAATGGTACAATCCAGTACCCGCTGCGGCGTGCAACCCGCTCCACTTATTTAACATCGACGAAGCTCACTGGGGGTGTGTACAGACTCCGGAGGGGCTCCTACAGACCAAGCGCAATATCAACCAAGTATTGGCATAAAACAGGCTCTTGGCCTCAATATCAATATATATAACCGCTACAACGTGTAGCTCGATCCATATTAAGAAAATCATCCTCACTGCAGGGTCCCCGACCCATCTCAGTCAAACCTGTCCACCGTCAATCGGAGGGGACATACTATAGGGATCTCAGCCTTCTTATCCTTTTTCATTTAAGGTTCATGTATAAAACACAGTATTTATATTGTTTTAGTATTTGAAAACGTGACTGAGAATTTATGTGATGCTCACAAGTGAGGAAAAACATATAAAAATCCCCTAAGGAGTCTACAGGTCGGAACAAGGCCCCAAGCACGGCAATAAGCCCAACTCACAATAACAAGGTATGCATTTCAGTCGCCAATATAGTGCCAATAATCACTCGGGATGGACTAAGTCTCAAACCCCCAACTGTCTCTGACCCTGCACTCATCGTGGAATGCGTGTCACGCCTCAACGTAGCGCTACGATGTGAAAGTCTGGGGTTTCAAACCCTCAGCACAGCAATTACTCACCTCTAGCCGGCCGAAAACTAGCTAGCAACACCCTTGCCTCTCGAATCGAACTCCTTGTGCGTCGAATCTAGTCAAAACCACAACGAATACGTTATTATATCTTTAAGAAACATAACCCAATTGAAATTACTCAAAAAATACTAAAAATCACAAAGTTGGTAAAAACCGAGTCCCAGGCCCACTTCTCAAAAAAATCTAAAAATCACATCAACGTACTCCTCGTCTCGCCACGAGTCCGTACATACAAAGTTTGCCAAAAACGGAGTTCAAATGGCCTTTCAAATCCCCAAAATTCGTTTTAAAAAATCAAGCCCTGGTTCTTCACAATTTTCAACCTATTTTCTTGAATTTAAGTGTTAATTCTTCACAAAAAGGGTGTTTCTAAGTCAAGAGACTTACCTCCAAAAAATACCCGTTAAAAACACTCTTCAAATTGGTCAAAAAGCTCTCTTGGTTGCATAATAATGGTGAAAAATAGGTTTGGTTCGCGAATGAAATGTTATTAAAACTCTTCTATGCCCAGCTATTTCCTTCTATGCGATTGCGGTTCAAGGCACGCGATCGCGGAGAAAAAATTCCAAACTCCCTCAAATAACCCTATGCGATCGCAACAAGTGCCATGCAATCGCAATGTCTCACAACCCACTACTATGCGATCGTGTTCCACACAATGGATCGCGAAGAACAAAACACAATGGACCCCAGGCCTCATACGAGATCATGGACGTCGTAATGCGATCGTGGAGAGTAACAGCCAGGCCTCCCATTTTCCTTCTATGCGATCGCAACCCCAGGCTTGTGATCGCGATGAACAAATTTCCTCTGCAATATTTCTGCTGCATTTTTAACTTCAAAAATTCTCGTTAGCCATCCAAAATCACCTTGAGGCCCTCAGGACCTCAACCAAAAGCACATATATGTTCTAATACCTCATTCAAACTTTCTCGTAGCATAAAAAGACTATTATAAACATCAGAATCATCAAATTAGCACGGATTCAAGCCTAAGTCAAACTAAAACTTCTGAAACTTGCATTTGATCTAAAACCTGACTTAAACACATCCGAATGACCTGAAACTTTGCACCCATATCAAAAATCACCTAATGGAGCTACTACAACTGTCGGAATTCCATTCCGACCCTTGAATCAAAATCTCACCTATCAACCGGAATTCGCCAAAATTCAAACTTAGCCAATTCAAGCCTAATTCTACACCGGACCTCTAAATTTAATTCTAATTGCGCTCCTAAGTCATAAATCACCACCCAAAACTAGTCGAATCGTCAGAAATCCATTCTGAGCCCTCTAACTCATATGTCAACATTTTTTTGGTTGACTTTTCCCAACTAACCTTCTCACAAAGAGACTAATTTTCTCATTTTTAACCAAACTGTATATGAATTAATTTAAATTCTCTAAACACATATAATGAAACATATAGAAGCATAAAATGGGGAAAAGGGACGGTAACTCACGTAACGAGGGGTCGGGTCGTTATAAAAAGTCTGTGATGATGGTCAATTGAATAAAGATAGAATTGAGAAAACCCTTCCAAATAATGTTGCAATGGTGGTCGACAATGGTTCAGTATTAAGTGATGGTAGAAATGCTGATATTGAGAAAGGAATGCAGTCTGGGGAAACCGCATTGGAAGACAAACATAAAAGTATATCTATAGATTATAAATTTATTATATTTTATCAAAGTATATTTTTTACATTTTATAATTTTACATATTTTATTTTATTTTTTATGTTTTTTAATGATTTTTCACAAACACCAGAGGAAGTCTAAAAGAATTGGGTGAGATTTTGCAGCAACATGAAAAAGGAAAAATACATATATTTACACATATTGCCTCACAGACAGGTGTGAAGTGTGTTGGTATGATTTTACAAAATTTAGTTAGTATTATTTAATAATTTTTTTTTGCATGTAAATACAGGATCTGTTGGATACGATACACCATATGTGTCCCAACACGTAGACCAGGTAATTATTTTATACAATTCGATACTGGTTGTTTGTTTTTGCCTAATGTGTGTTCTGTATCAGTTTTATTCATGTTTTTATATTAACATTTCTTTTTTAGATCTCACCTGATGCATCAGAACTGCTTCCAAAAGCTAAGAGAAGGAAGATTTCTAGTTCTCCTATGTGTGACACCAATGATTTACCCAAATTCAATATATGTTCATTTTCACTTGGTGGTACACAAGGGGCTGATTGAGAAAGTAATTTTGTTGTTGTTGTTGTTGTTCGTCAAGAGATAGAAGAAAGTCATGAACAACAGGGAATTGGTCAATTATCTGCCACAATAGCTGTAGGTTCCACCCCTGCTTCTGAACAGCAGCAATTACTTGTGATGGAACAGAAGAAAGATCAAGCAAAAGAAAAAAAATAGAAAAGGGAAAAGGATGCTTATGGAGAGTATATGGTTGAGATCTCCTTATATAGTTTATAAGAAAAAGCAAAGGGGGCAAGATTAGAAAGTAGAAAAGCATATAAGAAGGTGCCCTTTTCGTTATGTTGATCAAGACATGGGATTGATGTAAAGATTTCAAGAGTGGTTGAAGATGGATGGCATTGAATATGATTCCAATACATTCACATTAGCTGGACTTAAGATTAAAAAATCATTCTTTACTGGGCTTATGGATCCTAACTCTGATCTTGTGGATGAAGTAAGTTGTTCATTTTGTTTTGAAATTTGTTTTCAACTGTTTTTCCCTAAAGTTCAGCTTATTTGCTAAAACTGAATATGCTTTGTTGTCAATTTGCAGCATATTGATGTGGACATATATTACTTGTGCAAGAAAAATTTCTATCACCTTCCAAGTTATGGAAAAGAAAGGTTTGCAGTAACTGATTTACTTTTTGATCAGTATATGACTGTTATGGGTCATATTCATCCTTCAAAACAAAAGTTGAACATGATTGAGAAAAAGAAGCAATAGAGAATAGCGGTTCTAAAATAAAAAACATCAAAGAAAAAGAAGATATCCAAAGAACAGATTAAAAAACAAGAAGAAGAAGAAGAATCGGCTATTCAGCCACTTACAGATTTATGTTGGTTTGAGGAAGAATCAACGAATGAAAAGGTGGCCAACAACGTAAGAGGAGTGGACATTTCCTGTGGTTTCTCATGGGCATGTGCTAAAAAAAGTAGTCTTGCCTTTTCGACTTGAGCCAATGGACAGCCAGACATCTACACACTACGTTTTTGTAATTCTGGACTTCAAAGACAAAACTATATATGTGTATGATTCCATGGGCAAAGCAACATACAAGTGTGAACTTGTACATGTTAAAATTTATGCCCGGTTGATTCCACACTATCTCAAAGGCTTGAGTTTTGCGGAATATAATGAATTTTATGGGGACAGTTCTGTGGAAGATTTTCAAATTATGTGGATGAACACACCGAAACAGACTACCAAGTATGTGTTTCACATATGTTTTACCATGCATCTTACGTTTATTATTTTTTGCCCTTGTGTTAACTATTCTTTAATTTCTTTTTCATGTGTTTTTTGCAGTGTTGATTGTGGTATATTTTCTCTAAAGTTCATTGATATCCAGGTGAAGAAAGGAGATGTCTTTAGTTTCGATCAAAGTCAGACAATGAAGTTCAGGAGTGAATAGACTGCCAATCTTTGGGCTCATAGAAAATGAAAAAAAAAAGATTGTGGCTATGAAACTCCAGAAGAACGAGAAGGGGATAATAATAGATTTTGAAGACACTATATGTGAATTTTTTTATTAGAGCATTGGTTGTACATAATTTGAATTTGTGAATATACATTAATTATTTTTTGGTTCACTTTTTGTCATACATTGTTTCTTTTATCATGAATTTTAAGTACATTTTTGTTTGAAAAAACTTAAGCATGTGGTGGTGAATTGTATCAGGTGGTGAAGTTTTTGGAAATATGGTATTTCCAAAAGCTTAGGCCAACCAAAAGCTGAAGTGTTTAAAACTTCAGGACATCGGCCGAAGATTTTTAGTAAAGCTTTAGGACAAAATCTATTAAATCCAACCAAAAACTTAGGCCGACCAAAAGCCGAAGTGTTTGGAAAATATACTACAAAACTTCAGGACATCGGCACAATTCTTTTAGTAAAGCATTAGGACACAATCTATTGAATCCAATCAAAAACTTAGCCAACCAAAAACTAAAGTGTTTGGAAATATACTAGAAAACTTCAGGACATTGGCCATTTTAGTAAAGCTTTAGGACAAAAACTATTGAATCCAACCAAAAACTTAAGCCGACCAAAAGTTGAAGTGTTCGGAAATAAACTAGAAAACATCAGGACATCGGCTAAAGTTTTTGAGTAAAGCTTTAAAAATTACTATTTTTTTATTGCATTTACCAACTACTAGCAATTATTGGTAACTACTAGCATTTATCACTTACTTCTTTTACCAACTACTTGTGTTCATACATTCAGTTTCTCTGATCAAAAAATAGGTAACATTTATAGCTATTAAATAGGTCAGGTGAATTATTTGGGTATATTAAAAATCGATTCACTTAAAAATTTCATAGTCATCCATATATTTCTATCATATTTCAAAGAAAAACAAGAAAGTGTTGGTTAAGACATGCTTATTTGGTGTATTAGGGAGTTCATGTAAGCAAAGATAGTGAAGGAGAAGTCAAAATACTCATATGTGAAGGGGAGTGGCCAGATCAAAAATTGGAGCACCAGGACATTTGCACTTTTAATTAGTTGATAAATATAACTTTGAGGAAAAAGAGCAAATATCTTGGAGTTCAGATTTTTGATGTGGCCAGTCTTCATCAAATATAAAGTTATTTGGACTTCTCCTTCACTATCTTTGCTTGCCAGGAATTCCCATATGCATACCAGTAAGCATGTCTTTGCCAACATTCTAGTTTTTTTCTTATGAAAACAAGATGGTAGTTGCTAAATATATCATAAGACTAAACTTTGTCAACATGTGTCTGAAAGAAAATAATTTGGTGGAAGACATAGTGAAGTTTCATGCTATGAAAACCAAGAAGAGCAACTTGGACATGACTATGGATAATACAGATAATAACTTGTAAACGAAAAACTAATTTTTTATTGTATTCCAAGGATGTAAGTGAATACAAATTTGTATTTTATTACTATACATTATTTTGTGTGAATTATGTTTCAGCTCATTATCTGAATACACTAAATAACTTAAGCAGTATGTGCGTAAGTTATTCATAAAAGCTTTAGGACAAAACTATTAAATACAACAAAAAACTTCGGCCGACCAAAACTTAGCCAGTTAAAGAGAAAAACGTCGGCGTAACAGCTGAAGTGTTTAATAAACAACTAAAGAACTTCAGCCACTAGGCCGAAGTGAGTTTAAGCATCATAATTTATTTAATTTAGCATGTTAAGAAGAAAAACTTCGGCCTAACGGCCGAAGTTTGTTTTCATATTCAGTTATATTTATTTATTCGTAATAAGTTTGTTTTCATATGTTAGTTTTTGAAAATTCTAATAATAAAGTGATATAAATCAGACTATATCAATTTATAATTTATATGTAATAGCTATTAGACGACGTTATTATTTGACGTATTATATGACGTAATAAAAGTAATTAATTTATTAGGTGCATTTTAAACCACTAATTAATTTATTGTGTGAATTATGTTTCAACTCATTATCTGAATACACTAAATAACTTAAGCAGTATGTGCGTAAGTTATTCGAAAAATCTTTAGGACAAAAACTATTGAATCCAACAAAAAACTTAGGCGGATTAAATACTTAAGTTTTTGGAAATATACTAAAACATTTAAGGACATAACGCCGAAGTTACTCGAAAGAGCTTCAGGACAAAAACTATTGAATACAACAAAAAACTTAGGCCGACCAAAACGTAGCCAGTTAAGGAGAAAAACTTCGGCCGGACGGCCGAAGTTTTTCATAAACAACGAAAAAACTTCAGCCACCAGGCCGAAGTGTGTTTGTGCATCATGGTTTTTTTAATTTTAGCCTGTTAAGGAGAAAAACATCGGCCTAATGGCCGAAGTTTTTAATAAACGATAAAAAAAAACTTCAGCCGCTCGGCTAAAGTGTGTTTGTGCATCATAAGTTTATATTAAGGAAAAAAACTTCCGCACAACTAAAAAACTTCAGCCGCTTGGCCGAAGTGTGTTTGTGCATCATGATTTTTTAATTTAGCCTGTTAAGGAGAAAAAATTTGGCCTAACGGGCGAAGTTTTTAATAAACAACTAAAAAGCTTCAGTCGCCAGGCCGAAGTTTGTTTGTGCTTCACTATTTTTAAGTTTTGCATGTTAAGGAGAAAAATATTGGCCTAATAAACAATAAAAAAACTTCAGCCGCTAGGCCAAAGTGTGTTTGTGCATCATAATTTTTTAATTTAGCCTGTTAAGGAGAAAAACTTCGGCTGTTAACAACTAAAAAACTTCAACCGGTAGGTCAAAGTGTGTTTGTGCATCATGATTTTTTAATTTTATCCGGTTAAGGAGAAAAACTTCGGCCTAACGGCTGAAGTTTTTAATAAACAATAAAAAAGCCTTCAGCCGCTAGGCCGAAGTATGTTTGAGCATAATAATTTTTAAATTTATCCCGTTAAGGAGAAAAAATTCTGCCGTTAAATATATTTTTGTTAATGTCTTTATCTTCTTTACTTTTGATCTCTTCAAATTCATGAAAAATCTTAATCATGAAAAACTGTTGAATCCAAAAACAAATTTAGCCGACCAAATGCTGAAGTTTCTGAAAATATACTAAACAACTTAAGCATACTGAAATCCAACAAAAAACTTAGGTTCATTGTGCTCATATTTTTAGAACTTTGGTATGTTTTTAAACTTAATACTTATCTTTTTGCATTTACTATCTACTTTTTATCTTTTGTCACCTACTACAACTTTCATTTAAATTTCTTTGACTATATAGTAAATGATCTTAAAAGTTATTTTTTTAATATAGAAAAAGTGTGAGTTTTACTAGGGTTGAAGTTACATTTCTTTTTGCATTTACCACATACTTGATTTTACCACCTACTTATCTTGTTTCATTCAATTTTTCTGAACATAAAACAGTAAAAGAAGCTGAAAAGTTACTTTTATATTTACTGATATTGAATTGGTTAGGTGAGCTCTTTGCCTATATTAACAACCTCTTCACTTGAAAATTTCATACACATTCATAGAATTCCATCATATTTCATAAATTTATATTCATCCTTAGTCTTCCAGCTTTTGCTAAAAAAATGTCTGGTGTAAGTGCAAGTGGTAAGCCTAATATGGATGAAATAATGAAGAAGTGGCATAGTTTGAAGTATGAGTGGTACAACAACAAACCTATGGCTAGTCTTATACGTTTGTGGGATGAAATTAAGGCTGATTGCAAGATAATAAAACCAAAACTCTGTGCTAATCAATCATTCCAAAACAGGCTTAACATGGAACGTAGTGTAGATAATTCAACCTGGTTCGATAAGATTGTGTAGCAATCTGATAGTTTTTAGTTTCCCTGCTGAAACGACTATTTTAAGCTGAAAAATAACCTGAAGACTCTTATTGATCTTATGAACAGAGTAATCGTCGAACAGAGTCAGCTGCGTGATGAATTCGACAAGTTGAAGATTGATCTCCTTGGATTCAGTGGTCTTTTACCCGACAACGCTATAGTTATCTCCGATAGTGATGATGATGAGATATTTAGGGAAATTGAGGAGTACTATGATGATGATGATAATAATGATGATGATAATGATGATGATGGTTTTGACGATGATGATGGTGTTGATTGTTAGTGTTTGTAATCGTTTTTTATTTTTTTCAGTATTTTGCTTTTCTTACTTCAGCCCATAAAGCTGAAGTATTTTAGGTTATTTTTGTATAACTTCAGCCTGGAGAGCTTAAGTTTTTTTGTAAAATGTGTGTTGTTGTGACCTGTTTTAATATAAATGTAATTGTCCCCCTTTTTGTTCTTATCTTTCTATTACATCATCCTTAATTTTTTGTTGGTGTGTGAGTGTTTGTATGTGAGTGTATGTGTATGTTTGTTTAAGCATATGTATTTCACATACTGTAACTTGAAGTTTTTTCTCGTTGAAATCATTGCGTATTTTTTAACCCTTTTAGTAAAACGGAATTCAATTATTATTCTACTATGTTTGTTGTTAGCATATCATAACATCGCCGTGGGAACCATGATCGAGCCCACCTCTTAAGAGGCTCTTCCATTAAGTAATTGTATGTTTTCTTGTCAATACTTTTGAGTTGGGACACTAACTGATTAAAATCATCACGTTTGTAAGACCTTGCAGCACTTTAAAAAAGATTTATCACCATTGACTGAGGCTGGGCTGGGCCGGGCCGGGCTATGGGCCTAATAAAATGTTTATTTAAAATATATCAAAAATAAAAAGTATACTGCCTTTAAAGATGGAAAGTCAGAATTGGATCTTTACTAAGAGGAACCAAAACTTGATCTTGAGAAGTTTCACGAGATGATGTTGTCATGTACTGGAAGGACCATTCTAGAAAATATCCAGATCTTTCAATGATGGCGCGTGATGCACTTAGCATTTTAATTACCATTGTACCATCGGAATCAACATTTAGCATCGGTGACGCGTTCTTACAAAGTACAGAAGTTGCATTTATTATGAAAATGTCCAAACACTTGTTACTACTCAAAATTGGCTGCACAGATTTTTCCAAACTCAAACTGGTAATATTTTTTTATGTGAATTTAAATATTATTAATTTTTAAAATTTAATTATTTTTAATATTTAACTAATTAATATCGCATATGAATTGTAGATAAAAGTGAAGATGTTAAGACAGCCTTGTCACAAGTAGATTCAAATGTGTTTGATGAAGATGTGTTGGATATTTGATAAGCATCATGAACGTTCTCTTGAATAGTTTATTTTAAGTTTTTTCTTTTAGATATGTTAGGCTTCTATAAGTATTCATTTCTTCGCCCCTCCCTTTCTACTGCATCATCGGGTTCCCAACAGAGTTTTTCTTTCTTCGTACCTCTCTCTCCCGTCTTTTACCGAAATCTGATTTTTAGTTTCTTCTTTGTAATCCCTTGGTAAAAATGGTGAACACTTCTGCTTCCATCCCTCAAGGAGATGTACCTTCATCTTCCACGCTCTCTTCTGAGGGTAAAGCGACAACGTCTCCAAGTGCTGGAGCATGCGTTTTAGGGGCCTTTGAGATGACCTATGATTATAAGGTCGAGACACCTTCTTCGAAGTAGGCGATGCGAACCCGCGCCCCGATATGTTAGTTTAATAATGGACATTGAAAGGGTGAAAATTGACTGCCGTTGGGGAGACGCGGTACTAGTGGAAGTTCCTTCTCAGGGGGAGGACATAGCAATGTATAAGGCCGGCTTCCTTAGTGCGTATACTTATCCATTTACCCTCGGCCCAGCGGTGCCCTCCATGCCTTCGATAGATCCCATGATCCTCGACTTTTGCGAATGATATCAAGTAACTCTCGGCCAAATTCATCCAACATTTTGGCGTATCGTTTACATGACTAGATATTATATGAATACGATCAAAGGGATGCCTTTCACCCTTAACCATTTGATTAGAATGTACAGTCACCGACTCTTTTGCAGGGGCCTGATTAAGCTCTCTTGTTGTGCCTCGAGGGCCCTCTTTACTTGCACGATGAGGTTAGGAACGGGGGGTGGATGAGCCGTTTGTCCGAGTTAGGACTTCGGACTTAATTCCCGCAGAGTGGATGTCGTTCCTCGAAAGATGGAACATGAAGCGTAAGTAGGCATATTTAATTAACTGCTCATTTCTTCTTTTGGATATATTTCTTCATGAACTAACTTCCTCCGCTGATATAGCTATGGCGGCATACCCTAATGCGGTAAGGAGTTTTTCAGGATGGGTAGTTGAACTAGACTCAATTTGCCGATACATCGAGTGCGTGTGGCAGAATTTATCCAAGGCTCTATGGGAAGCCAAGGATCATGGTGGGATTTCATTTTCTGCAATAGTTTCAGTTTTACAAAGGTTATGGCTAATTGCACTCTCATTCCCCATGCTTGTTTTTGTATTTGGGCGGGTCTGGGGTAGATCTTCTCAATGATAGAAATTCTGCCTGGGGAAGCGGGTGCCCTAAAACCCAATGAAGAGAGGAAAAGACAAGGGGAATTTCTAGCTTGTCCTATGAAATCCAAGAAAAGCAGAATGGAAGATCCTAAGGATGGTTCAGTGTCTTAATTCCATAAGGGTCAGGGAGTCCCCGAGCTAGAAGCGAAAGGAAAGATTATCATTTGTTATAACCCGAAGAGGGAGAGGATTTGACTGTCTCTTATATTGTTGAGTCGGTGGCTTCTGAATCGCAGCTCGATTCCGTTGCTGCCCCACCTCAGGCTGAAGAGGCATGCGAGGGTCTATCGGATGATATTGCTGACAACCAAAATTCCCCTCAAGACGAGGTGCGCTTGGCAGGAGATTTAGGGGAGCCCAATTCTGAAGCTCTTCAGAAGCAAGAGGCAACCCCGATTAGCCCAGTCGATGTCGTTGAAGTGAGTAATTCCCCTTCTAAATTGGTGTTTCCTCTGAGGGAGACGCAAGATATCCCAATATAGAGTCTCTCAGCGTGGGGACGCCTGGGTGATAAAGATGTGTTCAAAAAGTCTTCTGTTGCACTTGAGGAAAAGCCTGAGCCTGATATTTTGCTTATTTTTACTGAGATCGATAGGCTATGCGAGCAGGTAGTCTATTTGTACACTCTGTTTGGCGCCCCGACCTTTGCCCTCCTAACCTTTTTTCTTCCATTGTTCCGGGCCAAGGTGTATGACCAAACGTTTACCAATTTTGAAGTTGAGCTGACTCACCATGAGAGAGAACACGAAGCTTACCTCGGAAGTCGATGGCTAGTCTTATGCGTTTGTGGGATGAAATTAAGGCTGCTTGGAAGATAATAAGACCAAAACTCTGTGCCAATCAATCATTCCAGAACAGGCATAACATGGAACGTAGTGTAGATAATTCAACCTGGTTCGATAAGGTTGTGCAGCAGTTTGATAGTTTTTAGTTTCCCAGCTGAAATGACTTTTCCAAGCTGCAAAATAACGTGAAGACTCTTATTGAACTTATGAACATAGTCAGCTGCGTGATGAATTCGACAAGTTGAAGATTGATCTCCTTGGATTCAGTGGTCTTTTGCTCGACAACCCTATAGTTATCTCCGATAGTGATGATGATTAGATATTTAGGGAAATTGAGGAGTACTATGATGATGATGATAATGATGATGATGATGATGATGATGGTTTTGACGATGATGATGGTGTTGATTGTTAGTGTTTGTAATCATTTTTCTTATTTTTTTCAGTATTTTGCTTTTCCTACTTCAGCCCATAAAGCTGAAGTTTTTTAGGTTACTTTTGTATAACTTCGGCCCGGAGAGCTGAATTTTTTTTGTAAAATTTGTGTTGTTGTGACCTGTTTTAATATAAATGTAATTGTCCCCCTTTTTGTTCTTATCTTTCTATTGCATTATCCTTATTTTTTGTTGGTGTGTGAGTATTTGTATGTGTGTGTATGTGTATGTTTGTTTAAGCATATGTATTTCACATACTGTAACTTGAAGTTTTTTCTCGCTGAAGTCATTGCGTACTTTTTAAAAATGCAACCAAACCTGTAAGCATGCGCAACAAAAATGAGTGATTTGTACTTTAGCAGTATATAAAATTATCCAAGAATTTTTTTTTATTATTCTTATGTAAAAAATCACATTTGAATTATGTCATATGATAAAGAAAGCCTTAACTCAGATCAAGGATTAGTGAAGCTTCGAGTATTTTTCATTGTGTTTCTTGGAATATAGATGAGGTTCTAGAGAAGACAAGCAAGTTGTTCTGGTATGCCCAACTTGTTTACATCGACTACATTTGGTAGAATTGATTGGTACTGGTGATTCAGTCGCAGGTATATGCATCTTCTTTTGTCTTCTTCCATGTAAAATCTCTACATCGGGAGGTTTTGTGATCTCAAATTGTACATTTTGTGGTATTTCCCATGATTTTTGATATCCCACGGTATTCACATGTCCTTCATATATTTTCAACCATTTTTCCCTTGAATACCAATTTGAGCAGTAATCAGATTTCTACAAATATATCTTATTAATAGCAGCAATTGCATGTGGACAGTGCAATTCATCAAGTTGGAATTCCAGGCAGTCACAAGTTCTCTTCTATAAGTCCACAATAAATTCAATTTCATCACTATTTATTCTAAATAACATTGAGTCAAGGTTGAACACATAACAAGGAATAAAAAATTAAGACAGATTATATTAGTGTATTTTTTCTTCAAAAAGAAAAAATATGAAATTTTTTAAATGTAAGCAGTGAATCATTGCAATCGATATAAAAAGCTGAAGTTAATAAATATACTCACAAATATTTTGCAATCCAAGTCCATATACTTAGTCATCTCTTCTTCTGCCCATATTGATACTCTTTGAAAAGTTTCATTTGCCTTTTTTATCCGTTTATAAAACTACTCTCCCAACTTTTCTTGGATGAAACCTAACATTCTTAAAATAGGCATTTCTCTCCCTTTTAGTAAAACGGAATTCATTGATTCTACCATGTTTGTTGTTAGCATATCATAATGTCGCCGTGGTAACCACGATCGAGCCCATCTCTTATGAGGCTCTTCCATTATGTAATTGTATGTTTTCTTGTCAATACTTTTGAGTTGGGACATTAACTGATTAAAATCATCACGTTTGTAAGACCTTGCAGCACTTTAAAAAAGATTTATCACCATGGACTTTGCATGTCTTTGCTTTAAATTTTTCTGAAAGTGATAGAGGCAGATACCATGGTGAGCTTCAGAAAAAACGTTTCTAATACCATTTGCTATTGATTGGTTTCTATCTGACAAGAAACCAGTTCACGATGGACTTGAATTTCCTTTCTCATTTCCTCGAAATACCAAATGTATGTCTCATTATTTTCTGAATTTGCTACACCAAAACATAGCGAAAATTTTTATTGTTTGCACCCTTTGATACAATAACAAATAGAACACCACAATATTTTGACTTCAAAAATGTTGCATCTACTGCAATAACGGGTCTAAAGTAGGGCCAACCAGCTACTGATGTCGCAGGAGCAAAGAACAAGTAAGCAAATATGTACATTGAAACACAAAAAAAAACAAATCATAAGGTGTGAAGTTTTTCAAATTGTAGAACTTCAGGCTGATGGTTAGTATTGTTTTGCTTACCTATTCTCCGCATCTCTTTTTATGTTTGGGTATGTTCCTGGGTTTTTGGCCACCATCATGTATAGGTATGAAGGAAGAATCTGGTAGTTCTCTTTAGGTGTTCCCCTTATACAAGCAACAACTTTTTGAATAGCACGTCATGCCTTGTGATAACCAATGTCAGTTCCAAATTTCTTTTTCATTTCTTTTTATACAAAGGTTGGTGTAACCTCTATCTTTTTTTCTCGAACATGTTCTATAATGTTCACTTATAAAATTTGATGTAGCATGCTTCTGATCTGATTTTCTTGCATAAACCGAGCATTCATGGATGTTATGATATTTTATCACCATGAACAGTGTTGAATTTTTTATTCTGGTAGCACGTACATTCCAACCACATTTTTTCACGACGCATTTCAGCTCGTATCTATTGGAATATGATTTAACTGCAATGAATTCAAATTTTTGATTTATTTCCAAGCTGCAGAAAAATTTAGTCATGCTTTCTTTGTTCTCAAAGATTGATCCAACTTTTACTTCCTCAGATAACGCATCGTGACTAAGTATTTTACATGGTGGAGATTCTTTCATCTTTCTCCTCACTCTTTTTCCTGATTTCTGAGAAGCACAAGAACTTTCAGCAATTTCTTCAATTCTATGTGATGTTATCGGTATAAACTCCATGTTTAATTCATCTTCATTGTTGTTTATGGTTGCAGAAGGTGAAGAAAAGCTTTGTTGGATTGTGTGTTGGTTGTCAATCTGCATTATTAGTTGTTCTTCTTCTTCTTGGTCATCAACAAACTGGTATGAATTTATTGGAGGAGGGGATAATTGTTGCAGCACTATGTATTCTGAAGCAGCTGTAATGTTAGAAGGTTGTTTCCCATTGTCTATTTCCATTATTGGCTGTCCTACTTCATGTTGATAGTTGGGAAAAGGTTCTGAATGTATCGCATATGCAAGAGATTTGTTGAATAATGCTGATTCTGAAGGTTGTATTTGTTCGATGACGAAATGGCAATTCTTGTAGGCTGAATCAGTTGTAAGTAAATGTATACACGTACTGAGTTCTTCATCAGAAGTTACAAGCATTCCTTTGCTTGTATTTAGTTTGATATCAAATCATACTTTCAATGCATATCTGGCTGAATCAATATTTGCAACTTCACTAAATATTTTTACGAAATTATTAAATGATATGTCCTTATTAACTAGAACAAGTTTTGTATCATGATCCAAGTATTTGTAATCATGAGTCCAACTCCCATTGAAAGTTATAATAACGCAAATCAAACCATCCTGCAGATTCATGTTTAGTAGCAAGTATTAGTAAAGTGAACAGATGAATTTATTAAGAATTCCAACCGCTAGATCGAAGTATTTTTGTGCATCATGATTTTTAATTTAGCCAGTTAAGGAGAAAAACTTCGACCCTCCAGCTGAAGTGTTTGATAAACAACTAAAGTTGACCGAACTGATTTTGTGCATTATGAGTTTTTAATTTAACCAGTTAAGGAGGAAAATTTCGGCCATAAATCATATAATGGCAGATCGTTAAACAACTTCAGCGTATAATGTTAATAGATGTAGAATTGCATATCAATAAAGTTCGTCAAAAAACTTCAATCAATCAATCAGAAAATATATAATTCAAAAATTATTTTGAATTCTGGAGAAGAATTTGAATACTTACAATGTATTTAAATTTTAACTTGAATTTAGAATTTGAATATGGAACTTGAATGTGAGATGCGTTTTCAAAAGAGACGGGCTGATGGAGGAGATATGGAGGAGATCTGGAATTTGAAATTTGGAAATTTGAATTTGGGAATACGGAGGAGAGACGGATTTTATATGTTTTGGAAGGGGTATAATGGTCATATTATAACAAATTTTTTGTTATATGGTTACCAAATCAATAGTTTTTAAAAAGCAGGTATAGGTTAAAAGGTGGCATTAAAATAGGAGCAAATCGCCCGTATTAGAGCCGTCAATATGGGCTTGGCCCATTGGTCCAACCCAACTCAACTCGTGATTTAACAGGATTGGGCTAGAATTTTTGGAGCCCGTTGAAAAACAAGGCTTTTAAGCCCGACTCGAGTAAGCTCGTATCCCGTGATGCTTGACTGAGGCTGGGCTGGGTCGGGCCGGGTTGTGGGCCTAACAAAATATTTATTTAAAATATATCAAAAATAAAAAGTATATTGCCTTTAAAGATGGAAAGTCAGAATTGGATCTTTACTAAGAGGAACCAAAACTTGATCTTGAGAAGTTTCAAGAGATGATGTTGTCATGTACTGGAAGGACCATTCTAGAAAATATCCCGATCTTTCAATGATGGCGTGTGATGTACTTAGCATTCTTATTACCATTGTACAATCGAAATCAACATTTAGCATCGTGACGCGTTCTTACAAAGTACAGAAGTTGCATTTATCATGAAAATGTCCAAATACTTGTTACTACTCGAAATTGGCTGCACAGATTTTTCCAAACTCAAACTGAAAATATTTTTTTATGTGAATTTAAATATTATTAATTTTAAAATTTAATTATTTTTAATATTTAACTAATTAATATTGCATATGAATTGTGGATAAGAGTGAAGATGTTAAGACAACTTTGTCACAAGTAGATTCAAATGTGTTTGATGAAGATGTGTTGGATATCTGATAAGCATCATGAACGTTCTCTTGAATAGTTTATTTTAAGTTTTAACTTTTAGAGAATGAAATATAGTCCCGTTTTTTACTTTTTTCAGTATTTATTATGATATATTGGAACCATATAAAAAGTTATTAAGTTTTGCGCATTTTTTCAATAAGATATTTTTAATTTTTAAACAATTATCTTTTTTTATGTCAGAACTTAAAGAAAAAATATAAAATTATATTTTTTTTAAGAATGGACCGGCTCATGGGGACCCGCGACACACATAGGGTTGGGGTGCACTAACCATTATAAGGCCCATTAAAATGATGAGCTAACCCAGCCCAACCTGTTAATTGCTAAAGCTCACGTGGGCTATGTTGAACTAGCCCGGCCCGGCCCATATTGACAGCTCTGCCCGTATAATAAGAAAAGGTCATATTCTTCAACTACATTTAACATCCAGACAATATTTCATTCCCATACCATATTCTTATGTATTTTGAATTTTCGAAAAAAATTATTGAATATGTCACAAATCGATTCAGATATTCGGTTATAAAAAAGGTTGGGTTGACTATTCTTTTTCTTAATATAGTCCTAAAAGAAATTGATGGACTAGCTAATTGACAAACAAAATCAAAATCAACATGAACATGAATTTTGTACATTTAACGGGGACCACAACGTCAACTTGTCCCCAACAACCTATATCTCTATTTTCTTATCAATTAACATGTCCATAAACAATGAATTATGAATTATGAATTATCAAGTTTGTCATGCAAATAAATAAAGACAGTTCACATTGGACCTAATCCAGTAACCCTCAGGCGGTGCAGGATAATTTTTATATATCTATATTATATTTTAAAGTAACGATATTCGTCTAAATTATAGATTACGAATTCGAACCCTAAAATTAATCAGCAATACTTATATTAGGATAAAATATTTACATTAAATCCTTTAGTGTATAACTATTTTACAAATCATGTCTGAACAGTTGAGGTCTCGTGTTTTATGACTCGGACTGTCCTTTTATATTTTCAGCCAAAAAAAAGTATCTCATTATCATCTTCAAAAAATATTCTTTTATTCTTTTGGTGGTTTGTTTCATACACCAAAACCCCCACAAAGCTGCTCTTTTACATGCTAGTCCAGTCCAAATGAGATATTATTGACAAGATTTATATACTTCAGTTAACAAATAATTTATTTGGATGCAAAATCGTTTCAATACAATAAAATAAAGACATTCTGTCCATTAGTTACACTTAAATATATAATAATACATTAATTTCTTATAAAAAATATTAGTTCAATAAAATCTAAATATTTATACCTTGGTAAGTTGTTCTTATCGAGAACACTATGATTTATGTTGCTGAAAGTAATTTATTTAAACTAATCTTAGCATAAAAGTTGTAAATAAAGGGTAACTATTATTCAGGAAAATATTTAAGATCATTTTTGTCGTTTCACTTTGTATTATTAAAAGTCACTTTCCTTCTCCGCATTTTGCAACTTGCGAAAATATCCTCTTTCTTTTTCTTTCTTCGTTTGCTATTTTTTGGTTTACTAGTCATTTTTCCTTCTTTTTCTCAAAAAAATATTCTTTTGTCCCTCTTTAGCTTAATAACATCAAAAAGATAAAATAATCATTAGAGCACACAAAAGAGAGACTCATTTATATATGGCAAAAATGTTTATTTTCTTACCTTTTAGATAAGGAAAACCAAAAAAATTAAAATTCCTATGGAAGCTGATGTTTCTATTCTCTCAGCAATCTTGAGAGGCGAGGGTGTATTTTTTTTTGGGTGATTTTTCTCGAAAATTGACAAAAGGGGTTGTTGTGAATTTTAGTCTTCTTTTTGTGAATTTCCTTGAAAATTATTTAAAGGGGTTGTAGGGTTTTGAGATTTGGGAAGTGGGATGGTGAGTTTTTGGGTTTTTTTGTTCTTTAGTTTTGTGTCTTTAATGGCTTCTGGAGCTCTTGGAAGTGTAATTTTGATTGGAAAAAACCTTACTTTGTCTTTTGGCGAAATTGAAGCTAGTTTTGGTGAGTTGACCTTACTTCCCCCAAGACTTCTCTTATAAATTTTGCATCAGAGTATTGTGTATCAGGCTGCCCTTTAGTATAATTTGTGGCAGTTGTGTAGTGTAATGGTTGGGAAGTGCTTTTTGATGAATATTGGGAGCTTGGTCTTCTTCAGGAGCTTCTTGAACTAATCATGTTTTTCTTTTTACTCTCCATGTTTGTGTTTGGGGTGGTGGTTTGGGGGGGGGGGGGGGCTAGATCATGTTTGTTATTAAAGGCTTTATAGGGGAATAAAAGTATTCATCTTTGAAATTTGATCTGTCATATTTTGTAAGTTTTTATTTTTCAGTTGGAATCTTCAAAGGATCTCTACTTGCATCATGAGAATATGTATGAATGTTGTATTAATAACTTGCATAGCGGGAGCTTAGTACACCGAGCTGCCGTTTTGTTGTATTAATAACTTGCATTTAGAGCTGAATATATTTTGTTGTTGATCATGTGTTTGGTTTCTTTGTATTTGACTTATGAAGTTTTTAATGTTGGCTGTATTTCTGCTTTAACTGAAAATGCTAAATGTTGTGATATAGCAAAGGTTTTCTACACTTTTCTGTTGGCATTATATTTACCGGGCTTCTTGTCTGCTAATGTAAGAATTCGACCTGATTTTAATTTCAGCTCCCTCACCAAAGGGTTCAGGCAAATGTGGAACATTGTATGTGGCAGAGCCTTTGGATGCATGCTCAACCTTGACTAACAAGATTGAACCGATTAATAACTTCACAAAAGATCCATTTGTGCTGATAATTAGGGGTGGATGTAGCTTTGAGGATAAAGTCAGAAAAGCACAAGCTGCAGGTTTTAAAGCAGCCATTATCTATGACAATGAATATGGTGTTATCATTCCAAGTAATGAACTCTTACTCTTACATTTTTTTTAATTCGTTCAGTCCGTTCTAAGTTCATTAGTTTTGATCCATCAAGGTAGAAGTAAAATGATTTTTTTAGGAAGGGAAATAGATTTACAGTTTAAATTGACATTAAACTCGTTACTCCTTGTAGAAGATAGCTATCCGACGTTATACAATTTTTTATGCAAATTTGCTGCTTTGCCTTTAACCAATTAATGCTCTGAATATGCCATATAAAATGTTGACGAAACTTCGAAACTATCAATTGATAAACCAAACTACGCTTCGTTCCCTAACTAGTTATTCATAAAAACTGGTAGGATGAAAAATAAAATGATTATTTGGACATTCCATTTGGTAAAGAGGGATTGATCCATCTGAAGGAAGTTACATAAGATATTTTGCCATCTCCAATTTGTACAAAAAATTATTATTCAGCTCTTAAGATCTCTTTTAGTATTTTATTATGTGATGCAATTGAATTCCAAGTTTTATAATTATTCTATTATGGCCACTGGCATTAGGGTCACCGAGCTGGACTAAATACATGTCTACAACTTTTAGATGATTATTAGGAAAACCAGCTGTGGCAAAACTTGTATGTGACCAAGTAAATACTCTTGGATTGAAAAATTAAATGACTTAGAAATAAAAAGCTCGAAATCCTTGCCAAGCTTTCTCATGATCGTTATGATGTGTTCATGTTCTGTGATTTGCCTTGAGCCAGCATTTCCTAAAGTGGTACTTCTGAAATGTTCATATCATAGAAGATTATTGACCCACCCCCTGCCACAAGGAAAATGAAATAGAGAACTCAGAAATCTTTTGTCAAAGACTTCAAAAACCAATTTCATGTCTTGCTTTGAATGCTTTAAGCTTCTATAATTTTTAACAACCAAAGGTTTAACCAGACACGCAATACAGTGGCAGGAACCTCTACTGGTGTGAAGATACTCGCAGTGTTCGTTTCAAAAGCTTCTGGAGAAACACTCGCAGAATATGCTGGTGACACTGATATGGAAGTATGGATAACCCCAAGCTTGGAAAACTCAGCTTGGTCAATCATGGCTACATCGTTCATTTCATTACTTGCTATGTCAGCCGTGCTTGGGATGTGTTTCTTTGTTCGCCGACATCATATACGAAGAGAGCGGCCCCGAGCCTCTCGCGTTCGTGAGTTTCATGGGATTAGTAGACGTTTGGTGAAAGCTATGCCAAGTTTGATATTTACATCAGTTGTTGAAGATAATTCTACATCAGTAACATGTGCTATATGCCTCGACGATTATAATGTGGGAGATAAGCTTAGAGTTCTTCCATGCCGGCACAGTAAGTTATCCTCTCTTATAGAGGTTATTTACTTTCGAAGTTGTTCATATTTAGCTCTATTTGTTACTAATGTCGTTGAAGGTAAGGAACGTGCACCATTTCATTAAGGTTTGTTCCTTCATTGGGAGGATACTCATCCTTTTTGAGTTTTGGTGCCATGACAAACTAATCACGAATCATGGTTGATAAGCACTAATATATCCTCTTAAACATGAATCTATGTTAGTGTCATCACTAAGGAAACTTGACTCCTCTCCCGCCGAAATCTTGTGGTAGCATGACTTTACCGAAGATGCGCATCACTTCGTGCCACCCACCTCCACGGGTCCTCACCGTTGAGAGTGGCACTCTGTAAAATTTCCTTCAACCTTTGAAATCCATCCATCTCCCACTCATGTAAATTCCAGACAGTGAAATTCCCCCTCTTTTACCACCCGAATCTGTTGTACCATCGTCTCTTTCTGGCACGAAACTCTAAATAAGTTGGGGAATGTCGTTCTCATATACTCTTTCCGCAGTCCGCACCACGGTTGATCTTAAAAACTGACTATACTTCCATTCCCTACTGTATAAGTAACTAAGCCATTGAAATCTTCCTAACCCTTCATAGTACTTCTCTACGTTTCTAGACCTCCATTCCCCTTCCACGACTCCATATTTTCCTGCTATCACCTCCCTCCATAATGCCTGCTCTTCAACCCTGAATCTCCATAACCACTTCCCAAGAAGTGCCTTGATCAAAAAGGATTTTCATTCCAAGCCCTCCCATATCACCTTAACTTTTACCCTTTCTAAAGTAGCAAACAGTTACAAATACAGTTTATACTTGATTTTTGAAATTATTCCTTTTCTGAAGTCTCCTTGGAGGCTTACTATGGTGAAAACCAAAGTTATGGTTCCAAGCATCATATAATTGGAATATTTCCCTTGTCCGGAGCTCCTCTATCTTGTTATACTGCAGTATTTGTTGATAAGCTTTCATTGATATATGTTCACATTCAAAATTTATTTCTTCTGTAGCACTTGCCGTTTTTCAGTTATTAACACGTCCTGTGTAAACTTTTCAGAATTTCATACCAAGTGTGTTGATGCTTGGCTGACATCATGGAGAACCTTTTGCCCTGTTTGCAAACGGGATGCACGGACTAGCACTGGCGAACCACCAGCATCAGAATCTACACCATTGCTTTCATCCAGCCTGCTATCTGGATCTTCAATGTCATCTCTAAGGTCATCATTAGCATCATCAGCAGTAATACATATAGGCTCAGGAGCATCTCGATCGCCTTCCGTTTCTCGTTCCCAATCAATCTCTAGCTCTCATAACCACTCTCTTTGGTCCTACCACCAGTCACCTCATTTTGCTATAAGCCGAAGTTCACTGGACCTTCAAAATGCTTCTTCGCAAAGATCTCGTGCACCTTCCTTAATTTCATCTAACTCATTGGGTTATCCTTCTCTATCACCTATTAATTCAAGACACATGTCTGCATACATTCCTAGTCCTAGCAATCCCGCTTCGAGCTATATTGGATCAACCAGTCAGCATCATAACCCCCTGCACCACAGTGAATCAATTACAAGCTTTTCACCATTTGCGTCAGCTAACTCTCTTCCTGGGTGCGAGTCATGATTTAGTTTATCGTTAGAAACACTAGTTGAATTTGTGAAGCCTCCTACAGGACACAGAAAATTACAGCTGAAGACAGTGGAATTGATTCGTATTGGTTGCTGTGGCATCTGGACACAGGAAATACAACAGGTAACTCTCGATTTCTGCATTATTGCTCAACACTTCTGTAATATTGATTATGATTGAGGCCTTTAGTTGCATGTAAATATGAATGTCAGTTAGATGGCTTTTTCTGTTTTAGTTTTTGCAAGGAATAAAGAGCATCCAATATTTTTTATTTTTGGTTTCCAGATATTGTACATCTGAGGTTGAGAAAGAAGTTGTTTAAATCTTCGTATAAACTAATAAGAGTTCAATTTTTATCAATATACGAAAAGTATATACTTTTCGGCTATTACTTAAAAAGGTGGCTATACAAATAGATTTTACGATCTTTTTGTTGGTTTAATATTTTGAACTTTATATTAAGTATTTACATTAAAGGTAAGAAACTAAACTGAGGAAGCGTAGTGTTTGAAGAAATAAATTGGAAACTACAAAGGTCTTTATGGAACACATGGTGTTGACGAAAAAAAAAGGTAAGTACACACGTAGGAAATTAGAATCTGAAGGTTTATTAACATTAAAAAAATTCAACAAACAACTTACAACTAATAGCCTAAATTCGAGACCACACATTTAAAACCGAAATCATATAGTAAAACCAATACGACGTAGTTGTGACAACTGATCAATCACAACTCACAAGCTTGTCTTTCTTTTCAAGCATTTGTTGTTTCCGAAAAATCCCTTTCCGAAGAATTAATCCAAATAGTTGTCCACCTTATCACTTAAATTAATAGTAATTGGTGAATGCATAATTTATATATTATATATGTATAGTTATGTATAATTTATGTATATAGCTAAAAAAAGTAAATAATTAATATGGCCGGTTATTTGTGTAAAAATACACTGTTCAATTATGTGCCAGGCTCATTGGGCTTTTATTTAATACTCACTAGTGGAAATTGGCCAATGAGTTGAACACTTGAACTTATGGTAAAAATTGCACGGACACCCTATTTGGTCGCCCTCATTTAACCTATATTTATTTTTTTTTAAATTTATAACTTGTACACGCTTTTTAAATAACTTCAGCCCCCTTTCTCCTCTTCCTTGCTTTGCAATTCTCTTAAATCATATACCGGAGAATCACAGCTAAGAACCTTAGGACGTTCTTCCCATGCAGTGACACTATATAAATAAACACTTTCTTCCTGGTCTCTCAATGCCAGCCTTCTTTTACTAGATTTTTTTTTTAACTGGACTCTAACACCCACAGAAAATAGCAAGGATCTGCGCAATCTCCTGAATACTTTAGAACATAGAATCTGGCACTTTAAATATTTTAACCTCTTTTTCTCCTCTATTTAGTTTCATCTGACCATGAATAACCACAATGTCCAAGTTTGTTCTTACTGCTATAAAGCTGTAGTATTAACATGCCTTGTCATTGGGTCTTCGCGCCTGGAATTTCAGGTGAATGTACTTGGAACATCAAAGTTGATCAACCGCGAACTTCAACTAAAAAATTTTAGCTCTAGAGCTGAAGTTCGCCAGTTACAAAATAAAAACTTCACCTCTAGAGTTGAAGTTCGCCAGTTACAAATAAAAATTTCATCTCTAGAGCTGAAGTTCACCAGTTACAAAATAAAAACTTCAGCTCTAGGGCTGAACTTCAGGCCCGGCTACTAGAATGCAGAAGTTTTACGTGATTGCTTTTGCTACTTCAGCCCTGTATGCTGAAGTTATGCGAAAAAACGGGTACACTTGCAATTTTTTTGCAAAACGGACTCAAGTTAAAACGTTACACAAAAAGCGGATATAAATGCAAATGCTCCGAACTTATGCCAGGGTCGTTGAGCTTTTTTTTCTATGGTTTTACTCTTGGGCTTCTAAGAAGAAGCTCGTTTCCGGTACTTGGCTTTTCGGAAAAAGATTTATTTTGTGTCTTATACAATTGACACTAGTTGTATGATGCTCTTTTTTGTCTCACAAATTTGTGGACCCCAATTTTATACTTTTGGGTCCACAAAACTGTGAGACAAAGAGATTGCATTTTCTGTTGTTCGGTTATCTAACGTACCTCGCATATATTTTCAACTATTTTAGTTGTGTTATGAAATAGAAGATTCTTACACTTCTATTTAAGGTGAATGTCTTTAATGTATTTAATTAGAGAGATTTTAGAGTCCTATTATTGGTAGCAAGATCTTCCTCCTCCCTATAAATAGAGGTGCTCTCTACCATTGTAATTCACCCCTCTCAACACAATAAGAAGAACTCTCTCTACTCTTCTCTCTATTGCTATTGTTCTTGCTCTATTGTTCTTGTCTTTTGCTTTAGTTTATAACACGTTATCAGCACGAGACTCTACCGTCTCAAGAACCATTCTCGAGAAATCTGAGGTATTTCCCTCTTCCTAATTTAATTTTCGATTGTCTTAACTTTTGTTTGTGCAAGGTTTTGCTTCAAAGAAAGAATGAAGAAAGAAGGAAAAGAAAAAGAAAGAAAAAAAAAAGGGACAAACGAAAAAAGGAAAAGAAACGGAAACAGAACAATGAGACAAAGGAGAAAAGAACGAAAAAGATTGAAAAGAGAAAGAAAGAAAGGAAAGAAAGAAAGGAGAAAACATTGAAAATAGATTTGGTATACCTTAAAGGTAAGTAATTTATTTTTCCTTTTCAAATTCTTGGAATTCTATAATTTGATTTTATATACAAATATAGACAATCAAGTTTGAGTATAACTCTAATGGAGTTTGTAAGAAATTTTAACCACACGAAGTGGTAAAATCTCTATGTCCTGCCATGATTAAATTCATGTATGATTGTGGACGTGACAAAGAATTCCGTCCCATTGAATTTGCTCCATTCCCTTTAGAGAATGTGGAAGCAGTATATGATAAGTCCGAAAGAAGACTAATTACCATGAAGGTATCAATGAATGTGGACGTGACAAAGAATTCCGTCCAATTGAATTTGCTCCATTCCCTTTAGAGAATGTGGTAGCAGCTTGTGTAAAGCACATGATTTTGATCCATTCCCTGAAGTGAATGTGATAATTGTAATAGAGCCCGTAAGTATGAACACGCTCTTGATGTAATTGTGTCATATGAAAAGAAAGTTCGTTGCCCTCGAAATTTCGGGCAAGAACTATATGACATGGGTGTTGGATGATGAAATCCACTTTGATGCTATGGGTCTCGAAGACGCCATTAAAAACAGAAATAGTGCATCCACCCAAAACTATGCTAAGGCCTTGATTTTCTTGCGCCATCACCTTAATGAAGGTTTGAACCTATGCTAAGGCCTTGATTTTCTTGCGCCATTACATTAATGAAGGTTTGAAACTGTATGAAGGCCTTGATTTTCTTGCGCCATCACCTTGATGAAAGTTTGAAGATTGAATATCTCAACATCAAGGATTCACCCATCTTGTGGAAAGGCTTAAAGAAGAGAGATGACAACATGAAGTTGGTCACTCTGCCACAAGCACGATACGATAAGAATCCAAAAGCAAATAGTTTATAAACTATATATTATCGTTGCGGTGAAAACGGGCACTGGTCTAAGTCTTGCCGTATACCAAGACATTTGGTTGACCTTTATTAAAGCATCTCGAAAGAGTAAACGCCCCATAACGAATTTTGTCTCTGACGACAACTTGAATGTGGCAGACTTCTTTAAGCAACCCGATGGGAAGATAGACCACCTAATCGATGATGGATCGGTGATGAAAGACCATTCTAGAAAATATCCCGATCTTTCAATGATGGCGTGTGATGTACTTAGCATTCTTATTACCATTGTACAATCGAAATCAACATTTAGCATCGTGACGCGTTCTTACAAAGTACAGAAGTTGCATTTATCATGAAAATGTCCAAATACTTGTTACTACTCGAAATTGGCTGCACAGATTTTTCCAAACTCAAACTGAAAATATTTTTTTATGTGAATTTAAATATTATTAATTTTAAAATTTAATTATTTTTAATATTTAACTAATTAATATTGCATATGAATTGTGGATAAGAGTGAAGATGTTAAGACAACTTTGTCACAAGTAGATTCAAATGTGTTTGATGAAGATGTGTTGGATATCTGATAAGCATCATGAACGTTCTCTTGAATAGTTTATTTTAAGTTTTAACTTTTAGAGAATGAAATATAGTCCCGTTTTTTACTTTTTTCAGTATTTATTATGATATATTGGAACCATATAAAAAGTTATTAAGTTTTGCGCATTTTTTCAATAAGATATTTTTAATTTTTAAACAATTATCTTTTTTTATGTCAGAACTTAAAGAAAAAATATAAAATTATATTTTTTTTAAGAATGGACCGGCTCATGGGGACCCGCGACACACATAGGGTTGGGGTGCACTAACCATTATAAGGCCCATTAAAATGATGAGCTAACCCAGCCCAACCTGTTAATTGCTAAAGCTCACGTGGGCTATGTTGAACTAGCCCGGCCCGGCCCATATTGACAGCTCTGCCCGTATAATAAGAAAAGGTCATATTCTTCAACTACATTTAACATCCAGACAATATTTCATTCCCATACCATATTCTTATGTATTTTGAATTTTCGAAAAAAATTATTGAATATGTCACAAATCGATTCAGATATTCGGTTATAAAAAAGGTTGGGTTGACTATTCTTTTTCTTAATATAGTCCTAAAAGAAATTGATGGACTAGCTAATTGACAAACAAAATCAAAATCAACATGAACATGAATTTTGTACATTTAACGGGGACCACAACGTCAACTTGTCCCCAACAACCTATATCTCTATTTTCTTATCAATTAACATGTCCATAAACAATGAATTATGAATTATGAATTATCAAGTTTGTCATGCAAATAAATAAAGACAGTTCACATTGGACCTAATCCAGTAACCCTCAGGCGGTGCAGGATAATTTTTATATATCTATATTATATTTTAAAGTAACGATATTCGTCTAAATTATAGATTACGAATTCGAACCCTAAAATTAATCAGCAATACTTATATTAGGATAAAATATTTACATTAAATCCTTTAGTGTATAACTATTTTACAAATCATGTCTGAACAGTTGAGGTCTCGTGTTTTATGACTCGGACTGTCCTTTTATATTTTCAGCCAAAAAAAAGTATCTCATTATCATCTTCAAAAAATATTCTTTTATTCTTTTGGTGGTTTGTTTCATACACCAAAACCCCCACAAAGCTGCTCTTTTACATGCTAGTCCAGTCCAAATGAGATATTATTGACAAGATTTATATACTTCAGTTAACAAATAATTTATTTGGATGCAAAATCGTTTCAATACAATAAAATAAAGACATTCTGTCCATTAGTTACACTTAAATATATAATAATACATTAATTTCTTATAAAAAATATTAGTTCAATAAAATCTAAATATTTATACCTTGGTAAGTTGTTCTTATCGAGAACACTATGATTTATGTTGCTGAAAGTAATTTATTTAAACTAATCTTAGCATAAAAGTTGTAAATAAAGGGTAACTATTATTCAGGAAAATATTTAAGATCATTTTTGTCGTTTCACTTTGTATTATTAAAAGTCACTTTCCTTCTCCGCATTTTGCAACTTGCGAAAATATCCTCTTTCTTTTTCTTTCTTCGTTTGCTATTTTTTGGTTTACTAGTCATTTTTCCTTCTTTTTCTCAAAAAAATATTCTTTTGTCCCTCTTTAGCTTAATAACATCAAAAAGATAAAATAATCATTAGAGCACACAAAAGAGAGACTCATTTATATATGGCAAAAATGTTTATTTTCTTACCTTTTAGATAAGGAAAACCAAAAAAATTAAAATTCCTATGGAAGCTGATGTTTCTATTCTCTCAGCAATCTTGAGAGGCGAGGGTGTATTTTTTTTTGGGTGATTTTTCTCGAAAATTGACAAAAGGGGTTGTTGTGAATTTTAGTCTTCTTTTTGTGAATTTCCTTGAAAATTATTTAAAGGGGTTGTAGGGTTTTGAGATTTGGGAAGTGGGATGGTGAGTTTTTGGGTTTTTTTGTTCTTTAGTTTTGTGTCTTTAATGGCTTCTGGAGCTCTTGGAAGTGTAATTTTGATTGGAAAAAACCTTACTTTGTCTTTTGGCGAAATTGAAGCTAGTTTTGGTGAGTTGACCTTACTTCCCCCAAGACTTCTCTTATAAATTTTGCATCAGAGTATTGTGTATCAGGCTGCCCTTTAGTATAATTTGTGGCAGTTGTGTAGTGTAATGGTTGGGAAGTGCTTTTTGATGAATATTGGGAGCTTGGTCTTCTTCAGGAGCTTCTTGAACTAATCATGTTTTTCTTTTTACTCTCCATGTTTGTGTTTGGGGTGGTGGTTTGGGGGGGGGGGGGGGGGGCTAGATCATGTTTGTTATTAAAGGCTTTATAGGGGAATAAAAGTATTCATCTTTGAAATTTGATCTGTCATATTTTGTAAGTTTTTATTTTTCAGTTGGAATCTTCAAAGGATCTCTACTTGCATCATGAGAATATGTATGAATGTTGTATTAATAACTTGCATAGCGGGAGCTTAGTACACCGAGCTGCCGTTTTGTTGTATTAATAACTTGCATTTAGAGCTGAATATATTTTGTTGTTGATCATGTGTTTGGTTTCTTTGTATTTGACTTATGAAGTTTTTAATGTTGGCTGTATTTCTGCTTTAACTGAAAATGCTAAATGTTGTGATATAGCAAAGGTTTTCTACACTTTTCTGTTGGCATTATATTTACCGGGCTTCTTGTCTGCTAATGTAAGAATTCGACCTGATTTTAATTTCAGCTCCCTCACCAAAGGGTTCAGGCAAATGTGGAACATTGTATGTGGCAGAGCCTTTGGATGCATGCTCAACCTTGACTAACAAGATTGAACCGATTAATAACTTCACAAAAGATCCATTTGTGCTGATAATTAGGGGTGGATGTAGCTTTGAGGATAAAGTCAGAAAAGCACAAGCTGCAGGTTTTAAAGCAGCCATTATCTATGACAATGAATATGGTGTTATCATTCCAAGTAATGAACTCTTACTCTTACATTTTTTTTAATTCGTTCAGTCCGTTCTAAGTTCATTAGTTTTGATCCATCAAGGTAGAAGTAAAATGATTTTTTTAGGAAGGGAAATAGATTTACAGTTTAAATTGACATTAAACTCGTTACTCCTTGTAGAAGATAGCTATCCGACGTTATACAATTTTTTATGCAAATTTGCTGCTTTGCCTTTAACCAATTAATGCTCTGAATATGCCATATAAAATGTTGACGAAACTTCGAAACTATCAATTGATAAACCAAACTACGCTTCGTTCCCTAACTAGTTATTCATAAAAACTGGTAGGATGAAAAATAAAATGATTATTTGGACATTCCATTTGGTAAAGAGGGATTGATCCATCTGAAGGAAGTTACATAAGATATTTTGCCATCTCCAATTTGTACAAAAAATTATTATTCAGCTCTTAAGATCTCTTTTAGTATTTTATTATGTGATGCAATTGAATTCCAAGTTTTATAATTATTCTATTATGGCCACTGGCATTAGGGTCACCGAGCTGGACTAAATACATGTCTACAACTTTTAGATGATTATTAGGAAAACCAGCTGTGGCAAAACTTGTATGTGACCAAGTAAATACTCTTGGATTGAAAAATTAAATGACTTAGAAATAAAAAGCTCGAAATCCTTGCCAAGCTTTCTCATGATCGTTATGATGTGTTCATGTTCTGTGATTTGCCTTGAGCCAGCATTTCCTAAAGTGGTACTTCTGAAATGTTCATATCATAGAAGATTATTGACCCACCCCCTGCCACAAGGAAAATGAAATAGAGAACTCAGAAATCTTTTGTCAAAGACTTCAAAAACCAATTTCATGTCTTGCTTTGAATGCTTTAAGCTTCTATAATTTTTAACAACCAAAGGTTTAACCAGACACGCAATACAGTGGCAGGAACCTCTACTGGTGTGAAGATACTCGCAGTGTTCGTTTCAAAAGCTTCTGGAGAAACACTCGCAGAATATGCTGGTGACACTGATATGGAAGTATGGATAACCCCAAGCTTGGAAAACTCAGCTTGGTCAATCATGGCTACATCGTTCATTTCATTACTTGCTATGTCAGCCGTGCTTGGGATGTGTTTCTTTGTTCGCCGACATCATATACGAAGAGAGCGGCCCCGAGCCTCTCGCGTTCGTGAGTTTCATGGGATTAGTAGACGTTTGGTGAAAGCTATGCCAAGTTTGATATTTACATCAGTTGTTGAAGATAATTCTACATCAGTAACATGTGCTATATGCCTCGACGATTATAATGTGGGAGATAAGCTTAGAGTTCTTCCATGCCGGCACAGTAAGTTATCCTCTCTTATAGAGGTTATTTACTTTCGAAGTTGTTCATATTTAGCTCTATTTGTTACTAATGTCGTTGAAGGTAAGGAACGTGCACCATTTCATTAAGGTTTGTTCCTTCATTGGGAGGATACTCATCCTTTTTGAGTTTTGGTGCCATGACAAACTAATCACGAATCATGGTTGATAAGCACTAATATATCCTCTTAAACATGAATCTATGTTAGTGTCATCACTAAGGAAACTTGACTCCTCTCCCGCCGAAATCTTGTGGTAGCATGACTTTACCGAAGATGCGCATCACTTCGTGCCACCCACCTCCACGGGTCCTCACCGTTGAGAGTGGCACTCTGTAAAATTTCCTTCAACCTTTGAAATCCATCCATCTCCCACTCATGTAAATTCCAGACAGTGAAATTCCCCCTCTTTTACCACCCGAATCTGTTGTACCATCGTCTCTTTCTGGCACGAAACTCTAAATAAGTTGGGGAATGTCGTTCTCATATACTCTTTCCGCAGTCCGCACCACGGTTGATCTTAAAAACTGACTATACTTCCATTCCCTACTGTATAAGTAACTAAGCCATTGAAATCTTCCTAACCCTTCATAGTACTTCTCTACGTTTCTAGACCTCCATTCCCCTTCCACGACTCCATATTTTCCTGCTATCACCTCCCTCCATAATGCCTGCTCTTCAACCCTGAATCTCCATAACCACTTCCCAAGAAGTGCCTTGATCAAAAAGGATTTTCATTCCAAGCCCTCCCATATCACCTTAACTTTTACCCTTTCTAAAGTAGCAAACAGTTACAAATACAGTTTATACTTGATTTTTGAAATTATTCCTTTTCTGAAGTCTCCTTGGAGGCTTACTATGGTGAAAACCAAAGTTATGGTTCCAAGCATCATATAATTGGAATATTTCCCTTGTCCGGAGCTCCTCTATCTTGTTATACTGCAGTATTTGTTGATAAGCTTTCATTGATATATGTTCACATTCAAAATTTATTTCTTCTGTAGCACTTGCCGTTTTTCAGTTATTAACACGTCCTGTGTAAACTTTTCAGAATTTCATACCAAGTGTGTTGATGCTTGGCTGACATCATGGAGAACCTTTTGCCCTGTTTGCAAACGGGATGCACGGACTAGCACTGGCGAACCACCAGCATCAGAATCTACACCATTGCTTTCATCCAGCCTGCTATCTGGATCTTCAATGTCATCTCTAAGGTCATCATTAGCATCATCAGCAGTAATACATATAGGCTCAGGAGCATCTCGATCGCCTTCCGTTTCTCGTTCCCAATCAATCTCTAGCTCTCATAACCACTCTCTTTGGTCCTACCACCAGTCACCTCATTTTGCTATAAGCCGAAGTTCACTGGACCTTCAAAATGCTTCTTCGCAAAGATCTCGTGCACCTTCCTTAATTTCATCTAACTCATTGGGTTATCCTTCTCTATCACCTATTAATTCAAGACACATGTCTGCATACATTCCTAGTCCTAGCAATCCCGCTTCGAGCTATATTGGATCAACCAGTCAGCATCATAACCCCCTGCACCACAGTGAATCAATTACAAGCTTTTCACCATTTGCGTCAGCTAACTCTCTTCCTGGGTGCGAGTCATGATTTAGTTTATCGTTAGAAACACTAGTTGAATTTGTGAAGCCTCCTACAGGACACAGAAAATTACAGCTGAAGACAGTGGAATTGATTCGTATTGGTTGCTGTGGCATCTGGACACAGGAAATACAACAGGTAACTCTCGATTTCTGCATTATTGCTCAACACTTCTGTAATATTGATTATGATTGAGGCCTTTAGTTGCATGTAAATATGAATGTCAGTTAGATGGCTTTTTCTGTTTTAGTTTTTGCAAGGAATAAAGAGCATCCAATATTTTTTATTTTTGGTTTCCAGATATTGTACATCTGAGGTTGAGAAAGAAGTTGTTTAAATCTTCGTATAAACTAATAAGAGTTCAATTTTTATCAATATACGAAAAGTATATACTTTTCGGCTATTACTTAAAAAGGTGGCTATACAAATAGATTTTACGATCTTTTTGTTGGTTTAATATTTTGAACTTTATATTAAGTATTTACATTAAAGGTAAGAAACTAAACTGAGGAAGCGTAGTGTTTGAAGAAATAAATTGGAAACTACAAAGGTCTTTATGGAACACATGGTGTTGACGAAAAAAAAAGGTAAGTACACACGTAGGAAATTAGAATCTGAAGGTTTATTAACATTAAAAAAATTCAACAAACAACTTACAACTAATAGCCTAAATTCGAGACCACACATTTAAAACCGAAATCATATAGTAAAACCAATACGACGTAGTTGTGACAACTGATCAATCACAACTCACAAGCTTGTCTTTCTTTTCAAGCATTTGTTGTTTCCGAAAAATCCCTTTCCGAAGAATTAATCCAAATAGTTGTCCACCTTATCACTTAAATTAATAGTAATTGGTGAATGCATAATTTATATATTATATATGTATAGTTATGTATAATTTATGTATATAGCTAAAAAAAGTAAATAATTAATATGGCCGGTTATTTGTGTAAAAATACACTGTTCAATTATGTGCCAGGCTCATTGGGCTTTTATTTAATACTCACTAGTGGAAATTGGCCAATGAGTTGAACACTTGAACTTATGGTAAAAATTGCACGGACACCCTATTTGGTCGCCCTCATTTAACCTATATTTATTTTTTTTTAAATTTATAACTTGTACACGCTTTTTAAATAACTTCAGCCCCCTTTCTCCTCTTCCTTGCTTTGCAATTCTCTTAAATCATATACCGGAGAATCACAGCTAAGAACCTTAGGACGTTCTTCCCATGCAGTGACACTATATAAATAAACACTTTCTTCCTGGTCTCTCAATGCCAGCCTTCTTTTACTAGATTTTTTTTTTTAACTGGACTCTAACACCCACAGAAAATAGCAAGGATCTGCGCAATCTCCTGAATACTTTAGAACATAGAATCTGGCACTTTAAATATTTTAACCTCTTTTTCTCCTCTATTTAGTTTCATCTGACCATGAATAACCACAATGTCCAAGTTTGTTCTTACTGCTATAAAGCTGTAGTATTAACATGCCTTGTCATTGGGTCTTCGCGCCTGGAATTTCAGGTGAATGTACTTGGAACATCAAAGTTGATCAACCGCGAACTTCAACTAAAAAATTTTAGCTCTAGAGCTGAAGTTCGCCAGTTACAAAATAAAAACTTCACCTCTAGAGTTGAAGTTCGCCAGTTACAAATAAAAATTTCATCTCTAGAGCTGAAGTTCACCAGTTACAAAATAAAAACTTCAGCTCTAGGGCTGAACTTCAGGCCCGGCTACTAGAATGCAGAAGTTTTACGTGATTGCTTTTGCTACTTCAGCCCTGTATGCTGAAGTTATGCGAAAAAACGGGTACACTTGCAATTTTTTTGCAAAACGGACTCAAGTTAAAACGTTACACAAAAAGCGGATATAAATGCAAATGCTCCGAACTTATGCCAGGGTCGTTGAGCTTTTTTTTCTATGGTTTTACTCTTGGGCTTCTAAGAAGAAGCTCGTTTCCGGTACTTGGCTTTTCGGAAAAAGATTTATTTTGTGTCTTATACAATTGACACTAGTTGTATGATGCTCTTTTTTGTCTCACAAATTTGTGGACCCCAATTTTATACTTTTGGGTCCACAAAACTGTGAGACAAAGAGATTGCATTTTCTGTTGTTCGGTTATCTAACGTACCTCGCATATATTTTCAACTATTTTAGTTGTGTTATGAAATAGAAGATTCTTACACTTCTATTTAAGGTGAATGTCTTTAATGTATTTAATTAGAGAGATTTTAGAGTCCTATTATTGGTAGCAAGATCTTCCTCCTCCCTATAAATAGAGGTGCTCTCTACCATTGTAATTCACCCCTCTCAACACAATAAGAAGAACTCTCTCTACTCTTCTCTCTATTGCTATTGTTCTTGCTCTATTGTTCTTGTCTTTTGCTTTAGTTTATAACACGTTATCAGCACGAGACTCTACCGTCTCAAGAACCATTCTCGAGAAATCTGAGGTATTTCCCTCTTCCTAATTTAATTTTCGATTGTCTTAACTTTTGTTTGTGCAAGGTTTTGCTTCAAAGAAAGAATGAAGAAAGAAGGAAAAGAAAAAGAAAGAAAAAAAAAGGGACAAACGAAAAAAGGAAAAGAAACGGAAACAGAACAATGAGACAAAGGAGAAAAGAACGAAAAAGATTGAAAAGAGAAAGAAAGAAAGGAAAGAAAGAAAGGAGAAAACATTGAAAATAGATTTGGTATACCTTAAAGGTAAGTAATTTATTTTTCCTTTTCAAATTCTTGGAATTCTATAATTTGATTTTATATACAAATATAGACAATCAAGTTTGAGTATAACTCTAATGGAGTTTGTAAGAAATTTTAACCACACGAAGTGGTAAAATCTCTATGTCCTGCCATGATTAAATTCATGTATGATTGTGGACGTGACAAAGAATTCCGTCCCATTGAATTTGCTCCATTCCCTTTAGAGAATGTGGAAGCAGTATATGATAAGTCCGAAAGAAGACTAATTACCATGAAGGTATCAATGAATGTGGACGTGACAAAGAATTCCGTCCAATTGAATTTGCTCCATTCCCTTTAGAGAATGTGGTAGCAGCTTGTGTAAAGCACATGATTTTGATCCATTCCCTGAAGTGAATGTGATAATTGTAATAGAGCCCGTAAGTATGAACACGCTCTTGATGTAATTGTGTCATATGAAAAGAAAGTTCGTTGCCCTCGAAATTTCGGGCAAGAACTATATGACATGGGTGTTGGATGATGAAATCCACTTTGATGCTATGGGTCTCGAAGACGCCATTAAAAACAGAAATAGTGCATCCACCCAAAACTATGCTAAGGCCTTGATTTTCTTGCGCCATCACCTTAATGAAGGTTTGAACCTATGCTAAGGCCTTGATTTTCTTGCGCCATTACATTAATGAAGGTTTGAAACTGTATGAAGGCCTTGATTTTCTTGCGCCATCACCTTGATGAAAGTTTGAAGATTGAATATCTCAACATCAAGGATTCACCCATCTTGTGGAAAGGCTTAAAGAAGAGAGATGACAACATGAAGTTGGTCACTCTGCCACAAGCACGATACGATAAGAATCCAAAAGCAAATAGTTTATAAACTATATATTATCGTTGCGGTGAAAACGGGCACTGGTCTAAGTCTTGCCGTATACCAAGACATTTGGTTGACCTTTATTAAAGCATCTCGAAAGAGTAAACGCCCCATAACGAATTTTGTCTCTGACGACAACTTGAATGTGGCAGACTTCTTTAAGCAACCCGATGGGAAGATAGACCACCTAATCGATGATGGATCGGTGATGAAAGAAGATGGAGCTGTTTGATTTATTTGTATTAGTTAATGAATAAACTAAGTCATTAGTATTAGCTCGTATTAGCTAGTTCATGATATGATATTTGTATTAGTTCTCAATATGCTCAAATATCAATAATATCTTTACTTTCCAGTAGAGGTAATCGACTAACCTGAAAAACTAGTCGGTTATCTCATGTCGCATAAAACTGCAAAACAATCGATTGTCAATGATCAACAATCGATTGTCTTTATAACGAATTTTTCAAAAAGTGGTCAACAATCGATTGTATATATTTGACAATCGATTGTCTTATCCAGTGAGGTCCAGAATTTTTCAAAAATGACCAACAATCGATTGTCTATATTTGACAATCGATTGTCAGATACAGTGAGGTCCGGAATTTTTCAAAAATGACCAACAATCGATTGTCTATATCTAACAATCGATTGTCTTAAACAGTGTGATAAGTTTTTCAAAAATAACAAATAATCGATTGTGTATGTCTAACAATCAATTGTCTATGTTCCAACAATCGATTGTGTGTTTTTAATAATCGATTGTCTTATGAAAAACGCTGAAATTTTCAAACTGCAAAGGAATTGATTATGGATAACATATCTGATTTTGTTAGCCAACTATTAGTAGCAGATTTTGAAAATATTATGTGACACAAAAGAATTGAACTTGTTTATTCTTATGTTCGTGTATTTCTTTTGTATGTTAAACTATGGGATAGCAAATATGGATATCTCACAAAGCGAACTGGACCAACGTCCAAGTGTAAAAGTATTTGCCTAGTTGATTCATGTACTACACATACAATACTCAAAGAAAAGAAGAGTAATTGTGTAAGGCAAACATTACTACAATCTATGGAAGTAGTAAATTGATTGAAAGCTCCGGAAGAGCAATTGTAACTCTGCCCAAAGGCATGACGTTAATCATAGAGAATGCAATGTTCTCCTCCAAGTCTAAAGAAGAACTTGTTGAGTTTTAAGGATATCATTCAAAATGGATATCAGATTGAGACAATAGATGAGAATAATCTTGAATTCTTCATGAAAACGAGGCTGCCCATTTCGGTTTGGGTTCACGCCATTTTGAATGCAACAATGCTAGTTTGTCGGCTGCCCGCTTCGACTTGGGTTCACGCCATTTTGCATGAAGCAATGCTAGTTCGTCGGCTGCCCACTTCGGTTTGGGGTCACGCCATGTTGCATGCAGCAATGCTAGTTCGTCTCTGACTGACGAATTGACACAAATATTCCCCATTGCAATTGGTTTTGGGTCATGAACCCAATATATCCCATTTAAGAAGCTTTGGATGCGCAGTATAGGTGCCTGTAGCACCGCCATCCCGCACCAAAATGGGTTTGCAAAGAAGGTTAGGAATATATGTTGAGTATGAATCGTCCTCCATTATTCGCTACCTCGAAACATTGACAGGAGATTTGTTCACTGCACTATTTGCAGACTGTCAATTTGATGAGACACTTTTCCCAAAATTAGGGGGAGAAGTCGGTGAAACCAAATGGGAAATTTTGTGGAAAAATGTATCATTATCTCATCTTGATCCACATACCTCTATTTGAAAGAAAGAGGTACAAAAGACTATCCATTTGCAAAGAATAGCAAATCAAATGCCTGACGCATTTACGGACTTGAAGAGGATAACGAAATCCCACATTCACGCGGAAAATGTTCCGATCCGTATTGAAGTCCCTATTGGACAAATATCTAGTGTCATATCCAATGAGTCAAATGCACGCCAGAAGCGTGGCAGACCATTAGGTTCCAAAGATCGAAATCCTAGAAAGAGGAAAAAGAACGATCTAAATGACACTATGAAAGAATCACATGAGGACGCTCATGATTTGATTAATTCCGAGATTCACGAAGAATCTATTAAGCTTGAGAACTCTCGAAGAGCCAATTATTACTATGTTGGAGAAACACAATTGAGTATTGTGCTGTAGTAAGTCTCAAAGAAACTTATCCAGTTTCCAAAAGTACACGCGAAGGCGATTGATGATATTGAGACTATAAATAAAGGAAGGCTTTGATTCTCCTATTACTACAACTTGTAGCGGGGTAATTTGTATATGAAAAGCTACCCGCTTTGTTCTCCAGTTTGTATTACACAAACGAAAGAATGCCACAATAAAGTGGATATCTATTGGTATAAAACCCATGTCATAATAAACCCGAAGTTTATTGATAAGTGCACATGTCATGGTGTAAATTTGAAGTTTACCAATATTGATAATTTATTCAGTTGGCATTCATGTTAGCCATCTCATTTTAAGTATGATGTGCAAATTCACATAGGTGAATATTAAAGAACTAGAAAGTTCTTTACGAATACTCTTGTATCACTTGTTCTCATTAATGAACGGACCAACTAAAGAGTTCGGGTTGAAGCCCATAAATTCTGGAAATATGAAAGGTGAGTATGGGCCCATTCACCTGCCATGTATACCACATATGATGCATCTATGATATGGTTACATGCGCCATTGTTATTAACCCGCAGCCTGGCAGTGCTTGCGAGGTAAATCGCTCAGTAATCTAACTTCGAGCATAGTTTCCAGATTCTCTACTCAAGACAGTTCATCTTGATAAGTTGGTTTATATTAAAGTTGGTTTAGCAAGATAATTATTGAGTGCTTCCACTTAATAGCTAAACTGTTTCTTATGAGAACTAAGTTATATATATATCAGTTTGATATAAGTTGTATACGAGAGTATATTCTCCCCTCACAAGTGGTTCAGGGTCAGGAACCAAATAATTTCATCTTATTATTAAGGTGCTGTGTATATTGACATAATGCACAAAGATGATTTTCCAAAGTTGAGGAAACATGTTAGCTTTACTAACATGAGGGGGAGACATGATAAACACTTGAGAAAGTGTTACATGGGATGAATTTTCATTTGTATATGTATATCCCCGAATATCATGATATGAACATGTAGTTCATAAAAAGGGAAATGCAATTGCAACATATTGCAAAGCATGCTATACGCATTTGCTGACTCAAAGAAAGCAACTAAATGGAAGAGATACAATTCAAGAAGAATTGATTCCATATGAAAGACATGTAGCTTTGAACCTGTAGTTCATATGCTTGAAACTATAAAGTCAAAGGTATGTATAATCAATTTTCGATACCTTATTTGTTTAGCATGACATGAAACTTTGATATGCAGCTAAAGTCTATTATGTGACTTACATGACTTAACTTGAAAGATTTAAGTTGCTTGAAGCATATGCAATTCTTGGTCCTGAAGTACCACATCCTAAGTACAATTTGTGTACATATGTATCTTGCTATAACTATAAGCATGATGGCATTGAGAATGCATCTATGGAGATATTGAAGAGCTATTCCACGACATTATATGAAGATGTTCATATCTATCAAGAGTGATGATTTCAAGGTGCGGAATATTTATTCAAGTCAACATGGTTGATTTATTTATCAAATATCTACCAAAGATCGTTTTGAAGATGATGCACAAAGATTGGAATGCAAATGCTCAAGGCTTAAATTGATGTACTCATTAGGGGGAGTTAATGCGCGTTGCACTCTTTTTCCCTTACAAGGTTTTGTCCCACTGGGTTTTCCTTGCAAGGTTTTTAACGAGGCAACCAATAGGCGCATATTCAAACATGTGTACTCTTTTCCTTTCTTTAATTTTTCCCAGTGGGTTTTGGTTTTAAGGTTTTATGAGGCACATCATTGAATAGACATTCAAGGGGGAGTGTTATGAAATAAAAGATTCTTACACTTCTATTTAAGGTGAATGTCTTTAATGTATTTAATTAGAGAGATTTTAGAGTCCTATTATTGGTAGCAAGATCTTCCTCCTCCCTATAAATAGAGGTGCTCTCTACCATTGTAATTCACCCTTCTCAACACAATAAGAAGAACTCTCTCTACTCTTCTCTTTATTGCTATTGTTCTTGCTCTATTGTTCTTGTCTTTTGCTTTAGTTTATAACAAGTTGTTCTTTGTCCTTTTCTTTTTTGTAGGATGCTTCTACAGTCCTGTACCTAAGTGGCCTTATTGGTCCACTATGCGTCCAATAATGCAGCCTACCAAATAAATTTCCAGCTCACTAATCGCCAAACAAGCAATGGTGTTTTAGATTGTACGGAAAAGAACCACTGGCAGCAGCATCATTTCTAGTTTTAAACAATTTTTTTTTTTTGGTTTAAACATTCTTTCCATTGATATCCCAAAAAATATTTACATTTGGAAATTCAGTAAGAGATTTGACTACTCCTACTCATTTGCATCATGTGTCTATACTAACTTCTAAATTTACTCTAAGTACATTATAGTATAGATTTCAATATCTAGAGGCCAAGGATATTTGTTGAGCTTGGCCAATCCAGCTTGCCATTTCCTGCAGTTTCTGCCTCGGATATGAATTGATAAGGCTATTTCTCTACACAGTAGAGCTGCATCAAAAACTTTCCCATTAAATCTGATATTGTTCTTTTCTCTCCAGATGAGAGCCACAGTGGTGATGAAAGCACAGGCTGTGATATTGTTTAGTGGCACTCTGCTTTTAGCCTTGTTGCAGACCCACATCATTTCTGTTTCCCAGTTCCCCACATTCCTATAATGTCCAAGCCATGAGCACATTCTGTTCCACAAGTTCTTGGTGACTGGGCAGTCAAAGAACAAATGGCTAAATATCTCACTACTATGGTCACAAAATACACAAGTTTCAGGGACTTGGACTCCAATCTTCTGTAATCTATCAACTGTTGGTAGTCTTCCTTGAGCAGCTAACCAGACTGTAAATTTATACCTTGGCTGGGCTTGAGCAAATAGTGATAGGTTCTTCCAAGCAACCTTACTATAGGTAGGGATCAATGCCAGGTATAGCTTGTGAATAAGGAATTTTCCCAGTCTGCTGAATGCTTGCAATCTACTGAAGAGGTTGCCTTACTTAATTGAGTTCCCATGAGGTCTGCCCTTCTATCCAGTATCTTCTTTACCACCCAAGAAGTTGTCTTAGGTGGGCATTGTTTCTATGTCCCTATGCTTGATATAGTAACTATGAACCCATCTAATCCATAAGCAATCCTTCTTGTTAGCCAAGTTCCAGAGGTGTTTGCTGATAGCAGCCTTGTTCCAGACTGCCATGTCTATAATGTTTTGTCCCCCTGCAGAGAGAGGTCTGCAAACACTGTCCCAGGCCACTAAAGCCTTTCTGGACAGTTTCACACTCCCAGTCCAGAGGAATGTTCTGCAAACTGTTTCAATGACTTTCAACACTTTCTTAGGAAGTATAAACACTTGGGCCCAATAAGTTTGGATGCCAAATATAACTGATTTAATAAGCTGGCATCTTCCAGCATAGGAAAACATCCTAGCAGACCAGCAAGTTACTTTGGTTGTGATCCTCTCAATAATTGGTAGGTAATGGCCAACAGATAGTTTTTTGGAATCAAGGGGGATCCCCAGGTATCTCAAAGGCAATTTACCTTCACTGAATCCCAATGTTTCCAGAATTTGATCTTTATCATCCTGTGTTGTTCCAGCTATGTACAGAGCACTCTTTGACAGATTTTCTTGCAATCCTGAGGCATTAGAGAACTGAAGGAAAGCTTCCCTTAGGATCTTGACAGAAACCAGATCAGCTCTACAGAACATCAGCAGGTCATCAGCAAAGCAAACATGTGGACAATGTAGCTTTCTGCACTTTGGATGAAAGTTGAAATCACCATTTCTGTGTAGTGTCTCCATAATCCTGTTGAGGTATTCCATGGCCAGTACAAACAGGTAGGGTGACATAGGGTCACCTTGTCTAATACCCCTTTTGGCTTTGAAAGGTTTTGTGAGTCCACCATTAAGCATAAGTGAATAAGAGACAGTTGTGACACACTCCGTTACCCATTGCACAAAGATAGCAGGGAATCCCAGGTCAACTAGTACTTGCTTAAGATACCTCCAGTCCAGAGTGTCATATGCTTTCCTCAGATCCACCTTCAAGACACATCTAGTGGAAACAGCTTTCCTAGAGTAGCCTTTGAAGATTTCATGACTGAGTATGATGTTTTAAACAAATTTATACAGTGGGGAACTAAGTTTACCTCCATATTCTACTATAAATGTTACAAAAAATAGCACAACTTGTAGCAATAAGTCTGCTTTGCCAACCCCTGGATACAGAATTCCTACAAGTAAAGCTGTTCAAGTAACTTCCTTAAGATAACAAGAGCTGTGATCATGGTGAGAATGAAACTTAACCACATTCTAAGACCAGCGTGTAGTTTGGTCTTCCTGTCGACGATTTTCAAGCTAAATATTTCAGGTTAGATTGAGGTTGGAAGTTCTGCAATACAAAACTTAATCTTCCTTGTCTTGTTTGTCTCCAGAATGAAGTGGTTGTCTGTCTTCCGGCTGAGAGGTGGAGCTGCAAGGATAATCTCCCTCATCTCTTGTACCAACCCTTAAGGGTTCCTCTTTTAAAGATTGGATGATCATCACCACTGCGACCACAAACACTATGATTGTTACTGTTCCAACTCCGATCATTGAGTTCACGAATCCCATGAAAGAAGCAGAGCTAATACGTTTCAGTATAACATTTCCATCTTTGTATCCTTGAATAAATTGTGTAATTTGGGACCCCTGATCTTCATCTTCGGTACTGTCCGAGCCAACAACCTGTTGCATGAGTACAATTTTTCATTTTACTGATTAGTCTAAAGGGACTTGTTCTAGATTATGTGTAAATACTTGTTCACTCTCGATCAGTCACTGAAAATTAAAAGTATGTAGCCTGCATAGATATTATTCACAAAAAGCATCTCACAGACTCGGATTAAAAACGTGATAAAATTTCGTCAAGTGAAATGATACCATTTAAAATGTATGCTCAAGTACTATTTATCCCTGTTGCTTATTTCAGTCAGCACATTAAGCAAAAATGATGGGTTCATGGTTCACTTTAGTCCATAAGTTGAAGGCATTATATTTTAGCCGTGTTGTACAAGCAGGAAGTCCAGACTCCAAACATAAAGCCCGTTAACCTAAATTATATTTCGTACAACTTGATAAGGGTCCACAGACATGCAATGCCTATAGTGGACATGGATAATACTCAAGTTCTTACTGCCACTTCCTCTTTGGCTTCACCATAATGCATCTCTCTATTTGTAGGATTCTTTTTGAAGAATATATATTTCCCAAAGCCAATGCCAATAGATTGTTTAAACTCGCTAACTAATTAGGAAGCCAGGAAAGTCTAGATCTAAGAGTTACTCGTATTCAGGCATCAAGGAAACAAAAGTGCACACGAAAGATATAATAACAGAGTCTAGAAAAAGATCATATCCAGTTAGCTCAGCATACAAGGACTTGAAGAATTAAGAGGGATCTCAAATCAATTTATGGCCTTGGAAACACATTTGGAAAGTAAAGATACCATACATAGTCGCATGCTTTACTTGGCTGGTCGCCAATGAAGCAGTGCTCACTCAGGAAAATTTAAGGAAAAGAGGACTGCCAATTTGCTCAAGATGTTATCTGTGTGGACAAGATGCAGAGACAATTAGCCATCTGTTTCTAGATTGTTGAGTAACGAGCCAATTGTGGGAGTTATTCATCAAACTCAGGGGTATTAGATGGACAATGCCAGGAAGACATTATGAACTTTTGTCTAGTTGGAACACCGGGAAAAGCGCTACATCCAACAAAGACAGATGGAAAATTGTCCTGGCAGCTATTTGGTGCACTGTTTGGAAAGAGAGGAATTCAAGATGCTTTAAAGATACAAGTAGCTCTACATAGAAGATTGAAATGAATTGTATTCTTCTGTTTAGTTTTTGGTGTAAACAAGAATATATAGATGGTCAGGTTTCAATCTCAGAAGTTTGTAAGAAGAACAAGGATTTTTGGTTTCTGCTTTTTGTTTAAGCATTTCAAGATGTAAATTTTGGTTTCCAGTAAAAACTCTGTGCTGATAGATTTGATTAATATGTTGGATACATTTCCTTCTCAAAAAAAAAAAAAAAAGACCATATCCACAGTTTAAATCACTTGACATAGTTCTACAATATTTGTGCGACTGAAACTTTTGGGTGGTAATTTTTTAACTATGAGAGACTGAAGACAGAGACAGAGAGAGGACATTTCTAAGATTTAAAGAGAAACAGGAAAACATGCTTGCCACTAAGTCAACTATTCAAAAGCCTAACATGAAAAGGGAGGAAAAAAAGTAATTGAACTTACTGAAAAGTACTCCTCGTCTCCGTCCCAAACGACCATTTTTGGCAGTTTGGTTTTCTTAGAAACTTCAAATGATTCAGCAAACTCTTGCCATTGCTTGAACCCAACAAAAACAAACACGAAGTCACGGTTTGCAGATGCAGCAGCTTTCAGGAGTTTCACTAATCCCTTAGACCTCTCATCAGTCTCATCTTCCAAAATCGTCAGAATAACTTTCCTCTCATCATCTTTCAGCAACCTCAGAGTTTCTTCAGTGATGGGCAAAGCCAGCGGGAGCAAACTCTGGTTGATATAATCCTCAAGGAATTTTTCTGTGATCCATAGCAGGAAGAAGGTTCAGATATTCACCATTATTTCATAAAAATCTTCAAGACACAAACTCAGCTGCAGATTCTTAAATCATCCTTTTTGAAGGCACTATAACTAGCAGTAGGTTTTTGGACACACTGAAATTCCAGAACTTACTGCTGTCTTCCAGCAATTTTTCATGGAACTTATATGCTGTCTTCCATAAGGGCCGTTGCCTTGAACAAAAGCAAGTTTTTAAAACACAGTGCAGGTGCTATTGTTATTATGTGTCTAAATATGGCAAGATTCTTGTTTGCGCAGTTGCTTCCCAAGGGATGAGCAAGTGTTAATTGTTATTTGTTTCTAGGAAGGATGAGATACTATCTTCATAAGCAGGGTGATATTTTAATTAATTCCAAAGCCTAATATGACAATTGCTCTGATGGTAAGCAACCCCCACTTCCAACCGAGAGGTTGTGAGTTCGAGTCTCCCCAAGAGCAAGGTGGGAAGTTCTTGGAGGGAAGGATGCCGAGGGGTCTATTTGGAAACAGCCTCTCTACCCCAAGGTAGGGGTAAGGTCTGCGTACATACTACCCTCTCCAGACCCCATTAAGTGGGATTATACTGGATTGTTGTTGTTGTTTATATGCTTGATCCATAGTGTTTAAGTACATAGTGGGACCTGAAGAGTGACTAATACATTATTGTTGACATCTGCTTTAAAGTGACACCATAAGTCCATAAGGGCCAATGCCTTGAACAAAAGCAAGTTTTTAAAACACAATGCAGGTGCTATTGTTATTATGTGTCTAAATATGGCAAGATTCTTGTTTGCGCAGTTGCTTCCCAAGGGATGAACAAGTGTTAATTGTTATTTGTTTCTAGGAAGGATGGGATACTATCTTCATAAGCAGGGTGATATTTTAATTAATTCCAAAGCCTAATATGACAGTTGATGAAAAGCTAACCTTCAAAGGGACCATAGAAGATGCTTTGCTCATCATAGTTTGGATGACGAGCTACCAAAGCAGGTATTTTGTCAAAATCATAGAACTCCATGGTTTTATCCGAGAAATCTTTTGCCACAGAAAACCATGCTCTTTTCTTGTATTTTACTGCAAAATGTGATATAGCAGATTCATTCAAACCAAAGCCTATGAATATAGGAAAGCTAGTGCCGGCTGCTTCAACGAATTCACTAATAGCTGAGTCAGAATTCAGTATTGCCACATCAGGAGCAACAAACTTCTTCAAGAATCGTACAAGTAAATCCGCTTTTCTTGGTCCATAGTAATCTGTTGGAACTCCATGCATAAATATCTTCAAAGTTGGATATCCACTGCATTGAGACCAAAAGAAAAAAAGAGAGAAACAAAGCAAAAAGGATTACTTCAATATCTTATTATATAATAATAATAATAATAATAATAATAATAAGTACTTCAGTGTCTTTTAATTCCATAAGCAAGGGGAGAACTGATCTAATTTCCGTAAAGCATGTGCATTCCTGCAGCTCAGCATAGTTTTTATTTATTTGTTCAAGGGAGAGCAAAGAGCATCTAATAAGTCTTCCATTGGAAGCTTTTCAGTTTCCACACTCTCGCGGAGAAACAAAATTAAATTGCGCAACAGCTGAACTCTTGGGATAATACAGTCTCATTTATAATAATGACGGTTCAGAAAGTACATCAGAACCCAATTTCAAAATTTCCCAATTAAAAAACTCGATCCCGCTACGACTTGTCTTATCTTTTGTCCATCAGTTTTAACTCTCCTGATTACACCCTCCCCTTATATGTCACCCGGCGACTCCGCCTCTCCAACAGACTTGACAAAGGATACTTCCTACTCCAGTGCATAACATGATCCCCAAAAATAACCACAGAAGTATCAGCACTATATAAGCACTAGAGAGAGAGAGAGAGAGATCCTACAGAAAGAGGAAAGAACAATATAGATGAAGATCCTAGACTGAGAGGACAGAAACAAAGGAGACCCTATTATAATCAGAGGTAGAACTAATGGAGGTTCAAGGGAAAGGAAAGACATAAGAGGACTTGGCAGAATGTACTGACATGGAAGATGGATGTGGCAGGGCCCTCAATAAGCTTTCAGCATCTAGCCTTTTTTGCTTATCAACTTCAGTGTCTTGTAACTCCTCTACTTCTAAACACATATTATCTGCTTTTCATGCATGTGCATACGTAATAAATTGCCCATATGGTACATCTAAGATAGTAAAAACAAAATCCAATTTTTAAAGCAAACTGTTGTGATCACTATCACTTCAGGAAGGAATGGTTAATTGGCTGGGAAATCCGGAATCAGCCTCTTAGATCTGTGGCCTGCACTGCACTACTGAGTTTGACGTCTATTTTGATTATGAATATCACTAAATGATAGCCCTCGAAGAATGATAAGAAAAATGTCTTATCGAATTAATGAATAACTACCCTTCTTTTCAGTTCTTGCAAACCTGATTAAACAGATGCAGTTCATACATTGTAAAACCAATATCAAAAAATGATTTAATGATAAGGCCAAGGCACACGTACTCGATGTCATATTTTGAACCAACACGTTTGTATTTGTCAGCATCTATTTTTGCAATAACTAGGGACTGCTTCAATTCAGCAAGAATGCGAGCAGCTTTGTCCAACTGCAAAGAACTTAAACTTTGTCAGATTGCTAGAGGCCAAAATTCCAAAAATTCAGAAAAAATCACGTGAAATCACACAAAATTCCAACTGCAAAGAATAATTTAAACTTAAGTTAACCCAAGTTATCCTGCAAGTCTGAAAGACAATGCTGTTTGCATTCTATACTTCTAGCAGAGTACACAATAAAGAGGTTCTTTTCTTGAGAAGAGAAAAGCAAATGGGGGGGGGGGGGGGGGGTTGTAGTTTAAGATATGATTGATATTAAGATTATCAATATATATAAAGAACCATTGCAACCTCATCTCTCAAGAAGTTCCACATGGCCAACCAGCAAAACACTCTCCTCCCACACTAACACAGAAGCCATCTAACAGAGAGATAATACTCTTAGGGTCGTTTGGTTCAAGTACTAGTTATGTAGAAATTATAATGCAGGACTTGTATGCGGTGAATATAATGTACACATATGTAGGGATTACGTTCACAAAATGAATAAAATTCAAATCTATGTATTGCCTACATGACATAATCATTCTAGAGGCTAGTTACCTTTTCGCTGGAAAGTATGCAACCTTTTTAAATTTAGTTGGATAATCCTTCATCAATTAAGGTAGAAATGCAACCGTCCGTAGTTCGTTCTTTGTCTCTTTTTCTACTGTAACTATCACTTGCTTCAGAAAAATATCTAACCATGTTTCGTTTCTTTCCTAATAAGGGAACAAACATAGCATTTGGACCTTACAAAAACAATTACGGTGTCCATCCACCAGTAAATTTATATGTTTGACTGTACAGCAACGACATTTGATTAAAAAAAACACAACCATTTGCAATTTCTTATTAATGACCATGCCAATAGCTAATCAGTTGCAATTTTATTTTATTTTTTAATTTTAAATCAGGTATTCAGTTTCTATAGTTAGCCCCAGATATTTGCTCCTTAGCCTCTTGAAATAAAAGGATTATAATTTGAAGGTAATGGATATAAAGTTGAAGATAATAATGGAAATTCCTTTTCAAAATTAAAAGCTGGCGCATGTTCTCAGTATAAAGGAGGTTTCAATCTGCTTTCTCTGATAGACCAAGCAATAACATTTGTGGCATCCAGACTATCATATCTAGGAAAGAGATCGCAAAAGCCCTGAAGTAGGGACAAAAGCTGCAATTAGCCCCTCTATGATTTATACTCTGACTTGGCACCCAAGAGCATGGTCTAGTAGTGCTCAATGATCAGGGTTCAAAGCCCATCAGAGACAAAAAGACCAGGTTATTTCTTCCTATCTGCCTAATCCTTAGTGGACAAAGTTACTCGGTACTTGTATTGGTGGATATAGCACTATAGCAGTACCAAGTGAAATAGGAGTGTGCACAAGCTGGCTCGGACACTACTATGATAAAAAGAGAAAAGATCTATAGTCCAATTTAGATTTTATATTCCAGCAAAAGTATCAAAAACCCAATTTATGCTTATTCTAGTTTTGCAGTTCTTAATTCATTCAACTCATTGGCTTGTCTTCGTTGTAATTGAGGTCAATTATCATGTATACCTGATTTACTCTTACTCACACTCAAACTAAAGAAAACCAACTGTATTTATTGCAGTTATCACTTACAACAGTGAGTAAAGTACTTTGCACCTACGACTGACTACACTCAAGCAGGACCTTAATTCAATTAAAGTACAGGTCTCTGATATATACTTAAATCAGCTATAAATTGTAAGTAGAAAGTAAAACAGTTGACTAAATAAATAAATACGAAATCATCGGATATGAGCCCGACCAATTAAAAAAGGAAATGGACCTCAGGAGCAAGACGTTTGCAGTGGCCACACCAAGGAGCATAGAAATCGACGAGAATATAATCGAAGGTGGAAATTGCGGCATCGAAGTTGGATTCACCAAGCTCCAATACTTTCCCGCCGTCAACGGCGAACTGTTGCTGCTTCTGCTGCTCCGTCTCCGCCGCCGCGATCGACGGCAATGACGCCGGAGCTAAGAGGAGGAAGATGGAGACAGAGAGAAAAAGCATATTCATTTCGAATTGTAGCAGTTGAATGAAGATGAGTGATGGGATCTAAACACTTAGATTTGGTTCTTTTTCTGTTTATTTGATTGTGCCACTTTGATGTATACGAGAATTTAGCTTCGGCCTTAGAGGTCTGTTCAAATGATTTTCTTCTTCAAATAATTTACTAAAAGAAAATATGAATTTTAAAGTAAACTCTAAAAAGAGAAATAAATATTACCTCCATCTACTATATACCTGTTATGAAATAGAAGATTCTTACACTTCTATTTAAGGTGAATGTCTTTAATGTATTTAATTAGAGAGATTTTAGAGTCCTATTATTGGTAGCAAGATCTTCCTCCTCCCTATAAATAGAGGTGCTCTCTACCATTGTAATTCACCCCTCTCAACTCAATAAGAAGAACTCTCTCTACTCTTCTATTGCTATTGTTCTTGCTCTATTGTTCTTGTCTTTTGCTTTAGTTTATAACACGTTATCAGCACGAGACTCTACCGTCTCAAGTACCATTCTCGAAAATCCAAGGTATTTTCCCTCTTCCTAATTTAATTTTCGAGTATGTCTGACATTATGAAAAGAAAGTTCGTTGCCCTTGAAATTTCGGGCAAGAACTATATGACATGGGTGTTGGATGCTGAAATCCACCTAGATGCTATGGGTCTCGGAGACACCCTCAAAGATAAAGAAAAAGCATCCACCCAAGATTGTGCGAAGGCCTTGATTTTCTTGCGCCACCACCTTGATGAAGGTTTGAAGATTGAATATCTCACCGTCAAGGATCCACTCGTTTTGTGGAACAGCTTAAAGGAGAGATATGACAACCTGAAGTTGGTCACTCTGCCACAAGCACGATATGATTGGGCCCATCTGAGGCTACAGGACTTTAAGTCCGTTTCTGAATATAATTCTGCTATGTTCAGAATTACTTCTAAACTGAAGCTATATGGAGATAACATCTCCGATTACGATATGCTTGAGAAAACGTTTACAACGTTTCATGCCTCCAATATGGTACTGCAGCAACAGTACCGAGAGAAAGGCTTTACGAAGTACTCTGAACTGATTTCTCTCTTACTAGTGGCTGAGCGAAATAATGATCTGCTCATGAGAAATCACGAAAATAGACCAACTGGGTCTACACCACTGCCTGAAGCAGATATGGTGCACTCGCATTATGCCAAACATAAAAGGGACCATGATCACGGTCATAAACGGGGTCAAAGCCAAGGACGTGGACAAGGAAGAAATTCCAAAGAAGTCCGTCACCCCCCAAAGAGAGATAACCACCGAAAGCAGAAACGGGATCCAGAAGATCCTAAGGCAAATAGTTCAGAAACTATATGTTATCGTTGCGGTGGAAATGGGCACTGGTCTAGGACTTGCCGTATACCAAGACACTTGGTTGACCTTTATCAAGCATCTCGAAAGAGAAAACGCCCTGAAACAAATTTTGTCTTTGACGACAACTTTGACTTCACCCACCTGGATGTGGCAGACTTCTTTGAGCAACCCGAGGGAAAGATAGACCACCTAATCGGTGATGGAACCATGATGAAAGAAGATGGAGCTGTTTGATTCTACTTGTATTAGTCAATGAATAAATTAATAGTCATTAGCATTAGCTCGTATTAGTTAATTCATGATATGATGTTAGTATTAGCCCTTTAGAATGTTTCAATATGCTCAAATATTTTTATTGTACAGTAGAGGTAATCGACTAACCTAAAAACTAGTCGATCGTCTAATATTTAGCAATAAAACGAACTTTTTTTCCGCCAGGCCAGATATTCGAATATCAGAGTCTGATATTCGAATATCTGGATTCGAATATCAGAGTCTGATATTCAAATATCTGGGCCAGATATTCGAATATCAGAATTCCTATATTCGAATATCTGGCAAGATATTAGAATATGTGCTTAAATATTCGAATATCTAATATTTTTCGCATTAAAGTATTATTTTTTCCGCAAGGCATTATATTCGAATATTAGAATACAATATTCGAATATCCTAAATAACTGCTTCCCAAAACGCTGTTTAAACGCGAAACAAAAGAATTGAAGTTGTTTATACTTATATTTATGTATTTCTTTTGTATGTTAAACTATGTGATATCAAATATGGATATCTCACAAAGCGAACTTGGATCAACGTCCAACTGTAAAAGTATTTGCCTAGTTGATTCATGTACTACACATACAATACTCAAAGAAAGGAAGTATTTCTCTCAACTGAATATGTGTAAGGCAAACATTTCTACAATCTCTGGAAGTAGTAAATTGATTGAAGGCTCCGGAAGAGCTATTGTAACTCTGCCCAATGGCACGACGTTAATCATAGAGAATGCAATGTTCTCCTCCAAGTCTATGAGAAACTTATTGAGTTTTAAAGATGTACGCCAGAATGGCTACAATATTGAGACAATGGATGAAGATAATCTTGAATATCTCGTCCTCACTTTAAAGAATGTCTCCGGCCAAAAGAGGGTTATTGAGAAATTCCCGTCTTTATCTTGTGGCCTGTATTGGACAAGAATTAGTGCAATTGAGGCACATTCAACAGTAAATCTAAAGAATACTGAGTCCAATACATTTGTACTATGGCATGATCGACTGGGACACCCAGGATCAACCATGATGAGACGGATTATAGAAAGCTCATATGGGCATCCGTTAAAGAATTTCAAAATTCTTTCAAGTAATGAATATCCTTGCACTTCGTGTTATCAAGGCAAGCTGATTATCAGACCATCCCCAACAAAGGTTGGGACTGAGTCACCCCAGTTTCTGGAACGTATACAAGGGGACATTTGTGGACCTATTCACCCACCTAGTGGGTCGTTTAGGTATTTCATGGTCTTGATAGACACATCCTGTAGATGGTCTCATGTGTGCCTGTTGTCATCTCGCAACCTGGCGTTTGCGAAGTTAATGGCACAAATCATTCGGCTACGAGCACACTTTCCAGATAATCCAATCAAGTCCATTAGACTGGATAATGCTGCTGAGTTTACATCCCAAGCATTTAATGATTATTGCTTATCAATCGGGATAAAAGTTGAACATTCTGTAGCCCATGTTCACACTCAAAACGGTCTTGCAGAATCGTTAATGAAGCGCTTGCAGTTGATTGCAAGGCCATTACTGATGAGAACGAGGCTCCCCACTTCGGTGTGGGGTCATGCCATATTGCATGCAGCAATGCTAATTTGTCTCAGGCCGACGAATTACCACAAGTATTCCCCGTTGCAAATGGTTTTGGGTCATGAACCTAATATATCCCATTTAAGGATATTTGGATGTGCCGTATATGTGCCTGTAGCACCGCCATCCCGCACCAAAATGGGTGCGCAAAGAAGGTTAGGAATATATGTTGGGTTTGATTCGCCCTCCATCATTCGCTACCTTGAAACATTGACAGGCGACCTGTTTACTGCACGATTTGCAGACTGTCGATTTGATGAGACACTTTTCCCAAAATTAGGGGGAGAAGTCGGTGAAACCAAATGGGAAATTTTGTGGAAAAATGTATCATTATCTCATCTTGATCCACATACCTCTATTTGAAAGAAAGAGGTACAAAAGACTATCCATTTGCAAAGAATAGCAAATCAAATGCCTGACGCATTTACGGACTTGAAGAGGATAACGAAATCCCACATTCACGCGGAAAATGTTCCGATCCGTATTGAAGTCCCTATTGGACAAATATCTAGTGTCATATCCAATGAGTCAAATGCACGCCAGAAGCGTGGCAGACCATTAGGTTCCAAAGATCGAAATCCTAGAAAGAGGAAAAAGAACGATCTAAATGACACTATGAAAGAATCACATGAGGACGCTCATGATTTGATTAATTCCGAGATTCACAAAGAATCTATTGAGCCTGAGACTCTTGAAAATACAGAATGCAAGAATGTGAGGATCTCGAACCTCAGTCTGTGGTAGTACAAAATTAATTGAGAGCTCTCGAAGAGCCAATTATTACTATGTTGGAGAAACACAATTGAGTATTGTGTTGTAGTAAGTCTCAAAGAAACTTATTCAGTTTCCAAAGTACACGCGAAAGCGATTGATTATATTGAGACTATAAATAAAGGAAGGCTTTGATTCTCCTATTACTACAACTTGTAGCGGGGTAATTTGTATATGAAAAGCTACCCGCTTTGTTCTCCAGTTTGTACTACACAAACGAAAGAATGCCACAATAAAGTGGATATCTATTGGTATAAAACCCATGTCATAATAAACCCGAAGTTTATTGATAAGTGCACATGTCATGGTGTAAATTTGAAGTTTACCAATATTGATAATTTATTCAGTTGACATTCGTGTTAGCCATCTCATTTGAAGTATGATGTGCAAATTCACATAGGTGAAAATCAAAGAACTAGAAGTTCTTGTTCTCAGTAATGAACTGACCAACTAAAGAGTTCGGGTTGAAGCCCATAAATTCTGGAAATATGAAAGGTGAATATGGGCCCATTCACCTGCCATGTATACCACATATGATGCATCTATGGAATGGTTACATGCGCAATTGTTATTGACCCGCAGCCTGGCCGGTGCTTGCGGGGTAAATCGCTCAGTAATCTAACTTCGAGCATAGTTTCCAGATTCTCTACTCAAGACAGTTCATCTTGATAAGTTGGTTTATATCAAAGTTGGTTTAGCAAGATAATTATTGAGTGCTTCCACTTAATAGCTAAACTGTTCCTTATGAGAACGAAGTTGTATATATCAGTTTGATATAAGTTGTATACGAGAGTATATTCTCCCCTCAAAAGTGGTTCAGGGTCAGGAACCAAATAATTTCATCTTATTATTAAGGTGCTATGTATATTGACATAATGCACAAAGATGATTTCCCAAAGTTGAGGAAACATGTTAGCTTTACTAACATGAGGGGGAGACACGATAAACACTTGAGAAAGTGTTACATGGGATGAATTATCATTTGTATATGTATATCCCCGAACATCATGATATGAACCTGAAGTTCATAAAAGGGATAATTCAATTGCAACATATTGCAAAGCATGCTATACGCATTTGCTGACTCAAAGAAAGTAACTAAATGGAAGAGATACAATTCAAGAAGAATTGATTCCATATGAAAGACATGAAGTTTTGAACCTATAGTTCAAATGCTTGAAAGTATAAAGTCAAAGGTATGTATAGTCAGTTTTCGATATCTTATTTGTTTAGTATCACTAATGAAAGCTTGATATGCAGCTAAAGTCTATTATGCGACTTATATGACTTAACTTGAAAGATTTAAGTTGCTTGAAGCATATGCAATTCTTGGTCCTGAAGTACCGCATCATTAGTACAATTTGTGTACATATGTATCTTGCTATAACTATAAGCATGATGGCATTGAGAATGCATCTATGGAGATATTGAAGAGCTATTCCACGACATTATATGAAGATGTTTATATCTATCAAGAATGATGATTTCAAGGTGCGGAATACTTATTCAAGTCAATATGGTTAATTTGTCAAATCTCTATTAAAGATCGTTTTGAAGATGATGCACAAGATTGGGATGCAAATGCTCAAGGATTTAAATTGATGTACTCATTAGGGGGAGTCAATGCGCGTTGCACTCTTTTTCCCTTATAAGGTTTTGTCCCACTGGGTTTTCCTTGCAAGGTTTTTAACGAGGCAACCAATAGGCGCATATTCAAACATGTGTACTCTTTTTCCTTACTTTAATTTTTTCCATTGGGTTTTGGTTTTAAGGTTTTATGAGGCACATCATTGAATAGACATTCAAGGGGGAGTGTTATGAAATAGAAGATTCTTACACTTCTATTTAAGGTGAATGTCTTTAATGTATTTAATTAGAGAGATTTTAGAGTCCTATTATTGGTAGCAAGATCTTCCTCCTCCCTATAAATAGAGGTGCTCTCTACCATTGTAATTCACCCCTCTCAACTCAATAAGAAGAACTCTCTCTAGTCTTCTATTGCTATTGTTCTTGCTCTATTGTTCTTGTCTTTTGCTTTAGTTTATAACAATACCATTATATTGTTGTTTGAAAAGTAAAACAATGTAGTACTTTTTTAAACCCCGTGTGAATCAGCAAGGACCACCTTGCAAGGCTAAATATTTGTAGGTGTCCGATAGCGAAGTAGTACCGTGAGGGAAAGGTGAAAAGAACCCACATCGGGGAGTAAACCATTGTGTATAAATGAGCTATTCTATTTGTACAGATAGGGTGGAGGGACGCCTTTAATCCTTGTTTATCTATTAGTTTTCAGTTCTTATCTTCGGCGCGGGGTAGAGGGTTTGTTTGGAATCTGGGTTCTTCTACTTCATATTTATTTAATATGAATATTTTTCCTCTCTCTTTTTATATCATTCCTTAAGTCCCATAGGTTTGATCCTGTAAAATTTGCCATGAACATCCTTTAAATTTTTTATTTACTCAACTCTTCTATTTTCGATTGAAAACTAAGAAAGGATAAAATAGAAGTTACTAACTTGAAATTCAATTCTAAAAGTAGCACCGTAACTTCGGGAGAAGGGGTGCCTCCTCACAAAGGGGGTCGCAGTGACCAGGCCGGGCGGTCGACTTTCTATTAATAATTTTGGGAATCCCATAAAGATTATGACCTGGATCAGATCGATTATTTTTTGAATCTCTATACGTGCAATAGAATAAATGGGTTTATATAAAAAGGATGCTATAAATATTCTGAAATAAGCTATGATGACTGAAAGAACTGCATCCTTTAAAAATTCATTCCAATCCATCGAATTATTCGACTTTTGATGCAAATGATTTATAGATGGAGTTAACCATTTCGATAATATATCCAAATTTCGTTTTTCCTGGATATTCGGGTTCAAATACCCATGGATTCGCGGTTTACTTACTGGCTTCATATAATTCAGAAAACACAAGTTTTTTCGAAGCTTCTTGTTCATATCTCCATCTGGTAAATCTTTAATCCTTCCCTCTCTTACTAAGACTACAGAATTCATTGGGTCCGGATAAAGACCAAAGATTTTGAGCGACCGTAGACCTTCTCGGTAAAACAGGTCAAACTTATTATTATTAAAATGATCTGAACTGTTTCAAAGACCCAACATGCATTTTTTTTTGCATTGGGCTCTTTCATTAACTGATATAAAGATCAGTTAGTCTGCCATTTGTTTTCTTGACAAAAAAAAAAGATAAGAAAATGGCTCCATGTGCTCTGATTCATTATTTGGGAGCATTACCAAAGGTTTTTTTTTTCTTTTATTGAATTGATTCCACCAGAACAAAATTCACTTGATTGATACATGTACATACCGCGAAGTCACTCGAGCGAAGCGATAGGTTGTACACAAAAGTGTCTTACCCTCTTGACCTTTGGTTAGGAAGGGTTTACCTTTTGGATCCCTATGTTAAAGGGGCTATATTAATAATTTCAGGGTTATATAATCGTGATATTATTATTACATTTCCAATGTGGGATAGTTAACATAAAAGTTTAGTATAAAATTTTATGCCGTTGTAAGTTAGTACCCATAATCAAATATAAAATGAAAGTAGACTCAAATCTATCTCACGATTAGTATTCTAAATCCCAAATGACCCCTATAGAAAATGTGTCTTTTTTTGTTTGTTGTAAAAATAGAATAAGAAATCAACTTTTGAATTGACATAAAAAAATTAATACCCCTAGCTCTCAAATATTAAAACGAAATTTTCTTGATCCCAATATAAAGTGCGTCTGATTGGTACTGTCTATCGCTAAAATGGTAATTACAATTAGATTTGATTTTGTGGTTCTAAAAATATGTGATCTATTTTTATGCTTGTTGTTAAGCAATAAATGTTAAGTGAAGGACTTAGAAACAAGATAATAGCTTGAAATAATATGATAATCAAACCGAATGGCTAATAATCGGGGCCTCGAGCTTTCGTATTTGGGGCCTCGAGGTCGAGTCGTATGCTCTGCCGAGGATAGTCGATGGAGGACTAACAGTTATGATAAATTCAATGGCGGCTCTTTATGGCTAATAATAAACAATAAATGAAGAACAATAAATAGAACACAATAAATGTAAGTAGTAGAGTCAAGAGAATTTGTTAGAAACCAGAGAGAATGTTTTTGTCTTTTCAATATTATGTCTCAGATCCCCTTTATATATGATGGGAAAATCCCTATGTGATATATGTGTAGTTATTACATAAAGTGGTTGGTACAAGCACCCAATTAGCCTGGTGCAGGCTGTCACTGTATGCACAAGCGATGTCAGGAAGTACTGCTCCTAAGGAACTTCTCGTTTACTTGCGACAAGCATCGGTTTATTCTGCCCCGACGCCGGGCACGAAGAATTCCCGAAGGCATCGGACACCGAGCTGTTCTTCGAGCCCTTTGATATGAGATTATGCAATACCTTGTCGATCGTAAAACTGGTCTTCCCGTTTTAGCCTTATACGGATAGTCCCCGCATTTCTCAGAGTAAAACGAAGGGAAACGTCCTCAAGATCTTGCCCCTCCGGTGCCTCCATCGAAATAAATAATTATGTCTTGGCAAGTGACTGATGTAATAAACAGGGCTTCTAAAGGTCGCGTCCACACAATCCTCAAAATCTTGAATTAAAGGAAAAGGCCTAAAATGCTACTCAACTTTCAGAAAATGGTCTATTCATTCCCTCCGTTAAAAAAATGATCATTTCATGACATTGTCGTTACACATTTGGCCTATCCACGCCATTATTGACTACCATCTCAATTTTTATTTGGCCCATCCATGCTACTGTTGTTAGTCAATAATGGAATTGATGGGCTAAATGTATAATGACAGTGGCATGAAATGAGTATTTTTTTTAGGGATGACATGGATAGACCATTTCTAAAAGTTGAGTGGCATTTTTAGACCTTTTCCGTTGAATTAATTATAGTGGTTGGCTGCCTTTTGGTCTACCCCAACCGCATATGTTAGGCTTCTATAAGTATTCATTTCTTCTCCCCTTCCTTTCTACTACATCATCAGGCTCCCAACAGAGTTTTTCTTTCTTCGTACCTCTCTCTCGCGTCTTTTACCGAAATGTGATTTTTAGTTTCTTCTTTGTAATCCCTTGGTAAAAATGGTGAACACTTCCGCCTCCATCCCTCAGGGAGATGTACCTTCCTCTTCCACGCTCTGTTCTGAGGGTAAAGCGACAACGTCTCCTAGCGTTGGAGCGTGCGTTCCAGGGGACTTTGAGATGACCTATGATTTTAAGGTCGAGACACCTTCTTCGAAGCTGGGGCGATGCGAACCCATGTCCCGATACGTTAGTTTAATAATGGACACTGAAAGGGTGAAAATTGACTGTTGTTGGGGAGACGCGGTACTAGTGGAGGTTCCTTCTCGGGGGAAGGACATAGCAACATATAAGGCCGACTTCCTGACTGCGTATACTTATCCATTTACCCTTGGCCCGGCGGTGCCCTCCATGCCTTCGATAGACCCCATGATCCTCGACTTTTGCGAACGATATCAAGTGACTCTTGGCCAAATTCATCCGTCATTCTGGCGTATCGTTTACATGACCATATATTATATGAATATGATCGAAGGGATGCCTTTCACCATTAACCATTTGATTAGAATGTACAGTCCCCGACTATTTTGCAGGGTCCTGATTAAGCTCTTTTGCTGCGCCTCGAGGGACCTCTTTACTTGCGCGATGAGGTTAGGAACGGGGGGTGGATGAGCCGTTACGTTCGAGTTAGGACTTCGGACTTAATTCCCGCAGAGTGGATGTCGTTCCTCGAAAGATGGAACACGAAGCATAAGTACGCATATTTAATTAACTTCCCATTTATTTCTTTTGGATATATTTCTTCCTGGACTAACTTTCTCTGCTGATACAGCTATCGCGGCATACCCTGATGCGGTAAGGAATCTTTTAGGATGGGTAGATGAACTAGACTCAATTTGCCCATACATCAAGTGCGTGTGGCGGAATTTATCCAAGGCTCTATGGGAAGCCAAGGATAACAGTGGGATTTCATTTTATACTATAGTTTCAATTTTACAAAGGTTGTTGCTAATTGCACTCTCATTCCCCATGCTTGCTTTTGTATTTGGGCGGTCTGGGGTAGATCTTCTCGATGATAGAAATTCTACCTGGGGAAGCGGGTGCCCTAAAACCCAATGAAGAGAGGAAAAGATGAAGGGGATTGCCGACTTGTCCTCCAAAATCCAAGAAAAGCACAATGGAAGATCCTAAGGATGGTTCAGCAGTCTTAATTCCATAAGGGTCGGGGAGTCCTCGAGCTGGAGGCGAAAGGAAAGATTATCCTTTGTCAGAACCCGAGGAGGGATAGGATTTGATTGTCTCTTATACTATTTAGTCGGCGGCTTCTGAATTGCAGCTCGATTCCATCGCTGCCCCACCTCATGCTGAAGAGGCATGCGAGGGTGTATCGGATGCTATTGCTGACAACCAAAATTCCCCTCAAAACGAGGTGCGCTTGGCAGGATATTTAGGGGAGCCCAATTCTGAAGCTCTTCAGAAGCAAGAGGCATCCCCGATTAGCCTAGTCGATGTCGTTGAACTGAGTGATTCCCCTTCTGAATTGGCGTTTCCTCCGAGGGAGACGCAAGATATCCCAATATAGAGTCTCTCGTTGTGGGGACGCCTGTGGGTGATAAAGATGTGTTCAAAAAGTCTTCTGTTGCACTTGAGGAAAAGTATGAGCCTGATATTTTGCTTATTTTTACTGAGATCGATAGGCTATGCGAGCAGATAGTCTATTTTTACACTCTGTTTGGCGCCCCGACCTTTGCCCTTCTAACCTTTTTTCTTCCATGGTTCTAGGCCAAGGTGCTTTATGACCAAACGTTTACCAATTTTGAAGCTGAGCTGACTCACCGTGAGGGAGAACACGAAGCTTACCTTGGAAGCCGATGAGCTCAAGGCTCTTTCTACCAAGAGGGACGAAGAATTTCGTGGCCTTCGGGATAGCTTGGATGCGGCATCCCCGGAAAAGGCTCGTCTAACTGAACATGTTACATAACTCCTGTCTATTTTTTGTCTGTATGTCTGACTGAATTCCGTATTTTAATATCTTTGGGTCAATTTTTGTCGTTTCAAGAAAATGATGTCCTTATGGGGAAGGAGCTCCGAGCCAGGGACTTTGAAATTCTCGAGCTCTAGCGTCATCTAAGTGAGGTAATCTATTAGAGAGATGTCCTCCAGGGAGAGGTGGTTTCGATCGGGCATTGTCTTGAAGATGCGAGGGCTGAGAGAAACAAGTATAAGGATCTCCATATTGCGTTGGTTGCTACGCTATCTCAGGTCAGGGCTGAGGCCGAGACGCTCGTGACCTTGCATAGGGAGGATGCCGCTACTTCAAATGCTTAGGCCTAGAAGGTATCTGAAGAAGCCGAGCAGCGCCAGACCCGAGCAGTGGATCACGCCTAGTTAAAATCTTGGAGACAGACGCTCGAGGACATATACTATACATGGGGGAATTGATTTAATTACTGAGGTTTAGAGGATGAATACCCTAGAAGAGGAAGATACGGCCCTGATTCCTTCAGAAAGCAAGTCGATCAACGACTCGGGAGGTGACAAAGATGGAGGAGAGGCCCCTGAAGGTGAGGTGGCCGTTGGAAACTCGAAGGCTAAGACCGAAGCTAATGAAAGCATATTTTTTGCCGTCGAAGGCATAGCGTCGGTGCTAGATTAAGGTTTTTATTTGCTTTCTGCCTTTGCAAGGGCTTCCATATGTAGGCTTTGTAATTGTACTCTTATGAATCTTTTAATATGTGTGTCAATTTTTTACCTTTTTCAGACTTGTGGCATTTGTTTGGCAATTGATCTGAAGTTGTGCGTCTCAATTTTATACCCTAGGATTCCTGCTACCGTCGAGCGTTATCAATGGTTGAGAATCAATCAGTAAGTCTGTCGTGTTGTCTCATAGGTCATTAGAGCAAATCTTTTAGATTCTCACGCGTCGGATTGGTACGAATGTTTAATGTAAGATGGCGTCTTAGGCTCTTATGCTTTTGCACTTAGGCATATTCGGTTAACTACTTCGGGTTCAGTCTCTGAATCGGGTTTCAACCCGAGTTTATTGACCCTTAAGTTTTCGAATTTAAAGCTGGCCCTTAGGCTCTTACGGGTTGGGTCGGTACGACCTCTTGTATGGGCTGGCGATCTTATATGGGCTAGCGATAGTGGATTTTATGCATTAGGTTGGTATGACCTCTTATACGGGTTGGTGACAGTGGCACTTACGCATTGGTTCGATACGACCTCTTATATGGTCTGACGACAGTGGCTGTTATACATTAGGTCGGTATGACATCTTATCTGGGCTGGTCGCAGTGGCTCTCATGCATTAGGTCAGTACGACTTCATATATGGACCGATGGCAATGGCTCTTACGTATTGGGTCGGTATGACCTCTAGTATGGGCTGGCGGCAACGACTCTTACATATTGGGTCAGTACGACCTCTAGTAGGCTTTACTTTTCCCTCGTTAAGGACTTTTGAAATATTGTTTGCCTGACTCTTCAATGGTTTGATAAAAACCTTGTTGTGAGTCGTTATATAGCAATGATCGAACGCCTCGGTAGGTTTGGCTCGGTGGCTGAGTATCTGGAAGCATATAGTTTGGAGCTGATATGGCCGAAGCTCTTTTGTCTATATTGAGGGTAGCTGATTTAATCAGTTCTTTTCAAAATATTTTTGAAGTAATTGAAGGCCTATGATTTTATAACGACGGTCGGGCGTCCCTGAGTCGGGTTAGTTTGGCTGGTACAGCCTTGTGACCGTAGTCATTTTGTTTGGCCGGAGCCTTTCAATTTTCGAGTGAAGTAGTTTCAGCGTCTATATTGAGGTTATGCCTTTTTAGGGGTCTTAAAATTTCGATATATAGCCTTAACTTTAAGATTGTGATTATGCCTTTTGTAAGGTCTTACAAATTTTTACACGCATTTGAGGTCGTACAGTTTTGGTTACTTGGTATATGTATGGTTCATGCCTTGCTTGAGGTCTTATAGTTTTTGTTACTTGGTACAAGTATGGTTCATGCCTTGCCTGCGGTCTTACAGATATTGTTGTTGCATTATATAGGTCTTAAGAGACTAAGGCTGCCCACATGGTGTCTTATGGCCTCAGGTTTTTGATAAGTTGATGGGGGTGGCGATTGGCGGCAATCCCCGAGTCGTCGAAAGTTTCTTGGCTCGGGAGCTTTTCCTTGAAAACTTGGTATTGCCTCATTGAGGGCATACGAGTTCTAATCTTCCGACCTGGAGGTCATACGTCCTCGAGTTTTTGACGCCAGTCCCCGAGTGCTCGAGACATTTTTTGGCCCTAGAGCCATTTTGTAAACTTAATGTTATCTCATTGATGGCTTAGCTTCGATTTTTTGATGCCAGTCCCCGAGTGTTCGAGACGCTTTTGGCTCTGGAGCCGTTTTTTCAAAAAAATAATGAACTCTTTAGAAACGCAAAATGCTTTGACGGACGAGAAAGTATTCCTTGATTACTTGGTACAAATACACACATTTTTGCTATTAAGGGCTCGGTTATTCTATATGGACATGGTTCGTTCGACCGTTTGGCCCGGTACATCATTTTCCTATCGAGACCTCATTTAGCACATCTTGGCTTCTCCGAGGAGGTGTTTTATCAGGGGAAGGGGGGATGCCCCCTAGTATTCGAGGTTGATTGAAAAGAAGTCTTGAATACTTGTTGAGTCTTCCTTAGGTAGCATATAGATGTTGCCTCGTTGAAAACTTTGCCGGTAAAACCCTTCTGGGGCTAAAAACCCGATCGAAGGAAAAGAGTGCAACATATGCTTTTGGAACCTAATGCCTTCAAGTTGGAAAGCGCTTCAACCATTTCGATCGGATACATGAGCTCAGGTAGTATAAAATGTAACTAAAAAGGGAGATAATCGTACCTTAGTGCTGACGACGCTTTGGACCTCGATATGATTCAATCATTTGTTATGAGGACTCGGTACGGTCGTTTATTTTGTTTAGTCGGGCGTAAGCGAGAATGTAGCTGGTTATCGTTATTTTACAATTTTCTTATCCTTCGGTTTCTTTGATGGTTGAGGTACTGGTATTGGTTCCACATCGTGTACCTCGAACATTTCTATTGCCTCATGTTGTTCCCTGTAGACGGTTTTTATCCCATCCTTTGTTGGGAATTTTATCATTTGATAGAGGGTGGATGGTACTGCTCTCATACAGTGTATCTATGGCCTTCCGAACAAGGTGTTGTACCTCATGTCTCCTTCGATGACGTAGAATTTGGAATTTTGGGTTGTGCCGGCCACGTTGACTGGGAGGGTGATTTCCCCTTTCGTTTTTTTCACTCGCGATGTTGAACTCGTTGAGGACTAAAGAGGTGAGCATGATTCGGTCAAGCAGTCCGAGCTGCTCTACCATCCTCGACTTGATAATATTGGCCGAGCTACCTGGATCCACAAGTGCACGTTTAATTTGAAATGTATTTACTAGAAAAGAAATTACCAATGTGTTATTGTGGGGATGAGATAGAGCCTCGATGTCTTCGTCGCTGAATGTGAGGGTGTCCTCGGGTATATAGCCTCGAGTTTATTTTTTCCCGGTGATGGATATTTTTGTTCTCTTGACCATGGGTTCATGTGGAGCATTGATACCTCTAAAGATCATGTGGATGACATGTTGTGGCTTGTCTGTTTCGCTCTTTTTCCTGGAACTGGTTTTTTGGCTCGATCGCTGAGGAATTCCCGAAGGTGACCTTTGTTGAGTAGTCGGACTACTTTTTCCCGGAAGTTTCGACAATCTTTGGTCCTTTGACCGTGCGTTGTGAAATTCACACACTAGGTTATTGTTCCTTTGTGAAGGATCTGATTGTACAGATCTTGGCCACCTGGTGTCTCTGATTTTACTGATGGCGAATATGATGTCTGAAACGTTGATATTGAAGTTGTATTCGGATAAGAGGGTGCCTCTATTAGCCATGTGTGCCGATCAAATCTAGCTCTGCTAACAAGTCCCCGGGGAATCCTGGCCTCAATCCATCCTTTGGTCATTGCGAGGTATGTTGCACCTTGGGGCATTTCTTCTATCTTTAGTGTATGGTAGGTATCTTTCTTTATTTGGCTTTCGATCGTTTGCTGGAAGCCTGCTAGGATATAACGAGCCCGAGGGGACTCCTAGTTGGTCATCTTCGACCCTGATCTTTGATTGGCATCAGTTTTGGATGTCTGACCAAGTCACAGTAGGATACTCGACTAAGTTCTACTTAATTTGTTTCGAAGCTACCGAGCTTCGATTATTCAAACCTTGAGTGAAGGCTTGCACCACCCAGTTGTCGGAGACCGGTGGTAGTTCCATTCGTTCTATTTGAAAGTGAGATACGAACTCTTGCAGCATTTCGTTCTCCCTTTGCTTGATTTTGAAGATGTCAGATTTCCTTGTAGCTACTTTGATGGCACCAGCATGTGCTATTATGAAAGAATCTGCCAGCATGGTAAATGAATATATCGATTTTGGGGCTAGGTTGTGATACCACATCTTTTCCCCATTTGAAAGTGTCTCTCCAAACTTTTAAATTAGGATGGACTCGATCTTGTCGTCCTTTAAGTCGTTGCCCTTCACTGCATACGTGCTCCTTAGGGTCTGAGTTTTCGTTGTACTTTGCAAGGTCGGGCATTCTAAACTTCTTTGGAATGGGTTTTGAGGCCGCTTTCTGCGGGAACGACTTTTTTATAAACTTCTTCGAATCTACACCTTTCAGAATTGGGGGTGCGCGCAGAATTTGATTGAAATTAGAATTGTAGGTCTCTACCTTCTTGTCGTTGGCTTCTATCTTCTTTTCACCTGAATCGATCCTCTTTGTGAGGTCCTCGGGCATCTATATAATGCAAGTTCTCGACCGCTTGTTGCTTGATCTTTCTGGTACCTAATCGGCTCGGGGAGCCATTTCCGGACCTACCGTCCTGGGATTCTTTTGGTGGCTTTGCAGTTGATCAATCGCCAACTGTTGTGCTTGTAACATTTTGAAGATAACGTAAAGGGTAACCCCTTGTTCTTCCTGGGCTGGGATTTTTTGAGCTTCTTGTTGATCTTCTTGGTATATGCTCATGTTGGTGTGTGAGCTTATTTCGACGTGTTGAGCGTTGCGCGAGACCACGTTCAAGGGAATTGATTCTGGTGCATTCTCAGGGTTTTGTGGTGGCACACCAACACCTAGAACATCCACACCATTCTCTCCATGGTCCTCAAGATTGTTGTTTTCACGTGCGTTTACTAAGTTAGACATTTCGACCTGAAATCTAAGATCTTGGACAAGAAAAAGTGTGAAAGATTGTTAGTATTTATGCCGCTCACTAGAGGGGGGGTGAATAGTGAGGCACGAGAATATTGAAATATTGCGGAATTTAAAATTGCAGGAATTTATATAAGTAAATACGATAATTGAAATAATCAAGAAAGAACACACCGTATTTTATCCTGGTTCACCACAACCCGTGGCTAGTACAGTCCCCGGGAGACTCTCTCGAGATTCCACTATCTTCGTCAAGCTTACGGGTGCTTAACAAACCGTTACAGTTGCTCAAGGATACCACACCTTAAGACTTCACTTGCTTGAGGATACCTCACCCCAAGACTTCAACCACTAAGACTTTGGGTACTTAGCAAACCCGACAAATGAGAAGATATGTTCTTCTCAAACAACTCTCTTTTACAACAAATACTCTCTCAATAGAGTGGATAAAGAGAAACAAAATAAGCTCTATGAACAACACAAAGTTGTCTATCAAATGGCTCAACAAAAGCTCTAAAATGATGCTTGAAAATGATTAATATGTATATCAATATATGCAGGAGTTGTTGTGTTTAAAAACAGCTCAAAAGACCTCTTTTTATAGGTGAAAAAGTAGTGCTGACCGTTGCTTAATTGACAAATCAAATCCCCGATTCTGTGCTCAAACAATCGATTGTTTGGAGGTGACAATCGATTGCCTGACCAATGTTCAAAAAAGATTCTTGATTTTAGGCTAAACAATCGATTGTTAAACCTGAATAATCGATTGTCTTCAACGTTCAAAAATCAATTTAGGATTGTGGGAACGGTCAATAAATAATCGATTGTATGAAGGGACAATCGATTTTTCATAATCGATTGTGACAAAGACAATCGATTGTTCTGATATTTAAAAACCGGTTGCACACTGTCTCAAAATAATCGATTGTTAAAGTAGACAATCGATTGTCAACAATCGATTGTTAAAGTATACAATCGATTATGTTGTTCCAGTGTTCAAAACTTTGGCAACGGTCGATTATATACACTTGATATACACTGTGTATACCAGAGTATACCAGAATTGAAAACTTACTTCAAAACCCATTTTGGTTTAAATGAAAATGTTAAAATCATTTTGTTTGAAGTATATATTAAAAATATTTATGATATATATAATTTAATAAAGTGATTTTATGCATGTTTATGATGACCTAATGTTGAGCCAAAGGATAAGATAACTTAAACGTTGTCCTTACATTGGTTCTACCAAACGACCTACGTCTTGGGTCTTCGGTCTTGAACTTCTTTGGCTCGTTCATGCAATTCCGTCATCAGTATGCTTCTCGCCATTTGATTATACACTTGACTTCATTGTTTGTCATTCATCAAAACCTATACCTGAAAATCATGCTCATACAACCAAAGCGCACATATCAAAGGTATACATGATTTCCAACAAAGATAACTTGCGCTATGCAGTAAACCAGCAAGAAAATAATCACTATTGTTTTTAGCCTCACAGTGGACGTCAAACTATTTCCCACAAAAATGGTAATTATAATTAGATTTGATTTTGTGGTTCTAAAAATATGTGATCCATTTTTATGCTAGTTGTTAAGCAATGGATGCGAAGTGAAGGACTTGGTAACAAAATAATAGCTCGAAAACAATATGATAATCAAACCAAATGGCTAATAATTGGGGCCTCGAGCTTGTGTATTTGGGGCATCGAGGTCAAGTAGGATGCCCTGCCGAGGATAGTTGATGGAAGACTAACATTTATGATAAATTCAATGGCGGCTCTTTGTGGCCAATAATAAGCAATAAATGAAGAACAATAAATAGAACACAATAAATGCAAGCAGTGGAGTCAAGAGAATTTGTTAGAAAGCAGAGAGAATATTCTTGTCTTTTCAATATTATATCTCGGATCTCCTTAATATGTGGGGGGAAAAGTCCCTATATGACATACGTTTAGTTATTACTAAAGTGGCCGGTACAACCACTCAATCATCCTAGTGCAGGCTGTCACTATTTGTACATGCAATGTCAGAAAGTAGTGCTCCTAGGGAACTTCCCACTTACTTGCAACAAGCACCAATTCGTTCTGCAGTGACATCGGGCACGAAGAATTCCCGAAGGCATCAGACCCCGGGCCGTTCTCTGGACCTATTGAGATGAGATTACGTAATACTTTGTCGACCGTAAAAATTGTCTTCTCGATTTTAGCCATATACATGTACATTTTGGACTTACTATCGATGGCCAATTGGAACAAGATCTAGGTAAGGTGTTTGTTTAGATCAAAGTTCTCATCCACTTTACAAGCATAAATCAATCAAAATAAAGAGAGGGACAATTGCGGCCTTGGAGGTCGAGAACTAGCGCCTGAGGAATCAGGCTGCTTCTTTTGGTCCTGCTCGTGAGCTTTGGACGTATGCCGAGGCCCAGCTTAACGTGTATAGGAGGTTGTGGGAAGCCTGCGTTGTGCCTGAGGCCACCTATGAGGAAGCACGCCAAAAGGCTGGTGATGCTCACCTCGACTGTGGTTTCGACCCATCAACGACCGGAGCTGATGATGGCGCCGAGGGTGCTGATGATGTTGAAGAGGGCGCTGATGGCGCCGAGTGAAGAGAGAAAAATTTTATAATATTTGTTTAGTTTTTATTCTCTTTTTCTTTTTTTCTTTTTTGTTGCCATTTGGATATATTTTGTTTTGCCGGCCCTGGGCCATTGTAACTGGGGTAACCCCTAGTAGATATTGTAAATATATATGCGGCTTTCTTCCTTTCTGTTTGTTTTTGTATTCATTTCGTGCGTTTCTTTTTTGTGCTCGTTCGAGGGAGCCTTGCCTTTGAGTTTTTCTAGTGAGCATGCTAATGGTCTTCGACCGGTTAGGTGATTTCGACCATTGCCGAACTGGTTTCTTGCCTTAAGGGAAAATAGGTGTATATGGCTTTGACCATAGATAGACGCTATTGGTCATCACCTTCCTCCACTTGGTGGGAGCGGGTTGTAGCCGTGTTTGGGCGGTGACGGCACATAGCCTTAGTCCCAGTTCGGGCTTAGTCTAACTACTGGCCGTGGTAATGAAAAGCACAGCCTTGTAGTTGTACATGGGTCGAACTTTACGTGGGCCGAAACTTTAGTTTTAAGTTAGTCGTACTTACTTGAATGGCGGGGGTGCTTGGCCCGAGCTGGGGTTCGACCGTGGTTGAACATTTGGGGGCGTTCGGCCTCGCCTGATTGCGACCCGGCTCGTAGCTGCTGAGACGTATACTCTTGGCATTGAGTCGTCCGTGGTTGAGTTTGTGACTGTTGTGATGGAGGCGTGTAGCCTGAGCCCCAGTTCTACTCGGAGTTGAACTTTTTCGGCAAGAGCACGTGGCCTGAGTTGTTGTTCAACCGTAATTGAACCTTTGTAATTCTTAATGGCGAAGGTGCTTGGCCTGAGTCCGGTTCAACTTGTAGTTGAACGTTTTGGGCGAGGGCACGTAGCCTGAGTCGTTCAACCGTAGTTGAACTTTCGTAATTCTTAATGGCGGAGGCACTAGGCCTCGGTCCCAGTTCAACTCGTAGTTGACCTTTTTGGGCGAGGGCGCGTAGCCTGAGTGGTTCAACCATAGTTGAACTTTCGTAATTCTTAATGGCGGAGGCACTAGGCGTGAGTCCCTGTTCAACTCGTAGTTGAGCTTTTTGGGTGAGGGCGCGTAGCCTGAGTTGTTGTTCAACCGTAGTTGAACCTTTTGTATTTCTTGATGGCGAAGGCACTTAGCCTGAGTCCCAGTTCAAATCGTAGTTGAACCTTTTGTATTTCTTGATGGCGAAGGCACTTGGCCTGAGTCCCAGTTCAACTCGCAGTTGAACTTTTGGGCGTGGGCACGTAGCATGAGTTGTTGTTCAACCGTAGTTGAACCTTTTGTATTTATTGATGGCGAAGGCACTTAGCCTGAGTCCCAGTTCAACTCGTAGAGCCTGAGTTGTTGTTCAATCGTAGTTGAACCTTTTGTATTTCTTGATGGTAAAGGCACTTGCCTGAGACCCAGTTCAACTCGTCGTTGAACTTTTGGGCGTGGGACGTAGCCTAAGTTTTTGTTCAACCGTAGTTGAACCTTTTGTATTTCTTGATGGAGAAGACACTTAGCATGAGTCCCAGTTCAACTCGTAGTTGAACTTTTGGGCGTGGGCACGTAGCCTGAGTTGTTGTTCAACCGTAGTTGAACCTTTTGTATTTCTTGATGGCGAATGCACTTGGCCTGAGTCCCAGTTCAACTCGTAGTTGAACTTTTGGGCATGGGCACGTAGCCTGAATTGTTATTCAACCGTAGTTGAACCTTTGTAAAAACATTTTGATGTCGAAGACACATAGCCTGAGTTGCAGTTCAACTCATAGTTTAACTTTTGGGCGTGGGCACATAGCTCGAGTTGTTGTTCAATCGTAGTTGAACCTTTGTAAATTTTTTTTGATGTCGAAGGCACGTAGCCTGAGTTGTTGTTCAACCGTAGCTGAATCTTTGTAATTTTTTTTTGATGTCGAAGGCACGTAGCCTGAGTTGTTGTTCAACCGTAGTTGAACCTTTGTTCTCCCACATGACCCGCTTCATGTTGGGTTTTGGGATTTGATTCTAGTTCAGGATCTTACCTAACTCGTGCTTGTAGTCTTCTTGACTGGTTAGCACAGGTCACCCCGTTACAGATCTCGGTTCGAGATGCTTTTGTGCTTTTCTCTTTTTTGGCAGGATCCCGTGTAAAAAGGGGGCGAGGTACCTTATGCGCATTTTTCCCATAGGGATGTGGGATCTACTTCTTCTTCTTCTTCTTCTTCCCCTTGCTCGGAAACGCGACATGTGGAAGCAAGCTCGTCTCGAGGCTTTTGAGTTCCTTTGATCCGACGTGCCGCTTTGGCTTGTTCGAGCTAGGTTGTTTTCTTTCCTTTTTTTGTCCAAGGATAAACTACGCGATTCTGCTATGAAATCCCCACAGACGACGCCAAATTGTTTAGCTCAAAGTTCTCATCCACTTTACAAGTATAAATCAATTAAAATAAAGAGAGGGACAATCATAGCAGATCGTAATAAATCATAGAACTAGACGGAAGATAAATGAGACAAATGTTATAAGTTAAGCAGGGGAAAAGGAGATCTTTTATTGATTCAGATTGGTATGGTCTGCCTATGGAGAGGTTTAGAACCTTACAGTGATTTCTCCCCCTTTTTAGAAGTAGGGGTGAAGAAAAAGAAGCAGCCCCCGGTAGGGGTCCTTTCTCTTAGTATTTATAGCTGTAATCTTGCTAGCTGGCAATGGGCGGCCGTGACCGCATCGAAGGGACGTCCGTGATCAATGAGCAGGCCTTGGTATCGTTAATTAGGTTGAAGGGCCTCGCAATACCTTTGTCAACGAATGATTATGCTTATTATTAGTCCGAACGAGTTTGGGATCCAATTAGACATATTAGTTATCACAAGTCTAATATCGAGCCTTATAAAGATCGTATTGATTCTTATCAAAGAAAGACAGGATTAACCGAGGCTGTTCAAACAGGCATAGGCCAACTAAACGGCATTCCCGTAGCAATTGGGGTTATGGATTTTCAGTTTATGGGGGGTAGTATGGGATCCGTAGTCGGAGAGAAAATCACCCGTTTGATTGAACAAGCTGCCAATCAAATTTTACCCTTATTATAATGTGTGCTTCTGGGGGGGCGCGCATGCAGGAAGGAAGTTTGAGGAATAGCTTCCGAAATGAAGGGGACTAAACAGGAACAGAGGATAGAAGAACTAAAAGCAAAAATTAAGGAAATTAGCGTATTATCAGTTTTGTAGAATACATGAGCGAAAAGGATATTATTTGTCTTAAATGAAGAAAAAAAAGGGTGAGAAGGCATTAATGGAACTTTTGTGAACTTCTCAATTGGAGTCTAGAGAAGTCAGATAGATGCTTATCAAACTGAAAAGTCTGAAATGACACTCGGTTATTGAATTTTACTCCAACAGTTGCAATTCAAAATTATACTATTTTATATTAGGTGCAGAATTTTAATTTCACTTACTGTCCGCACTTTTCGAAAAAAACTTAAAATCAAAGGCATTTTTTGGTTTTGATTAAAAAAATTGTTTTTTTAAAGACTAATTCAAAGTTAGAATATGGAACTTAAATTGTTTAGCACTTGATATTTACTAGTTTTTTTAATTAATATCGATTTGAAGTTAAAATTATATAATACAATAAGTTTTTTAGTCTTGAGTTAAAGTAGGATTTACACTATTCTAAATATTGGTGTTATTAACTACTTTGACGTTACATTTCAAGTAAAAATAATGAGTAAAAAAAACATTTACAATCTTGAAGAGGAGTGGACAGGGTTGAAATCTTCCCATTAACCTCTTGACTGACAATCTCAAATATGTATTATTCACTGCTTGACTTATATCGTATGGTAAAAAACAGATGGAAGATCAACTTCATTTTCCTTTAACCAACTCAGAATCCGTTGTTGATTGACTTCTGTAAGCCTTTTTAATCATACTCATACTATTATTACTGCATGTAACTTCCACAAAATCTCTCTGCAATTTCTTGAAATTTCAACCCCCAATTCGTATCAAAATTATTTCCGTTTCACCCATAAAAGGAAAATATTTCTGAATTCACTGTACCCATTCAGTTCATTTTTTTTTTCTTATAACAGATGCATTTGTGTTTATACATAAAATTGTAAAGTGGGTATTACTCAAGAAGATGAATCAGCAAAAGAAAATCAAGAAATTGGTTGAAATGGATCGTATAAGTGGCTTACCAGATGGTATTCTGATCGCTATACTTGGTTTTCTTGACACTAGAACTGCTGTAAGGACATCAGTATTGTCGAAAAGATGGAAATTGGTTTGGACTTCTCTCCCGGTTCTTGATTTCGACAATGTTCCTTATTCAAGATGGCAATCACGAATAGAATTTTTCTTTGTTAGACATGTTCTTGCTCGTCGTTGTAATTCTCAACTTGTTAAGCTTAGGCTTTCTGTGGACGATGTAGTTTACTCATCTTTCAGTGAAGAATGTATGACTTATGCTGCTGATCATAGAGTTAAAAATCTCATAATCTCTGCATTTACTACTGAAAACCCCGTGTTTATACCAACTTGCTTGCTTTCTTCTCAATTTCTTGAAGTCTTGGAACTCAATTGTGCGATTCGTTATACTATAACTTTGCCAAGAAGTTGGACTTTTACCAACTTGAAGGTTCTCAAGTTGAAGAATTTTGTGTTTAGTGATGACAATTTTGATGATGGGAAAATCTTTTCTGGATGTCCTAAGCTTGAGAGTGTGATTTTGTGCAAATGTGCAATTAAGGGTAGCGGTGAACTTATGGAATTGGAAATGAAATGCTTGGAATTAAAGAATTTGGAGATATTATATTGGAGGAGTCCTTTGAGTTTTTATGACATACATAGGATCAATGTGATTGCTCCAAAGCTTTCGTCTTTTGTGTTTAAAGGGCATGTCACTAAGGTGTGTTTTAAGGAGGATTTGGGTTGTTTAGATAGAGTTTGTATTGACTTGCGGTATCCTAAGTTCCATAACTCCGCTGAAGATCGGAAGAGATGGACTGGTGAATGCTTTATGACCATGTTTGGACAATTCTGCAGCGCGAGGTTTCTATCTTTGTCCATTGACACCGTTGAGGTAACAATAAAACCTTCCTTTTTATTCTTTTTCTGTTGAGTGTGTGTTGGGATCGGAGAAGGGGTTCTATTTCATTTAACTAGACAATAATCTTTCCGTATTTTGACCAAACAAATGTTTATAAAGGTGCTAATTACGTTATTCATCACGTTGCCGTTTTACCAGAAAAGAGTAGACTGTGTATTATCCATCTTTATTTGGAAGCGGGAGGGATATTGGGAGTTGTGTGGGCTAGTTGAAGAATTTGCTCACTGATTGATGTGATTATGTGTATGCCTAGGCTCTCTCTGCTATTTCTGGAATACGTGAATATGTTACTTTTGGCAATTTGAGGCATATAAAATTCGTAACTGAGGATAGATCATCATCAGTAACTATGCCCATTAATGCTGTTGCTGACATACTGAAGTGCACTGCTGACGGACACTTGGTGTTCAACGCGTCCGAGGTACTAAACCATGATAGAAACTCGTGTTATTATTTCAATCTCTTTTTCATATTTTACTTTTCTCTTTTGATCTTTTTAGTTTGATATCTCAAATTTCTAGTAGAAGCCCATTCCTGAAGTTCAAATTGAGGGACTTAGAGTGATCGCTATTTACAGAAATATCTTCATGAGCAGTTTTTCGTAGGAAAAAAGCTTGAGGTCGTCTTATCATAGGGTGGTTTCCATTGGATTATGGGTTCTTTACTTGTATATAAATTTCGAGTGACTTTTGTAATTTAGTATCTCAACATCATTATGTGATAGAGAATCTACTCCTACTTAGTAGAATCCTTCTCCATTCTGATTCAACACAATAGGAGTACTGTTTATCAGCTTTCTTAGATTCTTGTTGTTGAGCTGCTGATAGATATAGCAACTTGGCTTGGATTTGGTTTTCCTAAGATGGCAATTAGCTCGCATTCTCCTTCTCCTCTCTATTAAATACTGTGTATCGACTTTTTAGATTCTTGTAATTTGAGCAGCTTATTGATATAGCAACTTGGCTTGAATTTGGTTTTCCTAAGATGGTAATTAGCTTACATTATGCTTCTCTGCTCTATTAAATACTGTGTGTCGACTTTTTAGATTCTTGTACTTGAGCAGCTTGTTGATATAGCAACTTGGCTTCTGAATTTGGTTTTTCTTTCTAATTTATTGTTGCACTACTTGGATTGCATATAAATTAATTATTTAGACAATATACTGATCTCCAACTGACCTATTTTAATTTCAAATTGTAGGATTACAAACTATCCACTCGTGGCAAATCATCACATTCAGATGAAAGAAAAGCGAAGAAGGATAGCAACATCATTGATGTACCTATACATCTTATGTCCTACTTACTGGAAATTGCTCCTCGTGCAGAATCTTTGACAGTTGAATTTGCTAAGGCGGTAATGCTTACATACCTCTTCATTGTTTGCTCTTTTAAGAAGCAGATACTGGAACAACAACAAAAAAATTACTCAAGATTATAAGTTCGAAAAGGACATGCTTTTTCTTTGTTATCGTTTTAAAAATAGGTATTAATTTGATTTCAGGAATCGTTTGAATGTTTTGAAGTAAGAAGTGATGGGGAAGAGTAGTTTGATATACCAAGATTCACGAAATGTAAGGCCCACTATCTAATTTTGTCGCGAAAGACACATGTAATGTCACATTCTGGAAATACAACCTATTGGTTTCATGTGTTTACATGTATGGTTTAGTTCGGTTAACTGTAATGTCTGTTACTTCAATCAGGTATTTTGTAAAGCAAATATTGTGAATTAAACCATAATGAAGATGGTACTGCATACGAGGTTCTTTTTTTCGTCTTCCTTAAAACATGCTAGCATAGCGCAGTATATGTTTTCTTGCTGTCAGTTTACTGGAGTTAGTTAACAATCTGTTCATACCAATATATAAGTTCCTGTTAGAATAAAAGATTTACATATGAGATGAAGCAAAACCAGATATTCTGTACGGTACAGGAGAGGCAGAAAATGAAGGGCCTATAATCAAGTTTTGCTTCCTCTATTCTATACTGTTGGTTCCTTATTTTCCTTTTTAGATGTCCATAAGTTGTTTTATTTTCTATAAACAGGAAGTATCGGATATTACTCTTTTTACGTGATTATGTGTCGTCCCACATCCTATTAGTGTTAAATTTGGAAAATTGCTATCAAAATTTTTGTATCTATCCCACTCTTTGTTCCGTGAGTAGCATTTCCTTTCACTGAGGAATGGGCATTTTAACATAGGCGGATGTGGGGCACAGAAAGAGTAGATTCGGGATTCTTCTCCCTAACTAGCATCCCGGCAAGTACAGAAGGAATTCTCCTGTCTCTGAAAATACTATGTGAAAATGAGCAAACAACTCAATCTGGGTTGTAGGGATTACTGCAAATGATGTCCGATGATTTTTGCACTCTTTGGTAGTAACTTGAGAAAAAACAGTTAATCTGTTCACAAAGTTTATTTTGATGATTATGAGTGTGTTTTCCAAATTTTCCATGTTTTGTTGGCTTAAATATTTTGAAAAATATTTTTATCATGAAATCATTTTCCTCCAATCGGAGGAAAATATTTTCTGTTATACCGTGAAAATGATAACAACAATTAAATTTGTAAATGAGATTCTAAAAATACTGTGAGTTGTTAGAGCAGTTGATGCTAACAATATGAAATTTAATGATGAAATGCAAGATAAAACGAGATAGTAATCGAACCGAAGGGCCTGCTGCCCAGGTGTAGGTCTGGTCGATGGGGGACTTTGGGGTCGACGTTAGGGTCAAGTTCGAGCTATCGGGCATAATGGGGAATGTGATAACAACTGATGATATAATTAAACAAGGCCCTTTACGGCCAATACTGAGCTACGTAATGAAGAACAAGTAAGAGAACGATGGATATAAAAATGGCCTCGGGCCAGTGAGAACAAGCAAGTTAGAAAGAATATATATATATATATATTAATTATTGCACTTGGAGAAAATGGAGCAACATCATCCCTTTACAAAGTGGCATGGATTCCTGTTATATAGGAGAGGGAAAACCATATAGTACAGTGTATTGAATGTAAAGATATGGGGATGGGACGTCTAGGCATGGTACTAGTGTCTATTGGCTCTAGCCGTTTGCCTTGGGAATCCCTCGTATTCGGAACTTTCGTTGGGTCACAGACAGATTCCTTATCCTCGGAATCTCTGCTGGGTCGCATACGAACCTCAAAGGTGGGAGCCCGATCGTAATCCTACTGCCTCGAGATGCTGACATGACTTCCCAAATGTACCTTAATGGCGGGAAATAGACCCCCCTGACTTCACAGCATATAGATAGTCTCCGCATTTCCTAGAACGAAGTAATAGGAAACGATATTGAATCATCGTCTCGAACCATTATTGCCATGAAGTCAACCGTCTAAGAGCATTAAATGCCATGCCCCAGAGAACCGTGCAAGGTCGTCATCATATGCGATAATCGAGAATCCCACGAACTGCCATCGGCTCGTCTCTTCTGCTTCCCTAGCGATTCCTATAAATGCACCGATTGCTAGATACTTTCCATATTCACCCTTCTTACATTCCTGCGAGGCAGAATTTTGTTATTTGACACCCTTTCCTCTTTCCACAGATGGGTTTTTACCGTTTTACATAGCTAGGACTTCTAGGACGGTTCCCCGAAAGAACGATAATGCATCATCGTCTCGATTACCTGAGGGAGAAAACAGATTGATTCCCTCTTTAGGACAATGTACCCCACCCGATCTTGACACGTCGAAGGATTTTAACATCGAGACTCCCTCGTCTACGCCGGGCTGGTGTGAGCACGTGTCTCGATACGTTAGCGTCGTAACAGATGTTAGCAAGGTGGAGGAGGACTGCTGATGGAGCAAGGCAGTGGATGTAGAGATTCCCGGCCCCCACGATAACATTATCAACTTCAAGGCTGGCTTCCTTTATATATACACTTACGTATTCACCCTGGGCCCTGATAAATCTGTCGAAACTCTTCCCTTGGAAATCGGCCCGGTTATTCTTGACTTCTGTGATCGTTACTAGATGACACTTGGTTAGATCTATCCATCCTTTTGGAGGATAGTGTTAATGCTTAGACATTTCACCGAAGGGGTTGAAGGTTAGGTTTTTACCCTTAACCATCTGATTAGACTGTACCGCCCTTGGCTGTATCGAGGCTTAATCAAGCTCCGCCACCGGTCCAAAAAATCTTTTTTCACGAGCGTTGATGAGGGGAAGGGCTGAGGATGGATGAGCAGGTTTATCCGAGTGAGGACCTCAGGCATCATCTAGGCTCGAAGAATGCCTTTTTCGGAGCGGTGGAATGCTCGACATAAGCGATTTTCCCTTTAACCACTTTTAGGACTGCTTCTCGGACGGATTGGGCGGCTTTTTACTCTTAACAGTTTGGCTTAACGGTTATCGATTTTTAAATGTATTAATCCATTAGCTACCCGATAAGATATCGGGCGGATTGATATCGGTTTAGCTCTTATCGGGCGGTTATCGGACGATTTATCGCCTAAAATACATATTCACTAAATATCTCGCTCTACTGATTTCTTCAGCTATAATATGTATTAAAAACTGAATAGTTGATGGTGTGTTAGGTGAGTCAAAAGTTGTTGGTAACTGGTAAGGAGATAACAACGTCAAATTTTAAATTTGTTGGTGGTATTTGGCAGACTACTAAATATGTAAAGAGGTAATACTTTTGAAATGTTTGAAAATTAAGTTTCGAAATCCTTAAAAGGAAAGTTACTTTTTCTACAAAAACTTCTCAAGCAAATATTTTTTCCAATAGCTGAAAAATAGAGTTTTTATTACAAAACTTAGCTCAAAGTAATAAACAAAAAGATAGACAACAAAGTAGAGAGAAAGAGAGAAGAGAATATATTTCTTCCATGTATCCAAGTGTATTACAAAATGAGTTTTCATCCTCTATTTATAGTACAACATATAGGTATACCAAAAGAATTTCATAAGTATGTCATTAAGTATTTGAGATCATGGAGGAAGATCATGGGTAAATTATGAAGGTATGAGAGTTACAACAATAATGGTGAGAAGTAGTGGGGATTATCTACATAATGGAGAAGAGTAGTGGGAGTAACTTCTTTAGGAGTTATAGACATCCACTACAAAGTATAATATTTCATAACACTCCCCCTTGGATGTCTATAGATAATGTGCCTCGTTAAAACCTTAACTAAAATAAAACCCAATGGGAAAAAATTCTAGAAAAGGAAAAAGAGTACACATATCTAACAAATGCATTTTTGTTGCCTCGTTAAAAACCTTGCAAGGAAAACCCAGTGGGACAAAACTTTGTAAGGGAAAAAGAGTGCAACGCGCATTAACTCCCCCTGAAAGAGTATCAATTCACATTCTTGAGCCTTCGCATTCCAATCTTGTGCACCATCTTCAAGAGATCGTTGGTAGAGATTTGATAAATAAATCAGCCATATTAACTATAATGAATATTTGCACCTTGAAATCATAACTCGTGGTAGATATATAATGTCTTCACAAATATCGTGGAATGGTTTTTCAATATCTCCATAAATGTATCATCGCTATCATATTATCATGCTTATAGTTATAGCAAGATACATTTGTGCATAAATTACACTGAGGAAGTGGTACCTCAAGATCAAGAATTATAGATGCTTCAAGCAACTTAAATCCTTTATGGATTATCATATAAGTTGAGTCATATAAGCCATATTATAGACTTTAGATGCATATCAAGTTTTCATGTCATGCTAGACGTATAAGATATCGAAAAACTGATTACACATACCATTGACTTTATACTTTCAAGTATTCGAACTACATGTCCAAAACTACATGTCTTCATATGGAATCAATTCTACTTGAATTGTATCTCTTCCATTTGGCCAATATTTTGTTTGTATTCGACAAACTTAAGATCCTCATCGATATTTAGCGCTATCATAGATGTCGTCGACGAACATTTTATATCGGTTCCAGTAAATTTTCATAAAGACATAACATGGAGATCTCTTCATTCATATATTCAGGTACCTGAATCTCTCATGAGATTTTATGAAGTGTTATGTCATGTGATCTTCTAGATCACTTGCCTCCTTATTATGATCACTTTGATCATTTGCTCATCTTCTTTATTTAGAAGTTCTTTTTGAAACCGATTTGTCTATACGTTTTAAGCGTATCAAAGACTTTGTCCTTCTAGGACTTAATATGAGCATTTGCAATGAGAATATATTTACTTTCTTTGGGTCAACAAATGCGTATGGCATGCTTTGCAATATGTTGCAATTGAATTATCTTTTTATGAACTTCAAGTTCATATTATGATATTCGAGGATCTATATATACAAATGATAATTCGTTCCATGTAACTTTTTCTCAAGTGTTTATCATGTCTCCCCCTCATGTTAGAAAAACTAACTTGTTTCCTCAACTCTGGGAAATCATCTTTGTGCATTATCATGTTAATATACACTGCACATCAATAATAATAAGATGAAATTATTTGGTTCCTGACTCTTAACCACTTGTGAGGGGAGAATATAATATACTCTCGTGTATAACGTATATCAAATTGATATAGATAACTTTGTTCTCATAAGCAATAATTTAGCTATTAAGTGGAGGCACTCAATAAATTATTTTGCTAAACCAACTATGATGTAAACCAACTTATCAAGATGAACTATCTTGAATAGAAAATCTGGAAATTATGCTCGAAATTAGATTACTGAGCAAGTTACCTCGCAAGCACCGGCCAGGTTGCAGGTTAATAATAATCGCACATGTAACCATATCATAGATGCATCATATGTGGTATACATGGCAGGCGAATGGGCCCATATTCGCCTTTGATATTTCCAGAATTTATGGGATTCAACCCCAACTTTAGTTGGTCAATTAATTAATGAGAACAAGTAATATAAGAGAATTCGTAAAGAACTTTCTAGTTCTTTAATATTTACCCATGTGAATTCTCTATTATTGTTGCACATCATACTTAAATTGATATGGCTAACCCGAATGCCAATTGAATAAATTATCAATATTGATAAAATTCAGGTTTACATCATGACATGTGCAATTATCGATAAACTCTAAGTTTATTATGATATGGGTTTCTATATCAATAAACATCCACTTTATGGTGGCATTCTTTTGTTTGTATAGTATAAATTGGAGAATGAAGCTGGTAGCTTTTCACATGCATATTATCATGCTACAAGTTATAGTAATAGAAGATATCAAATCTTTCTTTTATTTATAGTCTCAATATAATCAATCGCTTCGCATATACTTTGGAAACTGAATAAGTTTCTTTGAGACTTACCACAATACAATACCTTATTGGTAATCAATTATGTTTCTCCAAAATAATATAATTGGCTCTTAAAGTTGTACCATTATGGTCATGTCAAAATTATATGCAATATATGTTTCTTGCATTATTATTGTCCTTTAATAATCATATTGCCAAAATATTTTGGCGTACAATAGTACGTGACCAATGACCATTCATGCCATAATAATGACATTATTTTCTTATATCATCTCAACCCTCCTTCTAGAGGTGAGTGTGGTATATTCAATACCAATAGCATGTTCATATTCTTCCAATAATGAATATGTATTCATAAATCATATGTTGTCACATTCACACCATGAATGGATCATAATCATCTATATGTGCTGTATAATTTCTCATGTCAAATTGATGACATATATTACTTTCACAGAGTGAAGGAATATTTTGAGAATCCTTATTATTCTCAATATCACAATGATGACGATTATAATTTCGTCTATTGCCACGTCCATATCCATTGATACATTCACGGTAATAATTTTGTCTTCTTTCAGACTTATTACATAGTGCTATCATATTTTCTGCGGGGATATGTAATTTTGTTATCCTTTTCAAATCCGTAAATGCGTCTGGCATTTGATTTGCTATTCTTTGCAAATGAATAATCTTTTGCACCTCTTTTTCACAAATAGAGGCACGCATTTTTCCACAAAATTTCCCGTTTGGTTTCACCACCAACTTCTCCCCCTAATTTTGTGAAAAGTGTCTCATCGAATTGACAGTCTGCAAATCGTGCAGTGAACAAATCCCCTGTCAATGTTTCGAGGTAGCGAATAATGGAGGGCGATTCAAACCCAACATATATTCCCAACCTTCTTTGCAGACCCATTTTGGTACGATATGGCGGTGCTACAGGCACATATACTGCACATCCAAAAATTCTTAAAAGGGATATAATAGGTTCATGACCCAAAACTAATTTTAAATGGAAATATTTGTGATAATTTATCAGTCTGAGACGAGCTAGCATTGCTGCATGCAAAATGGCGTGACCCCAAACCTAAGTGGGCAGCCTCGTCTCATGAGTAATGGTCTTGCTATCAATTGCAGACGTTTAATTAAAGACTCTCCAAGACCATTTTGAGTGTGAACATGAGCTACAGGATGTTCCACTTTTATCTCAATTGACAAGCAATAATCATTAAATGCTTGGGATGAAAACTCAGCAGTATTATCTAGTCTAATAGACTTAATTAAATTATCGGAAAATTGTGCCCGTATCCGAATTATTTGTGCCACTAATTTTGCAAACGCAAGGTTGCGAGATGACAATATGCACACATGAGACCATCTTGAAGATGCGTCTATTAAGACCATAAAATATCTAAACGACCCACTAGGTGGGTGAATAGGTCCACAAATGTCCCCTTGTATACGTTTCAAAACGCAGGTGACTCAATTCCAACCTTTGTTGGTGATGGTCTAATAATTAACTTGCCTTGATAACAAGAAGTGCAAGAAAATTCATTATTTAAAAGAATCTTTAAATTCTTTAATGGATGCCCATTTGAGTGTTCTATAATCCATCTCATCATAATTGATCCAAGATGTCCCATTCGATCATGCCAAAGTACGAAAGTATTGGAATCAGTAACCTTTTGGTTTACGGTAGAATGTGCCTCAATTGCACTAATTCTTGTCCAATACAGGCCACAAGATAAAGATGGGAACTTCTCAATAACCCTCTTTTGGCCAGAGACATTCTTTGTAATGATGAGATATTCAAGATTATTCTCATCTATTGTCTCAATATGATATCCATTTTGAATGATATCTTAAAAACTCAACAAGTTCCTCTTAGACTTGGAGGAGAACTTTGCATTCTCTATGATAAATATTGTCCTTTAGGCAGAGTTATAGTTGCTCTTCCGGAGCCTTCAATCAATTTACTACTACCAGAAATTGTAGTAACATCTGCCTTACACATACTTAAATGAGAAAATATTTCTTCTCTTTGAATATCGTATGTGTGGTACATGAATCAATTAAACAAATAATTTAAAATAATATACATAGTCATGCCTTAAGTACTGATTCACAATGACAACTTGCAATACATTCAAAGTTCAAAACGTGTTCATGTATTGTTAATTGACACCAAATATAGTTCTATACATGTATATGTCTAAATGTGTCAATAAGAATTTTTACAATATTGCATATAATTTTGCAAAGTTCTAAGACAAATATGATTTTAGTTACAGCTTAGACAGTGCAACAATTCCATGTGAAAAATAAATGTGCCATAATGTAGACTACACAAATAAATGCCATGAGTACAAAAACTGTTGAATATACACAAGCACAATACTTATAATTGTAAGCAATATAGTAAGGAAACAATTTGTAGTATTATAGTATAATGTCTTTGAAGAACGCAAAAATCACTGTACTATTAAGATTACGACACTAGTTACTCATTGTGTACAATATTTTGCTATATGTACTGTTTTTGTCTAACATTTAACAAAGTCTAATGTTTTGATAAACGAATAAATTCTAGCTAGCACAGAACATTGACTTATGAAATAATCACACTAAAGCATATAGATAGTATGTGTAATCTAAAGTTATATATTTTAAAACCATAATACAGATTATTTGTCAAGTTGATAAAACTCTTAAGGTACATATCGATATTTGATCATTGATTAAATTGTTTTAATATTAATTTTAAAACAAAAATTAGGAGGAGAAAAAATACCTTAATTTTCTCAAAGAGATTCTTGAGATAGTAGAGCTTCATGCTGATAACGTATTACAAAACTTAGCTCAAAGTAATAAACAAAAAGATAGACAACAAAGTAGAGAGAAAGAGAGAAGAGAATATATTTCTTCCATGTATCCAAGTGTATTACAAAATGAGTTTTCATCCTCTATTTATAGTACAACATATAGGTATACCAAAAGAATTTCATAAGTATGTCATTAAGTATTTGAGATCATGGAGGAAGATCATGGGTGAATTATGAAGGTATGAGAGTTACAACAATAATGGTGAAAAGTAGTGGGGATTATCTACATAATGAAGAAGAGTAGTGGGAGTAACTTCTTTAGGAGTTATAGACATCCACTACAAAATATAATATTTCATAACAGTTTTCAAATTCTTTTTGCAAAGACTTTTCCGGTCGCCTCAAACAAACAATTATCAGTAACATTTTAGTGGAAATATCAAGGTATATCAGTGGACAGTGTTATATGATAGATAATTTTCAAGACAATTGTTTAGTCCAGGTTAACAAAAGAGTTTTATTTTATTTTTATTAATAATTATCAAGGGTTTTATTTTTTTATACTTAATATATAAATAAAAATAAACATTATATATATATATATATATATATATATATATATATATATATAATATACTTAACGGGCTAACATATTAGCCGTTAAGAAAATTGAATAATTCGCCCTAAACCGATAAGCCGTTAATAAAAAAAATTTATCCGTTCCCCGTCCGTTAAGCCGTTAAGCCGTTACCAGTAAGCCATTAAGCTTCGGTTCGGATCGGTTTTCGGTTTCGGATAGGTTTTGAACACCCCTAACCGCTTTTCAACTACTCTTTTTTTCGTCATAATAAACTCTCTATGCTTTCTGCAGCCGCTGCTTGGCATTCGGAAGTGGTCCCAAATTTGTCGATATGGATCAGGCGTTTGAGCGCGAAGTTCCCGTGCCGCGTTTGGTATTGGACCGTCCTAGCTAAGGAGCGCTGGTTGGCCATGAATCATGGTGAGGTTCCTTTACCACATGTGCTTTGCATTTCGTGTTCCTTCTGAGCCTTAGCGAAAACGTATCGCGGTTATTGTGTTGTTGCATGTCTTGGCGAGAATATGCAGATGAGGCCGCCCCCTAATGGTGAAGCAGAGGCCTTGGAACCTAGTATGAACAAGAAGAGGAAAATCAAGGCAACTGTTGCCCGACCTGATGGGACTGCTGCTCTAACCTCCAGGTTGAATCCTGATATCGAAAGGGAGGATGATGATGGAAGTCTGCTGAGGAGGAGAACAAGGTCCAGTGCAAGATTTGCAAGCGCCTCGATCAGAGGATGCTGAGTCTGGAACGGCTGGCTCCGGCCGGGCTGGTGAGCCGAGGGTCCTTGAAGAGGACGCTGATGCTAGGAGGACCATTGGCGTTGATCCTGAGGGATCGAAGCTGGGGGCCTTCTAGGAACGTGCGTTGCCACTTGGAGAAATCGGCGAATTGAACAACTTTATTTCAAACTTTCCGATTTTATCAGGGGAGATGAGGGATGCCAAAAAGATGATCGGTGCCACAACTGTGACTCCTCCAAAGGGGGAGATTTGATTGCCAACATTTTTGATGGCGTAATCGATAGGGTTGATCTCAATATTTCTAGCGTCGTTAAAGTCGCGGAGAAGTCCATGCCGTAGGTGATAGTTTTCCCTCGCGTGTTTTGTTTTCGTTCTCACACATTGTTTGTCGTCTTTCTAACTTTCCCATTATGCCGCAGTGTAAGGAGATGTATGACCATGCCATTCTTCGGATCCGCAGGGAAATTTTTTGCCACGAAAAGGAGCATAAGAAAATTGCTTCGAAGCTACAGGACTCGGAGGCTCTGTGACGACCCGACCGGTCGATTTTGGAATTTATGCCCCGATCCCCCATTAACTACTTCCCCTAAGTTTATTTCTGCTATTTTGGTTTGCCTGGACGTTCGGTGCTGAGTTTCGTAGAGTTTTGGGACACTTAGTCCCTAAATAATAGCTTATGTATTGGAAAGTGGTCCATGGTTAGAACAGTGTGCAAACTACCTTGAAATGGAAATCCTATTGTTCTGTTAGCTCCTTTAGGTAATTTCGGGGTTGGGAGCGTGTTCGGAATGTATTTTGGAAGTCTGTAGCTCATTTAGGCTTGAAATGCCGAAATTTGAATTTTTGAAGTTATCGGTCCGATAGTGAATTTTTTATCCAAGGATCGGAATGGAATTCCGGAAGTTGAAATAGCTCTGTCATGTAATTTAGAATGTGTGTACAAAATTTCAGGTCATTCAGACGTATTTTGGTTAAATTTTAATCGAAAGCGTGTTTTGTTGAAATTTGAAGTTCTTAGACTAAAATCCTTGTTTAATTCAAGTTTTCGACATTGGTTTAGGTGGTTTAAGGATTGGTACAAGTTTGAATGATGTTATGGGATATGTCTGTAGGTTTGGTTGAGGTCCCAGATGCATCGGGTGCGTTTCTCATGCTCAACGGAGCATTTTGGAGTTATGATATTGCAGAAAAATCCTTCAGCAATTGCAGGTCCCACATCCTTCTTCGCGTTCGCGTAGCTTGACTTACTTCTTATTCGCGTTCGTGGCCCCTCTCACGCGTTCGAGTAGTGTAGTCCTGGAGGGAGGCCAGTTCCTTATACGTGTTCGCATACCCAACCCGCGTTCGGGTAGCCTCACCTATTTCGCCATTGTGTTCGTGTACGCTGCTTCGCGTTCGCATAGAGCAGCTCCTGGACTTTAAAATTTTCCTTCATCGTATTTGCTTTACTGGCGTCGCGTTCGCGAAGCTTCATGTCCCCAGGCCTTCGCATTCGCAATCTACCCATCGCGATCGCGAAGGGTAATTTTGGCATCTTTAAATTGGGTAACAATTATCTACTCTTTTATGCTTAAATCCCACTAATCTAATCACGAATTCATCTTTACTTTTGGATTTTTGAATGAAAAATTGGTAAAACTTCATAGACCAAACTATTGAGTTTTGAGTGGGTGTTTGACCTCCGATTTGGGAGATTTTTATATGGTTAGACTCGTGAGAGTACGAGTGTTCTGAAAATATGAAAATGATTCGATTCCGAGATGTTGGCCTGAAGGGTGTTTTGGTTATTTTACCTAAATTTTCGTCTTAGCTTTAAATTAAATAGTAGAATCAGTTGTTTGAGATGTTATTTATGATATGTAATTGAATTGGATAGATTTGGGCCATTTAGAGTCGGATACTAGTGGAAAAGACGTGGTTTCTTGTTGATTTCGTACCGGTTCGAGGTAAGTGATTTGTCTAACCTTGTGTGGGGGATATTTTCCCTCAGGATATGATATTTAGTAATTGAGTGCCTTGTACGTGAGGCGACGAGCGCTTACTTAAGCTAATTGTTGAAAAACCTCGTTTTTACTTATGATATTAAAGCTGAGTTTCCTTCATATTTGCCTTATTTTACTTGCAAATATAACCTGTGTTAGATTAGTAATTCATCCCATGTTGATGTCTAAGACTTATCCTTCAGTTCAAGTGCAGTGGAGAGGTCAGTCGATCGAGGCAGCCCCTTGGGAGTCTGAGTCGGACATGCAGAGTAGATATCCACACCTTTTTACCAGCCCAAGTACTTTTCTACGTCCGTCCGAGGACGAACATTTATTTTAGAGGTAAAGAATGAGACGACCCGATAGATCATCTAGAGCTTTAACCCTTAATTTTGTAATTCGAAACCTCAAATAGCTTCTTTTAACCTTCCTCGTTTTGCGTGCAATATCCGTATCTTTTCCGAAAGGCTTTCATGAGAAAAATTGATTAAAATGTGAAATCGTGCTTTAAACCCATTTGAGTTGACTTCGGTAGATATTTTGAGAATACAAACTCAGTTTCGCATTTTAATGATCTTGGTGGGTCCGTAGCGTGGCTTGGGACTTGGGCGTATGTCCGAAATCGAATTCGGAGGTCCCTAGCTTGATTTATTACAATTTGTGTAACATTTGAAATTTAAAGATTTAAAGAAATTCTAAGTTTAAAATAATGTTTGACTTTGTTGCTACCGGATCAAAATTTTGGTTCTCGGGCTTGGCATATGTTCATTAATGAAGCGGAGCTTTGCAACCACGCTTGGATTCATGATCGTAGGAATTATCAGAAAACGTATTAATTGACAATCAATTAACCGTCCCTTAGTTTTCACAGCCTAGATATACTGTAGAAGATGCGAATTTTTTCTATCTTCATAAACCCTAGCGATAAGGAACTGTTTTCTTCAGCTTTAATTGACAAAAATCTTTCCAATAAAAGGCCTTCCAGCATGGAGTTGAAGAGAGCAATGTCCCCAAAAACCTGCAATTTAACAACTGCAAGTATTAGAAGGCCACCAAAAATTTGACTTCGTGGATACAAAAGATTGAAGTTGTTGGGTTTAATACAAAAATTAAAGGATAAAAAAGTGAAATTGACTTTCAGCCTTTTATAAACTAACAAATGGGTCATATACAAGACATACATGCTATAAATAAAATTTTATTTAGGGTGAATGTTCATATTTAGAAAGATTCTAGACATTATTACTTGGTGACTAAGTTATTTTTCCATATAAATAAAGCGTTCTATTCCATTGTGATTCATCCCATATCAATAAGAATCCCCTCGCTCTTTCTACTTTTCTCTGCAATACTCTTCTTCTTTTATTATTTTATAACACGTTATCAGCACGAGACTCTAACCAATTGAGTAGAAGCTTTGGGATTGAGCATAATGATTGTTAATTGTTCTATGAACTTCCTTCATGATTAAATTCTGGATTTAAGGTAAATATTTTACTTTACTCTTTCAAATTCTTGATGTTCTATAATTTAATTTTAAATACAAGCAAAGACGATAAATTTTGGTTGCAACTCTAATGGAGTTTGAAAGACATTATAACCATTCAAAGTGGAAAAATTTCTATGTCTTGCCATGATCAAATTCAATTATGATTGTGGGCAAAGAATTAAAAACTCGTCCCATTAAATTTGCTCCATTCTCATTCCCTTTAGAGAATGTGATAGCAATATGTGATAAGTCTAAAAGAAGACAAAATTACTACTATGAATGTATCAATGGATGTGGACGTGGCAATAGACGAAGCACATATAGATTAGATGATTATGGTCCATTCATGATATGAATGTGACAATATCTAATTTATGAATACATATTCATTCTTGTAAGAATATGAACGCGCTAGTAGTAGTAAATATATCACACTCACCTCTAGAAAGAGGTTTGAGATAATATTAGAAAATAATATCATTATTATGGCATGAATGGTCATTGGTCACGTACTTATTATACCCAAAAATATTTTGGCAATGTGATTATTAAAGAACAAAAACATATCTTGCATATAATTTTGGTCATGACCATAATGGTATAACTTTCTCCTTGAAAGAGATATATGACCATATGGATGTTGATGAATACGTGGTAGTACAAATTTAATTGAGAACTTTGGAAGAGCCAACTATCACTATTTTGGAGAAACACAATTGATTACCAATAAGGTATTGTGTTGTAGTAAATCTCAAAGAAACTTATTCAGTTTTCAAAGTACACGCGAAAGTGATTGATTAAATTGAGACTATGAATAAAGAAAATTTTTAATATCTTCTATTACTACAACTTGTAGTAGGATAATATATATGTGAAAAGCTACCTGTTTTATTTTCTAATTTGTACTACACAAATAAAAGAATATCACACTAAAATGAATGTTTATTGAGATAAAAACTCATATCATAATAAACTTGAAGTTTATCGATAATGCACATGCCATATGTAAACCAAAAGTTTATCAATATTGATAATTTATCCAATTGGCATAATTAATTTAACTATGATATACAAAAATAATAGAGAATTTATATGGATAAATATTAAAGAACTAAAAACTTCTTTACGAATTCCCTTATATTGCTTGGGAAAAGAGCTATATATCCCCTTGTACTATATAAAAGAAGCCATATTTGGCCCATGTTATACTATTCATTTAAAAAAAGTACTTACCGTTTGTGCCCAAAAGCAAAAATATCCATCCACCGTCTATTCTACCATTTAAAAATAAAATATCCACTTGGCAACCTTTTATTAGAGGACTTAATGGGACCACCTATTTTTAATTAACCCCGACCCAGTTCATTTTATCCGACCAACCCGTGACCCAACCTTAAATCAATTAAACAAAACCCCCAAAAAAACAGATCGGTCCCCTCCACCTAATCCACCACCGCCTCCAGTTCCTCCACCAGCTCCGCCTCCAAACCCTCCACCTGCACTTCTACCACCACCAAAACCTAGACCACCACGTCCTCTCAAAAACACCATTTCTCTACTGTAAGTAAAACTCCAAACTCTTTCACAAACAAAGACTCAATCGTTACACAAATTCTTCCTTTGGGTATTCAAGAAAAAGCAAAAAGTTTCAATCTTTATACAAAAAATGGAGAACAACAATCAATCATCTTTCTGGCAATTCAGTTATCAACTCCGTTAACAAAACAGCAACTTAGCAAATCTCAGTTTAAACGATTCAAATTGGAGCAATAATTATATTTCAAGAAAACCTGAAGAAAGAAGAAATTTTGATATAAGAGTAGGTGGTGACAGCAACAACAATTCTTCAACTGTTAGTAATAATCCCAACAAGTATTGCTTATTGCTGCTACAAGATGAAGTAGTAGTAGTTGGAGAGCATAGAGCATAAAGAGAATAAAAAGCAGGAAAAATGAAGTGTAAATAAGGCGTCGCCAAGATTTGCAAACATCATATAGAAGTGAGGGGTGAAGATTGGAAAGACAAAGATGAGCTAAGTGGTCTAGAAAACCAGGAATCAAAACTGATGATTCAATATTATTGTTTTCTTGCTCATAATTTTCTTGAATTTTGATGCGCTATAAGGCATCTTCCATGGCTATAAATGAACTTCACAATCTTTTTAGCAACGACGGTTTTGGTCCAAATTTTGGTGGTGGTAGAGGTGAAGGTGGAGGGTGTGGAGGCGGTGGTGGACTAGGTGGAGGGGACCGATCTGTTTTGGGGGTTTTATTTAATTGATTTACGGGTGGGTCGGATAAAATGAACTGGGTCGGGTTAATTAAAAAAGAGAAAATTCATAAATCACTATCTTTTCGTGATAATTAGCTATTTATAGATATCATTTGCAATATTACGGATGGTAGATATTCCAGAGATTAAGTGAATGATTATTTGGGTTAATATTCTTTTTTCCAATCCAAAAAATAGAACCGATGGCATGAAGTTCCACTATACAGAACTAAAAAAAGCAGAAGAATTAACATAAATAGCCGCTCACCCCATACTTGAGCTAAAAATAGCCGATGAATATATAAGATATGTATAATTTATATATTACATGTGTATAATCTATATATATGGTTATAAAAAGTAAACAATTAATATTGCCGGTTATTTGTGAAAAATTTCTTTTTTTTAAAAAGCAGGAAAAATAACGCACGATCCCTAAAAAGTAGGTTTCGAAAATATAATTTTGCCTAGATAATTACTAATTAAGCAAGCTGCAGAAAATAGACGTTGAGATAAATGCAACTTCACGTTGGCGAGCTTTTCATCAGCCTAAATTAATCAAATTTAGAAAGCACCTATAGAAGTGGAGAAATACAAGAACTTAGCTGAAACTGATCTTTCTATAAAGTAACTAATAGTTCGTTTGGCCAAGTAGTAAAAATTAGTAAATTTTGAGAAGTGATTTTCTTCAAAAGTATTTTTCTCAAAAGTATTTTTGATGAGAAATAATTTATGTTTGGCTAATTAGTTTGAAAACATTTCTGAGCAGCAATTAGTATTTAGTCATGCTTTAAAAACTGCTTCTAAATGTATTTTTTTCAAAAGTGCTTTTCAAAAAAATATTTTTGGAAAAAAACTACTTTTTTATGCTTCTCCTTATAAGTACTTTTTGATCAAAAGTACTTTTGACAAAAAATACTTTTGGCCAAAAAAAGTTTGGCCAATCAGGCTATTAATATCAACTTTATATCTTTATATACTCCATTGATCGGGGATCTTTGGACTCTGCCACGTTTCATATTGGATGGTTGACATATTCAAAAATCAAGGAAACAATTATAAAAATGAAGGAGAGAATTGTATAGTTGTCAGTGTATATGAAAACATAGTACGTAAAACGTATGTACGGATAAATTTTTACTAATATTACTTGTTTATAATTGAGACAGCAAGGTCACGTGCTTGTGAATGGGAAATTTCTTGGTAATGTTATATATATATATATATTTTTTTTTTGGTGAATGTAATGTTATATTTCAATCAGTCGTGCTGTGAATCTTCTTTTATTTTGTCCTCATAAATCCTTGCAGATTTAGATCCTGACACATTATTATTGTTTTTATCGATAAAAAAGATTAAAAAGAAATTAAGACCCTGTTTGGCTAAGCTGCCATAATCTGTACTTCTTTCGATCTAAAATAAGTAATTTTTGATATTTTTTTTGTTGTCTAAAATAAGTAATTTTTTCAGATTCCAAGAGTGAATAAATTATTTTTTTCCTACCTTGTCCTTGGAGTAAATAGTATTGGAATATGTGTTAGGAGTGTTTATGTGTGATAGTAAATTTTAATATGGTTAATTTCATTGCTAATTAATGCTAAAAGGTGAATTTCTTAATCTATATGAAAATATCCAAAAAATCACTTATTTTGGACCGAAGTGAGTATTTTAAAAAGTACTTTTTTTAGAAGTACTTTTTCCTGAAGTACTTTTGAAAAAGCAGTTTGTACTTGGCAAATTCATTTAAAAAGTACTTTTTGCAATATTTGTTAAACAAATTGTGTTTGGCAAATCTTTCTAAAAAGTACTTTTGAGTATTAAATTACCGAAAAGGATAGTACCAATGCCTTAAAATTATTTTAAAGAGAAAAATGAAGTTTAAGTATTTATGTGTAATAAACTTTCATTATTTAATTTAATTTAAATATAAAGTAAACACATATAATAAAGATTTAACTCAATTTTACTATATTAATAAACAAACACAATAAAGATTTAACTCAGTTTTACATATATAGTTATTCTAATATTATCTAGTATAATTACTTATTGTTACACAATGATTTGAATAATCAAAATATGTCATTTCTCATGAATTAGAAGACTATTTCACAAATTACTATATACTACTCACCGTGAAATAATAAGTAAAGTCACTCACACATGATAATCTTTCTATAATTTTTATCTCTACTTCTACCACACAACACCTTCATATTAGTAGAAGATTTACCTTGCATTGCTAAAGAAATATCAGGAGACTCATCTCCTTCCTCTATCTTTGCAGTAATAGTATCTTCATAGCATAATAGAAGAAGAATATTGTTGGATGAAATTATGTATAGCCATGGTAGTTGTAACTATAGATTCTGAGTGACAAATTTGAAATATGACATTGAGCGTAAAATAAAAATAATTTTAAAGAGTAACTAATTATTAGCAACACACAATGTATAGTTTAAATTTTTTTAAAATTTAAATTAGAAAATAATTATTACCTAACCTAACAAACTTTGTCATAATTGCCTAGCGGCCTATTGTGAGACTGGCACTTGGATTAATGTGGATATTTTTTCTTCGTATTTTAATAATATATAGATAGATTATGTGATGAAATTATAAATTTATTACCTATTTGTAGGTAATTTTCACAAATTAAATTCGATAACTATTTTAAAGATTCGAGCACTAATACCCAATAATAGAAAAATTTATAAATAATTATTTGTAGGAAAATAATTGATAATCTAAAGAAAGCAGTAGATAATTTGTTTTAGTATGAAGAAAGAAGAAGTTAAATTGAAAAGTTATAAGACATTACACCAAAAAAAAAATCAAAAACAAAAAAATTTAATAAAGAATTTAAAAGTTACAACATGATTCATGTATATGATATCTTTAAATATAAGAGAATGATAAAAATAAAAAAATATGAAAAAGATTAAATTAGTAATGGATAATTTGAAAAGTATAAATTTTAAGGTGATGATAGTTTTGTCTTGAATAAATTAATTTTCTGCTTCTGCTTTTGCTTTTTGGAAGAAGCTAGAATTTTTTGCTTCTTCCCAAAAGCAGAAAATCTATTTCTGCTGTTGGCGAAAAGTACTTCTTTATTTATGCCAAACAACTTAAATTTTTTAAAAAGTACTCTTTTGACAGAAAAAAGTACTTTTGACCTCCCAAAAGCTTCGCCAAACAAGCTCTAAGAAAAAGTGGACCTTTTTTTTCTTTTTTTTTTCTTTTTGTTAAGTAAACTATTTTATTTACCAATAGCAAATATGTACATGTATAAAACAAAAGCAACTAGCTTTGGACATGGCCCAAACCAGAAAATCACTACTACTGCTATCTCGCTGTATTTTATTATATTCATTAATTTTTTTATCGTAATTTAATGTATCTCGTTATATTCTATGTATTTCATTATATTCAATGTCTTTTTTCTCTTTCTATTTCAATGTATCCCTCTGTATTCTATCTATTTAACTATATCCATTGCTCGCTATATGCCATGAATATATTCATATATTTTTTTAATTAATATAATTTATGTATTCAGATTAATTATATAATTTCTCTGAACAATGTTTTTGGGGTATTTTGCGGTTGAGAATCTTTTTTATAACTGAAAAAAATAAAATTTGTGTGTTATAATTGAGTTTGTTGAGTTATATTAGGAGTCTATTATGTTAATTGATTCACTTTTTTTTTAAAATTGTGTAAGACATTTCACGCCATGAATACAGTCGAATACAATAATCTGTCTAGCTGTAATCTCATATTTCGCTCCATGAATACGGTCGAATACACTCGAATACAACAACTGATTAACTGGATTTCTCTAATTTACGCCTATTTTTGCTACTGTATTCATGAATACAATAGCTTAAATACATCAAGTACATCTTATAACCACAGAAAAGGTATCTAAAATCCGTAATATAGCGAACGATATCTATAGATGGCTAATTACTAGTAAAAGATAATGTTTTATAAAAATTTATCGTAAAAATACCAAATACATATACAGACCATTAAACATGGCATAATTTTTCCTTTTGGCAATTTAACTCAGGCATTGTTCCATTTTGGCATTCTAACCCCATTTCATTTGTTCCACATTGACACAAAAAAATTTCTCCCGGGCAAAAATGCAGCGCGTGCAAATACCTAGCTACTAACCCCATCCCCATTGCCCCTTAATTTTTTTTTTGTAATTTCAAGTTATTATTTTTTCATTTTTCTGTCCACATATCGGGGGAAACTATTTTTTATATATTTTCAATAATAACTACGGTTCAACTAAACCCATAACTTTCGACGCAGAGTATAAATTTATATGTAAAAAATATCAAAATTATATAAAAAAAAGATATAAACCCATAATATTTAAAAATATATTGGGTTCTTTTGTTCCACTTTGACACAAAAACTTTTATCCCGGGTAAAAATGCAGCGTAGATAAATATCCAGCTGCTACCCCCACCCACCACCACCCCCAATTTTTTTTTTGTAATTTCAAATTATTTTTTTTTTTATTTTTCTGCCCCCCTCCTGGTGGAAAAATATTTATATATATATATTTTCAGTAATAACTATGTGTTCAACTGAACCCATAACTTTCGACGCAGAGTAAAAATTTTTATGTAAAAATTCATTAAAATTATAAAAATAGATTTAAACCCATAACTTTAAAAATATAATGGGTTCAATGTTAAAACTTCAAATTATCTCCTAGCTAGTGGAACAAGAAAGACATGGATGGTCAATAAAAAAAAGAGAAAAGAAATATAAAAAGAAAAAATCAAAGTCGAGTCTTATGTCATATTAAAATTAAATCCATAGGATTTAAATTCCGGATCCACCTCTACATTGAGAGTATGAAATTTGGCTTTAAAAATGGCTCTCACGCACCTACTAAAGTGAGGCAAATCATAATGAAATCTAGTCAGCTTTTGTGTCAAAGTGGAACAAAAGATGGGGTTGGAGGGCCAAAATAGAACAAGGTTGAGTTAAAGTGCCAAAATAAAAAGTTAGGCCAAGTTTAATGGGTTGTCTATGTATTTGGCCTTAAATAAATTTTAGTCCCTCCGTCATAATTTATATGTCATGGTTCGGATTTTGAGAGTCACACTTCTTAATTTTAACCATGAATTTGGATGTAAAATCTTAAAAATTAAGAAATAATTTATATATTTTAAAACTACCTAAAAATTGTTATAAGCCATACTATTTAACAATTAAAATATTTAAAAGACATATAAAAATTTTGATTAAGAAAAACTTATTTGACTCTGAACACCTTTGGTCCTTTACATAAAGGGAAACTTACAGAAATGTCACATATAAGTTTCAACTTATTAACCTCTAGCCAATAAATTTTAACTTACCAACATCTACCTAATATTCCAAAAATCGAAACAAACAAGAAATGTTTTTAATGGGTATAGTCGAAATTCATTAAAAACATATAGATAAGTCAATATACAAAATTTGAGGAAGATTTGAGGTGATTTGGACTGGTTTTGTATCAAAATTCATAATTAAATCGATGTCAAAAAATTCCTCTGTGACACATGTATCACGCATGTATCTCACACACAGATATACATGTGATACACAATTGATACAAATATGATACAGAGTGTGATACACAGTGTGATACACGTATTATTTTTTCATATTCAGTTTTTAGTTCGAATTTTCAATTCAAACCATCTCAACACTTCACCAAATCATCTCAAAACTGAGATTCAAGCTCCTTAAGATATACCCAATCTATTCTAATAGTACTCACTCAAAAGAAAGTAAAAATTGATATTTTTTTTGCTACAAATAGCTAATTGGCCATTTTGGCTAATATTAGTAATATTTTATCAGTTGACCAATTTTTGTAATGAGCTAATTCTAAATGAACATATCTAGTAATTTCCTTTACATAAATTGGAATAGAGTAAACTTGATGGACCACACTTGCATAATTGGAGATTAAGTATCTCAAACAAAATTTTAATAACGTTTCCAGAGTTAAATGTTTTTTTAATATATGATATGAACCAATCATCTAATCATTTTTTGCACCATCATTTACTACCTTATCTCAAAATCAATATTTATCATGGAAATTTATTTGTAATTACTTTCTTAGATGAACAATTTTTGTAAGTACTTTTTTAACATCGTCAATAAAAACGTGATAGGGAGAAAATAAAACAAACATTAGTGACATGCGATAAAAGCAGAAAAAACATGCCCAATGCTACACCGTTGCACGAGCTTTTGCCTAATTTGGTGCTGCTCTTTCTTCTTTCAACTTTAAAAAAAAATAATTAGTGTAATTAGTTATTAATAATTTAAACAAATTAAGAATGAGTACCTTAATTATACAGGTCTATAAATTCAGCATTTCATTAAGAGTGGAAAGCACCATTAAGACACTCTTAAATATTCTACTCTTCGATTATCTCTAAACCAAGTTTAATTTGTGTAAACATGGCAGCAGGAGGACGTCTACCACTCAGCCTCACTTTTTTCTTAATTGCGCTCTTTGTTACAACTAATGGTTCATAACATTACTATATATATTTTCTCTCGTTTTTAAAAAAATTAAATACTTGTATGCATGTGTATAATTCTAATATTTGTTGTGTTTACTATGTGCAGTTAATTTCAATTCTAATATTTGTTGTGTTTACTATGTGCAGTTAATTTCACTTGGTTACAAGTAGGGGTGTTCAAAACCGATCCGAAACCGAAAATCGAACCGAACCGAAGCTTAATGGCTTAATGGTAACGGCTATACGGCTTAACGGACGGAGAACGGATTGAATTTTTTTTATTAACGGCTTAGCGGTTTGGGGGCGGATTATTCAATTTTCTTAACGGGTAATCCGTTAAGCCATTAAGAATATAAATATATATAATTTATTTTTACTTACATAATTATATATATGAAATATAAAAATAAAAAACCTTAAAATGAATAAGTATAAGTGTATAAAACTATAATACAAATAAATTAGAAAAACAAAACCCCCCACCGTCACTTCTGTACTCTATAGTCTATACAGATAGCAAATAAAAGTTATTTGGTGTGCTGCGTCCTAGTTGGTGACCTCTTAAGAAGTTCACCAATATACTGATCAACAAATTGTCAAAGCTATGAGCTTGATATTTCAGTATAGTGTGCGGACAGAATATATTTGAGCCCTTAGGTATTAAATCGATAAACCGCCCATTAACCGCCCGATAAGAGCTAACACGGTACCAATCCGCCCGATATCTTATCGGGTGGCTAACGGATGAATACGTTTAAAAACCGATAACCAATAAGCCAAACCGTTAAAGTAAAAAGCCGCCCAATCCGCCCAATGAACACCCCTAGTTACAAGAAGTACCCCAGGAGATTATAGTGGTCACAATCACTCTCTGTGTTGGTAAACAAGTTGCAGTCCAAAGGGATGACGATGGAACAAGAAGATCCATCCATTCTCACCTCAACCCGGGTAAATCCCTTGTCGAATATCTTCTCCTCCTCATGGTCGACGTCTGAATCGGATTCAGAATCATCTACGATCACACCTCTTCCCCCCCACCCCCACCCTTGGTAGAGGAAGGAATGTCGACTGACTCAAATGTCGACGGATCATTCCTCGGCACGACTATGACAACCTATGGTAAATAAGCAATCTCAACATCAGGAACCGAAATATGGGAGTCCAAAGTCACGTCGATTTCAGGCACGGGCATGGCCGGATCGGGCTCACCACCTGTTGATCTCTCGCCCCTTGCTACCTCGCCACCAACCTCTACTCCCCGCCTTTTCAATGGAACCGCTTCCTCATCGCTCCACGATGACGCATCCACTAAATGTAGTAAAGAAGAAGTCATGTCCCCGTTGATAGGGCAGTCGCTCGACGGCCAGGCCTATGCAGAGCTGGAACTTCAAAAGAAGCAGCGGTCCACACAGACTCACATGTAGTCATAGCATTTAGAGACATGGTCGCAGTACCCGACTGACGAAAAGCGGGGGTGGAAGCTTTTGCCTTCTTCGGAGCCTTTCGACCTAAAAGCAGGTCGAGGTAATTGGAAATCAGAACTGGACTCACCGTTTGAAGAAGTTTGGGGTCCAAACTTCTTGTTTAATAACGACCACTCACGGATCCCCACTCTATGGGGCAAAACCCGAGCCACCCAATCGCGAATATCGGTGACTAACATAAGAAGCTCCTTCTCGGCTGCAACATAAAAGAACGATTAGGTAACCAAAGAAAGACATCAAATGACTAGTCAATAAAATAACTCATGGGCGAAGTTCTACTCCTCGGGAAACCCAACAGGGTTCGCTACCACGTGCTCGGTTTTGATGAAGAAAAAGTCAACCCAAAACCTACGATTGGTCTTAGTGTCCATTTTCACCCCCAGTCTTTTGGCCCCTCGGTGACGAAGGTGTATCATTGTTCCCGATGAAAGCTCGGAGTGAAAAGAATAGCAAATGGCGGATAGAGATTCTCTAGTCGGCCAGCTCCGCGTAATTTATCAACATAATAAAGAGTTTGTAAATATAGGGAGAGAGCTAGGCCAGATAGATGTTGTAGTAGCGGCAGAATTCCTCGGCTAACGGGGGAAGAGGAAGAGAGTAGCCCACTCGAAGTAGGTATATTTAAAATACGAAGTACCCTAGACGATAAATATGTACCACATTGTTCCCTGCCGGAACCAGGTCAACGTGACAGGGATGTTATACTTGGAACTAAGCTCACAAAGATGGGCCATTCCCATATCAGATTTTACAGGCACAGGCTTACCAGTAGGAGGCTTAGAGAAGTCCAACCTGGCCTTGTCACTACGAGGGACAATCTCTTCTAATGTGGGAAAGCTATCATCTTCTACAACAGCCTCTCCTTTATCGTGAACGAGCATGGCCATTGATATTGGAGGAGGTCTGAGAATATCAACTCCCACTTCCAACCGAGAGGTTGTGAGTTCGAGCCTCCCCAAGAGCAAAGGTGGGTAGTTCTTGGAGGGAAGGATGCCGAGGGTCTATTTGGAAACAGCCTCTCTACCCCAGGGTAGGGGTAAAGTCTGCGTACATACTACCCTCCCCAGACCCCACTAAGCGGGATTATACTAGGTTAGTACTTTTTTACTTTTTTGAAGATGCACTAGCCAAAAGTGAAGAAGATATGATGATCGTGAAAGTTGCAGGAAATATGGACACAGGAAGAAGAAAAATCAAAGTGCGGGATTGAGAAATCAGAGTGTAAAGTTCTCTCCAAAGAATCTCCCCGTCTTATTCATAGAAAACCACGACGCTCGAATCGATCGAATCGATGCAAACAACCGTCAGTAGTACTAGAACTGAAATGGCAGAAGCAGAAGGAACTTGGTTAATTTCACTTGCACGTAATAACTTGTTTAACCCGATGTTCCACTGATAGTGATTGCAGTGATGGTTGGCTTTGTACGGATTGTGTACCTTCCAAGTATTCGGGATATTGGAATGCGCGATGCCATAATTGTTTCCAAATAGACCCCCGGCATCCTTCCCTCCAAGAACTTATCACTTTGCTCTTGGAGAGACTCGAACTCACAACCTCTTGGTTGGAAGTGGGGGTTGCTTAGGAAATATACAACTAATACTTAATCCCACACTAGTTGGGTTTGACTATTAGAATCCTCAATATCTATTTTGCTCATTTGAAACAATTTCAATAAATATGTAGGTCGTTATTATAGGTCCATACTTGGAACTAAAAATTAGCCAACCATACGTAGATCGTTATGTACGATTTGCGGCAAATAGATCATGTTAAATGCTTGTATGTCTCCTTTGAATTTGAGCATTCCTCGTAATTTGTATTGTTGTTTCTACGCTACCAAAAACAACCTCAGGGATTCCATTGGGTTTGATGTTTTTGTTGTTGTTTCTACATGTCTTTTAATTATGAAGGCTAGCAGTTTGGCTTGTTACTGTCACCTACAGTGTTATTTATCATGAAATGCATGGTTCACAATCACTGTCCAATTTATTTTTTCTATTTTGGTTCAAAATAAGTGTTCAGTTATGTAATCAAGAAAAAATTCAATTTGTTTTACAAAATAACCCCTATGTACATATTCCTAAAGAGTTTTCTTACTCCTCACATTAAATATTTAATTAGAGGTAGTTTAATCATAGTAATTATTTTTGTATAAAATTTAGTATATTCTTAATGGGTATATGAAAAGTAAATTGGACACTTATTGTGAACCTAAGGAAGTAGCTTCTAAATCTTGCTTGTTGGGATTCATCACAAAGAGTTAAACTCTATTTACTCAAATAGAGTGCTCGAGTTCGACTTAAGGTTTTCACTATGATGTCATTATTGCTATGGATTTTGATGATATGTGAGGTGAAGCTAAGATTTCAACTGACGATTTTAAAAGCAATTAATTGAATTTTAAATTTAATATTTGTACATATTTAATAAATAAAAAATGTAATACAAATATACTATTTGAGCCCCATTCGACCCTTAATCTAGTGTACCTAACAGTAACGCATAGTTACATTTTTTATTCTTTACACCTTTTTATTTTCACAAAATCATACATATATTGTTTAAAGTCTGAGGTACTTTACTATTCTTGAAATGGACATGTTGAGAATGCCAGAGCCACTCATTGTATCTGTTTAAAAAATAAAGCATTCCGATTACCTTTCTATTTTTTGTATAATTAAGATATTCAAAATTTAATATTTACCATTTCCAAACCAGTTTCGGAATTCAGAGACGGTGCCCAGATATGAAGAAAAATACAGTAGTATTTTCATCAATGGGATATTGATAAAGTCTTTCTTGTCAAAGACAAAAACCACCTCTATCTTACACTACATTACAAGTTGCAGCAAAACAATTCACCCCTTGGGTGGAGATTCAGGCACAAGTACTTCCCCATGTAGAAATCATTAGGATGAGGCAGACGTACGTTCATGTTATTCCCCCAAGTATGTACCGAGTAACTCTACCCACTAGGCGAGCTAAAACATAGTATACCCTTTCATTGGTCATTTGAAGTTCCAGTAGCTCAAGAGACTTTGACTATCAAGCTGATCCATCAGCCATAAAACATCTAGCATTGGACACAACTGAAGCAGTATGTTTCTGCTATGCCATAACCAAAATTTTTTATCAACACATCTACTTTCTGGTGTTAATATAGGATGAAAACAGAAAATTTGTCTAAAGGAGAGGGAACAATTCTTTAGTCATGGTAAGCATTGCCCAAGCTGTTACCATAAAGCCAAGCTATAGGATGGAAAAGGAAATTTTAATCTAAAGGAGACGAAACTGTTTTTTAATCTTAGTAAGCATCGTCCAATGCTCGTTAGATATTCTAAGAAGCCTCAATCATATAAAAATTTACTAATTAGCTAATGATCTGATCAAACATTTGTTGACAAATGGTCAAGGCTGTTTGAAACTATCTTATCTCATCAAGATTGGTCCACCAACATCAGAGATCCTTTATATAGGTTCTTGAGGGAGCTTCCACAAACAGTCTGCTTTTTATCAAATTAGCATCTTCACTGCGGTTGCTGAATTAGGATACTGCCAGTAATTAAATCTCAATTTCTAAAATCAGAAATCAACTTGGAAAAATTGGAAGAGATTGTAACATTTATCTTTTCCTTTAGTAAATAAAAATATTTTTTGATCAACAGAAGCACCTAAGACGTGCATTTTATGTACACAAAAATGATCACAGAACACACATATATAGTTAAAAGCCTATATCATCTGAAACGAGATGACAAAATCAAATTAGGTGAGTATATCTTTCAGAATTCCAAAATTTTATCTTGAACATGTAAACAAATTCCTTTGGCATATCATTGAGATGCCTGTAAAGTTTGAAAGAAAGTACTTTTACAATCTTTCTATGCAGCATGTAGATAGTAGAGTATAAATGTTTGCACAAACCATAGGAAAAGATTTGATCTGTAAGAAAACACGAAAAACATGAGATGCCCTTTACTTATAATGAATACTCACACCAGCAATCCTTACGGATAAATTGAAAAAGCTCCCGCAAGCTAGAAGCAACAACAAAAACAAACCCAGTCTATTCCCACAAGTGGGGTCTGGGGACGGTATCGTATACAAACACCTTACCCCTACCTTAAAAAACAGAGAGGTTGTTTCCAGTAGACCCTAGGCTCAGGGAAGATAAAGGGATGGACCAATGACAAACAAACCAATCGAAAAATCAAGCGAAAACACACAACTAACACTATTTAGTAAAATTAAAACCGAAGCGACGGAAACCACAAGTAATAGCAAAAGTCCAGAAAGGCGAAAATACATAAAGACACTAAATGGTGTACTAAAGCTACTGTAACCAAAACAAACAAAAAAAAGAAGACAAAGCTCGACTACCTAACCCTCTACCCCAATTCTCAACCACCACACTTTCCTATCCATGGTCATGTCATCAGTAAGCTGGAGCAACGCCATATCTTTCCTAATCACCTCTACCCAATACTTATTCGGCCTGCCTCTACCTCTCTGTTGGCCCTCCAATACCAACCTCTCACACCTCCTTACTGGTACACTTGTGTCTCTCTTCTTCACCTGTCCGAACCATCTTAGTCTCGCAAGCTGGAAGTAAAATACAAAACCCTTCAAAACCTTGTTTTAATGCTCCAGTGATTCGCTTTGCATTAAATAGTGAATGGTAAAATTCAAAATCTTGGGCACATAGTTCTCTTATCAAGCTCCACGGCAGTGCTTTAGCTCCAAAGAGTCATCAACTTTTTTGTAGTTGGGGGGGGGGGGTATAGTGTTCTTTGATAGACGTTTTCTTAAATCAAAAGTAGCAGTCAAGACCAGAAAATATTGTCAGTGAATCTTCCTAATTAGTTTTGATATTTGGACTGGTATGACTTCAGGTGAACCTCAACTTTTTTGTAGTGCTTAATACTGCAAAAAGCAGAGGTTCACCTGAAGTCATACCAGTCCAGATATCAAAACTAATTAGGAAGATTCACTGACAATATTTTCTGGTCTTGACTGCTACTTTTGATTTAAGAAAACGTCTATCAAAGAACACTATACCCCCCCCCCCCCAACCATATCGATCAATCAGCTAACCTCAATCCTATATTAGTAGGGGTCAGCTATATGAATCCATTGTATCAGTTACACTCAATACGTTTCTGCATGCTTAGATGGGAACATCCCAATGAATAGTATTCAAAAGAGTCATCGAATTCAAACTATCTTTACACCAGCTATCAACCTACTGCAACCCTCTGGCTATCAAAACCACAACCCTCCATCTTTATGCATGTTTTATACAAAGTTAAAACCATTTCAGAAAAGAATCCCTTTTCTCATCTTTTTATTTTGAGACGATTAGCAGAGAACACAGAAAGCTTAACTTGGATAAGAAAGAAAACAATATTATTCCAGTATAACCTTAGCAAAATTCAAGCATAATGCAGAAATATAAATGCTACATTTCCATCGAAACATACATCCCAGTCAAATTTCGAAATTCCAACTTTGAACACAAAACATCTCCAATCACACCAAATAATCAATTCGTCACAAAAAATAACATTCTTCTTCCTTCTTAACAACCAAAAAAAATACTACTATTACAGAATTGACATTTATCAATTTCATGTCCATTGAAACCTAAATTACAATCACATCAAATCTGAACAGAAAATCTCCAATAATACCAATTTACCCCAACAATAACATTTTTTTTCCTTCTTAAGAAAAAGTAGAAACAGAACTTACAAGTTAAAACAAATCAATGATGTTCAGAATAACTGGTACTTGCTTCTCCTCCATGATCCTGTTTAGAACAGCAATGATCCCCGTGACCATGATGATGACTCTTCTTAGATGGGTCATTTTCTTCGTCATCATCATCGCTATCGTCTTCATCAAAAGGCTTTTCTTTGTGGAAAATGCAACATTTTTTGGAACTTTTCTTGTTGAGGAATTCATTGTCCACTGTCCCTGATTTCCATGATACCCTCTTCTTTGGTTTCAGTTTCAATGTTAGGGTTTCGATTGGTTGCTGATGTACTTGTGATGATGATGATGACGAGGGTGCGGATTCTGATAAGTTTTCTAGGGTTAGGGTTATCGTCCCCGTTCCTGTCGCCGGCGGTGCAATTTGTCTCGTCCGTGTGGCCATTGTTCCGATTCTAGGCCCCTCTCTCTCTTCTTTTCCTTCCTAAGTCTTTGTTCTTTTACGGAGTACATAAAAATCTAAATAAATTAGTTCTAACTATAAAACTGATTTTCCTTGCTCGCCTATACTGTTTGTTTCGCACAATTACTATTAACATGTTGCTTGTTAGAATGTTGTTACAAGTCGTTTCATAATTATATAATATTATATTTTATATATTGTATTATATTATATTATATTATACTATGTCATTTGATAAATATAATGTTTGAATATATTGTATTGTTTGTCGTTGTTTTATAATATCATGAACCAGCAATATAAAGAAGAAATTTGAAATATTATAAAGAAAAATTATGATACGTGGTAAATTTATTATGTAAGCGGGTAGAGTAAATAATAAAATAAAATTACTTGATTAATAATGAAGGGTGAGATGAGAGAAAAGACAAGATAACGATGCAACCACACCAAATTGGTCGTTACATAAAGTGGCACATTTCGTTGTTACGTAACTATGGATTTAATGATACGATATAATAAAATTCAAGTAACAGTTAATTCAAACATCATATTTAAAATAATAATACGATATAATACAATAGGTAACAGGTAACGACCATCCAAACAAGCTTGATAATAGGTGAATTTAACTATAATCAGGCCTAAATAATCACCTTCTTGTATAGTTTTGATGATGAAAATCATAACAAAATACTCTTATTAGTGTTTTTCATGCTTTGCATATTTTATATGACCAAAGAAGGATATGGAGTACCTTTGGGATAAAAAAAGTGAAGAAAAAGAGGTCAACCGTAGAAGTTCGTCGAGTAAACCACGCAAACAGCTCAAAACCAGGCCTGAAGAATTAGAGAACTAGGCCTGCCACGGTTTCACCGCGACCGCAGCAGAACCGCGGTAAAATAGGGTTGCAGTCCAGCCCGGTCCAAAAGAAAAGAACATGCAATAGGAGACTGAAAAGGTAGCTGAGCCGGTTGAAGAGACAGTAACTGACATAGTAGCTGGAAGAAGAGACCTCCTGCACCCTTTCTACAAAGGTTGGCTAAGCATCAAAAGGAGGAGCAGTATAAAAAGTTCTATGAGATGCTCAAACAAATCCAGGTAAACATTCCATTGGTTGAAGCTTTAAAGGAGATGCCTGGATATGCGAAAATGATGAAGGACTTGATATCCCGGAAGTTTGACTTCCAAGACTTGGCCACAGTGACACTTATTCAGACCTGTAGTGAAGTGGTGACTAGACCTATTACTGAAAAGTTGTCTGATCTAGACAGCTTTACAATTCCTTGCACTATTGGTAATTTCACCTTTGCTAAGGCACTCTATGATTTATGGGCCAACATTAATCTAATTCCCCTGGCTATTTATAAGAGGTTGGGCATTGGGAGAGCCAGACCCACCTCTATGTTATTGCAGCTGGCCGATAGGACTGTGAAGCATCCATTTGGTATCCTTGATGATGTGCTTATTCAGGTGGGAAAATTTGTATGTCCTGTGGATTTTGTAATCTTGGACTGCAAAGTGGATGAAGAAATTCCATTAATATTAGGAAGACCATTCTTGGCCACGGGGTGGTACTTGATTGATTGTGAGACTGGGGAGCTCAAGATGGGGCTCAATGATGAAGAAATTACATTAATGTGCAGAAGTCTATGAGGCGACCAAACGAGTTCGCCAATTGCTCTTATTAATGTTGTGGATGTAATAGTGGAGTCTGATGATGAGGTGTTGATAATGGAGGACCCCCTTGCTGCATGTTTGATGAACTTAGATGAAGTGAATGGTGAGGATTTGGCAAAATGGGTTTTGGCATTGTAAAGTAGAGGGTTCTGGAAGAGAAATATTAATTTTGAGCCCTTATACTTAGAAAAGAGAGAGACTCCTCCAGCTAAGCCATCCATTGAAGAACCACCAAAGCTGGAGCTGAAGCCATTTCCAGCCCACCTCAGGTATGAGTTTCTAGGATCCAACTCCACATTACATGTTATTATGTCATCTAGTTTGTTAGATGTATAGGTTAAACAACTTTTACTGGTTCTGAAGGAGTGCAAAATTTTCATTTGGTGGACCATGGCAGACATCAAGGGGATCAGCCCCACTTACTGCATGTACAAGATTCTGCTGGAAGAAGGGCACAAACCTTCCAGGAAACACCAGAGGAGGCTGAACCCCAACATGAAGGAAATGGTGAAGAAGTTATAAAGTGGCTGGATGCGGGAATTATTTTCCCAATTTCTAACAGCATCTGGGTTGGCCCAGTGCAATGTGTTCCTAAAAAGGGTGGCATGACGGTTGTGAATAATGACAACAATGAATTAATCTCAACACGAACCGTCACAAGCTGGAGAATTTGTATGGATTATCGGAAGTTGAATCTAGCCACCCGGAAAGACCACTTCCCACTTCCCTTCATTGATCAGATACTGGATAGATTGGCAGTGAGGTCACACTTTTTTTCTGGATGGTTACTCAGGGTACAACTATTTCTCAATTGCACCAGAGGACAAAGAAAAGACCCCATTCACCTACCCATATGGCATTTATGCTTTCAAGAGGATGCCCTTTGGTCATTGAAATGCACCCGCCACATTCCAACGGTGCATGATAGCCATATTCACTGACAGGGTAGAGGATATAATGGAGGTGTTCATGGATGACTTCTCAGTGGTGGGGAATTCATTTGAGGAGTGCCTAATAAATGTGACACGTGTGCTGAAACGGTGCATCGAGACTAACTTGGTTCTGAATTGGGAGAAGTGTCATTTCATGGTATAAGAAGGAATAGTCTTGGGGCACGGGGCACCGGGTATCAAGCAAGGGAATAGAGTTAGATCGAGCAAAGGTTGATGTAATAGCAAAGCTCCCTCCACCAGCTTCAGTCAAAGCCATAAGAAGTTTTCTTGGACATGTTGATTTCTACCGGAGGTTCATAAAAGACTTAATCCAAAATTGCCAACCCTCTCTATAAGTTGTTAGAGAAAGATCACCAGTTCGTATTTTCTGATGATTGCAGGGTAGCGTTTGAGGAGTTGAAACAGAGGCTGGTCACAGCACCCATCATTGTTGCCCCCAACTGGGAGAAACCATTTGAATTAATGTGTGATGCTAGTGACTACAAAGTGGGGGCAGTGCTGGGCCAGCAGAAGGAAAAATTACTGCACCCAATCTAATATATATATATATATATATATATATATATATATATATATATATATACACACACACACACACACATACATATTCTATAATTAGCTATAAAAAAAAAACTACCCATTCAAATTAGGGAGTAGTTTCATGTTGGAGTTTTGCAAATCTATATATAATAAAAGGAGAGGCAAAAGTATATTATTAAGACAAGTGGCATAATCACAAAAATCCAAGTGGCATTGTTAAGACAAAATAAACTACTTTTTTAACTAATTTTTTTTTAAATTTTGAATTAATTAGTTACTCCTTTTGACTTAATAAATATAAATATATTATAATTAGATATATTAAAAACAATAATATAAAAAATATTACCCTTTCAAATTGGGGAGTACTTTATAGTTGGTGTTTTAAAGTTATTTTAAAATTTTAAAAATGAAAAATAATAAAAAATTAAATTAAATATTAATTAAAACCTACCTATTCAAGTTGGGGAATATTTTTAATTTGGAGTTTAAAATTATTTTATAAAAAACGAAAAATAAGGAAACTAAAATTGCCAATTCAAATTGGGGTATGCTTTCAAGTTGGAGTTTTAAAATTATTTTAAAGTAAAAACGGAAATAGAAAAACAAAAATAGCCAATTTAAATTGAGGAGTAATTCTTTTCTAATATAGTAGTCTCTCTCTAAATATCTAAAATAAATATCCGTTCAAATTAGGGAGTAATTTATAGTTGGTGTTTTAAAGTTATTTTAAAATATAAAAAAATTAAATTAGCTACAATAAAAAAGAAAACTATTAATTAAAAAAAACTATCGATTCAAGTTGTGGAATAGTTTCAATTTATAATTTTAAAATTATTTTAAAATAAAAAACTAAATAAAAATAAAAAAATTGTCATTTCAAATCGGGGTATGGTTTCAATTTGGAGTTTTAAAATTATTTTAAAATAAAAAATAAAAATTGCCAATTTAAATTGAGGAGTGATTCCTTTCTAATATAGTAGTCTCTCTCTCTCTATATATATATATATATATATACACACACACACATACATATTCTATAATTAGATATAATAAAAAAACTACCCATTCAAATTACAAATCTATATATAATAAAAGGAGAGGCAAAATCATATTATTAAGACAAGTGGCATAATCACAAAAAACCAAGTGGCATTGCTAAGACAAAATAAACTACCTTTTTAACTAAAAAGCTTTTTAAACTTTTGAATAAATTAGTTACTCCTTTTGAATTAATAAATATAAATATATTATAATTAGATATATTAAAACCAAAAATATAAAAAAAATAACTACCCATTCAAATTGTGGAGTAGTTAATAGTTGGTGTTTTAAAGTTATTTTAAAATTTTAAAAAATGAAAAATAATAAAAAATTAAATTATATATTAATTAAAAAAACCTACCTATTCAAGTTGGGGAATAGTTTTAGTTTGGAGTTTTAAAATTATTTTATAAAAAACGAAAATAAGGAAATTAAAAATTGCCAATTCAAATTGGGGTATGCTTTCAATTTGGAGTTTTAAAATTATTTTAAAATAAAAACGGAAATGGAAAAATAAAAATAGCCAATTTAAATTGAGGAGTAGTTCTTTTCTAATATAGTAGTCTCGCTCTAAATATCTAAAATAACTACCCGTTCAAATTAGGGAGTAATTTATAGTTGGTGTTCTAAAGTTATTTTAAAATATAAAAAAATTAAATTAGCTACAATAAAAAAGGAAACTATTAATTAAAAAAAACTACCGATTCAAGTTGCGGAATAGTTTCAATTTAGAATTTTAAAATTATTTTAAAATAAAAAACTAAATAAAGAAATTAAAAATTCCCAATTCGAATCGGGGTATGGTTTCAATTTGGAGTTTTAAATTATTTTAAAATAAAAAATGAAAATAGAGAAATAAAAATTGCCAATTTAAATTGAGGAGTGGTTTCTTTCTAATATAGTTGTCTCTCTCTCTCTCTTTATCTCTCTCTCTCTATATATACACACACATACATATTTTGTAATTATCTATAATAAAAAAACTACCCATTCAAATTAGGAAGTAGTTTCATGTTGGAGTTTTACAAATATTGTAGAATGAAATAAAACAAAATAAAATGGCTATAATAAAAAATGAAAACATATAATAAAAAATATCAATTCAAATTGAGGAGTAGTTTCAAGTTGGAGTTTTAAAATTATTTTAACATAAAAAAACAGTGATCTGGAATTTTTCAAAAACAGTCAACAATCGATTGTCTATGTCTAACAATCGATTGTCGTTAGACAGTGTAATCTGGAATTTTTCAAAAATCATCCACAATCGATTGTCTATGTCTAACAATCGATTGTCGTTAGACAGTAATCTGGAATTTTTCAAAAATCATCCACAATCGATTGTCTATGTCTAACAATAGATTGTCGTTAGACTGTAATCTGGAATTTTTCAAAAATCATCCACAATCGATTGTCTATGTCTAACAATCGATTGTCGTTATACAGTGAGGTCTGGAATTTTTCAAAAATAACCAACAATCGATTGTCTTAAGACAGTGATCTGTTTTTCAAAAATAGCAAATAATCGATTGTCTATGTCTAACAATCGATTGTCTTAAGACAGTGATCTGAAGTTTTTCAAAAATAGCAAATAATCGATTGTCTATGTTCAACAATCGATTGTCAATGTCCAACAATCGATTGTTTGTGTTTAACAATCGATTGTTTGAAGAAAATGCTTAAACTGAAATTTTCAAACTGCAAAGTAATCAATTATGGATAACATATCTGATTTTGTTAGTCAACTGTTAGCAGCAGATTTTGAAAATATTATGTGACACAAACGAATTGAACTTATTTATTCTTATGTTCGTGTATTTCTTTTATATGTCAAACCATGGGAAGTAAATTGATTGAAGGCTCCGGAAGAGCAAATGTAACTCTGCCCAAAGGCATGACGTTTATCTTAGAGAATGCAATATTCTCCTCCAAGTCCAAGAAGAACTTGTTGAGTTTTAAAGATATCATATTGAGACAATAGATGAGAATAATCTTGAATTCTTCATGAAAACGAGGCTGCCCATTTCGGTTTGGGTTCACGCCATTTTGCATGCAGCAATGCTAGTTCGTCGGCTGCCCACTTTGGTTTGGGTTCATGCCATTTTGCATGCAGCATTTTAGTTTGTCGGCTGCCCACTTCTGTTTGGGGTCACGCCATTTTGCATACAGCAATGCTAGTTCGTCTCTGACTGACGAATTGACACAAATATTCCCCGTTGCAATTGGTTTTGGGTCATGGACCCAATATATCCCATTTAAGAATTTTTGGATGCGCAGTATATGTGCCTTTAGCACCGCCATCCCGCACCAAAATGGGTCTGCAAAGAAGGTTAGGAATATATGTTGGGTTTGAATCGCCCTCCATCATTCGCTACCTCGAAACATTGACAGGCGACTTGTTTACTGCACGATTTGCAGACTGTCGATTTGATGAGTCACTTTTCCCAAAATTAGGGGGAGAAGTTGGTGAAACCAAACGGGAAATTTTGTGAAAAAATGCATCATTATCTCATCTTGATCCACATACCTCTATTTACGAGAAAGAGGCACAAAAGATTATCCATTCGCAAAGAATAGCAAATCAAATGCCTGGCGCATTTATAGATTTGAAAAGGATAACAAAATCACATATCCTCGAAGTGAATGTGACAACATTTGATTCACGAATACATATTCATTATTGGAAGAATATGAACATGAAATTGGTATTAAATATACCACACTCACCCCTAGAAGGAGGTTTGAGATGATATATGGCATGAATGATCGTTGGTCACGTACCTATTGTACGCCAAAGTATTTTGGAAATATGACTATTAAAGGAGAACGATAATGCAAGAAACATATCTTGCATATAAGTTTGACATGACCATAATGGTATAACTTTCTCTTTAAGAAAGATATTCACCACATGGATGTTGATGAATCTGTGGTAGTACAAAATTAATTGAGAGCTCTAGAAGAGCCAATTATTACTATGTTGGAGAAACACAATTGAGTATTGTGCTGTAGTAAGTCTCAAAGAAACTTATTCAGTTTCCAAAGTACACGCGAAAGCGATTGATTATATTGAGACTATAAATAAAGGAAGGATTTGATATCTCCTATTACTACAACTTGTAGCGGGGTAATTTGTATATGAAAAGCTACCCGCTTTGTTCTCCAGTTTGTACTACACAAACGAAAAAAATGCCACAATAAAGTGGATATCTATTGGTATAAAACCCATGTCATAATAAACCTGAAGTTTATTGATAAGTGCACATGTCATGGTGTAAATTTGAAGTTTACCAATATTGATAATTTATTCAGTTGGCATTCGTGTTAGCCATCTCATTTTAAGTATGATGTGCAAATTCACATAGGTGAATATCAAAGAACTAGAAAGTTCTTTACGAATTCTCTTGTATCACTTGTTCTCATTAATGAACTGACCAACTAAAGAGTTCGGGTTGAAGCCCATAAATTCTGGAAATATCAAAGGTGAATATGGGCCCATTCACCTGCCATGTATACCACATATGATGCATCTATGATATGGTTACATGCGCAATTGTTATTAACCCGCAGCCTGGCCGGTGCTTGCGAGGTAAATTGCTCAGTAATCTAACTTCGAGCATAATTTCCAGATTTCCTACTCAAGATAGTTCATCTTGATAAGTTGGTTTATATCAAAGTTGGTTTAGCAAGATAATTATTGAGTGCTTCCACTTAATAGCTAAACTGTTTCTTATGAGAACAAAGTTATATATATCAGTTTGATATACGTTATATACGAGAGTATATTATATTCTCCCCTCACAAGTGGTTCAGGGTCAGGAACCAAATAATTTCATCTTATTATTATTGATGTGCGGTGTATATTTTCATTAACACCATAATGCACAAAGATGAACTCTCAAGGTTGAGGAAACAAGTTAGCTTTACTAACATGAGGGGGAGACATGATAAACACTTGAGAAAAGGTTACATGGGATGAATTATCATTTGTATATGTATATCCCCGAATATCATGATATGAACCTGAAGTTCATAAAAGGGATAATTCAATTGCAACATATTGCAAAGCATGCTATACGCATTTGCTGACCCAAAAAAAGCAACTAAATGGAAGAGATACAATTCAAGAAGAATTGATTCCATATGAAAGACATGTAGTTTTGAACCTATAGTTCAAATGCTTGAAAGTATAAAAGTCAAAGGTATGTATAGTCAGTTTTCGATATCTTATTTGTCTAGCATGACATGGAAAACTTGATATGTATCTAAAGTCTATTATATGGCTTATATGACTTAACTTGAAAGATTTAAGTTGCTTGAAGCATATGCAATTCTTGGTCCTGAAGTACCACATCCCAAGTACAATTTGTGTACATATGTATCTTGCTATAACTATAAGCATGATGGCATTGAGAATGCATCTATGGAGATATTGAAGAGTCATTCCACGACATTATATGAAGATGTTCATATCTATCAAGAATGATGATTTCAAGGTGCGGAATATTTATTTAAGTCAATATGGTTGATTTATTTATCAAATCTCTATCAAAGATCGTTTTGAAGATGATGCACAAGATTGGAATGCAAATGCTCAAGGATATGAATTGATGTACTCATTAGGGGGAGTTAATGCGCGTTGCACTCTTTTTCCCTTTCGAGGTTTTGTCCCACTGGGTTTTCCTTGCAAGGTTTTTAACGAGGCAACCAATAGGCGCATATTCAAACATGTGTACTCTTTTTCCTTTCTTTAATTTTTCCCAATGGGTTTTGGTTTTAAGGTTTTATGAGGCACATTATTGAATAGACATTCAAGGGAGAGTGTTATAAAATAGAAGTCTATTTAGAGTGAATGTCTAAGAGTTTTAGCTTGAAGCTAAGTCATTCTCCTCCCTATAAATAGAGGTGCTCTCTACCATTGTAAATAACCCCAAGTATTAATAAGAATACTTCTCTCTCTCCCTATTCTCTCTATATATTGTTTTTATTCTTGCATTATTGTTCTTGTCTTTATATTATTTCATAACTATATATATATATATATATATATATATATATATATATATATATATATATATATATAGATAGATAGATAGATAGATAGATAGATAGATAGAGAGAGAGAGAGAGAAAGAGAGAGAGAGAGAGAGAGAGAGAGAGAGAGAGAGAGAGAGAGAGAGAGAGAGAGAGAGAGAGAGACTATTTATATCTTTATACTTTTGATGAATTCAAAATTATAATTTAGCAAAAATAAATTACTTTATTTAAATTTTTAATAAACTATGGCACACCAACTTTATGTCTGATGTGAAAATCTCTCTCTACCTTCACAAAACTTCGCGCACCCTTCTCAAAAATTTGAAAACTAATCATATAAGCATGACAGTAGAAAGGAATGTATGAAAAGAGTGGGATATAGATAATGTTATGATATTTGTATTTTAAATTAATTAAAACATAAAAGGTAAATAAATAACACTCAAGAAAGGTATCAATAATACTAAGTACTTGCTAATTCAATAATAGAAATAAAAAGGAACAACCAATTTATTTGATTACTCTATGATTTGTGTCCTTTAATTTTTCATTGTTGTATTATATTTCTCCACAATATATTAAATAATAATAAAATATAACTAATATTATTAAATTAATATAATATATTAGATCATAATTTTATTTGATTAATATTCTTTTCAAATTTCCGTGTATCGCACGAGTTGTTATACTAGTATGCAATAATAATTGGGTTCACAGTCATATATTTACCAATATTCAGTGAATTTTTTAATAGAAATACAAACTCTACGCAAGAGTTACTGGATTTTCCGCCCTACTTTGTTGGTAAGTTGGAGAAGAAAATGTACTTTGGAATTTCTCTAGGGGGAAAAAAAAGTAGAGGCTCAGATGCGCTATGCTATCGTCTAATATCAGACATGGTGAGTAAAAAAAAGTAGAGGCTCAGATGCGCTATGCTATCGTCTAATATCAGACATGGTGAGTAAAAAAAAGTAGAGGCTCAGATGCGCTATGCTATCGTCTAATATCAGACATGGTGAGTAAAAAAAAGTAGAGGCTCAGATGCGCTATGCTATCGTCTAATATCAGACATGGTGAGTAAAAAAAAGTAGAGGCTCAAATGCGCTATGCTATCGTCTGATATCAGACATGGTGAGTACCCCAATACTCACATGTTGCGTGCATTTATCATCACAGCACTCTATATATGCACCAGCCGGGAATCGAACCCGGGTCTGTACCGTGGCAGGGTACTATTCTACCACTAGACCACTGGTGCTTGATGACTTATAGCTTCCGCTTTAGTTATATGGACTGAAGCTACTACTGGAATGCATTGAAAATCTAAGTTATCATTTCAATAAAAACAATGTGGAATTGAATGGGTACTTGGTTGGAGATAGCTTGGAGAAGAAAGCAGCGTCATTTTCTATCTGACAAAGAGTAATAATTAGGTTATAAAATGTTTAATGTTACTGAACCCGAATCGATTTATCGATAAATCGAATCGATTATTTGTCATCGAAATCGAAATCAAAAAAATCGAAATCTTATTGAAACGAAAACGATAAGCATGTGTACAAATCGATAATCGATAAGTAATTATTGATAAGGGTCAAAATCGAATGCACACCCATAGACTGTAGACACTTGTAAAAGGAGTAATTACATATTTGTGTAGATTAATATAACATACAGAATATATATAAATTCTGCTACTACTTTAAAAGCGGCTATACAATATCATTTTCCCTAATCTATACTCTTTCCTTTACCCTAAGTCCCTTACCCTATTATTTCCTCTACCACATTTAAGGAATGATCATATTTAAAGATCAAGGGAATGAAGTTCAAATTAATGAAAAATAAAATTAGCCATAATTATGTATTTTGTTTTGTTTTATTTTTTTATATCGTTAGAGTGTTGATGACATACATTTGATCCCTTACTTTAATTTTATTGCATGTGCTTGTTGACACAATTTTTATGTTATAAATGATGTTCGTCTTATTTTAGATTCTTTTTGTCCATATTAGTTAGGTGTGTTTCTAGTGATAAACTTTCCGTAGAATCCCGCAATTTTTGTTTATTGTTGTAATCGATAACCGAATCAATAATCCCCCAAAATCGATAAATCGGAATCGAAAAAATCAAAACTTTGCTGAAACAATAACGATAAGCATATGTACAAATCGATAATCGATAAGTAATTATTGATAAGTGTCAAAATCGAATCGATAAATCGAATGCAACCCCTTAGATTTACCGGTTCATTCAGGTTGATCCATCCTCAACAGTTGTATGATAATAAGGGTCGTTTGATAGGATGTATTAGAAAAAATCAAAAAAGTATTAGCTTTGTGCATTACTAATTCCTTGGTATTGAAAAAAATAAATATAACTAATACACAACAAACCATGGCATTAGTAATGGAAGGGTTTTTTGTACTTGCATAAATATGGTCTCAGACATAATTTCCTTTCAAATCCATCAAAACTTATTCCAAATACTTTCTGTCATATTTTGCATATTTTTATTTTGTGATACCTTTACCAATTATAATCAAAATTATATCATATTTAATACTAAATTTGACTTTGAATTCGTTCAAAGTATATATATGATAAAAGTTTACCGTTTTGTTATTATAATTGGTATTTTATATTATATGTCATAGTAATTAAATTTTTCTTCTTTTTTAACTTTAATATTTCAATTAGTTATCTCTTTTAACTTTTCTCCCTTATAAAAAAAAGGTTCGCATTGGAAAGTAAAAAATGTGGAGGATAATAAAACTAGTGTACAAAGTTAAAAGACGTGGATAATGTTTTGTAAACAACGAATTTTAGAAATTATGTAATATTTTAATACACCAAAGTAATTTTAGCATAACTAATTCAAGTATCACTAATCTAAGGAAACCAAAGCAAAAGGGCTAGGCATCCTCTTTATCTTAACATTACTCATCTCTCCTCAATTGGACTAAAGGAAGAGCAAATCGTTTTTTGTTCTCCATTCCTGCCAAACAAAGTGAAAGCAAATGTACTTACTCGTTTGGTCAAGCTTCTAAAATTAGTTTATTTTGAAAAATATTCTTTTTTAAAAGTACTTTTTTAAAAATTAATTTTGGTGAAAAATAGTTTTTGTTTGACTTATTAATTTGAAAAATACTTTTGAGCAATGTTTGGCGAAGCTTTTTTTTTTGTGTGGATAAAACAGTTTCTTTCCATTTCTTCAAACAAACCATTAGCTGCTGACCAACTACTCAACCTCTAATTTGTATTCTAAAAGAGTCATTACTAAGCCTATGTATATACATCAAGATATCAAAAACTATACATTGAAATCGACTCCATATCCTAAGGGTATCTATTTATCCTTCACAAAGCATCCTTCTAGTTATGAGTTGAGGATCCCTTAATGTGTATGTGGACTGCTATTTCCTTGCATATGTTACTGATAATCATTTTCACTCCTTGAAATCTAAACTTGTTTCTTTCTCTCCATATAATATATACTAGCATCCCAAAAACACAGGTGGTAATTGAAGCTTACCCATTTCTCCTCTTGGCATTCTTGCTAACCCATTCAACCTCCCTATTCCAATCCCAAATGGTTTTCTGGTATTCCATCTAGCTTAACAATTTGTTCCATAGTTCCAATGATGTCGGACAAGCAAAAAATAGGTGATCAAAAGACTCATCTGCTTGCCTGCAAAAAACACACTGTTGTGGAATCTGTATACCAAACTTCAATAATCTCTCCACCGTTGCCAGTCTTCTATGCAATGCAAGCCATAGAATGAATTTGAATCTTGGGTGCAGCTGTGCCTGCAAACTGATGCTTTTCCAGTGAACTTTCTGGAGTTGGGGAAATTGCAGTCTATACAGCTTTTTGATACTGAATAGATCCCCCATATGTAGTTGTTTTAATCTGCACTCCAGATTACCATGGATACCCTGCAGCTCAGTTATCAGTGTCCTTGTCTCAAAAATTTTCCTCACAGCCCAGGCAACATTCCTAGAAGTAGGCATATCTTCAATAGCTTTGTTCTTTATGTAGTAAGTGTGTAACCATTTAATCCATAAGCTGTCTTTCTTTATTGTCACTGCCCATAAGTGCTTTGCAAAAGCAGCTTTGTTCCACAATAGCAGATTCATTACATTAAGTCCCCGAGCACTATATGGTAAACATATAGTTTCCCAAGCCACTAATGTTTTCTTTGACACTGTAGCTGTACCATCCACAAAAATGATTTGCATATTGCCTCGATCATCTTCATTATTTTCTTAGGCAGCAAGAAAATCTGAGACCAGTAAGATTGCATTCCAAACAAAACAGATTTTATCAACTGAAGTTTGTCTGCATATGATAGTAGTCTGGATGTCCAGCAGTTAATTTTCTGAGTTACCTTCTCCACTAGTGACCGTTTGGCGAAACTTTTGAAAACTGCTTCTAAATGTATTTTTCTCAGAAAAGTGCTTTCGAAGATAAACTACTTTTTCTACTTCTCCAAAATTGCTTCTGCTTCTCCTTGAAAACACTTTTCTTTCCTTTCAAAAGCTTGGCTAAGCACTTCAATTTTTGGCTAAAGTGCTTTTGTTTTAAAAAAAAAAAAAATTTTGGCCCAAAAAAAGCTTGGCAAAACAGGCTATTAATCTAGGAGATATTTTTGTTTCTTCACTGAACAAGGGTACTCTATGCCCTTTCTTTTAGGTCCCGTTTTGCCATAAGTTTTGTCAAAATAAATTTTGAGATTTATTTTCAAAACTCGTGTTTGACCATAAATTTTGCTTATATTTGTCCAAATTCAAAATCGCAAATTTCAAATCCCAAAATCAGCTATTGAGCTGAATTTGGGCCAAAATCCCAAAACTTGAGAATTATATACATATTTTTTCAAAATAAAATTGAAAAATATGTTTTGAAAACGTATGTCCAAACATATTTTCATCTTCAAACTAAACTTTACCCAAATTAGATTTTTCAAAATAAATTTGAAATCTATGGCCAAACGCCACCTTAATTTTTTCTCAATGTTAAACTTCTACCTTCTTTCTTTCTGTCCAGAGCAGTGAAGGATGTAGATAAGACATATATGTGGATTCGTACTAAAATTTCAAAAATAAGTTTGAAATCATAGTAAAAAAATTACAATGGATTAATGGGTAAGAACATAAAATTGCATCCGCCATATTTGAATCCTGTATCCGCTTCTGATTCCGAGTTATTTTAATTTCAGGTGGATGGGAGCGTAACCAAGCAGGAGGTATTTGCTCAGATTGATGGTGCATTAACACAACTTCTTGAAGCAAAGCAAGGAAAATGTCAGTATAATTAAACACTAGAAATACTGAGGAGAGTATCAAATAAGAGATAGTAATGGATATTTTTTGAATCGGATAGATTTTGTATTATTGATTGCCATCCTCATATACAATTCTGTTGAGATGTTCATGTATAGAAAAATTGTAATGTTTCTTTCAATGAGGATTTTTATCTTCAATGTTAAAGACAGACTTAATAACCTTGTTTTTCCTTCCTTAATTGAAGCTATTTGACCTGCATGATACTGCGGCAAGGCTGTACCACGGCATTATTATAACCAAAAAAAAAGAGCTGCCCGGTACACTAAATTCCGGCTATGTGTGAGGTCCGGGGAAAGACCGAACTATAAGGGTCTATTGTACGTGGCCTTACCCTGTAATTCTGCAAGAGGCTATTTTCACGGCTCAAACCCATAAGCTTTTGATCACATGGCTGCAACATTACCAGTTACGTCAAGGCTCCCCTTTTAGGATCTCTCAATATTCATGCTTTGTTTTTTTTGTTTTGCTCTCCCTCCCTCTCTATTAAGGCAGAGGACGAAAGTTATCCTCATCCTTTAATAGATTATAGAAGTAGCAGCAAGAAAATAATTAATATGGACTAATGTTATGAATTATAAAAACCTCACTTTCAAAGTTAAAATAAAAGTTCCTTAGCCATGTACATTTTAACTTCCACAGTACAGATCAATAGAACCTCTCAAATTTCCAGCCACAACAGAAAAGATACATTTCATTTTACAGAATTCAACTTTTACACAAAGAAAGTGGAATATCATTTCAGATCAGATACCTAAACTAACTTGAGAATTATAGCAACTATAAACAGGGAAAAGAAACCACATAGGGAAACTAGACCTCAGAAAAATTGTGCCCCTTTTTCTCAGATTTGCTTGAAGATCTAAATGTCCAAGGTTCAGCATCAACAAGCAACTTGACAACTTCTTTCATGTTGGGGCGCAAATTAGGAAGCTTCGTTGTACAAAGTGTGGCGATTCTCAACACTTTGATCATGTCTTCCTGAACAAGTTCAGAAACCACCTTCTGATCGAGAACTTTGACAATGCTTTCCTTGTCATTTAAATGAGTTGAGGTCCAGTAGACCAAGTCTTTGCCTTCTCCAAATGCATCTTCTATTGGTTTTCTTCCAGTTACTAGTTCCAATAGCATGACGCCAAAGCTGTAAATGTCACTCTTTTCTGTTACTCTCAGAGTATATGCCATTTCTGTCAAGCAAACAAATAAAAAGGTTAATGTTAGAAGGTTATTTCACAAATGAAAAGTAACAAGAAAAGCAAAAATGGTCATTGAACTTCTGGTTTTCTTGAATCTTACCAGGAGCCATGTAACCATGAGTGCCTGCAAAACAACTGAGCTCGGATCCCCTAGAAGAAATTTCTGAGACTTTTGCAACCCCAAAATCTGAAACTTTTGCTTCATAATCCTCATCAAGTAGAATGTTGGTTGATTTAATATCTCTATGAATAATAGGAGGGCAACAATCATGGTGCAGATAAGCAATTCCCTTTGCAGCTCCGAGTGCTATTTTATATCTCTGGTACCAATCTAATTCCGGCTTGCCAGCCTTGATCTCTCGGTGTAGTGCCTCGAAAAGATTACCATTTGGCATGTACTCAAAAACCAAGAAATTTGAACCTTCTTTCATTAGACTAGCATACAACTTTACTATATTTCTGTGCCTGATTTTCCCCAAAATTTCCATTTCCCTTGTCAAAACTTTCACACCATTCCCTTTCCACAGCTGCTTCACAGCTACAGTTCCACAACCTTTCTTCAAGTCTAACCGATAAACTTTCCCCGTACCTCCACTTCCAATCAAATTGTCTTCGTCAAAACCACAAACATCATCTGCATCAAATTCCACATGGTGGAAGTTCTCTAGCTTCCATTTTGGATTTGTTCCCTTGGCTTCCTCCAGCTGTTCTTCAAGATCCCCTTCATGACTATGCTTGTAGTTTAGGTAACTGACGAGCAATAAACCACCCATTAGAACAGCTAAGGAAAGCAACACAATGCAAAATACAACTAGTTTGTTTAACTTGTGTTGAGCAGCCTTTCCACCACAACCCCCCAAGCCCGAGTTCATTGAGAATTTGATGCTTTCGTCAACACAAAGTCCCTTGTTATCAGCAAATGCCTTATCTCCTCCCATTGTTAAAAGATCCAATAAAACTTCTCCTGATAGCTGGTTGTTAGAGAGATCTAACGACGACAGCTTCAGATAGTCCAAGCTAGTCGGTATTTTACCAGTGAGCCTGTTGTGTGAAAGATTCAGAGAGTTCAAAGATGTCATTGTCGATAAAGAATTGGGAATGCTACCTGTAAGAAGATTTGAAGCAAGATTCAGGTCTGCAAGCCTTGGAAATTCACCCAATTCTGATGGGATTGTCCCTGAGAATGAGTTCTTCTCCAAATGAAAAGATGATAGTTGCTTCAGTTTACCAAGCTCAGAAGGTATTGAGCCAGAGAATTCATTGTTATCCAAGTATAGCCTTTCCAATTGTGTGAGTTTCCCAACTTCCTTTGGAAGCTCACCTGAAAATCTGTTATTTGACAACACCAACTGACTCAAGCTAGTAGCAGCCCCAATATCAGGAGATATAGGTCCACTGAACTTATTATCACTGAAATCCAGCATCAGCACATTTGGAAGTCCCCATACACCATCAGATATTTTCCCAGAAAGTTGATTATTACTGACCCTCAATCTCTGTAAAGTCTTACAAGAGGAATAAGTACTTGGAAACTCCCCTGAGAAACTGTTTTCGATAGCTAGCAAAAACTGCAAGTTCCCATTTTGGCACAAGTATTTTGGGAATCCACCAGTAAATTTGTTTTCAGATATGTCTATGCTATTCAGGGGCGAATACCGACCGAGATTTGCTGGAAATGCCCCAGAAAAACTGTTCCTGTACACAGAAAAGGCATCAAGATGCTGCATTTCTCCAAAACCAGGAGGAATTTCACCAGAGAAGTTATTCTTGAATATTTGAAACACTGTTAACTTCTTCAGGTTCCCGATTCCCGGGGGCAGCTTCCCGTACATCTGGTTGCTAGAAATATCAAATTCCTGCAAAAGAGAGAGGTCTGCAAGTTCTACAGGAAGTTCACCTGTCAACTTATTTTGAAACAGCTCAATTTTCCATAAATTTTTCAGCTTGTTTATAGACTTTGGGAAATTCCCAGAAATCTGATTTCTTGAAATATCCAATGTTCCTAGTGCCTCCATTTCAAAAATGGATTCCGGGATTTCTCCTATCAAATTTGAGCCTGCCAAGTAAAGCCAATATACTTTCTTTAAATTCCCAAGAGTCTCAGGAATTTTACCTTCAACAAAGTCATTATCCCCTAGGCCTAGTGCAACCAAACTAGTCAAATTTCCAACCCAAGATGGAAACTTTCCTGAAAAGTAGTTTATAGACAAGTCCAAAACTTCTAAGTTAGTCAACTTAGATAAATCAGGTATGGTTCCATTCATGTTATTTCCAGTGACATTCAAGATTTTGAGATTGGTGCAGTTGGTTATTTCACTTGGAAGGTTCCCTGATAAAGAATTTGAAGGTAGCACCAAAGAAGTGAGGCTTTTGAGTGAAAATATTGAAGGGGAAATCACCCCAGAAATGGACTTGTTGTCAAGGGAAATTTCAGTAACAAGACCAGTCTTTTGATCACAAGTAATTCCATTGAATTTACAAGGAGTTTCTGAGTCTTTCCAAGAATCCAAGTAATTCAAAGGGTCATTGAGCTCTTCTTTGAAATGTAAAAGGGCCTGGGTTTCAGCAGTTAAGGACTTGGATGGCTGAAAAAACAAAACCAAAAACAAGAAAGTGGCAAGAATTTGGAGGGAGTGGAGTTTTTGGATTCTTGCCATTGTTGAAATTGGAAAGGGCAAAAGGGTCATTTAATGAGTGGGAGACAAATCCAATCAGGAGCTCCATTATTGCCATGATGGGTGTCCATCCTAGAAGTAGCTGAAAGAAGGAAAGTGGAAAATCAGAAACCAAAAATTAAGGTAAATGGTATATATAAATGAATAAAACAATAATATCCAATTCAAAAAAAAAAAAAGCTGTCTTTTATCAGAAGTGTATACCTAACCAAATGTTTGTCATATACTTTTATACTTTTTCCAATAGGAAGATAAAAATTGCAGTTCAAGAAAAAGAAAACTTATAAATACAGGAAGTTCAAATTACAAGATAGAACCAAATACATACACATATTGATTGTTGTTGGGTGGGGGTGAGAAGAAAATAAACTGATGTTAAGATGTCAATTTCTCATTTAGTTGTGAATTACACATATAAAAACAAAATTATCTCCCTTTAAAGTGACTCAAAATGTATAGTTTCACCTTATTTTTAAGACTGTCTAGGCTATGAGAAAAGATATTGATTTACACCCCAAAAATGGATAGTAATATAACCAAGAAGATTGAAATCTTGGATTCCATAGCTGTAATAATAACAACCTTTGAGAAAACTTATTCTTAAATGAACAATAACATAGGAACTTTATTTTCCTTGAAAATTAGCATACTACAATAGGCAAACAAAAACAGGGAAATGAACTGATTGACAGAAAACACAGTGCTCATAATTCAATCATAAGTACCATAACAGATACAAAGATATCCATGAACCATAAAATAATTAAGAAAAATCATAGGTAACATGCATCTAAGTTGTTAAGAATCATCTCAGGTACACAAATACTTTGATGGACAATTATGTAGTTATTAGTACATAATAATGAAGAGCAAAAACTTAGAAAAAACATATATGATGATGGAAATTAAGACTAATAATAACAAATGAACAAGACTAAAGGGAACATGAGTTACCTGAAATAATAATAATGGTTTGTACAAAACTGAAGTTTTAATCTCAGAGCCAGAAAGTTTTTCTTTCTCACAAAATCATGCAGCTTCAAATATTTGCCTCTTGAAACTTTTTGTTTACTTTAGTAGCCCAAATTAAAAGAATTCAAAAGTTGAAAAAGACACCAAAAGCAAAAGGGAAGTTGCAGTGTCACGAAATATATAGAAAAAGAGAAAAAGAAGTTTCTGAAAGGAAAGAGTTTGTTAGTTTCAGTCCAGTAAGTAAGAGGAAAAAGGTATTATTAATAGGATGGCAAAAAAAGACTAGAGAAAAGACAAGAAAAAATAAGGAGAAGGAAGAAGAGAAGAGAAGAGGGAGATAAGGCAAAGCCAGGGGGTGATGGTGTTTGTTTGTGGGGGTGGGGGTGGGGGTTAGTGCATTGATTAATGAAAGAAACAATGTCTGAAGGTGAAGGCTGAGCTATGCAAAGAAGAAGGTGACAAAAAATGGATAAAGAAGCTTTACTAAAAGAGGGTTGTAAGAACCTCTAAAACCCACATACTCTACTTTGATTGAGATTACGACCTAGTACAAGGAGTGGTAAATAGGTGGATCGAAAACGGGTAATAAAAATATAGATAAATTATTCGATCCGATTTATATTTAATATAAATAAAAAATAAATTAATCGACAGATAATATGGATAACCATATTATCTATGACTTCTTGCATATGATCACTTTTTACAAAATTCTTAGAGGGTGTTTGGCTAAGCTTATAAATTAGTCAAACTGGCTTATAAGTACTTTTTGGCTTATCTATGCGTTTGGTAAAATTAAAAGTGCTTATAAGACAAAAGCCATAGGCTGGTCTCCCCCAACTTATCATATTTCAGCTTACAAGCACTTTAGGTTTGGCCAAAATATTTACTATTCTTTCCCTAAAATATTTTTTTAAAAAACAAAACTCTTCATATACCTAGTTCTTCACATGCTTATTATTAATTTCAACACTTTTATTCAAACACGTAACTGTTTATTTTTTAAATCAGTTTAAGCATTTAAAAGTGCTTTTCAGTACCTAATGCTTATCAGCTACTCTACGTCAGCTAAGACAAACGAGCTCTTAATCTCCCTAGCTTGAAGAACCCCCAATTTGAGACTTTAAAAATATAAAAATTAGACCCATCGATTATTCATTTTCTAAATGGATAATATATTTTTTATCCATATTTGATCCGTTTTTAAAAATTTCGTTATCCAACTATTTTTTAGTGGATACTATTGGTGGTTCACTGTTTTCTTTTAACTATTTTGCCACCCTTTAACTGTTATTCGACTCGATTCATATTTAATACAGATAAAAAATAAATTGATCGGAGAATAATAATATGGGTAATCATATTATCCATGATTTCTTGTATATGATCACTTTTAAAAAAATTCTTAATCTCCCTAACTTGAAAAAAACTCCAATTTGAGACTTTACAAATGTAAAAGTTAAACCCATTAATTATTCATTTTCTAAATAGATAATAATTTTTTTCTATAATTGATTTGTTTTAAAAAAATTCATTATCCAACTTATTTTTTAGTTGATAATATGGGTGGTTAAGTATTTTCTTTGAACCCTTTTACCACCCTAAGACCTACTATCATTTTGATGAGAATTTTAACTGTTATATACTATTAAAAGGATAGTTTGTTCTAATACAAGTATTAGTAGCTGTTTTCATGAGGCGAATATATAATAAAAACATTGCATTTTAAAAAATATAATATAGATAGCCTGCTCTAATATAAGTATTAATAGCTTCTTTTTTTCACAAGACAAACACATGATCTATAAATCACAGGAATGCTTTATATTGTCAATACTCAGTTAACTTCCCACCTTTGCTCTTGGGGAGACTCGAACTCACAACCTCTTGGTTGGAAGTGGGGGTTGCTTACCATCAGAGCAAGCCCCTCTTGTCTGAATAATACAATAAAATCAAAACTGTTGCTAATCTTTTTAGAATTTCAGCTGCCTACGCTATTTTTAACAATACGAGCCTCAGCAAAGGACCTAATATTCTAAAACTTTATTCCTTTTCGTTTCTCTTTTCATTTTTTGAGAATTTACTTTCCAGAGACATTGTTATTTATAACTATTTAGTCTTCAAAACGACTCTTTTTGTCCTATTTATATCTTATTCCTTTGTCGATAACATATGATTTGGCCTAAATAGATTTGATACCTATCTTCCTTTCACAACTGGGAAATAGGATTCTTCTTGTTGTAGTGTATAATGTTTACGTATACTTTCCTTTTCCACAACTTCCGGTTTTATTACTTGGATAACAAAAACATAAGCAAATTAGGGAAAAAACAAGGATAAAAATATCTAAATTGAAGTCATTTATTCTATTGCCTATTGCAACTAAGCTCGAAGAATCGAACTGGTCAAACAAGACGTGAGTAATACTTACATTACAACAACAACAACAACAACCCAGTATAATCCCACTTAGTGAAGTCTAGGGAGGATAATGTGTACGCAGACCTTACCCCTACCCTTGGGTAGAAAGGCTGTTTCCAAATAGACCCCCGACATCCTTCCCTCCAAGAACTTCCCACCTTGCTCTTAGGGAGACTCGAACTCACAACCTCTCGGTTGGAAGTGAGGGTTGCTTACCATCAGAGCAACCCCTCTTGTCTTGAGTAATACTTACATTAGTACGGGTGAAATTCAAAAATAGCCAAATTTATAAGTGATAATTAAAAAATAATCACAATTTCAAAAGTAATCAAAATTTAGTCGCTTCTCATATAAAGATAATTTGAATGAAAACACTGTTCAAAATTCAAAAAATATTCCAACATAATATACTAGAGTTCGAATTTTTTACATGTGAACTTCCAGAATAATATATTGGAGTTCCAGCATAATATACTGAAATTTCAACATAATATGTTGGAAGTTCATACACATGTGCTCAATCTCCAGTATATTATGCTGGAACTTTCCGTGTGCTGGAGTTCCAACATAATATACTGGAAGTTTATACACATGTACTCAATCTCCAGTATATTATGCTTGAACTTTCCGTATGCTGGAGCTCCAACATAATATGCTGGAGCTCCAACATAATATGCTGGAAGTTCATACACATGTGCTCCAATCTCTACTATATTATGCCGGAACTTTCCGTGTGCTGGAATTCCAACATAATACGTTGGAAGTTCTATTTTTTTGGTAATTAATCACTTTATATTAATCACCTGATAAACTGTACAACCATAGCATCACTACACATCTAGCTATCTCATTACCAAATCTCATCTGCTATCTTCCATCTCTTCTATACATTCACAAGAACATATAACTATGAAATATATTTTGAATACTAGCAGTAGCTCTAACAGTACACGTATACGCTATCTCACGTGCAATACTATTCCAAACTCGTGCCCTTTTTTCAAAAATTCTCAAATTTCTCTCAGTCCAAATAGCATGGACTATTTCTGCATATACCAACCTGAAAATTCTTGCTTTTGTGGTCTTGCCTTTAGCATGCTGTAAACTCCAATCCATATGTTGTTCCCAGGTCTGCTTCCTTGTGTAATCATGCTGGACCCATTGCATAATCTTCATCCATATATGTCTGGCAAAATCACACGTGACAAACAGATGATCTTTATTCTCCTCATGGTTATGGCATAAAGAACATTGAGTATCCACTGTAATTCCCCGTTTGATCAGCCTATCTGTTGTTGGAAGTCTTCCATGTAATAGCATCCACATAGTGAACTGTGCTTTTGGCCTCGCACTGTTATGAAATAATAGGCTCTTCCATATCACTCGAGGTTGTTGTCCCAGCAGCTGAGTATATGTGTCGATTAGTCATAGTGCCCTGTTTGTTCCTCTGCCCCAGACTGTAATCAACTCTAGCATTGAATATTTTTATGAGCATCCAACAAGCTTGCTTGGGAGCCGGATTTGCATGAATTGTTTCCCTTTGATGTAATAGGAACGGATCCACTTGATCCACAATCTATCTTGTTTTGCTTCCACATCCCAGCAGATTTTTGCAATAGCTGCTCTGTTCTATATATGTATATTCACCAGATTCAGACCACCACAAGATTTAGGAGAGCACATCTTTTACCAGGATATCAATGCTTTCTTAGTTATGGTATTGGTTGCTGACCATACATAACTTCGACAATAGGCCTCAATAGTTTTAAGTACCTTGATTGGTAATGGTAGAAATACGCTGGAAGTTCATTGTGATGACCCGATAGGCCATCTAGAATTAAACCTTAATTTTATGTTTTGAAGCCTACGGTAGCTTCTTTAAGCCTTTCTCAATTTACGTGCATGATCCGTATTTTTTTCCCGGAAGTCTTTTGTGAGAAAAATTGATAAAAATATGAATTTGTTCCTTGAAAGTCCATTTGAGTTGACTTTCGTCAACATTTTAAGCAGACGGACCCGAATTCGTATTTTGGCGGTTTCTTGGGTCCGTATCATGATTTTGGCTACGCTTAGAATCGAATTCGGAGGTCCCTAGCTCGGGTTATCACATTTTGTCAAATATTTGGAGTTTAAAAAGATTAAGAATTTGACCAAGGTTTGACTTTATTGCTACTGGATCCGAAATTTGGTTCCGGAGCTTGGTATATGTTCATTACTATATATATGACTTGTATGTTAAATTTGGTAAAAAACGAAGTTGGTTTGACATGATTCGAATGTCTGATTATTAAAATAGAAATTCTTAAGTTTCATTAAAAACTTCATTTGATTTAATGTCCAATTTGTAATTCTAGGTGTTATTTTGGAGTTTTGATCACGCGAGCACGTTCGTATGAGGTTTTTGGACTTGTATGGATATTTGATTTGGAGCCCCGAGGGCTCGGATGAGTTTCAGATAGATTACGAAAGGATTTTGAACTTTTAATCATAGCTGATGCATTGAGTTTCTGGTGTCTGCTACATGACTCACATTAGCGAGCCTCACATTTGTGAAGAAACCTTCACATTTGCGAGCCTAGGCATGGTTGAAGGGTCCTTGCATTTGCGTGGTAAAGTTCACATTTGCAAACTTGCCATTTTTGCTTTTGCAAAGGCAGATCCGCATTTGCGACTCAGCATATTATTGATGGTCTTCACATTTGTGAAGAACGGGCCCGCATTTGCTAAGGCATCAGGGTTCGCATTTGCGACCAATTTATCGCTATTGGATATTATGGATTCTAAGTAGAGTTCACAATTGCTACCTCTTTCTCGCAATTGCGATATCGCAATTGTGACATCTGCAACTGGGTAAAAGCTGAGTTTGACGGGATTTTTCTCATTCTTTCAAATTTTCAAACCTAGAAACCTTAGAGGCGATTTCTCCAAGAGATCTTCTTTCCCAATTTGTTGGTAAGTGATTCTAACCTACTTTCTTTCAATTACCCATTAATTTCATATGATTTCAACCTAAAATCTAGGATTTTCATGGTAGTGGCTAGGAATTTGGGTAGAATTAGGATTTTTTATAAAATTAGAATTTAGACCTCAAATTGAGGTCGAATTTCGAAATAAATTACATAACCAGGCTCGGGGGTGAATGGATAATTGAATTTTGGTTCAAATTTTGAGTTTGGACCAAGTGGACCCAGGAGTTGACTTTTTCAATAATGACCTAAATTGAACCTATTTCATTTGTGGGTAGTTCCTAATGCTTATTTTGAATTATTTGATTGATAATTTGCTAGATTTAGTTGGTTTGGAGGCTTGTTCGAAAGGCAAAGTGTCGATTTTGGAGCGAGAGTTTCGTGGTTAATATTGACTTGAGAGATTAGGACTTGTTTGCCTATTTGCTACATGTTTAAATGCTGGGTACAATGTATATGTGAGGGGATGAGTACTTATGTGTCGTTGTTGGGTTAAAGCATGCGGTTGAGAGTTGTTTCTTGTAATATATTTTCTTCCTTGATTTTGATATCCATGCTTAGACTAGTTTATTACTTGATTTATCATTATTTCTGTATTTATGAACTATTGTAATAATTGAGCACTTTGATATTGAGGTTTAATATTGTGGAACCATTGTTGCCGTAAGGTTTATTATTGCTTATTATTTCTCCCAAATGTTATATATTCATTGCTACATGGAAGGGAGAGTGTTAAAGCACGAAGAATGATGTCATGCCGATTATTGTTTCATTTATTTATACATAGTAAGGAAGAGAGTTAAAGCATGAATGATGATGTCGTTTTGTATTTATTATTTCATGATGAATTGAGAGTAAAAACACGATGGGTGATTATTGGCCCAAGTAAAGTTTGTTTTGAAGATTGACAAAGGAACTCAAACATGAACTAGGTCCATCTACAGTGCACACTGACGCGGGCATATTCAAGCATAAGGGATGCACGTGAGGGAGACAAACTTAACTTGTTATATCTGATATCTCCCGATCGAAAATGTTGCATAATTGATAAGGAAAAGCACTCTTTACTCAAAGAGAACACTATCCAAGATAAGGAAAGAGTTAGATGTTGAGGTTAACTAGAGCTCTTCCACCAAGGAAGAGTATAGCATTGAAACTCTAGTTATTTCCTATTCTACTAACTCTATATATTACAGGATGTTCTCACTTTACAGGAACACACAAAAGCTGAAGTTAAATGTGAGTTGAGTGCAAAATAGCAAGGTATTTTGCAAGCAATTCTTGTGTGATTCAAGTGTGCGAACCTAAAGCTAGATGAACCAGATAAAAGAACCAGTTCCAAATGTCTGTCTTTTATTATATTCATTTGTTGTAGGTGTTTTCAGATTGTACCTTTCAGGTTTCTATGAAGCAAATTGTACTAGGTACCTGAGTTGTATCATTCAAGTTAGAGTTAACTTAAAGAAGTCGCAACAGATTGTGACGTGTTGCTATAAGGGTGAGAGTTACTTCTTAGGTTTACAAGAGGTTGTAAACTTGATTTGTATTGTTCAAGTTAGAGTTAACTTAAAGTAGTCGCAACATCATGTGGCGTGTTGCTATAAGAGTTAGAGCTAATCCTTAGGTTTGCAAGAAGTTATAAACTTGAGTTGTATTGTTCAAGTTAGATGTAGAGTTAATCCTTAGGTTTGCAAGAGTTTGTAAACTTTGTTGTTGGCTCAGAGTTGTAGTGAAGTGTTTGGAGAAACTCCTATTGGGTAGTAGGTCGTGATTTTTTCACCTTTTGAGCCGGGTATTTTTCATGTAAAAACACTTGTATTCTTTACTTTCTGCATTTATTATTCTGCAACAATAGTATAAGGAACACATAGAAGAACTACGTTCTTCTATTATCTGTGCACACGAAAATTGGAAATTATACAAATCACCCCCTCTTGTGTGGCACTGAAGTATCAAACATCAATTGGTATCATAGCCAGTTATCCTTGAAGAGGATAGCACCTTAGCAAAATATCAACATGAGTGCACCAACTGGAAAATGGGAAAGGCAATCCACTACTAGGCCACCACTCTTTAATAGCAAGTACTACTCTTGGTGGAAAAACCGGATGAGAGATCACATTATTGGAGAGGACTACAAGCTGTAGGACATTGTCACCAATGGTACATTGGCTACCTTGAAGAAAAATGATAAAGGAATTGATGTGCCAAAGACAAGAGCTGATTGCACTGCTGAACACTTGAGGAAGTGGGAGAAGAATGCTAAAGACAATAAATGGCTTGTTTGTGGACATGATCCAGATGACTACAATAGAATCCAAGGATGTACTACTGCTAAGAAAATATGGGATACACTGAAAGTAGCTCATGAAGGAACACCACAGGTGAAGAGATCCAGAGGAACTCTATTGTACTCTCAATATGAGAGTTTTGATATGAAAGAAGGAGAAACCATTCAAGATATGTACACAAGGTTCACTACATTAACAAATGAAATAAAATCTCTTAGAAGAATTATTCCTAAAGAAAAAAGGGTTGAAAAGATATTAACTAGAGTCTTGCCTATCACTTGGGAGAGCAAAATCATTGCCATCTAGGAATCAAAGAATATTGCCACTTTTCCAATGGATGAATTGATTGGAAATCTTACCGCCAATGAACTTAGGAGACAGACCATGAACATGTTTACCTAAGAAGGAAAAAAGTTTGTCTCTAAGAATCACTAAAGGTTCAGATATAGAAGATGATGAAATGGCCATGATCACCGAAGATTTCAAGAAGTACCTAAGGAGAAGAAATGGTTCTTCAATAAGTAGTAGCTACAACAAATCACAAGCTCCTGAGAAACAAACTAATGATGGTTGCTACAAGTGTGGAAAGACCGATCACCACATCAAGAACTGTCGTATGTGGGAAATTGAGTGGAAGAAGGAAACAGATGAACGAAGGAACATTTTCAACCCAAAAAAAGCAACAAGAAAGGATCAACAAAGGCTATGGACGCTGCACTAGGGAGATAGCTCAGATTAAAGCTCAGATGATGATGATGATAATGGTGATGGTGGTGATGACGATGACGAACGAACACTTATGGCTATTGGAGAATCTGATGAAGAAGCTGAGGCAAGTGTTTCTCATCTCACAGACAAGATCAAAATTTTGTCTAAGGATAGGTTAGCTAAGTTGCTCCTAGAGCTAATTGATGAATATAAGGATGTAAACAATGAAAAGGAATAGTTGTAAAACGAGTGCAGTTTTAAAAGTTAAGTGCAAAAAAACGTGGAATAAAAGGCTAGTGAAACTTAAAATGTTGTGTTAAAGAACCAGGTTCATGAACTTTACACAACTATCCTAGAACTTAGATTTGAAAATCTAAAATTGAGATTAGGAACATGCAAAAAGACATCTGATCACGCACAACTCACTTTAGAAGAAAATATAAGAAAAATAAAAGATGGGTAGTACAAAATAAATGAGAATATAAGAATCCTAAAGGAAGATCTAAGCAAGGTCAAGCATGAGTTAGACAGAACCTGTATATGGAACAGGTCCTCTGATGCACTTTCATGGCTACATGAACACCATAGTAGCAACATGAAAGACTTAGCTTTGAGATTGCTACACCTAAGTGGATCCTAAAATTAAGTACCTCACACTTCCTGAGGACAAAATTTGCACACACTCTGGTAAAACTGATCACTATAAAAGTGAATGCACTGCAAAAGAAAAGGAAAGTCAAAAGAATAAAGAATTTGTTCAAGTAAAAAATAGGCTGCCAAGTTGGGCTAAAAAAATTTGATTCATCATTTTGCTTATAGAAAGGGACCCAAAATAGTTTGGGTTCCTAAGACTAACCCATGATTTCCTTTTACAGGTCCAAGTGAAGGGGAAAATCCAAATATGGTACATGGATAGCGGCTGCTCAAAGCATATGACAGGAAACAAGAACCAATGCCTTTCACTTGAGGACCTTAAACGAGGTAATGTCTTCTTTGTAAATGCGAAAGTGAGATCATTGAGGTTGGCAAGTTAGGTAAGAGTGACTCTTACTCAATTGAGAATGTATACCGGATTGATGGACTGAAGTACCGTCTAATATGTGTATCACAATTATGTGATAGAGGTAACATGCTTGCATTCACCTCTACAAAATGCTTTTTGAATAATCTTATCACTGACATGATAGTTTGCAAGGAAAAAGAGTGAAAAACATATATATTGTGGATCTATCCACACTCTAAGATAATGAAATCAATTGCTTAAGTGTGTTGGATAATGATCTCCTCCTTTGGCATAAAAGACTTGGACATGCCAGTCTAACTCAACTCAGTAAACTAGTCTCCAAGGAATGGTGATAGTACTGCCTAACATGAAGTTCAAGGAAGATAAATTTTGTAAAGCTTGTGCAAGGGGAAAGCACGTAAGACCCTCTTTCAAAAAAAGAAAATAAAATGGTGAGTACCACCAAAAACGATGGAATTGGTCCATATGGATCTTTGTAGACCGATGGGAACATTGAGCAGAAGTGGTAAGAGATACTTATGGTGCTTACTGATAACTACTCTAGGTTTACTTGGACACTGTTTCTAACATCCAATAAGAATTTGACATGGTCACTTCTTTTGTTAGAAAAACTTAGCAACAACTAGGTAATTAACTTGTATTAATTAGGTCTGATCATGGTACTGAACGAAAATCCTAAATTTTGTGATGAGCATGGCATATATCATGATTTTTCTGCTCCTAGCACTCAACAACAAAATGGAGTAGTTGGAAGAAAGAATAGGACTTTGGAAGAAACAGCGAGGACTATGCTTCTTTTGAGTAAATTTCTCCATAGTTTGTGGGCAGAAGCTATGAACACTGCATATTACATAATAAATATGTGCATGAGTAGACCTCTTGTTGAGAAAACTTCCTATGAGTTACTTCAAGGAAGAAAGCCAAATATATCTCATCTTAGGGCATTTGGATGCAAGTGCTTTATGCACAACAATGATAAAGACTCCCTAGGTAAGTTTGATCCTAGAAGTGATGAGGGATTATTATTGGGATATTATTCACATAGTAAAACTTATAAGATCTATAACAAAATAACTATGTGTGCAGAAGAAATGGTACATGTGGTTTTTGATGAAACTAACATTCTTTTTGAGAGGAGAGAACATGAAGATGAAGCAATTGGGCTGGTAATAAATTCAAATGAAACCACATCTAGACTGAAGCTGCACCAAAGGATGGAACATGTGATGGAATATGTTCTTCTACCCAGGACAACTTATCAAGGGGAACTGAACAAAGAAGAACTGATCCTCAAACCTTGAAGGAACCCGTCCATGAACTTGTTCCTCATCAACAAAACATTGAAGAAACATCTAGGGGAAACTAGCTAGTTGTGAAACATTACAAGTACCAAAGTTCGCATCCCATAGAGAACATAATTACTAATCCAAGCTCTAAAATCAAAACTAGATCTTCCTTAAAAAATCATTGTGCTTTTGATGCTTTTCTATCTTGGGGAATTTGTTGGCCTAAGTGAAGTTTCTTTTGAAGATTGACAAAGGAACTCAAGCATGAACTAGGTCCATCTACAATGCACACAGATACGAGCAAATTCAAGCATAAGGGTTAACTTGAAGTAGTTTAAGTAGCCACAACATCTTGTGTCGTGTTGCTATAAGGGTTAGAGTTAATTCTTAGGTTGCAAGCGGTTGTAACTCGAGTTGTATTATTCAAGTAAGAACTAACTTGAAGTAGTCGCAACAGCCTGTGGCGTGTTGCTATAAAGGTTAGAGCTAATCCTTAGGTTTGCAAGAGGCTGTAAACTCGAGTTGTATTGTTCAAATTAGAGTTAACTTGAAACAGCCGCAACTGCCGTAACAACCTATGGTTGGTTGCTATAGGGATTAGAGTTAATTCTTAGGTATTCAATAGTTTGTAAACTTTGGCGCTGGCTCAGAGTTGTAGTGAAGTATTTAGAGAAACTCCTACTGGGTAGTAGGTCATAGTTTTTCACCTTTTGAGCCGGATATTTTTCACGTAAAATTAGTTGTGGTCTTTACTTTCTACATTTATTATTTTGCAACAGTAGTATAAGGAAAACATAGAAGAACCAAGTCCTTTTATTATCTGTGCGTGAAAATTGGATACTATATAAATCATCCCCCCCTCTTGTGCGGCATTGAAGTATAAAACATCAATGATGTCGTGTCGTATTTATCATTTTTGAGAGTAAAAATACGAAGGATGATGTCGTATTGTGTTAATGTTTTTAAATGAGGTTGATAGTAAAAGCACGATGGATGAAATCGTGCAGTCTTTATTCATTATGTTATATGTTTTCATTTATTGATGGTGTATTGACTGTTTCTTGTTGTCATTTCCTGTTGTAGTTACTGTATCTTGTACCCCTTTTTCACATGTCCCCTCCTAATAGTACATGTTTAATCTTTATTTTCTATTATGTTATACGTATATTTTCATTTGTACATGTTTAATTACGTGGGTATCCTGTCATAGCCTCGTCACTGCCTCGTCGAGGTTAGACTCGACATTTTCAGAGTACGTTGGGCCAATTGTACTCATACTACACGCTACATTTCTTGTGCAGATTTGGGTACTGGTCCCATCTGTACGTGAGGTGCATCAGCTCGGATTAGCATTTGGAGACTCGAGGTAGATCTGGTGGCATCCGCAGACCTTAAAGTCCCCTTCCTTCTTCCCTATTTACCGTTCCTTTCATTCAAGACAGTTGTACTTATTTCAAACCTTACTAGTAAAACCTCTAGAAGCTCGCGCACTTGTGACTCCAGATCCGGGTTGTACTAGATGATTAGGTTTTTATGCTACTTGTACTTCATTTTAGCTTTACTTATTTTTGATCGGTTAAATTGTTCACAATGTTTAAAAATAGTAAAAGAATTACTCTAACGTTGGCTTGCTTCGTAAGTAAAACGTTTGGCGTCATCACGATCTTGAAGGTGGGAATTCCTGGTCGTGACATACATACACATGTGTACCAATCTCCAGTTTATTATGCTAGAACATTTCATATTGCAGCAAATTAGTGACTATTTTGCTATGACTTTGCAAACACATGCTAGTTTTTAATTACCTTTCTGAAAACTGGCAAGTCCGTGCTATTTTCATCATTAGAATATGTGACGATCCGAACCGTTGACTCATGTGTTTCTGTCCTTTTTCCCCATTTTATGCTTTTACATATTTCATTATATGTGTTTGGTGAGTTTGAAGAAATTCGGATAGAGTTTGGTAAGAAATGAGACAATTAGTCACTTTAAGGGAAGGTTGATTTGGAAAAGTCAACTATAGGTTGACTTGTGGGTTGGAGGAATCAGATGTGATTATTGACGATTCGGTTAGCTTTGGGGGACGATTTAAGGCTTAGGAGCGAAATCAGAAGTAATTTTGGAGGTTCGGTGTAGAATTAGGCTTGAATTGGTGAAGTTAGCTTTTTGGCGATATCCGATTGCTAGGTGAGATTTTGATTTGAGGGTCGAAATGGAATTACGAGAGTTTTCGTTAGGTGATTTATGATATGTGTGCAAAATTTCAGTTGAATCGGAGGTGTTTAGGTTGAGTTTTTGATCGAGTGTGAGTTTCGGAAGAATTTGATAAACTTAGACTTTGATTTGGTAAAATTTGATGATTTTGATGTTAACGCTAGTGTTTTGATGATTCGAGAAAGTTTTTACAAGGTAATAGAACATATCTGTTCTTTTGGTTGGGGTCTCGGGGGCCTCGGGGTGATTTCGGATAGCTAACGGAGAGTTTCGAGGAGTTGAGGAGTTGCAGACTTTGCAACAGCAGTTGCATGCCAAATTTTGCCTTCGCGTTCGCGAGGTAGTGACCGCTTTTTCGTAGGCCTGAGGCTGTTGGCCTTCGCGTTTGCGTCTAGGAAACGCGTTCACATAGAAGGAGTTTGGGGGGCCTCTGAGCTTGTGCATCGCATACGCGACTGGGGGCTCGCGTTCGTGTAAGGGGAGCTGGTTGGTCATCGCATTCGCGGTCATGGAGACGCGTTTGCGTAGTTGGTCCCGGCAGAGCATCGCGTTGGTGGGATGGGCTTCTTTTCATAGAGTAAAAAGTGGCCTAGTGATTTTTGGCCATCAAAAACGCGAGAGGGCCAACGCATTCACGAAGAAAGATTCGTCAGCTGGGCAGGAGGATTTTAATAATATTTCATCCGTGAACCAAGTCTATTTTCAACCATTGTAAGCGACCTTGGGAGCGTTTGACGAGAATTTAAGATGGATTTGACTGGGAATCAATTAGATGTAAGTCCTATGTCCTAGAAACATCATCTAATTGTGATTTCAACACCTAAATTCATGGAGTTTGAGTAAATAGGGAAGAACTAGGGCTTGGGTTTTTGAATGTTAAATTAGAATTTGACGGAGATATTGGACTCTCATTTTGATAAATTTACATGTATAGACTCGTGGTGAGATACGGAACATTTTGGTGTAAAATATTTTGACTTTCAAGAAGTGGGCCCAGGGCTCGAGTTTTGCAAATTTTATGGTTTTCAATGTTTTTCGAGTCTTTTCGATTGAGTTATATTCCCTAAGCATATTGTAATGTATTCGTTGTGGTTTTGGCCAAATTAGACACGTGAGGAGCTCAATTCAAGAGGAAAGGGCATTGCTAGCTATACTTTGGCCGGCTAGAGGTGAGTAATGTATGTAAATGCTGCTCTGAGGGTTTGAAATCCCGGACTTTCACAACGTAACGCTATATTGAGTCGTGACATGTAAATGCTGCTCTGAGGGTTTGATCTCCGGTCGGTTGGTTTAAGCCAGGCGAGGCTAGGTTGCTGGGGACAGATTTGGTACAGGATGCCTTAGAGAGAGTGAAGGTAATTCAGGAGAGACTTCACACAACTCAGTTGCGTCAGAAGAGTTATACGGACAAGAAGGTTTGAGATGTATCTTACTCGGTGGGTGAGAAGGTCTTGCTGAAGGTTTCACCCATGAAGGATGTGATGAAGTTTGGAAAGAAAGGGAAGCTGAGTCCGCGGTTTATCAGACCATTTGAGGTGCTTAGGAGGATTGAGGAGGTGGCCTTTATGCTTGCTTTGCCACCCAGCTTGTCGGGCGTTCATCCGGTATTCCCTGTTTCTATGCTCCGGAAGTATGTTGGGGGACCCATATCATGTCTTGGACTGCAGCGCGGTTCAGTTGGATGAAGATTTGACTTATGATGTGGAGCCAGTGGCTATTTTGGGTTGATAGGTTTTGAAATTGAGATCAAAGGATAGAGCTTCGGTGAAGGTACAGTGGAGAGGTCGGCCCGTGGAGGAGGCTACTTGGGAGATCGAGCAGGAGATGCAGAGCAGATACCCTCACCTATTTGAGACTTTAGGTATGTTTCTTGACTCGCTCGAGGACGAGCGTTTGTTTTAGTTGGGGAGGATGTGATGACCCGACCCGTCGTCTCATGTGTTTCCGTCCCGATTTCCCCGTTTTATGCTTCTACATGTTTCATTATATGTGTTTGGTGAGTTTGAAGTAATTCGGATAGAGTTTGGTAAGAAATGAGATTATTAGTCTCTTTAACGGAAGGTTGGTTTGGAAAAGTCAACGAAGTTAACTTGTGAGTTGGAGGGCTTGGTTGTGATTTCCAATGATTCATTTAGCTTCGGGGTATGATTTGAGGCTTATGAGCTTAATCAGAAGTAATTTTGGAGGTTCGGTGTAGAATTAAGCTTGAATTGGCGAAGTTAGCTTTTTGGCGATATTCGGTTGATAGGTGAGATTATGATCTAAGGGTTGGAGCGGAATTCCGAGAGTTGAAGTAGCTTTGATAGGCGATTTATGATGTGTGTGCAATATTTCAGTTGAATCGGAGGTGTTTAGGTCAGGTTTTTGATCGAGTGTGAGTCTCGGAAGAATTTGATAAACTTAGGCTTTGATTTGGTTAAATTTGATGATTTTGATGTTAACAATAGTGTTTTGATGATTCGATCAAGTTTGAACAAGGTAATATAATATATCTGTGCTTTTAGTTGAGGTTCCCGGGACCTCGGGGCGATTTCGGATAGCTAACGGAGAGTTTTGAGGAGTTGCAGATTTTGCAACAGCAGTTGCAGGCCAATTTTGGCCTTCATGTTCGCGAGGCAGTGACCGCGTTGGCATAGGCCTGAGGCCATTAGACTTCGCGTTCGCTTATGGGGCACGCGTTCGAGTAGAAGAAGTTTTGGGGCCCCTGACCTTGTGCATCACGTACGGGACTGGGGCTCGCATTCGCGTAAGAGGAGCTGGTTGGTCATCGTGTTCGCGATCATGGAGACGCGTTCACATAGTTGGGCCAGGCATAGCATCGCATTCGCGGGACGAGTTCTGCATTCGCATAGAGTAGGAAGTGGCCCAGTGATTTTTGGCCATCGCGAACGCGAGAGGGCCATCGCGTTCGCGAAGAAGGATTTGTCAGCTGGGCAAAAGGGTTTTAATAATATTTCATCTGTGAACCAATTCTATTTTCCACCATTGTTAAGCGACCATGGGAGCTTTTGATGAGATTTGAAGAGGGATTTGACTGGGAATCAATTGGAGGTAATTCATATGGCCTTGAAACATCAACTAATTGTGATTTCAACACCTAAATTCATGGAATTTGAGTAAAAAGGGGAAGAACTATGGCTTGGGTTTTTTAATGAGAAATTGGAATTTGAGGGAGCAATTGGACTCCGATTTTGATAAATTTTACATGTATAGACTCGTGGCGAGATAAGGAACATTTGGGTGTAAACATTTCTGACTTTCGAGAAGTGGGCCCGGGGCTCGGGTTTTGTAAATTTTGTGGTTTTCGATATTTTTCGAGTCTTTTCTATTGGGTTATATTCCTTTCGCCTATTGTAATGTATTCGTTGTGGTTTTGGCCAGATTCGACGCTTGAGGAGGTAGAGTCGAGAGGAAAGGGCATTGCGAGCTAGACTTTGGCCTGCTAGCGGTGAGTAATGGATATAAATGCTGCTCTGAGGGTTTGAAACTCCGGACTTTCATAACGTAACGCTATATTGAGGCGTGACGCGCATTCCACGATGAGTGCAGGGTCGTTTACTATCAAGGATTAAGACTTGGTCCATCCCGAGTGTTAATTTCTACTCTATTGACGATTGAGACGCATACTTTATCATTGTGAATAGGGCTTATTGCCGTGTTTGGGGCCTTTTTACGACCTGTAGAATGCTTAGGGGATCCTTACGTGTCTTCCTCACTAGTGTGCATAATATATACTCTCAGCCATGTTTTCAACTGTTAAAAATAATATAATAAATGTATTTTATACATGAACATTAAATAAAAAGGGACATGAGGGCTGAGATCCCTATGGTATGTCATGCCCGATTGACTATGAACTTATTTGACTGAGTTGGGTCGAGGACCTGATAGTGAGGATGTTTTCCTTTGATATAGATCGGGTTGCACGCCGCAGCGATTATATATATTGATATTGAGGCCGAGAGCCTGTTTGATGTCAATACATGGATGATATTGCACTTGGGCTATAGGAGCACCTCCGAAGTCGGTATACACTCCCAGTGAGCGTCGTCGATGTTAAATAAGTGGAGAGTGCTGCACTCCGCAACGGGTACTAGAGTGTACCGTTATATGTGTAGCATACTTGCATGCATTATTCCTTTACTGTTTACTTTTTGGTTACCGTTTTCACTGATATGGATCTAAACTACTAGATATAGATTACTTTGTGCATTTTTGTGTTTTCTTGCTTTCGGACTGTAGTTATGTTTATTACTCACTGGGTCGGGGTACTCACTTTACTCCCTTGACCTTGTGTGCAGATCCAGGGCATTCACAGGCTGAGTGAACTTTGACCAGCTTTCCAGAGTTCTTATCCCGGGAGTAATTGAGATAGCTGCCGAGCGTTCACAGCCATTGATTCTCCCTTCTATCCCTATCTTTATATTCTGTACTTTCAGCTTTTAGACGGATTTGTATTAGGATGAAAACATTGTATTATAGGCTCGTGATCGTGACACCGAGTCCTTGGTTGGGATTGTAAAATGTATTGGTATTTGTTAGATTTTTCTGTATTATTATCGGTATTTTAGACCTTTAACTTAAATGACATTTATCTTTATCTGTTTAATTAATGAGGTTATTGTTATAAATGGTCGGACTTTCCTAGGAGTGTGCTGGGCACCATCACAACCGGGTTAGGATCGTGACAGAATATGACTTTAATTAGCTTCAAAACACTTGGATTTTTTGTCCATTTTCAAAATTTGAGAATTTTTTTTTAAAAAAATGATGTTATACAACATCGTAGTCCCATTGATTCCGGCCTAAGCTTGTTTTCTTATATATATATTCAACAGTTCTTCCCCATGTTTTGTCTGTATAAGATTCACCTAGTAAGGCTTCACTATGCCCTATATGTCGCATGCAAAGTGACTCAAATACTAACCGTGAAAACTTAGGATTTTACACAAATAATCGGTTGAATTCATTATTTTTTTTAGTCAGTCAGTATATATATATATATATATATATATATATATATATATATATATATATATATATATATATATCCATTGTCTATTGTTTAAGTTAATTCTTCTATCTATTTATTTTCGGGTCGCATAGTTTCAAAACACATCCAGTATCTTTCCGTATTTTGTTAATGCAGAATTTGCCTAGACTGTTGCAGAAATTATATAATCGTATATTAACTAACGTTTTAACCTTGTTTTGTTTATCGTTAATAATATCAAAATCCTCGAGCTGGTTTTAGTTTGTTGTCCACATTATAATCACTACTTTACGAGGATTTCTATTTGTTTCTTGTTATTTCCCAGATCTACTAGTCTAATTATTGAAGCTAATACTTTCTTTTGTTTCATAAATATAAATATACACAGATTTCACTCAAGTTTGAAAGTAGTTATTTGGAAATATATATGGCATTGACTAACAAAAGGTTATTTGACTCCCCGACTTTAATTTGTTTGCTGTATAAGTTTATTCAGTGTAATTTTCATTCAACTAAAAACACAACTGAGTGATTTTGACGCAAAGTTGTTTAACAAATGTAATTAAAAACTATATAAGAAACTGAATAAAATTATGAACTCTCTGGTGATGTTACACTAACTAAATGAGAGTTTTAAGATATATAAATAGAATAAAGTAAGTAGACCGTAAGCTAAAGTCTTATTATTTAATTACTAGGCTATTAATACAACATTAGAGTAATTAATTTGCAGTTACAAAAATAGTTATTAAGTTTTGTTACTAATATATTATAGAGTTGAGTTGCATGGCTTTGATTAGCCCTTTGACCTTCTTAGTGAAGATGCTCTTATTTGGTTCAGTATCTCTTTCGTTGAAACTGATCCTTTCTTGGTTTTCAACCTTTATTTTCAATTATAATAAAAGGAAGAATATATATAAAATGTAGGGAGTGATCGATCGAAGCCTATGGTCTATGATCTTTATCTCTTACTTTTTATTTTTTATTTTATTCTACGCATATAAATAAAAACGTTTACTTTGTTTAACTAATTTGCAATAGTTTAAGTTCTTTTGTTTATTTCTAACAAATTCAGTCAAAGATATTAGCTTAACTAACATGATTAGAATAATCGTGTCGTGTAAATATGTTTAAAGGGCGTAGGGCAAGACGAAAAAAAAGATGAAGAAAGAAGTAGGAAAGGATAGGGCACATTAGTTGGAAGGGCAAATTAAAACTACATGGTTGTTTAACAAAACCTTATAATAACGTGGATATATACAAATCTAGAATGAATTTTTGTTGGTTCAATTAAATAAATTACTTTCAGTTCTAACTAACTAACTATATATACTAACTATATATATATATACTAACTATATATATATATACTAACTATATATATATATATACTAACTATATATATATATATATATATATATACATATATATATACATGAAAATTAACTTAACTACATATAGGGTATACAGAGAAAATCGATAAATTGCATCAAACCGATAATCCGAGTAAAACCGGGAAAAAACTGATGTGATTTGGAAGAAAATAAAACATCTCGTGATGCATCTCGTATTGGGCTTGGTGCAGCGTTGATGCAGGATGGCAAGGTCATTTCCTATGCTTCGTGGTAGTTGAAGATTTATTAGAAGAACTATCCGGTTCATGACTTAGAGTTGGCAGCTACTATTCACGCATTGAATATTTGGAGGCATTATCTGTATGGCGTGGCATGTGAGGTGTTCACAAATCACAAGAGTCTTCAGTATTTGTTCAAACAAAGGAGTTAAATTTAAGGCAGAGGAGGTGGTTGGAGTTGTTGAAGGATTATGATATCACTATCTTAAATCATCCGGTGAAGGCCACTGTAGTGGCCGACACTTTGAGTAGGAAGTAAGCCACTATGGGCAGTCTTGCTTATACTCCAGTCGGTGAGATGCCGCTTGTTTTCAATATTCAGGCTTTGGCCAATCGGCTTGTGATGTTGGATATTTCTGAGCCTAGTCGTGTATTAGCTTGCACGGTCGCTCGTTCTTCATTATTGGAGCGTATCTGTGATTGGCAGTATGATGATCCCCATTTTGTGTCCTTAGAGACATGGTACAACGTGGAGGTGTCAAGCAGGTTACCTTAGATAATGATGGGGGTTTGAGATTGCAAGGGCGAGTTCGTGTGACTAATGTGGATGGGCTTCGAGAGTTGATTTTAGAGAAGACCCATAGCTCCAGTATTCTATTCACTCGGGAGCTGCGAAGATGTATCAGGATTTGCGGCAGCATTATTGGTGGCGCAATGAAGAAAGATATTGTTGCATATGTGGCTCGATGTTTGAATTTTCAGCAGGTTAAGTATGAGCATCAGAGACATGGTGGATTATTTCAGAAGATTGAGCTTACGAGTAGGAGTCGGAGCGGATCACGATGGATTTTGTTGTTGGACTCCCGTAGACTCGGAGGAAGTTCGACGCAGTTTGGGTCATTGTTGATAGGCTGACCAAGTCAGCACATTTCATTCCTGTGGTAGTCTCCTATTCATCCGAGAGGTTAGCTGATATTTATATCCGGGAGATTGTTCGTCATCATGTTGTGCCCGTGTCTATCATTTCGGACCGAGGTACACAGTTTACCTCGCATTTCTGGAGAGCAGTTCAGCGAGAGTTTGGCACTCAGATTGAGTTGAGCACAACATTTCCTACTCAAACGGACGGGCAGTCCGAGCGGACTTTTCAGAGAGGATATGCTTCGAGCTTATGTCATTTACTTTGGAGGCTCGTGGGATCAATTTTTACTTTTAGTGGAGTTTTCCTACAACAATAGCTACCGGTTGAGTATCTAGATGGATCCTGATGAGGCTTTATATGGTAGGCAGTGTCGGTCTCCGGTTGGATGGATTAAGCCGGGGGAGGCTCGGTTGTTGGGTACGGATCTTGTTCAGGAGGCCTTGGACAAGGTCAGGATCATTTAGGATAGACTTCGTACATCTCAGTCCGGGCAAAAGAGTTATGCAGACAACAAAGTTCGAGATGCAGCTTTTATGGTCGGTGACCGGGTATTGCTCCGAGTGTCGTTTATGAAAGGCGTGATGAGATTTGGGAAGAAGGGCAAGCTTAGCCCTAGGTTCATCGGTCTATTTGAGATTCTTGATCGAATGGGAGAGGTGGTTTATAGACTTGCATTTTCGCCAAGCTTATCAGCCGTGCATCCAGTGTTTCATGTATCGATGCTTCAGAAGTATCACGGCTATCCATTCCACGTGTTAGATTTTAGTCTTTTCCAGTTGGACAAGGACTTGTCTTATGAGGATGAGCCGATAGCTACTCCAGACCGATAGGCTCGTCGGTTGAGATCCATGAGGTTTTCTTCTGTTCGTGTTCAGTGGAGAGGTCAGCCTCCTAAGGCATCAACCTGGGAGTCCGAGTCCGATATGCGGAGCCATTATCCCCATCTCTTCCCCGAATCAGGTGCTTCCTTCTTCTGTCCGTTCGAGGATGAACAATTATTTTAGAGGTGGGGAATGTGATGGCCCAAATAGTCATCACTTGCTTTTAATTGAATTTTGTTCCTTCGAGGCCTTGAAAACCTCATTTTAAATTTTCTCGATTTGCGTACACGTAGCCAGAAAGCCTAAATATCAAAATATATGAAAAATGACAAGTTTTGAATATAACATGAGTTAATTCGACTTTGATCAATATTTTAGGTAAGCGGACCGGACCCATGATTCGACGGTCTCGTAGGGCCCATATGAAAATATGGGACTTGGGCGTATGCCCGGAATCTAATTTCGAGGTCCCAAGTTCGAGAAATGAATTTTTTAGTAAAATTGATTTCTGAAATTATTTAAGGAAATTTAAAATGAAATCTAATTAGAAAGCGATGGTATAGGGATTGTATTTAGGTTCTGGCGCTTGGTACAAGTCTTATATATGGTTTAAGTCATTCCTGTTAAATTTGGTTAAAAAAATATCATTTGACGTGATTCAGACTTGAATTTCTAAATATTATACTTGATGAAGTTTGAGAAAAAAACTCTTTAATTTTGAGGTTTAATTCGTGGTTATTGAGGTTATTTTGGCGATTTGATCGTGAGGATAAGTTCGTATGATGTTGTTGAGTTATTACATGTGTTTTGGTTAGGAGCCCCGAGGGCTCAGGTGCATTTCGAATATGATTCAGGAAGGTTTGAACTTAAGAAAAATTGCAGATAATCTACTATAGGTGCTCAGGCCTGCTATTCATCGCGATCACGTAGTAACTCTCGTGATCGCTTAATGTAAATTGGGACAAGGGTGGATTTGTTCATCGCAAATGTGATGCCACAGTCGCAAACTTGGAGTTCTAGGGATTGCTTATCACGAACGCAACCTGTGTGACGCGAATGCAAAGTGTTAATGCAAACACGGGATTTGTTCAAAATTTCATAACCTTTTCATCTCAACTCCAAATTGGGCGATTTTTGAAAGAGGATTTTACCACACACTCATAGCTATGTAATCTTAGACTCATTTTCTTCAATTTCAATTAACACACATTAGACTTTTAGACCTAAATCATGTGAATAACGTTAGAAAATTAGGGATCAGGGTAGAGTTAGGGATTTTTGATTAATTGTGATTTAGATCTCGTTTTGGGGTTGAATTCTGGAAATAATTATTTATTCAGGATCGTGGATGAATGGGTGATCGGTTGTCGGTCCGAACCTCGTGTTCTGACCAAGCGGGCCCGGAGTCGATTTTTTGGGTTTTTGGGAAGAATGATTGGAAAGCTATATTGGGTTTGGTTTTTTAGCATGTATTGATATTGTTAAATCGATTATGCATAGATACGATTTTGTTGGAGCCAAATTCAAGAGGAAAGGCGGTAATTGAGGATTGAGTTGGCCGTGGAAGTTTGGGGTAAGTGTTTGGTCTAACCTTAGCTTGAGGGATTAAGAGTTGAGTCATATTTGCTACTTGCTTCATGTTGAGTACGACGTATAGGCATGGTAACAAGTATCTATAGTTGGTGTCTAGCATGACCACGAGTCTTAAAATGAAAGTTGTTGTGTTCTTATATGACAATTCGGATGCTTTAATTAACGAAGCTCTATATTGAGCAAAGATTTAATTTATTCTCATGGATCTTATTTATGATTGATTATTGTTAGTAATTGAGCTGAGTAGAAGCTGAGTTAGGATTGGTTATAGGTGATTCTCTCTTGTCAGGATGAATATTTTGATATTATTGTTTCCTTGCCGGGAAGTTATGATATTGCTTTTGTTCCCTTGCCGGGATTCCTTGTAAATTTGTGATTTGTTAATGGGAGCTGGTGGTGCGCCAACCACACGATATAATAAAATGGGAGCGGGTGGTACGCCTACCACAAGATATAATAAAATAGGAGGGGGTGGTACGTCTACCACAAGATATAATAAATGGGAGAAGGTAGTATGCCTACCAAAATATATGATGAAATAGGAGCGGGTGATACACCCACCACGAGATTTGATGAAATGGGAGCGGGTGGTACGCCTACCACGAGAGTTAATAAAATGGGAGCGGGTGGTACTCCTACCACAAGATATGAGAAATAGGATCGGGTTGCACGCCTGTAACAAGATGTTCAATGAAAGTGAAATTTGCCTTATTTTCCTTATCCTTGTTAGAAGTTAAATTTTGGTTTACTTATAATTTTATTGAGGTTATGCCTTATCTGTTGTGACCACATGATTTTTGCTTCATGAAAATTACTTCAAAAGAAATCAAAAATAAAATAAATCTCTTTGGTTTACAAGTTTTAGAATCTGTGTGACATTTTAGGATAATTATTTGTAAGTGTGGATGCATATTTTTATTAATTAAAATACCAAATTATGTTGCATATGTACTTAGGACTTTATTTTGTAAAAATTAGAAATTAATTGTGCATTTTTTAGGAATTAATTAACCATAAAAGTGGTTAAAAAGAAAAATACAGAAATATGTATTTTTGTTCTATTTTATCGTTTTAAATGAACATTTGTGTGATTTTGTTTATAATTAAGGCTTAGTATTGGGTGTTAATTGTTGTTAAGGATTAATTGATATTTTGTATTTTGATTGTGAGTTTACAATTTTATTTTTAGAATTTTTTTAATTGTTAATTTAAAGAAGAAAAAGAAAAGAGTAGAAAAATAAAGAAAAATCGGATTGGGCCAAACCAAAATCAGAGCCCAAATGCAATACAAGTCCATTTGCCGGATCTCTCAAATCGCCTAAACGACGCCGTTTAGGCACCTTCAATCTGGGCCATTGATTTGTTATGGTCAAACGGTGCAATTCAGACCTTACATAATTGAAACGACGACGTTTTGGTGCATCTAATCCAAGCCGTTGGTCTCCCTTGATCGAACGGCCAGGATCTAATTACCCCTCCCACTATATAAGACCAAAAACGTACCCAACCCCCCAAAACCAAACATCTCCCCATCGCCCCTGTTCATCGTCTCTCCCAGAGACGAACCCACCCCTGGAAACCCTAGCCGCAACCCTTTTCCTTCGCCTGAAACATGGCGGCCCCGTCACCAACCAACCGTAATTAACACCCTTAGGGCATCTAACCACCCCCGTTCCGATTCCACTAACGGTTTGGCTCGAATCAACCGCGAACTTCTCGAATCTTCATTTGAAGATTCGAGCCAAATTGAACCCATGCCAATCAACCCCAAATTCATACCCTAGCACCCCACGACCTCTCTCGTGCCCAAACCCTCTTTGGTTTGGGTCGAACCTGCCTAAAAACACCGAAGCCCCAAATCAGAGCCACAAGAACCCTAAGGCCTGATTTCAGTTCACTTCACTTCCTTCCATTTGTTGTAATCAGGTATACTTCTACATTTCAGATAATGTAAGGTTTGATTTGGAATCAAGATGGCATTCGGAGCTTTGATTAGAAGTATAATCAGTTTTTTTTAGCCATGATTTAGCTTACTTGGTCTACTTGCTTAAGTTCCTAGTTTATGATATATGGTATCCCGCTAGTTGTTAATAAATACTATGCTGCAAGCTGCACTTGGTTGTAAATCATCAGGGTAATTCAGTTTCTCATTGGGATGCTTTCTAGTTAATTATTGGGAATTCGAACAGAGTGCTACACTTCAATTATTACGCCTGTTAGTTCACTAAGTTCTGCTGTAATTCTATTTAAATAGTATTTTGTTTGGACACCATTTATAAAGATACAAGTGATGTCTTTATGAACCATGTTTAGTTCAGAAGAAGTGTTATCTTATTTGATTTTGTATGAAGTTAACTGAGCGGTCATGATATTGTACAAAGTTCGGTTTGGATTTCTCTTTGTTAATGCATTGAAGATGCTTTTCTACCCATGAAGGTCCGTTACTTTTAATGTTGCCAATATTTGAACAAGTGAATGCATCTCCTTTAAATTCTTAGTTCAATACTTGCTATAGAATTAGCCTGCCAACTTTTGTGTTTAAGGTTCTTAGCAAAATATGATAAAGTTTATTTGATTGGAAGTTTTATTCAATTTTATATTTATGGGGAGTATGTTTATTAGAGCTAGATAATAGCAGTATTTCTCCGTAAATAATTTCTAAGCTTGAAAGGTTTAGTGATTTGGGAGTTGATATTGAAGGATTGCGTATATTGTGTTCGTAACACGCAGCGGAAGACAACAACAATCCTAGGTAGATTTTTCATGTTTAAAATTTATTTACGTGTCAAAGATCGGATCTAAGACGTACCTGGTGAAGAGAGTTTCTTTTTCAGAATTTCTTCGATAGTGCAAAGACTCTATGCGTATCCACACCGAGACCGATCCTTGGTATCAACTCTTTGATCAATGAAACCCGCGAACAAATTGAACGAAGAATATTCTGTTGAAATTTTCTCAAAAATTTCAACTCAAATTAGAAGAACAAGAAACACTTTTCTTGTAATTGTATTTTCTCTCTTGGCTTTGTATTGCACTCTCACTTTCACAAAGTAGGTTTTCTTCTCAAGAAAAATTAAAGCTAAAAAAACTTTACAAATTTTCTCCATCACCCTTTATATAGCATCACCTACAAACCCTTTTCCTATTTGGTTGAGATAATAATTTTCCTAGGGTAAAAGTTCATTCCAAAAATAAACTTATGAAAAAATTTTGTATGAAATTTCGAATTTTCCTTTCTTTGTTTGCCGAAAATTTTTTGATCAAAATTCCAAATTTCCACTTCCTTCTTTAACATGGATTCCAATTCCAAATTTTTGGAATTACTAAAAAAAAACTTTTATTAATATTATTATACATCCCATATATAAATGAATATTAATTATGAGTACTAAATATATATCACATATATATTCCAATCAAGAGATATTATTTAATTTCTATTCCAAATAGAAACTTCAATTTATTCACAATATTAATTATAATCTTTGTGCTAGCAAATAATATAATTATATTTCATTTGCACTAATAACTAAATATTTTGACTAATTAAATTTTTTAATTTAATTATCAAATAATAAGTTAATTAATCTTTTAGCAAAGATCAGAACACTCGTTAGTGAGCGACCCCATAGGTTCAATGCTAAACCGGTAGTAAATTGATCATATCAATATACTAATCAAGGGTGGCGTCTAGCAACACTCCTTAACGACCGGATAGCATGAAGTATACAATTTACTCTCAAGAACCAGTAGAAGAATAATGTAGTAATTCCTTCTGTCCTTATAGCTCTGGATCACCCTAGGATATGGTTCAACTGTCAAATCCTAATAGGCGATCAACTATGTGTTCACGTCAAATATAATCGACCATTGAATGACCTAAGAAACTCATTTTTTCTTTCATTCAATTGCCCTGGCTAAGGTCTTAGTTTGGTCGTTAATAATTCATGACAACATGGAGCTTAAACTCATTACCAAGAGTTGACAGATTCAATCTTGATCAATCACTAATTCTACAAGTATTTAGTCGTACCCAATATCCTTTCAACTATTGCCCTAGGGCCATAAGTGTCTAGTATCAAAGCACAATAAACAACTTGTCAATTACTATGACGATCTCAAGTCAAAGAAAACGGTTACATCACATTCTTCAAGAAAATATCCTATTGATAGTTATGGTAATTCTAACCATTAGGAATTATCCAATGAGTCAGTTCAATGATCATATCTCTATATTTATCATCTATCTATGTGATTTAGTTAATGAGATCAACTAATCTTTATCCGATAAAGACGATCATATAAATATTGGTCTAACCGGATTACTAATGTCCAAATTAATAATCCTACGATCAAGAACAAATATAGATTAAATTGTAAAAGACTTTGCTCTCATTATCATGATCTCTATCACGATGACAAATCTCAAAATTTATTCAAGGACCTTATCAAATTAATCAAACAATTAATAATAATGATAAAAGAATATCAAATGGCATATATTTTATATCAATTTACATTCACAAAAATATGTTCAAGTTATCAAATATGATATTGGATCTAGGGCATATCTACTATATCCTTAATAATCTCCCACTTGCACTAGAGCCAATCGCTCTTGTACTTCATCCTTAATTTCCACTTGTGATTGTCAAACTCCTTTGCGCCAAGAGCTTTAGTGAATGGGTCTGCAGCATTTTCCTTTCCATCAACCTTTTGAATCTCGACGTCTCCACGTTCAATGATCTCTCTTATCAAGTGATTCCTTCGCAGAACGTGTTTGGACTTTTGGTGTGATCTTGGTTCTTTTGCTTGAGCAATGGCTCCAGTATTATCACACAACAATGGAACCGCACCTTCTATTGAAGGAACCACACCAAGTTCAATTAAGAACTTTTTCATCCATACAGCTTCCTTAGCAGCTTCACTAGCTGCTATATATTCTGCTTCAGTCACTAAATCAGCTACTGTAGCTTGTTTGGAACTTTTCCAACTCACTGCACCACCATTTAAGGTGAATACATAACCAGAAATAGATTTGCTATCATCCCTATATGAAGAGAAACTTGCATCAGTATAACCTTCAAGTTTCAACTAAGAATCCCCATAGATGAGGAATTGGTCTTTAGTCCTTCTTAAGTACTTAAGAATGGTCTTCACCACCTTCCAATGTTCCTCACTAGGATTTGCCTGATATCGGCTAGTCACTCCAAGTGCATAAGCCACATCAGGACGTGTGCATGTCATGGTATACATGATTGCTCCCACTGCACTAGCGTATGGGATCCTATTCATGCGTTCTCTCTCTTCAGGTGTTTTAGGACAATCCTCCCTACTGAGAGAAATTCCAGTGCCTATCGGTAGATAGCCTCTTTTGGAATTATCCATGTTATACCTCTTTAAGACAATATCAATGTACAAAGACTGGAAAAGTCCAAGCAGCTTCCTAGATCTATCTTTATAGATCTTTATTCCTAATATATAAGCTGCTTCTCCCAAGTGTTTCATGGAAAATTATTCAGACAGCCAAATCTTGGTATTTTGCAATGCTGGTAAGTCATTACCTATGAGCAATATATCATCAACATACAACACTAAAAATATAATTGTGCTCCCACTAACCTTTTTGTACACACAAGGTTCTTCTTTGCATCTAACAAAATTGGACTTTTCAATTGTATTGTTAAATCGAATATTCCAACTTCGAGAAGCTTGCTTTAATCCATATATAAATCTTTGTAGCTTACAAATTTTATTATGATCAGACGAAGATGTGAAACCTTCAGGTTGTGTCATACACACATCCTCTTCTAGCTCACCATTAAGGAAATCCGTTTTCACATCCATTTGCCATATTCATAATCATAGTATGCTACTATAGCAAGCAAAGTCCGAATAGATTTGAGAATTGCCACGGGAGAGAAAGTCTCATCATAGTCGACTCCTTCTTTCTGACGATATCCCTTGGCAACAAGACGTGCTTTGTAGGTCTCCACCTTTCCGTCTGCTCCAATCTTTTTCTTAAAAATCCATTTACAACCTATAGGTTTTATATCCTTTGAGGGTTCAACTAAAGTCCATACTATATTTCCTTCATGGATTCCATTTCGGATTCCATGGCCTTTTGCCATTTATCATAATCAGAACTTTGTATAGCCTCTTCATAGGTCTTAGGGTCATCATCATTATGATCAAACTCATTTGATAAATAATCTTGTACCAATAAATTTAATCTAGTTGGTACATGACGTTCTCATGTAGACATTCGAAGAGGTACTTGTAAAACCTGCTCACCTTGTGTTGGATTTCGTTGTTGCTTAATTTGGTTTGAAACTGGTTCATTAACCTGTTCTTGAACTTCATTTAGTTCTTGAACTTCAACCGTTTAAGATGGAAATTTCCTTGGAAACTTCAAAACATCCAATAAAGGTTCTTCAACTTGGGTCTCATGATCTTCATATTGTGTTGATTCATTAGTTTTTTGATCTTCATCAAGTTCTATATCTCCATTATAATTTCCTTCCAAAAGGAATTCCCTTTCCAAAAAGGTTTCTCCTCTAGCCACAAACACTTTATGGTCAGAAGGGTGATAGAAATAATATCCCCTTGTTTCCTTGGGATACCCAATGAACCTACACTTATCAGATCTTGAGTCAAGTTTATCAGACTGTAGTCTCTTAACATAAGCTGGACAACCCCAAACTTTAATATGTTTAAGGTTAGGCTTACATCCTTTCCATATCTCATATGGTGTTGTAGAGACTGACTTAGTGGGAACTTTATTAAGTAAGTATGTTGCTGCTTCCATAGCATTTCCCCATAAATTTATTGGAAGATCAGTGAACCCCATCATAGATCTCACCATATCTAATAAGGTTCTATTTATCCTTTCAGACATACCATTGTGTTGTGGTTTTCCTGGAGGTGTCCACTGTGAGAGAATTCCATTCTCTTTGAGATATCTGGTAAAAGCTTCACTAAGATATTCTCCACCTCTATTAGACCTTAGTACTTTGATACTTTTACTAGTCTGCTTCTCAACTTCACTACGGAATCTTTTGAACATTTCAAAAGATTCAGACTTGTGTTTCATAAGATATACAAATCCATATCTTGACATATCATCAGTGAAGGTAATGAAGTAAGAATATCCACCTCTAGCTTGAATTTTCATGGGCCCACAAACATCTGTATGAATTAGTCCCAATAATTCAGAAGCTCTTTCTCCACTTCCAGTAAATGGAGATTTGGTCATTTTTCCTTTGAGACAAGATTCACAAGTTGGATATGATTCAAAATCATACTTGTTAAGGTACCCTTCCTTGTACAACTTGTTAATTCTTTTCTCTCCAATATGATCAAGCCTACAATGCCAAAGGTATGTTTGATTTACATTATCATCTCTTTTCCTCTTGAAACTTGAAACATGCATAATCGAATTAGCATTCACACTAGGTAAGACATAAACATCATGTTGGAGATAGCCATTCACAATATAAATTATCACTATAATAAATAGAGCTAATACCATTGCCTATATTAATGCGAAAACTACGTTTGTCTAACATAGAAGCTGAAATTATGTTCGAAACAAATTTAGGAACATAATAAGAATCATCCAACATAAGTACTTTTCCCGCAGGCATTATTAAAGAAATTGATCCTATTTCCACGGCCGCAACTTTTGCACCATTTCTAACTTGTAGATTAATTTCTCCTTTCTTTAGCCTCCTACTTATCTTGAACCCTTGCAACATATTGCAGATATTATAACCACTGCCAGTATCTAATACCCACAGTGAAGAATAAGTAGTGGCTAAGGAAACCTTGAAAACATTTTTCATTAATGTCTCACCTTGTTTCTTCTCCTTTAGAGTTGCAAGATACTCCTTACAGTTTTTCTTCCAATGCCCTTTCTTCTTACTGTGAAAACATTTAGCATCATATACTGGTTGCAAGATCAAATCTTCAGAAAGCTCTTTACCAAGCTTGTACCCCAATTTCTCATGTTCTTCAGTAAGAATGGTCATATGATTGACAAGGGGTCCAACTGGAGAGTTTTCAATGTCCAACTATGCATCAACCATCTTCTTAAGATATTCAATGATTGCAGTTGGATCTATATTCTGATGTTTCCTCTGGAGTTCAGAACTCGTAGAAGCGAGAATGATGCTTTTAATAGCAAGGCATTCTTCCAAGTATTTCATGCAATGATATAACATACATATTGAGACATCTAAAATATAGAAAAGAAAAAAAGGACAATAATATAAGAACATATTTGCATATATCATAAAGACATAGACTTTTATCTAAATGATATTTTCACTAATTATTTTAAACTATTTACCCTCATTATAGTTTACGAATTCTTTATTTCTTTTAGTGGAGTAAAGGAATCCCTTAACAATATGTATGAGCCCCTAGGAAATCAAGTCGTTTCTCACATATATTTTAAAGGTAGGTACTCTTACCAACTGTATCCCCATACAATTTCCATAAATAGCTCTATGTCAAATAGTCCTCTGGTAGTCAAGTCGATCCTATTGGCATTGTTGAGTTCAACCATCATGATAACAAAGAACTTATTAAATTATATACTCCGCCGGGTAGTCCAGGCGTCCAGTGTAAAATAGAATAATTCTTTCAATCCATACATCTAATGCAATAAATAATTTAACAATTCTCGAACTATAATTCTCCTAGTAGTCAGGCCGCTCCTTAAAAATAAGAAGTAAGTAAAATTAATTACCTTGATGGATAGCTCTATAATAAAATATCTTATTTTTTAACATTTAAGAACTTAAATTTTAATAAGAGGGAATTGTTACAAAAACAATTTTTAATAACACGAAGATCGAATCTTTATAGCATGTGAATTTAGTTCAAATTGTTTACATGCTTAGCCCTAAATTAAGTTACATCACATGTAATAAATAATTCAAAATTATGTAATGAACAAGCACATGGCATAAAACAAAATTCAACATCCTCTAACATACTTATCTTATATATCACATAAAAATAATTCTTGCTAGAATATTATTATTAATTAACATCTCATGAATTAATAACAATTTAATTAACAATAGATTCATGTAACCTATAATAGATTCCCATTTTATCTAATACAAAATTTCAAATTCAAGTTATGAACTATCTCAACAGTTATATGAATACTTATTTTATCCACAATAAAATAATATCAATCATTCAAACGATTTGACTATTGCATAAGACACATCTATTAGGGTTTGAACTCTTCAAATATAATATTAAAATATTTCATAAATAAATTTTAGACACAATAAACCACGGCTCTGATTCAACTAAAGGATTGCGTATATTGTGTTCGTAACACGCAGCGGAAGACAATAACAATCCCATGTAGATTTTTCATGTTTAAAATTTATTTACGTGTCAAAGATCGGATCTAAGACGTACCTGGTGAAGAGAGTTTCTTTTTCAGAATTTCTTCGATAGTGCGAAGACTCTATGCGTATCCACACCGAGACAGATCCTTGTTATCAACTCTTTGATCAATGAAACCCGCGAACAAATTGAACGAAGAATATTGTGTTGAAATTTTCTCAAAAATTTCAACTCAAATTAGAAGAACAAGAAACACTTTTTTTGTAATTGTATTTTCTCTCTTGGCTTTGTATTCCACTCTCACTTTCACAAAGTAGGTTTTCTTCTCAAGAAAAATTAAAACTAAAAAACTTTACAAATTTTCTCCATCACCCTTTATATAGCATCACCTACAAACCCTTTTCCTATTTGGTTGAGGTAATAATTTTCCTAGGGTAAAAGTTTATTCCAACAATAAACTTATGGAAAAATTTTGTATGAAATTTCAAATTTTCCTTTCTTTGTTTACCGAAAATTTATGGATCAAAATTCCAAATTTCCACTTCCTTTTTTAACGTGGATTCCAATTCCAAATTTTTGGAGTTACTAAAAAACTTTTATTAATATTATTATACATCCCATATATAAATGAATATTAATTATGAGTACTAAATATATATCATATATATATATATTCCAATCAAGAGATATTATTTAATTTCTATTCCAAATAGAAACTTCAATTTATTCACAATATTAATTATAATCTTTGTTCTAGCAAATAATATAATAATATATCATTTGGATTAATAACTAAATATATTTGACTAATTAAATTTTTTAATTTAATTATCAAATAATAAGTTAATTAATCCTTTAGCAAAGATCAGAACACTCGTTAGTGTGCGACCCCATATGTTCAATACTAAACCGGTAGTAAATTGATCATATCAATATACTAATCAAGGGTGGCGTCTAGCAACACTCCTTAACGACCGGATAGCATGAAGTATACAATTTACTCTCAAGAACCAGCAGAAGAATAATGTAGTAATTCATTCTGTCCTTATAGCTCTGGATCATCCTAGGATATGGTTCAACTGTCAAATCCTAATAGGCGATCAACTATGTGTTCATATCAAATATAATCGACCGTTGAATGACCTAAGAAACTCATTTCTTCTTTCATTCAATTGCCCTGGCCAAGGTCTTAGTTTGGTCGTTAATAATTCATGACAACATGGAGCTTAAACTCATTACCAAGAGTTGACAGATTCAGTCTTGATTAATCACTAATTCTACAAGTATTTAATCGTACCCAATATCCTTTCAACTATTGCCCTAGAGCCATAGGTGTCTAGTATCAAAGCACAATAAACAACTTGTCAATTACTATGACGATCTCAAGTCAAAGGAAACAGTTACATCACATTCTTCAAGAAAATATTCTATTGACAGTTATGGTAATTCTAACCATTAGGAATTATCCAATGAGTCGGTTCAATGATCATATCTCTATATGCATCATCTATCTATGTGATTTAGTTAATGAGATCAACTAATCTTTATCCGATAAAGACGATCACATAAATATTGATCTAACCGGATTATTAATGTCTAAATTAATAATCCTACGATCAAGAACAAATTTAGATTAAATTGTAAAAGACTTTGCTCTCATTATCATGATCTCTATCACGATGACAAATCTCAAAATTTAATCAAGGACCTTATCAAATTAATCAAACAATTAATAATAATGTTAAAAGAATATCAAATGCCATATATTTTATATCAAATGACATTCACAAAAATATATTCAAGTTATCAAGTATGATATTGTATCTAGGGCATATCTACTATACCCCTAACAGATATTGTTGGCTTTTGGTAGAGATGACTTGTCATTGAATTCCTTTGGTATCATAGATTTCAAAGCTCAAGAATTTAAAATAGTCATATGGAGGAAAGTACATTTTTTGTCACTAAAATCGGTTTTTTTTGCTGCTGAGCTTGTTGCGTTCTATCTCAAATTTGGAACCTTCTGTTCCCTGACTTAATATCCAGTTTATAAGAAAGTCTTTGAGGATAATTGTTTACTATGTGATTGTTGCCTTTAAAATTGGCTAAGTGTTAAGAGTACAATAATTACTTTTACTTTTTTCGTCTTTCTTGTTACTCATCTCAAAGACTTTCTAAATATGTTGAGTGGTAGCAATAAATACATAAATATTAAATATTTTGTTTTTCTATTAAAAGTGTACATAATTTGGATTGCAAGATAAGAACTAATATGCCACTGTAACAAGTGGTGTCGTAAACCCTCCTATGTTCCTTCAATGAATAGTTCTTACATAGTTCTTATTGTAGTTACCTTAGGTTTGCTTTTTAAATAAAAAATGTGATGAACCCTGCTGAACAAAACACATAAATTGTGGGGGCCTCGTAAATATATATTTAAATACTTAGACTTTGGAAGGGGACGTCTAGCGAATTTCACAGCCTTCCCAAAATAATAACGCGCTAGACTCTTTAGGCGTGTATTTTAAATATTACCTCCCTAAACTCGGGTGCACATTTATGTGACCCAAATCCAAATTTCAACGGAGTCGAAATGTGTCGGCGACCACGTGTACACTGGTTGTGACATGGTTCAAGATGCGTTTTCACGACGTTGCAATTCTCTGTAAATAATAACAAAAGTAGCAAAAAGTTAAAATTTGCATAAGTTTATAATTATAATAAAATCAGATAAATAAGCCGAATATGACAGCTGAGCAACTGTGCTAGAACCACGGATTTCGAGAATGTCTAACACCTTCTCCCGGGTTAGCAGAATTCCTTATCCGGATTTCTGTTGCGCGGACTGTTAAACAGAGTAATTCTTTTCCTTGATTCGGGATTAAATCGGTGACTTGGGACACCATAAATATCCCAAGTGGTGACTCTGGTTCTTTAATAAATAATCCCGTTTCGATTGTCATTTAATTGGGAAAACTCCCTTGCGTACTCGCGGGTGCCGGAAAAAGGAGGTGTGACAGCTGTCATTCTCCGAAGCATGTTTCCCTTTCCTAGCTTTAATTGTTTGTTTCAAATTATTTCTCTGTTGCATATATGTATATAACTGTACAAGTTATCTAGAGTCTGGTCCTATCCTCGTCACTACCTCGCCAGGGTTAAGCCTTACATTTACCAGCACATGTGGTCGGTTGTGCTGATGCTACACTCTGCACTATGTGCAGATACCGGAGTAGCGTTTGGTCAGCACCAGTAGCTCGGGAGCCAGCCTTCAGCTCACTGAGATCCCGAGGTAATATTGCAGGCATCCGCATGACCGACATCTCCTCTATCTATTTTGATGTTCTATTTTCATTTGTATCCAAGACAAATTATATTTTTTTTATTCAGAAACATGTATGTAGTACTCCTAGAAAGTCCGTGAATGATGTGACACTAGTTTCTGGGTAGCGACATATGTTGGTTTCCGTATCATTTTGGTATTGTAGTTGTTTAAGTCTCCCGCTAAATTTCATATTTCACTATCATTTAATTGATGTTGACCAATTAATTTAATTGTTTAAAAAGGAATTAAAACAAAAGAGATTAACAATTTCTAAATTAGTGGGTTGCTAGCTCTATTAGTAGGCTCTATCACGATACCCACGGGTGGAAATTTCGGATCGTGACAAGTTGGTATCAGAGCTCTAGGTAATATAGGTCACATAATTCACAGACAAGCTTAGTAGAGTATGAGGGATCGGTGTGGAGACGCTTGTATTTTCCCCCAAAGGCTACGTAGTTAGGAAAAATCACATGTTTGTTCTTTCTTGTCGTGCGATTTTGTTTCTCAATGCTAATTGAATTTATACTTTGTTCTTTCGTAGATGGTGAGAACAAGCGCTTTCTCATCTACTGCTCAACAGCCTGAGCCCCCAGCAGCAGCTCCTACGAGGGTCAGAGGGCGAGGCTGAGGCCATGCTAGAGGGATGCTATGATTCTATTAGTGGGCCTCATGGAGAGTGTCACCCGGGCATGCTTGCTTCCTGTAGTGCCAGCCACTTCTCAGGCTGGAGTAGGGGCTCAAACTCCTGCTACACGCAGTCTGGAGCAGGTAGCTCCCCAGATTCACACTCCAACGGTTCAACCAGTTGGAGCAGTTTAGCCAGGTGTAGTAGCTCAGACCAGCGATGGAGCAGCTATATATGTCGATGCTTTGTGGAGGCTGGATAGGTTTACTAAGCTTTCCACTTCTACTTTCAGCAGTGCATATACTGAGGATCCCCGTGATTATCTATACAACTGCCATGAGGTTCTCAAGAACATGGGATTTGTTGAGACCAATGAGGTTGATTTTGCTACATTACGCTTGTCTAGATCTGCCAAGACTCGGTGGAGAGATTTCTATTTGGCAAGACCAGCCGGATTGCCATCCTTGACTTGGGAGCAGTTTACACATCTATTTTTGGAGAAGTTTCTCCCCATTACTCATAGAGAGGCCTATCGGAGGCAGTTTGGGCGCCTCTAGCAGGGATCCATGACGTTTACCCAGTTTGAGACCAAGTTCATCGACTTACCTCACCATGCTATTGTCATACTTCCTATCGAGAGAGATAGAGAGAGATAGGGAGGGAGGGAGATAGAGAGGGAGAGGAGAGAGAGAGAGAGAGAGAGAGAGAGAGAGAGAGAGAGAGAGAGAGAGAGAGAGAGAGAGAGAGAGAGAAGGTTTATTGATGGTCCTAGTTAACCAATTCATCTTCAAATGGCTAGGGAGACTGGAGTGAGATATCTTTTCAGGAGGCGGCCAATGTAGCCCGCAGAGTTGAGATGGTTCTGTCATAGGGAGGTGGTCATGGATCGGATAAGAGGCCCCGAAATTCAGGTAGATTTAATGGTGCCTCGTTTGGAGGCGGAGATTCATATGGTAGAGGCCATATCCTAGGCCCTTCCACTCAGCTCTTCAGGTTTCTGACAGTGCTTCAGGTAGACGTGGTCCTCAGACACAGTATTCTCACCAGTAGTCCTATAGTGCACCCCCAAAACCTATTGGTGCACCACTTCTTCTGAGTTTCCAGGGTCTTTATCACCAGCAGTCGAGGGCTTGTTTTACTTGTGGAGACACGAGGCACATTGCTAGGTATTGCCCTCTAGCTTTGAGCTGTTCTCTGCATCTGGGTTCCCGTGCTATGGTTAAGGCACCATGTGTTCCTAAGGCCGTCCAGCTAGCTCGAGGTGGGGGTAGAGGTGATAGAGGTGGAGCTTAGATCACAAGAGATGGAGGCTAGCCAGCTCCAGCCCATCCCTGAAGGGTAGTTCAGGATGGTGGGGCCCAACCCCGATGTTGTGCCCTCCCAGCCAGGCCCGAGTCCGAGGCTTCAGATGCGGTCATTACATGTACGGTTCTAGTTTGTGATAAAGATGCTTCATTGCTATCTGATCCAGGATCTACATACTCGTATATGTCATCTTATTTTGCACCATATTTGGTCATGCCTAGTGATTTATTGAATATTCCTGTTTATGTGTCTACACCAGTGGGTGATTTCATTGTGATAGATCGAGTCCATTATTCTTGTATTGTGTTTATTGGGGATCTAGATACTCATGTATATTTGTTTCTTTTAGACATGTTTGATTTCAGTGTTATATTGTGGATGCACTGGTTATCACCTTACCATGCTATCTTGGACTGCCATGCCAAGACTGTGACCTTAGCTTTACCGGGCATGCCTCGTCTAGAGTTGAGAGGGACTCCTGGTCATTCTACCCATAGTGTTATCTCTTATGTAAAGGCTCGGCGTATGGTCGAGATGGGGTGTTTGGCTTATTTTGCATATGTTTGGGATTTGAGTGCTGAGGTCCCTTCTATTGATTATGTGCCTGTTTTTCGGAGTTCCCTGAGGTATTCCCTTCAGACCTGCCGGGTATGCTACCTGCATGGATATCGACTTCTGCATTGATTTAGCTCCGTGCACCCATCCTATTCCTATCCCACTGTATCGCATGGCCTTTCCAGAGTTGAAAGAATTAAAGTAGAGTTGAAAGACTTGCTTGAGAAGGGTTTCATTAGACCTAGTGTTTGGACTTGGGGTGTACCAGTTTTATTTGTTAAGAAAAAGATTGGTTCGATTAGAATGTGCATCGATTACCGGCAGTTGAAAAGTTTACAATCAAGAATAAGTATCCATTGCTGAGGACTAATGATTTGTTAGATCAGCTTCAGGGTGCCAAGGTATTTTTATAGATTGATTTGAGATTTGGCTACCATCAGTAGAGAATTAGTGCATCCGATGTCCCTAAGACAATTGTCAGCACTCGGTACGAGCATTATGCGTTCCTGGTTATGTCACTCGGGTTGACAAATTCCCCAACAACTTTTATGGATTTGATGATCCGAGTGTTCTGGCCTTATTTGGACTCATTCGTGATAGTCTTCATTAATGATATTTTGATATATTCCCGCAGCCAGGAGGAGCACGAGAAGCATCTCAGAATGGTTCATCAGACACTGAAAAATAGTTAGTTATATGCTAAGTTCTCGAAGTGTAAGTTCTGGTTGAGTTCAGTTGCATTCCTGGGTCATGTTGTATCAGCTGAGGGTATTCAGGTTGATCCGAAGAATATTGAGGTGGTCAATAACTGGCCTAGACTAGAATTAACTATAGAGATTCAGAGTTTCTCGAGATTGGCAGGCTACTATGGTTGGTTCGTAGAGGGGTTCTCATATATCGCAGCCCTGATGACCAAGTTGACCCATAAGGGTGCCTAGTTCAGATGATCGGACTAGTGTGAGGCGAGCTTTCAGAAACTCAAGATAGCTTACTACGACACCAGTGTTGGTTTTGCCTACAGGTTCAATGCCTTATACGGTTTATTGCGATGTATCTCGTATTGGGCTTGGTGCAGTGTTGATGTAGGATGGCAAGGTCATTGCCTATGCTTCACAGCAATTGAAGATTCATGAGAAGACCTATCCGGTTCATGACTTAGAGTTTGCATACATTGTTCACGCATTGAAGATTTGGAGGCATTATCTGTATGGCATGTCATGTGAGGTGTTCACGGATCCAAGAGTCTTCTGTATTTTTTCAAGAAAAAGGAGTTAAATTTGAGGCAGAGGAGGTGGTTGAAGTTGTTGAAGGATTATGATATCACTATCTTATATCATCCGGGGAAGTTCAATGTGGTGGCCAATGCTTTAAGTAGGAAGTCAGCCAGTGTGGGCAATCTTGCTTATATTCCAGTCGGTGAGAGGCCGCTTGCTTTGGATGTTCAGGTTTTGGCCAATCCGTTTGTGAGGTTGGATATTTTTGAGTCTAGTCGTGTATTAGTTTTCACGGTCGCTCGTTCTTCATTATTTGAGTGTATCCGTGATCAACAATGTGATGATCCCCATTTGTGTGTCGTTATAGACACGGTACATCGTAGATGTGACAAGCATGTTACCTTAGATGATGATAGGGTTTTGGTATTTTGGTGTGCGTTTATGTGCCTAATGTGGATGGGCTCCGAGAGTTGATTTTAGAGTAGGCCCATAGCTCCAGTACTATATTCACTCGAGCGCCGCGAAGACGTATCAGGATTTGCTGCAGTATTATTAGTGGCGTAGAATGAAAAAGGATATCGTTGCATATATGGCTTGGTATTTGATTTATCAACAGTTTAAGTATGAGCATCAGAGGCCTGGTGGATTATTTCTAAGGATTGAGCTTCCAGAGTGAAAGTGGGAGCCGATCATCATGGATTTCATTGTTAGGCTCCCGCAAACTCGGAGGAAGTTCGACGCAGTTTGGGTTGTTGTTGATAGATTGACCAAGTCAGCACATTTTATTCCTGTGGCAGTCTCCTATTAATCCAACAGGCTAGCTGAGATTTATATTCGGGAGATTGTCCGTCTTTATGGTGTGCCCTGTCTATTATTTCGGAATGAGGTATGCAGTTTACCTCGCATTTCATAAGAGAAATTCAGCGAGAGCTGGGCACTCAGGTTGAGTTGAGCACAAAATTTTATCTTTAGATGAACAGGAAGTCCGAGCGGACTATTCAGATTTTATAGGATATGCTTCGAGCTTGTGTCATTGACTTTGGAGGCTCGTGGGATCAGTTTTTGGATTTAGTAGAGTTTTCCTACAACAGACAAGTACCAGTTGAGTATCCATATGGCTTTTTATAAGGCTTTATATGGTAAGCGGTGTCGGTCTACAGTTGGATGGTTTGAGCCGGGGGAGGCTCGGTTGTTGGGTACGGATCTGGTGCAGGACGCCTTGGACACGGTCAGGATCATTCAGGATAGGCTTCGTACATCTCATTCCAGGAAAAATAGTTATGTAGATCGCAAGGTTCGAGATGTGTCTTATATGGCGAGTGAGCGCGTATTGCTCCAAGTGTCACCTATGAAGGGTGTGATGAGAATTGGGAAGAAGGACAAACTCAGCCCTAGGTTCATCGGTCCATTTGAGATTCTTGATCGAGTGGGAGAGGAGGCTTATAGACTTGCATTACCGTCGAGATTATCAGTCGTGCATCCAGTGTTTCATGTATCGATGCTTCGGAAGTATCACGGCGATCCAACCCATGTTTTAGATTTCAGTACTGTCCAGTTGAATAAGGACTTGTTTTATGAGGAGGATCCAGTAGTTATTCTAGAACGACAGGTTTGTCAGTTGAGATCCAATAGTTTTCCTTCTGTTCGTCTTCAATGGAGAGGTCAGCCTCTTGAGGCATCAACCACGGAGTCCGAGTCCGATATGCAGAGACGTTATCCCCATCTCTTCCCCGCTCAGGTACTTCCTCCATCTTCCCATTCGAGGACGAACATTCGTTTAGAGGTGGAGAATGTGATGACCCAAACAGTCATCACTTTCTTTTAATTTCGAGTTGCCTCAATTTGCGTTCGAGTAGAAGAAAAGCCTAAATATCAAAATCTGTGAAAAATGACAAGTTTTGATTATAATATGAATTATTTAACTTCTGTCAATATTTTTCGTAAACGGACTCGGACCCGTGATTTAACGGTCCCGGATGTCCGTATGAAAATATAGGACTTGGACGTACGCCTGAAATCGAATTCCGAGGTCCCATGCCCGAGAAATAAATTTTTAACTAAAATTATTTTATGAAATTGTTTATGGAAATTTGAAACAAAATCATACTAGAAAGCGATGGTATTAGGCCTGTATTTTGGTTCCGGCGCCCGTTACAGGTTATATATGGTTTAAGTCATTCCTGTAAAATTTTGTTAAAAACAGATATCATTTGACGTGATCCGTACTTGAATTGTTAGATTTGATACTTGATGAAGTTCGAGAAAAAAACTCTTTGATTTTGAGGTTTAATTCGTGGTTATTGAGGTTATTTTGACGATTTGATCGCATGGATAAGTTTGAATAATTTTGTTTATTATGTGTGTTTGTTTAGGGTCCCTGAGGGAATGGGTGCGTTTCGGATGTGATTCGAGAAGGTTTGAACTTAATAAAAATTGCAGAAAACCTATTGCAGGTGCTCAGGCCTGCTATTCATCGCGATCACGTAAGGTAAAATGGGTATAGGGTTGGATTTATTCATCGCGAATACAATCCCACAATCGCGAACGCAGAGCTCTGGGAATTCCTCATTGCTAAACCGACCTGGTGATGCGAACGCGAAGTGTTAATTGGAGGGGGCTGGGATTTTGGTCATTCTTCTACGCGAACACGTGAGCTTGTTCGCGAACGCGAAGGTCAGGGGGGGTCAACCCTTCGCGAACGCGTGGAAGGACTCGCGATCGCGACAGTGTTCTCGCGAACGTGATGAACATTGTCGCCCAGCACTTAAAGCAGTAGCAAACACGGGATTTGTTTAAAATTTCATAACTTCTTCATCTCAACTCCAAATTTGGCGATTTCTGAAAGAGGATTTCCCCACAAACTCATAGGTATGTAATCTTAGACTAGTTTTCTTCAATTTTTAATAGCACCCATTAGGTTTTTAGGCCTAAATCATGTGAATAAGGGTAGAAAATTAGAAATTTGGGTAGAGTTAGGGCTTTTTGATCAATTGTGATTTAGACCTCGTTTTGAGGTCGAATTCTGGAAATAACTATATATTCGGGCTCGTGGATGAATGTGTGATTAGGTTTTGGTCCGATCGGGTTTTGACCAAGCGGGCCAGGGGTCGATTTTTGAGTTTTTGAGCAAAGATTTAATTTATTCTTGTGGATTTTATTTATGATTGAGTATTATTGTTAATTTAGCTGAGTAGAAGCTGAGTTAGGATTGGCTATAGCTGATTCTCCCTTGCTGGGATGATTATTTTGATATTATTGTTCCCTTGCAGGGAAGTTATTATATTGCTTTTGTTCCATTGCTGGGATTCCATGTAATTTTGTGATGACTTGTAAATGGAAGCGGATGGTACTCTTACCACAAGATATAATAAAATAGGAGTAGATGGTATACCTACCACAAGATATAATAAAATGGGAGCGGGTGATACGCCTACCACAAGATATGATGAAATGAGAGCGGGTGGTGCGCCTACCACGAGATTTGATTAAATGGGAGTGGTTTGTACGCCTACCACGAGAGTTAATGAAATGAAAGCGGGTGGTACACCTATCACAAGATATGAGAATTAGGATCCGGTTGCACACTTGTAACAAGATGTTAACTGAAAGTGAAATTTGCCTTATTTTCCTTATCCTTGTTAGAAGTTAGATTTTGGTTTACTTATAATTTTATTGAGGTTCTGCCTTATCTGTCATTGTTCGAAGCTTGTTATATATATATATATATATCCTGAGGTAGTCCTGCTCGTACGGAGGCCCGATATCTCCTCTATCTATTTAGGTGTTGTGTTTTCTTTTGTATCAGAGAAAGATTATATTTCTTTTATTCAGACATTTGTATGTAGCACTCCTAAAAAGTCCGTGAATGTTGTGACATCAGTTTATGGGTCGCGACATATGTTGGTTTCCATATCATTTTGGTATTATAATTGTTTAAGATTTCGGCTAAATTTCATATTCCACAGACTGTTAATTTAATTGGTTAAAAGGAATTAAAACAAAAGAGATTAACGACTTCTATGTTCGTTGCTTTCCTAGCTTCTACGAGTAGGCGCCATTACAACACCCGAGGGTGAGAATTTCGGGTCGTGACATTATATTTTTAGCCGTCTGACAATAATTTTTCGTTGATGTACACTTTCAATGTTAACTTAATTTAGTAATTAAATGTAAAAATCAACATGTACCTGTATAATATAACCGCCTCAAATTCGAAAAAGATATAAAAATTTAATAGGTCTTAATATATGACTATGGCAAAACAAAGAGATTGATGCATTTCAGTGACATGTGACAAGAAAGTAATCATACAATCCATTATTTAAGGTTAATAAATATGGAACACTTCATATTCTATTAAATATGTAAGGAAATTCCAAATATTTTTAGATTTTTTTAAAAGAAAATTCTATATTAAATCTTAAAAGTTAAAAAAGTTTTATATATTTATATGTCGGGTTGGTTCGGATTTTTTTACTTAATACCAAACCTAGTTGAAGTTTTTATTCGATTTGGCTTAATTTTTCAGTTTGATGTGGTTTTCGATTCGATTTGTATAAATTATATTCTTAGAATCGGAGTCCATTAACTTGAAATCATCGTAGAATACAATATAGGAATTCATGGTTCCTTTTTTTTTAATTTGCTAAAAACCAAATGAACGTACACAAACTATTCTAAAACAATGAAATTCTCATAAAAAGACTGTCAATATCAGTAGAATGCTAATTCGATCAATTGATTCAATAGGCAGCTCGTTAGTTTTTTCATTATTTGGATTTGTTGTTATCGTTAAATAGGTGGTCAAACAAGAGTCCGTTGCTCCTTTTTGTTGATGGTGTAGTAACAATTTATGGCTACAATAATATTTCATGTCGACGATATATTTAATTTTCTACACTACTCTCCCTGCTCATTGAAATACCAACTTCTCGACATCGATGACGTGTACTTTTTTAATAATAATAATAATAGTAACAATAATAATAATAATAATAATAATAATAATAGTAATAGTAACAACAACAATAATAATAATAATAATAATAATAATAATAATAATAATAATAATAATAATAATAATTTGGTTTAGCTTGGTCTATTGCATATTGACGGAAGCTGGACGTGGAAGGGGCTCTAAATGAATGTTGAGTAGGACAGCCACAAATTTCACGAGATAAGACTATTAAAGAAAATGATTACTATGATTTTGTTTTATGTGTTGTTGTGACCAGTGGGAACACTCAGCTTTGTGGAAGTCATTTTCATTTTCCCAAGTGCCAATTACTATAGAATTTATGCATAGCAGAATACATAACGTGATTCTACAACTACTTATTTTAAGATAATCCCAAGATTTATATGTTTCATTTGTTCTAATTATGCAAGCTTTCTCTAGAATATCTACACTGCTATCTTAACAGTCGTGCTCCAGTTGGAAATGTTGGAAGAAAGTATAAACTTTAAATTATAAATATATATGGTCCCAAGTATGTATGTTTTTCTTCAGAAAAAGAAAAAAAAATCGTTTGTGTGGGGTGCATGTGAGTTGTACTACAGAAAGTGTAGTACTTAGAAGAGTACAGAGACTTGGTAAGATTTGTAACATTGCACCTAAATGATGTAAATACAAAGCGAGGTCTCGTAACAGACTTATTTACTATCATTGAAATGATTCTTACGAATGAAGATATACAAGGTGACAGTGACTTTTGTGGTTGAATACGAAAAGAAAGATCGAGATGGTTCAAGACATATGAAGAGTAGAATTGTATATGCCCTAATTAACAAGGTGTATAAGATTGATAGTGGTATGTCTAACGAGAGATAGAGGTAGTTCGAGGAAAAATTGGGAATGTGATTGGATATGACATGGCAAATTTTCAGCTCATCGAAAATATGACTCTAGATAGAAGACATGGAGGTCGAGGATTAGAGTAGAAGATTAGTGACTTTTTTCTTTTATGTAGGAGAGCATGATTCTCGTTTAAACACTAAACTATTAAAGCACCTTATCTCCTCCATCTCCTCCTTATCATCTCCTCCTTATCAGTATTATTATTATTACTTTATTTTTCAGTTTTATCACTAATATTTTTTTTCTTCGTATTTTCGTTATCATTATTTTTTCTGTTGTCGACACTTCTTATAATAGTTTTTACACATATTTTTAAATCCGTTTTATAAATAGATTTTTTTGGATCGAGGTTAATCACACCCAACTATGCCTTATAAAAAGAACTAAGCGATCGATGCAAATATAATCCAGTTTACACGTCCGAGTCGAATCCCACATAGAACTAAGGCTTAGCTACAATTGTTCACTATCATCAAGAAGACAAGTCCAAACAAAGATTCTTGTGTTTAACTATTAATTAATAAATTAAAATAATAAATGAACAACTAAAGATATTACAGGTTAGAGACAAGATTAAGGAGACCTAGAGTTATGATTTCCCTTATTGTCGGAATCCTTTCCGCTATGTTTTCTATAAATTTGCCTAGGTATTCTCTATCGATCATGAGCGTACTGAGTGTCCTAACTCTCTCCCGAGTAATTACCATAATTTACTAGACATATTCTCCTGAATTAGGCTAGCTGGCATTAAGTATGGCACACTCGGATCGCACCCAAGGTTTTGTCATCCCTAATCCCATGTTTAAGTCCTTCGTATTGATCCCTCATATACATTAGGAGTGATGCTGTTCAACAACTGCCTAAACATGCACTCTCTCCCGAGTAATACACACTGAATAGACACAGTTGTTTGAGAGCTCTTGAACCAACCACAACAATAACGTAGTTGAGTAAATAGAGAAAAAGCTATAGCAAATATATATCAATGTAACAGGAGAATCATCCTCCAATTGGTTCCATCAAAACCCTTAATAACAAATTAGCTATTCATAATAGTATGCATAACTACAATACTAGCATTCATAACCAATAATGAAAATAAGAAGAAGGAAGTGAACTACTCGTAGAAGAATTCTCCGCCTTTCTCCTAGTGTGTTCTTGCCTCCTTAGGTCGAATCCCCGGTCTAATGTTCGTCTCCCTAGCCTCCTCAGGTCTAAATTATATCAAAAGTATGTTCCCTTTTTCAAAATAGTATTTTTACATGTATTTATACCAAATAGGGTCAGATCTAGAAAAAATATCTTTTTTCTGTGCAAAATAGGACTCTAGCTATGTAAAATTTGCATAGGTGCGCCGCATGGGGCGATGCGCCATGCGGTGTACTTGTGATGATGTTGATAGAGCTGATTCTAACAGGCAGCAGGAAATTTCCACAAGCGCGGTAGTACGAATTCGCAAAAATGCAAAACATGAAAGTTGTAGCTCTTTCAAATAGCTTTCCAACGATATACTGTGGAGCCCGGTCTATTCTCTGTTTCGTTATTAACTATCATCATTGATCCTCGTACACGATCCCGACTTGATTTTTGGGCCTATACTCAGACTTCGAATCTCCAATTGTGTTGTATATTTCAATAATAGAGGTTGAAATTAGAAGTGAATCTAAGAGATTAGGAAGAAGAATAACCTCTGAATAATACACTCCTAAACTTACAGATGATCGAGACTAAGAAGAAGAGAGAGAAGATTATTAATTCCACATAACCATTCTTTTACAATCCATATATGTGTTTATTGCCCACCTTCTACTATTGAGCTTCACTAACAGATTCTAACAAACTAACAACTACTGACCTCTCTAACCGTATAACAACTTTTGTTTAAAATGTCTATACTACCCTTGTTAACTATTTAGTATATAACAACTACCCCCTCCTCCTCCCCCCGCCATTAAAAGTCTTTGTCCTCAAGGACAAAATGAGGGAATTGATGTTTGAAAGCAGCAACATCCATCCAAGCGCTATCCTCAGAAGGGCAGTTGAATTATTTCACCAAATATTGCTGACATTGTCTGTTGTGTTTGGTGACTACTCTGGCTTCAAGTATCCTTTCAGGATCCAAAACAATGTGGCCATGGGAAGAAAGCGAAACTGGTAAATCAGAGATCACTGGGTGGGAACTAACATATTTTTTAAGATGAGAGACATGGAATATGAAATATATCTTAACATGAGGTGGGAGTTGGAGCTTGTATGCCACAGCCAATCTTCTTGAGTACTTGAAAAAGACCAAAATATTTGGGGATGAACTTGTGATATGAGTGACCTTTTAGAGACATTTATCTGTAAGTTTGCAACCTTACAAAAACTATGTCTCCCACTGTAAACTCCCTGAATGATCTCTTCTTATCTACCATGGCCTTCATTCTTGATTGAGCAAGTGCAAGATGATGCTTCAGTAACCTGATTGCTGCTTCCCTAGCTTGTATGCTTCTATCAACTTCATCTACCATGGAGATATATGGAATATAGAGCATGTGTACGGGAGGTTTTTGACCATAGAGTACCTTAAAATGAGTCAATTTAGTGGCAGAGTGATATGTGGTGTTATACCACCATTCTGCTAGAGCCAGGCTTTGAGCCCAATCCTTGGGCCTATCTGTGCACATACATCTAAGGTAACCTTCCAAATACTTGTTGACAACTTAAGTTTGCCCATCTGATTATGGATGATAGGCTATAGAATGATGTAATTGGACCTCTTGGACATCAAAAAGAGACTGCCAAAACTTGCTCAAGAATACAACATTCTTGTTACTCACAATGGTCTGGGGCAAGCCATGAAGTTTGTAGATGTGATCTAGTAAAGCCTGAGCAACTGAGGCTGCAATATAAGGATGTTTGAGGCTTATGAAGGGAGCATATTTTCTTAGTCTATCTACTACTACCTTTGTCAATCCCAAGAATCTCCTTAATTCTTTCATTATCTTTGGTGCTGGACATTCTACCATCACTTTAATCTTCCCGGTTCAGCTGTTACCCCATCTTTTGTGATAATATACCTAAGTATTCTACCTTAGATTGACCAAAATTGGCACTTATTCATCTTTACAAACAGAGAGTTTTCTTTCAACACATCAAAGGCTTTCTGTAAATGTATCAAGTGGTCTGACCATGAGTATCTATATACTAATATACCATCAAAGAATACCAAAATTCATAAGTATGGTTGGAAGGCTTTCTTCATTAAACTCTGAAACTTTGATGGAGCATCGGTCAGCCCAAATGGCATGACCACAAATTCATAGTGACCATGATGTGACCTAAATGCATTCTATTCTATATCTTTCTCATGCATCCTAATTTGTTGGTAACCAGATCTTAGGTCTAGTTTTGAAAAATACTTAGCCCCTTCCAGTTCATCTAGTAGCTCTTTAATCATAGGTATAGGAAATTTATCATTTACTGTGTGATTATTTAGTTGCCTATTGTCTATGCATAGCCTCCAAGTACTATCTTTATTTTTGACCATGACTATAGGGGAAGAGTAGGGACTTACACTTGGTCGAACTACATCCGGCATCTCTTGAATCATCTTTTCAATCTCATCCTTTTGATTTGCTGGATATCTGTAAAGTCTCATATTCACTGGAGATGTCCCTTCCTTCAAAATGATCTTATAGACATGATCTCTATGAGGAGGTAAGTTCTTCGATGTTGCAAACAACCCTGAGTACTGGTCCAACAGTGTCTGTAACTCCCTAGGTACTTCTTCCACTAGGTTAGAACTGTAGCATGATGTTCCTCTATAAATTGTTTGGAAATCTGCTACTAACATCATACTCAAGCTTCCAGTCATATTCAATAGCTTCTCCATTTGTTGATATCCAATTACTTTGGATGTGCCTGGCTAACTGCCCCTCAATGAAACCTTTTTGCCTCCAATTTAGAATTCCATCTTCAATTGCCTAAGTTCCACTTGATATCCCCTAGAGTAATGAGCTATTGAATGCCCAGTACTACATCAGCACCCCCTAATGACATGACTAACATGTCAGCCTTGAATAGGACCCCTTGCATCATATCCTTTATTCATGAAAGAGCTCTTGCACCTTGCTTTCATTGTCTAGTGACACTGAGAAGGTAGGAGTAGTGTCCAGCTTGCATCGTAGTTTTTTTTTGCAATGTCAGTGTCCATGAAATTATGTGTTGAACCAGAATATATCAACACATGGACCATTTCCCTCTTATTCTTCATTTCACTATCATAGTTCGGTAGTCTACAGTTCCATCTAGAGCATGAACTGACATTTGAGTACTATGGTTTGAATCTTTACAGATTTCCTCTTCCACCACGTACTCATCCACTTTCCCTTCATCACCACCTTCCTCTACCTCTATAATGAACAATTGCTTTTGTTTCTTGCATACATGGATAGGTGTGTATTTTTCATTAATCTAAAAGCATAGTCCCCTTGCCTTTTCTCATTCATCTATGCACTTGTAAGACTCCTTGATGACTTCACTGCTGGTCGTCCATAAGCATTAGGATTTTTGCTTAACTCTGCCCCCTTCTCACTCCCAAAGTATTGACACTGAGAGTAGCTTCTCGAACCTGAGTTCCAAGAAGTGTTAGGAGCTGGGAGTATTGGCTTAGAAGTCCTCATTGTCACTGGATTCTGGTTTCTCTGTAGTTGCAAAGAATGTTTAGCTAATTTAGCCAAACTATATGCCTTCATCAATGTTCTTGGGGCTAACATCCTCACCTGGACTTCAATTTTTGGTTTTAATCCCTTCAAGAAACAACTGATGAAATACTCCTCAGACAACTCTACTTGATTAAGCAGCCAATCATACTGATCAAAATTTTTTTGAATCCCACTAACCTATTTTAATCCCAATAATTCAGATAGGGGATCCTCATACAAATTATGCCCAAATCTCATATACAAATACCTCACATGATCTCCCCAAATAGGGAAACCCCTTCATACTCTAGATTTCATCACCGATTGATGCCACTGTAAAGTCCTTCCTTCTAAATTGATAGAAGCAAGCCTAACCTTCTGTTCTTTAGAGGTATTGTTATACTCAAAAAATTGCTCACATATATACACCCACCCTTTTAAATCTTTCCCATTAAATTTTGGCAATTCAATACGAGCATATCTATTACCTCCAATAAAGTCGTTACCTGTTGTATGTAATCCACCACCATCGATTGGAGCTGGTGCGACTGATGCTGTTGAAGTCGCCGGAGCTGAATTAGTTGCCATCGCCGCCACTAGTTGTCGAATTTCATTGATCATATCGTCATGGAGTTCTCCCAGTATCCAGACCTGCTCCCTAACTTCGTCCACATCCCATCGTAATTTAGTATTTCTAGTTGTTTTCGACATGGTTTATGGCCAAGGTTCGCAAGTTATGATACCAATGTTGTATATTTCAACAATGGAGGTTTAAATTGGAAGTGAATCTAAGAGATTAGGAAAAAAAAGACTTCTGAATAACACACTCCTATACTTACAGATGATCGAGACTAAGAAGAAGAGAGAGAAGTTTATTAATTCCACATAACCATCCTTTTACAATCCATATCTATTTATAGCTTTCCTTCTACAATTCAGCTTCACTAATAGATTCTAACAAACTCTACTGACCTCTTTAACCATATAACAACTTTTGTGTAAAATGTCTATACGATCCTTCTTAACTATTTAGCATATAACAAAATCACTTGAATTTATTCCATAATATTTACATAGCTTGAAATCATTCCTACAAGGCATAAAATATACAATTAGTACAAAACACTTGCGATTAAAGTTAAAACTCAATTAAAGTACAGTACATTAGAATGGAATGAGCGATTAAAATACGTAGTTATAATCTATCATCATAGATTCTATCGAAAATAATTTTTTTTACCTTGCGTAAACTTCCCCCTCCTTAAACTTTATTTGTACATATCACAATGGATATGTTATTGTGGTTGTCGAAGTTATTCTTGCCCATAGGTAAGTTATTATCTGGTCAAGAAATATCACTAGGTCTAGATTACACAAGAACCACTAGGGAAACATAATTTACTCTATAATCACTTTAAAATATTTTTATTCTGAATTTATGCGCGCACAAAAAAAAAAGGACACGACACTAGCCGCAAATTTCAACTTATAGTTGGAGTACTTTTTCCCACTTTCAGAATGGGCTAGTATTTATAGAAGAAAAGTACCCTTTTCTCTATTGAATGAAAAAACACAAAGTTTCATTCATTTTTGCTAGTGTCGCTTCTATTTATAATTAATTCAGGATATACCATGAGGTCCCATATTGCCATGTACAAAGATTATTATATTCAGCCTAAGAGCACATAAATCGTTCCAACAACTAAAATAAATGAGTATATCCTAAGTAGTTATGAATTGATATCTCAAGGAATACAAAGTAGAGTAGATGCTTCTATTCTCTTGAGTCTTGGCTTACACATTACTGCATTTATGGTACATGCTATGTACTTTTTTATTTTCTTAAAATAATACTACAAAACTTAATATCATATGGCACGTGTGGCTTTTTTGCTTTAATGATTTTACGTTGAATATCATATGTATTGCTGTAATTTTTCAGTTCTGTCACATGAATTTTGCTTTCTCGTTTGCGCCTTTTGTTGTAGTACTACATCTCTTGATTTTTATGTGTTGCCTCACATTTTTTACATTAGCCATGAGAATTCTTTATATACTATGGTTTATAAAACTTAAACTCGTTTCGTGGATTTAACTTGTAGACGTTCATAGCGTAAATAAATTTACATTATTAAAGTAAATTAATATGTTATAATAGGTTATTTATCTTATTTTTTAAATAACAAAATTCAACTATTATAGATTATTATCTCTAATTACCTTAAAGATGACATGATAGTTACACTATCAGTATTGTATAGGATAAAATATGATATGACAAGGACACGTGAAACACATGACAAGAATGACCAAAGACCGAATATAGATATTTTGCGTATCACTTTAATGGATAACATTCATAGAGGTGTGTGAAATGCCTTACGCCCGGTAGCATTTAATAAGAAATATTTTATAACATTAAAAGCAACGATCTATTACAGGAAATTTAACATTTATGTCCACCGTTATATCTTCATCAATGACCCTCATAATTGACATTAAAGAAGGGCATGATCCTAGGACCACCTTCCTTAGACACATATATAAATAGTGAATTTAGTCGTCATTCTAAAAAGACACGAATTTTCTGACAAAATTACACTATATTCTATACAAGGCTTAATACAATTTTACTTTCACGCCTTTTGATTTTATCATTGCTGTGCTAAGAAGTCTTGTTCCCGGAACTGCCATCTCTTCTATTTCATCCATATTTTAAGGTTAAGGACTGCATAATTCTTTATTTATTTTATTATTTTCAAGATTAAATTAGTTAACTTATCCAGAAACTACTTGTCACGGCCAAAATTTTCCTCTATTGGGTATAGTGATGGAATCTAGTCTTAAGGATTAGGTAAGCCTAACATTAAATGAAACAACAACATTTAAATAACATCTAACAACTTGAAATGGAAACCTCTTTAAAGTTTTCAACTTCCCAAAGCCGGTAATACAAGTCATAAGCTCTATAGAGTTTACTACTATCATGACCTGGATTTCCTTACCTTCGGGGATCGTGATGACGCTTACTATTGAGAGTTAGGCAAGCTAACCTTTAACTACCTTTTTTTTCATTAACCAATTACTTCATTCACAATTATCAATAATAAAATTAAACATCAAAATTTAACACAGATAAGCGAAAGTCTTATCTTAAAGAAAAACTGTATAACAATGCTGAAGTTCAACATAGCCTCTACCCAAAATCTGGTGTCTCAAAACTCATGAACTACTAATAAGACTAAATACAACCATCTCGGATACATAAGATAAGAGAATGAAATATAAGATAAAGGAGATGTCCGGGCATGCGGACACCTGCAAGGCTACTTTGGTGTCTCGGTGAACTGAAGACTAGCTTCCGAAATACTGATGATGTCCGGTACCTAGATCTGCGCAAAAGAGCACATAGTGTAGTATCAGCACAACCGATCCCATGTGTTGGTAAGTATCTGTCCTAACCTCGGCGAGGTAGTGATGAGGCTAGGACCAGACTCCACATAAACTTGTGCAGTTACATAATATTTGGAGAAAAAATAAACAGATATTGACCAATTAAAATTGGGGAAGGGAACATGCTTGGGGGATAATCAGATAAAACAACATATCAAGAATAATATGGAAATTACAACTTAACATCTAATACGGATAAAGGGAAATAATGGCAACTCACTTTTCAATACTTATCTTGTTGTAGGCGTGCAAACCGATCCCATTTCTCTTATCTTGCGGTATGCATACCACCCGCGCACATTTCATCATTAACTTGGGGTAGGCATACCACCCGCTCTCTTTTCAGTATATAAATACATGCGATAGAATAGAAGTACAAAAAATAACCAGTCAAAGAGGGAGGGAAACATGCCGTGGGGAAAGTAACAGTTGAGATATAAAAACACCAAATTAAGGAATGAAACTATACAACTAGAATATCAACAAGAATAAGAAATCAACTGTTGCAGGGCATCTCCCTTCATGGTTTTACTCTTACCTTACCAAATCAATCATATAAAGTACACAACATCGCCCTTCGTGCTTTTACTCTCTTTTCTTACCATATAATCAATGAATATCAGTACGGAATGATACATCGTACAGCACGACATCACCCTAAAAACTTTAAACTCTTTCCTCACCATGAAATCAATATAATAGGCACGAAATGGTACATCGTGTGGCACGACATCACCCTTCGTGATTTACTCTCTTTCCTCACAATAGCAAACAATACACGGCATCACCTTTCGTGCTTTAACTCTCGTCCTCGCTCAATTAACAATCACAAACAAGGGGGGAAAGGGAGTATGAAAACAATAATAAAAATCCCGACAAGATAGCACAAGAAAGAGTTAAACCCCGGTAAGTAAAGAACACCAGTAGCATTCACATCCCGACAAGGGAGATAATTAATAAACAACAACAACCAGGTAAGGGTACAATTAATGATTCTTCCTCTTTCCTTCACTTTTGTCTCATCACTCTCATTACCACTTGAGCCAATGCTCCAAAGGGTACAGTAATTAATTGATTCAAAATCAACTTTCAATTGATTTGGAAGAAGCTTTATTCCTGAAAAATCGTCCAAAGGAGTTGTGTTTTGAAAATGGGGTGAAAAATATCTTAAAATCGACTAAGTATGAAAAATGCAGGTTGCAGATGTGGGAAATGCGAACTGGAGTTCGCAATTGCGAACCCCGACCAGTTATGGAAATTGCGAAGACTAGTTTGCATTTGCGAACATAGAAAAAATCGAGGGACTTCGCATTTGCTACCAATATATCGCATTTGTGAAAGTCCCAGCTTCGTATTTGCGATCTCTGGCCAACAGGAACACCTTCGCATTTGTGAAGAAATGCCTCACACTTGCGAGAAGTGGCAAACCTAGTCTAACTTCACAATTGCTAGAAGACATTCGCATTTGCGATATTGCATTTGCGAACCAGGCTTCGCAGATGCAAAGCGTGCAAGTCAGGAATGCAACAGCTAACTTTCAAAGTCCAAAATCGCACTTGTGGACTATCCAAAACTCACCCGAGCCCTCAGGGCTCCAAACCAAACATACATGCAACCAAAAAAAATATCCTACGGACTTATCCGTGTGATCAAATCGCTAAAATAAAATCATATACATCGAATTAGGCCTCAAAATCCATGATTCCTTCCAAATTTTCATAAAACAACAAATTTTCACTTTAAGTTTGAAACATGTCGTATACAGAAAGTGCTTAAATCATATATATGACTTGTATCGGTTGCCGGAACCAAAATACGGGCTCGATGCTATAGTCTTCTAATCAAATTTTAATTCCAATTTCCTTAAAATTTCCAAAAAACAATTTTACTCAAAAATTTATTTCTCGGGCTTGGGACCTTGAAATTCGATTCCGCGCATACGCCCAAGTCCCATATTTTCCTATGGACCCTCCAGGACTATCAAATCACGGGTCCGGGTCTGTTTATCCAAAATGTTGACAGAAGTCAAATTTACTCATTTTAATATTAAATCTTAGCATTTTTCACAGAATTTCATATTTAAGTTTTCCGGCTACGCGCCCGGACTACACATGCAAATCGAGGCAACCCTAAATGAGGTTTTCAAAGCCATGAAGATGCAGATTTCAATTAGAAATTAGTGATGACCCTTTGGATCACATTCTACACCTCTAAAATGATCGGTCGTCCTCGAACGGACAAAAAAGGAAGTACCTGAGTCAGGAAAAAGATGAGGATAACAACTCTGCATATCAGAATCGGACTCCCAGGTCGATGCTTCAGGAGGCTAAGCTCTCCACTGAACATGCGAAGAAGGAAAAATCTTCGACTTCAATTGATGAACCTACGGTCTAGAATAGCCACCAGCTCATCTTCATTAGACAGATCCTTGTCCAACGGGACAATGCTGAAATTTAACACGAGGGATGGATCGCCGTGATACTTCTGAAGCATGGACATGTGAAAAACTAGATGCATGGCTGATAAGCTATGCGGCAATGCAAGTCTATAAGCCACTTCTCTCACTCGATTGAGAATCTCAAATGGACCAACGAACCTAGGGATAAGCTCGCCCTTCTTCCCAAACCTCATCACGCCCTTCATAGGCGACACTCGGAGTAATACCCGCTCACCAACCATGAAAACCACATCTCGAACCTTGCTGTCTGCCTACTCTTCTGCCTAGACTGAGCTGTACGAAGCCTATCCTAAATAACCCAGACCTTTTCCAAGGTCTCCTAAACCAGATCCGTACCCAATAACGAGCCCCCATGGCTCAAACCACCCAACCGATGACCGACATCGCCTACCATGCAACGCCTCATAAGGAGCCATATGAATACTCGACCGATAGCTGTTGTTGTAGGCAACCTCTGCAAAGGGCAAAATCTAATCCCACGAGCCTCTAAAATCAATGACACAAGCTCGGAGCATATCCTCTAGAATCTGCATAGTTCATTCGGACTGCCGTCTATCTGGGGATGAAATGTTGTACTCAACTCCACATGAGTGCCCAACTCTTACTGAACTGCTCTCCAAAAGTGCAAGGTAAATTGCGTACCCCGATTCAAAATGATGGATACTGGCACACAATGAAGACGGACAATCTCCTAGATATAGATCTCAGCTAACCTCTCCGACAAATAGGAAACTACCACAGGAACAAACTTTACTGACTTGGTCAACCTATCAACAATGACCCAAAATGCGTCGAACTTCTTCCTAGTCAACGGAAACCTAGTAAAGAAACCCATGGTAATCCTCTCTCACTCCCATTCGGGAAGCTCAATCCTCTGAAATAATCCACTAGGCCTCTGATGCTCATACTTAACCTGCTGATAGTTCAAACATCGAGTCACATATACAACAATATCTTCATTCTATGCCACCAGTAATGCTGCCGCAAATCCTAATACATCTTTGCGGCGCCCAGATGAATAGAATACTGGGATCTATGGGCCTCCGCTAATATCAACTCTCGAATCCCATCAATATTGGACACACAAACTCTCCCCTACAGTCTCAAAACTCCATCATCATCTAAGGTAACCTACTTGGAACCTCCATGTTGCACCGTGCCTCTAAGGACATACAAATGTGGATCATCAAACTGCCGATCACGGATACGCTCCAATAATGAAGAACCAATGACCGTGCAAGCTAACACTCGACAAGGCTCAGAAATATCCAACCTCACGAATCAACTGGCCAAGTCCTAAACATCCAAAACAAACTGTCTCTGCCTGACCAGAATATAACCAAGACTGCCCATGCTTGCTGACTTCCTACTCAAAGCATCGGCCACCATATTGGACTTCCCCGGGTGATTCAAGATAGTAACATCGTAATCTTCAACAACTCCAACCACCTTCTCTGCCTCAAATTCAATTTCTTTTTGCTTGAATAAGTATTGAAGACTCTTGTGATCAATGTACACCTCACACGTCATGCCGTACAGATAACTCCTCCAAATCTTCAATGTATGAGCAATGGCTGCCAACTCTAGATCATGAACCAGATAATTCTTCTCGTGGATCTTCAATTGTCTCGAAGCATAAGCAATGACTGTGCCATTCTGCTTCAATACTGCACCAAGACCAATACAGGAAGTATCACAATAGACTGTATAAAGCCCTGAACCTATAGGCAAAACCAACACTGATGCCGTAGTCAGAGCTGTCTTGAGCTTCTAAAAGCGCACCACACACTCATCCGACCATCTAAACTGGGCACCCTCCTGGGTCAACCTGGTCATCGGGGCTGCAATAGATGAAAACCCCTACGAACCGACGATAGTAGCCTGCAAATCCTAAGAAGCTCTGAATCTCTGTAGCTGATGCTGGTCGAGGCCAATTCTTGACTTCCTCAATCTTCTTTTTGTCCACATTAATGCCCTTTGCTGATACGACATGACCCAAAAATGAAACTGAAATCAACCAAAACTCACACTTCAAAAACTTAGCATATAACTAACTATCCTTCAGGGTTTGAAAAACACTCTAAGGTGTTGCTCGTGCTCCTCATGGCTACGAGAGATCATCAAAAAAGACTATCGCGAACAAGTTCAAATAAGGCTTGAACGCTTGGTTCATCAAATCCATAAAAGTTGCTGGGCATTTTCAACCTGAATAACATGATCAAGAACTCGTAATGCCCATACCGAGTGCGGAAAGCTGTCTTAGGGACATCGGATGCCCTAATCCTTAATTGATGGTAGCCAAATCTCAAGTCTATCTTTGAAAATACCTTGGCACCCTGAAGCTGATAAAATAAATCATCAATCCTCGGTAGTGCATACTTATTCTTAATTGTAACCTTATTCAATTGCCGGTAATCAACGCACATTCTCATCGAACCATCCCTTTTCTTCACAAACAACACCGGCGTATCCCAAGGCGAAATGTCGGGTCAAATGAAACCCTCCCCAAGCAAATACAGCAACTGATCCTTTAACTCTCTCAACTCTGGCGGGGCTATGCGAAACGGCGGATAGAAATAGGTTGAGTTCCCGAAGCCAGATCAATGCAAAATTCATCCCTATCAGAAGACATCCCCAGCAGATTTCAAGAAAAGACCTCCGGAAACTCACGAACCACGGTTACCAAATAAATAGAGGGAACCTCAATATTGGAATCACGCACATAAGTCAAATAAGCCAAACACCCCTTCTCGACCATACGCCGAGCTTTCACGTACGAAATAACATTGCGGATAGAGTGACCTGGAGTCCCTCTCCACTCTAATCGGGGCAAATCCGGTAAAGTTAAGGTCACAGTCTTCTCCAAGATAACTTGATACAGGGATAACCAGTCCATCCCCAACATTACATCGAAGTCGACCATGTCTAAAAGCAACAAATCAACACAGGTCTCAAGACCCTCAATCACCACAACACAAGAACGATGATCTCGGTTGACCATAATAGAATCACCCACCGGTATAGACACATAAATAGGAATACTCAGTGAATCACTAGGCATAACCAGGTACGATTCAAAATAAAATGACACATACGGATACGTCAACCTAGATTAAATAGCACTGAAGCACCTCTATCACAAACCAGGACCATACCTGCACCTCCACCTCTAATACCTTTTCCTCCATCAGTAGCATCTTATCCTCCACTTCTAATACCTTTACCTCCACTCCTGGCTAACTGAGCGGGCTGGACAAGTCCCTCAATGAACCTCCTTACTCCATCTCATAGTGGGAAGCATGATAAAAGCCAAGTCGATAAATCTGATCTTGTACTGAATAAAAACCCTAGAAGTTGGAGACGCCGGAACTGCCTCTGATGGGCCTCTCTCTGAGTGATGGGGAGAAACTACTCCAGAAATACCTGCTTGAACTGTTTCCAAGTCGAAGCTGATGACCCAGGTGGTATAGCCAATCAATATCTCTCCAACCGGTCTCGGCAGATCCGGGCAAATAAAAACTAGAAAAATCAATATCATTGGTCTCACCGATCCCTACATTCCTGAGAACCTCATGACAGCTATCTAGATAATCCTGGGGACCCTCACTAGATGAACCTCTTAATATAATAGTGAAGAGCTTGGTGAATCTGTCCAATCCCCATAAAGCCTCCGAAGACGTCAATGATCTATCATCGGTCTGTGCTATTGTTCGCACGAATAAGCCGTATGTGACCTCGCTATTCACGAAAGGATGAGAATAGAGGTTTCAATTTAACACTGAGAGAACAAAATTGCACGATTGGAAAGAATATAAGTGAAACATTTCCTAACTCTGTAGCCTTTGGGGATAAATATAGACGTCTACGTACCTATCCGTCAGACTCTACTGAGTTTGTCCGTGAGTTGTGAGACCTATGTAGCCTAGTGCTCTGACATCAACTTGACACGATCCAGATTTCCCAACCTTCGGGGATCGTGACGGCGCCTACTATTGAGAGCTAGGAAAGCCAACCCTTAACTACCTTTTTCATTAACCAATTACTTCTTTCACAAGTATCAATAATGACATGAAACATCAGAATTTAAAATAGTTAAGAGGAAGTCTTATCTTAAAGAAAAGTTGAATAACAATGCGGAAGTTCAACATAGCCTCTACCCAAAATCTGGTGTCACAAAACTCACAAACAACTACGAAGACTAAATAGAACCGTCTCAAAGAAATAATACAATGTTTGTCTCAGATACATGCGATAACAGAATGAAATATAAGATAAATGAGACGTTGGGCCTGCGAACGCCTGCAATACTACCTCAGTGTCTCAGTGAACTGAAGAATGGCTTCCGAACTACGGATGTTATCCGGTATCTGGATTTGTGCAAAAGAGCACAGAGTGTAGTATTAGCACACCCGACCCATGTGTGGGTAAGTGTCTGGCCTAACCCCGACAAGGTAGTAACGAGGCTAGGACCAGACTCTAGATAAACCTGTGCAGTTACCTAATATTTGGCGGAAAAATAAACAGATAATGACCAACAAAAACTGAGGAAGGGAACATGGTTCAGGGGTAACAGATAAAACAGAATATCAAGAGTAATATGGAAACTACAACTTAACATCTATTATGGATAAAGGGAAATAACGACAACTTTTACTTTTCAATACTTATCTTGTTGCAGGTGTGCAACCATATTCCATTTATCATATCTCATGGTAGGCGAACCACCCGCTTCCATTTCATCATTAACTTGAGGTAGGCGTACCACCCGCTCTCGTTTTAGTATATAAATACATGCAACGGAATAGAAGTATATAAAATAACCAATCAAAGAGGGAGGGGAACATGCTGCGGGTAAAGTAATAGTTCAGATATAGAAACACCAAAGAAGGAATGAAACTAAACAACCAGAATATCAACAAGAATAAGAAATCAATAGTTGCACGGCATCACCCTTTGTGCTTTTACTCTCGTCCTTACCAAATCAATCATATAAAGTACACGACATTACCCTTCGTGCTTTTACTCTCTTTTCTCACCATATAATCAATGAATATGAGTACAGAATGGTACATCGTACGACACGACATTACCCTTCGTGCTTTACACTCTTTTCTCACCATGAAATCAATATAATATTCATGGAAGGGTAAATCGTGCGGCAAGGAATCACCCTTCGTGATTTACTCTCTTTCCTCACAATAGCAAACAATACACGGCATCACCCTTCGTGCTTTAACACTCATCCTCGCCCAATTAACAATCATAAACAAAGGGGGAAAGGGAGTAAACAAACAATAATAAAAATCCCGGCAAGGGAACACAAGTATAAGTTAAATCTCGGCAAGGGAACAACATCAATAACTTTCACATCCGGGCAAGGGAGATAATCAATAGACAACAACAATCCGGCAGGGGTACAATTAATGATTCTTCCTCTTTCCTTCACTTTCATCTCATCACTCTCAGTCCAAAGGGTACAGTAATTCATATACTTTCTCAATTCATAAAATAATTTGAGCCAATGATCTTCGATGTTCAACAGTTATAATCCTTTACATAAATGATTTACAACAACTAAAAATCAACTCTAAGGCATGAAATATATAACATGAATCAAGATATTCACAATTTATAGACTCATGGTCATGTTAGACACCAATGTATAGATACCCGTCACCATGCCTATACGTCGTACTCGACATAAAACAAGTAGTAAAATAGGACTCAACTCCTAATCCCTCAAGCTAGAGTTTCACCAGACACTTACCTCGGTGCTTTGAATTCAACTCAAGTCTCAACTATGGCTTTACCCCTTGATTCCACAACAAATCCGCTTGAATCTAGTCACAAGTTACTTAATTACATCAATAAATTCTAAATGAATCAATTTGAATGCATGAAAATGAAATTCCCAAAATTTTGCCCAAAAATTCAAAAATTGCCCCCGGACCTACATGGTCAAAACTCGAGGGTTGAACCAAAACCCGGTTGATTTATTTTGAAATCGGACCTCCAATTGAGGTCCGAATTCCCAATTTTAGAAAAACCTAAGTTCTACCCTAAAACCCCAATTTCACCATGGAAATCTTTGATTTTAAGATGTTAAATGATGTTAATGATTGAAAGAAATGAGTAAAAATCAACTTACGATTGATTTGGAAGAAGGTTTGTTCTTGAAAAATCGTCCAAAGGAGTTGTGTTTTGAAAATGAGGTGAAAAATGTCTTAAAATTGACTAAGTATGAAAAAATGCAGGTTGCGGATATAGGAAATGCGAACTGGGGTTCGCACGACCAGTTATGGGAATTGAGAAGACTAGTTCGCATTTGCGAACACAGAACAAATCGAGGGATTTCACATTTGCTACCAATATATCGCATTTACGAAAGTCCTAGCTTCGCATTTATGAGCCATGTGGTCGCATTTGCCATCTCTGGCTGACAGGAACACCTTCGCATTTGTGAAGAAATGCTTTGCACTTGCGAGAAGGAGCAGACCTGGGTAAACTTCGCAATTGCAAGAAGCCATTTACATTTGCGATATCGCATTTGCGAACAAGGCTTCGCAAATGCAAAGCCTGCAGGTCAGAAATACAACAGCTAACTTTCAAAGTCAAAAAATGCACTCGTGGCCTATCCAAAATTCATCCGAGCCCTCGGGGCTCAAAACCAAACATACACATAACCTCAAAAAGATCCTATGGACTTATCCGCGCGATCAAATAGCTAAAATAACATCATATACATTGAATTAGGCCTCAAAATCCATGATTCCTTCCAAATTTTTATAAAACATTAAATTTCCACTTTAAGTTTGAAACACGTCATACGACGTCCGTTTTAGACCAAACTTTATAGAAAGTGCTTAAATCATGCATAAGACTTTTACCGTGCACCGGAACCAGAATATGGGCCAGATACAATAGTCTTCTAATCAAATTTCATTTCCAAGGGACCTCTAAATTTAATTCCGGGCATATGCCTAAGTCCCATATTTTCCTGTGGACCCTCCGGGATAGTCAAATCACGGGTCCGGTTTCGTTTACCCAAAATATTGACCGAAGTCAAATTTACTCATTTTAATATCAAAACTTAGCATTTTTCAGAGAACTTTATATTTTAGCTTTTCGGCTACGTACTCGGACTATGCACACAAATTGAGGCAACCTTAAATGAGGTTTTCAAGGCCTCGGATACACAGAATTCAATTAGAAATAGGTGATGACCCTTTGGGTCGTCACAACTACAACTTCTAAATATAACTAGCTGGAAATAAGTAAAAACTATGTGAATTATAAATAGGAAGGTGACTCCGAAGCCTGCGAAAGCAACAACAGGTTTACCTTGAGTTTGCACAGCAACAGTCGACACAGCTGCTAGCGATCCAATGCCTGGATCTTCATAAAAATGTACAGAAGTATAGAATAAGCACACAACAGTGGTTCCTAGTAAGTATCAAGACTAACCTCATTGGAGTAGTTACGAGGAACAATATAAGTATAGGAACAAAAGAATATAATATATCTACAACAAGACTATGCAATATGGCTAAAATTATAGCAATTGCAATAAGAAGTGAACAACAAGCATCACTGGAATAACATAAAAATGACGCAGAAGAGTTAATGGAAACACAACCTAAATCTAGAAATAAAAAAATACAACACGGTCAGGAATAACTCAGCAACTACGATCGCCTTCATATTAGATTTAGTCAACAAACTCTACGAAGAACCGAACCTCGGATAAATTACATCTCACGGTTCTAATACCTGAACCCTAACACTTGGCATCCTGTACCCTTATCATACCTCATAACCGCACTGACGAACTCACGTGCTAAATAGAGTCATTCTCACATAGAAGAAAAGTAAACAAGGGTGTGCATCAATACCCAACAATATCAAAACGATCTTTTATATGATAAGGTGCTTAGCTACGCGTATGCCTGTGCAAGTTCCCTAACATAGTTCATACTAGCTAGTAAGCATAAGGAAAAGAATGAACAATACATAGAATGTTTGCAAAACAGGGGGATGGATCTACCAGAATACTGTTTCGTAGTCCCAAAGTAATATGCAGCACATGGGATCTACTGGAATACCGTTCCCTAGTCCCAAAGTAAAGATGCAGAATAGAGGAATCCACTGGAATACCGTTCCATAGTCCCAAAGTAAATATGAGAACATGAGGATCTACCAGAATATAGTTCTGTAGTCCCAAAGTAAATATGCAAAACACCGGGATCTATCGAAATACCATTCCGTAATTCCAAAGTAAATATTCAACACAACCAATAGAGATTACATTTATAGCAGGGTAGAAACCTAGTACATCACTACAACAAGTACAACAACAACAATGATAATAATACAAAGTTCGACAATTAAATCCAGCTCAATAACTTTAAATGACAAAGAAACGGCAGAATCCGTTCACAAGGAATAACCTCAGCAAAGAATGCTAGGCGTAAAGAGAATAGCTAAACGAGGAAAAATTAAAATATAGCAATAATCTCATAATATACAATTCAACAACAAGGAAGCTAATATGAGTCCAATAATTCCAAATAATTCTAAGTCAACTAAAATTTATGATATCTAACTTCTTTTAAGTTGAGCAATTACAAAGGTTATTCAATAATTCAATTAAGGATAAGCGGTACATGGATAATCGCGACCTCAATTAAGACTAAATAATTATAGGATGAGATAATAATAACTTTAGATAAAGATAGGCAATTATGAAAAGATAGCATGACAATAGGAGAGTTAAAAATATTCAGTTAAGCCAATAGGCAATGATAGTGAATCACAAAGCAATTAATTCCCATTTAAAGAATGTAGAGGTGAAACTAGCAAATAAGGAGCTCAATCATATCAAGAACAACTTCCTACTTAGTGAATATAAAGACCTATGAACCCTAAAAGGCCAATTTTCCACAAATAATTCCGAGCACGCACTCGTCACCTCGCATAAATGAACTACAATCAATATAGATTACTCAAATCCTAAGGTAATATCCCTACCACAAGGTTAGGAAATATACTTACCTCAAAGAAGAAAAATCGATACTCTTAATGAATTCCTCGGATGAAAAGACCTCCAGACCGGACAGCTCAAATTTAACGAAAATAACCTCAAAGCATAAATAAAACTCATTAGAAACTATTCTGAATCATAAAGTCTCAGTACAAAAATTCAAAAATCGGTCCAAAAAGTCGACTCCCAAGCCTACACCTCAAAACCCGAAAAATTTTACTAAACCTGAACACCATTCCGATATGAGTTCAACCATATAAAAATTACCAAATTCCGATACCATATCATACCTCAAAAATGATTTTTCATTTTGAAAACTTTCTAAAAAAACACCATTTTTCTCAACTCAAAATACAAATTAAATGATAAGAACAAAAATAAAATCATGAAATATATTAAATCCCAGGTGAAGAACACTTACCCAATTGATATACTTGAAACCCCCAAAAAGAAGCTCCCAAAATTGAAGTCTAAAACTCAAACTATGAAGAAAATGGCCAAACCATCGACTTAAATGTTGCTGCCAGAAGTTCCGCATTTGTGGACAAGAAACCGTATCTACGGAAATGCATTTGTGAGTACAATTTTGCATCTGCAAACTCAGTTAGCCAGGAAAGGGACAACATCTGAAGGTTTACAGCCGCACCAGCCGCACCACATATGCGAAAGGGTAAGCCGCAGAAGCAGTATTCCTCGCAGGTGTGATCTCTAGACCGCAAAAGCAGCCTCCGCACTTGCGTGCCAGCCTCTATGTAAGCGAGCAAGCTCCCAGGACTTCATGGTCGCAGAAGCTACCAGGATCACGGAGGAGTGGAGCGCACCTACGCTTCATGGTAGCAGCTATAAAAACACCAGAATCAGACATGTTCAAAACTATGCAAAACATCTGAAACTCGTATGAAACTCGGGCCCCGCAGGACCCTGTCCAAGCATACCAACAAGTTCCATACCCTAACAAAGACCTCCTAGAGATCTCAAATCTTATCAAACAATGCTAAAACTACGAATCGCACCAAGTATCGAGCTTATGAACTTTCAAATCTTCCAACTTCGAAAACTCGTGCAGAAACCAAACAAACCAACACAGAATGATGCCAGATTTTGCAGACAAGTCCCAAATGACAAGACAAAGTTATTCCAACTCTCGGAATCTCATTCCTACCCTGATCAAAAGTTAACTATGGGCCATACTTCTTCATTTTCCAAACTTCAACTTTTCCAACTTTCGCTGAAATGCCTCAAATTACCATATGGAACTCCGAATTTGAATTCGAACGTGCGCCTAAGTCCAAAATCACTGCACAAAACTGCTGACATAATCTAAGACTTATTACGGAGCCATTTATGCAAAAGTCAAAATTTCGGTCAAATTCTCACCGCTTAAGCTTCCAAAACTAGATTCCTTCTTCCAATACGACTTCGATTCATCCGATAACTGAATTCACCCATGCACGCAAGTCGATGCACATAATATGAAGTTATGAAAGACCTTACGCCACCAAATAAAGCTTAAATTAAAAAAATAACCGACCAAGTCGTTACACCACGTATAAATTCAACTGTTCTATTTTACAAGTAAATAGTTTGGCGCCCACCGTGGGCCTAGACAGTCGTACAATTAAATTGATCCTTGAATTTTTCACTAATATGCAAGTATTTTATCTTAGAAAATATCATAAGAAATGGAATATAACACTATTAACAATACGCAAAACCTCGAGGTTCTAAGAGATGAGCCTCATTTCGAGAACTCAATTAGTCATACCCGTAACAAAGGGGATAATGCCACATCGGTACATAACAGGCAATATCCTCGACATGTTGGGGAGATGACTCCCTGTGATGCTGATGAGGAGCATATCGTTGACGCATTAAGCGGCTTGTAAGAGTAACATGCGATCATTCTAGACCATCTCACACGAAAGGATAAGGTTATGACGGAGTCAAAGCAGGCACTGTCGGTGGCTTTGAATAATGCAAACGAGATCAAATTACTCGCAGTGTTCCTGCAAATCAAACAAAGCAGAGAGCCGACAACAACACTCTCGGGCGTGAAGTTGGTTCCAACAGGGCTGGGCGGAGCAGATCCGATCTCAATAACGAGAACAATCCTTTCAAGAATGAAACTTTTACGATTTTTATGGGAAGTAAATTCTTGTATGGACAAAATCTCGGGCGCGCCACTAGTACTCAAGGGCCTGGAATCCAAGAAGTATAATTAATTTCCATACAAGCCCAGTGTTGTGCCAGAATTAATCCTGAAGCAGTTTAATAGGCTCGAAGTGCCAATGTATAATGGAACTTCAGATCCATATGAGCGTATTACCACCTACACAATGGTGGTAAAAGTGAAGGATCTAGCTCCTCACGAAATTGATTCTGTGCTGTTAAAGAAATTTAGAGAAACTCTCATGAGGGGAGCTTTGACATGGTATCACAATTACCCAAGCATTCCATAGATTCCTTTGAAATGCTAATAGATTCTTTCATTAAGAACCAATTGGGGCCAGAAAAGTACAATCCTAGAAGGCCGATATATTTGAGATTGCCCAGGGAGAGTCCGACTTATTGCGAGAGTTCATTACCTGATTTCAAAAGGAAAAATGTTGCTTCCGGTTGTCCCTGATGAATGGGTAGCTGAAGCATTCACTAAAGGACTAAATCCGAGAAGTTCAGACACCTCGTGGAAGTTGAAGGAAAGCCTGCTTGAGTTTCAAGCAACGACAAGGGTGGACATCCACAACCTGTATGAGTCAAAAATAATGATCGAAGATGATTAGGTTGGTTTTGCATTGTCGATCAAAGGATGTGATAAGAACATAGAAAGATCAAAAGATGATTATGACAAGAATAGATGAACTTCGAGAGGCTGATTATTTCCCTCTGACCGGACCGAAAGCCGTGGCAGAGGCTTCCCGGTAGCAGACAAGTTCACCACTGACAGAAGGACAGATTATGGTTGGCACAACAAATAATTGTAGGATAAAGAAATTTCAGGGTCGCAGATTCCTTCTTACCCCAAGTTATCAGAATACACCTTCAATGTCAGTATAGTAGAATTGGTTTCAGCCATGAGAAACATCAAAGAAGTGCGATTCCTGAGATTTATAAGATCTGATCCGGGCAAGAAGGATCCCAACTTATGGTGTGAATACCATAGGACGAATGGCCACCAGATAGGGGATTGTTGATACCTTTGGGAAGAAGTGGAAACACTATTGAAGAATCATCAACTTAGAGAATTCCTAAGTGACCGAGCTAAGAACAATTAGGGTCGTAACAGAGACAACTTGTAAAATCAGGAGAAGAACCCCCACACCAAATAATTAATATGATCTTCGGGGGGAACGAGATTAACGAAGTCACCTTCTCGGCAGCAAAGAAGATGAAATTGTCAATAACTCATAGTAAAAGGCTCCGGGAAAATGATATAACTTGTACGGATGAGGACACAGACATATTGTTGCTACCACACAATGATGCATTAGTTATTTCTTTAAATGTGTTAGATACTAAGATTAAACGTGTTCTAGTAGATGCATGAAGTTTGGCTAATATCATTCAACGGAGAGGATTGGAACAAGCTAAACTCACTGGAAGCATTATTCCGGCCACAAAGATTCTAACTAGATTCAACTTCGCGAGCATGATGACCTGGGGAGAGATTTGATTGCTCACAAATGCTGAAGGAGTAATGAAAACAACCTTTTTCGAAGTAGTGATATGGGATATAAATATCATCCTGGAAAGACCGTGCTTACATGAGATTAAAGATATGCCCCCAACATATCACCAATTTTTGAAGTTCCGACACCCGAAGGAATCAAGAAGATAAGGGGGACCAACCGGCGGCAAGAGAGATGAATGCAATTTCGGTCTCTAGTAGCAAAGGAAAGGAATGCACAACATAGCAATTACAGCAACCGGAACCTACTCAGAACATTATTAGGTTCCTAGACATTTCCAAGTTCCAGAAGAGATGGATGTAACGTAGTCCACAGTGAAAGAATTGGAGAAAGTTGCATTACTCGAAGAATTCCTAGGAAGGAAATTCCACTTGGGGAAGGGACCCCATGTGGACTGCACCCAGAACTCAGGTTTGCTTTTATCGAATTTTTTATATTCAATGCCAATTATTTTGCATGGTCACACGAGGATATGAAAGGTATAGTGACGAAGGTAGTCGTGCATAACTTAAGCTTGGCTCCCAACATACCTGTGGCAAGACAAAAGAAGTGCCTTATTTCTAAAGCTAGGAACAAATTCATCAAAGAAGAGGTAACCCGTTTACTTAACATCAGTTCAATCCGAGAGGTAAGATATCTGGACTGTCTAGCTAATGAAGTAGTAGTTCATAAGAAGAACAATAAGTTTCGTATATGTGTAGATTATAAGGATCTTAATAAGGCATGCCCGAAAGACTCATTCCTATTACCAAATATCAATCAAATGATTGATGCCATGGCCATGCACAAGTTAATGATTTTTCTCGATGCTTATTTCGGGTACAGCCAAATCAAGAAGAACCCGAAAGATCAGGAAAAGACTTTGTTTATAATGAATTTCAGCACATATCGTTACATGTGATGCCTCTCGGGTTGAAAAACACCGGAGCGACTTATCAACGGGTCATGAACATGATATTGAAAAGCAGATAGGAAAAACTATGGAAGTTTATATAGACGATATGCTCATTAAGTCTTTGAATGCAGGTGACCACCTTAGGCATCTGCAAGAAACTTTCAACATTCTAAGGAAGCATAATATGAAACTTAATCTTGAGAAGTGCGTGTTCGGGGTGAGTTCTGGTAAATTTCTAGGATTTTTGGTCTCACGAAGGGGAATAGAGGTAGATGAAAATAAAATTAAGGCCATAGAAGACATCCCGAATCAACTGTCAAATATAAAGGAAGTCCAAAGGCTCACGGGAAGATTGGCAACTTTGAGCAGGTTTATTTCCCTATCTTCAGAAAAATGTCGTCTTTTCTTCCACTACTCAAAAAGAAAAATAATTTTGAATGAACACCAGTGTGCCAGCAGGCTTTGAGGGATTTGAAGAAGTACTTAACAAGCCCTCCATTGCTTTCAAAACCAAAAGAAGGTGAAAGGTTGTTACTCTACCTCGCGGTCTCGGAAGTTGCATTAAGTGCGATTTTGGTCTGAGAGAATGAAGGTACGTAATATCTCATTTATTATGTTAAATTTTTTTTAACGGGAGCAGAAACTCACAACCTACATTTGGAGAAACTGGTCTTAGCACTCGTAGTTTCAGCTTGAAAGCTGATGCCCTACTTCTAATGCCATCCGGTAGTCGTGGTTACTAATTTCCCATTACAGAACATTCTCCGTAAACCCGAGCTCTTCAGAAGATTGTCCAAATGGGCAATAATAATAAGAGAATTTGACATAGAATATAAACTGAGAACTACAATTAAGTAACAAGTTTTGGCCAACTTTGTGGACGATTTCAGTTTGGGATTATTGACTCTGGCAACCAAAGAGGCAATAATGGTTTCAGAACCGACATCTGAGAGTTTGGACTTTATACACAATGGATATTCCAATGTGAAAAAGTCCGGGCTCGGAATAGTCTTAATTATGCCTTCAGGGGAAATCCTAAGGCAAGCCATCAGAACGATCCATGTATCTAACAATGAAGCAAAGTATGAAGCTTTGATTGCAGGGCTCGAATTAGCTCAGGGACTTAACTCCGAGGTGATTGAAATCAATTGTGACTCACAGCTAGTGGTAAATCAGGTTTACTAGATCTTTGACAACAAAGAAGAATGCATGCAACAACACGTGGTAAAAGTTCAGGCTCTGTTGGCACGATTCTAAGAGCGGACAATTATTCATATCCCAAGAGAGGATAATGCACAAGCATATGCATTGGCAAATTTAGGCTCATCAACGGAAATAAAGGGATCGGAGTACAGGACGGTAACACAACTGATGAATTCAGCCCTGGATACGATGGTTACTATGAGGTAAATTTAATTAGTTTGGTCGGGGACTAAAGGAATGAAATCATTGACTATATCAAACACGGGTACTTACCCGAAGATCCCAAAGCATCCTAGGCATTGTGCACCGAAGCAGCACAATATAGCTTTAAAAAGGACAGTTGTGTAAAAAATGTTTCCATGGCCTATTGGCCCGATGCTTAAGGGAATCCGAAGCTACAATGTAATTGGAGAGGTACATGAAGGGATATGTGGCAAATAGGGGTGTCAATTAATATTCAAAAACCGACTAAACCGATTGAACCTGTCACGACCCCAAGCCGGTCGTGATGGCGCCCAACACACCACTAGGCAACCCCGACCATTTATAATAGTTACTCCAATTATTTAAACAAGTAAAGATAAAGCTATTTAAGTCAATGTCTGAAATACTGATAATAATACGGAAAATCTGACAAAATACCGATACAACCCAACTAGGACCCGGTGTCACGAACATGAGCCTCTAGAATACAGAGTAATATTCTACTACAAAGTTTGTCTAAAAACTGAAAATGCAAAAATAACGAATAAGGATAGAGGGGAGAATCAACGGCTGTGAACACCCTGCAGCTACCTCAATGACTCCTGCAGAGAACTCTGGATCAACTGAAATCACTCAGCCTGAGACTGCCCTAGGTATGCACACAAAGTGCAGGGAGTAAAGTGAGTACTCCGACCCAGTGAGTAATAAACATAGCTAAAGTTTGAAGGTAAGAAAACACAGGAAATGCACAAAGTACTCTATATCTAGCAGTTCATATCCAAAACAATGGAAACAATATACAACAAATAGTACAGTTAAGGAATAATGCATGAAAGAATGCAACACATATAATGACACATTCTAGTACCCGCTGCGGTGTGCATCCTGCTCCAGTTATTTAACTTCAACGAAGCTCACTGGGGTGTTTACAGACTCCGAAGGGGCTCCTACAGCCCAAGCGCAATATCAGCCAGGTATTGGCATAAAACAGGTTCTCGGCCTCAATATCAATATATAATAATCACTACGGCGTGTAGCCCGATCCATATCAAGGAGACATCCTTACCACTGGGTCCCCGACCAATCTCAATCAAATAAGTCCATAGCCAATCGGGCGTGACAAACCATAGGGATCTCAGCCCTCATATCCTTTTCATTTAAAGTTCATGCAAAAAACATAGTTATTATATTGTTTTTAATATTTGAAAACATGACTGAGAATTTATGTTATGCACACAAGTGAGGAAAACACATAAAGATCCCATAAGGATTCTATAGGTCGGCACAAGGCCCTAAACATGGCAATAAGACCAATTCACAATAACACTCGGGATGGACTAAGTCTCAATTACCAACAGTATGCGACCCCACACTTATCATGGAATGCAGTCCACGCCTCAATATAGCGTTACGATGTGAAAGACTGGGGTTTCAAACCCTCAGAGCAGCAGTTACATAAATTACTCACCTCTAGCCGGCCGAACACTAGCTAGCAATTCCCTTGCCTCCCGAATCGACCTCCTCGCGCATCGAATCTGGCCAAAACCACAACGAATACATTATAATAGGTTAAGGAAATATAACCCATTCAAAAGAGTCGAAAAATATCAAAAACCACGAAATTTCCAAAACTCGAGCCCTGGGCCCACTTCTCGAAATCAAGAAAACTTTATATCAATATGATCCTTATTCGCCACGAGTCTATTCATACGAAATTCACAGAAATTGAAGTCCATTTGACCCCTCAAATCACTATTTTAAACTCTCTTAAATTTCAAGCCCTAAGCTCCATTTTTAACCTTAAATTCGTTGAATTTCCAGTGGTAGTCCATGTTTCTACACCCTAATAGCATAATTTGAGACCAAGAATCCATACATGATGAACATCGTCAAAACCATCTTCAAAATCACCCAAAAATCGCCTTAGTCCGAAATCCCAAATGTTTTCTCCTTCAAATTTCGCGAAGTAAACTTAATATGTTACGCCCAGTCATTTCCGCTTACGCGGTTCACGCACTGCATCTGCGGCTTCCGCCTTTGCGGTCAGAACACCGCTTATGCAGTTCAACTTAAAATACCAGGGTCGCTTATGCGGTCCAAAATCGCATTTGCGGTGACCGCTAATGCGGAACCAAGTCTGCTTCTGCGGAATTGGCAGGCCTTAAATACCCGCTTCTGCAACCTCCCTCACCGCATCTGCGGAACTGCGTATGCATTCGCTTTTCCGCAGATGCGGAAATACCAGGTATCAGAACTCCAAAATATGCCAAAACTCCAAAACTCTCCGTTTAACCATCCGAACTCATCCCGAGTCCCCCGGGGACCTCAACAAAAAACACATTTATGTTCTGTTACCTCACTCAAACTTGCTCGAATCAAAAAACACATCCAACAACAACGAATCATCAAATTACAACGGATTCAAGCCTAAGTTTAACTAAAACTTTCGAAACTTGCGTTCGATTAAAAGCCCAACCTAAACACCTCCGAATCAACTGAAAGTTTGCATATACATCCAAAATCACCTAACAAAGCTACTGAAACTCTCAAAATTCCATTTCGACCCTCGGATCAAAATCTCACCTATCAACCGAATATCGCCAAAAATGCTAACTTAGCCAATTCAAGCCTAATTCTATACGGAGCCTCCAAAGTTACTTCCGATTTCTCTCCTAAGACTTAAATCATCCCTCGAAGCTAACCAAATCATCATAAATCCATCCCCCGCCCTCTAACTCACAAGTCATCATCCGATTGACTTTTTCCAAACCAACCCTTCCTTAAAGAGACTAATTGTCTCATTTCCAACCAAACTCTATCAGAATTACTTCAAATTCACCAAACACATACAATGAAACATGTAGAAGCATTAAACGGGGAAAACGGGACGAAAATACATGAGACGGCGGGTCGGGTCATCACCGAACCATACCACACCGAATTGATTTTTAGGTTTCTTTTAAAGAAGCCGTAGGTTTTTATATAGATCTGTAACCACCCCGATAATTAGGGTAGGTTTTTTATTTTATAAAAATAAACAAAAAAAATATCGAACCGCACCGAATAAATTTTACATGTGGAAAAGATATTTATTTAGTAGGATTAAAAATAATTATGCATTGGATTTCTTTGGGCCTTGGAATTATAAAATCTTTTACAAGCCAATAAGTAATTAAACTCAAAATACTAATTCCTAAAACCTATTATGCTACTTCTACTTAAACTAAGTCATTTCAAGTATCTCTATTAGCAAGACACAAAGTATTCTAGCGATTATGAGTGGCAAACAATAATGTATTGAATATGTTTTTTTCATATAATTAGCTTTATCTTTTTTAATATTAATCTTCTATAGACTTTATTCTTGAGTCCCAACTTGATATATCTTTCAACCTGTGTGATTTATATTTTCTTTGCTTTGTTTGATTTCATTTACATTATTATAGAATAGTTGATGGATCTATACTCTAGCCATTTTTTTAATTCATCACCCTTTAAACAGTAAAAATATCTAGAGAGTTTCGCTAAGTTCTCTAAAAGAACGTATGTTATTGCATTTTACTTCTACTGGTAAATTTTACATGATATTAAAAAATATCAAAAATTAATCGAACCATACCGATACTGAAGAGAAACCGACATAATTAGGAGGGTTTTGAAAAGTCTAATTATGATTATACATAATAAAATAACCGAAAAATGGTATGGTACAAATTTTATAAAATAACCGGCTGAACCGAACCATTGACACCCTGGTGGCAACCATTCGGGCGCAGTTTACTTGGTGCAGGTAGGCTATTACTGGCCCCTCATAGAACAAGACGCTAAAGATTTTGTATGAAAATATGATAAGTGCCAACGCTACGCACCACTAGTGCATCAACCGGAAGAAATTTCACATTCCGTTCCATCCCCGTGGCCGTTCATGAAATGGTGAATGGACATCGTCTGATCATTTCCACCGGCTCCCAGAAAGGTAAGATTTCTTTTATTCTTGACAGACTATTTTTTTAAGTGGGTGGAAGCAGGTCCTTATGAGAAGATTGGGGAACGTGAAGTGGTCAATTTATAATGGAAAAATATAATTTGCAGGTTTGGAATACCAAAAGAGATTGCATGTGACAATGGACCATATTTTATTGGTGCAAAAATTACATAGTTCCTCGAAGATATGAAAATAAAGAGGATCAAATCTTCATCCTATCATCCGAGCGTAAACGGTCATAAGGAATCAATAAACAAGGTGATTATTCAAAACTTCAAGAAAAGGTTGGAAGCATCAAAAGGAAATTGGCCAGAAGAATTATTCAGAGTTTAAAGGGCCTACTAAACAACGACCAAGTCAAGCATACAAGAAACTCCCTTTTCCCTGGTATATGGTGTAGAAGCTCTAATCCTGGTGGAAGTAGGTGAACCCACCTTAACGTACTTCCAGGCAGATGAAGAATCAAGCAACGAAGCAATGTCAATTAACTTGGAGCTACTCGAGGAACGCACTGTGATGACCCAAAAGGTCATCACATTTTTAGAAAGAAATTCTGTGTTCCGAGGCATTAAAAACCTCTTTCAGTATCACCTCAATTTACGTTCGCAGTCCAAGCTCGTAACCGGAAAGCCTGTGAAAATATGTAAAAATGATGAATTTTACCTTTAAAATGAATTTAAGTTTACTTCAGTCAATATTTTGGGTAAACGGATCCAAAACCGTGATTTGACGGGTCCCATAGGGTCCGTAGGAAAATATGAGACTTGAGCGTATGACTGGAACCGAATTCCGATGTTCCAAGCCCGAGAATTGAATTTTTAAAGAAAATTTTTTTCTGGAATATTTAGGAGTTTTTGGAAATAAAATGTGTTTAAAATTTGATGGTATCGGACCTATATTTTGGTTCCATAGCCCGGTACAAGTCTTATATGTGATTTAAGTTGAGTCCATAAATTTTGGTAAGAAATGGACTTGAAATGACGTGAATCGGACCGTATTTGAGAAAATTAGAAAATTCGAGGTTCTTAAGTGATTTCATGATTTTGATGCTAAATTCATAGTTATTGATGTTATTTTGGTGATTTGATTGCTCGAGTAAGTCCGTATGATATTTTAAGATTGGTATGCATGTTTGGTTTGGAGCCCCTAGAGTTCGGATGAGTTTCAGATAGGCGTCAGTGTTTTTGGACTTAGAAATCTGGTATTTCTGCTGTGTGCTGGTGTATGAGTTTTTACTCTACGCGAACACACAACACAAATTGGGAGGGGGCAGGTTTGCATTATGCGAACACATAGACCTGGGTGTGAATGCAGAGCTTTGGAAAATTACTCTACGCGAAAGCACCGGGTAAGTCGCGAACGCATAAAATAGGAAATGGGTTGGGGGCTCGGTAGTTTTAACTCTATGCGAGCAAATCCCTTGTGATTCGAACGCGAAGGGCAGGGGAGGGGAAACCTATGCAATCGCATAGCCTATTTTTTCCCAGTCTTTTAAAACAATAGCAAAAATGGGATTCTTCAAAAATTTGCATAACTCTTTCACTTAAACTCGAACTTGGGCGATTCTTTAAGAGGAATTTCACCACAAAACAATAGGTATATAAACTAACTCGTTTCTTCAATTTCCATTAACACCCATTACATTTCTAAGTCTAAATCATGTTCGTAAGGGTAGAAAATTAGGTAGTTGGGTTGAGTTGGGGCTTTCTGAAATTGGAATTTAGACCTCGTTTTGGGGTTGAATTCCGAAACTAATTACATATTCGGGATCATGGGTGAATTGGTGGCCGGGTTTTGGTCTGATCCTCATATTTTGAACACACGGGCCCGGGGTCAATTTTTTGACTTTTTGGGAAAAATGATAGAAAACCTATAATTAAGCATTGGGTATGAATTCTTTAGCATTTAATAATGTTTTTAAATCAATTTTGACTAGATACGAGTTGTTTGGAGGCGGATTCTAAGGGAAAAGCGGTGTTTGAGGCTTGAGTTGGCCGTGGAAGTTTGAGGTAAGTATTTGGTCTAACCTTAACTTGAAGGATTAGGAGTTGTGTTTTATTTGCTATGTGTCATTTATTGAGTATGACGTATAGACATGGTGACGAGTAACTATATGTTGGTGTCTAGCATGCCCATGAGTCTTAAATTAAAATTGTTGTGTTCTTAATAAGTACTACGAATGCCTAAGTTGTTGATTTTCTGTGTTGGGCAAGAATTATGATTACTCTCATTGAAGTTGTTTATGGTTGAGTATTGGTACTAGTTGAGGTTTCTTTTGTGAAGTTAAATGCTGGAACAAGTTTGGTTATAGCTGACTCCTTTGCCGAGACATATTTACTTATATTGATTCCTTTGTCGGGGTAGTGTTGTTTCCTTATTGTTCCCTTGTCGGAACTCTTTTTTTGATTGGTGTTGAATTGCATATTGGAATCGGGTTGCACGCCGCAACAATGTTATATTTGTATCGGGTTTCACGCTGCAATAATATTATATTTGGATCGGATTGCGCGCTGGAATAATATTATATTTGGATCGGGCTGCATGACGCAACAACATTATAATTGGATCGTGTTGCATGCCGCAACAGCATTTTTACGATTTAGATCGGGTTGTGCATTGCAACAATAAATGATAAAGTGGTTTTTGATTGGTTACAGTTTCCTTATTCTTTCTGCCGCAAATTTTATATTGTTCCTTATGCTTTTCCCCTGAATTACTGCTGGTAAATGATATTTCCCTCGCAACATGTTATCCTCTCTTCCTTAATTGTATATTTCTGTTTTATTTTTCGATGTATATGATATTATAGTAAAGGTTTATTTGGTACTCTGGTCCTAGCCTCGTCACTACTTCGCCGGGGTTAGGCCGGACACTTACCAACACATAAGGTCGGTTATATTGATACTACACTCTGCACTGTGTGCAGTTTCCAGGGCAGCAACATTCGGACCTTAGCTCGGGTGGCTGCCTTCAGTCCAGTCAGAGATTCCGAGGTAGTCCTGCAGGCGTCTGCAAGCCCTGACGTCTCCCTCTATCACTTCTTCCTGTTTCGTATATGTATTCAAAAAATAGTGCATTAGTTAATTTTTCAGACCTTGTTTGTTGTAATTCTAGACTATCTGTGAAGCATGACAAAGTTCTGGGTAGAATTTTCTTAAGATGTTGCATTGGATATTTATTCAAATGTTTTATTATTTCTTCTGCTAGTTTAAATTCGGCTGTTTATAAGCTGTTGTTTCATAATTATTAATGGATTAAAACGGAAAAAGGTAAATTGTACAAATGGTTGGCTTGCCTAGCTTTCATTTGTAGACGCCATCACGACTCCTGAGGGTGGAAAATTCCGGTCATGACACACATGGACTTGGCTCATGTAAGAATGGAAGCTCAAAAGCAGAGAATGGAGCGGTACTATAATCTAAGAGCCAACCTATGTTGTTTTAAAGTAGGGATTTGGTTCTAAGGAAAGTAGCTCAGAATACCCAGGAGCTCAATGCGGGGAAGCAGAGGCCAATGTGGGATGGTCCTTACCGGATTTCTTCTATCACCGGGAAAGGTTCAAACGAGTTGGAAAACTAGAAGGGAGACAAGTTGCCTAGCAATTAGAACGTGGCGCACTTGAAAAGATATTACTTCTAATGAAAAATATTCAATCAGAAAATATGTGATGTACTCTTTTTCCCTTCATTTTATTTTTCTCCCAATTGGGTTTTTCTGGCAAGGTTTTTAAAAAGGTAGCGACAAAAAGCATCCTATGAAGATAGCAGCAATAACACCTTTAATAGCAAGTCAAACAAACAAGTTTCCACTCGGGGATAGTTAAATAGTCTTTGGCTCTATAGCAAATTTCTACTGGGAAGTTAAGTTTGCTATTGAGCAAACGTTACCTGACCGTTCACGAGCACCAACCACTAGAGGATTATTAGATAATCTTTTGCTCGATAGCATAGATTCCCGAGGAAAAGTAAGGTGTGTTACCGAGTTGAGGATCATCTATGTTAAACCTCTTATATTTTACGTAAAAGTACACCATAAATAAATTAATGAAAGCTCGAAAATGAGATGTTACATCCTGCATGTTTTCACGTTAATGTTTTGTCGCGAGTTAATCGATGTAAGTTTGGGAATGAGATTATTTTGGGATTATAAGTATTATGCTATTTGAAACAAGGAATAAGTAAATTCGTGAAGGTGAGAGGGTAAGCAAATCGAAGAAAATGAGTTTCATTGAAGTTTCACAATTTGGGATAAAATACGGTCCGAGCTGTAATACCTCATATTTATGGACTAGTGTCATACAAGATACCACATAACCATAGTAGTAAGGTGTACAAAATTTGTTAAAAGTGAGTCATATTTTAAGTAATATAAGATAATTTTTAATTATGTAGATAATAAGATAATTATAAATTTTTAATGGAAAATTAATTAAGTAATTAATCTAATTAAGTAATTAAGCATGAAATGGATAAGCCTAAGTTCCCTTAACATGGAAACCTAGGGTTGTCTTGATGAAGTCAAGAAATGACTCTTAAGTCATGTAAAAAGGTGGCACATTTTAAAAAGAGTTTCATGTATTGGTAACAAGTAAGCGGGGCCCACACCCCCAAATACAAAAGGCTTCTCTAATGAAGATGGTCATTACTAATGAAGATGGTCTTACTTACTAATACTAAGTTACAGATGAAAAGGCTTCAGCAAAATTCCTGCGAAGTAATTGTTATACTAGGTAATAGCAATGAGGTTTGCAATTCTAAGGGAGCTCGGTATAATCTTGTCACGATTTTAGTTCATCAATCGTGAATCTGTCATGACGGCACCCAGTCTTCTCAACTAGGTAAGCCTGACACATTATGGAAATTCAACAACCCTAATAAAAAACGATAGATAAAACATAAATAGCATAAGATAATGTATAGAGTGCCGCCTGGCACATACATGTCGACTCAAAATAATGTAAAAATCTCCAAGACCCGGAAACCCACAAGTAACACAGGCTAATAGTAAAAATATAACGTACACCTCTAATATCCAGGAGTATCTACAACAAGTGTGTACAAGAACAAAACTAGTAGCTAAAGGTAGAATAGAAGGAGACTCTTCGGCTCTGTGGACGCGGCAGATGCATACCTCCAATCTCCAAGTGAAGCTGCGAGATCACTAATAGCGCGCCCGACTAGAAGTACCTGGATATGCATAACAAAAGTGTGCATAAGAGTAGCATGAGTACACCATAGTGGTACTCAGTAAGTGCCAAGCCTAAACTCGGTGGAGTAGTGACGAGGAAGGTCGAGGCCCTACTGAGATGAACATAAAAAAAATAATGTGACATTAATAGATAGTAGATAATGAAGTAAATCCCGAATATCTAGCAAGATAGTAAATAAAACAGAACGGCTACAAGTACAGACTACGAACACAAGAAAAATCACTCAAAAGTCAGGATTCCACATGGAGCTCCGGAAATTGAACCCGCAACCATTTATACCAATATCGGAGGATCTCCTGGGAATCGAACCCGTAGTCCATCATATCAATAGTAGAGGATCTCCGGGAAATGAACCTACAGTCCTTCATACTAATAACAGAGGATCTTCGGGATTTGAACCCCCAGTCCGTCATATCAATATCATAGAATTTCCGGGAATCGAACTCATAGTCCATTATGTCAATATCACAGGATCTCCTGGGAATTAAACCCGCAGTCCGTCATGCCAATATCAGAGGATCTCCCAGGAATTGAACCTGTAGTCTGTCATGTCAATATCAGAGGATCTCTCGGGAATTGAACCCATAGTCCAGCATACCAATTACAGAGGATCTCCCGGGAATTGAACTCGTAGTCACAAAAGTAAATACACCACAACAAATCAATATGTAGAGGAAAGGAATCCAAATGCGAATAACAAGTCCAGAATCTAACATGCTTCACAAGAAAAACAAATATGGCAATTTAGTCAAATAAAGAAAATAAATCACTAGCATGCTTTCCAAGGAAAGACAGTTATTTCAATTTAGTCAAATAGAGCAAACAAGTTACTAACATACTTTCCCTAAGTTAAAACAAGTGAAGTTTCATTTTTAACAATGAAATAGGGGAAAAAACACAATCTAAATAAGCCAAGTAAAGTGAGTTTCTAACAACTAGAACAAGTACACGCCCGTCACCTCGCGCACAACGCTTTTAAACAATGACAAAGATATCCTAAGGGGAGAGGTCCCCCACAAAAGGTTAGACAAGCCACTTACCTCGAATTGGTACAAAGCCGCTAAGAAACAATGCCCTTGCCATGAGTATCGGACTCCGAGTGACCCAAGTCTATTCAAACCAATTAAATATTGTAAATAACATCACAAGTAAATTATTACACTGCAAAAATTAAGGCTAAGGCGCGAAAATTGGTAAAATAACCAAAATGCCCCTCAGGCTAACGTCTCGGAATCGCATAATTTTTATATTTTGAAAAACCTCGTACTCTCACGAGTCTAACCATATAAAAACCTCCCGAATTGGAGGTCAAATACCCCTTCAAATCATCAAAGTTAGGTCTAAGAACTTTATCCCAATTATCATTCAAAATCCGAAATAAAGCTTGAATTCGAGATTAGATTAGTGGGTAATAATCATAAGGGAGTAAGGAATCTCTACCCAATGATTGCCTCTGAAAATTCCTCTAAACAACTCCCAAAATCGAGCTCTCTAGCTTGAGTTTGATAAAAAATGGAAGAACCTTTTGTTTTTGAAACGTTTATAACTGCCCAGGCATTTGTTCAATGCGATCGCTTAAGGAGTGATGCAATCGCGTAGAGTAAAAATTGAAGGCTGGAAAATGACTTATGCGAATGCAGAGTAGGTCATGCGATCACAGAGAAGGGGAAGGTAAAGATATGCGATCGCGGATTGGGATATGTGATCGCATAGTAGGATTTTTGCCCTGAGGTCCATCTCCTAATTTATACTATGCGAACGCGTGAAGAGTAGTGCGATCGCGGAGAAGGAGAAAGGAAAACTATGCGATCGCATAATATGACCTGCGATCGCATTGAAGGAAAATAGACCCCTCACCAACTGCACTATGCCATAGCATGGCTGGGCTGCGATCGCATAGAAGAAGGGTCTGCAACAGATACAGCAGCAACTCTGCAACTGTTCTTCAACACAAAATGCCCCGTTGAGCATCAGAAACAAACCCGAGGCCCCCGGGACCTCAACCAAACCTATGAACATATCCCATAACATCATTCAAATTGTACCAATCCTTAAACCACCCAAAATAATGCCAGAAAGTCGAATTAATCAATCATTTAGACTTAAACACTTCAAAACTTAACCAAGCTCGCTTTCGATTCAAAACCCAACCAAAACACGTCCGATTGACCTGATATTTTGCACGCACGTCCCAAATGACATGATGGTACTACAAAAACTTCTAAAATCCCATTCCGACCCTCGGATAAAAAATTCACTATAGGACCGGAAACTTCAAAATTCTAACTTTTGGCATTTCTAGCATAAATGAGCTACGGACATCCAAAATACATTCCGAACACGCTCCCAACCCCGAAATCACCTAGCGGAGCTAAGGGAACCATTAGTTTTCCATTCTGAGGTCGTCTTGACACTATTCTGATTACAGATCATTTTCCAACACTTAAGCTCTCATTTAGGGACTAAGTGTCCCAAAACACTTTGAATTCTATTACCGAACATCCCGCAAACCAAAATAGCAGAAATGAACTTAAGGGAAGTTGTTAATAGGGAAACGGGGCATAAATTCCAAAGATGACCGGCCGGGTCGTCACATCCTCCTACACTTAAACATTTATTCATCCTCGAACGAGCATAGAGAACATACCTGAAGTAGCAAAAAGATGAGGGTATCAGCGGTGCATATCCCGCTCGGTATCCCAAGTCGCCTCCTTGGCCGGCTGACCCCGCCACTGAACCTTTACTGAGGCTATATCCTTTGACCTGAGCCTTCGGACCTGCCTGTCTAATATTGCCACTGGCTCTTCAACATAGGACAAGTCATTGTCCAACTGGACTGAAGTGAACTCCAACACGTGAGACGGGTCACCATGATACCTCCGAAGCATCAAAACATGAAATACTGGATGAACCCCGGCCAAACTAGGAGGTAAAGCAAGCTCATAAGCAACCTTCCCAACCTGTTTCAAAATCTCAAATGGACCAATGAACCTCGGGCTCAACTTTCCTTTTTTTCCAAACCTCATGACGCCTTTCATAGGCGACACTCGAAGCAAAACCCACTCACCAACCATAAAGGAAACATCACAAACCTTCCAGTCCGCATAACTCTTCTGTCTGGACTGGGTCGCACGGAGTCTGTCCTGAATCACCTTAACCTTCTCAACTGCATCCTAAGCCAAATGAGTGCCCAATAACCTGGACTCGCCCGGCTCGAACCAACCCAGTGGGGACCTGCATCTCCTACCATATAAGGCCTCATAAGGCGCCATCTGAATGCTGGACTGATAACTGTTGTTGTACGCAAACTCAGCCAGTGGCAAGAACTGATCCCAAGACCCTCTAAACTCAAACATGCACGCACGAAACATATCCTCAAGAATCTGAATAGTGGACTCAGACTGTCCGTCCGTCTGAGGGGAAAAGTTGTACTCATGGTCACCCGGGTACCCATCTCGTGCTGGACTGCTCTCCAGAATCGAGATGTAAATACTGAACCCCTGTTTGAGATGATAGAAACTGGAATACCATGCAGACGGACAATCTCCCTGATATAAATCCTTACTAACTACTCTGCTGAGTAAGAAGTGCACAATGGAATGAAATGAGCGAACTTGGTCAGCCGATCCACAACAACGCAAATAGAATCAAACTTCCTCACCGTCACAGGGAGACCAGTCACAAAATCCATAATGATATTCTCCCATTTCCACTCCGGAATCTCCATCTGCTAGAGTAACCCTCCCGGTCTCTAATGCTCAGCCTTCACCTGTTGACAGTTGAGACATCTAGCTACAAACTCTACTATGTCCTTCTTCATCCGCCTGCACCAGTAATGCTGCCTCAGATACTGATACATCTTTGCGGCACCCGGGTGGATGAAGTACCATGAGCTGTGGGCCTCAGTCAATATCAACTCCCAAATATCATCAAAATCGGGCACACAGATCCGCCCCTGCATCCTCAACACTCCATCATCTCCAATAGTCACATCCTTAGCATCGCCATGCTGAATTATGTCCCTGAGAATAGGAAAATGAGGGTCATCATACTGCCGCTCCCTAATACTATCAAACAATGAAGACTGAGAAAATACACAGGCTAGAACCCGACTAGTCTCCGAAAGGTCCAACCTCACAAACTGACTAGCTAGGGCTTAGACATCCATCGCCATAGGTCTCTCTGAAGCTAGTAAATATGCCAAACTCCCCAAACTCTCCGCCGAACAACTCAAGGCGTCTTCTACCACATTAGCTTTACCCGAGTGATAAAGAATAGTAGTATCATAATCCTTCAGTAGCTCCAACTATCTCCTCTGGCGCAAGTTCAGATCTTTTTGCTTGAACAAGTGCTGGAAACTCTGATGATCCGTATAAATCTCACAAGGCACGCCGTACAAATAATGACGCCAGATCTTCAAGGCGTGAACAATAGCAGCTAACTCAAGGTCATGGACAGGATAGTTCTTCTCATGCACCTTCAACTATTTGGACACGTAGGCAATCACCCTACCATCCTACATCAACACCGCTCCAAGTCAAACTCGTGAGGCATCACAAGATACTTTATAGGACCCCGAAATATTAGGCAAAATCAGAATAGGGGCTGAAGTTAAAGCCTCCTTGAGCTCTTGGAAGCTCGCCTCACACTCGTCTGACCACTGAAAAGGAGCATCCTTCTGGGTCAATCTAGTCATAGGGGCTGCAATTCACGAGAACCCGTCCATAAAACGACGGTAATACCCCCCCAGGCCAAGGAAACTGCGAATCTATGTAGTTGAGGAGGGCCTGAGCCAACTCTGCACGGCCTCCACCTACTTCGGATCCACCCGAATGCCCTCACTCGATACCACGTGGACTAGGAATGCCATAGAACTCAACCAAAACTCATGTTTTGAGAACTTTGCCTATAATTTCTTTTCCCTTAGAGTCTGAAGCAATGTCCTTAGGTGTTGCTCATGATCTTCCCAGCTTCGGGAGTATACAAGAATATCATCTATGAAAACAATGACAAATGAGTCAAGATAGGGCCTGAATACACTGTGCATCAAATGCATAAAAGCTGATGGGGTGTTGGTCAGCCCAAATGACATGACAAGTAACTCATAATGACCATACCGAGTCCTGAAACCAGTCTTCGGGATATCCGGCTCTCGAATCTGTAGCTGGTGATACCCTGAGCGCAAAGCAATCTTAGAAAACACTTGTGTGCCCTGAAGCTGGTCGAATAGATCATCAATACGAGGCAAAGGATATCGGTTCTTCACTGTAACTTTTTTCAACTGACGATAATTGATACACAGGCACATAGAACCATCCTTTTTCTTCACAAACAAGATAGAAGCACCCCATGGTGAAACACTAGGTCGAATAAAACCCTTATCAAGCAATTCCTGTAATTGATTCTTAAACTCCTTCAACTCAAGAGGAGCCATACGGTAAGGAGGAATAGATATGGGCTGAGTGCCCGGAAACAAATCAATAACAAAATCGATGTCCCGATCGAGCGGCATGCCCGGAAGATCAACTGGGAACACATCGGGGAAATCCGTACTACTGGAACAGAGTCAACAGAACGGGTATCTGCACTGACATCTCTCGCATGGGATTAATACGCGGCGCAACCCTTCTCAACCATACGGTGAGCTTTAAGAAAGGATATAACTCTACTGGGAGTGTGATAGAAAGTACCACTCCACTCAATGCGAGGAATACCTAGCATAGCCAGCATCACGGTCTTAATGTGACAATTAAGAATAGCATAATGGGGCGACAACCAGCCCATGCCTAAGATAATATCAAAATCAACCAAATCAAGTAAAAAAGATCTGCCTTGGTCTCAAATTCACGAATAGTAACCAAACACGACAGATATACGCGATCCACAACAAGGGAATCTCCCACGGGAGTAAAAGCACAAACAGGAGAGCTCAAGATCTCTCGGAATGTACCCAAATGAGTAGCAAAATAAGATGACACATAAGAATAAGTAGATCCTGGATCGAAGAGAACCGATGCCTCTTTGTAAATAACCAAAATAATACCTGTGATAACAGAATCGGAGGTGACAGCCTCGGCACGATCGGGAATGGCATAAAATCTGGCTCTGCCCCTACCTCAAGGGCGACCTTTATCTCCCCGATCCCCGCCCCTAGGTGGCTAGGCAGGTGGGGTGGTAACTGAAGTTGTAACAATGGCTTGCTAACCCTATGGAGCATGATGAGGTTGTAGAGTCTGAGAGGACACACCCCTCCCACATCTGGGGCACTCTCTAACCAAGTGGCGGGTATCCCCGCACTCATAAAAAGCTCTGGGAGGGTGCGGTGGCTATGACTGACTGGACCCACCCCTGCTAGACTGACGTCTAGAGAGGTGCGCTAGAAATCAGAGGTGCATAATAAGTCTCCTGAAACCTGGGAGGAGCTGGAGTACTGCTTGATGAAGGAAGAGCTTAGTGAACTGGGCGACTCGTATAGCCATGATGCCTTGCTCCTGAAGTACGGGTACTAGAAAAATGACCAGACTCTCGAGACCTCTTGGCCTCCCTCTCCTCCCGCTCTCTAGCATGCATACCCTCTATCCTACTGGATAGACTCACCACCTGCTTATAGGGCATATCCATCTCCAATTCTCGCGCCATGCCAGACCTGATGAAAGGAATAAGACCCTCTATAAACATGTGAACCCTCTCACGAACGGTAGCCACCAAAGCAGGCACATGCCTAGCCAACCTAGTGTAACGGATGACATACTCATAGATAGTCATAGGGCCCCAGCGCAAGTGCTCAAACTATACGCGCCATGTATCTCGGAGGCGTTGGGGAACAAACTCCCTCTGAAACATATCTAAAATCTGATCGCAAAACGGGGAGGCATCCTTGTTCAGACTGTCTAGCTCGAAAGTGCGCCACCATTCATAGGCGGCTCCTCGAAGATGGAAAGCTTCAAAGGAAACCCCACTCGAAGTAGTAATACCCATGGTGAGAAAAATACAGTGACAATCCTCCAAAAACCCCCAAAGCATCCGCTGTGGCTAGTCCGCTGAAAATAGGAGGGTCATACTTCTTGAACCGCTCTAATCTACGTTGCTCATCCTTCGAAGCAGGTGCCCCATCCTTGGGCTGAACCGGTACTGTAGGCTGGACAGGAATAATATTTGGAATCGGCCCATGTGCACCCTCTTCTCTGGAGTGCGGGCTGCGGGAGTCTCGGCCCCCCGGCTTGGGATGTAGCTGCATGAGGTGAAAGCAACCCTGTCTACGGCAGCATGGTATACATACTCATAAACTGCGCTAATGCCTCCTGAACAGCTAAAGTAGTGGTGGTTGTGGGCGTCTCTGGTGCCTGAGTCCTGACTGGGTCTGCTGGTGGCACCTCGACGGTTGATTTGCGCAAATGCTCTAGCTGCACCCCGTGCACGTCCACAACCGCTGGCTCGGCCCCTGCCTCTTGCGGTTGCATGAGGGAGTGCGGGTGCCTGATCGTCTTGGGTCGTGCGTGTCCTCACCGTCTGTGAGAGAATAGAAGATAGAAGTTTAGAATCGAGGTAAAAAACATAGCACGACAAGAATTAAAATGAAGTGAAGATTTTTCCAAAACAGTTATATAGCCTCCCGTAGATAAGAACAGACGTATCCGTACCGATCAACGAGATTTTAAATAATCGGCATGTGTCTTATGACTCCTATGAACCTAGGGTTCTGATACCAACTTATCACGACCCTAGTTCACCAATCGTGAACTTGTCATGACGACACCCAGTCTTCGCGACTAGGTATGCCTGACACATCGCGGAAATTCAACAACCCTAACAAAAAATGATAAATAAAACATCAATAGAAGATAATGTATAGAGTACCGCCTGGCACATACATGTCGACTCAAAATAATGTAAAAACCTACAAGACCCGGAAACCCACGGGAAACACAGGCTAAGAGTAAAATATAACGTACGGCTCTAACATACAGGAGTGTCTACAACAAGTGAGTACATGAGCAAAACTATTAGCTAAAGGTAGAATAGAAGGAGAATCTTCGGCTCTGCGGACGCGGCAGATGCATACCTCGAATCTCCAAGTGAAGCTGCAAGATCACTAATAGCGCGCCCGACCAGGATTACCTGAATCTTCACAACTAAAGTGTGCAGAAGAGTAGCATGAGTACACCGTAGCGGTACTCAGTAAGTACCAAGCCCAACCTCGATGGAGTAGTCATACAGAAGATCGAGGCCCTACTGAGAAAAACGTAAAAAAATAATGTAAGAATAATAAACAGTAGATAATGAAGTAAATCCCGAATATCTAGCAAGACAGTAAGTAAAACAGAACGGCTACAAGTACAGACTACGAACACAAGAAAAATCACTCAAAAGTAAGGATTCCACATGGAGCTCCGGGAATTGAAACTGCAGTCCACTTATACCAATATCGGAGGATCTCCTAGGAATGAAACCCGTAGTCCATCATATCAATAACAGAGGATCTCTGGGAATTGAACCCACATTCCTTCATACCAATAAAAGAGGATATCCGAGAATTGAACCTGCAGTCCGTCATATCAATATCAGAGGATCTCCCTGGGATCAAACTCGTAGTCCATCATGTAAATATCAAAGGATCTCCTGGGAATTGAACCTGTACTCCGTCATGCCAATATCAGAGGATCTCCCGGGAATTGAACCTGTAGTTCGTCATATCAATATCAGAGGATTTCCCGGGAATTGAACCTGTATTCCAGCGTACCAATAACAGAGGATCTCCCGGGAATTGAACTCGTAGTCCCAAAAGTAAATATACCACAACAAATCAATATGTAATGGAAAGGAAGCAAAATGCGAACAACAAGTAAGTCGAGAATCAAACATGCTTCACAAGAACGACAAATATGGAAATTTAGTCAAATAGAGCAAATAAATAACTAGCATGCTTTCGAAGAAAAGACAGATATTTCAATTTAGTCCAATAGAAAAAATAAGTTACTAGCATGCTTTCCCTAAGTCAAAAGAAGTGAAGTTTCATTTAAATATGGGGAGAAAACACAGTCTAAATAAGCCAAGTAAGGTGAGTTTCCAACAACTATCACAAGTACACGCCCGTTACCTCGCGCACAAGGCTTTTAAACAATGATAAAAGTATCCTAAAGGGAGAGGTCACACACACAAGGTTAGGCAAGTTACTTACCACGACTTGGTACAAAACCGCTAAGAAACAATGCCCTTGCCATGAGTATCAGACTCCGAGTGGCCCAAATCTATTCAAACCAATTATATATTGCAAATAACATTGCAAGTAACTAATTACCATGTTAAAATTAAAGCTAAGGCGCAAAAATAGATGAAATGACCAAAATGCCCCTCGGGCCAACGTCTCGAAATTGAATAATTTTTACATTTGAAGAAACCTCGTACTCTCACGAGTCTAACCATATAAAAATCTCCCAAATCAGAGGGCAAATACCCCTTTAAATCATCAAAGTTAGGTCTAAGAAAAATTACCCCAATTTTCATTCAAAATCCGAAATTAAAGCTTGAATTCGAGATTAGATTAGTGGGTAATAATCATAAGGGAGTAAGGAATCGTTACCCAATGATTGCCTCTGAAAATCCCTCGAAAAAACTCTCAAAACCGAGCTCTCTAGCTTGAGTTTGATAAAAAATGGAAGAACCCTTCGTTTTCGAAAAGTTTATAACTGGCCAGGCATTTGTTCAATGCAATTGCTTAAGGAGTGATGCGATCGCGTAGAGTAAAAATTGAAGGCCTAGAAAACAACTTATGCAAACGCAGAGTAGGTCATGCGATCACAGAGAAGGGGGAGGTGAAGATATGTGATCGCAAACTGGGATATGCGATCGCATAGAAAGATTTTTGCCCTGAGGTCCATCTCCTAATTTATACTATGCGAACGCGTGAAGAGTAGTGACATCGTGGAGAATGAGAAAGGAAAACTACATGATCGCATACAATGACCTGCGATCGCATTGAAGGAAAATAGGCCCCTCACCAACTGCACTATGCGATCGCATGGCTGGGCTGCGATCGCATAGAAGAAGGGTCTGCAACAGATACAGCAGCAACTCTGCAACTGTTCTTCAACACAAAATGCCCCGTTGAGCATCCGAAACAAACCAGAGGCCCCTGGGACCTCAACCAAACCTATGAGCATATCCCATAGCATCATTCAAATTGTATCAATCCTTAAACCACCTAAAATAATGCCAAAAAGTCGAATTAATCAATGATTTGGACTTAAATACTTCAAAACTTAACCAAACTCGCTTTCGATTCAAAATCCAACCAAAACACGTCTTGACCTGAAATTTTGCACGCACGTTCCAAAAGACATGATGGTGCTACAAACACTTCTAAAATCCCATTCCGACCCTAGGATCAAAAATTCACTATCAGACCAGAAACTTCAAAATTTTAACTTTCGGCATTTCTAGCACAAATGAGCTACGGACATCCAGAATACATTCCGAACACGCTCCCAATCCGGGAATCACCTAGCGGAGCTAAGGGAACCATCAGTTTTCCATTCTGAGGTCGTCTTGATACTATTCTGATTACGGATCATTTTCCAACACTTAAGCTCTCATTTAGGGACTAAGTGTCCCAAAACACTCCGAATTCTAATACCAAACATCCCGGCAAATCAAAATAGCAGAAATAAACTTAGGGGAAGCAGTTAATGGGAAAACGGGGCATAAATTCCAAAGATGACCAGCCGGGTCATCATAAATCTTCTCAAGAATATCATACATATTTTTTCCTACCTCAATCCGCCATTACGTGTCTCTTTTGCAATTGACGTGTGTTAGATGGATTTTCAAGAGAAACGGCTCAGGCATGTTAAGAATATCTCTTGTTTCTTTTTGGCATAATTCGTACGTTACAAACAAAATGAGCAACTGCACAACTTCCATAAATGACTCTATTCATAGAAATATTGAAGGTTCCTGTGTTATTGATTTCCCAAATGTCTTATTATTCTATCATCTGTTCATGGGCCTTAGAAATTACGTAAGTCGCTAAAGTTTATTTTATGATATTAATTAGAGGTATAATGGTTTTATGACGTTCCAAGAGATTTTATTGGTGTGCTTCTCATGTATTGCATTCATTTATAAATGTATATTGAACCATGATCAGACGACGTTATTTACACATATATATGTATATGGGATATGGAAAAAGGTTACGACGTTATATACGCACCACCACCTGATCAGCTAGTATACGTTGATAATTTTGCCCACAGTGGCCGAGATGATATAATGGGATGCCCTCGGAGGCTTGATGAAGTTATGAACACATATACCCATTCATGGTATAACATTTATACGCATATGCATGGCATTATAAATATTAAAGAATCATAGAGTTATTCAGACTTACTTATTGAGTCTTTTCTCCATGTTTCTCTCATGTCTATTGTTTACTCATTTTCATTACTTACATACTCGATACATTATTTATACTGACGTCCCTTTTCCCTACTGATGCTGTGTTTCATGCTCGTAGGTCCCGATAGACATGTCGAGAGTCCTCCAAATAGGCTATCAGCTCAGCGGAAGATGTTGGTGCGCTCCATTTACTCCGGAGCTGCTTATTTGGTCAGTATGATTTGTACGTGTAAATATTAGTATGGCGAGGCCTTGTCCCGACCTTTATGGTATTGATCTACTCTTTGAGGCATCTAGACATATGTCATGTAAATAAAAGATTATATGGCCTTATCTTCCTATGTTCAGTGTAGGAGTGATCATTTTAGTCTTATACGCCTGTATGTCATGTGTATAAGTTTGTATTACATGTTGGGTTATCCTATGATGACTATTTCCTCATGTTTTATGCTAGTTATCTCACAAAAGCTTTTTCGTCTCATTTACCTATGATAGCATGATATGAAAAGATACGTTAAGTTGCCACTCGGTTGAGTAAGGTAACGGGTTCCCATCACGGCGTGATAATCTAGCAGTTCATTGGTGGAATATATGAAGGTACAAGACTTCCACTGTTTCAATTCGCATTCTTTGCATTTGTACACTAGGGGAGATGATAGGATACAACCTCAATAACTGCCTCATTGATCGGGAAATGAAGATTCAGAAACATAAATGTATCATCGAGATCAGGGACTGGGCAACCAGCCCTGTAGAAACAAGTTATACAAGATATCCATAAGTAATGTCAATTTTATTTTATCATAACAAATGCTTGTATACTTTTGAAAATAGAAGGAATTAAACGAAATGAAATCCTTTTGCTTTTATCTTGTTTCTTGTCTAAACGATGAACTAACTTTGTCATTTTAAAGTTAAAGAAGTGCTTCAAATGCTTGTATCGTAATGAACTAGAGTCAACCTCTTCAAGACCACCATAAACATAAGAGGGCCCTCTCTTATGAAAATCCACACATAAAAGGATTGATTTCAAAAGAATTTATGCCCGGAATCAAAATAGCTTCAGGGAAAAATGCACCTAAACACATACATGAAAGGAAGCAAAAAGTGAACTTGCGCAAACACTAATGCAAATTTATGCCCGGAATCAAACATAAGTAGGACTCAATCAATATTTGAGAAAAAGATGTTTTTGCTTACAAAATCATGCCAAAACGGCAAAGGTACAAGAATGGGAAAATAAAAAGAAAAGCTAAGCTGCAGTATCTTCAGAACCAGAAGGAAGAGAAGTGTCCGCACCCCCGGAGAAGTAGATGGATCCACCGATGGCTCGACAATTTCCCCAATTTGATCTTCAATATCATCGTCCTCTGATTCCTCTTCATTTCCCCAGAACTCGGAACCTGAACCAATAGAACCAGGAGCATCAGACTATTCTGGGAGCCCTTTTTTTGTAGCTAAATCAAGCTCACGGGCCTTGGCAATTTTGGCATCAAAATCAATACTACAAAATTTGGCCTATTCCAAGGGTTTTCTCCTCATGTTGTATATAATGTAAGTCTTCTCATCAATAAGGGAAGCCATTTTCCGCTTAAGTTCTTCTTTGAGTTGAGCTACCTCAGTAGAAAGGATTTCCCAGGCCGACCTAATAGATTTGAGACTAACATCAAGGTCGCAGACATTTGAACTAAGAGCCTATTATGATCGATAGTTTTCCTTTAGTTTTCTTCCAACTGGGTATGTTTCGCCACTGCAGCAGCAAGCTCTTTGATTTTAGAGTTCAAGACTACCTCTAAGTTAGTCATTTTTAGTAGTGGTAGCCTCACACTCAATTGCAGTAAGAACGACGTCATGGACTTCAGCCCATTATGCCTTGGCTTTGTCAAATCTAACCCTCAGCGGACCAGTTTCTTGGATAGCGGTTAACACCTCTTGCTTGCTTTGTTGCAACGATCCTCTAATGCAACAACCTTGGTAGCCTTGGCTTCTAGTTCCTAGAGGTAAACGACAATTTGCTCTTGCTATGCCAAAAGTTGATCTCGAGAAAAAGTAAGTTCTTCCTTATCTCGACAACCTCTGAAGGTCTTCGGAAGTAGGAAAGTTGACCTACAAAGGTAAAACTCATTACACACAATAGTAGAAGAAATAACAAGGGAAGAAAGGAACGTACTGATGCAGCATTTAGCATGACATTGTTCAATAGGAACTTTCTTAAGAGTGCCCGAACCTTTTCAAAATATTTATCTAAAGTCAAAGGCTTCAGATAATTAGCAAGCTCCACCGGCCGGGAAAGTAGGTTGCACCTCGTAGAGACCGAAAGGGTAACATTCCTCCTTCGACGGGGATCTTTAGAAGGAGCACCATAATTTTGCCCCACATTCCCATGATTTTGGGACTGGGAGGAGAAACATCTCCTTCGTGATCAGATATGGTCGGTGGAGATGATGTAGCAATTGTTTGTGGGAGAGTTTATGAAGATGAAAATGATGTAGCGATTGCTAGTGTTAGTGAATATGGAAATGAAGCTGATGGAGTTAAAGAGTAAGAATCATCTACCTCAATGGCAGTGCTGGTTGTTGGATTGCTTGCCAACCAAAGACGGTAGGGACTCAATACTTAGCCCTGCAATACCGGTAGCAACTATGGGGGCCCGATAGAGGGAGTTGTAATTTTCCACTAAATCAATCTCCCCCCAAAGCGCTGTGGCGTCATCCTCGGTAGTATAACTAACTCAACACATTGAGCATTTTATTGAGATGATGATGAATGTCGCCTTCTGTGTAGATAAGCCCTATCATCACTGGCTTTTCTATCATCGCCAATCATCATGATGTCTATGACCGGCCTGGGAGGAGGGCTAGTGATCACAACTTCCGGAGATGACACAGGGGAAATAGTCTTCGCCCTCTTATTCTTTTCCCTGCCACAGAAGAACACTTTCTTTTTGGTTGCTTCTTCTCCGGTCGGGGACTTCGTAATAAAACACGTATGCCCGAAATAGGTTTGAAGGCACCTTCTCGAGTAAGCACCTCCTGAAATAGCCCCACCGCATCAGCAGGATCAGCTAAGACATCCTCCTCGGGCACAACAACTGAGCCTGCAGGCAGACCTGATTTCAAAGAAAAGATAGAAAGGATTAGTCAAGTTCTTCACATGAAAAATTGAAACAATGTGAGTTTGAATTACCATGATCTTTGGCCTTCCACCTATATTTAGGGGCCAATTCTTTCCACAAACGAGTTTCGGGCGCTGTAAACGTCCAAATTTTTTGAACCCATCGGTTCAAACCTTCAACTACTCGTGGGATCTATCGAGTTCCTGAAGCATGCAAAGAGTAAAAAATCAATACGATTATAGAAGGATATTTAGTAAAAATATCAAATAAAGATCTTACGAGTGCGATTCCAAGCAACCGAAAAGGCGATGCGTTGTTGGAATGATGTTGTTGGTGGGAACTGCAGCAGACTATTCCATCAACCCACGATTGTTGTCATCATCTATGCTAGTCAATAGATCATGGTGGCCACGTTTGTAGAGGTTTATCATTGCTCCGCGGAAGATCTTGGGAGAGTAGAGATTCATTATATGAGCTAAGGTTATCTTTTCCAAGTCTCCTGGCACAAATGCTAAAGGCAAGCAACCATCATCCACACGGAAGGACTTACTTGCGCCATACATACTTGGTAGCGGAGGCAAGACTCCGCAGTTATGGAATGAAGCTCTCTGCTCAAAGAAAACACACCCAAATAATACGTGTATAAGTATGTAAAACACTCCTTTGAAATGGTCACTTGCTCCGATAGATCAAGAACAATAATATCCAACTCATGGCAGCGAAAATCTTCCTTCACAACAAGAATGCTGGAAGGCGGATGGAAGAAGGGTATGTACTGCTGACCCATGTACGAGAGTTAGCAGTAGGAAATTTTTTATCGAAGTCTTTTGTGGTAATAAACTTCTAAGGATGATGGAGCCTACTGTTGGAGGAATAGAGTCCTCGGTTTTTTGTTCTTTGACAAACTGGTATACTTAGAGGAAGAAACCAATATGTGAAAGGAGGAGAAGGTTTTTTTCTTTTTTGAAGAGAGTTAGAGAAAAAATAAAGAACAAAAGCGCAAATCAAAAGATTGAAAAATTATGAAGTGTAAGGAAAAATTATGAAGAAAAACTTCTAAGGAAATTGCATATAAGTAAAATTTTGGCGGCTAAATTCAAGGTCGTGATTACCTCGTTAATCTGAAAAAGCTATACTAAATTATAGGATGACACGTGTTCGGGGCATTAAATACGGAGATACATGCGTCTAATTAACCGACAGAAGCCTACAGAGGGAGTTATAGAAATTTCCGCCAAAAGAGTGTTTCTACCAACTTTCCGGTAATATAAAGTTATATCACCGAAAAGAAGAGGGACTATCTTTATAGGGTTAAATATGATATGACACGTCGTAATCTAATGGAAGGACACGTGGAACCTATGACGAGGATGGCCGAAGACCGAACACAAATATTTCGCTTGTCACCGGGAGGAATAAAATTCATAGAGGTGTGTTAAATGCCTTATGTCCGGTGGCATTTAATAAGAAATATTCTGCAGCGTTAAGAGCAACGGCCCGTTACAGGAAATTTAGCATTTATGTCCACTGTTACATCTTCATCAATGACCCTCATAATTGACATTAAAGGAGGGCACGATCCTAGGACCTCCTTCTCTAGAAACAACTATAAATAATGAGTTTAGTTATCATTGTAATAGGATACAAATTTTCTGGCAAACTTATACTATATTCTATACAAAGCTTAATACTCCATCCGTTCACTTTTACTTGACATATAGATTTTTATTTTTACTTGTCACTTTACGCATATCAAAAGAAGATAAATTTTTTTCCATGTTATACCTACAATATTTATTACTCATTTCAAATTCTTTTTTCAAATCCAATACTTTGCATCAATTAATATGTGTATCATGGTAAATTATGCACTATTTCTTAAGGAGCATGAAAATTTAAAATATGCCAAGTAAAAGTGAACGGATGGAATACAATTTTACTTTATCGCTTTCATCTTTATTGTGCTCAGAAATCTTGTTCCTGGAACATCTATCTCTGTTGTTTTGTCTACATTCTAATGTTAAGTATTGCATAATTCTTTACTTATTCTATTACTTTCAGGATCAAATTAATTTACTTGTCTAGAAACCACATATAAACTCAATTATACCGTCTTACGAATAAATAAGTATATAAAAATTAAATTCAATATCATTCTACTATACTAAAAGAATCTTTTTTTAAATGAAAGTGGGACACCTAATGCCTTAAATTATAGAATGGAGCCTATGTACGACTTGCTTCGTTGGAGTCTTGTGAACCTGTGCATTTGGTACGATTGTCATTTTCACAAGTAACGGAATTATTTGACATTGGAATAACAATTTGGAGGGGGGGAGGGGGGGGGGGCGGCTTGGCTGATACTCATTGATACAATAAGTCCTCATTTGGTTTGAGTGATTAGATGAAATAATTATGGTATATAAAATTTGATATTTCTTTATTCAGTATATGGTTTATTTTTTAAATCTTGGTATTGATTTAATATAGCAATTGATGTATTACTTTACACCTGATATAGCATGGGATAACAATGCGTGAATTATATACTACAAGACAAAATTACACTTATCTCTTGCTAGTACAAAAAACAAAACACCCAATAAAAAAATAACTGTTGTATTGTAATCGCTATATTAGTTATCAACATATTTTTATACTCCATGAGCTATATTATAATCTCTATATAACTTGTTTCAAAACCAAACTAGCCCTAAGAGATTGCTTTATTTTGTCTATATGGACGAGCTTCTACAAATTTTTCGTCCCCACCGGGAATTTTTACTGTCAAAATTGTAAAGGCGCATAATATTGTACTTGTTTAGCAAGCTAATATTAGAACAACTTATCCATTTTTAACAGTTTGGATCAAATAACGAGAAAAAACTAAAATTACTGAAATAATCTAAAGCAAATGATGCAAAAGCTAAAACAACTAAATATTTAATATATTCCTGAACTCGGTATCACAAATGCACCAACTACTAGAATAGTACATACAAGGTTTTGAAAGAAAGTAAATCGTCTCAAAAGAAGATACACGGCTAAATAAAAACAAAGAAGGGGACTCCATGAGCTACACGCGTTGAGCAGCTGTACCTCAAGTCTCTGGACGTTGTCCGATCTAAGCTCACTGATAATCGCTACTGGGACTGTCACGATCCAAACCCGCACCCGATCGTGATGGTGCCTCTCGTGAGGACAAGGCCAGCCAACTAAACTCACTTTATCTTTTCAAAGTAGTTAAATAGTTCATAAGCAGTTTAAATATAATTTAATAATAATAATTAATGGAAGTACAACCGACACAGCCCAAACTGGGTGTCACAAGTCACGAGCATCTACTAGGGTATAAATACAACTGGAAAGTATAAAATATACAACACAAGACTTATAAATGAAGAGGGAGAAGAGCGGTGCTGCGAATGCCGGCAGCTACCTTGCTAAACTCCTGAGATTCTGCCTCCGATCAGCCAAAACTCGCTACCGGGTGTATATATACCTGGATCTGCACACAAGGTGTGGAGAGTAAAGTGAGTACTCCAACTTAGTGAGTAACAAATATAAATAACAACTGAGCAGAAGAAATCGCGTGGAACAAATCAATATGATGTATGGAAGCAGTATAAAATCTTTTAGGAAAGCAATGAAGCACTGAAATCTCTCAAAATATCTTAGCTCAGTCTAATCTTCGTTGAAAATAGTACTCTCAACAATTGTGCAAATGAATACAAAATAGTTAGTGTAGATAAGTACAGAAATTTCCCCTCGGGCACAACACCATAGTATAACAGTTAAAAATGGTAAGTCAATATGGAAGATAAACACATAAAGATTTTCCCCTCGGGCTCTCTATCTCAAAAAATATCAGCCCATCAGGCTCACTCTCAGAATAATATCAGCCCCTCGGGCTCACTCTCACAATAGAATCAGCCTCTCGGGCTCACTCTCAGAATAGCATTAGCCCCTCGGTCTCACTCTCAGAACAATATCAGCCCCTCGGACTCACTCTTATATCACAATGGGTACCCACGCTCACTGGGGGTGTAAAGACTCTGAGAGGGGCCCCTTACGGCCCAAGTGCAATATCAAGCCATCTCATGGCATCAAATCTCGACTCTCAGCCTCATATCACTCAAGCCACTTCGTGGCAAATATATGTATCTCAGGCCCTTGGCCTCATATCACTCAGTGTATCCTCACATCTGGCCCTCGATCGCACTCGTCCAAAAATCATCATAATCCCCTCGGGCATTAGTAAAATAGTAGTTCTCAGCCCAAAATATCATTTAAAATATCATTTAAGTCTCAAAACTGAGTAAAAGTGGCTGAGTTGTAATAAGTCAATACAGTGAAAAATAGTGATAAAATCTCCGAAGAGTTCAAATAGTTGGCACGAAGCCCAAATATAGCAATCAGCCCAAGTCATGAAATTAACAAATAAGTTTCAGTCAAATACATAGTAAAATCATCAATCAGGACGAACCAAGTAATAATCTCCAATAGTAAACGATCCCATGCTCGTCATCGAGCGCGTGTCTCAACTCAATATAGCACTACGATGTGCAATCCAGGGTTTCAAACCATCAGAATATTATTTACAATTATTACTCACCTCAAACCGGCGAGAGCTCTAGCTCGCGATGCCTTTGCCCCTCAAATCAGCCTCCACACGCGTCCTATCTATCCAAAATCAGAGCGAATACATCAGAATATGCTACGGGAACTATGCTCAAGAGAAAATAATCAATAACGGGCACAAATTCTGGAATCACCAAAACCCGAACCCCGGACCCACTTCTCGAAACTTAAAATTTTTCACATCATTAGGTTCCTCATCTTCCCACGAGTTCATACATATCAAAAATATCAAAATCCATCCACAATTGACCCTTCAAATCCCAAATGTTTGGTCTCCAATTTCTAAGCCCTAGTTCTTCAATTTTTGCCCGTAATTCTCATGAGTTCTAGCGTTAATCCATGAAATAATAGCATAGGAACAATTTTTAGGTCCAAATTCCATACCTCAATGAAGATCCCTTGAAATCCCTCTCTCAAATCGCCCCAAAAGCTCCAAACGGAGATTAAAAAATGGTGAAATAGCACAAAACTTGCGAAGGCCTCCATTTATATTTTCTACCTAGAACTTTTCGTATCTGCGGCCATAGTACCGCTTCTGCGGTACCGCATATGTGTTCGTTGTTCCGCTTCTGGGAAAACACTTAACTAGTCAGCCATCGCATCTACGACCACATCTCCGCATCTGTGACATCGCAGATGCAACCACTCTAACCGCTAGTCTCTGTCCATCAGGATCATTTTGATTTAGTGACTAATCAACCGCACATGCAGCGCTGCACTTGCGGCCCCCAAATCCGCATGTGCGAAAATACCAGAAGCAGTAAATTTAAAGCTGCAACAAAATTTTTACTTCTCCGTTAACCATCCGAAATCACCCTGAGACCCCCGGAACCTCAACCAAAAGAACAAACAAGACCCAATACCTCATACCAAACTTGTTCTAATTATCAAAACACCTAGGACGACATCAAATCTACCAAAACATATCGGATTCAAGCCTAAGTTTCCAAAAATCTTCTGAAATACATTTTTGATCAAACCCCCAACCAAACCACGTACAAATAACCTGAAATTTTGCATACACATCCCAAATGACACAACGAAGCTACTTGAACTCTCGGAATTTTATTCTGGCCCTTATATCAAAATCTCACCTATCAACCGGAAATAGCCAAAATATCAATTTCGCTAATTAAAGCATAAAACTTCTACGGACTTCTAAAATGCATTCTGGCCATGCTCCTAAGTCCCAAATCACCTAACGGAGCTCACCAAATCATAAAACTCCAATCCGAGCTCATGTGCAAACAAGTCAAATCTTGGTCAAACCTCTCAAATTTTTAAGTTTTAAACTGAGAATTGTTCTTCCAAATTCATTTCAACTACTTCGAAAACCAAAATCAATGATCTACATAAGTCATAACAAATCACAGGGGGTAAGTCATACCCGAGAATTGGCGATCAAAGTGCAAGATCTCAAAAAAATCGATCGGGTCGTTACAGGGACCGACTCCAAAATCTGCACAAAAAGCGTAGAGTGTAGCATGAATACAACCGACCCCATGCACTCTGTAAGTGCTGAGCCTAACCTCGACAAAGTAGTGACGAGGCTAAAGCAGGTTGCCTACACTACAACATGTACACAGCATATAATAATAACAGAAAAAGAAAATACGGAAGAGGACAAAACAGTAAGCTGAAAATAATAACTACAGCTTCAAGAAGTAAACCAGCATCGTCTAGAATTTCCAATCCATAGCATTTCAAATAAATGGTTGTAGCGCATAACCCGGTCCCACTGTACAACAGAAGAAGATATTTATTAACATGTCGCAATTAAGCATGAAAAGCATATAGGGCACATAATAGTTAAAGCAGGGAAGGAAATAATCAGGGAAAAATAAAAATCAGGGAAAACAGATAATTCGGCGGCGTATAAGCACTCGTCACCTCATATATGTCGCTCATATGAGAATCACATAGCACATAGTCCGAGGTTTTCTAATTCCCTCAACTCAAAGTTAGACACAACACTAACCTCGCTCCAAAGACCACTCAAAGCTCAACCACAGATTTGCCTTTCAAGCAAGCCTCCGAACCAACAATATCTAGCAAATTACCAACCAAACGATTGAAAATAAGCCTCAGGAATCATCCACAATTGCAAAAGATTCAATTTAGGTTACTATTGAAAAAGTCAACAAATGTCAATTACTTGGTCTGCTTGGTCCAAACCTGAAATACAGACCAAAATACGATTACCAATTCACCCACAAACCCGGATATATAATTTTTTTTAATCCAACCCCAATTTGAGTTCTAAATTCTAATTTTACATAACTCCCTAATTGTACCAATACTCCTAAATTTCTAGCATGAAAATACTAGAATTTAGGTTAAAACTTGTAAAATGTAATGAAAGATTGAAAGAAAATAGGTTAGGATCACTTACCAATGACTTGGGGAAGAAAAGGTCTTGGAAATATCGCCTCTAGGTTTTAGCTTCTAAATATTTGATGAATGAGAGAAAAATCCAGTATAACTCAAGTTTTACACAATTACAGATATCACAAATGCGACTAGGGGTTCGCAATTGCGAACCCCGCAAATGCGAAGGACCACCGTCTCTGCTGCCTTCGCAAATGCAAACATGATGTTCGCAAGACTGTGAGAATCACAAAGGTGACCCAAGATTTCGCAATCGCGAAAGTCCACCCCCCCCCCCCCCCAAGCCCACTGCTCACAAAAGTGATGGTTATTTGAACCAGACCTCACAAATGCAAAGTCTGCAGATCTGATACACCAGCTATGATTTCTAAGTCCAATGCACTCTGTAGCCTATTCGAAACTCACTCGAAAAATTCCAACAATTTCTCCCGCTCCTCAAAAGCCCACAGGAACGGAGTTGATGCTCCTACATCCATAGCATGAGTAGTTAAAGCAAGTGAATGATTTGAAATTCGAGTTATTTCACGGAATAACACTCGTATATATTGAGCTCGTAATGGTACCTCGCAATTCAAAAGTCTCTCTACGGCTGAAGAATGAGCGTGTTCTTGGGCCATCATAGAAACATAGATAGGGTCGACGACGGAACGAAGAACGAAACTTTACGACAGCTTTTTCGTAGACGTTCACTTGCATCACATACACAAGTGCTCTCTGAACCGTGCAATAAGGTCACCCATAACACGGCTCTCCCACTTGAGTTATCTTAGCCCCAGGCCATGCTATTCAATAATATTGGAAAAATGGCAGCGTAAGGTAACAACTAGTATGGAAAGCTGGTCGCCTTGGAAGCCTTCGCCGGTAACCAAAGCGTATCATTCCCGCAACCACTTTGGTACTTTGTTTATAGCTTTTTTAAGTTATGCAATAGAAGGGGGGGCTTGCGCTTGAATTGAAGTAGCGCCTTTGGAATATGAGTAGGGCTCCTAAGTGGCGCGTTCGTGGAGGCAAACCGAAGGAGCACTCGGGGCTCTCAACCAAAAGTGCACATAAGTCTAAAAATATTATACAAACTTACTCGCGCGATCAAATCACCAAATAACACCTAGAACTACGAATTGAACACCAAATCAAATGAATTTTTTAAAAAAAAACTTTAAAACTTCTATTTTCACAATCGAACGTCCGAATTACGTCAAACCAACTTCGTTTTTCACCAAATTTGACAGCCAAGACATAAATATAATAATGGAATTGTACTGGGTTGTAAAACTAAAATATGGATTTGGTATCAACAAGACCAAACATCAAGCAATTCTTAAAAATCATTAAACTTTCAAACTTTTAATTTCAACAAAAATTAATAACTTAAGCTAAGGACCTTCTAATTCGATTTGGCCATATGCTCAGGTTAGATATTTTGATACGGACCCACCAGGACTGTCAATATATGGATCCGAGTCCGTTTTCCCTAAACATTACCGAAGTCAACTAAAATGAATTTTTAAGGTAAAATTCTTATTTTTATCAGTTTTTAACATATAAGCCTTTCGGATCAACAACGGACTGCGCACTCAATTCGAGGAAGACTAAAATAATATTTGTAAGGCTTCGGAATATAAAATTTAGTTCTAAAATATGAGATGACCTACGTTAAAACAAATGGATATTGATATGAAAATTATTTATAATTATAAATTTTTATTTAGGTACTTGAAATATAAATATGTCCTTTGTTTTGCTTCATAATTTTAACTGTAAGTATCGTAGTTTTAACCTCTCTTTTTTTCAGAACGTCATCCCATTTATGTGTACAATTTTGAATCTATTATAAATAGAATTTTATTTAAGGTGAATGTTTATATTTAAGAGAGATCTTAAGGTTTATTACTTGGTGGCTAAGTCACTTTTTTCCTTATAAATAGATGGGTTATATTCTATTGTAAATCACTCCAAGATCAACAAGAATTCCCTCTCTCTACTTTTCTCTGCAATACTCTTCTTCTATTTTATTTCATAACACGTTATCAGCACGAGACTCTAACCAATTGAGTAGAAGTTTTATGATTGCGCATAATGATTGTCAATTCTATGAACTTCTTTTATAATTAAATTCCAGATTTTAGGTAAGTATTTTAACTTTAAAATTCCGGATTTTAGATAAGTATTGTAACTTTCTCTTTCAAATTCTTGACATTCTACAATTTGGTTTTAAATACAAACAAAGATGATAAATTTTGATTGTAACTCTAATGGAGTTTGAAAGAAATTATAGTCACCCAATGTGGTAAATTTTTTATGCCTTGCCATGACCAAATTCATGTATGATTATGGTCAAATAATTAAAAATTCGTCCCTTTGAATTTGCTCTATTCTCATTCTCTTAAGAGAATGTGATAGCAGTATGTGATAAGTTTGAAAGAAGATAAAATTATTACTATGAATTTATAAATGGATGTGGACGTGGCAATAGACAAAATTATCGTCATTATTGCGGTAATGAGAACAATAAGGTTCTCAAAATAATCCTTCACTCTATGAAAGTAAAATTTGTCATCGATTCAACATAAAATTTTATAAAGCACATATAGATTATTATGGTCCATTCATTATGTGAATGTGATAACATCTGATTTATGAATACATATTTATTTTTGAAAGAATATGAACGTTCTAGTAGTAGTGAATATACCCCACTCACTTCTAGAAGGAGGTTTGAGATGATATAAGAAAATAATATCATTATTATGAAAAAAATGGCCATTGGTCACGTACTTATTGTACGCCAAAATGTTTTGGCATTGCGATTATTAAAGATAGCGGTAATACAAGAAACGGATCTTGCATATAATTTTGACCATAATCATAATGGTATAACTTTCTTCTTAAAAGAGATATTTACCATATGGAAGTTGATGAATATGTGGTACTACAAAACTAAATAAAAACTCTGCAAGATCCAATTATACTATTTTGGAGAAATACAATTGATTACCAATGAGGTATTGTGTTGTAGTACGTCTCAAAGAAACTTATTCACTTTCCAAAGTATACGTGAAAGCAGTTGATTATATTGAGACTATAAATAAAGGAAAGATTTACTATCTTCTATTACTACAACTTGTAGCGGGGTAATATGTATGTGAAAAGTTACCCGCTTTATTTTTTAATTTGTACTACGTAAATAAAAGAATACAACAATAAAGTAGAAGGCTATTGATATATAAACTCATATCATAATAAACTTGAAGTTTATTAATAATTGCACACGTCATGGTGTAAACTTGAAGTTTATCAATTTTGATAATTTATCTAGTTGGCATAATTGATTTAGCCATGATGTGCAAAAATAAAAGAGAATTCACATGGGTAAATATTAAAGAACTAGAAAGTTCTTTACGAATTCGCTTACATTGCTTGTTCTTATTAATTAGTAGACCAACTAAAATTGGAATTGAATCCATGAATATTTGAAATATCAAAGGTGAATATGGGCTCATTCACCTGCCATGTATACCACATAAGGTTCATCTATGAGATAGTTACATGTACAATTATTATTAACCCGTAACATGGTATTTTGCGAGTTAACTTGCTCAATAATTTAATTTCGAGCATAATTTCTAGATTTTCTATTCAAGATGTTCATCTTGATAAGTTGGTTTACATCACGGTTGGTTTAGCAACATAATTTATTGAGTATCTCCACTTAATATCTACACTATTGCTTATGAGAACAAAGTTTTCTATATCAGTTTGATATAGGTTATATACGAAAGTATATTATATTCTTCCTTCACAAGTGGTCCAGGGTCAGGAACCAAATAACCACATCTTATTATTATTGATGTGTGGTGTTTACTTTTATTAACACCATTACGTGCAAATATAGGTTCTCAAAGTTGAGGAAACAAGTTAGTTTTTCTAACATAAGGGGAAGACACGATAAACAGTTGAGAAAAAATTACGTGAAATGAATTATTATGTGTATATCTAGATCCTCGAATAAAATGATATGAACTTGAAGTTCATAAAAGGATAATTCATTTGCAATATACTGCAAAGCATACCAGACGTATTTGCTGACCCAAAGAAAGTAACTATATTCTCATTGTAAATGCTCCTATTAAGTCCAAGAAGGACAAAGTCTATGGTACTTTTAAAGCATATAGACAATCGATTTTAAATAAAACTCCTTGATAAAGAAGATGAGAAAATGATCATAATAAAGGAGGCAAGTGATCTAGAAGATCACATGATATAACACTTCATAAAATCTCAGGAGAGATTCAGGTACCTGAAAATATGAATGAAGAGATCTCTATGTTATATCTTTACAAAAAAAAATATTGGAGACGATATAAAATATTTGTCGACGACATGTATCATAGCGCTAAGTGTAGGTGAGAATTTTGAGTATATCGAATATAGACACAAAAATATTGGCCAAATGGAAGAGACACAATTCAAGTAGAATTGGTTTCATAGGAAAGACGTATAGTTTTGGTCATGTAGTTCAAACACTTGAAAGTATAAAGTCAATGGTATGTGCAATTAGTTTTCGACATCTTATATGTCTAGCATGACGTGAAAACTTGATATGCATCTAAAGTCTATTATATGGCTTATATGACAATTCATGAAGAATTTAAGTTTATTGAAGCATATACAATTCTTGATCTTGAAGTACCACTTTCTCAGTGCAATTTGTGCACAAACGTATCTTGCTATAAATATGGGCCTTAGAAAGAGTTTTCACTTTTATGTGAAGATATTGAACTAACGATTCCAACAAGATCATATGAAGACAATACATCTATTAGGGATGATGATTTCAAAGTGAAACAAATTCGTTCAAGTTAATATGGCTGATTTGTTTATCAAATCTCTACCCTATCTTTTGAAGATAGTGCACAAGATTGGAATATAAATGCTTAAAGATGTCAATTGATGTTGTAACGATTCGACCGGTCGTTTTGAGCTTTTGCACTTTGATCACCAGTTCTCGGGTATGACTTTCCCGTGTTATGTGTTATGATTGATGTAGATCGTTTGTTTTGGTTTTCAGGAAAAATCAGAATGAATTTGAAAGAACAGTATTAGTTAAAAGTTTTGAATCTGAAAAGTTTGACCAAGAGTTGACTTATTTGTATATGAGATCGGATCGGAATTTTTAAGATTTGGTTAATTTTGTTGGGTGATTCATCTCTTAGGAACGTAATCAAAGTTGATTTTGGAGGCCCGGTGAGGAATTGGGCTTTAATTGGCGAAGTTAGTATTTCGGAGATATCCGGTTAAGAGGTGAGATTTTTATCCGAGGGTCAGAATGGAATTACAAGAGTTGTTTTAGCTTCTCTATGTTTATATGTTTCCAAAATTACCGGTCATTCGGATGTGATTTGGTAAGGTTTTTATCAAAAGTGTATTTCGGAAGTTCTTGGAAAGCTTAGGCTCGAATACGATGTGAATTGGATAATTTGATGTTGTTTGAGATGTTTTGATGATTGTAACAAGTTTGAATGATGTTATAGGCAATGTTGGTAGGTTTGATTGAGGTTCCGATGGCCTCGGGTATGTTTCGGGAGGTTAAACGGATCAATTTCATGTTTTGAGGACTTCAAAAAATTGCATGTAAGTTGCAAGCCTTTTTGGCCTTCGCGTTCGCGAAGGGCAGGTCTTCATGAGCATCGCATTCACGAGGGTCCATGAAGCTTTCGCGAAGGTTTGAGAGAGGCAAATAGTGTGGATACGCAATAACAAAAGAGGATTTGGGACTGATGGCCAGTAATTCATCGCGTTCGCGAAGGTCAAGGCTATGGAAGGATTAGGTTCGCGATGGGCATATTGCGTTCGCGTAAGGTATAATATGGTCAATGTTATTTTGTGTTACGCGTTTGTGAGAGATGGACCGCGTTCGCGAAGAAGGCTTTTAGAGCCTAGGCAGAATGTTTTAATAGCTCTTGTCCGCGATTTTGGAGCTAACTTTCACCATTTTTGGGCAGTTTTAGAGCTTCTTGAGGGGATTTGAAGAGGGATTCAAGAGATAACACATGGAGGTAAGATTTTTGAACTCAATACTCGATTATATTGTGAAATCCACCTAGATATTCATGGAAAATAAGCCAAAAATTAAGGAACTGGGGCTTGAGAAATTGAACTTTTGAATTGGGATTTGAAAGACCATTTGAGGTTGATTGAGAACTTTTGATATGTATGAACTCGTGGAAAGAAATGGAATCTAATAATGTAAAATTTTCTGATTTTTGAGAAGTAGGCCCGGGGCTTAGGTTTTGGCAATTTAGGGATTTGTGCCCGTTATTGATTATTTTTGCTTATGCTTTGTTCCCTTAGTATATTATGGTATATTCACTCTGATTTTTGATAGGTTGGGCGCGTGTGGAGGCCAATTTGGGGGGCAAAGACATCGCAACTTAGAGATTATACCGATTCGAGGTGAGTAAGGACTGTAAATGATATCCTGAGGGTTTGAAACCCCTGATTTGCACATTGTGCTATATTAAGGTGAGACACGCTTTTGATGATGAGCGCGAGGTTGTCTTCTACTGGGGATTGTGACTTCGTCTGTCCCGATTGATAATTTTATTGCGTATTTGACTGAAACTTATTTGTTATTATCATGATTTGGGTTGATTTCCACATTTGGGCTTCATGCCAAGTATTTGAACCCTCCAGGGATTTTTATCACTATTTCCTCAATGTATTGATTTATTACTTGAACTCAGTTATGTTGTTTATCCACTGTTTCAAAACTCAGCCACTTTTACTTAGTTTTGAGACTTAAATGATATCTAAATGATGTTTTGGGCTGAGAACTATTGTTTTATTATACCCGAGGGGCTTGTGATGATTTTTTGATTGAGTGTGGCCGAGGGCCATATGTGAAGATATGCTGAGTGATATGAGGCCGAGGGCCTGAGATACGTTATATTCCATGAGGTGGCTTGAGTAATATGAGGTCGAGTGTCGAGAGATGATGTCAAGAGATGGCTTGATATTGCGCTTGGACCGTAAGTGGCCCCTCTCGAAGTCTTCAAACCCCTTGTGAGCACTGTCAACGATATATGGATTGTGATTAATGCCTCAGCGATATATGGATCGGGCTACACGCCACAGGGATTACTATATGATAATATTCTAAGAGTGATCTGAGAGAGAGAGCCCGAGGGGCGGAGAGTGTTCTGAGATTGAGCCCCAGGGGCTGGTACAGTTTTGAGATATTACCCGAGGGGCCAACCTTTATGTGTTCATCTTCCGTATTCACTTATCATTTTACATGTTATACTATGGTATTTGTGCCCGATGGGTAGAATTTATGTGCTTATCGGCACTAACTATTTGGCATTTATTTGTGTAACTGTTTAAAAAGTCATTTTCAAAAGAAGTTTAACTGAGCTAAAATTTTTATAATGATTTCACAGCTTCACAGCTTCTTTTTTTCTCAAACGGCTTCTCACTGCTTCTATACAACATGTTGGTTGCTTTACGTGATTTCTGCCTACTCAGTTGTATTTTTACCTTTATTACTCACTTAGTTGGAGTACTCACTTTACTCCATGCACCTTGTGTGCAAATGTATGTATTTATACACCCGGTAGTAGGTTTTGGCTGATCAAAGGCAGAGTTATCGGAGTTTAGCGAGGTGGCTGCCAGCGTTCGCAGCACCGCTTTTCTCCCTTTTGTTCATTATTTCTATTTTGTATATTTTAGATCTTGTAGTTGTAATTACACTCCAATAGATGCTCGTGACTTGTAACTCCCCGGTGTTGGGATGTAATCCGCACTTTTCTTTTGTATAGACTGGGGGTATTTAATCATACAAAATTGTTTATTAATATTAACTATTCTGATAAGGAGAAATGGGTTGGTTGGCTGACCTTGTCTTCACGAGAGGTGCCATCACAACCGGATCGGGGTTTGGATCGTGATAAGTTGGTATCAGAGTCTAGGTTACATAGGTCTCAAGAGTCATGAGCAGGTTTAGTAGAGTCCCTCGGATCTGTACGGAGACGTCTGTATTTATCCTCGAGAGGATGTAGAATCTTTAGGAAAAACTTCACATTCTTAAATTCTTATCGTGCGTCCTTGATTCAGCTTGAAAAGTAACTCTTGATATTCCTTCCATGCGTTCGTATACGCGCATGAGCGCTCAGTATCAGATGTGCCTTGATGGCTTGTGATTCCTCGATAGGGAAAGATGTGGTCTCTTTGAGTTCATGTTGGGCTAGTCTGAAGGACTTGAGGCCAGATCTTTGCCTATGGCTTGAGCACCAAGGTGTTGATTGTGTGAGCAAGTGTTTTGAACTGTAATGTTCAATATTATCCCTATTAGTATAAGTGAAGGCTGGATAACCATGTGATGAGTATGTTAGTACTGCAAGATGTATCTATATGACTTGGAAGCAACAAGAAAGGTCCGCTGGAGGATAGAAGAACTACTAGGTACTGGAATTCCATCCTGATTCAAGATATAGCCCAGAGTTATGGTCGTGTGTAACATCTTTTCATATTTCCAGTTGTGAGTGAAGTAAATTTCATGTTGCGGTATGAGTTCAAACTCAGGATGACTAAGTGACTGCGTACAGTTTATATCGGTGGAAGGTATTCAGAAATGTTAATTGATGGCAAAGCAGGTGGGTTATCTCTTGCAAAGTGTTCTGAGGTTGTGCGATCCTTATGTGTCTGCCAAAAGATCTCAGGTGTAAGTGAAAAGTACTAGATGATCTATGTTTTCACAACTTACAAAGGATCTAAGTTTAATCTCACTATGGTATTGTGGCATCAATAGAGTAAAAGTGCTATGAGTTATTGAGTGTGTTTTGATCTATGGCTTCGAGCCAAGTGGGGGAGTCTACTGTGAGTAGTTGATTGCACGGTTAGGCGCTATGTTGTTCCAGTTTGAGGAGTGCGAGGGATTCAGTTATGGCTAGTGGAAATGGAGATCGAGGACGGCTCGAGTAAAGGAAATTTTTTGAAAAAGGTTATATTATGCTTCATAGGGTAAGAGGATCATGGGTTGTCTTAAGTGCTTGTTGGCAAAGAATGCTTGGTGCATAGGGCAGGAAGTTGCCTGGTTGTATTGGGATGAGGATTTCATTTTGTGGTATTGGAGCGCTAATGAGGAACCGGTGATTCTGTTCATTGGGTTAGGTAAATTTCATTTCGAATAAGAGTGAATGACTTGTAGGATTGGTTCTAATGTGTTTAAGAGTCTGCAAACATCAATTGAGTATTCTGAAGTTGCATATGCAGTTAGAAACCGTGTTTTCATTGCAAGGGGTCAAGACTTGTGGTATTTCTATGTTAATTATGGGATCTATGAATCAGTATCAGGAAAGTAAACGTAGCGGATTTAGATTCGCATGAAGTTCTTCTGGAATGTAGCATTTCTGGGAATATTTGAGAAAGTATTCAACGGCTTATGGGTCTTATTCAGTGTGGTTTTATGTTGGGTTCTCCTGTGGTAAGCCTGGGTTGAGGCATTGTGGTGCTACAGCAAGAGGGAATATTAAGTTGAAGATGAATAATAAGGAAATTTAGATAGATGGAGTAGCTTGATAGTAGACTGAATCGGTATGGTAAGGATGTGATTAATTCCTTATGTGTGTTTGAGGTAATGAGTTCTTTCGGGTATTTTGTGGCGATGCTCTTAGGTCTTGATGGCTTTCTTAGCTTGAACGAGTTAGAAGGATTCAGTCCCGACAGGTCTAATTTGTGCAAAGGGAACTCGGAGAGTTCTTGATGGCTTTTACTGCGGTTTTGACATGTATATTTTCTATAAGCATCCGGAGCATGGGATGTATAGTGATTTTTCTTCCAGATGGGAGCAATAGAAAGTTCTTGACTAGTTGAGTGTGTAGATATCTGTGGCTCGGAAGGGAGATAAAGTTTTCATATTATCCTTGGATGGTATGGTATATGCGGTATGTTGTGGAGGACCGAGACTTGCGTGTGCTAGGTTAGAGTTCAGTTCTAAAAGGAAGTTCATAATACTCTTAGGCAATAGGTAGCCTCAGATAATCAAGGAAATGGTACTGCTAATTAGAAGTAATTTGACGAGAGTATATGTCTCAGAAAAAGGGTAATGTGATTAAACTGATGATACTTTGGTAGTATTGCGGCACTTTCTTGTTGGATTGACTGGTGGTATTCAGGTTTGCTTGGTGGCACAAGGAAATTTTAGAGTATCTATCGTGGAATAATTAGGTATTAAAGGTATGCATGTGTTCGAACGGCAAAATTGGGATCAAATATGATGATTCATGTGTTGTGTGGATATGGAGACGGAAGTTCTCATATACAGGCTATGATGTGGTTGTAGATCATGCGTACAGGCACGATTTAGCAACTACAGAGATTTGGAGGTCCCAGTGGACCTTTCTTTGCTTGGTATGTTAGATTTTGGATATGATATTGGGGTTTAGACTAGTTGTCTCGGTGCTGGGATATTCTAGCCTATTGCGCCATGGGCTATGATGGAAATGCCATGGGTTGACTGGCGAGGTATATCAGATTGTGTTCTAGCAGAATGGCTTATATTTTAAAAACCCAATGGATGGCTAGGAAGGATTGCTTTTCTTAATTGGGGCTTCGTGATGGATGTTAGTGCAAAGGTTTCTACCATTGATTCAGTTCCAAGGTTGAGGGACTTTTTGGATGTGTTTCTTGTGGTCGGGCATGTCGTCGGGCATGTCGTCGGGTGAGGTTGTGGATTTCGATATTGATTTGGTGCATGGAATCATATTGTATAGCTTCGGTAGGAGTTATAGTAGCGGAAGGAGAAACTTCAGGCTTCCTTGATAATGAGTTCGTTGGTAGGCCAATATGGATGCATGTTCTAGCTTGAGCCATCTTGGTAGGCCCCGAATTGTATTATTGAGGGATAGGTTGATTCAATCGTTATTGAGATTTTTAGTGATCTGGTTAGATCTATGAGATGTTTTTCAGTGTTGCGAGACGTTATGATTTGTTGGTTATGGGCACATATGGTGCGGTTCTATTGTGGGTTCATAATGGAAGTCGATCGAAAAGAGTAATTGGGTGTTTCTCGGTGAATGGTGTATCGGTTATGACCTATCAAGTGGCGTGGTATATGTTATTTATCTCACTGTGGGTATGATGATGTGCCTTGGTTCCAGACGCCAAATTGTGCGTGGTGGTTGCTTTCGAGCATAGTGACTTGAGGTGTTCATGTAGAGCAGTGTTTGATAACATCGCGCATTGCAGCGAAGCTATGTGGAGATATGACCTGGCGGGTTAGATTCGTGTGTTCTATTTCTATGATGTGAGTCGGTTCTCAGCCTTGTGTTGTGATGGTACTGCTGATCTTGAGGGAAAACCCTTTCAGTTGAGTCATTTTTAGGATTGGAGTACGTTTGGACCGTTGCTTATTGGTGCGTGTATTATGCTAGTTGTGGCTTAAGCCTCTATTGATGTGTCATGTCACCAGAGTAGTGGGTTGGATCAGAAGAGATAGTTGGTATCATTAATGAATACAAACGGATTTTATTTCAGCTTGTTTGAAGGAAAATATCGAGGTTCGGCTTGGAAAGTTGTTATGGAATTTGCAAAAGTAAGAATATCTTCATGAATGGTTGACGGGAGAAATGGTTGTGTTTATTGCTTATTTCATTTATCGTTGGCCGTAGATAAAAGTGTTGAAATGAGACTTTAGTTGACAAGAGATGTTCTACCAGTATTCGGTGGTTGTGGGCAGCTATTGTGAATAGAAGTTATCGCTACGAGTGTTTGAGTTATGTGGTATATCATGGGATTGCTCTCGAGGTTGCAGGCATGGGTTAGTACAGCTAGTTTGGGTCTATTCAGAGAATAGGTGTGAGGTTTTGATCGCATCATTGGTTTTAGAAGTAAAAATGTGGTTCTATGGCTTATGGGCCAGATTGGTTTGTGCAATTTCAGTTGCAATGTGTTATCGCACCTATATGAGATAGGGTGATGTGGGATCACCCCCGGATATATGCAAGGTAAGGTTATTCAGCGATTGGTTGGCTTTTAGAACAACTCTTGGTACGTTCGAGGGCGAACGTGTATTTAAGTGGGGGAGGATGTAACGATCCAAGCGGTCGTTTTGAGCTTTTGCACTTTGATCGCCAGTTCTCGGGCATGACTTGCCCGTGTAATATATTATGATTGATGTAGATCATTAGTTTGGGTTTTTCAGGAAAAATCAGAATGAATTTAAAAGAACAGTCTCGGTTGAAAGTTTTGAATCTGAAAGGTTTGACCAAATTGACTTATTTTTATATGAACTCGGATCGGAATTTATATGATTTGGTTAGCTTCTTGGGTGATTCATGACTTAGGAGCGTGATCAGAATTGGTTTTGAAGGCCCAGTGAGGAATTGGGCTTGAATTGGCGAAGTTAGTATTTCGGCGATATCCGGTTGATAGGTGGGATTTTGATCTGGGCGTCGGAATGGAATTCCGAGAGTTTTTGTAGCTTTGTTATGTCATTTGGGATGTGTTTGCAAAATTACATGTCATTCGGATGTGGTTTGGTTGGGTTTTTGATCGAAAGTGTATTTCGGAAGTTTTTCGAAAGCTTAGGCTTGAATTCGATGTGAATTGGGTAATTGATATTGTTTGAGGTGTTGTGATGATTGTAATAAGTTTGAATGATGTTATAGGTTATGTTGGTAGGTCTTTGACCCGAGTGCCTCGGATGTGTTTCGGGAGGTTAAACGGATCAATTTCATGTTTTGAGGACTTCAGAAAATAGCAGGTCAGTTGCAGGCATTTTTGGCCTTCGCATTCACGAAGGGGGCTCACGTTCGCGAAGGGCCGGGGTTCGTGAGCATTGAGTTTCCGAGGTTCCATGCCGCATTTGTGAAGGTTTGAAAGAGGCAGCATTGAGTTCGTGAGTGTGGATACGCGATCGCAAAAGAGGATTTGGGGAGGATGGTCAGCTATTCATCGCGTTCTCGTGGAAGCGAATGCGTTCGCGAATGTCACGGCTGTGGAAGCATTGCGTTCGCGACTGGCATGTTGCGTTTCCGTAAGGTAAAATATGGTCAACGTAATTTTGTGCTATGCGTTCGCGAGAGATGGACCGCATTAGTGAAGAAGGCTTTTAAAGCCTGGGCAGAATGTTTTAATAGCTCTTGTCCGCAATTTTGGAACTAACTTTCACCTTTTTTGGGCGATTTTGGAGCTTCTTGAGGGAATTTGAAGAGGGACTCAAAAGATAACACCTTGAGGTAAGATTTTTGAACTCAATACTCGATTATATTTTAAAATCCACCTAGAAATTCATGAAAACTAAGCCTAAAATTGAAGAGCTAGGGGTTGAGAAATTGGAGTTTTGATTTGGGCCATTTGAGGTTGGGTTTGAGACTTTTGATATGTATGAACTCATGGAAGATAAGGAATCTAATAATGTGAAAATTTTTGAGTTTGGAGAGGTAGGCCCGGGGCTCGGGTTTTTAATAATTTCGGGATTTGTGCTCGTTATTGATTGTTTTCACTTGGGCTTTGTTTCCTTAGCACATTCTGATGTATTTGCTCTGATTTTGGATATTGGACGTGCGTGTAGGCCGATTTGAGAGTCAAAGGCATCATGCCAAGTATTTGAACCCTCTAGGAAGTTTTATCATTATTTCCTCACTGTATTGATTTATTACTTGAACTCAATCATGCTGTTTATCCACTGTTTAACCACTCAGCCACTTTTACTCAGTTTTGTGACTTAAATAATATTTTAAATAATGTTTTGTGCTGAGAAATACTATTCTACTATACTCGAGGGGCTTGTGATGATTTTCTAACTAAGTGTGGCTGAGGGTCATATGTGAAGATATGCTGAGTGATATGATGCCGAGGGCCTGGGATACTTTATATGCCACGAGGTGGCTTGAGTGATATGAGGCCGAGTACCGAGAGATGATTCCAAGAGATTGCTTGATATTGCGCTAAGCCATAAGGGGCCCCTCTCGGAGTCTGCAAACCCCTTGCGAGTTCCGTCAACGATATATGGATCGGGCTGAACGCCGCAGCGATATGTGGATCGGGCTGCACGCCACAACAGTTACTATATGATACTATTCTGAGAGTGATATGAGAGAGAGAGCCCGAGGGGATGAGAGTGTTCTGAGAGTGAGCCCGAGGGGTTGGTACTGTTATGAGATATTACCCGAGGGATGAACCTTTATGTGTTCATCTTTCGTATTCACTTGTCATTTTACCTGTTATATTGTGGTATTTGTTGCCGAGGGGCAGATTTTCTGTGCTTATCGGCACTAACTGTTTGGCATTCATTTGCGTAACTGTTGAATAAGTCATTTTAAAAAGAGGTTTAAACTGAGCTAAAATATTTCTAATGATTTCACAGCTTCAGTGCTTCTTTTTTTCTTAGAGGGCTTTTCACTGCTTCTATACAACATGTTGGTCACTTTACGTTATTTCTGAATGCTCAGTTGTTATTTACCTTTACTACTCACTTAGTTGGAGTACTCACTTTACTCCATGCACCTTGTGTGCAGATGCATGTATTTATACACCCGGTAGCGGGTTTTGGCTGATCAGAGGCAGAGTTATCGGAGTTTAGTGAGGTGGCTGCTAGCGTTCGCATTGCCGTTTTTCTCTCTTTTGTTCATTATCCATGTTTTATATATTTTAGACCGTGTAGTTGTAATACACTCCAATAGATGCTCGTGACTTGTGATACCCCGTTGTTGGGCTGTAATCCGCACTTTATAAAGAAATCTTTTGTATAGACTGAGGATATTTAATCATGCAAAAATTATTTATTAATATTAACTATTCTAGAAAGGCGAAATGGATTGGTTGGTTGGCATTATCTTCACGAGAGGCGCCATCACGACCGGATCAGGGTTTGGGTCGTGACAGATGCTCTCATCAGGGGGAGTTAATACGTGTTGTACTTTTTTTTATTGCAAAGTTTTGTCCCACTGGGTTGTCCTTGCAAGGTTTTTAATGAGGCAACCAAAAGGCGTTTTGTTAAATATATGCACTCTTTTTCCTTCTCTAGAATTTTTTTCTCACTGGGTTTTATAATAGTTAAGGTTTTAACGAGAAACAATATCTGTTGAATAAACAATCAAGAGGGATTGTTATAAATAAAATTTTATTTAAGGTGAATATCTATATTTTAGAGAGATCTTAGGATTTGTTACTGGGTGGCTAAGTCACTTTTTCCCTATAAATAAAGGGATTCTATTCCATTGTAAATCACGCCAAGATCAATAAGAATCCTCCCTTTACTTTTCTCTGCAATACTCTTCTTCTTTTTTATTTCATAACAGAATCAATGTATTACCAAAAAATGAAAAATAAAAAATTGGATCAAGGGAAGACCTATCTAGTACAGTTGTAAACAAAATTAAGTACACTATCTTTTATATGGATGTAATGTCTTTTTCAGTAGTGCTTTAGTTGGCCCCTCTATTTTGTAATTTTGTAAATGGTGGTAGGAGACCGCTTGGTTAAGCGCCACCATTCTTTTACATTTAGGGAATTGACCGGACCTCTCACATGGTTCAATAGGAAAAAAGAAGAAGAACAAAAAATAAATAAAAAGAAATGTCTGTGACTTAATTAACTATTTATAACTAATAAATCCATTGCCGTTTTGATGCTTACTTCTCACTAAGTCGACAAATCACAACTATAACTTGAACAGACAAGAAATGACAATAATGTTATTTTATATGTTTTAAAAAAAAATATTGATGATAATGGTGTACGTGTCTCCTTATATGCATTCTCACTATTTTATTGGTATCTTATATTTTTCATCAATATAAGCACCATATATTTTCTCGTCTGTACTGGAACTTAAATCCTAATTTCTTACGTATAGTTTTACTTCTCTACTGGAACTTAAATCTTAATTTCTTATATTTTTACTTACAGGGGGTTTGAAGAGGTATATAATAATGCAAGGTAGAAGGAAACCAGTTCACTTAATTCTCAGCAATAACCTTCACGCACATTACTTTCTCAATCAATGATTTATTATGAAATAATATCATGGAAAAGAAAGTATTTGATATTTAATAGACATTGTAATTCGTTTCACAACAATGCCAATAATTTTGTTACAAGGAAACTTGATATTCTTCAAAGCATGACAAGAAAGTCACTATTAGAATTTTCGTGACAGCTCCCTAATTTATAATAGAGAAACAAACATGTTTTATATATATATATATATATATATATATATATATATATATATATTGCACTCTCAATGTTCTTTGAGTTCTATGGCGCTCTCAATGGAAAATCAATAAATATAACACAAAGAATAATAAATAAAACACATAAGATTTTTCCAGGATTATTTTCTTTTGTTGAAATTGTAAGTCTTTAGCAATCATTTTCTCACTAGTTAGGCATGATTAGTAATTAATTGATTGGGGAGTTGTGGGGATGGTTTGGGGGGGGGGGGGGGGGAGCAAAAGCTCAAAAAGAGAATCCAGGTAAGATACACTAAAAGTTTAAAAAAACCAAACAAAAAGCATTTGATTAATTTCTCCTTAATAGCATAATAATAAATGGAAGGCTTTGTCTTTTCTAATAACCTTAGCTGGCCAGACTATATTGTGGATTAATGATGTACTAAGATATTGCACACGATTGTTTAATGATTTGTGTGGTTGGAGGCCAAATGTGTCGCACTTTTAAGTGAAGTGAAATGGTACATGTCGGTTCAATTCCTCTTCCTTTTTTTTAGTCCCGAAGTTTTTCCGGGGAGAAAATCAAAAATAGCTAGATTTACAATTGGTAATTAAAAAATAATTATAATTAGTAATTAAAAAATAGTTATAATTTCAAAAATAATCGAAATTTAGCTAATTTTTTTTATGTAAAGATAAAATCTAAACAAAAACACCATATAAAATTCGAAAATTACATCATAATATGCAGGAGTTTGAATTTTATACATATAAGATTCTAACATAATATGCTAAAATTTTATAATATGTTGGAAGTTTATACACAGGAGCTCCAATGTCCAGGTGTCACGACCCGAAATTCCCACCATCAGGACCGTGATGGCACCTAACATCGCACTCGCTAGGCAAGCCAACGTCAGAGTTTTATTCACCTTTTCCCGTTACATTTCATAGATTAACATCAACAAAGCTAAATCAGATTGAAATAAATTCGGAAGTACGTAATTAACTTATTATCTATATACTATTAGCAATCCCATAACTGTTACCATCCAAAATTTGGTGTCACAATTCACGAACCTACTATGAATATCTACAAACATTAGTGTGAAAGAAATTACATATATTTTGAAAGAAAAGAAAATAAGAATGTAGAAACATAGGAGGGGACGCAGGGCATGTGGATACCTACAGGACTACCTTGGGTCTCCTAGATGAAATGTCTGCAACTGACCTCTCGATCAGCCACTACCAGCTCCAAAATCTACGCAGAAAGTGCAGAGTGCAGTATCAATACAACTAACCCCATGTACTGGTAAGTTCCGAGCCTAACCTCGACGAGATAGTGACGAGGTTACGACGAGGCAATTACAATATAACTTCTATACAATATATAATAAAGAGAAAAAAGAAGTACGGTACAAAATAAAATAGTAACTTGCAACCAAAATGAATACGAAACTTCAAATATCTTATCAATACCAGTTATAACCAATCCTTAAGTGAGATATAATACTGCAGAATAACTTCACAATAGAGAAGCACATATAGGCAGTAAATTGATGCATGGCGCATCGCAATCCCACCATATAATCAGTAACAGTATACATATTCACCCTTATTACTCCTTATCAATCCACCCTTATTCCTCATATTGCAGCGTGTAACCCGATCCAACTGTAGAATAGTATTTCACCCTTATTACTTCTCCATATATCACCCTTATTCCTCCTATTGTGGCGCACAACACGATCTCATCATATAATAATATTTCACCCTTATTCCTCCTCAATATATCACCCTCGTTCCTCCTATTGCGGCGTGTAACCCGATCCCACCATACAACTACCAATCACAAAATAAGAATAGACTTTCATAATATGGCTCAAAACCCCCCACAATATTTAGGACTCAAACTAAAGCAAACATAGGCTACACAAATTATGAAACCTCACTCAATTAATACTACATCGCTAGACCAACCAAAATAGTTCATGAAACACCAATAAGCCAACTTAAACCAATAATGAAATACAATAAAAATATAGAATATGTAATATCCTCAATAAAGAAAACAACATTTAACAAGAAGCAATTAAAGATAAAAAGACCAATAAGCATGTAATAGTTAAGACGTGAACACAATATATTAAGAACGAGGAAAGAAATAGGCTAAACATTTAATTTGGTGGCGAATAGGTACTAGTCACCTCACCTATACACTATGCACATAGAATTTCACATAGCAATTAAGTCGGGGATCCCTAATCCCTCGAGTCAAAGTTAGACAAACACTTACCTCGATCCAACGGCCAACTCAAAGCTCAATTATCACTTTTCCTCTAGTTTCCACCTCCGAACCTCTCGTACCTAGTCATAATTAACTTAATAACATCAATTATCACTAAAAAAATCAACTCCAATATATAATTATAAGTTTCTCAATATTTTTTCCATAAGTCAAAAATCGATCCCCGACCCGCTTTGTTTGGAATCTGATCCCAAATTGAGGTCGAAATTCCCAAATTTGTAAAATCCCCAATTCTCCCAAAATCCATTATTTTCTATCCTTAAGAACGAGATTTAGGACTAGAAATCTAATGGGTGCTGATGGAAATTGAAGGAAATGAGTTTAAGAACACAAACCTATGATTTGGTGTTGAAATCCCTCTTCAAGAATCACTTTAGGCTGAGTTTTAATGGAAGACATATGAAATTTTGAATTATTCCCGTTTTGAAGTCTATTTTTAGAGCACTACACATGTCTTCTTCGTGTACACGATTAACCAGTCGCGATCGCAAAGCTACAGCCCTGATGGCCTACGCGTTTGCGAATTATCCTATGTGTTCGCGATGGCATACTCCCCTAGCCTCCGCGTTCGCGAGCCAAGAGCCGCATTCGCATAGAGTAATCTTCCCATCCCCCAGGTCCCAACGCTTCACGTTCGCGATAGCCTGGCCGCATTCGTGAAGGGTAATGCCCCTAACGCTCTGCGTTCGCGACCAGCACTTCGCATTCGCGTAGAAGGAATTCTCTTTCAGGCCAACTTACTCTTCGCATCGCGAGAATCCCTTCGCAAACGCGAAGTAGAAGATACCAGATGACAGCTGAAGCCAAAAACACCAAAATTTTCAAGTCTAAAACATTCTGAATCATATCCGAAACACATCTGAGCCCTCAGTCTCCTGAATAAACATGCACACAAGTCTAAAAATAACATACGGACTTGCTCGGGCGATCAAATCGCTAAAATAACACCTAGAGCTACGAATTTAGCACCAAATAGCATGAAATTTTGAAGAAAGTTTTAAAACATCTATTTTATCAACCAGAGGTCCGAATCACGTCAAATCAATCCCGTTTCTCACCAAATTTCACATATAAGGTATAAATATTATAACGGACATGTACCGAGCTCCGAAACCAAAATACACCCGGTACCAAAAAGATCAAATATTAACAAAATTCTTAGAACCTTTAAATTTCAGTCTTATAATTTTCATCAAAAATTTATTTCTCTGGCTAGGGACCTCAAAATTTGATTTCGGACATACGCCTAGGTGCTATATTTTACTATGGACCCACCGGGACCGTTAAAATATGGGTTCGGGTATGTTTACCTAAAAGGTAGGACGAAGTTCACAAAATCAACTTTTTAGGACAAAAATTATTATTTCATCATTTTTCCCCATAGAAGCTTTTCATAAATGCGCCCATACTACGCACGTAGATCGAGGAGATATAAAACGAGGTTTATAAGGCCTCGAAACACAACATTGAGTTCTAAAACATGAGATTACCCTTTGGGTCATCACATTCTCCATCTCTAAAACAACCATTCATCCTCGAATGGACATAGAAAAGTACTTGAGCCGGTGAATAGGTGGGGATATCTGCTCTGCATATCGAACTTGATTCCCAGGTAGCTGCCTCAACAGGCTGACCTCTCCAATGTACTCGGACAGAAGGATAAATCTTTGATCTCAACTGACAAACTAGCCGGTTTAAAATGGCTACCGTCTCCTCGTCGTAGGTCAAATACTCATCAGACTGGACATTGCTGAAGTCTAACACGTGGGATGGATTGCCGGATACTTCCGAAGCATGGACACATCAAACACTGGATGTACAGCAAATAAACCTGGTGGCAACGCGAGTTTGTTGGCCATCTCTTCAAGAATCTCAAAAGGCCCGATAAACCTAGGGCTTAACTTGCCCCTCTTCCTAAACTATATCACTCCCTTCATGGGTGACACCCAAAGCAACACTCTCTCTCTGACCATGAATGTCACGTCACGAACCTTACGGTCGCCATAACTCTTTTTCCTGTACTACGTTGTATGAAGTCTATCCTGAATGATATTAAGCTTATCCAAGGCATCCTACACCAAATCTGTACCCAATAACCGATCCTCCCATGGCTCAAACCATCCAACTGGCGATTGGCATCGTCTACCATACAATTCCTAATAGGGAGCCATCTGGATGCTCGAGCGATAGTTGTTGTGGTAGACAAACTCCGCTAACGGAAATAACGGGTCCCAAGAACCTCTAAAGTCAATAACACATGCATGGAGCATATCCTCCAAGATCTGAATAGTACGCTTGGAATGTCCATCTGTCTGAGGATGAAATGTTGCTCAACTCGACCTGCGTACCCAGCTCACGATGTACTGCCCTCCAAAAATGCAAGGTGAACTGTGTACCTCAATAAGAAATAATAGACACAAGAACAGCATGAGGACGAACAAACTAACTGATATAAATCTCTGCTAATGGCTCCCAAGAATAGGAAACTGCCACAGGAATGTAATGCGCTGACTCGGTTAGTCTATCCACAATATACTATACTACATCAAACTTCGTTGAGTCCATGGGAGTCCAACAACGAAATACATGGCGATATGCTTCCACTTCCACTTAGGAATCTCTATCTTCTGAAGCAAACCACCAGGTCAATGATGCTCGTACTATACTTGCTGATAATTTAATCACCAAGTTACATGTGCAATTATATCCTTCTTCATCCTCCTCCACCAATAATGCTGCAACACGTCCTGATACATCTTAGCAGCGCCCGGATGAATAGAATACCTGGAGCTATAAGCCTTTTCTATAATAAACTCACGAATTTCATCCACATTAGGCACACAAACACAAACCTGCATCCTCAAAACTCCATCATCTCCAACCGTAACATGTTTGTCACCACCATGTCGCACTCTGTCCCTAAAGACAAAAAAATGAGGGTCATCATACTTCCAATCTCTTAAGCACTCAAATAAGAAAGACCGAGCAACTATGCAAACTAAAATATGACTAGGCTCAAAAGTATCCAACCTCATGAACTGATTATCCAAGCCCTGAACATCTAATTCAAGCGGTATCTCACTGACTGGAATATACGCAAGGCTGCACATACTGGCTAACTTCCTACTCAAAGCATCGGTCACCACGTTGGCCTTCCCTGGATGATACAAGATGGTGATATCATAGTCTTTTAATAGCTCCAACCACCTTTAGTGCGTGAACAGCTCACCCGACATGCCATATATATAGCGCCTCTAGATATTCAGTGGGTGAATAATGGATTATCGCTCCAAGTCATGAGCTGGATAATTTTTCTCGTAAATATTCAGCTGCCGTGAACCATATGCAATAACCTTGTCACCCTGCATTAATACCGTACCAAGTCCAATACGAGATGCGCCATAATATACTATATAAGGCCCTGATCTCGTGGGCAACACCAACACTGGCGCCATAGTCAAAGTTGTCTTGAGCTTCTGAAAGCTCGCCTCACACTTGTCTGACCATCTCAATGGGTTACCCTTCTGAGTCAACCTGGTTAACGGGCTGCTATAGATGAAAACCCCTCCACAAACCAATAATAATAACCCTTCAATCCAAAGAAACCATGGATCTTTCTGGCTGAAGTAGGTCTAGGCCAATTTTGAATGGCCTCAATCTTTTTCGGATCCACCTGGATACCTTCTGCTGATAAAGCGTGACCCAAGAAAGTAATTGAACTCAACCAAAACTCACATTTTGAAAACTTAGCATATAACTAGTTGTCTCGCAATGTCTGAAGAATGATCTGAATATGCTGCTCATTCTTCTCTCGGTTGTGGGAGTAGAGCAAGATATCATCAATAAAAACAATCACAATGGAATCTATATTGGGCTTGAACACCAGTTCATCAAATCCATAAATGTTGCTAGGGTATTTTTCAGCCCAAATAACATCACTAGAAACCTATAATGCCCATATCGAGTCCGAAAATCGGTCTTAGGGACATCGGATGCCCTAATCCTCAATGGATGGTAACCAAATCTCAAATTGATCTTTGAACACACTTTGGAATCCTGAAGCTAATCAAATAAGTCATCAATCCTCGGCAATGGATACTTGTTCTTGATAGTGACTTTGTTCAAATACCGATAGTCTATGCATATCCTCATCGATCCATCCTTATTATTTACAAACAATACCAGCACACCCAAGGCAAGATACTAGGTCTAATAAATCCCTTATCCAACAAATCTTGTAGCAGCTCATTCAATTCATTCAATGCTGGCGGGGCCATGCGGTGCCACAGAATAGAAATAGGCTGAGTACCCAAAACCAAATCAAAACTAAAGTTGATATCCCTACCAGGTTGCATCCCCGCCAAGTCTATAGGAAATACCCTAGAAAACCCCCGAACAACTGGTACAAAATCCATGGAAGGAATTTCTGCACTACAATCACAAACACAAATAAAATAAGCCAAATACCCCTTCTCGACCATACGCCGAGCCTTCATATAAGAGATAACCCTGCTGGTAGAATGACCATAAGTCCCTATCTACCCCAGCAACGCTAAGGTCATGGTCTTAGCATGACAATCCAATATAGCATGATAAGGCGACAGCCAATCCATCCCCAAAATAACATTAAAATCAACCATATCGATAAGTAGGAGATCTACACTAGTCTTAAGACCCCCAATAATAACCACACACAAACGATATACACTATCTACAATAATAAAGTCCCCCATCGGTATGGACATATACATGGGAGAACTAAAAGAATCACGAGGCACGACCAAATATGAAGCAAAATAAGATGACACATAGGAGTATGTAGACCCTGGATCAAATAGAACTGAAGCATCTCTACTGCAAACTAAAACAATACCTATGATAATAGCAACAGATGACTCAGTCTCAGGCCTGGCTGGAAAAGCATAACATCAGGGCTGGGCCCCACCACTCTGAGCCATATCCCTGGGACGACCTATTGGCTAACCTCCACCTCTAACGGCCTGGCCTTCACCTCTAACAGCCTGACCTCCACCTCTAATGGCCTAACCTCTACCTTTGTCTCCCTAACCCCTACCTCTAGCTGGATATGCGGGCGATGCAATAATCATGGCACCAGAACCCTGATGTTGTGACTGAACACCAACTAATCTTGAACAGGTCCTCCGGATATGCCCATACTCACCATACTCGAAACATTCATCCTGGTTCTGCGACTAAAAAAACTGAGACTAACCCTGATGGGTCGACTGATTGCGATAATAACTCTTAAGAGGATGTGCTTTTATAGGAGCTGGTGGCGCACTATAAGATGGTTGTCCTGAAGAAGGTACATAAGGACCACGACTCCTTGAAGCTCCATGGGATGTCTGAAGTGCTGAGTGAAATGGCCTAGGAAGATGGCCCCTACCAAAAGTACCATGGCCTCCATATGAGGCCCCATTGAATCTATCGGAGTGACGAGACCTCTTATCAAACCTCTAACCACCCCCCTAAGCTAGAACCATCTCAACTTGTCTAGCCACATTGGCTGCATCCTGAAAAAAATCATACTCCCTGTCTCCTTAGCCATTTGCAGTCTAATAGGTTGAGAAAGTCCCTCAATAAACCTCCTCCTCTCTCGCTCTCTCTCTCTCTCTCTCTCAGTAGGATGTATAAGTAGAGCATGACGGGCCAAATCAATAAATCTACTCTCGTACTAAGTGACAGTCATAAAACTCTGTTGAAGGCACTCGAACTGCCTCTGATAGTCCTCTCTCTGAGTGATAGGAAGATACTTCTCCAGAAATAGCTGAGAGATATAATCCCAAGTCAAAGTAGGTGACCCGGGTGGTCTAGCCAAACTAAAATCCTCTACCATTTCTTGGCGGAACCTGACAGACAAAAGGCAGCGAAGTCGCCCCCATGGGTCTCCATTATCCCCATGTTCCGTAACACCTCGTGACAACTGTCCAGATAGTCTTGGTGATCTTTTGAAGATATACATCGATACTGTATGGTGAAAATCTTGGTGAACCTATCTAATCTCCACAAAGCCTCGGAATACATAGCTAATCCATTGTCGGTCTGTGCTCCAACACCCGGCAAAACTACCACAAATTGTTGAGCTGCAGGAGTCTGAAACTGGGGAGACATCTGCTCCGCAGTGTGAGTAGCGGGATTCTGGGCTCTTCTCCCAGCCTGAGAGACGGTTAGTGCTACAGGAAATGTTCCACCCTGAGTAATGCTCTCCATTAGTCCTACTAGACGGACAAAGGCATCCTGAAGTAACGAGGTAGCGATGAACTCCTCTGGAACCTGAGCTGGCCCTACTGGAATGGTTTCGGTTGGAGCCTCCTCATCAAACTCTACTTGAGGCTCCACCACTGGTGCTGCTTCTCGAGCTCTGGGCTGAGCCCTACCCCTGCCTCAGCCTTTAGCACGGCCTTGTCCTCATCCTCTGCCCCTCGTAGGAGCTCCTACTAGGGGCTCCAGTTGCTATTCAGCTGAAGAAGCGGTACATGTTCTCACCATCTACGAAGGAACATGAGTAGAGAGTTCAATTAGAATTGAGAGATCAAATCGTACGACAGAGATGAATAGAAGTGAAATTGTTCCTAAACTCTATAGCCTCTAGGGATAGGCACAGACGTCTCTGTACCGATCCCTCAGACTCTACCTAGATTGTTTATGAATTGTGAGACCTAGGTAACCTAGTGCTCTGATACCAACTTGTCATGACCCGGAATTTCCTCTATCGAAACCTTGATGGGGCCTAACATCCCACTCGCTAGGAAAGCCAACGTTACTGTTTTATTCACCTTTTTCCCTTTACATTTCATAGATTAACATCAGCAAAGCTAAATCAAAATGAAATAAATATGGAAGTACGTAATTAACATGTTATCTATATTCTATTAGCAATCTCATAACTGTTGCCACCCAAAATCTGGTGTCACAATCCACGAACCTACTATTAATATCTACAAACATTGGTATGAATGAAATTACATTTGTTTTGAAAGAAAAGAAAACATAAATGTAGAAACATAGGAGGGGACGCCAGGGCCTGCGGACGCAAGTAAAACTACCTTGGTCTCCTAGATGAAATGTATGCAACCGACCTCTCGATCAGTCACTACCAGTTCCAAAATCTACACATAAAATGCAATATTAATACAACCGACCTCATGTACAGGTAAGTGCCGAGCCTAACTTTGATGAGGTAGTGACGAGGCTACGACAGGGAAATTACAGTATAACCTGCATACAATATATAATAAAGAAAAAAAAGTACTGTACAAAATGAAACAGTAACTTGCAACCAAAATGAATACGAAACTTCAAATATCTTATCAATACCAGCTATCACCAATAATTAAGTGAGATACAATACAGCAGAATAACTTCACAGTAGAGAAGGACATATAGGCAATAAACTGATGCAGTGCGCATCCCGATCCCATCATATAATCTGTAACAGTATACACATTCAGCCTTATTACTCCTTATCGATACACCCTTATTCGTTCTGTTGCAACGTGCAACCCAATTCTACCGTACAATAGTATTTCACCCTTATTACTCCTAAATATATCACCCTTATTCCTTCTATTGCGGCGCGCAACTCGATCCTACCATATAATAACATTTCATCTTTATTCCTCCTTGGTATATCACCCTTATTCCTCCTATTGTGGTGTGCAACCCGTTCCCACCATATCAGTACCAATCACACAATAAGAACATAATTTCACAATATGATTCAAAACCCTCCACAATATTTAGACATCAAACCCAAGCAAACAGAAGGCTACATAAATTATGAAACCTAACTCAATTGATACTACACCACGAGACCAACCAAATATTCCATGAAACACTGATATTCGGTAGAAGTTCTCGTTTAGACTGTGCTGATGAATAATATTGAATACTGATCGATCAAAGGAAAGTACAAATGTATTAGACAAAAAGTGATGCCAATTGCAAGCAATACAGAATTATTCAGCATCTTATTGATGTAACACAAAATATCATTAATGTGCAAGTTGAAATTTTGTTGCACTCGACGAGCAACTGTACATTAGAACTAGATAAAGCTTTATGTGCTGCTAAGGATTCAGGAACTGTTTCATCATGTTCAGTCTATTTGACAACATAATTTCATGCCATAGTTGCTTTCAGATGTAGTGAGGAGTTTTAAGCCCTCAACTCTACTCTCTGCCCAGTTTTAATAAAAGGAGACAGTTAAATTAAAAAATGCCACAAAAATAAAACCAAGACCCAAACAAGAAAAAAATATCTAAATATAAGTTCAATCTGGAGAGAATAGGGGAGAGGGAAGACAAAAAAAAAAAAGGAAAAGTGTATAACTAAATTCCTTGCTTGAAGGTACTAATAATAGATTAGGAGCCTTTTAAGTTGGAATGTATATTTTTTGCAGCTAAATCTTGTTTAGGTCGGGTAAATACTAAAACTTAGACATTTTTGGTAATAAATTTTCAAATAGTGTATAGGAACGAAAAAATTCCTGAAATAGCTGCGTTTGCAAAGTTATTGAAAAATAGCTATTATTTTACTGAAACACGAAACATTCCAGCATACTACACTGGATTATGGAGCTTCTGCATATACACTTCCAGCATATTATGTTGGAACTCCAGCACATGAAAAGTTCCAGCATAATATGCCGGTGTGATGACCCAAAGGGTCAACTTATGTTTTAGAACTCGATTTCGTATTCCGAGGCCTTAAAGAAATTATTTTATCTTTCCTCGGTCTACGTACCCAGTCTAGGCGCGTTTCCGAAAAGCTTCTATGTGGAAAAGTTAAGAAATAATAATTTTTGGCCTAAAAAAGTTAATTTTGTTGACTTCCGTCAACGTTAGAGGTCAAGAGTTTTTGTTAAACAAACTCTGACCCGTGATTTAACCGTCCCACTAATTCCGTAGTAAAAAATAGGACCTGGGCGTATGCAAGAAATTGAATGCCAAGACCCCTAACCCGAGAAATGTATTTTTGATGAAAATTGTAAGACTGAAATTTTAAAGGTTTTAAAATTTTGGTTAATATTAGATATTATTAGTACCGGGTCCAAATTTTAGTTCCGGAGCTCGGTACATGTCCATTGTGATATTATACCCTTATACGTAAAATTTGGTGAGAAACGGGGCTAATTTGACATGATTCAAACCTTTGGTTGAGGGCTGAGGTAGATGCTGCAGTAGTGGCTGAGACTGCCTGAGTCAGGCTAGTGCATACGGATAGTATTTGAGCTAAAGCCTCCAGGAGACCAGGAATCACAATAGGCACTGCCGGTGCCTGAACAGGTATTGTTGGAGCATCTACGGCTGGAGGCTGGTCCTAAACCGGGGAAGCTGGTGGATCTGCAGGTGCCGCCCTTGCTGGTCTGCCTCGACTACGACCACGACCTCTAGCGGGTGGTACTAGTAGTCGTCTAACACGTCCGGTAGCACGGGTTCTCACCATCTGCGAGGGAATAGAATAGAGAAGTGTAGTTCTCGGAACAACAAAGTTGCACGATAAGCATTTCAAGAATATGAAGTGTTTCCTAAAGGTTTTCCATCCTCTCGAGGATAAATACAGACGTCTCCGTACAATTATGTGAGACTACTAAACCAGCTAATGATTCGTGAGGCCTAGTAACCTAGGCTCTGATACCAACTTGTCACTACCCCAATCCGATTTCTTGGCAAGCCCGACCATTCAAACACTCCCAAATCCAAATACGCAATCCTTAACCAATTAATAGAGTTAAATGATCAGATATTGTAGTTCTAACCAGTGATAATAGACAGAAATAGTATGGAAATCATAACAACTGTCAATATAACTCCAGAAAGATCTGGGGTCATGAGTCTAGAGCCTCTAGATACAGCTGAGTAGAAAAATCTAAACAGATGCGAGTCTAGGATATGAAAAACAACAAAGGGATATGAGAGAAGTTGGGTCCTGCGGACGCCAGGCAGCTACCTCGACAACTCCGTGATGAATCTGCAAACAACAAATATCTATACTGAGCCTCTGGGACACATGTATCTGTACACAAGGTGCAGGGAGTAAAGTGAGTAAGTACTCCAACTCAGTGAGTAATAAACATATATAATCACTGAAGATAAGAAATCACGAAATATTACAATCTAAAGCTATAAGTGCCATTTCAGCACATTTAACGATGAAACAAAAGCAAATCAATGATAGGTAAAACAAATAGATATCAATGCATGAATGCAAAGCAATGCAGATGACCACTGCGGCGCAGCCCGATCCATTTGGGTACCCACGCTCACTGTGGGGGTTCAGACTTCGGAGAGGCTCCTACAGCCCAAGCGCAATATCAGCATAGCATCATTGTGCCGTGCATCCTGATCCATATTCAGTCCAGAATATGCAGGTAAACCACTCGAGTAATTTTAGAGTAATCGCCCTCAGCTCACAATGTTAGAAAAATATAGTTAAGTTAACGTATTTAAACTCAGGACTGAAATCATTTAACATGCCAAGTGATAAGGAAACAGTGATAATAATCCCTGAAGGATGCAAATGATCGGCACGAAGCCCAAATATATCAATAAAATCCAAGTAGGATGATTACCAAACAATTCCTAGTCAAGAACACAGTACGAAAATCACTCGGGACGGACTAAGTCACAATCCCCATTCACAAACGACCTCTCACTCATCATAGAGTACGTGTCTCACCTCAATATAGCGTCACGATGTGATATTCCGAGGTTTCAAACCCTCAGGTCATCGTCTAAATCTATTACTCACCTCAAGCCGGCCACAAATCTAGCTCGCTATGCCTTTTCCCCTTGAATTGACCTCCTCGTGCGTCGAATCTGATTGAAACCACAAGGAATACGTTACAATAGGCTAAAGGAATATAACCCAATCGAAAAGATTCGAAAAACATCAAAAATCACGAAGTTTACAAAACCCGAGCCCCAAGCTCACTTCTCAAAATATTACAAAATTCATATCGCCAGATTCCTCGTCTCACCACGAGTCCATACATATCAAATTTACCAAAATCAGAGTTCAAATGCCCTTTCAAATCCCAAACTTTCATTTCAAAAATCAAGCCGTAGTTCTTCCAATTTTTACCCAAATTTCCAAGAATTAAAGGTTGATTCTTCAATGAAATGACGTTTCTAGGTTACAAGACTGACCTCCAATCAATACCCATCGAAACCCTCTTCAATTACTCCCAAAAAACTCTCAAGGTGCTTAACAATGAAGGAAAAAGGAATACACTCGCGGATGAAATATTCAAATAAACCTTTTTCTGCCCAGGCATATAACTCTACGCGAGCGCAGCCACAACCCACGTGTTCGCGATGACCAAATATTGAGGCTACCAAAAATGCCCTTCGCGAACATGGCATCAACCACACGAATGGGAAGGCCTGGGTCTTATCTGAACGCGATCGCGAGCCCATAGACGCGAACGCGTAGGCCGAATTCCTGGCCCCTCAGATTTACTCTTTACGAATGCATAACACCTATCGCGAATGCGAAGCTTCGCCTCTCAATACTACGCGAATGCGACCAAGGAGATACTAATGCGAAGACTAATTTCTAGACCTCCAATCCTCTACACGTTCGCGATCCTGCCCTCGCGAACGCGATGGGTAAATTTTCCACAACCCTTCAGCTGAAAACCTGCAACATATTAAGTCCAAAAATGGTCCGATTGACCCCCCCGAAATCACCCTGAGGCCCCCGGGAAATCAACCAAAAGCACCAACCCACCCTAAAACGTTATTCAAAATTGATCCAATCTTAAAAACACATCAAACGCTAAAACCATTAAATCACATCGGATTCAAGCCTATTTTTCTTCAAAACTTCCGAAATACGCATTTGATCAAAAATCCGACCAAAACACCTCCGAATGACCTGAAATTTCGCAAACATATCCAAAATCACCTAACAAAACTACTACAACTCTCATAATTCCATTTCAACCCCTGGATCAAAATCTCACCCACCAACCGGAATTCGCCGAAATACTAACTTCGCAAATTCAAGACTAATTCTACACAGGACCTCTAAAATTAATTCTGATCGCACTCCTAAGTCACTAATCATCCCCCGAAGCTAACCGAATCACCAAAATTCACATCAGAGCCCTCTGACTCAATAGTAATCATCTGGTTGACTCTTCCAATATATGTTTTCCTTAAGGAGACTAAATGTCTCATTTCCTACCAAAACTAAACCGGTTCGTCTCTAATCACCAAATGCCGATAATGAAACATGAAGAAGCAATAAAAGGGGAAAATGGGGCAGTAACACATAAGACGACGAGCAAGGTCATCACATCCTCCCCAACTTAAACAAACGCTCATCCTCGAGCGGGTCAAGAAACATACATGAAGCCTCAAATAGGTGAGGATATCTGCTCCACATCTCCTGCTCGGTCTCCCAGGTAGCCTCTTCCACGGGCAGACCTATCCACTACACCTTTACCGCAGCTATATCCTTTGATCTCAACCTTCGAACCTGATGACCCAAAATAGCCACTGGCTCCATATCATAGGTCAAGTCATCATCCAAATGAACCGTGTTGAATTCTAACATATGAGATGGGTCCCCGACATACTTCCACAGCATAGAAACATGGAATACCGGATGATCCCCCGACAAGATGGGTGGCAAAGCAAGAATATATGCCACCTTCCCAATCCTCCTAAGTATCTCAAAAGGTCCAATGAACCGTGGACTCAGCTTCCCTTTCTTCCCAAACCTCATAAGGCCCTTCATAGGTAAAACCTTCAACAAGACCTTTCCTCCCACCATATAAGATACATCTCGAACCTTCCGGTCCGCATAGCTCTTCTTACCCGACTGAGCTGTACGAAGTCTCTCCTGGATCACTTTCACCTTCTCTAAGGCATCCTGGACTAACTCTATCCCTAATATCCTAGCCTCGCTAGGCTCAGACGAACCAACTAGAGATCTACATCGTCTCCCATATAAGGCCTCATACGGCGCTATCTGAATACTGGATTGATAGCTGTTGTTGTAGGCAAACTCTGCAATTGGAAAAATCTTAGCCCAAGAACCTCCAAAATCGATAACACAGGCACGCAACATGTCCTCCAATATCTGAATGGTACGCTCGGACTGCCCGTCCATCTGAGGATAAGATGTTATGCTAAACTTTACCTGTGCACCCAACTCTCGTTGGAAAGTCCTCCAAAAGTGGGAAGTAAACTGAGTAACCCCTATCTGAGATAATAGAAACTGGGACACATGAATTCGTACAATCTCCCGGATGAAAATCCCTGCCAGCTACTCCGAAGAGTAGGTAGTACACACCAGAATGAAGTGCACGGACTTGGTCAGCCTATCTACAATCACCCAAATCGAATCAAACTTTCTCAAGGTACGAGGGAGACCACTCACAAAATCCATAGTAATCCTCTCTCACTTCTATTGTAGAATATCCATCCACTGAAATACCCCACCGGGCCTCTGATGCTCATATTTGTCCTGCTGATAGTTGAGACATCGAGCTACATCACTCACAATATCTTTCTTCAGTCTCCTCCACCAGTAGTGTTGCCTCAAATCCTGATACATCTTGGCGGCAACCAGATAAATGGAATACAGCGAGCTGTGAGCCTCTTCTAATATTAACTCCCGAAGCCCATCCACATTGGGCACGCAAATTCGGCCATGCATCCTCAACACACCATCGTCTTCAATAGTCACATCTCTGGAATCATCATAATGGACCTCATCCTTAAGGACAAGAAAATGCGGATCATCATACCAACGCTCTCTATTGCGGTCATACAAGGAAGATCGAGAAACCACACAAGCCAACATCCGACTAGGCTTCGAAATGTCTAACCTCACCATCTGATTGGCCAAAGCCTGAATATTAACTGCAAAGGGCCTCTCCCCAACTGGAATGTACGCCAAACTACCCATACTAACTGTCTTTCGGGTCAAGGCATCGGCCACCACATTGGCCTTCCCCGGGTGATACAAAATGGTGATATCATAGTCCTGGAGTAACTCAAGCCACCTCCGCTGCCTCAAATTAAGATCCTTCTGCTTGAACAGATGTTGAAGACTATACTGATCAGAGAATACCTTACAAGATACGCCATATAAATAGTGACTCCAAATCTTCAAAGCATGAACTATAGCAACAAACTCCAAGTCATGTACAAGGTAGTTCATCTCATGGGGCTTCACTAACGAGAAGCATATGCCATAACTTTACCCTCCTGCATCAATACACATCCGATCCTAACTCTCGAAGAGTCACAATACACGGTGTAAGAACCTGAAACTGATGGCAACACCAATACTGGAGTTGTGGTCAAAGCTGTCTTGAGCTTCTAAAAGCTCTCCTCGCACTTATCCGACCACAAAAATGGTGCATTCTTCTGCAGCAACTTGGTAAAGGGCGAAGGAATAGATGAAAAACCCTGAACGAACTGGCAATAATAACTCGCCATACCGAGGAACTCAGAATCTCCGAGGTTGAGGACGTTCTAGGCCAACTCTTCACTGTCTCTATCTTCTTCGGATCAACCTTAATACCATCACTAGACACCACTGGTCCCAAAAAAGCCACAGAACCACGCCGGAACTCACACTGGAGAACTTTGCATAGAGCTTCTCCTCCCTCAGTCTCTGCAATACCACCCTCAAATGTCGTGCGTGCTCGTCCTGGCTACGCGAGTACACCAGGATGTCATCAATAAACACAATCATGAATGAATCCAGATATGGCCGAAATACATTGTTCATCAAGTGCATGAACGCGGCTGGGGCATTAGTCAACCCAAATGACATAACCAAAAACTGATAGTGCCCATCTCTTGTCCTAAAAGTCGTCTTCATAATATCTGAATCCCTAATCTTCAGCTAGTGATAGCCTGAACGGAGACCAATCTTGGAGAATAACTTTTCCCCCTGAAGCTGGTCAAACAAATCATCAATACGGGGTAGTGGATACTTATTCTTCATTGTCACCTTGTTCAACTGCCTGTAGTCAATGCACATTCTCATTGTGCCATCCTTCTTCTTCATAAATAAGACCGGTGCACCCCACGGTGACACACTCGGGTGAATGAACCCCTTATCTAAGAGTTCCTGAAGCTGCTCTATCAAGTTCTTTAACTTTACTGGTGCCATACAATAGGGAGGAATAGAGATAGGCTGAGTGCCTGGCACCAGATCAATACCGAAATCAATGTCCCTGTTCGGCGGCATGCTCGAAAAATCTGCTGTAAACACATTAGGGAAATCCCTCACAACAAGAATAGAATCAAGACTAGGAGTCTCAGCTCTGACATATCTCACAAAAGCCAAATACGATAAAAAACCTTTCCCAACCATCCGCTGGGCCTTTAGGAAAAAGATCACCCTACTGGGTATATAGTTAGTAATACCATGGCAGTCAATCCTCGGAACACCCGGTATGGCCAATGTGACTGTCTTAGCATGACAGTACAGAATAGCATGGCACGGAGGAAACCAGTCCATGCCAGTATAACATCGAAATCTACCATACTCAGTAATAACAAATCAACTCGGGTCTCCAGACCCCCAATAGTCACAGACAAAACTGATACACATGGTCTACAAAAATAGTATCTCCCACCGGGGTAGATACATGCACATGCAAAGCAAGACAACCACGGGTTGAACCCAGATGATAGGAAAAATAAGACAGATAAAACTAGGTAGATCTGGAATTAAACAAAATATAGGCATCTATGTGGCAGACTAAGATAATACCTGTGATAACAACATCTGATGCAATGGCGTCCTTCCTTTCTATGAGAGCATATAATCGAGCCTGACCGCCACCAGATCGATCTCCACCCTTAGGGCGGCCCCTAGCTTCCTGGCCTACACCCCTATCTAACTAGAAAGGTGCTGAAGTAGATGGAGTAGAAGAGGAGGGCTGATTCCTCTGCTGAGACCGACCACCACTAAGTCGAGGACAGTGTCTCCTCATTGACCAAACTCACCGCACTCGAAGAAAATGTCTGGTACCGGAGAAGGAGACTAAAGAGAACCCCTTACTGTTGAAGAACCTTAGGCTGAAGAGGTAGGAGTGGAGCTCTGTGCTTGGAGGGTACTAAGTGAATACTAGCCCTGCTAAAATCCCTGAGGACCACGGCCTGAAGAAGCCCCACTGTACTCTGGACGACCTGACTGAGAATACCTGAAGAAACGACCTCTACCATGCTTGAACTGGCCCCTAGACGGAGCACCACTGAAACTACCTGAACCTCTAGGCCTCTTGGCCTCCCTCTCCTCACGCTCGCTACGGCGAACCGTCTCGATTTCTCGAGCCATGTCAACTACCTCCTTGAACGAGGCACCCATAACCCTCTCTTTGGTCGTCAAAATACGAAGTGAATAGTTGAGGCCATCCACGAACCTCCTAATACTCTCCCGATCTATCGGGATCATCCAAGTAGCATGCTGAGCTAACTACATAAACCTCATCTCGTACTGGGTTAATGACATATCCCCCCTGAACCAACCACTCAAACTGACACCGCAACTTCTCTCTGCGAGAGTGCGGGACATACTTCTGTAGAAAGAGAGTAGAGAACTGCTACTATGTGAGGGGCGCGACACCAACAGGCTTACGCCTCTAGAAATCCTCCCACTATGTAAATGCAGGCCCTTTCAACTGGAAAGTAGTAAAAGCCATTCCACTCGACTCCAAAATCCCTGCGGTGTGAAGCATACGCTGACACTTGTCTAGAAATCCCTGGGCATCCTCGCCCTCCGCTCCACTGAATGTCGGAGGCTGGAGCCTACCGAACATCTCCAGTCAACGATGCTCATCGTCTGGCATAACTGGAACTACATAATCTGGAGCTGGTGCGACTGGTGCAACTCATGCAATTGGTACAACTTGTGTAACTGGCTGAGCTGGGGCTACTCCCGATGTCTGCAATCCCTGAACAACCTGCTCAGGTGTACGAGCAGCGGGGGTCTGATGAATTCTCCCGGTCTGTGAGGTAGCTGCTACAGTAGTGGCTGAGACTGCCTTAGCCAGGCCAGTGCATAAGGATAGTATATGAGATAAAGCCTCATGGAGACCAGGAATCACGATGGGCATTGCCGGTCCCCGAACAGGTGCTGGTGGAGCATCTACAGCTGGAGGCTGGTCCTGAACCGGGGCAGCTGGTGGATCAGCAGGTCTGCCCTTGCTGATCTTCCTCGACCACGACCAGGCACATGGCCTCTTGCGGGTGGTAATGGTGGTCGTCTGTCACGTCCACTAGCACGGATTCTTGGCATCTGCGAGGGAATAGAATACAGAAGTTTACTTCTCGGAACAAAAAAGTCGCACGACAAGAATTTCAAGAATATGAAGTGTTTCTTAAAGGTTCTGTATCCTCTCGAGGATAAATACAGATGTCTCCACATCGATCCGCGAGACTCTACTAAACCGGCTCATGACTCGTGAGGCCTAGTAACCTAGGCTCTGATACCAACTTGGAACGACCCCAATCCCGATCGTGATGGCGCCAACCAAAATTGCTAAGCAAGCCCGACCATTCAAACACTCCCAAATCCAAATACGCAATCCATTACCAATTAATAGAGTTAAATGATCAGATATTGTAGTTCTAACCAGTGATAATAGACAGAAATAGTACGTAAATCATAACAACTGCCAATACAACTCCCAATAGATATGGAGTCACGAGTCTAGAGCCTCTAGATACAGCTGAGTAGCAAAATATACACAGATGAGAGTCTAGGATATGGAAAAAAACAAAGGATAGGGGAGAAGTTGTAGAAAATCATTCTATCCATGATATGTGCGCTTTGGTTGTACTAGCATGATTTTCAGGTATAGGTTTTGATGAATGACAAACAATGAAGTCAACTTGTTAAACAATGTTATTGTATGACAAACAATGAAGATGCATTAGCAAACAATCAAGATTGAATGCCGAGAAGCATATTGATGAATGGATTGCATGGAAAAGCCAAGACGAGCTCAAAAGTTCAAGACCGAAGACCCAAGGCATATGTCGTTAGGTAGAACCAATGTAAGAGCAACGTTTAAGTTATCTCGTCTTTTGGCTCAACATAGGTCATCATAAATATGCATAAAATCATTTTATCAAATCAAATTTATCATAAACATATTTCAAATACTTCAAACAAAATGATTTTAACGTTTTCATCTCTAACCAAAATGGTTTTTGAAGTAAGTTTTCAAATCTGGACAAAACAGCAAAATAATCGATTATGTCTTTTTGATAATCGATTATGTTAAGACAGTGAAAACTGGAATCTACAAAACAGCAAAATAATCGATTATATAAATATGATAAATGATTATCCTTTTTATTCAGATTAAATTGGAATTTCCGCAAGGTGCAATAATCGATTATGTGAAAGTGAATAATCGATTATTCCACTGACCGTTGCCAAAGTTTTTGAACGCTGTAAAAAAATCGATTATGCATATCATGAAATCGATTATTCTAGCACAAAATCAGCTTCCGATTTTGTAACGGTAAGCTGATAATCGATTATGTAAATCTGATAATCGATTATCCTTGCATAAAATCAGCATAATTGATTGTCAGTTAAGCAACGGACATACAACTTATAACACCTATAAATAGAGGTCTTTTGAGCTGATTTGATATACACAACACCTCTCATTATTCATATACATATTGATATTATTAGTGCATCATTATAGAGCTTTTGTTGAGCCATTTGAGATACAACTTTGAGTTTTTGATAGAGCTAATATTGTATCTCTTTATCTACTCTTTTTAGAGAGTTCTTGTTGTAAAAGAGAAAGGTGTTTGAGAAGACCATATCTTCTCATTGTTTGTCGGGTTTGCTAAGTACCCTCAATCTTAGTGTGTGAAGTCTTGTGGTGCGGTATCCACGAGCAAGGTGAAGTCTTGAGGTGAGGTATCCTCGAGCAAGTTGAAGTCTTGTAGAGTGTACATCTACGAGCAAGTGTAACGGATTGTTAGGCACCCGTAAGCTTAACGGAGTTAGTGGAAACTTGAGAGAGTCTCTCGGGGACTGGACTAACCATACGTTGTGGTGAACTAGTATAAATTCGGTGTGTCCTTTCCTTAATCTTTTAATTACTGTATTTACTTTACTCCTGCAATTTTAATTTCGCAATATTTATCAATATTCTCGTGCCGCACTATTCACCCCCCCCCCTCTAGTGACGGGCATATATTCTAACAGAAGTCGGGTCCTGCGGACGCCAGACAACTACCTCGACATCTCCGGGATGAATCCGCAAACAACCAATATCTCTACTGAGCCTCCGGGACACCTGTATATGCACACATGATGCAGGGAGTAAAGTGAGTACTCCAACTCAGTGAGTAATAAACATATATAATGACTGAAGATAAGAGATCACGAAATATTACAATATAAAGCTATAACTGGCAATTCAGCACATTTAACACTGAAACAACAGCAAATCAATGACAGGTAAAACAAATAGATATCAATGCATGAATGCAATGCAATGCATATGACCGCTGCGGTACGCAGTCCGATCCATGTGGGTACCCGCGCGCACTGTGGGGGTTCAAACTCCGGAGGGGCTCCTACAGCCCAAGCACAATATCAACATAACGTCGTTGCGGCGTACAGCCCGATCCATACTCATTCTAGAATATGCACATAAACCACTCGAGTAATTTTAGAGTAATATCCATCAGCTCACAATGTCAGAAAAATGTAGTTTAAGTTTCAAATCTTAGAAATATGGTTGAACATTTCAAAATAATGTTTAAACTCAAGACTGAAATCATTAACATGCCAAGTGATATGGAAACAACGATAATAATTCCTGAAGGATGCAAATTATCGGCACGAAGCCCAAATATATCCATAAAATCCAAGTAGGATGATTACCAAATAATTTATTGTCAAGAACACAGTACGAACATCACTCGGGACGGACTAAGTCACAATCCCCAATCACAAACGACCCCGCACTCATCATAGAATATGTGTCTTGCCTCAATATAGCATCATGATGTGATATTCCGGAGTATCAAACCCTCAGGTCATCATCTACATCTATTACTCACCTCAAGCCAGCCATAAATCTAGCTCGTTGTGCCCTTTCCCCTTGAAATCGACCTCCTCGCATATCGAATCTGATCAAAACCACAAAAAATACGTTACAATAGGCTAAAGGAACATAAACCAATCGAAAATACTTGAAAAACATCGAAAATCATTAAGTTGGCAAAACCCGAGCCCCGAGCCCACTTCTCGAAAAATTACAAAATTCACATCACTGGATTCCTCATCTCGCCACGAGTCTATTCTTATCAAATACCCTTTAAAATCCCAAAATTTTATTTCAAAAATCAATCCCTAGTTCTTCCAATTTTTACCCAATTTTTTAAGAATTAAAGGTTGATTCTTCAATAAAATTACGTTTCTAAGTCACGAGACTCACCTCAAATAAATGCCCGTTGAAACCATCTTCAATTACTCCCAAAAAGCTCTCAAGGTGGTTAACAATGGAGGAAAAATGAATACACTCACGGATGAAATATTCAAATAAACCATTTTCTTCCCAGGCATTTAAATCTACGTGAGCGCGAACGTGTTCGTGATGAGCAAATATTGAGGCTGCCAAAAATGCTCTTCGCCAACGCAGCATGACCAACGCGAACACGAAGGCCAAGGTATTATCTCAATGCGATCGCGAGCCCATAGACGTGAGCGCGTAGGCCAAATTATTGGCCCCTCAGATTTCCTCTATGCGAACGCGTAACACCTATCGCGAACGCGAAGCTTCGCCTTTCAATACTACGCGAACGTGACCCGGAGACGCGGATGTGAAGACTAATTTCCAGACCTCCAATTTCCCCTCTACAAGTTCGCGACCCTACCCACGTGAACGTGATGAGTAAATTTTTTGCAACCCTTCAACTGAAAACCTGCAACATATTAAGTCCAAAAATGGTTCGATTGACCCCCCGAAATCACCCTGAGGCCCCCCGGGACCTCAACCAAAAGAACCAACCCATCCTAAAATGTTATTCAAACTTGCTCCAATCTTGAAAACACATCAAACAATGCAAAACCATTAAATCACATCGGATTCAAGCCTAAGTTTCTTCAAAACTTCTGAAATACGCATTTGATCAAAAACCCAATCAAAACACCTCCGAATGACCTGAAATTTTACACACATGTCAAAAATCACCTACAGAACTACCGCAACTCTCGGAATTCTATTCCGGCCCCCGGATCAAAATCTCATCTACCAACCGGAATTTGCCAAAATACTAACTTCGTCAATTTAAGCCTAATTCTATAACAGACCTTCAAAATCAATTACGATCTCACTCCTAAGTCGCAAATCACCCTCGAAGCTAACCGAATCACCAGAATTCACATCCGAGCCCTATAACTCAATAGTCATCATCCGGTCGACTTTTTCAATATAAGCCTTCCTTAAAGAAACTAAATATCTCATTTCCTACCAAAACCAAACCGGTTCGACTCTAACTCACCAAATGCCGATAATGAAATATGAAGCAGCAATAAACATGGAAAACGGAGCAGTAACACATGAGACGACGGGCCGGTTCGTCACATCATATCTCTTCCATTAAAACTCAACCTATGGCATACTTGAAGAGGGATTTCAACACCAAGTTATAGGTTTGTGTTCTTATACTTTCTTCCTTCAATTTCCATCAACACCCATTAGATTTCTAGTCCTAAATCTTGTTCTTAAGGGTAGAACATTAAGGTTTTTGTAAATTTGGGAATTTAGACTTCGATTTGGGGTCGGATTCCGGAACTAATTACATATTTGGGCTCGTGGGTGAATATGTGAATGGGTTTTGGTCCAAACCTTGAGTTTTAACAAAGCAAGCCCGGGATCGTTTTTTGACTTTTTGGGAAAAATATTGTGAAACTTATAATTATATATTGGAGTTGATTTCTTTAGCGATAATTGATGCTATTAAGTTAATTATGACTATATACGAGTTGTTCGGAGGTGGAAACTAGTGGAAAAGCGATAATTGAGCTTTGAGTTAGCCGTTGGATCGATTTAAGTGTTTGACCTAACTTTGACTCGAGGGACTAGGGATCCCCGAATAAATTTATATGTGAAATTCCATGTGTGTGGCGTATAGGTGAAGTGAGGAGTACCTATGCCCTACCAAAACTGTTATATGCTTATTGGTGTTTTCATTTTTAATTTCTTCTTGTTAAATATTATATTCTTTATTGAAGGTATCAATTATTCCGTAGTTTTATTGTATTTCATTATTGGTTTAAGTTGGCTAAACTTCATTGCATCTTTATATCCAAACTGAACACATAAAATCTCTATCTTTAAGAACAATATATGGTACATCAAAATATAAATTAAAAATAAATTTCGGATAAAATTAATGCAAATTTGAATATCTACAATTACATATATAGTAAAAATAAATTTCATATAACTATTATACATTATACAACTTATCTATAACTTTCATACATTATTTTTACCTAGTTAAATATAACTACAATAACATACAACTTAAAAACAATATTTATATAAACTTTATTCAACATATCTTTTGTGTATGATTTGTATATGTTTTGTCTGTGGTGTGTGCTTACAACTTCGCTACAATTTCGTAAGTATATTGTATGTCAAGTGTTCTTCTTCTTCTTCTTCTTCTTCTTCTTCTTCTTCTTCTTCTTCTTCTTCTTAAATTCAGCAAAAATCAAGTCTAATATTTACCAAAAAACCCTCAAAATTGAGATATCAACTCAAAATAATATTTTTAATTGTTTGCAACAACACCCAATTCAAACAAATAATGCTTTTTGAAAATTCAATTTGATTTCAAAGCTTCAAATCTTTTTAATTGCTATCAATGGAGGAGAGTCAAACACCTTCAAAAAAAATTGATTGACAATTTCAATTTGAACACCAATTGTGCAATATGAAAGGAAATTGCTAAGATAAAACGATTGAAATTCATTGATGAATTTCATTAAAACTATATACAACAAGAAAGCATAAAAAAACAAAAATATTAGATGATGAAAAATTAGAGGAGAGTAGAGAGAGAGAGAGAGACGAAGAGAGAGAGAGAGAGAGAGAGAGAGAGAGAGAGAGAGAGAGAGAGAAAGAGAGAGAGAGAGAGAGAGAGAGAGAGAGAGAGAGAGAAGATAACTGATATTCCTTATTCAATTCCTAATATAAGGGGATACTTTATTAAAACTAATTTGTATATAATTAGTAAATTGCATATGACCATGTAATTAAATTGAAAGTTAAGTAGGGAGGGTAATAAGGTTTCAAATAGTGTATAGGTAAGTAAAAAAAAATTTTAATTATCAGTACGAAAATTGGCTAACTTGTACTATTTTCACAGGAGAAATTCAAAAATATTCAAAAATAGCTCAGTTTCAAAAGTAATCGAAATTTAGCCACTTTTCATGTATAGATAAATCTGACGAAAATACTGTTCAAAACCTGAAAAATATGCCAATATATTATGATGGAGTTCCAGCATAAGTATACTTGAACTCCAGCATATTATACTGGAGTTCCAGGATAAGTATGTTGGAACTCCAGCATAATATGATGGAGTTCCAGCATAAGTACATTAGAACTCAGGCATAATATACTGGAGTTCCAGCAAGTATATCGGTCCAGTATAATTGGAGTACCGGTGCTCCCGTCTCTGGTATATTATACTGAAGCCAGCAAAGTATATCGGTCGAGCATAATATACTGGAGTTCATACACAGGTGCATCGAACTCCAGTATATTATGCTGGACGGGTCTCTATTACAGCAAAATAGTGGCTATTTTTTATTGACTTGATAAAAACTGACTATTTTAAATGATCAATCCTAAAACTGACTATACCATGTTATTTTTACTATTTTCACTTTCTTTTCATTTCTGGGTTCACTAGGGAAATGTTCCTTTTTGGGCTTTGGCCCAATAAATAGAGAGCCAATTAGTATACCCATTTTGTCACCTCTCGTCCTAATCCTTATACTATTTATTTAGTATTAAGTTACATGAGCCTTCGATTCTGTCAGATAAATGATAAGAGTACGTTTCAATCTATTAGTTTGATTTAATAAATTGTTTAAAGAATTTCTTTCGCTTTCTAAGCCATATGCAGTAATTGATGAAATGCAATGAATCATAGGGACATATGTATAATATATAATTGATTATTCAAATTGATCGGTCATTATACCTTATGAGGGTCTACAGAATCGAGTTGTAATATTGTTTGAACAGTGATTTAGTAAATTGAAATTCGTAGAATTTGAAAACCAAATGTTGTAGTTACCGCTAATTGAATGATTAAGAAATAATAAAAAAGTAATAGAAGTTTATAATCCGCCAAAATCGTGATGTTAAATTTTGACGAGTAGATAATAATGTTTTAGTGATTGATCTTTTTATCTGAATTAATTTACTACCACTTTTAAGTAATAGGTTCGCGGAGGTTACTGAGTCCTCGATTTGTTTTAAGATTAAAATTTTTGAATCAGAATATACAATTGAATATCAAGATGTGTATAAAGATTAAGACATCTAATATACATTTGAATATTAATATGTGTATTAAGATCGGAATAGTAAATGATTAAGAATATTTGATTTTTTATATCTGAATGTATAAAATATATCTTTATTTGAAAATTAATAAATATAAAATTCAAATGAAATACTAATTAATCTCATATTCTATTAATAAAATATATATAAAAATTAAAATATAGTAATTGCTGGTGGTGATGGCTAACGATGGTGCTTGTGAATGGCGACTAGAGGGGGTGGTTGGAGGTAGATTTTATTTATGGTGGAGATTCAGGGTAGTAGCTAGTAGTAATAAGTAGTGGTGGCGATTATGATTGAGCATGGTGGTGGTAGGTGGTGATGATTAATAATGACAGGTGGAGATGGTAGTTGTGATTGAGGAAGATGGTGGTGAGTGGTGGTAGTTTATAATGTTGGATTGTGCCAGCTATGGTTGTTGATGGTGATAAGATGTTTAGTTCTGGTAGTTAAGGAGGATAAGTGTTGGTTGTGGATGAGAATGATGGTGGTGAGAGTGATGGGTGGTGGTAGTCGATAATGGTGACCATTATACTGAGGATCTTGGTGGTGGCAGTGATGGTGGTTAAGTATAGTGGAGGTAGTGGTGGCAGCGGTGGCATGGTGGTAGTTGGTAATTGGTAGTGGTAGGCGGTAGCGGCATTTTATAATGAATATGGATGATAGCATCTTAATGAAATTAAGTCTCTCTTATAGATCTTAATCATATGCATATTCAGATCTATTAAGTGGTTGTGAAATAAAACACAAATACACTTAATAACGCACTTAATGTATGAGATCTGAATGATTAAGATTAATACCTTCACTAAGTGCAAACAAATGAGACCTGAATCAACTTCTTAGTCTATAATTGTACGTTAATCAATTTTGAAAAAATAAATTGTCACGACCCAATCTCCACACTCGATCGTGATGGCGCCTATCGTGAAGACAAGGCCAGCCAACTAACCCAATTCGTTTCTTTAGCACTTACTAAACATAAATAGATGGAAAAATACAACTTAAAGAACATTAATTATCAATATTATAGCTTAAGTCCGCTCGATCAGGGTATCACAAGTCACAAGCATATAGGAGGATCTTGATTACAATTTCAAAGTCTATAATACATAGAGTAAAATCTTGGAAGAAAAATCAAGAAGGAGAAGAAACTCGGTGCCGCGAACGCCAGCAGTCACCTTGCTTAGCTACGATAGCAATACCTTCAATCTGCTATTAACCCGCTACCAGGTGAACAATACCTGCAACTGCACGCGAGGTGCAGGGAGTAAAGTGAGTACTTCCAACTCAGTGGTAATAAGAGCGAATAATACCCGAGCGATTAGGAAACACGTATGAGCACTCCAAAATGCTAATAAAAATTGTGCAACCCTTAGAAAAAAAGAATTAATAAAATCGTAACGCTGTGAAAATCCTTTAGAAAATCTCAAGCTCATTTAAAAATCTCTTTTGAAAATATGCCTTTTCAACAGTTGCAAAAATATTTTCAACAAGTAGGACTAATCAGACATCTGCCCCTCGGGTTCAGCGTCAACATCTCAGTATAGTATCAGCCCTGCGGGCTCACTCCCAACTCACAAGGTACAACATCAGCCTCTCGGGCTCAGCACTCCTTAACATGTAACACCAGGGTATCTGGTAAACAAGGCAAGTAGTAGCATCTATGCCAATAATGTGCGAGTGCTAAAAATCATGCCACGTAGTGCAAACAGGAATGAATACATGAATGCAATGCGATGCACATGACTGTTGCGGTGCGCAGTCTGATCCATTTGGTACCCTGGCTCAGTAGGGGTGTGTACAGACTCCGGAGGGGCTCCTACAGCACAAGCGCTATAATACTACGGCGTGCAGTCCGACCCATATAATATACTACTACGGCGTGCAGTCCGATCCATATAATATACTACTGCGGCGTGCAGTCCGATCCATATAATATACTACTGCGGCGTGCAGTCCGATCCATGCATGTATATGTATATACTGCTGCGGCGTGCACTCCGACCCATATCTCAGTCCCGAAATGCACACATAGCACTGTTGCGATGCGCAGCCCAATCCATGCTCAGTCCAGCAATGCACATATGCCCCTTGGGCAATAGTAAAATAGCAGTTCTTAGCTCAAAACGTCAGTAAAATGTCATTTAAGTTTTCAAATTTTAGAAAAATGGCTGAGTTTGCAAAACAGTATTTAGAACCTTGGACTGATATCAAATAATATGCAACGTAATACAAAATATTGATATCAATCCCTGAAGGATTCAAATAATCGGCACGAAGCCCAAAACATGGCGATCAGCCCAAATCATGATAGCATACAGTAGTTTTCAGTCAATCACAAAGTAAAATCAACAAACGGTACGGACTAAGTCACAATCCCCAATGGTGCTCTACCCCACGCTCATACCTGGCGTGCAAGTCACCACAATACAGCACTATGATGTGCGAATCCAGGGTTTCAAACCTTGAGGATATCATTAAAAAGTATTACTCACCTCGAACAGGCGAAATATCAAGCCTGCGACGCCTTTGCCCCTCAAATCGGCCTCCACGTGCATCGAGTCTAGCCAAAAATAGAGCGAATACATCACAATATGCAAATGGGACAATATCCAATCGAAAATTATTAAATTATAGCAAGAACCTCGAAACTAGCAAATCCCGAGCCCCCTTCTCAAAAATTAAAAAACATACATTACTGGTTTCCTCGTCTCTCCACGAGTCCGTGCATACCAAGAACTCCCAAATCCGAGCTCAAATGACCTATCAAATTCCAATTTGAAATATCACAAACTCAAGCCCTACGTCTTCAGATTTAGGCTTAATCTCTTGAATTTCTTGGTAGATTTCACAATAAGTACGAGGTTTAAGTTCAAAAATCTTACCTCCAATCGATTCTCCTTGAATCCCTCTTCAATTCTCTCTCCCAAGCCCCAAAATTGCTCAACAATGGAGGAAAATAACATAGGCTCGCAGATGAAATATAATAACAAAAAACCCTTCTGCCCAGGCCTATTTCCGCTTCTGTGATACAAATGTCACTTATTCGACTTCCACTTCTGCAGTATTCTTCCGCCTCTGTGGTTTTCTTTATTTTCCCCAGGACCACTTCTACGTAACCGCTTCTGCGGTCTATAACCGCTTCTGCGGTCTATAACCGCTTCTGCGGTTACCGCTCCTGCGGTCTCTTTCCGCTTCTGCGGACTTTCGCTTTAGGGGCATGACCGCTTTTGCGGTCCAAAACTCGCACCCGCGATACCTTTCTGCAGTCAATACTTCCGCTTTTGCAGAAACTGATGAACTCTCACCATTTTGCACCTGCGGAGCTTCTTCCGCTTCCGCGAAGCCGCATCTTCGGTCTCCCTTCCGCAGATGCAGAAATACCTGCTGCAACCAAAGCCAGCAAAACTTCCAACTTCAAATTCTCTCGTTCAACCACCCGAATTCACCCTGAGGCCTCCGGGACCTCAACCAAAAGCACAAACACGATCTATTCCCTTATTCAAACTTGCTCGAATCATCCGAACTCCATCGTTAAGATCAAAATCCTCAATTTTAATAAAATCAAAGCCTAAGTTTCTTAAAAACTTCTGATTTTCACATTCGATCAAAAACCCGACCAAACGACGTCCGAATGACCTAAAAACTTACAGACTTATCCAAAATCACCTAACGAAGCTACTGGAACTCTCTGAATTCCATTCCTACCCTCGGATAAAAATATCACCTATCAACCGGAATCCGCCAAAATTCAAACTTTGCCAATTCAATCCTAGTTTTACACCGAACCTCCAAATTCAATTCTGATCGCACTCTTAAGTCACAAATCATCACCCGAAGCTAACAAACCCACTGGAATTCACATTTGAGCCCTCTAACCACATAGTCAACTTCCACTTGACTTTTCCAAAACAAACTCCCTTCTTAGAGACTATGTGCCTCATGTCCAACTAAAACTGAATCAATTCTATCCGATCAAGTCAAATACTGATATTGAAAAAAAAGAGCAACATAATATGGGGGAAACGGGGTGGTAACTCACGTGACAACGGGTCGGGTCGTCACATCCTCCCCAACTTAAACAAACGCACGTCCTCGAGCCCAGAGTTGTCCTAGAAGTCAACCAAGAAGTGAGCAGTCTTACCAGGAATATACCTGGGGTGATCCCACATCACCCTATCTCTTATAGGCCGGACAACTCAACATGGCTGAAATTACCCAATCCATCATATCCCATAATTCAAAGATCTACTTTTCCACTTCTGAAACCATCAATACGACCAAACCTCGCACCTATACTTTGAATAGTCCCGAACCGGTTGTAATAACCCATACTTGCAATCTCAATGAAACCACATGATATACCACATAATCCAGCACCTGCAACGATAACTTCTACTCACAACAATTGTCCACAACAACCATATAGCGATACAAACCTCTTATTCGCTAAAGCTACATTCCAATGCTTCATATCCTATTAATGATAATGAAACTCACAAAAAACCGTAACCATTTCTCAGATCAACCACCCATGAAACCACTTCCTTTTTGACTAATACCACAACAGATTTCTGACCCAAACCTCGTTATAATTCCTCTAACCAGCCGAAATCACATCAGTTCACATTTACTAATGACTCCATTGATCACCTCGAATTCTACGCACCACTCTGGTGATATGACATCTCATCACCGGTCTAAGCCACAACTTGCATAATCCACGCACCAATGGTGGGCGGTCTGAACATACTCAAATCATGACAAATGGATCAATGAAAGAGTTGTAACTCAAATTCCTCGGATCATCACAACATAAGGTTGGGACCCCGTCCCTCATCATAGAAATAGAATACCTAAATCTACCCCGAATGGTCTAATCTCAACGTAGCCTCGTTACAAATGCGCGATCTTATCCAAACATTGTTACACATGAAGCACCTCAAGTCACCGTGCTCAAAAATAGAAAGCCACGCACAGATTGGTGTCTGAAACCAAGCAATCCATCACACTCACGGTGAGGCAAGTAATAGACACCATTCAATCCTGAAAGTACACAACCGATGCACCATTCACCGAGCAACACCCAATACGGACTTTCTTCAGAACCCAGGAAGCAAGACATACCAAGTAACATATGGAAAACTATTCTCAACATCACATTGTTGCGGTGCGCAACCCAATCCAGATAACGTGCCCGTGGCGGCGTGCCACCCGATCCACACAAATATCTCACATAGGGAGATGCATATCGAGCCAAATTTGCTCATTACAACAAAATACTGAGTGCATAACGATATCTACATATAGCGTTATAAGCTACAAAACTCAAGCACAATTTGAAAATCATAACGCCTCACAGCACCAAAAAAGCATCTCATAGATCTCCCCAGATCCCTATCAAGCTCAATAACGAGAGATTAAACCTATCCCTCAACGATACCTATCATGGCCAACCAAGCCATTTCAATCTGAATACGTAGCCACATCGGCCTGCCAACAGACTCGATGCCAAGAAGCCTGAAACTGCTCCTTCCACTTTTATAACTTTTGCTGGAGCCGTACGATACGGTGCATGGCGTTCAATAAATGCTGAAACCCACAATCTTGCCCGACGGCATGCCCCTCCATACGGAACGCATCCAGAAAAAAGGTCCTTCAATACCGGAACTGAATCAATGGTAGAAACCTCTATACTGACATCCGTCACCAAGGCCCTATTAAGGAAAGCAATCTCTCACAGCCGTCCGCTGGTCCTTGGAGTGCCAACCACTCTGCTATTAACATGATTTGATACACCTCGCTACACCGTCTGTGGCATTTTCCAACATAGCCCATAGAAAAATAGTCTAGAATAACCCCCATCGAGACAATCAATCTACAACTCAACATCATATACAAAATCTAACATAGCAACAAGGAAAGATCCACTTGGGCCTCCAAATTCAATAGCTGCTAACAGTACCGATACACACTATCCACAACCACTACATAGCCTGAACATGAGAACTTCCAGTCTCCAGCTCCACATAGCACACACATCGCTGTACCTGATCCACAAAATTATGCATATAAATGCATATTACACCTCGAGTACCCAATCATTCTTCGAAGATATTCTAAAATTCTCCTGTGCCATCAAACACACTCAGATATCAGTAGTCGATCTATCAAGAAAAATGCCACAACGCTACCGAAGTTCCACCAACTTAATCACATTGCCCTTTTTCTGAAACATATACCCTTGGCAAATCACTATGATTAGCAACATTGTTTCCTTAGTCATATGAGGATCATTCACCCCAATTCCTCTAAAGATCGATTCTTAAATCACCTGCAGCTCCCCGTGCTGCTTGAGAATTTAATGACTTCCCATTCCGTACTGAACCAAACCTTACACACACAAATCACAATCCTCCACAACATATCGCATATACCATGGCACAGTAGGATAACATGAGAACTTTTATCTCATTTCCGCTCCGCAGACGTCGACGTTGTAGACATGTAATTTTTGACTCACCTAGTTTTAAAGTTAGTTTTAGTATATTTATGTTTTAAAATATTTACTTGAGTTCTTATATAATTTCAGCCTATTTTATTTTAAATTTCAAGTCATAAAAAAGAAAAGAAAAAGAATAGAAAAATAAAGAAAGTTTTAATTCATCGCATTAGATATGTTTATTTTTCATTTTTATTTATTTAAGTTCATTAGTATTTTTATATTAGTATTATGATAAGTTTTATATGGTTTCTATCTTTTTATTTCTAGTAAATCCTTGAAAAGTACAAAAAAAAAATTAATACAAGAATACCAAAAATAGTTTCATGTTCTATTTAATTTAGGTTATTAATATTTTATAGCAATATATTTGTATTTTTACCATGATTTTTTCACTCTTATTTTTGAATATTATCATTTATATAAAAATGATATATAAAAAAATATATAATATAGTGTCACAGTATGATATATTTTACTTTAATTAATCATAATTAATTTTAAATAAAAGAAAGGTTCAATTTTTATCTATTTATGGTATAAAAGAGTTAAAACCCCCTTATTTGTAGGCCCAATTTCAGATCCCAACCCACCAACCCAACACAGATCCCTCGAGCCCAATTCCCCTCTGACCCGCTGACCCGCTTGAGACCCGCCCCAACACCCCTGTTAATCCCAACCGTTCATCTCTTCTCATCCAACAGCCCACATTATTTCCCCACACCCATATAAAATCTCCTTATTTTCCCACAAACCCTAAACCTAAAGAGACCCAAATTGGCGCCCCCTCCATCGTTGCCCGCTTCGACTCGCCCGAAAACTCAACAAACCGGCCGAGTTCACTCAATGGCCCATCTCATTGGTCCCCTCCTCTCTTCTCTCCTTCTTCCACGTCACACTCCTTAGTAGTCTCATCATTGTCACGCATTTTTCCTTTCTTTTTCATTTTTTAAGCAAATTCGAAGCCTTTGGATAAAATATTAGAAAATGGGAGCCGTTGGATCAAGGTTTTGATCCAAGACCTCCATTTTTTAATTTTTTGTTTACAAAAAAGGTTTTTGAATTTTTGGTCTTAAAGGGGGTCCACACGGTTCTGGAATTTCTTGCTGAAGAAGTAGAAGATTCGGGAGAGGGATATATATTTGGGGAATTTTTTTCGGACAGAAGGAGAAAAGAAAAATAAAAGAAAAGAAAAGAAGGAAAAGAAAAGGAAAGAAGAAAAAGTGAAAAGAAAGAAAACAAAAGAAAACAAAAGAAGAAAGAAAGAATCACAACGAAAGTAATCATGGTAAAGTGAACTGCGTTTGACTTGATCCCAAAATAACAGCATTCCGAGCTCCAGATACCCAATACTGCTCTGGAACCCACCTTCAAAGTCTTATATCCTTACTCCAACACTCCCCACTTTGAGCCTCCTGTTGAAAACGAGAAACCACCCAAGAACATGGAGCAAGAGAAGATATTTAGGAAGGTAAAGAGTCTGGAGCAATCATTGAGCAATATGCAAGGGTTAGGAAGCCAGGTGAGTGTGGCTTATAAAGATTTGTGTTTGTTCCATGATGTTCAACTTCCTGCCGGGCTCAAGATGCCCAAGTTTGACTTGTATGATGGACACGGGGATCATGTAACCCATCTGAGAGATTATTGCAGCAAGATGAGAGGCGTTGAGGAAAAGATGAATTACTTATGGCGTATTTCATACAAAGTCTGAGTGGAGCAGCTATAGAATGGTACCCCCGCCAGGACGCCAGCAAGTCTACACATGGGATGATTTTGCTAAAGCCTTTGCTCGGATTTTCAGCACAACATAGACATTGTCCCGGATCGCCTGTCTCTGACCAAGGTAGAAAAGAAGCCCAGTGAAGGCTTTAGAGAATATGGGTTCCGATAGAGGGAGCAAGCTGCGAGAGTCAATCCTCCAATGGAAGAAAACGAGATGGTTAAATACTTTCTTCAAGCCCTGGAGCCCACTTACTATGGCCATTTTATCTCAGCCATTGGCAAGTCTTTCAATGATGTGGTAAATATGGGACAAATGGTGGAAGATGGATTGAAGTCAAGCAAGATCATGAGCTATTCTGCCTTAAAATCCACAACAGAGGCAATTCAGAACAATACAGGAAGCTTGCTGGGTCAGAAGAAACATGATGATATTGCCATGGTTGTCTCAGGATCACGACATAGCCCAGCGGGTCCGCCTTACCAATATACTCAGCCTAGAACCCGACCCCAAATCCAAACATATCCCCGAGCTCCACATAATCCACCTCAGTATTATCCTCTGAACAATTTCCAATCATTTTTTCAACCACTGGGTCACCCCAGAAGGCGAGCTCCAGCACCGCAAAATCTCCACCAGCCTCCACAAAATTTTCAAGTGCCCCATAATCCACATCCAAGCTAGGGGTGTATAGGTAAACAAAGGTTGAAAGATGATTTTACAACGATAGGAGAGTCCTATGCAAGCTTGTTTGAGAAACTAAAGCATTATGACCTTATTGCACCTATTCCTCCGAATCATGTGGACAAGCGTGCAAGAAGCGTTGACCCTTCTAAAAGGTGTGAATATCATTCCAATACCCAGGGGCACAATGTAGAAAGTTGTCGGGATTTGAAAAGATAGATAGAAAGAATGATTCAGGAAGGGATAATTGTGATCCAGGACAATGACACAAAAAACATTGCTAGATTCCTTTACCTGCACATGATGATGCACACTTTGGTGACATGATGACTGAGGTTAATGATATTGAAATTGGTGAAGGTCCCAACAATTTTTATGTGCAATCCAGTTGCTAAGATGTCGAGCTTGGTGATCGGAAAGACACTCCTTTCTTGGCTAGCCAGGGAGGAGTTTTGGTAGTTTATTTTGTTGTCATTTCTGTTGTTCATGTTATTTCAGGGTTGTAATCTGGATATTATTTTGGGGTTCAAACTCCCCTTTGTTTTGCTTTGTTCTTTTTATTATAATAACTCGTCTAGTGTTATCTAGGATTGTTCCAGGTTTGTAACCCATGTCTATTTTGTTTGTTTTGTTCAAACTCTGTTCATCATCTGCCTAATGCAATCTCTTATTTTCTGTTAGTTCTAGTTAGTCTTTTGTTTTGGTCACTTTTCCTTTTATAGTACTTTGCATGTTGACTCTAGTGACTATGACATGCACGCATAATTCTCAACCTGATCTTGAAAGTTAGTCTAATCATGAAGCAGTGACACAGTTTTGAACATGATAAAAGAATGCATTTGAGGAAACAAGTAAATATCACACATTCTGAGATAACTTAAAGCTTGAATTGAGTGAAACTGAGGCAGTTAGTCTGGGAATCAAAAGGTTAATGAGAGCATACAACACGGGAATGTTTGTCGAACAATTTGAGGTAAATCAGTCAGTGCTGAAATGCATTCTTCCACATCAAGATAAGGTTGAGTCAATTCTGCTTCGAACTAGCAAGGGTCATTCATTGGGACAAAGGTATTGCCCATTGGCGCTCTTTGTTTGTGTTGATGCCATCAATAGATACTGCGTATAATTTTGCATGTTTGTACTTGGCATTTCTTTTTTAAAGTTTGAAATAACGAAGGCATTTTATTCTACTACCCAAAGACTTTTATCATTTTCCACCCATTTTGAGCCATAATTTTTATTTATCACACCCCTCTTTTGGAATCAGAAATGGAGTTAGAAAGTAGAAAAGGAAAAGAAAGACACAAAAGAAAAAAAAGTATTGAAAAAAGAAGGAAAAGAGAAAAAGAAAAAAGGGAAGAAAAAAAAGGAGAAAAGAAAAAAAAAGAAAAAAAGAACAGAAAAAAACAATCGGGTTTTTTTTAACTACGTTCGACCTTATTCTTGTCACCACAAGATACGTAGGCAGCCCTAGGCTTTGGTCACACCAAATAAAATGCTGCATAATCCCCGAAGTTAAAAGGGGGCAGTTTCTTTAGAAATCCCATTGAAAAAGCTTTACGAAAAAAAAATTCCCCAGACTTCAAGAAACTGGGGCAGAAGTTTTAATTTTGTCAAAAGACCTGATTCCAAAAGTTATAATTTTGAACCCTTTCATCTTAAATTATTTTGGGCCTTCATACCACCCTTTCTTTCTAACCCTATCCAAAAGCCTACATTACGGTCCAAAGGAATACCTTCTAACCAATCCTTGAGGATGCCAAATCAAGCGTGTTATGAAAGTATGATCTTCCTACATCATGGGCAATACCTTGTTCTCATCGCAAAGAGAGAAAATAATAAATGAGAGAGTCTTATCGGTGAAAACCCTCATGGGCACTGTAAGGCGACGGTGAGTTGAGAAAAAGAGCAAAATGAGAGAGGCATGATGGTGAAAACCCTTCAGGGCACTACAAGTCGACTGAGGATTGTGGATCATATGGGACAATTGAAGTGCTGAAGCCCAGTTTCATGGCGAAGAGGTACAACAAGAGTTGGATATTATACTTTCTTGAGAGATTAGGCCACTTAATCTAAAGGTGCATGACATGGTCATTAGCGTCGGTATCCTCTTCTGATAAGTTTCTACTTTGTAATTTTCTTGTTAGATACCATCTTTTCTCGTATTCCCCTTATTTTGTTCCTCTTGTTTTGTTTGAGTCCCTTCTTGAGTCTATTTGGTCAAGTGAGAAATGACTTCAAAATTTGCTACCAGCTTTCCAATTGCACAAAACAAATTTGGCTGGCACATCAAAGTTGCATAAGTCGTGGAAACGTGATAAGCGCATTGAGTTGGTAATAGTCAATATACTTCGGGATTCGTGTAAATGCAAGGGTTCAGTAAATGTCAACTTATGAGTAAAATGCAACAAATAGAGGATTTTAGGATGGAATGGAGCAGAGATGTTTTCTGTGATAAGGGTTGAAAGAAAATGGGTAGCCAATAACAGGTAAGGTCTTCCAAGTGAAATCAAAGTTATCTTGGCAAGTGCAGAAGCAGTCGCCTTCAAGGTCAAGGCCACAAATTAACCACCACATTTAAACTCACATGTTTTCTTTGTTTGAAATGGGAACAATGCAGTACAACCAAGCTGGTTCAAAAACAAGGAAGAAAAAAAGAAGAAAGAAAAGAAAAAAGAAAAGGAAAAGAGGAATCGACGAAGGGAAGTTTCTCAAATCTTTTCCCTTACCTGTCTTGCTAGTGAACATAAATGTTGCCATTGCTCTTCACATTTTTCCTCCTAGGATAAAAAGTCCTAGTCTGATGGATTTTCCTCTCAATGAAATCTTAGTTTGATAAATTTTTCTCCTAAGATAACAAAGGACCTAGTCTGATGAATTTTCTCCTAGGATCAACGTCTTAGTCTGATGAATCTTTCTCCTAAGATAAGAGACCTAGTCTGATGAATTTTCTCGTAGGATCAAAATCTTAGTCTGATGAATCTTTCTCCTAAGATAACAAAAAGAGACCTAGTCTGATGAATTTTCTCCTAGGATCGGAATCTTAGTCTAATGAATTTTTCTGCTAAGATAAAAAAGACCTAGTCTGATGAATTTTCTCCTAGGATAAAAATCTTAGTCTGATGAATTTCTCCTAGGATCAAAATCTTAGTCTGATGAATCTTTCTCCTAAGATAACAAAAAGACCTACTCTGATGTATTTTCTCCTAGGATCAACGTCTTAGTCTGACGAATCTTTCTCCTAAGATAACAAAAAGGGACCTAGTCTGATGAATTTTCTCCTAGGATCAGAATCTTAGTCAGATGAATTTTTCTCCTAAGATAAGAAAACCTAGTCTGATGAACTTTCTCCTAGGATCAACGTCTTAGTCTGATGAATCTTTCTCCTAAAGATAACAAAAAGAGACCTAGTCTGATGAACTTTCTCCTAGGATCAAAATCTTAGTCTAATGAATCTTTCTCATAAGATAAGGGACCTAGTCTGATGAATTTTATCCTAGGATCAAAATCTTAGTCTGATGAAGTATTCTCTGAATATAGAAAACTTACTCTCTTGAATTTTCTCCTAGGATCGAAATCTTAGTCTGATGAATCTTTCTCCTAAGATAGAAGACCTAGTCTGATGAATTTGCTAGTCAAATGTTCTTGGTTTTACTCACGGGTGACGCACATCGTAGTCAAGTCTTTAGTTTTACTCTCATTATTGCATCAGTAGCATAAGTAGTTTATAGTTTTGATGACAACTCACCGATCTTCCTAGTGCAAACTGGGGTGGAAACTTTGTTTGTTTTGTTTTTGATTGAAGGCACCCACCTGGAAAATTAGGGAAGAAATTTCAGAATTCATTTCAGAATCAGTTCAAGTTTCAAGTCAGTAGCAGGCACCCACCTGGAGAACAAGGGAAGTCATTTCAAAATTCAATTCAAGTTAGAAGTAGCAAAAAAAAGAGAAGAAAAAAGGGAACTGAATCCAAAATGCAAAAGCCGAGACAGGATGTGGATTACTCAAGACATAACTAAATTCACAAGCATGTTGTGTCTGGTTCTAATCCAAAAAGCTGAACAAGAATGAACTAACACCTGCAACTAGTAAGCGTCAAGGTTCAGATATGAAGTCTGCATGAAGAACTATTCAAGACTCAAGGTCAAGCTTCAGAAGACTTATAGATAGGAATCTTGTAACTCATAGTTAACAGGTTTAGTTAGTCTTTTTCATTTTCTGATTTTGATGTAATAACAGGACCGTGGACCGAAATCTCGACGACACCTCAACCAGAACTCCACCTCGGTACACTCCATCGTCTCATTCACTTATGAACAACATGTGGCCTGATTCCTTTATAGCCAAGGATATGTAGGCAGCTCAGATACAAGGGCTCAGTCACATTTTCTTCTTTTCTCTTAGTTTTTAGTCTCTCCGAATAAGGGTCGGGTCAAAAATATGTTTAGTCGTTCTTTGTATGAAAATACTTCGTATTTTTAGAGGGGTAGCTGTAGGCACATGATTTTTGACCCTCTTCGAAATTTCACTCATTTTAGCGTAAAATATTTAATTTAGGCTTAATATAGTTATATTGACTAATTTTGACTCTTTTACATTATCTTTATCACAAAATTAGAAAATACAAAAAAAAAATAGGTCTATGTTTCTCTATTTAATTCATGCATTTGGTATTTTAGAAACGTATATTACTTTGAACCTATTTTATTTTAATATAATAATGCGACAAATAGTTTCATATTTTATACATCATTTAGTTTAATTAATTAGATTAATTTTTACATTATGTAGTATATTTACCTTATATTAAAAGAAATTTAAATAAGATTTGAATTTTATGTCTTTTAGCCCAATATTAAAGCCGAATTTCTTTATTTTTGGCCCAATTTATTCATTTTTGGCCCTACAAGACCACACTGCATATTTTTCACTAGAGAACAAGACCAAAAAACCCTAACTACTTCATCTTTTCTTCCACACCAAAACCCTAGAAGACAACCATGGAGGCGGCCCTATCTTCTTCTTCTTGAACAAAGACTAGCGAAACCTTAGCACACAGCCACCACCCCACCACCATTGGAGCCGCCGCAATGCACCTAAAAATCTTATCAAATACGCAGTTTCCTTTCTGCATAGAGAGCTAAGAAAATTCCTACACAAAAAAGGAAAGGAGCCGCAATTCTAAAGTGGGGATTTTTTAACTTAAATCCAAGAAAACTTCTGTCATCAAAACCTTGATTTCCTCCCTTAGCTAAGAAGGAATAGATCATTGGAATTCCAAAAGAAAAGGCTACATACCATAAATTAAAAAAAAAAGCAGCAGCTGGGCAAAAAATGACATTTGAGCTCAAATATAGGCACACAAAAAAACGACAAATTCGTTTAGGGAGCTCAAATAAATCCCAGCAGCCATATTTCCGCAATGCCCTACCCATCTTCAGAGGCGAGAGAACGAGTAGCTGTTGGTCATTTTTGAGGTTGCCGTCGAGGTCCGAGCTTTGGTCCGATGAAGTTTCTGGTTCATCGAGGTCCCGAATGGAGTCCTTATTTGCGTTTGGACTCGTCCGCGGTTTGTTACATTTTCGAGTTCAAAATAGTGAAGCAATCAATTTTCCAGCTATATTGAGGTCTATTTCTCTCATCCTCTATCCATTTTATTCAAAGATTAATGTTAAATGTTTGTTTGATGATGAGTATGTTATTTTTGTAATTGTTCTCCGTAGTTTCGAATTTGCTTGCATAAGTATTTGCTCGTGTTTACTCGAATTGGTTATAACTGAACATGATTTTATCACATTATAAAAATCGGGTTGTTGGGTAAAAGTAAAAGAGATTTAGGTGTAGGATAAATTATATTGCCCTTTATTTTTGTTTATTTACTTTATTTTTTGTACACCATTAGCTAGGAGCATGCTGACCACACTTGTGTAGGCAAGCAGTAGGATTTTTGTTAGTTTAAAGGCAAGAGGTCGTTCCCTTAATTATATTTTTCGGAGGTATGCACCGAGGGGTTTGTATATATATTTTATCCGGGGTATTGCCCCGAAGTATTTGTATTTGAAGGCCGAAGACAGAACGGCTCGAGGAAGCATAGAATAGTACTTTATTTTTGCTTTTATTTTTCTTTATAGTGGGGACGACCTCGAGCCTCTTTGATTATTTAGTCTCTTTTTGTGTGTTTTTGCCTCAATTTGAATTTTTTAAAAGCCAACTAGATCGAGTACGCAACTGTGACCTTCAGGGGACTTGGGGAGTGCCTAACACCTTCTCCCTGAGTCAAATGAACCCCCTTACCCTAATCTCTGGTGTAGACTTAGTTTTAGAGTTCAAAATGTTTTAAAAGGAAAAATTATTTTAAGAAAAACAGTGACCTGGCACACCGAAACCAATGTCAGGTGGCGACTCTGAGTTTATTTCCTTTTGAACAATTTTTGTCACTTTCAAAATTGAAAACCCTTTTCAAAGCTTTTATTAAATCTTTTTATTAATTTAAGAGGGCTTAGTGAGATTTTTGTAAAAAAAAGGGTGTGACATCTCTGGCGACTCTGCTGGGGAACCCCCTTTAAGACCAAAAATTCAAAAACCTTTTTTGTAAACAAAAAATTAAAAAATGGAGGTCTTGGATCAAAACCTTGATCCAACGGCTCCCATTTTCTAATATTTTATCCAAAGGCTTCGGATTTGCTTAAAAAAATGAAAAAGAAAGGAAAAATGTGTGAAAATGATGAGACTTGTATGGAGTGTGACGTGGAAGAAGGAGAGAAGAGAGGAGGGGGCCATCGAGGGGGGGCCATTGAGTGAACTCGGCGGGTTTGTTAAGTTCTCCTTAGGTTTAGGGTTTGTGAGGAAATAAGGAGATTTTATATGGGTGTGGGGAAATAATGTGGGATGTTGGATAAGAAGAGATGAACGGTTGGGATTAACAGGGGTGTTGGAGCGGGTCTCAAGCGAGTCAGCGGGTCAAAGGGGAATTGGGCTCGAGGGATCTGGGTTGGGTTGGTGGGCTGGGATCCGAAATTGGGCCTACAAATAGGGGGTTTTAACTCTTTTAAACCATAAATAGATAAAACTTGAACCTTTCTTTTAAAATAATTTAAAATTAATTATGATTAATTAAAGTAAAATATATCATACTATGATACTATATTATATATTTTTTATATATATCATTTTTATATAAATTATTATATTCAAAAATAAGAGTGAAAATCATGGTAAAAATACAAATATATTGCTATAAAATATTAATAACCTAAACTAAATAGAACATGAAACTATTTTTGGTATTTTAGTTTTTTTTTTTTTTGTATTTTTTCAATGATTTTACTAGAAATAAAAAAGATAGAAACCATGTAAAACTTATCATAATACTAATATAAAAATACTAATGAACTTTAATAAGTAAAAACGAAAAACAAACATATCTAATGCGATGAATTTAAACTTTCTTTGTTTTTTTCTTCTTCTTTTTTTTCTTTTTTATGACTTGAAATTAAAAATAAAATATGCTGAAATTATATAAGAACTCAAGTAAATATTTTAAAACATAAAAATATTAAAACTAACTTTAAAACTAGGTGAGTCAAAAATTACATGTCTACAGACGCTCCCAACTAGTCAAGAGCTTTCATTGATCCCATTGAGAAGAAAAATCATTACACACTCCATGCTTCACATACCCATAAGAAATATTCTCATCTTCAAACCACGGTAAAATCCAGCAAGAACTTTCTCCCAATTCCATCTATCCAATTTCCTTTCTCATTCATCCTCAACTTGATATTTCTCCCTCGTTGTAGTATCACAATGCCTCAATCCATACCTACCACAGGAGATTCGAACATAAGACCACACTGCATAAGACTCATAAGCCACCGAATACTCTCTCAATGTTTCCCGGAAATGCCATGTTCCAGAATACTTTACTTGAAGAACTTCCTGCGAACCCGATTTCGATGCCATTACTTTCTAGATGCCGATACATAGAATCCATAATTAATACAAAAATACCACAAGCCTCGACATTCCCCGATGAATAAACAGTTTCTGACCACATACACAACCTTGAAACACCTGATTGATACATATACAATCTTGAACACATTAAAACCATTCACGAGAGTCATTCACTCTTATTCAAACTGCAATTTATCTGACTTAATGAACAGAACCACTCGTGCCCTATTGGCACTCTGACACCGTAGGATATGATCTCATTCTAATTCAACGAACATCTTCCTTTTATATACACTGAGCATTCTTTATCGACAATAGTTCAAGACATCCTATTATCTTCACACATATACAAAGCACCAAATAACCTTTATCAAAAGTTTGCTTCACTCGTGCCATCCTCGTCTCATTTTCTGCAACCCGGAATGATCCGCTAGCATACCTCAAAAAGGAACCAACATAGCACATAACCGTGTAATCAGCTAATCAACCGCAACCTCCCCAACTTGGCTCAAAACCACATATCAGGACACATTTAATAATCCATAATACTTTTACTCTAAAGATGCCACAATATTATAGTGAGATTAAACTTAAATCCTCTACTAGTTTATAAAAACACAGATCATCTAGTCTTCCTGAGTTTGAACTCGTATCGCCACACATAATGTACTTCACTCCCTAACTAGGGAACACAAAATATTCTTCACGCGCCCATAGCTCGGAGCTACACAGCAAATTACACTAGGAATCGAACATTTAACAGTTCATCTATTATCCCGCAGACTTCTTCATCACTGCCAAGTCATATAATAACATCTCATCACATGAATATCAAATCGCCATTCCGGCTAATAGCAACAATATCGAACATATTGTTGATACCCAATTTTTTCCTACGTATTTTTGTACCCAAAATACTTTCAAAATAGCTTGTGAATGCATATGTAAGCATCCACAAAAGGTTGGGTATTTTTCTATAATTTTCAAGCATTTTAAAACCAATTTATAACTTATTTTGTACAATAAAATCCAATATTTAGTATCAAATCTTTTTTTTTAAATAAATTATTTTATTCTCTCATATACGTAAAAATATAATTTTATGTAATTTTTATAGGATTTTACAAAGCCATTAGGCATTTTTAAATTAAAATCGCATTAAATTGCAGTTTTAGCCTATTATCAATTTAATGAGTATTTTAAGCGAAAAATCGCTCCTGGTATTTTTAATTAACCCCCAAACATATTTTTATTATCCCAGTATTTTTAATGGATTTTTATAAAATCATTTGTTATGTTTACAAAATTAAATTTAGGGAAATTTGGACATTTAAATTATAGCCCTTTTAGCTTTCAATTTTGGAAAAATTCTAACTCAAATCCATCCCCAAATCACGACCCAATAACCCGATCCAAACCTTTTTGGACTAACCCGCCCTGAGCCCCGTTTAAAATCGTGGCCGTTGATCATTTTGATCAACGGTCCACGATTGATCTTACCTTAATTAAACATATGACCCCTTTACCCTAAAATCATTTCTCTTAATCCGCCGCCCTTGTATCCCCTTTCACTCTCAGACACTCTCTAACCCTTCATCTCCTTAGTACCTTCTGGTTCTCTCATGGCCTTCATCGCCATACCAGCTCACTCATCCCTCACTCCTCTCGATTCCCAGCAACCATGGCATCCTTATATCATGGTTTTCTCTCAAGCTTGACGACTAACAGTTTCCTCCATGGAAGACGGTCACTGAAGCTCTATTTGGGGTCTGTTTTCGGTGTTTCTCCGGTGATCTTTGAACGATGATGCCTTCTACGGCATTATATACGAGTTTCACAACCAGGTTTTTCGTTTCCCAAATCAGTTTGAAAACCCTAATTTGCTCTTTAGTCTCTACTCTTTTAAATGACTTTCAGTTTGATTTTCTTGTTTTCCACTCTACTTCTACTTAGTTTCTCCAGGTATTTCAAATTTTTTGATTCTTCTAGACTAGGGTTTCTAACCCTTTATTCAAAACTGTTTCTTCTACCGTTTCTGAGTGCTATGTTGTCGTTTAGGTTGTTTATTTTACTTTTTTGTTTGTTTCTTTGACAACTTGGGTTTCACACTATAATTTCTATTTCTAGGGTTTCATAGCCCCCTTTCTAAAATACTTTACTTTTCTGGTTTTTAGCACTAATCCATGGCTTTCAGTACTACCTATGAATTTTTTGTCTAAATCTGATAAAAACCCTAACCCTACATGTTTGTATCTATGTTTGCCTATTTACATGTTCTTCTATGAGCTTCGTTCCCTTTACTTTGATTTTTGGTGCCAATGTTTCATTCTCATACCATGTTGTTGTTCTTCTTTTGAGAATTTTGGTTGTTTATATGGTGACTTTATATTGACTCTTGCAATCTTTGTAAGGCTGTGATTACTAGCCTTAAATTGTGATTTGTGTATCTTTCTTACAGTCTTGGTATGGATTTCGAATTTCCTTCCTCAATCAGTCGGATACATTTCCCAATTAGATAACTGATTCCCCAAGTTCCAATTTTGAAATTATTTCCAGAATTAAAGTGATATCTTTCTTTATATGTGTGCACAAATATGTTGATTTACTTGCTTTACATATTTCCCTACTTAAGTATCTTTCACCTAGTCTGCAATATATACCTTATACTATTCTTTGTTTCCTTATGTGGCAAGGCCATACATTGTGATTCCTTTCCTTTTTTATTGGATTGTTTATTACTGGTAAGCCTATGAATCCTTAGTTAAAGGTGAGTCCCTATGCTTGTGTGATTATGATTGATATCAGTTCCTTTGAATATAAAATGATACCTTATTTGTTTACTCGTTTTAATACTATAAATACTCCTCACTTTTCTCTTTTGAAGATAACAACAATACACACGGCTCACAACTAAAACTCTCTTAACTCTCTTTTTCTCTGCTATTGTTATACTCTCTCATTCCCTTCTTTAAACAATCAATCGCTAACAGCCAAGATTGAGTAATTTGATTGGTTACTTTGCACTGCTGGGTTTTGTTTGGGTCTGTTACTGCTCTTGTTCTCACATTATTGCTGTTGTTCTCACATTACTGCTGCTATTCTCATATTATTGCTACTGTTTTTCCTGCTGCTCCTACTCCCATATTACTGCCCTCATCCTTTGCACACTTTTCTCTCCCTTTGTGCACTATTATTTTGCTATTATATCCTATTTTTTGCAGCTGGTATATCACCTATTTGAAATACAGTCTCCAAAACAACATGTTCCTATTAATTTTGCAATTCATAATATTTCTTGTGTGCTTTTGTCTGTGGTTTTGTTGCTATCTTTGTCATTATCATGTTATTTACTGGTCTATTAGTTCAACTTAGCATGTCTTTCCCCTATTCCCGTCTCCCCATCTCAATGCATGTTCTTCCTCCATGTGTACTACTGCTTGGCTACTTAACAGTTCTGAAACCTCTCCATGAGGTTGACTATATTTTGGGGTTTAGTACAGTAAGAGATAAACCTTTGTTTTAACTAGATCTGAGTACTTCTGCCCAACATGTTGTCTGTTCCCTTCACTTATCTGCACTTTACTTATTTGCTCCCTTATCCCTCCCTGTCTCAATGAATGTCTTCTTTGAGCATTGCTTCCATGCATCCATGTCTGCTTGCCTGCTTGTTTAACCTAAAATCTCTATGACCTTTGGCTTGCAATCATATCTGATTACTTCCTCCAACCTGATGTCTGAATGTCTGTAGTTCACTTTTCTTATGAGTGGTGCGTCCCCTTTCCCCTTCCCCTGTTTGTGTGATGCCCTGCTGTTCTAAACTAGTCAGTCTGAAATAATTTCAAAACAACCTTTTCAACACTTTCAACGGTTTCTTCAAACTGCCCGAACCTTTCAATTTTCCCAACTTTTTCTTTTAAATTGTCTCTCAACTGTTTTCAACTCCCTCAATTACAAACTCACTCTTAGAGCTTTAGGGTCTTCCCCCTTGGTGTAAGCACTGTCAGTGGAGCCTTGAGCACCCTTGGAACTTTGATGCACAAGGCTGGCATTTTCAATGTTTTCACTTGTCTAATTGGGACATCTTTGGGTGTCTGCTATTGGCCAGGGGTTCAAACAAACCCTTAGGGAACTTTGTCGCACCCAAGCCTTGGTAATGGCTGTGAAACTCGAAAGGACTGAGGTTGGAGATGTTTGGGCCTAGCTGAATGCTCTCTATAGAATAACTTCTTATTTTTCCTTTTATCACTGTTGTATTTTTAATTACTTGGCTGTAATAATTTGTAAGAACAATGGGGGATTATAGTTAAATTGGGGAGGGTTATGCATGATTATTAAAGGTATGGGTAGAAAACATGACTATAGAATTTTACTTATCTATTTGTGTAATAGACACCATGTATAGGACATGCATCTCACATATAGAAATTCTGCTCCTAGGTCTCTTTACTTTCAGCTTGTTGTTTTATGATCACAAACAGTCAATAATCCAGAAGTTACTACATTTAGATAGGATTGTTATGTGCATTAGATATCCTGCACTTAGGGTTTTTTGCTCGCAACTGTTGAATATTTCGTTAATCTGGAAAAAACTGGTTAAACAAACTCTTTTAACTAAGAAACCAATATGCATGTTCACCATCTTTTATAACGCCTAGGCAAGCCTTAGGCCGGATAAAATGAACTAATCACCTTAAGTCTTGTTTCCATTAATCCACCTCCGCCTGAATTCGTTTGTCCCTGAGGCTCCCCTGAATTTTATACAAAAACCTTTGCTTGTTTTTATCACTTGGACAAATACTTTACTGAATTACTTTTCTTCCCCCAGCCCCTAACTGAACTACTATTTTTCTTAAGAACTATCTCAGTACTGTACATTCTTTAATTTTCCAAACTGTAGTTCTAAGTTAATCTATTTTACCATTTATCTATACACTTCTGCAGTCTTAAAATACTATTTGTTACTCCTCATGTCCGAAGCTGCCTTTACTATATGTTCCACGAGTGTTTTTAAATTCCTAAAAACTGCTACTGTCTTTTAAAAATTTTCAACGTTTTTTACGACTCTTTTATACAAATCTCCAGCTTCTGTTTTAAACTTATGCTCCAGCTTTTAAAAATTCTTCCTTCCTTAGACCTTAAATGTGTTTGAGACGTGTTAAATACGTGTTTGTTCATGGAGGGATACTTGAGCCTTTACATGCTTTACGTGATTCCATTATATGTAGTCCTACTTGTTTTTGTATGTCGCCTAGTATTCTAACCTTTAAACTTAAGGGTTCAACCTAGTTCCAACCTTATATGAATGACGATCCTAAATGCCCTCTAGGATCTATAGGACGGGACGGGACGGGTAATAGCACGCAATAAGCATTCGTGACCAATTCATACGCTTAAATAATCTTTAAGGGGTGGGAAGGGTAGAATATGGATATGATGACGATGCGATAATATCATGAAGCGACCCCTCTTTGGGAATATGAGCGAGATATTGCATCGAATGATCCATATTATAGTTAAACCTAGGACCCTTCTTTCTCTTATGTGCTTTGTTTCAATGCTTTCTTAATTGTTTTCAAATTAATCCTCTCTCCTATTTCAAACTTATGTCCTCCCCCTTTTTTTAGTTTTCAAGTTGTGTGAATATCCTACATGTGAACCTTATTTGTTTAGTTGCTTCATCTTTTTATAAAGTCACAATTAGCACGGTCGGGAACCACATTTGTGGATCTTGAGGGGTTCCTAACACCTTCTCCTCGAGATAATTTCAAGCCCTTTCCCAACTCTGGTTTCTCTCTCAAAAAACACTCTCTTCATCATAAAGTGTCCTAATGCACTATAATCATTAGATGGCGACTCTTTCGATTCCGTGACCCGATTCCCAAATGGGAAATAGAGTTGTTTTACCCATAATGTCGTAAAACACGATTTCGATCTTGAAAAAGGGGGCGTCGACATATATAAGTTCAAAACACTTGCTCACACGATCAGCACCTCAGTGCTCCAGTCATAGGCAAGATCCGGCCTCAAGTCCTCCAGACTAGCTAAACATCAAACTCACGGGATCACATCTCGCCCCTCGATCGGGGAATCACAAGACATCAGGTCACTTATATTACCGAGCACTCATGTGCGCATACAAACGTGTGGAAGGAGTTTCAAGAGTTATATCTCAAGCTGAATCAAGTACGCATGATTAAAATTCCAAGAAAGTGAAGTTTTCCTAAAGGTTCTGCAGCCTCTCAAGGATAAATACAGACGTCTCTGTACCGATCCGCGAGACTCTACTGAACATGCTCATGACTCGAGAGACCTAGTAACCTAGGCTCTGATACCAACTTGTCACGACCCAATCTCCATACCCGGTCCTAATGGAGCCTCTCATGAAGACAAGGCCAGCCAACTAACCCAATTCATTCCTTTAACACTTACTAAACATAAATAGATGGAAAAATGCAACTTAAAGAACATTACTCCCTCCGGTCCATAATAAGTGTCTCTTTTACTTTTTGATTTTGGTCCAAAATAAGTGTCTAGTTAGGTAATCAAGAAAAAATTCAATTTGTTTCTACTTTTTTACCCTTTTGTGCAGAAGAGCAATAAATGCCACTATAATCATGTGCCCTATATTTAATAAGGATAGTTTAGTCATACTAGGTAATTTTGTAGATGATTTAGGATTTTCTTAATGGGCGTGATAAAAGTAAAAGAGACACTTATTATGGACCGGAGGGAGTAATTATCAATATTATAGACGAGACGAGGGTCGGTGTGAATGAGAGACTAGAGGTATGGAGACAGACTCTCGAGTCTAAGGGTTTCAAATTAAGCAGATCTAAGATAGAATACCTGGAGTGCAAGTTTAGCGCCGAGCCGAGCAAAATAGGCAGGGACGTGAAGATTGGATCTCAGTTCATCGCCAAGAGGGCCAGTTTCAGATATCTTGGGTGGGTGATTCAGGGGGACGGAGAGATTGATGGGGATGTCACTCATCGTATAGGAGCGGGGTTGTCGAAATGGAGGCTTGCATCAGGAGTCCTGTGTGACAATAAAGTGCCATATAAACTCAAGGGGAAATTTTATAAAGCTGTGATTAGACCTGCAATGTCGTATGGCGCGGAGTGCTGGCCAGTGAAGAACTCATATGTTCAGAGAATGAAGGTTGTGGAGATGGGGATGCTCAGGTGGATGTGTAGGCTCACCAGGTTAGATAAGATTAAGAATAAAGTTATTCGAGAGACCCCGGTGGATGAAAAAATGCGTAAAGCGAGGCTCGGGTGGTTCGGGCATGTGTGGAGGAGAAGTCTTGACGCCCCGGTGAGGAGTTGTGAGCGACTGGCGGTGATCGGCATGAGGTGAGGCAGAGGGAGGCTTAAAAGGTATTGGGGAGAGGTGATTAGGATGACATGGCTAGAATGCGGATTTCCGAGGACATGGCCCTTGATAGAAAAGTCTGGAGGTCTAGTATTAGGATTGTAGGATAGGGGATCCTAGAATTTTACGTACTCCTTTCCCGGGGTTGGATGGGGCTTGACATGGCTTTCCATAGATGATTTGTGCATTGGATTGTGTCCCCCTTAAGGTAGTTAATGTTTGATATTATTTCATGCCATCTTATTTATGGTTCTTATGATTAGATAACTATTTACGCGATTTCTGCGGGAGTTACTAATGCTCTTTCGTTTTTGTTTTTGTTTTTGTTTCTGTTTTCCCTTCCTTCCCGGAGCCGAGGGTTGATTGGAAACAGACTCTCTGCCCTTTCGGGTAGGGGTAAGGCCTTTCTACATATTACCCTCCCCAGACCCCACCTTGTGGGACTACACTGGATAGTTGTTGTTGTTGTTGTTGTTGTATAGCCTAACTCAGCCCGACCGGGGTGTCACAAGTCACGAGCATCTAGGAGGATCTTGATTACAATTTCAAAGTCCATAATACATAGAGTAAAATCTTGGCAAAAACTCAAGAAGGAGAAGAAACTCGTTGCCGCGAACGCCAGCAGTCACCTTGCTTAGCTACGATAGCAATACCTTCAATCCGCTATTAACCCGCTACCCGGTGAACAGTACTTGCAATTGCAAGCGAGGTGCAGGGAGTAAATTGAGTACATCCAACTCAGTGGTAATTAGAGCGAATAATACCTGAGCGATAAGAAAACACGTATGAGGACTCCAAAATGCTATAAAAGACTGTGCAACTCTTAGAAAAAAAGAATTAGTAAAATCGTAATGCTGTGAAAACCCTATAGCATCCAGTAGTTTTCAGTCAATCACGCAGTAAAATTAACAATCGGGACGGACTAAGTCACAGTCCCCAACGGTACTCTACCCCACGCTCATACCTGGCTTGCAAGTCACCACAATACAACACTATGATGTGCAAATCCGGGGTTTCAAACCATCAGGATATCATTCACAAGTATTACTCACTGCGACGCCTTTGCCCCTCAAATTGGCCTCCACGCACGTTGAGTCTAGACAAAAACAGAGCGAATACATCACAATATGCAAATGGGACAATACCCAATCGAAAACTATCGAATTATAGCAAGAACCTCGAAACTAGCAAAACCTGAGCCCCGGGACCGCTTATCGTAAAAATACAAAACTTACATTACTGGAATCCTCGTCTCGCCCCGAGTCCGTGCATACCAAGAACTCCCAAATCCAAGCTCAAATGACCTATCAAATTCCAATTTGAAATATCACAAACTCAAGCCCTAGTTCTTCAATTTTAGGCTTAATCTCTTGAATTTCTAGGTAGATTTCACAATAAATACGATGTTTAAGTTCAAAAATCTTACCTCCAATCGATTCTCCTTGAATCCCTCTTTAATTCGCTCTCCCAAGCTCCAAAATCGCTCAACAATGGAGGAAAATAACATAGGCTCGCGAATGAAAATATTATTAAAAAAACCCTTATGCCAGGCCTATTTCTGCTTCTGCAATACAAATGTCGCTTATGCGAATTTCGCTTCTGAGGTTTCCTTAATTTTGCCAAGGACCGCTTCTGATCCATAACCGCTTCTTTGGTTACCGCTCATGCGGTCTCTTTCCGCTTCTGCAGACTTTTGCTTAAGGGGCATGACCGCTTCTGCGGTCCAAAACTCGCACCCGCGGTACCGCTTCTGCGGTCAATACTTCCGCTTCTGTGGAAACTGCTGAACTCTCACCATTTCGCACCTGCGGATCTTCTTCCGCTTCCACAAAGCCGCATCTGCGGTCTCCCTTCCGCAGATGCGGAAATACCTGCTGCAACTAAAACCAGCAAAACTTCCAACTTCAAATTCTCTCGTTCAACCACCTGAGTTCACCCCGAGCCCCCCGGGACCTCAACCAATAGCACAAACACGATCTATTCCCTTCAAACTTCGTCAAGTCAAGCCTAATTTTACACCGGACCTCCAAATTCAATTCTGGTCGCACTCTAAGTCACAAATATCCCCCGAAGCTAACCAAACCACCGGAATTCACATCCGAGCCCTCTAACCACATAGTCAACTTTCAGTTGACTTTTTCAAAACAAGCTCTCTTCTAAGAGACTATGTGCCTCATTTTCAACTAAAACCAAATCAATTCTATCCGATCAACTCTAATACCGATACTGAAACATAGAGCAACATAATATGGGGGAAACGGGGCGGTAACTCATGTGACAACGGGCCGTGTCGTCACATAATTATTACAGAAATATCACAAAAAAGTCTCAACTTACCAGCCTCTAGCCATTAATCATAGACACAGTGATTAGTAACATTAGATGCAAGATGAAAGAAAATTTCATGAATGAGGTAGCAAATTTAGGTGATAATTAGTAGTTTTTCAAAAAATAATCTAAGAAAGTGTTTAGAGAAACATATCAAAATACACTAAGACTATCTTATAGTTTACGTTTTATTCTTTAAAACTTATCGTATAGTTTATGTTGATTTACATTATTTTCGCAACCACTTCCTCTATTTAGTACTAGCTAGGGTTGCTTATCGGGCGGACCGATTGAATATTATATTTAACAGTTTGATTAATTCATTATTAAATTTTAAATATACTAATCCACTAGTTAATCGATAAAATATTGATTGATTTGGTATTGGATTAGCAATTAGCGATGAATTTATCGTTTAAATCAGTAACTTATATCAAGCTAGAAGTTAAGTCTGACCTACAAAAAGATCTATCAATTTCACATCCAACAATATATTTGTTCGTTTGGAGTGAGTAAATGACACAATGCATGTCATCAATGGGCTGCTTTGCATGCGTACATTGTGATTTTGTTAGTCTCACCGATTTCTTAACGAGTTAATAATTTATCTAATAAAGAAATTGAATAATTCGACTCTATACTAATAAATCGCTAGCTATAAAATTTCAATCCGTTCACAAATATTTAAACTAATAAATTGAATACCAATAAAACAATAAGCTAAATTTTCGATTGAGTTAACGGTTCGATTTTGAATAACTGTAATACTTAGCAAAGTACACTACTAGAAATATGGGCAAAATCGTCCAACAAACCGACCAAAGTTGATTGATATTAGCCAATAATCGTTCAAAACGTGACCATGTACGTGTGGACGCTAGTTTGAATGTCGGAAGGGCATACCGATGAAAGTTAGTCGGTCAATTAAATTCAAAGAAAATGCCAAAAAACCGACCAAAGTTGGTCTGTATTTTAATTATATACCATCCAGGAATTGACCCGGGGTTTATACTATGTCCGGATAATATTCTACCACTAGGCCATTGGTGTATTTTATTTTAAGACTGTGTTTTATTTCATTTATACTCTTTTTTGTATTTTTGCACGAAAATAACCGGTCAAACTTGATTGATTTTATTAAAAAATAAAATTATCGATTAAAGTTGGTCTATTTTTTAAAATGACCGACCGAATTAAACGATCGGCTTCGATCAGTTTTCTAATATTAATTTTAATTTATTTTAAATAAAACTGACTAAAATTAATCAATTTCTTGAAAAATAAATTTTCCAAGACTCAAAAATAATTTTTTGCGTTTTTGCACCAAAGAAAACTGACCAAAATTAATTAATTTTGTTAAAAAAATTTAAAAAATAAAATATTTTGAAAAACTGATCAAAATTGATCGATCACCATGCTCGATTTTTGCCAAATTTTTAATAGTGGCATTTGATTCACGAATCGCAGTTACAGATTTTCAAGTTTGTAATTTCCATTTCACACAATCCTTACATCTATTTACAGTCTTAGCCCTATCAAACACTGCACAAACACTAACAAATCTAAGTCTAAAATTGTCATTTCATTAACGTTCTTTCTACGGCACATATCCCTATCCACTAATTCCCCAATTGGCCCTCTCTTTATCTCTCTTATTGATTTGAGAAAAAATTGCATTTTCGACATTAGGGTTTTACAATTGCCCTCGACATTCGTCAAATTTACGCCCTTACTCTGTTCATCTTCTGGCTAGCAACTTATATAATTTACATATCTATATTATTGTAGCTCAGCTATTAATTATGGCGATTTTTTGGTCCTAATTGGATCTCTTCAACAACTGAATAATTGCAGCTGCATATTTCAGGTAAAGATAAAACCCCTTTTAGTTTTCTTGGGTTTTTAATTTGTCCTTGTTTGTGTTACTCTGTATTTGAGTGATGCAGAATGCATATTAAAGGTTTTATTTCTGTGTATGTGAGATTCTTCGAGTCTGACCCTATGTTGATGACCAATCTGGATTGTTTAAACTCATGATGAACTGTCAGTTTGGAGCTAATTTTAGCTTGCTTAAGCTACATTCTGTTATTTGTCGATGGCTATGTAGTTTTAGAAATGTGTACATGTGCAGAGATGACTAGGGTATATGCAAGTATAAGAATTTGGATTGATGTTACTGGGTGATTTTTTCTCATCTGCCTATTTGCGTAAAACTTCGTTGGTAGAGTTACTCACTACGAGGTACCTAGTGGAGTAGTTTGAGGTGTCGCAAGCTAGCTCGAACACCACCATCATTTTAAAAAAAAGAATTTGAATTGATTTTCGCTTGTTGTGTTTTCTTGTTATTGAGTTTTTGAGTGATAAGCAATTGATCATTTTTCCTGTGTCAATTGGTAGATATTGAAATTGGAGTGATTTGTGAATCCCCAGTAGCACATTTGGAAATTTTGGCAACTTCAAGAAAAATGAGTGATTATAGTTGGAAGGTTTTGCAACGAGGTTTAAGCTGTAGAGTTATGGGGGATCATGTATTGGAATCAGCACCCGAGATAGTAGTATCAGGACCTGATTCAAATGGTCAGCAGTTTACAGCAGTACCTGGATCGAATGGGGTGTTGATTGACCAACCTTTAGCAATTTGGCAAGAGTTCCCGGATGTTGATGCATGTAGGACTTTGAAAGAGATAGCTATAGGATTGCATTTTGAAATTCGAATAGTCAAATCAGATAGGAGTAGATTCATAGCTAAGTGCTCCAAAGAAGGTTGTCCATGGCGTGTTCATGTGGCAAAATGTCCGGGAGTTCCTACATTTACGATTAGGATTCTTCACGGTGAGCATACATGTGAGGGGGTCAGAGCCTTCACCATCAGCAAGCATCAGTGGGTTGGGTTGCAAGATCAGTGGAATCACGGGTGAGGGATAATCCTCAGTATAAGCCAAAGGAGATTTTGCAGGATATTCGAAGTCAGCATGGGGTTGCTGTGTCTTATATGCAAGCATGGCGAGGAAAGGAGCGCAGCATGGCTGCTCTACATGGAACCTTTGAAGAAGGTTATCAGCTTCTTCCTGCATACTGTGAACAGATAAGGAAGACTAATCCAGGGAGCATTGCATCAGTTAGCACAGGTCAGGAGAATTGTTTCCAACGATTGTTTGTCTCATATCGTGCAGCAATTTATGGATTTTTAAATGCTTGCCGACCACTTTTGGAACTTGATAGAGTGCATTTAAAAGGAAAGTACCTGGGTATGATATTTTGTGCTGCAGCTTTTGATGCTAATGATACGTTGTTTCCTTTGGCAATAGCTGTTGTTGATGTGGAAAGTGACGAGAACTGGATGTGGTTTATGTCCGAGCTCCGCAAACTTCTGGGTGTAAATACTGACAGTATGCCAAGACTTACTATACTGTCTGAGAGATCAGCGGGTATGGTTGAGGCAGTCGAAACTCATTTTCCAAATGCATTTCATGGTTTTTGCCTACGTTATATCAGTGAGAATTTCCGAGATACATTTAAGAACTCAACAACAACAACCACAACCCAGTATAATCCCACTTAGTGAGGTTTGGGGAGGGTAGTATGTACGCCGACCTTACCCTTGGGTAGAGAGGCTGTTTCCAAATAGACCCCCGGCATCCTTCCCTCCAAGAACTTCCCACCTTGCTCTTGGGGATACTCGAACTCACAACCTCTCGGTTGGAAGTGGGAGTTGCTTACCATCAGAGCAACCCCTCTTGTCTATATTTAAGAACTCAAAATTAGTGAATATATTTGGGAATGCAGTATATGCACTTACCGCAGCTGAATTTGAGAGCAAAGTCGCCGAGAGTGCTTTCACCATTTCAATCCACAGCACTGGGCTGTCGCCTATTTGAAGGATTACGGTATGGTGATTTTTCATTGGGGATAACAGAAGTGTTGTATAACTGGGCACTGGAGTGTCACGAACTTCCCATTGTGCAGATGATGGAACATATCCGCCAACAGATGATATCATGGTCTAACGATCGCCGTAACATGGGCATGAGGTTGACATCAATACTCATGCCATCTGCTGAAAAGAGGATTTCAGAAGCAATTGCTGATGCTCGCTGCTACAAAGTTCTATGAGCAAATGAAATTGAATTTGAGATCGTATCAACTGAGAGGACAGATATTGTGGACGTACGAAGTCGTGTGTGCTCATGTTGCCGTTGGCAACTCTATGGTGTGCCGTGTGCACATGCTGCTGCAGCACTTATTTCTTGTGGACAGAATGCCCAGTTATTTGCCGAGCCTTGTTTCACGGTCCACAGCTATCGTGAAACCTACTCACAAATGATATACCCAATTCCTGACAGGAGTCTTTGGAGAGAGGCTGGTGAGGGTACAGAAAGTGGAGGAGCAAAAGTTGATATTCTAATTCGGCCACCAAAAACCCGACGACCACCTGGCAGGCCCAAAAAGAAGGTTCTTCGCATAGAGAGTTTAAAGAGTCCGAAGAGAGTAGTTCAATTTGGTCGCTGCCATATGTTGGGGCATTCTCAGAAAAAATGTTCTTTGCCTTGTTGATCCTGGGTTAGTACTTCGTTGTCAGTTCTCTTTGCTCATTCAGAAATTTTCATAGAAGAGTTTTAAGCTGCATGTACTTGGTAACGGCTTAGTAATGAGATTTTCACTTGGTCTCTGCCTTATCAGTTCACTAGTTGTCCTTCAATATATCTCAGGAGCATGTTGTGTACCTTGTATTATATAACTGTATAACTAGTTGAGTTTTATCAATAAAAGCCTTTTTCATGTGCTGGTTTCTCTTTATCTAAGTTTGGGTTTCGGATACCCAATGCTTAAAAGAAAAAAAAAGAAAAAAATTCAGTGGTCTCTGGTGCTGGGTTTCTTAAGAGCTTCTTCATTGGCCATATTGTGTGGTTCAATATGTCTGTATGATAAAATACGGCTTTATCTTATGTGATGGGACATTTTTACTGCAAATTCCTTATCAATTTGATGGAGTTTAGTATTGATCCCAAGAGAAGAGGCGAGGCTAGTTTCTGGACCTTGCGACTTGAGAAAGCAAGAGCAACTCAATGAAACTTAGATTTTACAGAAGCTTCGTGGCCTCTATTTCGTGCAGATTAGAACAGTATCTTGCTTTGTGGATGGCATTCGAATGCAACCCCCCACCCTCCCCCTCCCCCCCCCCCAAAAAAAAAAAGAAAAACTCCCACCCCCAAAAGGCCTCGTTTTGCCTGTGAAAAACAGAATCCTCAAAATCGTATGAATCAAATACCTGACGAAATGAATAGATAAAAGATCGGGATTGTTGGGATGACCTATTTCAAGATCAGCTCCCCCAAACCAACCCAAAAAGAAAGTTTTTCCAAAGAAAAGGAAAACCAAATTGTAAACCAGCAGTATACTTAAGTAGTTTGGGTTTACATCTTCCATTAAAACGCATTCATTAGAGTCTTGATATGCATTTCCATTTAGGAAGAAAAAGGATTTAATTGAACTGCAAGTATGCAACAATAAAGACTCTGTCATAGTTTCATTCTCTAATTTGACAGCTAATGATTAGCGTAATTTACCAGCAAAAGAAGTTGATACTATTGACATCTACAGACAAAGAAGAATTCTAGGATCATGAATGAGCCAGAGTTCATAATCAAGGAAAATATAGGTGGAAATTGACATTATATAACAGACAATTTTCTTTGACCAAAACTTTTTATGTATGATTAATCTGTATGGGCATGGGATCTTTACAAGTCACCCTACCTAGTCTACATCCTATCAACACAAACACTGTTAAGAAACAACACTAAAAGACCTAAGTACACAATAATGAAATTTAAAACCTAGAACCCTGTATTTTTGCAGTTGAATAATCAAGAAGCTCTTGCATTTCTCCCATTTCTTTTACTGATGACTTCACATAACCTGCAAGGTAAAGTATCCAGACTTGCTGCTCGGGTCTTTCTATAGTTTCCAAGCACACCACATCTTCTCCATGCATGATACTCTGCATAAGCTACCGGATCATTAGCAATGGCCTTAATGTAGGAAGCCAGTTCCTCCAAAGAGCTAAACTTGCTTCCATCAATTATTGAATGTGGAGGTACAAAATCCCAGATATTCGCGGCACCAAAATAAATGGGGACTGCGCCAGAATCCAGTGCATAAAACAACTTCTCTGTTACATAACTCTCTGTCCTGGTGTTCTCAATCGCAAGGACAAACTTGTAATGTGACATAGCGCAATGTAAATGGTCCCACCATTTGGGTGCTTCCTTAAAATCCTTGATGCACTCAGGATAGAGGGAGAGTGCCTTGTCTAGACCTCCAACATTGTTCAAGCACTTGCCAAATGAATGGGAAGGTAGCAAGCTGAGTAGACGTTTGGCAAGCTGGTTTCTTTGAGGAAGACAACGTGATGATGACCAATAAACAAGAGTATCCTACGAATTTACAAATTGCTAGAGATTATAACAAGCACTTAAAAGAATGAGCAAGTAATATCATTATGCTCAACGATTGAATATTTACATGCAAATTTAGGGAACAAAGTGGCCTTTCACTTACATTGTTCTTATAAGGCGAAAGGTGATAATTTCGATTATTATGGAAAAGTGAACCAGCATAGGTTGACTGGACATCATCTTCTGCATGATAGCTAATAAATACATCCTCATACCCTGATTTCTTTCTACCAGCTTCAAGATCCATGTATACACGTAATGGATCACCTTGACGTCTCTGATAAACGAAATAACAATTGTGAGGAGACTGTAGAGAAGAATACGATGCATGTGGTGTGTGTGAAACAAGAAAGCAAAAGATCGACGTAATTTAGATTCACAGTGGGGATCTCAGCAAGTAAAGAACATTTCCATCAACCTTTCCAAGTCAAACAACAAAAATCTGAATCTCAATGGTTACTAGTCACACAGTTCAAAAGTTCGATGTAATTTAGATTTGCAGTGGGGATCTCTGCAAGTAAAGAACATTTCCATCAACGTTTCCAAGTCAAACAACAAAAATCTGAATCTCAATGGTTACTAGTCACACAGTTCCTAACACACAGCCAAATAATCCATTCATTCCCAATTCATCTTCTACAACTCACACCCTTCTTGGGTAATGCCAAACAGTACTACCATACTCTTAAGCAACTCAATTCACTCTTTGACTCAAGATCTTTTGTGTGAGTAGTTCTCCCTTCCCTTTGATGCAGAGGCTCAAAAGAAGGTGATGGAATAGATTAGAGACAGATGCAGAAATAACAGCACTAAGATATATTTCGGGTAACTAGAGTCAACAATATATTTTCCAACAGACTAATTCAGCAAATCAGCATTTCAAGAAAGAAACTTAGGAAGAATATACAACAATAATGGTCAGAATAAAGCAAGATTCAATCACCAATTCTCAAATGATGAACCCAGAAAATAAGGAATGGAAAATTTACTGATTGACTAAGGAACTTCAGAACCATAACAAAACCAAAGGGTATAATTTTAGATCCTGTAACATAGCTGCAATTCGATCCACCTGTACATCAACATCTATGAAAACAAATAGCTATGTTCCATGTCCTACAAGCTGCTAGTAACTATTCTTAAAATTAACATCCTAACACCCTATTGTAGCAAATACCTTGAATAAGCTATATAACTGAACATAAAACAGGAAAGCAGGATGCCAAGACATTATAGTCAATTAGTCATACACCAAACTCTAATTTTGCAAAGGGTAGGTCTAAGTGGAGCACTGCACATGCTAAGTTCACATCAATGACATCAATGTATATAGAGACTTTAACTAATTGGCTACTTGAAGCAAGCTAGCAAAAGCACCAAGAAATTGAATAGTTAAATATACAGCAGGTAAAGCAGACAGTTTTTTGGGGTTTACTTGCAAAAAATTGAGTGAAAAACATTGACCACTATACACAAAAATAAGTCTTAAACTAAGATAGAATCATAAATTACTAGTAAGATAAGAAATCATTGGGTCTGAAGTATTTTTTTACCAAGAGTACTTCACTTTATCCATAATGCAAGTCGGATAGTCCTGCTGCCATTATAAGTAAAGGATACTTTTTTTTTTCTATTTTCTCCATACATCAATAACATATATCTGGAGAAGAATAAGAAAAACAACCATTGATTGGTCAACATCACAGCTTTGAGGCTCCATTAGAAAACAATAGTCTGTGACATATGGATGAAAGTAATCTGTAACTGTGGGTTAGTCTATCTAACCCACAGGACATGACCCTTGATAGGAAAGTCTGGAGGTCTAGTATCCGGGTTGTAGGATAGGAGCTTCTAGAATTTTTCGTACTCCTTTCCCGGGGTTGGGTGGGGTTTGGTAGGGCTCTCCATAGATGATTTGTGTATTGGATTGTGTCCCCTTATGGTAGTTACTGTTTGATATTATTGCATGCCATTTTATTTATGGTTCTTATGGTTCTTATGTTTAGATAATTATTTATATGATTTCTGCTGGAGTTACTAATGCTCTTTTGTTTTTGTTTTTGTTTTTCCTTTCCTTCCCTGAGTCGAGGGTCGATTGGAAACAGCCTCTCTGTCCTTTCGGGTAGGGGTAAGGCCTGTTACATATTACCCTCCCCAGACCTCACTTTGTGGGACTATACTGGGTAGTTGTTCTTGTTGTTGTTGTTCGGTTAGTCCATCTGAAAAATAAAGGGTAAAAGGTTTCGTTCTCCGGAAATAAATGTTTCCTAGCTGCAAGCTCCACCGATTAGCTTCAAAAATATCAGAAGTTTAATGTAAAGTACTTGCAAAGAGTTAGCAAACGAAAGGAATTGAGGCTTCAAGATTACATTTCTGGAGTTGTGACATACGACAAATCCAGTTTAGTTGGAGAGACCTCAGAACGTTTGGAAGCTAAACATATACAGGGAATAGCAGCACGAAACAGATGAATCAAAACTCTCAGTACAATCACATGTATCTATTTCACATAATTAAAACGGTAGGATGATGTCTGCAGAGCATCTAATGGAACTTATATTGTTGATGTTTTAGTATATCGCCTCAAACATTCTAAGGAAAAGAGAATTCTAAATGTATTTCAGTATTTGAAGTAGAAGCTTGTTAAGAAAGAGAATTCTAAATGTATTTGAAGTAGAAGCTTAATAGGCGGTCTGAGAATTCGGATCAAAACATGTGAATGCCTGAATTCATCATGCACTAACTTTATAAGAAAGGGTAACGAGGTAGATGGATATACAAGTTGCAATCCTCTTGGGAAATGATTATTCGCTGTCCATTTCACTCTTCTGTATTGTGACATGTAAGATGACATAAAAAGGTAATTCCATGGGTCTCTCCAACAAGGCATAAAGAAATCATATGCTGATACCTTGACTGATTTTAAGCGACTGCAAACATATTTATCAATCTTAGATTATTAGACGTTTACTCAACTATATTTGCAGAAGTGATTGCTTCACACTAAAGCATCAGAATACTTTCAAGGCTGAAGGAAGATCTTTCGAGCCCGCCTCAACCCCAAATTAGTTGGGATTCGGTATATGAGTCAATTTCCATTCTGCTCTATTTAAGCCCATGTCGTTCCAGTACTAAATAATTACATTTTTAAGGGAAATGAAGGTTCTCTAACACTAGAGTTTCTCTAAATGTATTTTACATGGACAAACCAGAATAAAAAGCTCCTAACAAACACCGGAACCCAACATAAGTGTAACAACAACAACAACAACAACTTAGTCTCATCCAGCTAGTTGACAATTTGCCTCCACTTTGTCATGTTTTGAGCCAAGTCAACACTGATTCCTACAGATAGCAGCTTAGACAGTAATGATTCAAAATCCAAACAATCAGGCACTACCACGAACTAGAAAATATAGGTTCATGCAGATGCGTTATTAATGTTGATTTCCACAGCTAAAAACTGCTCAATCATGTTTAAGCTAAAAGAACTACTATTGGTTAAAAATAATACCTCGAGAGGAGGAGTAGCAGTCTCAAACAACAAAGCATCAGGTTTATCAACTACAACCTCGGATTTAGTCCACAAACAGCTAAGCCCACATCGACAAGAGTACAAATTATCCAAATTATCAGGAATCCAAGTCCACCCTTTAACTAATACACTCACATGATCCATCTTAAGCTCATGACACTTCAATTCACCCTCATCAACTTTTTGCAAAGAACCAGAAGAAGAAGAATTTAACAACCCTTTGTGTTTATCCCTGAATTGAGCACAACCCACTTGAGAGTCCCATTTCTTGAAAGCACCGAACAAGTTGCTAAACGGGTCGGACTTGGAAGCTGAGATGGTGGTCAAGATTTGATTTTTAGTTGATGGGATTGAAGAATTAGAAAGTGGGAAATCAAGAAACCCAGAGAAAGATAGGATGATAAGTGCAAAACCAAACATGATAGTGATTGCAAATGTGTTGACAGATTTCAATTGCATTTTTCAGTGCAAGAATTTACAAAAAGAAACCACCTATTATTCTCTCTCCCCCTTTGTCACTCAAGGAGAGAGAGAGAGAGAGAGGGAGTTTAGAAAATCAATTGATTGCGAGAAATGATGTAGGAGTTGTGGAAAGAACAGTTTCCATCTACCGGTGGTTAGATTAGTAAAGGATGTTTTGATTATTTTGTTGAAGGAAGGCTAAGCATTCTGTTTGATCTTCTGCTTTCTAGGACTACCGACTACGTATAGTTTGGGCTTTTATGCTTCAATTGTTGTGTAGGACAGGAATGTCTGACTGATTTCATTGACCGTAAACATATTATTTACTACTCTCCAAACATAAGAGACCAATATTGTGAAAATACTCATTTTACATGAAAGAACCGGAAAATAAGACGACAAAATCACCGTTACGAAATTGAATTTGCAGTTATTGTAGGATAAATTTACAAGTATTAAGCTTTGGTAGCTAGAACCTCATTAGAATTTGAATTCGTGATAATCAAATGTTGGTCAAAGATGTCAAATCAACAGAGGTAGAATACCACAATACTTACGTAGCATAACCGTACGAACTTAGTATGTGTGTACGTGTTTGTAAAAGCAGAATTTGAGTGATTCGCATTGTGACATCTTAACTATTGAGTTATTCCGTAGTTAAAGTTCTTCGTCAGAGCTGCGATGGCCAAAGTTAGTAGTAACTCATAAGTAGCATTTGAAGAAGAAATTGATTGATATAATTATTGGAATTCGGAACATTATAAAATTATGTAAAAGTTTGTCAAAACATGTACCTTTTACTTCTTAATATTATTATTATGATAGTTTAGTCAAAGAAGAATAGTTTTGAAATTGGCAGAATAGTCTAAATGGCTCCTGTATTTAATCCACTTTGTCATGCCGATCTCCGAACTTATATATTTACCAATTGAACATTTATACCCGTTCAAAATATGAATAATAAACGCTTATCTAAGGAGGCTGGCAGTGCGTGTATTATAATCGCCTACATGTAGGATGCCACGTTAATAAAGTAAAATTACGTAGACTCTATGTCACGTCTGATGGCCAAATAGGATAATAAAATCGAGAAAATATTATTTACCCACCCATATTTTCCCTGATTTTAAAATTACCCCGATTAATTAGTGTTCGAACAACAGTGAGTCTCTACTCTCTTCTCCGTCTTTGTTGCCATGATTTTCATCGTTATAGTTGTTATCAAAGTTTGTGGGGTAAGTTTCTTCCGTTGTTCTTCATATTTTGTCTTTATTGTTCTGCATTTCTTCTACTTACGGGAATTTTGCTCTATTTAGGGGTTTTTAGGGGAAGTTGGGTTAGGCCGTTAATGTTGTTTAATATCCCTTAATATATAGGGCTTTTGTTGTGTTTTGCTATATATTATAGTGAAAGCCCTTTTTAATGTAGTGTCATGCATGTAATGGCATATTTGGTTATTCCGTTTAGTGTTTTGGGTTTTTGTTTTGAAATCAGAATTTTATCCTAGTGTCTTGTGTTTTTGTTGGATCTCCTTCTTTTCAGTGGTCCACCGCTTCGTTTTCTGAATATTATAAGGCATTGTGGGGAGGAAAAAGGAATCTTGGAAGTTTTTTTACTTTAAAAATCTATCTTTTTTGTTGTTTTGTTTATGGAGTTGTGTAAAGGTGCAACTTTTGATAACAATTAGTCATTTATAACACTGTTTTTTATGTTACTTTGCAGGTATGAAAAGAAAATGGCTTCAACCCTAGTTAACCTACAAATTCACCATAGTGGTAATTTTGTATCCGACCCTAGGGTAAGGTATGCAAATGGTCTAATTTGTCCTCAATTAGCTACAGTTGATGTTGATGAGTTACATATTATGTTGTTTCATAAGTTTGCTAGAGACTTAGGAGTTTTAGAAGTTCATTTGTTTGGATGCAAAGTTAACAAAAAGGGTGGTTATTACATTTTAAAAACAGATGTTGATGTGTTAAAGTTTCTTAATACATTGAAAGGGGGTGACTTTGTTGATGTTTGTATTGTCCATAAAAGTAGTGCCCTATTCTTGTTGAGGACTTAGCTGAACTTGACCCCACTGTACAATCACATGACAGTGGGTTAAATGCTAGGGCTGATGTGTCACCACCTAGGACAGAAAATGATAAAGATAAGAGTAAGGGGACAAATATAAATGAAGAGATTGAACAATCAGATGAAGGTGAAGGTGATGACTTCTATTCCTATCACCTTCAAACATCAGAATCTGATTTTGATGAGGACCTTGATGATTCTGAAGGGTCTGACTCAATGTTTGATATAGATGAGAACATTGAAGAGTGTAGTGATTTGGAAGATGATTTAGCTGAAATTAGACAGTGTAAACTCAACGAAAAGAAGGATGCCCAAGTTAATGTAGATGAGATATCATCTGGTCCAGTTGGTATAGATGCTGGTTTTGAAGATATGCATAAGAACAAAAGAGGAAAATATGAAGTGAAACTAGGTAGAGGATGAAAAGTATTTTAATAGCTCAGATCCAGAGAGTGAGTGTAGTGATAAGGAAAAAGAACTTGTTGGCCCGGATGAAGTAAGGGATGCACCAGCTAGGAATCCAAGTTAGAAGGTGTACTTTGATACAACTGCCAAAAAATATTGTTTGAACTGTATATGATATTTGAGAATGATGTACAGTTTAGGGAGGCACTGCAGACATATTCTATTCAAAAAGGCTGCAACCTTAAGTTGAAACCTAATAAGAAGGAAAGGGTTAGGGCAAAGTGCACAAAAAAGGGTTGTCCATGGCATATAATTGAAGGCAGCACCAGTAACTTTAGGGTGATTACATATAACCATGTCCATAAATGTTACAACAAAACAAGGAACAAAATGTGTAACCCTCCATAGATTGCAAAAAAATTCAAAGACGGAATAATTAGTAAGCCTAGTATTAAGCTTCACCAGATTCAAGCCTTATTTGGGAAATCATATGGCTTGTATGTGAGTAAAACTTCCTATAGAAGAGCAAAAATGATAGTTATGAATGAGAATGTGGGTGATTACAAGAAAGAATTTGCTAGGCTTAATGATTATGCAGAAATGCTAAAGTCTACTAATCCTGACAGTACTGTAGTGGTAAGGACATCTAAGGATTCAATTCCTGGTAAGGAAGTGTTTATGGGAATTTATATCTATCTTGATGCATTAAAAACGGGATGGTTAGAAGGGTGCAGAAACATTATTGGCTTTGATGGTGCATTCCTAAAAGGGACATGTAAAGGTGAACTGCTTTCCTGCATTTCCAAGGATGGAAATAATCAAATGTTCCCTGTGGCTTGGGCAGTAGTTGAAAAGGAATCAAAGGATACATAGTCTTGGTTTATCAGATGTCTCAAGCATGATCTACACTTGACAGAAACTGAAGGGGAAGGGCTGACAGTCATGCCTGATATGCAGAATGTATGGTTTCTAATACTCTTTCTTTAAAGTGTAAATGTTTTCATTTATGTTTAAGTTATAACAATGTAGTGTTTATGATTGTAGGGTCTGCATCTAGCCATAACTTAGTTATTGCCAAAGGAATTTCATGTGCACATGCAATTACATCAATGCATTACAAGAACTATGAGGTTGAGACATATGTTGACCATAGGTATAGAAAGGATACCTACATTAAGGCATACAGCAGATTCATTCAACATTTAACCAGTATAAATTTGTGGCCAAAAAGCACACTGCCAATTATTGAGCCACCTGTTGTAACTGCAATGCCAGGAAGGCCAAAAAAAAGGACAAAGATTGTTGATGAACCAAAGAAGAAGTTTGGGAAAGGTACAAGGAAATGGAGACAAATGAGATGTTCATTGTGCAATACTCTAGGACATAACAAGAAAGGGTGCCCATCGGTAAGTATTAATATTTGTTTTGTTACTAATATTGAAAGAATTGAATTATTAGTGATTATTTTGTTATGTATATGTAGAAAAACCAAGGGGGAAGGGCTGGAACTAGTTCAGGTGTAGGTGAAACTGCTGAAAGTGAAACTGCAGCACCTAGAAGTGCATCAATACCAGCAGCTGGATCAACAGCAGCACCTTCAACTGTGGAAAGTGCATCTCCACCAATCATTGATCGAAGCACACAACAATCAACTAATGTTGCAGGAGGTCCAAAAGGGAATACCAATGAGCCTAGAAGAGGTGGTGCAAATACAGGGTCTAAGAGACCAATGACAGCAGGATATGATGTGCTATTTGTTTCAAGTGGCACTATTATACAGAGGGTAAATTTTTGCACTCAATTACACTATGGTTTACTCAATAGTCCTTCACTCACAATCTTTTATTTTTGTGCAGTTTGGAACAACTGACAGAGTGGTACACAATCCTTCTACACTCATAAGTTTTGCTCCTAAAAACATTAAACTTAGGTTCAAACCACCTGGACTAAAGTGGAAGGGTCGAGCAGCAGTTACACAAAGGCAGCTGCAAGAACAGAGTTACAAAAGGGCAAAGTCTGCTACAACCACTCAAGCCACACCAGCTTCACAATCCACGCCAAGCAGTCAAGCCACAACAGACATTAATTGAAGTGCTCAACTAATATTTACATATCTATATTTTTGTTGATTGTGGTAGACAATATTTGGCATATTTTGTAAAGCTACTTCATTATGTATGTTTTTATTGATTGCCTATCATTGGTAATATCATGTAAACTAACTCCCTAATTTTGGATGTTTTATTAACTGCCTATAACGCATGCCATTATATTAGTACTTGTTGTAATGAATCCTTTGTCAATATATTCTATGAACAAAATTTTACATCGACACAATATATTAGCCTAAACCCAGGCAATAAGAAAAGGCACTATTAGTCCTAAACAAACAACATAATAGCTAACATTAGAACAACTACAACCGCAATTATAGTAGCAGCAACTCTGAACTTTGACCTTCCTTGTCTTCTTTGACAATGACATCGATCACTCTTCTTAATAAGAGCCGCAAGAAGAGTCTTGTAGTGTTCTTCCTCAATCGCAGCATCTACCCATCTGAAAAAGCCACAGCCTTCACCAATCTCATATCTTTGACAGCCCAGGAACCTCCTTCCAGGATTGGTGGGTGTTCGTAACATTTTAAGATCTGTAGCAACTCCACAATAACACAAAGGTTCCTTCCTCATTGTTGAAAGAGAAGACCCACAATAGCGTATTTGTTGCAGGAGAAGCACAAAAAAAATAACTTTCAAAATGGAGAATAAGGGAGAAAGAAGATGACTAAGAAGAAGATGGGCAACGAAGAAGAAGAGGAAGGTGACTGAGAAGAAGGCATCATATTTGCTTAATTAAGCTTCTATAATGTTCAACAATGGAGAATAAGGTAGAAAGAAGAAGATGACTGTTAAATAGGTGAAATTATTACCGTTAGTGCTTTTTTTACTGTCTTCACGCTCCTTACAGATGTGTGAATCACGCACTGAAGCCACATATGACAGATAGGATAGGTCACGCTGGATAAGCGTTTATTATTCATGTTTTGAACGAGTATAAGTATTTAATTTGGGGACCGGCATGACAAAGTGAGCTAACTATAGGTGCCATTTAGGCTATTATGCCTTTGAAATTTAAAACATACTCGAGCTTTCAAAATTGTTATAAAAGAAAAACTATTTTTTGACGAAGTTTATTCATTACTCCACTTTACGCATGCTGATTTATGCTGACGGCGTTATTTTGCACGTAGATATCAACATTCTTGGTTCGTGTCCATTTTCAATATATTCTAAGAGTCGTTAAAATCCATCTGTTACTGTCGTTATAAAATTGTGTCAAATTATGAATATCAGATGATCTCATAGAATTCCAAATCAATCTTACCGAAAGGGCACGCATTTCATTGCTTAAACTACTAGCTAACACGCCTTCACCAATCAATATACACACGACATGCTCCGGCTGTTGCAGCCAAAACACAAGGCCAGTATTCTAGCACATGTTCTTAACCATAATATAATGATCTAAGTATCAACATCTTTAAACCTGAAATTCTTTAGCAACTGGCGGAGCAGTAAAATAAAATCTATCCATTTTCAGAAAGACACGAGCTCGGACTCCTGATCTTAATACATTTTCAGATGGACTTCTTGATGCCTGAACATAGTGTCTTGAAAGATACACATGGTAACAGTTTGTGCTGACTCAGTCATACTCCAGTTCATCGGGAGTTACTGGCCGCTTAAGGGGGATGATAGACTTCTTTTCTACGTCTCGCGATAAAGCCTTCCTCATATCTGGAACAGCAAAGAAGAAACATGGGTCATACCAATCACATCATACAGCAAAATAGAAGCTGTCATAGTTAAATGCAGCAACTCACCCAAACCATCTTCCTCCCCTGAGTAATAACGTAAAACTCGCCTATATATTACATAATCGAGCTGGAATAACAAGAAACAGTTGAAAAGATTAGTGACGAGAATACATACTCATCCTGATACAATTCCTAACAAGGTTACTGAGGAAAGGTTACCTTCTCATACATCTTTATTGCTGGCGTATTTGATGCTCTCACAAACAGGTCCACAAAGTAAGCCTTATCACTGCACAACAATGCTCACCTTAGTCCGAAGCTTGGACAGACATTCACACAATTAAAAGGTTTAATTCAACGAGTAGCCACAAAACATCGGCAAGGTTTACACAAACTTTATTGTTCTCACCTGAATGCTAACTTTATGCCATCACACAAAGGGAGTGACGAATTCATTATAATTAAGTTCAATAAAAATCAACATGAAACACTACTAGGAGGACCCGAAACGAGGCAAGTTACAAATCTCATTCTACTCTCATCGCATTAAGGTTCACATCATCATGCAAAGACGGGAGAACCCAAGTAGCCAATATGTATTAGAAAAAGAAAGCAAAACTAAACACCACAAGGTCAAAAGTTATGCTAAGATGAAACTGATCTGATTGTGTTCACTTCGCACTCAACTTTTGTGCGATCACATGAACTAACAACCTAATTATGCCTGGAACAACAAGACAGGGAAATAGGATGCCAGTTCCGGTACTCAACAAACTGCAATACAGAGGAGGTCCCACACCATCTAGCTTCGAATAAGAGCCTGTTTGGATTGGCTGGATTTAAGTAGCTTTTAAGCTTCAAGTCACTTTTAAGTGCTGGAGCTTAATTTATCAAATAAGTATACAACAACAACAACTACCCACTATAGTCCCACAAAGTGGGGTTTGGGGGGTAAGACGTACACAGGCCTTACCCCTACTCGAAAGGGCAGAGAGGCTGTTTCCAATCGACCATCGGCTCAAGAAAAGGAAAAGAAAAGAAAAACAAAAGAGCATTAGTAACTCCGGCAAAAATCGGAAAGTATACATGTTTGGATAAAAGTGCTGAAACTGAAAATAAGCAGTTGATGTGTTTGGTAAGAATAAGCTTATTATTGTATTATTTTTAGTTTTGGATTAGTTCCAAGGCTCCAAATTAATACGAGTCTCTATTCCCACAAGTTATAAAGTGATTAGATAAACTTATTTTTAACAGATGCAAAGGATTTATTTAAATAACATAATTTGACTAAAACTTGTATGTAAATGCAGTTTCCTTGAAAACAACCAATAAATTGAACAATACAATGAGAGATAAGTGTCATATGAGTTTGTATTTTACCACAGGAAGAAAATTTTAAATTTATATTTCAAATCTAGCAGGTGGAAAAAATTTAGCAAGCCAAATACATCAAAGAAAGAAGGGAAAAGGTCCAAAATTGCCCCTCTACTATGGAATATTGTTTACTTCTGCCGCCCATCATACTTTTCGTTCAAATCTATCCTTAGCGTTAATCAACTTTTAAAATTGCCCCTTACTCTAACGGATCTCCACTGTGGCAGCTGACCTCCTTAATTTTCTCCATGCCAGCTGCCAAGTCACTTGACCCTAACTCTCTCTTATTTTTCAAGACCTCACTGCCACATTCCCCCATCTTTGTGAGACTCTCGTTTCCCCACTTCTCTTCACCGGCCACCACCGGATTTGACGATAAATTTTTTGAACCATTTGCTCAATTTTTTCTCTTATCCGCTCCCTTATTTAATGGGGATAAAAGCATTCGCCAAACACATGATTCAAAAAATTATTTGGTTTGAGTTTCGACAAATGGAAGATTGAGAAAAGTAAGATTTTTGAGGTCACAAATGGAACTTGGAATTTCGATAGTGATGTCTTTTTCTTGAAGTATTATTCCGGTGACTTCTCCATTATCGGAGCACTCAATTTCTGGCCAATCACACGGCGAGGAAGTAGAGTTCTATGAGCTGAGTGTTAATCGGTTTCCCCATTGACGCTTTATCTTCCGTAGAATATCACGTTCATTAGTGGTGGCCGGAGAATGTGAATATACCAAAATGGGTATGAAGTTTAGTAGCAGTATGAACTGCATTCAGTGTTATCAAAGGCGCGCTTTAATCACACGCTTAAGCCCTGAAGCGAGGCTCAAAACATGTTGAGCGCTTCGCCTCGCTTCGCGGGCGTTTTAGTGTTGTCATCAAAGTTCTAAGGTATACTTTTCCTTGCCAATAAGCGTAATCCTAAAAAGGACGCACTAAACAATTGATATTTTACTTTATCGTAAATTTTCTTCAATTTCCTTGTCCGTATATTGGTATTCATTCTTATAGATATTAGTCTTGGATTAGACATGCATATTTGTAGTTTTTCTCCATTTGTGCCTTTCTTCAATAAAGCTCATGCTTTATTTGCGCTTTGCGCTTAAAGCTCCAACAGACCTTAGAGCTTTTTTGCGCTTTTCGCCCTTGATTACACCGACTGCATTCCAATGATCATGGCGGTCGGAAAAATGAGGGGGGGGATTATAAGTTGATTTTTGAGTCTTTGGTCAACATTTTAGTGTGAACAAAAAGACAACTCCACAAAATTTAATACAACAACAACTACCCAGTATAGTCCCACAAAGTGGGGTCTGGGGAGGGTAATATGTAGACGAGCCTTACCCCTACCCGAAAGGGCAGAGAGGCTGTTTCCAATCGACCCTCAGCTCAGTGAAGGAAAAGAAAAATAAAAACAAAAAAAAGAACATTAGTAACTCCAGCAGAAATAGCGTAAATAATTATCTAAACATAAGAAACATAAATACAATAGCATGCAATAATATCATACAGTAACTACCATAAATAACTAACATAATGGAGACACAAGCCAAAACACAAATCATCTATAGATAGCTTTGCCAAGCCTCACCCAACCCCGGGTGAAGAGTATGAAAAACTCTAGGAGCCCCTATCCTACAACCCTGATACTAAACCTCCAGACTTTCCTATCAAGGGTCATGTCCTCGGAAACCCGCATTATAGCCATGTCATGCCTAATCACCTCTCCCCAATACTTCTTAGGTCTCCCTCTGCCTCGCCGAACGCCGACAATCGACAGCCGCTCACAACTCTTCACCGGGGCATCAGGACTTCTCCTCCGCACATGCCCGAACCACCTCAGCCTCGCTTCTCGCATCTTCTCATCCACCGGGGCTACCCCCACGTTCTCTCGAATAACTTCATTCTTAATCTTATCTAACCTGGTGAGCCCGCACATCCACCTAAGCATCCTCGTCTCTGCAACTTTCATTCTCTGAATATGAGAGTTCTTCACGGGCCAGCACTCCGCCCCATACAACACTGCAGGTCTAACCACAGCTCTATAAAATTTCCCCTTGAGTTTATGTGGAACTTTCTTGTCACACATGACTCCTGATGCAAGACTCCACTTTGACCACCCCGCTCCTATACGATGAGTGACGTCCCCGTCAATCTCTCCGTCCCCCTGAATCACCGACCCAAGATATCTGGCAATGTCCCTCTTGGCGATGACCTGAGATCCAATCACCACGTCCCTGCCTATTTCGCTCGGCTCGGCGCTAAACTTGCACTCCAGGTACTCTGTCTTAAATCTGCTTATTTTGAAACCTTTAGACTCGAGAGTTTGTCTCCATACCTCTAACCTCTCAGTAACACCGACCCTCGTCTCATCTATAAAGACTATGTCATCAGCAAATAGCATACACCAAGGCACATCCTCTTGAATATGTCGGGTTAGAGCATCCATCACCAAGACAAACAAGAGAGGGCTAAGCGCCGATCATTGATGGAGCCCCATAACCACTGGAAAATGGTCTTGAGTCGCCACCCACCGTCCTAACCCTAGTCTTAGCTCCATCGTACATGTCCTTGATTACTCTGATGTAGGCTTCCGGCACGCTCTTCGCCTCCAAGCACCTCACTTGGGACCTTGTCATACGCCTTCTCCAAGTCGATAAGCACCATGTGTAGGTCCTTCTTCTTATCCCTGAACTGCTCCACCAGCCGCCTGACAAGGTGGATAGCTTCTGTAGTGGAGCAACCCGGCATGAAACCGAACTGGTTCCCAGATATAGATGTCATCTCCCTCACCCTCGCCTCGATCACCCGCTCCCATACCTTCATGGTGTGACTTATTAATTTTATACCCCTATAGTTGTTGCAGCACTGGATGTCCCCTTTGTTCTTGTACAAGGGCACCACAGTACTCCACCTCCACTCATCCGGCATCCTCTTGGTCCTGAAGATCGCATTGAACAACCTGGAGAGCCACTCTACTCCTGACCTACCCATGCACTTCCAGAACTCCACCGGGATCTCGTCAGGCCTGGTCGCTCGACCCCTACTCATCCTACACAAAGCCCCATGACCTCCTCCGCCCTAATGCGCCTGCAGTACCCAAGGTCTCTATGTTGCTCTGAATGCCCCAACTCCCCTAGCTCTAAGTTACGATCCCCCTCCTCTTAAGTAAGTCACGAAAGTACACCTGCCACCTCTGCTTGACTTGAGACTCCCCCATCACAACTCCACAAAATTTAATATATTAGATATATGTTATAAGATCAGAGCATCATTAAATTGAATAAAATAATAACTACTGTAAGTGGGGAAGTAAAGTAATGATTCTAATGAAGCTTCCATTGAGCTGCCCAACGCACAAAAAGCTTTGAGATTTGGGTCCCATTTTAGTTATTTTTAGAAGACGGGGGAATGTGGCTCAGAGGCCTTCGGAAAATGAGAGAGTTAGGGTCAAGTGACTTGGCAGCTGACATGGCAGCTAATATGGAGAAAATTGAGGGGGTCAGCTGCCACGGTGGAGATCCGTTAGGGTTAGGGAAAATTTTTAAAAGTTGATTAACGGTAGCAATAGATTTGGACGAAAAGTATAATGGTGACACAAGTAAACAATATACCATAGTAGAGGAACAATTTTGGACCTTTTCCCAAGAAAGAAACCACAACAATAATATATCTCTATGACTCTATCTTCAACTTGAGCAATTTATATTTTTACTAAATCATCACAAGCAAAAGCTGGATTTCCATTGGATCCTCTAGCGTAAGCCTAAGAAGGAGTACAAAGTTATTGTCTTTCTTTATAGCCCATGAGCAATGTATCGCTGCCACTCTCTGGCAGAGAAGAGAGAACGAGAATGGAACCAGGTAGAAAGAAAATGGAGTTTCGGTTTTTAATAAGGGAAGGGTCTTTTGGGAATTACAAAAATATGCAAGGGACAATACAGTAAATGATTTGGTCAAACCCAAGTAGCTTTTAATCTGATAAGCAATAAGTTAGATATCTCCAACTTATGGCTTTTGGCCTTTTAAAGCACTAGTTAACTTATTTTAAACAATTTTCGCCATTGCCAAACCCGGGAAAAAAGCTAAAAAGAGCTTAAAAGTCAATCCAACACCCTCTAAATGCACCCAGAAGGATTAAATTGCAATTGTATTCCGAAAAAAAAACATGGCAAAGGACACACATAGATTGCATTTAAGGCTCAAAACATTGCATTACTTGTACAAGTGTACACTGTAACTATGTATTCATTCAATCAATTAAACATGTATAAGAGGAAAATTCACACTGTAGAACTTATTATGAAGCTATAATGATAGATAAGGAGGTAAACCTGTAAGGTAGAAAAGACTGACATGGTCTTTAGAAAATCTAGTGAGATAAACAACAAGCTAGATTAAAACAGACTATGCATACCAGGTTAAAATCAATACAACTCCATGGTAATCTGGTAGTCTAAACATAAAAGAAAACTGTGAAACGGTACAATGATAAAGTTGGAAAGATGAATTCAGAAAATGCAACTGGGATTCATGAAAGGACTAAAATTTTACTATGTTTGGACACAGTCCCTAAATTCTAAACCTGAGTGGCATTCTGAATTTCCTTTTCTTTCCGGGCTTCCAGTTATCACATGCATTAATCTCTCAGTAATAGGATCTAGTAATGAAAATTTTTCCACAGTATAGTTGCTTACATCTTATCACTGACATCCTCCAACAGGTTCATCAATTTCTTGGCTAATTGCTGCCTGCGATATTCAGGAGCCACAGTTACTGCAGTGACATGGCCATGCCAAGATTCACCTTGTCCTTCAACTTTTCCCATAACTGCACATATAAACTAGACATTAGTTACCTTATTAAAAAAAGACATTAGCGAATCACTATCCAATAAAAAAACTAGACATTTTTTAAAGAGACAAATGTTCCATGTGCGTTATTTTAGGAAACACAGATGACAAAATCTTGTTCTAGTCTACAAGAACCAGACTGCACCAGACAGTAGCCAAACTAAGACCAAACTACATAATCGGCACTCTAGCTGCTGTCACAAATGTTTCAGTCTACAACATTTTAAAGACACCAGTAACAACTTGTAAATGAATCCCCTTTTTTTTAATGGTACCTATTGTAAATGAATCCTTTTCACCAAATGAAGCCCAAGAGAATGGTTACTTGCACCTATACTAACCCTAGAACCTTTTACTTGAAATTTTGTGAGGAAAAGCAAAATAATTTTATGTGTCTATGGGGATACAATTATAGAATCCACCTAAAGCTGCACAAATAATGTACTTTCTGATCCAAGCAGCCAATGCTCAGATCAGTACTCCTTACTACTAATTTTAGAATGATATAGCATTAACGAAGATGAAGCCTGCTAATCTAACCCTTGTTACTTTCTGAATGTCGCCATATTGGAAAGTCCTAAGATGACATATAATAATCAGTCAAGTACAAGGCAATCTAACAACATAAGGACTAGAGAATATGGTAGACACCATCATCTACTCTGATCTAAATGACAAGATTTCATAATTACACGCAATAAAATTCAAATATTGAGAAGAAAAGTTATGCAAATTTAAATGCACCAGAATCTTATAGAACCATCTAAAAGATGAGTTAAGTAAGCACTTAGTCATTATTGAAGTAGAACGATTCTCAATAAATAAATAAATAAGGATTGAATTTCATTGTTTAATCATGAACTATTTTGCTCTTTCCTTGATAACGGCAGTGTTTAGGTTAGCTTGCACACGCCTCAATTATTGCAGAGGGTACCTATTACTTCCCACCAACATAGATACCGGGTAATTTTGCTCATCAAGGCCTAGAATAAGGATATCCCAATGCACAAAGCATCTCGCGTCCATACGGGATAGGAGGAAGGGCCGCACCACAAGATTGTGTGTTGTAGGATGCCTAACCTAATGCAAGGATAAGGTTGATTCCATATCTTGAACCCGTGACCTATAGGTCACACGAAGATAACTTTACCGTTGCTCCAAGGATCTCTTTCCCACCAGGGCCTAGACAAATCAATAGAAATTACTTATGCCTCTTGCCTCTATTGAGATTTGAACTTTGGTCTCCCATGACTTTCACCTATGTCATTAACCATTAAACCACACCTTCGGACTTCTTAAATCATGAACTATAAATGAGAGCTCTGGGTATAAAGGTATAACGGACAGTCTGGTGCACTAAGCTCTCTCGATGCGTGAGGTACGGGAAAGGGCACAAGGGTCTATTGTACGCAGCCTTACCCTGCATTTCTGCAAGAGGCTATTTCCACTGCTCGAACTCGTCACCTCCTGGTCACATGACAACAACTTTACTAGTTACGCCACGGCTCCCCTTCAGCTTTGGATATATTACTTTTAATGCTTGCAACTCGTCTTGATCTTCAAACATTTTCTATATTCCTAAAAGAATCTACTCTCCTACTAATGTCGCTCCTACCTACCACAAAAGAATTATTTCAACGCCATTGATAGTATCTAATTTACCCAATCGGTGTAAATTAAATAAGCATCATTTGCCAACTTAAAACCATCCTTAAAAAGCTATGAATTTCAAAATCTACAGTAGAAGGACTCACTGTATCCCATGATTTTGCCACCAGGAGCTTCTGCGACATGGAAATAGTCCGGCCATCTTGCCATGTATGTCATGTAAAATGACATGTTGAACTACACCACAAGTTAAAAACTTATTTCAAATTCTAACAAAAGCACTAAAAACATGTTAAAACTCATTCAAATTTTACAAGGTACTAATAATCATGTTAAAGCTCGTTTCAAAATCTGAAAAAGGAACCAAAAGCATGTTAAAGCTCGTTCAAAGTTGACAAGGTACTATAAATCATGTTAAACCGCGTTTTAGTAAAATTCTAAAGGCACGAAAATTCATGTAAAAACTAGTTTCAAAATCCAAAAGTCCACAAAATACCTTAAAACTCGTTTCAAATCCTGAAAACACTAAAAAAAAATCATGCAGTTTTCGCTTGGAATAAGAACACGAAATTTAGCAAAAAAAAACGAAAAAATAAACAGGAGAAAAGAGAGCAAAATGATTTACAGTTTCAGTAAGATGATCTAGATTGACTGAGGCGAAGCGGAGAAGGTCATTGCAGCTAAATCTACGAATCGTCGTCATCCTTTCTCTCTCTTCTTTCCTTTTCTCGCTCACTCTGCTCAACTGTGTGGTATGTACGGGCGATAATGGATGCCGAGGCCTTTTGTGTTTTAGATGGGAACATCACGGCCCAAAGACCTTGCACCCGACCCGAAAAGGAAAAGCTCACGCCGATTACTGATTAGTTAAGGATATATACTTCAAAATTATGTATATTATATATACAGCAAATGTAATTATTTTCTTAGTAATTATAATTTAACTTATAATAATTTCCATATTTATTAGTTTACGAATTAATACTTATCGTAAATTTAATTATTACCCCCCCCCCCCACAGAGAGTGTATGGGTCAGAATATGATAATATATTAATTACAAAACTAGTCCTATACTTAATAATCTACAATTGGTAAGTGGTACGCCCACTCTAAATGAATGACAGTTGACTACCATATGGTCTAATCGACAGGGCTACGGCCCTTCCACACTCCAGAGGCGAAACCTCAGCATGGTCACAGCCATTTATCGTCAGCTCACGAAACTCACAGCTATAAATATCCAGAGAGAGAACCCTAAGAGGGAGCTTCTTCTTCGACATTATTCATGAGAGAGAAATATGGTACAGTACATTGTAATGTTCTGAACCTCTTCAAGGAGAGGCAGACCAAATCACTACAGTCAATAAAATCTCCTTATATATTTTCCATGTCGACGCCCCCTTTTTCCCTCCTAAAAGAAGCGAAATCGGGTTTACGACATTATGAACAAAATAAATCTTATTCCTTTATGGGAATTGGATTATGGAGTTTGAAGAGTATTCACCTAATGATTATAGTGCATTAGGATACTTTTAAGAAGAAGAAGATGAAGATTTTGAATGAAAACCAGAGTTCGGATAAGGGCTTGAAATTATCTCGAGGGGAAGGTGTTAGGCACACCTCAAGATCCACTAGTGTGGTTCCCGGACTTGCTTAGATGTGACTTTAAGTAGCACAGAAATAGACAAGCAAGAATACAAAACTAATGGGCAATATTGAAAGAAGAATAGTATAAGTAAAAGGGGAATTTTTTTTTTTTTGGAGAAAGTAATTAGACAATATAAAGGTAAGGGGGTCCTAAGTTTAACTATAACATGGATCATTTGATAAAATAGCCCACACATATTCCCAAAGAGGGGTCACTTTATGATATTATCGCATCGTCATCATCTCTATATTTTACCCTCAATTGGTTACGAATGCTTATTGCGTGCTATTACCCATCCCATCCTACAGATCCTAGAGGGCATTTAGAATCGCTATTCCTATGAGGTATGAACTAGGTGGAACCCTTAAGTTTAAAGGTTAAAATACTAGGCGACATACAAAAACAAATAGGACTACATATAATGGAATCATGTAAGCATGTAAAGGCTTAAATATCTCTCCATGAACAAACACGTATTTAGCACGTCTCAAACACATTTAAGGTTTAAGAAAGGGAGAATTTTTAAAAGCTGGAGCATAAGTTTAAAAACAGAAGCTAGAGAATTTGTGGGAAGGAGTCGTAAAAAAGCGTTCAGAACTTGAAAAAGACAGTAGCAATTTAGGAATTTGAAAACATTCATGGAACATATAGTAAAGGTAGTTTTTGGACAGATAGTATTTTTAAGACTGCAGAAGTGTAAAGAAAAGCAATAAATCATATTAACTTAGAACTATAGTTTGGAAAATTGCAGAGTTTACAGTATTCAGATAGTTCTTTAGGAAAATAGTAGTCCAGTAATGATCTGGGGAAAGAGAAGTAATTCAGTAAAAGTAATTGTCCAAGCGATAAAAAAATAGGCAGAAGTTTTTGTATAAAAATCAGGGGGCTTCAGGGACGAACAAATTCGGACAGAAGTGGAATAATTTAAATACGATTTAAGGCTATTAATCAATTTCTTATCCGGCATAAGGCTTGCCTTGGCGTTATTTAAACCGTAAAATAAGGTGGACATGGATATTAGTTTCCAATTTTAAAAGGAGTTTATTAACCGGTTTTACCAAATTAGCAAAGTATTCAACAATTGTAAGCAAAAGCCTTAAGTGCAGGATATCTAATGCACATAAAAAGTCCTAAAACATGGTATCTAAATGTAACGGTAATGACATTGATTATTAACTAATTGTGATTATGAAAATGTAAAGAATAACAGACTGAGAAAGAGAGACCTATGAACAAGATTTTTACATGTAAGATGCATGTCCTAAAACATGGTGTCTATTGCACAAATAAGTAAGTAAAGACTTATGAACATATTTTTTACCCATTCCCTTAACTAAGCGTGCATAACCTTCCCCAAATTTATTATATACCCCATTATTCTTTACAAATTATTACAGCCCAAATAATTAAAATACAACAGTGATTAAAAATAAGCTACTCTATAGGGAGCCTACAGCCAGGCCCAAATTCTCCAACCTCACTTCCTTCGAGTTTCACAGCCTTTACCAAGGTTTGGGTGTGGCATAGTTCCCTAAGGGTTCATTCTAACCCCTGGCGGATACCAAGCACCCAGAATGTATCATTATTGACAAGTGTAAGTTGGAAGTGCCAACCTTGTGCATCAAAGTTCAATGGGTGCTCAAGGCTCCCAAGGCAATGCTTACACTAAGGGGGCAAAACCTAAGTTTTAAGAGTAGTAACATTATGATAGAGTTGAAAGAGTTGAAAATAGATGAGAGACAATTTGAAAGGAAAACAGCAAGAAGAGTTGAAAGAATTCCTTTTGAAATTCATTTGGACTGACCAGTTTCAAAACGAGAGAATCACACAAGCATGGGTAAAGGGAAAGGGAACAAATAAGCAAAGAAACCATTCACATTGACAACACATCAAAGAAAAGCAATCAAACGTGGTTACAGATAAGGAGTCCAGTTTTTACTGCACCAAACTCCAAATATAATTATCCTCAGGAAGAGGTTTCAAGACTATTAAGTAACCAAGCAGGCCTGAATACATGCTAGTAGTGGATAGAAATGAAAAAAACATACATTGAGACAAAGAAAGGGGGGTAATGAACATGCTAAGTCAAGCTAGGCAAACTAATAAGTACATGCTAGTGGCAATGAGAACAACAGAAACATAAGTAAAAACACACAAGAAACGTGAGGAAGTGCAGAACTAATAGAAGCATGTTGTTTTTGAGACTGTAACTTAAAGAGGTGACATACCAGTTGCTGATAATAGAAATAATAGCAATGAGCAATAGTGCACAAAGGAGAGCAAAGTGTAGAGAGTGAGAGCAGCATTGTGTAGAGAAGCAGGCAGCAGGCAAACCCAAGTAAATAATGAAGTAGAACCCCAATAGTAGAAATAAACAACCAAGATTACTCAATATTGGCTTTCAGACAATTGAGTGTTCAATAGGAGAATGAGAGAGTTTGTATAGGAACAATAGAGAAAGAGAGAGAACGGAGTGTTATTGAAAGAGAGTTCAGAGAGATTGCAATGTGTTGGTGTGTTCTAAGTGAGAAAGGAAGAGCAGTACTTATAGTTTTTCGAAAAATAGTAGAGAATAGGGTAATGAGTATATAATTATAGAAACAGTACCAAATTGAATCAATCACAAGTCCTAATTCAACTAAATCAGGGACTCATGATTTGAATAGGAGTATAGGCTACCAAGTAAGGGAATAATAAATCTGATGACTGATTATACCATAACAAAAGTAGTAAGCATGCTGCATGTAATAAAGTCTAGGTACACAATGCTTCAAGCAAGGAAAAATATATGCGGGATAGCCAAAATATATTTAAGTGCACAGTTATGGTAACCTTATAAATTAACCATGAAAATCAATCAAAGAATCATGGGCAAGACAAAAATAAGAGAGAATCGGTCCCAAACATAGAGAGCAATATCATAAGTAAGGAAATAATTTGAAAAGTCAGTGTAAGAACACCTACAAATTTGGGATTCAAAAATATGCTCGGAATTAACAAAATATTTAGTAAAAAAAGGCATTCAAATTCATTTAGGCACAACAATCACAAAACTGAGAACCCTAAGCAAGAAATTACATAAAACAATGGGGAGTCGGAACCCTAGAAGAGATTTAAGACATGGAACTTAGAAAACAAAAGGTTTCAAGCACATAGCATGGGAGTAATCACATAATACCCAAAAGAAACAGAAGTATAATGATTAAAAAGTGTCAGAAACCCTAGTTTTAAAAAAGGGAAGAGGAATGTTTGAAAACTTGAATTAGTTAAAGATATTGAGTAAAAAGTAGTGTAGAACACAAAGATTAAACTGAAAATTGTTTAAAAGAACAAAGATTAAAGAGATTTAGGCAAAAATTAGGGTTTGCAAAATAAATTAGGGAAATGAGAAACCTGGTCGTGAAACTCATTAATAATTCCATATATGGCATCATCGGACAAAAACCCACCGGAGGAAGGCCAGCAATGGACCCAGGCAATGCTTTCAGCGATCGTCTTTCATGACGGAAGTTTTTGGGCTTCGAGCTTTAGAGAGAAACAACGAGATGAGGGTTCCATGGTGACTAGAGATCGAGAAAAGTGAGGGAGGAGTATGGCCGGAAGGGCAACGAGCTTCATCGGAGAAGAAGGAACCAAAAGGCTCTAGAGAGAAGGGAGAGCGTTTGTTAGAGAGAGAGAGACCGTCTGTGTGAATGAGGGATTGGGAGGGGTCGTTTGGATTTAATTAAGGAAATGAGATCTGGGTCGTTGATCTCATTTGATCTACGGCTCAGATTGAACCAGAGGTGGGTCGGGTAAAATCAATGGGTATGCATGTTTGATTTGGGTTAAAACTGGGTTGAAATAGGGGTGCAATTTGGGCTATTTTTAAATGAAATCTGGCCAACTTTTAAATAGCCAATTTCTCCCAATTTATTTTATAAAATAGCTAAAATAATTTAAAAAGAAAATTGAAAATATAGAACTAATTAATAACATATAAATATCAATCTAAAAATATAAAAAAAATAATTTTATAGCTATAAGACATAGTTAATTGCAAAATATGCCATAATTGCAATTTCATGCCATTATCTCTAAAAATTTCAAATAAATTTGTAAAAAATGCGCAAAAATTAAATAAATTATAGTTTGTTGCAAATATGAGAGTGAAACAACTATTAACTAAAAATGACAATTTGGAAATAATTTTGGCTTTTGTACTGTCAAAATAAGCAGTAAATTGATTTTTAAAAATCTTAAAATTTAAAAAATACCAAAATTTCCAGGCGTGCTTATATATGCTTACATATACTATTTTGAAGGTATTTTGGGTGCAAAAATACATAGGAAAAAAATTGAATATCAACAGTTGTCCCTCTTTACCCGAGGAGGATGAAAGAGTTGTCGGGTAAAGATAAGATGGCCAATTTTGACCGGGGTTGCAATTTGTAAAGGATTTTGACCGCGCCCTGGTTTCTAAGCTTCCTACATATCCCTGGTTTTACAGGAATCAGGCCATATGTAGTTCAGGAACCATTGGCGGAATATGCCGATGGAAATTTGAAATAACGGACGCGATGGTTAGATTTGAAAGGGGTTTGTAGGTTGCGAACTGCGGAGAACTGGAGCGGGATAGCTCCTGCTGAGACGACCATGAACTAACCGAAACACATGCAAATGGGCAATGCGCATACATATTGCATAATTTAAACGTGATGCAAGTTCCCATTGGACCATGGATGTTTGTCCTTGGACGGTTAGGATGATGTCCTCAGACTATGATGTCCTGGGCCATGAAAAGCATAAAAGTAAAGGTTAGCAGGCCATGGAATGATGTTCTAGGGCTATGCAGATGGTGCCTTCGAACTATGCCTTTGAACGAGTTGGCGATCTTTCAGCCTATGAGAAAGTGGTAATCTTTCAGCCAAATGAATGCAAAGGGTAGCAATCTTTCAGCCCGAGCGAGTAATTAAAACAGATGGCGATATTTCAACCAGATGAGAATTTCAAATGCAGGTGGCTATGTTTCAACCAGTCGAAGAATAAAGTGGCGATATTTCAGCCATGCAGGGGCGGAGACAATGCTGAGTCTAGAAAGGTAGATGATAGCCTTATACAATGTGGAGGTAGAGCTTAACCTCGGAAGGAAGAAAATAGCCTAATGCAAAATGCAGATGGAGACAGAGCTTAGTCTCGAAAGGCAGATAACAGCCTTATGCAATGTGGAGGCAGAGCTTAGCCTCGGAAGGCAAAAAATAACCTTATGCAAAATGCAGATGGAGACAGAGCTTAGTCTCGAAAGGCAGATAGGAGTCTTATGCAATGCAGGAATGTAAAAGAGCGAAGAGTAATCGGTTTTCTTAGCTTGGTAGACGATTTTTGTGAGATTAAGACTGCTGGGAAGTGCAGATAGTGACCATATGAGGGTTTCGATCCTGAAAAATGAGTGTGCTTTGATCCGTGACCTGAATTCATGCATCCAAAGAAAAATTGTGAGTTCTGTAGGGGGGAGGTTAGTTCGTGTCTTCTATCTTTTGGCGTCATGCATCACGGGGGTAGCGTTGCTAAATGACGGTACTGCAAATGATTTTTATCCATGACTTAGTAAATATAATGCAAGTACGTATATATATACATATATATATATATATATATATATATATATATATATATATATATATGCTTTTATTTTAGATGAACCAACGAACTGCAACGTGGTTCAAGACACGACGACCTTGCTTTCTTCAAAATTTTGAGGGTCCTCCTCAAAATTCTGCCCCAATTTACTGGGTTGGTGCTACTGGCGGATGTGTTGAACAACTGAATGCGGAACAAATCAAAAATTTTGAGGGTCCTCCTAGAAATTTTGTCGCAGTATACTTGGTCGGCGCTGATGAAGAGACCAAAAACTTACTTCAGAATTTTGAGGGTCCTCCTCAAAATTCTGCCCCAGTTCCAAAGCGGGGGGGGGGGGGGGGAATAGAAATTTTATTGAAATGTGACTGAACCCATAGGGCTGCCTACGTATCCCCTCTTAAACAGGAATCAGGTCAGGCGTAGTTCAAATTACATCATAAAAGAAAACATGTGATCAAATGTAGTATCTCTTCACTGCGTCTGAGTTGATAGGCTTCGGCCAAATTTCTCCGTCCATTTCTACAAGAATAAGGGCTCCTCCAGTTAAAACCCGGTGAACCATGTATGCACCCTGCTAGTTTGGAGAGAATTTCCCTTTGGCTTCATCTTGATGTGTAAATATTTTCTTTAGCACCAGCTGCCCTGGTGTAAACTTCCTTAGTCTAACTCTCTTGTTGAAGGCAATAGACTTTTTGTTCTGATATAATTGACATTGACAGATAACATTCATTCTCTTCCTGTCGATGAGGTCTAACTGCTCGTAGCGACTTTTAACTCATTCTGCATCATCTAATTCTGCTTCTTGTATGACCCTTTAGGATGGAATTTCTACTTCAGTGGGAATGACCGCCTCTGTTCCATAAACCAATATATAACGAGTGGCCCCGGTTGATATGCGGACCGTGGTGCGGTAACCAATAAAGCGAACGAAAATTTCTCATGCCACTGCTTGTGCTTTTCAATCATTTTCCTTAATATCTTCTTGATGTTCTTATTGGCTGCTTCTACAACTCCATTCATCTGAGGTCTGTAAGTCGTAGAGTTCTTATGTCTGATCTTGAATGTTTCACATATTGCTTTCATCAGGTCGTTGTTGAGGTTAGAGCCGTTGTCGATGATGATTGATTCTGGAACCCCATACCGGCAAAGCATACGATCTCAGACGAAATCTGCAACTACCTTCTTGGTGACTGCCTTGTATGATGCTGCTACAACCCATTTGGTAAAGTAGTCAACTGCCACTAGGATGAACCTGTGCCCATTTGACGCGGCTGGTTCAATTAGTCCAACGACGTCCATACCCCAAGGGGTGAACGACCATGGTGAGCTTGTCGCAGTAAGCTCGTTTGGAGAAACCTTTATCATATCTGCATGTACTTGACATCGGTGGCATTTTCGAACGTACTAAATGCAGTCCGTCTCCATAGTCATCCAAAAATAACCTGCTCGAAGTATCTTCTTTGCCAAAATGAAACCATTCATATGTGGTCCACAAGTCCCTGCGTGCACTTCCTCCAATAGTCTGGTTGCTTGTTTTGCCTCGACGCACCTTAATAGTCCAGAATCAGGAGTCCTCATATATAGGATTCCTCCGCTGTGGAAGAAATTATTGGACAATCTCTGAAGTGTTCGTTTCTGAGTAGCATTGGCAAGCTCTGGGTACTCTCCTGTTGTCAAATATTCCCTGATATCGTGGAACCAAGGTTTCCTGTCGGTTCTTCCTCGACGTGAGCATAATAAGCTGGCTGGTCGTGAATCTTGACCAGCATGGGATCAATAAAGTTTGTATCTGGATGCTGGATCATGGATGATAAAGTGGCTAAAGCATCGGCGAGCTCATTCTGTGTTCTGGGAACATGTTGGAACTCCGTCTTTCTGAATCTTTTCCTCAACTCCTGCACATGGTGTAGATAGGGGAGTATCTTGGAATTCTTGGTTGCCCATTCTTCTCGAACCTGATGTATGAGTAGGTCGGAATGTTCGATCACTAGAAGTTCCTGAATGTTCATGTCAGTGGCCAGCTTGAGCCCTAAGATGCAGGCTTCGTACTCGGCCATATTGTTGGTACATGGGAATCTGACCTTGGCGGACACCGGGTAATGCTGAACAGTTTCTGATACCAAAACCTCTCCTATACCCACTCCTTTGAAGTTTGTGGGTCTTTCAAAAAACATCCTCCAACTGTCATAGGATTTTGCAATATCTTCTCCTATGAAGGCTATCTCTTCATCAGGAAAATACGTTGTAAGGTTTCGTATTCTCCTCCTATAGGATTCTAGGTGAGGTGATCCGCCAGGGATTGTCCTTTGACCGCCTTCTAGGTAACATAAATGATGTCAAATTCACTTAATAGAATCTTCCACTTGACGAGCTTGCCAGTAGGCATGGGCTTCTGGAAAATATACTTTAATGGATCCATCCTGGATATGAGATGAGTGGTGTAAGTGTAGAAATAATGCCTCAATTTTTGAGCTACCCTGGTTAAAGCACAACAAGTGCGCTCTAATAAGGAATACCGAGTCTCGTAAGGGGTAAACTTCTTGCTGAGGTAGTAGATGGCCTGCTCCTTCCTCCCTGTTTTGTTATGTTGCCCCAAAACACAACCAAATTCCCCATACAATACTGCAAGATAAAGCAACAGAGGTTTCCCTGGCTCGGTGGAACCAGGACTGGTGGCGTTGACAAGTATTCCTTGATTCTGTCGAAGGCTTTTTGACAATCATCAGTCCACTTAGTGGCGGCATCTTTCTTTAGCATCTTGAGGATAGGTTCACAAATAACAGTGGACTGAGCTATGAATCGGCTGATATAGTTGAGCCTCCCCAGAAAACTCATTACCTCTTTCTTGTTCTTTGGTGGTGGAAACTCTTGAATGGCCTTGACCTTTGATGGATCCAACTCTATACCCCGGCGACTCACAATGAAACACAATAATTTTCCGTGTGGGACCCCAAACGCACACTTGGCGGGGTTCATTTTCAAGTTGTATCTCCTCAGTCTGTTGAAGAATTTTCTGAAATCTTCCATGTGATCTGCAGCTTTTCTGGATTTAATGATGACGTCGTCCACATATACCTCAATCTCCTTGTGTATCATATCATGAAAGATTGTGGTCATGGCGCTCATGTAGGTAGAACCAGCATTCTTCAAACCGAAAGGCATCATTCTGTAACAGTACATTCCCCACGGTGTGATGAATGTCGTTTTCTCTGCATCCTCTTCGTCTATCTATAAATGATGGCACCCAGCGAAACAATCTACGAACGACTGCAGCTCATGTTTGGTTCAGTTATCAATCAATATGTGTATATTTAGCAAAGGAAAGTCGTCTTTAGGACTAGCCCGTTGAGATCCGATAGTCGACACAGACTCGAACCTTCCCATCCTTTTTGGCACCGGTACAACATTGGCTAACCATGTCGGATACTCTACCACTCTGAGAACCCTGGCTTTGACTTGCTTGGTGACTTCTTCTTCGATTTTTAAATTCATGTTTGGCTTGAATTTTCTGAGTTTCTGCTTGATTGGTGGGATGTCGGATCTGTCGGCAACTTGTGAGCCATAATGGACGTGTTGAGGCCGGTCATATCATCATACGACCAGGCGAATATGCCCTCATACTCTTTAAAAAAACCATATGTATTCTTATTTTTCTGACGGTGACAAGTGTACGCTGATTCGTGTTTCCTTGGCATTTTCTACGTCTCCCAAATTAATGACCTCAGTTTCATCTAAATTGGACTTAGGTCTATTCACAAATTTTTTACCTTTCTAACAACCTCTTCTGGTATTTCATCCTCTTCTGAATCTATGTCCGTTTGTCGCATTGTCTGGTTGCAAGTTATAGTCGTCGGTTCATCATCAAGATATGTAATAGTAATGCTGTGTAAAATAAAGTAAATGGTAGAGAAAATAAATGAGAGCGAAATATAAATATAAAATTGGAAAATGCATTTGATTAAATTCATAATTGTTTGAAACATCGAGCTCTTTTCGAAAGTAAAAACAATGCTGAAAAGTAAAAATCAACTAAAAGTAAAGTGTGAATGCATATGTGTCATTTAGCCTTGCTACCCCGAGGCTCTACGGGCACTGGTGGTCCTGATTGACCAAGTGGTGAGGTTTTCTCCCCGGTTCATAGCTTGAATGGAAGGGCCTTCCTCCACTTCCTCCTCGAAGGTAACACAACAATCCATATCATCCTCCAGAAACTGGTTCTTCATGGCTGCTAGCGTCTCATCTTCCTCTGATATGACATCAGCGGGCTGAAAGGTCTGCTCTATCTGGGGTAGAGGGTGCTCCAGTGGGTAGTAGGGACCGTGCCATGGTGGCGACCAGTGCTGGAACTCCTCCCAGGTGTATTCATAACCTAGACCAAAAGTGGTTCCATGTTTCTTCAACTGGATGGGCTTGGTGATACCCTGGAGATTCTTGCCAAGACCGTTTCCGGGCTCGTATCTACTCCAATTCAGAATGCTCTCGATTTTGGTATCCCACCACTTATTCTTGTCTATGGCATTTACTCGCTCGATGTGATGGTATGTTTCTCCACCTATTCTCCTTCTTCCTCCAATCATCGGGATAGCCTGGCGACTGTATATGGGGTTGCTACCGTCGCCATGGATGATTACTTCTTAATGATTCCACACAAATTTCACAACTTGATGCAATGTTGACACCACATCTCCAGCGGCGTGGATCCAGGTTCGTCCTAGCAATAAGTTGTAGGATGCTAGTACGTCAATGACTTGGAACTCGACGTCGAACCAGGTGGGTTCCATTTGCAGGCATAAGCTAAATTCCCCAATGGTGGCCCTCTAAGATCCGTCAAAAGCCTTGACACTGATATCCCCGTCCTTTATCTCGTGCAATCCCTTGCCCAATGTCCTGAGGGTGACCAACGGACAATTGTTGAGGCTGGATCCCCCGTCGACTAGAATCCCGGTGATAAAGTGATCCTCACATTGCGTAGTGATGTGTAATGCTTTGTTGTGACCAAGACCTTTCGGTGGTAATTCATCTTTGTGGAAGGTGATCTTATGTTTTTCCAGTATCTGTCCCACCATGTTTGTCATTTCGCCTCCTGTTATGTTGCTGGGAACATACGCTTCACTTAGTATATTCATCAAGGCATTTTTATGTGCCTCGGAGCTTTGTAGGAGGGCCAGAATAGAAATCTGTGCCGGTGTCTTATTTAGTTGCTCAAGGACCGAGTACTCTTTGGCCTGTACCTTTCTCCAGAGGTCATCAGGTCCAGTTTCAACAGCTCTCCCGGAAGTTTGCTTGCTAGGCTCAGCCAAATGTTCCGGGGTGTATACCCTACCTGTCCTGGTCATGCCTTGTGCAGAAATTGCTTCTCCAGTATGTATCTTTCCTTTTCTTCTAGCCTCAGCGGTGTAATCCTAAGGTATAGAATTTGTTTGGAATGGGGTCTTGTTTGTCATGGAGACCGGAATAGGTCCCTTGGGAGGCAACACAACAACTTCAAACGGTGTATGTGGTTTTGGAACTCCGAACTTAACCTCAATTGGTTTTGGCATCTTTGCAGAAGTACTTCAAACTCGAGTGGCATGGATACATTTACCGCGTCGCCCTCAGAGGGATGAATCTGGACGACAATGGGATTGAGAGTAACCGTTGACTTTTTAGGCTCATCTCCTTCAGCTATCAAACCGATTGACCCATTGGGGTCCCAATCATCTTCGATCTCAATCATGTGGATGTCTCCACCCTTGTGGTCAGGCTGAGGGTTGTTGCGGACATTAGGAGCGGGCTCCTTTGCTATTATGATCTTATTGTCAATCAGATTCTAAATCTTGTCTTTTAACGAGCGACACTTGTCAATGGTATGACCCTTCATGCCGGAATGGTATGCGCAAGTCTTGTTTGGGTTGATCCATTGGGAAGGGTTTTCTGAAGTTACGGCTAGGATAGGGGTAACGTACCCTGCTGCTTTGAGTTTCTCATATAATTGGTCAATCAACTCGGCTATGCCAGTGTATTGTCAAGGAGGTTTGAGGTCGAAGTTTGGTCTAGGTCGAGGGAAATTTTGGCGAGTAGGCGGTGATGGGTAGTGAGAAGGTTGGGAGTTATATGCTTGGTATACGGGTGCAGATTGGGAATATCTGGGTGAAGTGGGTTGATATGTGGTGGTGGAGGTGATTGGTAAGCAGGTGAAATTTGGTAAGTGGGTGATGGTGCTTGGTAATTTAGGACAGGCTGATACGTGACTGGAGCTGAGGGATAGGTTTGGTACTTCATGGGAGAGTTGTTTCTTTGCGCAGCCATTACGGAATTTACATACTTCTTCTTTGTTGAGCCACCAGACTGTAGAGCCTTGTTGGTGGCTTGCAGTGCCTCAAGGTTAGTGACCATATCGTTCTTGATGCCTTCTCATTTCTCCCAATTTGATGATATCGGAGAACTTTTGACCCTCAATTAGCATCAATCTTTCATAGTACTGTGGATCTTGAGCACGTACGAAGAATCTGTTCATTTGTTCTTCATCCAAGGTCGGTCTGACCTTAGCAACTTCCGACTTCCAACGAGTAGCATACTTGCGAGAGGTCTCTGTGGGATTTTTCTTAAGATTTTGAATATAGAACACATATGGTGCGTTCTTAGTGTTGAACCTAAATTGATCCATGAAATCATATGCCACTTTTACCCAACTAGTCCATTTCTTCGCATCCTGGCTAATATACCAGGATAAGGCATCACCCTTCAAGCTCCTCATGAATAGCTTCATACGGATCTTCTCGTCCCTACCGACTCCTACTAGCTTGTCACAGTACATTCTCAAGTGAACCCTGGGATCCCCAGTACCGTTGAACAATTCGAACTTGGGAGGTTTGTACCCCTCCGGGATCTCAACATCTGATTGAACACATAGATCTTTGTCATTCAACCTTAAACACCCTTGTTACCTTCGAAACCCTAAACCCGGTTAGTCAACTTCTTAATCTCAGCGGCCAAATTCTGAATGAGGGAGCTTTTGTCGCCCGACTCGGCTACATTGGTGATTGGCTGACCGTAGTGTGGTGCAGCATCCACAAAGACAGGAGTGTTCTGGTTATCTGTGGTGTTTTGGGGCTCCGGGATAAGCAGTGGAGCATTGTTACATGTGTTGTGGACTTGGGTCTGAGCAGGCTAGGTTGGTGGCGGCGGTGGCGATTTGTTGGCATCAGCAGCAGCAAGAGTGATCGACAGACTTGCCAAGTTTCGTACTTGTTCTAACTCTTCTCGAAACCTCATCAAGTTTGCTCAATGAGCAACATTTTCTTTGGTGATTGAAGCCTCTCTGACTTCTTTTCTAGCATTGGTATCTTCCATTTTGTTCTTGTTCCTGTTTCTGGGAGGACTCGGAGGAGGAGGGGGTGGAGGACCCTTTGATCTTGTGGAGTATGCTAATGGTGCCAGAATGCATGAACTAACCTTTAGGGAAGGGAATAAAAAATAAAAGAAAAAGGTAAAAAGTTAGTAAGGATTCTGATAAATAATTTTGCAATATTTAAACACATTATGCAGGAATATAATTCGTTTCCTAATTTGGGAGCCTCGTTTGTGCCCGAGGTAGGCCTAGCGACAAATAAAATTTGGTTAACTTGTAATTCTAAATGCCTTATATTATTGATAAAAACAAAACGACTAAATGATAAACGAAGTCACTAATGGCCAGGGGCCTTATTACATTAAAGCAGAAAAGTAAAAATCCTAACTACTTGGTCCTAGAAGGACCTTCACCAGACTATGTATTCTTGCCTCCCTCGTACAGCTGCATCAAATCACGCATCCCTAACAGTAGGTAGGCTCGAGCCAGATGTCCCCCTGCGCTTCCCTCAACATTCTGACAATCTTCAATTCTTTTTAAGAACTTCCCTTCCAACTCTACTAGACCTCGCTTCAGATACCCTAGACGGTTGTTGGCATCGACGACCATATCCTTCCACTCGTTGATCAGCTTCTCGTGGGCTTCCTGTATTTCCCGATGTTCATTCTCATATTCTCTCATTCTCTTGAGCAGTTGTTTGTACTTAAATTGCGCTTCAGTTTTCTCGTCAATAATTCTGTGACCATGGATGAACCCTGGGCGACCCAAACCAATGTGATCATCTTCTAACCAACCTGTGTAGTGCATCACACACTCGGCATGATACCTGTCTGGTTCAATAGAATCCTTCCCAAGAACGAGCTTGCAGTGCCACATATGCTGAGCATGACACCTATGCGGGCTATCATCATTTTTAAAGTCGGCCTTGAAGTGACTCATTTTTTCTATCTTGGGTATGATTTGTTTCCTTCCGTCTTGCCTCATCACTCGGAGGGGGACATAAGGATGTGTTCCCCTCAGGCCAATGAGTATGAGGAACGGTTCGTCTCCAGCATGGACAATGAACTCCCCTGTTGGGAACCACTCGAACATCCACTGAATTTGCTCTTCTTTCAGATTCTCAAATAACTCTACCCATCCACTGGTGTCCTCTGGCCGAGCGAATATATTGGGCATGAAGTTCATTCTTTTTGGATGATGAAAAGCGATATGGTCATCCCAATCTCTGCGTATGATTTCCTGTTTGTAGTTGCCTTTCTGAAAGTGTTCTAGGAGCCATAGTTGAAGTAGTAAGTTACAACCCTCGAAATGTAGAGCCCCTTATTGGCACTTTCCCAAGGCTCGATAGATTTCCGCGAGGATCATAGGTACTATGCTGAATGATTGTTCATCGATCTCTTCCATTAATGTCTTGGTAACCACGGCTAGTCTGGTGTGGATCCTAGCCTTCTTCATAGGAAAAATTACCATGCCCAAGAAGCAAAACATAAACACAAACACCCTTTTATGTATGTGCCTTAAAGAGGTAAGGGCAAATTCATCCATGTAGGTGCGATAGGACTTACTGTGGCCGTATCTCTCGTATAGGGAGTCGAATGGTATGTAAGAGTCATTCAATCAAGAAAGGCTGGGATTTTTCTTGAGTCCCATCATATTAAGGAAACCTCTACTTTTGTGCTACGACATGAGTAAACCCGGCGTTTCCCAAGGGATGCCAGCTAGGCCCCCTATTTCTTCTAGCAAAGGGGTCATTTCCAAATCTCCAAAACGGAACACTGATCGGTCACCATCCCAAAAAAAAGTGGCAGCGTTAATGATTTTGTTGTTGGGTTGGATTTGCAAAAGCGAAGGAAAATTCCCTAAGTGCTTACGGATGAGGGCTTGATCACTGCTATGAAGATCCTCCACTAACTCAGCAACCTTGGGTGGATGTTGGATACCATACCGAATCTGGGGACCTCATGCCTCATTTCTGCAAAACAAAGTGTGAGGCACTTAACCCCACCAGACTCGACTATTTAAATCAATAATTAGCAAAAAGCATTCAGTTCTCCAAATAAATGCACATAACATGAATGTGTCCATTTGGGTTTCAGGAAACCCGATGAACTTTGGTTTAGGCTATCTTAATGAGTCATTATGCGGACAACATAACTGACTCGGCCAGGGTTGACCATGATGCATGAACAATTCAATAGAGTAAGGTTTCTATTTTTGAAGTGCTAGACAAGGTACCCTTGAGTGGACAACTCAAGAGGGAAAGGCGCGGAACCGTTGGCTACACCGTTGATCGACTGGTTTTATCGCAAATATGCCTTTTCCACATTTAGGGTGTTTATAATATTGGAAGGGCGCAACCACTCATTGTAAGCATTGCTATAGGATTTTATTTGGCACGAGTGGAATATGATGTTGAGAAATGCAATTACAATAATGAAACAAGTTACATGTATTTTCACGTTCATAAGATAAATGATTACAATGGTTGCTTGAAATTAAAACAGTATTGAAATAATAAAGTGGTAAAGAAAGCAGTTAAAGGAAAGAGAAAACATGAAGAGTCAAGTTAGTAATTGCTATGGAATAATCAAAACAAGAAATAAATGTGATTAAAGTAAACAAGTAAAGTGACAAAAGCAAGTAATGGTAAAAGACTTAAAGAAAATTCCCAGCAGAGTCGCCATGCTGTCGACGCCCTCTTTTTCCCCTCCTAAAATAAGCGAAATCGGGTTTACAATATTATAGAAAAAATAACTCTTATTCCCTTGTGGTAATTGGGTTATGGAGTTTGAAAAGTCGCCACCTAATGATTATAGTGCATTAGGACACTTTTAAGAAGAAGAAGAAGAAGATTTTGAATGAAAACCAGAGTTCGGGTAAGGGCTTGAAATTATCTCGAAGGGAAGGTGTTAGGCACCCCTCAAGATCCACTAATGTGATTTATGGCCTTGCTTAGATGTAACTTTAAGTAGCATAGAAATAGACAAGCAAGAATACAAAACTAATAGGCAATTTTGAAAGAAGAATAGTATAAGTAAAAGGGGAATTTTCTTTTGGGAGAAAGTAATTAGATAAGATAAAGGTAAGGGGGTCCTAGGTTTAACTATAATATGGATCATTTGATACAATATCCCACACATATTCCCAAAGAGTGGTCGCTTCATGATATTATCGCATCGTCATCATCTCCATATTCTACCCTTCCAATCCTATAGAGGTTATTTGAGCGTGTGAATTGGTTACGAATGCCTATTGCGTGCTATTACCTGTCACATACTATATATCCTAGAGGGCATTTAGGATCGTTATTCCTATGAGGTAGGAACTAGGTGGAACCCTTAAGTTTAAAGGTTAAAATGCTAGGCGACATACAAAAACAAATATGACTACATATAATGGAATCATGTAAGCATGTAAAGGCTAAAATATCCCTCCATGAAAAAACACGTATTTAGCTCGTCTCAAACACATTTAAGTTCTAAGGAAGGGAGAATTTTTAAAAGTTGGAGCATAAGTTTAAAAATAGAAGCTAGAGAATTTGCGAAAAGGAGTCGTAAAAAAAATGTTCAGAACTTGAAGATAGTAGCAGTATTAGGAATTTGAAAACATTCGTAGAACATATAGTAAAGGTAGTTTTCGGACAGATAGTATTTTTAAGACTGCAGAAATGTAAAGAAAAGCAATAAATCATATTATCTTAGAATTATAGTTAGGAAAATTGTAGAGTTTACAGTACTCAGATAGTTCTTTAGGAAAATAGTAGTCCAGTTATGGTCAGGGGGCTTCAGGGACGAACAAATTTTGACAGAAGTGGAATAATTTAAATACGACTTAAGGCAATTAATCCATTTTTATCCGGCCTAAGGCTTGCCTGGGCGTTATTTAAACCATAAAAGAAGGTGGACATTCATACTAGTTTTAAAAGGAGTTTATTTACCAGTTTTACCAAATGAGCGAAGTATTAAACAATTGGAAGCAAAAGCCCTAAGTGCAGGATATCTAATGCACACAAAAAGTCCTAAAACATGGTATCTAAATGCAATGGTAATGACATTGATTATCAACTGATTATGATTTTAAAAATGTACATAATAACAGACTGAGAACGAGAGACCTAAGAACAAGATTTCTACATGTTAGATGCATGTCCTAAAAATGGTATCTATTACACAAATAAGTAAGTAAAGCCTTATGAACATGTTTTCTACCCATTACCTTAACTAACCATGCATGACCCTCCCCAAATTCATTATATACCCCATTATTCTTTACAAATTATTACAAACCAAATAATTAAAATACAACAGTGATAAAAAAAGAAGAAGCTACTCCATAGGGAGCCTACAGCCATGCCCAAATTCTCCAACCTCACTTTTTTCGAGTTTCACAGCCTTTAGCAAGGTATGGGTGGGGCAAAGTTCCCTAAGGGTTCGTTTGAACCCCTGGCCAATACCAAGCACCCAAAATGTATCATTATTGAGTAGTGTAAGTGTAGAAGTGCCAGCCTTGTGCATCAAAGTTTAATGGGTGCTCAAGGCTTCCAAGGGAATGCTTACTTTAAGGGGGCAGGACCTAAGTTTTAAGAGTAGTGAGATTGTGATAGAGTTGAAAGAGTTGAAAACAGTTGAGAGACAGTTTGAAAGGAAAACAACAAGAAGAGTTGAAAGAATTCCTTTTGAAATTCATTTGTACTGACCAGTTTCAAAACAAGAGAATCACACAAGCAGGGGTAAAGGGAAGGGAACAAATAAGCAAAAAAAAACCATTCACATGTACAACACATCAAAGAAAAGCAATCAAACATGGCTACAGACAAGTAGTCCACTCCTTACTGCTACAAAATCCAAACATAATTATCCTCCGGAAGAGGTTTCAGGACTGTTAAGTTACCAAGCAAGCCTTAATACATGCTACTAGTGCATAGGAATGAAAAAAACATACATTGAGACAGGGAAAGGGGGGTAGTAAACATTCTAAGTCAAGCTAGGCAAACTAATAAGTATATGCTAGTGGCAATAAGAATAACATAAACATAAGTAAATACACACAAGAAACAGAAGGAAGTGCAGAACTAATAGAAGCATGTTGTTTTGGAGACTGTAAATTAAAGAGGTGACATAACAGTTGCAGATAATAGAAACAATAGCAATGAGCAATAGTACACAAAGGAGAGCAAAGTGTGCAAAGATTGTGCAGAGAGTGAGAGCAGCAGTGTGCAGAGAAGCAGGCAGCAGGCAAACCCAATTAAGTAATGCAGTAGAACCCCAGTAGTAGAAATAAACAGCCAAGATTACTCAATCTAGGCTTTCAGCCGATTGAGTGTTCAATAGGAGAATGAGAGAGTTTGTATAGGAACAATAGAGAAAGAGAGAGCACTAAGTGTTATTGAAAGAGAGTTAAGAGAGATTGCAATGAGTTGGTGTGTGTTGAGTGAGAAAGGAAGAGCAGTACTTATAGTTTTTCGAAAAATAGTAGAGAATAGGGTAAGGAGTATATCATTATAGAAACAGTACCAAATTGAATCAATCACAGGTCCTAATTCAACTAAATCAGGGCCTCATGATTCGAATAGGAGTATAGGCTACCAAGTAAGGAAAGAATAAATCTGATGACTAATTATACCATAACAAAAGCAGTAATCATGCTGCATGTAATAGAGTCTAGGTACACAATGCTTCAAGCAAGGAAAAATATATGCGGGATAGCCAAAAATATATTTAAGTGCACAGTTATGGTAACCATATAAATTAACCATGGAAATCAATCAAAGAATCACGAGCAAGACAAAAATAAGAGAGAATCAGTCCCAAACATAAAGAGCAATCTCATAACTAAGGAAACAATTTGAAAAATCTGTGTAAGAACACCTACAAATTAGGGATTCAAAAAGATACTCAGAATTAAAAGAATATTCAGTAAAGAAAGGCTTTCGAATTTATTTAAGCACAACAATCACAAAAGTAAGAACCCTAAGCAAGAAATTGCATAAAACAGTGGGGAGTCGGAACCCTAGAAGAGATTTAAGACATGGAACTCAATAAACAAAAGGTTTCAAGCACATAGCATGGGAGTAATCACATAATACCCAAAAGAAACAGAAGCATAATGATTAAAAGGGGTCAGAAACCCTAGTTTTTAAAATGGGAAGAGGAATGTTTGAAAACTTAAATTTGTTAAAGATATTGAGTAAAAAGTAGTGTAGAACACAAAGATTAAACTGAAAATTGTTTTAAAGAATAGAGGTTAAAGAGATTTAGGCAAAAATTAGGGTTTGAAAAAAATAATTTTATAGCTATAAGACATAGTTAATTGCAAAATAGGCCATAATTGCAATTTCATGCCATTATCGCTAAAAATTCCAAATAAATTTTTAAAAATGCGCAAAAATTACATAAATTTTTGTTGCTAATATGAGAGTGAAACAAACTATTCACTAAAAATAATAATTTGGAAATAATTTTGGCCTTTTGTACTGTCAAAATAAGCAGTAAATTGATTTTTAAAAATCTTAAAAATTATAGAAAAATACCAAATTTCCAGGCGTGCTTATATGCTTACATATACTATTTTGAAGGTATTTTGAGTTTAAAAATACATAGGAAAAAATTGGGTATCAACATCCCCCTAACTCTGAATGCTTGTTCTTCATATATTTCGCTTGGTCCAATGATTTATTATGACTTACTATGATTTATCCTCATTAATTTTAATGTTTTATGCTTGTAAAGTAAATTGATAAATATTGAGCCAAATAATTTAGCGTGGGGATTTCCTAGCAAGATCGCATAGTTCTTCCCTGGACCAAAAGAAAAGAAACAAAAAAAAAAAAAGACAAGCCAGCTCAGACAAGCCAAAGCGGCGTATCGGACAAAAGGAATTCGAAGGCCATAATGAAAACCCGAATCCTTTGTCTCTCTAACCTCGAACAGTGCACGCAATAAGAAAAAGCCCTTTCTAAGGGTGGATCAATGTAAAACAACCTGCCGCATCCCTGACACGGGATCCAGCCGGAAACTGGCGCAGAAATATCTCAAACTGAGAGTCTCCTCAGAACAACCCACACACCCTGATTAGGAAGACAATGTATGAGCTATACATGTCTCAAACAAAGACCGAGCCTCTACACTCAATACACATGGCATTGGGCCGATCAAATTCATTAAGTTCAACGTCAGTTGAGCTGGTACTCAGGCTAAGCGCCTTCGATATTAAACTCAACGAGTTCGACCTCGCTCGAACAACAAGGCCAAGTGCCTTAGCCATCAAATTTAACAAGTCAACGTTAATTGAGCTGGGACTCAGGCTAAGCGCCTTCGACATTAAACTCAACAAGTTCGACTTCGTTCGAACCACAAGGCTAAGCGCCTTTGACATTAAACTCAACGAGTTCGACCTCGATTGAACTACAAGGCCAAGTGCCTTCGCCATCGAATTCAGTAAGTTCAACTTCAGTTGAACTGGGACTCAATCTAAGTGACTTCGAAATTAAACTCAACGAGTTTGACCTCGCTCGAACCACAAGGCCAAGTGCCTTCGCCATCAAATTTAACAAGTTCAACGTCAGTTGAACTGGGACACAGGCTAAGTGCCTTCGACATTAAACTCAATGAGTTCGACCTCGCTCGAACTACAAGCCAAGTGCCTTCACCAGCGAATTCAGTAAGTTCAACTTCAGTTGAACTGGGACTCAGGCCAAGCACCTTCGCCACTTAATTCCACGGGTTTGACCTCGCTCGAACTACAAGGCCAAGTGCCTTCGCCATCTAATTCACTAAGTTCAACTTCAGTCGAATTGGGACTCAGTCAAGCACATTGGCCACTTAATTCAACGAGTTTGACATCGCTCGGACAATCAGGATAAGCACCTTCGTGATTAAATTCGGCAAGTCTAACCTCAAACGAATCGAGGCACAGGCCAAGAACCCTCGCCACTCAAGTTAGTTCTTCTTATTTGAATTAAGATTCGGACCACGTGCCGTTACCTCCAAGTTAAAGTTCGGCCCGGTCAAAATACAAGGCCACATTATTACCATCACAGCTAGTAGTTCGACCACGTCCAAACTGGGACTAAGGCTAAGTGCCACTATCACTAAACAACGGTTCTGACTCGTTCACACCGAGTCAGAGAAGCAAAATCGTTAATAATCAAACACTAATACGCCACCCCATTTGAGCACAAAGGCGAGTCATCTCTTCGAACACGTGCAAAATAAAGTTCAAAGGGGAAAAAGAGAAGGTACAAAAATAAGTACAAGACAAGCAACGTAAGAGAGAATTTTTTTATTTACAAAGTTGAATGCGGGCCATCCCCACTTACATCCAGCCAAGGTCGGTCAACACAAGAAAAAAAACAACAAGAAACACATGAACATCAAACTGCGAACAGAGCAAAGAAAAATCAATTACAATTTCTTTTTTCACTCGGTGCCATCCGCGCCACTGTCCGCACCATCATCAGCCTCCGGCGAAGCTGCATCAAAACAATAGTCGGCACGGGATTCGCGATCCTTCTGATGCACCACCTCTAAATTAGCTTCGGTCACGGTGCTGGTCTCCCAAAAGTTCTTATAAATATCACGTTGGGCCTCAGTTTAAACCCAGAGCTCACGAGCCTAGCTGGAAGTTGCAGCTTGGTCCCGCAGCCGCTGATTCTCTCCTTCTAAGGTCGCAATCTGATCCGCGCTAACTTAGGCCTCCTACTCGAGAATGTCGTTCCGCTCCTCAAGCCCTGCTTCTCTATTGGCTTCCGTAGCCCTTTCCGACTCTCGCTGAGACTCGTGTACACGAATCACTTCCTCTAACCCTGCAACCCTCGTCGAGGCAGCAATCGCCTGAAGTTTCAAAGTCGTAACTTCAACCTCCAGCACCACCACTTTCCCGTTCCATGCCACAGTAACCTCTTCCACCTTGATCCAGCTCTGCGCCGCCTCCGTATCCATCTCCATCAACTTGCTCTGCAGAGGCCTGCACTCAGCTGCAGCCCTTTTTCCCACCTCAAGCTCCTCATCCTTCCGACGGAGCTGCTCCTCGAGTGCATTTCTGCTGTCAAGTTCATACTGCAACTGCTGTCCTCGCCTCGTCAGCTCCTCACCTAGAGCAAGGTTGTGAGGATCATTCCTCAAACGCTCACGCGTCTCTCGACACCGGTCATGGTAGCGATGATACTTCCCCAGCGTCTGCAAAAAGATCCTCAAGCGAACATTGGCTTGACGGATGCTCTCCACCTCCAATAGGTAAGTCTACAAAACAAAAGCAGCAATCAAAATAATGAATAAAGCTAAGGCTAAGAATAAACAAACCAAAGGCGTATTACATACCCTCAGGCGCATCAAAGCCACTTCATTCATCACCCTGATATCCGAGACGTCCCTCAATGACATATTCTCGATCTTCGAGCATAACAGCTTAAACTGTGTAACCAAGCTATTCCCTTGAAGTAGTAAATTCAGCTCCGTGGGAACCTCGATGAAGCGAGCCTATCCCTCCTCACACACCATTGCATTGGTGAAACCTTCTTCAAACATACGGATGTCGTCGGGATCCAGGTCGGATTCAGACTCATACTCGCCCCATTCCGCCACCGACGAGGTGGAACAACCAGTCGTAGCCGCCAAAGGGGCACTTGAACCAATAGCAACTGTCGCCGAGGAATGACCTTCCACCTCAACGATCAAAATATCCAATTGAGTCGTCGAAGCGACAGCGCCATCCTGGCCAGAGCTAACTAGGGCAACCCCCACTGCTCGCCCACACTCAATGGCAGGCACCTCAATCATATTTCTCTCTGAATGCGATGGGGAGGAATCCAAATTAATTACTGTGGGAGGATCCGACGTGACTGCCACCCTCTGCCTCTGAATTGTCCTCTCCTCCTCCCCATTCGATGGTGACTCCGCTCGAGGGAAAACAGCCCCTAGCGGCCCTTCATCTCAAAGAGCGCCCGTGTGGGAGAAAGGGACACTAACGACTCGACCAACGCTACCCTCGATACTAGGCATGGCACTGGTGCTGCAGCAAGACGAGCAATCACAGCCGGCTGGCGAAAGGCTAATTGAGGAGCCCTGATGCGACATGCCCTCCCTGGTCATAGTAAGCAAACAAAGTCAACAGATGGAATCAAAACGAAACAAAAGAGATGAAGAAAACAATACTCTACCTGCCATGGGCCGCCGACCATGCCTCTCCAGAAAGATGCCCATATGCAAATCCCCACCGTATGGGGGAGGACGGCCTTGACCCATTCGCGTATCCCAGCCAACAGAGGCGGTGGCAACTTTTCGGCAATAAAAATAATGATATGGGTCAACGATTACGAGCATTTGAAGAAAAAAGAGATAAAGATGGGTATTTTATGGTCGAGAACATACGTTCAAAATTCCAAGCTTCTGGAACCCGTTCGGGTCCGCCACTAGATGCCCGGTCCTGATATAAAAGAAGCACTCAAGTGGGCGATGGCGATCTCGCCATCCAGTTCAACGGCCAAGCCCCTCGACCCGCGAGGGCGCGCATGAATCATGGTGTCACGGAATTTCTGGGGAGCATAGAGGCTAAGCACATGCTGCAGCGTGACCTCCCTACTAGCCATCTCCATATACGTGATAAACATTGAGAGAATCTTGTAGAGAGAAGGAGACAGCTGGGCCGAGAAACCTCGTAGTAACGACAGAATTCGACCACCAGCATTGGAAGCAGGAGCGTGAATCCCACCTTGAAGGGGTAGGCGTAAAACACGCAGTATCCTCTACTGTCGACCTGGACCCTGTCCCTCCCATTGGCAAGGGCAATATCGACATAGCTCGGAATGCCCCATTGCTCTCACATTTGGGAAATCCCAACTTCCCCCATTAATGGAACTTCATCCACCGACTCCACTCCACCATCAGCAGCAAAATCAACCACCAGACCCCCAGGCAGAACTACGATCTCATCAACTGATAGAACTGCATCGCTTTCCACCAATTCTAAATATCTCGTCGCCTGAACTGGGTTTCCAGCCACCGGAAGGTCCACAAAAAGATCATTACGAGAAAGCTTTCCTGCCATTTATAACTCACGAATGAAGGAAATATAGGATTTTGATAAGAAAAGATTAAGGTTTTTGTAAACAAGAACAGAGATGAAGACAAAATGGCAGATAGAGATGTTTCTCTAGAATTTCTCAATTGATCAACGAAAGAATGGAGAGTAAATTCCCAACCCTCTGTGTTTATAAAGAACAAAACTGGCCTTCATGAAACCCAATGGCCATTTTTAAATACATGACTAGTTGTGAAATAGTTCAGTTCCATAGAAACGTACGTCATTATGACAGACTCCACGAGGTGACGTTTCAGTTACCGACCGGCGTCCCCACCCAAAATGGTCGTAGCGACTCGCGAATGCCGGGATGGTGCTCTATGCGGTTTCAGAATTCCAAATACTGCCAAGAGTATAGGAAGTACGCCTTCGCTGTTCTTGGCCACACAATGTACAATCCGTCCGCCGGGGATGATGGGTTACGTCACCGGCGAACATAGGCACTAACCGTATGGGTCAGAATCTGATAATATGTTAATTATGAAACTAGTCCTATGCTTAATAATCTATAATTGGTAAGTGGTACGTCCACTCTGAATAAATTACAGTTGACTACCATATGGTCTAATTGACAGGGTTACAATCCTTCCACACTCCAGAGGCGAAACCTTGGCATAGCCACGACCATTTATCGCCAGCTCACGAAACTCACAGCTACAAATATCCAGAGAGATAACCCTATGAGGGGGCTTCTTCTTCGACATTATTTATGAGAGAAAAATATGCTACAGTACTCATATTATAGGAGAATGAAACACCATTGTAAGGCTCTGAACCTCTTGAAGGAGAGGCAGACCAAATCACTACAGTCAATAAAATCTCCTTATATATTTCCCGTAACTCTGAATGCTTGTTTTTCATATCTTTCGCTTGGTCCAATGATTTATTATGACCTGCAATATTTTACCCTCATTTATTTTTATTGTTTTATGCTTGTAAAGTATATTGATAACTTTTGAGCCAAACAGAGTACTATCTTATAAGTGACATGTGTATGGGTCAAAATTAGATCAGAGAAATTTGGCACGTGGATACATAAGGTCGTGGTCGGTTAGTCATGAAACAACTAGTTTGCTTTGGAGTACTTAAAAGGAATATTCAACAAAATATTCCCTCTAAATTGTACCTATTTAGAAATTTTTATGGATACCCCCTTGTAAATAACAGGGGAGGACTTCCCAAAAAAGGGAATATCTCTCTCCTTCTCCTTCTTACTAAAAAATATGTAAACAGACCTTTCCAAAGAATTGAGAGGACCAGTGATTACATACCTTCATCGGATCCAAAAAAGGGTCATAAGGTTCTTGTATTTGTTTACCATTCATCTTTATTAAATGAAAGAAGATCTGTCTCATTGAAGATCAGGTGAATCTTTTCCTTTATTCATATTAAATCTGGTCATAATCGTTGTCAACATTTATACTCGGCTATATTTTTCTATTCCTCTTACTCATCTCGGATCTAGAGTTAATTATCTTTAACTAGGATTTACCTCTTCATCTTCTTTGATTGATTTGCTTAAAAAGAGTTAAAAATATTTTGAGTCAAACAATTTTCCATTATTTGTGGGGATTTCCTAGTAAAAATTTTAGTTTCCTCCAAATTCAAATTCAATTTAATCCAATGACTAACTAATCCGAAAACTGACTAGCCCGTGCTATTTTTATGCAGTCCCCTAGTGGCCCTTTATTGTCTATGAATCCATTTTTGTTGGGCTTCGATTAATTTTGTAGAGGCTTCCTAAGAAACTTAAACTGGTCGGCGTTATATTTAAGGGACTATCATTGTTTCATAAAAATGATGGAGAAAATAAAATATTTTTTGACCCCATACAATCTAAAGTTTGGAGCACATACAAAGTTGCTTATGCATCATTGTCTCACAGAAGATGTGCTAGTTACAGGAACAACTTGAAAAGAAAATAAATCACACTATAATATCCAATTTGCTATCTAACGTTACATATTGTCTATTATTAATTTATCTATGGAAAGATTTTACCTAACAATACAAAGCCAAAGGTAAATAGTTCAAAGAGTAAGAAAGCTATAACCATTTAGCCCTCCCTCCATTAGAAAAAAAAGAGGGATAATATGAAACAACAACATGAGCTTTAAAAGGGAGTACCACTTCCACTCTAGTTTCAGTGGGGCTGTACAAAGGAGATAGTTTCTTGGTCCGTTCTCCTCTAATTGTCGTACGACTTCTTCCATCGACGGTCTAACGGTATCCATGCCGAATACCTCCATTATTGTTTCCTTCAAAATGGCTAGATTCAAATTCAATGCATAAATAAACACCTACATCCTGGGACCTGGAATGCAACATGTCATGCACATGTCATATGACTTTCATCCTCGTTAAATCAATCATAGGTAAACCTGCTAATTCAGGTCACCAAAGGTCTTTGCTAGTTTTCTTTAAGTATATTCTCTTTAGTTTTGGTGCAACAACAAGTCTTTTCAAATCTGATTATGTTTTTAATTTTGTGAGTACCACTCCCACACTCATCAATTTTTGAAAAAAGGTCTTTAGAAAAATGATAAGTATTAGCTTTCTTACCAAAGTGGTAGTGGCCACTAAAAGCGTAACCAAAGAAGGGAACATGATCACTCATCTCCACTCGTCGACCGATCAAATCGAGGTAACGAAAGCTTTCATTTTGTTTTAACTGACTATTTATCTAAGTGGAATAGAAGCAGGAGTAATCACCATGGAATGCATCGTACCCTCTGATGCAAGTAAAATTAAGTAAACCGAGACTCGCCCAAGAAATGCAGAGGTTAAGCAAAACTGGGACTCCCCCAGAGGATACCCGAAACTTTCCAAAAAACACGGGGACTCACAACAGGTTAACATTTCGGCCTTTAAAATAACACCCCTACGTCCAAGGGTCTTCACCAAAGAAGATGAATTTGACCTTGATCGAACGACGACGGGTTAATATTTCGATAAGTTTGAAATAATACCCTTTAAGGCCAAGGGCCTTAGCCAAAGAAAAAGAGTTTGACCTTGATCGAACGATGAAGGGTTAGCATTTCGATAAGTTCGAAATAACACCCTTTAAGACCAAGGGCCTTTGCCAAAGAAGAAGAATTTGACCTTGATAGAACGACGACGGGTTTAGTATTTCGAAAAGTATGAAAATAATACCCTTTAAGGCCAAGGGCCTTTGCCAAAGAAAAAGAGTTCGACCTTGATCGAACGACGAAGGATTAGCATTTCGATAATTTCGAAATAACACCCTTTAAGACGAAGGGCCTTTGCCAAAGAAGAAGAATTCGACCTTGATAGAACGACGACGGGTTACTATTTTGATAAGTTCAAAATAATGCCAAGGGCCTTCGCCAAAGAAGAAGAGTTCAACCTTGATCGAACGATGACGAGTTAACATTTTGATAAGTTACAAATAACACCCATTAAGGCCAAGGGACTTCGCCAAAGAAGAAGAATTTGACCTTGATAGAATGATGATGGGTTTACATTTGGATAAGTTTGAAATAACACCCTTTAAGGCAAAGGGCCTTCGCCAAAGAAGAAGAGTTCGACCTTGATCGAACGACGACGGGTTAAACATTTCGATAAGTTTGAAATAGCACCCTTTAAGGACAAGGGCCTTCACCAAAGAAGAAGAATTCTACCTTGATTGAACGACGATGGGTTAACATTTCGATAAGTTCAAAATAACACCCTTTAAGGCCAAGGGCCTTCGCCAAAGAAGAAGAGTTCGACCTTGATCGAATGAAGATGGATTAACATTTTGATAAGTTCAAAATAACATCCTTTATGGCCAAGATCCATCGCCAAAAAAGAGGAGGTCGACCTTACGGCCAAGGGTCAACGCCAAAAAAGAGAGGGTCGACCCTTATGGCCAAGGGCCATCACCAAAAAATAATAGGTCAACCGTACGGCCAAGGTCCATCGGCAAAAAGAATACGGCCACGTCCGAATAAACATTTGACCTCGTCCGAATCAACACATGGCCTCGTCCGAAACAATATTCGGCTTCATCCGAATCAATATTTAGACCCGTCCGAAACAACATTTAACCTCGCCCGAATCGACCTTACGGCCAAGGGGCCTCGCCAAAAAAGAATATGTTGACCCTACATCCAAAGGCCATTGCCAAAAAAAATTCGGCCTCCTCCGAATCAACACACAGCCTCATTCGAAACAATATTCGGTCTTATCTGGATCAACACACAACCTCACTCGAATTAGAGGTGTGCATTTGAATCAGTTTATCGATAATTCAAATCGATTATTTGTTATCGATTTATTTATTTTGATTTCAAAATTTTCTTTATCGAGTTATCGATTTCGATTGTCCCTTTTGGTTATCGGTTTATCAATAAACCGATAAGATATAAACAATTTTTTAAAGTTTTTTTTAAAAATTTTTTACCCTCAATCTATAATACTCTTTCCTTTATCCTAAGTCCGTAATCTATTATTTTATCTGCCACATTTAAGGAATGATCATATTTAAAGCTCAAGGGAATGAAGTTCAAATTAATGGAAAACAAAATTAGCCGTGATGATATATTATGTTTTATTTTTTTTATACCGTTGGAGTGTTGGTGGAATACATTTGATCCCTTACTTTAGTTAGTTGCATGTGCTTATTGACACAATTTTTATGTTATAAACGGTGATCGTCTTATTTTAGCTTCTTTTTTTATTATTTAGGCGTGTTTATAAAGATATACTTTCCGTGGAATCCCGCAATTTTTTTATTGGTATAATCAATAACCGAATCAATAAGCCCCAAAAATCGATAAATCAAAATCGAATAAATTAAAACCTTATTGAAACGATAACGATAAGTATATGTACAAATCGATAATCGATAAGTAAATATAGATAAGGGTCAAATTTGAATAGATAAATTGAATGCACACCCCTAGTCCGAATCAACATTCGGCCTTGTTCGAATTGACCATACGGCCAAGGGTCATCGCCAAAAAAGAGGAGGTCAACCTTACGGCTAAGGGTCGTCGCCAAATAAGAGGAGGTCGACCTTACGGCCAATGGCCGTCGCCAAAAAAGAGGGGGTTGACCCGTACGGCCAATGGCCATCACAAAAAAAACAATAAGCCGACCTTACGGCCAAGGGCTATCGCCAAAATGAATTTGGCCTCGTCCGAATCAACATTCTGTCTCATCTGAATCAACACACGGCCTCGTCCGAAACAATATTTGGCCTCATCTAAATCAACATACAGCCTCATTTGAATGGACCTTGGCCTAGGGCCTTCGTTAAAAAAGAGGAGGTCGACCTTACGGCCAAGGGCCGTCGCCGAAAAAAAGGAGGTCAACATAACGGCCAAGGGTCATCGCTAAAAAAGAATAGGTCAACCCATATGACCAAGGGCCATCGCCAAAACGAATTCGGGCTCATCCGAATCAACCTTACGGCCAAGGGCCATCGCCAAAAAAGAGGAGGTCGACCCTTATGGCCAAGGGTCGTCACCAATAAAGAATAGGTCAACCCTACGGCCAAGGGCCATAGCCAAAAATAATTCGGCCTCGTCCGAATCAACTTTCGGCCTCGTCCGAATTCACATTAGGCCTACTCACCCGTCCAGATCTGAGGATGTGAATGACCCCCTACGATGCCGCCATCCTTGCCCAAACCTCCATCCCAGCCTCGACAGTCTTCTCCAACTCTGCCGTCTTCTCGATCAACTCATCACTCGAGTCATTGGCCCTAATCAAAATCTACTAAAGTTCAGTCCATGGGGATACCACTTTAACCTAAAGATCGGCACCCTCAGCCGTGATCCACACTAGTCGACCTCCCCATCCAAATTTCTTAAACTACGATTAATGAAGTCTGCTCACTGAGCTCGACAAAGAGACGACCTCAATAAGAGGAGGGACTAAATATATGGGTCAAAATTAGATCAGAGAAATTCAGCACGCTGAGACATAAGGTCGTGGTCGAACAGGCCGGTATCGGACAGTCATGAAATAGGTAATTTGCATTGGAGTACTCAAAAGAAATATTCTACCGAATATTCCCTTTAAATCATACCTTTTTAGGGATTTTTTATGGATAACCCCCCCATAAATAAGCGGGGAGGACTTCCCAAAAAAGGGGATCTCTCTCCCTCTCCCTCTTACTAAAAATATGTAAACAGACCTCTCCGAAGAATTGAGAGGATCAGTAATCTCATACCTTCATCGGATCCAAAAAAGGGTCATAAGGTTCTTGTATTTGTTTACCATTCATCTTTATTAAATGAAAGAAGATCCGTCTCACTGAAGATCGGGTGGATCTTTTCCTTTATTCATATTCTTTTTACTTAATGCATCTTTATTTATGCCATTAAATCTGGTCATAATCGCCGTCAACATTTATACTCGACTATTTTTTTATTCCTCTTACTCGTCTCGGATAGAGTTAATTATCTTTAACTAGGATTTTCCCTTTTATATTCTATGATTGATTTGCTTAAAAAGAGTTAAAAATCAGTTGATTCAAACAACATGATGGTACCAAAAAATTTATACCTCATTGCATTTTTAATCGTGCAAAATCAATTTAAAACTAGTTAAAAATTAAGACTGCTTTGTTTTGGTCATTGCTCGCAAGATAATACTCCAGTCTTACTTATTCTGAATTGATGGATGTATATGTATAATAGCAATAGCTATAGATCTTTATATATAGTAAAAATCGGGACTATCCGATTTTGTTCTTCAATGGAAAAAGTGATACCACATCGAGAGGTCAGGAGACCGAGCTCGGGATCGAGGCTCCTTTCCAATATCAAGGTCGAGGTCGATAACTTTAGTTTGAGATTGGATGAAGGCCCACTTAAACATAATACCGTTATGATTCAGAAATAGGAAGAGCGAGAATCTCGCACCGGCCGGAACGGATTAGTCTTTGACGGTTAGACAGATGTGCAATAAGATTTCATACTATAATTAGAAATGTACCTTATTTGGGATTTTCCTATTATATAAAGGGGAGTCCATCCATTTGTAAGACACGAGACATTGACAAGAGAATATACATTCATCACTTTCTTGCTTGCTATTCATCGGAGTTGCCATATAATTTACTGTTCTTACTAACCCACCTCGAGATTGTCATAACATGAGGTCGAGACTTGGCTCGCACACTGGTTTGACTTAATATATTCTTCAACTTATATATTTAATTCCTTGTTTATCAATTGGTATTGGACTGAATCACATATCTTTAAAATCATAATATAAATTTAATTGTTACTCGGATTTTAGGGTAAACAGTTTGGCGCCCACTGTGGAGCTAAGGATAATAGTGATTGTTTCAGTACTGATTCTGATGACACACGTTGTTTTCACACTTGTTCTTGTCAAGAATATTTTGTTCTCAGGCTAAAATATGTCAAACTCACAAAACATACCCGTACATGGAGATGATAGTCTTGGATTTCATGGGGAAAATGATAATGTAATTTCTCCAGGAGCCGAGGTTCATGGGAAAGTGCCGTTTGTCGATCCAGTCGATGTCATTTCACATAATTCTTTGAACGTGGACTTAGGCGTGGGCCCTAGAGAGAGAGTGCGTAGGGAAGGCTGATTTGGTGTCCAAGAAATATAATGTAGGAGACAGGGGAGTTAGTCTCCAAGTAATATTCGAGATGATATGGCTCAACAGGTCGCTATTGCTCATCTTCAAAGTCAATAGAGACCTCCGAGTGTGGTTGAGCCGAAAATTACTAGTCGTACCGAGCCAGAGTCGGAAAGGACGAATGGCAACGGATCAGGGACTGATCCTATAATTATGAAAATGCTCAAGGAGCTCACCAAAAGAATTGAGTCGGGAGAAAAGAAAATCGAAGATAATGACAAAAAAGTGGAAACGTACAACTCCCGAGTTGATCAGATACCGGGGCACCCCCGATCTTAATAGGTTTGGATTCAAAAAGGTTCGTACAGAAGCCTTTTCTTAAAAGTGCGGCTTCGAAGTCCATTCCTAATATGTTCTGTATGCCAGATATACCTAAATACAACAATACTACTGATCCTAATGAATATATCACTTCGTACACATGAGACATAAAGGGAAATGACTTAGAAGACGATAAGATCGAGTCCGTTTTCCTGAAAAAGTTTGGGCAAATACTATCAAAGGGAGCAATGATTTGGTATCACAACTTGCCACCAAAGTCCATCGACTTATTTGTCATGTTAGCATATTCTTTTGTGAAGGCACACGTCGGGGCCATAAAGGTCGCAACAAGAAAACCGGACGTTTTCAAGAAAAGACAAAGGGATAACAAAATGTTGAGGGGGTTCGTGTCCCAATTTCAAATGGAACACATGGAATTACCATCGGTCACGGATGATTGGGTCGTTCAAGCTTTCGCCCAGGGGTCGAACAAGCGTAGTTCGATAGCATCACGGCATTTGAAGCAAAATTTGGTCGAGTATCCAGCTATAACTTGGGCAGATGTGCACAATCGAAGATCAGCGTCGAGGACGACCAATTAGGAGCCCCCTTCAGTTTAGTACATCCTAACAGGTTGGCAGTTAAATCTCCAAGGGACATCGATAGGGAGATAAGGTGGAACAGAGAACGATATTGGCCATGTATCGCAGATCGAAGAAATAGTGGCTCGGGGCATAATCCTATCCGGAATGATCGAAGGAACGATCGAGGACAAAATTCTCGAAGACTCATGAGCAAGAGTAGTTTTGATAAGCACGCCTATCCCGTAGAGGCACATCGGTTATCGAAGTATAACTTTAACGTCGATGCATCAGGCATTATCTTGGCAATTAGAAGGATCAAAGATACTAGGTGGCCCAAACCCATACAAACTGATCCTTCCCAAAGAAATCCAAATTTAATATGCAAGTATCATGGAACGCATGGTCAGAAGATCGAAGATTGCAGGCACTTAAGGGAGGATTCAGAGTATGTTGAAAATTCCTATAAATCAGAAAATATATAAGATTGTCAAATGGGAAAACCACCACCTTTCGTATGCAAAATCAATAGTGATAGTAGTTGGGTGGAGGGATATTGTGGGGCTGGTGGTACTATTTGAGATAGTGGGAAAACACTCATCCTCGCATACTATGTATATTTTGGGACCTGGTACACTAGTAATCGAGCGGACGCCCAGGCTATGCTAATTGAATTAAAACGGCTATTACAATTGGAAAAAATGAAATGATTTCAGAAGCAGATTCTAATGTCCTCGTGTTTTCAATAAAGGAGGAAGTAGATACATCATGGAGGATCCTACAAATAGCTCCATGATAGTTTTGGAGCTGGTCCAATTCCACTTTTGTTCCCTCATGCGCTTTAATCAAATGCTACAGAGTTTGGAATATCAAACTCTCAAGGTAAGACGTAGGGATCTTTTTTACTCTCAAATGTACTCAACTTTTCTAGTAGTTTAGTAAAAAGATGCACAATTTAGTTATAAAATAAATTATGTAACGACTCCAAAGTTATGATTTCAATTGAACTCGGAGCTTTAATGATACATCCAAAGACGGATTCAGAATTTAAACTCTCTGAGTTCAGATTCGTAATTCTACAACATATCTAATTTAATAGATTCAAATTTTATTATTTATACATATTTAATGACACTACCAGAAAATGGTTGATTTTCGGCAAATTAAAACGGTCGAAAATTTATGATTTTTTATTATATTCTAACGAAAATTTAATCAATTTTGAGTTACACCATCTATCAAATAATAACAATACCCAAACCAACAACCAATCCATCCTGCCAACCAGTATCACAAATTTAAATAATAAAACCTAAATCACAAACTATTAGTGCATTAAATGTAATAATTTTGGGTATAAAAATATCCCAAATATTAGCTCACATTTAAGTTCAAACACTTTAATCAAAGTAGTCTCTAGCTAAATCGTGTCTCCCCCGATCAAGTTTAACACTCAACCAAAACATGCACCTCAAAGACTATACATCAGATTCAGTTGTTATTCATCATCCAGTAGACCATTTCCATGTTTGTTCATGAATTTTTGTGTCTTATAAAATGTTCCATTGTTGCTTCAAATCATAAAGTTCTTTTTTCATAGATTCCATTTGTTCTTAATTTTGGGAAGTAGAACTATCGGGTAAGAGTTAATGACATATAGGTCCACGTACTCCAAGTCCGTAGACTCTACCTTTATTTATTCTATTTGCCGCTTCTATTTACAAAGAAGTCATATCATCATGTGTTGGTTGAGTTGAAGGAGACAGAATTTATTGCCATTCTTCCAGCCTTTTATAAAATATCCTGACATAAAAATAATAACTATTATGTAAACAAACTAATAATAATAAAATTAAATAATTTAAAATTAGGATTTTACATATGTTTCCGAGGCGCACAGACCCTATATTCTCTTGTACCGTCTGTAGACATTAAAAGTTTATCAAATTAGTGCATAAAAAATTGGACTATGGCCTCTAAAAAATAAGCCCATTAGGGTTACTTGGTCGCTAATTCAGACTGATAAATAAGGCTAAATATGTCCTTAAAAAATAATTTCAACAATTCCATAACTCTCTGAATATGCATAAAAGAATCAAATATACGATTTTCAAAATATCATAAACTCTTAAATATTCATTAAGAGATCAAAGACATGTTAAATATGTATTGCTCAAAGTTTCAATAATATTCAAGATCCAATGGGGTGCGCGCTGCTACATGCTTCTTGATCATCAAATACATCAAGAAGATGCATATAATCGTATATTCAAAAAATACGTTGCTAAATCTTTCTAAAGAATCAAGGGATAAACAGAGTTGTTACCCGCAATGTTCAATAAAGTATTTTTTTTTTCTTTGTAGTTACTATTGATTAATGCAGTTTTATTTCTCTTCACAACTTAGTTACAAATAAATTACAAACAATATATTTCCAATGGAGAGGGTTCACACGTGATTAATATAACATATAAATGACAAGTAAAATATCACGATACAATTTAGGATCGTGACTGGCGCTTAGAAGCAAGTGCTTCCAAGTAAGCGTCAATGGTAATTTATAGAAAATCAGACAGAGTTTCCCCTTTTTTTGGATTAACCCAAAAATTTCCCAGTCACAAATCAACAACCAAACATCCTAATAGTAATTCAAATGACAATGTCTTTATCAATTAGCCAAAATAAATATCTACCATTAATAGTCCACCCACTACAACTAGAAATACTACTTTATCTCCAACTTTGATAAGAATGAATGATACTCAATATAAGCCTATAATAACAATGGATAGCCAAGATACCAAAAGAATGACCATGAAGAGACTCTAAGAGTTCAAAGAAAATTATCATAACAATAATTAAAATCTCCGCCCACGCAAACAAGTGCGAGGCTCACCAAGAACTATCAACATGTACGCTCTAATTAAAGAAATCATCGCCCACAACAACTGTTGTCTCTAAAAAAATTAGCGGGAATGAGTCGCTAGCTCAGTGAGTAATAACACTTAACCACGATCGTTTTTTTGGGACAAGTCAGAAAACATACTAGTATCTCAAATAGAAAATCATAAATATGCCCTTTCAGAAATAATAAATAATATTCAGACTCATCATGCTTTTCTTGTAGTATAATACAATTAATAATTCAGTAATAAGCTCGTATCCACGGCATAATATCAATATTCATAATTTTGGGAGGTTTCAGTGAACGAATCATGTAATTGGTATAACCGTAGACTTCTTCGCAACAATTCAATAATAGTGGTAGTCCCTACTCGAGGAAAATTGGTAGCGGTATGCTAGTTCTACCTTCCCACAAGCAAGAGCTATAGCTGTACTCTGTAATCGGTAAATACAAGATGCACCAGGTCTAACGAACCCGGCGTTAGCTACGAGATCCCTCAAGTCTACTCTCATTTATACTTATCTCTGTATCCATATATACTTATAGAAAAATACTTTTGTAATGACCCGATCGGTCATTTTGAGTCCTACCACGTCGTTCAGTAGTCTGAGGCCATGAGCAGCTTCCTTTCAGGTGTTATGACTTGTTCACATGGTCGGAATTGAAATTCAGGTAGATCGGGGTTAAATTTAAATAAAAAAATTTATTTTAGAAGCTTTAAGTTGAAAGAATGATTTAGAATTGGATTTTGAGTAAACCACATCGTAATCGGGATCTAAAGGTTCCAGCGGGTTCGTATGATAATTTTGGACTTGGGCGTATGCCTGGTGCGGGTTTTGGATAACCCGGGAGCGTTTTGGCGCCCATTGTGGAATTTAGCATTTTGGAAGAAATTTCTTAAGTTTGGCTTGAAGTGCATTTTAGCGTTATCGATGTCTATTTAGGATTCCGAGACTAGGAGTAGCTCTGTATGATGATTCTGGAGTTGGAAGCGCGATCGAAAGTGAATTCGGAGGTCTGTAAGTTGTTTTGAAGCCATTTGGCTAAAGATAGAAATTGGAAGGTTTATGAGAAGTTTGACCAAAAGTAGACTTTTTGATATCGGGGTCGGAATTCGATTCCGAAAGCTGTAGTAGGTCTGTAATGTCAAATATAACTTGTCTACAAAATTTGAGGTCAATCAGACGTGATTTGATAGGTTTAAGCATCGAGGGTAGAAGTTGGAAGTGCTAAAGTTCATAAAGCTTGGATTGGAGGTTGATTGATGATTTTAGCATTTTCTGATGTGATTTGAGGCCTTGAGCAAGTTGTAATGTGTTTTATGACTAGTTGGTATTGTTGGTTGGGGTCCCGGTGGCCTCGGGTGTGTTTCGGGTTGTGTTGTGCTCTTATTTGAAGTTTCAACGCAGTTTCTTTGGACATAAAGGGGTACCATATTAAGAAAATGAGATCCAAATTAAGTTTTTATTGAACCATTAGATTCGTATCGTAATTTCAGAGCCATAACAAAAAGAATCATCAAATTTAGACATCGTATGAGGAAGTTATGCTCGTTTCCATGCTGAGAAAAGTGATGGTACTGTCAAAATCGCAAAAGCGGAAATCTACCGCAGAAGCGGGACCGCGGAACCGGAAATCTTTCCGCGAATGCGGGACTACGAAAGCGAAAACTGCTGGAGGCAGAGAGGTTTCTTAAAAAATCGAACTTGGCTCATTTTTCACTTTATTTCTTTCATGGGAGCCAATGTTGGAGCAACTTTGGAGTGCCATTTCCATCACCAAGCATGAGGTAAGTGATCTATACTAGTTTTGAGTATATACGTCAATGATGTATTTTAGCATGAAAATAGGTAGAAATTTGAGGGTTAGAGGAAGACCTAGAAATATTTTGTTATTGAAATTTTATACAAATTTGAGCATGGAATTAAGAAAAAATTATATATTTGAGTTCCTAAGGTCATGGGTAAACTTTATTTCCTAATTGTAGGGGCTACGTACGCACGAGGTGACGAGAGTTCGTGCGCAGCTGCTATTATGCTATTGTCCAGGTAGTCTAGGACCAAAAGGCATGTTATACTTGGATTAATTGTGAACCCATTGATGGCTTGAATTGCTTAAATCATAATAAATTTATAAATGAATTTCAAAAAGAAAGACTTAAGCTTTGTTTCCTCAAATTATTAAAGAGAATTGACCTTTCTTGGATATTTGCTTCAAGTTGACTGTTTGACCGATTGTCTGTCTGTGTATGTTTATTCTGGAACGGGCCGTACGCCTCGGCAGATTAATTGAACCATCTATAGGCTCGCCATCGACCCTCGACAAGTGAACATTTATTTCTATTGGATCGGACCGTCGCCTCGGTATAACTTGCGCATGCTTGTATCGCTGCCTGGACTCATTTGAGTCGTGTTATGCCATACTATGGCTCGAGATTATATTTTTAATAATAACTAGAAACCTAAGGAAATTATCCATGAAAGAATTATATGCTTACTTGTTTCCTCTATCTAGATTAGAATCATGTTTACAAAACAAATCCATTGTTTAGTACATTTATTATGGATAGATAATCATTGGACTACTAGTGAGTGTCAAAGTTGACCATCTCTTCTCTACTCCTTCGGGATTAGGCAGGACACTCATTGGGTACACGTTGATTTTGTACTCATACTACACTTGCTGTGTATCTTGTTGCACAGATTTATGTGACTCCAGCGGTTTACTAGGCATAACAGCATGGATGATTCTGGGACTAGGTGAGTTGCATCATTTGAGACGGCCGCAGCTAGCGTAATCCCTTCCTTTGTACTGTATTTACTTTCTGTCCATTGTATTCCGGACGAGTGTTGTATTTTATTTCTCTTATCAGTAGATGCTCATGCACTTGTGACACTGGGTTCTGAAATAGTTTAAAGTAATGTATCGATTGCTTAACTTTTAAATTTGATTTAAAAATTATATCCTTTAAAATTTCTAAATAACGAAGGAAGAATCCTAGAATTTCAAAAGTATTAAAACGAGATGTAATTAAGTATTCTAGATGGCTTGCCTGACAATGGAGTCCTACGCCACCACGATCCTTAGTAGATTTTGGTTCGTGACAACAAGGTATCATAGCACTAGGTTCCCATCGGTCTCACGAGTCATGATCAAGTCTAGTAGAGTCTCGCTGATCGGTACGGAGATGTTTGTACTTATCCTCGGGAGGCTACCAGGCTTTTAGGAGTACTTCCGTTCTTGATTTCTTTATCGTGTGTTTCGATTCCTTTGAGGCTTATGCCTTTGATTCCTTCCTAGTCAATCTTACGTGGCGCGAGCGCTTGTTAGAAATCGAGAATTTGAAGAATTGAAATGGCACTACAATTGTGGTGCGGGATGATTTTCCCGGTATAGTTTATTGGACTATTATAGTCGCTGTAGGGATGGATGTTCTATTCTTCATCTCACTAACAGAACTTCTAAGAGCCTTAAGGCTAGGCACAGGTTGCCATAATACTTATAAGCTATTATTCCACAGTGTGGTTGGGATGGTAGGATATTTGCCCATGTGTCGGGGCAGTGGATGAATTGAAGGGAAGTTTACTCATCGTGTAATTAAGGGATCCAGTATTTTATTCCCAGCAAAGGAAAGACAGTCGAACTAAGGATGGTCAGATTTGGGCTGGTGGAAATAATGAGACCTGGTATTTTCAAGCATGGTGGAGCTTTTCTTCTATGATGGGGTGTCGTGTTCCTAATGGTACGTACCAAGTTCGTCGATATTATAATCTGCTATAATTCGCCTTTATGGTAGGATATGGTAAAATAGTATTGGAGATACAACTGTCAGATATTCACATGGTGTGGTGGTTTAAGATCGAATAAGAATTTTTAATATGGATCGATAAGGATGACATTTGGAAAGGTTCTAAAGTTAGCAGCAATGGTGGATTCAAGTGCCGCGAAGATAGATTTTTATTTAAGGCAACAAGTGAATAGCAAAGTATGAGGAAGGACATGTGGGAAGTGTCAGGCGGTGTTCAAAACGTCTAGAAGGCCATGTATGAGGAGCAAGGTCGAGTGGTCAATTAAAAAGATGAGTTCCGCCAAAGTGGGAGAGTGGCGGGTGTTGCATATGGGCTTGGTAGTAGGATGACTACACACCTTAAGGAGAGTCTGGATCGAATTGGAGATGTTAAGGACTGGGGACTGAAGCCCGCGGGTATGATATGAAGTATGGGCTATTATGCGCCAGAAGATTGATATGGCGGAAATGAGCTGCTTGAAATGGATGAGGGTACATCATAACCCTTAATTTGGAAGGATGTTACTACACATTTAATTGATGTTTGCGAGGGGTGAATGGACTTGTACAACTGGAAGGTGAGCTCGGACTCAGGATGGGTTATTGGTTTCATACTGAATGTACCCTGTGCAGCAGCGTGGGAAGATGTCGGGAGGTGATTCCCCTGTACGGGTTATTCCTCGTGAGCAGGTTAGCGGTCGCGTGGTTGGCGAAGCTTCTGCAAGAAATTATATTGGTTGTTCAATAAGGAGATCGGTCGTGCGAATGTGAATGCTGATTTATAATATGGAAGATGGGAATTTGTAGGAAGATTCCAAGAAATTTTGAAAATTTATGGCGCGAGGTTATTCCAATAAGAAGTAAAAAGGTTGGGCAAACTCAGGAATTATGAAATGATGGCTTCAAGCTAATTGGGATAGTCCCACCGCTTATTATTGGGCTGTATGGTTAACTACTTGCATGATTATTGGTTATTAGCATATTGATGGATTATTTCAGCTATGAGAATTTATCATAAGTTGTAATTCGAGCAAAGGAATTGTTGGAGGCATGCTACGGTTGGCCTTATTGGCTCATGTTCGAACTTGGATAAAAGTTCAGGATTTATGCCTCGTATAGGTACAGGTTTCAAAGGAGGTGATTTCACCGGGTGCTTCGCGGATAGAGTGTTCGTGTGTTATAAGATCTATGGAGTAAGTTATATTCGGGATCAAGATGGAGCGGGTGGCTCTCAATAATGATCCTAGTGAATTCAGGAGTTTAAGTGTGGTGCTCGATAATTTCGAGCTTATGAGTACAGTTAAGAATCAAGCTTTGTAGCAGCTTATGAGAAGGCTCCCAGAATGTCCTATGATAGTTTGATTTGGGTGTAGCATTTGAGTGTTATGAAACAATTCGCGGGAATTGATATAGCCTAGTCTCGTGATTCAAGGTCACTCGGGGTGAGTGTAAATGGAGTATATTATGTGTTGAATGGAGTTAGTATTATTTTTAAGGCACTCGAGGATAAATTAGAAGGAGGTAGGTTGTTTAGCTATAGTTTAATTGGCATATTGGTAGTGGTGATCAGTTCATCCAGCGTGATCAAGTCATGTATGTGATTTGTGGCGGTGCGTGTGCGTGTGATGCCCGTTGGCTGCAGTGATTGATGTTATTCAGAAGCATTCTTCTGTTATGGCCTGTTATGGCCTGTTATGAGTAGGCGGACCCCGGAAGGGTTATGGTGGCTTGGACCACTACGTAGAGATTCGCATATTCGATGGTTATGAGAATTCACCGTATGTTGCTATAGTTCTCCTGAAGCGAGTTAAATGAAAAGTTTTATATGATGAACTGTTAGTCTATAAGTGGTTCCAGAGTTGTGATGGAAATTGTGTCTATCATATATTGGCACGTTGGGTGCAAAGAGCGATATTGTCGCGACCCGGATTTACCCACCATCGGGAGTCGTTATGGCGCCTACTGTCGGAGCTAGGTAAGCCAATCTTTATAATCAGTTCCACAACTTAAATCTAAAACAAGATAAATACTGAGATAATTACTCAAAACATGTGGAAGTCTTTTAATAACAATAATGAGAACAATATGCGGAAAGCTAACAATATATCTCTACCCAATATCTGGTGTCACAGCTCACGAACAACTAAAGAGTGCTAAAAACAACAGTCTGAAGGGAGTATATAGCATGTATGTCTGACACAATTAAACAAACTGGAAGAAATAGATAGAAGAGACTCGGGGCCCGCAAACGCCAGCAAACTACCTCTAAGTCTCTGGACTGAAGGGGTCACTCCCGAACTATAGTTGTGGTCCGTAGGCTGGGTCCTGACCTGTGCACAAAATGCCACAGAAGCGTAGTATTAGCACAACCGACCCTATGTGCTGGTAAATGTCCGGCCTAACCTTGGCGAGGTAGTGACGAGGCTAACCGGACCTACCATAAACAACCTGTACGGATATATATACAACAACAGAAAGAGGACAAGAACTTAAACAATAAAAGGGAAAGGGACATGCTGGGGGAAATAGTAGTTCAATTATAACTTCTACAATTAAGAGATGGAACTGAATAGATAGCATTTAAATAAGAGAATCCAATGAAACAACAACTAATAAAGGAAAACGGAATAAGGAACACCAATAAGGTAAGGCCAATAAAACCACGTTGTATGGCACCACCCATCGTGCTTTTACTCTCGTCCTCACCCAATAAATAACACCACTCTATCTTGTGGAGGAAATCAATAAGTACCACTCCATCTTGCGGAGGAAATCGATAAATACTACTCCATCTTGAGAAGGAAATCAATATATACCACTCCATCTTGTGGAGGAAATTAATAAATACTACTCAATCTTGTGGAGGAAATCAATATATACAACTCCATTTTGTGGAGGAAATCAATAAGTACACGGCATCACTCATCGTGATTTATCGCTCCTCCTAACCCAAACAATGATCACAATTAATGGAAGAAGGAGTAAACAACAAGATTAACCATCCCGACAAGGGAGAACAATGCAACAACAAGTCCTGGTAAGGGAAACAATTTAACAACAAATCCCGGCAAGGGAAAAATACCAACAACTCATATTTAGTTCATTCACTTCTCATCTTTCACTTCCTAGCTCTTATAACAAGAATTTATCTCAGTTGTTCACTTCTTTTGCAATTTTAATATTAAAAAGGACAACACGGGCATGATTGACTCGGGCGCATAGGTAACCGTCACCATACCTATACGCAGTCTCCACATAGCACATAGCAATTAACAACCTAATCCTATTCCTTCAAGCCAAAGTTAGATCAAACACTTACCTCAAAGCCGAAAATAGCAACTCAAAGCTCAACAATCACCTTTCCTCTAGAATTCGACTCTGAACGAACGATATCTAACATTATCCGATCCAATATTATCAATAAGAACCAAAAACACAAGCCCATAGCCTAAAAATGAATTTCCTAGCTTACTTTCAAAATTACTAAAAATCGACACCGGGCCCACGTGGTCCAAACTCGAGGCTCGGACCAAAATCCAATCCCCCATAACACCACGAGTTCAAATATATACTTAGATTTTAAATTCGACCTCAAATTGAGGTTGAAATACCCCAAATCCCATAAACCCTAACTAAACCAAAAAACCCCTAAATCTTACTTTGATTTCATGTTTTAGAGCTAGGATTTCAATGACTATTGATGGAAAATGGAAGAAATTAGTTAGAATTTACTAACCCACAAAGTCTAGGTGAAATGGGGCTTGAATGGACGTTTGGGAGCCTTCGAGAAGAAGAAGTTTGAGTGAAAATTATGAATACTCCCGTGCACACTGTTCTGGAATTATTTAAAATCGCTGGGGCATTTTGATCTTCGCGAACGCGACACTAGGGCCGCGTCCGCGATGAAGAAATTTTCTAAGGCATCACGTTTGCGATGGGACTTACGCGAACACGAAGAAGGAAAACAGGGGGGTCCTGGGTAGCTCTACACAAACGCGTAAACAGACACGCGAACGCGATGAAGGATGTGGCTAAGCTACGCGAACGTGTGGAACAGGACGCGATCGCGAAGGGTAAGGAACTTTGGGCTATGCGAACGCGAGCCAAGTGTCGCGCTCGCGAAGAAGAAAAGGCTCTGCAACTCCGAGATACCCTGAAATCACCCCCGAGCCCTCGGGACTCCCAACCAAACGCACACACTAATTCAATATCATCCTACAAACTTGCTCGAGCGATCAAATCTCCAAAATAACATCAAAATTACATAATCAACCCCCAAAACTCATGATTTTCATTTCTAAGTTCAAAATTTTTAAACTTTCCACTTTTAGTCCGAAACACGTCAAACGACGTCCGTCTTTAGCCAATCTTTACAGATAGATCTCAACGCCCATTTAAGACTTGTACCGGGCATCGGAGCCAAATACTATCCCGATACCATTATCGTTTGATCAATTTCCATTTTCATTTTTTCCTTAAGCATATTCATAAAACAATTTCACAGAAAAGCTCCGAACTCGGGCCTGGGACCTTGGATTTCGATTCTGGGAATACGCCCGTGTCCCAAATTTTATTACGGACCCTCCATTACCGTCATATCACGGGTCCGGGTCCGTCCACCCTAAATGTTGACCAAAGTCAACCATAGCAATATTGGTATCAAAATTCATAGTTTTTAACACAGAATTAAAATATTTTCACAAACAAATCTTCCGCTTCGCGCCCGGACTGCGCACGCAAATTGAGGCAACCCAATAAGAGGTTTTCAAGACCTTAGAAGCACAAGGAAAGGGAGAATTTACGATGATGACCCTCTGGGTCGTCACATCCTCCACCTCTAAAACAACTGTTCGTCGTCGAACGGGCAAAAGAAAAAAGTACCTACGTCAGGGAATACATGGGGATAACGGCTCCGCATATCAGACTCGGACGCACAGGTCGATGCCTCAGGAGGCTGACCTCTCCATTGAACACGCAATGAAGGAAAACTTCGCGACCTCAACCGTCGAACCTGCTGGTCTAAAATAGCCACCATCTCCTCCTCATATGACCGATCCTTGTCCAATTAAACAGTGCTGAAATCTAACACGTGGGTGGGATCACCGTGATACTTCCGAATAATGGATACATGAAAAACCGGATGCACGACTGACAAGCTAGGCGGAAACGCAAGCCTATAAGCCACCTTCCCCACACGGTCAAAAATCTCAAATGGGTCAATATACCTTGGGCTAAGCTTGCCCTTCTTCCCAAACCTCATTACGCCTTTCATAGGCGATACACGAAGCAATACTCGCTCACCAACCATGAAAGCAACATCCCTGACCTTACGATCTGAAACACTCTTCTGCCTGGACTGAGCTGACCGAAGTCTGTCCTGAATGATCTTGACCTTATCCAAGGCCTCATGTACTAAATTTGTACCCAATAACTGCGCCTATCTTGGCTCAAACCATCCGACTGGGGACCGATACCGCCTACCATGCAACGCCTCATATGGGGCCATCTGAATGCTAGACTAGTAGCTGTTGTTGTAGGCAAACTTCACTAATGGCAAGAACTGGTCCCACGAGCCTCCAAAATCAATAACGCAGGCTCGGAGCATATCCTCAAGAATCTGAATGGTCCTCTCGGACCGAATGTCCGTCTGGGGTGAAATGCTATACTCAAATGGACCTGGGTACCCAACTCATGTTGCACCACTTTCCTGAAATATGAGGTAAACTATGGACCCCGATCCGAAATAATAGATACGAGCACCCCATGAAGGCGAATAATATTCCTGATATAAATCTCTGCATACCTCTCAGATGAATAGGTGGTAGCAACTGGGATGAAATGCGCTGACTTAGTCAGCTTATCAACAATAACCCATATATCAAACTTCTTCCGAGTCATCGGAAGGCTAGTAACAAAATCCATGGTGATTCTTTCCCACTTCAACTCGGGAAGCTCAATCCTCTGAAATAATCCACCGGGACTCTGAAGCTCGCACTTAATCTGCTGAAAATTTAGACAATGAGCCACATATGCAACAATGTCTTTCTTCATTCTACGCCACCAATAATGCTGTCTCAAATCCTGATACATCTTCGTGGCGCTCGGATGAATAGAATACAGAGAGCTGTGGGCCTCCGCTAAGATTGACTCTCGAATACCATCAACAATGGGCACACAAACTCGCCCATGTAACCTCAATAGGCCATCATCTCCCAAAGTCATCTCATTGGCACCTCCCCTCTGCACCGTGTCTCTCAGGACACACAAGTGGGGAACATCAAAATACCGCTCCCGGATACGCTCCATCAATAACGAGTGAGAAACTGTGCAAGCTAACACCCTGCTGAGCTCAGATATATCCAATCTCAGAAATCTATTGGCCAAGGCTTGAACATCCAAGGCAAGCGGTCTCTGGCTGACCGGCATGCTGACGGACTTTCTACTCAATGCATCAGCAACCACATTGGCCTTCCCTAGGTGGTATAAAATAGAAACATCATAATCTTTTAACAACTCCAACCACCTCCACTGTCTCAAATTCAACTCTTTCTTCTTGAACAAGTACTGAAGGCTCTTGTGATCCGTGTACACCTCACACGTCACACCATACAAGTAATGCCTCCAGATCTGAACAATGGATGACAACTCTAAGTCATGAACTGGATAATTCTTCTCGTGGATCTTTAACTCCCCCGAAGCATATGCTATGAACTTGCCGTTCTGCATCAACATTGCGCCAAGTCCGATGCGGGAAACATCACAATATATAGTATAAGGCCCGGATCCCGTGGGAAAAACCAATACCGGTGTCGTAGTCAGGGTTGTCTTGAGCTTCTGGAAGCTCACCTCGCACTCATCTGACCACCTGAACTGGGCACCCTTTTGAGTCAATCTAGTCATCGGGGCAGCGATGGATGAAAACCCCTCCACAAAACGCCCGTAGTAACCAGCTAACCCCAAGAAGCTCTGAATATCTGTAGCTGAAGCTGGTCGAGACCAATTCTTGACTGCCTCTATCTTCTTCGGGTCCACCTGAATACCCTCTGCTGATACGACGTGACCCAGGAATTCTACTGAACTCAACCAATTTCACATTTGAAAAATTAGCGTACAACTGGCTATCCTTCAGAGTCTGAAGAACCACTCTGAGGTGTTGCTCATGCTCCTCCTGACTGCGGGAGTATACCAAGATATCATCAATGAATACAATCATGAATAAACCCAAGTAAGGCCTGAACACTCGGTTCATCAACTCCATGAATGTTGCCAGGGCATTGGTCAACCCAAAAGACATGACAAAAACTCATAATGCCCATACCGAGTACGAAAATATGTGTTAGGGACATCAGACGCCCTAATCCTCAACTGATGATAACCAGACCTCAAATCTATCTTCGAAAACACTCTGGCACCCTGGAGCTGGTCAAACAAATCGTCAATCCTCGGCGGTGGATACTTGTTCTTTATTGTCACCTTGTTCAATTACCGGTAATCAATGCACATCCTCATCGACCAGTCCTTTTTCTTCACAAACAACACTGGCGCACCCCAAGGTGATACACTGGGTCTAATGAAACCCTTATCAAGCAAATCATGAAGCTGCTCTTTTAACTCTTTCAGCTCTGGCGGGGCCATGCGATACGGAAAAATAGAAATAGGCTGAGTGCCAGGAGCCAAATCAATACAGAAGTCAATATCCCTGTCGGGTGGCATACCCGGAATGTCTGAAGGAAAAACCTCGGGGAACTCCCGAACAATAGGAATAGAGTCAATAGATAGAACCTCTGCGCTGGAGTCGCGAACATACGCCAAATATGATAAACACCCCTTCTCGACCATACGCCGAGCCTTGACATACGAAATAACACTACGGGTGGCATGACCTGGGGTCCCTCTCCACTCAAAGTAGGGGAAAATATGGCAAGGCCAACGTCACGGTCTTGGCGTGGCAATCCAAGATAGCATGATATGGGGACAACCAGTCCATCCCCAATATAACATCAAAGTCCACCATGTCTAGAAGCAATAAATCGACACGGGTTTCAAGACCCTCAAGTACCACTACACAAGAATGATGCACTCGGTTGACCACTATAGAATCACCAACCGGTATGGACACATGTACAAGAATACCCAGAGCCTCACTAGGCATAATCAAATAGGGTGCAAAGTAGGATGCCACATAAGAATAAGTAGATCCCAGATCAAATAATACCGAAGCACCCCTATCACAAACCAGTATAGTACATGTAATCACACCATCAGATGACTCGGCTTCCGGCCTGGCTGGCAATGCATAACAACCAGGCTGGATACTACCTCCCTAAACTATGTCCCTGGGACGATCTGATGCGGGCTGACCCCTACCTACGGCTGTCCGGGCTCCACCTCTACGATCTCTACCTCCACCTCTATGATCTCTACCCCCACCTCTAGCTGGCTGGGCGGCCTGTGGATCACCTGCTGCCTGAATCATAGGGAAAAGAGCCTGCTGCTGAGAACTACTCGAGGCTCGAGGGCAAAATCTGACAACATGACATGTGTCACCACAACCATAACATGCCCTCGGCGGTTGAGACTGATGTCCCTGTCAGCCGGTATGTCCTCCCCTGAAGCTCTGAAGTGGCGGTGCACTGATGGGGGTTGGTGGTGTGCTAAAAGATTGCTGATCTGAGTAATCTGCCGGTGGCCACCACCACCTGGCGTACCACGAGAAACCTAAAGTGCGGACTGGAAAGGTCTCGGGGGATGGGCTCTGTCATGGAAATCCCTACCTCCAGATGAGGTACCACTAATTCTGCCAGAATGTCGAGGCCTCTTGTCTGAACTCTGATCACCTCCTCGAGCCAAAGCCATCTCTACTCGGCGGGCCACATTGGCCGCCTCCTGAAATGTAATGTCACTGCCAACTCCCACAGCCATCTATAGACGAATGGGCTGAATCAATCCATTAATAAACATCAGGACCCTCTCCCGATCTGTAGGGAGTATCACTACTGCATGTCTTGCCAAGTCAACAAATCTGGTCTCGTACTGTGTAACTGTCATAGAACCCTGCTGAAGATGCTCAAACTATCTGCGAAATGCCTCCCGCTGAGTGACGCAGAGAAACTTCTCCAAAAATAACTCCGCAAACTGATCCCATGTCAAAGCTGGGGATCCTGCTGGTCTAGATAGACAATAATCTTTCCACCAAGTCTTGGCGGACCCCACAAGTATGAAAGTGAAAAAATCGACCCCATTGGTCTCCACTATCCCCATAGTCCTGAGGATCTCATGACAACTGTATAGAAAATCCTGGGGATCCTCCGTTAAAGCACTGCTGAAAGTAGTAGTGAAAATCTTGGAGAACCGATCAAGTCTTCACAAAGCATCCGAAGACATGGTCGCCCCATCTCCAGCCTGAGCTGTAATGCCTGTCTGAGCTGCCACTGCGGGCTGAACAAACCGAACCTGAATCTGGGGAGCTACCTGCTCCGGAGTACGTGTAGCAGGAGTCTGAAGCCCTCCTCCAGCCAGAGAAGTGGCTTGTGCTACTGGCAACAATCCTGCTCTGGCCACACTGTCCATAATGCCTGCTATGCGAACAAGGGAATCTTGAAGATCCGAAGAAAACATCCCTCCTCCAGGGACCTGAGCTGGGCCCACTGGAGCTGGTGGAGCTGGAACCTCCTCATAATAGTCAATATGAGGCTCCACCTCTGGAACTGCAGTCTGGGGCTGAGCTCTGCCCATGCCACGGCCTCTGGCATAGCCTCGGCCCTGCCCCTTACGGGAGCTGCTGCTGGGGGCTCGGTCTACTGCTCGGAAGAAGAAGACGCACGTGTTCTCGCCATCTGCGCAAGAACAGAGTAGAATGACAATCAATATTTGAGAAACAGAATCGCACGACAAGAATGAACAAAGCGAAACTTTCCCTAACTCTGTAGCCTCTGGGGGATAAATACAGACGTCTCCGCACCGATCCTTCAGACTATACCGAGCTTGTCAGTGAGTTGTGAGACCCAAGTAACCTAATGCTCTGATACCAACTTGTCACGACCCGGATTTACCCACCACCGGGAGTCGTGATGGCGCCTACTGTCGGAGCTAGTCAAGCCAACCTTTATAATCAGTTCCACAACTTAAATCTAAAACAAGATAAATACTGAGATAATTACTCAAAACATGTGGAAGTCTTTTAATAACTATAATGAGAACAATATGCAGAAAGCTAACAAGATATCTCTACCCAATATCTGGTGTCACAGCTCAAGGACAACTAAAGAGTGCTAAAGCAACAGTCTGAAGGGAGTATATAGCATGTATGTCTGATACAATTAAACAAACTGGAAGAAATAGATAGAAGAGACTCGGGACCCGCAAACGCCAGCAAACTACCTCTAAGTCTCTGGACTGAAGGGGTCACTCCCGAACTATAGTTGTGGTCCGTAGGCTGGGTCCTGACCTGTGCACAAAATGCCACAGAAGCGTAGTATTAGCACAACCGACCCTATGTGCTGGTAAATGTCCAGCCTAACCTTGGCGAGGTAGTGACGAGGCTAACCAGACCTACCATAAACAACCTGTTTGGATATATATACAACAACAGAAAGAGGACAAGAATTTAAACAATAAAAGGGAAGGGGACATGCTGGGGGAAATAGTAGTTCAATTTTAACTTCTACAATTAAGAGATGGAACTAAATAGATGGCATTTAAATAAGAGAATCCAATGAAACAACAACTAATAAAGGAAAAACGGAATAAGGAACACCAATAAGGTAAGGCCAATAAAACCACGTTGTATGGCACCACCCATCGTGCTTTTACTCTAGTCCTCACCCAATAAATAGCACCACTCTATCTTGTGGAGGAAATCAATAAGTACCACTCCATCTTGCGGAGAAAATTGATAAATACCACTCCATTTTGTGGAGGAAATCAATATATACCACTCCATCTTATGGAGGAAATCAATAAATAACACTCCATCTTGTGGAGGAAATCAATATATACCACTCCATCTTGTGGAGGAAATCAATAAGTACACGACATCACCTATCGTGCTTTATCGCTACTCATCACCCAAGCAATGATCAAAATTAATGGGAAAAGGAGTAAACAACAAGATTAACCATCCCGGCAAGGGAGAACTATGCAACAACAAGTCCCGGCAAGGGACACAATTTAACAACAAGTCCCGGCAAGGGAAAAATACCAACAACTCATCTTTTGTTCATTTACTTCTCATCTTTCACTTCCTAGCTCTTATAACAACAATTCATCTCAATTGTTCACTTCTTTTGCAATTTTAATATTAAAAAGGACAACACGGTCATTCTTGACTCGGGAGCACAGGTAACCGTCACCATACTTATACACTGACTCCAATAGCACATAGCAATTAACAACCTAATCATATTCCCTCAAGCCAAAGTTAGATCAAACACTTACTTCGAAGCCGAAAATAGCAACTCAAAGCTCAACAATCGCCTTTCCTCTAGAATTCGACTCCGAACCAACGATATCTAACATAATTCGATTCAATATTGTCAATAAGAATCCAAAAACACAATCCCATAGCCTAGAAATGCATTTCCTAGCTTACTTTCAAAATTACTAATAACTTACACCGGGCCCACGTGGTCCAAACTCGTGGCTCGGACCAAAAACCAATTCCCCATAACCCCACGAGTTCAAATATATAATTAGATTTTAAATTTGACCTCAAATTGAGGTTGAAATACCCCAAATCCCATAAAACCTACTAAACCCAAAAACCCCTAAATCTTACTTTGATTTCATGTTTTAGAGCTAGGATTTCAATAATTATTGATGGAAAATGGAAGAAATTAGTTAGAATTTACTAACCCACGAATTCTAGGTGAAATTGGGCTTCAATGGATGCTTGGGAGCCTTGGAGAAGAAGAAGTTCGAGTGAAAATTATGAATACTCCCGTGCACATAGTTCTGGAATTATTTAAAAAAGCTGGGGCTTTTGTGCTTCGCGAACGCAACACCAGGGCCGCGTCCGCGATGAAGAAATTTTCTAAGGCATCACGTTCGCGATGGGACTTACGCGAACGCGAAGAAGGAAAACAGGGGGTCCTGGGTAGCTCTACGCGAACACGTAAACAGACACGCGAACACGATGAAGCATGTGGCTAAGCTACACGAACACGTGGAACAGGACGCGATCGCGAAGGGTAAGGAACCTTGGGCTGCGCGAATGCGAGCCAAGTGCCGCGTTCGCGAAGAAGAAAAGGCTCTGCAACAGCTGTTGGAAAATGTGCTTTTTTTCTAAGTTTCAAAACACTCTGAGACACCCCGAAATCACCCCGGAGCCCTCGGGGCTCCCAACCAAACACACACACTAACTCAATATCATCCTCGAACTTGCTCGAGTGATCAAATCTCCAAAATAACATCAAAATCACAAATTCAACCCCCAAAACTCATGATTTTAATTTCTAAGTTCAAAATTTTCAAACTTTCCACTTTTAGTCTGAAACACGTCAAACGACGTCCGTTTTCAACCAAATTTTACAGATTGCGCTTAACGCCCATTTAAGACTTGTATCAGGCGTTGGAAACAAAATACGAGGCCAATACTATTATTTTTTGATCAATTTCCATTTTCATTTTTCCTTAAGCATATTCATAAAACAATTTCACAGAAAAGCTCCGAACTCGGGCCTGGGACCTCGGATTTTGATTTCGGGAATACGCCCGGGTCCCAAATTTCATTACGGACCCTCCAGGACTGTCGCATCACGGGTCCGGGTCCGTTCACCCAAAACATTGACCAAAGTCAACCATAGCAATATTGGTATCAAAATTCATAGTTTCTAACACAGAATTCAAATATTTTCACATATAAATCTTCCAGCTGCACGCCCGGACTATGCACGCAAATCAAAGAAACCCAATAATAGGTTTTCAAGGCCTCAGAAGCACAAGAAAAGGGAAAATTTACGATGATGACCCTCTGGGTCGTCACATGTATGGAATTTGAAGTGAGGATCAAGGTTACAGTTTGGTAATGACTATGATGTCAGGAGCTCGGATAAACAGGAAGGGAGTTTCAGTATTTTGAGTAAGTTGGTATTGTCATCAGTATAAACTGAGATCGGTGTTTTGTGAGAAAGGCTTTGCGTCCTGGTTATGAATTCTTGATCGTTTTTCAGTGCTGGTGTAGTTGGTGGTTTGGATGTGCAGACCCGTTAATTATTTTGGAAGATTGTTGGAGCATATCCCACAGAAAGATTGTATAAGTGTGACATGCAGTCACTTAATTGAGTAGAGATTTAAACCAAGTATGAGGATTTTGGTAATATCATTAATTTGAGTATTTATGCTTGAAGGGCACTCTATTTATTAGATTTTGAACTGAGGAGGTTGCTCCAGTTGTGATGGATGTTCTTGTGTGTTATGAGAAGAGGGAAGTTAGCATGGACCTTTGAAAGGTCATTGGCCTAGTTGGGCCCGATCAAGATCGACTTTAGGTCGGTGGATGGATTTAAACATGGAAGTGAGCCTTACGTCAGGCCAGTTATGTTTATTTAAGTAATGCGCTCTTGATGATAGAGTAGTCGCGGTGTTATTTCGTGGTCAGCTATTTCATGCAACGATATATTGCACCGTATGAGTTGTGAGATGGCTTGGTAACTTCTTATGTGTTGAGGTTCCACTAGGAGGTAATGTCATATGATTAGGATAGCTCTTGCGATTTAGATCATGTATCGCACCTCAGTTGTGCTTAAGTTTTGTAGCCTATAGCACTATATGTGTCCTCAGGGATGGTATTATACACCTTAGAGTGTCTATGACCGATATTCGATATTTTGTTGTAATGAGAAATTTGGCTCGATGTGCATCTACTTTATTGGGTGCTAAGATTATTCAAATCAGGTTGCGCGCCGCAACAGTGTGACGTCGAGTCTGGTTTCCTATATGCTATTTTTTTGTGTTTTGTTTCCTATATTCTACGGAAAGTCCATATTAGTGCGGGGGTTAGGTAATTCCTTCCAGAGTTTGATTTTTGGTTTGTGTTGTTTTCTGATTGGTGGCCTAGTGGCACATTGTGGTGTCATATGAGACTTTTGATAACATTCGGAGTGGCTTATTGCCTGAGGAGTTCGTACTGGGTGAGACGAGATTTGTTCGATTTTGGATCAGCGCAATTTTATTATATGAAGGCTATTAAGGAGCTAAGACCATTAGAGGTTTCAGGAAGAGGCAATGACTCTTGTCAGGGGTATAGGCCGAATGATTTGTTAATTCAGCAGTTGGCTATGAATTTTGACACATCTCTTCCATCGTGTCGGTGTTGTAAAAGTTAGAACAAGACCTATGTAGGTCATGAGGTGCAATGGGAGCATCTGATTCATTGAATTTTGGGCTAAGTTGATTAGTTAATGTTATTGTAGTCCTATGAGTACAGTGATGCAAAGTATGAATTCTACAAAGTTATGCAGTCATGTTGGGTACAACGTGCAGTGAATGATTTGGTGATATTATGATGAAAATAGGTCTGGCATAGAATTCCGGATGTTGGAATTGGGCTTTAAGGCTTAGTTGCTAGAATAAAAGGAAATATCTTCAGAATATATCGGGCTAATGTGCTTAGCTAAGTTGTGGCAGCACGGGAAGGTGCATATGGTGCTAAACAATGATTTCAGACTACTTCAGCATAGTTCTCAGCACGTTCGAGGACGAATGTATGTTTAAGTGGGAGAGAATGTAACGACCTGATCGGTCGTTTTGAGCCCTAGCACATTGTTCAGCAGTCTGAGGCCATGATCAGATTCATTTCAGGTTTTATGACTTGTTCGCATGGTCGGAATGGAAAATCAAGAAGATCGGAGTTAAATTTAAATGAAAATTTCCATTTCAGAAGCTTTAAGTTGAAAGAATGAACTAGGATTAGATTTTTGAGTAACCGACCTCGGAATCGGGATCTGAATGTTCCAGTAGGTTCTTATGATGATTTTGGACTTGGGCGTATGCCCGGTGCGGGTTTTGGATAATCCAAGAGTGTTTTGGCGCCCATTGTGGAATTTAGCATTTTGGAAGAAATTTCTTAAGTTTGGCTTGAAGTGCATTTCAGCATTATCGATGTCTGTTTGGGATTCCGAGACTAGGAGTAGCTCCATATGATCATTCTGGAGTTGGGAGCGCGATCGGAAGTGAATTCGGAGGTCCGTAGGTTGTTTTGAAGCGATTTGGCTAAAGATGTAAATTTGAAGGTTTTTGAGAAGTTTGACCAAAAGTGGACTTTCTGATATCGGGGTCGGAATCCGATTCCGAAAGTTGTAATAGGTCTGCAATGTCAAATATGACTTGTGTGCAAAATTAGAGGTCAATCGGACCTGATTTGATAGGTTTAAGAATCGAGAGTAGAAGTTGGAGGTTCTAAAATTCATAAAGCTTGGATTGGAGGTTAATTCATGATTTTAGCGTTGTTTGATATGATTTGAGGCATCGAGCAAGTCCTTAATGTGTTTTGGGACTGGTTGGTGTTATTGGTCGGGGTCCCGAGGGCCTCGGGTGTTCGGGTTGTGTTGCGCTCTTATTTGATGTTTCAACGCCATTTCTTTGGACATAAAGGGGTACCATATTAAGCAAATGAGTTCCAAATTAAGTTTTTATTGAATCATTAGATCCGTATCGTAATTTGGTAGCCATAGCAAAAAAAATCGTCGAATTTGGACATCATATGAGGAAGTTATGCTTGTTTCCGTGCCGAGAAAAGTGTTGGTACTGTCAAACCACAAAAGTAAAAATCTACCGCAGAAGCGGGACCTCGGAAGTAGGAATTTGTCCGCAGATTCAGCGGAAATTTTTCCTCAAAAGTGGGACCGTATAAGCGGAAACTGCTAGAGGCAGAGAGGTTCCTTTAAAAATCGAACTTGGCTCATCTTTTACTTTATTTTTTAATGGGAGCCGGCTTTGGATCAACTTTGGAGAGTCATTTTCATCACCAAGCATGAGGTAAGTGATCTCTACTAGTTTTGAATATATACATCAATGATGTATGAATTTTAGCATGAAAATGGGTAAAAATTTGAGGGTTAGAGAAAGACCTAGAGATATTATATTATTGGATTTTTACCACAAAGATGAGCATGGAATTAAGAGAAAATTATATATATGAGTTCCTAAGGTCATGGGTAAACTTTATCTTCGAAAAATTTCGGATTTCGGGCATGTGGGCCCGAGGGTATTTTGGTCAACTTTTCCTTCGGGGTTGGAAATTATTATAATAAATACTTTAGCATATATTAATGGATTTACATAATCATTGGTTAGTTTTGGGAGCATTTTACTTCGGTTCAAACCTTCAGAGGAATGTAGAATGTCAGTTATGGGTCTTCGGAGCGAGGTGAGTCTCCTTTCTAATCTTATGAGGGGGAAATCGCCCCATAGGTGAATTAAATTGATTATGTGCTCCTAATTGTGGGGGATACGTACACACGAGGTGACGAGAGTCCGTGCGCAGCTATTATTATGCTATTGTTCGGGTAGTCTAGGACCCAAAGGCATGTTATACTTGCATTAATTGTGAACCCATTGATGGCTTGAATTGCTTAAGTCATAATAAATTTATAAATAAATTTCAAAAAGAAAGACTTAAGCTTTGTTTTCTCAAATATTAAAGAGAATTGACCTTGTTTGGATATTTGCTTCATGTTGATTGTTTGACCGATTGCCTGTCTGTGTATGTTTATATTGAAACGGGTTGTACGCCTCGCCAGACCAATAGATGTATCTATTGGTATGTCGTTGACCCTCGGCAAGTGCACATATATTTCTATTGGATCGGGCCATTGCCTCGGTATGATTTGCGCATGCTTGTATCGCTGCCTGAACTCATTTGAGTCGTGTTATACCACACTATGGCTCGAGATTATATTGTTAATAATAGCAAGAAACCTAAGGAAATTTTTCATGAAAGAATTATATGCTTACTTGTTTCCTCTATATCGATTAGAATCATGTTTATAAAACAAATCCACTGTTTAATACATTTATTATGGATAAATAATTATTGGACTACTAGTGAGTGTCAAAGTTGACCATCTCGTTTCTACCCCTTCAGGATTAGACGGGACACTCATTGGGTACACGTTGATTTTGCACTCATACTACACTTGCTGTGCATCTTGTTGCACAGGTAATATGTGACTCCAGCGGTTTGCTAGGCATAGCAGCATGGATGATTCTGGGACTAGGTGAGTTGCATCATTCGAGACGGCCGTAGCTAGAGTAATCCCTTCCTTTGTGTTGTATTTACTTTCCGTCCATTGTATTCCGGATAGGTGCTTTATTTTATTTCTCTTATCAGTAGATGCTCATGCACTTGTGACAACGGGTTCTGGGATAGTTTAAAGTACAGTATCAATTGATTAACTTTTAAATTTGATTTGAAAATTATATCCTTTGAAATTTCTAAATAATGAAGGAATAATCCTAGAATTTCAAATGTGTTAAAAATGAGATTTAATTAAGTATTCTAGTTGTGCCTGGCAATGGTGTTCGGCGCCACCACGATCCTTAGTGGATTTTGGGCCGTGACAATTTTAAAATAATATAGGACATTTCGGTTCTTATCAAATCATGTAATTTCATTTGGATATGACAGTAAATTCAAGTAACGGTAAAACGTATCTAGTGGCAGCAAGAATATTTAAAACAACAATAATCATGTTAAATAACCATTTCGGTATCATATCGAGTAAAAGACTTGTCCCACATGCAACTTAAATTAACCAGTAACATATTCATATTAATAATCATGTGTGAATTATGCATGTTATGAAAATACAAATTGCGGTAAGATTACTATTCACAGTACCGAAATTTCAAATGCTTTACCTCGAGCAATTCATACAACTTCCTCCAATTCAATCTATAATTACATAATATCATTCTATGTTAATTTCTATGTTTAGGCTAATTCATAGCTAATTTAGAATACCCAACCCTCAAAGTTCCATATTTGACTCTTAACTCGTCGAATTATATTTATCCACATATGAGTAATTATTAATCTGTCAACTCCAACCAAGTCATATTGTTTACACAGTTAATTCCTGGAAAAGTCTCACGTATTTCTCCCAATTTTCTTAACTATGTCTTTCAAATTTTTAATCCAACTTCGAAATTATATCTACTCAACCCTACAAAGATCATGTATATAAAATTTCGTAATCTTACAAAGGAAAATACATATAACTACCTAAAATGTATTGCTGAAACTTAAGGAATTATATGCCAAAGATGAGATGAAACATGGTTCTTTTGTTTTTCTGTTCGATGGTAGGTCTAAGGGTTTTTCTTTTCTATAAAACCCTCTTTAGCTTCTGTCCGTCCCTTTGTTTCCTCTTCTTTTAGTGGCTTTGCCCTTCTTTTAGTTAGAGTAGGTTTCTTCCTTTTTTATAAATTAATTTGTCCCCCTTTTTTTTTGTTAATTTTTTTTTTGGGTAGTTACTTAATTACTCTTTTTTTTTGTATGAGTATTACATAAAATTCATAATCAATTGAAATACATAAATTGTCACAGTGAATTCTATATCTTATCCAGGACGAGATGGGCTATCTTCTGAAGAAAATGGAAGCCCCTCAGTATTTGCAGTGGATTCGATCATTCAGCTTTGGCATTTATAGTATCAATCAGAACTTATTAGGTTATGGCAGTCAACATCTTGTACTACTCCAACTAGAATTGTAACCAAATTTAATCTGGTACAGTTTGCCCTATACAGTTCTTGTCTTCTCCTTCCTTTTTTTGTCTGATATTGAAATTAGGAAAGAGGATCTTCCATCTGAACAAGTAACATTAATTAAGGACCCCATTTCCTTGGTATTCTTGAAGGAATTCTCCTAGTATTAGCTAGCAAAACACTTAGATTATGTAATAGTAAAAAATCCAGTTATTGCTACACTATTTAGAATGTTTGTAATATGAAAGCGATAATGGTTATTAATCAGACAAACATGTCACATATGGCATGCAAACGTTTCAATCTTTTGAGATTATCTTCTACAAATTATATAATAAGAATGTCAACTTCAGAGAGATAAGATCACAAACAAAAAAGCAACAATCACTTTTAGATGATTGCGGTAATAAATTGTTAAATCCCCAAAATCGCCGTGTTGCTATCTTTAACGTCGGGGAGTCAATATCAATATTTTTTATTTTTATTTTTTGGTTAAACATTTCTATCCATTGATATCCCAAAAAATATTTACAGTTGAAGTTTCAGTAAGAGATTGGATTACTCCTACTCATTTACATCATTCTTCTATACTAATTTCTAATTTGCTTTAAGTACATCATAGTATAGGATTCCTAGTAAACTAGAAACTAAGGATATTTGTTGAGTGTGTCCAGTCCAGCTTGCCATTTCCTGCAGTTTCTGCCTCGTATATGAATTGATAAGGCTATTTCTCTGCACAGTTGAGCTGCATCAAAGGTTGTCCTATTAAATTTGATGTTGTTTCTTTCTCTCCAGATAAGAGCAACAGTGTGAATGAAGGCACATGCTGTAATACTATTAAGTGCCACTCTACTCTTGGCCTTGCTACACACCCACAACATTTCTATTTTCCAGTATCCAACAGTCCTATGGTGTCCCAGCCAGGAGCACAGTCTGTTCCACAAGTTCTTAGTGATTGGGCAGTCAAAGAACAGATGGCTAAATGTCTTATTGCTTTGATCACATAATACACAATTTACAGGAACTTGGATTCCAATCTTCTGTAGTCTGTCAACTGTAGGCAGTTTTCCTTGGGCAGCTAACCAGACTGTAAATTTGTACCTTGGTTGAGCTTGAGCAAGTTAAACCACGTTCATCCAAGCAACCTTACTATAAGCAGGAGTCAATGCCAGGTATAACTTCTGAATAAGGAACTGATCCAGTCTGCAGAAGTCTTGCAATCTACTGAAGAGGCTACCTTGAATTAGTTGAGATCCCATTAGGTCATCCCTTCTGTCCAGTATCTTCCTTACCACCCAAGAAGTTGTCTTGGGTAAGGGCATTGTTTCTAAGTCCCTCTGCTTGATGTAGTAGCTGTGCACCCATCTAATCCATAAGCAATCCTTCTTTTTAGCCAAGTTTCAGAGGTGTTTGCTGATTGCAGCCTTATTCCAGGTTGTCATATCTATAATATTTAGTCCACCTGCAGAGATAGGCCTACAAACACTGTCCCATGCCACTAATGCCTTTCTGGACAGCTTCACACTCCCAGTCCAAAGAAATGTTCTGCAAATAGTTCCAATGGCTTTCAAAACTTTCTTAGGCAGGATAAACACTTGAGCCCAATAGGTTTGGATGCCAAATATGACTGATTTAATGAGTTGACATCTTCCAGCATAGGAAAGCATCTTGGCAGACCAGCATGTTACTTTAGCTGTGATCTTCTCAATAATTGGTAAGTAGTGGCCAACAGATAGTTTTTTGGAGTCAAGGGGGATCCCCAGATATCTGAAAGGCAATTTGCCTTCAATGAAACCCAAAGATTCCAGAATCCGTGCCTTGGCATCAGGTGTAACTCCAGCTATATACAATGCACTTTTTGACAGCTTTGCTTGCAATCCTCAGGCATTAGAGAACTTGAGGAAGGCTTCCCTTAGAATTTGGACAGACACCAGATCAGCTCTACAAAACATCAGTAAATCATCAGCAAAGCAAACATGTGTACAGTTTAGTTTCCTGCATTTTGGGTGAAAATTGAAGTCACCATTTCTGTGCAATTGTCCCAGTATCCTGTTGAGGTATTCCATGGCTAGTACAAATAAATAGGGTGACATAGGGTCACCTTGTCTAATACCCCTTTTAGCTTTGAAAGGCTTTGTGAGGCCACCATTAAGCATGAGGGAGTAAGAAACAGTTGTGACACACTCCATTACCCATTGCACAAAGATAGCAGGAAATCCCAGGTCAACTAGGATTTGCTTTAGATACCTCCAATCCAATGTGTCATATGCTTTCCTCAGATCCATCTTCAAGACACATCTAGGGGAAACAGCTTTCCTAGAATAGCCTTTGAAGATTTCATGACTGAGTATGATGTTGTCCAGTATACTTCTTCCCTCAGTGAATGCAGATTGGGATTGCCCTACCAAATCACCTATCACTGCTTTCATCCTTCTAGTGATGACTTTGGAAATGATCTTGTACAGTGTGGTGCAGCAGGCTATAGGTCTGTAGTCCTTCACAGTTTCTGGGGTTTTGTCCTTGGGAATAAGAGTTATGGCAGTAGTATTGAGCATAGGAGGTAATCTGCAAGTATTGAAGAATTCCTTAACAGCAGCAAAGATATCCTCCTTTACTATGTCCCAGTGCTTGGTAAAAAATTCAACAGGAAACCCATCCACTCCAGGTGCTTTGTCCTTAGGCATCTCCTTAATAGTTTCAACAATCTCCTCCATAGTAATCTCCTGGATCAGCAATGTTTGTTGAAGCCTTGATAAGCATTTGCCTTCCCTTAAAATAGCAGTGTTAGCAAGTGGTAATTCTCTTTCACAATCTCCCATCAATGACTGAAAAACAGTAATGAACTCTTGTTCAACATCTTCTGTTTCTGTTAGCTTTAGTCCTGTGTCTGTATAGATGGAAGTAATGTTGCTTTGGGAGGATCTGATCTTCCACTGGGCATTAAAATACTTGGTATTGTCATCACCACAAGTAATGCAACATGCTTTGGACTTCTGTCTCATGACTTGCTCCTCCACAGAACTCTAGTAGGCAATGTCTTCTAGGGCTGTTTTCTCTGCATCAAAGAGAACCTGTGATAAAAGACAAGTCTGAAGCTGACTTTGGATGATGTCCAGTGATTCTCTAGCATGTACCAGTTTCTGCTTGTATGTGGCCATGTAGTCATTTAGGTCGTTTAGTTGCTGCTTTAAGCATTTTAGTTTCCTCCAGATCTGTTGTAAGGGAGATCCATTGTATTCTAGCCTCCAGACATTCTGCAAGATGCATTGAAACTGGGGAAGTTCCATAATGTGATTATACAGTCTGAACGGCTTTGGGTGTATCAGCTTAAAGCCTCCACATTTGATGAGAATAGGGGAGTGGTCTGACATAGAGGGATTCATGAAATCAGCTTCTACGTGACCATACTGTTGTAACCATTGAAAGTTGCCAAAAGCCCAGTCAATTTTGCTGTATACCCTAGTTGCGGTACCCTATTTATTAGACCAAGTAAAATGCCATCCTGTAGATCTGAGGGGAGAAAGCTGCAGGTCATTTATAACTGTCTTAAATCCTTTAATTCAGCTTCTGTGATAGGAGATCCAATTCTGTCATCAGGGTTCAAAACATTGTTGAAGTCACCACTCAATAACCAAATGTCCAGGCTGGTAATAGGGAGACTCCTCAAATCTGTCCACAACAGCTCTCTAAGGCTAGCATCATTTTGAGCATAGATGATGCTGGCATACATCTTGACATGGCTGAAGGAATCTTCTATGTAGCAATGAATCATCTGATCAGTTACAAGAGAAATTTGTACCTGAATGTGAGTTTTCCAAAGCAGCCATATTCTACCATTCACAACCTTTGAATAGTTGCAATAAACATTCCAACCCTTTACAATTCTGCCTTGGATTTTCTTAGCTTTATGTTCTTTAACTCTTGTCTAAACATCCCATAACATCTACTTTATTAGCAGCAAGAAATTTTTTCAGTTCTTTCTGCTTATGGGCTAGATTTAGCCCTCTTATATTCCATGTGACTAAAATCATTTAAGGACATAAGAGGGGACTGGGTCACTCTGTTGACCTTTTCTACCAGAGTCTAACACATCAACAGCAGCCTTACCTTTAGTGCATTCATCAATCTCCCTGCAAAGTTGTTCAATGTCAGCATCTAGACTCCTCACCTGGTTGATGGTGTTCTGTTGATTCTCTTGCTGGGCAGGCATCATCTAGTTGGTATTGACCACCAGTACAGCAGTTAGCCTGTTAGGTTCAGCTTCCTCTGGGATCATATCCTGTGGAGCAGCAACTTGTGGCTTCTTAACATGCCATTCTTGCTTAGCAGCTTTAGGATATCTTTTCCTTCGAGGATCCTGTCTCTTTGCCAATCCCCCTTCAGTTTGTTCCTTCTCAGTATCAGGTTTGGTATTGTACCAGCAGTCCATAGCATCATGACCAAACTTCAGACAATGGTTACAGAACAGGGGTTTCCAGTCATATTCAATCTGTTGAACCTTAAGCGCAAATGGAGTTTTAATTTCAATCTGGTCAGGGAGAGGGTGGGCAGCATCTACCTCCATAAGCACTCGAGCATAAGAGATCTTCTCATAATGAGCAATGAATTTATCAGTATACAAGGGATTGCCCACGGCACTAGCCATCTTGCTCAATGCATCAGTAGGCCAGTAACCCACAGGTAGTCCAGGAAATCTTATCCATACAGGAATGGTGCTTACAATATCATTTTGAAAGGAGAAATCAATCTCCCAAGGTCTCAGAACCAGAGGTTTGTTCCTGAATGAGTAGGGACCAGATTGAATAACTTGATCTCTGTCCGCAATTGAATGGAGTCGGAATATGCAGTACCCCTCAGAGTGGATTAGGATCTGAGGTTTAGATACAAAATTCCAAACATGCATAACAAAATTATCCATCGCTTTCTCATACGGAGCCTCTCCAATGACATACCCTATTAATGAGGTTTTCCAGTATTCAGCTTGGGATTGGAAGTCATCCTCACTTAATTTTACTATCTTCTTACCATCTCTATCAGTGGGAGGCATAAATGATAATGGTTTAGCCATTTGTGCATTCTGATTCCCCTGCACAACCTCAGCTGCTGTTGGGCGGGGTGCCTCCACTTTGCTTATCTCAAGAAAATTGCAGGCACCGCACAGCTTGACTATCAACCCCAGCTGGTTTGCATACCAGACTCTGCATGTGGGCATCTTCACATTTCGCGTCATGAATCACATCAATTGCTTGAAATTTCTGGGGAAGAAAGCTTCCAAAAGTCAGTGGTTCTCGAGCTTTGGCATCCCCGTGGTCAGGGGTAACAGTTTGGTTATCGTCGGCAGGCGCGTTTCTCCGGCTGCGAGCCATCTCCGAGCACAATGGCAAACTTTGCTAACGTGCGCTGAGGGATCCTAGGTGTCTGTTAACGTGCGCCATCTCCACAAATTAATAATCTTGAAAGGAGTTGGCCTTGAATTTTTGACCTTTGGGCATGTCATCTATCAATAGGCAAACCTTTAAGTTTTATCCCGAGGATAATACTTTTGACTTTTGAACTCGAATGTTTGTCATATCGGAAAGCTGACGTGCCCCAAAGGCCAAAAGTTAAAACCCCCTTATTGTCCTATTTCTGCTATTTTTTGTACACACCTCAGGCCTTTTATTGGGTCAGACCCATGTGTTTGTTTCCCAAAATTCCTAATATCATTATAGGATTAGTATCCCCGCACAAATTTATACCTAGTTTTTCAATCTTTTCACCAACTAATATATGTCTTTGTTCGCACACCTAACAATCTTCCTCAAGCCCTTAAAGATAAGTTCTATGTGATCTAATATCACGATGCACATGTCAATATCCATGATTCATTGTGTTTCATCCAACGTGACCGAGTTTTTATGGCCACCAAATACGAGAGCTAGCTTCTTGTCAATTGAGCTCCATATCATGATCAACGTGTCATCTTCATACTTCTCACGTCGAACTATTGCCTTTAATATCAGTTGTTGAGCTAAACCAGCCTAAAAATATTCTTAATTTGATGTTGTTGGGATATATACTATTAACCATGGGTTTGGTTTAGATATAGTATTTATTATAAAATAATTATTTATTCAGTTTTAATAGAGTTTTAAATAGATCATATAATAATTTGTGTCCTTTGCTTATATAGTAAATGATTTAGTGTATAGAGTTTAGCTTATATACGAAAGATTAAATCACCGGTTCTTATAAGTATAAAGTTTGAGTTCACAGTCTAATGATGGAATTGGACAAACCATCAGGAATGATTGTAGTACAAGATTAAATATAATTTATCTTGATTATGGGAATGGTTTAATTCCATCTTCTTGTGCTAGTACATTTTCTATGTATTGAACGGACCAGGTAGAGATAAGTATTTTATACTGACTTAATAAAATAAACTCTCTAGCTATTAAATGTACTTATACTCTTAATCTTGATATAATTATTATTAGTTGTGTATAATATTATTGTTTTGATTTATTAAAAGGCGAGATTCTTTTGTGGGTCAATATGCCTGGTAAATTGGATAATAATAATGTACATTGGCGAAGTAATAGTTAGTTGATGGAATTCATGTCTCGGTTTAGAGATTGATGATACACCTTTATGAAAGCTTATAAGTTTTCATGTGTAAACCCGGCCGGTGGATTTTGTATCCGACACATGAAATAAGTTAAGCGAGAGTCTAAAGAAAATAATCAATAAATTAAATGGTCAGTAATTTAATTTAATTGATTCGTATCTGAATCTTAACAGGAAGTTAAATAAGATTTAATGGATGAATTTCGAAATTGAATAAGGAGTGCGATTATGAATTTTTAGTGGAATAATTCGTAATTAAGTATGGTAGATATTAATTTTAAAAATTATAAATTAATTCCATAATTAAAAGCCTTGTTAATTAAATTTTGTGGTCCCTATTGTGCCTAAATAATAGGAAATAAAGGAATTCTTTTTTTGGTGGAAAAGGAAACTTAACAAGTTTTGAAAAAGGGTCTTAACCCTTAAACTTGTGCTATAAATACATAAGATTTTCCACTTAGAAGGAAAAGTACATGGTGGCTGAAATTTTCAGCCAAGTTTTCCTAGAAATTTCGCCCACACGAAATTGCTATTTTCGGTTATTATTTGGGTAACACAGTAGAAGACCGTGGAACGTTCAAGGATCACTATTGTCTAGGTGATGGAGATTCCATTGAGAAGTTATGGAACATAAGGCTCACGTGGTAGAAGAGATATGTTCACGCTTCAAGAGATAACCCGTGAAATCTCGTTTATGCTAGTTGTCTAGATTACATGGGATTTTGATACTGGATTGCTTCCGCTGCTTATTATAATCCATCAATGGGTATCAGATCCCACTCACATCTACATAGATAACTAAGTTTTTCATGAAACGAGAATATGGTGTTTGTGTGTGTTTTTTTTTAATTACATAAATATGTGATTTTCTGAAAAACTGTACTCTGTTTTGTGAATTAACTATGCAAAAATTTTGGATTATTCTTGTAATCATGAGATATCTGTTTTCTTATTGTTATTTGATTGAGATTATCTGAATTTTTTTGGGTAAACCCTAGAAAAACGCAAACCTATTTTTGACCGAATAACCGGTATTTTCAGAGGTCAGCGAACTTGACGGACTCTGATTAAGCTAAAATTTGGTGGGTTCATCGGAAACAATATGGTAAGAAAAACTCACTGCTTTTGCAGTGGACCATGGTGTGATTTAGCGACTTGAGGTCGTTTGGATTGTGTTTTGGACGTTTTTCTATTTTCTGGAAATTATTTTTTAACAATTTTAATTTCTTTTTAATTCAATGGTGGTGTGGGTGAATCCCCATGGTCCTCGTGATTAATTACTAGTCATATAATAGGTTTACACATTGACTATTAGCAAATAGACGTGTTGTTGTATTAAATTCAATAATAAATATGTAGAATTTTATTGACTAGGTCTTGCAAGGTATAATTGATATTGTGTGATGATATAATTATTTTGTAAGAAAGTAAAATTCTCTATTTGATATCCTGGATGACTAATGATTGGTGCGTTTGGCATATTTGTGCATACAAAAAATTCTCAAATTTAAGTTTATGTTTTCATACCCTACGTGATTACTAGTTTGGATTTTCGATGAAGAATTTTGTTCTCTGATTGGAGGTTCTAATTAAGTGAAATATGACGGTATTTTGTATAAGTTTTATATTGTTGGTATATATTTTAATCTATGGTCTACCATAAAATAATTTTATGAGCTAAATATATATTCACTTGTAAATTGAGAATTTTATGAGTAATAAATAGTTACGGCTGAAGTGGTTTGTTTATTTAAACTCATGAAAAATTCTTAGTAAATTTGTACATGTGAAATTATATCTATTAATGGATTGAGCATTATGATTAATAAGTAGGATCCACAGAATGGTCTATTTATTTGGGTCATTGAAATATGTTAAATATACCCTGTGAAAATTATCCTTGAGAAATCTACATTAATGGTGGAGGTTCTTAACTAGAAAAAGAGTTTTATCTTTGGGTACTAGTGAAACTAACTCCACCCATGAGAAGAAATATTGGGGTTTTCACCGAACGAGAGAAAATATTATATCTCAGGTTCTTATGTGTTTAATAAAAGGATAATTTATTGTAAAAGGAGATATTATATATCCAAGAAATAGGAAGAACATAATATATGCCTTGAGCTCATAGTGTAATTATAAGGAGAATGAAAATCAATATCATATTTATTTTAATTCATGAGACTACTTAAAACGGTTTTTCTCCGAGTTTGGTTACAGGCTGGTGGTCATGAATTTGGCGGACTCCGATTGACCTGAAACTTGGTGGGTTCATCGAAAACAATCTAATGGGAAAAACTCACTGCTGTACAGTGAATCATGTTAATTTTTGGCATTTTGAGGTCATTTAGATGGGTTTTCAAGCAGTTTATTAAATTGAATTTATTATAAATATAAAAATTATTCTTTATATGTGGACTATATTTGTGTTAAATCTGAAACATGTGATTTAACTTGATATGATATATATGAAGAGTGCAAGTCACATGGGTTTAATCCTAACTACGCCAAAAATAATTTATTCGAATTTGGTCCAGTTTTGGCGATCATGAATTTTACGATCTCCAAATAACCTGAAATTCGGTAAGATCATCAAAAACAGTCAATTAAGAAGAACTCACCGCTATTCACTGAATCACATCGTATTTTGACGATTCGGGATCGTTTAGATGAGTTTTTTGGAGGTTTTACGGATTAAAATGTGATTTACATACGAAAAGTCATTCTTTCTATCATTTTATTTATGTCTAATCTGGAACATGATGACACATGTTTATTTGATATGAATTAATATATGATTAATATATATATATATATATATATATATATATATATATATATATATATATATATATATATATATACACATGTCATATATTAAATTCTTAAAAAATGCTTAAAATGATAATTTTCCAAATTTGGTCGCAACTTTTGGAGATCGTGACTTTAACGATCTCCGATTGATATGAAATTTGGTAGATTTATCAAAAATAGTTCAATGAACAATAATCATTGCTATGGAGTGTAAAATATTAATTTTAGTAATTTAAGACTGTTTAAATGGGGTATTGAGCATTTTTTTTAAAAATTGTGGAACTTAATACTCATAGAAAAGTTTTTGGTTATGATAAAGTGGTGATAGGAATTAACCCCTATGGTCTCCGTATTTTTATTTACAGTGAGATAGTTAATTTACGCGTTGACATTAGGTCTTCCTCCATATCAGATAAATTTATTATGAACTCACTGGATATATTTACTAGTTATTGATAACCTATGTTAGCTCTCCATCTGAGTTTAAGGGTTAAATCAATTTTGTAACTAAAATACAATCATGATTAAATGGTGATAGAATTATATTTCTATGGTCTTTCACTATTAATTTCAAGTGAGTAATAAATTTACGCGTTGACTTTAGGTCTTCCTCCATATCGGATAAATTTATTATAAGCTCACTAAGTGAAATGCTAGTAATTGATATCATATACCTACTCTCCATCTGAGTATACATGTTGGATCAATGGAACTAGAGCTATTACAAAAGATGTTCACTTGACTTAAATTAACAGTATATTCTCCATCTGAGTTGGGTCTGTTTTAATTATTAGAGTGAAAAAATAATCTGGCATTGCATATGTATGTTGCATGAATAGTTCTTTTCCCATTTAATTGCTATTCAAGATGCATGACATATATGTGTAGTGTGTTCGAAATTTTTGTATTAAAAAGTTATATACAATTGACTGAAAAAATAGTATGCTCTCCATCTATATTGGTACTATTTATTTTTGGATTGTATAGTTCTTGCATTATATAATATACTTTGCATGAATGATTCTTTTCCATCGAAATTTATTATTCCAGATGCGTGTATGTATATAAATACCGAATGCAGTCTGAATTTTACTATTCAGTGTTTTGACTTATTATGATCTATTTAATGTTTTTAACTCAACTCCACAATGATTTTATGCAACTGATTGTATTACTTGTTAAAAAAAATTTAGTGATAAGGCATTAATTTTAAGGATGCAATATATGTACTTTTGTTAGAAGGAATTTAATTCCGGTTTCTAGGCAAAATAAGAGATGGGTATTTGTTTTAGTTTTCGAATAACTCTTGAGTTATTGAGCTTAATAAATATTTTATCTGTTGTGGTACATGAATGCATGATCTTGTTATTGTATATTGATGTCTCTCCTGAACAAAACAATATTAGTCTACCTCATAAGAGAAAACGTTCTTCAAAATTGAGTAAAACTTATCTGTGCACTTTTGTCTAAGTCATATTAATCTCGATAGGATTTCAAGTTGGTCAAGGATGGACCTTAAGGTTCATTGAAAGTAGAGGCACTACCAACTTGTGGATCCTATTTGGAAGGAAATTTGACTAAAAGATGTTTCCTTTTAAAAGGAAATAAAACTAGTGATAAGTTAGAATGAATCATTTTTTATTTGTATGGTTAAATGAACATACTCGTAAGAGATAGATTTTGAGTATTTTGTGATGTTCATAAATGATTACTCAAAATATTAATATATTTATTTGATGCACTGTAAGTCTTAATGAAATAAGTAGTTCAAGATTTTTAAGACTTGAAACGGAGAAGCATCAAAGAAATATATTAAGTTACTACAGTTTAATTGTAGTGGCGAGCACATCTCTAAAAAGTTCTTTTGTTACATATCAGAATAAGGGAATACATCTCGATTGACTACACTGTAAACTCCATAATAGAGTGGTGTAGTAGAAAGAAGAAATAAGTCTCTTTTGGATATGGATAGACTAATGACGTGTTATTCAAATTTGCCTTATTTGTTTTGGAATATTTCTAGAGAACTGCAAATTACATTCTGAATTTAGTTTCTTCTAAGTTAGTACCTGGGACATCTATAGAACTGTGGACTGAATGTAAGCTCTGTCTGTGGCATGTTCAGATATAGGATTGTCCCACATATGTGCTGAAAGGGAAAGCAGATATGTAAGTTGGAACTAAGAATGGATAGGTGCATATTTATCGAATATCCAAGAAAATTAATGGAGCTTTATTTTATTGTCCTAAAGAAAATAAGGCAATTGTTAAAACAATTGCATTTTTCTAGATAAGGACTATTTAATTAAATATGTTCCTAGAAGTAAACTATTTTTATAGGAGCTGGGCAAAGAAATAACTAGATGTTCAAGAACATCAAAACCCACACGTCAGAATTGACGTTCCATTGCATTTAAATACTGGGAGAACGTTAATAGACATGATATGCTTTTATCGAGTGGGAGTGATGTTTGAACATTGAACACTACAGTAAGAAGTTACTAATATTTCCATGTCGTGAGGTAATGAAGGTAATATTAGTAGTACTTCGTCGTAGTGTGAGAAAGCTAAATAAAATCATAGTTCAGTATACATTCTTGGGATTGTTTCGGTAACATGATCCCTGAAGAGTTTAATACCAAATTAGATAGTTACGACAAAGCACTACTGGACAAATATTACATCAGATATAACTTGGCAAGATTCTTTAGCAAAACCTTATTTGGTGAAGACTTTAATAGTCATGTAAAAGAATGTCTGAGAAAGTTGTAGATGCATGTTTATGAGTCTAAGTGGGAGATTGTTGGGGCATATACTATTAACCATGCATTTGGATATAGTATATTCTAATAGTTATTATAGTTAAAAGTCTAAGTGGGAGATTATTGGGATATACACTATTAACCATGAGTTTGGTTTAGATATAGTATTTATTATGAAATAATTGTTTATTCAATTTTAATAAAGTTTTAAATAGATCGTATAATAGTCTGTGTCCTTTGCTTATATAGTAAATGATTTAGTGTATAGAGTTTAGCTTATATACGGAAGATTAAATCATCGGTTCTTATAAGTATAAAGTTTGAGTTCACAGTCTAATGATGGAATTGGACAAACCATCAGGAATGATTGTAGCACAAGATTAAATATAATTTATCTTGATTATGGGAATGGTTTAGTTCCAGCTTCTTGTGCTAGTACATTTTCTATGTATTGAATGGACCAGGTAGAGATAAGTATTTTATACTGACTTAATAAAATAAACTCTCTATCTATTAAATGTACTTAAACTCTTAATCTTGATATAATTATTATTAGCTGTGTATAGTATTATTGTTTTGATTTATTAAAAGGCGAGATTCTTTCGTGGGTCAATATGCCTGGTAAATTGGATAATAATAATGTACATTGGCGAAGTAATAGTTAGTTGATGGAATCCATGTCTCGGTTTAGAGATTGATGATACACCTTTATGAAAGCTTATAAGTTTTCATGTGTAAACCCGGCCGGTGAATTTTGTATCCGACACATGAAATAAGTTAAGCGAGAGTCTAAAGAAAATAATCAATAAATTAAATTGTCAGTAATTTAATTTAATTGATTCATATCTGAATATTAACATGGGGAGTTAAATAAGATTTAATTGATGAATTTCGAAATTGAATAAGGAGTGCAATTACGAATTTTTAGTGGAATAATTCGTAATTAATTATGGTAGATATTAATTTCGAAAATTATAAATTAATTCCATAATTGGAAGCCTTGTTAATTAAATTCTGTGGTCCCTACTGTGCCTAAATAATAGGAAATAAATGAATCCTTTTTTGGTGGAAAAAAAAACCACTAGGTTTTGGAAAAAGGTCTTAACCCTTAAAATTTGTGCTATAAATACATAAGATTTTCCACCTAGAAGGAAAAGTACATGGTGGCTGAAATTTTCAGCCAAGTTTTCCTTGAAATTTCGCCCATAAAAAATTGCTATTTCCGGTAATTATTTGGGTAACACAGTAGAAGACCGTGGAACGTTCGAGGATCACGATTGTGCGGGTGATGGATATTCCATTAAGAAGTTATGGAACAGAAGGCTCACATGGTAGAAGAGATATGTTCACGCTTCAAGAGGTAACCCGTGAAATCTCATTTATGCTAATTGTCTAGATTACATGTGATTTCGATACTGGAATTGCTTCCGCTGCTTGAAAATTGGCCTGCACTAGCTACATTAGTTGCTAGTAATGATAAAGTGTAAATCATTCTTTCCCTAAAAAAGAGCACATCTAACTCAAGAAAAAAAATACAGATTCATATATCGGAAAATGGAGACGGATCATCTAGCAGGTTGAACATGTCTACATACTGAAAGATATTTCATACAATGTATTGTACTTGCGCACGTTTATATAATAACACACACACTTCTTATTTCTTCTTTTGATTCAATGACTATTTCTCTGAGGATTAAGTTTCACAATTTTTAGAAAATGCTTAATACCCCATTTAAATAGTCGTAAAATACTAAAATTAACATGTTACACTGCATAGTAGTTATTATTGTTCAGTGGACTGTTTCTGATAAATTTACGAAATTTCATTTCAATTGGAGATCGTTAAAATCACAATCTCCAAAATTCGGAATATTATCATTTTAAACATTTTTTTAAGAATTTAAAATATGACCTATATTTTTATCATATACCAATTCATGTCAAATCAATATGTGTTATCATGTTCCAGATTAGACATAAATAAAATGATAGAAAGAATGACTTTTCGTATGTAAATCACATTTTAATCCGTCAAACCTCAAAAAAACTCATCTAAACGATCCTGAATCGTCAAAATATGATATAATTCTCTGCATAGAAGTGAGTTCTTCTTAAATGATCGTTTCCGATGATCCTATAGAATTTCAGGTCATTCGGAGATCGTGAAATCCATGATCGCCAAAACTAGACCAAATTTGAATAAATTATTTTTGGCGTAGTTACGATTAAATCCATGTGATTTGCATTCTTCATATATGTCATATCAAGTTAAATCACATGTTTCATATTTAACACAAATATAGCTAATATATAAAGAATAAATTTTCATATTTATGACAAATTCAATTTAATAAACTACTCGAAAACCCATCTAAACGACCTCAAAATGGCAAAAAACAACATGACTCACTGCATAGCAGTGAGTCTTTCTCACTAGATCGTTTTCGATGAACCCACCAAGTCTCAGGTCAATTGCAGCCTATCAAATTCATGACCACCAGCCTGTAACCAAACTCAGAGAATAACCGTTTTAAGTAGTTTCATGAATTAAAATAAATATGATATTGATTTCTATTCTCCTTATACTTACACTATGAGCTCAAGGCATATATTATGTTCTTCCTATTTCTAGGATATATAATATCTCCTTTGCAATAAATTATCCTTTTATTAAACACATAAGAGCCTGAGATATAATATTTTCTCACGTTACACTAGCCCTGCTGAGTTCATAATGAGAATATTTTCATCGTTGAATCTTTTTTGATTCTATGTATTATTCTCATTATGCACATAAGGGAGGAGCCGCATGAGGTGAAAATCTCACGTAAATAAGTATCTTTCAAATAAATGTGAGAATTCCAATGAATCCCTAATTGTCTTTTTTTGTTAGCCTATCGATAATTCCCTAAATTAGACCTGCTTAATCTAGAACAGAACGTGCAATCCTTGAATATCTGAAATTGTCTAAGTGGAAATAGCTTTCTTATCATTCAATGAGCATCTTGTATTTCATAAAAAATTGAGGGCAATATAATCCTTACGTAAGGGCCATCCTATCCAACTTTCAGGCATTAAGATATGTTTCAAGCGTGGATGATTATCATAAGAGATTCCCAACATATCATACGATTCTCGTTCTTGAATTAGTTTCACTAGTACCCACAGATAAAACTCTTTTTCTATTTAAGAACCCCCACCATTAATGTAGATTTCTCAAGGATATTTTTCACATGGTATATTAAACATATTTCAATTACTCAAATCAATAGACCATTTCGTGGATCTTACTTATTAATCATAATGCTTAATCCATAAATAGATATAATTTCATATGTACAAATTTATTAAGAATTTTTCATGAGTTTAAATAAACAAACCACTTCAGTGGTAACTATTTATTACTCATAAAATTCTCAATTTACAAGTGAATATATATTTAGCTCATAAAATTATTTAATGGTAGACCATAGCTTAAAACCATACCAACAATTGAAAACTCATACATTATACCGTCATATTTCACTTAATTAGAACCTCCGATCAGAGAACAAAATTTTTTATCGAAAATCCAAACAAGTAATCACATAGGGAATGAAAATATAAGCTTAAATTTGAGAAATTTTTTATGCACAAACATGCCAAACGCTCCAATCATTAGTCATTCAGGATATCAAATAGAGAATTTTATTTTCTTACAAAATAATTATATAATTACACAATATCAATTATACCTTGTAAGACATAGTCAATAAAATCTTATACCTCTATTATAGAATTTAATACAATAACTCGTTTATTTGCTCATAGCCAATGTGTAAACCTATTATATAACTAGTATTTAATCATGGGACTATGGGGAGTCATCCCCATCACCATTGAATTAAAAAAGAATTAAAATTATTAAGAAATAATTTTTAGAAAATAGAAAAACGTCCACAACATAGTCCTTCAAAACGCTGAAACATACTATGATTCACTGCATAGCAGTGAGTTTTTCTCACCACGTCATTTCTGATGGAGCCACCAAATTTCAGCTCAATCGGAGTCCGTCAAGTTCGTTGATCTCCGAAAATTTCGGCTATTCGGTCAAAAACAGGTTTTGTGTTTTTCTAGAGTTTACCCCAAATATTCAGATAATCTCAATCAAATATCAATAAGAAAACAAAAATCTCATGATTACAAGAATAATCCAAAAATTTGCACAGTTAATTCACAAAACAGCAGTGTAGTTTTCAGAAAACCACATATATATGTAATTCAAAAAACGCACATAAATACTATATTACTGTTTCATGAAAAACTTAGTCATCTAATTAGATATGAGTGGGCTGTGATGCCAATTAACGGATTATTATATGCAGCGGAAACAATTCCAGTGTCAAAATCACATGTAATCTAGACAACTTGCATAAACGAGATTTCACGGGTTACCTCTTGAAGCGTGAACATATCTATTCTACCACGTGAGCCTTCATATTCCTTAACTTCTCAATGGAATCTCCATCACTCGCACAATCGTGATCCTCGAACGCTTCACGGTCTTCTACTGTATTACCCATATAATACCGAAAATTGCAATTTTGTGTGGGCGAAATTATAGGAAAACTTGGTTGAAAATTTCAGCTATCATGTAATCCTCCATCTAGGTAAAAAACCTTATGTATTTATAGCACAAGTTTTAAAGGTTAAGACCCTTTTCCAAAACCTGTTAGGTTTTCTTTTCCGCCAGAAAAAAGATTCCTTTATTTTCTATTATTTAGGCACTGTAGGGGCCACAATTTAATTAACAAGGCTTCCAATTATAAAATTAATTTATAATTTATGAAATTAATATCCATCATAATTAATTATGAATTATTCCACTAAAAATTTGTAATTGCACTCCTTATTAAATTTTGAAATTCATCCATTAAATCTTATGTAACTCCCCATGATAAGATTCAGATACTAATCAAATTGTAACGACCCGAACTGTCGTTTCCTGTATTTTTCACCCCGTATTCCTCGTTAAATGCTTATTCATGTTTCAATATGTGTACTTGGTGAACTTGAGTCAATTCGGATTGAGTTTTATAGAAATTGGGACAAATAGTCTCTTTAATGAAGAATTAGTTTGGAAAAGTCAACCGGAAGTTGACTTGTGAGTTAAAGGTCTCGGAATTAATTTCTGATGATTCGGTTAGTTTCGGGGGATGATTTAAGGATTGGTAGTGCGATCGAAAGTGAATTCGGATGTCCAGAGGTCATTTTGAAGTCATTTGTCTAAATATAGAAATTTGAAGGTTTTTGAGAAAATTCGACCGGAAGGATGAAATTTTGATATCGGGGTCGGAATGTGATTCCGAAAGTTAGGGCAAGTCCGTAATGTCGAATATGACTTGTGTGCAAAAATTTGAAGTCATTCATGAATTATTTGGTAAGGTTTGAGACACTTAGTCTCTTTTAAGGAAGCTTAAGTTGGAAAAGTCAACCGGATATTGACTTATGTGCTAGAGCGCTTGAAATACAAATTTTATGGTTCGGATAGCTTCGTTAAGTGATTTGGGACTTAGGAGTGTGTCCGAAATATTTTTTTGATGACCGGTGTAGAATTTAGCTTGAATTGGCAAAGTTAGTATTTTGGCGAATTCTGGTTGATAGGTTAGATTTTGATCCGAGGGTCGGAATGGAATTCTGAAAGTTGTTGTAGCTTTTTTATGTCATTTTGGACTCGTCTGCAAAATTTCAGGTCATCCGGACAAGTTTTGACATGTTTCGACATTGGATGTGGAATTTGGAAGTTCTTGAAGTTCATAGGCTTGAATACGATGATGATTTGATATTTTGATGTTATTTTGGGTGTTCCAAAGGTTATAACAAGTTTTAATGACATTTTGGTACATGTTGATATAATTGGTTAAGGTCCCGAGGGCCTCTGGTGGATTTCGAAAAGTTAACGAAATGCAATTCGGATCAAAAAGAAAGAAAAAAATTGAATTTTCTGCAGAAATTTTTTTTGGACAGAATCGTGGAGCGTACTTTAGAGGCTATATCTTTTTATCTATAAGGAATCAGAAAAAGTCCAAAATACAAAAGTTGTAGCACTTCGCGTATAGTTTCCAGAACGCTAAAGAAATCTTAATTTGGATATTTGTAGTGAAAGTTATGGTCAATTAAAACTGAATGGTGGAGCACATTTTCCAGAATTTGCTTTCGGGGAGGCTACTTTGGAAGCTCATATATTGTAATATATAAGTAATTTAAAAAACTGCAAAACATGAAAGTTGTATACCTTCGTTTCTTGTTTCTAGAAAGCTAAAGAAATTACAATATGGATATCTTTAGTGGAAGTTATGATCGACGGGAAATGACTGCTGGAGCAATGTGATGTACAACTTGTATAGCACAAGTGCAAGGTACAACTCGACGAAGAACGGGCAGATTCTTTTATACACGAATTTGGTTCATTTCTTTCATTTATTTCATTTGGTTTGGATAATTTTGGAGAGAATTTCAAGGGGAATTTCATCACGCATCAAAGGTAAATTGTTTCTACGTATTTCCAAGTTAAATATATGGATTTGAGCATGAAAATTGTAGAAAAAATTGAGGATTTATGCCTAGGAATTTGAAAATAAGATTCGGTGATTTGAGGGATCAAATGAACTCCGATTTTGGTAAGTTTTATATGTACGGACTCGTGGCAAGACGAGAAATCCGGTGATGTGACTTTCATAATTTTTCGAGAGGCGGGCTCGGGGCTCGGATTTTGCGAATTTCGTGAATTTCTATATTTTTCGAGTCTTTTCGATTGGGTTATATTCCCTTAGCCTTTTGTAATGTATTCGTTGTAGTTTTGGATAGATTCGACACACGTGGAGGCCAATTCTAGGGGCAAAGGCGTCTGGAGTTAAAGAAATAGCCGGTTAGAGGTGAGTAATGATTTTAAATGATGCAGTGAGGGTTTGAAATCCCAGAATTGCACATCATAATGCTATATTAAGGTGACTTGCACGCCGGATATGAGCGTGGGATAGAGCACCGTTGGGGATTGTGACTTGGTCCGTCCCGTGTGTTGATATTTTTACCGCGTATTTGATAAAGATTTATTATTTTTCACTATGATTGGGGCTTATTGCCATATTTGGGCTTCGTGCCGATTATTTGAAATATATTGTGAATTTACATCACTATTTTCCTCACGAATTGAAATATAATTTGAACTCAGTCCAATTGACTTATATTATTTTGTGAACTTAGCTACATTTACACTTAACTCGAGATTTAATGATATTGAGCTGAGCACTATTGTTTTACTGATGCCCAAGGGGATAACGATTATTTTCTGGACTGATTGAGGCCAAGGGCCGTCTGTGAGGATATGGGAGTGATGTGAGGAGGCTTTCAGGCCTCGAGTGTTTTGTGAGGAGGCTTTCAGGCCTCGAGTGTGATGTGAGAAGGCTTTCAAGCCTTATGTTGATATGAAGGCTTTCATGCCTATTGATATTGTGCTTAGGTTATAGGAGCCCCTCCGGAATCTGTACACACCCCCAGTGAGCGCAGGGTACCCAGGTGAGTTGAGAGTGGGCTCAAGGGGCCGTGTTTGTGTGTGGTGAGTTAGGAGTGGGCCCGAGAGGCCGTTGTGTGTGTGGTGAGTTGGGAGTGAGCCCGTGAGGCTGATACTATACCGATATGTTGATATTGAGCCCGAGGGGCAAGCTTTTGATTATTCCTTATTGTTGAAAGTAATTTTCTTTACTGTTTTGTTGTATAACTGATTTCACTGCTTGAGATAGCGCTATATTGTGCCTTTATGAGATTTCATGCTTTCAGTTGTTATTTATTTTTATTACTCACTGGGTCGGAGTACTCACATTACTCGCTGCACCATGTGTGCAAATACAGGCAGAGCTGCGTTCGCTCCTGAGCGCTGATTTTTTCCAGACAGGCAGTGATTAGGCGTAACGAGGTAGTTGTTGACGTCCACAGTCTCGTTTTCTCCCTTATCTTTTGTTATTTAAATATTTTCAGACTTGTAAAATATTGGTAAAATTCTTTAGTAACTCATGGCTTGTGACACCCCGATTTCGGGCTGAGTTGGGGATGGTTTCTCTGTTCTATCACGTTTATCTCACATTTAATGTCATATTGCCTATGATTTAGGCTTATTCTTTCTGAGTAACGAAAAGAGAAGAAATGTTTTGTTGATGGGCTGGCCCTTGTCCCCACGAGAGGCGCCACCACGACCGGGTTGGGATTTTGGGTCGTGACACAAATAAATTAAATTACTGACAATTTAATTTATTGATTATTTCCTTTAGACTTTCGCTTAAATTATTTCATAAGTCGGATACAAAATCCACCGGCCGAGTTTACACATGAAAACTTATAAGCTTTCATAAAGGTTTATCATCAATCTCTAAACCGAGACATGGATTCCATCAACTAACTATTACTTCGCCAATGTACATTATTATTATCCAATTTACCAGGCATATTGACCCGCGAAAGAATCTCGCCTTTTAATAAATCAAAACAATAACATTATATACAACTAATAATAATTATATCAAGATTAAGAATATAAGTACATTTTAATGACTACAGAGTTTATTTTATTAAGTCAGTATAAAATACTTATCTCTACCTGGTTCGTTCAATACATACAAAATGTACTAGCACAAGAAGTTAAAATTAAACCATTTTCATAATCAAGATAAATTATATTTAATCTTGTGCTACAATCATTTCTGATGGTTTGTCAAGTTCCATCACTAGGTTGTGAATCAAACTTTATACTTATAAGAACTGATGATTTAATCTTCCGTGTATAAGCTAAACTTGATACACTAAATTATCTACTATATAAGCAAATGACACAGACTAATATATGATATATTTAAAACTTTATTAAAATCGAATAAACAATTGTTTCATAATAAATACTATATCTAAACCAAATCAATGGTTAATAGTATATATCCCAACACTGGCGAGGGTAGCCTGTACGCAAACCTTACCTCTACCCTGGGGTAGAGAGGTTGTTTCTAAATAGACCCTCGCCATCTTTTCTTCCAAGAATTTAGGTAAATATAAGCTGAGTAGTAAGAAAACGTGTAAACTACGTCAAAATGCTATAACAAAAGCAGGATATTTCTAACACATACAAAAATCATTTACTTCATAAATTATGCTCAGTTTTGGTAAAAATATTTTAATACAATTTTCAATATTTTTCTAACGAGTGATAAAATAGTGAATAATAATGATAGAAATGTAAACAGCTACTCGAACTCACAATCTCTTGGTCGAAAGTAGAGATGGCTTGAAAACCTGTTCTAACCGTCTCTTGGTTGAATTGACCGCCCATTATAATTCCCCATCTAATTAATAAATTGTGAAATGTCATTTATTTGTTTTTTTAAAAGTTTAATTAATTAATTAATGCTCCAAATGGTCCAGAACTGTAGCCATGCATGGCGTTATTGACGGTTGAAACATGCGTGCAACAAGATATATTTATTCTGTTGTAAGTGTGTTGTGATTGGTTGGAGACTGCTTGGGATTTGCCAAACCTGACGTCACATGTCACCTAACTTGTTAGGTACCAAGAACTGTTAGGAGAGAAAGAAACAATGGTTTTGTCAGTACTTTGCACAAGTTTGGGTTATTCATTTGTTAGAAGGTTTAAGGGTGCAACTAGTAATCAATACCAAGTAGGTCTTGTTTTGGTATTTAGCTTATTTATTTTAACTAAAAATAAGTAAATCTCTTAAATACTAAAAACTTACATGCACCTAGTGTTACACCAACACAATAAACACGTGACACATTTCTGTACATGCACTCTTATATATTGCTACCAGCTGTATTAATGCATAGCGACTGTAATCTCTACCAGGATTGCCCTACGTATTGGGCTTTGGGATAAATCGCACATTTGTCACTTCCATAGCAGTTAGTCATTAATTACACATTATATCTGTCACGGACGGTTTTCCAGCCATGTCCCATGACTTCTTGGACGGATTTCACGACGTCCTGGCAAGCCTCCCAATGCCCATCGCCATGATCGACCTCGTGGTCTCGACAGCACCAAATAACAAGCGCGTATGTACCTCTGTCTCCCCACCGATAACCCACATCAGCAGCTGGGAGATGCCAACAGTGTCGCGCATACAAACAATGTTGGCTGCATAGTTCGTGATGATGCCAACAACGTCGTGCGCATAGATCCTGACTCCAAATAGTGTTGCGCGCGCCGACAGCATCGTGTGCACAGACCCTGATGCAAAAGACAAAGTTGCTGCCAACGGACCTGGTTTTGCATTGTAGAAAACTAAGTCCTTTACATTGTAAATATTAAGTAGTTTTATTTCTTGTACTTCCATTATGTTTCTAGCATTGTAGAAAACTAAGTCCTTTACATTGTAAATATTAAGTAATTTTATTTCTTGTACTTCCATTATGTTTCTAAAGCTTAGTTAAGTCTAGTCTTGTAACTTTGATTTTTTTTAAGCATTATTAGGGGGAATCAAGTAATCAAATATTTCTCTATACTGGTGTTTCTCCCCCTCGACACTGTGTAACCTTTTGTAATAGCTATCATTAATGTAATCAAGTTTTCATTTTTAATTCTCATTTCCGTTTCCGTAATTGCTCATGACATTGGTTTTCCGTATGGTACTGACAATATCGTCTAGCGTATAAAGAGGAACTCAGTTGATGGATAGCAGGCGTACTGACATCGGTTGCTTAACCTTACATCGCCCTTCCAAGGAACCTCAGGAAGGCACCGCCTATCAGTTGGTATCAGAGCCTAGGCTCGACATCGGACAAGGTAATATATTGTCATTACCTCCATTTCTGACCATGGTGAATCATAGGGACCACACTGTTGCCCTCGAAGAGACGGTTGATGTATTACAATCCATCGTGGATACCGTGCCTGAACTAAGAACCAATCTAGTGCAAGGTTGGACGACCTGGACCGCATAATGCTCCAGGCCAAAGTTGACATAGCAAACATGAATCATGACTCTAAAGGAGACCAGCAAACGGCAGCCACATAGGCAGCCAAAATATATGGCAAATTCGAGAACCTCTAACAGGAGCGCGACGAGGATTTAGCTCATAGAGAACAAGAGGCATACATGGTGACTGCCATGCAACATACTGTTAACAACCTGACAGGCAATGTTGTCAATGTTGCTCTACAAAGCCTACTTCGAGGAGGCGAAAACCAGATCAGGGGTGATTTGAACCCCGCCCTTGTGCCACAAAATCTGAAAATTTTGGAGCCAAAGTCATACGATGTAGCTCGGGATGCTAAAGAGTGGAAAACTTCATCTTCGACATCGAACAATACATTGATACCGTGGGTGAGTTGGAAGAAGCCAAAAAGATAGAAATTGCTGCCATGTATCTGCAGGGTGATGCTAAACTCAGGTGGCGAGTGAAATGCGAAGCCATCAAGGCCGAGAAGATACTCTCAAGACATGGGCGCAATACACTTGCAATTATTCCCTGAAAACGTGGAGTACAATGCACGGAGAAATCTACGGGAGCTCCACCACACCAGGTCAGTATAAGATTACGTGATGGAATTCTCTAAGCTCATCCTAAGCCTACAGGATATGGGTGACAAAGACAAGCTCTTTACATTTCTAGAAGGATTAAAATATCATGCCCGTATGGAGCTGCAAAGACAAAGGGTAGATACCCTCCCAAGGGCGATCCAAACTGTTGAATGCCTAGGGGATCATAATATAGAATGTCAGAAGGATAAGCCTCAGCCGTCTGTCCGAGGGGGTTACAACGGGAGCCAACCTAGCGATGGTGGCCCTAGCAAAAGTGTGGGAGATTGAAGTGCAACCAAATCCAAGACTCCTTCCTCAAGCAGCAACAGTGTTGAATCCATCAACAACAATTAGGGGAGGAAACCCCCTTCATAATGTCGTCATTGCGGTGGGTCATATTGGAACAATAAGTGCCCACAGATACATATCAACGCTCATTAGACATTTGACGATGAATCAGATGATGACTCAGACGAAGTAGAACAAGTAGGTGCCTTCAATGCAATTATTGGTACCATCCCTTATACCTTAGTGGGAACCAGTGATGGTATCCCTAAGAAGGACCCATGCCCAATCGCAAAGAAAGGGAAAAATAAGGCAGATGAGAGGCCTCCTCCTACCCAATAGAGGACCTTAATGTTTGTCGAAATAAAAATCAACGGCAAACCCATTTGGGCAATTATCGACACAGGTGCTACCCACAACTACTTAGACTCGACTCGGGTGAAGTGCCTTGGTCTAAGGGTCATGTCAAGGCTATCAACTCACCACCCCAACCAGTGGGTAGAATACCCAAAGAAGTGCCCATGAAGCTTGGACATTATGAAGGAAGATTAAACCTACGCATCACAATCATAAATAACTTTGAACTTATAATGGGATTGGAATTCTTGAGGCAAACCAACATCATACTCGTACCATATGCCAATATGCTCCTAATTATGGGAGAAAATGGGTCCAAGCCCCACATTATATCGTGCATGCCCATAAAGATGGCCGATGAAAACATCTCGACCACGCAGTTGAAGAAGAGAGTCATAAGACATGAACATATGGTTCCATTTACCCTTTGAAACAAGAATCAGAAGTCCTATCATTGGCCTCAGATGATCGATGACACTCCTCGGTGTGTGAATACTTGTAAAGCAGACCAAAAGGACAAGTAGGATTGCTCGTCGCAAACGGTACTCTTGGAGCCACTACATGCCCCAGAAAGACTTTGGGAAAGTGTTCCCTTAACTTTGTCATAGGATTGCCCAAAGTCAGAACCCTCACAGCTATCTTGGTTGTAATATATCAATTTTCCAATTATGGAACCTTTATAGCAGACCCACAAAACATATCAGAAGAAGATACAACTCGACTCTTTTTATCGCACATTGTCAAATATTGGGGCCTACCTAAAGACATCATTTGTGGTCGCAGCTCACAATTTACTAGCAACTTCTGGAACCATCTCTTTAAGTTCTTCGGGTCAAAATTGAGTCACAACTCAAGATTTCATCCACCATCAGATGATCGGATGAGACGGTTCTATGACATGCTAGAGGAATATATTCATCACTTGGCAACTGGATCAAAACAATATTGGGTGAAGCTTTTGGATGCTGCTCAATTGTGTTCCAATTCTCAAAAGAGCCTCAATACAAACAAAAGCGCTTTTGAAATTATTACCGGACATCAACCTCTTCTCTTGCAAATGATGAATGCATCAACCACGTAAAAATCTCCTCGTGCTGCCAACTTGTCGAGGGAATATGAGCGCAATTTGGAGATAGTGCGGAGCTATCTCGTCAGAGCCCAAGAGCGGGCAAAAAGGCTTGCTGATCAAAATCTTTGCTTTGTCCTACACCAAGTAGGAGACAAATTGATGATAAATATCCCAAGGCGGTACTTGTTCGCAAAGAGGACCCATAATCCTCGCCTACTTAGGGGTGTTCATCGGGCGGATTGGGCGGCTTTTACTCTTAACGGTTTGGCTTAACAGTTATCGGCTTTTAAATGTATTAATCCGTTAGCCACCCGATAAGATATCGGGCGGATTGGTATCGGGTTAGCTCTTATAGGGCGGTTAATGGGCGGTTTATCGGCCTAACATACATGTTCACTAAATATCTCTTATTCTCCTCGTCTTAGAAATAATGAATTGCCATAAAAAAAATATTTTAGAGGCAATATGATGTAGCTAATGAAACAATCGCCATCAGCATGTAGATTATAAAATAGATAAATTCACTACTAGTTCAGTATCGAGAAAAATAAAACAGAACTTATCTTCTGTTAGAGGCCACACTACATGTGTACTCATAAGCTTCGGATATAACCAAAAAAATCTGTCGCGCAAATTTCCATTCAGCTCCCACAATGAACTTTTAACAACTGAAGTGCTCTGGTAAATTCTACTCTCTACACTCCTCTTCTATAAATAACTATCGTTCTCCATTTTCCACAAGCAATCATCCAAAATGCACAAATTTATTTCATGGGGTGTCGTTCCTCTAGTCATAAGCAACCTTTCAATTCTTCTCTTTCCATGACACACATAGAACAATATATGTATTGGACAACTCAATTCTATCACTAAATTATATATATATATATATATATATATATATATATATATATATATATATATATATATATATATATATATATATATATATATATATATATGTATATATATGTATATATATATATATTTTTATTTATTTATATTCTTAACGGGTTAACGGATTAGCCGTTAAGAAAATTGAATAATCCATCCCCAAACCGATAAGCCGTTAATAAAAAAAATTCAATCCGTTCCCCATCCATTAATCCGTTAAGCCGTTACCAATAAGCCGTTAAGTTTCGGTTTGGATCGGTTTTCGGATTCGGATCGGTTTTGAACACCCCTACGCCTACTACAAAAACACATTGGGCCCTTATCTATTGAAAGACGCATTGGAAAATCCACATTCCAGGTGGCCATCCCAGCCTGGTGGAAAATCCATCCAGTATTCTATGTCAGTCAACTGAGATCTCTTCGGAAAGACATGGAACATCATCCACAAAACCAACTCATAAAACATAGGGGAACAACCCTCACAACCAAAAAAACCTGATCAATCATCATTTTGCAAGTAAGGCTCCAAGGACGTCACCAACTCAGGTGGGGGAGAATGCCATAGGCGGCTTTCCAACCATGACCCATGACCCGTTGGACGCACCACATGGCATTCTGGCAAGCCTTTCAATGCCCAGTGCTATGGTCGGCCATGTGGTCTCGGCAATGCCAAGTGATAAGCGCACATGTGTCTCTATCTCCCCACCGATAACCCATGCCAGCGCCTAGCGGCTGGCATATGCCAATAGCGTCATACGCATAGACAATGTCGGGTGCATAGTTCATGATGATGCAAACAATGTCGCGTGCACAAACAATACCACGTGCACATATCCTAATGCCTTACCAGCGTCCAACCGCAACGAACTCCGAATAGTGTCGCGCATACCGGCAGCACCGCGGGCGTAGTCCCTGATGCGAAATACAAAGTTGTTGTCGACGAACCTGTTTTTTCCTTGTGGAAAACTAATTACTTTTCATTATAATCATTCCATGTACTTCTATTATGTTTCTTTAGCTTAGTTAAGTCTAGTCTTGTAACTTTGTATTTTTTTTAAGCACTATTAAGGGGGATCGAGCAATTAAAATTTCTAGCAAGCAAACATTTCTTTGTACTAGTTGTCTCTCCCCTTCGATACTGCGTAGCCTTTTATAATAGCTTTCAATAATGCAATTAAACTTTCAATCTCAATTCTCATTTTTATTTCTCCAATTGCTCTTGACATTAGTTTCCCGTACGACACTGACAATCTCGTCTAGCGTATGGAGGGGACCTCAGTTGGCAGACAACAACCGCACTGACATCGGTTGCTTGACTTTACATTGTCCTTAAAAGGAACCTCTAGAAAGCGCCGTGTAACATATCTCATGAATAATCACAGTTAGCTAGGCAAGTGAAAAGGTCGTCTGATTGATTCTATGATGTATCTCAACTCCAATAGGGATGACCGACTGTGCAGGGCGGTGTGATTACAGAGCAAACCCGCATAAACTCGCAAAGGTTTCAACCCTCTCCGCCCCGCCCCACCCTGCCCTGCCCCAGCCATTTTAAACCCTTCCCCTGCAAACTCGCCCACATGTGTTTAAAAATGCTTGGTAATTTTAGAATATTATCAAAAGATACCTGTATTATAATTTATATATTCTTCTTTTAGATAAAGTTTATGCAATTTTTCTTATTTTTTCTTCTTTTGAATAGCATTATCACTCTACTTCTGAACTGAGTTTAATCACTTGAGGGAATCATCATCAGCCAATCATCAAAGTATACGAATACAGATTAAAATAATATTTGTATAAGAAGTTTTTAATTTAAAATTCCTTAAGCAAGATCACATGCAAATAATTAACTGTGTTTTTAACAATTAATATGGCAACATATTTTTTTAAATCATTACTATGTAGGTTACAACGTCATTTATCTAAAAATTAGATAAAATATTTGACAAAAAAAGTCATAACACAGAAGTAAAAAGAAAAATCACTTGCATCAACTCTTTACCTCCTAGATAGCTCTTCAAAAAAAAATTGAGATCTTGACCCCTGACCCACCTCACCACGTATTATTTTTTTAAAAAGAAAATTAGAATGCGCACTCCCCCGCAAATGCTGAAAACTGGCATTGCCCACATCCGCATCGCCCCATTGCCATCCATATGTGGAGACACATTTTGGCCCTTATGGCTGGGAAATCAAAAGAAGTTTTTAAGTTGATGAATCCTATAATCTTTGAATTTATATATTAATATGCTCATTAATGTTCATTTTAATGAATATGTTGATATTGTTAGGTATATGTTCGAAAAGTTCTTCTTCTATTTTTGGGTGAAATGCGTCGTTGTAGGCCAATATTGTTTATCTTTAAAATCGGATAACAATTGAACTTATAAGTATTTTTAAGGATATGTGATTTCACTTGACACAAACTGAAAAATATAAGAATTAATGCTAGGAATTAACAGTAAAACAAAGCAAACCAATATGATGAACAATTATGGCCCTTGAGCTAATTGCCCTCGAACCATCTGAACAAGCTATTGAAAGTATAAACTGGACAACAGAGCTTGCAAGAGATAAAAGTGTGATATATTACTTTGATATGCATGAATGTAAAATGGTTACAAAATGTTTGGAACCCTCTTTATATAGTAGAAGAATCCTATTTATGGTGAAATTCTAGTTACATAAGTAAATCTCATTAAAGGCTAAATATCCAATCCTAACTCGATACGTGCCAAGATTTCCGCCACGATCCTAGCTTAATCACAAATATCTCGGCTTTCTGTTATTCGATGTAGCAGGCCTTCTTCAATCTTGTTCGATCTATTTCTCGCTTTGGTATCGGTCATGGTCGGCCTCGATCTTCATTGGTCATTGATCCACAAGCTTATCAATTTATCTTTATACCATGCTCTGATATATATGTGGTCAGGCCTTGATTTTCTTTCCCGACTTCAGTTAGTCGTACAAAATTAGGCAAGCCCAATTTTGACCGTATAAAGATAGTCCCATCGTTTCTTAGAGTGTAATGACAAAAAATGAACGGAGTCTTCGAATTTACCCCAGGTTTATCATGACGTAAGCATCGTGATGTAAGCGGAAAGGGTGACCGAAACATCCCATAGGTTCAGTTTCCTATGCATTTATGGCGCGTCAATTTTTGATCAGCCACTAGCAACTTTGAACCGTCACCCGTGAAACCCAAAAATAGGCCTCTTTTCCACTCCTTCAAACTTTAATTTCAATCTCTTTTACTCCAATTTTCAAAGCTCTTTTCATTCTCCAAGTTCTTCATTTACAAATCTTCAAGAGCTAACCTCTTTTCAAAACACCAAAAATCCTAATCCATGTTCTTCCTTGTTCACAAAAACATAAATGGCCAAAACATCTAAATTGTTCCACATAAGGAAAATGCTTCTTCATCAAAGTTCGTCGGCGTCGCAGCCGCAACAGAATATCCCCTTGGGGACTTTGTTCTGACGAAGTGTGCTACTGCTGGAGATTTTAAGGTGGATAACACACCCCAACTCTAAGTAGATGTGAACCGATGTCGAGGTACATGTGTACAATAACGAAAGGCCTCCTCAAGAAGGTGAAGGATGGTTGCAACTGGGTGGGAAAGGATGTAGTGATTGCTGCCCCCGAGGAATCCATCACAACTCATGTGGAGGGGTATCTAAGTGTCTACATCTACCCATTCACGATAGCTTTAGATCCCATAATTGTCACCTTCTACAAGAGTTACAATGTCACTCTAGGCCAAATTCATCCATCGTTTTAGAGGATCGTAATCCGTCGTCGATTCTTTGTAAGCAACATCGAGGGGCACCATTTTATCCTTGATCACCTCATGTGCCTCTACGTCCCCCGTCTTTATCATGGAGGCATGATCAAACTTCACTGCCGAGCCACCAAACCTCCCTTCTCGAGCATAAATGAGACCCTACACCGAGGTTCGATGGGTAGATTTTTTCGAATAAAGACTTTAGATCTAATCCTTACCAAAGATATGCCATTCCCCAAAAAGTTGAATAAGAAACGTAAGTACTATTTTTACTTTGAATGTTTACTTTTCCATTTTGCATCTTGCTTTCCCCTTATCTGAGTTTCTTTTGTTGCAGCTATGGACGTTGTACCGGAAGTGATCCCTGACCTAAAACAATGGTTCAAGGGATTAGTATCATAAAAATCTTAATCCGAGGGGCCAATGTGAGGTTAGTAATCATAGTAATATTCTTTCCTTAGAAAGATCTTCATTTGGGTTTTATTATTATACTTACTCCTCATTTTCTTTTTGTAGGTCTCAGAAAGGATGTGCCAGTGAGGCCCCCCTCTGTGGAAGAGAGGCACTCCTTTCCCCAACTGTCCCGAGTAGGGCAAAGAGAAGAAAAGGAAGAATGCTCAGAGTTCTCCGGGCCCGGAAAAGAAAAGTCGGCCAAGAGGCCTTTAGCCTAAGGGAAATTTCATTCACGTATCTCTGGAGTTCGCCCAACAAATAATGGACGAGAGCAAAAACGAAGATGAAAAAGAAGAAGAAAGCTCTGGATTGGTGGCTCATGCACGAGCTGGCACCGAGATTCGAAGAACCGCTGGACAGGCGGAAGTCAAAGCTGTTTTGCCCCAGCCTGATAAGACTAATCCGGAAAGAGTTGAAGATGCCTCAGCTTGAGGCAGGGAGGCTATCGAGGAGGCGGTCGAGGACGATGCAGAAACTATGACCGATACTTCTCTTGATGAAGACAGGGCCAAAAAGATTCACTTGGGGAACAGAGATTGAAAATTTCCACTCATTGCCTTCGTTCTCCAATATGACAATTAAGGATACTCAGGCGATGGAGTCTTGCCCTAGTGAAAAGGTCCACGGAGCAGAAGACCTTTTTGGCGGCTATTTTGCTAAAGTTAAATATGTCACCGGTTTGGGTCACTTGGGACATACCGAAGAATAGCTCGTACGAGGCTTTGTTGAACATTAAACTGAACAACCAATTTTCGACCCCCAGCATCGATCCCGAACCCAATCGGCCTCTTAGCATCTCAATCTTGGAAAATGCTCAAATTTTCTCTACCCCTATAGGTGTGACAACCCGGCCAGTTGTCTCATGAGTTACCACTCTGTTTCTCTCATTTCTATTTCTTTATTCTTGTTATCCATGTTTTGTGGTATCGGGTTGACCGGATCAAATCTGGAGTGATTTTGGTAAGGATTGAGACACTTAGTCTCTTTTTAGGAAGTTTAAGTTGGAAAAGTCAACTGGATGTTGACTTATGTATTAGAGGGCTCGGATGTGAGTTCTGGTGGTTCAGTTAGCTTCAGGAGGTAATTTATGACTTAGAAATGTGATCGGAATGAGTTTTGGAGGTTCGGAGTTGATTTAGGCTTGAATTGGCGAAGTTGATATTTTGGAAATTTTTGGTTGGTAGATGAGATTCTCATATAGGGTCAAAAAACAATTTCGAGAGTTTCAGTAGCTTCGTGGGTCATTTGGGATGTGTGTGAAAATTTCATGTCATTCGGACATGCTTTGGTTGGCTTGTTGATAAAAAGCGAAATTTAGAAGATTTTACAAAGTTTGGCTTGAATCCGATATGTGTTGGATGATTTAATGTTGTTTAAGGTATTTTAGTGATTGGAAAAAGTTTGATTAAGGTATTGGGATATTTTTGTGCTTTTGGTTGAGGTCACGGGGGCCTCGAGATGATTTCGAATGGTTAACGGAGGAGTTGAGATGTTATTGCAGCTGCTGAAATTGTTGTTTCTGGTATTTTCGCACCTGTGGTTTAGGGATCGCAGGTGCGGCACCACACGTGCAGAAGAGGAGCTGCAGAAGAGGATTGTTGAGGATTTTGCAGGAACCGCATATGTGGTGTAGGACCACAACTGTGGAGTCACAAATGCGACTTTTGGTCTGTTAGTGATTTCTGCAGAAGTGGAGGATTTAACCGCAGATGCGGTTGAAGTGCCGCAGATGCGGAAAGGTCTGGGCAGAACATATAGGTTATTTCATTTCTGAATTTGAGCTATTTCACCATTTTTAATCTCGTCTTTGGAGCCTTTTGGGTTATTTGAAAAGGGGGATTTCAAGGGAACGTCATTTAGGTAAGGAATTTGGACTTGAAACTCATTCATATGCTATTATTTCATAGATTAGAGCTAGAAATTAAGGAAATTTAGGGTAAAATTTGGGGAAACAAGGTCTTAAAATTGGAGATTTATGATTGAGGAATTGATGGACCATTTGGGGTCGGATTTTAGAAATTTTGATATATATGAACTCATGGGGAGATAAAAAATCTATTGATGTGAAAATTATTGAATTCCGAGGTGTGGGCTCGGGGGTTAGGTTTTGGTAATTTTGAGACTTGTGACCTTTATTGATTGCTTTCGCTTGGATTTTATTCCCCTAGCATATTTTGACGTCCTGGTTCTAATTTTGGATAGATTCGATGCGTGAGGAGGCCGATTCGAGGGAAAAAGGCGTTACGAGCTAAAGATTTAGCCGATTCGAAGTGACTAATAATTGTATATGATGTTCTGAGGGTTTGAAGCCCCTGATTGCGTATCATAGTGCTATATTGAGGTGAGACACATGCTTGATGATGAGCGTGGGGTCGTGCACTACTGGGGATTATGATTTAATCCGTCCTGATTGATGATTTTATCGTGTATTTGATTGAAAACTATTTGCTATCATCATTATTTGGGCTGAAGGCCATATTTGGGCCTAGTGCCACTATTTGAACCCTTCGAGGCTTTTTACTGATATTTCTTCACTATTTTGATTTTGTAATAACTCAGCATGTTATTTTTTATTATTTCACTACTCAGCCATGTTTACTTAGTTTTAAGACTTAAATAATATTTTAAATGATGTTTTGGCGGAGAAATACCGTATTACCATTGCCCGAGAACCTTGAGAATTTTTTATCGAGTAAGGCCGAGGGCCTACGTTGTGAGGAAACACTGATAATGATTGGAGGCCGAGGGCCTAAGATATGTACGCCACGAGGTGGCTTGATTGATATGAGGTCGAGGGCCTAGTTTAGATGTCACGAGATGACTTGTTAATGCGCTTGGACCGTAAGGGGCCCCTCTAGGAGTCTGCACACCCCTAGTGAGCGCGGTTACCCATTGTGATGTGACATTGAGGCCGAGGGGTTGGTATTGTTTTGAAATGTTGCCCGAAGGGCGGATTTGTTGATATTGTTCCCGAGGAAAAAACTTCTATTTGTTTACTTTACCTTCATTACTTGTCAATTACCTGTTTATTGTTAAAAAAGGATTTGACTTAATTTTTCATTGGTTTACTGCTTTTTAATGATTTTTCTGCTTCACTATAGAATGCCTTGTGCCTTAGTGTTTTCGTACTTTCAATCGTTATTTATATTTATTACTCACTGAGGTGAAGTACTCACTTTACTCCATGTAACCTGTGCGAAGATTCAGGCATAGCTAGTCCCACTCCCGAGTGCTGATCCCTCCAGCTTCAGGTGGACGTTCAGAGTTCACGAGGTAGCTGTTGGTATCCGTATATCCGTGTCTCTACTCCTTTATTACTTCTATTTCCATTAAGACATTTGTACTAGTTTATGGTTTTAGCAGAATTGTATTATGACTTATAGGTGCTCATGACCAGTGATACCCCGGTTAGAGTTGTTTATGGGTGTTCTTCCGCGTATTTATGTTATTATCTGTTATTTCGAACTTATTTTATCATGTTTAGACTGTTCTTAATACTTAACTGCTAATAATTCGAAAATGGGAGGTGTCGGCTGGCCTTGTCTTTACGAGAGGCGCCATCACGACCAGGCATGCGTTTAGGGTCGTGACAATCGGGGTGGCTAGCTATCTTTGATGTTTTGCCGTTGAGGAGGACCAAACCAAAATGGATGTAGTGAATGTTTCCTGCTTGATCAACGAGGCCCAATACTCTGAATTGGGTAAGTTCAAGGGCCATTATCTTTTTATGACTTTGAATTGTAAATATCTCTAAAATTTTCTTCCTTGCTTGTAGGCTTCGATGGTGCATCATGAGTCCTTTCTTTGAATTCGAGAGGAACGAAAGGCCAAAGTTTAAGGTCTTAATGAGAAATGCAATACTTGCAATCTTCTTAGTGAAAAGCTTCAGGTAGACCTGGTGGAGGCTCGATATGCGCATGAAGAGATGGGCGAACAGGTATTATGAGTTCTTTATGATAGTAAGGATGAGTCAGAGATAGCAATTAACAATCATATTCTGCAGGTTCGACAGAGGCTCGAACAGATCAAGAGACTCCAACAGCAAATGGATAAAGTGTGAGTGAAGCCGAAAAGTTCAAGGGGTGTATGGATATTTTGGCTACACAAAAGAAACCATCCAACCAGAGCTAGATTCGTCCAAGTTGCAGCTTCGATATGTAACAGAGAATGCCTCGGTTCAGGCAAAGAAGGTCAAGGAACTGGAGTCTAATTTAGCTAGTTTGGCCAAAGATCTCAAAGTTGCCAGATCTAAAATGGTCGCGGCCAATACTAAGGTCGGGGCTACTATGGCCCAATACAAAGTAGATGCCGAAGCCACCTGTTACATCTCGCATTTTTCGTACGTTAAAATTTCGTCTTCAGTTAATTGACGTAGACTCGGGGATAAGATTATGTAGAGGTAAGCATATTTATGTTATTTATAATAAGTAATAAATAAGTGCCCTGAAGGAAAGAGTACACGAATTAAAGAAAATGAGTTTCGTTGAAGGTTGTTGATTTGGGATAAAATACGGGTTGAACGTTAATACCCGATATTTATGGACTATTACCACACAAAGCATCATATGACCGTGATAGTAAGATATTTAAAATATATTTAATATAAATAGGATTTTAAGTAATTGAAAATAATTTTTAATTATGCGGGTAATTGGTTAACTACTTAAGAACGGGACATAATCTAATTACCTAATAAATGGATAAAGATTAAATATCTCACACATCCCCACGTGGCAGCTAGCCATGTTATAAAGAAATGAGTCATTCCTTGCTAAGTTGTCATAAAATTATAATGTCTTTCATTTGCAAGAAATTGCCTAATAAGTATTTCAACTAAAACAAAACGATCGTTAATTCCTTCAACCTACCATTCTCCAAAATCACACGAAAGATCCGATTTTATAACGTTAGCAATCCTTAATTCCAGAACCCTGCCGTTCTCCAATATCACTCCAAAGATCAGATTTCATACATTAAGTAGCGTGATTATCTTGAAGTTGCATAAATCTTCAACAGTTCAACAAAGATTTTTGGAGGTGTAGAAACGTAAAATTTTGCGATCCTAACGAAGTACGGTGCAATTTTTTTCAAGAATATTATACGAGCTTACTGTGGTTGAGCGCCTATGAACGATCCTAGTTGGTCGAGATACAGAGCCTAGTATGACCGAGCGCTTATGATCGAGCCTACTACAGCAGAGTAATTATATATATATATATACCGACCCTTTTAGGGCTGAACAATTATTTTATTCACTATATTGAGAGAGTTAAATCAGTATCAGCATATGATATTTTCAGATTTTTTTGACTCTCAGTTGCTTTCAGTTATTATATTATCAGTTCGATTTCAGCTTTCAGTATATTGCCTTACATACTCGGTAACATTATTTCATACTGACGTCCCTTTCTGGGGGTGTTGCTTTTCATATGTGTAGGTTCAGACGGACAGACAGGTATACCTCCTCCGTAGGTGTTTTTCCCAGTTCATCTTTATCGGTAAGCTTCTCGTCCTTCGGGGTTGCTGGGTGTAGAAGTTTTGTGTACATCTTTTGTGTGTGTGTGTGTGTGTATATATATATATAGGTTATGGGTAGCTCGAGGCCATGTTCCGATCATAGTACATCTATAAGTAAAGGCTTGTAGACTTATAGGTCTTGTACGTATGTTTTGTTGGCTCGTCAGTGATAGTAATTGTGACGACAAGCTTTATGTTGACATTTAGTCCGCGTTAGTCTCTATTCAGTTTTATATTTTGCATTGTACATTATCTTGTAATGTGGATTATGACCAAAGTGTAATATTATATGTTCAGAGTCTCTTAGTCGCAAGTGATACGCAAGGATAGGTAAGGCACTGGGAGCCAGTCTCGCCCCCAGGCTCGGGGCGTGACACCACCCTAGAACAAGCCAAGTGCATGGTGGATCATTCGAAGTGACATACTCTAAGGGAGGCTCTCGAGGAGGTCCTTGCTCGAAGTTTTTATATATATGCTGAACTCGAGATCGCCAAGGCTGAGGAAGCAAAGTCTCGGAAGCTAGTATTTTCCGATGAGGATTTCGAGAATGTGAGCGAATTTGATTGAGAAGGTTTTGAGGGCGAATTAGCTTCCTCCGACGAGGATCGTACTGCTTAGGCCTAGTAATTCTCGCTTTTGTTTTGAGGCCGATCGGCCTTTGTAAAGAAATTTTTTTGATCGGGCTATATGGCCCTTGTAAGAAAAACTTTGACACAAAAAAATTTCTTCATTTCTTTGACATGTGAATCTTTCCCTCTTCTTTCTTGTCTTAATTTTGTTTCATTGATGCCTTATAAAATTGTATTCATAGGTTTGAGGCTTAGGAAATTTGGACCGAAATCGAACTAGTGTCGAGTGAGTGCTTGCTCGAACTCGAAGTAGGGTAACCCTTAGATTTTAATTGAGTGAGGATGATCCCTCGAATTCAAATGAAAGATGTCCCTTAGGCTTTTGTATTAGGACGATGTGGCCTTAGTAAAGAGATTGGCTTTTTCCCCTTTTCGACTTAAAAAGTTCATGTTAATTATACAAAATTTTGTTATGCCTTAGCATGAAATAAGGAATTGTTCAAGAATTAAAACAATTTTGTATTCATTAGGGTTCTCGGGGCTTGATATTATTGAAGCCCTTTGTTATTTTGCCAAGGGTAGGCTTTTTAAGCGGTTTATAAGAATATTCAAAGTTCTGTTTATAATGAAATTCGAACGTTTCTGAACCGTATTAATTTGGTCATAGCCTTTTTAGCTCGGGACTTGCCTCTTGGGCTTGTTTTCCCATTATACTTCGAGCTTGTTTGAAGTGTCAATCCCCGATTGGGGTGGTCGTGGCCTATAAAAATTAAGGGTTGTCTTTTTAAGGTCTTATGATCTCGAGGCTTTAATAATTCGATCTCGTCTAATTTTCGGAGAGTAGTCCCCGAGTGAGGGGTTAATTTTTCAAACTTCAGTTGTGATCAGCCCTTAAGCTTGTTTACAAAATGGATTAGGAGTATGAAATTGTAAAGTAAATATTTTCTAAGGCATGAGATATTTGTCAAGGAAAAAAATTCTTCTCTCAATATATTATTATACGTGCGTACATGTTTAATGTCAGGGCTCAAACAACCTACATGGGCATAGTTCATTTAACCATTTGACCCTTATAAAAATTTTTTGTCGAGACCCTGTTGTCACGAAGTAATTTCCTTGCAACAAAGATATCATTCGAGGGTAATGCCCTTATTATTTAGGGTTGATTATAAAAAACTTCGGATATTGTTGACTCATTCTAAGTTAGCACGACCACTGGTTGTTTCGTTAAAACCTCACCGGAAAAATACATTTGGGACAAAAACTAGTCTAAGGGAAAAAGAGTGCAATGCATGCTTTTAGACCTAAAGACTTCGTATTGAAGAATCCATCATCGACCATGATCGAACACCTGCAATTGGTTAATTTGAAATATAAATGAAAATAGAGAAGGTCGTACCTTAGCAGTAGTATCGCTTTAGAAGTGACATGTTCCAATTGTTTGGTAAGTGTTCGTCGCTCACCGTGGTGAGCTTGTAGGATCCCTTTCCAATTAGGTAGAGGACCTGATATGGTCATTCCCAATTTGGACTCAGTCTTCCTTCATTTGTGTTTCAAGTGTTGAGAGTGACTTTTCTTAGCACCAAGTTCCCCATTTTAAAGTGTTAAAGATTGGATCTTCGGTTGTAGTACATTTCGATTCGTTGTTTTTGTGTGTCCAATCGAATGAATGCAATGTATGAAAATTATATCAATAAAATCCCTCAGAATATCATAAGCCCATGGTTCCTTTGAGTAATAACATGAAGTAAGCTTTTCCACCTTACTTATTTTTATAAGTCCCATGAACAAAAGATGTAACAATAAGATACATGAAAATTCAAGAACATAAGCACCTCTAATACTTCTATGAATTGAGTTATTTATGGAAGTTGTGCATTTACCTATTTTTTTTGTGTCGCATAGATCATGACAAAAGAAAAAATGGATAGCGTTAATGTACCTGCGCTGATTCTCTTGATAATCCCTCTAACACACGACAATCGCGACAAAATACGTGACGACAAGACTGGAGTAGGAAAAAATCCATATGAAATTCTTAAAAAATATTGCATCATATTTCTTTAAAATTGCAAAATCTCACGTTGATAAGACACAATCTCACATGAATTGTTGCAGTAACGTTACTATTGACGAATATGATATTTGCTTGAAGCTTTTTCATCCGTTAGAAAGTGTGACACTTCTTTATTTGATAATTTTTAGGCTTTTGTATTAGTGGTTGTGGCCCCACTTGTGGATTAATTGGCCAAAGACTTTTTCATGTTTTGCCACCATGAAACTGTTGAAACACGTTCTCACAAGGCACTAAATTAAACGTGTGTTCATATTTGTAGGTTTTGATAAATGACAAACGATGCGCAATTGACATATGACGAGGTCCAAGCACAAGCGCGCAATTGATACATAACGAGAATCAAGCACAAGACAAACAAAGATCAAGATTAAGCAAAGAAATTAAGTTATACATGAGTCGTTCTTTAATTGTGATCTTGATCCGACAATTGACTCAAGACTTGGCTGCTCTCGTAAAATCATTTTTATCAAATCATGCATATTTAATTTAAAGCAAAATGATTTTAAATCATGCATATTTATTTTAACCAAAATGATTTTTAAACATGCCTCTAAAATCTGGACAAAGATAATCGATTATGTACTTATGATAATCGATTATGTTAAGGCAGCTGCAAGACAATCGATTGTGTACCTTATGATAATCGATTGTATTGAGGCAGTGTCCATCAGATTTTTCAAAGCTGCAAGACAATCGATTGTGTACCTTATGATAATCGATTGTGTTTGAGGCAGTGTCCATCAGATTTTTTAAAGCTACAAAATAATCGATTGTGCACCTTATGACAATTGATTGTGTTGAGGCCACTCTATTCGATTTTTCAAGACTGTAATATAATCGATTATACATATAGCATAATCGATTATGTAAATGACCGTTGCCAAAATATTTTCAAACTCTGTCTGGTAATCGATTGTATGATTCTGATAATCGATTATCCTAAGTAAAATCTGAATATGATTTTTTGAACGTTGCCAAGTAATCGATTATATGATTTTGATAATCGATTGTTTTAAGTAAAATCTGAAAAAGATTTTTTGAACATTGCCAGATAATCGATTATACTATTTAGATAATTGATTATTATGTGTAAAATCTGGGAATGATTTTTGAACGATTGGAAAACAATCGATTATGCAACTTAGACAATCGATTGTTTTAGCACAAAATCAGCAATACTTAATTGGCAATTAGGCAACGGTTGTGCATGTTTTCAACACTATAAATACATCTTAAAATCAGTCTTTTAAGTACAACAACTGATCATATTATTGCTAAAGCTTGCATACTCTCTTATTCATCATTTTCTATTCATTACATAAGTTTTTGAGAGCTAAATTCTTGACGAAAGTTGTTGCGTTCTTGAGCGTATTTATTTTACTCATATCTACTCTTGTGGAGAGTCTTGTTTTGAGTGCAAAGTGTTTTTATACACTTGAAGGGAAGTGTTAATCCCTTGTATTGTAAGAAGGAACGTTGTGATTCCTTTGATTGAAGTCTTGAAGTGTGGTATCTTCGAGCAAAGGTTGTTGAGGCTTGTGTGACTCAAGTTCTCAGTTTGTAACGGTTTGTTAAGCACCCGTAAGCATAACGAAGTTAGTGAAAATCTCGAGAGAGTCTCTCGTGGACTGGACTAGCGACGGGTTATGGTGAACCAGGATAACATCGATGCGTTCGTTCCTTATTATTTACTTATCGCACTTATTTCATTCCTGCAATTTTTAAATTCCGCAAGTTTATGCTATTTTTTATTATAACGCTATTCACCCCCCCCCCTCTAGCGTTTCGCGTATATTCTAACAATTGGTATCAGAGCCCAACTCTCTGAAAAACTTAACCGTTTGAGAGAAACAATCCATGGCTTCTACTCGTGATTCTTTTGCAGGAATAGGTGAAGGACAATGCTCCACCCGACCACCACTATTCGATGGCACAAATTATACGTACTGGAAGGAGAGGATGAGAATATCCATTCAATCGAATAATTTTCATCTGTGGAAGGTTATAATGAAGGGAGAACAAATTCCAACCAAAAAGGTTGAAAATGAATGGGTTCCAAAATCCGAAGATGAATACGATGCGGATGATATCCGAAAAGTGCAGAACAACGTTAAAGCCATCAACTTATTGTATTGTGCTATAAACGCTGATGATTACAGAAAAATATCATGTTGCACAACGGCGAAGCAAATGTGGGATAAGCTGGAAATCACGTACGAAGGTATGGACCAGGTAAGAGAGGCTAAAGTTGATTTTCTAACCCATGCATATGAACTGTTTCACACGAAGGAAGGCGAAAGGGTAGATGACATGTTCGAACGATTCTCAAAAATCGTTAATGACTTATATGCTCTTAAGAAGACCTTCACGGATAAGGAACTTGTCCGAAAAATTCTCCGAAGTCTCACTCCGGAATGGCGCTCCAAGGCCGACGCGATTCAAGAGTCTATTAGCATTTCAAATGTCACCATCGACGGATTAAGAGGAAATCTTAAAACTTATGAATCTACTATACTTAACCCTCTTGTTAATGATCAAAGGAAACAAAGAATCGCCCTCAAGGCAAGCACAAGTCAACCTCAAAATGATGAGGACGGAGATAACGAGTTCGGACTCGTTATTAAGAGATTTCAAAAGTTCATGCGAAAAGAGTATGAACGAAAAGGCAAACAACAAGGAGATCAACTAAAGTGCTATGGATGCGGAGAAATCGGGCACATTAAATCAAATTGCCCAAATGTCAAAAAGGAGAAGAAACCCTTCAAGAAACAACGAGCATACATATCTTAGGGAGGCGACTCCGGAGACGAGTCAAGTGAAGAAGAAGAAGACGAAACCGCAAATCTTTGTCTTATGGCACACGAAGACAATCAAGAAGAGGTATGTCAAATTTCTTCCAAAAACTTCTATTCTTTTGAGGAAATGCAAAATGCCTTTGATGAGTTGTATTGTGAATTCATTAAGGCTTCCAAAACTGTTAAAAACACTAAGGAAAATGCTTCTTTGAAAGAAAAAGATTTTGAAAGACAACTCTCTTTGAAAGAAAAAGATTTGGAAAAATTGATTTTGGAAAATGAGAAGTTGAAAGAAGAAAACAAATTTTTCGGCAAGAGAAGTGCCGACAAACCCGAGAGCTCTAGTAAAAATTGTATTTCTTGCATGCATCTAAAAATTGAGGTAGAAAGACTTAAGGGCACCCTAGATAAGTTCAATTCTTCTCATAAAAATTTGAATGAAGTTCTTGTTAATTTGAAATCGACCAAACATGGGATAGGTTTTAAAAACGAGCCTAAAGAAAAAGTTGAAGCCAAACCCCAACCACCTAAGGCTCAACCTAGGATAAATAAAACAAATGTTCATCCTAGAGATAATAATCCTAGAATCAACATGCATGCTAGACCAAACACTAGAAGAAACTTTGAACATTTTAGGACACCTAGAAATGGCCTTCAACCTAGAAATAACTATTCTAGAAATGATGCATATCCTAGACCAAACACTAGAAGAAACTTTGAGCTTTTCAGGACACCTAGAAATGGCTTTCAACCTAGAAATAACTATTCTAGAAATGCTGCATATCGTAGAACAAATAGTAGGAGAAATGATTTTCATGAAATGCGCAATAGTCATATTGTCGAAAATAGAGTAAACAAATTTCGTCCGTCCAACTACTATCAACCTAGACGAATGCATAATCCTAATGTCATTTGTCATTATTGCAATCGAATTGGACATATTGCTCCTGCTTGTTTCACTAGACATAGACACTTAACTGCATGTCAAGCACAACAGCATGTTACACCTAACTCTCAAGGACCCAAAACAGCTTGGGTACCAAAGACTCATTAATTTGTCTTGTAGGTATGTTTGAAGGGATCAAGTGTACTTTGGTACCTTGATAGTGGATGCTCCAAACACATGACCGGAGACGAATCCAAGTTCCTTCAACTAGAACACAAGGAAGGAGGAAGCGTTATCCTTGGAGATAACAACAAGGGAAAAATTATCGGCATTGGATCGGTCAGTAAGGATGAACCTTCTTCCATTAAGAATATTTTTCTAGTTAAAGGTCTAAAACATAATCTCTTGAGCATAAGTCAATTATGTGACAAGGGAAATCTTGTTTTATTTGATTCGGATGAATGCTTAGTTTTTCGCCGTAGCGATTTTAAAATTATTCTTCGTGGTTTTAGAATGGATAACATCTATATGGTTGATCTCAAAATTCTTCATCTGAATATGTGAATTGTCTTATGAGCAAAGAAGATGATATGTGGTTATGGCATCGTAGAGTAGCTCACATTAACATGCTTCTTTTAAACAAATTAGTTTCACAAAATTTAGTTATTGGTCTTCCAAATTTGAAATTTGAAAAAGACTCTATCTGTAATTCTTGTCAAAAAGGGAAGCAAACAAAAGCATCTTTTAAATCAAAAAATATTGTTTCAACTACTAGACCTTTGCAACTTCTTCACATGGATCTCTTTGGACCATCTCGCATTGAATGTCTTGGTAGAAATAGTTATGCTTTTGTTATTGTTGATGATTATTCTAGATTTACATGGACACTATTTCTTGCTCACAAAAGTGAGGCTTTTCATAATTTTAAATGCTTTCTTAAACGTGTTCAAAATGAAAAGGACACAACCGTCACTTCAATAAGAAGTGATCATGGGGGAGAGTTCAATCACAATCTCTTCGCGGACTTTTGTGACGAACTCGGTATCGAGCACACCTTCTCTGCTCCATGTACACCACAACAAAATGGAGTGGTGGAAAGGAAAAATAGGTGTCTCGAAGAGATGGCTAGAACCATGCTCGATGAGGCTAAGATTCCCAAACATTTTTGGGCGGATGCCGTGAGTACCACATGCTACGTTTTAAACAGAGTAGTCATAAGGCCAATACTCATGAAAACTCCCTATGAACTCTACAAGGGAAGGAAACCAAATATCTCCCATCTTAGAGTATTCGGTTGTAAATGTTTTATTCATATGGAAAAGACAATTTGGGAAAATTTGATGCAAAATCCGATGAAGGAATTTTTATTGGTTACTCTTCACGTAGCAAAGCATATAGAGCATTCAATAATAGAACCGAAACTGTGGAGGAATCCCCTCATATTGTGTTTTCCGAAAATAATGCTCGCTTGGCGAGAAAGGATTCTGGTTTTGATCTTGCAGGTATTTTAAACTCAATAAGTCCTCAAGACAAAGTACAAGAGGAAACTCCTAAGGAAATTCAAGATGAAATCTTGGAACAATTATCGGAGGAAGCGCCACAACTGGAAAAAGAAACGAAACTGCCTAACGCGTGGAGGACAATCAAAGACCATCCTCTCGAACAGGTAATTGGAGACATTGAACAACAGGTAAGTACTCGAAACGCTCATAAGAACACCTTAGGTCATACTGCTTTCGTCTCTCAAATTGAACCCTCAACCATCTCTGAAGCAATTGGGGATGAATTTTGGACCTTGGCAATGCAAGAGGAGCTTAACCAATTCAAACGAAATGAAGTTTGGGATTTGGTGCCAAGACCCGAAAATCATACCATAATTGGTACGAAATGGGTTTTTCGAAATAAATTAGATGAAAATGGTGTAATCACTAGAAACAAAGCTAGGCTTGTAGCAAAAGGCTATAATCAAGAAGAGGGAATTGACTATGAAGAAACATATGCACCCGTAGCAAGATTAGAAGTATTCGTTTATTACTTGCTTTTGCCTCTTCTATGAATTTCAATTTATATCAAATGGATGTAAAAAGCGCTTTTCTAAATGGTGTCATTCAAGAAGAAGTTTATGTTGAACAACCCCCGGGCTTTGAAAATTTTAAATCTCGCGATCATGTTTTCAAGCTTAAAAAGGCACTTTATGGTCTTAAACAAGCTCCCCGAGCTTGGTATGAACGATTGAGCAAATTTCTTTTGGAAAATGAATTCATTAGGGGAAAAGTTGACACCACTCTATTTGTTAAGCATAAAAACAATGATATTTTATTAGTTCAAATCTATGTGGATGATATTATTTTTGGTGCTACTAACAATGCTTTGTGCAAGGAATTTTCTGATTTAATGACAAGCGAATTTGAGATGTCTATGATGGGTGAGCGAACCTTCTTTTTGGGGCTGCAAGTAAAGCAAATGGAAGAAGGAACCTTCATTTGTCAAGCTAAATATTGCAAAGAATTGCTAAAACGATTTGAAATGAGCAACGCAAAAGCAATGGCCACTCCCATGAGCACATCCGACCATCTAGACAAAGATGAGAAAGGTAAGGAAGTCGACACCAAGAAGTATCGAGGTATGATTGGATCTCTCCTTTATCTTACTGCTAGTAGCCCGGACATCATGTTTAGCGTGTGCTTATGCGCTCGTTATCAATCATGTCCTAAGGAGTCTCACCTAACTGCGGTGAAACGGATATTGAAGTATCTTGTTGGTACTGTAAATGTGGGTCTATGGTACCCCAAATGTTCTTCACGCCAACTTGTTGGCTATTCCGATTCCGATTTTGCTGGATGCAAATTGGACCGCAAGAGCACTAGTGGCACTTGCCATTTGCTCGGTAGCTCTCTAGTTTCTTGGTTTAGCAAGAAACAAGTAAGTGTTGCGTTGTCCACAACCGAGGCTGAATATGTAGCCGTGGGGAGTTGCGCTCAAATCCTTTGGATGAAACAGCAACTCTTGGACTATGGCCTAAGTATCGATCATATCCCTCTTAGATGTGATAATACTAGTGCCATATGCTTGACGAAGAACCCCGTTCTTCATTCAAGAACAAAACACATTGAAATTAGGCATCATTTTATAAGAGATCACGTTCTCAAAGGTGATGTCGAAATTGAATTTGTTGAAACCAAACATCAATTGGCCGACATCTTTACAAAGCCTTTAGAGAAAGAGTCCTTCTTCCGAATTCGTAATGAACTCGGGATTCTTGACTCCACGTTGATCTAAGTCATGCATAGCATTTTCCCTTTCACATAATTACTAACTTGAGCGTCGGAGGAGCCTAACTTATTTTTGCAGGTATCGCCCCAAAGGCAGGGAGAATTATAAGGCAATGGCGTAGAATAATCGATTTTTTAGTCAACAATCGATTATCATGCTTACTGTGCCGGAAAATCGATTAGCAAGTATTACTAATCGATTATTTACGTTTTTACGTTTATTATGCCGGAAAAACAACATATTGTTTAACCATTTTTGCTTTGCAGGTTTTTTATGTTAATTGTGACAATAATCGATTTTTTAACTGTATAACCGATTACCGTCTCGGCTATTCATTACTGCCCTTCCTAATATAATCGATTATCTCAAAGGATCGATTATTTCCCAAGTCAGAAAATCACTATGCACACTGTGTCAGAATAATCGATTACCATAATTCAACAATAGATTATCCTCTGTCAGTAAATTCAAATCTTTGTTACCGTTTGGCTCCTGCAATCGATTTTTTTGTCATTTCCGAGTACAAGTCAAAAACTCCATAATAATCGATTATTTCGATTCCATAATCGATTGTGTAACGGTCAGCGCAAATTTTTTTTCGTTTCTGACACTTTGAAATCTCTAAAATTGCAGCTTTTCCCAGTAATGCTCTCTTATTTTCCACTCTATAAATAGGATCAATCTTCCTCACTTCACAATCAATCTAAGCTTCAAAAAGTCTCTTTAATACATAATCGATTATCAAGTATCACTAATCGATTATGTTGACATTATTTGTTTTATTATCCCTTTTATGAAATTGCAATTCTAGTTAATCAATAAACAAGTTATTTGCTTATTCTTTTTTGCTAATGTGAAAAGGGATAAGAATAAGGGCTATGCACTTAATATTTATTGGCATAAATTGAGGGGGAATTCATATGTTGAGGGGAAATTAATTGCATATCTATTTACTTGTCTTATTGCATATCTATTTACTTGTCTTGGATCGTCATTATGAATTATCTAATATCATATCCCGATTAGGTTTGCCATTATCAAAAAGGGGGAAATTGTTGAAACACGTTCTCACAAGGCACTAAACTAAACGTGTGTTCATATTTGTAGGTTTTGATAAATGACAAACGATGCGCAATTGACATATGACAAGGTCTAAGCACAAGCGCGCAATTGATACATAAAGAGAATCAAGCACAAGAAAAACAAAGATCAAGATTAAGCAAAGAAATAAAGTTATACATGAGTCGTTCTTTAATTGTGATCTTGATCCGACAATTGACTCAAGACTTGGCTTCTCTCGTAAAATCATTTTTATCAAATCATGCATATTTAATTTAAAGCAAAATGATTTTAAATCATGCATATTTATTTTAACCAAAATGATTTTTATACATGCCTCTAAAATCTGGACAAAGATAATCGATTATGTACTTATGATAATCGATTATGTTAAGGCAGCTGCAAGACAATCGATTGTGTACCTTATGATAATCGATTGTGTTGAGGCAGTGTCCATCAGATTTTTCAAAGCTGCAAGACAATCGATTGTGTACCTTATGATAATCGATTGTGTTGAGGTAGTGTCCATCAGATTTTTCAAAGCTACAAAATAATCGATTGTGCACCTTATGACAATCGATTGTGTTGAGGCAGTGTCTATTCGATTTTTCAAGACTGTAATATAATCGATTATACATATAGCATAATCGATTATGTAAATGACCGTTGCCAAAATATTTTCAAACTCTGTCTGGTAATCGATTGTATGATTCTGATAATCAATTATCCTAAGTAAAATCTGAATATGATTTTTTTAACGTTGTCAAGTAATCGATTATAAATTTTTTTTGATAATCGATTGTTTTAAGTAAAATCTGAAAAAGATTTTTTGAACGTTGCCAGATAATCGATTATACTATTTAGATAATTGATTATTATGCGTAAAATCTGGGAATGATTTTTGAACGATTGGAAAACAATCGATTATGCAACTTAGACAATCGATTGTTTTAGCACAAAATCAGCAATTCTTAATTGGCAATTAGGCAACGGTTGTGCATGTTTTCAACACTATAAATACATCTTAAAATCAGTCTTTTAAGTACAACAACTGATCATATTATTGCTAAAGCTTGCATACTCTCTTATTCATCATTTTCTATTCATTACATAAGTTTTTGAGAGCCAAATTCTTGACGAAAGTTGTTGCGTTCTTGAGCGTATTTATTTTACTCATATCTACTCTTGAGGAGAGTCTTGTTTTGAGTGCAAAGCGTTTTTATACACTTGAAGGGAAGTGTTAATCCCTTGTATTGTAAGAAGGAACGTTGTGATTCCTTTAATTGAAGTCTTGAAGTGTGGTATCTTCGAGCAAAGGTTGTTGAGGCTTGTGTGACTCAAGTTCTCAGTTTGTAACGGTTTGTTAAGCACCCGTAAGCATAACGAAGTTAGTGGAAATCTCGAGAGAGTCTCTCGGGGACTGGACTAGCCACGGGTTGTGGTGAACCAGGATAACATCAGTGCGTTCGTTCCTTATTATTTACTTATCGCACTTATTTCATTCCTGCAATTTTTAAATTCCGCAAGTTTACGCTGTTTTTTATTATAATGCTATTCATCCCCCCCCCCTCTAGCGTTTAGCGTATATTCTAATAGAAACCTAATCCAAAGAGTCAAAATTTTGGATTGATTAAGACTTTACTTGCTACCACGTTGGGGGTCTTCAGAATTATCCAAAGATCTTCTAATCTCCCCCTAATATATAATTAATTAATTATCTACATAATTAAGAATTATTTTAAATTACTTAAAGTACTAGTCATTTTTAACACAATGTATACATTTTACTATCATGGTAATGTGGTACCTTGTATGGTATTAGTTCATAAATATCGGATATTATAGCTCGGACCGTATTTCATCCCAAATTGACAAACTTCAACGAAATTCATTTTTTTGATTCTCTTTCCCTCTCACCTTCAAGAATTTATTTATCACTTGTTTGAAAATAGCATAATATTTGTAACCTCAAAATAATCTCATTACCGAGCTTGCACCGATTAACTTACGAAAAAATTTTAACGTCCGAAAATGCGGAATGTAACATCTCATTTCCAAGCTTTCATCAATTTACTTATGGCGTACTTTCACATACGAAAATATAGGGTGTAACAATTTTACCTAGAGTAAGCATCGAGAAAACTAAGAATCTCATGGCTGATTGTGGCATCGATCATGTGATCGATGTTTGACAAAGAAAAAGAATCCTTAGGGAAGCCCTTTTCAAGTCCTTATAGTCTATGCACATTCTAAGTTTATTTCGCTTCTTAGGGATGACCACTACGTTTGTTAGCCATTCAGGATATTTTACATCCGAATGGACCCTGTTTTGAGAAGTTTGGTTAACTCTTCCTTGATGAATGTATGCTTAATCTTTGACTGGGGTGTTCTCTTTTCCTTTACTGGATGGAACTTCGGGTCTAAGCTTAGTCGATGGGTGGTGATCTCTGGTGGGATCTCTGTCATATCGATATGGGACAAGGCAAAATAATCTATGTTATCTAAAAGGAATTGAATAAATTTTTTACTGAGCTCTAAAGTTAACCCTGTGTCCAGATATACCTTTCGATCGGGCAGATGCTCGATCAGTATGATTTGTTCTATCTCTTCGACCGTTGACTTTATTGCATCAGAATCATCGGGGTTTATGAATGTTCGAGGTATCATATAATTATCATCCTCAAGAGCTTCCTGTTCCTTCGATCAGGCCGAGGCCGGTGGCTGCAATTTCTATTTGACTTCCTGCTTTCCCTTCAACTCTGATCCCTTAGTTGATGAAAGTGTCGATATAGGTATTACTTTGTTGATTACAAACATTTCTTTGGCAATAGGTTGTACACCATACACCGTTTTGACTCCTTCCGATATTGGGAACTTCAGGACTTGATGACGTATCGAGGGTAGTACCCCTCGTGTTATGGATCCAATGTCTTCCTAGCAGTGCGTTGTAACTCATGTCACCCTCGATCACATGGTACTTTGTTTTTTGGATGGTCCCGGCCATATTTACTTGCAAAATAAATTTCCCTTTGGTGGTTTCACTTGTCGTGTTGAAGCCGTTAAGCACTCGAGCTACGGGCACAATTTGAACTTCTAGGTCGAGTTTCTCTACGACCATTGATCGAATAATGTTGGCCGAGCTACCTGTATAAATCAAGAAACGTTTAACTTGAATTTTATTTATAAGGATAGATATTACCAGTGCGTCGTTGTGAGGTTGTTTGATCCCTTCTGCAAGCACGTCGTTGAAAGACAAGGTCTCTTCCGGTAAGTAGTCCCAAGTCCGTTTTTTCTCTTATGATTGTCACCTTGGTGCATTTGAATATGTGTCCTTGAGGAATCGACCCCTCCAACGATCATGTGAATCATGTGCTGTGGCGTTTCTTGTTCATTCGATCACTTAAAAATTCTCGAAGGTGCCCCTTGTTGAATAACCAGGCTACTTCGTCCCTTACTTGTCTGCAATCTTTTGTTTTATGGCTATGGATGCCATGATACTTGCATATTTGGTTTGGGTTTCTTCGTATCGGATCGATCTGCATGGTTCGAGTCCACTCGGTATCTTTGACACGCCTAATGGCCGATACTGTGGCAGAAGCATCTACGCTCAAGTTATATTCTGACACTCGAGGTGCTTCTTTGGACCCGTTATCCTCATCGAAACCATTCTTGCTCATGAGCCCTCGGGAGCTTTGTCCCCCATAGTTGCTTCTATAGTTCCGAATGGGATTGTGTCTAGACCTTCTATTTCTCTAATCTCTCCAGTATGGCTGATATCGGTCTCTGTTCGATCGTCCTGATCGACATCCCTTTGAACTCCGTCTACGGGTCTGTTGGGATAAATAGAAGCCGATTGGAGCCCCAGTTGATTGTCTTTGACCCTAATCTTCGACTTATATCGATTATGTACATCAAACCAAGTGACAGCTAGATATTTGATCAAATTCTGCTTTAATTGTAGTGAAGCTATGTAATGGAACCAATTGTCGATGACTGATGGCAAATCCATCCGTTTCATTTGAAATCGAGATACGAATTCCATGAGCATCTCGTTGTCTTTTTGCCTTACCTTGAATATTTGTTGCAACCTTAATGGCTCTAGCGTGCGCCTTTACAAAGGAATCTGTAAGCATAGCAAATGAATTAATAGAATTAGGTGGTAAATTATGGTACCATATCATGGCATCCTTTGATAGAGTTTCTTCAAATTTCTTCAGCAACACGGATTCAATCTCATCATATTTCAAGTCATTTCACTTAATGGCACACGAATATGAGGTGATGTGTTTTTTGGATCTTTCATCCCGTTATACTTAGGAATCTTGGGTAGGGCTATCATAATTTGGTAATACCGAATTACCATACCAAAACCGAAAATATTTTTATTTGGTATACGATATTTTGGTATTTGGTTTAAGTTTTTCAAAAAATTGGAATTTGGTATGGTATTTGGTATTTTAAATAAAATATCGAAATACCGATATCATACCGAAATATATATTATATTACACAAAATACATATTATCAATTATAACATAAATATTAAAAATCTAAAATTTTACTTTTTTTATTCTCTAAGTTCATCAATTAACTCTAAACAAGTAAAAAGACATTTCTAATAACTACATATTCTTTTACAGTTTTCTCTATTTGGATCGATATTTTCTAGTTTTGGACAAAAGTTTTGTCAACAAACATTTTTAGTTTTGTATTTTGAGTGCTTTAATTAAAAATATTTGAGTCTATGGATCTATACACTAGTTAGTATTTAAACTGAATAGGTCGAAGTTACCGAACCGAATAAATCAAAACCAAAAGGAGAAAAACTAAACCATACCGAATTTAATTAGGTACGGTATTGGTATAAGGTTTTAAGAAACCGAATACCAAATATACTGAACCAAAATGCCTAAATACCGTACCGTACTAACCAACAAATACCTCAAATCTCGGGCATACGAAACTTCTTTGGGATTGGCTTTAGAGCCACACTCGGGGAGAAAGACTTTTGGACAAAATTTTTGGAATGAAGTCATTCCAATACTGGTGGTGCCCCCAAGATTTGGTCGACCATGGAGTTATAAGTTTCCACCTTCTTATTATATTTCTCGATCTTTTTCCCCCTATCTCGATTCGCTTCATCGGTTGCTCGAGTATTTTTACAATAGCGGGATTAGTCTCTAATTCATTCAATCTCTTTGGAACCGATTATGCTCTAGGAACAACTTCTTATGGTGGCTCGAGCTCGATCCTTCTTGGAGCACAATTCTGATTTTGGAGTTGTGCTATTGCAGCTTGTTGAGTCTGCAACATCTCGAATATCATTCAAAGGCTAATTCTGCCTTCTTCACCGCTCTGTGCGTTCTGATCGCCTGTTCGAGTGTCTCTGCGGATGCTATTCTCAGGGTCGGCACCTAAATTCCTATTAATGGCAATATGGGAGCTAACATCGATTGGGTCCACGATTGGATCTTCATCAGGTTAACTGAAGGTACTCCATTTTTCGGGCTAGCTATGTTTTCGTACTCGCCATGAAGACCAAGGTTATTGTCTATGTGTTTGTGCTGCTTGGGAGTTTGACATGCTGATCCTGAAATCAAAGACACTTCATAGAACAACCGTAACATGTTGTGTGTTACGAAAATTGTACCAGGCAATCACTGCTTTCCTTAGCCCCATGGTGGGCGTTAAACTGTTTACCCTTAAAATCGGATAATAAATAAACTTATAAGTGGTTTTACGGATATATAATTTCACTTGGCACAAACTGATAAATACAAGAATTAATACTAGGAATTAACTGTAAAACAAATTAAGCAAACCAATAAGATGAAAAATTATGGCCGTTGAGCTAATTGCCCATGAACCAACAGAACAAGCTATTGAAAGTATGAACTGGACAACAGAGCTTGCAAGAGATGAAGTGTGATTAAGGGTGTCTTCTGGCCCGGGCCCGGGCCTAAACGGGCTTGACAGGCCGGGCTTCGCGGTCCTGGGCTTCGTGTGCTGGGCCTGGCATCCCGGACCTGGCGGTCCTTGTGGTTTAGACCGGTCCGTGACGGGCCTAAGCCCTCAGTGGTCCTAGGCCTGGCGGGCCTGACGGTTTCTTTTTTTAAGGCAATATCTTGTATAGTAGTTATTAGTATAGTGTAGAATATATTTTATATGGTGTACTAAGTTATTAGTATAGATATATTGTGTTGTAGTAATTAGTATATATTGTATATTATGTATATATTGTATTGTATTAATTAGTATATATTGTATATTATGTATATATTGTGTTGTAGTAATTAGTATATATTGTACATTATGTATATATTGATATATATATATATATACATTATGTATATATTGTGTTGTAGTAATCAGTATATATTGTATATTATGCATATAGTGTGTTGTAGTAATTAGTATATATTGTATATTATGTATACATTGATATATATTATGTATATATTGTGTTGTAGTAATTAGTATATTGTGTTGTACTAATTAGTATATATTGTATATATATTATATCTCTTATGTATAATGTATATATATTCTCTTATATATATTGTATCTTATGTATATATGTTATTACTTATATATTTTCTTGTAGTTTAGGTTGTACGTTATGTATATATATTCTCATATATATTTTATTGTAGTATATATTGTATGTTATATATTGTATGTTATACATATATTCAAGGATTGATATCGAAGTAAAGACAAAGAAATACTGAGAAAAAAGATATTCAAGGATATGATAATGAGCATTTTTATTGACCAAAATGGCATATCTTTCTTAGTCTTCCTTTCCCCAATGGAATGAGCACAACAAGGTACTAATACCACCATTAAAAGGAAAAAAAGTAAAAGAAGATGTACCAATAGAAAAGTTACATCATAATCTACATTGTATCTCTAACAAATCTCATAAATCCGTCAAGGTTGGGAGGAGGTTATGTTGGTGGTGGTGGAAATGAAGCTTGTTCATCACCATCCGGGCGAAGCCGAATCCTCCGAAAGTTCTGCTATCATTTCTTCATATGCTTCATCTATCGCCGGTTGTGATTCTGCAATGCCAAAGTTTCTTCTTTCCGCGTGGATCCAATCTCTAAAAAGCACCGATTTTTCCAAGCTCTCCCTCATCGCCGCTCTATGATCACCAATTTGTAGTCTTGCTTGACTGAAAGCTCTCTCCGATGCAACAGTTGAAGCTTGAATTGATAAAACAACCCGAGCCATCCTTGCAAGAACGGGAAAATGTTTTTCCCTTGACTTCCACCATTCCAAAAGATCGAAAGAGCCATCTGGATTCTCCTTTTCTAGTCCCTGTGACAAGTAAACTTGAAGCTCATTTAGATGTGAAATTTCATCAAAATTATCACCTTGAGAACCCCGGAACTCCGTCCAAGATATAAGAGTTGTTAAGCCCACAGATCTTTTAGACGATTGTGAGCTAGACGAAGCAGGGGTTGGAATATTTGGCCTAGCATGCTCTAACGCCTGTTTATAAGCATTATAAACATTTTGAACATTAATATTAATTGATGCTTTTGCATCAGCAAGTGTAGCAATTTCCTCTTCTGAAAGATCTAAAGCTTTATAAATATTAAAATACCAAAAATGAGGACCTCCTAATTTCATTGTTGGATTTAACATTGCAGCTACACTAAAAATAGGAAGGATAGGGAAAAAATATTTTTTAAACTTTTATTTCATTTCATTTATAGCAAGTTCATAAATATCCCCACCCTTGCTAAATTCAACAAACAAATCAGCTAGTGCGGCAATATAAACTAAACAGTTTGAAATAGTAGGATAATATTGCCCAGAAAATGTATTTGTAGCAACTTGAAAATGTTCTAAAAAATCTAAAAGAATTTTAACATCAGTCCAATCTTGGGTAGTAAGCATTTCATCATCATCCTCACCACCTACCCAAGAATTAAATGTAGCATTAATTGGGTTTCTATATTCATACGCAACTACTAAACTTTCGTACATACAATTCCACCTAGTCGGGCAAGGTTTAGAAACCTTTCTTTCTCTAAGGCCATATTCATCACATTTTTTAAAATACTCTCTAAGTCTAGTTCTACGGTTTGAATAAAATATCCAATTAAGAGCCATTCTCACCTTTTCAATTTCTATGTTTAATATTTGCATACCATCACCAACAATTAAATGATAAATATGACAAATACATCTAACATGGAAATTTATAACTAAATGCAGGATTAAGGGTTTGTGTTAGCATGCCTATGGCACTAGTGTTACTAGAAGCATTATCCATAGAAATTGTCATTATTTTGTCGCTAAAGCAAAAATATCTACATATATCTAAAACAGTGTTAGCTATAAATCTACCCGTGTGACGTGAATTAATTATTCTATATGCAATTATGTGTTTTTGCATTGTCCAGTCTTCATCTATCCAATGACTTGTAACAGTTAGATAATCACAGTTATTATTACTTCTACCTATATCAATTGTAATAGAAATACGATTAAGTATATGAGTAAATAAATAGCGCGAATATTGTTCATATTCATGCTTGAATTTATAAATATCGGCCTTAACTATTGCGTGAGGCCAACCTTTATAAGTAGGATTAAAAACTCTTCTAATATAATGAACCCAATTAGGATTAGAAGCACAAGTATAAGGCAAGCACATAACAATAATCATTTTTGCTAACTCATCACGGTCTCTATTTGGATCGTAATATAAAATACCTCCGGTGACAGTGTTAATTCCTGGTTGAACTGGATTTGAACCTGTACTAGGGTTAACTTGAGAATATACACTTGTCCCCTCTTGCTGCGCTTGCATTTGAAAAAATCTAGCCCTATCTCTAAGGTGTATTTTTATGTGTCTAACCAAACTACCTGTGCCGCTAAGGTCTCCAGTATATTTATGAACAAGTAATTTTCCACAAGTTTTACACTTAGCCTTATTTTGTTCTCTTACTTGAGTAAAAAAATGCTAAACTAATGATGTTTCTGCACGTTTAGTAGGTTCTCTACTAAAAGTTGGAGTTTCTACAGGTGGGTGTGCCGGTGCATTACTTGAGTTATGAACAGGACTAGTAGGTGTATCATCTAAATCTGGTGCTTGGGTTTCATCATCATCATTATCATCCTCATTTTCCTCTAAGATAGGTTCATTAGGATAAAGAGCATTCATAATTTCATCATCTAATCTATCACCTACTGCAACATCATGTAGAAATTTACTATCGGTAAATTGAAAACAAGGGTGATCACTATCGAGCATTACGGGAGGCGGAGTAGGACGTCTAGGTTGGCGACTACTTTCAACTTGCTTATCTTTTGTAGGTCGGGGAACCGGGGGAAGGGTATTATTATGGCCACTACTTTCACCGGTTTTACCTTTTCCTTTACCGAACATTTTTTTCAAAGAAAATGCCATACTAATTAGAATTAGGCAAACTAAACAACACAAAAATATATTATTAACACGTAAGAGTTGAAACAAGTTTACCGGATTGCCGCACAACTTCTTGAAAATTGAAAATCGTTGAACACTTGAAAACTTTAATTCAACAACTTCACAATTTTTCACGAATTTTCAACAATAAATTAAGCAATTATAGTAGAAAGATTGAAAGAGAGCTTGAGAGAGATTGAGAGATATTGATGAATTGGTGAATAAAAATGAAAGAATGAGGGGGTATTTATAGTTGAGAAATGGAAAAAGTGTAATTATATAAAGTTTGGGGTTAGATTAAAGTTTGGGGGCCAAATGGCTATTTTACAAAGTTCCAAATGGCTATTTTTGAAAACAAAAATAGTCGTTACTGATTTTTCAAAAACAAAAAATTAAAAAATAGCCGTTGGGCCCGCCTGGACCTGCCCAGGCCCGCCAAGCGGTCCCGGGCCTGACGGTTCGAACCTGAAAACCGGCCCGTCACGGGCTTAATGGACTGGTAGGACCGGGACCGCCAGGACCGCGGTCCCGGTCCGGTCCTGATTTTGAACCGGCCCGTTTGCACCCTTAAGTGTGATATATAGCTTTGATATGCGTGAATGTAAGACGGTTACAAAATAATTAGTACCCCCTTCATATAGTAGAGAAATTCTATTTATGGTACAATTCTAATTAGAGAAGTAAATCCCATTATAGGTTAAATATCTGATCCTAACTCGATGACGAGAATTCCACCACGATCCTCACCTAATCACAATATCTCGACTTTTGTTATTCGACGTAGCGGTCCTTCTTCGATCTTGTTCGATCTCTTTCTCACTTTGATCTCAGTCACGGTCGGCCTCGATCTTCATCGGCCGTTGATCCACGAGCTTATCAATCTGTCTCCTTACCATGCTCTAATATAACTGGGGCCAGGCCTTGATCTTCGTCCCGACTTAGGTTAGTCGTACAAAATTAGGTAAACTCAATTTTGATCGTATACAACTATAAGTATAAGAATATACTAGGTTCAATACTAAAAATTTTAAAAGTTGAACTCATAAAATTTAAATTTTTGATCCACCTTTAATTACAGCTCCATCCGTACCATTAATTTAGAACTTTGGGTCGTGACATTAATAACTTTTAATAGACTTAATCGTATTCTTGTCTTATCCTTTGTGCATTTGAAGATATAAATGTACCCTCAAGAAGTTGCACTTCAACTTGAGTATGCCGTCGAGAAGGTGGAAAAAAGTCATGACTTAATTACTTGAATGGACATGTCCTTGAAATACTCAGTGAATATGACTATACGAACTTATCAAGTTGAGACAAATCAGTTGTAATGACAATATATCCTTCCAATTGCACATGTATTATGTTGCGGCCAAACGCACACGCAAGTATATGCAGACATCAAATAATATAGGTGACTAAAAGTTGGATGTCGATCTTACGAGAACTTGTGATTAACTATTAACTAAATTACACTGTCCTAATTATCTAAATAAGAATTAAACCTAGAAATATTTGATTCTAAACTAATTAAAATAAAAAGAAAACAAATAATAAATTTTGAATAAAGAAAGAGAAAATTTTATGTTATCAATGTAATGAAAACGATCTAGGGTTATGGGCTATCTAACATTCCTATTGTATTCTTCTACTGAATTGACTAACTAATTTATCTAGTTTATTGGTTGACATGGTTAATGTTGCTCATAAGAATCTGCCGAGTTCTTACTTGCCTATTCAAACTAACCTAACGCTTATATGTCAATGGAGTTAGAATCAACAAGAACGCATTTATAATTCCTGTACATCAACCAAACAAGGCAATTAGGTATATGTCTATCCTAACCGTGAATCCGTTCCCCGATGCCCAGGTTCAAGAACTTGCTCTACTCAACCCTATATGCAATCTAGAATTCTCACTTACGAGTTAAACTCTAGATTCGTAGATAGTATTCAATTGGTGACCAATCAATCAAATAATTAAGCGCAAGATTTAATAAATAAATCAATATGATAAACTAAGAAATCAAAATCAATATCCGAATAACAATAGTCATGAAAGAACCACAACCCTAGAACGTGAAGCTTAGCTCCACATAGACATGGTAGCAAAACAACAAATCATACAAAAAAACATAAAATTACTAAGTTTGATGGAAGAAAAGATGAAACTCGGCCTCCACGGCGGCTCTGTTCTCTTCCTAGGTCAAAAATTACTCTAAAAATGTTCTACTATGTATATATATACCAAGTAGGGTTGGGCCCAAACAATTATACCTTCTCCAATATAAAAAGGACACTTTTCCCGGGTCAAACTAGCGCGGTCGCGCACCTGGGCGCGCATATGGGCAACTTTTTATCCCGGGCACGCTAAAACTAGTGCGGTCACGCTAGTGAGAATGTTTTACACTGTTCCGCTCCGAATTTGAAAATACGTAAAACATAAAAGTTATATCCCTTTGAATCAGATTTCCAACCATATATTATAGATTCAAATTGAAGTTCTGAGCGAAAAGTTATGTCTATTTTACTAGACAGTGCACAATCTGCCCACTCGATGCTTCGTTCGCTCTAACTATCATCCGTTGACCCCCAAACGCGATCCCAACTTAATTCCTTGAGCTTTTACTCAGATTTCAAAGCTCTAAATCACTTGAATTCATTCCATAACATCTATATAGCTCGGAATCACTTCTACAAGGCATAAAACACACAGTTAGTGCATGACACTAGCGATTAAAGCGCAAACTCAATCAAAGTGCAGTAAATTTGAGTGTAATAAGCGACTAAAATACACAATTATAGTCAATCATCAACACCCCACACTTAACCATTGCTCGTCCTCGAGCAATCAAACTACACTTTATATAGGCACAACCTTTTAAAACAATTTTCTTAACTCATCACACCAAGAATATTTAAAATAGATTAAGCACAAAAGCATAACATCTTCACCTCATGATTTGACTCACAAGTACCACGCATTATTCGCAAATACCCACTTAATATAATATAGAGGTCACTGAATTTACCTTTCCTTCATGAATCAAGTGCCCTCACACAACAAAAGAGAGTAGTTACACACAATAAAATTTAAGAACACTTAGGAACTCAGGGTAGAAAAATTCACTCACTCTCAGAAATAACATTCATATGCTACAAAAGATGTACCATAAGCTTGATCATAGTGTAATACTCCACTAATTGAGCTCATTCAGCCTAAAATCAAGTAGGACTTTATTTGGTTGTAATGTAGGCTGCGGGACAGGTATGATACATTTAGACATAAGATTGACTACACCTCCCTAAGCACTTTAATACATATATATTAACTTTGAAAACCACACACTTATGTCAAATCATAACTCCACCTTCAAATTTATATATATCAACTCCTAAATTATTTAGGCACAATTACATCAAGATTTACCACTATCGAAGAATATTTTTCAAAGCAATACAACTATTTTTTTTCTTTTCCAATTTAAGTGGCTCTTCCTCCTTCAAATCAGTGCACCTTTCTCCTTATTTAATTAGTTCCACTCAAAAGCCAAACCAACCACCTCACACTTTAACTTTTACAAAGTTTATAACAATTTAAGTGCTCATAAAGTGTGAAAAGGTTCAAATATATGGTTAATTCAAACAAATGGGTAAGGCTTGTACTGTGGTTGCAAAAGAAACATGATTACATGCTCAAAGAGGTTAACTACGATACATATCAATTAGGCGGGTCAAATATTTATATGGCTCAACGAAGAAACACCTATATCACTTCCAAGACTAAACAAAACTATCAAGATGAGGAATGTAATTTTTGCTTTTTGGCACAACAAATTCAAGAATATAGGCGCTCTCATCCTCACTCTTTGACCCCTTCATTGGTTCAGATGGCTCGATTACTATCTTACTATCTAAACACAATGTGGAAAAATGATTGGAATAAGGTCTAATGCGCTCTAACTCATGAATTTTACTACTATTTACATCCTCATATTTACACGCACTCAAATCTCCCAAAGTAATGTTATCTACTCCCTCACATGACTCTAGAACACTCTTCTCAATATCGGCATCCTCAAGAAAAACAGGATCTAGTGATTGGTATTCTCGTTTTAGCTCCTCAATTTGGTCTAGAAGATTTTTTTCAGCTTCAAACAACTCATTATTAAATTGTTGGGTGTTACACGCATCAACCTTTGCACTGAAATCTGCATCGAAGTTACACACAGCCAAGCCAAAATTATCAATTTTATGTGTAAGCTCATCTCTCTCCTTAGACCAATCATTCACCAACGTTGTTAGAAGACAACGCCGTGTCGCATATTCGACTAAGTGAGAATATCTTTCCCAATACCAACCCTTACTCCCATATTCAAATTCAAATCTCCAAGAGGTCAAACCATGACAAGCCCAAAAAGACGGGCCATAAAAGACTTTCGTTAACCAAGTGTCTTCATCAATAACCTTATCTCCTAATATTTCATCCCCAGATGTCATGTTGAGAGAACTAAAAACACACTAAGAGAAAAAGTCAAATACTTATAAATTACAAATAGTTAGAAAAATAAAATATAAAAAAAAACTTGTAGAGATAAAAGTAAAAGTCTAATTTTGAAAAATAGTTAATTTCTAAGTCTCCGACAACGGTGCCAAAAACTTGTTGCGGCCAAACGCACACGCAAGTATATGCAGTCATCAAGTAATAAAGTGAATAAAAGTCGGATGTCGATCCCACGAAGACTTGTGATTAACTATTAACTAAATTAGACAATCCTAATTATCTAAACAAGAATTAAACCTAGAAATATTTGATTCTATATTAATTAAAATAAAAAGAGAAAAATAATAAATTCTGAACAAAGAAAGAGCAAATTTTTATGTTATCAATGTAATAAAAACGATATAGGGTTATGGGTTATCTAACATTCCTATTGTATTCTTCTATTGAATTGACTAACTAATTTATCTAGTTTTTTGGTTGATAGGGTTAATGTTGCTCATAAGAATCTGTCGAGTTTTTACTCGCCTATTCAAACCAACCTAACGCCTATATGTCTATGGAGTTAGAATCAACAAGAACGCATTTATAATTCCTGTGCATCAACCAAGCAAGGCAATTAGGTATATGTCTATCCTAACCGCGAATCCGTTCCACGATGCCCAGGTTCAATAACTTGCTCTACTCAACCCTATATGCAATCTAGAATTCCCACTTTCGAGTTCAACTCTAGATTCGTAGATAGTATTCAATTGGTGATCAAGAAATCAAATAATTAAGCACAAGATTGAATAAATAAATCAATATGATAAACTAAGAAATCAAAATCAATATCCGAATAACAATAGTCATGAAAGAACCACAACCCTAGAACGTGAAGTTTAGCTCCACATATACATGGTAGCAAAATAATAAATCATATAAAGAAACATAAAATTTCTAAGTTTGATGGAATAAAAGATGAAACCCGGCCTCCACGGCGGCTCTGTGCTCTTTCTAAGTCAAAATTACTCTAAAAAATGTTCTACTATGTATATATACCAAGTAAGGTTGGCCCAAACAATTATACCTTCTCTAATGTGAAAAATGACACTTTTCCCGGGTCAAACTAGCGCGGTCGCGCATCTGGGCGCGCATCTGGGCGTGCATCTGGACAACTTTCTGTCCCGGGCGCGCTAAAACCAGCGCGGACACGCTAGTGCGAATTTTTTACCCTGTTCCGTTCCGAATTTGAAAACACGTAAAACATAAAAGTTGTATCCCTTTGAGTCAGATTTTCATCTATATATTATGGAGCCAAATTGGAGTTCTAAAAGAAAAGTTATGTCTATTTTACTAGACAGTGCGCAATCTGCCCACTCGATGCTTCGTTCGCTCTAACTATCATCCGTTGACCCCCAAACGCGATCCCGACTTAAGTCCTTGAGCTTTTACTCAGATTTCAAATCTCCAAATCACTTGAATTCATTCCATGACATCTATATATCTCGGAATCACTCCTACAAGGTATAAAACACACAGTTAGTGCATGACACTAGCGATTAAGCGCAAATTCAATAAAAGTGCAGTAAATTTGAGTGTAATAAGCGACTAAATACACAATTATAACCTATCAGCAACACCCCACACTTAAACCATTGCTCGTCCTCGAGCAATCAAACTTCACTTTATATAGACACAACCTTTTTAAACAATTCTCTTAACTCATAACACCAAGAATATTTAAAATAGATTAAGCACAAAAGCGTAACATCTTCACCTCAAGATTTGACTCACAAGTACCACGCATTATTCACAACTCACCCACTTACTCTAATATGGAGGTCACTGAAATTACCTTTCCTTCATGAATCAAGTGGCCTCACACAACAAAAGAGAGTAATTTCACACTATAAAATTTAAGAACACTTAGGAACTCGGGGTAGAAAAATTCACTCACTCTCATAAATAACATTCATATGCTCCAAAAGATGCACCATAAGCTTGCCCGTAGTGTAATACTCCACTAACTGAGCTCATTCAGTCTAGGATCAAGTAGGACTTTATTTGGCTGTAATGTAGGCTGCGGGAAGGGTATGATACATTTAGATATAAGATTGACTACACCTCCCTAAGAACTTTAATACATACACTTTAACATTGAAAACCACACACTTATATCAAATCATAACTCCACCTTCACATTAATATATATCAACTCCTAAATTATTTAAGCACAATTATATCAAGAGCTACCACTATCGAAGAATATTTTTCAAAGCAATACAACTATTTTTTTTCCTTTTTCAATTCAAGTGGCTCTTCCTCCTTCAAATCAGTGCACCTTTCTCCTTATTTAATTATTTGCACTAAAAAGCCAAACCAACCACCTCACACTTTTACTTTTACAAAGTTCATAACAATTTAAGTGCTCATAAGAGGTGAAAAAGTTCAAATATATGGTTAATTCAAACAAATGGGTAAGGCTTGTATTGTGGTTGCCAAAGAAACAAGATACATGCTCAAAGGGGTTAACTACGATACATAACAATTAGGCGGGTCAAATATTTATATGGCTCAACAAAGAAACACCTATATCACTTCCAAGACTGAACAAAACTACTATTTCGCTTTGCAAACACACGGGGCAAGTTCTAAACATCAAATGCAATGCATAGAATAACACAAAACCTTGCACACACATGGCACATAACTCACTCGGGATTGGACTCATCAAGACACTCTAGTCAAAGAAGTTAAGCAAAGTTAAGATCATACAATTTAAGGTACTTATACAAGAGTAAAAAACTGAGCATAAGCGTCACAACCAATGTACTCATATTCTCAAGGCATAACCAAGTCAAAAGATATTGCTTCAATTCAATGCACAATACCATGGCTTCTCTCCTAAAAAAAATAAAACTACCTACACCCGGTTCAAATAAAACCCTTAGAAAAGAATCGCGACACAAAGAAAAACCAAGGGGGAGTTACTACACTACCTAAGAATTTGTTTTTGGTGTTTTCTCTAGACTAACTTCCCTCAATGAAATTGTCTAAAGGATCCGTTATCAGGAAGAGTACATATTTTTTGTTTTTTCTTCGTTTTTCCTAAATAAACAAAAATATTTAATTAAACTAACGCAACTAAAATAGCATAGAAAGTCACTCAGACCATCTCCTCACCCCACACTTAAAATAGTGCAATGTCCTCAATGCACACCATAAATAATAAGAGGGTAAAAGAGACTCTCTGGTAGGCCAAAGGCCGAAGAATTAGCAGTTGACGGGATACTCAGACTTCAACTAGGTATGATTCTTTGTGCGAGTACCTCACACTTAGTTTCAACCACCTGCTCGCTTTTTACACACTTCCAGTGGCCTTTCTTCTATGCTCATACTGCTACAAAAAAATGCTACAAAGATAGAAAAATAAAATAAATAAAAATAAATAAAAAATAAAAGTAAGTAGTAAAGCTGGGTTGCCTCCCAACAAGCGCCTAATTTAAAGTCGCGGCACGACTTGAACCAATTTTTGTCTCCACCTTGAACTTATGAATCGTACCCCTAACATGACATCCAATCTGTGGCTATGCACCTTTGGTGGGACTACAAATATAACCAGGTCAAGTAATAAATTTTTTACTCTACACCTCGCGGCCTTTAGATGAGGAATGTAATTTTTTCTTTTTGGCACAACAAATTCAAGAATATAGACGCTCTCATCCTCACTCTTTGACCCCTTCATTGGTTCAGATGGCTCGATTACTATCTTACTATCTAAATACAATGTGGAAAAATAATTGGAATGAGGTCTAATGCGCTCTAACTCATGAATTTTACTACTATTTGCATCCTCATATTTACACGCACTCAAATCTCCCAAAGTAATGTTATCTACTCCCTCTTATGACTCTAGAACACTCTTCTCAATATTGGCATCCTCAAGAAAAACAGGGTCTAGTGATTGGTATTCCCGTTTTAGCTCCTCAATTTGGTCTAGAAGATTTTTTCCAGCTTCACACAACTCATTATTAAATTGTTGGGCGTTACACGCATCAACCTTTGCACTCAAATCTGCATCTAAGTTACGTACAGCCAAGCCAAAATTATCAGTTTTATGTGTAAGCTCATCTCTCTCCTTAGACCAATCATTTACCAACGTTGTTAGAAGACAACGCCGTTTCGCATATTCGACTAAGTGAGAATATCTTTCTCAATACCAACTCTTACTCCCATATTCAAATTCAAACCTCCAAGAGGTCAAGTCATGACAAGCCCAAAAAGACGGGCCATAAAAGACTTCTGTTAACCAAGTGTCTTCATCAATAACCTCATCTCCGAATATTTCATCCCCAGATGTTATGTTGAGAGAACTAGAAACACACTAAGAGAAAAAGTCAAATAGTTATAAATTACAACTATTTAGAAAAATAAAAAATAAAAAAAACTTGTAGAGATAAAAGTAAAAGTCTAATTTTGAAAAATAATTAATTTCTACGTTCCTGGCAACGGCGCCAAAAATTTGTTGCGGCCAAACGCACATGCAAGTATACGCGGTCGTCAAGTAATGAAGTGAATAAAAGTCGGATGTCGATCCCACGAGGACTTGTGATTAACTATTAACTAAATTAGACTATCTTAATTATCTAAACAAGAATTAAACCTAAAAATATTTGATTCTATACTAATTAAAATAGAAAAAAAACAAATAATAAATTCTGAACAAAGAAAGAGCAAATTTTTATGTTATCAATGTAATGAAAACGATCTAGGCTATCTAACATTCCTATTGTATTCTTCTATTGAATTGACTAACTAATTTATCTAGTTTATTGGTTGACATGGTTAATGTTGCTCATAAGAATCTGTTGAGTTCTTACTCGCCTATTCAAACTAACCTAACGCCTATATGTCTATGGAGTTAGAATCAACAAGAACGCATTTATAAATCATGTACATCAACCAAACAAGGCAATTAGGTATATGTCTATCCTAACCTCGAATCCGTTCCCCGATACCCAGGTTCAAGAACTTGCTCTGCTCAAACCTATATGCAATCTAGAATTCCCACTTTCGAGTTCAACTCTAGATTCGTAGATAGTATTCAATTGGTGATCAATCAATCAAATAATTAAGCGCAAGATTGAATAAATAAATCAATATGATAAACTAAGAAATCAAAATCAATATTCGAATAACAATAGTCATGAAAGAACCACAACCCTAGAACGTGAAGTTTAGCTCCACATAGACATGTTAGCAAAACAATAAATCATATAAAGAAACATAAAATTTTTAAGTTTGATGGAATAAAAGATGAAACCCGGCCTCCACGGCGGCTTTGTGCTCTTCCTATATCAAAATTACTCTAAAAAATATTCTAATATGTATATATACCAAGTAAGGTTGTGGCCAAATAATTATACCTTCTCCAAAATGAAAAATGACACTTTTTCCGGGTCAAACTAGCGCGGTCGTGCACCTGGGCGCGCATATGGGCGCGCATCTGGGCAACTTTCTGTCCCGGGCGCGCTAAAACTAGCGCGGCCACACTAGTGCGAATTTTTCACCCTGTTCCGTTCCGAATTTGGAAAAACGTAATATAAAAGTTGTAGCTCTTTGAGTAAGATTTCCAACCATATATTATGGAGCCAAATTGGAGTTCTGAGCGAAAAGTTATGTCTATTTTACTAGACAGTGCACAATCTGCCCACTGGATGCTTCGTTCGCTCTAACTATCATCTGTTGACCCCCAAACGCGATCCCCACTTAATTCCTTGAGCTTTTACTCAGATTTCAAAGCTCCAAATCACTTGAATTCATTCCATAACATCTATATAGCTCGGAATCACTCTTACAAGGCATAAAACACACAGTTAGTGCAAAAGCGCAAACTCAATCAAAGTACTATAAATTTAAATATAATAAATGACTAAAATACACAATTATAACCTATCATCGTATTAATATTTGGAGTTGTAATAATATTGAGTATACCACACGTACAAAGATCTTAGTTGGACTTATTTTGTTTGCACGAAATAAGATAAAGATGGTGGTCCATTCTAGGGAGTGCAGTTAAAATCAACCATTGATTATTTAATTACTGTTATCATATTTTATTTTAAGTTGGCAGAATTGTTTGCCTGAATCTTTTATCTTTTGTCTTTCTTTTTGAGTTATACAAAAACAAATTAATCACTTATTATACTATTTTCTTTTATCAGGGTTACAAAGAGAATATTTGTATTTTTCATGATTTGTACTTTGTACTTCTTGGTACACCTCTTTTCCAAGGTCATTCCGAATCAAGAAGATGAAAGGGAAGGAGAAAAAAAGAGAGGAAGGACTCGTTTGTCCGTAACTTTTTTTTTTTTTTTGTTGATTTTTTAAAAAAAATTGTGTTTGTCTATGAAATTTTGCAAGCTTTTTTAGAAAAATCGAAAATAAAATTTTCAAAAGTCAAAATTCAAATTTTCGTAAGAACTTTTTCCCCACTCAAAAATTATAACATTTTTTCAAGTGATATTCATGTCCAAATATAATTTTAAATTCTAAATACCATTTTTCAACTTAACTCCAAATATAACTTTTTCTGAAATTATAATTTTTTATATATCCAAACGCCTACTAAATGCCCTATAAGACTATTCTTTACGGTATAACTTTTGTACTATTAATTATTGCACCAATAATATCTATATTGCAAGCCACACATTACTTCGTTTCTAAATCAAACGATTTCAAACAAGTGCTGCATTAACTCAGGGTCCTACTACCTTTTTCTAGAAAATAAATCAAAACCGTAGAGATGTTTTCCCATTATTTTCGATTGAAATATCAATTAAGTAGACATCACTTAAAAATAATATAAAGTAATTGTCAATTTTGAGAAAAGGACCTCATTAATTAATCAAACACGTTTTCATTTTGCAAAATCTTTTCTTTTTCGAAAATAATTATTCCAACAAATTGTTCAAACGCCACATCAGGAAAAAAATAACATGGAAAGCAAAAGGTGGATATTGTGATGGATGAATAATAGGATAAAGGTAACACAAATCTACTTGACAATGAAAAGTTGGATAGCTTGAATTGTCAAGTTGGACTGCCCCACCTCACCTTTTGTTTTTTACGTCAAATGGAAGTTAACCAAAAGCAAAGCCAAAAATACGAAAAATAAAAATAAAAATTAAATGCTGCTTAAAAAGATATTGCAAAATTATTTTTACATAAAGAAGACATATTAAATAAAGGATTGATTCAGAGACTTACAGAATATAATATACTAGTTTCGTTTTATATTTATAAAAAATATCAAATTCTAGGCTGCTATTCCTGAAGAATTAAAGTTCATCCCAAAAAAAAACATTTAAAAAATATTATCGAATTTGATTCGTGAAAATAAAAAAAAATTGATATAGAAAGCTTTCCCTTTTAATAATACATAGCACAAATTTAAATTTAATCAAATCGATAAGCTCTTAATATTAAATTTGTTATAAATAGAACTCTATTTAAGGTAAATGTCTATAATTAGAGAGATTCTAGGGTTTACTACTTGGTGGCTAAGTCACCACCTCCCTATAAATATAGGGCTTCTATTCCATTGTAAACCATCCCCAAGTATCAATAAGAATACTCCTCTCTCTACTTTTCTCTCTATTGTTCTTGTTCTTGTATTATTGTTCTTGTACTTACATTATTTCATAACACGTTATCAGCACGAGACTCTACCGTCTCAAGAATCGATTCTCGAGAAAAACTAAGGTATTTCTCTCTTCCTAATTTGATTTTCGATTATGTCTGACATTACGAAAAGAAAGTTCGTTGCCCTTGAAATTTCGGGCAAGAACTATATGACATGAGTGTTGGATGCTGAAATCCACTTAGATGCTATGGGTCTTGGAGACACCATTAAAGATAGAGATAAAACATCCACCCAAGATTGTGCTAAGGCCTTGATTTTCTTGCGCCATCACCTTGATGTAGGTTTGAAGATTGAATATCTCACCGTCAAGGATCCACTCATCTTGTGGAAAGGCTTAAAGGAGAGATATGACAACCTGAAGTTGGTCACTCTGCCACAAGCACGATATGATTGGGCTCATCTGAGGCTCCAAGACTTTAAGTCTGTTTCTGAATATAATTCTGCAATGGTCAGAATTACTTCTAAATTGAAGCTATGTGGAGATAAAATCTCCGATTATGATATGCTTGAGAAAACGTTTACAACGTTTCATGCCTCCAATATGGTACTGCAACAACAGTACAGAGAGAAAGGCTTCACAAAGTACTCTGAACTGATTTCTCTTCTACTTGTGGCTGAGCGAAATAATGACCTGCTCATGAGAAATCACGAAAGTCGACCCACTGGGTCTACACCACTGCCTGTAGCAGATAAGGTGTATTCTCATTATGCCAATCATGAAAAGGGCCATGGATCTAACCATGGTCATGGTCGTAATCGGGGTCATAGCCGTGGACGTAAACAAGGAAGAAATATCCATGATGTCCGTCACCCCCGAGGAGAGATAACCGCCGAAAGCAGAAACGGGATTATGAGGATCCTAAGGCAAAAAGTTCAGAAACTATATGTTATCGTTGCGGTGGAAAAGGGCACTGGTCAAAAGCTTGCCGTGTACCAAGACATTTGGTTGATCTTTATCAAGCTTCTCTAAAGAATAAAGGCCCTGAAACAAATTTTGTCTCTGACGACAATGTTGACATCACCCACCTAGATGTGGCAGACTTCTTTGAGCAACCCGATGGGAAAATAGACCACCTAATCGGTGATGGATCTGTGATGAAAGAAGATGGAGTTGTTTGATTTTATTTCACTTATTTGTAATAGTTATGAATAAACTAATAGTCATTAGTATCAGCTCGTATTAGTTAGTTTATGATATAATGTTAGTATTAGTTCTTTAGAATGTTTCAATATGCTCAGATTTCAATAATATTTTTATTTTCCAGTAGCGGTAATCGACTAACCTAACAGTTAGTCGATTATCTAATATTTCGCATTAAAACTGCAAAACAATCTATTGTCAATGGTCAATAATCGATTGTCAATGTTCAACAATCGATTGTTTATGTTTAACAATCGATTGTCTTAAGACAGTATGATCTGGAATTTTTTCAAAATAGCAAATAATCGATTGTCTATGTTTAACAATTGATTGTCTTAAGACAGTGTGATCTCGAATTTTTTCAAAATAGCAAATAATCGATTGTCTATGTTTAACAATCGATTGTCGTAAGACAGTGTGATCTGAAGTTTTCCAAAATAGTCAACAATCGATTGTCTATGTTTAACAATCGATTGTCTTAAGACAGTGTGATCTGAAGTTTTTCAAAATAGCAAATAATCGATTGTGTGTGTTTAACAATCGATTGTCAATGTTCAACAATCGATTGTGTGTGTTTAACAATCGATTGTTTTAAGAAAATGCTTAAACTGAAATTTTCAAACTGCATAGTAATCGATTATGGAAAACATATAATCGACTATCTGATTTAGTTAGTCAACTGACCTCAGCAGATTTTGAAAATATTGTTTAAATGTGAAACAAACGAATTGAACTTGTTTATTCTCATGTTCGTATATTTTCTTTTGTATGGCAAACTATGGGAATTAAATTGATTGAAGGCTCCTGAAGAGCAACTATAACTCTGCCTAAAGGAACGATATTTTAGAGAATGCAATGTACTCCTCCAAGTCTAAGAAGAACTTGTTGAGTTTTAATGATATCAGTCAAAATGTTTTCCTCCAAGTCTAAAAGGAACTTGTTGAGTTTTAAAGATATCATTCAAAATGGATATTAGATTGAGACAATACATGAGTATAATCTTGAATACCTCATTTACTCATGAAAACGAGGCTGCCCACTTCGGCTTGGGGTCACGCCATTTTGCATGCAGCAATGCTAGTTCGTCTCTGACTGACGAATTGACACAAATATTCCCCGTTGCAATTGGTTTTGGGTCATGAACCTAATATATCCCATTTAAGAATCTTTGGATGCGCAGTATATGTGCCTATAGCACAGCCATCCCGCACCAAAATGGGTCCGCAAAGAAGGTTAGGAATATATGTTGAGTTTGAATCGTCCTCCATTATTCGCTACCTCGAAACATTGACAGGGGATTTGTACACTGCACGATTTGCAGACTGTCAATTTGATGAGACACTTTTCCCAAAATTAGGGGGAGAAGTTGGTGAAACCAAACGGGAAATTTTGTGGAAAATGCATCATTATCTCATCTTGATCCACATACCTCCATTTGTGAAAATGAGGTGCAAAAGATTATCCATTTGCAAAGAATAGCAAATCGAATGCCAGACGCATTTACAGATTTGAAAAGGATAACAAAATCACATATCCCCGCAGTGAATGTGACAACATCTGACTCACGAATACATATTCATTATCGGAAGAATATGAACATGAAGTTGGTATTGAATATACCACCCTCAACCCTAGAAGGAGGTTTGAGATGATACCACAATCACCCCTAAAAGGAGGTTTGAGATGATATATGGCATGAATGATCGTTGGTCACGTACCTATTGTACGCCAAAGTATTTTGGAAATATGACTATTAAAGGACAACGATAATGCAAGAAACATATCTTGCATATAATTTTGACCATGACCATAATGGTATAACTTTCTCTTTAAAAGAGATATTCACCACATGGATGTTGATGAATCTATGGTAGTACAAAATTAATTGAGAGCTCTAGAAGAGCCAATTACTATGTTGGAGAAACACAATTGAGTATTGTGCTGTAGTAAGTCTCAAAGAAACTTATTCAGTTTCCAAAGTACACGCGAAAGCGATTGATTATATTGAGACTATAAATGAAGGAAAGATTTGATATCTCCTATTACTACAACTTGTAGCGGGATAATTTGTATATGAAAAGCTACCCGCTTCATTCTCCAGTTTGTACTACACAAACAAAAGAATGCCACAACAAAGTGGATATCTATTGGTATAAAAATCCATGTCATAATAAACATGAAGTTTATTGATAAGTGCACATGTCATGGTGTAAATTTGAAGTTTACCAATATTGATAATTTATTCAGTTGGCATTCGGGTTAGCCATCTCATTTTAAGTATGATGTGCAATAATAGAGAATTCACATGGGTGAATATTAAAGAACTAGAAAGTTCTTTACGAATTCTCTTGTATCACTTGTTCTCATTAATGAACTGACCAACTAAAGAGTTCGGGTTGAAGCCCATAAATTCTGGAAATATCAAAGGTGAATATGGGCCCATTCACCTGCCATGTATACCACATATGATGCATCTATGATATGGATACATGCGCAATTGTTATTAACCCGCAGCCTGGCCGGTGCTTGCGAGGTAAATTGCTCAGTAATCTAACTTCGAGCATAATTTCTAGATTTTCTACTCAAGATAGTTCATCTTGATAAGTTGGTTTATATCAAAGTTGGTTTAGCAAGATAATTATTGAGTGCCTCCACTTAATAGCTAAAATGTTTCTTATGAGAACAAAGTTATATATATCAGTTTGATATACGTTGTATACGAGAGTATATTCTCCCCTCACAAGTGGTTCAGGGTCAGGAACCAAATAATTTCATCTTATTATTAATGTGCTGTGTATATTGACATGATAATGCACAAAGATGATTTTCCAAAGTTGAGGAAACAAGTTAGCTTTTCTAACATGAGGGGGAGACATGATAAACACTTGAGAAAAGGTTACATGGGATGAATTATCATTTGTATATGTAAATCCCCGAATATCATGATATGAACCTGAAGTTCATAAATGGATAATTCAATTGCAACATATTGCAAAGCATGCTATACGCATTTGCTGACCCAAAGAAAGTGACTATATTCTCACTACAAATGCTCATATTAAGTCCCGGAAGGACAAAGTCTTTGATACGCTTAAAGCGTATAGACAAATACTTGATTCCATATGAAAGACATGTAGATTTGGACATATAGTTCAAATACTTGAAAGTATAAAGCCAAAGGTATGTATAATCAGTTTTTGATATCTTATTTGTTTAGCATGACATGAAAACTTGATATGCATCTAAAGTATATTATGTGATTTATATGACTTAACTTGAAAGATTTAAGTTGCTTGAAGCATACACAATTCTTGGTCCTGAAGTACCAGATCCTAAGTACAATTTGTGTACATATGTATCTTGCTATAACTATAATATGATGGCATTGAGAATACATCTATGGAGATATTGAAGAGTCATTTCACGGCATTATATGAAGATGTTCATATCTATCAAGAATGATAATTTCAAGGTGCGGAATATTTATTCAAGTCAATATGGTTGATTTATTTATCAAACATCTACCAAAGATTGTTTTGAAGATGGTGCACAAGATTGGAATGCAAATGCTCAAGGATATAAATTGATGTTCTTATCAAGGGGAGTTAATGCGCGTTGCACTCTTTTTCCCTTACAAGGTTTTGTCCCAACTGGGTTTTCCTTGCGAGGTTTTTAACGAGGCAACTAATAGGCGCATATTCAAACATGTGTACTCTTTTTCCTTTTCTTTAAATTTTTACCCATTGGGTTTTGTTTTAGTTAAGGTTTTAACGAGGCACATTATTGAATAGACATTCAAGGGGGAATGTTATAAATAGAACTCTATTTAAGGTAAATGTCTATAATTAGAGAGATTCTAGGGTTTACTACTTGGTGGCTAAGTCACCACCTCCCTATAAATATAGGGCTTCTATTCCATTGTAAACCATCCCCAAGTATCAATAAGAATACTCCTCTCTCTACTTTTCTCTCTATTGTTCTTGTTCTTGTATTATTGTTCTTGTTCTTATATTATTTCATAACAAAATTATTATTGTAAAGATAAAAATTATTTCACTTCCTATGTGTTCTCTCTCCAGAGTAGAAGTCCAAAAAGGACAGCCAAGTGGGGACAAAATTAAATAGAGGAAAATTTAAGACAAGTTGGCTGAGGTCTTCCAACAACCACTACAGAACAAAAGTTGGTTCAGAAAAAATCGTCAAAACTGTGTCGTTTCGTTCCACGTCGACTCCCGGCAATTTCCTCGTGCTTGGTAGTCTCACCTGCTATTCATCCTCATGGAAATCATTGTTTTCTTTTATTTATTTCCTCTTTTTTTTTTTTTTGTAATTGCATCATTCTTTTCTTTTGAGATAAAAAAGTAAACATAAATTAGGATTGGAGAAAGGACGTACTATAGAATTTCGAAAATTTTATTCCCAAAAATTCTATTAGACTTAAGTACTTCACCATGATATTGCTTTGATACATCATGGCTCGTTGGATACGCGGATTAAATTATCCCATAATTATAATTCCGAGACTAATCTATTTTAGTTGGAAGATGGGATAAGATAATAGTATTAAGTTTGATAGGACAAGGTGAGAAATCTCAGTATCAAATTTGGAATTAAATTTATATTATATTTGGTTGATGGTATAATTAATCCATTACCTCATCCCGCCGTATCCTGCATATCAAACGACCACTTTAATGTCTTTTTATGTATTTTCGCTTTCATAGACTTTTGTTATTACTTGTTGTTGCCTTTTCTTTTGGTTCTATTTGTATTCCTTCTGTAGTATTTTAGTTTCGGTGTCAGATTTGATTTTTTTAGTAATCAAAATTTTATTCAACAAAACTAAGAGTTATTACAACAAGAACTCAGTCTAGGCCACAAGGTGCCTAAATTATCTCTTTTTAATGCATGAAAAGTAAAAATAGGCGGAATAGCAAAAGTTTGCAAAGTACAAAAGGTGTTCAGGCTGCAACCATTTTTAACTAACAGGTCCGCTACTCCATAGCCTTTCTAAATATGTTCTTCAGTTGTGGATCATGCGCCATCCGCAATAGGTACCTGCAATCATTAATTAAGTTTTGGTAGAGACTATTGTTAGAATTTAAGAGGTTTAAAAGCTCCAAGCAATTTGTCTCTATTACTAAAGGGAGAAGCTTATTTTCTATTGCTAGCTTGATTCCATAGAATAGGGCTAGGATCTCATGTAGATGTTGGTTGCGTGCTTATAGCTCATATTGAAGCCTAGGATCCAATTCCCCCCGTTGTCCCTGAACACCCCTCCTATTCCTCTCAATCCCGGGTTTCCCGCACAGGCTCCGTCTATATTGAGCTTAAAACAATTGGAGTCCGAGGGTTCCCATTTACATAGATTACTTTTTTAATGGGGTTTAAGCTGTTATTTTTTGCCATATAGAGGAATTCAACGGCCTTACAATGGGTTGACTTATGTTAATGGGTGCTATATTCTTACGGAATAGGGTCTCATTCCTAAAGTTCCATATGTGCCATAGGAGAAAAGGGAGAAAAATTCCCCAACTAAGTAAGTTGTCAAATGGCTCTTTTGATAGGAGTTTTTCCTTTAGCCATTCTTGGAGTATGTTAATTCCTGTAGGATTTTGGCCAAAGGATACTTGAAATTGACTTGGTGTCAGATTTTCCTAGAGTAGTTGCACCTGAAGAAGATATGTTTTATGTTTTTCGTTTCTTTATTACAAATATTACAAGTGTCTTCTTGGCAAATCCCTCTCTTTTTTAGCAGCTCCTTCGTGGGTAACCTATCCCAAAAGACAGTCCAAAGGAAAAATTTCAGTTTACTCAGAGAGCTGATTTTTCAAATCCATGCTAAGTTTATGGGGTTGCCTGTGTACTCCGAGATAGCTTCATATGCTGTTTTTATAGAGAAGACATTGTGGTTTGAGAAGTTCCAAGTGTAGGAGTCTCCAAAGGGCTCGTTTGTTTTAAGTGAGTGCAGTTGATTTTTGACACAATGTATGGGGGTAGTTCAAATGATAGTTCCCTCAAGTCAAAACTTTCATTTTTGATGAGACATGATAGTTTTTTTTCCTATTCCCCCGCTTGGATAGGTCCTTGGATGGATTCCCGGAGATTTCCCGCTTGGTTAATCCAATTATCCTGCCAGAGATTTATCGTTTCCCCATCTCCAATTAACCATTTTATGTTATTATTACAAATTTCATTTTCCTTTTCAATAAATTTTTAGGCGTGAGAAGCTAACTTCAAACTCTTTCTGAGGTCATATTTATCGAAAATAACTTTAGCCCATAAACACTCTTTATCCTTCTTGTACCTTCACGCTAGTGCTGTATTGAAGGAGGAATTTTTCAAGTATGAGTTAGGGATTCCCAATCCCCCTTGATTTTTTGGCTTTGTCACTATGCTCCATCTAACGATGTGGCATTTTTTTCTTTTCCTCAGTGCTTCCCCATACGAATTTTCTCTAAATTGCGTCTATCTTGTTAAGAATTATTTTGGGAACATCACCTTTGCATAACATGATTTGGAATTGCAGCTAGGGTGGCTTTTATTAGGGTTGTCCTATCTGCCAAATTTAGGAATTTTGTTTCCATCCTATTAATCTATTGTTTAGATTATCTAGGATACACAAAAAATTCTTTTTAGTCGGATTAGCATTCTTCATCGGGAAGCCTAGGTATTTTCCAAAATTATCAGTGTATTTCATGGAGAGGCATCTGCTTATGGGGTCTTTTTGGTCAGAAGGAGTATTTTTAGAAAAGATTATTTTTGACTTATCGAAATTGATAGATTGACCCGAAGCATTACAAAACTTATTGATAGTGTATAATAGTGTTATAGCTTCTTTGGTTGGCTTCAGCTAGAAAGAATGAGGTCATCTGCGAAGAAGAGATGTGACAGTTTCGGGCCTTTGGGGTTAACCTTTATGGGGGTCCATCGACAACAGTCTATTTCATTGTCAATTAGTCTATAAAACATTTCCATGCAGATGATGGAGATGTATGGGATAAGGGGTCCCCCTGTCTAACACCCCTAGATGGTTCGAAGAAATCCATTCTCGATCCATTGATCAGAATAATAGTTGAGGTGGTAGAGATACACATAATGAGTTTGATAAGGTCCGGAGGGAAAGTGTCAGATTTGATTTGCTTATTATTGCCCTTCTATTTATCTTTTTTGAGCCGAGAGTTTACCGGAAATAACATGTATGCCTTCTTAAAGATAGGTGTAAGGATTAGGTACACTCTACTTTTCTCAGACCCTACTTCGATATGTTGTTGTCATGATATTGCAAAATAATTTATTTTATTGTTTCAAATTGGACAACCATATTCTTTAAACTAACATGTCAATCTTCTTTGATAATTTCTTAAGACTTGTCTTCGAATTATTTTTAAAACTATCAAATTTTAATATGAGCGTTTAGTCTGTATAAAAATTAATAATCAATAGATTTTACTTTCATTAGGGCAAAAGTAAAGTAATGTTTGATAAAGATTATTAAGTTAATCCATAGATCCAATCATTCTATTTCCCTTTTCCCCTCATAATTGAAAAGGAACATAAAGCATTTATGTTCTGAATTATAGTTATATAAGTAACAATATTTATTCTTCTCCAATTGTTCCTCTTATAATACTTTATTCACAACAAAAAAAAATTCAAAACTACGCATAACAAATCGAGAAAATAAAGTTTTTTATATTCTTCAATATAAATTCCATACTTTCCTTAATTATCATTTATAGTAATCTCCACCATTGGTGTCATCAATGTCCTTTTCCAACCTTCCAATTCTCCATTTACTTAATACTCCATATTTTCTACACATATTTAGAAAGGTTGATTACTGTAGGGAAATTATTATTTTTGTTTTCTCTTATTTCTCAATTGCCAATTTATCCAAAATAAATATATTGCAGCTGTATGTAGGACCCACTATAGCCAACACTATTACTACTACGATTCTCGTTAGTCTATAAATATCAGCTCTTAACAACTTGGCTCCTTTTTCTCCTCTTCTTCCATTTCCATACACACACATACACACACACACACACTCTCTTTCTCTCCCCTCTCTCTCTCTCTGGCGATCTCGCCGGCGCTCCGGCATCATTACCGTCGGAAAATCTCCCTTCTTCTTCTTTATATCTTGGGCTAAGGTCTCTCTCCCTCTCGCTCTCTATAAAACGTATATTTATCTACATATTTCTCTTCTTTGCATAAAAGTATGTATTTTCTGCGTCTGTTTTCTTAGTTTTGTGCAATATCAGCTTTAGATCTAATTTGGGTCTCGGTAATTTGTTTGTTTTACTTCTCTAGAATCTTTTTTTACTTTATCTTTTTCTTCATTTTCATTATGCTCTCTTCTTCATTGTATTTGGATCTTGAGTTTGTATATATGCAGCTTGTTTTCTGAATTGGGACATGGCTAAAATGTTCAAAGATTTGATCTTTTCATATTCTTCCCTTATAGAACCCGATATTATAATAAGTAGCAGTTAAATATCTGTACTTTTTTTGGATAAGGTTATTGTGATTATGGTAATGTTATGCTAATTACCAGCATTATAGCTTATTGGTAACCTTCAAAAAGGTGTATAAGATTGTGAAAGTGAATTCCTTTTTACTCTTACTTCTTTTGTCCCTTGCATAATGGATGGGATCATAGCTATTTGGCGATTGACCCATTTTTCGCGTTTAGCTGAGCCATAATGTTATGCAGATTTGTTTTCTGTACAATTTTCATTATGGATGCTTTTAAATATGACATTATGGATTTTCTGAGCATCTATTTATGTGTTTCTACTCATATGCACCCAAATATTCAAATTTTATGGACCGAAAGGTGCTTTTTGCGCTAGATATATTGCTATTGGGTTGACAAGTACTCTGTTGTTTTTAACTTTTTATAAAGAGAGATAAGAAGTTTGTGTTTTTTTTGTGGTTGTGCAACTTGCTTTGTTGTCTAAAAGGTTATTGTTTGACTATCTATTTATGTGTTACTCGAGCACATGCACACAGACACACATGTGTGTAATGTATGTGTGTGTCTATGTGTCTAATGTGTGTGTCCATACATTATTTATGAGTATTGAAATGAAATGGATCTGGATGGAGAGCAGTAAGATATAGGGATTCATATAACCAAACCTACTAGCAAGCTATTGAGGCATAGTTGATTGATTAATACTAACATACATGCTCACAAACACATGCCATATGTTTATATGTGAGTGCGTGTGTCTAAAGTGCCTTCTTTTGTCCGAGCTAGAATGCTAATTGGTTGACAGTTAACACTATAGTCTAATGAATAGATAGCATTTTTGTGTTTTTGTGTGGGTCTGCAACTTGTGTTGGGGTCTATAAAGGGTTATGTTTTATGATACAGAGTACCTGTGGATTGAAGGGTTAAGGCGAGCATGGAAGGAACTGGAATGAGAAATGTGAGCTCCACCTGCTCCATTTCTGACATAGATGATTATGATCTCTCTAAGCTTCTTGACAAGCCAAGGCTAAACATAGAGAGGAAGAGATCATTTGATGAGAGGTCACTTAGTGAGTTGTCCATAGGCCTATCGAGAGGTTTAGATCATTATGAAAGTGCTTCACCAGGCCGGTCAGTCTTGGACACCCCGGCTTCATCAGCCCGGAACTCTTTTGAGCCCCATCCAATGGTTGCTGAGGCCTGGGATGCTCTCCGCCACTCTTTGGTTCATTTTCGGGGCCAACCAGTTGGCACAATTGCCGCAGTTGACCATGCTTCTGAAGAAGTCCTCAACTATGATCAGGTCAGTGTTTCTATGAAACCTAAGCATTACATTATCTTGGTGCTCTATGTGATTTTGATTTTGGAATTTGCATAATATTGGTATCGTATACTACCTATAAAAATAATATTGGTATCATATACTATGATCAGGTGTGACCTTTTGACAAAAAAACTGGAAACCCATGTATATGTGTGGGTTATTGATGCCATACATATAATTGTGTGGGATATTGATGCCGAAACTGGTTTAATGCTGAGTGAGGTACAGTGATGTGATAAGGAGTATAATATTATCTGTATCATCAGAGTATTTATCCATTTAAGTTTTTGTTTGATGTGTAGGTTTTTGTTCGAGATTTTGTGCCTAGTGCTTTGGCCTTCCTGATGAACGGAGAGCCAGATATAGTTAAGAATTTCTTGTTGAAGACACTTCAGCTTCAGGGGTGGGAAAAAAGAATAGATAGATTCAAGCTGGGAGAAGGGGTTATGCCTGCTAGTTTCAAGGTTCTTCATGATCCTGTTCGTAAGACGGATACCATAGTAGCAGATTTTGGTGAAAGTGCAATTGGAAGAGTTGCTCCAGTTGATTCTGGGTTTTGGTGGATAATTCTTCTCCGTGCTTACACAAAGTCTACTGGAGACATGAGTCTCTCTGAAACACCTGAGTGCCAAAAAGGGATGAGGCTTATATTGAGCTTGTGTCTCTCTGAAGGATTTGACACGTTTCCTACGCTGCTATGTGCTGATGGATGCTCAATGATTGATCGGAGGATGGTAATCTATTTTTCCATCTTAACTTGTTAATATTGTTGGATCTTTTTATCATTGTTCAGAGCCCATTTGACTAAGCTGATCGAATGTAGTTGATAATCAAAGCAGTTACGTGTTTGCATTTAAGTGCTAAAACTGATAATAAGCATTGATGTGTTGACAAAAAGTGCTGATATGCAATTTTATGTTAGAATGAATGAAATGCCATTAAAGTTGTTAGAGATAAATTAGTAAAATCTTGGTGAAACTGTAAGTGCTTATAAGTTGAAAAACCATAAGTTGCGGGGTGACCAAAGGAGTAGATAAGCACTTTTAATTTTTACCAAATGAGGATATAAGTTTAAAAATATCTGATAAGCTTGCACAAACACCCAAATAGTGCTAATAACGAGTTGAATCTCTTTGATATCCAATGATGTAAACTGATCTTTATTGTATCAGCAAAACTAAAAGAATTTTGTTAAGAAATCTCGTGCTCAATTGACTGAAGGGTTGGTATAGGACTTCTAGGAACTTTTTTTTACATCTTCTTCTTTTGTTTGTGGTTATTGCTCTAAGATTCACAATTCTTTTAGTCAGAAAAATAACTTGTGTAAGGGATTGTCTATCAGAGCTTCTTTATCCCTACGATTACATGAAATGGGCTATAAATCACAGGAAATGGATTTTTGATGTAGTAGAATTTATTGACTGCTCTTGGTGTAGCTTTGTTGGTGATCTTTAAGGTAATTGCTTATGCGTGTAGATCTCTTTTCTAAGTTACTTTAGGAAAGTAAAACAGCAATAGGCAATGCCTTTTTTATTTTATTTTTAATCCAGTATGTTTGGGGAATGCTCTTCGTACAACTCCTTGGTCCATTGGACTGCATCCTAAGTTAAACTTCAATGGCGGTTTGTTAGCAAAGCAGACAGTGGTAAATTGGGGAGATCAAAGACTCGTAGCTTACATTAATTATTACTATAGCCCCTTAAAAGTTTGTCTGCCTCATTGATTAGCCTCTTGAAGTGATGTTCTTCCTTGGTCAGTGATTGTTGTTCAATTGTTCAGAGTATTGATTTTTTGGTCCCATACGTTCAAGTGTTGGACATATACAATCTTGATGTTTGGAATAAGAGTACTTAACTAATCTGCTGGTTTCTCAGACAAGTAACATCTGTGAGGAATACAAATCATTCATTTTTAATGATTACTGCGTTTAGATTGACCTTGAGAATTGTCATTCGAAGAGAAATAGATGATAAAGCTAAAAGAAAAAAGTAGGACCAGAAAAGGGAAGAAGAGATAGTTTTATTATGTATTTCAGTCCTTAAAAGCTGCCACATAGCTCATATTCTTCTTTGTTGAAGAGGAAAAGAAATACTTGTCTTTTTTCTTTTTCTAAAAAAAGTCTTTTCTATTTTCTTTCTAATTTGTAATGGGAATAATCTTCATACCATTAGGAGATAGAAGACAAAGAAAACGTAACAAGGCTTATCCAGTTAAATCTTGTTTTACTGATTTTTTTAAAGAAAACAAGAAAACATAACATGGCTCAGTTGAATTGTTTCTGGTAATGCCTCATGTTGAATTGCAATATTTCATTGTTTTTCTCCAGCTTAGCTATTGTTAGAATATGTAAATAGTAGAACCCTAATCCAATGTGTATTAGGAGTAGGATAGGTTATGTTTATATATATAGGGCTCATTATATCATGTTTAATATCAATTATATTTTTCTCCCGTGCTTTCTCACATGGTATCAGAGCTACAGTGAGAATATTATAGCTGCGCGTCATTCCAGCAACTTCCAGGAAGAAAGACCTCGTCGCCGTACAATTTTCCGGCGACTTAAGAGGCTGTCCGTAACTAAACCACCTTTTTGTTGGTGTTGTGCAAAATCCGAGACCACCACAAGGTTCGGAAGAGAATTCCGACAAACCCCAGAAAAAATCACTGTAAAAGAACTCGCACGCGCCGCCACGCGCCCGCCAGAGTTCTGCCGCCGCCGGCGCGTCTGTCCCACGCGCCGGCGCGTGAGACACCTTCCGGCCAGAATTTCAAGAAATTCCTTCAGGACAGTCTGATCGTCCTCGAATTCCGAGCCTATCCATATTTTTATTTTTCAATTCCGACAACCTTGAATTTTCTCCGGTTGCTACAGTATTTTTTCCGGCAGCTACAGTGTTTCGAGTTTCGAGTTTTCAGTTTCCTTCATCTGTTTCAGCGAGTTCTCTATATTTCAGAATTTTTGTGCTGAAATTAAAAATCAATTTGGTATTTCTATTCACACTTTTCGCAGTGATAATGCCTTAGAATATTTATCCTCTCAATTTCAGCAGTTTATGACTTCTCACGGAATTATTCATCAGACCTCTTGTCCTTATACCCCTAAGCAAAATGGGGTTGCAGAGAGAAAGAATAGGCACATTATTGAGACTGGTCGCACACTTCTCATTGAATCTCATGTTCCGCTGCGTTTTTGGGGCGATGCAGTTCTCACATCTTGTTATTTGGTTAATCGGATGCCTTTATCTCCCATCCATAATCAGATTCCGTATGAGGTATTGTTTCCCCAGTCACCCTTATACTCTGTTCCCCCTCGTGTTTTTGGGAGCACTTGTTTCGTTCATAACTTAGCTCCTGGGAAAGATAAGTTAGCTCATCGTGCTCTCAAGTGTGTCTTCCTTGGTTATTCTCGTGCCTAGAAGGGCTATCGTTGTTATTCACCTGATCTTCGTAGGTACCTTATGTCAGCCGATGTCACATTCTTTGAGTCTAAACCTTTCTTTACCTCTTCTGACCATTCTGACCATCTTGATATATCTGAGGTTTTACCTATACCGGCCTTTAGGGAGTCTACTATATCTCCTCCTTCACCTTCCGCTACAGAATTCTTACCCATTCCAACCGTTGGAGAGTCTAGTGTGGCACTCGACTCTTGACATATCATCGCCGTCCTCGCCCAGCATCCGGCCCGGTTGATTCACGTCCTGCACCTGACCCTGCTCCTACTGCGGACTTGTCTCTTCCGATTGCACTTCGGAAAGGTATACGGAACACCCTTAATCCTAATCCCATTATATCGGTTTAAGTTATCATCGTTTGTCATCAATGACGTTCAAATTTCTTCAAACATTTGAGTTTTAATAGGTTGATGAATATCTTGGAGGTGAACGTTTTTGTTTATATTACTCCATAAATCTTACAATGATCTGGAAACTCTAAGCATCATAAATAGCTTTCAACTAGGAGAGTGGAATTCTTACCTTGTGAGTTTCCTTATCCACTCTTAGAAGACTGGATACTTTATGCTTAAAAGAAAAGTAACACAGCTATTTCCGGTCTCCCCAAAATTTGTTTTGTCATGATAAATATTAGAATGTCATTACCTAGTAGTTACATGCACAATATTAGGTCCCATGATTGGTGTTTTGCCCTTGAAGAGACAATAGTTGGATTTTTAACTTATCATGGTTGATTTTCAGGGAATTTATGGTTATCCTATAGAGATCCAAGCACTCTTCTTTATGGCACTGAGATCTGCATTGGCAATGATGAAGCACGATGCAGAGGGGAAAGAGTTTATTGAGAGAATAGTGAAGCGCCTGCATGCCTTGAGTTTTCACATGCGAAGTTATTTCTGGCTTGACTTTCAACAATTAAATGACATATACCGCTATAAAACTGAAGAGTATTCTCACACCGCAGTAAATAAGTTTAATGTTATCCCTGATTCAATCCCGGAGTGGGTATTTGATTTTGTGCCTATGCGTGGTGGTTACTTTATTGGAAATGTTAGTCCTGCTAGGATGGACTTCAGGTGGTTTGCTTTGGGTAACTGTATCGCTATCTTGTCTTCCCTTGCCACCCCTGAGCAAGCATCTGCTATTATGGATCTCATAGAAGAGCGCTGGGAGGAGCTCGTAGCAGATATGCCTTTGAAGATATGTTATCCAGCAATTGAAAATCACGAATGGCGGATAGTTACTGGTTGTGATCCCAAGAATCTTAGATGGAGTTACCATAACGGAGGATCTTGGCCAGGTTCAACCACCATCCCTCAGCACTGTAATTGATTTGATACTTTTACTTTTTGACCCCCTGCAATTGAGTAGACCATGACTTTGATTCTCATTGGAAGTAATGTTGTACACGTGGATGCTATGTTACAAGGATTCTTTTCTTTGCATAATGTTTGTTCATCTTAGTTTTATAAGAGAAAGATGGCTATATTGCTACTGAGGCACTCTCAGAAAAAAATGAAATGCATAGGCTAATTGTTGAAGTCAATTGATCTTACACTTGCTAATGCAACATATTATTCATCTCTTACATGCAGTGCTTTTGTGGTTGCTGACGGCTGCCTGCATTAAGACTGGACGGCCACAAATAGCAAGACGAGCAATTGATCTTGCTGAGAGCCGCTTGCTCAAGGACAGCTGGCCTGAATACTATGATGGAAAACTCGGAAGATACATTGGTAAACAAGCAAGGAAGTATCAAACATGGTCAATTGCTGGATATCTTGTAGCAAAGATGTTGTTGGAGGATCCTTCGCACTTGGGAATGATCTCTTTGGAAGAAGACAAGCAAATGAAGCCTGTAATCAAGCGATCATCTTCATGGACGTGCTGAAAATGTTGAGTTGAAGCAAGAGACAACAGTAGAAATGAATAGAGAAACACAACAGGTGAGAGATCTTTTTGTTACTTTACAAGAACACAATTCTTTGGCTATTTCAGTCCATCTAGGTTTGTTCAAGAGCTTCCTTTATGTAAATTAGCATCCAGCCAGATCAATGTCTTTGTTTCTCAAAATAAGAGACTTTTGTTTTGATAGCTTTCACTGTGTTGGACAAATTTTAGATACTGATGCTCTAATTGTTTGAACAAAGACACTGAATATGATGTTTCTAACTATATCCATTGTTTGCCTAAATTGAAAAAAAAAATTGTTGATATATTTGTCCCCTGCTCACTAACCAAGCAAGCCTCGCTCGTTGTAAGAGGAAAAAATTTGCTAACAGTTTTTATCCTCTCCTGCTATGCTCGTATAATTTCAGTTATGTATAGTTTATCAATTTGCTGCTCTATTGATAATTCACAACTGATGACAAAAAAAGCACCAACTATAGGCTTCCAAATAAGACCTCTAATAAGATATGAAAACTATAATACAACATTTTTTTTGTGTCAATCGTTAATTTGGATCCCACATAATCCCAACATGTCCCGCAAGAAAATATTTCTGTGACAAATTAGGAAAAGAAAGTGTCAATATTAGATACTTACTAGGACCCTCAAACAAAGTGCGAACGTTTGTCCCATACACATCGAGGAGGAATGGATCATTTGTATAGAAATTTTGACTATATAAATAAATAAGTCTTAAATCTTAATGACACATTTAAAGCAGTATATGTCTAAGCCTATAAGTGAACATATTCCTAGTGGATCGAACTATTACATAAAACAACTATAATTGGATATACTATTAAATATAAAAAAATTATTTAATGAATTTTTTATAAAAAAGTTAAAACTTGTAATCATGGATGATGGAAGGAGTATTTGTTTGACCACAAAAAAAAAAAAGAATAATACGTTTGAGAATATTAAAGAAAGATTGAGGGAAATTATTAAGGGGAAAATATTTGTAGTTGCTGTTCGAAAAGAACGGGTGGTTCCAGATACGAAGATCAACGCATCTAATTTTCTTAATAAAATGATGTATCTAAACTTCCATAAAAATATTATAAATAAATGTTTTTATATTTAAGAATAGTCAAAACTTTTATGTTTATGATAATAAAATAAAGGCTCATTGACTGTTTAAATATACCATTTTAACCTAATTTTTACAACTTTCGAACATTCAATTTCTTTTTTCTTTTTTGCTTATTTAATCTTTAATGTGCTATTTTTTTCTGTTGAACTTATTGATTATTAGTTTAACATTTATTTTCACTACAAGTCAATTAATTTTTAGTTTTTGTATTCGGTCAACCCGCAGTCATTTAAATTAAAACAAAAACAGTACTAGTAATCCTTTTTTCTTAATTCGGGGTTGGATATATAGGATAAGACTAATTAAAGGCAAAAGTAATTATAAAATTATTTTATTTTCAGAACCTTAATACCGCTTTGGGAATGAGAGGGGGAAGAAACAAAAAAGAAAAGAAAACTAAAGGCCTAAAATTGATCTCACGTATTCTTTGCTTCAACAGTTGTCTAACTGTAACCCAAAAAAGCCAAACCAAACTTTGATTTTCCTTTTCATGCCAGCAGCGACCACAAATTAGCAGTTTTCTCCAAAAAGGGTCTCTTTGAATTAGAAAAAACAGGAATAATCAGAATATTTTTATTTGAAGAAAAAGAGTCAAAAAGAGTTGTTGTTTAATGTCGCTGAGAATTAAAGCAGTGGTTGATAAATTCGTACAAGAATTGAAAGAAGCTTTAGATGCAGATATACAAGATAGGATAATGAAAGAAAGGGAGATGCAGAGTTATATTGAAGAGCGGGAACGTGAAGTTGCTGAGCGAGAAGCTGCTTGGAAAGCTGAGCTCTCTCGTCGTGTGGTAACCCCCCCCCCCCCCCCCCCCCTCGGGAACAAATCCATTCTTTCTTTGAAAAGCTTAGTTTTTTGAACTCATTTTGCTGTTTCTTGAATTGGGTTTGAGTGAAATTCTCAAAATATACTGAAGATTGCAATTGGGGTATTAGTGCGATTGTCTTTTGAAGATTCCATTTTGTTCAATTGACTAAATTACTCAAAGTTAGTTGCTGATTGCAAGTGCAGTAATTTTTGGGAATATATTTGGTAGATGTAACAACAACAACAACTACTCAGTAAAATACCACAGCGTGGGGTCTGTATTTGGTAGATGTAAATAGCTTAGTGATATTGTCTGCTCTGGGCCTAGGCACTCGCGGGTTTAAAATGCATCACTAGGGTCTTACGCTTGTTAACTTATATAGCCAATATATGTCTTGTGTTTTGCCGAGGTAGGACTCTGTCTAAAGTATGAGGTTTTATGTGGGACTCTTGCCTAATTGGAATTTGCCTAAACTTGCCCGCCTAACTTGAATTTGCCTAACCTCAGTTGAACTCTGACCCACTATCGACAAGGCTGATACAAGAGTGACTATGATACCATCTGTAATAACCCAACCCACTAGTGATATTGTCCGCTCTGAGCCTAGGCCTTCACGGGTTTAAAACACGTCATTAGGGTCTAAGACTTGTAACTTATATACCTGGCATCCCTCTTGTGTTTATGGGGTGTTACTTTAGATTGTCTTAAACTTCAAAGTGTGCTTGGAAAAATGGAGAATATTTTTTCCTTTATTTTGATTTACTAAAATAGAAGGAACACAGTATCGAATGAGTAGGTTTCGCCCTGTCCTAACTCCTATGAAGACCAATATGTGCTAAATGGACATATTAGTTTTAAAATCGCATGGAGAAAAGTTAATTTAAAAGACCTATAGTTTATCCGAATTAATGCAGACTTATTATTAATAGAACATAATGGGACAAAGGACTCACATAGACTGTACCAACTAGCTGAGACTAATGCTTAGTTAATGTTGTACTTACATGAGATAAGATGTTTGTCAAATGTCTTTGTAGTTTGTCTAGAGACGTGTACGTCAGTATTGTTTAAGTACAAATAAGAGAATCTCTAGTTTTAGAGAAATTCCGATTTGCCTGAAAACACACTACTTACTAGTATTGGAATGAAATAAGCCCGAATAGAGTAGAATGCACACATAATGTTCATTTATCTACCCTACTATTTTAGGATTGAGGCATTGTTGATCTATTAATGATTAGTTGATTGAATCGAATATATTGATTAGTTTATAATTCCTTTCATATTATGCGTGAGAAAAATGTCAGAACCTTTTTTTATAACTAGCGCTGGAGGGACATAGTACAGGACATGTAGCATTTATTGTTTTTCTTTAATTCATAAGTGGGATTTTCATTTATTTATAGGAGAGTGGTAGACCCTTCAATGGAATGAATGAAATGAAATGAAATGACAAATTTACTCCATCGTGTTAAAAGGATACTTGTCCACCTCTTAATGTGAATATGCAAAGCCAGTTTTCTTGGAATTTCATGTGGTTTAAAAGGTTGGCTAAGCAACCTACTGCTCGGGCTAGCCAACCAGGTTTACACTCACCTAATATGGTTAAAGCATCCTGGTTACAAACTTACAAGCGTTGGATAAGCGTAACAGTATAGATTGGACTTGATGATGTACAAGCTAAATGGTGCTACTGGCATATCAAATATGAACATAAATGAGAGGATAGCCCTTGCTTAATTTTACCTCTGGTTATTTGGTATCATAGATTATCTATCTGACTGAGGGTTTATAACCTAATTTACTTACCAAGTTCTCAGCAACATGTTTTGTTTCTAAAATGAATTAAGAAAATCTATGTAGTCTAAGGTTGATCTTAGGTTAAAGACCAGCCAGTAGGATTTTTGCAATAACTAGACCGTGTATACTAAGGTTGTAGAATTTGTGCTAGCGTTGTTGCAAATCTTTCTATAAAGGCCAGCTTAGTATCACACCAAATATGGTAGCTAACACATTAACTCCTGGAGTTGAATCGGAAGTTATTTCTCAGTGATTTTGTTTTATGGAAATGCAAGTTGAATCCTTGGTTTAATCTGTTGTAAAAGAACAGGTGCTGCGCACATTCAGCAGTAATTCTGCAGAAGTTCTAGTTAAATTATTAGCATTAGGAACTTAAGAAGATAGAAACGATTTAGCTAGCCTCCCATGGATGTATCCCCTCACAAGAAATACATATTCTGCACTTGCACACAATGGCCTTCAGACTCTAGGATTTCCAGAGTGATGAGACTCTGGAAAAGTGCCTTCTCTCACTTATATATGTACGCAATGTATAGTGGCTTTGAGTCGATCTCATAATTTACAAGATTATCATACCGGAGCAATCAGATAGAGATTTTACCAAGTTCTAGCTTACCCTATTCAAGAGATTAAATAGGGTTGGCAGATTTGTTGTATCATATGTGCCCCTTCATATTGCATGTCATTATCTTATTTTTAACCAATATTAAAGGCCTTCCGAGTCTACATCTCATATGGAAACTTGATGTAATGCATGATACTGCAATATATGTGACCATGGAGTCTCCTTTGGAGCCGCATGTATCAGAAGTCGAAATTGTCTTGTATGAAATCAATGTGTTTGTTGCTGTTGCTTTACTACTGTTGAGTGCAAAATTGAATGGGTATTCATGTTTCCCATTTCAAAGTCTACATACTTCCTCTTGAACACCACACAGCCCGATGTCTTTTTGACATGAAGACAGTTACAATAATTCTAATTGCAAGATGCATAACTGTCTGCTAGCCGTTCCACTATATTTCATTTCTAAATTAACCTGCCCAAAGTTGCCTTCTGTTCATCAAGTTTTATAGTGGATGGATCTTTATCAGTGGTGATTCTGTGTGCAATTTGGCAGTGACGGTTTCTGGAGCTTAAAAGAATCCCACGTTCTGATTGGATGCAACAATTTGAATGTTATGTCATGTAGCTTTTGCCAACTCTTGACTTCCAAATATAGCAATAATAGATCATTTTTGGAATAACGAGAACTGAGAGATGTGTAAATGCTGACATTTTTGCAATTAAGATAACTATTACATTTTGCTTACTACTTCTGCTGGTAAGCTGTTCCGACAATAGTTATTTTTACTTGCCCTGTGTCACCTATAGATCTCAAGTATGGAATTAGAGGCTCCAATTTCCCTAGAAAGGTGGTCTATCTATTTTGTATGAGTTTAAAGTTCAGTGCAGAAACATACATTAGTCGAAGAAGGAAATATATGGTTGTCTTGTGTTGTTTTAGCTTTTGTAACAGTTGCAAATATGAGCTGTAGTATCTTAAGTTTCCACCTTTCTGATAAATGATGTTCCCTTGAGGATTTGTAACATGCCACAGTTTTGATCCCAGGCAGAAATTGCTCGGCAAGAAGCCCGGTTAAAGATGGAGAGGGAAAACCTTGAGAAAGAGAAAAGTGTGCTAATGGGGACTGCATCAAATCAAGATAACCAAGATGGTGCTCTTGAAATAACAGTTAGTGGGGAGAAGTATCGTTGTCTGAGATTTGCAAAAGCAAAGAAGTGAAGCATTAAAAGTAGGAAAAAGTTTCACTCATATGTTTATTTATACAGCTAGTTTGCTGATGCTCGTATAAAATTTTGTTCAAGATTGAACTTATGCAGCCTCTCTTACTCGCAAAAGAAAAGAAATATGGATCTGCATTTCTTTGAAACCCTGAAGCCCAAGTTTATCCAAGCTTTTTCTTCCTTTGGCTTTAGACACTTTACTGATCACATTCAACTATACTCTATAAAGGATAAGCGGTCGCTGTAAACATAATTCAGGAGTCATCCTACAGAGAGCAAGGCCAGTGTTCACCAACATAGTGTTGTGTAATTTTCTCAGAAAGGTAGTGTTTGGACCTTGAAATTTTTCTTACAAAAGGAACTTGTGCTTTTCCAACATATACTAGCAGCCTTTTTTTCCATCTTTCATTGGATGAGACAACATTGCAACAAATTCGAGGGACGGTAAGAGACTCGGAAAATACTTCCCCACAATTGGTGTTTACTTCAAACCACATTGAATATGTGGCATGTGTCTTTTAGATACATTAATAGTATGTATTTTCAATTTAATTTACATAGACAGAATTGATGTGGTATGGTAGCTATGATTTCAGTTATTAAGATGGCGTGTGTGCACGCTGCAAGAAACTTTAGGAGTCTCTGAATTGGGAGACAAGTTGAAAGTCCTTTCCCTATAGGGTAAGAGTGCAAACTGGCCCGGGCCTGAACCCGGACCGGGCCCGTGGTCCTGCTGGGCTGATCCTGGTGTTCCCGGGCCTGCCGGCCCGATAAGCTCATGACGGGCCGGTCCAGAAGTGAAGAACCGCCAGGAGGGCCCAACGGCTCCTTTTTTTAAATTTTTTTTTAAGAAAAATCAGTAACGGCTCTTTTTAAAAGTAGCCGTTTGGAACTTTGTAATATAGTCATTTGGCCCCAAACTTTAATTTAATCCCAAACTTTATATAGTTACAATTTTTTCCATATCTCAACTATAAATATCCCCTCATTCTTTCATTTTTATTCACCAATTCATCGATCTCTCTCAATCTCTCATTCAATCTTTCTGCTACAATTGCTTAATTTATTGTTGAAAATTCGTGAAAAATTGTGAAGTTGTTGAATTGAAGTTTTCAAGTGTTCAACGATTTTCAATTTTCAAGAAGTTGTTCGGCAATCCGGTAAACTCGTTTCAACTCTTACGTTTTAATAATATATTTTTGTGTTGTTTAGTTCGCATAGTTGTAATTAGTATGACATTTTCTTTGAAAAAAATATTCGGTAAAGGAAAAGGTAAAACCGGTGAAAGTAGTGGCCATAATACTACCCTTCCCCCGGCTCCCCGACCTACAAAAGATAAGCAAGTTGAAAGTAGTCGCCAACCTAGACGTCCTACTCTGCCTCCCGTAATGCTTGATAGTTATCACCCTTGTTTTCAATTTACCGATAATGAATTTCTACATGATGTTGCAGTAGGTGATAGATTAGATGATGAAATTATGAATGCTCTTTATCCTAATGAACCTATCTTAGAGGAAAATGAGGATGATAATGATGATGATGAAACCCAAGCACCAGATTTAGATGATACACCTACTAGTCCTGTTCATAACTCAAGTAATGCACCGGCACACCCACCTGCAACAAAATATATATACATAATATACAATATATATATATATATATACTATATGAAATTATATAAGAGAATATATATATATATATATATACATAAGATACAATATATACTACAATAAAATATATAGGGAATATACATATATACAAAATATACAATATATACTAATTAGTACAACACAATATACTAATTACTACAACACACTATATACATAATATACAATATATACTAATTACTACAACACAATATATACATAATATACAATATATACTAATTACTACAACACAATATACAATGAAATATATATTATAAATAATATACAAATAACTTAGTACACCATATAAAATATATTCTACACTATACTAATAACTGGTATATAAGATATTGCCTTAAAAAAAACCCCGTCAGGCCCAGGACCACTGTTGGCTTAGGCCCGTCACGGGCTGGTCTCAACCGTCAGGACCGCCAGGTCCGGAACCACCAAGCCCGCCAGGCCCGGCACACGAAGCCCGGGACCACGAAGCCCGGCCCGTGAGGCCTGTTTAGGCCCGGGCCCGAGCTAGTTTACACCCTTACTATAGGGTAAAAAGAAAAAAGGATTTTCTTTTTTCTTCCCTTTTTAAAACTGTTTTTGCTTGTACAGAAAAGTTGCTGTAGCTAAGTTAATTTTGAAAATAGAAAGAGAACCCCAATAAGCATACAACTCCATCATATGGGTTACACCACCTTTGGTTTAGGGAGCATTTGCATCTATACCCGTTTTTGGGTTACATTTTAACTCGTATCCGTTTTGCAAAAAAAATTATATATGTATCCACTTTTTCGCGTAACTTCAGCATACGGGGTTGAAGTAGCAAAGGCAATCGCGCAAAGCTTCAGCATTTTAGTAGACGGAACTGAAGTAGCATTTTTATTTTTGTAACTAGCGAAGTTTTTGTTTTGTAACTGACAAACTTCAGCTTTAAAGCTGAAGTTTGTAACTGGCGAACTTCAGCCTTCTTAAAGCTGAACTTCAGCCTACGACATTGTGAATCCTCCATATATCTTTCAGCTTGTTGGAAGGTTTGTCTCTTATTTATGTCTTTTTCTTTTTCAGTATACTCTTTTATCAATCATTTCTTGAACATTTAGTGGAGATTACATGTTTTGAATAACTAAATTCTCTAATATGTTGTAACATATGAATTCATTAGGTCATAAAGCCTCTACTGCAGGAGATGACAAGAAAAAAGCTGAAAAGCTTTGAATTTCTTCTAATGGAACTATCGGATTGAGCGCGGATATAACTTTAAGGAGGAGGAGTAGGAAGAAAAATGGAGCTGAAGTTTAAAAAGTGGGTACAAGTTAAAACTTTTTTTAAAAAAAGGGTATAAGTTAATGGAGGCAACCAAATAGGGCGCTCCGTGCAATTTTTATTTGGTTTAGTACGAATAGGAACTCTCTCTCTTTACATAAGGTAAATCTAGCCATTTGAAAAGAATTTCAACTTAGTTCTCTCACTCTCAAAGAATCTTAATGCGACGGTGAAGTTATTTTTACATGACCTATAGATCACGAGTTGGAACCGTGAAATCAGCCACTAATGTTTGAATTAGAATAAGCTGCCTACATAACAACCCTTGAGATGTAACCCTTCCTTGAATCCTACGCGAATGAAAAATACTTCATGCACCGAGCTGGCCTTTTCATCTCTCGGTTTTTGCCTTTTTCCTTAGGGGTCGTTTGGTTGGTATAGGGCTTATGCCGGTATAAGTTATGCTGGAATTAGTTATGCTGAGATTGTTATTTATTCACTGTTTGGTATGTTGTATTAAGAATGGCAATTGTATAATTTCTAAGAAGAAGGTATAAGTTATACCAGTGCCAATTACCCCACCTTCTATAAGGTATAAGTTATCCCGATGTTAAAATTAATACCAGGATAACTTATACCTGGTTTGCTAACCAAACAAAGTATAAATGTGGTATTAAATTTGTATACCACCCATATACCATCTTATGCCTCGTACCAAACGACCCCTTAGGAGACTAACATTATCGTCTAAATCCGAGAGGTAGATTTCGCGATTTTAAACTAGTAAACATGGAGTACTTTGGTCTATGGCACCTACTAAGTATTACTTTGTGTCAATAGATACAAATTTAGTATAAGTAAATAAAATATAAATCTATATATAATTAAAAGCAAAAGAAGTCCCTGATGAAGCCAAGTGGCAGAACAATATAATGACACATGGCACATTAAGACACTGTTCCTAATTTTTAGGAAGTAGAAAAAAGAATTACAATTTTATTTTTTAATTCTTTTAAGAATAAAATTCAAATTCAAATCTCCAAGCATCCAACACGTTCCCACTTCCAGCAATAAAAAAATCACCGAAAAACTATTTTTTCAAGTCTCTATAAATTCTCAAGCAATCACTATTGATGGTGATCCATTTCCAAAATCCTGAGAAACCCCCTTTCTAATACTCCCAATTTTTCTTGATCAAACAAAAAAACAAGTGAAGAAGCATAATGATAAACAGTACAACTGAAAGCTTTGATTATGGGGCGCAACTGCACCATCCCCAGAATACTGGATTGCACACAAGTAAGAAATTCTTAATGAAAAATGAGAGGAAAGAGGATTATACATGCTCTGTTTTTTGAATTGTCTGAACAGAGGAAGAAGGAAGCAATGAGTCAGCTAATTCCAGTAATGAGTTGAAAATTAAAGAGGTATTTGATTAACAAATAATGTGAATGTGAGTTTGTTAAGATATTTGAGTGGGAGCAACAATTTAGGGGTTCATGAATGGAAAATGGCGTTGGTGGTGTCTTCTGCTTGCTAACAATTTTGGTAACTGTAACCAATTCGGGAAAATGTCTGAGAAAAAAGGCAGTAAAAGAAATTGGATAAAACAGGAGTTACCGCTGTAAATAAGATATGACCAAATATTATCTATTTTATAGGAAAAGTTTTAATATCTATATCTATCTATAATTAAAAGTAAAAGACAAATGCCCTTCATGAAGCCACGTGGCAAAATCCGAAAAAACCATTTAGCACTTTAAGATATTGCTCCAAATTATTAGGAAGTTGAAATAGGAATTACAATTTTATTTTATTAGGAAGTAAAAAAAATTTTATTAGGATTCAAAACCGTCCAAAACACTTCAAAATCGTAACTTCTAAACCGTTCCAACTTCTCTTCAATTTTGTGCTTTTTTAATTTGTTTAAATTATTAAATTATTTATTTGTTAAAATCAGACGGCTTACTCAAAAATAGGAGTAGCCTTCAAAACCCTTCTCACTTCAAAACCGTTTGAACTCCTCTTTCAAAAAAAAATTGTAACTGTTTCAAAAAAAAAAATTGGAAATGTAAAACTCCTTCAAAATTCATTTTGAACCAGGAAGACCGTGAGTTTTCTTAAAAGAAAAGAGCTTTTATTTAATTCAAATTTTTATTTTTCTTTAATTTTAAAAAGTTAAGTTGTTTACAAAAAAAAATCACATTTAAAAGCCCATCCTCTACAAAACCTAAATTCTGAATAATGGAAAATTGTCTCAACCATACGACTAAACCATGATTTCTCTAAAAAATTGCACGATTGAAACTCACGTGAAATACGCACGATTGAATTATGAAACCATCTTGAACTGCCCCAAACCGACATCCAACGTTTTAACGGATTGAAATTCCTATTGCTATCAAAAGTTCAACTCACAGTAATTAAATCAAGAATATAATAATTTCGAAAATGCAATAAAAGTTGGAAGTTCGAGTTGTTCGTCTTTGAAAAATATCAAATCATTAAAATTGAGATACGACTTTCTTAATTTAATCGGTTCTATAAGAAGAAAAGGTATTAAAAATATGTTATTGTCTTATAATTCGTTTTGGTAACTCTGTTTTTCAATTTGCATGTGTGCGTATTCATGGATAATCAGTAGCAAAAACACGATTGAAGTATTTGCGCGTCCGTAATTATATGTATTCTCAAATATATTTCTCAGTGATATACTACAACATGTATCACATTTTGCTTTTCTGTTTTTTAATTTATAAATCTGAATTTTTTAATCTGCTCATCGCACTTTTAATTTCTATGTGCATATTCATGAGACAATCAGTAGTAAAGTTGCGAATTTTCGTTAAATTGCATATTTTAAGTTTTTTTTTCAAACTCAATTATTACTTTTATATTTGTTAGGATCCTGACTTCAATATAACTCAAGGCGTAGAAGAAGAGAAATAATGCGAGGTAAATACATCGCTCGCTTTTAATTTTTCTGGTACGATAATTGAAAAATAATAAGCAACTATGTTATGATTGAAATATTCACATAAAGTTTACTCACTCTATTAAACTCTCGGTATTACTTTTCAAGACATTTTGTATATTGGTTAATATAATAAATAATATATTCAACAAAAAATTATTCGATAACTATATAAGTACCTTTGATTTAATAGAGATTTTATTATTGGGTAGATCGTATTCACACATAATATAAGAAATGTTAATTTGAGGTACATAAAATATCAAAATTTATCTACTCTTACGTGAACATTACAATTTTCAAATTTACTATCTATTGACCTTTATTTCTGTCGTTAGTCATCCTCATGTCAAAAAAATTTAGTGTCACATAATTTGTGAACCCAAAGGACTATAACAAACCAGTTTAGTTGGTGCTCATATATTCTTCTATCTCCTAATTTACCAGTTCATATTAGCAAAAAATTGAGTGAATGGACAAATGAGCATAAAGCTATACTTAAGAGGCAGAAAATTGCTTTTATAGAAGTCCTATTGATATCCATTGGGTGATGGCAGAGAGAATTAAAGAATTGTGTGGTTCTAAACATGATGCTAGTCATCATGCAATAATGTAGATAAATTTTTTAGCCTTTTGGGTCTTTATTTTTTTAGTAAGTCTTTGAATATTGAATTGTTTATGCATCAACTTGGCATAATAGGAAATTGCACATGCTAAAACAAAAATAGTGAAAAGTGATGTAGAATAAAAAATGAGATATGACGTTTCAATGTGGGTCATTTATATGAAGAAGATTATGGCATGCCGAGAATATAACTTTTTTTAGGCTACAGATTTATGGAACTTATTAGTTCCTATATCCAATAAGAATTCTATTTGATATATGACATAAAAAGTACATATAGAAAAATTATTTGCAGCGAGTAATTCTTCAAGTTTCTTGAAATACTAATCTCCAAGTTGAGCCAAATTTTACTTGCTACTAAACTATAAATGTGATTTCGTAATGTCTTTTTCTCTATATCAACTAGGGATGGGCGGTTGATTTGGTATATTATTGATGAAGCTATATAGTTTTTATGTTGAACTAACATAGAAAATGTCACGATCCGGGTTTACCCACCATCGGGAGTCGTGATGACGCCTACTGTCGAAGCTAGGCAAGATAACCCTTATAAACATTTCCAGAAAATTTAAATCTAAAACAAGTTAAATGCTAAAACAATTAATTAAAACATGCGGAAGACGTCTAATAACAATAACGAAAATAATATGCGGAAAACTAACAACCACTCTCTACCCAGTATCTGGTGTCACTGCTCACGGACAACTAAAGAGTGCTAAAAACAACAGTCTGAAGGGAATACATAGCATGTCTATCTGATACAATTAAACAAACTGAAAAAAATAGATAGAAGAGACTCGGGGTCCGCGAACGCCAGCGAACTACCTCTAAGTCTCTGGACTGAAGGGGTCACTCCCGAACTATAGTTGCGGTCCGCATACTGGGTCCTGACCTGTGCACAAAAAGGCACAGAAGCTTAGTATAAATCACAACCGACCCCATGTGCTGCTAAGTGTCCGGCCTAACCTCGACGAGGTAGTGACTTGGCTAATCGGACCTACCATAAACAACATGTACAGATATATACGATAACATAAAAGAAACAAGAATTTAAACAATAAAAGGGATGGGGACATGCTGGGGGGAAATAGCAGTTCAATTATAACTTTTACAATTAAGAGATGGAACTGAATAGATAGCATTTAAATAAGAGAATCTAAACAGCCTCTCTGCCCTTTCGGGTAGGGGTAAGGCTCGTCTACATATTACCCTCCCAGACCCCACTTTATGAGACATTACTAGGTAGTTGTTGTTGTTGTTGTTGTAATGAAACAACAACTAATAAATGAAAAATAGAATAAGGAACACCAATAAGGTAAGACCAATAAAACCACATTGCACGGCACCACCCGTCGTGCTTTTACTCTCGTCCTTACCCAATCAATAGCACCACTCCATTTTGTGGAGGAAATCGATAAATACCACTCCATCTTGTGGAGGAAATCAATATATACCACTTCATCTTGTGGAGGAAATCAATTAGTACACGGCATCACCCATCGTGCTGTATCGATCCTCCTCACCCAAACAATCATCACAATTAATGGGAAAAGGAGTAAACAACAAGATTAACCGTCCCGGCAAAGGAGAACAATGAAACAACAAATCCCGACAAGGGAAACAATTTAACAACAAGTCCCGACAATGGAAACAGTTTAACAACAAATCCCGGCAAGGGAAAAATACCAACAACTCATCTCTAGTTCAATTACTTCTCATCTTTTACTTCATAGCTCTTATAACAAGAATTTATCCCAATTGTTCACTTTTTTCACAATTCTAATAACAAAATGACAACAGGATCATGCTTGACTCGGGCGCATAGATAACCTCCACCATACCTATACACCGGTTCCACATAGCACATAGCAATTAACAACCTAATCACATTCCCTCAAGCCAAAGTTAGATCGAACACTTACCTCGAAGCCGTAAATAGCAACTCAAATCTCAATAATCGCCTTTTCTCTAGAATTTGACCCCGAACCGACAATATCTAACATAATTCGATTCAATATTATCAATAAGAATTAAAACACAATCTCATAGCCTAGAAATGCATTTCCTAACTTACCTTCAAAAATACTAAAATCCGACACCGGGCCCACGTGGTCCAAACTCGAGGCTCGGACCAAAACCCAATCCCCCAAAACCCCACGAGTTCAAATATATGATTATATTTTAAATTCAACCTCAAATTGAGGTTGAAATACCCAAAATCTCATAAACCCTAGCTAAACCCAAAAACCCCTAAATCCTACTTTGATTTCATGTTTTAGAGCTAGGATTTCAATGATTATTGATGGAAAATGGAAGGAATTAGTTAGAATTTACTAACCCACAAAGTCTAGATGAAATGGGGCTTTAATGGACGCTTGGGAGACTGGGAGAAGAAGGAGTTCGAGTGAAAATTGTGAATACTTCCGTGCACACTGTTCTAGAATTATTTAAAATTACTGGACCATTTTGTACTTCGCAAACGCGACACTTGGGCCGCGTTCGCGATGAGGAAATTTGCTAAAACATCGCGTTCGCGATGGGACCTACGCGAACGCGAAGAAGGAAAACAGGAGGGGTCCTGGGTAGCTCTACACGAACGCGTAAACAGACATGCGAACGCGATGAAGGATGGGGCTAAGCTACACGAACGCGTGGAACGGGACGCGACCGCGAAGGATAAGATAATTTGGGCTACGCGAACGCGAGCCAAGTGCCGCGTTCGCGAAGAAAAAAAAGCTCTGCAACAGCTGTTGGAAAATCTGCTATTTTCTAAGTTTCAAAACACTCTAAGACACCCCAAAATCACCCCCGAGCCCTCGGGCTCCCAACCAAACACATACACTAACTCAATATCATCCTACGAACCCGCTTGAGCGATCAAATTGCCAAAATAATATCAAAATCACAAAATCAATCCCCAAAACTCATGATTTTCATTCCTACGCAAACTTTCCACTTTTAGTCCGAAACACATCAAACGACATCCGTTTTCAACTAAACTTTATAGATAGCGCTTAACGCCCATTTAAGACTTGTACCAGGCGTCGGAACCAGAATACGAGCCCGATACCACTATTTTTGATCAAATTTTCATTTCCAATTTTCCTTAACTAATTTCAAAGATAATTTCACAGAAAAGCTCCGTACTTGGGCTTGGGACCATGGATTTCGATTCCGGGAATACGCTCAGGTCCCAAATTTCATTACGGACCCTCCGGGACTGTCACATCACGGGTCCGGGTCCGTTTACCCAAAACGTTGACCAAAGTCAACCACAACAATATTAATATTAATATTCATAGTTTTTAACACAGAGTTCAAATATTTTTACATAAAGATCTTCCGGCTTCATGTCCGGACTATGCACGCAAATCGAGGTGACCAAATAAGAGGTTTTCATGGCCTCAGAAGTGCAAGAAGACGAAGAATTACGGTGATGACCCTTTGGGTCGTCACAGAAAAATAAAGCAAATAGATGTAATTTTATTTAATTTTTGATTGCTTTCAGCTTTTTCGCGGGTTTCGATTTCTAAAAATCGAAATTAAGCCAAGGAAGCATGTAGTTTGTAATGGAAATCAAGTAGTTTATTATTCTTATCCAAAGAAGATTGTGGTTCCTAGAAGAACGCTTCTATGGAAGGTCCACTATATCCAAGTCATTCCGCTACGTTTTTCCTCCTCAGAGAGCTTTATTTATATATTCAATTATAGGAAAAGGAAAAATGTGCAATCTTAACAAAAAATACTCTAAAAAGCTAAGAGGTTAAATTTATCTATGGAGGAAATTTATGTTTTTAGGGATATGATGGGCTTCTTCAAAGTCTATAACAAGGTAAGAGAACCATTAGATAGAAGTCTTGCGATGACCAACTTCCCTGGCATATGTTGTTGGATTTAATGCATGCTTTCTTTGGAGGAAGAAGCAAGAGGGATTAAAGCACTTAATGTTATTGATACTTTACACTCTATGTATATAACAGTAATAGCACCAAGTGTATATAATAAATTATTAAATACATTATATACGATTACACATACATTTCTGTTACTTAGTCATCATTGTAATGTTTACATAACTAAATCACATAATTATAGTAAGTTAAGTTAAATTTGAATCTCCTTGCACATAACCCAAGATCTTACGGCAATTTAGGCTAGATAAAAAAAATTCCTACCTTACTTGCCTTATTATAAACTTTCGTCGATCAAATGGTTTAAAATTTACGATTGATCAAGTTATAAGAATATGAGGTGGTTAAGCAAGTAAGTTTAACTTATTATATTTTTTCTCCGTATTTTTCGCGCATCGCGTGGGTACTATACTAGTACTATTAAAAGGAGAGGAAAAATCCCTCTCCTTAAGCCAAGTGGCAACCTAAAAAATGCCACATGGCATTATTAGTTATTTAGTTTATAATTAGTTATTGGTTATTATTTTTAAATTTAAATCTATATAATATTAAAAGGAGAGGAAAAAGCCCTCTCCTTAAGCCAAGTGGCAACCTAAAAAAAATATCACATGGCATAATTAGTTATTTTAATTTATAATTAGTTATATATATGTATATATACGTATGTATATATATATATGTATATATACGTATGTATGTATTAATTATTTACTTTATTTGGATTAATATATATAGATATCTTATAATTAAATATAAAAATAAAAAATAAATATTTTAAAAAATAACTACCCATTCAAATTGGATGGGAGTAGTTTCAAGTTGGAAATTTTAAATTATTTTAAAATAAAGGCAAAACAATAACTATAAAAAATGAAAATAGAGAAGTAAAATACATATATATATATATATATACACACACACATACATACATATACATATACATATATATATATATATATATATATATATATATATATATATATATATATATATATATATATATATATATATATATATATATATATATATATATATATATATATATATATGTATGTATATGTATGTATTTATGTATGTATTAATTGATTACTTTATTTCGATTAATAAATATAGATATCTTATAATTAAATATAAAAAATAAAAATAAATTTAAAAAAAAATAACTATCCATTCAAATTGGGCGTGTGTGTGTGTGGGGGGGGGGGGGGGGGGGAGTAGTTTCAAGTTTAATTTATTAAATTATTTTAAAATAAAAGAAAAAATAATAGCTATAAAAAATGAAAAAAGAGAAGAAAACTACCCATTCAAACCGGAAAGTAGTTTCAAGTTGGAGGTTTAAAATAACTTTAAATAAAAAATAAAAATAAAAAAATAATGAATTACCAATTCAAATTTGGAATTAGTTTCAAATTTGAGTTTTTAAAATTATTTTAAAATAAAAATAAAATGTGCTCCATGTATAAGTCCCAACAGTTTAACAGAGATTTTATTCATCAAAATTTAGATAATATTATTAAAACCAACAGAATAAAATTTAAAATAAAAAAATATTTCATCAGTAATAAATTATATACCTTCTCATATATTACAAAAAGAAAGCGAATACTAAACATTGGTTAATATAATAAAGAAAAATATAGAACAAAAGTTATTGTTTATTATTTTTGAATTTAAATATATATATATAAATTAAAAATTATCTTAAAATAAAAAAGAGAAAAAAAGATATAAAAAAACCGAAAGAAAGAGAATAAAAACTACCTATGCAAATCGGGATGCAGTTTCAAGTTGGAGTTTTAAAACTATTTTAGAATAAATAAAATGAAAAATAAAACATAAAAAACTTCCAGAGAAAAATATTTAATAAAGTAATATACTAATAAAAATTTCTATTATCAATGTAATAATGTTAAATATTAGATGATATAATAAAGAAAAATACATAACAAAAAAGTTATTCAATGTGCTCCCTGTATAAGTTCCGTTAGTTTAACAGAGATTTTGTTCATTAAAATTTAGATAATATTATGAAGAACAATAGAATAAAATTAAACAAAAAAAATATTTCAACAGTAATAAATTATAAATCTTCTCATATATGAGAAAAAAAAAGTGAATATTACATATTGGTTAATATAATATAAAAATAAAATAAAAAATTTATTCACTAACTATATAAGTACTTTTGATTTAATAGAGATTTCATTATTGGATATATCGTATTGACAAGTAAGATGATAATTGAATTTTATTAAAGCAATACAATCTAATAGAAACAAACAAGTCAGATCATAATTTAATTTAATTAATATTTTTTAATTCTTACCGCACATCGCGCGAGTACGACTACTAGTTATATAGTTAAAGTCGAGAGCAGTGAGGAATAATCTTTACTCACTCATCCACTGTTCTTAACCTTCACTTCATCTTTGATTAATTAGGCAGCAAAAGAAAGTGACTTGCCATGACAAAGATAGTGATCTCTACATTGTTGCTCATCTTAAATTCCACCTAAGAAATGATTCTTTTTTTTGTGTGTGGGGGTGGTTGGGGGGAGGGGGGTGTTAATTTGATGATTTCTTCTTTCTTTTCAAATGTCACGCCAACTCTTTACTACTATAACTAGCATTAGCACTTGAAAATTTTGTAAAAATACTGGTATCCGAAAATCCAGTTGAAAAAGAGTTTTCGGGAAAAACTAAAAAATATTCTGTCAAAATATGGATCCATATGATTTGTGAATTATCAAACTAAAGATAAAATATTTGAGATGAATTAATAATTTATTACATGTTAATTTAAAATGTTGCGTGAAATACAAATAAATAACTAAATAAGTTGAGATCCTGAACTAGCAACTTGTGTTTCATTCATAAATTATAAGTTCGCAGGAAATTGAGAGTAAATACATATAATCACATCTAAGAAGTGGGAGGGATGAGTTGGACTGAGTGGCTAGCTGTGTATTAATTAGTGGTTTAAAATTCTGAAACAAGAACCCAAAGGAAAAGGTGGTACAAAAAATATATTAGCAACGAAAAAGAAAATGAGAGTTTTGGAGCAACGGTAAAGTTGTTTTTGTGACTTGTAGATTACGAGTTCAAGTCATGAAAACGGTCACCAATATTTATATTAAGGTAGAATATTTATATCACATTCCTTGGAGCATGAGTTTTTCCTGTACCCCGTATAATTGCAATATGTTTAGTGCATCAAATTATTTTTTTTTTTAAATTTTAAAAATTGATAAAATTAATCTTAAAGGTATATACTGTAATAAAGTTAGGTAAGGGAAGGAAGTGAGGTTGAGTTGTGATGAGCTGTGTTTCCTTGTTAGGATTGGATGCTCTTACTTGAGCTGTCTTATCTCTTTCAAACATTTAAAATCAGCCATTCTTCAATGAATCCAATCCTTATTTGCGAGTTTGAGTTGTGTGCAGTAATAATGTTTTAAGTTTTTTTTTTCCTTCACATTAAGACGTATAAGTACATATAACTTCTCATATCAAATTTGATATGATAATATACAATATTTATCATTGAGAACTTGATATAACAAGTTAAATTGCATTAATAATGTACGAATTACTTATAATGTAAGTGATAAATGTAAGTGAATGTATCTTAAATTTGTTTGTACTCCTTAATTAGTTTACATATCCATCCACCCCCTAACCCCTCCCCCCAAAAAAATTTACATTTCTCTATCTCACTTTAAGAAAATTTTATTTTGTGTCGTATGAGATAATTTTTTGTCTCACAATTTTGTGGACTCAAGTGTAAGATTATGATCCACAATTTTGTGAGATAAAAAGAAGCCTCGTGCTCTGCTTTTCTCGTGCTTGCTAGCGTGAAGGCTCAGAGCCCTTTTCGCTAGGTCCAAAAGCTTCCCAAAAGATTTGATCCAACAAAAATCCCACATTGAGCGTAGCTGATATGCGGCTACGGCTAGCCGATCATATCATTCTAGACACAAAATAAAACTTCTCCTCACTTTCTGTGTTCCTTTATATTACCTCTTTAGAACAGTATTTCTTGCCCCTTTCTCTGACTTTCCTTAATGTTGAATGTCAAGTGAGCTTGAAGGGATAAGAGGTGGGTGGTTGATTCATGTAGTACTAATTATGGGCATTAAAGAAAAGAAAAAATAGAAAGAGAAAACAATTGTACACACAGATCAAGTATAAACTTTCTTTCATATATTTACCTATAGCTGATTAAATAATGTCAACTATATTATTGCTTACCAATAAAATGCATGAATTTTTTTTATTAAGATGACTTGAAGCTATAGGCACATTTTGCAACTAAGAATTTTTGTTTTAGGGTGGGGACAAAGGAGTGTGGTAAGTTTTGCTTCGTGACAACTACAATAATAGTGTTATATCAGCATCAAAGAAGAGTTCTTTGTCTTTCAGATTTTGCGGTCACAAACACATGCAACATTCAATCTTCTTTTAGCTTCTTGTATATATTCAGCTTTTACTGTATTTAAGTTGTAAAAATGCGAACATGTGCTTTTATATATATATATAGACAAGTAGGGTTTTCGTGTTGGAAGGGAGGATAAAAAATTATATACCGTCAGAACTTTTTATAATAAAATTTTTATATAACAATATTTCACTATGAAAATTAATTTTTTCTAAGAACCAATTTTATATAATATTGTAATTTTCTATAATAGTTTTTACCAATAACAGCAATAATCATCTTAATAAAAGTCATGCATGTAGAATATTTAAGAGCCCATTTGGATATAAGAATTTCTTTTCCTTTTTTCCAAAAAAATTTACTTTTTTTGAAATCAACATTTCTTCATGAAATTTTCAATTTTCACTTGAAGATGCATTTTGAAAATTTTCGCAAATTTTAAAAACTCCAAAAATATGTTTTACAAAATTTTTACTCATATCACTCATAAAACTTCAAAAACAACCCAAAATTATATTCACCTCCAAAAACAAGTCAAAATTCCCAATGTCATTTTCACTTGAAAATTATTTTTACCATTTTTTAAAATTTTACAATTCTTATGACCAAACGCCCACTAAGATCACTAATAATAAGTTGCAAGAGCAACATATATAACTTAAATTCTACCAACAAGAATTGTGATCGAATATTAAACACTCATTTAGCTTAACTAGATTCGAGCTTTGAGTGTTTGTTAGAGAGCAATTTATTCCAAATGAGAAACTTTCGATCCCAAATTCAAATTTATTTGAGTCTCAAAGTGGATATCAAACACCAAACAAAAAAGAAAAAAGAAAAAACTTAAATTATTCTAGCATTGCTAACAAAGAGACCCCTCGAGTGGGCTTTTCCCTTATTAGCTTCTGCAAAATTTATCATTACTTTCTTCTTAACTTTATTACAGGTCCCCCACCTGCCCTGCCACCACTGACTTTGCATTGGACCCCAACCCTTAGCCCCACATCACCCCCACCCCTACCCCACCTCCTTCACCAGCTACACTTATACTCATCGTTGATTCTATTTTCGTAGGCACCCACACCTACTCTTCTTCTCCAATTCCACAAAGTGAAAGAAAAAAGAGAAACCCCACTACTTCCACTTGTTCTGTTTTTGGCTCAAAAGCCTTATGCACTTCTTTGATTATTTCATTCCCCTTTCCTATTCCTTTTCTTTCTTGTTATTGTGTTTCCAATTCATCAAATAGCCAATTGGACAAATATTGTTTCAAATATCAAGAAATCTTTGTTTGGCCCTTCCTTCACCCCACTTCTCCCCCACCCACCCACCTACCCCCTTCAAATTTTCTTTTCCAAGATGGAATTTAGAGAGCCAAATAGCAAAAACCAAGGTGGCAGCACCAGTCGCTCGGACAATCAAAACAATAACAACGACAATAATAATAACTTGATAATTTCTACTAAAGTTGTTAAGAAGCCATCTAAAGACCGTCACACTAAAGTGGACGGTCGGGGGCGGCGCATACGCATGCCAGCTTTATGCGCCGCCAGGGTTTTTCAGCTCACAAAAGAATTGGGTCACAAGTCTGAAGGTGAAACCATAGAGTGGCTTTTGCAACAAGCTGAACCGTCTATTATAGCTGCCACAGGAACAGGTACAATCCCTGCAAATTTCTCAACTCTTAATGTTTCTGTACGTAGTAGTGGGACGACAATTTCAGCTCCGCCGTCAAAGTCTGCGCCGCTTTTCATCCACGGCGGCGCCACCACTATGTTGGGTTTTCACCACCAGCTTTCCAGCACCGGTTATGGGCAAGACCCAGATGAGAATTACATGAAAAAGAGGTATAGAGAAGATACAAGTGGAGCAACTTCACCATCATCAGCTGCTAAACCGGAGAGAACCGGAGGTCAAGCTCACGAACCGGATCAAGAATCTAAACCCGTTTCATCACATGCTTCGAGCTACATATCCGCTCCGGCTATGTGGGCGGTTGCGCCGGCGGCCGGTAACGTCGGAAACACCTTCTGGATGGTACCAAGCACGTCATCAACCATGCAGAGAATTGGTGGTTTTGAGTTATCGGGAGGTAGCCGGTTCAATCCGGTTCAGCTAGGATCAATGTTTTTGCAGCAGCCACAACCGGTTCAACAGCTAGGGTTGGGTGTTTCAGAGACAAACTTGGGAATGTTAGCATCAATGAATGCATATAATAGCAGAGGTACTGGAATTGATTTGGGTATGAATTTGGAGCAACATCAACATCATAATCAGCAACAAGGTAGTGACAGTGGTGATGAAAATCAAAAAGATTCTCAATCATAGTTCATTCTTGATGCCATTTGAGTTAATTCTTGATGCCATTTGAGTTAATTCTTGATGTTTTTACTGTGGTGAGGAGGGAATTAACTGCGCTCAGTCATTGTAAATGTTTCATTTTCAGTGCCTTTTCCCCACTCATTTTAATAGTTTTATTGGGGAGTGATTGAGTTGTAGATTAATTGTTGCAATTCACTTACATCATTTAGATGTAGATGCAAGTACACTCCGTATTTTATTTATACCTAATTAAAAAATTTAACCTCAAGTGGTTAAGAAGTAAAACAAGAATATATATTAAATTTGTAGAGGAAAAGCACATATTTTACATCTATTAATTTGGTTGAAGATATAATTAAATAAATAAAAATATATTTTTTCTAACTACTTAAGTTTTAAAATTAAAATTAGATGACCGCATACTTCAATTTGGTATTAGAATCAATAGAGGTTCTGAGTTTGAGTCTCGTTATCGCCAAGTATTAAAAAAAATCTTTATGTATTTGATTCATAAAAAAGAATTAAACTCGCACACGTTGTTAGATGATATAATTAAATTAAAATATATTTTATTTTACTGCTTAAGCTTTTATATCAAAATAGTAACACACCTCAACTAAAGTCAATATCTGGACGTAGACTTCTAATCTTATCAAATGCCACATTCTTTTACCTTTCCTTTTTCACAATTCATGGGCTTACCTTGTCGAGGAAAAAAAAAGGAATTGCTAATTAAACATAAATAAAAAAAACTTTTATAGATGAGGGTTATTCATTTATTTTTTCTTTTTCTTGTTTCTTTTCAAGAACTGACGTAATTTGCCGATGGTTCCATATTTTTGATATAGTTTGGCATTTAGAGAGAGATTTATTATTCGAATTCAAACTATGTACATAATGAACTGAAATTTTTTCTATTTATAGAAAAAAAGAAAATGTTGTGTAAGCTACTACAAGCTGCTGTATAAGCTGCTACTACAAGCTGCTGTGTAAGCTGCTACAAGCTGCTGTGTATGTTAATATAAGCTGCTAATGCAAGTTGCTGCGTAAGCTGCTACTGCACCAGATATGAATAATCTTCTATCGAGGGTAATGTTTATCCATAATCGAGTACCGAAGTGATAAGCTTCTTTAGAAAATTTATTTACAACAGAGTACTAAATGAACATCCATAATATAATATATTTATAATAAATTGATATATAATTTGATTAATTTGGGGACAAGAACAAAAAAATGCCTAAAATGTCCCTCTAAAGTTTTGATAATTGAAGTCAAGTCTTCTCCAAAAGGACCTCATTTCCTTACCTTCCAAGTTGTACATAATTGAGATAGATATGATTAATTGGTGTATCTTTATTATTAATAGTGACTCTGTCTTTTATATGTTTGGATTGAAATAGCTACAATAGGATAACTATTCTTTTGATTTGATTGGTTACCATTTATTTCCCATGCTAGTACTATTTATGATATTAAATTGAAAATAATTGTCATTTTAGCACTAAGAATTGTCATTCTCATGATATGATATGATACTTAATTAAAATTAAGAGAAGGCAAATACTTAAATAGCCATACGTTTTTAATATTAAAATTAAGTAAAGATTTATATCGAGTTATACAAGCAAGTTTCTTTGGTGTTTACTTATCAAACAAGCGTTCAAAATATCTTTTTAGGTTTTAAGAACCGCCCCGTATAATATACTTTGTTTTCCAAATAAGCTGAGCTTGTCATCTTTTAAATATTTATAGCAAGAATAAGAGGGCTAAATTAATTCCCTAAAATTCACAAACAATAAAATCCAATAATTGAAGCCTCTCAATATTGATTCTTCCACTTACACAGCAAGTAGCATCAAGAATAAAGAAGGTGGGAATCTCTTCATTTTGTGTTGTCTGCCTTTATCTTAGTCTTAGCCAAACTTGGTAAAGTTCTTTTTCCCAGCTTGATTTATCTATAGAAACTCAAAGAGGAAATGCAAAATTTTAAGTCAGTTAATGCATAGTATGCACTACTGCAACATTCATTAATATTTTTGTAGCAGAAGCTGGACTTTAGTGTGTGTGTGTCAGTGAGTGTATTATATTTATTTGTATATAAGATGAGAATAGTATGGCAGAATTACTTGCTATTAGTGCTAGTGACAAGTAGCACAACGTCGAGGTGCGTGCAAGCCGGGTGAAAAATCTAAATCAGCTCAACAAATTATTTCTTGTTTTTGTGTCTTTCTTTTCTCTTTGCAAAAAATGCATGGAAATTATATTATAGAATAGTGGGGTTAAAGAATCTATATTCATATATCAAGAACTCAAATTAGACTTGTTATACAATGAGCCTTACCTACCCATGTCGCCATTGATATGATGAATATTATACAAATAATTCAACCACAGTTTTGATATAAAGATATAGCGCTGAGCTGGTATATCCTTACATAGACTAGAATATTATTATGCATATCGATATGTTTGGAAATGGAAAAGCCATGCTCTATGGGTTATGAAGATACATTCTGTCATAGTGCAAATTGCAGCTATACTATTAATAAAATAAAGAACTCCTTTCATTTGACTCTCTCTGTCAAAAAAAGAAGATATTCTCATCATAAATACAGATCACCTGATCATTAGCCAGCTCCTGAGGATTAAAATACCATAAACCTCAAAAAAATTGGATAACTAATGCAATATGAGCATTATATATAATTATTCATCGTCATCCTGATGATGCATTGTATGATTTCACGAATCATTTATTAGTTGTCTCTCTTTGTTTTTTATTCTGCTATTTCAAATCACAACATAACAATCTTTTTGTGTTATGTAGGTCGTCGTTTGAACCAACTTGTGCGTATCTCAATTATTCCACGTTTATCAATCACCTTCCACTAACACAGATAAACCTAATTTTGTCCACCAAAACATAACAAATGAGAAAAAATCACCTAATTAATTTTTTATTTTTTGCTTCCGCTGGGATACCTCGTCATAACAGTGTTTCCAGTCGTTCGTCATCCATTGACACACTTGCTTTTACTTAACACAGCCATTGAAATTCAGAACACCTTATTTCCCCTCTTCTATTAGGCGAATAGAATTTTGGCATTGACATGATTTAAACATTTGTAGAAGTACTAAAGGTCTGGGTCCAAAGCCCCATTTCAAGCTTTTGAGTAAGTAGTCTGTTTAAACAACCAAGTCAACCACCCAAAAAAAGTTTATGTTCACAAGTCTTCTCATACAAGTTGGCTATGTATTTTAAGCAGCTGGAAATAACTTTTACGGAAGTCAAATATATATAGTGTGAATGAGTCATAACTATTATACAAAAAAATATGGCAGCCACCAAATAATAAATAAGACAATAAAACAACAATAAACGAAATACCTGAATTTACGAGGTTTGGCCAATTTTGCCTACTCCTCGGACACAACCAATATTTTATTTCATCCCAAAAATACAAGTGAAATAATACTAAAGAGAGAAGATACAAATGGCTAAAACAGATGAGATGACAAATGAGAGGTGTGTTTAAATCCTAAACATTAGGCCTTCTTTTATAGGGGGGAAATCCCCCCCTCCCCCCCCCAAGCTTCACTTCCCAACCGATGTGGGAGAGTGAAATCTTTGACATTTCAACAAATCTCCACCTTGGCAAAATTTCACATCTTCAATTTTCTCTCTATAACAAATTTTGGTTGTGTCTTCTTCTTCAATCTTCAGTATTCAACAATGTTGATCAAATCCAAACAATGTTGAAACTTGATTACAGTCACCACTTTTGTTACCATATCAGCACGATTCTCCGTAGTATGAATTTTCTTCACCGTGACTCTACCTTCTTCTATGATTTCTCGTACGAAGTGATACCGAACATCACTGCATGATAAACTTAGTTAGTCGCTAATTAAATAACACTTAGACTATCACAAAAAAATGTGATACCTTTTTGTTCAATACCAAGCTCCTTTAGCAAACCTTGAAGCCAAATTGCCTCCTTCACAACCTGTGTAATAGCCATGTACGTTGCCTCTGTTGTAGACAAAGCAACTGTTGACTGCAAAGTAGACTTCCAACTAACTGGTGCCTTTGCAAAAGTAAACACATAACCAGTAGTTGATCTTCGTTTGTCCAGATCACCCGCAAAATCCGAGTCACAATATCCAACTACAGTCTGATTGCTTTCCTGCTCAAAAACCAACCCAACATCTACAGTATTATAAATATACCGTAGAATCCACTTCACAGCTTACCAATGCTCCTTTCCTAGATTATGCATATATCTGCTAATAACTCCAACGACTTGTGAAGTGTCAGGTCTCGTACATACCATTGCATACATCAAGCTACCAACATCATCTGCGTATGGTACCTTTGACATATACTCTTGTTCAGCTTCATCCTTTGGCGACATAGTAGAACTCAGCTTAAAATAAGGAGCAAGTGGAGTACTAACTGGCTTAGTCTCTTCATCTATGCCAAAACATTGTAGTACTCTCTTCAAGTATTCTTTCTGAGATAAACAGAGTTTTTTTGAACGTCTATCTCTTATTATCTCCATGCCAAGAATTTTCTTTGCCTCACCCAGATCCTTTATCTCGAACTCCTTCTTCAGTTAAATCTTCAACTTATCAATTTCTTCCGAATTCTTGGAAGCTATCAATATATCATCAACATATTGGAGAAGATATATAAATGAACCATCTTTAAGCCTGTGCAAATACACACAATGATCATATATGATTCTCTTGTACCCTTGCTGCAACATATACGTGTCAAATCGTTTGTACCATTGTCTAGAAGATTGTTTCAAACCATACAATGATTTTTCAAGTTTGCACACCATATTTTCCTTTCCAGCAACTTTGAATCCTTTTGGCTGAGTCATGTAGATTTTCTCCTCCAAGTTTCCATGTAAAAACGCAGCTTTTACATCAATCTGAACTAGTTCCAAATCCAGCTGTGCTACCAAAGCCAACATAATTAGAATGGGGGAATGTTTTACAACTGAAGAAAACACTTCATTATAATCGATTACCTCCTTTTGAGCATATCCTTTGGCCACCAATCTTGCTTTGTAGCGAACATCTACTTAGTTAGGAAATCCTTCCTTCTTTGCAAATTCCCATTTGCACCCAATTGCTTTCTTTCCCTTCGGGAGATTGGCCAATCTCCATGTATGATTCCGATGAAGGGACTGTATTTCATCATTCATGGCAATCCTCCACTTATCTTCTTCTGAACATTGGACTGCATCTTTATAAGTAGTAGGAACATCATCAACTACAATTGCGGTTGCACAAGCAACTGTCTATATGAGACGAATAGGTTTCGTTATTGTCCTTTTTGGACTGCTAGTTGCTATTGATTCAAGTTGTTGTTAAGGTTCCTGAGTTGGAATCTCCTCTACTAGCTCTCCTTCTAGAGGATAATCTTCATTTGTTTCCTCCTCTGCTTCTTATGTTGGAAAAATAAATTTTCCCTCAAACTCCACCTGCTTAGAAGCACCATCATCTTGTTTGGTATCTTTAGTTGTTACCTTATTTACCATAGCAGATTCATCGAAGGTAACATTCCTGCTGAATATTACTTTCTTTGTCATAGGTCACCATAAGCGATATCCTTTGACTTCAGAAGTAATCCCCATAAAAATAGCTTTCTTTGCCCTTGGATCTAATTTTGACTCTGTCACATGATAATATGCAGTTGAGCCAAACATGTGCAAAGAGTCATAATCTACAACAGGCTTTCCATACCATTTTTCAAACGGTGTATTGCCATCAATAGCAGCAGATGGTAGACGATTAATGAGGTGGCATGCATATGTAATTGCCTCAGCCCAATATTCTTTGCCCAAGCCAGCATTGGACAACATGCATCGTACCTTCTCCTGCAAGGTCTGATTCATGCGTTCTGCCACTCCATTCTATTGTGGTGTATGTCTGATAGTGAAGTGTAGGACGATGCCATCATTTTCACAGACCTTATTGAAAGGATCATTTTTTTATTCATCTCCATTGTCTGTGCGAATACACTTGATCCTCCTGCTTGTTTGATTCTCCACCATCGTCTTCCATTTGAGAAATATTCCCAGCACTTCATTTTGTCTCTTCATTGTATACTCCCATACTCTTCGGGAAAAATCATCAACAAAGGTTACAAAATAGTACTTCCCACCCAATGAAGGTGTTTTGGAAGGACCCCAAACATCAGAGTGTACATAATCCAAAATGCCTTTAGTATTATGGATTGCTGTACCAAATTTAACCCTTGTCAGTTTTCCTTTGACAAAATGCTCGCAAAACTCCAAGTTGCAAGCCTTTACTCCCTTTAACAATCCTTGATCTGATAGAGTTTTTCAAGGATTTTCCTCCAGCATGTCCCAAGCGCATGTGTCATAGCCTGGTTGCTTTTGACCTTTGTCGTCACTGGACGTCACTATCGTTGTCCCAATAACTGTACTACCATGATAGCAGTACATTTTATTGTTCTTCCAATTTGCCTTCATTACCACTAGTTCACCAGAGCATACTCTCATAACTCCAATTGTTAAGGAAGCCAAATGTATATAATGTGAATGAGTCACAACTACTATAAATCTTGACTCAGTTATCAAGATAAATCTTTTCTGATGTGGAAGATCAGACTAGGCTGCAATCCACAAAGCATACTTAGACAGTACCTTGGCTTTGATACCAATTGTTAAGGAAGCCAAATGTATACTATACCAAAAAAATATGACAACCACCAAATAATAAATAAGACAATAAAGCAACAATAAAAGGAACACCAAAATTTACGAGGTTCGGCCAATTTTGCCTACTCCTCGGACACAACCAATATTTTATTTCACTCTAAAAATACAAGTGAAATAATACTAAAGAGAGAAGATACAAATACCTTAAATAGATGAGAAGACAAATGAGAAGTGTGTTTAAATCCTAAGCATTAGGCCTTCTTTTATAGGGGAAAATCCCCCAAGCTTCACTTTCCAGCCGATGTGGGAGAGTGAAATGTTTTACATTTCAACAATAACCACCTCCTGCTTTCCCTTGGATGCCTTCTACCTGAACACATGTCAAAATCATAAGAGAATTATCCAAAACCAATGCAGAAGCGAGATGGTTAAAATCTTGTGCTCCTGGTTTACAAAAAGGGACTTTGCTTTTGATGTATAGTTTCAATTACCTTGGGTCTGTAGTACAAGGTAACTGGGAGATTGACGAAGATGTTACTCATCGTATTGGAGCAGAGTGGCTAGCATCAGAAGTTTTATGTGATAAAATATATCACCTAAACTTAAAGGCAAGTTTTACAGAGTGGTGGTTAGGCCGACTATGTTGTATGGAGCTGATTGTTGGCGCGTCAAGAAATTTTGTTGGTCCAAGAGAAGTTTGTTTTGATGATTGACAAAGGAACTCAAGCATGAACTAGGTCCATACACAGTGCACACAGACACGGACATATTCGAACATAAGGGATGCACGTGAAGAAGACAAGCCTAAGTTGTTATAGCTTATATCTCCTGATCGAAAAAGGTTGCATAAATGATAAGGAGAAGGACTCCTTATTCAAAAATAACTTTATCCAAGATAAGGAAAGTGTTAGAAGTTGAAGATTACTAGAACTCTTCTACCAAAGAAGAATATAGCATTGGAACTCTAGTATCTCCTATTCTACTAGCTCTATAAATTATATGATGTTCTCACTTTACATGTACGCACAAAGGTGAAGTTAAATGTGAGTTGAGAGCAAAATAGCAAGGCATTTTGCAAGCGATTCACATGTGCGTTCCTGAAGCTACATGACCCAGATAGAAGAATTAGTTCCAAGTGTCTGTCTTTTATTCTAGTTTCACTGTAGTAGGTGATTTTCAAATTGTACCTTTCAGCTTTATCTAGAAGCAATTGTATTAGGTACTCTGAGTATTCAATTTAGAGTTAACTTGAAGTTGTCGCAACAGTTAGATGTTGATTGCCACAACGAGATTAGAGGTAATCCTTAGGTTTACAAAGAGTTTTGTAAATGCTGTTTTGGCTTAGTGATTTAGTAAAATGTTGCGGAAAATCCAACTCAGTAGTAGGTCGTGATTTTTTCATCTTTTGAGCTGGGTGTTTTTCGCGTAAAGATACTTGTGATTTTTTACTTTCCGCATTTATTATTTCTACAATAGAAGTATAAGGAACACATAGAAGAACCAAACCCTTCTATAATATGTGGATGAAAATATTGGACACTACACAAATCATCCCCATCTTGTGTAACATTGAAGTATAAAACATCAATTGGTATCAGAGTAGGTTATCCTTGAAGAGACTTACACCTTAGGAGAAGATCAATATGAGTGCACCATATGCCACCACTCTTTAATGGCATGTACTATTCTTTGTGGAAAAACAAGATGAGAGATCACATTATAGGACATGACTATGACCTATGGGTTATTGTCACTGATGGTCCACTAGCTACCTTGAAGAAAAATGTTGAAGGAGTAGATGTGCCAATGACAAGAGTGGATTGCACTGCTGAGGACTTGAGGAAGTGGGAGAAGAATGCTAAAGCCAAGAAATGTCTTGTCTGTAGACTTGTTCCAGATGAGTACAACAGAATCCAGGGCTGTACCATTTCTAAGCAATTTGGGACACACTGCAAGTGGCTCACAAAAGAACACCTCATGTGAAGAGATCCAAAGGAACTCTATTGCACTTTCAGTACGAGAATTTTGCTATGAAGGAAGGAGAAACCATTCAAGAAATGTATACAAGGTTTACTACACTGACAAATTAGTTAAAATCTCTTGGAAGGATTATTCCTGAAGAAGAAAGGGTCGAGAAGATATTAACTAGAGCTTTGCATATCACTTGGGAGAGTAAAATCACCGGCATCCTAGAATCAAAGAATATCGCCACTTTCCCACTAGATGAATTAATTAGAAATCTTACAGCCGAGGAACTTAGGAGACAGACAATGAAGATAGATGTACCTAAGAAGGAAAAGAGATTGGCTCTCAGAATCATTAAAGGTTCTGATATGGAAGATGATAAAATGACTATGAACACCAAAGACTTCAAGAAGTACATAAGGAAATGAAAGGGTTCTTCAAGAATTGGAAGCTTCAACAAATCAAAAGCTCATGAGAAACAAACTAATGATAGTTGATACAAGTGTAGAAAGGCTGATCTTTACATCAAGAACTCACAACTACAAAAAATACATTTAGCGGAAATCATTTAATGCAATAAAGTAATTGCCGCTATTGATTCTATATTGGTCAAATGTTAGCGACAATTGAATATTTGCCGATAAAGAACACATTTTTACTGGCAATTGAAAACAATGACCATTAAAATTTATCCTTTTATAATTATTTTAAATCTTCCTTCCTTTTGATTTTACTCCCTCTGTATTCTTTTTCGATCTCCCTCCTATTTTTCATAAGTTGTTATAAATACACTTCTATTTAAGGTGAATGTCTTTAATTAGAGAGATTCTAGAGTTCTATTCTTGGTAGATAAATCATCCTCCTCCCTATAAATAGAGGTGCCCTCTAACATTGTAAATCACTTCTAACATTCTCTAAGTATCAATAAGAAGAACTCTCTCTACTCTTCTCTCTATTGCTCTTGTTCTTGAGTTATTGTTCTTGTCTTTTATATTATTTCATAACACGTTATCAGCACGAGACTCTACCGTCTCAAGAACCATTCTCGAGAAATCTAAGGTATTTCCCTCTTCCTAATTTAAATTTCGATTATGTCTGACATTACGAAAAGAAAGTTCGTTGCCCTTGAAATTTCGGGAAAGAACTATATGACATGGGTGTTGGATGCTGAAATCCACTTAGATGCTATGGGTCTCGGAGACACCATCAAAGATAGAGAAAAAGCATCCACCCAATAATGTGCGATGGCCTTGATTTTCTTGCGCCATCACCTTGATGAAGGTTTGAAGATTGAATATCTCACCGTCAAGGATCCACTCATCTTGTGGAACGGCTTAAAGGAGAGATATGACAACCTGAAGTTGGTCACTCTGCCACAAGCACGATATGATTGGGCTCATCTGAGGCTCCAGGACTTTAAGTCCGTTTCTGAATATAATTCTGCAATGTTCAGAATTACTTCTAAATTGAAGCTATGCGGGGATAATATCTCCGATTATGATATGCTTGAGAAAACGTTTACAACGTTTCATGCCTCCAATATAGTACTGCAACAACAGTACAGAGAGAAAGGCTTTACAAAGTACTCTGAACTGATTTCTCTTCTACTAGTGGCTGAGCGAAATAATGACCTGCTCATGAGAAATCATGAAAATCGACCCACTGGGTCCACACCACTGCCTGAAGCACATAAGGTGCACTCTCATTATGCCAAACATGAAAAGGGCCATGGTCATGGTCATAAACGGGGTCATAACTAGGGACGTAGACAAGGAAGAAATTCCAATGAAGTCCGTCAACCCCCAAGGAGAGATAACCGCCGAAAGCAGAAACGGGGTCATGAAGATCCTAAGGCAAATAGTTCAGAAACTATATGTTATCGTTGCGGTGGGAAAGGGCACTGGTCAAAGACTTGCCGTATACCAAGACACTTGGTTGACCTTTATCAAGCATCTTGAAAGAGAAAAGGCCCTGAAACAAATTTTGTCTATGACGACGATGAGGACATCACCCACCTGGATGTGGCAGACTTCTTTGAGCAACCCGAGGGGAAAATAGACCACCTAATCAGCGATGGGTCCGTGATGAAAGAAGATTGAGTTATTTGATTTTGTTCTACTTATTTGTATTAGTTAGTGAATAATCTAATAGTCATTAGTATTAGCTCGTATTAGTTAGTTCATAAAGCAATGTTAGCAGTAGTTCTTTAGAATATCTTCAATATGTTCAAATATCAATAATATTTTTATTTTTTAGTAGGGGTAATCGACTAGCCTGAAAAACTAGTCGATTATCAACTATTTTCGCATTAAAACTGAAAAACAATTGATCAACAATCGATTGTCTTTGACTAACAATCGATTGTCATTAAGACAGTGTAATCTGGAATTTTTCAAAAATCATCCACAATCGATTGTCTTTGTCTAACAATCGATTGTCGTTAAGACAGTGTAATCTGGAATTTTTCAAAATAGCCAACAATCGATTGTCCATGCATAACAATCGATTGTCTTGAAACAGTGTGATCTGGAAATTTTCAAAAATTGTCAACAATCGATTGTCTATGCATAACAATCGATTGTCTTGAAACAGTGTGCTCTGGAATTTTTCAAAATAGCCAACAATCGATTGTCTATGCATAACAATCGATTGTCTTAAGACAGTATGATCTGAAGTTTTTCAAAATAGCAAATAATCGATTGTGTGTGTTTAACAATCGATTGTCAATGTTCAACAATCGATTGTTTGTGTTTAACAATCGATTGTTTGAAGAAAACGTTTAAACTGAAATTTTCAAACTGCAAAGTAATGGATAACATATCTGATTTTGTTAGTCAACTGTTAGCAACAGATTTTGAAAATATTATGTGACACAAAAGAATTGAACTTGTTTATTCTTATGTTCTTGTATCTCTTTTGTATGTCAAACTATGGGATAGCAAATATGGATATCTCACAAAGCGAACTTGGATCAACATCCAACTGTAAAAGTATTTGCCTAGTTGATTCATGTACTACACATACAATACTCAAAGAAAGGAAGTATTTTTCTCAACTAAATATGTGTAAGGCAAACGTTACTACAATCTCTGGAAGTAGTAAAATTGATTGAAGGCTCCGGAAGAGCAATTGTAACTCTGCCCAAGGGCACGACGTTAATCATAGAGAATGCAATGTTCTCCTCCAAGTCTAAGAGAAACTTGTTGAGTTTTAAAGATGTACGCCGGAATGGCTATCATATTGAGACAATGGATGAAGATAATATTGAATATCTCGTCATCACAAAGAATGTCTCCGGCCAAAAGAGGGTTATTGAGAAATTCTCGTCTTTATCTTGTGGCCTGTATTGGACAAGAATTAGTGCAATTGAGGCACATTCAACAGTAAACCAAAGGGTTACTGATTCCAATACCTTTGTACTTTGGCATGATCGATTGGGACACCCAGGATCGGTCATGATGAGACGGATTATAGAAAGCTCATATGGGCATCCGTTAAAGAATTTTAAAATTCTTTCGAATAATGAATATCCTTGCACTTCGTGTTATCAAGGCAAGTTGATTATCAGGCCATCACCAACAAAGGTTGGGACTGAGTCACCCACGTTTCTGGAACGTATACAAAGGGACATTTTTGGACCTATTCACCCACCTAGTGGGTCGTTTAGGTATTTCATGGTCTTGATAGACGCATCCTGTAGATGGTCTCATGTGTGCCTGTTGTCATCACGCAACCTTGCGTTTGCGAAATTGATGGCATAAATAATTCGACTACGAGCACAATTTCCAGATAATCCAATCAAGTCCATTAGACTGGATAATGCTGCTGAGTTTACATCCCAAGCATTTAATGATTATTGCTTATCAATCGGGATAAAAGTTGAACATTCTGTAGCTCATGTTCACACTCAAAACGGTCTTGCAGAATCGTTAATTAAACGCCTACAGTTGATTGCAAGGCCATTACTTATGAGAACGAGGCTGCCCACTTCGGTATGGGGTCACACCATCTTACATGCAACAATGCTAATTCGTCTCAGACCGACGAATTACCACAAGTATTCCCCGTTGCAATTGGTTTTGGGTCATAAACCCAATATATCCCATTTAAGGATTTTTGGATGCGCAGTATATGTGCCTATTGCACCGCCATCCCGCACCAAAATGGGTCCGCAAAGAAGGTTAGGAATATATGTTTGGTTTGAATCGCCCTCCATCATTCGCTACCTCGAAACATTGACAGGCGACTTGTTTACTGCACGATTTGCAGACTGTCGATTTGATGAGACACTTTTCCCAAAATTAGAGGGAGAAGTTGGTGAAACCAAATGGGAAATTTTGTGGAAAAATGCATCATTATCTCATCTTGATCCACATACCTCTATTTGTGAAAGAGAGGTACAAAAGATTATCCATTTGCAAAGAATAGCAAATCAAATGCCTGACGCATTTACGGACTTGAAGAGGATAACGAAATCCCACATTCCTGCGGAAAATGTTCCAATCCGTATTGATGTCCCTGTTGGACAATCATCTAGTGTCATATCCAATGAGTCAAATGCACGCCTGAAGCGTGGCAGACCATTAGGTTCCAAAGATCGAAATCCTAGAAAGAGGAAAAAGAACGATCAAAATGACACCACGAAAGAATCTCATGATTTAACAAATTCTGAGATTCATGAAGAATCCATTGAGCCCGAGACTCTGGAAAATACGGAACTATCCCTAAATCCAATTAATATTGAGGCAAATATTAATCGAGTGGATATTGTGGTGGATAATGCCTTTGCTTATAATGTAGCATCTAGCATTATGCAAGAATGTGAGGATCTCGAACCTCAATCTGTTGAAGAATGTCGAAAAAGACAGGATTGGCCAAAGTGGCAAGAAGCAATTCAATCAGAATTGAATTCGCTGGCAAAACGTGAAGTTTTTGGCCCTATAGTTAAAACACCTAATGGTGTTAAGCCTGTCGGCTATAAATGGGTCTTTGTACGCAAAATGAATGAGAAAAACGAGGTACAAAGATATAATGCACGCCTTGTTGCACAAGGTTTTTCTCAAAGGCCTGGTGTCGATTATGAAGAGACATATTCGCCTGTAATGGATGCGATAACCTTTCGTTATCTCATAAGTTTTGCTGTCCATGAAAAGCTTGACATGCACTTAATGGATGTAGTTACTGCCTATCTTTATAGCTCACTTGATAATGAGATATACATGAAAATTCCCGATGGACTCAAGGTGCCAAACGCGCACAACTCAAAATCTCGGGAAATGTTCTCAATTAAATTGCAAAGATCCTTGTATGGTGTAAAGCAATCTGGACGAATGTGGTATAATCGTCTTAGTGAGTACTTGTTAAAAGAAGGCTATATAAATGAGCCATTTGCCCGTGTGTTTTTATAAAGAAAACAACATCGGAATTTGTTGTACTTGCCGTATATGTTGATGACATAAACCTTATTGGAACCCCTAAAGAACTCCAAAAGGCAATTGATTATCTAAAGGATGAATTCGAGATGAAAGATCTCGGAAAGACTAAACTATGTCTTGGTTTGCAAATTGAATATTTGGCAAACGGAATTTTTGTTCATCAATCTACCTATACAGAAAAGGTACTGAAACGGTTTTACATGGATGAAGCACATCCTTTAAGTACACCGATGGTTGTTCGATCACTTGATGTGAATAAAGATCCATTCCGACCACAAGAAAGGAATGAAGAGCTACTTGGTCCTGAAGTACCATATCTTAGCGCAATTGGCGCACTAATGTATCTTGCAAATAACATATACTTTTCAGTTAATGTCTTAGCAAGATTTAGCTCGGCTCCTATGAGGAGACATTGGAATGGGATCAAACACATATTGCGGTACCTAAAGGGAACTACCGATATGGGCTTATTTTATGGCAAGAATTGCAGCCCGGATCTTGTTGGTTATGCTGATGCTGGATATTTGTCCGACCCACACAAGGCTCGATCTCAAACGGGTTATGTGTTTACCTGTGGAGAAACCGCCATATCTTGGCGATCGACTAAGCAATCAATTGTGGCTACTTCATCTAATCATGCCGAGATAATTGCTATTCATGAAGCAAGTCGGGAGTGTGTGTGGTTAAGGTCGATAATACATCATATCCAAGACAAATGTGGTTTGAAGTGTGATAAACTACCCACAACTTTGTATGAAGACAATGCAGCATGTATAGCTCAATTGAAGGGAGGATTCATTAAAGGAGATAGAACGAAGCATATTTCACCAAAGTTATTCTTCACACATGATCTTCAAAAGAATGGTGATATCAATGTTCAACAGATTCGTTCAAGCGACAATATGGCTGATTTGTTCACAAAATCTCTACCAAAGTCAACCTTCAAGAAGCTAGTTCACAAGATCGGGATGTGAAGACTTAAGGACATAAATTTTGATGTTCTTATCAGGGGGAGTTAATGCGCGTTGCACTCTTTTTCCCTTACAAGGTTTTGTCCCACCGGGTTTTCCTTGCGAGGTTTTTAACGAGGCAACCAATAGGCGCATATTCAAACATGTGTACTCTTTTTCCTTACTTTAATTTTTCCCATTGGGTTTTGTTTTAAGGTTTTTGACGAGGCACATCATTGAATAGACATTCAAGGGGGAGTGTTATAAATACACTTCTATTTAAGGTGAATGTCTTTAATTAGAGAGATTCTAGAGTTCTATTCTTGGTAGATAAATCATCCTCCTCCCTATAAATAGAGGTGCGCTCTACCATTATAAATCACTTCTAACATTCTCTAAGTATCAATAAGAAGAACTCTCTCTACTCTTTTCTCTATTGCTCTTATTCTTGAATTATTGTTATTGTCTTTTATATTATTTCATAAGTTATATTTTCATTTATTGTTTCAATTTTTTCTTCTTTTTCGAATAACCCATGCCTCAGTGTAAACTCCCAAAAGAAAGCCCTCAGCCCTAAATTCATATCGCCGAAGCAAGCCTCAATTTTTCCACCTTCAATCACATGTGCTTTGGTCTTCAATTGCCGATCTGTATCTTCAATGTCTTTGGGATTACCGAATTTCAGGTATTCCTCTATCTATCTTCATCTCTTTCACTCAGTATTTCTCTAGGTATCACTACTTGGAGTTATTTAGTGTCCATCTACATACAAATTGAAGTATTTCAAATGAAAAGTTACAAATATTGGAACATGAATTCTTAAATTTGTTTTAATAGGTGAAAGGGTTGATTTCATATTATTCTATTTTCAAGCCCATCAGGTATAATTCCAAATTCCTTTCAATTCCTTACCTTACCTTATTTCAATTTGTTTTATTATAATCTTAAATTACCCTATGGATAATCCAAACTGTGAAGGAATTTGTGGATTGCTTGTGAATCTGATTGATATGTTTCCTCTCTATTTCTTGTGCTTCTGCGTGAGATTTGAAGCAATTTCCATATGTTTTTTCCTTGTGTATTTCTTCTCCATAACCGATTTGTCTTCTTTTTGGAGTTATTTGTCAAGAAATGTGCAAAAAAGGCATGTTTATTTGGTGTTTTTCCCGGGAAAATGGGAGCTAAATGGATTATTTCTTAATCACATTGCATATTCTATGTTAATTGAAAAGATAACCAAAACTGGGTCACTTGGAGAAGTCGTACCCTTATTTGAGCAAATATTTGAGAGGTATAAGTATATTCTGATGTTTTTGGATGGCCTATTTTTGTTTGGCAAGCCTCATTGGAAGTCGCCTTATGTTTGCATCTTCATTTTTTTATCAAATCCACTAGGCAGGTGCGTAGGGCTAGTTTTATTATTACTAAAAAATGAAAAAGAAAGAACGGCATAGGAAGAGTACAAATAAGGGGGACAATAGCACCTATAATGTTTCCTTTGTTCCTTGGCTATACAACTACTCCTCTGCGCCTCACATTACCCTTATGGCAGCCTCATGTAGAGGAGTCATGGGATAGCTGCTGGCAAAGTCTCACGAGGGCATATAATCTCATAGCCGCTTGGGAACTTTCCCAAAGGCATAAGTCTTGGGCAGACACTATCGGGCTAAACCTTACCTTACTAATTCTATTGAGGCAAATAAAAAGCCTCACCTACTAGCAAGCATGCAAAAAGAACAAACTAGCTAAAACTAAGTATTCTATGATCATCACAAAGTTTATAACATACTCTGTGATGATATTACATAGAACAATACTAATGTGATGTTAAAATAGAAATATGTAGAAATAACAGTGATGGTCTTTCTTCTCTAGTGTTGTGAACTCTTTAACTTGTAGACTCTTGTCCTCTTCATCGACCCTTTTCAGAATGTCTTCAAAATTCATGATTTTTTCTTGAGGCGATTGGACTTTGTTGATGTTGTCTGAGTGATTTGTTTTTGTTTTTCAATTCTTATTGGGAGCCTCCTTATGTTTGCATCTTTATTTACCCTGCCTTCCCAACTTCTATCCCTTGTTCTAGATTTCTTGCTTTTTCCGCTAAGCATAGGTGATAAATCACCTTTTCTTGCTGCCTCTGCCCGACTTTGATTTAAGATGTCCTCTTCTTCCCCTCTGCATATATATATCTGCTCTCAAAAACCAGGTTTGGAAATTCTGGATCAACACCGTTTTCACCTTGTACCATAACTATGTTTGCCTTGTTTTGTTGTTTTGTATTGTGATGTAGTCCTGCTTCTACTCCCATGACCTGTGCTATAAGCATTATGATTTAACGACTTAGGAGGATCAGAACTTACCAATGCTTCCAAAAGTTTTCTATCCTCTAATGAAATATCTGGAGCAGTTGTGACCATTTGTTGTTGTCCCAATTCTGGATTTGTTACTACTGCACAATCAATGTTGTTTGGACCATTTTGATGCATTTGTTGCTGCCCAAATTTTCGTCGATCAACTAGATCAATCTGCCCCTCTCCTGCTGCATATGTACTGTTTGTCACACCTTGTATCTTCCTAGTTTATGGTGTTGCTGCTGTTGGAATTTGTTGTTGCTGTCCAGGAAATGGAGTTGATTTTACCATCGCCTCCAAAAGCATTCTCTCCTCCTCTGAATCTGACTTTGTTGTCACCAATTGTTTCTTGCCAGAATTTTCTCGTTTACCTAAAGCAAGATGCTTGGAAGATGTTACTACATCATGTGACAAACTCCCAGCTGGGTCACCTTGTATAGCAGCAGTACGTGACATTTTTGGAACAAATTCATGAGCATGAAGGTTTAATTTGGTTGTGGAAGCTGCTGCAATTTTGGATGAGATGGTGAAATTTTTTACAACACCACCTCATCCCCACTACACTTTTTATCTTCATCCGAAGAATCATCCGCAGAACTAATGCCCAAATCTTCTTCATTATCATATTCACGTTGGTTATCCCATAGTTTAGAGTTAATTACCATCTCTCTCAGATTTACTTTAATTATCTCATTATTATTTCCTATAGATAGCACCATTTGTCCATGATCACCATAGGACTCAACTGATTGCGAGGGGACATCTTGTACAAATGTATTCACGGCAACCTACGGTTGCTTGAACATGATATCCTTCATCATCATCTCATGCTAAGTCTCCTTAATGATTTGTTCCATATGTGGATTGGAAAAATGCAAGACAGGTGCATTGGAGCTATGAGCTTGTTTGTTAATTTGTTCTGCTCCCAAATTGTTCTTTGCTTCCTTTCGTCGAACACCCAAGTTTGTATTCAAATCACCACTACCTTGCCCTCCATGTTCATTGTTGGACCTTAAAACTAATTGTTTGGACGGTATATTATCATTAACACATGTTACCTCTACTTCTGGATCCCCAACAGCAGCAAACATATTTGAGATGGTAGCAATTATGAGGTCATTTCGTCGATCACCTGAATTCTGCAATTTTGGTGAACCATTCTTCTTTTGTAGGAGATTTTTGAGTCGCTACCACATTCCAAACTCGTTATGTTTTACTCCTATCACCTCCCTTATCATCCTTACCCATCTTCCCAGTTTTATTTTCCATCATTACTCTTTTGCCCCCCTTTTTCAATCCCAGAAATCTGGGCCATAACTTCTATGTCAGAGGTTTTTTCTGCACCATTTTTTTGTTCAGTACCTGTTGGTTTTAAGGAAGTTAAGGCTCAGCACCAGTTTTACCTATTGGAGAAAAAGGTTCTATATTTGCCCTATCCTTTCCTACGTTGTCTTAATCTCCAGTTGCCCTATCAGTAGTTCTTTTCCCAGCCTGTGCATTATCAGTATCCATATCTTGGAGGACCACTTCCAATTTCTCTGTTTCACCTTACTTATTTTGTAATTTTGCCTCTAAATTAATATCCTTATCTCCTGATGAACTAACATTATTTACCTCATTACTTTCCAATATCTGACCCCCAGAAACCTGCTCAGCAACTGTCAAATCTTTACTGCCTTTTACAGCAACTTCAACACATTCATCAGTATTTTTTGAACCTGCACCGGTGGCCAAAATTTTTGCAGCACTAGCTAGTTTGTCATATGCTTCTAAAATTGGATTCACAATGTTGGAAATTCGTGCTAATGTTATTCTAGAAGGTACATCTCTTGAAGGTGGATGTGGACCTTTATCAATTTTGACACCTCTCATACAGTGCATTCCTTACCAGATTGATCCAACTCGTTCTCTATGTTCTTAGTAACAATATCTTTTCCTCCAACAATTTGTGAAACCTGTTGCTCAGCCTGTGTTTGTTTTGCTGCACCTACTTCCAATATCCCAACTCTTTTGGCATTAAGATAATCTCTGGCATCACCTGCTAATTTGTCAAGTCTTCCCAGATTTTTATCTACGCTAACACTGTCCTGTCCTTCAGTAACATCCACGACAGTTGCACCATCCTTAATTCCCTCGATCTTCCAACGACATGTTTTTTTCAATATGTCCTTGATGCTTAAAATATGTGCAATACTTTGGTAGATTATCATAAATGGTCTCTTGATAAGAGTTTCAGCATTAGAAGCAGGTATCTCATCAAGGGCCTGCCCCACAGGATTAACTGTATTTAAGATCGTCGTAAAAATTAAGGGGTTTTAAAATAAAGGAACAAATACTATTTCCAAAATTTTGAAATAGGTGTTATGCCATAGCCCCTCGAATTATTTTGGTGCTATTTAACAATGGTTGATTTTCATGAACTCCTGATCGTTAAGGTTAGACCAGCTTCTGGTAGGAGATAATCTATGTGAGTTTTAACGTGTTTAGAGGTACAATTATATGGGATTACTGTTGTATGTTAATGTGTACTTTAGAGCAGATTAAAAGCACAACCGCTAACATCCATGTATTTGGCTACAGATACCGATGATGACAACTATAGACCATCGAAAAGGGCTAGACCTGATTTCACGCCCACCAACTCACAAAGAAACTTTGATGATACTGATGCAATGCCGAGTGCCCATCATGAGTAAATTCTAGCCAGGATGTGCCAATTAATGATCAAACTGATGATGATGCCTATGAGGTTTGTTTGTAAATTTAACCTTTCTACAAGAGGGGTTGCTCTGATGGTAAGCAACCCCCACTTCCAATCGAGAGGTTGTGAGTTCGAGTCTCCCCAAGAGCAAGGTGGGAAGGATGTCGGGGGTCTATTTGGAAACAGCCTTTCTACCCCAGGGTAGAGGTAAGGTCTGCGTACATACTACCCTCCCCAGACCTCACTATGTGAGATTATACTGGGTTGTTGTTGTTGTTGTTACTTAGGCTAATAATAATAGAATTTCCTCAATATATCTGTTACTTTTTTTGGATTTTCCCTGTAGGATGATGAAATGATAAATGAGAGTTCGGATTTTCATTGCAAAGAAGTTCAAGGAATTCTTACTCACATATGTAAATCCGAAAAGTGAGCATGGGGACTTGAATATCTTAGACAGATTAATATGATAGTATCCGCGCTTGCTCCTTCCTACTAATATATCTGACTGTAATGATGGAAAAAAGGTAAATCAGAATGAAGAATCTTTACCAAGTTTGATGAACTTGCTGATGGGTGTAAAAGTCGTGCAGCAAGCAATTATTGATTTACTTTTGGATATAATGGTTGAATGTTGTCAATCTACGGAAGCAATTTCTAATACTGAGTCATTTGAAGTGAGTTCCAAAGCTATTCCAAATGGAAGTGGTGCAAATGAACATTCGCAAATTTTAGTCCATGACAGACTGGATTCAATGTCGGATGAAAGCATGAATTCGTCTCTGTATAGCCTATTTGTGTACCAGAAACATCTGCTGGTGGTTTCTCTGAAAATCCTCAGCGCGCAAAGATACTACTATGTCTTGCTCTTGAAGTTTTATGCTTAAGTTGTTCTTGTATAAACCATTCAAAGCCACTGTCATTTCAGACCAAATGGCCAGAGCAGCATGTTTGTTTGGGTTCACACACTAACTCAAGTTTATGTGGTTTGAGACAACTTTATTTTAAGTATGTGTTTCTGCAACATCTGAAAATCATGTCTGGTGCCATTGGGGTTGGGCTGCCTATGCAGCTGAACTAACAGTATGTTTCACATTAGAATTTGAGAAATTAAAAGGCAGTTCTTGGCATTTGTGCACATGGAGATGGACCCTATTACCTTCTTTTTATCTTGTACTACTACTTGATACTCTTTTTTGACTTAGTGGTAATTGTCTATTACTACTTAGGATGGAATAACGTGGGAAGGATCTGTGTTGGGCTTCTAAACTCCGCGTTGACAAATTGAATTGTAACATAGAACAACTTGCTTGTCATTAGACTTAAATATAATATAATACGCTCTGTGGTTTTCCTGAACTGTGTTTGCTTAGTCTTCTTGTTTTTGGAAGTGTTCACTAGTTTTTGTTCCTTGACAGTGTGAGTAGTAACACGAGACAATTATTTTTTAGATATTTAATAGCAAGTAATTTACAGTTATTCCTTGACAGAGTGAGTAGTAACTTGACATATAGATTATTGGGATATTTTTGTTCTTTCAAAATTCTTTTGACACGATTATTTTATAATTTCAGGCCATACGTCTGATGTTGGATAATTTAGTGGGTTAAAGATTTCAAAATGATGAAAAGTTGCAGAAATCAAGATCATCATTTGGATTAGTTATATAACGATATTAGCTAATTTGTCTAAACAATATATTTTTATGTTTTAAGTTAATGTGATATTAATGCTTTTGATTAGTACTTCCTTTTGTTAGTTAAGTTTAATGAGATACATTATATTTTTTTGAATTAATATTAATATATTTTATTATTTGAGTCATATTATGTACGAATGTAGTATTTGTTATTAATTGTGGCTAAACTATCTATAATTGATATAAAATAAAATACCGCTAAAGATATTGACTTTTAACGGCAATTTAGTTAAACATATCAGCCATTAAGATGGAATCTAAAAGGACAAATTAAGATATTTTCAGAAGGGATACTATGACCATTTTAATTACCACAAAATAATTGCCATTAAAGTTGCGAAGGTTTATTGGCAATTATTTTTAATTTAGCGGCTATAAAAAATAGATGCTAAAGAAGTATAATTAGCCGCTTGGATTGGATTTAGTAGCCATTATAATTGCCATAAATAAGTACTTTAGCGGCGATTATTTTGAATGTAGCGGCTATATTAATGGACACTAAAGAAGTATAAGTAGCCGCTTTGAATTGGATTTAGTAACCATTATAACTGCCGCAAATAATTACAGTTAAAGATAATAACTTTTAGCGGCAATAAAATATAAAAAATTACCAGCTATGTCCATTTAGAAGTTGCTCATTACAAAAATTGGCCAATTGATAAAATATTACTAATATTAGCCAAAATGGCCAATTAGCTATTTGTAGCAAAAATATATCAAATTTTTACTTTCTTTTGAGTGGGTGCTATTAGAATAGATTGGGTATATCTTAAGGAGCTTGAATCTCAATTTTGGAATTATTTGGTGAAGTTTTGAGGTGGTTTGAATTGAAAATTCGAAGTAAAAACTGAATATGAAAAAAATGATATGTGCACACTGTGTATCACATGTATATCATATTTGTATCGATTGTGTATCACATGTATATCCATGTATATCTGTGTGTGAGATACATGCGTGATACATGTGTCACAAAAGAATTTTTTGACATCGATTTAATTATAAATTTTGATACAAAACCAGTCCAAATCACTTCCAATCTTCCTCAAATTTTGTATATTGGCTTATCTATATATTTTCAATGAATTTCGACTGTACTCATTAAAACAATTCCTTGTTTGTTTCGATTTTTAGAATATTGGATAGAGGTTGGTAAGTTGAAACTTATATGGGATATTTCTGTAAGTCTCCCTAAAATGTACCGTTTACCAGTCTTTGCGAGAATAGCCACTAAAGGCTTTACCGATCCCGATTTCAGCGGCAAAAGGTTAATGGCCGGTAAAAGATATAACGGCTATTATTATTGCCGCTAAAGATATTTTATATTGCCGCTAAAGGTCTTATTTGTAGTAGTGACTACCCTTTGTGGGAAAGTGAATGGAAAAAGGAAAGAGCTGAATGAAGGAAAAGGAAAAAGGAACAGGTTCAACCCAAAAAAAGCAATAACAAAGTTTCAATAAAAGCTATGGCCGTTGCTTGGGGAGACAGCTCAAATAAAACCTCAGATGATGACGAACGAGAACTTATCGCCATTGGAGAATCTGATGACTGTTGATAGCCAATTTTTCCCTATATATATTTTTCACCCAAAATATTTTCATAATAGTATATGAATGCATATATAGGGATGCCTGGAAATTTTAGTATTCTTATTTAATTATTAGGATTTTTTAAAATCAATTTACCGCCTATTCAAGGCTCGTCTACATATTACCCTCCCCAGACCCCACTTTGTGTGACTATAATGGGTAGTAGTAGTTGTTGTTGTTGTAATTTACCGCCATTTTTGATAGTATAAGGGCCAAAATTATCTCCAAATTATTATTTTTAGCGAATCACGTGCTTCAATCTCATATTTACCACAAGATATAACTTACATAATTTTTGCACGTTTTTACAAATTTATTTGGAATTTTTAAAGCTAAATTATGGCCTATTTTTGCAATTAACTATGTTTCATAGTTATAAAATTATTTCTAATATTTTTAGATTAATATTTATATGCTATTAATTAGCTATGTGCTTTCTATTTTGCTTTTTAAACTATTTTATAAAATAAATTGGGAAAATTGGCTATTTAAAAGTTAGCCAGATTTTGTTTAAATTATGGCCTAAATTGAGCCCCTATATCAGCCAATTTTGGAACCCAATTATACGAACCACTTTGCTAAATAACCCGACCCAATACCCGACCCAGCCTAGATTTGATCTGAGCCGTTGATCAAACGAGATCAACGGCCCATATTTAATTCCCATAATTAAAACCTAACTACCCATATCCCTCACCTTCATTTGCAAGAGACCGGTCTTTATCTCTAAACCTTCGTCTCCTCCTTCTCTCTAGAATCTTCTGAGTCTCTCTCTCTTCTCTGGGGTTGATTATGTTGGAGTTTGGTGCAGTAAGAACCGAACTCCTATTTGCAACCATTGTCTGATTATTTTCTTTAATATGTTGTCTATGTGTGAGTAGTCACTTACTTATCTATTCCCTTCCCCTTTCCACTTGTTTGTGTGATTCTATGGTCAGTTCTAAAATGATTTTAAAGGAACTCTTTCAACTTTTTTAATCATTGTTTCCTCAAACTCCCTACAAATCTTTTTTTCTTAAACTGACTGTTTCAAACTCTCTCAATTCTGTCATATGTTCATTATTCTTAGAACATTAGGTTCTGCTCCCTTAGTGTAAGCATTGCCTTGGGAGCCCTTGAACATCAATTGAACTTTGATGCACAAGGCTGGCACTTCCACACTTGCACTTGTCAAACAATGACATTTTGGGTGCTTGGTATTGGCCAGGGGTTCAAACGAACCCTTAGGGGACTTTGTCGCACCCAAGCCTTGGTAATGGTTGTGAAACTTGGAAGGAGTGAGGTTGGAGATGCTTGGCCTGGCTGAAGGCTCTCTATAGAGTAACTTCTTATTTTCTTTTATCACTATTCTAGTTTAATTATTTGAGCTGTAATAATTTGTAAAGAGCAGTGGGGGTTATAGAGAATTGGGAGGGTTGTGCATGTTCAATTAAGGGAATGGGTAGAAAACATGTCTATAGGCCTTTATTTACCTATTTGTGCAATATATACCACGCTTTAGGAGATGCATCTTCACACATAGAAATCATGTTCTTAGGCTTCTCACTTTCAGTATGTTATTATGTATATTCTCTTAACCATGACTAATTAATAATCAACAAAATCATTAACCTCATATTTAGATACCATATTCATAGGACCTTTTGTGCATTAGATACCATGCCTCTAGGACTTTTACTTGCAATCGTCAAGTACTTCCTTAATCTGGGTTAAAAATTGGTTAGCAACTCTCTCTTTAAAATTGTAAGCAAATGTGCATGCTCACCATTCGCTAATAATGCCTAGGAAAGCCGTAGGCTGGATAAAATGGGCTAAACACCTCTAAGTTATGTTCGAATTAATCTGCCTCTGATTGAACTCGTCTATTTCTGAAGCTGTCAGATTTTTATAAATTTCTGCCCTATTTTTCTTTAAAATTACTTATGGAAGAGATTTCTACTTTGTCCAGAACTGGACTACTATTTTTCAAATAATATATGCAAATGCTCTTACTGTATTTTCTCAGCACTGGGCTACTATTTTTCAAGCTATATGAATATTGTGATTTTCAAAGGTTCAAAACCTGACATGTTTTCTTTACACTTCTGCAATCTCTTAAAATACTCTCATATTTGTTCTTCCATTCTGCTTGTCCGAAAACTGTGTTCCACAAATATTTTTTAACAGTTTTGTATATTTCCGAAACTGCTACTGCCTCTCTGAAAAGTTGTGAACTCTTTCTCTTGTGTTACTTTTCTGAAAAACCTCCAAACTTCTGTTTTAAATCTATACTCCAGTTTTCGAAAGATTCTTCCTTCCTTAGACCTTAAATGTGTTTGAGTCGTGCTAATTAAGTGGTCATCTATACAGGGATATATGAGCCTTTCACATGTTTATATGATTCCCCTTATGTGCAAGTCCTTTTTTTTGAGTGTCGCCTAACATTTTGACCTTTGAACCTAGGGGGTCAGCCTAGTTCTCAGCATATAGGAATAGTGATCCTGAATGCCCTCTAGGGTCTGCAGAATGGGATGGGTAATAGCACGCAATAAGTATTCATGACCAATCCACACACTTAAATGACCTCAACGGGTGGGAAGGGTAGACCATGGAGATGATAACGATGCGATAATATCATAAAGCGACCCCTCTTTGGGAATATGTGCGAGATGTTGTATCAAATGATCCATATTATATTTAAACCTAGGACCCTCTTACCTTTTACTTTTGTTTAAATATTTTCTCGAAAGTTTCTCTTTCACTTGTGCTATTCCTTTTTTTCAAATTTTCCCACTAGTTTTATATTCCTTATATGCATATTTGCTTGTTTATTTCTATGCTTCTTAAAGTCACATCTAAGCAAGGCCGGGAACCACACTAGTGGATCTTTAGTGGTGCCTAACACCTTCCCCTTGAGATGATTTCAAGCCCTTACCCGATTTCTGGTTTTCTTTCAAAATCTTCTTTTTCTCAAAGTGTCCTGATGCACTATAATCATTAGGTGGCGACTCTTCAAACTCCGTAACTCAATTCCCAAATGGGAATAAAGATTTGTTTTTTCCATAATATCGTAAACCCGATTTTGCCTTTTAGGGGGTTTGAAAAGGGGGCGTCAACAGCATGGCGACTCAGCTGGGGAATTTTCTTTAAGGCTATTACCATTACTTGCTTTTGTGACTTTATTTGTTTACTTTAATCGCATTTATTTCCTATTTTAGTTATTTCATCACAATTACTAACTTGACTCTTCGTGTTTTTCTTTCCTTTTAATTTCTGCCTTTATTACAATTTAGTTGTAATTTTCGAGCATCTATTGTAATCATTTATCTTATGAACGTGAAAATACGTGTAACATGTTTCATTATTGTAATTGCATTTCTCAACATCATATTCCACTTGTGACAAAATAAATCCTACAGCAACGCTTACAATTAGTGGTTGCGCCCTTCCAATATTATAAACCCCCTAAATGTGGCAAAGGCATACTTGCGGTAAAACTAGTCGATCAACGGTGTAGTCGACGGTTCCGTGTCTTTCCCTCTTGGATTGTCCGCTCAAGGATACCTTGTCTAGGAATTCAAAAGTAGAAACCTTATTATGTTATATTGTTCATGCATCATGGTCGACCCTAGCCGAGTCAATTATGTTGTCCGCATAATGACTCATTAAGATAGCCTAAACCAAAGTCCATCGGGTTTCCTGAAACCCAAACGGACATTCATGTTATGTGCATTGATTTGGAAAAATAAATGCCTTTTGCTAATTATTGATTTAAATAGTCGAGTCTAGTGCGGTTAAGGGTCTAACACTTTGTTTTGCAGAAATGAGGCACAAGGTCCCCAGATTAGGTATGGTATCCAACATCCACACAAGGTTGCTAAGCTGGTGGGAAGATCTTCATAGCAGTGATCAAACCGTCATCCGTAAGCACTTAGGAAATTTTCCCTCGCTTTTGGAAATCCAACCCAACAACAAAATCATTGAGGCTGCCACTTTGTTTTGGGATATCTATCAGTGTTCCATTTCGGGGATTTGGAGATGACCCCTTTGCTAGAAGAAATAGGGGGCCTAGCTGGCATCCCTTGGGAAACGACGGGTTTACTCATGCTGGAGAATCGCAAAAGTTGAGGTTTTCTTAAAATGATGGGACTCAAGAAAAATCACACCCTTTCTTGCTTGAAGGACTCTTACATATCATTCGGCTTCCTATATGAGAGATACGACCACAGTAAGTCATATTGCACCTACATGGATAAATTCTCCCTCACCTCTTTGGGGAACATACATAGAAGGGTGTTTGTGTTCATGTTTTGCTTCTAGGGCATGGTAGTTTTCCCTATGAAGAAGGCTAGGATCCACACTAGACTAGCCATGGTTACTAAGACTTTGATGGAAGGAATCGACGAGCAATCATTCAGCCTAGTACCTATGATCCTCGCGGATATCTATCAAGCCTTGGGGGAGTGTCAGCAAGGGGCTCCACATTTCGAGGGTTGTAACTTACTACTTCAACTATGGCTCCTGGAACACCTTCAGAAAGACGATTACAGATAGGACATCATACGCAGATATTGGGATGACCATATCGCTTTTCATCATACAAAGGGAATGAACTTCATGCTCAATATGTTCGCTTAACCAGAGGACACCACTGGATGGGTAGAGTTATTCGAAAATCTGAAAAAAGAGCAAATTCAATGGATGTTAGAGTGGTTCCCGATAGGGGAGTTCATTGTCTGTTCCCGAAATGCACAATTTCTCATACTCATTGGCCTGAGGGGAACTCATCCCCATGTCCCCCTCCGAGTAATGAGGCAATCCAGAATGAAACAAGTCATACCCAGGATAGAAAAAATAAGTCACTTCAAGGCTGACTTTCAAAATGATGATAGCCCGCATAGGTGTCATGCTAAGCATATGTGGCACTGCAAGCTCGTTCTAGTGAAAGATTCTATCGAACAGACAGGTATCATGCCGGGTGTGTACTGCACTACGCAGGTTGGTTAGAAGATGATCACATTGGTTTAGGTCCCCCAGGGTTCACCCATGGTCACAGAATTATTGACGAGAAAGCTGAAGCGCAAGTCAAATACAATCAACTGAGCAAGAGGACGAGAGAATGCGAGAATGAACATCGGGAAATACAGGAAGCCCAGGAGAAGCTAATCAATGAGTGGAAGGATATGGTTGTCAATGCCAACAACCGTCTGGGGTATCTAGAGTAGGGTTTGGTAGAATTGGAGGGAAAGTTCTTGTAAAGGATCGAAGACCGTCAGAATGCTGAGGGAAACGCAGGCGGACATTTGGCTCGAGCCTACTACTATTAAAAATGCGCGAGTTGATACAGCTGTACGAGGGAGGAAATAATACCGCATCTGAAGGTCCTTCTGGGACCAAGTAGTTAGGAGTCTTTTCTTTTGCTTTAATGATATAATAAGGCCAATGGCCATTAGTGATATTTTATTTATTTAGTGTCGTTCAGGGATTCGTCTTATTCTTATCAATAAAATAAGGCATTTAGCATTATAAGTTCTCCAACTTTTATTTGTCACTAGGCCTACCTCAGGCACAACGAGGCACCCAAATTAGGAAACGATTTATGTTCCCGCACAATGTATTTAAATATCGCAATATTATTTATCAGAATTCGCACAACTTTTTTCCTTTTTTGTTTTTTCTTTTATTTTTATTTCCTTCCCTAAAGGTTAGTTCGTGCATTCTGGCACCATCAGCATATCCATAGGATCAAAGGGTCCTTCTCCCCCTCTGAGTCCTCCCAGAAACAGGAGCAAGTACAAAAAGGAAGATGCCAATGCTAGAAAGGAAGTCGGAGAAGCTTCAATCACCAAAGAAAATGCTGCTCATCTTGAGTAAACCTTGCTAAGGTTTCGAGAAGAGTTGGAACAAGTCCGGAACTTGTCAAGTCTGTCAATTACTCTTGCTGCTGCTAATGCCAACAGATCACCACCGCTGCCACAGCCTGCTCCGACCCAAGTCCGCAACATAGGCAACAATGCTCCATTGCTAACCCCAGAGTCCCACAATACCATAGATAACAAGAACGCTTCTGTCTTTGTGGATATTGTACCACATTACGGTCAGCCAATCACTAATGTAGCCGAGTCGGACGATAAAGGTTCCCTTATTCAGAGTTTGGCCACTGAGACTAAGAAGTTGACAAACCGGGTTCAGGGTTTCGAAGGTAACAAGGGTGTTAAAGGGTTGAATTACGAAGATCTCTGTGTTCAACCAGATGTAGAGCTCTCGGAAGGGTACAAACCTCCCAAGTTTGAATTGTTTGACAGTATCGGGGATCCCAGGATTCACTTGAGGATGTATTGTGACAAGCTAGTAGGAGTTGCTAGGGATGAAAAGATCCATATGAAGTTATTTATGAGGAGTTTAAAGTGATGCCTTATCCTGGTATATTAGCCAGGATGCTAAGAAATGGACTAGCTGGGTAAGCATGGCATCGAATTTCATGGATCGATTCAGGTTCAACACTGAGAACGCATCAGATGTGTTCTATATCCAGAATCTTAAGAAGAAGCCCACAGAGACCTTTCGTGAGTATGCTGCTCGTTGGACGTCGGAAGCTACTAAGGTCAGACCGGCCTTGGAATAAGAACAAATGAACAGATTCTTTGCCCTTGCTCAAAATCCACAGTACTATGAAAGATTGATGCTAATTGAGGGTCAAAAGTTCTCCAATATCATAAAATTAAGAGAAAGGATTGAAGAAGACACCATGAACGGTATGGTCACTAACCTCGAGACATTGCAAGCCACCAACAAGGCTCTACAGTATGGTGGCTCGACAAAGAAGAAGGATGTAAATTTCGTAATGGCTATGCAAAGAAAACATTGTCCCATGAAGTACCAAACCTATCCCTCAGCTCCACTCACATATCAGCCTACCCCAAATTACCAAGCACCACCACCCACTTACCAAATTCCGCCCCCTGCTTACCAATCACCTCCACCACCCACATATCAACCCGCCTCACCCAGATATTCCCAATCTGTTCCCGTATACCAAGCATATAACTCCCAAACTTCTCACAATACATCACCGCATACTTGCCAAAATTTCACTTAACCTAGACCAAGCTTCGACCGCAAACCTCCTAGACAGTACACAGCCATAGCCAAGACAATTGACCAATTGTATGAGAAACTCAAAGTGGCAGGTTACGTTACCCCTATCACAGTCGTAACTCCAAAACATCCTTCCCAATGGATCAACCCAAACAAGACATGGCATACCATTCCGGGATGAAGGGCCATACAATTGACGAGTGTCTATCATTAAAAGACAAGATTCAAAATCTGATTGATAACAAGATTATTATAGCAAAGGAGCCAGCTCCTAATGTCCACAACAACTCCCTGACTGACCACAAGGGTGTAGGCATCCACATGATTGAGATCGAAGATGATTGGGACCCGAAGGGGTCAATCGTTGATAACTGAAGAAGATGAGCCTAAAAAGCCAACGGTTACTCTCAATCCCATTGTCGTCCAGATTTAGCCCTCTGAGGGTGACGTGGTAAATGTATCTGTGCCACTCGAGTTGTAAGTACCTTCTGCAAAGATGCCAAAACCAATTGAGGTTGAGTTCGGAGTTCCAAAAGCACCTAAACCATTGAAGTTGTTATGTTTCCTCCCAATGGACCTATTCTAGTCTCCATGACAGACATGACCCCGTTCCAAACAAATGCCATACGTTGGGATTACCAACCAAGGCGAGAAGGAAAGGAAAGACACGCATTGGAAAAGCAACTGCTGCACAGGGCATGACTAGAACAGGAAGGGTATACACGCCAGAACATCTAGCTGAGTCCAGCAAGCAGGATTCTGGGCGAGCTGTTGAAATTGGACCCGATGACCTATGGAGAAAGGTAACGGCCAAGGAGTACTCGGTCATTGAAAAGCTGAACAAGACACCGGCGTAGATTTCTATTCTGGCCCTCCAACAAAGCTCTGAGGCACATAAAAATGCCTTGATGAATATACTACGTGAAGCCTATATTCCCAAAAAAATAACGGGAGGCGAAATGGCAAACATGGTGGTACAGAAACTGGAAAGCCATAAGATCACCTTCCACGAAGATGAATTACCACCGGAAAGGATTGGTCACAACAAAGCGTTGCACGTCACTGCACAATGCGAAAATCACTTTATTACCAGGATTCTAGTCAACGAGAGATCAAGCCTCAACATTTGTCCATTGGTCACTCTCAGGACATTAGGCAAAGGATTGCACGACATCAGAGATTGGGCTATCAGTGTTAAATCTTTTTATGGATATCAGAGGTCCACCATTAGGGAAATTAGCTTATGCATGCAGAGGGCCCACCTGGTTCGACGTTGAGTTCCAAGTCATTGATGTACCAGCGTCCTATAATTTTTTGCTAGGATGACTCTGGATCCATGCTCCTGGGACCGTGGCATCAACATTGCATCAAGCTGTGAAATTTGTGTGGAATCATCAGGAAGTAATCATTCATGGCGATAGTAGTAACCCCATATACAGTCGCCAGTCCATCCCGATGATCGGAGGAAGAACGAGAATAGGTGGAGAAACATACCATCACATCGAGCAGGTCAATTCCATAGACAAGGATAAGTGGCGGGATAGAAAAATCGAGAGAATTTTGAATTGGAGCGGATACGAGCCCGGAAAGGGTCTTGGAAAGAATCTCCAGGGTATCACCAAGCCCATCCAGTTGAGGAAGCATGGAACCACTTTTGGTCTAGGTTATGAATACCCTTGGGAGGATTTCCAACACTGGCCACCACGATGGCGCAGTCCCTACTACCCACTGGAGCACCCTCTACCCCAGTTAGAGCACACCTTTCAACCCGCTGATGTCACATCAGAGGAAGATGAGATGCTGACAGCGATGAAGAACCTGTTTCTGGAGGATGATATGGATTGTTGTGTTATCTTCAAGGAGAATGGGAGGAAGGTCCTTCCATTCAAATTGTGAACCAGGGAGAAAGCCTCACCAATTAGTCAATCAAGACCATCAGTGCCCGTAGAGCCTCGGGTAGCAAGGCTAAACGACACCCATGCATCGCACATTACTTTTAGTTGATTTTACTTTTCAGCATTGTCTTTACTTTTGAAAAGAGCTCCGATGTTTCAGAAAAATTATGAATTTAATCAAAAGAATTTTCCAAGTTTATCTTTATATTTCGCTCTCATTTATTTTATCTAACATTTACTTTATTTTACACAGCATTACTATTACATATCTTGATGATGAACCAATGACTATAACGTGCAATGAGACAATGCGACAAAGGGACGTAGATTCAGAAGAGGACGAAATACTAGAAGAGGTTGTTAAAGAAGTCAAAAATTTTGAGAACAGACCTATGTCCAATTTAGACGGAACTGAGGTCATCAATCTGGGAGATGCAAAAAATGTCAAGGAAACACGAATTAGTGTACACTTGTCACCATCAGAAAAGGAAGAATACACAGAATGTTTGAAAGAGTATGAGGAAACATTCGGGTGGTCGTATGATGATATGACCGGCCTCAGCACGTCTATCGTTGCTCACAATCTGACAACAGATCCTACATGTCCGCCGGTCAAGCAGAAACTTAGAAAATTCAAGCCAGATATGAGTTTGAAAATCAAAGAAGAGGTCACCAAGCAGGTCAAAGCCAGGGTTCTCAGAGTAGTGGAGTATCCAGCGTGGTTAGCCAATGTTGTGGCTGTGCCAAAGAAGGATGGGAAGATTAGAGTCTGTGTCGACTACTGGGATCTCAACCGGGCCAGTCCTAAAGACGACTTTCCTTTGCCAAATATACATATATTGATCGACAACTACGCCAAGCATGAGCTGTAGTCGTTCGTCGATTGGTTTGCTGGGTACCATCAGATATGGATGGAAGAAGAGGATGCACACAAAACGGCATTCATCACGGTTTGGGGAATGTATTGTTATAGAATGATGCCTTTCAGTTTGAAGAATGCTGGTGCTACTTACATGAGAGTCATGACCACAATCTTTAATGATATGATACTCAAGGAGATCGAGGTATACGTGGACAACGCCATCATTAAATCCAGAAAAGTTGCAGTTCACATGGAAGATTTGAGATAATTCTTCAAAAGACTGAGGAGATACAACCTGAGACTGAACCCCGCCATATGTGCATTCGGGGTCCCGGCCAGAAAACTATTGGGTTTCATTGTGAGTCGCTGAGGAATAGAACTGGATCCGTCAAAGTCAAAGACATTCAAGAGTTGCCACCGCCAAAGAACAAGAAAGATGTAATAAGTTTTCTGGGAGACTCAACTATATCAACCGATTCATAGCTCAGCCCACTGTCATTTGTGAACCCATCCTCAAGATGCTAAAGAAAGATGCCGCCACTAAATGGACTGATGATTGTCAAAAGGCTTTCGACAGGATCAAGGAATACTTGTCAACGCCACCAGTCCTAGTTCTTCCTGAGCCGGGGATACCTCTATTGCTTTATCTTGCAGTATTGGATGGGGCATTTGGTTTTTTGGGACAACATGAAAAAACAGGAAGGAAGGAGCGGGCCATCTACTACCTCAACAAGAAGTTTACCCCTTACGAGGCTCGGTATTCCTTATTAGAGTGCATTTGTTGTGCTTTAACTTGGGTAGCTCAGAAATTAAGGCATTATTTCTGAGATTACACCACTCATCTCATATCCAGGATGGATCCATTGAACTATATTATACATAAGCCTAGGCCCATGCCTACTGGCAACCTCGCCAAGGGGCAGATTTTATTAAGTGAATTTGACATCATTTATGATCTGCCAAGGCCAAAGGACAAGCCTTGGTAGATCACCTTGCCGAGAATCCTAAAGACATACTTTCCTGATGAAGAGATAGCCTTCATAGGAGAAGATATTGCAGAATCCTATGACGGTTGGAGGATGTTTTTCGACGAAGCCGCAAACTTCAAAGGAGTGGGTATAGGAGCGGTTTTGGTATCAGAAACTAGTCAGCATTACCCAGTGTTCGCCGATGCTTTAGCCACTTTATCATCCATGATCCAGCATCTGGATACAAATTTTATTGATCCCATTCCGATCAAGATTCACAACCAGCCAGCTTATTATGCTCACATCGAGGAAGAAGCCGACGGGAAACTGGGAATACTTGACAACAGGAATGTACCCAAAGCTTGCCAATGCAACTCAGAAACGAACACTTTGGACATTTTCCAATAATTTCTTTCACAGCGGAGGAATCCTGTATAGGAGGACTCCTGATTTGGGACTATTAAGTTGTGTCGAGGCAAAAGAAGCAACCAGACTATTGGAAGAAGTGCACGCAGGGACTTGTGGACCACATATGAATGGTTTTGTTTTCGCAAAGAAGATACTTCGAGCAGGTTATTTTTAGATGACTATGGAGACGGACTGCATTCAGTACATCCGAAAATGCCATCGATGCCAGGTGCATGCAGATATGATAAACGTACCTCCAAATAAGCTTATTACAAAAAGCTCACCATGTACCTTCGCCGCTTGGGGTATGAACATCATTGGACCAATTGAGCCAGCAGCGTCAAATGGGCTTAGGTTCATCCTAGTGGCAATCGATTACTTTACCAAATGGGTTGAAGCAGCATCATACAAGGCAGTCAAAAAGAAGGTAGTTGTAAAATTCATCCGAGATTGTATGGTTTGTTGGTTCGGGGTTCCAAAATCAATCATCACCAACAACGCATCTAACCTTAACAATGACCTAATGAAAGAAATGTGTGACACATTCGAGATCAGACATAAGAACTTTACGGCTTACTGACCTCAGATGAATGGAGCTGTAGAAGCAACCAATAAGAACATCAAGAAGATACTAAGGAAAATGATAGAAAAGCACAAGCAGTGGCATGAGAAATTGTAGTTCGCTTTATTGGGTTACCGCACCATGGTCTGCACATCAACCGGGGGCCACTTCTTACATGCTGGTTTATGGAACAGAGGCGTTCACTCCCGCTGAAGTACAAATTCCATCCTTAAGGGTCATACAAGAAGCAGAATTAGATGATGCAGATGGGTTAAAAGTCTCCAAGCAGTTAGCCCTCATCGATGGAAGAGAATGAATGTTGTCTGTCACAGTCAATTATATCAGAACAGAATGTCCAGAGCCTTCAACATGAGAGTTCGACCAAGGAAGTTTACAACCGGGGCAGCTGGTGTTGAAGAAGATATTTCCACATCAAGATGAGGCCAAAGGAAATTCTCTCCCAACTGGCAGGGTCACTACATGGTCCATCGGGTTCTGACTGGAGCAGCTCTCATTCTCGTAGAAATGGACAGAGAAATTTGGCCGAAGCCTATCAACTCAGACGCAGTGAAGAGATACTACATTTGATCATTGTGCTTTCCTTTATGATGTAATTTGAACTACGCCTGACCTGATTCCCATTTAAGAGGGGATACGTAGGCAGCCCTATGGGTTCGGTCGTATTTTAATAAAAAATCCATTTTCCTCCGCTATTGGAACTAGGCAAAATTTGAAGAGGACCCTCAAAATTCCGAAGTAAGTTTTTCAGTCTCTTCTTCAGCGCCAACCCAGTAAATTAGGGTAGAATTTTGAGGAGGACCCTCAAAATCTGGAACTGTTTTGCGTTTGGTTAATCTGCACATCTACCAGTAGCACCAGCCCAGTAAACTAGGGCAGAATTTTGAGGAGGAACCTCAAAATTCCGGAGCAAACGAGGTCACCATGTCTTGAACCACGGTGCAGTTGTTATTTCATCATAAAACAAAATTATTCTTCTCTTTACTAAATATATATACACATTTGCATCATGTTTTTCAAATTTTGCATAAAATCATTTAGATCTCTAGCATTTAGCAATGCTACCCCGATTGGCACAGGGCGTCCCGAGTCGAGGGACACGAACTAACCTTCCCCTTTGCAGAACTCATTATTGTTCTTTGGATGCAGGAATTCGGGACACGAGTTAAAATGCATTTACTCTACCGAGTCGGAAACTCCCACTCACTGCAAAAGGGCTTACTATCTACATCGGACATTTCCCAGTAGTCAGTACATCGCAATCATGTACCAGCGAAGAAAATCGCTTATATCTTCTCCTTTACACTTTTGCATTGCATAAGGCTATTCTCTGCCTTTCGAGGTTAAGCTCTACCTCTATCTTGCATAAGGCTATCTTCTGCCTTTCAAGACTAAGCCATGTCTCCATCCTACATTGCTTAAGGCTATTCTCTGCCTTCTGAGGTTAAGCCCTACCTCCATCTTACATAAGGCTATCTTCTGCCTTTCGAGACTAAGCTATGTCTCCATTCGCATTCTGCATAAGGCTATTCTCTGCCTTCCAAAGTTAAGCCCTACCTCCATCTTGCATAAGGCTATCTTCTACCTTTCGAGACTAAGCTCTGTCTCCATTTACATCCTGCATAACGATAATCTCTGCCTTCCGAGGTTAAGCTCTACCTCCATATTGCATAAGGCCGTTATTTGCCTTCCGAGACTAAGCTCTGTCTCCATCTGCATCTTGCATAAGGCTATATCTGCCTTCCGATGTTAAACTCTACCTCCAAATTGCATAAGACTCTTATCTACCTTTCGAGACTAAGCATTGCCACCATCCTGCATGGCTGAAATATCGCCGCTCTATTTTTTCGACTGGCTGAAAAATCCCCACCTGCATTTGAAATTCTCATCTGGCTAAAATATCGACATATGTTTTTAAAATTCTCACTCTGGCTGAAAGATCGCCACCATTTGCACTCATTTGCCTGAGGATTGCCACCTTCTCATGGGCTGAAAGATCGCCAATTTGTTCAAAGGCGTCATAGTTCGAAGGCACCATCCGCATAGCCCAAGAACATCATTTCATGGCCTTCAAACCCTTACTTTTATGCTTTTCATGGCCCAGGACATTATAGTCTCAGGAAATCATCCTAACCGTCCAAGGACAAACATTCATGGTCCAATGGGAACTTACATCATGTTTAAATTACGCAATATATATGCGCATTGCCCATTTGCAGGTGCTCCGGTTAACTCACGACCGTCTCAGCAGGGGCAACCCCGCTCCAGTTCTCCGCAGTTCATCCAACCTAGAAATCCATTTCGAATCTAACCATCGCGTCTGTTATCCCAAACCTCCATCAGTATATTCCGTCAATTGTTCCTGAACTACATATGACCTGATTCCTATAAAACCAGGGATATGTAGGCAGCTCAGAAATCGGAGCGCGGTCAAAATTCTCTTATAATCGCAATTCCGGTCAAAATTCGCCATCTTATCTTTGCCCGGCAATTCTTTCATCCTCCTCGAGTAAAGAGGGGCAGCTGTTGATACCCAATTTTCCCTATATATATTTTTCACCCAAAATAATTTCAAAATAGTATATGTATGCATATATAAGCATGCCTCGAAATTTTGGTAATTTTCTTAAATTTTTAGGATTTTGTAAAACCAATTTACCTCCTATTTTTGATAGTATGAGAGCCAAAATTATCTCCAAATTATTAATTTTAGCAAATCGTGTGCTTCACTCTCATATTTACCACAAGATATAACTTACGTAATTTTTGCACATTTTTACAAATTTATTTGAAATTTTTTAAGCTAATTGCATGAAATTGCAATTATGGCCTACTTTTGCAATTAACTATGTTTCATAGTAATAAAATTATTTATAATATTTTTAGATTAATATTTATATGCTATCAATTATCTATGTGCTTTCTATTTTGCTTTTAAACTATTTTAACTATTTAATAAAATAAATTGGGAAAATTGGCTATTTAAAAGTTAGCCAGATTTTGTTTAAATTATGGCCTAAATTGAGCCCCTATATCATCCAATTTAGGAACCCAATTATACGATCCACATTGCAAAATAACCCGACCCAATACCTGACCCAGCGTAGATTTGATCTGAGCCGTTGATCAAACGAGATCAACGACCCATATTTAATTCCCATAATTAAAACCTAACTACCCATATCCCTCACCCTCATTTGCAAGAGACCAGTCTCTCTCTCTAAACCTTCGTCTCCTCCTTCTCTCTAGAATCTTCTGAGTCTCTCTCTCTTCTCTGATAGCCTTCATCGCCGTTCCAGCCACCTCCACCCTCACTTCCTCTGACCATCAGTCGCCATGGAACCTTGTCTCGTTGCTTATCTCTGAGCCTTGAAGTGCCAGAGACTTCCACCATGAAAGGCGGTCCCTGGAAACCTTGCTTGGCTTATCTCCGACCTTCTCTCCGGTGGTTTTTTGCACAATAATACTCTATATGACGTTATGGATAAGTTTCACGGCCAGGCTCCTCATTTCCCTTATTTGTTTCCAAACCCAAAATTTTCTCGAATCTCTTTAATCCGAGTTCTTTTAAAACATGATTTTTAGTTTAATCTTTATTTTCTACTCTATTTCTCACTCAGTATCTCTGATTATTCAAGTTTTCCGACAATTTTTTCTTTTTTCAAAATTAGGGTTTTTGCCCTTTTTCAAAGTCGCTATATCATCCGCTTTTCTTGAGTATTATGTGGTTGTTTGTTCTTGTTCGTGTTACGAGTTTGTTTGTTTCTTTGTTAATCCGATTTCCATGCTTTAATTCCTTGCTAGGGTTCCGACCATTTACTGCTTCCATGCTTTCTTACCTAGGGTTCACTAATTTTCATGTCTATTGTGCTTTATTGGTCCAATTGATCATCATTCATGCAATATTTTACTAATTCTATGCATCTCTTTGAATCGCTAATTTGTATGAGTTTTCCTTAAAGGTTCCTACTCCGATTTTGAATTATTTCCTTACTTGTGAGATTGCTCTCTATACTTGTTTTTGTCCGTGATTCTTTGACTAACTTTTGAAGCTAATTGGTACTTTCTTACCATATTTGTGCATGAACAGGCTTTCAAATCTTTAGCATATATTTTCCTTACTTAAACTATTATGTATCTAACCCCTACTGCATATTATATGCTTGTTGTTTTCACTAAGGTAAACACAACAGTTAATTGATTCTTTTCCTTTTTGAAAATCAGTGTTTGTTACTGTTTGTCTTTGACTCCTAACTTAAATGGGAGTCCTGATCCTAATTGGATTTTGATTGACTGGTTCCTTAATTAATGATTGCTGCCTATTTGTACACTAGTTTCTAGTACTATAAGTACCCTCCTCCATTCTCTTTGAAAGACACCAACACACACTGCATATCTCTCACAATTTCAACTCTCTGAATTCTCTCTTTCTCTGCTATTTCTATACCTTCTCATTCTCTTATTTTACCACTCAATCGGTTGAAAGCCATGATTGAATAGCCTGGGTTGAAACTTCTACATTACTGGGTTCTATTGCTTTGTTTACTTAGGTTTGCTGCTACTGATATTCTCACACTGCTGCTGCACACTATTATTCTCTCCGCTGCTCACACTCTCTGCTCACCTTGTTCCTTTATGCACTATTGCTCACTGCTATTGTGTTGTACTGCCTGCAACTAGTATGTCACCCATTTAAGATATAGTTTCCAAAACAACATGTTTTTATTAGTTTTGCATTTCATATTGTTTCTTGTGTGCTTTTACTTATGGTTCTGTTGCTCTTTTTTCCAGTAGCATGTAATTATTAGCTTGCCTAGTTTGACTTAACATCTTCCCTACCCCTTCCCATGTCTTAATGTATGTTTTCTTCTTCCTTGTATGTATCCTGGTCTATTTGGCTACTTGGTTAGCCTGAAACCTCTTCCTGGGGTTGATTATGTTGGAGTTTGGTGCAGTAAGAACTGAACTCCTATTTGCAACCATTTTCTGATTATTTTTCTTTATTATGTTGTCTATGTGTGAGTAGTCACTTACTTATCTGTTCCCTTCCCCTTTCCCCTTGTTTGTGTGATGCTCTGGTCAGTTCTAAAATGATTTCAAAGGAACTCTTTCAACCTTTTTAATCATTGTTTCCTCAAACTGCCTCCTAAATCATTTTTTATTAAACTAACTGTTTCAAACTCTCTAAATTCTGTCACAAGTTCACTATTCTTAGAACATTAGATTATGCCCCCTTAGTGTAAGCACTGCCCTGAGAGCCCTTGAGCACCCATTGAACTTTGATGCACAAGGCTGGCACTTCAACACTTCCACTTGTCAAACAATGACATTTTGGGTGCTTGGTATTGGCCAGGGGTTCAAACGAACCCTTAGGGAACTTTGCTGCACCCAAGCCTTGGTAATGGCTGTGAAACTTGGAAGGAGTGATGTTTGAGATACTTGGCCTGGCTGAAGGCTCTCAATAGAGTAACTTCTTGTTTTCTTTTATCACTGTTGTAATTTAATTATTTGGGCTGTAATAATTTGTAAAGAACAATGGGGGTTATAGTGAATTGGGAGGGCTTTGCACGTTTAATTAAGGGAATGGGTAGAAAACATGTCTATAGGCCTTTTTTCACCTATTTATGCAATAGATAGCATGCTTTTGGACATGCATCTTCATACATAGAAATCATGTTCTTAGGCTTCTCACTTTCAGTATGTTATTTTGTACATTCTCATGACCATGACTAATTAATAATCAACAAAATCATTAACCTCACATTTAGATACAGTGCATTAGATATCATGCCTCTAGGTCTTTTATCTACAATCGTCAAGTACTTCGTTAATCTGGGTTAAAAATTTGTTAGCAACTCTTTCTTTAAAATTGGAAGCAAATGTGCATGCTCACCATTCGCTAATAACGCATAGGCAAGCCTTGGGCCGGATAAAATGGGCTAAATACCTCTAAGTCATGTTCGAATTAATCCGCCTCTGCCGAACTCGTCTGTTTCTGAAGCTGTCTCATTTTTATAAATTTCTTCCCTATTTTTCTTTAAAATTACTTATGCAAGAGATTTCTACTTTTTCAAGAACTGGACTACTATTTTTCAAACCATATATGCAAATGCTCATACTGTGTTTTCTCAGCACTGGGCTACTATGTTTCAATCTATCTGAATATTGTGATTTTCAAAGGTTCAAAACCTGACATGTTTTATTTACACTTTTGCAATCTCTTAAAATACTCTCATATTTGTTCTTCCATTCTGCTCGTCCGAATATTGTGTTCCACAAATATTTTTTAACACTTCTATAGATTTCCAAAACTGCTACTGCCTCTTTGAAAAGTTCTGAACGCTTTCTCTTGTGTTACTTTTCTGCAAAATCTCCAAACTTTTTGTTTTAAATCTATACTCCAGTTTTCGAAAGATTCTTCCTTCCTTAGACCTTAAATGTGTTTGAGTCGTGCTAATTATGTGTTCGTCTATACGGGGATATTTGAGCCTTTCTCATGCTTATATGATTCCCCTTATGTGCAAGTCCTATTTGTTCTTGTATGTCGCCTAGCATTTTGACCTTTGAACCTAGGGAGTCAGCCTAGTTCTCACCTTATAGGAATACTGATCCTATATGCCCTCTAGGATCTATAGTATGGGATGGGTAATAGCACACAATAAGTATTCGTGACCAATCCACACGCTTAAATGACCTCCACGGGTGGGAATGGTAGAACATGGAGATGATGACGATGCGATTATATTATAAAGCGACCCCTCTTTGGGAATATGTACGAGATATTGTATCGAATTATCCATATTTTATTTAAACCTAGGACCCTCTTACCTTTTACTTTGTTTAAATATTTTCTCGAAAGTTTCTCTTTCACTTGTGCTATTCCTTTTTTTCAAATTTTCCCACTAGTTTTAAATATTGTCCACTATTTTTATATTCCTCAGATGCATATTTGCTTGTTTATTTCTAGCTTCTTAAAGTCACATCTAAGCAAAGCCGAGAACCACACTAGTGGATCATAAGGGGTGCCTAACACCTTCCCCTCGAGATAATTTCAAGCCCTTACCCGAACTTTGGTTTTCTTTCAAAATCTTCTTTTTCCCAAAGTGTCCTAATGCACTATAATCATTAGGTGGCGACTCTTCAAATTCCGCAACCCAATTCCCAAACGGGAATAAAGACTTATTTGTCCACAATGTTGTAAACCCTATTTCGCCTTTTATGGGGTTTAAAAAAGGGGGCGTCGACAATGACGAAGCTGAGGTTAGTGTTTCTCATCTCAAAGACAAAATTAAATTTTTGTCTAAGAAAAGGTTATCTGAGTTGCTCTTAGAGTTAATTGATGAATCTGAGTATATAAATAATGAAAAGGAACAGTTGTCAAAATAGTGTGTAGTTTTAAAGCTAAGTGCAAAAAGCTAAAACTTAGAGCTAGTGAAACTGAAAATGAAAATGTTGTGTTGAAGAACCAGGTTCATGAAATTGATACAAGTGTCCTAAAACTTAGATCTAAAAATCTAAAACTTAAATTAGGAACAGGTAAAAAGATAGCTGATCACACACAACTCACTTTAGAAGAAAATATAGGAAAAATAAAAGATGAGTTGTACAAAGAGATGAGCGGGTAAGAAGACTAAAGGAGGATCTAAGAAAAGTCAAGCATGAGCTAGACAGAACTTGTAAATGAAACAGGTCCCCCGATGCACTTTCATGGCTACAAGAACATCATAGTAGCAACCGAAGAGGACTTAGCTTTGGGAACCTTGCACCTAAGTGGGATCCCAAAAGCAAGTATATTACGCTTCCTAAAAACAAGATTTGCACACATTATGGTAAAATAGGTCACTATAGAAGTGAATGCACTACAAAAGAAAAGGCAAGTCAAAAGAATAAAGAATTTGCTCAAGGAAAAATAAGCTACCAAGTTGGGCGAAAAAGAATTTGATTCGTCCTTTTTCCTATAGAAATGGACCCAACCTAGTTTAGGTTCCTAAGACTAACCCCTGATTTCTTTTTTCAGGTGCAAGTGAAGGGTACAACCAAATATGGTACATGGATAGTGGTTGTTCAAAGCATAACAGGAAGCAAGAACCAGTTCCTTTCACTTGAGGACCTTAAACGAGATAATCTCTCCTTCGAAAAAGGGAAGAAATGTGAGATCATTGGGGTTGGCGAGGTAGGTAAGAGTGACTCTCACTCTATTGAGAATGTCTACTTGATAGATAGACTGAAGTACAATCTAATAAGTGTATCACAATTGTGTAATAGAGGTAACATTTTTGCATTCACCTCTACAAATTCTTCATGATTAATATCATCACTGACAAGATAGTTTTTGATAGGATTGTATGCCCGTCACTAAAGGGGGGGGGGGTGAATAGTGCGGCACGAGAATATTGATAAATATTGCGGAATTAAAAATTGCAGGAGTAAAGTAAATGCGGTAATTAAAATAGTAAGGAAAGAACACACCGAATTTATCCTGGTTCACCACAACTTGTGGTTAGTCCAGTCCCCGAGAGACTCTCTCGAGATTCCACTAACTCCGTTAAGCTTACAGGTGCCTAACAAACCGTTAACACTTGCTCGTAGATGTACACTCTACAAGACTTCAACTTGCTCGAGGATACCGCACCTCAAGACTTCACCTTGCTCGTGGATACCGCACCACAAGACTTCACACACTAAGATTGAGGGCACTTAGCAAACCCGACAATCAATGAGAAGATATGGTCTTCTCAAACACCTTTCTCTTTTACAACAAGAACTCTCTCAAAAGAGTAGATAAAGAGATACAAGATTAGCTCTATGAACAACTTAAAGTTGTCTCTCAAATGGCTCAACAAAAGCTCTAAAATGATGCACAAATATGATCAATATGTATATGAATAATGAGAGGTGTTGTGTATTTCAATTCTGCTCAAAAGACCTCTATTTATAGGTGGCAGAAGTAGTATGTCTATTGCTTAATTGGCAATCAATTATGCTGATTTTATGCCAAGATAATCGATTATCAGATTTGGATAATCGATTATCAGCTTACCGTTACAAAATCGGAAGCTGATTTTATACAGGATAATCGATTATTGTGATATGCATAATCGATTATTTTGTTACAGCGTTCAAAAACTTGGCAACGGATACAAGATAATCGATTATGCACTTCTGATAATCGATTGTTTTGCTGTTTTGTAATTCCGGTTTACACTGTCTTAACATAATTGATTATCAAAATAAACATAATCGATTATTTCTGTTTAGCTTTGAAAGACATGTTTAAAATTCATTTTGGCTAAAATGAAAATGTTTGAAATCATTTTGTTTGAAGTATTTGAAATATGATTTGATAAAATGATTTTATGCATATTTATGATGACCTATGTTGAGCCAAAAGACGAGATAACTTTAAACGTTGCTCTTACATTTGTTCTACCTAACGACCTACGCCTTGGGTCTTCGGTCTTGAACTTTTGAGCTCGTCTTTGGCTTGTCTATGCAATTCCGTCATCAATATGCTTCTCGGAATTCAACATATATATTGTGGATTTTTCCATACTCTCAGATAATAATATCACTTGTTTAAGCGTGTTGGATAATGATCCCTTCCTTTTGCACAAAAAACTTGGACATGCCAGTCTAAGTCAACTCAACAAACTAGTCTTCAAGAACTTAGTGATAGGACTGCCTAATATTAAATTCAAGGAAGATTAATTTTGTGAGGCTTGTGCAAGAAAATGGCAAGCACCACCAGAATAATGGAACTTGTCATTATGGATCTTTGTGGACCAATGAGAACATTGAGCAGATGTGGTAAGAGATATGTTATGCTTGGACACTGTTTCTGACATCTAAAGATGAATCATTTGACATATTCACTTCTTTTGTTAGAAAACTCATAAACAACTAGGTAATTAACTTGCATCAATTAGGTATGATCATGGTACTGAATTTGAAAATGCTAAATTTGCTGAATTTCGTGATGAGCATGGCATCGATCATATTTTTTCTGCTCCTAGACTCCTTAACATAATGGAGTAGTTGAAAGAAAGAATAGGACATTGAAAAAAATGGCTATGACTATGCTTCTTTCTAATAAACTGCCCTGGGCAGAAGCTGTGAACACTGCATGCTATATCATAAATAGGTGCATGACTAGAACTCTTGTTGAGAAGACTCCTTATGAGTTACTTAAAGGAAGAAAGCCAAATATATCACATCTTAGGGCATTTGGATGCAAGTACTTTGTGCACAATAATGGTGAAGCCTCCCTAGGTAAGTTTGATCCCAAAAGAGATGAGAGAGTATTCCTGGGATATTCTTCACATTTTAAAGCTTATAAGATTTATAACAAAAGAACTATGTGTATAAAAAAAATTATACATGAAATTTTTTATGAAACTAACATTTTTTCTGAGAGGAAGGAACATGAAGATGAAGCAATTGGGCTGGTAAGAAACTCAAATGAAACCACAGCCCAGACTGAAGCTACACCAGAGGAAGGAACATGCGATGGAACATGTCCTTCTACCCTGGCCAACCTGACATGGGGAACTGAACAAAGAGGAACTAATCCTCAAACCTTGAAGGAACTTGTCCATGAACCTATTCCTCAACAATAAAACATTGAAGGAACATCTAGGGGAAACCATCTGGTTGTGAAACCTTAAAAGTACCAAAGTTCTCATCCCATTGAGAACATAATTACTTATAGGAATCAAAACTAGATCCTATTTGAAGAATCTTTGTGCTTTTGATGTTTTTTCTATTTCTTATAGATCTAAAAATGTTGCTGAAACTTTGCAGGATGCAGACTGGGTGAACGCAATGCAAGATGAACTCAACCAATTTGAGAGAAGTCAATTTTGGCATCTAGTACCAAAACCTAAAGACATATCAGTAATTGGCACAAAATGGGTCTTCAAAAACAAACTTGATGAAGATGAAACAATTAAAATGAAGAGGGCAATATTGGTTGTTCAAGGATATAGTCAAGAGGAAGGCATAGACTATGATGAGGCCTTTGCTCCAGTGGAAAGATTGGAAGCAATTAGACTCCTTATAGCCTTTGCTTTCTAATTGGCTATCTAAAGGAAGAAGTGTTTCTCAAGAAACCTTCAGGCTTTGAAAGCAAGAAATGTCCTGATCATGTGTACAAGCTTGAAAAAGCACTTTATGGGCTAAAGCAGGCTCTAAGAGCATGGTATGAAAGATTATCAAAATTCTTGCCTGAGCATAACTACAAGAGAGGTAAAATTGACAATACTTTATTGTTTAAAGAAAAAGGTAAAGATCTCTTGGTAATTCAAATATGTTGATGATATAATCATTGAAGAAATTACTGATAAGTTAAGTAAAGAATATGATAAACTAACGGGGAATGAATTTGAAATGAGTATGATGTGTGACCTTAATTTCTTTTTAGGCTTACAAATTACAAAACTCAAATTGAACTATGATCCATCAGCAAACGTATGTGAAAGAGTTGCTCAAAAGGTTAAAAATGGAAGAATCCAAAGAAATTGACACTCCTATAACAACATCCACAAAATGGATGTAGACGAATCTGGTTATTAGAAGTTATATATGGGAATGATTGGTTCTTTATTATATGTTACTGCTAGCAGACCTGTCATTATCTTCAGTGTAGGCCTTTATGCTAGATTTTAGGCAAATCCAAAAGAGTATCACTTGACTATTGTCAAGAGGATCTTGAGATATTTAAAAGGCACCACAACCTTTATCTATGGTATACAAAAGGTAGTAATATCAACTTAGTGGGATATGCTAATATTGATTATGCAGATTTTCTTGTGGATAGAAAGAGCACCTCACGTATGGCACATTTTCTTGGCTCATGTCATGGTCCACCAAAAAGCAAACTTCTATGGCCTTATCTACTGCTGAAGTATGTTGTTGTTGCCTCATGTTATGCTCAATTGTTGTGGATTAAACAACAATTAGTATCCCCATCTTTTGTGAAACACTAATTCATATTAGTATGACCAAGAACCCGGTTCATCACAAGAGAACTGAGCATATAAATGTTAGACATCATTTGTTTGAGGAACAACTATGAAAAGTGTTTGATCACTGTGAACTTTTGTGCTACTGATAAGCAAATAGCTGACATCTTCACAAAAGATCTAAATAGAGATCACTTCGAAAGGAATATGTTAGAATTAGGGATGATTAAGATCACCCAAAAGAAACTAATTCTAACTAAAAAATTGGTTAGAAAATTTGTGAATTTTTGTACATAATTAGATTAGATTTTGCTCAGTCTCACACTTTCATCAGTATACTCTAGTTCCATGTCCTAAAATGACTCATTAAATCTCTAATGATATTATCTCTATTTTCTTGAAAAGTCCTGAGTTACACAAGATATTTCTCAGTGAAGAACCCGGTTCATCAATATTACTTGGTACGTACTCTCTACTATGCATATTTTGGAATAATTATATTTGGATTATGATCAAGAAGAGAGTCCCATTTAATACTAACCTCCTTGAACTTATCCGTTACGAAATGAACTAATTTCATTCAAACAGAGTCCCAAAAATGCAATAAGTGCCTAAATTCTAGGGAGAGTCTCAACATCTTTTCAAACTGACTTCCAGTTTGATTAGACTTTTGAAAAAGTTTTCGTTTTCCAATTAAACTCTATCTCTTTAAATTTATTAGACCTTAGTTCTTTCTTCACTCCAAAATTTCCAAGCTCGTAAAACAATTCTCTCTATCTTCTCTCATCTTCCAAACACACACATACTCATCTTCTCTCATACCTAAACATAAAAAAGGCGAACCCTTCTGAGAATCCCTCATCACCACCCAAGGAAACTACACCCGCACCATCCATCACACCTCTAAGAAAAGAAGGTTCAAGATAATCGCTCGCAAGGTTATCGTTGGAGGAGAATAAATAAAGAAAATTAATGAACAATTCAAAGTATGTTAGGAAGAAAACCCCTAAAAATATGATGAATCATTCAAGTCTGCTACTGAGGGAAAAGAAACTTTTTATTATGAAACAGAGCATGTAACTTCTTGTCCTAAAATTACATCTCAAGTAATATATGAGGTTGCCGCAAATCTAGAAAGTAGGTTTGTTCCGGTAGGAACTCTGGCTGGAGTTAAGACTACTGCGTCTGGGAAAAATGGTAGTAAAAATAAAGAGAGAAAAGAAAAGGAGAACGAGGGTTCTCAAGGTGTTGTGATGGGAATAGGGAAATGAGTGGATGAATGTTCACCAGCTCATGTTGGTTTGACTGACGAAATAGGAGTTAAATTAATGTAGAGTGAGGAATATGCTGGACATGAAGAAAGTGTGAGAGAAACAAGGGGACGTGAGTCTGGAGAAGTTACTGAGGGGTTGCTTAGATTGGGGAAGAATGTTCAAGAACGTGTTCCATTTGAGTAGGAACCCCCTGAAGACCTACTGAAAAAGGTGTCTGACAGTTACTATCCTAAAAAAAGGAGTTCAGGAGTTAAAGTTCCTGGTACTGCTAGGGCAAATAAGAAAAGAAAGGATGTCTCTTCTAACACTGTAGAGACTCCTCCTATAGGATGAAGTGCTACTAGGAGTCAAAAGAAGCAGAGTGATAGTGAACTGGGCAAACGGAAAGAAGAAGGTTGTTGATCCTATTGAGGCAGTTGAAATTTAGGAGATGGACCTGGTCCTTCGTGATGAAGAAGGGGAATAAGAAATGATGGTTGTGACTCCAAAGGAAAAGAAAATTATTTCCACAAAGAAGTTTGTTTCAAAAACAAAGTTTGCAGACTTCCACATTGGCTAAAAGAACCATGTCTGCATTGAAATCTAGAAAAGTGAAAGTAGTGGAGGAAGAAAAATGGAGTGAAGAAGAAGAAGAATCTGATGCAAAGAATGATAAGATGGTTAATTTTGGGAAGAGAACCATCTTGAAGGGAAAACTCCTCAGGAACTTGGAGGAAGAGGGTATGATGATGCTGCTAGAAAAGTTACAATTACATGGTTGAAAGGACATGGTCCTTCAGATGGATGGAAAACTTACAAGAACTGAGATTGTGGAGTTCATGGAAAATTGTGAGATAAAAAATAGCAGAGTCACTAGTGTGATAAAGGGATTGACAATGAGTTTTGATGACAAAGAAATGGGAGAGATCTTAGGTGTACCTGCTGAAGAGTACAACGACTACAAAAAGCTCAAATGGCCAAGTCTAGAGAATCTCCCTACCTTCCATACAATTACAAGGAAGTTTGGTGACAATGAAGAATAGCTTCATCCCAAGGCTATATACACAAGTGAGATGAAACCACCCCACAAAGTGATGTTCGAATTTGTTAATAAAGTTGTGTTGCCTAGGCAGGAAAGGAGGCACATTGCCACATTCATGTACCTGATCGTTATGGAATGTATGGACAGTGGAAGGCAAATCAATTGGCTTGGATTTATCATCCAGCTTCTTGATAGGGTTCTAACTAGCACCAAAACTCATTCCATACTCTACGGTTCTATTCTCACGGCTGTACTTGCACACTTTAAGGTACCTATCAAGAAATGGGAAGGAGGTACAAATACTTTGACTCCCAAAGAACCTGGTTCATCCATAAAGGTACATATGAACAACAATGTTCGAGCCTTGGTGCAAGAGAGTGGGGCTAAAAATGCTAAAATTGAAAGGCTGAAGAAGAATAGAAAGATACTCTCAGAGCTGAGCTGGCAAAGGAGAAGGAGAAGAATGATGACATTCTTCATGATATGCTAAAACTGCTTCAAGCCAAGAACCTAGAACCTAGTCCTTCCCAGCCTTAAGACCTCCTAGACTAGTTAGACCAACCAGTGACTTGGATGAGATTTATTTTTGTTGTTTTTGCTCATGATCTAGAGTTTTTATTTCTCTTTATGCTTTGCAGATGACTAGTATCAATGACAATAAACTGTTTATGTGCTCTAAGTGTTTGTTGATGCTTCTTAATTGGCTAATATCATTAGATTGATAGATCATGCTTGATTTCATGTTTGCATTTGAAATAGCCCCAATGATCATGAGTAATTTCTATTAGAATCAGGTTATCTAAATAATTATGCAACTTTTCGGTAGTATCAAAAGAGGGAAATTAGGTTGTGCTTTTACTTTGGATTGTGATGTTTATAACCTAATGAACCTGGTCCTTGATGATTTGTGACTTTACACTGGAAAGTATTCTAACATTGTGTTGATGTTAAGCTGAGTTGAAACAGAGCCTATGCTTATAAAACACAGAGTTTGTCACCATCAAAAAGGGAAATTTGTTAGCCCAAGTGAAATTTGTTTTGATGATTGACAAAAGAACTCAAGCATGAACTAGGTCCATATAGAGTGCACACAGATACGGGCAGATTCGAGCATAATGGATGCATGTGAAGGAAATAAGCCTAAGTTGTTATAACTAATATCTCCCGATCGAAAAGGTCATAAATGATAAGTAGAAGGATTCCTTATTCAAAGAGAGCTTTATCCAAGATAAGGAAAGGGTTAGAAGTTAAAGATAACTAGAACTCTTCCACCAAAGAAGAGTATAACATTGGAACTCTAGTTATTTCCTATTCTACTAACTCTATAAATTACATGATAGTCTCACTTTACAGGCACACACAAAAGTTGAAGTTAAACGTGAGTTGAGAGCAAAACAGCAAGGCATTGCAAGCAATTCTTGTGAGATTCAAGTGTGCGAACCTGAAGCTACATGAATCAGATAGAAGAACCAATTTCAAGTGTGTGTCTTATTCTAGTTTTATTATAGTAGGTGGTTTTCAAATTGTACCTTTCAACTTCATTTAGAAGAAATTGTATTAGGTACTCTCAGTATTTAAGTTATAGTTAACTTGAAGTTATAGCAGCAATTAGAGGTTGGTTGTCATAACGGGATTAGAGTTAATCCTTATATTTATAAACAGTTTTGTAAATACTGTTTTGCCTCAGTGATTTAGTGAAGTGCTGAGGAAAATCCTACTAAGTACTAGGTCGTGATTTTTTTACCTTTTGAGCTGGGTGTTTTTCTTTTAAAGATACGTATGTTCTTTACTTTCCACATTTATTATTTCTGCAATAGTAATATAAGGAACACATAGAAGAACTAGGACCTTCTATAATTTGTGCACGCAAAAATTGGACACCATACAAATCACCTCCCCTCTTATGTGGCATTGAAGTATAAAACATCAATGTCCAGAAGATGAAAGTAGCTGACATGAGGATATTGAGATGCATGTGTGGGCATACTAAGAAAGACAAGATTATGAACGAATTGATTAGGGACATGATGGGATTGGCCCCTGTAAAGGACAAGTTGCGAGAATCGAGGCTCCGATGGTTCGAACATGTGAAGAGGAGAGACATAGATGCCACAGTTAGGAGGTCTGAAAGGTTGACCGTGGCGAGTCTAAGGAAGAGTAGGGGTAGACTTAAGAAGTACTGGGGTGAAATGGTTAGGCTAGACAAGTCAATGCTCCAACTTACCGAGAACCTAACCCTTGATAGGAAGGTGTGGAAGACGAGTATTAGGGTGGAAGGTTAAGGTATGAAAGACGAGTATTAAGATGGAAGGTTAACAAATAGCTGCAAGTCTCTCCTACGCTTGCCTGTATTACTAGTTCTACTGTTGCATTTTCTTATTCCTGTTTCGTATTCATGCATGATGTGTTATTCGCTTTCATTACCATTCTACCTTGTTGTTGCAATTGTTTATTGCTTTAGTTTCAATGTTCCTTAAGCTGAAAGTCAACCGGAGACAACCTCCCTATTTTTGTAAGGTAAGGGTGACGTCCGAATACAAACTATTCTCCCTAGATGAATTTTTTGTTGTTGCTTTGACGTCATCATGCTTCCTAAGGTGAAAAACCTCCAACAAAGATAGAGACATCTGATCAGAAGAAAATCAAAAATTGGATATCAAAATAGAGACACGGAGAAGTGAAACAAAACATTTCAACCAATGTGGTGTTTGAGTAAATTCAGAAAATATTATTATAGAACCAGGCATAGCAACATCATCGCCAAATTGAAACAAGAAAAACAACCACCATTGTAAAGAAGTTAAAATTAAAAGCTATTTAATGCTCTAATTCAATAGGTTCAAAAGTGCTCATCTTCGACATTGAATACTCCAAGGACAACATTATTGAGGTGGAGACACGATAGCATGATGATCTAGCCCGAAGCAGTTTTCTTTTGCTGGAAGACGACAGCATAAACTGGGACAATAACGCCAACGGCGACTGCAGACCAGACACCAACAGTCATCTTCAGCTTCTGATGTGACATCCTGTCCAAGTTGTACATGTGCTTTGCGTGAAGGTAGAAAGGTTCATCATGCCCATGACCTCCTCCCATTCTCTTAACACTTGTTGAATGGATCTCTCTCTTCACTGACCAAACAACAAATATCAATTATCGGCAAGGTCAGACAGCATCCAAGCTTGATCAAATGCAGTCAACATAAAGAAAAGATGAGATGCAAACACAGAATTTAGCGATGAAATATGAAAGAAACGGAAGTTTCAAAAACATGAAAATTTTAACTCAAACAAGTATTAAAATGTTTAAAACGTGCATAAAGCAAGAAGTTGACAAAATAAATAATTGGAAGTCATTCAGGCAGACCATAGCAAAACAAACTTGCAGTTGCCACATTGTTAAATGAAAAGATTGTCAAAGTGATGAAGGCATGCTCGTCTAATAAGGAGGGGCATGCTTGCATGGTCAGTGTATACTCATAGACTTGAAGCCAATATACACATTTTCACAGACATAAAGATCATCTCAAAGAGTCGAGAGCTAGAGATAGAGCTATAGAATTAGATTTTTTGGATAAGTAGGAAGTAGAAGTTGTTATCGAGAGGAAAAAAAAAGAAAACAAAATTCCACTTGTATTTGGCATGAAATTTAATAAGGAATATTATGGAGCTGCAAGAGATTACAGTATAGCTCCGTCTGCTGGGATGCCTATGTGCTATATAGCAGCCAAAAAGTAGAAATAATAAGAGTAAGAAGCCCACCCTACCCTGCCTCTCGGTATCAATCAATCAACTACTCTTCAAACCAAAACTAGTTGGGTCAACAATATAAATCTTCGACATCTGATCCACCCCATTCACCACCATCTCGTGCCAAATACGTAATCTTGTCGTAAATTACAAATTTGAAATCCTCTCTATGACTAGATGAACTCCAAAATCTCGCACTTCTAACCAAGATAAAAAAGACTCCTGCAAGACACATGACTCTAACCGATAGACACAAAGGTGGGAAAGAGGAGGGGTGGACGTAATTAAGAACACCGAACTAAACCCTAATGTTAGATTGATCTATCAACCATATGAACATTATGTTCATCATGCTGAGCAAATGCATACATGTTGAATTAAACCTAGCAATAGTTTTCATTAATAGAAACCAAGAAAATGGTAACCGCACTGACTCCAGAAAATGGACAGATCTAAAAGGCGATAAATGCCCATCAAAATAGATCACTAGAAACCATCACACAAGCGGAAATCGATATATAAATTGACTTTTTTGGTGAGATTTCAGCTTCAACATACAGAAATAACAAGACATCATATATCGTTCCAGCTATATATCAGTTCCCAAATTAGCTGGGCTGATTTCATTAAAGTGAATGATACTTTAAAAAAATTCAAAACCAAAGAATTATATCAATTTTCGAAGAGATAAACACCGACCAGTTTTGGAGAAAATTGATTCAGATGAGCTGATTAGCTTGGAAGCACACGACCGTAAGCCGCTGTTCAACGCCATCGCCGTTCTCTGCCTTCGTTTTGCTGATAGACGAGTTTCTTCTGGATTTTTCTATAACGAGGGTTACAACAATACAAAGTATAAGCATTTTGGTATTTTCAATTTATATACCAGCCAAATTATTATTTTTCACTTTTAGGAATTTTCCATAGCGCGAGGAGCAATAATAATTTATATCAATGAGAAATACATTTTTCTAAGGAAAACGTTGAGAATAGTGATTAAAATAAATACTCGTTCAATTCATTTTGTATAACATAGTTCTCTTTTTAGTTTGTCCAAAAAAAAATTTCAATATTTAAAATAATTTAACTTTAAACTTTATATTTTACTTCAAATAATCTTTTGTAACCGTAATAATATTTGAAGTATGATTTAGCCTCAAATTTCAAAAGTCTAAGATATTATCGTAATAATTTTTATTTATCAAATTAAGGTAAAATAAGCGAATCATTTGTCATATTTTGTGCATAGGCGAATCTAGCCTTTTGTCAACGGGTTCGATTGAATCCATAAATTTTGAGGCAAAATATAATTTGTGTAAAAATTTCACTAACATTGAGTAATAAATAGTAAATATAAATTCATAATTTTAAAAATACAATAAATTTAATGGTAAGAATCTTAGCTAAATCCAAAAATTATTATTCCTAGATCTACCTCTGATTTTGTGCCAAGACGTGATGTTTTGTGCATGGTTAACAATCACCAGTGTGTGTTAGTGCATGATTTTGGAATACTACAACAACAATAACTACCCAGTATATTCCCACCAGGTGGGGTCTGGGGAGGGTAATATGTAGACGAGCCTTATCCCTATCCGAAAGGGTAGAGAGGCTGTTTCCATTCGACCCTCGGCGCATAGGATAAAATGAAAAGCTGCATTAAAACAAAAACAAAAACAAAGACAAAATTAGAAACAAAAACAAGGCAAAACAAAACAATAAAGCATTAGTAAATCCGCAGAAATAACGTAAATAATTATGTAAACATAAAAAACATAAATACAGTCGCATGCAATAATAACAAACCGTAACTACCATACTAACAACCATAAGGGGACATAAGCTAAAACACTAATCATCTATGGGTGACCCTGCTATCCCACACCCAACCCCGGGTGAGGCGTACGAAGAACTCTATGAGCCCCTAGCCTACAACCCTGATTCTAGACCTCCAGACTCTCCTATCAAGGGTCATGTCCTCGGAAACCTGCATTCTAGTCATGTCCTATCTAGTCACCTCTCCCCAATGCTTCTTAGGCCTCCCTCTTCCTCGCCGACCGCCAACAATCTCTAGCCGCTCGCAGCTCCTCATCGGGGCATCGGAACCCCTCCTCCGAACATGCCCGAACCACCTCAGCCTCGCTTCCCGCATCTTCTCATCCACCGGGGCCACCCCTACCTTCTGTCGAATAACTTCATTCTTAATCTTATCTAGCCTGGTGTGCGCACACATCCACCTAAGCATCCTCATCTCCGCAACCTTCATTCTCTGAACATGGGAGTTCTGTTGGACAATAACGCTTTACGCTAGAGGGGGGGGTGAATAGCGTTTTAAAAATATTAAGCGTTTTAGTGCGGAATTTAAAACTTTGCAGAAATTAAAACAAGTGCAGTAAAATAAACTTACACAATGATGTATCCTGGTTGGCCACAAACGTGGTTAGTCCAGTCCCCGAGAGACTCTCTCGAGATTTCCACTAAACTTGTCAAGCTTACGGGTGCTTAACAAACCGTTACAGCTGAGGACACAAGCCTCACCTAGGTGCTCGGGGATCACAATCCCAAAGACTTCAATTGCTCGGGGATACCAATCCCAAAGACTTCAATTGCTCGGGGATAACAATCCCAAAGACTTCAATTGCTCGGGGATAACAATCCCAAAGACTTCAATTGCTCGGGGATAACAATCCCAAAGACTTCAATTGCTCGGGGATAACAATCCCAAAGACTTCAACTGCTCGGGGATAACAATCCCAAAGACTTCAACTGCTCGGGGATAACAATCCCAAAGACTTCAACTGAGGAATCACAAGTTCCTCAACAAACGAGAATCGCAATTCTCTTACAAACTCACTTTACAAAGTACTCCTCAATGAGTAGATATGAGTAGAAATAGTACGCTCAAGATCACAACAACTTAGCTCAATAGAATGGCTCTTCAAAAAGCTTTATGGATGAATGAAAATGATGATCAATGTAAGAAAGCTTTTAGCAATGAAAATACTTAAATTGTATATGTTGTTGTTGTGAAAACACTGAGTTAAGCCTGTATTTATAGGTGAAAAACTCAGTCTTACCGTTGTCTAATTGCCAATTAAGGATTGCTGAAATTACTCAGTGACAATCGATTGTCAAGACTAAACAATCGATTGTGTGCCTATCAGATCAAAAATTCAATCCCAGATTTTACGTCAACAATCGATTACTTAAAATCAATAATCGATTATTTATAACGTTAAAAAATCCTTTCCAATTTTTGGCATAAAACATCGATTATCAGGAAATCAACAATCGATTATTTTAACAACGTTCAGAAAATCTTTTCCAGATTTTACGCAAAACATCGATTGTTAAATATCAACAATCGATTACCTGAAGGTAATTTGAAAATGTATGACAACGGTTAGTTCCAACAATCGATTATCAAATAGAACAATCGATTATAAATTAATTTCAAAACTTACTGTCTCATATATAATCGATTATCAAAAGCCACAATCGATTATTAATTTATTTAAAAACACTGGGAGACATTTTTCTCATTCTAATCGATTACCATTAGTTCATAATCGATTTTTCTGAGTTTTGAAAACTTTGCCTCAGTTAACAATCGATTATCAAAAGTACACAATCGATTGTTATGCAGTTTGCAAAAACCTGATGTTAACTGACTTACTCACAATCGATTATCATTAATTCACAATCGATTGTCATGCAGTCTTGGCTTAGAGATACTCGATTATCATAAGTACATAATCGATTATCTTAGCCCAGATTTTTGAGGCATGTTTGAAAAATATTTTAACAAATATAAATATGCATAGTTTAAAATCATTTGACACTTAAGTTAGATATGCATGATTTTGGAAAAATAATTTTAGTAGAGAAGCCATGTTATGAGCCAAGATTGAGGAATCAAGATCACAATTAATATTGACTCAATTATAACATTTCTAAACTTTGTCTTGAGCTTCTTGTAATGCATCCATTTTGTGCTTGTCCTTGAGCACTGCTATATATCGCTTATTGCTTTGTTTGACATTCATCAAAACCTACAAAAGAACACACGTTTAGTATATTGCATTTGAAACGTGTTTCCAACAATTTCCCCCTTTTTGATAATGGCAAACATAAGCGGGATATATGCAATAATTATTTTGATAATCCAAGACAAGAGTAAAGTATGCAATTTGATGTTCCCCCTCAATCCATGTTCCCCCTCACTTTAAGCATGAATCAAGTTGAGAGTGATATAGCATACTTCTTGATATCCCGTTTCTTCCCCCTTTTGCCATTAGCAAAAATTTACACAAGGGAAGAATATGAAAAAAAATGTGAAATAAACACAAGTTTATTAATTGGAAAATTAAGATAGAGGAAGTAATCGATTATTGATACAGTAATCGATTGTTTGACGGCGATTTTCCTGTAGAATACTTGAGTATTTTGCGTCATGCTTTTATGATCCCCTTTTCTTTAGGGTGATACCTGCAAAAAAGTGTTAGACGCCTCCGACGCTCAAGTTAGAAATTATGTAAGAAATAAAATGCAATGCATGACTTAGATCAACGTGGAGTCAAGGATCCCGAGTTCACTACGAATTCGGAAGAAGGACTCTTTATCTAAGGGCTTTGTAAAGATGTCTGCCAATTGGCTTTTTGTTTCAACAAATTCAATTTCGACATCGCCTTTTAGAACGTGATCTCTAATAAAATGATGTCTAATTTCAATGTGTTTTGTTCGCGAGTGAAGAATGGGGTTCTTCGTCAAGCATATCGCACTAGTGTTGTCACATCTAAGAGGAATGTGATCAAGAAGTAGGCCATAGTCCAAGAGTTGTTGTTTCATCCATAGGATTTGAGCGCAACAACTCCCCGCGGCTACATATTCAGCCTCGGTTGTGGACAACGCAACACTAACTTGCTTCTTACTAAACCAAGAAACTAAAGCGCTACCGAGCAAGTGGCAAGTGCCGCTAGTGCTCTTGCGATCCAATTTGCATCCAGCAAAATCGGAGTCGGAATAGCCAATAAGTTGGTATGAAGAACCTTTGGGGTACCATAGACCCACATTGGTAGTACCGACAAGATACCTTAGAATCCGCTTTACCGCAGTAAGGTGAGACTCTTTTGGACATGATTGATAACGGGCACAGACGCACACGCTAAACATGATGTCCGGACGACTAGCAGTAAGATAAAGAAGAGAGCCAATCATACCTCGGTACTTTTTGATGTCGACTTCCTTACCTTTTTCACTTTTGTCGAGATGATCGGATGTGCTCATGGGAGTTGCTATTTCCTTTGCATTGTTCAAGTCAAAACGTTTAAGCAGTTCTTTGCAATACTTGTTTTGACAAATGAATGTACCTTCCTTCATTTGTTTTACTTGTAATCCCAAAAAGAATTGTAACTCACCCATCATGGACATCTCAAATTCGCTAGTCATTAAGTTTGAAAATTCCTTGCATAGAGCATTGTTAGTAGCACCAAAAATGATATCATCTACATATATTTGAACTAGCAAGATATCATTGTTTTCATGCTTGACAAATAAAGTTGTGTCAACTTTTCCACGAATAAAATTATTTTCTAAAAGAAATTTACTCAACCTTTCATACCAAGCTCGAGGAGCTTGTTTTAAACCATAAAGGGCCTTTTTGAGTTTGAAAACATGATTGGGAAAATTAAAGTCTTCAAAACCGGGGGGTTGCTTTACAAAAACTTCTTCTTGGATAAAACCATTTAAAAAGGCACTTTTCACATCCATTTGATATAAAATGAAATTCATAGAAGATGCAAAAGCAAGCAACAAACGGATGGCCTCTAATCTAGCTACCGGAGCATATGTCTCATCATAATCAATCCCTTCTTCTTGATTATAGCCTTGAGCCACAAGCCTAGCTTTGTTTCTAGTGATTATGCCATTTTCATCTAATTTATTTCGAAAAACCCATTTCGTACCAATTATGGTATGACCTTCGGGTCTTGGCACCAAATCCCAAACGTTGTTACGTTTGAATTGGTTAAGCTCCTCTTGCATTGCCAAGGTCCAAAATTCATCCCCAATGGCTTCAGAGATGGTTTTGGGTTCAATTTGAGAAACAAACGCAGTAAGATCTAAGGTATTTCTAAGGGAGCTCCGGGTACTTACCTTTCCTCCAACGTCGCCTATTACCTGATCGAGAGGATGGTCTTTGACTGTCCTCCATTCTGTTTGCTCTTTTGGTTCATTTTCCGATTGAGGAGCTTCTTCAATTTGTTGTTCCACCGTTTTGTCAATTTCTTTCCTTGGTGGTTCTTCTTGAATTTTGTCCTTTAGGCTTTCCAGAATACCTGAAAGATCAAGACCACAATCCTTTCTCGCCAAGCGAGTATTATCTTCGGAAAATACAATATGAGGAGATTCCTCTACAACTTGGGTTCTTTTATTAAAAACCCTATAAGCTTTACTACGAGAAGAATAGCCAATGAAGATACCTTCATCCGACTTTGCATCAAATTTTCCTAGTTGGTCCTTTCCATTGTTATGCACAAAACATTTACAACCAAAAACACGTAAATGTGCAATGTCAGGTTTTCTACCTTTGTAGAGTTCATATGGGGTTTTTAAGAGTATCGGCCGAATTGCTACTCTATTCAAAACATAGCATGCGGTACTCACGGCGTCTGCCCAAAAGTGTTTGGGAATCTTAGCTTCGTCGAGCATGGTTCTAGCCATCTCTTCGAGACTCCTATTTTTCCTTTCCACCACCCCGTTTTGTTGTGGTGTACGTGGAGCGGAAAAGGTATGCTCGATTCCGAGTTCATCACAAAAATCCGCAAAGAGATTGTGATCAAACTCTCCCCCATGATCACTTCTAATGGAAGTGACAGTTGATTCCTTTTCATTTTGAACTCTTTTAAGAAAAAGCTTGAAGCTAAGAAATGCATCACTTTTATGTGCAAGAAATAATGTCCATGTAAATCTAGAGAAGTCATCAACAATTACAAAAGCATATCTATTTCTTCCTAGACTTTCGATGCGGGATGGTCCGAATAAATCCATATGCAATAGTTGTAAAGGTCTAGAGGTTGAAACAACATTTTTGGATTTAAAAGATGCTCTTGTTTGCTTCCCCTTTTGACATGAATCACAAATAGTATCACTTTCAAATTTTAAGTTGGGAAGACCAATCACTAGATTTTGAGAAATCAATTTATTTAAAAGATGCATGTTCATATGAGCTACTCTACGATGCCACAACCACACATTATCATCTTTGCTCAACAAACAATCAACATACTCGGATGAGGAGTTTTCAAGATCAACCATGTAAATATTGTCAACTCTAAAACCACGTAGAATAATCTTGAAGTCACTACGTCTAAACACTAAACACTCATCCGAATCAAACAACGCAAGATTTCCCTTGTCACATAATTGACTTATGCTCAAGAGATTATGCTTTAAACCTTTGACAAGTAATATATGCTTTATAGAGGATTTTTCATTCTTACCGACCGAACCAATGCCAATAATTTGTCCTTTATTGTTGTCACCGAATACAACGCTTCCTCCTTCTTTGTGCTCTAGTTGAAGGAATTTGGATTCGTCTCCTGTCATGTGTCTGGAGCATCCACTGTCAAGGTACCATAGTACACTTGATCCCTTCAAGCACACCTACAAAGCAAATTAATATTCTTTAGGTACCCATACCATTTTGGGTCCTTGGGGGTTAGGCAAATAACGACCATAATAATATGAAGAATCTCTATGCTTTGTAAAACACATAGGTGCAATATGACCTATACGATTGCAGTAATGACATACTACGTTCGGGTTGTGTTGATGCCTAGGTTGAGCCAACAAAGTTCTAGGCGAATGAACAAGATTTACACTAGACATATTGTTCCCATTTCTAGTATAATATCTAGATGGTCTAAAGTTATTAGTGCTAGACTTGTTGAAGGACCTAGTGTCATGTCTAGGTGGTCTAAGCTCGTTCCTAGAGTTATTTCTTGGTTGCCGAAAATTACTATTTGTAGGCTTGTTTGCAAGAATCCTAGATTCGGATCTAGGTTGTCTAAAGATATTAGTTCTACCCTTATTTTCATACATTCTAGCATAATGTCTAGGTGGTCTAAAAGAATTTGTTCTAGGCTTGTTTAATACCTTAGAGTTATTTCTAGGTGGAGTAGTGAAGTTTTTTGTTTTTATGCCGTTGATATTTCTTAGGCGTTTCTTTTTCAACAACTTTAGGAACTTCTTTACTACGTGTTTCTAATGTTTTCCTAAGTTCTGTGTTTTCTAGTTTTAAGGACTCACAAGCAGTACAAGTAGAGCATTTATCAACACAAGAGGCTTCATGCATAGTCTTGATGACTTGTCTAAGTTCTATACTATCATTTAACAAAAATTGATTTTCATTTGCAAGATTCTCGTTATCACGAGACAGATTTTCAACACCTTTTTGAGCTAAAGAAAGACGTTCTTCAAAGTCCTTGTCTTTTAAAAAGAGTTGTTTTTGAAAATCCTCTTCTTGTAAAGAAAGAGTTCTTTGTAAATCTTTAATAGTCTTAGAAGCATTTACCAACTCATCATGCAGTTTGTTATAAGCAATTTGCATATCGTTAGATGTACTTACCTCGTCTTTTTCGTCTGCCATGAGGCACTGACCAGTTGATTCATCGTTTGTGCTGACCGCTTTTTGAGGCGTGTTTTCGTGCAATTCCTCAAGTTTGTCCCACATTTCCTTAGCAGTTTTATAGTGGGAGATTTTTCGCCAAAGTTCCTGGTTCAAGGCGTTATGTAATATATTCATAGCTTTAGTGTTGTATTCACTTACCTTATCTTTCCCGACTTTTGTCGTCAGTTGATCACTGTGTTTAATCGCTTGCCATAGATACAAATCGTTTGCCATTGTAAAAACTTGCATCCGATATTTCCAGACTGAGTAGTCGTTTTCGTCTAATATTGGAGGCGACATGCTGCATTCTCCTTCACCTATTCCTGCAAAGAAATTTAGAGTAGAAGCCATGGATGGTTCTCTCAAACGGTTAAGTTTTTCAGAGAGTATGGCTCTGATACCAATTGTTGGACAATAACGCTTTACGCTAGAGGGGGGGGTGAATAGCGTTTTAAAAATATTAAGCGTTTTAGTGCGGAATTTAAAACTTTGCAGAAATTAAAACAAGTGCAGTAAAATAAACTTACACAATGATGTATCCTGGTTGGCCACAAACGTGGTTAGTCCAGTCCCCGAGAGACTCTCTCGAGATTTCCACTAAACTTGTCAAGCTTACGGGTGCTTAACAAACCGTTACAGCTGAGGACACAAGCCTCACCTAGGTGCTCGGGGATCACAATCCCAAAGACTTCAATTGCTCGGGGATACCAATCCCAAAGACTTCAATTGCTCGGGGATAACAATCCCAAAGACTTCAATTGCTCGGGGATAACAATCCCAAAGACTTCAATTGCTCGGGGATAACAATCCCAAAGACTTCAATTGCTCGGGGATAACAATCCCAAAGACTTCAACTGCTCGGGGATAACAATCCCAAAGACTTCAACTGCTCGGGGATAACAATCCCAAAGACTTCAACTGAGGAATCACAAGTTCCTCAACAAACGAGAATCGCAATTCTCTTACAAACTCACTTTACAAAGTACTCCTCAATGAGTAGATATGAGTAGAAATAGTACGCTCAAGATCACAACAACTTAGCTCAATAGAATGGCTCTTCAAAAAGCTTTATGGATGAATGAAAATGATGATCAATGTAAGAAAGCTTTTAGCAATGAAAATACTTAAATTGTATATGTTGTTGTTGTGAAAACACTGAGTTAAGCCTGTATTTATAGGTGAAAAACTCAGTCTTACCGTTGTCTAATTGCCAATTAAGGATTGCTGAAATTACTCAGTGACAATCGATTGTCAAGACTAAACAATCGATTGTGTGCCTATCAGATCAAAAATTCAATCCCAGATTTTACGTCAACAATCGATTACTTAAAATCAATAATCGATTATTTATAACGTTAAAAAATCCTTTCCAATTTTTGGCATAAAACATCGATTATCAGGAAATCAACAATCGATTATTTTAACAACGTTCAGAAAATCTTTTCCAGATTTTACGCAAAACATCGATTGTTAAATATCAACAATCGATTACCTGAAGGTAATTTGAAAATGTATGACAACGGTTAGTTCCAACAATCGATTATCAAATAGAACAATCGATTATAAATTAATTTCAAAACTTACTGTCTCATATATAATCGATTATCAAAAGCCATAATCGATTATTAATTAATTTCAAAACTTTCTGTCTCATATATAATCGATTATCAAAAGCCACAATCGATTATTAATTTATTTAAAAACACTGGGAGACATTTTTCTCATTCTAATCGATTACCATTAGTTCATAATCGATTTTTCTGAGTTTTGAAAACTTTGCCTCAGTTAACAATCGATTATCAAAAGTACACAATCGATTGTTATGCAGTTTGCAAAAACCTGATGTTAACTGACTTACTCACAATCGATTATCATTAATTCACAATCGATTGTCATGCAGTCTTGGCTTAGAGATACTCGATTATCATAAGTACATAATCGATTATCTTAGCCCAGATTTTTGAGGCATGTTTGAAAAACATTTTAACAAATATAAATATGCATAGTTTAAAATCATTTGACACTTAAGTTAGATATGCATGATTTTGGAAAAATAATTTTAGTAGAGAAGCCATGTTATGAGCCAAGATTGAGGAATCAAGATCACAATTAATATTGACTCAATTATAACATTTCTAAACTTTGTCTTGAGCTTCTTGTAATGCATCCATTTTGTGCTTGTCCTTGAGCACTGCTATATATCGCTTATTGCTTTGTTTGACATTCATCAAAACCTACAAAAGAACACACGTTTAGTATATTGCATTTGAAACGTGTTTCCAACAAGTTCTTCACGGGCCAACACTCCGCCCCATACAACATCGCAGGTCTAACCACGGCTCTGTAGAATTTCCCCTTGAGTTTGTGTGGAATTTTCTTGTCACACAGGACCCCTGAAGCAAGCCTCCACTTTGACCACCCCGCTCCTATTCGATGGGTGACGTCCCCGTCAATCTCTCCGTCCCCCTGAATCACAGACCCAAGATATCGGACACTATCCCTCTTGGCGATGGCCTGAGAACCAAGCATCACGTCCCTGCCTACCCCACTCGGCTCGTCGCCAAACTTGCACTCCAGGTATTCTGTCTTTGATAATTTTGGAATACAACAGCAACAATAAATTTAATAATTTCATGCGAGTGGGGTATGGGGATGGAAAGATACACGCAGCCTTACCCCTCCCGCTGCCGATGTTTAAGGTTCATCCTAGACCCCCAAAGTGCATTAAGTTGCTCCAATAGCATATAAAAACATTAGCTGCTTAATAACCAATTAACAATCCCAATATGTTACCAAAATAAGCCAAAAGTTTTTTCCACAACTAGGGTGATTGGGTGACACACACAATCAACCAGAATACTAATCCCATTGGCTGCCAATCTCAAGTCTTCAAGGGAAGCAAAAGATAATAGGGAACCTTAAATCCACCTTGTATAATGCAAGTTTTAGCAAGTTGTTCAAATCAATCAGATGTTACAATACTTCAATTCCAGGGTACAACATATATAAAAAGAAAACGCTCTACAATAAACTTTAAGGAAATCAGCAGAGAACAAAAAGTTATGAAAGATCCCCAGTAAATTAAAATCTCGAGAAGACTCTCATAAAGAAATGGTCTGAGGAAATAAAGTGGCCTAAGAAACATACATGGACTGGTTTGAAATTCTTGTGAACGGGTTGATCAGTAACCTCTCTGTTTTGGATGGTCATCCAGTTTAATCAAGCATTTTTAATTCCCCTAATTATGGCTGAAAAGATCTCAAGAATATGGTACACAACAAAATGTGCTGACAGCTTGATGATCAGTCCTGATCAATCCTAGAAATCGTTGCCAGAAGAAGCGCTGCCTGATCTAAGAGCTTCAGCATGCCCATCGTTAGTTTTGCTGATAATCCCCATGCCAAAGTAATCGGCAATTACAGAAAATCCATCCTTTGAGCTCTGAACCAGTTGAAAGAACTGGTCTGGGTTTTTGGAACTTTGCTCCAAGCTTCTCTTTGTTTCCAGAACAGCTCTGTACTCGGGAGCACACTCGGGGCATTCTTTCTCGTTGTCGCCAAGGCAGCGCTGATGAAATGAGTGCATACACATGAAGTGTACAGCAGGAAGGTCGAGTGTGAACGTGCAAGCAGTACACTTGCTAAGCTGAAAAATTCTAGCATTTGTTCTTAGATCCTGGATCTCTTTTCTCATTGTTGATGATTCTTCCTGCGAAATGAGGAAAAATGATCAGAATATTGTATCTCTCAATTGATTTAAAGATCCATAAGAAATCAGATGAACATAAAAACAGAATTCCGGATAACTGAATATAAGGATCTGACAATTCCTTTTTCAAAAAGGACACAGAAAGGAGAAGTAATTTTTCAGGTAGACTACCCATCTTCTTAGGTGCACAGCTAGCGAGCTCGGAGAATAGTGAGTTTAGGCAGCAGTTTTAGGTGCTTGTAGCCGAGAGAAAGCAATAGAAGTCGAGCATCTAAATCCCATGGAGAACAGCCAGTAGAAGTCAATACTCAGTAGGTATTAGACAGACATCATGCCAATACTATAGGATTAAAGACAGCTATTCCAGCAACTCCCCCCCCCCTTCTTCCCCCCCCCCCCAACCCCCTGATTGAGAGCCATGATGTGAGTAGATTGAGGGTGGCAATTTGAACCATATATCAAGAAACCCCAAGCTCTGCATATTTTTAGCAGGTATGATTAAAAATGGCAGCCTGGTGCACTAAGCTCCCGCAATCCGGGGAAGGACCGGACCACAAGGATTTATTGTACGCAGCCTTACCCTGTATTTCTGCAAGAGCCTGTTTCCATGGCTCGAACCCGAAACCTCCTGGTCACATGGCAACAACTTTACCTTAGCTAAGGTATGATGAATCACAATTTTATATGTATTTTTGATTATATTAATAAATCTTAAAACATAAATACAATATGTGGTGGCTTAAGAAACTCAAAATCTAACACTTGAAATTCTGGAAAACTACTAAAGTTTTGGCATGAACACTGCAACTTGATACTCAGTGTTTTCTAGGTACAGGGGGGAAGGCCATGTCAAAGCATCACTTTTCAAAGCAAGGTTGCAAGTAAATTTGTGCGTGAAATCGGCTTCTTGCTGATAATAAAGAAGACAAATAACAACTCTATGATAACAACAATGGTACGTTGGTCAGAAGGCAGACCATCGATGATCCCAATAGGGAAGAAAAATCATCCTAGCAGTTTTACTTTCCCGTTAGAGGCAACGAGGAGTAAAGATCCCCAGTTCAGATAGATGTTCTAACACCAGGGAACTAAAATGGGAGTGTGGGGGATAAGGAGGAGGCTGCATGAAGTGGACATGAGTGGGTGCACAGAAATAAGTAAACATCAGTAGGAGTTCAAAGAGTAGTAGAGTAGCGCAAACTTGAAGGCCTCCCATATATCCCTCTAAGACTAAAACATTCATGAATACACGTCCAATAACCAAGAAAACAAACTCAATCAATTCGACATGGTGAAAAAATAACAGTCACAGATCCTCTCATCTATCCAGGCCGGCCTAAGGTCAAAATCTACAAAACGAAGACTCGCAAAGTAAGAAAAGTACATAAATCTTTAGTTGAGGCAATCAGTAAGACTATTCATATGACTGAATGGAATTTTGAACCCAACAAACAAGAAGAGAAGAGAATAAGAAAGAAAACATTCTCCAAATTGCTTTGGCCACACACCAGTATGTCAAATGAGATGAAATGGGAGCTCATAGAACTGAGGGTTCCTTTGATAAGTACTAAAACTTATTTACTGATGCAACAGAAAAAGATTCTGAACTATGTTGGGATGATATGGAACAGTCACTTTTTTTTTTTGGAAAAAGATATGGAACAGTCATTATCTTCACCAACATATGGAAGATATCAACAGGGGACTAAGTTGAAACGTGTACTATGTGAAAAAGCTTAGACAAGTTAAACAGATGGTACCAAGTATCAAGAAAGAGCAGTGTACTGAAGCTAAGTGATCCTTAGTTATGCCACTGTACTGTAATTACTTTTAACTTTATAAAGGAAATGACCGAAAGGAAGAGAGTCAGTTAATACACTGCAATAACCCAAATGTACACATCCAGAAATATAAAAGGGAATTGGAACAACAAGTACCAACCTGATACTTCTCTATAGCTCTGCGATCTTCGTCAATCAGCTGAGACTCCCGTTCTAACTTTCGAGCTATGTAATCTTTGATAACAGAGAGGGTGAGGCACGGATACTTGGCAAGTGTCTGAAGAACAACAATGGGAGGCAAAATATCATCCCTCTCAATGTAAGTCAAGATTTCTTTGACTTCTTTTGAGCAGTCTTCTCCAAGTTCACCAAAATACTTCAACAAATCTGCCCAAAGAGAAGAATCACCCCCTTTACCCAAATCGCTCAATCTCTTGCAGCATGCAATCAAGCCTTCATGATCATGTAGCTGCATGTAGCATGTGATAACTTCTTTGTAAAGTTTCATCTTCTCATAAAGGAACAACAGTCCTTCTTTAAAGTCATTCATCTCGCATAAAATTATAGCAAGATCAACATCATATAGTGGTTGTTCTAGTTCAGAAGGCCATGCACTCTTAAGCAAGGTCAGCCCTTTCCCACGTCGCTGCTGACGACCTTTCTCATCATTTACGTCTTTCTTGACCGGTATCGCCCTCCCATTGGAAACTGCTTTTATTGGTTTATGTGCTACATCATTTCCACTTTCATCAATGTTAGATTGTGAAATTGGCGGGAAATCCAGATCATGAGAGAAGTATAATTCCAGGAGCGTGTTATGAATTTCCACTTGAGCAGATGAATCCTTCACTTTGCTGGTATATTTTTCAAGGAACTCCAGAAGTGCCAGTGGGTAATGGACAAAAATATTGAGAAAATCAATCGGAGAAGGCAACATGGAGATAAATGCACTACTTGATGTTCCCTTCTTGGGCAGTTCCGTTTCCTCTGTGCAAAGCCTCATAAGTATTTCAACTGTTTCAGCTGGCTTATGCTCAATAAGAATTTTGCCATACTCTTTCACTGTCACCCCAGCTTGACTCAACTCAAGGCTGCTGATATATTGTAAAGCTTCTTCATATCTATCTAGATCTTCAAGCAAAATTTTAAGGTACCATTCATGCCTTCCAGCTTTCTTAGCAACAGACATGGCATGCTCATGATAATTGGCAGCTCTGCATACCCTTATTGCAGTTTCAACGTCAAACTTTTGTTCCCCAACTCCATCCTCACTTTTGATGAACTCATTCAGCTTCTCAACATCTTTCAGTTTGGTGTAACAATTTAATAAAAGAGTGGTATGGTCTTTTGAGGCAAGCCCCTTCTCATGCAATTTTTCCAAGTAATTGGTGAGATTGTGGATTCTTTGTGCATCCAAAAATTTTTGTATGACATAAGAAGGTTCTAGATGCCCAATGGTGTGTATATACTGAGCCATAGCCTCATCAAAGTCTTGTTTACTGTACAAGTGATCGCCATATTTCCTCAGCACTTCAGCAGTTGCAGCGGCATCAGCTTGCTGGCTCTGGACGAGATTTATAGCAACTGTATAAAGGTTTTTCTTGAAAAGCATATCCAATTTGCTCTCCATATCTTTCTCCCCAATACATAAAGTTGACTTGTCCTCCAAAATAAGTATTATGTTACCCCATTCACAAAGCATCTGAGAAACTTCTTTAACCACTATACTGTGGGCAATTAACCGATTTTTCAGATCATAAACATTGAAAGTATTGTTTCCAGTTCTTTGATCTGCAAAAACACACAGAAGATATCCACGAAACCACCCAAGGAATTTCTTCTCTCCTTCAAAGGCCCAACAAGGACCGCGACCATCCACTTCATAGAAATATATCGCCTCAGGCCGACCAATAATGAATTCCTATAAGAGGATAATATCAGTAAAATGGAAAGAATATAGACAGAACACTTCAATTAGCACGCACCGATCGATCAGTCATTGCAACACTAGTTACACTGGATCCAATCTGATCAAGAGTCTGCCGGGTAGGTGATTGAGTATGCATGTTGAACAGGTTCACTGAATTTGGAGTAACAGCAAACAGCTGCAGCATCTGACCATCTACTCTGAAACCAAGACCTGAAATGGAGGATTGACTTTTGTCTGAATGATTATCCACCTGAAGCTTAAAGCGCTTGATGCGTTCACGGGCGATGTCTCCTTGAATGCAATAGATGGAACCATTGTCAAGCCCGATAGCTATAAGTAATAATGGTGGAGCCTCCTCCAGAACCAAAAATGATGTAATCTGCAGTCATAATTTTTCTTCTTCCATTACTTAATCCAATGATATGCAATAAATAAAAGGCAAACAACTAAATAAGAAAGAAAAAGTTTACTAATATGCACCTTTGCTTCAGGGAACTGGTTGGTAAAGATACGCAGTATTTGAATACAATCTGGAGTTGATGTACTTGTTCCCTCGGGCTCCATCTTGTCTAGATCAAAAATTTTAAGACAAACAGCTGAGGACTGGGGAGATATTTGCTCATCTTCTCCAACAGTAACTAAGAAGTTCCTTTGCTAATTAACAGAGAAAAGAGGAAAGCTAAAGTTAGTGGTATCAGAAGCATTATCACTTTAAAATAAGCATACTCTAAGGATTTAGTGCTTTCTGGGTTTTCATCCAAATTCTGTTAATTCTCACAATCTAAACACGAGATATCACATAAAAAATAATAAATTGGTAAAAAACAAGTGAGCAGATGTAGTTGCAGAAAAAAGTATAAAGTTGTCAATAAAAAGATACCAGAGAAACAATACTATCAATGCAACTGCCCATCCAACTTGATCAAATAATTGAATTGCAAGAAAATAGCAGCAATAGACTTCTAGTGAGTTTGAATTAACTTCACATCTTTTGAAGCTCTATCTCATTTGATACCTTCAGGTTGCAAACATATGGAAACCTCCACAAAAATCAAAACTCCAGTTACTTAAAACAAAACCCCTCATCAAAAACAAACTTTTATCAGCATTTCACTCAACACAAGTTTTGAGTTGAATTCCACAATGCAAAAACATAGTTAATCAACTATCTACATAGAGTTTCCGGGGTTGTGGGAAATTGTCAACAAGCAGAATCAATCCATCTATCAACTTTGCCTGAATACCAACTAGTTGTGATTCGTTATATGGATCTTCTACATCCATTTCTCTCAACTCAGACCCATTTCATTCCAACACTAAAAAAAGTTTGTCTTCTAAGGCAAATTAAACTAGAGGTTCTCTACTTTCACTCTCATTCACTTACTAACATACAAGGTCTCCACCCAAACTTAAAATTCTGCTAACAAACACCAAACTCGATATAAGTGTAACAAACAACTAAATCCTCAATCCTAACCAAATTAGTATCGCTGATATGGATCCGCAACTTCCATTGGATTCTATTCTTAACTAAGTCTGCGTTGTACTCCCTCCGTTCCATTTTTTTGGGCACTTCTCCTTATTAGTCTGTTAAAAAGAGAGTGGTGCATTTTTAACCATCAGGGGTTGGCCTGGTGTCAATTGACTTCAGCCTTGGGGTTTGCTTCCTTCCAAGGTCTCAAGTTCGAAACCCACTGGGTACAAACAATTTCTGAGAGCCATCGGACTGGGTAAACATCTAAATTAACCGTGGTGCACTTGCGGAAAACTCCTTGCCGAGGGCCTGTGCACCCCGGGATTAGTCGGGACTCGAAGAGTCTCGGACACCCGACGCAAATCAAAAAAAAAGAAGAAGAGAGAATGGTGCATTTTTATATTTCCTTAACAGAAACTTCATAGCTAAACGGATGTTATGATATGCTTAAGACCATAAGTGTTAATATTTAATAGCTTGTTTGGCCAAGCTTCTCCAAGCTAAAAAAAGTGCTTTCGTTCCAAAGTTAAAAGTGTTTGACCAAGCTTTTAGAAGTTAAAAAAGTTCTTTTGAGCGTAAGCGGACCCAGAAAAAAATAGCTTTTTCCCGAAACACTTTTTTGATAAATACTTTTGAGAAAATACATTTGTAAGATTTAAAAGTCTTCATTTCTTTATCAAACTCCGCATCGAGTCAAATTATGCCAAACAAATTGCGTCTTTCAAAAGTCTTATTTTGTTCTTAAACTCATATCAAGTCAAAGTATGCCAAAGAAATTAAAATTAAATGAGTTATAATTAAGGAGAAACTTGAAATAACAAAAATTAAAGAGAAAATTAAACCTTGAGCTGTTGAAGGAAGAGGACAGAGGAAGAATGAGCTTGGAAACCATAATTGAACTTCAATCCTCGATCCAATAAGGAAGCTGAGCCGTCATCACAGCCCAATACAATCCTTCCTTTGCCGCTGGAACAACACTGAATCTTGCCTGTTATATCATCTGCTACTTTCCCACTAAACTTCTCCTCAAAGAATTCAAACTTCCTCCACTGATACATCCTTTTGTCGTTGATCAGCCCTTAGCAGCTGCTCAACTGGACCCACTACTTTCCCCCCTAATTGAAAAAGTTAGAAACAATGTACATGTATGTAATTTTGAACCGAGTAGTATAAATTTGGATTTGTATATATTGAGGCAGTATGTAGCTAAAAATTCAATCTTTGTTCTTTTCGCAACAATGCTGTAGGATCAAGAACTGAATTTCGAAATGAAATTTTGATCAGATTGATAGGTTTGCTGGGCATGAGATCGATTGAAAAGGTCGATGACAGAAGGGAAAAAGTTGGAGAACGATACCGAATTGGATTTGTCGGGTCAGTACTGTACCCGTTTCTGCCTGTTTTCTAGCTTTTGTTTGTGCACATTTTTTCGAAAAAAGGGAAGTTGTTATGAAATTAGAAGATTCTTACACTTCTATTTAAGGTGAATGTCTTTAATGTATTTAATTAGAGAGATTTTAGAGTTCTATTAGTGGTAGCTAAATCTTCCTCTCAATAGAGGTGTACCCTACCATTGTAGATCATCCCTTGAGACCCCTCTCAACTCAATAAGAAGAACTCTCTCTAATCTTCTCTCTATTGCTATTGTTCTTGTTCTATTGTTCTTGTCTTTTGCTTTAGTTTATAACACGTTATCAGCACGAGACTCTACCGTCTCAAGTACCATTCTCGAAAATCCAAGGTATTTTCCCTCTTCCTAATTTAATTTTCGAGTATGTCTAACATTATGAAAAGAAAGTTCGTTGCCCTTGAAATTTCGGGCAAGAACTATATGACATGGGTGTTGGATGCTGAAATCCACCTAGATGCTATGGGTCTCGGAGACACCCTCAAAGATAAAGAAAAAGCATCCACCCAAGATTGTGCGAATGCCTTGATTTTCTTGCGCCACCACCTTGACGAAGGTTTGAAGATTGAATATCTCACCGTCAAGGATCCACTCGTTTTGTGGAACAGCTTAAAAGGAGAGATATGACAACCTAAAGTTGGTCACTCTGCCACAAGCACGATATGATTGGGCCCATCTGAGGCTACAGGACTTTAAGTCCGTTTCTGAATATAATTCTGCTATGTTCAGAATTACTTCTAAACTGAAGCTATGTGGAGATAACATCTCCGATTACGATATGCTTGAGAAAACGTTTACAACGTTTCATGCCTCCAATATGGTACTGCAGCAACAGTACCGAGAGAAAGGCTTTACGAAGTACTCTGAACTGATTTCTCTCTTACTAGTGGCTGAGCGAAATAATGATCTGCTCATGAGAAATCACGAAAATAGACCAACTGGGTCTACACCACTGCCTGAAGCAGATATGGTGCACTCGCATTATGCCAAACATAAAAGGGATCATGATCACGGTCATAAACGGGGTCAAAGCCAAGGACGTGGACAAGGAAGAAATTCCAAAGAAGTCCGTCACCCCCCAAAGAGAGATAACCACCGAAAGAAGAAACGGGGTCCAGAAGATCCTAAGGCAAATAGTTCAGAAACTATATGTTATCGTTGCGGTGAAAATGGGCACTGGTCTAGGATTTGCCGTATACCAAGACACTTGGTTGACCTTTATCAAGCATCTCGAAAGAGAAAAGGCCCTGAAACAAATTTTGTCTATGACGACAATGAGGATATCACCCACCTGGATGTGGCAGACTTCTTTGAGCAACCCGATGGAAAAATAGACCACCTAATCGGCGATGGATCCGTGATGAAAGAAGATGGAGTTATTTGATTTTGTTCTACTTATTTGTATTAGTTAGTGAATAAACTAATAGTCATTAGCATTAGCTCGTATTAGTTAGTTCATAAAGCAATGTTAGCAGTAGTTCTTTAGAATATCTTCAATATGCTTAAATATCAATAAAATTTTTATTTTCCAGTGGGGGTAATCGACTAGCCTGAAAAACTAGTCGATTATCAACTATTTTCGCATTAAAGTTGAAAAACAATTGATCAACAATCGATTGTCTTTGTCTAACAATCGATTGTCTTGAAACAGTAAGGTCTGGAATTTTTCAAAAATCATCCACAATCGATTGTCTATGCATAATAATCGATTGTCTTGAAACAGTGAGGTCTGGAATTTTTCAAAAATAGCCAACAATCGATTGTCTATGCATAACAATCGATTGTCTTAAGACAGTATGCTCAAGTTTTTCAAAAATAACAAATAATCGATTGTGTGTGTTTAACAATCGATTGTCTATGTTCCAATAATCGATTGTGTGTGTTTAATAATCGATTGTCTTATGAAAAACGCTGAAATTTTCAAACTGCATAGTAATTGATTATGGACAACATATCTTATTTTGTTTGTCAACTGTTAGTAGCAGATTTTGAAAATATTATGTGACACAAAAGGAATTGAACTTGCTTATTCTTATGTTCCTGTATTTCTTTTGTATGTCATACCATGGAAAGTAAATTGACCGAAGGCTCCGGAAGAGCCATTGTAACTCTGCCCAAGGGCACGACGTTAATCATAGAGAATGCTATGTTCTCCTCCAAGTCTATGAGAAACTTGTTGAGTTTTAAAGATGTACGCCGGAATGGCTACAATATTGAGACAATGGATGAAGATAATCTCGAATATCTCGTCCTCACTTCAAAGAATGTCTCCGGCCAAAAGAGGCTTATTGAGAAATTCCCGTCTTTATCTTGTGGCCTGTATTGGACAAGAATTAGTGCAATTGAGGCACATTCAACAGTAAATCTAAAAAATACTGAGTCCAATACATTTGTACTTTGGCATGATCGACTGGGTCACCCAGGATCAACCATGATGAGACGGATTATAGAAAGCTCATATGGGCATCCGTTAAAGAATTTCAAAATTCTTTCAAGTAATGAATATCCTTGCACTTCGTGTTATCAAGGCAAGCTGATTATCAGACCATCCCCAACAAAGGTTGGGACTGAGTCACCCCAGTTTCTGGAACGTATACAAGGGGACATTTGTGGACCTATTCACCCACCTAGTGGGTAGTTTAGGTATTTCATGGTCTTGATAGACGCATCCTGTAGATGGTCTAATGTGTGCTTGTTGCCATCACGCAACCTTGCGTTTGCAAAGTTAATGGATAATAGATGAGAATAATCTTGAATTCTTCATGAAAACGAGGCTGCCCATTTCGGTTTGGGTTCACGCCATTTTGCATGCAGCAATGCTACTTTGTCGGCTGCCCGCTTCGGCTTAGGGTCACGCCATTTCGCATGCAGCAATGCTAGTTCGTCTCTGACTGACGAATTATCACAAATATTCCCTATTGCAATTGGTTTTGGGTCATGAACCCAATATATCCCATTAAAGAAGCTTTGGATGCGCAGTATATGTGCCTGTAGCACCGCCATCCCGCACCAAAATGGGTTTGCAAAGAAGGTTAGGAATATATGTTGAGTATGAATCGTCCTCCATTATTCGCTACCTCGAAACATTGACAGGAGATTTGTTCACTGCACTATTTGCAGACTGTCAATTTGATGAGACACTTTTCCCAAAATTAGGGGGAGAAGTCGGTGAAACCAAATGGGAAATTTTGTGGAAAAATGTATCATTATCTCATCTTGATCCACATACCTCTATTTGAAAGAAAGAGGTACAAAAGACTATCCATTTGCAAAGAATAGCAAATCAAATGCCTGACGCATTTACGGACTTGAAGAGGATAACGAAATCCCACATTCACGCGGAAAATGTTCCGATCCGTATTGAAGTCCCTATTGGACAAATATCTAGTGTCATATCCAATGAGTCAAATGCACGCCAGAAGCGTGGCAGATAGGTTCCAAAGATCGAAATCCTAGAAAGAGGAAAAAGAACGATCTAAATGACACTATGAAAGAATCACATGAGGACGCTCATGATTTGATTAATTCCGAGATTCACGAAGAATCTATTGAGCCTGAGACTCTTGAAAATACAGAATGCAAGAATGTGAGGATCTCGAACCTCAGTCTGTGGTAGTACAAAATTAATTGAGAGCTCTCGAAGAGCCAATTATTACTATGTTGGAGAAACACAATTGAGTATTGTGCTGTAGTAAGTCTCAAAGAAACTTATTCAGTTTCCAAAGTACACGCGAAAGCGATTGATTATATTGAGACTATAAATAAAGGAAGGCTTTGATTCTCCTATTACTACAACTTGTAGCGGGGTAATTTGTATATGAAAAGCTACCCGCTTTGTTCTCCAGTTTGTACTACACAAACGAAAGAATGCCACAATAAAGTGGATATCTATTGGTATAAAACCCATGTCATAATAAACCCGAAGTTTATTGATAAGTGCACATGTCATGGTGTAAATTTGAAGTTTACCAATATTGATAATTTATTCAGTTGACATTCGTGTTAGCCATCTCATTTGAAGTATGATGTGCAAATTCACATAGGTGAATATCAAAGAACTAGAAGTTCTTGTTCTCAGTAATGAACTGACCAACTAAAGAGTTCGGGTTGAAGCCCCTTGATTCTGGAAATATCAAAGGTGAATATGGGCCCATTCACCTGCCATGTATACCACATATGATGCATCTATGATATGGTTACATGCGCCATTGTTATTAACCCGCAGCCTGGCAGTGCTTGCGAGGTAAATCGCTCAGTAATCTAACTTCGAGCATAGTTTCCAGATTCTCTACTCAAGACAGTTCATCTTGATAAGTTGGTTTATATCAAAGTTGGTTTAGCAAGATAATTATTGAGTGCTTCCACTTAATAGCTAAACTGTTCCTTATGAGAACGAAGTTGTATATATCAGTTTGATATAAGTTGTATACAAGAGTATATTCTCCCCTCAAAAGTGGTTCAGGGTCAGGAACCAAATAATTTCATCTTATTATTAAGGTGCTGTGTATATTGACATAATGCACAAAGATGATTTTCCAAAGTTGAGGAAATATGTTAGTTTTACTAACATGAGGGGGAGACATGATAAACACTTGAGAAAGTGTTACATGGGATGAATTTTCATTTGTATATGTATATCCCCGAATATCATGATATGAACCTGTAGTTCATAAAAGGGGAAATGCAATTGCAACATATTGCAAAGCATGCTATACGCATTTGCTGACTCAAAGAAAGTAACTAAATGGAAGAGATACAATTCAAGAAGAATTGATTCCATATGAAAGACATGTAGCTTTGAACCTATAGTTCATATGCTTGAAACTATAAAGTCAAAGGTATGTATAATCAATTTTCGATACCTTATTTGTTTAGCATGACATGAAAACTTGATATGCAGCTAAAGTCTATTATGCGACTTATATGACTTAACTTGAAAGATTTAAGTTGCTTGAAGCATATGCAATTCTTGGTCCTGAAGTACCACATCCTAAGTACAATTTGTGTACATATGTATCTTGCTATAACTATAAGCATGATGGCATTGAGAATGCATCTATGGAGATATTGAAGAGCTATTCCACGACATTATATGAAGATATTCATACCTATCAAGAATGATGATTTCAAGGTGCGGAATATTTATTCAAGTCAACATGGTTGATTTATTTATCAAATATCTACCAAAGATCGTTTTGAAGATGATGCACAAGATTGGAATGCAAATGCTCAAGGATATAAATCGATGTACTCATTAGGGGGAGTCAATGCGCGTTGCACTCTTTTTCCCTTACAAGGTTTTGTCCCACTGGGTTTTCCTTACAAGGTTTTTAACGAGGCAACCACTAGGCGCATATTCAAACATGTGTACTCTTTCCTTACTTTAATTTTTCCCATTGGGTTTTGTTTTAAGGTTTTAACGAGGCACATCATTGAATAGACATTCAAGGGGGAGTGTTATGAAATAGAAGATTCTTACACTTCTATTTAAGGTGAATGTCTTTAATGTATTTAATTAGAGAGATTTTAGAGTTCTATTAGTGGTAGCTAAATCTTCCTCTCCCCTATAAATAGAGGTGCCCCCTACCATTGTAGATCATCCCTTGAGACCCCTCTCAACTCAATAAGAAGAACTCTCTCTACTCTTCTCTCTATTACTATTGTTCTTGTTCTATTGTTCTTGTCTTTTGCTTTAGTTTATAACAGAAGTAATATTTTCTTTTTTATTTTTGAATGAACCATAATAAATTTTCTGAATTAATTCCAAGTAGACTTCGAAATCCAAGTATCCAACAACAAATGAAGCTACATTTTTATACATTAATGTGGATTAATTAACTTCATTTTTGAAAGGATAAAAAAGTCCAATTACTTGACGGATATTTTGGTAATACAATTTTATATTAAAATTTTGACATCCTATGACAACACATAATAAGAATTAGCAACTTTTTAGTCTTGTATTAGGTTTCCCAAAGATAGCCCCAAACAATTGGCATTATATAGCCAAATCTTAGAAAAACTACTCTCTTTTATATTCTCTCTCAAGAAAAACTACACGCTTATTTTAGCTTTCCTCCTCCTTTCTCTCCTTATATTTCTTCTTCTATCTCTTCTCTTTTGCTCTCATAATTTAGCAAAAATTCTTGCAAATTATGCAAAAAAAAAGGTAGTGAAATAAAAAGTTAAGGTTAATCTCACATCAGGAAAAATCAGAATCAAAAACTAAGAGAGAAAAAATATATTCCAACTCCAGAAAAGGGCCTAAAATGCCCCTCTACTATATGAAATAGGACATCAAAGTCATCCGTTAAAAGTTGACCCCTTAAGTGCCGTTGCCGTCTAAAAATTGGCTCAAAATGCCCTTATCTACTAACGGAAGACATGTAAATCCACGTGGAATTACATTTGTTTATTTTAAAATGTAGAAAGGCATTTTAGACCCTTTCGGATGGTAAAAGGTCATATACTAGTTAGTTATAATAGTCAATTCTCAAGCATTTCACACCATATCAGTTTACTCACACACCTATTTGAGACCAACAACGCTATAACTATCACAGCAAGCAACTCAATCATAGACACAAACTAATTATCACAACAAGTAACTCAATCATAGACAGAAACATTCAAATGAATGGGAATGGCTTCATTGAATCCTTGCACAAAAACATAAATTTTCGTTACATACAACAATTAAGCCAAATAACATTAATATTGCATATCATTTCCCCTTAATGCAAAGAACATAACAAAATATCTCAATATCACACAAAAGAAAATTCACATCGTATTCCGATATTTAGCATCACGCAGAGCTGAGTACTCTAAATCAACCACTTTCTTCATTAGAATATTTCTTTCCAATTCCAAGGATTCTATTCCTCCATGATCGACGAGCATCATAACATTCTCAAGATCTGCAACTTTCCTTTGGAGTATATTTCTTTCACGGATTAGAGCTTCCTTCTCCTTCTTTAAGGTGCATATGAGATTTGAAATTCTAGGAGGAAGCTCCTCATCTTGCCATTCCCAATAGAAACATTTTTTATCCTAAAACTAAAAGAAATTACAGTCAAACCAAAATAATTAAAAGAATTCATCAATAAATTTACATACCTCGTGCTTAGGGCACTTGAAAAATCTTCTCCCAGCATTTAAAGGAGTCCACACCATGAAATAGTTAGCAGCAAGTTCACAACGACACCTCCTAATCAACCCATTTAAGCTACTCGAACGTTGCAACATTATCTTAGAAAAATCTCCAAAAACAAACTGATAAAGATGAAAGTAATTAAACCTAAACTAGAACCCAACTCAAAATCGACAAGGTGACCCAATTAGTAGGAGAAATCACATATCAATGAAGGGTCTAAAATAGGTGTGTGAGTAAACTGATATGGTGTAAAGTGCTTGAGAATTGACTGCTATAACTGACTCGTATATGACCTTGTATAATCCGAAAAGGGTCTAAAATGCCCTTCTACCTTTTTAAATAGATAAATATAATTCTACGTGGATTTACATGTCTTTTGTTAGTGGATAAGGGCATTTTTGAGCCCATTTTTAGACGGTAAGGGCATTTAAGGGGCCAACTTTTAACAGAGGGTTTTGATGTCCTATTTCATATAGTAAAGGGATATTTTAGGCTATTTTCCGTTCCAACTTTGTTTTTCTTATCTCTTCTTTTTCTTTTGGTTGGATCACTCAAAAAGACAGCGTTTAGCGACGGCCTTATTCCGTCGCTAAATCAACATATTATGTCGCTAAACACGTTTAGCGACGGAATAGCGACGGATTCAAGTTTGTCCCTAAAATCCTCGTTGCTAGGCATATAGCGACGAAAAATACAATCCGTTGCAAACTTAGCGACGGCTTAGCGACGACATATTTTTTGTAGCAACATTTAGCGACGGAAATATCCGTAGCTATATAACCTGTTTCTATCGCTATTTTGACGCCTTTCGTTGATGTAATACATAATGAAATTCGTCGTTTTGTTCTTATAGCGACGAAATTGTCCATCGCTAGCCATGTTACAGCTTCTTTTTGCAACAAAAACATTTTATCGTCAATTCGTCGCAAGATTTAAATTTACGCTATAATTTTAGCTACTGAACGTATCCGTCGCTGATATTTTTTTTACTATATTGCTGATTTTTTAAAATTCTTTTTATTTATTATTTTAAATGTACGCTACTCAAACATATTATTAAATACAATTAATAAAAAGTCACTGATATTAATATAAATTCAACAAGGTCCAAAATATATAGCATCATGCATATAACAGTATCATTAAGTACAAAAAGTCTACAAGGACCAACAATAATATCCAAACAAAGTAAGCTAACTATGCTAGGCTGGAGCGTTACGATCATCATCAGAACCCAATGCATGGACTTCATCAATGTTAGCAGTTCCCTGCATGAGAAACATGTTCCCTAGAAGCAAATTCCCTGCAAAACAAGAAACAATTAGCATCAAGAATCATAGCAAGCGTTTCAAAGAAAAGACCAGAAAATCGCCGTACCTTGCCACATTAATGAACCATATTATCTAGCTTTTGTCTGTACTGAGCCAAGGTCTGAAATTATGGAAAAGAAAGGAGTACTTTGTCATAAAAAGATCGTCAGTTGGCTGTTATCAGCTAAATGCTAAAATGCAGTTTTGTAAATAAACATAAACATGACAACAGGTTTCTTCCGGAATGTGCTTTCATCTAACTGTTCGTAACACAAGAATATGGACATACTTCCTTCTGACAAAACAAGAGTGTGGAAATACTTGACAAAGTCAATTAAAAAACTTTAAACATAACATTGAGAAGTTCCATACCTTAGTATAAGCATAGACCCATGCCTCTGTTGGTGCTGCAGGACTTCCTCTGCGAATAAACCTTCCCTCCTTGAAAATGTAAAGCATGGGAATACCAGTGGAAAGATCCAAACTTATGACCTGATAAGAAGAAATTCAGTTCGTAATGTTTCTTAGCAGGAAGCAGACAAAAATACAAGAGATTCCAGTAAGTATGAAATTCCACCTCTTGAGATGTTAGCTTGTCGAGATACATAATGATTGACCTCAATGAGTTTCCATGGGCAGCAATCATTATATTTTTTCCACCTGCCAGTTGGGGTTCAATCTGCAATATTACAGCTACAATGTCATTTCTTAACTACCAAAATAGGGGTTGATAATATGCTGGAACAGGAAAATGCTTCTGCTTACGTGCTCTTTAAAGTAGGCAACAGCTCTCTCAGCACATATTTCCAAACTTTCTCCATTTGGAGGAGGAATATCATAGCTACGACGTCACTCATGAACCTGCTCTTTTCCGTATCTATAAGTTGTTTCCTGCTTATTAAGGCCTTGTAATTCCCCATACCTACAAAATAGTAAAGCCATATATCAGAACCAGTAACTGACATATCAAATATAGGAGGAATAAACTTAGAAGAAGAAAAAATTTTACATTCTCTCATTTAGCTGCCAAGCTGTTACAACTGGAATACACTGCATGTTGGTTTTCTTCACTAAAAATCTAATTCCAAGCTCCTGCTTGCTCACTCTCTTCATGAATGATAGTTGGCACCTAAAATTGACATGACAGTGGAAATGTAATATTATTTTAGTTTTCCAGTATGGACAGAGCCTCAAACACTTGACAGCAGACGGAGAAAACCAAACTAGGAATCTACTGCAACTAGGAAGCATGTATAGCCAATGTAATAGGCCTCTAATCAACAATACAATCCAATAATATCATCTATTGTGATACATTCTCCCTCAAACATGTCATAAGAAAATCCAAATATTACAAGCTTTAACCACAAATTTACCTTCTTGCGACGTGGGTAATGGCAAGCATCGCAGTCATTTGCGCATGAATCAAAGAAGAAGTATAGATCAAATCAACAGGTATATTGCTAATTCTTTTCCCCGCTTCAACGGCCTCTTCCACACCCTCTCAATGAAGGTGATAATCGGGAATCCATGATGATCAGCATAGTACATCATCCGCAGAGCCTTCCTATAGCTGTTTAACAAGTATTCTTTTATTACTATTGTAGGCTCACATACTACAAAGAAGTGATTTTATCTAAACTCATACAAAAATATTCAAAGCTCAAACATGATGGAACCACATACCCATGCGGCGTAGGCATCCCAAAGTTACGTTGTATGTTCTCCTTTGTGTTGCGTCCTTTTTGATGACCCATGAACATATAGCTTCTACCATTTATTGTGCCAAGGCCAGTGACAATGGCAGGATCGTCATACCCAGCTCGGTCACCATGAAGCTCCACCAAACTGCCAATTCGGCATTTACAATTTTACATTTGTTAGAATTTCCAACAGCAATTAGCATATGGAGAAGAGAACAGAAGCAGAGTTTGCAATTTTTAAAATTTATTTGGTAAGCAAGCGAGAATCGTTGAATTTTCTAGACCTTCTCAGTAATATTAAAGATGTTATCAAGGAAAGTTGGCCTGTTATGATGCCTTGCAATATTCACTCTTTGTATCGGAGTCAGATGTGTGTAAAGATCTTTTAGAGCCTGAAAAGGACAGTAAAGATGTCAATGTACCAGCTCATTATATTGTTAGCAAAAATAATGTTGACCTTCGAGGTTAGTGCTGATAAAATGTTCTCACCTTCATAGCTTTCTCCAAACATTATAAAAGAATAAAGGCAAGTGTCACAACACATGAATCTTTTCTATCCTTTCTTTAAGCAACCAACACAAATAAGAAAGTAGGTAATTTTATCACAAAAATCAAAATCAAACTCTTTACTAGAGATCAGAATCTTATGATTTCCCTGTGAGCTCCCCAAATTGCTCTTGTTATCTTCTCTAGTTACCCCTAGCATGTGTGTGAAAAAAATTTCCCTTACAGAGCATTAAATGATGATGATGCACTTGGAAAGGATTTCAGTAAAGGACCAGTATTAGTTTCTCCGCAAATGATAAGATATAAATGGATTGACACACATTTCTTAGCAATTTAGCAACAATTGCAGTAATGCAACAAATATTTATCACGGAAAAAAAAAGGAAAAGGGCTGTCCAAATTTTCTACTTTCTTTTTATTTGATAAGGATTACCCAAAAATACTTTTATTCAGGTATAACATTTTTCACAAAATGCACAGTACTGACCAAAATTTTCCTAAACCAAATTGGAAAAAAAAGGATGAGATTACAAGTACTGTCTCATGGTATCAAGCACTTGGAACCCCATTGAACCCGAGAGTCCAAGACCTGATATCTTGCTGAAGGAAAATGAAAAGAAGGGAAACTAATCATCAGAACATACCAAGTAAATAATTTCAAGGAATTGAAATAACATAGAGATGAAGACAAAAAGGAAGACGAAACCCCACATTTCAGTTACTCTATTGCCAGAGCAGGTAATGCCTGTCCAGGACTCTCCACAAGGATCACCGCCATTGGCATTCCATTTTGTCAGCTTTCCTGGTGAGTTTAAGCTAGTATACAGGACTCTCAGAACAGATGCTGAAAATCAAAGTGCCGCCAACTAGATAATTTTATAATCAAGACATATCTGACTGTGAAAGGAATTTAATGATAAAGAAATAGATACATATGAACTGAGAAGTGAGAACGGCTCGAGAGAAGGAAATACCATTAAAAAAGAAAAGAGCAATACACAAGGAGCAAATAAGTAAAGATTCATATCACAAGGAGCAATACACTCCTCACCATACCAACAGCTCAATTGAACTACTTCAAGATCTCAATTTCCTATATTCCCATCATAGCAACTCAACAAATCAGACATACACACACACTAAACTAACAACTTCTTTTATTGGTAAAAAAGATTCAAATTTTGGAACAAATCCATGAATTAAATTAAAAAATTAGTTAAGTACAGTACCTGTACTAAGATTCATATCACAAATTCTCATTTCTGAATTTCCACATCCCTGTTTCACAATTTCCCCTAAATTATCATCTAAACAGATCAAATCAACCATTTCAAATATCTCAATCTCCGAACATCCTGCCACAGCAACTCCACAAATCATACACCCACACACAAATAAAAGAACAAATTTTGAAGCAAACCCATGATTTAAATCCAAAAAATAGTAAGTAAAGTATCTGTAATAAGATTCATATTACAAATAACAATACACTCAACATAACAAAAGATCAATTGAACCATTTCAATATCCCAATTTTCCTATTTTCCTACCACAGCAACTCAACAAATCAAACACCCACAAACAAAAGTCGAATTTTGGATCAAACCCATGATTTAAATCCAAAAAAAAAAGTAAATTACCTATAATAAGATTCATATCACAAGGAACAATACATTCACAATAACCAGTATCATCTTCTTCACCAGTTTCAGCTGGAAGACTACTCCCATGACCACTGTAATGAACAAACAAAGAATCACCTTCTTCAGCAGATCCTAGTAGATCCGACAAAGCTTTAGGTATATTCCGACCAGTTGGTTGTGTGTAAGAATCATCAGTATCAATTAATACAGTAATATCTTCCTCAGAAAATCCGGAACTGTTGATTGAACAACTGTACATTCGCTTAACATCGTCTATACAGCCTTTGAGTTCTGCTTTAGTTCCTGGGTAATTAATTCCGATTAATACTGCTTTTTTTGCCATTGGAAATTTTGCTAGTTGTAACAAAATTCTTGGGTTTGAAGAATTTTGAGGTTTTGGTTTTGTTGAATAAATAATGGGAAACTTTATTATGAATACGAGTATAAACACAAAGATATCTAGACAAAAGCAATAAGATATCAGCAGAGAATCTGAAATGCAAGAACTGAATGTTGCATTAACCAAAATCAGCAATAGTAAAACATCACAAGTGAAAGCAACTTGTTGATGGTCACAACTAAACGGAACTTACCCTTTAGCCTGAGAATCTTGCGAAACAGCAACATACGACTTCGAATAACCCTAGATTTCACGCCCAATTTTTTGTATTTGAAGAAAAAAATTCAAATTGTTAGAAAGTAGTGAAAGTGTGATAGAGAGGAGAGAAAGGGGGTGTTTGCCGTAATTTTTCGAGAGACTGTCTTTTGATCAAGTTGCCTATCTTTAGACAGAACATTAGCGACGGAATTAGCGATGGATATAATTCTGTCGCTAAATAACTAATAAAATTTTCGGAACTGTTATGAAATATTATAAAAGACAAGAACAATAACTCAAGAACAAGAGCAAATAGAGAGAAAAGTAGAGAGAGTTTTCTTATTGATACTTAGAGAATGTTAGGAGTGTATTACAATGGTAGAGGGCACCTCTATTTATAGGGAGGAGGATGATTTAGCTACCAAGAATAGAACTCTAGAATCTCTCTAATTAAAGACATTCACCTTAAATAGAAGTGTATTTATAACACTCCCCCTTGAATGTCTATTCAATGATGTGCCTCGTTAAAACCTTAAAACCAAAACCTAATGGGAAAAATTAAAGTAAGGAAAAAGAGTACACATGTTTGAATATGCGCCTATTGGTTGCCTCGTTAAAAACCTTGCAAGGAAAACCCGGTGGGACAAAACTTTGTAAGGGAAAAAGAGTGGAACGGGCATTAACTCCCCCTGATAAGAACATCAATTTATGTCCTTAAGTCTTCGCATCCCGATCTTGTGAACTAGCTTCTTGAAGGTTGACTTTGGTAGAGATTTTGTGAACAAATCAGCCATATTGTCGCTTGAACGAATCTGTTGAACATTGATATCACCATTCTTTTGAAGATCATGTGTGAAGAATAACTTTGGTGAAATATGCTTCGTTCTATCTCCTTTTATGAATCCTCCCTTCAATTGAGCTATACATGCTGCATTGTCTTCATACAAAGTTGTGGGTAGTTTATCACACTTCAAACCACATTTGTCTTGGATATGATGTATTATCGACCTTAACCACACACACTCTCGACTTGCTTCATGAATAGCAATTATCTCGGCATGATTAGATGAAGTAGCCACAATTGATTGCTTAGTCGATCGCCAAGATATGGCGGTTTCTCCACAGGTAAACACATAACCCGTTTGAGATCGAGCCTTGTGTGGGTCGGACAAATATCCAGCATCAGCATAACCAACAAGATCCGGGCTGCAATTCTTGCCATAAAATAAGCCCATATCGGTAGTTCCCTTTAGGTACCGCAATATGTGTTTGATCCCATTCCAATGTCTCCTCGTAGGAGCCGAGCTAAATCTTGCTAAGACATTAACTGAAAAGGATATGTCAGGTCTTGTAGTATTTGCAAGATACATTAGTGCGCCAATTGCGCTAAGATATGGTACTTCAGGACCAAGTAGCTCTTCATTCCTTTCTTGTGGTCGGAATGAATCTTTGTTCACATCAAGTGATCGAACAACCATCGGTGTACTTAAAGGATGTGCTTCATCCATGTAAAACCGTTTCAGTACCTTTTCTGTATAGGTAGATTGATGAACAAAAATTCCGTTTGCCAAATATTCAATTTGCAAACCAAGACATAGTTTAGTCTTTCCGAGATCTTTCATCTCGAATTCATCCTTCAGATAATCAATTGCCTTTTGGAGTTCTATAGGGGTTCCAATAAGGTTTATGTCATCGACATATACGGCAAGTACAACAAATTCCGATGTTGTTTTCTTTATAAAAACACACAGGCAAATGGCGTCATTTATATAGCCTTCTTTTAACAAGTACTCACTAAGACGATTATACCACATTCGTCCAGATTGCTTTAGACCATACAAGGACCTTTGCAATTTAATTGAGAACATTTCCCGAGATTTTGAATTATGCGCGTTTGGCATCTTGAGTCCATCGGGAATTTTCATGTATATCTCATTATCAAGTGAGCATAAAGATAGGCAGTAACCACATCCATTAAGTGCATGTCGAGCTTTTCGTGGACAGCAAAACTTATGAGATAACGAAAGGTTATCGCATCCATTACAGGCGAATATGTCTCTTCATAATCGACACCAGGCCTTTGAGAAAAACCTTGTGCAACAAGGCGTGCCTTATATCTTTGTACCTCGTTTTTCTCATTTCTTTTGCGTACAAAGACCCATTTATAGCCGACAGGCTTAACACCATTAGGTGTTTCAACTATAGGGCCAAAAACTTCACGTTTTGCCAGCGAATTCAATTCTGATTGAATTGCTTCTTGCCACTTTGGCCAATCCTGTCTTTTTCGACATTCTTCAACAGATTGAGGTTCGAGATCCTCACATTCTTGCATAATGCTAGATGCTACATTATAAGCAAAGGCATTATCCACCACAATATCCACTCGATTAATATTTGTCTCAATATTAATTGGATTTAGGGATAGTTCCGTATTTTCCAGAGTCTCGGGCTCAATGGATTCTTCATGAATCTCAGAATTTGTTAAATCATGAGATTCTTTCGTGGTGTCATTTTGATCGTTCTTTTTACTCTTTCTAGGATTTCGATCTTTGGAACCTAATGGTCTGCCACGCTTCAGGCGTGCATTCGACTCATTGGTTATGACACTAGATGATTGTCCAACAGGGACATCAATACGGATTGGAACATTTTCCGCGGGAATGTGGGATTTCGTTATCCTTTTCAAGTCCGTAAATGCGTCAGGCATTTGATTTGCTATTCTTTGCAAATGGATAATCTTTTGTACCTCTCTTTCACAAATAGAGGTATGTGGATCAAGATGAGATAATGATGCATTTTCCACAAAATTTCCCGTTTGGTTTCACCAACTTCTCCCCCTAATTTTGGGAAAAGTGTCTCATCAAATCGACAGTCTGCAAATCGTGCAGTAAACAAGTCGCCTGTCAATGTTTCGAGGTAGCGAATGATGGAGGGCGATTCAAACCCAACATATATTCCTAACCTTCTTTGCGGACCCATTTTGGTGCGGGATGGCGGTGCTATAGGCACATATACTGCGCATCCAAAAATTCTTAAATGGGATATATTGGGTTCATGACCCAAAACCAATTGCAACGGGGAATACTTGTGGTAATTCGTCGGTCTGAGACGAATTAGCATTGCTGCATGTAAGATGGCGTGACCCTATACCGAAGTGGGCAGCCTCGTTCTCATAAGTAATGGCCTTGCAATCAACTGCAGGCGTTTAATTAACGATTCTGCAAGACCGTTTTGAGTGTGAACATGAGCTACAGAATGTTCAACTTTTATCCCGATTGATAAGCAATAATCATTAAATGCTTGGGATGTAAACTCAGCAGCATTATCCAGTCTAATGGACTTGATTGGATTATCTGGAAATTGTGCTCGTAGTCGAATTATTTGTGCCATTAATTTCGCAAACGCAAGGTTGCGTGATGACAACAGGCACACATGAGACCATCTACAGGATGCGTCTATCAAGACCATGAAATACCTAAACGACCCACTAGGTGGGTGAATAGGTCCACAAATGTCCCCTTGTATACGTTCCAGAAACGTGGGTGACTCAGTCCCAACCTTTGTTGGTGATGGCCTGATAATCAACTTGCCTTGATAACACGAAGTGCAAGGATATTCATTATTCGAAAGAATTTTGAAATTCTTTAACGGATGCCCATATGAGCTTTCTATAATCCGTCTCATCATGATCGATCCTGGGTGTCCCAATCAATCATGCCAAAGTACAAAGGTATTGGAATCAGTAACCCTTTGGTTTACTGTTGAATGTGCCTCAATTGCACTAATTCTTGTCCAATACAGGCCACAAGATAAAGACGGGAATTTCTCAATAACCCTCTTTTGGCCGGAGACATTCTTTGTGAGGACGAGATATTCAAGATTATCTTCATCCATTGTCTCAATATGATAGCCATTCCGGCGTACATCTTTAAAACTCAACAAGTTTCTCTTAGACTTGGAGGAGAACATTGCATTCTCTATGATTAACGTCGTGCCTTTGGGCAGAGTTACAATTGCTCTTCCGGAGCCTTCAATCAATTTACTACTTCCAGAGATTGTAGTAACGTTTGCCTTACGCATATTTAGTTGAGAGAAATACTTCCTTTCTTTGAGTATTGTATGTGTAGCACATGAATCAACTAGGCAAATACTTTTACAGTTGGACGTTGATCCAAGTTCGCTTTGTGAGATATCCATATTTGCTATCCCATAGTTTGACATACAAAAGAGATACACGAACATAAGAATAAACAAGTTCAATTCGTTTGTGTCACATAATATTTTCAAAATCTGCTGCTAACAGTTGACTAACAAAATCAGATATGTTATCCATTACTTTGCAGTTTGAAAATTTCAGTTTAAACGTTTTCTTCAAACAATCGATTGTTAAACACAAACAATCGATTGTTAAACACACACAATCGATTATTTGCTATTTTGAAAAACTTCAGATCATACTGTCTTAAGACAATCGATTGTTATGCATAGACAATCGATTGTTGGCTATTTTGAAAAATTCTAGAGCACACTGTTTTAAGACAATCGATTGTTGGCTATTTTGAAAAATTCCAGAACACACTGTTTTAAGACAATCGATTGTTAAGTATAGACAATCGATTGTTGGCTATTTTGAAAAATTCCAGAACACACTGTTTTAAGACAATCGATTGTTATGCATAGACAGTCGATTGTGGATGATTTTTGAAAAATTCCAGATTACACTGTCTTAACGACAATCGATTGTTAGACAAAGACAATCGATTGTGGATGATTTTTGAAAAATTCCAGAATACACTGTCTTAACGACAATCGATTGTTAGACAAAGACAATCGATTGTTGATCAATTATTTTTCAGCTTTAATGCGAAAATAGTAGATAATCGACTAGTTTTTCAGGCTAGTCGATTACCCCTACTGGAAAATAAAAATATTATTGATATTTGAGCATATTGAAGATATTCTAAGGAACTACTGCTAACATTGCATCATGAACTAACTAATACGAGCTAATACTAATGACTATTAGTTTATTCACTAACTAATACAAATAAGTAGGACAAAATCAAATAACTCCATCTTCTTTCATCACGGACCCATCGCCAATTAGGTGGTCTATTTTCCCCTCGGGTTGCTCAAAGAAGTCTGCCACATCCAGGTGGGTGATGTCCTCATCGTCGTCATAGACAAAATTTGTTTCAGGGCCTTTTCTCTTTCGAGATGCTTGATAAAGGTCAACCAAGTGTCTTGGTATACGGCAAGTCTTTGACCAGTGCCCTTTCCCACCGCAACGATAACATATAGTTTCTGAACCATTTGCCTTAGGATCTTCATGACCCCGTTTCTGCTTTCGGCGGTTATCTCTCCTTGGGGGTTGACGGACTTCATTGGAATTTCTTCCTTGTCTACGTCCCTGGCTATGACCCCGTTTACGACCATGACCATGGTCCTTTTCATGTTTGGCATAATGAGAGTGCACCTTATCTGCTTCAGGCAGTGGTGTAGACCCAGTGGGTCGATTTTCATGATTTCTCATGAGCAGGTCATTATTTCGCTCAGCCACTAGTAGAAGAGAAATCAGTTCAGAGTACTTTGTAAAGCCTTTCTCTCTGTACTGTTGTTGCAGTACTATATTGGAGGCATGAAACGTTGTAAACGTTTTCTCAAGCATATCATAATCGGAGATATTATCCCCGCATAGCTTCAATTTAGAAGTAATTCTGAACATTGCAGAATTATATTCAGAAACGGACTTAAAGTCCTAGAGCCTCAGATGAGCCCAATCATATCGTGCTTGTGGCAGAGTGACCAACTTCAGGTTGTCATATCTCTCCTTTAAGCCGTTCCACAAGATGAGTGGATCCTTGACGGTGAGATATTCAATCTTCAAACCTTCATCAAGGTGATGGCGCAAGAAAATCAAGGCCTTCGCACAGTCTTGGGTGGATGCTTTTTCTCTATCTTTGATGGTGTCTCCGAGACCCATAGCATCTAAGTGGATTTCAGCATCCAACACCTATGTCATATAGTTCTTGCCCGAAATTTCAAGGGCAACGAACTTTCTTTTCGTAATGTCAGACATAATCGAAAATTAAATTAGGAAGAGGGAAATACCTTAGATTTTTCGAGAATGGTTCTTGAGATGGTAGAGTCTCGTGCTGATAACGTGTTATGAAATAATATAAAAGACAAGAACAATAACTCAAGAACAAGAGCAAATAGAGAGAAGAGTAGAGAGTGTTCTTCTTATTGATACCTAGAGAATGTTAGGAGTGTATTACAATGGTAGAGGGCACCTCTATTTATAGGGATGAGGATGATTTAGCTACCAAGAATAGAACTCTAGAATCTCTCTAATTAAAGACATTCACCTTAAATAGAAGTGTATTTATAACAGGAACTAGATTTTAGTATTTTAGCAACGGATCTAGCGACGAAACAGAATTTTGTCGCTAATATTATGTAAATGAAGCTTTACCTTAAAGAAACTAGCAATGGAAATTTTATCGCAATCACCTTTGTAATATGTCTTGATAAATAAAATAAATGTAGCGACGGAGTTTTTGACGTTAAATCCGTCATTAGATTGTAATAATTTTTGTTGCCATACTTTCGTCGCTAATTTTGTAGGTAAAATAAGACGGTAATATTTAGCGCCAATTTTAGAGACGAATATTAGGTTTTGTCGCGAATCCATCGCTATATTTGACACAAATTCTCTTTGTAGCTTATTTGGCAACAAACCACAAAATGCGTCACTAATCCGTTGTTATGTAGCTACGGATTATTACTTGTCGCTAAATTCCGTCGTTATGTAGCTGCGGATTATTACTTGTCGCTAAACGTTGTTTTTTTGTAGTGGATTGAATGAGTGGGTGTGGTTGAAATTGGTTGAAAATACCTAAACGAGGCTATAGGGGTGTACATATATCGGGTTGGTTTTTCCATTACCAAACCAAACCAATTGTGTCGGATTATTAAATCTAAAGACCAAACCAAACCAATAAAACACGGGTTTTTTCTCTCGATTTTGTCGGGTTTTCGGGTTATTCGAATTTTTTTGATTTTTTTCCGATAAAATCTTCGTAGAACAAAATATATAAATTATGCTCAAAATATTTCTTTAATCCTAGTAAGATACAACTAGATAAAGTATTTTCTAAGAAAATAATACAAAATAGGAGATATATCATGGTATTATCCTAAAATATTCAACAATAAAGACAATAAAATTATGTAATATAAATATTTCTAATTAAAAAGCCATAATAAAAAAACATAATCTAAGAGTACTAAGTCATGCTAAAATAAGTACACAATAAGGGAGTATTAAATACATGCCTAACGTTAAAGAAAAAATAAAAATAGGTTATACATTTTTATCTAAATTATTGCAAAACAAAAAATAGATATTCAATACATTCTCATTCGTAATATTGAATTAAATGTCTTTTGTTAGCATTAGTATTGATTTGATTTTGGTTTGCACTTTTGTTAACAGTATTTAATTTACTAATGTTAATGACTATAAAACTTATTGGAACATTCAAAAGTTCTAAGTCCTGAAATAATACCTCAAAAATAAAATTATGAAATCTTTTAAGAAATATTTATAAATTATTTCACAATAAGTATATTTATATATTAAATATATCAAAAAAATTTATATATGTAATGTTGGGTTGGTTTGGTTTCGGTTTGACTTCTTTAGTTAAAACCAACCCAAACCAATTATGGTCAGATTTTTTTTTCCCAACACCAAACCAAATCAAACCAACTCATAGTCGGGTTTTTTTCTCGGTTTGACTCGAATGATTGGATTGGTGCGGTTTGTCGGTTTTCTTTGTACACCCATACGAGGCTATATACACTTTGAGCAAGATTAGCAAAAACTAAGAGATAGAAAATATATTTCAACTTTATTTTTCTTCTCTCTTACTTTTTTTTGGTTAGATTTAATGAGTGGGTGTGACTAAAATTGGTTGAAAATACCTAAACGAGGCTATATACAAACTTTGAGCAAGATTAGAAGTGATTTATATTGGTTTCAAGTAAAAAAACATATCTAAAAATCCAACTACGATATGTGTATATCACATTGTATATCGTGCACATCAGTATATATCACACACAGATTTTTAAGGATGTATGTGTATATCACTTTGTATATCGTGTTCAACATAATTCGCCCATGTACATCACATTGTAGATCGTACATATAATACAAAATTTCGTGGATATACACAGATACACATGATATACATGAGATATCACTAATATACATAGCGATATACAGAGGTTACAATTTTGGTATACACTTGTTCGATGTACTATACACTGTGATATACAAATAATACAATATTTTTATTGTGATATATATATATAATTCTATGTTATTGACATACAAAGAATAATATTATTTATATACAAGATTTAAAATAAAATTTAAATATTCATGTTGATATAGACAAAGAAGAAAAACACGTTGTGATATACATATAATTATTGTGATATATATTTATTGGCTGTTTGATGTCAATATCTATAACTAGGGCTATTTTTTCCAATTATATACAAGATTAAAAATAAAATTTAAATATACATGTTGATATAGACAAAGAAGAAAAACAAGTTGTGATATACATATAATTATTGTGATATGTATTTATTGGCTATTTGATGCCAATATCTATAAGTAGGGCTATTTTTTCCAATTATATGAGTACGTTGTTGTACCATGCCAAAACTCCTTTTATATTTTGGAACTTCCCACTCTTAATGTAATATAAATATAAATAGATGTATATAGATATAGATTTTAGGTACAACCCAAGTTAAAATAAGAACTATGATGCCATAGTTAAACTCCAAAATATTGATGTTTACCTCAAAATACGAGCAATAATTAAATTTAATTTGTGATTTTAAATATATATGATTTAGTTCTATACCAATTAATAATAAAAATATGAAGTAAAAAAAGTGAACAAAGCCAATGTTATTTAACAGTGTTAGCCTCGAGTTGAGTAGCCTCGAGATGAACTAGGAGCAATAAAGTAGGAACAATAAATGTAAAGGACAATTATGATGAACAACAGGAGAGAAAAGTAGGACAATATATTATTTGTCAATGATTAGATGATGTTTACAAATGATTGGGCACCCTTTATGTAGGAGAGAAGCCTTAAATAAGGTACATTTCCATTTATAGTAAGGAATCTTATTTGGACAGCTATATAACCGTCTGGCACAAATTCATACAAATCTATCCCGGAATTTACGCCATGATTTTTGGGACGTGGAGAGAAACTTGTCCTTCTGTAACAAACTCATAGTGGCTTTATCTCGGAATTGGCCATACTTGGCTCCAATACCCTCGGACACTTAGGTCCTCGACCTCTCCTTCTACCTTCGAGCCCGGACTTGGTCTTTACCGAACTTTAGCCCTCGGTGCGGCGTCTCGAGCCTGCTAAATTCGGGGAACCTGATTTCGATCTGTATACAGATAGTTCCTGCGTTTCTTTGAGTAAAATGATAAGAAATAATTTGAACCTCGATTTTTGGACCCCTTGATAATGACATCATCCCCGTGATGTCAACTTTCGAAGTGACCAAATGTCCCAAAGGTTTCCCCAAAACAATAAATGCACGTAGTAATGATCGGCCACTAGCATCATTGAACAGTCACCGCATATCTATAAATATATTGCCTAACCTCTAAGAAGTCTTTACTTTATTCTTTAAACTACCTCTACACTCCTCTATACCTTTCTCTCTTCGCCTGTTTCCTTTTGTTATCTGCTTCTACAGGCTTCTTAGTGCAAAAAAACACCAAGCTCCACCATCCTCTGCATCTTGTAATCCAAAATCATGGCGAAAACTTCTAAGAGCCCTCAAAAGGAAAAAACATCATTTTATTCTGCTTCCTGGTCGACCAAACCGGTGGTGCCGCCGGCTCTTCACGAAATCATCCCAGTCCTTGTATAATAAAGAAGGATTTTAATTTCGAAATCCTCCCGATATCCCAGTTCGGTGCGATACATGTATCTTGACATATTAGTTTGATATCAAAAAATACCTTAATCATACGAAGAAGGACCGCAACTGGGGAGATGAGGTCGTGGTTTAGATCCCATGCTCCGAGGAAAGTATCACTACCCACGTGGAGGGGTTTTTAAGTGTTTACACTTACCCCTTAACACTAGGTCCTCTCGATTCAGTATTGATCAAATTCTGCAAAACATACGAGGTCACCCTCATCCAGATTCACCCCTTATTTTGGGGCATTGTGATCATGCTGAGCTATTTTTTCGGAAAGGCCGAGGGGTTGGAATTTACCCTCAATCATCTTATTCGGTTGTATCGGCACTAGATATTTCGAGGGCTCATCAAGCTGCAACGTAGAACAAAGAAGTCCTTCTTATTCTACGTAATTCGAGGGTCTTATCTTGACAAATATTGTAGGTTACAACTCTGTTTATCTATTGATTTGAACTTGTACTCCTTAAATATTGTTTTGTTCTTCATTCTTGATCTTGAACTTAATTTGTTCTCTATTCTGGAGCTTGAACTTGTTTTGTTCTTCGTTCTTGAACTTGAACTTGATTTCTTGAACTTGAACTTAATTGCTCGAAGCATAAAATTTGTAGAGAAATTTGCGGTGTTTGGTCCACGCGCTCTCTCTTGCTTCTTGTTATAAATTCTGGTGTCTTTTCTGGGTTATGAAGACCCCTATTTATAGTTGTGGAAGGGATAAGTATAATAATGATAAACTCTTTCCCACCGATCAAATTGAAGTGTGGCATGATCGTATTTGATTGGCTAGAACATGTTTTGCACACCTAGCAAGGTTTCACTAGTATTTTAATGTGACTTGGAATGCCTTATTATTTTGACACATGACATGATCCTATTAGCTCTTCCTTTTGACTTGGCGTGCCACGTCATTTGACACGTAGCACTGGGCCTCTAAGAAGATGATATCTTGGGCCTAATGAGGTGTGCTCATAATTTGTAACCAAATTAAATGGAGTAGCAACAATAACAACTACTACCCAGTATATTCCCACAAAGTGGGGTATGGGGAGGGTAATACGTACAAAGGACTTACCCCTACCCGAAAGGGTAGAGAGGATATTTCTGACCGACCCTCGGCTCAGAGAAAGGGAGAGAAAATCAGATAAATAAAACAAAACAACATTAGTAAATCTGGCATAAATCACGTTAATAATTATCTAAACATAAAACCAAGAATAAAATGACATGCAATAATACCAATAATTCACTACTATAAGAGGCACAGTACAAGACATAAATCAACTATAGAGAGCCCTACTAAACCCCACCCAACACCGGACCGAAGTACTAATAATTCTAGAAGCCCATATCCTACAACCCTAATACTAGACCTCCAGACTTTCCTATTAAGGGTCATGTCCTCGGAAATCCTCATTCTAGCCATATCCTGCCTAATCACCTCACCCCAATACCTCTTAGGCCTCCCTCTGCCTCGACTCGCGCCAACCACCGCCAGTCGCTCACAACTCCTCACCGGGGCATCATGGCTTCTCCTCCTCATATGCCCAAACCACCTGAGTCTCGCTTCTTGCATATTCTCATCCACTGGGGTCACCGCCACCTTCTTCCGAATAACTTCATTCTTAATCATATCTAGCCTGGTGAGCCCGCACATCCACCTGAGCATCCTCATCTCCGCAACTTTCATCCTCTGGACATGAGAGTTCTTCACAGGCCAGTACTCCACCCCATACAACATGGCAGATCTAACCACCGCTCTATAAAACTTCCCCTTGAGTTTATGTGGAACTTTCTTGTCACACAAGAATCCTGATGCGAGCCTCCACTTCAACCACCCCTTCCTATACGATGAGTGAAATCCCCTTTGATCTCTCTGTCCCCTTAAATCACCGACCCAAGATATCTGAAACTGTCTCTTTTGGGTATGACCTGAGATCCAAGCTTCACGTCCCAGCCTACTTCGCTCGACTCGGCGCTAAACTTGCACTCCAGATATTCTGTCTTAGACCTGCTTAGTTTGAAACCCTTAGACTCGAGGGTCTGTCTCCAGATCTCCAACCTCTCATTAACACCAGCCCTCGTCTCGTCTATTAAGACTATGTCGTAAGCAAATAGCATACACCAAGGCACATCCCCTTGAATATGGCGAGTAAGAGCATCCATCACCAAGGCAAATAAGAGAGGGCTTACCGCAGATCCTCGATGTAGCCCCATAACCACCGGAAAATGGTCTGAGTCGCCACCCACCGTCCTAACCCTAGTCTTAGCTCCATCATACATGTCCTTGATCGCTCTGATGTAGGCTTCTGGCACCCTCTTCGCCTCCAAGCATCTCCATAGTACCTCTCTAGGGACCTTATCGTACGCCTTCTCCAAGTCGATAAACACCATATGCAGGTCCTTCCTCTTATCCCTAAACTGTTCCACCAATATCCTCACAAGGTGGATAGCTTCTACAGTAGAGCGACCTGACATGAAACCGAACTGGTTCACGAATATAAAGGACATCTCCATCACCCTCGCCTCGATCACCCTCTCCCAGACTTTCATGGTGTGACTTATCAATTTGATATCCCTATTGTTGTTGCAACACTAGATATCCCCTTTGTTTTTGTACAAGGGCACCACTGTACTCCATCTCCACTCCTCCGGCATCCTCTTAGTCCTAAAGATCACATTGAACAACCTGGACAACCACTGCACTCCTGACCTACCCATACATTTCCAGAACTCCACCAGAATTTCGTCTGGCCCAGTCGCTCGACCCCTACTCATCCTACGCAACGCCCTCATAACCTCTTCCTCCTTAATGCGCCTACAGTGCCCGAGGTCTCTAGGACAATCTGAATGCCCCAGCTCCCCTAGCTCTATGTCTCGATCCCCCTCCTCGTTAAGCAAGTCTCGAAAGTACTCCCGCCACCTCCGCTTGATTTGAGACTCCCCCGTCAGAACTCTATCATCCTCGTCCTTGATGCACCTAACTTAGTCAAGATGCCCGCCTTCCTCTCCCTCACCTTAGCCAACCGGAGTAGCCCAATCAATATTTGTTGGACTTAAATAATTAATATATGAGAAATTTTCATAAAGCACTATCTTTTGTGGTCATTAGCTATCTATAGATATCATTTGCTATATTACAGATTGTAGATACCTCTTCTGTTGTTATAAGATGTATTAAATGTATTTAAGCTATTGTATTCATGAATACAATAGCAAAAATATGCGTGAATCAAGAAAGTCCAGCTAATCTTTTGTTGTATTCAAGCGTATTAGATTGTATTCATGTCAAGAAACAGGGATTATCGCTGAACATATTATTGTATTCGACTGTATTTGATGGTATTCACAGCGTGAAACAGAGGATTAGCCTGTTTTAAATGAAAAGTGAATCAATTAGCATAATAGACTCCTAATATAATTTAACAAACTCAATTATAACACACAAATTTTATATTTCCAGTTATAAAAAATATTCTCAACCGAAAAACACCCCAAAAACATAGCAATCTTCAGAGAAATTATATAATACATTGGAATACATAAATTATATTAATTAAAAAAAATATATGAATATATTAATGTAGTACAACGAGACAGTGAATATAATGAAATACATGGAATACAACGAGATATATTGAAATACAATAAAAAAAGACAATGAATACAATGAAATACGTGAAAATACAGCGAGATATATTGAAATATATTAACAGAAAATTCAAGTTGCTCCGCCCCAATATCCGTCGTCTTTGTTCAAGAACAAATTCTAATTTTCGGCGAATCCACCGTTAAGCAATGATGGCAGAATAAGGATTCCGTTAAAATTTGAATCTTGTACGAAGACGACGGAAGTTGAGAACCTCGAGTTTATCCAATATTAGAACTCTTCTTTCTTCAGAAGATAAAACTCGAGGAGATAGAGCCATCTACAAACAAAAAAAAGATTTTAAGTAAAGGCCCTAAAAGAATTTTGTTAATGTTAGATTGTTATACAGAAACTTAAACTGGAAAACGAATTTAGGACCAAAATTCGAAGAACATCTTGTGGTTGAGCGTGCAAAAAAGGATTTAACCCAAAAAATTTAACATCCAAATTAATCCGATCCTCCCATTCAAGAATTTGACATACATCACATATTCAATTCCCATGCCGACAACTAATTTTCTTCTTCTCTTTGGACAGAACAATTAAGAGAATTTGAGACATTTTTAAGCCATCAAAATTTTGAATCTATTCTAGATTATTCAATACTAGAACTTTTCTTTCTCCAATATTAACATACCTAGAGCTTTAGTAACCTCGAGTGTATTAACGAACCATTCTTCGTTAGCTTTGGTCATGTTCCAATTACAGTGGCGTAGAAGAGCCAAAGCAACGTCCGATGGAATTGGAGAAATTGAGATCGGAGAGAATGTAGGTGATGTGAGTAAGAGGAATTTTGAGATTGCATCGTGTTTTCAGGGAATGAGGGAAGAGAATGACATATATCAAAGTAGAGAGAAAGAAAATAGTGTAATTGAATAGTGTACTTAGTGGCTTATGTATATGAGGTAACCAAAATTAGATATTTTGCTATAAATATTAAAAGGTATCTATAAAATATAATTTTTTAAATAATATTTTTTTAAAATAAATAAGGGGTTAACCTTTACTATATGAGGTAAAAATTACTTAATATATTAGCCCATAATATTTTGGACTAATATATTTAAAATGGTCCCAATCATTTTATTGAATTTACATTTGATAAAATTTGCATGCCTATAGTTCTCGTGATAGTTATCCATAGTGATTTCTTACATGACTTGATAATGTAAATTTCTTGGTTTTTTTTGTTATCTAGAATTTAAACTAAAAATAAGAAAAAATAAATATGCAACTAAAATTGAAGATATAAGGAATAGAGGTAGTGGAAAATAATTTTGAGAAAGTTCAAATAAGAAATGAGCAAAGTTGACCCATTGACTCTTCCTTATTACAGTCAAATGTCAATGACTGATTGTTCCCCCTCTTTGCTTCGTCTCAGCTATTTCCTATGGCGGAATTTACCCAAAAATGGAAATATGATGCCTTCTTGAATTTTAGAGGGGAAGATACTCGCAATAACTTTGTTGCCCATCTCTACAAACGTCTGGAGGACATGGGAATCAACGCATTCAAAGATGATGTGAAACTTGAAAGAGGAAAATTTATTTCACCAGAATTGTTGAAAGCAATTGAGGAGTCAAATTTTGCCATTATCATATTCTCTGAGAACTATGATACATCCACATGGTGTTTGGAGGAACTCACCAAAATTATGGAGTGTGTTGAAAAGAAGAGACAGGAAGCTATCCCTATATTCTACAATGTTGATCCATCAGATGTACGTATGCAAAGAAATAGCTTCGCTAAAGCGATGGCCAAACACAAGAAAGGTACCGATTTAGAGAAGGTGCAGAGGTGGAAGAACGCTCTACATCAAGCAGCCAGTATAGCAGGGTGGGATGTTCGTAAAACTGCTAATGGGTGAGTAAATAGCTCAAATGATCGATAACTGTTCATCTGATTAGCTGATAATTGTCAAATATTAAATCGACTTCTCGAGATATCATGACAGCCTTGTTTTTTCATTAAACCCCTCCCAAATTATCAAATTAGGAGGATTTATAGTGTTTTAAATGACTCATAGCCCACGACCTAATAGTTGTGGGCGGTAGTGCTTTTAACAACTTAGTAAATCTCCCTTGTCATGACAGCCTTGTTGGATTTTGGGATTTCGAGCTTCTTTTTTTTTTCCTGATACATGAAAAAGTTTTTTTGGACCAAATCTATACTTAACATGTAATCCATTAAAGACCGAATTTTGGGTTTGCTATGATTTTTGATACAAGATGAAAGAGGGCCAAAACGTTTTTATAAGAAAAAGAGAAGAGGAGAGAGGGGTTTTTTTTGGTAACAGAATTTTTTGTGTGCGACAAACCAGTTTTAAATTGCTTTTTCCAAGTTATCGCTGTTGGATTTTTCTAGGAGTTCCTAACTGTGGAAATCATGTATGAAGGTGTATAGCTGCTTATTTAGCAGCTGGTCTTAGATTTTGAGAGGAAGAAAATGTTTCTTGTATTTCTATGTATTTCATATATCCCTAAACAAAGTTATTTATACACTAGGTCCTATAATTATTTTAGGAAGGTTCAATTTATGTGAACATATTTCCTTTTTAGTCCGTGCCAAAAAGAATGACCTCTTTCCCTATTTGGAAATAATTTACCTTTATGCAATGATTTATAGCAACCCCCACTTCCAACCGAGAGGTTGTGAGTTCGAGTCTCCCCAAGAGCAATGTGGGAAGTTCTTGGAGGGAAGGATGCCGGGTGTCTATTTGGAAACAGCCTCTCTACCCAAGGGTAGAGGTAAGGTATGCATTCATACTACCCTCCCCAGACCCCACTAAGTGGGATTATACTGGGTTGTTGTTGCAATGATTTATAGCCACACAAAATATATATAATTTTATTTTATACTACAAATTCAAAAGTTTTCTCTCTTTTCTTAAATTTCGTGCTCAGTCAAATGAGTTCACATAAATTGAAATGGAGAGAGTAATAAATCACAATCAATCAGAATAAAATTAACTCTAAATCAGAATCAAGTCTTTCCTAATAACTAAGTCAATCAACACTCGCCCACAAGTTGCTTCAATGATGTCACGTGCTCAACTTGCATATTAGTGTATGAAAAGTCCGTTTGTTTAGACCCTTGCTAAACACATCAGCTAGCTGCTTTTTTGATGAGACATGAAACAAGCTCAAGACACCACTCGTAACTTCTTCTTTGATGGAATATCGATCAATTTCAACATGATTCGTTCGGTCATGCTGAACTGGATTATGAGCAGTGGCGAAGTTAGGAATTTCCCCAAGGCGTTCAAATTTAAAAGAAGTAAAAAGAATTTCCAACAAAGAGTGTTCCATATGTATTGTATACTTCTAAAACGTACTCCCTCCGTTCCAATTTATGTGAACCTGTTTGACTGGGCACAGAGTTTAAGAAAAAAATGAAGACTTTTGGAATTTGTGGTCCTAAACAAGTCCAAATGGGACCTAGAGTATTTATGTGGTTATAAAAGCTTCTCATTAAGGGTAGAGTTGTAACTTTAAGCTAAATTGGTACCAAATTTAGAAAGGATTCATTCTTTTTGGAACGAACCAAAAAGGAAATAGGTTCACATAAACTAGAACAGAGGGAGTAATATTTTACCTATGTGCACAGTGTAATTTTTCGACGAAGAGTGGTCAGTTGACCATCCTTATCACCATGTGGCTTCGATACTAATTATGAGCTATGCTGATATTAGCCTTGTTGTCACAATATAAGGAAAGTTTCTGATTTTCGGACAATCTCAATTCCTTTAGTAATTTTTGTAACCAAAGAAGTTCACGGACACCTTGGTCCATAGCTCTATATTATGTTTCCGCTTTTCGGACAATCTCAATTCCTCTAGTAATTTTAGTAACCAAAGAAGTTCACAGACACCTTGGGCCATAACTTTATATTATGTTTCCGCATTTGATCTAACAACTATACATTTCTTCTTGCTTTTACAAGTAACCAATTCCATCATACAGTAACCGGATGTTGATATTCTATCATCTAAAGATCCATCCCAATTCGCATTTGTGTAGGCTTCTACCTGCAGGTGACCATGTTTGGAGAAAAGCAGATCTTTGCCTGGAGCAGATTTCAGATACCGCAAAATGTGAAAGACAACTTGCATATGAGGGTCCGGGGGATCATGCACGAACTGACTCACCAAGCTAACTGAATAAGCTATGTCAAGTCTAGTATGAGAGAAATAATTGTGTCTTCCAACTAACCTTTGATATCTCTCCATATCAACTGGTTCTCTAACTCCTGTTTGTAACTTGTGATTACTTTCAATGGGCGATTCTGTTAGTCTGCAACTTGTCATATCGGTTTCTTTCAAGAGATCCAAAATATATTTTCTTTGAAAAATAAAAATTTCTGTTTTTGATCTAGCATCCTCAATTCCCAAGAAGTACTCTAATCGGGCCATCTCCTGTCAACATAAACTATGAGAAGAGTGGATTTGTCCGTTTGATGTCTCATGAAGAAGGTGTGATCAACATTGCTTTGTTGGTAACCGATGGAGATCATTGCTTTGCAGAATCTGTCAAACCAAGCTTGGCAGATTTCTTCAGTCCGTACAAGGCTTTCTTCAATCCGCATACCTTTCCTTGACTTTGTGCAGTATCAGATCCAGGAGGAATCTCCATATACACCTCTTATTCTGAGTCTCCATGAAAAAATGCATTCTTCACATCAAACTGTTGCAAGTCCCAATCAAGATTAGCTGCACAAGATAAAAGAATTCTAATGGAGTTCATCTTAGCAACATGGGCAAATGTCTCTTGAGTGAATCCCTTAGCCACCAATCTTGCTTTGAATCTTTCAATCGAGCCATCAGTTTTGTGCTTCACAGTGAAGACCATTTGCAGCCAACCAACTTCTTGTCGGGTGGTGAAGTGAAAAGTTCCCAAGTCTCATTATTTGACAAGGCCTTCATTTCTTCAATCATAGCTTGCTTCCATTTAGGATCTGCAAAAGTTTCCATCTAATTCCTGGAAATAGACACAGAAGATATAGACAAGACAAATGCTCTATAAGAGGGAGACGGAATTGTAGGAGACAAAATTAGACAAAAGGTCCTTCATTGAGCCGATGGTCGATTGGAAACTTCCTCTCTACCCTTTCGGGTAGGGGTAAGGCTCGTCTACATATTATCCTCCACTGACCCCACTTTGTGGGATATTACTGAGTAGTAGTTTTTGTTGTTGTTGTAAAATTAGACAAAAGGTGTTTGGTGGTGCAAGATCTTGGATAACTCAAAGAAGGTTCAAATTTAGTAGATTGTATGATGACTTCTTTTGCTCTATTTCTCCTTCAGTAGGTTTTCAAATCAGGCCTATCCAAATGCCCAATAGTCTCCCCCCTGAATTCTTTATCCAATTTCATTTTCCTTTGTGGCAATGTCATCAAGAGGTGCAGTATTTGAACTAGGTAGAATAACCTCTCCTATTAAAGTATGTGACCATCTTATTTAAAAGTTTAAGCTGTTAGAGATAACACACTTTTATTTACTTAATTATGTCTTCAACACGCCCCTCACATGCGGGCTTGATTCTTTTTTTATGAGCCAAGCATGTGAAAATTCTTCTTGATATTAGGTGGCGGTGAGACTCGAACCCATGACCTCTGTCTGCTCTGATATCATGTAGATTTTGAGAAGAAGAATAGGCTTCTTGTATTTCCATATATTTCTCACATACCTTAGCAATTGTATTTATACACTAGGTCCTATGGCTATTTTAGAAAGGAAAATAAATTACAATCAATTAGAATAAAATCAAATCTCAATCAGAATCAAATCATTCCTAATAACACCGGGTTTGGTGATTCTTTCTCATTCGTCACTTGTTTTGTTGTTGCTGTTGTTTTATTTGCTTAGCACTAGTGTTTTGACCATTTTGAGGACTATAGCAGGAATATCTCTGTTTTGATATGCTGGAGCTTTAATGGACCATAGTTCCCGTGATTTTACTCTTCGAGCCGAAGAGATTTTCCACGTAAATCTTGATGTCTTTTTTTTTTTTTTTGCAATTAGTTGTTTTTGTCAACTATATACTTACGTCAGACAAGAGGGCTTGTTCTGATGGTAAGCAACCCCCACTTCCAACCGAGAGGTTGTGAGTTCGAGTCTCCCCAAGAGCAAAGGTGGGTAGTTCTTGGAGGGAAGGATGCCGGGGGTCTATTTGGAAACAGCCTCTCTACCCCAGGGTAGGGGTAAGGTCTGCGTACATACTACCCTCCCCAGACCCCACTAAGTGTGATTATACTGGGTTGTAAAAAAAGAAAAAAAAAAAAACTTGATACTTACATCAGTTTAAGTTGTTTTGGATCAGTACCTACATAAGTTTGTGCTTGAGGTTACTTGCTCCACTTGCTTCATTAGATTGAGAAGTTTTCGACTGGCTGTTTATTCCGCTGCGACCTTATCTTGCATCCTTTTGGTGTTTTATTTTCTCAACAAGCTTAAGGTCATCTATTTACTTATTTTCTGATCAGTAAAGACATAACAAATCAACTCGCCATACTTTGATTCTAAATTGGGAGTATTTCAACATTCTCCTCTTCACTTTATAATCAAATTAACTCATGTTGAAGCCATTGAGCTGGATATGGTATTAAAGCTTTTGGACCAAATCACTCGTTGGATGAGTTCTCTACGATGCTCATTGGTTAAAGAAATTGTGTAATTGGGAGAAGACAACTATCACAAGCATAGTCTTTGACAAGATTATACCCTACGTATACCTTAACTGTACCAATATGTAGTTATAACATCTTGATGATTAAAGGTTTAAAAGTGACGAAGTAGACGTAAAGTTGACGGGAAGGAAGTTGCCTCAAAAGATCCTAGAATCTCTCGGAATCCATGTAAACTTAGGGAAGCCAAAACAGTATAAGAGTAAAAGATCTATATTAGACAATTCCGACTAGTAGGGATTGATGTTTAGTCATGTTGGTATGTTTACATCAGGGTGGGAGTCTCTTTCTAGTGTTATGGATTTGTATAACACTATAAAATATAGAGAAGCCAAGTTACTAAATTTCAGAATGAAGGGTTCAAACGAAGGAAATGGATATTGAGGACTCCATAACCGATTACTAGTAGTTGTTCCAATTTTGCGTTTGCTAGAATGTGATTATTTCTTTGCACTTCCTCATCATTCATTGTGTTTTAAATATTTTATTCCTGTAATTGTGTTTCTATTTAACATAGGGACGAGGCAAAATGTATTGAGCTGATTGCCAACAAGATTTCTCATAGTGTGGAAGGGACAGTTTCAAGCATTGCAAAGCATCTTGTGGGAATCAAATCTCGTGTAAGGGAAGTAAAATCATTGTTGAATGTTGAATTAGGTGGTGTTTATTTTGTTGGAATACGGGGAATGGGTGGTGTAGGGAAGACAACTGTTGCAAGAGCAATTTTCGACGAGCTTTCTTATCAATTTCAAGGTTCTTGTTTTCTTGCAAATGTTAGGGAAGTTTCAGAGAAGTATGGCCCTGAAAGCTTGGAACATTTGCAACAGAAGCTTCTCTCACAAATCCTGAAGCAACATTCACTGAATATACCAAGTGTTGATGATGGAGTCAAAATGATAAGCAGGATGCTACGTTTCAAGAAGGTTTAATCGTTCTTGATGACGTGGATAACAACAACAACAACTACCCAGTATAGTCCTACAAAGTGAGGTCTGGGGAGGGTAATATGTAGACGGGCCTTACCCCTACCCGAAAGGGCAGATGACATGGATAACAATGACCAATTAGGATACTTAGTTGGAAAGCGTGACTGGTTTGGTGATGGCAGTAGGATCATTAGAAACAATGAGTTACTTCGCAAGCACGATAAGTTATATCGTGTACCTGAGCTGGCTATCGATGAGGCTCTTCAACTTTTCAGTTGGCATGCCTTTCAGCAATGGACTCCTGATAAGGAGTTTGAAAAGCTCTCGATTATCTGTAGTAAATTATTCTAATGGTTTACCGGTAGCTCTTGAGGTATTGGGTTCTTTTCTCTACAAACGAGGCATGAATGAGTGGAGAAGTGCATTAGATAAATCCAAAGATATTGGAGATGGGAAAATTGTCAAGCAACTCAGCTTAAATCTAGATGGATTGAGCCATGAAGACAAGGATATATTTCTTGATATTGCATGCTTCTTTAGGGGAAAAAAGAAAGATGATGTGATAACAATATTGAATAGCTTTGGCTTCAAATCAGAAATTGGAATCAGCATTCTTACTGAAAAATCACTTTTATATGTTTCAGAAGGAATGGTTGAGATGCATGATTTAATAGAACAAATGGGTCAACAAGTGGCACGTGATATTGATCAGGACCAGCCCTGGAAGCATAGTAGATTATTGCATCACAAAGATGTTGAAACTGTTTTTTCTGCAAATATGGTACAAGTAGTCGCACGACGTGGGGTCTGGGGAGGGTAATACGTACACAGGCCTTACCCCTACCCTTTAGGGTAGAGAAGTTGTTTCTGATCGAACCTCGGCTCAGGAAAGGGAAAGAAAATCAAAACAAAAACAAGAGATCATTAGTAAATCGCGCAAATCACATGAATAATTATGTAAACATAGAACCAAAAATAAAATGACATGCAATAATTCCAACCGGTATCTACCATAAGAGGCAAAGTGCAACATATACTAAGGAAGGTTTTTTTCCTTTCTTTCAAACTAAATTAGAGAACAAAGAAACTGCTCAAAAACAGAAGTTAGAAAAGAGCCCCCCCCCCGTTCTCCTTTCTTTTTGTGCTTCCATTGGGAATAGAAGCAAGCGTACCAAATCACGGAACTCTTTCTATTACCCAATGCAATATTGCAAACAAAAGAAAAAACCACAGACATTTCTAAACACCAAATTGCATTCCCGTTAGAGAAATTGTTTTATTTTTATTTATTTATTTTTTGACAGAGAAATCCGTTAGAAGGCCAACCTTTAGGACCAACCACAGCCTTCAAAACTGGTGATAATGGGCCCGCCCCCAGTATTCTTCTTAAGTTAGATAGAAGGCTTAGTTCCATTGGCCCCGACTCGAACCTACGATCTAAGTCACAAGTTCTTCAACCTTTGGCACTTGAACTAAGCCTGGGGCACATTGTCGTTAACAGATCAAAGCAATCATTACCGCTGGTGATTCATGTATTAGACCTCATTTCCTTCCTAATTCACATCCATTTACGAGAAAAAGTGGAACTCCTTTTGCTTTCCAATTAGCATAGCAAGCCAAAGACAAAGCAACTCACAAACAAATCACCTAAAGTAAGTGTTTCAAACTTTGAATATACAAACTTAGCATATCCCAATAAGCGAGATAGCTTAAGCTTTAGATTATTACAAATGCAGATTCTCCTAAAACCCTAGTCTCAAAAATCTCACTTTACTATACTTTATATTCCCACAAACTAATCATTTTCGACGAATTATAACGAATAAGAACTACAAAAATAATATTAACATTACATATATGCATCTCAAATATTTGCACTTGCAAATGAATATAAAAATATTACAGCGGTAAAAAATAAAATAAAACAAAATTGAATTTCTTGCAAATGAAATCGAAGAAAGAAAAGACCAGCTCTGCAAATATGGTACATGTCCTCTAATTACCGAGAATGCTGGAGCATTTACATTTTCTCTTTTGCATTATGATTTAGTATTTACATAATATGGACACCAAGTTGTACAGCGTGGTCTAGTTCCACTGTCTTTTTTAGGTGAAAGAAGCAAAACAGATTACTGTTTTTTAATTTAAATGTTTATTATAGAATCTTAAACAGACTGGAGAATTCATTTTTTCTTTAGGTAATGAAAGGTATGAGAATTGCATACTGTCCTTAATTAATCAATGCATTGAATAGTTTGATTGAGCTTCTAACTGAGAGCCAGATGTAAATTTTACACTAGAGTCCATATGTATTATTTTCTTAAATCCTTTTTCTTTGTCATTAAAAAAACAAGTGAAATATGTCAATATACCTGCATCAAAGGATAATAGGATTTCTGCTTTGATGTACATTCTTGTTTACTAGAGATACCTTCTTTTCTTTTCAGTGGACAGAGTCAATTAAAGGCATGATGGTGCCAATTGGACAGAGTCTATCAGAGCTCATTTTGTCACGGACTGCAATACAGGAATTGCCCTCATCAGTAGGACGGCTTCTTGGCATCAGCTTGCTTCATTTGAGTTCCTGTAGTAATCTTGTAACAGTCCCAGACAGTATCTATGAGATGAGGAAATTGAAACTTCTGAATCTTAAGGGCTGCTCAAAACTTGCCACCTTTCCAGAAAACCTGGGTGATCTAGGACAGTTGGAGGAGGTCAATGCCAGTAACACAGCCATCATGCAACTACCTGATTCTTTTGGAAACTTGAGCGAACTTAGAGCCCTATCATTAAAAAGAGGATGGAAGTTAAAGCATCAATCTGCTGGAAGTTTGATATTCCCCAAGTCATTTGGCTGTTTGAAGGAATTGAAAATATTAGATCTCAACTTCAATATCTCAACTTAACATACTGTTTGGCACTTATTGAACTTCCCAAACTGCCTCCAATTATATGCAGAAGATTTTCTAGCCCCACAAGCTATTTTAGCTCTTCCTATGTATCCAAGGTTATATTTGGTCTCATTTACCAATTATAGTTTTGATCAACAACCTTATACAGAGAAGAGCAATGATAACTCAGCATTCGAGAAGATTCTTTGTTTAGTTCTCTCAGATGCAAAGGACAATGTGGTCCACCCTTCTCTTAACTCTGATCATAGGGTGAGTTATTCTATCGTCTTTCCTGAACGTGCAATTCCCACATCGTTTAAGTATCAGAGCAATGAGGAAAAGATCTCGTTTAAATTGCCCAAGTTTTGGTGTAGTCTGGAGTTCATGGGCTTCGCCATATGCTGTGTCACTTGTATGGGAGCGGGTGTCCGTGGTTGTGATTTAAGGCTACCAGGGAAGTATGACTATGCTTTCATTGAAGCCAAATTGATCTGTAATAATCACCCCGAAGAGCTTGAAGTGCTAGAAAGTGTGTAAGGTAGGCTCATCATCCAGGAGTTATAGCTGGTGTGTTTGTCTTGCCTACATACCTCGTTATTCTTTATTAGAGGGGCCAGGCACAAAGATCAAAAACTTTAACAAGTATGGCGTATTTGCAGACTACACGATGCACTGCTTGGTCACCAGTTAAGGTAAAAACTTTACAGGGTGGCCAGTTTCCACCCTGCTATTTAAGCTATGTCAAGTTTTTTTCAAATTATTTAACCTATGACCAGTATTAGTGAACTTCAGACAAAAGCACTCGTCCTTCTCCTTGAGTCACTCCGATTGCTCCCAGCGATCTAGCGCAATCACGCTCTATCCCTCTTCATTCCAAATATCTTTCTTTTTTTCTAATTTATGACTAAGCACCCCATCTATGAGGTGTGATACCTTTGTATGTAGTAGATTATCTGAAAGACCAGTAAAATTCCTAAAGAAAACAAACTTTAGTGGTTAGAAAATATTCCATTCGGTGCATCTCATTTTGTCTCCTTACTAATTAATATAGTCAAATTAAGATTCCTGTAGCGACAAGAGGGGTTGCTCTGATGGTAAGCAATCCCCACTTCCAATCAAGAGGTTGTGAGTTCGAATCTCCCCAAGAACAAGGTGAGAAGTTCTTGGAGGGAAGAATGCCGGGGTCTATTTGGAAACATCCTCTCTACCCTAGGGTAGGGGTAAGGTCTGCGTACACATTACCCCCAGACCCCACTAAGTGAGATTATACTGAGTTGTTGTTGTTGTTGTAAGATTCCTGTAGCCTTGAACCTACTATTGTACACTTAAAATCATTTAGCTTTAGGAAAAAGAAGAGAGAATACAGAATTTTACTCCCATAAACGTGCAACTCGGTGACTCGGTAATAGAGTAGAGATGAAGAAGGTTTTAAGTTTAATTCTCGAAATGCAGTGATTTCGTGTCCAACTATGTGTTTTATATTATTACTAGCATGTGCTATCGTATTCACTTCCTTTTAGCGCCAATGCATTTTGGTGATGGCTTTGGATTTGAAGTTAGGCCTGGCAAGCCAAACTTCAGACACGATTGTTGGAAATTTAGTCTGGGGAAGCTAAAGTATAGCCGTGGTTATCGAAAGTTTGGCCTTTTGCGTGACTGTCGGAAGTTTGGTCTTGGCCAGCAAAGTTCATGCAAAAATGTCGGAAGTTTGGTCTTGTCCGGCCAAACTTCACGGAAAAATGTCGGAAGTTTGCTATGCCTCAAACTTCAGATGCAAATTTTTCCAACTTTGTTGCATATGCCTGAAGTTGGTTCCAAAGTTGCTAAACTTGTAAATTCTTATACACTACATTACTGTATGACTTAAATGGTGGTCCAAAAATCGGCTATCTGTGCAATTGGCCCTTAGTTAAGCCCAGACAAGTTGAGTCGATAACGCCCATGCATTTCTAACGTATTGATCTCAGCATAGTGGAGCCTAGACCAACAAGTTTCAGCCAAGCCCCACTTAGCACTTTCCACTTGGGTCTTGATGGGACAATTGAGTGTCATAAATGCAAAAAATTGCAGGTCATGTCACTCAAAACTGGTCTTGGCGGAATATTTTTTTCATAGTCTTGGCGAAATTTACTTGAACACCATAATTCTTCAATATTTAAAACTTGAAATTCTTGTCTAATGGTGGAAAGTAGAAGGTTAACGACCCATTATTGTTAAAATCGTCCAAATGTTGATAATTTATGCTTAGATTTTTAGTTTAAAAACTGATTTAATGTAAAAAGCTTAAAATTTAATTGTTGGACCTTAGAAGTATTGGAGAAGACAAAGTGAGTCTTTTAATTTGGTCTTATTTGAAAAAATTGGTGATTGAGATTGTTTGTGTTGATATTTGGAAGCTTTGTTTCAAATTTGAGATCATTTGGAGCAGATTTGGGGTGATTTAGTCGAAATCGAAGTTGTAAATTCGAAGAACACTTTGTTCAAACAACACAAAAATAAAATTGATTCGAATGAACAACTTAACAGATAATTAGAGTAAGTACAACATAAACTCTACCAATTCGGTAGAAATCCCTGAAGAGCAAAAATCATGCCAACCTAGACATTGATGAACAACTTAACAGATAGGTAAAATAAACTCTATTAATCGGTGGAGAAACGCTGAAGAGCAATAACACTGTGCGGCTCCGGGGGCTATTATTTAAATACCGTCAATTTTGGGGACATTCGGCTAAGACTAGCCCCTTACGGGGCCATTCCTGTCAATCACCCTCATAAATGGCTATTTCTCTAATTAAAAAATAAATAATTTGAATATGATAATATTGAGAAGCGTATGACTAACAATGATAATTAAAATTACAAAAAAATATGGAGAAAAATCAATAAATATCTTTTTATTACGGTATTTGAAGCTAAACTAAAAATTTCAAAAACATATAATTATGACAATTAAAAGATTTAGAGAAAAAAGAAAGAAATAAGATGTTAATCTTTCAATTAAATTTAGATGATATTTTGCTGATCTACTAATTATATTTACTGTATATATTGCTCTATGAATTCTAATAATTTGGAATAACACGTATAAACTGAAGTAGCTAACAACATGATCAGAAAAATGACTTTGCACTGACATACTAGTGTCTAACCAGATTAAATAATTCCTGGCACACTGGAGCTAATGCAAGTGTAACAACAATAACAAAGCCTTGATCCAATTAGTTGGTACCTTCATTAATCATACTGCCACCTATAGATTGATGCATTCAAAGACCAATACGGGACATAACTGAACAATCTTAGATGACCTATTATTTTATCTTCTATGTGTGCTACTTGCACTATTTGTTGGGTGCTCTAATCTTCTCCCGTCTTTTATGACTGAACATCCATTTCAACATTCACATTTTTGTAAGGTGGCACAATCATCTTGTAAATGTTAGCCCATCCAAGCCCAAAATTAGCTTTTATAGAACGTTGCTATCTGATAATTATTCTATTCACATGTTTTTCACTTTGTTAAGGTGGTGTTCATTCGAGATAGTTTTTTCCCAAATCGCATAAGAGCCTTTTCAAGTTGATGTGTGATTATGTTTTGGCCAAAAACCTTTGTTGAAGTTGTTTGAGGTGTTTTGCAAGAATTGTTTTCATAAAACTCTCTTTTCACTCACAAAACACCAGCAAAATCTTAAAAGAACTACAATTATCCAAACACATCTTCAGTCTCCTCACAAGAGGGGTTGCTCTGATGGTAAGCAACCCCCACTTCCAACCGAGAGGTTGTGAGTTCGAGTCTCCCCAAGAACAAGGTGGGAAGTTCTTGGAGGTTGTGGGTTGTTGTTATTGTTGTGTTAGCTTATACTAATTTTTTCTCTGTTCCCCATCCTTAGCTTTTGGTACAAGTCGTCTAGCCTTTGCCTCAAGTTTTGCTAATTGCCCTTTTAGCTTCTCTTCCCTGACTCATCAGAGGTTTATCCATCTTCTTATTTTGGTAATCTTATGCCATTCTCTTTTTATTTTAATAGTTCGTTGCACCTTCTCTTGAGCTGAGGGTATATAGGAAACAACCTCTCTACCTTCTCATTCCACCACCACAGCTCTTGTGGTTGAGATCCCATGCCTTTTGTCACACCTACAACTACACTTGCTAATTTCTTAATATAGCTTATCATTTCCTTTCATGGGGGATGTTTGTGTTAGTATTCAAGTCCTATGCTCCCTCAGTCAATAACTTATACTTGAATTAGAAAGATGGAAAATGATCATGAATTAAACGTAAAAGTCATTTTTCTCCTTTTAGAGTCTCCAATTTATCATAGACAATAAATTTAGCCACCTCATGACAGCACCCCTCTATGTAACTCTAAGATTCAAGAATCAAATGTAGCGAAGTCTGGCAATTCATAGTAAAGCTTTTCTGGTCTAGCAGTTAAGACTCAAAATGCTTAAGTTATGGCTTTAAGGGTTCAAAATCTTAAAGAATTCAGCTTGTCAAGTTCCTAGCCAATGACTGTTGAAAATAGAAATCATTTTTTCTCTACCATTCGGTTTATTGTACTTCTTCCTTCGGAGTCCTGATTTACTTGTCATCTTCACCATTTCCTTCTCCCCTCCAATTTGTTTCATGTCTTCCTCCTCCTGGGTCCTTCTTCTTTTGTCCATTTTCTATGTCTTCAATGCCATCCAATTAGTCAGTTCAATAATCTATTCCCTATCTCTAATCAAGTTTCTTGATAAGTCTCGTATCATTTACCTTTTAAAAAATAAAATAAAATATACTGTCCCCACAAAAACACAAGCCTCCTCCATAGACTCATTCTTTGATTCTTCATAAAACCAAAGAATGGCCCATAATGATGGAGCTTAGCTTTTATTGCATTACCTCCTTCCCTTTGACTTACTCCCTATTTTTAGATGGAGTGAAGCTTACGCTCGAGCAGTTATGAATTGTTGCGATTCTTGTTTATATGAGCAACAATGCAGGGACCTGGAAAATCTTGAAGTACTTGCTGTAGAGTTTTGGAGAAGTGAGTTTCTTGTATTGCTCACCAAAGTATATAATAGAGTACAGAGAAATCAAAACCTACCAACTATAGGATTGTACAATAATGAAGGAAAATCAAAACCTACCAACTATAGCATTGCACATTTAATGAGAGAATATTCTACCAATAATAAAAAGATACACAAAAGATATTTACAATATTTTCTAATACGCCCCCTCAAGATGGAGGGCCGGAGGACACGCCAATCTTGGACATCAGCAGAAGAAGCCGAGGACGAGATAAGTGCTTGGTGAGAGCATCAGCAAGCTGATCAGCAGAGGATACGACGAAGGGACCCATTCTGGACCAATTGACGAACAAAGTGATAATCAATGGAGATGTGTTTCATGCGAGAATGAAACACAGGGTTGGCACAGAGATAAGTGGCACCAATGTTGTCACTGTAAATGACAGGAGCAGCCGGAAGAGGGACATGAAGCTCGCGCAGCAGGGAATGAAGCCAACGTACTTCAGCGGCAGCAGAAGCAATGGCACGATACTCAGCCTCAGTAGATGATCGTGCAACGGAACGCTGCTTTTTGGAGCTCCATGCAATAGGATTTGGCCCTAGAAAAACAACATAGGCACCAGTTGAGGAGCGGTCATCACAGTTTCCACCCCAATCTGCATCAGAGAAACAATGCAGAGGTATAGCAGATGAAGGACGCAGCCAGACGCCAAAGTCACGCGTCCCATTCAGATACCGGAATAGGCACTTAACTGCACCCCAATGAGTGACAGTAGGAGCATGCATGAACTGTGAGAGTTTATTCACAGCAAAGGAGATATCAGGACGAGTGAAGGAGAGATACTGGAGGCCCCCAAGGGCCTGTCGATAGGCGGATGCGCCGGCAGGGGCCGAGCCATCGGCCAGATGAAGGCGAGTTGACGCTGCTGTTGGCGTCTGAACAGGATTTGACTCCAGCATATTATGACGAGTCAAAAGATCAACAACATATTTACGCTGAGAAAGAAAACACCCCTTGGAGCTGCGCAGAACTTCAACACCAAGAAAGTAGCTTAGATCACCCATGTCTTTAAGAGAAAACTGAGACCCAAGAGAGTCAATCACACGGTTCAAGAAAGCAGAATCATTACCAGTCAATATGAGATCATCAACATACACCAAAAAATATTCCGTAATACCAGAGTGCTGCAAGACAAAGAGCGAAGTGTCAGAGGTAGTGTTGACGAAATCCATGGTCAGAAGGCTTTGGCGGAGCGCACTGTACCATGCCCGGGGTGCCTGTTTGAGACCATAAATAGCTTTCTGTAACTTACAGATATAGGATGGATAGGCTTTGTCAACAAAGCCCGGTGGTTGTGCCATATAAACATTCTCTGTAAGTCTTCCGTGGAGAAAGGCATTGTTCACATCCATTTGACGAAGAGGCCAGCCCTTGGATACAGCTATACTGAGAACCAAACGCAGAGTTGCCAGCTTAACAACCGGACTGAAAGTCTCCTGGAAATCCACACCTGGACGCTGATGAAAGCCCTTTGCAACAAGCCGGGCTTTGAACTTATCCACAGTGCCGTCAGGCTTGCGTTTGATGCGATAAACCCACTTGCAACCCACAACATTCTGCGAGGAATCAGGCTGGACAAGATCCCAAGTGCCATTCCGTAGCAGAGCATCAAACTCTGATGACATAGCAGCGCGCCAGCGCTCATCAGACATAGCACTGGACAGGGTCTGAGGTTCAGTAACAGCAGGAGAGGTGACAACAGACATACCAAACTTCTTGTTGGGCATAAAGATGTTATTTTTGCTGCGTCTGCATATGATGACCACCCTGAGAGGATGCAGGTGGCGGCATAATGGGTGTAGCGGCGGCAGGGGCCGCTGGCGGTGCCGGAAGGCGTGCTGGTGGCGCGGGCGGTGGCGCCGGGAGTGCGTCCGGTGAAGGATCGCTGGTGGGAGCAACGACAGGTACTGGTGGCGGCAGCGGAAGGACTTCTAGGGAGACCGGAATGGGTACAGGGGGAGACTCGGGGTTAGACATTTTGGAGAATAGGAAGACATCTTCATGGAAGGTGACATGACGCGAGACGAAGATTTTAGACGTTGAGGGATCAAAGCAGAGATAGGCGCTTTGAGTAGTAGAGTAGCCGAAGAGGACACAGGCACGAGATCTGGGTTCCATTTTGTGTGAGGTGTAGGGCCGATCCATGGGAAGCATTGACAGCCGAAGACACGTAATTTGGCAAGGTTGGGGAGTTTTTGGAAGAGAGACTCAAAGGAGGAGCGCATCGAGAGATTTGTCTTGGGAAGACGATTAATGAGGTAGACTGCTGTAGCAAAGGCATAAGGCCAGTAAATGAGAGGTATAGAGGCATGATGAAGGAGAGTGAGACCAGTATCGACAATATGACGGTGACGGCGTTCAGCATAGCCATTGTGCTGAGGAGTATGAGGAGGTGACGTAAGATGGGAGATGCCATGAGAGGCAAGAAAAGAGCGTAAAGCGAGAAATTCACCCCCATTGTCAGTATACAGAGTAATGATTTTAGCAGAGAAATATTTCTCTACAATGGATTTAAAAATGGGGAAGGTTTGTGAGACATCAGATTTACGGCGTAAGGGAAAAAACCAAACATACTTAGAGAAATGATCAACAAAGATGACATAATATTTAAACTCTTCACTAGAAATAATCGGAGAGGTCCATACATCGGAGAAAATAAGCTCCAGGGGAGCAGTAGAAGACAGACTTGACTCAGAAAAAGGTAACTTATGACACTTATGAAGTTTGCAAGATACCCAGGTAAGATCAGACACATTACTGGACGCTATACTGCTAGACGATACTAAATGACGCAGGGTTTTAGCTGACGGGTGACCAAACCGAGAATGCCACAATGACGCAGAGAGCTTTTGTGCCGTGAGGGCAGATGGAAGACTGGGAGCCGCCGGCCAGTAGTAGGTGTTGCCCCTAAGTGGGTCGCGAACGAGCGTTGCCCACGTGCGATGATCCTTCACCTGAAAATCAGTATCAGAAAGAACAACGTTAACATTATTGTGACGACATAATTGGGCAACAAAGATCAAATTTTTACGCATATGTGGAACACAGAGAGCCCTAGGTAATAAAAGAGAGGAATGACTGTTAAGTTGTCCAGTATGAGTAATTGTCAAACCTTCACCGTTACCAAATTGTCGAAGCCAGTGTAAGGACTATGAAGAGACATGTTGGCAAGATCCGAGGTTATGTGATGAGAGGCACCAGATTCCAGGATCCAATCGGATGCAGAGGGAATCGTCGGAGAATGATGGGTTGTGTGAGCAGCTGGATAGGGCGGCGAAGCATAAGCTGGCCGCAGCAATGGTCCACCGTAAGGGGGATAGTTGGCGCCGGAGACGGGATAGGATGGGCAGCGGGGCGCGGAGTGGCCAAATTCACTGCAGAGTTGGCACTTCCCATTGTACCCGCGAGATTGACCATTGCTGGAGTAACCACCGCGACCGGAGACTGACCCGCGGCTGATGCGGCCGTGTCTGCGGCTACCGAATCGGTGACGGACTGGCTGCTGTCCGGCGACGAAGGCAGCCGACGGAGCCGAGTCGGATGTGATGGAGGTAGCCGACACACGAGCAGTAATCTGAGCCTCCATGCTTAACAGCTTGTCATGTAATTCAGAAAAAGAGATGGGAGACTCACGGGCTTGGATGGCATGAGAGAGTTCCATATACGGGTTATCAAGACCATTAAGAACCTTTATGACAAGATCCTCAGAATCAATGGTAACACCCAGGAGAGACAATTCATCCACAATCACACGAATACCGTGCATAAAGTCAATAATAGATTTAGAACCTTTTACCGGATTGTGGAGCTGCTGTTTGAGAGCCATGATACGACCACGAGAAGCGGTGCCGTATGTGCGCGCGAGGATGTCCCAGGCCTCTTTAGAGGTTTCCGCAGTGGCAATGAAGGAGATGATCGTCGGTGTGATCGACGAGATGATGGCATTGAGAATAAGGTTGTCATGGCGAATCCAGTAAGGATATGATAGATTGGGGGAAGTCACGTCGTTGTCGACGATAGTGGCCGGTGGGCATGGCTTCGATCCGTCCAAGAAGCCGAGGAGATCGTAACCCGTAAGGAGGGTTCGAAATTGAAATTTCCACGCCAGGTAATTAGTGGAGTCCAATTTGAGTGGGATTTGAGCCGATGCATTTATGGCAATCGGCTGGAGAGGCGCGGTTGACGTCGTGGCGGCCATGAGCGCGAGGCAAGGAGAGGAGGAGCTGAACGACGTCGAGAAAAAGAGGGCTGCCGATTAGTGCAGCGCCGGCGGCGACGGGCTCCGATGAGAGGAGCTACGGCGGCGGCGGGTAGTATGTATTTAGGGTTTGTTTGGCGATAAGCCACTGGCGTATGATACCATGTAGAGAGTTTTGGAGAAGTGAGTTTCTTGTATTGCTCACCAAAGTATATATAGAGTACAGAGAAATAAAACCTACCAACTATAGGATTGTACAATAATGAAGGAAAATCAAAACCTACCAACTATAGGATTGTACAATTAATGAGAGAATATTCTACCAATAATAAAAAGATAAACAAAAGATATTTACAATATTTCCTAATACTTGCAAGGAGACTCTCTTCAGCTTATGTGAAATTGAAGCTTTGTATGAATTATTTAAAAAGATAAGAAGTATTGTGGTTGATGATGGGCTGATCAACAAGGAAGAATTCCAGCTTGCACTATTCAAGAGGAATAGAAACGAGCGCTTGTTTGCAGATCAGATTTTTTACTTATTCGTCACAAAGCACAACGGGGCATTGAATTTCAAAGAATTTGTTCGTACTCTTTCTGTATTTCACCCATATGCTCCTACTGATGATAAGATTGACTTTTCATTCAAGTTATATGACCTTCACCAGCAAGGATTTATCGAAAGATCGGGGATCAAACAAATTATAATAGCTACAATAGCGGAATCTAGTATGGATCTTTCAGATGATGTCATAGAAAGCATTATTGAGAAGACCTTTGAACAAGCAAACACCAAATATTATGGCAAGATCGACGAAGATGAGTGGCGTAGCCTTGTTCTGCGGCAACCAATTCTCTTGAAGCACATGACCCTTCAATACCTCAAAAATATCACCACCACATTACCAAGTATTATTCACTCTCAAGTTGAAGATACGTGAGTTGTGGACGATACTCGTATCCAGTGCTATGGTCAGTTTATCATCAGGAACATGGTAATCTTGTTTATAGTTATTAATTACTATAAGAAAACCTTGTGCTTCCCCAGAGGTTTTCATGATATATACGATTCACAGGTTTATCCGTAAGACGCTTCTACTTGGAAAGCTTTCGCAGGATTACTGCAGGTTTTATGATGGTACTATTATTCATATATATTCCATAGTTGCAGGCCATTCCAATGCTGCAGCCTGCAATAGCATTTGCCTTTATATATGCTCAATGGTGAAAAACTTCTTTTGACTCTACTCCAAGGTAATACTGCCTGAGGATTGTTATGTTTTTTATTTTCAGGGCTTTGTTATATGCTGTGTCCACGATCCTGGTTTGGCAAAAGGAAAAGGAAACCAAGTGCTAGTGTTCGCAACAAATTTTCGTGGTATGGAAAATAAACTGCAATAAACATAATACGAAGAAAAAGAGATTTTATTGATAAATATTTGTGAGTACAATTTTATGTATCCCTTGATTCTTCTCTCTAAAATTCTCCGTGATTCGAGGGCTTGAGAAGTGTCTTTCTCGAATGTAGCAGCACTTTGTTGTGACGGGTTAATCTCCGGGAAGAACTTCTCCAACTTTGAATGTCCCTACAGAGTTATATAACCCCTCTATTTATAATGATAGAGGATGGACAATCCAGCTACATATAAACTCTCTTGTTTGATTCTGATTGGTTTATGTGAGTCATCAAACTTATCACATATGCTATGTGATAAACTTGTTTGTGATTGGCCAAGGTATGTCATCTTAGACACGTGACAACTCTTGATTGATCATTGTTTTAGACTGGGATTGTCACATCATTTCACACGTGGCGTCGTCTTGTTGGCTTCGAGTTTGAGTGTTTGATTGGATATGCCATGTCACTTGACATATGGCATGAGCCTGGACCTTAAGATGAAATGGCTCTTGAGCTTGAAAATAATAAAACGGGCTAATTTAATTTGTAAAGTTCAAATTAATTTTTTAACCCAATTGAATTTAATTCAATTTTTGTATGAATTAGACCCAACAAATTTTATGTCTACAGATGCACCATGCTTCAAGATTGTCTCGGTGTCAACTTGTTGAACCTTAGACGAGGCTTGAAGTACTTGTGACACTAATTACTCCACATCTTTTCATGAAGCATCTGAGTATTCGGATAAGCGGTAACATTTTTTCCTCAAAGAACACATGATAATATTCAAGAGGCCTTAGTCAAGACATAGCACGTCTATGATAAAGTTTTTTATAAAAAATATTGCGGTTCCTACGCCAAACCAATCTAGCACCAAAGTTTGATTTAGGAAAAGAAAGGGACTATTAATTGCCGCAACATAACTTGAAAAAGGATTCTTACTCCTCCAATTCTTTTTTAATGCCACTTTTCAAAGAAGACAAATTTGATTAGTCTTCGAGCTCTTCGTTTCCAAGTAGATGTCAACTAATGTTCCATCTTATTTTTATAAAAGGTGGTGCATCAACCACAACTTTTTATCAAGACTTGCCTCAAGTTCCACGGTTCCTTTTCAAGTCCTCCTCCTTGATTTCTTCTTTGGCTGCTAGCACTTGATCTCAAATACAGAAAATCGCCTACTTCGAACGGTGTGTCCGACGCTGCTGGTCTTCTTTATCACTGGTTGCTTCTAGCTGCTCATCGTGCTGTCGTCCATGTTACTCGTGCGTGACTGCTCAACGACTTGGTTCATGGTCGAGATAGAGATTAATGAGGCTCCTTAATTTCAACTTCTCTTTCCATGCCATTTGTATCTTTCTTTTACTGGTCATGCTAACTCTCTATTTTTTTTTTCTGGAACATGAGGTTTGGAGAAATCTTACTTGTACACCAACAGAGCTACTGAACTAAAGACATCATCTGTATCACTCCATGAAGCATTTGTCTGAAAGCAGAAAGTCTTAATTGGTGCGCCGAATGCCTCCTATTGTAATCAACAAATCCGATAAGCGGGAACCGCAAACATAAGCTACTGTAATCTACAGGAAGATAGCAGCAATGTCAAAATGAAGCGTCCCGTCGTTGTCGCTATTGATACTTAAAACTGAATTGAAGATTTACACCGTCGACACCATCATATGACATCAAAAGCTTTATGGCGTTAGACCAATTTACATCATGCCGAATTAAAGCGTCCGTGCTACTAGTATCATACCCGCAGAAACTCCGTGCTGTTAGCACCAGGGGCTCCATAATCCCTTTTTTTTGCAGGTGTTTGGTATCACTAAGAATATGCGCGAGACATCCCTCTTTGCGGGTCGGCGAGTGACACTAGGATTAGACCTTTTCAACTCGGTGATAATCCTACTCTTGGAGGCTTGGAGAGACGGTATTCCATCATTGGCGAGCAAATCAGTACCACATCGCATCGTTGCAGGTTTTTGTGGAAGACAACTGGAGTAGGCCTTTCCAACTTCCGCGAGCAAGCGCCTCTGCTGTTTTGACTTCATAGCATTTCATGTATTGAAAAAATCGTATCTCAACCTAGGAATGTCCAAACTATAATCCGCTTGGTTCTGCAGAATCAAAACTTGCACCATGGCGACATATCCAAAATTTAGGGTCAAATTCCATCAGGACAAGTCGGAATGATCTTTTGAAGGCGATGCACAAGTCTGTCATTTCGGCTTCAAAGCACTGCATGCTATCATTGGAATGCATATATCTCAAGATAGAATTTCTAAATGGCTAGCCGCCTGTGCCACTGGTAAGAAGACTCAGAAATAAAGAAATCCCCAAAATATCGTGGAAGGATTCCTAGCAGATCAGCCGTAGAAATATTTTGAAATTGACCCACCTGTCTGTCGAACTTGCTATTCAGCTTTGTATGCACTCGTGAAAAAATTCATATCTCGGTCTGCAAGTATTGGAATCTCAAGACACCTATTCCATTGGAAAGAACACTACAATTTCTTTAACACTTGAAGATATCATGGACGAACTCCTTTCGGATTGACCTTAACAGTAGTTTGAAATTGCTCCTAATGTCTGCCGCCCTTGCAATCCAGCTTTGTGTACTTTTGTAGAAAACTTCATATCTCAAGCTATGTGTTTCGGAATCCCGAGACATCCGAAAGATAAGTTTGAGGCCTACAACCCCTAATAATATCGCAGTAGAACTCCTTTTAGATTGGTTGCGATATTACTTTGAAATTGCTCCTGATGTCTGCCATGCTGCTTTTCTGCTTTGTACACTTTCGTCGAGAAATTCATATCTCGAGCTACAAATCTCCATATTGCGATCCGTTTGCACCTTTAGAAATCAAACTCAGAGACCTGCAATGCATATCCATTTCATCGCATAACTCCTTTCGGGATGTAAACAGAAAATTCTCAAAGTTCACCTAACTGCAGTAAACTTTCATATTTATGTAGTTCAGGCGAAAAAAATCGTATCTTGAGCTAAGAACATCGAAATCATGAGCCATTTGTGCCGCTGGAAAGAAGACTAAGATATAAGAAAATTCTCAAAATATCACAGAAGTATTCCTTCTAGATTGGCCACAAAAATCTCTTGAAATTGATCTAGCGTTTTTTTGCTGCTTTTCAGCTTTGCGCGCTCCAGTAGAAAAATTCATATCTCGAGCTAGGAATCTCCAAATTGCGATCCGTCAGTGCCGTTAGAAATTAAACTCATAGAGCTAAATCGCATATGAATTTCATGGCAGGAAATATTTTAGGGGTGGAAACAGAAAAATCTTGAAAGTCGAACTAATCGCAGGGAACATTCAGGTTTGCGAGCTTTCGGCAAGGAAAACCATATGTTGAACTAGGAGTGTTAGAATCACCAACAGTTTGATCCTATGAAATTCTGACACCGAGAACTATAATCTTGTTGAAGATGAAGCATTCTTAATTAGCCTAGCAAATATTTTTGAAGTTGATTCTACAGCCTTGTGTTGGATTTGGATATCATCACGAATCTTATCTCCTTGTGAAGGAGATAAAATGTCTGAGTGTCAGATAAAGAAGGAACAAAAGAGGTGGATATTTTGATGTTTTGATCAATAATCGACATGCAAAATCTTCATGCAAAAGACGAACTTGTTGCAGACAACCTATCATGTGGAAGTACTCATTTCCCAAAAGTTGTGTGTACTTGAAGTTTTGATATCTATTAAGGTTGCCTAAGGTGCTCACTAATGATGCAACTTTTGAGAGCGAGCTACATGCTCATGTATGGGAACTTCAAAAAAGAAGAAGCAGACCATTGCGTCCACGACTAAACAACAAGACACATAGTTAAAAAAAATAAAAGCTACTAATGTCATGGGCACGCCGTCAAGGATGATCCATCATATGGAGAAGTCACTAATGAGTTGGCAATCATGCTTATCTTTCGATCGTTTATATAACTTTAGATTCCTTGTATAGGATGATGTCTCATTCTGCTTTTAACATTGATATACATAGCTCTTTCAATGTTGAAGTAATGAAATATCTTTTATGCCCTGGCACCAAATTGTCTTCTTTTCCTTAATTACATATGCCTTCAAATTTGAAAGAATTAATATGATGATCCTATGATGCCAAACCTTTTTTTTAACACTCATATGACTAAACTTAGAAGAAAAGTCTAAGCTGCCTACATACCTTGGTGAAGAGGATCAAGTCATAACGTAGTTCAGAGGATGAGTTTTTTTATGTCCTAATTTTTGCGTAGGATGCCTCTCGCGAGGTTTTCAACCCAGCGGACTTTTTTTTGGCCGTACACAGTTTAAACTCATGCGGGCCAGGAGTGTACAATGTGAAATTTAGGCTCATGCATCAAGGAGCATCATGACTTGCAGTTTAGGCTCGTACATCGAGGAGCATAGGCGACTTTCATGGGAAGTACTGCTTCAGAAATTTTCCATTGATCAGACCAACTCTGAGACCATCCTTATCGACAATTTTGTATGCATCACTTGAATAGGATTCCCTCACAACATATGGCCCATCCCATTTTGAGGTAAACTTGTCGCCTATGCATTTGTTGAGGATTATGGGTCGTCAAACAGCTAGGACTAAGTCTCCAACTTGGAATGATCGTGGACACACTTTCTTTTTGAAGGCTCTAGCTAGTCGAGCTTGATAGGACTCCAATTTTTGTTGCGCTTCCAGTCTTTTCTCATCCAATGCCTCTAACTCTGTTAGGAAAATTTGGGCATTCTCTTCAGACGTGGGTCCTTCTTGGATTGCTATCCGCAATGATGGAATTTGTTGCTCCAACGGTAGGATTGCTTCTAAGCCATATACTGAAGAGTAAGAAGTTGCTTGTATACCAGTTCTGAAGGTTGTCCGGTATGCCCACAAAGCTTCACCAATTCTCTAATGCTAGTCTCTCTTGTTCTGTGCAACAACTTTCTTCAAAAGGTTACCAAACGTCTTGTTAAAAACTTCAGCAAGGCCATTTGCTGGTGCATTATACATTAAAGACTTATGTTGCTTGAAGCTGAACTTCTCGCATAGACTCTTTACGGGCTTTTTTTCAAATGGAGTTCCATTATCAGTGATTATATATCTTGGTATGCCATAACTAAAAGTTATATATGACTTGATAAAATCGAAAACAATTTCACTTTTCACCTCCTTGAGTGGAACAACTTCAACCCATCTAGAGAAGTAGTATGTAGCGACAAATATGTATATTTTTCCCTTTGATGACTTTGGAAGCGGTCCAACAACTTCAAGTCCCCATGCATCAAAATTCCATGAAGCTACAGTTGGATGAAGAGGGTATGGAGCTTGATGTATGTAGTTGGCATGAAATTGACAAGCTTGACATCTTTTGGCATGCTCCATGCAATCCTTCACCATTGTCGTCTAGTAATAGCCCATCCTCGTAATACTAAATGGAGCTTGGGACCAGATTGATATGCTCCACATGAGCCAGAATGTGCTTCCTCCATCTCTTGGAGGGCTTCTTCTTTGTCAATACATCGCAAGAATAGTCATTCAATAGAGCAGCGAAACAATGTCCCATTATAGAAGATGAATCGTGGTGCTCTTCTTTGATGTCTGTCCTTTGTCGCAGATCCTCGGATAATTTCCATGTTCAAGGTACTCTGTCACTGGTTTCCTCCAATATTCCTCTTCAATCATTCAAACAAACGTATGATGAATTTTGTTGATTTGAAGATTAATAAGTCTCGGAATAATCCATCGATGACACACATATACCTTTCTTGAGTCATTCTCTCCAAGTTCCATGGTCGTGGCTAAGTTAGCTAAAGCATCTTCCCTTTGATTCGCTTCTCTTGGGATATGGTTTAAGAAAACATGGTTGAATATTTCAAGTAAACCAGAAGCATATTGATGGTATGGAAATAGATATTCCTTCTTTACCTTGTAACTCCCCAAAAGTTGGTTCATTATCAGCTTAGAGTCGCCGTAGATCTCCAATTGTAGAATCTCATGTCTAACGCCATTTCGAGACCGATGATCAAAGCTTGATACTCTGAGGCATTGTTGGAGCATGTTTCACACAAAATAAAGGAGAATGGAAAGACTTGTCTTTCTAGAGAGATCAACACAACACCTGCCCCCACACTGTTACGACGTGCGGATCCATCAAAGAACATTGTCCATGGTGGTAGTTCTTCAATAAACAAAACGTCTTCATCTGGAAACTCATCCGAAAGATTCCATTCCGCCGGAAGAGGGTGATCAGCCAAAAAATTAGCTAGTGCTTGTCCTTTCACAACCTTTTGAGGTGTGTATGCGATCTCGTATTGGTTAAACAATATGGACCATCTTTCTAGGCGTCCAGAAAGAACAGGTTGAGTCATCATGAATTTCTTGGGATTTGCTCGAGAGATGAGTTTGATGGTGTATGCTTCAAAATAATGCCTTAGATTCTTTATCGCATAAAGTAATACTAAGCATATTTTCTCAATAGGCGAATAGTTCAACTCAGCCCCTATCAGAGTTCGACTAAGGTAGTACAAGGCTTGTTCCTTTCCTTCATAATTCTCTTGAGCAATTAGTGCTCCAAGTGAACATTCTTGTGCCGCGATGTAGAGTATCAATGGCTTCCTAAGCATTGGCGCCCCTAACACAGGTGGATTCAGCAAGCATTTTTTGATGCTTTCAAAAGCATTTTGACATGACTAATCCCAATGAAAAAGGATATCCTTCCTCAATAGGTGATTGAAGGGTTGACACCGTCCGGCCAGATTGGAGATGAACCTCCGGATAATTGCTAAGTTTCCTTGGAGAGTTTGAAGCTCCCTTAAGTTCTTTGGCTTGGGCATTTTCTGGATGGTGTCAATCTTTGCAGGATCAACTTCAATTCCACGATGACACACAATGAAGCCAAGAAACTTTCCTGAGATAGCTCCAAATGCACACTTGAGTGGATTCATCTTTAGGTCATATTTTCTTAACCTTTCGAAACGAATTCGAAGGTCTTCAAGGTGGAAACGCCTACTCTTCGTCTTTACCACCAAGTCATCGACGTAGCATTCAACCCTCTTATGAAGCATGTCATCAAAGATGTTTTGCATTGCACATTGGTAGATAGCACCAATCTTCAGGCCAAAGGCTTGTAGCAATATATCCCTTTTAGAGTTCGAAAAACAGTACACTCTTCATCTTTTTGGGGACATTCTGATTTGATTGTATCTGAAGGACACATCAACGAACTACATAGCTTCATGCCCTGTTGTAGCATCGACCATGAGTTCAATAATTGGTAGTTGAAAGTCATCTTTTGGACATGCTTTGTTTAGGTCTCGAAAGTCCACACAAACACGTATCTGACCATTCTTCTTCTTGACAAGTATCTATTCGATATCCCTGATGGGTAGTTCAACTCTCAAATAAATCCCGCATCGATAAGCTTGTTGACTTCGACTTCAATTTATGGTATTAGCTCAGGTTGGAACATGCGTTATGACTACTTCATAGGGCATGTTCCACTTTTAACCCCCAAATGATGCACGACTACCTTAGGACTAAGACTAGGAATTTCTTTATATGACCAAGCAAAGACATCTTTGTACTCAGTCAATAACTTGGAGTATTCCTGCTCCTCTTGAGGCGTAAGAAGCGCACTAGTGAAGGTGGGCGCGGATCTTTCGGAGTGCCTAAATTGAGTTCCTTATGCTCATCCACTATTGATTTTCAGCCATATTCTAGTTGAGGGGGAGCCTAGTGTACTCAATCATCAATGTCAAGGCATGGGCTATCTTCCATAGTTATATGATAGGATGTTTCCACAAAGTCTGACATTTCTTCTCTTTACTCTATTCATTTTAAGTAGTTTTCTATCCTATGTGATTTGTGAAATTCAATCTCTGTGAAGTCTTAGGATAGAAGTTTATTATGTCATGATCTCAAAATATATGTTACTCGCATGTTTTGATGATTATGAATAATATGTGGCTTGAGAATAATTCATTTTCTGTTTACCAAACGACATCCGGGCAGTTGATATGCAACTTGGTAAAATGAATGAAACTATATGACAGATTATTTTCAAGGTTGTAAGAGATGAATTAGGCTTACAGTAATAAAAGAAGTATTATTGAGATCATGAAAATAATATATGTAAAGATGTACATATATCTGTTTGATTAGAGAAAGAGATCAAACTGTTTAAGGTGTTATGATGGTTTAGTTGAAAAGCCATTTGGAAAGGGAATTAAAATTTTCGTGATGGGGAATAAAATCGTCGTGATTTTCTACTCCTGCGTTGAGATCAAAATTTGTGTGATGTTGTAATCGTTTATTGAGATTAAAGTCTTCATGACTTTCTACTCATTTGTCGGAAATTAAAGTCTAAGTGAATTTATATTTGTTTTTGTGGATTAAAATCTTAGTGATATTCTACTCCAATTTATTATTCGGTTTGAAGAAAAACTTCACCATTTATTAATTCTAATTGTGTCAGATTGGTTTGAAGATTAAAAACTTTACAATTTTGTTAATTCTGGCTATGTCATGAAACAAGCAACAATTCTTGTGGTTGGCTCAACAACATAATAGAGGTGGAGAATATGAATCTCCGTTTGCAGAAATATGTTCGGAATATAGAATTATCTATCAAACTACTGTATCTTACACACCTCAATCCAACGGAATTGTGGAAAAGAAAAATCGAACATTAAAAGAAATGATAAATTCTTTATTAATAAGTTCTGGATTAACGCAGAGTTTGTGGAGGAAAGCTATCCTTATAGCTAACCAAATACTCAACAGAGTACCCCACAGAAAAACGCAACCTATTCCATATGAAAAATGGAAAGGAAAAAAACCCAACTTGAAATATTTCAAAGTGTGGGGGTGTCTACAAATGGTACAAGTTCCTTTACCTAAAAGGGTTAAAATTGGACCAAAAATAGTATATTGCATTTTCATTGGATATAATTCAAACAGTAAAGCATGTCGATTTTTGGTTCATAAATCTTATAATCCCGAGATACATGTTAATACGATAATAGAATCAGATAATGCTGAATTTTTTGAATGCATCTATCTATATAAAGCTGAAAGCGAGTCGTTAATTGAAAGACCTAACGACCTCGGGAAGAACCAAAGGAAAATACTCCAAGTATAGAAGATCCAAGGTGTAGCAAACGTCAAAGAACATCTACTTCCGTTGGACCAGATTTTGTGACATTCTTGCTTGAAAATGAACCTCAAACTTTTAAAGCAGCTATGTCGTCTTCTGATTTAACATTTTGGAAAGAGGCAGTCAATAGTGAGATTCAATTAATTTAGATAACCATACATGGTAATTGGTTAATCTTCCTCCTGGAAATAAGCCTTTAGGTTAGAAATGGATCTTTAAATGAAAAATTAAAGCTGATGCCACTATTGACAAATATAAGGCAAGACTTGTTGTCAAAGGTTATAGATAAAAGGAAGGCCTTGATTGCTTTGACACTTACTTGCCAGTAATAAGGATAACATCTATTCGGGTGTTAGTGGAACTAGAGGTCGTGTATGGTCTTGGAATACATCAAATGAATGTTAAAACAACTTTCTTAAATAGAGAATTGGAGGAAGAGATTTACATGGAACAACCTGAGGGTTTTGTGGTTCCTTGTAAAGAAAAGAAAGTTTTCAAACTTGTTAAGTCTCTTTATGGACTTAGACAAGCACCCAAACAATAGCGTGCAAAACCAAATAATGTTGGCAAATGGATTTAAAATCAACGAGTGTGACAAATATGTTTACATTAAAAACGCTCCAGGTCATGAACTTATTGTTTGTTTATATGTTGATAACTTGTTGATAATGAGCAAAAGTATGACAGATATAAATGCTACAAAATGCATGTTGTCTAGCAAATTTGACATGAAAGACTTAGGAGTTGCTGATGTGATCTTAGGAATCAGAATTCGCAAGACTCCACAAGGTCTAGATCACAGTCTCACTACATTGAAAAGGTACTGGAAAAATTCAAGTATTTGGATTTCAAAATTTCCAAGACTACTGTTGAAGTGAGTTATGCACTTCAATAGAATGAAGGTGAAAGTGAGTCACAACTGGACTCTGCAAGAGTATTGGGAAGTTTGATGTATATCATGAATTGTACGCGACCAGATATAGCATGTGCTATTAGCAAAATGAGTTGGCTTACAAGTAATCCTAATCAATATATTGGATGGAAATATGTGATGACCCGACCCGTCAACTAATGAGTTATTGCCCAGTTCTTCCCATTTTCTGCTTCCTCATGTTTCATTATCGGTATTGGGTGCATCAGAATTTATTTGGAGCGAATTTGATGAGAAATTCTCTTTAAGGAAGGCTTAGTTTGGAAAAGTCAATCAAAAGTTAACTTATGTGTTAGAGGGTTAGGATATAAATTAATATGGTTCGGTTAGCTCCGGGAGATGATTTGTGACTTAAGTGTGCGATCAGAAGTGGTTTTGGAGGTTCGGTGCAGAATTAGGCTTGAATTGGCGATGTTAGCATTTTGGTAATTTCCGGTTGATAGGTGAGATTTTTATCCGGGAGTCGAAATGGAATTTCAAGAGTTGTTGTAGCTTAATTAGGTGATTTGGGATGTGTGTGCAAAATTTCAAGTCATTTGGACGTGGTTTGGTCAGGTTTTTGATCAAATGTGTGTTTTAGAAGTTTAAAAGAATTTAGGCTTGAATTCGATGTAATTTGATGATTTTGGCATTAGTTGAGGTGTTTTGACAATTGGAGCAAGTTTGGATAATGTTTTAAGACATGTTAGTGCTTTTGGTTGAGGTCCTCGGGGCCTCGGGTGTATTTCAAAAGGTTAACGGATCGATTTAGGCACAAAAATAAAGCTGCTGTAGTTTTTTTCACAGCACTCTAACCGTAGTTTTGAACAGTACCCCATAACAGTATCCGTGAACAGTACCCCATAACAGTATCCGTGAACAGTACCCCGTGAACAGTAACACGGGTGAATAGTAATACGGGGTGAACAATAACCTCATAAATTTTGGGCAGAATGTTTAATTTATGAAAATGGGACTTTGTTCCCATTTTCCATCTTTAGCAATTTGGAGCTCGGTTTTGGAACAATGGGGTAGGTGTTCTTAACTCAATTTTGGTTGTATAATCAAATCTATTGCAAGTTTTGGTATTTAATTTGAAAAAATTTGTTGGAAAGGGTAGAAAACCCTATTGGATAGAAATGGTGATTTGAGGGGTCAAATGAACTCCAAATTTTGTGAATTTGGTATGTATAGACTCGTGGCGCGATAAGGACCGTGTTGATGTAAATTTTTTTAGATTTCGAGACGTGGGCCGGGGGCTCGGGTTTCACAAATTTTGTGATTTTCGATAATTTTCGAGTCTTTTCGATTGGGTTATATTCCCTTAGCATATTGTGATGTATTCGCTCTGAATTTGGATAAATTCGATGCGCATGGAGGCCAATTTTAGGAGCAAGGGCGTCGCAGGCTAGAGATTTCGCCGGTTCGAGGTGAGTAATGATTTTAAATGATGTCCTGAGGGTTTGAAACCCCGTATTGCACAACATAGTGTTATGTTGAGATGAGACACGTGCTGTATGACGAGTGCGGGTTCATTGACTATTGAGGATTGTGACTTGGTCCATCCCGATTGATATTTTACCACGTATTTGATAAAGATTTATTGTTTTCACCATGATTTGGTCTTATTTCCATATTTGGACTTCGTGCCAATTATTTGATATCTTTTGTGAATTTCCATCACTGTTTACTCACCAATTAAAATATTATTTGAACTCAGTCTAATTGAATTTTATTATTTCATGAACTTAGCTACATTTATACTCAACTTAAGATTTAATGATATTTATAATCTTGTTGAGCTGAGCACCATTTTACTAATGCCCAAGGGGCTTATGATTTTTTTCTGGACTGATTGAGGCCGAGGGCCATATGTGAGGACATGTTGAGTAATGTGAGGAGGCTTTCAGGCCTCGAGGGTTATGTAAGGAGGCTTTCAGGCCTCGAGTGTTATGTGAGGAGGTTTTCAGAAATCGAGTGTGATGTGTAAAGGCTTTAAGGCCTATTGATATTGTGCTTGGACTATAGGAGCCCCTCCGGAGTCTGTACACACCCCAATGGGTAGAGGGTACCTAGGTGAGTTGGGAGTGGGCCCGAGTGGCCGATGTTGTGTTTTGGTGAGTTGGGAGTGGGCCCGAGAGGCCGATGTTGTGTTCTAGTGAGTTGGGAGTGAGCCCGAGAGGCTGATATTGTATGCTGGTGAGTTGAGAGTGAGCCCGCGGGGCTGATACTGTATTGAGAATTTGATATTGAGCCTTAGGGGCAAGTTTCTGATTATTCCTTACTTGTTGAAATTAATTGTCTTCACTATTTTTAAAAGAGAACTATCTGATACTCCACGACTTTATTGTATAATATATTTTACTTCTTGAGATAGCATTATATTGTGCCTTTATGAGATTTCATGCTTTCAGTCATTATTTATTTTATTACTCACTGGGTCGGAGTACTCACATTACTCCATGCACCATGTGTGCAGATGCAGGTATTGATCTCCCGGTAGAGGGATATTTCCTGATTGAAGGTATTTCTATTGTGGCTGAGCAAGGTGACCGTCAGCGTTCGCGACACTGTATTTCTTCCTTTGATTCTAAATTTCCAATATGTATATTACTGGTTTTATAGTAGTGTTCAGATTCACTAGATGCTCATGACTTGGTTCCCTATTTTATCATTTTCTTTCACAGTTATGATAATGTACACTATAGTTTTGACTTATTCGTTACGTAACTGTTAAAAGAGGTATTGTTAAACTGTGGACGACATTGTCTTCGTGAGATGCGCCGTCACGACCGGGTTCGAGAAATGGGTCGTGTCAAGTTGGTATCAGAGCCTAGGTTACAAGGTCTCGCGAGTTGTGAGTAGGTTTAGTAGAGTATCACGGATCGGTACAGAGACGTCTGTGTTTATCCTTGAGAGGCTGCAGAACCTTTAGAAAAACTTCATATTGTTGAAATTCTTATCGTGCGTCCTTGGTTCAACTTGAAAAGTAACTCTTATATTTCTTTCCACATGAATATATGCGCGAACAAGCGCTCAGTATTAGATGTGACTTGATGGCTTGTAATTCCCCGATTGAGGGGAGACAAATGATTTATTTAGGTTGATGTTGGGCCAGTCATAAGGACTTGAGGCCGGGTCTTTGCCTATGGATTGAGCACGGAGGTGCTAATTGTGCGAGCTAGTGTTTTGAACTTATATATTTGGTATTGGCCCTATTAGTGGGAATGATGTCTAGATAGCTACATGATGAGTATGTTTGTACTGCGAAATGTATCTATATGATCTGGAAGTGACAAGAGAGGTCTACTGAATGATAGATGAACTATTGAGTGTATGATTTGCATTGTGATGGGATAGGTAGCCCTGAGATATGGGCGTGTGAAGAATCTTTTCATGTCTCCTATTTGGAGTGAAGTAAATTTAATGTTATGGTATGAGTTTAGACTCAGGAAGATTAAGTGATTGTGTAATGTGTATGACACTGGAAGGTATACAAAAATATTGACTAAAGGTAAAGCTAATGGTTAATTGGCTTATGAGGGGAAACTAATTGTCATACTAGTTACATAAGTCTGGGAGCTAAGATCAATTCTGTAAATGTATTATGACGAAATCTATGAGTTGAGGAGCCTACCTTGAAGGTCGAAGACATTAAGGAAATAAAATGTTCTGACTTGGTTGAATAACCCAATAATGGAGGATCGAAAGGTATTTTATATGTGTTATGATTCAAATAGGTGCAATGCATGTCCATGTATAAATTTTTGATAATATAATACCTGTAATGTTGAGATTAATGTTATTGTTGCGATGCTTTGTCAAGTTGTGGATGTGTTGTTTGGATGGTTTTGGTGATTCTCTGGCAGGTGGATAGGCCCAATTACAAAGAAGACTCTGCCAAAACTTATGCAAATTTTGGGACTTAATAAAAATTTGATCGCCTAGAGAGTGGGTTTAACTGTTGTGTGAGTGAATACAATAATTGCAGAAGAGTTAAAATTTCAGATGATTTGTGCTTCCACAAGCTTATGAAGGAGTGAGTTCAATCTCACTATGGTATTACGGCAACAGTAGAGTATACACGTTATGATTATTTAGCTCGTTTTGATCTATGGCTTTGAGCCAAGTTAGGGAGTTTGCTATTAATTAAGTTGATTGCACAGTTAAAAACTATATTGTTCCAGTCTTCCGTAGAGATGTCCCGGTATTATTCAATTCTGGTACCACCTCTTCTTACGTGTCCTCATATTTTTCTTATTATATGGGTACGCCCCGAGAGTTTCTTTCTTTACACGTTCATGAATCTACCCCGGTGAGCAATATTGTTGTTATGGATCGTGTGTATCGGTCATGTGCTGTGATTATTGGGGGTCTAGATATCCGAGTTGATTTATTTTTATTGAGAATGATGGACTTTGATGTTATATTGGGCATGTACAAGTTATCTCTGTGTTGTGCTATTCTAGACTGTCATGCTAAGATGGTCACTTTGGCTATTCTGGGTGTTCCGAGGATCGCGTGGCGTGGTATGACTGATTATGTTCTTATTAGAGTAATTTCATACTTGAAAGAACAGCAAATGGTTGGGAAGGGTTGTCTATCATTTCTATATTTTGTGCGAGATGTTGGAGCTGAGACTGCTAGGATTGATTTGTCTCACTTGTCAGGGATTTTCCTGATGTATTTCTTGTAGACCAGTCGGGCATGCCTCCGGACAGGGATATTTATTTTGGTATTGACCTGGTGTCGGGCACTCAGCCCATTTCTATTCCACTGTATCGTATGGCACCAACGCAGTTGAAAATAAAATAAAATTGAAGGAGCAGCTTCAGGAGCCCTTAGATAAGGGGTTCATTAGTCCTAGTGTGTCATCTTGTGTGCACCAGTCTTATTTGTGAAGAAGAAGGATGGAAAATTGAGAATGTGCATTGATTACATGCAATTGAATAAAGTAACAGTGAAGAACAAGTATACTTTGCCTCGTATTGATGGTTTGGTTATGTGAGAACAGATTTGAAAGTGTTCTCGATGGTTTTTACTATGGTTCGAGCCAGATATCTTCTACCGATGCACAAAATATATTATATATAATGAACTCCTCCTAAATGGGATTAAATAGAAGATTTCTAACTGCCGGAATGTAATTTTCCTATAGCCCAAAAATTCTAATGAGATTTTGTGTTTACAATAAGATGGCATGATAAACGCGGTGTATGGTACATGCTTAATATTTTCATGTGCGAGGTGGTAATTCATTGAGGAAAGGTCTTAAAATCTGGATAGAATAACCAACTTCAAATATTTAAATTGAATGTTATAACTGCTTGGTAAGACCTGAAAAGGGTGCGTACTATCCAACAAATGTCTATTGGTTTTACAACACTCACTTGGTTGATCGACTACCGATATTTTGAACTTTTTATGTATTTTAGAAAATAATTATCTAGGGATGATTGTACTTGAGGGATGTGTCAGTAATTTGGGTGCTGAGGTTGTGATCAGTTACGATGATTTATGTGATCTATCAATTTGGAAACGAGAAATTCAAAAAATATACTATTTCGGGATTGTGGCATGTTGAGAAGGGTATTCTATCTAACTCATTGGATGTACTAGTCAAGCTAATGGATGGTATAACTATGCGTTGTGAGCGCCGATATATGTGAGATTTGAATCTGTGTGCAAGCATCGAGCCAATATTCATGCTCGGAAGATGTGTAGGATATGATATCCCTAGAGTGGAATATTGAACTTAAGGGTATAATGTCTCTCTTATTTGTAACTCTGTTAAGAACTTTCTGGACTATACTTGAGATTTCCAAGATGCTAAATTCTAGAACAAACTTGGTAATTACTAATTCTGTGTTAACTTGCTGATTTGAGCTTTGACAACGCAGTTTGCTCATGCCTATGATATAGAGTGTTATTTATGCCAGTCCAAGAGCATGAGAATCTTGTTTCAGTTAGCATATACATGTTTACTTGTTGGATTTCTTGTATATGATATGCTTGGACTGGAGGTCTGTGACCGTGTCAGGTGGATTATGTTGATGGAAACTAAGTTGCTCGTGGAGTTGATGTCAATGTGAGATATAGAAGAGCTGGTTATTATTATTCTATTCATGTATCTGGGTTCCACTGTTATTGACGAGCTCATAGCATATCGTTGGGGTGGTACTTGTAGAACTTGCAAAGCGGCTCTCTTATTTGAGGTATTTTTCCTTTTCTGGGGTAGACGGATGGTACAATATTGAGGTTTAGTGGTGTGGAGTTGTATCATGTACTTCTACGTGGGTATGGATATTGCTTACCGCGTGATTTAGTCATCATTGGCAGCATATGAAAGTGTGAGATGAGACTTTAGTTTCTATCGGTATTCAATGTTGTGTGCATCTGCTGTGATTAGGAGTTATCACTACAAGCATTTGAATTATGTGTCATATCATGTAATAGCACCTGAGGTTGTATGTTTGAGTTATTACAGCTTGTTCAGACTTATTCACAGTATAAATGTGGGATTCTGATCATATGAAAGATTTTAAAAGTGGAAACGTTGTCCTATGGCGTGTGGGCTAGATTGGATTGCGAAATTTCAGTTGTAATGTATTTTCGGACCTATATGAGATAGGGTGATGTGGTATCACCCCCGGGTATATGCGTGGCGAGGTTACTAAGAAATTGTTTGGCTTTTGGGGACAACTCTGGGCATATTCGAGGAGGAACATTTGTTTAAGTTGGGGAGGATGTGATGACCCGACCCGTCGACTTATGAGTTACTGCCCAGTTCTTCCCATTTTCTGCTTCCTCATGTTTCATATCGGTATTGGGTGCATTAGAATTTATTTGGAGCAATTTTGATAAGAAATGAGACATTTAATCTATTTAAGGAAGACTTAGTTTGGAAAAGTCATCCAAAAGTTGACTTATGTGTTAGAGGGCTCAGATATAAATTCTGATGGTTCGGTTAGCTCTAGGAGATGATTTGTAACTTAGGAGTGCGATCGGAAGCGGTTTTGGAGGTTTGGTGTAGAATTAGGCTTGAATTGGCGAAGCTAGCATTTTGGCAATTTCCGGTTGATAGGTGAGATTATGATCCGGGAGTTGGAATGGAATTTCGAGACTTTCTGTAGCTTCATTAGGTTATTTGGGATGAGTGTGCAAAATTTCAGGTTATTTGGACGTGGTTTGGTCGGGTTTTTGATCGAATGCGTGTTTTAGAAGTTTTAAACAAACATAGGCTTGAATTCGATGTAATTTGATGATTTTGGAATTAGTTGAGGTGTTTCGACGATTGGAGCAAGTTTGGATAATGTTTTCAGACATGTTGTTGCTTTTGGTTGAGGTCCTCAGGTGTATTTCGAAAGATTAATGGATCGATTTAGGCACAAAAATAAAGCTGCTGCAGTTTTTTCCACAGCACTGTGAATAGTACCCCTTACCCTGTAATAGTATCCGTGAATAGTACCCCGTAACAGTACCCCGTGAACAGTACACACAGGTAAACAGTTACACGGGGTGAACAATAACCGCGGAAATTTTGGGCAGAATATTTAACTTATGAAAATGGGACTTCGTTCCCATTTTCCATTTTTAGCAATTTGGAGCTCCATTTGGGCGATTTTTAGATAGATTTTCTTAGAAAACAACGGGGTAAGTGTTCTAATCTCAATTTTGGTTGTATAACTCGAATCTATCACAAGTTTTGGTATTTAATTTGAGAATTTTTGTTGAAAAGGGTAGAAAACCCTCTTGGATAGAAATGATGATTTGAGGGGTCAAATGAACTCCAATTTTTGTGAATTTAGTATGTATAGACTCGTGGCGGGATAAGGATCGTACTGATGTATAAATTCCTGGATTTCTAGACGTGGGCTCGGGCTCGGGTTTTGCAAATTTCGTGATTTTTGATATTTTCGAGTCTTTTCGATTGGGTTATATTCCCTTAACATATTGTGATGTATTCGCTTTGAATTTAGATAGATTCAATGCGCGTGGAGGCCGATTTGAGGAGCAAGGGCGTCGTGGGCTAGAGATTTTGCCGGTTCGAGGTGTGTAGTGATTTTAAATGATGTCCTGAGGGTTTGAAACCCCGGATTGCACAACGTAGTGCTGTGTTGAGATGAGACACACGCTGTATGACGAGTGCAGGGTCATTTACTATTGGGGATTGTGACTTGGTCCATCCCGGTTGATATTTTATCACGTATTTGATAAAGATTTATTGTTTTTCTCCATGATTTGGGCTTATTGCCATATTTGGACTTCGTGCCAGTTGTTTGAAAACTTTTGTGAATTTCCATCACTGTTTTCTCACCAATTGAAATATTATTTGAACTCAGTCCAATTGAAATATATTATTTCGTGAACTCAGCTACATTTATATTCAACTTGAGATTTAATGATATTTATAATGTTGTTGAGCTGAGCACCATTATTTTACAGATGCCCAAGGGGCTTATGATTATTTTCTAGACTAATTGAGGCTGAGGGCCATATGTGAGGACATGTAGAGTGATGTGAGAAGGCTTTCAGGCCTCGAGTGGTATGTGGGGAGGCTTTCAGGCTTCGAGTGTTATGTGAGGAGGTGCTCAGGCCTCGAGTGTGATGTGCAAAGGCTATATGGCCTATTGATATTGTGCTTGGGCTGTAGGAGCCCCTACGGAGTCTCTATACACCCCCAGTGAGCGCAGGGTAGCTAGGTGAGTTGGGAGTGGGTTCGAGTGGCCGACGTTGTGTTTTGGAGAGTTGGGAGTGGGACCGAGAGTCCGATGTTGTGTTTTGGTGAGTTGGGAGTGAGCCCGAGAGGCTGATATTGTGTGCTGGTGAGTTGGGAGTGAGCTTGCGGGGCTGATATTGTATTGAGAATTTGATATTGAGCCCGAGTGGAAAATTTCTGATTATTCCTTGTTGAAATTAATTATCTTCACTGTTTTTAAAAGAGAGTTATCTGATACTCCACGGCTTTAATGTATAAGTGATTTTACTGCTTGAGATAGCGTTGTATTGTGCCTTTATGAGATTTCATGCTTTCAGTCGTTATTTATTTTTATTACTCACTGGGTCGGAGTACTCACATTACTCCCTGCACCATGTGTGCAGATGCATGTATTGATCACCCGGTAGCGGGATATTAGCTGATTGAAGGTATTTCTATTGTAGCTGAGCAAGGTGACCGCCAGCGTTCGCAGCACCGTATCTCTTCCTTTGATTCTAAATTTCCAAAATGTATATTACTAGTTTTATAGTAGTGTTCAGATTCCTTAGATGTTCATGACTTGTGACACCTCGATTTCGGGATAAGTTGGGTTGGTTCCCTATTTTATCATTTCTTTCGCAATTTTGATAATGTACACTATAGTTTTGACTTATTCGTGTTATGTAACTGTCAAAAGAGGTATTGTTAATCTGTTTGCTGGCCTTGTCTTCGCGAGAGGCGCTATCACGATCAGGTTTGGGAAATGGGTGGTGACACAATGAAACGAGTTTTGGGGTATCTGAAACATACCCAAAATTATGCTTTGCATTACAATAAATCTCCTTCCGTGATCGAGGGATATAGTGATGCAAATTGGATCATCGGATCATCTGAAGTTAAATCCACGAGTGGAAATGTTTTCACAATTAAGGGTGGAGCAGTATCTTGAAAATCATCTAAACGAACTTGCATCGCCCGTTCTACAATGGAATCTAAATTCATAGCTTTAGATAAAGCCGGTGAAGAAGCGGAATGGCTCCGAAATATCTTGGAAGGTATTTCATTTTGGCCCAAACCTTTGGCACCTATTTTTATACATTGTGATAGTCAAGCGGAAATAGGCAGGGCAGTGAGCGTTATGTATAATGGAATTCGACGGATACACAATACCATTAGACAACTACTCTCTAGTGGTGTTATAAAAAAAATGTGTCGGATCTACTTATAAAAGACCTATCTAGAGGGGCAGTTGAAAGATCATAAAAGGGAATGGGGTTAAAGGCCTAGGACAAGTCATCGTGGTGGTAACTCTATCTAGCAGACTGGAGATCCCAAGAGCTAGGTTCAAAGATATCAAACAAAATTATGAATAACGGTTCAACATTTTCAACTAACTCAACCAATTCTCGTGATGAAGACAATGTTAAAAAATGAGGTAAAGCATTAAGGCTTTTTGATGAGTCAATAAAGCTTTAAGCTTTTTAATGATTTGCTAGGTCTGGAAGGATATGACCAGATAGTGTGTATTTAAGATTACACGTTAAGGAATCACCTATGTGAGTGTGAAGTATAAGCCGCTTCAAGGAGAATGAAAGTAAAGGCCCATTCTCTAAGCACTCATAAAACCCGGCGGTGTTCATGGCTGGAACGACCACAACAATAAGAACCATAGATGGTTAAGGATTGATTGTGTGACTTATGTTGTCTAGGTATACAACAAAGCTCGACGGTTCAAAGATATAAAATCTACTGATTGACCAAATACATCCGATATAAGTTCACGACGGAAAAGGGAAACCTACTTATCTAGAGGCAATCAATTCTTGCTTGTAAAACACACACACGTTCGTGATTTCCTTTAAGTTTATAACTATTTCTCATTCATGTGGGGGATTGTTAGATTTTTTTTAATAACAAAAGAAGGGTGAAAGGAAAATGGTGGAGAAAAAAAATGGAGGAAAGTGAAATTTTGAATGAGTTCACTAATGCACTTTGTCCCTCATTGGTAGAAAGAAAGAAAGTCTTGGTATATATATAGAGAAGCTCGTCTTTTAGCTCTTAAAGAGCTTAGAAGAAGGAAAACCTTGCACCGTCGTCGTCGTCTCGCTTGGCTCGGATTCAGATTGGATTCGGATTCGGATTTTTCTACGATCGATTGATTTATTAATCTTCTTGGAAAAAATTCTTTTCAAATATTTAATTAATTAATTAATTAAAGAAAATTAAATCCATAATAACCAATGACCCGCGACTCAGTCAGATCTGGCCCGTTTTTCTTTCCTGGATTAATTTAAATTCGTTTTACATTCCCCGCAAAAATTTCCAACAGCCAATGACTGTTCTAAAACAGTGTCACACCTATTCCAACAACCATGACTGGTCTTATAGATTGCAAACCTCTTCACAGTGTCACACCTGTTCCAACAGCAATGACTATTGTGAAAGGGTGCAAACCTCTTCAGAAACATCACCAAGTTGGCTATAAATAAACCTTCAAATCCCAGAATATTTACTTAGGAAATTTTTTGAATCTTCTTCTTTTTCTTCTACATAAAATATTCAGTGTATTTTACGATCATTGAGTTGTTCGCCAACCACCACAGTTTTAGGTACCGATACACTGGTGAATTAAATCGTTCTATTGTAGGAGGATATAATCCAGAACCTCGGGTACTTGAGGGAAATAATTTTCTTAAGGACGCATTGTGTATTCAGTGGGCTCGATTTGTTCCTACAACATTTCTTCAGAATTTATTTTGAAGAAGTTTACCGTTTTCTGAATTGTTTGTTTCTGTTTTCAGAAATTATTTAATATATTTACAGCAATACAGATTGATAACAATTTTAGTTTCACTTGGATTCTGCTCCACAATTACTATGATTCCTAAGATAGAGTCTGACAATTGGGTTATACGTAACAGAAGTTATCTCTCCCATTCTATATATTGAATATATAATTTGAGAAGCAAACTAGCAAAAAGAAAATGACTAATATTTGGTATATTTGTCCTGCCATGGATAACAGAATCACTATTTTAGTTCAACATAGCGGGAATGGGATATGCAACACAAGTTTAACAATTTCAGCGTTGATGGGTGGTTGATCAATATAGATTCCGATTTTAAATCTTTTCGTTTAGAGATATCAAAGATCCTTGGAGTTGATGCAAAGCAGTGATACGATGGATATTGAATTTTCTGTGAAAGAGAGTTTTCCACAAATAAAAACATAGGACGATAAGAGTTTGGACTTGTACATGGAGTTGAAAAGGAAAAATTTATCATTCACTGATTATCCTTTATGTATAAGCAAGAAGGAGTCGGTTAATGATGGTACATGCTCGAATTCGATTGTAAACGAATCGGACTTCAATGTTTTTCTGAATTTGCCAATGATTGACAATTTGGAAACCACTAAATTTCTTAGTTCTGAAAATGAGGAAGACTATGATGTTATGCAGATCGATGAATATGGTATTATTAACAACCATAAACATCCATAGGTTATCGAAGACCAGTTATACAAAAACAAGGATGTACTGCAAAATGTTATGAAACATCTTGCAATCCAAGGGAAGTTTCAGTTTAAGGTTGAGCGTTCAAATAAGATCAGGCAAGCATGAAGTTAATTTCATGGCGTATAAAATTTTATATATAAAAGTTTCATAAAAGAATGCAGAATGATAAAATATGCAACGTATTATCTAAAATAAACTTAAATTACACATGTATATTTTTCAGCTAGTATCATTGAGAGACTAACAGTAGCGTTTGTGTTTTTGGTTTGTATAGTCACAAATTATACGTGGTATATGGTTGTTGTATGCAGTGGAGGACCCAAGATTTTGTAAAAGCTGGTTTAATAAGAGAAGTCCATAACTAACGTAAGTGGTATAAGCCGTATACGTGGGTTCAAAAATAATTTCTATACAAAATTTACCTTGTTTTAGCCATAATTTATACATATACACAGTATTATTTTTTGACGAAACGGGTTTAGTTGAATCGACTTCTCTCCACTTGGGACCACCCCTGGTTGTATGTATTATTAAATATGCTATGTATAAATGTCAAACGTATAGTATCATTTACTGGTTTCCCTTTGTATGCAAGCTGGTGGACCATTTATTCTTATGAACATACAAACCCCAAATTCAAATGGCGTTTGTAATCCATTATCCTTTTTGGCGTAAACACAACCTCTGTAAACACCAAATTTATCATAAAAATAGCGGTCTTTAAAAAACCAAATTTATGCTAAATGCGGTGGGTACTTATTTTCTTTTTATCCTCAAACTAGTAGTAACCCATGTCTTGAACTCATTAGTGATGTTGTTGTAATTATCATCAGTTGCGAAGAATACGAATGTGTTACGAACCAATTTCTATAATAGGTCATGATGACGTCCGACACCCTTGTCAGGCCGGTCAATGAGGAAATATAATTAAGTTCTCATTTTAACTTTACCAAAAAAACTAAGTATAACAGATTTTTCAAAGTTAAAGAAAAAACCAAGAGTGATAACACTGTAATAAAATTGTTATACAACCCAAAAATAAATGTCTATTAAACTGTGTGCCAGAACCTGGTGTCACAAAAGAATAATATACTATCCTACTGTCTGAATCAGGGTAGACAGAAACAAAATACAGCGAAAGACTTTTTTGGCTGTGGATCGGCATGAAAGAGAAGCAACTCACCGTAGAAATCCCAGATATGCTCACTGATACGCACCAGAATGATGCCTAGATCCACCTTCCTCAAATGCTATACATATAAGTACAGAAGTGTAGCACGAGTACATAAACAACTTGTGCCCCGTAAGTATCCCGTCTAATCTCGAAGGGGTAGAGACGAAGAGTTGACTCAATACTTACTAAGGTCAAATAATATATATATGTAAATATAAGTATAATGTGTTCAAATCATGGAAAATTACAAGTATCAACAGTTCATGGGAAGTGGCGTAAGTAAAGTTCTTCACTAAATTGAGTTTATAATTTATCATTTGAGATAATAGCAAAATAAAGCAGGTATAAGCTTTCCCACAATTAAACATTCGCACATAGTACCGAGGCTACAACCCAAACCATTTGAAAGAAATTGTGCAACTTGCCGAGGGTTGACGATGCGCCAATAGATGTATCTATTCATATCGAGGCGATTGGCCCGATCCACAAATATCAGGCAATATCAAGAATACGCACAACAGGCCCATTTAAAGTCAAGTATACCATACAATGTTCAACGAGTGTGCAATTTGTTTTTATTCTCTTTCAAGTCTCCAACACATCCTAAGTGATCTCATTAGATAATTAATACTGAGATTTTCATAAATTAAGCATGATGTAGATCCTAAACTACCCGGAAAATCAACATAGTAGTAGCTACGCACGGACTCTTGTCACTTGGTGCGTACGTAGCCCCTGCATTTAGCAATAATTACATGTTCACTAATCCTATGGAGACAATTCCCTCTTACAAGGTTATAAAAGAGACTCACCTCGGTTCGAAGCGCTTCCAATCATCAAGAACAATCGCAACCCTCAATTCGGAGCCAATCGATCACAAACTAGTTAAATGAAGTAAGAACTAGTCAATAACGACTGACAAGATCGAATTCTAGTTATTTAAACAATTTCCTAACCATTAACACAAGTTTCCTAAATTTCGACCCCCGGCCCACGTGCTCGGATTCCAAACTTTTTTCGAAGAAAGTTGTTCTCTACTACCTAAGAGTCAATTATATATGATTTCTAGTTCATTTCATAACAAATTCATGGTTAAATCTTAGTTTTATTAAATCCCTAGGTCTAGCTAACCCTTTGATTTTACCTAGTTTTTGGTGTTTAATCTACCTAATGTACATGTATTTACACCAAGAGTGAGTGAAAATTACTTACCTCAAAATGCTATGTTGAAGTCCCCTCTTTGGAAGCTCCAAAATCTCCCAAGTATAGAGTTGGAATGAAATAAATGCCTTAAGTCCCATTTTTAAAAGCTATCTCTAGGCCCCTGATTTCGCATTTAAGACACCAGGTTCGCAAATGCGAAGCCGCAATTGCGACAAAAAGTTCGCAAATGCAAACTGGCCCTCACCCTGTCTCTCACAAATGCGAAGGAGGGGTCGCAAATGCGGACCCTGCTGGGTTCGCAAATGCGACCACTGCCCAACCCGGCCAAGCTCGCAATTGCGAGACCTGCAGCAGCAACAATTCTGCTGTGTTTTCTTGCCTCTCACCATGCCCGAATCTCACCCGAGCCCTCGAGGCTCCACTACGAACACTCATGCAAGTCCTACAACCATGTGCAAACTTACCCAAGCAATCAAACCGCCTAATTAACACCTAAAAATACGGATTTAACACCAAAATGCATGAATTTTTCAAGAACACCTAAATTCTTATCTTTTCAACCGGATGTCCGAATCACGTAAAACCAGTCCCGTTTGTCACCAAATTTCACAGACAAGACTAAAATATTTTACTGAACTTGTACCGGGCTCTGGAACTAGCATACATGCCCGATACCAATATGATCAAGAATTTTTCCTTTTTATTAAACTCTTGAGATTCCAATTAAATAATTTTCAACAAAAGTTCATTACTCAGACTAGGGATCTCAGAATTCAATTTCGAGCATATGCCCAGCTCCCATATTTTTCTACGAACCCTGTGGGACCATCAAATCATGAATCTAGATCCGTTTCCCAAGAAAGTTAAAGTCAAACTTGGCCTTTTTAGAAGTTCTTAAAGAAGCAATTTGATATATCTTTACTCAAAACCTTTCTAACTTTCGAACCAACCATCCCCGCAAGTCATAAATTAGCTAAATCAAGCGTAGGGAGTTTTATTTAGGGGAATGAAGTTCTCAACAATAAACGACCAGTCGGGTCGTTACATTCTCCACCTCTTAAATAAATGTTCCTCCTCGAACGGACATATAAAAGTACCTGGACCGCTTAATAAGTGGGGATATTTGCTCCGCATGTCCTTCTCGCACTCCCAGGTCGCTTCCTCAACCAGTTGGCCTCTCCACTGGACCTTTACCACAGAAATCCTCTTGGACCTCCACTGGCGAGCCTATCTGTGAATAATGGCAACTGGTTCCTCCTCGTAGTCCAAACTCTCATCTAGCTGAATGGTACTGAAATCCAACACATGTGATACATCGACATGATACTTCGAAAATATCAATACATGGAAAATTGGATGGACTCCTGATAAACTGGGAGGTAAAGCAAGTTCATAGGCAATCTCTCCAACTCGATTCAACACCTCAAAGGGACCAATAAACCTTGGGCTCAACTTGCCCTTCTTCCCGATCCTCATAATGCCCTTCATTGGCGAGACTTTCAAGAGAACTTTCTCACCAATCATGAATGATACATCACGCGCTTTTTGATTTGCGTAACTCTTTTGTGTAGACTGAGCTGTGTGATGCCTCTCCTGAATTAAATTCACCTTATCTACCGCATCCTGTACCAAATCTGTTCCAAGTAACTTAGCCTTACCAAGATAAAACCACCCGATAGGAGAACGACATCGCCGACCATACAATGCCTCATACGGGGCCATCTCTATGTTGTATTGATAGCTATTATTGTATGCAAACTTGCGAAGGGAAAGAACTGATCCCACTGCCCTCCAAAGTCAATCACATATGCTCTAAGCATATCCTCTAAAATCTGAACTATCCGCTTCGACTGCCCATCGATCTGAGGGTGGAATACCGTGCTAAGCTCTACGCGGGTCCCCAACTCACTCTGAACAGCTCTCCAAAATTGGGAAGTGAACTGAGGGCCTCTATCTAATATGATGGAAAGCGTAGCACCGTGAAACCTAACTATCTCCCGAATTTAAATTTGAGCATATATCTCCGCGGTATGCGTAGTCGCCACTAGTATAAAGTGGCCGACATGGTCAACCTATCCACAATAACCCACACTGAATCAACTTTCTGCATGGTCTGCGGCAACCCAACCACAGAATCCATGGTGATGCGCTCACACTTCCATTCCGGAAGAGGCATCCGATGAAGTAGGCCACCTGACCTCTAATGCTCATACTTGACCTGCTAGCAATTCAAACATCTAGCTACATACTCCACGATGTCCTTCTTCATCCTTCGCCACCAATAATGCTATCTCATGTCACGATACATCTTCGTGGCACCTGGATGAATGGAATACCTCGAACTATGGGCCTTTTCTAGAATCCTGTCCCTCAAGCCATCAACATTAGGAGCACATACACGGCCCTGAAGCTGTAACAAACCATCCTCGCCAATAGAAATCTCCTTGGCACCTTCCTGAAGCACCGTCTCCCTGAGAACTACCAAATATGGATCATCAAACTGTCGGACCTTAATCTGCCCCAATAATGAAGACTGAGCAACCACACATGCTAGAACTCGGTTGGGCTCCGAAATGTCCAATCTTACAAGTCTGTTAGCTAAAGATTGGATGTCCAAAGCTAATGGTATCATCTCAGCAGGAATGAATGTCAAGCTACCATACTCTCCACCTTTCTGCTCAAGGCATCCGCGACCACATTCGCCTTACCTGTATGATAAAGAATGGAAATGACATAATACATTAGTAACTCAAGCCACCTGCGCTGATTAAAATTAAGATCCCTTTGCTTGAAGATGCTGCAAGCTGTGATGGTCGGTATAAACCTCACATGACACTCCGTACAAATAATGCCTCCATATCTTGGAAGCATGAACAATCACCGCAAATTCTATATCGTGAACAGGATAATTCTTCTCATGAACCTTCACCTGACGTGAAGCATATGCAATAACTCGCCCCTACTGCATCAATACACATCCCAAGCTAACGCGAGAAGCATCACAATATACAGTATACATCCCTAACCCGGAAGGCAATACAAGTACCAGTGCTGTAGTCAAAGCCGTCTTGAGCTTCTGAAAGCTCTCCTCGCACTCATCGGACCAACGAAATGGGGCACCCTTCTGGGTCAGTCTGGTCAAAGGTGATGCAATAGATGATAAGCCCTGCACAAATCATTGGTAGTAACCTGCTAACCCCAGGAAACTCCTGATCTCAATCACCAAAGTAGGACGTGGCCAACTCTGAACTGCCTCAATCTTCTTGGGATCCACTTTAATACCCTCGCCTGACACAACATGTCCCAAGAATGCCACCGACTCTAGCCAAAAATCACACTTGGAGAACTTAGCATATAGCTTCTGCTCTCACAAGGTCTGAAGCATTACTCTCAAATGATGCTCGTTCTCCCCAGGCTACGCAAGTATATCAAGATTTCATTAGTGAAGACGATAATAAAAGAGTCAATTTAAGGCCTGAACACCCTATTCATCAAATCCATAAATGCCACTGGGGCATTAATCAAGCCAAAGGAAATCATCAGAAACTTATAGTGTCCATATCTAGTCTTGAATGCGGTTTTCGGAACATCTGAATCCCGAATCTTCGGCTGATGATACCCTAACCTCAAGTCAATCTTAGAGAACACCCTAGAGATCTGCAGCTGGTCAAACGAATCATCAATATGGGGAAGTGGATATTTGTTCTTGATGGTGACTTTGTTCAACTGGCGATAATCAATGAACATCCGCATAGTCCCATCCTTCTTCTTCTTCTTCTTCTTCTTCACAAATAGCACTGGTTCACCCCAAGGTGATACACTGGGCTTAACAAACCCCTTTTCTAACAACTCCTCCAACTACTCCTTCAGCTTCTTAGGAGCCATACTGTATGGTGTGATAGATATAGGCTGAGTTCCTGGAGTCAAATCTATACAGAAATTAATATCACGATCCGGAGGCATGCCAGAAAGATCAAAAGGAAAAACATCGGTGAACTCTCGGACTACTAGAACTGAATCAATCGTCGGAGACTCTGCGGTGGTGTCTCGCACATAAGCTAAATAATCCAAACACCCTTTCTCAACCATGCGCTGAGCCTTCAGGAAGAAATAACCCTTCTAGGCGTATCAACTGTGGAACCCTTCCACTTCAATCCCGACAACTCTGGCTTCGCTAGTGAAACAGACTTGGTATGGCAATCTAGAAAGGCGTGATATGGAGATAACCAATCCATTCCTAGGATAACCTCAAAATCGATCATATTGAGCAACAGAAGATCTGATCTAGTCTCAAAACAACAGAAAGTAACCACACAAGACCGGCAGATCCAGTCCACAGCCGTAGAATCACTCAAAGGAGTGGACGCATAGACAAAAACATCCAAAGGCTTAGGAGAAGTGACTAGGAATCAAGCAAACAGAGATGACACATATGAATAAGTAGACCATGGTTCAAATAATACTGAAGCACCCCTACCGCTGACGGAAATAATACCTATGATGATGACATCTGAGGCCAATACATCTGGCCTGGCTGGAAGAGCATAAAATATAGCTGGAGCGCCAGCTATTTGGCCTCCACCCGTCTGAGCAATAGCGGGCTGACCTCTACCTGTCTGACATCCACCTCTACGAAAACCTCTCCCAGTCTGTCCTCCATCGCTAGGTGGCTGGGCTGATAGTGCTGGAGTCGTGGGCTACTGCCCTTGCTGTATTACCTTTCTCCTAAGCCTAGGACAGGATCTCCTCATATGACCGGGGTCTTCCCACTCACAACAACGCGGTGCGATGACATGCCGCCCTGATGACTGTCCCTGATGACTCGTAGATCCTGTGAGAGGAGACTGGATAGCCGGTGGACGATATGAACTCTCCGGCATAACACTGAAGAAGGAACCAGAAGAACAATGAGGACCTAGATACCCGCTGGAGGAACTTTGAATAGCTGGCGGGCGATAGAAACTCTCTGGCATGACACTGAAATAGAGGAGTGCTAGAGCACCACGAGCGAGAGGTGTGGTGCTGAAGATGGGGGCCTATTGAGCTGACCCCTCCCATAATGACCTCTGCTCCTTGCTGGGGCACCTCTGAACTCTCCAAAGAATCTATCTCTCTTGTCCTCTTGTATCTTCTCTCTACCATTCTGGTAATGCCCCTTAATCTGGCGAGCAATCTCGACCACAAGGTGATACTCTCGACCCATCTCTACCTCTCGGGCTATACCCGATCAAATACTGGTCTGCAACCCAGCAATTAGCCTCCGCACTCTCTCTGCATTTGTAGGGAGTATCATAAGTGCATGGCGAGATAACTCAGAAAACCCCGCCTCATAGTCGGTCACAAACATCTGACTCTGCTTGAGGTTCTCAAACTGATACCGCAGCTCTTCCCTCTCAGCGGGTAGAATATACTTGTCCATGAAAAACTCTACAAACTGACCCCAGGTGATGGGAGGAGAACCAATGGGCCTGCCAAGAACATAGGATTTCTACCATCTACGGGCCCTACCCTCAAGCTTAAAAGTAGTAAAGTCGACTCTATGCTACTCCAATATCCTCATAGTGTGAAGTCAGTCCCTACACCTGTCGATGAAGTCCTAAGCATACTCATGACGCTCATCCCCGAATACTGGAGGGTGAAGTTTAGTCCATCTATCTAGTAACTTCTGCGGATCACCGTCCACAACTGGCCTGGGTTGGGGTGCCACTGCAGCAACTGGACGAACCCCATCTATGGGTAGTGCACCCGGAGTCTGATAAAATGAGGCTGTATGACCTAGATCCTGGGCAGTAGGAGTCCGTGCTCCCCATCCTGCTTGTGAGGTAGTTGGATTTGCTGGAAATAACCCAGCCTGAGTCATAGTATCCATGAAGTGAAGCATGTCGCCCATGACCCCCTGAAATCCCGGTGCTATCATGAAATCAACCGGAGTAGGCTCAGCTGCGGGCACCTAGCCCTGATTCTCAATAATGGGATCCCTAGTAGGATCTGGTGGTGCCTCTGGAATAGCTCTAGGACGCCCACGTCCTCTACCACGGGCCGGTGCCCTCCCCCGGCCTCTACTCGACCTCTAGAAATAGGGGGAGCAGCTCCTCCCGGGTCCGAAATATCGGCGCTACAAATCCTCACCATCAGTGAGAGAAAAGAAGAGGAAAAATTAGTACACTGACCACTGCATGATAGCGTCCGACACCATTGTCAGGCCGGTCAATGCGGAAGTATAATTAAGTTCTCATTTTACATTTACCAAAAAACTAAGTATTACAGATTTTTCAAAGTTAAAGCTAAAGTCAAGAGTGATAATACTGTAGCAAAATAGTTATATAACCCAAAAATGAATGTCTACTAACGTATGTGCTGCAACCTGGTGTCACAAGCTACGAGCAACTAGTAGAATATACACAAAAGAATAATATACTATCCTACTGTCTGAATCAGAATAGATAGAAACAAAATATAGAGAAAGACTTCTTCGGCTGCGGATCAACATGAAATAGAAGCAGCTTACCGCAGAAGTCCCAGATATGCTCACTGATACGCACCAGAATGATGCCCATATCCACCTGCCTCGAATCCTATACATTTAAGTACAGAAGTGTAGCATGAGTACATAAACAACATGTACCCCGTAAGTATCCCGTATAATTTCGAAGAGGTAGAGACAAGAAGTCGACTCGATATATATATATATATATATATATATATATATATTATACGGGACTGTTTATGGCAAGTGGCATAAGTTATGTTTTTCACTAAACTGAGTTTATAATTTATCATTTGAGATAATAGCAAAATAAAGCAGGTATAAGCTTTCCCACAATTAAACATGCGCACAGAGTACCGATGCGACGACCTGAACTACCAGAAAGAAATTGTGCACTTGCCGAGGGTCGATGGCGCGCCTGTAGATACATCTATTCTTACTGAGACGATCGGCCTAATCCACAAATATCATGCAATATCAAGAATACGCAAAAAGCACATTTAAAGTCAAGGTCATACAATGTTCAACAAGTGCGCATGTTGCTTTTATTCTCTTTCAAGTCTCTAACACATCCTAAGTGATCTCATTAAACAATTAATACAGAGATTTTCATAAATAATGCATGATGTGGGTCCTAAACTACCCGGACAAAAAATATAGTAATAGCTATACACGGACTCTCATCACTTGGTGCATACGTAGCCCCCGCATTTAGCAATAATTACTTGTTCATTAATCCTATAGGGACAATTTCCTCATACAAGGTTAGAAAGGGTACTCACCTTGCTCTGAAGCACACTTCTTATCGTCAAGAACAAGCCAACCCTCAATTCGGATCCAATCGATCACAAATTGGTTAAATGAAGTAAGAACTAGTCAATATAGACTCACAATATCAAATTCTAGTTATTTAAGCAATTTCCTAACCATTAACACAAGTCTTCTAAATTCCGACCCCGGGCCAATGTGCCCGAATTTCAAATGTTTTCCAAGAAAGTTGTTCTCTACTACCTAAAGGTCAATAATATATGATTTCTAGTTCATTTCATAACTAATTCGTGGTTAAATCTTAGTTTTGTTAAAACCTAGGTCTAGCTCTAACCCATTGATTTTACCTAGTTTTTGGTATTAAATCTACCTAATGTATATGTATTTACACCAAGGATGAGTGGAAAATTACATACCTCAAAATAATATGTTGAAGTCCCCTCTTTGGAAGCTCCAAAATCATCCAAGTATAGAGTTGGAATGAAATAAATGCCCTAAGTCCAATTTATAAAAGCTATGTACAGGCTCGTGATGTTGCATTTGTGATACCAGGTTCACAAATGCAAAGTCGCAATTGCGATGGCTCTCATCCTGTCTCGATTGCAAATGCGAACGCAAATGCGAAGAAATGACTCGTAAATGTAACCATTGCCAGCCCGACCAAGCTTGAAAATGGGAAACGGATCTTGCAAATGCGAGTTCGCAATTGTAATGGCCATCTCGCAATTGCGAGGCCTGCAGCAGCAGCAATTCTGCTATTTTCTTGCCTCTCAACATGCCCGAATCTCACCCGAGCCCTCGGTGCTCTACTCCGAGCACTCATGCAAGTCCTACAACCATGTGCAAACTTGCCCGAGCAATCCAACTGCTTAATTAACACCTAAAAGCACGGATTGAACACCAAAATGCATGAATTCTTCAAGAATACCTAAATTCTTATCTTTTCAACCGGACGTCCGAATTACGTCAAACAATCTCGTTTCTCACCAAATTTCACAGACAAGACTTGTAACGACCTGAACCGTCGTCCCGTGAATTATCGCCCAATTTTCCCCATTTTATGTTTCCATATGTTCCATTATATGTGTTTGAATAGTTTGAGGTAATTCGGATGGAGTTTTGGTAGAAATGTGACAACTAATCTCTTTATGAGAATGTTAGTTTGGAAAAATCAACCGAACATTGACTTATGAGTTAGAGGGCTCGGAATGGATTTTCGATGATTCGACTAGTTTCGGATGGTGATTTTTGACTTAGGATCGAAATCGAAACTAAATTTGGAGGCCTGGTGTAGAATTAGGCTTGAATTGGCTAAGTTAGAATTTTGGCGAAGTCCGGTTGATAGGTGAGATTTTGATCCGAGGGTTGGAATGAAACTCTGACAGTTGCAGTAGCTCCGTTAGGTGATTTTGGATATGAGTGAAAATTTTCAGATAATTCGGAGGTGTTTAGGTCGGGTTTTGGATCAAATAGAAGTTTTGAAAGTTTTAGTTTAACTTAGACTTGAATATGTGGTAATTTGATGATTTTGATATTTACTATAGTGTTTTTATGTTACGAGCAAGTTTGAATGAAGTAATAGAGCATATGTGTGCTTTTGGTTGAGGTCTCAAGGGCCTCGGGGTGATTTCAGATAGCTAACAGGGATTTTTGAAGTGAAAACGTGCAGCATAAATTGCTCTCTGCGATCGCGAGCCTGGGGCTGCGATCGCATAGAAGGATCGGAAGGGGGTGCTAAATTGGTCTCTCCGACCGCGTAGGCTTGAGTGGTTGGCCAATGCGATCGCGTAGGGTCATTGGTCAGTGTACTGTGATCGCGTGGTCTCACCTGCGATCGCGTAAGAGGAAAATCTAGTCTCTGGAATTTGTTTTTCGTGATTGCGTGCCTTGTGCCGCGGTCGCATAGAAGAAAAGTGCAAGGCAGAAAAGGGTTTTAATAACATTTCATCCGCGAACCAAACATAATTTCCTCCATTATTAATCGACCAAGAGAGCTTTTTGAGCGATTTGAAGCGTGGTTTCAACGGGTATTGATTGGAAGTAAGTCTCTTGACTTAAAAATGCCATTTTTAGGCAGAATCAACCCTTAATTCCATGAAATTGTGTAAAAATTGTGAAAAATTAGGGCTTAGTTTTTTGAATCAAATTTTGGAGGTTTGAAAGGTCATTCGAGCTCCGTTTTCGACAAGATTTATATGTACGGACTTGGGGCGAGACGAGAAATCCAAAAGATGTGATTTTTTGTATTCTTGAGAAGTGGGCCCGGGGCTCAAGCTTTACCAACTTCGTGATTTTTAGCGTTTTTTGAATAATTTCAATTGGGTTATGTTTATTTATCCTATAATAACGTATTCGTTGTGGTTTTGACTAGATTCGATGCTCGTATAGGGAGATTCGAAGGAAAAAGGCATTGCGGACCAGTCTATGACCGGTTACTCTCTTTAAGGAAGGCTTAAGTTGAAAAAGTCAACCGGATGTTGACTTGTGAGTTGGAGGCTTGGAATTGATTTTAAATGATTTGGTTAGCTTTGTGGGATGATTTATGACTTAGGAGTACGATCAGAATTGAATTTGGAGGTCCGGTGTAGAATTAGGCTTGAATTGGCAAAGTTTAAATTTTGGCGAATTCTGGTTGAAAGGTGAGATTTTGATACCAGGGTCCGAATGGAATTACGAAAGTTTCAGTATCTTCTTTAGGTGATTTTGGGTATGCGTGCAACGTTTCAGGTCATCCGGAGGTGTTTAGGTTGAGTTTTTGATTGAATGTGCAACTCGGAAGTTTTTAAGAAATTTAGGCTTTGATTTGATGATATTTGAGGATTTTGATGTTAACTATAGTGTTTTGAGGATTATAGCAAGTTCAAATAAGGTATAGATCATGTCTGTGCTTTTGGTTGAGGTCCCGTGGGCCTCGGGGTAAGATTGGATGTTAAAACGAGAAGTTTTTTAGGTTGGCTTCAGGTTTATTTTGCTATCATCTGGTATTTCCGCTTCTACAGAAATGTACCGCAGAAGCGGTTCCGCAGAAGAGGGTATGAGGGTGCAGAAACAATCTTGGTTGTTGGGTGGCGAGTTCCGCAAAAGTGGACCCTTTCCACATCATCAGGTCCGCTGGAGCGTAAGTGTAACCGCAGAAGCGGTCTTGGGATCCGTAGAAGTGGATAGTGAATCACAAAAGCGGAACCTGTGTAATTAATGAAAAACCACATAAGCGGTCATTTGGCCACAGAAGCGATCCCGCATATGCGGTAGCGGGACCGCAGAAGCGAAAATGACTGTGCTCAGAAGGGTTAAAGGGCTTATTTCATCCGCGAGTTCCATCATTTTTCCTCCATTGTTGAGCAATTAACGGAATTTTTTGAGAGTTCTGATTGGGAATTCATCGGAGATAAGTTCCTTGGCCTAATTATTCAAGATTATGTTAGAATTAACATAAAACTTGGTTGAAATTCATTAAAAATGGGTAAAGCTTGGGCTTGAATTTTGATATTTCAAATTGGGATTTGATAGGTCATTTGAGCTCGGATTTGGGAGTTCTTGGTATGTATTGACTCATGCCGAGACGAGGAATCCGGTAATGTGAAATTTTTTAATTTTTGAGATTTTTGCTATTTCTTGATTGTTTTCGATTGGGTATTGTCCCATTGACATATTGGGATGTATTCTCTCTATTTTTTGTTAGATTCAATGAGCGAGGAGGCCAAATTGAGGGGGAAAGGCGTTGCGAGCTTGAGATTTCGCCGGTTCGAGGTGAGTAATAGATGGAAATGATGACATGAGGGTTTGAAACCCCGGTTTATCACACTGTGATGCTATATTAAGGTGAGATACGCACTCTATGACGAATGCAGGGTCGTTTGTGTTTTGGGATTATGGCTTAGCCCGCCCCGAGTGGTGTCCAAGCTGTGCTTTGGACTATAAACTGATTAGCAAATATCCTACTTGGATTGTTTTGATATATTTGGGATGCAAGCCAACTATTTTAATCCTTTGGGGATTATTATCAGTGCTTCATGATATTCAACATGCTATATAATTTCAGTCTTGAGTTTTTAACAATGTTTCGAAATACTTAATCACATTCCTGAGGTCTTAAAGACTTAAACGATGATTTCCTAATAATTGGAACTAAGAACTAAAATCTGACTTTGTTGTATAACTCACATGTATATTCTGGACTGAGTCTGGATCGGGCTGCTCGCCGCAGCGATGTTACGATAATATTGCGCTTGGGCTGTAGGAGCCCTTGCGGATTCTGAACCCCCACAGTGAGCGCGGGTACCCAAATGGATCGATTGTACGCCGCAACAGTCATGTGCATTGCATTAGATTCACGTATTGATTCCTGTTTGTACTATGTGGCATGACATTTAGTACTCTCATATCATTGGCATACATGTTGTGTCTTGCATTGTGTACCAGATACCCTGGTGTTAATTTGTTAATAGAGTGTTGTGCCCGAAGGGCTGAGTTGTGTGCGGGCTTGCACTACTTGACATCGTATTCATATGCTTAACTGTTAAAAAGAAAAGCAATGATATTCTCAAAAAGGTTTTTAACTGAGCTAGCTGTTTCTAAAGGATTTTTACTATTTTACTGATTTTTCTCAAAAGGTTGTACTGTCCTATATAGCATGATGGAGTGTTCTTACGTGATTTCTTACCGCTAAGTTATTATTTACTCTTATTACCAGTGAGTTGAAGTACTCACTTTACTCCATGCACCTCGCATGCAGTTACAGGTATTGTTCACCGGGTAGCAGGTTATTAGCGACTGAAGGCCTTACTATGGTAGTTGAGCAAGGTGATCGCCAGCGTTCACGGCACCGCACTTTATCTTTGAATTCAGGTTTTTATCTTGTATATATAAATTATTAGCCCTATAGTAGTGTTCCTATTCCTTAGATGCTTGTGACTTGTGACACCCCGGTCGGGTTGTGGAGAGTGATAATTATCAGTTATTAATGCTACTAAGTCATATTATTTATTTATTTACAGTTATTAATATCTAAGTAAGGTATTATTATCCTGTTGGCTGTCCTTATCTTCACGAGAGGCGTCATCACTACCGGATTATGAAAAATCGTAACATGTATGTTCATGAGGAAACTAAGGTATATATAAGTATCATACATATATGCAATATTTTGTAGTAACATCCTGCACGTAGCTGTGAAATAATTACCTAAATGCTTAAAATTTTATAATTTTCTATTGATATTTATGTGATGGTGAGTGCAGAAATAAAAGTAATATTTTGAATGCTAACATATACGCGATCCATCTTTTTTTACAACAAATAAAATACCTAGTATATACCCGCATGTGCATATATATGTAGCTGATATTGTTGTTTCATATAAGTATCATACTTATATTTACACAAGAAATATATATGTCATACCTTAAATATAAACATGAATATGTTTTCTTATACGTCACATATGGTATAACCCATATTCAAAAATTAAATTGGGTAAAAACTGAATACTATATATAAATTTCCAAATAAAAGAAATCTTACTCCAAAAGAAAATAAGTATGATTACCAATAAAATTCACATTGGGGTCTTCATTCATTTTCCCATTGTTTTCACATTGATTACTATCATCGATGCCATGAGCCTTTTTTATCACAACCTTCGCTGCGTGCTAACCATCTAATTCATAACCACCATACATGGCTTGGTAGCAAACTCCTCCCCAAAGTAATTAAAATATTAATTAATTAACTTTTTAAATATATATATATATATATATATATATATATATATATATATGATTAAAAATTTAAAAAATTATTGTCATATATAAACTCCAAGATAATAATTCAATGCTTGTTATGATAAATACCTCATCAGTAGTGAGACTATTCATTTTCTTTGACAATAAATCAATAATGTTAACAAATTTGGAATAAGATTCCACAATGAATACATTCATTTTCTGGAATTCATCTTTGATCTAGCAAAAAAGATAAGGATATTAAAAACATTACTAAATATATTATTTTAAAATCCAAAATAATAAGATACACATACCATTTGAAAATCTTCCTTAAGAACCCACTCACTTTCTGATATACGTTTGATCTCAGCTATCAAATCCATACTAGCAGGTTCAGGATCAATATATAATTTGATTTCCTGTATATCTTAGAAGGAATAGGAAAAGTTGATTGGAAGTCATCATCGCCAAGTTTACATATGCCATGACCAAAAATCCACTAAGGGTCGTTAATGGCGCCGGACACTACTGTCAGGCAAGCCAACCAGATTACTTAATCAAATCTCGTTTTAACACTTTTGGAAATACATAGTTTTTCTTCCATATTTAGAAATTTTTGAAAAATATAGTTTCAAATTACGTTTAAGAGTTAAACAATTAATACAATATTTTAAATCATCCCAGAACCCGGAATCACAAGTGCATGAGCATCTACTGAAATGAGGAATAAAAATACAATATCCGTCCGGAATACAGTGGACGAAAAGTAAATACAGTGCTAGGAAGGGACTACCCTAGCTGCGGCCGTCTCGAATGGTGTAGCTCACCTAGTCTTTGCGCCCGTCTTGCCGCTATGCCGCTAAGCCACGGGCCACACAATAAACATGTGCAACAAAATACACAAGTGTAGTATGAGTACAAAAACAACGTGTACCCAATGAGTGACCCGCTAATCCCAAAGGGATAGAGACGAGATGATCAACTTTAACACTCACTAGCAGTCCAATGACTATTTATCCATAATAAATATATTAAATAATGAATTTATTTTATAAACATTTTTCTAATCCAGATAGAGGGAACAAGTAAACACATTATTCTTTCATGAAAAATTTCCTTAGACTTCTTGTTATTATTGACAGTATAAATCTCAAACCATAGTGTGGCATAAATGACTTAAATGAGTCCAGGCAGCAATACAAGCATGCACAAACCATACCGTGGCGACGACCCGATCCAACAAAAATAAACGTGCACTTGCCGAGGGTCGACGGCGCACCTATAGACGCATCTATTAATTTGTCGAGGCGTACGGCCCGTTCCAAAATAAAGATACACAGACAGAATTTTGGTCAAACAGTCAACATGGAGCAAATATCCAAGAAAGGTCAATTCTCTTTAATAATTTGAGAAAACAAAGCTTAAATATTTCTTTTGAAATCCATTTATAAATTTTATATGGTTTAAGCAATTCAAGCCATCAATGGGTTCACAATTAATCTAATTATAACATGCTTTTGGGTCCTAGACTACTCGGGCAATAGCATAATAGAAGCTACTCACGGACTCTCGTCACCTTGGCGTATGTAGCCCCACAAATAGGAGCACATTATCAATTTAACTCACCTATGGGGTAATTCTCCCACACAAGATTAGAAAGAAGACTCACATCGCTCCAAACCACACATCCAAATGCGAAGAACAAGCTCGAGACCTCAAAGCGAAGCTGAAAGCGCACAAGCTAGTTAAACAATATAGGAACTAGTCAATAAGGGCTTACAAGGTTGAATTCCAAATAATTAAATGATTTCCCAACCTTTCCCGCAAGTTTTCCAAATTCCGATCTCGGGCTCACGTGCCCGGATCCCGAGACCTTTTGAAGGAAAATACTCTCTATGACCTAAGGATTATAATATGTAAATTTTAGCTCATTACCTAGCTAATTAGGTGGTTAAATTATAATTTTATCAAAACCCTAGGTCTTGCTCTAACCCTTGATTTTATTTGATTATTAGTGTTAAATCTATCTAATGTTCATGTATTTAAGCTAAGAACAAGTGGAGATTACTTACCTTGTGATGTTATGAAGAAACTCTCTCTTTGGAACCTCCAAAATCACCCAAGGGTGGAAGATGGGAGATAAATGAGCTTGGGTTCGTATTTAATGAACCCTTACTGCCCCAACGATTTTCCCATATGTGGAAAATTTCTCACATATGCGTTGTCCGCTTCTGTAGAAAAACAATCACTTTTGCAGTTTGGAAGCATTGTGGACCGGACTGCTTTTGTGGTCGAATTCTCTCACATGCGGGACCGCTTCTGCGGTCTCTGGGCTACTTTTGCGGTCCCAGGGCTGCTTCTGCGGTCCCAGGGCTGCTTTTGCGGTCTCTTCCCCTTCTTGGCCTTCCACTTCTGCGACCAGGTGGCCGCTTCTACGATCACTGCTTCTGCGGTCAAGGAGCGGCAGAAGAGGTTTTGACAAAAGCAGCAAACTTGCTTCTTTTAATAATCTGACTTTGCTCAAACCTTGACCATTTGATGCTCCGGGATTCCGTGCCCTGCCCGAACATATCAACAATTCTGAAATCACGAGGCAGATCTTCTTAGAACACTGAAAACAACACTAAATCGAAGAATCGAACCGCAAAACCAATTGAATCAACTTAATGAACTTCAAGTTCTTTAATTCTTATCAACGGGTCAAAACGTCCTTAAACAATTCGGATTGACACCAAATTTTACGGGTAGGTCTTATGATATTTCAGACTTGTACCAAGTTTCAGAACTAAAATCAAAAACCGATACCTGGATTTTTAATGAATATTTAGATTCTTTAATTCTTTAAAACTTTGATTAAACAATATTGGATAATAATTTCGTACTCGGGCTAAGGACCTAGGAATTTGATTTCGAGTATGTTAGATAATACGCTTAACGCTAGAGCGGGGGGGAGGTGAATAGCGTTATAATAAAAATAGCGTAAACTTGCGGAATTTGAAAAATTGCAGGAAATAAATAAGTGCGATAAGTAAATAAACAAGAATGAACGCACCGATGTATCCTGGTTCACCACAACCCGTGGCTAGTCCAGTCCCCGAGAGACTCTCTCGAGATTTCCACTAACTTCGTTAAGCTTACGGGTGCTTAACAAACCGTTACACTTGCTCAAGGATACCACACCTTAAGACTTCACTTGCTCGAGGATACCTCACCCCAAGACTTCACTGTTAAGCTTACGGGTGCCTAACAAACCTTTACAACCAGAGGACACAAGCCTCAACACCTTTGCTCGGAGATACAACACTCCAAGACTTCAACCAAGGAAACATAAGTTCCTTCTTACAACAAGAGAATAACAATTCTCTTCAAGTGTACAAAACACTAAGCACTGACTTAAACAAGACTCTCTTAATAGAGTGGATATGAGTAAACAAATACGCTCAAGAACACAACAATAAATTCAAGACCTTGGCTTTCAAAATATGATAAAAATGATCAATAAATGATATTGGAAATGTATGAAAGCTTAAGAATGTTTTTGGTCAGAAGTTGTGTGTTTAATGAGTGATTTTGAGGTGTATTTATAGCTCCAAAATCACTCCTAGCCGTTGCTATGATCATAAATACAGATTCTGAAAATTTGTTAGATAGTCGACTATCCGATATGGTTATTCGACTATCTTGGCAACGGTCACAAGGATAGTCGACTATCTGATATGGATATTCGACTATCTTGGCAACGGTTATCAGGATAGTCGACTATCCAATATCAGATATTCATCTGACCCTGCGGAAATGGTCCGATTTTAAAACAACTAACTTATTGAAAATAAGTTATAAAATGTTTTTCAAAGCTTTGTTTGAAGATATAAAATATTATAAATATCTTAAGCATGAAAAACAATTGTAATGACCATTCCGAATCAATAAAAACATTTAAAATCATTTTGTTTTAAATGTATTGAAAATATTTATTATATAACATTTAAAACCACTAAAAATATTTTTATCACAAATAAAAATATTTATGATATGCATATATTGTAAAACCATTTATGATATGCATATATTGTAAAATCATTTATGATATGCATATATTGTAAAACCATTTATGATATGCATATATTGTAAAATCACTTAGGATATGCATATATTGTAAAATCACTTATGATATGCATATATTGTAAAATCATTTATGATATGCATATGTTGTAAAATCATTTTATGAGAGAAGCCAAGACTCAAACTTAAAGTCGAATCAAGATCACAATAAAGACAATATAAATAAGACTCAACAAAAGGTCTTCATTTATTTTCATTGCTTCTCTCGATCTTGTCTTGAACTTCTTGGACTCCAATTCTTGTCCGCTCAAATAACGTTGCATAGCCTTTTCTTCCTCTATGCTCATTGTAATTTTGCATATCAATTCTTTATCTTCCTTTTGCATATCTACAAAATGAATAGCACTTTAGTTAAAATGTAAATTAAAGTGTATTCAATAATAACTCACATTTATTTGGCATATATTATTTTCCATTAAATTGGTTTGTCAATTATCAAAACATATAAGTATGAACATATACATATGTTCCAACAATTTTCCCCTTTTTGATAATGGCAAACCTTCATGGGAATATGCATATACCCTTTATAAAAGACTATGCCAAATATAAGACAAGTTATTATTGAGTTCCCCCTCAATTTATGCAATAAATATTTAAAACAAATAAATATGCATATAAATAAATAAGTATGCATATACCCTTATCTTTCCCAATGCATGGAAAAATATACCCTTAATCTTCCCAAAAGCAGGATTAAAGATAAATATGCATATACCCTTAATCTTCCCCCTTTTGACATTAACAAAAAGATAATTTCATTAATGAAGAAGGAAAATTACAATAAGAGTAATTGAAAATATATTACAATAAATGAAAATACATTTCAAATAATGAAAATACAAATCAAGAACTGTCATCGTCGTCGAAATCATCGTCATCGCTAGAAGTACTTGCGGAATAGACGTGAGAATACGAATAATTGACATGGTCAAAATATCCGTGGATTTCGTCACTAAGCCTACGCACATTTCTTTCCGTGCGAGACACATTACTATCGATTCGATTAATTGAGGTTGATAGAGAGGCAAGTTGATCCAAGATGGCTTGAGACACGTCCGGTTGGGCACGAGGACGACGAGCTTGAATTGGAGGAGGAGGATTTGGAATTTGATCATGTGGTTGGTCATGGCCATGAAAAGAGGTCTCTTGAATTTCCCAATGTTTGGTGCGAGTTTTCTTGATACCAACATTGGTGTTGACTTGAGATGCTTCAAGAAGATGTATTATAAGTAATGCATAAGGAAGGGGTTTGTCACTTCCTATTGAGTCAAACATATGTGTAAGAACAAATTTACACCAATTTATGCGTGCTTTGGAAATAATAGCATGCATGATTTTTGCATCTTCACGGCCAATTGTCGTGTGATTGCTTTTTCTCGGTTTAAGAATCCGAGTGACAATACAAAGAATCAAACGAAATTCCGGAAAAATTCCTTTAATAGGAGCTCTCTTTTGCTCTTGAGAGAATTCAAATTGTCCAATTCCAATAAGATTGAAGAGGACATTTTCATCATAGAGTATTCCTTCGACACCGGTATATTGTTCGATGTCTTGGCCATCACGAGGAAGATTTGTGATAGCATGAATATTTTCTTCACTTAAAAGGATAGGAATGCCATTGACTTTGGTAGAGAGAACTCCATCTTCATCTTTCTTAAGGTTCGAATAGAAGGCTTGAATCAAAAGAGGATGAATGAAATCATATTTCAAATAAACAAAGTCAAGGATTGAACTTTGTAGAAGTATATTGGAATGATTAGAATCCGCTAGATATCTTGCGGTTGTGAATCGAGGTGGAAGAGTATCTCGATTTTCAAAGTTTCTAATAAATCGCTGAAGCTCATTTTCTTGTTCAAACCAAAGAACGGATCCATCATCATAACAATGTAGAGATGTAGGAGGATTTGAAGAAGAAGGGATATTCTTTCCGCACAAGAGCGTTTAGAGCTTCTATTTGCCATTGAAATTTGTAGGCAAGAAGAACTTTTGGAAGAAGTTTGGAATAGAATTTTTGAAGAGGATTTCTTGAACAAGAATGATTTTGGTGTGAAACAAAGAGTGCACACTAATCCTTTTTATAGAGTTCAAGAAACATAGCATTGAATGACAAAAATCAGATTTTTGGACTGATTGGAACGGCTATAAAACGGTCAGATTTTTGAAATTTGACTGAGGATAGTCGAATAACTTATTGAATAGTCGACTATCTGGGAACGATATTCGAATATCTTCTGGGATAGTCGAATATCTGGAAACAGATATACTCGAATAACTTCTGGTTAGTCGAATATCTGGAGAAATAGCTTGATTTTCTGGATAATCAAGTTATTCGAATAACTTCTAGTTAGTCGATTAACTTCGACGACTTTGAAAAATCGTTTAAGCAGAAAATATTGGAAAAACAGTTTTCATTTTATGGAATTCGTTTATTAAAAATAAACTATATTTTTGGTAAAAGTATATATCATAATTTTATCAAATCAAATATGCTATTTCTAAATTCACAAGTCAAGTAAGAAAAATAATATTGACTTGAATTGAAACTTTATCTTGGTTCCCCCTGAATTTAGGGCGATACCTGCAAAAGATAATACGCGTCTTCCACGCTCAAGTCAGTAATATTCAAAATATAAATGCAACAAAAAAATGTATGCATTTAGATCAACGTTTAACCGCATTAGGACGTGACTCCTTTGAACATGATTTATGTCTTAGCACATCAATAAACGCTAAATATTTATCAATTCTGCTAGCAATAAGGTAAAGTGAGGAACGATCATACCTTTGTAATACTTGGTATTGCTTTCCTTACCTTTCACATTTCTGTCAAGACGGTCATATGAATTCATTGAATTGGCCATTGCTTTGGTGTTGCTTATTTCAAAGCGATTTAGCAACTCATTGCAATATTGAGCATGACAAATGAAAGTTCCCTCTTTCATTTGTTTTACTTGCAACCTCAAGTTGAAATTGAGCTCTTCCATCATGATATTTCAAAAATTTGCTAGTCATGAGTTTTAAAACTCCTTGCATACAAATTTATTAGTTGCTCCACGCATAATATCACCAATAAGAATACAAGAAATATCATCAATGAGATTCATGCAATCTATTTTCCTTAAAAAAATTCCCTTTCAAATAAGGCAAACTAGAATGTGAAAACATTCCCCCTTACTTGAAGCATATCACCTAAACACTTCTTCTTTTTGGCATTTAGCAAGAAGAGAGTATATTAAGGAAAAACTATGAGGAGTATGCAGTATGAAGATTTATTGAAATTTATCAAGACATACCAACAAAACATAGATCTACCAATTGTTATAAAACAATGATAAAATCATTTGTTGAAAAACATACACAACAGTTGCCTAATTGCCAATTAAGAAATGCTAATTTTGCTCTGTGACAATCGATTGTCAAGTTACCATAATCGATTGTCTGCCAGTCATTCCAAAAATCATTTCCAGATTTTACGCTTAACAATCGATTATCTAAGATCAACAATCGATTACTGGCAACGTTCAAAAAATCTTTTCCAGATTTTAATTAAAACAATCGATTGTTACAAATCTACAATCGATTACATGACGATATTTGAAAACTTTTTGGCAACGGTCAATTATACAATCGATTATGCAATGTTGACAATCGATTATGCAATGTTGACAATCGATTATATATCAGTCTTGAAAAATCAATTTAGACACTGCCTCTTGACAATCGATTGTTATAAACTCACAATCGATTATATAATAACTTTGAAAAAGTCTGGAAGACACTGCCTCAACACAATCGATTGTCATAAGTTCACAATCGATTATTTTGTGACTTTGAAAAATCTGATGGACACTGTCTCTTCACAATCGATTGTCATTAGCTTCACAATCGATTATTTTGAGCTTTTAAAAACTTTAATGGACACTGCCTCATCATAATCGATTGTCATAAGGTTCACAATCGATTGTCATGCAGATTTGAAAAATCTGATGCTCACTGCCTTAACACAATCGATTGTCATTAGTTCACAATCGATTGTCAAGCAGCTGACTTAAACATAATCGATTATCATAAGTACATAATCGATTATCTTAGTCCAGATTTTAGAGGCGTGTTTAAAAATCATTTTGGCTAAAACAAATATGCATGATTTAAAATCAATTGTTATTGGAAAACATAAAAAGATGTATCAATTGTTATTTAACAACTATTACGATTAAGCATATCAGTAATTTCAACAGTATAAGAACTAAATTAACAACAAATATGTTAACATCGGTTGCTTGCACATATCAACAATTCGGTTTTTTTATCGAACAGGATAACTAACCGAAATTCCCCCTTGATGCAATGAGGTTCCGTGCTTGGTGCATCTACTACAATATTGTAGTCTTCAAGCACACCTGCAAAGTACCTAAACATAGGTTTTTGGTACCCAAACACTTTTGGGTCCTTGGGAGTTAGGCAAATAATAATTATAGCCACAAGATAAATCCCTATATTTTGCAAAACATGTGGGTGCTATGTGTCCTACCCGGTTACAGTAGTGACATACAACATTCGGGTTATGCATATGCCTAGGTTGTGCCAAATATGTTCTAGGTAATCTAAAATCAACATTCCTAGGAGCGTTGAAATTCCTAGAGTTATTTCTAGGCGGTCTAGAATAATTATTTCTAGATTCATTTGCACAATTCCTAGAATCGTTTCTAGGTGGTTTAAAATTATTAATTCTAGACTCATTAAAAATCCTAGAATTATTTCTAGGTGGTGCATCACAATTTCTAGCATAATTCTTATTCTTTTTACGCCTTCTATTTTTCTTAGGCTTTTTCTTCTTAATCACTTCAATAGTTTTAGGAGCATCTACACTATATTTTTCTAGTGTGTTCCTAAGTTCAATGTTTTCTAGTTTCAAAGAATCACAAGATAAACAAATAGAACTTTTATCAATTGAAGAAGATTTATTCATTGCTTTAATCTTATTTCTAAGATCAAAAATGTCATTTTTCAAGAAATCATTTTCTTTTTCTAAAACATAAATTTTATTTTTGAGAACACCATTTTCATTAGTTAATTTTTCAAAATCTATTTCTTTCAAAGAAGAGGATTTTCCAAAATCTTTTTCTTGTAAAGAAAGTGTTTTCTGAAAATCTGTTTCTTGCAAAGAAAGTGTTTTCTGCAAAGAAAATGTTTTCTTCAAATCTTTTATCATTTTGGAGGCATTAACAAATTCACCATACAGTTCATTATAGGCACTTTGTATTCTTCAAAAGAGTGAGAGTTAGATGTACTTACCTCTTCTCTTTCGTCGGCCATGAGGCATTTGGCAGTTGGTTCATCACATGAACTGTCTGCTTCTTGAGCCGCATTTTCATAAGTGTCCTCAAGCTTGTCCCACATCTATTTAGCAGTTTTGTATTGGGAAATTTTTCGATAGTCCTCCTGTTTCAAGGAACTATACAACATATTGATAGCCTTGGTATTGTATTCACTTACCATGGCTTTTCCAACTTGTTTCGTCAATTGTTCACCATACTTGATGATTTGCCATAGACGAAAGTTGTTCGATTTGATGAAGATTGTCATCCGATCTTTCCAATGTGTGTAATTGCTTCCATCAAATATTGGAGGCAAAAAGGTAGAGTGACCTTCACCTATTCCTGCAAAAGCACTACTAGTAGAAGCCATAGAAGGATTCTCTCAAACTGTTAAGTCTTTCAGAGAGTTAGGCTCTGATACCAATTGTTAGATAATACGCTTAACGCTAGAGGGGGGGGGGGTGAATAGCGTTATAATAAAAATAGCGTAAACTTGCGGAATTTGAAAAATTGCAGGAAATAAATAAGTGCGATAAGTAAATAAACAAGAATGAACGCACCGATGTATCCTGGTTCACCACAACCCGTGGCTAGTCCAGTCCCCGAGAGACTCTCTCGAGATTTCCACTAACTTCGTTAAGCTTACGGGTGCTTAACAAACCGTTACACTTGCTCAAGGATACCACACCTTAAGACTTAACTTGCTCGAGGATACCTCACCCCATGACTTCACTGTTAAGCTTACGGGTGCCTAACAAACCTTTACAACCAGAGGACACAAGCCTCAACACCTTTGCTCGGAGATACAACACTCCAAGACTTCAACCAAGGAAACACAAGTTCCTTCTTACAACAAGAGAATAACAATTCTCTTCAAGTGTACAAAACACTAAGCACTGACTTAAACAAGACTCTCTTAATAGAGTGGATATGAGTAAACAAATACGCTCAAGAACACAACAATAAATTCAAGACCTTGGCTTTCAAAATATGATAAAAATGATCAATAAATGATATTGGAAATGTATGATAGCTTAAGAATGTTTTTGGTCAGAAGTTGTGTGTTTAATGAGTGATTTTGAGGTGTATTTATAGCTCCAAAATCACTCCTAGCCGTTGCTATGATCATAAATACAGATTCTGAAAATCTGTTAGATAGTCGACTACCCGATATGGTTATTCGACTATCTTGGCAACGGTCACAAGGATAGTCAACTATCTGATATGGATATTCGACTATCTTGGCAACGGTCATCAGGATAGTCGACTATCCAATATCAGATATTCGACTATCTGACCCTGCGGAAATGGTTTGATTTTAAAACAACTAACTTATTGAAAATAAGATATAAAATGTTTTTCAAAGCTTTGTTTGAAGATATAAAATATTATAAATATCTTAAACATGAAAAACAATTGTAATGACCATTCCGAATCAATAAAAATATTTAAAATCATTTTGTTTTAAATGTATTGAAAATATTTATTATATAACATTTAAAACCAATAAAAATATTTTTATCACAAATAAAAATATTTATGATATGCATATATTGTAAAACCATTTATGATATGCATATATTGTAAAATCATTTATGATATGCATATATTGTAAAATCACTTAGGATATGCATATATTGTAAAATCACTTATGATATGCATATATTGTAAAATCATTTATGATATGCATATGTTGTAAAATCATTTTATAAGAGAAGCCAAGACTCAAACTTAAAGTCGGATCAAGATCACAATAAAGACAATATAAATAAGACTCAACAAAAGGTCTTCATTTATTTTCATTGCTTCTCTCGATCTTGTCTTGAACTTCTTGGACTCCAATTCTTGTCCGCTCAAATAACGTTGCATAGCCTTTTCTTCCTCTATGCTCATTGTAATTTTGCATATCAATTCTTTATCTTCCTTTTGCATATCTACAAAATGAATAACACTTTAGTTAAAATGTAAATTAAAGTGTATTCAATAATAACTCACATTTATTTGGCATATATTATTTTCCATTAAATTGGTTTGTCAATTATCAAAACATATAAGTATGAACATATACATATGTTCCAACAGAGTATACGCCCAGGTCTAATATTTTTTTCACGGACCTTCCGGGACCATCTAATCATGAATCCGGGTCTGTTTTCCAAGAAAGTTGACTGAAGTCAAATTTGGCCTTTTAAGAAAACTTTAAGGAAATATCTGGTTTTATTTTCACTCAAAACTCTCCTAACTTCTGAACTGATCACCCCCGCAAATCGTAATTTTGCTAATGAAATTGTAGGAAGTTTTATTTAAGAAAATGGGGTTCTAAATAGTAAAACAACCAGTCGAGTCGTTACAACATACAACATCATCCTGAACTGCTACATTTTCTTTCATTTCAATAACAAAAAAAAGCAAGCACATCCATACTTTATGTCTCAAATGTTGTTGTTAAAATATTTTTCACCTTCAACTATATAGTAAAATATATTAATATAATAAAATATAATATAAATACTTATTAACAGGTACAAAAAGTATAATTAAAAGTAACCTATATATCAGACAGTAACTTTGATGCCTTTTCTTAAGTAGGATTACTGATCACTTTTCAGCTAAGTATGCGACGGACTCTATGCTGAACAAACACAACAAGTTGATCTATTGCTTGAGGACAACATTCATAAAACCAGATTTGGAATGCTAATGGAAGTCCATATGGCCTGGAATATTTTTTTACTTTCTTCCCTCGAAAAACATTTTTCAATGAGGTATACGTTTCGTTAATAACCAATTTACCCCATGGATAATTTTTAAAGTCAACTAACTCAAAGTGACTAACTGAGACGGGACTATCAGGAAGTGATAATAATAAAAAGATGTTAATAAAGTATATCACAACAATCTTCACTGTATCTTGATATGATGACCATCTCTCCCATTCAAAAATATCGACAATAACTGACTATTAAGCTTCTTAATTCCTCCATAACACCGATCAATCAAACTACAACTTTGATACCATTATAACGTTTATGCGCCACATCAGTACATTTTAGACCCATAACAAGCACAAATTTACCGATACCAAAAAGTATTTTACAACCATTCAATGATAACCACAATTCATCTCTATTATTATGAACAATTCCTGAACAATAAAGTATGTACCAAACGGGGTTGCATAGCTACCATCGGCAAATCAACAAAGTATTCAAAACATGTTTCTCTGAACATTTTAGATTTTCTTGGAGTCAAATGATTCCTCAAATTTTCAATCATACTAATATTACTATTGGCTGCAATCTTTACTTTAGGATGATCTTCCGGTTTGAAATGAAAATTCCCAAATCTACACAAAATATATTTTCAACTCATAAGAATGAGTCCTATTATTGAATTAATAGTTTATTTTGATATTTATACCTTATAGGGATAAATTAAAAAAGAAAATATCACTAATAAAACATCACGCCCCAACTTCGTGAGGCGCGACCGGCGCTCAATCGAGTGATCCCAACTGAGAAAGCCTTATGAACCACTAACTACCTAACTCAATAGAAATAAGGGAGACATGCTTGCTTTTATTTTAAACTAGGAATGATAATACATTCAATATCTTAGCTCATTTTATAACACAACATTAAAACCTGGTTAAACTTCCAATGTTCCATACAAGTTATGGTTTAGAAGAAAGCAAGGGTACATGATTACAACATGGTCCATTGACCTGCCCAATACACATACATAACCCACACAAATGTCTACGGAGCCTCTAAGGATATGAAAGACAGTGATAACAACGCGGCAACAAGGCCCCGGCTATACCTCAAAAGTGAAAGTCCAAAATAAGAAGATACAAAATATAACCCCTTGAAGGAGAAAAAGGCTCACCAAGACTTTGTGACAAAGGATGCTCCGCTACACACGATCGGCACTATACGCTATGGCGACACCAACATTCATTGAAAAATGTAGCGCCCGCGGCAAAATGGACGTTAGTATCACGGAATAGTACTAGTATGTATAACTAAACTCAATTTTACTAGAAAGAACTGTCAAATAGGTACAAGCAAATCACATGAGTAAATCGAGTATACAAAACACATAATATTCATAAAATTTCCAAAACGTAGTTTGGGTCATCCCTTTCATATATTCATCATTAGTTTCAATACCACGCTGTCTCAAGAGGAGTCCCATCATGACCCTACCGGCTAGGTCACCTCGTTGGAGGCATATGTCTCAATAAATCTTTTATTCCTCTTATTCGAAATTCAATATCATAACATTACCACCATGTATGAAATATGGTGTCCGATCACGACCCGATCGGCTAGGTCGCCTTGCCTAGGCATTACTCCTTTCTCATTAGTCAATACATCGAAATCTTTATTTCACATACCTCATATCAATTCGTTGGCACTTAGGGCCACCATTATCACATTGTTTACTATTGTCAACACTCATATTGCAAGTTGAGATCATAGGCATATATAAAAATAAAATAATTCAAGTTGCAATCACAAGTAGGTGAGCACATAGCTAGCATGCGTAATTCTCCATTTCAATATTGTCTTATAGCCCAAGCATTTTAACACATAATTGTATTTTTCATCCTTCTCTAATTATCAAGAATGGTACGTTACACCCATCAAGGCCCATCCTTTATGTATATGGGCAGATAATTGCCAATCAATGAATATGCAACAACAATCAATATATTAACCAACTCAATCTTACCATACATTCGTAAATATCAACGGAGCTCAATTTCTAGAAAAAAGGGTTTTTAGCCATACATACGTCAAAGAGCTTTCCCTTAAATTTTTTATATACACCACTACATCTAGAAATCACAATCTATAAGGAAATAGCAGAAATCGATTAATAGTTAGAAAGATTACCCATGGTTTAACCCTCTTAGGAATTTCATCAAACACCTAACAAGTGAAGTAGACTACAAGGCTCTAGAATGGAAACTCCTTCTTCCCTCACCCAGTCTCATCAAGAACTACTAAAAATAGTGCATTAATTCCACATACTATAGCTTAGTGACACATGCATGGCCTATTTCTAGGCCAACTATATACTTTGAACTCATAACTCCTTATATGAAATTTTTATAAGTAGAACTTACCCGGGTGGAAGACAATCTAAGGTTATCTATCTTGATTTTTGAAGTCTTGAGGAAGATTTGGATGATTAAGAGTTAGGCCCCTTCTTTATCTCTCTATATGCTCTCACTTCTCTCTAAAATCCGAAGAAAATACCCAAAAAATATGAACTCTAAATGAGTTAAATGAAATAGACTGGGGGTCTTAAAACCCCATTTTTTGTACTGTCGCGCCACATGGGACGGCGTATGGTGCACCATGATAGTGGAAAGCATTTCAGAAACCAAATTGGAGGTGCTCTGATAATTCCGAATGGGACGGCACATGGTGCGGCACGGTAGTGTAAAATTCTTCGCTGCTTTTGGTAATTTGATCATAACTTTGTGTAGGAATGTCCAAATGACAAACGATTTAAAGTGTTGGAAACTAGACTCCAAAACCTTTAATTTGATATGATTAACCACATAAAACCTTATACATAATTTGGTGTGTTTGTTCAAAGTGGGGACTTGTGCAAGCTCATTGGAAATTTCACCTATTATGAACATTTCCAATATTTCTTAGACCTAAGTCTTTCCTTGGACCCCAAATTACTTACCATAAGACTTATACACACATTTAAAAAATGCAATTGATGTACACCATGTTAATAGCACATAAATTATTATAATAAGCTTATGTGGCACCACAAAATCCTACGTTACTTAGCAAAATATTTCGGGGCCTTACATTTAATTTACAAGTATAACTGATGTTGCGATAATCTTAAATACAAACATACAATACCTTCAAATTTGCTATCTGCCCACTGGCCCCATCAACCTTTCTTCTTTTGTTGTGTTTCACTAACTGAAATTGTATATCCTGAAATTCATTCTCAACTCCCTTATCTCGTTTCTTCTCATCTAACTTTCTTGTCGGTTTATGATTACTTATACCTAATTCATCCATATTTGGTTTTGCAACTTGATTATAATTTTTGAGAGGAGAGTGTGAATGTACTTTAGAAATAATTGTCAGACCTTCAACCCTTTGCTCCCTAATCTCCCCAATTGAACTACCTTTTTGCAGACCTTTCAGGAGTTTCATACAACAACTCAAAACTGGGACGAGAAAGCGGTAAAACATTTTCACTACTTCCTGTAAGGAGAATCATAGTAGGTATACCTGATAGCCTTGACAGCCGAGACATCCAATTTCAATCCTACGGCCAAATAATTGTTCAAAACATTTTTTTGTGGCTGATTTGACTTCTCCGTTGTTGCAAATTCTGGGGAAAAAAATGAAAGCATAAGATTAAATTATTGATAAGCTCATGTAAAAATAAATTAAACATATAGATTCCAGGTTTTTCTTACCTTGAAGTTCAAAAACTCATATAAGCAATAGAGAAAACGAAGAAGTAATCGGATATTTATATGAATTAATAAGAGATTTTTGAGTTAATTTTTATGATATTATGGCACGATTCCATATCAAAATTATCCCCTCCATTAATAAAATTGATCGTAATACCCGCAAATCTATGTGAAAATTATCAGAAGCGTAAATTACTGAATGATAAATAGGAGAATAAGAAATATCCGGAGTATATGAAGGCTTCATCAGCGAGATACTTTGATGAATACGGAACTAAAAAATACGAAGAGGGAGAAAGTAAGAAAAAAATATACCTTCTTGATTAGTGCAATCCGTTAATTTAGAATAATTCTTATAATTTGCCACAAATGTAAAAAAGTACTTTTTATGGAATAAATGAGAAATGCTATTATTTATTTAAATAATAGTTAAAAAGGGATCAAGAATGTAAAAATCTCCATAACGTTATAGGCGGACTTCACCTCCTTGACAAAAGGTGAAAGTACACAAATAGTTTTCAAAGTGGATTGTTTTGAATTTTTGTCCCCATTTGCTTCAGAGGCAGAACTTCAAGTCTAACTGTTGTCTCTTGATTGTCCCATTAGAAGCACTTCTAATTTTTGACTGTAAAGGTCTGCCTATGAGACAGGCGGATGGTCATAAATTAATTACCACTCTAAAAAGTGTTATATTTCTGCAATGTTTTGCTTGACAAGAGATGGAACCGTACCTAATGCATTGATCATAAATAATGGCTGCTATTTAAAACATGGTCATAAGTAGCCAAATTCGTACCAGCTTTTAATTTGTGGATATTTATTAAAGAGCAACTCTAAGGTGACTATTGGTACAAATGGGCTGAATATTGAAGATTACACTAGATACCAATGGGTCGTTTATTTGGGCTCTATAGCATTCAAGTTCCGCATAGAAACACCTTGGTAGCTTCAAACAGGCCATGCACTTGGGCCTTGTTGGATCTTTTTTTGCTGGACCTATATGCCATAAAATGGGTGAAAATAGTACGGGGTTAGCTAATTTTCGGACTAGTAATTGAAAAATAGTCAGCATTTTTAAAGTTATTAAAAAATAGTCACTATTTAGTTAAAATACAACAAGTTCCAGCATAATATGCTGCATTTATAGAGCTCTTGCGTATAAATTTCCAGCATACTATGTTGGAACTCCAGCACATTATGAAATTCCAACACATTTTGCTACAATCTCATATGTAAAAAATTTGAACTCCAGCATATAATGTTGGAATTTTTTTTGGATTTCTAGGTTATTTTATTCAGGTTTTATGTTTTCATAAAAAAGTGACTAAATTCGAATACTTTTAAAAATGTGGTTATTTTCAATTACCAGTTGTAAATATGACTATTTCTGATCTGTTCAAATAAAATAGAAATATTATTAAGTGATATAAAGGGAGGATCCACTAAATGGACCAACGAAGCACTATCGGGTCGATAGCCCTTGATTCGAGATCTTTTTTTAACAAAAAAGAGCTAAAGAGATTTTAGAGTTTGTTACTTTGTGGCTAAGTTATCTTTTTTCTATAAATAAACGAGTTTTATTCCAAATCAATAAAAATTCTCTCTCCATATTTTTTATGCAATATTCTTCTAAATGTTTTTTGTTTTATTTCACGTTATCAACACGAGACTCTAACCAATTGAGTATAGGGTGATTATTTTAATTTGTATATATATACTATTAATTAGTTGTCTAATATTTGAGAAATCAAATCACCCGCGTGGAAAGAAGATATAGAAATTTGCATGAGACAATTGTGTGAATGCATCGATATTCCTATATTAGGCATCTGCCTTGGTCATCAGGCTTTGAGATACATCCATGGTGGTCAACTTGTACATAATATTGAGCATAATGATTGTCAATTGTTCCATAAAATTTCTTCAGGAATAAATTCTGGATTTAAGGTAAGTATTTTACCTTCTTTTTCTCTATTAAATTCTTAAAATTTTATAATTTGATTTTAAATACAAGTAAAGACAATATATTTTGATTATAACAGTTTGTAAGAAATTATAACCGCCTAGAGTGGTAAAATTTTTATGTCTTTCCATGATCATATTTATGTATGAGTGAACACAATAAGTGGAAATCCGTCATATTGATTTGCTTCATTCTCATTCCCTTAAGAGAATACGGTAACAGTATGTGATAAGTGTGAAAGAAGACAAAATTATTACCATGAAGGAATCAATAGACGTGGACGCGGTAATAGACGAAATTATAATCGTCATCATCGTGATAATGAGAACAATGAGTATTCTTAATATAATCATTCACTCTATAAAAGTAATATTTATCAACGATTTGACATGAGATTTTGTAAAGCACATATAGATGTTTATGGTCCATTCATGATGTGAATGCAATAAGTTGTGATTTGTGAATACATAATCATTATGGGAAGAATATGAACATGCTAGTGGTAGTAAATATACAATATTCACCTCTAAAAGGGGGTTTCGGATGAAATAAGAAAATAATTTCATTATTATGGTATGATTAGACATTGATCACATACTTATTGTTATTATGCCAAAAATATTATGACAATGTGATTATTACAGGACAAAAATAATAGAAGCAACATATTTTTCATATAATAATATTGATCGTGACCATAATGGTATAACTTTCTCTTTGAAAGAGATATTCACCATATGAATGTTGAAGAATATGTGATAGTAAAAAATTAATTGCGAGCTCTAGAATAGTCAATTATACTATTTTTGGAGAAATAAAATTGATTATCAATGAGGTATTGTATTGCAGTAAGTCTCAAAGAAACTTGTTGAGTTTCTAAAGAGTTCGTGAAAAAGGTTAGTTCTATTAGGACTATAAATAATGAGAAGATTTAACATCTTTATATTACTGCAATTGTAGCTGGTTAATATGTATATGAAAACTACCCGCTTTATAACATGATTTGTACTATAGAAATAAAAAAATGGTGAAATTGCATGACATAGTAAATTGAATGTTTATTGATACAAAAATTCATGTCATAATAAATCGGGATTTTAATTAACAATTACACATGTCATGATGTCAACCTGAAGTTTACTGATATAGATCATTTTATCAGGCATGATCTATTGAGAAATCTTAATTTTAGTATGCTGTGCACAAATAATGTCACGCCCCCAACCCGGTCGTGATGGTGCCCAGCACACTACTAGGCAAGCCCGACCATTTATAACAATAACCCCATTAATTAAGCAGATGAAGATAAATATCATTTAAATCAAAAGTCTGAAGTACTGATAATAATGCGAAAAATCTAACAAAATACAACTAAAGCCCTACTAGGACACGATGTCACGACCATGAGCCTCTAATGACAGAGTAATATCCTACTACTAAGTATGTCTAAAATTGAATAAAATGCGGATATAAAGGATAGGGATAGAGGGGAGTATCATCGGTTGCAAACGCTCTACAGCTACCTCAAATACTCCCGGAAACAACTCTGGATCAGCTGGATCTACTCAACCTGAGACTACCCTGGATCTGCACATAAGGTGCAAGGAGTAAAGCGAGTACTCTGACCCAGTGAGTAATAAATATAACTACAGTCTGGAAGTAAGAAAATGCATAAAATGCACAAAGTACTCTATACCTAGCAGTTCATATCCAAAACAGTGGAACCAATATACAACAAATAATACAGTCAAGAAATAATGCATGAAAGAATGCAACACATATAATGGTACACACTAGTACCCGCTCCGGTGTGCAGTCCGCTCCACTATTTAACATCGACGACGCTTACTGGGGGTGTGTACAGACTTCGGAGGGGCTCATATAGCCCAAGCGCAATATCAGCCAGGTATTGGCATAAAACAGGCTCTCGGCCTCAACATATATATATATATATATATATATATATATATATATATATATATATATATATATATATATATATATATATATATATATATATATATATATATATATATATATATATATATATATATATATATATATATATATATATATATAATCGCTACGGTGTGTAGCCCGATCCATATCAAGGAAACATCCTCATCACTTGGTCCCCAACCCATCTCAGTGAAATAAGTCCACAGCCAATCGGGCGTGACATACTATAGGGATCTCAGCCCTTATATCATTTTCATGTAATGTTCATGTGTAAATACAGCTATTATATTATTTTTAATAGTTGAAAACATGAATGAGTGTATATGTGTTGCACACAAGTGAGAAAAAACACATATGGATCCCCTAAGGGTTCTACAGGTCGGCACAAGGCCCGTAACACGGCAATAAGCCCAATTCACAATAATAAAGTATGTGTTTCATTCGCCAATATAGCAGAAATTAACATTCGGGATGGACTAAGTCTCAATCCCCAATAGTATACGACCCCGCACTCATCGTGGAATGTGTGTAACACCTCAATATAGCGTTATGATGTGAAAGTAAGTGATTTTAAACCCTCAGAGCAGCAATTACATCAATTACTCACCTCTAGCCGGCCGAAAACTAGCTAGCAATCCCCTTGCCTCTCGAATAGACCTCCTCGCGCATCGAATTTGGCAAAAAACATGACAAATACATTACAATTGGTTAAAGGGAATATATCGAAAAGACTCGAAAAATATTGAAAACCATGAAATTTGCAAAACCCGAGCCCCGGTCCCACTTCTCGAAAGTCAGAAGTTTATACACCAAAATGTTCCTCATCTCGCCACGAGTCTATACATGTAAAATTCATCAAAATCGGAGTCCAAATGCTCCCTCAAAATCCAATTTCTCATTCAAAAACACAAGCCCTAGCTCTTCCATTTTCACTATCCATGAATTTAGGTGTTGAAATCACAATAAGATGACGTTTCTAGGCCATATGACTTACTTCCAATCAATTCCCAGTAAAACCCCTCTAAATTCCTCATCAAAAGGTCCCAAGGTTGCTTAAAAATGGTGGAAATTAGACCCAAGTCGCGGATAAAATGTCCTTAAAACATTCTGCCCAGTCATTAATTAACCCTACGCGATCGCAGCCTTGCCATTACGATCGCATAGCACAAATTTGCAGACCTCCCAAAAATGCTCAATGCGATCGCACAAATGACTCTGTGATTGGAGAGCACCGCCTCCCAAACCTATGCGATCGCACTCCAATCCCCGCGTTCGTATAGAATAAAATGCTACCAGGGACCTCAGGTCCCATTACGCGATCGCAACACCACGAACGGGAACACACTGACCAATTTTCCAAACCTATGCAATCGCAGAGACTCTTACGCAATTGCGTAGAACAAATATGAACCCCTTCCAAAACCTCCTATGCGATCGCAATGGTCCCTACGTGATCGCAATGGTCCCTATGCGGTCGCATAGAGGAAATTCTCTGCAACACTTCAACTATTTTTCTGCAACTCCCAAAGGCCAAGATTGGTCCGATTGATCACCCACAAACACCCTGAGGCCCCCGGGACCTCAACCGAAAGTGCCAACCCATCCTAATATATCACACAAACATGTTCCAATCATTAAAACACATCCAACAACACAAGAATCATCAAATTACAACGGATCCAAGCCTAAGTTAAACTAAAACTTCCGAAACTTGCATTCGATCAATCACCCGATCTAAAGAACTCCGAATCAACTGAAATTTTGCACACACATCCAAAATACCTAAAGAAGCTACTGCATTTCTCGGAATTTCATTCTGACCCTCAGATCAAAATCTCACCTATCAACCGGATATTGCCAAAATGCTAACTTAGCTAATTCAAGCCTAACTCTACACCGATCCTCCAAAATTACTTCTGATTTCTCTCCTAAGCCTTAAATCATCCCCTGAAAGTAACCGAATCATCAGGAATCCATTCCGAGCCCTCTAACTAACAAGTCAACATCCGGTTGACTTTTTCAATCAAACCCTTCCTTAAAGAGACTAATTGTCTCATTTCCAACCAAACTCTATCCGAATTACTTCATATTCACCAAACACATTCAATGAAACATGTAGAAGCATTAAACGGGGAAAATGAGACGAAAATACATGAGACACTAGGTCGGGTCGTCACATCCTCCCCAACTAAAACATACGCTCGTCCTCGAGCGGGTCAAGAAATATACCTGAAGTCTCAAATAGGTGCAGGTATTGCTCTGCATCTCCTGCTCGGTCTCCCAAGTGACCTCCTCTACGGGTGGACCTCTCCACTGTACCTTGACCAAAGATATGTCCTTTGATCTCAATTTCCGAACCCGTCGACCCAAAATAGCCACTGGCCCCACATCAAGTCAAATCCTCATCCAACTGAACTATGCTGAAGTCCAAGACATGAGACGGGTCCCCAACATACTTTCGGAGCATAGAAACATGGAATACCGGATGGACTCCCGTCAAGCTGGGTGGAAAAGCAAGCACATAGGCCACCTCTCCAATCCTCCTAAGCACCTCAAAGGTCTGATAAACCGCAGACTCAACTTCCCTTTCTTTCCAAACCTCATCACACCCTTCATGGGTGAAACCTTCAGCAAGACCTTCTTACCCACCGAGTAAGATACATCCCGAACCTTACGGTCTGCATAACTCTTCTGATGTGACTGAGCTGTACGAAGTCTCTCCTGAATCACCTTCACCCTCTCCAAGGCATCCTGGACCAAATCTGACCCCAACAACCTAGCATTGCTGGGCTCAAACCAACCGACCGGAGATCTACACCGTCTATCATATAAGGCCTCATACGGTGTCATCTAAATACTACACTGATAGCGGTTGTTGTAAGAAAACTATGCAAGAGGTAAAAACTCATCCTAAGAACCTCCAAAATCAATCACACAGGAATGCAACATATCCTCCAATAATTGAATAGTACGCTCAGAGTATCCGTCCGTGTGAGGATGAAATGCTGAGCTTAGCTCCACCTGAATACCCAACTCGTGCTGAAAATTCCTCCAAAACTGAAAAGTGAATTGAGTAACTCTATCTAATATAATAGAAACTGGAACACTATGCAATCGGACAATATCACAAATAAAGATTCATGCCAGCTGCTCCGAAGAATATGTTGGACACACTGGAAGAAATGCGGGACTTGGTCAACCGATCCATAATGACCCAAATAGAATCGAACTTCTTCAGAGTACGAGGAAGACCACTCACGAAATCCATAGTAACTATCTCCCATTTCCACTCGGGAATAACCATCTGCTGAAGCAAATCGGCCAGTCTATGATGCTCATATTTCACCTACTGACAGTTGAGACACGGAGCCATGAATCCCACAATGTCTTTTTTCATTCTCCTCCACCAGTAATGCTGTCTCAAGTCCTGGAACATCTTCGCGGCACCCGGATGGATGGAATGCCGCGAGCTATGGGCCTCCTCAAGTATCAAACCTCTAAGCCCATCCACATTGGGCAATGCTGTCTCAAGTCCTGGTACATCTTCGCGGCACCCGGATGGATGGAATGCCGCGAGCTATGGGCCTCCTCAAGTATCAAACCTCTAAGCCCATCCACATTGGGCACACAAATCTGGTCCTGCATCTTCAACACACCATCATCACCTATAGTCACATCACTAGCATCTCATTGCTGAACCCTGTCCTTAAGGACAAGCAAATGCGGATCATCATATTGGCGCTCTCTGATGCGATCATATAAAGAAGATTGAGAAACCATCTCGCTAACACTAATCTAGGCTCTGAAATATCTAACCGCACCAACCGATTGGCCAAAGCTTAAACATCAATAGCAAAGGGGTCTCTCCCTAACTAGAATGTACGCCAAACTCCCTATAGTAACTGCCTTCCGGCTCAAAGCATCGGCCACTACATTGGCCTTTCCCGGACGATACAAAATGGTAATGTCATAGTCCTTAAGTAACTCAAGCAACCTCTCCTATCTAAAATTAAGATCTTTCTGTTTGAACAAATGCTGAAGGCTGCGATGATCAGTGAACACCTCGCAAGATACTCCATGTAAATAGTGCCTCAAAATATTCAATGCATGAACTATAGCAGCCAACTCTAAGTCGTGAATAGGGTAGTTCTTCTAATGGGGCTTCAACTACCGAGAAGCATAAGCAATCACTCTACCCTCCAGCATAAATACGCAGCCAATCCCGACTCTTGAAGCATCATAATAAACGGTGTAAGAACCTGAAGCTGATGGCAAGACTAATATTGGAGCTGTGGTCAAAGCTATCTTGAGCTTCTGAAATCTCTCCTCGTACTCATCCGACCATGCAGATGGAGCACCCTTCTGCATCAACTTTGTCAAGGACGAGGCAGTAGATGAGAAACTTTGAACGAAACGGCGATAATAACCAGCCAAACCGAGGAAACTATGAATCTCTGTAGCTGAGGACGGTCCAGGCCAACTCTGAACCACCTCAATCTTCTTTGGAGAACCTGAATACCATCATCGGACACCACGTGTCCCAAGAAGGCCACGAAACTAAGCCAAAACAGGCACTTGGAGAACTTGGCATACAACTTCTCCTCCCCCAATCTCTGCAATACCACTGGCAAATGCTCTGCGTGCTCCTCCTGGATACGCGAGTATAATAGAATATCATCAATGAATACAATAACAAACGAATCCAGATACGGCCGAAATACAGTGTTCATCAGATGTATGAACGTTGTTGGGGAATTGGTCAACCCGAAAGATATAACTAGAAACTCATAATGACCATATCTAGTCCTAAAGGTCGCCTTAAGAATATCTGACTTCTTGATCCTCAACTGGTGACCCGAATGAAGATCAATCTTAAAAAACACCCTTGCTCCCTGAAGATAATCTAATAAATCATCTATACGAGGTAGGGGATACTTGTTCTTCACTGTTACTTTGTTCAACTCCCTGTAGTCAATGCACAGTTTCATTGTGCCATCTTTCTTCTTAACAAATAATACAGGTGCACCCCACGGTGACATACTCGGCCAAATAAACACCTTTTCTAGGAGCTCCTGAAGCTGACCCTTTAATTCTTTCAACTTCGCTGGTGCCATACGATAAGGCGGAATAGAAATGGGCTTGGTGCCCGGCATCAGGTCAATACCAAAATCAATGTCCCTGTCCGCGGGCATACCCGGCAGGTCTGGAGGAAATACATTTGGGAAGTCCCTCACAATGGGAACATAATCTATACTGGGAGCCTCTACTCCAACATCATGCACGAAGGCTAAATATGATAAATAACCCTTCCAAATCATGCGGTGGGCTTTCAAGAAAGATATCACCCTGCTAGGGACATAATTAGTCATACCACAGCACTCGATCCTCGGAAAACCCAGCATAGCCAAGGTGACTATTTTTGATAATCAGTCCATGCCCACAATAACATCAAAGTCTACTATGCTCAAAAGCAATAAATCAACTCGGGTCTCCAGACCCGCAATAGTAATAAGACAGGGCTGATACACATGGTCCGTAACAATATTATCACCCAGGGGGTAGATACGTGCATAGGTAAAGCAAGACACCCTCGGGTCGTACACAAATGATGAGCAAAATATGATGACATATAAGAATAGGTAGAACGGGGATCAAATAAAGCAGAGGCATCTCCGTGGCAGACTGAAATAATACTTGTGATAGCAGCATCAGATGCAAGGGCATATGTCCTACTTGGAATAACATATAATCTAGCCTGGCCGCCGCTGCTTGATCGGTCTCTGCTCCAAGGGTGACCCCTGGCTACATGGCCTCCACCCTTTCTGACTGGGCTGGTGCTGAAGAAACCGGAGCAGAAGACGAGGGCTGATCCCTCTGCTAAGACTGGCTACCACGACATCGAGGACACTGCCTCCTCATATGGCCAAACTCATCAAACTCAAAGCAAATACCAGATGCTAGAGAAGGGGACTGATGGGAACCCCTCGCACCGAAATGACCAGCCGATACGCCCTGCACAGAAGAACCCTGAGCTGAAGGGGCCTGTGAAGTGCAATGAGCTAGGAGGGCACTAAGTGAAGTATGTCCCTACTGGAACCCTTGATGGCCACAGCTTGAAGAGGCCCCACAATACTCGGAACGAGCCGACTGATGAGGCCTGAAAGAACGACCTCTGCTCTGCTGAACCTAACCCATAGATGGAGCACCACTGAAGCTGTCTAATCCTCGAGGCTTCTTGGCCTCCCTCTCCTCTCTTTCCTGACGACAAGCCATCTCAATATCACGGGCAATATCCACAGGATCCTTAAAGGTATGACTCAGAATCCTCTCTCGAGTCATCAAAATATAGACGGGATAGATATGTCCGTCCACAAACCTCCTAATCATCTCCCGATCATTCGGTACAATCTATGGAGAATAACAAGCCAATTCTGAAAACCTCACCTCATACTGTGACACAATCATATATCCCTAACAAAGCCACTCAAAATGTCTCCGCAACAACTCCCTCTGGGACTACGGTACCCATTTCTCCAGAAAGAGAGAGGAGAACTCCTTCCATGATAAAGGTGTTGCACATCTCGGCCTACACCGCTCATAAGCCTCCCACCAAGTGAAAGCTGCTCCAAAAAATTGAAATGTAGTAAATGATACCCCGCTCGACTCTAAGATCTCCGCGGTCCAAAGCATACGTCAACAATTGTCGAGAAAACCCTGGGCATCCTCGCCCGGCACACCACTAAAAGTAGGAGGTGATAGCCTACTGAACCTCTCAAGACGACTCTGATCATCGTCTGGCATAGCTGGAATCACTTCCTCTTGAACCATGGCAATCGGCTAAACTGGGGCAACCTGCTGAACTGGGGCGGCCTGCTAGACTGGTGGTGCGTCTGATGTCTGCAAACCCTGCACTACCTGCTCAGGCGTGCGAGCAGTGGGGGTCTAATTGCCTCCCCTGGCCTACGAAGTAGCTGCTGCATTTGTGGCTGAGAAGGCCTTAGCCAGGCCACTGAAAACTAATAGAATTTGAGCTAGGGCCTCCTGAAGACCCAGAATTACAAGCACAACTGGTGCCTGAACAGGTGCTGCTGGATTCTTCAAAGCTGGAGCCTGATCCTGAGCCGAGACAACTGGTGGGTCAACAGGTGCTTCCATCTCGACTCTGCCTCGATAACGACCTTGACAACGACCTCTAACGGCCTTAGTAGGTGGTACAGGTGGTCGTCTGCCACGTCCGATAGCACGGGTTCTCGCCATCTGCGAGATAATAGAATAACATAATTTAGTTCTCGGACCAACAATGTCGCACGATAAGAATTCCAAGAATATGAAGTTTCCTAAAGGTTCTGCAGTCTCCCGAGGATAAGTACAGACATATCCGTACCGATCCGCGGGACTCTACTAAACTGCCTCATGACTCGCGAGACCAAGTAGCCTAAGATCTGATACCAACTTGTCATGACCCCAAGCCGGTAATGATGGCGCCCAGCACACTACCAGGAAAGACCGACCATTTGTAACAATAACCACATTTAAAATAACAGATGAAGATAAATGCCATTTAAGTCAAAGGTCCAAAATACTGAAACAGTGCAGAATGTCTAACAAAATACAGTTTACAATCCCAACCAAGGACCCGGGGTCACGATCAAGAGCCTCTAATACAATGTTTTCATCCTAGTACAAATCTGTTTAAAAGCTGAAAGTACAGAATGGCTACAGAGTCTGCCTAAAACTGATCAAATGCGAAAATAAAGGATAGGGATAGAGGGGAGAATCATCGACTGCGAACGCCCTGAAACTACCTTAAATACTCCCGGAAAGAAATCTGGATCAGCTGGATCTACTCAACCTGAGACTGCCCTGGATCCACACAAGGTGCAAGGAGTAAGTGAGTACTCCGCCTACTGAGTAATAAATATAACTGCAGTCTGAAAGTAAGAAAATGCAAGAAATGCACAAAGTACTCTATATGTAGCAGTTCATATCCAAAACAGTGGAAACAATATACAACAAATAATACAGTTAAGAAATAATGCATGAAAGAATGCAACACATATAACAGTACACACTAGTGCTGCGGCGTGCAGCCCGCTCCACTTATTTAACATCGACAGCCCTCCCTGAGGCTGTGTATAGACTCCAGAGGGGCTCCTACAACCCAAGCGCAATATCAGCCAGGTATTGGCATAAAACATGCTCTTGTCCTCAACATCTATATAGATAATCACTACGGCGTGTAGCCCGATCCATATCAAGGAAACATCCTCACCACTGGGTCCCCGACTCATCTTAGTCAAATAAGTCCACAGCCAATCGGGCGTGACATACTATAGGGATCTCATCCCTTATGTCCTTTTCATGTAATTTTCATGTATAAAATACAGCTATTATATTATTTTTAACAGTTAAAAACATGACTGAGTGTATATGTGTTGCACACAAGTGGGGTAAAACACATAAAGATCCCCTAAAGGTTATACACGTCGACACAAGGCCCCAAACATGACAATAAACCCAATTCACAATAAGAAAGTATGCGTTTAATTTGCCAATATAGTAGAAACTAACACTCGGGATGGACTAAGTCTCAATCCCCAATAGTATACGACCCCGCACTCATCGTGGAATGTGTGTCACGCCTCAATATAATGTTACAATTTAAAATTCTAGGGTTTCAAACCCTCGGAGCAGCAGTTACATCAATTACTCACCTCCAGCCGGCCGAAAACTAGCTAGCAATGCCCTTGCCTCTCGAATTGACCTCCTCGCGCATCAAATCTAGCCAAAAGCACAACGAATACATTACAATATGATAAGGGAATATAACCCAATTTAAAATACTCAAAAATATCGAAAACCACAAAATTTGCAAATCCCGAGCCCCAGACCCACTTCTCGAAAGTCAAAAAACTTTACACCAAAATGTTCCTTATCTCGCCACGAGTCTAACATGTAAAATTCATCAAAATCAGAGTCTAAATGCTCCCTCAAAATCCAATTTCTCATTAAAAAACACAAGCCCTAGTTCTTCCCTTTTTACTCAAGTTCAATGGATTTAGGTGTCGAAATAACAATTAGATGACGTTTCTAGGCCATAGAAGTTACCTCCAATCAATTCCCAATAAAAACCCTCTAAATTCCCCGTAAAAAACTCCCAAGGTTGCTTAACAATGGTGGAAATTAGACCCAAGTCGCGGATGAAATGTCCTTAAAACATTCTGCCCATGCAGTATGTAACCCTATGCGGTCGCAACCTTGCTATTGCGATCGCATAGCACAAATTTCCATACCTCGCAAAAATTCTCAATGTGATCGCACAACTGACTCTGCGATCACAGAGCACAGCCTCCCACACCCATGCAATCGCACTCCAAGCCCCGCGTTCGCATAGAACAAAGAAAATGCTACCAGGGACCCTAGGTCCCAATAAACTACGCGATCGCAACACCACGAACGCAGACGCACTGACCAATTTCCAAATTGTGCGATCGCATAGCCTCTTACACGATCACGTAGAACAAATCTGAACCCCTTCCAAAACCTCCTATACGATCGCAATGCTACATATGCGATCGCATATGTCACACCCCCTTTTTCGCTATAGACCGCCGTAAAGGGGCGTAAAGGAGTTTTTCCACTAAAAGGACAATCGAACGGGATTTGGTTATTATTTATTCAGAGTCGCCACTTGGGAAGGACAATCAATTTATTTCAACGGGAAGGAAGTAGAAAGCAACAATGAAATTGGAATTTTTGTAAGATGGCTTCGCAAGCGATAAATTCAAAAGCGGTGCGGCTGAGCTTGGGCGAGACCAGATTGATTTCTTTTGTTCCCATAAATTCCTTTTTTGTCCTTTCCCCTTTGCTCTAAAGTGATTTTCACTCTTTTCTCTGTTAACGTGTGTAAATTTGTTTGGATTTCAAAAGAGTTAATAATTGCTCTCAAATATTGAGAGGGATGAGAGCCTCCAAAGCTCTGTTCACTAGTCCCTTAGAAATTGGGAACGGCAGCAATAAAATCTGGTGGGGTGGGTCGTCACAGGTATCTAACGTGCAGAACTACACATGCATAATTTAAATGGATCTTATAGGCGTGATACCTGGATCCAGAATTTAACAACAGATCTTATAGGCATGGTTTCGAAATGCAGAACTCAAAAACATGTAGAACAACAGATCCTTTAGCCATGATTTCTCAATGCGGAACATATAGAACAATGGATCATATATGCATGATTTCTACCCCTTAAGCATGCGTAATTACCCAACACTTTCACTAGCAAACCCCAATGTTTATTATAAATTATTACAGACTGGATAATGAATTACATCAGAAAAATATGAAAGAAATATTACAAAACAGAGGAAGCCTGATTCTTGACTTCCTATCAGAGTTATAGAATAAACCACCTCAAATGCCATTGATTCAAAGTCTTTCTCATACTTAAGTGTGTCAAAGTTCCCTAAGGGTCTCAAGAGGAATAAGTGCAGTGTGGAAGGGCCAACCCTTATGTTTCCAAGTTCAGAGGGAGTGCATGGGTCCCAAAGCGAGGCTCACACAAGAGGGGCAGAACTTAAGTCTAAGAAGATAACGAAAGTGAAGGAACAGAGTTTTAAAACTGAAGGGATAAATGAGAGAGGTAAAGGGTGATAGGGAGACAATAATAAGTAACATACAAAGTCAATAACTTCATACAAAAGGGGTCAGGGCTTGGAAATCCATTGCAAGGAGCCCATGTACTTAGACATGAATCAACATTGGGCATGCACAACAATAGAAGGTGCTGACATGCCTATAAACCAATCAGAACACACAACATCTAGGGGAGACATGGAGGTTATGATCCCAGGGGGATAAGGTTTGGATCATGCACAACATTGTCCAATATTGTTATGCCCCAAATCAACCACATATACTAAACACATTGGGGATGGGGATTTAGGATTCACAAGTCATGATAAGTAATGGATAGAAACATTAATTCAGAACAGAAAGGGGCAGATTATAGCATGTTTAATAATGGTACTTGGTTATCTACAAACAAGAGACAAACAAGGATGAAACTGATAGTGTAGAAACATGTTGTTGTTGATGCAAAAGCTTAATTAGAATATACCAGTAAAGATGCAAATGCAAATGAAAATAAGCAAGCTTCCCACAGCCTAGCCTTCGCTTTCAGCCGGCTAGGTAAGGCAACAATATAAGTAGCAACAGAGAAAATAAAGAGATTTTAAGGGAGTATGTATCTGAACTCAAGTGTTTTATGCCTTGTCTTCATATGTTTGAAAGAAGAGAATGTGGGTATTTATAGTTTTTTAAAACATGTAAGAAATAAGGCAATAAATAAAGTTTAATGCACATATGGAAGTAATCAGCAATCAAAATCAATCAGCCAAGTGATTCCCCTTTAATTGAGGAATCACTTTTTTAACGAGGCTGACAGGATTAAAAGAAGGAAAGAAAATCAGTTTGTAGGCCGATGGGTTATTACCATTAAAAAAATAGTGAAATATTGAGTACACAATTGAGTCGAAGTACAGAAATACACTTGTTTTAGGGAAAAGATTTAGCAAGGCAATAAGTAAGGAAAAAGATCAATCACTTTAACATGCGAGTAAAATTAGAGTTCACAAAAAGAGAAGTTTTGAAATCAGTCGTAAAATTTATAATCAATCAAAAGAGGGGCCTCGGAATGTAAATAGAGTTCACAAACGATGGACATGTGTGGCCAAACTTTTGGCAAAAGAAACAGCATGCAATAGTAGCACAAAGTTAGCAAATATCAAGCATTCGAAGTATGATAGTCACGTAGGTCAAGTTTCATAGAATCAGTAGTAAAGATAAAGGAAGAAAAAAAGAGATAGAGTATCAAAATCATGCAAAGGGTCAAGTGAGAAAACCCTTCAGAAAAGCATAGTCGAGTTACAAAGATATTAAAGAACCCAGAATCAAAGGAACCACATAAAGAAAAGGGATGCTAAAACAAAGGAACTTCAAATCAAGTCAGGTATTCCAATGAGCAATTTCAAACCCAAAGACATAGGTTTTTCTTGAATAACATTCAAGCTTAAAAGATGATAAACAAATAAATCGCACAAGCAATATCAGAAACTCGAATAGACCCCAAAATAAACTAGAATTTTCAACATCGATCGAGTTTAAAGATGATGAACAAATAAATCAGACAATGTTTAGCAAATAGCATCAGAAACTCGAATGAACCTAAAGAAATTAGGGTTTTCAACACCAATAAAGTCTAGAGATGATAAATAAGTAAATCAAACAAATACTAACATATAGTCTCAGAAACCCCAAAACAAATTAGGATTTTTATCATGCTAAACTCATAAAACATTTCGAAAGAAGAACTTGAAGGAAAACCCTAATCGAAACAAGATGAAGGTTCTTTTTCTAAAGCAAAATTAAAGAAGCTTCGAGAAGGTGTTTAAAAACTCTTAGCAAGCATAGATCTAAAGTGAACCTGAAAGAAGTCGGAAAGCTCTTAGAGATTAGGGTTTCAGAAGAATCCCAAGTGATGAGAAAGGCCTTGAAAGCCATCGATCTGAACATGAGAGTCAAAGGTCTGACTCGAATTGCCATGGCTGGCCATAGAAAGGTCAAAGAGGACCGAAGAAGAGTCATCGAGCAAAGACTGGACCAAGCCCATTCAGAATCTAGTCATGAGACCACAGAACACGTAGAAGCCACGAGAGGCTGATACATGTCTTAGAGGAGCCTGAAGAGCCATAGATTAGGGTAGATTAAGGTGGCGGCGGCTATGGTTTGATGTTGTTGTAGAGAGGGTTTGATAGAGGAGTGGGATTCAGAGAGAGCGTATTGTGAGAAATGAATTAGGGTGAATGATAAGTTAAAAAAGGAAGGGAGTAATGGGAGCTATTGATCTAAACGATCAACAACTGGGATTATGTGGGAGACTGGATGGGTCATTTAAACGGGTATAGGGCCGGAGTTAAAAGGAATTGGGTCGGGGTAAAATTGGGTTCCTATTGGGGTTCAAATTAGGCTATAATTGAAAGGTAATTGGGCTAGTTTTTATATAGCCAATTTTCCCCATTTATTTTTTTAAACAATAGCAAATTAAATTCTGAGAATAAATTAATAGCACTAAAATGATTTATACTATATAATTATCAAAGTAAAAAGAATGGTTAAGGGTCAAATATATCCTTGTACTATTAAAAATAGGCCATATTTATCCTCCGTTTGAATTCTTTATCAAATATGTCCCCACCGTTATACATTAGGGCCATATATATCCATCAGCCGTTAAAACTTGCTTCCATATTTTTTTAACACGTGGCATGTTCTGATTGGACCAGATGACCCGCCCATTCGAGCGTATTAAACCCGCTCGACCCAGCGTATTAAACCCGCCCCGACCACGCTGCTCCGCTAACCACCCAACGAGCCCCGTCTCCCTTTCGACCAGTTCAGTCGTCAACCTCCAGTCAACGTCCCAGCTTCCAGCGACACCATAACACCAAACCAGTAGCGTCGACCCCCTCTTCCAAACGACTTCACTGCCGGACAACTCACATCAAGAGTAGCTACTGCTCACTTCGTCTTCTTTCTCTAGTAGCTCGCCGGAAAAGGAGCTTTAGCAGCTCGCCGGATTAACAAGCTCCAGCTGTGCAGCAATGTGATGTAAGATCCAAGCATAGATCAGACAGAAATGACTAAAAAATTCATCTGCTTATAGAGTATGGAAACCTAAATATTATAGTCAGACATTTCTTAAGGCAAGGAATGGTCATAGACGTCTCAAGATAAAGTAGTTACCTCGTGATCCATTTGGCAGCTCTCAGAGCTGCACATTATGCCTTCCTAGTCAGTCTAAAATTGTACAGTTTATTCCGTGGGAAAGATCAACTACTTTCTCTACAATACTAGCACCTCGATTGTCGCTTAACAAAAATATATAGAAATTATGAAGATCATGTTTTATCTTGGTCTTTCACTCTTGCATGCTTTTAGAAACTTGTCTGTAATGAGGCTATCGGAAATCATCACTGGTGTTTTAGGTCATTTCTGTTTGGCTTATTTTGATGTATACCTCCAGAGGCTCAAGGAAATGTGTTAAATTCTTTTCTCAGGAAAAATTGACCGATCCCACTGCAGTGTCGTCCCCTGTGGTAATCCAGCCTGGTTATGTTCCATATGCTCAAGGAGTGATTTCAAATAAGAGTGACAGTTTCGCCTCGTATCATGGTCAGTTTCACTTCTTCTCAAGAATAGTTGGGTGGACTGAACTGGTCGGAAGGGAGACGGGGCTCGTTGGGTGGTTAGCGGAGCAGCGTGGGTCGGGGCGGGTTTAATACGCTGGGTCGGGCGAGTTGAATTAATCGAATGGGCGGGTCATCTGGTCCAATCAGAACATGCCACGCGTTAAAAAAAATTTGGAAGCAAGTTTTAACAGTTGAGGGATATATATGGCCCTAATGTATAACGGTGGGGACATATTTAATAAAGAATTCAAACGGAGGATAAATATGGCCTATTTTTAATAGTACAAGGATATATTTGACCCTTAACCGTAAAAAGAAACTAATATTGTAATTATATGCAATTTATCTTTAAAAATACTAAATAAATTTATAAAAATGTACAAAAAATTATTTTTGTTATATTTTTTCATAGCTATCATAATCCAATAAATGAATTACCTAAAATGATAATTTTAAAAATAATATTGTGGTTTTTTATGAATTAAATAGGGCAACAAATTGGTTTAAATATTTTAAAAATTAATAAAAAATAATAAAATAATTGGACATACTTATATATGCATACATATGCTATTATGAAAGTATTTTGCATATTAAAAATATACAGGGAAAAATTGGGTATCAACAAGAGGTTGGCTCAGATCTACATTCGGGAGATAGTTCGGTTGCACGGTGTGCTGTTTCCATCATATCAGATAGAGGCTCTCAGTTCACTTCCCATTTCTGGAGAGCCGTACTCAGTGAGTTGGGGATGCATGTAGAGCTCATCACAGCATTTTACCCGCAGACCAACGGGCAGTCGGAGCGAACATTTCAATTTCTGGAGGACATGCTCCGAGCGTGTGTTATTAACTTTGGAGGAAAGTGGGACCAGCCCTTGCCTTTGGCCCAGTTTGCTTACACCAACAGCCATCAGTCCAGCATCGAGATGGCTCCATTTGAGGATTTATATGGTCCGATGTCGTTCTCCTATTGTATGGTATGAGCCTGGTAAGACTAAATTGTATGGTACAGACTTGGTGAAAGATACTTTGGAAAAGGTAAAGTTGATTCAGGAAAGACTTCACACAGCTCAGTCCAAACAGAAGAGTTATGCAGATCAGAAGACGAGGGATGTATCATTCATGGTAGGCGAGAAAGTTCTCTTGAAAGTCTCACCGATGAAGGGTATTATGATATTTGGGAAGAAGGTCAAGTTGAGCTCTAGGTTTATAGGCCCATTGAGATGTTGAAGAGAGTTGTAGGTTGCTTATGAACCTGCTTTACCTCCTAGCTTATTGGGAGTTCATCCAATTTTTCACGTGTCTATGCTTTGGAGGTATCACGCCGACTTGTCCCATGTGTTGGCCTTCAGTACTATTCAGCTAGATGAGAGTATGGGTTATGCGTAGGAGCCAGTTGCCGATGTTGATAGACAGGATAACTAAGTTGAGATCCAAGAGGATTTCTACGGTAAAGGTCCAGTGAAGGGGCTAACCAGTCAAAGAGGCAAGCTGGGAGTCGGGGAGGACATGCAGAGCAGATATCCACGCTTATTTGGCACTTCAAGTATGAATCTAAACTCATTCGAGGACGAAGGTTTGTTTAAGAGGTGGAGAACGTAATGACCTGAATGATCGTTGTTCTTTCTAGAACCATTTCCCCTAAATAAGACTTCCCATACTTGCATTTACTAATCTATGACTTGCGGGGATGGTTGGTTCAGGAATTAGAAGAGTTTCTATTGAAATCGAAACACTTGGTTCCTTAAGGTTGGGTTAAAATGTCAAGTTTGACTTCCATCAATATTTTGAGTAAACGACCTCGAAATCAATATATTAATGTTCCAACAAATTCGTATGATGATTTCAGACTTGAGCATATGTCCAGATCGAGTTTTAGATGACCTAGGAGCGTTTTGGAGCCTAATAGCGAAAATTGGTTCTTTAAGGATTTTGAAGTTCTAGAAATTTGGTTTGGAGCTAGTTTTTGTGACATAAAGGTTCGAACGGAATTCTAAGATCGAAAATAGTTTCGTAGTCTTATTTAAAACTTGCACAAAAAATTTGGTGCCAATACGAGTAGTCTAAGTATTATTCGACACATTCGAATAATTTGAAGAACTTGAAGTTCAAAGTTTGATTCAATTTAGTTTCGGGTATGATTCTTGGTTTCGTTGTTTTTTTTTTTTTGCATTTTGAGAATTCGAGTAAGTCCAATTATGATTATAGACCTGTTAGTTCCTTTTTACGGGGTCCCGAGTGGTTCGGGTGAGTTTCGGACCCTTCGGAGATAATTGCATGAAACAAGATTTTGCCTAGTTCTCGTTTCCTTCTTCGCAAACGCGAAGAGACCATCGCGTTTGCATAGAAGGTGTTAGGCTGGGAGGGGGAATGCACTTTGTGATAGCTCCTCCACGTGCGTAAAGGTCTGGGCCAGTGACCTTTGCGTTTGCATAAGGCGACTCGCATTCTTGTAGAGTAGAGTAGCTGGGTCGGGCCAGCTTTATTCTTCCAGTTCGCGAAGTAACTCTCACATTCATGTGGGTTTGGCCAAGCTAGCCTTCGCGTTTGCATGTCAATGGTTGCGTTCGCGATGAAGGGCCTTCAGAGGGCCTGAGCCAATGGCCTTCGCGAATTTGAGGCATGTCGCATTTGCAATGAAGGGGGAAGTTGGGCAGTGAGTTTAAAATCGGGACTTAAGCATATTTGGGGTATTAATTACATTCTTGGGCAATTTGGGAGCTTCAAAAGGGGAGACTTCAACCTAGCTTTGTGAGGTAAGTAATTTCTACCTAGTGTGAGTTTAATACATATTTTATGGGTAGATTACAACATGTAAATTAGTGAAAATTATGGGTTTAGAGTAAAGTCTAAGTTCTTGATAAAAACCATATTTAACAACGAAAATTGTTATGGAATGAAGTAAAAATCATAAACTCTTGATCCTTAGGTTATGAGTAACAACTTTCTTAAAACATTTTCGGAATCCGAGCATGTGGGGTTGGGGATGAATTTTAGGAAACTTGTGTTTAGGGTTGGGAAATTACTTTAATAATTAGAATATGAACTTTTGAGCTTGTATTGACTAGTTCTTATCCCATTTGAATAGTTTGGGATCGTTTGTCTCCGAATTGAGGGTTTGAGCGTGTTCTTGAAATTAGAAGTAAGCTTGGGAGCAAGGTGAATCTCCTTTCTAACCTCGTAAGAGGGAAATAAACCCCAAGGTGAATTAAATAAATGCATGTGACTATCTGTGGGGGCTACGTACGTACGTGGTGATGAGAGTCCATGTGTAGCTACTATTATGCTAATTGTCCCGGTAGTTTAGGACCCGTATCATGCTATACATGCGAATGCTTACGTTTTTGCTTGCTACTGAGATCAATTAGGACATGATAGGAATTGTAAATAAATATAAAACGAATGTACGCACTTGCTTGAGAATTTTTATGAATTTATTTGACTATAAATAAGCAATATATGCTTACTTGATAACAATTGCTAATTGTGGATCGGGCCGATCGCCTCGGTAGAAATAGATGCATCTATGTTTCGCGTCATTCGATCCTCCGGCAGTGCATAGTTTAATATTATGTTGGACCGAGCCGTACGACCTCGGCATAATGTGCGCATGTTATTTATGTGGAATTTATCCATGATTTACTCCGTTTAAATGCTTTGAAATGCAAAATTATTATAATTGAAATTGATGCATTGTTTCTCCATGTTCTGAGACTATCATTATATTCATGCTATCCATGGTTAGCGTAAACCTTAAATATTACCTTAGTATGTGTAAGGTAGACCCCTCGTCACTACTTCTTCATGGTTAGACTGGATACTTGCTGGGTACATGTTGTTTATGTACTCATACTACACTTTTGTACTTAAATGTACAGGATCTGAGGCAGGTGCATCTAGTTGTCCCTCTGGCACGTGTTCTTGATTCCTGATCGAGATCTCACGATGAGCTGCCCCTTCTGATCTGTTCAGCAATGTAATGGATTTCTCTTATTCTGTTATTGTTATGTACTGTCTAGTCTGTTTCAGGCAGTAGGATAGTGGTATTTTTGGTACATTCTACTAGTTTCCCTAGTACTTATGACGCTAGTTCCTGGCACACACTATAGACTATTATTTTGGGATGTATTTATATTACTATGAACTGGTTAATTATTGACTATTTAAAAGCTTAACTGTTAAGAAAATGTTGGGATTTATTTTGTAAAATAAAAAGAACCCATTAGTTGAATTATGGTTGGCTTGCCTAACAATGGTGTCGGGCGCCATCAGAACCTACAATAGAACTTGGTTATTATGTTTCTTTTCTTCGAAAGAATACCGATGATCCGTCTCATGTTTTGAATTTCAACACGGTTTAGTTGCATGGTGATTTGACTTATGATGTTGAGCCGGTGGCCATTTTGGATCGGCAGGTTCTAAAGTTGAGGTCAAAAGATATAGATTCAGTGAAGGTGCAGTGGAGAGGTCATCCCGTAGAGGAGGCTACTTGGGGGACCAAGCGGGAGATGCAGAGCAGATATCCACACCTATTTGAGACTTCAGGTATGTTTTTGGACCCGTTCAAGGATGAACGTATGTTTAAGAGGGGGAGGATGTAACGACCCGACCGGTCGTTTTGAGAGTTGTAGTCTCATTCCTTATTTACTGCTCCTTTTGTGTTTTCCAGCTATTATATGACTTACCAGGTTAGTCGATTCGGTTCTGGAGAGATTTCAGAGTGAATTGAGATACTTAGTCTCTTAATTGAAAGCATAAGCTGAATAAGTTCACTGAATATTGACTTATGTGTAAATGACCTTGGACTTGTATTCTCATGATTCCGTTAGGTAATTTTGGACTTGTGAGCACGTCCCGATTGTATTTTGGAGGTCCGTAGTGGGATTACGCTTGAACTAGCAAAAGTTGGAATTTTGGAATGTTTGACTGGGAGTGGACTTTTTTATATCGGGGTCCGATTGGAGTCTTGGAAGATGGATTAGGTTTGTGGTATTATATGACTTGTGTGCAAAATTTGAAGTCAATCGGACGTGATTTGATATGTTTTGGTGTTGTTTGTAGAATTTGGAAATTTCAAAGTTCATTAGGCTTGAATTTGTTGTAATTCGTGTTTTGATGTTGTTTGAAGTGATTTGAGTATTCAACTAAGTTCGTATCTTGATTTAGGATTTGTTGGTATATTTGGTTGAGGTCTTGGGGGCCTCTGTTTGATTTCGGGTGGTTAAAGGACTTGGTTTTGAGTTGGTGAAACAACTAAAACGTTGCTGCTACTGGTGTAATCGCACCTGCGGAGCGGGCACCGCAGGTGTGAGCTTGAAAAAGCCGGACAAGAGCCGCATAAGCGACGAAGGGAGAGTAAGAAGAGGTTGCAGGTGTAAAGATTTTCCCGAACCTATGTAGTTGCAGAAGAGGGTAGAAGGGCATAGATGCGTGCTAGATCCCTAGGTGCGATGGATTTTCCGCACCTGCGATATGCGGAGATGCGGTCTAGTGCTTGCAGAGGAAAATTCAGCTGGTTAAGTGGATTCCATAGAAGTAGAGGATTTACCATAGAGTGGTCGCAGGTGCGAAAAGCATGGGCAGAATATTTAAAAGCAAGGGTCCGTGATTTTGGCTTCATTTCCACATTTTAAACGCAAACTTGGATGATTTTGGAGAGGATTTTTGAGGTAAGCTTCTTATAATCAATTTTTATCAATAATCTTGTTTTCCCATTGTTTTTCCCACCTAGATTGTGTGGCGTTGAGGTGAAATTTGGGGGTTTGAGGCTAGGGATTTTGAGAGTAAATTTTGGGGATTTGAATGACCATTTGTTGTCGGATTTGATAAATTTTTTATGATTGGACTCGTGAGTGAATGGGCTTTCATATTTTATGACCTTTATCAGATTTTGAGACGTGGGCCCGGGAGAGGCAAGGGGTTTGATTCGATTTTAGATTTTGGTTATAATTTTTTATATTTTTCTTGTGGAATTGGTTCCTTTAGGCTATATTGATTGTATTGTACTACTTATGGCAAGATTCGAATTTTCAGGCCGATTCACGAGGCAAAGAATTTTCATAGTTGAGTTTTGCTCGGATTGAGGTAAGTAACAGTTTTAAAATTTAATATCGAGGGAATAAAATCCCATATTATGCGTTATGTGATTGGTTTGGAGGTGACGGGTGTGTGGGCATGGGAATTGGTCCATTTTGTAGAACTATAAAGTTGAATGACTTGTTGTTAGCTATATTTTCTCCCTGCGTAATAGAAATTTGACTGGAAATCATTTAAAAAATCATACTTAGGTTGTATGATGACACTGTTGAGACCCGCAGAGGTCGTGTACTTGTTGAATTATCTGTTATTTGCTGATCAGTCACGGTTTTACTTGCGTATTGATCACGCCCAACTATGCCTTCCAAAAGACAAAGCGGTCAAATATATTCCGGTTTTAAGTCCGGAGTCAAATCCTCAGGGAACTAACCTTTATATTAATACTCTTTGGAAATGCTATTATCAACTCAACCAATTTCTAGATGCAAGATTTTTATCAATCAATCTTGTTCTTTGTTTAACTGTTTCAAATAATATTATGAATAACAATATGCTAGATTAGAGATAATTCAATGGTAAAAAGGCCTAGGGCAGTGATTTCCCCAATTGGTACCTTCAGTCTTCACTCTTTTTCTATAATCTCGCCATAATACTCAATGAGGATTAAGAGCTATGTGTTATCGTATCTATCTCTCGATCAACTATAATAATTTACTAGAGCATTCTCTCGAAATACTCTAGCTAACAATATGTTCAGCTCTAAATTATCCCACCAAAGTCTCATTATCTCTACATCCACTTGCAAGTTCAAGTAATGAATCTCTTCAATTACCTAAAAATAGTGTCGTACAACAGCAATCTAACATAATACTCTTTATCAAGCAATATGAGGTAATTAGACATGATTAATCAAGGACTCATTCAATCAATCACCATACAAAATGTAGTTGAACAATCATATAATAAATCTGGCTCGATTATAATAATTTGAGTCAAAAATTCAACCAACAGTTGGTTCCATCAACCCTAGATAATTGTTTAGCTACTTATAATAAAATAAGATAAAACTACACAGTTGTTCATAATGTATAATTGCAAGAATTAAAAGAAGATAGAAAAACTCTAATGTTTTGTTGATATTCTCACTTTTGTTCTTGCCTCCAAAGTAATCTTAAGCTTAATTATGTCTTGGGCGAGCTTCTAAAGTTTATAAGGGTTTGGAGCAAGTTTTCCCCGAAATACACTTTGATCCCCAATTTTCTGGCAATTGAACAGTTCACCGCGGCCACGGCAAGGCCGCGACGCGACCGCGGTGAAGGCTGAACATTCTGCCTCGCATAATTGTCTGCCTCGGTTCAACCGTGGTCGCAGTGGATTTCACCTCAGTCTATTTTTGCTTCTTTATGCTCGGGTACTTCTTGATTGGGTGTTTTCTTTACATTATTGAGTCCAAAATACTCCGTAGTGCTTCCTCAGTTAGATTATTCCCTGCAATGCAAAAGAACACCAATTAGAGCATTTTGTTATCAATTTGCCTATAAAAAATTAATAAAACATGGTAATATTAAGGTGTAAATATCATCTATATAGCCTAATATCATGTATCATATCATAGTCTCTACTTGTTTCTTATTGATACATGTTATTATCTTTGTTTGGGCTATTTTAAATGATTTTGGAGAGCCCGAGTGTGACGATCCGACCCATCGTCTTTTGTATTTCAGCCCTGTTACTCCTGTATTATGTTCCCCCGCGTGTTGATATATGTGTTTGGTGAGTTTGATATGTACTGGATTTAATTTGGTTTGAAATGACTCCAATAGTCTCTTAAAGGAAAACTTAAGTTGGAAAAGTCAACCAGACGTTGACTTCTAAGACAGAGGGCTCGGAATGGATTTCTAGTAACTCGGCTAGTTTTGGATAGTGATTTGTGACTTGGGAGAGAAGGCGGAATTGAATTTGGAGGTCCAGTGTAGAATTAGGCTTGAATTGACTAAGTTCGAATTTTGAAAAATTCCGGTTGATAGGCGAGATTTTAATCCAGGGGTCGGAATGGAATTCCGAGAGTTGCATTATTTTCGTTAGGTGATTCTGGATATGTATGAATATTTTCAGGTCATTCGGACATTGTTTGTTTGGGTTTTAGATCGAATGCGAATTTGGAAAGTTCTAGTTTAACTTGGAAAGAAATTCAATGATTTTGGTGATTGTTGATGTTAAATATAGCATTTTTATGGCTCGAGCAAGTTTGAATGAGGTATTAAGTCGTGTTGGTGCTTTTGGTTGAGGTCTCGGGGGCCTCGGGATGATTTCGAAGAATTTGCGAGTAATTTTGGAAGTTTGGCATGAAAGCATGCCTGCTGGGGAGTGGGCTTGGGACCGCTTAAATGGTGTCCGCAGAAGCGGACGAGTAGCTACAGAAGCGGCCAATGGTGAAGGCAGGGACCGCTGAAGTGGAAGGTCGACCACTGAAGCGGGTTCGCAGGAGCAGAAGAATGACTGCAGAAGCGTTCTTGGATTTTTGGTGAAGAACCGCATAAGCGGAGTATTAGCGCGAAAGCGGAAGTCGCTTAGGCAACTTGGGGACCGCAGAAGAGGTAACTGGGCAGATTTTAAATGAACAGTAGCTTCACGATTGAGAAGATAAGAAGAACATTTTCGACCTCGGCTAAGGCGATTTTGGTGCGATTTTGGAAAGGATTCCGAGAGAGATCATCAGGTATGGATACTTAGACCTCAAATATGTGGTTATGGTGCGAAAATCATGGATTAAACACTAGAAAATCAAGGGGTTTTATGTAAAAAATGGTGTTTAGGTCTTGAAACCTAAGTGAGCTTTAAGTGAGGAATTGAGGGGTCAAATGGACTCCGATTTTGATAAAATTTATATGTACGGACTCGTGGCGAGATGAGGATTCTGAATATGTAAGTTTAGTAATTTTTCGAGAAGCAGGCCCGAGGATCGGGTTTTGCTAGTTTCGAGATTTTTGTTATTTCTCAATTTTTTTTGATTGGGTATTGTCCCATTGGCATGTGGTGATGTATTCGCCCTATTTTTGTTTAGATTCGATGCACGAGGAGGACGCTTGAGAGGGAAAAGGCATTGCGAGATTGAGATTTCATTGGCTCGAGGTGAGTAATGCTAGTAAATGCTGTTTTGGGGGTTTGAAACCCGGGACTATGACATCGTAACGCTATATTGAGGCGTGAAATGCACTCCATGATAAGTGCGGGGTCGGATACTATTGGGGATTGTGACTTGGTCCATCCTTAGTGAGATTTATTCTATATTGGCGTATGATACGCACACTGTGATGATTATTATTGGGCTTTATGCTGTGTTTGGGGTCTAGTGCCAACCTGTAAAATCCTTCGGGAGTTGCTATTATTGTTTTAGCATGATTTTCATATCATTTACTATCAGCCCATGGTTTTAAACACTATTTTTAACCCAGCCGCATTTTTCTAAAGTTTCAAACTCATATGCTATCTTTAAAATATATCTCGGCTGAGGATCATTGTGATAACTACCCAAGGGGCTTTTGATATACATTCTGGACTGATATTGGGTGGCTCGGGCTGCACGCGCAGCGGTTATTGGAAACAGTGGTAACTTGGACACTGTATGATATGAGCAGTCAGGTAACTTGGACTGACCTGGTTTTGATTATTCGCCACGAGATGGCTAGTTATTGCGCTTGGGCTATAGGAGCCCCTCCGCAGTCTGTACACACCCCAGTGAGTGCAGTCGACGATAAATCATATGCATGGTTGGATCGGGTTGCACGCCGCAGTGGGTACTAGATTGTACCATCATATGCATTGCATTGCATCCCTGCATTTGCACTTATTTATTGCTCAATTGTTCAGTTTCAGATATTTTTGTTCATTGGTTATATAGCTTACTTTTTGCATTTAATGTGGTTTCATACTTTCGGAACCTTATTTACTGTTATTACTGAGTTGGTAGACTCACCCCCTACTCCCTGCACCTTGTGTGCAGATTCAGGTGTTCCAGAGGATTTGCGCGTGCTGCTGCTGCTTATCAATTTGATAGAGTATTGGGCTAGCTGCCAGCGTCCGCAGGACCCATGTCTCTGACCTTCCAATCATTTTTTTGTTATTCAGACACTTGTACTTCTCTCATTCTGACTTGTATTTAGTATCGTTAGAGGCTCTAAAACTCGTGACCCCAAGTCTTGGGAGTTTTTGTTCTGTTGTGGAATTTCATTCCTGTTGTTTATCCCTATTTGAGAGTTTTATAACTAAGTTTGCTGTTTTATCTTACATTGCCTCTCTTTGGGCTGGTATGCCGTTCGGTGAGGGTTGTTTGGTCGGGATTGTCTAGCCTTGCGGCCGGGCGCCATCACGACCGGGATTTGGGTCGTGACAAGTTGGTATCAGAGCCTAGGTTTCTAGGCCTCACGAGTTATGAGCCGGTTTAGTAGAGTCTTGTGGATCGGTACATAGTCGTCCGTATCATATCCACGGGAGGCTACAGACCTTTAGGAAACACTTCGCATTCTTGGAATTCTTATCGTGCGTTCTTGATTTAGCTTGGGATATGACTCTTGAAATTCCTTCCTCATGTTTGAATGCGTCCATGAGCTCCCAATATTATATGTGCCTTTAAGGATGATGATTCCCCGATCGAGGGGTGAGTGATGATTTATATGAGTTGATGTTGGGCCAGTCTGGAGGACTTGAGGCCGAACCTTTGTCTATGGCTTGAGCACCGAGGTGCTGATTGCGCAAGCTAGTGTTATGAGCTTATGAGTTCAGTATTGTCCCTAATTGTGGTGATGGCGGATGGGTCGCTTCATGATGCGTAAGTTGGTGTCGTGTGATGCATCTATATGACTTGGTAGTGTCGAAGGAGGTCTGCTAGGTGATAAATGAACCATTAAATGTTTGATTTCCATTGCGATCAGATGTGTTGCCCCAAGTTATGGGCGCGTGAAGAATGTTTTCGAGTCTCCTAAATGGGAGTGAGGTAGATTGCATGTTGCGGTATGAGTCCAGACTCAGGAAGACTAAGTGATTGTGTGAGGTTCATGACGGTGGATGATGTACCGAAATATTATATTGAAGAAAGCAGTTGGGTACCTCCTGCAGAGTATTCTGAAGTGGTATGATCATTATGTGTATGTTAGAAGATCTTATGTGTAGTTAAAAGGTATTTTCTATATGATATGATTCGAACAGGTGCAACGCATGTTCATGCTTCAATATTGGATAATACAATACAAGTAGTATTGAGATTTCTATTATTGATATACATTGTGATGTTTTGTCCAGTGTGGACGTGTTATCAGGATTGTTTTGGTGATTCTCTGGCAGGTGGATAGGCTCAATTACAAAGGAAACTCTGCCGAAATTTTTGAAAAATTTTGAGACTTAGTAGAAATTTTGTCGCTTAAAGAGTGGGCTTATCGGTTGTGTGAATGAATGCCAAAAATTGGAGAAAAGTTAGAATTTCTGATGATTCGTGTTTCCTCAAGCTTATGAAAGAGCGAGTTTAATATCGCCATGATATTACGATGGCTATAGAGTATGGGTGTTCCGATATATATGGCTTCAAGATAAGTTGGGGAGGTTTCTGTTGATGAGTTGGTGGTACAAATATGTACTGTGTTAGATCCAATTTGATGCATGTGAGAGAATCAGTTCTGGGTGCAGAAAGTGAGCCGAAGGTTGCACAAGTGAAACAAAATTTTGCCAAAGGTTATACGGTGCTTTGTAGATGTGAGAAAATAAGAGAATGTCTTGAGTCATTGATAAGGAATGCTTGGAGTAAAGGGAAGGAAGTCCTTTGGTTGTATCAGAATGAGATCTCGTTTGGTGGGGTCAGAGTGCTGATAAGGCACAAGTGGTTCGATTCATTAAGTCACGTGATTTGCAGTGTGTATAAGAGTGGATGACTTTTGGGAATGGTTTTGATGTGTTCAAGATTCTATGCGTATCTCTCAGGTGTGTTAAGCTTGAGTATGCGACCAAGTCACGGTTTCATTAGAACATGTCAAGACTCGTGGCATTTTCATGTTAATTATGGGATTCTATGTATCAGTGTTTGGAAAGTAATGGTAACCAATTCAGTGCCACGGGAAGTTCTTTGGGTAAAGAACTTCGGAAATGTGGTATTTCTGAGAGAGTTTGAGAAAGTATTCAGTGGCTTATGGGTCTTAGACAGTGTGGTCTGATGGATGGGTCTCGTGTAGTGAGCCTGGGTTGAGGCATTGTGGTGCTACAACAAGAGAGTATATCAAGTGGAAATTGAATCAGGTGTAAATCTAGGAAAATAAAGTAACTTGTTAGGGGACCGAATCAGTATGGTAAAGATATGATCAATCATATGTATGTGTTCCAGGTAATGGGTTCTTGCAAGCACCGGGCGGCGAAGCTCCCGAGTACTCGAAGTCTTCTTAGCTTGGTTTAGGCAGAGGGATTCCGTCCTTGGCATTTTAACTTTTGCAATAAAATTGGGAGACAATTCTTGTTGAGTTCATCATGGTTTGGAAATGTGTAGTATCTATGGTCGTGCGGAGCATGGAGTGTGTAATAATCTTCTTCTAAATGGGATCAATGAAAGTTCTGAACTAGTTGAGTGCATCGATGTCTGCAGAGGAAAAGAGGAGATGAAGGTTCTCGTGTTATCCTTGGAGGATATAGTATATATGTATGTTGTAATGGACCGAGATGGGCGTGTGCGAGGTTTCAGTTCAGTTCTGAAAGGTATGGTAGATTTGGCTATGTTCTAAATAGCGAGTAGCTTTAGGTAATCAAGGAAATTGTACTGTTAATTGGAAGTGATTTGGCGATAGCATATGTCTCAAAAAAGGGGTTAATCCCACAAATGATACATTAGTAGTGTTACAGCATTTCCTTATGGGATCGACAGCGGATATCTGAGTTGTTTGATGGCACAGGGGAGTTTTAAATATCTCTCCTGGGATAGTTGGGTACTTGAGGTGTAATCTGTATTTCGCATTGTGGAAATTTGGATCAAGTACGGTTATTCGTGTGTTGTGAGTAGTCGGAGACTGGGAGTTCTCCGGTGCAGTCTAAGCGGTGATTGTGGAGCGTGTGTGTTATATTGGTAATGTTAGCGGCTATTGAGAATCCGGAATGCCGAGTGGATCTTTCCTTGCTTAGTATATTAATTCTGGACATGTTATCGGGAAGTAGAGTGATTGTCGCAGTGTCGGGTTATTCTGAATAATTGTGCTATGAGTCATGTTTGGAAATGCCACAGGTTGCGTGGCGGGGTGTATCAGACTATGTTCTAGCTGGATGGTTGTGTTCCAGAGACTAGCGACCGACTGGGAAGAATTGTGCTCCTCAATTGTGCCTTCGAGGCGGATGTCAGTATAGAGATTTCTACTATTGATTTCGGATCCGATGTGAAGGGACTTCTCAGATGTGTCCTTGTGGACGGGCATGCAGCCGGGCGAGACATTAGATTTTGGTAATTATTTGGTGTCGGACACCATATCGTACGGCTCCGTCATGGGTCATAGTAGTAGAAGTGAAATTTTGTAGCTTCAACGCTAAATAGATATCTTTATGCAATCGGTTGCTTATGACCGATGTTGGTATTTTGTTATGATAAGCAAATTTAGCTCGAGGTACACCTCCCTATGTGAGGTATGTTGTGTGGACCGGGTGGTATGCCGCCACGAGTATGTTATCTGGGTCGGGTTGCGCGCCTCAACAGTGTGATGCTGAGAATAGCTTTCCATGTGATGATTTGTATTCCTTGCTTACTGGCTTTTGAGAAAAGTCCGTATTGAGAATTTCTTGGAGAATAGCGTATCGGTTGTGTCCTTTCAGGATTGAATTGTGTACATTATTTTTTTCACCTTGGGTGTGATGGGTGATTGGCTTTCAGGCATAGATCTGTGCATGGCTGTTTACTTTGAGCATGGTAACATGAGGTGCTTCATGTGTAACAATGTTGGGATAGGATCGCACGTTGTGGCAAGGCCACGTGAATTTATGACCTCTCGAGGAGGATTCAGGTACTTTATTTCTATGATATGGGACGGGGTCTCAGCTTTGATCTGAAAAGGTATTGATAGGTTTGAGGTGTAACTCTTCCGGTTGAGTCATTTGCCCCAATTTCGGGTATGTGTAGTCTGTCTCTTGCGGGCGTGTATGGTGCAATTCTGGCTTAGGCCTGTATTGAGGTATCACCTCACCAGAAGTGGTGTGTTAAATTCTAGGTGGTCTTTGGGGTCATTGATGAATATGAACATAATTGAATTCAGCTGGATAGAAGGATAAGAATCGAGGTCTGGCTCGAAAAATCTGTTGTGGTAATAGTCAACATGGAAGAGACTTCATGAATGGTTGATCTGAAGAACTGCTACAGTTCATTGCGTGTTTGAGTTATCATTGGCAGTATACAAGAGTGTTGGAATCAGACTTTAGCTAAATAAGAGGTTTTCTATTGGTAATTGAGTATTATGGGCAGCGGCTATGAATAAAGACTATCATTCCGAGTGTTGGAATGTGTGGAATATTGTATGAATTTACCTAAGGTTGCAGGTGTGGGTTATTACAGCTGGTTCGGGTTAATACTGAGTAAAGATGTGAGGTGATGATCTGGTGTATGATTTTGGAAAATGCATTGTGGTTCTACGGTTTATGGGCCAGATGGATTGTGAATTTCATCTGTGTGGTGTTATCAGTACATATGTGAGCTAGGGTGACGTGGGATCACTCTGGGCATATATTGGTAAGGTGTTCGGCTGTTGGACTCTTTTAGTACAACTCTGGGTACACTCGAAGACGAGCATTTGTTTAAGTTGGGGAGGATGTGACGACCCGACTCGTCGTCTTTTGTATTTCAGCCCTGTTATCCTTGTATTATGTTCCCCCGCGTGTTGATATATGTGTTTGGTGAGTTTGAGATGTGTTAGATTGAATTTGGTTAGAAATGAGACCAAAAATATCTTTAAGGAAAGCTTAAGTTGGAAAAGTCAACCAGACGTTGACTTCTGAGATAGAGGGCTCGGAATGGATTCTGGTGACTCGGCTAGTTTAGAATAGTGATTTCTGACTTGGGAGAGAAAGAGAAATTGAATTTGGAGGACCAGTGTAGAATTAGACTTGAATTGGCTAAGTTCGAATTTTGACAAATTCCGGTTGATAGGTGAGATTTTGATTCGGGGGTCGGAATGGAATTCTGAGTGTTGCAGAAGCTTCGTTAGGTGATTTTGGATATGTCTGCAAATTTTCAGGTCATTCAAACGTTGTTTGGTTGGGTTTTGGATCGAATGCGAATTTGGAAAGTTCTAGTTCAACTTGGAAAGAAATGCAATGATTTTGATGATTTTTGATGATAAAGATAGCATTTTTATGGCCCGAGCAAGTTTGAATGAGGTATTAAGTCGTGTTGGTGCTTTTGGTTGAGGTTCCGGGGGCCTTGGGATGATTCTGGAGAATTTGCGAGTAATTTGGAAGTTTTGCATGAAAGCATGCCTGCTGCTTCTGGTATTTTCGCGGGAGCGGGCTTGGAACCGCATAAGCGGTGTCCGCAGAAGCGGCCAATGGTGAAGGAAGGGACCACTGAAGCAGAAGGTCGACCGCTGAAGCGTGTTTGCAGGAGCTGAAGAATGACCGCAGAAGCGGTCTAGGATTTTTGGTGAAGAACCACAGAAGCCGACTTTTAGTGCGGAAGTGGAAGTCGCATAAGCTACCTGGGGACCGCAGAAGCGGAAACTGGGCATATTTTAAATGAACAGTAGCTTGGCGATTGAGAAGAGAAGAAGAACATTTTAGACCTCGGCTAAGGAGATTTTGGAGGAGATTCCGAGAGAGATCATCAAGTATGGACCCTTAAACCTCGAATATGTGATTATGGTGCAAAAATCATCGATTAAACACTAAGAAATAAAGGTTTTTAATGTCAAATATGGTGTTTAGGGCTTGAAACCTAAGTGAGCTTCAAGTGAGGAATTGAGGGGTCAAATGGACTCCGATTTTGATGAATTTTATATGTACATACTCGTGGCAAGACGAGGTCCGACGATGTAGGTTTCGTAATTTTTCGAGAAGTGGGCCGGGGCTCGGGTTTTTCTAGTTTCGAGTTTTTTTGCTATTTCTCGATTGTTTTATATTGGGCTCATTTGCATGTGGTGATGTATTCGCCCTATTTCTGCTTAGATTCGACGCGCGAGGAGGCCGAATTGAGAGGGAAAAGGCATTGCGAGTTTGAGATTTCATCGATTCGAGGTGAGTAATGCTAGTAAATGCTGTTATGAGGGTTTGACCCCGGATTATGACATTGTAATGCTATATTGAGGTATGACACGCACTCCATGATAAGTGCGAGGTCAGATACTATATTGTGACTTGGTCCATCCCGAGTGAAATTTATTCTATAACTGCGTATGATACGCACACTGTGATGATTATTATTGGGCTTTATGACGTGTTTGGGGCCTACTGCCGACCTGTAGAATCCTTCGGGAGTTGATATTATTGTTTTAGCATGATTTGCATATCATTTACTATCAGCCCATGGTTTTAAACACTGTTTTGCAAACCTAGCCGCATTTCTCTAAAGTTTCAAACTCATATGCTATCTTTAAAATATATCTCGGCTGAGGATCATTGTGATAACTGCCCAAGGGGATTTTGATACATTCTGGACTGATATTGGGTGGCTCGGGCTGCGCGCTGCGCCGGTGATTGGAAACAGTGGTAACTTTGACACTGTATGATATGAGCGGTCAGGTAACTTGGACTGACCTGGTTTTGATTATTCGCCACGAGATGGCTGGTTGTTGCGCTTGGGCTGTAGGAGCCCCTCTGAAGTCTGTACACACCCCCAGTGAGCGCCGTCGATGATTAATCATATGCATGGTTGGCTCGGGCTGCACGGCGCAGTAGGTACTGGATTATACCATCATATGCATTGCATTGCATCCCTGCATTTGCATCTTATTTATTGCTCAGTTGTTCAGTTTAAGATATCGTTGTACATTGGTTCTTTAGCTTACTTTCGGAACCTTATTTATTGTTATTACTCGCTGAGTTGGTAGACTCACCCCCTACTCCCTGCACCTTGTGTGTAGATTTAGGTGTTCCAAAGAATTTGCGCGTGCTGCTGCTGCTTATCAGTTTGACAGAGTATTGGGGAAGCTGCGAGTGTCCGCAGGACCCATGTCTCTGACCTTCCAGTTATTTTTTTTTGTTATTCAGGCACTTGTACTTCTCTCATTCTGACTTGTATTCAGTATTGTTAGAGGCTCTAAAACTCGTGACCACAAGTTTTGGGAGTTTTCGTTTTGTTGTGGAATTTCATTCCTGTTTTTTATCCCTCTTTGAGAGTTTTATAACTAAGTTTGCTGTTTTATCTTAAATTGCATCTCTTTGGGCTGGTACGACGTTCGGTGGGGGTTTTTTGGTCGGCTTGCCTAGCCTTGCGGCCGGGCGCCATCACGACCGGGATTTGGGTCGTGACACCGAGAGACTGGAGATGTTGATGCCTGAGTTAGGGCCTGAGTGCCGAGCTGTGAGCTATATATGTTTAAATGGATCGGGTTGCACGCCGCAACGACCCTGAGGGCTGTATGTATATAGATCGAGTTGCACGCTGCAACAAGTGTGTGTGTGTGTGTGTGTGTATATAGTATTTTGATTGTATTTTGATATAAACTCTTGTTGACCCCTCTTTATAGACTGGTTGTATAGATGCTCATGAGGTCAATTATACCTGGATTTGGGGGTTGTGTTTCCGCACTTGTGTTTGGGTTGTTACCCCGTTTTTATGAAAACTCGAATCTTTCTAAAAGTCAACTCTTTTGACCACACAGTGCAATACAACTCACCAAAAAGAACTCTAAATTCCAAAAATACCCTTAGAATAGATGTTAATTCAAGGAGGCGCACACAATGACATGAGGTGCTTTGCTTTTCTTTATGTATAATAGTAAAAAAACACTTTTAAAGCTGCTCTTTAAAACATGGTCATATCTAGTTAAAGTTGCACTAACTTTTATGTTGTGTCCATGTATTAAAGAGCAGTCTTAAGAGTGATTACTTGTGCAAATGGAAAGGACTTTTGGCCAATGGGTCATTGTTGGTGCAAGTGCACAGATAGCCATTCTTATGGATGCTTTTCACAAATTAGCCATTACCTATTGTATTCTGAAATTTTAAACTAAGAATCTTAACTTCAAGATAATTCAGGATATTTTTGTCCAAAAAAATTAAAATGAAAAACTAAAATTTAGAATAAACTGGCTAATTCCTAATAGCAGTCACTTAAAGTGGCTACCTGGTGTCATTTCTACTTCATTATTTGGGCTTTGTAGCACTTAAATTCCGCAATAGCAAATATCATTTATAGCCACTTGAGCAAAACTTATAATATCCGTTAGTCCAAAATTATAATACACATTTTATAACACAAAAGTAATTCGAGTGTCTGCTTTCTGCTTCTTTCTCAGTTTCTCTGCTTACAATCTGTTGAAACCCCTCATTTTTTAACTGTAGCATTTTATATATCTGGTCCAATCTTTACTTTGGTTTAACGTAAATTCATACTTTATAATCACATGGTTTTTCTGGAATTTTTGGTCCTGCAGCATTGAAATGATATTGGATAGATTTCAGATTTCGTCCTCTGCATGTGCATTTTATTGATTTTTATTTGGACTTTTTTTACTTCTTTTATTTTATTACGTTGGATTATGAAATTAATATTGGAACAATTTTGATCTAATTACAAGAGATTTAGCAATTAATACAATAAGCATAATATAACGATTTAACAGAATAAGAGCAACTCCAAACCAACCTGAAGGACAAATCAACTCATTTGTTTTTAGTATGTATTTTCAGGAATTCAAGGGTTGTTGATTTTATTTTAAAAATGGAAAAGCAAATCATTGGCTAAAGAGAGAGGGGTAGACAACCTTTTAATAAAATTCCCAAGCTCTTTGTTATTGCCTCATTTTTTTCTGGTCTAACTTTGTTTGCTAGGAAAATCCTTTGGTTTTCACCTAATAAATTTTCATTTCCACATGTATGACATTAGTTGATTTTGAGGGGAATCATATTTTTAGGTCCACCATTAGTATATATTTATATGGATATTTATATATTTCTTTCGGTGAAAATAGATTTGAATATTAGTATATTATAAAATATATACAAAATAGACCGTCACTATACTAAAATTATACAAAATAAACTAACACTATATCATTTATATACAATAGAGTGTCACTACACAAAACATATACAAAAATAAACTGTTACAAAAAATATACTAAATAGAATGTCACTATACAAAACATATACAAAATAGACTGTAACTATACATAAATATACTAAATAGACTGTTACTATACAAAAATATACTAAATAGACTGTCATTATACAAAGTATATACTAAATAGACTGTTACTATAAAAAAAATATACAAAATAGAATGTCACTACACAAAATAAACTATCAATATATAAAAAATATACAAAATATACAAAACAGATTGCCACTATACAAAAAGTGATATTTCGGGCATTAGATGCAATAAGTTTGGGCCGAAGGGCCAATTCATATCAGTAAAAAATATGAGCTATTAAAATTTGGGAGCTATAGAGGGTAGTTTTCTCATTCCGTAGAGGAACACATTCGTTGCTTCAAATAGGACATGCACTTGGGCCTTGCTGGATCTATTTTGGGCTGGATCTATATGCCATAAAATGGAAATATTTTTTATCTGAAAACATTATTAAGTATTTTTTTGGGATTTATATCTAGGTATATCATATACCAAACCTTATTACCTCCCATGTTTAAAGTTTGTGTTTATTACATTTAAGCATATCAAATTTCAATTTATATACCATAATTCAAATTAAGGGTATAATTATTGCTTCATTTATTCTAGGCATAATTTTAGGAGCACATATTCTCCTATTTTAGTTTACCTGCCTCTCTCTCCTCCCACCCCCACACCCCCACATTTACCTTCAGTTAATGCCATGGCAATTTAATTTTATCTCCAGCACCTTCATAAGGTACAACTTCCAAAATACGGGAAAATGCAACCTCGTCCAGCTAACAGTTCTTCTTCAATTTGCTGGGTTGCCTGAAAACAAAATCCAAGAGTTAGGTTTTCTCCAATATTAATTTCTTCAAGACAACTTGAGCATCAACGACAGGTTTTACTAGAGATGATGGAGACAACTAATTTCTCTTTGTATAAGGAAAAGTAATTTTTCAATCACATTTACAACTACACCAGAAGTTAGCAAGCTAATTTCTTCTTATGGAAAACCAAGAAAAAAAAAGTGTTCAGTTCTCTAAACACAAGATTAAACATTTCTTCCTATCAATTTTATTGAATGTACGTACTATAGTTCTTGTAGTTTGTATATAGAAATGTTGTAGATGAAGAGCAAATTTTGTTGTCACCATTTTTTTTTTGACACAAGATTGTAGTTTAATTGTAGTATAAATGTAGTAATTTGGTTGATACTCTTAAAAATAATACAACTTTATACAATACTTAAACTAATTTATATTTTATTTGTAGAAATTTTATCTACAAGATATCTACAAACTGAATACATTGAATTTTAATACCCCAATTTCCATTTAAAGTGTAGCATAATTGACATTTTCGACATAATTGTAAAAGACTTGTAGAAGTTTTAGTCTTCACAATCTACAATTTATGTAAAATTTATCTACAATTTATCTACAACTCTACAATTTAACTACAATTTCTGAAAAAAGGTGTCTTCTTCTCATTCGACGAGTTTCAATCTGAAATTCAGTCAAAACCAAGTCTAATCTTCACCAAAACTCCTCAAAATTGAGATATAAACTCCTAAACATATTTCGAATTATTTACAACAAAACCCAATCCAAACAAATAATGATTTTTGAAAATCCAAATTTGAATTCAAAGCTTTCAAGCTTTTTAATGGCTATCAATGGTGGAAAATATATGGAGAAGGAGAGAATTACGCTGCAATGGATTTGCTTCCATTTTAAATTTCGAAATTAATGGTGATAGAATCACCATTAAATCTGATTCCTAAAAATTTGGTGCCTTTTTAGGGTAAAATCTATCTATTTTTGGTTTGGTACAGATTTTGTTGTCAACTATGGACTAGGCGGATAAATACCAAATTATGAATATTTTTGATAATAAGGTTTAGTATATGGCATAGATAGGAAAAAATTCTTTTTTTCTCCTTGCCTTTCTTTTTTATTTTAAAAAATAATTCTGGTGCATTTCTCTTGCACACGAAAGACCTTCCTCATGTCCCTTCCCTTATATACAAACATATGATATCATAACAAGAACAAAAGAAAGAAAAATAGTTAGTATAAGTTCGATTCTCCGATGATCAATAATCTCGACATAAAAAGCCTATTGCTACTTGATTATTCGACATACTGACATCAACATATATATAATATTTATCCACCACTGTCTCAATAGAAATCAATAATAAACGGCAAGTAAAATGTTAATTACAGGACATGGACGCTTATGTTCTTTAACCTAACTAAGATTAGTTACAACAACAAACTTAATGAGATTGTTCCATCATTTCCATACATATCACAGTAACACCACATAAAGATATACTACCTCCGTTTCATATTGTTTGAGTTACTTTCCTTTTTAGTCTATTTCAAAATGAATTACACATTACTAAATTTAGAAATAACTTAACTTTAAACTTTTCATTTTACCTTTTTGCCTTAGTGAGAAGCTTTTATAGCCACACAAATGATATGGCCCCAGAAATCTTTTAACCCTTAATCTTTTAAGACCACAAGTTTTGAAAATCTTTTTTTTTTTTTAAAGATTTCGTGCCGAATCAAACTAACTCAAACAATATAAAACGAAGGGAGTACTTCTCACGTATTTTTTATGCATTACGGATGCTACCATAATTAGAACCTTCATTGGTAGCTCAAAATTGCACCTACTCATTAAAAATGTCACATGAATTCGTCTAATATTACTCCAAAAGCATAAGCTGTTTACATTTCCACCAAATATTGGTTGCTTGTCCACTTCTTTTAAAAAGTTGTAAAGACATATTTTTGGGCAAAAAAAAGGCTAAAAAATGAATTAACCATTACAAATACAATATGGGAGAAATTCAAAAATAGCACATTTATAAGTGGTTATTTAAAAATAATTACTGTTTTAAAAGTAATTGAAACTTAGCCATTTTTCATGTAAAAATAAATCTGAAGGAAAATACAGTTTAAAATTCAAGAAAATACTAGAGTATAATATACTGGAACTTTTTGCGCGTTGGAGTTCCAGCATAACATACTGGAAGTTCATATACAGGTGCACCGATCTCTAGTATATTATGCTTGAACTTTCTGTGTTGCGATAAAATAGTGACTATTTTTAAATAAATTTATAAACACTGGCTATTTTTGAGTGACCAATTCGAAAACTAACTAGCATGTGCTATTTTTCCATACAATTTCTTTTTGCTTTTTCAAAAAAAGCTGGGCCCAATAAATTATTGACATTATTTGAAAAGACAAACAAAAGTAACGGACCTACTAGTGTACATGTAATTCATTCATCTACCTAACACTTCCAATCTTAAATCAATTCCATTAAAAAAGAAAAAGAAATAACTATGCTTCTATTCCTATTTAAATATATATAAGAAACAACCCATCACCCCTTTTAGATTAAACGAAGATAGTAGGACAAAAACATATGGATCTTTAGGTGAGAAAGCTCCAAAATGGGGAGGTGAAAAAAGCTTATCCAAAAGTGTTGACACAAACACAAATTTAATTTCACAATTCTTTTTTTATTTAATTAGTTTTAGTGTACGTGCATTGCACGTGTACATCACATCAATTAATATATCACGTGCAAGAAGAATAAATTATTAAAAATTAGCAATTGATGTTATACTAAGTGTGATATTTGTTCAATTATTACATCTATACAATAGCTGAATTCAATATAAGATGATATTTGGTTGAATTAGTTATATAGTATTTGGAGTTTAGAGGTATTATTATCATTATTATATAAGATATAAAATATATTATGTTATTATATCTCACTCAACTTCTCCTTTATTAATAATATATTAATAATATCATAGTACGATAAAATAATAAAATAGTTATTACTTAATTAATTGTCAATATAGGACAAACTTTTTTTAAAGCAACTAAGCGCACAGTCTTTCGGTTGGTATAAATGAAGTATAGAAACTTTATGATAATCATAGTGTAAGGAATAAATCAATTTTCATTTTTTCTAGACAATACAAAAATAAAATATAATTTTAATTTATCAAGATTCTAAAATAAATATTATATGTAGAAAATTGAGGTTAAGCTATTTTTATGAAAAAAGATATTAAAAGTTTAAAAACATGTTCTCCTCTATTTTTTTTCAAGTATATTAGTTTTATTTAAAATTTAAATATCATTTATAGTTAAAATTTTACATATTTTGGATATAAATTAATTTATTTTTCAAATTAAAGTTACCACGAAAAGTTCTGACTTCTAGAAATTTATATCGAAAGTTAAATTATACACTCTTTAAAAGTAAAAAAAGAGGAAAAAAGTTAACATTCTTCTAGCTGTTATAAATAGAACTCTATTTAAGGTGAATGTCTATAATTAGAGAGATTCTAGGGTTTACTACTTGGTGGCTAAGTCACCACCTCCCTATAAATATAGGGGTTCTATTCTATTGTAAATCATCCCCAAAGTATCAATAAGAATACTCCTCTCCTTATTCTCTCTATATTGTTCTTGTTCTTGCATTATTCTACTTGTTCTTATATTATTTCATAACACGTTATCAGCACGAGACTCTACCGTCTCAAGAATCGTTCTCAAGAAAAACTAAGGTATTTCTCTCTTCCTAATTTGATTTTCGATTATGTCTGACATTACGAAAAGAAAGTTCGTTGCCCTTGAAATTCGGGCAAGAACTATATGACATGGGTGTTGGATGCTGAAATCCACTTAGATGGTATGGGTCTTGGAGACGCCATTAAAGATAGAGATAAAGCATCCACCCAAGACTGTGCTAAGGCCTTGATTTTCTTGCGCCATCACCTTGACGAAGGTTTGAAGATTGAATATCTCACCGTCAAGGATCCACTCATCTTGTGGAAAGGCTTAAAGGAGAGATATGACAACTTGAAGTTGGTCACTCTGCCACAAGCACGATATGATTGGGCTCATCTGAGGCTCCAAGACTTTAAGTCTGTTTCTGAATATAATTCTGCAATGTTCAGAATTACTTCTAAATTGAAGCTATGTGGAGATAAAATCTCCGATTATGATATGCTTGAGAAAACGTTTACAACGTTTCATGCCTCCAATATGGTACTGTAACAACAGTACAGAGAGAAAGGCTTCACAAAGTACTCTGAACTGATTTCTCTTCTACTTGTGACTGAGCGAAATAATGACCTGCTCATGAGAAATCACGAAAGTCGACCCACTGGGTCTACACCACTGCCTGTAGCAGATAAGGTGTATTCTCATTATGCCAATCAAGAAGAGCCATGGATCTAACCATGGTCGTAGTCGTAATCGGGGTCATAGCCGTGGACGTAGACAAGGAAGAAATATCCATGATGTCCGTCACCCCCCGAGGAGAGATAACCGCCGAAAGCAGAAACGGGATTATGAGGATCCTAAGGCAAAAAGTTCAGAAACTATATGTTATCGTTGCTGTGGAAAAGGCACTGGTCAAAAGCTTGCCGTGTACCAAGACATTTGGTTGATCTTTATCAAGCTTCTCTAAAGAATAAAGGCCCTGAAACAAATTTTGTCTCTGACGAACAATTTTGACATCACCCACCTGGATGTGGCAGACTTCTTTGAGCAACCCGATGGGAAAATAGACCACCTAATCGGTGATGGATCTGTGATGAAAGAAGATGGAGTTGTTTGATTTTATTTCACTTATTTGTAAATAGTGAATAAACTAATAGTCATTAGTATCAGCTCGTATTAGTTAGTTTATGATATAATGTTAGTATTAGTTCTTTAGAATGTTTCAATATGCTCAGATTTCAATAATATTTTTATTTTCCAGTAGCGATAATCGACGAACCTAACAATTAGTCGATTATCTAATATTTCGCATTAAAACTGCAAAACAATCGATTGTCAATGTTCAACAATCGATTGTCAATGTTCAACAATCGATTGTCTATGTTTAACAATCGATTGTCTTAAGACTGATCTGAAATTTTTCAAAATAGCCAACAATCGATTGTCTATATTTAATAATCGATTGTCTTAAGACAGTGTGCTCTGGAGTTTTTCAAAATAGCCAACAATCGATTGTCTATATTTAACAATCGATTGTCTTAAGACAGTGCTCTGGAATTTTTCAAAATAGCCAACAATCGATTGTCTATATTTAACAATCGATTGTCTTAAGACAGTGTGATCTGAAGTTTTTCAAAATAGCAAATAATCGATTGTGTGTGTTTAACAATCGATTGTCAATGTTCAACAATCGATTGTGTGTGTTTAACAATCGATTGTTTTAAGAAAATACTTAAACTGAAATTTTCAAACTGCAAAGTGATCGATTATGAAAAACATATAATCGACTATCTGATTTAGTTAGTCGAATAACCTCAGCAGATTTCGAAAATATTGTTTAAGTATGAAACAAACGGACTGAATTTGTTTATTCTCATGTTCGTATATTTTCTTTTGTATGGAAAACTATGGGAATTAAATTGATTGAAGGCTCCTGAAGAGCAACTATAACCCTGCCTAAAGGAACGATATTTTAGAGAATGCAATGTTCTCCTCCAAGTCTAAGAAGAACTTGTTGAGTTTTAATGATATCAGTCAAAATGTTCTCCTCCAAGTCTAAAAGGAACTTGTTGAGTTTTAAAGATATCATTCAAAATGGATACAGATTGAGACAATACATGAGTATAATCTTGAAAACCTCATTTACTCATGAAAACGAGGCTGCCCACTTCGATTTGGGGTCACGCCATTTTACATGCAACAATGCTAGTTCGTCGGCTGCCCACTTCAGCTTAGGGTCACGCCATTTTGCATACAGCAATGCTAGTTCGTCTCTGACTGACGAATTGACACAAATATTCCCTGTTGCAATTGGTTTTGGGTCAAGAACCTAATATATCCCATTAAGAATCTTTGGATGCGCAGTATATGTGCCTATAGCACCTCCACCCCGCACCAAAATGGGTCCGCAAAGAAGGTTAGGAATATATGTTGAGTTTGAACCGTCCTCCATTATTCGCTACCTCGAAACATTGACAGGGGATTTGTACACTGCACGATTTGCAGACTGTCAATTTGATGAGACACTTTTCCCAAAATTAGGGGGAGAAGTTGGTGAAACCAAACGGGAAATTTTGTGGAAAAATGCATCATTATCTCATCTTGATCCACATACCTCTATTTGTGAAAAAGAGGCGCAAAATATTATCCATTTGCAAAGAATAGCAAATCGAATGCCAGACGCATTTACAGATTTGAAAAGGATAACGAAATCCCACATCCCCGCGGAAAATGTCCCAATCCGTATTGATGTCCCTGTTGGACAATCATCTAGTGTCATATCCAATGAGTCAAATGCACGCCTGAAGCGTGGCAGACCATTAGGTTCCAAAGTTCGAACCTAGAAAGAGTAAAGCAAATGATCAAAATGACACTACGAAAGAATCTCATGAGGAAATTCATGATTTAACAAATTCTGAGATTCATGAAGAATCCATTGAGCCCGAGGCTCTGGAAAATACGGAACTATCCATAAATCCAATCAATATTGAGGCAAATATTAATCGAGTGGATATAGTGGTGGATAATGTCTTTGCTTATAATGTCGCATCTAGCATTATGCAAGAATGTGAGGATCTCGAACCTCAATCTGTTGAAGAATGTCGAAAAAGACATGATTGGCCAAAGTGGCAAGAAGCAATTCAATCAGAATTGAATTCGCTGGCAAAACGTGAAGTTTTTGGCCCTATAGTTGAAACACCTAATGGTGTTAAGCCTGTTGGCTAATTATATGGCATGAATGATCGTTGGTCACGTACCTATTGTACGCCAAAGTATTTTGAAAATATGACTATTAAAGGACAACGATAATGCAAGAAACATATCTTGCATATAAGTTTGACATGACCATAATGGTATTTCTCTTTAAGAAAGATATTCACCACATGGATGTTGATGAATCTGTGGTAGTACAAAATTAATTGAGAGCTCTAGAAGAGCCAATTATTACTATGTTGGAGAAACACAATTGAGTATTGTGCTGTAGTAAGTCTCAAAGAAACTTATTCAGTTTCCAAAGTACACGCGAAAGCGATTGATTATATTGAGACTATAAATAAAGGAAGGATTTGATATCTCCTATTACTACAACTTGTAGCGGGGTAATTTGTATATAAAAAGCTACCCGCTTTGTTCTCCAGTTTGTACTACACAAATGAAAGAATGCCACAATAAAGTGGATATCTATTGGTATAAAAACCCATGTCATAATAAACCTGAAGTTTATTGATAAGTGCACATGTCATGGTGTAAATTTGAAGTTTACCAATATTGATACTTTATTCAGTTGGCATTCATGTTAGCCATCTCATTTTAAGTATGATGTGCAAATTCACATAGGTGAATATTAAAGAACTAGAAAGTTCTTTACGAATTCTCTTGTATCACTTGTTCTCATTAATGAACTGACCAACTAAAGAGTTCGGGTTGAAGCCCATAAATTCTGGAAATATCAAAGGTGAATATGGGCCCATTCACCTGCCATGTATACCACATATGATGCATCTATGAAATGGTTACATGCGCAATTGTTATTAACCCGCAGCCTGGCCGGTGCTTGCGAGGTAAATTGCTCAGTAATCTAATTTCGAGCATAATTTCCAGATTTTCTACTCAAGATAGTTCATCTTGATAAGTTGGTTTATATCAAAGTTGGTTTAGCAAGATAATTATTGAGTGCCTCCACTTAATAGCTAAACTGTTTCTTATGAGAACAAAGTTATATATATCAGTTTGATATACGTTGTATACGAGAGTATATTCTCCCCTCACAAGTGGTTCAGGGTCAGGAACCAAATAATTTCATCTTATTATTAATGTGCTGTGTATATTGACATAATAATACACAAAGAAGATTTCCCAAAGTTGAGGAAACAAGTTAGCTTTACTAACATGAGGGGGAGACATGATAAACACTTGAGAAAAGGTTACATGATGAATTATCATTTGTATATGTAAATCCCCGAATATCATGATATGAACCTGAAGTTCATAAAAGGGATAATTCAATTGCAACATATTGCAAAGCATGCTATACTCATTTGCTGACCCAAAGAAAGTAACTATATTCTCATTGCAAATGCTCATATTAAGTCCTAGAAGGACAAAGTCTTGGATACGCTTGAAGCATATAGACAAATCGGTGTCAAAAGGAACTTCTTAATAAAGAAGATGAGCAAATGATCAAAGTGATCATAAATGGAAGAGATACAATTCAAGCAGAATTGATTCCATAAGACATGTAGTTTTGGACATATAGTTCAAATACTTGAAAGTATAAAGTCAAAGATTTAAGTTGCTTGAAGCATACACAATTCTTGGTCCTGAAGTACCACATCCTAAGTACAATTTGTGTACATATGTATCTTGCTATAACTATAAGCATGATGGCATTGAGAATACATCTATGAAGATATTGAAGAGTCATTCCACGATATTATATTAAGATGTTCATATCTATCAAGAATGATGATTTCAAGGTGCGGAATATTTATCCAAGTCAATATGGTTGATTTATTTATCAAACATCTACCAAAGATCGTTTTGAAGATGGTGCACAAGATTGGAATGCAAATGCTCAAGGATATAAATTGATGTTCTTATCAAGGGGAGTTAATGCGCGTTGCACTCTTTTTCCCTTACAAGGTTTTGTCCCAACTGGGTTTTCCTTGCAAGGTTTTTAACGAGGCAACCAATAGGCGCATATTCAAACATGTGTACTCTTTTTCCTTCTCTTTAATTTTTCCCATTGGGTTTTGTTTAAGGTTTTAACGAGGCACATTGTTGAATAGACATTCAAGGGGGAGTGTTATAAATAGAACTCTATTTAAGGTGAATGTCTATAATTAGAGAGATTCTAGGGTTTACTACTTGGTGGCTAAGTCACCACCTCCCTATAAATATAGGGGTTCTATTCTATTGTAAACCATCCCCAAAGTATCAATAAGAATACTCCTCTCTTTATTCTCTCTATATTGTTCTTGTTCTTGCATTATTCTACTTGTTCTTATATTATTTCATAACACTAGCTAATTAATTAATGAACATATTTCTAAAAGAAAAAGAGACAAACGATTATATACATCGGAGGCAAAGAATACACATTAAACTCTAAAAGCATGTCCACAAGCATATAAATGCTGCTTTAAGAAAAGAATTGAAGTAAGGTGAATTTTGATTGAATTTGATTTGAAGTAAGGTAAATTTTAGTTGAATTTGAAGTCCTAAATATTAGGACATTCGACTTAGTTTAAATAAGATTTTTTTAAAAAAAAATAATTGATTTTAAACTTCTAAATATTAAAAAATAGTTAAATGAGTGTTTTATCTAATATGGAAATATCGTTTCTTACATCAAATTAGAATGAATTTGACACCTTTTGAGATGAAATTAGATTGCATTCAAACTAAAAATATAATATCTCTAAAATTCAAAACATAAATAAAAAGGGTTAAGAAAAGACTCCTAAGTTTTTATTCAATAAGGATCAATATTCCCGGAAAACAAATCCCATAAAAAAAGTACTTAGAATTTCTTTTCTGATAAAGTATTTTTCTCTTTAGTTACAATTTGCTTACTTGTTGAAAAGATATTTTTCTCTTTACTTAGCTTTGATTTTAGGAATTGAAAAAAATCTAATTCCTAGTTGAAAACATATTTTTCTCATTTATTTATGTATGAATTTTAGGAATGCAATTTTTTTACTTTTCTTTTATTTACGTTAGAAATTTAGGAATGTTTTTTTTTCTTTTAACTTGTAGACGGACTTTTTTTACTTTTCGTAAGTACATTTCATATTAGATAAAATTGTAATTATACTAAAAATATGTCCTTTTTATTTAAAATAGAAACTATTAAACACTTTGAGGATTATTTCGTCCCTTCTTGAAAATATATATATTTTATCTACATTTAGGATATTTTTTGTTTTTCGTAAAAAATTAATTTGATATTTGTCATAAAAAAAAAGGGTTATGATCATAGAATGTTATTTTGCTATATTTTGGTTACCATAAAGGAGGAGAAAGTTTTCAAAGGCTACTGCTTGATAAGTAGCAAATTTTTCAAGAAAAGTTTTTTCATAACAATAACAGATACCTATTCCTTCTTACGCATTTGAAGGAATTAAAATTAAATACAAATTCCTAAGATACGTTTTTTCAGGGTAAAAAGATATAGAAAAAGTCAAAGTTGTATATTTATTATACTTAATTTCAAAAGTTCTAAATATATTAGGACATTTTATATTATTCAAATAAGAAAATATTTAATACCCAAAATTTTAGTTGATTCATGCCAAATGACTATTTTAGCTAATATAAACTTTATTTTAAAAAATAAAAAAGATAAATAATATTTTATTAAGAGTCTTTGTACCTTTAATATAGTATAGATAGACAGATAAGGGGAAGAAAGCAAAAACAGCCAACTTTGTTAGGTATGAGTAACATGGGATCTTTGCCTTTTTTATTGGCCATGTTCTGGAAGAAAATGTCGTCTATCCATTTCATCGTTTCATATCAACCAAGAATTTTAAATATTCACTATAATCATGTCCATTCTTGACTTAATCAATAATATCTCAATAACTAAAAAAGAGTGCATTTTCTTCACCCCCCCCCCCCCCAAAATTTTTAATACTTACATAGATTACCTTTATAGTACTGAAATTACAAAACCAGTCCTTCTTTAGTCATTTAAGTTGTATAAGAGTCCATCTAAGTCTTTACCAGTTTTTTATACACACATATATACTCTCTCCATTTCAATTAAAGTGTCTTGTTTTTCTTTTTACTATGTTTTAAAATAAATATCACATTTTATTTTAGTAACTATTTAACTCCTACATGTTGAGATATTGGGCTCACCTAAACTGCAGCAGCCCAACAATGAAACAACAGCCCAAACTGAAGCAACAGCAATAGTCACATTTAAGAAATAGCCATTGTAAAAATAGCCATTGTTGTATTTATTTATGGTACACATTGTATACACACACACAGATATTTTCTTTAAATTCTATATTTTTGATATATTGTAGGAGAGTTAGTTGGACAGAACATTCGAGAAAAAAAAAGAAAACAAAAATTATCTCAGAACTCTCTCTCTTCTCTCTCTTCTGTCACTATTCATCTTCTCTATTTTTCTTTCAATCCATCGCTTCCATGGATGTTAACATGGTATCAGAGCGGGTTTTCCGACTCTCCTCGTCAAGAGCTTTCGTGCGATACTACCCTTGTCGAGTTTCATTCGGGTTTGCAACCATTTTCAGAACCTAGGGTTTCTTCACAATCGGTTAGTTTTTTTCTTCATTTCATCAAGTTTTTGAGGTTGTTCGTCGTTTCATCGGCATCATATGTACTGTATTCACATTTTTTTTGGATTGATTAGTCTGGGCATTTTTCTGTACATCATATATTTTTGGAGCTTTTTCGTTCGTTTTTTACGCCATTAATACATTAAAATGGCTGATATTGGTGAAGATTCTTCTCATGTCTCTACTAACTTTGTTCCTGACCCGTCAAATCCCTTGTTTCTTATGTCATCCAACGTGCCTGGGGTTTCTCTGGTTACCAACCCGTTTTTTGGGGTTGGTTTTGGAGGATGGAGGAGAAACATAATCGTCTCTTTGTCTGCTAGAAACAAATTAGGTTTCATTGATGGTTCCGTCCCAAAACCTGCTGTAAATTCTCTTCATTCTAAGCAGTGGGACAGGTGCAATAATATGGTCATATCCTGGCTTACAAACTCTCTTTCACCAGAGATAGCTGAAAGTGTCCAATACTCTGACACTGCTCAAAGTATTTGGAATCAACTCAACAATAGATATGGAACAGTTAATGGCACAAAATTTTTTGAAATAAAACAAGAATTGGCTTCTACTACTCAGGGACCCTTAGACATAGCATCTTATTTCAATAAATTGAAGAAGTTATGGGATGAATTGGGTTTCATGCGAGCCTCAAGGGGCAGTACATGTACATGTGCTGCTAGGCTTGAATTTCAGAAAGAAGAGGATGAGAAAAATTGCACCAATTCCTTATGGGGCTCAATGAGATGTATATTGGTGTTAGGGGTAATATACTTATGCTTCAACCTCCTCCCTCCTTAGACACTGCATACAATATATTACTTCAAGATGAAAGGCAGAGACAAGTCACTCGTGCACCATCCCAGTTTGGTAGTGATTCTAGTGCCTTTAGCACTCACTTCATCAATAAATCCTCTAATAAAACCTCTGGACCACATACACATTCCAAACAGTTCAACCAGAAACTCAACTTTGACACCACTAAACCAAACTCAGTATGTAGATATTGTAAGAAACCAGGTCACTTTATTGATAAATGCTACAAGCTGCATGGGTTTCCACCAGATTTCAAGTTCACCAGAAACAGGAGAATTGCTGCTAATGTTGAGACACAAGGGTATGTCAACCCTGCTGATTCTTCAAGCATGGGTGAAGGTAGTCAGGGGCAACCTGTTTCAGAATCTGTCATACCTGGTTTAACAAAGGAACAATATGCACAGCTCATGATGCTCCTTCAGCAGACACAAATCTCAGAGTCTCAGCGTCAATCAAATATTATGGCATCTGCAAACTTTGCTGGTACACTTCCTCCTTCTTTTAGTTCTTTAAAAAATGTGTCTTATGGAGCTTGCATGTTGACTAGAGTTAGTGCATGCATTTGGATTATAGATTCTGGTGCCACTGACCATATGACTTCCAATAAAACTCTTCTCTTTGACATCAAATCATTAGTTGTGCCATACTTAGTTGTTTTACCCAATGGTTACAAAGTCAAATTAACATGTACTGGATCCATTAAATTTCTTTGTTTTACCTTACATAATGTACTCTATATCCCTAGCTTTCACTACAATCTCATTTCTGTCTCCAAGCTTGTTCATCAACTAATTCTATTGTTCTATTTACTAAATTTTCTTGCTTGATACAGGCCCCTTCTCTGAAGAGGCCACTGGAAATTGGTAAACTGGATGATGGTCTTTACAAGCCTGTTGAATCTTCCTTTTCTTCCCCTTCCCCATCATATACTCCTTGTAATTACCATTCTCCATTAACTGTTGCTTCTGTTTCTTCTTCTCATTGTACATATCATTCTGAATTGAATAAAATGGAGATGTTGTGGCATAACAGACTTGGACACATTCCCTTTGTCAAAATGAAAGACATTTCTTCTATCCCATACAAGTTTTCAAGTAAACAACCCTTTATATGTACTATTTGTCCACTAGCTAGACAGTCTAGATTGCCATTTCCTGACAGCTCTATAAAAACAACTCATCCTTTTCAACTCATTCATTTAGACACCTGGGGACCATATAGCACTGCTACTCATACTGGTTGCAAATATTTTTTAACAATAGTTGATGACTTTACAAGAGCTACTTGGACCCACCTTATGGGTCCAAAAGCAATGCCTTTCCCACTATCAAGGCATTCATTGCCATGATCAAAACTCAGTTTCAGACTAGTATCCAAACCATCAGGAGTGATAATGCCCTTGAACTTGGGTCTAGCACTGCTGGAATCAACTTCTTTGCTGAAAATGGTATCCTTCACCAAACTTCTTTTTCTTATACACCACAACAAAATGGTGTGGTTGAAAGAAAACATAGACATCTTCTGGAAACTTCCAGAGCTTTACTTTTTCAGTCCCATCTTCCTCTTCATTTCTGGGGGGATTGTGTCCTTACTGCCACCAACCTCATCAATAGATTTCCTTCCAAATTACTTAACAATAGCTCTCCTTATGAATTACTTTTTGGACAAAGTCCTTCTTATAACCATCTTAGGACTTTTGGATGTTTGTGCTTTGCTTCCATACCCAAACAACACAGAAGCAAATTTCATCCAAGAGCTGACCCTTGTGTTTTTCTGGGATATCCACTGGGTAAAAAGGGATACAAGCTGTATAACCTGAAAACTAAACTAACACTTATCTCCAGAGATGTTACTTTTCATGAGACTATATTTCCCTTTGCTACTTCAGGGAGCCCCTCTTCTATTCCTCCTTCTCTTCTTCCTCCCTTCCCTGTGTGTTCACCTACTGCTGATGACTCCTTACTCAGCTCCTCTTCAACATTTAATACTTCTCCTTCACCCTCTCCTCCTATCTCTCACCCCTCTCCTGCTGTTGATACTCCAATCCATTGCCCTACCACTAATTCTCCTTCATCTCCTCCACCAGACCCTGTGTTACCTGTCCTTAGAAGGTCATCCAGACCTCATGTCCCTCCTGCCCATCTTCAACAATACATTTGTAATCTACCTCCTTCCCTTTCTGGCACTAGTTCTTTCTCCTCTTGCTGTAATAGCTCAGTCCACATTGCACATGTTGAACCCACTTCCTACCAGCAAGCTGCCTCTGATCCTGCCTGGCAGGATGCCATGACCAAAGAATTTGAAGCTTTGGCAGCCAATAATACTTGGACCATTGTTCCCCTTCCACCTGGCAAGAGGCCCATTGGGTGCAAATGGGTTTATAAAGTCAAATACAAAGCTGATGGGTGTGTGGAAAGATATAAAGCTAGGTTGGTTGTTAGAGGTGACACTCTGGTTGAGGGTGTGGATTTCACTGATACATTTTCTCCTGTTGTAAAATTCTCTACTATCAAGTCTTTAATTGCTGTTGTTGTGAAACAGTCCTGGACTCTCTTCCAACTTGATGTCAATAATGCTTTCCTCCATGGTGATTAAATGAGGAAGTCTATATGAAACTACCTCCTGGTCTGACTGTCTCTTCTCCTAATTTTTCTTCATCTTCATCTTCTTCTTCTCCTTTAGTGTGCCTTCTTCAGAAATCATTGTATGGTTTAAGACAAGCCTCAAGGCAATGGTATGCCAAGTTATCTGAGGCTTTAAGCTCCAAGGGGTATTTTTCCTCCCTCAATGATTACTCTCTCTTTCATAAACAATCTGGTTCTTCCATTGTGCTGTTGGCTGTGTATGTTGATGATATTATCCTAACTGGTAATGACCTACAGGAAATCACTGCCTTAAAGACATTTCTGGATACTACTTTTAAAATTAAAGACTTGGGTGTCCTTCATTACTTTCTTGGTATTGAAGTTAGTTATTGTTCTGCTGGTCTTCTCCTTCACCAAAGGAAGTTCATCACTGACCTTCTCACTTCCTATAACTGTCTTGATGCTAATCCTGTGACTTGTCCTCTTGATCTCTCTGTCAAACTCAAACAAGACATGGGTACTCCTCTTACTTCCCCTGACACTTACAGGAGCCTTGTTGGCAAACTTAACTTCCTCACTCATACCAGACCTGACTTGGCCTTTGCTGTCCAACATCTTAGTCAGTTCCTTCAGACCCCTTCTTCTACTCACATGAATGCTGCCATGCATACCCTTAGATACCTTAAAGGCACTTCTGATCTTGGGGTCTTCTTTAATAACTCTCCTGACTTAGCCCTATCTGCCTACTGTGACAGTGACTGGGCCTCCTGCCCAGATACTAGGAGGTCTGTCACTGGTTTTTGCATATTTTTAGGGGGTTCACTGATCAGCTGGAAGGCTAAGAAGCAGCCTGTGGTGTCCCTGTCTTCAGCTGAGGCTGAATATAGGGCTATGAGCAAAGTTGTTGGTGAAATTACTTGGCTAACTCGTTTATTCTCTGATTTTGGGTTCCCTATTTCCTCTGCTGTTCCTGTTTTTTGTGATAACCAAGCTGCCATCCACATTGCCCACAATCCTATTTTTCATGAACGGACAAAGCACATTGAACTTGATTTCCATTTCATTCGGACAAAGCTTCAGGAAGGTATCATCACACTGCACCATGTTCTATCTGGTTCTCAACTTGCTGACATTTTTACTAAACCATTGACTGGTCTCTTGCATCATTCTTTCTTGCCCAAGCTGGGTGTTTATCCACCCTCCAGCTTGAGGGGGGGTGTTGAGATATTGGGCTCACCTAAACTGCAGCAGCCCAACAATGAAACAACAGCCCAAACTGAAGCAGCAGCAATAGCCACATTTAAGAAATAGCCATTGTTGTATTTATTTATTTATGGTACACATTGTATACACACACACACAGATATTTTCTTTACATTCTGTATTTTTGATATATTGTAGGAGAGTTAGTTGGACAGAACATTCGAGAAAAAAAAAGAAAACAAAAATTATCTCAGAACTCTCACTCTTCTCTCTCTTCTGTCACTATTCATCTTCTCTATTTTTCTTTCAATCCATCGCTTCCATGGATGTTAACACTACAAAACACATGACATGTTTCGGACAACAAAACTCAAGGATAATTTGGTATATTGTATATATTTTTAATTTAAAATCACAAGATTCACTAATATTTATATTACTTTTTTTAAACTCTATCGTCAATTAAATTAAGACATATAAAATGAAATAGATGGAGCATAAAAGAAGAGCAAAGAATATATTACGTTCCTTAAATATATACTTAATAAAGCAACTTGCCCTTGCATATTTTGTTTTGTAATTTAGCCCATCATGTATATGAAAAAAAAAAAGTAACTACATCCCTTCATGTTTTGTTTTGCTTAGAGTTAGTCCCTCATATTTTTTCAGTAAAGGAGATTGAGTTATATTTTTAGTCCCTCGTTTTATTTGCAATCACAATAACATGTTTGAAGCATCAGAGCTTATGTTTTATTTGGTAATATATACCACAATAATATTTTTTTATACCACAAGATATAAGCAAGTGAATTAAGTTGTCCCGTCTAATTTTTCTTAAAATATAAACATAAGGACCAAAGAATTTGTAGACTTTCAAGTGTATAAATAGCCTGTATCTTGTTTCTAATATTTTGTAATTATCAAAACCTTTGAGGTGGAAGTAACATTATTTCAAACAGAAGCCCCCCTACACCCAGAAAAAATATATATAGCAATTTTAACGTAATGGACTTACTATTAAAGAGGTGGTAGACCCCAGGAATTGATGAGAAGAGACATAGGTAGTTGTTGTAATATCTAAGCTCACTTACTTACCAACCCCTGCCTCATCTGTCCTGTGTCTTTGTCATCTCTCTTTTATTTTTTTTAAATCTCTCTTTTCATTTGTTCCTTTCTTAATGTATGGATCCATGGTCACACGTGAATTTTTAGAAATTAATATTGTATATTCGTTCTTAAAATATTAACTGAAAAAAATATATTTTTGTTTATATGTTTTATATAAAAATTATATAATTTTTTTTATTTTTTATTAACAAATATAAATAAATTTATGACATGGACAATAAATAAAAAAAGCCCGAAGTTTTTGGTGTTCATCTATATATCAATTCGGTGCAAGTGATCAAGTAGATTCAAAATTTTAACTTATAAGTTTGAAATTAAAATTTCAACCATTGAATTCATTACTTTATTTGAGTACTGGATTTATATTTTAATATTTCCCAACAATTTTAATTAATTTTATACAGATAAATTCAAGTATAAATCAAAAGTTATGGGATTCAAATAATATGACCTTACAATTGATTGGACCTTTTACCAACTTTTGAACTTTCACTCTAGTTTCCTTCATACACATGTATAAATTTTAGGTTTAGCAGTAACGGTTTTTTTTTTAATATACTACAAATTTTTATTTTAATTTTGTATTTTCTGTGTTCCAAAGATTTGATCTGGTAATAGTGGGTGGGGGGGGGGGGTTGGAGGATAGGGAAAGGTACATGTTAGTGATCCCATTATGATAAGAAGACCACTATCGTATTTGTGAGGTAACTTGTTGAAAACAATTTTAAGAACATAGACATATGTGGTAATGTTGAAACTTGACATCTACACAGTTGAATACTACACGTACGTATTAAGGGTGCAGAATTTTGAATAATCTTCTTAATTGTTGTGTTTCTCTGAAACTAAGAATTATTTTAAATAGGGGTGTACATATATGGGGTTGGTTCAGATTTTTAATTACTAAACCAAATCAATGGTGTTGGATTTTCAAATCTACAAACCAAATCAAACTAACAAAGTCGGGTTTTTCAATCTCAGGTTTTTTGATTTTTCCGGGTTTTCAGGTTTTTTCTTTAAAGTCTTTATAGCACATATGTGTGTGCATTCGATTTATCGATTCGATTTTAATCCTTATCGATAATTACTTATCGATTATCGATTTGTATATATGCTTATCGTTATCATTTCAATAAAGTTTCGATTCTTTTTATTTCGATTTCGATAATAAATAATCGATTCGATTTATCGATAAACCGATTCGAATGCACACCCCTAATAGCACAGAATATGTAACTTGTGTTCCAAATATTTCTTTAGTCCTAGAAGGATACAACTATGTAATATATTTTTCCAAAAAATAACTGAATAATTTGAGATGAGTCATAGCATAGTATTAAAATATTCAAATTCAAAAAAAATAAAACCACATAACATAAATATTGCTAATTAATAGCCATAATAAAAATGAATATTATCTAAAAGTCTATATAAGTTATGCTAGCATAAGTATATCTAGTAAGTACCATTAATTATATGACTAGCACTAAAAAAAAGATAAAGCAAAACAAAAATAGATATCCAACGTTATTAACGTTTTTAGTGTTGAAGTGAATTTATTTTGTTAGCATTAGTATTGATTTGAACTTTATTTGAATTACTACATTTATGAATTATAAAATTTATTGGACCATTAAGAATGTTAAATTCAAACTTGAAATAGTACAAAAGATAAAATTGTGAAAAAGTTTAAGAAATATCTATAAATTACATTACAATAATTAATATTTACATGTATAAAATATTTTAAAAATTATATAAATGTAATATCAGCTTCGTTTGATTTCGATTTGACTTTTTTAGTTAAAATCAAACTAATTATGATAAGTTTTTTTTTTAAAATCAAACCAAACCACATCGATTTTTTTCCCTGGTTTGATTCGCATTATTGATTTTCTTCGTACATCCATAACTTTACGTAGCAGAGAATTTATATAAATATCTTATATCCCTATTTAAATGTCTTACTAAGCAAACCATTTATACTGATTAGAGCAATAAGCGTGATTTTTAAAAAAAAATTCTTATTCTATAAATATTTATAAAAAGTCCAATTTATGAACGATTAATATTTAGGACAGAAGAGAGAGTAAGGTATATTTCCTGATAAAATTTAGCTAGAAATCATATAATATTATCAGAAATTCAACCAAAATATGAATCATTGAAGTGAGTTTTTTTTGTAATAAAAGTTTATTCAATAATAACCTAAGAATTATTACAACAGGAGCTCAGTCTAGGCCACATAGTGCCAATACTAACCCTTTTTAGTGCGTGAAAAGTAAAGATAGGGGGGTACATTAAAAACTTGTAAGTTACAAAAAGTGCCCAGGCTACATCCATTTTTAGTTAATAGGTCCGCTACTCCATTTGCCTCTCTATAGACGTGCTTCAGCTGTGGATCATGCGCCCTCCGCAATTGGTACCTGCAGTCATCAATTAAGTTTTGATAGAGACAGTTGTTAGATTTTAAAAGGTTTAGTAGCTCCATGCATTCTGTTTCTATTACTAATGGGAGGAGGTTCTTTTTTAGAGCTGTTTTGAGTCCATGTAGGAGGGCTAGTATTTTCATATAAATACAGGTGGCATAGTTTAGTCCCATATTGAAGCCTAGTATCCAATTCCCTCTATTGTCTCTAAATACACCTCCTAGTACTCCTGTTCCTGGGTTACCCATGCAAGCTCCATCTATATTAAGCTTAAAAACATTAGGACGGCGGGGGGGGGGGGGGGGGTTCCCATTTTACATAAATGGTTTCTTTCATAGAGTTTTGCACATTATTTCTTGCCAAATAAAGGAATTCAATAGCTCTGTTAATGGGATGACTTTTATTAATGGGAGTTATCTTTTTACCGAAGAGAATGCCATTTCTAAAGTTCTAGATATGCCAAAGGAGGAATGGGAGAAAGTCAGACCAACAGAGGAGACTATCAAAAGGTTCTTTTGACTGGAGCTTCTTTTTAAGCCAGATTAGAAGGAAGTCTATTCCTTAGGGAGTTTGGTCGAAGGGGTGTTTTAAGTTAATTTGAAACTAGATTTGTCTAGAGTAGTTGCATCGGAAGAGGACATATTCTAAATTTTCTGACTCCTTATTGCAAATGTTACAAATATCCTCTTGACATATCCCTTTCTTTCTTAGCATTGCCTTAGTAGGTAATCTATCCAAAAAAATTGTCCACATGAAGAATTTTAGTTTATTTAAGGTATTTAATTTCTATAACCAACTTAAATCCTTAGTATTATCTAGGGGTGCTTATCGGGTGGATTGTGCGGCTTTTTACTCTTAACGGTTTGGCTTAACGGTAATCGGCTTTTAAATGTATTAATCTGTTAGCCACCCGATAAGATATCGGGCGGATTCGTATCGGGTTAGCTCTTATAGGGCGGTTAATGTGCGGTTTATCGACCTAACATACATGTTCACTAAATATATCTTATTCTCCTCGTCTTAGAAATAATGAATTGCCATAAAAATAATATTTTAGAGGCAATATGATGCATTCAATTTTCTTTGCCAATTTGAATTCCGTGATTAAAAAATTAGCTTAACCATCTCCGGCATGTTGCCAAACAGGAGGATTACAGCAAAAAATAAATTAAAAATAGAACCAAAAAATTTCTAGATCCCGAGAATAAAAATGCTTAGAAGTAAAAATAAACTTTTGTTAATCATTTTCAAGGGTTTTAGTTTTTTTATATTTAATATATATATATGTATATATATATATATATTTATATTTATATTTTTAACGGGTTAACGGATTAGCCGTTAAGAAAATTGAATAATCCATCCCCAAACCGATAAGTCATTAATAAAAAAAATTCAATCCGTTCCCCGTCCGTTAATCCATTAATAAAAAAAATTCAATCCGTTCCCCGTCCGTTAACCCATTACCAGTAAGCCGTTAAGCTTCGGTTTGGATCGATTTTCGGTTTCGGATCGGTTTTGAACACCCCTAGTATTATCCGTGGATTCTGAGACAGCTTCGTAAGCTGCTTTTATAGAAAAACAGTTGTGATTTTTGGAATTCCATGTGTAGGTATCTTTGAAGGCTCCATTTTGTTTATATAGGTGCAGTTTATTTTAGAGTTTATGTCCGAGGGGAGTTTGAAGGCAAAATTGGTGAGATCAAAACTACCATCCTTATTGATGCAGGATAATGTTTTGTTGAGTTCCCCTACTTGGACATGTCCATGGATGAATTCCCTAAGTGTTCCTGCTTGGTTAATCCAACTGTCTTGCCAAATGTTAATATCTTCTCCACCCCCTATTAACCATTTAGTATTGGTTTTACAAATTTCATTGCCCATCTTAATGACTCTCCAAGTGTGGGAGCCCGTATTCGTATTCTTTCTGTGATTGTATTTATTGTGGATAACTTTGGCCCATAAATTATCTTTTTCTTCTTTGAATCTAAATGCCAGGGCTGCATTGAATGAGGGTTTTTTATGAGGGAGTTAGGTATTCCTAGGCCTCCCTGCTTCTTAGGCATTGTGACTATACTCCATTTAGCTATATGACATTTTTTTTTGCTTTCGGTGCGGCCGCAGAGGAAGTTACGTTGAATTGTATCAATCTTATTTAAGATAGTTTTGGGGAGGTCATAGATCTGCATTACGTGGTTTGGAATTGCCGCTAGGGTGTCTTTTATGCGAGTAGTTCTACCTGCTATATTAAGGAATTTAGTTTTCAAGCCATTTAGTCTACTATTAAGACTATCGAGGATCGACTGGAAGTCTTTTTTGGAGGGGTTAGAGTTAGGCATAGGGAAGCGTAGATACTTTCCAAAATTATCAGTATAGTTCATAGAGATGCAACTACTTATGTGGATTTTTTGGCTTAAGGGAGTATTTTTTGAGAATACAATTTTTGATTTCTCAAAATTTATAGATTGGCCTGAAGCATTACAGAACTTTGTGATAGTGCCAATGATAGAGTTGTAAGTTTTTGGGTTAGCTTCAGCTAACAGGATGAGATCATCCGCAAAGAAGAGGTGTGGGATTTCTGGGCCTTTTAGACTAATTTTAATTGGAGTTCATCGGCAACAGTCGATCTCGTGGTTAATTAGCCTGGAGAACATCTCCGTGCATATGAAGAATATATAGGGTGACAGGGGGTCCCCTTGTCTAATTCCCCTGGTTGGTTCGAAGTATTCCGTTCTAGAGCCGTTAATAAGGATAGCTATTGAGGTAGTAGAGATACAGGACAAAATAAATCTTATAAGATCCGAGGGAAAATTAAGGAAAATTAGGAAAAATCGGACAAAAGACTATTCAATTTTATCGAAGACTTATTTCAAATTTATTTTTATCATTATTTTTGATTTTTTCCCTTTGGAGTTCCTGAAGTGATGCAGGACTTCATTGATGATTAGAGCGTTATCTGTCTGTAAACCTTTCTTGTTCATTTAGCAAATAGCGAATATCAAGTATGGCATTTCATTATTTTTTTCTCTATCTTCTGGACTTACCTTCAAGGACAAAATGCATTTTAAAAAGCATCTGATGGTGTTAGCTAATTAAAAAGTTTGTATTTTGATCAAAGGCCAATAAAAAAATTTGTGGAGGCCATAATATGTGAAAAAAATGATTTTGTATCTTCTAGAAGAAAATAACAAAAAGTCACTACGTGCCATTGAAAGAATTGGTAGGTTAGAAATATTATTATTCTAAGCAGCCAATATATAATACTGTAGGTGCAGGTTGACACTCAAAGTTGTTTGTCTAAGTTAAAAATGATGATTTCATTTGACAAAGACAGAAACTACAAACAACTAACATTACCTTCTATTCAATTTTGCTAAGGTCGTGAATTTATATGATTAAATTGGCTCCATTTAGATTACAAATCTTTTTTTTTAATTTAAAAATATTAAAGTTTCTATCACATGATGTTTTTCGGTTATTTGGTGGTGACCTAATTGGTGTTATCTTGTTTTTGTTTACATAAGCAAAGTATTAATTATACAAAACTTCCATAAAATAAACTTCTATATATGCTATAGCCTATACATGCCATTCCGATTGAGTAAAAACTGATTGAAATAGTCTAAAAGAAACAAACAAAAGGACCTACACAAATAATAGACATTAATATCTTGAGCTTCTGCAGAATACATACGCTTCAGGGAGTGCTACACAAGTACTGTCATGGGCGGCTTTCCAGTCATGCCCCATGACCCCTTGGGCGCACCCCATAGCATCCAAGCCTCCCAATACCTAGCGCTACGGACGGCCCCGTGATCTTGACTGCACCAAGTGGCAAGCGTGCATGTGCCTCTGCCGCCCCATCGATATTCCTCGCCAGGGTCCAGCTGCAGGCAGATGCCAATAGCTCTGCGCGCGCCGATCGTGATGCCAAAGACACTACTGCTGACAAGGGACCTGTTTGTACTTAGCAAAAAGCTAAGTCCTTTTCATTGTAAATATAGAGTAGTTTTATTTCATGTACTTCAAGTCTAGTCTTGTAGCTTTATTCAAGTCCAGTCTTGTAGTAGTAGATTATTTTTTAAGCATTATTAGGGGGGTCAAGCAATAAAACTTTCTAGCAAGCAAACAATTTTCTGTACTAGTGTCTCTCCCCCTCGATACTGCGTTGCTTTTCTGTAATAGCTTTCATTAATGCAATTAAGCTTTCTTTCATTCCCAATTCTCATTTATGTTCTCTCAATTTCTCTTCACATTGGTTTTCCCGTGCGACACTGGCAATCTAGTCTAGCGTACAAAGGGGACCTCAATTGGCGGATAGTAACTACACTGACATCAGTTGCTTAGCCTTACATCGCCTTTCCAAGGAATCTCAGGAAGGCATCGCGTAACAGTTGGTATCAGAGCCAAGGCTCGACATAGGATGAGGGAACGCATTGCAATTACCACAATTTCTGACCATGGTGAATCATGGGGACCGCATTGCGGCCTTTGAACCGACAGTTGATGGATTATGGCCCATCGTGGATACGGCGCCTGAACTGAGAACCAGCCTAGGGAAAAGGTTGGACGACCTAGACCGCAGGTTCCTCCAGGCCGAAGTTGACATAGAAAACATCAATCGCGACTTCGAGGGAGAACAACAAATGGCCGCCACAGAGGCAACCAAAATTTTTGGCAAATTCGAGGAACTCTAACAGGATCGAGCCGAGGATTTAGTTTACTGGGCACAAGAGGAAGACAGGATGACGGCCATACAACAAACTATTGATGACTTAACAGACAAGCTCAATATTGTCAATGCTGCTTTAAAGGGCCTGCTTCGAGGCGGTGGAAACCAAATCTAGGGCGCTGCGAACCCCACTTGCGCGACACAAAAATTGAAAATTCTTGAGCCAAAGCCATACAGGTGGAGCTAGGAATGCCAAGGAAGTGGAGAACTTCATCTTTGATGTCGAACAATATTTCGATTTTATTGGGGGCCTAGAAGAAGCTAAGAAGATAGCAATTGCTGCCATGTATCTTCAGGATGATGCTAAACTCTGATGGCAGGTGAAGCACAAAGCCATTAGGGCCAGTGAAGATGCTCTCGAGACATGGGCAGAACAAAAGGCAGCCATATGCCTACAGTTCTTCCCTTTGAATACAATGCAAGGAGAAAGCTACGGGAACTCTACCAGACCAAATCAGCGAGGAACTACGTGCGGGAATTCTCCGTGCTCATGCCTAGCATACACGACATGGGGGACAAAGACAAGATCTTCACTTTCCAGGAAGGGTTGAAACCTTATGGCCATACGAAGCTACAAAAACAAAAGGTAGATACCTTCCCCGAGGCGATCCAGGCAGTTGAATTCCTTGGGGACTGTCAAATGGAAGCTTGAAAGAACAGGCCGCAGCCGCCTGCCCGAGCGGGATTCAAAGGAGGTCATCCTAACAATGGTGTCCCTAGCAAAAATGGGGGAGATCGGAGCTCAACTAAGTCTAAGACTCATTCCTCAGGTAGCAACATTGCTACGTCAAACAACAATGGCTGGGTTGAGAAAGCCTCATTCAGGATGCCATCATTGCGGCGGACCACATTGGATTAATGAGTGCCCACATGCACAGATGAACGTCCATCAGGCTTGTGATCATGGGACTGATGGCGACTTAGATGATGCGGACTAGAATGAACCAGTAGGTGCCTTCAATGCAATTGTTAGCTCCTTTTATCAGGCATTAGCGGAGACCAGTGCTGGTATCCGTAAGAAGAAGAACCCATGTCCAGTCACCAAGAAAGGGAAAAAGAAAGCGGATGAGGAACCTCCTCTTAAACAAGAGAGGACCTTAATTTTCCTTGAGATGAAGGTGAATGGCAAGCCCATTCGGGCTATGATAGACGTGGGTGCTACCCATAACTACTTAGCCTCAACTCAGGTGGAGCGCCTTGGTCTAGTTGTAGGGAAAGGTAGAGGTAGTGTCAAAGCTACCGACTTACCTCCCCAGCCAGTGGGAGGTACCGGTGAAGCTTGGCTTTTACGAAGTAAAATTCAACCTATGAGTAGTGTTCATAGATGACTTCGAGTTGATAGTTGGGTTGGAATTCCTAAGTCAAACCAACACCATGCCTGTACCATTCGCAAACATGCTACTGATGACGAGAACCAATAGGGCCAAGCCCTGCATTATCCCGTGCATGCCCATGAATATGTCCGTTAAGAACATCTCGGCCTTGTAGGGGGGGGAAAAAGAAATGAACCTACATTCTTGGCAAATCTTTGCATTAAATATATAGAACGCTCCTCGGGTCTCATTCCTGAACCTGAGAAAGAGTTAGTACTAGAGTTTGAAGATGTCATGCCACAAGACATTCAAAAGTGGATGCCACCTAGGCGCACTGTGGACCATGAAATTGAATTGGTTCCAGGCGTGAAGCCACTTTCCCGGGCGCCTTACAGAATGTCATAATCAAAATTCATCGAGCTTTGGAGAAAATTGATGGAAATGCTTGATATAGGGATCATTGTACCCTCCAAATCCCCATATGGGTCCCCTGTTCTGTTCCAAAAGAAATATGATGGCAGCCTACGACTCTGTATGGATTATCGAGCTCTAAGCAAAATTACCGTGAAGAAAAAGTACCCTATTCCTCTAATGGCAGGCTTGTTCGATAGAATGGGTGGTGCGACGGTGTTCACCAAGATAGACCTCAAGACAGGTTATTGGCAAGTTCAAACCGCAGATGGTTGATGAACACAAGATGACCTGTGTGACAAGATATGGGTCGTACGATTTCCTGGTCATGCCGTTCGGCTTGACTAACGCCCCAACTACATTTTGAACTATGATGAACCAACTCTTCCAAGATTACATTGATGAAAATTGTGGTGGTCTACTTGGATGATATTGTGGTATATAGTCAAATAGTGGAAGACCACCTAGTGCACTTGAGGAAGGTCCTAGCCCGTTTGCAGGAGCATGAACTTTATGAGAATCTATCCAAGTGCTCCTTTGCTCAGAAGTAAATTGACTTCCTCGAACATGTCATCGAGGAAGGACGGATCAAGATGGACCAACATAAGATTCAGGCCATTACAGATTGGCTACCGCATTAGGATGTCCACACCGTAAGGGTGTTCCCTGGCCTATGAAACTTATACTGACGGTTTTTGAAGAACTACTCCCTTATCGCAGTGACATTGATAGAACTTCTCAAGAAGGTCACACCCTAAGATTGGGGACCAAGGAGAGAAGAGGCCTTCAACGTATTAAAGAGGCTATGTCTAGTAGCTCCGTCTTGGCCCTCCCTGATTTGGCCAAGCCATTCAAGGTACAAATGGATGCATCTGACTATGCCCTCAGCGGAGTCTTGCTACAAGAAGGTCACTCTATAGCGTACGAGAGCCAGAAGCTGAAGGATGCAAAGCGGCACTACACCACCCATAAGAAAAAATTATTGGCTGTCGTCCACTATTTGTGCCTTTGAAGGCATTATCTATTGGGGACCCCGTTTTTGGTCAAGACAGACAACACAACTGTCAGCCATTTTATGACCCAGTTGAGCTGAATGGTCGACATGGCAGGTGGCAGGAAATCCTACCTGAATTCTTCTTCAACCTGGAGTATCGCAGTGGAAAGACCAATCATGTTGCTGATGCGCTCAATCTGAGAGCTGATCTAGCATTGATGAGCCTATTCTCCACCCTAAGGGGGAGTGAAGTGGCCACCTCCACCAAGGACCAGATATAAGATCTACTCATCAAGGATCCTATTGCTCAATATTTGGTTGATTTGGTAGGACAAGTCAAGGCTCAACAGTTCTACATGGAAGATGGTTTTCTGGAGGTGAAAGGGAACTGGCTTTATGTTCCAAAAGGAGGAGATCGGCAGATGACTCTTCTAGCAGAATGTCATGACACTATGTGGGCCGTCCATCCCGATAAAGAATGCACCAAGGCGTTAATTCGTCATGCCTATTATTGCCTAAAATGGTGGATATTGCTCAATATGTGAAGATTGTCTAGTATGCCAGAAAGACAAGCCGTACGGTTTGGCACAAGCGGGACTCTTGGAACCACTAGATGTCCCAAAGAGACCTTGGAAAAGTATTTCCCTGGATTTTATCACCGGATTACCCAAGGTCGGAGATCTCACAACTATCTTGGTTGTGGTGGATCAGTTTTCCAAGTACGCTACCTTTATTGCAGCCCCACAATATATCAGCAGAAGATACAACTCGACTCTTCTTCTCTCATGTCGTCAAATATTGGGGCCTGCCCAAAGACTCTATTATTGATCGCGACTCACGCTTTACTAGCAACTTTTGGACCCAACTCTTTAAGTGCCTTGGGTTAAAAATGAGTCATAACTCATGTTTTCATCCGTAATCTGATGGCCAGACGGAGCAATTTAATGGTATGTTGGAGGAATATCTCTGCCACTTTGTAACCGGATTGCAGAAGAATTGGGTGAAGCTTCTTGATGCTGCTCAACTGTGTTTCAATTCACAAAAGAGGTCTAGTATAAACAAAAGCACTTTTGAAATTGTTATAGGACAACAACTGCTACTCCTACACACTGTGGATGCACCAAACATGTCATGAATCAGATTCTCCACCATCGGGAGTTGTGCTGGCGCCTATTAACGGAGCTAGGCCAGCCGAACTTTAAACATTTTCTAATAACTTCTCAACAGTATAAACATATGAAAGCAATTAAATAAAATCAGAATACTTTAAGTTTATATAACTGAAATCGAAATGCGGAAGTTTAAAACAAAATCTCTACTCAGAGTTTGGTGTCATTAGCTCACAGATTGCTAAAGAGTACTACAATAAAGTCTAAATAGAAAATACATAGTGTCTATTTCTGTACAATGAAAACAAACTAAAACATGGAAATGGACTCCGGCCCGCCAATGCCAGCTAGGCTATCTCGTAAGCCCCTGGACAGAAGACAGATCCTGATAAATATGCTACTATTGTGGTCCAAAAGCTACTCCGGTACCATAATCTGTGCAAAACGCACAGAATCGTAGCATCAGCACAACCGACTCCATGTGCTGGTAAGTGCCTGGCCTAACCCTGGCGAGGTAGGTGACGAGGCTAGGACCAGACCCTAGATAAACCTGTGCAGCTCATATATATATATATATACAATGGAAAGAAATACAGGAAGTAACAACCAATAACCAGAAGGGGAAACATTTTAGGGGTGAACAACAGTTACAATTAAGAGAAAACACAATAATGAAGAAGCAGCCAAGAATATATAGCCAATCAAGAAACAATTATTCCAAACATAACATGTTTGATGCAGCAACTGTTGTGGCGTAAAACCCGATCATCAAATACAACTATTGTGCGTGCAACCCGACCCTCAATATTATTCAACATTGTTGTAGAGTGAAACACGACCCTCAATATCATTGTTGCGGAGAGCAACCCGATCCGTGTGAACATTATTCATGCTTATCGCGGCGAGCAACCCGATCCATATCATTTAACATTGTTGCGGCGTGCAACCCGACCCTCCGATATCATACTCTTTTATCCAAACAACAGTCTCAACTACGAAACAAGAGAAGAATAACCAGGGAATAAATCCCGGAAAGAAAACATAACAACATAACTAAATCCCGGCAAGGGAGTAAATCAAAAGTACCAATAAAACCTCCCGACAAGGGGGCAACAACAATAACCTTCACCTCCCGGCAAGGGAGATGATCACATCCCTTTCTATTTCTTTCATTTCTTATTCATTAGTTATTTTATCGTTTGAGCCAGCGCTCCCAAGGTTTTAAAGTTCATAATTATTTGTCATACTCTTTACATTAGATAAAGATCAACGATTGCACATGGAAGAGTTACAACAATATCAGAATAAGTATAAGTAAGGACCCACGGTCATGTTTGATACTAGTGTATAGATACTCGTCACCATGCCTATACACCATACTCCACATTTAGCAATTAGCAAATAATATAGTAATCCTAATCCCTCAAGCTAATGTTAGAAGAAGCACTTACCTCGAAGGCTTCAAATTCAACTCAAGCCTCTAGTATAGCTTTACTCCTTGGTTCCACCACAAAACCGCTCGAATATAGCCACAAATTATTTGAATGCATTAATAAATATTATTGGAACTAACCCCAATGCATAAAAATAGTTTTTACAAGGTTTTGTTTTTCAAAAAGTTCAAAAATTCTCCCCCGGGCCCACATGGTCTAAACTTGGGGTTCGGACCAAAACCCGATTTCCATTCCTCTATGAATCCAAATATATGCTTAGTGTTGAAATCGAACCTCAAATTGAGGTCCAATTCCCCAAATTTAAGAAACCTAAGTTCTAACCAAAACCCCCAATTCCTATTTATGAAACTTTTTGATTAAAGTTGAAATCATGTTAAAAGATTTTAAGGAATAAAGAAATTGAGTTATAAATCGCTGACCGATCGTTTTGGAGAAGAAAGGTTGTTCGGAAAATTGCCTCTTATGTTTTGGGTACTTTTGAAAAGTGAAAAATGACGGAAAATACCGAGTTTATAGACTTTACTGGGAGCTGGCACAGATCGCACAGAACGTACCACGGCCGCGTCGAGGGAGGGGAGAAGTGGGTTCTCTGAACCAATCCAGCAGGGACCGCACTGATATGGTGCGCGGTCATGCTGGTCGACCTGAAACTACTGGCCCGCTGAACTCCACCACGCGGACCGCACAGAAAACAATCGCAGGCACGCGACTGCCAGCACGGACCGTGCGGAAATTACCGCGGCCTCGCTAGGGCCTGCAACACATGAACCTGCTATTTTATTGTATATGACCTCTTGGGCCCCACTCAAAACTCACCCGATCCCTCGGGGCTCCAAACCAACCATACCCAAAGTCTTGTAAACACCTTACTGACTTACTTGTGCGATCAAATCGCCAAAATAATATCATAATCAGTGAGTCAAGCCTAAAAAATCATCATTTTCATTTCAACCTTCTCAAACTTCTAACTTTAGATATTTTGGTCCGAAACACGTCAAACGACATCTGATTGTGACCAAACTTCATAGAAAGTGCTTAAAATATATTTAAGACCTATACAAGGTGCCAGAATTAGAACACATGACCGATACTTATGTTCTATAACTCATTTTCATTTCAAATTTTCGTATCATTTTCAGAGAAACAATTTCTTTCAAAAATGCTTTACTCAGGCTCGGGACCTCGGATTTCGATTCAGGGAATACGCCCGAGTCCCATATTTTCTTACGGACCCTCCAGGACCGTCACAGTATGGGTCCGGGTTTGTTAAATGTTGACCAAAGTCAACTTTAATAATATTAATATCAAAATTATTCAAAGCTTTCATAGAATTCACATATCTTGACACAAAAGCTTTGGGACCACACGTCCGGACTACGCACACAATTGAGGGAGCTAAAACAAAGAGGTTTTTAAGGCCTCGAAAGCACAAAAAAGGGAAGAATTCCAGTGATGACCCTTTGGGTCGTCACATTCTCCACCTCTAAAATAACCGTTCGTCCTCGAACGGACAATAGAAAGAAGTACCTGAGTTGGGCAATAAATAGGGATAACGGCTCCGCATATCATACTCGGATTCCCCGGTCGATGCCTTAGGAGGCTGACCTTTCCATTGAACACACAGTGAAGGAAAACTCTTCGACCTCAACTGCTGAACCTGCCGGTCTAAAATAGCCACCGACTCCTCCTCAAAAGACAGCTCCTTGTCCAATTGGACAGTGCTTAAATCTAACATGTCAGATGGATCGCCGTGATACCTCCGAAGTATGGATACATGAAAAATTAGATGCGCGGCTGACAAGCTAGGCGGCAAGGCAAGTTTATAAGCCACCTCTCCCACATGCCCGAGAATCCCAAATGGACTGATGAATCTAGGGATATGCTTTCCCATTCTCCCAAATCACATCACGCCCTTCATAGGCGACACTCGGAGCAACACTCGCTCACCAACCATGAAAGCAATATCTCGGACCTTGTAGTCTGCATAACTTTCTGCCTAGACTGAGCTATCCGAAGCCTGTCCTGAATGATCTTGACCTTATCCAAGGCCTCCTGGACTAGATCGGTACCCAATAACTGAGCCTCTCCCAGCTCAAACCATCCTATTGGAGACCGACACTGCCTACCATACAATACCTCATATGGAGCCATTTGAATGCTCGACTGGTCCCACGAGTCTCAGAAATCAAAGATACAAGATCGAAGCATATCCTCCAATATCTGAATCGTCTGCTCGGACTGGACATCCATCTGAGGATGGAATGCTGTGCTTAATGCACCATGGGTGCCCAACTATTATTGGACTGCTCTCCAAAAGAGCGAGGTAAACTGCGTACCCTAGTCTGAAATGATAGATATCGGCAGCATGAAGGCGTACAATCTCTATGATATAGAGCTCGGTTAACCTCTCTGAAGAATAAGTGGATGCAAAGGAATAAAATACGCCGGCTTGATTAGCCTGTTAACAATGACCCATATAGCATAAAACTTATTTCGGGTCATCGGAAGTCCAGTAAAAAAATCCATAGTAATCCTCTCCACTTTACACTCGAGAAGTTCAATCCTCTAAAATAACCCACCTGGCCTCTAATACTCGTACTTAACCTGCTGACAGTTGAAACATCGAGCAACATATGCAACTATATCCTTCTTCATCCTACGCCACTGATAATGCCACCTCAGATCCTGATACATCTTCGCAGCGCCCGGATGAATAGAATACCGAGAACTATGGGCATCCTTAAGATCAACCCCCGAATACCATCAACATTGGGCACAAAAAAAATTGCCCCTACAATCTCCATACACCATCATCTCCTAAGGTCACCTTCCTGGCACCTCCACGCTCTACCTTGTCTCTAAGGACACACAAATGGGGATCATCAAACTGCCATGCACGGATACGCTCCAACAACGACGATCGAGCGCCCGTGCAAGCTAACACCCTACTAAGCTCAGAAATATCCAACCACACAAATCGTTGGCTAAGGCCTGAACGTCCAAAGTAAGCGGTCTCTAGACGATCGGAATATAAGCAAGACTACTGATGCTGGCGGACTTCCTACGCAAAGCATCGGCCACCACATTGGCCTTCCCCCGGGTGGTATAAGATAGAAACATCATACTCTTTCAACAATCCCAACCACCTCCTCTGCCTCAAATTCAACTCCTTTTGCTTGAACAAGTATTGGAGGCTCTTGTTATCTGTGTACACCTCATACATCATACAATATAGATAGTGCCTCCAAATCTTCAAGGCATGAATGATGGATGCCAACTCTAGATTATGGAATGGATAATTCTTCTCGTGGATCTTCAACTGCCTCGAAGCATATGCTATGTGTTGATACTCAAAATATTTCTAAAATAGCATGTAGATGTATATATAAGCATCCACAATGGTCTTGGTATTTTTCTAAATTTTTTCAAGGATTTTAAAATCAATTTACGACTTATTTTAAAATATAAAATACAATATTTAGTCCCAAATATTGTTATTTTGATAAGTAATCTATTTTATTCTCTCATTTACATAAAAATATAATTAATATAATTTTACAGAATTTTACAAGGTCATTATGTATTTCTAAATTAAAATTGCATTAGAATGCAATTTTAGCTAATTTCTCGATTGAATAAGTATTTAATTACAAAATCATTCTCAATATTTTTAATTAATACCTATATATATTTTATTAACTCAGTATTATAATTGGATTTTTATAATGACATTTACTATTTTTATAAAATTAAATTTGGGAAAAATGGCTATGTAATTCATAGCCCTAGTTATTTCAATTTTAGCCCAAATTCCACCCCAAAATTAACCCCCCTAATTACATGACCCAATTTGAATTTACACGACCCAAACCCGACTAAACTAACCCGCCCCATCTTTCCTTTTAATCGTGGCCGTTGATCACACAGATCAACAGTTCACATCAAACCTACCGTAATCAAACCCCCAAATACCCCCTAACCCTAATCACTTTGAAAACCCAGTCGCCCTTGTATCCCTAAATTCTCTCTAGCCCTTCTGAACCCTAGTCTGTTCCGGCTCCATTTCACCGGCGTCTATGTCCGTTCAAGCCCCAAAACATCTATATCCACCACTCCTCACCTCTCATGGCTCTTGGATTCAAAGATCGGAACCCTATCTTGAAGGTTATCGGACCAGAGGCCCTGCGATTTGAGTTCTATAGCCGTGTCCGGCCTTTCTCAGGCAAGCTTTGAGGCTATGAGTGCATTGCTGGCTCAGACTGGTCTGTTCCATGCTTTCTCGCTATCTAGAGATCTTTCTATGAAACTCTAATTTTTGAGGTTTTCTCTGTGTTTATCTTTACGATGTTCTCTAAATCCTAGTTATTCTCTAAAAATTTTAAAATATTTCTCACTTTTTCTTCGCCTATTTTTTGTTTTCAAACTGTCGTCTTCTTAAAATTTAGGGTTTCTCTGATTTCTCTGATTTCTTTGATTTCTTCGCTTTATCTGCTCTACTGTGTGATCTCCTCTAGTTCTTACTGTGATTTTGAGTACTTTCTAATATGGCTCTGAGGCATTTTTTACTTTACTGGGTTATTTTCTAGGGTTTCGAGTTAATATGTTCTTTGCTCTTCAATATGCGGTTCTGATTTTGTTCATCTTCATCTATGTTCTTCATTATGCTCTATATATGATGGAAACCATAAGTTTAAAGGGTTATATGCTTCTCTTTGCGTGATTACTTGCTTCATGTTAAACCCTAGCCGCCTCTAATTTTTTCTTATGTGTTTCTGCTACATGATTTGTTCTATAATTCCAGTTTGCATGTGCGAATCTATTCATCTCTTTATATAGTCACATTCTCCCCCCTTTTCTGAATAACCCTAATTTGGGAAAATTGATTTCGTACAGCTTGTTTGATTCTCTAATTGGCACCTGCTTTCTGACCACATTCAAAATAAGCTAGTATCTCAATTCCTTGATTTTCTAGGTGATTAACTTGCCCTATGTGTTTACCCGTGTGAATTTCAAAACTCTTTACACATATTTGCCCTATATTTCGTGATTGGTGCTTGATTTTCTTTCCAAAAATAAACTGAGGTTTATTTACCTCAAGCCCGATTCCTTAATTGAAGGGAACTTTTTCCCTAATTGGTTGTAATTGATACTGATGGATATTTTCTTGCCTTAGTGCTGCTTATTTTTCAAACTATAAATAGCCTTCACCTTTTTCACTTAGACACACACAGAGATACATGAACTACTCTAAGTTTACTCACTAAAAACTCTCTCTTCATATGTTCTTCTCTGTTACTTGCTCTATTGCTTGAGTTATCCGGCTGAAAGCCAAGGCTAATTATAGCGGTCCATCTACCTTGCTTGCTTTGTTATTCAAGTTTGCAACTAGTAGGCTATTAATTTATATTATCAACCTCCAAACTACTTGTTTACTTAACCCTTTTCCTTTGCCTGTTTATGTTCAGTTAAGTTATTGCATTCTCCCCCTTTCCCTTGTCTATTTATGATTTCAGTTGAAGTTCAGCATGTTTAACCCCTTTTTTACCCTTTCTCTTGTTTGTTTATTGTTCATTAGTTTGTTTAAGTTCCTGTACATCCCTTTCCCCTCAATCCCTTTTAATTTAGTCCTATTCTTTCAAGTATTCTTATGTGATTCCCCCTTTCCTTAACCCCTGTTTGCATATGAGTGTGTTTTGGACTAGGGTGACACCTCATTGCCACTCCTAGTTTAGAACTAAGGTTGTTATCAGCCTATACTCAAAGTAATCCCATTCCCTATCCCCCATTCTATGTGTTTGAGCCTTGACAAAGGCCTGTTGGTGTCCTAATCACCATACAGGCCCTAGTCTGACTTGTTTGCAAGTCTGCTCTTGCCTGTTGAACCATGTAAGAGGTTAGGGGTGTGCCAGTCTCACTTCATGGCTTGCATTGGTCTTTCTCGAATTCCTCACTTTTACACTTATTCCTAGTTCTATAAGCCCTACCCCCCTTTGGTAAGCCATGCTTAGGGACCCTGGAGTCTTCTCTGAACTTGGATGCCTTTGGGCTGGTAAGTCCACACTTGCACTACTCTAATTTCTTTGGGTGTAAGCATTGCCTTGGTTTCCTTGAAAACCTTTTGGAACTTTGTAACACTTTAAAGAGAAAGCTTCGGATTTGGGAGCCTGGATTTGGTGAAAGGAATATGTTGGACATTAAAGCTACTTTGAGCTTCTTCGTGCCTGTTGTAATTGTTGATGTATTCAGCCTATTTCCTTTAACGTTTTTCTGTTAATATTTTGTAAATAAATTTGTATAAAAGAACTCGGGGATTTAGTGAAAGGACATAAGGTAGGGGTTTACTTTATTGCATCAATTAATGGTAGAAATCATTCCTATAGGTCTATTTTACCACAAGATCATATAAATACCATGTCTATAAGGCTTTACATTATTGCATTAATATCATATAGATACCATGTCTATAAGGTTTTACATTATTGCACAATATTATATAGATACTATGTCTATAAGGCTTTTCATTATTGGATCAATCTCATGATAGAAACCATGACAATAGGGCTTGCATTATCACATCTCATATAGAAACCATGCCTATAAGTTTAATGTCATATCTCATATAGAAACCATGCTTATAAGTTTTCAACATTGCATCTCGCCTAGAAAGACATTCCTATAGGAACTGTATAAAATGCTAGGCAAACACCAGGTCGACTAAAACTTGTAAAGCAGTAACAAAAAGGGACAGTGTGAATGTATAAGGTCCAAACTCGCTCAGTGCTTAAAATGTTTCAGTGCAGTTGCCCCAAATCTGTTTACTTTTAAACGGGCCCAGGTCTGCCCTTTTACGCTACTCTACTAAGTCTGCAGTTTTGAACTATTTTGTCTGCCTAAGTTTAATACTTTGAGGTACTTTTGAAAAATTTCTGCTTGTATCCTTTTTACTCAAACAGTCTGGCTAAATTGTAAGCCATTTCTAAACCTTGCTGCAACTTCAACTCTGTTTTCACCAGACCTATGTCTGAAACTAAGGTTCTCTAAGATTAACTGATTTTCAAAAAAAAAATGTCAATTCCTAGAACAGACCCGAGGATCTCGAAGTAGATTTTCTATCCAACTTTTATGTGTTAAACTAATCTGTCTGCTCTTCTAATCTCTTTTAAAGACCATATCAGTATTTGAAGTCATGCTAAACTAGTTGCTGTTATGTTATGGGGTTTTATCTGAGCCTTTGACTGTCTTATTTGCATAACTCTTATGTGCTATTTGTTTTGCTTGTCGTTATAGTATTTTTACCTTTGAAAACTCCATATATATCTTATCCCTCTCTCCCACCTCTTAGGATTAGAAGTCTTAATACCCCAGGACTAACATGCTGGGATGGGTATTAGCATGCAATAAGTAAATGATACCAACACGTTTAAATACCTTAATGGGGCATGAAGGGCAGAATATGGAGATGATGACCGGTGCGCTAATACCACATGCGACCCCTCTTTGAGGAGTGTGTGCGGGGTATTGCACCGATATGATCCATATTATAGTCAAACCTAGGACCCCATTTTCTTTTCTTGCATTATTTAAACGTTTTCCTAACGTAATGCTTTCTTTTCAAATCCATTCTATCATCTACTTTATTTAACTTATGCCTTTCCCTTTTCAAAATTCCTAAGTTGTCCAAATGTTTATATGTGAATCTTATCTGTCTACTTGCTTCATCTCTTCATAAAGTCACATTAGCATGGCCGGGGACAACACTAGTGGATCTTGAGAGGTGCCTAACACCTTCCCATCGAGATAATCTCAAGCCCTTACCCGAACTCTGGTTTTCTTTCAAAATACTCCTCTCATCTTTAAAAGTGGCCTAATGCACTATAATCATTAGGTGGAGACTCTTCAAATTCCATAATCCAATTCCAAAACGGGAATGAAAGTTGTTTTGCCCATAATGTCGTAAAACCCGATTTCACTTTTTGAAAAAGGGGGCGTCGACAGCATGGCAACTCTGTTGGGGAATTTTTTTTGGCTTTTACCATTACGTATTTTGTGAATTTATTGCTTTCTTTAATACCTTTATTTATTGCTTTAATCATTTCTTCATAATTACTAACTTGTTTCTTCATGTCTTCCTTTTTTCAACGGTTTAACTACTTTACTGCGTTTACGTTATTTGAATTCCGCCTTAAATTTGAGCATCCATTGTAATCATTATTGTACGAACGTGAAAATGCATGTACTTATTTCATTGTTGTAATTGCATCCTTCAACATCATTTTCCACTCGTGCCAAAAAAATCTCATTGCAACGTTTATAATGAGTGGTTGCACTCTTCCAATATTATAAACCCCCTAATTTTGGCAAAGGCGTATTTGCGGTAAAACCAGTCAATCAACGGTGTGGTCAACGGTTCCGTGCCTTTCCCTCTTGAGTTGCCCGCTCAAGGGTACCCTGTCTAGCACCTCAAAAGTAGAAACCTTACTCTGTTTAACTGCTCATACATCATGGTCAAACTAGCAAAGTCAGTTATGTCATCCGCATAATGACTCATTAAGATAGCCTAAACAAAAAGCCCATCAGGTTTCCCTGAAACCCAAACGGACGCCTTCACGTTATGTGCATTTATTTGGAGAACTAAATACCATATTTCTAATTATTGATTTAAATAGTCGAGTCTGGTGGGGTTAGGGACTAACAATCTATCTTGCAAGAAATGAGGCACGAGGTCCCTAGATTCGGTATGGTATCAAACATTCACCCAAAGTTACTAAGCTGGTGGAAGGATTTGCATGGTAGTGATAGAATTGTTGTTCCCAAGAACTTAGGGAATCTTCATTCACTCTTGGAATTTAGGCCAGACAATATGATTGTGGAAGCTGCCAGTCTGTTTTGGGATAGTAAATGGTCGGTTTTCTATTTCGAGGATATTGAAACGACTCCGGTGCTGGAAGAGATTGGGGTCTAGCCGGGATTACCTGGAATAGTCCGGGTCTGCTTATGCGGGAAAATCGCAAAGGTAGAGGGTTTCTGAAAATTATGGGGCTCAAGAAGACATAACAAATCCTACCGCACTCATATGGACGAATTAGCCCTCACCTCTCTGGGGCACATACATAGGAGGGCCTTTGTAATCATGTTCTGTTTCCTAGGCATGATAGTGTTTCCAATGAAGAAGGCTAGGATCCAAACAAGGCTAGCCATGGTAACCAAAGCTGTAATGGAAGGTATCGACGGGTAGACATTCAGCATAGCGCCCATGATCCTCACCGAACTGTACCGGGCTATAGAGCAGTGCCAACAAGGGGCACCACACTTCGAAGGGTGCAATTTGCTACTACAACTCTGGCTCAACATCTTTAGAAGGGAGATTATAGACAGGAGATCATACGCCGAGACTAGGATGACCATATTGCTTTCCATCATCCAAAGCGAATGCACTTCGGGCCAGATATGTTCGCTTATCCGGAAGACGCCAGCGGATGGGTAGAACTATTGGAAAATCTGAAGGAAGAGCATGTACAATGGATGTACGAGTGGTTTCCAACTAGATATTTTATCATTCGGTCTAGGGATGAGCCATTCCTTGTGCTCATTGGCTTAAGAGGAACTTACCCTTATGTCCCTCTTCGAGTCATGAGGCAAGCGAGAAGAAATCAGATTAAACCAAGGGTTGAAAAGATGAGTCACTACAGGGCCGACTTCCAAGACGACGATAGCCCACATGTGTCAGGCTCAGCACATGTGGCACTCCAAGCTCATCTTGGAAAAAGAGTCTATGGAACCAGACAGGTATCGGGCTTGGTGCGCGCCACTTTATCCGGGATGGTTAGAAGATGATCATAATGGCTTGGAAAAGCCGGGTTTTGGCATGGTCACAAACTTATTGATGAGAAGACTGCAACGAAGGTCAAATACAATCAGCTATGCAAGCGGATTCGAGAGTGAGCATCGGGAAATACAAGAGGCCCAAGAGAAGCTAATCAATGAATGGAAGGACATGGATGTCCACGCAAACAAACGTCTAGGGTATTTGGAGCGAGGTTTAGTGGAGCTGGAAGGCAAGTTTCTAAAAAGGATCAACGGCTGTTAAGAAGCTGAAGTTAATGAAGGTGGGTACTTGGCTCGGGCTTACTTGTTGTTAGGACTGCGCGAGTTGATGCAGCTGTACAAGGGAGGCAAAGATATCAAATCTGGGGAAGGTCCTTCTGGGACCAAGTAGTTAGGATTTTACCGCTTTCTTGATGTAATAAGGCCACTGGCCATTAGTAACAATCTCTCTTTATTTCAGTTTGTTGTTGACTCGTTCTATTTTTCTCGATAAAATGAGGCACTTGGTGGTGTAAGTTCTCCAAATTCTATCTGTTGCTAGGCCTAACTCGGGCACAACGAGGCACCTAAATATGAAACGACTTATATTCCTGCAACAATGTGTTTAAATACGAGAATGTTTTCTTTCTCAGAATCCGCACTAACTTCTTACCTTTTGTTTTTCTTTTTTTGTTATTCCCCTCCCCAAAGGTTAGTTCGTGCGCTCTGGAACCATCAGCATACTCAACAAGATCTAAGGGTCCTCCTCCACCTCCTTCTCTGAATCCCCCCAGAAATAGGAACAAAGGAAAGATGGGAGATAATGAAGCAAGAAAGGAAATTGAAGGAACTTCCCAGGGTACCCCGATCACCAAAGAGACTGCTGCTCATTTGGAGCAAACTTTGTTAAGGTTTATAGATGAACTAGACCAGGTCCGGAGATTGGCAAGTTTGTCCATCTCCCTTGCTACTGCGGATGTCAATAATCAGGTCCCTACACCTTCGCAGAAGACCCCAATCCAGGTTCGCAACAACTCTCCACCGCTCATCCCTAAGCCCCAAAATGTTTCGAACCACCAAGATACCCCTATCTTTGTGGATATTGTGTCCTACTATACTTAGCCCATCTCAGATGTGTCGAATCAGATGCCAAGGATTCACTCATTCAGAACTTGGCTGCTGAACTAAAGAAACTCACTAGCAGGGTTCAAGGCGTGGAAGGTAACAAGGGCGTGAAAGGTCTAAATTATGAAGACCTTTGTGTTTAACCTGATTTCGAACTCCCGGAGGGGTAAAAACCTCCTAAGTTTGAAATGTTCGATGGTACAGGAGATACCAGCGTTTACCTCAGGATGTATTGTGACAAGTTAGTGGGAGTTGGTGCAGATGAAAAGATCCGAATGAAGCTGTTCATGAGAAGCTTGAAAGGTGATGCTTTATCTTAGTATATCAGCCAAGATGCGAAGAAATGGACAAGATGGGTGAACATGGCATCCGATTTCATGGATCGTTTTGGACTCAACACTGAGAATGTGCCAGACATATTCTATATCCAGAATTTGAAGAAGAAGAACAAATGAACATGTTTTTCATCCGTGCTCAGGATCCGCAGTACTACGAGAGATTGATGCTGATAGAGGGGCTGAAGTTCTCTAATATCATCAAACTGGGAGAAAGGATCGAAGAGGGCATCAAAATTGGTATGGTTACTAACCTTGAGGCACTGCAGGCCACCAAAAAATTACAATCTGGTGGTATATCAAATAAAAAGGATGTAAACTCCGTAATGGCTGCGCAGAGAAACCACTCTCCCATGAAATACGAACCCTACCCTCTAATTCCTCTCACATATCAACCCTCTCTAAATTACAAGGTACTTTCACCTACCTATCAAAATCTACCACCCGTCTACCAATCATCTCCATCACCAACATATCAACCTACCTCGCCAGGATATTCCCAATCTGCACCTGTATACCAAGCTTACAACTCCCAATGTCCTCACTATCCATCACTACTTACGCGATAAAACTTCCCATGACCTAGACCAAACCTTGACTACAAACTGCTCAGACAATATACCTTCTATTGCCGAACCCATTGACCAACTGTATGAGAAGCTCAAATCCGCTGGATATGATACACCCATCCCAACCATAATGCTTCCCAATGTATCAATCCAAATAAAACCTGCACATACCATTCGGGGATGAAGGGCCATACCATCGACGAGTGCCGCTCGTTGAAAGACAAAATTCAGACCTTTATTGACAAGAAGGTCATCATAGCTAAGGAGCCTGCTCCTAATATTCGTAACAACCCTCTACCGGACCATAAGGGTGGAGGCATCCACATGATTGAGGTTGAGGATGACTGGGACCCCAAAGGGTCAATCGGTTTGATATCTGAAGGAGATGAGCCCAAGAAGCCGGCGGTCACTCTTAATCCTATTGTTGTACAAATCCAGCCATCTGAGGGCGACGTGGTGAATATATCTGTACCATTTGAGTTCGAGACACCTCCTGCAAAGGTGCCAAAACCAATTGAGGTGGAGTTCGGGACTCCAAATGTGCCCGCACCGATTGAAGTTACTATGTTGCCTCCAAGGGTGCCCATTCTAGTCACCATGTTAGACATATCCCCATTTCACTCAAATGCCATACCTTGGGACTACACAGCCGAGTTGAGAAGGAATGGAAAAGCACGCACGGGTGAAGCAATTGCCGCGCAAGGTATGACTAGAACAGGCAGGGTGTACACACCAGAGCACCTAGCTGAGTCGAGCAAGCAGGCCTCTGGACGTCTTGTCGAAAACGGACCTGATGACCTCTGGAGGAAGATACAGGCTAAGGAATATTCAGTTGTTGAACAGCTAAACAAGACTCCGGCGCAGATTTCCATCTAGGCGTTGTTGTAGAGTTCTGAGGCACATAAGAACGCCTTGATGAAGATATTGAGCGAAGCTTATGTTCCCAGCAACATAATAGGAGGAGAGATGGCAAACATGGTAGGGCAGATATTGGAGAGTCACAAAATCACTTTCCACGAGGATGAATTACCACCTGAAGGGCTCGGACATAACAAAGCACTACACATCACTGTGCAATGTGAAGATCATTTCATCACCAGGATCTTAATCGACGGAGGTTCTAGCCTCAACATTTGTCCATTTATCACCCTCAAGAAGTTTGGCAAAGGATTACACAAGATAAAAGATGGGTCTATCAACGTTACGGATTTCGACGGTTCTCAGAAGTCCACCCTCGGGGAGATTAGCTTGTGTTTGCAAATGGGGCCTACTTTGGTTGATGTTGATTTCCAAGTCATCGCCGTACCATCGTCTTACAACATATTGCTGGGACGACCCTATATCTACGCCGCTGGGCTGTGGCATCGACCTTTGATCATGCTGTGAAATTTGAGTGGAACCATCATGAGGTAATCATCCATGGCGATATTGGCAACCCTATATACAGTCGTCAGACTATTCCGATGATCGGAGGCAGAAGAAGGATAGGCGGAGAATCATACCATCATATTGAGAGAGTCAACACAGTGGATTAAGACAAATGGTGGAGCAACAAGGCCGAAATCCTTCTGAATTAGAGTGGGTATGAATTGGGAAAAGGGCTTGGCAAGAATCTATAGGGCATCCAAACCTAACCAGTTGAAGAAACATGGTACTACATTCAGACTGGGATACAAGTACACTTGGGAAGAGTTCAAAGAATGGTCGCCACCATGGCGCGGCCCATATTATCCATTGGAATACCCCATACCTCATTTGGAGCAAACATTTCAGCCTCTACCGGTCAGAAGAAGACGAGGCTCTTGCGGCAATGAAGAACCTGTTTCTGGAGGAGGATATGGACTGTTGTGTGATTTTTGATGAGGAAGAGGAGGAAGGACCTTCCATTCAGGCTGTGAACCAAGGGGAGAACCTCACAAATTGGTCAATCAGGACCACCATCGCCTGGAAATCTTTGGGGTAGCAAGGCTGAACAAGCATCATGCGCCTTTGTTTTAGTTGTTTTCTTTACTTTCCGTATTGTCTTTACTTTCCAAAAGAGCTCCAATGTTTTGAACATCTATGAATTTAATCAAAAGCATTTTTTAGTTCATCAATATCTCGTTACTCATTACTTTCTCCACTATTTACTTTATTTTTCACACAACATTACTATTACGTATCTTGATGATGAACCGACAACTGTAACTTGCAACGAGGCTATGCAAAAAACGGACATACACTCGGAGGAAGATGATATACCAGAAGAGGTTGTCAGAGAGGCTGAGAATTTTGAGAATAGGCCTAAGTCCAACTTGGATGAAACCGAGGTCGTCAATTTGGGAGATATAGAGAATGTCAAAGAAACGCGCATCAGTATGCACTTATCACAGACGAAAAAAGAGGAATATATAGAGTTCTTTAGGGAATATGAGGATATATTTGCATGGTCTTACGACGATATGACTAGTCTCAGCACATCCATCGTCACCCACAAGTTGTCGACAGACCCTGCATGTCCTCCGGTAAAACTGAAGCTCAGAAAATTTCAAGCCAGATATGAGTTTAATAATCAAAGAGGAGGTCACCAAATAGCTCAAAGCCAGAGTTCTTCAAGTGGTAGAGTACCCAACCTGGTTAGCTAACATCGTGCCAGTACCGAAGAAGGATGGGAAAGTCGGAGTCTGTGTCGACTACCGGGATCTCAACCAGGCCAGTCCCAACGATGATTTCCCCTTGCCAAACATACACATTCAGATCAACAACTGCGCCAAGCATGAGTTGTAGTCATTCGTCGATTGCTTTATGGTGTACTATCAGATATGGTTGTGGATAAAGAATATGCAGAGAAAATGATGTTTGTCACGCCATGGGGAATGTATTGCTGCAGAAGGATGTCATTCAGATTGAAGAATGCAGGAGCTACTTATATGAGGGCCATGACTACCCTCTTTCATGACATGATACATAAGGAGATTGAAGTATATGCGGACGACGTCATCACCAAGTCCATGAAGGATGCAAATCACATGGAGGACCTCCGAAAGTTTTTCAATAGACAAAGGAGGTATAACTTGAAAATGAATCCCGCCAAGTGTGCATTTGGGGTCTCTGTGGGAAAGTTATTGGGTTTCATCGTGAGCCGCCGAGGAATAGAGCTGGATCCAACAAAAGGCAAATCTATTTAAGAGTTGCCACCGCCGAAGAACAAGAAAGAGGTAATGAGTTTCCTGGGGACACTCAACTATATCAGCTGGTTCATAGCTCAGTCTATTGCCATCTGCGAACCTATCTTCAAGATACTGAAGAAGGATGCCGCCACCAAATGGACCGATGAATGTCAAAAGGCTTTTGAGAGGATCAAGGAATACTTGTCTACGCCTCCAGTCCTGGTTCCTCCTGAGCCTAGGAGGCCTTTATTGCTCAATCTCACAGTTTTGGATGGAGCATTTGTTGTGTCTTGGGACAACATGATGAGATGGGGAGAAAGGAGCAAGCTATTTACTACCTCAGCAAGAAATTTACCCTGTACGAGGCTCGGTATTCCTTACTAGAACGCACATGTGGTACTTTGACCTGGGTAGCTAAGAAATTGAGTCATTATTTCTCTGCTTACACTAGCTACCTTATATCAAGTGTGGATCCACTAAAGTATATTTTTTAGAAGCCCTTGCCCACTGGCAAGCTCGCCATGTGGAAAATTTTGTTGAGTGAATTCGACATTGTCTATGTCACCCAGAAGGCAATTAAAGGGCAGGCTTTGGCAGATCATCTCACAGGAAATCCTGTAGGATGGGAGTTTGAACCATTGAAGACGTATTTTCCCCATGAGGAAGTAGCTTTCATAGGAGAAGATATTGCAAAATCTTATGAGTATTGGAGGATGTTTTTCGACAGAGCCGAAAATTTCAAAGGAGTTGGTATCAGAGCAGTCATGGTATCTGAAACCGGTCACATTACCCGGTATCCGCCAAACTCAGGTTCCCATGCACCAATAATATGGACGAGTACGAAGCCTAGATCTTAGGGCTTAAACTAGCTATTGATATGAACATTCAAGAGTTTCTAGTGATTGGAGATCAGGACCTACTCAACATCAGGTTCGAGAAGAATGGGCTACTAAGAATTCTAAGATACTCCCTTATCTTCATCACATATAGGAGTTGAGGAAGAGATTCAGAAAGACGGAATTCCATCATGTTCCAAGAATGCAGACTGAGTTTGCAGATGCACTTGCCACTTTATCATCCATGATTCAGCATCCAGATACAAACTTCATCGACCCTATCCAAATCAAGATTCATGATCAACCAGCATATTGTGCCGCATCGAGGAGGAAGCCGACGGAAAGCCCTAGTTCCATGACATCAAAGAGTACTAAACAAGAGGAGAATATCTGAAGCTTGCTAATGCTACCCAAACGCGCACGCTTCGAAGGTTATCCAACAATGTCTTACGTAAAGGAGGAATCGTGTATAGGGGAACTCCAAATTTGTGATTATTGAGATGTGTCGACGCAACAGAAGCAAACAAACTATTGGAGGAAGTGCACTCAGGGACCTGTGGACCGCACATAAACAGTTTTGTTCTAGCAAAGAAGATACTCCGAGCAGGATATTTCTGGATGACTATAGAGACGGACTGCATTCTGTATGTCCGAAAGTGTCACCGCTGTCAGATACATGCGAATATGATAAAGATACCTCTGAACGAGCTCATTCCGCCTAGGGAATGGATGTTAGTGGACCAATCGAGCCTGACGCATCAAACGGACACAAGTTCATCTTAGTGGTAATCGATTACTTCACTAAATAGGTTGAAGTAGCCTCATACAAAGTAGTAACCAAGAAACTCGTGGCAGACTTTGTCCGAGATCGTATTGTCTGTCAGTTCGGGATTCAAGAATCAATCATCACTGATAATGGTTCTAATCTCAATAGCGACTTGACGAGAGCAATGTGCGAAACTTTCAGGATCAGGCACAGAAATTCTACAGCTTATATAACTCAGATGAATGGAGCTGTGGAAGCAGCCAACAAGAACATCAAGAAAATATTAAGGAAAATGATCGAAAGGCACAAGCACTGGCATGAGAATTTGTCATTCGTTTTATTGGGTTATCGTAATACGGTTCCCACATAAACCCGGGGCAACTCCCTACATGTTGGTTTATGGTGCAGAGGCGGTCATTCTCGCCGAGGTAGAAATTCCATCCTTGAGAATCATATAAGAAGCGGAGCTAGATGATGCAGAATGGGTCAAGGGTCGCTACGAGCACTAAGCCCTTATAGATGGAAAGAGAATGAATGTGGTTTGCCACGGTCAGCTATACCAGAACAAAATGTCCAGAGCCTTAAACAAGAGAGTTCGACCAAGGAAGTTAACACCGGGACAGCTGGAGTTAAAGAAGATATTCCCACCTCAAGATGAAGTCAAAGGGAAATTCTCTCCCAACTGGCAAGGTCCATACATGGTTCACCGAGTACTAACTGCAGGATCCTTATTCTAGCAGAAATGGACGGAGAAGTTTGGCAAAAACCGATCAACTCACGTGCAGTGAAGAGATACTACATTTGATTGTATGCCTTTTTTTATGATGTAATTTGAACTAAGCCTGATCTGATTCCCGTTTATGAGGGGATACGTAGGCAGCCCAATGGGTTCGGTCACATCTTTAATAAAATTGCATTTTCCCCCCGCATTTGGAACTGGGGTAGAATTTTGAGGAGGACCCTAAAAATTTTGAAGTCAGTTTGTTTGTTTCTGCATCAGCATCAACCTAGTAAACTGGGGCGGAATATTGAGGAGGACCCTTAAAATTCCGGATCTAGCAAGGTTGCCATGCCTTGAACCACGTTGCAGTTGTGGCTAATCATAAATCAAAACTATCTTTTCTCTACTTATATATATATATATATATATATATGCATCATGATTGCCAAAATTTGCATAAAATCATTTGGATCACTATCGTTCAGCAACGCTACCCCAAATGGTACAAGACGCCACGAGCCGAGGGATGAGAACTAACCTCCCCCTTTATAGAACTCACGATTTTTCTTTGGATGCAGGAATTCAGAATACAAATAGGCTATGCATGTGCTTTACAAAACTGAAATTCCCGAAACCACTACTTACTTCGCAAAGGATTACTATCTACATTCAACACTTCCCCAGTAGTCATGATATCGCAATCATCTACCAGCTAAGAAAATCATCACCATCCTCTCCTTTATATTTCTGCACTGCATAAGGCTATTCTCTGCCTTCCGAAATTAAGCGCTACCTCCATCATGCATAACGCTATTTTCTACCTTTCGAGACCAAGCTATGTCTCCATCTGCCTTTCTGCATTTTGCATAAGGCTATTCTCTGTCTTTCGAGGTTAAGCCTTACCTCCATGCTGCATAAGGCTATCTTCTGCCTTTCAAGACTAAGCCCTGTCTCCATCTGCATTTCTCATAAGGCTATTCTCTTCCTTCCAAGGTTAAGATCTACCTCCATCTTACATAAAGCTATCTTCTGCCTTTCGAGACTAAGCCCTGTCTCCATCTGCATTTTGCATAAGGCTATTCTCTGCCTTCCGAGGTTAAACTCTACCTCGATCCTGCATAAGGCTATCTTCTGCCTTTTGAGACTAAGCTCTGTCTCCATTTTTGCATAAGGCTATTCTCTGCCTTCCGAGGTTAAGCTCTACCTCTTTTATTTTACATTCGGCTGAAAGATCGCCACCCTTGATATCGCCTCCGAACTATGACGCCTTTACATTCGGTTGAAAGATTGCCTCTCATTTATATAAAAATATAATTTACATGATTTTTACAGAATTTTACAAGGTCATTAGGTATTTCTAAATTAAAATTACATTAGATTGCAATTTTAGCCCATTTCCTGATTTAATAAGTATTTTAATTTCAAAATCATTCCCAATATTTTTAATTAATACCTATATATATTTATTAACTTAGTATTTGAATTGGATTTTTATAATGACATTTACTATTTTTATAAAATTAAATTTGGGAAAAATGGCTATTTAAATCATATCCTAAATTCCACCCCCAAATTAACCCCCCAATTACATGACCCAATTTAAATTTACCCGACCCAAACCCGCCTAATCTAACCCGCCCCATCTTTCCTTTTAATCGTGACCGTTGATCACACAGATCAACGGTCCACATCAAACCTACCATAATTAAACCCCCAAATACCCCCTAACCCTAATCACTTTGCAAACCCAGCCGCCCTTGTATCCCCAAATGCTCTCTAGCCCTTCTGAATCTAGTCTACTGCGGTTCCGTTTCACCGGCGGCTATGGTCGTTGAAGCCCCAAAACATCTATATCCACCACTCCTCACCTCTCATGGCTCTTGGATTCGAAGATCGAAACCCTATCTCGAAGGTTATCGGACCAGAGGCCCTCCGATTTAAGTTTTGTAGCCATGTCTGGCCTTAATCAGGAAAGCCTTGAGGCTATGAGTCCTTTGCTGACTCAGACCGGTCCGTTCCAGGCTTTCTCGCTATGTAGAGATCTTTCTTTTAAACCCTAATTTTCGAGGTTTTCTCTGTGTTTATCTTTACGATCTTCTCTAAATCCTAGTTATTCTCTAAAAATTTTAATATATTTCTCGCTTTTTCTTCGCCTATTTTTTGTTTCCAAACTCTCGTCTTCTTAAAATTTAGGGTATCGTTCATTTCTATGATTTCTTTGATTTCTTCGCTTTATCTGCTCTACTGTGTGTTCTCCTCTAGTTCTTACTGTGATTTTGAGTACTTTCTACTATGGATTTGAGGCATTTTTTACTTTACTAGGTTATTTTCTAGGGTTTCGAGTTAATATGTTCTTTGGTCTTCATTATGCTGTTCTGCTTCTGTTAATCTTCATCTATGTTCTTCATTTTGCTCTATATGTGGCAGAAACCCTAAGTTTAAAGGGTTTTATGCTTCTCTCTATGTGATTACTTGCTTCATTGTATACTCTAGCCGCCTCTAATTTCCTTCTTATGTGTTTCTGCTACATGGTTTGTTCTATAATTCCAGTTTGCATGTGCGAATCTATGCATCTCTTTATATAGTCATATTTTCCCCCTTTTCTGAATAACCCTAATTTGGGAAATTGATTTTGTATAGCTTGTTTGATTCTCTAATTGGGACCTGCTTTCTGACTAAATTCAAAATAAGCTAGTATCTCAATTCCTTGATTTTCTAGGTGATTAACTTTCCATATGTGTTTACCCGTGTGAATTTCACAACTCTTTACACGTATTTGCCCTATATTTCGTGATTGGTACTTCATTTTATTCTTAAAAATAAACTGAGGTTTATATTTACCTCAACCCTGGTTACTTAATTGAAGGGAACCTTTTCCCTAATTGTTTGTAATTTATACTGATGGATATTTTCTTGCCTTAGTGCTGCTTATTTTTCAAACTCTAAATAGGCTTCGCCTTTTCTCACTTAGACACACACAGAGATACAGGAACTACTCTAAGTTAACCACTGAAAACTCTCTCTTCTCTTCTGTTCTTCTCTGTTACTTGCTCTATTGCTTGAGTTAGCCGGCTGAAAGCCAAGGCAAACTATAGGGATCCATCTACATACTTGGTTCGTTAATCAATTTTGCAACTGGTAGGCTCTTATTTTATATTATATACCTCCAAACTACCTGTTTACTTAACCCTGTTCCTTTGCCTTTTTATGTTCGGTTAAGTTATTGCATGCTTAACCCCCTTTCCCTTGTCTATGATTTCAGTTTAAGTTCAGCATGCTTAACCCCCTTTTTACCCTTTCCCTTGTCTGTTTATTGTTCATTATTATGGTTTAATTTCCTGTACACCGCTTTCCCCTGAATCCCTTTAAATTAGTTCTGTTCTTTCAAGTATTCTTATCTGATTCCCCCTTCCCTTAACCCCTGTTTGCATATGAGTGTGTTTGGGACTAGGGTGGCACCTCATTGCCACTCCTAGTTTAGAACTAAGGTTGTTATCGGCCTATACTTAAAGTAATCCCATTCTTTATCCCCCATACTATGTGTTTGAGCCTTGACACAGGCCTGTTGGTGTCCTAATCACCATACAAGCCCTAGTCTGACTTGTTTGCAAGTCTGATCTTTCCCGTTGAACCATATAAGAGGTTAGGGGTGTGCCAGTCTCACTTCATGGCTAGGTATGACAACCTCTTGCATTGGTCTACCTCTAATTCCTCACTTTTACACTTATTACTAGTTCTCTAAGTCCTACCTCCATTTGGTGAGCCATGCTTATGGACCCTGGAGTCTCCTATGAACTTAAATGCCTTAGAATTGGTAATTCCACACTTGCACTACTCTAATTTCTTCGGGTGTAACCATTTCTTGGGTTTCCTTGAAAACCCTTTGGAACTTTGTAACACTTTAAAGAGAAATCCTCGGATTTGGGAGCCTGGATTTGGTGAAAGGCATATGTTGGACATTGAAGCTGCTTTGAGCTTCTTCGGCACTGTTGTAATTGTTGATGTATTCAGCTTATTTCATTTAACATTTTTCTTTCTTGATTTTGTACATAAATTTGTATAAAAGAACTCGGGATATAGTGAAAGGGAATATGGGAGGGGTTTACTCTCTTGCATCAATTAATGGTAGAAATCATGCCTATGGGTCTACTTTACCACAAAATCATATAGATACCATGTCAATAAGGCTTTACATTATTGCATTAATATCATATAGATACCATGTCTATAAGGCTTTACATTATTGCACAATATCATATAGATACCATATCTATAAGGCTTTCATTATTGCATCAATCTCATGATAGAAACCAGGACTATAGGGCTTGCATTATCGCATCTCATATAGAAACCATGCCTATAAGTTTAATGTCATATCTCATATAGAAACAATGCTTATAAGTTTTCAATATTGCATATTGCCTAGAAAGACATGCCTATAGGAGCTGTATAAAAATCTAGGCAAACAGCAGGTCGACTAAAACTTGTAAAGCAGTAACAAAAAGGGTCAATGTGCATGTTATAAGGTCCAAACTCGCCCAGTGCACAAAACGTTTCAGTGCAGTTGCCCTAAATCTGTTTACTTTTAAATCTGGCCCAGGTCTTACCTTTTACACTACTCTACTAAGTCTGCGCTTTTGAACTACTTTGTCTGCCTAAGTTTAATACTTTAAGGTACTTTTGAAAACTTTCTTCTTGCATCCTTTTTACTCAAACAGCCCGGCTAAATTGTAATCCATTTCTAAACCTTGCTGCAGCTTCAACTCTCTTTTCAACAGACCTATGTCTCAAAACTAATGTTCTCTAAGATTAACTGATTTCCAAAAAAAAAAAACTGTCAATTCCTAGAATGGGCCCGGGGAGCTCGAAGTAGATTTTCTTTCCAACTTTTATGTGCTAAACTAATCTGTCCGCTCTTCTAACCTCTTATAAAGACCAAACCAGTATTTGAAATCATGCTAAACTAGTTATTGTTATGTTATGGGGTTTTATCTGAGCCTTTGACTGTCTTATTTGCATACCTCTTATGTGCTATTTGTTTTGCTTGTTGTTCTAGTATTTTTACCTTGAAAGACTCCATATATATACTATCTCTCTACCCCCCACCTCTTTGGATTAGAAGTCCTAATACCCCAGGACTAACAGGTTGGGATGGGTATTAGCATGCAATAAGTAAATGATACCAACGCGTTTAAATACCTTAACGGGACAGGAAGGGTAGAATATGAAGATGATGACCGGTGCACGAATACCATATGTGACCCCTCTTTGAGGAGTGTGTGCGGGGTATTGCACCGATGTGATTCATATTATAGTCAAACCTAGGACCCCCTTTCCTTTTCTTGCTTTATTTAAACGTTTTCCAAACGTAATGCTTTCTTTTCAAATCCATTCTCTCTTCTACTTTATTTAACTTATGCCTTTCCCTTTTTGAAATTCCAAAGTTGTCCAAATGTTTATATGTGAATCTTATCTGTCTACTTGCTTCATCTCTTCATAAAGTCACATTAGCACGGTCGGGAACAACACTGGTTGATCTTGAGGGGTGCCTAACACCTTCCCCTCGAGATAATCTCAAGTCCTTACCTGAACTCTGGTATTCTTTCAAAATACTCCTCTTATCTTTACAAGTATCTTAATGCACTATAATCATTAGATGGCGACTCTTCAAATTCCATAACCCAATTCCCAAACGGGAATGAGAGTTATTTTGCCCATAATGTTGTAAACCCGATTTCGCTTTTTGAAAAAGGGGGCGTCGACACTATGACTCTGCCATCCTGCATCAATACTGCATCAAGCCCAATACTTGAAGCATCACAATAGACGGTATATGGCCCTAATCCCGTGGGCAAAACCAATATTGGTGTCATAGTTAGAGCCGTCTCGAGCTTCTGAAAGCTCGTCTCGCACTCATCTGACCATCTGAACTGGGCACCCTTCTAGGTCAATCTGGTCATCGGGCTGCAACAGAGGAAAACCCATCCGTGAACCAACGGTATTAACCTGCTAACCCCAAGAAACTCCGGATCTCTGTAGTTGTTGCTGTTTGAGGCCAGTTTGCCTAAATCTTCTTCAGGTCCACCTGAATACCATCTGCTGAAACAACGTGCCCAGAAATGCAACAAAACTCAACTAGAACTCACACATCGAAAAATTGGCATATAATTGACTATCATTTAAAGTCTGAAGAACCACTATGAGGTGCTACTCATGCTCCCTCTAACTGCAGGAGTATATCAAAATATCGTCAATGAAAACAATCACGAACAAATCCAAAGAGGGCCTGAACACTCGGTTCATCAACTCCGTAAATGCTGCTGTGGAATTGGTCAACCCAAATGACATGACCAAAAACTCATAATGCCTATACCGAGTGCAAAATAGGGATATCAGACGCCCTAATCCTCAGCTGATGGTAGCCAGATCTCAAATCTATCTTTGAAAATGCCCTAGCACCCTAAAGCTGGCGAATAAATCGTCAATCCTTGGCAGTGGATACTTGTTATTTATCGTCACCTTGTTGAACTACCGGTAATCAATGCACATTCTTATCAACCCATCCTTTTTCTTTAAAAATAGCATCGGCGCACCCCAAGGCGACACCCTAGGTCTAATAAAACCCTTATCAAGCAAATCCTGAAGCTGCACCTTCAACTCTTTCAACTCTGGCGGGGCCATGCGATATGGCGGAATAGAAATGGGCTGCGTGCCCCGAGCTAGATCAATAACAAAATTGGTATATCTGTCGGGCAGCATGCCTGGCTGGTCTGAAGGAAAAACCTCGGGGAACTCCCGAACGATAGGAACCGAATCGATAGAAGGAACCTCTGCATTGGAGTCACAAACATATGACAGATAAGCTAGACACCCCTTCTCGACCATGCGTAGAGCCATAACATATGAAATAACACTACGAGTGGCATGACCTAGGTCCCTCTCCACTCTAGTCGAAGCAAATCTGGCAAAGAGAAGTCATAATATTTGTGTGACAATCCAAGATAGCATGATATGTGGACAACCAAGTTCACCATATCTACGAACAATAAGTCAACACGGGTATCAAGACCCTCAAATACTACCACACAGGAATGATGCACTCGGTCGATAACTATAGAATCACCCACCAGTGTAGATACATAATAAGGAACACTCAATGCATCACTGGGCATAACCAAGTAGGCTGCAAAATAGGACGACACATATGAATACGTAGATCCAGGATCAAATAACACTAAAGTACGTCTATCACAGACCAGAATGGTACCTGTAATGACAACATCGGAAGACTCAGTCTCTAGCCTAGCTGGCAAAGCATGACACCTGGGCTGGGCCCCACCTCCCTGAACTGTGTCTCTTGGACAATCGGCCACTGGTTGACCCCTGCCTCTTGTGGTCTGAGCTCCTCCTATATGCTCCCTACCTCCAACTCTATGGCCTCTACCCCCGCCTCTAGCTGGCTGGGTGGCCTGTGGAGTCTCTGGTGCTTGGATCATAGCTAGAGAACCCTGCTGTTGCGGCTGTGTACCCCTCAATCCCGGGCAAGCTCCCTTGGTGTGACCATACTTACCACACTCATAGCACCCTCCTGAATTTTGTAGCCATGAAGGCTGAGACTGACCATGTCAACCTGAACGACCTCCTCGAAAGATCTGAAGTGGTGGTGCACTGATAGCCTGCTGATAAGAATACTGTTGTTCAGAACTACTACCTCCCAAAGTACCATGTAAGACCTGTAGTGCTGACTGAAAGGGCCTCGGAGGATGGCCTCTGCCATAGGCATCCCTAGCTCCCGACGAGGTACCTGAACCTACCATAATGATGATGCCTCTTATCTGCCCCTAATCACCTCCTCTTGCAAGAGCCATCTCAACTCTACGGGCCGCATTGGCTGCCTCCTGAAAAAACATTTAGCTCCCGGCTCTTATAGCCATCTGGAGACGGGTCGACTGGATCAACCCGTCAATAAACCTCCGCACTCTCTCTCTCTCTCTCGTTCGGTGGGAAGTATAACAATAGCATGACGTTCCAGATCAATAAAACGCGTCTCGTTCTGTGTGATTGTCATAGCACCCTGATGAAGATGCTCGAGCTGCCTGCGTAAAGCCTCTCGCTAAGTCACTAGGAGAAACTTCTCCAAAAACCACTCTGCAAACTGGTCCCAAGTCAAAGATGGCGACCCTACTGGTATGGATAATTAATAGTCCCTCCACCAAGTCTTGGCAGATCTTGTTAGACGAAATGTGATGAAGTCGACCCCATTGGCCTCCCCAATACCCATAATTCGGAGAACCTCATGGCAGTTGAATAAGAAGTCCTGGGGGTCCTTCGTAGGAGCACCGCTGAAGGTGGTGGTGAAGAGCTGTGTGAACCTATCAATCCTCTACAAAGCATCCGCAGACATTGCTGCACCATCGACGGTCTGAGTTGGAATACTCGGATGAGCTACCACCGCTGGCTAAACTACTGGAACCTGAGCCTGAGGAGCTACCTGCTCCGCAGTACGTGTAGCGAGAGTCTGAACTCCTCCCCCAGCCTGAGATGCGGCAGGTGCTACTGGAAGCAAACCCGCTCTAGAGACACTCTCCATAAAGCCTATCAGTCGGACCAAAGCATCCTGAAGCACTGGAGTTGCTATGAAACCCTCGTGAACCTGAGCTGGGCCCACTGGAGCTACTAGAGTTGGAACCTCCTCATCATAGTCAACATGAGGCTCCACCTCTAGGACTGCCGCTCGGGGCTGATCTTTTCCCCGACCTCGGCCTCTAGCACGACCTCGGCCTCTGCCCCTGATAGGAACTGCTGTTGGGGGATCGGGCTGCTGCACGGTAGAAGAGGAAGCACGTGTTCTCGCCATCTGTGAAAGAACAGAGTAGAACGACAATCAATATTGAGAAACAGAATTGCATGACAAGAAGGAACGAAATGAAATTTCCTAACTCTGTAGACTCTGGGGGATAAATACAAACTTCTCCGCACTGATCCCTCAGACTCTACCGAGGTTGTCCGTGAGTTGTTAAACCTATATAACCTAGTGCTCTGATATAAACTTGTCATGACCCGGATTTTGTACCATCGGGAGTCGTGATGGCGCCTACTAATGGAGTTAGGCCAGTCGAACTTTAATCAATTCTCTGATAACTTCTCACAATATAAATATACGAAAGAAATTAATTAAAAGCGGAAGACGTTAAGCTTATATAAGTGAAATCGAAATGTGTAAGTGTCAAATGAAATGTCCACCTAGAGTCTGGTGTCACTAGCGCACGTTCTGGTGTAGATGCTACTATCAAGTTTGAATAGACATACATAGTGTCTTTTTCGGTACAATGAAAACAAACGAACACATGGAGAGGGACTCCGGCCTGCGAATGCCAGCTAGGCTACCTCGTAAGTCCGTAATCTACGCAAAAAGCACAGAAGTGTAGCATCATCACAATCGAGCCCATGTGCAGGTAAGTTTCTGGCCTAACCTCGGCGAGGTAGGTGACAAGGCTAGGACCAGAAACCAGATAAACATGTGCAGTATATATATATATACACACATACAACGGAAAGAAATATAGGAAGTAACAACCAATAACAGGATGGGGAAGCATATTAGGGGGAAACAACAGTTACAATTTAGAGAAAACAAAATAATGAAGAAGAAGCCAAGAATTTACAGCATATCAAGCAACAATTATTCCAAACAAAACACGTTTGATATAGCAACTATTGCGGCATGCAACCCGATCCTCAAACATCAGTGTTGCGACGTGGTACCCGACCCTAATCCCGTGGGCAAAACCAATATTGATGTCGTAGTTAGAGCCGTCTTGAGCTTCTGAAAGCTCGTCTCGCACTCATCTGACCATCTGAATCGGGCACCCTTCTAGGTCAATTTGGTCATCGAGCTGCAACAGAGGAAAACCCCTCTGCGAACCAACGCTAGTAACCTGCTAACCTCAAGAAACTCCGGATCTCTGTAGTTGTTGCTGGTTGAGGCTAGTTCTTGACTGCCTCATCATCTTCGGGTCCACTTGAATACCATCTGCTGAAACAACGTGCCCAGAAATGCAACAAAACTCAACCAGAACTCACACTTCGAAAACTTGGCGTGTAATTGACTATCGTTTAAAGTCTGAAGAAACACTCTGAGGTGCTACTCATGCTCCCCCTAACTGCGAGAGTATATAAGAATATCGTCAATGATAAAAATTATGAACAAATCCAAATAGGGCATGAACACTTGGTTCATCCATAAATGCTGCTGTGGAATTGGTCAACCCAAATGACATGACCAAAAACTCATAATGCCTATACCGAGTGCGAAATAGGGACATCAGACGCCTTAATCCTCAGCTGATGGTAGCCAGATCTCAAATCTATCTTTGAAAATGCCCTAGCAACCTAAAGCTGGTCGAATAAATCGTCAATCCTTGACAGTGGATACTTGTTCTTTATCGTCACCTTGTTCAACTACCGATAATCAATGCACATCCTTATCAACCCATCCTTTTTCTTTAAAAATAGGATCGGCGCGCCCCAAGGCGACACACTGGGTCTAATAAAACCCTTATCAAACAAATCCTGAAGCTGCACCTTCAACTCTTTCAACTCTGGTGGGCCAAGCGATATGGCGGAATAGAAATGGGCTGCGTTCCCCGAGCCAGATCAATAACAAAATTGATATATCTGTCGGGCAGCATGCCTGGCTGGTCTGAAAGAAAAACCTCGGGGAACTCCCGAGCGATAGGAACCGAATCGATAGAAGGAACCTCTGAACTGGAGACGCATACAAATGCCAGATAAGCTAGACACCTCTTCTCGACCATGCGTCGAGCCTTGACATATGAAATAACACTATGAGTGGCATGACTTGGGTCCCTCTCCACTCTAGTCGAGGCAAATCTGGCAAAGCGAAGGTCATGGTATTAGTGTGACAATACAGGATAGCATGATACGTAGACAACCAATCCATCCCCAATATTACATCGAAGTTCACCATATCTACGAATAATAAGTCAACACGGGTATCAAGACCCTCAAATACTACCACACAGGAATGATGCACTCGGTCGACCACTATAGAATCACCCACCAGTGTAGATACATAAAAAGGAACACTCATTGCATCACTGGGCATAACCAAGTAGGCTGTAAAATAGGACGACACATATGAATACGTAGATCCAGGATCAAATAACACTAAAGTATGTCTATCACATACCAGAATGGTACCTGTAATGACAACATCGGAAGACTCGGTCTCTAGCCTGGCTGGTAAAGCATAACACCAGGGCTGGGCCCCACCTCCCTAAACTGTGTCTCTAGGAAAATCGGCTACTGACTGACCCCTGCCTCTTGCGGTCTGAGCTCCACCTATATGCTCCCTACCTCCAACTCCATGGCCTCTACCCCCGCCTCTAGCTGGCTGGGTGGCCTGTGGAGTCTCTGGTGCATGGATCATAGCTCGAGAACCCTGCTATTGCGGCTGTGTACCCCTCAATCTCGGGCAAGCTCCCTTGATGTGACCATACTTACCACACTCATAGAACCCTCTTGAACTTTGTAGCCGAGAAGGCTGAGACTGACCATGTCAACTTGAAAGACCTCCTCGAAAGATCTGAAGTGGTGTTGCACTGATAGCCTGCTAATCAGAATAGTGTTGTTCAGAACTACTACCTCCCAAAGTACCATGTGAGACCTGTAGTGCTGACTGAAAGGGCCTCGGAGGATGGCCTATGACATAGGCATCCCTAGCTCCCGACGAGGTACCACTGAACCTACCATAATGATGAGACCTCTTATCTGACCCCTAATCATCTCCTCCTGCAAGAGCCATCTCAACTCTACGGGCCGCACTGGCCGCCTCCTAAAAAGAAATTTAGCTACCGGCTCATATAGCCATCTGGAGACGGATCGACTGGATCAACCCGTCAATAAACCTCCGCTCTCTCTCTCTCTCTATCTCTCTCTCTCTTTCGGTGGGAAGTATAACTATAGCATGACGTTCCAGATCACTAAAACGCGTCTCGCACTGTGTGATTGTCATAGCACCCTGATGAAGATGCTCAAACTGCCTGCGTAGAGCCTCTCGCTCAGTCACTAGGAGAAACTTCTCCACGAACAACTCTGCAAACTGGTCCCAAGTCAAAGATGGAGACCCTGCTGGTATGGATAATCAATAGTCCCTCCACCAAGTCTTGGCGAATCTTGTTAGACGAAATGTGATGAAGTCGACCCCATTGGCCTCCCCAATACCAATAATTCGGAGAACCTCATGGCAGTTGAATAAGAAGTCCTGGGGTCCTTTGTGGGAGCACCGCTGAAGGTGGTGGTGAAGAGCTGTGTGAACCTATCAAGCCTCTACAAAGCATCCGCAGACATCGTCGCACCATCGACGGTCTGAGTTGGAATACCCGGCTGAGCTACCATCGCTGGCTAAACTACTGGAACCTGAGCCTAAGGAGCTACATGCTCCGCAATACGCGTAGCGAGAGTCTGAACTCCTCCCCCAGCATGAGATGTGGCAGGTGCTACTGGAAGCAAACCCGCTCTAGAGACACTCTCCATAAAGCCTATCAGTTGGACCAATGCGTCCTGAAGCACTGGAGTGGCTATGAAACCCTCGTGAACCTGAGCTGGGCCCACTGGAGCTACTAGAGTTGGAACCTCCTCATCATAGTCAACATGAGGCTCCACCTCTAGGAGTGCCGCTCGGGGATGAGCTTTTCCCCGGCCTCGGCCTCTAGCACGACCTCGGCCTCTGCCTATGATAGGAGCTGCTGTTGGGGGATCGGACTGCTGCACGGTAGAAGAGGAAGCACGTGTTCTCGCCATCTGTGAAAGAACATAGTAGAACGACAATCAGTATTAAGAAACAGAATTGCATGGCAAAAAGGAACGAAATGAAATTTCCTAACTCTGTAGACTCTGGGGGATGAATACAGACGTCTCCGCACCGCTCCCCCAGACTCTACCGAGGTTGTCCGTGAGTTGTGAAACCTATATAGCCTAGTGCTCTGATATCAACTTGTCACGACCCGGATTTTGTACCATCGTGAGTCGTGATGGCGCCTACTAATGGAGCTAGGCCAGTCGAACTTTAATCATTCTCTGATAACTTCTCAACAATATAAATATACGAAAGAAATTAAATAAAAGCGGAAGACTTTAAGCTTATATAAGTGAAATCGAAATGCGTAAGTGTCAAATGAAATGTCTACTTAGAGTCTGGTGTCACTAGGTCACATTCTGCTAAAGATGCTACTATCAAGTATGAATAGACATACATAGTGTCTGTTTCGGTACAATGAAAACAAACTAACACATGGAGAGGGACTCCGGCCTGCGAATGCCAACTAGGCTACCTCGTAAGTCCGTAATCTGCACAAAAAGCACAGAAGTGTAGCATCATCACATTCGAGCCCATGTTCTGGTAAGTGTCTGGCCTAACCCCGGCGAGGTAGGTGACAAGGCTAGGACCAGAAACCAGATAAACCTGTGCAGTATATATATATATACACATACAACGGAAAGAAATATAGGAAGCAACAACCAATAACAGGAAGGGGAAGCATATTAGGGGGAAACAACAATTACAATTAAGAGAAAACAAAATAATGAAGAAGAAGCCAAGAATTTACAGCAAATCAAGCAACAATTATTCCAAACAAAACATGCTTGATGTAGCAACTGTCGTGCTTGACACTAGTGTATAGATACTCGTCCCACTACGCCTATACACCGTACTCCATATTAGCAATTAGCAAATAATATGCTAATCCTAATCCCTCAATTCATAGTTAAAATAAGCACTTACCTCGAAGGCTACAAACTCAACTCAAGCCTCTAGTATATCTTTACCTCTTGGTTCCACCATAAAACCTCTTGAATCTAGCCATAAATTACTTGAATGCATTAATAAATATTATTGGAACTAACCCCAATAAATAAAAATAGTTATTGCAAGGTTTTGTCCCCCCCCCCCTCCAAATGTCAAAAATGCCCCCGGACCCACATGGTTAAAACTTGAGGTTCGGACCAAAACCCTGTTACCCATTCCCCCATGAACCCAAATATATACTCAATGTTGAAATCGGACCTCAAATTGAGGTTCAACTCCCAAAATTTAAGACACCTAAGTTCTAACCAAAACCCCCAATTCCGATTTCTGAAAATCTTTGATTGAAGTCGAAATCATGTTAAAAGATATTAAGGAATAAAGAAATTAATTTAGAAATCGCTTATCGATCGTTTTGGAGAAAAATGATTGTTTGGAGAATCGCCTCTTAGGTTTTGGATATTTTTGAAAAGTGAAAAATAACTGAAAATCCCGAGTTTGTGTACTTTAATGGGAGCTGGCGTGGACCGCACAAAAACATACCGCGGCCGCACCGAGGGAGGGGAGAAGTGGGCTCTCTGAACTCACCCAGCGCGGACCGCACTGATTTGGTGCGCGGCCGCTCTGGTCGACCTGAAACTACCGGCCCTTTGAACTCCGCCTAGCGGACCGCGCAAAAAAACACCGCAATCGGGCGATCATCATAATACTTTACGAACTTACTTGTGCGATCACATCGCCAAAATATCATCATAATCAATGAGTGAAACCTCAAGAACCATCGTTTTCATTTCCAAATTCTCAAACTTCTAACTTTAGATATTTAGGTCTGAAACACGTCAAACGACGTTCGATTTTGACCAAACTTCACAGATAGCGCTTAACGTATATTTAAGACATGTACCGGGCGCTGGAACCAGAATACAGGCCCGATACTTATATTCTCTAACTCATTTTTATTTTAAATTTTCATATCATTTTCAGAGAAATAATTTCTTTTGAAAATTCTTTACTCGGGCTCGGGAGCTCGAATTTTGATTCCGGGAATACGCTAGAGTCCCGTATTTTCTTACGGACTTTTCGGGACCGTCACAGTACGGTCTAGGTCCGTTTATCCAAAATATTAGCCAAAGTCAACTTTAACAATATTAATATCAAAATTGTTCGAAGCTTTCACAGAATTCATATATCTCGATACAAAAGCATTCCGGCTACTCGTTCGGACTATGTATGCAATCGAGGAAACTTTAAAAAATGAGGTTTTCAATGCCTCGAAAGCACAGAAAATGGAAGAATTTAGTTGATATCCCTTTGGGTCGTCACAAAACATGTCTAAATCTCCTCGAGCTGCTAGCTTCTCAAAAGAGTGGAAATGGAATTTGGAGATAGTGCGGAGCTATCTTGTCAAACTCAAAAGCGGATGAAGAGGAATGGCGCCGCTTTGTTGGAAACCAAGTAGGAGACAAAGTGATTGTCTAAACCCCAAACAGTACTTATTTGTAGGGGTCCATGACTCTCGCCTATTGCAAAAATACATTGGACCCTTGTCCATTGAAAGACACATTGGGAAAGTTGCATACCGGGTGGATACCCCAGCTTGGTGGAAAATTCATCATGTCTTCCATGTCAGTCTCCTAAAACCTTTTCGATAAGATACGGAGAATTCTTCCCGGAGCCAGCTCACAATACCCAGTATTCGAGGTCCCAATTTAATCAGGAAAAGGCGTGTTGAAGTTATTCTTGATGATAGAGTGATTCATGTCTCAAGGAAATATCACCAAGAGTTTTTGGTGAAATGGCAGGGTTGTAATGCAGAAGAGAATACTTGGGAGAGGGGAACAAATCTTAAAGCCTTCAAGAGCCTCACTGAAGATTATTTTGCAAGTAAGGCGTCGAGGACGTCGCCAACTCAGGTGGGGGAGAATGCCATGGGCGGCTTTCCAGCCATGCCCCATGGCCCCTTGGACGCGGCATCTGGCGTCCTAGCTAGCCTCCTAATGCCTAGCGCCACGAACGGACCCGTGGTCTTGGCCGCGCCAAGTGACAAGCACGTATGTGCCTCTGTCGCCCTACCGATATTCCTCGTCAGCGCCCAGCCGCAGGCAGATGCCAACAGCGTCGCATGTGCAGACAATACCGTGCATGCCGATGGTGATGCTAAAGACATTGTTGCTGACAACGGATTTGTTTCTGTTTTGTAGAAAACTAAGTCCTTTTTATTATAAATATAAAGTAGTTTCATTTCATGTACTTCCATTAAGTTTCTCTAGTTTATTCAAGTCTAGTCTTGTAGGTTTAGATTATTTTTTTTTTATGAATTATTAGGGGGATCAAGCAATCAAACTCTAGCAAGCAAACACTTCTCTGTACTGGTGTCTCTCCCCCTCGACATCGCATTGCTTTTCTATAATAGCTTTCATTAATACAACCAAGCTTTCTTTCATTCTCAATTCTCATTTCTGTTCTCTTAATTGCTTTTGACATTGATTTTCCCGTACGATACTGACAATCTAGTCTATCGTACAAAAAGGACCTCAGTTGGGGCACAACAACTGCACTGAAATCAGTTGTTTAATCTTACGTCGCACTTCCAAAGAATCTTAGGAAGACGCCGCATAACATTACACACGGCATTTCTATTGAAAAAAATAGATTGAAATCGTCAATCTGGAAAATAATATCTTGAAGTGCGCTGCAAATTATTATTTTCGTCTTTGAATAGTTAGATTTTCTACATTAAAAGGCACATTTGTATTGTGAATGGAAAGTTCGAGTATTTATTTGTTCCTTATTTATCTGAAGGTCTCAATTGGACAATCATCATTCCGTAAGTTTCTTGATATAATAGCACGACATATAACCTTCAAATCATAGAAAGAGTATTATACGTACGGTCAAATCATAGAAAGAGCATAGTATTTTGAAATTGCAGGAGCCGTATCACTGAGGGATTTACAAGTTTCTTGTTATATATTATTTGACTAATGAATTAAAGATGAAAGAGATACAATGTGTTCAAAAATTCAAGCAAGAAAGAGTATAAATTATCAGTTAAGCTTTCAATTTAAAGAAATACTTACAAATTAATTTTATGAAAAAAACTCCAATTTGTAAACCTAATATTAGGGAACACTAAAACCTACCAAATTAAGCTTCAAAATTAGAAATAACTACATAAATGTTATAAAACAATAAAAGAAGAAGAGCAATATTGTAGAAAAAGATAAAGAGAAAATTCTTATTGAATTTTTGGGGTGATTTACAATAGGGTAAGACCCCTCTATTTATAGGAGGAAAATGACTTATACTCAAAGTAAAACTATCTACAAGATAGACATTCACTCTAATTAGAATTATATTCTTAACACTCCCCCTTGAATGTCTACTCAATAAGTAATGTGCCTCATTAAAACCTTAACTAAAATAAAGCCCAATGGGAGAATAAATTCTAGAAAAGGAAAAAGGGTACACACGTTTAGAAATGTGCCTATTGGTTGCCTTGTTAAAAACCTTGCAAGGAAAACCCAGTGAGACAAAACCTTGTAAGGGAAAAAGAGTGCAACACGCGTTAACTCCCCCTGAAGAGAGCATCAATTCACATCCTTGAGCCTTCGCATCCCAATCTTATGCACTAGCTTCTTGAAGGTTGACGTCGGTAGAGATTTTGTGAATAAATCAACCATATTAACTCCAATGAATATATTGCACCTTAAAAATCCTCGTTACCATATTATCATGCTTATAGTTATAGCAAGATACAAATGTGCACAAATTGCACTTAGCATGTGGTACTTCAAGACCAAAAATTGTATATGCTTTAAGCAGTTTAAGTCCTTCAAGGATTGTCATATAAGTTAAGCCATATAAGCCATCTAAAGAGGCTTTAGTGCATATCAAGTTTTTATGTCTTGCATAGACATATAAGATATCGAAAACTGATTGCACATACTATTGACTTTATACTTTCAAGTATTTGAACTACATGTCCAAAACTACATGTCTTTCATATGGAATCAATTCTACTTGAATAGTATCTCTTCCATTTGGCCAATACTTTTGTGTCTATATTCGATAGACTTAAGATATTCATCTATACTTAGCTCTATGATAGATGTCGTCGACGAACATGTTATATCGGTTCCAATAAATTTTCATAAAGACATAACATAGAGATCTTCATTCATATATTCAGGTACCTGAATCTCTCATGAGATTTTATGAAGTGTTATGTCATGTGATCTTCTAGATCACTTGCCACCTTTATTATGATCACTTTGATCATTTGCTCATCTTCTTTATCAAGAAGTTCTATTTGAAACTGATTTGTATATACGCTTTAAGCGTACCATAGACTTTGTCTTTCTAGAACTTAATATAAGCATTTGCAATGAGAATATTGTTACTTTCTTTGGGTCAACAAATGCGTATGGCATGTTTTGCAATATATTGCAAATGAATCATCCTTTTATGAACTTCAAGTTCATATTATCCTATTCGAGGATCTATATGTATAAATAATAATTCATTCCATGTAACTTTTTTCTCATCTGTTGTATCTTGTCTTCCCCTCATATTAGAAAAACTAACTTGCTTCCTCAACTTTGGAAATCCATCATTTTGCATTATAGTGTTAATGAAAATATACACCACACATGAATAATAATAAGATGAAATTATTTGGTTCCTCACCCTGAACCACTTGTGAGGGGAGAATATAATATACTATCGTATATAACGTATATCAAACTGATATAAATACGTTGTTCTCATAAGCAATAGTTTAGCTATTAAGTGGATGCACTCAATAAATTATTTTGCTAAATCAACTATGATGTAAACCAACTTATCAAGATGAACTTCTTGAATAGAAAATTTGGAAACTATGCTCAAAATTAAATTACTGAGCAAGTTACCTCGCAAGCACCGGCCAGGTTGCATCTTATGTGGTATACATGGTAGGTGAATGGGCCCATATTCACCTTTTATATTTCCGGAATTCATGGGATTCAATCCCAACATTAGTTGATCTATTAATTAATAAGAACAAGCAATATAAGAGAACTCATAAAGAACTTTCTAGTTCTTTAATATTTACCCATGTGAATTCTCTATTATTTTTGCACATCATATTTAAACTGATATGGCTAAACTGATTATGCCAACTGAATAAATTATCAATATTGATAAGTTCATGTTTACACCATGACATGTGAAATTATTAATAAACTCCATATTTATTATGATATCGGTTTTATATCAATAAATATCCACTTTATTATGTGGTGTTCTTTTATTTGTGTAGTACAAATTGGAGAATAAAGCAATAGCTTTTCACATACATATTATTCCGCTACAAGTTGTAGTAATAGAAGATATCAAATCTTTCCTTTATTTATAGCCTCAATAATCAATCGCTTTCGCGTATACTTTGGAAACTGAATAAGTTTCTTTGAGACTTACTGCAACACAATACCTTATTGGTAATCAATTGTGTTTCTCCAAAATTTTATAATTGGCTCTTGCAGATTTCTCAATTAATTTGGTACTACCACATATTCATCAACATCCATATGGTGAATATCTCTTTTAAAGTGAAAGTAATACCATTATGGTCATGGTCAAAATTATATGCAAGATATGTTTCTTGCATTATTGTTGTCCTTTAATAATTACATTGTCAAAATATTTTGGCGTACAATAGGTACGTGATCAATGACCATTTATGCCATAATAATGATATTATTTTCTTATATCATCTCAAACCTCCTTCTAGAGGTGAGTGTGGTATATTCACTACCACTAGCACGTTCATATTCTTCCAAGAATGAATATGAATTCATAAATTAGATGTTGTCACACTCACACCATGAATGGACCATAATCATCTATATGTGCTTTATAAAATATCATATTGTCAAATTGATAATAAATATTACTTTCACAAAGTGAAGGATTATTTTGAGAATCCTTATTATTCTCATTATAATAATGATGACGATATAATTTCGTCAACTGCCACGTCCACATCTATTGATACCTTCACGGTAATAATTTTGTCTTCTTTCAGACTTATCACATATTGCTATCACATTCTCTATAGGAAATGAGAATGGAGCAAATTCAATGGGACAAATTTTTAATTCTTTGCCCACAATCATACATGAATTTGATCATGGCAAGAGATGGAAAATTTACCACGTTGGGTGGTTATAATATCTTTCAAGCTCCACTAGAGTTGCAGTTAAAATTTACCGTCTTTGCTTGGATTTAAAATCAAATTATAGAGTTACAAGAATTTGGAAGAGAAAAGTAAAATACTTACCTTAAATCCAGAATTTAATCTTGAAGGAAGTTCAGAGAACAATTAACAATCATTATGCTCAATTCCAAAGCTTCTACTCAATTGGTTAGAGTCTCGTGCTGATAACATGTTATAAAACAATAAAAGAAGAAGAGCAATATTGCAGAGAGAGAGAGAGAGAGAGAAAATTCTTATTGAATTTTTGGGGTGATCTACAATGGGGTAAGACCCCTCTATTTATAGGAGGAAAAATGACTTAGTCTCAAAGTAAAACTCTCTACAAGATAGACATTCACTCAAATTAGAATTCTATTCTTAACAATAAGAAATATTTAAAAAGAATGGATACTTCATCGAAGAACATAGACGAGAATACTCTCCCATCTAAATTTTCAAATAATATTATATTTATTAATATAATAAGAGAGGTTGCTCTGATGGTTAGCAACCCCCGCTTTCAACCGAGAGGTTGTTAGTTCGAATCTCCCCAAGAGCAAGGTGGGAAGTTCTTGGAGGGAATGATGCCGTGGGTCTATTTGGAAACAGCCTCTCTACCCCAGGGTAGAGGTAAGGTCTGCGTACGTACTACTCTTCCCAGATCCCACTATCTGAGATTATACTGGATTGTTATATTGCATAGTTCAAATAAGAGAAAAAGATATAAGGTAAAATACAAAAAAATTAAAATTAAAATAAAAATCTTGTATAGAAATTCTTACAAAGTAGTTAAAATAAGGAAAATATTCCTCCTGAATATTAGGAAAGTATTAAATGACTAATTTGTCTTAAACTTATTTTTAAAAGTTAAAAAAAGCGAATATATTTTGCTAAGGGCTTTATGTTTTTAATATAGCGCATGACTCTCGTATTAGTAAGAATAAACTTTTAAAGATAATATACATGAATGCAAAATTAAAATTAGCCTATGAATGAATTCAACTACTAATACAAATATGTGAATTCCAAATTCCACTGCTAATCCAAATCGTTTCGCTCTATATTGGAACAACACAAAGTTTTGATAATAAAATATGAAATCGTAGTTTCTTTAATAGAAGTAGTCGCTTACATAATTCAAATAATATTTAATTGTGTATAATTTAAATAGACAAAGAAAATATTATTAAAAAATAAATACTCCTAAATCAAAAAGAAGTTCAAAGTGGTTTGTTTTTTTCTAAACGTAAAAGGAGTAAAACGCATGGATGAACTTGAAATTTGAATAATATGTCAAATTGAGCTGCGTGTGAATAATACGTCAAATATTTATTATGTGACGATACAAAGGGGCATCATCGTAATTTTTCCTTTCTCCGTACTTTCGAAGCCTTCAACACCTCTTATTTGGTCGCCTCGATTTGCATGCGCTGTCTGGACGCGAAGCCGGATAGTTTTTATGTGGAAGTATATGAATTTTGTGTTAAAAATTATGAATTTTGATAATAATATTGATATAGTTGACTTTGGTCAATATTTTGGGTAAGCGGATCCGACCCATAATGTGATGGTCTCGGAGTGTCCGTAGAGAAATATGTGACCCGGGCGTATTCCCGGAATCGAAATCTGAGGTCCAAGGCTCGAGTACGGAATTTTTGAAAGAAATTGTTTATCTAAAAATGATATGAAAAACTGAAATAAAAATGAGCTATAAAATATAGGTATCGGGCTCGTATTTTGGTTCCGACGCACGGTACAGGTCATAAATGAGCGTTAAGCGCTTTTTGAATGTTGGTTGAAAAGGGACGTCGTATGACGTGTTTCAGACTGTGAGTTCCAAGTTTGAAAGTTTATGAAACATAGAAGAAAAATTCATGAGTTTGAGGATTGATTCTATGTTTATGATGTTATTGTGGTGATTTGATCGCGCGAGTAGGTCTATAGGATGGTTTTGAAGTCGTGTGTATAATAGGTTTGGAGCCCCAAGGGCTCGGAGAGTTATGGATAGGCATCGGATTACATTTATCATTGTTGAAGAACCTGGTGTGCTTCAGTTCTGCAGGCTTCGCAAATGTGAAGCCAGTGCTCGCAATTGAGAAATATTTTCCTGGGCTGCTAGCTTTGCAAAAACGAAGAATTTCATCGCAATTGCGATGCCCCCCTTAAGCCCAGTCTTCACAAATGCGAAGACTTCATCACAAATGCGATCTCCCAACCTTAGGCGTTGGGTTCGCAAAAGCGAACACCCACTTCGCAAATGCGAAGTCTGCCTTTCCTGCATGAGTTTGCAAATGCAAACCATTATCTCGCAATGCCTATGTCTGCTGGGTTCACAATTTCAAACCCAGTTATGCAAATGTGACACTTGCATACTTCATACTTAGACAATTTTAAAGCTCATTCTTCATATTTTCAAAACCCAAACACCCATTGATGATTTTTTACGAAGTCTCTCTTCTCCAAATCATTTGTAAGTCAAATTTTATCAATTTATTCAATTCTAAACATCATTTATCATGATTTCATCTTAAAAATCAAGGTTTTCCATGGGTGAAATGGGGATTTTGGGTAGAACCTAGGTTTTCTTCAAATTAGGGATTTGGACATCAATTTTAGGTCTGATTTCAAAACAAAATATATATATGAAGTTGTTGGGGAATTGGTAACCCAGTTTTGGTTAGAACCTCGGGCTTTGACCATGTGGGCCCGGGGGTATTTTTGGAATTTTAGCAAAACTTTGGAAAATTCATTCTCATGCATTCAAATTGACTTAACTAGCATTTGTTGATACATTGGAGTAGCTTGTGACTAGATTCGAGCGATTTTGTGGCGAATTCGAGGGGTAAAGCTATGTAGATCCCATGTTATTGATGTGATGGACTATGGGTTCAATTCCTAGTAGATCATCTATTATTGATAAGACGGATTATAGGTTCAATTCCGGGGAAATCCTCTGTTATTGGTATGACGGACTACGGGTTCAATTCCCGGGAGATCCTCAGATATTAGTAAGAATGGACTGTGGGTTCAATTCCCGGAGCTCCATGTGGCATCCTTGCTTTTGAATGGTTTTTCTTGTATTCATAGATTGTATTTGTAGCTTGTTCCGTTTTACTTATTGTCTTGCTAGATATTCGGGATTTACTTCATTATCTCCCGTCTTTTATTCTTATATTACTTCTTCCGTTCATCTCAGTAGGGCCTCGACCTTCCTCGTCACTACTCCACTGAGGTTAGGCTTGGCCCTTACTGGGTGCCGCTATGGTGTACTTATGCTACTCTTCTGCACACTTTTGTTGTGTAGATCTAGGTACTTCTGGTCGAGCGCGCAATCAGTGATTTCGAAGCTACACTTGGAGACTTGAGGTATGCATCTGTCCCGCCCGCATTGCCGAAGAGTCTCCTTCTATTCTACCTTTTAGTTAGTAGTTTCTTTCATGTACTCAGTTGTTGTAGACACTTCTGGATATTAGAGCCGTATGTTAGGTTTTACTCTTAGAATGTTTGGTCCGTGGGTTTCCTGGTCTTGGAGGTTTTTACATTGTTTGAGTTGAAGTATGTGTGCCAGGCGGCAACCTATACATTTTCTTATGTTATTCATTATTATTTATCATTTTTCGTAAAGGTTGTCAAATTGTCGCAATGTGTAAGGCTTACCTAGTCGCGGAGACTTGGTGCCGTCATGACAGGTTCACTATTGGTGAACTAGGGTCGTGACAGAACAGCTCTTTCGTTTGAATCATGTGCTATGATTTGAGTATATTCGGACCATTTCTTATTGGTGCATGTATGATGCAAGTTTTTGCTTAGACCTGTGTTGAGATGTCATATCACCATAATGGTGTATTGGTTCGAGGTGATCATTGGAGTCATTAATGAATACGAATAGATTTGATTTCAGCTGGTTAGAAGGATAATATCGAAGTCCTGCCCGAAAATCTATTGTGGTACCGATCAAAAGGGAACTGGCTTCATGTGTGGATGATCAAAGGAATGGCGACGATTTAGCGTGTGTTCTATTTATCTTTGGCAGTATATGAAAGTGTTGGAATAAGACTTTAGCTAATAAGAGATTTTCTATCGGTATTTGATTATTGTGGGCAACTGCTGTGAATAGAGACTATCGTTTCGAGTGTTGGATTGTGTCGTATGTTGTATGATTTCACCTAAGGTTGCAGGTGTGGGTTACCATAGTGGGTTCGAGTTTATTCTAGGTATGATTTCGGAACTGCAATGTGGTTCTATGATTTATGGTCGTGATAGACTGTAAAATTTCAGCTGTGTTGTATTATCGGACCTATGTGAGTTTGGGTGACATGGGATCACCGCAGGTATATTCTTGGTAAGGTCATTTAGATATTGGTTGGCTTCTAGTACAACTCTGTGAACGCTTGAGGACGAGCGATTGTTTAAGTTGGGGAGGATGTGACAACCCCACCCGTCGTCCCACGCGTTTCTGCTCTATTTTCCCCATTTATTTCTTCTTCATATTTTATTATCGGTATGTGGTGTGCGAGAGATGATTTGGAGTTGGTTTGATAAGAAATGAGACACTTAGTCTCTTTAAGGAAGGCTTAAGTTGGAAAAGTCAACCGGACTTTGAATAATAAGTTATAGGGCTCGGAAGTGATTTTCGGTGATTTGGCTAGCTTTGGGGATTGATTTGTGACTTAGGAGCATGATCGGAATTGAATTTGAAGGTCCGTTGTAGAATTAGGCTTGGATTGACGAAGTTCGTATTTTGGCGAATTCTGGCTGATAGGTGAGATTTTGATCCGAGGGTTGAAATGGAATTACGAGAGTTTTTGTAGCTTTGATACATGACTTTTTATGTGTGTGAAAAGTTTCAGGTCATTCAAAGGTTTTTAGGTCGGGTTTTTGATCAAATGTGCAATTCGAAAGATTTTAAGATACTTAGGGCTTCATTTGATGATATTTGAGGATTTTGATGTAAACGATAGTGTTTTGAAGGTTCAAGCAAGTTTGAACAAGGTATTAGATCATGTCTGAACTTTTGGTTGAGGTCCCGGTGGCCTCGGGGTAAGATCGGATGTTAAAACGAGAACTTTATGAAGTTGGCTTCAAGTTTGTTTTGCTGTCATCGGGTATTTCCTCTTCTGCGGAAATGGACCGCAAAAGCGGTTCGTAGAAGGGAATGAAGGAGCGCAGATGCGAGTTTGGAAGGGGTTGAGGAGTTCCGCATGAGCGGAATATTGACCGCAGAAGTGGACTTGGGAATCCGCAGAAGCGTGTTTTTGTGACGCAGAAGCGGTCGTGAAAAATTAAGTGAAGAACTGCATAAGCGGATTTTTGTCCGCAGAAGCGTCCCGCATAAGCGATAGCGGGACCGCAGAAGTGAAAAGAACTGTTGGCAGAAGGGTTTAATGGTTTTATTTGCTCCGTAAGCTAGGCATTATTTTCCTCCATTTTTTAGCGTGCTTTGAGGCGATCTTGAAGAGAGATTCAAGGGAGAATGATTAGAAGTAAGTTCCTTGGCCTAAAAACACGAGATTATGTTGGATTTACATTGGAAATTGGTCGAAATTCATTAAAAGTGGTAAAACTAGTGCTTTGGTTTTGATATTTCAAATTGAAATTTGATAGGTCATTTGAGCTCGGATTTGGGAGTTCTTGGTATATATGGACTCATGGCGAGACGTGAAATGCGATAATGTGACTTTTGTAATTTTTCGAAAAGTGGACCCGGAGTTCGAGTTTTGCTAGATTGGAGATTTGGCTATATTTGACTATTTTCGATTGGGTATTGTTCCCTCGGTATAGTGTGATGCATTCGCTATGCTTTTGGTTAGATTCGACGCACGTGGTGGCTGGTTTTAGGGGAAAGGCGTCGCGGGCTAGAGATTTCACTGGTTCGAGGTGAGTAATAGTTGTAGATGATGACCTGAGGGTTTGAAACCCTGGTTTATCACACTATGATGCTATATTGAGGAGAGACACGCACTCCATGAACAGTGCAAGGTCGTTTGTGATTGGGGATTGTGGCTTAATCCGCCCCGAGTAGTATTCAAGCTGTGCTTTAGACTATAGACTTATAAGTAAACATCCTACTTGTATTGTTATGATATGTTTGGGCTGTATGCCGACTAATTGAATCCCTTGGAGATTATTATCACTGCCACCCTAATTATTAGCGTGCTATATGATTTTAGTCCCGAGTTTTAAGCACTGTTTTGAAATACTTAATCACATTCCTGAGGTTTTTAAAGACTTAAATGATGATTTTCTAATTATTGAAATGGAGAACTAAAATCTGACTTTGCTGTATAATTCACATGCATGTTCTGGACTCATGCGGATCGAGCTGCATGCCGCAGCAATGTTTGGATGATATTGCGCTTGGGCTGTAGGAGCCTCTCCGGAGTCTTAACCCCTACAGTGAGTGCGGGTACCCAAATGGATCGGGATGTACGCCACAGCGATCATGTGCATTGCATTGCATTCATGTTTTGATGTTTTATCTTATTTATCTGATTCTTTTTTGTTGCTAATTCATCGTTGATTAGGCTAAGTTGTTAGTTATAGCTTTACATTGTGGTATCTTCGAAATTTCTTACTTTCAGCCATTATATATGTCTATTACCACTGAGTTGGAAGTACTCACTTTACTACGTGCACCATGTGTGCAGATTCAGGTGTTTCGGGAGATTAGTCGAGCTATTTGCTGCTTCTAGAGTTTTCTGGAGTTTGTTGAGGTAGCTGCCTGACGTCCGCAGAACCCGACTCCTCCCCTTGTCCCTTTTATATTTCTGCATTTTAGAACTCTATATTACATGAGAATTTGCTACTCTGTTATCTTAGAGGCTCTAGACTCATGACCTCAGGTCTTTGGGAGATGTTGGCTATGTCGGTGTTTTCATATGGTTTCTATTAACTTATTTGGCTAATAGACTTGACAAACTTCTAATTTCATGTTGTTAACTGGTAATGGGATTAGTAGTTGAGTGGTGAGTATTGATTGGCCGGGCTTGCCTAGCAATATTGTTGGGCGCCATCACGATCGGGATTGGGGTCGTGACGCTATCTGCCTACCCTTTCAGTTGCGACCAACATTGGACGCTAATTTTATATTATATATATATATATATATATATATATATATATATATATATATATATATATATATATATATATTTATATTTTATAATATTTTAAAATAATAATATAATTATTAAATTTTGTAGGCAACATTGATCGCTAATCTCAATAAACGTTTGACCAAGCAAGTCTGACCAGTCCAGCCAATATTTTGACTAATATAGCGACCAACCTTGGTCGCTATTTGATTTCTTTTATTTATTTTATTATTTGCGCTAGTTTGACGATCAACTTGGTTGTTTTTTTTCACATACCAACTTTGGTCGCTAAATTTTGGTTATTTTTTTCGGAATTCTAGTAGTGTGATGCGACTTCTGAATATCAATAAGTTCAAGCACCTATCCTTTTTGAATATCTGCCCGCTGCTGAATCTCGCGCCTCTTCAACTATTCTTTGCTAACTGTCATTCTTTTACCAGTCCGCTTATCATGACATATCACCTTATAATTAATTTTATACGTGAACTTAATTGTTTCCAATACAGATAGGGAAAGAAACTACTGCAGAGTATCTTGAGTTCGAGTTTTGAGATTAAATTCTTTTTTTCTAGTATATATGGATCCTTAGTGGGTTTATCCCGTACAAATTAAAATTGATTGGAATAATAGACTTTAGTACGAAATAGTTTTTCTGTTTTAAAAGAAGTAGCTGTGAAAGAGAGTCAGAGGGAGCATGTGATTGCATTTACACCGAGAATATGGATGTTTGAGTGTTGATTACAACATTACAATAAAAACAAAGCATTAAAAGAATAAACAGCTATGGCCAAAGCCATCTGCCCCTAACGTGATGATGGTTGGTTCTTGATCTTCTTTCCTTTGGCCTAAATGCATGCACATGCACTTTTTCCTTCTTATTCTTCTAAGCTAACTTACGTATTGTATTTTTTTTTCCTTTTCCTTTTCGTCCTCGGAGTATTTGTCTCATCTCTTTGTCTAAACAAATTATTAGTGTTCTCCTTCTGCAATTTACTTATTGACACGGGATTTGATGGGGTGGTCCCAAAATTGTTGCAATAGGTCTATTTCTATGGTTACGCTTTTTCTATCTACTGCAACGGTTTTTAAACCATTGCCATAGGCTTAATGTTTAGTAGTAATGGTTTAGCCCATTGTTTTTTGGGCAAGGCATCGAATGTTTAAGTTAGAGTACAATTGATAATTTTTTTTTTAGTATAACTGTTATATTTCATTAATCTCAAAGGAATGTACATTGTAGAGCTCTATAGTAGTAGCTTGGACTAGCTGCTACTCATTTACAATCCATCATCTATACTAAAATAACTATCTATAAACAAATGCCATTACAGTATAGGGAAGTCTAAAGGCTATAACTAAGGAAAACAATTAAGCTGCCGCAAGCCAGTCTGCCATCGTTTGCATTTTCTGCCTCTGATATGTATAAGTAAAGCAACTTCTCTGCAAATCTGTTCTTCCACAAATACTTTCCCATCAAATCGAATGCTATTCCTCTCCTCTAGATGAGAGCAACAGTAGTGACAAAAACAGAGGTTGTAATAGCATTGTGCCACATTCTGCTCCTTGCTTTACTGCAAATCCAGTGAAGTTCTGTTTCCCAGTTACCAACAGTTCTGGAATGCCCCAGCCAGCAGCAGATTCTGGTCCACAGTCTATTAGTAATTGAGCACTCAAAGAATAGATGTTTAAAGACTTCAACATTCTGATTGCAAAACACACAGGTTGTTGGGACTTGTATGCCATAGTTCTGCAGTCTGTCAACTGTAGGAAGTCTATCTTGAGCAGCTAGCCATACAGTGAACTTATGTCGAGGTTGAATATTTGTGATTAGCATCAGATTCTTCCATTCGACCTTATTGAAGCTGGGAAGTATTGTGAGGTATAATTTCTGAATGTGGAATTTATCCAGTCTACATACATTTTTCAACCTGCCAAACAGATCCCCCTGAAGCTTCTGGCTCTCCATTATCATAGTTTTGCTTTCCAGTATCTTCCTAACAACCCAAGAAGCTGACTTTGGTATGGTCATTGTTGCAATATCACCCTGTTTGATGTAGTAAGTGTGCACCCATCAAACCCAAAGAAAATCTTTCTTCCTGGACAAGTCCCATAGCAGTTTAGTAATGGCTGCATTGTTCCACACAGTCAAATCTAGTATGTTGAGTCCTCCAGCTGAAAGTGGTCTGCATACCTTTTCCCAAGCAACCAATGCCCTTTTGGACAGATTAGCAGTGCCAGTCCACAGAAATGTTCTGCATGTTGCTTCAACGGCTTTCAATACTGTTTTGGGCAGAATGAATACTTGAGCCCAATAAGTCTGAATACCAAAAACAGTAGCTTTGATCAGTTGGCATCTCCCTGCATAATAAAGCAGCTTAGCTGACCAGCAAGTAATTTTATCAGTAATCTTCTTTATCAGAGGCAGGTAATGATGGATGGCCAGTTTTTTTGAGTCAAGTGGTATCCCCAAGTACTTGAATGGAAGCTGGCCCTCAGTGAATCCCAAAGTCTCAATGCTTTCTTCTCTGGCACTCTTCTGCACACCTGCCAGGTATACTGCACTTTTGCTGATGTTAGCTTGTAATCTAGAAGCTTCAGAGAACTTAAGAAAAGCTTCTTGTAAGATCTGGATGGATACAATATCAGCTCGACAGAACATAAGGAGGTCATCAGCAAAATAGACATGAGAACAATTGAGCTTCCTGCATTTGGGATGGAAGTTGAAGTTCCCATTCTTGTGCAAGTGTTTCAATATCCTGTTCAGGCACTCCATAGCCAGCACAAACCAATAAGGTGACATAGGGTCACCCTGTCTAATACCTCTCTAAGCAGTGAATGGCTTAGTTAATCCACCATTCATTACTAGGGAGTAAGAGACAGAGGTGACACAAGCCATTATCCAGTGAATAAATTTTGCAGGGAATCCCAGGTCAATGAGAATCTGTTTGAGAAAGCTCCATTCCAAGGTGTCATATGCCTTCCTCAAATTCACCTTGAGAACACATATGGGGGAAACTCCCTTTCTTGTATAACCCTTGAAGATCTCATGGCTAAGCAAGATATTATCAACAATACTTCTCCCTTCAATAAAAGCAGACTGAGCTTGCCCAACTAATTCACCAATGACAATTTTCATTCTCCTAGTAATAACTTTGGAGATGATTTTATAGACAGTAGTGCAGCAGGCAATAAGTCTATAATCTTTAACAGTAGCAGGTGCTTTGACTTTGGGAGCACGTGCAATAGCAGTGTTGTTGATCATGTGAGGCATTTTGCATGTGGAGAAGAATTCCTTTATAGCAGCTAGAATATCACCCTTCACTATCTCCCAGTTTCTAGTAAAGAATTCCACGGGAAATCCATCTATTCCTGGTGCTTTATCCTTAGGCATCTCTTTTAGTGCTTCTGTGATCTCTTCCAATGTAACCTCCTTGATTAGTATTATTTGATGTGCTAGGGTTAGACACTGTCCTTCTTTAATAATATCAGAGTTGACACAAGGCAGTTCAGCAGCACACTCCCCCATCAATGATTGGAATACCTTTATAAACTCCTGCTCCATAGATAAGGGATCAGTGAGTTTCAAACATGTATCAGTATAGAAAGATGTGATGTTATTCTGGCATGTTCTATTCTTCCACTGAGCATGGAAATATTTTGTGTTGGCATCACCACAATCAATCCAGCAAGCCTTGGATTTTTGTCTCAAAATTTGTTCCTCCACACAACTCCACTTCTCAATTTCTTCAAGTGCTATTTTTTCCTCAGCAAATAATGACTGTGCTAGTGGACAGTTCTGCATTTGAGTCTGAATAATACCCAGTTTTTCCCTAGCCTGAATAAGTTTCTGCTTGTATGAGGCCATATGAACATTTGTCTCCTTTAAGTGCTGTTTCATGGCCTTCAATTTCGTCCATATCTGCTGCATAGGTGTTCCTTCACATTCCTGTCCCCAGACCTGCTGTAGAATGGTATGAAACTGAGGATTCTCCATATTAGCAAGGTAGAGTCTGAAAAGGTTTAGGATGCAGAGGTTTCTGATTTCCAAATTTGATAAGAATATGGGAGTGACCACAAACTGAGGGATTCATAAAGTCAGCTTCTAGGTGCCCATACTATTGTATCCACTGGAAATTACCCAAAGCCCAATCAATCTTACTATAAACTCTAGTGGTAGTACTTTGCTTATTAGTCCAAGTGTAGAATTGGTAATTGAAAGTGTTGACAATTTGAGTACATTTGCATAGATAGGGTAGAGCCGTAGAACACTTTGAAATTAGAGTTAATTGAGTATTATGAAAAAAGAAAAAGAATTAGTGTAACAAGGCCATCTTAAGAGTTACCCAAACTCAATATATATTCTATTTTTGAGGCGAAATAGAGATTTACGTAAAAGTTTATAAAAATCAAATAAATTTTAAATTTGAAATCATAATTTAAAGTACATTAAGTACAGGGGTATTTGCAGTCATACCCGTTTTAGTGCCACAATTTAAATTGTGCTCGTTTCGTCTTTTTGTTTGCAAGCGTATCCCCTTTTTCAACACACTTCAGTTGTTAGGCCGAAATATTTCTCCTTAACTGGCCAGTTATAAAATAATTACTTAGGCTGTTAGGCTTAAGTTGTCCAGTTATAAAATAAACACTTAGTCTGTTAGGCTTAAGTTGTCCAGTGATAAAATAAATACTTAGGTTGTTAGGGTTAAGTTATCCGGTTACAAAATAAACACTTAGGTTGTTACGCTTAAGTTGTCTAGTTATAAAATAAACACTTAGGCTATTAGGCTTAAGTTGTCTAGTTATAAAATAAACACTTAGGCTGCTAGGCTTAAGTTGTCCAGTTATAAAATAAACACTTAGGCTGTTAAGCTTAAGTTGTTCAGCCTTAAGTTGTCCAGTTATAAAATAAATACTTAGGTTGTTAGGCTTAAGTTGTCTAGTTATAAAATAAACACTTAGGATGTTAGGCTTAAGTTGTCCAGTTATAAAATAAACACTTAGGTTGTTAAGCTTAGGTTGTTCAGGCTTAAGTTGTCCAGTTATAAAATAAACACTTAGGCTGTTAGGCTTAGGTTGTCCAGTTATAAAATAAATACTTAGGCTGCTAAGCTTAAGTTGTTTAGGCTTAAGTTGTCCAGTAATAAAATAAACACTTCAGCACCGCGGGCTGAAGTTATGTGAAAAAGTGGGTGCGAATGCAAACAGAAAGATAAAGCGGCTATAGGCTAAAATGGGCGCCCAAATAGGGTGCCCCGTGCAATTTTTACTTAAGTACATTACTAGGAACCTCGCTCAAAGGTCAAACCATCAAAATATAATCATAGAGATGTCTTTGTTTTGTTATATGTTCACATTCTATACAATCTTATCTGTGTTATAAAATAAAGACTTAAAGTAAAGAAACCAAAGACAAGTAGAGAGAGATTTATTATTCGAATTTCAAACTGATGTACATAATGAACAGAAAGCACTTCTATAATAGAAAAAAGGAAGTTGCTATGTAAGCTGCTACTGCAAGCTGTTGTGTAAGCTGCTACTACAAGCTGCTGTGTAAGCTGTTATTATAAATGGTACGGATAATATTCTACCGGAGATAATGTTCATCTATAACCGGGTACTAAAGTGATAAGATTCTTCAGGAAGCTGTTGTGTAAGCTGTTATGCAAGCTGTTGTGTAAGCTGCAATTATACCTAATATGAATAATCTTCTACCTGGGGTAATGTTTATCCATATTCGGGTACTGAAAGGATAAGCTTATTATACCCAATATGGATAATCTTCTATCGGGGGTAATGTATATCCATAGCCGGGTACCGAAGAGATAAGTTTCTCTAGGAAGCTTATTTTCAATAGAGTACTAAATAGATAAATATATTTACGGTATAGTCCTATATGGATAAGCTTCTTCAGGAAGCTTACTTACAATGGAGTACTAAATGAACATCCATAATATAATATATTTATAACACTCCCCCCCGGATGTTCATTAAAAGATAATGTGCCTCATTAAAACCTTACTAGGAAAAACCAAGTGGAAAAAAGTCCTAGTGAAGGAAAAAGAGTACACATATTTAGTAATGCGCATTGCTTGGTGCCTCATTAAGAACCTTTTAAGGAAAACCCCATGGGAAAAAACCTTAGTGAGGGAAAAAGAGTGCATCGCGTATTTTACTCCCCCTGATGAAAACCTTGTTTCAAGTATTAGAGTCTCTGCATTCTAATCTTGTATACCATCTTCTCAAAAGTTGAATTTTGTAGAAAATATAATCCACCACTATTTCAGATCGATTAAATTAATATCATCAAACCAAGAAGCTGTTATAAGTTATTTTATTGAGTTGCTTGCAACCTGCCTGCATCAGCTGCTTGTAGAAAACTTCAAGGGAGTACTATATAGATAATCTTCTTGAGGAAGGTTATCTACAGCGGAGTAATAAATGGACATCCACAAAAATATTTTCAAACTATTCCTTGGATGTTCATTATTATGTGCCTCGATAAAACCTTACTACGAAAAACCCCGTGGGAAAAAAATCCTAGTCAAGGAAAAAGAGTATACTAATAATATACATTGCAAGCTGCCTCATCAAAAACCTTACCAGGAAAAAATCCAATGAGAAAAATCCGCGAAAGGGAAAAAGAGTACAGTGCAGAGATTTGTATATATGTGGACCAAATAGTTCATCATTCTCTTCAGGAGGTAAGAACGAATTAATCCATGTAGGAGAAGAACTATACCTTGCTAGTAAATTAACAGAAAATGCTATGTCAGGTCTTGTAGCATTAGAAGATATATTAGCGTACCAATTGCACTGAGATAGGGTACTTCGGGACCAATGAGTTCCTCATCCTCTTTGGGACTGATCCTTATTTACTTCAAGTGATTGAATATCCATTGATGTACTTATTGGGTACACATTGTCCATGTAAAAGCATTTTAAGACCCTTTTGGAGCTCTTCTGGAGTTCCAACAGGATTTATGTCACCAATATAAATTGAAAGTGTAACAAATTATGATAATATTTTCTATATAAAAATATATAGACAAATAATATAATTTATGTAACTTTCTTTCAGCAACTATTCACTGAGGCGATAATACCATATGCGCCCAAATTACTTTAAACGGTACAATGACCTTTGTAATCTGATCGAGTACATTTCTCGATACTTTGAACTATATGCTTCAGGCATTTTAAATCCTTCAGGGATATTCATATAGATTTAATCAAATAATCCATATAGGTTATGAATGAAATGACATCTTCAGGTGTCTAGACTGTAGGTCTGATCCTCGCAATCTTTTACAATATTGTGCACTATATTGTATCACATATATCGTCGACGATCATTTTTGTAAGCAAGCGACATAACTTGTTGAGATCTTATTACTTTAATTATTTTCAGGTACCTGAACTTTTTCTGGAGTTTCATAAAATGTTATGTCGTGAGCTCTTCTAGAGCTCATTTCCTCCTTATTATGATCACTTTGATCATTAGCTCCTTACTATTTTTCAAGGGTTGTTACCTTCGGAACCGATTGGTCTACCACGCTTCATGCGTATAGTAAAATCTATCTTCAGGGACTTTAATTTTAATAGGAGCATTTTCAGCTGAAATATGATATTTAATTTTGGATCAGCAAATGCGTCTAGCATTTTACTTGAATTATCTTCTGAGTGAGGATCATATTGATGATAATTCGATTCATATAACATATTTTTCGGCTGTTTATTTCATCCCTTAAATGCTAGAAAACTAACATATATTCCCAATCTTTTTTGGAAACATATCTTTGTGCATTGTGGTAGAGAAATTAATCATATACCATGCATCAAAAGATAGTAAAAATATTTGTTTCTGATCCTAAACCAATTGTGAGGAGAGGACTTATCATATGATGTTGGTCTGATGCATACAAATGTTGATGTATGCAATTTAGAATATCTTAGACCAACATATGGAGCTTTATTCTATCAAGCAATATTTTAGCCATTCGTCGGAGGAATTCATTACTAAACCAACTTGGATATTAACCAGCATTATCAAGATGAACTATCTTGATCTCATCATCTGAAAGTTATGCTCTTAATTGAGAAAAGCAGTCTCAAATGGCAAGCTGCAGGTTGACACAAACAAACATGTAACCATCTTATATATGCATCTATAAGTGGTTCACATGATAGGTGAAGGGGCTCATATTCACCTTTTATATATTTCAGAATCAGGATTCTTAATCACAACTTTAGTTGGTAGAATCAATTTATCATGAGAACAAGCAACACGAGAGAATTCCTGAAGAATCTTCTAGTTCTTCAGTATATGCTTATCTGAATTCTCAAATAGCTTATTTAAAAATGGCAAATAATAATTTCAAGTTTATCATGGCATATGCTATCTTTTAGTAAACTACTGGTTTACTATGGCATAAAATTTGTATAAATAAATTTTAGATTTACTATAATTTTTTTGCATTAGTAAATTTCTGATTTACTTTGGCTACTTTTGTATAAGTAAATTTCTGATTTACTGTAGTTTTTGCATTAGTAAACTTCTGGTTTAATATGGTACATGATGTAGTACAAATTAAAGAATAAGGTGGGTAACTTCTCACATACATATTTACCCCCTATGATTATGGAAACATGAAGATTTTTGATCTTTCAATTATTTGTAGGCTCAATATGATTGTCATTTGTATTAGTAAATTTCAAGTTCACTACAACATATGTTTTGACCATAATCATATAATATGAATGACATATTTATATATAAGCTCTTCAAAAGACTTCATTCATTATCCACAATCTAATATTTATCAAACACTACTGGTGTCATATGTCTTCTAGACAAACAGATAGCTCTTCGAGAGCTTTTGATAATTTTTGTACTACCAAATATTGCTCAAACACTTCTGGGGTCATGAGAGAAAATCATAATCAAATAGACAATACAAAGCCAATTCTAAATTTATAAATGACAAAAATCAAGAATTTTAATATTCTACTACTAACTTCATGATAAATATCTCCTTCAGGGAGAAACTCTATTATCAAAGCGGCAACCACATAATCATTTCATCCTTCAGGGAAAGCTACATGAGTTGTTATTTTCTTCGGGGAACTCAATAACTAACCATAATATATTATTGTGGTTGTAGCAGAAAATATTCTACAAGAATACTTTTGCGTTAGAATGATATTTAATAAAATTTTCCAAGATATTTTACATACAACAGGTACGTGCGACAATGATCTTTATTCCACAAAAACAAGATTTATATCCTTTGTTATTCTATCTCTTTAGGGGGTGAGTTGTGGTATTTCTTCATTCACTCCATGGAATGAAAATGCGCTTCAAAAATAACTTTTAATAGCTCATTATTTTGTTTAAGCACAAAAAGACATAGTTTCATAATATTTTCCTATTTCAGGAGGAAATTTCAATTATGTTACTTCTTCCGGAGAAACTTTAAAATATGAAATATTGAGTATATATTCTCTCAATCATATTACCTCTTCTGGAGGTGAATTGAAATATATTTATATCGAGAGTTGCGTTTATACTTACGGGCTTTATTACAATTATCACATTCACTTCAGGGAATAGATTAATATTATCAAAAGTTCTCTTCCTTCAGGAAATCGAATATAATTATCTGAACATATATTAATCACATCAAATTGTGATACTTCAACCTCTTTTAAAATATTTACTACTTCATGAGCAAATCGAGGTGTCATTTAATATAGAGAAATTTTCTCTAGCTTATCTTCACTTGTAACCATAGAAAGTTCAAATTATCACTTCTGGTGATTATAGGTATATACCACTTCTGGTGGTTAACAAAATTTAGTTACAATGAGATATACAAAATGTAACCACTTCTGGTGGTTATATATTTCTTGTAAACTCTGCTGGAGTTTAAGTGTATTCAACAATGTTATCCACTTTATAATCCTTTATTAAGATAATAAGGATGAAAATAAATACCAAAATTGGTAATGTATAAGTAGCATATAACCAATGAAGTGATGATAAAGATATTAAACCAAATATAAGCAAGAAACTCAAATTACTATACACAAATTTGGCCACACCAGGAGTACATGATATCCACATCACTATTTTTACGTAGAAAAGCTCATCACCTCAAGGATATAACCTGCCTTATGATGCGCGGAGTGAACAAGATCTAACCACGGATGTAAGAGTGTCGCCTTACATCAGAGATGAACACTGAAATTGAAATTAAATTCAAAGTAAGTGCTTAAATGGCAGAGTCTCGTGTTGATAACGTGTTATAAAATAAAACTTAAAGTAAAGAAACCAATGAGAAGTAGAGAGAGAGAGATTTATTATTCGAATTTCAAACTGATGTACATAATGAACTGAAACCACTTCTATTTATAGAAGAAAGGAAGTTGTTGTGTAAGCTGCTACTGCAAGTTGCTGTGTAAGGTGCTAGTGCAAGTTGCTACTGCAAGCTGCTGTGTATGCTGCTACTTCAAGCTGCTGTGTAAGCTGCTATTATACCCGGTATGGATAATCTTCTACCGGAGATAACTGAAGTGATAAGCTTCTTCAGGAAGCTGCTGTGTAAGCTGTTACGCAAGCTGCTATTATACCTGATATGGATAATCTTTTACCAGGGGTAATGTTTATCCATAATCGGGTACTAAAAGGATAATCTTATTATACCCGATATGGATAATCTTCTATCGGGGGTAATGTATATCCATAACCGGGTATCCAAGTGATAAGTTTCTCTAGAAAGCTTATTTCCAATAGAGTACTAAATAGATAAACATATTTACGGTGGAGTCTCATATGGATAAGCTTCTTCAGGAAACTTATTTACAACAAGGTATTAAATGAACATCCATAATATAATATATTTATAACAATCCGTACCTTTTTAATTCTTTATTGCCGATTATTTTCTAGATTATAATTTATAACTGTTATATAAAAATATTATTTATTAGTAAAATGATTTTGTAAATACCTCTTACTCGCATAGGCAAAGCTTGTCATTTCCTGCTGGACTTGGGAAGGAAGAATCCCATATTACACTGTATTAGCACATGACCACCCTCCACCCTACCCGACCCATACCTATCCACCTACCTTTAACTAACACACTTTTTCTTCTCAATTTTCTTTTCCTTTTTTCTTAATATTTTAATTAAAGATTAGGTTACCTACCCTCCAAACATGTCACGTGCTTTTCCCTTTTCTTTTTGCCTTTTGCCTTTATATTAATATAAACTTTTTTGTCTCTAGAAGCACATTGTGTGCAAAGCTAACAAACACAACCAATAAAAGAGGGATTGTATTCCAATTTTTTTTTGTTTGGGCTAAAAAAATAGAAGGAAGATTCCGTTATTTCCCACTCAATCCAAGCAAAACTCAAATCTCACATAACCAGCATAGTATTTTTCTCTTATAGTGAGTTGGTTGTGTTATTAGGTGGAGCAAAATCCGCCATTCTTTCTGGAACCTTAATATAAAGCACAGGATTCCCAACAGACACATTTATTATATTATATTTGCATTTAAACAACTATTTGAAAGCTTAATCATTGGCCAAACGTAAAAATAGCACGGGCTAATCATTTTCCGGCTAATAATTCAAAAATAGCCATCATTTACAATGTTATTGAAAAATAGTCATCATTTTTCTGCAATACGAAAAGTTTCAGCATAATATACTTGAGATCGGTGCACCTTTGTATGAACTTCCAGGAACTCCAACATGCGAAAAGTTCTATACTGGAGTTTCAGTATATTATTATGCTTGAATTCCAGTATATTATACTAGAGTGTTTTTCCGGATTTTAAACGGTGTTTTCATGTAGATTTATTTTTATATGAAAACTGGCTAAATTTTGATTACTTTTGAAATTGTGACTATTTTTGAATGACCACTTATAAATATGGCTATTTTTTAATTTCTCCCTGGCCAAACGCCACTTGATCCAATTCTGATGCTACTCTTTATTCTTTCAGTTTTCTTTCTACTTGATGATAATATAATGATTTAAAAAGCGAAATTGAAAGCCGGGGTAAGACAAACTTGTTTAACTCAAAAGATATCAAACTGTTTTTAAGCAAATCAATCAACGATGAAGGGGTAAATCGTAGTCAAATTAGTTGATTCCAGACTGAAGGATTGAATAGCAATGATTGCACATAAGACGAGTACAACTTTTAAGATCTTACTGAGATTTAATATTGCCTTTTTCATCCGTAGATGAAGAAGGAAGATTACAATTGTTTCTTCCTTTTTGGGATACAAGAATGGAGCTTTTTTATCTTTTTCTTCCAAGAGAAAGTCGTTTTATCCCCCCCCCCCCTCCCGGGAGCTTCCATAGGCTTATATATATAGTTGAAACCATCTTACCCCTGCCATGACTTGGCGTATCTGGGTCAATGACGCTTTCTGGTCGTGGGTGGGCATTGCCCTCTTCAATGTGTCAGACGTCTTAAAAGAGAAATGAAGCTGACTCTGTTGAATTTTACTACCTGTTTGCAAAAAAAATGGGGTCGTGATCAATTTGTTCGTGGTGGTCAGATTTTGACCAATACAGTTAGTCCCTCTATTTTTCGGGGTCGTCCTTCGTCGCGCTCGACGAACGGAACACGTTTGTGATGAAGTCAAGAGGAATCTGACCCCTCACTATTCCTTAGTCATATTTTGCACATTTTTATGGCGTGGAGGCATTTTTCTCATACTTGTGTACCATTACGATGGTTTCAGAATCGAAGAGCCGATTGGCAAATGAAATGTTACTTTGTGCACGCCATTATTATGACACACGTTTCCGAGCAACTGCAATGTTTCTTGTCCCATCGGATTCAAATGACGACTCTTGGGTTTTAAGCTTGGGGAATTTGTGTTTCTTATAAATAGGGAAACTTTTTTACACATTTCATCGTACATTTTGAGTGAGTCCCCCCAGATATTTCTATTTCTGATATCTCAAGTTCTTGCTCACTACAACCCCTAATCTTTTTTTTCGCATCACTTCCTCCAAAAAGTTTTCTTCTTTTTGCTAAAAATGGCCGGAGATTCTTCCCATGATAATCTTCTTGTTGCCGACCCGATGATCGAGGGTACCGTTCAGGACATCAGAGAAGCAGATGTGGTGGAAGATGAAGAAGTTTCCTCATCGGATGAAATCCTGCCTCGCCTACGGAAGGACACAAGTGACTTCAGTATCGGTGGTGGAACAGAGCCCGAAGACACAGCTTCCATTATGAGGGAGTGAGGAATCATGGATTTGAGGGAGAGATGGGGAATCCCCAGTTTCGTCGAGATACAACTAGCGGAGAGGAACGATAGAGTTCAAATCGACAGTCCCGAATTTTGTATGTACTACGCCTACCCCTTGATTGTAGGGTACACGCTTCCACTTCCCAAGCTAGAGTCATATTTTTGCCACTACTATGAGGTGTGTCCTACTCAGCTTTCACCTTAATTATACAAGTTGTTTCTCATGCTACTCAAATATGCGGAGCTTGCCGGTCGTGAGGTCACTCCGAGCCATGTGTCTAGCCTTTTTGCTCCATAATTGATTCGAGGTTGGATGATCTATGCGCGCCCTCAGGGATGGATGATAGAACAAATCATCGCTTCTATGAGAATTTTTTCTACGTGCGGACCGAGCATATTGTGGCGGACCCGATGGGGTTCCCCGAGATATGGAATTTTGCCCATAAGTTTACGTCCTTGATTAATGTAACGTTCGATTTTTTTTTGTTGCGGATACTAAATTTCTTTGTTATTCTGTAGCTGAGAAATTCCCCCCTGCCTCTTGAAGGGATTTGTGAATGGGTAAAGGCCATTCTTCCCCACACAATGGGGGTTCGTACCTGGTCGACCTTTCATGAGAGGTTTGTATGTAGGCCTCTTACAGACGAGATGTCGTCCTTATTTATTGTTTTCTTTCTTTATTCATTTTTTTTGCCTCTTAGACATCATTTTTCATTGTCATGGAGGGCGCGGAGAGCTAGGGCCCCTCAACTATCCTTTCGCTAGCCGGCTGCGTTCGCTCATCTTGTCACGGTACCTGCTACACGTCCTTTGTCGAGGGAAGCTTCAGTCGAATCTACGGCCTTGATTGCCCCAACAAGGGCTGCCTCTCAGGACGAGGTTGAATCCAGTGTCATCCGTCTTACGAAGGAATCACCATCGACTACTTGGGAGAAGGAAGGGCCATCGAAGAGACGGAGGGTAGAGTTTGATATGGCGCCTCCGACAATGACTAACCTGGACAAATCTCCCCCAATGTGCTTAGGGGAAGGGGAAGGTGTTGCTGCGGCGTCTTTCATAGAGGCGGAACGAGTTGTTCAAGCTAGTACCGGCGGTTAGTGCAAGGAAACTCCAGTCGCCATAACGGCTTAGCTAGAAATTCATGTTTTTATTGTTCAACGCCCTGCCAAAGTAGAGAACCAGACCTCTTGTGCCGCTATAGTGACTTTAGATATGCATTCTTCGTCTGTGGTGGGCCGCATTCTACCTTTCACAACAGAAAGGGGGGAAGTTTGTGGTGATTGACGAATACGAATTCGAGTCAGACCTGGATCCTGACAATATCATAATGTTTGATGACGGCCTTACTTATTCGGTGGTTCATGTTGGGGGATCCACTCATGTTCTCCATATCCCTTCCGACGTTAATCTTTTGGTGCAAGGTGATAACTTGGTGCCACAATTAGTCTGCTATGTTCGGAAGCTGAGAATGAGTCCCTTCGAAATATCCCTGATGCCGAGTTGAGGGATGAGGTGGTCGTTATGGGCTTGAGGGTATGATACATTTGGCTATTGTTTTAAACTTCCCCCTTTTTAGAAAGTATTGGTTTAGTCGCCTTTCTATTTTTTAGACTTACATGGAGGAGGTGGAAAGCATTCGTAGGGCCAATACCCAGTCGAGCATATTCTCGCGGATGTTGGAGAAATACTATCGCTATCGCAATAGATGTCACGAGTTGCACGAGATACTGATGATGGATCCCCGTAATTGGATCTTGGGGGAGGAGTTGGAGAAAATGGACCAGGAATTATTGCAGACGATCCGTAGCAAGAGTGAGCTTGAGAAGCAACTCCATATCAAGGACGAGGAGCTCGAATTGGGAAGGGGGTTGCTATAGAGTGTGAGTATTTGCAGGGCCAGTTGAGATCTATGAAGTCGAAGATGGACCAGAACTTGGTCCGGTCGAGGCGATGAGCGCGGAATGGAGAGGGAAGCTTACCGCGATAGAGAGTAAAGTCGCTGGCTTGGAGCATATTGAGAGGGACTGGTCTGAGGCTTTCGCAAGGGCGGAAGCTGTAGAATATACCATTTGCGTGCTCCAGTCTGAGCAACAATCGGAGAGAACAACAGCAATCCTCATGGAGGCTAGGCTCCATGAACGTATTTGCATGATTGATTAGAAGGCTTCGGTTCTGGTAGATCGATTCATTGCCAGGAAGGTGGAGAATGAGCGACTAAAGGCTTAAGCTAAATCATCTCACGCTGCTCTTCCTCGCCAGACTCATGAGCCCTGGGTATACACCAAAGCCTAGTGGGACATATATAAGAGTTTGTTGGAAGCAGGCATCGTGACTGAGGCTACGTATGATGAAGTGCGAGCAAAAGCTCGTGAGGCTTGCATTAACGTATGACACGGCAACACCTAAAGCTAATGGAGGCCTGGATGGTGATGATGATGGACATTGTGGAGATGGTGATGATGATGATGATGATAGTAGTGATGCCGAATAAATAATATTTGTACTTTGTTTTTATTTTCATTTCATTTGTAGGCTGGTATCCATTCATTCCATTTTTTTTATTCCTTAGCCTGGGCCAGTTTTAAGCACCGATAGCCTGCACTCATGACTTTTCAATAATAAAGTGTCCGTTGTCATTTACCTTGTACCTTCATTTTAATTTTTAACTATTTGTGGCCTTGGCGCGAGATTGGGTCTCGTCTGACGAGCCCCAATCTTTTCTTCTCCTCTGATGGCAAAGGCTATCGGCTTTAAAGGGGGTTATTTTGAACTTTTGGAAATAACGGCCTGTCATGATTTGAGTAAGGTCGAATCTTCCTTTGATGGCTGAGGCCCTAAGCCTCAAAGGGTGTTATTTCGAATTTATAAAAATTATGGTCCTTCGTGATTCGAGTTAGGTGGAATCATTATTTTTCTTTGATGGCGAAGGCCTTTAGCCTTGAAGGGTGTTATTTTGAACTTAACGGAATAACAGCCCGTCGTGATTCGAGTGAGGCCGAATCCTTCTTTTCTTTTGATGGCAAAGGCCCTTGTCCTTGAAAGGTATTATTTTGAACTTATCAGAATGACGGTCCGTAGTGGTTCGAGTGAGGTCGAATCCTTCTTTTTCTTTGATGGCGAAGGCCCTTAGACTTGAAAAGTATTATTTCAAACTTATCTAAAACACAGCATGCCATGATTCAAGCAAGGTCGAACCTTCTGTTTCTTTTGATGTCTAAGGCCTTTAGACTTGAAGGGTGTTATTTCGAACTTATCGGAATAACTGTCCGTCATGATTCAAGCGAGGTCGAGTTCTTATTTTTCTTTGATGGAAAACGACCTTATCGTTAAAGGTTGTTATGTTGAACTTATCAAAATAACAACCTGTCGTGATTCGAGCGAGGCCGAATCCTTATTTTTCTTTGATGGCGAAGGCCCTTAGCCTTAAATGGTGTTATTTAGAACTTATCGGAACAATATCCCGTCATGATTCGAGCGAGGTCAAATCCTTTTCATTTGATGGCGAAGGATCCTGCCTTGAAGGATGTTATTTCGAACTTATCAGAATAATAACCTGTCATGATTCGAGCGAGGTCAAATCCTTTTCTTTTGATGGCGAATGCTCCTGGCTTTGAAGGGTGTTATTTCGAACTTATTGGAATAACAGCCTGTCATGATTCAATCAAGGTTGAATCCTTCTTTTTCTTTGATGGCGAAAGTCTTTAGCTTTAAAGGGTGTTATTTCGAACTTATCGAAATAATTACTCGTCGTCATTCAAGCGAGGTCGAATCCTTCTTTTTCTTTGATGGCGAAGGACCATAGCCTTAAAGGGTGTTATTTCAACCTTTTTGGAATAACAACCCATCGTGAGTCGAGCGAGGTCGAATCCTTTTCTTTTGATGGCGAAGGCTCATGGACTTGAAGGGTGTTATTTCGAACTTATCAAAATAACACCCCGTCATGATTTGAGCGAGGCAAACTCCTTTTTTCTTTTCTTTGATGGCGAAGGCTCTTAACCATAAAGGGTGTTATTACAAACTTATCGGAATAACAGCCCGTCATGATTCGAACGAGGTTGAATCCTTTTTTTTATGGCGAAGGCTCCTAGCGTTGAAGGGTGTTATTTCGACCTTATCGGAATAACAACCTGTCATGATTATAACGAAGTTGTATCCTTCTTTATCTTTGATGACGAAGGAACTTAACCTTACAGAATTTTACTTCGAACTTATAAAAATAATAGCCCATCATGATTCGAGTGAGTTCAAATCCTTCTTCTTTTAAGGGAGAAGACCCTTGGGCTTGAAAAGTGTTATTTCGAACTTATCAGAATAACAACCCATCATGATTCGAGCGAGGTTGAATCTTTTTATTTTGATGGCGAAGGCTCCTGACTTGAAGGGTGTTATTTAGAACTTATCGGAATAACAACTCATCATGATTCTAGCAAGGTCGAATCCTTCTTTTTCCTTATGGCGAATGCCCTTAGCCTTAAAGGGTGTTAATTCAAAATTATCAAAATAATAGTCCGTCGTGATTCAAGCGAGGCCGAATCCTTCTTTTTCTTTGATGGAGAAGGCCCTTAGCCTTAAAGTGCGTTATTCTAGCTTATCGAAATAACAGCCCATCATGATTCGATAGAGGTCGAATCCTTTTGTTTTGATGGAGAAGGATCCTAACCTTGAAGGGTGTTATTTCTAACTTATCAGAATAACAACCCATCATGATTCGAGCTAGGTCGAATACTTTTCTTTTTCTTTGATGGCAAAGGCCCTTAGCCTTAACCATTTTTATTTCAAACTTAATGGAATAAAAGTCCATTGTGATTCGAGCGAGGTCGAATCCTTCTTTTTCATGTGAGGGTTACTTTTTGCGGAAGTCCCAATTTTGCTTAGCATTGCTCGCATCAAGTGGCTTAACACTGCGGACGTGGGGTACTAATGTTTCGCACTGGCTCGCGTTGCATGAATGTTATAGTTTTCCGTCTGGCTTTGACCGTTCGGCTTGGAGATGTCGTCGACCGAGAGGATTTCATCTATGCCGAAGTAATTTTTGGTTCTTCAATCTAGATGTCACGCCCCAAATCCGTGGGCAAACCCGGCACTCAACCGGATATCCCCAGCCGAGTGGACCTGTGTGCCTTTCCTATTCCCCACGCGTTACCCCACATTATTCAATGATAATTAGCCAAAAGATATTAAATTTGCAATAGAAAGAACATATGTTTTCTCTTTTATAACCACACATCATGATTATGATTAACAGGGAACGTGACATACAAGTTTATAGCATCCAAAACATACACGTTTATACATAAGTTCTAACCCACACACTACTGTCTACGGAGCCTCTAAGAGAAAGATAGTACAATACTTGCCGGCGACAAGGCCCTGGCTATACCTTTACGAAAGGACACAAGACTCCAAAATGCAACAACACAGGTTGCATGAGCCGTGCAAGGCCCCGGAAGGAAAGGGGCTCACCAACACGATTACCGCCGATAAAGAGGAGGAGGAGCTACAAGTGGGGACTGGAGTGCCTGCCACGGATCCACCTACAATCATACGAATGTAGCGCCCCCGTCAAAAGGGACATAAGTACATTTGAATTGTACTGGCATGCATGAACAAACTCTTTCCCAAGTAAACTCAAGCCAAAATGCATATACAAGTATAGAACTGAACAACAATAGTACAATTACAACCATGGAGCAACAACCAAACATCTCACAACAATTGATTCAAGTAGTCATACAAAGGGGCAATCAGTGCCCCACAGGTTCAAACTCTCATGCTGTCTCCTTTCACATTTTCACATTTATCATTTCATGATTCATATTCATATCAATAGTGATATTGGATCACATTTTCCACCCTTATTGCCTCGTCCACCCTTATTACCTCGGCCACCCTTATCACCCTAACCCACACCTTATTTCTCCGTGTTGTGGCGCGCAACCCGATCCCACCTAACAGTTTTCAATTCACAACAAGAAACAGCACAACAACAAATACATGAAATCAACTATGGGACATTATTAACATAGATCCGCAACAAGGGTAATGCAATTCCACAACTAGCAACAACAATTCCTCATGTTCATCATATTGGTGCACAATTTAGATCATCACAACAATTATTCACAACTAATCACGCACGTTATTTCATAATACTTCCATTTTTATTATTCCACATTATTCCCATTTCTATTGTTCTACATTGTTCCATTTTCATTGTTCCACATTGTTCCATTTTCATTATTCCACATTACTTTTCGTTTTCGTTGTCCCAATTAAAAATTCCACAATATTCATCACAAAGTATTACCACACAATCATACAACACAAAGCCTCACAATGATTGTTCGCATGAATATCTACTATCAACAATTTCACATATAGCATAGGGCGATTTCACAAGAATCACAGTTTGCCATACATACATGGAGCTGAGTTTCCCCCTTTTAAACCTTTAGCCTAATTTGCCAAGCAATCAAGAAGTCAATCTAGTTCATGAACAATATTTGGGCTTTAGAAAATTAACTCATAGTTACTACCCAATTCCTCTTTTACAAGATTCTTAAGTTTTGAAGACATGCATGAAGATTTTATGAAGAAAATTCAAAGCAAGTGTATGGGGTTCCCTTCCCAAGCTTAAATTTTGAAAATTGGGGAAATGGGTTAGTGATTTTACCTGAAAAATCAATGGAGAAGACAATTCACCAAAGGTTTTTCACACTCCAATAATTTTGAAAGATCAATTGATGAAGAACTTGCTTTCTCTCTCTAGGTTCCTCTTTTCCTCTCTCTTATTTTGATCAGAAAATGGGTTAAAATGAGGGATGGAGTATTTTTATTAAAGATGGATCGGGCTTAGATTTTTAGAAAAATAACTGGGCGAGCTCACTCTGTGACACCACTCTGCGATTGCAGAACAGACATGCAGTCCGCAGAAAGGGCTCAAATTTCAAATCTCTCGGGTTGGGAATGCGGTAGACATGCGGTCCACATTTGCGTTCTGCAGTCGCAGAATGCACCGCAGAACTGACCTTCGAATTTCCTCAGGAACAATATGCGATCACTCTGCGGTCCACATATTGATTATGCGATCGCAGATTTGGCCGACTTTTCAATATCAAAAATTGGTTGCTCTGTTTCACTATGTGGTAGGAATGCGGTCCGCATAGCTGATCTGCGACGACATCCTGGACCGCATTTTGACCATTTTCTGGAAAAATTTTGATTTCGCATTTTCAAGTACAAAACAATAACAAGGATCCAATTCACGCAGGTAGACTCGACTCTATGAGCTGTTAACATCTGAGCGCTCATTTTCACGGGGCCTTACACTGGATACACCCGACGTACATTTTCTCGTGGGGTTTTTTATGTACCTATTTTGACAAAGTGTAGGAGATGAGGATGAGATATCCGTTGCTTCTGTCCCATGATTTTGAGGGGAGGGGAAGTTAGATTGTAGTGCCTTTCTCCTTATTCCGGAATTCAACCTCTTAATGAGATTTAATATTGTCTTTTTCATCCTTAGATGAAGAATGAAGATTACAACTGTTTCTTCATTTTTGAGATACAAGAATGGAGCTTTTTTTTCTCCTTCTTCCAAGGAAAGTCTTTCTCTCTCTCCCCCCCCCCCCTCCCTCTCCCGCCCTTTTATGGGAGCTTCCATAGGCTTATATATATAGTCAAAACCATCTTACCCCAGTCGTGACTTAGCGTATCTGGGTCAATGAGGCTTTCTGATCGTGGCTGGGCATTGCCCTCTTCAATGTGTCGGATGTCTTAGTGGAGAAATTAAGCTGACTCTGTTGACTTCTACTACTTGTTTGCTAAATGGGGTCGTGATCAATTTGGTCGAGGTGATCACATTTTGACCAATACAATATTTAAAATCAACATCTTCACACCACACAACAATTAATTTTTAATAATTTTTTTAAATATTTGCCTATGACTTTTCTAGTATATTGATCACAATTAAGGATTAAGTGATTTGAAATATTATACTCTTCGAGGTCATAATAAATAATTTTTTAATTGTTGGCATATTTCCATTAAAAAATACAGACTTCTAGAAAAAGAAGGTGCATTCACTAAATTATATTAAATTAAAATTTACATATTACCTTGACTTATTAGGATTAGAAAAACAAAATTAATTTATTGTTGATTATCTAGATGAATATTTATTTTGAACAAAAATTAAAAAAGCCAAAATATTTCTTAAGGATCAGAGGGAGTATAGTATTATGCTAGATCATTAAATTAGTTCTGGTACATTCTTGTTTTATATAATATACAATTCTTAGGACCCGTATGATCATAAGTTTTGCTAAAATAAATTTGAAATTTATTTTCAAAATTCATGTTTTGTCATAAATTCTGTTCACATTTTGGTAAAATCCTAAATTTCAAACCTCAAATCCCAAAATCACTCCAAGTGGTAATTATGGACCAAAATTCTAAAATTTGGGAATTATATATATATATATATATATATATATATATATATATATTCAAAATAAAGAAAATATTCTTTGAAAACGTATGCCCAAACATATTTTAATCTTTAAATCAAACTTTACTCAAATAAATTTTGAAAATATATTTAAAATATATAGCCAAACCCAAACGCTAACTTAATATTACTTTTTATATTTTTCATATTTTAATCTATTTTTGCAACTTCGTTTTACGTGCCGTGCTTTGAGACCTGTGTACCTAACCCCTACGGCCTCCACCTTTTTGAAACATTGAATAAACCTGATTATAGATGCCGAAATCTAATTACACCATTCCATTAAAAAAAACACACACAATATTATGTCGAAAAAACCCACGATTTTGGGTCATTCAAATGTTTGCATGATTCATCTAACTAATAGGATGGATACCAGACTTGCTATCCTCGAGGAAAGGAAGAATGACAAGAATTGAGAGAGAAATGTCGACCGTGGATTTGGACTTTAATTTATCGTTTTGAATTCTAACTTTGTCACATTCCGTTTAATTTACTGCATTCAAATTTTATTATTTGTAATTAAATTTGGTGAAATATTTTAACAATATATAAGATTTAAATCAAACCTACTGAGTTTATAAACACATAATCTTCCAACTCCGCCCCTGTGTCGATCCTTAGATAAAAAAGATATATTGACTAAATTATCCTTCATTAATTGTTATCTTGATATATTGGATTATGTAAATAAAGGCGAATTATGAAAAAATAAAATTAATTTTTCTTGATTATGTAAAAAAACATTTATTTTAGACTAAAATAAAAGATCAAACAGTCACTTATTATGAACGAAAGAAGTAAAAAATTAATAAGAATCTATTAATTCACCTTAGTTTTTGGCTCATAAATTTGTAACCACCCATTTACAAACGTTTATTATGTCACATTTATTGCTGGCTCCACTATATATATATGCACAGCAGATAAAAATCATGTGTCGTTTGTTAGTCAAAATAAGAATCTGCAGCAAGATGAATTCCTCCGGATAAGATCTGGTTGGTCGAATCTTGTCAATTCCATACTCAATTTTCTTTTTTTAATTTAAGAAACTTTTGGTAAGAAGAAATTAAAAATCTTTGGAAAAGGGTTGGATGTTTTCTGACCGTTCAAAGAGGAAGGAAAAGGTGTAAAAAAGAAAACCCTTTGAAAATAAAAGTCTTCCCCATAACGAAGGTTATCAACTTGCACCAGTGCGGTAGGGCTATGAGATTCAATGGAATTTTCAATTTTGATCACGAGACATGTTAATACCATTACTGATTATACCAGTAACAAGAAAAATAACAACAGTAAAATAAATAATAATAATAATAATAAAACAGTCCATTCGTTTTAAAAGATGATGCTACTATTTTCGCAAAGTCAAATTAATATCATAATAGTAAAATATATCATTAAATTCAACCATAGTATATGTGATTTGCAGTTCTTTTTTATAGTTTCTAAGAATATAAACATATTCTAATTTTTTGAAGTATTGTCTAAAATTTGTATGAAAACTTTAAATATTTTTATTTCGTATTTCAAACAGCTTCATCTTTTATGGAGTACGAATGTAGAAGTAAGCTGTTAAATGACTGTGTGAAAAAGACCAAAGAAAAAGAAAATGATGCGCGCTTTCCACACGGAATTTACGTGAAAAAGTGCCATTTGCCAAACCAGAAAGGCAATACACTATGCAGGAATAAAACCTCACATGACCAAAATAATTGTTAGGTGAAATTACTATTCGATTACTGAAAACTGTATCAATTATTATACTATATGGAACATTAAAATTACAAACAATTTTAATGCGTCAATGTGTTTTTCCATATTAGATTAGCAAGCTTTCTTTTTTGTTTTGAAGCAAATTAGCTGAACAAGTTTTAAAATTGTTTAACTCATTGACATCAGCTAAATACTTTTTCTAATTCATAAGAGTGAAATATACAGAAACTGGAAAATTAAATACTTCTTAAAATTCATAACGTGGTAAGTTGTTGATACAAATGCACTACAAGGTTTCTGCATTGATGAATAACTAGAAGGCAAAAAAATACGCATCCAGATGTTCAAAAAATGAAAAAAGAAATATCTTAACCTAGAAAAAAATATTCACTTGTCTAAAATGGTATATAAAATTACTAAATTATCCAAAAAGGTCAGCAATATCTGTAAAATCCAGTTGAGGTTTTACATTTACCACAAGACTGACCACCACCTTGAAATCCTATTTGCCAACACAAACAAACTGTTTCGGCCACCATCTCCGCCGCGGCCTTCACCGGTGGTGCAAACGTCGGCGGTGGTGCAACCGCCGCCAAGAAGTTGTATGATGCCGTTGACTCAGCTGAAGAAATATGATCAGTCGTCTTAGAATGTAATGGCAACCCTATTGAAAGTTCAAGATTTATCATCAATTGCTGTGAACTTTTCTCAGCAATTTCTAGTGGCTTTGTTTCTTCAGTAGTAGTACCACTGTTGCATTTAGTTTCATCATATGATGAATCTGTGGTATTATTGCTCTGGTTTATAATATTGGGTTTTTGGTCAACGTTGTCGTTTTTGAAGTCAATGCAGATGTTTTGGGTTGTGGTGGCAGAGATGATCGTGGTGACGGCGGAGACGGTGGTGGAGGTGACGGCAGTGTTTAGTGGACGGTGAGATTGAGGATCAATGCCACGGCTGATGAGTTTTCTCTTAATGTGTGTATTCCAATAATTTTTGATTTCATTATCAGTTCTTCCGGGTAATCTTCCGGCTATAACAGACCATCTGCAAAAAAGAAAATCAGAAAAATTAGTAAAAATAACAGAAAAAAGGAAAAATATAGTCTTTATATATTGGAATATAACACAACGAGTTTTATGATTAGACAGTATAAACGAAAAAAAAGTTTGTCTAGTTTTTTTGAGTGATAACAAATTTAAGAAATTTACTTATTTTATGAGAAAATTTTAACCAATTGTAATTAAATTTCCGCCTACCTATTTGCGATCGAAAATGTTTCAACCTAGCTAGTTCGAAATCAAGCTTTAATATTTTTAATTTCATTTTGGTTAATAATAATAACAATAAATTAACAAAAAGAACTTTAAAATCTCAAGAATTTGGTGATTTGGTATTCCGAGAAACGGAGACGTCCTTCCTCACTTGTGGAAAAATTAACTACTCTGGACTATCTAGCCTTCTTTTTGTTAATTTCTTAATGTGGTCCCAAATTGAAATAAAAAAAATTGACTTTCTATTCGGATTTCCACATATTATTTTTATCAGCAAAACAAAGCCAAACATGAAATAAGCAAAAAAAAAAAAAAATGAAATAAAAATAGCAAAGAACAAGAGAAGATATATAGTGGTATACTTGTTTCCAAGTAAACTATGGAGTTTGATGATCAATTCATCTTCTTCTTCAGTAAAATTCCCTCTTTTGAGATCAGGCCTTAGGTAATTTATCCATCTCAGTCTACAGCTCTTTCCACATCTTTGCAATCCTAAAAAGTTCAAAAATATCCATAAACAATCACGATAAATTGAATCTTACACAATATTCGGAAAAAAATATATAAATAATGAAGCTTAAATTTGGAATCTTTCTTCCTCTAGACACCAAACCTTAGAAAAACAAAATTATTTTTTGGGGTAGATCAAAAGTACTATGTCGTGGTAGATCCAAAATTTAGACGTATAGTCGAGTAAAAAGTATATATATATATATATATATATATATATATATATATATATATATATATATATATATATATATATTAGGAACTCCCGATTAATCCAAATCTGAAAAGAGTAGTACCTGCAGCTGTAGGGAGAGAACGCCAGCAACCTTCACCATGAGAACGGATGTAATTGATGAGACGTTGGTCTTCTTCTTTAGTCCATGCTCCTTTATTTGTATGAGCTTTTTCACAACAAGGTGAACGTCCCATGACTTAGAACACTTTTTTTTTGTCAAGAATTGGACTTTAGGGTAGAGCTATGGAGAAAACCAATAACTACGTAACCCTAATTGTCTCTTTCACTACTACTGTATTAGTTTCTCTTATTGATAAGACTGAAACTGTTTGGTATTTGTAGTTTCTCTAATGGAGAAAGAGGGAATAGAAGAAGCTATATATCTTAGGGGTGTGGTGGGGGGGGGGGGGTAGGCGTAAAGGGTAAGGTAGGGGCTACCAGTTTGATTGCAAGACTTTGGAACTATTGCCTTTTCCAAACTCAACTGTCTTTCTTTTTAAATTTTTCTTACAGTTGAGAGAATGTGTGTGGGAAAAAATAGAGGTAGAAACACATTTAGAATTTTAAGCTTGCAAGTATAGGATACCATTAGATATAATATTCTTCTGTGAGAATATTTATGAATTCTGTATAGGAGTATATGTTTCAAAGAAATTTTTAATTGTAAATATAATATTTGCTATTTTATGTACATTGAAAATATAAAAGAATTTATATTATCAAATTAAGTTAGCACCGAAGAGTATGGTCTAATGGTCAATAAAATAGCAAGAACCGTGAGTTCTCATATTCAAATCCTACCAGAAACAAAACACGAGATGATTTTTTTCCATATGTTCAAAGATTGGTGGACATCTTTCATGGATTTAGCCGAGGTGTGCGTAAGGTAGTTCAGATATCACAGTTATACAAAAGTTAAGTTGACTTATAATAAAACATAATTATTGAAAAGATAATTTATCTTAGTTTCAAACATGATATTATAATCTTAAAAAAAACTTTTGTTAAATTGAAGTGATAGTGTAACGTATTTCGTTTACCCATTTAATGTGCTAAAATTTATTTCTAAATAAAATTCGAATTAAAACTCGGGAATGTAAATTTGTATATATGAAAGGGTACAAGTGTAAAGCAAAGTGGAAAAGAAAGAATTTGACCAAGTTGGTAAGAATAGAAGAGATGGAGTTGGATTTGGTAGGTAGGTTTTCTTTTTAAATGAGTTGTCCTTTAGCTTCCAGTGTGTACCCCACTCTTACCATCTCCTTTGTTTTCTTACTTACATTACTCATCTTGCCACGTGGACCGTACATGTGGTAGTTTGGAGATGTCGCACTCTATGTATTGCCTACTTTGTTATAAATCGGTGGAACCATATTATATACTTCTTCTATTTATATTGTTTGAGATTGTTTGACCGGATACGAAGTTTAAGAAAAAAAAAGATTTTTAAAATTTATCATCTTAAAATATTAAGGGATAAAAGGTTTTTGGGACCATATCATTTGTGTGACTATAAAAGCTTTTCACTACAAAAAAAAGGATAAATAAAAAATTTAAAATTGAATTAGTTTTAAATTTAAAAATATATCATTTATTTTGGAACATACTAAAAAGGAAAGTACCTCAAGACACTCAGGTGCATAAGTAATATTGCGTTTATGTGAGATTCGGAGCAGATATAGACCATCTATCTTAATATAAGATAATAGGTAACTTTCATGACTCGAATTCATAGCTCATATATTATATAGAAATAATTTAATTGTTACTCTAAAATCTTTTTAATATCGTGTAAATCATAGTTTTATATACTTTAATTTTTTAAACGACATTAGCTCCATTAAATCGAATTTGCAGGACCTCATTTTTAAGGTCGAAACGTTGCTTTAATTTTTAACTTGTGAAGTTTTGCTCTCAGCTTCTAAAATACGCTCAACATTTTTATTTCTTTTTTATAAGCGGAGAAAGGGGAAATAAAATTGATATCACAGATTAAGAATATAGTGATTTGAACTCGTAATAAAATAATTTGAATTATAGCTCTTACGCTACATAGATGTCTTTGTAGAGATGCTCATAGGCTCTTTTAACTTATGAATTAAAAAGTGGATATCATATGCTTTCTGCACATGAAAGCAAACAATACTTTAATAAAAAAATAGTATAGTGTTATCAAATAACAACTGTAAGGTAAAGATAACAAAGATAAGTAGAGAGAAATTTATCATTCGAATTTTAAACTATATAATAATGAACTAAAGTCTCTTCTATTTATAGAAGAAAAGAAGCTGCTGTGTAAGCTACTACAAGCTGCTGTGTAAGCTACTACAAGATGCTGTGTAAGCTGTTACTGCAAGTTGCTGCGTAAGCTGCTACAAGCTGCTGTGTAAGTTGCTACTGCAAGCTGTTGTGTAAGCTGCTATTATACCAGATATGAATAATCTTCTACCTGGGGTAATGTTTATCCATAACCGTGTACCGAAGTGATAAGCTTCTTCAGGAAGCTTATTTACAATGGAGTATTAAATGAACATTCATATATAATATAATTATAACACTCCCCCTTGGATGTTCATTAAAAGATAATGTGCCTCATTAAAACCTTACTAGGAAAACCACGTAGGAAAAAAATCCCAGTGAAGGAAAAAGAGAACACATATTTAGTAATATGCATTACTTGGTGCCTCATTAAAAACCTTATAAGGGAAACCCCATGGGAAAAAAACCTTAGTAAGGAAAAAAGAGTGCATCGCGTATTTTACTCCCCCTGATGAAAACCTTGTTTCAAGTTTTTGAGTCTGCGCATTCCAATCTTATATACCATCTTCTCAAAAGTTGAAGTTGGCAAAGATTTAGTGAATAAATCTACTGGATTATCACTTGAACGGATTTGTTGCACATCAATATCACCATTTTTTTGAAGGTCGTGTGTGTAGAATAATTTTGGTGAAATGTGTTTCGTTCTATCTCCTTTTATAAATCCTCCCTTCAATTGGGCTATGCATGCAGCATTATCTTCGTATAAAATTGTGGGTCTTTTCTCACATTCCAAACCATATTTTTCCCAAATAAAGTGAATCTTTGATCTCAACCATATGCATTCCCTACTTGCTTCATGAATAGCTATTATCTCAGCATGATTTGAAGAAGTAGCAACAATAGATTTCTTTGTAGAGCGCCATGATTTGACAGTACCTCCATATGTAAATACGTACCCGGTTTGAGATCGAGCTTTATGGGGATCAGATAAATAACCTGCATCTCCATATCCAACAAGATCTGCACTATCTTTGTTAGCATAAAATAAACACATATCAAGAGTTCCCTTTAAATATCGCAATATATGCTTAATCCTTTTCCAATGTCTCCGTGTAGGAGAAGAACTATATCTAGCTAGTAAATTTACAGAAAATGCTATGTCAGGTCTTGTAGCATTATCAAGATACATTAGTGCACCAATCGCACTAAGATAGGGTACTTCGGGACCAAGGTGTTCCTCGTCCTCTTCTAGAGGTCGGAACAAATCCTAATTCACTTCAAGTGATCGAACAACCATTGGTGTACTCAATGAGTGTGTTTTGTCCATGTAAAAGCGTTTTAAGACCCTTTATGTATAAGCAGATTGATGGATAAAGATCACGTCTGCTAAATGTTAATTTGTAGACCAAGACAAAGTTTTGTCTTTCCAAGATCTTTCATCTTAAATTCTTTCTTAAGATATTCAATTGTCTTTTGGAGCTCTTCTGAAGTTCCAAAAAGATTTATGTCATCAACATAAACAACAAGTATAACAAATTTCGATGTCATTTTCTTTATAAAACTACACAGATAAATAACATCATTTATGTAACCTTCTTTTAGCAAATATTCACTAAGGCGATTATACCACATGCGCCCAGATTTCTTTAATCCATACAAAGAAATTTGTAATCTGATTGAATACATTTCCTGAGATTTTGCTTCAGGCATTTTAAATCCTTTAGAGATTTTCATATAAATTTCATTATCGAATGAACCATACAGATAAGCTGTAACTACATCCATTAGATGTATTTCAAACTTTTCATGTAGTGCTAAACTGATGAGATATCAAAATGTTATGGTATCCATAACATGTGAATATGTTTCATCAAAATTGAGTCCAGGTCGTTGTGAGAATCCTTGTGTGAAATAAGGCGAGCTTTATATCTTTCAACTTCATTTTTGTCATTCCTTTTTTTGCACAAAAACCCATTTATGGCCAACTGGTTTTATACCAGCAGGTGTTTGGACTACTGGTCCAAAGACCTCTCTTTTAGCAAGTGACTTAAATTCCGATTGAATTGCCTCTTGCCATTTTGGCCAATCGGATCTTCGTCGACATTCTTCGACAGATCGGGGTTCAAGATCCTCATTATCTTGCATAATGTTTAGTGCAACATTATATGCAAAAATATTATCCACCACTATTTCAGATCGATTTAAATTAATCTCATCACCGGTCAAACTTATTAAAAGTTCTTCACTTACATGAGCTTCGGGTTTATTGGTTTCTTCAGGAATTTCAGAACTAATGAGATGATGGGTCTCTTCAGGAGATCCCTTCATAGTATTATTTTGATTATTTGTCAATTTTCTTTTTCGAGGATTTCCATCCTTAGAACCCAAAGGCCTACCACGCTTCAGGCGTGCTTTAGGTTCACTATCTCTCATGCTAGTAGATGGTCCTACTGGGACATCAATTCGGATAGGCACATTCTCTGCTGGGATATGTTACTTAGTTATCCTTTTCAAATCAGTAAATGCGTCTGGCATTTTATTTGCTATATTCTGTAAATGGATGATCTTCTGGACCTCCTGATTACATATAGGGGTACGTGGATCAAAGTGAGATAATGATGAAACATTTCACACAATTTCTCTTTTGATTTCATTTTCTCTTCCCCTAATTGTGGGAAATTTATTTCATCAAACCGACAATCTGCAAATCGAGCAGTAAATAAATCTCCTGTAAATGGTTCAAGATAGCGAATAATAGAGGGTGGTTTAAACCCAACATATATTCATATCCTTCTCTGTGGTCCCATCTTACTGCGCTGTGGTGGTGCTACTGGCACATATACAGCACATTCAAAAATTCCTAAATGGGAAATATTTGGTTCATGACCAAAAACTAATTGTGACTGAGAATATTTATTATAATGTGTCAGTCTAAGATGAATAAGTGATGATGCATGCAAGATAGCATGGTCCCAAACAGTAGTAGGCAATTTTGATTTTATAAGTAGTGGTCTTGCTATCAATTGAAGGCGTTTAATAAATGACTGCAAGACCATTTTGAGTATGAACATAAGCTACAAGATGTTCAATTTTTATCCCAACTGATAGGCAATAATCATCAAAATCTTGAAATGAGAATTCTCCAGCATTATCGAGGCGAATAGCATTTATAGGATAATATGAGAATTGTGCCCTTAATCGAATTATTTGGGATAATAGCTTTGCAAACGCCAGATTGCAAGATGATAGTAGGCATACATAAGACCATCTTGAAGATGCATCTATTAGGACCATAAAATATCTAAACAACCCACTTGGTAGGTGAATAGGTCCGCATATATCCCCATGTATACGCTCTAAAAAGGCAAGGGATTCAATGCCAACCTTCATTGGTGATGGTCTAGTGATCATTTTGCCTTGATAACAAGCATCACAAGAAAATTCGTCATTTGTAAGAATCTTCAGGTTCTTTAATGGATGCCCACACGAATTTTAGTAATTCGTCTCATCATTATTGATCTAGGATGGCTCAAACGTCCATGCCAAAGAACAAAACTACTTCAATCCGTACACTTCTGGTTACGATGGAGTTTGTAACTGTACTGATTTTTGAATAGTATAAGCCAGAAGATAAAGATGGTAATTTTTCTACAATGCATTTCTGGCCAGAAATATTCTTTGTAATACAAAGATATTCCATGTTTATTTCATTTATTGTCTCAACGTGATACCTATTTCGACGGATACCGATAAAACTCAGCAAGTTTGTTCGGGACTTGGAGGAGAACAATGCGTTGTCTATTAGAGAGAAATATAATGGCTCTTCCGGAGCTTTCAATCAAACTTATATTACCAGAAATTGTTAAAACATTTGCCTTTCCATATGGAAATAAGAAAAATATTTCTGATTCTTGAATATGGCATGAGTTGTTCCACTATCAATTACACAAATATCTTCGTGATTCGTCTTTGATCCAAACATAATTTTAGCATTATCCATATTCTTCAAAATAAATATTATAGCAAATATTATTATCAAAGCATATATTTTTGCATAGCTGTACTAACTAATATAAACAACAGAAATTTAAATTTCTACAGATGCATCAGACATCAGTGATTACATGACTTGTTTCTCCTTCTGCGAATGCAAAGTAATCAGCTACATCCAAATGCATGAAGTCAATATTACCTTCAGAAATAAAATTTGCTTCAAAATTTTTCTCTGTCTTCTTTAGGGAGGCTTGATAAAGCTCAACCAAGTGCTTTGGCGTACGACAGGTATGTGACCAGTGCCCTTTTCCTCCACATTTATAGCATTCAGTTTCTACATTTTTGGCTTGCCCCACTTCATGCTTTTGTTCCTTCCTTTTTCACTACTGGTGGTTAGGAGGGTTCTTTGGTGCATTATTATTACAATGATTGGGGTTTCTTCCCCGACCACGGCCATGACCACGACTGGGGCCACGACCTCTTCCACGTTTGGGTTGGTGGAAGTTCGTCTCATTTACTTCAAGGAATGGACAAGAACCAGTAGGCCGGCATTCATGGTTTTTATTAATAGCCCATTATGTTGCTCGACCACAAGAAGATGTGAGATAAGTTCAAAATACTTTTTAATCCCATCTCTCGATATTGCTACTGCAGAAGCATATTCGAGGCATAAAAAGTGGTGAAAGTTTTCTCCAACATACCATGATCAGTAATATTATCACCACATAATTTTAATTGGGAAATAATTCTAAGCATAGCAGAATTATACTCATTTATAGATTTAAAATCTTGTAGCCTTAGATGAGTCCAATCATATCGTGCCTGTGGAAGAACGACCATCTTCAGGTGGTCATATCTATCTTTCAAATTATTCCACAGTATGATTGGATATTTAACAGTTTGATATTCCATTTTCAGGCCCTCATCAAGGTGATGGTGTAGGAATATCATTGCTTTGGCACGGTCTTGGTATGATGCTTGATTTTTGTCTTTGATGGTTTCTGCTAGACCCATCGCATCAAGATGAATTTCAGCATCAAGCACCCAAGACATGTAGCTTTTGCCTGATATATCCAGGGCTACAAATTCAAGTTTACAAATATTTGACATTATATAGAAAAGATTTGACATTATATAGAAAAAGAAAATTCGTACCTTAGATACTTCCAAAATATTTGCTCGAGATGGCATAGTCTCGTGCTGATAATGTGTTATAAAGTAATGACTGTAAAGTAAAGATACCAAAGACAAGTAAAGATAGAGAGATTTATTATTCGAATTTCAAACTGATTTACATAATGAACCGAAGTCTCTTCTATTTATAGAAGAAAAGAAGTTGCTGTGTATGCTGCTACTGCAAGCTTCTGTGTAAGCTACTACAAGCTGCTGTGTAAGCTGCTACTGCAAGTTGGTGTGTAAGCTACTACAAGCTGCTACTGCAAGCTGCTGTGTGAGCTGCTACTGCAAGATGCTGTGTAAGCTGCTATTGCAAGATGCTGTGTAAGCCGCTGTGTAAGCTGTTACTGCAAGCTGCTGTGTAAGCTGCTACAAGCTCTTGTGTAAGTTGCTACTGCAAGCTGCTGTGTAAGCTGCTACATGCTGCTGTGTAAGCTGCTACTATACCAGATATAGATAATCTTCTACCGGGGGTAACACTTATCCATAGCCAGGTACCTAAGTGATAAGCTTCTTCGGGAAGCTTATTTACAACGGAATACTAAATGAACATTCATAATATAATATATTTATAACATATAGTACTTTATTAGAACAATTTGTTTGTTTACAAAATTAAACCTCATATGAAAGTGCCCCTTATATGTTGCTTCCTCCTAACTCATAAGTTTGCATTATGTGGACTTGTAATTTAACATATTTTAACTTATAATGAAGCATCTTAGACACTGGCCTAACATAGAGTGAACGTACATCCTTCATTTCTAGAGGCGAATTCCGGATCAACCTAATGAGTATGACCTTTAAAGTTTATAGGACCTTTAAAGTTTAAAATCTAATGTTGATTGAAATTCTTGTTATTGAAATCTGCATTGCTGTAAAATTAATAAAACAATAAACTTTATGAAAAAAATAAAAACAGAAAGTTAGTAAAAATAAATTCTGAAAAAAGTATAGTAACTTCAAAATAATTTCTGAAAAATAGTATAGGAACAAATTGAGCCTACTGAATATACAGTGTGTCCTTAAGAAAATTATTCCCCTCAAGTATTCGAGGTTCTGGAATATATCCTCCTAGGATAGAACGATTTAACTCACCAGCGTATTGGTACCAAAAACGCAAATGAACAGCGATCCATTAGAATGTTGTAAAACACACTAGAAATTTTGTGCAGAAGAAGAAGAAGAAGAAGATAATCAGAAAATTTCGTAAGTGAATATTCTTGTATTTGAAAGAATATTTATAGCCAATTTGGTACTATTTCTGAAAAGGTTTGCAACCTTTTAGAACAACCATAGATGTTGGAACATGTTTGACACTGTTTTAGAACAGACATAGCTGTTGGAAATATTGCGGTAAAATTGAACAAAATTAAAATAAATCGGGAAAGAAAATGGAACGAACCGAACCGGGTCGCAGGTCATGGATGATTTGAATTTGCGTTTTTTAATTTAATTAATTAATTATTAGAAATGAATTTTATCCAAAAAGATTAATCAATCAATCGATCTTTGACCAAATCTGAATCTGAAGCCGAAGCCGAGCGAGCGACGCCGTCGACGGCGCGAGGCTTGCCTTCTTCTTAACTCTTTAAGAGTTAAAAGATGAACTTCTTTATATATACATAAAGATTTTCTTTCCTTCTACCAATGAGGGGCAAAGTGCATTAGTAAAGTAAACTCATTCAAAAATTTCACTTCCCTCCATTTCTTTTTCCATCATTTTTTATTCACTCATCTTTTGTTATTAATAACAAAATACAACAATCTCCCCACATGAATGGGAAATGACTATAAACTTAAAGGAATGCACGGACATGTGTGTGTTTTACACGCAAGAATTAATTGCATCTGGATAAGTAGGTTTCTCTTTGAACTTTCCGTAGTGAACTTAGATCAGATATACTCGGTTGATTAGTAGATTTGATATCTTTGAACTGTCGAGCTTTGTTGTATATGTAGTCAACATAAGTCACATAATAAATCCTTAACCATCTATGGTTCTCACAATTGTGTTCGTTTCAGCCATGAACATCGCCTGGTTTTATGAGTGCTTAGAGAATGAGCCTTTACTTTCATTCCCCTTAAAGCGGCTTACACTTCACACTTACAAGGTGATTCCTAAATGTGTAATCCTAAAGACATATTATCTGGTCATATCCTACTAGACTTAGCAAATCATTAAAAAGTTTTAAGCTTTATTGACTCATCAAAAAGCCTTAATGATTTACCTCATTTTTGAGCATTATCTTCATCACGAGAATGGGTTGAGTTATTTGACAATGTTGAACAGTCCTTCATAACTTTGTTTGATCTATTTGAACCTATCTCTTGGGATCTCCAGTATGCTAGGTAGAGTTACCGCCATGATGCCTTGTCCTAGGCTTTTAACCCCATTCTCTTTCATAATCTTTCAACTGGCTCTCTAGATAGGCCTTTTGTAAGTGGATACGATATGTTATCTCTTGACTTTACGTAGTCAATTATGATAATACCACTCGAGAGTAGTTGTCTAATGGTATTGTATCTCCATCGAATATGACGAGATTTTTCGTTATATATAACGCTCCCTTCCTACCTATTGCCATTTGACTATCACAATGTATACAGATAGGTACCAAAGGCTTGGTCCAAAATGAAATATCTTCCAATAAATTTCGGAGCCATTTAGCGTCTTCACCGGTCTTATCTAAACCTATGAATTTAGATTCTATTGTAGAACGGGCGATGCACGTTTGTTTGGATGATTTTCACGACACTGCTCCATGCTCAATTGTGAAGACATATCCACTCATGGATTTAACTTCAGATGATCCGGTGATCCAATTTGCATTACTATATCCCTCGATCATGGAAGGATATTTGTTATAATACAAAGCATAATTTTGGGTATGTTTCAAATATCCCAAAACTCGTTACATTACCATCCAATATATTTGATTGGGATTACTTTTAAATAGACTCAGTTTGCTAATAGCACATGATATATCAAGTCGTGTACAATTCATGATATACATCAAACTTTCCAATACTCTTTCATAATTCAATTGTGAGTCACTTTCACCTTCATTCTTTTGAAGTGCATAAGTCATGTCAATTGGAGTCTTGGTAATTTTGAAATCCATATACTTGAACTTGTCAAGTACCTTTTCAATGTAGTGAGATTGTGATAATGATAGACCTTGTGGAGTCTTGTGAGTTCTGATTCCTAAGATCACATCAGCAACTCCTAAGTCTTTCATGTCGAATTTCTTAGCCAATATGCGTTCTGTAGCATTTATATATGTTAAATTTTTGCTCATTATCAACAGGTCATAAACATATAAACAAACAATGACTTCATGACCTAGAGTGTTTTTAATGTTAATACATTTGTCACACTCGTTGATTTTAAATCCATTTGCCAACACTATTTCGTCAAATTTTGCATGCCATTGTTTGGGTGCTTGTTTAATTCCATAAAGAGACTTAACAAGTTTGAACACTTTCTTTTCTTTATCAAGAACCATAAAACCCTCAAGTTGTTTTATATATATCTCTTCCTCCAATTCTCCATTTAAAAAAATTGTTTAACATTCTTTTGATGGATTTCAAGACCATACATGGCCTCTAGTGCCACTAACACCCTAATAGATGTTATTATTGTTACTAGCGAGTAAGTGTCAAAGTAATCAAGACCTTCCTTTTGTCTATAACCTTTATCAACAAATCTTGCCTTACATTTGTCAATAGTGCCATCATCTTTAAGTTTTGGTTTAAAGATCCATTTCAAACCTAAAGGCTTATTTCCTAGAGGAAGATCAACCAATTCCCATGTATAGTTATGAAAAATTGATTGAATTTCACTATTTACTGTTTCTTTCCAAAACGCTAAATCAGAAGACGATATAGCTTCTTTAAAAGTTTGAGGCTCATTTTTCAAGCAATTATATCACAAAATCTTTTCCAAAGGAGGTAGATGTTCTTTGACATTTACTACGCCTTGGATCTTCTATACTTGACGTATTTCCTTTGGTTCTTCCCGAGGTCGTTTAGGTCTTTCACTTAACAGCTCGCATTCAGTTTTATACGATAGATGATTTCAAAGAATTCAGCATTATCCGATTCCATTATCGTATGAACATGAATCTCGGGACTATCGAATTTATGAACCAAAAATCGACATACTTTAGTGTTTGTAGTATATCAATTAAAAATGCAATCTACTGTTCTTGGTCCGATTTTAACCCTTTTAGGTAAAAGAACTTGTACCTTGGTAGACACCCCCACAGTTTAAAGTATTTCAAGTTGGGTTTTCTTCCTTTCCACTTTTCATATGGAATAGATTGCATTTTGCTGTGGGATACTCTGTTAAGTATTCGTTTAGCTGTAAAGATAGCTCCCACCTCAAACTATGCGGTAATCCGGAACTTATTAATAAGGAATTCATTATTTCTTTTAAAGACCGATTTTTCCTTTCCGCAATTCTGTTAGATTGAGGTGTGTAAGGTGCAGTAGTTTGATGGATAATTCCATATTTCGAACATATTTCTACAAACGAAGATACATATTCTCCACCTCAATCACTTCTAATTATTTTGATCTTTTTATTAAATTGATTCTCTATTTCATTCTTGTATTGCTTAAATGCTTCAATTGCTTCATCTTTACTATTAAGAAAATAAACACAACAATACCGAGTGCAATCGTCAATAAAGGTAATAAAATACTTTTTTCCACCTCGAGATGTTTTCGATTTTATATCGCAATGTCAGTATGAATTAAGTCTAAAGAATTTGAATTCCGTTCAACAAACTTATAATGATGTTTTACAAACTGAGATTCAACACATATTTGAGATTTCGATCTATTACACAAGAATTTTGGAAATATTTATAAATTAATTAACTTCCGCAAGGTCTTATAATTGACATGTCCTACACGAATATTCTATAAATCATTTGACTCCAATAAATAAGAAGAAGCTAAAATTTTATTCATACTGTTAACAACCATTACATTGAGTTTGAAAAGGCCCTCCGTGAGGTAGCCTTTTCCAATATACATTTCATTATTGCTTACAACAACTTTATCAAAAACAAATACATATTTGAATCTATTCTTTACAAGTAAAGAAGTAGAAACTAAATTCTTTCTGATAGTAGGAACATGAAGAACGTTGTTGAGCGTTAACGCATTGTCGGAATTCATCTTCAAGAATATCTTCCTATAACCTTTAATCTTGGATGTTGCATTATTTTCCATGGAAATCTCTTCTACGGGACTAGTAGTAGAGTAATTCGCAAATCCTTCTTTGATAGCACAAACATTTCGAGTGGTTCCTGAGTCAATCCACCACTCATTCGAATTTCCAACTAGATTGCATTCCGAAAGAACTGCACAAGATCATCACTGTCATCATTCTTCTCCACTATGTTTGCTTGTCCCTTCTTCTTATCCTTTTTTGCGAGACGACAATCAGGGCTTTTGTGACCAACGTTTCCACAATTGTAGCAATTGCCCTCGAATTTATTTTTATTCTGCTCCTTAGTCAGTCCAGAAGACCTCATCCTCTTCTTATTTTTGGAGCAGTCTCCTCAACAATATTAGCTCGCATGATTGTTGAATTTTCATGGGACTTCTTCTCGTCTGCTTTATTGTCTTCCTCAAACTTTGGACATATCACAAGATCTTCCAACTTCATTTCTTTGTGCTTATGCTTAAGATAGTTCTTGAAATCTCTCTATGACGGAGGAAATTTTATAATTATTGCAGCCACTTAAAATGCTTTATTCACGACCATACCTTCAGTAGTAAGGTCTTGAAAAATAAGTTGAAGCTCCAAAACTTGGGTTCCCAAAGTTATGATGTCTATCATTTCATAGTTTAGAAACTTGGCAACCACGAACTTCTTCAAGCATGCATCTTCCGTCTTCTACTTCTTCTCAAGTGCATCCCATAATTTTCCGAAGTATTATATCATGACCCAATTCCCAACCCGGTCGTGATGGCACCTCTCGTGAAGATAAGGCCAGCCCGCAGAACAACAAAGCCTTATTTAATAATTAATAACTATAACTAAATGAATAATATGATTTATTGGAAATAATGACTGATATTTATCCCTCTCCACAACCCGACCAGGGTATCACAAGTCACGAGCATCTAAAGAAAATGGAACGCCCCTATAAAGCCAATATTTTATATACAAAATAAGATTTAGAAGCAAAAGATGAAGTCCGGTGCCGCGAACACTGGCGGCCACCTTTTTCAGCTACAATAGAATACCTTCAATTCACTAATAACCCGCTACCGGGTGAACAATACATGTAACTGCATGCGAGATGCAGAGAGTAAAGTGAGTACTTCCAACTCAGTGGCTATAAGAGTAAATAATAATTGAGCGGTAAGAAATTATGTAAGAACACTTCATCATACTATATAAGGCAGTACAACTCTTTTAAAAAACAATAAATTGCATGAAAATCCTTTATAAAATATCTTGCTCAGTTTAAAACCTCTTTTGAAAATATGTCTTTATTTCCTTTTTAACAGTTTGGCGTATCAATGTGATATCAAGTAGTGCAAGCCCCCACACAAACCAGCCACTGGGGCACAACACTCTATTAACAAATAACACCAGAGTAACTGGTACTCAGTGCAAGAAATAGCATGGATGCCAATGATATGAAAATGCTAAATGTTATGCCACGTAGTACAAACAAGAATCAAAGCGTGAATGCAATGCAGTTCACATGACCGTTGCAGCGTACAACCTGATCCATTTGGGTACCCCCTCTCACTGTGGGGGTTCAGACTCTGGAGGGGCTCCTACAGCCCAAGCGCAATATCAATATCACACCACTGCGGCGTGCATCCCAACCCATGCACAGTCCAGAAATGCACATAAGCCACTTGGGCAATATCAACATAACAACTCTCAGCTCAAACGTCAGTGAAATATCATCTAGGTTTTCAAATCTTAGAAAAACGGCTGAGTTTGCAAAACAATATTTAAAACTTTGTACTGAGATCAAATAATATGCAGAGTAATGCAAAAATAGTGATACCAATTCCTGAAGGATTCAAATAATCAGCACGAAGCCCATAAAATAGCAATCAGCCCCAAATCGTGATAATATCAAGTAGTATCAGTTAAATACATAGTAACTTCATCAATCGGGACAGACCGAGTCTCAATCCCCAACGGTGCTCTACCCCACACCCATATCCGACGTGCAAGCCACCTCGGTACAGCAGTATGATGTGCAAATCAAGGGTTTTAAACTCTCAGGATATCATTTACAAATATTACTCATCTCGAACTAGCGAAATCTAATGCCCGCGACACCTTTGCCCCTCAAATCGGCCTCCACACACGTCGAATCTAACCAAAAGCAGAGTGAGTACATCACAACATGCCTAGGGAACACTACCCAATCAAAAATAGTCAAAATATAGCATCAATCTCGAAACTAGCAAAACTCGAGCCCTGGGCCCACTTCTCGAAAAATTATGAAATTTACATCATTGGATTTCTCGTCTCGCCGCGAGTCTATACATATCAAATTTACTAAAATAGGAGTTCAATTACCCTTTCAAACCCAATATTTAACTCCCTTAATTTCCAAGCCCTAACCTCCATTTTTACACCTCTAATACCTCGAATTTCAGTGATCAATCAATGTTTTTACACCACAATTACATTATTCTGAGGCGTATTATTCATACCTTATGAAACCCCTTCGATTTCTCTTCAAAATCGCCTAAGAGTCACGCCCAAGTCGAAAGTCCAAAGTGTGTTCTCCTTTAAAACTCACGAAAGGGCTTAATATGGTTATGTCCACTCGACTTCGCTTATGCGGTTCCAATACCGCACCTGCGGCTTCCGCTTATGCAAAACTTAATCCGCTTCTGTAGAAAATCACATATGTCGCCTGACCGCACACGCGGTCAAATTCCGCTCCTGCGAAGTCCGCTTCTGCGGAACACTGTTTGCTTCTGCGGAGAACTCTTGGTCTGTCAAGGACCGCTTCTCCGACCATTACGCCACATTTGCAGAATCATTTATGCAGTCCATTTTCCGCAGATGCGGAAATACCAAGCGTCAGAACTCAAAAATCATGCCAAACTCCAAAACGCTCCGCTTAACCACCCGAAATCACCCCGAGGCCACCGGGACCCCAACTAAAAGCACATACATGATCTAATACTTCATCCGAACTTGCTCGAATCATCAAAACGCTAACGTTTATATCCAAAATCCTCAATTATGATCAAATCAAAGCCTAATTTTCTTAAAAACTTCTGAATTGCATATTCAATCAAAAACCCGACTTATACACCTCTAAACTACGTGAAACTTTTCACACATATCTAAAATCACCTAACGGAGCTACTACAACTCTCGGTATTCCATTCCGACCCTCAGATCAAAATATCACCTTTCAACCGAAATTCGCCAAAATACAAACTTAGCCAATACAAGCCAAATTCTACACCGGACCTCCAAATTCAATTTTGATTGCACTCCTAAGTCAAAATCATCCCTCGAAGCTAACCAAATCACCGAAAATCACATCCGAGACCTATAACTCATTAGTCAACGTCCGGCTGACTTTTCCAATTTAAACCTTCCTTAAAAGGACTAGGTGTCTCATTTCTTATCAAAACCAGTCCAAACCAACTCAAATACACCACATACTGATAATAACGTATGAAGAAGCTTAGCATGGGGGAAACAAAGAAGTAACACCTCAGACAACAGGCCGAGTCCTCACATCCTCCCCAACTTAAACAAACGCTCATCCTCGAGCGTACCAAGAGTTGTCCTATAAGCCATCCAATAGCTAAATGACCTTACCGAGCATATACTCGGGGTGATCCCACGTCACCATATCTTGCATCGGTCCGATAACACAACATAGCTGAATTCTAACAATCCATCTAGACCATAAACCGTAGAACCAAATTACTCTTTTCGAAGTCATACAGAAGATCAGAACCTCACATCTATACTCAGAATAAGCCTGAACCAGCTGTAATAACCCATAACCGCAACCTCAGGTGTGATCATGTGATATATCACAAAATCCAAACACTCAAAATGATAAGTATATATTCACAGCAGTCCTCTATAATACTCAATTACTGATAGGAACCTCGTACTAGTTAAAGTCTTATTCCATTACGTTCATATACTGCCAACAAATAATGAAACACGCAATAAATTGTGAAAATTTCTTGGACAAATAATTCATGAAGTCACTCCCCTTTTGGTTACTACCACAATAGATTTCCGAGCCGAACCTCGATATTAACATACCAACAAGCTAAAAACAAATCCGTTCGTATCCATTTATGACCCCCAACGATCACTTCGGGTCCAGCACACCACTCTTGTGATATGACACCCCATCATCGACCTATGCCACGACTTCCCTAATACATGCGCCAATAAGAGACAGTCTGAACGGGCTCAAATCATGAAAAAAGACTCAAGCGAAAGAGCTGTACCTTAAGCTCATCAATACTATTACAACACAAGGCTTGGACCTCGTCCAACATCATAGAAATAGAATACCTGAATCTCACTTGAAAGGTCATAACTTCGCGTGGCCTCACCACAACGCGCAATCCTATCAAAACACTACTACACATGTAGCACCTCAAGTTGCCATGCTCAACATAGGCATCCACGCACAAATCGATATCTGAAACCAAGCAATCCAGCGCACCCATAGTGAAAAAGTAATATACACCATTCAATCCTAAAAAGACACAACCGATGTGCTATTCGCCGAGAAACTCCTAATAAGGCTTTTCTCAGAAACCAGGAAGCAAGGCATACAAAGTAACGTATGGAAAACCATTCGCAATATCTCACTGTTGCGGCGTGCAACCCGATCTAGATAACATACCCGTGGCGGCGTGCCACCTGATCCACACAAATATCTCACATAGGGAGATGCATATCGAGCCAAATTTGCTTATTATAATAAAATTCTGAGCATCGGTTATAAACATACTAAGTGCATAACAATATCTACAAATAGCGTTGAAAGCTACAAAACTCAACTTCCACCATGAATCTCGATAGCACTACCGTATACATGCCCAAAGTCAAAAAATTATACCGCCTCCAGCACAGAAAAATCAACTCATGGATCTCCCAGATCACTAACAAGCTCAATAACGATAGGTTCAACATATCCCTCAACATGAATATCGAGCCAACCACGCTATCTCAATCTAAACACGTAGCCAATCGGCTTACCAACAAACTCATTACCAAGAAGCCCGAAGATACTTCTTCCACTACTATAACTCATGCCAGATCCATATGATACGGTGCTCGACACCAAATCAATACCGAAATCCACAATCTCGCCCGACGATATTCCCAGCCACAAGGAACGCATCTGAAAAGTCTCTCAATACCGAAAATGAATCAATGGTAGAAACCTCTACTCTTAAATCTGCCTCAAAGGCCCAATTAATGAAAGACATCCTTCCTAGTCCGCTGGTCTTTGCAACACAATCATACAACTAGAACATAGCCCGATGCAACTTGTCACTCAACCTATGGTATTTTCTGATATAACCCATAGCACAATCGTCTAGAATAGCCCAACACTGAGACAATCAGTCTACACCCCAATATCATATCCATAATCTAATATACGAAGCAAAGAAGGGCTTTTAAGCCCCCAATAGCCGCTAATGGTACCAATACACACTATCCACAACCAATATATAGCATGAACATGAGAACTCCCAGTCTCCAGCTCCCCATCTCACACAGATTACTATACCTGACCCCAAATTTTGCAGTATAAAAACATATTACACCTCGAGTACCCAATCACTCCACAAAAGATATTTCAGAATTCCACCTATGCCATCAAACAAACTCAGATATCAAAAATCAAGAAAATGTCGCAGCACTACCAATGTGCCATCAACTTAATCACATTACCCTTTTTCTGAAACACATGACCTCGTCAAATCACTATGATTAGCAACACCATTTCCTTGGTCAAACAAGGATTATTCGCCCTAATCATTTGAAGGTCGATTCTTAAATCACCTGCAGCTGCTCACGCTGATAAAGAATTTAATGACTTTCCATTCCCAACTGAACCCAGCCTTACACACATAAATCTCAATCCTACACAGCTTATCGCATCTATCATACCACACTTGGATAACAGGAGAACTTTCATCTCCCTTCCGCGCCGCGGACATCGACACACTCAACTAGTCAAGAACTTTTATTGATCCCATTTAGAAGACAAATCATTACACACTCCATGCTTCACATACCCACAAAAATATACTCATCTTCAAACACGATAAAACCCAGCAAGAACATCTATGCCGACTTTATTTGAACAAGCTAAACTGCCAAGACTAGATCCTTCTATTTAACCTAAGCTGAGCAAGCCGTCAAAACCCAAGAGCATTGCTGCAAAGTGCCCGACAAATGAACACTACCTCAAACACATACAAAGGATTAATCACACCTTTACCATACCGATTCGTTTATTATTAAGCTATTCCGTCTACCGAATTTCTCCCTTTATTCATCATCTACTTGATATTTCTCCCTCGCTGTAGCATCACAATGCCCTAATTCAGGTTCACCACAGGAGATTCGAACATAAGACCACACTGTCTAAGACCCAAAGGCCACCGAATACTCTCTCCAATATTCCCAGAAATACCACGTTCTAGAATACCTTACTTGAAGAACTTCCCGTCAAATCTGAATTCGTTATCATTACCTTCCAGATATCGATACATAGATTCCCATAATCGACATAAGAATACCATAAGCCTCTATATTTTCCGATGAAAACACGGTCTCTGACCACATATACCACCTGAAAACACCTGATTGTTACATGCCAAATCTTGTGCGCAATAACACAATTCTCGAGAGTCATTAACTCTTATTCAATTGTAAATTATCTGACTTAACGAACAGAACTACTCATGCCTTATTAGCACTCTAACACCGCAAGACATGCTCTCATTCCAATACCAACAGTCGTCTTCATTTTCTATACACTGAGCATACTTTATCAACAACAACTCAAGATATCCTAGTATTTTCTCACATCAACAAAGCACCATGTAACCTTTATCAAAATTTTGCTCCACTCGCGTGATCCTCGGCTCATTTTCTGTAATTAGGACTGATCCGTCAGCATACCTCAAAACGGAAATAGCATAGCATATAACCGTGCGATCAACTAACCAATAACAACCTCCCCAACTTGGCTCGAAGCCACCTATCAAGACACTCTCAACAACTCATATACCTTTACTCTAATGATACCACCACGCCATAGTGAGATTAAACTCAAATCAGTCACTAGTTTATGAAAACACAGATCCTCGGATACTGAAATCCTCTACAAACCTCGCATTCATCCCCATATCAGCTGAGTCCACTCTATGAAGCAACTCAAATATTGCAAATTAAAACATGCATCTTTCAATTACACAAGAGATCTACTCACAATATACATAAGAATCACATTACTTCAGAACACTATACAGGAGATAACCCACATGCTTCGCCTCAATATGATATTTCTATATACCTTCTGCCGTTATACACATTCACAACAACTTAGTCTTCCTGAGTTTGAACTCACACCGCTGTATGCAATGCACTTCACATTCTCAACTACGAGACACGAAAGTATTCTCCATGTGCCCATAACTCGGGGCTACAGTTTACCTACTACCCAACGGGCTTCTTTGTCACTACCGAGCCAGATAGACACATCGCACAACACCCATATACTCAGCACACACCTATCCAACGCCTTTCCCATCATTACGGACAATACTGAACATATAGGTTAATAGCACTTTCTCGCAGAATTAGCACTCCGTTGCTCAAGCCATAGGCGAAGATTCTGCCTTAGGTCCTCCAGACCGGCCCAATATCAACTCAAAAAAATTGCATCTCGCCCCTCGATTGGGGAATCACAAGCCATCATAGCACATATAATACCGAGTGCTCACGTGTGCATATAGACGTGCGAAAGGAATTTCAAGAGTTATGTTCCAAGCTGAATAAAATACGCACGATAAGAATTCCAAGAAAGCGACGTTTTTCCTAAAGGTTGTGCAGCCTCTCGAGGATAAATACAGACGTCTTCATACCGATCCGCGAGACTCTACTAACCCGCTCAAGATTCGTGAGACCTAGTAACATAGGCTCTGATACCAACTTGTCATGACCAATTCCCAACCCGGTCGTGATGGCGCCTCATGTGAAGACAAGGCCAGTCAACACAACAAAGCCTTATTTAACAATTGATAACTATAATTGAATGAATAATACGATTTATTGGCAATAATGACAGATATTTATCCCTTTCCACAAAATGAAAATGGAACGCCAATATTATATATATAAAATAATATTTAGAAGCAAAACAAGAAATCTGGTGCTGCAAACACAGCCGGCTACCTTTTTCAGCTACAATAGTATACCTTCAGCTTGCTAATAACCCACTGCCGGGTGAACAGTACCTGCAACTGCACGCGAGGTGCAGGAGTAAAGTGAGTACTTCCAACTTAGTGGTAATAAGAGTAAATAATAACTGAGCGGTAAAAAATTACGTAAGAACACTTCATCATGCTATATGTCAGTACAACCCTTTTAGAAAATAGTAAATTCCATGAAAATCCTTTATAAAATATCTAGCTCAGTTTAAAACCTCTTTCGAAAATACCTCTTTCTTTCCTTTTTAATAGTTAGGCGTATGAATATGATATCAAGTACTGCATTTCGCCGTGGGATACTCTATTAAGTATTCGTTAAGCTGTAAGGATAGCTTCCTCCTTCAAACTCTGCGGTAATCCGGAACTTATTAATAAAGAAGTCATCATTTCTTTTAAAGTTTGATTTTTCCTTTCCGTAATTGCGTTAGATTGAGGTGTGTAAGGTGAAATAGTTTGATGGATAATTCCATATTTTGAACATATTTCTGCAAACGATGATTCATATTCTCCACCTCTATCACTTCTAATTATTTTGATCTTTTTATCCAATTGATTATCTACTTCATTCTTGTATTGCTTAAATGCTTCAATTTCTCCATCCGTACTATTAAGCAAATAGACACAACAATATTGAGTGTAATCGTCAATAAAGGTAATAAGATACTTTTTACCACCCCGAGATGGTTTCTACTTCATATTGCAATGTCGGTATGAATTAAGTATAAAGAATTTTAGTTCCTTTCAACAAAAATTATAATGATGTTTTACAAACTTAGATTCAACACATATTTGATATTTCGATCTATTACACTAGAATTTAGACAATACTTCTAAATTAATTAACTTACGCAAGGTTTTATAATTGATATGTCCTGAACGATATGCTATAAATCATTTGACTCCAATAAATTAGAAGAAGCTAAAATTTTATTCATACACTCAATAACCATTACATTATGTTTGAAAAGGCCCTCCTTGAGGAGCCTTTTCCAATATACATTTCATTCTTTCTTACAACAACTTTATCATAAACAAATACATATTTGAATCTATTCTTACAAGTAAAGAAGTAGAAACTAAATTATTCCTAATAGTCGGAACATGAAGATGTTGTTGAGCGTTAACACCTTGTCGGAAGTCATATTAATGAATATCTTCCCATAACCATTAATCTTGGCTGTTGCATATTTTCCATGGAAATCTCTTCTTCGGAACTGTCAGTAGAGTGAGTCGCAAATACTTCTTTGATAGTACAAACATTTCTAGTGGCTCTAGATTCAATCCACCAATCGTTCGGATTTCCAACTAGGTTGCATTCCGAAAGCATTGCATAAGATCATGACTGTCATCATTCTTCTCCACTATGTCGGGTTGTCCCTCTTCTTATCCTTTTTCGGGATATGACAATCAGGGCTTTTGTGACCAACGTTTCTACAATTGTAGCAATTGCCCTTGAATTTATTTTTCATTTGCTCTTTAGTCTGTCCAGAAGACCTCATCCTCTTCTTACTTTTAGAGCAGTCTCCTCAACAATATTAGCTCGCATGATTGTTGAATTTTCACGAGACTTCTTCTTGGCTGCTTTATTGTTTTCCTCAATCTTTGGACAGATCACAAGATCTTCCAACTTCATTTCTTTGTGCTTATGCCTAAGATAGTTCTTGAAATCTCTCTATGAAGGAGACAATTTTTCAATCATTGCAACCACTTGAAATGTTTCATTCACGACCATACCTTATGTAGTAAGGTCGTGAAAAATAAGTTGAAGCTCCTAAACTTGGGTTTGCACAGTTATGATGTCTATTATTTTATAATTTAGAAACTTGGAAACCACGAACTTCTTCAAGCATGCATCTTTCGTCTTGTACTTCTTCTCATGTGCGTCCCATAATTCTTTCGAAGTATTCTGTCATGACCCAATTCCTAACCACCACTCGTGAAGACAAGGCTAGCCAACAGAACAACAAAGCCCTATTTAACAATTAATAATTATAACTAAATGAATAATATGATTTATTGGCAATAATGACTGATATTTATCCCTCTCCACAACCGGACCGAGATGTCATAAGTTACGAGCATCTAAAGAAAATGGAACGCCCCTAAAAGGCTAATATTTTATGTGCAAAATAAGATTTAGAAGCAAAAGATGAAGTCTGGTGCCGTGAACGCTGTCGGCCACCTTTTTCAGCTACAATTGTATACCTTTTGTTCGCTAATTACCCGCTACCTGGTGAACAATACCTGCAACTGCACGCCAGGTGCAAGGAGTAAAGTGATTAGTTCAAACTCAGTGGTAATAAGAGTAAATAATAACATAGTGGTAATAAATCACGTAAGAACATTTCATCATGTTATATAAGACAGTACAACCCTTTTAGAAAATAGTAAATTCCATGAAAATCCTTTATAAAACATCTAGCTCAGTTTAAAACGTGAAAGCATGTCAATCCACATGATCGCTGCAACGTACAGCCCGATTCATTTGCGTACCCGCGCTCACTGTGGAGGTTTAAACTCCGGAGGGGCTACTAAAGCCCAAACGCAATATCAATACCACACCGTTGTGGCGTGCAGCCCAATCCATGCACAGTCCAAAAATGCACATAAGCCACTTTGGCAATATCAACATAACAGCTCTCTGCTCAAACGTTAGTGAAATATCATCTAGATTTTCAAATCTTAGAAAAATGGTTGAGTTTGCTAAACAATATTAAAAACTTTGGACCGAGATCAAATAATATGCAGAGTAATGCAAAAATAGTGATACCAATTCCTGAGGGATTCAAATAATCGGCACGAAGTGCATAACTTGGCAATCAGCCCCAAATCATGATAATATCAAGTAGCTTCAGTTAAATACATAGTAATTTCATCAATCAGGACGGACCGAGTCTCAATCCCCAACGGTGCTCTACCCCAAGCCCATATCTGGCATGCAAGTCACCTCGATACAACACTATGATGTGTTTCAAACCCCCAGGATATCATTTAGAAGTATTACTCAGCTCGAACCGGCAAAATCTCAAGCCTGGGATGCCTTTGCCCATCAAATCGGCCTCCACACGTGTCGAATCTAACAAAAAGTAGAGCCAATGCATCAAACCATGCGTAGAGAACAATACCCAATCGAAAATAGTCAAAATATAGCATCAATCTCGAAACTAGCAAAACCCGAGTCCTGGTCCCACTTCTCGAAAAATTACAAAATTTACATCACTGAATTCCTCGTCTCGCCACAATTCAATACATATCAAATTTACTAAAATCAGTGTTCAATTACCCTTTCAAAACCCAATTTTTAACTCCCTTAAGTTCCAAGCCCTAACCTCAATTTTTACACATCTAATACCTCGAATTTCAGTGATTAATCAATGTTTTTACAACATAATAACATATTCCGAGGATAATAATTCATACCTGATGAAATCCCTTCGATTTCTCTTCAAAATCGCCCAAGAGTCGCCCAAGTCCGATGTCCAAAATGTGTTCTCCTTCAAAATTCGCGAAATGGCTTAATATGGTTCTGCCCGATCAACTTCGCTTATGCGGTTCCAATGACGCACCTGCGGCTTTCACTTATGTGAAACATGATCCGCTTTTACGGAAAATCAATTAAGACGTCTGACCGCATACGCGGTCAAATTCCGCTCCGGCGGAGATCGCTTCTGCGGAACACTGTCCGCTTCTGCGGAAAATTCCTGGTCCTTCAACGACCGCTTCTGCGACCATTATGTCACATCTGCGGAACTAGTCACTACTAGAAAATAAACCTATTGCATCGGTCATTTAGCAAAGGTTATATAACCGTTGCAATAGATGGTCTATTGCAAGGGTTATGACCGTCCCAATATCCTTTTGAGCCTATTAAGACAGTACTAAAACTAGGCCGTCGTAGTAATATAACAACCGCTGCCATATTGTCTATGGAGATAGTTTGCTAAAATAACTCTTCGGGGACGGTTCTTTGTAAAAAAAGAGGATTTAATTTCCCTCCAATTATGTTACTAAACCCGCGAATCTTCTTTCGATAATTAAAAATAAAATAAAAATACAGAAAATTAGATGTATTGAACAAAGAGGGGTCTTCTTACCTCTTTTTCGATTCAATTTAACAGAAAACCCTCCATCTTCTTCAAGTTAACTCCTCCAAATCCAGCGAAGGATTTCCATCACCGAAGTATTTCGACCAGCAAAGGAGATCGATTTACATTGCTCTCTACCACAATAGGTCTGCATTCTCTCCTCCATAGCTTATTAATTTCCCATCTCTACATTTTCCATTCAAGTGTTTTTGGAAAAGCTTGAAGAATACATAAATGGGTTTCTATGAAGCTATTGTCTTTTTTTTTTTTTTTGGTAATTAACTTTCTTTTATTAATCACCAATGAAGTCATTACAAACCCATAATTCAGCTCGCACAGCTGAATTATCAGATAAAGGACAACTCCTACATCTAATCTATATCTCTTTAACTAATTACATGAACCTGTTGAGATTGTAGACTAAGTACAAGAGGACTCCTAACATGACAAATATAGGCTGTATTTCTAAGCAACTGTCCGGCACAAGTTGACACATTTGTGAATACTCTAGCATTTCTTTCAAGCCAAACACAATAACAGACTTCTGCCAAGATTAGTTTAATATTTTGAGCACGTGCATTCCTTCCCTTAGACATGTTCACAGCCCATTGAATAAATTGGTCCCAAGATTGACTGGTAGGCTGCGGCACTCCAATCCAATTCAGTGCTTGTTGCATCAATAAGGCAGTGAAAGGACAAAGAAGAAACAGATGATTTCTGTCTTCTTCTCCTTGGTTGCATAGACTACATAAACTATCAATGGTTGGATTCCATTGTTTCACTCTTTCTTTAGTAGGCAGCCTATCTTGTAACAATAACCATAGGTTAAACACTGCCTTTGGTCTTGCTCGATTCTTAATAGTTAAGCTCCTCCACTGTACTCTTGGCAGCTGTCCTATTTGATGTAGATAGAGTTTCTTTACAGAGCACTCCTTGTTAGAAATCTGCTGCTGGTGATGCAATGTAACAGTGCCTTCAAGAATTTTCCTAACCATCCAACTTGCTTGGTTAGGAATTTTGATATTGGAAAACTGTTGTTGCTTGATATACCTAGAGTGAATCCATTTAATCCATAAAGTGTCTTTCTTGTTGGCTAAATCCCATCCTAACTTGAGTATAGCAGCTCTATTCCATAGTAGTAGGTTCATGAGACCTAGTCCACCTGCTGACTTTGGTAAGCACACCTTGTCCCATGCCACATAAGCCTTCTTTGTGATGCTGGCATTACCAGTCCAGATATATGATCTGCATGTTGCATCTAGTAGCTTCAGTATCTTGTAAGGAATGAGAAATATTTGAGCCCAGTATGCTTGGATGCCAAAAATGATTGATTGGACAAGCTGAATTCTCCCCGCATATGATAACTTCCTTGCAGTCCAAGAAGTTATCTTGGTAGTTATTTTGTCCACCAAAGGTTGCCATTGTATGAGTGACATCTTTCTTGTTGACAGAGGGATTCCCAGGTACTTAAAAGGTAATTCACCTGCTGTAAACCCAAGTTGATTCAGAATAAGTAGCTTAGTTTCATGAGGTACTCCACCAAAGTATACAGAGCTTTTATGTAAGTTTGCCTTCAGACCTGATGCCTCTGTAAATTGAGTGATAAGCTGGAACATGGAGCATACAGATAGGTAATCACCTTTTGCAAATAATAGTAGATCATCTGCAAAGCTAAGATGTGTGATCCCAAGTTTTTTGCAACCTGGATGAAAAGAGAAGTTTGAATCCTTCTTGAGTTCCAGTAGGGCCCTACTGAGGTATTCCATAACAATAGTAAAGAGAAATGGTGACATTGGATCACCTTGCCTCAGTCCTTTAGCAGCTTGAAATGGTTCTGTGGTTTCCCCATTCACCATGATTGTGTAGCTCACAGTTTTGACACATTCCATGATCCATTTGATGAGCTTCCAAGGAAAATTTAGAGCTTCCATCACCTGTTGTAGAAAAATCCATTCCACTGAATCATAAGCTTTCTGCAAATCAATCTTTATCATGCATCTGGGGGAGATATGATTCCTAGTGTAGTGTTTAATAAGTTCATGAGCAAGGATAACATTGTCTGTTATCCTTCTTCCTGGGATGAATCCAGCCTGTGTCTCACAGATGATGCTTGCAATACATTTTTGTAGTCTATTAGCCAGAATTTTGGAGATGATTTTATAGACAACTGAGCAGCATGCTATAGGTCTATATTCCTTGACTGAAGTAGGATTTGTAACTTTAGGAAGCAGAGTAAGGGTAGCACAATTAGCAGGTTTATACATACTGCAAGTTTGAAAGAAGTCTTGAACTGCAACTGTGATCTGATCACCTGTAATATGCCATGTTTGCTTGAAGAACACAGCATTGTAACCATCAATGCCTGGGGCTTTGTGATCACCAATGGCTTTTAGACTGTCAACAATCTCTTCCTTAGACACCTCAGCTACTAGTTGTAATTGTTGTCTGTGATTAAGTTTGGGACCATTGTCCATATAAGTCCTGTTAATAGCTGGCAATGCCTTAGCAGCTGTGCCCATCAGGGATTTGTAGAACTGCTTCACTTCCTCCCTGATAGCATCTGGATGAGTGAGTTTAGTTCCTTCAGCTGTAGTTAATTCTGTGATGGTCTTGTGTTGATTCCTCTCTTTCATTAAGGCAGAGAAATATTTGTTATTTGAGTCTCCCAGTTGAATCCATTTAGCCCTTGATTTCTGCTGAAGCATGCTCTCTTCAATCATTGACCATTCCTCCAATTGTAATGTGAGTTCCTTTTCCTTCAGTTGCAATTCATCAGAATAATGAACTCCCATCTGAATTTGAGTGCTCAATAGTTCCCTCCTGTTGTCGTCAATCCTTTGGGATATGTTCTTAAATTCTCTAGTGTTGAGAGATTTAAGAACAGGCTTGAGGTCTTTGAGATTAAGCCAGATATCCCTGATAGTTGCTTGGTGGTGATCCTTCCAGTTGTCTTTGACAATGCATTGAAAATCCTTATGAGAAGCCCACACATTATAGAACCTAAAAGGTGCTTTCCTGATTCTGCAGTCTTCATTCAAAGTAAGGATCATAGGATTATGATCCGAAATTAGGGGAGGACCATAAACAGTTTGTAAATGACTCCATTTCATCAACCACTCATAATTGCCAAAGATCCTATCCAATCGACTGTTCACTCTATCAGGACCAGTTTGTTTGTTGGACCATGTATAGAATGACCCTCTCCAAGGTAGTTCTGATAGACCTGCATTATGAATACATTGATTGAAATCCTGAATTTCTGATTGTGTCACCTGATTACATGATTGTCTGTCTGAAATAGCCATCACAGCATTGAAGTCACCTGCTATTATCCAAGGCTCATTTATGCTAATAGCCAACTGTTGGATCTGCTGCCATAATACTCTTCTTTGCTCTAAAGCATTGCTACCATAAACTATAGTAAGTTCACAGATCAATTCCCCTTGAGGAGTGTGCACTTTGCAGTGAATGAATTGGTCTCCTTCTTGACTGTCTGTGATCTGAATCTTCTGTTCATCCCAAAGAATCCATATCCTTCCCCTTGTAGAGTCCCTGTAGTTAGCTACCAATTTCCAGCCAGGTAATAAAGCACTAGCTATTCTACCTGCATTGTGAGCTTTAACCTTTGTTTCTACTATACTTACTATACTAAATTTATTTTGTTTGAAGTATTCCTTAGCTTCCTTTTGCTTGTATCTCTTATTTACACCTCTAATGTTCCATACTAGCAGCTTCATTTAGTAAAACTAGGTCCACCTTTGTCAGGATGAATTCTAGGTTTACCCTCAGACATACTTTGGAATCTATTACTCAGTAGCAAAGGAGTTAAAGGGGGAAAGTTGTCTATATGTTTGATTTTTAGTTTGATTTTTAGTTTTAGTGTGGTTTAAACTTTGTATCTCAAATTTGGTGAAAATTTGAGTTTTAGTGAAAATCTCTATGATAAAAAATCAAATAAGGTTGCTTAAATTTTGGGTTTTAGTCAAATAGGAGTTTGAAAAACTGAGTTTCAATTCTTTATGCCAATTGTTTTTTCGAAGTTTAGTTTGTACTGAACATTGAGTTTACCTTCCATGAAACAGAAATCAACTCGGTTTGGATGTCAATTTCTAAAGAATTATAAAAGAATCTTTAAAAAAATAAAATAAAGAATGACGAGAGTGTAGTGTGCTGAAAAAGTCAGTTTAGCCTATTTTTAGAAATGGTCATGGAACTAGGTGTTGATTTTGTGTTTAGTCCTTTATGAAATGCTGATAGACTAAGAAAAATTGTTCTTGTAGGTTGGTTTTGTATTAAATGTACATGATACAAATGACGCTAATTCAATATGATGTCAATGACTACCAGGCAAGCGTAAATGAAGCATTTCCCTTTTAATTAAAAAAGGAGCAGAAGTGATAAAAAGAGACACATTAGGATGCTTCTAGAAGTAAATAGTAAGTGACTATCTTACAGTAAGTGGATTTCTTGACCTTGTTAGAGGGTTAATGACTATCGGCCTTCAATGTAAAAGTTATGCTATTGGCTTTCTTCTAGAAGTGCGAGCGAATTATGTCTTAAATATTATTGTGTTAAATCGCCTTCAAGCTCTGCTTAAGATAACGCATTGCATGTCATAAATGACATACATCCTAGATTTCGCACCTGCTTGCCAGTTATGCTCAGACACATGAAGCTATATGATATCAGAGTGCTCAAAGTGGGTCCCCCAAAGAATAACATCGTTATTAGAGTGTATCAGAGTGTTCAGTAACAGTTCCACACCTATTATGCTGCATCTTATACATCAACATTGTTATGGTGTCAATGTATTGAACTAAATGTATCTATAAATCATTTACTAATTACTAATGGAAGTTGAGAGAGGATCACGTGATGAGTTGGACAAATAATTTGATATTGGTAGTTGGCACTTAACTAAATTTTGAAAGAGTTATTTGTTTTGTCTTTCAAGGTTATGGATTCATTTCTCAGTTGTATATATGTTCACGGCAGTAGTCTTCTATCTTCTTTACGTTGTAAGTGATTTGCCACATTCTTTCTTTTGTAATTGTTCATCATTGCTAAAGTTTAACTTACAATGAGATGCAATCTAATTTCCAGGAGTATGACTATATTTCATCAAAGAGGGTTTCTTGCTTTTATTAATCAAAACCTCATCCACATCAGTTTACCATTTTTGTTCGAAGTATATCAGTTTTATCAGGAAGACGTTACATTGAAACAGTTGAAAGTTTCTTCACGGAGTACTATCCTACAACATATCTTTCACACTGGGTTGTCCGACGAGCAAGCAAACTACAAGGTATCATTGTAAGAATGATAGCCACTCTAACTTCAATTCAGTAACTTCAGTTATGATAGTGTAGTTTCTCATTTACCATTTGTCATCACTTGTTAGTGATATTTTCCCTTTTGAGTTGGCATATTTCTTTTATTATTCCCTTCATTAAACAAAGGTTGTGTGTGCTTGTACCCTCTTATTGTTGCCTGTAAAAACAGAGGTTGGTGGGTGGTTTTTTGGCTTGTCTTCTTCACCCAACTTTAATTCAATTGATGCTGCAAATGTCGCTTAAATTAACAACGAGATGTAGCGTTGCTTTTTTGCAAAAAAAAAAAAAGAAAAGCAAAGAAGGATACAGCAGCAGCGGGGATGTGGATTTCTATTTTTCAACATCATCTCGCGAAGAAAATAGGTCCAGTACTGGATGTTTTTCCTATGTCTGATGTATGTGTATGTGCAGTCTTGTTTGCTCGCCTTGCTCTCTTCCCACGTCTAGAAACAGAGTCTGACAAATCATTCGAAAGTCATTAATTGTATTTAGAGAATTGCATTGAATAGTTGTATACTATAATAATTGAGAAAGATCATTCGAAAGTCATTTCTAATTAGAGAATTGCATTGAATAGATGTATACTATAATAATCGAGCTGTTGCATCTGTGTACACGCTGCACTACAGGGATTTGCAATTGGCAACATTGATGAAGATGCCTCATTTGTAAGATTGTTAAAAGAAAAAATTAGGGGATGCTATTTCTTTAATCTTTCTCCTTCTAGTCGACAGCAAACCAGTCATTTCTTTTCTTCTTCAAGTTTCTTCATCAAGTATGCTTCTGTTCATCTCTTTTCTTTTCCTTCATCTCCTTTCTCCTTTAACAAATGCATAGTGTCCATAGCTTAAATACGCGTAAGGTGATCACACTTAACAATTTGAATCAGCCCGTTGGTCCTACCAAAGAAGATGTAAGAGAGTATGGTAACTTCCTCGGTACATTGGCAAGCACTGCAACTCTTTTCCCGTTAGATATATTGGATCGGAGGAAAATGGACACAAAAGACGATTTATGGAGATATACCAAGGTTTGAAGTTCCGATCCAAATGTTCAGTTATCTGTTTAAAGTATGTTACAATTTTTGCTAATCAAATGAAATCAAATTGTAGTTAAAGTATGATATTCCTGATGCTGCAAAAACATAGACTTTATTTTCAATTGGAAATGCTTGGAGAAGGTATAAAAGTCAACTGAAGAAAGATCATTATGATCCCTATCCAAATTATGAAGTTACAAAGACAAAAAGGCCCGATTATATACCACAATATCAGTTTAAAGAGCTCCTGAAATATTGGAGTTCTGAAAAACTAAAGGTAAATAAAAACAATGATCTTGAAAATTGTTGCGACCAGTATATAAACCATGATCATGGTTCTGCGCGTCTCATGGCTCTTATGATATAGTTGCTACTGTTTTTTGCTTGGAATAATCTCAAGATAAGGAAGAGTTTGAATAAGAACTTTGTAGATTGGTTATCAAGTTCAAGGAAAAGTATCCCAACAGCTTAGTCGTCACAGCATATAGCTATTACTCTACTTTGGTTATATTTAGTTCTATTTTGGTCTATCGTATTGTATTGATTCATTTTATTTGCAGAAATCATATGAAATCAACAAGGAGAATCGAAAAAAGCTAATGGATCCACACACGGCTGGAAAAACCAGTTTTGCTTTGATCCGTAATGAATTGGTGTGTACTATTAATTATTATTATTATATCTATTATATTTTTTAAAGATCTTTTATATCCATTTTTGTGCAACTAGGAAAAAAACAAAGGAACCTGTATCTCTTAAGGAAATGTTTGTGGCCACAAGAGCAAGAAAACATGGACGTGTGTACAAGGACTCAGACAAAAATACAACTAGTAAAATTGTATACATATTATCTATATGCAAGTTTTAGATGATATCATCTTATTTATTCTTCTTCCTTATTTTTTATTTACTTTAATTCTTTTGTTGTATTTGCTTTGTTAGGCTGAAATGGAAAAAATTGAATCACAACAAAGTGTAGATGGCAGTCAGTCTACTGTTGATGCATTTTCATATGTCATAGGTCCTAAACATCCATGACGTTTAAGATTATATGGACGGGGGATTGCAAAGACTAGTTTGAAAGGAAAAGTGGGCCATTTTGAGCCGACTTCAAATGCCACAAATGATACGGTACAAGAAATGCAAGAAAGGATTCGAAAGATGGAGGAACAACGGAGAACTATGCGGCAAGAAATTACTGCAGATGCAATTGCTCAACTTCAGCGTGCAGGGTTAATTAATCCAAATGCACTAGAAACATTGTCTATTTCGTCACATGGAGAAGCTGCCTCTACACCACAAGCTGCTAATCAACTGATCCGTCGACAATTTGAAGATAGCAACTACAAAGGTTAGTCTTTATTTATTCCCCGGCTGTAATGTAGTCAGATTGTTGTTGATTCTTCTTCTTCTTCTCATTTTTTCCTTTTATTTCTAAATGTCCATAAAGCGGCTAAACGCTGGCGAATGGTTTTTAGAAAATTTCTCTCCAATTTGTCCAGTTTTCGCCCAGAAGAATTTGATTTCTAGTTTCTGCTTGTTTGAATGTTTGAGTCGCAGCATAAACTTATTTGATTTTATGCTTTCCCGTAGTTGACATAGTTGTTTGTTTCCCTGGTTGTTGGTGCTCAGTTATATCAAGCATGAAAATCGAGTTCGAGTTGGTCCTTGTTCCATTGTTTGAATCTGTTCTCTCTATATTGGAAAGTGTATGAACTAGGTTTTGAATAACTCGTGCATTTTCCTGAAATTTCATGCTTATTCATGTACTAGCCGTAAATCAGCCCAGTTACACGTATTATTTTTCACGCCTTGATGTTAAATGTACAGACTATCTTGACACTTGAATGCCGACCAGTTTGTATTGTCTATCTATTTGTTTCCATTTCTAGTGATTTGTTTTCACCTTTGAAGCAAGATTAGGATCAGTTCAGTTTGTAAACATCGATTTCTCTTAACTGGATGGGTAAACTTGGAAGCTTTCTAGTTCTCTGTAGTTCTGTGCAAAGTTTCCACTCGAGATAGGATTAAATTGGAATATGCTAGTGTGTCATTGTCCCCGCGGATCTATTTTGTTATGTGGTTTCATACTCAAAGGAGCAGGGACATGTTTAAAATAAATCGTCCCATGAATTAAGCTGATTAATTGCTCTTTAGTTTCTTGTTCATGCTTATAGCTGCAGATTCTTTTAGTGTCAAATGCACAACTGATGAATGTTCACTTGGTTTCAACATCTTATGTGTGGTTGCATAGATCTTTTGGAGTGTTTTGGTGTCACATTTAGGCTCTGTCCGGCTTTGAACATGCTAAATCTAAGAACGTGAAACTATCTGGTAGTTCAAATCCTAAGTGTAAAAAATCATCCTCTTGCTTCTTCTTTGCTGGTTGTGGTTTCTGTATAGATGTGTTATCAATTAGGCTAAAATCAGTTTTGGATTAGTGGCAGTTTCTTATTAAGTGAGATCATTCCTTCACTGTTTGAATTTGAGACTATCTTAGTCCATTATTGCGGAATTTTTGGCAGTTGCAAATGTCTTATTCTTTCTTTATGTTGATCTATTATTTAACTGGTATGTGAAAATAGTCATGTGTTGAGGCTCCACTGCCCATACAATGATGTTTACTATCTTTAAGTTGGTGCACATGAATTCCATATCTGATAGAGTTGTGTTTGGACTACAAGGGGAAGTATGATGATTTATGGCTGTTGATGACCTTATGTGCTTGGTCTTGTGCTTTTCTGTGTAATTACCGGAAGTGTTTGGAAATCGATCGTGTGTTACTCTTGATGTTGGAGTGGGAATTTGGCCTGATTTTCGTACCGATTTTGGGGCTTTTTACTGCTGGTTTTGGAGCGAAAAGGTGCAGTGTTGGGAGATGAACTACTGGTTTTGAAGTTAGAGGACTCTTGTCATTCTGTGATGCACTTTGTTCTTATAATTTACTTTGTAGGTGCATTTCCTCTGATGTAAGACCATATCTTGCATATAGAAAGTTGTACTGTGATTCCATTTCATATTCTTATAAGATGTAACCATATCCTTTCTTCCATTCTTCTCAGCCAACAACTCGGATTCTTTTGCTTGAATCAGATTGAGTAAATTCCCATGTTATTCCATCCCCTCAGAGGAATCAATGATTCTCTCTCTCAGATTTTCCTGAAGCTTATCAATCTTTTCCTCCGAGTCTCTCAATTTGACTAGTAATTTTTGTTCTCCTTCTCAATCTATTCCAACTCCTCCCTGTCTTTGACCTTTCTAAAGAATATAAATCTATCTGTTGAAGTAACTGATCATGCAAATTCCTTCTCTCCTCCACCTCAGACTTTTGATTCATGAGTTCTTTCTGCAGATCATAAACATTAGTCTCCAGATTCTTTTGTTTTGTCATAAGTAGTTGTTTCTCATTCTTATATTGATTCAACAAATCCTCATTCTTCATGATTTCTATTGGGGCCATTTCTATGGCTTTTATCTTAATTTCAGGGGTTGAGGGTGCACCGTATCAAGTAAAACAATTCATGCCCCTCACAAATTAGAGGTGCTCCACGCCAAATAACATGTAAAATTTGTGGCCCTCTTTAATTATGTTTTTAAAATATTTAGAACTGTGCTAAGAACCCGTAATGTAGATTTGTTCGGTTTCATCATAACTGGAAAATGTTTCCTCTAATCTTCTTTATTTGGTGAGAGCAATGTGTCATGACATTAATATATACATATCTTTAAATGAGATCCTTTTATCGAACATTTGCTAAATTTTTTGTTTTTTGATTATTTGTAGGTGGAGAACTTGAAGTAGGCGACCAACGTGATAAACACCGTACTTAGGAGTACTAGGTTGATTCATGATGAAACTCATATGTTCCAATTCATTGACAAATATTGTAAAATTTTTTGCTTTTATGAATATTACACCTACTATGGATTCTAATTTTGTTTTAAAATGAAATTTTCTCATAAATTATATATATATCAAGGTATGTTACATATTGTTGACTTGTGTAACTCTTGCAATAAAGATACGATAGGCGTTGCAATAGCCCAGAAAATAACCGTCGCAATATATCACCATAACTGTTGCAATAGCATGAGATCTAATCGCATAAGCCAAAACGTAACTGTCGCATTAGCTCTACATAACCACTGCAATATTATAAAATAGCTGTAGAAATAGCCTAAACAACAGTTGATAATGAACTCTACTGCAACGGTGTTTAACCGTTCTATAAAGTGAAGAATCGTCACAATATCATTTACAGAAGAACCGTTGCAATAGTCCATCTTATGCATCAGTTATAGAACCGTTGCACATAACCGTCCCTATAGCTCTATTGCGACGATACCTGTTGTAGCGGTCGCAAAACCGTCGCAAATACCTCTATAGGAACGGTTTAGTTTCTGCCGCAACGGTTTTGGAACCGTCACCACAGGGATGATTTAGTGGGTTATGCGGTCCATTTTATGCAGATGCGTAAATACATGCACCAGAACTCAAAAATCCTGCCAAACTCCAAAACTCTCCGTTTAACCACCAGAAATCACCCCGAAGCCCCCAAGACCTCAAAGAAAAGAACATACATGATCTAATAGTTCATCCAAACTTGTTTGAATCATCAAAACACTAACGTTAACATCCAAAATCCTCAATTATGATCAAATCAAAGCCTAAATTTCTTAAAAACTTCCGAATTTTGCATATTCGATCAGAAAATCTGATATAAACACCTTCGAACTACCTGAAACTTTGCACACATATCCAATATCATCTAACGGAGCTACTACGACTCTCGGAATTCCATTCCGACCCTCAGATCAAAATCTTACCTTTCAATCGGAATTCGCCAAAATTCAAACTTAGCCAAGTCAAGCGTAATTCTACACCGGACCTCCAAATTCAATTCTGATTGCACTCCTAAGTCATAAATCATCCCCCGAAGCTAACCAAATCAACAAAAATCACATCCGATCCCTATAACTCATTAGTCAATGTCCGGCTCACCTTTTAAATTTAAACCTTCCTTAAAGGGGCTAAGTGTCTCATTTCTTGTCAAAACGAGTCCAAACCAACTCTAACACACCACATACCGATAATAACATATGAAGAAGCTTAATATGGGAGAAACAGAGCAATAACACCTGAGACAACAGGTCAGGTCGTCACATATTCATCGCACCGTGCACATTGTACAAGTCATCCTCTAAAGTGCTTAAGATATAACATTTGCAAAGAAAATCCGCCTGCTTCCACGCCTCAACAATCATGAACTTCTCATTGCGTGGCATGTCCGCAACATGCATTAGAGGTTCTTCACTAGTGAATGTCTTCGTACCAAGTGTGGTAAGCCGGAAGAACACCCTTTGCTGCCATCTTTTGAAGTTGGCTCCAGAAAATTTCTCCGGTTTCTCGGCTAGAGGAACAACAGTGCGGCTTGACGAGGCTATCGTTGTTTCAGCAACAGTCGCAAAAAAACCATAGCTATTGGAATAAGTTTGACACTATTTTAGAACAACCGTATCTGTTGGAAATATTATGGAAAAATTAAACATATTTAAAATAATTCGGAAAGAAAATGGACCGGACCGGACCGGGTGATTTGAATTTTAGTTAATTAATTTAATTAATTATTTGAAAAGAATTTTTTACCAAAAGATTAATCAATCAATCTTTGACCGAATCCGAAGCTAAACGAGCGACGACGACGGCGCGATGCTTGCCTTCTACCAAAGAGGGACAAAGTGCATTAGTAAAGTAAACTCATTCAAAAATTTGACTTTCTTCCATTTCTTTTCTCACTATTTTCCATTCACACCTATTTTGTTATTAATAGAAAAATCCAATAAATCTGTGGCTTTTCAACCACAGGTTTGAAAATGTGGGTTTGATAGTAGTCCGATAGCTCACAAGCTACGTCGGTCGCTGCTGACAAAGAAAAGAAAAATGTTGGAAGTCATATCGGATCATGAATTTCATGTGATGATACAGTTTGGAACATGAAACTTAAAATTGTTAATTTTGACTAATACCATGTAGTTATTGTAAATATTTAGTTTGATAGAAATTTATTATATACTTGATTTTAATTATTAAGGCTGTTTGCAACGAATTTATATGGCAGGAAAAATAAACTACAGTCACAAACAACTATATAGAAAAAAGTATTTATTAATAAATATTCTAGGTTACAACTCTGTTTATCCCATGATTCTTGAACAAAATTGAACAATGAGATCTGAAAATTTTCTCTATTGTATTCATCAATATCCAGTATATGTCTATATATATACTTGCTAGGAAAAGGATAATAAAATAAAAGAAAATACATAAAGAATAATCTGTAAATGCGTGATACTCTAATTAGCTTATTCATAACTTACTAATATTCCCTCACATGGCCTTCACGTGAGGGAAGCTTCCAGCACTTATTTCATCAGATAGTCTTCACTTAATCCATCAAGAATTTAGATTGATTGATCCAAGGGTCTTGGCTTCTTCACGTGAGTATCCAAAAGTTGAATAATCATTACCCATAGACTTAGGTTATATGGAACACTCTTCACTTTGGTCTAAATCCATTAAATCTGCTTCTTCTTCTTCTTCATCTCATCATCTTCTCTAACTATTGATGAATCACTATGAAAATAAAAATTAAGAGGGGGCTTCTTCTTCTCAACATCCCCTCAAGTTTGAGGGGAATTTGGTGACTCCTAGCTTTCCCAAAATATCTCTATAAGAAACCGCAGAAAGAGGCTTCGTGAAGATGTCTGCAAGATGGGCTTTAGAAGGAACAAAGGAGAGAGTAATTAGACCTGAAGAAATTGTTGAAGCACAAAACAATAAATTTTGATATGTTTTGTGTGTTAATAAAAAATGGGATTCGGGGCAATGTGAATAGCTTCCTGGCTATCAAAGTGAAGGGGAATTGGTAGAGTAATTGGTGTTGATAGATCTTCGAGAATTCGTACCAATCAGGTAAGCTCCGCAGTAACCCTTTGCATAGATCTATACTCTTCTTCGGCAGAAGACAAAAGAAATTGAGATATGTTACTTTGATTATCAGGAGATGGGACCTCCTCCTAGAGTAATAAAGCAACCACTAACAGACCTTCTTGAATCCCTGCAGGAAGGCCAGTCAGCATCACAGAAAGCGAGCAAAGACAAAGACGTCGCTGCTGATAAGAGGATTCCCTGTCCAGGATCAGAACTGAGATATTTGAGAACTCGCGAAGCAGTAGAAAGATGTGACACGCATGGTTTCTGCATATATTGACTGAGGGTGAGTACACCAAATGAAAGATATGGTCTTTTATTTGTTAAATAATTTAGCTTTCCGACTAGATGACGAAACAAAGTCGGATTTTACAGGTATTCTCCATCATCAGCCTGAAGCTTGAGGGCAGGATCCAAAAGAGAATTGACTTTAGGCAAATGAGACATATCAAATTCTTGCAACATGTCTAATGTGAACTTCTTTGACTTAGAATGAAACATGCTTGTTCTCTCAAAACTTCCATACCTAAAAAGTAGTGTATACTTCCTAAGTTCTTGACTTTAAATTCAGAATTTTGGAAAATCTTTGATGTCCTGAATTTCTTCTAAGTCGTCTCCTGTGATTAAGATGTCGTCAAGATAAACAACCAAGATAGAGATAAGAACACTTGTGTGTTTAATGAACAAAGAATAGTCATTCATTGATAAAGAATATCCTTTAATATAAGGCTGTATTCTGTCCCGGTCCCGGGCCTAAACGGGCCTGACGGTCCGGGCTTCGTGGTCCCGGGCTTGGTGTGCCGGGCCCGGCAGTCCTCACGGTATAGACCAGCCTGTTATGGGCCTAAGCCCACTACGGTCCTGGGCCTGCGGGCTTGGCGGGCCTAGCGGGTTATTTTTTAAGTCAATATCTTGTATAGTAGTCATTAGTATAATGTATAATATATTTTATATGGTGTACTAAGTTATTAGTATAGTATATATTGTGTTGTAGTAATTAGTATATATTGTATGTTATGTATATATGGATATTGTTATGTATATAATGTGTTGTAGTAATTAGTATATATTGTATATTATGTATGTAGTGTGTTGTAGCAAGTAGTATATATTGTATGTTATGTATATATGGATATATGTTATGTATATAATGTGTTGTAGTAATTAGTATATATTGTATATTAGGTATATAGTATGCTGTAGCAAGTAGTATATATTGTATGTTATGTATATATGGATATATGTTATGTATATATATATTGTATATATTGTATATTATGTATATAGTGTGTTTTAGTAAGTAGTATATATTGTATATTATGTTATATAGTGTGTTGTATATTATGTATATATTGTGTTGTAATAATTAGTATATATTGTATATAATGTATATATTGTGTTGTTGTAATTAGTATATTGTATATTATGTATATATTGTATGTTATATATTGTATGTTATATAAATATTCAAGGATTGATATAGAAGTAAAGACAAAGAAATATCGAGAAAAAAGATATTCAAGGATATGATAAAGAGCATATTTATTGATCAAAATGGCATATCTTTCTTAGTCTTCCTTCCCTTAATGGAATGAGCACAACAAGGTACTAATACCACCATTAAGAGGAAAAAAAACTAAAAGAAGACGTGCCAATGTACAAGTTACATCATAATTTACGTTGTATCTCTAACAAATCTCATAAATCCGTCAAGGTTAGGAGGAGGTTGCGTTGGCGGTGGTGGAAATGAAGCTTGTTCATCACCACTTCCCGGTGAAGCCGATTCCTCAGAAAGTTCTGCTTTCATTTCTTTATATGCCTCATCTATTGCCGGTTGTGATTCTGCTATGCCAAAGTTTCTTCTTTCCGCGCGGATCCAATCTCTAAAAAGCCTGATTTTTCCAAGCTCTCCCGCATAGACGCTCTGTGATCACCGATTTGTAGTCTTGCTTGACTGAAAGAGCTCCCCGATGCAACAGTTGAAGCCTGAATTGACAAAACATCCTGTGCCATACTTGCAAGAACGGGAAAATGCTTTTCCCTTGACTTCCACCATTCCAAAAGATCGAAAGAGCTGTCTGGATTCTCCTTTTCTAGTCCCTGTGACAAGTAAACTTGAAGCTCATTTAGATGGGAAATTTCATCAAAATTATCACCTTGAGAACCCCGAAACTCCGTCCACGATTTAAGAGCTGTTAAGCCAGCAACTCTTTTAGACGATTGTGATGTAGACGAAGTAGGGTTGGAATATTTGGCCTAGCATGCTCTAACGCCTGTTTATATGCATTATAAACAGTTTGAGCATTCATTTTAATTGATGCTTTCACATCAGCAAGTGTGGCAATTTCGTCTTCTGAAAGATCTAAAGCTTTATAAATATTAGAATACCAAAGTGAGGACCTCCTAATTTCATTGTTGGATTTAACATAGCAGCTACACCAAAAATAGGAGGGATAGGAAAAAAATATTTTTTAAACTTTTGTTTCATTTCATTTATTGCAAGTTCATAAATATCCCCACCCTCGCTTAATTCAACAAGCAAATCAGCTAGTGCGGCAGTATAAACTAAACGGTTAGAAATAGTCGGATAATATTGCCCAGAAAAAGCATTTTTAGCAACTCAAAAGTGTTTTAAAAAATCTAAAAGAATTTTAACATTAGTCCAATCTTGGGTAGTTAGCATTTCATCATCATCCTCACCACATACCCGAGAATTAAACATAACATTAATTGAGTTTCTATATTCATACGCTACTACTAAACTTTTGTACATGTAACTCCACCTAGTCGGGCATGGTTTAGGAACCTTTCTTTCTCTAAGGCCATATTCGTCACATTTTTTAAAATACTCTCTAAGTCTAGCTCTACGGTTTGAATAAAATAGCCAATTAAGAGCCATTCTCACCTTTTCAATTTATATGTTTAATATTTGCATACCATCACCAACAATTAAATGATAAATATGACAAATACATCTAACATGGAAAATATTACTAAATGCAGGATTGAGGGTTTGTGTTAGCATGCCTATTGCACTAGTGTTACTAGAAGCATTATCCATAGAAATTACCATTATTTTATCACTTAAGCAAAAATATCTACATATATCTGAAACAGTGTTAGCTATAAACCTACCCGTGTGCCGTGAATTAATTATTCTATATGTAATTATGTGTTTTTGCATTGTCCAGTCTTCATCTATCCAATGACTTGTAACAGTTAGATAATCACAGTCATTATTACTTCAACCAATATCAGTTGTAATATAAATACGATTAGGTATATGAGTAAATAAATAGTGCAAATATTATTCATATTCATGCTTGAATTTATAAATATCAGCCTTAACAGTTGCGCGAGGCCAACCTTTATAAGTAGGATTAATGACTCTTCTAATATAATGAACCCAATTAGGATTAGAAGCAAAAGTATAAGGCAGGCACATAACAGTAATCATTTTTGCTAATTCTTCACGATCCTTATTTGGATCGTAATATAAAATACCTCCGGTGACAGTGTTAATTCCTGGTTGAACTAGATTCGAACCAGTACTAGGGTTAACTTGAGAATCTACACTTGTCCCCCCCTCTTGTTGCGCTTGCATTTGGAAAAATCTAGCCCTATATCTAGGGTGTAATTTTATGTGCCTAGTCAAACTACCCGTGCCGCTACGGTCTCCAGTAAACCTATGAACAAGTAATTTCCCACAAGTTTTACACTTAGCCTTGTCGTGCTCTCTTACTTGAGTAAAAAAATTCCAAACTAATGATGTTTCTTGACGTTTAGCAGGTTGTCTACTAAAAGTGGGAGTTTGTACAGGTGGGTGTGTCGGTTCATTACATGAGTTATGAGCAGGACTAGTAGGTGTATCATCTAAATATGGTGCTTGGGTTTCATCATCATCATTATCATCCTCATTTTCCTCTAAGATATGTTCATTAGGATAAAGAGCTTTCATAATTTCATCATCTAATCTATCACCTACTGCAACATCATGTAGAAATTCACTATCGGTAAATTGAAAACAAGGGTGATCACTATAAAGAATTACGGGAGGCGGATTAGGACGTCTAGGTTGGCGACTACTTTCAACTTGCTTATCTTTTTTAGGTCGGGGAGCCGGGGGAAGGGTAGTATTATGGCCACTACTTTCACCGGTTTTACCTTTTCCTTACCGAACATTATTTTCAAAGAAAATGCCATACTAATTAGAATTATGCAAACTAAAAAACACAAAAATATATTATTAGCACGTAAGAGTTAAAACGAGTTTACCGGATTGCTGAACAACTTCTTCAAAATTGAAAATCGTTGAACTTGAACACTTGAAAACTTCAATTCAACAACTTCACAATTTTTCACGATTTTTCAACTATAAATTAAGCACTTGTACTAGAAAGATTGAAAGAGAGCTTGAGAGAGATTGAGAGATATTGATGAATTGGTAAATAAAAATGAAAGAATGAGAGGGTATTTATAGTTGAAAAATGGGAAAAAGTATAATTATATAAAGTTTGGGGGCCAAATGGCTATTTTTCAAAGTTCCAAACAGCTACTTTTTGCAAAGAGCCGTTACTGAATTTTCAAAAAAAAAAAAATTAAAAAAATAGGCGTTGGGCCCTTCAGGACCGGCCCAGGCCCGCCAGGACCGGTCCAGGCCCGCCAGGCGGTCCCGAGCCTGGCGGTCCCGGGCCTGATGGTTCAACGCGTAAGACCGGCCCGTCACGGTCTTTTGGGACCGGTAGGACCGGACCGCCAGGACGGACCCGGCAGGATCGGCAGGCCCGGCAGGATCGGCAGGCCCGGCAGGATCGGCAGGCCCGCCAGGACCGCGGTCCCGGTCTGGTCTCGGGCCTGAACCGGGACAGAATACAGCCTTACTTTAAAACTTAGATCCCCTGCTAGCCTAGCATACCACTGCCCAAACGCTTGCTTTAAACCATAAAGTGACTTCTTCAAGAGACAAACATGTCTAACTAGGAGGATCTAAACTTGCTAAAAATTTCATATATACTTCCTTGCAAATATCCATGCGATAATGCATTGTTGACATCTAGCTGAGAAACATTTCAATCTTTCTTGGATATAACAGTGAGTAGATACCTTATGGTCGTCATCTCCACCACTAGTGAAAAGGTCTCACTATAATCTATTCTTTCTCTTTAAATATCCGCCCTGACCACCAACCTTTCTTTCAACCTCTAAATGCTGCCATCTGACATGTGCTTCACCTTATACACCCATTTATAAGGTAAATATATTTTCCCTTTAGGTAATTCAACCATTTCTCATGTGTGGTGTCTTCTAGAGCTTTAATTCCTGCAGACATAGCTTCTACCTATCCTAGATATTGACAAACTTGGCTGAAAGTAGAGGGTTGTGTTAGTGTAGAAAGGGATTGCATGACATGTTATTTGTTGGGTGAGAGAGACTAAAAACAGTACTCATTAGGGACACAGGGTTGAGTGAAACAGGCTGTTGCTAAATCTGTCAACATAATAATACGGCAGACAAAGTCTTTTAGGTAGATTGGTTGAGTATAACTCTTCCTGATCTTCTCAAAGATGTAGGTTCTTTAGGTGCAAAAGAAAGTGTCCTAGTATGAGAAGACTCTAGACTAGAAGGGACTGAAATTGGTGATGGTGGAGAAATTGAATGGTGATGAGAAAATGGGGGGAACTTGATGACACTGGTGAGAAAATATCTAATGTATTATGCTTTGGAGAAATAGGTGGTGTTGTATTTTGGAATGTGGTTGAGTAGGTAGGTTCTATGGTGAAAGTTGAAGTTAGAAAGATGGGATGATGTGTTGTGTTTGTTTCTGTAAAGGGAAAGTGTGATTCATGAAACTCCACATCCCTAGACACAAATACTTTCCTTGTGTATAGCTACAGAAGCTTGCCACCCTTTTGTTGAATAGGATAACCAAGTAAGACAAGCTATTGCCCTCTCATCAAACTTACCTCTACCTTGTTTCAAAGTAGAAACATAGCATAGACATCCAAAATTCCTGAAAATAGTCATACTTATGTTTGTGATGAAAAAGAACTTCAAATGGTGTTTTTCCTTGAAGAACACTAGAAGGCAATCTATTGATAATGTGTGTTGCAATCAGAATAGATTTACCCCAATATGACATACGTAACCTGGATTGAAACATTACACCTCTAGCAACTTCTAAAAGGTGTCTATGTTTCCTCTCAAGAATTCCATTTTGTTGAGGTGTTGCTACACAAGACACCTGATGTATAATTCCCTCTGAAGCAAGGAAAACTGCTTCTTGTGACCCTTTCCCCAACTCTAAAGCATTGACAGACCTTATCATCTTTACTTTTGTACTGAACTATCTCTCAACCATGGTCAAGAATGATTTTAGCATATGAAATGCATTGCTCTTAGAATACAACAAAAATATCCATGTTCCTCTACTATAGTCATCCACTAGAGTGAGAAAATATCTGAATCCATTATAAGTATTGGACTTGTAATGTCCCCATGTATCTATGTATCTATATGTATGAGATAAAATATATTTCTAGATTTAATAGTGCTAACAGGGAAATGTTTTCTTGTCTGCCTAGCCTTAGGACAAACATCACAAAAAATCAGAATTTGAGTCACAATGAAGGAAATCTAAATGTTTCATTGTTGAAAACGGGAGATGTCCCAACCTTACATGCCAAAGCTTAATATTAGAAACAACATTAACATGAACAGGACTAGAAAAAGACGTAGACTCTGAAATAAAATTTCTTCCTTTTTGAATTGAAAGTACATTACCACTGAATATTCCCTTAGACTTAAGATTACTAGGCTGCAATAGGTAAAGGCCCTCTCTAACTTCACCAAAAGCTTGTGGACTCTTCATTTAAAGGCTCTGCAACACACACTTAATAGGTGTGAATAAGACATCATATTGGAACTGAATGCAAAACCTATTACTGACAGTAGATTATACTTGAAATATGGAACATGTAAAACATGATTTTTGACATGACCTGGAGAATAGAAATACTTCCTATATGAGTAACAATTACCTTGAATGAATTAGGTAAATTGGTGTTCAAAGGAATAGGAAATTGAGTTAGAAACAAGAAAGAATTGGGATCAAAACACATATGCTCTGAAGCACCTGAATCAATGATCCAGGTGTCAGAATTTAGGGTAGTAAATACTGAACCTGAGTACTTTAGAATAGTACCAACAACTGCATTAGCATTTATTCCTAAATTTCCTACTTATGCTAGTTTTTCCTGCTTGTACATGATCACCATTTCTTCAAGTTGTTCTTTGTTAAGGTATTTTCCAACATTGTTGCTGTATTCAGCATTCTGTCTTGTCTGATTTTTATTATCTTCGTGAGTCAGGACTGCATTTGCCTTGATCATATTTTTGATAGTTATTTTGATTGGTGAACTCAAAATCATCTAGAAATCCAATGATTCTTGAATAATACTCTTGAGATTGCCCTATTTTTCCACAATAAATACAAGACACATTTGGATTGTACTTCTTCTTTTCCTTAAACTTCTGTCCTGAATTACTATACTTTGTTCCCATAGTTGTTGCTCTTTGTGCTTGATTCTTATTCTTCTGAAAGTTTCTCCCCTGCCTTGTGACCATAAAAGCTGCAAATTCAGCTGGAAGCTAAGCATTAGGTTGTTTCACTTCTCCTGTGTGACAACCCGACCCGTCGTCTCATGTATTTCCATCTCGTTTTTACCGTTTCATGCTTCGACATGTTTCATCATATCTGTTTGGTGAATGTAGAGTAATTCGGATAGAGTTTGGTTGGAAATGAGATAATTAGTCTCTTTAGGGAAAATTTGGTTTGGAATAGTCAATCGGATGTTGACTTGTGAGTTAGAGGGCTCGGAATGAATTTCTAATGATTCAGTTAGTTTCAGGAGATGATATAAGGGTTAAGAGAGTAATCGGAAGTAATTTTGGAGGCTTGGTGTCGAATTAGGCTTGAATTGGCTAAGTTTGAATTTTGGCGAATTCCGGTTGATAGGTGATAATTTGATCCAGGGGTCGGAATGGAATTTCGAGTGTAACAGTAGCTTTATTAGGTGATTTATGATGTGGTGCAAAATTGTAGTTGAATCGGAGGTGTTTAGGATAGGTTTTTTCGAATGTGAGTTTTGGAAGAATTTGATAAACTTAGGCTTTGATTTGATCATAATTGAGGATTTTGATGTTAACGTTAGCATTTTGACGATTCGAGCGGGTTTGAATGAAGTATTAGATCATGTTTGTCTTTTTGGTTGAGGTCCCGGTGGCCTCGGAGTTATTTTGGGTGGATAAACGGAGAATTTGGAGTTGTCGCATGAACTGAAAGTAACAGGTTCTTTGGTTTCCGCATATGTAGAAAAGGGACCCCATAGGCGGTTCCGCAGATGCGGCTAAGGGTTCCTAAAAGCGGTCTGGCTTGGACCGCAGAAGCAGAAATTGAATCGCATAAGCAGAGACTGCAGAAGCAGTCCCTGGCTTTTTGAGTGAAATCGCGTAAACGGTTATTTTGGCCAGAAGCGGTCCCGCATAAGCGGTAGCGAGGCCACATAAGCGAAAAACACTATACACAGAATGGATTAAAGGGTTTATTTCATCTGCGAGTTCAATCATTTTTCTCCATTGTTGAGCAAGCTTGAGAGACATTGACAGGGGTATTAGAGAGTTTTGACTGGGAATTTATCGGAGGTAAGTCCTATGGCCTAGAAACATCATTATATTGCAGAATCTACCATTAATTCTTAGAAATTTGGATAAAAATTTGAAGAACTAGGGCTTGGGTTTTAAATAAAAAGTTTGGATTTGAGGGAGAAATGGAACTCCGATTTGGTAAACTTGATATGTATAGACTCGTGGTAAGATAAGGGTCGTTTTGATGTAAAGTTTTCTAGATTTCGAGAAGCGGACCCGGGGCTCAGGTTTTGCAAATTTCGTGGTTTTCAATATTTTTTTGAGTCTTTTCGATTGGGTTGTATTCCCTTAGCCTATTGTAATGTATTCATTTTGGTTTTGGCCAGATTCAACGAGCGAGGAGGTCGATTCGAGAGGCAAGGGCATTGCTAGCTAGTTTTCAGCCGGCTAGTGGTGAGTAATTTATGTAACTGCTGCTCTGAGGGTTTGAAACCCCAGACTTTAACATCGTAATGCTATATTGAGGCATGACATACATTCCACAATGACCGCAGGGCCGTGTTTGGGAACTTGTGCCGACCTGTAGAGTCCTTAGGGGATCCTTATGTGTTTTTCACTTGTGTGCATCACATATACACTCAGTCATGTTTTCAACTGTTAAAATAATATAATAACTATATTTTAGACATAAACATTACATGAAAAGGATATGAGGCTGAGATCCCTATAGTATGTCACGTCCGATTGGCTGTGGACTTATTTGGCTGAGATGGGTCGGGGACCCACTGGTGAAGATGTTTCCTTGATATGGATTGGGCTACACGCCGTAGCGAGTATGTATATTGATATTGAGGCCAAGAGCCTATTTTATGCCAATACCTGGCTGATATTGCGCTTGGGTTGTAGGAGCCCCTCCGGAGTCTGTACACACCCCCAATGAGCGCCGTCGACGTTAAATAAGTGGAGCAGGCTGCACGCCACAATGGGTACCGGAGTGTATCAATATATATGTTGCATTCTTTCATGGATTATTACTTGACTATATTATCTGTTGTTTACTGTTTCCACTATTTTGGATATAAAAGAGTACTTTGTGCATTTTCTATGTTTTCTTACTTTCTGACTGTAGTTATATTTATTACTCACTGGGTCGGAGTACTCACTTTACTTCCTGCACCTTGTGTGCAGATCCAGGGCACTCTCAGGCTAAGTAGATCCAGCAGATCCAGAGTTCATGTCTTCGGGAGTATTTGAGGTAGTTGTATGGTGTTCGCAGCCAATGATTCTCCCCTCTATCTTTGTCCTTTGTTCCCGCATTTTTAGTTTTAGATGGACTTTGTAGTAGGATATTAATATGTATTCTAAAGGCTCGTGTTCGTGACATCGGGTCCTAGTTGGGCTGTATTGGTATTTTGTTAGATTTTTCGCATTATTATTAGTATTTCAGACTTTGACTTAAATAGATTTATCTTTACCTATTTAAATAATTGGAGTAACTGTTATAAATAGTTGGGCTTGCCTAGTAGTGTGATGGACGCCATCACGACCGGGTTGGGGTCATGACATCCTATTGCCATGAATGACAATGAATCTGCGTTTGGAACGACTTGAATCCCGATCGTGATGGCGCCCAATACCATTTCTAGGCAAGCCCGACCATTTGAACAATCTCAACCCAAGTACAAAAACTCATTATCAGTTAATAGAGTTAATTTAGCAGATTACAAGATTCCCAATCGGATAATAAATAGAAGCAGTACGGAAAAACCATAACAACTATCAAAGACAGCTCCCAAAAAATTTGGGGTCACGAGTCTAGAGTCTCTAAATACAACTGAGTATCAAATCTACACATAAAAGAGTCTAGGATGCGGAAAAAAAATGGATAAGGGGCAAAGTCGGGTCATGCAGATCCCATGCAGCTACCTCGAGAACTCTGGGATAAGTCTGTAAGCAGCCAATAACTCTACTGAGCCTCCGGGACACCTGTATCTACACACATGGTGCAGGAAGTAAAGTGAGTACTCCAACTCAGTGAGTAATAAACATATATAATGACTGAAGATAAGAAATCATGAAATATCAAAATGTAAAGCTATAACTGGCAATCCGGCATATTTAACGGTGGAATAGAAGCGAATCAATAACAGGTAAAACAAATAAGTATCAATGCATGAATGCAATGTAATGCATATGACCGATGATGCGCGCAGCCCGATCCATTTGAGTATTCGTGCTCACTGTGGGGGTTCATACTTCGGAGAGGCTCCTATAGCCCAAACGCAATATTAATCATAACATCGCTGCGACGTCCAGCCTAATCCATACTCACTCCAGAATATGCACGTAAACCACTCGGGTAATATTAGAGTAATAGCTCTCAGCCCACAATGTCAGAAAAATGTAGTTTTAGTAATAGCTCTCAGCTCACAATGTCAAAAAAATGTAGTTTAAGTTTCAATCTTAGAAATATGGCTGAACATTTCAAAACAGTGTTTAAACACAGGACTGAAATTATTTAACATGCCAAGTGATATGGAAACAGTGATAATAACCCCTGAAGGATGCAACTAATCGGCACAAAGCCCAATTATATCCATAAAACCCAAGTAGGATGATCACCAAACAATTTCTAGTCAAGAACACAGTACAAAAATCACTCGGGACGGACTAAGTCACAATCCCCAATAACAAATGATCATGTACCCGTCACATGTCTCGCCTCAATATAGCATCACGGTGCAATATTCCGGGGTTTCAATCCTTCAGGTCATCATCTACATCTATTACTCACCTCGAACCAGCCACAAATCTTGCTCGCTATTCCTTTTCCTCTCGACTCAACCTCCTCGCATGCCGAATCTGATCAAAACCACAAGGAATATGTTACAATAGGATAATGGAACATAACCCAATCGAATGGACTCGAAAAACATCGAAAATCACGAATTTGGCAAAACCCGATCCCTGGGCCTACTTATCAAAAATTACAAAATTCACATCACCGGATTCCTCGTCTCGCCACGAGTCCATACATATCAAATTTATCAAAATCATAGTTCAAATGCCCTTTCAAATCCAAAATTTTCATTTCTAAAACCAAGCCCTAGTTCTTCCAAATCATTACCAAAATTTCCAAGAATTAAAGGTTGATTCTTCAATAAAATGACGTTTCTAGATCACGAGACTCGCCTCCAATCAATGCCCATCGAAACCCTCTTCAGTTACTCCCAAAAATCTCTCAAGGTGGTCAACAATTGAGAAAAAATGAATAGGCTCGCGGATGAAATAATCAAATAAAACCCTTCTGCCCAGGTGCTTTACACTACGCGATTGCAGTCAAGACACACCCATTCGTGCTGACCAAACAATGCTGACCCTGATTTTAACCTACGCGAATGTGGCTACCAACCCGCGAATGCGAAGCTCCGAAATCTCTAGTTATGAAGAACGCGCCCCAATGGACGCAATCACGATGAGAAATTACTCATGGACTCACATCCCTTCTATGTGAATGCGTTACACGCACCGCGAATGCGATGCTATACTCCACAGAACAACGCGAAAGCAACCCTGAGCTATGCAAACGTGAAGAACAATTTTCAGGCCTCTCAAATCTCCTCTACGCATTCGCGACCCTACCAATCCGAACGCAATGAGTAAATCCTCTGCAACACCACAGCTGAAAGCAACACATTAGGTCAAAAAATGGTCAGATTGACCACTCGAAATCACCCCGAGGCCCCCGGGACCTCAACCAAAAGCACCGACACATCCTAAAATGTTATTCAAACTTTTTACAATCATCAAAATACATAAAACAACACTAAATCATTAATTCACATCGATTTCATGCCTAAGTTTCTTCAAAACTTTGGAAATACGCATTCGATAAAAAATCCAACCAAAACACCTCTGAATGACCTGATATTTTGCACAAACATCCAAAAGCTACTGCAACTATCAAAATTCCCTTCCGACCTCCGGATCAAAATGTCAAATACCAACCAGAATTCGCCAAAATACTAACTTTGCTAATTCAAGCCTAATTCTACACCGGACCTCCAAAATCACTTTCGATCTCACTCCTATGTCACAAATCATCCCCCAAAGCTAACTCAATCACCAAAATTCACATCTGAGCCCTCTAACTCAATAGTCAATATCCGGTTGACTTTTCCAATATAAGCCTTCCTTAAGGAGACTATGTCTCATTCCCTACCAAACCAGATCTAAATTAACTCAAACTTACCAAGTGCAGATAATGAAGTATGAAGAAGCATAAAACGGCGAAAACGGGACAGAAACACATGAGACGATGGGTCATATCGTCACAGAGTTATAATGTGCATTTGCATAAACTTCTCTCTGATTTTCATCTTGTAAAAGAAGAGAATATGCTACATCTATGCAGGGCAAGGGATTCATCATGAGTATGTTTCCTCTAGCTTGTGCATAGATGTCATTTAATCCCATTATGAATTGAATTTTTTTTTTTTGGCAATCCAGTAGGCAGAGCCTAGGGTTAGATTTTTATCAATAACAGAAAAGAAAATTACAACAATTAGGAGAAATACTAATAAGACAATAGCGCCGGATTTGTTACCCATATAGCAAAATCTGGGCTAACCTTACTGTACTAATCCTATTGAGGTTTTAAAACCTCATTAGTAGCATGCATGTAAAAAATAAGAACTTGAGAGGACCAAATAAGCTATGATCATCACGGAGTTTATAACATACTCTATGACAATATTACGTATGAGGATAGCGGTAAAATAAACATATGAGGAAGCCATGAAGGTGCTGTCCTCTCTCCAAATTTGTGAGGAATTCAAAATGAAGTTTATTGTCTTCGTCCACAATTTTTCTCAAACTGTCTTCAGAATTCATGCTTTGTTCTTCGTTTGATTGGACTTTGTATGAGATGTTTGAGTGACTTGTTTTTGTTTTACAGTTCTCATTGGGAGCCTCCTTATGAATGCTTCTTCACACACCCTGCCGTCCCAGCTTCTATCCCTTTGACGACACTTTTTACTTGTTTTACTGTGCATTGCTGACAAATCACCTTTTCTTGAAGCATCTTTCCGGCATTGCGTTAAAATATCATCTTCCTCCCCTTCTTCATATGTCTGTCTTCCTTCCATAGCATTCAAGAGTTGTCTTTGCTCTGAAGAGATTAGTGGAGCAGAAGATACATGCTGGTGTTTCCCCGCCTGTGGAAATGCCACTGAGTTGCTATCATCAGAAAGGCATTTCATTGGTGTAATTTCATTCCTTTGCTGCCGATGTATTGTGTGTAAAGGTTGCTTCATTGCAACCATTAGTTGCCTCTCCTCCAAAGTACTAAATGGTTCTGTTGGTATAATCTGATTTTGTCCAAAAGTTGGCAGTGTTGTTTCGTTTCCAACGGCTGATGTTTCACCCGAGAATTGGATTACTTGTACATTTTGTGCTATTTCTATTTGGTCGATCTTTTTTTTTTGCTTTATTTTGAAGTACCTGCTGTTGCAGTATTTCTTGGAATATAAGCTGGAGCATTTTGGTTCAAGTGGCTGTTTGGATTTGCTGCAGATGGCAGATTTGCATTACAATTGGTTTCCCTTGAAATTTTGGCTTGACTGGAGCCTCAATGTCCTCTCCTGTACTATCGTAATCATCCTCTTGATCTTCTTCTGCAGATGAGAAACCAGCAAATCCTTCACCCCAGCCCTCGTCATCATCAAATTCTCGTTGGTCTTTCCAGAGTTTCGATTTAATGACCATGTCCCTCATGTTAGCTAGAATTAGTTGTTTGTTCTTTCCATTGGAGATTGAAATTTCCCCAAGTGCAGCAAATGAGTTAGAGCTTGTTAGTAATGCTGGACTCTTTTCTGCGATCTGCTTATTTATTTTGTTTTTCGGAGTTTCTTTTCTGTTGGACCTGGATGACCAATTGTTCCTTGCAGTATGTTGTCAAGTTGCTCTTGTTTGTTGTGAATCATCAGAAGGTTGTAGATCAAGCTCACTCTGAGACAAGGTAGTATTAGAGACATTTGCAGCTGTTGTAAGTATTGAGATGGTCATACTGTCTTGTTGAACCATCTTAGGCTTGTGAGAGGTATCTTGTCGAAATGAGTTCTGCGCGATATCATCAAATGTATGACTTTCTGTTATTTGAATGACAGCATCATCACTCCCAGATATAGCTCGATCAGCAAGACTTTGCAAATGAAGTGTAGAATCCATCTTTGGCAAAATAGAAACTGCAGTAGTTGTTTCATTATTCAATGTCCAGTTGGTACTCTTGTTACCTTTTGTAACAGATGCTGCAAATTCCAATTCCATAACATCACATTGATTAGCCGCCTCTTCATTCTGCCCAGTCATTTTAATGTCATCCAATGCTGGAGTTCGCTGAACAGTGGTCGGTACATGTATCTCTTCTGCTGCTAGCTGCTGAACATTATATATGTATTGCTGTCCTTTGGATAGTTCAGTTGTACTGGGAAGGGTAGAATTAACCAAAACAGATGCTTTATTCTTGCTTTCTTGCTGTCCATGTATTTTTGAAGCAGCAGGTAATGTGGACCTGTCAGCTGGTTGAATTGATAAAAATGTAGAATTTGTATCTGCATTGAAAGTATCCAGATCCTCCAAATTTGTACCAGTTGCTTGATCAACCAGAATAGAGTTCTGTAAACTGTGCTGCTGGTCGATCAAAATATGTTCCTGCCTTTTTGCATTGTCATGTGCTTTCACAGTAGACAAATTTGACATCTCCTTTTTTGAAGCATCAAAATGAATTGGTATTGTTGACTTCTCAAATAATTCAGCAGATACAACAATTGGATCTCTATTAACATTCAAAGAAACAGAATCCTCCAAAAATGTACCATTTCTTTGATCAGATAATGTACTGTTATGATTCTTACTATTCTATACCAAAAGCTGCTGGTCGATGGCTTTGTCCTGCATACAGACATCTATCAAAATCTCGCCAGACCTATTTTCAGTGTCAACTGCTACTACAGAAGATGCAGCAGTAGGTTTCAAATTTGATCCCACCTTATCTGACTGTCCATCAAGATCAACAACCTGCCCAGTGTTTGCACTAGTAATAATATCTAGGAAAGTTCGGAGGTCCTTTTCAATACCTCTTTCATAGACTCCACTGGATCTGGTGCATCAATAGAACCATCAATCACACCAGCAACCACAGCAGTCCTAGTCACTACATTTTAATCTGCATCACCCCTATCAGTCATAGTAGGTTGTGTAGTCTATGAAATAGCAGTCTGTTTTGTAATATTCTTTACAAAATCATGTTGTATAGCTGAATCAATTTGACCAACAACCTCTTTCAAGCCTGCATTATTTTGCAAAGTCACTCCTGCAATTTGTAAAGTCTGCTGCGAGACTTTTCTTAATTCAACTCCTGAATTACCATTTTCTTCTTGTAAAGCCTTAGAATCTTGTCCAACTCTTTTATCATTTAGATAGTCCCTTGCATCCCCTTGTAATTTGTCAACATCATCCACATCGTTTCCAAGCTTATCACTGACCAGAGTATCCTCTGCCTTCCCCTCTGCTCCAACTTTTTCTTTTTTAATTCTACATGCCTTCTCATCGTGACCTTGGTGTTTGCAATAAGCGCAATACTTAGGAAGGTTGCCATACACTATTTCTTGATGGAACTCGACAGATTTACCTGAAAGTGAATCTATAATCTTCAGCATGACCTTTTTAGGATGTTTATCCAACATATCAAGTATAACCTTAACTCTTGTCGCGCTAGGTCTCGTTCTATCATGCGTCGCCTTATCAACAGCAAAAGGTTTTCCCACAGCTAAGGCTATAGACATTAACGATATCTTAGCAAAGAAATTTGGTGGCAGACCTGGGAGAGAAATCCATATGACTGCCCTGGACGTCTCCTCCTTCGGATTGTATCCCAAAGACCATGGGAATGTTCTGAAGAATATTCGTCGCCTTTGGATTTAAGATATCCAGTCGACTTTGAAAGGAAGTGAACATAATCATTGAAGAGATCAAACCTTATTAACAGATGACAAAATTCCAAGTGACCAACGTTACATTGACCTTGAACATCGAATTGCGACGAAAATACTTTTCGCACTTCTGATAGATCAGGTCTGCCATAAGAGAATTTTAAAACAACTGCATGATGCAATCCTTCTTCCCTAATGAAGTTATTAACGTCTTCCATTGTGAATTGAATTAATGGTTCACCATGATCAAATTTAACTGGACAGAGCTCTATTTTTGTCGGAGTAGGCTGTTTTGCTTGAATTGTTGCAGCATACGATTGCCTTGAATTTTCTATTGGATCAGCTGTTATGAGATTGTGAATTACCTCTCCCACAGCCAAAGGCTGGGGAGAGATCAATGCAGCCATGGATGCCAAGCTCACAAAACGACTACAAAATCCTAATGATATAACAAGGACTCAACCATTGTTCTATACAACCGAGAATAGAGAAATCGATGAAGAATTTGAAAAATTCTTCGAGCTACAGTGATTTGTAAAATCAAATTAAGATCTTGAAGAGATGGTTAATGATTTTGATAAGAAAATAAGAGAGGATTGATTGCAATGAGAAGGGGATTATTTTGATACCACGTTTGCTACCATCCACCGCCGGAAAATGGCCGATGAATAGTGTCGGAATCACTATTCACCCTTCTTCCTAGAGAGAATTTAGTACTTTATCTTTTATTAGGAATTGAATTAACCTCTGATCTTCAAGTGATTTTGTTAATTTTGCTTTTCCTTCACACGTACACACACAAGAACAACATATGACCACATTTAAAGCATCCAATTCATCCCATAATCATTTGAGTTTGGTGAAGTATCCTGCAATGTCACTATTTCCTTGCACTAATCCTGACAGCTCCTTTTGCAGATGATACAGTTTGGCTCCGTTTGATTTTCCAAACCTCTGCTCCAGGCTATACCAATGCTCCTTTGCATTTTTGGAATATATCACACTGTCTGCTATGTATTTAGAAAGAGCATTCAAAATCCAGGAAATCACCATGTCATTAACACATCTCCATTGTTCAAGATCTGGGGAACCCACATCTGGTTACTGTCCTTAACTTTTGAACTTAGAATTCAAAATTAAGCACTTCTTTTCCTTAACTTTTGGACTTGAAATTCAAAGTTAGGACTTATGTCCTTAACTTTATTACTTGGAATTCAAACTTAAGGACTTTATGTCCTTAACTTTTGAACTTGGTATTCAAAGTTAAGGACTTATTATTCTTACATTTTGAACTTGGAATTCAATGTTAAGGACTGTATGTCCTTAACTTTTGAGCTTGGAATTCAAACTTAAGGACTTCGTGTCCTTAAATTTTGAACTTGGAATTCCAAGTTAAGGACTGCCTCTCCTTAACTTTTGAACTTGTCCTTAACTCTCTAGCTTAGTTTCTTTCTCAGGATTTAAAGAGAACTCTATGATTTAAAAGCTTGATACTTTGTTGAACCTTTTTAGGAAAGCTGATGAAATGAACATAGAGAGAGAGTCTAGTGTTCCAATTAGAAAAGATGGAGTTGATCATCTGTGATGACCCGGCTGGTCGTCTTTGGAATTTGTGCCCCGTTTCCAAATTAACTATTTTTTCGAAGTTCATTTCTGCTATTTTGGTTTGCCGGGACGTTCGGTGGTAGAATTCGGAGTTTTTTGGGACACTTAGTCCCTAAATGAGAGCTTAAGTGTTGGAAAATGATCTGTAACCAGAACAGTGTGAACCCGACATCAAAATGGAAATCCAATGATTTTTTTAGCTCTTTTAGGTGATTTCGGGGTTGGAGCATGTTTGGAATGTATTCTAGATGTCCGTAGCTCATTTAGGCTAGAAATGCCGAAAGTTAGAATTTGGAGGTTTCCGGTCCGATAGTCAATTTATGATGTGAGGGTCAGAACGGGGTTCCAAAAGTTTTTGTAGCACCGACATGTAAATTGGGACATGCGTGCAAAGTTTCAGGTCAATCGCATGAAAGTTGATTAGGTTTTGGATCGAAAGTGTATATTTGATGAACTTGAAGTTCTTAGGCTTGAATTTTTATTTAATCAAGGTTTCAGTGTTGTTTTAGGTGTCTTAAGGATTGGTGCAAGTTGAATAAGGTATTAGGTGGTATTGGTGTTGTTGGTTGAGATCCCGGGGGCCTCAGGTGTGTTTCGGATGCTCGACGGGTTAGTTTTGGAAGTTAGAATAAAATTTGCAGTAAGCCTTATGTTAATTTTCACGACTGCGGCTTGGGAATAGAAGAAGCGGCGCCGCAGAAGCGACCTTTGAACCATAAAAGCGAGTTGCCCCCTTTTCCTCTAAGATCGCAGAAGCGGTCAGTTCTCCCCACATGCGACGAAATGTCTGCAGAAGAGGACTCCGACCTTGTTTAGTAAAACCGCAAATGCGGTGTTTTTCCGCACAAGCGGGACAGCAGAAGCGATCCCGGGATCTCAAAAGGGAAAATCACTATGATGTTAAGGGTTTATCCGAGGCTTAATTTCAAAAGTTGAAAAAATCAAGTTTGAGCTTGGGCAAAGGCGATTTTGAGAGGGTTTCGAAGAGGAGATTATTGGGTAACGTTTCTATGATCCTTTCTAGATATCTTCAATCATTTGTGGTTAAATCCATCTTTTAAATTCGAATTTAGAATCAAAAATGGAAGAATTTAGGTGAAAGTTCATTGATTAAACTCTTGTGTTTTGACGGGGCATTTGACCTTTGATTTGGAGATTTTTATATAGTTGGGCTCGTGAGACTACGAGGTTTCTGAAAATGTAAAAATTACTCGATTCCGAGACGTTGGCCTGAGGGGCGTTTTGGTCATTATACCTATTTTTGCGCCTTGGCTTTAATTTTAATAGTGGAAGTTACCTGCGACATTATTTATAATATGTAATTGGTTTGAATAGATTAGGGTCACTCGGAGTCGGATACGCTTGGTAAGGGCATCGTTTCTTAGTGATTTTTGTACCGGTTTGAGGTAAGTGGCTTGTCTAACTTTGTGTGGGGGACCTCTCCCCTTAGGATATCTTGACTAATGTTTTTTAATGCCTTGTGCACAAGGTGACGAGTGTGTAATTGTGCTAATTGTTGAAAATTCACCTTACTTGACTTATTTAGATTGTGTTTCTTCACGTATTTAACTGTTAAAAATGAACTTCACTTGTTTTATCTTAGGGAAAGCATTTTAGTTAACTTACTTGCTCTATTTGACTAAATTGCAATATCTCCTTTCCGCGAAGCATGCTAGACTCTTGATTTTACCTGCTGTATGTACTTAGCTTTTTGTACAATATTGAGTTGTTGTGATGTGTTTAAGATTGGGTCTACGAGACGGCATCCAAGGAGTCCCCCTGTACGTACTACGTTCTAATATTGGAAGTGCGGGATACTAAGATATCTCCGGCACAGGCTTGATTATATATGGAGGATACTAGGAGATCCTCGGGATACTTAGAGATCTCTCATGATCAAATGGAGGATACTAGGAGATCCTCGTGATACTTGGAGATCCCTCGTGTATGTGATGAGGATACTAGGATATCCCAGATGATAAATAGCCTATAGTGATTGTCCTTTTATACATAGATTGTATTTGTAATATGTTTTTGTCTTACTTATTATTTTGCTAGACACTCGATATACACTGTACTCATACTGTCTATTCATTTCATATTTATTTTTATGTTTATCTCAGTAGGGCCTCGACCTTCCTCGTCACTACCCAACCGAGGTTAGGCATGGTGCTTTGGAGTACCGTTGTGGTGTACTCATGCCTCTTCTACGCATGTTTTTCATGTGCATATCCAGGTACTTCTAAGCAGGCGTACCGCCAATAGCTGTCGGAGAGCGTATTGGGACTTGAGGTATACATCAGCTACGTCTGCAGATCCACAAAGTCTCCTTCTTATTTTATCCATAGTTACTAGATGTTATTTCGATCTCTCTTTGTATTAGACCATTCTAGTGACTCAAGCAGTGTAAGATTTCTTATAGCCTCTGTTGCCCATGGGTTTCCGTGTCTTGTAGGTTGTTTCAGTATTTTCTATTGAAGTGTATGTGCCAGGTGGCAAATCTATACGTTTTCTTATGTTATTCGGTATTCTGTTACTGTTTTTGTAAATATTGTTAAATTCCGCAATGTGTTAGGCTTATCTAGTCGTGAAGACTAGGTGCCACCATAACACGTTCACAATTGGTGAACTAGGGTCGTAATATCATCATTGTCGTGCTACATACCCTACTGTTACAATCAACAAAGATGCAGGCGATGATGAACATGATGATATGGATGTGCATACAGATGTTCGGTATGAAAGAGATTTTAGAGATGCACATATAGATGATGAAACTGAGAACTTTACTGATATTGGGAAATATTATATATAGATTTTAAATTTGTTTTGTTGAAATTTATATTCAATAGAGTAATACATATAAACTTTTTTGTGATTACAAATATCTGTAGAATCTATTGATGGAGTGGAAGTTGAAGATGTTAGAGAATGTTAACACCAGGAGAATCAACAAAAGAAAGGAGTAACAGAAAAAAATTGTAAATGTGAATTGTAATATAAGAAGGATTTAATAAGTCCATTAGGAACAAGTGCCAGCGAGATTGTATGCAAATGATTAGAAGGAACATATGATCTGTCTACACCTCTGTCATACAAAGAAAAAATTGGAGTTCAAACTTGTGTCAATCAATGTTAGATAAAGTTTTCATTATATATTGTATCTTAGTTTTAGTGAATTATTAGAATGGGTATAAATTGCAAATGTTATAGAATATTTTGAAGCTGCAAGGGAAGAAGTTGGACTGGAGTATCGAGAGAAAACTGAAGTACAATCTCAAGACATAGAAAATACTGAAGGAACATGCAGAAGTGTGATTGGTTCCAAATGTATAGATGCAACATGTGATCTCTCTAGACCTCCCTCTCTTAACGACAACATTGGAACCCAAGAAAATGCTAGTGAAGATGATGATATGGGGATGATCTTGAATATTGCAAATGGTTAGACAGTGTTGTTTTTTAATTTTATATATGTTTGTTTTAATCAAAGATTATTAGCATGTTAGCTCTTGTAAATATTTTTGCAGATTCTTGTGAACAAGCAACTAGAGCACATAGTGAACAATTGCAAGATAAAGAAAATGTGCAATTGGAATAAAAAGAAATTGATGCAAGCAATATCTTAGCTAAATTGTTTGTTGACAAAACACAAGACAGTAGTGTGCAGAAGACAGGTACTGACTGTGTCCTAAATATTATATTCATAATTGAAACTTTGTCTCTTCATTTCACGAGTTGGAGCAAACTAATATATATATAGTGTTGCCAACAGAGGACAACAATGATGATGCTCTTAACCAATACGAGGAAAAGAAAGAGAGACAATATTGGTTGTGATGGTCCGTGATTTTCTTTTCTTGCTCCTACTCCTCAAAGTACACAAATGAGTACTGATGGGGCTTTAACTATGGAGGTTGAAGGAAATGTTTAAGAAGAGCTTGGTCGAGTTAAAAGGAACAAGAAGTTAAGTTGGCAGTTGAAATCTCCTTTTTACCAGGAAAGAAAAGCACAGAGTTCGATGACAGACAATCAAAATACTTCGAAGAGTTAAGGTTGGACAAAATTAACATATACTCATAGGAGTATTTTTCATTATGCCACTGAAGATGCAAAATTAATGACGAAATTCATTGTGTGGTTGGGCAAGGAGAAAAGGAGAGGTCGCAAAAAAGAGTAAGTCCCTTAATGTATTTCATTACATCCTTAACTTCTGTGATTGTAAGACTAATTATAGGACCAAGTGTCATGAACTATTGAAGTTGTACGTGAAAATTCAGGACCGTGTGTCCTTAATATCCGAACTCGTAATTTAAAGTTAAAGCATGTCTGTCCTTAACTTTTGAACCTTCAAAACAAACTTAAGGATTGCCTGTCCTTAACTTTTGAATTTGACACTCAAAGTTAAGGACATACAGTCCTTAAGTTTTGAACTTGAAACTATAAGTTAAGGACCCCATGTCCTTAACTTTTGAATTTGACACTCAAAGTTAAGGACATACAGTCCTTAAGTTTTGAACTTGAAACTATAAGTTAAGGACCACATGTCCTTAACTTTTGAACTTCTAAGTCAAACATTGCATGTCCTTAACTTTTGAACATAGAATTTAATGTTAAGGACAGACAGCCCTTAAGTTTTTAACTTGATACTCAAAGTTAAGGACCTCATGTCCTTGAGTTTTGAACTTGAAACTCAAACTTAAGGACCAAGTGTCCTTAGCTTTTGAACTTCTAATTCAAATTGAAGGACTGCATGTCCTTAATTTTTAAACATGAAAGGCTAAGTTCAGGACTAAATTCTAACTTTGGTATTTTCAAAATTTTCAGGGGACAAAATGATATATATGTTGATGATAATAGTGTGAGGAAAAATCCGTACAAATTATATCATCAAAAACTCAATAGCAAAATGTTCTTCCTTGAGCTTTCAGATAGCAGTTTTGTACTTGAGGATGGGGTTAGATAATTTACAAGGCGTTTATTTTTCTATTCTTAATTTATTATTTTTTTATTATTTTATGACTGATTGATTTGTTTTATTTTTTTCCTTTTTATGAAGCATATTGACATTGCTTTATATTATTTGAGAAAGAAAGAATGCTACCACCCTCACGATCATCCTTTTCGTTGCAAAACTACTGGTATTTTTTTGATAATTATATGGTGCTTGTGTACAAAAGATTTCAATGAAGATGCTACTGATGAATTTTGCTGTGCTGGTGATGATCAGTTGTTCTGACACCATATGTGTAGGGGGACAGCCGTAGATGTGGAATTGTTTGGACAGAGGTTGAGAAAATCTTTTTTCCATGTCGGCTTCCTTCAGAAGATGATAATGTTGTGACACACTTTCTTTTGGGGGTATTGGACTTGAACCAGAAAAAGATTGATGTATACGATTCCATATACAGTGAGCCATATGAGGCAGGAATGACTCACATGGAAATGTATGCACGCATGATCCCCCACTTGCTAAAGTTCTCTCACTTTGACAAACATCACAAGTCTTTTGGAAATGTCTTCAACAAATTTGATATTCAATGGCAATTGATCACCACACAAAACTGGATCGTACGTGTTGTAATTTGTTATATTATTTATATGTACTTTAGATTTATTGTTATTCACTGCATATCTTACATTTCTCTTAGGACTGATTGTGGTGCATTCCTGATCAAATATGTGGAGTTGCTGATGATTGGAAAGGATGTACAAAAATTCCAACCCGAAGATGTAAAAGACTTGTTGTCCAAATGAGTTGTAGTTTAGTTGTAAAGACTGTTAGTTGTGGTTAGCTTTTTTCTATAAAATAGTTGTAAAGGATACATATGAATTCTGCATGTTTAGAAAACTTCTGAAATATTCTGTAAATTCGTCAAAAGGCACTTATATTTTGTCGGCATAACGTAATGTTTTGTCACAGCTATGCAAAATTACTATTTCAGAAGTTATATCAAGGCATCATGTTATTAATTTCATTGTTTCTCTCAAGTGTTGATTTGTCCATGGAGTTTGTTAGTATTAGTTTATGACTAAATGTAATGGAACTTGGAAATAAAAGTTAAGGACTTCATTTCCTTAACTTTTGAACCTGAAATTGAAATTTAAAGACTGCATGTCCTTAATATTTAAACTTGAAATTAAAAGTTAAGGACTGACTATAAATCTATGTCTATTTTTTGGATAAGAATGTTGAATTTTTGAGATCTGAAGAGAATCGATCACAGTGTTATCGTCGTTGCTGCTGCTTCTGGTTCTGTAATAATAAAAGAGTAGGTATAAATTATAGCAGAAAGTTATTTTCGTCCAGTCAATTAAAAGTTTATTAAAGCAGTGGCTAAAGACTAAATACATTAAAAATACTGGCTATAAAACAAAAGCAGCTGTTGTTAGTGGCTATTTGTGCAAATTGCCCTGTGGCAATTAAAACTGTCAATGGAACTGGATTGGCCCAACTAGCAGTAGTTCTCAGGCTTCATTGCCTCATAAGCCCATTCCAGGGACAGAGAACCGAAGTAACAGTAGCTGGCTTATAAACAAGAAATTTTTATACCCTATAAAAAACCTTAGTACCCTATTTATTTTAAATAAATACCATTTTAAAATACTATATCGTATAAATACCTTTTATCCTTTATAGCAAAAAATCTAAATATAGTTACATCCTATAATTAAGGCACCATATATGCAAACTATTATTTTTCTCTCTCCCTTTTCTTATTTTCTCTCACATAATTGTCGCGTATCTGCGAACCCAATATGATCTCCCTCTTTTTGCATACAACTAGACTCTCTTCTCCCATAAACCCTCGTTTCTTAACTCTTCTTCCACCCAAATTCTCAATTTATCCGCCATTATCAATCTCACATTCAAGCTCTTCATGGAATTTACGGTGTGCATTGTTAGTGAAGAAGCCCTAATTGACATCCTTGATAATTGTGAGTTCTTGAAGAATCTTGGCCTTCAAGTGTAAGCCGCATACCATCAATAGTCGGCGACGCACACACAACGGAAAGAAGATGCCGACTCCCACCTCAGAAATAAAATACTTCCTAAGTGTAAATTTCTAGTTAAAAAGACACTTATACACAAGAGGGCAAAAACGAGCTTTAAAGAATTGGAACAATGACATGCCCTTTCTTTTCCTTTGATATTCAATAGTTAGTTGTATTCAAGTGTTTTATACAAATGTACTGAGTTGTAGTTAGTTATATTCAACTATTTTATTCAGCAGAAGTTAGTTATATTTTGTTGCATTCAAGAGTTTATTCAGCTGTATTCAATTGTATTTTTGTTGTTTTCAAGTATTTTATTTAGATGAATTAAGTTGTATTTTGTTGTATTCAACTGTATACAGTTCTACTCAACTGTATGTATTTCTTTTTATTCAGCTATAATCTTTATTATGTGTCTTTCAAATACAGATTAATGAGAGATCGGTTTAGTTCGTTGAGTTACATTAGTAGAATATCATGCGATTTGATTTCCTTCCGTTTTTAACGCAGATACGTTAGTGTATTTAATGTTAATGTCGCTTGAATGCAGCTAAATACATGTCAAACTTAGCTGGAATTCCAGTTTTTATGCCTATATTTTTCGTTGTATTAATGAATACAACAGTTTAAATACATGAAATACATTGTATAAAAACATAAAAGGTATCTATAACACGTAATATAGCAAAAAGTATCTATAAATAACTAATTAGACCAAAAAGATGGTGCCTTATGAAAAAATCCATATAAAAAATAAAGGAATTCTCGACTAATTCCATGGAATATTTGCTTGGCATCATTTTTTTCTCACAATTTCGAGCAACATTGCATCAAAAGTATTGATTAAATTGGTCAAATTAGGATCAAATAATATGTTAGTTATCAGATTGACTACTTCCATGAATATTCTTTGTAACTTGATCAAATTCAAAATGGGACTATTTAAAAATAAAAAAAAAGAGGTAAAAATGAATCTAGAAAACATAAATAGTTTCTGGCAATCCAAACAGATTACTGCCTAATTAAATTAAAGCACAATTCTATGCTCAAGGGTAAATTTGGGCATCCGTTGAGCTGTTACTAGAACTTGTCTTCTCAATATCAGGATATAATCTCTTCATTACTCTTCGCTTTCGCCTATCAGTTTGCGCATTCAGTGCATGGAAATCAGGCATGAATTCTTTAGACTTGGGTAAAGGAACTTCACGAAACCAATCATGGTCCAATGCAGCATCAGCAGTTATTCTCTTCTCGGGATCATACGTTAGAAGCCTATTCAACAGGTCAAATCCAGCATCAGATAAGAAAGGTAATCCCGTGAAAGACGTCGCAGGGAATTTTTTACGTAACAAATTTTCCTGATATTGTTTTTCAAAGTTGACCACCTTTACTCCAACCCCAGTAAGTTTAGAAAATCCAGGCCAAGTTGTCTCATTTGGGGTTCCAAGAATTCTGCAGATGTGGTAATTTGTTCAGTTAATGTCCGTGGCCCGTTAAAGAGCGGTTCATTGGATAGTAACTCAGCCATAATACAGCCCACTGACCACATGTCCATTGCAGTAGAATAATGTTTGGCTCCCAACAGAAGTTCAGGCGCGCTGTACAAGAGGTTTTTGTTATATTTATGAGCTAAACCAGAGTGAAGAATCTTCAATTCACCTTGGCTGTTTAGAAGCAAATTTGAAGTCTTGAGGTTACTGTGAAGGACCGAATTATCATGAAGATTCTTGACACCATCTAAAAGCTGGAGCATAAGACATTTGATTTCACTTTGGCTAAATGGTTGTTTCATTGTCTTCATTAATTCCTTCAAATCATGTTCCATGTATTCGATCGCCATAAAAATGAATTTCAAAACTGCTTGCAAATTAACAAGAGGAGGTAGAAGATTTTGTTTGTTTACTAATAATCGCAACACAACCACCACCCTTATTTATAAGAGAGTACAAAACCTAGTTTGACTAGAAATTGGAAAACCTATTTCCTATATTTTGATTACAAATCCGATTTAGACATGGATTAAAGAAACTAACAAATATCAAATCTTGACAGTTTAGGATTGCTAATTAATCTAGGCTTAATTCCAATATTCCATATTTTTAAAAACTGTTTACGAATAACAATAGAAAAACTAACTGCAATTTAAACTCATAAAAGAAGAGCAGTCTCTCCAGTGATTTATCTAGTTTCTTTTCATCATGTTTCCTTATGAATTTTTTTCATCATGTTTCCTTATGAATTTTAAGAAACATTTCATCATAATGAGGCTTTTTGACTTGGGCCTCTTCTCGCGAATAATGGGCCTCAAGGTAAAAATTCGGAGAGAAATTTAAAAATAGCCAGATTTATAACTGGTCATTCAAAAATAGCTCAATTTCAAAAGTAATTTAAATTTAGCCACTTATCATGTAAAGATAAATCTGAGCGAAAACATTGTTCAAAATCCGTAAAATACACCCGCATATTATACGGGAGTTCCAGCATAAGTACGCTTGAACTCCCGCATATTATACGGGAGTTCCAGGATAGCTATGCTGGAACTCCCATATAATATGCGGGAGTTCAAGTATAATAATGCTGGAACTCCCGCATACTATACCGGAGTTCCAGCAAGTATAAATGTCCAGTATAATATATTGGAGTTTTGAGCATCGGTGCTCCCGTCTCCCATATATTATACATGAATCAGCAAAGTATACCGGTCCAGCATAATATGCTGGAGTTCGTACACAAATGCACCGAACTATATTATATGGGAGCGGTCTTTGTTGCAGTAAAATAGTGACTATTTTTCACTAACTTAGTAAACGCTGGCTAATTTTAATTAACTAGTGCAAAAAATAGCTATACCGTGCTATTTTGACCAAAATTCTACGTATGGCTTAGCTAGGCCTAATAAACTCATTAAAATTGGGTGGGCTAACCATTTTTTCTTGAAAAATTAACCCAATTAGCCTCACCTAATCTCGCAAATTAATACAGCTGGCGAATATAAAATATGAATAATTCATGTATAATATGTGTATAAGTATATATAATCTACATATACTGGCTAGAAAAAGTAAACAGCGAATCAGTTTGACTATTTGTGTTACAATTTCCAATTTTTACCTATATTTAAAGTTTAGTCACAGTTTGAAATATAATTGAAAAAATTATTTTTAACAAAATAAAAAACCCTAGCACAATATACTAAATTCAAAGGTTTTACAAGCGAAAGCTCCTTGAAAAAGAGAGGGAGGTTCGACAAATTCAGGTGGCAAGGAAACCGGAAGGCAGGCCATTTCTGCGATAACCTTGTGGTATCTTTAGCTTCTTCCAGTAAAATGTTTTAAGTTATATGTATTTACAATATAAATTTTTTATTTAATTAAACACATACTATAAGGTAATTATAAATAAATCTTAATACTCTAATACAAATGGTAGCGAACTTGCTATTGTAGAGTAAACTATATTTATATTGTAAAAGCTGTGACATTGATATTGTCAGCTCATATCATTCAAATCCTATTTGAATTTAACATATATACAGTAATAACAATTTTATCTTATAGAAGAGGACAAAATTTTATGCCCGGTGTCCGATACCCGCCAGTAGGGGTGTACATTCGATTTATCGATTCGATTTTGACCCTTATCAATGATTACTTATCGATTATCGATTTGAACATATGCTCATCGTTATCATTTCAATAAGGTTTCAATTTTTTGATTTCGATTTATCGATTTTTGGGGCTTATCGATTCGATTATCGATTACACCAATAAGAAAACTTTCGGGATTTCATGGAAAGTATATCGCTACAAACACGCCTAACTAATATGGACAAAAAGAAGCTAAAATAAGAAGAGCACCATTTATAACATAAATATTGTGTCAACAACCACATGAAATGAAACTAAAGTAAGGGATCAAATGTATGCCACTAACACTCCAACGATATAAAAAAAATAAAATACATCATCACGGCTAATTCTGTTTTCCATTAATTTGAACTTCATTCCCTTGAGCTTTAAATATGATTATTCCTTAAATGTAGTAGAGGAAATAATAAGGCTAGGGACTTAGGGTAAAGAAAAAGGTATTATAAAATAAGGGTAAAAAAAATTTAGAAAAAAAAAAGTTCAAAAAAAATTAGTGTATCTTATCGGTTTATCGGTTTATCGAAATCGAAATCGAAATTAATAAATCGATAAACTGATATCGATAAACCGATAAATTAGTGTATCTTATCGGTTTATCGAAATCGAAATCGAAATTAATAAATCGATAAACCGATATCGATAAACCGATAACAAATAATCGATTTGATTTATCAATAAACCGATTCGAATGCACACCCGTACCCGCCAGTCTTCCCAAACCAACGAGATACAAAAATCTCCTTCGTACCACAAATAAATGACTAAAGGATATAGCACTGCAACCGCTCCCGAGATTAGACAGCACATCATGATGATAATCAAGTATTCATAGCCCTTCGCAAACCATCCGCAGCATCATAAATAGTCGGTGCATATCGAATACTGACTGTGCAACCTCGCATATGAATGAACTGGAAGAATTAAAATCATAGGTTTCAAGCTGAAACAAGGTCGCAAGATAAGGAAAGAAAAAAAGAGAAATTTTCCTAAATGCCATGTATCATCTCGAAGATAGGTATAGATGTCATCATACTGATCCACAAGACTCTACTAAATACTTGTTCATGACTCGTAAAACCTACGAACCTAGTGCTCTGATACCAACTTGTCATGACCCAGAAATTCACTAGTCGTGATGGCAACTAACAGTCAATATAATCCAAATGAGATTTATAAGAAAATAATGAAGAATTATTGGAACATTTATACAATAACCCACAATAACGTGTAGTACAAATCATGAGCTTCTAACACTTAGAATTTACAAAAAAAATTGGTACGAATAAATGTCACGATCCGGATTTTCCACCATCGGGAGTCGCAATGGCGCCTATCGGAGCTAGGCAAGCCAACTTAAACATACATTTTTAACTTTTATTCAACAGGATAATAATAAAAATAATTAATTCAAGCGAAAGTCTTAATTTAATATTAAATGTAAGAAATACGAAAAAATATTAACATCATCCTCTACCCAAGATTTAGTGTCACAATACCCACGGACTACTATTAAATACTACAAAAAAGAGTATGAAAGAAAATACATAAGAAGCCTGTTTCAATACAATGAAAACAAACAGAAATGAAATAGATGAGACTCAGGGCCCGCGCACGCCAGCGAACTACCTAAGAGTCTCTGGACTGAAGGCACACTCCCAATCTATTGCTGTTGCGGTCCGTAAGTTGCTCCCAGATCTGTGCACAAAAAGGGCACAGAAGCATATCATCAGCACAACCGACCCCATGTGCTAGTAAGTGCCTGGCCTAACCCCGACGAGGTAGTGATGAGGCTAGATTGGACCTACTACAATTAGCCTGTACAGATATATGTGCAACAACAGAAAGATATACAAAATTTAAACAGATAATAGGGAGGGGACATGCTGTAAGGTGTAACAATTTAGATATAAGCCCAACGAACGAAGAGATGGAAACTGAATAATTAACATCAATAAAAGAGAGCAAGTAAATCAACAACTACACGTCACCAACCTTCGTGCTTTTAGTCTCAATTCTCACCAAAACTGTCAAATATAGTGCACGACATCACCCTTTGTGCTTTTCCTCATATAACTCATATATCGAGGCATGAAATGACCCTTCGTGCTCAATTAATAAAAAACATGGCACAGAAAGACCCTTCGTGCTTAGTTATCAAAAAATGGGACGGAAAGACCCTTCGTTCATAATTTCTCTTCCTCACTCAATCAACGGTCACAACCATTCGGGGATGGGAATATGCAACAAGATTAAACATTCTGGCCCGATTTGGCCCATTTACGTAATATATACACGACTCCTTTTAGATTAAGGGGTCAGTCGGATATTTTCTAATTGAGAAGTCTCTCTCTTTCTCTGAAACGCTCTCTAGAAGCTTCTACCTAACCGACTCCTTTTTCATCTTGTTCTTCGATTTTCGTCTGGATTTCTTAATGTTTTCATGGTATCAGAGCGAGGATGATGATCCGACGATACTTTCCTGTATCTTGTTATCTCAGTCGAAATCTCGTTGGAAATCTTTGGGGGTGTTTCTGACGTATTCGGTCAATGATGATTCCGATCTAAATCGGGTGTTGATCTGAGACTTTTATCGCGATATCTGGTTGTATCTTCACTACTCGAACGTTTTGGGTTGCTTTTCCGACGTTCTCGAGTCGATTCCGGCGAGGCTTCAGATTTTAGGGTTTCTGCTGGATTTCTGCTGTTCGAAACTGGTATTTTTCTGTTAATCGAAGACCGATCTTCTCCGGGCGCGAAGAAGGAGGGTAAATCTGTTCCTATTTTAGGTGTTATATGATTTGCACGAAGTTTTTGATACAACTTTAGTTTTTGAACATACTTGCAGAGATTATATTTTGACTTTGAACTCATTGTTCTTCACGACTGCTAACATGAGTACTAATACGACTCATGTTGACCCTACCAGTCCCTTATTTGTTTACTCCTCTGATGTTCCTTGTGTTTCTCTTGTGTCCACTCCCTTCTCGGGTAGTGGTTATGGGGGTTGGAGAAGGAAAATGATTGTAGCATTGTCTGCTAAAAATAAAATTGGCTTTGTTGAAAATACATGTCCCAGACCAGACACTAATGTGGCTGAACAAAAGTTATGGGATAGATGTAATAATATGGTGATATCCTGGTTGACTGCTTCCTTATCCCCTCAAATAGCCGAGAGTGTGCAGTATTCTGATACTGCACAGAGCATATGGGCACAGCTTGCAGCTAGATATGGTATTGCTAACAGAACCAAAAATTTTGAACTGAAAAGAGAACTCTCTCATACCTGTCAAGGATCTCTAGATGTAGCTTCATATTTTAACAAACTTAAAGGTCTATGGATGAATTAGGAACAATGTGTGCAAACCATGGACAAAGATGCATTTGTCCTGCCAGAAATGGCATCATACAGGAAGATGATGAGAATAAGGTGTTTTAGTTCCTTATAGGCCTTAATGAAGCATACATGGGGGTAAGGAGTAACCTATTGATGATGCAGCCTCCTCCTTCCCTTGACAGTGTCGACAATATGGTCCTCAATGATGAGAAGTAGAGACAAGTCCAGTCCCTTTCTCAGTTTAGTCAAGACTCTATGTCTTTCAATGCCCACACAAGCAAATATACAACTGGTTTCAATAAGGCCACAGTGCCTAATTCTTCTCATTTCAGACAAAGAGTTAACTTTGACCAAGCTAGGGACTCTTTGTTATGTAGATACTGTAAGAAATCTGGGTACTTAATTGATAAGTGTAACAAGATTCATGGGTATCCACAAAGTATAACATTTAACAAGGGGAGGAGACCTGCTGCTGCTCATCTAACTACTGGTGTGGATTTCTCTTCTTCTGAAAGAAATATGTCTGTTCCTCATGGAAATCCTCCTGAAAGTCATCAACCTGTTCCACACATTGATGGCCAGAGTTTTGTGATACCTGGGTTGAGCAGACAACATTATGAACAATTGATGACCTTGCTCCAACAAACTCAGTTAAGGGACTCCACTGCCCAGTCTCCTCCTCCCATGTATGCTGCCAATTTTGATGGTACTATGCTAACTGAGAGCCATGTTTCTGATTCCAAAATATGCATGTTAACTCACATTAATTCTGCTACCTGGATAATAGATTCAGGGGCATCTAACTATATGACCTTTAATAAGGATTTACTCTTCAATCTCACACCTTTAACCGTACCCTATCTTGTTACTCTTCCTAATGGATATAAAGTGAAAGTGACATGCACAGGATCTTTTGCATTAAATCCATTCATCACTCTTCATGATGTCCTACTTGTTCCTTCTTTCAAACACAACTTGATTTCTGTCCACAAGTTAGTAAAACAGTTGCATTGCATCGTATTGTTCACTACAACTTCCTGTTTACTTCACTTGTTACAGGCCCCTTCTCTGAGGATGCCTCTGGATCTTGGTAAAGAGGAGGCTGGTCTGTACAATCTTGCTTGGGTGCCACCTTCATCTTCTTCTAATTGTTGTTCTTCTGTTTTAATATGTTCTTCTTCTTCTAATTCTTGTAAACCTGACTATTCTAGTCATCAAGCTGTTAGTTTGCCTGTGAATGTAAACAGTTCCATATGTAATATTACTGTTGCCACTTACATGAATTACATTTTGCATTTGAGGTTGGGTCATATCCCTTTTGCAAACATGAAACACATTTCTGCTTTATCTTTTCCATTTGTTTCTAAACAGCCTTTTCAGTGTTCTACCTGTCCTATGGCCAGGCAAACTAGTCTTCCCTTTCCTAAAAGCACTATTAGTACATCTAGACCTTTTCAATTGATTCATGTAGATACTTGGGGCCCTTATCACACTCTCACCTCTTCTGGATCTAGATATTTTCTCACAATAGTTGATGATTTTTCTAGGGCAACCTGGACAAATCTGTTAGGGTCTACAAGCAATGCTTTCTGCATGCTTCAATCTTTTCTCTGTATGGTTAAGACCCAGTATAATGCAAATGTTCAAACTCTTAGGAGTGACAATGCTTTAGAATTGGGATCTAGTATTGCTGGTGCATCCTTTTTTAGCCAACATGGCATCATACACCAAACCACTTTCCCACATACTCCTCAACAGAATGGTGTTGTTGAGAGGAAACATAGAACGTTTCTTGAAACCTGTAGAGCTTTACTCTTCCAATCTGGTTTACCTATTTCTTTCTGGGGAGATTGCCTATTAACTGCTACCTATCTTATTAACAGAATACCCTCCAGGCTCCTTCATGGTAAGTCCCCTTATGAAATCTTGCATGGTAAGGCACCTACTTACTCCCATTTAAAGGCTTTTGGCTGCCTTGCCTATGCTACTGTCCCAATTCCTCAAAGGGACAAGTTAAATCCTAGGGCCATTTCATGTGTTTTCCTGGGGTATCCTTTTGCTAAAAAGGGCTATGACTGTATGATCTCAGTTCCAAAAAGTGCTTTATGTCCCAGGATGTTATCTTTCATGAAACTTCTTTTCCTTTCAAATCTGCTTCTTCTGTCACCTCTGTTCCTCCTGTTTTTCCTTCTTCTTTTCATTCTGTTCCTCCTCTTGAGCATTCCCTGTCTGAGCCAGATTTCTCTATTCCAATCTCTTCCTCTCCACCTTCACCTTCTGTTCCAGTTTCTCCTTCTTCATATCCAATTTCCAGTCCTACTTTCAACCCTGACATCTCACCTCCTGCTTTACCTTCTTCCACATATACTGTTGTTCCCAGGAAATCTGTAAGACAGCACAATTCTCCTTCTTACCTTAAGGATTATGTTTGCCACCTTCCTGCTTTCTCTGGTTCTTCTTCTTCTCCTCTGGAGGCTGAATCTCTTTGCTACTCTCAAGCTGCATCAGTTCCAGTATGGCAGGATGCCATGAGATAGGAGTTTGATGCTTTGGATTCCAACTATACCTGGGATATTGTTCCCCTTCCTTCTAGTAAGAAACCCATTGGCTGCAAATGGGTTTATAAAATCAAGTATAAGGCTGATGGTAGTGTTGAAAGACACAAAGCCAGACTTGTTATTAGAGGGGATACTCAAATTGAAGGGGTTGATTTCACTGACACTTTTTCTCATGTGGTTAAAATGTCCACTGTGAAGTGTCTTATTGCAGTGGCTGTTAAGAAGCATTGGAAACTTTTCCAACTTGATGTTAACAATGCTTTCTTGCATGGTGATTTGGATGAGGAGGTTTATATGAAGCTTCCTCCAGGTTTATCTGTTTCTGTATCTTCTTCTAATTCTGTTTCCTCTCCATCTCCTCCTCTTGTCTGTAAGTTGAAAAAATCTCTATATGGGTTGAGGCAGGCATCCAGACAATGGTATGCTAAGCTGTCCTTTGCCCTTTATTCCAGAGGCTATACTCATTCCCTGAATGATTATTCTCTGTTCATCAAAGGCCAGCCTGGTTTTCTGGTTATTGTAGCAGTCTATGTGGATGACATTTCATCACTGGGGATGACAATGATGAGCTATCTGCCCTGAAGCTGTTTCTGGATGATCAGTTCAGGATCAAAGACCTTGGGTCTTTGCATTATTTTCTGGGCATTGAGATGTCTGTAGTTCCTGGTGGGATGCTCCTTAATCAGCATAAATATGTTTCTGACCTATTGCATCAGTTTGACTATATGAATGTTTCTGCTGTTGTTTGTCCTTTGGATCTTAATGTGAAACTCCATGCTGGTTCTGGTGACATTCTCCCCTCCCCTGATCCATATAGGAGCATTGTTGGTAAGCTCTTATTTTTGAATCACACCAGGCCTGACATCTGCTTTGCTGTTCAGAATCTGAGTCAATACTTGAAGTGTCCTAGAGTCCCTCATATGACTGCTGCTTTGCATGTTCTCAGATATCTTAATGGGTCTATGCATTTGGGTTTACTCTATTCTGCCAGTTCTGATTTATATGTCCATGCTTATTCTGACAGTGATTGGGCTGCCTGTCCAGATACTTGCAGGACTGTGACTGGGTTTTGTGTTCTTTTGGGTGGCTGCTTGATTAGTTGGAAGTCTAAGAACAACCTGTAGTCTCTTTAGCTTCTGCTGAAGCTGAGTATAGGGCTCTCAGTAAGGTAGTTGCTGAACTGTCTTGGCTTTCGCGTTTGCTCACTGACCTTGGTGTTTCTGTTTCTCTCCCATTTTCTATTTTCTGTGACAATCAGACTGCTATACATATTGCCAAAAAACCTGTCTTTCATGAGCGGACCAAACATATCGAAGTGGATTGTCATTTTGTGCGTGATTTGTTGGTTGCTGGGCTTATTACTCTGTCGCATGTCTCCACTTCTCGTCAGCTGGCTGACCTTCTCACCAAACCACTACCTGGCACCATTCTGCATCCCTTGCTATTCAAGTTGAAGGTGGTTTCCCCCTCCAACTTGAGGAGGGGGGGGGGGTGTTGAGCTACAAGATTATTTAGCTTCAAATCCATACACATACATTGAGTTTCTGATGTATATTTAATGTATATTACTTGTATATCATGTATATCTTGTAGTTGGGCTAGTTTGTATGTTTCAGCCATTTTGTTTTGGTTTTATTTCCGGTTTTGCTTCTGGCCCAATTTGGCCCATTTATGTAATATATACACGACCCCTTTTAGATTAAGGGGTCGGTCGGATATTTTTTAATTGAGAAGTCTCTCTCTTTCTCTGAAACGCTCTCTAGAAGCTTCTACCTAACCGACTCCTTTTTCATCTTGTTCTTCGATTTCGTCTGAATTTCCTGATGTTTTCAGCCCCAATATTGAAACATACATTCAAGGAGATGAAACCCGAATATAACAGAACGAAATAGAAGTCTTTATGAATGAACACACACCTGCTACTAGTAGGAATTTAATTTTCATTTAATGGAGATTTGAAATAGTTTTAATCAAGAATTACAAGTGACATCGTACAAAAAATTCGTCAAAAATGCTTGAATTAAGGATCATTAGCAAAACATATGTTCACTAGCCGAACATAAATACCGCATCAGAGATGCACGTATATCTTCAATCAATTATTTATGAACAACTAATAAATTTAATTTGTTAAAATTAAACATAATAAAGAATTATTTAAAGAAAATAACGTGGAAAATATACAATAATCTTTGAAATGTTGTAATGTGTTATTACATTACCATAACTTGAATTCAAAATTATAAAAATATAGTCTAACCTGCAAAGGTCATCAATTTTGTCAAGTTAATTAGATACAATAGTATCTAGAGTGTTAAAATATGCATTGTGATGGTACCTTATTGTCGCGCTTCTCGTGAAGATAAAGCCAGCCGATACAACATTTATATTAACCCTTTAAGCATTAAGAGTCATTTTAAGCCTTTAATTAAATGATGTTTCATAATGAAATTGTGAATCAACAGTGTGGAATAAAATACAAGTCTGGCATCGGAGTGTCACTAGTCATGAGCACTTATCAAGCTCTGAATACAACAAAAGTCTTGAAATGTACTGACTACAAAAATAAAAATGAGTGGAAGGAAGCTGTGCTGCGAATGTCGTACAACCACCATGCTAACTCTGATGAGTCTGAGCAATCAACACCCGCTACTGGGTTCCGATGTACCTGAATCTGCAAACGAGGTGCAGAGAGTAATGTGTGTACTCCAACCCAGTAAGTAATAAGAGTAAATAAAGACTAAGCAGTAGGAAATAATGAATCCACATTTACGTTAGGCTCAATAAACGCAACAGGCTTTAAAATCATAAAATGCATCAATCTTCTCTTTTGAAATCCAGCTTTTAGTAAAAATCATTTTGAAATAGCTTCCAACAGTTCATATATATATATATATATATATGTATATATATATATATGTATATATATATATATATATATGTATATATATATGTATATATATATATATAAGTTAATCAAATAAAAGGCATGAGTAGCTAACATGGTAGAAGGCATAAGAAAGTGCAATTTTCCTAATCTTTTGACTTAGGAAAAATTTATACACTTTAAGAAAGTATCGTAGGAAAAGTTTAGTTAATAGAATTTTGATAGATTAATTCTTCCCAAAAATATTAGGTAAAAATGAGCAATTATATTTTCTTTTTGATTTAGGAGTCTTTATATTCTAATAGACCATCTGACTATATATAATTTTATTTTGTATAAATTCTTTCCTGTTTCAAATTATATACCCAAAAACATCAATAAAAGAAGCTACAATCCTACGTATCATCATCGAAACTTTGCCTTTGTTCAAGCAAAAACTATAAAATTTTAAATTTTTATGTTCTTCTTTGAGCAAAGTTTTTTTATAATAGTTGAATTTTGCATTCAAATGTTTATATTAATAGTTAAATTGTGTATTCACATATTTATATTAATAATTAAATTTTGCATTTACGTATTTATATTAACAATTAAATTTTTCATTCTCGTATTCAATAAATACATCTTTATATTGGTGTTCTTAATTGTGAATCTTGATTGAACATTAGCCCGTTTGGCCAATTTCTCAAAATTTATTTATTATTGTATTTGTTTTGTATAATTCTTACAGTATTTCTTATAAATTAAAGAAATCAAATAATTCACATATTACTTGTGAGACAAAAAAGGTTCTTTTGTCAGTTAGATAATCATGTGTATGTTTTTTAGAATGAACATAAGAATGTATATTTCTCAAAAAAAGTTAAACAAAAATTTGAGAGTTTATGTGATCTTGATAACAATAAAAAGAATCGCGACAAAAAATTTTGAAATTATAATAATGAATAGATCTTAAGTTGAAAATATTGATTAAGATGATTGAGAACTTCTATTACCACCATTTTTTCATTTATTTGAGTTGCTAAATAGAATCAAGAATCGTCAATTTTAGGTATTGTCACAACCCCAAACCCAGTTATGATGGCGCCCGACCGCGAGGTTGGGCAAGCCTGACCAATCCACAACCAAGAACGGCATTTCCAGCCAAAAAGAACAATTTAAGAGAACACAACGAATTTAATATCAAACTCCCAACCAGAGATAGACAATACCAATGAAAACACAGCTGGACAAGAACAATAATCCTCCCATAACCGAGGAGTCACGAGTGCAGAGCCTCTAACAAAACAGGATACAAGTCAGAACGGAAATGATACCAAAGTCTGACAAAAAAACAAAAGACAGACTCATAGAGACAGAGTAAATGGTCTTGCGGACGCTAGGCAGCTACCTCAATACTCCGAATAGCTCGGGTAAATCAACAGCAGTAGGACTAGATCTCTGGAGCACCTGGATATGCACACAGGGTGCAGAAAGTATGGGGTGAGTCTACCAACTCAGCGAGTAATAAGCATGTATAAAAATACGAAGATAAGAAAACACGAAATAACACAAAATGAAGCTCTCTAGCAGTTTCATATCGTACAAGCCTCAGGGATATATAGATAAAGCAATGGTAAATAAATGCATGAGATGCAATGTAATGCATGAACACTGCGGAACGTGCAGCCTGATCCATTTGGGTACCCGCGCTCACTGTGGGGGTTCAGACTTTGGAGGGGCTCCTACATCCCAAGCGCAATATCATAGTAACATACGTTGCGACGCGCAGCCCGACCCAGCTATCATTCCAGCTACATGCATGCAAGCCTCACAGGCACAACAACTTACCATTTTTAGTTTTGTTTACCAGTAATTATAGAATTAGGTGTTCAAAACCTTAGACTTTGCCAAATCATGTTTAAACAGTGTTCTAATGGAGGACTGATATCATGAAAACAAGCTTTGTTTCATAGAAACAATGATAACAATCCCCACAGGATCCAATTAACCGGCACACGGCCCAAATGTGTTCATAACCGTCCAAGTAGGAGGTTTAGCGGCTGATCTATAGCCAACAACACAGTACAATGCTACTCGGTCGGACTAAGCCATAGTTTCCAATCATAATCGACCCCGCACTCACAATAGAGTACGTCTCACCTCAATATAGCGTCACAATGTGATATACCGGGGTTTCAAGCCCTTGGGTCATCATCTACACCCATTACTCACCTCAAGCCGATCGCAAACTAGCTCGCAATGTCTTTCTCTCTAGAATCAACCTCCGCGGATGCCAAATCGATCAAAACAAATAGGAATACGTCAAAATAGGCCAATGGAACATAACCCAATCGAAATAACTTGAAATACACCAAAAAATATGAAGTTGGCAAAAACTGAGCCTTGGGCCCACTTCTCGAAAAATTATGAAATTCACATTTTCAGAATTCTCGTCTCGTCACGAGTCCATTCATATAAAATTTACAAGAATCGGAGTCCATTTGATCCCTCAAATCAACACTTTAAGCTTACTTGGGTTTCAAGCCCTAACCACCATTTTTGACATTAAAAACCTTGATTTATTTGTGTTTAATCCATGATTTTAGACTATAATGACATACTTTAGGTCCAAGAGTTCATACCTGATGAATCCCCTAAAACATCTCTCCAAAAATCGCCCACAATCGCCTTAGCCCGAGGTTCCAATGTCCTTCTCTTTTCAAAATTTGAAAACCTACTGTTTCATTAAACCCAGGCCGATTTCTGCTTCCGCGGCCATTTCTCCGCTTCCGCGAGTCCGTTTCCGCGACCTTTTGACCGCTTCTACGGTCATTAACTGCTTCCGTGACCTCCGCTCCTACGGTCGATCGCCCGCTTCTGTGGTCCCAACCCTTTTACTCCTTGGCCGCTTCTGCGGCTGAAATTCCGCTTATGCGGACGTCGCCTACGCAGCCCTTAGTCCGCAAACGCGGAAATACCAGGGACAGACCCCAATCTGAAACAAACTCTAAAATTCCTCGTTTAACCATCCGGAATCACTCCGGGCCCCCGGGACCCCAACCAAAACTACCAACCTACTCCAAAACATCATACGAACTTGCTCCAATCATAAAAACATGTCCTTAAATGCAAAAATCATCAAATCATGGCGGATTCAAGCCTAAGTTTCAACTATAACTTCCAAAACTAACATTCGATCAAAAACTAACTAAACAACGTCCGAATGACCTGAACATTTGCAAACATATCCAAAATCATCTAACAAAGCTACTGCAACTCTCGGAATTCCATTCCGACCCCCGGATCAAAATCTCACCTATCAACCGGAATTCTCCGAAATTCAACTTAGCCAATTCAAGCCTAATTCTACACCGGACCTCCAAATTAAATTTTGTTTTCTCTCCCAAGTCACAAATCACCATCTAAAAAAAAACCGAAAATCCATCCGAGCCCTATAACACATAAGTCAATGTCCATTTGACTTTTCCAACTTAAGGTTTCCTTAAAGAGACTATTGGTCTCATTTCTAGCCAAATTCAACCCAACACATTTCAAACTCACCAAACACATATATCAGCACACGGGGAAGCATAATACATGAATAATGGGACTGAAATACAAAAGATGATGTGTCGGGTCATCGCATCTTCCCCAACTAAAACAAACGCTCATCCTCGAGCGGGTCAAAAAACATACCTGGAGCCTCAAAATAATGAGGATATCTGCTCCGCATCTCCTGCTCGATCTCCCAAGTGGCCTCCTCTATGGGCCGACCTCTCCACTGCACCTTCACCGAGGCTATGTCCTTTGATCTCAACTTTCAAACCTGATGACCCAAAATAGCCACTGGCTCCACATCATTGGTCAAGTTCTCATCCAACTGGATCGTGCTGAAGTCTAATACATGAGACGGGTCCCCAACATACTTTCTGAACATAGAAACGTGAAACACCGGGTGAACCTCCGACAAACTAGGTGGCAAAGCAAGCATATAGGCCACCTCCCCAATCCTTCTGAGTATCTCAAAAGGTCCAATAAACCGCGGACTCAGCTTCCCTTTCTTTCCAAACCTCATCACGCCTTTCATAGGCGAAACCCTCAACAGAACCTTCTCGCCTACCAAATAAGATACATCTCGAACCTTTCGGTCCGCATAACTCTTCTAACGCGACTGAGCCGTACAAAGTCTCTCCTGGATAACTTTCACTTTCTCTACAACATCTTGAACTAGCTCTGTCCCCAATAGTCTAGCCTCGCCGGGCTCAAACCAACCAACTGGAGATCTACACCGTCTCCCATATAAAGCCTTATACGACGCCATCTGAATGCTGGACTGATAACTGTTGTTATTAGCAAACTCTTCAAGTGGCAAGAACTCAGCCCAAGAACCTCTAAAATCAATAACACAAGCACACAACATGTCCTCCAATATCTGAATAGTACGCTCGGACTGTCTATCCGTCTGAGGATGGAAAGCTGTGCTCATCTGAATCTGAGTTCCCAACTCCTGATGAAAAGTCTTCCAGAACTGAGAAGAAAACTGAGTACCCCTATCAGAGAAAATGGAAACTGGAACCCCATGCAACCGCACAATCTCACGGATAAAAATCTCTGCCAACCGCTCTGAAGAATAGGTGGTACACACCGGAATGAAATTGGCAGGCTTGGTCAATCTATCCACAATCACCCAAATAGAATCAAAGTTCCTCAAGGTATGAGGGAGACCACTCACAAAGTCCATGGTAATCTTCTCCTATTTCCTCTCCGGAATATCCATCTGCTGAAGTACAACACCGGGTCTCTGATGCTCATATTTGACCTGCTGACAATTGAGACACCTAGCCACATAACTCACAATGTCCTTTTTCATTCTCCTCCACCAATAATGTTGCCTCAAGTTCTGATACATCTTCGCGGCACCTGGATGAATAGAATAACGCGAGCTGTGGGCCTCCTCTAATATCAACTCTCGGAGCCCATCTTTATTGGGCACGCAAATACGGCCCTGCATCCGCAACACACCATCACTACTAATAGTCACATCCCTGGCATCATTATGCTGGACCCTGTCCTTCAGGACAAGAAAATGCGGGTCATCATACTGGCGCTCCTTGATGTGATCATACAAAGGAGACCGAGAAACCACAAAAGCCAACACCCAGCTGGGCTCTGAAATATCTAACCTCACCATCTGATTGGCCAAGTCCTGAACATCAACTGCAAGGGGCCTCTCCCCAACTGGAATGTACGCCAAACTACCCATACTCACCACTTTCCGGCTCAAAGCATCAGCCACAACATTGGCCTTCCCCGGATGATACAATATGGTAATATCATAATCCTTGCGTAACCCAAGCCATCTCCAGTGTCTCAAATTCAGATCTTTCTGCTTGAACAATTGCTGAAGGCTGCGATGATCTGTATTCACCTCACAGGATACGCCATATAGATAATGCCTCCAAATCTTCAAAGCATAAACTATTGCAGCCAACTCCAAGTAATGAACAGGGTAGTTCTTCTCATAAGGCTTCAATTGTCGAGAAGCATATGGAATCACTCTACCCTCCCGCATCAGAACACATCCAATACCAATCCTCGAAGATCGCAATATACCGTATAAGAACCTGAAGCTGCTGGCAACACTAACACTGGAGTTGTAGTCAACAATGACTTGAGCTTTTGGAAAATCTCCTCGCACTCATCAGACCACATAAGTGGCGCATTCTTCTGCATCAAATTCGTCAAAGGCGAAGCAATATATGAAAGACCTTGAACGAACCTTCGATAATAACCCGCCAAACCGAGGAAACAGCGAATCTCAGAAGATGAAGACGGTCTGGGCCAACTCTGCACCGCCTCGATATTCTTTGGGTCAACCTGAATACCATCACTGGACACCACGTGTCCCAGAAAAGCCACAGAACTGAGCCAGAATGCACACTTGGAGAACTTCGCATACAACTTCTCCTCTCTTAACCTCTGCAATACCACCCTCAAATGTTGCGCGTGCTCCTCCTGGCTACGCGAGTAAACAAGAATATTATCAATAAACATAATCACTAAAGAATCCAAATACGGTTGAAATACACTGTTCATCAGGTGCATGAATGTTGCTGGGGCATTAGTCAGCCCAAATGACATAACTAGAAACTCATAATGCCCATATCTCGTCCTGAAAGTTGTCTTCATGATGTCCAAATCTCTAATCTTCAGCTGGTGATAGCTTGAACGGAGATCGGTCTTGGAGAATACCTTCGCTCCCTGAAGCTGGTCAAAAAAATTCTCAATACGGGGTAGTGGATCCTTGTTCTTTACTGTCACTTTCTTCAGCTGTCTGTAATCAATGCATATTCTCATTGTGCCATCCTTCTTCTTAATAAATAACACCGGTGCGCCCCACGGCAATACACTCGGACGAATGAACCCCTTATCTAGGAGTTCCTGCAGCTGCTCCTTCAACTCTTTTAGCTCTGCTGGTGCCATACGGTAGGGGGAATAGAGATGGGCTGAGTGCCCGGCACCAAATCAATATCGAAGTCTATATCCATGTTCGGCGGCATGCCTGACAGGCCTGCTGAGAATACATCAGGAAACTCCCTCACGACGGGAACCGAATCAAGACTAGAAGCCTCAACTCCCACATCCCTCACAAGTTCTAGATATGCTAATCATCCCTTCCCAACCATCTGCTGGGCTTTCAAGAAAGAGATTACATGCTGGGTACATAATCCGTCGAACCACGCCACACAATCCTTGGAATACCCGGCATAGCCAATGTGACTGTCTTGGCGTGACCGTCCAGAATAGCATGGCACGGTGATAGACAATCCATGCCCAGAATAACATCAAAGTCCACCATGCTTAATAGCAGCAAGTCGTCTCGGGTCTCCAGACCCTCAATAGTAACAAGACAGGACTGACAGACATGGTCCACAATAACAGTATCACCCACCGGGGTAGATACATGCACATGCAATGCTAGACACCATCGGGTAGTCCCCAAATGATGAGCAAAGTAAGAAGATACATAAGAATATGTAGACCCGGGATCAAACAAATCAGAAGCATCCCTGTGGTAAACTAAGATAATACCTGTGATCACTGCATCTGGAACAACAACATCTCTCATATCTGGGAGTGCATAGAAATGAGCCTAACCACCGCCCGACTGCTCAACACTCTAGGGGCGACCTCTAGATGACTGTCCCCCACCCCTACTAGACTGGGATGGTGCTGAAGAAGATGGAGAAGAAGAAGAGGGCCGATACCTCTGCTGAGACCTACCACTGCGAAGTTGAGGACACTGTCTCCTCATGTGGCCAAACTCTCCACACTCAAAACAACTGCCCGGAGCTGGAGAAGGGGACTGAAGGGAACCCCTCGCCCAGATGAACCCTGGGCTAACGAAGCGGGTGCAGAACTCTGAGCTGGGAGGGCGCTGAGTGAAGACTGGCCCTGCTGGTGTCCTTGACAGCCACGACCGGAAAAAGCTCCGGTGTGCTCTAGTAGGCCTGACTGAGGAGGTCTAAAAGAAAGACCTCTGCCCGGATGAAACTGACCCCTAGCTAGAGCACCACCCTAACTACCCGAACCTCGAGGCCTCTTGGCCTCCCTCTCATCTCACTCTCGACGACGATCCGTCTCAATCTAGCAAGCAATGGCACCACTACCTCCTCGAAGGATGCTGCTACCACTCTCTCCCTGGTCATCAAGATACGAATAGAATAATTGAGGCCATCAATGAACCTTCTGATCCTCTCCAGGTCTGTCAGGATCATCCATATAGCATTTCTGGCCAACAGAGCAAACCTCAACTCGTACTGTGTCACTGACATCTCCCCTTGAACTAGCCTCTCAAACTGGTGGCACAACTCCTCTCTACGGGACTGCGGCACATAATTCTCTAAAAAGAGAGTGGAAAACTGCTGTCAGGTAAGGGGTGCTGCTCTTGCGGGCCTACGCCGCTCAAACTCCTCCCACTATGTGAATGCTGGCCCCGAGAATTGAAAAGTAGTGAAAGATACCCCACTGGACTCTAGAATCCCTATGGTACGAAGCATCCTCTGACACTTACCCAAAAATCCCTGGGCGTCCTCGCCCTTAGTACCGCAAAATGTAGGAGGCTGAAGTCTACCAAACCTCTCAAACCGACATTGCTCGTCGTCAAGCATCACCGGAACAACATGCCCTGGGGCTGGCGCAACTGGCGCAACTGGAACAGCCGCTGTAACTGTCTAAGCTGGTGCTACCTCCGGCGTCTGAAGTCCTTGTACAACCTGCTCTGGGGTGCAAGTTGCGGGGGTTTGATGACCACCCCCGGTCTGAGATGTCGTTGCGGCAGCTGTAGCTGAAACTGCCTGGGCCAAACCAGTACAGGCTGATAAAATCTGGGCCAATGCCTCCTGAAGTCCAGGAATAACAATAGGCACTGCCGGTTCCTGAGCGGGTGTTGCTGGAGCCTCAACAACTGGGGGCTGATTCTGAATAGGGGCAATAGATGGGTCAACTGGTACTGCCCCTGCAACTCTACCATGACCACGGCCACGACCGCATCCACGACCTATAGCTAGTGGCAATGGGGGTTGTCCGCCACGTCCGGTAGCACGGGTTATCGCCATCTGCGAGAGAATAGAATAAAAAGTCAGTTCTCAAATCAACAAAGCCGCACGATAAGAGTTCAAGAATATGAAGTGTTTCCTAAATGTTCTGCAGCCTTCCGAGGATAGATATGGACATCTACATACCGATCCGCAAGACTCTACCAACTCATAACTCGTGAGGCCTAGGAACCTAGGCTCTGATACCAACTTTTCACGACCTCAAACTCGGTCGTGATGGCGCCTAACCGCGAGGCTGGGCAAGCCCGACCAATCCACAACCAAGAACGGCATTTCCAGCCAAAAAGAACAATTTAAGAGAATACAACGAATTTAATATCAAACTTCCAACCAGGGATAGACAATACCAATGAAAACACAGCTGAGAAAGAATAATAATCCTCCCAAAACCGAGGAGTCACGAGTACAGAGCCTCTAACAAAACAGGATACAAGTCTGAACGGAAATGATACAAAAGTCTGACAAAATAACAAAAGAACAGACTGATAGAGTCAGAGTAAGTGGTCCTGCGGACGCTGGGCAGCTACCTCAATACTTTGAATAGCTCGGGTAAATCAACAGCAACAACACTAGACCTCTGAAGCACCTGGATCTTCACACAAGGTGCAGGGAGTATGGGGTGAGTCTACCAACTCAGCGAGAAATAAGCAATGTGTAAAAACCCAAAGATAAGAAAACACGAAATAACACAAACTGAAGCTATCTAGCAGTTCCATACTGTACAAGCCTCAGGGATATACAGATAAAGCAACAGTAATTAAATGCATAAGATGAAATGCAATGCATGAACACTGCGGAACGTGCAGCCCGATCCATTTGGGTACCCGCGCTCACTGTGGGGGTTCAGACTCTGGAGGGGCTCCTACAGCCCAAGCGCAATATCATAGTAACATACGCTGAAGCGCGCAGCCCAACCCAGCTATCTGTCCAGCTACACGCATGCAAGCCTCACAGGCACAACAACTTACCATTTTTAGTTCCGTTTACCAGTAATTATAGAATTAGGTGTTCAAAACCTTAGACTTTGCCAAATCATGTTTAAACAATGTTCTAATGCAGGATTGATATCATAAAAACATGCTATGATTCATAGAAACAATGATAACGATCCTCAGGGGATCCAATTCACCGGCACGCAGCCCAAATGTGTTCATAACCGTCCAAGTAGGAGGTTTACCGGCTCCTCTATAGCCAACAACACAGTAGAATGCTACTATGTCAGACTAAGCCATAGTCCCCAATCATAATCGAAATCGCACTCACGGTAGAGTGCGTGTCTCGCCTCAATATAGTGTCACAATGTGATATACCGGGGCTTCAAGCCCTCGGGTCATCATCTAGACCCGTTACTCACCTCAAGCAGGTCGTAAACTAGCTCGCAATGCCTTTCGCTCGAGAATCAACCTCCGTGGATGCTAAATCTAATCCAAACCAATAGGAATACGTCAAAATAGGCTAATGGAACATAACCCAATCGAAATAACTCGAAATAATCCCAAAAACAAAAAGTTGGCATAACCCGAGCCCCCGGCCCACTTCTCAAAAAATTACGAAATTTACATTTTCAGAATCCTCGTCTCGTCACGAGTCCAAACATATCGAATTTACAAGAATAGGAGTCAATTTGACCCCCCAAATCAACACTTTAAGATCACTTGGGTTTCAAGCCCTAACCACCATTTTTGACATTAAAAACCTTGAATTCTTTGTGTTTAATCCATGATTTTACACTATAATGACATACTTTAGGTCCAAGAGTTCATACCTGATGAATCCCCTAAAAAATCTTTCCAAATATCGCCCACAATCGCCTTACCCCGAGGTTCCAATGTCCTTCTATTTTTAAAATTTTAAAACCTACTGTTTTATTAAACCCATGCCGATTTCTGCTTCCGCGGCCATTTCTCTGCTTCCGCGACCTTTTGGCCACTTCTGCGGTCTAACTTGAAATCCTCAGCGATCGCTTCTGCGGTCATTAACTGCTTCCGCGATCTCCGCTCTTGCGGTCGATCGCCCGCTTCTGCGGTCCCAGCCCTTTTAATCCTTGGCCGCTTCTGCGGCTCAAATTCTGTTTCAGCGTACGCCGCTTATGCGGCCCTTACTACGCAAACGCGGAAATACCAGGTGACAGACCCCAAATCTGAAACAAACTCCAAAATTCTTCGTTTAACCATCCGGAATCACCTCGGGCCCCCGGGACCCCAACCAAAACCACCAACCTACTCGAAAACTTCATATGAACTTGCTCCAATCATAAAAACACATCCTTAAACACAAAAATCATCAAATCATGGCAGATTCAAGCCTAAGTTTCAATTATAACTTCCGAAACTAATATTCGATCAAAACCCAACCAAACAACGTCCGAATGACCTAAAAATATACAGACATATCCAAAGTCACCTAACGAAGCTTCTGCAACTCTCGGAATTCCATTCCGAGCCCCGGATCAAAATCTCACCTATCAACCGGAATTCGCCGAAATTCAACTTAGCCAATTCAAACCTAATTCTACACCGGACCTCCAAATTTAATTCTGTTTTCTCTCCCAAGTTACAAATCACCATCAGAAACTAGTCGAAACACCGGAAATTCATCCCGAGCCCTATAACACATAAGTCAACGTCCGGTTGACTTTTCCAACTTAAGCTTTCCTTAAAGAGACTATTAGTCTCATTTCTAACCAAATTCAACCCAACACACTTCAAACTCACCAAACATATATATCAACACATGGCGAAGCATAATACGAGAATAATGGGGCTGAAATACAAAAGACGACGGGTCGGGTCATCCCAGATACTCACACTTAAATCTTAAATTTATTTGATAACTCAAATGTAATTAGTTAATATGTAATTTAAATAAAATATATGTACTTATTAAGACAGTATACACGCGTAATGCATGTATTATATAACTAGTTACTGAAAAAGCAAGAGAACTGTAACTAAACTAATCTATACTACAATTTCAAGCGGCCACGAGTTCCTAAAATATAATTGTATAAATCATGGTAGTTTAACTGAGATATAGTAAATAAAAGGTCAAGAATTCGTGATCAAATGCAACAAATTAATAAGCGAGAAGAAGACATATGGAGAGCAGAGGCAAAGAAATAGGATAGACTGAGTAAAAACTAGGAAAAAAACACACAGAAGAAATTGTTGACCAAGATAAAAGAAAGCCGGCAGGTGGCCGAGCATTACTTTTGGAATTATCTTGTTGTGTCTTGAATACGTTGTTGCTTTGTAATTAAAGGGCATATATAAATTGGATTTATCTTATAAATACTTACATTAATTTTTACTTTATATTATCACTTTATAGGAGGGCGTGAAAGTTGAGCACTAGAGTTATAGGCTAGGGGGTAGTTTATAGTTTTTTTTTGTACCGGGTAGTCTGATAGAGTTTTACCTATGTCCAGTCAGGGGCGAATTTAGGGGGGCGCAAGGGTGTTCATCACCTGAACACCTTTCGCCGAAAAATAACACTGCATATGCAAGGCAAAATCTATTTTTTATATTTATATATTAAGTTTTGAACATCCTTAAAACAATCTAAAAGTACATTCTAAAAGTGTAGTTTAGTGATCAAGGGGATTCAAAATCTACATAAGGTCATGGGTTCAATTCTCACCAGCTACAAAAAAAAATTTTGAACCCCCTTCGTGAAAATCCTGCCTCTGTCACTGTGTCTGGTAGCGGTATAGGTTCTGTTTACACTATTGGGTTATTTTGCATATGATTATAATATTGCAGTTCTCACACACTTATTTGGTCTATTTTAAGATATTATTATCACTGCTATGGCTTCTTTTGTTGTTACATATCTGTTCTTTCGTTTCTTTTCTGATAGTATTATCTTTTCTGTTGAGCCGAGGGTCTCCTGGAAATAACCTCTCTACTCTTCCGGGATAGGGGTACGATCTGCTTACATCCTACCCTCCCCAGATTCCACTAGTAAGATTTTATTGGGTATATTATTGTTGTTGTATCTGTATATATACTTTAACTTTCTATAAGGTAATATGTCTTATTTTTATGCAAAATCTAATTTAAATGATTCGATAGTGTAAAATTCTTTTAATATGTTAGTGTATAGACTGCTACATGCTTCTGCCAAAAATGTGTTGTACTTTATTGCCTGGATACTTTCTGATGTCATAATCCATTCTTAAGTAATATTTCCCTTGCTATAAATACTTCCTAATTATGGTCACATCCTTCAAGCAGAGGTAGCAGTAAATTAAACAAGCAATATGGCTAATAGCAAAGTTGGTATCCTCACTCTCCTCTTTCTCTGTGGTATGCCTTTTACCTAATGCTCATCTTCTTTTTATATATTCCATAAGAAAGTGTCATAACATGTGAATATCCACATAAAAACAAAAACTAACTCTTACAAGAAGTTGCTATCTATTGTGTTTGAAACAGTGATTGGAAGCACAGTTGAGGCAGCCAAACTTTGTCCCCTGAATTGTGATGGTAGAGTGGCATTCATGACTTGTGCATCTAAGAAGTCTTTTCCAAAATGTATCAACTGCTGTGGAGCACCCAAAGGCTGTAAACTTGTCCGTCAAGATGGTTCCTTAATATGTACTGGAACTTAATTAACAGAATTCTTGAAAGGATTATTACTCAACTACTAATAATTAAATTAAAGTTATGTGTCACTTATAAGATGACCTCTCTGATATCTAATTTAATGATATGGTGTGACCTTCACTCTTTGTCTAATAAGCATTTCTCCTTTGATTTGCATTGTCTGGCAGTTTCTTTAATTTCTTGGTTGTCTTCTGAAGACAAATTAAAGCCTGTCTAAAATTTCACAAAGTAATTTTTTCCCATCAAATTCATATAACTTTCTCATGCAATCATAAAACTTTCACTAACTTACACAAAAATTATAGTGACCGAAAAACACAATATTTCGATAGTATTTTCTTATTCAAGATTTTTTATTTTTTATTTTCAGTCTAATAAATAATAAATCAACTAAAATAAAAATAATAATATTTTTAGGCGCTCTAAAAAATATATGTGTATTTTATGCATATTCTATATATATATATATTTTGGCTAGCGAATGGAATTAATTTCGAACGATAGGTTAATTTTATATTTTTTCCCTTAAACTAGAAATGACCCAACCCAACCTGACCCAATATCCAATTAGATAAATTAAAATAATACTACAGTGAAGCCTTTTTTCAAAAACCAAAACTTAGTTTAGAATGCATGAGACTCTGACCCAAAAATGAAGAAATAAAAGGTATAATTAGAGAGCACTTAAAACAAAAATACTATCAATTTGAATGAATATGTTGAAAAGATAAATAAAAGAAAGAAGTATTGTGTAATTTATTTTTACTTTTATTTTAATTTATATTTATGGCTATTGGGTCGAGTGTGTTAGGTCGGGTTGAGTCTATTTCAATTGAATTATATTATTGCTAAAAAGTTTATTTTCTGGTTACTATGATATTTGTGTGAGTTAGTAAAAGTTTTATAATTTTTATTTGAAAAAATATAATTTTATGTCTTTGGTAAAACAAAGTCATATTTAATTCAACGTTTGTGAAATCTACCAATTAAAAATGAGTGCTTGTTTGTAGGAGAAAGGCGGGGACATGAAGTTATTCAGGTTGGCCAAAGTGAGGGAGAGGAAGGTGCGGGATCCTGACCAAGTTAGGTGTATCAAGGACGAGGATGATAGAGTTCTGATAGGGGAGTCCCAAGTCAATTAGAGGTGGCAAGCATACTTTCGAGGCCTGCTTAAAATGAGGAGGGGGATCGAGAAATATAGCTAGGAGAGTTGGGAAACTCGTAGCGTCATAGAGACCTTGGGTACTGAAGGCGCATTAGGATGGATGAGGTAGTGGGGGCTTTGCATAGGATGAGTAGGGGGAGAGTGACCGGGTCAGACGAAATTACGGTAGAGTTCTGGAAATGCATGGGTAGGACTGGAGCAGAGTGGTTGTCTAGTTTGTTCAATGTGATCTTCAGGACTAAGAAGATGCCGGAGGAGTGGAGGTGGAGTACAGTTGTTCCCGTATAAAAGAACAAAGGGGATATCCAGTGTTGTAACAACAATAGAGGTATCAAATTACTAAGCCACGCCATGAAAGTCTGGGAGCGGGTGGTTGAGGTGAGGGTGAGAGAGATGACGTCTATATCCGTGAACCAGTTGGTTTCATGCCGGGACGCTCCACTGCAGAAGCTATCCACCTTGTTAAGAGATTGTTAAAAAGTTCAGGGACAAGAAGAGGGACCTACACATGGTATTTATAGACTTTGAAAAGGCGTACGACAAGGTCCCAAGTGAGGTGCTATAGAAGTGCTTGGAGGCGAAGAGCTGCCGGAAGCCTACATCATTGTGATCAAGGACATGTACGATGGAGCAAAGACTGGGGTTAGAACGGTGGGTGGAAACTCAAACGATTTTCCGTTGGTTATGGGGCTTCATCAAGGATGTGCACTTAGCCCTCCTTATTTGCTTTAGTGATGGATTCTCTAACTCGTCATACCAAGGGAATGTGTCATGGTGTATGCTATTTTCTGATGACATAGTCTTGATAGACGAGACGAGGGTCGGTGTTAATGAGAGGTTGAATGTTTGGAGACAGACTCTAGAGCCTAAGGGTTTCAAACTAAGCAGTTCTAAGACAGAATACCTGGAGTGCAATTTTAGTGTCGAGTCGGGCAAAGAAGAAGTAGGTAGGGACGTGAAGCTTGGTTCTCAGGTCATCGCCAAGAAGAAAAGCAAAGGTATTGGAAGGATATAACAACAAACCAAATGATTGGAAGTAAGTGTGAGGTACTCGCACGAAGGATCAAGCTTCGGAGAAGTCTGAGTACCCCATGAGTTATTAGTTCTTCGGCCTTTGGTCTGCCCGGAAATCTTTATTACCCTTTTATTAGTTATGGTGTGTATTGGGGATAATGCACAATTTTAAGTGTGGGTGGGGAGATTGTCTGGGTGACTTTCTATGCTATTTAAGTTGTGTTAGTTTAATTGAACAATTTTTTTTAAATAGAATAGATTGGACTTTTTCCAACGATGGATCTATTAGACAATTTTCTTGAGGGATTTAAGTCTAAAGAAAAAGTACAAAAAGATTTTCTTTTATTAGATAGTGTGATAATTACCTCTTGGTTTTTCTTTAAACCACAGTTCTTTTCCAAGGGTTTTATTTGAACCGGGTGTAGTTAGTTTTTTTGGGGAGTAGGAGCCATTGCGTTGTGTTATGAATTGAAGAAATATCTCTTGACTTTGTTATGCCGTGAGAATAGTGAGTCCTTTGGTTGTGACACTTAAGCTCAGTTTTTTACTCTTGTAGAAGTACCTTAAGTTGTATTATCTTAATTTTGCTTAACTGCTTTGACTAGAGTGTCTTGATGAATCCAATCCTGAGTGAGTTATGTGCCATGTGTGTGTAAGATTTTGCATTATTCAGTGTATTGCATTTGATGCCTAGAACTGGCCATTTGTGTTTGCAAAGCGAAATAGTAGTGTTTTTCAGTCTTGGAAATAATATGGGCATTTTCTTATTGAGCCAGATATGCATATGTTACCCACCTAATTATTATGTATCGTAGTTAACCTCGTTGAGCCTATAATACTTTTTATTTGGCAACCACATTACAAGCCTTACCCATTGGTTTGAATTAATCATCTATTTGAACCTTTTCACCTCTCACGAGCACTTGAATTGTTATGAACTTTATAAAAATTAAAATGTGGGGTGGTTGGTTTGGATTTTGAGTTGAACTAATTGAATAAGGAGAATGGTGCACTGTTTTAAAAAGGAAGAGCCAGTTGAATTAAAAAAAATATAGTTGGATTGTAGTGAAAAAGAAAAATATATTGATATGCGGTTGTTCTTGACGTAAGTGTGCTTAAAGAAGAATGATATAATTTACATTGATGTGAATGTGGAATTTTGATTTGACATAAGTATGGGATTTAAATGTTAAAATGTATGTATTAAAGTGCTCAGGGAGGTGTAGTCACTCTTATATCTAAATGTATCGTACCCATCCCGTAGCCTACACTACAATCAAATAAAGTCCTAATTGATCAAAGATTGAATGATCTCGATTAGTAGAGTAGCACACTACGGGAAAGCTTATGGTCCATCTTTTGTGGCATATGAATATTTTTTCTGAGAGTAAGTGAATTCTTTCTATCTCGAGTTCCTAAGTGTACTTAAATTTTATTTTGTGGAACTACTCTCTTTTGTTGTGTGGGGGCACTTGATTCATGAAGGAAAGGTAATATCAGTGACCTCTATGTTAGAGTAAGTAGGTGACTTGTGAATAATGCATGGTACTTGTAAGTCAAATATTGAGATGAAGATGTTACACTTTTATGCTTAGTCTATTTTAAATACCATTGGTGTGATGAGTTAGGAGCATTGTTTAAAAAAGTTGTGTCTATAAAAACAAAAGTGTAATCTGATTGCTCGAGGACGAGAAATGATTTAAGTGTGTGGTGTTGACTATATGCTATAATTACGTATTTTAGTCGATTATTACGCTCTAATTTACTGCACTTTAGTTGAATTTGCGCTTTAATCGCTAGTGTTTTGTACTAACGATATATTTGTTTCCTTGTAAGAGTGCTTCCGAGCTATATTGATGGTATAAAATTAAATTAAGTAATTTGGAGCTTTGAAGTCTGAGTAAGAGCTCAAGGAATTAAGTCGGGATCGCGTTCGGGGGTCAAATTAGATAATTAAGTACGAACGAAGACTCGAAGAGGCATATTACGCATGGTCTAGTAAAATAGACATAACCTATTGATCAAAACTCCATTTGGACACCATAATATATGGTTGCCAAAATAACTCAAAGGGCTACAACTTTCATGTTTTATGTTTTTCCAAATTCCAAACGGAACAGGGTGAAACACAGCGTTTACTATAGGATCACGGTAGGACCGCGGTAGAGCAGAGCTGCAGATTTAGAGGACTTATTTGGCCGCCGTCCCGGCGTAACCGCGGTGGGACTAAGGTAGGGCGCATAAATTTCAGGGACCAACGTGAAAAATACAGGATTTTAAGCCCTAAACCTTATATTAAACCGAGGAAGCCGGCCGAGAAAGCAGAGAGGATAGATTTGAGACATAGATTCGACCTAAGGAGGCAAGAACGCATTGGGAGCAAGGCGGCGGAGAATTCTTCCACGAGTGTTTCCTTCCTCTTCCTATTTTCCATTGTTGGTTATGACTTTTAGTATTGTAGCTTTACATACTATTATGAATAGCTAATTTGTTACCTAGAGTTTTGACAGAACCTTCTGTAGGATAAATTCTTGTTATATTTTTTTTATAATTGAGCCATAGTTTTTCTCTGTTTGTTCAACTATGTTTATATTGTGGTTGGTTGAAGAGATCTCAATTAGCTGTGCTAATTTAGTATGCTTAACTCGGGAGAGAGTGCATATTTAGGTAATTGTTGAACAACACCACTCCCAAAGTATATGAGGAATCAATAACCGAGGGTTTATAGGCGAGATTAGGGATAACGAAGCTTTGTGTGCGATCTCAAGTGAGCTGTATTAAAAGCCAGCTAGCGTAGCTCGGGAGAGTGTGTCTAGTAAATTATCATAATTACTCGGGAGAGATTTATGGTAATAAGAGTGCACATGATCGGTAGATAACAGTTAGGCAAAATTATAAAAGACATAGCGGGAAGTATTCCGACAATTGAGGAAATCATAACTCCAGAATTCCTTAATCTTGTCTTTAACCCTTAATATATTTAGTTGTTAATTTACTATTTTAATTTGTTAGTTAACTAGTTAAATATAAGAATCTAAATATCTATAAGTTAGGAATTATTTAAGCTTGTCTTTTTGGTAATAGTAAAAAATTATAGCTAAACCTTAATTCTTTGTTGGATTTGACTCTAAATTTATAAATCAAATTATATTTATAAAAAATACATTATTCTTTTTATAGGACATAATTAGGCGTGATCACGTCACCTTTAACTAAGAAATGTATTCTTTGCTAGTAGTTCGGTCGGCAAATAGGGGAAAATATAAAAGGAAGGAAATTAGTCACATGTATAGACAATGAGCAACATAGACAAAAGTCATAAGAGGTACTCATTGCAGACAAAAAGCCACCCTGTAAATTGTTGTTTAGCTTATTTCCTACACGACTTTATCTTACACTATGTATTCGTGTCATGGTTTGGAAGGATATGGTAATGATTCATCACTATCTCAAATTGTACCAAAATGTAGACAATTTGTTCAAGCAAGCTTATGTGCACACAGAGGTAGCTTTTGACCTGGCACCGTCTAGTCTATTTAGACAACAAGTTCTCTTTCTTCCTTTATTATTTTTCTTATTTTTTCTATTTCATGCTTTGTTTTTTAGTAACACTCGTTCGCAATAAATAGCGGTATAGGATAGTATCCATATCCTCATATGCACAAAGTAAATAAGATTACTACTCTCTATCAAGACAATTTCATGGCTATTCACCGAGTTGCTTTTCTTGCTCTTCTCCTTTTATTTGGTAAAGTCTTAATTCTCTTTTATGTTAAATCATCGCTTTTTGTCTCCCCTTGTAGTAGTTCTCAAGAAATAAAGTCTTTTATGTTCAGTTAATTTACACGAAATTGAATTAATTGCAGGAGCGGTTCTACTAGGAAATAAAGTGGAATGTGCAGATGGCAAGGCTTGTACTCGGAATTGCGATCCAGATGTAGCTTACATGGTTTGCCCATCTACTGGACAAAGGATTACTAAACCTTGTGTCAATTGTTGCTCAGCAAGGAAAGGTTGCAAACTTTTCCGTAGCAATGGATCTGTAAAATGCACTGGAACTTAGCTTTTGTCTATTATTAATAAAGCTACAAGGCCACTATTTAGGATATCTATGCAGTAAGGCTTGAGAATATATATGTTCTCACATGTGATTTCTACTATATATTATGGTGTTTCATTCCTTGTGCTTTACATGACTTCAAAAGAGTAGTTTTTTAATATATTCAAGTTATTTTAAGTTTAAGCGGTTGGGCGGGTAACAATTTAAATTAACAAGAAATTAGGCAAAATGGCCTAACGACCACATAAACTTGCACCCATTTGTCATACCGGTATATAAACTTACATGTTTCCTATGTGAGCATATTTACTTGATGAACTGAATACTAATAAATACGTTTGATCGTTGATTATAATAGATGCAAGTTACGTTAATTAGGCGCGCGAATATATTAATTTGATTTTAAAAAATTATAAAATAAACAAAGAAAGATACAATCGTGAAAAAAATAAAGAAACTCCTCCCCTATTTAATTCTTCTTCAATGTTCTCATTCCCAACTTCCTCTCCCCCCCTCCATTATGTTTCCCCACACCCTCAAACTCCTCTACCATCAGAAAATTATATCGATTTTGTTATTGATCGTCTCTTTTTCTTTCTTTCTTTTTTTATAAACTTTTGGTGGCAAAGAGTATTGAAAGAAATGGTGGCATTTAAAGATCTGTTTGGTCTATTATTAGTGAGCTTGTTAAAAATGAGGTGACGAAGATTAAGTGGTAAAGAAGGTGTTAGGCCGGTAGCAAAAAGGTGAAGCAATGGCGGTTTTCGATGATTTTTTGTATGGTTGCCATTTTTAACGATGGCAATCTCGTCGGTATAATTTTGGGGGCATTTTCTAGAGCGTTATAACCATTTTCTTAGGCTATTTTTTTTTATTTAAGCTTGATTAGAATCTAAAGGATAAAATTTAGATCCTCACAAATGAAAATGGTGGGTTAACTGTGAAAATTGGTCGCTCAATGTCATCCTAGACAAAGAGAATCGACGGAAAATAAAATTTTTGTGGATAAATTAATTTTTATAAAGTGGAACCCACAAATTACATATGCAATTTATCATTTGTGTTATAGCACTTAAAGACCGCACACAGTCATATGTGTTTATTAATATGCAAATATATGACGTAAGGTGCTAAAATTGGAAAAAAGTATTACTGGGATGACAAGCTACTACAAATTTAAGTGGACCTCACGCCATTTCACCAAGAAATTGTACTAGATGGACCTCTAGAGCACTGTTTAATTTTTACTCCGTTAAGAAAATCTTTGTTTTTTAGCATTTTGTCCGACTTTCTTTTTCTTGTCCTCCTTCCTTCTTCTTCTTCAATTAAATTATGAGGACACAATCAAAATTAAAAAATAATGAAATATATGGTGTAAAAATTCTATATGTATTACTTATTTGTAGCTAGAATTGAGTCGGTAATATTTCATTAAGCTTATATTGTCACTAATGATTTGGATTGGTTAAGATTGAGAAAATTGAGAAATATCGTTGTTGGGTTTTGATTGAACTTGAAAAAAAAAATCTTATTAAAGAAGACAAAGTGGGTTTATTAATTTTCAAAGGTTTAAGTTGAATCTAATCATTGAAAACTATAGAAATTGGTATTAGAAGGTTGTACATTAATTATTACCTCACGTTTCTAGAGAGCAATTCAGCAAAAGTTGAGCACACGGGTTGAGTTGAGCACAACATTTTATTTTTAGATGGACGGACAGTTCGAGCGGACCATTCAAATTTTAGAGGATATGCTCCGAGCTTGTGTTATTGACTTTGGAGGTTCGTGCTACCTGTCGAGTATTCAGATGGCTCCTTATGAGACTTTATATGGTAGGTGGTGGCGGTCTCCATTTGAACGGTTTGAGCCCGGGAGAGGCTCAGTTGTTTGGTACGGATCTTATTCAGGATGCCCTTGGACAAGGTGTTGATATCTAATTATTTTTTATATTTTTTAATAGGAAAAATTACTTTCAAAATAGCTTATGTATGCATACATAATTATGTTCAAATATTTTATTATATTTTCTTAATTTTTACAGATTTTTAAAATCAATTTATTGCCCTATTTTATCTAGAAAAATTCAATAATTATTTCCAATATTATTATTTTTGGTGATTCATTTATTGGACTCTCATATTTATAGTAAAATATAGCTAATATAACATTTGTATATTTTAAAAAAATTTATTTAGTATTTTTCGAAGCTAAATTGTATAATTGCAATATTAGCCTCTTTTAGGTTAATTACGTTTATGTCAATAATAGGTCTAATATTTTTAATTTGATAATTAGGTACCATTAATCATTTTAGTATATTAATTTATCTCTAAAAATTATTCTACTATTTTTTTAATAAAATAAATAAGGAAAAAGTGGCTATCTAAAATATAACCCAATTATGTTTCAATTGTATAATGAATTGAACCCCAATTTAAACCAATTATCCAGCCCAAATCCTAACCATACCCGACCCACGACCCAATTAGAAGAATCCGCTTGGACCCCCCACCTACCCATTTAATCTTGGTCGTCGATTAAAATGATCAACGGCCACCAAACCCTCTTTCCTAAATTAATTCCCAACTACCCCCAAACCCTAACCATTTCTCATCTACGGCCGTCTTTGAATCCCCTTCTCTCTCAATCGTCTCTCAATCCTCTAAAACTCTAGTCGCCGCCATCAAACTACAATCTTAAAATCTCATAAGTCAATCGCTTCCAAGGCCATCGGAGGCTAGTATCCACCTCATATAGCTTCTACATGCCCGATTATCATGGTTTCAAAGCTAGATCTTGGGAAATTTTGGTCCAGATCTTGGTTATTTTCAGTTCTATGGCTGTCTCCGGTAATCTTTGACCTTGCTCCGGCCAGCCATGGCTATTCAATCCTGACTCTTGACTTCTCCTGCTTAGATCGATGATTTTCCAAGTCTTTCTCACCATTTGAGGTTCTCCTGAAACTCGAACCTTTAAGGTTTTTCCAATTTGTTTTAGATCTATTTAAGATTCGTTTTTACTCTAAACTTTTAAACATTTTCTCAAGTTTTCTTTCAAAACTCTAACTTCAAGAACCCTTATCTTTTCTGATTTGGATTTCTGTTAAGTTATTTCAAAGCTTTCTCCGATTTTTAACATGTTCTACTGTGTTTCCTTATGTCGTTCTTCTACCTGAGTTTGCATGCTAAGGGCCTTAACCTTTTTTAAGATTTCTGTATCTATTTTGTTAGTATTTGTCTGATTTACTTGTTTTTCATCTCTAAAGCTTGATTGATGGGGAAACCCCTAAATTTTGGATTCATTCGAGTTCTGAGACTATTTGCTGTGTGATTTACTTGTCCATAATATCTAAATTTGATTTGTTTAAAAACCCTAATTTCTTTGGATCTATTCGAGCTTCTGAAATTGCTTCATCTGTTGCTCGACTGGATTTTAAATCTTTTGTTTCAACATCCGCTTCTTTATGTGATTTTGATTTCCTGCCATCATTGAAACTCGACTATATTTTTCAGGAAGATCTTTTACTTGGCCTTTTGCATGATTCTATATTCTTTCTTTTCTCTTTTACATATTTGGTGAAGTTGACCTATGTGACTACCATGTTTCGATAGTTCACTATCTACTGATTTTATGATTGTTATTGTATGATGCTTCTCTTTGTCATAAGTTCATCATCGCATACCTAATATTTATGCACTCTTTTATATGCTAAAGTTCCTTCTAAAATGGCCTTCAATTGTGGACTGATTTCCAGCCATTCCTTGTGTAATTCTAATTGCACTCGTGTGTTAAGTAATTGATTCTTTTCTTGCTTACTGATTTTCCTGTTTCTTGGATTGGTTTGAAAACTTCCCTTTAGATTTCGATTCTCCTGTTATTAACTTGGTTTATTTGTTTATTCATGGGAACCCATGTTATCCTCCCCAAATCAATAATTTTGAATCCCTGACCCTTGATTTACTATGTGTTGATTGTCTCCATATTCGGCAAATTATTGTGTTTCTTACCTTATTTGGTTAACCGAGTATTTCAAAAATTCTTCATTATCTATTCCCTTAATTAAACCTCGATGTACTTACCCCTAATTGTCTGTTCTGCACATGATGCTCTACATGATTTCTTTCCTTAAATGTTTTCTGCCCATTACCGTTTACATTTAACTCCTTAATTAAACGAAGTCCTCAGTACTGATTTGATATAATTAGTACATAGTTCCATAATTACTACTAAACTATGATTCTTGCCTTATTTTCTGCCTATTTCAAACTATAAATACCTTGCTCTTTCATTAACACATACGAACACTCTTAGTTCTAAAAATTACTTACACTCAAAAATATTCTCTCTTGCTTTACTACTTGTACTGTTGCCTGTCTTTAAAATCCTGCTACCCGCCTTTACTATATTTTGCTTCTTTGAACTAATATGTTCTGATTAAGATTTTAGCATCAAAACAATATGTTTACTTAATGTTTTTTTTTTGCATTCTTATCTACCTACTGCTTGTATCTAATTTAGTACTTTCATTTAGCATGCTGTGAGTTGTTTCTCCTGTCCTGAGTCAATGTATTCTGAATCCCAAACCCTTTAACCCGATGTTTCATACTTATTGTTTGTTTGAGGCATGTCATTATTGAACATTGTTGTCCATAACTCAAACTTGATCCCCCCCGGGATCATAACCTCTATGCTTTCTGTGATTTTGTGTGTTTTGGTGGGGTTATAGTCATTCCGGCATCTTCTATTGATGTGCATGCTCAAAGCTGACCATTTGCCTAAGTACGTGAGCTCTCTGCAATAATTTCCCAACCCCTGAACCCCTTTTGTGTGCAGTTATCAACTCTGTAACTATTTCCCAGCAGCCCTTTGCCTCTTCTTTACTTCCTTGAGTTCTTAAAGTTCTGTTTCTGAACTTCCACTCTCTCTTAGACTTAAGTTTTGCCCCCTATTGTGATCCTTACCTTGGGACCATTGATCTCCCTCTGAACTAGGACACCTGAGGGCTTGAACTTCCATATTGCACTTGTCCCTATTCTGGTTATGAAAATTGGGTGTGAGTACTGCCCCTGGTCTTATTAAGGCCCTTAGGGAACTCTGATACACTCAAATCTGAAGAAAGGATATGGATTAATGGTCTTTGAGTTGGTTTATCTCATAACTCAAGGAGGAAGTCAAGAATCAGGCTTCCTATGGTTGTACTTTTCTTTGTAGATTTTTTCTTTGATGTTATTTTTTATTCTAGTTTGTAATAAGTCGTAATAAACCTTTGGGGTTGGCTAGTCAATCTGCAATATGTGTTTAAGGAGTGATTACCAGATATTATGTGGGGTGATCACATATTGCATATTGACCACGTGATAATGTCACGTCTAGCCATTCATTAAGGAGTGATTACCATATATTATGTGGGGTAATCCATATTTTTAATAAACATAGGACCCCCTTCCTTTGTTCTTCATTTCTTTTCTTTTAGCACTTTAAGTCCTTATTTAAAATCAACTTTCCTAATTGTTCTTTCAAACTTCGCTTACTTTCAAACCATTATGTGTTGAAATCCCCTCTTAGTTTAGCCTTATCTGCCTATATGTTAATTGCACGTCAATTCACAATAATTTTCTGGCCGGGAACTTCAAGGGGTGCCTAACAATTTCCCCTTAGGATAGCTTCAAGTCCGTACCCTATCTCTGGTTATTTAAATATGTCACGGCCTGAAAGTCCCACCTCCAGGAGTCGTGATGACGCCTACTCGTAGAAGCTACGCAAGACATGAACTTTGAAACCGTTAAATCTCTCATTTTAATTCAGTTTCACCTATTAAGAGCATTTAAATGAAAACAGAAATAAAATTTAGCGAAAGTCATAAATAAAGATGAAACCAGCATATCCAGGAAACCATTACATGTCTCTACCCAGAACCCTGTGTCACAATATCCATGGACTACAAAGAATACTACATACAATAATTTGAAGAAAAAATAACACAATTTATCTCGAATATATGAGATAACAGAATATAAAATAAGATAGAGGAGACGTCGGGCCAACGGATGCCTGCAAGGCTACCTCGATGTCTTGGTGGACTGAAGGCTAGATCCCGAGCTACTACTGCTGACCATAGGATGCTTCAGTTTCTTCACATAAAATCAGAGTGTAGCATCAGCACAACCGACTCCATGTGCTGGTAAGTGTCTGGCCTAACCCCGGCGAGATAGTGACGAGACTAGGACCAGACTCCAGATAAACCTGTGCAATATATATATATAACAAACAATTAAAGCTGAGGAAGGAAACATGCTTCGGCGGTAGCATATAAATCAGAATATCAAAGAATAATAAGGATACTACAATTTAACTTCTAACACGGATAAAGAGAAATAAAGTCAACTTTTACTTTCAGTTTTATCTTGTTGAAGGCGTGCAACCCGATCCCATTTCTCATATCTTGTTGTAGACGTACCACCCCCTTCCATCTCATTATATCTTGTGGTAGGTGTACCACCCGCTCCTATTTTATTAACTCTCGTGATAGACGTACCACCCGCCCCCATTTCATCAATCTTGTGTTAGGCATACCACCCGCTCCCATTTTATCATATCTTGTGGTAGGCGTACCACCCGTTCCCATTTCATTATATCTTATGGTAGGCATACCACTCGCTCCCATTTTCTCATGTCTTGTGGTAGGTGTACCACCCACTCCCATTTTTTCATATCCTGTGGTAGGCATAACACCGGCTCCCATTTATAATTCATCACAAAATTACAAGAAATCATGGCAAGGGAACAAAAGCAATATAATAACTTCCCAGCATGGGAACAACAACATCAAAATAGTCATCCCGGTAAGGAAGAATCAGACCAATCCTATCTCAACTTTTACCCAGCTCAATTAATGACTGTCGATGCCCCCTTTTTCTCTCGCGAGGCAAAAAAATCGGGTTTATGACATTATGGGTGGAATAACTCTTTTATCCCCTCTTTGGGGAATTTGGGCTATGGAGTTTGAAGAGTCACCACCTAATGATTATAGTGCATTAGGACACTTTTTGATAAAAGAAGAAGGATTTGAAAGAAAACCAGAGTTTGGGTAAGGGCTTGAGATTATCTCAAGGGGAAGATGTTAGGCACCCCTCAAGATCCACTAGTGTGGTTCCTGGCCTTGCTTAGATGTGACATTAAGGATAATAGAAATAGATACGCAAAGTTTGCACATAAGAAATGCAAGAAAGTTGACAATTTTGAAAGAAGGATGTCACAAGTGAAAGGGAATTTTCAAGAAAACATTTAAATAAAGGAAAATTAAAGAGGGCCCTAGGTTTAACTATACTATAGATTATTCGATGCAATATCCCGCACATGTTCCCAAAGAGGGGTCGCCTTATGATATTAGCGCATCGTCATCATCTCCATATTCTACCATTCCCATCTTGTTAAGGTATTTAAGCGTGTTTAGTCTCGTTTACTTATTGCATTCTAGTACACGTCCCAACCTATCAGTCCCGGGGTATATGGACTTCTAATCCTAGAAGGGAAGAAAGGGGATGAGGGCATATATGGAGTTTAAAGGTAAAAATGCTAAGGTGTCAATAAAAAACAAATAGCACATAAGGGGGATAACCAGAAATACAAAGGATGCACATAAACCCCCTTAAGCCATACAACAATTAGTTTAGCATGACTTGCAATTACTGATTTGGTCTTAAGATTAAAAGCGAAAGTGGACAGATTAGTTTAACACAAAGAGTTTGATAATAAATCTACTTTGGGCCCCTCGGGTCCGGTTTGTTAGAAATTAAAATACTTTAGGCGAGTGATTTAGAAAATACTGGTTTTAGATAAGGTACTCAGACGCAGAAGAGCTATAAAGGAAAGTAGAGATTGCAGTAAGTTTATCAGCAGATTTTGGAAGCATCAGACTGTTTGAGTAAAAAATGCAGACGAGTTATACATGAGTTTCGAAGGTAGGAGTATTTTGAGAAAAAAGTTGGTTGCAGGAATGTTTTAAAGGGAGTTTCATATACTGATTAAAATGCTTAGGCGAAAATATTTTTTTTAAAAAGACTGTTCATGGAAAAGAATACAAATTTGTAGAGTTTGAAAGCACACATGGTTTACAAAAAGATTTGTTGACAAACATTAATTAAAAAAATTGTTAAGAACCAATTCACCTGATGTTTCTTAAACGGATTAGGTGAGTTGCAATTAATCCTACAGGCATGAAATCTACGTTTCGATTTTTAAAAGGGTTCTTAATGTATTGATAAAAGATGAATGTAATTATCCTACAGTTTGCCTAACGTATATGCAAGTCCTATAGACATGATCTCTATTATGCTTGCAATACAAAATCCTATAGGCATGATTCTGAATGATATACAATAGTAAGGTCCTATAGGCATGGTTTCTAAGTGATTTGCAATATTAAGGTCCTACAGGCATGATTTCTAGATGATTTGCAATATTGAAATCCTATAGGCATGATTTCTACACATGGACTGATAAAAAAACATAAACCCCTCCCATGCCCTTTTACTATGTCCCCCAAATTCTTTTACAAAGTTACTACAAAAATGGAAGGGAAATAAATACATCAAAACTAAAAAATGGACCCGAGGAAGCCCAAAGCAACCTTAATGTCCAACATATGTATTTTACCAAATCCGGGCTCCAGATTCCAAGGCCTTCACTTAGAGTGTTGTCAAAGTTCCAAGGGCTTTATGAAGCCCAGGAAATGCTTACACACTAAAGATTGAATTGAGTAGTGCGATGTGTGGAATTATCAGCCCTTAGGCATCCAAATTCAGAGGGAACTCTAGGGTCCCTAAGCATGGCTTACCATGGGAGGTAGGACTTAAAGGACTAGGAATAAGTGTAAAGTGAGGGGATTAGAGGAGACGAAGGCAAAGGATGGTCATACCTAGTCATGAATGGGACTGGCACACCCCTAATACTTTACTTAATTCAAGCAATTAAAAGAGCATACTTTCAGAAGTCAGACATGGGTCTGACTGGTGATTGGGACACTACCAAACCCTACTCCAGGCTCAACACATAAAAGGAGTTAAGGGAATAGAATTGATTTGAGTGGAGGTTCAAAGAACCTGATCCTATATGAAGGATAGAAATGAGATGCTACCTTAACTTGGGACATACTCACATATAAGGGGCATTAAAGGGAAATAGGATCATGTAGAAGCGAGAAATAAACACATAGTTTTAGAGAATAATATTTAAATGGCGGAGACCTACCAGTTGCAAGTGTCAAACACCAGATAGTTTAGCCTTGGCTTTCAGCTGGCTAAACAGAAGCAGCAGCACAAGTAGTAGAAAAGAAAAGAGAGAGTTTAGTGTGTGTGTTGAACTGAATTGTTCGTGGGTTTTGAAGAAGAGAAATATGGGTATTTATAGTTTTTGAAAACATGTAGTAAGTAAGGTAGAAAATAATTTCAGTTCCAAATTACAATCAATTAGGAGAAAGGACTTCCTTTAATTAAGGAGTTGGATTTAGTAATAAAAACAGAGTTCTATTTATGGATAGACAATCAAGAACCCTTTGTAAAATAAAGGGTAAATACATAGGAAGTTTTGAAAATACACGGCTTTAAGCAAATAAGGCAAGAATGAAATAAGTAATCACATAGTAAATCAAGGAATCAGGGATTCGAACTCAGTATTGAATTCAGTCAGAATATAGGTCCAAATTAGTCAAGGACAGAATCAAAAATAAATTCATAGGAAATCAACCCCCAAAATTAGGGTTATTTTGATAGGGGAAGTCTGACTATAAAAAGATACACAAACTTAAAAATGCGAGGCTAAATTAAACTGAGTAGCCATGTAATGAAAGAGCAGAAGAACATAGCCATGAATGAAACTAGAAGTTCTTGCAAAGCTTAGTAAGAATTAGAAGCATGAGGCGGGTTTAAATAGTTAGGATTTTGAGATTAAACAGGCAGAAGAAAATCACACACAAAATAAAAAACACCCAATATCTAGGGTTTTTGTCATTTTTCGAGTGTAAAGAAGAAAGCATAGGTGAAGATGAACTCAGAAAGAATATAAACATTGACGAAAAGCATAAGGAAAGCAAAGAACACAGTAAAGAAGCAACTCGAAAACCCTAGAAACAACACGGTAAAAAAATACATAGGAATCATAGTAGAAATACATAGTAATTACAGCAAAAGTAAAAGAAATCACAATAGAGCAAAAAAAATAGAAAATCGGAGAAACCCTAAGTTTTAAGAAGATGAACATTTCGAAAACAAAATCGGCAAAAAAATATGGAAAACACTTTGAAATCTTAGAAAATAACATAGATCTGAAGTAGATCTTAAAGAGAAACAAATAAGAAAAAACTCGGATACTTAGGGTTTCAGAGAAAACTCTAGAGAATGAGAAAGGCCATGGAAAGGGATGGTCCAAAGTAGGAGGTGGACCCACATCCTAGGACTTGCCGGAAATGGGCCAGAAATGGCCATAAAAACTCAAATCGGAGGACCTATGAACCATGGATCTTCAAGGTTAGGCCTTGGATCATTGAGTAAAGAGAGGATAAGGGTGAGTGGGGGTGGATATGGGTTACACAGGGCTTAGGAAGCCATGGTTTCCGATGAAACAAGGTCGGAAATTGGTCGGAGAAGGCTAGGGTTTCAGAGGGTGGTTGAGAGCATTTGGGAGGCAAAGGGGGGTTCAAAGGCAGCTGCTGAAGAGAGAATGAAGGGGATTAGGGTTTGGGTTTGGTTTAATTTTGGAAGGGGAAATGCGGACCATTGATTAAAACAATCAATGGTTCTGATTTAAAGATGGGGCTCTGGGCGGGTTAGTTAATAGGGTATGGGTCAGGTAATTTATGAAATTGGTTAGTGTAATTGGGGGTTAGATTGGGGCTGAAATTAGGGCTAAAATCGGAATTAACAGGACTACAATTTAAATAGCCAATTTTTTCCATTTTGATTATATAAAATAGTAAATAATGTTCAAAAATCAAATAAAAAATATTGAGTTAATGATCAATGCAGAGTACTAATTTAAAAATATTAGAAATAATTTTGTGATTACAAATGCTATTAAATCGAGCAATAGGCTAAAATTGCAATTTCATGCAATTTTAGTTTAAAAATACCAAATGAGCTTGTAAAATTATGTAAAAATCCTATAAATTATATATTTGTGTAAATATGAGAATAAAATAAATTATTCACAAAAATTAAAAGTTTTGAGAATAATTATTGGTTTTTATAGTGCAAAATAGGCTGGTTTAAAAATCTTTAAAAATTGGGGAAAAAAATACCGAAAGCTTTGTGGATGCTTATATATGATATTTTGGAAGTATTTTGAGTATTAAAATACAGAGGAAAAAATTGGTATCAACAGCTGCCCCTATTTACCCGAGGAGGATGAAAGAGTTGTCGGGTAAAGATAAGATGGCCAATTTTGACCGGAGACGGCGATTGTAAAAGAATATTGACCGCGCTCTGGTCTCCAAGCTGCCTACATATCCCTGGGTTTAGAGGAATCAGTCCGTATGTAGTTCAAGAACCATTGATGGAACATGCCGATGGGAATTCGGAAAAAATGGACGCGATGGTTAGATCATGGAGGGCGCTTGGAATCGGAAAAACTGTGGAGAAATGGAGAAGGATCGCCCGTGCTGAGATGGCTGTGACCATCCAAAGTACCTGCAAATGGGTGATGTGCGTATATATTGCGTAATTTAAACTTGATGCAAATTTCCGTTGGACCATGAATATTTGTCTTCGGACGTTTAGGATGATATCCTCAGACTATGATGTCCTGCGCCAAGAAAAGCATAAAAGTAAGGGTACGTAGGCCATGAAATGATGTTCTTGGGCTATGCAGATGGTGCCTTTGCACTATGGCGCCTTTGAACGAGTTGACGATCTTTCAGCCCATGAGAAGGTGACAATCTTTCAGCCGAATGACAATTAAAATGCAGGTGGCGATGTTTGAGCCACTCAAAAAATAAAGAGGCAATATTTCAGCCATGCAAGACGGAGACAATACCTAGTCTAGAAAGGTGGATAATAGCCTTATGCAATACGAAGGTAGAGCATAACCTCGGAAGGCAGAGAGTAGCCTTATGCAAAAATGTAGATGGAGACAGAGCTTAGTCTCGGAAGGAAGAGAATAGCCTTATGCAATATGGAGGTAGAGCCTTAACCTCGAAAGGCAGAGAATAGCCTTATGCAAGAATGCAAATGGAGACAGATCTTAGTCTCGAAAGGTAGAGAATAGCCTTATGCAATTTGGAAGTAGAGCTTAACCTCGAAAGGCAGAGAATAGCCTTATACAAAAATGCAGATGGAGACAGTGCTTAGTCTTAGAAGGCAGAAAATAGCCTTATGCAAAAATGCAGATGGAGACATGGCTTAGTCTTAAAGGCATATGATAGCCTTATGTAGGATGGAGATAGGTCTTAACCTCGATAGGCAGAGAATAGCCTTATGCAAAAATGCATATGGAGACAGAGCTTAGTCTCAAAAGGCAGATGATAGCCTTATGCAGGATAGAGGTAGAGTTTAACCTCGGAAGGCAGAGAGTAGCCTTATGCAATGAAGGAATGTAAAAGAGCGAATAGTAGTAGGTTTTCTTAGCTAATAGACGGTTGGCAAGATTAGGACTACTGGGGAGTGCAGATAATGACCCTATGAGGGTTTTGATCCTGAAAAGCGAATGTGCTTTGATCCGTAACATCAGTTCCTGCAACCAAAGAAAAAACGTGAATTCTGTAAGGGGGAGGTTAGTTCGTATCCTCCATTTCTTAACACCGTGTATCACGGGGGTAGCGTTTCTAAATGTTGGTGGTGCAACTGATATTTATTCATGACTTAGTAAATATAATGCAAGTATGTATAAATAAAAAATGATTTTATTTTGGATGAACCGACGACTACAACAACGTGGTTCAAGACACGCCAATCTCGCTTATTCCGGAATTTTGAGGATCCTCCTCAAAATTCTGCCCGAGTTTACTGGGCTGGCACTGTTGAAGGCTGTGCTGGATGACTGAACACGGAACGATCCCAGAATTTTGAGGGCTCTCCTTAAAATTCTCCCCCAGTTCATTGTGTTGGTGTTAATGAGAATACTGAAAACCCTATTTCGGAATTTTGAGGGTCCTCCTCAAAAGTCTTCCCCAGTTCCAATTACAGGGGGAAAATGGAATTTTTATTAAAATGTGACCTAACCCATAGGGCTACCTACGTATCCCTTCTTAAACGAGAATTAGGTCAGGCATCGTTATAATTACATCATGAAAGAAAAGCATATGATCAAATGTAGTATCTTTTCACTACTTCTGAGTTGATAGGCTTCGGCCAGACTTCTCCGTCCATTTCTGGGAGAATAAGGGCTCCTCCAGTTAGAACCCAATGGACCATGTACAGACCCTACCAATTGAGAAAGAATTTCATGTTGATGAGGAAATATTTTCTTTAGTACCAACTGTCCTGGCGCGAACTTCCTCGGCTTGACTCTCTTGTTGAAGGCTTTGGACATTCTGTTCTGATATACTTGACCGTGACAGACAACATTCATTCTCTTTCCGTCTATGAGGGCTATTTTCTCGTAGAGATTCTTAACCCATTCCGCATCATCTAATTATGCTTATTGTATGATCCTTAAGGAAGGGATTTCTACCTCGGCGGGAATGAATGCCTCTGTACCATAAACCAGCATATGGGGAGTGGCCCCAGTTGATGTACGGACCGTGGTACGATAACCAAGTTAGGTGAACGATAACTTCTCATGCCACGGTTTGTTCTTTTCGATCATCTTCCTTAGTATCTTCTTGATGTTCTTATTAGCTGCTTCTACATCTCCATTCATTTGAGGTCTATAAGCCGTAGAGTTCTTATGTTTAATCTTGAATGTTTCGCACATTTCCTTCATTAGGTCGCTGTTGAGATTAGAACCATTGTCGGTGATGATTGATTCCGGAACCCCGAACCGACAAACCATACGATCTCGGATGAAATCCGCTACTACTTTCTTGGTGACTGCCTTGTATGATGCTGCTTTAACCTATTTGGTAAAGTAATCAATTGCCACTAGGATGAACCTATGCCCATTTGACTTGGCTGGTTCAATTGGTCCAATGACATCCATTCCCCAAGCAGTAAATGGCCATGGTGATCTTGTCGCATTAAGCTCATTTTGAGGCACCTTTATGATATCTGCATGTATTTGACAATGGTGGCATTTACGGACTTACTAGATACAGTCTTTTTCCATAGTCATCTAAAAATATCTTACTCGGAGTATCTTCTTTGCCAAAACAAAACCATTCATATGCGGACCACGGGTCCCTGCGTGCAGTTCCTCCAATAGTCTAGTTGCTGCTTTCACTTCGACACATCTTAATAATCCCAAATAAGGAGTCCTCCAATATCGGATTCCTCCACTGTGAAAGAAGTTGTTGGACAATCTCCGAAGTGTTCATTTCTGAGTACCATTGGCAAGCTCTGGGTTCCTATTGTCAAGTATTCTCTGATATCATGGAACCAAGGTTTCTGGTCGGAATCTTCTTCGACGTGAGCACAATAAGCTTGTTGGTCGTAAATCTTGACCTAGATTGGATGAATAAAGTGTGTATCTGGATGCTGGATCATAGATGATAAAGTGGCTAAGGCATCGGCGAACTCATTCTGTATTCTGGGAACGTGCTGGAATTCCGTCTTTCTGAATCTTTTCCTCAACTCCTGTATATGGTGTAGGTATGGGAGTACCTTGGAATTCTTGGTTGCCCATTCTTCTCGAACCTGATGTATAAGTAGGTCCGAGTCTCCGATCACTAATAGTTCCTGAATGTTCATGTCAACGTCCAGTTTGAGCCCTAAGATGCAGGCTTCGTACTCGCCCATATTGTCGGTGCACGGGAATCCGAGCTTGGAGGATATTGGGTGATGCTGACTAGTTTCTGATACCAAACTGCTCATATACCGACTCCTTTGAAGTTTGTGGCTTCGTCGAAAAACATCATCAAACTATCATAGGATTCTGCAATTTCTTCTCCTATGAAGGCTATCTCTTCATCATGAAAATATGTCTTTAGTGGTTCGTATTCTCCTCCTATAGGATTTTCGGCGAGGTGATCTGCCAAGGCTTGTCCTTTGACCGCCTTCTGGGTAACATAAAAGATGTCAAATTCACTTAACAGTATCTGCCACTTGGCGAGCCTGCCTGTAGGCATGGGATTCTGAAGGATATGCATTAATGAGTCCATCCTGGATATGAGATTAGTGGTGTAAGCGCAGAAATAGTGCCTTAATTTCTGAGCTACCCAGGTTAAAGCGCAACAAGTGTTCTCTAATAAGGAATACCGAGCCTCATACAGGGTAAAATTCTTGTTGAGGTAGTAGATGGCCTGCTCCTTCCTTCCTATTTCATTATGTTGTCCCAAAATACAACCAAATGCCCATCCAATACTGCAAGATAAAGCAATAGAGGTCTCCCTGGCTCGGGTGGAACCAGGACTGGCGGCGTAGACAAGTATTCCTTGATTTTGTTGAAGGCATTTTGACAATCATCAGTCCATTTAGTGGGGGCATCCTTATTTAGAATCTTGAAGATGGGTTCACAAATGACGGTGGACTGAGCTATGAATCGGTTGATATAGTTGAGCCTCCCTAAAAAACTCATTACATCTTTCTTGTTCTTTGGCAGTGGCAACTCTTGAATGTCTTTGATCTTTGACGGGTCCAACTCTATACCCCGGTGACACACAATGAAACCCAATAACTTTCCTCCTGGGACCCCTAATGCACACTTGTAGGGTTTCGGTTTCAGGTTGTATCTCCTCAGTTTGTTGAAAATTTTTATCAAATCTCCCATGTGATCTGCAACTTTTGTGGATTTGATGGTGACGTCGTCCACATATACCTCAATCTCTTTGTGTATCATATCATGAAAGATTGTGGTCATGGCCCTCATTTAGGTAGCACCGGCATTCTTCAAACCGAATGGCGTCATTCTGTAACAGTATATTCCCCGCTGCGTGATGGATGTCATTTCTCTGCATCCTCTTCGTCTATCCATATCTGATGGTATCCAGCAAAACAATCTACGAACGACTACAACTCATGTTTGGTGCAATTGTCAATCAGTATGTGTATATTTGGCAAAGGGAAGCCATCTTTTGTACTGGCCCGATTGAGATCCCGGTAGTCGACATAGACCCTAACCTTCCTATCCTTCTTTGACACTGGCACAATGTTGGCTAACCATGTTGGATACTCTACTACTCTGAGAATCCTAGCTTTGACTTCCTTGGTGACTTCTTCTTCGATTTTCAAACTCATGGCTTGTTTGAACTTTTTGAGTTTCTGTTTGACCGATGGGAATGCAGAATCTGCCGACAGTTTGTGAGCCATAATGAATGTGCTGAGACTGGTCATATCATCATACGACCAGGCGAATATATCCTCATATTCTTTCAAAAACTCTGTGTTTTTTTCCTTTTCTGATGGTGACAAGTGTACGCTGATGCATGTTTCCTTGACATTTTCTGCGTCTCCCAAATTAACAACCTCAGTTTCGTCAAAGTTAGACTTAGTCCTGTTCTCAAAATTCTTGACCTCCCTGACAACCTCGTCTAGTATTTCCTCCTCTTCTGAATCTATGTCTATTTGTCACATTGTCTCGTTGCAAGTTATAGTCATCGGTTCATCATCAAGATATGTAATAGTAATGCTGTGTAAAATAAAGTAAATGGTAGAGAAAATAAATAAGAGCGAAATATAAAGATAAATTTGAAAATGCTTTTAATTAAATTCATAATTGTCTGAAACATCGAAGCTCTTTTCAAAAGTAAAGACAATGCTTAAAAGTAAAATCAACTAGAATTAAAGTGCGATGCATATGCGTCGTTTAGCCTTGCTACCCCAAGGATCTCCGGGCACTGGTGGTTCTGATTGACCAATTGGTGTGGTGTTTTCCCTGGTTTAAAACTTGAATGGAAGGGCCTCCCTCCCCTTCCTCCTCGAAGATAACACAACAATCTATATCATCCTCTAGAAACAGGTTCTTCAATGGTGCCAGTGTCTCGTCTTCCTCTAATCCATACATGACATCAGCCGGCTGAAATTTATGCTCTAACTGCGATAGAGGGTGCTCCAGTGGGTAGTAGGGACCGCGCCATGGTGGCGACCAGTGATTGAACTCCTCCCAAGTGTATGCATAACCCACGCCGAAAGTGGTTTCATGCTTCTTCAACTAGGTAGGCTTGGTGATAGCCTGGAGATTCTTGCCAAGCCCATTTTCGGGCTCGTATACATTCCAATTTAAAATGCTCTCAATTATGTTATTGCACCACTTGTTTTTGTCTATGGCGTTGACTCGCTCAATGTGATGGTATGTTTCTCCATCAATTTTCCTTCTTCCTCTGATCATCGGGATGGCCTGGCGACTATATACGGGGTTGCTTTCGTCACCATATATGATTACTTCCTGATGATTCCATTCAAATTTTACAGTCTGATGCAAAGTTGACGCCATATCCCCAGCAGTATGGATCCAGGGTCGTCCATGTAACAAATTGGCATGTTGGCACATCAATGACTTGGAACTCAACATCAAACCATGTGGGTCCCATCTGCTAGCATAAGTGACTTTCTCCAATGGGGACCTCTGAGATCCATCAAAAGCTTTGACACTCATATCCTCGTCTTTGATCTCGTGCAATCCCTTGCCCAATGTCCTGAGAGTTACCAATGGACAAATGTCGAGGCTGGATCCCCCGTCGACTAGAATCCTAGTGATAAAGTGATCCTCGCATTACGGAGTGATGTGCAACTCTTTGTTGTGACCAAGCCCTTCTGGTGGTAATTCATCTTCGTGGAAAGTGATCTTATGGTTTTCGAGTACCTGCCCTATCATGTTTGCAATTTCGCCTCCTGTTATGTTGCTGGGAACATAAGTTTCACCCAATATTTTACTTAAGGCATTTTATTTGCCTCGGAGATTTGTAGGAGAGCAAAAATAGAAATCTGTGCTGGTGTCTTGTTCAGTTGCAAGACGACCGAGTACTCTTTGACCTTTCTCCATGGGTCATCGGATCCTGTTTCAACAGCCCGCCTGGAGGCCTGCTTGCTAGACTCAGCCAAATGCTCTGGGTGTATACCTTGCCTGTCTTGTTCATGCCTTGTATGGCAATTGCTTCTCCGGTATATGTGTTTCCTTTCCTTCTAGCCTCAACGGTGTAATCCCAAGGTATAGCATTTGTTTGGGACGGGGTCATGTCTGTCATGGAGACTGGAATTGGTACCCTTGGAGGTAACACAGTAACTTCAAATGGTGTAGGTGCCTTTGGAACCCCGAACTCGTCCTCAATTGGTTTTGGCGCTTTTGCAGGTGGTGCTTTCAACTCTAGTAGTATGGACACATTTAATAAATTGCATTCAGAGGGCTGAATCTGGACAACAATGGGATTGAGAGTAATTGTTGTCTTATTAGGCTCGTCTGACTCAGCTGTTAGTTAGTACCCCCTTGGTTTCGGGGTGGACCTTTCACTCTATTTTATTATATACGCTTAGCGAAAAGCCTTCAGCTATCAATCTAATTGACCCCTTGGGGTCCTAATCATCTCCGATCTCGATCATATGGAGGCCTCCACCCTTGTGGTCAGGCAGAGGGTTGTTGCAGACATTAAGAGCGGGCTCCTTGGCTATAATGATCTTGTTGTCAATCAGATTGTGAATCTTTCCTTTCAAGGAGAGACACTCGTCGATGGTATGGACTTTCATCCCAGAATGGTATGCGCAAGTCTTATTTGGTTTGATCCACTGGGAAGGGTTTACTGAAGTTACGGCTGGGATAGGGGTAACTTTTATGGCTGCCTTGAGATTTTCATACAATTGGTCAATTTTCTCGGCTATGGCGTTATATTGTCTACGAGGTTTGCGGTCGAAGCTTGGTCTAGGCCGAGGAAAATTTTGGCGGGCAGGCGGTGATGGGTACTGAGATGGTTGGGAGTTATATGCTTTGTATACGGGTGCGGGTTGGGAATATCTAGGTGAAGTGGGTTGATATGCAGGTGGTGGAGGTGATTGGTAACCAGGTGGTGGAATTTGGTTAGTGGGTGATGGTGCCTGGTAATTTAGGGTAGGCTGATATGTGAGTGGAGCTGAGGGATAGATCTGGTATTTCATGGGGGAGATGTTTCTTTGCGCAGCCATTACAGAATGTACATCCTTTTTCTTAGACGAGCCACCAGACTATAAAGCCTTATTGGTAGCTTGTAATGCTTCGAGGTTTGTGACCATACCATTTTTGATGCCTTCTTCGATACTTTCTCCCAACTTGATGATGTCAGAGAACTTTTGGCCCTCTATTAGCATCAGCCTCTTAATACTATGGATACTGAGCAAGAATAAGGAACCTCCTCATTGGTTCTTGTTCCAAGGCTGGCCTAACCTTAGCAGCTTCGGACCTCCAATGAGTAGTATACTTGCGAAGGTTTCTATGGGCGTCTTCTTGAGATTCTGGATATAGAACATATTTGGTGCGTTCTCAGTGTTGAACCTAAACCGATCCATAAAATCTGACGCCGTTTTTACCCAATTGGTCCATTTCTTCGCATCCTACCTAATCTACCAGGATAAAGTATCACCCTTCAAGCTCTTCATGAATAGCTTCATGTAGATCTTCTTGTCCCTTCTGACTCCTACTAAATACATTCTCAAGTGGACCCTGGGGTCACCTGTGCCATCGAACATTTCAAACTTGGGAGGTTTGTACCCCTCCGGGAGCTCAACAACTGGCTGAAAACAGAGATCTTCGTAATTCAACCCTTCAACACCTTTGTTACCTTCGAAACCTTGGACCCGGCTAGTCAACTTCTTTATCTCAGTGGCCAAATCCTGAATGAGAGAGCTCTTTCCATCTGACTCGACTGCACTGGCGAATGGCTGGCTGTAATGTGGCATAATGTCCACAAAGATTGGACTGTTATGGTCTTTTGTGGTGTTTTGTGGTGCAGTGGAGTGTTGTGAGTGGGTTGCATTGGAGGTTGTGGAATATTTTGTGGTAGTGCGGGGTTCTGGGTGTTAACATCAGGAGAGGAAATAGTGATTGACAGTCTTGCTAGGTTTCTAACTATGTCCAATTCCTCTCGGAATCTCAACAAAGTTTGTTCCAGATGAGCAGCAGTCTCTTTGGTGATTGCAGCATTCTGAGAAGTTTCTTCTAGTTCCTTTCTAGCGCTTGCATCTCCCATTTTGCTTTTGTTCTTGTTTCTGGTAGGACTAAGAGGAAGAGGAGGTGGAGGAACCTTGGATCTTGCGGAGCACGCTGATGGTGCCAGAATGCACGAACTAATCTTTGTGGAGGGGAATAAAAATAAAAGAAAAACAAAAAGGTAAAAACTTAGTGCGGATTCTGATAATTAATATTGCAATATTTAAACACGTTGTGCGAGAATATAAATCGCTTCCTAATTTGGGTGCCTCGTTGTGCCCGAGGTAGGCCTAGCGGCAAATAAAATTTGGAGAACTTATAATGCTAAATGCCTCATTTTATTGATAAAAACAGAACAAGTCTAAAACAACTAAATGACAAAAGATGTCATTAATGGCTAGTGTCCTTATTATATTAAAGTAGAAGGTAAAAATCCTAACTAATTGGTCCCAGAAAGACCTTTCCCAGATTCGGTATTCTTGCCTGCATCGTATAGCTGCATCAACTCGCGTATCCCTAACAGTAGGTAGGCTCGAGCTAGACGCCCGCCCGCGCTTCCCTCAGAATTTTGACAGTCTTCAATACTTTTTAAGAACTTCCCTTCCAACTCCACTAGACCTTGCTCCAGATACCCCAAGCGGTTGTTGGCGTTGACAGCCATATCATTCCACTCGTTGATTAGCTTCTCGTGGGCTTCCTGTATTTCCCGATGTTTGTTCTCACATTCTCTCATCCTCTTGAGCCGTTGATTGTATTTGACTTGTGCTTCAGTTTTCTTGTCAATAATACTGTGACCGTGGACGAACCCTGGATGACCCAAACCAATGTGATCATCTTCCAACCAACATGTGTAGTGCGGCACACACCCGACATGATACCTTTCTGGCTCAATAGAATCCTTCCCTTGAATTAGCTTGAAGTGCCACATATGCTAAGTGTGACACCTGTGTGGGCTATCATCATTTTGAAAGTCACCCCTAAAATGACTCATTTTCTCTAGTCCTATTTTCTATGTGGTAGTTGTGGGGTACGGCGTCTATGAATGGTGACGAGTATCTATACGTTGGTGACTAGCATGCTCGTGAGTCTTTATATTGTGATTATCATGACTTCGTTTATCTTTCATGCCTTGGTGGTGGTTTCTATTTGTTGTATAAATTTTGTGGAAGGAATTGTGACCTATAACATTGAGGAGAGTTGGATCAAGTTGTATAACAAATTATTAGAGTATAAGTGATAACTGAATCTAGAGTTGTGCACGGATCGGATCAGATCGGGTTTAACACATTTCAGATTCGAATTTCAGATTTCGAATTCTAAAAATATAATCTGAATCCGATCCGAATTATATCGGTGGGATTGGATTTAAAAGTTTGGATCGGATCAGATCGGATTTCGAATAGTATCCTTATGCCTTAATGTTAAACTGATATGTATATTTTCTTTGTAAAAGAAGCAATACATTAATAAATATTTATGTTTATGCAATTATGAGAGTACTATGGTCTCAATATAGCTAAATTTAGCAATTGTAAATGTAATAACTTGGAGGTTGATGTATAGGAAGTACTGACTATTCGAATTAAAGTGTAGTATTTTATACATGCCCTAATAAGTTTGGATTTCGGATCGGATCGTAGTGGATTAAAATATACCAATCTTAATCCGATTTGAAATCCAAAATTTTAAAAGATACAATCCGAAATCAGATCCAATCCTAAATCCAAAACTGAATGGATCGGTTCGGATTTTGGATATCTGATCTGAATGAACATCCCTAATTGAACCTCTAGAGCATTGGCTCGAGTTGTGAAATTAATTGTGAAGAAAAAGTGAGAAAAAGAAGAGATCATTCTGTTGCCACCCTTGCCGGGTTATTGTTGTTTTATATGTTATCTCTCTTCACGGGATGTTGATATCATTAATGTTGTTCCCTTATTGGGACTAAATTATTATATTGTTGTTCTCTTGCCGGGATTCTTATTATGATTTCATTTATTCCCTTGCCCTATTGTTTGTGATTGTTTTTTGGTGAGGAAGAGACTAAAAACACGAAGGGTGATATCGTGCCTTATTTTTGTAAGAAACGAGTATAAAGCACGACGGATGACATCGTATTGTGCGGAAAGAGTGTAACGCACAAAGGGTAATGTCGTGCCGCACGATGTACCATTTTGTTCCGATTATATTGATTATATGGTGAGAAAAAAGAGTAAAGGCACAAAGGGTGATGTCGTGTACATTTTTATTATATGATTTCTTGGTGAGGACAAGAATAAAAGCACGAAGGGTAATGTCATGCATTTATTGATTTATGATTCTTTGTTAATATCCAAGTTATATTGTTTCTTTCGTTTGCTTGAAGTCTTTCTATTCGGAATTGATATTTCCTTCGCAGCATGCTCCCCTTCCCATATTTGACTATTTATTTCTATACTTCTTTTCCGCTGTATATATTGAATTACACAGGTTATTTGGTAGTCTGGTCCTAGCCTCGTCACTACTTTGCCGAGGTTAGGCTAGGCACTTACTAGCACATGGGGCCTGTTGTGCTGACACTACACTCGGCACTATGTGCAAATCCCAAAGCAGCTCTTGGACCATAGTTTGGTGGCTACCTTCAGTCCGTGTGGAGATCCAAGGTAGACCTGCAGGCATCCGCAGGCTCTGATATCTCCCTCTATCCCTTATTCCAGGTTTCATTTTCCTTACTTTAGAAACAGTGTTTTGTTATTTCTTCAGACTTTGTATGTAGCAATATTAGACCGTCTGTGACACTGTGACACTAGGTTTTGGGTGATTAAGGCATAAGTTGTTGTAACAAAAGTAGATTTCAGATATTTCGTTATTTTCTTCCGCTTAAGTTTAAACTTCTATTATTTGTACGTTATCGCTTTATGTTTGTTAAAGAGAAATAAAATTGGTAAAAAGGTAATTGTTTGATAATTTGCTTGCCTATCTCCCATTAGTAGGTACTATCATAATTTCGGGGATGAAAAATCCGATTCATGACAAGTCAAAATTTTGTAACCAATTACACAAAAAGTACTGCAATTATTAGAATTTGCGATGATCATCATACTTTGTAAAATTAAGGCAACTGTCAAAATTTTATGGTTCTTTACACACAAAAATAGTAATAGTTTTGTAGCGATCATCATAGCTTGATGTAACGAAAAATCTCGCCCAAACCAAATGTGAAAATCCTGTCAATCATCAGCAGTTTCCCCAAGAAATTCTGAAGAGTGTGCTTCAAAATTCTGGCCAAATAGTATTTTTTTCAAGACATTTCTTAATTAGATTAAAATTTAAATGATCTTATCTGTGAAATCACCCTTAAAATTAAGAAGAATTAAACTAAATTGCCGGCGAAGATATGATATATAAATAATTTATGTATTATATGTGTCTAATTAGGTATAGTTTTATATATATATATATATATATATATATATATATATATATATATATATATATATATATATATATATAGAGCTTTAAAAAGTAAACAATAAATATGACAGACTATCGGTTAAAAATTCCTTAAATTAATTGTTCTATAATATATAGGGAATCTTACAGAAATGTCCCAAAGAGTTCCAACTTACTAACCTCTATCCATTAGTCATACTTAATAAAACTAGCCAATCATATATAAAATTAAAACCCCAATGAAGTAAGGTTCTTTCTCTCCAAGAATCACAGACAATCCTTCCATATTTTTAAGCATGATTATAAACATTAGATGTAAAACGGGAAGAAAACTTTATGGATAAGTTAGCAAATAAGGTGATAATTTATATATATGTATATATATATATATATATATATATATATATATAAAAGCAAAAACGAATTTTTTTTCAATGGTTATAGTTGAGATTCATTGAAAATATATAGATAAGCCAATGAACAAAATTTGAGGAACATTGGAGGTGATTTGGGCAGATTTGGTATTAGAAGTCGTAGTTAAAATCGAACATATCAAACATTTATCACGCATGTATCTCTCACACAGGTATATTTGGATATACATATGATACAGGTTTGATACAAATATGATACATATGTGATACACAGTGTGATACACCTATCAATTTATTCATGTTTATCTTCTATTTCGAATTTTCAATTCAAACCAGCTCAAAACTATATCAAATCATTCCAAAACTAAGATTCAAGCTCCTTAAAGTGTATTCAATCTATTCCAATAGCACGCCATTCAAAAGAAAACAAAAATTTGATCTTTTGGGTAGAAATAGTTAATTGGCTAATATTAATAATATTCTATTAATTAACCAATTCTTTTAAGAAGTTACTTATAAATGGACATAATTGATATTTATCCTAAAATTTTAGAGGTAGAAGTCAACAGAAGGGGCTGTTTGGGCCGGAAAGACATGACCCTGACCAGGGCTGGTACTAAGTCCAAATCCCTTAGGTACCTAACTGTTATTTCAAAGTTAATGTGTGTAAAGATCGCAATACAAGTTCTTCAATTTTTTGGTAATAGAGATAGACATTTTATATATATCAAAACTTAGATAGATACATAAGAGTTTGATGGATGCATAGGCTGCATCAGATTATCAACTACTGACATTGTTGAAGCAAAATTGTACATACCATTAGTACCAGAACTACTACTTACATACTTGGAACCTAAACTAAAACTACTCAGACTAGCAGGATCATTTGTTGTCGATTTACATAGCCTTCTTCCCAGTTTGCCTGCCTCATCTTGCTGATAAGAAGGTAAGACAGAATTTGGAGGACTTGAAAAAAGCACAGGTTTTGCCTCTACAAGAGTTGTTCTATTTCTAGCCAAACAGTCTGCCACACAATTTTGTTCCCTGTAGATATGTTGGATTTTGGGATCATGAAGCTGATGGAGCAAGCACCTACAATCAAAAATGATATTAGCATATTTTGACGTTGGTTTCTTAAGAAAATCTAAGATTAGAAATGCATCAGTTTCTATAATCAAAGAAGTAAAATTAAAAAATACAGCGAGTTGTAATCCCATAATTAGTGCAAGCAATTCACTGAGTAAATTGGAACAATTATATGTGGGTGCTGAAAACCCTAAAACCCAATCACTGATGCATTATGAAAACAACCTCAAATTCCCCCTTAAACAAGTGTATAGATTTGGAGCCAACAATATTAAGCTTAAGCAGTGTTCCCTATGGAGAATGCCATTTAATATAAAGGGGGATAATCCTTTGATTACACTGCTTAGAGTTTGTTAGGTAGTAATATTCAGCAGCTTGGGTGTAAATTTTGCGTGCACACGGGGGCACATGGGAATGTTCAAAAGTATTATTATTTCTAACTACCCATAACTGCCATAATGCAAAGGGGAGTATAAACTGGATAGGTAATTATTTAAAGTATCCCAAATAATTATTTTTTCCTATCAGATTATGCCACCAATGCATAGGGTTTCCCATGGTAGGTATGAAACAGTGAGTTGATAGGAGGTTGAACTCATTCCAAAGAGCTTTCGCATTAACACAGTCAAAGAAAATGTGTTGTATGCTTTCATTGCTTGAGCCACAGGCTGAGCATACGTCAGTATTAATAATATTAAGTTTATAAAGATAGGAAAAAGTAGGTAGCCTGGCATGGCAAACAAGACAAATGAAGAAGGAGATTTTTGAAGGTATATTAAGCTTCCAAATCCAATTGTAATTTACTGTTCCTAAGCTATGAGAACTTTTGCCAGATTGTTGAAGTTGACGATAAATGGATTTGACAGAGAATTGCCCTATTGGTGTGAGTGCCAAAATAAATAGGTCATGGTGAGTAGTTGTACGAGGTATGTAAGTGCTTTGTATTAGGGATTGAATCTACTGTGGTAATGTAAAGGGAAGGTGTTGCAACTGCCAATTATGATTGTGAATGTATGCTGCTACAGATTTATTGAGTTCATCTTTTGGGAGAGGACCGGTAATGTGATTCCTTAAAGAAAAATGATGTTTTATCCAAGGTTCTGTCAAAAATTTGACATGGTTACCAATAGCTAAACTCCATTGATAACCGAAAGCACAATGTTTTCATCCCTTAATTAAGTTTTGCCAAACTCTAGAATGAGAAGAAGTGATGAATTTATTCATCCTAAAATGGCTATGGATTAGAACTTGTGCCCATAATTGAGTTGGATTTTGAAATAATCTCCAAGCCAAACTAGCATGTAAGGCATCATTTTTTATGGCCAAGTTTTGGGTACCCAGGCCCCCATGAGTAGTGGTTGAGTGATACTATCCCATTTGACTAGATGTAATTTTCTCTTTGTAAGAGTAGTACCCCATAAAAAATTATACTGATAAGTATTAAGCATGTCAATAACCCATTTAGGTAAAGCATTGTATTGCATAATATTGTTAGGAAGAGTATTAAGAGTTGACCGTATAAGAGTTTGTCTTTCTGCTTTTGTTAAGAAATGGGTTTCCCATCCTGCTAATTTGGCCTTAAAATTATCAACTAAAAATTGGAAGTCCCCTTTGGTAGGTCTACTACTGAAAATAGGGAATCCCAGATATTACCCAAAATGAGTACCCTCTTTTATATTAAACTTATTTTGTAAATTCATTTTGAGAGTACTATTGTAATTTTTTGTAAAGAAAACTCTAGTTTTGTCAAGATTGATTGTTTGACCGGATTGTTCACTAAAAAGTGTAATAGTGTTTACTATGGAATCACAAGAAGTGTTTGTTGTTTTTAATAGCAAAATAATATCATCTGCAAAGAAGAGATGAGATAGTTGAGGGCCTTTCCTACCCATAGAAATGGGGTGCCAAATGTTGTAGTCAACTTCCATGTTTATTTTCCTAGATAGCATTTTAAGTCATAAGATAAATATGTATGGTGACAATGGATCTCCCTGTCGTACGCTTATGATAGGAAGGAAATAGTCTGTTGGGGAACCGTTAAATAAAATAGTTGTGGAAGTAGTAGTTATGCAAGACATGATTAATATAGTAATATTGGCGGGAAAATTTAGAGTAAGTAAGGTGTGATAAATGAAAGACCGTTCTAATTTATCGAACGCTTTTTCAAGGTCCAATTTGAGAAGCATTTGAGAATGACTGCTCTTCATATTGCGAAAACAAGTTATAATTTCTTGGACAATGATCGCATTATCAGCAGTCCTTCTATTTTTGTGATTGGCCAATTATGTGTTCCAGGACAGGTTTAATACGATTGACAATAATTTTGATAATAATCTTATAAATAGTATTGCAAAGATTAATTGTCCTATATTGGGCTATAGTAGCAGCATGTTGCTTCATAGGAATTAGGCATATAAACGTAGTATTGATACTAGGGTCTATCTCAAAATGCTCAAACACTTGATGACAGTAGTTTTTTTACAGAGTTCCTTATAATATGACAGTACTTTTGATAGAAAACTGGATGTAAACCATCCGGTCCCGGTGCCTTATAAGGCTGAAAGGAATGCAATGCAGTGAGTATTTCATTATCGTGCAAAGGTCTATCCAACATAATCTTTTCATGCATGGTAACAATATTAGAAGGATAGATCCTTGGAATATTTCTCGAGTAGGAGTGACTTGTGGTAAACAGGTTTGAATAATAATGGATAATATCCCTTTTGATAGTATGAGGGTTTGTGATCCAGTTTCCGCCCAAGTCCTGAATTGCAATGATGCGATTATTACGTCGTCTATTTAAAAGAGTGAGATGGAAAATTTAGTATTAGCATCCCTCTCATTAAGCCAATATATTCTAGACTTTAACTTCCACAAATCTTCTTCTAACTTAAGGATATGATTTAACTCATAGGTTAAGTCAGTTTCCAATTTTTTTAGGAAAAGCTAGTAGGATAATGCATAGAATATTGAATGCCTACCAGGCGTGCCAATAATTTCCTTTTATGCTTAAAAATATTTCCAAAAGTGTTGGTATTCGAAATTTGTATGTGTTCTTTAAACTTAGAAACTGCCTCTATGAGTTGATGGTTTTCCAACCAAATTTAAGCCACCACAGTTTCCAAAGAAGGATGAGAAGTCCAAATTGTTTCAAATAGAAATACTTTTTTCCTAGACATAATGCAATGTTGTAGCTCAATTTTAACAGGGCAATGATCCGAGTGAATTCTCGGAAGATGAGTTACTAAAGCATTGTCATAATGAGCTGACCAATCATAATTTGCTAATACACGATCAATTCTTTCAAGTATATTAGCATTAGTATGTCTACCATTTGTCCATGTAAATCGACTAACCTTATACCCTAAATCATTAAGAGAGCAGTAATTAAAACATCCTAATAAGTTATTAGCTCGTTTATTATTTAATGGAAGTCCTTCAAATTTATCTGAAGCCTCAAGAACTTCGTTAAAGTCACCGCCTATTAACCAAGGCCCTTTTTAATGATCAAAACTAAATTTAAGATTTTTCCATAAAAGAAGTCTATTTGCTAGGTCAACTAGCATAGATGGCAGTAAAAAGAAAAGTGAAAGGCAGCGGACTAACCTTGATATGGCAGTGGATTTCTTCTGTAGGTGTAGCAACCTATGCAACATCTAAAACTGCAACATTTCACAGAATAACAAGCCCCCAATTCTATCCTATGGATGGGACTTCTATCATACCCGTAATGTTAAAATCATCTTTCAAAACTTGGTGGGATTGGGAATGAGTTTCCAGTAAAACAACTAAGGATGGGCTGTTGTAGCCTAACAAAGCTCTAAATTTTCTTCTAAACACCATAGAATGACTACCCCTACAGTTTCAGATTATAAAATTCATATGGTTATTGTTAGATTCAAACAAGCTAGAAGTAGACTGTCCTAGTCTAAGTAGTAATGTTGGAAGAAATAGCATGGCATATTTGCCTACTGCCGGATTTATGGTTGGCCTTATTCTAAAGGATGTCGTCGTCACGTTTTGCGGGCACCTTATGAAGACCTTTCTTTCGAATTCCTCCTTCAGGACGAAGCATTTTATCCCATTCATGCAAGCATAGACTTGCCTGGTATCTCTGTTGTAGGCGATGGCTGCGTCTAACTCTGCTTGGAGATTTTGCCCTTGCTACCCTTCTTCTGGTTGATTGAGATTTTCTGGGGTTGGAAGCGGAGGAGGTGGTGTTTGAGCTCTTGGGGTTCCTGGCCTCAACAAAGGAGTGTGTGGTTGAGACTCCCAGTATGGTTGGATCCATGGAACATCTGGAATTGGTGGAGGGTAGAATGGCATCCTTATGGTTTTTGGGTGAAGGGGGGTTTGCTTCCAAACTGGAACAGGAGGGGGTAACGGCTGGAATGGTGCAAGATTTGGTCCTTGCATCATGTCTCAGTGATAGCGGGCATAAATCTCCGTCCCCAAGTGCATCCCTTCTGCCACAATCTGGGCTAGGTCCCTTAGATGGTTTACAAGGACTGTCACATCTTGGTTCTTCACTTGTAATGTGAAGGTCGGTGCATGATTGTGAAGGCCCGCTTCTAGCCAAGATGCTAGGTATGTTGGTGCATGGGGAGTGTGGATAGTGTAAACCACTGAATTGGGCTCCATGGTTAGATGTGGTGGAGGGTGGGAGTGAGGGGTGGAGTTGATGGGATGTTTGCCTTTCAGGATTTGTACTTTGTCTCCTGATGTTGTTGCAACTTCTTCATTCATTAATATAAGTTCGATTAGGAATAGGTGGATCCATACAACTTGTGGAGAACAACTATCTTATTATAATTATATTAATGTTCATGTTCATGATGTTTTTGTGAGCCGATCTATTTGTCGTCGTAATATTTTTATCTGAATGCCAATTCACCCCTTTTTGATTAGGAATACGGAGCAATTCATGCATGTATCTTAAATCAAATAATAAAAGAATGTATTATATTTCTTAATTTGTAATGTAGTTAATTTTGTTTTTAGTAATTTTAGAATTTGCATGTTCCTTGTTTTGGAAACCAGGTCCCAAAACTTAAGTGGAAGTATTAGAAAAAAATAAATGCTTTTGAGCTCTTTTTGTCAGGGAACCGCAAAATATGTTAGAGATCACAGGGAGAAATTCAGTAATAGTATATGGGTCAAAACTTGACTCTTTATAATTAATAAGATTAATTATCTCATAAGCATATTTGGGCTAACAAATGACGTACTATTCGCTAATAATATGCACTTGAAGATCACTCGGCATAATCAATAAGGCCATGGCGTATCCATTATGGCGGGCGTCCCCTCGACATGACCACGGTCGTCCAACGCCAGCTGGCAAGGTACATAGTTATAAATACTAAGAGAAAGAACCCTGGGGGGGGGGGGGGCTGTTTTCTTTTCCTTGACCTCCACTTCTGAAAGAAGAAAATATCATTGTAAGGCTCTGAACTTCTCGATGGAGAGGTAGACCAAATCGATCTCATCAATAAAAGATCTCTACCCTCCTCCCCTTAACCAATAACTATTGTCTCTTACGTTTTATTCTTTTGGTCTTTTAGTTTATTACGATCTGCTATGATTTTCCCTCCCTTTATTTTAATTGATTTATGTTTATAAACTAAAAAATTTGGCGCCATCTGTGGAGATTTCATACCAGAATCGCGTAGTTCATCCTCAGACCAAAAAGAAAAGAAGACAACCAAAAAGGGAAGCAACCCAGATCGAATGAACCAAAGTAGCACACTGGGCGAAAGGAGATCGAAAGCTCCGGCAAGATTCCAAAGCTCCGACTCCCCCCCTCTCCCCCCCCCCCCCGTTATCGAGAAAAAGAAAGAAGAAGAAGAAGAGAAAGCAGATACCCCCCCCCCCTTCACGGGGAGAACACGGGCAAGAGACCCTCATCCCTTTAACACGAGACACTTCCGGAAAAGCGGCACGAAACCAAGATCCATAACACAGCAGCCTCTGCAAACTAGCCAAGAAAACTACGTACAAAATAGACAAGATCTCAAACAAAAACCTACCCCCCACCCCCAAGAAAAAAGGTTGGGTGAAAAAGAAAATGTTCAACTATGAGTTGAACTGGGACTCAGTCTATGTGCCTTCGACATCAAAAAAATATTGCAAAGGTTCAACTACGGTTGAACAACAGCTCAGGCTACGTACCTTATCCCAAAATTCCAACTATGAGTTGAACTAGGACTCAGGCTATGTGTCTTCGATATCAAAAATTGAAAAGGTTCAACTACGGTTGAATAACAGCTCAGGCTACGTGCCTTCTCCCAAAAGTTCAACTATGAGTTGAACTGTGACTCAGGCTTTGTGCCTTTGACATCAAAAAGAATTGCAAAGGTTCAACTACGATTCAACAACAGCTCAGGCTACGTGCCTTCTCCCAAAAGTTCAACAATGATTTCAACTGGGACTCAGGCTATGTGCCTTCAACATATAAAAAAATTGTAAAGGTTCAACTACGGTTGAACAACAGCTCAGGCTACGTGCCTTCTCCAAAAAGATCAACTATGAGTTGAACTGGGACCAGGCTATGTGCCTTTCACATCAAAAAATTGCAAAGGTTCAACTACGGTTGAACAACAGCTCAGGCTACATGCCTTTTCCCAAAAGTTCAACTATGAGTTGAACAGGAACTCAGGCTATGTGCCTTCGACATCAAAAAAATTGTAAAGGTTCAACTACGGTTGAACAACAGCTCAGGCTACGTGCCTTCACCCAAAAAGTTCAATTATGAGTTGAACTCGGACGCATGCTATGTGCCTTCGATATCAAAAAATTGCAAAGGTTCAACTACAGTTGAACAACAATGCAGGCCTCGGGACCTCGCACAGAAATTCAACCACACAGTAAACCGAGGCTCAGACAAAGCTCCCTTACCATTGGACGCTGCAAGACCTATTCCTTTACAAACGAAGGGACAAGTTAAGCACCCTCGCCAATCAACTAAGTACACCTAACTCGAACTAAGAATCAACGCGATAAGTTCGGCCCGAGTGGAATTACAAATCCACGGCCGACAATTCAACCTCTCCAGAACTAGGACTAAGGCCAAACGCCACCCTCACCAAATAACGGCTACAACTTATTCATACCTAGTAAGGAAAACGATAAACGAAAAGTGGTCAATCATGGATAAGACCGTTGACGCTAGGAGCTCACCTAGTTTTGACTAAGGCAAGCAAATGACCTGACAATAGTCATATTCGTCAAACTAACCAAGACTATCAACGTCATCATTGCCATGGCCACCGACATTATCACGACTAAAGTCGTAGAGAGATCAACACGTCCTCTCCAGGAAACTCTAAAGGTGAAAGCCCCTATAATGAGTGAAAAAGAAAACTCGGAGACAAAAAAAAGAAGAAGATAAAATTGTATATATATTCATAGCCTTATTCTCAACAGGCCACTTCCATTTAGATACAGCCAAGCCCGGCAAGAAAAAAAAAGAAGGAAAGCCAAACGGAAACAAAAACAACAGCAACAACAACAAAATAGAATAAAGGCTAAATTTAGAAAAACCCCATTTACTATGCGCCATCCGCGCCACCCTCACGGCCGCCTGCACCATCATCAGCTCCCTCAGTGCAATCATCGGTCACTGGAGTGGCCAGGTCAAAGCCACAGCCAAGACGAGCTTCACGAGACTTTTGGCGGTCCCCCTCATAAACAGCCTCGGACACGACGCCGACCTGCCACAATTTCCTGTACACGTCAAGCTGGGCCTCAGCAAAAGACCATAAGTCACGAGCGGGGGCGTAAGAAGCCGCCTGATCCCTAGGCGCTAATTCTCTGCCTCCAAGGCCGCAATATGGTCCGCTACAACTTGGGAGTCCCGTTCATAAACGTCGATGTGTTCCTCTAGCCCCACCACTCTAAAAGCCACAGTAAACCTTACGAACTCCCGTTCCCTCTCACGAACGCGGCACCGCCTCCAACGCCCCAGCCTTTATCGAAGCGTCCCTGGCTTGCCGCCTCGAAGCAGTGAGCTCCTCATCCAGCCTAACCACCTGCCTAATCGGGGACTCAGAGGCCTCCGCCAAGCCTCCTGACTCCGGCGCTCCTTCTTAGCCACAGCATTTCTCTCGGGATCCACCTCCTCGTCCCTACGACGAAGTTTATCCTCAAGAGTTCTAACCCTGCTCTGAGCTTGCTGCACTAGAAACTCCCACCTCGCCAACTCCTCAACAACCTCCCGACTATGGTGGTCATTCCTCAGGGCTCACGCATCACGCGACACCTATCCCGGTAGCGGCAATATTTCTCCTGTGCTTACAAGAAGAGTCTCGAGCGAACATTGGCCCGACGCGTGCTTTCTACCTCCAAAAGAAAAGACTGCGGGAAAAATGTAGCATTTAAGTTAGGAAGCAAACCAAGGAAAGAAAAGAAATGAAAGGAAACCGCTGCACATACCCTGAACTCCATCACGGCCACCTCGGTCATCAACCTGACATCTAAGACATCCCTCAGTGACCTAATCTCCTCCTCTGAGCACAAGGCCGCAAATATCTGTATCAAATTGTCCTCCTCGAGCAGCAAGCACTAGTCGGTAGGTATCATAGCATTGTGATACGGCCCCTCTGCATGCGCCGTCGCGTTAGTAATGCCTTCATGGATCCTGCGGACATCATCAGACTCCAGGTCCGATTCGAAGTCTAATTCCCCTCCCGCGGTGTCCCTTCCTTCCTCGTCCACCCGAGAGGTCGAATCTTCTCCCCTCCCCGCGGGGTTAACACTGGCTTCCCTAACCAAAGCAGCTTGAGTAACCAACCTCCCCCTCAGTAGCTGGGACTGATGATGGAGCCGCCAAAGCGACAGTCTCATTACGGCCTAAGCCGACCGGGGCAACCACCATTGTGTTTTCTCCCTCAAGGGCAGGCACAACCGCTTCATCCCCCTCGACACCCCATGGCGGGGAATCAAAATGTACCACCCCCGTAGGCGTGAAAGAGACCCTTCGCCTCACCAATGATCTCTCCTGTTCTTCCTCCTCCACCTCATCCAACGTTGTTTCCGCCCTAGGGCGAACAACCCCTGAAGATGCCTCGACCCGAGGTTTAGACCGCGCTGGGGAGTGGGCCACTGAAGACTCAACTGAAGTCGCCCTCAGAACCGGGCGTGGAATCAGTGCTAAAGACAACTAAGCAATCACACCCGGCCTGCGGAAAGCAAGCTGAGGATCCCTCACACGACGCACTCCCCCTGACCAATAAAGGAAAAAGAATTAAGAGGAGAAAAATTCAGCATAAATAAACAAGAATGATGCAATAACTCAGACACTCACCCGCAGAAGACATGCAACCATGCCTTTCCTAGAAGGTCGACCATGTGCAAATCCCCACTGTCTGAGGAAGTATGGCGTCAACCTATTCGCCTATGCCAGACAGAGGAGCCGGGGGCACCCCCTCAGCTAAAAACACAAGATAAAAGTTAACACTTTGTAGAACAAAAAAATAGTAAGAAAGAACGGAGGGCAGGACCCAACAAATAGGAAACTCACGTATATAGTTCAAAGTTTCTGGGAATTCCCTGACATTCCCCACCAAGTGCTCAGTCCTGATGTAGAAAAAGTTCTCGTAAGAATGAAGGTCGACCGTGTTGTCTAGCTCAGTAGTTAGACCCCGGGCCCAACGAGGGACCATCCGAACCATGGTACCACGGGCCTTTTGAGGGGCGTACAGGGTCAGCATGAGCCTCAACATTATTTCCCTTCACACCAGTTCCGCATACTTGGCGAGCATGGCAAAGAGCTTGTAAAGGGAGGGGACGCGTTTCCCAGGACACACTTCGTAGTAACAGCAAATATCCGCCACCAGGGTTGGAAGGGGAAGCTTGAACCCTAATCTAAAAGGGTAAGCGTAGAAAATTCAATATCCAGGGCGGTCGATATGAAAACTCTCCTCGCTCCTAACAAGGGAAATATCGTCAGAACGAGGAATGCCCCATAGCTCCCTTAATTAGACGAGCCCCACCACACCCATTAATGGGGCCTCATTAACCTAATCATCCCCCTCATCATCGGTGAAGTCAGTTGCCGGACCCTTGGGCAGAGAGAGGATATCGACTGCCGACGGGATCCTATTGGTCTCCGCCGATTCGGTGGCCCTTGCCACCGTAGAAGACCCATCGACCGCCGGACGAGTCACCAGAGAAAGATATGTGTTAGAACTGCTTTCCATTGTTGACTACTCGACAATGAATGAACGAGGCTCACCAAAAAAAAAATAAAAATGGATATTGAATGAAAAAAGACAAAGAACAACACAAATTGGTAAAGAAAAAGAACAAGAGAAGTTTCTTCTTTAGAAATCTCACTTAGACAAATCCTGAAAAGTGCAAAACAGATAACATAACCCATTATTTGTACTGCAAAGTGGCTATCCTGAATTCCAAAATCCACCATTAACTGCGCAACCAACTGCAAAAAGGTTCGAATCCATAAATAACGGGTGTCATTACGACAAATATCGCGAAATGATTTTTTGCAACCGTCAATAGACGTTTTGTCTTCGAAGTTGGGTCGACGACCCAGATATGATGGAAAGGCGTCCAACATGTGGCGCTGCAATGCACATCAGAAATGCCCACATCCCCAGCGGACACCTATGGGAACACACGGCCCTTAATGAAAACATCAAGCGACCGTCTCTCAAATGCAAAATGGCTACGGCCATTCTCCAAATACAAACGACTACGGCCATTCTACAGATGTAAAACGGCTACGGCCATTCTCCAAATATAAAATGGTTACGGCCATTCTCCAAGTGTGCAGGTGGCAATGGCCATTTCATAAATATAAACGATCACGGACGCCTTCAAGGTGCAGAACGATTACGACCGTTCCCAATAAGTAAAGCTGGCTAAGGACGCCCTTCAAGTATTAACGGCTATGGCCGTTTTCTAAGCATGAATAGCTACGCCCCCCCCAGGTCACGGCCGAAACGACATCCAATCCTCTCTTCCGAATCTACTAGGTCGCATTCTATATAGTCCGCTCATCGAGTCTGATCAAATCTCGACCTCAATAAACGGAGGGACTAACTGTAGGGGTCAAAACATGACTCGTAATAATTAATAAGATTAATTATCTCATAAGCATATTTGGGCTAACTAATGGCTTATCTATTCGCTAATAATAAGCACTCGATGATCACTTAGCATAATCAATGAGGCCACGGCTTATCTATTATTGGCAGGAGTCCCCTCGACATGACCACGGCCGTCCAACGTCAGCCGGCAAGGTACACATCTATAAATACTAAGAGAAAGAATCCTAAAAAGGGGGCTATTGTAATAAATGTAGATTTCAGATATTTCATTATTTTATTCCGCTTAAGTTTAAACTTCCGTTATTTATACGTTATCGCTTTTATATTTGTTAAAGAGAAATAAAATTGGTAAAAAGGTAATTGTTTGATAATTGGCTTTCCTAACTCCCATTAGTCGACGCTATCACAATTCCCGAGGATGGGAAATCAGGGTCGTGACAAGTCAAAATTTTGTGACCAATTACACAAAATGTATGGAAACTATTAGAATTTGCGATGATCATCATAATTTGTAAAATTAAGGCAACTGTCAAAATTTATGGTTCATTACACAAAAAATAGTCATAGTTTTGTAGCGATCATCATAACTTGATGTAACGAAAAATCTTGCCCAACCAAATGTGAAAATCATGTCAATCATCAGCAGCTTGCCTAAGAAATTCTGAAGAGTGTGTGTCACGACCCGGATTTACCCACCATCGGGAGTCGTAACGGCGCCTACTGTCAAAGCTAGGCAAGCCAATAATGAGATAAATAGTTAGAAGGCGCAAGGCTTTTTGCAAAGTTAGAAATGACAAAATGCGGAAATTAACAACATACTTCTACCCAGTATCTGGTGGCACTGCTCACGGACGACTAATAGAGCACTAAAACCAACAGTCTGAAAGAAATACATAATATGTATGTTTGATACAATTAAACAAACTGAAAGAAATAGATAGGGGAGACTCGGGGCCCGCGAACGCTAGCGAACTACCCTAGAGCCTCTGGCCTGAAGGATCACTCCCGAACTATAGATGGGGTCCGTAGGTTGTATCCTGACCTGTGCAAAAAAGGCATAGAAGTGTTGTATCAGTACAATCGACCCCATGTGCTAGTAAGTTCCCGGCCTAACCCTGGCGAGGTAGTGACGAGGCTAAACCGGAACTACCACAATCAACCTATGCAGATGTATGTGCAATAACAGAAAATAACAAAATCTAAAGAGTTAATGGGGAGGGGACATGCTGGGGGTATAGCACTTCAATTATCTAATCATCAACATCAAGGAAATGGAAACAGTATAACAAGCACCAATATGAGAAATACCAGTAAAACAAATGTTGCACGGCACCACCCATCATGTTTTTACTCTCGTCCTCACCAAGATAATCCATCACAGTGTACAGCATCACCCATCGTACTTTATCACTCATCCTCACCCAATCAAAAGTATGGAGAATATCAATGATTACATGCAACTACAGTAGACGGCGCGCCACACGCTCCCGCATTCTCCGTGAACAATGTCACCTGCATCTCAGGCCAATAATAATAGGTGGACGGCGTGCCACACGATCCCATAATAAATGTCACCGGCATCTCAGGCCAATAACAATAGGTGGACGGCATGCCACACGATCCCATAATAAATGTCACCGGCATCTCAGGCCAATAACAATAGGTGGACGGCGTTCCACACGATCCCATAATAATATCTCGTGGTCAGCGTGCCACACGATCCAACTATGTAATACAATTGAATAATTCTAAAAATCTCTTCACAGAAGATCCCGATACGGAAGCACATCAATATAATAGTTTAACCCGGCAAGGGTACAGCTAACAACCCAAAATATCCCGGCAAGGGAGAACAATTCAACAATGGTCCCGGCAAGGGAAATACAACTCAACAACATGTCCCGGCAAGGGAATACAACTCAACAAATGGTTCCGACAAGGGAAGAGTACCAAAACATTCCTCTCCTTAGTTCATTTAATTCTCAACTTACACTTCATAGTTCTTGTCATAAGTAATTATCACATTTGTTCACTTACTTCACATTTTAATCGCAACTATGACATCACAGTCATGCTTGAACCGGGCACATAGGTAACCGTCACCATACCTATACACCGACCCCACATCGCACACAACAAATAACAACCTAATCCTATTCCCTCAAGCCAAAGTTAGATCGAACGCTTACCTCGAATCCGAAAATGGAAACTCAAAGCTCAACAATCGCTTTTACTCTAGAATTCGACCCTGAACAAACGATATCTAACATAATCAGTTCAATATTTTCAATAAGAATCATAAAATACAATCTCATAGCCTAGAAATGCATTTCTTAGCTTACTTTCCAAAATATTAAAATCTGACACCGGACCCACGTGGTTCAAACTCGAGGCTCAGACCAAAACCCAATCCCCCATAACCCCACGAGTTAAAATATGTTATTAGTTTATAAATTCGACCTCTAATTGAGGTTGAAATACCCAAAATCCCATAAACCCTAACTAAACCCAAAACCCCTAAATTCTACTTTGATTTCATGTATTAGAGCTAGGGATTTAATGATTTGATGAAGAAATAGTGAGGAAAAGAATGTTAGGATTACTTACCCAAAGAGTTGTGATGACGTAGGAGCTTCAAGTTCGTCTATGAAGGGTGTAGGAGGTAAGTTCGTATGAAATTTTGAGAATGAATCCCGTCACTGGTCTGTTTTAGGCTTTTAAAATCACTGCGCAAAAATTCCCTTCGCGATCGCAGGAATGGGGACGCGATCGCGGTGAAGGAAACTTGGGAGCTACGCAATCGCGTGAAGAGTACTGCGACCGCGCAAAGGAAAAGGCACTGAGGGGTAAATTGTTCTATGCCATCACGTGGACTAGTACGCAAATGCGGAGAAGGGGGAAATGGAAAGATACACGATCCCGTAAAGGACGCTGCGATCGCATCGTGGCACAAACCAAAACGGTGTAATCGTGTGGATAAGGCCGCAATCGCGTAGAAGGATTTTCCTGAGAAAAAATTGCAGCAAAATCTGCTATGTTTTCAAGAGCTAAAACACCCCGAACCACTCCTGAAAACACTCCTGGCCCTCGAGGCTCCCAACCAACCACACACACTAACTCAATATCATCCTATGAACTTTCTCGAGTGATTAAATCGCCAAAATAACATCAAAATCACAAAATCAACCCCCACAACTCATGATTTTCATTTCTAAGTTCAAAACTGTCAAGTTTTCACTTTTTAGTCCGAAACACGTCAAACGACGTCCGTTTCAACAAAACTTTACAGATAGCGCTTATTGCCCACACAAGACTTGTACTGGGCGTCGGAACCAAAATACGAGCCCGATACCCTCATTTTTATCAAATTTTCATTTCCATTTTACCTTAAGCATTTTCAAAAACAATTTCATAGAAAAGCTCCGTACTCGGGCCTGGGACCTCGGATTTCGATTCCGGGAATACGCCTGGGTTCCAAATTTCATACCCTCGGGGACCGTCACATCACGGGTCCGGGTCCATTTACCTAAAACATTGACCAAAGTCAACTATAGCAATATTAGTATAAAAATTCATAGTTTTTAACACAGAGTTCAAATATTTTCACATTAAAACCTTCCGGCTTCGTGCCCGAACTATGCAGGCAGATCGAGGCAACCAAATAAGAGGTTCTCAAGGCCTCAGAAGCACAAGGAAAGGGATAATTACGGTGATGACCCTCTGGGTCATCACATCCTCCACCTCTAAAACAACCGTTCATCCTCGAACGGATAAAAGAAGGAAGTACCTGAATCGGGGAAAAGATGGGGATAACGGCTCCGCATAACAGAGTCGGACTCCCAGGTCGAGTCCTCGGGAAGCTGACCTCTCCACTAAACACGCACTGAAGGGAAACTCCGCAACCTCAACTATCGAACCTGCCGGTCTAAAATAGCCACGGGCTCCTCCTCATATGACAGATCCTTGCCCAATTGGACAATACTGAAATCTAACACGTGGGTGGGATCAACATGATACTTCCGAAGCATGGATACATGGAAAACCGGATGCACGGCTGACAAGCTAGGTGGCAATGCAAGTCAATAAGCCACATTCCCCACACCCTCCACAATCTCAAACGGGCCAATATACCTAGGGCTAAGCTTGCCCTTCTTCCCGAACCTCATCATGCCCTTCATAGGCGACACACGGGACAATACTCTCTCACCAACCATGAAAGCAACATCCCTGACCTTACGATCTGCAACACTCTTCTGCCTAGACTGAGGTGACTGAAGTCTGTCCTGAATGATCTTGACCTTATCCCAAGGCCTCCTATATCAAATCTGTACCCAATAACCGAGCCTCTCCCCCCTCAAACCATCCTACTGGGGATCGACACTGCCTATCATACAATGCCACATACGGGGCCATCTCAATACTAGACTGGTAGCTGTTATTGTAGGCAAACTCCGCTAACGGCAAGAACTGGTCCCACGAGCCTCCAAAATCAATAACGCAGACTCGGAGCATATCTTCAAGAATCTGAATGGTCCTCACAGACTGATCGTCCATCTGGGGGTGAAATGTTGTGATCAACTGGACCTAGGTACCCAACTCATATTGCACCGCTCTCCAGAAATACAAGGTAAACTACAGACCCCAATCCAAAATAATAGATATGGGCACCCCATGAAAGGAGAACAATCTCCCTAATATAAATCTCTGCATACCTCTCGGATGAATAGGTGGTGGAAACTGGGATGAAATGTGCTGACTTAGTCAGCCTATCAACAATAACCCATATAGAATAAAACTTCTTCCGAGTAATCGGAAGGCTAGTAACAAAATCCATGGTGATTCTCTCCCACTTCCACTCGGGAAGCTCAATCCTCTGAAATAATTCGTCGGGCCTCTTATGCTCGTACTTAGCCTGCTGACAATTTAGACAACGAGCCACATATGCAACAATGTGTTTCTTCATTCTATGCCACCAATAACGCCATCTCAAATTCTAATACATCTTCGCGGGACCCAGGTGAATAGAATACCGAGAACTGTGGGCCTCCGCTAACATCGACTCTCGAATACCATCAACGTTGGGTATACAAACTCACCCCTGCAACCTCAACATGCCATCATCTCCCAAAGTCATCTCCTTAGAACCTACCCTCTGCAACGTGTTTGTGAGGACACACAAATGGGGATCATCAAACTGTCTCTCCCGGATACGCTCCATCAATGACGAGCGAGAAAATGTGCAAGCTAGCACCCTGCTGGGCTCGGAAATATCCAATCTCACAATTTTATTGGCCAAGGCCTGAACATCCAAGGCAAGCTGTCTCTGGCTGATTGGAATATATGCAAGACTACCCATGCTGGCGGACTTTCTACTCAATGCGTCGGCCACCACATTGGCCTTCCCTTGATGGTATAAAGTAGAAACATCATAATCTTTTAACAACTCCAACCATCTCCACTGTCTCAAATTCAACTCTTTCCGCTTGAACAAGTACTGAAGGCTCTTGTGATCCGTGTACACCTCACACGTCACACTATACAAATAGTACCTCCAAATCTTCAAGGCATGAACAATGGCTGTCAACTCTAGGTCATGAACTGGATAATTCTTCTCGTGGATCGTCAATTGCCTTGAAGCATATGCTATGACCTTGCCTGCGGGAAGCATAATAATATACAGTATAAGGCCCGGATCCCGGAGGCAAAAATCAACTCCAGTGCTGAAAACTATCTAAACGACACCTGGTGGTAACCAGATCCCAAATCTATCCTTGAAAAACTCCATGGTGCTCTAAAGCTGATCAAAACACATCCTCGTCGAACTTCCTTCTTCTTCGCGATAACGTTGGGTATTCCCCAAGGCGAAACTCTGGCCTAATGAAACCCTTACCAAATTAATCCTGAAACTCTTCCTTTAACTCTCTCAACTCTGGAATGGCCATGCGATACGATGAAACGAAAATAGGCTGAGTGCTCGGTGCCAGATCAACGCGAAGATCGTTATCCCTGTCAGGTAGGCATGCCCGGCAGGTCTGATGGAAAAACAACGGGGGACCTTCCGAATAATAGGAACAAATCAAACGGAAGGAACCTCTGTGCTGGAGTCACGATCATACTCCATTTGAGCTAATCACTCCTCTTTTACTATGCGTCGAGCCTTCGCTACAATATTGCGCTGCGGGTTAGAGGATCTAACATCCCTCCTCATTCTAAATGGGGCAATCTTGGTAAAACCAAGGTGACGGGGACAACTAATCCATCCTCAATATAACGTCGAAGTCCACCATGTCTAGAAGTACTAAGTCGACATAGGTCTCCAGACCCTTAAATACTACCACAAATGAACAATGCACTTGGTTAGCCATTATAGAATCACTCACCGGTGTAGACACATATATAGAAACCCCAAGGCCTCACTAGACATGATCAAACGGGGTGCAAAATGGGACGATAGATACGAATACATAGATCCATGACCAAATAGTACTGAAACACCTCTAATACAAATCAGAATGGTACCTATGATCACTGCATCTACTGACTCTACCTCCGGCCTGGCCGGCAAAGCATAGCATTGGGGCTGACCCCCTACTCCCTAAACTGTATCTCTGGGATGATCTGCTGAGAGCTGACCTCTGCCTCTGGCGGTCTGAGCTCCGCCTCTATGCTCCCTACCTCCTCCTCTATGGCCTCTACTCCCGCCTCTATCTGGCTGGGCAGCCTGCGGATCTTCTGCTGCCTGAATCATGGGATGAGGACCCTGCTGCTGCGAACTGCTGGTAGCTCGAGGGCGATACTTAGAAATGTGCCTCAAGTCGCCGTAGGTGAAGCAAGCCCTCGGTTGTTGAGAATATCGAAGCGGCCGTTGGGCGGATACTGCGACTGAAAACTGCGACCTCCTGGAGTACCCTGAGAAGCCTGAAGGGCTGATTGGAAGGGCCTCGGGGGATGGCCTCTATCATGTGAATCCCAACCTCCCGACGAGGTACCACAAAATCTACCAGAATGTTGAGGCCTCTTATCAGACCCCTGACCACCTCCTTGAGAAAGTTCCATCTCTATCAAGCGGGCGCCATCCGCCGCCTCCTAAAAGGTAATCTCACTCCCGGCGCTCATGGCTATGTGAACACGGATCGGCTGAAGCAACCCATTCACAAACCTCTGCACCCTCTCTCTCTTGTTGGGGAGTAGCACAATAGCATGATATGCGAGATCAATAAGCCGTGTCTCATACTGCTTAGCTGACATAGAGCCCTGCTGGAGGCACTCAAACTACCTGCGAAGTGCCTCCTGCAGAGTGACGGGGAGAAACTTCTCCAAAAATAACTCTGCGAACTGATCTCATGTCAAAGCTGGAGACCCCGCTGGTCTAGATAGACAAAAATCTCTCCACCAAGTCCTGGCGGACCCCACAAGTCTGAAAGTGCAAAAATCTACCCCATTGGTCTCCACTATCCCATAGTCCTGAGGATCTCATGGCAACTGTATAGAAAGTCCTGGGGATCCTCTGATGAAGCACCGCCGAAAGTAGTAGTGAAACGCTTGGAGAACCGATCAAGTCTCCACAAAGCATCCGAAGCCATGGCCGTCCCATCTCCGGCCTAAGCAATAATACATGTCTAAGCTGCCACAGCGGGCTGAACCAACGGAACCTGAGTCTGGGGAGCTACCTGCTCCGGAGTACGTGTAGCAGGAGTCTGAAGCCCTCCTCCATCCTGAGAAGTGGCTGGTGCCACTGGCAGCAATTCCGCTCTAGCCACACTCTCCATAAAGCTTACTATGCGGACAAGAGCATCCCGAAGATCCGAAGAAAACATCACTCCTCCTGGGATCCAAGCTGGGCCCACTAGGACTAGTGGAGCTGGAACCTCCTCATCAAAGTCAATGTGAGGCTCCACCTCTAGAACTGCTACCTGGGACTGAGCTCTGCCCCTACCACGGCCTCGGCCCCTGCCCCTCGCGGGAGCTGTTGCTGGGGGCTCAGGCTACTGTGCGGAAGAAGAAGACGCACGTGTTCTCCCCATCTGCGAAAGAACAGAGTAGAATGACAATCAATATTTGAGAAACAGAATCGCACGAAAATAATAAACAAAGTGAAAATTTTCCTAACTCTGTAGCCTGTAGGGGACAAATACAGATGTTTCCGTACCGATCCCTCAGACTCTACCAAGCTTGTCCGTGAGTTGTGATACCCAAGTAACCTAGTGCTCTGATACCAAATTATCACGACCCGAATTTACCCACCATCAGGAGTCGTGATGGCGCCTACTGTCAAAGCTAGTCAAGCCAATCCCTTTTTAATCAATTCACTATAACCTTAGTCTAAAGCAAATTAATATTGAGATAAATAACTAGAATGCGGAAGACTTTTTGCAAAGTTAGAAATGACAAAATGCGGAAATTAACAACATACTTCTACCGAGTATCTGGTGTCACTACTCATGGACGACTAAAAGAGTACTAAAAACAACAGTCTGAAAGAAATACATAATATGTTTGTTTGATTTAATTAAACAAATTGAAAAAAATAGATAGGAGAGACTCGGGGCCCGCGAACGCCAGCGAACTACCCTAGAGCCTCTAGACTGAAGGATCACTATTGAACTATAGCTGCGGTCCGTAGGTTGTGTCCTGACCTGTGCACAAAAGGCACAGAAGCGTAGTATCACCACAACCGACCCAATGTACCGGTAAGTGCCCGTCCTAATCCCGGCGAGGTAGTGACGAGGCAAAACCGGACCTACCACAATCAACTTGTACATATGTATGTGCAATAACAAAAAATAACAAAATCTAAACAGTAAATGGGAGGGGACATGCTAGGGGTATAGCGGTTCAATTATCTAATCATCAACGACAAGGAAATGGAAACAGTATAACAAACACCAATATGAGAAAGACGAGTAAAACAAACATTGCACGGTGCCACCCATCGTGCTTTTACTATATTCCTCACCAAGATAATCCATCACAGTATACGGCATCACCCATCGTACTTTATCAATAATCCTCACCCAATCAAAAGTATGGAGTATATCAATGATTACACGCATCTACAGTAGACAGCGCGCCACACGCTCCCGCATTCTCTGTGCACAATGTCACCTGCATCTCAGGCCAATAACAATAGGTGGACGCCGTCCACACGATCCCATAATAAATGTCATCGGCATCTCATGCCAATAACAATAGGTGGACAGCGTGCCACACGATCCCATAATAAATGTCACCGGCATCTCAGGCCAATAACAATAGGTGGACAGCGTGCCACACGATCCCATAATAATATCTCGTGGTCGGCGTGCCACACGATCCCAATATGTAACACAATTGAATAATTCTAATAATCTCTTAACAGAAGATCCCGATAGGAAAGCAGATCAATATAACATTTTAACCCGGCAGAGGTACAGCTAACAGCCCAAAATATCTAGGCAAGGGAGAACAATTCAACAGTGGTCCCGGCAAGGAAATACAACTCAACAAATTGTTTCGGCAAGGTAAGAGTACCAAACATTCCTCTCTTTAGTTGATTTAATTATCAACTTTCACTTCATAGTTCTTGTCACAAGTAATTATAACATTTCTTCTCTTACTTCACATTTTAATAGTAACTATGACATCACGGTCATGCTTGACTCAGGCGCATAGGTAACCGTCATCATACCTATACACCGACCCCACATAGCACACAACAAATAACAACCTAATCCTATTCCCTAAAGCCAAAGTTATATCAAACACTTACCTCGAATTCGAAAATGGCAACTCAAAGCTCAACAATCGCCTTTCCTCTAGAATTCGACCCCGAACCAACTATATCTAACATAATCAGGTTCAATGTTATCAATAAGAATCCAAAAACACAATCCCATAGCCTAGAAATGCATTTCCCAGCTTACTTTAAAAATACTAAAATCCGACACCGGGCCCACGTGGTCCAAACTCAAGGTTCGGACCAAAACCCAATCCCCCATTACCCCACGAGTTCAAATATGTGATTAGGTTTTAAATTTGACCTCAAATTGAGGTTGAAATACCCAAATCACATAAACCCTAACTAAACCCAAAACCCCTAAATTCTACTTTGATTTCATGCTTTAGAGCTAAGGATTTAATGATTTGATGAAGAAATAGTGAGGAAAAAAATGTTAGAATTACTTACCCAAAGAGTTGTGATGATTTAGGAGCTTGAAGTTCGTCAATGGAGGGTGTAGGAGGTGAGTTCGTGTGAAAATTTGAGAATGAAGCCCATCACTGGTTTGTTTTAGGCTTTTAATATCACTGGGCGAAAATGCCCTTCGCGATCGCAGGAATGGGGACGCTATCACGGTGAAGGAAACTTTTGAGCTACGCGATCACGTGAAGAGTACTGCGACCGCGTAGAGGAAAAGTAACTGAGGGGTAAATTGTTCTACGCGATCGCGTGGACTAGTACGCGAACGCAGAGAAGGGGGAACTAGGAAGCTACGCGATCGTGTGAAGGAAGCTGCGATCGCGTAGTGGCACGGGCCAAAGCGGTGCGATCGCGTGGATGAAGCCGCAGTCGCATAGAAGGATTTCCCTGAGCAAAAGTTGCAGCAAAATCTGCTAAGTTTTCAAGAGCTAAAACACCCCGAACCACCCACGAAAACACTCACGAGCCCTCAAGTCTCCCAACCAACCACACACACTAACTCAATATTATCCTGCGAACTTGCTCGAGCGATCAAATCTCCAAAATAACATCAAAATAACAAAATCAACCCCCAAAACTCATGATTTTCATTTCTAAGTTCAAAACTTTTAAATTTTCTATTTTTAGTCTAAAACACGTCAAACGACGTCCGTTTTCAACCAAACTTTACAGATAGCTCTTAACGCCCATATAAGACTAGTACCATGCGTCGGAACAAAAATACGAGCCCGATACCCTGCATTTTTATCAAATTTTCATTTCCATTTTACCTTAAGCATTTTCAAAAATAATTTCATAGAAAAACTCCGTACTCGGGCCTGGGACCTCGAATTTCGATTTTGGGAATACGCCCGGGACCGTTACACCACTGGTCCGAGTCCGTTTACCCAAAACGTTGACCAAAGTCAACTATTGCAATATTAGTATCAAAATTCATAGTTTTTAACACAGAGTTCAAATATTTTCACATAAAAACCTTCCGGCTTCGTGCTCGGACTGTGCATGCAAATAGAGACAACCAAATAAGACGTTTTCAAGGCCTTAGAAGCACAAGGAAAGGGAGAATTACAGTGATAACCCTCTGGGTCGTCACAATGTGCTTCAAAATCCTGGCCAAATAGTATTTTTTTTTCAAGACATTTCATAATTAGATTAAAATTTAAATGATACTATATGTGAAATCATAATTAAACTAAATTGCCGCACATCAAACTGCTTAAACTAAAGATAGTTTGTGAAGATATAATAGATGGATAATTAATGTATTATATGTATATAATATATATATATGGCTTTAAAAAGTAAACAAAAAAATATGACAAAGTATCTGTTTAAAAATTCCTTAAATTAATTGTTCTATAATATTTTTGAAATTTTACAGAAATTTCCCAAAGAGTTCCAACTTACTAACCTCTAGCCATTAATCATAGATTTAATAAAACTAGCCAAGCACATATAAAATTTGAAACCCTAATGAATTAAGGTTCTTTCTCTCCAAGAATCACACACAATCCTTTCATATTTTTAAGCATGATTAGAAACATTAGATGTAAGACGGAAAGAAAATTTTATGGATAAGGTAGCGAATAAGGTGGTGAAATATATATATATACATACATATATATATATATACATATATATACATATACATATACACACACACACACACACACACACACACACACACATATATACATATATATATATATATACATATATATATACATATATATATATACATATATATATATACATATATATATATACATATATATATATACATATATATATATATATATATGTATATATACATATATATATATGTATATGTATATATACATATATATATATGTATATGTATATATATGTATATATATATATATGTATATATATATATGTATATATATATATGTATATATATATGTATATATATATATATATGTATATATTAAAGCATGAATATAATATCGGTTTACAAAAATAACCTTATAATATTAAGGATTATAACTCATAATAAAAGGACATAACCGGAGTTCTAGATATATATATATATATATGTATATATATATATGTATATATATATATGTATATATATATGTATATATATATATATATGTATATATTAAAGCATGAATATAATATCGGTTTACAAAAATAACCTTATAATATTAAGGATTATAACTCATAATAAAAGGACATAACCGGAGTTCTACATATTAGCCTTATTATCCTATTAGTTTTAAGACATAATACTATATGTTAGGAATCCTACATAATTAACTTAGGGATCCTATTATAATTACTTTCAAACTGTCTAATTCACATAAAATTGAATAAATAAATATCTTTAGTCATGTAATCCTATTAATATCTTTAGTCATGTAATATTAAGTTAACCGAGTGTGCAATTCTTTTATTGATTTCGACGTTCTAAGGAGTCTAAACAACTGAAACACTATTGTAAAGGAGATAAATTCAAGATAAATCCATAATGTCCATACCAAGAAGAAATAAAAGTAATATTAAATTAATTGCATAAAGAGTTGAAATTGAGAAAAACAAAATATCTCCACAATAACATACGTTCATATTATATTTGAACATTTTCCTACTCGAGTAATATTTTTTTAACCAATTTTTTATGTAATATTAAAAATACTCAATTATATTAAACAATAACTAAGAAAATATATTAGAATTTAAATATGTGAGAAAGAGAAAAAAATTGTTTGTAAAAGTCAATATCACTAATGATTTTATGGACATAAAGATCTAAAAGTGAAATTTCATATCAATTTTTTTACTCTTTGAAAATAAAATTTATGGTGGATAAAATTATAATTAAGATTAAATATTCAGAATAAGAGATGAACTAATATTAAGATATGAATCAACATAGGACAAATTATTTTTTATGTTAAAGCAAAAAAAATATTTTTAATTAATTATTTAGCAAGAGAATGCAATTCAATTATTTTTGAAATTCATCATATGAGTAAAATTCTTATTCAAGTAAAAAATTTTAGGGAACATAAATTTATTACATAAAAAGAGCATTAGAACACAAAGTAAAAATGTTAGTATATTATTAAAAAACAAAATGCTATACAAGTGTTTGAGGAAGCACCATTAAAGTTAAATCCTAAACAAGAATAAGCTTTCAAAATTATATTATAAAGAGTAAATTTTACTATAACGAGATTATTCTTTGTAGACGCCTCCGGCGGGATCGAAATAATATTTTTATGTCTTACATTACTTGCAAATATCATATTAAGGGCATGACAATGTTAGGTTTATTGTGAGGCCTCCCACTTTAAATTTAATATACTTCTTCAAACAACTTAAACAACTTCAATAACAATCACAAATATATCAAAGCAGAGTAGTGGTGCCAAATTTATAGGGAAATCAAAATTGATAATATGGGATGAATTACTTATGGCTAAGCGTCAAAGATCGAAATAATTTTCGAAGTTCTACTTATATATCTGATACTAATAAACCTTTTGGTGAAAATTAGTAGTCTGGGAGGTATTTTATGTCAAGTATTATCAAAAGTTCCAAAATTGACAGGGATTGTAAAAGTTAGCTTACAGAAGTTATACTTCTGGCCTCAAATAAAAAAAATTCAATTGACAAGATTTATAAAGTAAGAACATATCCAATATTCAGTGTCTTTTGCTTCATGTCGGAAATGAAGAAGAGCATCTAATAAAAGACATTTGGTTCTTATTGATACTGTGTTATCAATCTCAATGGTAATAATAGTGTATTTAATAAGAGAATTATTTATAATATTAGAATAAAATGTAATTTATGCAAATCACATGATAGATTAAAAATATATCTCAGCGATCAAAAAATGAATATGTTAATCAATCAAATTAAAGGTTGATTCTAAAATTTTATTGTAAAAATAAAATACTTTTCTGTTTTTGACTTAGCAGAAAATGATATTAATAATTGCTATCAAGAAAAATACTTAAATACTCTAATGCCATATGGCTTTCTACCATACATACTTGTGGTCAAGTTTATTATTTCTTGCGTATGTTAGTGTAACCGTATATATAATAGACTAAGTTAAAATTGATCTTCCATTGTAGGTAGGTTGATTTTGAAGAAAAATATGTCTTTCATGCTATAGAAAAACTTAGACATACTGAATAGCTTATGTAATAGCACACAGATGGTATATACAAGTTTTAACAATAACGTCATATTTGCAAAAATTGTGATACTGGTCAATATTCTTCGAAGTATATTTTTTATCCATGAATTCAACTTTCGTCTTTCGTTACTAAGGAATATCCTTTTAAATTTGTATGCAAATAATTTTTAATATGTTTATATTTTGCAAATATAATAAATAAAACACAAGAACAAGCATCCTAATTGGACTATATTTACCGCAATATATTTTCTTGCACGAACAATTGCATGTTGCATTTTCAAGATGGATATCAAGATCGACAACAAGGGTTCTCGTCAAGGCGGAGCAACCAAAGCATTACGAAGAAATATACACAAAAAAATATGTTCAACAAAGAAATGTTCGTTAAGGTACCATCACATTAGATACTTTTAAACTATAACACATAATTATCTTACTAACATAACAAAATGGATCATTTCTATAATTTTTGATGATGTCCTTTTATTTTAAATTCATATGAAATCCTTTATCTCCCTCCTTTTCTTCTCTCCTCCTCCTCCTCCTCCTCCTCCTCCTCTTTCTTCTTATATTATTATACATAAAATTTGGATATTAACGTAATAATATTTTTCTGTATTTAGATGGTTGTTGCATTATTATACATAAAATTTCTCTCATTAATTAAATTTTATAGTTCCTTCATATAAATAAATGTTTAAATCATCACGTAACATTTTAACGTGCAACGCACGTTCATAAGTACTAGTGTGTGTGTGTGTGTGTGTATATATATATATATATATATATATATATATATATATATATATATATATGTAAGCAAAACGGTTTTTTTTCCAATGGTTATGGTTGAGATTCATTGAAAATATATAAATGAGTTAATGTACAAAATTTGAGGAATATTGGAGGTGATTTGGGCTGATTTGGTATTAGAAGTCGTAGTTAAAATCGTATGTATCAAACATGTATCACGCATGTATCTCTGACACAGGTATACATAGATATACATATGATACATGTTTGATACAAATATGATACATATGTGATATATAAGTGATACATTGTGTAATACACCTATCAATTTGTTCATGTTTATCTTCTATTTCAAATTTCAATTCAAACCAGCTCAAAACTATATCAAATCATCCCAAAATTGAGATTCAACCTCCTTAAAGTGTATTCAATCTATTCCAATAACACCCCACTCAAAAGAAAACAAAAATTTTATCTTTTTAGTAGCTAATTGGCTAATATTAGTAATATTTTATAAACTAACCAATTATAATAAACTACTTATAAATGAACATAATTGATATTTTTCCTAATATTTTAGAGGTAGAAGTCAGCAGAAGGGTCTGTTTGAGCCGAAAGACATGACCCTGATCAGGGCTGGTACTAAGCCCAAATACCTTGGGTACCTAACCGATATTTCAAAGTTAATGTGTGTAAAGATCGCAATACAACTTCTTCATTCATTCATTCATATAAGTCCGATTAGGAATAGGTGGATCCATACAACTTTGTGGAGAACAACTATCTTATTATAGTTATATTAATGTTCATGTTCATGATGTTTTCGTGAGCCGTTCTATTTTAGTCGTAATATTTTTATCTGAATGCCAATTCACCCCTTTTTGATTAGGAATACGGAGCAATTCATGCATCTACATTAAATCAAATAATTGAAAATGTATTATATTTCTTAATTTGTAATGTAGTTATTTTTGGTTTTAGTAATTTTAAAATTTGGATGTACCTTGTTTTGGAAACCAGGTTGTAAAACTTAAGTGGAAGAATTAGAAAAAAAGAAGTGCTTTTTTCAGCTCTTTTTGTCAGGGAACCGCAAAATACGTTAGAGATCACAGTTGAAATATTAGGGTACAACCAATTTTTACACTGGTCAATAAAAAATAGCCATTATTTATCAAATCAATAAAAAATAGCAACTATTTTGTTGCAATAGAGACCTGTCCAGTATAATATAGGGAGTTCTGGTGCATTTGTGTACGAATTCCAGCATATTATGCTGGATCGGTATACTTTGATAGCCCCTGTAAAATTTGCGGGAGACTGGAGCATCAGTGCTCCAACTCCAGTATGTTATACTGGACAATATACTTGCTGGAACTCTAGTAAAATTTACGGGAGTTCCAGCATACACTACTAGAAATACATCGATTTCCCACAGAAGAATCGGTGGGAAATCCGCGTGATATTTCAATATTCCCACGAATTTCCCAGGGGAGACGCACGGTGGGCAATTGACGGGTGGGAAAATAGTTACCCATAATATTCGTGGATAATTCCCAGGGAGTTTTCCGCTGAGGGTTTGGTGGTTCACCCCGTGTAATTTCCCTTGATTGTCGTGGGAAAAGTAATATAAAAGTAATTTAATTTTCTTAAATTTTCCATCGAATCCATGGGAAGTATTAAAAATAATTTAAATATTTTTATTATTTTACCCATAGAAGCAGTGGGAAATATACATTATTTGGAAATAACATATGAATATTCGCACGAAAATCAGTGGGAAATACTGGAAAAAATGCACGTAGTCGGTGGGAAATCCGTGGGAAATCTGGAAAATATTTTCATGGCCAAATGTGTTTTTAGAACTACACCACCTGCCAAACAGAAAGTACAACCAACAATAAAAGATTAAAACAATTAAGCATTCAAATACCAAATTCAACATGCAATCCAATTCATTTCATAAACAACTACTAATCAATCCATCTCATAATTAATCCAACTAATCCAAAAGTTAAACAAAAACTTAAAAATCCTACATTCATTATTCAAAATCCAAATACCATCCAAGAAAGCTAATAAAAGAAACTACATCTTAGTTATCATCATATGCTGGAGAACGGGCACAGGAAATGCACCAAATTCTAAGAGGAAGTTTATCTGAGACTTGAGACTTTTAACTTCACTAGTGACAAGTCTTAATGCATCGTCCTTTCACCTCATTTCTTCCTCTCTTAGCCTATCTTCTTCCTCCCTTCTCTTTGCATCTTCTTGCCCGTTCTTGAGATACAACTCCGTCATTTCCGCTACCTTCCTATTCAATTGCTAAAACTCATCCAGATCAACCGAGAAATATGACGAAGAATAAGAACCAGACAATCCAGAAGTGCGACGGCCGAGACTAAACTCTGATCCAAGGCCTTAAACTCTCCCCTTATGCACGCCACCAGCTGTCTTAATTCACATGTCCATGATCTCCTCTTGGGTTGGTTGTATTAGCCTACCTTGATCATCAATCGGCTGGCTTTGAATGAACTCCTCCAAGATTCGTTTGGAATTATCCTGTAAAAAATTACAATTATTATAAAAGTAAACTTTTAAAGAAAAATTATGCAACTATCTTTATTTCTCAAACTTTAAAGTGAAACACATGAAAAGATAATGTGTAGATAATGCATCGGTACTCTGATAAGTGGGATAAGAAAACACATATATACATTGAGAATAATATTCTGATGAGAATTAATGTCAAAAGTCCCTGTTAAAGACAGAATTCATCTGCTCTGTTCATTATATATACAAGCTAGTCTTGATTGAAAAGAGCTGTGGCTTCATACAAACATATCGAAACAATTGAAGAAAATAATGATACGATTTTTCTACTTCTCCCAGCAAAAGCAAAAGCAAAACCTCTCTTGATCAGGTTCAAGCTTGTTTTATCTCTTGAGGCCTCAAGCTTTCCCTAATGTACTCATTCTGGATGAGCAGTACTATTGTGGATGTGTCCGTGGGAATTTACATCTCCAATCATTATTATGTCTTTGTGTTCTTCTTGGAGCCTAAAGCATTGAATTTATCTATATATGTGAACCAACTACACGTGCATTGTATGTACATGTCCAGGAGGTTTTTCTTTTCTTGAATTTACATTTGTTGTGCCTTCTCTTCTCTCAACACAAAGGAATCATGAACCGACCATATTTGACCCTCTACATGCCACGTGAAGGTAGATTATGATAGGACTTACATCAAGTTGCCACTACCTTCACTTCATCATTTCCATTCTGGATATATAGGAAGCAAAATCAGTAATATATGTGTTTGACACTTCAGTGGCTCTATCTTTTCATAATAAATCAGAATCTAACTCTGGAGAATGGCTGCCACGTCCTTTTTAACTTCTCGGGGATAAGAAATTTAATTTGAAATTTGAATCATTATCAGGATCCTGCTTATTTTCCTACTTTACATACTTTTGTTTGTTATCTTCGTAATAAGTGTAATATGTATGAGGTTTCTGCTTGCATAAGATGATTGATCAGATTCTATTTTCTAGTAAGCTGACCGATATTGTAGAGTATATGATGGTTAGTTCAGATCATACTCTGATTCTCTAATCTTTTGATCACTACATCTATTATTTCAAAAAATATCTAGGAGACATCAAACAAAAAGATACATGAAACTCGAAAATTGAAAAAGGAAAAGAGTACACAAGCGGACAAGAAAATGGAAGATACTGTAAAATAGAAGGAACTCGGGATCTTATGGATCCCTAACCAAACCCCTTAGACAATCTCTAGATCAAAATTGTAGTACTACCTGCAGTTCTTATACTTGCACTTAGGAGAATTCTACTAATCAGGCAGAGAAGGTTAAAAAGTACATAAACCATTTAATTGTGATCAACTGTGCTGAAGTATCTGCAGATAATGACTTTGAACGATCAGTGGTAAATCTGATTATTTTTAAATTTCTCGCTTTTAGCTAGAAATTCAATAATAGCATAACTTTTCGTTTAAAATTAACCCATTTTCAAAAGTAATCGAAATTTAGCCATTTTTCATGTAAAGATAATTCTGAGCGAAAATACTGTTCATCTGTTGGTATGTTTCATTCTGTTTGTTTGTTATCCATTGTGTATATGTAATCGGTTAAATAAGTGTCGTCAACTAATTTGATTGAAAAATAGAAGAAGCATGAATTGTTTATTCCATGTATAACTGCCAGCATGCTTTCCCTTGTATAAGTATGCATTTGCTCAATAGCTTCAATCTTAGCCTGTAATTGCTAATACCTATATGATCAACTCATACCATTTGATTAGCATCCCTTCTTTAATCGAGTTGTACTATTGTTGTAATTTAGGATGAATTGGTTATAGCTACAATAGTTTTTAAGTAATTATATTTTTAATTTTAGCTATGTAATGCTTAGAGCAAATTCTGATCAGGGCATTAACGGTAGGATTCAGGGGTAATTTGGGGAAAAAATGGAAAATGGGTTTGACTAAAGGGTCTTTCCAGTAGGGCCCTAATAGCTTTAATTTGAATTAATTGGTAGGGGGCACTAAGCAATGAGAATGTTTACTTAATTGGAATTATAAATAGTATCAGTAATGATAAACAGATAAAAGTTACACATAGTTGGAAGAATATTTTGGCTGGAAAGTAAAAAGATTAAAAGAGTAATAATAATAAGGTAAAAGTAAAAGGAAAGGGGACTGCCTTTGGTATAAATGGAGGTCATTTGGGATTAATATAGCAGGAATTTTTTTTTGGGATTAGAAGTTGAAAACTGAACTTAGACAATCAGAAAGGGGAGGAAGAGAATTTTCAGAGTAAAAGAGAGTAATATTAAGCTAGCTTTTCAACCTTAAGAAAGTTAAGTGAATTGTGTGTTCGAAACCAGAAGTTATTGATTTCCTAGAAACTGACTCTTCTCTGCTTTGATTTTGAGATATTCTGGTGCTATTGGCATCCAATTGGTAGCTGAGTTTTTTTCTTCAGTTGGTTTTTCAAGTTGTTATTTAGTGTTCTTGGGCTCTTTTTGTTGGTTTTCTATTCAAAAATCCTTGAGGTTGTTACTGGGTTCTGCTTTGTTTTTCTGCTTGGTTTCAACTCCATTACTGGGTTATCTCCTATTGGTTTCACTGGTTGTATTGTTGTTTGCTGAATCTGTTGTTGTGATACTGTTATTGCCATCACTAGCTCTCATCTTCTTCTTTATTTCCAAATACCAGGTACACATTGCTATACTGGTACATTTGTAGCTGAAAACTTGAAGCATAAATGAAATGAAGTCTTGAAGTTTAGAACTTATTTAGTTGTAGTTTTGAATATTAAGTTGTAGTCATTAGTCTTTATTAGATCATGTGATGTAGCTTGTTACGTATAAATAAGTACTTGATTCACAGTAGTTTAGCTTGCAAGTTCCTTCCCATGTATGCTTTAGGAAAGAACTAATGATGTAGTGGTAATACTCTAATTTTTTAGTTTTACAAACATGATCTGAATACGTATAAGGCTTTTAGGTTTAATTAATCAGCCGCTTAAACTGTTTAGTTAGTAACTTGTTTATTCGAATTCATAGGGGTTCCATTAGCTATTGATTTCGTCTCCCACCATTGTAAATTTCAAGCATGTGTAGTGTAATGTATTTAGGACCCAAGAACCAGAATGATATGGCCCAAGTCCCAGTTTTGTACTATACATGTTGGGCCTAGGCCCAAAAATGTTAGACTATGCTGCCCTCTTGTCCCGTTTACTTCCACGATTAACATACCACGTTTGGAAGCTTAGTTATAATGAGTTTCAAGCATGTAAATAACTTGAGTATTTTATTCTTTAATTTTTTTTTGACGTAACGAAATAGAAAATATCGTCGCTTTAGGATATCCTGTTAAAATAACAAAGAGGTGTGCCTCGCCGAAATAAATTACAATTTTGGGGCCCGCAATGGATGTTAATAATTTCTTAGATTTCGAGATAGGCCGCATAGCAAATTTTACGGCTTTTCTCTAAATAATAAAGCATTAGTATCTTTAGGATGCGCCTTAATAAATATTACCTCTCCAAACTTGGGTATACATTTATGTGACCCAAATCCAAATCCCAACGAAGTCGAAATGTGTTTAAAACCCATGGATGCATTGATTGTGACATGGTTCGAGGCACGTTTTCACGATGTTGCAGTTCTATTAAAAATAATAATAAAAGCGATTCAAAGATAATAAAATCACATAAGTTATAACATGTATTAAAATCAGATATTTAGCCATACAACAATTTAAGCAACCGTGCTAGAACCACGGGATTTGGGAATGCCTAACACCTTCCCTCGGGTCAATAGAATTCCTTACTTAGAATTTTTGGTTCGCAGACTTCATTTGAAAAGTCGAACATGCTCCTCGAATTGGGATTCAAGATAAATCGGTTACTTGGGACACCAAAATCTAAACCTATCACAAGTGGTGACTCTGAAATAAATAAATAATCTCATTTCGAATATTGTCACTTAAATTGGAAAAACTCCTTTGTGCACTATCCCTCGGGGTAGGCGCGCAAAACGGAGTTGTGACAACGAGGATTTAGGATATTATGGATATCAATTGGATATATTAATAAGCATATATTTCATATTAGAAGTGAATTGGGGTATAAGGAGAGGCCTAAGTCTAAGCCAAGTTGGAAAATTTTAGACTAGACAAAATCTGTAAATAAGTGCGCACATGACCTAACTTTGAACGATCATATCTCCGGTTATATATGTAGTTGTGTGAGGATGTATTTATCAAATTAAATCCCTTTGAGTCTAGCTTCCAACGCAACAAACTGTATATCATTTGGAGGTTTGTAGAGAAAGTTATGACCATTTTACTGGGCATGATTCACTACAGCGCCCAGATGCGCGCCCGCGCTACAAACTAGCGCGCCTAAGAAAGACTACAAGGCTAACTAGCGTGCCCAGATGCGCACCCAGGTGCGCGACCCCGCTAGTTATGGGCCTCTAAATACCCAAGACCGGTCTAAAGTGTTTCCAAGTCATTTTTGGGGTTTAGGCTTGCTCTCTCAAGGGGATTGCATCCCAAACTTCATCCCTATGATCCAAGGTAAGGCTTTTTTAGTACTTGGAGTTGATTACTACTCCTAAACTCTTATACTAACAAGTATTAATCTTGAAAATCCTTAGATCTTCCTTCAAATCCTTGAATTTATCAAGAACACAAAAGTGGGGATTCTTAAAATCCTTACTACAAGAGGTATGTCTATCATCTCTAATTACTCTATGGTGATTATTTATGCATGGTATGTACACTTGAACTCATGGGTGGTGATTGGGAGTCATAGCTGCCTAACCTAGGTTTTGTTGGTATTGTAGAGGTTGTGATATGGGTCATTGAGGTATGATTCTTGGTATAATAGTATTATGTATACATATATGTGCAAATTAGGATTGTGGGGTGATTGATTAACATAAATAGGTAAATATTGGGTTGGAGAATGAAGGAAGTCTTGTGAAAGAGATTATTAATGAAGTTGTTCACCTAGTGTTTGATAAAATGCCCAAATGAGCTAAAACCATGGATACCTTTCCTAAATTGTGTTCAATTTTTCTATGTTTCAAGTAGATTGGGATTGCAAGAATTTCTGAAATGTTGTAATAACTTAAGAAAAACTTGAACAAGGTATGTATGGCTAACTTTGACCTTTGTAGAGTCACCTTTTTTAGTGTATGACTATTTCGTATGTGATACCTATGTGGACTATTTGTAAAATTCTTGTAGTTTGGTTTAAGTGTTTGTGGTTAAGACTCCTGATATAATGGTGCAAGTAATTGGCAATAAACTAAATGCTTGATTGTGAAAGGTTTATATGGTAAGAGTTGAGAAACAAATGATGGAAGGAAGTCGTAAATTATGTAATTGGAACAACTGTGGTAATAACATATTTGGCTTGTTGTGGTTAATTACTGTGGTGACTTAAATTGCATATGAGTAGTTGAATATGATGGAAATGATATTGATGGCTATAGAAATTCTTGTGAATTGTTGTGTTTTCTCTTTGAGAATTATTGTTGTTGTTCTATGTGAATTGTTGTTGTTGTGATGTTTGTGAATTGGAAACTGTACGGCGGAGTTGGATTGCGCGCTGCAACACGGAGAAATAAGGTTTGGGTTGTGGTAATAAGGGTGGCCGAGGTAATAAGTATGGAAAAGTGATCGAAATCACTATTGAAATGAAATTATGAAAAAGATTGTGAAATCATTGACATGATAATGTTGAAGAGGAAGGAGAGATGGTAAACTTGTTTGACTTGATTGTTCCTTAAATGTGTATTGGATTTTTGATTTTGTTATTGCTTGCTACTTGTGTTTGTTCATACTTACCAGTACAATTCAAATGTGCTGACATCCCTTTTGTCGGGGCACTATATTTGTGTTATGATTGTTGGTGGATCCATAGCAGGTACTGTGGTCCACTGGCTGTAGCTCTCCTTCACTTTCCATCAGATATATTAGTGAGCCCCTTTCCTCTTGGGGCCTTGCGTGGCGCATGCTGCTTTTTATTTCGGAAATATTGTTTTTATCTTGTTGTGAAAGGTATTGTCGGAGCCTTGTTACCTACAACTATTATATCATCCTTCTGTATATTTAGAGGCTCCGTAGACAGTTAATATGGGTTGCGAACTTATGTAAATGTGTATTTTTGTATATTGTGCGGTGTAAGATATAGACCACGTTGAGTACCATGTATGTTGTGAATGTTTTGTAAAAACAATAGGGTGTTATTAATTATGAATGGCCATTTCACTTGGTTAATAAGTAATGAAAATGCGGGGGTAACACGTGGGATAAGAAGGGAACCCAGGTCCGCTTGACTGGGGATACCCGGTCGAGCGGCGGTCATGCTCATCGGATTTGGGGCATGACAAACTTGGTATCAGAGCCTAAGGTTTTAAGGTGTCCTAGGATGTCTCGGAGCCGTGTCTAGTAGAGTCCTTCTTATCTGTGTGTTGTCGACGACTTCGATAAGTTGGAGACTATTTAGACATTTAGGAATTTCACTCTTCTTTGATATTCCAGATCATGCGATATGGCTCAAGATAGGGAGCTAATTTTCTCTCTAAGTGTTAGTCTCAAGATTTGTAATTTTGATACCATAATCCACGAATTTGAAGCATGTAAGGAGTGATTTATCCCACCATTGAGTCTATGTGGATTACCCAAGGACTTGTTAGGAGTATATATTGACCTATGGAGTGATTGGTAGAACTTGTTGTCAAGGGGAGTACCCTTGTTCCAATTAATGTCACTGCACCACCAGATCATGTAGTATATCATTAGTATGTACGGCTAAACCCCCACTTTTTAGAAATCGAGCTTCAATGGTGCTCGCGTACATGTTGTAATTTCAAAATATAATTGATGCAATACTCGTTTTGTTACGTTAAGCGAATTATTGTTGTGAAAATATGTGTGGGAGGTACTTCTTTATGTGTTTAATATGTTATTTTTGGTAAATGGGGATAGGTGAAGAATGTGAATTATGTGCTAAAATGCCTAGACTTCAAGTCAAGTTTAAATTGAGATTTTGATGCCAAATTGTGTGAGAAAACTCGTTATGGTTGATCCTCCAAATTGTTCCTTTGTGTACCAAATGTATTTGATTACTTGTGTCTAGTTGTTGGTAATGTATAAATATGTCTGAAAGTAAAGTAAGTGATGGTGAAAATGTGGCAAGACTGACTGATGGATTCTTGTTGTGATTGATACTTTACATGAATTGGTGTTGTGACCTGATGTTTGTAAAAGATAATTCAAATATGATCAATGTGCTATTATTGAAAACTTAAAAAGGGTGAAAGGAATATGAATCATGTATTGAAATGCTAAGACCTTTAAATAAAATTGGAGTTGCATATATTATGTAAAACTATGTGAAGTCCTCAGTGTATAGAGATGTTGAAATAAGTCAAATGGCTTTGAGAAATAGAGTATGTCCAACGTGTCAAGAACTAGAATTTTAATTGTATCTGACGATTTCTATGACATGAGAAAATATGGAACATATTTTGAAATGAGCCTCGCCTCTTCATTCCCTAAATGACTTCGGTAACAACATGCCTTAAAGGCTTTGAAAACAATTTATGCCATAAGTGGCCGTTTGAGATAATATTTTACCTTATGAGTACACCCAGTATGATACAGATTGTTACATACTTCGATGTTGAAATTGTATATTGCCATGATTGTAAAAGAATTCGTTGTGCTTCAAGTTCCATTGTTAAAGAAAACTCTTCATGAATTGTTATTGTTGTTGCGAAATGATATTCTGGTTGGCCTGAAGCCATGTGATTAAACTGTAAACTATTGTTGTTGTGTGAAATGTGGGTTGGGGTGATAACGGTAGCCGAGGTAATAAGGGTGGCCAAGGTAATAAGGATGGAATTTGATTATTATCACTATCAAAATGAAAATTTGTGAAAATAATTGATATGATGAATTGAAATTGATGTGAAATATGCGGAAATGATGTAAAATGCAGGAAAGAAGAGATTGTGTTATGAAATGTGGCCTAGTGCCTATGATGATGTGACAATTATGGCTCCAAGTGTCGATAAACCAATATAGGTAAAAATGGCATGATTCTTTTATTTGATAATGTGGTGATCATTTAAAGTGTTTGATTTGTACTTATGATTTTCTTATTATTGTATGAAACACATAGATGTATAATTTGATATGTGATCCCTATAGAAGGGCTATGAAATGCAGCCTAGATGTATGAAAATTATGTGAAAGCTATGTGATCCATTTTATTTTGCAATGTGGTGATTGTTTAAAGCTTTTGTTAAACCCTTATGATTTCCTTGTCCTTGTAACACTATTGATAATTCCAACTTTCTTTTCCTGAATTCTTAACACTATTGACTATGTTGTTGGCATGTGCGGGGAATTTCGCTACCTTTGGTATCGCACCTACTTTACTGGATAGGGGTGTTATTTGCCTTCTCCCCGGAGCATTATTTTAACTATTAGAACCATCTAACCAATTCATGATTTCATCCCATCTCAAGATGTCCTAGCTATGGGGTTCCACTCGTGAAAAGTTGAGATTAGATGACTTCGAATTTTTGCACATATCATGAATATGTTGACTTGAAAGACAAGTGGTTGTATTTTTAGTTACCTCATATATGATCAATTATCAGGAAGGTTTAAGCTGTTTGAAGAATTATAATCTCATAAATGTTCCACCTTTTTTCATCCTCGTGGGCTTGTGGCATAGATTCCTTATGTTAGTTAACATTAAGTGTGTAATTCAACTTCATGTATTTTGAAACTCCATCACATTCAAGATGCCAGAATATTCTCATTCTTGATAAATGGATTTTCCCTGCACTCCAGGAAACGACTGGGTCAAGTACTTGAATATTCCTCCTTAATGGTTCCTATTGCTAATGTATGAGTTACCCATACGCCTTATTTGTCTAGTAATTGATGTCCTCGCAATGATTAACCATGTTAGTATCTTTAGTTGTAACTTTCTGTGTGTCTTAGCATATAACCTCATGAAATGCTCTGCTCAGTACCTAAATGGACTCTTATTCCAAGCCCAATCTTGAACTCTGTTGTTCCTTACTGTATTAAATCTATTAGGTATTGAAGGTTCAAACATGTCAAAGAAGAAGTATCCCCGTGTGATCCCGTATATTCGATAAGTAATTTTATCATCAGTTTATGATAGCACATCCTAGAGTGATTGTTGAAGGTAATCAATGGTTTGGTGTGAGTGTAAATGTAGAGATTTAGAGTTTAGAAATGTGAATGGGTTATTCTCAATACTTTCCTCTAAAGATGTTAGGTGAGTTGATAATGAAGGTGGCATAAGTGTAGTTCACATTAGACCGTGCTATGAGTATAATGTATATCATCGTTGTACTACATGTATTCTATGTTTTCATATCTCTAAGTCTAAGAAGGTAGTTAGAGACCTTTTGTATATCATCCCGGTGGAAACTATTGAACGTTACTGAACTGTTAGCTTATGCGAGGTATCTAGTTATCATCCTTTTTAAAAAGTTTGAAGATTGGGATTATTTTTGCAAATGGGTTGTGGTAAGGCTTGTAAGTCGAGGAGGCCACCTTGAAAGTCGAAAGTATCGTGGAAAGAAAATATTTTAGCTTGATTGTATAACAATTAGTTTTCATTTGAAAGGTACCTTATAGGTGTTGTAATTTAAAAATGTGCAGTCCATGTTTAGGCATCAGTATAATGATATAGTCCATGAAATTGTGAGATTAGTATCGTTGATATATACATTGGGGTTCTTTGTCCAGTGGTGGATGGGTTCTTTGTCGAGTGGTGGACCAAAAGTGGGGATTCTTAAAATCCTTACTACAAGAGTTATGTCTATCATCTCTAACTACTCTATGGTGATTATTTATGTATGGTATGTACATTAGAACTCATGGGTGGTGATTAGGAGCCATAGGTGCCTAACCTAGGTTTTGTTGGTATTGTAAAGATTGTGAGATGGGTCATTGAGGTATGATTCTTGGTATTATGTATATATATGCAAATTAGGACTGTGGGGTGATTGATTAACATAAATAGGTAAAGATTGAGTTGGGGAATGAAGGAAGTCTTGTAAAAGAGATTATTAATCAAGATGCTCACCTAGTTTGATAAAATGCCCAAAGAGCTGAAACCATGGATACCTTCCTAATTTGTGTTCAATTTTTCTATGTTTCAAGTAGATTGGGATTGCTAGAATTTCCGAAATGTCGTAATAACTTAAGGAAAGCTTGAACAAGGTATGTATGCCTAACTTTGACCTTTGTAGAGTCACATTGTTTGGTGTACGACTATTTGGTACGTGATACCTATGTGGACTATTTGTAAAATTCTTGTGATTGGTTTGGTTTGAGTGTTTGTGGTTAAGTCTCCCGATATAATGGTGCAAGTAATTGGCAATAAACTAATTGCTTGATTGTGAAAGTGTTATATGGTAAGAGTTGAGAAACAAATGATGGAAGGAAGACGTAAATTATATAATTGTAACAATGTGGTAATAACATATTTGTCTTGTTGTGGATAATTATTATGGTGACTTAAATTGCACATGAGTTGTTGAATATGATGGAAATGATATTGATGGGTACATAAATTCTAATGAATTGTTGTGGTTTCTCTTTTAGAACTATTATTGTTGTTCTATGTGAATTGTTTGTGATGTTTGTGAATTTGAAACTGTACGACGGGGTCGGGTTGCGCTCCGCAACACGGAGAAATAAGGTTTGGGTTGTGGTGATTAGGGTGGCCGAGGTAATAAGGGTGGAAAAGTGATCGAAATCACAATTGAATGAAATTATGAAAAATATTGTGAAATCATTGATATGATAATGTTGAAAAGAAAGAAGGAGAGATGGTAAACTTGTTTGTCTTGATTGTTCCTTAAATGTGTATTCGATTGTTGATTCTGTTATTGCTTGCTACTTGTGTTTGTTCATACATACCAGTACAATTCAAATGTGCTGACGTCCCTTTTGCCGGGGGCGCTACATTTGTGATATAATTGTAGGTGGATCCATAGCAGTTACTCTAGTCCACCGGCTATATCTCTCCTTCACTTTCCATCACATGTATTGGTGAGCCCCTTTCCTCTCGGGACCTTGCGTGGCTCATCCCGCTTTTATTTCAGAAATATTGTTTTGATATTGTTGTGAAAGGTATATCCGGAGCCTTATTACCTACAAGTATTGTATCATCCTTCTGTATCCTTAGAGGCTCCGTAGATAGTAAATGTGGGTTGCGAACTTATGTAAATATATATTTTGTATATTGGGTGGTGTAAGATGTAGACCACGCTGAGTACCATGTTGTTGTGAATGTTTTGTAAAAACAAAGGGCTGTTATTAATTATTAATGGCCATTTCACTTGGTTAATAAGTAATAAAATTGCGGGGGTAACACGTGGGATAGGAAGGGCACCCAGTTCCGCTTGACTAGTGATACCCGGTCGAGCGTCGGTCATGCTCCTCGGATTTGGGGCGTGACAGTTTGAAGCTTGATCTCTTTGTACCACTTGATTCCGCCACAAAGGCATTAGGTACAGCTTTAGCAGCACCAAGCCACTCGTCATCAAGCTCCGCATGAGGGGCAACATCAGCAAAAGATTTGATGTTATTATTGTGGGTCAAGTTAACCTTCAGATGTTACCAATTATTGGGAAGAGACAGAATCAGTGCCTGAACCCGCAGCTCGTCAGAGAGAAAATGGACTTCACCTTTGAGTTGAGCAATCATATTCGACATCACTCTTAGATGTTGTTTGCCATTGTGGTCATGATGCTTTTTGTACGTGTCAAACTTGGTTGTCAGCTGACAAAGGTGAGTCACAGTTGTACCCCCATATGCCTCCCTTAAATGTGCCCACATGGCTTGAGCGGTAGGATACTGATCACATTCGTGGATGAAATCATCGGCAACTCAAATTACAATAATTTCACATGTAGTGGAATCTTTCTTTTTCCAAACATTGTAAGTTTCCAAATTCCTCATGTGTTGGGCAGTGTTACCCTCCTCTGGACAAACCATGACATGGTTAATGACTTCAAGAGCATCCTGTTCTTCCAGCACATACCACATCTTACGGCTCCAAATATCATAATTTTTACCGTTCAGTTTGTCACCCTTGTTTAAGTCAGCAATGATAGTTTTTGATGTCAAAGTCTTGTTGATGAAACAATAATGCAAGTCTATTTATTACTCATCATACTCGTATGTGATATACATACTTAGGCAAATCAATTAAATAAAATATTTATTTTACACTTAGCATAGAATCGAAAGGTTACTACGTTTTCATTCATCATATACAACTAAATATTCAACTAATATTTTATAAAGTCATTTCTCATAGTGTGTATCCTGTCAAGATTTTCAATATGATGTCATACTTGTTTTAGTTGCCACAGATTAAAAAAATAACATATAATCTTGCAAACAAATAACAAAGTTTTATAAATTAAACAAATTACAAATAGTTGTAGAGATAGTTCTCCCACTCAGCTTCAAATTTAAGAACATAAATCCAAAAAGGTTCACTTGGCCAAACCTCGTGATAAACTTCAATTAAATACTACCTAAAGGTTCTCCAAGTGAATCTACTAAAATTGCTAAGGCTTCCCAGTCAGATAGTTCAATTTCGTCAATAGCATCAATTAGTGCATCTCCGGTAAACTAATAATTTTCAATATGTTCAGCTAGTGAAGCCCTAAGCTCTCTAAATTTCTTTTCCCTTTCACTTCGTTCATCCCTTCGATCCCTTAACTGGTTTTGTCTCTCCCTTGGGACAATCCTGATGACTTCAGGCTCCGAGTCTGAATCATAATAAAAATAAGTTTTACGACGACGTACCCTTCTACGTTGTCCTCTTCCTTGACTTCGAGAACTCCCCCTTAGAGTAATTCGAACTTGTCTATGTTCAGCCATATCTGAAATAGGACCAAGAAAATAATAAGAATAACTACAACCATTCAATATGACAACATATATCACAATTACTTGTAAAAGGATATCAGTTGAGAGATTAAGATAAAATATATATTATTACTAAGATATGGTATGTTGTGTACCGAAAAACAATATACCTATATTGTCTCTGTTTCTGACACCAACCATTTATTTGATCATTACCATATTTCTGCCTATTTTGGCTTCAGAATTGACCCGGCGCAAAGGAGCAGTAATTTTACCAGCAAACATTGGGACCAAAAATTACCCTCAAACAGTAGTTATTTGACACCATTTGAAACAAAGTCACTTATTTGACCAACTGATATTACCTATTATAATTGTAAAACCATCTTGACGGATAAATTTTGTTCCATATGTGAAAATAACTCTATTTGAATATATAGTCCTAATCATGAACATGAAATGATTTTTGCAGGTCTATCCAAAATCTTGAACTGCTATATAGGTATCGTTGGACAACCAAGGAATGTGGAGTTTGAGGTCAGCAATGTGGGATAGGTAATATCTTGGACAACAAGTGTACGTCAGGGTCTATAACCCAACCCAAAGTCTAGCTAATGAATATTACATACCAACTAATGCTCTTCTCTGTGGCAAATCAATTTTTCGAAAACAATTAATTATACATTAGAGATCAAAGAAGCCAAATAACTTATCACAAAACAATTCACTGATTACGTTGGCAACAATTAGGAGAAGACAACCTGGCTTTGATGTCATTGTTGGAATAATAAGCACGGGGCGAAAACAACATTAGCGTACTTGTCAACGCAGCGGAAGAATTGTTGAACTCACCACTGAAACAATTTTCCCAAATCGAACTTTGAATCACTAGGAAACAATGTTAATCTTCCACCAATTAGATGTCCTTACTTGTGTGTGTTCTTCATTGGGAGAAGAAGAGGGTCGGAGAAAATGCTTGAGTTAGAGAAAAAATCTTACGGTACTTTTTTCTATATTATCTCCTTCAGATAAATAGGGAGAGCAATAGCGGTTAAGGAAGATAACCCACCATTCACCCACGTTCAGTTTAGTGGGTGTTTGTGCTCTAGTAGTAACTTCCCTTTAACCTCTCTCCCTTATCTCTCCTAACCGGGTCGGGTCAGCCCACATGGAGTGACCCATGACCCATAATCCAACAAGTTAGAATAAAAATGAAAGAAAATTCATACTTTATTAACATTAACACTTGAGAAACATATGAAATTCGACTATTCTATAACTAATAGTCTAAACCATATGGAATTCGACTATTTTGACAAGACGCCCCATAGTGTCTGGGACTATATTCTTTCTTCAATGTTTGGATTCAATGTTTTACCACTTGTCCGAATATATGTGGGAGTTGATCCGGGCCTGTAGACCTCTGGGTCAGCTACCGGTTCTGGTCCAGTCCGGTTCAGTGGGTCAAAATATAATAGCCCGGCCCAGGCCCCTTAAATTAATGGGTTGGTCCGGCTAGAATTTCTTGGGTTATGGGTTGGTTAAAGGGTCAATTTAATGGGATATGTGGGCCGGTTCGTGGGTCGAGCCAGCCCATTTGACAAGTCTACTTGAGACCGACTATTGTTTGTGAAGCTCACATTAGCAGAGTTACAAAGAGATGACACAAACATTAAACACACCCAGAAAAAAAAACACAAACCTGTTGAATTTACACCAAATATCAGCACTACCCCACGGTAGTCGGCAGGTTCAGTCACAAAGAGAGCTGCAACGTTGAGGTGTTGCATACAAACTGTAATAGAAGCTAATGTTTCGTCCAGTACTAAGGACGTAAGCTGTGAAGGCCAACTTTCAATACGTAAAAGTTAAAACATAATAAATACTATGCCTCAAGTCCAAACTATTCAGAGCAAAATGCAGAACTCTCAGTCTACCTATAAATTAGAACTGCCCCTATATCATAAAGCAATAGTTAGAACCCTGAAGATTAAATAGAGAATTAAACCAACTACATTAAAATCCATGCAGTATCTGGGACCAAATGAGAACATATCTTATCAGAGATTACACTTTGTGAACGAAACGGAGTCATGTTGCACAAGCAGTGTGCTGGGTGCCGAATAACTACATGTTGTTACCAGAAACTTGGTGATCCTCAATGCCAAGAGATAATACTGATGTACGATTAAATTGGTCCCCCGTCATAAAAACTGAAGGTGGTTACTGGTATCCTGGGCTCAAGCTTGATTCCAATATCTGATGTGTAAGTGCCACATCGTCTTTTGCAAAGGCTACATTTGTGCCCACTCTTTGTTTCTTCGATGACCTCTCGCCATTAGGGCTCTCCATTGGAGACGACTCTGGGCAATCAGAATCTGGAGTGAGAGGCTCATGCTGCAAGGAGAATGGTTCGTCCACAGAAAGGCTCTTGGTTGGGGCATGTGCTTTTACATGCTTCTCAACATTAGGGGATTCAGATGTTGGTGCAGGAGTCCCTGGATCACTCCTATTATCAGATTCTGGGCCATTGTCACCAGTTGGAGGAGCAGCGACCCCAGAACCAGGAACTTCTGAAAGAACTCCACTGAGCCGCTGTTGCTCTTCGATTATCTTCTTCAAATACTTCCCTTGGGCTTCTATTCTAAGGTGTAGCTGTTTCTGGACCTGTTAAGAAGCAGGAAAAAGGGGGCTGTTACCACTTTCACAAGCCTGAAACTTTTGCAGGACTTGATTAACAGTAGTCTGTCATGCAGGAAAGCATGCTTTCAAAACTCGGGGAAGTAAAGTAGAAACGGAATTACTTATACCAAGTGAATTTTGATTGATTTCACAAAGGCAGAACTAAGTTAGCCTATATCGTATGGCCACTTAGTTTGGTAGCCGTGAACTCGTGTCCATGAGCATGTCCTAACAATATGCTCAAAAATGGTCATAGATATGGGAATTTTGATCTTCTAATATAGAATAATGTCAACCTATTGCCCCCCCCCAAAAAAAAACCTTTCTACCACAATTTTTGTGTTATTCCTCGTGCTTATTGTTAGATAGTTATGGGTGAATAGTCCTAGTCTCATATGTAGTAGGAGTAGAATATGTCCTAGTCCCATATGTAGTAGGAGTAAAATATGTATTATATATAGAGGCCATTGTATCTTTATCAATAATATAATTTTCTCCCGTGCATTCTCACATGATCTCGTCGCTGTGCAATTTTCTGTCAACTTCGTTTTGTTCCCAAGGTTCATCATTGTTGCAGTGATACTGTGCATATACCAGTACCACCATCAGATCTAAAAACTTTGTGCGACCAAACCCCAAAAATTACGGTCCCATCAAAACAGAAAAGTCGGTCATCATGCCTCTTTCCGGTTGACGACTCAAGATTGATTTGTGTTATCTCCTCATCGGTAAGTGTTGTGCGAAAACCAACACTACCATATTGTTCGGAAACAGTCAATTACTCCAAAAAAAAAACCTCACGCGCTACCAGAACTAGGGTTCCGGCGAGCTACAGTAACTTTTCCAGCGCGTGTAAGCCAATCCAACCACTTTTTGACAAGACATCTTTAGGACAATTAACTAGTCCAATGGTTCCGGGCCTACCCATATAAACAACACCAAATTCTGACAACTTTTATTTTTTCCGGAGTGAACAGTGCATTTTCCCCGCATGAACAGTGATTTTGCTGCGTGAACAATAATTCCCAAAAAAGTTTCTGTTTTCTGGTAGTGTTTTAAAACATATTTTGTAGTGTGGAATTCGGCTTAGTCTCACTATTTTCAAAATTTTCTGGCAGTCTAGTGGCCTTGTATGTCGAATGATCAACTTGCATATATTTTCATCAAATCCCCTCACTGGTCTTCGTATTAGTTACGTATGTAACAAGCTCCGTACATATGATTTGTATGCACCGACTTAAGGGAGAGTGTTAGATAGCTATGTGTAAATAATCCTAGTCCCATATATGGAAGGAGTAGAACATGTCCCATATATAGTAGGAGTAGAATATGAATTATATATAGAGGTCATTGTATCTTTATTAATAATATAATTTTCTCCCGTGCATTCTCACACTCACAATAGCTTTTAACCCTTGACATAACAGAAGGGTTAGTACCTCCACCACTAGAAAACAAAGTAAAGCTGGTATATTTTCGGTACATTATACCATTTCATATACAATGCAAAGATTAGTGCATATCACCCTTGTACGGTTGCTCCCTCTCATGACTCGCATGGATATAAGCCCACATTGTTTTTTAATAGGTTGGATATAAACCCAGATTTTTAAGAGACTCAACATACTCAGATACATTTCAATTTTCTTGAGACAAGGTAAGCAAATGAGCAAAAGATATTCTTGCAGTTCACTTTGAAGCGGCATATTGAAAACAAAAGGTTACAGCAAAAATTATGAAGCCAATGGTTAGCATTTGCTTATTATTTTGCTTAGGAAAAGAGAAAGAACACTCCTGCTACTGAAGCAGCAAAAATAGGTTCTTCTCCACATTCCTTTACCTGTCAATAAAATGCTCCCTAAGGACTATATCCATACCAATTATACAAAAGCATTAAAAGAGCATACCTCCAGTTGCTCGTGCAGTCGCTTTTGCACCTCCATCTGCAGCTTTAGAGCCGTAGTGATTTCCACTCCTCTGTTAAGAAGTAATTCTCTCTCGGGTCAAATATTTACGATCCTTAAATATGCAAACCACTTAGGTTTTTGAGAAAAAACAAGGACTGACTATGTGGTCATTTTAGAATACAAGACTACTGTAGATATATTCCAAGTTCATGCATTCAGAAAAGATCTACATAAGCAACAAGGGAAAATCTACTCACGATGAACCATCCAAACTTGATAGCATATCCCTCGATTCTTTCTTATCAGGGTTTTTCCCTTGCAATAACAATACAAAAGCACATTAGTGTGTTGGCATAACTGGAGTAGAACCAACTTCATCATCACATTCTCAATTAATCAAGTTAGGTTCAAAATATAAGGAGGACACAACCATGAAGATTTTGAATTCTATCACAACGTACCATCAAATGAGGAATCTGGAAGATATTTAGCAAGTCGATATTTCTGAGCCAACAGAAAAATAAACGAAAATCAGTTACCATAAAAGAATAATTCAAGCACACATCTCCGAAGGATAAGTTGTACAAATAAAATATGGTGAATGATACCTGTAAATGGCTTTTTACATGGTAAATGGTTAGGCCTTGTACACCCATGACTCTAAGAACGCCTTTCGGTGTAGCTCCTGAACCAGAGAAAAGAATCTCAGAAGAGTATAATAAATCAGTAAACACAAGGATACTGGATACTTCAGTTCACACCTCAAAGAATTATTACTCCTTCCGTCCTTTAATGTAACATCTTTTGACTTGCATGGAGGATAAGGTAGGTGGACTTAGTAGTAGTTTACAATGAAATAAATGTTATGTAAGAGTGGAAAAATTAGTTTGAAAGAGAAATAGTCGCATTAAAGCTTAATATTGATTTACTTCAGTAAATATGAAATTTTAGAAGCTTGAAGTAGTTAAGAAGTAATACTTTTAGTTAAATTATCAGACATTTTGGGACATTCAAAATTGAAAAAGTGTAGTATTAATTAGGAAGGTGTATTAGTTGCCAAATCTAGATAATTTAATGATTATCTGATGGAATCAGTGTTATCAAAGGTGCGCTTAAAGAGCCCTTAAGCCCTAAAATGAGGCTCAAATCATGTTGAGCGCTTCCTTCACTTAACGGGCGGTTCAGTATTGTCATCAAGGCTCTAAGGCATACTTTTCCTTGCCAAGAATTGTAATCCTGAAGATGTGGAACTAAACAATTGATATTCCACTTTATCGTAAGTTCTCTTCGATTTCTTTGTCAATATATTCGGTATTCATACTTATAGATATTAATCTTGGACTACACATACATAGTTGTACTTTTTCTCTATTTGCGTCTTTCTTTTTTAAAGCCCATGCCAGTGTTTGGAAAAGCGATCGCTTCGTCGCTTTAAGCGCGAAGCGATGATCCCTTTTTACTGCTTGAGGCGATGCGATCGTGTGAAGCGCACGCTTCAGTGAAAAAAGCGACGAAGGACGAGGCGACGAAGCGAGTGAAGCGATCGCTTCTTTTAAAAAATTGCAGCTGGACCCTTTTTTTCCTTTTTGAAAAGATTGGGTCTGTTTGTAAATTATACAAAACAGACACCTAACCTCGCTTCTGTAATTACTTGACAAAACAGAGACCTCTTCTCTCTACTTCATCGACAAAACTAGGTTTCCAGGTAAGTTTCTTCTCCTTTCTTCTTCTCATTTTTTTCTTTCTTCTTTCTTTCTTTCTTCTTTCTGTCTTCTTCTTGTTCCCTTCCATATTCTGCTCTTTATTTCTTTCTTTTTCCTTCTTTCTTCCTTCTTCTCCTTCTCTTCTTTGTTTCACTTTTTCTCCTCCAGTGTCTGCACAGCTAGGCGTTGGCTTTCTTTTTTCCCTCACTTTTATTCTTCTTAATTTTAATATGTATTTTAGTTTATAAAATTACTTATTAAATATATGAGTTATATCTTTCAGTTTATTTGATTTTTTAATGTGTATTTAATTTTAAAAAATTAATTATTATATGTATATATATATATATATATATATTAGTTTATTTGATTTTTTTAATGTGTATTTCAGTTTGTAAATTAATTATTATATATATTATATGTATTTTCACAATTGCGCTTCACTTCAATGAAGCGTGCGCTTCGCTTTTGAAGCGAGGCGAGCCCCTGTCGCTTTTTTGCGCTTCGTGCTCTCAAAAACACTGCCCCACGCTTTATTTGCACTTTTCACTTAAAGCCCCAACAAAACTTAGAGTTTTTTTATGCTTTTCATCTTTGATAACATTGGATGGAATATCATAGATCATAGAAATATACTAAATGAAACTTACGGCACCTTGCAGGTTTACCAAAGTACAGTTACATATCTCCAATCAAAGAATTTAATAAAACTGTATTTTCTTTTTTCCCTGATATGTGGCATAAAGCTAAGGTTGGAACAATTATATAGAAAAATAACCAACACTGGGATCAAGTGAAAGTTGGCCGCCCAATTTTTGCGGCATGATTGCATTTACGTGGTCATCTACGCTCGGTTATTTATGACATTTGTGTGCTTGCATGCACGTGGGGGGTGCGGGGGGTTGGGGGTGGGGGGTGGGGGGCAAAGAGACTGGCCAAAGTGGAAGTCCAAAAACTTACTATCTGGGCCACCAAGTTGTGCGACAGCATCAACAAATCGTTCATGAAGCTCATTGGTCCAACGCAGACGTTGCTTTGAAGCAAGACTAGGATTGTTGACGGTATTGCCTCCACTGGTCGGATCCATTGAGCCATCATCACAGTCTAATGACTGAATATGCACTGCTGCATTGTTGTGGGCTAAGCTTGAACCTGGAACGCTTTTGGGCTGATACATATCATTTATCTACATAAAATAATGAAGCAATCATAAAACAAAAGACTTAAAAAGTATTACAAGAGGATTTAAAAAATCAGCAAAACAAAAATAGAGCATTACTTTCTGAAATATAATACACATAAAAGGAAAATGATTTGTCCTCTTTATATTGCTCCAGTTTTCCCTGATTCCATGTAATAAACATTGTCACCGCATACCTTTTGTTACGTTTATAGCAATTCCCAGACCAACTAATCCTCCTACACCGTAGATAACTTGTCATTTATTGAAATTGTCTTAACCATCAAAGTATTCAACTTTACAGGGGTGGACCCACATGGATCAATGCAGTTGCTCCAGCACCCATTGTTTTTGACTCAGGATCTATTAGTTGCTAGAGGCAAAGGGAGCACCCAAGTCAGTGCGTACATTGGTTAATAAGCCGGATGAAGCAGCTCTGTAATCCCTTGGGTGCAGGATTAAATCTCCTCTCAAGCAATTTGTCTTTTTCAACCGATGCGTTTTATTTCCCTTTCTTTTTACTTTATTGCTTCCCTTTTTAATTTCTCATTTCCATTTTCACTTTCTTCCCCAATTTCTAGTCCCACTCCTCCCCACAAAAAAAGGTTTTATTTTTGTTCCTTTTGTCATTTCTCTTACTTCATTTGCTTTTCCTTTTCACTTTCTTTCCCACCCAAACCCCATCTTCCCGAAACCTATGAAACTCCCTGTTCCTCAAATCTAGAACAAAACTCCTATTCCCTCATCTGTTACAGCTCCATTTTTCCAGATGAAACTTCACCGATCTTCTTCTCTCTCTCACTGGTCACAGCACTTCGACTTTTTTCTATTAGACTTTTGAGACCGAGAGACCAATCAAATATAGTTTAAAACCCCTTTTTTTTTCGCGCGTATGTGTGTAAATATAGAAACTTTCAATGTATGTTTATTCTAAAACTATTACTTCAGCAGTGACTTCTGATTTTTCCGAACTAGTTGAGGTTGCCTATCTGAAGCCATATTCAATCTACTCTACATATCTATGTCATTCCAATACTGGATTTTCAATCTAAAGATTATCTAAACTCACAACCCCACAGGTTTCAAAATGAGCAAAACTTATATATTAGGACTAGTGATTTAACCAGTTGGTGAAGTTACCCCTGGTATTACATTTTGCATTTCAGCTAAAGACCAATTTAAGCTGATCAGCCTTTGGCCTACTTTTAAATTGAGTATTGGAATAAATTTTGAGGATTCATATATTGAACACCATCTCGTTTGAGATTGAAGCATAGTTGTTGTTGCAGTAATATTGGAGTATACAATAACACATCCCCAAATTTCCATATGTTACAAATTCATAAATAACAACCCACCCTTGTACTTTGACCAACTGTTTAACACTCCATTTCAGCTCATTACTCTAAAGCTTTGACAAAAGTAGTCAACTCAAGCCAACTACCATAACCCTAAATTACATCTCTAAAACCCCACATAATTCATAGAAATAAAACATAAAAATTCACTCTTTAAACTTCTCCACTACACAACAGACCATAAAATCATAAAATTGACCCGACAAGAAGAAAAAAAACACAATTTTCAGAAAATTGAAAAACACTACAACGATCTCACCGAAGAAGACCAAATTGTTAAGAGATCAGCATCTTACAGTGAATAGCACTACTCCTTTTCGCGATGCGATCTTCGAAATCCTCACTAGAGCAGTACGAAGTGATATTTTTGAATTTCTTAAACTTTATTGAGGAAAAAATATATCAGGGAAAAACTAGGGGGGGGGGTTGTTCTAAGTAAATAACTTAAAACTGACCGCGGGCAGGCTCAGCGGACCCCAGAGACTGCCCCAGATGAGAAAGACATTGTTGTTTAATTAGTCTCGCCGGCCCGGAATCTACTTGGTAATATTCCGGCACATTGTAGTTATTAAGACATTTTGATATGTCCTTGTTTTACAATTTGGTTTTTTTCTTATTTGATTGGTATTGGCTCTTTGGACCATCTCCTCTCTCCAATGCTTTCATTTCGTTTTCAAACTTTTGTTTTTTCGCTTATTTTTTAAAGATATTTTGATAATGAGTATTGAGTAGTACTACTTTCCCTTCTCATTGGCAGTTTTATATTTGGAAATACATGCCACACTGGTGTGGCAGCGTTCTCGACAGAACCTTACTCGTATTATCAAGAAGATCTCTTTAGTAGGATATATGTAATACATCCGTAATGGCATGTTACACTTCTTTAGCCATCTCCAACCTTACCCCCATTTTGATAGAGCCAAGTCCCTATTTTAAGGAAGACATTTTCTTTCTTCCTCACATATGTCAAAAATGATAACGTATTAGCATCTCACGTTGTTATTGTTTTTATCCAATATAATATGCTGCAGAAATGAAAGTTCAAGAAAGACAAGCTGTTTTCTATCTATAAAATAAGAGCTTCGGCTCTCATTTTTAACACTAACAAAAAAAGAGAAAAAAGAGTAAGGTTTCACTAATATGGTATAAGAAAATAGTCTGTAAAAAAAATAGAGAGTGAGCGATATTGTAGTGAGGTGAGAATATCAAAAGAGGGTTATTTCTTTTGAGTGTTTTAGTGGTCTGTAGAGTATTTTACTCGGACCTACAAAGAGTAAAATTCCTTATTATAGTGATATCAGTTGCTCCTCTCAGGGTCGTGGTTTTTTCCCTTATTCAGAAGGGTTTTCCACGTAAAAATCTTGGTAACATTGTTACTCTTTTATTCTTGTTAATTACCGTATCTTGGTGCTGCATTATTATTCCGCTTTTATTACCATGAATATTATTTTGGTAAAGATTTATTCCCAACAACTGGTATCAGAGCACAGGTTTTGCTCGTTCACTAAAATAATATTCACAGTCAGTAGTACTATACTCGGTGAAAGATAAAAATATCCGGAGTAAAGTACGAGGTAGCTAAATTCAACGGAGATAACGGTTTCTCAACATGGCAAAGAAGGATGAGGGATCTACTCATCCAACAAGGATTACACAAGGTAATATATGGTGATGCCAAAAAGCCTGATACCATAAAAATTGAGGATTGGTCTGACTTGGATGAAAGAGCTACTAGTGCAATCAGGTTGCTTATCGGATGATGTGGTAAATAACATTATTAATGAAGTCACTGCACGTGAAATTTGGACAAGGTTGGAAAGCATATACATGTCCAAAATGCTGACAAATAAATTGTACCTGAAGAAGCAGTTATACGCCTACACATGGGTGAACGTATGAATTTTTTATCACATTTAAAAGTGCTTAACTGACTAATCACACAGCTTGCCAACCTCGGAGTAAAAATCGAGGAAGAAGATAAAGCCATCTTGCTATTGAACTCGTTTTCATCTTCGTACGATAATTTGGAAACAACCATCATGCACGGTAAGACTACTATTGAGTTGAAAGATGTCACACCAGCTCTTTTACTCAATGAGAAGATGAGAAAGAAGCTTGAAAATCAAGGACAAGCTCTCATCACACAAGGTAGAGGCAGGAGTTATCAAAAGAGTTCGAGCAACTATGGTAGATCCGGAGCTCATGGAAAGTCAAAAAACCGATCCAAATCAAAAGCGAGAAATTGCTACAACTGTGATCAACCAGGTCAGTTCAAAAGAGAATGCCCAAATCCAAGAAAGGGCAAAGATGAAACCAGTGGCCGGAAGAATAACGACAACACAGCTGCCATGATGCAAAATAATGATAATGTTGTCCTCTTTATAAATGAGGAAGAGAAATGCATGCACATGTCAGGTCCAGAGCCGGAATAGGTGGTTGATACAACGGCATCTTACCATGCCACACCCGTAAGAGATCATTTTTGCAGATATGTAGCAGGTGATTTCGGCATAGTGAGAATGAGTAACACAAGTTACACAAGATTGCGGGGATTGGTGACATTTGTATCAGGACAAATGTCGGATGCACATTGGTTCTAAAGTATGTGCGGCATGTACTTGATTTGCGGATGAACTTGATCTTAGGAATTGTTTTGGACCGAGATGGATGCGAGAACTATTTTGCAAATCAAAATGGAGACTCACTAAGGGATCATTGGTGATTAAAAAAGGAGTTGCTCGTGGCACGTTATAAAGGACAAATGCATAAATATTCCAAGGTGAATTGAATGCGGTAGAAGATGAGATTTCTGCAGATTTGTGGCACAAAAGAATGGGTCATATGAGCGAGAAGGGATTGCAGATTCTTGCCAAGAAATCACTTATTTTTTATGCCAAAGGTACAAAAATAAAACCATGTGACTGCTGTTTACTTGGTAAGCAGCATAGAGTCTCATTTCAGACATCGTCTGAAAGAAAATTGAATATACTTGATTTAGTATGTTCTGATGTTTGTGGCCTAATGGAAATTGAATCGATTGGCGGTGATAAATATTTTGTTACTTTTATTGATGATGCTTCACGAAAATTATGGGTTTATATTTTGAAAACCAAAGATCAGGTGTTTCAAGTTTTTCAGAAGTTTCATGCTCTAGTAGAAATGGAGACAGGTCAAAAGCTAAAGCGTCTCCGAAGTGACAATGGAGGTGAGTACACTTCTAGGGAATTTGAAGAGTACTGTTCAAGTCATGAGATTAGACATGAAAAAATAGTTCCTGTAACACCACAGCACAATGGCGTAGCTGAGAGGATGAACCGCACCATTGTGGAGAAGGTGAGAAGCATGCTCAGAATGGCTAAACTGCCTAAGTCATTATGGGGTGAAGCAGTTCAGACAGCATGTCACCTGATCAATAGGAGTCCATCAGTTCCATTGGTGTTTGACATCCCAGAGAGAGTTTGGACCAATAAGGAGGTGTCCTACTCACATCTGAAGGTGTTCGGTTGCAGAGCTTTTGCACATGTACCAAAAGAGCAGAGAACAAAGCTGGATGATAAATCTGTTCCCTACATATTTATCGGATATGGAGATGAAGAGTTCGGGTACAGATTGTGGGATCCTGTAAAGAAGAAGGTCATCAGAAGTAGAGATGTAGTATTCCGAGAAAGTGAAGTTGGAACTGCTGCTGATATGTCAGAAAAGGCGAAGAATGATATAATTCCTAACCTTGTTACTATTCCTTCTACATCTAACAATCCCACAAGTGCAGAAAGTATGACCGACGAGGTTGCCGAGCAGGGGGGAAACCTGGTGAGGTTATTGAGAAGGGGGAGCAACTTGATGAAGGTGTCGAGGAAGTGGAGCACCCCACTCAGGAAGAAGAACAACCTCAACCTCTAAGGAGATCACAGAGGTCAAGGGTAGAGTCATGCAGATACCTTTCCACAGAATATGTCCTCATTAGTGATGAGGAGGAGCATAAAGTCTTAAGGAGGTACTGTCCTATCCAGAAAAGCCAGTGGATGAAAGCTATGCAAGAAGAGATAGAAACTCTACAGAAAAATGGCACGTACAAGCTGGTTGAACTTCCAAAGGATAAAAGACCACTCAAATGCAAATGGGTCTTTAAACTCAAGAAACATGGAAATGGAAAGCTGGTCAGATAAAAAGCTCGATTGGTGGTTAAAGGCTTCGAACAGAAGAAAGGTATTGATTTTGACTAAATTTTATCACTTGTTGTCAAAATAACTTCTATTCGAACAATTTTGAGTTTAGCAGCTAGCCTAGATCTTGAAGTGGAGCAGTTAGATTTGAAAACTACATTTCTTCATGAAAATTTAGAAGAGGAGATTTATATGGAACAACCAGAAGGATTTGAAGTAGCTGGAAAGAAACACATGATGTGCAAATTGAATAAGAGTCTCTATGGTTTAAAGCAGGCACCAAGACAGTGGTACATGAAGATAGACTCATTCATGAAAAGTCAAACATACCTAAAGACCTATTCTGATCCATGTGTATACTTCAAAATATTTTCTAAGAATAATTTTATTATATTGTTGTTGTATGTGGATAACATATTAATTGTAAGAAAAGACAAGGGGCTGATAGCAAAGTTGAAGGGAGATCTTTCCAAGTCATTTGATATGAAAGACTTGGGCCCAGAACAACATATTCTAGGGATGAAAATAGCTCGAGAGATAACAAGTAGAAAGTTGTGGCTATCTCAGGAAAAGTACATTGAACGTGTACTAGAACACTTCAACATGAAGAACGCTAAGCCCGTCAGCACACCTCTTGCTAGTCATCTAAAGTTAAGCAAAAGGATGTGTCCTACAACAGAGGAGAAGAAATGGAACATGGCTAGAGTTCCTTATTCTTTAGCAGTTGGAAGCTTGATGTATGCGATGGTATGTACTAGACCTGATTATTGCTCATGCAAATGGTGTTGTCAGCAGGTTTCTTGAAAATCCTAGAAAGGAACATTGGGAAGCAGTTAAGTGGATACTCATATACTTGAGAGGTACCACGGGAGATTGTTTGTGCTTTGGAGGATCTGATCCAATCTTGAAGGGCTATACAGATGCTGATATGGCAGGTGACATTAACAATAGAAAATCCACTACTGGATATTTGTTTACATTTTCAGGGGGAGCTATATCATGGCAGTCTAAGTTGCAGAAGTGTGTTGCACTTCCAACAACTGAAGTAGAGTACGTTGCCGCTACAGAAACTGGCAAGGATATGATATGGCTCAACAGGTTCCTTCAAGTGCTTGGATTGCATCAGAAGGAGTATGTCGTCTATTGTGACACTCAATAGAACTTAGCAAGAACTCTATGTACCATGCAAGGACCAAACATATAGATGTGAGATATTATTGGATTCGCGAACAGGAGAATGAATCTTTACAGTTCAAAAAGATTCATACAAGTGAGAATCCTTCGGATATGCTGACAAAAGTAGTACCAAGAGACAAGTTTGAGCTATGAAAAGAACTTGTCCGCATACATTCAAATTAGAAACTACGGTGTTATCCTCTACATGTGAATGAAAATGGAGGGGGAGATTGGTGGGGTCTAGCCCCTATTTCAAGGAAGACAATTTATTCCTTCCTCACTTTTGTCATAGATGACAACTTATTAGCAGCCCACGTTGTTGTTGTTTTTGTCCAAAATGACATGCTGTAGAAATGAAAGTTCAAGAAAGGCAAGTTGTTTTCTACCTATAAAATGAGAGCTTCGGCTCTCATTTTTAACACCAACAAAAAGAGAGAAAAAAGACTAAGGTTTCACAGACAGGATATAAGAAAATAGTCTGTGAAGAAAATAGAGAGTGAGCGATATTGTAGTGAGGTGGGAATATCATAAGAGTGTTATTTATTTTGAGTACTGTATTGGCCTTTGGAGTATTTTACTCGGACCTACAAAGTATAAAATTCCTTACTGTAGTGATATCAGTTACTCCTTTCAAGGCCGTGGTTTTTTCCCTTGTTTAGAAGTGTTTTCCACGTAAAAATCTTGGTATTATTGTTACTTTTTTATTCTTGTTAATTACCGTATCTCGGTGCTACATTATTATTCTTCTTTTATTACCGTGAATATTATTTTAGTAGGGGATTTATTCCCAACACATTTCTTAGTGGAAGTAATTTTTGGGGGTAATTTAGCTCCAACCCTCCTTTATTTTTGTCTCTAAAATAGGAATGAATAGTGTCCCCTTAAATATGGGGTACACTATTCATATTTCCAATTACTATTCATCACTTTTTGTTTTTATTATTTTGTTATTTAATTTTTCAATTTATCTCTTTATATATACCTAATTATGTTTATGTAATGTCTTTATATATTAATTTACATCTTAACTTTGGTGTATAATTTTGATAAATTAATTTCGCGCGTCTATTATTTTTATGTAAAATTATAAGTTAATTTTATTAGAAGTTATAATTGTAAAAAATATATATAATTATATCAAAAAATAACTGGTGCAAATATAAAATATTAGATGTTGTTAAGATTGAAAGGTGCAAATATAAAATATTAGATGTTGCTAAAATTAAAAAGTGGAAATTGAAAATACATTAAAATTTGAAATACATGAAATTGAAAATACATTAAATTAAAATACATAAAAATTGAAACTACGTTAAATAGCATAATATATTAGTAGGGAGCTATGTCACTTCCAGATACACCAAAATCATTACAATATTGACTGAATGGGTTTAAAGATTATTGTGGTTGTGACTGTGGATATTCTTGACTCCTTTTATACATTATTCGTTGTTGTTCTTGTCGCAATAAATTCACGACGAGTATTTAGAATGAATTTGATCGTTATGTAATATGTATTTAATTAATCTTGTATCGCAGTGATTTCACTTTTATTTGAATTATTAGTTCTATAATAATTGCTTACAAAAATAGGGGAATAGTTGGAGTAAGTTGTCCCCAAAATGGGGAAATCTCTATTTTGGGGACCAACAATTGGGTAAAGGTTGGAGATGTCTAGTTCCAGCTAGGTGTAACAATTTAAGTCCAGACCTGTTTGACCCATCCAAGGTCTTGCTGGTCATTGACCTGCCTATTTATTGAACTCAATCCATCTTGACCCAACTCATTTCAGTTCATTGAAGTTGGGATGATTTTTAATCCAAATTAATCCATTAATAATTTTGCTAAAATATTTTTAAAATAACTTTTTTCGTTTTATGTATATACGATCGTCACAAAAGGAAAAAAAATATTTGATAATTAAATAGCTTATAATAAAATAATACATATTAATAAAAGTTTAGTAAAAGTTGGGCTATGACCTAAATTTTAGCCTAACGTGATCCAGTCTATCTCAGCCCAAGTTACTATCGGAAAAATTATTGACCCACTCATTTATTGACTCAACTTATTTTGACTTGCCCAAAATAAGTTCAACTTACCCATTCGACGCCATTAGTTCCATCTTAGAAGAAGGAGCACCTTATCCACCCTTGCTTAACTAATAGGTTGCCGCTCATGCCCTTTTTGATTTGATTCACTAGGGCTCTAGATAAGGTCCTTACTTAAAAAAGGCTTCAACCCCCATTGATCTACTATCTCCCTGGATGCTATATTATCCAAACTCCACGCGTAATGTTTACATTAGATAAAAAATAGTATTAGAAGGTGTATGGGTCAAAATATGGCCCCGAGATAATTAACAAGATTCATTGTATCCTAAACTAATTCGTAATTAATAAGCGTTATGACCACTTATTAATCATGATTCCTGATCATCAACTGACTCAATTATTAAGGCTATGGCCTATCCGCCATCGCAAAGACAGAACCTCAGCATAGTTATGTCCGTCATTGCCAGCTCACACATCTTACATCTATGAATACTAAGAGAAGGAACCCTGGAAGGGAGCTGCTTCTTCTTCATCATTATTCTCAAAAAAGAGAGAACATGATTGCCAACCAGCACGTCACCTTCGAAACGGTTATAACGATCCGAGAACGTTTCAAGATGTCCTGCGTATCTCCAAAATTTTGGACGTCGCCGAAACGCATGCCAAGGAGGCCCATACCCCTTGGCCACGATAATTAAATAACATCAACACCATGTAAGGGTAAAGGTCGTCGACAAAGTAATCATGCTATTCCCAAAGAATAAAAGGATGCGGCCACCCCTACAGTATAAGCGGTTACAACCACCCCCAATATGCACAAGCGGCTATGGCCATTCCTAACGCATACACGGCTACGGCCCTCTCCCAAGAATAGACATTTAAGACCTTCGGCAACATGCAACCAAGGTCACCGACTCGACCCCATTGTGGCTAATGTCGTTCACGATTACTAAGGCTATGGTCATCTCCAATATATAAACGGCTAAGGTCGTCCACAGCATCAAGGCTAACGTCATCTTCAATATATAAATGGCTAAGGCCATCCACAGCATTAAGCTAAGGCCGTCTCCAGTGTATAAACGGCTAAGACTGTCCACAGTCATAAGGCTACGGCCATCTCCAACGAATAAATGGCTATGACCATCCCCAATATGTATGCAAAGTGACTCGACTAAGGTCGAAACCACCCACTTGGCTCATCAACACAAAATGGATAAGGTCATCAATTTCAACGGCATAATCTCCCACATGAAAATGGCTATAGCCATTATTGACCTCGATCGAAATCGCATCTGGAGAAGTCCGCTCATCGAGACCGGTCAAATCACGACCTCAATAAGCGGAGGGAGTAACTGTATGGGTCAAAATATGACCCCGAGATAATTAACAAGATTAAATGTATCCTAAACTAATTCGTAATTAATAAGCGGTATGACCACTTATTAATCATGATACCCCATCATCAGCTGACTCGATTATTAAGGCTACGACCTATCCGCCATCGCAAATATGAAATCTTAGCATAGGTACGACCGTCATTGCCAGCTCACACATCTTACATCTATAAATACTGAGAGAAGGAACCCTAGAAGGGGGGTTGCTTCTTCTTCATCACTATTCTCAAGAAAAGAGAGAATATGATTGTAAAGCTCTGAACCTCTCCATGGAAAGGTAGACCAAATAAATACTATCAATAAAAGATCTTTATACATCTCTTTCTAACAAACAACACTTGTCTCCTATATCTTTCATTTGCTCCTTCACTTATTACGATCTGCTATGATTTGCCCTCGATTTATATTTATTGTTTTATGCTTGCAAAGTATGTGATAACTTTGAGCTAAATAGAAGGTGCATAATAAATTAAGAAAAATAATTATCATACATTTACTAGTTTTCTATAAACGCTTGATGTATAAATACTTTTGCTTTCATTTTTAGTCTTATGAGGTACAAACAAAGACATGCTGATACGATGCTATAAAAAATGGTAAATTTTTTTTTAATTCATTAAAGCTGGTATCTAGGTAACTCTACTCAACTTTATTTGATTGAGCGGGAGAACCAAATCGTTTTATTTGGAAGTTAATGAAACATCTAATTTAAAACTGATGATTCAGTATCGATCTTACAATAGTGCTGTGATATATAATCTATTTTTCCAATAGTTTAATTAATTTATGCACTTCAAATCCAATTCATTGCATCTCTTTTCCATCTATAAATTATTGTCTTTCATATGCCTTGAGCTGCACTCTAAATCTTCAACTATTATTTATATTCTCTCACCTTAAGCAGGTGTTTGAAGTTTCAAGGAGGGCTATTCATTTGAATGGGATATTCAAAATTCAAAGCGATTCATTAAATTTTAGATTTTGAATTTTGGATATTTAGATCAGATTTCAGATTATGTTTATTGAAATTTTGGATATTTTGATCGGATTTAAATCGGTATAATTTTAACCCGATCCGACCCAAAACTCGAAATTATTAAGTCATGTCTAAATACTAAGCTTTAATTTCGGATAGTTAATACCTCTTTTACATCTTCCTTTAAGCTATTACATTTAAAATTACTGGGTTTAGCAATATTGATACCATAGTACCATCATAATTGCAGAAACATGATTTTTCTCGTTGTATTACCTCTTTTACAAAGGAAATATGCGTATGAGTTTGCAACTTGAGACATGTTTGGCTCAAAAGTTATTGGTATACTTTGCAAGCTTAGAAACAATCAAAAATAAATGAGGGTAAATCGTAATCAAATATAATATGACCTTGAGATTATATGGACGATATTGTAGTTATAGATCTCGGAGATAAAAAAGAAAATGTTAGCTTAAGAGAGAAGCAATTGATAAAGATAGAGAGAGATAGAGAGTGAGAGAGAGAGAGAGAGAGAGAGAGAGAGAGAGAGAGAAGTATTATTAATTATAACACTTATGCCTATTACAATGTGAAGGTCTCCTTTATATAGTAGGAGACTTTCCTTGAAATAATCAAAGGAAAAGTACAACAGTAGGTGGCTTTTTCTTAGTGAAGAAATTAGGTTCTCGACGACGTCGCCTTCATTCTCATGCTCGGGCCTTGCCCTCACTCTGGCCGATGCCTACTCAGTGGGCGTACCCGTTGGCGTAGGGACGTTGAGGGCCAAATTTGACCCTATAAAGTTAGTCCCTCCATTCGTTGGGAATGTGCCCAATGGGTGTCTTCAATGGACGGAATTGCGAACCTCGTCTTTTGGAGAATTTGACCTCGTGCTCAGGTGGCAACAGGAACGATGTGATTTGCCCAACGTTGTTGATCAGTTGACGTGTGATTTACTTTTTAGGATGACATCATCGCCTGCATGCGTCATTATTACTTTTGTTCTGAAGATGGTTCAGGAGGTGATATGATGTTTTGGTTTCCCGCGCCCATTTTGATCATACCTTTTCGATTTCTACATAACTTTACCCTATAAATAAGGGAAAGGTTCAAACTAATTCATCTTTCGAACCTTTGGAGAGTATTTTCTTATTCCCTTTTCTACCTTACTTTCTTGCAATTGTTATCTCATATGAGATCTTCTCCGTTTCTGTGCAGCTATATTTCCCGTCACAGTTATTTTAAAACAAGTTCACATGGCGAAACGCCAAAGCAAAAAGACCAAACATACTGCTCCATCTAGGGTTCCGCCTTCTTCAGGCGGTGAACCGAAAGAGGTGGAAAAGTACCTTGTTCCTCTTTTAATAGATAACGTGCTCCCGAAAAAGATGCACATTTGAAATGATTTTAAGACGAAAAGCTCATTTATTCCCTGGGAGCACAGTGCACTGCTGCGATCCCACTTAGACACCGTTCGATCAACGTAAAACATTCTTAACCATGTAGAAATGGTTCCGGTTGAGATGGACTATGCTAATATGCATAGGCCTAGGTTCTGTACATTTTATGAGTACCCGTTTAGGATCGGGTACAACCTACCGTTGAACCCTTTAGCATAGGAGCTCTACCACTTCTACATGGTTTGCATGGCTGAACTCATACCATATACGTTAAAGGTGTGTAGAATCTTTACCACGTACTCATCCAAGGCGGGGAGCAAGGTCTCGGTTCACCATCTTCTGCAGATGTTCAGCCAAGTTACTTGAGGGGTACCATGCTTCATTTGAAGAGTCGCAGTACAAAGAGCTTTGTAGTGAAGTCTGATGATAAAACCAATTGCGACTTCTGGAAAAGATACTTCTACATCAGGACGGAGCACCTGGTGCTTGATCCTAAAGGGTTCCTATAGAGGTGGAACTCAGAATGTAAGTATCCTTGTGTGGATTTGGTGATGATTTTGGGTCCTGACTCTTCAGCCGTTGTGATTTCCTTTTCTCTTTTTTGTAGTTGCGGCTTGTCCACCCCGATTCATTTAAAATATTAGATCATGGGTGGAGAGGTTGATACCTTATGCAAAGCAATACCACACTTGGCCCGCATTCCGCAACCAGTACGGCCCGCCAGGTGTTTTTTTATTTTGGCTTCGGTTTCGAAGGCCCCTTGAATTTTCGATACCTAACTCATCTGTGATGGCAGGTCGGGTTGTCTTGAGAAAGAAGAAGGCCGTATTTGCCCCATCTAGGGAAAAGGTTGACTCTGCTAAGGAAGTCATATCCCGTGGCTCGCCCACTAGCAGCGCCTCTACGGGTTCTCAGCGGGGGACTGTGCCAGTCGCGACATTCAAGTTGCCGCTTGAGGCTGTGCCTCTGATGGAGCCTGAGACTGTGCCCGCTGATGAAGTGGTTCCTTCAGAGCCATCCCTAAAGCCTGTGGAGAAGGCTTCTGAAGGTGAATAGCCGCTAGAGAGGAAGAGGCAGCGGCTGATCACTGGAAAGGGGATTGCGACTAAAGAGGTGAGGACTAGCAAGCCCCATCAAGAGCTAAGGCCTGTTTTCATGGCCGAGGCCATCCACTCAAGGAGGTTGGCTCCTTGAAGGAGAACTGCCACTGCACCAGCTCGACCCGCATTCTAGAGGGAGGTTCACCATCCACAGTTGGAGAAGCGGGCATTGAGGTTGAGAGGACAAGCCCTGAGGCTGCCGTTAGAGATGTGGACAAGGTGGTCAGGGCTTCTGCCCGTGTGGGGTTGATGGCTGGTAGGTCCAACTGCCGAATCATGATACAACTTGTTACAAAATAGTGAGCAAGACGCAATAGAAATGACCCTGTTATGCACGGCTGTGGAGCATAAAATGTTGAAAGGTGTTAGTAACAGGGACCTGTCTAGGAGGGTCGCTGGTGCAACTGTACATGTAGTTTTCAGTTTTTCTTTTATGGGTGAAGACGACTTTGGTACGTATTGATTCGTATTTCCTCTTTTCCTTTCCTTTTTAAACTCTCATTTTGGAGGTGGAGAGGAGGCGGCATGAGCAAAGGAAGGCGGCCACCTTCAACAAAATAACGAAGAAGTATAAAGAATGTCATGCCAAACATCAGGCGTTGGCAAATGTTTTCAAGTAGGACCCTCAATTTCAGGTGTTCCGCGAGGGCCTTGAACAATCAGAGGCTTAGTTGAAATGGAGGTGGCCGAGTTGGAAGAGGTTGATGAGCAACTGATGGCTGCTTTGGCTCGAAACATCGAGCTAGAGACTCTCCTTTAGTCAAAAAAAGAGGAGTTGGAGATCAGCCGCGGGGTAGCGGCGGAAGTGGCTCAGTTGCAGATCAGCTTCGCTGCTTTGATCGCCGAGCTTGATACCAAGGCGGTTGAAGCCGAGGTCCTCAAGCGGGCTGCTTTGTCAAAATCGAAGATGACGCACATCATGAGGCGTATGAAATGTGGGTGTATACCAATGCTAGTCTGGTCGTACTCGATAAGTACTTGTCTGCAGGTCGAGCCATTGAGGTGGAGGTTGAGGAGCAACGGTGCTTAGCCCGCGTTGCCCGTGTGACTTGATGTTATAGCTCCAATTCGCTTGATAGGGTGGACTATAACTTTGAAGACGTCAACCATCTAGAATATGGATCCTAGATCTATAAGACTTACCAGCCTAAGGTGATGATGGACCAAATAGCGGCCAAGCGAGACGTGGTGGACGAAGCGGCGAAGGTTCTTATGATTTATGTATATTTTCTCTCTCTTTTTTTGGAATGTAACCGGGACCTTTTTTACGGTCAGATGTACATGTATTTTTTGGAGATAATGAAGCATAGCTTACTGCTAATTTGCTATTTCTTTTGCTCTTTTGTGTTTTTCTGCCCCGTCTCAATAGAGCAATGCTCATTTACTTGTTGGACTTTTATTGTGTTTCTACTTGTTGTTCAAGTGCTTTGTGCCACAGTTTGACTAGGTCAAAGATTAGTGGAGAACGATCAAACTAGGTTGCTATTTTGACATTGATGGCCTTAGCCATACATGTGACTCCGGTTTTACTGGGTTGTTAATTTCCCGTAGCCAATCTCGATGGTCTTGACCAATGATAGCGCGGATGGCATTAGCCATATAAATTCGACGGCCTTAACCATGTGTGTGGCTTCGACTATCACCAAGTCGCTTGCTTGTTTGCCGTACTCTATCTGGATCGACGTCTGACGATGATGGTCGTGTCCGTGGTGGAGTCAATGGCCTTAGCCAAGAGTAAGGTTATGACCTTGGTTATATCTTGTTTATAGCATTGGCCATATGGGTGACTTCGACTGTTGTCGAATCACTTGCTTGCCCCAGTCAAACTAGGTAGACTATTGGCCGTGATGGCCTTAGCCATAATGAAGTTGATGGCCTCTGCCAGAATTAAGTTGATGACCTTGGCCATAACTTGTTGATGGACTTGGACATATGGGTGATTTTGGCTTTCGTCGAATCCCTTGCTTGTCGCAGTTAAACTGGTTGACTATTGGCGGCGATGGCCTTAGCCACAATGAAGTCGATGGCCTTTGCCAGAATTAAGTTGATGACCTTGGTCATAACTTATTGATGGCCTTGTCCATATGGGTGATTTGGACTATCATCGTAACACTTGCTTGCCACAGTTGAACTGGGTCGATTATTGGCAGCGATGTCCTTAGCCATGATGAAGTCTATATCCTTGGCTAGAATTAAGTTGATGACCTTGGTCATAACTTGTTGATGGCCTTGGCCATATGAGTGATTTTAACTATCGTCAATCACTTTCTTTTCGCAGTCGAACTGGGTCGACTATTGGCAGCAATGGACTTAGACATGATAAATTCTATGGCCTTGACTAGAATTAAGTTGATGACCTTGGTCATAACTTGTTTATGGCCTTGGCCATATGGGTGATTTTGAGTGTCATCGAATAACTTTCTTGCCGCAGTCGAACTGGGTCGACTATTGGCGGAGATGGCCTTAGCCATGATGAAGTCTATGGCCTTGGCCAGAATAGGCCAAAATTAAGTTCATGAACTTGGTCATAACTTGTTGATCGCCTTGGCCATATGGGTGATTTCAACTGTCGTGGAATCACTTGCTTGCGGTAGTTGAACTGGGTCGACTATTGGCGGTGATGGCCTTAGCCATGATGAATTCTATGGCCTTGGCCAAAATAAAGTTGATGACCTTGGTCATAACTTGTTGATGGCCTTGGCCATATGGGTGACTTGGGTCGACTATTGGCGATGATGGCCTTATCCATGATATAGTCCATGGCCTTGGCCAAATTAAGTTGATGACCTAGGTCATAACTTGTTGATGGTGTTCCGCTGGTGTGCGAATACCTCAAGCTTAGTTCGCCGACCTCGATTGGCATGAGTGCGTCTGTTCCATAGACCAGTGAGTACGATGCTTCCCATGTGCTTGATTTGGGTGTGGGTCCGGTGGGCCCATAATACTTCTGGAAATAGCTCAGGCCATAGCCCCTTGGCCTCCTCAAGTTTCTTTTTCAATATATTTAGTATTGTCTTGTTGGAGGATTTTGCTTGGCCATTGGCGGCGGGATGGTACGGCGTTGAGAGTATTCACTTGATATGCCATTTTTCAAAGAATTCTATCATTTGACAAATTATCGTTCGTTGTCACAACTGATTTCCTTGGGGATGCCGAAGCGGCATATGATATTTTCCATATGAAGGTGATGACCTCCTGTTCACGTATTTTGAGCGTACGCACCTGCTTCCACCCACTTGGAGAAATAGTCAGTTAAAACCAGTAAAAATCGTACCTTTCCTTGTCCCACGGGTAGGGGTCCGACTATGTCCATTCCCCATTTGATGAAGGGCCATGGGGAGGTGTCCGAGTGGAGAGGTTCTCCTGGTTGGTGTATTATGGGGGCATACTTTTGGCACTGTTCGCACCGACGAACGTATTCCACTACTTCTTTCTTTATGGTAGGCCAGTAATAGCCGGCCCATATGAGGCATCGTACGAGGGCGCAATTACCTGTATGGGCGCCGCAGTGACCCTCATTCACTTCCTCGAGTACTAGCCTCGTTTGATGTGGCCCTAGGCATTTGGCCAAGGGTCCGCTGTCCTTTTGTAGAGGTCATTGTTTATCAGGTAATACCGGGCAACGTGTACGTGGAGTTTCATTCCCTCTTTTTGTCGAGTGGCAGCATTCCATCATGCAGGTAGGATACAAATTGGTTGCACCAGTCCCAAGTCAGATTTAAAGAGAATACCTCAGTATGGTCGATGACTGAATGGAGGAGGGTGACCATGCTTTCTTTGTGAATATCTTTAGTGGCTGTGGTAGGTTTTTCTATGTCGTCTACTTCGACATTCTACGCCCTCGGAATTTTCTCAAAGCGGCACTCATCAATCGGCCATTGGCCTGTGGATTTTCGACTGGTATTTTTGCAGCCTTTGTTCTTTTATCTGGTACGTCCCTGCGACCTGGTTCACCACGAGTTAGAAGTCGCAATGGAGGATGATTGGTCGAGCCCCATACTTGATGGATAATTTCATACCTGCAATAACAGCCTCGTACTCGGCCTCGTTGCTAGTCATTTCAGGGCATCGCATGGATTGGCAAATTGTTTCGCTCGTGGGAACCTCAAGGACGAGTCCCAATCCTGATCCCGATGCATTGGCAGCACCTTCAATATAGAGAGTCCATAGGTCGGTATTGGAAGAGGCACGTTGTGCCTCACGTTCTGCCTATGGCAGGATTTCTACGCTAAAATGGGCTATAAAATTGGTAAGTACTTGCGACTTGATGGAGGTTCTCGGATGGTACGAGATGTCATGCTCACTGAGCTCTATGGCCCATCTGGTGAGCCAGCCTAATAATTCGGTCTTCTCAACGGGAAGGTCGTCAACACTTTTATGGGGTGGCATTGAAAATAGGGCCGGAGCTTCCGTGAAGCGTCAACCAATGCCAGAGCTAATCTCTGAAGGTGCGGATACCGTTTTTCTCCATCAACTAATGTTTTTCTAATGTTATAAATAGGAGATTGCGTACCTTCATTTTTGCGGACCAAGACTGCGCTAACGGCGACCTCGGATATGGCTAGATACACCAGCAGGGGTTCACCTGGGCTCGCTTTGACTAGCAGGGGCGGTGAGGATAGGTACGCTCTTGGCTTTATCAAGGCTTCAACGCATTCCTCATTCAACTGTAAACCTTGGTCTTTCTTTAGCATAATGAAAAATAAATGGCACCTGTCGAAGGACCGCGAGATGAATCTGGATAGAGTGGTTATTAGCCCTGTAAGCTTTTGGACCTATTTTTTGCTATTCAACACCTCAAGTATTGCATCAATCGCCTTGATCTGGTCTGGGTTGACCTCGATGCCTCGTTGTGATACGAGAAACCCTAAGAATTTTCCTGAGGCCACGCCGAAGACACACTTCTCGGGGTTCAGCTTCATTTCGTACCTCTTCAATATCTCGAAGGCTTCCTTTAGGTGGTTGATGTGGTCTTCATTTTTTGCTAATTTTACCATCATATCGTCGATGTAGACTTCCACGGTCTTACTGAGTTGTTCTTTGAACATGTTGGTGACCAGTCTCTGGTACGTAGCTCCTGCATTTTTGAGCCCGAGGGGCATTGCCTTGTAGCAATATGTCCCTTGGTGGGTGATGAAAGTTGTTTCTGCTGGTCCTCCTCGACCATCATGATCTGATTGTAGCCGGAGTAAGCATCTAAAAAGCTTAGCAGTTTGTGATCTACGGTGGCGTCGATTAGTTGGTCGATGTGGGGTAGTGGGAATGAATCCTTTAGGCACGCCTTGTTCAGAGTCGGTGAAGTCCACGCACATTCTCCACTTCACTTTTTTTGACCGTGACAACATTGGCGACCCATTGGGGGTATTTGATTCCCTGATGGAGCCGTTGGCCAGTAGTTTGTCTACTTTATCATTGACCGCTTCGTTGATAAAGGCATTGGATTTCCTTCTCATTTGCCGCACAGGCGGGTATAATGGGTTAGTGTTTAGCTTGGGAGTGGCGATGTCTCGCGGGATCCCTAGCATATCTAAATGGGAAAAAGCAAACAGATCTGCATGGTTAGTTAAAAATTTGTGAGACTTACTCGGATTAGCGAGGTCATGCCCGATGTAGGCTTTCTTCGTGAGGCCAACGTCGTCCAGTTGAATTGGGTCAAGATCTTTGACCGTAGATTTACAGGCCTCTACGATATCATGATCTTTAATGGCGTCGATTGTCGGGTTGACCTTAGTCGCCGACATAGTAGACTGATATGCCTCTGCACTCGCACCCTTAAGTTATTTGGTGTGGTCGTAGTCTTGGGCTATTTTGTAGCATTCCCTTGCGATGCGTGGCTCGCCTCGGATGTTGAATATACCCCATGGGGTAGGGAATTTGACCACTTGATAAAAGCTTGACGGGATCGCTCACATGGTGTATATCCATGGGCACCCTATGATGGCGTTGTATTCCGTTTCCTAGTTCATCACACGGAAAGTTGTTTCCAGCATGATTCGTCCCGCTAAGACAGGTAAGAATATTTCTCTAGAGGTTCGTTCTACTACATTATTGAAACTAGTTAGAATTATGCAATGCAGTATTATCTTGTCCTTGAGTCCCATTTTTACAAGGACCCTCTGGTGGATAATATAGGCACCGCTTCCATCATCAATCATTATCCTTTTAACATCTATATCGGCGATACGTAATGTTATAATTAAACCATCATAGTGAGGGAAAGACAAACCATCGGCATGGAACTTATCGAAGGTGATACTATCTTCGAAGTCATCATACCGTTTGTGGGCGATGGTTCGCTTCGGTTTGTGCGTGGTAGTGAGTTTGACGTGGTTGATTGTTGATCATCACCGCTTCTGACGATCATATTGATTGTACGTGCTGGGGAGGGCAGCTTTGGCGGCCCAAGGGGTTGTTCACGTCCACGTGCAAAGTTGGTTTTCCCTTTGTCGCTGAGTAGCTCCCCTAGGTATCCCTGGTTCAACATTCTGACAACTTCCTGCGGCATGCCTATGTAGTCCTTGATTTTACGCCCTCGTTCTTGATGGAACTCGCATAGGACATTTGATTTCCTTGTGGCGGGGTCTGATTTCATCTTCATCGGCCATTGTACCTTGCTTCCCATATTCTCTAGTGCGTACACTATCTCTGAAGGAGACACACAAAAGTTATGGGTGGTAATAAATGTGGCACACGTCTTTCATTTTGTAATGGAGCGACATTTTGCTATAGTGCATCCATGTGTCTTGCTGGCGGCATATGGGAGGATTTGGCATAAGGTTGGTGCCTTTCTTTGTTGATACGCGGGATTTGTTCCCGCCGTCCCTCGATGCGTCAATCCCTTCTAATTTCTTGATGTATTGTTGTCAACCGTTGGGTCGGCCCAATTGAGGTCGTCCTCGTCTGCTCGTACCTCGGCACAGTAAGAATTATGGATTTCTTCCCATATAGTGGGAGGGTACTTCCTGAGATGTCTTAGTAGCTTTTTTGTCACCCTCGAATCATCTCTGGTTAGTTCATTCTAGAAAGCGGCCACCACCATGCTTTGCGATACGTTGGGTAAGCTCATCCTCACCCTGTAAAACCTATCTAGGAACTCCCTGAGTCCCTCTCCTGTGGTTTGACGGATGGAAAAGATATTGTTAACCCTTGCTTCTGCTTTCTTTTCTCCTGCATGGGCGGTGACGAACTTGCCCGCCATTTCCTCGAATATAGAAATGATCTTAGCTGGTTGCTGGGAGTACCACGTTAGGGCTCCTCTTGTCAGCGTTTCACTGAACGTTTTCAACAGCATGGACGGTACATGTTCCTTTCATAGGTCGTTGCCCTTTAAAGTCGTGACATAGTGGATAAGATGATCCTCGGGATCTGTGGTCCCGTCGTGCACTCTTAGGTAGGGTGGAATTATGAAGGTCTTTGGAATGGAGTACGGGGCAGTGTTCTCAGTGTAGGGTTGTTCAACAGATCTTTTCACGTCGCGTTTTGGCAGCAACTTGGGGGCACCAGGGATCTTGTCTACCCTTTCCTGGTGCTCCTTCATCTGGTCACGGAGTGACTTGTTTTCATTTTTCCATTTCCTCTATCTTCTTACGAATGGCTACGAGCGTGCCATTGTTAGCCCGTACCTCTCCTGGCATGTTATTTGCTCGTGCCATTTCAGGTTTAGCCATGGCAAAAGTAAGGTCCACTATCGGTGCACATCTGATGTTACCTTGTGATGACATTTCGATCAAGCTAGTTAGAGCACCCGTTAGCCACTCTTCCAGTAGCTTCTCGACCTCCGAGGGTGCTTATTCGGTCGCAGATGTAGAAGCATCCTGTTCGCGCAAGATCGTCGGATCTTTAGGAAGGGGAGGTTGGATCTCCCCACTTGTTATGGTGCTAGGGGTTGTAATCAAAACACCCTCTTCATCGGCTTCATTGAGAGGACCGATGAGGTTGGTTGTAGCATCTTATATCGCTTTCATTCTTCCGTTGTTTTCAGCCATTTTTGTTCGTGTGGTGTTGCGAATAGTTAGTTGTTCTCTAGGTGCAAACTATGGTTTTGATTCTCGAAATCCCCACAAACCGCCAAATTGTTTGACTCAAGAGTTATTGGTATATTTTTCAAGCTTAGAAACAATCAATAATAAATGAGGGTAAATCGTAATCAAATATGATATGACCTAGAGATTATATGGACGATATTGTAGTTATAGTTCTCGAAGATAAAAAAGAAAATGTTAGCTTAAGAGGGAAGCAAATGATAGAGATAGAGAGAGAGAGAGAGAAGTATTATTGATAATAACACTGATGCCTATTACAATGTGAAGGACCCCTTCATATAGTAGGAGACCTTCCACAAAATAATCAAAGAAAAAGTACAACAGCAAGTGGCTTTTTCTTAGTGAAGAAATTAGGTTCTAAACGACGTCGCCTTCATTCCCTCGCCCGGGCCGTGCCCTCACTCTCGCTGATGCCTACTCATTGGGCATACCCGTTGGCGTAGGGACGTTGAGGGCCAAATTTGACCCTATGCAAAGCACAACAACTCGAACCTCTGGAGAAATATTTTCTTAGAGATGCAATGCAGATAAAAAGGATGAAATGCAAAGAGATATTTGTATTAGCACAGAACACAAAAGTAGCATATAAGGCAGATGCATTAGCCGATTAGATTAGCAATAGCCTTAATAATACGTATAATTCAATCTGAAATCCGAAATACTGATCCAATCCAAAACATAAAATTCGAATCTATCTGATATTAATTTGGATCGGATTCAGATTGCATTTTATTGAATCCGGAATCCGAACTTCAAATCCAAAATGTACTAAATCCGATCTGATCTGAAGCCCTAGTTTCAAGTGACACAATTGGAGATGACTAGACCTTCTTGGAATTCTTTAATGAGAGAATCTTATTGAAGATCTAACCCAAATAGTTTCCCACTTAATCTATTAAAAAATGTCGGCAAATGTATAATATGTAATTCATGTATAATTGTGTATAATTAATGTATAATCTATGTATATCGATTAGAAAAAATAAATATTAAATCTAGCGTGCTTCTGTGTAGCAGTACCAATCTTATTCTTAGCTTAATGGGGTTGTCAAGAAGAACATGATTTAATTAATTTTTTGTCACGACCCCGATTTCTCACAATCGGGAGTCATCATGGCGCCTACTAACGGAGTAGGCCAGCCAAAAATTAAATATTCGCTGATAATTTCTCAGCAATATAATACGAAAACAATTAAATAAAAGCGGAAGACTAAAGTTTATAACTGAAATCAAAATACGGAAGTTTAAAACATATCTCTACCGAGAGTCTGGTGTCACTAGCTCACGGACTACTAAAGAGTGCTACAAATAAGTCTAAATAGAAATACAAAATGTCTGTTTCGGTACAATGAAAACAAACTAAACCATGAAAAAGGACTCCGGCTTGCGAATGCCAGCTAGGCTTCCTCGGAAGTCCCTGGACTGAAGTCAGCTCCCGATCGATACGCTACTGCTGTGGCCCAAAGGCTGCTCCGGTACCATAATTTGTGCAAAAAGCACAAGTGTAGCATCAGCACAACCGACCCCATGTGCTGGTAAGTGTGTGGCCTAACCCCGACGAAGTAGTTACGAGGCTAGACAGGACCTAGCAAAAACAACATGTGGAGATATGTATATATACAAAGGCAACGGAAATAACAACTGAGAATATAAACTAAAAAGGGAAAGGGGCATGCTGGGGGGGGGGGGGGGATACAGTGAAGACAGATCAACGGATATAACAATGAAACTACCTCAATACCATAACTCATATATAAGTGGTCGGTGCGTCGCACAATCCCATTTCTTAATTCATAAGTGGACGGCGTGCCACACGATCGCATTTCATAATTCATAAGTGGACGGCGTACCACACGATCCTAATGTATGTATTCATAAGTGGATAGCGAGCCAGACGATCCCATTTCATAATTCATAGGTGGGGCGCGCCAGACGATCCCATTTCATAAATCACAAGTGTACGGCATGCCACACGATCCTATATCGTAGTTCATCAGTGGACGGCGCGCCACACGATCCCATTTCATAGTGAATAATACATATAATCTTTCTAAAAGAGGCCTCTTTAGGAAAATTTACAATATACCGATTTAACCCAGCAAGGGTACACCTAGAGCCTAAATATCCCGGCAAGGGAGCAACAACAATAATACACTACGTGTCTCGACAAGGGAAAAGTCGCCACACTTTCCCTATTAATCACTTCTTTCTCAATTATTAAATATTAATGAAAGACAACACTCCAATAATATACCAAACGCAATTCTTTCTCAATCGTTCACATTATATGAAACTTAACAATTAGACAAGAGAGATATTTCACAAAGTCCGGACCAAACACATTTAAGATCCACGATCATGCTATACTCTAGTGTATAAATAACCGTCAACATGTAAATACACCGTACTCGTCATTTAGCATTTAGCAAATATATCCTAATCCTATTCGCTCTAACCAAAGTTAGAACAAACACTTTGTTAGATAATACGCTTAACGCTAGAGGGGGGGTGAATAGCGTTAAAATAAAATTTAGCGTAAACTTGTGAAAATTAAAATTTGCAGGAAGTATATAAGTGCGATAAATAATAACTTACACACAGATATATCCTGGTTCACCACAACGTGTGGCTAGTCCAGTCCCTGAGAGACTCTCTCGAGATTTTCCACTAACGTGTCAAGCTTCCGGGTGCTTAACAAACCTTTACAACTTGAGGACGTAAGCCTCAACACCTTTGCTCGGAGTTACAACACTCCAAGACTTCAACCAAGGAAACGCAAGTTCCTTACAACAAGAGAATTACAATTCTCTTACAAGTGTATACAACACTAAAACACTCAAACAAAATACTCCTTAATGAGTAGATATGAGTAAAAGAAGTAAGCTCTGGATCACAACAACTTTGGACAAGAATATGGCTCTCAAAAGCTTTATGAAATTGAAAATAAAATGATAAACAAAAGTATGCAAGCTTATTGCAATGTAATGATCAGTTGTAGTATGTTGTTATGTTTAAACCACTGAAATGAAGCTGTATTTATAGTTGAAAAACTTGGCATTACCGTTGCCTAGTTGCCAATTAAGAGTTGCTGATTTTACTCACTGACAATCGATTGTTAAACCCCAACAATCGATTGTCTGCCAGTCAGATCAAAATTCAATCCCAGATTTTACGCATGATATCGATTACTTACAATCCATAATCGATTACTGGCAACGTTCAAAAAATCCTTTCCAGATTTTACCACAAACAATCGAATTATCCAGAATCAACAATTGATTTCTCAGCAACGTTCAAAAAATCTTTTCCGGATTTTAATAAAAACAATCGATTATACCAAATCAATAATCGATTACCCAATAACGTTCAAAAAATCTTTTCCGGATTTTAATCACAACAATCGATTATACAGAATCAATAATCGATTACCTGACGGTATTTGAAAACTTTACGACAACGGTCAGCTTCACAATCGATTGCACAAAGTTAACAATCGATTACTTATCAGTTTTTGAGAAACATTTTAGACACTGCCTCTTGACAATCGATTGTTATATAATCACAATCGATTATTTAATAAATTTGAAAATCACTGGAAGTCACTGCCTCAACACAATCGATTGTCATTAGTTCACAATCGATTATTTTGTGACTTTGAAAAATCTAAAGGACACTGTCTCTTCACAATCGATTGTCATTAGTTTCACAATCGGTTATTCTGAGTTTTGAAAAACTTTGATGGACACTGCCTCATCACAATCGATTGTCATAAGGTTCATAATCGATTGTCATGCAGGTTTGAAGAAACCTGATGTTCACTACCTTAACACAATCGATTGTCATTAGTTCACAATCGATTGTCATGTAGTCTTGGCTTAAAACAATCGATTATCATTAGTACATAATCGATTATCTTAGTCCAGTTTTCAGAGGCATTTAAAAATCATTTTGACTTATGAAAATATGCATGATTTAAAATCATTTAGCATTAAATTAAATATGCATGATTTTGGAAAATAGTTTTATGAGAGAAGCCATGTTACGAGTCAAGTTGTAGGATCAAGATCACAATTAAGAATGACTCAATTAAACTATAAAACTTTGTCTTGAGCTTGAATCTCGATGTATATCAATTGTGCGCTTGTTTCTTGAACTTCGTCATATATCAATTTTCGCTTCGTTTGTCATTCATCAAAACCTATACAAAAGAACACACGTTTTAGTATATTGCATTGCGAACGTGTTTCCAACAATTTCCACCTTTTTGATAGTGGCAAACATTAAGCGGGATATGCAATGCAAGCAATTTATATTGACGATTCAAGATATGTGTATACATGCAACAAGTATGCAATTTGTTCCCCCTCAATATATGAATTCCCCCTTAATTTAAGCTTATAGATATTGAGAGTGCATACCCGTTATCTTCCCCCTTTTGCCATTAGCAAAAATAACATAATAGTAAGATGCTAAAGATGTAAATAAAACTTGTTTATTTATAAAAAAAATACAGTAACAGGGAAGACAATACAACATGTAAAGACAAAAAAAAAAATTATTCATTCATCTTTTTCCGCCTCATCATCCGGCGCTGCTTCATATGGAACAAGACCCGCATATGGATAATGAACGTGGTCAAAATATCCATGGATCTCGTGAGTTAATTGACCGAAAGAAGAGGTCAATGAATCAATTTGGTCGAAAATGAATTGGAGAGAAGGCTCTTGAGGCGGAGGAGCACGACGGGTTGGAGGAGGAGCAGGCGCTACATGATCACCGTCATGATGAAAGGAGGATTCCAAAATTTCCCACTTTTTGGTACTCTTTTTGAGAGGACCGTTTCCAGTGACGAATCCGGTGGCTTCAAGAAAGTTCATGATGAGGAGAGCACAAGGAAGAGGCCTATCATCTCCGATAGCGTCACGCATGTGAATTTTGATAAGCCGACACCAATTGATGTTAGCTCCGGTAACTATGGCATGTATGAGCTTGGTGTCCTCTTGGGAAATGGTGGTATGGTTGTGCTTACGAGGCTTGAGGGCTCGGGTGATGAAATAGAAAATTAATCGGTAATTTGGATCCATTCCCGTAATTGTAGGACGACGGGAGGAGATATTTGGATCATAAGAAGTAAGACCGATTTGGTGTAAGAGGGTTGTTTCATCAAAAAGGGCTCCGGCCTCTCCGGTGTACCGAAAAATGTCTTCACCGTTATGAGGACGACGGGTAATGGTATGAAGATTTTCATCAGAAAGAAGAATTTGAACACCATTAATGTTGGTGACAAGCTCACTATCATCATCCTCATGAAGGTTGGAATAAAATGCTTGAACCAATGTAGTATTGATGTAAGGATGGGTAAGGAGTAAAAAGTCAAGAAGTTGAGAATTTTTGAGCATATTTGCAGCAGGCCCAAATGATTCAAGATACTTGTCGGTAGAAAAGCGGGGTGGAAGAATGTCGCGCTTTTCAAATTTGGTTAAGAATCGAGTAAGCTCGATGTCGGAATTAAAATATAGAACGGAACCATCTTGATAGGGATAGTTCGGACGAGGAGGGGCAACAGAGGTGGATGCGCCGTGCCTAGCAGAACGGGAACGTTTTGAGTGACGGCCCGACATTTTTAATGAAAGCTGCTAGATTTTGCAAAGGATTAGAGAGAATTTGATATTTTGAAAGCTAGAATTGATGCTTGAGTGAATGAATATGAACATATATGAAGCCTATTTATAGAGGGGAGAGTGGCTTGTCATTTATGGAAGAAATCTGCTGAGAATTTAAAGACAAATCAGTCAGAAACGGTAAAATAAATTCACTGACCGTTAGACAATCGATTGTTGAGATGCAATAATCGATTGTTGAAGAGTTATGACCTGACTTGGAACTGACACAAATTGATTGAGGAGCCAAACGGTAACAAGAATTTAAATTTCTGACATAAAATAATCGATTGTCAAGATATGTTAATCGATTGTTATGTTACAGTGAGCACAGAAATAATCTGATATTGACAATAATCGATTATATTTTGAAACAATCGATTGTTTTGAAAAAGCCTTGCTGAATGATTGAGACGGAAATCGATTTTGCAGTTTAAAGAATCGATTATTTAACGAAACTTCATAATAAACATAAACCATAAACAATCGATTAGTGATACTGCTAATCGATTTTCAGCACAGTAAAGTAATCGATTATTTGCTTGGAACAATCGATTGTTTTGTGCCAAAACTTTATAATTCCCCCTATCTTTTAGGGCGATACCTGCAAAATAGAATTAGACGTCTCCGACGCTCAAGTTAGAAATTTGTAAAGAAGTAATAACTTAAACTAGTGTTGCCAAGTGAGAACGTGAGCTCTTAAGAAGTGTGTCCTAAAGTGTTCTTAAGAGAGAATCGGGTACTTACCTTTCCTCCGACGTTGCCAATTACCTGTTCGAGAGGGTGATCTTTGATTGTCCTCCACTCGTTTGGCATATTCATTTCTTTTTCCAATTGTGGCGCTTCTTCCGTTGGTTGTTCCTCAGTTTCATCTTTATTTTCCTTGGGTGGTTCCTCTTGTATTTTGTCTTTCAAGCTATCTAAGATACCTGAAAGATCAAGACCGGAATCCTTTCTCGCCAAGCGAGCATTATTTTCGGAAAATACAACATGAGGGGATTCCTCCACAATTTGGGTTCTTTTATTAAAGACCCTATATGCTTTACTACGTGAGGAATATCCAATGAAAATACCTTCATCCGACTTAGCATCAAATTTACCCAATTGGTCTTTGCCATTGTTATGAACAAAACATTTGCAACCAAAAACTCTAAAATGGGAAATATTTGGTTTTCTTCCCTTATAAAGTTCATAGGGGGTTTTCATGAGTATCGGCCGAATTACTACTCTATTTAGAACGTAGCAAGCGGTACTCACGGCGTCCGCCCAAAAATGTTTGGGTATCATAGCTTCGTCGAGCATGGTTCTAGCCATCTCTTCGAGACACCTATTTTTCCTTTCCACCACCCCATTTTGTGGTGGTGTACGTGGAGCGGAAAAGGTATGCTCGATTCCGAGTTCGTCACAAAAGTCCGCAAAGAGATTGTGATCAAACTCTCCCCCATGATCACTTCTAATTGAAGTGACGGTTGTTTCTTTCTCATTTTGAACACGCTTAAGAAAAAAATTAAAATTTTGAAAAGCATCACTTTTATTGGCAAGAAATAAAGTCCAAGTAAATCTCGAGTAATCATCAACAATCACAAAAGCATATTTATTTCTTCCTAGACTTTCAATGCGAGAGGAACCAAATAAATCAATATGAAGCAATTGCAATGGTCTAGAAGTTGAAACAATGTTTTTAGATTTGAAAGATGTATTTGTTTGCTTCCCCTTTTGACACGAGTCACAAATAGAGTCATTTTCAAATTTTAAAAAGGGAAGACCAACAACTAAGTTTTGAGAAATCAATTTGTTCAAAAGATGCATATTGATATGTGCTACTCTACGATGCCATAGCCAAGTATCATCCTCTTTACTCATTAGACAATCAACAAATTCGGGTGAGGAATTAGCAAGATCAACCATATAAATATTATCAACTCTAAAACCACGAAGTATGATTTTGAAATCACTACGTCTAAATACTAGGCATTCATCCGAATCAAATAGAGCAAGATTTCCCTTGTCACATAATTGGCTTATGCTCAAGAGATTATGCTTCAAACCTTTCACAAGTAATATATGCTTAATAGAGGATTTTTCATCCTTACCGACCGAGCCGATGCCGATGATCTTTCCTTTATTGTTATCACCGAAGATAACACTTCCTCCTTCTTTGTGCTCTAATTGAAGGAATTTGGATTCATCTCCCGTCATATGCTCGGAGCATCCACTATCAAGGTACCATAGTACACTTGATCCCTTCAAGCACACCTACAAAACAAATTAATGTTCTTTAGGTACCCATGCCATCTTGGGTCCTTGGGGGTTAGGCATATTATAATGATGCGATTGAGTAACATGTCTATGACGTGTAAAGCATGCAGGAGCAATATGACCAATACGTCTACAATAATGACAAGTCACATTTGGGTTATGCATCCTTCTAGGTTCATAGTAACTAGACGGATGAAAATTGCTTACTCTATTTTGACCACTATGACTATTTCGCATTTCATGAGAATTATTTCTCCTACTATGAGCTCTAGGATGGGCAGCATTTCTAGAGTGATTGTTTCTCGGTTGAGGGCCATTGCTAGGTCTTCTAAGGGGTTCAAAATTTGGCCTAAAATATGCATCATTTCTAGGGTGACTATTTCTAGGTGGTAAGTCATTCCTAGGTCTTCTAAAATGTTCAGCATTTTGTCTGGCATGCATATTGGCTCTAGAGTTGTTGTTTCTAGGATAAGCATTTCTATTGTTAATCCTAGGTTGAGCTTTAGGTTGTTGGGGTTTAGCTGCAACCTTTTCTTCATTTTTAAAGCCTATTCCATGCTTGATTGATTTCAAGTTAACAAGAACATCATTCAAGTTTTTGTGCGAAGAATTAAACTTATCTAATGTGCCTTTAAGCCTACTTACTTCATTCTTAAGAAGCAAACAAGAAGTGCAATTTCTAGTAGAGCTTTCGGGCTTATCGGAACTTCTTTTTCCAAAAAACTTGCTTTCCTCTTTCAGCTTCTCATTTTCTAAAACCAGTTTTTCTAAATCCTTTTCTTTCAAAGAAAGCTGTTTTTGAAAATCCTTTTCTTTTAATGAAGCATTTTCTTTTATGCCCTTAACAGTTTTTGAAGCCTTAATAAACTCAGCATATAATTCACCAAAAGCAGTTCGCATTTATTCAAGAGTAAAGAAGTTTTTAGACGAAATTTGACATACCTCATCTTTGTTGTCTTCTTGTGCCATAAGGCAAAGATTTGCTACTTCGTCTTCTTCTCCTTCGCTTGACTCATCTCCGGAGTCGCCTCCCCAAGAAATGCATGCACGTTGCTTTTTAAAAGGTTTCTTCTCCTTTTTGATGTTTGGGCAATTTGATTTGATGTGCCCGGTTTCACCACATTCATAGCACTTGATTTGTTCGCCTTGCTTTTTGCCCTTGCGTTCATACTCCTTGCACATGAACTTTTGAAATCTTTTGATAACGAGTCCAAGCTCGTTGTCTCCTTCCTCATCAATTTGCGGTTGGCTTGTGCTCGCCTTTAGAGCTATTCTTTGCCTCCTTTGATCATCAACAAAAGGGTTAAGAATAGTAGATTCATAGGTTTTAAGGTTACCTCTTAGTGCGTCGATGGTGACGTTTGAAACGCCAATGGATTCTTGAATTGCATCGGCCTTTGATCTCCATGCCGGTGTGAGACTTCTAAGAATTTTTCGAACGAGATCTCTATCCGTGAATATTTTCTTGAGAGCATGTAAGTCATTTACGATTATTGAAAATCGCTCAAACATTTCGTCCACCTTTTCACCTTCCTTCATGTGAAATAATTCATAAGAATGGGTTAGGAAATCAATTTTTGCTTCCCTTACCTGGTCCGTACCTTCGTACGTGACTTCTAGCTTGTCCCACATCTCCTTTGCCGTTGTACAACACGATATTTTCCTGTAATCGTCAGTATTAACAACACAAAATAATAAATTTATTGCTTTAGCATTATTTTGAACCTTTCGGATGTCATCCGCGTCATACTCATCCTCGGACTTGGGAACCCATTCGTTTTCCACCTTCTTTGTTGGAATTTGGTTTCCCTTCATTATCACCTACCAAAGGTGAAAGCTGTTGGACTGAACGAAGATCTTCATCCTCTCCTTCCAGTACGTGTAATTTGTACCGTTGAATAGAGGTGGTCGTGTGGAGCACTGTCCTTCTTCAATTCCTGCAAAAGAATCACGAGTAGAAGCCATGGATGGTTCTCTCAAACTGTTAAGTTTTCAGAGAGTTGGGCTCTGATACCAATTGTTAGATAATACGCTTAAAGCTAGAGGGGGGGGGGTGAATAGCGTTATAATAAAATTTAGCGTAAACTTGCGGAAATTAAAATTTGCAGGAAGTAAATAAGTGCGATAAATAATAACTTACACACAGATATATCCTGGTTCACCACAACGTGTGGCTAGTCCAGTCCCCGAGAGACTCTCTCGAGATTTTCCACTAACGTGTCAAGCTTCCGGGTGCTTAATAAACCTTTACAACTTGAGGACGCAAGCCTCAACACCTTTGCTCGGAGTTACAACACTCCAAGACTTCAACCAAGGAAACGCAATTTCCTTACAACAAGAGAATTACAATTCTCTTACAAGTGTATACAACACTAAAACACTCAAACAAAATACTCCTTAATGAGTAGATATGAGTAAAAGAAGTAAGCTCTGGATCACAACAACTTTGGACAAGAATATGGCTCTCAAAAGCTTTATGAAATTGAATATAAAATGATAAACAAAAGTATGCAAGCTTATTGCAATGTAATGATCAGTTGTAGTATGTTGTTATGTTTAAAACACTGAAATGAAGCTGTATTTATAGTTGAAAAACTTGGCATTACCGTTGCCTAGTTGCCAATTAAGAGTTGCTGATTTTACTCACTGACAATCGATTGTCAAACCCCAACAATCGATTGTCTGCCAGTCAGATCAAAATTCAATCCCAGATTTTACGCATGATAATCGATTACTTACAATCCATAATCGATTACTGGCAACGTTCAAAAAAATCCTTTCCATATTTTACCACAAACAATCGATTGTCCAGAATCAACAATTGATTACTCAGCAACGTTCAAAAAATCTTTTCCGAATTTTAATCAAAACAATCGATTATACCAAATCAATAATCGATTACCCAATAACGTTCAAAAAATCTTTTCCGGATTTTAATCACAACAATCGATTATACAGAATCAATAATCGATTACCTGACGGTATTTGAAAACTTTACGACAACGGTCAGCTTCACAATCGATTGCACAAAGTTAACAATCGATTACTTATCAGTTTTTGAAAACCATTTTAGACACTGCCTTGACAATCGATTGTTATATACTCACGATCGATTATTTAAAAAATTTGAAAATCACTGGAAGTCACTGCCTCAACACAATCGATTGTCATTAGTTCACAATCGATTATTTTGTGACTTTGAAAAATCTGAAGGACACTGTCTCTTCACAATCGATTGTCATTAGTTTCACAATCGATTATTCTGAGTTTTGAAAAACTTTGATGGACACTGCCTCATCACAATCGATTGTCATAAGGTTCACAATCGATTGTCATGCAGGTTTGAAGAAACCTGATGTTCACTGCCTTAACACAATCGATTGTCATTAGTTCACAATCGATTGTCATGCAGTCTTGGCTTAAAACAATCGATTATCATTAGTACATAACCGATTATCTTAGTCCAGTTTTCAGAGGCATTTAAAAATCATTTTGACTAATGAAAATATGCATGGTTTAAAATCATTTAGCATTAAATTAAATATGCATGATTTTGGAAAATAGTTTTATGAGAGAAGCCATGTTACGAGTCAAGTTGTAGGATCAAGATCACAATTAAGAATGACTCAATTAAACTATAAAACTTTGTCTTGAGCTTGAATCTCGATGTATATCAATTGTGCGCTTGTTTCTTGAACTTCGTCATATATCAATTTTCGCTTCGTTTGTCATTCATCAAAACCTATACAAAGGAACACACGTTTTAGTATATTGCATTGAGAATGTGTTTCCAACACACTTACCTTGGTCCAAGAATAGCAATCAGCTCTCCAATACAGCCTTTCCTCTGCAATCCAACTCCGAAATAATGGTATCTATGCATAATCAATTCAATAATATCAATAAAGACTCAAAAACAAAATCCCATAGCCTAGAAATGAAGTCTCTAGCATTCTTCCAAAAATACAAAAATTCGAACTTGGGCCCCCAGGGTCCAAACTCGAGGCTCGGACCAAAATCGGTTCACCCATAATCCCACGAGTTCAAATATATAATTTGATTCAAGTTTTGACCCCAAATTGAGGTTGAAACACCCAAACTCCCCAAAAATCCAACTCTACCCAAAACCCTAAATTCTACTTGATTTCATGATTTTAGGCTTAGGATATTACTAATTACTGAAGAAAACTGAAGGAAATATGTGGGAAATTACATACCTAAAAGGTCTTGGAAGAGGGGAGCTTCAATGGAGTCCTAAGGCTTGATGGAGAAGGAAGCTCGTGAGAATAAGTGAAGAAATCCCGTAATGAAATGTTTGTTTTTCAAAAAAAAAATCATTGGAGCACTTTACTCTATGCGTTCGCGATACAGAGGTCGCGTTCACGAAGGGGGGTGGCGGGTACTCTAGAAGGGAAAGTTGGGGAAGGGTCTAGGTTTGGTCTACGTGTTTGCGAGGGGAGGTATGGGAACGCGTTGAATAGGAGTGCAAGGCTATGCGAATGCGAAGGAGGGACACGAATGCGGAAATGGAAATGAAGAGCAATGCAAAGGCGAGCCTAGGGCCACATTCGCGTAGAACAAAACCTGGTCTGCGACATCTGAAAATCATATGAGTTTCTAAGTGTAAAACTACCCCAAACCACCTTCGAATCACTCCCAAGCCTCAAGGCTCCAAACCAAACACACACACTAATTCAATAACATCCTACGAACTTAGCCGAGTGGTCAAATCGCGACAAAATCAATGAATCAAATCTTAAAATCATCATTTTCATTCTAAGTTTGTAAACTTCCAACTTTAGATATTTAGGTCCAAAACACGTCAAACGACGTCCGATTTCGACAAAATTTCACAGAAAGCGCTTAACGCATATTTAAGACTTGTACCGGGTGCTGGAACCAAAATATGGGCCCGATACCTATATTCTCTAACTCATTTTTATTCAAATTTTCATATCAAATTGCAGAAAATAATTTCTTTCAAAAATTCTTTACTCAGGCTCGGGACCTCGGATTTCAATTTCCGGAACGCGCCCGAGTCCCATATTTTTCAATGGACCCTATGGGACCGTCACATCACGGGTCCGGGTTCGTTTACCAAAATATTGACTGAAATAAACTTTAACAATATTAATATCAAAATTCTTCAACGTTTTCACAAATTTCACATATTTCAACATAAAAGCTTTTCGACTACGCGCTTGGATTGCGCATGCAAATCGAGGAAACTAAAAGCGAGGTTTTCAAAGCCTCGGGAGCATGGAAAAATGAAGGAAATCCAGTGATGACCCTTTAAGTCTTCACATCCTCCATCTCTGAAACAATCGTTCGTTCCCGTAAGGACAAAAGAAAGAAGTACCTGAGTCGGGGAATAGATAAGGATAATGGCTATGCATATCAGACTCGGACTCCCAGGTCGATGCCTTAGGAGGCTGACATCTCCACTCATCACGCACTGAAGGAGAACTCTTCGACCTCAACTGTCAAACCTTCCGGTCTAAAATAGCCACCGGCTCCTCCTCGTATGACAGATCCTTGTCCAATTGGATAGTACTGAACTATAACACGTAGGCTGAATTGCCGTGATACCTCCGAAGCATGGATACATGAAAAACTGGATGCACGACTGACAAGTCAGGCGGCAAGGCAAGTCTATAAGCCACCTTTCCCACATGGTCGAGAATCTCAAATGGTCCAATAAATCTAGGGCTAAGCTTGCCCTTCTTCCCGAGTCGTATCACGCCCTTCATAGGCGACACTCGTAGCGACACTCGCTCACCAACCATGAAAGCAGTATCTCAAACCTTGCGGTCTGCATATCTCTTCTGCCTATACCGAGCTGTCCGAAATTTGTCTGGAATGATCTTGACCTTATCCAAGGCCTCCTAAACTAGATCTGTACCCAATAACCGAGCCTCTCCCGGCTCGAACCATATGACTAGGGACTGACATCACCTACCTTACAATGCCTCATATGTAGCCATCTGAATGCTAGACTGGTAGCTGTTGTTATAGGCAAACTCTGCTAATGGCAAAAAATGGTCTTACGAGCCTAAAAAATCAATAACACGGGAAGAATCTGAATATTCCTCTCGGACTGGCCATCCGTCTGGGGATGAAATGTTGTACTCAACTGAACTTTGGTGGTCAACTCTAGCTGAACCGCTCTACAGAAATGCGAGGTAAACTGTAGAACCCGGTCCGAAATGATAGATATAGGCACCCCATGAAGGCAAACAATCTCCCTGATATAAATCTTAGCTAATATTTTGGAAGAATAGGTGGTGGCAACCGAAACAAAATGTGCTGACTTGGTCAGCCTATCCACAATAACCCAAACCACCTCAAACTTCTTCCGAGTCATCAGAAGGTCAGAAACAAAATCCATGGTAATCATGTCCCACTTCCACTCAGGAAGCTTAATCCTCTGAAATAAACTACCGGGCATCTGATGCTCGTACTTAACCTGCTGACACTTTAAACAACGAGCCTCATATGCAACAATGTCTTTCTTCATTCTATGCCACCAATAGTACTGCCTCAAATCTTGATACATCTTCGCGGCGCTCTGATGAATAGAATACCAAGAACTATGGGCCTCCGCTAAGGTAAACTCCTGAATACCATCAACATTGGGCACACAAACTTGCCCGTGTAGTCTCAATACACCATTATCTCCCAAGGTCACTTTCTTGGCACCTCCACGTTGCACCATGTCTCTCAGGACACACAAATGGGGATCATGAAACTACCACTCACAGATACGCTCCAACCATGATGATCGAGCAACCGTGCAAGCTAACACCCTGCTAGGCTCAGAAATATCCAACCTCACAAATCGATTGGCCAAGGCCTGAACGATAAAAAAAAGCGATCTCTGGCTGACCGGAATATAAGCAGGTCTACCCATGCTGGCGGAATTCCTACTCAATGCATCAGCCACCTTATTGGCCTTCCCCGGGTGGTATAACATAGAAACATCATAGTCTTTCAACAACTCCAACCACCTCCTCAAATTCAACTCCTTCTGCTTGAACAAGTACTGAAAGCTCTTGTGATCCGTGTACAACTCACACGTCACACCGTATAGGTAATGCCTCTAAATCTTCAAAGAATGCACGATGTCTACCAACTCTAGATCATGAACTAGTTAATTCTTCTAGTGGATCTTCAGCTACCTCGAAGCATAGGCTATGACTCGCCATCCTTCATCAATACTGTGCCAAGACCGATACCCAAAGCATCACAATAACAGTACAGGGCCCTGATCCCGTGGGCAAAACCAATACCGGCGTCGTAGTCAGAGCTGTCTTGAGCTTCTGAAAGCTCGCCTCGCACTCATCTGACCACCTGAACTGGGCACCCTTCTGGGTCAATCTGGTCATCGGGGCAGCAATAGATGAAAACCCCTCCATGAACCGACGATAGTAATTTGCTAACCCCAAGAAACTCTGGATCTCTGTAGCTGATGCTGGTCGAGGCTAGTTCTTGACTACCTCAATCTTCTTGGGGTCCACCTGAATACCCTATGCTAAGACAACGTGACCAGGAATGCAACAGAACTCAACTAGAACTCGCACTTCAAAAACTTGGCATATAACTGACTATCCTTCAAAGTGTGAAGAACCACTCTGAGGTGCTGCTCATGCTCCTCCTAACTGCAGGAGTATATCAGAATATCGTCAATGAAAACAATCACGAACAAATCCAAATAGGGCCTGAACAATCGGTTCATCAACTCCATAAATGCTGCTGGGGCATTGGTCAAACCAAATGACATGACCATAATGCCCGCACCGAGTGCGAAATGCTGTCTTAGGGACATCAGATGCCCTAATCCTCAGCTGATGATAACTAGATCTTAAGTCTATCTTTGAAAACACCCTAGCACAGTGAAGCTGGTCGAATAAATCGTCAATCATCGGTAGTGGATTCTTGTTCTTTATCGTCACCTTGTTCAACTATCGGTAATCAATGCACATGCTCATCGACCCATCCTTTTTCTTCACAAATAACACCGGCGCACTCCAAGGCGATACACTAGGTCTAATGAAACACTTATCAAGCAAATCCTCTAGTTGCTCCTTTAACTCCAACTCTAGCGGGGCCATGCGATGCGGTGGAACTCTCGAACAATAGGAACAGAATCAACAGATGGGATCTCCTCGTTGGAGTCACGAACATATGACAGATATGCTAAACACCCCTTCTAGACCATGGGTCGAGCCTCAACATATGAAATACCTCTGCGGGTGGAATGACCTGAGGTCCCTCTCCACTCTAGTCGGGGAAAATCTGGCAAGGCCAAGGTCACGGTCTTGGCGTGACAATCCAAAATAGCAAGATACAGGGACGACCAATCCATCCCCAATAAAACGTCGAAGTCCACCATATCCAAGAGCAGTAGGTCAACACAGAACTTACGACCCTACAATACTACAACACTAGAATGATGCACACGGTCGACCACAATAGAATCACCCAGCGGTGTAGATACATAAACATGAACACTCAAGGCATGGCTAGGCACTACCAAGTAGGGTGCAAAATAGGACGACACATATGAATACATTGATCCAGGGTCAAATAGTACTGAAGCACCTCTATCACAGACCAAAATAGTACCTGTAATGACAACATCAGAGACTCAACCTCCGGCCTCGTTGGCAAAGCATAACACCGGGGCTGGGCCCCACCTCCATAAACAATGTCTTTGGGATGATCAGATAGTGGCTGACCCCGTCATCTGGCGGTCCGAGCTCCACCTCTCTGATCCCTACCTCAACATCTATCTAGCTGGCTAGGCGGTTTGTGGATCACCTACTGACTGAATCATGAGTCGAGGACCCTGCTGCTGAGAGCTGTCAGATACACGAGGACAATAACTGGAAATATCTCTCGCGTCGCCACACGTGTAACAAGCCATTGGGTGTTGAGAATAACAGAGTGGTGGTGCGCTGATAGGTGGTGATGATGAGCTAGAAAGCTGCTGGTCAAAATATTACGGCTGGGAACCACGACCACCTATAGTACCATATGAAAATTGTAGAGATGACTGAAAGGGCCTCGAATATGGTCTCTTCCCTACCTCTACATAAAGTACCACTGAACCTACCATAATGACGAGGCACGTTATCTGACCCCTGACCACATCCCCGTGCAAGTTCCATCTCTATCCTGTTGTCCGCATTTATCACCTACTAAAAAGAAATATCACTCCTGGCTCCCATAGCCATCTCGAGTCAGATCGGCTGAACCAACCCACGAATAAATCTCCGCACTCTCTCCCTCTTAGTGGGGAGTATAAATATAGAAAAGCAGGCCAAATCAATAAAGCGAGTCTCATACTGTGTGACTGTCATAGTACCCTGATAAAGCTACTCAAACTTCCTGCGTAGAGCCTCTCGCTCGGTCACTGGGAGAAACTTCTCTAAGAACAACGCTGCAAACTGGTACCAAGTCAATAACGACGACCCTGCTGGCCTAGATAAACAATAGTCCCTCCACCAAGTCATGGAGGACCCTGCAAGCCGAAAGGTGATGAAGTTGACCCCATTGGTCTCCACAATACCCATAGTCCGGAAAACCTCAAGGAAGCTGAATAAAAAGTCCTGGGGGTCCTCTCTAGAAGCACCGCTGAAGTGGTGGTGAAGAGCTTAGTGAACCTTTCAAGCCTCCACAAAGCATCCACGGTCATCGCCGCACCATCACCTGTCTGAGCTAGAATACTCGGCTGTGCTACCCCAGCTGATTGAACCGCTGGAACCTGAGCCTAAGGAGCTACCTGCTCCGAAGTACGCGTAGTAGGAGTCTGAACTCCTCCCCTAGCCTGAGATATGGCTGGTCTACGAGAAGTAAACGCGATCTTGAGATGCCCTCCATAAAGCTACTAGTGGGACCAAAGCGTCTCGAAGTACTGGAGTGGCTATAAAACCCTCTGGAACCTGAGCTGGGCCCATTGGAGCTGCTGGTGGTCGAAACTCCTCATCATAGCCAACATGAGGCTCCAAATCTGGGACTGCTGCACGAAGCTGAGCCCTGCCCCGGCCTCTGGCACGGCCTCGCCCTCTACCCCTGATATGAGCTGCTGCTTGGGGCTCGGGCTACTGCACGGTAGAAAAGGAAGAACATGTTCTTGCCATCTGCAAAAGAACAGTGTAGAACGACAATCAGTATTGAGAAAAAGAATTGCATGACAAGAAAGAACAAAGTGAAATTTTTCCTAACTCTTTAGACTTTGAGTGATAAATACATACATCTTCATACTGATCCCTCATACTCTACCGAGTTTGTCCGCGAGTTGTGAGACCTATGTAACCTAGTGCTCTGATACCAACTTGTCACGACCCGGATTTCGCACAATCGGAAGTCGTGATGGCGCCTACTAATGGAGCTAGACTAGACAAACATTAAACATTCTCTGATAATTTCTCAGCAATATAATCATACGAAAATAACGAAATAAAAGCAGAAGACTTAAAGTTTATACTGAAATCAAATGCGGAAGTTTAAAACGTATTTCTACCTAGAGTCTGGTGTTACTAGCTCACAGATTACTAAACAGTGCTACAAATAAGTCAGAATATAAATACAAAATGTTTGTCCCGGTACAATTAAAATAAACTAAAACATGGAAAGGGACTCCGGCCTGCGAATGCCAGATAGGCTACCTCGTAAGTCCCAGAACTGAAGTCAGCTCCCAAAGAGCACAGAAGTGTAGCATCAGCACAACCGGCCCCATGTGCTGGTAAGTGCTTGACCTAATCCCGGCGAAGTAGTGAGGAGGCTAGACAGGACCTATCTAAAACAACCTGTGCAGATATGTATATATACAAAGGAAACGGAAATAACAACAGCGAATATCAACTGCAAAAAGGGAAGGGGCATGCTCGGGGGAGATATAGTGAAAACAGATCAACAGATATAACAACGAAACTACCTCAATATCATAACTCATGTATAAGTGGTCGACGCGCCACATGATCCCATTTCCTAATTCATAAGTTGACTGCGTGCCACATATCCCATTTCATAATTTATACATGGACGGTGCTCCACATGATCCCAAAGTATGTATTCATAATTGGACGGCGTGCCACACGATCCCACTTCATAATTCATAAGTGGACGGCGCGCCACAAGATGCTATTTCATAATTCACAAGTGGACTGCGTGCCACACGATCCTATATCATAGTTCATAAGTTGATGGTGCGCCACACGATCCACTTTCATAGTGAATAATACATATAATCTTTCTAAAAGAGGTCCCATTGGGAAATTTAACAACATAACGATTTAACTCAGCATGGGTACAACTACAACCCAAATATTCCGGCAAGGGAGCAATAATAATAATAGACTACGTGTCCTGGTGAGGAAAAAGTCACCACACTTTCTCTATTAATCACTTCTTTCCCAATTATCAAATTCTAATTCGAGACGACGCTCAAATATTATACCAAATACAATTCTTCCTCAATCCTTCACATTATATGAAACTTAACAATTAGACAAGAGAGATACTTCACAAGTCCTTACCAAACATATTTAAGACCCACAGTCATGCTAGACTCCGGTGTATAGATAACCGCCACCATGCCAATACACCGTACTCATCATTTATCATTTAGCAAATATTATCCTAATCCTATTTCCCCTAACAAAAGTTAGAACAAACACTTACCTCGGTCCAAGAATAGCAATCAACTCTCCAATACCGCCTTTTCTCTACAATCTAACTCCGAAACAATGGTATCTAGGCATAATCAATTCAATAATATCAATAAAGACTCAAAAACAAAATCCGATAGCCTAGAAATGAAGTCCCTAGCATTTATTCCAAAATACCAAAATTCGACCCCGGGCCCACATGGTCCAAATTTGAGGCTCGGACCAAAATCCGTTCACCCATAATCATACGAGTTCAAATAATAATTTATTTTAAGATTCGACCCCAAATTGAGGTTGAATAACCCAAATCTCCAAAAATCCGACTCTACCCAAAGGCCCTAATTTCTACTTGATTTCATGATTTTAGGCTTAGGATTTTACTAAATAAACTGAAGAAAAGTGACTGAAATAGGTGGGAAATTACTTAACCAAAAGGTCTTAGAAGAGGGAATGGAGTCCTAAGGCTTGATGGAGAAGGGAGCTCGTGAGAAGAAGTGAAGAAATCCCGTAAGAGCTATTTTGTTTTTAAAAAAAATCGTTGGAGCACTTTGCTTTATGCGTTTGCGACACAGAGGTCGCGTTCGCGAAGGGGGCTGGCTAGTACTCTATGTGTTTGTGATAATGCTATGCGAACGCATAGAAGGGAAACTTGAGGGGGGGTGGGGGTTTCCAGGTTTGGTTTATGCGTTTGCTAGGGTAGGTATGCGAACGCGTTGAAGGAGTGCAAGGCAATGCGAACACGAAGGAGGGACGAGAACACGGAAGGGAAAATGATAGAGCAATACGAAGGCGAGCCCAGGGCCATGTTCGCGTAGAACAAAACCTGGTCTGCAACATCTGAATAAGCTGATGTTTTTCTAAGTGTAAAACTACCCTGAACCACCTCCAAATCACTCCCGAGCCCTCGGGCTCCCAGCTAAACACACACACTAACTTAATAACATCCTACAAACATAATCGAGCGATCAAATCGCCAAAATAACATCAAAATCAATGAATCAAACCTCAAAATCATTATTTTCATTCTAAGTTCATATACTTCCAACTTTTGATATTTTGATCCGAAACACGTCAAAGGATGTCCGATTTCGACGAAATTTCACAGAAAGTTCTTAATGCAATTAAGACCTGTACCGGGCACCAGAGCCAAAATATGGGCCCGATAACTATATTCTCTTTCAAAAATTCTTTACTGAGGCTCGGGACATCGGATTTCGATTCCGGGAACACGCCTGAGTCCCATATTATTATACGGACCCTTCGGGAACCGTCACATCACGGGTCCAGGTCTGTTTACCCAAAATATTGATCGAAGTTAACTTTAATAATGTTAATACCAAAGTTCTTCAATGTTTTCAGAAATTTCACATATTTCAACATAAAAGCTTTCTGGGTACGTGCCCGGACTGCACACGTAAATCGAGACAATTAAAAGCGAGGTTTTCAATACCTCGGAAGCACGGAAAGAAGAAAAAAATCCGGTGATGACCCTTTGGGTCGTCACATTTTTTTTAGTAAGTGCTTACACAATTATATTCCGGAAAAGAAAAGGTTATCATTTTTTTTTAGCTCAACTGTCTATTGTATTGATATAAGAAGGATATGTACAATTTGTCCCTATGGTAGTAGTGTGGACTCCTACTACTCATTTACATTTCATTCTAACTATATAACTCATATAACCAACACAATCTAGAAAATAATGAACACAAAAACTAAGGATAGCAATTGAGTAATTGTACCCATCTTGCCACCTTTTACACTTCCTATTTCTAGCATGAATTAGTAAAGCTACTTCCTTGCAACAGTGTCCCTCATCAAATTTTTTGTTGTCAAATCTGAGCAGATTCCTATTTCTCCATATCAATGCAACAGTGGTTATGAAGGCTGTTGCAGTGATTGCCTTTCTCCAGTTCTTACTCTTCACCTTACTACAAATCCATTTCAATTCAGCTTCCTAGCAGTCAATATTTCTTGTATAACCCAACCAAACACAGATTCTCCTCCATACTCTACTTGTAATATCACATTCAAAGTACAGATGTTTAAATTCTTCATCATGCATTATACAGAATACACACAAAGGTGGTATCTGTATAACTATATTCTGCAGTCTCTCTATAGTGGGAAGTCTGTTGTGAGCAGCCAACCAAACAGTGAACCTATGCCTTGGAAGAGCATTTGAACTGAGCATTATGCTCCTCCATGTAGCCTTTGGAAATTCTAGCAGTAAAGAAATATACATTTTGTGGATCTGATATCTCCCATTATTACATGCACTGTGTAATCTGCTGATCAAACTTCCTTGCATCTGACTGTTCCCCATCACCAAATTCCTACAGACCAGTATCTTCTTAACCACCCAAGATGAATTGGATGGCACACCAACTGATTCTATGCATCTATTCTTTATGTAATAGGAATGAACCCACCTTACCCAAAGACAGTCTTTTTTATTAGTCAAATCCCATAGTAACTTTGTTATAGCTGCTTTGTTCCATATATCTAACTTCATGATATTGAGGCCCCTAGCTGAAACAGGCTGACATACCTTATCCCAGGCTACAAGAGCTCTCCTGGATAAAGTTGCTTTACCTGTCCAGAGAAATGATCTACAGATTGCCTCTATTGCCTTCAATACCTTTTTAGGAATAATGAACACCTGTGCCCAATAAGTTTGCATTCCAAAGATCACTGCCTTTATAAGTTGGACTCTGCCTGCATAGGACAGCAGCTTTGCTTATCAGCATGTAACTCTTGCTGTGATCTTCTCAATGAGTGGCAAGTAATGCTGAATGGCTAACTTCTTAGAATCCAAAGGAACACCAAGATATCTGAAAGGAAGGTGGCCTTCAGTGAAACCCAAAGCAGCAATAATCTCTTCTTTTGTATCCTGTGGAACCCCAGCCAAGTATATTGCACTCTTACTTACATTGGCTAGAAGACCAGAAGCAGCTGAAAATATAAGAAAGGTGCTATGCAGTATCTGAATAGATACTATATCAGCCCTACAAAACATTAACAAATCATCTGCAAAACATACATGAGATATGTTAAGCTTCCTGCACCTAGGGTGGAAATTGAAGTTTCCATTCTTATGCAATTGCTGAAGTAGTCTGTTTAAATATTCCATAGCCAATACAAATAGATAAGGTGACATAGGGCCCCCTTGCCTTATACCTCTCTTAGCACTGAATGGTTTAGTAAGGCCACCATTCATTACCAGAGAGTATGAAGCATTTGAGACACCTGCCATTATCCAGTCAGTGAATTTTGCAGGAAACCCCAAAGTAATAAGTACTTGCTTCAAAAAAACTCCACTCAATGGTGTCATAAGCCTTTCTTATATCCACTTTAAGGACACACCTAGGTGAAACTCCTTTCCTAGAGTATCCTTTGAAAATTTCATGACTGAGAAGAATATTGTCCATAATACTTCTTCCTTCAATGAATGCAGACTGGGCTGGACCAATCAGATCACCAATTACTCCCTTCATCCTCCTAGTAATCACCTTGGAAATGATTTTGTATAGGGTAGTACAACATGCAATAGGTCTGTAATCCTTTACAGTGATAGGAGTTTTTACCTTTGGCACAAGAGCAACTGCAGTAGTGTTGATCATATATGGCATTTGGCAAGTTTCAAAGAAGTCCTTAGTAGCAGAGAATATATCATCTTGTACTATCTTCCAGCTTTTTGTAAAGAACTCAATGGGAAAACCATCAACTCCAGGAGCCTTGTCTCTAGGCATATCATTTATAGCTTCACTTATTTCCTCCATGGTAACTGGTCTAGTAAGCTCTCTTTGCTGATCAGTTTTGAGGCATCTACCACTTCTCATTATACTAATATCCACACATGGAAGCTCAGTAGCAGTCTCCCCCATTAGTGATTGAAAAACCTTTAGGAATTCCTGTTCAACAGCAAGAGGTTCAGTTAGCTTGATACCTGTATCAGTATAGATGGATGAAATGGTGTTCTGGCCTGTCCTGATTCTCCACTGTGCATGAAAATATCTGGTATTAGCATCTCCACATTCAATCCATGTAGCCTTGGATTTTTGCCTCATTACTTGCTCCTCCACAGTGTTCCATTTGTCCAGCTCTTCTAGTAAACATCTTTCCTCATATATCAGCTTCTGAGAAAGAAAATTATTTTGCATTTGTAATTGTAGAATGTCAAGTTTCTCCCTTGTTTGGATAATCTGTTGTTTGTACTTGGCTAAATGATCATTTAACCCCTTTAATTCCTGCTTCACCATCTTCAGCTTGCTCCAGATCTGTTGCATGTGTGATCCTTGATACTCCTTCTCCCAGACTTGTTTAACAATGTTATGAAATTTGTCATGTTCCATAACATTGTTATATAGTCTGAATGGCTTAGGGTGCAGAGGCTTATAAACACCAAATTTAACTAAAATAGGAGAGTGATCTGACACCAATGGATTCATATAATCTGCTTCCAAATGCCCAAACTGTTGTAACCATTGATAGTTGCCCATTGCCCAATCTATCTTGCTATATACTCTAGAATCAGCATCTTGTTTATTTGTCCAAGTAAAGTGCCAGCCAGTTGCCCTTATGACAGTCAGTTGTAGATCATCCATAGTCTCTTTGAAATCCTTTACTTCAGCTTCAGTCACTGGAGAACCAATCCTGTCCTCAGAACTTAAAACACAGTTAAAATCTCCACTTATAAGCCATGCATCTTGTTGTGGTATAGGAATTGACTTGAGGTCCCTCCATAGTTGTGCCCTAAGCACTGCAGTGTTTTGTGCATATATAATACTGAACTGAAATCTTATAAGACTTCTTGTATCCTCCATCATACAATGAAGATACTGATCAGATAAAGTTCCTATTTGAATGTGGATATGAGACTTCCATAGTAGCCATATTCTCCCATTTATAGCCTTTTCATAGTTACACTTCCACTGCCAGCCCTTAGCAATTTTCCCAATTATATACTTAGCTTTATGTTCTTTTACTCTGGTTTCAAGAATGCCTATTACATCCACTTTATTATCAGCAAGGAATTGTTTCAATTCCTTTTGCTTAGGAGACTGATTAAGTCCCCTAATGTTCCATGTGACTACAATCATGGATCAGTATTAGGCAGACTATAAGAGGGACCAGGATCAAATTGTTGCCCCCTCTTTTCCAGTTCATGCATGACTGCTTTGCCCCTATTACCTGTACTGTCCAACTGCTCATCATCTGTAATACCAACCGTATGTACTGCAGTAATTTGGTTTTCTGACACTTTTGGCTCACTATTCCCTGCATTTTGAATGCTAACATCCTGAGCTGCCTGCACTTCATGTCCAGCTGATTCTTCAGAGCCATCTTGTTTATTCTGCACTTCATCAATGGACACAGTCTTCTTAACAATCCACTCCTTCTTATTGTGCTTCCCCTGATAAGTGTTTCTGCTTTTCAGATTCTTTCTTTCCCCTTGCTCCTGTTTTTGTTTATCTGAGTTGTCAGTATAATGCCAACACTCAGTTGTCTCATGCCCAAATTTGAGACAATTATTACAAAAAATTGGTTTCCAATCATATTCAACAGATTGAATCTTAGGTCCATATGGAGTATCAATTTCTAACTCATCTGGAAGATCATAAGCAGCATTAACTTCAACAAGTACTCTAGTAAATGAAATCTTGTCATAATGGGCAGTAAACTTATCAGTATACAGAGGCTTCCCAATAGCACTTGCCAATTTACTCAAAACCTCAGCAGACCAATAACCAACAGGGAGACCTGGGAATCGAATCCAAATAGGAATAGTGCTCAGAACACTAGCCTGAAAACTGAAATCAATTTCCCAAGGTCTTAACACCATAGGTCTATTTCTAAAAGTATACGGGCCAGATTGCATGACTGCATCTCTATCTTCAGCACTGCTAAATCGAAAAATGCAATACCCTTCAGCATGAACCAAAATTTGAGGTTTAGCAACAAAATTCCATACATGCATAACAAATTTCTCCACATTCTGCTCACTAGGTCTGTCCCCAATCACAAAACCAATCAATGCATTTTGCCAATAATCCAATTGAGGTTTCAGATCTTCTTCACAGATTGTAACAATTTTTTTACCATCTCGCATGGTAGGAGGAACAAAGGATAGAGACTTACCCATTTGCACATCTCTATTACCTCTAACTATCTCTGCAACTATTGGCTTTAGTTTTGCATGTTCAACATCTTCAACAGCAACTATCGTTGGTTTCTCTTGTGCCATTATTTTTGAAAATTGCAATCTCCTTGCTGTATTTTCAGTCATCAACCCATCTCCTTGCGATCGATTCATAACTGGTTCTGCATGTGAAGGTTCCTTAGATTGATACTTCTGCGGAAGAAAATTACCAAATGTGAGGGGTTCTAGAGTAGTTGTGATGTCATGTTCAGGTGTAACAAGCTTTGGTGGAACAACATTGACAGTCGGAGCAGTATTCCTTCGCTTTCTGGCCATTTCCGGTGACAATTCCGCCGTGCTAAATTGCGCCGACGAAAATACTGTTTTATTGCTTCGCTAACTTGCGCCGAGAGCGTTCCCCTTCATTCTTTCTGGTAAGGTTATCATTTTTGGAGTTCTCTGATCTGACACCAAATACAAAGTGGTGAATATTTGTCTTGTGCTCAACTTAGGAGCCACTGCCACTCGGATTTCACAAAGAGAAGCTGCCTTCTTGTCTTAGTAAGACATCTTCCTTCGTATCTTGTCACCAAAATAGAAAAATGAAGTTTTGTGTGCTAATATATTAAAATTATCATTTTCTTTAGTTTAATTTGTTTCTTAATATTGTAATGACTTTAGTTTTGTTCTTTATGGCAAGAACGGAGATGCTATTTCATTGCCTCCAACTCCAAGTTTGATTTCTGATTAAATATTGGATAAAAGAGGGCATTACGTAATATTTTCTTTTATATGGTGATGCACAGGTAATGTCACATGGCAAAGAGGCATTTGGCATGTCTAATTGTAGAAAAAGAGGGATCGTGATAACATCATCTACGTCAATTCAATTTATCGTGAAGTAGATTCCTTATTCAACCATATTTTTAATTAGCGAAGGAAAGAATTTTCATTATTGCTAGCACATTAATCGAGCTATGAATGTCGTGGGAGTGGGCTTCCAAAATGAAGCTTGGGCCGATATCAATATATTGTGGCATTTGCATTTATACTCTTTTTTTGACATATTTTAATTTATATTTTATTTGCAAAAGATATAACAAGCGTATTCGCTTTTACACATAACTTTATTACACGGGGCTGAAGTAGTAAAGGTAATCACGCAAAACTTCAGTATTTTAGTAGCCGGGCCTGAAAGTTCAGCTCTACAGCTGAAAATTTTCTTTTGTAACTAGAAAACTTCAGCTCTAGAGCTAAAGTTTACCAATTATAAAATAGAAACTTCAACTCTAAAACTGAAGTTTTTCTTTAATAACTGGAAAACTTATCTTTGGAATATTGAGATGGATTGGCGAAGAGGAAGAGTGGACAGTATCCCAGGTCAGCTGAAAAAAAAGAGACATTTACTCATCTAGAATGATGCACTCGGTCGACCACTATAGAATCACCCACCGGTGTAGATACATAAACATGAACACTCAAGGCATCGCTAGGCATTACCAAGTAGGGTTCAAAATAGGACGACACATATGAATACATTGATCCAGGGTCAAATAGTACTGAAGCACCTCTATCACAGACCAGAATAGTACCTGTAATGACAACATCAGAAGACTCAACCTCAGGCCTGGCTGGCAAAGCATTGTTGGAAACACGTTCTCAAAGCATTATACTAAAACGTGTGTTCATATGTGTAGGTTTTGATGAATGACAAACAAGCGCAAATTGACATATGACGAAGCTCAAGTACAAGCGCACAATTGATATATATAACAAGATTCAAGCACAAGACCAAGTTTTATAGTTTTACGTGAGTCGTTCTTAATTGTGATCTTGACCTGACAACTTGACTCTTGACATGGCTTCTCTCGTAAAACTATTTTTACAAAATCATGCATATTTAATTTAATGCTAAATGATTTTAAATCATGCATATTTACTTTAGTCAAAATGATTTTTAAACATGCCTCTAAAATCTGGACTAAGATAATCGATTATGTACTTATGATAATCGATTATGTTAAGCCAAGACTGCATGACAATCGATTGTGAACTAATGACAATCGATTGTGTTAAGGCAGTGAGCATAAGGTTTTTCAAACCTGCATGACAATCGATTGTAAACCTTATGACAATCGATTGTGATGAGGCAATGTACATCAAAGTTTTTCAAAACTCAGAATAATCGATTGTGAAGTTAATGACAATCGATTGTGAAGAGGCAGTGTCCATCAGATTTTTCAAAGTCACAAAATAATCGATTGTGAACATATGACAATCGATTGTATTGAGGCAGTGTCTTCCAGACTTTTTCAAAGTTATTAAATAATCGATTGTGAGTATATAACAATCGATTGTCAAGAGGCAGTGTCTAAAATGATTTTCAAAGTCTGATAAATAACCGATTGTTAACATTGCACAATCGATTGTGAAGCTGACCGTTGTCGTAAAGTTTTCAAATACCGTCAGGTAATCGATTGTTGATTTTGTACAATCGATTGTTGAAATTAAAATCTGGAAAGGATTTTTTGAACGTTGCTGGATAATCGATTATTGATTTGTATAATCGATTGTTTTACGTAAAATCTGGAAATGATTTTTTGAACATTGCTAATAATCGATTTTTGATCTTGGATAATCGATTGTTACGCGTAAAAAATGGGATTGATTTCTGGAACGATTGGCAAACAATCGATTGTGGCTTCTTGACAATCGATTGTCATTCAGTAAAATCAGCAACTCTTAATTGGCAATTAGGCAAAGGTAATGCCAAGTTTTTCAACTATAAATACAGCTTCATTTCAGTGTTTTAAACACAATAACACACAACAACTGATCATACAATTGCTATAAGCTTGCATACTCTATTGCTAATCATTTTATATTCATTACATAAGTTTTGAGAGCCATATTCTTGTCCAAAGTTGTTGTGATCTTGAGCTTACTTCTTTTACTCATATCTACTCATTAAGGAGTGTTTTGTTTGAGTGTTTTAGTGTTTTGTACACTTGTAAGAGAATTGTGATTCTCTTGTTGTAAGGAACTTGTGTTTCCTTGGTTGAAGTCTTGGAGTGTTGTATCTCCGAGCAAAGGTGTTAAGGCGTGTGTCCTTAAGTTGTAAAGGTTTGTTGAGCACCCGTAAGCTTGACAAGTTCGTGGAAAATCTCGAGAGAGTCTCTCGGGGACTGGACTAGCCACGTGTTGTGGTGAACCAGAATACATCGGTGCGTTCTTTCCTTTTGTTTATTTAACGCACTTATTTATTTCCTGCAAATTTTAATTTCCGCAAGTTTACGCTAAATTTTATTATAACGCTATTCACCCCCCCCCCTAGCGTTAAGCGTATTATCTAACAATTGGTATCAGAGCCCAACTCTCTGAAGACTTAACAGTTTGAGAGAACCGTCCATGGCTTCTACTTGTGACTCTTTTGCAGGAATTGATGAAGGACAATGCTCCACACGACCACCTCTATTCAATGGTACAAACTATACGTATTGGAAGGAGAGGATGAAAATCGTCGTTCAAGCAAACAACTTTCATCTCTGGAAGGTGATAACAAAGGGAAATCAAATTCCAACCAAAAAGGTTGAAACCGAATGGGTTCCCAAGTCCGAAGAAGAATATGACGCGGATGATATCCGAAAGGTGCAAAATAATGCTAAAGCAATTAATTTATTATATTGTGCTGTAAATGCTGACGATTACAGGAAAATATCGTGTTGCACAACGGCGAAGGAAATGTGGGACAAGCTGGAAATTACGTACGAAGGTACGGACCAGGTAAGGGAAGCCAAAATTGATTTCCTAACGCATGCTTATGAATTATTTCACATGAAGGAAGGTGAAAAGGTGGATGAAATGTTTGAACGATTTTCAATAATCGTAAATGATCTACATGCTCTCAAGAAGAGATTCACGAAACTTGTTCGAAAAATTCTTAGAAGTCTCACTCCGGCATGGCGATCAAAGGCCGACGCGATTCCAGAGTCCATTGGCGTCTCAAATGTCACCATCGACGCATTAAGAGGTAATCTTAAGACTTATAAATCTACTATACTTAAGCCTCTTGTTGATGATCAAAGGAGGCAAAGAATCGCTCTTAAGGCAAGCACAAGCCAACCTCAAGTTGATGAGGATGGAGACAACGAGTTTGGACTCGTTATCAAAAGATTTCAAAAGTTCATGCGAAAGGAGTATGAACGAAAGGGCAAAAAGCAAGGCGAACAAATAAAGTGCTATGAATGCGGTGAAACCGGGCACATCAAATCAAATTGCCCAAACATCAAAAAGGAGAAGAAACCTTTTAAGAAGCAACGTGCATACATTTCTTGGGGAGGAGACTCCGGAGATGAGCCAAGCGAAGAAGACGAAGACGAAGCCGCAAACCTTTGTCTTATGGCGCAAGAAGACAAGCAAGATGAGGTATGTCAAATCTCTTTTAAAAACTTCTTTACTCTTGAAGAAATGCGAACTGCTTTTGATGAGCTATATACTGAATTTATTAAGGCTTCAAGAACTGTCAAGAGCATAAAAGAAAATGCTTCTCTAAAAGAAAAACATTTTCAAAAACAGCTTTCTTTGAAAGAAAAGGATTTAGAAAAACTGGTTTTAGAAAATGAGAAGCTGAAAGAGGAAAACAAGTTTTTCGGAAAAAGTAGCGCCGACAAGCCCGAAAGTTCTATTAAAAATTGTTCTTCTTGCATGCATCTCAAAAATGAGGTAGATATACTTAAAGGTACCTTAGATAAGTTTAATTCTTCCCACAAAAATTTGAATAAGGTCCTTGTTAATTTGAAATCAACCAAGCATGGCATAGGCTTTAAGAATGAGCCTAAAGAAAAGGTTGAAGCCAAACCCCAACCACCTAAGGCTCAACCTAGGATGAATAAAACAAATGCGTATCCTATAGCAATCCTAGAACAAATATGCATGCTAGACCAAATGTTGAACATTTTAGAAGACCTAGAAATAACTTACCACCTAGAAATGACTACCCTAGAAATGATGCATATTCTAGGCCAAACACTAGAAGGAGTTTTGAACCTTTTAGAACATCTAGACATGACCATTACTCTAGAAATGCTGCTCATTTTAGAACTAATAGTAGGAGAAATGGTTCTCATGGAATGCGCAATAGTCATAATGAAAATAGAGTAAATCATTTTCGTCCATCAAGTTACTATGAACCTAGAAGGATGCATAACCCCAACGTGACTTGTCATTACTGTAGAAGCATTGGTCATATTGCTCCTGCATGTTTTACACGACATAGACATATCACTCAATGGCATCATTATAATATGCCTAACCCTCAAGGACCCAAAATGGCATGGGTACCTAAAATGCATTAATTTGTTTTGTAGGTATGTTTGAAGGGATCAAGTGTACTATGGTACCTTGATAGTGGATGCTCCAAGCACATGACGGGAGACGAATCCAAATTCCTTCAACTAGAACACAAAGAAGGAGGAAGTGTGATTTTTGGGGATAACAATAAAGGAAAGATTATTGGCATCGGATCGGTCGGTAAGGATGAAAATTCCTCTGTTAAGCATATATTACTTGTTAAAGGGTTAAAGCATAATCTCTTGAGCATAAGTCAATTATGTGACAAGGGATTGCCTTATTTGATTCGGATGAATGCTTAGTATTTAGACGTAGCGATTTCAAAATTATCCTTCGTGGTTTTAGAGTGGATAATATTTATATGGTTGATCTTACTAATTCCTCACCCGAATATGTTGATTGTCTTATGAGTAAAGAGGATGATACTTGGTTATGGCATCGTAGAGTAGCACATATCAACATGCATCTTTTGAACAAATTGATTTCTCAAAACTTAGTTATTGGTCTTCCTAATTTAAAATTTGAAAATGACTCTATTTGTGATTCATGTCAAAATGGGAAGCAAACAAAAGCATCTTTCAAATCCAAAAATATTGTTTCAACTTCTAGACCATTGCAATTGCTTCACATGGATTTATTTGGACCATCTCGCATTAAATCGTTATGCTTTTGTGATTGTTGATGATTATTCTAGATTTACTTGGACTTTATTTCTTGCCCATAAAAGTGATGCTTTTCAAAATTTTAAATATTTCCTTAAACGTGTTCAAAACGAAAAGGAAACAACCGTCACTTCAATTAGAAGTGATCATGGGGGAGAGTTTGATCACAATCTCTTTGCGGACTTTTGTGACGAACTCGGTATCGAGCATACCTTTTCCGCTCCACGAACACCACAACAAAATGGGGTGGTGGAAAGGAAAAATAGGTGTCTCAAAGTGATGGCCATGCTCGAAGAGGCTAAGATTCCCAAACATTTTTGGGCGGATGCCGTGAGTACCGCGTGCTACATCTTAAATAGAGTAGTCATAAGGCCAATACTCATGAAGACCCCTTATGAACTCTACAAGGGAAGGAAACCAAATATCTCCCATTTTAGAGTATTCGGTTGTAAAGTTTTTATTCATAACAATGGAAAAGATCAATTGGGAAAATTTGATGCTAAGTCCGATGAGGGAATTTTCATTGGTTACTCTTCACGTAGCAAAGCATATAGGGTTTTTAATAAAAGAACCGAAACTGTGGAGGAATCCCCTCATGTTGTATTTTCCGAAAATAATGCTCGCTTGGCGAGAAAGGATTCCGGTTTTGATCTTGCAGGTATTTTAGATAGCTTGAAAGACAAAATACAAGAGGAAACGCCTAAGGAAAATCAAGACGAAATTTTGAAACAACCAACGGAGGAAGCGCCACAATTGGAAAATGAAACGAAAACGCCTAATGAGTGGAGGACAATCAAAGATCACCCTCTCGAACAGGTAATTGGAGACGTCGGAGAAAAGGTAAGTACCCGAAACACTCATAAGAACACCTAGGACACACTTCTTAAGAGATCACGATCTCACTCGACCACACTAGTTTAAATTACTACTCCTTTACAAATTACTGACTTGAGCGTCGGAGACGTCTAATTCTATTTGGCAGGTATCGCCCTAAAGGTAGGGGGAATTATAAAGAAATGGCATAGAACAATCGATTGTTACAGCAAATAATCGATTATTTTACTGTGCAGAAAATCGATTAGCAAGTATCACTAATCGATTATTTATGGTTTATGCTTATTATGCAGTTTTGTTTAATAATCGATTTTTATCTGTTTAATCGATTACCGTCTCAGCCATTCAGTACTGTTTTCCTAAAACAATCGATTGTTTCAAAATATAATCGATTATTTTCCTAGTCAGAAAATTTCTGTACTCACTGTAACATAACAATCAATTACCATATTTGACAATCGATTATTTTCTGTCAGTATTTCAAAAATTTGTTACCGTTTGGCTTCTGAAGATTCCTGCAATTTGTGTCAGTTCCGAGATTCAGTCAAATCTTAATGACAATCGATTATCTCATTCCAACAATCGATTGCCTAAACGGTCAGTAAGATTTATTTTTACCGTTTCTGACTGTTTCAGCTTTCAATTTTCTGCAGATTCTTCCATTAATGAAATGCCTTTCTCCCCTCTATAAATAGGCTCCATATATGTTCATTTTTATTCACTCAAGCATCAACTTTAGCTCTCAAACTATCAAAATTCTTTCAAGTCTCTTGCAAATTCCAGCAATACTCAGTGAAAATGTCGAGCCGTCACTCCAAACGTTCCCGTTCTGCTAGGCATGGTGCATCCTCCTCTGCTGCTCCAAACTATCCTTATCAAGATGGTTCCATTCTATACTTTAATTCTGACATCGAGCTTACTCGATTTTTAACAAAATTTGAAAAGCGCGACATTCTTCCTCCCCGCTTTTCAACCAACAAGTATCTTGAATCTTATGGCCCTGCTGCAAATATGCTCAAAAATTGTCAACTTCTTGACTTCTTACTTCTTACCCATCCTTACATCAATACTACATTGATTCAAGCATTTTACTCCAACCTTCATGAGGATGATGACGGTGAGCTTGTGACAAATATAAATGGTGTTCAAATTCTTCTTTCCGATGAAAACCTTCATACCATTGCCCGTCTTCCTCATAATGGTGAAGACATTTTTCGGTACATCGGAAAGGCCGGAGCCCTTTTTGGTGAAACAGTTCTCCTACATCAAACTGGACTTACCTCTTATGATCCAAATCTTTCTTCCCGTCGTCCTACAATTACGGGAATGGATCCAAATTATCGGTTGATTTTCTATTTCATCACCCGAGTCCTCAAGCCTCGTAAGCATAACCATACTACCATTTCCCAAGAGGACACCAAGCTCATGCATGCCATAATAACCGGAGCTAACATCAATTGGTTCGGTTCGTCAAGATTCACATGCGTGACGCTATCGAAGATGATAGGCCTCTTCCTTATGCTCTCCTCATCATGAATTTTCTTGAAGCCTCCGGATTCATCACTTCCAACGGTCCTCTCAAAAAGAGTACCAAGAAGTGGGAAATTTCAGAATCCTCCTTTCATCATGACGGTGATCATGCAGCGCCTGCTCCTCCTCCAACCCGTCGAACTCGTCGGCCTCAAGAGCCCACTCTCCAATCCATTTCCGACCAAATTGCTTCCTTGACCACTTCTGTTGGTCAATTGACTCATGAGATCCATGGATATTTTGACCATGTTCATTATCCATATGCGGGTCTTGTTCCCTTCGAAGCAGTGCCGGATGATGAGGCGGGAAATGATGATGAATGATTTCTTTGTTTTTTTGGTTCTATTGTGATATGCTTTATTGTCCCCTCCTTATGTAATTGTTTTTTCTTTCCAATAAATAAACAAGCTTTATTTACATCTTTGGCATCTTATTACATTTTTTTTTGCTAATGGCAAAAAGGGGAAGATAACGGGTATGCACTCTCAATTCTTATTAATTGAGGGGGAATGCATATATTGAGGGGGAACTAATTTTGCATACTTGTTGCATATATTCGTCACTATGAATTGTCTAATTTGCATATCCCGCTTAAAGTTTGCCATTATCAAAAAGGGGGAAATTGTTGGAAACACGTTCTCAAAGCATTATACAAAAACGTGTGTTCATATGTGTAGGTTTTGATGAATGACAAACAAGCGCAAATTGACATATGACGAAGCTCAAGTACAAGCGCACAATTGATATATATAACGAGATTCAAGCACAAGACCAAGTTTTATAGTTACATGAGTCGTTCTTAATTGTGATCTTGACCCGACAACTTGACTCATGACATGGCTTCTCTCGTAAAACTATTTTTACAAAATCATGCATATTTAATTTAATGCTAAATGATTTTAAATCATGCATATTTACTTTAGTCAAAATGATTTTTAAACATGCCTCTAAAATCTGGACTAAGATAATCGATTATGTACTTATGATAATCGATTATGTTAAGCCAAGATTGCATGACAATCGATTGTGAACTAATGACAATCGATTGAGAGCCATATTCTTGTCCAAAGTTGTTGTGATCTTGATCTTACTTCTTTTACTCATATCTACTCATTAAGGAGTGTTTTGTTTGAGTGTTTTAGTGTTTTGTACACTTATAAGAGAATTGTGATTCTCTTGTTGTAAGGAACTTGTGTTTCCTTGGTTGAAGTCTTGGAGTATTGTATCTCCGAGCAAAGGTGTTAAGGCGTGTGTCCTTAAGTTGTAAAGATTTGTTGAGCACCCGTAAGCTTGACAAGTTAGTGGAAAATCTCGAGAGAGTCTCTCGGCGACTGGACTAGCCACGTGTTGTGGTGAACCAGAATACATCGGTGCGTTCTTTCCTTTTGTTTATTTAATGCACTTATTTATTTCCTGCAAATTTTAATTTCCGCAAGTTTACGCTAAATTTTACTATAACGCTATTCACCCCCCCTCTAGCGTTAAGCGTATTATCTAACAAGCATAACACCGGGGCTGGGCCCACCTCCATGAACTATGTCACTGGGATGATCGGCTAGTGGCTGACCCCGTCCTCTGGCGCTCCGAGCTCCACCTCTCTGATCCCTACCTCAACCTCTATGGCATCTACCCCCGCCTCTAGCTGGCTAGGCAGCTCGTGCATCACATGCTGCCTGAATCATGAGTCGAGGACCCTGCTGCTGTGAGTTGTCAGATACTCGAGGACAATACCTGGAAATATGTCTCGCGTCGCCACACCTATAACAAGCCATCGGCTGCTGAGAATAACAGAGCGGTGGTGCGTTGATAGGTGCTGATGATGAGCTAGAAAGCTGCTGGTCAAAATATTGCGGCTGGGAACCACGACCACCTATAGTACCATATGAAAACTGTAGAGATGACTGAAAGGGCCTCGGAAGACGGTCTCTACCATATGAGTCCCAACCTCTAGATAAGGTACCACTGGACCTACCATAATGACGAGGCATGTTATCTGACCCCTGACCATATCCTCGTGCAAGTGCCATCTCTATCCTGTGGGCTGCATTGATCACCTACTAAAAAGAAATATCACTCCTGGCTCCTATAGCCATCTCGAGTCAGATCGGCCAAATCAACCCACTAATAAATCTTCGCACTCTCTCCCTCTCAGTGGGGAGTATAACAATAGCATGGCAGGCCAAATCAATAAAGCGAGTCTCATACTGTGTGACTGTCATAGTACCTTGATAAAGACACTCAAACTGCCTGCATAGAGCCTCTGCTCGGTCACTGGGAGAAACTTCTCCAAGAACAACTCTGCAAACTGGTCTCAAGTCAATAACGGCGACCCTGCTGGCCTGGATAAACAATAGTCCCTACACCAAGTCATGGCGGATCCTGCAAGCCGAAAGGTGATGAAGTTGACCCTATTGGTCTCCACAATACCCATAGCCGGAGAACCTCATGGAAGCTGAATAAAAAGTCCTAGGGGTCCTCTGTAGAATCACCACTGAAGGTGGTGGTGAAGAGCTTAGTGAACCTTTCAAGCCTCCCCAAAGCATCCGCGGACATCGCTGCACCATCACCTGTCTGAGCTAGAATACCCGGTTGTGCAACCACAGCTGGTTGAACCGCTGGAACCTGAGCCTGAGGAGGTACCTGCTCCTGAGTACGCGTAGCAGGAGTCTGAACTCCTCCCCCAGCCTGAGATATGGCTGGTGCTACGAGAAGTAAACCCGATCTAGAGACGCTCTGCATAAAGCTACTAGTCGGACCAAAGCGTCTTGAAGTACTGGAGTGGCTATGAAACCCTCTGGAACCTGAGCTGGGCCCATTGGAGCTGCTGGTGCTGGAAACTCCTCATCATATCCAACATGAGGCTCCACCTCTGGGATTGCTGCTCGGGGCTGAGCCTTGCCCTGACCTCTAGCACGCCCTTGCCCTCTACCCCTGATAGGAGCTGCTGCTGGGGGGCTCGGGCTACTGCGCGGTAGAAGAGGAAGCACGTGTTCTCGCCATCTGCGAAAGAACAGAGTAGAACGACAATCAGTATTGAGAAATAGAATTGCACGACACGAAAGAAAAAAGTGAAATTTTTCCTAACTCTGTAGACTTTGAGTGATAAATACATACATCTTCATACTGATCCCTTAGACTCTACCGAGTTTGTCCACGAGTTGTGAGACCTATGTAACCTAGTGCTCTGATTCCAACTTGTCACGATCTGGATTTTCCACCATCGGAAGTCGTGAAGGCGCCTACTAACGGAGCTAGACTAGATAAACATTAAACATTCTCTGATAATTTCTCAGCAATATAATTATACGAAAATAACTAAGTAAAAGCAGAAGACTTAAAGTTTATAACTGAAATCAAAATGCGGAAGTTTAAAACATATTTCTACCCAGAGTATGGTGTTACTAGCTCACAGATTACTAAAGAGTGCTATAAATAGGTCTTAATAGAAATACAAAATGTTTGTCTCGGTACAATGAAAACAAACTAAAACATGGAAAGGGACTCCGGCCTGCGAATGCCAGATTGGCTACCTCGTAAGTCCCTGGACTGAAGTCGGCTCCCAAATAGCACAGAAGTGTAGCATCAGCACAACCGACCCCATGTGTTGGTAAGTGTGTGACCTAATCCCGTCGAAGTAGTGACGAGGCTAGACAGGACCTACCTAAAGCAACATGTGCAGATATGTATATATACAAAGGCAACAGAAATAACAACAACGAATATCAACTGAAAAAGGGAAGGGGAATGCTCGAGGGAGATATAGTGAAAACAGATCAACAGATATAACAATGAAACTACCTCAATATCATAACTCATGTATAAGTGGTCGACGCGCCACATGATCCCATTTCTTAATTTATAAGTGGGCTGCGTGCCACAAATCCCATTTCATAATTTATACGTGGACGGTGTGCCACATGATCCCAAAGTATGTATTCATAATTGTACGGCGTGCCACACGATCCCATTTCATAATTCATAAGTGGACGGCGCGCCACACGATCCTATTTCATAACTCACAAGTGAAGTGTGTGCCACACGATCCTATATCATAGTTCATAATTGGATGGTGCGCCACACGATCCCATTTCATAGTGAATAATACATATAATCTTTCTAAAAAAGGCCCCGTACGGAAATTTAACAACATAACGATTTAACCCATCATGGGTACAACTACAACCCAAATATTCCGGCAAGGGAGAAACAATAAAAATAGACTACGTGTCCTGGCGAGGAAAAAGTCACCACACTTTCTCTATTAATCACTTCTTTCTCAATTATCAAATTATAATTCGAGACGACACTCGAATATTATACCAAATACAATTCTTCCTCAATCCTTCACATTATATGAAACTTAACAATTAGACAAGAGAGATACCTAACAAAGTCCTTACTAAACATATTTAAGACCCACAGTCAGGCTAGACTCCGGTGTATAGATAATCGTCACCATGCCTATACTCCATACTCATCATTTAGCATTTAGCAAATAATATCCTAATCCTATTTCCCCTAACCATGTTAGAACAAACACTTACCTCGGTCCAAGAATAGCAGTCAACTCTCCAATACTGCCTTTTCTCTACAATCTAACTCCGAAACAATGGTATCTAGGCATAATCAATTCAATAATATCAATAAAGACTCAAAAACAAAATCCCAAAGCCTAGAAATAAAGTCCCTAGCCTTTATTCCAAAATACCAAAATTCGACCCTGGGCCCACATGGTCCTAATTCGAGGCTTGGACCAAAATTCGTTCACCCATAATCACACGAGTTCAAATAATAATTTATTTCAATATTCGACCCCAAATTGAGGTTGAATCACCCAAAATCTCCAAAAATTCAACTCTACCCAAAAGCCCTAATTTCTACTTGATTTCATGATTTTAGGCTTAGGATTTTACTAATTACTGAAGAAAAGCGATTGAAATAGGCGGGAAACTACTTACCCAAAAGGTCTTAGAAGAGGGGAGCTTCAATGGAGTCCTAATGCTTGATGGAGAAGGGGGCTCGTGAGAAGAAGTGAAGAAATCCCGTAATGAGCTATTTTGTTTTTCACAAAAACCGGTGGAGCACTTTGCTTTATGCGTTTGCGGCACAGAGGTCACGTTCGCGAAGGGGGCTGGCTGGTACTCTATGTGTTTGCGATGGTGCTATGCGAACGCATAGAAGGGAAACTTGAGGGGGGTGGGGATTTCCAGGTTTGGTCTATGCGTTCGCTAGGGTATGTATGTGAACGCGTTTAAGAGGAGTGCAAGGCTATGCGAACGCGAAGGAGGGACGAGAACACAGAAGGGGAAATGATAGAGCAATACGAAGGCGAGCCGAGGGCCGTGTTCGCATAGAACAAACCTGGTCTGCAACATCTGAAAAATCTGATGTTTTTCTAAGTGTAAAACTACCCCGATTCACTTCCGAATCACTCCCGAGCCCTCGGGCTCCCAACCAAACACACACACTAACTCAATAACATCCTACAAAATTTAGTCGAGCGATCAAATCGCCAAAATAACATCAAAATCAATGAATCAAACCTCAAAATCATTATTTTAATTCTAAGTTCATAAACTTTCAACTTTTGATATTTAGGTCGAAAACACGTCAAACGATGTCCGATTTCGACGAAATTTCACAGAAAGTGCTTAATGCATTTAAGACATGTACCGGGCGCTAGAACCAAAATATGGGCCTGATACCTATATTCTCTTTCAAAAATTCTTTACTCGGGCTTGAGACATCGGATTTCGATTCCGGGAACACGCCTGAGTCCCATATTTTTTTACGGACCCTTCGGGAACAGTCACATCACAGGTCCAGGTTCGTTTACCCAAAATGTTGATCGAAGTCAACTTTAATAATATTAATATCAAAGTTCTTCAAAGTTTTCAGAAATTTTACATATTTCAACATAAAAGTTTTCTGGGTACGTGCACGGACTTCACACGTAAATCGAGACAACTAAAAGCGAGGTTTTCAATACCTCGGAAACACGGAAAGAGGAAGAAAATCCGGTGATGACCCTAAAAATGTAAGTGGTGACACAATTATATTCCAGCAAAGAAAAGATTATCATTTTTGGAGTTCTCTGATCTGACACCAAATACTAAGTGGTGAATATTTGTCTTGTGCTCAACTTAGGAGCCACTGCCACTCGGATTTCACAAAGAGAAGCTGCCTTCTTGTCTTAGTAAGACATCTTCCTTCGCATCTTGTCACCAAAATAGAAAAAAGAAGTTTTGTGTTCTAATATATTAAAATAATCATTTTCTTTAGTTTAATTTGTTTCTTAATATTGTAATGACCTTAGTTTTGTTCTTATGGCAAGAACGGAGATGCTATTTCATTGCCTCCAACTCCAAGTTTGATTTCTGATTAAATATTGGATAGAAGAGGGCATTACGTAATATTTTCTTTTATATGTTGATGCACAGGTAATGTCACATGGCAAAGAGGTATTTGGCATGTCTAATTGTAGAAAAAGAGGGATCGTAATAACATCATCTACGTCAATTCAATTTATCGTAAAGTAGATTCCTCATTCAACCATATTTTTAATTAGCGAAGGAAAGAATTTTCATTATTGCTAGCACATTAACCGAGCTATGAATGCCGTGGGAGTGGGCTTCCAAAATGAAGCTTGGGCCGAGATCAATATATTGGGGCATTTGTATCTATACTCTTTTTTGTGCCATATTTTAATTTATATTTTGTTTGCAAAAAAAATTACAAGTGTATCCGGTTTTTCACATAATTTTATTACACGGGGCTGAAATAGCAAAGGCAATCACGCAGTATTTTAGTAGCCGGACTTGAAAATTCAGCTCTTGAGCTAAAGATTGCAAATTATAAAATAAAAACTTCTAACTATTTTGTAAATGAAAAACTTATCTTTGAAATATTAAGATGGATTGGCGAAGAGGAAGAGTGGATAGTATCCAACAACAGGTCAGCTGACAAAAAGAGACATTTACTCATATTCTGTTTTTACTGGTAGTTCTCAACATGTTAAGTAACAAAATTATGTCTTCCTTCACCAGCTGCGTCGTCCATAGGCTCAAGTGTCATCGACACAATATGTGAACTAAGAAAGACACTGGATAAACGATCTCTTAAGGTAAATCCGTCAACCACGTAAAAGATGTAAGCAACGCAGTGGAGAAAGAATGGAGTTGCAAGGGAGAAATGAAGCTGAAGTTCTTTAAAAAATGCGTACAAATTAAAAGTTAAAAAAGTAAAAGGTACATATTAAATAGAGTCGACCAAATAGGATGCCCATGCAATTTCTACAATATATTAGGTTAGTCGCACACTTGGCCAACCTATAATAAGGATAATCTACGCGGTCTATCCATTAAAAATACCAATTAACTTCATATTCTTTTAAAATGTTAATTTTACATTCTATGCCTACTTTATAAAGCTTATTTACTTCTTAAATCTTTAATATCATTATATGTCATTAAACATATTCCAACTTTTAAGGGATTAGAATATAGCCCAAATTCTTTTAGGATAACTTCAATCAATATTTAATTGGGATAATATTATTTCTTTCTCAAAATTGTAGTAAGCATGTATACCCATCTATTCCTTCTTAATGGTTCGATTGCATAATCACTTCTTTCAAGTTTTTCCTCTCAAACAAATAGCAAGCAAAAAGATAAGGAAAGGATGAAGAGAAAATTGGCTTTTTATTGCACTGAAAAAATACTTAAAAGGCGCGATAAAGTTTCTTCTCCCATTGAAATTCATTCGTGAGAAGTGAAATTATTGGATGGAACTCCACATGCAATCTATGAATCGACTTCCGAAAGAGATGACAATCTAAATTTGCAAAATTACGTCTCAAAATTCTAAAGTCCGAACATCCAAAAAGGATGGTGGCATAAAAGTTAGTGGGAAAAAATACAACATGGTAAAAGCTAGGGTTCCGAGATCAAGAAAGACGAAATGTTGGAGATAACAATGGCTGAAAGAAGCTTTGAGTATTGTTAGAAACCAAGCATATCATAATATTTTAAATTAGAGTACAATATTCAAATCAAACATCCTACAATATTCTAATAAAGAATACGATATTCAAATCAAGCATACCACAATATTTTAAATTGGTATACAATATTAAAATCAAACATATCGCAATATTCTAATTTGGAGTATAATATTCAAACCAAAATAAAATATTAGAATAAAATATTCAAACTAACACACTTTAATAGTATATCACATTAATAGTTTATTCTATTTTATGATTAAATTGTGGTATATTGTTAGAAATTATTTGGAATACTGCTGCTCTTTAATAGTATATTCTAGTAATGTTGATGTAATATTAGATTTTAATTGGATACTTCAATGTGATATTCTAGTATTATATTTTGAATATTACGATCCACATTAGAATACTTTTGAGTTTTAAATAAAAAATTAAGTTGAATATGTGAGTGAAATAATAATGTGATATCAATTGAATATCATTTTTTAGTTATTGAATATTATCATAGATGTAGTGAATACTCTAAGTTTTAAATTAAATAATATATAACGTAAATGTTATTAATATATAAAAAAAAGAATATACCTCTTTATTTTAAGAATATTATTGTAAACATATATTGAATATATATAAACTTAATGATATTTATGGTTTAAATTGAATACTGCTATTTATTATGGAATGCATATTTAATTGCCTTACTTTGAAGAGTTTGTTTTGTAAAAGGTAACGTATTTCTTAGCAATATGATAAATTTGAGTAATTCGCTTTGACAGGAGAGAGGTAAATAGCAATATTCATATCATTACCTCTAGTTATGTCTATATTTAAGGGATATTATACTATATAATCTATACCGTTGGATAAAAAAGGTATTATTTTAAGGATTTATAACTTTAGGATATATGGTGTGAAGAAGCCATGTAGACAAGCATATGGCGTAACTTTCCCTTATAATAATTGCCAATACAAGGACAATGGACTCGCTTTCAACTTATAATAAAAGGATCTTCTTTTTCGTCATTTCGTAACTTGCTAGCTTACCGACTGAACCAACATCATCTGTTTCCTTGGCCACTTTCCTGATAAGGCACTTAAAAAAATTACATTTAATAATAAAATATACAAAAAATATGAATACTATATGCATATTATACATTTTTTGGAACGACTATTTCTATATTTTTCCCTAAAAATTATCCCGAGGGACACAATGTATTTTATTCTTTCTTATTTTCTCGTCTAACCAAACAAGGGAATAAAGAGATAATTATTCTCGTTATGTTCTTGCTTTCCATTATTTCTTATTATTTTGTAAAAATTAGCCCAAATAGTTTTTCATCTAACAAGTTAAATTAAAAATAGCTGACAGATGTATAATATATTTAAAATTTATACATAATATTTATAGCCATGTATACCGATTAGAAAAAATAAGTAGTAAATTAGACTGACTACTTGTGTACGGATCCCTTCAATTTTTAGTAAAACTACACTGTTTAACTTATACTATAAAAAAAATACCCGAAATTGTAATTAATATATTGATAGATCTTAAATACTCTTGCCTTATGTTTTGATGATCTAACAAACTTACTGTTAAAAACCAGATAGGGAACCTGACCTACTTGGATTGCTGCAAGCTTTAACGGATTCCAACTAAAGGTAAACTGCTACAGCTTCAGGAGCTAGGAACCAACATAAGGACCTGATGCTCTTGTATTTTTCTCATAGAAGTACAAAGTCAATTGGACACAGCCGGAAATAAAGTGACTGACAACACTGTTTCTGCCACACTGCACTACACTGTCAGCCCACTCATTCTCTAACCAAACAAATTACACACATCATTTGAAGTGATTTGATCAAGATTTACCCAATGAGCTTTATACAAAAACATAACTGCAAGGTTTGTGTCTCTTATTCAAGCCTCTTGCACAAAAAAAAAAACAGAGAAATCAATCCTCACATGTTTGAAGAACAAGGTTGAATGCTACTACGAACCAGTTCCTAAAAGATAGATTGTTGTTGTCCTAGTCGAGTTGTATCCTTGTTATTGTACTTACCATATCACCTAAACCCAATACGTAGAAGCATTTTGATTAGGAATCCTCTTGTAAATCCGTAAACTCCATGAGTTTATGTTTGTAATGACCCAACTTGTTGTCTCATGTGTTACTGTCCTATTTTTCCCATTTATTACTTATACATGTTTCATTATCAGCATTGGGTGAGCTAGAGTCGAATTAGTTTGATTTTGGTAGGAAACGAGACATTTAGTCTCCTTAAGGAAGGCTTATATTGAAAACGTCAACTGGATGTTGACTATTGAGTTATAGGGCTCGGGTATGAATTCCAGAGATTCGGGTAGCTTCGGAGGATAATTTGTGACTTAGGAATGTGATCGGAATTGCTTTTGGAGGTCTGGTATAGAATTAGGATTGAATTGGTGAAGCTAGTGCTTTGGCGAATTCCGGTGGATAGGTGAGATTTTGATCCGGGGGTCGGAATGGAATTCCAAGAGTTGTAGTAGTTCCGTTAGGTAATTTTGAATATGTGTACAAAGTTTCAAGTCATTCGGAGGTGTTTAAGTCGGGTTGATTGAATGTGAGTCTTGAAAATTTTTGATAAACTTAGGCTATGATTTGGTCAAATTTGATGATTTTTGTGTTATCTATGGTGTTTTGGTGGTTTGAGAAAGTTTGAGTAAGGTATTAGGTTCCATATGTGTTTTTGATTGAGGTCCCGGAGGCCTCGGGGTGTTTTCGGATGGGAGTTTTTGGAGTTGCTGCATTGCTGGTATCTGGTGTTTCCGCTTCTGTGGAAATGGACCGCATGAGCGGTTCCGGAGAAGAGGGTTATAGGTCGCAGAAGCAAGAATGGAGGCCCAAGGCAGGTTCCGCAGAAGCGGATCCGCTAGAGCGGACTTTTAACCGCAGAAGCGGTCCTAGATCCTTAAGTGAAATTGCAGGAGCGGTAGCTAGACCGCAGAAGCGGTAGCTGCAGAAGCGGTACTAAAACTGCAGAAGCGGAATATGGGCTGTGTTAAGTGAACAGTGTTTTCGCGAATTTATAAGAGAACAAACATTTTGGACTTCGGACTAAGAGGGGTTTTGGACTATTTGAAGAGAGTTTCGAGGGCTTTCATCAGGTATGGATTCTTGGACTTAGATTATGATATTATGGTGTACAAATTATAGATTAACACTAAACATCCAAGGAATTAAATGGTAAAAATGGAGGTTAGGGCTTGAAATTTAAGAGAGTTTAAACTAGTTATTTGAAGGGTCAAATGGACTCCAGTTCTTATGATTTTGATATTTATAGACTCGGGGTGAGATAAGGATCGTACTGATGTAAAATTTTCTTGGATTTCGAGAAGTGGACCCAGGGCTCAGGTTTTGCAAACTTCGTGAGTTTTGATATTTTTTCGAGTCCTTTCGATTGAGTTATGTTCCATTAGCCTATTGTAATGTCTTCCTTGTGGTCTTGACGCGCAAGGAGGACGATCCGAGCGGAAAAGGCATAGAGAGCTAGACTTTGGGCCGGCTTGAGGTGAGTAATAGATGTAGATGATGGCCTGATGGGTTTGAAACCACGGGATATCACATTGTGATGCTACATTGAGGCAAGACACGTACCCTATGTCGAGTGTGGGGTCGTTTGTGATTGCTGATTGCGATTTAGTCCGTCCCGAGTGTTGTTATTACTGTGTTCTTGACTAGAATTTGTCTAGTGATGATCCTACTTGGATTTTTGGATATATTTGGGCTTTGTGCCGATCATTTGCATCATTCAGAGATTGTTTTATCACTGTTTCCACATCGCTTGGAATGTTATATGATTTCAGTCCTGTGTTTAAACACGATCAAAGGCTATCCAATGTACTCTATTTGGTGCAAAATGAAGAAAATTGAACAAGCTACCAGAAACATACATCAGGACCACTCATCTGTTGACAATAAACTACAGCAATTGAGGGGAGAGTTGAAGGAAATACAAGGCAAGCTGAATGAAGACTACTTCAACACAAAGGTAATTGAGGAAGAAAAGACAGGCGTACAGAATATTGAAAAATGGGAAGCAATTCAAGAACAAATAATGAGACAAAAGTCAAGAGCCACTTGGATCCAACTGGGGGATCACAATACAAAATACTTCCATGCCTACATGAAATCCAGACAAGCAAGAAACATGGTGAGCAGTATCTTCAATGACAAACAAACAAAGATCATAGAACCATAACAGATCCAAACAAAATTCACTCAATTCTTCCAACAACTACTGGGCACAGCAGCTGATCAACTCCTAGGCATAGATATAAATGTGGCAAGAGATGGACCCTGTCTATCCCTACAACAACAGCAGCATCTACTCAGTCCAGTCACAGAGACAGAGATCAATCAAGTTGTGGCACAACTGCCAAATGACAAGGCCCCTGGCATAGATGGTTATCCAGCAGAATTCTTCAAAGAATACTGGCCAACTGTGGGGAAGGAAGTCACACAAGCAGTACAACTGTTCTTTCAAACTGGTAAAATGTTGAAGGAGATTAACTGTACAACTATCACCCTGATTCCAAAAGTGAAAAATCCAACATATGTCAAAGAGTTCAGACCAATAGCATGCTGCTCAACTATGTACAAAATCATAGCCAAATTACTTACAAAACAACTCAAAATGGTTGTGGACTACTTGGTAGGGCAATCACAGTCTGCCTTCATTGAAGGAAGAAACATACTAGACAATGTAATCATGGCTCATGAATTGGTAAAAGCTTACACTCAAAAATCAGTTTCTCCCAGATGCCTCATCAAAGTAGACATCAGGAAAGCCTATGATTCTGTTGAATGGGAGTTTTTGAAGGCAGTAATGCTGGAATTTGGCATACCTTACAAGCTGGTAACTCTTATTATGGAATGCATAACAACAGCAAGCTACTCTATCCTAATCAATGGAGGATTGACCACAAAATTTGCAGCAAGAAAAGGACTAAGACAGGGAGACCCCATGTCCCCCTATCTGTTTGTCTTTATTATGGAATACCTCAATAGATCTCTCAAGAAGCTAAATATGAATCCAGACTTCAACTTCCATCCTAAATGCTCAAAACTACAGCTCACTCACATTTGTTTTGCAGATGACCTATTACTGTGTTGTAGAGCTGATACAATCTCAATGAAGCTGTTGCTGACAGAATTTGAACAATTCTCACAGATGTCTGGCCTCCAAGCAAACCTGGACAAGAGTTCACTGTATATAGCAGGAGTTACAAGAGAAGTAAAAAAGAGAATGCTGGCAGAATTCAAACTGACTGAAGGGCAACTTCCATTCAAATATTTGGGAGTACCTCTCTCAACCAGGAAACTCACCATCACACAATGCATGCCACTAGTTGACAGAATGGTTGATAGAATTAGATGCTGTTCATCCAAAGTCCTATCCTATGAAGGCAGACTCAAACTCATCAAAAGTGTGCTCTTTGAAATGCAAACATACTGGGCCCAGGTATTTCTCATTCCCAAAAAAGTCATCACACTAGTGGATGCAATCTGCAGAAACTACATATGGACTGGAAGCAATGAAACAAGCCACAGGAATCCAATAGCATGGGAAACAGTGTGCAGACCACAGGCAGCTGGAGGATTGAACATTATCTGTTATGAAAAATGGAATAAAGCAGCTTTGTCTAAACTGCTATGGGCTTTAATGATGAAACAAGACAGACTGTGGATTAAATGGATCCACTGCCATTACATTAAGAAGAAGGACATCCACGCCATGGAAATACCCAAACAAGCAAGCTGGTTAGTTAGGAAGCTATTTGGAGCAAGAGAATGGTGGACAACTCACAATACATCACTGCAAACTTGCACACAGAATGGCGCCTATAGCATTAGGAAGGCATATATACAATCTACTCCACAATACCCCAAGGTTATATGGAAAAAACTACTAATGATACCTGGAATGCTGCCAAAACATAAATTCATACTATGGATGGCACTGCATAGAAGAATGGCCACAGTTGACAGGATAGCAAAATGGGGTATCCACACTGACCAATCATGCGTACTTTGTGAAAGAGACACTGTAGAGACATATGACCATCTATACTTTGAATGTCCTTACTCCCAGAAGCTATGGCAAGGAATACTACATTGGCTGAACTTTACCAGAACAATAGAAAGATGGGATGTAGAAGTCCAATGGGTTACTAGCAGGGTAGACAATAGGAACCCAAGAAAAATGATATTGGAAGTGGCGTTCGCAGCAGTTGTATACAATGTTTGGATGGAAAAGAATGCCCGAAGGTTTCAACAGTCGAAGAACGAAGCATCAAACAGAGCAAGGCAGATTGTACTTCAAATACACATCACAGGACAAAAGAAGCCAAAATGCATATGCACATTACAGTATTTGAATAGCTATCCCCAATGTACCCCTTGAAAATCCTTGTACATTAGGAATTAGTGCTTTTCAACTAGTGTTTTTTCATTAAAATAGAAGATAAAATATGAGAACTGATCGATAGTCCAAAAGAACAGCTGATGTATATTGATAACATGTTGAACTTTATACAAAATATTTTTCTTTAAAAAAAAGATTGAATTTTATTTACTGAACACTTGCACAACTCTAATTTACAAAAAAAAATATTGAAAACTTACAGAAATGTCCTATATATGTTTCAACTTATCAACATGTAGCCAATATTTTAAAATTCGAAACAAATAAGGAATTTTTTAATGGGTATAGTCAAAATTCATTGAAAATATATAGATAAGTCAATATACAAAATTTGAGAAAGATTGGAGGTGATTTGGACTGGTTTTGTATCAAAATTCATAAATAAATCTATGTCAAAAAAGTCTTCTGTGACACATGTATCAAACATGTATCACGCATGAATCTTACACACAGATATACATGGATATACATGTGATACACAATCGATACAAATATGATACATTTGTGATACACAATTTGATACACGTATCATTTTTTTCATATTCAATTTTTACTTCGAATTTTCAATTTAAACCACCTCAAAACTTCACCAAATCATCTCAAAACTAAGATTCAAGCTCCTTAAGATATACCCAATCTATTCTAATAGCACCCACTCAAAAAAAAGTAAAAATTTGATATTTTTTTGTTACAAATAGCTAATTGGCTATTTTAGCTAATATTAGTAATATTTTATCAATTGAATAATTTTTATAATAAGTTATTTTTAAATGGACATAGCTGGTAATTTCCCAAAAATGTATATATTGGTATAGGATTACATATTAAGCTTTAGAAGAAAAAAGATGACATGTGACACATAGGCTATATACCCTTGGCGATAGTTTGAAACATGTCATTTCTATTGGAATGTCACTAAAAGTAAAATAAGAAAGATGTGTTAGAAAATATAAAGAACAAGAGCAATATTGCAGAGAAAGAGAGAGAAAATTCTTACTAAATTTTTGGGGTGATTTACAATGGGGTAATACCCCTCTATTTATAGGAGAAAAAAATGACTTAGCCTCAAAGTAAAACTCTCTACAAGATAGACATTCACTCTAAATAGAATTCTATTCTTAACACTCCCCCTTGAATGTCTACTCAATAAGTAATGTGTCTCGTTAAAACCTTAACTAAAACAAAACCCAATGGAAAAAAAATTCTAGAAAAGGAAAAGAGTACACATATCTAACCAAATGCATTTTTGTTGCCTCGTTAAAAACCTTGCAAGGAAAACCCAGTGGGACAAAACCTTGTAAGGGAAAAAGAGTGCAACACGCATTAACTCCCCCTGAAAAGAGCATCAATTCACATCCTTGAGCCTTCGCATTCCAATCTTGTGTACCAGCTTCTTGAAGGTTGACGTTGGTAGAGATTTTGTGAACAAATCAGCCATATTATCACTTGAACGAATCTGTTGCACATTGATATCACCATTCTTTTGAAGATCATGTGTGAAAAATAACTTTGGTGAAATATGCTTTGTTCTATCTCCTTTTATGAATCCTCCCTTCAATTGGGCTATGCATGCTGCATTGTCTTCATACAAAATCGTGGGTAGTTTGTCACATTGCAAACCACATTTGTCTAGAATATGATGTATTATAGACCTCAACCACACACACTCTCGACTTGCTTCATGAATAGCGATTATCTCAGCATGATTAGATGAAGTAGCCACAATTGATTGCTTAGTCGATCGCCAAGATATGGCAGTGCCTCCACATATAAACACATAACCTGTTTGAGATCGAGCCTTGTGTGGGTCAGATAAATATCCAGCATCAGCATAACCAACAAGATCAGGACTGCAATTATTGCTATAAAATAAGCCCATATCGGTAGTCCCTTTTAGATACCGCAATATATGTTTGATTCCATTCCAATGTCTCCTTGTGGGAGCAGAGCTATATCTTGCTAAGACATTAACTGAAAAAGTTATGTCAGGCCTTGTAGTATTTGCAAGGTACATTAGTGCGCCAATTGCACTAAGATATGGTACTTCAGGACCAAGTAGCTCTTCATTCTTTTCTTGCGGTCGGAGTGGATCCTTATTCACATCAAGTGATCGAACAACCATCGGAGTACTTAAAGGATATGCTCCATCCATGTAAAACCGTTTCAATACCTTTTCTATATAGGCAGATTGATGAACAAAAATTCCGTTTGCCAAATATTAAATTTGCAAACCAAGACATAATTTTGTCTTTCCGAGATCTTTCATCTCGAATTCCTTCTTTAAATAATCAGTTGCCTTTTGGAGTTCTATGGGAGTTACAATAAGGTTTATGTCATCGACATATACGGCAAGTACAACAAATTCCGATGTTGTTTTCTTTATAAAAACACATGGGCAAATGGCATCATTTATATAGCCTTCCTTTAATAAATACTCACTAAGACGATTATACCACATTCGTCCTGATTGCTTTAGACCATACAAAGATCTTTGCAATTTGGTTGAAAACATTTCCCGGGACTTTGAATTATGAGTGTTTGGCATTTTGAATCCATCGGGAATTTTCATGTATATCTCATTATCAAGTGAGCCATAAAGATAGGCAGTAACCACATCCATTAAATGCATGTCAAGCTTTTCAAGGACAGCAAAACTAATGAGATAACGGAAAGTTATAGCATCCATTACGGGTGAATATGTCTCACCACGCCTTTGAGAAAATCCTTGTGCAACAAGGCGTGCCTTATATCTTTGTACCTTGTTTTTCTCATTTCTCTTGCGTACAAAGACACATCTATAGCCAACAGGCTTAACACCATTAGGTGTTTCAACTATAGGCCCAAAAACTTCACGTTTTGCAAGTGAATTCAATTATGATTGGATTGCTTCTTGCCATTTTGGCCAATCAAGTCTTTGTCGACATTCTCCAACAGATTGAGGTTCAAGATCCTCACTTTCTTGCATAATGCTAGATGCAACATTATATGCAAAGACATAATCCACCACTATATCCACTCGATTAAAATTTGTCTCAATATCGATTGGATTTATTGATAGTTCCTTATTTTCCTGAGTCTCGGGCTCAATGGATTCTTCATGAATCTCAGAATTTATTAAATCGTGAATTTCCTCATGAGACTCTTTCGTAGTGTCATTTTGATCATTTTCTTTCCTTTTTCTAGGATTTCGATCTTTGGAACCTAATGGCCTGCCACGTTTTAGGCGTGCTTTCGACTCATTAGATATGACACTAGAAGATTGTCCAATAGGGACATCAATACGGATTGGAACATTCTCTGTGGGGATGTGAGATTTTGTTATCCTTTTCAAGTCCGTGAATGCGTCAGGCATTTGATTTGCTATTCTTTGCAAATGGATAATATTTTGCACCTCTTTTTCACAAATAGAGGTATGTGGATCAAGATGAGATAATGATGGATTTTTTCACAAAATTTCCCGTTTGGTTTCACCAACTTCTCCCCCTAATTTTGGGAAAAGTGTCTCATCGAATCGACAGTCTGCAAATCGTGCAGTGAACAAATCCCCTGTCAATGTTTCGAGGTAGCGAATAATGGAGGGCGATTCAAACCCAACATATATTCCTAACCTTCTTTGCGGACCCATTTTGGTGCGGTATGGCGGTGCTACAGGCACATATACTGCGCATCTAAAAATTCTTAAATGGGATATATTAGGTTCATGACCCAAAACTAATTGCAATGGGGAATATTTGTGATAATTCGTCGGTCTGAGACGAACTAGCATTGCTGCATGCAAAATGGCGTGACCCCAAACCGAAGTGGGCAGCCTCGTTTTCATGAGTAATGGTCTTGCAATCAACTGCAGACGTTTAATTAAAGATTCTGCAAGACCATTTTGAGTGTGAACATGAGCTACATGATGTTCCACTTTTATCCCAATTGATAAGCAATAATCATTAAATGCTTGGGATGAAAACTCAGCAGCATTATCTAGTCTAATAGACTTAATTGGATTATCAGGAAATTGTGCTCGTAATCGAATTATTTGTGCCATTAATTTTGGAAACGCAAGGTTGCGTGATGACAATAGGCACACATGAGACCATCCAGAGGATGCGTCTATTAAGACCATAAAATATCTAAAGGACCCACTAGGTGGGTGAATAGGTCCACAAATATCCTCTTGTATACGTTCCAAAAACGTAGGTGACTCAGTTCCAACCTTTGTTGGTGATGGTCTAATAATTAACTTGCCTTGATAACAAGAAGTGCAAGAAAATTCATTATTTAAAAGAATCTTTAAATTCTTTAATGGATGTCCATATGAGTTTTCTATAATCCGTGTCATCATAATTGATCCAGGATGTCCCAATCGATCATGCCAAAGTACAAAAGTATTGGAATCAGTAACCTTTTGGTTTACTGTGGAATGTGCCTCAATTGCACTAATTTTTGTCCAATACAGGCCACAAGATAAAGATAGGAACTTCTCAATAACCCTCTTTTGGCCAGAGACATTCTTTGTAATGATGAGGTATTCAAGATTATTCTCATCTATTGTCTCAATATGATATCCATTTTGACGGATATCTTTAAAACTCAACAAGTTCCTCTTGGACTTGGAAGAGAACATTGCATTCTCTATGATAAATATTGTTCCTTTAGGCAGAGATATAGTTGCTCTTCCGGAGCCTTCAATCAATTTACTACTACTAGAAATTGTAGTAACATCTTCCTTACACATACTTAAATGAGAGAAATATTTCTTCTCTTTGAATATCGTATGTGTGGTACATGAATCAATTAAACAAATATTTTTACAATTGGACGTTGATCCAAGTTTGCTTTGTGAGATATCCATATTTGCTTCCCATGGTTTGACATACAAAGAAATATACGAAAAATATTTTTTATTTTTATTTTATAGATATGAGAATAAAAAAATTTAAGTCTATGATTCAATATAATAGTTTCAGTGCGGTCATTATGAAAAAAAAATATTTTATCATAGTTATTCTCCTTTTAATACTCTTGTATTCGTTGCTTAATAATTAAATAATATTTTCAAAATCTACTGAGGTTAGTCGATTAACTAAATCGGATAGTCGACTAACATGCCTTGCGGAGAAGGTCCAGTTTAATAGAATATATTGGTTAATCGATTATCTGTTATGTTAATCGATTAACTTACTGAAAAATCATTACAAATAAAGCATAAGATGAATGTGTAATCTAAAGTTATAAAACTTTAGATTATTACTAAAATAATATTTATAGTAATAAACAAAAAGATATTAATAAAGCATAAGATAAATGATAATTATCACAAATATTCTTTACTAGCTTAAAGCAGAAAATATAAAATTTGAACCATACCACAATAATAGATAACTTATGTAAACTATGATAATTGTTTATTCATTAACTACTACGAATAAGTAAAAATAAAAATATCAAACTGCTCAATCTTCTTTAACCATGGATCCATCACCGATCAAGTGATCTATTTTCCCCTCAGGGTGCTCAAAGAAGTCTGCCACATCCAAGTGGGTGATGTCAAAATTATTGTCAGAGACAAAATTGGTTTCAGGGTCTTTACTCTTTAGAGATGCTTGATAAAGCTCAACCAAATGTCTTGGTACACGGCAAATTTTTGCCCAGTACCCTTTTCCACCGCAACGATGACATATAGTTTCTGAACTATTTGCTTTTGGATTCTCATAATTCCATTTCCGCTTTTGGTGGTTATATTTCTTTGGGGGGTGACTAACACCAGGAAATTTCTTCCTTGTTCACGTCCACGGCCATGACCCCGACCACGACCACGGCCATGATTAAAGCCATAGCCTTTTCCACGCTTAGCATAATGGGAATACATCTTATCTACTTCAAGCAATGGTGTAGACCCAGTGGATCGATTTTCGTGATTTCTCATGAGCAGGTCATTGTTTCGCTCAGCCACAAGGAGAAGAGAAATCAGCTCAGAGTACTTTTTGAAACCTTTCTCTCTGTACTGTTGTTGCAGAACCATATTGGAGGCATGAAACGTTGTAAACGTTTTTTTTTCAAGCATATCATAATCAGTTATAGTATCTCCACAGAGTTTTAATTTAGAAGTAATTCTAAACATTGCAGAATTATATTCAGAAACAGACTTAAAGTCTTGGAGCCTCAGATGAGCCCAATCATATCGTGCTTCTGGCAGAGTGACCAACTTTAAGTTGTCATATATCTCCTTTAAGCCATTCCACAAGATAAGTGGATCTTTGACTGTGAGATGTTCAATTTTCAAACCTTCATCAAGGTGATGGCGCAAGAAAATCAAGGCCTTAGCACAGTCTTGGGTGGATGCATTATTTCTGTCTTTAATGGCGTCTCCAAGACCCATTGCATCCAAATGGATTTCAGCATCCAACACCCATGTCATGTAGTTCTTGCCCGAAATTTCAAGGGCAACAAACTTTCTTTTCATAATGTCAGACATAATTAAAATAAAATTAGGAGGAGAAAAAATACCTTAATTTTCTCAAAGAGATTCTTGAAATAGTAGAGCTTCGTGCTGATAACGTGTTATAAAATATAAAGAACAAGAGCAATATTGCAGAGAAAGAGAGAGAAAATTCTTACTAAATTTTTGGGGTGATTTACAATGGGGTAATACCCCTCTATTTATAGGAGAAAAAAATGTCTTAGCTCAAAGTAAAACTCTCTACAAGATAGACATTCACTCTAAATAGAATTCTATTCTTAACAAGATGAACTTTAAAAAAATCGGAGTATAAAAAGGTGCCAGTCACTTGGAGAAAAGAATTAACATATAAAGTTGAAATGGAAGGTAATACAACAACAATAATAATTACTATATCTTATTCCCAAACTCATTGAAATCAAAGTATATATGAATTCTTACAATCCATTTTGCTTTGTTTGGACCCACTTCGTTCCTAACATTTATGAGAAAACTATCCTATATATCTACTTAATCAAAAATAATTATCCATAATTATCTATTTTAAAAATAATTACATCAAATATTTATTCTATTACAACTAATTACCCGCCCAACCCAATAAATAATTAGCTTTCCTTTTTATCTCCTCAATTCACGATTCTGTCGCTACCCATTTCTCAAGGAGAAACAACAAACAGTTTTAAGAAGTTTCAAAATTAATTTCTCTTTTTCACTTCATGGAAAATTATAATTCTCAATCGGAAGTTCAATCACAAAAGAAACAGCACCCTTTTTTTTAATTTGTGCTCCATAATTTATTTTATCTCCTAAAAGTAAAACAAAAATAATATGTACTATCTAAGTAAAATTTGAATTTTCATATGTCTTGAAATGTTTGTTGTTAGCAATTATTGGGTATTGTTCTTTGATTATGATGTAATGCTAATTTTCAAAGATTTTATTGTGAGAAAATTAAATCCATCATTGAAGGATATTGAAACTTGAAATTTATAACTTGGTTTGTTTGAATTTTTAATTGTTTCGATTTAATCCTGTATGGATTTATTTAAAAAATTGATTAGAGGTTGTAGCTAAAGTTTTAGTTAATTTGGTGAAGATTTTGTAGTAAATTTTAGAAATTTGGGTTAAAATATAGTTGAACCAGAGAAAAGACGAATTTGTATTGTATACCTGAATAGTATACAACTATACCATTTGGGTACACAATTCATTCCAACTATATACCATATTAGTATAGCTATATACTATATTGGTATCATATGCTAGATGAATTATTTTTTATTGTATTAGCTGCATTTAATTGGTATAATATTTGATTTTCTTTTAATAATAGTACTAATATAGAATAATTTCTTGAAATAACTTTATTATATTAATATGTATTACACTTTTTTCTCTCTTTATGCATGTGTGTTATGTAATAGTAGTATAGTCATATAGTTGCCGAAAATTAACTAGTAAAATTATTTACCATGTTGGTATATTTATATGTCAATCAGTATCATATGGTAGTTTGAACATTGTTTTGGTTGTTTTACCTGCATTTTAAGTGAATTCTATTGTGAAATTATTTATATGAACATGATTTGCAGTGCTGGAATTTTTGTGTGCCGATGGACATAAGTTATGTGTTTTGTGTAAATTTTTATAATTATAGGCAATTTTTGGAATGACCTCATATAACTATATACCATGTTAGTATACGGAATGAGCAAGTTGTTTTATGAATATTTAACTTGCAATACGAGCATGTAATTTTCTCATACTCTTATTGGGTCCTTTAATTTTTTGATACAGTAGTTATTTTCGCAGATAGTTGTAACAATATTCTAGAGCAATCGTATGCTTTGTTGGTATACATATATATCATATAGGTATCACATGGTACTAGAAGTCTTTTTTTCTACTTATACTTTTATTGTATTTTTTAATATTTTATTATCATTGTTATTCTAACTAGTATATATGGAGATTTGGCTACTGTAGATTATGTTTTCTTGCTCTATAACTGGTAGTAAAGAAGACCCTCCAAGGGAGTTAGGGGGATCAACATCTCATCAATGAAGTGGTTAGTTTGGAATATAAGAGGTGTAAATAAAAGGTACAAACAGAAAGAAGTTAGGGAGTATATTAGGAAAAATAATATTAACTTAGTTGGATTAGTAGAAACTAATGTTAAGCAAATACATGCTAGTAGAATTGCTAATCTACTAGCACCAGGCTGGGGTATCTTATCTAACTATGTCTCAGGTGAAAAGGGTAGAGTGTGGATTCTCTGGAATCCAAAAGTGTTTACAGTCACTAGTGTTCTGGAGGAAAGCCAGTTGATTCACAGCAGGGTTACCAGCAGGACAGGGGATTTCACATGCTTCCTCACTGTGGTGTATGGTTTTAATGGGCTGGAACAGAGAAGATCCTTATGGAGCAGATTACAAACACTGTCATTAGGAATGCAAGATCCATGGGTAGTTGCTGGGGATTTCAATGCTGTCTTATGTGACAAAGATATGCAGTCTTGCAAACCAGTCAGGCTCCCTGACACTCAAGAGTTTAACAACTATATTAAGCTAGCTGGTTTGTCAGAATTGACTTGGAGGGGTTACTATTACACATGGACAAATAAACAAACTGGTGTGGATAGAGTATGCAGTAGACTGGACAGAGTCTTTGGTAACTATGAATGGATGATCAAATAGAACCAAGTGGTAACTGATTATGACCTGCCTTTAATCTCAGACCATAACCCCATGATAATGACACTAACATCATTTTCCTAGCATGGGAAAATGACTTTCAAATTCTTTAATGTATGGGTTGAGCATGAAGATTTCCAGCAGATTGTGGCAAGAGTGTGGCAGGGTGGAAAGTCAGATACTATGAGAGAAATATGGTCCAAACTCAAAGCCTTGAAGAGCCCTTTGAAGCTCCTGAATATTAAAGAATTCAAGACTATCTCACAGAGAATAGACTAGTGCAGACAGGAACTGAGGACAATACAAGCACAGATGAAACATGCATACACTGATGGCCTACAACAGAAGGAGAAGGAGCTGGTGCTAAAACTTGAAAAATGGTCAATGATTGAGGAAAGTGTTCTGCAACAGAAGGCAAGAGCAAAATGGGTACAACTTGGGGACTCCAACACTAAGTACTTCTCTGCAGTAATGAAGGAGAGAACTCAACACAACCAGATTACTGAACTTACCAATGCAATGGGAATCAAACTTATTACAGCTGAAGATATCAAAGAGGAAATCATGGAATTCTACAAGGCACTGGTGGGAACCTCTGCAACCAATCTGCCTGCTATAAACCAACTGTACATGTCAAATGGCACAAAGCTGACACAACAACAAAGAAAAGAACTATGTGCTGCTGTAACTGATACAGAAATAGTGGAGAGTCTCAAGGCTATTGGAGATGACAAAGCACCAGGGATAGATGGATACAATGTTGTATTCTTCAAAAAGAGGTGGGGCATCAATGGTAGCCAGGTCACCACTGCCATTAAGCAGTTTTTCACCTCAACTAGGATGTTCAAACCTATAAACTGTGCAACTATTACCCTCATTCCTAAACTGTCCAAACCATCTACAGTCAAAGAGTATAGGCCTATTGCTTGCTGTTCTGTCCTCTACAAAATTATCTCAAAAATTCTGGCTAACGGGTTGCAAAAGGTGATGGCAAGTATTATCAGTGAAGCTCAGGCAGGCTTCATCCCAGGCAGAAAAATCCAAGACAACATCATCCTGGCACATGAACTAGTCAAAAGCTATACTAGAGAACATGTGTCCCCCAGATGCATGATAAAAGTTGACCTCCAGAAAGCTTATGACTCAGTTGAATAGGTATTTCTACAGCAGGTTATGGAACAGATTGGCTTCCCCAGCACCTTCACCAAATGGATAATGGAATGTATCTCAACAGTGAGCTTCTCTGTGCTAGTCAATGGAGAGACAACTGAACCCCTTGCTGCTGCTAGAGGGCTGAGGCAAGGGGACCCCATTTCCCCCTTCCTATTTGCTCTGTTCATGGAGTACTTAAGCAGATCATGCACCTCACCAAAAGATGACCCAGCATACCAGTTCCACCCCAGATGTAAAAAACTAGGCATTACTCACATGTGTTTTGCTGGTGATTTGTTGTTGTTTGCGAAAGGAGACATTACTTCTATCATGGCCCTATCCAAATGTTTCTCCCAATTCTCTGAAGCTTCTGGACTACATGCTAATCTGAACAAGAGCTTAGTCTATTTTGGAGGGGTAGCACTGGCTATATAGAAACAGATCCTCGACCACCTAGGCTATGAGCAAGGGCAATTGCCATTCAAGTATCTAGGAGTTCCCCTATCCACCAAGAAAATCACACAGCTCCAATGGCAACCTCTAGTGGATAGGATCACTACCAAGATCACTTCTTGGACTGCCAAAACACTGTCTTACTCTGGGAGAATCCAACTGGTTCAATCTGTCATCTTTGGGGTCCAAGCTTACTGGGTACAACTGTTTATATTGCCTGTTAAAGTCATGAAAATGATAGAAGGCATTTGTAGGAGTTTCATTTGGTCTGGGATGAACACTGTAACTAAGAAAGCATATATCTTCTGGGACCAAATGTGTACCCCAAAATCAATTTGAGGGATGAATCTAACTAGTCTCAAGCTCTGGAACAAAGCTGCCATTGCAAAGACCTGCTGGGATCTAGCTCATAAAAAGGACAAGCTGTGGATTAGGTGGATCACTGTGTACTACATCAAAGACAGACATATAGAATCCATTCCAATTCCTGCTCAGGCAAGTTGGATGGTTAGGAAGATCATCCAATCAAGAGACATACTACAGAGGATCCAGCACTGGAAGGAATAGAGATGCTCAACTAGACAGTTGTACCAGTCACAGATGCAAGAGTTGCCGAGAGTCCCATGGAAGAATTTAATCATACGAAACTATGCAAGGCCAAAGGCAATCTTCAATCTATGGCTTTTCTTACAGGAAAGACTCCCAACAAATGACAGATTGCACAACTGGGGAATGAATATTGATCAATAATGCACCTTATGCCAAAACCACCCGGAAACAAGAGACCATCTACTAGTGTCCTGCCCTGTCACTGTGGACTTATGGGAAAGAACAATGAACTGGCTACAGGAGAATTATCCCCCCACCAGTGATTGGAACCAGAAAATGCAGTGGTTAGTAAGCAAAGCCAAGGGTCAAACATGTCGAGCAACCATCTTCAAAATGGTAGCTGCTGATTTGCATATACTGTATGGCTGGAAAGGAATTCAAGAGTCTTCAACAAGATATATCGATGTAACACAGCCTTATTGAGACACATAGTGTATAATTGTAATGTTAGAGGTACCCCACGAATTAGACAACGATTACAACACCTTCGAATATAGTAGTGTTAGTTAGTTAGGATAGTAGAAACAGTTTATATGTTATCTCACAGATAGTCAGCGGAGTTGAAGCTAGACTATGATTTTGTAATGTTACTTCATTGGTGATTAATGAAAAGCCTTAATTACCAAAAAAAACTGGTTGTATTATTGCTAATGGTAGAGTGTATAATGATATTTGTAGGGAAAGAGATCAAGGTTTGCATGGAAATCACGTGTTAATTCTTAAAATCTGATTATGTAATTTATAGTGCTAGCAGCAGTCAATGTGATATTCAGTTAATTAGATCAAGTGACAACTGATATTATTTCAGCTTGACATTTGAATTTAAAAAATGAGAAAGAAAAAAAAAAGTTATATTGTACTAGTTATATTAAAAAGGTGAACAGATATTTGCAATATCAGTTATTCTTTCTTATTGTATAAATAAAAATATAAAAAATAAAATGAAATTAGATTATGAAGAGAAAAATAATAAAAAAGAAGCTAAATGAAAATTAAAAAAGGAAAAGAATAAAAAAGAGAGAAGAAAACGAGAAAAAAAAAAGAAAAAAAGAAAAAAAAGAAAAGAATCATAAAAATAAAAAAGAATTGGAAGAAAAAAACAATCCCACAAAAACTACTATAGGTAAAAAAATGTAATTAGTTTGATAGGTATAAAAATAAGACCAAGGTAAATAGTTTTATTTTTGTAGGTAACTGTATCAATTATCCCAACATTTATTGCTTCAAAACTGATTGCATATAATTGTATAGATGAGCTCGTTAGATGCAAGGAGACAATCTTGAAGGGAGAGGGATAAAGTGAAAGCACGTTAATAGCACAATGAAGACCAGAAACAAGCCAGGCCTACCGCTAAGCTCCACAACCAATTTTTGTGCTATAAAAAGGAGATAAAGACAACAACTAAAATATAAAGTCTGAAAACCACGATCATTAAAGACCTACTACGTATGTATATAAACAAGAGATCAGGACGTACACAACTCTTGGCCCAAATTCAATTGCAATAACGGAGAAGTGGGTTTAAAATAGCACATATAATATATACAGGCATTCAGAAGTGTCGATGATCCAAAGAGTTTCTTCTCTGTAACTTTTTTACTGGGTGGTTCCTGGGAAGAGTATTTCACCTTAAACACACACTGCAACAAATACCAAATCACAGAAAGGACGACGGACAGCACACAGAAGTAATCTTTCATTCCCCTGGTACAATTCACCTACATGCATGTGATGGCAACTGCTACCAAAACCGACGCATTTGCAGCAAGAGCAGCAAGGACTTTCCACTTCTGCGACTTGGAAAGGTTCCGCCACATTCATAACTCAGTGCAGGAAGTCCCTCATTGGATCATCATGGAGGACCTTTTTCATCCTATAGGCTTCCATTTCTTCTGGTGTAACCTACACAGACAAATGTGGTAAGAGAACAAAAAAGTAAAGAAACAGAAGAGAATTGAAAGCTAAAAATTGAAGATTTAGATGTACCTCGTCATTGTACTTCACATCATATTTCCTTTTAATTTCATCCCTCTCCTCTTCCCTTTTCATCCTCCTGCTCAGAAAAGAAGTCCAAAATCTTAGAACATATTAGAGCATCCAGATTTAGTGAGTTAGAGCCAACTGACAATCCATATTACAGCAGACGGATCCAGTCAGGCTATTGTATCTGAAACTGCGCACATGAACTATTGACCCGCCCCCAAACACAGCAAATTACATTTTGTTTCCAAAAATAAAAGAGGCAAATGAATGAATTGACAGTGCGAGAGTGGCATCGAGGGTATCAAGAACAGGTTAAGGGGATACCTTTTTATGTGCTTCAGCCAGCTTTTGCTCGTCCAAAACCAAATCATCAGGTACTTCAGTACCCCAAGTAGCGAGCCTCCTCTCCTCAACCGGCGCATGTGCGTCTAGATTGGATCACATATTGATGACAAGATAACAACAACCCAGTATAATCTCACTTAGTGGGGTCTGGGGAGGGTAGTGTGTACACAGACTTTACCCCTACCCTTGAGTAGAGAGGCTGTTTCCAAATAGACCCCCGGCATCTTTCCCTCCAAGAACTTCCCACCTTGCTCTTGGTGAGACTCGAACTCACAACCTCTCGATTGGAAGTGGGGGTTGCTTACCATCAGAGCAACCCCTCTTGTCTATATTGATGACAAGATAATAAAGATTAAAACTAAAACAGATAGCTACACTCTGCAGAAGTATCCATACAAAGTAACAGGCTAAAAAAAGATTCCACTTGCAAACATGGGGTTCATGCAACAGTAGGAAAATAAACTGGCCTACAGATTCAAATCTTAGAACAGCCAAGACTTGGAACTCAGACAGTTCATGGACAACTGTGTCGTCATACCCACAATTCCCTCTCAGTAGCTTGTAAATATATCACATACTGAATAAAGAAGATGGTCAAAGAAAGAAAAAGCAGTCCTTTGACTTATGTCAAGGTCTACTGTTACACTGGCCCAAGAAAAACACAAGGTTTCTAATTCAAGTATAACCAAGTTATTGACCAAAGTTCAAAGAGAAAAAGAAGAAGAAAAAGGCGAAATGTCAGAAATCTTGAGGAAGTACGAAATACAATTGCTATGTAATTAAAGTCAACATCTAATCCCGAGCATACATTTCAAACACATAATACAACGACGACGACTCAGTCCCAAACAAGTGAGGGTCAACTATGTAGATCTCATTAACAATGTTTCCCAGTTAATTAATCTCAACCTAACATCATAAGAAATAAAATAAAAAGGGGGCAGTTCACACAAGGTATCACGCGTTTCCCAGTTAATTAATCTCAACCTAACATCATAAAAAATCAAATAAAAAGGGGGCAGTTCACACAAGGTATCACGCGTTCACGCAGGATCCCAGGAAGGGCCACACCCCAAGGGGATGATATACACAAGATACCCTAATTCGATCATAAAAATAATAAGTACCGGAAGTTCTCTATATTTCCTACTGGCACAAGAATCTCTAATAGTGCTAAAAGACTCCTTGAAAGCATAGGACTAAAGTAAAACATATTAACATGTTCAAAAGATATTCCCAACTAATTGGTGTAGCATATATAAATCTTTTTCTTCCATTGTGTCCTTTCGTTCGCTAAGTCTGCATTAAGTACAACAGATTGTAGGTCTTTCGAGACAACTTTCTTCCATTCAATTAAACACATACAAAAAGGAAGAGTAAGGCCTCATTTGTTTGCACTTAATGGAGGTATGAATCTTAATCATTCAGATCTCACACATTGCGTTTGTTTTTAAAGTATGAATCTTAATTATTCATATCTTAATCATTAAGTGTGTTTGTTGTCTTTACTTCACAACCACTTACTTCACAACCACTGAGGCTATTCACCTAGTCAGGCGGCTGGCGGAACAATTCAGGGATAAGAAGAAGGACCTGCATATGGTGCTTATCGACTTGGAGAAGGCGTATGACAAGGTTCCGAAGGAGGTGCTATGGAGGTGCTTGGAGGCGAAGAGTGTGCCAGAAGCCTATATCAGAGTTATCAAGGACATGTACGATGGGGCTAAGACTAGGGTGAGGACGGTGGGTGGCGATTCAGACCATTTTCCTGTGGTAATGGGGCTCCATCAAGGATCGGCGCTGAGTCCCATGTTGTTCGCCTTAGTGATAGATGCTCTAACCCGTCATATCCAGGGGGATGTGCCCTGGTGTATGCTCTTTGCTGATGATATAATATTGATAGACGAGACGAGGGCCGGTGTTAGTGAGAAGTTAGAGGTATGGAGACAGACCCTCGAGTCTAAAGGTTTCAAGATAAGCAGATCTAAGACAGAATATCTGGAGTGTAAGTTCAGTGACGAGCCGAGTGGGGTGGGCAGGGATGTGATGCTTGGTTCTCAGGCCATCGCCAAGAGGGACAGTGACCGATATCTTGGGTCTGTGATTCAGGGGGACGGAGAGATTGACGGGGACGTCACCCATCGGATAGGAGCAGGGTGGTCGAAGTGGAGGCTTGCTTCTGGGGTCCTGTGTGACAAGAAAATCCCACACAAACTCAAAGGGAAATTCTACAGAGCCGTGGTTAGACCTGCGATGTTGTACGGGGCAGAGTGCTGGCCCGTGAAGAACTCCCGTGTCCAGAGAATGAAGGTTGCTGAGATGAGGATGCTTAGGTGGATGTGTGGGCACACCAGGCTGGATAAGATTAGGAATGAAGTTATTCGACAGAAGGTAGAGGTGGCCCCAGTGGACGAGAAGATGCGGGAAGCGAGGCTGAGGTGGTTCGGGCATGTACGGAGGAGGGGTCCCGATGCCCCGGTGAGGAGCTGCGAGCGGCTGGAGATTGCTGATGGTCGGCGGGGTAGAGGGAGGCCTAAGAAGCATTGGGGAGAGGTGATTAGGCAGGACATGACTAAAATGCAGGTTACCGAGGACATGACCCTCGATAGGGGAGTCTGGAGGTCTAGAATCAGGGTTGCAGGATAGAGGCTCTTAGAGTCCTTCGTTCGCCTCACCCGGGGTGGGTGTGGGTTAGTAGGGTTACCCATCGATGTCTAGTGTTTTAGCCTAGGTCCCCTCTTGGTTGCGACGGTATTTATGTTCCTTATGTTTACATAACCAGTTACGTTATTTCTGCAGGATTACTTATGCTTTGTTTTGTTATTTTGTTTTGTCTTGCCTTGGTTACTAATTTTGTCTTTGTTTTCCAATGCAGCTTTTCATTCTGTCCTATGCGCCGAGGGTCGCATGGAAGCAGCCTCTCTGCCCTTTTGGGTAGGGGTAAGACTGCCTACATATTACCCTCCCCAGACCCCACCTGGTGGGAGTATACTGGGTAGTTGTTGTTGTTGTTGTTGTTGATTAAGATCTATAACAGATACTTAGTTTCATTAAAATGCTATCACATATTCATTATTAACTGCCGCCACTGCCCACCATTATCAACTACCACCACCACCACCACCACCATAGCCAACCACCACCCCCACCACCATAGTCAACCACCACCGCAACCATCATCCTCAATCATAGTCGTCGTCATTATCGACCATCACCATCCACCATCCCCACCACTCCGACCACCATCATTCTCACCCACAGTCAATACTTATCCACCTCAACTACCACAACCAACCACTCCAACACCATTAACAACCACAGCCGCCATCTCCCATCATTACAACCTACCACCACCTTCCTCATTCACAAACCAACACTCGTTATGATTAACTAGCACCACCTACTACCACTATCCCCAATCATAATCGCCACCACTACCAATCACTACTAGCTACTAGCATGAACCACCATCATCAGCCAAAACTACCACCAGCCACCGCCTCTAATCGGCATTCACCTGTTAGCCATCACCACAAAAAACTATCATATTTTAAAAAATTATATATTTAATAGATAAAATATTAGATTAGTTAGTATTTTATTTAACTTTATTTATTATTTTTCAAATAAAGATAAATTTTATGTATTCAGATGTTAAAAATCAAAAAGTCTTAATTTTTAGTACTCAGATGTTAATACACATCTTAATATATTCATATGTGTATTCAGATTCGTATGTCTTAATCTTAAAAAAAACAAATGAGGCCTAAAAAGAAAGTCTTAAGACATACACTGACCTTATCTTGAATATATTTCACTCACATTAGTATCAAAAAGCTTTTTTATTTTCTTCAGTATAAAACAAAGCCACTACCTCCTCTATCCCATTATAGGTTCAGTTTTTTTTTTTTTTTTTTGCATGAAAATCAAGGAGATTAAACAGTTGGCTGACTATATATATAGTAGCATCGAGCAAACAAAAAATAATATTAGCACTGCCCGAATAGAAAGTTAAACTAATTGGTTTAATCAAAGGACAAATTCCTTCAACAATTTACTTAATTTTCAGTTGTTTAATGATAAAATTCTCAGAATCTTGACCCAAGGAAATCCCAGAACTTATCAATAGTGTGTCAATCAGAAATTACGCAGATATCACTAATACATCGCATTTCCAAATCCAACTCAGACCCTTCCATCTAAAGCAGAAGTACAGAAAAACCAATGGTATTTCAAAAATAGAGAGAGCGAGAGAAAGCATGGCCAGTTTCTTGCTAAATTCCCCCACCCCAAACCCCCTCCACTGCGGACAGCACAATACTAGAGCCTTGAGTACCATGTTAATACTGCTGTATATTACCAGTATGACAACAATAATGTGCTCTAAGAAGAGAATTGAAGATATCATGTAATATTTCGGGTGATATAAATAATTAAATACAAATTAAAAGCAAACTACAAAGAATTGTGAAAGTTTGGTTATTAGGAAAATGGACCATCATACTGATTAAAGCATGCCTACTAATTTTTGACAAGATGGAGCAACAACTTGAAGTTCAATAGACAACACTAACCTTCAGCTGACTCTTTGCGAGCAATATTGGCCTTCATAAGATCAGCAGAAGCTTCAGCTGCTTCAATTCCGGCAGCACCTGTGCAATAGCTATTTCTGATCGTTTGTTTGCAGCACCTGTAACCCCACTGGTGATCCTTCCACCATGAACCCCAAACCGTGGTGTGGTTATTAATGTAAACATCCTCTTCATATTTGCTCCAAGGGAGAGACATCTCCTACAGCAAGCAACTCATAAATTCAGCCAAGCTACTCAAAAATTAGGCCAAAACAAACAAATGAATCTAGCAAACATTTTTATAGACATTATCCGCTCTTAAATGATATTTCTGATTCTACCCTATTTCCTCAGAAGATGGAGTAAATGTCTCTTCGCATCCTGCTGACCAGTCTGAAAACTTCAGCAGTGTGGACATTCCTCAAAAGAGAGTAGGATTTGGAGACAGTATCTGAGAATTGCCTCAGTTGCCGCTGCCCTGATGGTGTTAATTTCAATGAGGATAGATCTTTAAAGTATTGAATCCGACATTAGAAAGGTAGATGACTGTTCTTTGAGGTATCTGTGTACATTCATTTTTAGATGAGTAATTTTTCAAAGAGTTCAATAAGTAACATTTCTGGAGGATCTTTATATAACAGGTTGTTTCAGTTTGGAACTTTGGATGAACTTGGGTAGGATAAGAATGCAAATAGTTGCATTCTTCACAAAAGATGTTAAAACGCCTCTGATTGAGGTAAACAAGGTCGTACGATCAAGACTGGATTGCCAGATACGATGTAAAGAGAGGATGATTGCTTAGATTATTCGGTCGCGATATTTGAAGTAGGAAATAATGATAACGTTATTGTATTGCTGGAACTGAAAGGTGAATGTAACTTAAACCCTGCAGAGATTGGATACTGATGCGGGCGGTTCTCAGAAGCCCCGAAAGCAAGAGGATAATGAAAATTAAACAGTTTGTTGAATCCTATTTCACTTGCAGGTGTAAATTAACAATGGAAGGAAGGAGAATGTACCCAAATGAATGCAATCCAACCAGCCCACAAGCTGTTCATTGCAGCTTTGCCAGTAATGAGCTGTGAAGTACAGCTAAAAGAAACAGCGCAGAACATTCTGCTTCTATCTTTGTCAGGTGACTGACAAAGAGAAAGGTTATTTAATTATTTGACTCTTCCTCTCTTATTCTAACTGCAGTACATGAGCCCATAAATATTGTAAAATATAAACTAAGACAGTTACCCATGTAACTTTGGAGTCGAAATCAAATTTTTAGAGTAGATAGGAAAACATAACTTAAAAGATTTGCATGCTCAAATGTGAACCTTTAGCTGGTATGATCAGAAAATACCATAAAAGCCCATCATAGGTGAAAAGGTTGTAAAAGCATCGGATCATTCTATCTCAATATCTTGAAGTAACTACATTCCTGATCTTTCTTTTCAAAAACTATATCCCAATACTATTTCCTTAAGGGGGCGAGATGGTATAAATAATTGTGCATGGCTTGTCTCATATGGCAAATATAAATGTACACATTAAAGCATTGGGCATGACTCATGCATCAAGCATCTACTTAGCTAGTCTACATATGGAAGAAGGTAAAGATGAAAATAAATATTTAATATATACCATCATTATGGTATGTAATTCATCCCGACAACAGCAACATACCCAGTATATTCCCACATGTAGGGCCTAGGGAGGGTTAGTGTGCAAGCACACCTTACCCTACCTGGCCCAAGTGACTCATGCATTAATATGCAGCTTTTGATAAAAAAAATTACCTGGCCCTTGACAATCCTACCAGCACAATCATATTCAACTTCTCTCTCACTCTGACCCAACAGTTCTCTTGGGAGTATTTCTTCACTAGTAGCATTACCATACTTCTCCATGATATCCTCCTTTGTTTGTGACTTCAGTTTCTCCTTGTTAACCTTGTAATTTTGTAAAGCAGTTCTGCTTGGGATGGAGCTGCTTGCATATGCACATCATGACCCTTATCAAAAGCTTCCCACGCGTGAATATTCAGCTGTTTGAACTCCAATGCTTGACCACTAACTCTATTTTGGTTATCTCCCTATAAGAGGAAACAAAAAAGGATGACTGAGTATAAACAACATAAACCATGAAAATCAGTACTATTTGGTGGACCAGAAGTGCACTTACAGCATAAAATTTTTCATTTGGATCCATATCAGGAAGAGGATCTTCACGCATGGACCGGGTCTTGGGATCATAATGTGCAGAATTGACATCAAGATTAAGAAGATATTTTGCTGTATCTTCCCGGATACGTAGATTCCTGGACAATGCAGATGCATCAGTAGCTTGATAAAGTAACACTCAGGCCTATATGTGTACTATGTGCTTTCTACATCATACAAGCCAGCCATTCAGTTAACCCCTCAACAACAACAACAACCCAGTATAATCTAACTTAGTGGGGTCTGGGGAGGGTAGTGTGTACGCAGACCTTATCCCTATCCTTGGGCAGAGAGGCTGTTTCCAAATAGACCTCCGGCATCCTTCCCTCCAAGAACTTCCCACCTCGCTCTTGGGGAGACTCGAACTCACAACCTCTCGGTTGGAAGTGGGGGTTGCTTACCATCAGAGCAACCCCTCTTGTCTATGTTCATGAAAAACTGAAGAACCCAATTTGGTTATTCAGTTCCAGAGAACGGCCGCCCAAATCAAGATCATCAAATGGTTGCCCTAAAAGTTTTAGGGCCCAGATCTTGCTTTTCTATGAACAAGCAAATAGACAGCAACACACGTCATGGCTGCAGACACGGGTGTGCAAATGATGCCATACCAGGTCGCCCTCCCGAGATACCAATCAGATTTTCTCAGCACAGTAAAGTGGGGGAAGTGCACAGATAGCCGTTTTTCAGGACCCCTATTTCAGGACCAGTGGTTCGTACACGCTTCTCAACTTTTGCAAAATCCATCTGCTTGCTTTCATCTACCTTCAAAGCATCTTCAAAATCTTCATCTTCGCTATCGCCTCTTTCTTCATCCTCTTGTTATTTTTCTCCTCCAACTTTTTTAGTTGTTGATCTTTCAGATATTTCTTTCTTGCTTCATCCCTTGCTTCATATCGTTCAATGATATGGGCATAGGAAGCAGCATCATAACCATTCCAGCGGTCCCTTTTAGTAAATATAATACCAAACAATAAGATTCAAATTTCCATATCAGAGAAATCCCTTTTGATTGAAGTTCTTTATGAACATATAGGTAAGAGATATGATTTCTACATCAATGAAGAACAGCAGAAAGAATGCAATTCCATTTGGTACATCTGGAACGTCCAAGAAGAAAGGGAATGATTTACTTACTTTTCGCATGCACCCTTTCTGGTCTCTTCTCATTCACAAAATTAATTATTTCGCATACATAATCCAGGACTAAAAAAACAAACAATCAATCTCAAAGCCTAAGTCATAAGTCAATTTCTCTTTAGGCAAACTATCCCTTTTGAATACAGAAAGACATTTAACCAAATTCCAGCCATGGAATGAATAGATCAACGAAAATGTAGACAAGTTGATGGGGAACTTCAACCAACAGGAATCGAAAACCTCAAAACGACAGTCCTACACTCTTAGCACTGGAGCATAGCAAAAACAAAACTCACACCCAGATAAGTTACTTAAGCACTCTACACGTGAATGTAGTTAAAGCAGTAGATTGTCGTATTTATAATCACAAACTCAAAGTACACAGACTCACAACTAAGAAGCCAATGACGATTCAATAAGCTTAACTTGATTGATCTTGTAAACCAGTAACAAACAAGCATAAAAATTCAAAGAGATATACAAATCGTTCAATCTCGCTTAATTAATTCGACTTATCGGAAATGAATCAGTCCTAGTTCCAATGACAAATAGAGAATATCATGTCAATCTGAACTTCAATAAATAGCAATATAGTAAATCATACTTCATTCACTCGCGACCAAAACCTAGCAGATTCTAATAAGATATGATATCACCAATTCAGACAAACACAAAGTCACACAACGCTTCAATCTAATGCTTCGAAATCAAGCATATCTAAGGTTATAGGGTATTTGCACCCAAAGAACACGACAAAACACGTGATGGTAAAATTTCAACCAGGCTTAACACTATCCGAAAATTGCGAGATTGTTTTTGCTAGCACCTAGATTCAATTATTAATCTCTAAAGCATGTTAAACAAGTTCGGAAATTCTAAGTCCACTTTTGATCCCTATAGCTATTATCATATTTTGAACCAATATCAAATAGAAGAGAGAGAGGGAAAATGAACCTGAATCGCGCAATAAAAACTGATTAATTCTGGGAGCGAGATACAGGCAAGTACGGCAATAAATTCGAACGAAACAACAACTAGAACTCGAATGTAAACTGGACAGAATTTTCTCGGCACGAGCGGAACTGCAAATGAACCTCGACTGGCAAGCAATGAACAGCTTGAACGACCTCGACTCCACAGCAAACATCAATCAAACTCCATAGTTGAAAACCAAGTCAAGAACCTAGTATCCGTTTTTTTTTCTTTCTGTTTTTGGAAATCAAAAGAACAAACAAAAAAACTCTAGCCCTCTTTATATGAATGAACTGAAATTAGAAGACGAAGATTGTCAAATCAGAACTAAAACCCTAGCTTTCCGCCTCTCCAGTTTTATCAGTTTTACTCTCCTTTTTTCTGCCCGAAATTCCCCTATATATAAGAACCATAGAAGCTTCCTCTTGTTCTCCAAGAAATCTCGTGTGGGCCCTCCTTAAATCTGAAAAACCTTCTGCTTGAAACAAAAATCCCCTCTTGTTCTTCTTTTTGGATGGTTCTAAGACAAATGGAAGACTAGGATTTAAAGTTTTCAAATCCTACGTCTACCATTAATCCGAATTCCAACCAAGGGAAGCAAGAGCGTGTGGGAAGGAGGAAATGGAATATCTTCTGTTTTCAGAGGTCGTTATGGACTTGATGACCTGGTGAGAGATGAGGGGAGGGGACCAGACACACGTGAGCGAGGTTTTCTGGTGGTCTAGCCATGGCTGAGACGCAACTGAGGCGTGGGAGATGGGGGCACTGTTTGGTTAGGGGTGTTTAGGTTTAGGGTTCGGGGAAATTTGAGTTTATATTTGGTGTAAGTAGGTAAGGTGTGTCGTTGGATTTAATGAAGTGAGTGGTTGGGATTTAATGTAAAGTGGGGCGGGTCAAGGGTGGATCCAGCGGGTAAAAGGGTTGGGTGTGGGTCAAAAGTTAAGGGAATTGGGTTGGGTTAAAGAAAGAGGGGCTTCCCGATTTGGGCCATGTTCTTGCCCGAAATTGGGCCACAATTGAAATTCAATTAAAACAAAGAAATTTTACTACCTATAGAATAGGTTAGTACCCTATTTATATTCTATAAATACCCTTTTAAAATATTACAACCCTTTTTAATTTATAGCAAAAAATTTAAATTTAGTTCCATCCTAAAATTAAGGCTTAATTTACGCTACAAAATATTTTTCTCTCTCATTTTTTTTATTTTCTCTCACCTAATTAGCGTCTATCTCCTCTCATCAGCTTTTCTCTCTCTTCTTCAATATACTTTTCCCTCTTCTCCCACAAATACACGTTCCATACACTTCCAAAACCCTCCTCCGCCATTATCGACTATACTTCTCCGCCATTATCACTCCCACACGACATTCTTCTTCGCAACTGTTCTCAGGTGTATTCTGACGAGCAATTTGGTTATCAAGTGTTTTTTAGAGGTTCACAGTAAGATTTTGGAAATCTTCTCCACGTAGGTAATTCAACGACTTCGAAATTGCTTTTTCATTAGTTTGTTCTATAAGTTTTTTTAGCGAATTACACAATTTTCCGATATATCTTCCATTTGTATTGTTAATCATCAGAATTCTTTGAGTTTTCTCTCTAATGTTGGATGCAACTCCACTCCAACACACTACCCAGAGGTATACCCACCAAAATTCTCAATTTTGATAGGCCCTCTTTCTCGTTGCAACTGACTCAAGCGGAGAAAGATTTGCAGGTTTATCAACATCCAAAGTTGATGAAAGAAGAAGTAAATTACACAATGACAAGTTGAAAGAAGCCCAAGTTGATGAAGCTTCAAAAAAAACCAAAAATCAAGTTGGCTAAAAGAGGAAAAAAACCTATGAAAGATTCAAGAAACCAAAAGGTAATTGGTATTTGTTACATGTATTCTGTTGTGTTCATATGTATCTTCTTGTATAGTGTATTCTATTTCTTCTATAGTATGTTTATGTATTCATGTGTATTTGTTGTTTCCAACATTTCATTTTTAATGTAATTTTACCTGTATTCATATGTATTCATGTGTATTAAGCGTTTACTAATGTATATTTGCGATAATTCAATTGTCCAGTTTGACCTCAAATGTATTCATATGTATTCAGGTGTATTCATCTTAAATATTTTGTATTATATCTGTATGTTACAAAGTATGTTAGCATATATTTAGCCTTGTCAATGTATCTAGTCTTCTGTAAGTGTTTGTAGTATGTTTATGTATTCATGTGTATTTGGTTGTTTCCAACAGTTTATTTTTAATGTAATTTTACCTATATTCATATATATTCATGTGTATTTAGCGTTTGCTAATGTATATTTGCGATAATTCAATCGTCCAGTTTGACCTCAAATGTATTCATATGCATTCATATGTATTCAAGTGTATTCATCTTAAATATTTTGTATTATATCTGTATGTTACAAAGTATGTTAGGATATATTTAGCCTTGTCACTGTATCTAGTCTTCTTTAAGTGTTTGTAGTTGTCAGACATGCATTTAGCCTTGTCACTGTATCATGTCTTACATGTATTCCAAAAAAACTTAATATGTAATGTATTCATCTGTATTAACATGTATCTTTCTATGTTCATTGAAGGGAATTGATTTGTTTGTGAAACACCAGCCGAAATTAGCACCCCATATTAGTAGTTACACTAACACTGATATAGTATCCCAGCTAAAAGATAATCTTACTCCCGATCAGTTCTAACAATTCGGCAATACATACTTTGGCTCATTTCTTCAAATGAAGCGATTTGATATTCAACATCAACTCTTCAGTTGCTTCATGGCTTGACAGTTAAATAGCAGTCCAAACAATGTATTTGTAGTATACGTCAATGGTTCTGAATTACATTTCACATTAAGGGAGTTTGCGCTTGTGACTGACCTTAAATGTGTAGGTAAAGATCAATTTGAGTTTAGTGAAACTCCTCCTAACCGGCTTATTGCGACTTATTTTGGAGGTGTTAATATTGTAAAGAAGACACACTTGAGATAATGCTTCAATGACAAGGCATGGGGCCCCAACAATGATGAGGATGCTTTGAATATATCTTTGTTGTATTTCATCTACACCTTTATATTTTCATATGAGAAGAATAGTGCAACTATACCGAGGCTAGATTTTGAATTAGTAGAGAGTGGGCGCTATTCTGAATATCATTGGGGTATTAAAGCATTTGAGCTGTTGATAAACTCGATTAGCAAGAAGATGGATGCTGTGAAGAAGTATTACAAGATAGCTGGGATGCCCCTAGCTATGCAAGTGTGGTTTTATGAGTGATGTTCTTCTGTTGATTCCAAAATGGCAGTCCGAGTCAGCGACGTGGTCCCAAGAATACTCAATTGGAGAACCACCGGAAATCATCCAACATTTTCTTATCTGACGAATGGCATGTTCAAAGACATAGGAAACACGGTAATATACAAATGTTATCACTATTCTGAAGATAATTGAACACGAATACATCTATAATTTGCATACATTTGCATTCAGTTAGAGGGGAAGCCTACCGTAATATACGTTGGATTCATATGCTTATATACCTGAATTCTTGCACACATATTAATACATTTTAATACATCTAAATACAACAGAGTTAAATACACATGAATACAGCACTATACAATTATGCATTAATATGTTTCCTGTAAGTCATATCTTATTTTTGTTCACAGATTGTGTTTAAGGACATCACTCCTCTAGATATATAGCTTGCTGTTATTCAGATTCCTCAAGTGTGCGCCGATATTGAGAAAATACCTACTCCTACGCATTCAGACAAATCGGTACATGATATAGATGACTTTTCTCCTACACAAAATTTTCAATCTAAGAAGAAACATGTAGAAAGTGTTGGTCCATCTTCATCACCGCCACGTAAGAAGGTCAAGGAACAGCCCAACATTCCTATAAAAGAACCAGAATATCATCCCAAAGTCCCTCATGTTTGTGTTTTTGACATTGGACATAAACTTGTGCATGACCATCAGCTCCCAAAAGGCCAAAATAAGGAAGTATCTTCTTTGAGGAATGACCTAAATTCGTTCAAAGAATACGTGAGTATTTACCCACCAATTAATCAATAAAGTTTGATAGCTATGTGTTTTAGTATTTTTCTAACTACAACATGATGGTGGTATTGACACAAATGTCGGAGATAATCATGAGGTATAAAAGCAGTTAACATATTGAACATATGTATTTAGCTGTATTCATATATGTTTTAATCTAGCCATTTAACTGACTGTTATTCAGATCTATATATATGAATTCTAACTTTTAAATCTTAACATATTGAGCATATGTTTTTAGATGTATTCATAACTGTGTTACACTTAATCTGTAATATCACTTTAAACTGATGTATTTATTTTATTTCAACTGTATTTACATGTATTCTGCTTGGTTAATCTTCATTTTCTGTAATGTATACTAGCTACTTATTTGTATTTAATCTATTTTCTAACATTAAGTTACCATGCTAACAATGATACATACAACTACCAAAAAACTACTTCATAGGTACCATCTACCACAAACCAAGAGGATGTATCTAAAGAATTCTATGTTTCTCAATTTGAACTGGACGACAAGTTTCTACCCAGTCAAATTCAAGAAACTAGAATAGTTGTTCACGCCAGTGCAAAAAAACATGAAGCCACACCAGTGCAACCTCAACGAAATAGGCGACCAAGTAGATGGCACTCTTCACTTTATCAGTCTAACTTCGACTCAGGAGGTATGTGATTTTGCAAACGTAATATTCAGCATTCATCGTGATTGAATCATTTATAGTAGTCCATAAACACAAATTCAATTTACAACTTATTCCTCTATAAAGTTGACACCCATCTTTGAGAAAAGACACCCGTTTGAAGAAGATCCAATAAGGGGGCCACATCCTATGTTACTCATTCAAGAATATGACAAGTGGGTTCGTGATGATCTTCTAGCAAGACATGATAAAAAGTGAGTTTTTCCCAGTTCATTGTATTATGTTTTAATATTTTAAAGGTATGTACATAATGAGTTTTATATCATACTTGTAGAGGTAATCTCGACGACCATTACAAGAAAAACAAGTCTAAACTTCACATTCCATTGGATTTTGGAGTTGATCAAGTTGATTCCAAAAACTGGTTTACCTTTTATCCATTGACGGAAAGTTATGGGATGCAATGTGAGTATTTCCCAAAACTCATAAGTCTTATCTTTAAATAATAACATGTTGTTTATTAATTTGTATTTAGTTGTATTATTCAACTATATTTAGCTGTATTTTTCTCTGATTTCCTATGTATTCAGCTATAGTCAATTGAATTGAACTGTATTATTAATCTATAGTCAACTTTATTGAAACTGTTGTATTCAATTATTTTGAACACTTGAAAACCTGTATTCATCCAATGGCAGTTAAATTCAACTGTTTCAACATCATTCTTATATGTATTCAACTGTTTCAACATCATTCTTATATGTTTCAACATCATTCTGTATTCAACTATATTACAGTGTATTCCACTAAAATGATTTGAATTCAATTGTATTATTAACCTATATTCAACTCTATTCAACATGTTGTATTCAACTATACAACATAATTGAATTACTTGTATTCATTCAATGTTAGTTGAATTCAACTGTAGTCCATAGTTGTATTCATTTGTATTACAGTGTATTCATTTGTATTCAACATTTTTATTGGCATATGTGTTGAGATATTCATATATATATTATTTCTTATTTTAAGCAAATAAACTCACACTATCTACCAACCTCTTTTGTTTATAGCATATGGATGTTATATTCTACTATTTGCAAAAGTTGAATTCAACTGTAGTCCATAAGCTGTATACAGTTGTATTCATTTGTATTACAGTGTATTCATCTATTTTCTATATTCATTTGTATTCAACATTTTTGTTAATATCTGTGTTGAGATATTCATATATATTATTTCTTATTTTAAGCAAATAAACTCGCACTATCTACCAACCTCTTTTGTTTATAGCATATGGATATTATATTCTACTATTTGCGAAAGATGGGCAACTACAATCAACATAGGGACTTCACGTTTACTACTGTTGATTGTATATTCAAGACAAAAATAGCTGAAATATATGACAGGTATGAAGATACAGATAGTGATGCTAATGTAGCCAAATAAGAAGACGTTGTATGTGAGTATATTAGGGGCTACGGATTGCATGCTAATATACCCTGGCGTACTGTAGATAATGTCTTGATAACAGTGAACTTGAAGGAAAAACTTAATTGGGTGTTGGTTAGGGGTGTTCAAAACCGATCCGAAACCGAAAACTGAACCGAACCGAAGCTCACTGGCTTAATGGTAACGGTTTAACGGCTTAACGGACAGAGAATGGATTGAATTTTTTTTATTAACGGCTTATCAGTTTGGGGGCGGATTATTCAATGTTCTTAACGGATAATCCTTTAACCCGTTAAGAATATAAATATATATATATATATATATATATATATATATATATATATATATATATATATATATAAAATTTATTTTTACTTACATAATTATATATATTAAATATAAAAACTAAAAACCTTAAAAATGAATAAGTATAAGTGTATAACAAAAATAAATTAGAAAAACAAACCACCCCCACCGTTTGTTCTGACTGAGTGAGATGAGACAGTGAGTACTGAGTAATGACTTCTGTAATGAGATTAGTTTAGTTTCCACTGGACTGGCAAATGATTCGCGTCTTTGCTTAGGATGCAACCAATTGTCTAAGCTTTGATTTTTCATGTACTCGTATACTAGAATTTTTTACTTCTCTTTTGATATGCAGCAAAACAGATTTACAATATTAACATGTCGAATTTCATTTAATACTTAAGTTCTGCAAGAAACTGTTTCTCTAATCTATTGTCTAAGTTTCTTTCTTTGTAAATTCTTTTAACAGCAACATGATTTCTATTTTGATTGGCATCAAGCTCAAATTTCTTCATGTTTGATGCATCTAAGATCTCAATGTAGTGTGCGGACAGAATACATTTGAGCCCTTAAGTATTAAACCGATAAAACGCCCAGTAACCGCCCGATAAGAGCTAACCCGATACCAATCCGCCCGATATCTTATCGGGTGGCTAACGGATGAATACATTTAAAAGCCGATAACCGTTAAGCCAAACCGTTAAGAGTAAAAAGCCGCCCAATCCGCCAGATGAACACCCCCAGTGTTGGTTGTTGTGACTTTCAAAGATAGATGTATCAAAGTGTACGACTCGTACACGTCTTCCAGTCATGACGCATACGTAGTCTCTAAGATTGTAAAGCTAGCTAAGCTACTACCTTTGTATCTGTCAATGGCTTTTACAGAGGTAGTCAAGGCATTGACTGGTTTGCTTATCCCGCATACACAAACAATGATCATAACGAACCTTTTGAAGTTATCTTCGTTCCAAATCCGCCTCAACAGAAAGCGGACAGCATGTAAATATCCAATCATCATTCTTATATGTTTTATACAAATCTAATTGTATTAATTATTTTATATTATATTTCAATAAATTATTTTTTAGGGATTGTGGAGTGCATGTTATAGCATTCGCAGAGTTGCTGAGCACTATTGGAGAGATTACATGATGCCACTCTTCTCCGTTAAAGATATGGTGCTCTGATATGGGGCTATGCTATGCGCAAGATAGATGCTGATGTAATAAGCGCGAGTGAAGCACCTTCAAGATTGAAAGGCAAATCTCTGAGTCGAAGGCAAAGATGCAGATAGTTTTAGAATAGCTTTAGGTTAGTTTTTTGAGTTTAGTTAGAACAATGATACTGATTGTAGTGGTTTTAGTCGTAGATGCTATTTACTTACATGCTGAAATTTGGTTAAGTTTTCTTGAACAGGTTTTAGTTAACACACATATTAGTTACTATTTCTGAATCTTTATGTATGCTGAATGATTTTTGTTAATGCCAATTTTTGAATTGTATTCAGCTGCATAAGATCAGCTTTATCTTTCAGTATTAAGCAGTTGTATTTAGTTGTATTATTCTGTTTAGATTATTGTATTAATCTATATTATTCAGTTCAATTCAATTGTATTAAAGTGTATTTATCAGTTTTCTACATTTGGTATGCAAGTATATTCAGGTGCATCCATTTAGATATAACTTTGAATTGACTTGAAATAATAGAAATTGTATTTATTAACTTGTATTTAGTTGTACTTCTTCTTTGATTTCATATGTATTCAGCTATAATCAATTTAATTGAACTGTATTATTAACCTATAGTCAACATTATTGAACATGTTGTATTCAAATGTATTGTACAATTAAATTACCTATATTCATCCAATGTCAGTTAATTTCAACTATTTCAAGCAGCTGTCCAGATCTTTATTCAACTGTATTACAGTGTATTTCTCTAAAGTCAATTGAATTACATTGTATTATTAACCTATATTCAACTATATTCAACATGTTGTATTCACATGTATTAAATCATTGATATAGTTGTATTCAACTATACTAAGATACTCTTGTCACACCTTTTTTTTACACCCCAAAAGGGTGGTATATAAAGGGAGTTTTTCCATTTCAAGTGACATTATTCAATATGATATTATTTAATTAATTACAGAGTCGTCACTTGGAATAAATTACGGTGTTCCAAGCCACGATTTATTTTAAATCACATTTCGACTTTATTTTAAAAGCATGTGAACCAGAAATTCTAAGTAAGGAATTCTGTTAACCCGGAGGAAAGTGTTAGGCACCCCCGGATTTCGTGGTTCTAGCACGGTCCTTAGCAATTTATATTTGGCTAAAATTATTTAACTACTCATTTTAAGACCTATGTGCAATTATCTTTTTACCGCCTTTAAAACACTTGAATTATTCGTAGTTAAAGAATCAAGTTGTGCGTACGTATACTTTTTTCCTTTGGCACGTAAAAAATCATATCACGCAAACGTGTCACAATTAATAACGGTTTTTTTAGTTTATTAAGAAAAAAATTGTTGAAGTTGCACGAACGCATCCCTCGAGTCTTTTAAGAATTAAATTTACAGTTATGTTATGTGAACGTATACATAATCACAGTTGATGGATTAGGAGCTTGAGGTACGAATACAGTTATTCCAACAAAAGTCACAATAAAGTTCACGTCAAAGCAAATATTAATCTATGATAAATTCTCTATGGAAACTTGCAATCATCAACTAGTATTTTGTCCCTCAATGACTAACATACTACATATGTGAATTAACTTTTAAGAAAAAAAACTTCACTATCAACCAAACAAAATGCTTATTATTTCAAAAGTTCAAAAGAAAACAGTTCTACATAAAAATTCCAAATCCATTTAACTATTTCAAATGGTATAGTTTGATAATAAATTTTCTTTGACAAACTAACTTCAACCATTGTCCTGGTATCTTTTAGCTAAGATCAGTATAATACAAAGTCAAATGAACAATCTTTTACCAAGAGATATTACCATCTTTTATGAAGTCAAATTAACATCTTAAGCTTCATGACACTTTGAGATATTGAGAAGGTTATAAAATTATGGATATGTATTAATTTATAAGATATGTGTTGACTTTGAATTTATTGGTATGGAGTTGGAAGCCAATTTTTCTAGAAAATAAATAAAAATTTGTATTTTTGTATTCAGTTAAACCAAATGGCATGCTGTGCTCCAGAACATATTCTATTACTTCGCTAATCAAGTCACTAATCGGCAAGAAAATTAACTATCAAATGAAACCCAACAAACAATATAAGAAATCAATTCAATCTCAAACCCAAGTTATTAACACAAATAGAGTAAAGTTTCAGACATTTTTATTAATATAACCAGTAGAAAAAGGATAGAATAGAACCTTAAGAACATTTCTCCCTAAAATGAAACAAGTTGTTGAATATTGGACCAGCGTATGGAGATCTCGAATGGACAGCGACGACCTCAACGACTCGATGGTTGGAAACCTCTTACGCTTTGTCAATGTTTCTATTGTATCTACGGCTGGTCATGGTAGTAACAGATGTGAGAGGGGGAACGGTAGTTGTGTGCGTGCGCGCGCTCGCCGGTAACATCGCGCATCTGGTTTCCGACAACAGAAGCTGGTTTGAGTTGTTTGGTCGCTGGATTTGTTTGGGAATTAGGAGGATGTCTCCAGTTGCGAAATTGGTGAAGAAGTCGAGCAAAAGCAATGTGGGTCGTTGTTTTTTTTTGGGGTTCTGCTACTGCTCCTGTTCTTCAAAATGAAGAAGAAGAAGTTCAGGGGTCCTTTTCTCTCTGACTGCGCGGCTCTCGCTTTATCTAGGCGCTTTTTCTTTTGTGTGTAGGGGTCTAAATCCTTTTATAGGCTAAGTCTAGGGTTTTAGGACGGGGTAAGGGGCTTGAGGAGATTTGGGTCTTAAAAATTAGTTGGGCCATTTTAGAATTGACCCAATTTTATAACAAACAAGACCAAAATTACATTACTCTCTTTGCTTTTTCCTTTTTCTTTTCTTTAATTAATTAAAATTCTAAATTAATCTAATTCTTTATTTCTAAACAATTAATTAACTTAAAACTAAAGAAAAATACTAATTTTAAATATTAAAATCCAAATATGTAAAATAACCATTTTTAATAATTAAAACATTTTATATTTTTGCGTGTGATGTTTCTATGATTTTAAAATATTAAAAATGCATGAAATGCAACTAAATAAATAAAATCTCTTAAAAATTAATAAAAATTATTTTTGGTCAATTTTGAAGAGTTATCTTCATGTAGGGCAAAAATCACATGCTTACAGCTGCCACTCTTTGCTCGTAAACATGAAGAGTTTTCGGGCAAAGATAAAGTAAGCACTGTGAGGGATTTTGCCCATTTGAAACTCCATGAGAAGCATTTTTTGAAAAACTATTTGACCGAACCCTGCTTCAAAGGTAGTCGACGTATCCTTAGCTATAAAGGAATCAGGTCAGGTATAGTTTAGAAGTGAACGAGGTGATGGGGTGCCGAGGTTGAGAGTCGAGGTTCCGTCCGAGGCTCCGGTCCGCTGTCCCCTTATTACATCAAGATTGAAAAAGACTATCTAAGCCTATCAACTACGAGTTACAAGATTCTTATCTATGAGTCTTCTGAAGCTTGATCTTGAGTCTTGGCTGGTTCTTGACTCTGATCTGAATCTTGAGGCTCGTCAGCTGTTATCGCAAGTGCATTCTTCAGCTTTGGATCAAGGCGGGACATGCAGAGCTTGTGACTTCAATCATATCTTGATCAATCCGCGTCCTTCTCCACTTCAGCACTTTAAGTTCACTTCTTTTTGTTCTTTTTTTCTTTTCTTTATTCTGGATTGAGACGCATTCTTTTGGCCATCTTGAATCCTGTGTTTTGAGGTCAACCTGCTTAAAATATCAAAACAAACAAACGAACGAAATTTTCTGCCCTAGTTTTGGCTGGGAAAATTTTGTGAGTTAGTTGTGACACATATCTAAGCAGTCAAATCAGAAGAGGCCTTTCGGATTTGGCCAAAAATTCTCGATTTGTAAACTGGATTTTGAAAAGAAAAAGCTCCACGGTTTTTTGTCCGGGATTTGGATAGAAAACGCTCCACGATTTTTTGGCCGGAATTTGAATAGAAAAAGCTCCACGGTTTTTTGGCCGGGAGATCCTCGGTTTTTCGGCTGGAATTTGGATTAAAAAAGCTCCATGGTTTTTTAGCCGGGATTTTTGGAAAGAAAAAGCTCCACAGTTTTTTGGTCGGGAGATCCTCGGTTTTTTGGCCGGGATTTGGATAGAAAAAGCTCCATGATTTTTTGACCGGGAGATCCTCAATTTTTTGGCCGGGATTTGAATAGAAAAAGCTCCACAATTTTTTGACCGGGAGATCCTCGGTTTTTTGGCCGGGATTTGGGTAGAAAAAGCTCCACGATTTTTTAAGATCCTCGATTTTTCGGCCGGGATTTGGATAGAAAAAGCTCCACATTTTTTGGCTGGGAGATCCTCTGTTTTTTGGAAGGGATTTGGATAGAAAAAGCTCCATGATTTTTTGGCCGGGAGATCCTTGATTTTTTGACCGGGATTTGGATAGAAAAAGCTCCACGGTTTTTTGGCCGAGAGATCCTCGGTTTTTTAGCCGGGATTTGGATAGAAAAAGCTCCACGGTTTTTTAGCCGGGATTTGGATAGAAAAGGCTCCACGGTTTTTTTGTCGGGAGATCCTCGGTTTTTTGGCCGGGATTTTTGGAAAGAAAAAGCTCCACGGTTTTTTGGTCGGGAGATCCTCGGTTTTTTGGCGGGATTTGGATAGAAAGAGCTCCACGGTTTTTTGACCGGGAGATCCTCGGTTTTTTGGCCGGGATTTGGATAGAAAAAGCTCCACGGTTTTTTGGCCGGGAGATCCTCGATTTTTTGATCGGAATTTGGATAGAAAAAGCTCCTCGATTTTTTGGCCGGGAGATCCTCGATTTTTTTGCCGGGAGTTTTGAAAAGAAAAAGCTAAGCTACCATGATTTGATTCTCTTTTTGGGGATTTTAATTTTACAATACCTTCCTTCCTTCTTTTTTCCTTTGGGTTTTCTCTTTATATGTTATCCTTTTATTTATCAAAATGCATGAAAGAATGTTTGAGGAAACTTCCTTTTTGGTCGTTTTTCCTGCTGCAGGGCTATTTCAGCGCTTTCTCATTTCATTTCTTTTGGGTTGCACTTGCTTTCTTGCAGGGTTGCTCTAAATAAGACATGTTTTCAACAAAAATAATTTTTTAGTTGAAACGGTGGCTGGTTTTGTGGCATTGATCATTCCCATCGCTTGATCCCGGCCCCATTTCCGTTGAGAATTTTGCTGCTTGTTAGCCTTGGGGTTGAATCTCTTTCATACTGACCGGGTTCAGGCTTAGGGTTTCATGATGACTCGCCGGTGTGGGCTCTATCCTTTTACTTTATTTTTCTTTCAAGACCTTTGCCTTTGATTTTCCTTTCCTTTCTAATGTCTTTTACCTTGGAAGCAATCGACTACCATGGTCAGTCGGGATTGGACTAGCGCACCACTGAGGCTGAGTATTTTCTTTGACTCTTACCCGGCGAAGCCCTGTGAAATCGGTCCTGCCACCTTTTCTTTGTAATTATTATGGAATCAGAGTTAAACCGAAAGTGATTCAAAGAAAAGTACACAAAAGGCAAGCATGTGAGTTTAAAGACAAGCGTCCCTTTCAGGGGAAAAGAAGGACTTATCTAGGGTGCATGCTGGCTCCAAATGAACATGACATGTTTCTTGGACTAGACGCCCGACCTGCACCAGCTTCCCACTTCTCATGAACCCATTGACCCATATTTCCAAACTTGGGAACCTTGCCAGGACTTTTAGTGATGAAGTATCCTCTTTTCGGCTGACAACACCCTTTGTGTGTTTTCGCCCATCCGACCTCTCTCATTTCTCTTCTCACTGTCGCCTGATAGTGCTCTTTGCGAGTTTTCACCAAGCAGACTCCCTCATTTTTGTTTTCTCTACTCACCGTCGCTTATGGTGCCCGAAGGTTTTCACCGATAAGACTCTCTCATTTTAGTTCTCTCTATTTGAATTGTATCAGATTCCAACAATGATATTTCCCACTTTCCTGTCTTTGCCAATTGATCAGAAGGACTTGGGCAGGGTCTTTAGGGTAAAAGGACTTTGGGTGGAACTACAACTTTGGAACCATTTCGACGGTCTCATGGCCGAACCATTATATCATCTGCCCAAGTTTTACTTTTTTGGGGGAATTGGGATTTTTGTTTTGGTGTGACTGAACCTCAGGGAGAGGCTGCCTACGTATCCTTTTGGAATCAAGTCAAACGTAGTTCAGGAAATATTTTGTTTTTGTTTTTTGTTTCAGCTTTGTTTTTCTTTTCTTTTTCACTTTCTTTTCTTTTCTATTTCTTTTATTTTTCTTTTACTTTTCCTTCTTTTTTTTTCTTTTCTTTTCCTTTCCTTTTTTCTGTCTTTCTTTTCTTTTTCTTTTTGTACTTTCGGGTTCCAAAGAGGGTTATCAAAGAAAAGTAACCGGCTCAAAGGGTTTGCGAATGATTGGTAGTGTTTGGATAGCGGGAACGAAAGCCTTCGTCATCTCAACTGTGCAAAGACATCGCCGGAACGAGTTTAGACATAGTACCTTTTTACTGCATCTGCATTCTCAACCACTTCGGGCATTTTTCAATGTAACCCAGATACAATGCTCCTCTTGGCAATATTTCCAATGATGTATGGATCCTTCCGATTAGGAGTAAACTTTTCCATTTGCTTCTTGATGATGAGGAAGATTGCACCTTAACACCAATCCTCCTACTTCAAAATTCTTGGGTCGTGCTTTCTTATTTAAGCGGGGGCCATGCTTTGTTGATACAACTGCCCGTGACACACTGCAGTAATCCATTTCAATTAAGTCCAACATTCCATATGAGTCTAGACCCACTTACTGTCCTCAAACTCCGCTTCAGTGACAGACCCTTCCCAAACCACAAACCAATTGTCCTCTGTTGTTCCGATTCTTTCTTTTATTTTCTCAAATTTAACTTCTTTGTATTTAGACTTTTAATTCATCATTTCGAAGTCTGACAGAGTTCATCGGATCTGGGCATGAAGTCTGCGGGCATGTCATGTTATTTAAAAGTGCATTATTAGAGAAAGAGAAAAAAAACAAAGCAAACTCTGAAAAAATAAAGAAAATGAATGATGAAATATTGATTTCATTTCTTGGAATTTGGGAAGATAACAGGCTTAAACATTTAGGAATTTAAAGACAGGAAATTAAAGAAAACATCCGAGTCACACCATGGAATGACTCGCGATGCAGAAAAAGTGGCAGGATAAGTCTACTCGGACTCCCACCTGACCAGGAATGACGTAGCCTTCTAGTTTTGAAGCTTGGAACTTGGTCCCATGTATAACACCTCAGCAGTGCTAGTGCCTTCTCCTGGCTAGACCATGTGGGTTTCATAAAGCATTTGCCTCATAGCTCCACATATTTCCTCACTTTCTTCAACTGTGAAAACCTCATCATCTTGCTCTTAACTGCACTTAGTCCTCTGTGGTACGTCCAATAACCACTGGCTCATTCAGCCGAGGTGGTTTGATTGTCCCCCATACCACATAGGCTTGCTTAGGTAGATCAATTTTCTTTTCCGGTTCTGTCTCAGTGTTTTTACTCTTCTTTCCCCCTTTCTCTTGTTTCGGGGTTGTCTTGGGTTTCCTTTCCGCATCAGAAATAGCAATTATGGCCTTAAGCGTCGAATCAAATTCTTTGTGTCTTTCGGAGAATACTAGTCTAGGGGCCCGGTATCTTCTTTCCCTGATGCCACCATGGTTGTTTCTTTTCTTGTCTTGTTTTTCGCCATTCCTCCAGACCCGCCTTGGGTTGCTTGGGAGGTTTCTCTGATGGCTGACTGACTTAAAATCCTACCATTTTCAAAATCCATCAACAACTCTTCTTTTCCGCCGGCCCCATGCAGCCGATTACAATACTTTTTCAAGTGGGTGATGGGATCACCATGCCCATCATACTTTTCATCTTGCTTGGGAACTTTGGAAGTTTGATCTTGCCCTGGTGTAATTTCATATGATGGTGGATGAGGGTAGGCATATGTGGGGCATGACGGGTTTGCCTGGAAGACATGATTCTCGAAAGTGAACACCTATGGGTCAAAAGCAGGCTCTGGAAATGAAGGTTGTACTGTGACAGAGCATGGTAGAGCCGTAAAGATGTTGGGAGCTGTCCCGGGCATGAATACTTGGCGGCGAACTTCAGAAGTGCCTCCGACATAGTGAGCAAATATAGTAGGATGTCCCAATGGGATGTTCGGGTGACTGATTCGAATATTGGAGGTACCTATTGGCCTTGGGAACAACTCGGGAAATCCAGGGATGGCGTTTGGGGGGTTCTTTTCCTTTTGTTCATGCATCCCACATCTCCATCACCCTCAGACACAAGATTCTATTCTCTTCAGCTGCGGATGACTCAGAGGCCGGGATCCCTGAGAGCGGGCTGTCATCCGAGATAGGGATTGTTGGCAAGGTCATTTCTCACCACATCTCTGTGCTACCTTTAGATCTGGTGAAATAATGGTGTGAAGCCAGTGTACCACAAAACCAACCACCTATTTCTTATAAACCCGAACTCTGAGATTACAGCAGCAACAGTTAGTCTTGCGAAAAACATAGATAAGTAATCACACATCAACGACTGCATGCGTCATCCCGACTTTTCTCTTGTTTTCCTTGCTTGATTTTCTCTTTTGTTTTCTCATTTTGTTTTTCCCTCTGGTTTTCTCTTTTTCTTTTTTCCTTTTCTTTTGCCATGGTTTTTCTTTGATTTCTCTTCCGCTCTTGTGCTTCTTTTTGTTTTTCCTCTATTTTCTTCCATCTCTTTTTGTTTTTCTCTTATGGCTATGGTCGAATTCGATGAGGATTGCCTACGTATTACGAACCCGCACGAATCAGACCAAGCGTAGTTTGTGCAAATAAGGTAAATAAGCTAACTCTTTTTTTTTTGGAATTTTGAAAGAAATGTTTTAAGGAAAATATTTTTGATTTGAGTTCTAGTTTTTATTTTTATTTTTGAAAGAAAGACTTTAAAATTTCATTTTCAAAATCTGTGTATGTTCTTTTATTTTCTATTTGCAAAAGACATCTAAGGAGTATTTTAATGATTTATTTGACCTAAAAGGAAAAGTGACTATTCTTCCAAAACTTTTTTGTAGAAAAACAAGGACTTGGTTTTGCCGATACGGTCTTTCAGCACTTTTGGGAGGAAAATTTTAAGGTTGTGCCCGCAAACTATTTACCCATGACTCAGGGTGGCTGTTCTTGCAAAACAGCGTTCCGGCACCCTTTTGGGGACAGTCGGCTTATTTTTGACAAGAATGGCGTCACCCGACTTATTCATGACGAATTTTTAAAAAAAAATATTTTTGGCTATTTTTGCAAAGGGGAGGTTGGATCCGATGAGAGTTGCCTACGTATCTCACATCCGGTGAGAATCAGACCAGTGTTGTTTGGAAATTTTTGACAAAATATACGATACTTCACTCACTCTATTTCTTTTTTGAAATACATTTTCCTTTTTCTCTTTTTTTTTTCTAAAAATTTGACAGAGTTTCCGGACATTTTCAAATACAGGGATTTTTAGAAATCGGGTAAATTCCTATCCTACCTCACTCTTGGTTTTTCTATTTATTAACCGATCAACATGTAAGCCGAAACAAATAAATATTCACATAGCACGTAGTGCGCATCAGGATGATCTTTATTTTGGATACACTTGTCCTAGACGGACCCAACCCCTGTGTTGAGTCCCCAATGTCGAATGCAACATGATGCAAATAATCATTCCTACTAGGGATCCGACATGAGGTTGCATTATTCTAAGTTTAAAAAAAATCGGGGTTTGTGGTCTAAACTTGGGTTACCCGAGCGGACAGCTGGGGCCGAGGAGGGGGCGACGTACCGGAAGCACTAAAGTATGCCCGGCCTTGTCTCTTGCCCAGCCTCGCTCTATTTGCTGTATTTTCTACTGAAAAAGCGGGCTACGGGAACGTATGCACCATTTTCAGAAGACTCATACGGGTGGCGTAAGAAGACATTTAGATACAATGCAAGTAATATCAAAGCGTAAATGACAATTAGCACATTAAGTCCACAAAATACAATAATATCAACAACAAAGCAAAATTAAAATCACATTAACAAGATCGAATTCTTGAACCCCGAATCAGAGATTCTGGGTTCTTTTTCCCCAGCGGAGTCGCCAGATCTGTCAAACCTCCTTTTTCTTTTACACCCCAAAAGGGTGGTATTTAAAGCAAGTTTTCCACTTAAAGTGACATTATTCGATATAAGATTATTTAATTAATTACAGAGTCGCCACTTGGAATAAATTATGATGTTCCAAGCCACCGATTTATTTTAAATCCCAAATCGAGAAAGTATCGACTTAATTTTAAAAGCCTTCGAACCAAAAATTCTAAGTAAGAAATTCTGTTAACCGGGGGAAGGTGTTAGGCACCCTCGGATTCCGTGGTTCTAGCATGGTCGCTTAGCAATTTATATTTGGCTAAAATTATTTAACTACTCATTTTAGGACCTATGTGCAATTATCTTTTTACCGCTTTTAAAACACTTGAATTATTCGTAGTTAAAGAATCGAGTTACGCGTATGTATACTCTTTTCCTTTGGCACGTCAAAAATTATATCACGCAAACGTATCCGTGATTAAAAACGCTTTTTTCAGTTTATTAAGAAAAAAATTGTTGAAGTTGCACGAACGCATCCCTCGAGTCTTTTAAGAATTAAATTTACAGTTATGTTATGTGAACGTATACATAATCACAGTTGATGGATTAGGAGCTTGAGGTACGAATACAGTTATTCCAACAAAAGTCACAATAAAGTTCACGTCAAAGCAAATATTAATCTATGATAAATTCTCTATGGAAACTTGCAATCATCAACTAGTATTTTGTCCCTCAATGACTAACATACTACATATGTGAATTAACTTTTAAGAAAAAAAACTTCACTATCAACCAAACAAAATGCTTATTATTTCAAAAGTTCAAAAGAAAACAGTTCTACATAAAAATTCCAAATCCATTTAACTATTTCAAATGGTATAGTTTGATAATAAATTTTCTTTGACAAACTAACTTCAACCATTGTCCTGGTATCTTTTAGCTAAGATCAGTATAATACAAAGTCAAATGAACAATCTTTTACCAAGAGATATTACCATCTTTTATGAAGTCAAATTAACATCTTAAGCTTCATGACACTTTGAGATATTGAGAAGGTTATAAAATTATGGATATGTATTAATTTATAAGATATGTGTTGACTTTGAATTTATTGGTATGGAGTTGGAAGCCAATTTTTCTAGAAAATAAATAAAAATTTGTATTTTTGTATTCAGTTAAACCAAATGGCATGCTGTGCTCCAGAACATATTCTATTACTTCGCTAATCAAGTCACTAATCGGCAAGAAAATTAACTATCAAATGAAACCCAACAAACAATATAAGAAATCAATTCAATCTCAAACCCAAGTTATTAACACAAATAGAGTAAAGTTTCAGACATTTTTATTAATATAACCAGTAGAAAAAGGATAGAATAGAACCTTAAGAACATTTCTCCCTAAAATGAAACAAGTTGTTGAATATTGGACCAGCGTATGGAGATCTCGAATGGACAGCGACGACCTCAACGACTCGATGGTTGGAAACCTCTTACGCTTTGTCAATGTTTCTATTGTATCTACGGCTGGTCATGGTAGTAACAGATGTGAGAGGGGGAACGGTAGTTGTGTGCGTGCGCGCGCTCGCCGGTAACATCGCGCATCTGGTTTCCGACAACAGAAGCTGGTTTGAGTTGTTTGGTCGCTGGATTTGTTTGGGAATTAGGAGGATGTCTCCAGTTGCGAAATTGGTGAAGAAGTCGAGCAAAAGCAATGTGGGTCGTTGTTTTTTTTTGGGGTTCTGCTACTGCTCCTGTTCTTCAAAATGAAGAAGAAGAAGTTCAGGGGTCCTTTTCTCTCTGACTGCGCGGCTCTCGCTTTATCTAGGCGCTTTTTCTTTTGTGTGTAGGGGTCTAAATCCTTTTATAGGCTAAGTCTAGGGTTTTAGGACGGGGTAAGGGGCTTGAGGAGATTTGGGTCTTAAAAATTAGTTGGGCCATTTTAGAATTGACCCAATTTTATAACAAACAAGACCAAAATTACATTACTCTCTTTGCTTTTTCCTTTTTCTTTTCTTTAATTAATTAAAATTCTAAATTAATCTAATTCTTTATTTCTAAACAATTAATTAACTTAAAACTAAAGAAAAATACTAATTTTAAATATTAAAATCCAAATATGTAAAATAACCATTTTTAATAATTAAAACATTTTATATTTTTGCGTGTGATGTTTCTATGATTTTAAAATATTAAAAATGCATGAAATGCAACTAAATAAATAAAATCTCTTAAAAATTAATAAAAATTATTTTTGGTCAATTTTGAAGAGTTATCTTCATGTAGGGCAAAAATCACATGCTTACAGCTGCCACTCTTTGCTCGTAAACATGAAGAGTTTTCGGGCAAAGATAAAGTAAGCACTGTGAGGGATTTTGCCCATTTGAAACTCCATGAGAAGCATTTTTTGAAAAACTATTTGACCGAACCCTGCTTCAAAGGTAGTCGACGTATCCTTAGCTATAAAGGAATCAGGTCAGGTATAGTTTAGAAGTGAACGAGGTGATGGGGTGCCGAGGTTGAGAGTCGAGGTTCCGTCCGAGGCTCCGGTCCGCTGTCCCCTTATTACATCAAGATTGAAAAAGACTATCTAAGCCTATCAACTACGAGTTACAAGATTCTTATCTATGAGTCTTCTGAAGCTTGATCTTGAGTCTTGGCTGGTTCTTGACTCTGATCTGAATCTTGAGGCTCGTCAGCTGTTATCGCAAGTGCATTCTTCAGCTTTGGATCAAGGCGGGACATGCAGAGCTTGTGACTTCAATCATATCTTGATCAATCCGCGTCCTTCTCCACTTCAGCACTTTAAGTTCACTTCTTTTGTTCTTTTTTTCTTTTCTTTATTCTGGATTGAGACGCATTCTTTTGGCCATCTTGAATCCTGTGTTTTGAGGTCAACCTTCTTAAAATATCAAAACAAACAAAGGAACGAAATTTTCTGCCCTAGTTTTGGCTGGGAAAATTTTGTGAGTTAGTTGTGACACATATCTAAGCAGTCAAATCAGAAGAGGCCTTTCGGATTTGGCCAAAAATTCTCGATTTGTAAACTGGATTTTGAAAAGAAAAAGCTCCACGGTTTTTTGTCCGGGATTTGAATAGAAAACGCTCCACGATTTTTTGTCCGGGATTTGGATATTATATTCTACTATTTGCGAAAGATGGGCAACTACAATCAACATAGGGACTTCACGTTTACTACTGTTGATTGTATATTCAAGACAAAAATAGCTGAAATATATGACAGGTATGAAGATACAGATAGTGATGCTAATGTAGCCAAATAAGAAGACGTTGTATGTGAGTATATTAGGGGCTACGGATTGCATGCTAATATACCCTGGCATACTGTAGATAATGTCTTGATAACAGTGAACTTGAAGGAAAAACTTAATTGGGTGTTGGTTAGGGGTGTTCAAAACCGATCCGAAACCAAAAACTGAACCGAACCGAAGCTCACTGGCTTAATGGTAACGGTTTAACGGCTTAACGGACAGAGAATGGATTGAATTTTTTTTATTAACGGCTTATCAGTTTGGGGGCGGATTATTCAATGTTCTTAACGGATAATCCTTTAACCCGTTAAGAATATATATATATATATAAAAAATTTATTTTTACTTACATAATTATATATATTAAATATAAAAACTAAAAACCTTAAAAATGAATAAGTATAAGTGTATAACAAAAATAAATTAGAAAAACAAACCACCCCCACCGTTTGTTCTGACTGAGTGAGATGAGACAGTGAGTACTGAGTAATGACTTCTGTAATGAGATTAGTTTAGTTTCCACTGGACTGGCAAATGATTCGCGTCTTTGCTTAGGATGCAACCAATTGTCTAAGCTTTGATTTTTCATGTACTCGTATACTAGAATTTTTTACTTCTCTTTTGATATGCAGCAAAACAGATTTACAATATTAACATGTCGAATTTCATTTAATACTTAAGTTCTGCAAGAAACTGTTTCTCTAATCTATTGTCTAAGTTTCTTTCTTTGTAAATTCTTTTAACAGCAACATGATTTCTATTTTGATTGGCATCAAGCTCAAATTTCTTCATGTTTGATGCATCTAAGATCTCAATGTAGTGTGCGGACAGAATACATTTGAGCCCTTAAGTATTAAACCGATAAAACGCCCAGTAACCGGCCGATAAGAGCTAACCCGATACCAATCCGCCCGATATCTTATCGGGTGGCTAACGGATGAATACATTTAAAAGCCGATAACCGTTAAGCCAAACCGTTAAGAGTAAAAAGCCGCCCAATCCGCCAGATGAACACCCCCAGTGTTGGTTGTTGTGACTTTCAAAGATAGATGTATCAAAGTGTATGACTCGTACACGTCTTCCAGTCATGACGCATACGTAGTCTCTAAGATTGTAAAGCTAGCTAAGCTACTACCTTTGTATCTGTCAATGGCTTTTACAGAGGTAGTCAAGGCATTGACTGGTTTGCTTATCCCGCATACACAAACAAGGATCATAACGAACCTTTTGAAGTTATCTTCGTTCCAAATCCGCCTCAACAGAAAGCGGACAGCATGTAAATATCCAATCATCATTCTTATATGTTTTATACAAATCTAATTGTATTAATTATTTTATATTATATTTCAATAAATTATATTTTAGGGATTGTGGAGTGCATGTTATAGCATTCGCAGAGTTGCTGAGCACTATTGGAGAGATTACATGATGCCACTCTTCTCCGTTAAAGATATGGTGCTCTGATATGGGGCTATGCTATGCGCAAGATAGATGCTGATGTAATAAGCGCGAGTGAAGCACCTTCAAGATTGAAAGGCAAATCTCTGAGTCGAAGGCAAAGATGCAGATAGTTTTAGAATAGCTTTAGGTTAGTTTTTTGAGTTTAGTTAGAACAATGATACTGATTGTAGTGGTTTTAGTCGTAGATGCTATTTACTTACATGCTGAAATTTGGTTAAGTTTTCTTGAACAGGTTTTAGTTAACACACATATTAGTTACTATTTCTGAAACTTTATGTATGCTGAATGATTTTTGTTAATGCCAATTTTTGAATTGTATTCAGCTGCATAAGATCAGCTTTATCTTTCAGTATTAAGCAGTTGTATTTAGTTGTATTATTCTGTTTAGATTATTGTATTAATCTATATTATTCAGTTCAATTCAATTGTATTAAAGTGTATTTATCAGTTTTCTACATTTGGTATGCAAGTATATTCAGGTGCATCCATTTAGATATAACTTTGAATTGACTTGAAATAATAGAAATTGTATTTATTAACTTGTATTTAGTTGTACTTCTTCTTTGATTTCATATGTATTCAGCTATAGTCAATTTAATTGAACTGTATTATTAACCTATAGTCAACATTATTGAACATGTTGTATTCAAATGTATTGTACAATTAAATTACCTATATTCATCCAATGTCAGTTAATTTCAACTATTTCAAGCAGCTGTCCAGATCTTTATTCAACTGTATTACAGTGTATTTCTCTAAAGTCAATTGAATTACATTGTATTATTAACCTATATTCAACTATATTCAACATGTTGTATTCACATGTATTAAATCATTGATATAGTTGTATTCAACTATACTAAGATACTCTTGTCACACCTTTTTTTTACACCCCAAAAGGGTGGTATATAAAGGGAGTTTTTCCATTTCAAGTGACATTATTCAATATGATATTATTTAATTAATTACAGAGTCGTCACTTGGAATAAATTACGGTGTTCCAAGCCACGATTTATTTTAAATCACAAATCGAGGAAGTTTCGACTTTATTTTAAAAGCATGTGAACCAGAAATTCTAAGTAAGGAATTCTGTTAACCCGGAGGAAAGTGTTAGGCACCCCCGGATTTCGTGGTTCTAGCACGGTCCTTAGCAATTTATATTTGGCTAAAATTATTTAACTACTCATTTTAAGACCTATGTGCAATTATCTTTTTACCGCCTTTAAAACACTTGAATTATTCGTAGTTAAAGAATCAAGTTGCGCGTACGTATACTTTTTTCCTTTGGCACGTAAAAAATCATATCACGCAAACGTGTCACAATTAATAACGGTTTTTTTAGTTTATTAAGAAAAAAATTGTTGAAGTTGCGCGAATGTATTCTCCGAATCTTTTAAGAATTAAATTAACAATTATGTTACGCGAATGTATACATAATCAAATTTGATGGATTAGGAGCTTGAGGAACAAATACAGTTATTCCAACAAAAGTCACAATAAAGTTCACGTCAAAGCAAATATTAATCTATGATAAATTCTCTATGGAAACTTGCAATCATCAACTAGTATTTTGTCCCTCAATGACTAACATACTACATATGTGAATTAACTTTTAAGAAAAAAAACTTCACTATCAACCAAACAAAAATGCTTATTATTTCAAAAGTTCAAAAGAAAACAGTTCTACATGAGAATTCCAAACCCATATAACTATTTCGAATGATATAATTTGATAATAAATTTTCTTTAACAAACTAACTTCAACCATTGTCCTAGTATCTTTTAGCTAAGATTAGTATAATACAAAGTCAAATGAACAATCTTTTACCAAGAGATATTACCATCTTTTATGAAGTCAAATTAACATCTTAAGCTTCATGACACTTTGAGATATTGAGAAGGTTATAAAATTATGGATATGTATTAATTGATAAGAGATGTGCTGACTTTGAATTTATTGGTATCGAGTTGGAAGCCAATTTTTATAGAAACTAAATAAAAATCTGCATTTTTGCATTCAGTTAAACCAAATGGCATGCTGTGCTACAGAACATATTCTATTACTTCGCTAATCAAGTCACCAATCGGCAATAAAATTAACTATCAAATGAAACCCAACAAACAATATAAGAAATCAATTTAATCTCAAACCCAAGTTATTAACACAAATAGAGTAAAGTTTCAGACATTTTCATTAATATAACTAGTAAAAAAAATGAGAGAATAGAACCTTATGAACATTTCTCCCTAAAATGAAACAAGCTGCTGTATATCGGACCAGCGTATGGAGATCTCGAATGGACAACGACGACCTCAACGGCTCGATGGCTGGAAACCTCTTACGCTCTGTCACTGTTTCTGCTGTATTTACGGCCGGTCATGGTAGTAGCAGATGTGAAAGGGGGAACGGTAGCTGTGTGTGTGCGCGCTCGCCGGTGACGTCACGCATATAGTTTCCGACGAATAGCAGTTGGTTTGAGTTGTTTGGTCGCTGGTTTTGTTTAGGAATTAGGAGGATGTCTCCAGTTGCGAAAATGGTGAAGAACCCGAGCAAAACCAATGGGGGTCATTGTTTTTTTGGGGTTCTGTTGCTGCTCCTGTTCTTCAATATGAAGAAGAAGAAGTTCAAGAAGTTCAGGGGGTCCTTTTCTCTCTGGCTGCGCAGCTCGCGCTTTATCTAGGCGTTTTTCTTTTGTGTGTAGGGTTCTAGGTACTTTTATAGGCTAAGTCTTGGGTTTTAGGATGGCGTAATGGGCTTGAGGGGATTTGGGTCTTAAAAATTAGCTGGGCTATTTTAGAATTGACCCAGTTTTAAAACAAATAAGACAAAAAATATATTACTTTCTTTGCTTTTTCCTTTTTCTTTTCTTTAATTAATTAAAATTCTAAATTAATCTAATTCTTTCTTTCTAAATAACTAATTAACTTAAAACTAAAGAAAAATACTAATTTTAAAGAGTAAAATCCAAATATGTAAAATAACTATTTTTAATAATTAAAACATTTTATTTTTGTCTGTGATTTTTCTATGATTTTAAAATATTTAAAATGCATGAAATGCAACTAAATAAATAAAATCTCTTAAAAATCAATAAAAATTATTTTTTCTCTATGTTTAGGAGTTATCTTCATGTAGGAAAAAAATCACATGCTTACAACTCTTACAGCCACTTCATATATAATTTTATATATATCAAAATACTTCAACTAAATAGATTTAGAAAATATTAACGAAAGTCATTCCACAATATATTACTTTGAAAAAAGAACTTATTATAGCTGATAATATCATAATAAGTGTTGACAAATTGTCGAATCACCAATACATGTTAGAATACAACTATTTATTACGTGGAGCACTCCTACAAGTTCGCTCGTTATGTCCTTCCTACGCTACATGAATGTTGATTTTTCGACAACAGCAATTCACTTAAAGTTTTGTCGCGCTTCTTCTTTGGCCTTCCAGGAGGTCTTTTCCTTTTGGGTGGTAGTACTACCTCATCTGCAACATGCTCTGGTATATTCCAGCCATTTTTGTCTGGTAGCGGGTACACTGGCACATCGTATGTCATTACAATTGTACTTGGCTTGTAATAGCTAGAGAAATATTCTTCAGGCATTAAAAACTTGCTCTTCAATACAACCCAGGCATGTGGGCATGACAATTTATCAATTTGGAACCTCCCACAAACACATTTTCTCTCGAGCAGGCAGACAGTGTAATGCCTCCCACCATCGTTAACAGTATGTAAGTATTCTGTTGAGGGTACCACCTACATTTAAAAATAGAAATATAAGTTTTGAACACATTTACATGAATTAACAAATAAATACTGTTGAGTTAAATGGTTACTATCAACTTCGAAAATTGCAACTTCATCCAATTTCAGTTAAATTCAGCCAATTCCAGCAACTGTATGCAACTGTATTCAACTGTATTACTATGAATTGATCTATAGTCTGCATTTGTGTGCATTTGTTTTCTACCTTTTTTGAGCAACTGTATTCAGGTATTTCCAATCAATTTAAACTGTATCATTCACCTGAATTCCATTGTAATCATTATCATGTGCATACAGTCTTAATAATCACATGTATTTACATGTATTCATCTATATTATTTACTAGTTCAAACAATTATTCATAAAAATTAACAGGTAGTTATGCCTTGTATTCAGTTGTATACAACAATACCATAAAAAATTAACTTACAGTAATACGGGTACACATGGTCTCACTCAACTCCAGCATTTCCTGGTATTTTTTCCCAAGTGTCTTGTATGTCTGAGTAGCTTTTTACGGTTACTACAATTCCAAGGACCAAACATCTTCCTAACTTCTTCGAGGAAGTCGTATATTGGTAATTCCCTTGCTGAAATAAGTGCTGCATTGATTGACTCAGCGATATTTGACGTCGTTGTCCATCCCCTGTTAATAGGTACATACAACCTAGCCCACTTTTCGTAACCAGCTAACTCTAAGTATTCTTTCACCCTAATATCTGCCTTCTCAACTTTCTCCATCAGACTATCAAATTCAGTTTGTGTGTGTGGTTTTGCCATCGAGAAGTATATCTCACTCAACTTGGCATGGCTCTTTTTGAATTTCTTGTATACGTTATTCCGTAGATGCCATATGCAAGCAAAATGCGGTACATCCGAATACACTCTCGACACAGATTTAATGATGCTCTCATTTCTATCCGAAACAATGCACATGGTTTCCCTTACACCATATGCTATCATGAATTGCTCAAAGAACCATGTCCAGGCAGCATCGTTCTCTGAATCAATAACACCGTATGCTAGTGGCAATATATGACCTGTATATAGAATTGAATATAATTGTTTTTAAATACATGTTTTCCAATACTTTAAATATCAACAAAATGTATTATTATTAAGGTACTCACCTGCACCATCCAACGTGCTTGCAGAAACGAACGTCCCGGTGTAGTAGGATTTTAGATGACTTCCGTCCACTACAACAATTGGTCTACAATGATCAAACCCCCTTATAAATGCATACAATGATATATACATGTACATGAATTCATTATTTGACGATTTTTCCATTATTATGTGAGAACCTAGATATGTCTTATCCAGTGTATATAAGAATCCTGGTAATTTTTTGTATGAATTAGCCGGTTCGCCTCTAAGAAAATTCATTGCCTTTTCTTTAGCCCTCCATGCTAACATGCAGCAAATATCAACACCTAGATCTGATTTTACATCATCAATAATGTCCCTCGGGGTGTATTTCCTCTTATGGTTTGTAAGTTTTAGCCTTACAAAACCACTTATAAGGCTGCTACTAGCCTGCCGCTGCTCGTACACTTTATCCTTCAACGGACATATATGGTTGTCATTGAATTCTCTCACCTTGAATAATTATGACTTGTTAATGCTTGAAGCCTTAAACCTCCAATCACAATCTTCTGAAACAGATATTAATGCATAGCTGGAAAAAAAATGTTCATACATCAGACAACTTAACGAATTCCACTATTGTTAGATGTGATTAAATACAATAAATACAACTAAATATATTCATATGAATAGTCAAACACTTAATAACATTATAGGCATAATATGAAAATAATCATATCCACTGTTGTATTTTTTCAATAGTAAAATACAACTAAATACATATTATTAAGTATACTAAACAAATATAAATTTTCAAGGTGTTTATCATTTGGAGGAAACATACAAATACAACTAAATACAACAAAGTTAAACAAACATCAAACCTGACAGCATTAGACCGATCAACACGAAATTGAAACCTTTGAGCTATAGCATAATTATCATCATCTCTTTCAATGTAGTCTTATCCTTATAAACTTGTCCAGCCATAACCTCCTTTTGATTAGTTTTTAAAATTATCAAATCCTTCTGGAGTTCGAACACTCCAATCGCTTCTCCTGAATGAGCAAGTTCTATAGCTAGTGTATCATCTATATCGGAATCGTACCTTTGAACTGCTTCGTCTATCTCGACAATGTCGCCTTGATTTAAACCATCTATGAAAATAAGCTCTTTTTCCATAGTTGTAATGCACACAGGATACATTCCGAATTCTCTGTTCTCTTTTTTAAATTCTACATACACTCTGTAACCCATATCATTGTGTATTTCCATTGGCGTGCGATTGCCTTCAACATTGTATTGTATTTTAATGGTATTTGTACTCAAATCTATACACAGTTGATTAGAAAATGAAGCAACTAGATCATTAAAGGAGGAATACTACTTAATCACTATTCTCTCAATGGAAAAATCGATGTAATTGCCCTCCGTTCCACTTTCCAGAATGACACAACAAAATTGTTAAGCTTGCCATCTGTATAGAAGAGTTATACCGTCTTTTGTTTCAAAATATTTTTGTAGTGTATCAATCAATAAGAAGGAGAAGAAAATCTCACAATATTGTCGCCTCTTGCTCTGTTTCTTCGCTTCTTTCTGGGTTATACAGTCTTCTTTCTGGGTTTTTAAATTTCAGAAGAATACAGATTCATGGGGTATAAGTTTGTTGAGTAAAATTAGGGAAATCAAAATTGATTTGATTTCCTTCCGTTTTTAAAAAACTTTATCAATCCATATCTTGCGCAGAACCGTTATGCATTTAATGCTAATAGCGCTTGAATACATGTAAATACATATCGACCATTAGCTGGTATTCCTGTTTGTACGCCGATTTTTTGTTGTATTATTAAATACAACACCTTAAATACATTAATTACATTAAAAAGTTATCTATGGGACGTAATATAGCAAAGGATTTCTATTAGTGGCTAATTAGGATTAAAAGATGGTGCTTTGTGAAAAATTCTCTTAAAACAACTACTCCATAATCATTCTTTCTTTGAATAAAATAAGAGTATTATAAATTAGTAATAAGGAATAAAAATATAAGACTAAATTAAGATAAACCACACTATAAAGTGTAAATATTTTTATATTTTCAAAGATTATACTAAAATAAGAATAAAGAAAAACACGTTAATGTTGTGGTAAAATTTTAATATCGCTATAAACATATTAATAACTTAAACATGAAACTATTTTTGTATATTTTTTAATTTTGTGCCTTTAAAAATAGAACCAAAATTAATAAGAAAATAAAATTCTATAGGAATAAACCCAAATAAATATCCTAAAAATACTAGGACCATTAAAGGAAATTCTAACGTGGGGGTCAAAAATTGCACATCTACAAATGATATTATATTATAGTTGTATATAACTTAGTAGAAATAATGTACAAAAATTGTAAATAATTTTTAGATAAGTTGTATAATATATAATTAGTTGTATGAAAATTATATTTACTATGTATAAATCAGATACAAAATATACAAAAGACATATTGTATAAATTTTGTATAAAATTTCTATGTAACTTTTATGTTATTGTAATTTTATTTAACTGGATGAAAATAATGTGTGAAAGTTGTAGAAAATTATAGATAAGTTGTATTCCTCTATAACGGATATGTTGGCATAAGTAACTTTAGTATTCCAAACGAACATGTGTAAAAATAAAGATAAATTCTATTATGAACAGTTTGTAGAAATTTTGTAAATACTTTGTAGAAATAATGAAATTATGTATTTTATTAAGTTTTCAAATGATATGTGGTTTTATTGTAGAATAAATGTAGAAAACAATCCATTGTGAGTCTTATTTTACTCATTCCTTACATTTAACACATTCTACAAATTTACACCTCTTTAAATATGGTTCGGATAAGTTGTATTCCTCTATAACGGGAGATGTTGGTAAAATTACCATGGTAATGTCAATACGTTAATGTCATTGTAAAATTAAAATAATATCGCTATAAAAATATTAATAACTTAAATATGAAAATATGTTTGTATTTTTTCAATTTTGTGCCTTTAAAAATAAAATTAAAATTAATAATAAAGTTAAATCCTATAGAAATAAACCCAAATAAATATCTTAAAAATACTAGAACCATTAAAGGAAATTTTAATGCACAGGTAAAAAATTACATGTCTACAGCTGACCCTCTTTGATTGAAAACACGACGTGCATTAAGACAAAAAACAACAAAGGTATGTTTTTGACCTGACCCTTATTTGGAGAGACAAAAACTATAAGAAAAGGGAATGTGACCGAGCTCTGGTATCTAATATGCTTACATATTCTTTGCTATAAAGGAATCAGACCACATGTAGTTCGGAGTGAGAAGAGCGATGGAGTATACCGAGGTGGAGAGCCGAGTGAAGTGCCGTTGAGGTTCCGGTCCGCGGTTCCTGCCATTAAATCAAAAATAAAAAGAAATATTTCAGCAAAAGTAAAAGAAAAATACAAGATCCTATCTACTTTTTGTCTTGAATCTTCCTTGAATCTCTACTTGATCTCCAACATGAAACTAAAAAATGGACCCTGTTCTTCAGGCGATTTCTGATGCTTCTTGAATTTGCGAATTGGAAGTAACTCTGAAATGAATTCCCTTATTCTCCAGGTAGGCGCTTGATTGCTAAAATTGAAATTGTATTCCCTTGTACTTCAGGTGGGCGTCTGATTGCCAAAACTAAACTGTATTCCCCTGTTCTCTAGGTGAGCGCATAATTGCCAAACTTGAAATGTATTTCCTTATTCTTCAGGTGGGTGCATGATTACCAAAAATTTGAATTGTATTCTCTTGTTCTCCAGGTGAGCGCCTCATTTCCAAAAACTTGAACTGTATTTCCTTGTTATCCATGTGGGTGCCTGATTGCCAAAACTTGAATTGTATTCCCTTGTTCTCTAGGTGAGCGTCTGCCATTTCAATAAAACAGACAAAACAAAAGAAATTATCTGCCCCAATTTAGAATATGGGCACATTTGTGGGTGTTAATCGAATCATGTTACCTAAAGAGCTCTAAGAATTTAAAAGCTAAATCTCATCATCTAAGAGGACCCTGAAAACTTCAAATTATATTTCATTATCCATGAGGATCCTGAAAATTTTAAAATTAAATCTCATTATTCAGGAGGGTCTTGAATATTTTAAATTAAATCCCATTATCTAGGAGGGTTCTGAAAAATATAAATTAAATCCCATTATCTAGAGGGTGTTAAGAATTTCAACTTAAATCCCATTTTTCAAGAGGATCCTGAAAATTTTAAATTAATTCCCATTATCCAGGAGGGTCCTAAGAATTTTAGATTAAATCCCAATATCTGGGAGAGTCCTAAATACTTTTAAAATTAAATCCCATTATCCAGGAGGGTCCTGAAAAGCCGAAAATGAACTTACCTGAGCTATGCGCTATTCTTGGAAGATTCTGAACATAGTTTATTACCCCTGAACCATGCCTTTTTCATGGGAGGGTCCTTGTGGATTAACAAATTTTCTTGCCCTATTTCAGACAAATAATATTTGTTAGTTTGAAAATATGGTGGTTAGTTTGTGGCATTGTTGCTGAGTGTCTACTTCTGCCACTGCCATGCTTCATTCTGATTAGCTGCTTCGTGTCAGCAAGAAGTTGTTTGACCTTTTAATTGGAATTGGACCACAAAACCTCTGAATGACATGAATCTCTCACACTCACTTGTTTCATAGTATTTCATTCTAAAAGTTACTGAATATTTGTATTTTCTCAAAATTCAAGAATCACCTTACCGCCTGAACTTCAATTATCAACATACTGCTCATTCCAAATCATGTCACTTGTGATGTGCTTGGCCGAACTCTGCTTTGTGCAAAGATAGTAGTAAGCTTTGGAATCCTTTCCTGCTTCTTTAACAAGGGATAACTCGAAAGAGACATAAATATAGACTCAAAGAGTAAAGTGAAATGATTTTTGGCAAAAGGAACAAATGAGACTTTTGAACGCAGATGACTATGTGAAGAAGAATGGGAAACAGAAGACTTATCTGAGTGAAGCGACTAGCTCCAATGATCATGACATGTATTTCGGACTGATCAGCCTAATCCGTCCAACCAATTATATTTTCAGTTCATGTCATGTCTTCATACTTAAAAAAAATCGGGCTTTCACTGATCCAATTTATCTGTAAAATCATGAGGCTTATTCGACTTGTAGTGCCCTGAAGGATTTTCACCAACAAGCCTCTCTCATTGGTTCACTCTCAACTCACCATCTTCTTACGGTGCCTGCGAGGGTTTTCACAAATAAGACTCTCTCATTTTAAATTTTCTCTCAGCTCACCATCGCCTTACGGTGCCCGTGAGGGTTTTCACGAATAAGACTTTCTCATTTTAAATTCTCTCTGTGCCCATGAACAAAGTGTTACCCATGGTAAATCATACCTCTATCTCGCTTGACTTGGCATCCTCAAAGATTGATCGAAAAGTCTTTCTTTCGACCATAATGTAGGCTTTTGGACAGGGTTATAAAAAAAGGGTGGCATGAAGGTTCAAAATAATATAAGATGAAAAGGGTTCAAAATTATGACTTTTGGAACCAGATCTTTTTTAAAAACCAAAACTGCTGCCCCATCTTCTTTGAGTCTGGGGAGTTTTGGATTTTTATTTTGATGGGACCGAACTGTGTAAGGCTGCCTACGTATCCTTAAAAAGAATCAAGTCGAACGTAGTTCAAAAGAAAGTTGTTTATTTTTGTTACTTTTTTTTCTTTTTTCCTTTTTTTTCTCTCTTTTTTTCCTTTTCTTTTTTTCCTTTTCTCTTTTTTTGTTTTCTTTTTCCTTTTTCTTATTTTTTTCATTTTTTTTCATTCTCTGATTCTGCTACTGATTCCAAAAGAGGGGTATAAAAGAAAATAATTAAGGGTCAAAAGGGATAGCAAATGATGAAAGCGTTCGGGTAGCGGAACAAAATGCCTTCGTCATTTGAACTTTGAACATGCCAAGTACAAAATACAATTGAAGGTAAGCAATGAAATCATACATAGTACCTCTTAACTACATCACAATTGATAGCCATATCTACACATTTGCCTTCTATGTCTGTTAAATACAAAGCACCATTGGGCAAACTCTTGTCACAACGAATGACCCCTGCTAATTTGGGGCGAACTTGCCTTTAGCTTCCTGATGTGGAAGGATGCGTTTCAATACCATCTGTCCCACTTCGAATTTCCGAGGATGCACCTTCTTCTCTCTCTCCCTAACATAAACTTTTCCCCAACCCCTAACCCCCCAGCCCCTCTCCCCTCCCCCTCCTCCGGAGACCCCCTTCCCCTTCCCCTCCGGCGACCCCTCCCCTCCAAGTAAGTTCTCTCTCTTCTCCCTCTCCTTTCACCCAATTTCTCTCTGTGAATAGTACTTTTTTTCACCATTTTCCGGCCATATCTCCGGCGTTCGGGGGTGGATTTTCGAAAACTTGGTGTCAAAAGAAGTATCTTTCCATTGCGCACAAACCCCAACTGATTTTATACCCAAATCTATAACCAATTGACCAGGATCTTAATTTTATTTAGCGAAATCACTGTAGCAGACAGAATTTCTGTATTTATTTTTTTCCTATATTTTTGTTCTGTATTTTTTCGGTATTTTTGCAGTATTTTTCGGTATTTTCTGTATTTTTGCTGTATTTTTTCGGTATTTTTTGTATTTTTTACACAACTGCTTTCAGATTTGGCAATTTCTTTTAAAGTTTTAACTATTATAAGCTTGTTATAAAAGTTTCAGCATATTCAAGTTAAAGGATTTTTCTGGAAACCTTTGCACTTTACCTTTTTATTCTCTCCTCTGCTTTTGTGGGTGTATTTTGTTTTCTTGGACAGGTACTTATTTCACCGGCGAGGATCTCCGACAACTGTCGTTCAAACTCTCGTTCAGACTCGCGACAGGATGCAATAGAGCCGCACATTTTGCTAAGATTCAGGAAAACTCGGGCGCAGCAAAGCACACTTCCAGGTTTTTCCACCGGGAGTTGGTACCTCCCGCTCTCCTACTTGTTTTGTGCACCTTTTTACGTATTTTAGCTAGCATTCCGAGTGTGGTTTATTCTGTTGTTCTCTAGTTTGCTGCATTTGCGTGTTTCGCTATAGTGCGTGTGTGTGCCACTGTACCCCATATCGGTTGGTGGGATAGTGGCCGCGGCGGGAAATGTTAGCGTAAGGTCATGTCCTCAGGGGGTGGGGGTGGCAGCGGGGGTGAGTAGGGGAGCAGGGGGTGGCACTACGGGCAGGGCTGGAGGTAAGGGTAGGAAGAGGGCGGCGGACGCCCAAAGATTAAGGATTGGGTCTTGGAACATTGGCACTCTGACGGGTAAGTCCATTGAGCTGGCGAAGGTTCTTCAGCAGAAAAGGGTTAACATAGCGTGCGTCCAGGAGACTAGGTGGAAAGGGACAAAGGCGCGGGACGCTGATGGGTTTAAGCTGTGGTACTCTGGGCTCGAGAGGGGGAAGAATGGAGTGGGCATCTTGGTTGATAGGGACCTAAGGGAGTCTGTGGTTGAGGTTAGGCGAGTGAATGATAGGTTAATGTTTATTAAGCTGGTTATTGGGGGTGGAGTCCTCAACGTCATCAGCGCTTACGCGCCGCACGCAGGCTTAGACGAGGAGGCTAAAAGGCGCTTTTGGGAGGACTTGGATGATCTGGTGGGGAGTATCCCCCAGTCTAAGAAGTTAGTTATTGGAGGAGACTTTAATGGTCATATTGGGGCTGAGGCTGGCGGATATGATGAGGTGCACGGGGGCTTTGGCTTTGGTACCAGGAACGGAGGAGGCACTTCTCTGCTTGATTTCGCCAGGGCTTCCGAGCTCCTGATTGCGAACTCGACATTCCGGAAGAGGGAGGAGCATTTGGTCACCTTCAAGAGTTCGGTGGCGAGGACTCAAATTGACTACATCCTCATCCGAAGGAGCGATAGGGGCTTGTGCAAGGACTGCAAGGTTATTCCGGGAGAGTCTCTTTCAACTCTTCATAGACTACTAGTGATGGATGTCGATCTCTGGGTGAAGAAGAAGCGGAGGGGCGCCCAGGGTCAACCGCGGATTAGATGGGGAGCTTTGTCTAAGGAGAAAGCACAAGAGCTGGAAAGGAGGTTAGTGGAGGGCGGAGCTTGGAGAAGTTCTGGGGAAGCGGACGCTATGTGGACAGTGACGGCGAACTTGGTTAGGGGGGCAGCACGGGACGTGCTCGGGGTAGCTAAGGGTTATTCAGGCAGACATCAGGGTGATTGGTGGTGGAACGAGGTAGTCAAAGGAAAAGTGGAGGTGAAGAAGGCGGCGTTCGCTAGGATGGCAGGGAGCGCAAGTGAGGAGGAGCAGAGAGCGAACAGGTTGGTCTACAGGGAGGCGAGAAGAGAAGCTAAGATGGCAGTCACGGAAGCTAAAAACGCGGTGTTCGGTCGCATGTATGAGGAACTAGGGGAGAGAGGTGGTGATAAGAAGTTATTCCGATTGGCCAAAGCAAGGGAGAGGAAGGCACGTGATCTAGACCAAGTCAGGTGTATCAAGGACGAGGATGGTAGAGTCCTGATGGGGGAATCGCAAATCAAATAGAGGTGGCAGGCGTACTTTCGGGATCTTCTTAACGAGGGGGGGGGGGGATCGGAGCATAGAGCTAGGAGAGTTGGGGCATACAGAGCGCCATAGAGACCTTGGGTACTGCAGGCGCATTAGAGTGGAGGAGGTCTTAGGGACATTGCGTAGGATGAGTAGGGGTCGAGCGATCGGGCCTGACGAGATCCCTGTGGAGTTCTGGAAGTGCATGGGTAAAGCTGGAAGGGAGTGGCTCTCTAGGCTGTTCAATGCGATCTTCAGGACTAAAAGAATGCCGGATGAGTGGAGGTGGAGTACAGTGGTGCCCTTGTACAAGAACAAAAGGGACATCCAGTGCTGCAACAATTACAGGGGCATCAAATTAATAAGCCACACGATGAAGGTTTGGGAGAGGGTGATTGAGGCGCGGGTGAGGGAGACGACAACTATATCTAGGAACCAGTTCTGTTTCATGCCGGGTCGCTCCACCACAGAGGCGATTCACCTAGTCAGGCGGATGGTGGAACAATTCAGGGATAAGAAGAAGGACCTCCATATGGTGCTTATCGACTTGGAGAAGGCGTATGACAAGGTCCCGAGGGAGGTTCTATGGAGGTGCTTGGAGGCGAAGACTGTGCCAGAAGCCTATATCAGAGTAATCAAGGACATGTACAATGGAGCTAAGACTAGGGTTAGGACGGTGGGGGGCGAATCAGACCATTTTCCTGTGGTGGGGCTCCATCAAGGATCGTCGCTGAGCCCCCTGTTGTTCGCCTTAGTGATGGATGCTCTAACCCGACATATCCAAGGGGATGTGCCTTGGTGTATGCTCTTCGCTGATGATATAGTATTGATAGACGAAACGAGGGTCGGTGTTAGTGAAAGGTTAGAGATATGGAGACAGACCCTCGAGTCTAAGGGTTTCAAAATAAGCAGATCTAAGACAGAATATCTGGAGTGCAAGTTTGGCGACGAGCTGAGTGGGGTAGGCGGGGAAGTGATGCTTGGTTCTCAGGCAATCGCCAAGAGGGACAGTGTAAGATACCTTGGGTCTGTGATTCAGGGGGACGGAGAGATTGACGGGGACGTCACCCATCGGATAGGAGCGGGGTGGTCAAAGTGGAGGCTCGCTTCAGGGGTCCTGTGTGACAAGAAAATTCCACACAAACTCAAGGGGAAATTCTACAGAGCCGTGGTTAGACCCGCGATGTTGTATGGGGCGGAGTGCTGGCCCGTGAAGAACTCGCATGTTCAGAGAATGAAGGTCGCGGAGATGAGGATGCTTAGGTGGATGTGTGGGCACACCAGGCTGGACAAGATCAAGAATGAAGTTATTCGACAGAAGGTAGAGGTGGCCCCGGTGGACGAGAAGATGCGGGAAGCGAGGCTGAGGTGGTTCGGGCATGTTCGGAGGAGGGGCCCCAATGCCCCGGTGAGGAGCTGCGAGCGACTGGAGATTGTTGGTGGTCGGCGAGGGAGAGGGAGGCCTAAGAAGCATTGGGGAGAGGTGATTAGGCAGGACATGACCAGAATGCAGGTTACCGAGGACATGACCCTTGATAGGGGAGTCTGGAGGTCTAGAATCAGGATTGTAGGCTAGTGGCTCATAGAGTTCTTCGTTCGTCTCTCCCGGGGGTGGGGTGTGGGATAGTTGGGTCACCCATAGGTGATTATGGTTGTTAGTATGGTAGTTACTGCTTGTTATTATTGCATGCGACTGTATTTATGTTGCTTATGTCTTCAGAATTACTTATGTTATTTTTGCCGGAGTACTTATGCTTTATTATTTTGTTTTGTCTTTGTGTCTCTAATTTTACCTTTGTTTCTTAATGCAGCTTCCCCTTTTTTATCCTATACGCCGAGGGTCGATTGGAAACAGCCTCTCTGCCCTTTCGGGCAGGGGTAAGGCTGTCTACATGTTACCCTCCCCAGACCCCACTTGGTGGGAGTATACTGGGTAGTTGTTGTTGTTGTTGTTGTTGCACCTTTTTGTTGTATGCTCTTGCCATTCTCTTATGATACAATTGATCATGACATACTGCAGCCAATCTTTTCTCATAAATTATGCTCAACTGCTCTAGATGGGTTTTGACCCACTCATCATCATTAATTTCAGCTTTTTCAATGATCCAAAGGGATGGAATTTAAAATTTTCAGATATAATTGCCTCAGTTCCATATACTAGCAAATAAGGAGTTGCACCTACTGAAGTGCGAACAGTAGTGCGATAACCTAGTAAGGCAAAAGGCAACTTTTCATGCTACTGCCTAGAACCTTGAACCATCTTACGAATTCTTTATGTTCTTGTTTGCAGCCTAAACAATTTCGTTTGTCGTGGGGCAATATAGAGTGGAATTACGATGCATGATCTTGAACTGTCGGCATGCCTATTTCATTATATAACTTTTGAGATTAACAACATTATCTATGATGATCACCCTGGGAATTCCAAACCAAGAAATGATATCTGAATGAAAAAAATCCCCCACAGCCTTCTTAGTCACGGACTTTAAAGTTACTGCTTCGACCCACTTTGCAAAATAATCAATGGCCATTAGAATAAACCTACACCCGTTGGATGCTGCCAGCTCAATTGGTCCAATGACATCTATGCCGCAAGTAACAAAAGGGCCTAGGTGCGGACATTGTGTGTAACTCAAATGGGGGGAATGAATCAAATCATTATGCACCTGGCATTGATGACATTTGCGAACAAAGCTGATGCAATCTCGTTCCATGGTGAGCCAATAATAACATGCTCGAAGCATCTTCCTTGTATAGACATACCCATTTATATGTGGCCCGCAAACTCCTGAATGCACTTCGGCCATAATAGTTGAGGCTTCTTTTGGTCTATGCACCTCAACAGTTGTTGGACCTAGTAAAGGTTAGTTTTGGAGACTAATAAAGAAACTCAGGATGAACCAGGTCCATCACTCAGGTGCACAAAAACGGGCAGATTTGAGCATGTGGGTTTCACGTGAATGAGATAAGCTTAACTTGGTCTATTTAATATCCCCTGATCGAAAAGGTTGCATAATTGATAAAGAGAAGAAGTCCTTAATCAAAGTGAACTCTATCCAAGATAAGGAAGGAGTTAGAAGTTGAAATCAACTAGAACTCTTCCACCAAGGAAGAGTTGCATCAGAACTTTAATTATTTCTTCATCTACTAACTCTACAAATTGCAAGTGTTGCGCAAAAATGCATAAGTTAAACGTAAATTTAAAGCAAAATAGCAAGGCTTTTTGCAAGCAGTTCGTGTGTGATTCAAGTTTGCAAACCTGAAGCTACATGAACCAGATTGAAGAACCAGCTCCATAAAGAGTTTTATGGGTCTTTCTTTATTCTAGTTCAATTGTAGTAGGTGTTTACATTGTACCTTTCAACTTTTATAGAAGCAATTTTACTATGTACTTAGAGTGTTCAAGTTATAGCTAACTTGAAGTTGTCACAACAGTTAAGGTTGTGTGCCACAACGTGAGTTAATCCTAGTTTTACAAAAGAGTTTTTGTAAATACAGTTTTTGGCCTAGTGATTTTAGTGGAAGTTTGGAAAAATCCTATTGAGTAGTAGGTTGTGATTTTTTCACCTTTTGATCCAGGTGTTTTCCACATAAAAATCTCTGTGTTCCTTAATTTCTACATTTATAATTCCACAACAGTAGTAGTTGGAACACATAGAAGAACCAGGCCTTTTTATAATCAAATTAACGAAAAATTAGGCACCACAAAAATCACTTCCCCTCGTGTGTAGTATTGAAGTATAAAACATTAATTGGTATCAGAGCGGGTTATACTTGAAGAGTATAAACCTTAGAAAAGATCAAAATGAGTGCACCACCTAGCAATCACGTGATACGCCTCCACTCTTTAATGGTCACTACTACTCTTGCGGGAAAAACAGGATGAGAGATCACATCATCGGAGAAGACTATCAGCTGTGGGATATTGTCATTGATGGTCCCCTGGCTACCATGAAGAAGAATGCTGAAGGAGTAGATGTGCCAAAAACAAGAGCTGACTCTAATGCCGAGGACTTGAGGAAATGTGAAAATAATGCTAAAGCCAAGAAATGGCTTTTGTGTGGACTTGATCCAGATGAGTACAATAAAATTCAAAGTTGTACCACTGCTAAGGAAATTTGGGACACATTACAAGTGGCTCATGAAGGAACACCTCAAGTGAAGAGGTCTAGAGGAGTACCGTTGTATTCTCAATATGAGAATTTCACCAAGAAGGAAGAGGAAACCATCCAAGAGATGTATACAAGGTTTCACCACACTGACAAATAAATTTAAGTCTCTTGAAAGGGTTATTCTTGAAGAAGACAAGGTTGAGAAAATTTTGACAAGGGTTTTGCCCATTACTTGGGAAAGCAAAATTACCGCTCTTCAAGAATCAAAGAACATTGCCACTCTTAAGTTGGATGAGCTAATTGAAAATCTCACTGCCTATGAACTTAGAAGGCAAACCATGAAGATGGATGCAACCAAGAAGGAAATGAACCTGGCATTCACAATCACTGAAGGTGCTGATCTAGAGGAGGATGAAATGACTATGATCACAAAGGACTTGAAGAAGTACCTAATGAGAGGAAAAGGTCATTTAAGAAGTGGAAGCTACAAACAATCAAGGGTTCCTAAAAAACAAACCAATGAGGGGTGTTTACAAGTTTGAGAAGACTGCTTACCACATCAAAAACTGCCCTCAATGGGAAACTGAATTGAAGAAGGAAAGAGCTGAATGAAGGAACACGAAGAAGGAACATGCTCAACCCAAGAAGAAAAAAGGATCAACAAAGGCTATGGTTGCTACCTGGGGAGAAAGCTTAGATGAGGACTCATAGGGTAAAAATGGAGATGAACAAGCATTTATGGAAATTGGAGAATCCAATGAGGAATCTGAGGTAAGTATAACTCATCTCAAAGACAAGATTAAATTTTTATCTAAAAAAAATTTGTTTAAGTTACTCCTATATTTCATTGATGAATCCGAGGATCTAAACAATGAAAAGGAACAACTATCTAAGCAGTGTGTGATTTTAAAAGCCAAGTGCAAAAATCTGGAATTTAGGGCTGGTGAAAGTGATAGTAAAGATGCTAAGTTGAAGAACCAGGTTCTTGAACTTGACACCAGTGTCCTAAAGCTTAGTTCTAAAAATTTAAAATTAAAATTAGGAATTGGTAAAAAGAAAGTTGATCACACACAACTCATTTTTGAAGAAAATATAAGAAAAATAAAAGATGAGTTGTACCAAAGAGATGAGCAAATAAGAGTCCTTAAGGAGGATCTACACAAGGTTATGCGCGAGCTAGATAGAACTTCTAAATGAATAGGTTATACGATGCACTTTCATGGCTACACGAACACCATAGTAGCAATAAGTGAGCACGTGGCTACGGGACCCCTGCACCTAAGTGGGATCCCAAAAACCAGTACCTCACACTTCCTGAGAATATAATTTGCACACATTGTGGTAAACGGATCACTATAAATCTGAATATATTGCAAAAGAACAGGCTAGTCAAAAGAAAAAAGAATTTGTTCAAGGTTAAAATAGGGTGCCAGGTTGGGCTTAAAAGAATCAGATTCACCCCTTTGCCTATAGAAAGGGACCCAAACTAGTTTGGATTCCTAAGACTAATTCCTGATTTCCTTTTGTGGGCCAAAGTGAAGGGAAGCAGCCACATATGGTACATGGATAGTGTCTGCTCAAAGCATATGACATGAAGCAAGAACCAATTCCTTTCACTTGAGAACCTCAAAGGAGGTAATGTCTCCTTTGCAAATGAGAAGAAAAATGAGATCATTAGGATTGGAAAGATATTAAGACTGATCCTCACTCCATTGAGAATGAATACTTTATAGATGGCCTAAAATATAGTCTAATAAGACAATCACAATTGTATGATAGAGTTAGCTTGCTAGCATTCACCTCTACCAAATGTTTTGTGATTAACCTTACCACTGATAAGATTATTTTACAGGGGAAAAGAGTAAATAATACATACTTTGCCTGTAGAAAGGGACCCAAACTAGTTTGGATTCCTAAGACTAATTCATGATTTCCTTTTGTGAGTCTAAGTGAAGGGAAGCAGCCACATATCGTACATGGATAGTGTCTGCTCAAAGCATATGACATGAAATAAGAACCAATTCCTTTCACTTGAGAACCTCAAAGGAGGTAATGTCTCCTTTGGAAATGAGAAGAAAAGTAAGATCATTAGGATTGGAAAGGTAGTAAGAATGATCCTCACTCTATTGAGAATGATTACTTGATAGATGGCCTAAAATATAGCCTAATAAGACAATCACAATTGTATGATAGAGGTAGCCTGGTAGCATTCACCTCTGCCAAATGTTTTGTGATTAATCTTACCACTGATAAGATTATTTTGCAGGGGAAAAGAGTAAATAATACATACATTGTAGAATTTTCCACACCTCCATAAAATGAACTCACTTGCTTAAATGTATTGGATAATGATCCCATTCTTTGGCACAAGAGACTTGGACATGCAAGTCTGAGTCAACTCAATAAATTAGTCTCCAAGGATCTGGTGATAGGGCTTACTAACATAAAGTTCAATGAAGACAAAATTTGTGAGGCTTGTGCAAGGGGGAAGCAGGTAAGATCCTCTTATAAATGCAAGAAAGTGGTAAGCACCCCCTGAACGATGGAACTGGTCCATATGGATCTCTGTAGTCAAATGACAACATTAAGCAGATGTGGTAAAAGATATGTAATGGTACTTGTTGATGATTACTCTAGGTTTACTTGGACATTATTTTTAACATCTAAAGATAAACCATTTTACATGTTTACTTCTTTTATTAGAAAAACTCAAAAATAACTAGGTAATAAATTTGCATCAATTGGGTCTAATCGTGGAACTTAATTTGAAAATGATAAGTTTGCTGAATTTTTGCATGCTACATCATAAATTGTTGCATGACTAGACCTCTTGTTAAGAAGATTCCATATAAGTCACTTAAAGGGAGAAAGCTAAATATATCTCATCTTAGGGCATTTACATGCAAGTGCTTTGTGCACAACAATGGCAAGGAATCCCTAGGTAAGTATGATCCCAAAAGTGATTAGGGAGTATTCTTGGGATATTCTTTATATAGTAAAGCTTATAAGATATACAATGAAATATCTGTGTAAAGAAAAAAAATGTATATATATATATATTTTTAAAAACTAACATTCTTTCTGAGATGCATGAACAAGATAATGAAGAGATTGGGCTGATATGAAATTCAAATGGTAAAACCACAGTCCAGCCTGAAGATGCATCACAAGAAGGAACATGTGATGGAGCATGGGGAACTAACTAGAGAGGAACTGACCCTCAAACCTCGAGGGAACCTGTCCATGATCCTATTCCTCAGTAACAAAATCAGGAAGGAACATCCAAAGAAATTGACACTCATATTGCAACATCCACGAAATTGGATATATATGAACCTAGTTTATTTGTTGATCAGAAGTTGTATAAGAGAATGATTGGTTCTCTTTTCTAACTTATTGCTAGCAGACCTAACATTTTTTTCAGTATAGGTCTTTGTGCTTGATTTCAGGCAAATCCAAAGAAGTCCCACTTGACCGTCTCAAGAGAATATTGAGATACTTGAAAAGAACCACTGACATTGGCCTTTGGTATCCAAAAGGTTGTAATTTTAACCTAGTGGGATATGCCGACGCTAATTATATAGGTTTCCTAGTAGATAGAAAGAGCACCTCCGGTATTGCACACTTTCTTGGTTCATGTCTTGTGTCATGGGCTATTAAAAAGCAAAATGCAGTGGCCTTATCTACTACTGTAGCTGAGTATGTTGCTACTGCTTCATGATTGTGCTCAATTGTTGTGAATCAAGCAGCATATGATGGATTTTTGTATTGAAGTTAGTTGTATTCCTATTTTCTGTGATAACACTAGTGATATTAGTATGACTAAGAATGCGATTCATCATAAGATAACTAAGCACATAGACGTTAGACACAATTCTTTTAAGGGACAACTATAAGAAAAGCTTTATCACTGTGGAGTTTTGTGCTACTGACAAGTTGCTAACATCTTCACAAAATCTTTAAATAGAGATCACTTTTAGAGGAACACAGTTGAATTGGGGATGATTAAGATCACCTAAAAGGTGGTTCAAGGTTAAATGAATAAAATTGAAAACTTTGGTTAGAAAGTCTGCAACTGTGTATAATTAGATTAAATCTTGCTCAGTTTCATACTTTTCATAGTATACCCTTGTGCCATTTGTTAAAATGACTCATTAATCTCTATGATATTTTCTCTATTTTGGAAAATTTAGATTACATAAGAGAATTATCAGTAAAGAACCTGGTTCATCAAGATAATACGGTATGTTTTCTACACTCTACGTAATTTGAAATAACTTTATTTGGATTATGAGCAGAGTCTTACCAAATATCAAAGTTCTTTTGAACGTATCCGTTACAAGTGAACCAGTTACGTTAAGATTCCTAACCGTATTAAACTACGTAGATTCTATTAAGTCTGCTACTTAGGGGGAAGAAAGTTGTTTTTCCGAAACTGAATAAGTATCTTATGGTTTTAAAGTTTCTCCTGGGACAATTTTTAAAGTTTTCACATATTTGGAAAATAGATTTGTAGGATCTATAACAGGTGTTGAGACTACAGAATCTGGAGAAGTTGGTGGTAAAAATAAAAAAAAGGAGAGCAAGAGTGCTATGAGTACTGTGAGGGGAAACGGGACAAGAGCGACTGATTCTTTATCCACTCATGTGAGTTTAACCAAAGATGCAGGTGTAATGGTTGTTTGGGGAGATGAACCTGGTTCATCTGTAGAGGAAATCCTCGCAGTCCTGCAGAAGAAAGTGACTGAAAGCTATAACCCAGCTTCTTGATAGAGTTATCAATGGCACCAAAATTCATACCATTCCTTATGGCTTCATTCTCACAATTGTGCTTGCACATTTCAATGTACCTATCAAAAAGTGAGAGGTTAGTACAATCATTGATCATTTTTGGGTTAATACTCAGCTTGTTTGAGATTAAGAAATCAACGTCACTCCTAGAGAACCTAGTTCATCCAAAAAGGTACCTGTGAATAGCAAGGTCAGAGCCCTTGTGCAAGAAAGTGGGGCTCAGGATGCTGAGATGAAATGCTGAAGAAGAGGTTGGTTGAGATGGATACTAAGAGAGATGCTCTCAACTGAGTTGGCAAGAGAAAAAGAGAAGAATAATGGCATTCTTCAAGGTGTGCTGAAACTCATCCAAGTCAAAAACCAAGCACCTAGTTCTTCCCAGCCTTAAGCCTCCTAGCCTAGTGTAGATCAATCAGTGACCCAGTTCAGGACGTTTTGTTTCATTTGGTCATGTTTTTAATATTTTTATTTTTTTTATGCTTTGTGGTAGAATCTTATCAATCACCAATGAAATTCACTATTTTTGCTCTAACTGTTTGTTTATATTTCTTTGATGGTTAAACTTCTTAGCTTGATCTGTTATGATTATCTATGATTGCATTTGAAGTAACCCTAGTGGCCATGAGTAAGTTTTAAAATCTGGTTATCTTATATTTTTATGTAACTTTGATAATGCCAAAAGGGCGAAAAGGTTGTGCTTTAAACAAGTGATGTTTACACTTAGAACAATGATGTTTATAACCTAATGTACCTGGCCTTTGATGATAAGTGATAAAAAGGAAAAATATTTCTAACATTATATTGATGTTGAGCTAAGTTGACATACTGCCTAAGCTTATGAAAAGCATAGAGTTTGTCATTATCAAAAAGGGGGAATTTGTTGGCCCAGGTAAAAGTTAGTTTTAAAGAATGGCAAAGGTATTCAGGATGAACCAGGTCCACCACTCAGCTGCACACAAATGGGCAGATTCGAGCATGTGGGTTGCACGTGAAGAAGATAAGCTTAACTTGGTGTTAATATCTCCTGATCGAAAAGGTTGCATAATTGATAAGGAGAAGAAGTCCTTAATCAAAGAGAACACTATCCAAGATAGAGAAGTAGTTAGAAGTTGAAATCAACTAGAACTCTTCCACCAAGGAAGAGTTGCATCAGAACTCTAGTTATTTCTTCATCTACTAACTCTATAAATTGCAGGATATTCTCACATGACAAGTGTTGAAAAAAAATTCATAAGTTAAATGTAAATTGAGAGCAAAATAGCAAGGTTTTTTGCAAGCAATTCATGTGTGATTCAAATGTGCAAACCTGAAGCTACATGAACCAGATTGAAGAACCAGCTCCATAAAGAGTTTTATGTGTCTTTCTTTATTTCTAGTTCAATTGTAGTAGGTGTTTTACATTATACTTTTCAGCTTTTAAGAAGCTATTGTACTAGGTACTTAGAGTACTCAAGTTATAGCTAACTTGAAGCTGTCGCAACAGTTGAGGTTGTTTGCCACAACGGGATTAAAGTTAATACTAGGTTTACAAAAGAGTTTTTGTAAATGTAGTTTTTGGCTTAGTAATTTTAGTGGAAGTTGGGAAAATCCTACTAAGTAACAGGTCGTGGTTTTTTCACCTTTTGAGCCAGGTGTTTTCCACGTTAAAATCTGTTTGTTCTTTAATTTCTACATTTATAATTTTGCAACTGTAGTAGTTAGAACACATAGAAGGACCGGGTTCTTCTATAATCAGATTAAACTAAAAATTTGGCACCACACAAATCACCTACCCTCTTGTGTGGTATTGAAGTATAAAACTTCAACCATCATAAATCTAGAGTCCTCTTGTATAAGATTCCTCCACTCAAGAAAAATCCACTAGCCAGAAGTCGAATGGTTCTCTTTCAGTCTCCATTGGCATGTATTGGATATACCCATGACTTGATTATTCCTTGATATCATGGTACCAAGGTTCGCCATCAATTTCCTCTTCCACCACATTACAATAAGCATGTTGATCATGAACTTGGATATGCACGGGGTCAACTTAAGCCTTGTCTGGATGATGTAACATTAACACTAGAGTAGCCAAGGCATCAGCAGTCTCATTATGAATCCTGGGAATATGTCTGAATTCTACCGACCTGAACTGTTGACAAAGATCGTGTAGACACTGTCGATACGATATGAGCTTCAAATATCGAGTCTCCCATTCTCATTGAATATAGTGGACCAACAAATCTAATCTCCTATAACGAGTATTTCCTGGACTCCCATGTCTATAGCTAACCTCAAGCCCAGAATGCATGCTTCGTACTTAGCCATGTTGTTGGTGCAATAAAATCGAAGCGGGGCTATTATAGGGTAGTGTTGCCCTGTTTCAGAGATGAGTACAGCCCCTATTCTGACACCTTTCATGCTTACAGCTCCATCAAAGAAGAGTTTCCAACCTGGGTTTTCATCATGGTCCACCTTGTCAACATCCATCACTTCTTCATTAGGAAAATAAGTCTTCAGTGGCTCATATTCTTCATCGGCCAAGGCTTGAGCTTTCATCGTGGTCCGAGTCACATTGATGATATCAAACTCTGTAAGTTAATCTGCCACTTTACAAGTCTTACCATGGGCAGAGGCTTCTGAAATATATACTTTAGAGGATCCATTTGAGAAATAAGATATGTAGTGTGGTACGACAGATAATACATCAATTTTTGTGCCACCCAAGTCCAGACACAACATGTCCTCTCAAGCAGAGTGTACTTAACCTTATAAGGAGTGAAATTATTACTGAGATAATAGGTGGCTTGCTTCTTCTTTCCCATGATGTCATATTGACCCCATACACAGACAAAAGAATTATCCAAGACTGTAAAATAGAGAATTAAAGGTCTTCCAGGCTCTGGTAGGACCAGCACAGGTGGATTCGACATGTACCTCTTAATTTTATCAAATGCTTCTTGATACTCATCAGTCCACTTGATTGCAACATTCTTCTTCAATAGCTTAAAGATGGGTTCACAGGTTGTCATGAGTTGAGCAATGAACCTGCTGATGTAATTTAACCTTCCAAGCAAACTCATCACCTCAGTTTTGTTCTTGGGCGGTGGTAGCTCTTGAATGGCTTTGATCTTTGACAGATCCTACTCAATACCTCGTCGACTGACCACGAATCCCAGAAGTTTCCCAAACGGGACACCAAATGCACATTTTGCTGGATTGAGCTTGAAGTTATACCTGCAGAGCCTTTGGAAAAACTTCTTCAAGTCCTAACATGGTCAGATTGCTTCTTTAAATTTATGATCACATCATCTACATAAACGTTAATCACCTTATGTATCATCTCATGAAATATGGTGTTCATCGTCCTCAGTTAAGTTGCCCCAGCATTCTTCAAATGAGATGGCATTATCTGATAACAATATGTTCCCCATGGCATGATGAATACTGTCTTTTCTGCATCTTCCCCATCTATCAAGATCTGGTGATATCATGCGTAGCAATCCACAAAAGACCCAATCTCATGCTTGGCACAATTATCGATCAGAATATGAATATTCGGCAATGGAAATCATCCTTTGGGCTCGCTTTGTTAAGATCATGGTAATCAACACATACCCTAGTCTTACCATCCTTCTTTTGTACTGGCACAATATTGGCTAACCAAGTGGGATATCGCGTGACTCGAATGACCTTTGCACCAAACTGCTTTATGGTTTCTTCTTTGATCTTCACGCTAATATCAGTGTTGAACTTCCTTAGCTTTTGCTTGACAAAATGGAATGTTGGATCGGTTGGCAATTTATGAACTAGCAGATCGGTGCTCAGGCCCGACATATCATCATATTACCATGCAAAGACAGTTTTGTACTCAAATAATGTTTTGATTATTTACTCCTTAACTGGCGGTTCTAGATGCACACTTAAATTGGTTTCCGTAACATTATCCCGGTCTCCTGAATTGATTTCTTCAGTTTCACTCAGATTAGGCTTTGGTTCTTCTTCACATTGTTTTAGCTCTTTATAGATTTCTTCAAATGTTGTTTTTTTATCATATTCTACTTCTAGGATTATTATTTCAGAATTATTGGCTTTTAGGACTCGGCTAAAAATTGTTTATGCATGTCATGTCATTGTAACCAGCATAAAAAGAACTGTACAAAAGAAAGAAAAAAAACACTATTAGGAATAACGGAAAACAAAAAATTGCATTTCATTGAAAATGAAAGGATAGAAAGGTTTGAACATACAAGAAAAAACTAAAAATTTGGATTACAACTCTGGAATAACCCAGATAACAGAAAGGAAAACAAAGCAGACTACCAAAACTCCTTCCTGGTGGGGAGAGGAGTAGCTTACCAATTGCTAAGCTTCACATTTGGCCCAACGAGCTGCACATCTACTTTACTAGAGCCTTCACTAACTTCTACCATATTGCCCTCATCGAACAGACTCTAGAACCTCTTGATCAACTCCTCATCAACATTGACCACATGTTTTGACACTGCTGAGGTTGGAGATATTTCGGCCATTGGCTTGACAAAAGACTTAGATATGTGCAGGACAGGCTTGGGGAGTGACCATACCTTATGTTTTAGATTTTTAAACTTTTTCATGTCCTTCTCTGTAGGCATGAATCCCAAAAAAAATGCACTGGGCTTCCCACTGGGGCGCACTGGATGCACAATACCCAGCAAAGATGAGCCCAGACCCTTGCCAATCACAAAACCATTCTTCAACATTTCATTCGCTACTACGATGGACGAGTAGGATATCATAGGACGCTGAATGCATTTTCCTTTAGGAATATTCTCAACAGACACTATTTCAGAAGTTTGGTAGACCCAAGGTCCATTATCATCTTCAGCTTCAAAAAATGGAACAATTGTGTCATTACAAACTGATAAATCCTCATCACCGTTGTTGCTCCCAAAAGCACATGCAAGTATACGTGGCCCACAAGTAATATAGGAGTAGGACTGTAAGTCCAAATATCGTACCCACAGGGACTTGTGGTTAACTATCAACTAAATTAAACCAAATAATTAATCTATTCGAGCGAATTCTAAAGTATGAATATTTAACTAAAATTAATCTAGAGTAGTAAACTAAGAAACAAAGGAAACAAATTTGCGAACTTAGACGCGAATTCAATATGGGTGAATATTCAAGAGCTATGGGTTAGCTAACAATCCCGTTGAGTCTTCCACTTAAATTGTCTAATTAATTTATCTGGTTTATTGGTTGACAGGGTTAATATTGCTCGTAGCCTTCTCCCGAAATAAAACTCTCCTATTCAAGCTAACATAACGCCTATATTCCTATGGAATTAAAATTAACAAGAACACATTTATAATTCATGTATAGTAACCAAGCAAGGCGATTGGGTATATTCCTATCCTAACTGCAAATCCGCCTCCCTAAGAGATAAGATCTTGATCTACTCAACCTTATATGCAATCTAGAATTCCCTCTCCCGAGTTCAACCCTAGATCCGTAAATAGTATTGAATTGGTGATCAAGCAATCAAATAATTAAGAGTAAGATTGAATAAATAAACCAATATGATAAAATAATAAGAACAATTCAAGCTTCATACTACAAAGTTCATGTAGCACCCAAAACTCTAGAACTAATGAACGATGAAATTAAAGAAAGAGAAGAGAAGAAACTAGTTAGAAGTCTCCACAACGGCTGTGTGCTCTTCCTTGGTCAAAAATTACTCTAAAAAATGTTCTTCTATGTATATATACCAAGTAGGGTTGGGATCAAACATTTATACCTTCTCCAATGTGAAAAAGGACACTTTTCCGGACTGGCCACTCTTGACTTCGCGCATCCTTCGCGCATTCTTTGCGCACCATTTTGCCTCAGCTCTTAATGCACGCGACTTCGTGCATGTATTCGCATGTCACTTTACACATGCATTTTCACCCTGTTCCATTGAGAATTTGGGAAAACGCAAAGCAAGAATGTTGTATCTCTTTGAGTTAGATTTCCAATCATATATTGTGGAGCCATAATGGAGTTCTGAGCAAAACGCTATGTATACTTTACTAGATAGTGCACAATCTGCCCACTGGATTCTTCGTTCGCTCTAGCTATCATCCGTTGACCCCGAAACACGATCCTGACTTAATTCCTTGTGCCTTTATCACTTGAATTCATTTTATTACATCTAGATAGCTCGGAGTCACTCCTACACGGCATAAAACACACAGTTAGTGCAAGACACTAGCGATTAAAGCGCAAACTCAAATAAAGTGCAATAAATTAGAGTGTAATAAGCGACTAAAATACGTAATTATAGCCCATCATCTATCAGGCACAATTATTTCCTGCCTGTCCCACTGGAACTTCACCATTTGGTGCAGAGAAGATGGGACTACCTTAGCAACATGTATCCAGGGCCTGCCTAATAACAGATTGTAAGAGATAGCCACATCTAACACTTGGAATTCCATGGTGAACTCAACTAGACCTATTGACAATTCGAGCATTATATCTCCAATAGAATCTTTACCTCCCCCATCAAAGCCTCGAACACAAACACCGTTCATTTAGATTCTTTTCGGTGTTGATTTTCAATTTTCACAGAGTAGACATGGGAAATATTCGCACTAGAGCCATTGTCAACCAAAACCCTTGAGAGAATAGAATCTCCACACTTCACCGCGAGATAAAGAGCTCGGTTGTGTTCTGTACCCTCCATAGGAAGTTCATCATCTTAGAAAGTGATCCTGTTTACTTCAAAGATCTTACTAGCTATATTTTCCAAGTGGTTCACTGTAATTTTGTCAGGAACATGTGCCTCATTCAAAATCTTCATCAAGACCTTGCGATGTTCATCTGAATGTATCAGCAAAGACAAAAGAGAAATCTGAGCTTGTGTTTTCCTTAGCTGCTCCATAATGGAATAATCATGCACTTTTATATTTTTCAAGAACTCCTTAGCCTCTTCTTTGGTGAATGATTTCTTTACTGGCATTTGGCTATCCTTGAATGGCTTGGCTTTCTTTAATTATTCTGGGGTGAAACATCTCCCAGAATGAGTTAATCCTCCAATTTTATTAACTTCTCCCTCTATTTCTTTTCCTTTGTATGTCATTATCACTTTTTTGTAATTCTACGGAATAACTTTGGCATCAACCACTGGCAGTTGGGTCATTGGTTTAATGATGATAGAGGTGATAGGAGCCCCCTTCAAAACTATGACAGGCTTACTTGGAATCCCTGGCACTACCACTTTTGAACTTTCCAAACTTTCCCCAATATCTTTCGAAGGCCCTTTCATGACCAACACCAGTGGCTTCAAATTGAGCTAGCGTAACTTTTTTGTTGCCCATGCAACTGACAAGGGCTTTGGTAGAGTCTGGAGCTTTAATCAAATTACTTTCACTGACCCGAATCATCATGACAGACTTAGAAAACTTCTTGGGCTCCCCATCCTTGTGAACTAGTTCAATCATATGCGTCTCTCCATGGGATGACAAAAGGTTTTGTTGATGTTCGGCGCGTCTGGTTAGGACTACAATTTGGTTTGTATCAATGAGCTCCTGGATTGTCCTTTTCAAATGCCAACGCTTCTCTATGTCATGCCATGGAGCATCAGAACAATATGCGCATCTTAGGGAATAATTGAGGTTTTTTGGAGGGTGATTTGATATCTTTGATTCAATCGTCCTCAAGACGTCCAACTAACTTAAACTTTGAAATAGACTAGCATAGGACTCTCCAAGTAGGTTAAAATTTTGTTTCAATTGTTGCCTCTCTCTTTTATACTCCGGCCTTGGTAAAAAATTTGAACCATTTGGGTTTTGCTAGGGTTGTGGAGGTGGATAGGAATTTTGTAGGACTGGGTAGGTATTCTGTGAGGCTGGGGCACGCCATTGTGGGTAAGAAGGAGGTTGAGTGCATGATTAGGTGTGGTGAATACGGTATCGGGGTGGCCTGGATTAGTATTGGGGGTTTTGCGGGGGAAAGTAATGTTGGGGTGGATTATATGGAGTTTGGGCATAGGTTTGAGGCCGGGTCCATTATGGGTGTACTGATAAGGTGAACCCCTTTAGCCATGCCATGGTCCAGAGACAACCATGGCGACATCGTTCTTATTCATCTTTCCTAGCAAACATCCGGTACCACTCTAGATTGACTGGGTGTGTGCTTTTATATCAGAATAGCTCATGATTTTGCTCGATTTGAGTCCTTCTTCCACCAATTCTACCATATTTACCACATCATTGAAAGACTTACCAATGGCTGAGATCAAATGGCCATAGTAAGTGGGCTCCAGGGCTTGAATAAAGTACTCAACCATCTCGTCTTCTTCCATCAGAGGATTGACTCGTGCAGCTTGTTCCCTCCACCGGAACCCATATTCTATAAAGCATTCATTGGGTTTCTTTTCCACCTTGGTCAGAGATAAGCGGTCTGGAACATTGTCTATACAGTACTGAAAGTGCCGGGCGAAGGTCCGAGCCATATTGTTCCAGGTGTACCACCTACTGGCGTTCTGGCGGGTGTACTATTCTAAAGCTGACCCATTCAGACTCTGGCTGAAGTATGCCATCAGTAATTCGTTTTTTCCCCCGGCTTCTCTCATTTTACTACAATAACCCCTTAGATGAGCTACAGGATCCCATGTCCATCATACAAGTCAAACTTGGGCATCTTGAACCCGGCAGGCTGTTAGTCATTGTCGAACAAACACAAATCCTTACAGGCCACACTTACCTTGTTTCCCAACCCTTGCATATTTCTCAATGATTGCTCCAGACTTTTCACCTTCCTAAAAATCTCCTCTTTCTCTGTGTTCTTGTGTGGTTTGTTAGTTTCAACATGAGGCTCAAAGTGGGGAGTGTAGGAGTAAGGATCTGGGACTTTGAATGTGGGTTCCGGGCATAATATTGGGTATTCGGAGCTGAGAATGACGGCTCACTAGAGGATTGGTAGAGAGTAACTTGTGAGGGGGTACAAAAATAGGAGTAGATGTCGGAGCAGGTTTGTTTTGGCTGGTGGAGCATGAAAAGTTTGGGCCGTAGTGTTGGGTAGTTGTGCTAAGGGGTAAAGCCCGGTGCGAGTTGTGGAGAAAGATCAATGGTATTGATCATCTAGGATTGGGAGAAAGTGGAGTGGAATCTAGGTTTTCTGTGTAGTTGGTAGAGAACGAGGGTGGAGGGTGCCCCTTAATCCAGGCTTGTTACATTTCCGCCATATGATGCTTCAACCACCGGACCTCCTTTTGCAGTTCCGGTTCCGATTTAACAATCTCCCTTGGTGGGTCTACAACTTATGTCTCTGTTTCTTTGCTAGCCATGACTGTTTGGCGATTTAACCTGGTGTTGTATGGATGACTTGCAAGGATGCCAACAAACTAACCACCTTCCTGATATTAAATAAAAATAACATAGCAAAACAACACAAATCCATCATATTAGAGTTAGGGCATTTATGATAATTTCACGGTACCTACAATGTACGTAGCAACAATTAGCGGTTATAAAATGGCTTTGAGGGTCCAGGGTCAGATGACATCATCCCGATTTGCTCATTTCAATAATCCCTTCTATTTCTATTCTAGAACCTCTTATTATTTTCTTCCCACTCTTTCTCTCGTCTTTTTTTTCTCAGTTTCGTTTTAAATAATTCGATCGAACCTCGTAGGTTGCCTACATATCATGTCCCTCATGAATCAAATCAAGCGTAGTTCTGAAAATGTGATGGAAAGTAAAATGGGAATGTCACGACCCTAGTTTTCCCTCCATGGACATGTCATGACGGCACCTATTCCCTACGATTAGGTAAGCGTAACAATTTGGAATAAAATAATTTGCGGAAATAAAGAACTAAAATCAATAGCTGAGAGAAAACGGTATATATGTATGCCGCTTGACATATACAACTCAACATCACGAAGTTTATAACAATACCCCAAAACCCGGAAACTCATGGGCAACAAAGGCTAGAGGAAAATACAATAAAGTGCTCTAAACTCCAGAAAAGTCTACATCAAAGTACAAACGAAGTCTAAATGCTACAAGATAGAGTAAAAAGGAGACTCTTCGGCCTGTGGACGTGACAAATATACCTCAAAGTCCCCGTAGCTCTCCCAGCCTTAATGATAATGCGCGTGAATGGAGGTACCTAAATCTGCAAATGAAAAACATACACAAAAGAGGCGTGAGTACACCACATCGCCACTCAGTAAGTGCCAAGCCTAACCTCGGTCGGGTAGTGACAAGGAAGGTTAGGGCCTTACTGAGGTTAAACAATATAATAATTTTGTTCAGTAGGAAAACATATGGAAATAATGTGAACAACTGTGAAATAAGATAGAATTTACAAGGTAACAACAAATAAGCAATGAACATAGTCAACACAAACATATATAGCTCAGTACCAACTGAGGATCTCCCAGGATACCGTCCTGTAGTCCTTTCTCAACTGTCCAGTAGATCTCCCAGGATATCGTCCCATAGTCACTCTATCAATGTGCATGGGGATCTGTCGGGAATCTAACCCGTAGTTCCATAGTAAAAGTGCAGGGGGATCTACCAGGAATCTAACCCGTAGTCCAAAAATAAATAAACAAGGGGGAGCTACTGGAATCCCACATCCGTAGTCCCAATGTAAATGCGCAACCACAACCAGAAGATATTCGGAAATGAAGTACGAAAGACAAGAAACATGTAGTAGTAGCCTAGCATGTTTCACGTAGTACAATCAAGACAACTTAAACAAATAGGCAAGTTAAATCAACTAAACATGTTTTTCTAATCTAACACAGGTTATAATTGCAAGTAGAATAAGGCGAATACGAAGGAAAATAAATCTCAATATGTTAAGTAAAAATCATATTTTCAACAAATAGCTCAAGTATGCGCTCGTCACCTCATAATCAAGGCGCTCAATTACCAAATATCATATCCTAATGGGAAAGGTCCCATGCACAAGGTTAGACAAGCACTTACCTCGAACCGACACAAAATAAACTAGAAACCACGCCTTTGCCACGAGTATCCGACTCCAAATGGCCAAAATCTATTGAATTCAATTACATATCGTAAATAACACTGCAAGAAACTGATTCTACTATTTAATTCAAAGATAAGGAGCGAAAATAGATAAAATAACCAAAACGCCCCTGAGGCCAACATCTCGGAATCGGATAATTTTCACATTTTCAGAACCCTCGTACTCTCATGAGTCTAACCATATAAAAATCTCCCAAATTGGAGGTTAAACACCCACTCAAAAGTCAATAATTTGGTCTAAGAAGTTTTCCCCATTTTCATTGACAAATCCGAAATTAAGGATGAATTCGTGATTAGATTAGTGAGTTTAAACATAAGAGAGTAGAGAATCATTATCCAATCATTGCTCTTGAAAACCCCTCGAATTTTCTTCTAAATTCGAGCTCCCAAGCTTGTATTTTTATAAAAATGGCTAAACCCTATTTTTGAAGTGCGAAAAACTGTCCAGACATTTAAAGCACCGTGAACGCAGAGGTGAGCTTGCGTTCGTAGAGAAGGAAAATAAAAGTGGCCAAAAATGCCTTTCGCGATCGTGAAGGGAAGAGTGCGAACGCAAAAGCCTGGGTTCATGAGCTACGTGAACGCGATGTCTGGAATGCGAATGTGATGAAGAAGATTAACGAGTTCTAGAAGTTACCCTATGCGAACGCGAAAGAGAATAAAGACAGGCTTTGCGAAAGCGGGTAGGTTATGCCAACGCGAAAGAGGAACTGGACCCCCCTCTAGGATTAAACTATGCGAACGCGTGGAGGGTCCGCGAATGTGAAGAAGATGTAAGTCAAAGCTATGAGAACACGAAGAAGGAACTGGGACTTGCAATTGTTGAAGCAATTTTCTGCAACTTTTACAACTCCAAAAGGCTTCGTTGAGCATCCGAAACACATCTGAGGCCCCCGAGACCTCAACCAAATCTACGGACCTATCCCATAACATCGTTCAAACTTGTACCAATTCTTAAACCACCTAACGCTGGAAACTCGAATTAATACATGATTTGAGCCTAAGAACTTCAAATTTCATCAAAATGCACTTTCGATCAAAAACCTAACAAAAACACGCCCGAATGACCTGAAACTTTGCACACATATCCTATATGACATGACGGAACTACTGCAACTTTTGGAATTCCATTTCGACCATAACGCATTATCAGACCGGAAACTCTAGAAAATCATTTTCGACATTTCAAGACTAAATTAGCTACGGACTTCCAAAATGCATTCCGAACACGCTCCCAAACCCAAAATCACCTAATAGAGCTAACGGAACCATCATATTTTCATTCCGAGGTTGTCTTCACACTGTTTAAACTGTGGAACATTTTCCAACACTTAAGCTCTCATTTAGGGACTAAGAATCCCAAAACTCTCCGAAACCCAACACCGAATGTTCCAGCAAATCAAAATAGCAGAAATGAACTTAGGGGAAGCAGTTAATAAGGGATCATGGCATTAATTCTTAAGAATACTGGCCGGATCGTCACATCCTCCTACACTTAAACATTCCTTCGTCCTCTAACGAGAATATAGAACATACCTGAAGTAGTGAAAAGAAGAGGGTATCCGCTGCGCATATCTCGCTCGATCTGCCAAGTCTCCTCCTCGGCCGGCTGACCCCGCCACTGAACCTTTACTTAAGCAATGTTCTTTGACCTCAACTTTGTGACCTGCCTGTCCAATATAGCCACTGGCTCCTCAACGTAGGATAGATCCTTGTCCAATTGGACTGAACTAAAATCGAATATGTGCGACGAATCACTATGTTACCTCCTGAGCATCGAAACATGAAATATCGGATGAACCCCGACCAAACTGGAAGGTAAGGAAAGTTCATATGCAACCTCCCCAACTCGCCTCAAGATCTCAAAAGGACCAATAAACATCGAACTCAAATTCCCTTTCTTCCCAAATCTCATAACGCTCTTCATAGGAGAAACCCGGAGCAGAACCCACTCTCCGACCATATATGAAACATCACGAACCTTTCTGTCCGCGTAACTCTTCTGTCTTGACTGGGTTGTACGGAGTCTATCCTGTATCACATTAACCTTTTCCAATGCATCATGAACCAACTCTGTGCACAATAGCCTGGCTTCACCCGACTCAAACCAACCCATCAGAGACATGCATCTCCTACCATATAAAGCCTCATAGCGCCATCTGAATGCTGGACTGATAACTGTTGTTGTAAGAAAACTCTGCCAATGACAAGAACTTATCCCAAGACCCTACAAACTCAATCACACATGCATAGAGTATATCCTCAAGAATCTGAGTAGTGCACTAGGACTGTCCGTCTGTCTGGGGGTGAAATGTTGTGCTCATTGTCACCCGAGCACCCAACTCCTGCTGAACGGCTCTCCAGAACTGTGATGTAAACTGAGTACCTCTGTCTGAAATGATAAAAATTGGAATACCATGCAGACGAATAATCTCCCAGATATAAATCTCTGCCAACCACTCCGATGAATAAGTAGCACACACATGGATAAGATAAGCGGACTTGGTCAGCTGAACAACAATCACCCAAATGGCATCAAACTTCTTCAAGGTCTGTGGGAGTCCAACTACAAGGTCCATGGTGGTCCGCTCCCACTTCCACTCCGGAATCTCTATCTGTTGAAGCAACCCACCTGGCCTCTGGTGCACATACTTCACTTGCTGACAGTTGAGGCATCTGGCTACATATCCAACTATATCCTTCTTCATGCGCCTCCACCAATAGTGCTGCCTCAAATCCTGATACATCTTTGCAGCACCCGAGCTATGGGCCTATGCTAAAATAACACGAGCTATGGGCCTCTGCTAAAATTAACTCTTGATTCCTATCAACATTGGGCACACAAATCCGTCCATGCATTCTCAATACCCCGTCATCTCCAATGGTCACATCTCTAGTATCACCATGCTGAACCGTGTCCCTGAGGACAAGTAAATGAGGTTCATCATATTGCCGCTCCCTGATACAATCGAACAATGAAGACCGAGAAACCACATAGGCTAGAACCCGACTGGGCTCTGAAAGATCCAATCTCACAAACTGACTGGCTAAGGCCTAAACATCAGTCGCCATAGGCCTCTCTGAAATGTCAAACTACCCAAACTCTCCTCCCGGTGACTCTAGGCATTAGCTACCACATTGGCCTTGCCCGGGTGATAAAGAATAGTAATATCATAATCTTTCAGCAACTCCAACCATCTCCTCTGGCGCAAGTTTAGATCCTTTTACTTGAACAAGTGCTGCAAACTCCGTTGTTTAGTGTAAATCTTACAAGGTCCACCGTACGAATAATGATGCCAGATCTTCAAGATATGAACAATAGCAGCTAACTCAATGCCGTGGACAGGGTAGTTCTTCTCATATATCTTCAGCTGTTAGGATGGTAGGAAATCACCCTACCATCCTACACCAACACCTCTCCAAGGCCAACCCGCGAGGCATCACAATAAACTGTATAGGACCTCGAACCAGTAGGCAATATCAAAATAGGGGATGTGGTCAAAGTTGTCTTGAGCTTATGAAAGCTCGCCTCATACTCCTCTATCCACTGAAATGGAGCACCCTTCTTGGTCAATCTAGTCATAGAGGCTGCAATTGATGAAAACCCCTCAACAAAACGACGGAAGTAACCCACCAATCCAAGGAAACTGTAAATCTTTGTAGCTGAGGAGGGCATGGGCCAACTTTGCATGGTCTCAACCTTCTTCGGATCCGCCCGAATGCCCTCACTCGGTATCACGTGGCCCAAGAATTCCACAGAACTCAACCAAAACTCACATTTAAAGGAACTTTGCATATAACTTCTTCTTTCTAAGGGTCTGAAAAATGGTCCTCGGGTAATGCTCATTATCTTTCTCACACCAGGAGAATACAAGAATATCATCCATGAAAAGAATGACAAACGATTTGAGATATGGCCTGAACACATAGTGCATTAAATGCATAAAAGTTGCTAGGGTATTGGTCAACCCAAATGACATAACAGGTAACTCGTAATGACCATACCAAGTCTTGAAGGAAGTCTTCGGGATATCCGGCTCCCGAATCTTCAATTGGTGGTAACCTGAGTGCAAATCAATATTAGAAAACATCCGTGCGCCCTGAAGCTGGTCAAATAGATCATCAATATGAGACAAAGAATAACGGTTCTTCACTGTAACCTTGTTCAACTGGCGATAATCGATACACATACGCATAGAACCATATTTTTTCTTCACAAACAAGACTGTAGCACCTCACAGTGAAACACTGGGTCAAATAACACCCTTATCAAGCAATTCCTGCAATTGATCCTTTAACTCCTTCAACTCAGGAGGAGCCATACAGTACGGAGGAATGGAAATGGGTTGAGTGCCCGGCAACAAATCAATGCCAAAAGCAATGTCTCTATCAGGTGGCATACCCAGAAGATTAGCTGGAAACACATAAAGATAATCCAGTACCACTGGGACCGAATCAAGAAAAAGGGTATCAACACTGACATCTCTCACATACGCTAAATACGCTGCACACCCCTTCTTAACCTTACACTGAGCTTTAAGGAAAGAGATAACTCTACTGGGAGCATGATCTAGAGTACCACTCCACTCAATACGTGGAATACCTAGCATAGCAGTGTCACAATCTTGGTGTGACAATCAAGAATAGCATGATGGAGAGACAACCAATCCATGCCCAAAATAATGTCAAAATCAACCATACCAAGTAACAATAAATCCGCTCTGATCTCAAAACCACGAATAGTAACCAAACATGACCGATAAATGCGGTCCACAACAAGAGAATCCCCCGCACAAGTAGAAATATATACAGGAGAACTCAAGAAATCTCGGGGTACACCCAAATACGAAGAAAAATAAGAAGACACATAAGAATAAGTAGAGCATGGATCGAATAGATTGATGCCTCTCCGTGACAAACCAGAATAATACATGTAATGACAGAATCAAAGGTAATAAAAAGAATAGCATAATATCGGGTCTGGCCTCCCACTTGAGGGCGACCTCGACCTCTTTGACCTCTTCCCCTAGATGGCTGGGCAGATGGGGTAGCAGATGGAGCCGTGATCATGGTCTGAGAACTATGAAGAGCGTGCTGTGGATGAGCAGTCTGTGAAGATGCACCCCTACCAAGTCTGAGGCAGTCTCTAACCATATGGCGTTTATCTCCACACTCAAAACAAGCTCTGGGTGGATGTGGTGGCTGTGATTGGCTAGAGCCAGGTTGCTAGACTGACCTCTAAAAGCACCCCGCACTAGAGGCGCGCTAGAAACTGGAGGTGCATAGTAAGGCTCCTGAGGTCTACGAGGAGCTGGAGCATTGCTGGCCGCTGGAAGAGCTAAATGAATGGGGCGACCCTTATAACCCCTACATGTCAACTTGTTGCAGGGGTACAGACACCAGAGTAGTAGCTCGACTCTCGAGACCTATTGGCCTCTCTCCTAACGCTCCCTAGCAAGCATACCCTCGATCTTCCTAGCAATACTCACTACCTGCTAATAAGGAACGTCCATCTCCAACTCTCGAGCCATGCTAGATCTGGTGGGTGGGATAAGACCCTCAATAAATTGGCGAACTCTCTCATGGACTGTACCAACCAAGGTTGGTGCATACCTGGCCAATCTGGTGTAACGGATGGCATACTCTGAAACTGTCATAGCACCCTGGGCAAATGCTCAAACTCTACATGCCATGCATTCCTAAGGCTCTGGGGAACAAACTCTCTCAGGAACATATTTGAGAACTGGGTCCAGGTCAGTGAAGCAACCTCATCTGGATTGTCTAACTCATATGTGCACCACCAATAATATGCGGCTTCCCGAAATTGGAAGGTAGTGAATGAGACCCCACTAGATCCTGCTATTCCCATAGTGCAAAGAATACGGTGGTACTCCTCTAGAAACTCCAAGGCATCATCTGTCGCTAATCCACTGAAAATCATAGGATCATATATCTTGAATCTCCCAGCCTCCCCTGCTCATCCTTAGAAGCTGCTGCCCCATCCTCGAGCTGAACTTGTACTACAGGCTGGATATGAATGATCTCCGGGACCTGCTCAACATGCACTCGCCGCTCGGGGATATGGTCCGCAGGAGTTTGTGCTCTTCCCCCGGACTGGGATGTGGCTGCAACAATGGGAAGCAACCCTGCCTGAGCCAGAGTGGTGTACATAGACATGAACTGAGCTAATATCACCTAAAGGGCTGGAGTAGTAGCGACAGTAGGCGTGTCAGGTGCCTGAAATCCAGCTGGATCTGCTAGCGGTACCTCAACGGCAGATCGCACATGTGCTCTGGCTATACCACGTTCGCGCCTACGGCCTCTGACGTCTATAGTAGCGGGGTGCGGGTGCCTGATCATCCTGAGTAGCACGTGTCCTCACCACCTGTGAGAGAATAGATGATAGAAGTTTAGAAGTGATGTCAAAATATTGCACGACAAGGAAATTAATGAATTGATGATTTTTCCTAAACAGTTACATAGCCTCTCACAGATAAGTACAGACGTCTCTGTACCGATCAGCGAGACTCTAATAAACCGGCTTGTGTTCCAAGATTCCCATGAACCTAGAGCTCTAGTACCAACTTGTCACGACGCCAGCTCGCCCTCTGTGAACATGTCGTGATGGCACATAGTCCCTACGACGAGGTAAGCTTAACAATGCGAAATAAAATAATTTGAGGAAATAAAGAACTAAAATCAACAACTGAGAGAAAATGTTATATATGTATGCCGTTTGGCATATACAACTCAACATCACGAAGTCTATAATTATACCTCAAAACCCGGAAACTCACGGGCAACACATCCTAGAGGAAAATACAATAAAAAGCTCTAAACTCCAGAAAAGTCTACATCAAAGTAAGAAAGAAGTCTAAACACTACAAGATAGAGTAAGAAGGAGACTCTTCGGTCTGCAGACATGGCAGATATACCTCAAAGTCCCCGTAGCTCTCATAGCCTCAATGATAATGAACCTGAGTGGAGGTACCTCGATATGTACATGAAAAACATGTGTAAAAAAGGTGTGAGTACACCATATCAGTACTCAATAAGTGCCAAGCCTAACCTCGGTCGGGTAGTGACAAGGAAGGTCAGGGCCCTACTAAGGTTAAACAATATAATATGTTTGTGCAGTAGGAAAACAGATAGAAATAATGTGAACAACAGTGAAATAAGATAGAATTTACAAGGCAACAACAAATAAGGGATGAACAGAGTCAACACAGACATATACAGCTCAATACCAAGTTACCAACTGAGGATCTCCCAGGATACCGTCCTGTAGTCTTTTCACAACTATCCAGTGGATCTCCCGGGATACCGTCCCGTAGTCCAACTATCAATATGCAGGGGGATCTACTGGGAATCTAACTCGTAGTCCCAAAATAAAAAAAGGGGAGCTACCGGAATCCCGCATCCGTAGTCCCAATATAAATGAACAACCACACCAGAAGATATTTAGAAATGAAGTGCGAAAGACAAGCAACAGGTTGTACTAGCCTAGCATGCTTCACGTAGTACAATCAAGGCAACTTAAACAAATAGGCAAGTTAAATCAACTAAACATGTTTTTCTGATCTAACACAGGTTATAATTGCAAGTAAAATAAGGAAAATACGAAGGAAACTGAGTCTCAATATCTTAAGCAAAAATTGAATTTTCAACAATTAGCTAAGGTATGCGCTCGTCACCTCGCATACAAGGCGCTCAATTACCGTATATCATATCCTAAGGGGAAAGGTCCTCCACACAAGGTTAGACAAGCCATTTACCTTGAACCAGCACAAAATCAACTAGAAATCACGCCTTTGCCATGAGTATCCGACTTCAAATGGCCCAATCATTCAACTCAATTAAATATCGTAAATAACATCGCAAGAAATTGATTCTACTATTTAATTCAAAGTAAAGGCGTGAAAATAGGTAAAATGACCAAAGTGCCCCTCAGGCCAACGTCTCAGAATCGAATAATTTTCACATTTTCAGAACCCACGTACTCTCACGAGTCTAACCATCTAAAAATCTCTCAAATTGAAGGTCGAACACCCACTCAAAACTCAATAGTTTGGTCTAAGAAGTTTTTCGCATTTTTCATTCAAATATTCGAAATTAAGGATGAATTCGTGATTATATTAGTGGGGTTTAAGCATAAGAGAGTCGAGAATCATTACCTAATCGTTGCCCTCGAAAACCTATCAAAATTTCTCCCAAATCCGAGCTCCCAACCTTGTATTTTGATAAAAATGGCTAACCCTCATTTTTGAAATGTTAAATACTGTCTAGACATTTAAAGCATCATGAACCCAGAGAAGGAAAATAGAAGTCGCCAAAAATTCCCTTCGCGATCGCGAAGGGAAGAGCGCAAACGTGAAGTCCTGGGTTCATGAGATATGCGAACGCGACGTCTGGAATGTGAAAGCGATTAAGAAGATTAGTGAGGTCCAAAAGTTACCATACGCGAACGCGATATTGGGCTGCGAATGCAAAAGAGAAGAAAGGCAGGCTTCGCGAACGCGGGCAGGTTATGTGAACGCGAAAGAGGAACTGGCCCCTTTCCAGGATTACAATACGTGAACGCGTGAGAGGGGATGCGACCATGAATAAGAAGTAAGTCAAAGCTACGCGAACACGATTGGAAGGTCACGAACGCGAAGAAGGAACTGGGACCTGCAACTGCTGAAGGATTTTTCTGTAACTGTTTACAACTCCAAAATGCTCTGTTGAGCATCCGAAACACACCCGAGGCCCTCGGGACCTCAACAAACCTACAGACATATCCTATAAAATCATTCAAACTTTTACCAATCCTTAAACCACCTAAAACAACGCTGGAAACTCGAATTAATCAATGATTTGAGACTAAGAACTTCAAATTTTGTCAAAATGCACTTTCGATCAAAACACGCCCGAATGACCTGAAATTTTGCACACACATCCCAAATGAAATGAAGGAGCTACTACAACTTTCGGAATTCTATTCCGACACTCGGATGAAAAATTCACTATCGGACCGGAAACTCAAAAAAGTTCAAACTTCGGCATTTCAAGACTAAATTAGCTACGGACTTCGAAAATGCATTCCCAACACGCTCCGAACCCCGAAATCACCTAACGAATCTAAAAAAACCACCAGATTTCCATTCCGAGATCGTCTTCACATTGTTCCGACTATGGACCATTTTCTATCACTAAGTTCTCATTTAGGGACTAAGTGTCCAAAAATTTTCCAAAACCTGACAGTGAACGTCCTGGCAAACCAAAATATCAGAAATGAACTATGGGAAATCATTTAATAGAGGATCGGGGCATTAATTCTTAAGACGACCGGCCGGGTCATCACAGGGAAGTACGAGAATGAAAGATTGGCTGACTCAACTACACTATGACAGACTATGACACTACCTTCAGTTACTAGACAATGCTAGAAAATAAAAGACGACATAAACATACTCAAAACATGTGAATAATAATAGAAATCCTCTCAATCAACTCCTAGATGTGATGCCCCCGGCTGGGATGGACCTGGACTGTCCGTCATGCTCAAACTCTATAACATGCCTCGTAATAAAACACCGATGCTGGGAATAAAGACCTTGGCATGTGCCCTCGCATCTTTAAGACCGACCCTAAACAAATACTAGCTATGTTTCTCCATGTTTGCTTCCAATCCCGCTAACTAAGACTTTAACTCAAGCTTATCCCTAGGATCTTGGTCCGATGCCTCCTACAAATCATATGTCTGAACTGTTCGACCCCTAAGCTGTGCTGGCAATGGGGTGCTGACCCCTGGTGGGATGGATTGTAACCAGATCAAGTACTCCTGATTACACTCGTGCCTACCAACGTCCTCTACTAATGTATTTTTCTCCACCCTCTTTGCATTGTTCCAGTATTGCACGTACTTGATTTTGTCACCCACGTTTTTGCTAAAATTCATGATGTTACTCCGATGATTCAAAGTTGGAGGCTCCTCTTGTCTCCTACCCAAGTGTCGCATTATCCTAATAAGAGTGTACGACCTGACACACTTAAGTCATATCAGCATCAGGAAAGACTGCATGAGGAATCCTACCAAGATCTCATCTAAAGGTAGCCAAAGGTAAGCCCATAAAACATTCCCATTTCTCCTGAAACCAAGGAACTCAATCCAAGCTGTGACACCTAGTGGGTATGTAAACTTAGGAGATTTCATCCTACACTCGATGCATACTATCCGATCCCTCAAGGCCCGGCCGATGGGAAAAAGTAAAGAAGCGATGTGCAAATGCTCTATCATCCACAATTATAGCAAAAGGTTACTTCCCCCAAAATACCTGACACCTCCCTGTTGAAACACGTTCTCAAGTCGCTAAACTAAACGTGTGTTCATATTTGTAGGTTTTGATAAATGACAAACCGATGTGAACGGAACATTGACGTATGCCGAAGTCCAAGCACAAGAGAAAAACATTGACGTATGCCGAAGTCCAAGCACAAGAGAAACAAAGATCAAGATTAAGTAATGCAACAAAGTTATACATGAGTCTTTCTATAATTGTGATCTTGATCCGACAATTGATTCAAGACTTGGCTTCTCTCGTAAAATCATTTTTATCAAATCATGCATCTTTAATTTAAAGCAAAATGATTTTCAAACATTTCATTTTAACCAAAATGATTTTTAAACACGTCTTTCAAATCTGGACAAAGATAATCGATTATGTACTTTATGATAATCGATTATGTTAAAGCAGTGTACACCAGATTTTACAAAGCTGTAAGATAATCGATTATGTACCTTATGATAATCGATTATGTTAAGGCAGTGTACACCAGATTTTACAAAGCTGCAAGATAATCGATTATGTACCTTATGATAATCGATTATGTTAAGGCAGTGTTCACCAGATTTTTCAAAGCTACAAGATAATCGATTATGTACCTTATGATAATCGATTATGTTAAGACAGTGTTCACCAGATTTTTCAAAACTACAAGATAATCGCTATGTGCCTAAGACTAATCGATTATGTTGAGACAGTGAGCATCAGATTTTTCAAAGTAGCAAAATAATCGATTATGGCTTTTCTGGTAATCGATTATATTAAAGACCGTTGCCAAAGTATTTTCAAACACTGAAAAATAATCGATTATGTACAATCAGATAATCGATTATGTTAAGCATAAAATCGAGGATTGATTTTTGAACGTGGTTAGGTAATCGATTATACGATTTGGATAATCGATTATTCTGCTTAAAATCTGGGATTGATTTTTGAACATTGGCAGATAATCAATTATGCAGAATCAGATAATCGATTATCCTAGCACAAAATGAGCAATTTGTGATTGGCAATTAAGCAACGGTCTTGGGTGTTTTGAGCACTATAAATACAACTTAAAGTCACTCTTCTAAGCACACAACTGATTACATTCTTGCTAAAGCTTACATACTCTCTTTGCAATCATTTTATATTCATTTCATAAGTTTTTGAGAGCCAAACTCTTGACGAAATTGTTGTGTTCTTGAGCGTATTGTTTCTACTCATATCTACTCTATTAAGAGAGTCTTGTCTTGAGTGCTAAGTGTTTGTACACACTTGAAGGGATATTGAAATCCCTTGTTGTAAGAAGGAAAAGTAGTTCCTTGGTTTGAAGTCTTGAGGTGCGGTATCCTCGAGCAGGTTGAAGTCTTGTAGAGTGTATATCTACGAGCAAGTGAAACGGTTTGTTAAGCACCCGTAAGCTTAACGAAGTTAGTGTAAAACTCGAGAGAGTCTCTCGGGGACTGGACTAACCACGTGTTGTGGTGAACCAGGATAAAATTCGGTGTGTTCTCTCCTTATCTCTTTAATTACTGCACTTATGTTATTCCTGCAATTTTTAATTCCGCAAATTTACATTGTTTTATATTATAATGCTATTCACCCCCCCCTCTAGCGTTAAGCGTATATTCTAACAATTGGTATCAGAGCCTAACTCTCTGAAAGACATAACAATTTGAGAGAAACTTTCCATGGCTTGTACTCGTAGTGTTTATGCAGGACTAGGTGAAGGACAATGCTTCACAAGGCCACCACTTTTCGATGGCACCAACTACACTTACTAGAAGGAGAGAATGAGGATTTTTATACAATCAAACAACTTCCAACTGTGGAAAATCATCAAAAATGGAGAACTACAACCTACCAAAAAGGTTGGAGAAGAACTCGTTCCAAAAACGGAAGACGAATACGACGCCGATGATATCAGAAAAATAGAGAACAACGCAAAGGCAATCAACATGATGTATTGTGCAGTGAACCGCGATGACTATCGAAAAATATCATGTTGCACCACTGCCAAGCAAATGTGGGACAAATTAGAAATCACCTACGAAGGTACGGACCAGGTAAGGGAAGCTAAAATTGATTTCCTAACCCACGAATATGAACTGTTTCGCATGAAGGAAAACGAGAGGATAGATGACATGTTCGAGCGATTCTCAAAAATCTTTAATGACCTACACGCCCTCAAAAAGACATTCACGGATAAGGAGCTTGTCCGGAAAATTCTATGAAGCCTCACTCCGGAATGGCGTTCCAAAGCCGATGCTATCCAAGAATCAATCGGCATCACAAACGTCACCATCTACGGACTACGAGGTAATCTTAAAACTTATGAATCAACTATTCTTAACTCTCCTTTGGATGATCAAAGGAAAAGAAAGATTGCGCTCAAAGCATCAACTACTCAACCTCAAAACGATGAGGAGTCAAGTGATGAAGATGTCGAGCTTGGACTCGTTATTAAGAAATTTCACAAGTTCATGCAAAAGAAGTATGAACGAAAAGATAAGCAACAAGGCGACCAATTGAAGTGCTATGGATGCGGAGAAATCGGGCATATCAAATCAAATTGTCCAAACATCAAAAAGGAGAAGAAACCATTCAAGAAACAAAGAGCATACATCTCTTGGGGAGGCGACTCCGGAGATGAATCAAGTGATGGAGAAGGAAACGAGACCGCAAACTTGTGTCTTATGGCACACGAAGAAAATCAAAATGAGGTATGTACTTCTTCTAAGAACTATTTCACTTTAGAAGAAATGCAAGATGCATTTGATGAGTTGTATAAAGAGTTTATTAGCGCTTCTAAATCTATAAAAGTTTTAAGAAAACAATTTTCTTCAAAAGAAAAGGATTTTGAAAAACTCACTCTTGAGAATGAAAAATTAAAAGAGGAAAACAAGTTTTATGGCAAAAGAAGCGCCGATAAACCCCAAAGCTCAAATAAGGATTATACTTCTTGCAAATCTCTAAAGGAAGAAGTAGAAAGTCTTAGAAGCACTTTGCACAAATTCAATTCTTCACACAAAAATCTCAATGAAGTGCTTGTAAATTTGAAATCCACTAAGCACGGTATTTCTCACTAACGGCAGAATCATGAGCTTCATCACTCGACTCTAAACCAAATTAAAAACACTCGGCTATAGGATGACAATCCTTCACTCCGTAGGCTTCAAACACGAGCCAAAAGAAAAAGTTGAGTCCATTCCTAAACCACCTAAGACTCAACTTAGGCCAAACAAAATAAATGTCAACACTCAACCTAGAAATGTTAATCCTAGAATTGCATCTCATTTTAGAACAAATGCTAGGAGAAATATTGGAATGTATAGACCACATAGACAAGATTTTCGAAAACCACATCAAAACTATATTTCTAAAAATGTAGTGAACACTAGAAGAAACGTTGGCATGTATAGACCACCTAGACAAGATTTTCGAAAACTACATCAAAACTATGTTCCTAAAAATAGAGTGAATAATTTTAGACCCCCAAATTACTATCATCCTAGAAGAATGCACGATCCGAATGTCATTTGTCATTATTGCAATAAAATTGGACATATTTCTCCCGCATGCTTCACTAGACATAGACATTTCACTGCAGGGCAATCACACCAATATGTTGCACCTAACGCACAAGGACCCAAAATGGCTTGGGTACCAAAATCTCATTAATTTGTTTTGTAGGTGTGTTTGAAGGGATCAAGTGTACTTTGGTACCTTGATAGTGGATGCTCCAAAAATATGACCGGGGATGCATCAAAATTCCTTCAACTAAAACCCAAGGAAGGAGGAAATGTTGTTTTTGGAGACAATAACAAAGGAAAAATTATCGGCATTGGATCGGTCGGTAAGGACGAATCCTCCTCCATTAAGCATATTTTGCTAGTTAAAGGTCTCAAACATAATCTCTTGAGCATAAGCCAATTATGTGTCAAGGGAAATCTTGTATTGTTTGACTCCGAAGAATGCTTAGTTATCCGTCGTAGTGATTTTAAAATTATTCTTCGTGGTTTTAGAATGGATAACATTTATATGGTTGATCTTGAAAATTCTTCATCAAGTTATGTGAATTGTCTTTTGAGTAAAGAAGACGACATGTGGTTATGGCATCGTAGAGTAGCTCATATAAATATGAATCTTTTAAACAAACTAGTTTCACAAGAATTAGTAATTGGTCTTCCAAACATGAAATTTGAAAAAGATTCTACTTGTGATTCATGTCAAAAAGGGAAACAAACAAAGGCTTCTTTTAAATCCAAAAATGTTGTTTCAACCATTAGACCTTTACAAATTCTACACATGGACCTTTTCGGACCTTCTAGTATTAAAAGTCATGGTGGTAATCTTTATGCTTTTGTTATTGTTGATGACTATTCTAGATTTACATGGACGTTATTTCTTGCTCATAAAAGTAATGCCTTTCAAGCTTTTAAAAGTTTTCTTAAACGTGTTCAAAATGAAAAGGACACAACCGTCACTTCCATAAGAAGTGATCATTGGGGGGGGGGAGTTCGATCACAATCTCTTCGCGGACTTTTGTGACGAACTCGGTATTGAACATACCTTTTCGGCTCCACGTACACCACAACAAAATGGAGTGGTAGAACGTAAAAATCGATGTCTCGAAGAGATGGCTAGAACCATGCTCAATGAGGCCGAAATTCCCAAATATTTTTGGGCGGATGCCGTGAGTACCGCAAGCTATGTCTTAAACAGAGCTATCATTAGATCAATACTCATGAAAACTCCCTGTGAACTCTATAGGGAAGGAAACCAAATCTTTCCCATCTTAGAGTCTTCGGTTGTAAATGTTTTATTCACAACAACGGAAAAGATAACTTGGGAAAATTTGATGCGAAATCCGATGAAGGAATTTTTCTTGGTTACTCATCACGTAGCAAAGCATGTAGAGTGTTTAATAATCGAACCAAAACTATTGAGGAATCCCCTCATGTAGTATTTTTTGAAAATGATGCTCGCTTGGCGAGAAAGGATTCTTGTGTTGATCTTGCAGATGCTTTAAAGAAAATCAATCTTCAAGACGAGGTACAAAAGGAGGATCCAAAGGAAGTTCAAGATGAAGTCATGGAACAACCTTAGGAAGAAGTACCACCACAAGAAGAAGAATCGATGATGCCTAAGGCTTGGAGGACGTCTAAAGACCATCCTCTTGACAAGGTAATTGGCAACATCGAGAAAGGGGTAAGTACACGAAACCTTCTTAAAGAATCCTATTCTTCACTCAAGAACGAAACACATAGAAATTAGACATCATTTTATAAGAGATCACGTCCTCAAGGGCGATGTCGAAATTGAATTTGTTGAAACCAAAAATCAATTGGCCGACATCTTTACAAAGCCTTTAGAGAAAAAGTCCTTCTTCCAAATTCGTAGTGAACTCGGGATTTTTGACTCCACATTGATCTAATTCATGCATTGCATTTTCATGTTTTAACGATTACTAACTTGAGCGTCGGAGGCGCCTAATTCTTTTTTGCAGGTATCGCCCCAAAGACAGGGGGAATTATCAGACACTGGTGCAGAATAATCGATTTCTCTAAAGTCAATAATCGATTATTCCCCATTTGCGGTTTATGTTTATTATGCTGGAAAATTGACATAATAGATTATACAACATTACAATCGATTATCTAACAGTTTTGGGTTTGCAGGATTTTAGCTTTACGTATAAAAATCGATTATCACATATCCCTAATCGATTATGTTGACGTTTATTTTCAGGTGTTAAGTCACTGTGTGACAATAATCGATTATTTAAACAGTGTAATCGATTTTCCTATTCCGTCTCGGATGTCCGTTACTACATTTCCTGAAATAATCGATTATCTCAAAAGCACAATCGATTATCCCCCGAGTCAGAAAATCACTGGGCACACTGTGTCAGAATAATCGATTACCATAGTTCCATAATCGATTATTCTCAGTCTGTATTTCAAAATAGTTACCGTTTCTGACCATTTGCTCCTTAAATTTTTGCAGATTTCTTCACTTTAATGCTACTACATTCTTCACATTATAAATAGGTGCATTATATCTTCAATGTCTTCACTCAAACATCAATCTTAGCTCCCAAATTCTCAAAAATCTCTCAAAACTCTTCAAAGGCTATTACTATTTATTCAAAATGACGGGCAAAACTTCCAAACGATCTCGTTCCGGCAAAAATGTTGCCTCCTCTTCCGTCACTCGTCCACTAGCTCATTGTTATAAAGATGGTTCTTACTTACGATTCAATAGTGAAGCCGAGCTTATGCGCTTCATTGAAAAATTTGAAAATCGGGAAATTCTTCCTCCTCGATTTTCCACGGATCGTTTCCTTAATCAAAGCGCCCCTCCATCCACAGCGAATATGCTTATAAAAAGCCAACTCCTTGAATTCCTATATCTTCACACTCCTTACATTCACCCTCCTCTAATTCGGGCCTTCTATTCAAATCTCAAGAAGGACGAAGACGGTGAAATTGTCTCGAACGTCAATGGAACTTCAATTCTTCTATCTGAGGCAAATATTCAAGCCCTCACTAAACTCCCGCGCAATGGGGAAGACATTTCTCACTATACTAGGGAAGAAGGCGCGTTATTTGATGAACAACTTCTCTTCACCCAAATTGGCATCGGTGAATTTATTGCAACTCCGGATCATCGTTGTCCAACCATTACAAACATGCTCCCGGAATATCGCCTAATTTTTTATTTCATCACTCGCGTTCTAAAACCGCAAAAATTCAATCACACAACTATCTCTCATGAGGATTCTAAACTCATGCATGCCATTATCACCGGGGCTCGCATCAATTGGGGCAAGTTCGTCCGTACTCACTTATATGATGCAATTGGGGAAGATAAGCCACTCCCCTATGCTTTTGTCGTTATGACCATTCTTGTTGCTTCCGGTATCGACACCTCCGTCGGTCCTCTCAAAAAGGCGACAAAACATTGGGAAATTCAAGAATCTTCATTTCCCAATATCGGTGAGCATCCTCCTCCTCCACCTCAAAGACGTCGTCATCCGGCCTCGTCCGATGTATCCCTCCAATCTATTTCCGAGCAACTTGCCTCCATGTCCACATCCCTAAATCGTATTGATATGAATGTCAATCGATTAACTCACGAGCTCCATGGATATTTTGATCACGTCAATTATCCGTATGCCCAAATTGTCCTTCGGGAAGATGTACCGGATGTCGAGACGGAAGTCAATGATGATAATGAATAATGTCTTGCCTCTTTGTTTTTCTAGTTTGCATAATATTCTGTCTTATATGCTCATGTATTTGCAATATTGTTCAATCAATAAAGAGTTAGTTATTTTTTTTGCTAATGTCAAAAGGGGGAAGATATGGGCTATGCACATTGAGGGGGAATTCATAACTTGAGGGGGAACTCGTTGCATATCTATATACTTGTCTTGGATCGTCATTATGAATTAATTAATATGCATATCCCGATATTGGTTTGCCATTATCAAAAAGGGGGAAATTGTTGAAACACGTTCTCAAGTCGCTAAACTAAACGTGTGTTCATATTTGTAGGTTTTGATAAATGACAAACCGACGTGAACGGAACATTGACGTATGCCGAAGTCCAAGCACAAGAGAAAAACATTGACGTATGCCGAAGTCCAAGCACAAGAGAAACAAAGATCAAGATTAAGTAATGCAACAAAGTTATACATGAGTCGTTCTATAATTGTGATCTTGATCCGACAATTGATTCAAGACTTGGCTTCTCTCGTAAAATCATTTTTATCAAATCATGCATCTTTAATTTAAAGCAAAATGATTTTCAAACATTTCATTTTAACCAAAATGATTTTTAAACACGTCTTTCAAATCAGGACAAAGATAATCGATTATGTACTTTATGATAATCGATTATGTTAAAGCAGTGTACACCAGATTTTACAAAGCTGTAAGATAATCGATTATGTACCTTATGATAATCGATTATGTTAAGGCAGTGTACACCAGATTTTACAAAGCTGCAAGATAATCGATTATGTACCTTATGATAATCGATTATGTTAAGGCAGTGTTCACTAGATTTTTCAAAGCTACAAGATAATCGATTATGTACCTTATGATAATCGATTATGTTAAGACAGTGTTCACCAGATTTTTCAAAACTACAAGATAATCGATTATGTGCCTAAGACTAATCGATTATGTTGAGACAGTGAGCATCAGATTTTTCAAAGTAGCAAAATAATCGATTATGGCTTTTCTGGTAATCGATTATATTAAAGACCGTTGCCAAAGTATTTTCAAACACTGAAAAATAATCGATTATGTACAATCAGATAATCGTTTATGTTAAGCATAAAATCGGGGATTGATTTTTGAACGTTGTCAGGTAATCGATTATACGATTTGGATAATCGATTATTCTGCTTAAAATCTGGGATTGATTTTTGAACGTTGGCAGATAATCGTTAAAATCCCTTGTTGTAAGAAGGAAAAGTAGTTCCTTGGTTTGAAGTCTTGAGGTGCGGTATCCTCGAGCAGGTTGAAGTCTTGTAGAGTGTATATCTACGAGCAAGTGAAACAGTTTGTTAAGCACCCGTAATCTTAACGAAGTTAGTGTAAAACTCGAGAGAGTATCTCGGGGACTGGACTAACCACGTGTTGTGGTGAACCAGGATAAAATTCGGTGTGTTCTCTCCTTATCTCTTTAATTACTGCACTTACGTTATTCCTGTAATTTTTAATTCCGCAAATTTACATTATTTTATATTATAACGCTATTCACCCCCCCTCTAGCGTTAAGCGTATATTCTAACACTCCCCTAACCTCACTCAGAGCTCGGTACAACTCTTCTAAGATCATCAGCACAACAATTATGGTTTTCCATTGCTTCTCATGAAATAGTGCCATTACCACTGACTGTAGACGGGTGATAATATGCCTCTCATGTAATGGAAAAACCAATAATCCCAACAAAGCAAGGCTGAAAGCTTCGAGGAGATGTCTTTGCCACATTGGCTAGGTTGTGCAAAATTCATCCCACGTCAAAACTAGTATGTGGTCAAAATCTAGCAAACAAATAATCCAAGGATATACAGGACTCTTCGAGGCACCTTAGATGCTTGTTGTCTTTCAGGCCCAGGTCGCTGAGGAATCTTGTCGTAGAGTGGTCTTGAGGAAGTATCATGTCCTTGCCTATATAGCTTAAACGAGTGAGACTAGACATTTCTGCCAAGATAGGAGTCATCTCACACTTTCCAAATCTGAAAATCAAATTTTGCGAATCCCAATAAATCAGCATCGCTTCCACTAGGTCTGGGCGAGGTGTGATATCAAGAAGGGAAGTGAGGGTGCCGAATTTCTGCATTAACTCATACTGCTCTAACAATGAAAATATTTTCCACCACTTGATCAACTTTCTAGGAGTCTTTACTACCATCAGCACCTTGGATTGAATCAGCAGGTCCATATATAAATGAATAGAACATGGTTATAAAATCGGGACACTACGTGACACCATAACATTTCCTAGTGGACAGATGCAAGGCACAATTTGGCTATGTTTTGCAAAATGACCTAAGTGGCTGAAAGTGGCTATTAGTGCAAACTTGACAAAGTTGACCCCTAATGCATGAAAAATAATCCATTTAAAGCTTACATGACTCCAACTTCCCAAAAAATATGGCCTTAAAATTACTTTGCTGAAATGGCCCATTTTGCAAAAACAAAATAGACGATATGGCCAAATGTGGCTAGGGATGCGAACACGAGAAGGATGAACCTTAAAGTGATAGGACACCGAGTCGTAGACTCAAGATCCCAAGACATGGGTAATAGAACTACTTTTGCGAAAATGATCCCATTTTGCAAGAATGACCGATGTGGCCTAAAGTGACTAAACATGCAAATTTAAGAGGAATGGACTGTAGAATTGAAATACTTTGTTGTAGACTCAGGGCTCTAAGACATAAGATAACAAACTAGTTTGAGAAAATAGCCATGTTTTGCAAAAACGGCTGATGTGGCCAAATATGGCTATATATGCAAGATTGGCTACGACACCGGAAGCCAAGAACCTAAGACTTACTACGAAGATCAGACCTTATGTGGGTTGCCTATGCATCTCACCCCGAAAGACGAGAATCAGGTTCGCGTAGTTCAGAAGGACTGGACATGGGAGAAAGTTTTTTTTTTAAATACAACTAATTTGGAGAAACTATATTTTGAAAGATGATGGAGAATGTACAACCTTTTTGTTTATATTTTATTTGGAAAATAATGGAAAAATGCAAAAAAAAATTATTTTTTTATTTTTGAAAATCTATGAAAGAAAAATGTGAGTGGGCCCTACTTGCTTCATTTTATACTTCACCCTCAAATATCATTGGTCAGCCAAATGACCCCTTTACACTCAGAATGCAACATGTAGCATGTAGGGATGATTAAATATCATTTTAGGCCACGAACCCATTTTTGACATAATTTGGATATGCCTCCTACAATGGGAAACGGTGCCTGGGTACGAACCCTGCTAGGCTTAAATGATATGATGCAAATAAGAATGACCTAAAGGCTCACCTAAGTTTGGGCTTCACTAACAAGATAATTCGGGGGAGCGTATGGTAGATGGTGGCTGCTCAAGCTTCCCACTCACTCCATACGTCCGACGGCTCCCCTCCTAAAATAAGGGTGACTTAATAAAAAGTTCGTGTACACGACACATACTCCGAGACTTGTTGCAGAAAGAATTGATCGGATAATGCATATGATGACAATTATAAAGCAGTAACACATAAAGAAAAAAATGTAAACGCATAAAACAACTAGCAAATAAATTGACATAAAAAAAAATAAATCAAATAAAGAAAATAACGAAAACATAAAAAACCTCAACCAAATATTCTAAAAAGCCAGCAAAATTAAGTATCAGCTCGAACCTGCAAGTCCCCAACAGAGTCGCCAGAGCTATCACACCCATTTTTTTACAACCTTACTAATCCTCTTAAAGTAATAAAAGATTTGCAAAACTCAAAAAGGGGTTTTAATTAAAACTGACAAAGAATATTATGTTTCAAAAATATTTTTTAGAGTTTTCACCTGGAATTTGATTTCGGTGTGCATGACTACCATTTTTTTAGAAATAATTTTTCTTTTAAAAACACTTTAGGAGATTTTAGGTAAGGGGGTTCATTTTACTCAGAAAAGGTGTTAGGCACTCCCCACGTCTTGTATCTAGCACGGTTGCACACTTGATCTAGTCGGCTTTTAGAATATTTGAATTGAGGTAAAACAAACACAGAAAACAAACACACAAAAGGGCTCGAGGTCGTCCCCACCTATTAAAAGAAAAATAAAAATAAAATACTGCAAGCTCTTTTTTTGTCCTCTAAATACAAGTAGTACAGAGTATTCCCCGAAATAAAATATATACAAGTCCTTCGGGGTATTACCTGGATAAATTTAATTAAGGGAACGACCTCTCGCCTCAAAATTAACAGAAGCCCTAAGGCTTGCCTTTCCAAATGTGATCGGCCTAACATGCTCCTACCGAACAATATCATCAATAAAAAATAAAATGAACTAAATAAAGAACTAAGTAAAAGAACAATTCAATTCTTGCTCATGTTTTGTTTTTAACTTTTTATTTTTATTAGGCTAAGCCCGATATTTAATGCATGAAATTAATTACTAATGGGCTTTGGCCTTTGCCCACTCCCACGACCCAATATCATTCAAGACAATCCAAATAATGCAAGATAGTAGAAGGAAATTGATACATACATGATAAGAAAAAATAAGACAAAAGCAAAATGGTGGATCAAAGTATGATAAGAGCCTCTTTAAATAATTAGCCCACCCGAATTCTCACATTGTCTAATACCTACAGATTTCACCTTACTGTAATTACAATTTTTGCAAATACTTCGTGGTGAAAAAGTTACTAGAACCTGGATATCTCTCTTCTTTTATTCTCTTCTCATTCACAAAATTAATTCTTTTACATGCATAAAAACAAACAATCACTCTCAAAGCCTGATTCATAAGTCAATTTCTCTTTAGGCATATTACTATCCCTTTGAATACAGAAATTGTCACGATCTATTTTTGCGTAATAGGTCATGATGGCGCCCGATACTGTTGTCAGGTCACCTAACGCAGAAGTATAAATGAGTTCTCATTTTTACTTGTACCAAAAACTAAGCATAAAAGATTTTTCAAAGACAAGGCTAAAGCCAAGAGTGATATTACTGTAAAAATTATAGTTATACAACCCAAAAATGAATGTCTACCAATATGTATGCCAGAACCTGGTGTCACAAGCTACGGGCAACTAAAAAAATATACACAGAAGAATAATATACCATCCTACTGTCTAGGATAGATAGAAACAAGAATACAGAGAAAGACTTCTTCGGCTACGGATCGGCATGAAGTAGAAGCAACTCACTGTAGAGTCTCAAGGGTGCTCACTGATGCGCACCAGAGTAGTGTCCAGATTCACCTGCCTCAAATCCTGTATATTTAAGTACAGAAGTATAGTATGAGTATATAAATATTATGTACCCAGTAAGTATCCTTCCTAGTCTCGAAGAAGTAGAGACGATAGGTCGACTTGATTCATACTACGGTCAAAATAACAAAGATTATTTAAACATGCAGGTATAACTCAAGTCATAAAACTTTCAAGTTTGAAATAGAAATTCTTCCATTAACCTTTCATAGAGTATGTCCATTAATTTTTAAATATTTAAGCAAATCTAGAACTTTAGCCACAATTAAAAGCTAAATAACTCATACACAAATAACCACCAAGGAATGTACGACCCGATCCAACAGAAAAATAAATGTGCAGTGCCGAGGGTCGAATGGCTCGAACCATAGATACATATATTACCCCGCTCGCAAATTATAAGTGCGACGTAATAAAATATAAATAACAATCACCTGCTCGTGAATCACCCATGTGGCCCAGGTACACATAAGAATACATATTCTTCCAAGTACAAGTCTATTCTCTTTTAGTAATTCCAAAATAAATGAAATTGGATCCTTTTAGAATTTTATTGTCGAACTCGTTAGGATCTAAGCAATTCAATAGCCAACAAGATGACAGATATTTCACATATAACATGCTTTAGGATCCTAGGCTACTCGGACTGTCATATAGTCGCTACGCATAGACTTTCGTCACCTGATACATACGTAGCCCCTGCATATAAGCAATTTGGTTATTTATTATATCAATGAGGACATTTCCATCTTACAAGTTTAGAAAGGAGACTCACCCTGCTCCAAAGTGCACTTTCAAATTCCAAGAACGAGCCGAAGTCTTCAATTCGAAGCTGAACAATTTCACACTAATAAAAGGAAGTAAGATCTAGTCAATAAAGGCTCACAAGGTTGAACTCTAAATATTTAAGTGATTTCCCAACCTTGCTTATAAGTTTTCTAAATTCCGACCTTTGGCCCACGTTCCTGGATTCCTAGATTTTTCGAAGGAAGTTGTCCTCTATCACCTAAGGATCACAAATATATAATTTCTAGTTTATTGCATGGCACATTACATGATTAAATCGTAATTTTTATTAAACCATAGGTCTTGCTCTACGTGATAACCCAAAGGGTCATTACCATAATTCTCCCATTTTTGTGGTTAAGAGGCCTTGAAAACCTCTTATTAGGTTGCCTCGACTTGCGTGCACAGTCCAGGCACGAAGCCGGAAAATTTCTATGTGGAAATATTTGAATTCTGTGTTACAAACTATGAATTTTTATAATAATATTAATATAGTTGACTTTGGTCAACATTTTAGGTAAACGAACCCGTACCCCTGATATGACGGTCCCGGAGGGTCCGTAGAAAAATATGGGACTTGGGCGTACTCCCGGAATCGAAATCCGATGTCCCAGGCCCGAGTACGAAATTTTTCCGTGAAATTGTTTTATGAAAGTGCTTAAGGAAAATAAAAATGAGATTTGATTAAAGTAATGGTAACAGGCTCGCATTTTGATTTCGATGCCTGGTACAAGTCTTAAATGAGCGTTAAGCGCTATCTATAAAGTTTGGTTGAAAACGGACGTCATTTGACGTGTTTCGGACTAAAAATGGAAAATTTGGAAGTTTTGAACTTTGAAATGAAAATCATGAGTTTTGAAGGTTCATTCTTTGATTTTGGTGTTATTTTGGCGATTTGATCACCAGAGCAAGTTCGTAAGATGATATTGAGTTAGTGTGCATGGTTGGTTGGGAGCCCCGAGGGCTCGGGAATGATTTTGGGGGTGGTTCGAGGTGTTTTGTTCTTAAAAACTTAGTAGATTTTCTGCAATTTTAAGACATGTCCTTTCCTCTATGTGATCGCATATGCTTCTCTGGGATCGCATAGAGTCCCTTATCAGCCGCTTTGTTCAATGCGATCGTATTCCTTAGTATGCGATCGCATAACTTGGCCAGCCTCTTCAATGTGATTGCATCCCCTTCTACGCGATCACACAACATTATTCCCCACCTGTAACTTTGGCTTCCCTATCATCTATGAGTTTGCATGACCTTGTATGCGATCGCATAAGTTAACTTCCCACTCCTCTATGCGATTGCATCAGTTTCCCCGGGATCCCATCAACCAAATTCTCCCAGTGATTTTAAAAGCCTAAAAACAGAACATTGACGGGATTCCTTCCCAAATTCTCACACGAGCTCTGCCTAAAATCCTCCATTGGACAAACTTCAAGCTCCCATTTCTTCATAGTTCTTTGGCTAAGTAATCCTAACTTCATTTCTTCTTGCTTCCTTCATCTAATCATCAATTTCTAACCCTAAAACATGAAATCATGGTAAAAATTAGGGTTTTTGGGTAGAGTTAGGCTTTTGAGAATTTTGGGCGATTCAACCTCAATTTGGGGTCGAATCTTAAAACAAATTATATATTTGGGCTTGTGGGGTTATGAGTGATATTGGTCCGAGCCTCGAGTTTGGACTATGTGGCCCCGGAGTTTGATTTTGGTGTTTTTGGAAGAAAGTTAGAAAATGCATTTCTAAGCTAGGAAATTATATCCTTGTGCTATTATTGATAATATTGAATCGAATTATGTTAGATATTGTCTGCTCGGGGTCGAATTCTAGAGGAAAGGCGATTGTTGAGCTTTGCGTTGTTATTTTCGGATTCGAGGTAAGTGTTTGATCTAACTTTGGCTTGAGGGAATAGAATTAGGATAATATTTGCTATGTTCTATGTGGAGTCGGTGTATCGGTATGATGACAGTGACCTATGAGTCCGAGTCTAGAATGACCGTGAGTCATAATTGTTATTAAATTTTGAGAGAAGTCGACCATTGTGATAATTACTTGATAAATGAACTATGAAGTGATAGTTGAGAAGCAAATGAGTTGAAGAAGGAAATTTTGGTATTTTTCCCTTGCCGGGACTTGTTGTTGAATCGTTTTCCCTTGGCGGGACTTATTGTTGAGTTGTTCTCCCTTGCCGAGACTTATTGTTGAGTTGTTCTCCTTTGCCGGGACTTATTGTAGAGTTGTTCTCCCTAGCCGGGACATTTTATCTTGTTGTATATTCCTTTCCCGTTTGGTTGTGACCGTTGATTGGGTGAGGAAGAGAGAAATTATGCACGAAGGGTCTTTCTGTGCCATGTTTCTTGATTATTTGAGCATGAAGGGTTATTTCGTGCCTTGATGTGAGAGTTATGTAATGGCGTGCACTGTATATTGAGAGTGAAAGCACGAAGGGTGATGGCATGTACTATATCTGATAGTTTTGGTGAGGAAAGCATGAAGGGTGATATCATGGACTATATTCGAGAGTAAAGCACGAAGGTTGATGCCGTGCAGTTGTTGATTCATTGGCTTTCTTTAATTGATGTTAAAATTCAGTTCCCAGTTTGTGTTTGTTGGTCTTATAATTGAATTGTTACACGCCTAGCATGTCCCCTTCCCATTATCTGTTTAAATTTTTGTTATCTTTCCGTTATTGCACATATATCTGTACATGTTGATTTTGGTAGGTCTGGTTTAGCCTCGTCACTACCTTGTCGAGGTTAGGCCGGGCACTTACCAGCACATGGGGTCGGTTGTGCTGATGCTACACTTCTGTTCCATTTTTTGCACAGGTCATGATACAGCTTACGGACCACAGTAGTAGCTAAGGAGCAAGCCTTTAGTCTAGAGACTCCGAGGTAGTTCGCTGGCGTTCACGGGCCTTGAGTCTCATCTTTCTTTCCATTTGTTTTCATTGTATTGAAACAGACTTGTTATGTATTCTCCTTCAGACTGATGTTTTTAGTACTCTTTTAGTAATCCATGAGTAGTGACACCATATACTGGGTAGAGATATGTTACAAATTTCTGCACTTTACTGTTGTTATTTTATTAAAAGTCTTCCGCATGGGTTTTAATTAATTATTTCAGTTATTATACTATTTTAGATTAAATTTCTTACAAAACGTTTAAAAAGGTTGGCTTGCCTAGCTCTGGTAATAAGCGCCAGAACGACTCCCGATGGTGGAAAAAATCCGGGTCGTGACAAGTTGGTATCAGAGCACTAGGTTTCTTGGGTCTCACAACTCACGGACAAGCTCGGTAGAGTCCGAGGGATCGGTACTGAGACCTCTGTATTTATCCCCCATAGGCTACGGAGTTAGGAAATTCACTTTGTTCATTCTTGTCGTGCGATCTTGTTTCTCAAATATTGATTGTTGTTCTACTCTGTTCTTTCGCAGATGGCGAGAACACGTGTGTCTTCTTCTTCTGTGCAGTAGCCCGAGCCCCCAGAAGCAGCTCCCGTGAAGGGCCTGGGCCGAGGCCATGCCAGAGGCCTTGGCAGGGGCAGAGCTCAGCCCCAGGCAGCAGTTCCAGAGGTGGAGCCACATATTGACTTTGATGAGAAGGTTCCAGCCCAACTAGTTCCAGTGTTCCCAACTCAGGTCCCAAGAGGGGTTATGTTTTCCCCACATCTCCAGGATGCTCTCGTCCGTATAGCGGGCTTTATGGACAGTATCGCTAGAGCGGGTTTGCTTCCAGTAGCACCAGCCACTTCTCAGGATGAAGGAGGGGTTCAGACTCCTACTACACGTACTCCGAAGCAGGTAGCTCCACTGACTCGGGTTCCAGTGGTTCAGCCCGCAGTGACAGCTCAGACGGGGTATTACAGCCAATCCGGAGATGGGACGGCCATGTCTTCGGATGCTTTGTGGAGACTTGATCGGTTCTCCGAGATTTTCACCACCACTTTCAGCGGTGCTTCATCAGAGGATCTCCAGGATTTTCGATTCAGTTGTCATGAGATCCTCAGGACTATGGGTATAGTGGAGACCAATGGGGTCGATTTTTTCACCTTCAGGCTTGCAGGATCCGCTAAGACTTGCTGGAGATATTATTGCCTATCTAGACCAGCAAGGTCTCCAACTTTGACATGGGATCGGTTTTCGGAGTTATTTTTGGAGAAGTTTCTCCCCGTCACTCAGCGGGAGGCACTTTGCTGATAGTTATAGTGCCTCCAGCAGGGCTCTATGAGAGTTACACAGTATGGGACTAGATTTATTGATTTGGCACACTATGTAGTTGTGATACTCCCTACGGAGCGAGAGAGCATCCGAAGGTTCATTGATGGATTGATTCAGCCAATTCGCCTTCAGATGGTTATGGGAGTTGGCAGTGATATTTCCTTTCACGAGGCGGCCAATGCGCCCTGCCGGGTAGAGACGGCACTGGTTTGAGGAGGTAGTCAGGGTTCAGAAAAGAGGCCTCGACATTCTGGTAGATTTAGTGGTACCTCAGCTGGAGATAGGGATTCCTATGATAGAGGCCATCCCCCGAGGCCCTTCAAGTCGGCATTTCAAATTTTGCATGGCACTCCAGGCGGTGGTGGTCCTCAACAGTATTATTCGGACCAGTAGACTTTCAGCGCACCACCAGCCCCCATCAGTGCACTGCCACTTTAGAGCTTCAGGGGAGGACATACCGATCGACAGGGCCAGCAATCTAAGCAACTGAGGGCATGTTATGGTTGTGGTGACCCTAGTCATATTGTCAGGTTTTCCCTAGAGACTTGAGTAGTTCTTAGTAGCAGGGTCCTCGCCCTACGATTTAGGCAGCATGTGATCCACAGGCCGCCCATCCAGCTAAAATCAGGTGTTAGGGATAATAGAGGTGGAGGAAGAGACCATAGAGGTGGAGCTCGGACAGCCAGAGGCAGGGGTCAGCCCGCAGTAGATCGTCCTTGAGATACAGTTCAGGGAGGGAGGGTCCAGCCCCGTTGTTATGCCTTGCCAGCTTGGCCGGAGGCCGAGTCATCTGATGCTGTGATTATATGTACTATACTGGTCTGCGATAAAGGTGCTTTAGTATTATTCGATCTGGGATCTACGTATTCTTATGTGTCGTCCTATTTTGCACCCTATTTGATAATGCATGTGAGGCATTGGGTATTCCTGTATATGTGGCCACACCAGTTGGTGATTCTATAGTGGTCGACCGAGTGCATCGTTCTTGTGTGGTGGTATTTGAGGGTCTTGAGACCCGTGTTGACTTATTTCTTTTAGACATGGTGGACTTTGATGTTATACTTGGGATGGACTGGTTGTCCCCATATTACGCTATGTTGGATGGTCACGCCAAGATCGTGACTTTGGCCTGGCCATATTTTCCCCGACTTGAGTGGAGGGGGACCCTAGGTCATGCCACCTATAGTGTTATTTCGTATGTCAAGGCTTGACGTATGGTTGAGAAGGGCAGTCTAGCATATTTGACGTATGTTTGCGACTCCAGCGCAAAGGTTCCATCTATTGACTCTGTTCCTATTGTTCGGGAGTTCCCCGAGGTTTTCCCTTCAGACCTGTCGGGTATGACGCCCGACAGGGATATTGATTTCTGCGTTGATCTGGCTCATGTCACTCAACCTATTTCTATTCCGCCGTATTGCATGGCCCCGCCAGAGTTGAAAGAGTTGAAGGAGAAGCTACATGACTTGCTTGATAAGGGTTCCATTAGACCCAGTGTATCGCCTTGGGGTGTAGCGGTGTTGTTTGTGAAGAAAAAGGACGGGTAAATGAGGATGTGCATTGATTACCAGCAGTTGAACAAGGTGATGATAAAGAACCAGTATCCACTGCCAAGGATTGAAATTTGTTCGACCAGCTTCAGGGTGCTAGGGTGTTCTCGAAGATAGATTTGAGGTCTGGTTATCATCAGCTAAGGATTAGGGCGTCTGATGTTCCTAAGCTAGCATTTCGTACTCGGCATGGGGATTATGATTTATTGGTCATGTCGTTTGAGTTGACCAATTCCCGACAGCATTCATGGAGTTGATAAACCGAGTGTTCAGGCCCTATTTGGACTTATTTGTGATTGTATTCATTGACTATATACTCCCACAGTCAGGAGGAGTATGAGAAGAACCTCAGAGTGGTTCTTCAGACTCTAAGGATAGTAAGTTGTACGCCAAGTTCTTGAAGTGCAAGTTTTGGTTAAGTTCAATCGCATTCCTGGGTCATGTCGTATCAGCAGAGGGTATTCAGGTGGACCCAAAGAAGATAGAGGCAGTCAAGAATTGGCCTCGAACAACTTCGGCTACAGAAATCCGGAGCTTCTTGGGGTTAGCTGGTTACTACAGATGTTTCGTGGAGGGGTTTTCATCCATCACAACCCCGATGACTAGATTAACCTAGAAGGGTGCCCAGTTCAGGTGGTCAGATGAGTGCGAGGAGATCTTCCAGAAGCTCAAGAAAGCTCTGACTATGGCACCAGTATTGGTTTTACCCATAGGATCTAGGCCTTATATTGTATATTGTGATGCTTACCGTATTGGGCTTGGCACAGTGTTGATGCAGAATGGCAAGGTCATAGCATATGCTTCTAGGCAGTTGAAGATCCACGAGAAGAATTATCCAGTTCATGACCTAGAGTTGGCGGCCATTGTTCATGCTTTGAAGATCTGGATGCATTATTTGTATGGGGTGACATGTGAGGTGTACACGGATCACAAGAGCCTTCAGTACCTGTTCAAGCAGAAAGAGTTGAATTTGAGACAACGGTGGTGGTTGGAGTTGTTGAAAGACTGATGTTTCTATTTTATACCACCCGGGGAAGGCCAATGTGGTGGCCGATGCATTGAGTAGGAAGTCCGCCACCATGGGTAGTCTTCCCTATATTCCGGTCAGCCAGAGACCGCTTGCCTTGGATGTTCAGGCCTTTGCCAATAGAGTTGTGAATTTGGATATTTTCGAGCCCAGCAAGATGTTGGCTTGCGTGTTTGGTTGTTCGTCACTGATGGAACGTATCCTGGAGCGGCAGTTTGACAATCCCCATTTGTGTGTCCTAAGAGACATGGTGCAGCGGGGAGGTTCCAGGGAGATGACTTTGGGAGATAATGGCTTATTGAGGTTGCAGGGGTTCCCAATGTTGATGGTATTCGAGAGTCGATCTTAGCAGAGGCCCACAGTTCTCAATATTCTATTCACCCGGGCGCCGCGAAGATGTATCAGGATTTGAGACAATATTATTGGTGGCACAGAATGAAGAAAGACATTGTTGCATATGTGGATCTTTGTCTGAATTATCAGCACGTTAAGTACGAGCATCAGAGGCCCGGTGGGTTATTTGAGAGGATTGAGCTTCCCGAGTGGAAGTGTGGGAGAATCACCATGGATTTTGTTACTGGCCTTGCGATGACTCGGAAGAAGTTTGATGCTATATAGGTTATTGTTGATAGGCTGACCAAGTCAGTGCATATTATCCCAGTTGCCACCACCTATTCATCTAAGAGGTATGCTGAGATTTATATAAGAGAGATCGTTCGCCTTCAAGGGGTGCCCATATCTATTATTTTGGACCAGGGTCTGCAGTTTACCTCACATTTCTGGAGAGCGGTATAGCATGAGTTGGGCACACAGGTCTAGTTGAGTACAACATTCCACCCCCAGACGGATGGTTAGTCCGAGAGGACCATTCAGATTCTTGAGGATATGCTTCGAGCTTGCCTTATTGATTTTGGAGGCTCGTGGGACCATTTCTTGCCTTCAGAAGAGTTTTCCTACAACAACAGCTACCAGTCCAGTATTCAGATGGCTCTGTATGAGGTGTTGTATGGTAGGCAGTGTTGGTCCCCAGCCGGATGGTTTGAGCTAGGTGAGGCTCGGATATTGGGTACAGATTTGGTACAGGAGGCGTTGGATAAGGTCAAGATCATTCAAGAAAGACTTCGGTCAACTCAGTCTAGGCAGAAGAGTTATGCAGATCGTAAGATCAGTGATATTGCTTTCATGGTTGGTGAGCGAGTATTGCTCCATGTATTGCCTATGAAGGGCGTGATAAGATTCGGGAAGAAGGGCAAGCTTTGCCCTAGGTTTTTTGGCCCATTTGAGATTCTTGACTGTGTGGGAAAGGTGGCTTATAGAGTTGGCTTGCTGCCTAGATTGTCCGCCGTGCACCTGGATTTTCATTTATCCATGCTTCGAAAGTATCACAGCGATTCCGCCTATGTGCTAGATTTCAGTACTATCCAGTTGGACAAGGGTATGTCATATGAGAAGGAGCCGGTGGCTATTTTAGACCGGCAGGTTCGACAGTTGAAGTCTAGGAGTTCTCCTTTAGTGCATGTTCAGTGGAGAGGTCAGCTTCCTAAGGCATCAACGTGGGAGTCCGAGTCTGATATGTGGAGCCTCTACCCCCAAATGTTCCTCGACTCAGGTACTTCATTTTATTTGTCTGTTCGAGGACGAACGATTGTGTTAGAGGTGGGGGATGTGACGACCCAAAGGGTTATTACCGTAATTATCCATTTCTTTGTGCTTCCAAGGCCTTGAAAACCTCTTATTTGGTCGTCTCGATTTGCATGCATAGTCCGGGTGCGAAGCCGAAAAATTTCTATGTGGAAATATTTGAATTATGTGTTAAAAACTATAAATTTTAATAATAATATTGATATAGTTGACTTTGGTCAACAATTTGGGTAAACAGACCCGGACCAGTGATGTGACGGTCCCGGAGGGTCCGTATAAAAACATGAGACCCAGACGTATTCCCGGAATCAAAGTCCGAGATCCCAGGCCCGAGTACAGAATTTTTCTGTGAAATTATTTTCTAAAAATGCTTAAGGAAAAATGAAAATGAGATTCTATCAAAAGTAATGGTATCGGGCTCCTATTTTGGTTCCGACGCCCGATACAAGTCTTCAATGAGCGTAAACCGCTATATGTAAAGTTTGGTTGAAAACGGACGTCATTTGACGTGTTTTGGACTAAAAATGGAAATTTTGGAAGTTTTGAACTCTGAAATGAAAATCATGAGTTTTGAAGGTTGATTCTTTGATTTTGATATTATTTTGGCAATTTAATCGCCCGAGCAAGTTCGTAGGATGAAATTGAGTTAGTGTGTATGGTTGGTTGGGAGCCCCGAGGGCTCGGGAGTGATTTCGGGGTGGTTCGGGGTGTTTTGTTCTTAAAAACTTTACAGATTTTCTGTAACTTTTACACAGGTCCTTTCCTCTATGCGATCGCATATGATTCTCTGCGATCACATAGAGTCCCTTATCAGCCCTCCCACTTTGTTCAATGCGATCGCATTCCTTAGTACGCGATCGCATAGCTTGGCCAGCCTCTTCAATGTGATCGCATACCCTTTTACGGGATCGCACAACATTAAGCCCCACCAAGAACTTTGGCTTCCCTTTCTTCTATGCGTTCGCATGACCTTGTATGCGATCGCATAAGTTAACTTCCCACTCCTCTATACGATCGCATCAGTTGCCCTGCGATCTCGTAGACCAAATTCGCCCAGTGATTTTAAAAGCCTAAAAATAGAACAGTGACGAAATTTCTTCCAAAATTCTCACACGAGCTCTTCCTAAAATCCTCCATTGGACAAAATTCAAGCTCCCATTTCTCCATAGTTCTTTGGGTAAGTAATCCTAACTTCATTTCTTCTTGCTTCCATCATCTAAACATCAATTTTCTAACTCTAAAACATGAAATCATGGTAGAAATTAGGGCATTTGGGTAGAGTTGGGTTTTTGAGAATTTTGGGTGATTCAACCTCAATTTGGGGTCAAATCTTTAAAAAAATCATATATTTGGACTCTTGGGGTTATGGGTGATTGGGTTTTCGTCCGAGCCTCGAGTTTTGACCATGTGGGCCTGGTGTCATATTTTGGTATTTTTGGAAGAAAGTTAGAAAATGCATTTCTAATCTAGGAAATTGTATCCTTGTGCTATTATTGATAATATTGAATCGAATTATGTTAGATATCGTTGGCTCGGGGTCGAATTCTAGAGGAAAGGCGATTATTGAGCTTTGAGTTGCTATTTTCGGGTTCGAGGTAAGTGTTTGATCTAACTTTGGCTTGAGGATATATGATTAGGATAATATTTGCTATGTGCTATGTGGAGTCAGTGTATAGGTATGTTGACAGTTACCTATGCGCCCTAGTCTAGCATGACCGTGAGTCATAATTGCTATTATATTTTGAAAGAAGTTGACAATTGTGATAATTATTTGTTAAATGAACTATGAAGTGATAGTTGAGAAGCAAATGAGCTAAAGAAGGAAATTTTGGTATTTTTCCCTTGCCAGGACTTGTTATTGAATCGTTTCCCCTTGCTGGGACTTTTTTTTGAGTTGTTCTCCCTTGCCAGGACTTGTTGTAAGAGTTGCTCTCCCTTGCCGGGATATTTACCTTGTTGTATATTCCTTTCCCGTTTGGTTGTGACCGTTGATTGGGTAAGGAAGAGTGAGATTATGCACGAAGGGTCTTTCCGTGCCACGTTTTGATAATTATGCACGAAGGGTCTTTCCGTGCCATATTTCTTGATTATTTGAGCACGAAGGGTCATTCGTGCCTTGATGTGAAAGTTATGTGAGGAAAGCATGAAGGGTGATTCCGTGCACTATATATTGAGAGTGAAAGCACGAAGGGAGATGTCGTATACTATATTTGACAGTTTGGGTGAGGAAAGCACGAAGGGTGATGCAGTGCACTATATTCGAGAGTAAAAGCACGAAGGTTGATGTCGTGCAGTTGTTGATTCCCTAGATTTTTTTTATTGATGTTAAATATTCAGTTCCCATTTCGTGTTCGTTGGTCTTATAATTGAATTGTTACACCCCTAGAAAGTCCCATTCCCATTATCTGCTTAAATTTTTGTTATCTTTCCGTTATTGCACATATACCTGTATAGGTTGATTTTGGTAGGTCCGGTTTAGCCTTGTCACCCGGGCACTTACCAGCACATGGGGTCAATTGTGCTGATGCTACACTTCTGTGTCCTTTTGTGCACAGGTCAGGATACAGCTTATGGACCACAACATTAGCTAGGGAGCGAGCCTTCAGTCCAGAGACTCCGAGGTAGTTCGCTGGCGTTCATGAGCCCTGAGTCTCATCTTTTCTTTCCGTTTGTTTTCATTGTATTGAAACATACTAGTTATGTATTCTCTTTCAGATTGATATTTTTAGTACTCTATTAGTAGTCCGTGAGTTGTGACACCAGATACTAGGTAGAGATATGTTACAAATTTCCGCACTTTACTGTTTTTATTTTGTTAAAAGTCTCCCGCGTGGTTTTTAATTAATTATTTCAGTTATTATACTATTTTAGATTGAAGTTCTTCTGAAATGTTTAAAAAGGTTGTCTTGCCTAGCTCCGACAGTAGGCGCCATCACGACTCCCCATGGTGGGAAAAATACGATGCGTGAGACTCTAACCCTTGATTTTACTTAATTTTTAGTGTTAAATCTACCTAATGTTTATGTATTGAACTAAAAGTGTGTGGCGATTACTTACCTTGCAATATTATGTTGAAACCCCCTCTTTGTAATCACCAAAATCGTCTAAGTGTTGGATGAGAAATGATAGAAATGGCTTGGGGTTCAAATTAAATGAACCCTTCTGCCTAGTTCTTTTGCTTCTGCGGTCCCGCATCGGCGGAATTTGAGCCGCTTCAGCAGTTCCAAGAAAAATGGGCAAGACCGCTTCTACAGTCCCAGGGCCGCTTCTCCGGTTCTCCCACGCCTGAGCCCTTTTCGCTTCTGCAATATGTTGACCGCTTCTGTGGTCCAAGAGCCGCAGAAACAGTTATGGCAGAAGCATCAATTCTTGGTTCTTTTCAAATTCTAACTTCACTCGAACCTCGATCATTTGACGCTCAGGGCTCCCGAGCCCCGCCTGAATATACCGACAAGTCTGAAATCATGAGGCGGACCTACTCAAATCTTTGAAACACTCAAAACAATGCTAAATCGAGCAATCAACCCAAAAACCAAATGGATCAAATCATTAAATCTTCAAGTTCTGAATTTCCTTCTAACGGGTCAAAATGCTCTTAAACTACTCGGATTGGCACCGAATTTTATGGGTTTGTCTTAAATGATATTTCAGACATGTACCAAGTTTAGGAACTAAAATCCGAGCCTGATACCTAGGAAACCAATGTTAATTATTTTATTTAATTCCTTAAAACTCTAAGTTATAAATTTCACCGAAAAATTCACTACTCGGGCTAGGGACCTCGGAATTCGATTTCGGTCATAAGCTCAAGTCCCATATTTTTCAACGGATCCTTCGGGATCATCAAGTCACAAATCTGAGTCTAATTCCTAAGAAAGTTGACCGAAGTCAAACTTGGCCTTTTTAGAGAAACTTAAAGAAGCAAATGGGCATATTCTTGCTCAAAACTCTTCTAACTTCCGAACCATCCGTCCCCGCAATTCATAAATTAATTAAGCAAGTGCGAGAAGTTTTATTTAAGGGAACAGGGTTCTAAATTTAAAAATGACCCGTCAGGTCATTACATTCTCCACCTCTTAAACAAAAGTTCGTCCTCGAACGGACATAAAAAGAAGTACCTAGACTGCTGATTAGGCGGGGATATCGGCTCTGCATGTCCTCCTCGGACTCCCACGTTGCCTTCTCAACCGGTTGGACCCTCAACTGGACTCTTACCGCAGAAATCCTCTTGGACCTCAACTGGCGGTCCTGTCTATCAACAATGGCAATTGGCTCCTCCTCGTAGCCCAAGCTCATATCTAACTAAATGATACTGAAATCCAACACATGTGAATAGTCTGCATGATACTTCCTAAGCATCGATACATGGAAAACAAGATGAAACTCCTGATTAACTGGGATGTAAAGCAAGTCCATATGCAACCTCTCCAACTCCCCTAGACACCTCAAAGGTGTTGAAACACTTTCTCAAGGCACTAAACTAAACGTGTGTTCACATTTGTAGGTTTTGATAAATGACAAACGATGCGAAATTGACATATGATGAGGTCCAAGCACAAGCGCGTAAATGTCACGCAAAGAAGTTCAAGCACAAGACAAACAAGATCAAGACTAAACAAAGTTATACATGAGTCGTTCTTTAACTGTGATCTTGATCCGACAACTTAACTCAAGACTTGGCTTCTCTCGTAAAATCATTTTTATCAAATCATGCATATTTAACTTAAAGCAAAATGATTTTAAATCATGCATATTTATCTTAGCAAAATGATTTTTAAACATGCATCTAAAATCTGGACTAAGATAATCGATTATGTACTTATGATAATCGATTATGTTAAGTCAGCTGCATGACAATCGATTGTGTACCTTATGACAATCGATTGTGTTAAGGTAGTGTGCATCAGATTTTTCAAAGCTACAAAATAATCGATTGTGAACTTATGACAATCGATTGTGATGAGGCAGTGTCCAAACATATTTTTCAAAGCTACAAAATAATCGATTGTGAACCTATGACAATCGATTGTGTTGAGGCAGTGTCTATCAGATTTTTCAAAGATACAAAATAATCGATTGTGAACCTAATGACAATCGATTGTGTTGAGGCAGTGTCTATTAGATTTTTCAAAGACTGATAGATAATCGATTGTCCATATAGTATAATCGATTATGTAACTGACCGTTGTCAAAATATTTTCAAACACAGTCAAGTAATCGATTGTATGTTTTTAATAATCGATTGTTTTAAGTAAAATCTGGAAAAGATTTTTTGAACGTTGCCAAGTAATCGATTGTATATTTCTGATAATCGATTGTTTTAAGTAAAATCTGGAAAAGATTTTTTGAACGTTGCCAAATAATCGATTGTATATTTCTGACAATCGATTGTTTTAATCTGGAAAGGATTTTTTGAACGTTGCCAGTAATCGATTATATGTCTTTGATAATCGATTGTGCTGCGTAAAATCTGGGAATGATTATTGGAACGATTGGAAAACAATTGATTGTATCATCTTGACAATCGATTGTCGCAGCACAAAATCAGCAATTCTTAATTGGCAATTAGGCAACGGTTATGATGCTTTTGACACTATAAATACATCTTCAAATCTGTCTTCTAAACACAACAACTGACAATATTATTGCTAAAGCTTGCATACTCTCTTATTCATCATTTTCTATTCATTACATAAGTTTTTGAGAGCCAAATTGTTGACGAAAGTTGTTGCGTTCTTGAGCGTATTTATTTTACTCATATCTACTCTTAAGGAGAGTCTTGTTTTGAGTGCATAGTGTTTTTATACACTTGAAGGGAAAGTTGTTCCCTTGTATTGTAAGAAGGAACATTGTGATTCCTTTGGTTGAAGTCTTGAAGTGTTGTATCTTCGAGCAAAGGTTGTTGAGACTTGTGTGACTCAAGTTCTCAGGTTGTAACGGTTTGTTGAGCACCCGTAAGCTTAACAGTGTTAGTGGAAATCTCGAGAGAGTCTCTCGGGGACTGGACTAGCCACGGGTTGTGGTGAACCAGGATACATCGGTGCGTTCGTTCTTTATTATTTACTTATCGCACTTATTTTGTTCCTGCAATTTTTAAATTCCGCAAGTTTACGCTATTTTTTATTATAACACTATTCACCCCCCCCCCCCCTCTAGCGTTAAGCGTATTTTCTAACAATTGGTATCAGAGCCCAACTCTCGGAAAAACTTAACCGTTTGAGAGAAACAATCCATGGCTTCTACTCGTGATTCTTTTGCAGGAATAGGTGAAGGACAATGCTCCACCCGACCACCACTATTCGATGGCACAAATTATACGTACAGGAAGGAGAGGATGAGAATATTCGTTCAATCGAATAGCTTTCATTTGTTGAAGGTTATAATGAAGGGAGAACAAATTCCAACCAAAAAGGTTGAAAATGAATGGGTTCCAAAATCCGAAGATGAATACGACGCGGATGATATCCGAAAAGTGCAGAACAATGCTAAAGCCATCAACCTATTATATTATGCTGTAAACGCTGATGATTACAAAAAAATATCATGTTGCACAACGGCGAAGCAAATGTGGGATAAGCTGGAAATCACGTACGAAGGTATGGACCAGGTAAGAGAGGCTAAAGTTGATTTTCTAACCCATGCATATGAACTGTTTCATATGAAGGAAGGCGAAAGGGTCGATGACATGTTCGAACGATTTTCAAAAATCGTAAATGACTTACATGCTCTCAAGAAGACCTTCACGGATAAAGAACTTGTCCGAAAAATCCTCCGAAGTCTCACTCCGGAATGGCGCTCAAAGGCCGACACGATTCAAGAGTCTATTAGCGTTTCAAATGTCACCATCGACGGATTAAGAGGTAATCATAAAACTTATGAATCTACTATACTTAACCCTCTTGTTAATGATCAAAGGAAAAAACGAATCGCCCTCAAGGCAAGCACAAGCCAACCTCAAAATGATGAGGACGGAGATAACGAGTTCGGACTCGTTATTAAGAGATTTCAAAAGTTCATGCAAAAAGAGTATGAACGAAAAGGCAAACAACAAGGAGATCAAATAAAGTGCTATGGGTGCGGAGAATCCGGGCATATTAAATCAAATTGCCCAAATGCCAAGAAGGAAAAGAAACCCTTCAAGAAACAACGAGCATACATATCTTGGGGAGGCGACTCCGGAGACGATTCAAGTGAGGAAGAAGAAGACGAAGCCGCAAATCTTTGTCTCATGGCTCACGAAAACAATCAAGAAGAGGTATGTCAAATTTCTTCCAAAAACTTCTATTCTCTTGAGGAAATGCAAAATGCCTTTGATGAGTTGTATAGTGAAATTCATTAAAGCTTCCAAAACTGTTAAAAGCATTAAGGAGAATGCCTCTTTGAAAGAAAAAGATTTTGAAAAACAACTCTCTTTGAAAGAAAAGGATTTGGAAAAACAGATTTTGGAAAATGAGAAGTTGAAAGAAGAAAACAAATTTTTCGGCAAGAGAAGCGCCGACAAACCCGAGAGTTCTAGTAAAAATTGTTACTTCTTGCATGCATCTAAAAGGTGAGGTAGAAAGACTTAAGGGCACCTTAGATAAGTTCAATTCTTCTCATAAAAATTTGAATGAGGTTCTTGTTAATTTGAAATCGACCAAACATGGGATAGGTTTTAAAAACGAGCCTAAAGAAAAAGTTGAAGCCAAACCCCAACCACCTAAGGCTCAACCTAGGATAAATAAAACAAATGTTCATCCTAGAAATAACAATCCTAGAATCAACATGCATGCCAGACCAAACACTAGAAGAAACTTTGAACATTTTAGGACACCTAGAAATGGCCCTCAACCTAGAAATAACTATTCTAGAATTGATGCATATCCTAGCAAAAACTTTGAACATTTTAGGACTCCTAGAAATGGTTTTCAACCTAGAAATAATTATTGTAGAAATGCTGCATATCCTAGAACAAATAGTAGGAGAAATGATTTTCATGAAATGCGTAATAGTCATATTGTCGAAAGTAGAGTAAACAATTTTCGTCCGTCCAATTACTATCAACCTAGACGAATGCATAATCCAAATGTCATTTGTCATTATTGCAATCGAATTGGACATATTGCTCCTTCTTGCTTCACTAGACATAGACACTTAAATGCATGTCAAGCACAACAGCATGTTACACCTAACTCTCAAGGACCCAAAACAGCTTGAGTACCAAAGACTCATTAATTTGTCTTGTAGGTATGTTTGAAGGGATCAAGTGTACTTTGGTACCTTGATAGTGGATGCTCCAAACACATGACGGGAGACGAATCCAAGTTCCTTCAACTAGAACACAAGGAAGGAGGAAGCGTTATCTTTGGAGATAACAACAAGGGAAAACTTATCGGCATTGGATCGGTCGGTAAGGATGAACCTTCTTCCATTAAGCATATATTGCTAGTTAAGGGTCTAAAACATAATCTCTTGAGCATAAGTCAATTATTTGAAAAGGGAAATCTTGTTTTATTTGATTCAAATAAATACTTAGTTTTTCGCCGTAGCGATTTTAAAATTATTCTTCGTGATTTTAGAATGGACAACATCTATATGGTTGATCTCGAAAACTCTTCTTATGAATATGTGAATTGTCTTATGAGCATAGAAGATGATATGTGGTTATGGCATCGTAGAGTAGCTCACATCAACATGCATCTTTTAAACAAATTGGTTTCACAAAATCTAGTTATTGGTCTTCCAAATTTGAAATTTGAAAAAGACTCTATTTGCGACTCTTGTCAAAAAGGAATGCAAACAAAAGCTTCTTTTAAATCAAAAAATATTGTTTCAACTACTAGACCATTGCAACTTCTTCATATGGACCTTTTTGGACCATCTCGCATTGAAAGTCTTGGTAGAAATCGTTATGCTTTTGTTATTGTTGATGATTATTCTAGATTTACATGGACTCTATTTCTTGCTCATAAAAGTGAAGCTTTAATTTTAAATATTTTCTTAAACGTGTTCAAAATGAAAAGGACACAACCATCACTTCAATAAGAAGTGATCATGGGGGAGAGTTCGATCACAATCTCTTCGCGGACTTTTGTGACGAATTCGGTATCGAGCACACCTTCTCTGCTCCACGCACACCACAACAAAATGGAGTGGTGGAAAGGAGAAATAGGTGTCTCGAAGAGATGGCTAGAACCATGCTCGATGAGGCTAAGATTCCCAAACATTTTTGGGCGGATGCCGTGAGTACCGCATGCTACGTTTTAAACAGAGTAGTCATAAGGCCAATACTCATGAAAACTCCCTATGAACTCTATAAGGGAAGGAAACCAAACATCTCCCATCTTAGAGTATTCGGTTGTAAATGCTTTATTCATAATAATGGAAAAGACAATTTGGGAAAGTTTGATGCCAAATCCGATGAAGGAATTTTTATTGGTTATTCATCACGTAGCAAGGCATATAGGGTATTCAATAATAGAACCGAAACTGTGGAGGAATCCCCTCATATTGTATTTTCCGAAAATAATGCTCGCTTGGCGAGAAATGATTCAGGTTTTGATCCTGCAGGTATTTTAAACTCAATAAGTCCTAAAGACAAGGTACAAGAGGAAACTCCTAAGGAAATTCAAGATGAAATCTTGGAGCAATTATCGGAGGAAGTGCCACAACTAGAAAAAGAAACTAAACTGCCCAACGCGTGGAGAACAATCAAAGACCATCCTCTTGAACAGGTAATTGGCGACATTGAACAACAGGTAAGTACTCGAAACACTCTTAAAAACACCTTAGGACATACTGCTTTCGTTTCTCAAATTGAACCTTCAACCATCTCCGAAACAATTGGGGATGAATTTTGGACCTTGGCAATGCAAGAGGAGCTTAACCAATTCAAACGAAATGACGTTTGGGATTTGGTGCCAAGACCCGAAAATCATACCATAATTGGTACGAAATGGGTTTTTCGAAACAAACTAGATGAAAATGGTGTAATCACCAGAAACAAAGCTAGGCTTGTAGCAAAAGGCTATAATCAAGAAGAGGGAATTGACTATGAAGAAACATATGCACCAGTAGCAAGGTTAGAAGCTATTCGTTTATTGCTTGCTTTTGCCTCTTCTATGAATTTCAATTTATATCAAATGGATGTAAAAAGTGCTTTTCTAAATGGTGTTATTCAAGAAGAAGTCTATGTTGAACAACCCCCGGGCTTTGAAGATTTTAAATCTCCCAATCATGTTTTCAAACTTAAAAAGGCGCTTTATGGTCTCAAACAAGCTGCCCGAGCTTGGTATGAACGATTGAGAAAATTTCTTTTGGAAAATAAATTCATTAGGGGGAAAGTTGACACCACTCTATTTGTTAAGCATAAAAATAATAATATTTTATTAGTTCAAATCTATGTGGATGATATTATTTTCGGTGCTACTAACAATGTTTTGTGCAAGGAATTTTCTGAGTTAATGACAAGCGAATTTGAGATGTCTATGATGGGTGAGCTGACCTTCTTTTTGGGGCTGCAAGTAAAGCAAATGAAAGAAGGAACCTTCATTTGTCAAGCTAAATATTGCAAAGAATTTTTAAAACGATTTGAAATGAGCAATGCAAAAGCAATGGCCACTCCCATGAGCACATCCGACCATCTAGACAAAGATGAGAAAGGTAAGGAAGTCGACACCAAGAAGTATCGAGGTATGATTGGATCTCTCCTTTATATTACTGCTAGTAGACCGGACATCATGTTTAGCGAGTGCTTATGCGCTCGTTGTCAATCATGTCCGAAGGAGTCTCACCTAACTGCGGTGAAACGGATATTGAAGTATCTTGTTGGTACTGTAAATGTGGGTCTATGGTACCCCAAAGGTTCTTCATGCCAACTTGTTGGCTATTCCGATTCCGATTTTGCTGGATGCAAATTGGACCGCAAGAGCACTAGTGGCACTTGCCATTTGCTCGGTAGCTCTCTAGTTTCTTGGTTTAGCAAGAAACAAGTAAGTGTTGCGTTGTCCACCGAGGCTGAATATGTAGCCGCGGGGAGTTGTTGCGCTCAAATCCTTTGGATGAAACAGCAACTCTTGGACTATGGCCTAAGTATCGATCATATCCCTATTAGATGTGATAATACTAGCGCCATATGCTTGACGAAGAACCCCGTTCTTCATTCAAGAACAAAACACATTGAAATTAGGCATCATTTTATAAGAGATCACGTTCTCAAAGGTGATGTCGAAATTGAATTTGTTGAAACCAAAGATCAATTGGCCGACATCTTTACAAAACCTTTAGAGAAAGAGTCCTTCTTCCGAATTCGTAGTGAACTCGGGATTCTTGACTCCACGTTGATCTAAGTCATGCATCGCATTTTCCCTCTCACATGATTACTAACTTGAGCGTCGGAGGCGTCTAACGTATTTTTGCAGGTATTGCCCTAAAAGCAGGGGGAATTATAAAGACTGATGCAGAATAATCGATTCCTCTTCAAAAATAATCGATTTATCTTTATTATATAATCAATTATCAAGTATCAATAATCGATTATGTTGACATTACTTGCTTTATTATCCCTTTTATGAAGTTGGAATTTTTTTTCAATAAACATGTTATTACTTATTTTGTTTTTGCTAATGTCAAAAGGGGGAAGAATAAGGGCTATGCACTTAATATTTATTGGCATAAATTGAGGGGGAATTCATATGTTGAGGGGGAACTAATTGCATGAACTAATTGCATGTCTTTACTTGTCTTGGATCGTCATTATGAATTATCTAATATGCATATCCCGATTAAGTTTGCCATTATCAAAAAGGGGGAAATTGTTGAAACACGTTCTCAAGGAACTAAACTAAACGTGTGTTCATATTTGTAGGTTTTGATAAATGACAAACGATGCAAAATTGACATATGATGAGGTCCAAGCACAAGCACGTAAATGTCACGTAAAGAAGTTCAAGCACAAGACAAAAAAGATCAAGACTAAACAAAGTTATACATGAGTCGTTCTTTAATTGTGATCTTGATCCGACAACTTAACTCAAGACTTGGCTTCTCTCGTAAAATCATTTTTATCAAATCATGCACATTTAACTTAAAGCAAAATGATTTTAAATCATGCATATTTATCTTAGCAAAATGATTTTTAAACATGCCTCAAAAATCTGGACTAAGATAATCGATTATGTACTTATGATAATCGATTATCTTAAGTCAGCTGCATGACAATCGATTGTGTACCTTATGACAATCGATTGTGTTAAGGCAGTGTGCATCAGATTTTTCAAAGCTACAAAATAATCGATTGTGAACTTATGACAATCGATTGTGATGAGGCAGTGTCCAAACATATTTTTCAAAGCTACAAAATAATCGATTGTGAACCTATGACAATCGATTGTGTTGAGGCAGTGTCTATCAGATTTTTCAAAGATACAAAATAATCGATTGTGAACCTAATGACAATCGATTGTGTTGAGGTAGTGTCTATTAGATTTTTCAAAGACTGATAGATAATCGATTTTCCATATAGTATAATCGATTATGTAACTGACCATTGTCAAAATATTTTCAAACACCGTCAAGTAATCAATTGTATGTTTTTAATAATCGATTGTATTAAGTAAAATCTGGAAAAGATTTTTTGAACGTTGCCAAGTAATCGATTGTATATTTCTGATAATCGATTGTTTTAAGTAAAATCTGGAAAAGATTTTTTGAACGTTGCCAAGTAATCGATTGTATATTTCTGACAATCGATTGTTTTAAGTAAAATCTGGAAAGGATTTTTTGAACGTTGCCAGTAATCGATTATATGTCTTTGATAATCGATTGTGTTGCGTAAAATCTGGGAATGATTTTTGAAACGATTGGAAAACAATTGATTGTATCATCTTGACAATCGATTGTCGCAGCACAAAATCAGCAATTCTTAATTGGCAATTAGGCAACGGTTATGCATGCTTTTGACACTATAAATACATCTTCAAATCAGTCTTCTAAACACAACAACTGACAATATTATTGCTAAAGCTTGCATACTCTCTTATTCATCATTTTCTATTCATTTAATAAGTTTTTGAGAGCCAAATTGTTGACGAAAGTTGTTGCGTTCTTGAGCGTATTTATTTTACTCATATCTACTCTTAAGGAGAGTCTTGTTTTGAGTGCAAAGTGTTTTTATACACTTGAAGGGAAAGTTGTTCCCTTGTATTGTAAGAAGGAACGTTGTGATTCCTTTGGTTGAAGTCTTGAAGTGTTGTATCTTCGAGCAAAGGTTGTTGAGACTTGTGTGACTCAAGTTCTCAGGTTGTAACGGTTTGTTGAGCACCCGTAAGCTTAACAGTGTTAGTGGAAATCTCGAGAGAGTCTCTCGGGGACTGGACTAGCCACGGGTTGTGGTGAACCAGGATACATCGGTGCGTTCGTTCTTTATTATTTACTTATCGCACTTATTTCATTCCTGCAATTTTTAAATTCCGCAAGTTTACGCTATTTTTTATTATAACGCTATTCACCCCCCTCTAGCGTTAAGCGTATTTTCTAACAAAAGGTGCCAATAAACATTAGGCTCAACTTGCCCTTCTTTCCAAACCTCATAGTGACCTTCACTGGCGAAACTTTCAACAGGATTTCTGGCCAATCATGAATGATACATCACTTGCCTTCTGATCAGCGTAACTCCTTTGCCTGGACTGAGCTATGCGGAGCCTCTCATGGATCACCTTTACCTTATCCAAGGCATCCAATACCAAATCTGTACCAAGTAACTTAGCCTCACCAGGATCAAACCACATGATAGGGGAACAATAATGCCGACCATACAATGCCTCATATGGGGCCATCTCTATGCTGGATTAATGGCTATTATTGTATGAAAACTCCGCCATGGGCAAGAACTGATCCCACGGCCCTTCAAAGTCAATCACTCATGCATAAGCATATCCTCTAAAATCTAAACTATCCACTTCGACTGCCCATCGGTCTGAGGATGGAATGTCGTCCTAAGATCTACGCGGGTCCCCAACTCACTCTGAATAACTCTCCAGAAATGGGAAGTGAACTGAGCGCCTCTGTCTGATATGATGGAAACCGTCACACCGTGCAATCTGACTATCTACCGAATGTAAATTTGAGCATATCTATCCGTAGTGTAAGTAGTCGCCATGGGAATGAAATGGGCAGACTTAGTCAACCTATCCATAATAACCCACACTGAATCAACAATACACAAAGTCTACGGAAACCCAACCACAAAGTCCATAGTAATGCGCTCCCACATCCATTCCAGAATGGGCATCCGCTGAAGTAGGCCGCCTGTTCTCTGGTGCTCATACTTGACCTACTGGCAATTCAAACATTTAGCTACATGCTCAACAATGTCCTTCTTCATCCTCCACCACCAGTAATGCTGCCTTAAGTCATGATACATCTTTGTGGCACCCGGATGAATGGAGTACCTCGAACTGTGGGCCTCCTCTAGAATCCTTCCCCTCATGCCATCAACATTAGGAACACATACACGGCCCCGAAGCTGTATTACACCATCCTCGCCAATAGAAATCTCCTTGGCACCTCCCGGAAGTACCGTATCTCTGAGGACCTCCAAATGTGGATCATCGAACTGTCGGGCCTTAATCTGCCCTAATAACGAAGATTGAGCAACCACACATTCTAAACTCAGCCGGGCTCTGAAATGTCCAATCTCACAAGTCTGTTAGCTAAAGACTGAATGTCCAAAGCTAGTGGTCTTATCTAAGTAAGAACGAATGCCAAGCTACCATGCTCTCCGCCTTCCTGCTCAAGGCATCCATGACCATATTTGCCTTACCTGGATGATGAAGAATGGTGATGTCATAATCCTTTAGTAACTCAAGCCACCCGTGCTGCCTCAAATTAAGATCCCTCTTCCTGAACAAGTGCTGCAAGCTGGGATGGTCTATATAAACCTCACATAACACCCCATACAAATAATGTCTCCATATCTTAAGAGCGTGAAAAATCGCTGCCAACTCTAGATCGTGCACATGGTAATTCTTCTCATGAACCTTCAGTTAACGTGAAGAATAAGCAATAATTCATCCCCCTGCATCAATACACATCCCAAACCAATTCAAGAAGCATCATAATATACTATATACAACCCTGAATCGGAAGGCAATACAAGAATTAGTGCCGTGGTCAAAGCCGTCTTGAGCTTATGGAAGCTCTCCTCACAATCATCGGACCAACAGAATGGGGCACCCTTTTGGGTTAATCTGCTAAGAGGTGATGCAATAGATGAAAATCCCTGCACGAATCACCGGTAACAACCTGCTAACCCCACGAAACTCCTGATCTTGGTCACGAAGTAGGACGTGGCCAACTCTGAACTGTATCAATCTTCTTGGGATCTACTTTAATACCCTCTCCTGACACTACATGCCCCAAGAATGCCGATGACTCTAGCCAAAGCTCACACTTGGAGAACTTAGCATAAAGCTGCTGCTCTCGCAAGGTCTGAAGCACTACTCTCAATTGCTGCTCATGCTCCCCCCCCCCTACGTGAGTATATCAAGAAGTCGTCAATGAAGACGATGACAAAAGAATCAATATAAGTCCTATACACCCTATTTATCAGATCCATAAATGCCTCTGGAGCATTAGTCAAGCCAAAGGACATCACTAGAAACTCGTAGTGCCCATACCTAGTCCTGAATGCAGTCTTTAAAACATCTGAATCCCGAATCTTCAGCTGATGATACCTTGACCTCAAGTCAATCTTAGAGAATACCCTAGCACCCTGCAGCTGGTCAAACAATTCATCAATACGAGGCAATGGATACTTGTTCTTGATGGTGACTTTGTTCAACTGCGGTAATTAATTGACATCTGGATCGTCCCATCCTTCTTCTTCACAAATAGCACTGGTGCACCCCAAGGCGATACACTGGGCCTAACAAACCCCTTTGCTAACAACTCCTCCAACCGCTATTTTAGCTCCTTCAGCTCCTTAGGAGCCATACGGTATGGTGGGATAGATATAGGCTGATTCCCTTAAGCTAAATCAATACAAAAATCAATATCATGATTCAGAGGGATTCCAGGAAGTTCAAAAGGAAAAACATCGGCGAACTCTCGCACTACTGGCACAGAATCAATCGTCAGAGACTCTGCTGCGATGTGGCGCACATAAACTAAATAAGGCAAACACCCTTTCTCAACCATGAACTGAGCCTTCAGGAAAGAAATAACCCTCCTAGGCGCATCAGCTGTGGAACCCTTCCACTCCAATCTCGGCAACCCTAGCATCGCTAGTGAAATACTTGGCATTGCAATCTAGAATGACGTGATATAGAGATAGCCAATCCATGCCCAAAATAACCTCAGAATCGATCATATCGAGCAACAGAATATCTACTCTAGTCTCAAAATCATCAAAAGTAACCACACACGACTGGTAGATATGGTCCACAACCACAGAATCACCCACAGGAGTGGACACATGAATAGAAACATACAAAGGTTCAGGAGAAGTGACCAGGAATCGATCAAATCAAGATGACACATATGAATAAGTAGACCCTGGATCAAACAATACTGAATCACCCCTACCGTTGACGGGAATAATACCTGTGATGACAACATCTGAGGCCAATGCATCTAGACTAGCTGGAAGAGCATAAAATCTAGCCGGAGCACCAGCGGTCTGGCCTCCACCTGGCGGAGTAGTAGCTGGCTGACCTCTCCCTGTATGGCCTCCACCTCGAGGACGGTCGCTCCTACTCTGCCCTTTACCTCTAGATGGTTGGGCAGCTGGTGCTGGAACCATGGACTGCTGACCTACTGCACCGCCTTGCCCTGAAGTCTGGGACAAGTCCTCTTCATATGACATGGATCTCCACACTCGTAACCTCCCAGTACCATAGCCTGATGCTCTGAAGTTTGAGCCTGCTGACCTGAATACCCACTGAAAGAACCTTGGATGGCCGGTAGGCAATATAAAATCTCTAGTGTGGCACTAGAGTGAGCACTAGAGGAACTATGATAAAAAGAATACCCGCCGGAAGGACCCTGAATGGCTGGTGGGTGGTAAGAACTCTCCAGCATCACACTGAAATAAGGCCTCGCTGGAGCACCTCAGGGAGGGGGTGGTGGCACTGTGTATGAGGGCCTGCTGGTCTGAGCCCTCCAAAACTGACCTCTACCCCTAGCAGGGGCACTTCTGAACTCTTCAGAGAATTTGGCCTCTTGTCCTGCTGCATCTGCTATCTACCTTTCATATGGTAGCCCTCAATCCTGCGGGTGATCTCAATCACTAGCTGGTACCCTGTGCCAATCTCTACCCCTCGGGCCATACCAAATCGGATAGTAGGGTGTAATCTCGCAACAAACCTACGCACTCTTTCTCTCTCTGTGAGAAGTATCATGAGTGCATTGCTGGACAACTCCGAGAACTGTTAGAATGTACGCTTAATGCTAGAGGGGGGGGGTGAATAGCGTTTTAAAAAAAATCAAGATAAATTTGCGGAATTAAAATTGCAGGAATAAAGTAAGTGCAGTAATTAAAGAAACAAGGAGAGAACACACCGAATTTATACTGGTTCACCACAACGTGTGGTTAGTCCAGTCCCCGAGAGACTCTCTCGAGTTTTACACTAACTCTGTTAAGCTTGCGGGTGCCTAACAAACCGTTACACTTGCTCGTAGATATACACTCTACAAGACTTCAACCTGCTCGAGGATACCTCACCTCAAGACTTCAAATCAAGGAACTAAACTTTCCTTCTTACAACAAGGGATTAGAACTTCCCTTCAAGTGTATGCAAACACTTAGCACTCACTTAAACAGAACTCTCTTGAAGAGTAGATATGAGTAAACAAGTACGCTCAAGAACACAACAACTTCGTCAAGAGTTTGGCTCTCAAAAACTATGAAATGAATATAAAATGATTGATATGAGAGTATGTAATCTTAAGCAAGAATGTAATCAGTTGTTGTTCTTAAAAGCGTGATTTTGAGGTGTATTTATAGTCCTCAAAGTCACCAAGACCGTTGCTTAATTGCCAATCACTAATTGCTGATTTTGTGCTAGGATAATCGATTATCTGATTTGCATAATCGATTATCTGCAAATCGTTCAAAAATCATATGCAGATTTTAAGCAGAATAATCGATTATCCAAATCGCATAATCGATTACCTGATAACGTTCAAAAAATCAGACGCTGATTTTATGCTAGCATAATCGATTATTGCCTTGTGCATAATCGATTATCTTTCAGCGTTTAAAAAGACTTTGGCAACGGTCTTAACATAATCGATTACCTAAAAGACATAATCGATTATTTTGCTGTTTAACACTGTCTTAACATAATCGATTATCAGAAAAGACATAATCGATTATTTTGCTGATTTGCAAATTCCGGTTTACACTATCTTAACATAATCGATTATCAGAAAAGACATAATCGATTATTTTGCTGTTTTGCAAATTCCGGTTTATACTGCCTTAACATAATCGATTATTAGAAAAACATAATCGATTATTTTTGCCCAGATTTGAAAGACATGTTTAAAAATCATTTTGGCTAAAATGAAGATGTTTGAAAATCATTTTGTTTTAAATCAAAGATGCATGGTTTGATGAAAATAATTTTACGAGAGAAGCCAAGTCTTGAATCTATTGTCGGATCAAGTTCACAATATAAAACGACTCATTGTACAACTTTGTTGCTTTACGTGATCTTGTTCTTTGTTTCTCTTGTGCTTGAACTTCGGCATATGTCAATGTTCCATGCGCGTCGGTTTGTCATTTATCAAAACCTACAAAGATGAACACACGTTTAGTTTTAGCGACTTGAGAACGTGTTTCAACAATTTCCCCCTTTTTGATAATGGCAAACCAATATCGGGATGTGCATATTAAATAATTGATAATGACAATCCAAGACAAGAATATAAGTTTATGAATGAGTTCCCCCTCAATTTATGAATTCCCCCTTAATTTATGCCAATATGTATTAGTGTGCATAACCCTTATTCTTCCCCCTTTTGACATTAGCAAAAATTAATAAACTTTTATTGATGAAATAATATTAAAAATACATAATAAGGCAAGAAAAAGAGACAAATTATTATTCAACTGAAAAAAATATTATTCATTTTCATTAACATCCGCCTCGGCATCCGGCACTTCTTCCGGAAGGACAACTTAGGCATAAGGATAGCGGACGTGGTCAAAATAACCATGAAGCTCGTGGGATAATCGGGTGACATTTCTGTCAATACGAGTCATGGACGTGGACAAGGAGGCAAGTTGCTCAGAAATGGTTTGGAGGGTAGCATCGGATGGAGCCTGAGGACGACGTCTTTGAGGAGGACGAGGAGCCGGATGATCACCGATATTGGGAAATGAAGTTTCTTGAATTTCCCAGTGTTTTGTTGGATTTTTGAGAGGACCGACGGAGGTGTCGATACCGGAGGCTTGAAAAAGAGCCATTATGACAAAGGCATAGGGGAGTGGCTTATCGTCCCCAATTGCATCATACATGTGAGTCATGACGAACTGGAACCAATTGATGCGAGCCCCGGTGATAATAGCATGCATGAGTTTTGAATCCTCATGAGAGAGAGTTGTATGATTGAATTTGCGTGGTTTTACAATAAATAAAAGATTAGGCGATATTCAGGGAGCATGTGCGTAATGGTTGGGCGACGCTGCTCCGGACTTGCAATAAATTCGCCAATGCCAATTTGGTTAAAAAGGAGTTGTTCATCAAATAGAGCACCTTCTTCTCTAGTGTAAAGTGAAATATCTTCCCCATTTCGCGGAAGTTTTGTGAGAAGTTGCATGTGTTCCTCATGTAAAAGAATTGGAACTCCATTAATGTTTGAGATAAGGTCACCATCTTCGTCCTTCTGTAGATTTGAATAGAATGCACGAATTAAAGAAGGGTGAATGTAAGGGGATTGAAGATATATGAATTCAAGGAGTTGGCTTTGCACGAGGATATTTACTGTAGATGGAGGGGCGCTGTGGCTAAGGAATCGACCAGTGGAGAATCGAGGAGGAAGGATTTCCCGATTTTCATATTTTTCGACGAATCGAAGGAGTTCGGGTTCAGTGTCGAAACATAAGAAGGATCCGTCTTTACAGAAGTGGGAGAGAGGACGAGCGACGGAAGAGGAGGCAATTTGTTTGCCGGAACGAGCGCGTTTAGAGTGCTTGCTCGCCATTAGTATGAAAATTAAGAGCTGTTGCAAGAGGTTTGGAGACTATTTAAGAATGTTTTGGAGCTAATATGGATGTTGAAGTGAAGAATTGTGAAGGATGGAAGTCCCTATTTATAGAGTAGAGGAAACGGGGGCATTAAATAGAGAAAAACTGCAGATTTTAAGTCCCAAACGGTAAAAAAATGGTAACAATTTTGATGAGCTGACCGTTGGTAATCGATTATCAAACTTTGGTAATCGATTATTGCTGCACAGTGTGTTATACGGACTCGGGGGATAATCGATTACTGAACTTTGATAATCGATTATCTTTAGGCAGTGTGATGAAAAAACGAGACGGTAAGAGGAAATCGATTATTCAGTTTCCAACAATCGATTATTTTATTAACACTTGTAAAACTGAACTCTCACTAATCGATTAGTGATATAGATAATCGATTATTAAACAAGATTGCCAGATTCCTGCAAAATCAAAATGTAAGATAATCGATTCTAGCATTAGTATAATCGATTAGTTTGTTTTTCCAGTAGAATAATAGGAAAACATAAAGGAGTAATAATCGATTATTGAGTAAGAACAATCGATTATTTTTCACCAGTGCCCGAGAATTCCCCCTGTCTTTGGGGCGATACCTGCAAAAAAGAGTTAGGCGCCTCCGACGCTCAAGTTAGTAATTGTTAAAAGAGAACTGCAATGCATGTATTAGATCATCGTGGAGTCAAGAATCCCGAGTTCACTACGAATTCGGAAAAAGGACTCTTTCTCTAAAGGCTTTGTGAAGATGTCGGCCAATTGATATTTGGTTTCAATAAACTCAATTTCGACATCACCTTTGAGAACGTGATCTCTTATGAAGTGGTGCCTAATTTCTATGTGTTTCGTTCTTGAGTGAAGAACAGGGTTCTTCGTCAAGCTTATGGTGCTAGTGTTATCACATCGAAGAGGGATATGATTGATACTAAGACCATAATCCGAGAGTTGTTGTTTCATCCAAAGGATTTGAGCACAACAACTCCCCGCGGCTACATATTCAGCCTCGGTTGTGGATAACGCAACACTTACTTGTTTCTTGCTAAACCAAGAAACTAGAGAACTACCGAGCAAATGGCAAGTGCCACTAGTGCTCTTGCGGTCCAATTTGCAACCCGCAAAATCGGAATCGGAATAGCGAACAAGTTGGCATGAAGAACCTTTGGGATACCATAGTCCCACATTGATAGTTCCAACAAGATACTTCATTATCCGTTTTACCGCAGTTAGGTGCGACTCCTTCGGACATGATTGATATCGAGCGCATAAACACACGCTAAACATGATGTCCGGTCTACTTGCAGTAAGATAAAGAAGGGATCCGATCATACCTCGGTATTTCTTGGTGTCTATTTCTTTACCTTTCTCATCCTTGTCAAGATGGTCAGATGTGCTCATTGGAGTGGCCATTGCTTTGGCGTTGCTCATTTCAAAACGACTTAGCAACTCCTTGCAATACTTATATTGACAAATGAAAGTTCCTTCTTTCATTTGTTTCACTTGCAACCCCAAGAAGAAGTTTAGCTCATCCATCATTGACATTCCGAATTCGCTAGTCATTAATTTAGAGAATTCCTCGCATAAAAAATCATTAGTAGCACCAAAAATAATATCATCGACATAAATTTGAACTAATAGAATGTCATTGTTTTTATTTTTGATAAACAGTGTAGTGTCAACTTTCCCCCTTTCGAACTCATTGTCCAAAAGAAATTTGCTTAAGCGCTCGTACCAAGCTCGAGGAGCTTGTTTAAGTCCATATAGCGCTTTCTTAAGCTTGAAGGCATGATCGGGAGATTTAAAGTCTTCAAAGCACGGGGGTTGTTCAACGTACACTTCCTCTTGAATAAACCCATTGAGGAAGGCACTTTTGACATCCATTTGAAATAATTTGAAATTCATAGATGATGAAAAAGCAAGTAATAAACGAATGGCTTCTAGCCGTGCTACGGGTGCATAGGTTTCTTCATAATCAATTCCTTCTTCTTGATTATAGCCCTTAGCAACAAACCTAGCTTTGGTTCTAGTGATTATACCATTTTCATCTAATTTATTTCGAAAAACCCATTTCGTACCAATTATGGTGTGATTATCGAGTCTTGGAACCAATTCCCAAACATCATTATGTTTGAATTGGTTAAGCTCCTCTTGCATTGCCAAGGTCCAATGCTCATCCCCAATTGCTTCGGAAATGGTTTTAGGTTCTATTTGAGAAACAAAAGCCATATGCCCTACGGTGTCTTTAAGAAGATTTCATGTACTTACCCCTTTCTCGATGTTGCCAATTACCTTGTCAAGAGGATGGTCTTTAGACGTCCTCCAAGCCTTAGGCATCATCGATTCTTCTTCTTGTGGTGGTACTTCTTCCGAAGGTTGTTCTATGACTTCATCTTGAACTTCCTTTGGATTCTCCTTTTGTACCTCGTCTTGAAGATTGATTTTCTTTAAAGCATCTGCAAGATCAACACAAGAATCCTTTCTCGCCAAGCGAGCATCATTTTCACAAAATACTACATGAGGAGATTCCTCAACAGTTTTGGTTCGATTATTGAAAACTCTATATGCTTTGCTACGCGATGAGTAACCAAGAAAGATTCCTTCATCCGATTTCGCGTCAAATTTTCCCAAGTTATCTTTTCCGTTGTTGTGAATAAAACATTTACAACCGAAGACTCTCAGATGGGAAAGATTTGGTTTCCTTCCCTAATAGAGTTCATAGGGAGTTTTTATGAGTATCGGTCTTATGATAGCTCTGTTTAAAACATAGCTTGCGGTACTCACGCCCAAAAAACTTTTTGGAAATCTTAGCCTCATCGAGCATGGTTCTAGCCATCTCTTCGAGACATTGATTTTTACGTTCCACCACTCCATTTTGTTGTGGTGTACGTGGAGCCGAAAAGGTATGTTCAATACCGAGTTCGTCACAAAAATCCGCGAAGAGATTGTGATCGAACTCTCCCCCATGATCACTTCTTATGGAAGTGATGGTTGTGTTCTTTTCATTTTGAACACGTTTAACAAAACTTTTAAAAGCTTGAAAGGCATCACTTTTATGAGCAAGAAATAACGTCCATGTGAATCTAGAGTAGTCATCAACAATTACAAAAGCATAAAGATTTCCACCAAGACTTTCAACACGAGATGGTCCAAAAAGGTCCATGTGAAGAAGTTGTAAAGGTCTAGTGGTTGAAACAACATTTTTGGATTTATAAGAGGCTTTTGTTTGTTTCCCTTTTTGACATGAATCACAAATAGAATCTTTTTCAAATTTCATGTTTGGAAGACCAATTACTAAATCTTGTGAAACTAGTTTGTTTAAAAGATTCATATTTACATGAGCTACTCTACGATGCCATAACCACATGTCGTCTTCTTTACTCAAAAGACAATTCACAAAACTTGATGAAGAATTTTCAAGATCAACCATATAGATATTATCCATTCTAATACCACGAAGAATAATTTTAAAATCACTACGACGGATAACTAAGCATTCTTCGGAGTCAAACAATACAAGATTTCCCTTGTCACATAATTGACTTATGCTCAAGAGATTATGTTTAAGACCTTTAACTAGCAAAATATGCTTAATGGAGGAGGATTCGTCCTTACCGACCGATCCAATGCCGATAATCTTTCCTTTGTTATTGTCTCCAAAAATAACATTTCCTCCTTCCGTGGGTTTTAGTTGAAGGAATTTTGATGCATCTCCGGTCATATGTTTGGAGCATCCACTATCAAGGTACCAAAGTACACTTGATCCCTTCAAACACACCTACAAAACAAATTAATGAGATTTTGGTACCCAAGCCATTTTGGGTCCTTGTGTGTTAGGTGCAAAATGGTGGTGTGATTGACCTGCAGTGAAATGTCTATGTCTAGTGAAGCATGCAGGAGCAGTATGTCCAATTTTATTGCAACAATGACAAATGACATTCGGATTGTGCATTCTTCTAGGATGATAATAATTTGGGGGTCAAAATTTATTCACTCTATTTTTTGGAATATAGTTTTGATGTGGTTTTCGAAAATCTTGTCTAGGTGATCTATTCATGCCAATATTTCTTCTAGCATTCACTCTAATTTTAGGAATATAGTTTTGATGTAGTTTTCGAAAATCTTGTCTAGGTGGTCTATACATGCCAATATTTCTTCTAGCATTTGTTCTAGGATGAGTTGCAATTCTAGGATTAAAATTTCTAGGTTGAGTGTTGACATTTATTTTGTTTTGCCTAAGTTGAGTCTTAGGTGGTTTAGGAATGAACTCAACTTTTTCTTTTGGCTCGTGTTTAAAGCCTATACCGTGCTTAGTGGATTTCAAATTTACAAGCACTTCATTGAGATTTTTGTGTGAAGAATTGAATTTGTGCAAAGTGCTTCTAAGACTTTCTACTTCTTCCTTTAGAGATTTGCAAGAAGTACAATCCTTATTTGAGCTTCGGGTTTATCGGCGCTTCTTTTGCCATAAAACTTGTTTTCCTCTTTTAATTTCTCATTTTCAAGAGTTAGTTTTTCAAAATCCTTTTCTTTTGAAGAAATTTGTTTTCTTAAATCCTTTATAGATTTAGAAGCGCTAATAAACTCTTTATACAACTCATCAAATGCATCTTGCATTTCTTCTAAAGTGAAATAGTTCTTAGAAGTGGTACATACATCATTTTGAGTTTCTTCGTGTGCCATAAGACACAAGTTTGCGGTCTCGTTTCCTTCTCCATCACTTGATTCGTCTCCGGAGTCGCCTCCCCAAGAGATGTATGCTCATTGTTTCTTGACGAGTTTCTTCTCCTTTTTGGTATTTGGACAATTTGATTTGATATGCTCAATTTCTCCGCATCCATTGCACTTTAATTGGTCTCCTTGTTGCTTACCTTTTCGTTCATACTTCTTTTTCATGAACTTGTGAAATTTCTTAATAACGAGTCCGAACTCGTTATCTTCGTCGCTTGAATCCTCATCATTTTGAGCTGTGCTTGCTTTAAGGGCGATTCTTCGTTTCCTTTGTTCATCCAAAGGAGGGTTAAGAATAGTAGATTCATAGGTTTTGAGATTACCTCTAAGCCCGTCGATTTTGACATTTGTAATGCCGATTGACTCTTGAATAGCGTCGGCTTTGGAGCGCCATTCCGGAGTGAGACTTCGAAGAATTTTACGGACAAGTTTCTATCCGTGAAAGTCTTCTTAAGAGCATGAAGATCATTAACAATTTTTGAAAATCGTTCGAACATATCATCTATCTTCTCGTTTTCCTCCATATGAAAAAGTTCATATTCATGGGTTAGAAAATCTATTTTAGCTTCTCTTACCTGGTCCGTACCTTCGTAGTTAATTCCCAATTTATCCCACATTTGCTTAGCCGTGGTGCAACATGAGATTTTCCGATAATCATTAGGATTTACAGCACAATACATCATGTTGATGGCTTTTGCGTTGTTCTCCACCTTTCTAATATCGTCTGCGTCACTCATCTTCCGATTTTGGCACCATTTCATTTTCTACCTTTTTGGTTGGAATTTGCTCTCCATTCTTGATAATTTTTCATAGTAGAAAATTATTTGATTGGATAAATATTCTCATCCTTTCTTCCAATAAGTATAGTTTGTGCCATCGAATAGTGGTGGCCTTGTGAAGCATTGTCCTTCACCTAGTCCTGCATAAACGTTACGAGTAGAAGCCATGGATTGTTTCTCTTAAACTGTTGAGTCTTTCAGAGAGTTAGGCTCTGATACCAATTGTTAGAATGTATGCTTAACGCTAGAGGGGGGGGGGTGAATAGCATTTTAATAAAAATCAAGATAAATTTGGGAATTAAAATTGCAGGAATAAAGTAAGTGAAGTAATTAAAGTAACAAGGAGAGAACACACCGAATTTATACTGGTTCACCACAACATGTGGTTAGTCCAGTCCCCGAGAGACTCTCTCGAGTTTTACACTAACTCCGTTAAGCTTGCGGGTGCCTAACAAACCGTTACACTTGCTCGTAGATATACACTCTACAAGACTTCAACCTGCTCGAGGATACCTCACCTCAAGACTTCAAATCAAGGAACTAAACTTTCCTTCTTACAACAAGGGATTAGAACTTCCCTTCAAGTGTATGCAAACACTTAGCACTCACTTAAACAGAACTCTCTTGAAGAGTAGATATGAGTAAACAAGTACGCTCAAGAACACAACAACTTCGTCAAGAGTTTGGCTCTCAAAAACTATGAAATGAATATAAAATGATTGATATGAGAGTATGTAAGCTTAAGCAAGAATGTAATCAGTTGTTGTTCTTAAAAGAGTGATTTTGAGGTGTATTTATAGTCCTCAAAGTCACCAAGACCGTTGCTTAATTGCCAATCACTAATTGCTGATTTTGTGCTAGGATAATTGATTATCTGATTTGCATAATCGATTATCTGCAAATCGTTCAAAATCATATGCAGATTTTAAGCAGAATAATCGATTATCCAAATCGCATAATCGATTACCTGATAACGTTCAAAAAATCAGACGCTGATTTTATGCTAGCATAATCGATTATTTCCTTGTGCATAATCGATTATCTTTCAGCGTTTAGAAATACTTTGGCAACGGTCTTAACATAATCGATTACCTAAAAGACACAATCGATTATTTTGCTGTTTTGAAAATTCCGGTTATACATTGTCTTAACATAATCGATTATCAGAAAAGACATAATCGATTATTTTGCTGATTTGCAAATTCCGATTTACACTGTCTTAACATAATCGATTATCAGAAAAGACATAATCGATTATTTTGCTATTTTGCAAATTCCGGTTTATACTGTCTTAACATAATCGATTATTAGAAAAACATAATCGATTATTTTTGCCCAGATTTGAAAGACATGTTTAAAAATTATTTTGGCTAAAATGAAGATGTTTGAAAATCATTTTGTTTTAAATCAAAGATGCATGGTTTGATGAAAATGATTTTACGAGAGAAGCCATGTCTTGAATCTATTGTCGGGTCAAGATCACAATATAAAATGACTCATTGTATAACTTTGTTGCTTTACGTGATCTTGTTCTTTGTTTCTCTTGTGCTTGGACTTCGGCATATGTCAATGTTCCATGCGCGCCGGATTGTCATTTATCAAACCTACAAAGATGAACACACGTTTAGTTTTAGCGACTTGAGAACGTGTTTCAACAAGAACCTCACCTCATAATCGGTCACTAACATCTGACCCTACTCTAGATGCTCAAATTGATGATGCAGCTCTTCCCTCTCAGAAGGTGGAATGTACCGATCAAGGAATAATTGAGTGAACTGACCCCAAGTGAAAGGAGGAGAATCTCCTGGCCTACTATGTGCATAGGACTTCCACCATCTACGGGACCTATCCTCAAGCTGAAAAGTAGTGAAGTCGACTCCATGTGACTCCAATATCCTCATGTTGTGCAGTTTCTCCCTGCACCTGTCAACGAAGTCCTGGGCATCCTCATGACGTTCACACCTGAAAACTGGAGGGTGAAGTCTAGTCCATCTGTCTAGTAACTTTTGTGGATCGCCGTCCACAGCAAGCCTGGGCTGGAGTGCCACTGCAACAACTGGTTGAACACCATCTGCGGGTAGTGCATTCAGAGTCTGATAAACTACAGATGTATGACCTGGAGCATGGGGCAGTAGGAGTCTGTGATCCCTCTTCTGCCTATGAGGTAGCTGGATCTGCTAGAAATAAACCAGCCTGAGTCATTGTATCCATGAATCGAAGCATGCGGTCCATGACCTCCTGAAATCCCGATGTTGTCATGAAATCAACCGGGGTAGGCTTAACTGCAGGCACCTCTTCCCACTCCTCAATGACTAGATCCCTCGTAGGATATGCTGGTGGTGCAACTGGAATAACTCTGGGATTCCCTCGTCCCCTACCGTGGGCCAGTGCCCTCCCCCGACCTCTACCTTGGCCTCTAGCAATGGGGGGAGCAACTCATCCTGGGTCCGTAATATCGAAGGTATGAGTCCTCAACATCTGTGAGAAAATAGAAGAAGAGATTTAATATATAAACCACTGCACTATGGAAAATGAATAAGAGTAGTCTTTCCTAACACCCTATATCCTATCGAAGATAAATACAGACGTCTCTGTACCGATCTACAAGGCTCTATTAGGTTTTCCCATAACACTGTGAGACTTACGTGAACCTAGTACTCTGATACCATGTTGTCACGACTTATTTTTTCATAATAGGTCATGATGGCGTCCGACACCATTGTCAGGCCAGCCAACACAGAAGTATAAATGAGTTCTCATTTTCACCTTTACCAAAAACTAAGCATAAAAGATTTTTCAAAGACAAGGCTAAAGACAAGAGTGATATTACTGTAAAAATTATAGTTATACAACCCAAAATGAATATCTACCAACGTGTGTGCCAGAACCTGGTGTTACAAGCAACGGGCAACTAGTAGAATATACATAAAAGAATAATATAATATCCTACTATCTGAATCAGAATAGACAGAAACAAAAATACAGAGAAAGACTTCTTCGGCTGTGGATCGGCATGAAAGAGAAGCAGCTCACTGTAGAAGTCTCAAGGGTGCTCACTGATGCGCACCAGAGTAGTGTCTAGATCCACTTGCCTCAAATCCTGTACATTTAAGTACAGAAGCATAACATGAGTACATAAACAACATGTACCTAGTAAGTATCCCGCTTAATCTGGAAGAAGTAGAGACGTGAGGTTGACTTGATTCTTAGTAAAGTCAAAATAACGAAGATAATTTAAACAAGCATGTATACCTCAAGTCATAAAGCTTTCAAGTTTGAAATAGAAATTCTTCCTTTAACCTTTTATAGAGTATGTCCATTCATTTTTAAATATTTAGGCAAATATGTAATTTTAGCCACAATCAAAAGCTAATTAACTCATACACAAATAACAACCGAGGAACGTATGACTCGATCCAACAGAAAAGTAAATGTGCACTGTCCAGGGTCGAACGACTCAAACCATAGATGCATCTATTACCCCACTCATGAATCATACGTGTGATGCGGTAAAATGTAAATAATAATCACCCTTCTCGCGAATCACCCATGCGACGCATGTACACATAAAAATACACGTTCTTCCAAGTACAATTCAATTCTCTTTTAGTAATTCCAGAATAAATATCTTTGATCCTTTTAGAATTTTAGTGCCCAACTCGTTATGATCTAAGCAATTCAAAAACAAACAAGATTACAGATATTTCACATATAACATGCTTTAGGATCCTAGGCTGCCCGGACTGTCATATAGTCGCTACACACAGACTCTCATCACCTGAAACATACGTAGCCCTCGTATATAAGAAACTTGGTTATTTATTATACCTATGGGAGTATTTACCTCTTACAAGGTTAGAAAGGAGACTCAACTCGCTCCAAAGTCCACTTCCAAGTTCCAAGATAATTCGAAACCGAAAAATTTCAAACTAATCAAAGAAAGTAAGAACTAGTCAATAAAGGCTCACAACGTTGAAATCTAACTATTTAAGTGATTTTCCAACCTTTCCTATAAGCTTTCTAAATTCTGACCCTAGGCACACGTGCCTGAATTCCGAGATTTCCATAGGAAGTTGTCCTCTATCATCTAAGGATCACAAATATATGATATTTAGTTCATTACATGGCACATTACATGATTAAATCTTAGTTTTTATTAAACCCCAGGTCTAGCTATAACCCTTTGATATTACTTAATTTTTAGTGTTAAATCTACCCAGTGTTTATGTATTTGAACTAAAAGTAAGTGAGGATTACTTACCTTGCAAAATTATGTTGAAACCCCCTCTCTGTAATCACCAAAATCGCCTAAGTGTTGGATGAGAAATGATAGAAATGGCGTTGGGTTCAAATTAAATGAACCCTTCTGCCCAGCTATTTCCGCTTCTGTTGTCAAGGGGACCGCTTCTGCGGTCCCGCATCGGTGGAATTTGAACCGCTTCTGTGGTTCCAAGCAAAATGGGAAAGACCGATTCTACTGTTAATGGTTCGCAAAGTCGGGACCGCTTCTGCAGTCCCAATGCCACTTCTGCGGTTCTCCCATGCCTGAGCCCTTTTTGCTTCTTCGATCTGTCGACCGCTTCTGCCGTCCAAGAGCCGCAGAAACGGTTATGACAGAAGCAGCAGTTCTTGGTTCTTTTCAAATTCTAACTTCACTCGAACCTCGACCATTTGATACTCGGGGTTTTCGAGCCCCGCCCGAACATACCGGCAAGTCTGAAATCATAAGGCGGACCTACTCGAACCTTTGAAACACTCAAAACAACACTAAATAGAGGAATCAACCCCAAAACTAAATGGACAAGATCATTGAATCTTCAAGTTCTAAATTTCCTTCTAACATGTCAAAACAACCTTAAACTACTCGGATTGGCACCGAATTTTACGGTAAGTCTTAACTGATATTTTGGACATGTACCAAGTATAGGAACTGAACTTCGACCTGATACCTGGGAAATCAATGATTATTTATTTTATTTAATTCCTAAAAACTCTAAGTTATCACTCGGGCTAGGGACCTCGGAATTCGACTCCGGGCATACGCCCAAGTCCCATATTTTCTCGCGAACCTTCCAGGATCGTCAAATCACAAATGCGGGTCCATTCCCTAAGAAGGTTTACCCAAGTCAAACTTGGCCTTTTTAGAAAAACTTAAAGAAGAAAATGGGCATATTCTTGCTCAAAACTCTTCTAACTTCCGAATCACCTGTCCCTATAAGTCATAAATTAATTAAAGCAAGTGCGAGAACTTTTAGTTAAGGGAACGGAGTTCTAAAATACAAAACAACCAGTCAGGTCATTACAAAAATATATTAAACCAAATTCCAGCCATGGAATGAATAGATCAACAAAAATGTAGATAAGTTGATGGGGAACTTCAACCAACAAGAATTAAAGCAAACCTCAACACGATTGTCCTTCTCTCTTTTAGCACCGGAGCATAGTGAAAACAAAACTCACGCCTAGATAAATTACTTAAGCACTCTACACGTGAATGTAGTTAAAGCAGCAGATTGTCGTATGTACAATCACAAACTCAAAGTATGCAGACTTACTTGGAGGGGACTTTAATAGTCATATTGGGGCTGATGCTGGTGGTTATGGTGAGGTGCACAGTGGCTTCAGTTTTGGGGTTAGGAACGGAGGAGGCACGTCACTGCTTGATTTCGCCAGGGCTTCCGAGCTTCTGATCGCGAACTCGACATTTCAGAAGGGGGAGGAGCATTTGGTCACCTTCAAGAGTTCGCCGGCGAGGACTCAGATTGATTACCTCCTCCTCAGAAGGAGTGATAGGGGTATGTGCAAGGACTGCAAGGTTATTCCGGGAGAGTCCCTTTCGACTCTTCATAGACTCCTAGTAATGGATGTCGGTCTGTGGGTGAAGAGGAAGAGGAGGGGTGCTCGGGGACAACCGCATATTAGATGGGGTGTTTTGACTAAGGAGAAAGCACATGAGTTGGAGAGGAGGTTAGCTGAGGACGGAGCTTGGAGAAGTTCTGGGGAAGCGGACGCTATGTGGTCAGAGACGGCAAACTTGGTTAGGGAGGTAGCACGGGATGTGCTCGGGGTAGGCAAGGGCTATTCAGGCAGAAATCAGGGCGACTGGTGGTGGAATTATGTAGTCGAAGGAAAAGTAGAGGTGAAGCAAAGCTGGCGGTTACGGAAGCTAAAAACGCGGCGTTTGGTCGCATGTACGAGGAATTAGGGGAGAAAGACGGAGACAGGAAGTTATTCCGGTTAGCTAAAGCAATGAAAAGGAAGGCGCGTGATCTTGACCAAGTTAGGTGCATCAAGGGCGAGGATGGTAGAGTTCTGATGGGGGAGTCTCAAGTCAAGCAGATGTGGCAGGCGTGCTTTCAAGACTTACTTAACAAGGAGGGGGATCGTAACTAGAGCTAGTGGAGTTGGGGCATTCAGAGCAACATAGAGACCGTGGGTACTGCAGGTGCATTAGCGCGGAGAAGGTCATGGGGGCTTTGCGTAGGATGAGTAGGGGTAGAGCGACCGGGCCTGACGAGATCCCGGTGGAGTTCTGGAAAATGCATGGATAGGCCAGGTGTGGAGTGGCTCTCCAGGTTGTTCAATGTGATCTTCAGGACCAAAAGGATGCCTGAGGAGTGGAGGTGGAGTACAGTGGTGCCCTTGTACAAGAACAAAGGGGACATCCAGTGCTGCAACAACTATAGGGGTATCAAATTAATAAGTCACACCATGAAGGTCTGGGAGCGGGTGATCGAGGCGAGGGTAAGGGAGATGACATCTATATCTGTGAAACTGCCGGTCCCTCCACAACAGAAGCTATCCACCTTGTCAGGAGGCTAGTGGAGCAGTTCAGGGATAAGAAGAAGGACCTGCATATGGTGCTTATCGACTTGGAGAAGGCGTATGACAAGGTCCTAAGGGAGGTGCTATGGAGGTGCTTGGAGGCGAAGAGCGTGCCGGAAGCCTACATCAGAGTAATCAAGGACATGTACGATGGAGCTAAGACTAGGGTTAGGACGACGGGTGGCGACTCAGACAATTTTCCAGTGGTTATGGGGCTTCATCAATGATCGGCGCTTAGCCCTCTCTTGTTTGCCTTGGTAATTGTTGCTCTAACCCCACATATTCAAGGGGATGCGCCTTGGTGTATGCTATTTGCTGATGACATAGTATTCATAGACGAGACGAGGGTCGGTGTTATTGAGAGGTTAGAGGTATGGAGACAGACTCTCGAGTCTAAGGGTTTCAAAATAAGCAGATCTAAGACAGAATACTAGGAGTGCAAGTTTAGCGCCGAGCCGAGCGAAGTAGGCAGGGATGTGATGATTGGATCTCAAGCCATCGCCAAGAGGGACAGTGTCAGATATCTTGGGACGGTGATTCAGGGGGACGGAGAGATTGACGGGGACATCACTCATCGTATAGGAGCGGGTTGGTTAAAGTAGAGGCTTGCATCAGAAGTCCTGTGTGACAAGAAAGTTCCACAGAAACTCAAGGGGAAATTTTATAGAGCTGTGGTTTGACCTGCCATGTTGTATGGGGCGCTAGCCAGTGAAGAACTCTCATGTTCAGAGAATGAGGGTTGCGGAGATGACGATGCTCTGGTGGATGTGCGGGCTCACCAACTTAGATAAGATTAAGAATGAAGTTATTCGAGATAAGGTGGGGATGGCCACGGTGGATGAGAAGATGCGAGAAGCGAGCATGTGCGGAGGAGAATTCCTGATGCCCCGGTGAGAAGTTGTGAGCGGCTGGCGGTGGTCGGCGTATGGCGAGGCAGAGGGAGGCCTAGAGGTATTGGGGAGAGGTGATTAGGCATGAAATGGCTAGTATGCGGGTTTCCGAGGACATGGCCCTTGATAGGAAAGTCTGGAGGTCTAGTATTAGGGTCGTTGGATAGGGGCTCCTAAAGTTCTTCGTACTCCTCACACGGGGTTGTGTGAGGTTGGGCAGGGCTACCCATAGATGATTTGTGTATTGGATTATGTCTCCCTTATGGTAGTTATTTATGGTAGTTACTGTCTGATATTATTGCATGCTATTTTATTTATGGTTCTTATGTCTAGATAATTATTTACGATATTTCTGCTGGTGTTACTAATGCTCTTTTGTCTTTGTTTTTTGTTTTTCCTTTTTTTCACTGAGCCGAGGGTCGATTGGAAACAGCCTCTCTGCCCTTTCGGGTAGGGGTAAGGCTCGTCTACATATTACCCTCCCCAAACCTTACTGTGTGGGACATTACTGGGTAGTTGTTGTTGTTTAAAGTACGCAGACTTACTACTAAGAAGCGAATGACGATTCAATAAGCTTAACTTGATTGATTTTGTAAACCAGAAACAAACAAGCATGAAAATTCAAAGAGATATACAAATCGTTCACCGCTCAATTAATTCGACACATAAAAAATGAATTGATCAGTCCTACTTCCAATGGAAAATAAAGAATATCATGTCAATCCAAACTTCAATCAAATAGCAACACAGTAAATCAAACTTCATTTACTCGCGACCAAAACCAAGCAGATTCTAACAAGACATGATATCACCAATTCAGACAAACACAAAGCCGAACCACGCTTCAATCTAATGCTTCGAAATCAAGCAGATCTAAGGTTATATGATATTTGCATTCAAAGAACACGACAGAACACATGATGGTAAAATTTCAACCAGGATTAACACTATCCGAAAATCGCGAGACTGTTTCTGCTAGCGCCTAGATTCAATTATTAATCTCTAAAGCGTTTAAACCTAGATTCAATTATTAATCTTTAAAGCGTTTAAAAAAGTAGAATTGTAAGTCCATTTTTTATCCCTATAGCTCTTATCATACTTTGAAACAAAATCAAACTGAAGAGAGGGAGGGAAAATGAACCTGAATAGTGCAATAAAAATGATTAATTCTGGTAGTGAGATACAGGCAAGTATGGCAACAAATTTGAACGAAACAACAACTAGAACTCGAACGTAAACTGGACTGAATTTTCTCGGCACGAGCGGAACCGCAGATAATTGAAAACCAAGTCAAGAATCTAGTATCCGTTTGTTTTCTGTTTTTGGAAATCAAAAGAACAAACAAAAAACTCTAGCGTTCTTGATATGAATAAACTAAAATTAGAAGACGAAGATTGCCAAATCAGAACTAAAATCCTAGCTTTTTGCCTCTCTAATTTTCTCCGTTTTTCTCCCTTTTTTTTTTCTATCCAAAATTTCCCTATTTATAAGAACCCTATAAGCTTCCTCTTGTTCTGTAAGAAATCTCGTGTGGACCCTCCTTAAATCCGAAAAACCTTCTGCCCCGAAACGAAACTCCTCTCTTGTTCTTCTTTCTGGATGGTTCTAAGACAAATGGAAGACTAGGATTTATAGTCTTCAAATCCTACGTCTACCATTAATCCGAATTCCATCTAAGGGAAGCAAGAGCTCGTGGGCAGGGAGAAATGGAATATCTTCTATTTCCAGAGGTCGTTGTGGTCTTGATGACGTCGTGAAAGATGAGGGAAGGGGACCAGACACACATGAGCGAGGTTTTTTGGTGATCTAGCCATGGCTGAGGCGCGATTGAGGCGTCGGAGATGGGGGCGCCGTTTGGTTAGGGGTGTTTAGGTTTAGGGAAATTTAAGTTTATCCTACAACTGTTAAAGATTATAGGCCTATAGCTTACTGCACTACTTTGTATAAGATCATCTCCAAAGTCATTACTAGGAGAATGAAAATTGTGATTGGTGATTTGGTTGGGCAGGCTCAATTAGCTTTTATTGAAGGGAGAAGCATTGTTGATAACATTCTACTCAGCCATGAAATCTTCAAAGGTTATTCTAGGAAAGGAATATCTTCCAGATGTGTCTTGAAGGTGGATCTGAGGAAGGCTTATGATACTCTGGAATTGAGGTTTCTTAAACAGATCCTCATTGATCTTGGTTTTTCTGTTAAATTTGTTCACCGGATAATGTCATGTGTCACAACTGTTTCATACTCCCTAGTTTTGAATGGTGGATTAACAAAACCCTTCATTGCTAAGAGAGGTATTAGACAAGATGATCCTATGTCACCATATCTATTTGTGCTGGCTATGGAATATCTGAATAGGGGACTGGGACAGTTGCACAAGAATGGAGATTTCAATTTTCACCCAAAGTACAGAAAGCTTAATTGTACTCATATATGTTTTGCTGATGATCTATTAATGTTCTGTCAAGCTGATCTTGTATCCATTCAGATTTTAAGGAGGCTTTTCAAAAATTCTCTGAAGCATCTGTATTGCAAGCTAATGTTAGCAAAAGTGCAATATATTTGGCTGGAGTGCAGCAGAGTACTAGGGAGGAAATTCTGAAGGCATTGGGTTTTACTGAGGGCCAACTTCCATTCAAATACTTGGGCATACCTCTTGATTCCAAAAAGCTTGCTGTCTATCACTACCTACCTTTGATAGAAAAGACTACATGTTGGTAAGCTAAATTGCTCTCTTATGCAGGGAGATGTCAGCTGATCAAAGCTGTCATCTTTGGCATCCAAACATATTGGTCTCAAGTTTTCATTGTGCCAAAAAAAGTGTTGAAAGCTATTGAAACCATCTGCAGAACTTTTTTGTGGACTGGAACTGCTAATCTCTCTAAAAGAGCACTAGTTTCTTGGGAAAGAGTTTGCAGACCAATAACAGCTGGAGGACTCAACATATTAGATATGACTGTATGGAACAAAGCAGCTATTAGTAAGCACCTTTGGGATCTAACAAGAAAGAAGGACTGCCTGTGGATAAAATGGGTGCACTGTTACTATATCAAGCAGGTTGACATTGAAACAATGACCATTCCTAAGTCAGCCTCTTGGGTTGTGAGGAAAATACTGGACAGTAGGACTGTTATCATGGGTAATCAGGTGCTACAGGGGAATCTTCTTGGCAGATTGAAAGGAATCTGCAAACTGGATAATTTCCAAATTTAGCAGATGTATCTAACAATGATTCCTAGCTTCAACAAGGTTGAATGGAAGATTCTGATGATGATTGCAAATGTTCACCCTCGGCATAGATTCACTGTGTGGTTAGCTGCACAGCAAAGGTTACCAACAGTGGACAGATTGAAGAAATTTGGCATACAAGTTCCTGTAACTTGTGTGTTTTGTAATCAGAGTATAGAAACCTTTAATCATTTATTTTTTGAATGTTCAGTTACAAGGAGTTTGTGGTCCAGACTCTGTCTCTGGCAGGGGCACCACATATCTGTTGGTGATTGGGAAACAGAGTTGAAATGGATTTACAGCAAAGCAAAGAGCAGAGTGGGGCTTAATGCTATAACAACATGTGTATTTGTCAACTTATCTGGATGGAGAGGAATAGCATCAGATTTGACAGAAAAGTCTATGTGGAGAATCAGATATGCAGAGAAATTGTACTACTTATTCATATTCGAGGCAAAAATTATAGTCGATGGCATAATGGCTTGCGACAACTTAATAGTTTTCCATAGCTATAGTTTATATTAGATGTCCCTATACTGAGTTGTAATTAGTGCATATTTAGTTTCTTAGTATATATGACTGTGATGTAAATGAGTAGTAACAAATCAAAGCTACTACTAAAACCTCACCTTGTACATATTCTGATATTAATGATATATAACTGTTCAATCAAAAAAAAAATTTAAATTTATATTTGGTATAAGGAGGTAAAGGGGGCCGTTGGATTTAATGAAGTGAGTGGTTGGGATTTAATGTAAAGTGAGGCGGGTCAAGGGTGGATCCAGTGGCTAAAGGGGTTGGGTGTGGGTCAAGAGTTAAGGAAATTGGGTTGGGTTAAAAAAAGAGTTGGCTGCTCGATTTGTGCCATGTTCTTGCCCGAAATCGGGCCAAAATTGAAATCCAATTAAAACAACTACCCCAAAATCATTTTTTCTTTGAATAAAATAAGAGTATTATAAATTATTAATAAGGAACAAAAATATAAGACTAAATTAAGATAAACCACAATATAAAGTGTAAATATTTTCATATTTTCAAAGATTATACTAAAATAAAAATAAAGAAAAATATGTTAATCTCGTGGTAAAATTAAAATAATATCGCCATAAGAGTATTAATAACTTAAACATGGAATTATTTTTGTATTTTTCAATTTTGTGCCTTTAAAAATTAAATTAAAATTAATAATGAAGTAAAATCTTATAGAAATAAACCCAAATAAATATCCTAAAAATACTAGGACCATTAAAGGCAATTCTAATGCACGAGTCAAAAATTACACGTCTACACGTGGTATTATATTGTCGTTGTATATAACTTAGCAGAAATAATGTACAAAAATCGTAAATAATTTGTAGATAAATTGTATAATATATAATCAGTTGTATGAAAATTATTTTTACTATGTAATAAATCAGATACAAAATATACAAAAGACATATTATATAAATTTTTAATAAAATTGGTATGTAAGTTTTATGTTATTGCAATATTAACCAGGTGGAAATAATGTGTGAAAGTTGTAGAAAATTATAGATAAGTTGTATTCCTCTATAACGGGAGATATTGGCATATCAAGTAACGTTAGTGTTCCAGACGAACATGCATGAAAATAAAAATAAATTCTATTATGAACAGTTTGTGAAAATTTTGTAGATAATTAGTAGAAACATTAAAATTTTATATTTTCATATTAGTGTTTCAAATGATATGTAGCTTTATTGTAGAATAAATGTAGAAAATAAGTCACTTTGAATCTTATTTGACTCATTCTTACATTTAACATATTCTACAAATTCATGCCTCTTTAAATATGGTTCGGATAAGTTGTATTCCACCATAACGGGAGATGTTGGCATATCAACTAACTTTAGTGTTCTAGACAAACATGCATGAAAATAAAGATAAATTGTAGATAAGTTGTATTCCTCTATAACGGGAGATGTTGGCATATCAAGTAACTTTAATGTTCCAGATGAACATGCATGAAAATAAAGATAAATTCTATTATGAACAGATTGTAAAAATTTTGTAGATAATTTGTAGAAACATTGAAATTCTATATTTTCATATTAATTTTTCAAATGATATGTAGTTTTATTGTAGAATAAATGTAGCAAATAAGACATTGTGAGTCTTATTTGTCTCATTCCTCACATTCAACCTATTCTACAAATTCACACATTTTTAAATACAATACAATCATACTTTCTTGAATTTAAAAGTATAACAATATATATAACATAAAAAACATCTTCTCCTCTGCACAAGTTAGCTTCAAAACAGACAAAATGGAATAACAAGCTCCCACCAAAATTTTTAACCCAAAACTCAAAAATAAATAAACATGAGAATATATTTTTTCTACAATTTTTCCAATATAATGTATGTCATAACCGGCGGAGAATTCTTTAATTGTTCGGTGTCGGCATCTTTTCCTACTTCTAACTGTTCTCCTAACCGGGCAAGATAATCGGCTGACTTTATCTCCCTTCCATTTATATAATCTAATGCTCATCAGTGTCGGGACAGCGCCAAAAAATGAATAGATAGGTGGTTCAGTATAGTTTTAAGTAAATATAAAAAAAAGGTCTTATTCTTCTTCTTATTCTTAGTGTTTCAATCCGAAATTCAACCAAAACCAAGTTTAATCTTCACCAAAACCCCTAAAAATTGAGATATAAACTCCAAATTATATTCCTAATTATTTGCAACAACACCCAATCCAAACAAATAGTAAATTTAAAAATCTAAATTTGAATTCAAAGCTTAAAAGCTTTTTAACATATGCCAATGGTAGAATTGTTGTTCTCTTTTCCTTTCCTCTTATATTTGAAAAATTTAGGATTGAGAGATACAGAAAGACGTAGAGGAATTCTCAATTCTTTGCAACAACATCCAATCCAAACAAAAAATATCTTTTGAAAACCAAAATTCAAATTAAACTTCAAAGCTTTTTGATGGTTGTCAATGGTAGAGGGGTACCATATTTTCGCTGGTCTTAGAAGAGAAAATTGTGGGTGATTGAAGAGAAAATCATGGGGATTTGGAGAGAGAAACTTGGGGGAGTGGGAATATACAGTTGAGTAAAATTATGAGACTAATTAGTATCATTAAAATCCTAAAATGGTACATAAATGGTAATTAGGTATATAAAAGGCTATTATATTAAAATTTAAGTATGGAGGGTAATATAGTTTATAATATGGCAGTCGGCGGAAACTAATTGCATTTACTAACCAAAAAGTATATATTATATGTACATTTTTCGTATATAATACACATATATACCAAAAACATATACATTTTGTCGGCCATATATTTAGGATTAACTAAAATATACATTTCTCTTTTTATTTTGGGAAAGATCGTAAATAACCCCAAATTCGAGTCTGACTTTTCAATAATATATCCAATCTTTCCTTTACACCTCTTGGATTTTTTAAAATGGAATAGTTACAACCATGGGTTGATAACGTGTATATCACCATTTTTCAGTAAATGTGGATATCATGCCTCATTGTGTAATGTGTGACATCACTTCAAAATAGTTTAGGGGTGATCGGTGTTAGTATCAGTATTAAAAAAAAATGAAACAAAACCAGAAATCAAAGAAAGAAATCGAATGAAATGAATAACGTTTCGAGCCCAATAAAAAATTGTGATGATCCGGTGAGTTACCGCTCAGTTTTTCCCGTTTTATGCTTTTATATGTTTCAATATATGTGTTTGGAGAATTTGAAGTAATTCGAACTGAGTCCAGTTAGAAATGAGACGATTAGTCTCTTTATGAGAATGTTAGTTTGGAAAAGTCCACCGAATATTGACTTACGAGTTAGAGAGCTCAGAATGAATTTCTGATGATTCGGTTAGCTTCGGGGGATGATTTTAGACTTAGGAGAGCAATCAGAAGAAATTTTGGAGACCCGACGTAGAATTAGGCTTGAATTGGCTAAGTTTGAATTTTGGTAAAATACGGTTGATAGGCGGAACTTTGATCCGAGGATCGGAATGGAATTCCGAGAGCTTCAGTAGCTTCGTTAGGTGATTTTGGATATGTGTGCAAAATTTTAGGTCATTTAGACATCGTTTGGTCGGGTTTTTGATCAAATACAAGTTTCAGAAGTTTTAGTTTAACTTAGGCCTGAATCCGTCGTAAATTGATGATTCTTGTGTTGTTGGGTGTGTTTTTTTATGATTGGAACATGTTTGCATGATGTTTTAGGATGGGTTGACACTTTTGGTTGAGATCCTGGGGGCCTCGGATGTGTTTCGGATGGTCAACCGGGCCATTTTGTGCCTTATAGGATAGCATAAATTGCAGGTCTGTTGCAGACATTTTTGTTCATTGCGATCACATAAGAGCAATTGTGATCGCGTAGAGCTTTCTGAGGGCAAGGCATTTTGGTTCAATGCGATCGCAAGGGTGCAGTTGCGATCGCATAAGAGGATTTGAGGGCCCATGAGTTTTGTGCATTGCGTTCGCATCAGTGTGAGTATGTTCACATAGGTCTGGTCACTGAAGCTATGCGATCGCAGTGAGAGGGTCGTGTTTGCATAGTCATTTTTGAGGTCTGGGAATTTTGTGCTATGCGATCGCAGGGGCTTGGATGCGATCGTATAGGATAATAACTGGGCAGACAGAATGGTTTTAAGTGTTATTTCATCCGCGACCTATCTCATTTTTTCCTTCATTTTTGCACCACCTTGAGAGCTTGTTAGTAGATTATAAAGGGGATTTGATGGGAAATTATTGGAGGTAAGCCTCGAGGCTTAGAAACGCCATTTAATTGAAGATTCATCCTTTGATTCACTAAAATTTGGGTAAAATTGAAGAAACTAGGACTTGGTTTCTGGAATGTAAATTTGGGATTTGATGGCCCATTAGAGCTCCGAATTTTGTAAATTTTATATGTATGGACTCGTGGTATCTTTCATAACTTTTGGAGAAGTAGGCCCGGGGCTCAGATTTTGCCAGCTTCGTATTTTTGGGTATTTTTCGAGTTCTTTCAATTGGGTTAAACCCCATTAGCTTGTTATAACATTTTCCTTGTGGTTTTGGTCAGATTCTACACTCGAGGAGGTCGATTTGCGAGGAAATCGCAAGGCGAGCTAGAATTTTGGTCGGTTCTAGGTGAGTAATGATTATAAATGATATACTGAGGGATTGAAACTACGTATTTGCACTATGCGGTGCTATGTTAAGAGAAAACACGTGCCGTGTGATGAGTGTGGTGATGTTACTACTGGGGATTCGGACTTGGTCTATCCCGATTGATGACTTACTGTACTTTTTGACGGAGTTTGAGCTTATATCTGTATAATTTGGGCTAGTTGCCATGTTTGGGGCCTTATGCCGATCTGTAGAACCCTTAGGGAGCATGTTGAACTGATTGACCTCACTTCACCTATTGAACTCATACTCTCAATCCTGTCCTCAATTGTGAATAATGAAATGAACCGGACTTAGTAATTTGCACCCTAAATGAGAACTACCTAGGGTGGAATACCCTATCTTAGCTGAGTGGGCCCCAGAGGCCAAGTCTATATAGACTCTGAGGGGTCAAGGACCCACCCCATAGTCAGGGTATTTGATATATACCGGATCGGGCTGCACGACGCAGCAGTATATACATACACATGTATTGGATCAGACTGCATGCCGCAGTAGTATATATTATATGAATCGGACTGCACGCCGCAGTGATATATTATATGGATCAGACTGCACGCCGCAGTGATATATTATATGGATCAGATTGCACGTCGCAGTATTATAGGGCTTGGGCTGAAGGAGCCCCTCCGGATTCTGCACACACCCCTAGTGAGCGCAGTCGACTATATCTATTGGATGGGGTTGCGCGCTGCAATATTTTATATATTATATTGGATCGGGCTACGCGCCGCAGTATTATATATTATATTGGACCGGGCTGCGTGCCATAGCAGTGTTAGTAAATTGTCGGACAGATAGAGGAGTCTTATCAGTTTCTTTTTCCCTGATTAGCACATATTTTCTGCCTTCATTGCTGATTGTAGAACTGTGTATTGTTCTTACCGGATTTCTTATCTTTAGTTGTTATTTATTGCTATTACTCACTGAGTTGGAGTACTCACTCTACTCCCTGCACCCTGTGTGCATATACAAGGATCCCAGAGGCTTAGCTATGATTATTTGCTGATGTCCAATTTAGTACCGGAGTTATCGAGGTAGCTGTCGGCGTCCGTAGGACCCGATTACTCCTCTTATTGATCTTTTACTTCCGCATCTAGATTCCCTTTGTATAGGATATTGATTATTTGTATCTAGAGGCTCTGACCTGCGATGTTGGATCTTTTGGGCTATTATTACTTTTGTTATGGTTCTGCACTATTCCTATTAATATCAAAATGGAGAATTTTATGTTTAACTTGGTATGTTAGGTTAATGATTTGGCCAAAAATGTTCAAATGGTCGGGCTTACCTAACATGGTGTTGGGCGCCATCACGACCGGGTTTGTGTCGTGACAAGTTGGTATCAGAGCATAGGTCACCAGGCCTCCCTAGTCATGAGCCGGTTTAGTAGAGTCTCACGGATATGTATGGAGACGTCTGTACCTATCCTCGAGAGGCTACAAAACCTTTAGGAAAAACATCATATTCTTGAAATTCTTGTCGTGCGACTTTGTTGATCCGAGAACTAAACTTATGTATTCTATTCTCTCGCAGATGGCGAGAATACATGCTACCGGACGTGGTGGACAACCACCATTGCCACCCACTAGAGACTGAGGACGCAGCCGTGGTTGAGGCAGAGCAGCAGGGGCAGCTCCAGTTGACCTACCGGTTGCCCCCACTCAGGATCAACCTCAAGCAGTAGAGGTTCCAGCAGTACCTGCTCAGACACCAGTGGTACCTATTGTGTTTCCGGGTCTTCAAGAGGCCCGACCCTGGCTCAGATATTATCGTTTGCACTGGCCTGGCTCAGGCAGTCTTGGCCACCACTGCCGCAGCTACATCTCAGACCGGGGGTGGTCATTAGACCCTCGCAGCTCGTACTCCTGAGTAGGGTGTGTAGGGTTTACAGAAACTGGAGGCACCACTAGTTCAGCCAGTTGCCCCTGTTGAGCTAGTTGTTCCGGTTCAGGGAGATGGGGTGCTAGTGATGCCAGATGACAAGCAGCGTCGTCTTGAGAGGTTCTGCAGGCTTTCACCTCCTACTTTCAGCGGTATTACGGGCGAGGATGCCCATGGGTTTCTCGACAAGTGTCGATGCATGCTTCAGATAGCATGGATGTTTTACCACTTTTCAATTCTCAGGAGCAGCCTTTACATGGTGGGAGTCATATGAGCGGCTTAGGTCGGCATGTGCATCACCGCCGTCTTGGCAGGAGTTCTCCACTATCTTTCTGGAGAAGTGGGTACCACGGTCGCAGGGGGAGGAGTTGCGCAGGGAGTTTGGTGGCTTCGTCAGGGGGATATGTCTGTGAGACAGTATGAGGTTAGATTCTCAGAGTTAGCTCGTTATGCTCCGTGGATGGTTCTGACTGATTAGGAGAGGATCAGATGATTTGTGGACAGATTCATTTATCCCATCCGTATTCTAATGACTCGGGAGAGGGTCTTGAGCCATACATTTGAAGAGGCAGTGGATATAGCTCATGATATTCAGATGGCTCGCCGTCAGGAGAGAGAGGAGAGGGAGGCCAAGTGGCCTCGACGAACAGGTAGCTCTAGTGGTGCTCCGTCTAGGGGCCAATTTCAGTAGAGCAGTGGTCGTTCTTTCACGCCTCCACAGCCAGCTCGCTTAGAGTATCGTGGTTCATCTTCTGGTTGGGGTTATCAAGGCTCTCAGCAGAGTCAGCCATATCTGAGTGCCGTTCCAGTTCAGAGTTCGTCTCATGCCCCATTTATTCAGGGTTCATCCCGGCCAAGTTCTTCAGTTAGCCACTTTAGTGCGAGAGGTTCCCTTTAGTCCCAGCCCCCAGCGCCAGGGAGTTTCTATGAGTGTGGCGAGTTTAGGCATATGCAGAGGGAGTCCCCGCCGTGCATCCAGTTATTCTCAGCAGAGGGGCCAGCCCTCATCTTCTGGCCCAGTGTCTTCAGCGCCCGCCCTGCCAGCTAGGGGTGAGGGTCAAGCAGCTAGGGGTCCCCCCAAAGGGGGAGACTGATATGGTGGTAGTCAGGCTCATTTCTACGCTTTTCAAGGCAGGTTAGATGTTGTTGCTTCGGATGCTGTTAACACATGTATTATTTCAGTCTTCCACAGGGATGCCTCAACCTTATTTGATCCCGGATCCACTTATTCCTAGTATCTTCTTACTTTTCTCATCATTTGGGTACTACCCGAGGGTGTCTTGCGTTACCTGTGCTCGTATCTACCCTGGTGGGCGATACTATTATTGTGGACCACGTTTATCGCTCATGTCTTATTACTATTGGGGGTGTGGAGACCCGAGCTGACTTGCTGCTATTGATCATGGTAGATTTTAATGTTATTCTGGATATGGATTGGCTATCACCATGCCATGCTATTCTGAACTGTCACGCCAAGACACTCAATTTGGCTATGTCGGGTATTCCATTGATCGAGTAGCACAGTACGACTGATTATGTACCCAGCAGGGTAATTTCCTTCTAGAAGACCCAGCGGATGGTTGGGAAATGATGTTTATCATATCTAGCATTTGTGAGGGATGTTGGAGCTAGGGCTCCTAGTCTTATTTCGATTCCCGTGGTGAGGGAATTTCCTTCTGTGTTTCCAGCAGACCTGCCGGGCATGCCGCCGGACAGGGATATTGACTTTGGTATTGATTTGGTGCGGGGCACTAAGCCCATTTCGATTCCTCCCTATTGTATGGCACCATCAGAGCTAAAAGAGTTGAAGGAGCAGCTTCAAGAACTTCTAGATAAGGGGTTTATTCGCCCGAGTGTGTCGCCATGGGGTGCGCCAATATTATTTGTAAAGAAGAATGATGACACAATGAGAATATGCATTGATTACAGATAGTTGAACAAAGTGACAGTGAAGAACAAGTATCCACTACCACGTATTAAGGATTTGTTTGACCATCTTGAGGGGGCAAAGATACTCTAAGATTGATCTCTTTTCAGACTATCACCAGCTGAAGATTAGGGATTCTTATATCATGAAGACAACTTTCAGGATGAGATATGGGCATTATGAGTTATTGGTTATGTCATTTGGGCTGACTAATGCCCCAGCCGCGTTCATGCACTTGATGAACAATGTATTTCGGTCGTATCTGGATTCTTTTATGATTATGTTTATTTATGATATTCTGGTGAACTCGCGTAGCTAGGAGGAGCACGCGTAGCACTTGAGGGTGGTATTGCAGAGGTGGAGAGAGGAGAAGTTGTATGCAAAGTTCTCTAACTGTGAGTTCTTGCTCAGTTTCGTGGCTTTTCTGGGACACGTGGTGTCTAGTGACGGTATTCAGGTTGACGCAAAGAAGATTGAGGTGGTGCAGAGTTGGCCCAGGCCATCCTCAGCTACTGAGATTCGGAGTTTCCTCGGTTAGGCAGGTTATTACCGCAGGCTCATTCAGGGTTTTTCATCTATTGCTTCGCCTTTGACAAAGTTGACGCAGACAAATGCTCTATTTGCGTGGTCGGATGAGTGCGAGGAGAGCTTCCAAAAGCTCAAGTCAGCTTTGACCACAGCTCCGGTACTAGTATTTCCATCAACTTTAGGCACTTAATCGGTGTATTGTGATGCTTCGAGAGTTGGTATCGGATGTGTATTGATGCAAGAGGGTAGAGTTATTGAGTATGCTTTGCGTCAGCGAAAGACCCATGAGAAGAACTACCCTGTTCATGACTTAGAGTTGGCTGCTATAGTTCATGCTTTGAAGATTTGGATGCACTATCTATATGGCGTATCCTGTGAGGTGTTCACGGACCATCGCAGTCTTCAACACTTGTTTAAGCAGAAGGATCTCAATTTAAGACAGCCGAGTTGGGTTGAGTTATTCAAGGATTATGACATTACCATTTTGTATCATCCGGGGAAGGCCAATGTATTGGCTGATGCTTTGAGCATGAAGGCGGTTAGTATGGGTAGCTTGGCGTACATTCCAGTTGGGGAGAGACCCCTTGCAGTTGATGTTCAAGACTTGGCTAATCGGATGGTAAGGTAGATATTTTTTAGCCCAGTCGGGTGTTGGCTTGTGTGGTTTCCCAATCCTCTTTGTATGATCGCATTAGAGAGCGCTAGTATGACGACCCGCATTTGCTTGTCCTAAAGGACAGGGTCTATCATGATGATGCCACAGATGTGACTATTGGTGATGATGGTGTGTTGCGGATGCAGGGCCGAATTATTGTGCCTAATATGGACGGGCTCCGAGAGTTGATATTAGAGGAGGCCCACAACTCACAGTATTCCATTTATCCGGGTGCCGTGAAAATGTACCAGGATTTGAGACAGTATTATTGGCGGAGGAGAATCAAAAAGGATATTGTGAGATATATGGATCGGTGTCTCAATTTTCAGCAGGTCAAGTATGAACATCAAAGACCCGGTGGTGTGCTACAACAGATGGATATTCCGAAGTGGAAATGGGAGATGATTACTATGGACTTAGTGAGTCCTAGAAAAAATTTGACTGGATTTGGGTGATTCTGGATACGCTGACCAAGTGCGTGCACTTCATTCCAGCGTGTACCACATATTCTTAGGAGCGGTTAGCTGAGATTTTCATCTGAGAGATTGTGCGGTTGCATGGGGTTCCAGTTTCTGTTGTCTCAGATATGGGTACTCAGTTTACTTCCCAGTTCTAGAGAACCTTTCATCAGGAGTTGGGCACACAAGTACAGATGAGCACGACTTTTCATCCTCAGACGGACGTGCAGTCCGAGCGTACTATCCAGATATTGGAGGACATGTTGCGCGCATGCGTTAATGATTTTGGAGGTTCTTGGGCTGAGTTCTTGCCACTTGCAGAGTTTGCTTATAACAACAGCTATTAGTCCAGCATTCAGATGGCACTTATGAGGCTTTATATGGGAGACGATGTAGATCTCCGGTTGGCTGGTTTGAGCCCGACGAGGCTAGACTACTGGGGGCAGAGTTATTCAGGATGCCGTAGAGAAGGTGAAAGTGATTCAAGAGAGACTTCTTACAATTCAGTCACGTCAGAAGAGTTATGCGGACCGGAAGGTTCGAGATGTATCTTATATGGCGGGCGAGAAGGTCTTGCTGAATTTTTCGCCTATGAAAGGCATTATGAGGTTTGGGAAGAAAGGAAAGCTGAGTCCATGGTTCATTGGGCCTTTTGAGATACTTAGGAGGATTGGGGAGGTGGCCTATATGCTTGCTTTGCCACCTAGCTTGTCAGGAGTTCACCGGTGTTCCGGATTTCTATGCTCCGGAAATATGTTGGGGACCTGTCTCATGTATTAGACTTCAGCACAATCCACTTGGATGAGGACTTGACCTATGATGTGGAGCCAGTGGCTATTTTGGGTCGTCAGGTTCGAAAGTTGAGATCAAAGGACATAGCTTCGGTGAAGGTGTAGTGGAGAGGTCGGCCCGTGGAGGAGGCCACTTGAGAGACCGAGCAAGATATGCAGAGCAGATATCCTCGCTTGTTTGAGACTCCAGGTATATTTGTTGACCCGCTCGAGCACAAGCATTTGTTTTAGTTTGGGAGATGTGATGACCCGGTCGGTTGTCACATGAGTTACCGCCCCATTTTCCCAATTTTATGCTTCTATATATTTTATTATATGTGTTTGGAGAATTTGAAGTAATTCGGATTGAGTCCCGTTAGAAATGTGACAATTAGTCTCTTTATGAGAATGTTAGTTTGGAAAAGTCAACTGAATGTTCACTTATGAGTTAGAGGGCTCGAAATGAATTTATGATGATTCGGTTAGTTTCGGGGGTGATTTTAGCCTTAGGAGAGCAATGGGAATGAATTTTGGAGGCCCGATGTAGAATTAGGCTTCAACTGGCAAAGTTCGAAATTTGGTGAATTCCGGTTGATAGGCGGGATATTGATTCGAGGATCGAATTGGAATTCCGAGAGCTGCAGTAGCTTCGTTAGGTGATTTTGGATATGTGTGCAAAATTTAGGTCATTTCGACAACGTTTGGTCGGGTTTTTGATCAAATGCAAGTTTCAAAAAATTTGGTTTAACTTAGGCTTGAATCCGTCATATATTGATGATTTTTATGTTGTTGGATGTGTTTTTATGATTGGAACATGTTTGCATGATGTTTTTGGATGGGTTGTCACTTTTGGTTGAGGTCTCGGGGGCCTCGAGTGTGTTTCAGATGGTCAACCGGACCATTTTGTGCCTTAGAGGATAGCAAAAATTACAGGTTTTGTTGCAAACATTTATAGTCATTGCGATCTCATAAGAGCTATTGCGATCGCATAGATCTTTCTGAGGGCAAAGCATTTTGGTTCAATGCGATCACAGGGGTGAAGTTGCGATCGCATAAGAGGATTTGAGGGTCCAAGGGTTTTGTGCATTGCAATCGCATAAGTGTGAGTGCATTCGCATAGGTCTTGTCAGTGAAGCTATGTGATCGTAGTGAGAGGGTCGCGTTCGCATAAGTCATTTTGGAGGTCTAAGAATTTTGTGCGATGCGATCGCAGGGGCTTGGTTGCGATCGTATATGGTAATAAATTGGCAGACAGAATGGTTTTAAGTGTTATTTCATCCGCGACCTATCTCATTTTTTCCTCCATTTTTGCACCACCTTGAGAGCTTGTTGGTAGATTTTGAAGAGGATTTTGACGGGAAGTGATTGGAGGTAAGTCTCGAGGCCTAGAAATGTCATTTAATTGAAGATTCATCCTTTTATTCTTTGAAATTTGGGTAAAAATTGAAAAAACTAGGGCTTGATTTTTGAAATGTAAATTTGGGATTTGATGGTCCATTTGAGCTCTAATTTTGGTAAATTTTATATGTATGGACTCGTGACGAGAAGAGGAATCCAGTGATGTGACTTCGTAATTTTTCGAGAAGTGGGCCCGGGCTCGAGTTTTGTCAACTTCGTATTTTTGAGTGTTTTTCGAGTTCTTTCAATTGGGTTAAATCCCATTAGCTTATTATAACCTATTCCTTGTGATTTTGGTTAGATTACGCATTCGAGGAGGTCGATTTGCGAGGAAAGCGTACTGCGAGCTAGGATTTTGGCCGGTTTGAGGTGAGTGATAGTTATAAATGATATACTGAAGGTTTGAAACCCCGTATTTGCACTATGCGGTGCTATGTTGAGAGAAAACACGCGCCGTGTGATAAGCGTGGTGATGTTACTGTTGGGGATTCGGACTTGGTCAATCCCGATTAATGACTTACTGTACTATTTGACCTAGACTGAGCTTATATCTGTAAAATTTAGGCTAGTTGCTATGTTTGGGGTCTTGTGCCGATCTGTAGAACCCTTAGGGAGCATGTTGAACTAATTGACCTCACTTTCACCTATTGAACTCATACTCTCAGTCCTATCCTCAACTGTGAATCATGAAATGAACCAGACTTAGTAATTTACACCCTACGTGAGAACTACTTAGGGTCGAATACCCTGTCTTAGCTGAGTGGGCCCGAGAAGCCAAGTCTATATAGACTGAGAGGGGTCAAGGACCCCATAGTGAGGGTATTTGATATATACCAGATCGGGCAGCACGCCGCAACAGTATATACATATACATGCATTGGATCGGACTGCACGCCGCAGTAGTATATATTATATGGATCGGACTGCATGACACATTGATATATTATATGGATCGGACTGCACGCCATAGTATTATAGCTTTTGGGGTGAATGAGCCCATCCGAAGTCAGCACACACCCCAGTGAGGGAAGTCGACTATATCTATTGGATCGGGCTGCGCGCCTCAGTATTTTATATTTTATATTGGATCGGGCTGTGCGCTGCAGTATTATACATTATATTGGACCGGACTACGTGCCGCAGCAGAGTTAGTAAATTTACGGACAGATAGAGGAGTTTTATGAGTTTCTTTTTCCCTTCTTAGCACATATTTACTGCATTCATTTCTGGTTTTAGAACTGTGTAGTGTTCTTATCAGATTTCTTATATTCATTTGTTATTTATTGCTATTACTCGCTGAGTTGGAGTACTCACTCTACTCCCTGCACCCTGTGTGTAGATACAGGGATCACAAAGTCTTAGCTGTGATTATCTACTATTGTCATGTTCAGTACCGGAGTTATCGAGGTAGCTTCCGGCGTCCGCATGACCCGATTACTCCTCTTATCTATCTTATTCTTCTGCATCTAGATTCCCTTTGTATAGGATATTGATTATTTGTATCTAGAGGTTCTGACCTGCGACGCCGGATATTTTGGGCTGTTATTACTTTTGTTATGGTTCTACACTGTTCATATTAATATCAAAACGGAGAATTTTATGTTTAACTTGGTATTTTAAGTTAATGATTTGGCTGAAAATGTTCGAGTGGTCGGGCCATCACGATTGGGTTTGGGTCATGAAAAAAAATGTATTTCCTTAACGAATTTAATTCCCTCAATGTTGCCCAAGATTGTTGAATTATTTCTCCCAGAATAGAACTGAATAACTATTCTTTAATATCTACAATGAAAATTAATGCTTATACTTTTGCTTTTGAAAAATAAATGCAGAAATGCAGAAGAGAGAGGGGAGAGTATGCAAATCTCAGTGCTTAAAAATGAGACATAATCTCTGACTTTTGTTACGCCCTAAACCTGGACAGGTGTGGCTGGCACCCGGTGCCTGCACTGGCTCAAGCGAACTACTCTGTAACTCATTTATTTTTCTTCTGTAACTATCATGGGCCAACATGACCACAACTCATAATGTATAACTATAACTATAAGTAGGTCACAACTCGTAATGTATAACTACAAGTAGGAAAAACATTGTATCAATGAACCATCTTTCTTAAAATATGAATACATATGGGCCGTCAAAGCCTTTGACATACTGTACAAAATGTACCTTTGTCTATAAATCCTCTAAGATTATGTGACATCAAATGGGATAAAGTACCAGCCTACCCATATGTCTCTAGTAAAACTCTGACACAATGAGTCGTAGACTCAGTTGCACTTCGAATGAGGTGGAGTCTTTCCGATCCTTTGAAGAATTCTAACCTCGTCTACTATAAGGGCTCATCAAACAGATAATCTATAAATGCAGGCATGAATGCAGCGTCCCTAACAAAAGGATGTCAATACGAATAACGTACCGAGTATGTAAGGCGAAACTGAATCATAACAATAAGTAAATATTAATTAAAGAGATATAAAAACCGACATGAATCTTTGTATATGCATACTCATTATACTTTATATATATATATTATACTTTATATATATATATATATATATATATATATATATATATATATATATATATATATATATATATATATATATATATATATATATAATGCTTCTCTTTGAGACTATTATCCATATCGTATGATGCATAAATGCCCATCTTATCAGTGGTAACTGCCCGACCGCCCGTAGCTTGGTGGTAAATGCATGACTGTCTAACCGGTGGCAAATAATGATATATAACTGCACCGGCCATAGCATGATGGTAAATGAAGATGCATGTCTGCCCAACCGGCCGTAGCATGGTGGTAAATGAATATGCATGATTGCCTAATCGATGGTAAATAATGATACATAACTGCCCATCCGGCCGTAGCACGGTGGTACATGCATGAAGATGAATGTATCACTATATTAAAAATATTGACATTTCTGTCATATACCTCAATAGGGACTTAGGGACACACTTAGACATCGCTTTACAGTAATGAATAACATAGATATCCTTAACTGTCGAGAGTAGACTTACTTATGGAATAACGTTACGTTTACGTATCGTTACTTGTATTATGCCAAACGAAAAAAGAATTAGCCTTAACATACATGAGCTGATTCTCTTAACAATTCCTCTAACACCCGTCTTTTGTGATAACACGTAACGATGAATCGAAATAGGAACAAATATGTATGATATTCTTAAAAAAGATTGTATTGTACTCCTTTAAAATTGCAAAATCTAACGTTGATAAGATACTAAGAAATGTCGTTTGAATTTTTGTTTTGAAGAAATAACCTTATTACCGTATGAATCCTTGTATGACTTGGCTGAAGCCTTTATTCCCCATATTGTAGAGTTATCAAATCTCCTTAAGCGATTTAGGGGGATTTTTAAACCTTGACGGGTGTGGTCCCCGCATAATAGATGATTAAGCCACATAATTCCTCCAAATGTGCCACCTATTTTATGAACTCAAGAGTCATTTGATTAACATATCGTGTTGCGACGTTTGGGGCTCTTTAACTTATTCAAGATTATTATTAATTATTCACTTATCTCTTGATTAACTAGTTAATTTTTTATTAGTCAATAATTAACTAATTACCTACATAATTAAAAATTATCCCAAATTACTTAAAATATTACTCACTTTTATATATTTTATACGCCTTAATATTATGGTCATGTGGTACGTACTTTGTACAACATTAATCCATAAATACAGAATATTATAGCTTGAACCGTATTTTATCTAGAAATGTAACTTTGACCAACCTCATTTTCTTCAACTTGTTTACCCTCTCACCTTCACGACTTTACTTATCACTTGTTATAAGTATCATAAGCACTTATAACCTCAAGAATAGTCTTGTTATTGAACTTATGCCAATTATCTTATGATAAATCCAACGTAGAAAAGTACGGGATATAACAAATTTATAGCCAAACAGTCTAGGTTCAGTAGATGCGAAGGTATCTATTTATATGAGGTACCATTTCGGCAGAAGACTGGTCGCAATTTTTAAACTCAAAACGACCTCAGGAACCTTCAATTTTTTAAATTAAAATTCCGCAAAACAAATATTAGAAAAACATTGTATAATGGAAAATGGAAAATAAATTTAGTCCAAAATTATCAATCAATTCAAAGCTGGGTGATGCTGACAGTCGAGGCACCACTTCTTCTTAACTCTTTAACAGCTAGAAGATGTGCTTCTCAATATAAGCACAAAAATTTTCTTTCTTCCGATGAGGGACAAAGTACATTAGTAAAGAAAATTATTTCAAATTTTTTATTTTTATCCTAATCTTTTCCCTCAATTTCTCATTCACGTGTCTTATCTAATTAGATTAAAGAAATCAATAATAGGATCCCGCAAAAGTAAAGCGTGAAACTAAAAATTCGTTTCATGTCTGAGGGATATTATGCCCTTTCCTAGAGAAAGTGAGAACCACTTCTTCGTGTTCTATCTTTTCTAGTAGCTTATATGAAAGTAGGAAAATTCCAATTTGGGAACATCGATTTGTATTTGTAATATTACAGATTGTTCCTATTGAACCGTTTTTTCCCAGTGCTAGCATAGGTGTCCAGTATAATCTTTGCTATCCTTAATGAAGCTGTAGTTACATGCTGTCAAATAATTCTTGACAATACTACTACTGAATATAGACAACCTTTGATAAAGTCTATTCTTTCAGTTAAGTTGGCCTTTGCAATATTGCCAAGTAAGCATAACTTTAATTTTTGAAAGGATCTTAACTTTAAAGCATATTCATTTCATAAGTATGGTCTTTTGGTTCCATGAATTATAATATGCTTTTAACTTTAATTTGTGATGAGGAAGTGTAAGAGGATCTTAAACCAAATTCATTTCACAAAAAGTTACAAATTCATCCTCTAAGCTCTTCTAAACCTCTTTGTTAAGTTGCATTTACTAATTAAAAATCTTACTCCTACTTCAAGAGGATGATGAGTCACAAGGTCGTGAAAATGAAGTTCTCAAAATCACATAAAACAATTTTATTTAACTATCATGTACGATTAAACCTCTCTATAACAATATTTCCATATAATAAATACTTTATTGTAAAAGGTAAGTTTTTTCTGGAACCAATTTTCATGTTATGTTATAATATAGAGCCTGTTTGTCTTAGCTGATTTAGAGTAGCTGATAAGCATTAGGTGCTGAAAAGAATTTTTAAATGCTGAAACTGATTTAAAAAATAAGCAGTTACATGTTTGGATAAAATGCTGAAATTAATAATAAGCAGCTAAAGAACGGGGTATATGAATAGTTTGTTTTAAAAGGAAGTATTTTAGGGATAGAATAGTAAATGTTTTGGTCAAACCTAAAGTGCTTATAAGTTGAAATTTGATAAGTTAGGGGAGACCGGCTTATGACTTTTGGCTTATATGAACTTAACTTATAAGCACTTTTAATTTTTCCAAACGCGTAAATAAGCCAAAAAATATTTATATGCCAGTTTGACCAGCTTATAAACTTAGTCAAACACCCTCATAATATGTTCTCTATAACAACACTTTGCTATAACATCAAAAAATATTCGAAACAACGATGTTGTTATAGAGAAATTTGATTGTATTCAGTATTCGTAGGGCTCAAATTCAATATCTCAACTCCCTCCGTTCCAATTTAAGTGAACCTGTTTGATTGGACACGAAGTTTAAGAAAAAAATGAAGACTTTTGGAATTTATGGTCCTCAACAAGTCTAAATAGACCCAGAAAATTTGTGTGCTTATAAAATCTTCTCATTAAGGGTAAAGTTGTAAGTTAAAGTAAATTATTACCAAATTAAAAAAAGAATTCATTCTTTTTTGAACGAATAAAAAAAATAGATTCACATAAATTGAAACAGGGTGAGTAGTTAAGAGCGAGAGAATTGTATCTGTCGCACTATATTTTGTAAGGATGAACTGGAAAAAAAAATTCTTGAATAAATCAAAGTAATTGAATTTGGACACTTCTGGTCTTGATTCATGTTTTAAAACATGATTTAGTAAAAAAAATAAAAAGACAAGGGAGATAATAAGTTCCATTGAAAAATAAAACTGTGTTGTAGCCAAAATACAAACTTAAAAATCTAAGTGCATCTTTCTAGTGTTGTGACAATCTCCCACATGGGCAGCTATAATTAATAGTGGGGTGCACTGGGAAACAAATATTTTCTTGTTTTAGTACTGCATTAATAATTATTTCGTTTTGCATGCAATGAATTAGTCTGGCATAAAGGGCCCACTTAAGTTTGAAAATTAACGAGTCGGAGCGTACACTGCATGCACGTGATTCATGCACTTCTTCTTTTTCTTCTATTTTCTGTTTCTGTTTCTTTGTCGCGTTTTAGATAGAATCATCGTATTACTGTTTAAAATTTATATTTTATATTACAATATCATGATTCAACCAAAATTGATATTTCTACAATTTCATTTTATGATACTTTTTAAAAATTTTATTTTAATGTTAATATATATATATATATATATATATATATATATATATATATATATAATTTATTTTAGATCATAATTTTTTTTTAAAAAAAATTTGTTAATATCAAATTAACAATTATCATTTAAATTGTGATAGGGAGGGAATGGCTTTTTTGTTTTGGTGCAGGGAGGGAATGGCTTATCATACGTAAACAAAATTACACCATAACTATTACCGAGAAGTAAAGTAGACTGATGATAAGCAACTTCCACTTTCAATCAAGATGTTGTGAGTTCGAGTTTTCCTAAGATTAAGGTGAGAAGTTCTTGGAGGGAAGGATACCGAGTTTTTATTTGGAAACGGTAGGAATAAAGTCTATGTACATACTATCCTCCACAGATCCCACTAAATAGAATTATACTGAATTGTTGTTGTTGTTGTTATAAGATAGGAGAGATGTTATCATTTCATGGATTTTTACATACCTATATACTATTGAAAACTTTATTATGAAAAATAATTCATATTTTAATATTTACCCAATCTACACACATTTTAATTATAAAATATATACAATCTATCTTAAAAGACTTTCAATCCTTTTCTCTCTCCTCTCTCGCCTTTTCTCTCTTCCTTATAATACAAGATTGGCCTATTTCCATATTTTAAAATTCCTAAACTAGTATACATTCGGCAATCGCAGAACAAGAAGAGGATATCTTCAAATCTGTTCAACAAAAATGCATACCCGCAATAAGCAGCTATTATGCATAAAAAAGGTTGTGCTTTCCACCGATAAAAAATATAACATTGTGCTTTTCGTCATTCACATTACTAGGCATTTAAGACAATATTTGTTGAAGTTAATGGAAAAAATAAAAGTATAATATATACATAATTATATATTATACAATTTATCTAAAACTTTCATATATTATATCTACTCAATTATATACAATTACAATATCATACAAGTTAAACACATTTTTTATACACAATTTATATAATATGTCTTTTGTATATTTTGTATCTAATTTATACATAGTAAAAATAATTGGGAATACAACTAATTATATATTATACAACTAATTATATATTATACAACAAATCCACAATTATTTACAATTTTCATATATTATTTCTACTATGTTATATACAGCTACAATATCATACAACTTAAATATAATTTTTATACAATATTGTTCAACTTTCATATAATTAAATAAAAAAATAAATAACAGCATATAATTTTTCTATAATTTTACTATAATTTCGTAAGTGATGGGCTAAAACGGCCCAATGACACTCTTAACATGTGATATTGTCCGCTTTGGGCCAAGCCCACACAATTTTTCCCAAAAGGCCTCACACCATTAAGAGATCCCTATACCTTATATATAGACTCCCAATCTTTTCAGCTACCAATGTGGGACTTTGTTCGCACACCAATAGTGTTCCCCTTGAACTAAGTTTCATGTGGGCTCAGTACCACAATTCACGGGTCTTCCCCTTGAACTAAGTTTCATGTGGCCCATTACCACGATCCACAGGTCAATTTCCAAGATTCATTGTGTGACACTCACATTGTTAGAGCATTATGGCAACCGAAGCTTGTAGCTAGCTTCTTTTTGTGTGTGCACCTCCTTGAACCATCACTTTGTCATCTCCATACTCGTCTCGCCGAACATGGCTCTGACACCAGATGTTGGGCTAAGTCGACCCAATGACACTCTTAACATGGTGTGATATTGTACGTTTTAGGCGAAGCCCGCACGATTTTTCCCAAAAGGCCTCACACCATTAAGAGATCCCTATAACATATATGTAGACTCCCAATCCTTGCAGCTATCAATGTGGGACTTCGTTCGCACACCAAACAGTACGTATAACGTATGTCATGTTTTCTTTTTCTTCTTCTTCTTCTTCGACGAGTTTCAATATGAAATTTAGCCAAAATCATGTCTAACCTTCAACAAAATACCCTCAAAATTGAGATATAAACTCAAAATATATTTTTAATTATTTTCTATAATACCCTATCCAAACAAATAATAATTTTTGAAAACTCAAATTTAAATTGAAAGCTTCAAAGTTTTTTATTGGCTGTCAATGATGGAATTGTTACTCTCTTTTCCTTTCATTTGCATTACTGGAATTAGGGATTGAGAGATAAAGAGAGACGAGAGAATTTTCAATTGTTTGCAAACAATTCAAACAAATAATATTTTCTGAAAACTCAAATTTGAATTCAAAGCTTTTTAATGGTTGTCAATGGTGGAATTTTTGTTCTCTTTTCCTTTGCTTTACATTACTGGAATAAGGGATTGATACATATAGAGGTGCTTATATATATATATATATATATATATATATATATATATAGAGAGAGAGAGAGAGAGAGAGAGAGGGGGGGGGGGGAGAGAGAATAAGGATGAGAAATAATTGATTTTTAATATAAAGGGATACTCAATATATTACTAAAGTGTATATAATTGGTAAATTTATCTATATAAAGTAATTAAATTTAAATTTGATATGGTAATAAGGTTTCAATAGTATATAGGTATGTAAAAATTATATTAACTCAGAAATCTCACGCTTTGACCCTTCTGATGGCCCTTAGTGGGCTACACGAGGGGAAATCTAAAACGCGGAGTGATTATAAAAAAGAATCTTAGTGCACTTTTGTACTTAGGTAGATAAGACTTGATTAAACCATAGTTAATAGCATATTATATGTAAGATAATTAAAATCTGATCCCCTCAATTAATGTTGTACTTTTGATATCGAGATATCGATCACGTGTATCTACCACTGTTGATATATTATAATCTACCCCATCTAGTCTAGTCTAGAAAAACTGAAGAAATACAGATGGAAGTAAAGATAACGATTTTGAGAAAGTATTAACTAAGAAATTAATATTAGCAATTCTGAAGTGGTGTACGATCAAAAATCAAAGTACAAGACAGGAGGAGTTGTGCAAAAACATTTAATTCAAAGTAGGTGATATCTAATAAATGTATTTACTTTTGTTTTATATTGCATATAGAGATAAAGTTTCCGTAACATAAATAGAGCCGAATGGAAATAATTTAGTCATATTACCAATTAATTGCCCACAATTTATCAACAAGGAATGTAAATCGTAATAAAAACGAGTATTTTTGGTCAATTTTATTATTAATTATACTTTTCCTTCGTGTAATCTATTTATATAGATATACTGTATATATATGTGTGTATGAGACAGAAATATGAATGCAATAGTACCCGATATACTTATTATGACGACATCTAGTTGAATTTTGCAGTTAAAAAATAACTTTAGTTACACGTTTTACATGAATAGAGTGTACGGACTCGACGATTATATCGCCCAATGGGAAACTATGTTTGCTCTCTTAGATAAATTATATATATCATATTTAAATTATATACATTAAATGTAAAACAATAACAACCACCACTCAGCTGGGGCGTATACACCTAGATATATGCGGTGTCACGAGACATCGCTTATGAAATTTTTTAATAAATATTATATTGGTCAAAATTCGACTATTGTGATCGACCCAACTGGGACCCTGCCCAAACGAAGATGCCATGATTTGCTCCAAACCACGTACTCACAATGCTCGCTAAGTCAAAGAACAATACTAAGGAAACCATGTATTCACAGTGCCTTGACCCAAAAACATAGCAAGGACTCCATGACTATATACCTAGAAAAGGGGGCTTTTTCTCTCTTTCCTCTTCTCCGTAATCTTCTTAGCAAAAGGAAGACAAACAATCTTCCATTGATTATGTAAAATAGTCATCTCCATCAATTGGTGAGAAAAGAAATGAAGAATCTCAATATGATCGATCGCCCCTATCTCATCTTATGCATCATTTTCTGATTTGCTTGTAGATTTGGAGTTTATTATGCTTGACTAAAATTTACCTCCTCATTTCCATTAATTGATTTAATCAAAAAGTTTTCGATATCTTTTGGTCAAACAATTTAGCGCCGTCTGTAGGGATTTCTTAGTGAAATTTCCTAGTCCCTTCCATATCAAAAACCGTTAACATGATCGCCCACCAAAAAAGCGGTAAGTAAACCTCACATGCCAACCTAGATCATGATCATGCAAACGGAAGCCACAACTAGCATCCTCCCCTGCACATCGGGCAACCCAGGAACCAATGCATGGGGCCAAGGCACGAAAAATGGGGGTAAAGAGAGCTAAATACGGCTGTCGAATTCAGAAGCCATCGCCCCATCAGCCATCGAAACACCAAAAAAAATAAATGATACCAACGCTACAGATCCACCCTCATCCACCAACTCCTCGAATTGGGAAAAGGAGAATATCATGTTGGACCACCTTTTGATATTCACTCAAACAGGAATGCGAGCGCCGCGCAGGCAAACGATTGAAGAAATATCTCAATTGGAAAATGAGAAATTACTACAAAACAACTGAAAATATCGTCTACTTGACAACCCAACTCTAAAACAAACTGGGACTCACCAGAGGATATCCAACTCTCCAAAAAAAGTTGAAAATGAAGATGAGTTAATATTTTGACGAAAGTTTGAAATAACACCCTTAAGGCCAATGGCCTTCACCAAAAATAGAAAGTGTTCGACATCGATCGAATAATGACGGGTTAATATTTTGACAAAGTTCAAAATAACACCCTTAAGGCTAAGGGCCTTCGTAAAAAAGAAAAGGGTTCAACCTCGATCGAATGACGACGAGTTAATATATTGACAAAGTTCAAAATAACACCCTTAAGGCTAAGGGCCTTCGCCAAAAATAAAAAGGATTCAACCTTGATCGAACGATGACGGGTTAATATTTCGACGAAAGTTCGAAATAATATCCTTAAGGCTAAGGGCCTTTGCCAAAAAGAAAAGGGTTTGACCTCGATCGAACGACAACGGGTTAGTATTTTGACAAAGTTCGAAATAACACCCTTAAGGCCAAGGGCCTTCGCCAAAAATGAAAAGGGCTCGACCTCATCGAACGACGAGGAGTTAATATTTCAACGAAAATAACGCCCTTTATCCCAAAGGCCTTTGCAAAAAATAAAAAGAGTTCGACCTCGATCGAACAACGATGGGTTAACATTTCAATGAAAGTTTGAAATAACAACCTTAAGGCCAAGGGACTTTGCCAAAAATGAAAAAGGTTCGACCTCAATCGAATGATGACGGGTTAATACTTCGACAAAGTTTAAATTAACACCTTTAAGACTAAGGGACTTCGCCAAAAAGAAAAGGATTAGACCTCAATCGAACAATGACAGGTTTACATTTCAACGGAAGTTTGAAATAACACCCTTAAGGACAAGGGCCTTCACAAAAAAATGATAACATTTCGACCTCGATTTAACGATGACGAGATAATATTTCAAAGAAAGTTCGAAATAAAAACTATAAGGCAAGGGCCTTTGCCGAAAAGAAGAGTTCGACCTCGATCGAAGAACGACAAGTTAATATTTCGATGAAAGTTCAAAATAACATCCTTAAGGCCAAGGGCCTCCGCCAAAAATAAAAAGTGTTCAAACTCGATCAATCAACGACGTGTTAACATTTCGACGAAAGTTTGAAATAATAACCTTAAGCTAAGGGCCTTCGCTAAGGAGCACAGTTCAACCTCGAATCAAACAATCACGGATTAGTAGTTCGATGAAAGCTCGAAACATCCTCGGGGCCAAGGGACCTATTAAACAAAAAAAGGGGGGGGGGGAATAAAAATGGGACTACCACGGGATAATATTTTGATATAAACTCGAAAGTAAAATCCCCACGGCTAAGGTTGATACCAAAAAAAATGTTCGACGCCATCTGAACCATAATGGGATAGTGCTTTGAAACTAAGGGTGTCAACCGGGCCGGGTTGACCCGGGACCGGCACGGACCGGCCTGGTCAAAACTGGCCCGGACCGGACCGGTTTAGCGGGGGGGGGGCCGGGCTGGGTTAGGGGGGGGAAGGGGGTTGGGACGTAAGGCCTTACCGGGCAATTAACCCGGACCGGACCGGCCCGGAAAGAGAAATACCGGGCGAACCGGCCAACCCGGACCGGCCCGGACCGGTTATAACGGTAAAATTTTTTTTTTTTTTTTTTTTAAAAAATTTTTTTTAGCTGCTGGGGCCCACTTGCCCGTTGGCAACGGTCCAGAACCGTTGGCCAACGGGTCCTTTTGCATTTTTGGCCCTTTTTTGTTTTTTTTTTTTGTTTTTATTAAATTACATTAATAACCCTTCTAAAAATCTATAAATACCCTCCCCTCTTCTTCATTTCCTCACTCAAAATTATCTATCTCTCTCTCAATTCTCAAATTAGCAAATATCAATCACTCTCTTCTCTTCAATTTTCAAGAATTCATATTCTACTTTCATAATTTTATTGTCTTTATTTTCCCGAATTTAATTTATCGTAATTTCTTATTTGGAAATCGGCATTCGAAGCTTGATTCTTGAAGTTCAAGTGTTCAACATTCTTGAAGTTCAACTGTTCAAGTGCTCAATTTATTGTCGAATTCGGTGCACTCTCTCTAACTCTTTCTCTTATTTAATATTTTAATTGCATATTTGATTTTAGCTTATATATTAAATTTTCCAATATGTTGAATGCTGCTAAAAGAGCGTGTAGAAAAGTTACTGGTAGGAGTGGAAGTGGTAGTGGAAGTAGTAAAAAAAGTCCTGTAGCTTCTGGTAGTAATAGTAATAATGAACCAATAACACATGTTTCTGAATCATCGCCTAATTTGCAAGATGTAATTATTGATTATGAACAATTACACCAAGATTTCGGAATAGAAGATAACGAAATTGGAATAGAAGATGAGATACCACCTACACCTACTAGTGCAAATGTTGGTAGTATTGGAGTTGGAGTTGCTAGTGCAACAAGGGGTAGAAGACCACCAGTCGCTCCAACTTCTAAATCTAATCGTAGAAAAAGAAGTCCTGTTTGGAAATTTTTTGATGAGATAGAAGATAGTGATTCAACTGCTGCAAATCCCACTATACAATGTAGCACTTCTAATGTAGTCGGAGATGATGATGAAGGCTTTGATAGTTTTAATATTTTTTCAACTTTTTCTAACACTCAAAGTAGTAGTAGGAATATAGATGAACTGCAATTTTACTTGCAGAAGCAAAAGGAGCCTCACAGCAAGGAATTTTCACCGTTAGGCTGGTGGCAGGAAAATTCAAAGCAATTTCCCGTTCTTTACGCTATGGCGCGGGATGTCCTGAATGTCCCAATTTCCACTGTTGCATCCGAGAGTGCATTTAGCCAAGCAAGACAACAACTTGGAGACACGCGGCACTCATTGGGAAGCAATGCTTTGGAAGTCTTAGTGTGTCTAAGAGATTGGATAAGATCTGAACGAAGAAATCAAGGAAAGGAAGATCTTGATAGCCCGGAAGACGAAGAACTTGGAGATATATTAACGCACGGAAACCCATCCGAATTTAACACTCCAGAAGAAGGTCCAGAGGTTCATATTAATATGGAAGAACTTGCTATTGCAATGCAAGCCATTTGATGTAAATTGTAAACTAATTATGATACATTTTAGTTTTGAAATTTTGAATTTAAGAAATAAAGTAGCACTTGCAATAAGTGCAATTTTTTCCCCATCTTTTGTTGTGTTCATTCAATTATTACAAAGTATTAATATAACTTAATATTTATACTATACGTAATTCAAAAAAAAAAAAAAAAGATTAACCCGGCCCGGACCGGCTCAACCCAGCCCAATTGCAACCCGCCCCCAATTGAACCCGGACCGGACCGGCCCAGACCCGGACGGGTCATAAAATTTGGACCCGGACCCGGCCCGGCCCACCCACTGGTCACCTATATTTGAAACACTCAAAAATATCACCCGACAGCTAATGCCACCATCGAAATCCTACTCAATCGGTGTGGCGTTAAATTCCCTACGAATCGGGAATTCACCACACATAGATCTACTTCTTTGCACCATAGTTATGAACAACTAAACATGAAAAGAAATACATGAGACGTGCAATAATTAAAAAATTCCTCTTTATATGAAGCTACTGCGCAAACAGTCACAAATTACATACGGCCAACAAGCAGAATCCAAGAAAACGTAATAAGCAACCAATTAAAAAAAAGAAAAGGAAAAAAGAGAGCAATTCTTTTCACTCGACGCCAGCACCTCCACGCTCTTTACCACAATCTCTAGGGAGTCCTCCTTCATCATGACCACCCTCACTGGCTTCCAGTATCGCATGCTCATATCTACAGTTAACACGAGCCTTCCGAGCCTTCGCCCGTGCTCCTTCATATGTAGCCTCGGGAACACTTCCCGCCTCCCACAAACTCTTATTGATATCATGCTGGGCTACAGCATAAACCCAATGCTCATGCAAATGACGGGGAACAATAGCAGAAGAAGATTCGACGTGAGCAAACAATTGCTCTTTTTTGGCTTCAAGAGTAGTGACCCAGTCCCCTAAGATCGACGCCTCCCAGTCTATCTTACCAATACATTCCTCAAGCCTCGCCTCCTTTTGCGTGGCCATCACCCTCTCCGATTCCTGCTCAGATTAGAGGACGCGGATGGTGTTCTCTAGATCCGTCGCCCTCGCCAAAGCTGATGACCCGGCACTCTTGATGTTTTCCAACCCAGCTACCTTTCTCTCCTACTCAGCCAATTTTCCCATCCACTCCGCGCTTATTGCCTCAATCTTGATAAGATTTTGATCCATCTCAGATTGCATCGAACTTATCTTTCCTTGAAGATATTCACACTCTGCAGCAACCCCTTTGCCCAACTCAAGCTTTCATCATTTGCACAAAGTTGCTCCTCGAGTACGCTACTCCTGCGAATAGCCTGCATTAACTGATGATCATTTTTTTCCAACTCCTCGCCGAGGGATCGATCACCAGGGTTCGCCTTCAGCTGCTTGTGCATCTCAAGACACTTATTGCGATATCGTCGATATTTCTCCAGCATCGCCAAGAAAATATTGGCCTGAATGTCGGACCTACGAGCGCTCTCAATATCTCCCTTGTACGCCAAATAATGAAAAGACAGTCTAAGGCCAGATCGTCCAGAAAAATAAAAGGAACGTGAAAGAAAAGTGAAATGTACCCTCAAGACCGTAGCGACCACTTCATGCATCAAGTAAATATTAGGAACGGTTCGAAGACTCTCGCTCTTGGCAGCAGAACATAAGAGGCCAAACTGCGGCACCAGGTCCCCCGTATCTCCCAGAAGGTTCATGTTTGATGAGATCTCAAGAATATGGGTCGGGCCTCCTATATGAACCACCCAATGGGTAAGACTCTTTCAAATATACTGACATCATCATGACCAAGATCAGACTTTAGATTCGTAGTCATTGACCATGATACCCTTTCCCATTTCTAAGGCCGAGGAGGAAGCACGATCAGGCACTAAGGAAGATGGCCCATCCACAACAGTAGCAGCGGCCTCAGAAGTCTGACCACCCATCACGGAAGGTTTCTAATCAATCATAGCGGCATGGATCTCTTTCGATGGGGCAGACACAACGACTGGATTTGTCCCTACAGGCGCAGTGGCATCAATTCTTGCCTCATACCCCGTCAAGGGAAGGTCTTCCTCAAGATGTATCACATCTGAAGGAGCCATTTCAAACTCCACTCGCTGCCTCTTTTATTGCCCATCTCCTTCTTCAGCATGGGAAGATTCCCCCCACTGGGTAGGTAACAGGGGTCGAAATATTAGTTAGAGGGGTAGCCTCTGTACATACGGCCACAACCGTAGATTCAACTGATGTGGCCTTTGAAGAAGGTCGGGCCGTAGATAGTGAGGTACGACGAGCGGACAATGTAGGTTGACAAAAACTTAGTGGAGGAGCCCTCACTCTCCGCACTCTCCCTGACATCGACAAACATCACATAAGAAACAAAGTAAAGAAGGGCAAGGGGAAGAATAGCAAACAAAAATGATTTTACTCACTTGTGAAGGGCTTGCGTCCATATTTCTCGTAAAAGGACGACCATGTACGAACCCCCTCCATATGAGGAAGGATGGCGCTCACCCACTCATGGATACTGTCAACAGGTGCAGGGGGTAGTTTCGCGGTTGTAAAAACAAAAGAACAAATTTCAAGTACTGCCCAAAGGGAAGTGGTCGAGCATCATTCTGACCAAAAGTATGGAAACTTATGGCCAATTCTCAGGGAACCCTGTAGGATCCTCCATGAGGTGCACAGTCCGCACGTAAAAGTAATTCTCATAGAAACGATGATTGGCTTTGTCATCCATCTTCACGACAAGACTCTTTGTCCCTCAGTGGCACATATGAATCATTTCCCCACTAATAACTGGAGGAGCAAAGATATTGAGCATGTGCATCAAAGTGATCCCCCAGCCTGCAAGCTCCGCAAACTTGAGCAGCATGAGGAACATTTTATAAGGGTACGATGTAAGTTGAGACGGGCATACCTCGTAAAAATGGCAAAAATCTACCACCAAGAGAGGGAGAGGGAGCATGTACCCAACAATAAATGGGTAGGTGTATAACGCTTAGTACCTTGGGCGGTCAAAATGGAATGTGTCGTCCCCCACCGCCGGCAACATTTTGACGATGTGAGTGATTCCCCACCTGGCCTTCAATTCTGTGATCCCCTCCGCATTTATTATAGAAGGAGCAGGTTCCGGATCTTCCCCGACAGGTCTGTGGAAATCATTCGATGGTCTCCCAAGGCGGGGCAAGATCTCAGCCGCCGTCCGAACCTCCTCATCCTCCACCCCTTCTACTCCTCCAGGGAAAAGAACATCGCTTTCCGGCACCAAAGTGTTAGCAGGTTGGTCAGCACGAGAAGAATCACCAACCATTTGTATCGATTTAACTAAACAAAGAGATATAGGAAAGACGAAGAGACTAGAAAAAAGTTCCTAGGTAACCTGAGAAGTAAAAAATTTGAAGTATCAGGAGAAAAGAAGACTCACAATTTTCTTTCAAGTAAAGGCAGAGAAGTGTGTCAATCGAATGGTACCTTCCTTCTATTATATATATATATGAAACAGAAATTCTCCAAGCGCAAAATCCAAGAGTCGCCAATCGAAGGTGATAGGGCACGAATGATTCAATCCCCTAGGAGCGTGTGTCATAATGGTGGTAATCACGAATGACATTTCAAGTTTAACGATGCTTCGATTCCGAAATGACCGCAATGGTCCAAGTTCATCTCAAGAGCGTCGTTGCATCACTTGAATCTAAATATCATACCAAAGGGGTAGATAGTCGTATTTCTCTTAGATGAGCAAAAATCATAATCCGTCTACCGGTCCCGACAAGAGATGACCCCGACAGACGGAGGGACTAACTGTGTTGGTCAAAATCTGACCGTTGTGGCTGACCCAACTTGGACCCCGTCCAAACGGCAGGATAAGGAAAGACGCCATGATTTTCTCCAAACCACGTACTCACAGTGCTCGCTAAGTCGAAGAACAATACTCAGGGAATGACAAAAACGGACGTGGTATGAAGGTGCCTTAACCCAAAAACATAGCACGGACTCCATGACTATATATAAGGAGGGAACCTCTCAAGAAATAAAGGGGGCTTTTTCTCTCTTTCCGCTTCCTCTGTAATCTTCTTAGCAAAGGAAGACAAAACAATCTTCCATTATTATGTAAACTAGTCATCTCCATCAATTGGTGAGAGAAGAAGTGAAAAACCTCAATATGATCGATCGGCCCCCTATCTCATCTTATGCATCATTTTCTAATTTGCTTTAAGATCTGGAGTTTATTATGCTTGACTAAGATTTACCTCCTCATTTTCATTAGTTGATTTAATCAAAAAGGTTTCGATATCTTTTGGCCAAACAGATATATACAAGAAAATAAAAATATTGGAGATAAGTATAGAAAATGACACCGCTTATCATTATAATAATTTACTCATTTGCTCATTTCTTTAAATTGACACTCTTTATAATTTTTTTTTGCATATGCCACTACCGCCCAATGAAATTACACAAATGAAGTCTGAGGACGGTAGGATGAACACAATTAATTATACCATAAAAGGGCAGAAGACTGTTTCCGATGTACTCTTGGGTAAAAAATATAGATTAATAATATAAAGAACTTTTTATATTATCAACAAATTTTATCATGTGATGAAAAGTTAGTTATTATTTTAATAAATTATCAATTAATATTTATAAAAAGATTCATGTGTACCTTTTTTTTTTAGGAAACAGAAACAAATACAAAAATAAACTAACAACAGAAATCTTTGATAGTGAAACAAATTTAAACTAAAATGACAGAACAACAACAAATTAAACAAACTAGTGATTTTAAACACTGGCTGCCGCAATTTCATAACACAGCTAACTGACACTAGGGTTCTTGGCCGAAACTCGTTAAATCCTACCACGTTCATATATCATCAATCCAACCAACATCAACCTTACAACCATTAACCCGAAACCACCAACAGTCATCGGAGCAGCAGACTTCTCGGAAGAATGCACGGCGGCGATGGCTGACGGTGGAGGAGGTGGAAGAGAGTGAACTACAACAGAAACCTTCATACCATCAGAGCAACCGCCATTGCCACAGATGAAATAATACCTCTCTTGGTCTTGTTCAGCGGAATGAAATCTCTTCCACTGCTCCAATTTCCAAATGCACCCTCAATTAAGCAGTTATCATATCCAGCCTTGTTCACTTCTAACACATTATGTTGTGTCTTTTTATACGTAGAATGCTTGGTTGCTACTCCAGAGAGTATAGTTGATGCCAGGATTCCAACCTTTGCTCGCTCCGACGATGTGGTCAGTGACGGATACGGTGGTGGCAACGGCGGCGAGGAGGAAGAAGAGTACTATAACTAAACTGATTTTTTAATATTAATAATGTGCAAAACTTAAATTATATTATATTGAGAGAATCCAATAATCCAATAGTAACTCTATAGTAAAAGTCAAATCTACTGTTCTGGTGGATGTACTATATAAGGGGACATCTAATCTCAATTATTGATTAGATGTTTAATAACCTGAATAATGTGAAGGGACATTAAAAATTATATCACCCAACTTTAAGTAGGCCATTAAGTAGGCCATAAAGAGTTGCCAGTATATTGAGAGGGGGACTAAAATTATTAAAGTAAGATGTAAAAGAGATTGCTCAAAAGTTACGGTCCTATTATTTTGGCCGGTTTAGGATTTATTATAAATAAATATAGTTAGTTAATTAACCGTGCCCTTCTCAAACAGACACGGTGAAGATGTTACTACCCAAATTTTTCCTCCCTGAACTGTCATGACGTCATCTAGTCTATACGATTAGGTAAGCCTAATATTAGCAAAAAATAAAATGAAAACATAAACGTTAACAACTAACAGGAAATTTTAAATAAGAAATTAAGATGCCGCTCGGCATATACAATGATCACTCTCGAAATGCACATAGACTCTCTCAAAACTCGAACATCGTAAGTTCCAAACTACAAAAAGAAAACAATATTTCTATACTCTAGAGACTAACAAAAGGAAATACAAGAAATGTTTGACATGGGGAATAGTAGAAAGGGACTCTTAGAACTGTGGACGCAACAAATATACCTTGAAGTCTCTAAAGCTGTCTCGCCTCACTGATAATGTGACTGATAAGAGGTACTTGGATCTGCAGAAGAAAAATATGTTGTAATGACCCGGCCGTTCATTTTGAGAATTACCTCCTTGGTCCCCTATTAACTGCTTTTTCCATAATTTGTCCTCCTATTGTGGTTTGTCGGGATGGTTCATCTTGAGTTTCAGAGTGTTTTGGGACACTTAGTCTCTAAATGAGAGTTTAAGTCTTAGAATTTATATCATAGCTAGAGCAATGTTAATACGGATCCAGAATGAAATTTCGTCGATTCCGTTAGTTTATTTAGAGGTCCGTAGCTTATTTAGGCTTGAAATGGCAAATACTGAAATTTTGGAATTTCAGGCCGATAGTGAAATTTTTTATATTAATGTCGGAATCCGATTCCGGAAGTTGGAATAGGTCCATGATGTTGAATATGACTTGTGTAAAAAATTTGGGGTCAATCAGACGTGGTTTGGTTGGTTTCGACATCGATTGTATAATTTTGAAATTTCAAGTTCTTTAAGTTTAGATCGGAGGGTGATTCGTGATTTTAGCCTTGTTTGATGTGATTTGGGGGCTCGAATGTGTTCGTATGATATATTTAGGATTGGTTGGTATGTTTGGTTGAGATCCCGAGGGTCTCGGGTGTGTTTCAGATGCTCAACGAGTCATTTTTGGACTTAGAGAAGTGGCAGATTTTTTGGTATTTTGTTGCAGAAGAATCCTTAAGCGCGTTCATGAAAGGGGTATCACATTCCGTAGAGCATCTGGGAGAGGTAGCTAAGTTGTACTTCGCGTTCATGATAATGCTCCCCCATTTGCGAAGGTGTGGAACCTTAAGCCTATGCATTCATGACATGGTCCTCGCGTTCGCGAAGGGTCCGCCAGTGTAAGCTACGCGTTTAGAGGAATCTCACGTTCGCGAAGGAGGAATTTGGTCCAGGGACTTTTGATATTCTTGTTCGTGAAGAAGAACGCATCTGTACATAATTTAAGGTTCAAAACGACGGTTTGAGTTAATAACTTCAAAATTGATTGAGAGCTCGTAGAATGCGAAATTTGAAGAGATCTTCAAAGGAAGTTGGTGGATAATGATTCCTAACTTCTTTTTGATTATATTCCATTAATCTAAACATGAATTCATCATTTAATTTTGGATTTGGGGAGGAAAATTGCCGAAAATTGAGAAAAGTTCTTAGGCCAAATTTTAGAATTTTGATCGAGATTTTGGTATCGAGTTTGAGTACATTTGATATGGTTAGACTCGTGGGTAAATGGGTGTTCATAATTTATGACTTTTACTCGATTTTGAGACGTGAGCCCAAGTAGGATATTTGGGCATTTTCATACTTTCATTGTAACTTTAAATTCATTAGCTAAACTAGTTGCTTGTAGTTTTATTTACGTTATGTAATCAATTTGATTAGATTTGGGCCACTCAGAGTTGGATACTCGTAGAAAGAGTGTGATATCAAATTGATTTGAGCTTGGTTCGAGGTAAATCGTTTGCCTAACCTTGTGTGGGGGGAACTCCCCTTTGTAATTTTTGTACTATTGTTGTATGAATGTTGTGCACGTGAGGTTAAAAGAGCGTACATGTGATAATTGTTTAAAAACCCCATGTTCATTAAGTAAATATCTATATTTTTATATTAATTGAGCACTCTAGTACGTGTAGCCTCCTGTTTAGTTTAGGAAATCATGTTTATGCGACTTAATTGTCTTATCTACTTTGAGTGCTTACTTGGATTATGTGTAGCATGTTTAGAGTAAGAATTACTTGTCTTTTGATACGAACTTGAATAAAACAGTAGATCTTCTTGCTGAGACTACTATGTAATTACTTTGGGTCTAGAGAACGGTATTCTAGGAGATCTCCCTATTTTTTTACTTTGGGACTATGAAATGGTATTCCGAAAAATCCTCCGTACATTTATATTTAGGACTACGAGACGGTACCCAGGAGATCCCCTTGTACTGCATATTTACTTTCGGACTACGGAATGGTATTTCAGAAGACCCTCCTGCTCATTTACGTTTGGGACTACGGGACGATATCGTGGGCTAGTTCTATGTTCTCGGTTATTCTTCTTGTGATTTCATTTCATAAGCTGTTATAAATATATATATATATATATATATATATATATATATATATATATATATATATATATATATATATATATATATATATAGGGCCCTGACCTGATCTCCTCACTACTCGACCGAGGTTAAGCTTGGCACTTACTAGGTAGCGCTGTGGTGTAATCATGCCCTTTCCTGCACATATTTTTCATGTGCAGATCCAATTTCTTCGGCTCAACCATACTATCCGTTAGGTGAGGTGATCCAGAGACTTTGAGGTATATCTTCCGCGTTGACCTAGAAGTCCCTTTCTCCCTTCAGTATTAGACTTCTTGTATTTTTCCTTTATTTAGATTTCTGGAGTTAGAACATTATTTATTTCTTTAGCTTGTGTTCATGAGATTTTGGATTTTGGGAGTGCTATGTTCAGTCGATAGTGTTATTATTGTATATTCCAAGCTCTAGGTTTTAGGTGTCATGAATCATAAGTCGGTTCATTAGAGTCTTACAGATCGGTATGGAGACGTCTGTACTTATCTTCGAGAGGCTATGTAATTATTAGGAAAAATTCCACTTCATTTGATTTCTTGTCGTGCAAGATTATTGATTTCTAAATTCTAAAGCTTTGTCTTCTATTCTCTCATAGATGGTGAGGAGACGTGCTATCGAAGATGAACATGCACTCGCGACCTCTGCTAGAGTCGCAAGAGGCCGGGTCCAGGGGTAGAGGCCGAGGATGAGCACGTGGTGCAACTAGAGCAGCCGGAGGAGCTTCTACAAAGAAGGCACCAACAGCTTCAGCCAAAGCCCAGGCACCTAGTACGCTTGCTGCTGCTGCTACTACTACTACTACTACTACTACTACTACTACTATTACTACTGATCTAGCTCTCCAAGAGACCCCTGCACAGTTCATGAGCGTGTACACCACTCTAGCTTTGGCAGGGTTGAATGTCATTGCCGCAGCCACATCTCAGGTCGAGGTAGGAGTATTGACTGCCTCCGCCCGCACTCTAGAGTAGCGGGTTAAGGTTGATCACATGCTAGATACCGGTACGCTTGTAGCCCAATTCAGTTACATGATAAGGCACTAGCTTTAGAGGAAGAGCAGCAAAATCTTTAGAGGTTCAAGAAGTATAGTCCTCTTACATTCAATGGTCTACAATCAGAGGGCGCTCATGGAATTCTAAATAAGTGCCACTGTATCCTCCGCACTATGGGTATATCAAGGTCGAGTGGGATTTCTTTCACTGCCTTCCAGCTTCGAGGGGCGGCCTACAGTGGTGGCGTATTTTGTTTTTGACAGTAGATAGCTTCCCTTACATGGACCCAATTTTCAGATATGTTTTTGAGAGAGTATGTCCCTTAGAGACTCAGAGATGCATGGGCACGCGGAATTGAGTATTTGCGCAAGTATACTATGACAGTTTCATAGTATGCTGTCCATTTCAGTGACTTGGCTAGGCATGCACCGACCTTGTTTTCTACAGTTTGTGAGAGAGTTTGCCGGTTTATTGAAGTTCTCATTCCCAACATCAGGTTTAGCATGGCCCGTGAATTGGAGATAGATATTTCTTATCAGCAGGTGGTGAGCATTGCTAAAAGAATAGAAGGCGTGCTTGCTCGGGATAGGAAGAAGAGAGAGAGGCCAAGAGGTCTCGAGAGTCGGGTTATTATTCTGGTGCCCGTGCCCCAGCTGCAGCTCTCCATTGTAAGGGTTATGTGAATCGCCCCATTCATTCAGCTCTTCCAGTGGCCAATGGTATTCCAGCTCTGCCTAGACCTCGGGAGACTTATTATGCACCTTAAGTATCTAGTGTGCCTTCCACACGAGGTGCCATCAGCCGTCAGTCCAACGGACCTGGCCCGAGCCACTCACAACTGGAATATCCTTCTACAGCTTGTTTTGAGTTTAGTAACACACGCCATATGGTGAGGGATTACCCTAGACTTTGGAGGGGTTCACCTCCACAGCCTTCTCAGCCATATCATGCTCCACCAGGTCCTCATGCTATGATTACAACACCAATTTCCACCCCACTTGTGCTGCTAGCTCGAGGTGGAGGTCGGGGTGGTAAGTATTATCCTATAGAGGGAGTACATGCCAAATATTATGCCCTTCCTTCCTGTATTAAGGCGGTCGCCTCTGATTCTTTCATCACAAGCATTGTTCCAGTCTGTTATAGTGATGTGTCGGTTCTATTCTATCAAATCTCCATTTATTCTTAAGTATCCTATTATATTTCCCCGTATTTGGGCGTATATTGGGATTCTTTGAGTTCCCCTATTTATATTTCTACTCATGTGGGAGATTCCCTTATTATGAACCACGTTTATTGGTCATGTTTGATTGCTCTTAGCGGTTTTGAGACAAGAGCCGATTTATTATTGGTCAGCCTTTTAGATTTCGATGTTATCTTGGGCATGGACTGGTTGTCGCCCCATTATTGTATCCTTGATTGACACACCAAACCTTGATGATGGATATGCAAAGTGTACTGCGAGTACAGTGTAGGGGTACTTTAGATCATACTCCCAGTAGAGTTATTTCATTTCTTAAGGATCAGTGAATGGTTGAGAAGAGGTGTGACACGTATCTAGCCAATGTGAGAGATGTCAGTATTGATAACCCTACAGTTGATTCCCAATCGTGAGGGATTTTCCGGATGTGTTTCTAGCTGATCCTTCGGGTATGCCACCCGATAGAGATATTGATTTTGGAATTGGTTTGTTGCCGGGCACTCGGCCCATTTCTATTCCTCCTTATCATATGGCCCCTCCTTAGTTGAAGGAGTTGAAGGAGCAGTTATAGGAATTGCTTCATAAGGGCTTTATTCGGCCTAGTGTGTCACCTTGGGGTGCTCCTGTCTTGTTTGTGAAGAAAAAAGATGGTTCTATGCGTATGTACATTGATTATCGCCAGTTGAAAAAGGTTATAGTGAAGAACCAATATCCTTCGCCTCGTATTGATGAACTGTTTGATCAGTTACAAGGTGCTTGAGTGTTTTCAAAGATTGACTTACGTTCAGGTTAAGTTGAAGATTCGGGAGACGAACATCCCGAAGACTGCTTTCAGGAATTGGATGGTCATTACGAGTTCCTTGTTATGACAGGCTGACCAATGCCCCAACAACATTTATACATTTGATGCACAGTGTATTCCATCCATATCTTGACTCATTCATCATTGTCTTTATTAATGGCATTTGGGTATACTCCCGGAGTCGGGAGGATCATAAGCAGCGGCTGAGGACACTGCTTTATACTTTGAGAGAAAAGAAATCATATGTGAAGTTCTCAATGTGAGTTGTGGTTGTATTTCTTGGCATAGTTAGGTCATGTGGTATCAAGTACAGGTTTCAAGGTGGATCCTAAAAAAATGAAAGCAATGCAGAGTTAGCCCAGACCATCCTTAGCTACAGAGATCTATAGTTTTCTTGACTTGGCGGGTTATTACCGTTGATTTGTTGAGGGATTTTCATCTATTGCAGCACCTATGACCAGGCTGACCCATAAGGGTGCTCCATTCATGTGGACATAAGAGTTTGGGAGAGTTTTCAGAAGCTGAAGAGAGCTTTGACTACAACCCCAGTATTGATATTGCCTACAAGTTTGGGGTCTTGCACTGTCTATTGTGATTCTTCGAAGATTGGCCTTGGAGCGGTACTGATGCATGATGTTAGGGTAATTACCTATGTCTAGACAACTGAAGGTGCATGAGAAGAATTATCCTATCCATGATCTCGAGTTAGCCACAATTGTTCATGCCTTAAAGATCTGGCATCATTGTTTGTACATTGTTCCTTGTGAGATCTACACTGATCACTGGATTTGCAGCATCTATTCAAGCAGAAGGACCTTAATTTGCATAAGAGGAAGTGTTTGGAGATGCGTAAGGATTATATATCACTATTTTATACCATCCGGGAAAGGCCAATATGGTGGCAGAATCTTTGAATCGCCGGGCAGAGAGTTTGGCTTATCTACCAACATTAGAGAGGCACATGGCAATGGAAGTTCAGGCCTTAGCCAGTCGGTTTGTGAGGTTGGATATTTTGGAGCCCAGCCGGGTTTTAGATTGTGTGGTTTCTCAGTCTTCCTTGTTTGATCGTATTAGAGAGTGTCAGTATGATGACCCTCATTTGCTTGTTCTAAAAGACAAGGTACTGGATGATGATGAAAGGGAAGTGACCATTGGTAAAGATGGGGTATTGAGGATGCAGGTTAGGATATGTGTGCCCAATTTTGATGGGCTTTGGGAGTTGATTCTAGAAAAGGCTCACAGTTTGTGGTATTCTATCCATGCGGGTGCAGCGAAAATGTACCTAGATTTGAGGCAACATTATTGGTGGAGGCGGATGGAGAAAGATATAGTTGGGTTGTAGCTCAGTGCCTCAATTGTCAGGAGGTGAAGAATGAGCACCAGAGAGGGTGGCTTGCTTCAGCAGATAGAGATTCCGGAGTGGAAGTGGGAGCAGATCACCAGGGACTTCGTAGTTGGACTCCCACGGACTTTGAGGAAGTTCGATGCTATTTTGGTGATTTTGGATTGGCCGAACAAGTCCCCATACTTCATTCATGTGTATGCCACTTATTCTTTAGAGAGTTGGCTGAGATTTATATCCGGGAGATTGTTCGCCTGCATGGTATTCTAGTTTCCATCATTTGAGATAGAGGTACTCAGTTCACATCACGGTTCTGGAGGTCCGTACAACATGAGTTAGGTACCCGGGTGGAGGTGAGAAGAACATTTCACCCCCAGACGGATAGATAGTCTGAGTGCCCTATTCAAATTCTTGAGGATATGCTCTGTGCGTGTGTGTGATAGAGTTTGGAGGTTCTTGGGATCAGTTCTTTCCACTTGCGCAGTTTTCCTAATACAACAATTACCATTCCAACATTTACATGGCATGGTATGATGCTTTGTATGGTAGGTGGTGTAGATCCCCAATGGTTGGTTCGAGCCGTGTGGGGCTAGATTACGGGGCACAGACTTCATTTAGGACGCTTTGGATAAGGTTAAGGTGATTCAGGATAGACTCTGCACAACCCAGTCCAGACATAAGAGTTATGTGGACCAGAAGGTTTGTGATGTTTTATTTATAGTTGGTTAGCTGGTCTTTCTTCGGGTTTCTCCTATGAAGATCGTTATGAGATTTGAGAAGAAGGGAAAGTTGATCCCAACGTTTATTGGCCCCCTAGAGGTGTTGCCGTGTGTTGGAGAGTTTGCTTATGAGCTTGCCTTACCTTCCAGCTTGGCAGAAGTTCATCTGGTATTTCATGTTTCGATGCTCCGGAGGTATCACAGTGATCCATCGCACGTGTTGGATTTCAGCTCAATCTAGTTGGATAAGGATCTATTTTATGTTGAGGAGCCAGTAGATATATTGGACAAGTAGGTTCGAAAGCCGAGGTCAAAGAATATTGCATCAGTAATGATACAGTGCAGGGTCAGCCGGTCGAGGAAGCGACTTTGGAGACCAAGCAGGATATGCGCAGCCGTTACCCTCATATTTTCACCACTTATGGTATGCCTCTATGCTCATTCGAGGAAGAATGAATGTTTTAATAGGGGGAGGATATAACAACCTGGCCGATAGTTTTGAGAACTAATGCCCCGGTCCCCTATTAACTGCTTTCCCCTTGTTTTTTCCTACTATTGTGGTCTGCCGGGATGGATCATCTCGAGTTTTGGAGTGTTTTGGGATACTTAGTCCCTAAATGAGAGTTTAAGCCTTAGAATTTAGACCAAAGCCAAAGCAGTGTGAAGACGACTCCGTAATGGAATTTCGTCATCTCCTAGATCCGTTGGACGATTTCGGGATTAGGGTCGTGTTCGGATTGTGTTTAAGAGGTCCACAAAATTTAGGCTTGAAATAGTGAAAGTTAAATTTTTAGAGTTTCAGGCCGTTAGTGGAATTTTTTATATCGGGGTTGAAATCATATTTCAAAGTTGGGAATAGGTCTGTTGTGTTGAATATGACTTGTGTGAAACATTTGGGGTCAATCAGACATAGTTTGGTTGGTTTCGGCATCGGTTGTACAATTTTGAAATTTCAAGTTCATTAAGTTTAAATTGGAGGGTGATTCGTGATTTTTGCGTTGTTTGATGTGATTTGAGGGCTTGATTAAGTCCGTATAGTGTCTTAGGATTGGTTGTTATGTTTTGTTAGGGTCTCGGGGGTCTCGGGTGTGTTTCTAGTGTTTTGTTTGCAGAAGAATGCTTCATTGCGTTCGCGAGAGGGGTCTCGTGTTCGCATACAACATCTGGGAGTGGCAGCTTTTCAAGATCTAAATCAATGGACCTCGACGGGCACCCGGTACCTTACTCAATCGAGTACTAACATAATGTATTTTTTCATGTCATAATATCATAAATAACATCGTTGGAGAGGCTGCCGTGAAATAGGTAGAATACATTAGGTAATGCCAACTTATACATACGACATATATGCCTCTAAGACCAAAATAACCACTTGAACACTGAATATAGGCCGACAATGCAATATGATCTTTTACGTATGACATCTGTCTACAAGCCTATAATAATGCATAATTTCATAAAGGTTGGGACAGAGTCCCGCCATACCAAATAATACACATCTAACTCATACTAACCAAACAAGAAACTCTGAAGCAAATGGAGCGCACCAATATCTTCTGCTGAGCTGATGGCCTACTTGGAGGGATCTCGACCTGTCTATCAGGACCTGCGGGCATGAAACGAAGCATCCCCTGGCAATAGGGACGTCAATACGAATAATGAGCGAGTATGTAAGGGACATAAATAAATAATTAAAAGACATGGAGGAAATATTGAGTAAATGACTCCCCCTATAAGTCTGGATAATTTTGTAAATCATGAATTATTTATAGTGTCATACATATATGTATGAATGTCATGTCGTGCGTGGGTACATGTTTCATAACATCATCAACCTCTGAGGGTGTCCCATCATATCATCTAGGCCATTGTGGGCAAATTCATCAATGTATGCAGCTGATCACGTAGTGGTGCGTATATAATGACATAACCTTTCTCATGTCCCATATACTTATATATAATCATACATATATACGCGTATATAACGCCATCTGGTCATGGATCATTGTACATGAATGCAATGGATGAAAAGTATATTAACAAAATCTTTCGGAAAGTCATAAGACCATTTTGCCTTTGAATAATATCGTAAAGTAAACTGTTTTCAACTTTCATAATCAACTGAGACCCATGAATGGATGATAGAATATTATGACACATGGAAATTCAAGAACATAGATATCTCTAATACTTCTATGAATAAAGTTATTTATGGCATTTGTGCATTTTCTCATTTAGTCTGTGTCGTATAGATCAAGCCAAAAAAAAAGAAGGGATAGACTTAACATATTTGGGATAGGGAAAAATCCATATAATATTCTTGAAAAGGGTCCCTTTAGAATCGCATAATTTTTTATTGCTACGGTTCAAACAATTCTCATTGGAATTGTTTGGTTGCAAGAAGATTAGTTGATACTTGAAATAATCATGTCGCTAAGGTAATGTTTTAGAATCTCATTGTAGAGTTTTGGTAATGAGTTTTGTAGGAATCTAATGTAGTTTTTTTAGAATGAAGCCGTTGTTTTTGTTATTCAAAATCCAAGAACTTTGCTGAAGCTTTCCTTGCGATTGTAGAGGTTTAAAATGATTTTAGATAGTCTTTTTAAGTCCTTGGGTGTGGGTCCCACTTATGTGGTGACTAAGCTGCTATTCTTTCTTCATTGTCCACCTTATAAAAAAATTTAAGAATCATCAAACGGACTTTGACGTACTGCCACATTGGGAGATTTACCTCCTTATCCAAAATATCTTAATTTACTTAATTAGCATAGTTACATAGTTAATCTCCCACCAAAAATCCATAGTTACCCAATTTTTCACGTAATTAAGTATTATCTCGTATTACTTAAAATACTATTCACTTTAGATATACTTTACTATCATGGTCGTATGATATCTTATATGGCACTAGTCCATAAATACCGGATATTTCATCTCAAGCCGTATTTTATCCAATATGTCAAATTTGGACGAAAATTTATTTTCCTTGGCTTTCTTCCCCTCTCACTTTCATAAATTTACTCATTACTTGCTTGAAATAGCATAATCCTCATAATCTCCAAGAAAATCTTTTACTTGGACTGATGTCAATTACCTTACAACAAATTCAACGTACAATATTGCATGGTGAAATATCGTCATAGCTTAATATTGCGAAGCGTAATATCACCGTAATGTAATACTGCAGGATGCAACATTGACGTAAATTAATACGGCGAAGTGTAACATCATCGTAATGTAATATTTCAGAACGTAACATCATCGTAATATTATGGGTTGTTACACAACTAAGTTGTACTTCGCGTTCGCGATGATGCTCCTACATTTGCAAATGTGTGGAACCTTAAGCCTACACATTCATGACATGGTCCTCACGTTCACGAAGGGTCCGTCAGTGTAAGCTACGCGTTCGCGAGAAGACCCTCGCATTCATGAATTGAAAATTTAGGCCATGGAATTTTATCATCGCGTTCGCGATGGTAGTCTCGCGTTCGCGAAGAAGAACACATTTGGGCATAATTTAAAGTTCAAAACGAGGGTTTGAGTTCATAACTTCAAAAATTGATTGAGAACTTGGTAGAAGGCGAATTTTAGAGAGATTTTTTGGAGGAAGTTTGTGGGTAATGATTCCTATCTCCTTTTTGATTATATTCCATTAATCTAAGAATGAATTCATCAGTTAATTTCAGATTTGGGGTGGAAAATTGGGAAAAATTCTTAGGCCAAACTTTGTGATTTTGATCTAGATTTTGGTATCGGATTTGAGTGAACTGTGTATGGTTATACTCGTGAGTGAATGAGTGTTCATAATTTATAACTTTTACGTGATTACGAGGTGTGGGCCCGGGGAGGATTTTCGGGCATTTTCCTATTTTTACGTCTTAGTTTTAAATTAATTAGCTAAACTAATTTCTTATAGGTTTATTTACGTTATGTAATTGATTTGATTAGTTTTGGACCACTTGAAGTTGGATACTCGTGGTAAGAGTATGATATCAGATTGATTTGCGCTTGGTTCGAGGTAAATGTCTTGCCTAACCATATGTGGGGAAACTCCCATTAGGATTTTCGTAATGTTGTTATCTGAATGCCGTGTACGTGAGGTGACGAGTATGTATATGTGCTAATTGCTGAAAACCCCCCATTTTCATAAAGTAAATATATGTATTTTTCTTTTAATTTAGCAAATCCCCCAGCGCATTTACGTTTGGGACTACGAGACGATATCTTAGGAGATCCGTTGTTGCTAATTCTGTGTTATGAGTTATTCTTCCTATGACTTCATGTCATAGACTATTAGAAATTATCATCTCTGCCATATTTCATATTTTTATCTCTCTCTCTCTCTATGTATATATATATATATATGTGTAGAGAGAGAGAGAGAGAGAGAGAGAGAGAGAGAGAGAGAGATATGGCCCTGACCCGATCTCTTCACTACTCGACCGAGGTTAGGCTTGGCACTTAGTGGGTACCGCTGTGGTGTACTCATGCCATTTCCTGCACATGTTTTTCGTGTGCAGATTGAGGTTCTTCGGCTCAGCCATACTATCCATGAGGTGAGGCGATCTAGAGACTTCGAGGTATATCTGGCACGTCCGCAGACCAAGAAGTCCCTCTCTCCCTTCAGTTTTAGACTTCTTGTATTTTTCCTTTGTTTAGACTTGTGGAGTTAGAACACTATGTATTTCTTTAGCTTATGATTCATGAGATTTTGGGTTTTGGGAGCGCTATGTTCAGTCGATAGTGTTATTATTGTATATGCCTAGATGCATTTTAAACTCTTTTATCATATTTACCTATTAAATGGGTAGTTTTGTACCCTTATTTAATTTTTCCGCAAATTGATTAGTCTTATCTAGTCGCAGGGAGTAGATGCCTTCACGATAGTTCACGGAGGGAGAAATTGGGTTGTGATACATGTACAGGGAAGGGCACGAGTATACCACAACGGTACCCAGGTCAAACCAAACCTAGATCAAGTAGTGACGAGATAAGGTTAGGGCCCTATAAGTATTTATAATAAAATAAGAGAAAATGAAATATCGTTGTAAAAAATAAATACTAAAATTAACAAGAATGTAATCATAGAAAGGAAATACCTCAGAACACAAAGATAATAATAGCGGATCTCCCAGGATATCGTCCCGTAGTCCCAAACATATATTTACTGGGGATCTCCCGGAGTTCCCAAAGCATATATGCGGGGGGGAGGGGGGGGGCTCCCAGAATATCGTTTCACAATCCCAAAGTAAATATGCATGGGGATCTTCCGGAATACCGTTCCGTAGTCCCAAAGTAAATATGCAGTTCAAACAATGAAAATAATGATAACAACAAGAAAACCTACAATTTTGACTAAGTACAAGTCAAGGAAAAATAAGAATTTTAGTAAACATGCGGCACAGAGTTCAGATAAGGAATTAGGGGAAGTAGACATGCTATTCTAAGCTAAAAGGATACTACACATGTCGATAGAACTCAAATAAGAAGAAGAAAATGTCATTAATCAGTGAAAATTGGGTTTTACAAAAATTAGCCCATGTACGTATTCGTCACCTCATGTACAGGGCGCTCACAAATCAAAACTAGTACCAATCCTAAGGGGAGTTTCTCCACACAAGGTTAGTCACGCCACTTACCTCGAACCAAGCTCAAATCAATTCGTAACAATGCTCTTCCCACGAATATCTGACTTTGAATGGCCCAAAGTTAGCTAACATCAATTACATAACATAAATATAACTACATGAAACTAATCTAGCTAATGAAACCAAAGTTAAAGCAAGACATTGGAAAAATTTCCGAAAAAGCCTCCCTGGACCACAACTCGGAATCGGGTAAAACTCACAAAATATGAACACCCAGTCGTTCACGAGTTCAACTGTACCAAAATTACTCAAATCCGATTCCAAAATCTCGATCAAAACCACAAAATTCGGCCTAAGACATTTCTCAAATATTTCTAATTTTCACCCAAATCTGAAATTAAACGATAAAATTAATAATAGACTAGTGGGATATAATCAAAATCAAGTGTAGAATCATTACCCAATTAATATCTTTGAAAATTCCTCAAAATATTATTCAAATCCAAACTCTCAAACTCAAGTTTAGATAAAATTGCCAAACCATCATTTTTGAAATGTTGTATTCTGCCCAGGTGCATTCTAAAATGATATATTCTGCCTAGGTGCATTATACTTCGCGAACGCCGCTACTCTCTCGCGTTCACGTATAACAAAATTCCACTAACCCAAAGTTCCGTTTTTGTGAATACGAGGGTCCAGTCGCGAATGTGTAACATTAGTTCCCTGATGCTTCGCAAACACGATACATACTACGCGAACGTGCAGACCAAATGGCCGGAGTCCTCAACTGCCTCACTAACTCTACGTGAGCGCGTTCTACTCCCCGCATTCGCGATGCTTCCACCGACTATGCCTTCACGAATGCATGCCCCTTTTTGCGAGCATAAATAAAAAACTTGAGCCGTACTCCCAGATGCCTTCGCGAATGCGATGAAGAAAATCTCTACAACAATATACAAGAAAATCTAATGCTTTTGTAAGTTAAGAAAATGATCTGTTAAGCACTCGAAACTCACACGAGGCTTCCGCGACCTCGGCCAAACATACCAACCAATTCTAAAATACCATACAAACTTAGTCGGGCCCTCAAATTACATCTAACAACGCTAAATTCACGAATAACCCTCTAATTCAAACTTAAAGAACTTGAAACTTCAAATTCTACAACTGATACTGAGACCTGTCAAACCATGTCCGAATGACCCCAAATTTTGCTCACAAGTCATAATCAGCATTACATACCTAATCCAACTTTTGGAATCATAATCCAACATTGATATCAAAAAGTCCACTACCGGCCAAAATTTCCAAAAGTTCGACTCTCGCTGTTTTAAGCTAAATAAGTTACAAACCTCCAATATACAATCCGTACATGTCTCTAAGGCTAAAATAACCCAAAGGAGCTAAAGGAATTGATGGAACTCCATTCGGGAGTTGTCTTTACATAGTTTTGATACAGTCCAAATTTCAATACTTAAGCCTCCGTTTAGGGACTAAGTGTCCCAAAACACGCCAAAAACTAAAAAGAAACCTCCCCAAAAGTCACTTAAGAAGAAATAGATACGAGGGAAGAAGTTAATTGGGGATCAGGCTATAACTCTCAAAATGAATGGCTGGGTCATTACGTCCTCCCCCTCTTAAAACACTCATTCATCCTCGGATGAGCATAGAGACATACCTGATGTGGTGAAAAGATTAGGATTACAGTTTCGGATATCCTGCTCGGTATCCCAAGTTTGCTCCTGGAGCGACTGAACCCTCCATTGAACACTGATGTAATTTTCTTTTACCTCAGCTTTTAGACCTACCTGTCCAATATAGCCACTGCTCCTCAACATAAGATTGATCTTTGTCCAAGTGGACTAAGCTGAAATCTAACATGTGAGATGGATCACAGTGATAATTTTGGAGCATAGAAACATGGAATATTGGATGAACTCCTGCTAGTCTAGCAGGTAAGACAATCTCATAAGCAACCTCCTCAGCTCGCTGCAACACCTCAAATGGACCAATGAACCTAGTGCTCAGCTTTCCCTTCTTTCCAAACCTCATAAAGCTCTTCATAGGCGAAACTTGGAGCAAGACCGGCTCTCCAACCATGAATGCAACATCGAGAACCTTACGATCCGCATAACTTTTTTGTTTGGACTATACTGTGCGAAGTCTATCCTGAATCACCTTAACCTTCTCCAAAGCATCCTGAACCAAGTCTGTACCCAAATATTTTAGCCTCGCCCGGCTCGAACCAACCCACTGGGGACTGACACCGCCTACTATACAGAGCCTCATACGGTGCCATCTGAATGCTGGACTGATAACTGTTGTTGTGGGAAAACTCCACACGTGGCAATAACTAATCCTAAGAATCTCCAAACTCCATCACAAATGCACGGAGCATATTATCTAGAATATAAATAGTGCACTCAGAATGTTCTTTCGTCTGAGGGTGAAATGATGTGCTCAACTCACCCAAGTACACAACGCATGATGTACGGCTCACCAAAATAGTGATGTAAACTGTGCACCCCAGTCAGAGATGATGGAAATAAGCACACCATGAAGTCGGACAATCTCAGGAATATAAACTCGACTAGTTGATCAGAAGAATAGGTAGTCATCATAGGAAGGAAATGAGCTAACTTGATAAGCCTATATACAATCACCTAAACTGTATCAAACTTCTGCTAAGTCCATGAGAGTCCAACAATGAAATCCATAGTAATCTGGTGCCATTTCCCTCCCAGGATATTTAACTTCTGAAGCAATTCACCAGGCCGCTGATGCTCATACTTAACTTGCTGATAATTTAGACACCAGGCTATACATTCCACTATGTCCTTCTTCATTCTTCGCCACCAATAATGCTGCCTGAAGTCCTGATACATCTTTATGTCACCGGGATGAATGGAGTACTGCGAGCTGTAAGCCTCCGACAGAATCAACTTATGTAATCCGTCTACATTGGGAATACATAGTCTGCATCCTCAATGCACCATCATCCCTAATAGTGAACTCCATAGCATCACCGTGGTGAACCATATCCATACGCACAGGCAGATGGGGTTCATCATACTAACGCTCTCTTATACGATCATAGAGAGAATACTGAGAGACCACACAAGACAAAACTTGACTCTGCTTAGAAATATCTAATCAAACTAATTGGATGGTTTAGGCCTGATCATCCAGTGCCAATGGACTCTTTGCTGTTAGAAAATATGATAAGCGCCCCGAACTTCCCTCCCTGCAACTCAAGGAATCAGCCACCATATTGGACTTTTTGGGATGATATATAATAGTGATATCATAATCCTTAAGTAGCTCTAACCACCCCTGCTGATGGAAGTTAGGGTCCGTTTGGTTGAACATATACTGTAAATTCAGGTGATCAGTGTAGATCTCACAGACGCTATACAAATAATACCTCCATATCTTCAAGACATGAACAATAGATGATAACTCAAGGTCATGGACAACATAGTTCTTTTCATGCACCTTCATCTGTCTGAACGCGTAGGCAATCACCACATAGTCTTGCATCAACACCGCGTTGAGACCAACTCTCGATACATCATAATAACATTAAAATACCCCGAACCTATAGGTAATACCAATACTGAGGTTATAGTCAAAGCTGTCTTGAGCTTTTGAAAGATCTCTTCACACTCCTCCGTCCATCTGAATGGAGCACCTTTATAGGTTAGGCTGGTCATAGATGCTGCAATAGATTTGAATCCCTCAAAAAATCGGCGATAATACCCCGCCAAACCAAAAAAAATCTAGATCTCTGTAGCTGAGGATGGTCTGGGCAGGCTCTGCACCGCTTCAACTTTCTTCGAATCTACCTTGATCCCTTCAGTCGAAACTACGTGACCTAAAAATGCCATAAAATCCCATCAGAATTCACATTTTGAGAATTTTGCATATAATATCTTCTCTCTCAAGGTATGAAGCACAGTCCTTAGGCGCTGCTCATGATCTTCACTCGGGAGTACACCAGAATGTCGTCAATAAAGACAATGACAAATGAGTCAAGATATGGCCGAAATACCGCTGGGGTGTTGGTCAGCCCAAATGATATCCTAAGAAACTCGTAATGACCATACCGAGTCCTGAAAGCAGTCTCGGAGATATTTGGCTCCCGAATCTTCAACTGATGATAACCTGAACGCAAGTCAATTTTGTAAAACACTCGGGCACCCTGTAACTTTCAAATACATCATTAATACAAGGCAAATGATACATGTTCTTCACTGTAACTTTGTTCAACTGTCGATAATAAATGCATATATGCATAGAACCAACTTTTTATTAAAAAATAATAGGCGCACCCCAAGGTGAAACACTAGGTCGAATGAAGCCCTTATCAAGCAATTCTTGTAACTGTTACTTCAACTCCTTCAACTTAGAAGGGGCCATATGATAAGGAGGAATGGAGATGGGCTGAGTGCCCGGCAACAAATCAATACCAAAATCAATATCTTTGTCGGGCGGCATGCTCGGAAGATCGCTGGAAACACATCAGGGAAATACCTCATTACTGGGACTGAATCAACTACTGGGACTGAATCAATTGTAGGGGTATCAATACTAATATCTTTCACATAGGGTAGATACGTGTCACGCCCCTTCTCAACCATTCGTTGAGCTTTACGAAATAAATAAACTCTAATGGGGTGTAATACAAGGTACCCCTCCACTCTAATAGTAGTACACCTAGCATAACCAATGTCACGATCTTGGTGTGACAATCAAAAATAGCATGATGGGGCGACAACCAGTCTATGCCCAAGATAACATTAAAGTATGCCATGTTAAGCAATAATAGATCGGTTATGGTCTCAAAACCACTAAGTTTAATAAAACACGACCGATACAGGTGGTCCACAGCAAGAGATTCTCCCACAAGAGTAGACATATAAATAGGAAAACTCAAAGAATCCTAAGATACACCCAAATGTATGGCAAAATAAGATCACATAGGAATAAGAGGAGTCTGGATCAAATAGAACCGATGCATCTCTATGATAAATCGAAACAATATTTATAATGACACAATAGCAAGAAACTCCCTCTGTATAAGCTGGAATGGCATAATATCCGGCCCGACCTCTCATTCTAGGGCGACCTCTACCTCCCTGACTTCCACCTAGAGTTGGTTGAGCTGGTGGAGTGGCAGGTGGTGCTGTAATCATAGCTTGGGAGCCCTGTGGAGCATCATGTGGCTGAGAAATCTATGGAGGTACATCCCTCCTAAGTCTGGGGCAATCCGTGACCATACGATGAGAGTGTCACCATACTCAAAACAAGCTCTAGAAAGGCTAGATACTTTGGTTGACTCGGGCCAGGTCTGTTGGAATGACCGCTAAAAGATCCCTGTGCATGAGGCACACTAGATACTGGAAGTGCATAATATAGATCTTTAGATCTAGGAGGAACCGGAATATCATTGGCGTCTAGAAGAGCTGAATGAAAAGGGTGACCTCCACAACCCCTACCATGATGAACTGCAGCTGGGGCACGGGCACCAGAATAATGGCCAGACTCTCGAGACATCTTGGACTCTTTCTCCTCCCTATCTTGAGCAATCATGCCCTCTAATCTCCTGGAAAGAGTCACAACCCGCTGATACGAGATATCCATCTCTAACTCCCGTGCCATGCTAGTCCTAATGCTGGATGGAGTCCCTCAATAAACCGACGGACCCTTTCTCGGTCAATAGAATCCAAGGCCGGTGCATGTCTAGCCAAGTCATTAAAACAGACTGCACACTATGAAACAGTCATAGCACCCTGGTGCAATTGCTCAACTCCACGCGCCATGTATCCCTGAGGCTCTAAGGGACATACTCTCTCGAAAATATGTCTAAGAAGTGAGTCCATATAAGTGAAGCTACCTCAGCTGGACTGTCCAACCTATAAGCACGCCACCACTGATACGTTGCTCCTCTAAGCTAAAATGCAATAAAAGAAACCCCACTCGACTCTATTGTGCCTATAGTACGGAGGATAAGGTGGCACTCCTCCAGAAATCCCTGAGCATCCTCCAACGCTAGACCACTGAATGTAGGAGGGTCGTACTTCTTGCACCTCTCAGCCTACACTACGCCTTCTCTGAAACCTGCTGCCCTACCCTAGGGATGAACTAGGTCTACAGGTGGTACCGATATAACCTCTAGAATATTATTAACCAGAACCTGCTGCTCTGGGTATAGGCAAAGGGAGTCTGTGCTCCTCCCCCATCTTGAGATATGGCTGGAACAAGGGGAATCAACCCTTCCTGAGCTAGAGTACCAAACATGGTCCAGAATTGTTCAAGGGTCTCTTCAAGGGCTAGAGTAGTAGTAGTAGGTATCTTAGGCGCCTGCGATTTAACTGTAGCTACTGGTGAATCCTTCGTGGCAGATCGCTTGGGTGCTTTTCCTGCACCACATGGGCGTCCTTGGCCTCTACCCCGGCCCTAGCCTCGAGCAGCTCTATCAGGGCACACGGGTGCCTGGCCATCTCTGGCTGCACGTGTCCTTACCATATATGAGAGAATAAAAACAAAAGTTTAGAATTTCGAAGTCAATAATTTTGCGCGATAAGGAATCAAATGAAGTAAAATTTTCCTAACAGTTCCACAGCCTCCCAAAGTTAAGTACAGACGTCTTAGTACCAATCCACGAGACTCTAATAAACCCTCTTGAGACATACGACTCCTATGAACCTTGAGCTCTGATACCAACTTGTCATGATCAAAGTTCTCCTCCATGAACCATCACGACGACACCTAGTCTCTATGACTAGGTAAGCCTAACATTTACGGAAAATGAAATGAAAGCATAAAAGCTAACAACTAACAGGAAATTTGAAATAAGAAATTAAGATGTTGCTCGGCATAGACAATGATCACTCTTGAAATGTACATTAACTCTCCCAAAACTCAAAACATCGTAAGTCACACATAATAGAAAGAAATACAAGAAATATTTGACATGGGAAGAGCAGAAAAAGGCTTCGAAGTCTACAGAGTGACAAATATACCTTGAAGTCTCTAAAGTTATCTCGCCTCACTGATAATGCGGTTGATAAGCAGTACCTGGATTTGCACATGAAATCATATGCAGGGAAAGGAGTGAGTGCACCATTATAGTACCTAGTAAGTGCCAAGCCTAACCTTAGCCGATTAGTGATAAAATATGACAATGAAATATCGTAGTAAAAATAAATACTAAAATTTAACAAGAATGTAATCATAGAAAGGCAACAGCTCATAACACAGAGATCACAACAGGGGATCTCCCAGGATACCGTCCCCGTTGTCCCAAACATAAATTTACAGAAGGATCTTCCGGAATACCATTCCGTAGTCCCAAAGTAAATATACAAGACATGGGGGATATCCTTGTATACCATTCCGTAGTCGCAAAGTAAATATGCAGGGGGATCTCCCGGAATACTGTTCTGTAGCCCTAAAGTAAGTATGCAACTCGAATAATAAAAATAATGGTTACAGTAAGAAAACCTACAATTTTAACTAAGTACAAGTCAAGGAAAAACAAGAAATTCACTAAACATGCTGCATAGAGTTGAGATAAGCAATTAAGGCAAGTAGACATGTTACTCTAAGCAAACAAGATACTACACATGCTTATATAACTCAAATAAGAAGAAGAACAGGTAATTACTCAGTGAAAATTGGGGTTTTACAATAATTATCCCGTGTACGTACTCGTCACCTCACGTACACGGCGCTCACATATAAAAAAAACAGCACCAATCCAAAGGGGAGTTTCCCCACACAAGGTTAGGCATGCCACATACGTCGAACCAAGTTCAAATCAATCCGTATCAATGCTCTTCACATGAATATATGATTTCGAATGGCCCAAATCTAGCCAACATCAATTAAATAACATAAATATAACTACAAGGAACTAATCTAGCTATGAAATCAAAGCTAAAGCAAGAAATTAGAAATATTAGCCTCCCTAGGCCCACGTCTCGCAATCGGGTAAAAGTTACAAAATATGAACACCCATTCACTCACGAGTACATTCATAGCATAATTTCTTAAATCAGATACCCAAATCTCGATCAAAATCTCAAAATTGGGCCTAAGAACTTTTCCCTAATTTTTAAAATTTTCACCTCAAAATCCGAAATTAAATGATAAAATTAATGATAGATTAGTGGGATATAGCCAAAATCAAGTGTAGAATCCTTACCCAATTGATATCTCTTAAAATTTCTCAAAATCCCATCCAAATTTGAGCTCCCACATTCAAGTTTTGATAAAAATAGTTTAACCCTCATTTTTGAAATGTTATATTGTGCCTAGGTGCATTCTACTTTGCGAACGCGGCCACTCTCTTGCGTTCGTGTATATCAAAATTCCACTGACCCAAAGTTCCTCTTTTGCGAACACATACCTTTAGATCCCTAATGCTTCGTGAACGCGATTCATACTAAGCGAGCGCGTAGACCAAATGGATGGGGTCCCCAGCTGCCTCACTTCCAATATATGAAGGTGTTCTACTCCCCGTGTTCGCGATTCTTCCACTAACCATACCTTCACGAACATGAGCCCCTTTTCGCGAACATGCAGAACAAACTTGATATTTCCTCCTAGATTCCTTCGCGAATGCGTGACTTCTCTCGTGAACACGATGGATAAAATCTCTACGACAAAATACCAGAAAATCTGCTAGTTTCCTAAGTCAAAAAATAATCCGTTAAGCACAAAAACTCACCCGAGGCCCCCTGGACCTCAACAAAACATACCAACCAATCTTAAAACATTATACGAAATTAGTCGAGCCCTCAAATCACATAAAAATGCTAAATTCATGAATCACCCTCCAATTCAAACATACAGAACTTGAAACTTCAAATTTTTATAACTTATGCCGAAATCTATCAAACCATGTCCGAATAACCCCAAAATTTTCATACAAGTCATAATCAGCATTATAAACCTACTCCAACTTCCAGAATTGAAATCCGACCCTGATATCAAAAAGTCAACTACCGGTCGAAATCTCCAAAAATTCGACTTTTGCATTTCAAGCCTAAATAAGCTACAAACCTCCAAAATACAATCCAGACACGCGCCTAAGCCCAAAATTGTCCATCGGAGCTAATGGAACCGACGAAATTTTATTTTGGAGTCATCTTCACACAATTCTAATTGTGGTCCAAATTCCAACACTAAATCTTCCGTTTAGGGACTAAGTGTCTCAAAACACTCCAAAAACTAAGATAAACCTCCCGGCAAGCCACATAAGCAGAAAAAGATACGGGGAAAACAATTAATAGGGGATCGGGGCTCTGACTCTTAAAATGACCGACCTAGTCATTACGCATGAATTCTTGATTAACGTGACATAATCAAGTTGTCTTACAAATCCCGGGCATTTCTAAGTTTAAATATAAATTTGTTTATTGATTCATGAAAAATAAATACTAAAAAAGGGTAAGATTTATCTAAACATTAAAAATGGAAAATCACTACAATGATGGTACTTCATATGTAAAATATGTTAATAATATGCATTGCTATAAATAAATAAACTAGTAAACATTTGGAAAACAGAAACATAAAGTTACAACAACAACAACAATAATCCAGTATAATCCCACCTAGTGGGGTCTGGGGATGGTAGTGTGTACGCAGACCTTACCCCTACCCTGGAGTACGGAGGCTATTTTCAAATATACCCTCGGCATACTTCCCTACGAGAACTTCCCACCTTGCTATTGGGGAGACTCGAACTCACAGCCTCTCGGTTGGAAGTGGAGATTGCTTACCATTAGAGCAACCCTTCTTGTCTTTAACTTTCTATTTCCATACAGAAAGCTAGTAAATATTAATTTCGAAAACCATATTTGAAGTTCTTCAAAATAAATTCTGAAAATGGCACAGGAACAAATAGAGCTCACTGAATACACATTATTTCCTTAAGAAAACTATTCTCCTCAAGTACCCGAGGTTAAGGAACATATCCTTCCAGGATAGAACGATTTAACTCACCGGAGTGTTGGTACCAAAACAATTTAACTGATCGGAGTGTTGGTATCAAAAACGCCGATGATCAGGGAACCACTCAATGGAAGCAAAACACACTGGAATTTTAGTGAAGAAGAAGAAGAAGATTATCAGAAATTTTCATAAGTTAATATTCTGGGATTTGAAGGTATACTTATAGCCAACTTGGTGCTATTTTCTGAAGAGGATTGCAACCTTTCAGAACAATCATAGCTGTTGGAACATGTGTGACACTGTTTCAGAACAGCGATGGTTGTTCAAAATATTGCGAAAAATATAAAACAGATTTAAAATAATCCACGAAAGAAAAATGAGCCAGACCGAACCGGGTCACGGGTCATGGGTCATTCCAGACTAAATTTTTTAAATTAATTTGATTAATGAATTAAATATTCAAAAAGAATGGGTTAATGAATAAGCTTTCTTGACTCATAAAAAAGCCTTAATGGTTTACCTCATTTTTGACCATTGTCTTCATCACGGGAATGGGTTGAGTTAGTTGACAATTTTGAACCGTCGTTCATAACTTTGTTTGATCTCTTTGAACCTAGCTCTTGGGATCTCCAGTTTACTAGGGAGTTACCGCACTGATGACCTGTCCTTGGCCTTTAACCCCATTCCCTTTGATGATCTTTCAACTACCTCTATAGATAGGCCTTTTGTAAGTGGATCCGACACGGTATCTCTTGACTTTACATAGTCAATTGTGATAACCCCACTAGAGAGTAGTTGTCTAACTGTATTGTGTCTCCCGCGAATATGACGAGATTTTCTGCTATACATAACGCTCCCTGCCCTACCTATTGCCTTTTGACTATCACAATGTATACAAATAGGTAAAGTTTGGGCCAAAATGGGTCAGAACAGTCATAGCAGTTGGAACAGGTGCGACACTATTTCAGAGTGGATTTAAAATAATCCGGGAAAGAAAAGAGAGGTTATTTCGGACTGAATTTTCTTTAAAATAATCCAAGGCTTGCCTTCTGCTTATATTTTTAAGAGCTAGAAGATGATCTTCTCTATATACACAAAGATTTTCTTTCCTTTTGCCAATGAGGGACAAAGTATATAGAATTTTCTCTTAGAAAAAGATCATTATTGTTAATAGAATTTTTTGGAATAAAACCTTCTATATTTTTAGATAAAATAAAACAGAGTATTATTTTTGTGATTTTATTAGTTTGAGGATGGAGATCTTCATGCTCGAGCAAATGCCTGCAGTGATAGAGTCATCTTCGTTCAAGAGGAGTCAATTGCTATTTGTATGGGATCGAATTTGACCAACCACATCTCCAAATGGGCACAGATAACTACCAAGCGTGCCCAAGTTGGGGCTGGGGTACGACTCAATAGCAATGGGAGAAATGACACCATGAATTCCGTCGAACTCTTACTATATAATGGGGATCCTTGCATTGTAAAAGGGGGAGGATAAAATTGATATCAATATCTCTCTTTCTCTCTCTCTATGAACTTCTCTCAAATACTGAGATCAATATATATGAAGTATTTCGAATATCCTAGAGTCTTATTATCTTTGATTACAATTTACCCTTGACTTCAATTGATTGATTTTCTCGGAAAGTATTCAATATCTTTTGAGTCAAACAATTTAGCGAGGTCTTTGGGGATTTTGACATTCGAAATCATAGTTCACACCTAGGGTATAAAAAACCATCATCACCACTCTTCACACTTTATAGAAGCTAAACGATGGTAGAAAGAGAAGAAGGGATTAAGACAATAGCAGATGTCACCACCAATCTCATAGGCCCCCTCAACGAGGACGGTAAAGAAAACATCATGAGCACAACACCTAGTGGTGCACCGGAAGGGGAGATCTCACTCTCTTCACTTGAAGATCTAACAATTTTCCACGAGAAAGGGGCTTCTACATCTGCAGCCAAAGAAACACCCCCAGTAGTCAAAAAACTACTAGAGGAATAGTGGACAACCACTCTAAGTAGCTTACTCAAAAAATCAACTCAAGGGAATATCAGAGACTCGTCAGCGGCATATATCTCTATTACCACTGGTGAACCCGGTGTTGTACGAACAAATAACACTCGTGTCGACATCGACGCTAGCGATGGTGCACTTGCAACCATCCTTAAGAAAATGGAAGAAATGGAGAATGAGAACAAAGTGCTTCATGATCAAATGAAAGAGCACCAGGAAAGAGTAGACAAAATTCCTGGCGCCCCTAAGTTACTGCCGAAATGCTACATAGGATGGGGAGCCGAACCAAAATATGGTTCTTTTGGACTCAAACTACACAAATAGGTTGAAAACGTTATATTTTCATGTATAACGCCATAATACCTGGCGCTATACATTAATGGTAACTGCACCGTTAATGTATACGCCAGGTATTATGGTGCTATACTGTGTCAGGTATAACGCCATAAAACCAGGCACTATACCCCACATTAATAACCATATGTCTTCTTCATTCATCGTTTCTGCTTTAGCCCTCCATTATTTTACTCCTCCTTCATCTCTTCTTGGTCCCCCCATACCCGATTTTGTCCCCTTTCTTAAAAAAAAAATTGGATCCCCTGGCACATAAAACTTGAAGAATGTAGGTCCCACATAGTTTCGTGTTATTATTGTTTCACACTTCCGGAGCCAAAATTTTGATCTATTTGATTTCTGAAAATTATAAATCGAGGTATTTCGATTTATTTTAAGTTAAAACTTTTATAATAATGCATATTACTTGATTTGTATGTGTTCTTTTGGTTTGTGTTTTTTTTCGAAACTAGCAAGTTAAATTTATCTAGATTTAATTTTTGTGTTTTATATAAAAATATAAATTTTTCTGTTAATATCCTCATTTATATATATGTGTTTTCATGCCATATTGTGTTTTATTTGCAATTAAATTTTGTTGTTGTTTATGTTTAGCTTAGATTATTTTTTAGCGTACTAAAATCCAGACATGTTTAGCGTAGTAAAATGTAGACCCTTTTAGCATAGTAAAATTTAGAGCCTTGTAGCGTAGTAATGTGTACTATTTTTGCTTAGAATTCCTTTTGTTTAAGTATCTTATATCGGTAGCTGAAAATGCAAACTGTACAATTAAGTTAATAATTGTATCAACAAACATATTTAGTAGTTTGTACAATTAAGTTATTCAAAATATGAATTTAAATTATAAAAATAATATAATCATTAATGATGGTTTGGTGCCACTGAACCTCAAAATATCGAGCCCGGAACTCATATGTATGTAATTTGTGCAATTAAATAATTAAAAAATATGAATTTAATTTAGAAAAAAATACATAACTATTAATGATAGTTTGGTTCCACTGGACCTCAAAATATTGAGCCCGGAACCAATCGGTAAGTAATTTGTACAATTAAGTTATTAAAAAAATAAATTTAAATAATCAAAAACACATAATTATTAATGATAGTTTGATGCCACTAGGTCTCAAAATATCGAGTCCAGAACCCATAGGTAAGTAATTTGTACAATTTAGTTATTAAAAAATATGAATTTAAATTATAAAAAAATACATAATTATTAATGACAGTTTGGTGCCACTGAGCCTCAAAATATCGAGCCCAGAACCTATATATATATATATATAATTAAGTTATTAATAAATATGAATTTAAATTATAGTTTGGTGCTAATGAGCCTCAAAATATCGAGCCCAGAACTCATAGGTAAATATTTTGTACAATTAAGTTATTAAAAAATATAAATTTAAATTATAAAAAATACATAATTATTAATGATTACAATTAAGTTATTAAAAATTATGATTTTACAGTTGGTGACATGGATGCGTCAGTACATCCGGCCCTGAGACGTCGGATCTATTAGCCCTACAGCCCCAGCGTAGATCCGAGTATATATGGGAGGGAAAGTTGCATACGCAGACTTTGCGGGCCTGGAGAGTGGATCTACTATGGGAGTTTTTAAGTCCTCCCCGCTTTCTACATCGCCGCATGGTCCATTGCCTGGAGGAGATGGGATATGATTGTATAGGATTATTAGAATTGGTCGGATACAACTCGATTATGTTTTGATCACGGCCTTGATTGAGCGGTAGCGACCAGAGGCACACACTTTCCATCTGCCCATCGACGAGGCCACCATCACACTCCAGGACGCTGAGATTTTATATGGCCTATCCACTGATGGATTGCCTATTTTACTGCCTGCTACCATGAGATATTGTCCGTGGCAGGCATAATGGCATATGCTGCGCATGATCACGGGTTTCATGTCGGAGGGCCAGGAGGTAGCGTCTGGGCTCAGTCATATGCAGTTAGTCCCCATTAGAGACCAGTTGGTGCAGATCCACGATACTATCACCGACGAGTCAGCAGAGGTGGATGTGCAGCGATATACGGGGTTGTTGTTGCTCCTTCTATTTGGAGGGGGGTCTTGTTCCCGAACACATAGGGTAACCTAGTGAGCCTCCGTTCTCTGCATCATATTACACGGTTTGAGGATACAGCCAGCTATAACAAGGGTGGTGTTGTCATCTCATTTTTGTACAAGCAGATGTGCTGGCTTTCATGGGCACACAGGGAGACGTTTGTGGCTTTGTGCCGCTTCTACAGGTGACAACATATTCAAATAATATGTCCGTTAGTTACAACTCTACCTATTTATAGTTAATCTTACACTATACATCAACTTTATACGCTAGATTTGGGTCTGGGAGCGATTTCTGCAGCTTCGTCCACCTCTACAACAACTACCAGCTAATGTAGAAATTTCGGATCTCCCTCTAGCTTGTAGGTGAGTTATGCGTCGTAGACTTGCACGAGAGTATGATGGCCATCATAATCTCCCCCTCTGCAAGGATGTGTTGGATTTGCTGGAGGACATATAGGTGAATATCTAACTAAACTTATCAGTTATTATTTAACTTAGTGTTGCGCATACTAACGGTTTGTATTGTTATTTGATAGTTCATCAGGATGCTGTATAGCGATGAGGTGATAGGTACCCTACCAGCGTATTTCACGTTCGGTCGACATATTTTGAGGGCTTCTTTCCCTCTCACATGCCTTGAAATTGTCGAGCATCATGCCTCAGAGAGGGTTCTTCGTCAGTTTGGCCTGTCGCAGCCTATACCGACTCTGCTTGCATGGAGTCCTTTACATTATTAGTGGGGTGATCGGTCTGGGGCGGACGACACATTTATTGAATAACTTAACGCGCAGTTGGGTATTTGGAACAGGCGAGGGGACTTGACCCTACCTCTGCAACACTTTCTTATTGAAGGTTATATGGCATGGTACCACACTTTTTCCCGACATTTTATGGGGAACCCAGTTCATCAAGCAGAAGGTCCGTACGTCTCATACGCCATGAGACACGAGGCCCTGGTATGTTTTCTGTTATTATTTATTATATACCTGTAATTTCATGCCAAATAAGTAGTTTATATTTTTTACTTTTGTGCAGCGATTAGATTGCATACCCTATATCATATGGGGCAGTAGATGCAGAGTTATGTCCATGATCATGTGGTCATGCAGGACTATTATCATTGATTCATCGATGGGGCTGCCCAGACACTGCAGCGAGTCCGATCGGATCAACATTTGGCACACGAGGCTAATTATATTGACCCAGCCACGTACCAGCGAGGTCGTGGGATCCCACGAGGTGGTGGTGCTCGACGAGCTGCTAGTGTTAGACGATGTGGTCGTGGGCAAAGAGGAAGTGGTGTTCAATATGGGGCGATGAGGCTCATGCTGATGATATTGCTGCTGATATGGTAGGTGGCATGCATGGGACTGACATGCCATCTTACAGCCTTTAAATTTACCACACTCTAGTGCCATCGCAGTTGACCCCATCGGGTCAATTATTGATCACGTGCTCGGATTTTCAAGGAGTAGATTGGGGTATATATTTCCCTGGCCCGTCTACCACTGATGAGGATCGACAGACCCGAGATTTATTTAGTGGGAGCCGACTGAGTTATGGCACCTCATCTCATGCGCAGATATGAGTTTATTAGTATTGAATTTGAATTTTTTTAACTATAACTTATTTATTTTCTTTAACTTTATTAATTTCCATTTTCATGCTTTATGCGATGCTGCGATAGAGGACTACATTCAGGATCCATACATGATTATGGTAAGACAATATAAATTGTTTTGACTTGTTATGTAGTTTTCTATACTAAGTTTCATATTATTATGTAGCCTTCTACTAGACCTGATAACACCATCAATACATGTCATCATGCGCCGCATCCGGCTATAAGGAGACGACTTGATGATGATGATCCTTATAGCATACAAGGGCGGGATGGGATGTGCCTCAGGCCATCGACTACATTGAGAAACACCGGATGCGGGACATTTTGATTCGGCCTTCCTTTTTTATTTGGTGTAAACAATATTTTTGTATACATTAACAACAATATTTAATCGAATATGCCCACTACTTTTTTTAGTTCTCCATTCGTTTGATAGTTTCATATAACAACATAAGCACTTAAACTTAACTTCCACTTCAATTAAAATAAAATTTAGTACAACAAACAAGGAAAACATTACTACAACACAACACAAACATAGCACGCCAACATAATAAAAATGCATGAACTATGAAAAATATACTAAACACATACATGCCATTGTTTAGTCCCGATTTTCATTTATTCTCCGCTTCAACCACTTAAATCGTTCTTCCATTTGTTCTTTTTCTTCTTCTACCTCTTGCAAATTCTCCTGCACCTCCGCAATTTCCGGTTTATATTTTTCATTACGTTCCTTGTGTGCTTCACAATTCCATTGTGCTTTCCATTTTTCTTCTCCCACCTCATTCAGTTTCGCCCTCATTTCAGTAATAATTCATATGTAATGGCGCAATATTTTGCATATTAAATATCATAATGTTGAAAAGACAACGTTATGTCAGCTATGTCAACTGGTCATCTTTTTCAGTTCGACAAAACAACACACACATAATAAATATACAGATAATTATATTAAATTATTATTTAAATAGGTAAAGTGGAAAAGTAAAAATCATAATTAACAAACAAGGTATTTTTATTTCATAAATCTTGCAACATATACATAACAACTAATTATTACAAAATCAATTCATGGGTAGTTAGGTACACTAGAAGAACCCCCGCCCCGAGACTGTTGCCACCCAAAGGATATTTTCTATGGTCGTGTCCTATTTGCGAGCATATAACACATCTTGTGCATGATATCACTAACATCCATTAGGTTCTGTATACACATTCTCTTCTGCACCTGTCTTTTATGCAAATAGGACTTGTTATACACCATTTTAAATGGTTCTGGGAGCCAATAATTCTCAGCACCCACTGGCTACAATTCGCCACTATATGTGTTCAGGTACTAGGAAACATTATATTGATGATCAATATAGTTGGTCTCCGCCCAACACGTTGAAAACACTTGATGGCGTGTGAGCAAGGCATGTGGAATATTGACCATTTCCCATAGGAGCATAACCTTGTAGATTCATTTACAGTATGTACATTATTACCCCGATTATTATGGATAGCGGTGCGAACTTCAAAAATACCTCTTTCATTATCATATTGCAAAAAGGAATGCAATGTGCTCGCCGTCTCTATTTCTCAAATCTCCACATAGGCACTGGCATAAATTCAGCACCCCTTTCCATCAATTTTATTGCAGCTGCAGACCGTTAAAAAAACCTCTCTGCCATCTGCTTGAACGACATCCGCACCATGGTTATGACGGGCAATCCTCTTGCCGACTTCAATAACCCGATGAAGGACTCTAACACATTTGTAGTAAGAATTCCCCATCGTCTGCCACCATCTACATGAACCGTGAACTTTTCAGGGTCATGTCGCATTAACCAATAATAGGTTGCCTTGTCTTCTTGCCTGATAGAATCCATATGCCTCCGAAATTTATGTTGAGGTGGTCTGTTGCTGCCATCCACATCAAATCAGGTAGATCCTTTTTGGGATGTGCCTTCTAGAAATTGGCCTTTTAGTGCCTCACATAGTAACGGTGGTATGCATAAGGTTCTTTCCATGCAAGCATGTTCTCCACAGAACTTAATATACCACCGTGCCGATCAAATATTAGACAAATACCTGGATGTTGTTTGACAACGTGCTCTTTCAGCTAGTTCAAAAACATCGTCCACGTCTCGGTGCCTTCATTGGCACAAATAGCAAAAGCTAGAGGAAATATCTGTCTATTAGCATCCAGTGCCATGGCCATCAATAGCATGGTATCATTCTTTTAATAGACATGAGTTCCGTCTATGGATTTTACAGGTCGGCAATACGGAAAACCATCAATTTCTGGATTAAACGCCCAGAACACGTAATTGAATATATATTTTGGTTTACGTGGACTCCGCTCAAGCTTCCATTTAACAACTGTCCCAGGATTAAACTGCTACAGTGCAACCATGTACCTAGGAAGATCTGCAAATGACTTGTCCCAGTTACCATAGACTATTTCAAATGCTCTTTTGCGCCCGATATATTCCTTTCTTTTAGTAATCATATGGCCATGTTCATGGTGGACTGCTGTAAGGCACTATTTGTTTTTATACCTTATGGATGTTTCCATGTGCAGAATAAGTACAAGAGATATCAAGTCAATATCCAAGTTGAAGTGATTCTTGTTGAATGTGTCCATTTCGTATTTACCCCCTTTCCATATACCTATCTTCTTCTTGGTCGCACTTAACATCCAATTACATGGCCAAAACCACCTGCGACAAACAGTCTTGTATATCATCAAAGTTGACTCCTATACCTGCATCTCACGACACTCTTTTACATTGTGCATTTAACAAGCCCTGCTTACGCGGACTTTATTAGGAAAAAGCATCCCCTTTGCAAGCACCGTTGGTCTAGACTCATCCCACATTGTTGTCAATATTTCATCAAATTCCCTTGTGAGAGCTTTCACATCCGGCACGGTTGACAAGTTATCAATGTAAGAAATCTCCCTTGCATAAAATGGCACTTCAAACTAGTACACTCTTTGTCTAGGGGTCTCTTTTGAAATCTGGTCCTTCCTCTTCATCCTCTTAATCACCATCCTCCCGAGAAAAGGGTGTCTCATCTACCGATTCATCGATATTGTTATGATAATCACTGTTCTCTTCCTCACTCTGTGCATCTGCCAGATCCTGATGTAATAAGTCATTTTCGGGCAATTGAGTGAGTATGGGTGGTTCAACTTGCTTGTTTTCACTGCACAACCAACAAAAATATAAGCTACTGAATTAATAAACGCTTTCCATATGGCTATATCACTTCACTTACAAGTCGTAAAGTGATGACATTCCATGATGGACATTTTCAATTAGGTGATGACTACCGGATGGGCCACTTGTAAAATTCATATCCGACCGGTACCCCTATTAAATAAAAAAGAGTTAATACAAATTCAATATGCCAAAAATATATATAATTAACAAAAATGAAAATAGAAGTTTACCACTCTTCTTGTGAATTATGGAAAGCAGGGTATACATTATTTTCTCACTGCTCATTCGCCGACGGTGATAAGTTTAAATCAAGTAAAACTCTTTCATGCAACCTATCCGGCAAAAAGTGATCTAGAATAAACACCCGATGACTGGGGGTTATATCTACTATGTAGAACCTTATTTTTTGAGCGTCTTAGACCTTCACGTACATATCCAGCATTATGATTACAAGAAATTCCCGGCATTTGCTGAAGTCCTTAGGAAATCACTCAAAGTTTCATCATCGTCGATGTTAAACTCCGAGTAAAAAGCAACCCCTTGTGGAGTAACAAAATATGGATACCTTCCCGTTACTTTAAGTATAACTGAATTTTTTCTCACACTCATTTTTTTGCATAACAACGATATCAATGTTTCGTACTCCATTATAAGTGGAAATTTAATCCGACACTTAGCAGGTAAATTGTAGCCGACTGAGTTATTCTTCATCACAACCTCATGCCTCCACCCCCCCCCCCAGTATAATGAAACTCTTATCCTACCCTCTTCAAAAATAATGAAAAGAAATGCTGGAGAATTTAGCAACAATAGACGTTTCAACAAGTGTAAAAAAAGTTTTTTGAATGGTTTTCTATGCAATTCTAACCTCTTTATATAGGAAATGGCTAGCCGAGAATTATATATATATATATATATATATATATATATATATATCTATATATATATATATATATATATATATATATATATATATAGCGCCAAATAAGTTGTCACTATACGTGTTTGAATTATTGAACTCAAAAATTATTTGTGTAGGTCAGGAAAAAGGAGTATAGCGCCATAATATCTGGCGTTATATATAAATGTTAATGTATAGTGCCAGGTTTTATGGCGTTATACTTGACGCAGTTAGCTTTGGCAGTATAGCGCCATAATACATGTGCTATACATTAATGATGCAGTTACCATTAATGAATAGCGCCAGGTATTATGGCATTATACATAAAAATGAAACGTTTTTGTTTTCACCTATTTGTGTAGTTTGAGTCCAAAAGAACCACATTTTGGTTTCGGAATCCGTTGGAAGGTTCGTCGAGCAACGGTATAGTGAGGAGGCTGCTCCTTACCAATCCCAAAAACCTTCCAAATGCCACCATACTTGAGAACATATGACGGGACTATGGATCTCGATGATCATTTGATCCACTATGTGACCGATGTAAAAGGCAATGATTTATCAAAAGAGCAAGTACCGTTCGTAATGATGAAAAAGTTCGGAGAAACGTTGACAAAAGGGGCCTTAACATGGTACTCTCAACTACCAGCTAGGACAATATTGACGTTTGAGGAGATGGCGGAAAAGTTCGCCACCGCCCATGCAGGAGCAAAGAAGGCCAAAGCTAGGGTCAACGATATCTTTTTTCATCAGGCAAACAACATGTGAGGGACTCAGGGACTTCCTGGCTAGATTCAACAGGTTAAGAATGAGTTTGCCAAATGTATCGGAAGGCATGACACTCTCGGCTTTCCAAAATGGGTTGAACAGAGACGGTTCAAAAGAAAACAAGAAGCTGCTCATCCGACTCATGAACTATTCTTTCGCCACATGAGAAGAAATCCACAATGCCTACTGTGCCAAAGTGAGAGCAGACAAAGACAATCTCAACCGGCCAACCCAATGGCAAACATCGATACAATCAGAAGTGAGAAGGGATCGGCGTAGCGATGGACGACGAGACAACATTTCAACAAAGAAAGGCATTAGCCCTATGTCAGAACTCCCAATCCACCCTCTCCAAGGCACCCAGATGTCGTGCAGCGACATGTCGCCCCACTCCGAAATGAAAGAGGTATTCCCCCTTTATTATCTACTCATAACTTTTACGTGTCCCCATTAGAAATAGTGTACGCATTGGAGAGGCTGGGCATAAAGGTACAATCGCCGCAGAAAATAAAATCAGATCCAAGTACAAGGAGGTCGAACGTCCTAGGTGAATTCTATCAGGAAAGAGGACACAAGACCGAAGATTGCATAGATCTACGGCAGGAGGTAGTCCGGATGCTAAACAAACGCTACCTGAAGGAGCTGCTTAACAATAAGGGAAAGTCCAATTTTTTCAGAGGACGAGATCAATCCCAAGGGCCACCAAAACCACCTTCTCCATCACGCACCACACAAATGACCATCAGCGGTAGCGACGACTCAATAATCAACCACGTAAAGTTAACTACCACACACAAATTGTAGCCCGATTGCTCACGAACAGTATGACGACTTCGAAGATAGTATCAGCTTCGATAAGTCTGATACTGACAGTTTGTCTTTTCATCATTATGATGCTTTAGTTATAACTTTACGCATCGCCAATACTAATGTGAAGAGAATCATGGTAGAAGATGGAACCTGCGCTTGTATTATCCATCTAAGAGTCCTCGTGCAAATGAGACTCAAAGATAAGGTAATACCACATACTAACGGGTGTTAACAATGCTGTGGAGCAGACCTCTAGAGAGATATCACTGCAAGTCTTAGCATGGGGAGTCACGTTGGAAACCATATTCCACGTCATGAATCACGAAACGGCTTACAACGCCATCCTAGGGTGTCCTTAGATACACGCCATGTGGTCCGTCCCCTCAAACTTCTACCATGTAATCAAATTCCCCACCCCAAGGAGAATATTCAGCATTCAAGGCGAGCCACGCACTTCTCAGGAATGCTATCGGATCGCCCAAGACTGTATACATACCAAACAACTAAAAGGAGCAAGTGTGGAAGCATAACAATCAGCCCTAACGGGGACTAAAGTCAACCTGACAACAGAAGCCATCAAAGACCTAGACATCGTAGAGGCTTGCAAAGCAAAGGTCGAAGATCTCGACCCGGTTCAACTGGACGATGTCGACCCTTCAAAGAAAGCCAACATCAGTAACAGTCTCTCGACCCAAGTTAGTAACACAAATTATTAACTAATCACGCAGATTTATTTTCCTTCTCCCATTCATATATGCCGGGAATCCCGAAAGACCTCGCCACTCATAAGATGAACGTCGACCCACTTTATCTGTCTGTGCGACAGATGAGAAGGAAATTCAACGCTGCAATCAATGAGGCAGTCAATGAAGAAGTGGACAACTTACTAGCCAACGACTCCATCAGATAATCGAAGTACCCACAATGGACCGCTAATGTCGTCATGGTTAAAAAGAAAAAGAGGAAATGGAGAATGTGTGTGGATTTCACTCACCTAAGCAAGGCATGCCCAAAAAGACTCATTCCCATTGCCCCACATCAACCAACCGATCTATGCAACCACATGGCATGAACTACTAAGTTTCTTATATGCCTACTCCAGCTACAACCAAATCATGATGGCCGAAGAGGATCAAGAAAAGACAACTTTCATCTCCCACAGAGGACATACTACAACAAGGTGATGCCTTTCGGACTCAAAAACGCGGGAGAAACATACTTGAGATTAGTCACCAAAATGTTCAAGGAACTACTCGGCAAGACTATGGAGGTCTACATCGACGACATGCTAGTAAAGTCGGAAATAAAGGAGGATCACATCGACCATTCGAAAAAAGCCTTCGGTATACTGAGTCAGTACGGGATAAAGATAAACCCAAAAAGTGCGCCTTTGGAGTGGCCTCGGGAAAATTTCTGGGTTTCCTCTTATCAAAGTCAACTCGGATCAGATCAAGGCAATAGACGCAATACCCGAGATTCTGAACAGTAAGAGTAGGTACATAAATTGACGGGATGAATAGGTGTCCTGTCAAGGTTCATCTCACGGTCCTCCAACAAATCCCATAAGTTCTTCAGCGTACTAGGAAATGATCATGGGTTGTGGTGGAACGAGGAATGCATTGAGGCCCTGAGAAAACTAAGAAGTTATCTTTCTTCGCCGCCGTTACTCGTGAAAACAAACCTGCGTGTTTGCTGGTATATTTGGCCATGTCCGAAGTTGTGTCACTGCAGTTATGGCCCGCGAAAATAAAGGTACGCAATCTCCTACTTACTATATCAGCAAAACCTTAATAGATGCTGAAACACGGTATCCACACCTCGAATAGTTGGCTCTGGCATTGGTCGTAGCTTCACGAAAGCTCAGTTCTTATTTTCAATGACATCCCATAAAAGTAATAACAACCTTCCCCCTAAGAAGCATTTTACATAAGCCCGAACTCTAGGGTAGGCTCGCTAAGTGGGCCATAGAGCTCAGCAAGCATGACATCTCATATTGCCCAAGAACTCCCATTAAGTCACAGATACTTGCCGACTTTGTCGCTGACTTTAGTACAAAAATACTGCATGAGGCGGAACTGGAGAAGCTCCGCGCCTCCACTAACACCGACTTCTGGACTCTCTATATGGATGGTGCGGCGAACACCTTGGGATCGGGACTGGGACTCATCCTCGAAGTCCCCACAGGTGAAATAATTTGTCAGTCCATACGATGCCCCAAGATGACTAAAGATGAGGCTGAGTATGAGGCTATGATTGCAGGTATGAAATTACCCATCAAATACGGGGTCGGCGACTCATCCTCCACTTTGACTCCCAACTTGTAGTAAATCAGGTCACTAGGACTTACCAAATCAAAGAATAGAGGCTATAAAAATGCTTATCAGAAATCCATAAGTTGATGCCTGAATTCGACGAATGCTGCTTCGAGCAAATTTCCAGGGCACAAAACGTCGAGGCAGGTGGCTTAGCAAACTAGTCGTGGCCACCAAGAGTATCAGCAAAGAAAACATGGTCACCCTCCTCCATTCAGCCATCGACCATGTCGAGGTACTCTCTTTAAACCCTATATGGGACTGGCAAGACTAGTTTGTATCCTGTCTGTAGGACGGAACACTCCCACGTGAAAAAAAAGAATTCAAGAAGCTCCGCTTACAAGCCACCCAATAAAGCCTGATAAATCATGATCTCTACAAGAGGTTGTTTGGTGGTCCCTTTGCTAAATGCCTCGGGCCTCATCAAATGAGACAAGTATTAGAAGAGATGCATGAAGGGCACTGTGGAGCTCATACAAGTAATCGTGCCCTCGTCCGATGCGTCATTCGAGCCGATAATTTCTGGCCAACTATGGAACAAGAGGTAGTTGAGTATGTCCACAGGTGCGAACAGTGGCAAAGGTATGCCCCTATGATATACCAACAGGGAGAGCTTTTCCACTCAGTCACCACGCCTTGGCCCTTCATCAAGTGGGGAATGGAACAATCGGTCCTCTACCAGCAGGACAAGGAAAGGTACGATTTCTCCTAGTTTTGACTAACTATTTTTCAAAGTGGGTGGAAGCTTGTGCATACGTACAGATACGGAAATAGGAAGTAATCGCCTTTTTATGGAAAAACATCATATGTTGTTTCGGCATCCCCAAAGAAATCAGCTGCGACAATGGTCCCCGGTTCATTGGTAAGAAGACCACCGAGTTCTTCGAGAAGTGGCATATTAAGAAGATACTCTCCACTCCGTACCATCCAGCCGCCAACGGCCAAGTCAAATTTTCCAACAAAATAATATTGAACATGGTGAAAATGAAGCTTGAAGAAGCCAAAGCGTTATGGCTCGAGCTACTACTTGAAGTGTTGTGGGCATACCGAACCACACCCAAATCCAGCACAGGAGAAACGCCACACTCATTGGTCTACGGAACTGATACAGTCATACCCGTTGAAGTCAGGGAGCCAAGCCTGAGATATTCACATAACAGTGGGGCAGAAAACAACGAAAGCAGATTGCAAGACCTGGACGAAGCCGAAGAATGAAGGTACATGGCCTATATAAGAATGACAGCCCAAAAATAGCGTGCAGAAAGATATTACAACAAGAAAGCCAAATTAAGACCACTTAAAGTGGGAGATTATGTCCTCAAAGCCAAAACACAGGCATCAAAAGACCTGAGTGAAAGAAAATTGGGTACCAACTAGGACAGAACATACAAAATCATAGCAGCAGCGAACAAATGAGCACTCCAATTGGAAACAATAGAAGGAAAGACACTTCAAAACAACTGGAACATCTACCACCTCAAATACTTCCACTTTTGAATGGCATCTCTCGAGTCGTACTCTTTTTCCCTCACTTGAGTTTTGTCCTAATTGAGTTTTCTCGGAGAGGTTTCTAACAAGACAGCAAAGGGGAAACATGGTGGTATATGAGAACAAGTTTATCATATCGGCCAGTCGACACGGTCTCCGGGCCGATATAATAAAGGGGCTACACTAGTCAAATCTCCACTATATAGGAAAAACTCTCAACATTTTACAAAATTCTCCATTGTAGCCACTTTCTCCATTGTGTAAATGGCTAAGGCCATTTTCTCCATTGTGTCAACACCTATGTCCATAGGAAATCAACGGCTAAGGACATATGAAAATTAGCGGCTAAGGCCATATGAAAATCAACATTGGCTAAGGCCATCGACATTAAGGTTCGTGTTAGTTCAACCGCGACGGATAATACTTCGATGACAGTCAAAGTTACATCTTATTGGCTAAGGCCATCAACATCAAGGTTTGACCCAGTTCGACCACGACGGATAACACTTCGACGACTGTCGAAGTAACATCCTATTGGCTAAGGCCATCGACATCAAGGTTCGACCCAGTTTGACCACGACAGATAACACTTCGACGATAGTCGAAGTAACATCGTATTGACTAAGGCCATCGACATCAAGGTTCGACCCAGTTTGACCATGAGGATAACACTTCAACGACAATCGAAGTGGCATCCTATTGGCTAAAGCCGTCGAAATCATTTCGAACCCACTCAAGTCACGATGATGTTTTAAACAAAATAGGGGGGAATAAAAGAAAGAACAAAAAAATGATCAGAAAAGAATAACAACAAAAATAAAGTTTATGCATAACAACAAAAATGTATCTACATTCAACCCCGCGAAAGGGCCTATTACATTCCAAAAAAAAAAGCAAGAAAACATGCACAAGTTCAAGGCTCCTCGCCACCCTGAATGTCGCATCCTTGACAATAAACCTCATTATACCAGGAGTCAGAGTCTATATGGTCGACGTCCTCCAAAGTGTAGCCTTCCTGATCAAGGGAGTCAAAACTATACCTGCAAGCTTCATGGGCGGCGCGAGACTCGCTCTGCCACACCTGGACTTCCTCCTTTGTCGCTCGACCCATAGCATGAAACTCTCTATACACGTCAAGTCTGGCTTCCACAAAAATTCACATCTCACGCACCTTACCGCACGCATTCTGATCAGGCAAGGGGCAAGATGAGGAAAACTGTAAAGGTCGAACCCTGTCCTCAGACCTTGGGGGGCACACTACCTAAGAGCACTAATCTCTGCCACCTTGGCTTCAATTTAGCAGTCAAATCCGCTACCCTATGCTGAAGAACGGCATTCTCCGCCGCCACCCCCCGATTAAGCTCAAGCTCATCATCTCATACCTTAAATAGAGCTTCTAACTCACCGCTAAGGGCTACGGCTCTCACCATCTCATCTTTCGCATTCTCCAGTTCAGTCTCCCTACATTCTAGCAGGGCCTCCCTCTGCTCAAGACCCTCACAGAACACCCGACATTCGGGGTCTTTCTGGAAAAGGTCCGCCGCTGCTAGATGATTGGAGCAGTATTATCGGTACTACTTGACCATCTTGTCTAAGATAGTCACCTTTTTATGCTCACGACGCCTCTGCTCCACCTCCAAAACAAGGCTCTGAAAAAAATGGTAGAAATTAGCACATGTCAAGCCAACCTTACAACAAGCAAAAAAACAGGTTACTTGTAAAGTCATGTCCGCGACCCTTCAAGACAAGTCTTTATCACCGACGGCCCTGAGCGTCTCGCTTTTAGGGGCGGCGTATAGCAAAGTAAGTTCCGATCCAGCCTATTCGTTGTTTAGCAATAAATTTTAACCCCCGGGATCACAATTCGACAATTGAACCCATCCACCATCATCTCTACCTGCGTGAGACCCTTGACAAGCTCGTCCACATCCTAATGGGTGATCTCGAAGTATAATCCTTCGACTTCCCCACAAACTCCATTGACATTGGTCGTTGAACCACCCTTAGCGGCATGTGCGAAACTTGTATCAGCAACAGTACTCTCCTGCTGGGTCGACGTACCGGAACGGATGGTGTCGGCCATGAATACATGTCTAGGCATTTATTGGGGCACACTACTCCTTTCGTCTCTTGTATCCACCACCTTGCCCGTCGCAAGTCTCCTCCTTTTCCTCTCCATCGGTTCTTCACACTTAGGAGACTCACATACATGCTGCGAAGCTGGTACCGATGACACCGACTCTCTCACAATCGTTGCCACCGATGCAACTTCCTGTAAAGGGATTATAGGAACACCTCCTCTGATGGATGCGCAGAGTATCTCCTGAGTATTTGAAGCAGCACCGGACCATGTAAAAGTAGGCACAACATCCTTTTCCTAGGAGTGGCTCATACCTGTCGCCATGTAGATAAACCAGTCATTGAAATTTGCAAAACCCATTAAATAAAGTTAAAAATCTTCCTGAAGGAGCCGTTGGGCCATAGCGCTGGAGAAATTCAGGCCATGTACAAGTTCTTTCCGCATACGGAGACATGTTGGTAACCCATTTTCTGATGCCGGTAATGAGCCGAAGTGTGTGAGCTATGGATGCAATAGAAAAAAGTTAGAAACGTAACAGGCACAAGTAGCAAGGAATTCATTGAATAGAGACACTTACATTTCGAATTCCACTTCTCCAGGAACCCGGCAGGGTTAAAATCCAGGTGCTTGGTCCTAACGTAATAATATCAAAATCAAAATTCACGACTAGGTCGGTCATTGGTCTTGACCACCAGGCCCTTTGTACCATCGATCCTCAAGTTCGGCATGGTGCCTCTGAGATAGCCGGCACTGAATAACTGCAAAAGGTGATGGACAGAGACCTCGCACCCGACCAGTTCCGCGTATTTAGATAGCAACCGATATACTTTCAGAGTACTAACTCCACGTGAGTAAATATGTTGTACGTCGCGCTGAGATCATCTAATGATCTTGCAGCAACTTGGAGTGTTCTGGGGGTTATGCAGGAGAGTCTTTGTTGGAATCACTCTGAGATAGGAGGTGCTTCGGCAACAGGGCAACCACTGGGAGAGGGATGATATCCTCTTCTTCCTTCCTCTCACTACCGCCAGAGGGAGGCGGCATATTCGATGGAGTAGCCTCGTTAAACCTTGTATTATCATGCCAACATTTGGGCATGGTTTCTGATCATAGGGGTAATTGTGTGTGACACAAAGGAGGAGAGGGAAATTTCCGAGCAATGGAGAAGCACAGGAGATAGAAGATGTTTCTTGAGAAAGTGGAAGACTACAACTGATCAAAAGTTATATCAGGTTAAAACCTTCCTCTATTTATAGGGTTGGGTGGCGCCAAAATCAAATAGATAGATTTTGAACAGGCACGGGAAAAGCGCCAGAACATCTTTTGTGCTACCTCGGGAATATGCATAATGATGACGCATGAGAGTGCTGACGTCATATGAGTAATGGAATTACGTGTCAGCATTTCAACAGTCATGAGATGCATCTCTTGCCTGTTGTGATATGGCTTTTGAACAAGGTCAAGCCCTCCTTGAATGATGATATTAATTCCGTTCATCGAGGACGCACATTTCGACCCCGACAAACGGAGGGACTAACTGTATGGGGTCGAATTTGACCAACCACATCTCCAAATTGGCATGTATAACCTCCAAGTGTGCAAAAGCTGGGGAAGGTGTGCGACTCAAGAGTGGTGGGAGAAACGACACCATGAGTTTCATCGACCCTCGAGGATATGTATTAGTGTCTATTTATTTTAATATTTCGAGGAGGACGTTGATACCCAATTTTTTCTATGTAATTTATACCCAAAAATACTTCCAAAATAGCGTATATGTTTATATATAAGCACATCACAAGGTTTTGGCATTTTAATGATTTGTTAAACCAATTTATGCCTATTTTATACTATAAAATCCAATAATTATTTCCAAAATTATCATTTTGGTATATAACTTATTTGTATTCTCATATTTATGCTAAAATATGGATTACATGATTTTTTTTCATATTTTAACAAATTTATATAGTATTTTTAAAACTAAATTGCACATAATTACTATATTAGTCTCTTTTAAGATTTAATTGGAATTATATCTAGAAAATTGACTCCAGTATTTTAATTTGATAATTAAGTATTTTTAATCATATTAGCAAAATTTGATTTATTTACAGAAATTATTTTGCTATTTTTTATAAATTAAACAAGGGAAAAGTGGCTATTTAAAAGTTAGCCCTTTTGCATTTCAATTTTAACCCAAAGTGAACTCAGTTCCCTAACCCAATTTCCTAATCTACCTGACCCAACATCCAATCACCCGAACCAGCATGTGTCACCTTTAGTCTGAGCCGTTGCTCATTTAGATCAACGGCCCAGGCTCCCCCTTACCATTTTTAATTCTAAACGACCCTCAAACCTCCTCATTCTCTAAATGACTGCGCCTCTAATCCCCTGTTTCTATCAAATGTCTCACCCACCTGAAACCCTAATAGCAGCCTACCCCCTCTTCGACCTCAAATCTCCGGAATCTATGGCTAATATAACCATGGACGAACTCTACTCACCATCTACCGCTCTCACATGCCTCCTCATTGAAGATTCGAGGCTAGACCTCGAGGGTCTTCATCCATGCCTTGGTCGATTCGAGATTTTTTTGCCGTTTCTAGGCTTGATCCAGCGTATCTTAGCCTCATGAGCCAAGATTCGACCTTATCAACTCAGATCCGTTCTTGTGACTTGCAAGCCTTTCTCGTCCTTTAGGGTTAGCAGAAATCCTAGCCTATTCAAGGTTCCTTTTTATTTTATTTTCTTAGATCTATGATGTTGGTAACATTTTAGAGTTTTTCCCCAAATTTCCTCTTTCAAAACTGTTCAAATCAATTCTTGGGTTTTCTGAAAATGGATCCTAACATATTTTCTGATTCTTTTACTCTCTCTTTTGTGTGTTTATGCTCATTGTTTTATTTCCTATTATGTTCAAGGTTGTTCTCTTGTTTCTTACCGGATTTATACAAAGATTATTTTACATTCTATGTTCACATGCTAGCCTAGGTTGTTGACTTACTTTTTGCTATATGTGTTCAAGTTCATGCCTTAATTTTGTTTCTAAAGTTTCGCTGATCATGTTCTTTCCTACCTTTGTCTTAACACTCGCAGTTTTTTCTTGATTCTATTTATCCATGTCTACCTATCTCTGTGACCTCGAACAATCTTCTCATCCCTGATTCTATATGAAACCCTAAAAATTGGGGGGTTTTCCTCTTGGGTAGATGGCACAAGGGTTTCACTCTGAAACCCCAGGTTTACAAGATAACGATGAGCCTATAATTGAATTCAAAACCTTATTTGCTTTTGGCTCTAAGATTTTTCAGTATGAGACTCTTCTTTGGTTTGAATTGTAAGTTTTATATATAAACCTCCCTTTTAAAGATTTTTTTTTTGAAATCCCTTTAATCAAGCTAAGTGATTCACCACTGATTTCTTTTGATTGAATCGTTTTTAACTTACTGATGTTTTCCTTAAATAATTGATCTTGTGTACCCTCTATGATTTTGTACCAACGTTTGAATTGTTTATTTACTTAATTACCTCAGTTTCTTTATGATGCAATTGGATCCGAGATCCTTTGACTGATTTCAAACGTATACCTTATTTTTCACACTATTTGCCCTCCTTTCTTGAATACTAACTATGTGATTGACCATATTTTGTGCACTACATGGTCTCTTTACCCTAATGAGCTTTAGTAAAACTGGTTTTTGTTCCTTGACTAGTTGTTTGAACTAGACCCCGTAGTTAAGGGAGTCTGGTCATTCCAATTGATACTAATTGATTAATTTCTATATCTGTGAATTTGTTTCCTACCTCACTTATTTTCAATAAACTATATAAAGGGCTTAGCCCTCCCCTTTTCAAAATAGACAATCAATCGAGAATAATTACTCTCTCTTTCTCACAAACACAGAGACAGTTCTAGATACTTCTCCTATTTTCTTCTCAAAAACCTTTAAGTTTTTCTCAAACTCTCGACTATTCTGCTAAACTCTTGTGTTGGTTCAGCTCTGTGTTGTGGCTGCAAGTGCAATATTTCTCTATTTCTGTTACTTTGCAACTGCTATGTCTATCCTATTCTAAATACTACTCTTCTGCTATGTGTTTATATTTCAGTTCTGCTTGTACTTCCTTTTTACTACTTTCTGCAATGCTATCACTCTTATTCTCATGTGAATCCTTTATCCCTACCCCCCTTTATGTGTGTGTTATGGATTAAGGCATAACAAATCTCTAATATTGTTGTCCATGCTTTTGGATTGGATTCTTTGAATCCCAAACTCAATTAGTTCCCATTCCCTTTCCCCTTTATGTGTTGTTGAGCTTTATACTTATGTCAAGCAGTGTCCTAATCACTGTCTAGACCCTGGTCTGACCTTCAAGGGTCTACTCTTAATGTGTTTGACCAAGTAGGTGTTCAGAGGTGTGACAGCCTACTTTTTGGCTTGGTACGACCACCACCTATTATGGCTCCCCAATTCCCCTTTCACTTTGCACTTACTCTTAGCTATTAAGTTCTGCCCCTCTCTAGCAAGCCATGCTTTGGGACCCCCTGAGCTCCCTCTGAACTTGGATGCCTGAGAGCTGGCTCTTCACACTGCACTGTTTCTATTCTAATGGTATCTTTGGTGTAAGCAATGCCAGGAAGCTCTGAGATTCTTTGGAACTTGGAAACACCCTGGATAAAGAGAAGGCTTTGGTAATCTAGACCTCGGAAGTGGTTCAATCGCATATTATTAGACATTAATGTTTAATTAGGCTGCTCGGATCTAGCTGTTAGATTCAAATGTATTTCTATATTTTTCTTGTTTGTAATAACTAGTATAAACTCGGGGAACATAGTGAAAGGGTGGGGTTCTTTACATTCTTGCATCAAAAGGGTAGAAATCATGAATTTAGGATTTTACTGTTAATCGTGTAGCAATCCTACCTATATGGTCGTTTAATGTTGATTCAATCATATAGAAATCATGCCTATAGGACTTAACGCTCACTTTCTATAATTACGCAAATAGAAATACTGCCTATAGGAGTTAATTGTCTGCAAATTTATATATAGATATCATGCCTATAAGATGTGCATATTCATGACATTAGGCAGACATTGGGATTAATTAAACAAGCATTCGTCTATAAGTTTACTAACAAGTTCTATAATCAATAACTTGTTGATATCATCCCTAGTGGATTTTAAATCAAGTTCACTTCACTTGTTTAAACGCAGTAACAATGGATTAACTGGTTTTATACGCCTAATCAGTATGCATTTTCAAAACTTTATTTTTTGATAAAACCCTCTCGAATCAGTGTATACTTTTCCTTAAAATCTATTTCTTTAACTTGCACATCTCTTCTGAAATTGCTTTTTATAATACTCTTCCTAAACATGTTTTCCAATTCAATTTCTATCTTTTTAACTTGTCGTTACAAATCATTTCTTTAACTCACTCATTTCCTTTAAATAAATCTGCCTCTACTGTAATTTTCAAAACCATTCTTTCTGTGTTTAATTATAACTGTGCAATTTGCATTTTCTTTTACTCATTTCTTAATCTTTTCCAAAGTCTGCAGCATATCTTTTTCCTCAAAACTCCTATGCATAATTACCTTCTAAAATCAGTACTTCTTAAACTAATTCGCACTAATCCAGAGCCATAATCTCTGACAACTGTATCCGAGTGGCCTAAAGAAGACTTTCTGTCTAAATATATGTGTAGAAACCGCTTAATTTTAAGCTAAGACCAAATGAGTATTTGTAAAGACATGCTACATTATATGGTTATCTGAATTCAGGGATGTACTTGAGCCTTATTTACTTGATTGTTCTTCATTTCGCTTGATATATGTTTTGAATGTGGAACTAGAATTTTATCCTTTAAACTCCATAAAGTCCCCCATCCCTTTCTCCCCTTATAGGATTAGAAGTCCTAATACCCCGGGACTAATAGGATTGGGGAGGATACTAGCATGCAATATGTAAACGAGAGTAAATACGCTTTAATGCCATAACGGGATGGGAAGGGTGGAATATGGATATGATGACCGGTGCGCTAATATCACGTGCGACCCCTCTTTTGAGGAGCGATTTCTGGATATTGCATTAAAGTGTTCCATATTATGATTAAACCTAGGAAAACTTTTCCTTTTATTTGCTATGTTTCTTTTCAGGTTTTTTAACTAACTTTCTAAAATCTCCCGTTTCTCTTCTTTTCTTTCAAAACATTGAACTTACTTACAGTTATTATGTGAAACCTTCTTTGTTTCTTCTACCTTCGAAAGTCACAATTGTAGTATGACCGCGAACGACACTAGTGGATCTTGAGGGGTGCCTAACGCCTTCCCCTCGAGATAATCTCAAGCCCTTACCCAACTCTAGTTCTTCTTCTCAATTATTTCTTTTAAAACTGTCCTAATGCACTATAATCATTAGGTGGCAACTCTCTAAATTCCAAAAACTAAATTCTCACAAGGGAATTAAGAGTTGTCCTCCCATAATATTGTATACCCAATTCTGGACTCCCGTCCGCGGTGGAAAAGGGGGCGTCGACAGCATGGCGACTCTGCTGGGGATTTCTTTAGGCTTTTACCATTACATGCTATTTATGACTTTATTAATTGCCTTTATTTCTTGCCTTTTAATTATTTCATCGTTAAAGCTAACTTGGCTTTTTATGTCTTTCCTTTCCTTTAACTGATTTCCTTTACTGCTTTATTATTTCAATATCGTTGTAATTTCGAGCATTTATTGTAATCATTTATCTTATGTACGTGAAAATAAATGTCAATTTGTTTCATTCTTGTAAATTGCATCTTCAATATCATACTCCACTCGTGCCAAAACAAATACTATAGCAATGCTTATAATGAAGTAGTTTTGCTCTTATGATATTATCATCCCCTAAATTTGGCAAAGACATATTTGCGGTAAAATCAATCAATCAACGGTGTAGTCGACGATTCTGCGCCTTTCCATCTTGAGTTGTCCGCTCAGGGGTACCTGTATCGCATTTCAAAATAGAAACCTTACTTCGTTAAACTGTACATGCATCATGGTCAAACCTAGCTGAGTCAATTATGTTGTCCGCATAATGACTCATTAAGATAGCCTAGTCCAAAGTCCATCGGGTTTCCCTGAAACCCAAACGAACACCTTCATGTTCTGTGAATTTATTTGGAGAACTAAATGCATATCATGCTAATTGTTGATTTAAATAGTCGAGTCTAGTGGGGTAAGGATCTAACGCTTTATTTTGAAGAAAATGAGGCACGAAGTCCCAAGATTCGGTATGGTAACCAACATTCACCCAAGGGTGCTAAGCTGGTGGGAGGACCTTCATGCCAGTGATCGGACTCTTGTCCACAAATACTTAGGGAATCTGCCTTCACTTCTTTAAATCCAGCCTGACAACAAAATCATAGAGGCTGCAAGCTGGGATAGTGATTGGTCCGTGTTTCGCTTCGGGACCGTGAAATGACCCCTTTACTTGAAGAAGTAGGGAGTCTAGCTGGTATTCCTTGGGAGACTGTGGATCTGCTTATGCCTGAAAATCTCAAAGGTAGGGGTTTCTTCAAAATGATGGGACTCAAGAAAAACTCATATCTCACTTGTCTGAAAGACTCATACATACCATTTGACTACTTGTTCGAGAGGTATATCCATAGCAAGTCATACCGCACCTACACCGACGAATTTTCCCTTACCTCTTTAGGGCATATCCACATAAGGGTTTTTGTCTTCATGTTCGGTTTTTGGGGATGATAATCTTTCCGATGAAGAAGGCTAGGACCCACACCAAACTAGCCATGGTAAACAAGATCTTAATGGAAGGGATCGACGGGCAATCTTTTAGCATAGTGCCCATGATTATTACCGAGATATATCGAGCCTTTGAAACGTTTCAGCAAGGGGCCAAGCACTTTGAAGGTTGTAATCTGTTGCTTCAACTATGGCTTATAGAACACCTTCAGAAAGGTGATTACCAACAGGAAATTATACGTAGAGACTGAGATGATCATATCGCTTTTCACCACCAAAAGCGAATGAGCTTCATGCCTAACATGTTCTCCCAACCAGATGACGCTAGAAAATGGGTAGAGCTATTTGAGAATCTGAAGGAAGATCAAGTGCAGTGGATGTATGAGTGGTTCCGAACAGGGAATTCAATGTTCGTTATCGGGATGCACCATTCCTCATAATCATTTGTCTAAGGGGAACTTATCCTTATGTCCCTCTCCGAGCCATGAGGCAAGCACGGAGGAAGAAAGTCATACCAAGGGTAGACAAAATGAGTCACTTCAGGGCTGATTTTTAGGACGATGATAGCCCTCACGGGTGTCACGCTCAGCATATGTAACATCACAAACATGTCTTGGGAAGAGAAAATATTGAGGCAGACGGGTATCATGCCGGATGTGTGCCGCACTACTCAGGTTGGTTGGGAGATATTCTCACTGGTTTGGGTCATCTTGGATTCATTCGAGGTCACAGGCTTATCGATGAAAACGCTAAAGCGCAAGTTAAGTACAATCAATTGCACAAAAGAATTCGAGAATGCAAAAATGAGCATCAGGAGATACAGGAAGCTCATCAAAAGTTGATCGACGAACGAAAGGATAGGGGTATCAACACCAACAAGCGGCTAGGGCACCTGGAACGAGTTCCAGTGAAGCTGGAAGGGAAATTCTTGAAAGGGATTAAAGACTGCCAAAACGTCGAGGGAAATACAAGTGGACATCTGGCCCAAGCCTATTTACTTCTAGGACTGCACGAGCTGGTGCAGCTGTATGGGGGAGGCAATAATACCGAATTTGGGGAAGGTCCTTCTAGGACCAAGTAGTTAGGATCTTTTATTTCTTGCTGTAATAAATCCACTGGCCAGTAGTGACATCTTTATTTCCCGTTATGTTAAGTTATATTTTATACTCGTCTTATTTTTATCAATTAAATGAGGCATTTAGTATTATAAGTTCTCCAAAGTTAATTTGTCGCTAGGACTACCTCGGGCACAATGAGCCACCTGAATTAGGACATTACTTATATTCTTGCACAATGTGTTTAAATATTCCAATATTCTCTCTCTCAGAATCTACACTAACTTTTTTACCTTTTACTTTTCTTGTATTTTTTATTCCCCTCCCCAAAGGTTAGTTCGTGCATTCTAACACTATCAGCATACTCTACAAGATCCAAAGGCCCTCCACCTCCTCCTTCTCTGAGTCCTATCAGAAAACAAATAAAGGTATGGGAGACGCAATTTCTAGAAAGGAGATTGAAAGAGAGGAAACTTCTTATGGTACCCCAATTACTAAAGGAACTGCTGCTCAGCTTGAACAAAAACTTCTGAAATTCTAGGAGGAATTGGACCAAGTTCGGAACTTGGCGAGCCTATCATTCTCTCTTGGTGCTCCTGATGCCAACACCTAAAATCCCGTACCTCCACAAAACACCCCACAAGCACAAATACAACCCACTCACACTCAAACCTGCAACACGTGCAATAATACTCCACTACTCATTCCCAAATCACCAAACACTACAAATGACCATCTCCACTACACTCATATCTTTGTAGACACTATACCGCACTACAGTTAACCAATCTCAAGTGCTTCTGAATCAGACAATAATGAATCCCTCATTAGAAATATGGCCGCAGAACTCTAGAAATTAACTAGCCGGGTACAGGGTGTCGAAGGTAGCAAAGGCATTGAGGGGTTGAACTATGTAGATCTTTGCATTCAGCCGGATGTTGAACTTCCGAAGGGGTACAAACCTCCCAAGTTCGAGATGTTCGACGGTACAGGTGATCCCGATGTCTATTTGAGGACATATTGTGATAAGTTGGTAGGAGTTGGAAGAGATGAGAAAATCCACATGAAGTTGTTCATAAGGAGTCTGAAAGGAGATGCCTTGTCTTGGTACATCATCCAAAACTCAAAGAAATGGACAAACCGGGTAGGTATGGCATCCGATTTTATAGACTGATTAAGGTTTAACACAGAGAACGCACCAGACGCATTCTATACCCTGAATCTGAAAATGAAACCCATAACGTATGCTACTCATTGGAGGTCAGAAGCCTCTAAGGTCAGGCCGGCCCTAAAAGAAGAGCAGATGAACAGGTTCTTTGTCCAGGCTTAGGACCCATAATATTATGAAAAATTAATGATGATAGAAGGCCAGAAGTTCTCCAACATTATCAAGTTGGGAGAAAGAATTGAAGAGGGCATTAAAATGGTATGGTCACTAATCTTGAAGCATTAAGGCCACCAACAAGGCTTCAAAGTTTAGTGGTATGTCAAAGAAGAAAGATGTGAATTCCGTAATGGTTGTGCAAAGAACCAAATCTCCAACGAAGTACCAAATATACCCCTTAACTCCACTCACATATCAACCTTCCCCGAATTACCAAGCACCCTCAGCCACATATCAACTTCCACTATCCGCCTACCAATTATCTCTACCTCCCACATATCAACCCACTTCATCAAGATATTCGCAACCTGCACCTGTGTATCAAGCTTACAATGCCCAACCTTCTCACTTCCAATCACCACCTACTCGCCAAAACTTTCCTCAACCTAGACAAAATTTTGACCGCAAACCCCCCAGACAATATACAGCCATCGCCGAACCAATCGACCAGCTGCATGAAAGAAGCAGCCGGATACGTCACCCATATGCCAACCATAACTCCATAAAATCCCTCCCAAAGGATCAATCCGAACAAAACATGTGCATACCATTCCGGAATGAAAGGCCATACCATCGACGAGTGTCGCTCGTTGAAAGACAAGATTCAGACTTTGATTGACAATAAGCTCATTATAGAAAAGGAGCCCGCTCCCAATGTCCGCAATAATCCTATGCCTGACCACAAGGGTAAAGGTATTCACATGATCAAGATTGAGGATTATTGGGACCCTAGAGAGTCAACTGGATTGAATGTTGAAGGGGATGAACCGAAGAAGCCGACAGTCACGCTCAACCCTATTGTTGTCAAGATCTAGCCCTCTAAGGGTGATGATGTGAATATGCCCATACCGCTCGAGTTTGAAGCGCCTCTTGCAAAGGCGCCAAGACCAATTCAGGTCGAGTCCTGCACCATTTGAAGTTGTTGTGTTACCTCCAAGGGTGCCTATTCCAGTTATGATGATAGATGTGACCCCATTCAAATCAATCGCCATACTCTGGTATTACACATTTGAAGCTAAGAGAAAAGGAAAAACATAAATCGGAGAAGCAATCGCCGCACAGGGCATGACCCAAATAGGCATGATGTATACTCCCGAAGATTTAGCTGAGTCCAACAGACAAGCATCTGGAGGGCCTGTTGAAACTAGACCCAGTGACCTTTGGAGAAAGATATAGGCTAAAGAATACTGGGTCATTGAGCAGTTGAACAAAATACCATCGCAGACTTCCATCCTGGCTCTTCTGCAAAGCTCTGAGGCATACAAGAATACTCTGATGAAAATATTGAGTGAAGCTTATGTTCTCAACAACAATAACTGGAGGCGAAATGGCTAATATGGTGGGACAAGTGTTAGAGAGTCATAATATTACTTTCAACGAAGATGAGGTACCACCAGAAGGGCTAAGTCACAATAAGGTGTTGCACATCGCCGTGCAATGCGAAGATTACTTCATCAATAGAATCCTGGTAGACGGAGGATCCAACCTTAACATTTGTCCGCTGATAACTCTCAGGACATTGGGGAAAAGTTTGCATGAGATCAAAGATGGGGCTATCAATGTCAAAGCCTTTGATGGGTCCCAAAGAACCACCATTGGGAAATCAGCATGTGCTTGCAAATGGGACCAACCTAGTTTGATGTTGATTTTCAAGTGATGGACGTCCCAGCTTCATACAACTTGTTGTTAGAACGACCTTGGATCCACGCCACTGGAGCTGTAGTATCAACCCTGCATCAGGCAGTAAAGTTTGAATGGAATCACCAAGAGGTGATCATTTATGGCGAAGGTAGCAACCCCATATACAGTTGCCAGACCATCTCAATGATTGGAGGCAGAAAGAGAATATGCAGAGAAACGTACCACCACCTTGAGCGGGTTAATGCTGTGGACAATGATAAATGGTGGGATAACAAAATCAAGACTATCCTGAACTGGTACGGGTATGAACCCGAAAAAGGGACGTGGGAAGAACCTTCAGGGTATCACCAAGCCCATCAAGCTGAAGAAACATGGTACTACTTTTGGCTTGGGGTATGAATATACATGGAAAGAGTTTGATGATTGGTCGCCACCATGGAGCGGCCCATACTATCCACTGGAGCACCCTATACCGTGACTGGAGCAGACCTTTCAACAGGCAGACATCATGTATGGATCAAAGGAAGATGAGGCATTGGCAACAATGAAGAACTTGTTTCTGGAGGATGATATGGACTATTGTGTTATCTTCGAGGAGGAAGGGGAGGAAGACCCTTCCATACAAGCTTTGAATCGAGGGGAACGTCACTAATTGGTCAATCAAGACCACCAAGGCCCGAAAGGCTTCGGGGCAGCAAGGCTATAAAGTACCATGCATCGCATCATTGCTTTTGAAAAGAGCTCTGATGTTTTGAACAATTATGAAATTAATCAAAGCATTTACAAGTTTATCATATATCTCGCTCTTATTATTTTCTCTATCATTTACTTTATTTAAATAGCATTACTATTACATATCTTGATGATCAACCAATGACAGTGACTTGCAACGAGACAACAAACAAACAGATATAGATTCAGAGGAGGAGTATATACCAAAAGAGGTTGTCAGAGAGGTCGAGAACTTTGAGAATAGGCCTAAATTCAACTTGAACGAAACTTTGATTGTTAATTTGGGAGATGCCGAGAATGTCAAGGAAACACATATTAGTGTGCATTTGTCGCCCTTAGAAAAGAAAGAGTACACAGAGTTCTTAAAAGAGTATGAGGACATCTTTGCCCTGTCTTATGATGATATGACTGGTCTCAACACATCCATTGTAGCTCACAAGTTACCGATAAATTCAACGTGTCCACCGGTAAAACAGAAACTCAAAAAGTTCAAACCCGACATAAGTTTGAAAATCAAAGAAAAGGTTACCAAGCAAGTCAAAGCCAGGGTTCTCAGGGTGGTAGAGTATCCAACATGGTTAGCCAACATCGTGCCAGTACCGACGAAAGACAGGAAGGTTAGAGTCTGCGTCGACTACCGGGATATCAATTGGGCCAGTCCCAAAGATGACTTTCCCTTACCAAACATACATATCCTAATTGAAAACTGCGCCAAGCATTAGCCGCAGTCATTTTTCGATTGTTTTGCTGGAAACCATCAGATATGGATGAATGAAGAAGGTGTAGAGAAAATGTCTTTTATCATGCCATGGGGGATGTACTGTTACAGAATAATGTCGTTTGGTTTGAAGAATTCTGGTGCCACATACATGAGGGCTATGACTACCATCTTTCCTGACATGATACATAAAGAAATTGAGGTGTATGTGGACGACGTCATCATCAAATCCACAAAATCCACAGATCATTGGAGGACTTGGAGAAAATTCTTCAACAAATTGAGAAGATACAATTTGAAATTGAATCCCGCCAAGTGTGCATTCGGGGTTCCTTCTAGAAAGTTACTGTGTTTCATCGTGAGTCACAAAGGAATAGAATTGGATCCATCAAAGGTCAATGCCATTCAAGAGTTGCCATTTCCAAAGAACAAGAAGTACGTGATGAGTTTTCTGGGGAGGCTCAAGTATGACAGCTGGTTCATAGCCCAGTCCACTATTATTTGTGAACCCATATTCAAGATGCTGAAGAAGGATGGTGCCACCAAATGGACTGACGATTGTCAAAAAGCTAAAGGATTAATGAATACTTGTCTACGCCACAAGTCTTTGTTTCGTTTGAACCAGGAAGACCCCTTTTTCTTTATCTCGCAGTATTATATGGAGAATTTGGTTGTGTTATAGGACAACATGATGAAATGGGGTGAAAGGAGCAAGCCATTTACTACATCGGCAAGAAGTTTAACCCATACGAGGCCCGATATTCCTTATTAGAGTGCACCTGATGTGCTTTGACCTTGGTAGCTCAAAAATTGAGATATTATTTCTGTGCCTACACCATGTATCTCATATCCAGAATGGATCCATTAAAGTATATCTTCCAGAAGCCCATGCCTACTGGAAAGCTCGCCAAGTGGAAAATCCTGCAAAGCGAATTCGACATTGTTTACATTACTCAGAAGGCAATCAAAGGACAGGCTTTGGCAGATCACCTTGCCAAGAATACGGTGGGAGGAGAATACGAGCCTCTAAAGGTGTATTTACCTTATTATGAGGTATCTTTCATAGGATAGGACATCGCAGAATCCTACGATGATTGGAGGATGTTTTTCGGCGGAGCCGCAAATTTTAGAGGGAACGCATAAGAGCAGTCCTTGTATCAGAAACTGGTCAGCATTACCCGGTACACGCCAAGCTCAGATTACCATGCATTAACAATATGGCCAAGTACGAAGCCTGCATCTTGGGGCTGAAACTGACCATTGACATGAATGTTTAGGAGTTACTACTAATCGGAGACTCGGACCTACTTATACATCAGGTTCGAGAAGAGTGGGCAACTAAGAATTCTAAGATACTCCCCTATCTGCATCACATATAGGAGTTGAGGAAGAGATTCACAAAGATCGAATTTCAGCATGTTCCCAGAATACAGAATGAGTTCGCTGATGCACTAGCTACTTTGAAATCCACGATTCAGCATCCATATACAAATTTCATTGATCCCATCCAAGTCAAGATTTATGATCAGCCAGTTTATTGTGCTCATGTCGAGGAAGAAGCCGATGAGAAACCATGGTTCCATGACATCAAAGAGTACTTGACAACAGGAGAATACCCAGATCTTGCCAATACTACTCAGAAACCCACACTTCGGAGGTTAGCTAACAACTTCTTTCACAGCGGAGGGATCCTGTAAAGGAGAACTCTCGATTTGGGATTATTTCGATGTGTCGAAGCAAGCGAAGCGACCAAACTATTGGATGAAGTGCACGCAGGGACCTGCAGACCGCACATGAACGGTTTTGTTTTAGCGAAGAAGATACTCCGAGCAGGATATTTTTGGATGAATATGGAAGCAGACTGTACCCAATATATTCGAAAGTACCATCACTGTCAGATATATGCAGACATGATAAAGGTGCCGCCAAACAAGCATACTGCAAAAATCTCACCATGGCATTCTCTGCTTGGGGAATGGATTTTATCGGACCAATCGAGCCTGCTGCATAAAAAAGACACAGGTTCATCTTAGTAGCAATTGATTAATTTACCAAATGGGTCGAAGCAGCATCATACAAAGTAGTGACTAAGAAAGTTGTGACAGATTTCTTCCGCGACCGTATCGTTTGTCGGTTCGAAATTCCAGAGTCAATCATCACTGACAATGGTTCCAATCTCAATAGCGACCTGATGAAAGCAATGCGTGAAAAATTTAAAATCAAACACTAGAACTCTACAACCTACAGACCTTAGATGAATGGAGTTGTGAAAGCAGCCAACAAGAATATCAAGAAGATACTAAGGACGATGATCGAAAGGCATAAGCAATGGCACGAGAAGTTATCGTTAGCCTTATTCGGATACCACACCATAGTCCGCACATCAACTGAGAAACTTCCTGCATGCTGGTTTATGGTACAAAGTCGGTCATTCCGGCCGAGCTAGAAATTCCCTCTTTAAGGATCATGCAAGAAGCAGAGTTGGATGACGCAGAATGGATGAAAGGTCGCTACGAGCAGTTAGCCGTAATAGACGGGAAGAGAATGAATGCATTCTGTCATGGTCAGTTGTATCAGAACAGAATGTCCAGCGCTTTCAACAAAAAATTTAAACTAAGGAAGTTTATACCAGGGCAACTGGTATTGAAGAAAATATTTCCATATCAAGATGAAGACAAGGGGAAATCCTGTCCCAATTGGCAAGGTCTGCACATGGTTCAACGAGTTTTAACTGGAGGAGCCCTTATTCTTGCAGAAAAGCACGGAGAAATCTGGCTGAAGCCAATCAATTATGATGTAGTGAAACGATACTATGTGTAATCATATGCTCTCTCTTCATGATGTAATTTGAACTTAGCCTGACCTGATTCCCGTTTAAGATGGGATACGTAGGCAGCCCTACGGGTTCGGTCAAAAATTAATAAAAATTCATTTTCCCCTGCTATTGGAACTGAGGCAGAATTTTGAAGAGGACTCTCAAAATTTTGAAGTCAGTTTTCAGCCTTTTCATTGGCATAAGCGCCAACCCAGTAAACTGGGGTAGAATTTTGAGAAGGACCCTCAAAATTCTGGGGTTGATGTTTTCAGTCATTCAGCGTAGCCTTCAAAGCACCAGCCCAGTAAACTGGGGAAGAATTTTAGGAGGACCCTCAAAATTATGAAGCAAGCAAGGTAGCAATGTCTTGAACCACACTGAAGTCGTTGGTTCATTCAAAAGAAATTATTTTAGACTATATACTTATGTTATATTTACTAAATCATGCATAACTATCATTTGAATCGTTGTCGCTTAGTAACGCTACCCCAATGATACGCGACGTCAGGAGCCACGAGAAGATGAACTAACCTTTCCCTCTCTATAGAACTCACGATTTTTCTTTGGATGCAGATACCCAAGTTGAAGATCATTTGATACATTTATACAATCGTACTATTCATAAGTGAAAATTACAGAACAATCACTTATTCACAATCCCTATCTGTATGCAACCTCCCCAGCAGTCACGACATCATAATCAGCTATCAGCTAAGAAAATCTTACCACTATCCACCCTTTACATTCCTGCATTTTTGCATAAGACTACTATCTGCATTCCGAGGTTAAACTGTACCTCCATCCTATATAAGGCTACTTATTTGTCTTTTGAGACTAAGCTCTGTCTCCATCTGCATAAGGCTACTTATCTGCCTTTCAAGACTAAGCTCTGTCTCCATCTGCATAAGGCTACTTATCTGCCTTTCGAGACTAAGCTTTGTCTCCATCTGCATTTTGCATAAGGCTACTTATCTTCCTTCCGAGGTTAAGCTCTGCCTCCATCCTTAATAAGGCTACTAATATGCCTTCCGAGACTAAGCATTGTCTCCATCCTGCATAAGGCTACCTATCTGCCTTTCGAGACTAAGCTCTTTCTCCATCCTGCAAAAGGCTACTTATCTGCTTTTCGATACTAAGCTCTTTCTCCATCCTACATGGCTGAAATATCACCACTCTATCTTTCCGCATGGCTGCAATATCACCACTTGCGTTTAAATTGTCACTTTGGCTGAAAGATCGCCACTCTTTGCATGTATCGACTGAAAGATTGCCACCTTTTCTTGGGCTGAAAGATCGCCAACTTATTTAAAGGTGTCATAGTTCGAAGGCACCATCTGCATAGCCTAAGAACACCATTTCATGGCTTGTGAATATTTATTTATGCTCTTCATGGCCCAGGACATCATAGTCTGAGGACGTCATCCTAATCGTCCAAAGACAACACTCATGGTCCAATGGGAATTTGCATCATGTTTAAATTATGCACAATACACGCCACATTGCTTACTTGCAGGTACACTGGCTAGCCAACAGCCATCTCATCAGGAGCGATCCAGCTCCAGATTCTGCAAGCCTATCCGACTCCAAACACCCTTTTTCAAATATAAGCATTGCGTCCGTTCTTTTCGAATCTCCATCGGCACATCCCATCAATAGTTCATGAACTACTTATGGCCCGATTCCTGTAAAACTAGGGAATGTAGGCAGCTCAGAAACTAGTGCACGGCCAAAATTCTTTTAAATCGCCGCTTCCGGTCAAAATTGGTCATCTTGTCTTTACCCGACAACTCTTTCATCCTCCTCGGGTAAAGAGGGGCAGCTGTTGATACCCAATTTTTCTCTATGTAATTTTCTACCCCAAATACTTCAAAAATAGCCTATATGTGCATATATAAGCACACTGAAGGGTTTTGGCATTTTTAATAATTTTTTTGACCAATTTATTGCCTATTTTATACTATAAAATCCAATAATTATTTCCAAAATTATCATTTTGGTGGATAACTTATTTTTATTCTCATATTTATTCCAAAATATGGCTAACAAAATTTCTTCATATTTTTATAAATTTATTTAGTATTTTTAAAACAAATTGCACATAATTACAATATTAGCCTCTTTTTAGATTTAATTGTAATTATATTTATAAAATTGACTCCAGTAATTTAATTTTATAATTAAGTATTGTTAATCATCTTAGCATATTTGATTTATTTTTAGAAATTATTTTGCAAATTTTTATAAATTAAATAAGGGAAAGTGGATATTTAAAAGTTAGCCCTTTTGCATTTCAATTTTAACCCAAAGTAAACTCAATTCCCTAACCCAATTTCTGAATCTACCCGAACCAACACCCAACCATCCGATCCGTGGCCCCTTTAATCTGAGTCGTTGATCATTTTGATCAATGGCCCAACCTCCCCCTTACCATTTTTAATTCTAAATGACCCCCCCCCCCCACCAAAACCCTCCTCATTCTCTCAAAGACCGCCGCCTCTAATACCTCGCCTCTCTCAAATTCTCTCACCCACTTGAAACCCTAATATCGTCCTACCCTCTCTTCACCCTCAAATCACCGAAATCCATGGCTAATCTAACCATGGACGACCTGTATTCACCATCTACTGCTCGCACACTCCTGCTCACTGAAGATTCGAGGCTAGAACTCGAGGGTATTCATCTAGACCTTGGTATATTCGAGATTCTTTGTCGTTTCCGGCCTTGCTCCAGCGTGTCTTAGCCTCTTGAGCCTGGATTCGAACTTATCAACTCAGATCCGTTCTTGTGACTTCCAAGCCTTTCTCATCCTTTAGGGCTCTCAGAAACCCTAGCATATTCAAGGTTTCTTTTCGCTCTTTTCTTATAGATCTGTGCTAGATCTATGCTGTTGGTAACATTTTAGAGTTTTTCCCAAATTTCCTCTATCAAAGCTATTCAAATCAATTTTAGGGTTTTCTGAAACCTAAAATATTTTCTTATTCTTTTACTCTCTCTTATGTGTGTTTATCTCGTTTTTTTATTTCCTATTATGTTCGAGGTTGTTCTCTTGTTTCTTACCGAACTTCTACAAAGATTCTTCTACATTCTATGTTCACATGCTATCCTAGGTTGTTGACTTACTTTTTGCTTTATGTGTTCCAGTTCATGCCTTAATTTTGTTTCTAAAGTTCTGCCGATCATATTCTTGCCTACCTTTATCATAACACTCATAGTTTTCTCTTGTTTATGTTTGTGTATGTCTGCCTATCTCTGTGACTTCGAACAATCTTCTCATCCCTGATTCTATATGAAACCTAAAAATTGGGTTTTTTTCCTCTTTGGTAGATGGCACTAGGGTTTCACTCGGTTTACAAGCTCATGATGAGCCTGTAATTGAATTCAAAACCTTATTTTCTTTTGGCTCTGAGATTTTCATTGTGAGACTCTTCTTTGGTTTGAATTGTATGCTTTATATATAAACCTCCCTTTTAAAGATTTTTTTTGAAATTATTTTAATCATGCTAAGTGATTCATCACTGATTTCTTTTGATTGAATATCTTTTACTTTACTAATGTTTTCCTTAAATAATTGATCTTGTGTACCCTATGTGCTTTTGTACCAACATTTGAATTCTTTATTTCTTTAGTTACTTCAGTTTCTTTGTGATTTGCAATTGGATCCGAGATCATTTGACTAATTTTCAAACTTATACCTTATTTTTCACACTATTGTGCCCTCTTTTCTTAAAGACCAACTATGTACTTCACCTTATTTTGTGCACTATATGGTCTTTTTACCCTAATCACCTTAGTAAAACTGGTTTTCTTCCTTGACTAGCCGTTTGAACTAGACCCCTTAACTAAGGAAGTCTGGTCATTCTAATTGATACTAATTGATTAGTTTCTATGTTTGTGCATTCTTTGCCTACCTCACTTATTTTCAAAAAACTACATAAATGTCTTAGACCTCCCATTTTCAAAACAGACAATCAGTTGAGAATAATTACACTCTCTTTCTCAAAAACACACAGACAGATCTAGATACTACTCCTCTTTTCTTTCTCAAAAAACTTGTTTTTCTCAAACTCTCGAGTGTTCTACTGAAATCTTGAGTTGGTTCTGCTTTGTGCTGTGGCTGCAAGTGCTCTATTTCTCTTTTTTCTCTTACCGTGCAACTCGTATGTCTATCCTATTTTAAATACTACTCTTCTCCTTTGTGTTTATATTTTAGTTCTGCTTGTACTTCCTGTTTACTGCTTTCTGCAATGCTATCACTCTTATTCTTATGTGAATCCTTTATCCCTACCCTTCTTTATGTGGGAGTTATGGTTCAAGGCATGACACTACTCTAATATTATTATCCATGCTTCTGGATTGGATTCTTTGAATTCCAAACTCAATCAGTTCCCATTCCTTTTCCTTTTTATGTATTTTTGAGATTTAGACTTGGGTCAGGCAGTGTCTTAATCACCGTCCAGACCCTGGTCTGACCTTCAAGGGTTTGCTCTTAATGTGTTTGACCAAGCAGGTGGTCAGGGGTGTGCCAGCCTACTTTGTGGCTAGGTATGACCACCACCTGTCATGGCTCCCCAATTCCCCTTTCACTTTGCACTTACTCTAAGCTATTAAGTTCTGCCCATCTCTTGCAAGCCATGCTTTGGGACCCCCTGAGCTCCCTCTGAACTTGGATGCCTAGCTTGCTCTTCCACACAGCACTATTTCTATTCTAATGGTTTCTTGGGTGTAACCAATGCCTGAAATCCCTAAGATTCCTTGGAACTTTGACACACCCTGGATAAAGAAAAGCCTTTGGAAATCTAGTCCTCGGAAGCGGTTCAATCGCATATTATTAGACATTAAGGTTGAATTAGGCTGCTCGGATCAAGATGTTAGTTTCTAATGTATTTCTATATTTTTCTAGTTTGTAATAACATGTATAAACTCGGGAAATATAGTAAAAGGGTAGGGGTCTTTACTTTCTTGCATCAAAAGGGTAGAATTTGACTTTAAGATTTTACTGTTAATCATGTAGAAATCCTGCTTATAGAGTCGTTTAATATTGATTCAATCACATAGAAATCATGCCTACAGGAGTTAATTTTCTGCAAATTTATATATAGATATCATGACTATAGGATGTGCATATTCATGATATTAGGCAAACTTTAGAATTAATTAAACAAGCATCCGTCCACAAGTTTATTAACAAGTTCTGTAATCAATAACTTGTAGAGATCATGCCTATTTAATTTTGAATCAAATTCAACTCACTTGTTTGAAAGCAGTAACAATGGATTAACTGGTTTTTATACGGCCAAATTAGTATGCGTTTTCAAAACATAACTTTTTGATAAAATCCTTTCAAATTGCTGTATACTTTTTCCTAAAATCTATTTATTTAACTTGCACATCTCTTCTAAAATTGCTTTTTTCTAATACTCTACCTAAACGTGTTTTCCAATTCAATTTCTGTCTTTTGAACTTGTCGTTTTAAATAATTTTTGTAACTCACTCATTTCCTTCAAATAAATAAGCCTCTTCTGTAATTTTCAAAACCACTCTTTTTGTGTATAATTATAACTGGGCAGTTCATTTTTTCTATTACTCGTTTCTAAACGTTTTCCAAAGTCTGCAACATTTCTTTTCCCTCAAAACTCTTTCTGCATAATTACCTTCTAAAACCAGGACTTCTTAAACTAATTCGCATTAATCCAGTGCCTTAATCTCTGACAATTATATCCGAGTGGCCTAATGTAGACTTTGTATCTAAATATATGTGTTGAATCGGTCCGTTCACCCCTTAATTTCAGTGTAAGACCAAATCAGCATTTGTAAAGACATGCTAAACAATATGGTTATCTGATTCAGGGGTTTACTTGAGCCTTATTTACTTGCATGTTCTTCCCTTTGCTTGATATATGTTTTGAATGCCAAACTAGAGTTTTATCCTTTAAACTCCATAAAGGCCCCCATACTTTTCTCCCCTTTTAGTATTAGAAGTCCTAATATCCCGGGACTGATAGGATTGAGGCGGGTACTAGCATGCAATAAGTAAACGAGACTAAACGCGCTTTAATACCTTAACGGGATGGGAAGGGTAGAATATGGATATGATGACCAGTGCGCTAATATTACGTGCGACCCCTTTTAAATTGAGTGGTTGATGGATATTGCATTGATATGATCCATATTATGTGTAAACCTACTACCCCTTTTCCTTTTATTTGTTATGTTTCTTTTAAGTTTTCCGTATAACTAACTTTCTAAAATCCCTCGTTTCTCTTCTTATCCTTCAAAACTTTGAACTTAATTGCAGTTATTATGTGAAACCTTCTTTGTTTCTTCTACCTTCTACAGTCACAATTATAGTATAGCCGAGAACTACACTAGTGGATCTTGAGGGGTGTCTAACACCTTCCCCTCGTGATAATCTCAAGCCCTTACCCAACTCTGGTTCTTCTTCTTAATTCTTTCTTTTAAAATTGTTCTGATGCACTATAATCATTAGGTGGCAACTCTCCAAATTTCAAAAACCAATTCTCACATAGGAATAAAGAGTTGTCCTCCCATAATGTCGTATATCTGATTCCGGACTCCCGTCTGCGATGGAAAAGAGGGCGTCAACAGAGGGTCCCTTACTATATAAACAGGATCTTAGCATTGTAAAAGGGGGAGGATAAAACTGATATCGATCTCTCTTTCTCTCTCTCTCTCTCTCTCTCTCTATCTCTCTGTAAATCTCTCTCACATACTGAGATCAATATAAGCGAAGTATTTCGAATATCCTAGGGAATTATTATCTTCGATTACAATTTATCTTTGATTTCTTTTGATTGATTTGCTCGGAAAGTATTCAATATCTTTTGAGTCAAACACTATTAAAGTCACAACTCAATATAACAGCATTTCTGTATAGCAACCATTCACTATTAAAGTCATTTTTTTGGAATCGATTTTTTTGTTATGTTATAATATATGTCCTTTTATAATAGCACCTCACTATACCAGTAAAAAAATATTAGAACAAACGATGTTGTTATAGAGAGGCTTGACTGTATATTCTTTCACTTGAAACTACTGGTTTGTTAAGTGTGTGAGTGTGAGTGTATGTGTGTGTACGTATATATATATATATATATATATATATATATATATATATATATATATATATATATTATTCGATTATTTTGACTTTTTGGTGCATTTATTTCTTCATATTTTTTATTATCTTTAATCATGGTAGAACAGTATACTTCCAGCCACTAATTTATATTTCTTGAAATTCTTTAAAGACGGATAATCCTTTCTTTTCTCTTGTTTCTGAATGCGTCGTGCAATGTCATTTTCACAAATAACGTCAAATTAAAACATTTCCTGCCTTTCTATTTTGGTTCTTTCATAATTTACCACGTCGAAAAATATTCGACTACAACTGTATGTTGACAATGTACTATATAAATCAGAGGCTAAAGTCACGTCAGATAAGTCCTTTTCCATGCTACACACATGTCAATGGAAAAAAAAAAAGCTGAAAGGAATATATAAACAAAAAAAGCTCAATTTTCTTCTAAAGAGCAATACCATTTTGACATTGAAAGGAAAAAGAAAAAAAGTTTACGTACGTAAACCTATGTGTGTTTTTATAAAGAATAAATAGCCTAAATTTCCTAAATTATCATATTTTTGTCATTTACCTACTTAAACTATCACGTGTCCTAAAAATTCCCCTTAACTAGATACCCTAGTATTAGAAAACTCTCATTGATTTTTTAGTAGTGAGTCTGATACACTCATCTATTTATTCAGCCTAATCCAAATATCATATAAATTTAATTAAGAATTTTAACAAAAGATACAAAACATTTAAATGGGTAAATATTTGGGGGTTAAAAAAATCAAGTCTCAGTTGTGATTTTCCCATTAACCTTCATTTTCACTGGAAACTATTTAATACGAGATTTTGGATTAAAACTTTTGTAGTCCACTTAAGAGATTAGGGACTATGTTATAATTAGTAGAAGTTAGAGGTCAAAGAGAATGAAAAGAGGAGTTAGTAGGTTAAGAGTTAGTTAGCCTTGTAATAACTCAATCGAACAGTGATGAAGAACTCAGTTCTTCTCTTCCTTCTCTCTAACTTTCTCTATGAATCTCTGTGATTTCTTCAATCTAGTCGATATAATCTAGCAATTTAACATGGTATCAGAGCAGCAATCACTGTAATCGTGTGAATCTGAAAGCTCTGTTCGGTAATTATAGCTCAACAATGGCGGACAGCAAGGTCGATCAATTACCTCTCAATCATGCTCTTTTCCTTCGAGATTCTTATATGCATGGAACAGCATTGATATCGCTAAAGCTCACAGGGCCAGAAAACTATGCGCTATGGAGTAGCGCGATGAAGGTTGCACTCCTGGTGAAGAACAAGCTAGGGTTTGTGGATGAAAGCTGTCTTAAAAGCTTGTACATAGGAGAACTAGCTGCACACTGGGATAGATGCAATGCGGTGGTACTTTCATGGATGAGTAGCACAATATCAAGTGAATTAGTGTCGAGTATCATGTATGCTGCAAGTGCAAGGAAAGTTTGGGATGAATTTAAGGAAAGGTTTGACAAAGATAATTTGACCAGGATCTATCAACTTTGGACAGAAATTGCCACACTTAGACAAGGTACAGATTCAGTTACCTCTTATTTTTAAAAAATGAAAGATCCATAGGATGAATTGGACATACTAACACCTTTACTTTCATGTGATTGTGAGGAATCAAGACCATATGTTGATCACTTGGTGAGACAGAGGTTACTACAGTTCCTCATGGACTGAATGAGAGCTATGGCCAAATAAGAAGCAGCATTCTTCAGAGGAGACCAGTTCTTACTATCATTCAGGCATACTCAGCTGCAGTACAAGAGGAAAGTCAGAGAACATTGGGAGTAGTTAAAACAAACAAAGATCCTCTAACTATGTTTGCAGGTAGAGGACAGATGTTTAAAGGAAAGAATCCAGGGATGATTTGTGAACATTGTGGGTATAAAGGTCATCTCAAGTAAAATTGTTACAAAATCACAGGCTATCCAGCTAATTTTAAAAGCAAAAAGAAAGGACAGTCAGGTGGATAAAAACCTTGTGCTAACAATGTGAGTGCAGAAGGTGAAACAGAAGCAAAGGTGCAGATACCATGTAGCTTCATAACAAAGGAACATTACAAACACTTAGTCAATCTACTGACTAAATCCTCAATTGGAGCAGAGTCCATTGCTGCAACAAGCTCATCAAACATGGCAGGTATAGTGTCATTGTTATCTAGGGCGTCCAATAGATGATTGGATAATAGATACAGGTGCATCACAACACATAGCATTCTACAAAGAAGTGTTAGAAAGTCTTAAAGAAATTGAAGAGGAAAACTACTATGGAGTAGAGATGCCTACAGGAAATAAGTAAAAAATCATACACTCAGGAGATGCTCACATCCTGGGAAACCAAAAGATAACAAATGTGTTACATGTGCCAGACATTAAATTCAACCTACTTTCAGTATCTAAGCTAACAAAATAGTTATGCTGCTTGGCTGCATTCTACCATGATTTCGGTGTATTTCAGGGGCTCTACAATGGCAAGGTGATGGGGATTGATAGAGAAAATAATGGACTCTTCATACTCAGAAGGGAAGGAGTGTTGGCAGCTAAGGTTTCTAAAGGGAAGACAGAAGATACAGAAATGTGGCATCAAAGGTTAGGACATGCACCTTCAAGTCATTTGCAACAACTAGAATAACTAAGGAATAAAGTTGTTCCAAAATGGCATAAACTATGTAATGTCTGTCCATTAGCTAAACAAAGCAGACTCAAGTTTCCAAATAGTAGTAGTAAGTCTGATAGTATTTTTCAACTTGTTCCTGCTGATGTATGGGGTCCTTATAAGGTTCCAACTTATGATAGTAAATATTACTTTGTGACAATAGTTGATGATTTCAGTCGATATACTTGGGTTTGTCTGTTACACTCAAAAAGTGAAGTAATAGTAGTGTTAAAATATTTTTTTGCCTTGGTGAAGAAGCAATTTAACACTATGATTAAAACTATAAGATCAGACAATAGAACTGAGTTTTTTAATACTCAATACAATAAGCTATATACATCTCTGGGTATTGTACATCAAAGTAGCTGCCCATATACTTCACAACAAAATGGAGTTGTTGAGAGAAAATATAGACATATTCTTGAGGTAGCAAGGGCCTTGAGGTTTCCAAGTGGAATACCAGTGAAGTTTTGGGGAGACTGTGTGAAGACAGCTGTGTACTTGATCAACAAGCTGCCTTCCGAAGTCTTGAAATGGAAATCTCCGTTTGAATTGATGTATAAGAAACCACCAAAGGTGGATCATTTGAGGGTATTTGGTTGTTTGTGCTATGCAAGCACATTACCTAGAGGTGACAAGTTTGTTGCAAAAGCCAGAAGAATAGTTTTCTTAGGATATTCAGAAACTCAAAAGGGCTACAAGCTGCTTGATTTGGATAGCAACACCTTCCTAGTCAGTAGAGATGTCAATTTCAGAGAGAAAGTGTTTCCCTTTAAGACTGATGGTAATAACATGGATTATGAAGATCTGTTCCTGATGGACAATATAGCCACAATTGAAGCTACTGAAATAAATAACAGGGGAACTTCATCTAATTCAATTGATCAAACTACATTTTGACAAGAGCATGTAACTACTTCAGATTCTGAGGCCTCTATACTTACACCATAAGATGTGGCACAAGATGAACCACAAGGTCATATGCCTCAATCTATACCACAAACTCTCAATCATCAACTGCCTCAGTCTGAACATGGTGCAGATGGTGTTGATCCTCTCACAGTCCAGCCTACACCACCAGTCCTACTTAGAATATCAGCTAAAGGGTTTAAACCTGCTATTTGGCTAAAAGATTATTATACTAGGAACTCTGTCACTTCTAGCTCATATCTTATATCTCACCATGTGTCCTATGATCATCTCCCAAATACTTACCAATCATATCTAGGAGGAATCTCAACATAGGTAGAACCAGAGTCATTTTCAGAGTCTTCACAAGATATTAGATGGGTTGAAGCTATGAAAGATGAGATCAAAGCTCTTGAAGACAGTTATACATGGGAAGTAGTAAATTTACCATGTGACAAAATGGCCATTGGGTCCAAATGGGTATACAAAATCAAATACAAGGCAACTGGTGAATAGAAAGGTTTAAGGCTAGGCTTGTTGCAAATGGGTATACACAGCAAGAAGGCCTAGACTATCATGAAACTTTTTCACCATTTGCAAATATGGTAACAGTCAGAGCAGTGATTGGCTTGGCAGCCTCAAGATGTTGGCTTCTTTTTCATTTGGATGTCAATAATGCTTTCTTACAAGGAGACTATTATGAAGAAGTTTATATGCATCTGCCCCAAGGTTTTCATAGGCAGGGGGAGTCCAAATTTTGCAAATTGACCAAGTCACTGTATGAAACAAGCATCCATACTGTGGAATATTAAGTTAAGTGATGCCTTGACAAAGACTGTTTTTTGAAAAGTGCCTATGACCACTCACTCTTCACCAAGAAAAGTGGTGCAGATGTGGTGATCATGCTAGTCTATGTTGATGACCTATTAATCACACGGAGTTCTGAAGCCATGATACATACAGCCAAGGAGACATTACAGTTGAACTTTAAGGTGAAAGATCTAGGGGAATTGAAATATTTCCTAGGTATAGAGATCATAAGATCATCAAAATGAATTCTTCTTAATCAAAGGAAGTATGCCCTAAGTTTGATCTTTGAAGTTGGGTTGAGTGGAGCAAAACCTGCAAGTTCTCCACTTGAACCAAACCAAAAACTCACCACAGTGGACTATGACAAGCATGTAGGGGCAACAGAAGACACAACATTGGAGGACATAGGAGGATACCAAAAACTTATAGGGAAGCTAATATATCTGACCATCACAAGGCCAGACATATGCTTTGATATTCAAATGCTGAGTCAATTCATGCAGCATCCAAAACAATCACATCTGGATGCAGCTTTGAGAGTTTTAAAGTATATTAAGGGATGTCCAGGGAAAGGAATACTGCTGAAGAAAGAACCTGTAGAACAAGTGACCGGCTATTGTGACTCAGATTGGGCAGCTTGCCAAAACACAAAAAGGTCTATTACAGGATATGTAGTGAAGATAGGGGATTCCTTGATCCCATGGAAGTCAAAAAAACAACAAACTATGAGTAGAAGTTCAGCAGAAGCAGAATATATGAGCATGGCAGCTGTGGTAGCTGAATTGATTTGGCTTACAGGACTAATGACAGAGCTTGGGATTGATGTCGAGAAACCTGTAAAATTATTTAGTGATAGCAAAGCAGCACTACAAATTGCTGCAAATCCTATCTATCATGAGAGGACTAAGCATATAGAAATAGATTGCCATTTTGTGAGAGAGAAGAGCAAATGTGGCTTGATTGCACCAGAACACATATCAATAAGGGTACAAGTTGTAGATATGATGACTAAGGCTTTAGGCACTGCCCAACATCAGTTTCTTATGTCCAAGCTGGGAGTGTTGGATATTTTTCACCCTTCAGCTTAAGGGGGAGTTTTGTAGTCCACTTAAGAAATTAGGGAATAAGTTGTAATTAGTAGAAGTTAGAGGTCAAAAAGAATAAAAAGAGGAGTTAGTAGGTTAAAGAGTTAGTTAGCCTTGTAATAACTCAATCGAACAATTATGAAGAACCCAGTTCTTCTCTTCCTTCTCTCTAACTTTCTCTTTCTATGAATCTCTGTGATTTCTTCAATATAGCCGATATAATCTAGCAATTTGACAAAAATAATTAGGGTTTGTTAGTTAGAGTTTGGTAAAAAATTATGGGCTTTGGTAAACTAAATAGTGTTGAAAGAAGAAGAAACGAAGAAGAAAGATTATTTTAGAAGAAAGTAGAGGAAAAGAAATCAGATGAGAACCATAAGAAGAGAGATTTTAAAAAAATGAAGAAGAAAGCTAGAATATAAAGAAAATAGAGTGAAAATAGAAAAATAACTTTTTTAAAGAGAATAACATTAATTAACCATTAAACATGGCCATGAGGCAGTTTTTATGTATAATTTCATCTACCAAGCGCCTTTTGGCGAGCTACCTTACATGTTTATAAAAAAATCGATGAAGTTTTTGTTTAATATATAGGGGGATATAGTTAAGGAGGATTTTGGAGACACCGAATAATTTAAGTATGTAACCAACAAAAGGTAATATTTTAAAGGTGGTTTTAGGGTATTCACGTGGTTTTTAAAACTAATCTTACGATACGTGCGTTGCGCGTATATCCTATTTAAGTGGGTTATTTTTTTTTAAAACAATCATATTAATATTATATTAAAAATTATATTTGAGTTATTTTAATTAAATAAAAGTGTATGCTCCTAATATTGAGAAATATTTATCATACATACCTAATTTATAATGGAAGAAATTGTCACATAAAAATAAAAAATATTAGTCATATACAAATAGTGAGGAGGTTTAAAATAAATAAAAAGATCATTTATCAATTTTTTTTTCTTTTTTGCAGGGGAGGGGGTGCCAATTCCTATATTAAATCATAGTTTTTTTTATTATGAAAAATTTTCATCTCTATATTCTCCATCAATAGTTTTTCATATTATGTGAGCGTACTTATTCCTATATGCAGCCTAATTAATTGATTGTGGTTTCTGAATTCTTTCATTTCATTGTTAAAGAAACACCACCTTAAAATCTTAACAAACAATTATTTAGTAATTACGTAATTATGTATATTGTAATTGCTTTTATTGGAGAATAAAATGTTAGTCCATGAATAATACTTGCCAACTTAAGGTTATCACATGATACAAACTTCTTGGCAAGTTGTTAATTTAAAAAATACAAGCAATATGAAGATATTGCTAATCTACCATGACTTGGAGTTGCCATTTTTAGTTGACTTTAAGTTCTTAGATATTAGTTAGCATTAAAATACCTTTTTAATAAGAAATCTAAGTAGTTATATAAATCATAATTAGAATTTTGACTGACATGGAGCATATTATCAAAGTGCAAAAAGTTAATTAATTTATTATATATAGGTCTCTTGTTTTTAAAATAATATAATTATAGGTAAATATAAGAAATAGATAAATATGAAAGTTTTTTGTTGATTAATTTATATGTAAAAATGTTAAATTAAATTGCTAAAAAGTTAATTTGCCAAAAGCTGTAAATTATAAACTCCATCCAATATTTACTTATTTATCCTACTTACCATATCTCAATATTTTAAAAATGGGGTCAAAATTATCATTCATGGACGTGCTCTCTTGATTACTGCAAGACAATGTTCTATTTATTCATAAATTTCAGTTGACCTAACACATACCATTTATTAATTCTTTTACAAAAATAAAGGACTTTTTTTTTTGTCAAAAGAAAAATTGTATTTCAACCAGTATAACTGTACATTACTTGTTCTTTGGGACTATAGAACAAATCTCAAAATTGATCAACTATCTACTATAAAACCCGAAAGTTGTTTAACTAACTCCTAACATACAAAACTGCGAATATATTCAAGGAGTACATTGTGGATAACAATTTAAGTACTGTAATGTGGGCTGCCATTTTTGCTTCTTCCTTCCAGTGATGTGCACCTGGATTGCAATCTGTCGTGCTCTATCTGTAGCATCTTTGCTCGACTGTCTGAATCTTCTTTCATTCCTTTCCATCCAGATATTATATACAGCTGCTGCGAATACCACTCGTAGGATGGTTTTCCTTGATTTTCTGTTGTTGACTCAATCCGAGATCTATTGCACCTCTAGTTCCCAATTGTTTATCAATCTGTTGAAATTCAGCCACCTTAACAATCCTTGCCACACTGATTGGGAATAAGAGCAGTCAAAGAATAGGTGGTCGTGTGTCTCTACACTACCACTGTCACATAGTGAACAAGACTGATCAGTGTGGATACCCCATTTTTCTAACCTATCTACTGTTGCCAAACGTCGATGCAATGTCATCCATTATATGAATTTCTGTTTTGGCAGTAGTCCTGGCACCAACACCAATTTTTTCTAGGGAACTTTTATGTACTGTGAAATAGAGTGCATATATGCTCTCTTAATGATGTATCTTCCATTCTGGCAGCATGCTTGCATTGCTGCCCAGTCGTGTGCCCACCAGTCCCTAGCTCCAAATATTTTCCTTACCAACCAGCTAGCCCGCTTTGGTGTTTCCATGGTAGCAACTACTTTCCTCTTTATATAATGACAGTGGATCCATTTGATCCATAGATTATCCTTCTTTTGCATTAGAGCCCATAGCAGCTTTGACAAGGCTGCTTTGTTCCACTTTTCATAGCAAATGACATTCAAGCCTCCAGCTGCCTCTCGTTTACATACTGTTTCCCAAGCTATGGGGGCCCTATGACTTGTCTCATGTTTCCCAGTCCATAAGTAGTTCCTGCATATTCCTTCCACCAGTTTGATGACTTTCTATGAACGTAGGAAGACATGTGCCCAGTAGGTTTGAATTTCAAATAGGACACTTTTGATCAGTTGGAGCCTTCCAGCATAGGATAAGACCTTGGATGACCAGCATCTGATTTTGTCCACTATCCTGTCAACCAAGGGTAGGCATTGTGTGATTGTAATATTTCTTGGTGACAAGAGAACTCCCAGGTATTTGAAGGGGAGCTGCCCTTCTGTTAATTGAAATTCTGCCAATAGATTTTCCTTGACTTCTTGTGGAACCCCTGCTATGTACAGAGAGCTTTTCTCCAAGTTTGCTTGCAGTCCAGACATCTGTGAGAAGTTATCAAACTCTTTCAGCAATAGCCTCATGGAAATTTCATCTCCTCTACAGCACATCAGGAGATCATCTGCAAAACAGATATGAGTGAGTTGTAACTTTGAACATTTGGGATGGAAGTTGAAGTCTGGGTTCTTGTTTAATTGCTTCACTGTTCTGTTGAGGTATTCCATGACTAAGACAAACAGGTAGGGAGACATTGGGTCTCCCTGTCTTAATCCTTTCCTTGCTGTAAATTTGCTAGTAAGACCTCCATTGACTAGTAAATAGAAGCTTGCTGTAGAAACACACTCTATAATTAAGGTGACCATTTTGTAGGGTACACCAAACTCCGGCAAAACTGCCCTCAGAAATCCCCATTCAACAGAGTCATAAGCTTTTCTAATATACAACTTGATTATGCACCTGGGAGATACTGCTTTCTGGGAGTAAGCTCGAATCAGTTCATGACCCATAATGACATTGTCCATGATGTTTTTCCCCTCTATGAAAGTTGATTGTGCATTCCCCACCAGATAGTCCACAACTATTTTAAGTCTGTTTGTAAGGATCTTTGCAATAACTTTGTATAGTATTGAGCAGCAAGCAATGGGCCTGTATTCCTTGACATAGTTGTGATTTTTCACTTTCGGAATCAATGTAACAGTTGTGCAGTTAATCTCTTTCAATAAGTTCCTAGTTTGAAAGAACTTCAGCACTGCCTCTATAACCTTCTCACCCACAATAGGCCAGAATTGTTTGAAGAATTCTGCAGGGTAACCATCTATCCGAGGAGCCTTGTCATTAGGAAGATTATGTATTATCTGACTGATTTCTTCCCTTGTTACTGGAGCTAATAATTGATGTTGTTGGTGCAATGATAGACATGGCCCATCTCTAGCCATATTGATATCTATTCCCAGGAAGCTGATCTGCTGCTGTGCTAGTAGTTGTTGAAAGAATTGAATGAACTCCTGCTGGATCTGTTGTGGATCAGTAATCCTCACCTGGTTTTCATTGAGGATGCTACTCACCTTATTTCTTGCTTGTCTGGATTTCTTATACGCATGAAAGTACTTTATATTGCTATCACCCAACTGGATCCAGTTTGCTATTGATTTTTGTCTCATTATTTGTTCTTGAATGCCTTCCCATTTTTCAATGTTCTCTAATAGTTTCTTTTCTTCTTCAATCACTGCTTCATTGAAATAATCTTCATTCAGTTTTCCTTGAATTACCATCAGACCTTCTCTTATTTGTTGCAGCTTTGTATCAACAGATGAATGCTCCTGGTGAATGGTTCTGGTCTCCTGCTCAATTTTCCTCAGTTTGCTCCAAATAGAATACATAGTGTAGCCTTGGATTTGTTGTCCTCACACTTTTTGAACTGCTTCCTTGTATTCTTTTTGTTGCATAACTGTTAGAGTAGCCTATATGGTCTTTTTACTTTAACTTTAACTATATCAGTGTCTATCAATATAGGAGTGTGATCTGAACATCCAGGTAACATGTATACTGCTTCCACTCCTGTGTAATAATTGAACCACTGATCATTACCAAAGGCCCAGTCAATATGGCTATAAACTCTGGCTTCAGCATCCATTTTATTACTCCATGAGAATGAATTGCCTCTTTTGGTAAGCTGCCCCACTCCAATGTCATCAATACACCCCTGAAATTCAGCTATCTTTGAAGGATGCACTGGCTGACCATTTATCCTATCCTCAACCCCTAGCAGACTGTTGAAATCCCCCATTATAAGCCAAGGGTCAGTTTGTTGGACAGCTCTCAAGTCCCTCCATAGTGGTGCTCTGTGTTGGGTAGTGTGTAGGCCATATACAAAGGTGATGTAGCTTGTGAAGGTTGAATTCTTATCTTTCACCTGACAATGGATTAGTTGATCAGTGCTCTCCAGTAGTACCACTTGAACATTGACATCTTTCCACATTATCCATATTGTGCCATTAGGAGCATTTACATAGTTGTTCCCTATAGTCCAGTCACCTCCCAGCTTCTTATATATTGCCATTGAGTTTGCTGCTTCACTCTAGTTTCTAGGCAAGCTATCATATCAACTCTATTAGTCCTCAGGAATTTGACTAACTCTCTTTGTTTGTAGGACTTGTTTAGTCCTCTAATTTTCCAGGATACAATAATCATGGGGAAACAGTGGATGTAGTGCCTCCTGGATCTACTGGCTCTAGGCTGCATTCTCCTTGCTGTTGGTTCCCATCAGGAGGTTCTACTATGGTGAGTACTGCAAATGTATTCCTCCTAGTTACTTCAGCATAGTTGGTCACTTTTTTTGGTTTCTATCTTTAGGGCCTTGGACAACTGCAATCTGCTTACCTTTGTTATTCCTTTCTACAACAGGCAACTCTGTTGGTTTGTCATTCTGCTGCCCTTCTACTGTCTCCTCAGTTACAGCTTTTGGTTGCCAAAGCACTCGGGTTACCTTCTTTTTCCTCTTTCTCTCTCTCTGGACTTCAACATTCTGTTGTTTCTCCTTCTAACAGTCACCATTTTTTGTGCCCAAACGAGTTGCATTCAACACAGAAGGTTGGTTTCCATTCATACTCCACATTTTGTAGCCAGCTTTTCCCATCTGGTATCTCTATGTAGATATTCTCAGGCAGAGGTTAAGTGATATCAACTTCCACAAGAACTCTCGCATAGGAGATTCTTTCACATTCAGCAGTTAACCTATCGGTGCATACAGGTTTTACCAAGTAAGCTTGCTATTCTACCTAACTTCTCTTCAGCCCAACATTGTATTGGCATCCCAGGAAAACAGACTTTAATTGGGACAATTCTCATCGACTCGTTCTGAATCTGAAAGTTAGGATCCCATTCCTTCAGAATCATAGGCCTACCGTTGAACGTGTATGGTCCTTGTTGCATGATTAGGTTCTTATCCTCTATATACTCAAATTTGAAGATGAAGTACCCATCGTCATGCAGCAACAGTGTAGGCGTTGTAACCTCATTCCAAACGCCATAAACATACTTTAACATTTCCTTAAATGACGGATTACCTCCCAAAACATAACCAATTAGGGCATACCTCCACTTCTGGTTCTGGATCTCTATCTCCTTAGGGTTCAATTTTGCGATTTTCACTCCATCCTTCATCCTCGGAGGATAGAACCTCAGCTGCATGCCCTGATTTTGAGTCTGATTACCTTTGACTACTTCTGCCATTGTTGGCTTCTGGGTTTCAGTAGAGTACGTGAGGTTCCTAGCCATCGTCATTCCACCTGCAGCCTCCTTCTCCTTCTCCGGTGGTGCCTGCACGACAGTAGAGGCACTCCCCATACTAGGAAACCAGTGTAGAAGGGGCATTGGGGTTAGTTGTTGTGGTATTCCACTCTCAAATGTGATCACTCTCGCCATATTTACAGTTGGGAAGTGTTTAGTAAGGTCGGTTGGATGTGGTTGGCGGTTACCGGCGGCAGGCAGCGGCTCACTTGCCAGTCACCAGAGTTTCTCTCTCCTCTCTCTAAAAACGTTCCCCCTTCAGCAATTAGTTTTAAAGTTTTAAATGGTAGGACTTTCTGCATAATTCTAAAGGACTCTTAAACCTAAAAGAAATTGAAAATGAGCGAATTTTCTATTGTGATTTTCATGTGTTATTTCTTTTTAAACAAAAATATTAGATTATGCAATTCAAATAAGAAATAAGCTTAATGCATAAATTGAATCTAAACTCTAAAATATTAGAAAAATAATTAGATATTTATTCTTAATATTAAAAAATAATTAAATGACTATTAAATTGACCGAAGTTTCTAAGATGTCTGATATGAAATCAACCCATCTAATTCAAAGTATGAAACAAAAAATTATATAAAAAGTAACAAAATTCTGTAAAATAAAGAGCATATATATTCAATTACCTTAAACTTTAAACTAAAATCATTGTTAAAAGAAAACTTCCAGATGATAGGTTATATTATATATTAATCATGTAACATATGACAATAAATACTCTATACAAGTGAAAGACCGGGTATAATACAAATTGCTTTGGTATTATATTCAAAGTTCTAATCAAATACTTGAATGAAAAATCAAATACTAATATAAAATTTATAAAAATATTCACACAAAATTCAATTATTAATATAAATATATTCACACAAAATTCAACTACTAATACAAAAAAATTCTCAAAGAAAGAGAACCTAGAACCGTTATATACTATAAAAATTAGTTTGTCATAACTTTCCTAGTGTGTGAACTTTCGTACGAAACTTTCCTTGTTTGTGTGAATTAGGCCAAATTTTATTAACTAGGAAAAATCCTTTCTCCTCAAAGAAGATAAAATGTAAATGGAGTTTAACGAAAAGCTCTCCTAATGTGTAAGAGTTAAATGAAAGTATTTCCTTGTGCGTTTGGACGAATATTTTCCCTAAATTACGGGAAATAATTATTTAGGCGAATGATTTATGGATATAATAAATGAGTATTCCTATATAGTACAGAAGTAATTAAATGACTATTTCGAAATATTAAGAAAATAATTAAATGACTATTTTATTCAGTGTGAACACTAATTTTAATGGGTAAAAAAGATAAATTACATTTCGCTAAGGGTTTTCGTACTTTTAATATAGTATACTAGTCTTAAGGTACGCGCGATGCGCGTAAATCCTGTCTTAATGAGTATAATTTCAAAAAGAAAAATATTGAGTTATAAAATAAAATTGTAAGTTCTTAAAGATAGTCATGATTATTGGTTGTGTATCACGTACTCAATAATTGAAAAAATTATCTCAAAAGTTCTTATCATCAATAATTCAACTTAACATTTGTTCGATGTTCGTTATTTCATAACATTAGTTTCATGACAAGAACTTTGAAAATCTAAATAATCTTGAAGGATACATTTTATAATATATAAGCAGGCAACTAATAATCTACGAACTTTAAATAAATACAAAATCAAAGTACAATAATAATTTTAAAAAAAAGATATTAATAAAAATAAAGCAAGCTAGTAAGAGTATCTACTATTAAAAGCTAGCTAATGAACTCACTCGTATTTAGCTAAATGTATCATGAATTAAATTTTAAGGATCTCATAAATTATCTTGTTATTTTTCTGCCTATTATTAATTTCTATTCAACAATTCACGTAATTGTAATAGTGCATTTAAAACTTTTAAAAGTTAAAAGTACAATATTGAATAATTTTATTGGTGCAGTAGTCTTGTATATTTTTAAAAAGAAAATTATCTATGTGATTATTCAAGAATCCGAACCTCTTCTATTTTAAATCTTTTATTTTTCCTATATCTATTTTTTTTATCATTTATATAATTTAAGTGTAAGACATATACAAAGTGAAATCTAAAAACTATAATATTATAACTTTCTACATAGTTCAAATGAGAAACAAATTAATAAGTAAATTTTAATTAATTTTAAACTCTTAAATATTAAAAAAGTAATTATATGACTATTAAATAAAGTATTTCTTGTAATATATTTTTGTATGATAAAGATCTGAGTTTGAAAAAAAAAAAGAAAAGGGTTACTTTTAAATTCTAGCCTTTCATTCTAGGTAAATAATATTTCATTAACAGTATATTAGATGGTAATAGATAGTCACGTTTTTTATTTAATCAATATATAATAATGGCTGAAGGTTAAAAATTATGAGTTCTAATTTAGTATAATAAGAAAATATTCAATAATCAAAGTTTTAGGAGATTTATAAAATATTAGGAAAGTAACTTAAATTATAATTGTGTCCAATGTAAAACATATTTTTAGAGAGTAAAAAAAAGGAACGCCATTTCGCTAAGGGTCTTCGTGTTTTTAATATAGTATAGATATAGGTAGATGTAATAAGAAAACTATATCAGATCACCTCATTTTTATCGTTAATCATGACAAACAGGTGTAGCTTGGTGCAAATACATGTATAAATACATATTTTAAAATAAAAATAGTAAGTAATAATTATTTAACTGTTTAAATTATCATCCTTCCTCTATATTTGTTTTCTGATCTATTCTGAAACAAAATAGCGTGTACAATTGTAATATAACATGATTTTTTCAAAAATTTTGTGGCATATATATTTTTTTTAAATGCAGTGTATAGATTATTCGTATAGATTGTAAAAGTAATGACTAGCTAACATTCAATGATCATTCAACTAATCATCATGTATTGTCACAAAACTTTTGGTCGCTAGCTTTGAAAATTAGCTGCCGTGCTCTCAATTATTGTACACCAAAAAAGGCAACTAAAAAAATAAAAGTAAATCAGCTATGTTTATTCTTTTCTGGACTCATAATTCAGGCAATTCTAACATCAACTCATTGGCTGTTGAAAAAATATCATCCCAAAACCAGTTATCATTCAAGCTGGAATTAAGCTCGTAATTTTCTTCCAATGAAGAAAATGAAAAATTAACATTATTGTCATTAGTTTCAGCTGGCGCCCATAGTACCTCGGACCAAAAATTGTCGTCAACTTCAAGCAAATTGTCCAACATTATTTGATCTCTTGATTCATCAGCAAGAGAACTCGTACTCGTAGCAGTTGTGTTTGAACATAAATCTCCACTAAATGATGTTGACGACGAAGAATTTGGGTGTTCTTGAATCTGAGAGTTTGTTTTAGGACTTGATATTTCCTCAGAATTATCCTTAGAATTTTCGGGCTCTGATGAATGTGCGACCAAATTTTCCTCGGATTTTGACGTTTCCATGGTTTGTTGATCTTGAGTTTCTTGAGGTTGAGATTTATCATCCACTCTCTTCTTCAAACGAGTATGCCAAATGTTTTTTATTTCATTATCCGTTCGTCCTGGTAACCTTGCTGCAATTCCAGACCACCTGCAAATTAATTGTCCTATTAAAATCAAACAATTTTTATTGTACACAAAAATTTTGGATCTACCTCTGATTGCAATTGTTGTTTCTAAGTTAGTTAGAAATCAACTCCGATCCTACCATTTTTCTAGCTTACCACCTTTTGCAAATGACAAAATGAGGGCAAAATAAGGAAAAAAATAAATACGAACCTATTTCCAAGAACTTGATGCAACTTGATAATGGTGTTTTCCTCTTCAGGAGTAAAGTTCCCTCTCTTAATATCAGGTCGCAAATAATTAGTCCATCGGAGACGACAACTTTTTCCGCACCTTAACAAACCTAAAATAAGAACAATGTAATGTTCAAGATTTAGACTTGACGAGTAACAAAATAATATTAATTACATTATAGTTCATCGTCATTGTTGCCCTTCGTCTTGATTGACAAGACAAAAGGCAATGATGTAGTCCGGACTAGGACAAAATTGTAAATTGATTTATGTTTTTACCTGCAAGTTTGGGAAGTGCACGCCAATTAGGGTGGCCATGTTTATTAATGTAATTGATGAGTAAGTCATCTTCTTCTTTACTCCATGGACCTCTCTTTAATCCAAGCTTTTCACAGCAAGGAGCTCTGCCCATTTTCTCTCACTGTTTTCTCTCTCTATTTTCTGCGTTTTCTCACTTGGGATTTGAAGTTGATAATAGTGATGATGTAGTACTGGTATTAATACTAGTCTGTGGGAGGACTGTAAAAGGGTTTGTACTGTAGACTGTAGTGATATTCCGTTTCAAAATACGCATGATTATTTCGTGCGTTGACGATAGTGACCAGAGACGGACCTATATATGCTTGGAGAAGAGGGATTGTTAACTTCGCAAAATAATACACTAAGTATATATATATGTTAAAAATGATCTATGTATTTTACTTGAATCCCTTAAGATCAAAAGTTGATTGAAGTACTGGTTGAACAGTCAACTTATATGACCTGCTAGGGTTGTGCACAGATCGGATAGGATCGAATTTAGCATATTTTGGATTCAAGAAAATACAATTCAAATACGATCCGAATTATATCGGATTTTAAAGTTTCAATCGGATCGGATTTCGGATCGTATTATTATGCCTCAAAGTTAAATTAATATGTATATTTTCTTTGTAAAGAAGCAATACATTAAGAAAAATTCATGTTTATGCAATTACGATAGAGAGTACTATGGTGCCAATATAGCTAAATCTAGCAATTGTAAATGTAATAACTTGGAGGTTTATGTAAAGGAGTGAGGTTGACTATCCGAAATCAAAGTGTAGTATTTGTACATATCCTAATAATTTCGGATTTCAGATCGGATTAAAGTATACCAATCCGAGTCAGATCCGAAATCCGAAATTTTAAAAAACACAACCGAAATCCGATCCAATCCAAAATTCGAAATCTAAAATTGAATGAATCAGTTCGAATTTCAAATATCTGATCCAAATAAACAGCCCTATGACATGCCACCTTCAAATCTTGGATCTGATACTCCAACCTCACTCTAGAAAATACATAGAATGAGAGTAGGGCTCAGTTTGTCTTGATCATGACAAATTAATTAATTACTAGAATATTGTATTCACGCATCTTTATCTTGTTTTATGTATGATATATGATATTATAGTGGGAGAATTATTTAGCTGTACGGACGACCAGTAAATCCGATTTGGACTCAGTTCTGTCTATAATTCGATTTAGCTTGGTCGCCGCTCGACTTATGCCATGTCTATGGCAATATTTTAAAGTTGATTTGGTCTTCTAGAAGATAAATATTTGTCTAAGATGCATGCAATTGTTCTAAAAGATAAGTGTTTATCAAGATGCATGTCATTGTCTTGACAAATATCAAGAAATTTGACAAATGACAAAAAAAAAATTATGCATTTTTGGCTATAAAATGGTCCTCCCTTAAAACAAATTCAATCATCTTGTGAAAGACATTCTCGTACGTCTCTCTCCTCTCTCTTCCAAATATTTAATTAATATTTAATATTAGTTGGTCTTATTCTTTTTTATTAATTGCCGGATTTGAAAATTAATATTTTGCTGATTCATGTATCCTCCTTAATAGAGGTAGGCTTGTTTAATCCTGGGGGAACATTTCACATTGCTGAAATAGTTTCTTAGGATAGTGTCTAGCATAACTCAAGCCAGTTGGAGTATTTCCGCTCACAAATAATATTATTGCATTATTATTATTGTTGTTATTTTCCGGTGTCATTTCCCTACAATGTCATCATTTGAAGAGATGTATAATTTTGTTATACAATTTTGGTAAATTTATTACCTCATCTTTTATTTGATTGGTTATGAAATTTAAGAAAATATTAAAAAAAAATTGAATTTTATAGTCTTAAACTAAAAATGTGTACAATATACTAAAATGTCCTTGAATCTTATGGTCTTAAATGTGCCATGTGAAAATTGTAGTTAAAGAGTTAATAATAAATATAAAAAGATGATTTTTTAAACAGACTAAAAAAATACTCAAACAGGAGTGAGTGTTATTAAGATTATAAGAGAAAGAATCTGTATTTTATTTTGTTTTCCGATAGTTCGTTACTAGTTACTTAGCGGTTGCATTGTTCATTCTGATAGTTAGTTGTAGCTGTTAGTTAGAGGTCGGTAAGTTTATTGGTTAGAGATTGATTAGCAGTTGCTTAGCTGTCATTAGCTAATCTAGTTGTATACATATTCCAGGTTGTGCATAATTGAAATGTGATTCTCTTTTCACTCATTTGAGAGTTCCGCTTTTTGCCTTAGCTTCAATCCTTTGGAAGCTTCTAACTGCTTCGCTATTGTAGGTTGTGAAGCTCCTTGAGCTCATGCTTCTTCAAGCTTAAAATGGTATCAGAGCTTTGCTCTTTTGACAAGATGATCCACTAAAATCATAGATCGCAGTTCATTGATATCTTCACATTCAAAGTTAGGTCTCACATTTCAACTCGTTCGATTGAGGTTCTTTATATCTTCATTTTCTCAGTCAATCAATTTTTCCTGTTATTCAGTCCTGATCTCGAGCTAAAGCAAACATGAAGATGGGTGATGCAAACACTACGAACACGACAACAATAGAAATTCAATCGACGATCAATGTGAGTATTCTACTTTACATTCATCCTTCTGATAGCTTTGTGCTAGTTTTGGTTCCAGTGCCTTTCGATGGACTAAGATATGAGGAAAGGTGCATAGAGATCTCTTTCTATTAAAAAAATTAGGCTTCATCACTGGAGAATGCGTAAAACCTAATTCGAATTCATCTAGTTTTAGGTAATGGGAGAGGTGTGATAATATGGTAACCTCGTCGATTTTGAATTCCCTTGCAAAAAACAATTGCAGATAGTGTGGTGTATGTGAAAATTTTAGTTGGCTATAGATAGAACTTGAAGATAATTATAATCAAACAAATAGAGCAAAGTTATACCAGATCCGAAAGGAGATTAATGACTTGATCCAAGGAGTGCTCGACATCACTAGATACTACACTAAAATGAAGAAGTTGTGGGAAGAATTGACCAATTTGAGTGCTAAATCAGTATGTAACTGTCAGTGCTCTTGTGGTGCAAAAGAGAACATGCACAAAGCTGAGTAAGACGGGAGAATGATACAATTTTTAGGCTTGAATGAGGTCTACATTGTAGTTCGAGGGAGCATTCTGATGATGAATACCTTGCCATCAATGGCACATGCTTTTGCCTTTCTAGTGCAAGAGGAAAAGCAAAGAGAGTTTCGACCATAGAATCAGTTTAATTTTGAGTCTAGTGCAATGAATACCAGCATTTTAGCTCTAAGAACATTCAGAACAAATTTTTCAATGAACAACAGAGCTAGACCCTATTTTGACTTCTGCAAGAAACAAGGTCACACCAAGGAAAAGTGCTTTAAAATTCATGGATATCCAAAACAATATAATCGACAAAGAGCTCAAAGTTACAATTCAAACAACTATAATTAGTATCCCAAGAACAATAGAGGAAGGAACATTACAACAAATGTTGTGGCTGGTACACAAGCTATGCCATCTGATACAATGTCAAACCAAGGAGAAGATCTAGAGAATCAAGGAGATAACAACCACCAGAATGTAAACCTCTCAAAGGAGCAATATGATCAAGTGTTGATACTTCTGCAACACTTTCACAATGATGCAACATGGGACAATTCAAACACAAATCCAGCCAATGCAACAGTGAATTTTGCAGGAATTTTGCAAGTATTGTGACTTGTACTTCTTATATAGATTTTAATAAAATGTCATGCAAATGTTTTCAAGCTAAGGCTGACTTATGGATTCTAGACTTAGGAGCCTCATACCACACGACCTTCAACAAAACACACGTACAGAACATAGTTACCTTACCCTATCCTTTACTTGTAAAACTGCCAAATGGCTACAAAGTCAAGGTCACAGAAATAGGAACTGTGACTCTAACACCAAAAATAATCCTATAAAAAGTTATATTTGTCCTAACTTTCAAATACAACCTCATTTCTATTATCTCTTGAGGGCACATCTCAAGCGTCTAGCCTTCTTTTCTAACACATGTTGTTTTCTGCAGGCCCTTTCTCTGAAGAGGTCTCTGGAGATTGGTAAGGTCCATGATGGATTGTACCTTCTTTGCTCAGACTGTCTGAATAAAGGAAATCCTACAGCAGTAAAGAGGGATACAGATCATGCTACTAAAACACCTTATTTTCTCATTCCTGTCGAACTAGTCTATCCATAAATACTCAATGTGTTTATTTTCCCCTTCATCTCAGTTCTATTGTGAATACTGTGTCTCCACTTCCTACTATAAATAAATCTCATTGCATTTTTTATCATATTGGGACTGTAACTCTCACTCCTTTTCAAATGATGTGAATGATATGAACATGTTATGGCACTATATACTTGGTCATGTACCTTTTGCAAAGATGAAAAGGATATCCAAAATGTCACGACCCTAGTTCATCATCGTGAACCTGTCATGCCGGCACCTAGTCTTTGCGACTAGGTAAGCCTGACACACATCGGAAATTTAACAATCTTTGCGGAAATGATAAATAAAACATAAATAGCATAAGATAATGTATAGAGTGCCGCCTGGCACATACAGGTCGACTCCAAATAATGTAAAAACCTCCAACACCCGGAAACCCACGGGCAACACAGGCTAAGAGTAAAGTATAACATACAGCTCTAACATCCATGAGTATCTACAACAAGTGAGTACATGAATGAAACCACTAGATAAAGGTAGAATCGAAGGCGACTCTTCGGCTCTGCGGAAGCAGCAGATGCATACATCATATCTCCGAGTATAGCTCCTAAATCACTGATAGCGCGTTCGATTAAAAGTACCTGGATATGCACAACAAAAGTGTGCAGAAGAGTAGCATAAGTACACCACAGCGGTACTAAGTAAGTGCCAAACCTAACCTTGATGGAGTAGTGACGAGGAAGGTCGAGGATCTACTGAGAAGAACATAAGAAATAATGTAAAATTAAATAAACAGTAGATAATGAAGTAAATCTCGAATATCTAACAAGACAGTAATTAAAACAGAAAGCCAACAATTACAGACTACGAACACAAGGCAATCATTCAAAAGTCAGGATCTCTACATGGAGCTCCAGAAATCGAAACCGCAGTCCATTATACCAATACCGGAGGATCTCCCGGGAAGCGAACCCGTAGTCCATCACATCTCTAACAGAGGATCTCCGGGAATTGAACCCGCAGTCCTTCATACCAATAACAAAGGATCTCCAGGAATTGAACCGGCAGTCCTTTATACCAATAACATAGGATCTCCGGGAATTGACCCCGCAGTCTGTCATAGCAATATCAGAGGATCTCCCAGGACTTGAACCCGTAGTTCGTCATACCAAAGTCAAAGGATCTCCCGGGAATCGAACCCGTAGTCCAACATACCAATAAAGAGGATCTTCGGGAATTGAACCAGCACTCCCAAAATTAAAATACACCACAATAATTCAATAAATGAAACCAAATGCGAACAATAAGTAAAGTCGAGAATCTAACATGCTTCGCAGGTAGGACAAATATGGCAATTTAGTCAAATAGAGCGAATAAGTCCCTAGCATGCTTCCCAAGAAAACACAGATATTTCAATTTAGTCAAATAGAGCAAATAAGTTACTAACATGCTTTCCCTAAATCAAAACAAGTGAAGTTTCATTTTTAACAGTTAAGTATGGAAGAAAACACAGTCTAAATAAGCTAAGTGAGGTGAATTTCTAACAACTAGCACAAGTACATGCCTGTCAGCTCGCGCACCAGGCTCTTAAACAGGGACAAAGATATCCTAAGGGGAGAGGTCCCCCACACAAGGTTAGACAAGCCACTTACCTCGAATTGGTACAAAACCGTTAAGAAACAATGCCTTTGCCACGAGTATCTGACTCTGACTAGCCCAAAGCTATTCAAACCAATTATATATTGTAAATAACATCGCAAGCAACTGATTACACTATTAAATTAAAGCTAAGGCGCGAAATAGGTAAAATAACCAAAATGCCCCTCAGGCCAACGTCTTGGAATTGAATAATTTTCACAGTTTCAGAAACTTCATATTCTCACGAGTCTAACCATATAAAATCTCCCAAATCTGAGGTCAAATGCTCCCTCAAATCCCAATTGTTTAGTCGATGAACTTCTACCCAAATTCCTCCATTTTTGGACCTTAATTTGAATTTAATAGATAATTTATCAACTAAATGATGAATTAAAGCTAGAAAGGATCATAGAAACGTTATCCAATAATCTCTTCTTCAAAACTCACTCGAAATCGCCTTGGTCCGAGCTCCAAATTGTGTTTTCAACTTATGAAACTTAAGCCTCGGATAAACCCTTTTCTCTACTGTGATTTCCTCTTTTGCGGTTCCACGAACCGCTTCTACGGTCCCGCTTTCGCGGTCAAATAGTCGCTTCAACGGCTTTACTTAAAATATCAACTTTCCGCTTCTGCGGTCATAAATCGCGAAGGCGACCCCCACCTCCCTGGAAAGGTCTACCGCTTTTGCGGACTCCTGGCCCAGGGGCCCTTCCTCTTTTGCGACCTCTGAGCCGCTTCTGTTGTCCCCAACCCGCAGAAGCGGAAACAACAGAAACAGCACATGAACTTCATCAAAAAATTTCAAAACCAACCAGTCGAGCATCCGAAACACAACTGAGGTCCCCGGGACCTCAACCAATCCTACAAACCTATCCTTAACATCATTCAAACTTGTACCAATCCTTACACTACCAAAAACAACGCCGGAAACACAATTTAATCAATGATTTGAACTTAAAATTTCCAAAACTTAACAAAACTTACTTTCGATTCAAACCCTAACCACGTCTGATTGACCTGAAATTTTGCACGCACGTCCCAAATGACATGAAGGTGCTACAGAAACTTCCGAAATCCAGTTCCGACCCTCGGATAAAAAATTCACTATTAGATCGAAAACTTCAAAATTCTTAACTTTCGGAATTTATAGTCTAAATGAGCTATGGACATCCAAAATACATTCCGAACACGCTCCCAACCCCGAAATCACCTAATAGAGCTAACGGAACCATTGGTTTTCCATTCCGAGGTCTTGACACTATTCTGATTACGGACCATTTTCCAACGTGCTCTCATTTAGGGACTAAGTGTCCCAAAACACTCTGAATTCTATTACCGAACATCCCGGAAAAACAAAATAGCAGAAATAAACTTTGGGGAAGTAGTTAATAGGGGAACGGGGCATAAATTCCAAAGACGACCGGCCGAGTCGTCACATCCTCCTACACTTAAATATTCGTTCGTCCTCGAATGAGCATAGAGAACATACCTGAAGTAGCAAAAAGGTGAGGGTATCGGCTGCACATATCCCGCTCGGTATCCCAAGTCGCCTCCTTGGCCGACTGACCCTTCCACTGAACCTTAATTGAAGTTATATCCTTTGACCTGAGCTTTCGAACCTGTCTATCCAATATTGACATTGGCTCTTCAACATAGGACAAGTCATTGTTCAACTGGACTGTAGTGAACTCCAACACGTGAGACGGGTCACCATGATACCTCTGAAGCATCGAAACATTAAATACTGGATGAACCCCGGCCAAGCTGGAAGGTAAAGTAAGCTCATAAGCAACCTTCCCAACCTACTTCAAAATCTCAAATGGACCAATAAACCTCGGGCTCAACTTTCCTTTCTTTCCAACCTCATGACGCCTTTCATAGGTGAGACTTGAAGCAAAACCCGCTTACCAACCATAAATGAAACATCACAAACCTTCCGATCCGCATAACTCTTTTGTCTAGACTGGGCTGCACGGAGTCTACCCTAAATCACCTTAACCTTCTCAACCGCATCCTGAACCAAATCAATGCCCAATAACCTGGCCTCGCCCAGCTCAAACCAACCCACTGGGGATCTGCATCTCCTACAATATAAGGCTTCATAGACGCCATCTGAATACTGGACTGATAACTATTGTTGTATGCAAACTCAGCCAATGGCAAGATCTGATCCCAATGCCCTCTAAACTCAATCGCGCACGCACGAGGCGTATCCTCAAGAATCTGAATAGTGCGCTCGGACTGTCCGTCCTTCTGAGGGTGAAAAGAAGTACTCATGGTCACTTGGTACCCAACTCATGCTGGATGGCTTTCTAGAAAGGTGATGTAAACACTGAACCCCTGTCTGAGATGATAGAAACTGGAATGCCATGGAGACGGACAATCTCGCTGATATGAATCCCTGCTAACCGCTTCACTGAGTAATAAGTGCACACTGGAATGAAATGAGCGGACTAGGTCAGGCGCTCCATAACAACCCAAATAGAATCAAACTTCCTCGTCGTCATAGGGACACTAGTCACAAAATCCATAGAGATATTCTCCCATTTCCACTCCGGAATCTCCATCTGCTGGATTAACCTTCCCGGTCTCTGATGCTCAACCTTCACCTGCTGACAGTTGAGATATCTAGCTATAAATTCTACTATGTCCTTCTTCATTCGCCTCCACCAATAATGCTGCCTCAGATCCTAATACATCTTCGCGGCACCCGGGTGTATGAAGTATCGCGAGCCATGAGCCTCAGTCAATATCAACTCCCAAACATCATCAACATCGGGCACACAAATCCGCCCCTACATCCTCTCCACCCCGTCTTCTCCAACAGTCACATCCTTAGCATCGCCATGCTGAACTGTGTCCTTGAGGACAAGCAAATGAGGATCATTATAGTGTCGCTCCTTGATACGATCATAAAATGAAGACCGAGAAACCACACAGGCTAGAACCCGACTGGCTCCGAAAGGTCCAATCTCACGAACTGACTGGCTAAAGCCTGAACATCCATCGCCAGGGGTCTCTCTGAAGCTGATAAATATTACAAACTCCCCAAACTCTCCGCCTGGTTACTCAAGGCATTGGCTACCACATATGCCTTGCCCGGGTGATAAAGAATAGAAATATCATAATCCTTCAGTAGCTCCAACCATCTCCTCTAGCGCAAGTTCAAACCCTTTTGCTTGAAAAAATGCTTCAAACTCCGATGATCTGTATAAATTTCACAAGGTACATCATACAAATAATGATGCCAGATCTTTAATGCATGAACAATTGCAGCTAACTCAAGGTCATGCACAGGATAATTCTATTCATGCACCTTCAACTGTCTGTACGCGTAGACAATCACCCTATTGTCCTGCATCAATAACGCTCCAAGTCCAACTCGTGAGGCGTCACAATATACCGTATAACCCCCCCAAACTAGTAGGCAAAATCAGAATAGGTGTTGAAGTCAAATTCGTCTTGAGCTTTTGGAAGCTCGCTTCACACTCATCCGACCACTGAAAAGAAGCACCCTTCTTGGTTAATCTAGTCAAAGGGGTTGCAATTGACGAGAACCCCTTAACAAAACGACAGTAATACACTGTAAGGCCAAGGAAACTACGGATCTCTGTAACTAAGGGGGTCCTGTTCCAACTCTGCACGGCCTCGACCTTCTTCGTATCTACCCGAATGCCCTCACTCGATACCACGTGGCCTATAAATGCCACGGAACTCAACCAAAACTCACATTTTGAAAACTTTGCATGTAATTTCTTTTGTCTCAAGGTCTGAAGCACTGTCCTCAGGCGGTGCTCATGATCTTCTCGGCTCTGGGAGAATACAAGAATATCATCTATGAAAATAATGACAAATGAGTCGAGGTAGGGCCTGAATACACTGTGCATCAAATGCATAAAAGCTACTGGGGCGTTGGTCAGCCCAAATAATATGACAAGGAACTCGTAATGACCATACCGAGTCCTAAAAGCAGTCTTCGGGATATCCGGCTCCCGAATCTTAAGCTGGTGATAATCTGAGCGCAAATCAATCATAAAAAACACATGTGCGCCCTGAAGCTGGTCAAATAGATCATCAATACAAGGCAAAGGATACCGGTTATTCACTGTAACTTTGTTCAACTGACGATAATCGATACACATGCGCATAGTACCATCCTTTTTCTTCACAAACAATACAGGAGCACCCCATGGTGAAACACTGGGTCGAATAAAATCCTTATCAAGCAATTCATGTAACTGATCCTTCAACACCTTCAATTCAGGAGGGATCCATATGCAAAGGAGGAATAGATATGGGCTGAGTGCCCGGCAACAAATCAATACCAAATCAATGTCCCGATCGGGCAGCATGCCCGGAAGGTCAGCTGGGAACACATTGGGGAAATCTCGTACTACTGGGAAAGAGTCAACAGAAGGGGTATCAGCACTAACATCTCTCACATAGGCCAAATACACGGCACACCCCTTCTCAACCATACACTGAGCTTTAAGAAATGATATAACTCTACTGGGAGTGTGATCAAAAGTACCACTTCACTCAATACGAGGAATACCTGGCATAGCCAGCGTCACGGTCTTAGCATGACAATCAAGTATAGCATAATGGGCGACAACCAGTCCATGCCCAAGATAATATTAAAATCGACCATATCAAGTAATAAAATATCTGCCCTGGTCTCAAAACCACGAATAGTAACCAAACATGACCAGTACACACGGTCCACAACAAGAGAATCTCCCACGGGAGTGGACACATAAACAGTAGAGCTCAAGGTCTCTCGGACTGTACCCAAATATGGAGCAAAATAAGATGACACATAAGAATAAGTAGAGCCTGGATCGATAGAACCGATGCCTCTCTGCGGCTAACCAAAATAATACATGTGATAACAGAATCATAGGGGACAGCCTCGGCACGATCAGGAATGGCATAAAATCTGGCTCGGCCCCTACCTCGAGGGCGACCTCTATCTCCCCGATCCCTACATCTAGATGCTGGGCAAGTGGGGTGGCAGCTGGAGCTGGAACAATGGCCTGCTGATCGTGTGGAGCATGCTGGGGCTGTGGAGTCTGAGAAGGCACACCCCTACCACGTCTGGGGCACTCTCTAACCAAGTGGAGGGTATCACCGCACTCGTAACAAGCTCTAGGAGGGCGCAACGACTGTTACTAACTGGACCCACCCCTGCTAGACTGACCTCTGGATGTGCCCTACGCCGGAGGCACACTAGAAATCGGAGGTGCATAATAAGGCTGCTAAGATCTGGGAGGAGCTGAAGTACTACTCTATGAAGGAAGGGCTGAATGAACTGGGCGACCCGTATAGCCCCTACCATGACTTCCTGCTCCTGAAGTACGGGTTACCGAGAATTGACCAGACTCTCGAGACCTCTTGGCCTTTCTCTCCTCTCGTTCTCTAGCATGCATATATCCTCCTGGCTATACTCACCACATGCTGATAGGGTATATCCATCTCCAACTGTCACGCCATGCCAGACCTGATGGAAGGAATAAGGCCCTCGATAAACCTGTGAACCCTCTCACGAACAGTATCCACAAAAGCAGGCGCATTCCTGGCCAACCTAGTATAACGGATGGAATACTTAGAGACAGTGATAGGGACCTGACGCAAGTTCTCAAACTCCGCTCGCCATGCATCTCAGAGGCTCTAGGGAACAAACTCCCTCTAAAACATATCTGAGAAATGAGTCCAAGTCAGGGAGGCAGCCTCGTCCGGACTGTCTATCTCAAAAGTGCGCCACCAGTCATAGGCGGCTCCCCGAAGCTGGAAAGCTGCAAAGGAAACCCAACTAAAAGAAGTAATACCCATGGTGCGAAAAATGTGGTGATAATCCTCCAAAAACCCCCCAAAGCATCGTCTGTAGCTAGTCCGTTGAAAATAGGAGGGTCATACTTCTTGAACAGCTCCAATCTATGCTGCTCATCCTCCGAAGTAGGTGCCCCACCCTTGGGCTGAGCTGGTACTGCAGGCTGGGGAGGAATAACATCTGGAATCGGTCCCATATGCACCTTATGCTCTGGGGTGCAGGATTCTAGGCTCCTCCCCCGGCCTGGGACATAGCTGCAGGAAGTGGAAGCAACCCTGCCTGCGACAGCGTGGTATACATACTCATAAACTGCGCCAATGCCTCCTGAACAGCTGGAGTAATAGTGGTTGTGGGCTTCTCTGTTGCCTGAATCCTGACTGGGTCTGCTGGTGGCACCTCGACAGCTGCTCGCGCAGGTTCTCTGAATACACCCCGCACACGTCCACGACCCCTGCCCCGACCCCTACCTCTAGCGGCTGCAGGAGGGGGTGTGGGTGCATGTTCGTCCCGGGTCGTGCGTGTCCTCACCATATGTGAGAGAATAGAAGACAGTAGTTTAGAATTGAGGTAAAAAACATAGCACGAGTAGAATCCAAATGAAGTGAAGATGTTTTTTTCTAAACAGTTACATAGCCTCCCGTAGATAAGTACATACGTCTCAGTACCCATCAGCGAGACTCTAAATAATCGGCCTGTGTGTCGTGACTCCTATGAACCTAGAGCTCTCATACCAACTTGTCACAACCCTAGTTCACCAATCGTGAACATGTCATGACGGCACCCAGTCTTCGCGACTAAGTAAGCCCGACACACTGCGGAAATTTAACAATCTTTGCGGAAACAATAAATAAAACATAAATAGCATAAGATAATGTATAGAGTGCCACCTGGCGCATACATGTCGACTCCAAATAACATACAAACCTTCAAGACCCGGAAACCCACGGGCAACACAGGCTAAGAGTAAAGCATAACATACGGCTCTAACATCCAGGAGTATCTACGACAAGTGAGTAAATGAATGAAACCACTAGCTAAAGGGAGAATCGAAGGAGACTCTTCAGCTCTGCGGATGCGGTAGATGCATACCTCAAATCTTCGAGTATAGCTCTTAAATCACTGATAGCACGTCCGATCGGAAGTACCTCGATCTGCACAACAAAAGTATGCAGAAGAGTAGCATGAGTACACCACAGCGGTACTCAGTAAGTGCCAAACCTAACCTCGATGGGGTAGTGACAAGGAAGGTCGAGGCCCTACTGAGAGGAACATAAGAAATAATGTAAAATTAAATAAACAGTAGATAATAAAGTAAATCTCGAATATCTAACAAGACAGCAATTAAACAGAACGGCAACAAGTACAGACTACGAACATAAGGCAATCACTGAAAAGTCAGGATCTCTACATGGAGCTCTGAGAATCGAAACTGCAATCCATTATAACAATACTGGAGGATCTCCCGGGAATCGAACTCGTAGTCCATCACATCTTTAACAGAGGATCTCCGGTAATTGAACCCGCAGCCCTTCATACTAATAACAGAGGATCTCAGGGAATTGATCACGCAGTCCTTTATACCAATAACAGAGGATCTCCGGGAATTGAACCCGCAGTCCTTTATACCAATAACATAGGATCTCCAGGAATTGAACCCGCAGTACGTCTTATCAATTTCAGAGGATCTCCCGGAAATTGAACCCGTAGTCCGTCATACCAAAGTCAGAGGATCTCCCGGGAATCGAATACGTAGTCCAACATACCAATAACAGAGGATCTTCAGGAATTGAATCCGCAGTCCAAATAGTAAAATACACCACAACTATTCAATATTTAACGAAAAGGGAGCCAAGTGCGAACAACAAGTAAAGTCGAGAATCTAACATGCTTCACAAGTAGGACAAATATGGAAATTTAGTCAAATAGAGCGAATAAGTCCCTAGCATGCTTCCCAAAAAACTGATATTTCAATTTAGTCAAATACAGCAAATAAGTTACTAACATGATTTCCCTAAATCAAAACAAGCGATGTTTCATTTTTAACAGTTAAGTATGGAAGTAAACACAGTCTAAACAAGCTAAGTCAGGTGAATTTCCAACAACTAGCACAAGTAAACGCCCATCACCTTGCGCATCATGCTCTTAAGTAATGACAAAGATATCACAAGGGGAGAGGTCCCCCACATAAGGTTAGACAAGCCACTTACCTCGAATTGGTACAAACTCGCTAAGAAACAATGCCCTTGCCACGAGTATCCGACTCCGAGTGGCTCAAATCTATTCAAACCAGTTACATATTGTAAATAACATCGCAAGCAACTGATAACACTGTTAAAATTAAAGCTAAGGCGCAAAAATAGGTAAAATGACCAAAGTGGCCCTCAAGCCAACATCTCGAAATCGAATAATTTTCACAGTTTCATAAACCTCATACTCTCACGAGTCTAACCATATAAAAATCTCCCAAATCGGAGGTCAAATGCTCCCTCAAATCCCAATTTTTTAGTCAATGAACTTCTACCCAAATTCCTCCATTTTTGGACCTTAATTTGAATTTAAAAGATGAATTTAACAACTAAATGATGAATTAATGCTAGAAAGTATCATAGAAACGTTACCCAATAATCTTTTCTTCAAAACTCACTCGAAATCGCCTTGGCCCGAGCTCTAAATTGAATTTTCAACTTATAAAATTTAAGCCTCGGATAAACCCTTTTCTCTACTGTAATTTCTGCCTTTGCGAATCCAGAGACCGCTTCAGCGGTCCCGCTTTCGCGGTAAAATAGCCGCTTCAGCGGCTCCACTTAAAATCTCAACTTTCCTCTTCCGCGGTCGTAAATCGCAAAGGCGACCCCCGCTTCCGTGAAAAGGTCTACCGCTTCTACAGTCTCCAGGACTAGGGCCCCTTCCGCTTTTGCGACCTCTGAGCCGCTTTTACGGTGCCGCTTCGGCGGTCCCCAAGCCACAAAAGCGGAACAACAGAAGCAGCACATGAACTTCATCCAAAAATTCCAAAACCAACCCGTCGAGCATCCGAAACACACCAGAGGTTTCCGGGACCACAACCAAACCTACAAACCTATCCCTTAACATCATTCAAACTTATACCAATCCTTAAACTACCTAAAACAATGCTGGAAACACAATTTTATCAACGATTCGAACTTAATATTTTCAAAACTTAACCAAACTTATTTTCGATTCAAAATCTAACCAAAACACGTCTGATTGACCTGGAATTTTGCATACACGTCCCAAATAATATGACGGTGCTACAGCAACTTCCGGTATCCCGTTCCGACCCTCGGATCAAAAATTCACTATCGCATCGAAAACATTAAAATTCTAACTTTTGGTATTTATAGTCTAAATGAGCTACGGACATCCAAAATACATTCCGAACACGCTCCCAACCCCGAAATTACCTAACGGAGCTAGCAGAACCATCGATTTTCCATTCCGAAGTCGTCTTAATACTTTTCTGATTACGGATCATTTTTTAATGCTTTAGCTCTCATTTAGGGACGAAGTGTCTCAAAACACTCTCAATTCTATTACCGAACATCCCGACAAAATAAAATAGCAAAAATGAACTTAGGGGAAGCAGTTAATGGGGGAACGAGACATAAATTCCAAAGACAACCGGTGGGTCGTCACACAATATCCCAGCAGACATTGCACCAAGATAAACATTCCTTTGTTCTATATGTCCTATGGCCAGGCAAGCTAGACTTTCTTTTCCTCCAAAGATTACAAACATCATTTCCATATTCGACCTACTATGCATAGATTTTTGGGTACCTTATCATGTGCCTACTCATGCCAATTTCAAGTATTTTCTCACTATAGTAGATGACATTAGTAGATCCACTTGGACTCATCTACTCAGTTGCAAAAGTAATACACTACACACCCTAAAAAATTTTATATCCATTGTTGAAACACAATTTTCCACCAAAATAAAGTGTATCAGACAGACAATAGCTTGGAATTCATTAGTAATGATGCCACTTCATTCTTTCAGTCAAAAGGCATTGAACACCAAAGAATCTACTCCTGTACACCCCAACAAAATGGCATAGTAGATAGAAAACACAAATACTTATTGGAGACTGCCAGAGCTTTATTGTTCCAAGCCAAACTACCATTGAGATACTGGGTAGTGTGTACTTACATTAACCTTTCTCATCAATCGATTACCTACTGTACCCTTGAAAAACAAGTGCCCTTTTGAGTTGTTGCATGGAAAGAAACCAAACTACTCACACTTAAGGAGTTTTGGTTGCTTATGTTATCCAACTGCCCCTAAGTCTCACATAGATAAATTTGAACCAAGAACCTCTCCATTGCCAGGAATCTAATTTTTCACGAACGTACCAAACACATTGAAGTTAATTTCCACTTCGTCAGGACAAAACTCATAGAAGACCTCATCATGCTTCAACATATTAGAACAGGTGATCAACTGCTGACATTCTCACCAAATCCCTCACTGGGATGAAGCATTCCACTGTCTTGGGCAAGTTGGCGGTATGTTCTCCACCTCCAATTTGAGAGGGGTATTAAGATTATAAGAGAAATTATAAGAGAAAGAATCTGTATTTTATTTTCTTTTCAGATAGTTAGTTCGCGGTTGCACTGTTTATTCCGATAATAGTTGTAGCTATTAGTTAGAGGTCGGTTAGTTAATTTGTTAGATTGATTAGCCATTGCTTTGCTGTCATTAGCTAATCTGATTGCATATATGTTCCAGCTTATGCATAATTGAAATGTGATTCCCTTTTCACTCATTTGAGAGTTCCCCTTTTGCTTTAGCTTCGATCCTTTGGAAGCTTCTAACGGCTTCCGCCATTGTAGGCTGTGAAGCTCTTTGAGCTCGTACTTCTTCAAGCTTAACAAGTATATAATTTTAATTATAAATTTTTATGACTTACACATTTATTTAGTTTACAAAAATATAAATTTTACTTGGAAAACTAAAAAATGGACGTTTACATATGCTTATTAACATAATTTGAATTAATATTGAAGTACTTTTGTGGAAGTCGAATATTTGTGAGCAAAAACTATCATTTTAATTGAAATTGTGTCTTCAAATTGGCCAAATACAATCCTAATAAAAAAAATGGTACATACCATTTTTCATTTAAACACTTCAACAAAAATATATATCTATTGAACTCTATACTAAACTCAACAAAAGTGTGCCAATTAAACACAATAGGGTGACATGGCAAGAATGGTATTTTTCACATTTCTTGAGCGCATGAGTTGATCCAAAAATACTGTTTTTCCATTTATTTGTTGTCTTCCACATTTCTGATATTATTTTTTGAGTTTTTTTGTTATAGATTTATTGTTTCTGAATCGAGGGCCTCCCGGAATAGCCTCTCTACCTTTCTGGGTAGGCGTAAGGCCTACGTATACTTTACCCTCCCCAAACTTCACCGATAAGATTTTAGTGGAATGTTGTTGTTGTTATTTTTTCTTTCCGTTTTTAAAGATCGCTTCATTTTTTAGTACCATATATTTACAGGTGTTATTTTGTATTGGTATCATCTCACCACCAATATTTCAAAAGATAGAAATTGAAATCAGTAGAATACAAAAATGGCAAATGAGCTTAATTTTTTTACGAAATAAAGATGGAAGATAAGTTTAATTATGTGATGAATGAAGGTCAATAAAAGGGAAAGTGAGTGTTCTGTAGTGTGAAATATATTTTAAAACAAAAAAGGGAGAAAATAAAGCTTTGGGTTTTGGACGTAGATTTAGAACAAAAGAAGGAAAAATCTGAACTTGTAAAAGAGAAAGAAGAAAACGAAAAGTCGAAGAGTGAAAGAATAAAGAACGAAGAAGATGGATGGAGGGGAGATGTAATGGTGTACTGTGGCCCGGTTCAGGCCCGGGATCGGATCGGGATTGCGGTCCTGACGGGCCTGGCGGTCCTGCTGGGCCGGTTCTGGCGGTCGGGTCTTTACCGGTCCAAAAAACTCGTGACGGGCCGGTCTTCCTCTTCGAACCGTCAGCCTCGTGACCGCCAGGCTCGGGACCGCCTGGCGGGCCTGGGCCGGTCCTGGCGGGCCCAACGGCTATTATTTTAAAAAAAAAGATTTTTTTTTTGAAAAATCAGTAACGGCTCTTTGCAAAAAGTAGTCGTTTGGAACTTTGTAAAATAGACATTTGGCCCCCAAACTTTAATTTAACCCCAAACTTTATATAATTACACTTTTTTTCATTTCTCAACTATAAATACCCCCTCATTCTTTCATTTTTATTCACCAATTCATCAATATCTCTCAATCTCTCTCAAGCTCTCTTTCAATCTTTCTACTACAAGTGCTTAATTTATTGTTGAAATTCGTACAAAAATTGTGAAGTTGTTGAATTGAAGTTTTCAAGTGTTCAACGATTTTCAATTTTCAAGAAGTTGTTCGGCAATCCGGTAAACTCGTTTCAACTCTTACGTGTTAATAATATATTTTTGTGTTGTTTAGTTTTCATAATTCTAATTAGTATGGCATTTTCTTTGAAAAAATATTCGGTAAAGGAAAAGATAAAACCGGTGAAAGTAGTGGTCATAATACTACCCTTCCCCCGGCTCCCCGACCTACAAAAGATAAGCAAGTTGAAAGTAGTCTCCAACCTAGACGTCCTAATCCGCCTCCCGTAATGCTTGATAGTGATCACCCTTTAAGCTCTCTTTCAATCTTTCTACTACAAGTGCTTAATTTATTGTTGAAAATTCGTACAAAAATTGTGAAGTTATTGAATTGAAGTTTTCAAGTGTTCAACGATTTTCAATTTCAAGAAGTTGTTCGGCAATCCGGTAAACTCGTTTCAACTCTTACGTGTTAAATAATATATTTTTGTGTTGTTTAGTTTTCATAATTCTAATTAGTATGGCATTTTCCTTGAAAAAAATATTCGGTAAAGGAAAAGGTAAAACCGGTGAAAGTAGTGGACATAATACTACCCTTCCCCCGGCTTCCCGGCCTAGAAAAAATAAGCAAGTTGAAAGTAGTCTCCAACCTAGACGTCCTAATCCGCCTCCCGTAGCTTGATAATGATCACCCTTGTTTTCAATTTACCGATAGTGAATTTCTATATGATGTTGCAGTAGGTGATAGATTAGATGATGAAATTATGAATGCTCTTTATATTAATGAACCTATCTTAGAGGAAAATGAGGATGATAATAATGATGATGAAACCCAAGCACCAAATTTAGATGATACACCTACTAGTCCTGTTTATAACTCAGGTAATGCACCGTCACACCTACCTGTAGAAACTCCAACTTTTAGTAGACAACCTGCTAAACGTCAAGAAAATTCATTAGTTTGGAAATTTTTTACTCAAGTAAGAGAACACAACAAGGCTAAGTGTAAAACTTGTGGGAAATTACTGGTTCATAAATTTACTGGAGACCGTAGTGGCACAGGTAGTTTGACTAGGCACATAAAATTACACCCTAGAGATAGGGCTAGATTTTTTCAAATGCAAGCGTAGCAAGAGGGGACAAGTGTAGATTCTCAAGTTAACCCTAGTACATTTTCAAATCTAGTTCAACCTGGAATTGACACTGTCACCGGAGGTATTTTATATTACGATCCAAATTGGGATCGTGAAGAATTAGCAAAAATGATTACTGTTATGTGCTTGCCTTATACTTTTGCTTCTAATCCTAATTGGGTTCATTATATTAGAAGAGTTTTTAATCCTACATATAAAGGTTGGCCTCGCGCAACAGTTAAGGCCGATATTTATAAATTCAAGCATGAATATGAACAATATTTACGCTATTTATTTACTCATATACCTAATAGTATTTCTATTACAACTGATATTGGTAGAAGTAATAATGATTGTGATTATTTTACTGTTACAAGTCATTGGATAGATGAGGACTGGACAATGCAAAAACGTATAATTGCATATAGAATAATTAATTCACGCCACACGGGTAGGTTTATAGCTAACATTGTTTAAGATATATGTAGATATTTTTTTTTAGCGAAAAAATGATAGCAATTTCTATGGATAATGCTTCTAGTAACACTAGTGCAAATGGCATGCTAACACTAACCCTTAATCCTACATTTAGTAATATTTTCCATGTTAGATGTATTTGTCATATTTATCATTTAATTGTTGGTGATGGTATGCGAATATTAAACTATCGAAATTGAAAAAGTGAGAATGGCTCTTAATTGGCTATTTTATTCAAACCGTAGAACTAGATTTAGAGTATTTTAAAAAATGTGACGAATATGGCCTTAGAGAAAAAAAGGTTCCTAAACCTTACCCGACTAGGTGGAATTGCATGTATGAAAGTTTAGTAGTTGCGTATGAATTTAGAAACCCAATTAATGCTATATTTAATTCTCGGGTATGTGGTGAGGATGAAGATGAAATGCTAACTACCCAAGATTGGACTAATGTTAAAATTCTTTTAGATTTTTTAGAACATTTTCAAGTTGCTACAAATGCATTTTCTGGGCAATATTATCCTACTATTTCAAACTGTTTAGTTTATATTGCCGCACTAGCTGATTTGTTTGTTGAATTTATCGATGGTGGGATATTTATGAACTTGCTATAAAAAGTTTAAAAAATATTTTTTCCCTATCCCTCCTATTTTTGGTGTAGCTGCAATGTTAAATCCAACAATGAAATTAGGAGGTCCTCATTTTTGGTATTCTAATATTTATAAAGCTTTAGATCTTTCAGAAGAGGAAATAATACACTTGCTGATGCAAAAGCATCAATTTAAATTAATGCTTAAACTGTTTATAATGCTTATAAACAGGCGTTATAGCATGCTAGGCCAAATATTCCAACCCCTACTTCGTCTAGCTCACAGTCGTCTAAAAGAGCTATTGGCTTAACATCTCTTAATTGTGGACGGAGTTCCGGGGTTCTCAAAGTGATAATTTTGAGGAAATTTCCCATCTAAATGAGCTTCAAGTTTACTTGTCACAGGGACTAGAAAAGGAGAATCCAGACGGCTCTTTCGATCTTTTTGAATGGTGGAAGTCAAGGGAAAAACATTTTCCCGTTCTTGCAAGGATGGCTCGAGATGTTTTGTCAATTCAAGCTTCAACTGTTGCATCGGAGAGCGCTTTCAGTCAAGCAAGACTACAAATCGGTGATCATAGAGCATCGATGAGGGAGAGCTTGGAAAATCGGTGTTTTTTAAAGATTGGATCCGCGCGGAAAGAAGAAACTTTGGCATTGCAGAATCACAACCGGCAATAGATGAAGCATATGAAGAAATGATAGCAGAACTTTCTGAGGAATCGGCTTCGCCCGGAAGTGGTGATGAACAAGCTTCATTCCACCACCACCAACACAACCTCCTCCCAACCTTGACGGATTTATGAGATTTGTTAGAGATACAATGTAAATTATGATGTAACTTGTACATTGGCACATCTTCTTTTAGTTTTTTTCCTTTTAATGGTGGTATTAGTACCTTGTTGTGCTCATTCCATTGGGGGAAGGAAGACTAAGAACGATATGCCATTTTGGTGAATAAAAATGCTCTTTATCATATCCTTGAATATCTTTTTTCTCAATATTTCTTTGTCTTTACTTCGATATCAATCCTTGAATATATATATAACATACAAAATATAACATATATACTATATATACTAATATATAACATACAATATATAACATACAACACAATATTCTAATTAGTACAACACAATATATACATTATATACAATATTTACTAATTATTACAACACAATATATACATAATATATCCATATATACATAATATACAATATATACTAATTACTACAACACACTATATATATAATATACAATATATACTAATTACTACAACACATTATATACATAATATATATCCATATATACACAATATACAATATATACTAATTACAACAACACAATATATACATAATATACAATATATACTAATTACTACAACAAAATATATACATAATATACAATATATACTAATTACTACAACACAATATATACTATACTAATAACTTAGTACAATATATAAAATATATTCTACACTATACTAATGACTACTATATAAGATATTGCCATTAAACCCCCCCTCCCCCCCCCCCCCCCGTCAGGCCCGCCAGGCCCAGGACCGCAGTGGGCTTAGGCCTGTAACGGGCCGGTCTCTACCGTGAGGACCGCCAGGCCGTCAGGCCCGGCACACCAAGCCCGGGACCGCAAAGCCCGGCCTGTCAGGCCCGTTTAGGCCCGGGCCAGAGTACACCATTAGGGAGACGTGTAATATAATTTTGACTTTTCCTCTGTGTAATATTTGACTTGAAGCTAAAAATTATGTGGAAGTTTTAAATTATATTTGGACATAAGTTTCTTTTGGAAAAAAATACCTCCTCTACTCAATAATATTATTAGGGGTGTGCATTCGAATCGGTTTATCGATAAATTGAATTGATTATTTGTTATCGAAATCGAAAAAATCGAAACCTTATTGAAACGATAACGATAAGCATATGTACAAATCGATAATCGATAAATAATTTCGATAAGGGTCAAAATCGAATCGATAAATTGAATGCACACTCCTAGACTGTAGACACTTGTAAAATGAGTAATTATCTATTTGAGTAGATTAATATAACATACAGAATGTATATATATTCTGCTACTATTTTGAAAGCGGCTATGCAATATCATTTTCCCTAATCTATACCATTTCCTTTACCCTAAGTCTCTTAGCCTATTATTTCCTCTACCACATTTAAGGAATGATCATATTTAAAGATCTAGGGAATGAAGTTCAAATTAATGGAAAACAAAATTAGCTGTGATGATGTATTTTATTTTATTTTATTTTTTTATACCGTTGGAGTGTTGGTGTCATACATTTGATCCTTTACTTTAGTTTTGTTGCATGTGCTTGTTGATACAATTTTTATGTTATAAATGGTATTCGTCTTATTTTAGTTTCTTTTTGTCCATATAAGTTAAGCGCGTTTATAGCGATATGCTTTCTCTGGAATACCGCAAATTTTCTTATTGGTGTAATCGATAACCGAATCGATAAGCCCCCAAAATCGATAAATCGAAATCGAAAAAATCGAAACCTTATTGAAACGATAACGATAAGCATATGTACCAACGATAATCGATAAGTAATACTCGATAAGAGTCAAAATCGAATCGATAAATCGAATGCACGTCCCTAAATACTCTATTTCCCTTAAAATTCAGTATTTGTAAATTCTTACAATATACTAGCTAGTAGTATTTATAACATGCTGAGGTGTGGAAATAATTTGAGCTTCGCACGATGAAATCGTTATTTTTAGTTATTACACAGTAAGTGAAAAAACAAGAAGCTGGCCCACCTTGGGTAGAAAAAAATATATACCCGCTCTTAAAAGAAAACTGGCAAAATGTATAGTTTTGTATATTAATTTATAATATGCACATGTTAGCCATAATTAGTGTATGAGTTAGGAATTCAAACCGTAAAAATAGTCACTAATATTTGTACTAGAATATGTTATCTATGTCATATTTTTATAATTATAGCCCTTTTTAAAACCTTATATAAATACAAAATACGTTATGCACCAATTAATTTTTTTAATCAGTGGTATATTTTAATATATTTAATTAGCTAATATAATTATTGTTGACCGACAGATGAAATGTGTAACTTGCTCAAAAATGCACCGGAGATAAATTACTGATGGGGCGAGTGTGGACGGGGTTATTCGACACGTGATACATACAAGGATTTGTCTGGTTTGTGGTCCACATGTTAATGTGTCCTGTCTAAGAAATAATATGAATGCATAATATGAAACATGGATATTTTATCTGAAAAGTCATTTCGCAATGTCTAACGAGTTTAAAGTTAAAAAGGGGATGTTAAAGTGAAATGTAGCATATTATTAATAAAGTTTTCATATGTACTAAGTTGAACTTTTAATTATAAATATAACGTTTGAGTCAAAGGTATTGAATTCTGTCGAACTCGTAAGTAGAACAGTAGCTCTCTTTTTGATAGTTAGAGAGGACATATCCCTAATAAGTTGTATATATGAATTGCATATTATTAATGTATAATTGTAAGTTTTTGTTTTATTTTTCAAGTTTTTATATAAAACATGATATATATGTAATTTTGTTGATTGTCCCATATCGGAGGAATTTGAGGTCATTGGTCTCCTTATATGGCTTGGCAATTCTCACCTCATAAGCTAGCTTTTGGGGTTGAGTTAGGCCCAAGGTCCATTCTTATCATGGTATCAAAGCTACGCCCATCCCAATTATTGTTACCGATGTTGGGCCCCCATTTATGTTGTTCACGCTCCAGAGATCTGGGCGTGATGGGGGGCGTTGCGTTGTCCCACATTGGAGGGATTTGAGGTCCTTGGTCTCCTTATATGGCTTGGGCAATCCTCACCTCATAAGCTAGCTTTTGGGGTTGAGTTAGGCCCAAGGTCCATTCTTATCAAATTTTTCATAGACGAGTCTAAAATTTTTAGTTAACCTTTATATTCTTATTACTGAACTCATTATAATTTTTAAATCATAAGTTTAGAGTTCATTAGGTTTGCTCAACCACACACACGCACTATGTATCAAAAATATTGTGTTCAATTGAATTAGTAAACTTGCTACGTTCTTCGGTAAAATTTGTTTACCCTAAAAATGAGTAAGAATTAAATTTATAAACAATATTTTAAAAATATATGATTTTATTCGATACAAATAATTAAGAATAACAGGTAAATGAATTAAAAATAAAATAAACTATCAAACCAATTACAATGTAATGACCAAGCCTGATCTTAGATTAAACAATGGAACTCATCTTCGATTGGACCCTCAATTCAAGTTCGGTCGCGAGTGAAGAAAACAACAAAGGAGTAATGACTTGAACGACAAAAGTAAACTTTTATTGCTTTGGATTGCATATTACAATGTGTTAGATTAAGGAAAAACTTTCCTTTTCTATAGTAAAAAAATTTCAGTCCTAATACAAGTATTAAAAGGGTAAAAACCTTCTAACTTTATTATCATTAGAGTTGCATATAATATTAAATTATGTGTAATTTATGACTCGTACGACAATCGGGTAGAAGAAATGACAACCATAAAGTGTAATGGGGCCGCGACTAGTTAGGATCAATAAATAGTCGGCTGAGCCCACTTCTTTATTTAGACCAAAAATCCTCCGTTCGCCACACCTCAAAGTTTCGTTTTTTAACTTATGTTATCTCAATCGAGTACCATTATTATTGTTTTCTAGTGTAATAAATTTTGAGTCCACACAAGTGGCAAATATATATTCGTATATAGTACTCAGCCAATTGATATTGCTGTACTTTTTCTGACAAAATGTAGGATTCCATAAAGTATATTCGTTTGTTCATTGAGAATTATGAAATTAATCAACTTATGTTTTTGCATAAATATGACAAAATATAATGAAGTAAGAATTTGAATGTGCGCTCTAAAGAATTTTTAAGTTTGAATGGTCTTGAATTCTTTCCAAAGATAAATTCAAAAAACAATCCAAAAAAAACTCCAAAAAAAAAATTCCCTTAAACTTTATGCTAACAAAAAATTATTGCATAAATTGGACAGCGAGATTATTAATTTCATTACTATTCTCCTTATTTATAAATATATGTTAGTGCTCCTTCCATCTAAAATTATTTGTTATCATTTCTAAAAATAGATGTAAAATTATATGTTATTTTAGAAGTTCAATTAAGAGATGTTATATCTTAAGGCATAAATTAGGGTAAAATAGTCCAAAATTCATTCTAATTAATATTTTCTTAGGGCCCGGTTGGCCATAAGAAAATTTTCACTTATTTTCAAAATCGGTGTTAGTCCATGAAATTTTCAATTCACTTAAAGTTGCACTTCAAAAATTTTAAGAACTTCGAAAAGCTATTTCTCAAAATTTTCACTTCAAATCACTCACAAAAATTCAAAAACAGTACCAAATGGTATTCATATCCAAAAATGTGGAAATATTAGTAGCAGTGACAGTTGTACTTGGTAGATAAGGAATTGTACTTAGTTAGTTATACAATTAGTTAGCTAAGAGCTTAGTTAGAGAACATTAAATTAGTTGTTTAGTGAGTTGTATAAATAGGCTTAGTTATACTCACCGTAATTAAGACACAAGAAATACAGAATTGTTCTCTCTCTCACAATCTTTGTTAACCGACTCCAGTTCTCTCTCTCTCTTTAACTCAACTCCCCATCTCCTTTTAGCATGATATCAGTGCCACAGATCAGTGGATTTTCGAGCTAAGGAATGAGTAATTGAGAACAATCGGCGAGCAGAGGGGTATTTTTCGGAGCCGAACAACCCTAATTTCTGCCATGGATCTGTTTTCCAAAGCTTCTTTATTTTCTACAAGTTCTCTATGTTGTTTCCTATTTTGACCTAAAATTTAGTTCAATTTATGAAATTATAAGCTCATTGTAGTTGCAATTCCAAGTTGATTCAATTATCGTTGATAATTTTTCCACAAATATCGATCGATGTTGAAGATCCAGTACCTACAGTTGGAGATCCGGTCGAATGATTCATGGACATTCATCCTAGGAATCCTCTTTATCTCCATCCATCTGATACTCCAGGTTGTATCCTAATCCCTGAACAATTAACTGGCATAGAAAATTATATTGGGAGTAATTCTATGAAGGTTGCACTATTAGAAAAGAATAAACTAGGGCTTATTGATGATAGTTGCCAAAAGAAACATTATAAAAGAGACCTAGTTCATGAACGGGATAGGTGAAATGCTTTTGTTTTGTCGTGGATCACTAATTCAGTATCAAGAGAACTAGTAAATGGATTGATGTATTCGTCTAATGCTGATACGGTTTGGATGGACTTGAAAGAGCATTTTGATAAGAGAAATCTCACACGAATCTATCAGCTATAACGGGAAATTTACACAATGACACATGTGACTTCTACTATATCTGAGTATTTCTCTAAGTTGCGTAATGTTTGGGATGAATATATGTCATTACTTCCACTGCCTAGGGATGATAAGACTTATACAGATCATATAGAACAATATAAGTTAATGGAATTTTTTATGGGCTTAAATGAGATTTATGCACAGTTACGTAGCCGGATTTTGATGACAGTTCCGAGCCCATCACTGAACTAGGCCTATAATATGCTCATGCAATATGAAAGCCAACGAATGTAGTACAATATGATAGCACAGTGTGCTCAGCTATTGCAAAACCTGGACTTGAATGATCCTACAGCTCTTGCTACTATGCAGAACAACATGTTTAATAAACAAAACGGATTGTACTATTGCAATATGAAAGGACACAAAAGGGAGAATTGCTACAAATTTTAAGGCTAATAGGAAGAAATGTTTTGAGAGGGAACAACAGTTGGAATTAATAACAAAGGATGTTCAGTCAATAGTGCCAATTACTTGGGGCATCCATATGCATCAGACTCCAATATTACTGCACAGCCATCTACTCACTGCATGTCAATGCCTACTTTCCACTCCTGAACAGTACCAACAGATTCTGTAGTTGATCAACAAGTCGGTACCTTCGGAAAAAACAGTTACTATTATGGCAGGTATACCTAATTGCTCTAATGTTAGTTTACCTTGTGGCACTAAATCCACTCCATGGATGATTGATACATCGGCAACAAATCATATGGTTTCTAGCTTGAGTATGTTACTAAATCTTGAACTAATTATACCTACTGCCAAAAATATTCATTTAACAAATGGTCATGTGATCTCTGTTACATATGTTGGCTCAGTTTCATTATTTAATGATGAACTTACGATTGTTCTCTATGTTCCTCTTTTCAAATATAATCTTCTATCTGTATTAAATTGACCAAACAACTACAATGTTGTGTGAATTTTTATTCTGACTTTTGTATCTTCCAGCACCTCTACACTGGCAAGGTGAAGGGGATTTTAAAGAGGAGAATGATTTGTACTTACTTCAACCTACCGAGAAGCTATCATCTGCCAAAGCCTATGCTCCCAGTATTTCAGTCCTTCCTGTGTCTTCTCAACATTTCCACTCTTCTGCTCACTCTCATCCATTTTTAGTATGGCACCAGAGTTTTGGTCACGCACCAGCTGTTGTTCTACAGAACATTCCTTTTTTACAAAGTCATTTGTTTAATGAAATAACCTTTGTCTTGTATATAATTTGTCCTTTGGCAAGACAAACTAGCTTTCCGTTTCGTATTAGTACTTTTAAAACTGTTTCTCCTTTTGAGCTTATACATATGGATGTATGGTGTCCATATAGATAATGTACTTCCAATGATTATAGATACTTCCTTACTATTGTTGTTGACCATTCTAGAATAACTTGGGTTTATTTGATGAGAATAAAAAGTGATGTCATTGTGTTACTCAGAAATTTCCTTGCTTTATTTAAAACTTAATTTTCTGCTTCTGTCAAGATCATTAGATCGGACAATGGACTTGAATTGTTCAATTCTCAATGTACTACTTTTTTTACTTCTCTTGGAATAGTGCATCAAAGTTCATGTGTTCACACTCCTCAATAGAATGAGGTAGCTAAGAGAAAACACAGGCACTGGCAAGGGCACTCAGGTTTCAAGCTTATGTACCTCTCAAGTTTTAGGGTGAATGCATTCTTACTGCTACATTCTTAATAAACATACTTCCTTCTTCAGTTCTTTCTAGAAAATCTCTTTATGAGGTTTTTCATGGTAAACCTCCTTCATTTCAACATCTCAAAGTGTTTGGTTTTGTTATACCCTGTAGTATTAAGTTGATGTTATGCTCTGCAGTAATATATTACGATGATGTTACTCTTTGCAGTAGTATATTGCGATGATATTACATCCTGCAGTATTATACTATCGTGATGTTACGCTTTGTAGTATTAAGTTATGACAGTATTGCACCCAGCAATATTACATTTCGGTAATGTTACACTTTGCAGTATTAAGTTACGATGGTGTTGTACCCCGCAGTATTACATTACGGTAATGTTACGCTTTAGAATATTAAGTTACGACAGTGTTGCATCTTGTAGTATTGTATGTTGGATTTGTCGTAAGGTAATTGACATCAGTCCAAGTTAAAGATTATTTAGAGATTATAAGAATTACGTTATTTTACAAGTGATGAATAAATTCGTAAGGGTGAAAGGGGAAGAAAGTCAAAGAAAATAAATTTTTCGTCCAAGGTACTACATTACCATGCTAGAAAAAGTGTATAAGGTATGTGAAAAGTAAATAATATTTTAATTAAGAAGGGATAATTCTCAATTTTTTGGGTAATTTGTTAATTATCGGATAACAAAATATTTACCTAATTACCTAATAAGTGATAAAGATTAAACAAAAATCGCCCCCCCCCCCCCCCACCCCAAGCGGCAGCAAGCTACTAATAATGTAAGTGGCTCATCCTTACAATACATTAGGTGTCATCTTCATAAACTAGTAGCAAGGCTCTTACAAAAAACCTTGCAAATTCATTCCAAAGTTTCAATACAAGACCAAAACGTGATTCATTCTAAAATCTCTTAGGAAGGCATTAACTTAGGAGGAAATATTAGACGCTCCAAAAATCAGATTTCTATCATGAAGTAACGAAGATTTCTAGAATTTCAGCAATGTAAAATCTTACGGTTCTAAGGGAGTACGATATAACTTTTTTCGAGAATATCATATGGATTTTTCCATATTCCAGGTATGTTAAGGCTAATCTCTTTCTTCATTTTGACATGATCTTATCATTACATAAGTTTGATACCGAAGCATAGAAAAAATACATATCTCGAAATTTATGTATATTTTGCTAGTCTCGCAAATTACAATATTCTTTTTATCGTGCCTTCATATTTATTTGAGTATTTCATTCTTCCACTCAAGAGAACGGAGAATTTTGTAGAAAATCATTCTATCGATGATATGTGTGCTTTGGTTATATTAGCATGATTTTCAGGTATAGGTTTTGATGAATGACAAACAATGAAGTCAAGTGCCAAACAACGTTATTATATGACAAACAATCAAGATTGAATGCTGAGAAGCATATTGATGAATGGATTGCATGGAAAATCCAAAGACGAGCTCAAAAGTTCAAGACCGAAGACCCAAGGCGTAGGTCGTTAGGTAGAACCAATGTAAGAGCAACATTTAAGTTATCTCGTCTTTTGGCTCAACATAGGTCATCATAAATATGCATAAAATCTTTTTATCAAATCATATTTATCATAAACATATTTCAAATACTTCAAACAAAATGATTTTAACGTTTTCAGTTTAACCAAAATGGTTTTTGAAGTAAGTTTTCAATTCTGGACAGCATAGGTGAATAATCGATTATGCAAAAGTGATAATCGATTATTCTGGGAAATTCCATTTATTGGAAATTTCCGCAGAGTAGGATAATCGATTATACACTTGGGCATAATCGATTATCTTGTATCCGTTGCCAATTTTTTTGAACGACAGGCAAATAATCGATTATGCAAATCCAATAATCGATTATTCTAGCACAAAATCAGCTTCTGATTTTGTAACGGTAAGCTGATAATCGATTATGCAAATCTGATAATCGATCATCTTGGCATAAAATCAGCATAATGGATTGCCAATCAAGCAACAGACATACTACTTCTACCACCTATAAATAGAGGTCTTTTGAGCTGATTTGATAAACACAACACCTCTCATTATTCATATACATATTGATATTATTTGTGCATCATTATAGAGCTTTTGTTGAGCCATTTGAGAGACAACTTTGAGTTGTTCATAGAGCTTATTTTGTATCTCTTTATCTACTCTTATTAGAGAGTTCTTGTTGTAAAAGAGAAAGGTGTTTGAGAAGACCATATCTTCTCATTGATTGTCGGGTTTGCTAAGTACCCTCAATCTTAGTGTGTGAAGTCTTGTGGTGCGGTATCCACGAGCGAGGTGAAGTCTTGTGGTGCGGTATCCACGAGCAAGGTGAAGTCTTGAGGTGAGGTATCCTCGAGCAAGTTGAAGTCTTGTAGAGTGTACATCTACGAGCAAGTGTAACGGTTTGTTAGGCACCCGTAAGCTTAACGGAGTTAGTGGAAACTCGAGAGAGTCTCTCGGGGACTGGACTAACCACACGTTGTGGTGAACCAGTATAAATTCGGTGTGTCCTTTCCTTAATCTTTTAATTACTGTATTTACTTTACTCCTGCAATTTTAATTCCGCAATATTTATCAATATTCTCGTGCCGCACTATTCACCCCCCCTCTAGTGACGGGCATAAATCCTAACAATTGGTAACAGAGCCTAACTCTCTGAAAGCCTTAACCGGTTGAGAGAACGATATATTTTTTTGTTGAGAATATTGAACGCAGGAATGATGAGCGAAGGACACTCCACCAATAGGCCTCCACTATTTGACGGAACAAATTACACATATTGGAAAGAGCGGATGAGAATCTTCATCCAATCAAATAACTTTCGTCTGTGGCAAATCATCAAGAACGGTGAACAAATGCCGACAAAGAAAGTTGGAGAAACCACGGTTCCAAAGGAGGAAGATAAATATACTGCCGAGGACATCAAGAAAGTTGAAAATAACGCAAAGGCCGTCAATTTATTATATTGTGCGGTGAATCCGGATGACTATCGGAAGATTTCTTGCTGCACAACCGCCAAGGAGATGTGGGATAAACTTGAAATCACTTATGAAGGTACGCCTCAAGTCCGAGAATCAAAAGTTGATTTTCTAACACATGAATATGAACTCTTTAGAATGAGGGAGAATGAAAGCATCGATATTATGTTCGATCGGTTCTCAATGATCATCAACAATCTCCATGCTCTCGGGAAAGTATACTCGAACAAAGATCTTGTTCGAAAAATCTTGCGGAGTCTCACTCCCGAATGACGATCCAAAGTCAATGCCATCCAAGAGTCGATAGGAATCACGGACGTCACAATTGATGGACTAAGAGGTAACCTCAAAACTAATGAAATCACTATTCTTAATCCTTATCTTGGAAATAAAGGTCCAGGAATTGCCTTCAAAGCCTCATCCTCTAAAAGAGAAGAGGTAAGTGATTCGGATAGCGATGATGATAATATTTCCAATGCCTTGATCGAAAAGTTTTATAAGTTTATGAAAAAGGAAATAAAGAAGGAAGAACCAAGTCCTTCATGCCAAAATTGTGGAAAACTTGGCCACACCAAATCACATTGTCCAAAATCCAAGGACAAGAAGAAGAACACACACCAAAGGCGTGTGACATGGGATTCGGACAGCTCGGGCGATGAAACTGCCGCACTATGCCTCATGGCCAACGAGGAAGAAGAGGTAAGTACTCCTAACTCTTACTCTTATGAAGAATTACAAAAGCTTTTCAAGAATTATATGATGAATTGAAAAAGTCTTCAAAAATCTCCAAAGAGGCCAAGGCTAAAATTAAAGTTTTAGAAGAGAAAAATAAATTTTTGGAAAATGACAATATTGATCTTAGAAATAAAATTAAGGAGATGCATGAAGATTCTTCAATTGATCAAAATTCTAATTGTTCATCTTGTGATTCTTTGAAATTAGAAAACATAGAACTCAGGAACACACTAGAAAAACGTAGTGTAGACAATCCTAAAATAGTTGAAGAAATTAAAAAGAAAAGGCTCAGGAAAAATAAAAGGCGTAAGAATCATGTTAGAAATTGCGATGCTCAACCTAGAAATGATTCTAGGAATTTTATTAATGAGTCTAGAATTAATCATTTTAGACCGCCTAGAAATGACTCTAGGAATTTCAACGCTTCTAGGAATAACGACTTTAGATCACCTAGAACGTTTTTGGCTCAACCAAGACATATGCACAACCCAAATGTTATATGTCATTATTGTAACCGGGTAGGACACATAGCACCCGTATGTTTTGCAAAACATAGGGATTTATCTTTTAGCTATGATTATTATTTACCTAACTCCCAAGGACCCAAAAGTGGTTGGGTACCTAAAACCTATTTTTAGGTACGTTTGCAGGTGTTCTTGAAGACTACAATGTTGTAGTAGATGCACCAAGCACGAAACCTTATTGCATCGAGGGGGAATGTCGGTTAGTTATCATAGTTTTGATAAAAACGTAATAGTTTATATGTGTTAACAATTAAAATATCTTTGTTAACAATTGATATTAATTATTTTTGTTGATTCATGTTTTGATAACTTTTATCTTGAATAACAATTGGTATCAATTATTTTTGTTAAAAATAATAATTGATTCATGTTTTGATGAATATTATTTTTTGGTTTGAATAACAGTTGATATATTCTTGAAAAATAAATGATTTGTATTTTTAATACAACTATTGGTTTGTTAAAAATTAACTGTTGATATGTTCTTAAGCAATATGATTTGCGAAAAATAACCGTTATTATGGTTGTTATGTTTTTACTAACATTTGTTATTATTTCATGTTGGTATGATTTTTTAAATATCATCAATGTATATTCCTCATTGTATTTCCTATTTTATTCTTGACACTAATATACCCAAAAGGGGGAAGTGTCGACAGGGGAAAGTAGCCTTTGCATACTCTCTTTTTGCTAATGCCAAAAGGGGGAAGAGTTTAGGCGATATGCATCAAATAAGGGGGAATGTATCTACGTTATAGTATGCCTTATTTGAGGGGGAATTATCATTAAGGGGAATCGTTTGCATGAATTGTATGTTGAGATATAGCATGAATTTATGGGAAATCCGATATGCATATCTCCTGTTGTTTGTCATTATCAAAAAGGGGAAAATTGTAGAAAATCATTCTATCCATGATATGTGTGCTTTGGTTGTATTAGCATGATTTTCAGGTATAGGTTTTGATGAATGACAAACAATGAAGTCAAGTGTCAAACAACGTTATTATATGACAAACAATCATGATTGAATGCCGAGAAGCATATTGATGAATGGATTGTATGGAAAAGCCAAAGACGAGCTCAAAATTTCAAGACCGAAGACCCAAGGCGTAGGTCGTTATGTAGAACCAATGTAAGAGCAACGTTTAAGTTATCTCGTCTTTTGGCTCAACATAGGTCATCATAAATATGCATAAAATCTTTTTATCAAATCATATTTATCATAAACATATTTCAGATACTTCAAACAAAATGATTATAACGTTTTCATTTTAACCAAAATGGTTTTTGAAGTAAGTTTTCAATTCTGGACAGCATATATGAATAATCGATTATGCAAAAGTGATAATCGATTATTCTGGGAAATTCCATTTATTGGTAATTTCCGCAGAGTAGGATAATCGATTATACACTTGGGCATAAATCGATTATCTTGTATCCGTTGCCAAATTTTTTGAACGACAGGCAAATAATCGATTATGCAAATCCAATAATCGATTATTCTAGAACAAAATCAGCTTCCGATTTTGTAATGGTAAGCTGATAATCGATTATGCAAATCTGATAATCGATTATCTTGGCATAAAATCAACATAATTGATTGCCAATTAAGCAACGGACATACTACTTCTACCACCTATAAATAGAGGTCTTTTGAGCTGATTTGATAAACACAACACCTCTCATTATTCATATACATATTGATATTATTTGTGCATCATTATAGAGCTTTTGTTGAGCCATTTGAGAGACAACTTTGAGTTGTTCATAGAGCTTATTTTGTATCTCTTTATCTACTCTTATTAGAGAGTTCTTGTTGTAAAAGAGAAAGGTGTTTGAGAAGACCATATCTTCTCATTGATTGTCGGGTTTGCTAAGTACCCTCAATCTTAGTGTGTGAAGTCTTGTGGTGCGGTATCCACGAGCGAGGTGAAGTCTTGTGGTACGGTATCCACGAGCAAGGTGAAGTCTTGAGGTGAGGTATCCTCGAGCAAGTTGAAGTCTTGTAGAGTGTACATCTACGAGCAAGTGTAACCGTTTGTTAGGCACCCGTAAGCTTAACGGAGTTAGTGGAAACTCGAGAGAGTCTCTCGGGGACTGGACTAACCACACGTTGTGGTGAACCAGTATAAATTCGGTGTGTCCTTTCCTTAATCTTTTAATTACTGCATTTACTTTACTCCTGCAATTTTAATTTCGCAATATTTATCAATATTCTCGTGCCGCACTATTCACCCCCCTTTAGTGACGGGCATAAATCCTAACAAATTTAAATATACAGTATTTAAAGTATTTTCATTACCATCGAGCTATAATCGATGGGCAGGCCCCTATCAGACAACCTTTGATCAGATGGTAAGTTATATACCGAGCTTACTGTGGTCAAGTACTTATGAGCGAGCCCAGTTGGTCGAGCTACATAGCTTAGTAAGGCCGAGAGCCTATGAGCAAGCCTACTACGGCATAACAGTTATATATATATCGTGCCTTATAGGGCCGGACATATATTTTACTTACTATATTGAGAGTGTTCAGTCAGTATCAGCAGGTAAGCATATCTTCAAATTATCTTTGACTTCCAGCTACTTGCAGTTATTATATTATCAGTTCAGTTTCAACTTTCAGTATATTGCCTTATATACTCAGTACATTGTTTCGTACTGACGTCCCTTTTCTAGGGGCGCTGCATTTCATGCGTGCAGGTCAGACAGACAGACGGGTAGGCATCCTCTATAAGTGTTGCCCAAGTTCAGTTTGATTGGTAAGCTCCAGCCTTTTCGAATTTTTGGGTCTAGAGCCTTATGTATATCGTGTGTATATATATATATATATATGTGTGTGTGTGTGTGTGTGTGTGTGTGTGTGTTATGAGTAGGTCAGGGAACTATTTCGATCACAGTATATCCATCAGTAGAGGCTTGTAGACATATCTTGTCAGTTAGTGCAATATGTTGGGCTTGCAATCCTTGTATGTATATTTGGTTGGTTTGTCAGCTCTAATAGTTATGACGGCCTTACTGCCGTAGTTATATATTGATATTTAGTCAGCATTTGCAATTATCTTGCAATGTGGCCTATGACCAAAGTATGACATCATATATTCGGATTTGTAAGTTGGTACGCAAGGATATGTGAGGCAGTGGGTGCCAGTCTCGCCCCCTATGTTTGGGGCGTGACAGGTTGTTTATGTTATACAACCAATCCTAAATTTACTCATAAATTCTTCTCCAAGGTAATTCCAGCTGTGTTTATGGGATATTCAGATACTCAAAAAGGTTACAAATTATACAATATTGTCACTAGGTCCTTCTTTGTTAATAAAGATGTATCTTTTAGAGAGTCAATGTTCCCTTTTAGATTTCCCACGTCCACTTTCGTTGAACCATCTACATCTTTCTTTACTACCCCATCATTTACATATGACTCTTTTCCAAATTGTCAGTCTCTCAACCTCCTGACCAAAATATCACTGATTCTTTACCAACTATTTACTCTCTCTTGCCTCAATCACCTACCTTTCACTCAACACCTACATCCCATGGACTATCATCTACATCCAGTTCCATTTCACCTCCTGTGTCACTACAACCCTTGATAAAGTCCACTAGAACATCTAAACCTCCTATATGGATCACAAATTATATGCATTCTTCTATCACCCCTACCCAATCACTGCCTCCTTATCCTATACTTCTCTTTCTCCTTCCTATTAAACATACCTGCCAACTTTTTCCTCTATCACAAAACCTGCTACCTTTGAACAAGATTCCAAAGATAACAATTGGATTCAGGCTATGAATCTTGAGATTGATGCCCTCACTGACAATTATACATGGGAAGTGGTGGATTTGCCTACAAGAAAAATACCTGTTGGTTATAACTGGGAGTATAAAGTGAAGTATAAGGCAAGGTTTGTGGCCAAGGGCTTTACTCAACAGGAGGGTATGGATTACCATGACACCTTTTCTCCTGTAGTGAAGATGGTGACTGCAGATGTGTTGTGTCTTTGGTTGCTCAGCATCATTGGCCACTATATCATATGAATGTCTACAATGCCTTCCTTCAATGTGACTAATTTGAGGAGGTATACATGTCTTTGCCACATGGATTTGGTAGCCAGGGGAAGAATAAGGTTTGTCGGCTCCTCAAATATGGCCTCAAACAAGCAAGCAAGCAATGGAACTTGAAGCTCACTGCAGTTCTTATCAACTCAGGTTTTACTCAAAGCAAATTGGACTATTCCTTGTTTACTAAAAAGAAGGATACATATATTATCATCATATTGGTGTATGTTGATGATTTATTTATTACTGGTAGTGACATCAAGCTGATAGAAAAGGCCAAGCTCATACTTAATAACAACTTCAAAATGAAAGACTTGGGTAAGTTGAAGTACTTCTTAGGGATAGAGTTTGCCAGGTCATCCAAAGGCATACTCATGAACCATAGAAGATATGCTCTAGCACTGATATCAGAATGTGGCTTCGGGGAGGAAAGCCTGCTATAACCTCTTTGGAGCAGAACCAGAAGCTCATTAGTTTGGGGTATAACAAGTTGTTTGAACTTGACAATGATAAAGAAATGGAAGACATGGGCCCTTATTAGAGATTGATGGGAAGACTACTCTATCTGGAAATCACACGGCCAGACATATCCTTTGCAGTTTAAACTTTGAGTCAGTCTATGCATGCCCCAAAAGAGTCACACTATGAGGCTGCATTAAGGGTGGTTAAATATGTGAAAAATCAACTAGGCTTAGGACTTTTGATGAGCAGCATCAATTCCATGAAGATCACTGCCTTTTGTGATGTTGATTGGGCATCTTGTATGGTGTCTAGAAAATCTATTACTCATTTCTGCATAAAGTTGGGGGAGTCACTAATTTCCTAGAGGTCCAAGAAGCATATTACATTATCGAGAAGCTCAGATGAGATTGAGTGTAGGAGTATGACAACAACAGTAGCAGAGTTAGTTTGGGTACATGGATTGTTAGAAGAACTGGGAATGGAGGTTGATCTGTCAATGGAATTATTCTATGATAATAAGGCTGCCCTTCAGTTGTCTCTCTTTAACCCATCTTCCCTTCTCCTTTAACAAAATACAACTCTAATTTTTAAATACTTTCACTTAATATTTTTCTTTACGGAATTTTACAATTCTTATGTTCAAACGCTCACTTAATGGACATGTAAAAGGAACATGACAAATAATTTGAGACCGAAAACCTTAAGGTATAGCACTACTAATTTAAATCATACAGATAATATAAGGATGAGTCAAATTGACCATCAATAAATGAGAATGGTTAAACAATATAATTTGGATGGTGGAGTCTTATTTGTCAAATCACTTTTAAAAAGACAGAATTACAAGTAAATACATATGAATTCACACCATAACAAAAAATGAACCATGTTTTTAAGATTTACCCTACGTAACCCACATTGTACATATTTTAAAAGCATTTACAAATTTAAAATCTATATTCTTACAACCATTGCTTCTAAAAGCTATGTAGTTAATTCTTTGTTCTCACAACCATTGATTTCACTCTCTTTTTCTCACATCTTCTATATATCCTTTAAGGGCCATGTATTTTTTGCTTCTCCTCTTGTGTCACCTACTTACAATGTAAGAAAATTGAAGGGTAGAAGTCCACCATTGAAGACCATTCAAAACTTTGGTCTTCTAAAAATATTTTTTTTAATTTGTTAGTTGTTTGGATTTGTGTTGTTCCAATTGATTGAAAATATCAAAAGAAGTTCAAAATTTAAATTTGAAGTGATTTGGAGTAGATTTGAGTTAAATTTCAGAAAAGACACTAGGAAGAAGACGAAGTCAGTTTTTTATATAATTATGTTTGTATAATAGTGTATATGAGTGTAGAAACACACCTTATAAACTATTATATACTTTTATACACCTTTATACAAGCGTCTGAGGACGAACTTCTTCCACGATTTTCAGTTGTAATTCCTGTTCAAAACCAGTCCAAATCTCCATTAATAGACTTCAAATTTTATATACAACCTCCTTATACTATTTCTAACAAGTCTAAATAACACCCGCTCTAAATTTCTCACAAAATCAAATTCGAAATTTAAACCCACATATTTAACCTTGTTAAAATTTAATTTTCACCACCCAAATAAATTTAGTTTGTTGAATTAATATTTGAGTTACAGTTACTGATTTAAAAATTAATTTAAAAGTTTGAGGAATCTTTTTTAAAAATTAAATAGTAATTTTGAGAACCTATTTGAGATGGATGTTGAAATCTTAGCCTATTATTTTTAGGCTAGTTGGTTGTAAATTGAAATATAGGCTATAAAATTAAAAAGTATGGAGCTCAATTGTCCTAATGTGAAATTTTCCCATTAAATTACGTTGTGAAACATAAAAACTGTCGCGTCTTCGACTTCCTTAACGATATGATTAATGACAAATGCCATGAAATAAATTTTTTTTCCCACTTCACTCTCCGTTCTAATTAGCTGAGTTTTAATTAAATCATTATTTAGTTTGCTGATAATGATTGTTAAGTAACTTAATTAAGAGCTGGTTTACGCCACCGCCATAGATAGTTAGCGAAGTGATTGCGACAAAGGATTATTGCACCAATTGATGGCAACCAATTATCAATTTCTTGTTGCCGCATTTACTCTTGACAAAACAAATTCATGATTTTTGATCTGAGACAATTCAGAATTTGGATTTTATAATTTTGGATTCTAGAATAGTGATCTCAAATACTAGTAGTTTAATTTCAAATTTAAATTTTCTACTTGTTCAGTGATTTATATAAAATTTGGATAAAAATTACTTAATTTTGCCAAACCCATAACTTAAGGCCGGGGTCCATCACTAGCTTGGGGACGGTGTCGTTTCTCAATCCTAAACCTAAAGGGTAAGGTAAAATTTAACCATATTAAAAAAGTGACTGAAACGTTACTATTACATAAAAATTCTAATGAGTAATTGCATGACTTCAAATTTTTAAATAATAAAGACTACATAAAATAATTTTATTACTAGTGAAGTAATAAATAGTATTCCTAGGTACCAATTTATATGATGATGTTTGATCGAGTAATTTAAGAATAACAAAAAAATTTGAAACTTAGGTCTACAATAAGCCATAAAAATTTGTGTGGATGTAAATGATATCACTAAGAGTACTAAAATGGAAAGTTTTAAAGTTAAATATAACTATAATTTTTAAAATTAAAAAAATATAGTATTTCCTTCGATCGACGTTAAGCGATTTTTGGTCTTTTCTGTGTGTTCCAAAATATCTAATTTTTTCAGATTTTAAAAATAAATTAATTACTTTTTTATATTTGCGTTGGAGTAAATAGTGTTGGCGCATGTGTTAGAAGTTTGATGGCAAATAAACAATGAAAATTTATAAGATAAATTTTATGCTAATTAATGTTGTTAAATTTTTTAATTTATGTGAAAACAATCTAAAAAATTACTACAGGAGAGTATAAATTTGCTGTACTGCCGTCCACAAGCAATCCAACATGTGCGCTAATACTCTGCCATTCGCGTGGAAAGTTCATAACCAGAACGCGTCCAAATCACTCGCATATCAATGGTAATCAGAGGCAGGAGTATAGGGTGGGTTGAGTCAAGAACGGGTCAAAATGAATTAAGTTATTTGATATGCTCAAAAATTATTTGGGTTAAGATGAGTTAGATCAAGATGTGTTAAAATTCGGGATATAATTCAATTCGCCCAATTCTTATAAACTTTAATTAATATTTATTATTTTTTTTATAAATTGTATAATTACTAAATAAGGCTTTTCTATTTTTGTTATGGTCATATTTAAAATATTAAACAAAAAATAAAATTATTTCTAAAATATTTTGACAAACTTACCTATGGATCAATTTAGGCTAAAAATTAGTATAAATAAGTCAATAACTAAGCTAATCTTTGACGGGTTAGATAACTTATTTGGGTTTGGGCTAAAATTTAACAGCCGTAATCAGCGGTTAGAAGAAACAGAAGGTAGTTTTATAGAAATTGCACCACGTAGCCACTTTTAGTACCCCCTATTTAAAACACATTCAATTATTTAAAAAGTAAAATTTAGCTAGTTTTGGCAAATTTCTAACTTCTTTTGCTGCTGCTTCTTATTCAAGCCTTTAAGTTTGAGATTTTGAACCGTGAGAGCGTAAATTCGAACTCGAAGGTCCGAAGTTTAAAATATGAGAGCCTACTCTCTGAGACCTGAATTTAAATAGGATTTTTACCTACGATATATGGTAAACCTTATTACATATCATATTTAAGATTTGTATTTATTATATTTAAGCATACCAAATTTCAATTTATATACCATAATTCAAATTAAGGGTATAATTATTGCTTCATTTATTCTAGGTATGATTTTAGGAGTATATATTCTTAAATTTTAGTTTATCTACCTCTCTCTCCTTCCACCCCACACCCCTACATTACATCAAATTTATATAGCCAAATCCAATTAGTTTGGGGTTGAAATATAATTGATTGGTCGATTTCAATAATACGTCATTCATTTAAACTAATGCTATGGAGAAGTCAGTTTATCCCTTCCTTAATAAATGTAATACTCAAAACCAAATTTTCTATCTTGTTAAACTAGCTATCCTTTCGGACATCAATCCAGTACTATTCCGTTGCCATTTCAATTTACCTTCAGTTAATTTCATGGCAATTTAATTTTATGAAAAACCAAGAAAAGAAATGTGTTCAGTTCTCTAAACACAAGATTAAACATTTCTTACTAATAATTTTATTAAAGGTACGTACTATAGTTCTTGTAGTTTGTATGTAGAAATTTTGTAGATGAAGACTAAATTTTGTTGTCAACATTTTTTTATGACACAAGATTTTAGTTTAATTGTAGTACAAATGTAGTAATTTTGTAGATACTCTTCAAAACAATACAACTTTATACAATACTTAAACTGATTTGTATTTTATTTGCAGAAATTTTATCTACAAGATATCTACAAACTGAATACATTGAATCTTAATACCCCAATCCCCATTTCAATTGTAGCATAATTGGCATTTTCGACATAATTGTAGAAGACTTGTAGAAGTTTTAGTCTTCCCAATCTACAATTTATCTACAATTATCTACAATTTATCTACATTGTATCTACAATTTATCTACAATTCTACAATTTAACTACAATTTCTGGAGATACTTCTTCTTCTTCTTCTTCGACGAGTTTCAATTTGAAATTCAGTCAAAACCAAGTATAATCTTCACCAAAACCCCTCAAAATTGAGATATAAACTCCTAAACATATTCAGAGTTATTTACAACAACACCCAATCGAAACAAATAATGATTTTTGAAAACCCAAATTTGAATTCAAAGCTTTCAAGCTTTTTAATGGCTATCAATGGTGGAAAATATATGGAGAAGGAGAGATTTACGCAGCTACAGATTTACTTCTGTTTCAAATTTCGAATTAAATGCTGATAGGATCACACGCAGATCCTCCCCTACAATCTCGCGCCTTTTTTTTTTTGGTAAAATCTATTTTTTGGCTTAGTATATATTTTATAGGGATAATGTGGACAATACAGGTAAATACCAATTGATGAACACTTTTGATAATAAGGTTTGCTATATGGTATAGATATATAAAAATCCCAATTTAAATTGCATTAAAAATTCGTACGACGATTCGGTCCTAAGCTTGATTTTGAGGTAGCTAAACTTTTAAATTTTAACTATTCTCGAAATTGGCGGTTCTAATCCGACTGTTTGTGCACTTCGCCTCGGCAGAATTGAAGAACAATTCTCCTTAAAGAGATATGACATTACTTGTGAAAATACAATACAAATTAAATAAGTCCATTCGAGATGTAATAATGTCGTTGTATGTAGCAAATTTACATGAAAATAGTACGGATTAGCTAGTTTTCGGGCTGATAATTAAAAAATAGTCAGCATTTGCAATATCATTGATAAATAACCACAATTATATTGCAACACTGAAAGTTCTACCATAATATACTAGAGATTGATGCATCTGTATATGAACTTCCAGCATATTATGATGGAACTCCAACACACGAAAAGTTATAGCATAGTATACTAGAGATTGGTCATTGGAGCACCTGTGTATGAATTTTCATCATATAACGTTGGACCAGTATATTACACTGGAACTCCTTATATTATGCTGGAATATTTTTCGAACTTTGAACAGTATTTCGTTCAAATTTATCTTTGCATGGCTAATTTTTAATTATCTTTTGATATTGTGGCTATTTTTCAATTACCACTTATAAATATGATTATTTTTGAATTTTTCCCCAAATTTACTAAGCCTCTTCTTAAGCGATGCCGAAATATATATAGATGAAAAAGAGGTCACTCTAATTATCTATCGAATGACTTTGACATGCGGTGTGCATTGAATTTGGCCTGCAAGTGCACTGATAAGACAAATTATTCAAGAAGTTCACTATAGGAGTGCTAGGATGCCACGGTTGCAAAGGAAACTAAAAGAACTTAGTTTTTATCCCTAAGGAGCGTGAATAGTTCAGGAGCAAATAGTGAATAGATAGTAAAAACTTATCTATATCACATGTTTATATCAAAATACATTAATTTACTATGGTTAATTAATTTAAATAAATAAAAATGCATATAATTTACCGTAGTAAAATGATTGATATCTTTATGCAAGACACATGCTATGTGTTTATTGATTTAATGTAAACACTCGGTGCCGGTAAGTTTTTACCGTGGATAGATTGCCTCTTTGCTGCAGTACTGGGGCTTCATGTCCAACTCTTGCCACTTTGAATTTTTTGAGCTGTACATATTACAATTGGTAAATAAAATTCTTTAATTACAAAAAAAAAGGGACACTCTATCTAGTCATTTTATTTCATGAATAAAAATAAACATGTTCATGAATAATTACACCATGATGAATATTATTAAGCGTATCCCGTAAGATTCAACAAGCTCTTCCAGTATAACTAGGAGCAAAAACAACAAAGCTTAATCAAAATAAATCCAGCACAATAGAAGAAATCTAGAAGAAAAGTATTTCACTTTTTCACATACTCTTTAAAGTAACACATAGGAACATATATATAGTCCAAAGATCTTAACTTATAGTAAGCAACATTAAAAAAATAATTCAAAGTCATTAAAAGCTATTCAAATAGGTGTTACAAAATAAAACCATTAAGGCTAATAAAAAATTAGTTATAATTTTATAATAATAGTTATTAATTATGGGTAGTAAATAAAAATAATTATATTATATTTTATTTTTGATATAAGAATTATCTTCTAACATTTTTGTCTTCCTATGTAGGACAATCAAACTTGACATGTTTTACAAAAAGAAAAAACATTCCCGATTAATTTGTAATTGTTACAAAACTTAGCTCAAAGTAATAAACAAAAAGATAGACAACAAAGTAGAGAGAAATAGAGAAGAGAATATATTTCTTCTATGTATCCAAGTGTATTACAAAATGATTTCTCATCCTCTATTTATAGTACTACATAGAGGTATACTAAAAGAATTCCATAAATATGTCATTAAGCTTTTGAGATCATGGAGGAAGATCATGGGGGAGATCATGGAGGTGTTGGAGTTACAACCATAAGTATTGGAGTAGTGGGAGTTATGGAGATAATGGATAAAAGTAGTGGGTGTTATAGAAGTTATGGACATCCACCATTATCTAATATTTCATAACACTCCCCCTTGGATGTCCAAAGATAATGTGCCTCGTTAAAACCTTAACTAAAATAAAACCCAATGGGAAAAAACAAAAATTCTAGAAAAGGAAAAAGAGTACACATATCTAACAAAATGCATTTTTGTTGCCTCGTTAAAAACCTTGCAAGGAAAACCCAGTGGGACAAAACCTTGTAAGGAAAAAAGAGTGCAACGCGCATTAACTCCCCCTGAAAAGAGCATCAATTCACATCCTTGAGCCTTCGCATTCCAATCTTGTGTTCCAGCTTCTTGAAGGTTGACGTTGGTAGAGATTTTGTGAACACATCAGCCATATTATCACTTGAACGAATCTGTTGCACATTGATATCACCATTCTTTTGAAGATCATGTGTGAAAAATAACTTTGGTGAAATATGCTTTGTTCTGTCTCCTTTTATGAATCCTCCCTTCAATTGGGCTATGCATGCTGCATTGTCTTCATACAAAATCGTGGGTAGTTTGTCACATTTCAAACCACATTTGTCTCGAATATGATGTATTATAGACCTCAACCACACACACTCTCGACTTGCTTCATGAATAGCGATCAGATGAAGTAGCTACAATTGATTGCTTAGTCGATCGCCAAGATATGGCAGTGCCTCCACAGATAAACACATAACCTGTTTGAGATCGAGCCTTGTGTTGGTCAGATAAATATCGAGCATCAGCATAACCAACAAGATCAGGACTGCAATTATTGCTATAAAATAAGCCCATATCGGTAGTCCCTTTTAGATACCGCAATATATGTTTGATTCCATTCCAATGTCTCCTTGTGGGAGCAGAGCTATATCTTGCTAAGACATTAACTGAAAAAGTTATGTCAGGCCTTGTAGTATTTGCAAGATACATTAGTGCGCCAATTGCACTAAGATATGGTACTTCAGGACCAAGTAGCTCTTCATTCTTTTCTTGCGGTCGGAATGGATCCTTATTCACATCAAGTGATCGAACAACCATCGGAGTACTTAAAGGATATGCTCCATCCATGTAAAATCGTTTCAATACCTTTTCTATATAGGCAGATTGATGGACAAAAATTTCATTTGCCAAATATTCAATTTGCAAAGCAAGACATAATTTTGTCTTTCCGAGATCTTTCATCTCGAATTCCTTCTTTAAATAATCAATTGCCTTTTGGAGTTCAATGGGAGTTCCAATAAGGTTTATGTCATCGACATATACGGCAAGTACAACAAATTCCGATGTTGTTTTCTTTATAAAAACACATGGGCAAATGGCATCATTTATATAGCCTTCCTTTAATAATACTCACTAAGACGATTATACCGCATTCGTCCTGATTGCTTTAGACCATACAAAGTCTTTGCAATTTGATTGAAAACATTTCCTGGGACTTTGAATTATGAGTGTTTGGCATTTTGAATCCATCGGGAATTTTCATGTATATCTCATTATCAAGTGAGCCATAAAGATAGGCAGTAACCACATCCATTAAATGCATGTCAAGCTTTTCAAGGACAGCAAAACTAATGAGATAACGAAAAGTTATAGCATCCACTACGGGTGAATATGTCTCTGCATAATCGACACCAGGCCTTTGAGAAAATCCTTGTGCAACAAGGCGTGCCTTATATCTTTGTACCTTGTTTTTCTCATTTCTCTTGCGTACAAATACCCATCTATATCCAACAGGCTTAACACCATTAGGTGTTTCAACTATAGGCCCAAAAACTTCACGTTTTGCAAGTGAATTCAATTCTGATTGGATTGCTTTTTGCCATTTTGGCCAATCAAGTCTTTGTCGACATTCTCCAACAGATTGAGGTTCAAGATCCTCACTTTCTTGCATAATGCTAGATGCAACATTATATGCAAAGATATAATCCACCACTATATCCACTCGATTAAAATTTGTCTCAATATCGATTGGATTTATTGATAGTTCCTTATTTTCCTGAGTCTCGGGCTCAATGGATTCTTCATGAATCTCAGAATTTATTAAATCGTGAATTTCCTCATGAGATTCTTTCGTAGTGTCATGTTGATCATTTGCTTTCCTTTTTCTAGGATTTCGATCTTTGGAACCTAATGGCCTGCCACGTTTTTGGCGTGCTTTCGACTCATTAGATATGACACTAGAAGATTGTCCAATAGGGACATCAATACGGATTGGAAGATTCTCTGCGGGGATGTGAGATTTTGTTATCCTTTTCAAGTCCGCGAATGCGTCAGGCATTTGATTTACTATTCTTTGCAAATGGATAATATTTTGCACCTCTTTTTCACAAATAGAGGTATGTGGATCAAGATGAGATAATGATGGATTTTTCCACAAAATTTCCCGTTTGGTTTCACCAACTTCTCCCCCTAATTTTGGGAAAAGTGTCTCATCGAATCGACAGTCTGCAAATCGTGCAGTGAACAAATCCCCTGTCAATGTTTCGAGGTAGCGATTAATGGAGGGCGATTCAAACCCAACATATATTCCTAACCTTCTTTGCGGACCCATTTTGGTGCGGTATGGCGGTGCTACAGGCACATATACTGCGCATCTAAAAATTCTTAAATGGGATATATTAGGTTCATGACCCAAAACTAATTGCAACGGGGAATATTTGTGATAATTCGTCGGTCTGAGACGAACTAGCATTGCTGCATGCAAAATGGCGTGACCCCAAACCGAAGTGGGCAGCCTCGTTTTCATGAGTAATGGTCTTGTAATCAACTGCAGACGTTTAATTAAAGATTCTGCAAGACCATTTTGAGTGTGAACAAGAGCTACAGGATGTTCCACTTTTATCCCAATTGATAAGCAATAATCATTAAATGCTTGGGATGAAAACTCAGCAGCATTATCTAGTCTAATAAACTTAATTAGATTATCGAGAAATTGTACTCGTAATCGAATTATTTGTGCCATTAATTTTGCAAACGCAAGGTTGTGTGATGGCAATAGGCACACATGAGACCATCTAGAGGATGCGTTTATTAAGACCATAAAATATCTAAAGGACCCACTAGGTGGGTGAATAGGTCCATAAATATCCCCTTGTATACGTTCCAAAAACGTAGGTGACTCAGTTCCAACCTTTGTTTGTGATGGTCTAATAATTAACTTGCCTTGATAACAAGAAGTGCAAGAAAATTCATTATTTAAAAGAATCTTTAAATTCTTTAATGGATGCCCATATGAGTTTTCTATAATCCGTCTCATCATAATTGATCCAGGATGTCCCAATCGATCATGCCAACGTACAAAAGTATTCGAATCAGTAACCTTTTGGTTTACTGTGGAATGTGCCTCAATTGCACTAATTTTTGTCCAATACAGGCCACAAGATAAAGATGGGAACTTCTCAATAACCCTCTTTTGGCCAGAGACATTCTTTGTAATGATGAGGTATTCAAGATTATTCTCATCTATTGTCTCAATATGATATCCATTTTGACGGATATCTTTAAAACTCAACAAGTTCCTCTTGGACTTGGAAGAGAACATTGCATTGTCTATGATAAATATTGTTCCTTTAGGCAGGGTTATAGTTGCTCTTCCGGAGCCTTCAATCAATTTACTACTACCAGAAATTGTAGTAACATCTGCCTTACACATACTTAAATGAGAGAAATATTTCTTCTCTTTGAATATCGTATGTGTGGTATATGAATCAATTAAACAAATATTTTTAAAATTGGACGTTGATCCAAGTTTGCTTTGTGAGATATCCATATTTGCTTCCCATGGTTTGACATATAAAAGAAATATACGAAAAATATTAGTATTTTTTTTATAGATATGAGAATAAACAAATTTAAGTCTATGATTCAACATAATAGTTTCAGTGCGGTCATTATGAAAAAAAAATATCTTTTATCATAGTTATTCTCCTTTTAATATCAAAGTATTAACAATTAGTAGTAGCATAAAGAGTCTTCACAATATTTCTTTTATTACTATATTTAATGTGCTACAAATAAAGCATAAGATGAATGTGTAATCTAAAGTTATATATTTTAAAAACCATAATACAGATTATTTGTCAAGTTGATAAAACTCTTAAGGTACATATCGATATTTGATCATTGGTTGAATTGAATGTTTCACCTAGAATGATTCAACTAATTGAGTTAATAGCTGTTGGCAGTGAATCTGTTTCAGGTTCATAATACTACTAGCATAATAGCACATTTAATGTGCTAACACATTAACACCGAGCAGATTAGAAAGGATTACAAAAATGAAACTGATCATTCTGTTTAATATATATTATTTTATTTTATTTCAAGCATATTATAATTTTAACGAATACTTGCTTGATACTTAGCTTTACTAGCATAAAGCAGAAAATATAAAATTTGAACCATATCACAATAATAGATAACTTATGTAAACTATGATAATTGTTTATTCATTAACTACTACGAATAAGTAAAAATAAAAATATCAAACTGCTCAATCTTTTTTAACCATGGATCCATTACCGATCAAGTGATCTATTTTCCCCTCAGGGTGCTCAAAGAAGTCTGCCACATCCAAGTGGGTGATGTCAAAATTATTGTCAGAGACAAAATTGGTTTCAGGGCCTTTACTCTTTAGAGATGCTTGATAAAGCTCAACCAAATGTCTTGGTACACGGCAAATTTTTGCCCAGTTCCTTTTTCCACCGCAACGATAACATATAGTTTCTGAACTATTTGCTTTTGGATTCTCATAATTCCATTTCCGCTTTTGGTGGTTATATCTCTTTGGGGGGTGACTAACACCAGGAAAATTTCTTCCTTGTCCACGTCCACGGCCATGACCCCGACCACGACCACGACCATGATTAAAGCCATAACCTTTTCCACGCTTAGCATATTGGGAATACACCTTATCTACTTCAGGCAATGGTGTAGACCCAGTGGGTCGATTTTCGTGATTTCTCATGAGCAGGTCATTGTTTTGCTCAGCCACAAGGAGAAGACAAATCAGCTCAGAGTACTTTTTGAAACCTTTCTCTCTGTACTGTTGTTGCAGAACCATATTGGAGGCATGAAATGTTGTAAACGTTTTTTCAAGCATATCATAATCAGTTATAGTATCTCCACAGAGTTTCAATTTAGAAGTAATTCTAAACATTGCAGAATTATATTCAGAAACAGACTTAAAGTCTTGGAGCCTCAGATGAGCCCAATCATATCGTGCTTGTGGCAGAGTGACCAACTTTAAGTTGTCATATCTCTCCTTTAAGCCATTCCACAAGATAAGTGGATCTTTGACTGTGAGATATTCAATTTTCAAACCTTCATCAAGGTGATGGCGCAAGAAAATCAAGGCCTTAGCACAGTCTTGGGTGGATGCATTATTTCTGTCTTTAATGGCGTCTCCAAGACCCATTGCATCCAATGGATTTCAGCATCCAACACCCATGTCATGTAGTTCTTGCCCGAAATTTCAAGGGCAACAAACTTTCTTTTCATAATGTCAGACATAATTAAAACAAAATTAGGAGGAGAAAAAAATACCTTAATTTTCTCAAATGAATTCTTGAGATAGTAGAGCTTCGTGCTGATAACGTGTTACAAAACTTAGCTCAAAGTAATAAATAAAAAGATAGACAACAAAGTAGAGAGAAATAGAGAAGAGAATATATTTCTTCTATGTATCCAAGTGTATTACAAAATGATTTCTCATCCTCTATTTATAGTACTACATAGAGGTATACTAAAAGAATTCCATAAATATGTCATTAAGCTTTTGAGATCATGGAGGAAGATCATGGGGGAGATCATGGAGGAAGCTTTTGAGATCATGGAGGAAGATCATGAGGGAGATCATGGAGGTGTGGGAGTTACAACCATAAGTATTGAAGTAGTGGGAGTTATGGAGATAATGAATAAAAGTAGTTGGTGTTATAGAAGTTATGGACATCCACCATAATCTAATATTTCATAACAGTAATAATAATTTGGATTTTCTCATCAAAATAGGCCAAGCTTGTACCTAGCGCTGGCGCTAGAGACATTTACATTTATTTTGCATTAATATATATATATATATATATATATATATATATATATATATATATATATATATATATATATATATATATATATATATATATATATATATATATATATATATATATATATATATATATATATATATATATGATGTATCCAAATCGTAAATAAATACCGTTGAAAACCTCCAGATAAAAGTGGTCCATAATTCCAAATATACTGCTACTTCTTATTAAACTTGTTGTCCATACTGATGTCTCTTTGGTACGCAAACACAATAAACATATGAATTAAAATGGAGAGTGCATTACTGTCTTGGAAGCTGACTGCAGAAGTAGTTATCACTTATGGTCATATTAATTAATTAATTAATTAAAATCTGTTGTCTATTATTGTTTGCAGCATAATTATGAATTACCACTTCGTAAAGCTGTTGTCTTTCCTACTGCCAAAGACGATGCTGTCCACTTATTTAACACCGTCAGTAGAAGACGGAATGGGCTGGCTTTACGTTTACTTTCCTTCGTAAATATTCTTCATGCATATTATACACGTTTCTTTTGCTTGTGATACAAACAAATTAATTCCATAAACGAAATAGTGTTATATATTTCAATCAACTCTGAACCGTCGTCGACAAGGCTAACACAAAAGCGGTTCTGCTATCATATTTGTAATAGTCTAGTCCACTAGTAATATTATTTGCTCTAAGGTTTGACCCTCACGAATTTAAAACGCGTCACTAAATTCTAAAGCTTGTTAATTTATATATCTAGTATCTCTTTTGTGTTGTGCCAATGTGAGACTCTGTCCAAAATCTAAGATATTACACTTTACTATTATAATAAATAATACTTTATAGTTTTATTATTATCGTGGATAAAGTACAATTACTTTAATGCGATAAGAAATAATTTTGTAATGATATATACCGTTCAAATAATGAGTGATCCAAACTCTATCTCATTCAACGGGACCAATTAACCAAACATCATTTTCTTGTTATCTTAGTTATAGGGGACATAAAAAATGTGATTGATTTTTCTTTTGTTATTTTGCTTATTATAATCACGGGTCTGTTGGTTTTCCACATAAAAATTGTCCATTCACTAAGTTAAACTTATATATAAAAGAAAAAAAGCAAGCAAGCACGAGAACTATATAATGGAAACATTCATTCCTAGAATAGCATGCCTTGGACTTTAATTTTGGACAAACAGATAAACGTGTCCAAATAATAAATCAATGGAGTTGGAAAGCAATCTTTGTTAATTTCCTTATTTAGTATTTCATCATTATTTCGAACCACATCATAGCTAATTGTTTATATATATATATATATATATATATATATATATATATATATATATATATATATATATATATATATATATATATATATATATATATATATATATATATATATATAGTTATTCAGTTATTATAAATCGTTAAACAAAAATAGTATTATTTATTTTGTGATATAAAAGTCACTTTAATTACTAATGCTATCTCATCACACTAAATATACTCAGCCGAAAATTGTATTTTTTGAAACATTTAATAGAGCTAATGACATACACTGTTTTAAAAAAATAGAAAAACATAAAACTTGACTATTTTAACTATTATAGGACTATCTGACCCATAAACATGGGCGTATTTAGAGTATAGTATATGTGTTCTCAAAAACCCATTAACTTTTGCGTAGATTCTCTATTTTTATTAAAAAAATAACTAAATATCTATAAATATCTACATGTTAACTCAGTTATTATTATATATTAATTTGAGATTGCAACAGAAACCCATAAATTTCAGGATCTGCCTTCTGCCCATGAATGATTGCCAATTGGTGATAAAACCATATTTTTTGGCATTTATAGCAAATCCCACATTTTCCTATTATTAACAATGTGGAACAATAAAAGTAAAAATTGTGTTGAGTTAATAGATTTTCTACTTATAACCTCTTTATATGTAGGTGAAATGTTAGCATCGACACAATGCAGCATATGAATAAACTACACATCCAAATTTCCAACAAAATGGTGTCGATCATACATGATACTTCTGAGTTTAAGTTCCATGCACATTGACGAAGCAAAATATTTTTACACTCACTTTTAAGGTTATCTCTATATTAAATATTAATTAGTAAACAGGTAAATACACTGATAGTGTATAAAAATACTACTGTATAACTTAAATTCAATACTAAATGGAATGTGGAAATGGCTGTGAAAATAACATCCAACCTCAGAAGCTATAATGACAAGACTGAATTTATTTTTGTTAGCGGAACAGGACCAAGATTTTAGAGGTCCTACTTGTTTTGACAGTCGCAAGCTTAAACCAACGATGGCCAGAGAGGGAGAGTACTAAATGGAATTATGTATAGGTATATTCCGAAGAATTTTCAGTAATTGCAATCAGAGGCGAATTCAGAATTTGAAGTTTATGGGTTCCTAATCACAATCTCAAATTAATATATCATAATAACTAAGTTCACAGTTAGATATTATCACGACCCGAATTTTTCATCATCGAGAGTCGTGATGACGCCTACTGTCGGAGCTGGGCAAGCCAAACAATACAAAATTTCTACTGATTTCATTTAAACAATTATAATAAACTGAAATAATAATCAAAGGGGAAGACTCACAAATACTTAACTAACTGAAAACGGAAATGCGGAAGGTTTAACAGAATCCTCTACCCAAGATTGGAGTCAAAATACTCACGAACTTCTAGGATTACTAAATACAATTGTCTGAAAGAAATCATAACAGTCTATTTCAATACAAGAGCTAACAAACAGAATAAAAAATAGAAGAGACTACGGGCCTGCAGACGTCAGTAAGGCTACCTCAAGAGTCCCTGGACTGAAGGTCTACTCCCGATCTAATACTGCTGCGGTCCGAGAGTTGTGTCCTGATCTGTGCAAAAGAAATGCACAGAGTGTAGCATCAACAACCGACCCCATGTGCTCGTAAGTGCCTAGCCTAACCCCGACAAGGTAGTGACAAGTCTAGACATGACGTACCACAAATAACCTGTACAAATATATGTGTAATAGCAGGAAATATACAAATTTAAACAGTTAAAGGGGGAGCATGCTGTGGGGTACGATAGTCTAAATATGGGAATCATCAATAAAGAAATGAATCTGAACAATTACAACTGATAAGGAAGACACAGGAAGTCTCTACATACGAAAATAATACACTCAGTCCATACTCCATTGCGGCGCGCAACCCGATACTCAACAGATATCACCGTTACGCGTGCAACCTGATCTTCAACAATCAATGCCATTGCGGCGTGCAACCCGATCCTCAATATTCATCAGCACCATTGTGGTGTGCAACTCGATCCTCAACATTTAATACCAAGAACTCCCCCAAACAAGGACCGCAATTCAAGTGAGAGGGGAGTAACAACATTTACAAGAAAACCCAGCAAAGGGAATACAATTAACAATTTAATTATCCCTGCAATGGAGAATACAATAAATACTTACGTCCCGGCAAGGGAATAATCACTACATGTTCCTCTTTTAATCACTTATTTATCGATTAATAATTTCTAGTCCGTGCCAATGCTCCAAATGACAAACTAATCACAAATCTTCCTCAACTATTCATTTTATATTATACTTATCAATCCAAGCAAGAAAGATGTATCATTCAACCCGAATCCAACACATATAAGACTCACGGTCTTGCTAGACTCCGGTGCATAGATAACTGTCACCATGCCTATACACCGTACTCCATATTTAACAAGTAGCAAATAATACCGTAATCCTAATCCCTCAATCCAAAGTTAGAACAAACACTTACCTCTGTCCGAAAATAGCAATCAAGTATCTAACACAGTCTTTCCTCTAGAATCCAACTCCGAAACAATGATATTTAGGCACAATTTAGTTCAATATTATCAATAATGGCTCAAAGACATAATTTCATAGCCTAGAAATAAATTTCCTATTATTCTTCCAAAAATACCACAATTCGACCCCGTACCCACATGTACTACTAGAATTCGGCCAAAAATCAACCGCAAAAAGCGACCAACTTTTGTAGATTTTTGGCTAAAAAGCGACAAAGAAACGACCAAAAATGTCTGGTAGCTATATTGATGGTCCCTTTTTGGGACCAAATTAGCGACCAACTTTGGTCTCTAAGCTAAATGGACCCATTTTCCGGATATTCACAATAGAAACCAACTTTGGTCGCTTTATTAATTTAATAATATAATTTTTGCGGCCAAAGTTGGTCTCTAAATAAAAAAATATTATTTATTTATTATTAATCATTTAAAAGCAATCAATTTTGGTCTCTAATTCAAGTATTATATTATAAAATATGGAAACTAGAGACCAGTGTTGGTCGCTATTTTATTGAATTATTTATTTATTTTATTAAATTAGCGATCAAAATTTGGTCCCTAAATACATGAATTTAATTTAATTTTTAATTAATAGCGACTAACTGTGGTCGCTATATCACCAGAATTGTTTTTAATGAAATAGCGATCAAGTTTTGTTGCTTTTTGTAGAAATCTGGGAAAATAGCGACCAAAGTTGGTTGCTATTCTCCAGAATGTTTTTTTTAACTTGAAAAGCGACTAAATAGAGACCAACTTTGGTCGATTTTCTGTGTATTATTTTGGCAGAAACATCCTGTTTCAGCAGCTACACCACCTGCCAGTCATACCAACACTCTAACAAGCAACAACAACAACAATTCCAATAACAATACCAAACAACAACCCAACAACAATACAAAAACAATATTAAAAGCTACATTAAAACCAAGAAAGTGTAAATTTCAATAGAACTACCAAACTAATTAACTCTTATTACAACCCAATAGAAAACAAATGGTATTTGTCTAGTTCAAATTGTCTAAAATTTATTCATTGTTTGGTACATCAATATTATCACCGTCTGATGAAGTTTCATCATCATCACAGTATTGATAAGGGTCTACTTATCGGTGACGAGAAGAATGATCATGGGGAGGACGGGAGGAACGACCACTTGGAGGACGGGACGAACGAGCACGGGGACGGGCAACCTCTAGCCATGATGGCCGAGACAGGGAATTGAAAAAGATCCAACTAGGAGATTTTTTATATGCTCTTGCATGTCCTTCCACTGAGCGACCACGCCAATATACTGAGCATCTCTAAGCTTTTCTCTATTCTTGGACGCTTCTAGTTCGGATGTGAGCATTGACACAATCTCCCGCATAGCGGAGAGGTTGTCCTCATCAAGTTGTTTGGCTTGCGAGGAAGACCATATTCCTTGCATTCCACACCTATGGAGATGGAATGTCTTAGTAGAAAGACCGTATACCTTCCCCCATTTTGGACCGCCTGCAGCCCGCGTCCATAGTCTTTCAATGTCCTCGGTCGAAAGTTGAAATGGCTTGCCCGACTCACTAGGTGGCTGGCTACGTATGAATTCCTCAGCTTCAACTCTGGAGCGATCCTATAAGAAAAAGTAAACTGAATTAGTATTTCAAAATTTATATAAAATTAAATGAAAATACTTAATGAAAAGTGAAAACTTACATGTACAGTCGAGGCACGTCCCTCGACCCACCGTTTTTCATCCGTCTCTTTCTTCTTCTTCACAATATGAGTCTCCTTAAATAGCTCATCTTAGTTCATCGGACGACCCAACTTCTTTTACTGAAAACTCATAAATTTTAATTATTAAATAGAATAGATACACTTTGAAAATTAAAATATATTAAGCAATTATGTACCATTCTTCTTTTTATTGTCCCCTGGCTGACCGCACCTCTAGTGTGAAGGATCCTCCCTTTTCAGATGCCCGAGCTTTCTTTCCCTTTTTGCTCTTCTGTAAGAACTCTGCAATAAGCCATTGCCTTTGAAAATCATCCCAAAACTCCTAAAGCAACCGTCCAGGCTTCTGGTTCAGCTATCTAGCTATGGAGAAAGAATGCAACAATCGCTTGTGAGCATTGAGATTAAAATTTGCAGCCACGTCCGCGCTATGCTGACGTTCCCATACACACTTGCTTTGTATTTCAAAAGTTAAATATTATATAGAAATATCATAAATATAAATAATTATGCTGCTTAAAAGAACATTTATATCTTAAATTCATTGAAAATTTCCTCCTCAAGTGAGAATGGGAATTCACGCAAAGACACATACGGGGCATCATAAAGCTTTCTAGTTGCTTTGGTGATTATCTTCGTAGTAATATTACTCGGGAAGAACCTGCAATTTAATAAATAAAATAAATTAATATCTTAGTAAAAAATGTACAAAATAATAAACATAAAAATAACAAATAACTCTTACCCATCAGCCTCAGGGACTATGATGATCCTGCCATACTGATCATAATGCACCTCATCATCAGCAACAGTGCAACATCAGCATCATCGTCCGAAACTGTGTATCAGAGGCATGTGTGGAAGGAGTAGGGTGTCAGAGGTACTATCCCGCAAGCAAGGCCTCCAATAGGTAGAGTCGCTGATGGAAATAGATATGATCCCTGTGACTGCGACATAGTTGCATGGATCACAAGTGTCTGTGATACTGACTGTTGTGACCCGAGTGGCTGTGACCCGAATGGCTGTGACACTGATGGATGTGATCCATGTGGCTGTGACATGGATCAATACGATCCATGTGATGCTGCTGGGTGGGATCCACGTGGTAGTGAGGCAGGTGGACTATATGTCGGACGCATAGTCCGATGGCTCTGTGAAGAAACACTCGGGGTCTGCATGAAGGTGTAGGGCTGGTGATACTGTGGCAGCTCAGTATAGCCATGGAATAGAGGCTGTGGCATAGTGACAGGAAAATCAGAAGAGGATGGAAAAGATTGATAAGTACTATCTTCTACCCTCTTCTTTTGCTTCCTAGCCTTTTCTTTTCCCCGAGAACCACTACCTTCATTGTTACCTCGACCCTTGCCTATCATCTGCATAATATAATACATATTTAGATTGAAACATATAAGTAAACTATCTATAAATGAGAGATATCAAAGAAACCAACTTTTTAAAGCTCATCGACGTATTCTTCATCGTCAGAGAATTCTTCTTGCTCACTAGTTTGAGCTTCATCAATTGATTCTTCTTCCTCGTTTTCTATAATTCTTACTTCATTTATATCAACTTCTTCTAATATGTGTTCAGGATGTTCCAAATTATTTTCTAAAAGTTTGTCCACTATTTGGTGAGCACAGAAGATATCGTTTTGATATGCAACATCCAACACATTCTCGACTTCGGCCCTACCTACATGCTTAGTTTTGATTACAACCCACCAATCGGACTTACTCCGCCGAAATGGATAAGGAGCATAATACACTTGCCTAATATTGTGTGCAATTATAAATGATCATAGCGATCATACTCCCTCGTATGATTAACCTCAATTATGTTATATTGATTGTGTACTCTTGTACCACTTGTTGGATTTGGGTCAAACCACTTGCATCTAAAGAGAAAAATTTTCTTAAATGGCCTACCTGAATATTCTAGCAACTATTATTTCTTTGAGCACACCATAATAATCAATAGCTCCAACTTGGTTGCCATCACCATCTTGAACCCATACCCCACTGTTGTTGTTTTCTTTTTTTTTTAGAGCAACCCTCGGTATGAAACTTATAACCATTCACAACGTACTTGGAATATGTTGTGACCTCAACCCCAGGTCCCCAAGATATATCTTTAATAAATTTATTAAAACCATTATTTTGATCATTTACCTACTTTGTTAACAAAACTCATAAGTTAGCATAAATTTCAAACATTGTTTACCTACATAGTGTTAGAATATTTTAAGGATATACTTACAAATTATTTTAACCACCTAGGAAATGCTGTATATATAGAATATTGGCCAAATTGACCCACGAAGTGACTGTGACACATAAAATATTTTTAGTAGTTGCATTCAGATGTAATCATAGTAAATTTTATATTTTGATAACTATTAAATCAATACTTACTTGAGAAATGGTACTACTCCGGGACAATTTATCAACACATGAAGTGTAGCTGACTTGAACTCCATATCACTCAAACTTCTATTTCTACCATCCTTAGAACATCAGCCTCATTGATTGAATATGGACATAGGCGGATATAATGGATCATTCGTAAGGTTGATCGTGTGCCTGTTGGACCTAGTTCTAGCACATGGCGCGTTGGTCTCAAAATAATAAGAACAAAAATGAGCAGTTTCCTTTGCAAGATAAGCTTCACATATAGATCCTTCAATTATATTCCTCTGCTTAACATATTGTTTGCATTTGCCAATTGTCCTACGTAATTTCGGGTTAGCCCAGAAAATTCAAATAAAACAGAAAATTATATATGGACTATAATATTACCTCTCAAAGGGATACATTCATCATCATTTAACAGGCCCTCTAAGTCGTGCCTCATATACAAAGTAGATTGGAAGGTGTTCCATCACATCAAAAACCCATATGGAAATATTTTTTCTATCTTATCTGAAGTTACACGAATGTTCTGATTCATCCAGCGTAGGTTTTCTTCCTTTAATGTGGAAGAACACAAGTCATTGAAAAAAAAAACTAATCTCAGTTATGGGTTTCCAGATTCTTTTAGGCAAACCAGAAAACACAATAGGCACTAAGGTCTCCATGAAAACATGACAGTCATGACTTTTCAAATGGCTCAACTTCCCTACCTTCATATCAATTTTTTTCTCAAAGTTTGACGCATAACCCTCAGGCATCTTAAATTTGTTACCCCATCGCAAGTCTGCCGTCTTTCCTCCAAAGTGAATGAGTAACTTGCTTTGGGCTTGAATAACTTACCAATGTTTTCTATCTGTAAGTGTAATTCAGGCCGTCTGCAATATTATTGTAAGTCCAGTCTAGCCTTCGGGTTATCCTTTGTCTTACCTTTAACATCCATCACTGTGTTGAACAAATTATCAAAATAATTCTTCCCAATATACATAACACCAAGGTTGTTACGGAGAATATTATCCTTCCAATAAGGCAACTCCCAAAATATACTCTGTTTGGTCCAATTATGAGTAACACCGTATTCGTGGAATCTATGCGGTGGAACTTCAGTAACTTTATTGATGTTCTGGACCCTCTCCCAAATTTCATCACCTGAACGTATCGGAGGTGGATAATCATATTCCAGATTATTCTTTTTGAAAGTATTATTCATCCTTCTAAACTTATGACTCTTAGGAAAGAATTGAAGATGACAATCAAACCATGATTGTTTTCGGCCATGTTTCAAATTGAACGCTTTACTATTTTCCATGCAGTAATGACAAGCTAGCTTCTCAGCAGTCATCTACCCAGACAACATTTCATACGCAGGAAAATCATTAATTATCCACATTAAATTAGCACGCAAATTGAAATTCTTATTGGTTGGTATGTCATATGTTTCAATACCATCGTACCACAATTGTTTTAGGTTATCAATCAAAGGTCGCAAGTATACATCTATCAAACTTTTCGGATTACGTGGACCGGGGATAATACAATTTAAGAATATATATATACTAGTCATGCACAACCCGGGTGGTAGATTACAAGGTGTACGAAAGACATGCCAACATGAATACGGTGTCACGGATACATAAAAAGGTGTGAAGCCATCCGCACACAGACCTAACCGAATGTTCCTTGGTTCACTAGAAAATTCTAGATATGTCCTATCAAAGTGCTTCCAAGCTTCTCCATATGAAGGATGGCACATAACACCAGGTGGTCTTCTATTTTCAAAGTGTCATCTTATATGAGGAGCAGAACTCATCGACGCATATAACCTTTCAGCCTAGGTATAAGAGGTAAATAATTCATCGCCTTGATAGCGACCATCTTCCCGCTGGAAAACCTCTTGAAACGAGACTTTCCACAAAATTTACAAGCTCAAATTTCCATCATCTTTATAATATAACATGCAATCATCTTCACAACAATCAATTCTCATTGACAAAAGGCCTAACTTAGAAACTAATCTCTTTGCCTTATAGAAATCACCAGGTAATTCAATTTCCTCGTCAACTAGTTCACGCATAAGGTCAATGAAAGAATACATTGCTGCTTGAGAAATATTCCAATAAGATTTGATGCTTAGTAATCTAACTGCAACAGACAACTCAGAGTGAGGACATCCTTTACGTAGTGGATGACTAGCTTCCTCTAATTGTTCATAAAAATGTCTTGCTTCATCATTATGAGTTTTTTCAACATTTTAGTTGGGCTCACCCCCAAAGTGCATTCCAAAAGCATTCGCAATCATATCATGAATTTTGGAATCACTATTTCTATTCTCCCTCAACCTACTACTTTCACCAATAACCATGTTATGAAATATCCCATGGCTATCATCCATCTCTCCATAATTAGTTCACACAAGGTAATTCTCTATATACCCCTTCCTATAAAGATGAACCTTAACTTCCTCCGGTTTTCCAAACTTCATATAGTCACACTTAACACAAGGGCACCTAATTACTCCTTCTTTTATGTATGGCGGAAGTGACATTGCATGTCAAATAAAGTCCTCAACTCCTTCTACAAAATCCTCCAGCAATCCCCGCTGATTAGGATAATATTGTACATCCAAGAACGATGTTCCATCTAATTAAATAAAGCAAGAACAAATTAAATTATCTAATTCATATCCTAAAATTACAACTAATTAACTAAAAGTTCAATTCATATCCAAAAAAGTTTAATACATTAATTTTAGTTCTATTAAGAACTATAAATTCATTATTTAAGGTAGTTCCTAACTTTTACCTTAAGTTCATAATTTATAGAAAACCCTAATACTAAATAGAAGAAAACACTAACCAATTACATAAAATTATATAGCAAAAATTATAAATTAAAAGGATAATAAGGTAGATTACTAACCTTGGTAGATGAAAAATAGAATTAAAAAGATAATAAGGTGGTGATCCGACGGACAGTGGCAGCGGCAGTGGTGGCAGGACGACTTCAACAGCGGCGGAGAGGAAGGACTTCAACAGCGGCGATTTCGGCGATGGTGGCACGAGGTCACAATGGTGGCGCCGGGTGGGGGATTGATTTGTGTGTGGGAAATAGTGAAGGGGAGTAGAGAGAGTTTGGGGAAATTTGGGAGAGAAAATAAGATTTTGGGAGGAAAAACCCGATTTTGAGATCTGGAAATAAAAAAAGAGACATACTTTGGCCGCTATTTTGGTAGCTATATAAGTATTGAGTGTTTGACCAAATTAGCGACCAAAGTTGGTCGTCATTTTTGACCATTTGACCAAAAACAACGACCAATATTTGTTGCTATTTTTCAAAATAAATAAATAAAATAATTTTTTTCTGTTTATATATATATATATATATATAAACAATTTAAGCTTAGTAGAAATTTAAGCTTGGTCGTTAATTTTTTCTGTTGATGTTAGTTGAAATTTTAGGATTTTAATTATATATATATATATATATATATATATATATATATATATATATATATATATATATATATATATATATATATATATATATATAGGTACTTACGCAATACTATGCACTAAGTACAAGTGAATTTGTTAATATTAGTAGAAATTTTAGGATTTTATTTCAATTTATGATATATATATATATATATATATATATATATATATATATATATATATATATATATATATATTATATATAGCTAATATTGACTATTTGGCCAAACTAACGACCACAGTTGATCGCTATTTTTGATTGTTTGACTAAAAGGTCACCAACTTTGATCGCTTTTGTAGTATGTTTCATATATATATATATAAAAGTTGTATTCGGTCACGACCCGGATTTTTCCCACCATCGTGAGTCGATGGCGCCTACTATCGGAGCTAGGCAAGCCAACCCTTTTTAGAATATTCCACAAAACTTTAATCTAAAATAATAGAATAACTGAGATGGTTATTTAAAAATGCGTGGAAGACTTTTAACAAAAACAATAGTAAAATACGGAAGATTATAACATGGCACTACCCAGTATCTGGTGTCACTACTCACGAACTACTAAAAGAGTTCTACAAACATCAGTCTAAAAGAAAAATGCATAATAAGTCTGTTTCGATACAATGGAAACAAACTGAATGAAATAGATGAGAATCAGGCCCGCGAACGCCAGCGAACTACCTCGGAGTCTCTTGACTGAAGGTTCGCTCCCAAGCTACAACTGCGGTCTGTAAGCTGTATCCTGACCTGTGCACAACATGGCACAAAAGTGTAGTATAAGCACAACCGACCCCATGTGCTGGTAAGTGTCTGGCCTAACCTTGGCGAGGTAGTGACGAGGCTAGACAGGACCAACCACAATCAACCTATACAGATATATGTGCTATAATGGAAAGATAACAAAATTTAAACAGATAATAGGAAGGGGACATGCTGGGGGAGGGGGTATAACAGTTCAATTATATGTCCATCGAACAAGAAAAGGAAATGGAATATTTAACATCAATAAAAGAAAGCTAGTGAATCAACAACTGCACGGCACCACCTTCGTGCTTTTACTCTCAATTCTCACCAAAACTGTCAAATATAGTGCAGGGCATCACCTTTCGTGCTTTCCTCACATAACTCTCATATCAAGGCACGGAATGACCCTTCGTGCTCAAATGATCAAGAAACCTGGCACGGAAAGACCCTTCGTGCATAATTATCAAAACATGACACTGAAAGACCCTTCGTGCTTAATCTCTTTTCCTCAAGGTCACAACCAATCGGGAAAGGGGTGTACAACAAGTTTAATCATCCCGGCAAGAGAGAACAATTCAATAATAAATCGCGGCAAGGTAAAATAATTCAACAACATGCCTCGGCAAGGGAAAATAATTCAACAACAAGTCTCAGCAAGGGAAAAGTACCACACTTCCTTATTTAACTCATTTACTTCTCAACTATCACTTCATGATTCATTAACAAGTAATTAACTCGATAATTTCACCTTTTTCTAATTCAAAAGCAATTATGACTCACAGTCATGCAAGACTCGGGCGCATAAGTAATTGTCACCATACCTATACACTGGCTCCACATAGCATATAGCAAATATTGTCCTAATTTTATTCCCTAAAGCCAAAGTTAGGTCAAACACTTACCTCGAAAGCTTCCAAAATCAACTCACGCCTGTAGGATAGCTTTACCCCTCATATTCTCCTCACAACTGGTCGAATCTAATCAGTATTTACTCAAATGTATCAACAAATACTAGTTAAACCAATTTGAATGCATAAGAATGAAATTTCCAAAGTTTTACCCAAACATCCCCAAATGCCCCCGGTCCTCCATGGTCAGAGCCCGAGGTTCGAACCAAAAATAGGTTACCCATTCCCCCACGAGTTCATATATGCAATTTGTTTTGAAATCAGACCCCAAATTGAAGTCAAAATCCCCAATTTTAAGAAAACCTAGGTTCTACCCCAAATCCCCATTTTTACCCATTGAAAGCTTTGATTTTAAGATAAAATCATGATAAAAGATGTTAAAGATTGAAGAATTAAGTAAAACTTGACTTACAATTGATTCGGGAAAGAAGGAGTTGAGAGAAAATCGCCAATGGAGGTTTGGGTTTTTAAAATATGAAGAATGAGGTTTAAAATCGTCTTAGTATAGATGCACAGTCGCAGATATTGCAATTGCGAAGGTTTGTTCACAATTGCAAACAATGCAAAAGGAGTGGCGGATGTCGCAATTGCGAGAAATTGTTCGCAATTGCGAAGAGGCGTATTTTGGGCGGAACTCGCATTTGTGAGGGAAAGTTCGCATTTGCGAACTCATGGCTTAAGCTGGGCGATCGCATTTGCGAAGATGTCTTCGCATTTGCGAAGATTGGGCTATGAGAAGGATGATCGCATTTGCGAGTTTTTCCTCGCATTTGCGATAGGAGCATGCCAGGGGGAAATACCATCTGCTCCAATGCTACAAAATAAACCGAACACCTATCTGAAACTCACCCGAGCCCTCGAGGCTCCAAACCAAACATGCACACAGCCTCAAAAACATCCTACGGACTTACTCGTGCGATCAAATTGCCAAAATAACATCAGTTGCATAGAATCAACCCTCCAAACTCATGATTTTCATTTCAATGTTCAAAATTTTTAAATTTTCCATTTTTTAGTCCGAAACACGTCAAATGACGTCCGTTTTCAACCAAACTTTACAAATAGCGCTTAACGCTCATTTAAGACCTATACCGGGTGTCGGAAGCAAAATACGAGCCTGATACCCTCACTTTCTAACTCATTTTTATTTCAATTTTTCATATAAATTTCAGATAAACAATTTCTTTCAAAAATTCTGTACTCGGGCATGGAACCTCGGATTTTGATTCCGAAAATACGCCCAAGTCCCATATTTTTTACGGACCCTCCAGGACCGTCACATCACGGGTCCGGGTCCGTTTACCCAAAATATTGACCAAAGTCAACTATTGAAATATTATTATCAAAATTCATAGTTTTTAACACAGATTTCATATATTTCCACATAAAAATTTTCCGAATTCGCACCCAGACTGTGCATGCGAATCGAGAAAACCAAATAAGAGGTTTTCAAGTCCTCATAAGTACAAAGAAAGGGAGAATTACGGTGATGACCCTTTGAGTCATCACTTATTCGATACAGTATTACCTTATACACTTATACTTAGTGCATAGAATAGAGTAAGTACATATATATATATATAAAAGCTGTATTCGATACAGTATTACCTCATACACTTATACTTAGTGCATAATATTGCGTAAGTACATATATTATATATATGTATAAGTTGTATTAGATACAGTATTACATAATACACTTATACTTAGTGCATAATATAGCGTAAATACATATATTATATAAGCTGTATTCGATACGGTATTACCTAATAAACTTATACTTAGTGCATAGTATAGCGTAAGTACACACACACACACACACACACACACACACACACACACACACATATATATATATATATATATATATATATATATATATATATATATATATAAGTTGTATTCGATACGGTATTACCTCACACACTTATACTTACTGCATAGTATAGCGTAAGTACATATATATTTTATATATATATAAAAGCTGTATTCGGTACGATATTACCTCATACACTTATACTTAGTGCATAGTATAGCGTAAGTACATATAATATATATATAGACACACACGCCCGCTTTAGAGTACTATTCAACCCTTGTATTACAAAAGTATTAACTACTTACATTTACATTATTTACATAGTAAATACAAAAATGATTTTTAAGTTTGACCATATAGAGACCAACTTTGGTCGCTAACTTTAAATGAATTTAATTTAGCGACAAAAGTTGGTCAGTAACTGTAAATGAATTGAATTTAGAGACCAAATTTGGTCCCTAAAATTTAGTCAGATTTATTTATATTTTATATAATATTTAAATTAATAATAAAAATTGTTAAACGTTAGGACTGGATCCCACATTGGCGACCAACGTTGGTCTCTATTTCCTTAAGCGACCAACTTTAGTCGCTAAATTTCGAATTATAATTATTTATATTTCATAATTTTTTTAAGTAAATATATATTTATTAATATATTATAATTGGGTCCCACTTTAGCGAACAAAGTTGGTCGCTATCTTCTTATTCCTTCAGTTAGCGACCAACTTTGGTCGCAACTTTTAAATTATATATATATATATATATATATATATATATATATATATATATATATATATATATAATTTATATTTTATAAGTTTTATAAAATAATAATAAAATTATTAAAAAAAATTATTTGGGTCCCACTTTTGCGACCAACATTGGTCGCTAAACTTATAATATCTTTGACCAAGAAAGACTGACTAGTCTAGTCTACAGTTTGACTAAATTTGCGTCCAAATAGATGGTCGCTAAATTATTTCAAATATTATTTTATTCTTTTCGGTAGTTTGGCGACAACTGTGATCGCTTTTTTTGATAGACCAAATTTGATTGCCAATTTTTGGTCGTTTTTGGGCAGAATTCTATTAGTGATGGTCCAAAATCGAGGCTCGGACTAAAACCCAATCAACCTTAACCCCACGAGTTCAATTATGCAATTTACTTTAAGATCCGACCCCAAATTGAGGTTGAATTCCCAAAATCTCAAAAGCCCTAAATCTACCCAAATCCCCTATTTTCTATCTTGAATTCATGATTTAGGGCTAGGAAATTAGTAATTAGATAAAAAAATTAGGGGAGAATGAAGTTAAGAATACTTACCCAAAGAACTATGAAGAAGGAGAAGCTTGAAAATCACCTATGAGATGTTGGAGTGAAGAGCTCGTGTGAAAAGTGGCAAAAATCCCGAGCTACTGATTATGTTTTTAAGAAAAATCACTGAGGTGATTTTACTCTATGCGAACGTGGGACCAAATCGCATTCGCGAAGAGGACTGGGCGGGAAGCATCGCGTTCGCGTAGTGATGATGCGAACGCGTTGAAGGAAATTTTTCACGACCCGGATTTTTCCACCATCGGGAGTCATGATGGCGCCTAATGTCGAAGCTAGGCAAGCCAACCCTTTGTAAAAATTTTCACAAAACCTTAATCTAAAACAATATAAATATTGAAATGATTAATTAAAACCACGCGGAAGAATTTTAGCAACAATAGTGAAACAACAATAGTAAAAATGCGGAAATTTGTTACATGCCTCTACCCAGTATCTGGTGTCACTACTCGCGGACTACTAAAAAGTACTAAATACATCAGTCTGAAGGAAATACATAACAAGTAAGTTTTGATACAATAAAAACAAACATGAATAGATATAGGAGACTTAGGGCCCGCGAACGCCAGCGAACTACCTCGGAGTCTCTAGACTGAAGGCTCGCTCCCTAGCTACTGCCGGTCCGTAAGCGGTATACTGACCTGTGCACGAAAGGGCACAGAAGTGTAGAATACACACAACTAACCCCATGTGTTGGTAAGTGCCCGGTCTAACCCCGGCGAGGTAGTGACGAGGCTAAATTGGACCTACCACAATCAACCTGTACAAATATATGTGCAATAAAGGAAAATATAACAAAATTTAAACAGATAATGGGAGGGGGCATGTTGGAGGTGTAACAGTTCAATTATAAGTCCAACGAACAAGAAATGGAAACTGAATATCTAACATTTATAAAAGAAAGACAGTGAATCAACAACTGCACGACACCACCCTTCGTGCTTTTACTCTTATTTCTCACCAAAACTGTCAATTATAGTGCACGGCATCACCCTTCGTGATTTTACTCTCAGTACATAGTGCACGACATCACCCTTCATTTATTCCTCACATAACTCTAAGTCAAGGCACAGAATGACCCTTCGTGCTCAAATAATCAAGAAACATGGCACTAAAAGACCCTGTGCAAAATTATCAAAATGTGGCACAGAAAGACCCTTTGTGCATAATCTCTCTCTTCCTCACCCAATCAACGGTCACAACGAAACGGAAAAGGAATTTATAACAAGATAAAATATCCCGGGAAGGGAGAACAAATCTACAACAAGTCCCGGCAAGGGATAACAACTCAATAATTAGTCTCGGCAAGGGAGAACAACTCAATAATAAGTCCCGGCAAGGGAAAACAGCTCAACAACAAGTCCGGCAAGGCAAAAATACCAAAATTCCATCTTCAGCTCAGTTAATTCTCAACTATCACTTCATAGTTCATTAAACAAGTAATTATCACAATTGTTCACTTCTTTCGAATTTTAAAAGTAATTATGACTCATGGTCATGCTAGACTCGGGCGCATAGGTAATCGTGGTGCCCTATACACCGACTCCACATAGCACATAGCAAATAATGTCCTAATCCTATTCCCTCAAGCCAAAGTTAGAACAAACACTTACCTCGAATCCGAAAATAGCAACTCAAAGCTCAACAATCGCCTTTCCTCTAGAATTCAACCCCAAACCAATGATATCTAACATAAATCGATTCAATATTATCAATAATATCACAAGGATACAATTTCCTAGCTTAGAAATGCATTATTTAACTTTCTTCGAAAAATACCAAAATCCGACACCGGGCCCACATGGTCCATACTTGAGGGTTTGACAAAATTCCAATTACCCATAACACCACGAGTCCAAAAATTTGATTTGTTTTTAAGATTTGACCCCAAACTGAGGTTGAATCGCCCAAAATTTTCAAAAACCTAACTCTGACCAAAAGCCCTAACTTTTACCATGATTTCATGTTTTTAGGCTAGGATTTTAGTGATTAGATGATGAAATAGTGAGAAAACAATGTTAAGATTACTTACCCAAAGAAGGTTGATAAAGAATTGCCCCAAAATCGCCCAAAGAAGTTATTGAAGAAGAGAGAGATTTGAGAAATGGGATTTAATCCCGTTCTGTTATGTTTTTGGGACTTAAAAATCACTGGTCCAAAATTGCTCTTTGCGATCGGATAGAGTGTGGGCTGGTGTCCTATGCGATCGCAGAAGACAAGTTGCGTTCGCATAGAAGGAAAAGTTGGGCTGGGCAATTTGCTCAATGCAATCGCATGAAGGGCTATGTTATCGCGTAGAAGAGGACGGGTAAGCTATGCGATCGTAGGACAACCAATGTGATCGCATAGAAGGATTCTGGGACCTCCAGACTTTGCTCTATGCGATTGCAACACTGCCGATGCGATCGCATAGAAGGAAATCACTGGGCACAGCAGACGACAATTTCTGCTACAATTCTAAGGCCAAAAATACTCCGACACCTATCTGAAACTCACCCGAGCCCTCGTGGATCCAAACCAAACATGTACACTGACTCAAAAACATCATACGAACTTGATTGAGCGATAAAATCACCATTATAACATCAAAATCAAAGAATCAACCTCCAAACTCATGATCTTCATTTAAAAGTTCAAAACTTTCAAATTTTCCATTTTTAGTCCGAAACACGTCAAATGACGTCTGATATCAACCAAACTTTATAGATAGCGCTTAACGCTCATTTAAGTCTTGTACAGGGCGTCGGAACCAAAATACGAGCCCGATACTAGTACTTTTAATCAAATCTCATTTTCATTTTTCCTTAAGAATTTTCAGAAAACATTTTCAGAAAAGTTTAGTACTCGGGCTCGGTCCCAAATATCCCTATGGACCCTCCGAGACCGTTACATCATGGGTCCGGGTCCGTTTACCCAAAATGTTGACCAAAGTTAACTATAGTAATGTTATTATCAAATTTCATAGTTTTTAGCACAGAATTCAAATATTTCCACATAAAAAGTTTTTCGGCTTCGCGCTTAGACTGTGCACCGAAATTGAGGCAACCAAATAAGAGGTTCTCAAGGTCTTAAAAGCACAAAGAAAGGGAAAATTGCGGTGATGACCCTTTGAGTCGTCACATCCTCCACCTCTAAAACAACCGTTCGTCCTCGAACGGACAAAAGAAAGAAGTACCTGAGTCGGGGAATAGATAGGGATAGTTGCTCCGCATATCAGACTCAGACTCCCAGATCGATGCCTCACGAGGCTGACCTCTCCATTGAACACGCATTGAAGGAAAACTCCGCGGCCTCAACAGTCGAACATGCCGGTCTAAAATAGCCACCGGCTCATCCTCATATGACAGATCCTTGTCCAATTGGTAAATACTGAAATCTAACACATGGGCGGGATCCGCCGTGATACTTTCGAACCATGGATACGTGAAAAAGCGGATGCATGACTTACAAGCTAGGCAGCAAGGCAAGTCTATAAGCCACCTTCCCCACGCGGTCAAGAATCTCAAATGGTCCAATAAACCTAGGGCTAAGCTTGCCCTTCTTCCCGAATCTCATCACGCCCTTCTTAGGCGATAAACGGAGCAATACTCGCTCACCAACCATGAACGCAACATACCAGACCTTACTATCTGCATAACTCTTCTGCCTAGACTGAGCTGACCGAAGTCTGTCCTGAATGATCTTGACCTTATCCAAGGCCTCCTGTACTAGATCTGTACCCAATAACTGGGCCTCTCCTAGCTCAAACCATCCGACTGGGGACCGACACCGCCTACCATACAACGCCTCATACGGGGCCATCTGAATACTGGACTGGCAGCTGTTGTTGTAGGCAAACTCTGCTAAAAGCAAGAACTGGTCCCATGAGCCTCCAAAATAAATAACGCAGGCCCGAAGCATATCCTCAAAAATTTGAATAGTCCTCTCAGACTGACGGTCTGTCTGGGGGTGAAATTCTATACTCACTGGACCTGGGTGCCCAATTCATGCTGCACCGCTCTCCAAAAATGCAAGGTAAACTGTGGACTCCGATCCGAAATAATAGATATGGGCATCCCATGGAGGTGAACGATCTCTGTGATATAAATCTCAGCATTCCTCTCATACGAATAGGTGGTGGTGACTGGATAAAATGTGCTGACTTGGTCAGCCTATCAACAATGACCCATATAGTATCAAATTTCTTCCGAGTCATCAGAAGCTCAATAACAAAATCCATGGTTATTCTCTCCCACTTCCACTCGGAAAGCTCAATCCTCTAAAATAAACCCACCGTGCCTCTGATGCTCGTACTTAACCTGCTGACAATTCAGACAACGAGCCACATATGCAACAATGTCTTTCTTCATTCTGCGCCACCAATAATGCGATCTCAAATCTTGATACATCTTCGCGGCCCCCGGGTGAATAGAATACCGAGAACTGTGGGCTTCCACTAAAATCGACTCCCGAATACCATCAACATTGGGCACACAAACTCGCCCCTGCAATTTCAATATGCTGTCATATCCTAAAGTCCTCTCCCTGGAACCTCCCCGCTGCACCTTATCTCTCAGGACACATAAATAGGGATCATCAAACTGCCGCTCCTGGATACGCTCCATCAATGACGAGCGAGCAACCATGCAAGCTAACACCCTGCTAGGTTCAGAAATATCCAATCTCACAAATCTATTGGCCAAGGCCTTAACATCCATGGAAAGCGGTCTCTGGCTGACCGGAATATAGGCAAGACTACCCATGTTGGAGGAATTTCTACTTAATGCATCGGCCACCACATTGGTCTTTCCCGGGTGGTATAAAATACAAACATCATAGTCTTTCAACAACTCCAACCACCTCTGATGTCTCAAATTCAACTCTTTTTGCTTGAACAAGTACTGAAGGCTCTTGTGATCCGTATACACCTCACACGTTAGACCATACAAATAATGCCTCCAGATCTTCAAGGCATGAACAATGGATGCCAATTCTAGGTCATCAATTGGATAATTCTTTTCATGGATCTTTAACTGCCTTGAAGCATATGCTATGACCTTGCCATTCTGCATCAACACTGCGCCAAGCCCGATACGGGAAGCATCACAATAAACAGTATAAGTCCAGGATCCCGTGGGCAAAATCAATACCAGTGCCGTAGTCAGGACTTTCTTGAGATTCTAGAAGCTCACCTCGCACTCATCTGACCACCTGAAATAGGCACCCTTCTGGGTCAATCTAGTCGTCGGGGTTGAGATGGTTGAAAACCCCTCCATGAAACGTCTGTAGTAACCAGCTAACCCCAAGAAACTCCGAATCTCTGTAGCTGAAGCTGGTCGAGGCTAGTTCTTGACTGCCTTTATCTTCTTCGGGTCCACCTGAATACCCTCTGCTGACACGACATGACCTAGAAATGCGACTGAACTCAACCAAAATTCGCACTTTGAGAACTTGGCGTACAATTGACTATCCTTCAGCCAGAAGAACCACTCTAAGGTGCTACTTGTGCTCCTCCTGACTGCGGGAGTATACCAAATATGTCGTCATTGTATACAATCACAAACAAATCAAAATAGGGCCTAAACAATCGGTTCATCACTCCATGAATGCTGTCGGGGCATTTGTCAACCCAATTGACATGACCAAAAACTCATATTGCCCACACCGAGTACGAAATGTTGTCTTAGGGACATCAGACACCCTAATCCTCAAGTGATGATAACCACACCTCAAGTCTATCTTCGAGAACACCCTAGCACCTAAAAGCTGGTCGAACAAATCGTCAATCCTCGGCAGTGTATACTTGTTCTTTATTGTCACCTTGTTCAACTACCGGTAATCAATGCACATCTTCATCGACCCATCTTTTTTTTTCACAAGCAACACTGGTGCATCCCAAGGTGATACACTGGGTCTAATGAAATCCTTATCAAGCAAGTCCTGAAGCTACTCCTTCAACTCTTTCAACCCTGGCGAGGCCATGCGATACGGTGAAATGGAAATAGGCTGAGTACCAGGAGCCAGATCAATATAGAAATCAATACCCCTATCGGGCGGCATACCGAGCAGGTCTGAAGGGAACACCTCGGGGAACTCCTGAACAATAGGAACAGAGTCAATAGTTGGAACCTCTGTGCTGGAATCACGAACATATGCCAAATATGCTAGATACCCCTTGTCAACCATACGTCGAGCCTTGACATACGAAATAACACTACGGGTTTCATGACTTGGGGTCCGCCTCCACTCAAGTCGGGGCAAATATGGTAAGGCCAAAGTCATAGTCTTGGCCTGACAATCCAAAATAGCATGATACGGGGACAACCAGTCCATCCCCAATATAACATGTAAGTCCACCATGTCTAAAAGAAAAAAGTCGAAAGGGGTCTTAAGACCCTCAAATACCACCACACAAGAACGATGTACTCGGTCGACCACTATAGAATCACCAACCAGGGTGGACACATATACATGAATACCTAAAGCCTCACTAGGCATTATCAAATAGAGTGCAAAATAGGACGACACATAAGAATAAGTAGATCCTGGGTCAAATCATACTGAAACACCCCTATCACAGACCAGTATAGTACCTATAATAAGAGCATTAGATGCTTGGGCCTCCGGCCTGGCTGGAAATGCATAACAGTGTGGCTGGCCACATCCCTAAACCGTATCTCTGGGACGATCTGCTGCGGGCTGACCCCTGCCTGTGGTTGTCTCAGCTCCACCTCTATGTTCTCTACCTCCATATCTATGATCCCTACCCTCGCCTCTAGCTGGCTGGGCGGCCTGTGGATCACCTGCTACCTAAATCATAGGGCGAGGAACCTGATGCTAGGAACTACTCGAGGCTCGAGGGCAAAACCTGACAATATGACCTGGGTCACCACAACCATAACATGCCCTCGGCGGTTGAGACTGCTGGACCTATTGACCGGTATGTCCTCCCCTGAAGCTCTGAAGTGGCGGTGCACTGATGGGGGCTGGTGGTGCGCTGAAGGACTGTTGGTCTGAATAATACTGCTGATGACCACCACCGCCTGGGGTACCATGGGAAATATGAAGTGCCGACTGGAAGGGTCTCTGGGAGTGGCCTCTGCCATATGAGTCCCTACCTCCAGATGAAGTACCACTAAATCTACAAGAATGTCGACGCATATTGTCTAAACTCTGACTACCTCGTCGAACCAGTGTCATATCTACCCGGCGGGCTGCATTGGCCGCATCCTGAAAGGAAATATCACTGCCATGTCCCATCACCATCTGAAGGTGAATCGGCTGAATCAATCCACCAATGAACCTCCGGACCCTCTCTCGCTCTATAGGGAGTATCACAACTGCATGGCGTGCCAAGTCAATAAATCTAGTCTCATACTGTATAACGGTCATGGAGCCCTTCTGGAGGTGCTCAAACTGCCTGCGAAGTGCCTCCCGCTGAGTAATGGGGAGAAACTTCTCCAAAATTAACTCCGCAAACTGATCCCATGTCAAAGCTGGAGACCCTGCTGGTCAAGATAGGCAATAATCTCTCCACTAAGTCTTGGCGGATCCTGCAAGTCTGAAGGTAAAAAATCGACCCCATTGGTCTCTACTATACCCATAGTCCAGAGGATCTCATGAAAACTGAATAGGAAATCCTGGGGATCCTCCGATGAAGCACCGCAGAAAGTGGTAGTGAAAAGCCTGGAGAATCAATCAAGTCTCCATAAGGAATTCGAAGACATGGACGTCCCATCTCTGGCCTGAGCTGTAATGCCTGTATGAACTGCCACTGCGGGTTGAACCAAAGGAACCTGAGTCTGGGGAGCTACCTTCTCCGGAGTTTGTGTAGCAGGAATCTGAACCCCTCCTCCAGCCTGAGAAGTGGCTGGTTCTACTGGCAGCAATCCCGCTCTAGCGACACCGTCCATAAATCCTGGTATGCGGATGAGAGCATCCTGGAGATCCGGGGAAAACATCACCCCTCCTGGGACCTGAGCTGGGTCCACTGGAGCTGGTGGGGCTGGAACCTCCTCATCAAAGTCAATATGACGCTCCACCTCTAGAACTGCTGCCTGGGGCTGAGCTTTGACTCTGCCTCTAGCACGGCCTCGGCCCCTGCCCCTCGCGGAAGCTACTGTTGGGGGCTCGGGCTGCTGCGCAGAAGAAGAAGACACACGTGTTCTCGCCAGCTGCAAAAGAATAGGGTAGAACGACAATCAATAGTTGAGAAACAGAATCGCACGACAAGAAAGAACAAAGTGAAAGTTTTCCTAACTTTGTAGCCTCTAGGGACAAATACAGATGTCTCCGTATCGATCCCTCAGACTCTACTGAGCTTGTCCGTAAGTTATGAGACCAAAGTAACGTAGAGCTCTGATACCAACTTGTTACAACCCGGATTTTTCCCACCATCGAGAGTCGTGATGGAGCCTATTGTCGAAGTTAGGCAAGCCAACCCTTTTAAACATTTTCATAAAATCTTAATCTAAAAAACAATATAAATACTGAAATGATTAATTAAAACCATGCGAAAGACTTTTAGCAACAATAGTAAAAATGCGGAATTTTTAAGCCTTTACCCAGTATCTGGTGTCACTACTCACAGACTACTAAAAGAGTACTAAATATATTAGTCTGAAGGAAATACATAACAAGTCTGTTTTGATACAATAAAAACAAACAAGAAGAGATAGAGGAGACTCAGGGCCCGCGAACGGCAGCGAACTACCTCGGAGTCTCTGGACTGAAGGCTCGTTCCCTACCTACTGCTGCAGTCCGTAAGAGGTATCCTGACCTGTGCACAAAAAGGTACAGAAGTGTAGTATCAGCACAACCGACCCCATGTTCTGGTAAGTTCCCGGCCTAACCCCGGCAAGGTAGTAACGAGGCTAAACCAAATCTGCCATAATCAACTTGTACAAATATATGTGCAATAAAGGAAAAGATAACAAAATTTAAACAGATAATGGGAGGGGGCATGTTGGGGGTGTAACAGTTCAATTATAAGTCCAACAAACAAGAATTGGAAATTGAATATTTAACATTAACAAAAGAAAGCCAGTGAATCAAAAACTGCATGACACCACCCTTCGTGCTTTTACTCTCATTTCTCACCAAAATTGTCAAATATAGTGCATGGCATCACCCTTTGTGCTTTTACCCTCAGTACATAGTGCACGAGATCACCCTTCGTGCTTTCCTCACATAACTCTCACATCAAGACACAGAATGACCCTTCGTGCTCAAAGAATCAAGAAATATGGCACGAAAAGGCCCTTCGTGCATAATTATCAGAATGTGGCACGGAAAGACACTTCATGAAAAATTACCAAAACGTGGCACGGAAAGACCATTCGTGCATAATGTCTCTCTTCCTCACCCAATCAACGGTCACAACCAAACGGGAAAGTAATATATAACAAGATGAAATATCCCAGCAAGGGAGAACTCTACAACAAGTCTCGGCAAGGGAGAATAACTTAACAATAAGTCCCAACAATGGAGAACAGCTCAATAATAAGTCTCGACAAGGGAAAACAGCTCAACAATAAGTTCCGGCAAGGGAAAAATACCAAAATTCCTTCTTCAGTTCACTTACTTCTAAACAATCACTTCATAGTTCATTTAACAAGTAATTAACACAATTGTTCACATCTTTCGAATTTTAAAAGCAATTATGACTCACGATCATGCTAGGTAACCGTCACTATACCTATCCACCTATGGGTAACCATCACTATACCTATACACCGACTCCACATAGCACATAACAAATATTGTCCTAATCATATTCCCTCAAGCCAAAGTTAGAACAAACACTTACCTCGAATCCGAAAATAGCAACTCAAATCTCAACAATCGCCTTTCCTCTAGAATTCGACCCCGAACCAACGATCTCTAACATAAATCGGTTCAATATTATCAATAATAGCACAAGGATACAATTTTCTAGCTTAGAAATGCATTTTCTAACTTTCTTCCAAAAATACCAAAATCCGACACTGGGATCACATGCTCCAAACTCGAGGCTCAGACCAAATTCCGATTACCCATAACCCCACGAGTCTAAATATATGATTTCTTTTAAGATTCGACCCCAAATTGAGGTTGAATCGCCCAAAATTTTTGAAAACCTAACTCTACCCAAAATCCCTAATTTCTACCATGATTTCATGTTTTTAGGATAGGATTGTAGTGATTAGATGATGAAATAGTGAGAAAACGATGTTAAGATTACTTACCCAAAGAAGTTTGATAAAGCATTGCCCCAAAATCGCCGAAAGAAGCTGTTGAAGAAGTGAGAGTTTTGAGAAATGGGATTTAATACCGTTCTGTTATATTTTTAAGACTTAAAAATCACTGGGCGAAAATTTCTCTATGCGATCCCATAGAAGGGACTGCGATCACATAGAGTACGGGTTGTTGTCCTCTACGATCGCAGAAGACATGTTGCCTTCGCATAGAAGGAGATGAGGGGCTGGGCAATTTGCTCAATGCGATCGCATGAAGGGCTATGGAATCGCATAGAAGGGGACGAGTAAGTTATGCAATCGCAGGACAACTAATGCGATCACATAGAAGGATTCTTGGACCTCTAGACTTTGCTCTATGCGATCGCAACACCGCCTATGCGATCGCATAGAAGGAAATCACTGGGCACAACAGACATCAAGTTATGCTACATTTCTAAGGCCAAAAATACTCTGACACCTATCTGAAACTCACCGGAGCCCTCGGGGCTCCAAACCAAACATGTACACTGACTCAAAAACATCATAAAAACTTGCTCGAGTGATTAAATCGCCAATATAACATCAAAATCAAAGAATCAACCTCCAAAACTCATGATTTACATTTTAAAGTTGAAAACTTTCAAATTTTCCATTTTTAGTCCGAAACACATCAAATGATGTCCGATTTCAACCAATCTTTACAGATACTACTTAATGCTCATTTAAGACTTGTACCGGGCATTGGAACCAAAATACAAACCCGATACCAGTACTTTTGATCAAATCTCATTTTCATTTCTCCTCAAGCATTTTCAGAAAACAATTTCATAGAAAAGCTCTGTACTCGGGCATAGTACGTCGGATTTCAATTCTGGGAATACGCTCGGGTACCAAATTTCCCTACGGACCCTCCAGGACCGTCACATCACGGGACTAGGTCCGTTTACCTAATATATTGACCAAAGTCAACTATCGCAATGCTATTATCAAATTTTATAGTTTTTAGCACAGAAGTCAAATATTTCAATATAAAAAAAATTTCTGCTTTGCTCCTGGACTGCATACGCAAATTGAGGCAACCAAATAAAAGATTTTCAAGGCATATGAAGCACAAAGAAAGGAAGAATTATGGTACATGCCCACAATTTTGTCCTATGCGTTTGCGTTGGGCCTCACGCGAACGCGAAGACGAACGGGCTAGAACTACACTAATGTGGCACGAAGACAAAGGAAGGAAAAGCTAGGCTATGCGAACGCGAGCCAAGGACGCATTCGCGAAGGGTAAAAGCTGGTCTGCAACAACTGAAAATTCTGATGCCTTTCTAAGTTAAAAAAACATCTCGAACCAACCCCGAAAACCACTCCCGAGTCCTCGAGGGCCCCCAACCAAACACACACACTAACTCAATAACATACAACGAACTTGATCGAGTGATCAAATCACCAAAATAACATCAAAATCTATGAATAAAGCCTTAAAACGCAAAATTCTTCTTTCAATTTTCATAAACTTCAAATTTCCCAATTTTAGCGCGAAACACGTCAAACGACGTCCGTTCTCAATAAAACTTTATAGATAGTGCTTAACACATATTTAAGACTTGTACCAGGCGTCAGAATGAAATTCCGAGCCTGATACCTATGTTTTCTAACTCATTTTCATTTAAAATTTTCATATCATTTTCGGAAAAAATAATTTCTTTCAAAAATTTTATTCTTGGGCTTGGGACCTCGGATTTCGATTCACGGAATACGCCCACGTGCCATACTTTTCTACGGACCTTCCGAGGCCATCACATCACGGTTCCGGATTTGTTTACCCAAATGTTGACCAAAGTCAACTGTATCAATATAAATATCAAAATTATTCAAAATTTTTATATAATTCACATATATTAACATAAACATTTTCAGGCTTCGTGCCCAGACCGCACACGCATATCGAGGCAACTACAAGCAAGGTTTTCAAGCCCTCAAAAGCACGAAAAAAGGGAGAATTATGGTGATGACCCTTTGGGTCGTCATATCCTCCATCTCTAAAACAACCGTTCATCCTCGAATGGACCAAAGAAAGAAGTACCTAAATCGGGCAACAGATGAGGATAATGGCTCTGCATATCAGACTTTGACTCCTAGGTCGATGCCTCGGGAGTCTGACCTCTCTACTGAAAACTCTCTGAAGGAAAACTCTTCGACCTCAATAGTCGAACCTACCGGTCTAAAATAGCAACTGGCTCCTCCTCATATGACAGATCCTTGTCCAACTGGACAGTGCTGAAATCTGACATGTGGGCTGGATCGCCGTGATACCTCCAAAGCATGGATACATGAAAAACTAGATGCACAACTGACAAGCTAGGTGGCAAGGCAAGTCTATAAGCCACCCCTCCCACTCGCTCAAGAATCTCAAATGGGCCAATAAACCTAGGGCTAAGCTTGCCTTTCTTCCTGAATCTCATCACGCCCTTCATAAGTGATAATAGAGCAATACTCGCTTACCAACCATGAAACCAACATCTCTGACCTTGCAATCTGTATAACTTTTCTGCCTAGACTGAGCTGACCAAAGTCTATCCTGGATAATCTTGACCTTATGAAGGCCTCCTGTACTAGATCTGTACCCAATAACCAAGCTTCTCCCGGCTCAAACCATTCGAGTGGAGATACTGACACCACCTACCATACAATGCCTCATAAAGAGCCATCTGAATGCTGGATTGGTAGCTGTTGTTGTAGGAAAACTCTGCAAAAGGCAAAAATTGGTCCCACGAGCCTCCAAAATCAACAACGCAGGCTCGAAGAATATCCTCAAGAATATGAATAGTCCTCTCGGACTGACCATCCGTCTGGGGATGAAATGATATACTCAACTAAACCTGGGTGCCTAATTCTTGCGGTACTGCTCTCTAGAAATGCAAGGTAAACTGCGGGCCCTGGTCCGTAATGATAGATATAGGCACGCCATGAAGTCGAAAGATCTCCTTGATATAAATCTCAGTTAATCTCTCGGACGAATAGGTGGTGGCAACTGGAATAAAATGCGCTGACTTGGTCAGCCTATCAACACTGACCCATATAGCATCAAACTTCGTTCGAGTCATGGGAAGGCCAGAAACAAAATCCATGGTGATCCTCTCCCACTTCCACTCAAGAAGCTCAATCCTTTGAAATAAACCACCGGGCTTCTGATGCTCGTACTTAACCTGATGACAGTTCAAACAATGAGCCACATATGCAGCAATGTCTTTATCCATCCTACACCACCAATAGTGCTGCCTGAGATCCTAATATATCTTCACGGTACCCGGATGAATAGAATACCGAGAAATGTGGGCCTCTGCCAAGATCAACTTCCGAATACCATCAACATTGGGCACACAAACTCACCCCTGCAATCTCAATGCACCATTATCTCCCAAGATCATTTTCATGGCACCTCCACACTGCACCATGTCTCTCAAGACACACAAATGGGGATCTTTAAACTGCCGCTTACGAATAAGCTCCAATAACGAAGATCGGGCAACCGTGCAAGCTAACACCCTGCTAGGCTCACAAATATCTAGCCTCACAAGACGATTGGCCAATGCCTGAACATACAAGGCAAGCGGCCTCTGGCTGACTGGAATATAAGCGAGACTACCCATGCTGGCGGACTTCCTACTCAATGCATCGGCCACCAAATTTGCCTTTCCCGGGTGGTATAAGATAGAAACATCATAGTATTTCAATAACTCCAACCACCTCCTCTGCCTCAAAGTGAAATCCTTTTGTTTGAACAAGTACTGAAGGCTCTTGTGGTCTGTGTACACCTCATACGTCAGACCATATAGATAATGCCTCCAAATCTTCAAAGCATGAACAATGGCTGCCAACTCTAGGTCATGGATTGAATAATTCTTCTCATGGATCTTCAACTGCCTCGAAGCATATGCTATGACTCTGCCATTCTACATCAACAATGCGCTAAGCCATATACGGGACGTATCACAATAGATGGTATAAGGCCCTGATCCCGTGCTCAAAACGAATACAGATGCTGTAGTCAAAGCTGTTTTGAGCTTCTAGAAGCTCGCCTCATGCTCATCTGACCATCTGAACTGGGTACCCTTCTGGGTCAATCTTGTCATCGGGGCTGCAATAGATGAAAACCCCTCCACGAACCATCGGTAGTAACCTACTATCCCCAAGAAACTCTGAATCTATGTCATTGACATTGGTCGAGGCCACATCTTGACTGCCACAATCTTCTTCGGGTCCACCTGAATACCCTCTGCTTAAAATACGTGAATGGGGAATGCAACATAACTCAACCAAACTCGCCCTTCGAGAACTTGGCGTATAACTGACTATACTTCAGAGTCTCAAGTTCCACCCTAAGGTGTTGCTCATGCTCCTCCTGGCTACGGGAGTATATCAGAATGTCGTCAATGAATACAATCACGAACAAATCCAAATAGAGCCTGAACACTCGGTTCATCAACTCTATAAATGCTGCCAGGGCATTGGTCAACCCAAATGACATGACCAAAAACTCATAATGCCCATACCGAGTGCGAAATACTATCTTAGGGGCATCAGATGCCCTAATCCTCAGCTGATGATAACCAGATCTCAAATATATCTTCGAGAACACCCTAATACCCTAAAGATTATCGAATAAATCATCCTCGGCAGTGGATACTTGTTCTTTATCGTCACCTTGTTCAACTACCAGTAATCAATGCACATCCTCATCGACCCATCCTTTTTCTTCACAAATAACACTGGCGCACCCCAAGGTGATACACTGGGTCAAAAGAAACCCTTATACAGCAAGTCCTGAAGTTTTTCCTTTAACATTTTCAACTCTGGCGAGGCCATGTGATACGGAAGAATGGAAATAGGCTGAGTGCCCGGAGCCAGATCAATACAGAAATCTATATCCCTATCGGGCGGCATACGTGGCATGTCTAAAGGGAAAACCTCAGGGAACTCCCGAACAAATGGAACAGAGTCAATAGATGAAATCTCTGCACTGGAGTCACAACATATGCCAGATATGCTAGACACAGCTTCTCGGCCATGCGTCGAGCCTTGACATATGAAATAACACTGCGGGTGACATGACCTGGGGTCCCTCTCCAATCAAGTCGGAGCAAGTCTGGCAAAGCCAAGGTCACGGTCTTGGCGTGACAATCCAAAATAGCATGATACGGGGACAACCAATCCATCCTTAATATATCATCGAAGTCCATCATATCTAAGAGCAATAAGTCGACACGGGTCTCAAGACCCTCAAATACTACCTCACATGAATGATGCACTTGGTCGACCACTATGGAATCATCCACCGATGTAGACACATATACAGGAAGACCCAATGCATCACTAGGCATAACCAAGAAAGGTACAAAATAGGAAAACACAAATGGATACATAGATCCAGGATCAAATAGCACAAAAACATCCCTATCACAAACCAGAATAGTACCTGTAATCATAGCATCTGATGACTCATCCTCTGGCCTGGCTGGCAAGGCATAACAATGGGGCTAGGCCCCACCTTCCTGAACTATGTCTCTAGGACAATCGGCTACTGGCTGACCCCTACTTCTGGCAGTCTGAGCTCCACCTCTATGCTTCCTATCTCCACCTCTATGGCCTTTGCCCCCGCTTCTAGCTGGCTGGGCGGCCTGTGGATCACCTGCTGCCTAAATCATAGGACGAGGACCTTGGTGCTGCGACCGAGCACCTCTCAACCTCGGGCAATATCTTCGGATGTGACTGAGATCTCCACAGTCATAACACCCGGCTCAATACGGCAACTAAGAAAACTGGGACTGACCCTGCCGCCCTGAATGACCTCCTCGAAGGCTCTGAAGCGGTGGTGCACTGATAGGGTGCTGATCAGAATAGTGCTGCTGAGAACCGCTACCGCCTGTAGTACCATGTGAAACCTGAAATACTGACTGAAAGGGCCTCTGAGGGTGGCCTCTAGCATATGAATCCCTACCTCCAGATGAGGTACCACTGAACCTACCTGAATGACGAGGCCTCTTATGTGACCCTTGACCACCTACTTGTGCAAGTGCCATCTCTATCATGCGAGGCGCATTGGCCGCCTCTTGAAAAGACATATCACTACCGACTTTCATGGCCATCTGAAGCCGAATCGGCTGAATCAACCCATCAATAAATCTCCGCACCCTCTCCCTCTCAGTGGGATGTATAACAATAGCATGGCGTTCAAAATCAATAAAACGAGTCTCATACTGCGTGAATGTCATAGTACCCTAATGAAGATGCTCAAACTGCCTGCGAGAGCATCTCGCTCAGTCAACGGGAGAAACTTCTCCAAGAACAACTCAGCAAAATTGATCCCAAGTCAATAATGGCGACGCCGCTGGCCTAGATAAACAATAGTCCCTCCACAAAGTCTTGGCGAATCCTGCAAGACGAAAAGTGATGAAGTCAACCCCATTGGTCTCCACAATACCCATAGTCTTGAGAACCTCATGGCAGCTGAATAAGAAGTCCCGGGGGTCCTCTGTAGAAGCACCACTGAAGGTGGTCGTGAAGAGCTTGGTGAACCTATCAATCCTCCACAAAGCATCCGTGGACAATACCTCACCATTGCCGGTCTAAGCGGGGATACCCGGCTGGGCTGCCACAGCTGGCTGAACTACTGGAACCTGGGCTGAGGAGCTGCCTGCTCCGGAGTACACGTAGCGATAGTCTAAACTCCTCCCATCCCGAGATGTGGTTGGTGCTATGGGAAGCAAACCTGCTCTAGAGACACTCTCCATAAAGCCTACCAGTCGAACCAAGGCGTCCTGGAGTACTGGAGTGGCTATGAAACCCTCTGGGAACTGAGCTGGGCCCGCCAGAGCTGCTGGTTCTAGAACCTCCTCATCATAGTCAACATGAGGCTCCACCTCTAGAACTGCTTCTTGGGGATGAGCTCTGCCCTGGCCTCGGCCTTGCCCTCTGCCCCTGATAGGAGATACTTCTGGGGGCTCGGGCTGCTGCGCGATAGAAAAGGAAGAATGTGTTCTTTCCATCTGCGAAAGGACAGAGTAGTATGACAATCAGTATTTGAGAAACAGAATAGCACAACAAGAAAGAACAAAGTAAAATTTTTCCTAACTATGTAGCCCCTGGGGATAAATACAGAAGTCTCTGTACCGACCCCTCAAACTAGACCGAGTTTGTCCGTGTTGTGAGACCTATGTAACCTAGTGCTCTGATACCGACTTGTCACGACCCGGATTCTTCACCATCGAGAGTCGTGATGGTGCCTACTGTCGGAGCTAGGCAAGCCAAACAATACAACATTTCTACTAATTTCATTTAAACAATTATAATAAACTGAAATAATAATCAAAGCGGAAGACTCTTAAATAATTAATTAATTCAAAACGGAAATGTGGAAGGTTTACCATTATCCTCTACTCAAGATTGGTGTCACAATACTCACGAACTTTTAGGATTACTAAATACAATCGTCTGGAATAAATCATAACAGTCTGTTTCAATACAATAGCTAACAAAATGAATAAAATATAGAAGAGATTCCGGGACTGCGGACGTCAGCAAGGCTACCTCAAGAGTCCCTATACTGAAGGTTTGCTCCCGATCTAATATTGATGCTGTCCAAAAGCTGCATCCTGATCTGTGAAAAAGAAATGCACAGAGTGTAACATCAGCACAACCGACCCCATGTACTAGTAAGTGCCTGGTCTAACCCGGCGAGGTAGTGACAAGGCTAGACATGACCTACCACAAATAACCTGTACAGATATATGTGCAATAACAGGAAATACAATAATTTAAACAGTTATATGGGGAGGGGGAGCATGCTGTAGGGTACGACAATCTAAATATAGGAATCATCGGTAAAGAAATGAAGCTGAACAATAACAACTGATATGGAAAACACAGAAAGTCTCTACATACGAAAACAATTCGCTCAGTCCATACTGCATTGCAGCAACCCGATCCTCAACAGATATCACCGTTGCGGCGTGCAAACCGATCCTCAACAATCAATACCGTTGCGGTGTGCAACCCGATCCTCAGTATTCATCAGCACCGTTGTAGCCTGCAACCCGATCCTCAATATTTAATACCAAGAAATCACCCAAACAACGACCGCAACTCAAGTGCGAGGGGAGTAACACAATTTACAAGAAAACCTGGCAATGGAATACAATTAACAATTCAATTTTCCTGGAAAGGGAGAGATTACAATAAATACTTACGTCCCGCCAAGGGATAAATCACTACATGTTCCTCTTTTAATCACTTATTTATCGACTAATAATTTCTAGTCCAAGCCAATGCTCCAAATGATAAACTAATCACAAACCTTCCTCAACTATTCATTTTATATTATACTTATCAACCCAAGCAAGAAAGATGTATCATTAAATTCGAATCCAACACATATAAGACTCTGGTGCATAGATAACTGTCAGCATGCCGATACACCGTACTCCACATTTAGCAAGTAGCAACTAATATTCAAATCCTAATCCCTCAAGCCAAAGTTACAACAAACACATACCTAGGTCCGAAAATAGCAATCAAGTCTTTAACACCGTCTTTCTTCTAGAATCCAACTCCGAAATAATGATATCTAGGCACAATTTTGTCCAATATTATCAATAATGGCTCAAAGACACAATTCCATAGCCTAGAAATGAATTTCCGATCATTCTTCCAATAATACCAAAATCCGACCCCGGGCCCATATGGTCCAAACTCTAGGCTCGGACCAAAACCCAATTACACATAACCCCACAAGTTTAATTATGCAATTTGTTTTAAGATTCGACCCCAAATTGAGGTTGAATTACCCAAACTCCCAAAAGCCCTTGTTCTACCCAAATCACCCATTTTCTACCTTGAATTCATGATTTAGGGCTAATTAGTAATTAGATGAAGAAATTAGGGAGGATGAAGTTAAGAACACTTACCCAAAGAATTAGGAAGAAAGAGAAGCTTGAAAATCGCCTATGGGATGTTGGGATGAAGAGCTCATATCAAAAGTGGCAAAAATCCCGAGCTACTGATTCTATTTTTAAGAAAAATCACTAGAGGGATTTTACTCTATGCGAATGCAAGTCGTGTTCCAAGAGGACTGGGCGGGAAGCATCGCGTCTGGGAAGTGATGCTGCGAGCGCGTAGAAGGAAATTATCAGGCCCACAACTTTGGCCTATGCGTTCGTGTTGGGCCTCATACGAATCCGAAGAGGATCGGGATAGAACTATGCGAACGCGACAGGAAGACGCGAACGCGAAGGAAGGAAAAGCTTGGCTATGCCAACACGAGTTAGGGACGCGTTCGCGAAGGGCAAAAGCTGGTCTGCAGCAACTGAAAATTCTGATGCCTTTCTAAGTTCAAAAACATCCCGAACCACCCCCAAAATCACTCTTGAGCACTCGGGGCTCCCAACCAAATACACACACTGACTCAATAACATCTTACGAACTTGTCGAGCGATCAAATTGCCAAAATAACATCAACACAAAATTCTTCTTTCAATCTTCATAAATTTCAAATTTCCCATTTTTAGTCTGAAACACATCAAACGACGTCCGTTCTCAAGCAAACTTTACAGATAGTGCTTAACACATTTTAAGACTTGTACCGGACATCGGAACCAAAATACGAGTCTGATACCTATATTTTCTAACTCATTTTAATTTAAAATTTTTATATCATTTTCTGAAAAATAACTTCTTTCAAAAATTCTATACTCGGGCTCAGGACCCCGAATTTCAATTCTGGGAATATGCGCGAGTCCCATATTTTTCTACGGACCTCCGGGGACTGTCACATCATGGGTCCAAGTCCGTTCACCCAAAATATTGACCAAAGTCAACTGTATCAATATAAATATCAAAATTCTTCAAAATTTTCACAGAATTCACATTTTTTTAACATAAATATTTTCCGGCTTCGCGCCCGGACTGCACACGTAAATCGAAGAAACTAAAAGAGGGGTTTTCAAGGCCTCGAAAGCATGAAATAAAAGAATTATGGTGATAACTTTTTGGGTCATCACAAATATTTATAGATATTTAGTAACAATTTTAATAAAAATATAGGATCTAACTGCATGGCATGTCTCACGTAGAAATAATTAATATATACTCCATATCATATTTTATCCGTATTAAACTTTTTTTTTTAAATATTAATTCCATTTCATCTAAAGATCAGATATTACAGAGTTTTCCAGTAGCCGCTAACTAGCTACTGCTACAAACAGTCTAGAAGGAAACACTCCCTTATGCTCTATATACATTAAATCAGGAAAAGCATACAAAGCTTTTCTTCTATTTTCTACGGGTAGTGATCCAGTCTTCGCAAAACATCCTTCCAGTGTTTAAGAGAGGTTTCCTGAAATGTGCATATGAATCGCTATCTCTTTGCAAGTATCCTTTACAATCGAGATCCCCCCTTGGAATCTAATCTTGTTTCTTTCCCACCACAGACAGTATACTAACATTCCAAACGCACTGGTTGTTATTTCAGCACACGCGTTTTTCCTTTTTGCAATGTTGCTAATCCAGTCGACTTCGCTGTTCCAATCACCAATGGTTCTCTTGTAACCCAGCCATACGAGCATTCTATTCCATAGTCCCCAAGATATCGGACAAGCAAAAAAAAGATGGTCAAAAGATTCATCTGCTTGCTTGCAGAATGCACATTGTTGAGGAATCTGTATCCCGATGAGCATTAGCCTCTCCGCCATTGCCAGTCTTCTGCGCAGCGCTAGCCAAACTATAAATTTGAATCTAGGGTGTAGTTTTGGCTGCAATATTACGTTTTTTCATTGTACTTTAGGGACTTGGGGAACTGGAGTCTGTAGAGTTTGTTTATGTTGAACCGTTCTCCCCTCTGTAGTTGGATCAGTCGACTTTTCAGGTCCCCCTGTATACCCTGGGTATTAACTATCATTAATCTGGTCTCAAAGATCTTTCTCACAGCCCAGGCTGCTGTTTTAGGAGTAGGTACATCCTCTACGGCATTATTCTTAATGTAGTACGTGTGCATCCATTTGATCCACAGACTATCCTTTTTCATTGTTACTGCCCACAAATGCTTTGCCACAGCTGCCTTGTTCCAGATTGGTAGGTTCAAAACATTTAGGCCCCCAGCACTATATGGTAGACATATAGTTTCCCATGTTACTAATGCCTTTTTGGACACGTTTGTCACCCCCGTCCACAAAAAGGATCTGCATATTGCTTGAATCATCTTCATTACCTTTATGGGAAGTAGGAAAATTTGGGACCAGTACGATTGCATTCCAAATAATACTGTTCTGATCAACTGTAGCCTACCAGCATAAGATAGGAGTCTTGATGTCCAGCAATTGATTTTCTATGTTATCTTCTCCACTATTGGCCGGCATTGTATTACTGATAATTTCTTGGAGTCCATTGGAACGCCGAGATACTTGAAAGGGAGGGAACCTTCAGGGAAGTTCAGTTCTTTCATGATTTCCTCCTGTGTCCAGTTGGAGACCCCTGCTATGTGTATAGAACTTTTGTCCGCATTTGCTTCCAATCATTATATTTCCGCAAAATTTTAGGAGCGTTTGTTGTATAAGTCTTACAGACTGGGCATCAGCCTTACAGAATAGCATTAGATCATCCGTGAAACAGATATGTGATACTCCTAGTTTCTTGCATCGAGGATGAAATTTGAACTCCTTTATCCCCACCATAGTCTTGAGTTCCCTGTTTAAATATTCCATGACAATTGCAAATAGATAAGGGGACATTGGATCTCCTTGTCGTATACCTCTTTTTCCTTTAAACGGAGGTGTCAACCCCCCATTAAGGCTTAATGAGTATGTGACAGAAGAGATACATTCCATTATCCATTTTGGGAATTTGTAGGGAAATCCCATGTCCAGCAGTAGTCTCTCTATAAAGCACCATTCCACTGTGTCATAAGCCTTTCTCAGGTCAACTTTTAACACACATCGCGGGGATATTCCTTTTCTGGTGTATCCTTTAAATAACTCCTGAGTAAAGAGAATGTTGTCTGTTATGCTCATGCCTTCAATGAATGCCGATTGTGAATTGCCAATAAAACCACCAATAACTATTTTAATTCTTGCTGTGATCACTTTGGTGATTATTTTATAAAGTGTTGTGCAGCAGGCGAATGGTCTATAATCTTTGACAGTAGTAGGATTTTGTGTTTTAGGTATCAATGAGACTGCTGTGCTGCTCACTCCTTTGTGCATCTTGCCTGTTGCTAAGAATTCTTTCACTGCTGCATAAGCATCATCAGCAACCGTATTCCAATGTCGAGTGAAGAATTCAACTGGGAAGCCATCTACTCCTGGAGCTTTGTCATGTGGCATATCAGTGATTGCCTGATAGATTTCCTCCTTTGTTACTGGTTGAATCAGATGCTGTTTCTGCTGGCTATTTAAGCATGGTCCCCATTGAATGATGACAGTGTTTGGACATTTACAGATAGGTTTTTTCTCTCCCAGAATCTTGTAGAATTGGTACTGGAATTCAGCTTCTACTTGTTGAGGATCAAAAAGCCTTTCCCCTGCAGCAGTGTATATGGAACCAATCTTGTTCATGTTTGTTCTCTGCTTCAGTTGGGCATGGAAGTATTTGGAATTAGAGTCTCCACAAGTAATCCAATTTGCTCTGTATTTCTGATGCGGAATCTGCTCCTCTATGTTGCTGCATTTCTGTATTTCAGCTAAGGTTGACCTTTCCTGTTCTATCAGCTGTTGGTCCATATTTTTGCTTCTCAAACCAAACTGAATTACTACTAGTTTGTGTCTTGCTGCATTGAGTTGTGTTTTGTATGCTGCTATGTAATTGTTCAGTTCCTTCAACTCCCTTTTCAAATCCTTTAGCTTTGTCCAGATGGTGTGCATGCTACCATTTTCCACCTTTCCCTTCTGCTTCCAAACTTTTCCTACTATAGCAGTGAACTCATTGTGTTCCATTACAGGTAAGTACAGTTTGAAAGGTTTAGGATGTAAGTTTGTTCTGTGGTTTTCAGTATTGCATTGGATTAGTATAGGAGAGTGGTCTGATGTCCCTGGAGTCTGGTAGTCAGTTTTAATGTGACAATAATGTTGCATCCATGCCAAATTGCCAAAAGTCCAATCTATCCTGCTATACACCCTTGTGCTGGGTTGCTGTTTGTTGCACTAGGAAAAATAGCTGCCCATACTTTTTAATTGAGTAAGCTGAAGGGTGTTAATTGCTTCCTGGAATCCTCTGATTTCATTTTGTGTCACTGTGAACCAATTCAATCACCTGTATGAAGCACATTGTTAAAGTCCCTACTGATCAACCAGCATTGCTGTACAGAAGATCCCAAGTGTATCAATCTGTCCCATAGCTGCTTTCTTTTTTGGATGTCATTGCTTGCATACACCACTCTGAGCAGTGTTTGAAAGGTGGAACCTGTTTTCTTAACTTCACAGTGTATGAATTGTTCATCAACCATCAAAATTGTTACTTCACAGCTTTGTTTCCATAATAGCCATATTCTGCCATTTGGATGTTCATTGTAGTTACAGCTGCTGCTCCATCCTCCATAGACAGTGTTTAAGAATTTTTCTTGCTTTGCCTTCTTTTACTCTAGTTTCTAGACACCCTATGACCTCCACCTTATGCTTCCTCAGAAAGATGTTTAAGTTTTTCTGCTTATGAGCATTGTTCAGGCCCCTGACATTCCATGTGCAGTGCATCATTTAGGGGTGAAGCTGGATGGGCCAACGTCCCCAGGATTTTCTACCAACTGTAGAGGATTGAATCTGTTGCTTGAAATCAATGTGCAGGCTTCTGATTGTTGTTCTATCTTCTCCTTCTGTTTCCCAGTTCCTATTGCATTTATACAGTTTGTTACCACTGTTTCATTCATTTCCTCAATTGCAGGAACCTGTTGAGTTGCCATTTGTTTTGGTTTTATTTTTGGAGTCCACCTCTTAGCAACTCTGAATTTCTGTTTGAACTGGTCTGGATTAGGCTTGCTAATATCTTCCTTTGTGTTCCCTTCCTTATACCAACAGTCAGCAGAATTATGCCCAAATCTGATACAGTTTTCACAGATTTTAGGTTTCCATTCATATTCAATCTGTTGCACAATGAGGCCTCTTTTGGTCTGCAGTTCTAAGCTGTCTGGCAGTGGCTTGGAGATGTCAGTTTCAATCAACACTCTGGCACATGAAATCTTCTCCAAATCAGCAGTGTATTTATCAGTATACAGAGGCTTTCCTACCACACTTGCCAACTTACTTAATACTGCATTGGACCAGAAAGCTAATGGTAAAGCAGGGAAGTTGATCCACAATGGAACTACTGTAATATTTGCAGGATCAAACTTGAATTCCATTTTCCATTGTTGCAGTATCATTGGCTTGTTTCGAAATGTGTAGGGTCCTGCTTGTAACACTCGATTCTTATCCTCCACATTGTCAAATCTGAATATGTAGTATCCATCATCATGATACATTATTTGAGGCTGATCGACAAAATTTCACTGTTTTGCGACAAAATTTTCCATAGTCTTCTCATACGGTGATTCACCTAGTACATACCCTATAAAAGCATTACTCCAGTAATTCTCTAAATCTTTGGTATCGCCTTCGTCAATTTGAACTATAAACCTCCCATCCCTTTGAGCAGGGGGAATATATGTTAGGACGTTACCTTTTTGAGGGCTTCTATTGGATATTGTTTGTTTCTCAAGTTCCTTTGGTTCTGCTACCGGTGGTTTGCTTTGTTCTCTTTCTGCATGTGCCGAGAATTGCAATCGCCGGGTTGCCTGTGAGAGTGCATCCCGTTGAAGAGGAGTGTTCCTACTTTCTTCAATTTCGTCCCTAATCGGTTGGAGTTGTTGAGGCATAAAGCTTCCAAGAGTCAGCGGACTCAATCGCTGTTGGATTCCGGATTCCGGGTCACGATTGCACCATTTTTTCCGGCATCATCTGGGTTATGGTATACTGTAGGTGCGGATCCCATACCCGTTAACCATCGATTTTGCTTGTTTATTGATGGTGTAACTTGCGGATGTTCATCGCCAATTGATTCTGGAACTGAGTGTTGCTTATTCTTCGTCTTAGCCATGGCAAGGGCGTAAGTGAGCTTCCTGCTAGCATACGCCGGCGAGCTTAGAGAGAGGTATTAAACTTTTATATATTAATAACAATATACATATTTTGCAACTATATATATATATATATATATATATATATATATATATATATATATATATATATCACATTTATTCAAAAGCGATTGAAGGTATGTTTGTTAATTAAGTGTGGTATAAAGCTGCTTCAAAATTAATTACAAGTATCTATAATAATTTCTAACTAAGTGAAATTAGTATCTTTTTTGCACGATCAATGTATATAAATCAGATCAGTTCCATCTAATGACAGGTAACTTTTAATTAAGCCATATTTCATAGGTCATCACTTCACGCTCGCCATAGAAACTTAACTTACAGTAAAGGTTTTAGTTACTATACTGTAGAACTTTTATAGTAAAATCCTAGTTAAAATTATATCCTAAAATAAACGTCACATTTACTTTAGACCATATTAGTTCATAAGACATATTTACTTTGGACCATGTCAGTTCATAAGACATACTTAATGGCTTGTTTTTAAAAGTTTAACTTACCATTATCATAACGATTAATTAAAGAATAACCATGCATGTTGAACTCGGACGCATGAGTTGCTAATTACTTGCTTGGAGCCAGAATTTAAAGTAATTGATTTTTAACATAATTACCATGCATAGCGCTCGTCTTAATCATTGATTCACAGTAAAATATTTTTATATATTTGATGAATTTCTAAATATATAGTTTAAAAAAATACTACTCATTTCATCAGAACTCATACCCGCAGCTAATAATGGCAGAATTCCTCACGTGAACTTAGCAAATAAATAAAGCTATTCTATAATGAACTTAGTGTAGTTATTAGTACGAAAAGATATTATGCTTTTACAGCAACTAAAGTCACTTTTTCTTTGGTCCCATCAGCTAAAGCTATTCTATTGTTCATAGATCTTGTCATTAACAATTTTGCAATACTATTATAATGTTCATGAACATATACTATTAGATCCATTCCACTCGTTTTTTTACATTTACAAAGCAATGTTGCAATTTCAAACAAAAAATAATATAATCTTATACTAGAAATACTATAGTATTATTCAAAAAAGTTCAGGTTCATGTCACTCATTTTTAGCATTACTTCTATAAAGCAAGTGTAGTCTTAGTATAATGCATCATTTTCAGGTAATTGGAGATATAGACAAAAAGAAATAGTAATACGCGGAAACCTAAAATTCTGAGGATCTAAGGTCAGTAATTAGTCACACTTATCTTCTATAAATTGATATTATGAGAAATATATAAAATAATTATCAATAAATTTTTATGATAATCATTAATTAATAATCTGATAAAAATTAGAAATGAAATAATATCACAAGCTAAATTATATTGATCGTATCATTTTCTTTTACCTTGGGTGCATATAATTGAAATCCTTATTGAATATATTAGATTCATTCCTCTCGTTTTTTGCATTTATTAAGCGTCTTATGTTGGGTATGCATCTTTTCCAAACACTATTACAGCACTATTATACTAGCAGTAATATAGTATTTTCGAAAAGATCAGGTTCATTTCACTCGTTTTAATTATCATTTACTGTATATATAGCATTAATTGTCTAACTTGCTATATATGCATCATTTTCAGATAATTGCATGATAACGACAAAAGAATATATGTACAGAAATCCTAAGATTTTGAGAGTCTAAGGTAGGGTAATTCTTGGGACAAAATTATTAAAGTTAAAGTAGATGGAAATAAAAACTAGTTCGAAACAAACTAAAAAGGTGAAGGCTTTGGAATATTGCTGCAGTAGGCCAAGAGCTAAGACAACCTTTTACACTAACTCTATATAGTAGATAGGAATTATCAAATGATAAAAGGTTCCTAATATAATGATTAATTAGAGGGACATTTTAAGACTGCATGGATTAATCAAAGTATTTTATTTTATATTGTATATACACTAATATGAATGATGTTTTTACAAAATTAGTGGAAATTAACCTCCGCGTGATGGTAAAGTTATCGTATAACCAAAAATATGATTCTTTGGTCAAAGCTAGAGATAAGTAGAAATTCGGATTACTGATAATCAGGAGACGAAAAGAATAATAGACTTTTGAGAATAACAATAAAGTAATAAATAAGTTTGTATTTCAGTGTAATGTCGATGATATTCTGTGTCCTTACAAGTGCTGAGACATCCTCCTTCTATAGTTGATTCTAGGAAATTGTGTAATACCTTAGTCTTAATGAGACAATTATGAGCAATAAAAGATATTAAATGAAACGTTATATAATCATTCTTATTTAATACCAATTCTCTAACATATTGAGTATTTAATATTGAATTTTGACTCCTTTTCGTCATCAGATCCACATATTTAATGTCTTCTGATCTCCTGACTTTAACTAACTTAAATAGGTAGGAAGCTTGTATTATTCGAATTGCTTCTCGTGCCTATTTAGCTTTCTTCTCCCCGTATCTGTTGTCACTCATGCCTCTTAACTGATCATCACGTTTTGACCAGTCCACGTGTCATGCCACATTATCTTCAATATAAATTCGGTTTTTCCAATACACATGATATGACCTATATAAGGTTACGTAATCGAGCCATGGAATCATCCACTGAAACTTGTGTTAAAAGGTAAGATACCTATATCACATGCCCTTGAATGTGGCCATTCCCGAGGCCCTACATGAACTGGATGCTTTAAGCACCTAGCTACAAGTTAAAGTGTCCCACAAAGTTGATGTGGCTTCCGGAAAATATTTTCCTCCGTACTAAATACACCCTACCACAGTTTTCTACTAGATGATATCAATGCACATAATGTAACTGATTTCACCCACTGATCAAAATACTTTCATTGTAGATAGGCAAATAGTACATGCTATCTTAATTGCTGATGAAAACCTAGAGCAAAGATTGAGATTCTGAGAAGTGGATGTTATAATAGTACATATCACAGTAACTTTGAAACGGTTGCAACAACAACAACATATTCAGTGGAGACTTTACCCCACCTTTAAGAAGGCAGAGAGAAGTTATTTCCTTTAGACCCTCGGCACATAATAGATAAATGAAAGGAGCAACTTTTAAACTGTTGCAATTGTTTAATTTATAACTGATACTGGAACTTAAAGTATGATCCTACATAAAAGAGAGTAACAACCACTACATAGAGTGTAACAAAATAGAAATATAATAGCTTAATCTATGTAGAGAAAAAAAAAACGCACCAAAAAGAGAAACAAATTTTCCCTAAAAACTCTATAATATATCTAATCCTATTTTGCTTAAGCTTCATCTGCATCATCATTTTCTCTTGACATTTCTTCAAGAGATTTCCCTTTTGATTCAGGAACCAAGAAAGTAAACACTGCACCCAAAAGATTAACAAATCCCAACACAATAAGAGAATTCTTCACCCCTATACCAGCAGTGTACCCTTCATCAACCTTACTCTTATCTTGTGGCTGAGCCAAATATAAAAACCGGAAAGCACCAACCATTGCCCCTAATTTTCCTGCTGCAGCCGATATTCCATGACACGTGGAACGTAATCTAGATGGAAAAATCTCAGCTGGCACGGCAAATGTGGTTGAGTTAGGTCCAAAGTTCGCAAAAAAGAATGTCAATGAGTATAGGACAACGAATCCGATACGATTGTTGGGGAGAGTCCAATGGTTATAAGGAATGGCTAAAGCAAACATGAATGCTGTTATCATAGAAAAACCAAGTAATTGAATAGTAAACCTCCCAATTCTATCAATTAAAAACACTGTGAACCAATATCCTGGCACTGTACTACATAGAGCAACAAGTGTTTGTGCTCTAGCAATTTTGAAAACTTCTTGAATTGCATTCATAGTATTGGCAGGAGGAATCCATCCAATTGCACTAAAGATATCTTTTTGGAACAAATTTTGGCTATAAAATGCAATATCAAGAAGAAACCATGTACTTGTTGTGCCAAGTAAATGAAGTCCATGTCGACGAAGCAAACAACAACAACAACAACAACCCAGTATAATCCCACTTAGTGGGATCTGGGGAGGGTAGTGTGTACGCAGACCTTACCCCTGCCCTTGGGTAGAGAGGCTGTTTCCAAATAGACCCCCGGCATCCTTCCCTCCAAGAACTTCCAACCTTGCTCTTGGGGAGACTCGAACTCACAACCTCTCGGTTGGAAGTGAGGGTTGCTTACCATCAGAGCAACCCCTCTTGCCCATGTCGACGAAGAAAATCTTTAGAAAATAAACCAAAATCATTGCCTGATTTTCCTCTAGTTGTAAAGCAATTTTAGGCTCTTCTTTTTGTTCTGTTTCAATATCAACTTGCATTACTTTTTCCATATCTGCAGTTGCTTGCTTTACATTCTTGGCAACTAAAGCAGTGTAACGAGCAGTTTCTTGCATTTTTGTTCTCCAATAGTAAGTGAGAAGTGCAGAAAATGCTCCAACCGTTAATATAATCCTCCAAACATAGTCTGCTTGTGGAACAGTCGAACCAACTGGATCAACCTGTTAGAAATTACACATGTAAACCATTAATTACTTTGGTTTAATAATTATAAATTGGATAAATTCCTATTAGCTATATGGGAAGAGAAACAAGATCTCTAAAACGATCAAAGCTGATAGTGATTTCTACTCAACACTGTTAAGGTCACGGGTTCGAGCCGTGGAAACAACATCTTGCATAAATGCAGGTAAGGTTGCATACATCCTCGGACTATATGCATAGTGCACTGGGCTGCCCTTTACTGTTCAAGAAAACCCTGGTGGATTAATACAAGTATGTTTTCTGTTGTTAAGAGTACCTGCAGGGCATTTTAGTCCAACATTTTCTTAGTTAAATCTTCTATATATGCTATGTACAGTTCGATGAAAATCATAAAGTTCCACAATCCTAAAGTCATATAAGCATTTACGTTAGGTTGTTTATATTTTAAGGTTGAATACGATAAAATTCAAACACAACGTACCTTGTATGGAGGAGCCTTGCATAGCGAAAACAGCAGCAATAAAAGCACCCCTAGTCTTTTTATTAGCATATTCAGACATAATGGTAGCTGAAAGAGGATAATCACCACCAATACCAAATCCTAGCCAGAATCTGAAGAAGCAAAGTGTGGCTAACACTGTCTTTGGTTCTTTACCAAAAGAAAGACCAGAACCAATGGAACATAGACTCATGAGCATTAATGTTATGCCATAGACTTTTTTCCTGCCCAATTTGTCACCAAGCCATCCAAAAAAGAGTTGTCCTGCATTACAAAACAGATCCAAGATTTAAATTTAATAAGTTTGACATGTTCCAAATATAACATTGACTGGAATTTTAGTGAAGGGGGGCCTTGGCGTAACTGGTAAAGTTGCTGCCACGTGATCAGAAAGTCACAAGTTCAAACTGTTGAAATATCCTCTTGCAGAAATGCGTGGTAAGGTTGTGTACAATATACCTTTGTGGTCAGGCCCTACCCTGAAACTCACGCATAGCACGAGCTTAATGCACCGGGCTGCCCCTTTTGAAAATTTAGTGAATTTTCACATGTATATATATTTATGATATGTATACAAAATACTGAGTCCAGTTGAACGTTCTGTTGAAAGATAATGCAGGTGTCCTAAGATGAGCTCAACGAGAACAGAAATCTTGCGTGAAAAGGAGGATAAAAGCTCGTTTAATTCTGATTTCCAGTATGAATACAAATGTAAGCTACATATTCCGACCCTACCTGTAAGGGTTCCACAAAATGCAACTCCATTAACAGCAGCTGAAACACCAGGAGGTAAAGATCCAGGTTTTGGAGAGCCATCAACATGATAGTAAATTCGGCCAAGTAATTTAGTGACTAAAGAAATGCAGAAGAGATCATAGGCATCTGTGAAAAAACCCATTCCAGAAATTATAATTGCAGTGAAATGATACCATTGTGTTTTTGCTGCATCTAGTGCATTTAAAACCTTTAGATCTCCTGCCATTTTATACAATTCTTCTCTTCTCCTTTGATCTAGCTGCATTTCAAATCAAGAACATTCAATAATCAAAACAAATTCGCCAACGAAAGATCAAGATCATGAAAGATAAAACTATAAAAATAGATCATGTATCTTCCGTTAAAGAATAATTATTTCTTCTCTTACATGACACTCTTTCTTTTTTCAGTCTGTTCCAAAATATAGTAGGACTTCTGTACGCTCTTTAATTAATTTTATTTCTGAATTTAAGGTTAATTGCATGTTTTTAAATCGTAGAAGGCAATTTAAGCATAAGGAATGTTAACATGTGTCCTCTCTCCCATGGTTTCTTAGCTCCACGAAAAACAAGATTTCCTATCAAGGCGCCTCAGATAAATCCTAGGCTACCATCAATACATATGGGACATGATGTAGATTCTTCTTGTTTCATAAGCGTCTTATTTTTTATTTTTTGTCTTTTTACTTTTTAAATATATATGTTTCAGAACAATGTCACATTTGTTATGAAATAATATTAGAACAAGAACAATATAGAGAGAAGTAGAGAGAGGAGTATTCTTATTGATACTTTGGGATGGTTTACAATGGAATAGAACCCCTTTATTTATAGGGAGGTGGTGACTTAGCCACCAAGTAGTAAATCCTAGGATCTCTCTAAATATAGACATTCACCTTAAATAGGATTCTATTTATAACACTCCCCCTTGAATGTCTATTCAATAATGTGCCTCGTTAAAACCTTAACTAAAATAAAACCCAATGGGAAAAAATTAAAGAAAAGGAAAAAGAGTACACATGTTTGAATATGCGCCTATTGGTTGCCTCGTTAAAAACCTTGCAAGGAAAACCCATTGGGACAAAACCTTGTAAGGGAAAAAGAGTGCAACGCGCATTAACTCCCCCTGAAAGAGCATCAATTCATATCCTTGAGTTTTCGCATTCCGATCTTGTGCACCATCTTCAAAACGATCTTTTGTAGAGATTTGATAAATAAATCAGCCATATTGATTTGAATAAATATTCCGCACCTTGAAATTATCATTCTCGATAGATATGAACATCTTGATATAATGTCGTGGAATGACTCTTTAATATCTCCGTAGAGGTATTCTCGATGCCATCATGCTTATAGTTATAGCAAGATACATATGTACACAAGTTGCATTTAGGATGTGCTACTTCAGGACCAAGAATTTTATATGCTTCAAGCAACTTCAATCATTCACTTTATACTTTCAAGTATTTGAACTACATGTCCAAAACTACATGTCTTTCATATGGAATCAATTCTGCTTGAATTGTATCTCTTCCATTTAGCCAATATTTTGTTTGTATTCGACAAACATAAGATCCTCATCGATATTTAGCGCTATCATAGATGTCGTCGACGAACATTTTATATCGGTTCCAGTAAATTTTCATAAAGACATAACATGGAGATCTCTTTATTCATATATTCAGGTACCTGAATCTCTCATGAGATTTTATGAAGTGTTATGTCATGTGATCTTCTAGATCACTTGCCTCCCCATTATGATCACTTTGATCATTTGCTCATCTTCTTTATTAAGAAGTTATTTTGAAACCGATTTGTCTATACGCTTTAAGCGTATCAAAGACTTTGTCCTTCTGGGACTTAATATGAGCATTTGCAGTGAGAATATAGTTACTTTCTTTGGGTCAGCAAATGCATATAGCATACTTTGCAATATATTGCAATTGAATTATCCTTTTATAAACTTCAGGTTCATATTATGATATTCGAGGATCTATATATACAAATGATAATTCATCCCATGTAACCTTTTCTCAAGTGTTTATCATGTCTCCCCCTCATGTTAGAAAAGCTAACTTGTTTCCTCAACTTTGAGAGTCCATCTTTGTGCATTATGGTGTTAATGAAAATATACACTGCACATCAATAATAATAAGATGAAATTATTTGGTTCCTGACCCTGAACCACTTGTGAGGGGAAAATATAATATACTCTCGTATACAATGTATATCAAACTGATATATATAACTTTGTTCTCATAAGAAACAGTTTAGCTATTAAGTGGAGGCACTCAATAATTATCTTGCTAAACCAACTATAATATAAACCAACTTATCAAGATGAACTATCTTGAATAGGAAATCTGGAAATTATGCTCGAAGTTAGATTACTGAGCAATTTACCTCGCAAGCACCAGCCATGCTGCAGGTTAATAACAATCGCGCATGTAACCATATCATAGATGCATCATATGTGGTATACATGGCAGGTGAATGGGCCCATATTCACCTTTGATATTTCCAGAATTTATGGGATTCAACACGAACTCTTTAGTTGGTCAATCAATTAATGAGAACAAGTAATATAAGAGAATTCGTAAAGAACTTTCTAGTTCTTTAATATTTACCCATGTGAATTCTCTATTACTGCACATCATACTTAAAATGAGATGGCTAACCCGAATGCCAACTGAATAAATTATCAATATTGATAAACTTCAAATTTACACCATGACATGTGCAATTATCAATAAACTTCAAGTTTATTATGGTATGGGTTTTTATACCAATAAATATCCACTTTATTGTGGCATTCTTTTGTTTGTGTAGTACAAACTGGAGAATAAAGCGGGTAGCTTTTCATATACAAATTATCCCGCTACAAGTTGTAGTAATAGAAGATATCAAATCTTTCCTTTATTTATAGTCTCAATATAATCAATCGCTTTCGCATATACTTTGGAAACTGAATAAGTTTCTTTGAGACTTACTACCACACAATACCTTATTGGTAATCAATTGTGTTTCTCCAACATAGTAATAATTTGCTCTTCTAGAGCTCTCAATTAATTTTGTACTACCACAGATTCATCAACATCCATGTGGTGAATATCTCTTTTAAAGAGAAAGTTATACCATTATGGTCATGGTCAAAATTATATGCAAGATATGTTTCTTGCATTATCGTTGTCCTTTAATAGTCATATTTCCAAAATATTTTGGCGTACAATAGGTACGTGACCAACGATCATTCATGCCATAATAATGACATTATTTTCATATATCATCTCAAACCTCCTTCTAGGGGTGAGTGTGGTATATTCAATACCAATTTCATGTTCATATTCTTCCAATAATGAATATGTATTCGTGAATCAGATGTTGTCACATTCACTGCGGGGATATGTGATTTTGTTATCCTTTTCAAATCTGTAAATGCGTCTAGCATTCGATTTGCTATTCTTTGCAAATGGATAATATTTTGCACCTCTTTTTCACAAATAGAGGTATGTGGATCAAGATGAGATAATGATGCATTTTTCCACAAAATTTCCTGTTTGGTTTGACCAACTTCTCCCCCTAATTTCGGGAAAAGTGTCTCATCAAATTGACAGTCTGCAAATCGTGCAGTGAACAAATCCCCTGTCAATGTTTCGAGGTAGCGAATAATGGAGGGCGATTCAAACCCAACATATATTCCTAACCTTCTTTGCGGACCCATTTTGGTGCGGTATGGCGGTGCTATAGGCACATATACTGCGCATCCAAAGATTCTTAAATGGGATATATTGGGTTCATGACCCAAAACCAATTGCAACGGGAAATATTTGTGATAATTCGTCAGTCAGAGACGAACTAGCATTGCTGCATGCAAAATGGCGTGACCTCAAACTGAAGTGGGCAGCCTCGTTTTCATGAGTAAATGAGGTATTCAAGATTATACTCATGTATTGTCTCAATCTGATATCCATTTTGAATGATATCTTTAAAACTCAACAAGTTCCTTTTAGACTTGGAGGAGAACATTGCATTCTCTAAAATGTTGTTCCTTTAGGCAGAGTTATAGTTGCTCTTCCGGAGCCTTTAATCAATTTACTACTACCAGAAATTGTAGTAACATCTAGGGGTGTTCATCGGGCGGATTGGGCGGCTTTTACTCTTAACGGTTTGGCTTAACGGTTATCGGCTTTTAAATGTATTAATCCGTTAGCCACCCGATATCTTATAGGGCGGTTAATGGGCGGTTTATCGGCCTAACATACATGTTCACTAAATATCTCTTATTCTCCTCGTCTTAGAAATAATGAATTGCCATAAAAAAATAATATTTTAGAGGCAATATGATGTAGCTAATGAAACAATCGCCATCAGCATGTAGATTATAAAATAGATAAATTCACTACTAGTTCAGTATCGAGAAAAATAAAACAGAACTTATCTTCTGTTAGAGGCCACACTACATGTGTACTCATAAGCTTCGGATATAACCAAAAAAATATGTCGCGCAAATTTCCATTCAGCTCCCACAATGAACTTTTAAAAACTGAAGTGTTCTGGTAAATTGTACTCTCTACACTCCTCTTCTATTAATAACTATCGTTCTCCATTTTCCACAAGCAATCATCCAAAATGCACAAATTTATTTCATGGGGTGTCGTTCCTCTAGTCATAACCAACCTTTCAATTCTTCTTTTTCCATGACATACATACAACCATATATGTATTAGACAACTCAATTCTATCACTAAATTATATATATATTTATATATATATATATATATATATATATATATATATATATATATATATTTTATATTCTTAACGGGTTAACGGATTAGCCGTTAAGAAAATTGAATAATCCATCCCCAAACCGATAAGCCGTTAATAAAAAAAATTCAATCTGTTCCCCATCCATTAAGCCGTTAAGCCGTTACCAATAAGGCGTTAAGCTTCGGTTTGGATCGGTTTTCGGTTTCGGATCGGTTTTGAACACCCCTAGTAACATCTGCCTTACACATACTTAAATGAGAGTAATATTTCTTCTCTTTGAATATCGTATGTGTGGTACATGAATCAATTAATCAAAAGAGATATACGAACATGAGAATAAACAAATTTAATCCGTTGCTTCATAATTAAACAATATTTTCAAAATCTGCTGAGGTTATTCGACTAACTTAGTTGATAGTCGACTATCTTGGGAAGCAGTAATTAGGTTATTCGAATAACTAAACCTGATATTCGACTAACTAGCCTTGCGGAAAAATCCAGTTTTAATGCGAAATATTGGTTAGTCGAATAACTAATTAGTTATTCGACTAACTTAGTAAACAGTCATCAGGTTAATCGACTATCTAAATCAGATAGTCGACTATCTTGCCTTGCGAAAAATCCAGTTTTTAATACGAAATATTAGATAGTCGACTAACTTATTAGTTAATCGACTAACTTGACTGGGAAGTAAAAATGTCTTCGAAATTTAGGCATATTGAAACATTCTAAAGAGCTAATACTAACATTATATCATAAACTAACTAATACGAGCTGATACTAATGACTACTAACTAATACGGATAAGTAAAATAAAATCAAACAATTCCATCACAGATCCATCACCAATTAAGTGGTCTATTTTCCCCTCAGGGTGCTCAAAGAAGTCTGCCACATCCAAGTGGGTGATGTCAAAATTGTCGTCAGAGACAAAATTGGTTTCAGGGCCTTTACTCTTTAGAGATGCTTGATAAAGCTCAACCAAATGTCTTGGTACACGGCAAATTTTCGCCCAGTGCCCTTTTCCACCGCAACGATAATATATAGTTTATGAACTATTTGCTTTTGGATTCTCATCGCATCGTGCTTGTGGTAGAGTGACCAACTTCAGGTTGTCATATCTCTCCTTTAAGTCATTCCACAAGATAGGTGGATCTTTGACTGTGATATATTCAATTTTCAAACCTTCATCAAGGTGATGGCGCAAGAAAATCAAGGCCTTAGCACAGTTTCAAACCTTCATCAAGGTGATGGCGCAAGAAAATCAAGGCCTTAGCACAGTTTCAAACCTTCATCAAGGTGATGGTGCAAGAAAATTAAGGCCTTAGCATAGTCTTGGGTGGATGCATTATTTCTGTCTTTAATGGCGTCTCCAAGACCCATAGCATCCAAATGGATTTCAGCATCCAACACCCATGTCATATAGTTCTTGCCCGAAATTTCAAGGGCAACGAACATTCTTTTCATAATGTCAGACATAAAACAAAATTACATCAAGAGCGTGTCCCTACTTACGGGCTTTATTACAATTATCACATTCACTTCAGGGAATGGATCATAATCATCTGTATGTGCTATATACAATCTCATGTCAAATATTACTTTCATAAAGTGAAAGATTATTTTGAGAATCTTTATTATTCTCATTATCACAATGATGACGATTATAATTCCGTCTATTGCCACGTCCACATCCATTGATACCTTCATGGTAATAATTTTGTCTTCCTTCAGACTTATCACATATTGCTACCACATTCTCTAAAGGGAATGGAGCAAATTCAATGGGACGGATTTTCAATTCTTTGCCCACAATCATACATGAATTTAATCACGGCAATACATAGAAATTTTACCACTTCACGTGTTTATAATTTCTTACATACTCCATTAGAGTTATAATCAAACTTTGTTGTCTATGTTTGTATATGAAATCAAATCGTAGAATTTCAAGGATTTGAAAGGGAAAAGTAAATTACTTACATTTAAGTTATACCAATAAATATTGTGATATCAAATATACCTCTTGAGTTTCTATCCCGTTGCATTATTTTATGATGATACCATCTCTTCTATTTTTCCGTATAGAAATTCTCATATGGAGCAGTGGCAATCGTTATTACACTCTTTTGCTTGGAAATTCACCTTCAAAAAGAAAACAAAAGTAAACAACGAGAAAGAAAAAAAAAATGAAGAATTTCAGAAACCAAAATATCACAAATCTCGTTTCACTCGAATAGAAAAACCCAAACGACGGAACACGAATTAGAGTGGGTGAATCTGATTGCAACTCGAGATTCTGAGAGCGATAATTGCTGAATATTAAATTCAGTTTGTTAGAGACTCGTGCTGATAACGTGTTATGAAATAATATAAGAACAAGAACAATATAGAGAGAAGTAGAGAGAGGAGTATTCTTATTGATACTTTGGGATGGTTTACAATGGAATAGAACCCCTTTATTTATAGGGAGGTGATGACTTAGCCACCAAGTAGTAAACCCTAGGATCTCTAAATATAGACATTCACCTTAAATAGGATTCTATTTATAAGAAATAATCGAGCTTATGATTGTAAAGAACGCGGAGCCATAGTCAAACGATCCAAACCAGGTTGAGAGCGCCGAAGCTTATCCACCTGAAGCACTCACTTCAACTCCTGTCCTGCAGTGAAAGCTGTAGCCGGAAGCTTCACTGTGGAGGCTGGCAGTCAGATGGAGCTGATTAGATCCATAAGTTATTATTTTCACATTCTCGTTTTACCTATGATGACTCTCCCTTGTAGTTAAATGGAGCAGTATTGTTGGCATGTTATACACTTCTTTAATTTATGACTGAACGATCCGAATTATAAGTATTCCTTATATATATTCTTACGTGGTGTCTAGTCAAATTAACACGAGAAAGATTTAAGAATAACAATATATTTGATGGATAGTGGCGTAAAATCAATAATAAAACATCATTTTCTTTAATCAAAGTAAAAAAGTTGAAATATGTGTCTTCATTCTCAACATAAAGACCAAAATTAAAGAACGTGAATTTTCCCTTGCATGCAAAAGAACAAAGCAGAATCTTGATTTACATCTGTAGAAGGACACGTGCATGCAAATATTTAGAGCTAATTAATGACAAGACTAACCTGCTATTGCTAGAAAAATGGTGGAGAAAGAGAGAGCAGAGAGATTCAGTCTAATTTTCCCTGTGTGGGGAACGAGAGATTTAATTAAGCTTAGGGAGATGATTAATTAGAGAGATTTAGAGGATTATAATCATCATTATATTATGTGATGAATCTTTATATATGCAGCAGAACCCCCTAAAGTGAGATCTTCGCCCGGATATTCCCCTACTTTTACGTGGCCGGTCAATATGCGATCCTATTTTTACATGTTATATATCTAGTAAGAGTTCAACTTCTGACCATTTTTTAAAAAAATAATTATGCTATTAAATTAACTAAAATAGTAATTATAGCACCCTTCCTAAAAGGTGGTTATAATACTAGGTGCTCGGTTTTATTTGTTTGTTTGTTTGTTAATGGTAATATTTTACATTTATTAATAAGAAAAAAAGTAACTCTATTTTAAAAAAATTAAGATGAGTAATAAGTTAAGTTACATGCTTATATAACAAGTGAAAGTATATTATTGTTAATCTTATATTGATCATTCCTTACACTGCCACAGTGTCGTTGGAAATACGAGTAACAATTAAACTTATTTATGATTTTAAAGATATGTGATGAGAACTTGTCTAGATTGTTTAACTCGAAAATACGAGTAACAATTAAACTTGTTTATGATTTTAAAGATATGTGATTTAGTTCAATACTAATTAATAACCAAGAAACCTAACGTAGAAGTGAAGGAAGTAAATAAAATCAAACCACTGTGCAAGCCAGTCTCAACCTCGAGCTAAGGTGGCCTCAATATTGGTCAAAAAATAAAGTAAGAACAAAAATCTTAAAGGACAATTCTGATGAAATATGAGTAAGAAAGTAAGAGAGGATATTCTTTGTCAATGATTGATAATGTTTACAAATAATTGGGTCCTCTTTATATAATAAGAGAACGCTAAATAAGGTACATTTTTATTTACAGTAAGGAATCTATTGGGACAGTCGTCTAACCGCATAGTACGGATTCGTACTAACTCATACAAATCTGTTCCTGAATTTACGCCATGATCTTGGGGACATGGTGAGAATCTTGCTCTTTCTATTACAAAGCCACCACGACATTATCTCGAGGTCGGTCATGTCCGGCCTCGACATTCATTGATCACTTTGATCTTCGAACTTCGAACTCTGTCATCGGCCTTGAACCTAGTGTACTTCACACTTATTCTTGAAGTGGTTCCTCGAGCCCGCTAAATCGAACATACTTGATTTTGATCTTAAACAGGTAGTCCACACGTTTCTTAGAATAAGATGATAAAAATGATTTGAGCCTCGGTTTTATGGAGTCTCCGATGACGACGTCATCCCCGTGGAGTAAGTGCTCGAGGTGATCGAAACATCTCGTCGGTTCTCTTTCCCAAAATATTAAATGCGTGCCAATAATTATCGGCCACAAGAGCCTCCGAACCGTCGCCGCCTATCTATAAATACGGGGCTCATTTTTTGAATTAATAACTTTACTTTTTCCTTGCAATCTATCCGATCCCTTCTTCTCTTCATCTCTTTCTCTCATCACTTGCTTCTACCATCCTTTTAGTATCAAAAAATTCCAAGCTCTGCCACCTTCCGCATCTCTTAACTTAAATTATTGTGACAATTTGTGAAAAAATTATGAAGTTGGTAAATTGAGGTCTTCCACGATAATCAATTTTCAACAAGTTGTTCATCAATTTTGATAAACTCATTCCAACTCTTAAGTTTTAATATTATGGTTTTATTTGTTTATTTATTTTATATTACTTGATTAACTAAGATGGATTCCTTAAAAAACTTTTCGTAAAAATAAGGAGAAATTAAAGAGTGGTGAATCTAATGGTCAATCTGTACCTCCTCCATTATCCCCGGCTCCCCGAACCAAGCCCCATATATGTATTACACCTGCTATTTTTTATAGCAATAATACTTTATTATAATTTACTAAGAGTCAATATTACCATAATATTGCAACTGGTGAACAGTTAGACCATGAATTCATGAATGGTCTTTATTCTGATTCAATTATTGATGAAAATAATGATGAGGAAATAGATTTTGTTGAAACTCATTCGGATGATGATACGCCTACTATTCTTGCTCCTGATGTTACCCCAAGTAGTGATAACCCTGCTAATCCAAATGATGCCCCATCTGATACTCCTGTTACTACCCCTACTTTTTCTAAACAACATACCAAGCAGACAGAAACATCTCTTGTTTGGCCATTTTTTACACAAGTAATTCCAGAAAATAAGGCTAAGTGTAAAACTTGTGGCATGGAGTTAGGAGGAGGAGGGGGCGGGAACTTTGGCTAGACACATATTGAAATACCCTCAAGATAGAGTCAAATATTTTTGTCTGAAAGATTTGGCCGAGGGGAAAATTTTGCCTAGGCGTAGGTCAGTTGTTGATAAAGAGCCAACTTCTAAGCGACCCACAACAAGGTTTCAAAATAAGGAGGCTCTTGAGTTTGCGCTTAAGAACAGTCAAACTAAGTCAAGGAGAATGCAATTAGTGAAAAATGGCAAAATTGTAAATGAGAAGATAGTGCTTGTTGTGAATGTGGATGAGGAAGAAGCCGAGGAACCTAGTTCCTTAACTAGGAAGTTATCACAAAATCATGGTCTCCCCAAGCTAAAAGGGGGATCTTCTAGGCCTGACTAAGATTGATGATGTTGTTGCTAGTGAAAATGTGCTGGAAGAATTGGGTGAAAAATCTGTGAAGTCTGATAAAAGGGAAAAGAGTGTTCCCAAGTCTGTTAAGAGAAAAACTTATATTGATAAGGAACTTGGTTCCTCAAAGAAGGCCAGAGTTGGTGATCTAGGAAGTGCTGGGAAAGAGAGATTGAGAAGTCAAAAGGTTCCTTGGGGTCACACATTTGCCCCTGATGTCTTGGAGGAGGCTGGTATGAGACAATTGGTTGAGATCTATGAGTTCCAACAAAGGACACACTTGTTCACAAGTAATGTTGCTAGGGTGTACGAAAAGGAAGATCAAAGTTTCTATACCGACTTCTTAAAGGTTGAGGATGATCACATTTGTGTCTTGGTGAATGGAGTTGATATGGTAACTTACTCTACCTAGTTGGGGTCTATTCTTGGTGTGCCTGCTGAAGGGTTGTGTAGTGTTTAGGGAGCTTGTACTCAAAACTACAGAAACGCAATCTTGAAGAGCAGTTCAGCAAGGGGAAGGGGTTCAGACGAAGGCCCTCCTTCCTGTATACCAAGTGCTATTTGAGATGATGAACAAAGTATTGCTGCCTCAAGTTGAGAGAAGATCTATCACTTCTCGTGCAGACATGTTCCTCATGGAAGCACTGGACAACTTCACTACCATCAATCTGCCTGGATCATGATAGAGAACATGAATAAAGTGGCAAACTTTAAAGATGGTAATCATGGGTTGTCGTATGTTTCCTTATCACCAAGGTCTTTGAGCACTTCAAGGTTCCTCTCGAACCAGCTAAAGTGGGCACCAAGAAGTAAACTTTTTCAAAAGCCACTCTTGAAGAATGTAAGTGTATAGAGAAAGTTGGAGTGGTTGGAAGTACTTATATCATATCTCTGTTGATAAATGCTCAAAATAGTTCTACTATTGAGATAGGCAGTTGAAATCAAGGAATGCTATCCTTGAGACTCAGTTAAGTCAGCTACAAGAGGCACCTGGTTCCAGTAGCTCTTAAAGAGAAAAGGTTGATCACCTAACAAAGGAGAGCGCTGAGCTCAGGAAACAAGTGGAGGGCCTGAAAGAGAGACTGCTCAATGAGAAAATATAAGCAAATGCTCGAATGGATTTAGTCCTCCAAACCTTTGCCTCTGCCTCCAAGGCTTCTCCTTCCAGTACTCCATAAATATTTTCCCCTCAGTGTCAAGTCTATAATCTAGTTTGTGGTCAAGTCCCTCAGTGTCGGTTCTTATGATGATAACTAGTGGAATATTTTTTATTGTTCTAAATTGTGGATATGGTCGTAACATTGTCTCCTGCTGTAAAATCCAAATTATGTTAATGCAAGGTTTTTCTTTTTTGTTGTTTATACCTTGCTTTTATGCTCTGTTTTAGTTATGATTATGTGCACATAGGTGGCATGAGTTAACTTAAAGCTACACTTCCTTATTGCTTCTTATTGATCTTTTTTATGATTCCAAAGGGGGGAAGAATAATTGCATCATTAAGGGTGAATGCAAAGATTCAGGAAAAAACTAAAGGTTGTTCTTCTGGTTTACTGTTTGGTTCTGTCTGGCTCTTTATGGGGTTTTCAATTATGAGTTTGTCCCAATCAAAAACGGGGAAATCTTGGTTATAAGTACTTTATTTTATGTGTGATAAGCTAACAAACTTACTATCAAAAACCATATAAGGAATATGTTACACATTCTCAAGACCTTAAGATCACAAGGTTCCAGTTTGTGATATGGCTCAACTCTTCACAGTTGAAGGAACGGCTGCGAGAACATGCCACTACCAGCTCCCGAGGTTACTGTACAAAGTCAACTCTTTAGCTGGAAAAGTATTTGCCTGCATACGCTATGGTACAGGAACATTGCAGCAGTCAACTTTCTGTTGAAGGCTTTTTATCTACCTTGCTTACATCATTGTAAGTGATGTCACACAGGTATTATTAACATCAAGGAAGGTAAAACACATTTACTTGAACACTTAGATATTTTCACTCATGTTCTCTCACGTGATCATCCAGCAAACAATTCTCAAGTGCATCAAGAACAAAGAACAAAACAACTAAGGACCATTTCCCACATCAAGTTATTGTATGTACTTAGTTGAGTTGTAACATTGTAATAGTTCTTCAAGTGTATTTCCTTTTTAGCTTGTTTAGAAGCATTCCGTAGGAATCCTTTGTAAATCTTAAACCCTTGTGTTTGGGTCTTGGCGAGAGTTTGTCGAATTGTAAAGTTTTTGTAATAGAGTTATTACAAAGTGACTTGTAATAGAGTATTAAAAGTTAGTAAGGGATTAAGGGGTTAATTCCTATATTGCATAAGTTGTAATCTAAAAGTTGCTCCGTAGCAAAATTAAAATCCTACAATTATGAGTTTAAGTTATCCCTCCACAGTATTGTTTATCTTCAATGGAATAGTTATAAGTGCTTGTCTGCATTTGCTATTTGGATCAACGAAGAAATAGCTTGATTTCTCTTCAGTTGGCATGTTAAATAATTCTTTGTAAACACCTATTGTCCCCTCCAATGATGTTTCAGAATTCCACGGTTGATCACCTGTAACTTTTACACAATCTACTTTTAAAAAATATGTTTTCTTCTCAATGTTGTAATGAGACATTTGATTATTTTTGTATTTTAACCTCTTATAGAGAGTAAACTGCCTATTTTTTGCAGGTTATTAATATTATCTTTTTTATAAACGGTTACTTATATCAATATCGTAAGCGGCCTGATAATGTCGAAATGGAAAGAATTACAAGAAAATACACGTGACTTCACACTATAATAAAAAATGGCTCATGTTTTTAAATTTTACCCGGCTTAACTTACATTGTACATATTTTAGAAGCACTAGTAAATTCAAAATTTGTGTTCTTACAAGACAAAATACCTTAAACCACCCCTAAACTTGGCTCAGATTATTAGTATCCTTCCCGAACTATGACCAATCTTAATTACCCTCCTCAACTTGCCCTTTTGAGAGCCATTACCCCCCTAGACGCCGATATGGCAAAAAGTGTGAGTGCACTCAACTGCCTTATGGATTTTTCTGTCTATGTGACATTTTTTGAAAAATAAAATATTTTTTTATCCTTTCAAAAAAGATTAAAAAAATATTTTATTTTTCAAAAAAAGTCACATAAATAGAAAAATTTATGTGGCAGACAAGTGCACCCCCACTTTTTGCAACATCAGCGTCTAGGGGGACAATGATCCTCGAAAGGCCAAGTTGATGGGGTAATTAAGACCGGACATAATTCGGAGAGGACATTAATAATCTTCGTCAAATTTAGGGGTGATTTAAGGTATTTTTCCTTCTTACAATCATTGCTTTTCTAGAAGCTATGGAGTTAAATATGTGTTCTCACAACCATTGCTTTCAGTCTCTCTTCTTCTCGCATCTTCTATATATACTTCAAGAGCTGTGTATATTCTGCTTCTCCTCTTGTGTCACCTGCTTGCAATGTAAGAAAATTGAAGAGTAGAAGTTCGTCTTTGAATACCATTCAAAGTTTTGCTTTCGGAAATGGATTTTTTTGAATTTGTTAGTATTTTTGGATTGAGTGTTATTCCAATTGATTAAAAATATAAAAAGGAGTACAAAATTTAAATTTAAAGTGATTTGGAGTAAATTTGAGCAAGATTTGAGTTAAATATTAGAAAAGATGCAAGGAAGAAGACGAAGTCAGTTTTTTGTATGATTATGTATAATCTTGTATAATAGTGTATATGATTCTAGAAACACACCTTATACACTTTTATCAACCTTTATACAAGCATATGTAGACAAACTTATTCCACGATTTTCACTTGCAATTCTTGTTCAACCAGTCCAAATCTCCATTAAATGACTTCAAATTTTATATACAACCTCCTTATATTATTTCTAACAAGTCTGAATAATATTCACTCAAAATTTCTGACAAAATCAAATTCGAAATTTAAACTCATATATTTAAACTTGTTAAAAATTTGGATGAATTTGATTTGTTGAACTAATATTTGAGCCACAATTACTGATTCGGAAATTAATTTAAAAGCTTGAGGAATCTTTTTAAAAAATTAAATAGTAATATTGGGAATCTATTGGAATTGGATGTTGAATCTTAGCCTATTATTTTTGGGCTACTTGGTTGTAAATTGAAATATGGGCTATAAAATTGGAAAATAGGAAGCCAACTCAAAATGGAAACACAAAGAAGAGGGGAAAGAAAACCTGAAAATGCCCAAAATCTTGACTGGCTTTAATTATTTGCTGAACTATTGCAGATTGGCTTCCAGCTTTTCTGAAGTCTATAATTGGGCTGTTACCTCTTAATGGAACAATAGATTCTCCAGGTCTTTGATCAGATGGAAATAAGTAATTTTCAGGCAAAGATTTGACATTTTTGCACCAGCTTGACAAGTTTACTTTCCATATGGAAAGAGTTACTTTCTAATTTGCCAAAGTCTGTAATGTTATAATCACGGTACTGACAAAATTAATAAGACAATAGGCTTGTGTACTGTAAGGAATATTATCAGTTATAATGTTCTTTTATTCAGCGAACTCAACTTCAGGATGACGACTTGATTTGATTCTCATAATGTACTTAGAAGGGGAGCCTTTGGCGTAGCTTGTAAAGTTATTGCATGTGACTAGGAGGTCATGGGTTCGAGTCGTGGAAACAGCCTCTTGTAGAAATGCAGGTTAAAACCGCATATAATAGACCCTTGTGGTCCGACCTTCCCCCAATCCCGCGCATAGCAGGAGCTTATGCACCGGGCTGCCCTTTAACGATATATTATTTCTTCCGGTCCCAAATATTAGTTGTTTCGGGTGGCCACATTTCAATCTCAATCAGTCAATTTTTGCCATATATTTATGAGTGTCTATTTGATCTCTGTTTTCTAGCATTAAACTAATCCTTCTTAATCATGCATTTTCTTCTTTTGCTTTCTTATAAAGCCATATTAGCTTAAACATAAGCGTTTTTGCTGAGCAGAATGAAATGGAAAAACATCAATGAAAACTTAAAGAAGTCACATCAGTGAAAGTTTTTAAGATTTCTTCAACCATACAGTAAATTTAACAAAGTATCGTCACACAATAAGAGAGAACTTCAAGCTTACCGAGCCAAATTAGCAACAACTTTATACATAAAACAGTAGTCTGAACTCACAGCTTAAAATGAGGAAGAGCTGAAGTACATTCCCGTACGTTCTTCTGGTAATAGGCCATATAATCAAGATTCGAGACTGACTTGTATAGCGGAGGATCTTTCTCTGATAAGAGCTCTTTGATTGGTCCATATTGCTTTAACATACATTCAGAACTGGGGAAGAAGAAACATACTGCTGATACCCTTGGTCCAACAGGTCTAGCGAGCACTCTATGCTCCACACTCTTGAACTTGTCGTTGGTTATAAGCTGCAACGTACATTTTGAAATCAAATCTCTACGTAAAAAGCTACGAAATATTTGCAAACTGAAAAAAAGTTGCAGACGTGACAGAACTCTTAACGAATTACCTGCATAAGATCTCCAATGTTTATGACTAGAGCACCAGGAATAGGTGGCACGTCAACCCACTGATTTTGATAAAGAACCTGAAGGCCACCACTAGAATCCTGAACTACCATAGTTAAAAATGTCGAATCTGAGTGGTTGATTGTGCCTAAGGCCAGTTCTGGCTCGGGGCAAGGTGGATAGTAAAGACAAGTCAAGTATTCACTTTTTAGACAATTTATCTGTGCAAGATAGTCACTGCTTAGACCTAAGGCTTCTGAAAGTAACTCTGAGATGATTTTCCTGACCTTGATTATGTATTCCATGTATTCTGTCATTTCCTTTCTGCAAAAGCATTTAGATTACACATCGATATGATGGCCTAAATAGAAATATCGTGTTTTAGAAATAAACAAGATAACTAGAAAGTCTATTTGTGATAAAAGAAAATTGAAGCATATGATACTTAATAGCACCGAAAGAAAGAGCCTGACATTCATTCCGTCATGAATATTCATAACTTAACCTACTAAAAGAGGGGCATGCCTTGTTGCGGAGATTAGATAACACTTCCAATCATTCACCTCAATTGTGATACATTCACTTCTAGTTATATGATCAATGAGCTAATTTACAGGGCAAGGAGACAAGAGGGATTGCTCATATGGTCAGCACCCCCTACCTATAACCCTAGGGTCATGGGTTCGAGTCACCAAAAGAGCAATATCTCCAACAAAGGGGATCAAAGGAGAATCAAAAAGGGAGGAGAATAAAAAATAAAAAATAAAAAGGGCAAAGATAGCTCGGGTGTGTAAGACAGTATCATTTGGCCGTTTAGGCGTCCAATACAGTCAAAACTCTGGACCAAAGACACTTCAACTGAAAACCACTTAGGAATTAGGATATACCAACAACAACAACTCACTATAATCCACTAATGGGGTCTGGGGAGGATAGTGTGTACGCAGACCTTATCCATACCATGGGTAGAGAGGCTGTTTCCAAATAGACCCTCGGCATCCTTCCCACCAAGAACTTCGCACCTTAATCTTGGGGTGACTCGAACTCACAACCTATTAGTTGGAAGTGGATGTTGCTTATCGTTAGCAACCTATCTTGTCCAAGCAAGTGGGGTCGGTTATATATGAATCTTCACCAACCATGTTGCTCCATTTAAACTTATCTCAGACCAATATAACACAAAATTAAAATAAAAAGTACTAGAAGTTATCCATATTCTCTAATGGCATTTAAATCGCTGGCAGCTAATAAGAGACTCCTAGAAAACAGAGGGCCTAACGAGCATGTACTATTTGCAAACTTATTAGGTATGTCATATAAATGATCTATATCTTTTCAATTCTATTCAGGTCAATTCATTCCGATATTGATAAATTTGATTTTTAAAAAATATACCTGCAGATGAGAGGAATAGCTTCTGGATCCAATGTGTCATCAATGAAAGTACAAGCTAAGGCATCTCTCCAACTGGCCACATGAGTTTCTTGAAAAGATCCATTAATCGTAAAGACCCTAACTTTATGCCTATTATCAGAAGAATACAGATCCATTTTAGCTTCCTTAGGTTGTTCATGAAAATTTCTAGTGCTTTCAAGAATTGCATCCAAAATACTAACAGGAATCCCATGATTAACAATCTGAAAAAAGCCCCAATCTTGAGCTGCCTTTTTAATTTCCTCTACAATTTCCTTTCTCCCACCACTGCTACTTCCAATTCCTTGCAAATCTATGACAGGGATTTTCAGCTGAATGTGGCCATTCTTGCAAAGTGATGGGGTTTTGGTCAAATTATCTGATGATGGGTAAATGAAAAATCTTGGTATTTTTGTGATGCCAGAATCTACTAGCCCTTTTACACCAGCTTTTGTGGCTTCAAATTCCTCTACTTCTTTAGCCCAATCATAATCATAATCATAATCATAATCACTAGGGGGTGACATGATAAAAGCTGATTTATTTAGCAATATATGTGTTAAGGCTCAAGGTTCTGACTGTAGGAAAATGCAAGAACGAAGTTGACTCAAGAGAGCTTTTCACTTCAATTAATTATTACTCTACTAACTTAAAATTGATTCCAATGGACAGTTGTGTTTTGTTAAAATTATACATGTCCCATGTGGAAGGTTGACTTGCCATATATACACATATAAAAGCCAAATGGATACAATAAGCTTTCGTTACACGAGAGTTTTGGGAAAAAACCGAACCAGAAAAGTACATTGCATACAGTCTTATAATGTATTTCTACAAAAAACTCTTTTCACGGTTTGAACCCGTGGCCTTCTGATCACATGCCACAGCTTAAGTCAAGGCTCCGCTTCCATATACACACGCTAAAGAGAATAAGCAAAAGTAATATAAAGCACCTTTTTTTTTATAACAGGGATATTATTATATAAGTCACATAAAAGTAGAGTTCTTACAGTGATAATCACCCGATAGGGTATTTACTACTTGGCTATTACAGACCATGTTATGTAGGACATTTTTGTTTTCAAAAAGAGCAAGTCTATAGCAAACATCCTTGTTAAGTTTCTTGGTAATATAGGTTATGCCTTCCACGTCTCATTTTAGGACTTCATATACAAAAAGGGACGGGTAATATAGAATAGTAAGATCCTTGCGTTTGTCATCACTGAGTGACTCTCTAGCCATCTTGTACGCCATTTTGTTGGCCTCCCTGAAGGTATGGCTGATTGCGTGAACCTTCAGCTGTATCATTAGCGACCTGCACTCAAAAATGATATCATCAAGAAAAGACAACCCATTTTTAAGCAATTTATAGCATCTGTAGAGTCCATCTCTACTTCTATGTTTGATAGCCCTTGCATTCCGGCTACTTTGAGGCATACTTTCAAAGGCAGCAGCTCAGCATGAACAGGTGAAAAGCATGGGGAGATCCCCTTGAATCCAACTGTAATGACCCGACTCGTCGTCTTATGTGTTTACGTCACGTTTTCTCCCGTCTTATGCTTCTATATGTTTCATTATATGCGTTTGGTAAGTTTGAGTGGATTTGGATTGAGTTTGGTCGGAAATATGACAATTAATCTCTTTAAGGAATGTTGGTTTGGAAAAGTCAACTAAAAGTTGACTTGGAAGTTAGAGGGCTCGTATGTGATTTCTTACGATTCGGTTAGCCTCGGAGGATGATCTAAGGCTTAGGAGCCCAATCGGAAGTAATTTTGGAGGTTCGGTGTATAATTAGGCTTGAATTGGCGAAGTTAGCATTTTGGCGATATCCGGTTGATAGGTGAGATTTTGATCCGAGAGTCGGAATGGATTCTGAGACTTGCAATAGCTTCGTTAGGTGATTTTTGATGTGTGTGTAAATTTCAGTTGAATTGGAGGTGTTTAGGTCGGGTTTTTGATCGATGTGAGTTTCGGAAGAATTTGATAAACTTAGGCTTTGATTTGGTAAAACTCGATGATTTTGATGTTAACAATAGTGATTTGATGATTCAAGCAAGTTTGAGTAAGGTAACAAAATATGTATGTGCTTTTGGTTGAGGTCCCAGGAGCCTCGGAGTGAGTTCGGGTGGTTAAACAGAGAGTTTAGAGTTTGCTACATGCTTAAGATTTGCTGGTTCTGGAATTTCTGCATCTACGGAAAAGAGACCGCAGAAGTAGTTCCGCAGATGCGGTTTTAGAGGAGCCGAGCAATTTCGCAGAAGCGAATAAGGATTCGCAAAAGCGGTCACCAAAGAAGCGGTCCTGGGTATTTTGGGAAAAACTGCAGAAGCGGTGGATTGAGCGCAGAAGCGGGAGCCGCAGGTGCGGTATTTCAACCACAGAAGCGGAATCTGGCTGGGTTTAAGTGAACACTGTTTTCACGATTTTTGAAAGAGAAGAAACATTTTGGACTTCGAACTAAGGAGTGTTTTTTGGCGATTTTTTAAGAGGGTTTCGAGGGATATCATCAGGTATGGATTATTGGACTTAGATTATGATATTATTGTGTATTAACATGGGTTAACACTGAAAACCCAAGGAATTGAGGGTTAAAAGTGGAGGTTAGGGATTGAAACTTAAGAGAGTTTTTACTAGGGATTTGAGGGGACAGCTGGACTCCGATTCTTATGATTTTGATATGTATAGACTCATGGCAAATTAAGGATCGTATTGATGTAAAATTTTCTGGGTTTCAAGAAGTGGGTCCGGGGATCGGGTTTTGCCAACTTCGTAATTTTTTATATTTTTTCAAGTCTTTTCGATTGGGTTATATTCCCTTAGCCTATTGGAATGTATTCGTTGTGGTTTTGGACAGATCGACTCGTGAGGAGGTCGATTCGAGAGGAAAGGGCATTGTGTGCTTGTCTTTGGCCGGCTAGAGATGAGTAATAGATGTAAATGCTGCTCCGAGGGTTTGAAACCCCGGACTTTCACATCGTAACGCTATATTGAGGCATGACACGCATTCTACGATGAGTGTGGAGGTCGTTTACTGTTGGGGATAGAGACTTGGTCCATCCCGAGTGTTAATTTCTATTATATTGGCGATTGAGACGCATACTTTATCACTGTGAATTGGGCTTATTGCTGTGTTTGGGGCCTTGTGCTGACCTGTATATTCCTTAGGGGATCCTTATGTGTTTTTCGCACTTGTGTGCATAACATATACTCTCAGTCATGTTTTCAACTGTAAAAAAATAATATAATAACTGTATTTTATACATGAATATTTAATGAAAATGGATATGAGGGCTAAGATCCTTATAGTATGTCATGCCCGATTGTTTATGAACTTATTGACTGAGATGGGTCGAAGACCCGATAGTGAGGATGTTTCCTTTGATATGGATCGGGTTGCACGCCAAACGAATATGTATTAATATTGAGGTCGAGAGGTTGTTTGATGCCACAATATGGTTGATTTTGTGCTTGAGCTGTAGGAGCCCCTCCGGAGTCTGTATACACCCCCAGTGAGCGCCGTCGACGTTAAATAAGTGGAGCGGGCTGCACACCGCAGTGGGTATTAGAGTGTACTGTTACATGTGTTGCATTTTTCATGCATTATTCTTGGTTACTATTCTCACCGATATGGATCTAAACTGCTAGATATAGCTTACCTTGTGCATTTTATGCGTTTTCTTACTTTCAGACTGTATTTATGTGTATTACTCACTGGGTTGGAGTACTCACTTTACTCCCTGCACCTTGCGTGGAGATCCAGGTTCTTTCCAGGTTGAGTAGATCAGGTCTGGTCAAGTAGAGACATTTCAGGGAATTTTGAGGTAGCTGCACGGCATTCGCATCCGTTGATTTCCCTTCTATCCCTATCTTTACATTCTGTACTTTCAACTTTTAGACGGATTTGTATTAGGATGAAAACACTGTATTAGAAGCTCATGATGGTGACACCGGATCTTTGGTTTGGGATTGAACTGTATTTTGTTAGATTTTCCGCACTATTATCAGTATTTTTGGTCATTGACTTAAATACATTTATCTTCATTTGTTTTATAAATGGGGTTATTATTATAAATGGTCGGGCTTGCCTAGTAGTGTGTTGGGTCTCATTATGACCGGGTTGGGGTCGTGATAAGTTGGTATCAGAGCCTAGGTCACTTGGTCTCGTGAGTCATGAGCCGGTTTGGTAGAGTCTCGCGGATTGATACGGAGAAGTTTGTACTTATCCTTGGAAGGTTGTAGAACCTTTAGGAAACTTCATATTCTTGGAATTTTTATCTTGCGACTTTGTTGATCCGAGAACTAAATTTTGTTATCATATTCTCTCGCAGATGGCAAGAACCCGTGCTACCGGACGTGGTGGACGACCACCAGTACCACCTATTGAGGCCACCAGAGGCCGTGGACGCGGTCGTGGTCGTGGTTGAGGCATAGCCGAGGGGGCAGCACCTATTGACCCACCAGTTTCCCCGGCTTAGGATCAGGCTCTAGCTGAAGAGACTCAAGCAGCTCCTGTTCAGGCACCTGCTGTGCCTATTGTGATTTCGGGTCTTCAGAAGGCCCTAGCTCAGATTCTATCAGTTTGCACTGGCCTGGCTCAGGAAGTCTTAGCCACTATTGCAGCAGCTACTTCGCAAACATATGAAGGGAATCAGACCCATATTGCTCGCACGCCTGAGCAGGTAATGCAGGGTTTGCAGACACCAAAGGGCACCATTACTTCAGCAGGTTGCCCCAGTTCACCCGGTTTCACCGGTTCAGGATGATGTGGTTCCAGCTATGCCAGATGATTAGCAACGTCATCTTGAGAAGTTCAGTAGGCTCTCACCTCCTACTTTCAGTGGTGTTCCGGGCGAGGATGCCCAGGGTTTTCTCGACAAGTGTCAGTGTATGCTTCAGATCGTAGGGATCTTTGAGTCGAGCGGGGTATCATTTACTACCTTTCAGTTCTCAGGAGCAGTCTTTACTTGGTGGGAGGCATATGAGTAGCGATAGGTGCAGCGCCTTTGTCATGGCAAGAGTTCTCCACTCTCTTCCTGGGGAAGTGGGTACCACAGTTTCAGAGGGAGGAATAATGGAGACAATTTGAGTGGCTTCGTCAGGGAGATATGGATGTGTCACAATATGAGGTGAGATTTTCGTAGTTGGCTCATTATGCTCCATGGATGGTCCCGACTGATTGGGAGAGGACTAGGCGGTTTGTGGACAGACTTATCTATCCCGTTTGTATTCTGATGACCCGAGCAAGGATTTTGAGTCATACCTTTAAGGATGCAGTGGACATTGTTTGTGATATTGAGACGGCTCGCCATCAGGAGAGAGAGGAGAGGGAGGCCAAGAGGTCTCGAGGATCGGGTAGCTTCAGTGGTGCTCTGTCTACGGGCCAGTTTCAGCAGAGCAGAGGTTGTTCTTTCAGGCCTCATCAGTTGGCTCATCCCGAGTATCGTGCGGCATCCTCGGGCTGTGGTCATCGGGGGTTCCAGCAGGGCCAGTCTTCACTTAGTTCTCTCCCAACTCAGAGCTCATCATATTCCCTTTCAGCTCAGGGTTCTTATGCGCAGAGCGCATCAGCTAGTCATTCTGGTGCAAGGGATTCCCTTCAGTCCCCTTCTCCGGCACCTGGTATCTGCTACGAGTGTGGCAAGTTTGGCCATATGAGGAGGCAGTGTCCTCGACGTCGTGGTAGTCAGTCTTATCAAAGGGATCAACCCTCGTCTTCTGCTCCGGTTTCATCAGCACCAGCCTAATTAGAGAGGGGTGGAGGCCAGGCAGCTAGGGTCACCCTAGGGGCGGAGGCCGATCAGGTGGCGGCAGCCAGGATAGGTTTTATGCTATCCCAGGCAGGACAGATGCCCTTGCATCTGATGATGTTATCACAGGTATTATTTCAGTCTGCAACAGAGATGCCTCTATTTTATTTGATTCCGGTTCTATCTATTCTTATGTGCCATCATATTTTGCTCATCATTTGGGTACAACCCAAGGGTGTCTTGCTTTACCTGTGAACGTATCTACCCCGGTGTGCGATACTATTGTTGTGGACCATATATATCGGTCCTGTCTTGTTGCTATTGGGGATCTAAAGATCCGAGTTCATTTGTTGCTTTTGATCATGGTAGACTTTAATGTTATTTTGGGCATAGCTAGTTATCTCTGTGTCATGCTATTCTAGACTGTTATGCAAAGACAGTCACCTTGGCTATTCCGGGTGTTCCGAGGATCGAGTGGCGTGGTATGACTCATTATGTCCCTAGTAGGGTTATATCTTTCTTGAAAGCCCAGCGTATGGTTGGGAAGGGTTGTCTATCATATTTGGCCTTCGTGCATGGTGTTGGAGCTGAAGCTCCCAGTATTGATTCTGTTCGCGTTGTGAGGGATTTCCTAATGTATTTCCTGCAGACATGCCGAATATGCCCCCGTACAGGGACATCAATTTTTGTATTGACCTGGTGCCGGGCACCAAGCCCATTTCAACTCCGTCGTATCATATGGCACCAACAGAGTTAAAAGAATTGAAAGATCAGCTTTAGGAACTCTAAGAAAAGGGGTTTATTTGGCCGAGTGTGTCATAATGGGGTGCACCTATATTATTTGTGAAGAATAAGGATGGCACAATGAGAATGTGCATTGACTATAGGCAGTTGAACAAATTAACAGTGAAGAACAAGTATCCCCTGCCTCGCATCGATGATTTATTCGACCATCTTCTGGGAGCGAGGGTGTTTTCTAAGATTGATCTCCGTTCGGGTTATCACCAATTGAAGATCAAGGATTCAAACATTCTTAAGACGACTTTCAGGACTAGATATGGTCACTATGAGTTTCCAGTTATGCCTTTCGGGCTGACCAATGCCCAAGCAGCGTTCATGCATCTGATGAACAGTGTATTCCGGTCGTACCTAGATTCATTTGTTATTGTATTCATTGATGATATTTTGGTATACTCGCATAGTCAGGAGGAGCACGCAGAGTATTTGCGAGTGGTATTGCAGAGGTTGAGGAAGGAGAAGTTGTATGCCAAGTTCTCCAAGTGGAGCTTTGGCTTAGTTACATGGCCTTCTTGGGTCATATGGTGTCCACTAATGGTATGTAGGTAGATCCAAAGAAGATTGAGGCGGTTCAGAGTTAGCCTAGACCGTCCTCGACCATAGAGATTTGTAGTTTCCTCGGTTTGGCGGGCTATTATCACTGGTTCGTTCAGGGTTTCTCATCTATTGCCTCATCCTTGTCCAAGTTGACGTAGAGGGGTGCTCTGTTTGTACGGTCGGACGAGTGCGAGGAGAGCTTTAAGAAGCTCAAGATAGCCTTGACTACAGCAGTAGAATTGGTCTTCCCATCAGCTTCAGGTTCTTACACCATTTATTGTGATGTTTCGAAGTCGGGATTGACTGTATATTGATGCAAAAGGGTAGAGTGATTGGTTATGCTTCTTGTCAATTGAAGCCCTATGAGAAGAACTACCCTATTCATGACTTAGAGTTGGTTGTTATTGTTCATGTTTTGAAGATTTGGAGGCACTATTTATATGGAGTATCTTGTGAGGTATTCAGCAATCATCACAGTCTTCAGGATTTATTCAAGCGAAAAGATCTTAATTTGAGGCAGCGGAGGTGGCTTGAGTTACTTAAGGACTATGATATTACCATTTTGTATCATTCGGGAAAGGCCAATGTAGTGGCCGATGCTTTGAGCCGAAAGGCAGTTAGTATGGGGAGTTTGGCTTATATCTTAGTTGGGGAGAGGCCCTTTGCAGTTGAGATTCAAGCTTTAGCCAATTGGTTGGTGAGACTAGACATTTCAAAGCCCAGTTAGGTATTGTCTTGCGTGGTTTCTCGGTCTTCCTTGTATGATCGCATCAGAGAGCGCCAGTATGATGATCCTCATTTGCTTGTCCTTAGGGACAGAGTTCATCACGGAGATGCTAGAGATGTGACTATTGGTGATAATGGTGTGTTGAGGATGCAGGGTTGTATTTGTATGCCCAATGTGATGGGCTTAGAGATTTGATTTTTGAGGAGGCCCACAGTTCGATGTATTCCATCCATCCGGGTGTCGCGAAGATGTATCAGGATCTGAGACAGCACTATTGTGGAGGAGAATAAAGAAGGATATTGTAAGTTATTTAGCTCAGTGTCTTGATTGTCAGCAGGTGAAATATGAGCATCAGAGACCGGGCAGTCTACTTCAACGGATAGATATCCCCGAGTGAAAGTGGGAAAGAGTCACTATGGACTTTGTGAGTGGCCTTCCTCGGATCTCGAAGAAGTTTGATTCGATCTGGGTGATTATGGATCGGCTGACCAAGTACATATTCTTCGGAGCGGCTGGCAGGGATCTTTATTCGGGAGATTGTTCGGTTGCATAGAGTTCCAGTTTCTATTATCTCGGATAGAGGTACTCAGTTTACTTCCTAGTTCTGGAGGACTTTTTGGTGAGAGTTGGGTACGCATGTAGAGTTGAGCACATCGTTTCATCCTCAGACGGATGGACAATCCGAGGTACCATTGAGACATTAGAGGATATGTTGCGTGCTTATGTGATTGATTTTGGAGGTTCCTGGGATGAGTTTCTACCTCTTACAGAGTTTTCCTACAACAACAGTTATCACACTTACATTCAGATAGCACCGTCTGAGGCCTTATATGGGAGATGTTGTAGATCTTCGGTCGGGTTGTTTGATCCAGGCGAGGCTAGGTTGCTGGGTACAGATTTTGTGCAGGATACCTTTGAGAAAGTGAAGGTGATTCAGGAGAGACTTCGCATAGCTCAATCATGTCAGAAGAGTTATGCGGACCAGAAGATCCGAGATGTGTCTTATATGAAGGGTGAGAAGGTTTTACTGAAGGTTTCGCCATGAAGGGTGTTATGAGGTTTGGGAATAAAGGGAAGCTGAGTCCATGGTTCATCGGACCTTTTGAGGTGCTTAGGAGGATTGAAGAGGTGGCTTATAAGCTTGCCTTGCCATCCAGCTTATCGAGTGTGCATCCGGTGTTTCATGTGTCTATGCTCCGGAAGTATGTTAGAGACCTGTCTCATGTCTTGGACTTCAACACAGTTCAGTTGGATGATTATTTGACATAAGATGTAGAGCCAGTGTCTATTTTGGGTTGTCAGGTTCGAAAATTAAGATCGAAGGATATAGCTTGGTGAAGGTACCGCGGAGATATCGGCCCGTGGAGGAGGCCACTTGGGAGACCAAGCAGGAGATGTGAAGCAGATACCCTCACCTATTTGAGATTTCAGGTATGTTTCTTGACCCACTCGAGGACTAGCGTTTATTTTAGTTGGGGAAGATGTGATGACCCGACTCGTCTTCTCATGTGTTTCCGTCTCATTTTTCCCCCATCTTATGCTTCTATATGTTTCATTATACACATTTGGTGAGTTTGAGTGGATTTGGATTGAGTTTGGTAGGAAATGGGACAATTAGTCTCTTTAAGGAATATTTGGTTTGGAAAAGTCAACTGGAAGTTCACTTGGGAGTTACAGGGCTTGGATGTGATTTCTGACGATTCGCTTAGCCTCGTGGGATGAATTAAGGCTTAGGAGCACAGTCAGAAGTAATTTTGGAGGTTCGGTGTAGAATTACGCTTGAATTGACGAAGTTAGCATTTTGACAATATCCAATTGATAGGTGAGATTTTGATCCGAGGGCCAGAATGGAATTCTCAGAGTTGCAGTAGCTTCGCTAGGTGATTTTTTATGTGTGTGCAAAATTTCAGTTGAATCGGAGCTGTTTAGGTCGGGTTTTTGATCGAATGTGAATTTCAGAAGAATTTGATAAACTTAGGCTTTGATTTCGTAAAATTCGATGATTTTGATGTTGACAATAGTGATTTGATGATTCAAACAAGTTTGAATAAGGTAATAGAATATGTACGTGCTTTTGGTTGAGGTCCCGGGGGCCTCGGGTTGAGTTAGGATGGTTAAACGAGAGTTTGGAGTTTGTTGCATGCTTAATATTTGTTGGTTCTGGTATTTCCACATCTGAGGAAAAGGGACCGCAGAAACGTTTCCGCAGATGCGGTTTTAGAGGAGCTGGGTAATTTCCGGAGAAGCGGATAAGGATCCGCAAAAGCAGTCACCACAAAAGCGGTCTTGGACTGCAGAAGCGGTCCTGGGTATTTTGAGAAAAACCGCAAACGCGGTGGATTGAGCGCAGAAGCAGGATCCGCAGGTGCGGCATTTTAACCGCAGAAGCGGGATCCGTATGGGTTTAAGTGAACAGTGTTTTCCCGATTTTTGAAAGAGAAGAAACATTTTGGAATTCGAACTAAGGAGATTTTTGGCGATTTTTGAAGAGGGTTTTGATGGCTATCATTGGGTATGGATTCTTGGACTTAGATTATGATATTATTATGTATAAACATGGGTTAACAATGAAAACCCAAGGAATTGAGGGTTAAAAATGGAGGTTAGGGCTTGAAACTTAAGAGAGTTTTAACTAGGGATTTGAGGGGTCAAGTGGACTCCGATTCTTGTGAATTTGATATGTTCAGACTCGTGGCGAGTTAATGATCATACTAATGTAAAACTTTCTGAATTTTAAGAAGTGGACCCGGGGCTCGGGTTTTGCCAACGGTATGATTTTTGATGTTCTTTCGAGTCTTTTCGATTGGGTTATATTCTCTTAGCCTATTGTAATGTATTCATTGTGGTTTTGGCCAGATTCAACGCGTGAGGAGGTCGATTCGAGAGGAAATGGCATTGCGAGCTAGTTGTTGACTGGCACGAGGAGAGTAATAGATATTAATGCTGCTCTAAGGGTTTGAAAACCCTCTCTTTCACATCATAACGCTATAGTAAGGCGTGACATGCATTCCACGATGAGTGTGGGGTCATTTACTATTGGGGATTGAGACTTGATCCATCCCGAGTGTTAATTTCTACTATATTCACGATTGAGACGCATACTTTATCATTGTGAATTGGGCTTATTTCCCTGTTTGGGGCCTTGTGCCGATCTGTATAATCATTAGGGGATCCTTCTGTATTTTCCTCACTTGTGTGCATAACATATACTCTCAGTCTTGTTTTCAACTGTAAAAAAATAATAATAACTATGTTTTATACATGAATAATAAATGGAAAAGGATATGAGGGTTGAGATCCCTATAGTATGTAATGCCCTATTGGCTGTAAACTTATTTGACTGATATGGGTCGAGGACCCGATAGTAAGGATGTTTCCTTTGATATGGATCGGGTTGCATGCCGAAACAAAGATATATTGATATTGAGGCCGAGAGCCTGTTTGATGCCACGATATGGCTGATTTTGTGCTTGAGCTGTAAGAGCCCCTCTGGATTCTGTATACACCCTCAATGAGCGTCGTCAATGTTAAACAAGTGGAGCGAGCTGCACGCCGCAGCGGATAATAGAGTGTATCGCTATATGTGTTGCATATTTTCATACATTTTTTCTTGACTGTACCACTTATTGGTTACTGTTTTCACTTATATGGATCTAAACTGCTAGATATAGCTTACCTTGTGCATTTTTTGCGTTTTTTTACTTTCAGACTGTAATTATGTTTATTATTCACTGGGTTAGAGTACTCACTTTATTCTCTGCGCCTTGCGTGCAGATCCAGGTTCTTTCCAGGTTGAGTAGATCAGTTCTGGTCAATCAGAGATATTTCAGGGAGTTTCGAGGTAGTTGTACGGCGTTCGCAGCCGTTGATTCTCCCTTCTATCCCTATCTTTACATTCTGTATTTTCAACTTTAGTCGAATTTATATTAGGATGAAAACACTATATTAGAGGCTCGTGATCGTGACATCGGATCCTTGGTTTGGGATTGTAAACTATATTTTGTTGGATTTTCTGCATTGTTATCAGTATTTTGGTCATTGACTTAAATAACATTTATCTTCATCTGTTTTATAAATGGGGTTATTGTTATAAATGGTCGGACTTGTCTAGTACTGTGCTAGGTGCCATCATAACCGGGGGGTCGTGACATCTCTACTTCTATGTTTGATAGCCCTTGCATTCCGACTACTTTGAGGCCTACTTTCAAAGCCATTAGCTCAGCATGAACCGTTGAAAAGCATGGAGAGATCCCCTGGAATCCAACTTTCCAGTGCCCTTTATCATCTCTAACTGATAGCACCATCAATACCACATTGAGAGTTTTTTTTTTGAATAAAATAGCCATCTGTATTAAGCTTCAGAGAATTTTCAAGTGGCTTATTCCAGACAACATTAATGTTAATAGGTTTATGAATAACTTTTTCATTGTTGGTTAGTAGCTTATACTGCACTGCGTGATTTACAGTATACTTGAGGATAGGTTTATTGGATGTGTTATTAAAGAGTTTATTATTTCTAGTTATCCAAATGTACCACATAACAAAGGGGAAGAGTTCTAGCCAGTTGACAATATCATTTGTTAGAGAAGGGTTATGGTCTCTTACCCTAGTTCCAATGGTGTCTAGGGTTATCACTGTTAGTGTTTAAACCTAGTTGTAGCCATATCTCTCTAACTGTAAGGTATTCTAAGTAGATATGTTTTATTGTTTCCCTCTGGGATTTACAGAAGGTACAGATGGAGTCAATATTAATGCTTATGTGATTCAAGTGACTTCTAGTAGGCAGCTTATTATGCAGGTAGTAAGAATTCCATCTTATTTGGACACGTCCGCATAAAGTCTTCTTCGCTACTCGGGGTGTTCTCAATAAGGGAGTAGCAGGACTTGGTAGTAAAAATCCCATTAGTATTAAGAGACCAAATGGGCAAGTCACAGTTGGACGGATTGGTGGCCCTTATTTTGTTTACAAACTTCACATCAAGAACCATTGAAAGCTTAGGTAGGTTCCATTTATTGTTTACCCAGATATCCTTAATAGCGAGCACAATCTCCGGTGGAGTCAAGGGACCAGAGATACAGTGACGAAGAGGAGGTGCAGTATTAATCCACCTACTATTCCAAACATTAAAACTAGAGCAATTATAAGGAACCCAAATAATTTTGTTGCTACAAATATCTCATCCTTTTAATATACTGGACCAAATATAGGATGAATTTGTAGTAACTTTCTTATAACCATAAAGATTTATAATAATGTTTGCCCAATGGGACTTAGTGTTATTTTAGGAGTCTCCAAGCTAGGTTAGCATGACAAGCTAATGTTTTACTTTTTGCCTTTCTCATACCTAACTCTTCATCCTTCTTAGGTTTTGTAATAGTATCCCAATTGATAAGATGCAATTTTTTTCTCTTTAGCACTGGACCCCCAAATAAATATTTTTTGGATCTTATCAATTATGCTAAGAGTTTTGCCAGGCAACAAAGTATAGTGCATTACATGGCTAGGCATAGAATTCAAGCAAGAGTTAGCTAACACTGTTCTACCTGCCATATTCAAGTAATTTGCTTTCCAGATTCCTAGTCTAGTCATCATATTATCAATGACAAATTAAAAATCCTTAGCTCTAGGCTTTGTATTTGTTACAGATAAACCTAGATATTTTTCAAAGAAGTGCTAGAACGAATATTAAGTATTCTCTAGATTGGATACAGTGTGAGATGGACACTTTTTAGAAATATTGATTTTAGACTTAGTTTTATAACTTTATTGATGGATTGCCCAGACAAATTGCAAAAAAGGTCTAAATATTTTTAATTGAACCAATGGATTTTTCATCAATTTTGGCCAATAAGGTGAGATCATCAGCATAGAAAAGGTGAGAGAGTTGGAGATTACTATTGCCAATTTTGATTGGGCTCCAAACACCTAGGTCTACCTTGTGATTAATAAAGTAAGAGAGCATTTCCACGCAAAGGATAAATATATATATATGGAGACATTGGATCTCCTTACCTTATGCCCCTACTAGGTTCAAAGTAGGTAGTTCTATTCCAATTCACTAAGATGGAAATTTTTGAAGTAGTTATGCAGCTCATAGTCATCCTAGGGGAAAATTTAAAGAAATTTAGGGCTATATAAATGAAGGACCATTCAAGACAGTTGAAGGTCTTTTCTACATTTATTTTCAATAACATGTTGTGATGCTTGATAATGTATTTATTCATTTTTAGAATCAACTCCTGAATAATGATTGCATTATTACTTGCTTTCCTATTTCTGAGAAAACTAGTTTGATGAGGACTAATGAGATTGTCTAGAAAAGGCTTAAGGCGATTACTAATGACCTTCATAATAATTTTATAGACGGTGTTACAAAGTCCGATTGGCGTAAAGTTTTTTAGATTGTTGGCATTAGGTATCTTAGGTATAAGACAGAGAAAAGTATCGTTGACACCCTCAGGGATAATTCCACTATTGAAGGCTTCCTGACACAAATTAATAACTGAATTTCCTATAACTTTCCAAAAATTTTGAAAGAAAAAGGAATGAAGACCATCCGGGCCGGGTGCTTTAAAAGGGTTTAAAGGAAAAGCAAGCTTTTTAAATTTTTGAATTCGTAATAGAGTTGTCAAGGGATGTTAGGTCTATATTAGAGAAAACTTTAGTAGCTTTTTTGATATCTGCCCAATGACTACACTCATGAGAAGTGGCATAGACCTCTTTAAATTAATCACTAGTGTGGAATATAATCTCATATGGATCATTTATCTAGAAGTTTTGCTCATTTTTGAAAAAATTTATCTTATTTTTTGCTTTTCTTATTTGTGACCATGATCTGGTAAAAACGAGTATTGCATCCCCATGGTTTAACCAAAGGATCCTAGACCGTAACTTCCAATAGTCCTCCTCCATTTTTTAAATATAATTATAATCACTTCTAAGGGAATTCTCAAGGGTTTGCAGGAAAGGGCTAATATAATAATTTGAAGAGTTTTGGATTCCATTAAGCCTAGCCAAAACTCTTTTTTTTCTTTTTAAAGATGTCTCCAAAAGTAATATTCTTCCATAAGGTCACATTACGTCTAAAATTGGTAGTAGCTTCTAAAAAAGTATTTTCACCCCATGCGTTTTCTACTACACTTAGAAAATTAGGATGTCTACACCAAAAGGGTTCAAATCTAAAGGGTTTGCGATACGGGGCACATTTTTTTGGAAAACAATTAATCAATAAAGGGTTATGATCCGAGTGAGTCGTAGGAAGATGAAATACGGAGGCATTAGGAAATTTTTGTACTCATAGGTCATTACAAAAACCCTTGTCAAGTCTTTCTAGAATTAGAGAATTGTCCGCAAATTTCCGATTAGACTAATTATATTTTCCCCCTTTAAAACCAAGATATAAAAGATTGCAATAATTTAAATATGACCAGAGCTTAAGGGCACGACTATGATTTATTTTTCTACCCCCTAATTTATTATTTGCACTAAAAACATCACCCCTGACCAGCCATGGGCCTTTGAAACTATCAGCCATATTTTTAAGATTATTCCACATGTTATCTCTAATGCCAGCATTAGTACTAGGATAAATAGATGAAAAAAGTCATCTAAAGTTGGTAGGGCGTACCTCAATATTTGCATGGATTTCATGGTTGCGCATAATGAAGTTATGCACGTTAACTCTAGTGATATCCAAAAGAACAACCATCCCACCATCTTGCCCCTCAGCATGCACCTCAATTAGCTCTGAAAAGCTAAATTCGTTCATTAAGGACCCATGATTATGCATTCTAGTCTCAAGAAGTGCAACCATGCAAGGTCTGTGAGTCACCATTAGGTCCATAAAATTTCTAACAAAATCCTCATCGTCCCCCCACCCCCCCCCCCCCCACCCCCCTAATATTCCAAATAATAAAGTTTAATGGGCTAGACATATTATTAATTTGTGGTTGGCTGTGTCCATTCTCCATGGACTGGTGTGAGAGCCTCCTCAAGGTGGGAACTAGAATCATTACCATGTTGCCTACTGTTGGGTCCTGGGGTGGGCGTATATCATTGCACACTTGAAGAAATCTGGTGGACAAACTAGGATGTGTCTCTTCTCTTGATTTTCTTGGAACAGGAAGACCTTTACCTCGTTTAGACTTTCCAATTCCACCACTGATTCTCCAATCAATCAATTGGCTCGTTCATCTCTTCTTCCACTGGATTTTCCATGTTTGGATTTACTGGAGGATCTGGTTGATATTCCCCATATTCGTTTGCATGTTTTGTTAAGGTGGTTGGGAAGCATCCCACTGTATTAGAATGGGGCTTAGAGCTGTTAAGGCTTCCGGGGGGAAGAATGTGAGATCTAGCCCTTAAGGTAGTACTAAGACTGGGTTGAAAGGAGGGGGTAGGTTCCATTGCCCCCTCATTTCCTGAACAAGGTTCTGATTTAGAGCTGGGGCCAGTAGATGAAGGATATTGTTTATCCATACATGATTCAAGTAATTGTTCATCGCAAGATGAAGTCCTTCTGAAACTAATTGGTCAAGGTAATGAGGATTCTGGATTAGAATTATACTTTCCTGCCCATTGATCGATGCATTGAACATGAGACCCCTCCTTATTAGCCCTAGCTCTATCCAAGAAAGAGGGTGGTGATCTTAGGATAGTGGAGGTTGGACATAGATTATGGGAGTGTTTGGGAGTTGTTGTGGAAGAGGAGGAAGATTTGCCATGTTTTGTGGAGTATTGTTGCGAGGGATTTGGATTAATCTGTATGTTCTGCGCATGTGCATTAATAGAAGCCTTGGCATCTTCAATATTTCTTGAGAAAGAAGAGGGTGAATAGGGAATGATTGCATCTATTTGCATGCAATTTCGTGATAGATATGTTGGAAGATTCGGTGGATTTTGCATGGGGATATTTAGCCACTTGTCCAATGAAGGAGTCCATTTGTTGAAATTCTCGGCTGGAATTAGACAAGTGTGAGGCTTCCAGAAGGATTAATTTTTTCTTTAGTGAGGGGGTTTGGGGTGTTTGGGATATTACAAGATGGGTAGGGTGGGATAAAGAAGAGGTTTCACCTATGGGAAGGGCGGGTAGCCTAACTTTGTCATCGTAATTACCCTTCAGAGATGGGTTTTGCGTGTTAGTAATAATATTAGTAAGATTCGTTTTTTTAAGATCCTCAATACAAGAGTGTAAATTACTATTATTAATGGAGTTATTTACTAGAGGGCTATTATGGGAGCAGTAATTATCTGAAACAGTGTGCTCCTCTTCTAAAGCTGAGAAGTGGCTTTTTCGATCAAAAGGTTCAAATGTATTACCTAGTTTGGTATTATTGAATTTTTTCAGTTGAGCCTTATTGGGTGTAGAGGACCAAGAGCAATCGACTTTATGAGCAAATTTTAGCTTTTGGAATGGAATGAACTTACATGTTGCTGCATTAAAAATTTTTACGTCTATACCTGTATCTGCAGAGTGTTTTGTGGTTTCTTTTGGATCCTTAGACTGTATCTTCTTTGGTTTATGAAACCGCACTGTGTGCTAGCCATCCCAATTCTTTGATCTCCTTTGATCCATCTCTACAGATTCCACACTCTTTCCATTCTCGTGCATTGCTGAGATTTTTGCCATTGGACATAAGTGCACAGTGTGTCTAAGCAGACCATAGTTTTTACAGAGAATATTTTCTCCTTCATACTCAATTAACTGTTTGTAATTTTCAATAAGGACGGACTTTTCTGGTTTATCCATTGCAAGTTCTACACATAAACGGGCATAACGACCACTAAGAGTAGCGAAGGTACATGCATCTACTTTGAGTAGTTTACCAACTGAATTTCCTATTTTTTGGAGGATGTTACCATCATAAAAATCTGTAGGAAGGTTAGGAAGACTAATCCAAACTGCATTATAGAGTTCTTTGTCATTCGTAGCCACTAAGTTTGATTCCCATCTTTGACATGAAAGAAAATGTCCAAAGATGAACCACGAACCCTTTTGAAGGACTGTAATCATACTTTTCTGTTTCTGAAACTTAGCAATGTAGTAGTCGGATCCTAGATCTATTAGTGGAAGGATTATCTTCCCTTGTAACTTGAATGACATTCTTTTTTTATCCTCCTGTGAGAGGATGACTGTTCGTTCTCCCATGATAATGTCAAGAGGAGTCATGGAAGGAATGGTATTACCGCAGTTTTCAATAAGTGAGGTCAAGTCAGAGATAATATCCACCTTTTCTCCTTCGTTAATTAATTTGTCTTTAAAGGAGATGTGAGGATTACTAGAGAATGGGGTAGCGCAAACGTCTTGAATATGGGGTGGTTTTGGTGGAATCCCAGAAATCTCCATGTCTATATTCATCTTGGTTAAGACATAGTAGAGTTTTAATTTTTGCATTGGTTTGGAGGAGTTTTTTAGAGAGATGGAAAAGTCTCTCTCTGGTAGTCAGGTCATAGAACACCTTAATTTAACTATTGGTTTACATATTAGTTATAGGGGCATTAAAATGTATGAATTGTTCATGAGATCATTATTAATAATGAAAATTCTTCAATAATATTTTTATTAAGCAGAATTATTCATTAGTTTTGTCATAACTTAATGCGTATATTAATTGACATCATCAATCAAAGTTTGCGTTAATTGATTTGGCGACTATTTCTTTTCTTGTGTGTTCATACTACTATATTACTTTATGCGGAGACTAATATGGGCATTAACGTCTCAATTGCTCGTGCGACGATTATTGATAATGAAAATTTCTTTTGATTAATAAGAGGCAGTTTAGTGTCACGCCCCTTTTTACCTCAAAAAGAATATGTGTTATGTTATGGATTGTGGGTTAAAGAGTTTTTCCAATTAAAGTGACAAACTTGAGTAAGGATTCTTTTATTTATAAAGTCACCACTTGGAATTGATTTTTTGGTACCCAAGACACCTTTTATTTGATTCTTAGTCAAAGGAAGGTTTGACTCTATTATTAATTGGTCTGCAAAAATAAAGTTCGGGTAAGAAATTTTACTGATCGGGGAGAAGTTGTAAGGCATTGCTCGAGTCTCGTGGTACTAGCACGGTTACTTTATTGACTTAGACTTGACTTGAATTAATTTGGACAAACTGTATTTTATTGAATTTCTATGTTTTACCTATCCGCTTTTAATTATTAAAATTATTAAAAAAAGATTTGAATAATATTGAATTGTCCTGGCTGTACCACGCAAGCGGATCGAAATAAATTTTATTAATTTTTTCATAACCACGTCGCGCAAGCAAATCCGCAATCATGACAAAGATTATTAGTACGTTATTACTTTTGATAAAAATTACTACATTCAAAGAAATTAACTTTTGAAAATTATTACATGTTACTATCGCGTTACACAAGCGAATCCGCAAAATTAAACCGTGCCTACTAATTATCTAGCTTTTAAATTAATTATTAAGGAGAATAAGTTGCAAAATTATTTTAATAAAAGAAAAATGATTTCTGTTTTTTGGATTCATATTATATATAAAAAGAGATATGAAATATTAGTGCTGTGCCGACTCACTTATATTGAAAAGAAAAATTGGCATCCTATAACAACACACAATAAGAAGGGATTTTTACATACATATGCCATATATCAAACCTTATATCCTCAATGTTAAAGGTTTGTATTTATTACATTTAAGCATACCAAATTACCATTTATATACCATAACGAATTTAGAGATATAATTAATTGGCAGTTTTTTACTCCTTAATTGAAGATGTCCATATATCTCACATTTCTCTCTCCCCTAAATTCCCAATATCTGACCTGATTGTTTTCCCTCTCCCATTTTTTTCTCTTCTCCGTTCTTCTCTTCTCCATCTTTTTATTTTATTTTCTTAGGTCACTGAAGGCAACTACGTTCAATGCTAATCTTAACATAGTTATATCTGAACTTGTGAATTATGATGCTGAGTTGCCTCACTATAATACAAAAGGGGGAGTATTTCGAGACACATTCGTTAATGGCAGAATTGTATCACCAACATTAATGTGGGTTGAGGCGACCTCATTCTCCACAGACTTGAAAAGTCAAATTTTGACTTTGGAAAAATTATAGCTATTTCTGGTAGTGTTCAACGTGGTAGTGTTTATTGGAAAAATGGGAGTTTTAAGATATTATCATCTTTTTAGCTTTTCTTTCAACCATCTTTTTATTTTATTTTACTTAAACTGATTTGTAGTTTATTTGTAGTTTTTATGTAGAAATTTTGTAGATGAAGAGCAAATTTTTTTGTCAATATTTTTTTTAACACAAGATTGTAGTTTAATTGTAGTATAAATGTAGTAATTTTGTAGATACTCTTAAAAACAAATACTGCTTTATACACATGTAAACTGATTTGTAGTTTATTTGTAATAATTTTATCTACGAGATATCTACAAACTGAATCCATTGAATTTTAGTATCTCAATTCTCATCTCAATTGTAACATAATTGGCATTTTCGACATAATTGTAGAAGATTTGTAGAAGTTTTAGTCTTCTCACTCTACAATTTATCTACAAATCATCTACAATTTATCTATATTTCAACAATTTATCTACAATTTCTGTCTTCTTCTTCTTCTTCTTTGACGAGTTTCAATGTGAAATTCAGTCAAAACCAAGTCTAATCTTCACCAAATCCCCTCAAAATTGAGATATAAACTCCTAAACATATTCCGAATTATTTATAACATCACATGACACAAACAAATAATGATTTTTCAAAGCCCAAATTTAAATTCAAAGCTTTCAAGCTTTTTAATGGTTATCAATGGTGAAAAATGTGGAAGAACAGATTTTTTCAACTTTGAGATCTCCTTCCGTTTCAAATTTCGTATTTAATATTGACTGAATCACACGCAGATCTGGTGCCTTCATTTTAGCGCATTATTTATGGCAAAATCTATCTATTTTTGGATTGGTATATAATTTGTTGAAAAAATATGGACAACACGGGTAAATAACAAACTATGAACATTTTTGGTAATAAGATTTGATATATGACATAGATAGGTAAAATTCCTAATAATAATTGGAATTGTTTTAAACTTATATTAGGTTTGGTAAAGATAGCCCCAAACAATTGGCATTATATAGTCAAATCTTAAAAAAACTGCTCTCTTTTATTTTATCTCTCAGAAAAAAAATATACGCTTATTTTAGTTTTCCTCCCCATTTATCTCCTTGTATTTCTTCTTCTATCTCTTCCCTTTTGCTCTCATAGTTTCGCAAAGATTCTTGCAAATTATGTAAAAGAAATCAGTGGGATTAAAAAACAAGGTTGATCTCACATCAGAAAAAATCAAAAGCAAAAACTAAGAGAGAAAAAATATATTTCACCTTTATTTTCTTCTCTCTTCTTTTTTTGGTTGGATTGAATGAGTGAGTGTGATTGAAATTGGTTGAAAATACCTAAATGAGACTATATACAAATTTTGAGCAAGATTAGCAAAAATTAAGAGAGAAAAAATATATTTCACTTTTATTTTTCTTTTCTCTTCCTTTTTTTGGTTGGATTTAATGGGTGAGTGTGATTGAAATTGGTTGAAAATATCTAAACGAGGCTATATACACAATTTGAGCAAGATTAGAAGTGATTTAGATTGGTTTCAGGTAAAAAATCATACCTAAAAAATTCAATTACGACATATGTATATCACATTGTATATCATGTACATCAGTGTATATCACACACAAATTTTTAAGGACAACTGTATATATCACTTTGTATATCATGTATAAAATATATTTTTTATGGATGCCCATGTATATCACATTGTATATCGTACATATAACACAATATTTTATGGATATATATATATATATATATATATATATATATATATATATACACACACACACACACACACACATACATGAGATATCACTTATGTATATAGAGATATACACAGGTTACAATTTTGGTATACACATGTCTGATGTGCTATACAGTGTGATACATAAATAATACTCCCTCTGTTTTAATTTATGTGAACCCATTTGACTAGGTACGGAGTTTAAGAAAAGAGAGAAGACTTTTGATCTTGTGGTTTAAAATAAGGTACATATATTTGTGTGGCTATAAATCATTGTGTAAAGGTAAATTGTTTTCCTATAAGGAAAGGGGCCATTCTTTTTGGCACGGACTAAAATGGAAATAGATTCACATAAATTGAAATGAAGGGAGTACAATATATTTATTGTGATATACATTGATATAAAGGCAGCATTAACTATATATATAATTTTATTTTATTTATATACAAAGAATAATATTATTTATATACAAAGAATAAAAATAAAATTTTAATATACATGTTGATATAGACAAAGAAGATAAAAAAGTTGTGATATATATATTATTGTCGTGATATATATTTATCGGCTATTTGATGCCAATATCTATAACTACGACTGTTTTCTATCAATTATATGAGTATGTGGTTATACCATGCCAAAACCTGCATGTTTTGGTTTTCATGGGCATTAAGCCCAATTAAAGTAGACACTTTGAGCTGCTGACCCCATTTGAAATTAAATGGCAATTGGGCCAATTATTAGTTATTGTCTTTGGGCCTAGAATTTTATTTTTGAGAATTTTTATTCCTATATCATGTATGAAACCTGATTCTAAAAAATGTGCATAGTTTCTAATTTACCAGCCACGTTCACATTTTTTCTAGAGTTATTATACCAATCATTAAATAGTAATTAATAGTAGCTGAATCTTCCTAATTTGTCGAGCTAAAATTGAGGAACAGAATATTCTAAAAAGATTTAGCGTAAATTAGATCAAATCATATTCTTCCAGATATTCCTATTTAGGTGTGCTACAATTATTGGAAGTAAATATTCTTCCAGATATTTTTCACCATTGATAGCCATTAAAAAGCTTGAAAGCTTTGAATTCAAATTTGAATTTTCAAAAAATATTATTTGTTTGGATTGGGTATTGTTGAAAATAACCGGGAATATTGTTTGGAGTTTATATCTCAATTTTGAGGGGTTTTGATGAAGATTAGACTTGGTTTTGACTGAAATTAAGATTGAAACTCGACGAAGAAGAAGAAGAAGAAGAAGAAGAAGAAGAAGAAGAAGAAGAAGAAGAAGAAGAAGAAGAAGAAGAAGAAGAAGAAGAAGAAGAAGAAGAAGAAGACATATTAGATAAATTGTAGATTATTTGTATTTTGATTCTAGATGTTTTATTTTCTGTTTTCACAAATAAAAAATAGCTAAAACTTATATAAATCTTCTGAAAAAAGAGGAAATGAACAATTACACCGCTGACCTATACATGAAATTTCAACCACACACTTTTTCTTTGCGGGAATCCTATTACCCCTCCCCCCCCAAATTTATTTTAAATATAATAATTTACACCCTTAACGATGACGTGACATAGTGTGTGTATTTCACTCTCCCAAAGGAGAGTGAAAGAAAAAAAAATTTCATATTATTTTTTAATCTTTTTTTCCATTTTTTTCTTACTTTTTTTCTTTTTCCTTTTTCTTTTTCTTTTTCTTTTTCTTTTTCTTTTTTTTTCTTTACTTTTTTTTTTCTTCTCTAATTCCGGTGGATATTCATTTACCGACGACTTTGTCTAACCGTTTTCTTTTATTTTTTCTTTTTATACATAAATTAAACTTTCAAAAAGATCTATTCATAAGCAAAGAAAAATACACTCAGATTTGGGGAGAAAAATTCATCACTGGGCAACCTTGCCATGCCAGAAAAAAATAATGTACTGAAATTTTAACTGAAAATTTTTTTCTCAACTTATATTCGTTTTTATTTCTTTTTCTCTTTCTCCCACGCATAAATTATATATATATAAACAAAATACACTTAGAGTGGGATAAAAATTTATCATCGAAAAAAAAAATTGCCGAAAAAAATAGTGTCTGTGAAATTCGACGACCACCATTTTATGTCGCCGGTGACCAAAAAAAAAAGAAAGAGAATGAAATAACCAAAAAAATGAGATTATAAGAAATAAGAAAAACGGAAAAGAAAACGAAGAAAGAGTAAAAAAAGTACTAAAAATACATAGTGGGGCCCGTGTAGCTCACCACTTGCCTAGAGTTTGGTTGTCAGCATTAAGGATGCAAACAATTATATTTAAAATAAGTTTAGGGGTAATAGGATTCCCGCAATTAAAAAGTGTGCAGTTAGGTCAGTGGGTAATTGTGCATTTTCCCTCTGAAAAAATGCAATTATGTCAAAAATTACAATTATACTATAATTAAATGGTAATTGGGATACAAAATTTTAATGTACTCAATTTGTAGATATTTTGTAGATAAATTGTAGATTATTTGTATTCTAGTTGTAGGTGCTTTATCTTCTGTTTTCACAAATCAAAAACGACTAAAACTTCTACAAATCTTCTGCAAAATAACGTAATTATGTCGAAAATGCCAATTACGCTACGATTGAAATGGGAATTGGGATATTAAACTTCAATGTATCCAGTTTGTAAATAAATTGTAGATTATTTGTATTCTGGGTGTAGATGCATTATTTTATGTTTTCACAAATCCAAAATGACTAAAAATTTAGCAAAATCTTCTTCATAAACAGTCCATATTTTTTTTTTCATAATTTATCTACAATTGCTGCAATATAATGTATGTAATTTCTGAAATTCATCCAAAATCAAGTCTAAAATCTTCATCAAAACCCCTCAAAACTGAGATATAAACTCCAAAACATATTTTCAACAACACCCAATCAAAATAAATAATGATTTTTGAAAATTCAATTTTGAATTCAAAGCTTTAAAGCTTTTTAATGGTTGCGAATGGTGGAATTGTTGCTCTCTTGTCTCTTTGAAGGTTTGTTCTTCTTCATTGAGAAAATTTGAAGCTGAAGGTAACTGTGTGTATGAACTTTGAAGATTTAACTTCAATTTTGATGAACTTTGTTGTTCTTTATTGATGAACTTCAACTGGAGTAAAATGGGGAACCAACTTTGTTGAAGGGTTTCTTTAATTTTCTGTGAATTTAGAGGGAGAATTTGGTTTTAGAATATGGAAAATGGCAAAAAAATATAGATATGGTAAAACGTAGGTGGGACTGAGGGGTTTGGAGAGAGAAACGTGCAGATTCCTTTAATTAAGGAGTAAAAATAATACAATTAATTATATCTTTAATTAATTATAGTATAGAATCGATAATTTGGTATACTAAGTATAATTGAGTCTAATTTGGTATACTAAGTGTAATTGAGTCAAACCTTAAACATTAAGGGTAATAAGGTTTCCTATGTGGCATAAGAATATAAAATGAAATGACATTTTTTCTCCTTGCTTATGATATAACAGATTTTCAGGCTATCCTTTCAGCGTTTGGACAGTCTTTGAACAGTATTTAGCACACAAAGTCTGTCCAAAAAGTGACTTTATTTGCCTATTTAAGGGGCTACTCTTTCGACACTTGACACACACTCTATCACACATTTGTTGGACAGTTTTTACACCCTAAAATTACAACTTTGAGAGTAAAAAATCAGCAACTAAAGCACCCTTTAATAAACTGAAATTGTGAGCTTTGTGAGCGAATTTTAGAGTGCAAACTTTTGAAAAAGAATAAGTCTTCTTTAGAGTCAGTTATGGGTTTCTTCTCTAAGATTTTCGGGCTGTCTAAACGCGAATTTGCTGCTGTATTTTGCTGCTTTTGTTGCTGAAATTCAGTTCCTCCCTGCTGACATGCATTTTGTGTCTACCATTCAGGTAATTCTCTTAAAGTGCTTATAATTTTGAGTCAAGAATGAATGGAAATGAAGCAGATTTAAGTGTTCTTCAGCTTCTTTTTCAGCTTCAAATATCCTGTTTGTGTCGGATTTTGTATGTAAGCATGTGTAATGAATGTTAAACTTCTTGTTTAATTATGGTTGACACAATATTTTAAATATTTTTGCTCATAGCTCATTGTCCTCTTTTTTATTTATTTGTTTGTGAAGAATTCCAAATAACATTTCTTTTCATGGTTAATGTGTTTCATCTCTATAAACTATTGATTACCATTTCCTTACTAACTTGTTTAATATTCAAATTGAAAGTTGTGTTAAGTCAAGTGAAAAGCAATAATGATGCATTAAAATGATTTTAGAATTTTGTTTGGTCTATACATTTATATATATATATCCGTTGCAATGTATATTTAAAGTCGTAAGATTATCTCGTATTTTAGGCTAATGCGTGTTTCATGAAAAATGATTTCTTCTAGTTTCATAAGTTTTGTTATGAAATAATATAAGAACAAGAACAATAATACAAGAACAAGAACAATAGAGAGAAAAGTAGAGAGAGAGGAGTATTCTTATTGATACTTTGGGGTGATTTACATTGGGGTAAGACCCCTCTATTTATAGGCATAGAAAAGACTTAGCCTAAAAGTAAAACTCTTCTATAAGATAGACATTCACTCTAATTAGAGTTCTATTTATAACACTCCCCCTTGAATGTCTATTCAATAATGTGCCTCGTTAAAACCTTAACTAAAACAAAACCCAATGGGGAAAAAAATTATAGAGAAGGAAAAAGAGTACACATGTTTGAATATGCGCCTATTGGTTGCCTCGTTAAAAACCTTGCAAGGAAAACCCAGTGGGACAAAACCTTGTAAGGGAAAAAGAGTGCAACGCGCATTAACTCCCCCTGAAAAGAGCATCAATTCACATCCTTGAGCATTTGCATTCCAATCTTGTGCACCATCTTGAAATTATCATTCTTGATAGATATGAACATCTTCATATAATGTCGTGGAATGACTCTTCAATATCTCCATAGAGGTATTCTCGATGCCATCATGCTTATAGTTATAGCAAGATACATATGTACCCAAGTTCCACTTAGGATGTGGTACTTCAGGACCAAGAATTGTATATGCTTCAAGCAACTTCAATCTTTCATGGATTGACATATAAGTTAAGTCATATAAGCCATATAAGCCATATAATAGACTTTAGATGCATATCAAGTTTTCATGTCATGCTAAACAAATAAGATATCGAAAACTGATTACACATACCATTAACTTTATACTTTCATGTATTTGAACTACATGTCCAAAACTACATGTCTTTCATATGGAATCAATTCTGCTTGAATTGTATCTCTTCCATTTAGCCAATATTTTTGTTTGTATTCGACAAACATAAGATCCTCATCGATATTTAGCGCTATCATAGATGTCGTCGACGAACAGTTTATATCGGTTCCAATAAATTTTCATAAAGACATAACATGGAGATCTCTTTATTCATATATTCAGGTACCTGAATCTCTCATGAGATTTTATAAAGTGTTATGTCATGTGATCTTCTAGATCACTTGCCTCCTTATTATGATCACATTGATCATTTGCTCATCTTCTTTATTAAGAAGTTCTTTTGAAACCGATTTGTCTATACGCCTTAAGCGTATCAAAGACTTTGTCCTTCTAGGACTTAATATGAGCATTTGCAGTGAGAATATAGTTACTTTCTTTGGGTCAGCAAATGCGTATAGCATGCTTTGCAATATTTTTCAATTGAATTATCCTTTTATGAACTTCAGGTTCATATTATGATATTCGAGGATCTATATATACAAATGATAATTCATCCCATGTAACCTTTTCTCAAGTGTTTATCATGTCTCCCCCTCATGTTAGAAAAGCTAACTTGTTTCCTCAACTTTGAGAGTCCATCTTTGTGCATTATGGTGTTAATGAAAATATACACCGCACATCAATAATAATAAGATGAAATTATTTGGTTCCTGACCCTGAACCACTTGTGAGGGGAGAATATAATATACTCTCGTATACAACGTATATCAAACTGATATATATATAAATTTGTCCTCATAAGAAACAGTTTAGCTATTAAGTGGAGGCACTCAATAATTATCTTGCTAAACCAACTATGACATAAACCAACTTATCAAGATGAACTATCTTGAATAGAAAATCTGGAAATTATGCTCGAAGTTATATTACTGAGCAATTTACCTCGCAAGCACCGGCCAGGCTGCGGGTTAATAACAATCGCACATGTAACCATATCATAGATGCATCATATGTGGTATACATGGCAGGTGAACGGGCCCATATTCACCTTTGATATTTCCAGAATTTATGGGATTCAACCCGAACTCTTTAGTTGGTCAATCAATTAATGAGAACAAGTAATATAAGAGAATTCATAAAGAACTTTCTAGTTCTTTAATATTTACCCATGTGAATTCTCTATTACTGCACATCATACTTAAAATGAGATGGCTAACCCGAATGCCAACTGAATAAATTATCAATATTGATAAACTTCAAATTTACACCATGACGTGTGCAATTATCAATAAACTTCAAGTTTATTATGGTATGGGTTTTTATACCAATAAATATCCACTTTATTGTGGCATTCTTTTGTTTGTGTAGTACAAACTGGAGAATAAAGCGGGTAGCTTTTCATATACAAATTATCCCGCTACAAGTTGTAGTAATAGAAGATATCAAATCTTTCCTTTATTTATAGTCTCAATATAATCAATCGCTTTCGCATATACTTTGGAAACTGAATAAGTTTCTTTGAGACTTACTACCACACAATACCTTATTGGTAATCAATTGCGTTTCTCCAACATAGTAATAATTGGCTCTTCTAGAGCTCTTAATTAATTTTGTACTACCACAGATTCATCAACATCCATGTGGTAAATATCTCTTTTAAAGAGAAAGTTATACCATTATGGTCATGGTCAAAATTATATGCAAGATATGTTTCTTGCATTATCGTTGTCCTTTAATAGTCATATTTCCAAAATATTTTGGCGTACAATAGGTACGTGACCAACGATCATTCATGCCATAACAATGACATTATTTTCATATATCATCTCAAACCTCCTTCTAGGGGTGAGTGTGGTATATTCAATACCAATGCGTCTGGCATTCGATTTGCTATTCTTTGCAAATGGATAATATTTTGCACCTCTTCTTCACAAATAGGGGTATGTGGATCAAGATGAGATAATGATGCATTTTTCCACAAAATTTCCCGTTTGGTTTTACCAACTTCTCCCCCTAATTTTGGGAAAAGTGTCTCATCGAATTGACAGTCTGCAAATCGTGCAGTGAACAAATCCCCTGTCAATGTTTCGAGGTAGCGAATAATGGAGGGCGATTCAAACTCAACATATATTCCTAACCTTCTTTGCAAACCCATTTTGGTGCAATATGGCGGTGCTACAGGCACATATACGGCACATCCACAAATTCTTAAGTGGGATATATTAGGTTCATGACCCAAAACTAATTGCAACGGGGAATATTTGTGATAATTCGTCAGTCAGAGACGAACTACCATTGCTGCATGCAAAATGGCGTGACCCCAAACCGAAATGGGCAGCCTCGTTTTCATGAGTAAATGAGGTATTCAAGATTATACTCATGTATTGTCTCAATCTGATATCCATTTTGAATGATATCTTTAAAACTCAACAAGTTTCTCTTAGACTTGGAGGAGAACATTGCATTCTCTATGATAAACATTGTTCCTCTAGGCAGAGTTATAGTTGCTCTTCCGGAGCCTTCAGTTAATTTACTACTACCAGAGATTGTAGTAACATCTGCCTTACACATACTTAGTTGAGAGAAATATTTCTTTTCTTTGAGTATCGTATGTGTAGTACATGAATCAACTAAACAAATATTTGATCCAAGTTTGCTTTGTGAGATATCCATATTTGCTTTCCCATGGTTTGACATACAAAAGAAAATACATGAACATGAGAATAAACAAATTCAATCCGTTTGTTTCACATTTAAACAATATTTTCAAAATCTGCTGAGGTTAGTTGACTAACTAAATCAGATAGTCGATTATATATTTTCCATTATCGATTACTTTGCAGTTTGAAAATTCCAGTTTAAGCACTGTCTCAATGTAATCGATTGTTAAACATACATAATCGATTATTTGCTATTTTGTAAAACTTCAGATCGCACTGTCTTAATATAATCGATTGTTAAACATACATAATCGATTATTTGCTATTTTGAAAAACTTCAGATCATAGTGTCTTAATATAATCGATTGTTAAACATACATAATCGATTATTTGCTATTTTGAAAAACTTCAGATCACACTGTCTTAATATAATCGATTGTTAAACATACATAATCGATTATTTGCTATTTTGAAAAACTTCAGATCACACTGTCTTAATATAATCGATTGTTAAACATACATAATCGATTATTTGCTATTTTGAAAAACTTCAGATCACACTGTCTTAATATAATCGATTGTTAACAAGTATATAATCGATTGTTTTGCAGTTTTAATGCGAAATATTAGATAATCGACTAACTGTTAGGTTAGTCGATTAACTCTACTGAAAAATAAAAATATCTTTGAAATTTAAGCATATTGAAACATTCTAAAGAACTAATACTAACATTATATCATAAACTAACTAATACGAGCTGATACTAATGACTATTAGTTTATTCACTAACTAATACAAATAAAATCAAACAATTCCATCTTCCTTCATCACAGATCCATCACCGATTAAGTGGTCTATTTTCCCCTCAGGGTGCTCAAAGAAGTCTGCCACATCCAGGTGGGTGATGTCAAAATTATCGTCAGAGACAGAATTGGTTTCAGGGCATTTACCTTTTAGAGATGCTTGATAAAGCTCAACCAAATGTCTTGGTACACGGCAAATTTTCGCCCAGTGCCCTTTTCCACCGCAACGATAATATATAGTTTATGAACTATTTGCTTTTGGATTCTCATCGCATCGTGCTTGTGGCAGAGTGACCAACTTCAGGTTGTCATATCTCTCCTTTAAGCCATTCCACAAGATAGGTGGATCTTTGACTGTGATATATTCAATTTTCAAACCTTCATCAAGGTGATGGCGCAAGAAAATCAAGGCCTTAGCATAGTCTTGGGTGGATGCATTATTTCTGTCTTTAATGGCATCTCCAAGACCCATTGCATCCAAATGGATTTCAGCATCCAACACCCATGTCATATAGTTCTTGCCCGAGATTTCAAGGGCAACGAACTTTCTTTTCATAGAATTTCAAGAATTTGAAAGAGAAAATTAAAATACTTACCTTTAAGGTATACCAATAAATGTTGTGATATCAAATATACCTCTTGGGTTTCCATCCCGTTGCATTACTTTATGATGATACCATCTCTTCTATTTTTTCGTATAGAAATTCGTCAAATCGCTAGACTTTGCGTTCTCACTGCTTCGTTTATTCTCCTTTGTGTAACTTGTGAATTCTGTACAACACCTTTGGTTGCCGTGGATGCTTGACTTCTAGGTCATACCCATACTCCCAACCACATTCATCTTACTGGTGCCAACAGTCCTAATGCACTAGCTACCTCCAATTCCTGCAGTAGCCTTCAAGACCACATTTGATGATACATGACCATTGATTCTTCGAGAAATAAGAGGTTTTTCCAATTGGTTAGAGACTCGTGCTGATAACGTGTTATGAAATAATATAAGAACAAGAACAATAATACAAGAACAAGAACAATAGAGAGAAAAGTAGAGAGAGAGGAGTATTCTTATTGATACTTTGGGGTGATTTACAATGGGGTAAGACCCCTCTATTTATAGGCATAGAAAAGACTTAGCCTCAAAGTAAAACTCTTCTATAAGATAGACATTCACTCTAATTAGAGTTCTATTTATAACAAGTTTTTCCTTTTAGTAGCTTATTGAGTTAGTTTGCCTGAGAATTTTTTAGCCAATATTCAACAATTCGTGATGTTATTTACTATTTTTTGATTATGTGTTATTTCTTATAATTGTTGTTTTATAAGTATTTTGGTGTGAGTTTATTTTTGTGAGCACAAAATAGTAGTTAAGTGATGAAAAGAATAAAAATATTGGCCCTACAAATATAATAATGATTTTTTAGTAGTTAATATTCCCTCCGTTTCAATTTATGTGAATCTGTTTGACTGGGTATGGCGTGTAACAAAAATTAAAGACATATAAAATTTGTGGTTCTATACAAGTTAAAAAGAGGTCCAGAGTATTTATGTGGTTAGAAAAGCTTCTCATCATGAGTAGAATTGGAAGTTTGAACTAAATTGTTTTCAAATTTAAAACGGGATCATTCTGTTTGTAACAGACCAAAAACAAAATAGGTTCACATAAACTGGAACGAAGAAAGTAGTAAGTTAGGCAGGAAAAAATAAAGAGCCACATTACTAGTAAAAACTAAGCTACTAGTACCCTAAGTCATGATCAAACCCATCAAAACTTCAGATTTTAACAACATCAATACCATCCTATTGATTTTGAACCAAAACAAACTCAAACAACTAAGAATTGACAAAACAGAAACAAGACTTCAAATGGAACTAAAATAAAAACTCCCTTTCTTAGTGCTTCCGGGGCCTTGAAAATCTCGTATTTGGTTTTATCGATTTGCGTGCACAATTCGGGCGCGAAGCCAAAAAGTTTATGTGAAAATACACAAAATCTGTATTAAAAACTATAAATTTTAATTATAATAATATAGTTGACTTTGGTCAATATTTTAGGTAAACGGACCCGAACTCGTGATGTGACGGTCCTGAGGGTCAGGAAAATATGGTACTCGTACGTATTCCCGGAACCGAAATCTGAGGTCCCAGGCACGACAAAAATAATTTTTCCGTGAAATTGTTTTTCTGAAAATGTTTAAGAAAAATGCAAATGAAATTTGATCAAAAAGTAATGGTATCAGGCTCGTATTTTGGTTTCGAAATCCGGTACAGGTCACATATGTGGTTTAAGCGCTTCCTATAAAATTTGGTCGAAATCGGACGTCGTTTGACGTGTTTTGGACTAAAAATAAAAAATTTGAAAGTTATGAACTTTGAAATGTAATTATGAGTTTTGGAGGTCTTTGATTTTGATGGTATTGTAGCGATTTGATCACTCGAGCATGTTCATTGGATAATAGTGAGTTAGTGTGTGTATTTGGTTGGGAGCTCCGAGGGTTTGGGAGTGATTTTAGAGGTGGTTCGGGGTGGTTTTGTTCTTAAAAACTTAGCAGATTTTCTGCAATTTGTGCACCAGGCCAGTACTCTATGCGAACGAATAGGTGCTTCGCATTCGCATAGACTTAGGACCTCGACCTTCTTTGCTTTTGCGGAAGCCCACCGCGTTCGCATATATCTAACCAACCCTAGGGAAATTTTCTTTTACGCGTTCGCACAACCCCTTCGCGAACTCGTATAATAAACCTGACCCCCCAGTTTTTCCTCTACGCGTTCGCGATAGCCCCTTGCGTTCGCATAGTGTAGCTGGCAGTTCTTCTTGGCGAACGCGGCATGGTCTCGCGTTCACATAGTGTTATTTTCGTCCAGTGATTTTAAATGAATTCTAGAACTATTCACTTCGGGTTTTTCACACTCTTCTCACACGAATCCTCATTCTTCAACCTCCATTGATGAGTCCCAAGCTTCCCTTCCTCCATAATCCTTTGGGTAAGTAATGCTAACAATGTTTCCTCATTATTTCTTCATCTAATCACTAAAATCCTAGCCTAAAAATATGAAATCAAAGTAGAAATTAGGGCTTTTGGGTAGAGTTAGGTTTTTTAAAATTTTGGAGCGATTCAACCTCAATTTGGGGTCGAATATTAAAACAAAATATATAATTGAACTCGTGGGATTATGAGAGTTAGGGTTTTTTTCCGAGCCTCGAGTTTGGACCATGTGCGCCCGGTGTCGGATTTTGATATTTTTGGAAGAATGATAGGAAATTTATTTCTAGGTTATGGAGTTGTATTTTTAAGCTATTATTGATAATATTGAACTTATTATGGCTAGATATCGTCGTTTCGGAGTTGAATTCTAGAGGAAAAGCGGTGCTAGAAGCTTGATTGCTATTTTCGGACCGAGGTAAGTGTTTGTTCTAACTTTATCTTGAGGGAATAGGATTAGGACAATATTTTCTATGTGCTATGTGGAGTTGGTGTATAGGTATGGTGACGGTTACCTATGCGCCCGAGTCTAGCATGACCGTGAGTTGTAGTTGTTTCTAAATTCGAAAGACGTGAAACAATTGAGTTAATTACTTGCTAAATAAATTGAGAAGTTATAGTTGAGAAGAAAATGAGTTAAAGAAGGAAATGTGGTATTTTTTCCCCTTGCCGGGACTTATTATTGACTTGTTTTCCCTTGCCGAGACTTATTGTTGGTTTGTTCTCCCTTGCCGGGATGTTTAATCTTGTTGTATATTCCTTTCCCTGATTGGTTGTGACCATTGATTAGGTGAGGAAGAGCGATCATGCACGAAGGGTCTTTCCGTGCCATGTTTTGACAATTATGCATTAAGGGTCTTTCCATGCCATGTTTTTTATTATTGGAGCACGAATGGTCTTTCTGCCTTGATGTGAGAGTTATGTGAGAAAAAGCACGGAGGGTGATACCGTGCATTTTATTTGACAGTTTTTGTGAGAATTGAGAGTAAAAGCACAAAGGTTGGAGCCGTGCAGTTGTTATTTTTACTTGCTCCCTTTTATCGGTGTTAATTATTCAGTTTCAATCTCTTGTTTGTTGGTCTTATATCTAAATTTTCCCCTCCCCAATATCTGTTTAATATTGTTATCTTTTCGTTATTTCGAATATATCCGTTCAGCTTGATTGTGGTAGGTCCGGTCTAGCCTCTTCACTACCTCGCCGGGGTTAGGCCAGGCACTTACCAGCACATGGGGTCGGTTGTGCTGATGCTACATTTCTGTGCCCTTTTGTGAACATATTAGGAGCAGCTTACGGACCGCAGCAGTAGATCGGGAGCGTGCCTTCAGTCCGGAGACTCCTAGGTAGTTCTCTGGCGTACGCGGTCCCTGAGTCTCATCTATCTCATTTCTGTTTGGTTTCATTGTATCGAAATAGACTTCTTATGTATTCTCTTTCAGACTCTTATTTGTAGAATTTCATAGTAGTCTGTGAGCATTGTGACACTAAATCTTGGGTAGAGGATGAAGTTAATTTTTCCGCACTTCTTTCATTTAATATTAAATTGAAACTTCCGCCTTAATTTAAATTTATCATGATTATCTTGTTAAATAAAAGTTGAAAAATGTATGTTTAAGTTGGCTTGCCTAGCTCCGACGGTAGGCGTCATCACGACTCCCAATGGTGGGAAATCCGGGTCGTCACAAGTTGGTATCAGATCACTAGGTTACTTGAGTCTCACAACTCACGGACAAGCTCGGTAGAGTCTGAGGGATCGGTATGGAGACGTCTTTATTTATCCCCCAGAGGCTACAGAGTTAGAAAAATTTTTACTTTGTTCATTCTTGTCGTGCGATTTTGTTTCTTAAATATTGATTATCGTTCTACTCTGTTCTTTCGCAGAAGGCGAGAACACGTGCGTCTTCTTCTACCGCGCAGCAGTCTGAGCCCCCAGCAGCAGCTCCCGGGAGGGGCAGGGGCCAAGGCTGTGCCGGAGGCCGTGGTAGGGGCAGAGCTCAGCCCCAGGCAACATTTCCAAAGGTGGAGCCCCATATTGACTTTGATGAGGAGGTTCAAGCCCTAGTGGGCCCAGCTCAGGTCCTAGGAGGGGTTATGTTTTCCCCGGATCTCTAGGATGCTCTCGTTCGCATAGCAGGTTTTATGGATAGTGTCACTAGAGAAGGGTTGCTGCCAGTAGCACCGACCACTTCTCAGGCTGGAGGAAGGGTTGAGACTCCTACTACACATACTCCGTAACAGGTGGCTCCCGGGACTCAGGTTCCACTGGTTCAGCCCGCAGTGACAGCTCAGACAGGTATTACAACTCAGGTCGGAGATGGAGCGACCATGTCTTCGGATGCTTTGTAGAGGCTTGATCGGTTCTCCAAGCTTTTCACCACCACTTTTAGTGGTACTTCATCGGAGGATCCCCAGGACTTTCTATTTGGTTGCCATGATATCCTCAGGACTATAGGTATAGTGGAGACCAATGGAGTCGATTTTTGCACCTTCGGGCTTGCAGGATACGCCAAGACTTGGTGGAGAGATTATTGCCTATCTAGATGAGCAGGGTCTCCAGAGTTGACATGGGATCAGTTTGCAGAGTTATTCTTGGAGAAGTTTCTCCACGTCACTCAGCGCGAGGCACTTGTAGACAGTTTGAGCGCCTCCATCAGGGCTCCATGATAGTTACACAGTATGAGACCAGTTTTATTTATTTGGCACGCCATGTAGTTGTGATACTCCCTACAGAGCGAGAGAGGGTCCAGATATTTATTGATGGATTGATTCAGCCGATCCGCCTTCAGATGGCCATGGGAGCTGGTAGTGATATTTCCTTTCAGGAGGCGGCCAATGCGGCCCGCCGGGTAGATGTTCGAGGGGGTGGTCCGGGGTCAGATAAGAGGCCTTATCATACTGGCAGATCCAGTGGTACCTCATCTGGAGGTAGGGATTCATATGACAGAGGCCACCCTCAGAGGCCCTTTCAGTCGGCACTTCTGGTTTCTCACGGTACCCATGTGGTGGTGGTCCTTAGTAGTACTATTTAGGTTAGCAGTCTTTCAGCACACCACCAGCCCCCATCAGTGCACCGCCACTTCAGGGCTTCAAGAGAGGATATACATGTCTACAAGGCCAGTATCCTCAGCAGCCGAGAGCATGTTATGGGTTTGGTGCCGAGTCATATTGTCAAGTTTTTCCCTTGAGCCTCGAGTAGTTCTCAGTAGTAGGGTCCTCGTCCTATGATGCAAGTAGAAGGTGATCCACAGGCCGCCCAGCCAGCTAGAGGCGGGGGTAGGGATCATAAAGGTGGAGAGAGAGATCGTAGAGGTGGAGCACGTACCGCCAGATATAGGGGTCAGCTAGTAGCCGATCGCCCAGAGACACAATTCAGGAAGGTGGGGGTCAGCCTCATTGTTATGCTTTGCCAGCCAGGCCAGAGGCCGAGTCATCAGATACTGTGATTACATTTACTATTCTGGTATGTGATAAGGGTGCTTCTATGTTATTTGATCCGGGATCCACGTATTCTTATGTGTCGTCCTATTTCGCACCCTATTTGGTCATGCCTAGTGAGGCCTTGGGTGTTCCTGTATATGTGTCCACACCAGTTGGTGATTCTATAGTGGTCGACCGAGTGCATCGTTCATGTGTGGTGGTATTTGAGGGTCTTGAGACCAGTATCGACTTATTGCTCTTAGATATGGTGGACTTCGACGTTATATTGGGGATGAACTGGTTATCCCCGTATCATGCTATTTTGTATTGACACGCCAAGACCGTGCTCTTGGCCTTGCCAGACTTTCCCCGACTTGAGTGGAGAGGGACCCCATGTCATGCCACCCGCATTGTTATTTCGTATGTCAAGGCTTTACGTATGGTCGAGAAAGGGTGTCTAGCATATCTGGTGTATGTTAGAGACTTCAGCGCAAAGGTTCCATCAATTGACTCTGTTCCTATTGTTCAGGAGTTCCCCAAGGTTTTCCCTTCAGACCTGCCGGGTATGCCGCCCGACAGGGATATTGATTTCTATATTGATCTGGCTCCGGGCACTCAGCTTATTTCCATTCCGCCATATCGCATGGCCCCGCCAGAGTTGAAATAGTTGAAGGAGCAGTTTCTGGACTTGCTTGATAAGGGTTTCATTAGACCCAATTGTTGAAAACACGTTCTCAATGCAATATACTAAAACGTGTGTTCTTTTGTATAGGTTTTGATGAGTGACAAACGAAGCGAAAATTGATATATGACGAAGTTCAAGAAACAAGCGCACAATTGATATACAACGAGATTCAAGCTCAAGACAAAGTTTTATAGTTTAATTGAGTCATTCTTAATTGTGATCTTGATCCTACAACTTGACTCGTAACATGGCTTCTCTCATAAAACTATTTTCCAAAATCATGCATATTTAATTTAATGTCAAATGATTTTAAATCATGCATATTTACAGTAGTCAAAATAATTTTTAGACATGCCTTAAAAATCTGGACTAAGATAATCGATTATGTACTTATGATAATCGATTGTTTTAAGCCAAGACTGCATAACAATCGATTGTGAACTAATGACAATAGATTGTGAGTAAGGCAGTGAGCATCAGGTTTTTCAAACCTGCATGACAATCGATTGTGAACTAATGACAATCGATTGTGACTGAGGCAGTGTCCATCAAAGTTTTTCAAAACTCAGAATAATCGATTATGAACTAATGGTAATCGATTATGTTGAGACAGTGTCTTCCAGTGATTTTCAAATTTATAAAAAATCGATTGTTACATTGGACGATCGATTGTCAAAGAGACAGTGTCTAAAATGTTTTTAAAAAACTGATAAGTAATCGATTGTTGACTTTGTGCAATCGATTGTGAAGCTGACCGTTGTCGTAAAGTTTTTAAATACCGTCAGGTAATCGATTATTGATTCTGTATAATCGATTGTTTTGATTAAAATCCGGAAAAGATTTTTTGAACGTTATTGGGTAATCGATTATTGATTTTGTATAATCGATTGTTTTGATTAAAATCCGAAAAAGATTTTTTGAACGTTGCTGAATAATCGATTGTTGATTCTGGACAATCGATTGTTTGTGGTAAAATCTGGAAAGGATTTTTTGAACGTTTCCAGTAATCGATTATGGATTGTAAGTAATCGATTATCAAGCGTAAAATCTGGGATTGAATTTTGGTCTGACTGGCAGACAATCGATTGTTGGGGTTTGACAATCGATTGTCAGTGAGTAAAATCAGCAACTCTTAATTGGCAATTAGGCAACGGTAATGCCAGGTTTTTCAACTATAAATACAGCTTCATTTCAGTGTTTTGAACACAACAACATACTACAACTGATCATTACATTGCTATAAGCTTGCATACTTTTGTTTATCATTTTATATTCAATTTCATAAAGCTTTTGAGAGCCATATTCTTGTCCAAAGTTGTTGTGATCTAGAGCTTATTTCTTTTTACTCATGCCTACTCATAAAGGAGTATATTGTTTGAGTGTTTTAGTGTTTGTACACTTGGAAGAGAATTGTGATTCTCTTGTTGTAAGGAACTTGTGTTTCCTTGTTTGAAGTCTTGGAGTGTTGTAACTCCGAGCAAAGGTGTTGAGGCTTGCGTCCTCAAGTTGTAAAGGTTTGTTAAGCACCCGGAAGCTTGACAAGTTCGTGGAAAATCTCGAGAGAGTCTCTCGGGGACTGGACTAGCCACACGTTGTGGTAAACCAGGATATATCTGTGTGTAAGTTATTATTTATCGCACTTATTTACTTCCTGCAAATTTTAATTTCTGCAAGTTTACGCTAAATTTTATTATAACGCTATTCACCCCCCTATAGCGTTAAGCGTATTTTCTAACACCAATGTATCGCCTTGGAGTGCATCTGTGTTATTCATGAAGAAAAGGGATGGGTCGATGAGGATGTGCATTGATTACCGACAGTTGAACAAGGTGACGATAAAGAATAAGTATCCACTGCCGAGGATTGACGATTTATTCGACCAGCTTCAAGGTGCCAAGGTGTTCTCAAAGATAAATTTGAGGTCTGGTTATCATCAGCGGAGGATTAGGGCGTTTGATGTCCCTAAGACAACATTTCGCACTCAGTATGGGCATTATGAGTTTTTGGTCATGTCGTTTGGGTTGACCAATGCCCTGGCAGCATTCATGGAGTTGATGAATCGAGTGTTCAGTCCCTACTTGGATTTGTTTATGATTGTATTCATTGACGACTTTTTGATATACTCCCGCAGTTGGGAGGAGCATGAGCAGCACCTCAGAATGGTTCTTCAGACTCTGAAGGATAGTCAGTTGTATGCCAAGTTCTCGATGTGCGAGTTTTGATTGAGTTCAGTCGCATTCCTGGGTCCCGTCGTATCAGCAGAGGGTATTTAGGTGGACCCGAAGAAGATAGAGGCAGTCAAGAACTGGCCTCGACCAGCTTCAGCTACAGAGATCCGGAGCTTCTTGGGGTTAGCTGGTTACTACCGACAGTTCGTGGAGGGGTTTTCATCCATTCCGGCCCCGATGACTAGATTGACCCAGAAGGGTGTCCAGTTCAGGTGGTCAAATGAGTGCGGGGTGAGATTCCAGAAGCTCAATACAGCTTTGACTACGGCACCGGTATTGGTTTTTCCCACGGTTTTTAACCTTATACTTTTTATTGTGATGCTTCCGGGGTTGGGCTTGACGCAGTGTTGATGCAGAATGGCAAGGTCATAGCATATGCATTGTGGCAGTCGAAGATCCACGAGAAGATTATCCAGTACATGACCTAGAGTTGGTAGCCATTGTTCATGCCTTGAAGATCTGAGGGAATTATATATATGGTGTGACGTGTAAGGTGCACACGGATCATAAGAGCCTCCAGTTCTTGTTCAAGCAGAAAGAGTTCAATTTGAGATAGCGGAGGTGGTTGGAGTTGTTGAAAGACTATGATGTTTCTATCTTATAACACCCGGGGAAGGCGAATGTGGTGGCCGATGCATTGAGTAGGAAGTCTGCCAGCATGGGTACTCTTGCCTATATTCCGGTCAGCCAAAGACCTCTTGCCTTGGATGTTCAGGCCTTGGCCAATCGATTTTTGATATTGGATATCTCTGAGCCCAGTAGGGTGTTAGCTTGTACGGTTGCTCGTTCGTCATTGATGGAGTGCATTCAAGAGCGGTAGTTTGATGACCTCCATTTGTGTGTCCTGTGGGAGACGGTACAGCGGGGAGGTGCCAAGGATATGACCTTGGGAGATGATGGTGTATTGAAATTGCAGGGGAGAGTTTGTGTGACCAATGTTGATTGTATTCGGTAGTCGATCTTAGCGGAGGCCCACAGTTCTCGGTATTCTATTCACCCGGGCGCCGCGAAGATGTATCAGTATTTAAGACAACATTATTGTGGTGCAGAATGAAGAAATACATTGTTGCATATGTGGCTCGTTGTCTAAATTATCAGCAGGTGAAGTACGAGCATCAGAGGCCCGGAGGGTTATTTCAGAGGATTGAGCTTCCTGAGTGGAAGTGGGAGAGAATCACTATGGATTTTGTTACTGGACTTCCGATGACTCGGAAGAAGTTTGATGCTATATGGGTTATTGTTGATAGGCTGACCAAGCCAGCATATTTTATTCCAGTTGCCACCACCTGTTCGTCCGAGAGATATGCTGAGATTTATATCAGAGAGATCGTTCGCCTTCATGGGGTCCACAGTTTACCTCGCATTTAGGGAGAGCGCTACAACATGAGTTGGCACCCAAGTACAGTTAAGTACAGAATTTCATCCCCAGATGGACGGTCAATCCGAGAGGACTAATTAGATTCTTGAGGATATGCTCAGAGCTTGTGTTATCGATTTTGGAGGCTCGTGGGACCAGTTCTTGCCTTTAGCAGAGTTTGCCTACAACAACAACTACCAGTTCAGCATCCAGATGGCTCCTTATGAGGCGTTGTATGGTAGGAGGTGTCGGTCCCCAGTCGGATGGTTTGAGCCCAGAGAGTCAAGTTTATTGGGTACAGATCTAGTGCAGGAGGCCTTGGATAAGATCAAGATCATTCGGGACAGACTTCGTTCAGCTCAGTCTAGGCATAAGATTTATGTAGATCGCAAGGTCAGTGATGTTTCTTTCATGGTTGGTTAGTGAGAATTGCGTCATGTATCACCTATGAAGGGCGTGATGAGATTTGGTAAGAAGGGCAAGCTTAACCATAGGTTTATTGGCCCATTTGAGATTCTCGATCGCGTGGGAAATGTGGCTTATAAACTTGCCTTGCCGCCTAGCTTGTCAGCCGCCATCCGGTTTTTCATGTATCCATGTTTCGGCGGTATCACGGCGATCCCCCCCCCCCCATGTCTTAGATATCAGCACTGTCCAATTGGACAAGGATCTGTCTTATGAGGAGGAGTCGGTGGCTATTTTAGACCGGAAAGTTCGACAGTTGGGGTCGGGGAGTTTCCCTTCAGTGCGTGTCCAGTGGAGATGACAACCTCTTGAGGCGTCACCTGGGAGTCCGAGTCTTATATGCAGAGCCGTTATCCCTATCTATTCCCCGACTCAAGTACTTCTTTCTTTTGTCCGTTCGAGGACGAACGGTTGTTTTAGAGGTGGAGGATGTGACAACCCAAAGGATCATCACCGTAATTCTCCCTTTCTTCATGCTTTCGAGGCCTTGAAAACCTCATATGTGGTTGCCTCAATTTGCGTGCATAGTGTTGGAAATCATGTATACCTTTGATATGTGCGCTTTGGTTGTATGAGCATGATTTTCAGGTATAGGTTTTGATGAATGACAAACAATGAAGTCAAGTGTCAAACAACGATATAATCAAATGGCGAGAAGCATACTGATGACAGAATTGCATGAACGAGCCAAAGAAGTTCAAGATCGAAGACCCAAGACGTAGGTCGTTTGGTAGAACCAATGTAAGGACAACGTTTAAGTTATCTTATCCTTTGGCTCAACATTAGGTCATCATAAACATGCATAAAATCACTTTATTAAATTATATATATCATAAATATTTTTAATATATACTTCAAACAAAATGATTTTAACGTTTTCATTTCAACCAAAATGGGTTTTGAAGTAAGTTTTCAATTCTGGTATACTCTAGTATACACAGTGTATATCAAGTGTATATCACGACCGTTGCCAAAGTTTTGAACACTGGAACAACATAATCGATGGTCTGACAATCGATTGTCCACTTTAACAATCGATTATTTTGAGACAGTGTGCAACCGAAGTTTTTAAATATCAAAACAATCGATTGTCTTTGTCCCACAATCGATTGTCACTTTCATACAATCGATTATTTTTTGACCGTTCCACAGAATCCTAAATTGATTTTTGAACGTTGAAGAACAATCGATTTTTCAGGGTTCACAATCGATTGTTTAGCCTAAAATCAGGAATCTGTTTTTTGAACGTTGGTCAGACAATCGATTGTCACCTCCAAATAATCGATTGTTGAAGCACAGAATCAGGGATTTTATTTGTCAATTAAGCAACGTTCAGCACCACTTTTTCACCTATAAAAAGAGGTCTTTTGAGCTGATTTTAAACACACAACTCCTGCATATATTGATATACATATTGATCATTTTCAAGCATCATTTTAGAGCTTTTGTTGAGCCATTTGATAGACAACTTTGTGTTGTTCATAGAGCTCATTTTGTTTCTCTTTATCCACTCTATTGACAGAGTATTTGTTGTAAAAGAGAGTTGTTTGAGAAGAACATATCTTCTCATTTGTCGGGTTTTCTAAGTACCCAAAGTCTTAGTGGTTGAAGTCTTGGGGCGAGGTATCCTCAAGCAAGTGAAGTCTTAAGGTGCGGTATCCTTGAGCAACTGTAACGGTTTGTTAAGCACCCGTAAGCTTGACAGAGATAGTGGAATCTCGAGAGAGTCTCTCGGGGACTGGACTAGCCACGGGTTGTGGTGAACCAGGATAAAATACGGTGTGTTCTTTCTTGATTATTTCAATTACCGTATTTACTTATTCCTGCAATTTTAAATTCCGCAATATTTTAATATTCTCGTGCCTCACTATTCACCCCCCCCCCCCTCTAGTGAACGACATAAATTCTAACAATTGGTATCAGAGCCTAACTCTCTGAAAGCCTTAACCGGTTGAGAGCTATATATATTTTTGTGTATAGAATATTGAAAGCAGGAATGATGAATGAAGGACAATCCACCACTTGCGTTCCACTATTTGACGGAACAAACTATACATATTGGAAAGGGCGGATGAGTATCTTCCTCAAAGCAAACAATTTTCGTTTGTGGCAAATCATCAAAAATGGTGAACCAATGCCGACAAAAAAAGTTGGAGAATCACGGTTCCAAAGAAGGAAGATGAATATGATGCCAAGGACATGAAGATAGTTGAAAATAATGTAAGGGCCATCCATGTATTATATTGTGCGGTGAATCCGAATGACTATCTGAAAATCTCTTGCTGCACAACCGCCAAGGAGATGTGGGACAAACTCGAGATCATTTATGAAGGTACGCCTCAAGTCCGAGAATCCAAAATTGATTTTCTAACTCATAAATATGAAACTTTTAAAATGGAGAAGGAACCTATTGGTGTTATGTTTGAACGATTTTTAAGAATCGTCAACGATCTCCATGCTCTCGGGAAAGTTTACACGAACAAAGATCTTGTACGAAAAGTCCTACGGAGTCTCACTCCCGAATGGCGTTCCAAAGCCAATGCCATCCAAGAGTCGATGGAATACACGAATATCACAATTGATGGACTAAGAGGTAACCTTGAAACTTATGATAGCACAATTCTTAATCCTTATATTAGAAGTGATTCGAATTTTGCCTTCAAAGCCTCATCCTCTAAAAGAGAAGAGGTAAGTGATTCGGAAAGGGATGATGAAAATACTTCCAGTGATACATTTGAAAAGTTTTGTAAGTCTTTGAAGAAGGACAAGAAAAAGAGGAAACACCATAGGCGCGTATCACGGGACTCAGACAGCTCGGGCAATGAAGCCGGCGCATATGTCTCATGGCAAACAGAGAAGAAGAGGTAAGTACATCTAACTCTCACTCATTTGAAGATTTACAAAATGCCTATGATGAATTGTATGGTGAATTTGTCAATGCTTCCAAATTGATAAAAGAATTGAAGAAAACACTTTCTTTGCAGAAATCACTATCTTTGCAAACAGATTTTCAGAAAACACTTTCTTGACAAGAAAAAGATTTTGAGAAATCCTCTTCTTTGAAAGAAATAGATTTTGAAAAATTGACTAATGAAAATGGTGTTCTTAAAAACAAAATTGAAGTTTTAGAAAAAGAAAACAAATTTTTGGAAAATGACATTGCTGTTTTTAAAAATAAAATCAAGGAATTGAATGAAGCTTCTTCTATTGATACATGTTCAAATTGTTCTTCTTGTAGTTCTTTAAAACTAGAGAACACAGAACTTAGGAAAGCACTAGAAACACGCAGTGTTGATATTCCTAAAGCTGAAACAAAGAAGAAAAAGCCTAGGAATAACTATAGGCGTAAAATGAATAAGAATCATGATAGAAATGGAGTTGCGCAACCTAGAAATGATCCTAGGATTTTTGCTAATGAGTCTAGGAATAATTATTCTAGACCACTTAGAGATGACTCTAGGAATTTCAACGCGTCTAGGAATGACTTTAGATCACCTAGAACGCATTTGGCTCAACCTAGACATATGCACAATCCTAATGTTATATGTCATTATTGTAATCGGGTAGGACACATTGCACCCGTTTGTTTTGCTAAACATAGAAATTTATGTGTTGATTATAATTGTTATTATCCTAACCCCCAAGGACCCAAAAGAAGTTGGGTACCAAAAATCTATTTTTAGGTTCTTTTTGCAGGTGTGCTTGAAGACTACAATATTGTAGTGGTTGCACCAAGCACAAAACCTTAATGCATTAAGAGGGAACGTCGGTTAGTTATCGTATTTTGAATAAAAACACAATGAGTTGATATGTGCAAATAATCTATATCAGTTTTGGTTGATACATGCTTTAATCAGTTCTTTTTGAATAACAATTAGTATCAATTTGGTTTATAATAATTGATTGATTCATGTTTTGATGAACATTCTTAGTTTAAAATAACAATTGATATTGTTGAGAAAAATGACCGTTATCATTAGTATGCCACTTACTAACATTTGATATGATCTTGTTTATAACGATTGGTATCATCAATGGTTTAAATTTTTTTTGGTATAGTGTTTTTGCTAATGCCAAAAGGGGGAAGAATATGGGCGATATGCATGCCTTAATTGAGGGGGAATATTCAATTAAGGGGGAATTATATTGAATTGATTTCTATGAATTGTTTGCATAAATTGTATGTTGAGATATAGCATGAATTTAGGGGGAATTCAATATGCATATCTTCCGTTGTTTGTCATTATCAAAAAGGGGGAAATTGCTGGAAATCATGTATACCTTTGATATGTGCGCTTTGGTTGTATGAGCATGATTTTCAGGTATAGGTTTTGATGAATGACAAACAATAAAGTCAAGTGTCAAACAACGATATAATCAAATGGCGAGAAGCATACTGATGACAGAATTGCATGAACGAGCCAAAGAAGTTCAAGACCGAAGACCCAAGACGTAGGTCGTTTGGTAGAACCAATGTAAGGACAACGTTTAAGTTATCTTATCCTTTGGCTCAACATTAGGTCATCATAAACATGCATAAAATCACTTTATTAAATTATATATATCATAAATATTTTTAATATATACTTCAAACAAAATGATTTTAACGTTTTCATTTCAACCAAAATGGGTTTTGAAGTAAGTTTTCAATTCTGGTATACTCTGGTATAGACAGTGTATATCAAGTGTATATCAAGTGTATATAATCGACCGTTGCCAAAGTTTTGAACACTGGAACAACATAATCGATGGTATGACAATCGATTGTCCACTTTAACAATCGATTATTTTGAGACAGTGTGCAACCGAAGTTTTTAAATATCAAAACAATCGATTGTCTTTGTCCCACAATCGATTGTCACTTTCATACAATCGATTATTTTTTGACCGATCCACAGAATCCTAAATTGATTTTTGAACGTTGAAGAATAGTCGATTATTCAGGGTTCACAATCGATTGTTTAGCCTAAAATCAGGAATCTGTTTTTTGAACGTTGGTCAGACAATCGATTGTCACCTCCAAACAATCGATTGTTGAAGCACAGAATCAGGGATTTTATTTGTCAATTAAGCAACGGTCAGCACCACTTTTTCACCTATAAAAAGAGGTCTTTTGAGCTGATTTTAAACACACAACTCCTGCATATATTGATATACATATTGATCATTTTCAAGCATCATTTTAGAGCATTTGTTGAGCCATTTGATAGACAACTTTGTGTTGTTTCTAGAGCTCATTTTGTTTCTCTTTATCCACTCTATTGAGAGAGTATTTGTTGTAAAAGAGAGTTGTTTGAGAAGAACATATCTTCTCATTTGTCGGGTTTGCTAAGTACCCAAAGTCTTAGTGGTTGAAGTCTTGGGGTGAGGTATCCTCAAGCAAGTGAAGTCTTAAGGGGCGGTATCCTTGAGCAACTGTAACGGTTTGTTAAGCACCCGTAAGCTTGACGAAGATAGTGGAATCTCGAGAGAGTCTCTCGGGGACTGGACTAGCCAAGGGTTGTGGTGAACCAGGATAAAATACGGTGTGTTCTTTCTTGATTATTTCAATTACCGTATTTACTTATTCCTGCAATTTTAAATTCCGCAATATTTCAATATTCTCGTGCCTCACTATTCACCCCCCCCCCCTAGTGAACGGCATAAATTCTAACGCATAGTCCAGGCACGAAGCCGGAAAATTTTTATGTGAAAATACACGAAATCTATGTTAAAAACTATGAATTTTGATAATAATATTAATATAGTTGACTTTGGTCAACATTTTGAGTAAACGGACCCGGACCCATCATGTGACGGTCCCAGAGGGTCCGTAGAAAAATATGGGACTCGGGCATATTCCCGGAATAGAAATCCGAGGTCCCATGCCCAAGAAAAGAATTTTTTCGTGAAATTATTTTCTAAAAAATATTTAAGGCAAATGAAAATGATATTTGATCAAAAAGTAATGGTATCATGCTCATATTTTGGTTTTGACACCCGGTACAGGTCACATGTGTGGTTTAAGCGCTTCTTGTAAATTTTGATCGAAATCGGACGTCGTTTGACATGTTCCGGACTAAAAATGGAAAATTTGGAAGTTATAAACTTTGAAATGAAATTATGAGTTTTGGTGGTTTATTCTTTGATTTTGATTGTTATTTTAGCGATTTGGTCGCTCGAGCAAGTTCGTAGGATGATAGTGAGTTAATGTGTGGGATTTGGTTGGGATCCCCGAGGGCTTGGGTGTGATTTTGGAGGTGGTTTGGGGTGGTTTTGTTCTTAAAAAAATTAGCATATTTTCTGCAATTTGTGCACAGGCCGGTACTCTATGCAAACACACAGGTCCTTCAGGTTTGCATAGCCTAAGGACCCCAGCCTTCTTCACGTTTGCGGAAGCCCACCGCGTTCGCATAGCTTTAACCAACCCTGGGGCAATTTTCTTCTATGCGTTCGCACACCCCCTTCACGAACGCATATAACAAACCCGACCCCTCCAGTTTTTCCTCTACGCGTCCACGATTGCCCCTCGCATTTGCATAGTGTAGCTGGTAGAAACGCGACATAGTCCCACGTTCGCATAGTGTTATTTCCATCTAATGATTTTAAATTAATTCCAGAACTGTTCACTTCGGGTTTTTCACACTCTTCTCACATGAACCCTCCTTCTTCAACCTCCATTGACGAGTCCCAAGCTTCCCTTCCTCCATAACCCTTTGGGTAAGTAATTTTAACGACATTTCCTCATTATTTCTTTTTTAATCACTAAACTCCTAGCCTAAAATCATGAAATCAAAGTAGAAATTAGGGCTTTTGGGAATTTTGGGCGATTCAACATCAATTTGGGGTCGAATCTTAAATTAAATTATATAATTGAACTCGTGGGGTTATGGGTCATTGGGTTTTGGTCCGAGCCTCGAGTTTGGACCATGTGGGCCTGGTGTCAGATTTTGGTATTTTTGGAAGAATGATAGGATTTTTATTTCTAGGTTATGAAATTGTATTTTTAAGGTATTATTGATAATATTGAACTAATTATGGCTAGATACCGTCGTTTTGGAGTTGAATTCTAGAGGAAAAGCGGTGCTAGAGGCTTGATTGTTATTTTCGGACCGAGGTAAGTGTTTGTTCTAACTTTGGCTTGAGGGAATAGGATTAGGACAATATTTGCTATGTGCTATATGGAGTCGGTGTATAGGTATGGTGATGGTTACCTATGCGCCCGAGTCTAGCATGATCGTGAGTCGTAGTTGTTTCTAAATTCGAAAGACATGAAACAATTGATTTAATTACTTGCTAAATAAATTGAGAAGTGATAGTTGAGAAGCAAATGAGTTAAAGAAGGAAATGTGGTATTTTTTCCCCTTGCTGGGACTTATTATTGACTTGTTTTCCCTTGCCGGGACTTATTGTTGGTTTGTTCTCCCTTGCCGGGATGTTTAATCTTGTTGTATATTCCTTTCCCTGATTGGTTGTGACCGTAGATTGGGTGAGGAAGAGCGATCATGCACGAATGGTCTTTCCGTGCCATGTTTTGAAAATTATGAACGGAGAGTCTTTCCGTGCCATGTATTAGGTTATTGGAGCACGAAGGATCTTTCCATGCCTTGTTGTGAGATTTATGTGAGAAAAAGTACGAAAGGTGATGCTGTGCATTATATTGGACCGTTTTGGTGGGAATTGAGAGTAAAAGCAGGAAGGTTGGTGCCGTGCAGTGGTTGATTTTACTTGCTCCCTTTTATTGGTGTAATTATTCAGTTTCCATCTCTTGTTCGTTGGTCTTATATCTAAACTGTTACAACCCACAACATGCCCCCTCCCCATTATCTGTTTAATATTATTATCTTTCCGTTAATGCACATATATCCGTTCAGGTTGGTTGTGGTAGGTCCGGTCTAGCCTCGTCACTACCTCGCCGGGGTTAGGCCAGGCACTTACCAACACATGGGGTCGGTTGTGCTGATGCTACACTTCTGTGCCGTTTTTGTGCATAGATTTAGGAGCAGCTTACGGACCGCAGTAGTAGATCGGGAGCGTACCTTCAGTCCAGAGATTCTTAGGTAGTTCGTTGGGGTACGCAGGCCCTGAGTCTCATCTATCTCATTTCTGTTTGGTTTCATTGTATTGAAACAGACTTCTTATGTATTCTCTTTCAGACTCTTATTTGTAGAATTTCATAGTAGTCCGTGAGCATTGTGACACTAAATCTTGGGTAGAGGATGATGTTAATTTTTTCGCATTTCTTTCGTTTAATATCAAATTGAGACTTCCACCTAAATTTATTGTTATCATGATTATCTTGTTAAATAAAAGTTGAAAAATGTATGTCTAAGTTGGCTTGCCTAGCTCCGACAGTAGGCGCCATCATGATTCGAAAATCCGGGTCATGGTGGAAAATTCGAGTCGTGACATAATTTGTGCAAACTAAACAAAAAACAAATAATTGTATTCACAAGTATAATAAGTATACTATTTAATGAAACAAAAAGCTTTTCTGGCGACCTATTTAGTCTCCACCAAATGTATCCAAGTGGCATATTTAGTCGCCACGGAAGCTTAATAAGAACAAATAAGTTTTATGGCGATCCATTTAGTTGCCAGCAAACCACTAGTTCAAGTGGCGTCCCTCCATTAAATGTATTTGTGGCGCACTTGATACTTATGTGGCAAGTAGAGTCGCTACAAAAAAAAATGGATTTAGCTATGAAGTTCTTCGCGAAACCATCACTAACAGAATTTTCTAATAATCAGTCGCTAATTCATCTCTAAATAAAATTAGCAATGGATTTTGCAGTTTAGCTACAAAATATTTTCATCGCTTATTCTAGTTTTTAGCAGCGAGTCGCCACAAAAGCTAATAATGAAACAAATAAGATTTGTGGCGGCCTTTTGAATCCCCACCAAAAATTTCCGTAATACATGTCGCCAATTCATGTGGCGTCTGTCCGCTTTTGTTACTTAAAGCTAATAATGAAACAAATAAGGCTGTATCCGGTTCCGGTTCTGGGTCTATTTGGGTCTGCGGTTCCGGTTCTGGCGGTTCCAGTTCTGGCGGTTCCGGACCCGGAACCGCTACCATCCGGTTCTGGGTACCATCCGGTTCTGGTTCTGGCGGTTCCGGCGGTTCTGGCGGTTCTGAATTTTTTTTTTTAAATCAATATCTTGTAAAGTAGTCATTAGTATATTTTAGAATGTATTTTTTATGGTGTACTATGTTATTAGTATAGTATATATTATGTTTGGTAATTAGTATATATTGTGTATAAGTAGTGTATATTTTGTATATAAGTAGTATATATTGTATTTAAGTAGTATATATTGTATATAAGTAGTGTTTATTGTGTTGTAGTTAGTAATTAGTATAAATTGTATATAAGTAGTATATATTGATAAAAGAATGTTGTCATTAGTATATTGTGTTGTATGTTATATATTTTATGTTATATAAATATTCAAGGATTGACATAGAAGTAAAGACAAAGAAATATTGAGACAAAAGATATTCAAGGATATGATAAAGAACATATTTATTGACCAAATTGGCATATCTTTCTTAGTCTTCCTTCCCCCAATGGAATGAGCACAACATGGTACTAATACCACCATTAAAAGGAAAAAAAACTAAAAGAAGACATGCCAATATACAAGTTACATCATAATTTATGCATTATTTCTAACAAATCTCATAAAACCTTCAAGGTTTGGAGGTGGTTGTGTTGGCGGTGGTGGAAATGAAGCTTGTTCATCACCACTTCCGGGTGAAGTTGCTTCCTGAGCAAGTTCTGCTATCATTTCTTCATAGCACTCATCTATTGCTGGTTGTGATTCAGCTAGGCCAAAGTTCATTCTTTCTGCGCGGATCCAATCTCGAAAAAGCACTGATTTTTCCAAGCTGTCCCGCATCGACGCTCTGTGATCACCTATTTGTAGTCTTGCTTGACTAAAAGCGCTCTCCGATGCAACAGTTGACGCTTGAATCGACAGAACATCCCGAGTCATCCTTGCAAGAACGGGAAAATGCTTTTCCCTTGTCTTCCACCAATCCAAAAGGTCGAAAGAGCCGTCTGGATTCTCATTCTCTAGTCCCTGCGACAAATAAACTTGAAGCTCATTTAGATGGGAAATTTCATCTAAATTATCCCCTTGAGTGCCCCTGAACTCCGTCCACGATTTAATAGCTGTTAAGCCAGCAGCTATTTTAGACGACTGTGATGTAGACGAAGTAGGGGTTGGAATATTAGGCCTAGCATGCTCTAACGCCTGTTTATAAGCATTATAAACAGTTTGAGCATTAACTTTAATTGATGCTTTCGCATCAGCTAGTGTAGCAATTTCTATTTCTGAAAGATCTAAAGATTGATAAATAGTAGAATACCAAAAGTTAGGACCTCCTAATTTCATAGTTGGATTTAACATAGCAGACACACCAAATATAGGAGGGATTGGAAAAAAATATTTTTTAAACTTCTTTTTCATTTCAGTTATTGCATTTCATAAATATCCCCCCCTCGCTAAAATCAACAAACAAATTAGCAAGTGCGGCAATATAAACTAAACAGTTAGAAATAGTTGGATAATATTGGCCAGATAAAGCATTTGTAGCCACATGAAAATGTTCTAAAAATCTAAAAGAATTTTAACGTTAGTCCAATCTTGTGTAGTTAGCATGTCATTATCGTCCTCACCATAATCCCGAGAATTATACGTAGCGTTAATTGAGTTTCTATATTCCTACGCTACTACTAAACTTTCGTACATGTAATTCCACCTAGTCGGGCAAGGTTTAGGAACCTTTCTTTCTCTAAGGCCATATTGGTCACACTTTTTAAAATATTCTCTAAGTTTACTTCTACGGTTTGAATAAAATAGCCAATTAAGAGTCATTTTAACCTTTTCAATTTCTAAGTTTAATATTCTCATACCATCACCAACAATTAAATGATAAATATGACATATACATCTAACATGGAAAATATTAGTAAAAGCAGGATTAAGTGTTCTAGTTAGCATACCTGTTGCACTAGTGTTGCTAGAAGCGTTATCCATAGAAATTGATATTATTTTATCACTAAAACAAAAATATCTGCATACTTCTGAAACAGTGTTAGCAATAAACCTACCCGTGTGCCGTAAATTAATTATCCTATATGCAATAATGCGTTTTTGCATTGTCCAGTCTTCGTCTATCCAATGACTGGTTACGGTTAGATAATCACAATCATTATTACTTCTACCAATATCAGTTGTAATAGACATACGATTAGTTATATGGTTAAATAAATAGCGCTAGTATTGTTCATATTCATGCTTGTATTTATAAATATCGGCCTTAACTGTGGCGCGAGGCCAACCTTTATACGTAGGATTAAATACTCTTCTAATATAATGAATCCATGCTTGATTAGAAGCAAAAGAATAAGGCAAACACATAACAATAATCATTTTAGCTAATTCTTCACGATCCTTATTTGGATCGTAATATAATATACCTCCGGTAACTGTGTTTATTCCTGGTTGAACTAGATTAGAACCAGTACTTGGGTTAACTGTAGAATCAGCACTTGTCCTCCCCTCTTGTTGCGCTTTCAATTGCAAATATCTAGTCTTATCGCTAGGGTGTAATCTTATATGCTTAACTAAACTACCCATGCCGCTACGATCTCCAGTTTACCGGATTGACGAACAACTTCTTGAAAATTAAAAATCGTTGAAATTGAACACTTGAAAACTTCAATTCAATAACTTCACAATATTTCACGAATTTGCAACAATAAATTAAGCACTTACACTAGAAAGATTGAAAGAGAGCTTGAGAGAGATTGAGAGAGATTGAGAGATATTGATGAATTGGTGAATAAAAATGAAAGAATGAGGGGGTATTTATAGTTGAGAATTGGGAAATAGTGTAATTATATAAAATTTGGGGTTAAATTAAAGTTTGGGGACCAAATGGCTATTTTTTAAACTTTCAAACGGCTACTTTTGAAAAATAGCTGTTTGGAAATTATTTTAAATTTTTTTTTGAAAAATTACCATTACAGAACCGTTTGGAACCGCCAGAACCGGTCCGGTTCCGGTCCGGTTCCGGTTCTGGCGGTTCCAATGGGTAGAACCGCCCCGCCACGGTTCCCAGGAACCACCGGAACCGGAAGAACAGCCAGGGCCGCGGTTCCGGTCTGGTTCCGGTTTGGAACCGCCAGGTTTACAGTCTTAGAAACAAATAAGCTTTTCTGGCGATCAAAGAGATCGGCACAAATAGTTTCCGCATTACGTGTCACTAATTCAAGTGGCGTCCCTTTACTAAATTTATTTGTGGAGTATTTGTTGCTTTTTGTGGCGAGATCAACGTCTCTCTACTATTTTTATTGAGAGAGTGCCACGACCCAAATTCACCTCAGCGAAACATGCACTTCCACCGCATAAAATCATACAAGTGATCAACACAACATATGTTCACTTATGTTCATTTCCAATTCTCTAGTGTATCCAAAATGGTCATATTAGCAAAATGACATATAGCATTTGTAAATATAACATGATATGGGTCCTAAATTATTTGGACAATTAATATAATTGTAGCTACGAACGGACTCTCGTCACTTAGTGCATACGTGGCCCCCGCATTTAGTGGCAAATTATGCTATTATCACTTCTATGGGGACAATTCCCTCTTACAAGGATAGAAAGGAGACTTGTCTCGATCCAAAGTGCACTTCCAATACCAAGAACGAGCCCGAACTCTCAATTCGTAGCTAAACGATCCGAAACTAGTTAAATGAGGTAAGAACTAGTCAATACAAGCTTACAAGATCACATTCTAACTATTAAAGCAATTTTCCAGCCTTAAACACAAGTTTCCTAAAATCCGACCCCGGGCCCAAGTGCCTGCATTCTGATATTTTTCGAAGAAAGTTGTTCGTTGCAACCTAAGATCAATAATATATGATTTTTACTTCACTTCATAACTAATTTCATGGAAAAATCTAAGTATTATCAAAATCCTAGGATTTTCTCTAACTTCATGCCTTAATCTTAGTATTTAATCTACCTAAGACATAAGTATTAAACTAGGAATAGGTGGGATAAACTTACCTCAAAGAGACCGGGTTGAAATTCTCTCTTTGAAAGTTCCCAAATCGTCCAAGTGTAGAAGTAAAATGAAATAAATGGTCTAAGTCCCATTTTTAAAAGATGTGTCCAGGTCTCTGATGTTGCATTTGTGACACCAGGCTCGCAAATGCGAAAACGCAATTGCGACAAAATGTTCGGAAATTCGAATTAGGCCTCCTTCTGCCTCGATCGCAATTGGTATAGAGGGGTCGCAAATGCGGACCATGCCGGGTTCGCAAATGCGAAGCAAAAGTCTCAAATGCGACCACTGCTCCCCACCTGGCCTCACCGCAAATGCGATGTTAACCTCGCAATTGCGATCAATATCTCGCAATTGCGAGATATACAACAGCAACAAAAACACCAGAAAACTGGTGTGCTTTTCTACTCCCAACCCATGCCCAAAACTCACCCGAGCCCTCGAGGCTCCACTCCAATCGCTCACACATGTCTAACAACATTGTACAGACTTTGTCGAGCGATCAAATTGCCGATATAACACCTAAAACCAAGGATTCAACACCAAAATACATGAAATCCTTAAGAACATTCAAATTCCTATCTTTACAACCGGACGTCCTAGTCACGTCAAATCAGTCCCCTTTCTCATCAATTTTACAGACAAGACTAAAATATTATATTGGACCTGTACCGAGCTCTGGAACCAACATCAGGCCCGGTACCAACATGATCAAGCATTATTCATTTTCATTTAAATCCTTAGAATTTCACTTTAACAATTTCTAATAAAAATTTACCACATTTTTCTACGGACCCTCCAGGACTGTCAAAACAAAAATACGGGTCCGTTGCTAAAAAATATTGACCAAAGCCAAACTTAGCTTTTTAAGAAAATCTTAAGGAATCAAGTGAGCCTATTTCAACCCAAAATCTTCCAAATCCCGAACAACTATCCCCAGCAAGTGCAGGAAGTTTCATCTAGGGGAACAGGATTCTAAAAAGCAAAACAACTAGTCGGGTCGTTACAGAGGATTTGTTCTTGTTGATAAAGAGAATTCAAGCCAAGAGGAAGATTTACTATTTTGTGGCTTATTTCCTTGTATTTTTAGGAAATTTATAATCCCTATAGGTTTAGGAAAAGAAAAACTATAGTCATTGTCAAATTGAAAAACATTTCTCTTATACGTTTGGGACCTATATATAAGGGTCGTAGTTGGAAATTTTATTGCTTGTATTGTGCTTTTCTTATCTTTCATAGCGGAAAACTCTCTCTTTCCTTCTACCCCGAGGATTAGGCTTAGTCGAACCTCGTTAAATTCTTGTGTTGATATTTTTTGTCTATTTGCTTCGTGTGTGATTCTATGCTAGTTAATTATAATCTTCCATAACAAATATACAAAAGAAATTAACTTTATATATACAATATAATTTTTACCGAATGAACCCCCTTCCCCCCACCAGCTCTGCCCCAGCTCCAAGTCCAAAGGCAATAATCATTCTCTTGTGAAACAGGAAGAGGATGAAGCTAAGTTGTTTGTGCATGTAACTCTTTATATTTTAATAAAGAGGAATGTAAATACTAGGAGCAATGGTAAAAGTAGGGATTATTTCACACTTAAAGGTAAACATTTACATTATTCTCAAAGATGGAAGTTTAGACAGATTTTAGTTCAAGTGGCATGGCACTATCGACCATAGGGTGAATTCTACCTCTGTTTATAGTCTCATAACCCTGATTTAGGGATGCAAACTTTTTTAATTTCCTGTTCATAATTTTTTCTCCTGTACTTTTGGTTTGAGTACTGGTGACACCATAATACAAGATAATCCACCTGTGATAGCTGCATCTAGTTGATTTTCATTAGTGTTATTAATATGAACAATACAAATATATTAGACCGTGCTATATATGCCCAGGTGAAACATTACAGTGGCGGATGTAGAATATAAGCTATAGGTTTAGTCAAATGCAGTAGTTTTGGCTGAGACAGTGTATTGTTAAAAATATACAATTAAATATTTATTAATGTTATATTTCTAATTTAGTAACATAAATGAACAAATTTAGTGGTTGTTTACCCTAAAAGCTGGATAACAATTGAACTTATAATGTGGTTTTAAGGACACGTAATTTTACCCAATATTAAATTATGAATATGGAAATCATTAGCAGAAATTAACAACAAAATTAAGAAAACTAGTATTAGAATAAAGTTCAGCCTTCGAGCGTATGTTCCCTCGAACTGATCGATGCCTGAAATAATTAAGAAGCAAACTCATGAACAAGAGTATAAGCTAAAAAAATCATGTATTGCTTTGCTATACAAGATTGTAAGATGGTTACAAGATGATTATGTAACAACCTGACCCGTCGTCACGTGAGTTACTACCCTATTTCCCCCATATTCGGTTCCCTTATGTGTTAATATACGAGCCTTGGGTGAATAAGTTGATTCAGATTGGTTTTGGTAGAAAACGAGACACTTAGTCTCTATTAAGAAGGCTTAAGTTGGAAAAATCAACCAGACATTGGCTTATGACGTAGAGGGCTCGGATGTGATTTCTAGTTATTCGTTTAGATTTGGGGGATGATTTGTGACTTAGGATCGTGATCGGAATTTATTTTGGAGGTCAGGTGTAGAATTAGGCTTGAATTGGCGAAGTTAGTATTTTGGCGAATTTCGGTTGATGGGTGAGATTTTGAGTCGAGGGTCAGAATGGAATTACGAGAGTTCCTATAGCTTTTTTAGGTGATTTTAGATATGTGTGAAAAATTTCAGATCATTCGGACGTCCTTTCATTAGGTTTTTGATCGAATGCGTGCTTCGGAAGTTTTTTAAAGAATTTAGGCTTGAATCCGATGAGAATTGATTATTTTAGTGTAGTTTCATGTGTTTTGATGATTGGAACAAGTTTGGATAATGTATTAAGACATGTATGTGCTTTTGGTTGAGGTTCCGGGGACCTCAGGGTGATTTCGGATGGCCACCGAGATGAAATTTGGAAATTGGAGACTTCAGATTTTGCTGGTATCTGGTATTTTCTCTTCTGCGAGTTTTGGACCACAGAAGTGGGCACGCTTAAGCGATGGATTGTCCACAGATGCGGTGAAGAGGTCTGGGGTGCTGGTTCCGTAGAAGCGATAGTGTAGCCGCAGAAGCGGAATCGCTTATGCGATATTATGACCGCAGAAGTGGTTTGGTTCGTGAATGGAATTTCCGCAGAAGCGGAATAAGAGACGCGGAAGCGGTCCTACAAAAGTGAGAAAGGGACCGCAAAAGCGAAAGTGCTGGGCTGAATTATAAATATTTCCTCCATGAGCTCGAAATTATTTTCCTCCATTATTGAACACCTTGAGAGCTTTTTGGGAGTAATTGAAGAGGGTGGTTTTGACTGGAGTTTATTGGAGGTAAGATTTTTGAGTTAAAAACATGATTATGAAATTAACGTAGAAATTCATGGAATTAAGTCTAAAATTTGATGAACTAAGGCTTGGGATCTTGAGATTTAAATTTGGGATTTGAGGGAGCATTTGAGCTCGGGTTTTGGTAAAATTTGATATGCATAGACTCGTGGCGAGACGAGGAATCCATTGATGTGAATTTTTTGATGTTTCAAGAAGTGGGTTGGGGGCTCGGGTTTTGCTAGTTTCAAGATTTTTTCTAGGTTTCGATTGTGTTTGATTAGGTATTGTCCCCTTAGCATACTGTGATATATTCGCTCTGAATTTGATTATATTCGACTTACGTGGAGGCCGATTTGAGGGGCAAAGGCGTCGCGTGCTAAAGATTTTACCGATTCGAGATGAGTAATGCTTGTAAATTATATCCTGAGGGTTTGAAACCCCCTATTTCACATCGTAACACTATATTGAGGCGTGACACTCATTCTATGATGAGTGCGAGGTCATTTGCGATTGGGAATCATGACTTGGTCCATCCCGAGTGATATTTCTACTATATTGGTGATTGAGACACATACTACATTACTGTGAATTGGGCTTATTGCCATGTTTGGGCCTTGTGCCGACCTGTAGAATCCTTGAGAATTGATATTACTGTTTTAGCATATCTTTGCATATCATTTAGTCTCAGTCCAAGGTTTTAAATGTTGTTTTTGCAAATTCATCCATTCTTCTAAGTTTTAAAAACTCAAATGATATTCTAAATGATATTTCTGGCTGGGAACTACTATTGTGTAAGTGCCCAATGGGCTTATGATGATTTCTGGACTAAGTATGGATTGGGCTACGCACCGCGGCAGTGATTTTGAAACAGTGGTAACAATAAACTGTATGATGTGACTTGAAACAGTTGTAATAATGGCACTGTATAATGTAAATTGGTCAGGTAACAATGACTGACCGGTCAGGTAACAATGACTGACCAGGAATTAAATGATGCAGCGAGATGGCTTGATATTGCGCTTGGGCTGTAGGAGCCTCTCCGGAGTCTGTACATACCCCCACTGAGCGTGGTCGATGATAAATAAATATGGATGGATCGGGCTGCACGCCGTAGTGGGTACTGGAATGTACCATTATATGCATTGCATTGCATTCATGCATTGGTTCTTCATTCTTTGTTTGTGCTATTTCTTGAGATATTCATCTGTTGTTCTGGTACTATCTAATCACTCTTGAGGAGGATAAAATAGACAGTGGTAACTATGACACTGTAAGATGCGTTTGGTCAGGTAATAATGGCTGACTAGGAACAAGAATATTGCCCGAGGGGCAGGTTTCAATGCATAGTGTCACTAATTGTTTGAAATTATTTTTGCAACTGTTGAAAAGATCATTCCCCAAAGAGATTTAAAACTGAGCCAAGATATTTCTAAAGGTTTTTACAGTTTTCACTAATTTTTCTCAATTAAAGGGTTTTTTTCTCTCTGCTTCCATACAGCATGACGATATGTTTTACATGAATTCTCACCGCTCAGTTGTTATTTACATTTATTTCTCACTTAGTTAGAGTACTCACTTTACTCTCTATTCCTCGCGTTTAGATGCAGGTGTTGTCCACCCGGTAGCGGGTTTTGAGCTGATTGAAGGCATTACTATTGTAGCTGAGTGGAGTGACCTTCAGCGTTCGCGGCACTAGATTTCCTTTTTTAGTTCTAATTTTTATTCTGTATATTGTTGGCCCTGTAGTTATATTTAGACTTCTGTATATGCTCGTGACTTGTGACACCCCACATTAATTAATATCATTAAATTCATATTCGAACTAATGTATAACTGATTAACTACTTTAAAGTGGTGTTCTGAAATGGCCTAGTTAGCCTTGTTTTCACGAGAGGCACCATTATGACCGAGCGGGGTTTGAGATCGTGATAGATTAGGATCCTCTTTAGATAGTAGAGGAATTCTATTTATGGTACAATTCTAATTACGGAGGTGAATCCCATAGTTAACTAAGTAACTATCCTTGATTTGATATGTTCTGGGATTTACGTCAAGATCTTCGGCCAGTCATAAATATCTCACCTTTCTATTATTGTGCTTTGCTCGATGCCTGTCTCATTTGGTCTCATAAACCTTGATAAGTTCCTCGGTTCTTGAACTCGGTGCTTTGTCCTCATAGCTTTATCTGGTCCTTTGCGAGACCGACTTTCGACGCAATTCCCTAGCCTCGATCAAATAGTAAAATCGGGTAGGTCCTGTTTTAATCGTATGTAGATATTCCCCTCGTTTCTTGGAGTCTAATGAGAAGAAACGAATTGAGCCTCTGATTTTGTACCTCGACCTTTCATGACATCATCTTCATGACATAAGCGACATGAGCGATTGAAACGTCCCATCAATTAGCATGTCAAGGCATTAAATGCATGTCAGTTTCTATCTGCCATTATTGATTTTGAACCTTCGCCTTCTTCCTCTAAAGTGCTTTCCTTCTCTTTTGTTCAAAATATACCCTTAATCTCCACCCTAATTTTCAAATCTTTTCACTTCCTTCAAGCCCTTTCGTGCTACGTAATCTCCGGGTTTATCAACCTTCCTTCAAATCACCAATCCTTATTCCCTTCTTTTCTCTTTCAACTTGCATAGATGGAAAAAATGTCTAAAACCATTGCACAAAAGGAGGGCGCCTCTTCATCGCGGCCGGCCGGCGATAAAAATACTGGTGGAGCCACGCCTTGAGGAGTGCGTTCCCGAGGGGGTGTGATCTTAATTCCAACCTCAATGTCGCGAAAACTTTTTTTGACCCTGGCTGGTGCAAGCCGATGTCGAGATACATGTGCTAGTAACTGAGAGTGACCTTGAGAAGGTCAAGAAATACTGTCATTGGGAGAAGAAAGAGGTGGTGATTCCGACTCCTGAGGAAGATATCACTACTCACATGAAAGGGTATCTAAGTGTTTACACTTACCCATTCTTGATGGGCCCTGTTGATCCTGTCATCATCGACTTCTACCACGAATACCAAATAACACTAGGTCGGATCAACCCTTCCTTTTGGTGGATCATCATTTTGTTTTGATTTTTTGCGAGCAAAAAATAAGGGACACTCTTTACCCTCAACCACCTCATCAGGCTTTATAGGCCCATCCTTTTCGAGGTGAGTTGATAAATCTTCAGCATCGGGACACTAAGGTATTGCTTTCGAGGACAAGGTTTGAGGTTGGATGGGTCTTTTCGTTTGAGTAAAAACTACCGAACTAATTCTGGCTGAGAAGATGCCATTTCCCGAGAAATGGCAAAAGTTCAATTCTTCCGTTAGTTTCTATTTACTATTTTGTTTCTTTTTACTTCTCCTCGTCGACATCCTACTCTGTAGCGGTCATTTGGATGCCTAGTGTGATTTCAAACCTCAAGAGGTAGGTTTAGACCCTAGCTTCGACTTCCTCGTACGCTGAGAGCTCATGGCGTAATTTAGCAAAAGGCCGATGGAGGCCTAAAATCACAGTAAGCCTTTTTCTTTACGTATTTGATGGCCTTAAAATGTTTCCCTCTTATACTCTTCTGACTTCCTTTCAAAAGGCCTCGGGAAAGATGCTATCATGAGGCCCTCATCCGGTGAGTAGGAGATTTTTTCCCCGGTCCCAAGGCCATCAAAGGAAAAGAAAATAAAAAGGGACTCGCCTTTCGATACTCCGAAGCCCAAGAAGATCAAGGCTCGTGGGTCAAAAATGACATTGCTTCCCTACCTGCTGATGTAGCTCAGCAACTAAGAGAGGAAGAAGAGGAAAATGAAGATGTTGACTTCGAGCTAGTAGCTCGATCGAAGAGGAGCACCGAGGCCCCAAAGGCCGCTAAGCTGGTGATGATTAAAGAGGTTTAGCCTCGGACCAAGGAGATATCGGAAGATGGCCCGAGCAAAGTCCCCGGTCATCGGAGGCTGAAGATGCCTCCTGCCGTGATGAGAAATCGGTGGATGTGCCTAAAGGGATCATTTTTAGGCCCTTCGAAATAAAGGGAACGCCCCAAGTTATTTTCTTGGATCAATAGATATTGGCTATTCGCCGCCCTTCCCCACACTTTCTAAGGGGAAAATTCAATAAGTCCAGGGGAGCCCCCTGATGTGGGAACAACCCATGAAGGAGAGGACCTTTTCCGTGGTTGCTTTGCGGGAGTCGAAGATTCTACTAACCTAGGTGATGCATCGAGTCTCTTTGATGAGGCTCAATGAATTCTTAGCCAAGTAAGCTTCAGCTCCCTTCATTAATACTCCCTTTATTCCAATTTATGCGAACTTGTTTGACTGGGCACGGAGTTTAAGAAAAAATGAAGACTTAAAATTTGTGGTCCTAAATAACTCAAAAAGGGACCAGAGTATTTGTGTGGCTATAAAAGCTTCTCATTTAGGGTAGAATTGTAAGTTTAAACTAAATTTTTTCCAAATTTAGAAAGGGGTCATTCTTTTTGGAATGGACCAAAAAGAAAATAGGTTCACATAAACTGGAACGAAGGGATTATTATGTTTGCATTTCTTTCTCCTTGACTAATTTCCTTTCTTTCTTCACATACCTTGACACTACATCATGAAGAGTTTTCTAAATCTCGGGCAGAGCTGAGCTGATGTGAGGCCAATCTCAAAAAGCTCATGGGGGAGAGAGATGCCCTCAAACTTCTTAGTGGGCAAAAGGAAGAGTAGATCAAGGACCTCCGAGCTGAATTGGCCACAATTCACAAAGAGCAAACCAAGCTGATTGAGCAGGTAATGTAAATTTTTGGAAGCTCGATATATCAATTTGGGATTGGTAACTAATACTTTGATCCTGCAGGTTTGAGCAGAAGGCCGAAAAGATCGAGCAGCTTCGTGAAGAGGCCAACATGAGGAAGGTGGAGACTTTAGGGTGGAAGGAAAACATGGACCGCCTTGCCTTGGAGATTGATATTGCTCGAGCCAAACTGTCATCAGCCGAATGTCAACTCCAAATCATGAAAGAGGAAAGCTCAGTCCCAGCCAAGAAAATTGAGGAGCTCGACTCTTGGTTAGCCGCCGAACTTGCAAAGGTAAAGGCTGAAGCGAAGGCGATCGTGGACGTCTATCGAGCTGATGCTGAAGTTGCTTAAGTTTGAGCAAAGGAAGTGTCTAAAATTGCTCAGAATAGATCATACTAGGCTTTCAAGCATGCCAAGTATTAGTCTTAAAGAGAGACTCTGGAGAAGATTCATGCTTGTACCTTGTTGTCAATATCAAGAACGCAAAAGTACTCGATGCCTAAGCCAAAGCGTTGCTCTCTTATGATGATGAGTGATTTTGGGAGCGCGAGCAGACCCGAGAGTGGAGTGATTCAGATGATGAAGGCGCAACTCCCGAAGAAAATTAGGCACTTAGGATTTTTTTCCTCTTTTTGAATTTTTTGTGTAGGATCCTGACCGATCCATGTAAATATTTTCATTTATAAGACGTTTCTTTTATTATCTTGACTTTTGCCTAGTGAAAAATCCGATTTGCTTTTTGCCTTATGACAATTTTGAGACGTTTTATACCTTGTGAGAATTTTGATTGTGAATCTGAAGGTTTGGCAACTTGATCGAAGTTTGAATAATATAGTCTCTATAATTGAGTGAGTACTTGCTCGAACTCAAAGTAAAAAAAACCCTTAGGTTTTAGTTGAGTGAGGGTGGATTCTCGAACTCAAAAAATATAAGGGCCCTTAGGGTCTTGAATTGGGCTGATATGGCCTCAAAAGAGGGGCTTCTTTCCCTTTTCAGCTTAAAAGTTTAGTCATATAAAAATTTATATGCCTTAGGACGAAGTAAGTCTGTACATGTTGGGTTCTTTTCGGGGTTCAGTGTTATCGAAACCCTTTGCTTTTTTGTTCCTTAGCACACTTTTATTCAATACTAAGTTGCTCAAAGTTTTGAACAGTTCGATAACCCTTAGAGTTCTTTGAGGGCCAACGTTGTCAAAACTCTTTGGTGTTTTGCCGAAGATAGCCTTTTTAACCAGTTTATAAAATTATTTGAAGGCCAATTTTTATTATGGAATTCATTCATCTCCAAACCGTGTTAGTTTAGCCGTAGCCTTAGGATTTGCCTCTAGGGCTTATTTTCCCAATTATACTTCGAACTTGTTCGAAGTGTAAGTCCCCGAGTGGGCGGCCTTGGCCTAAAAAATCTATAATTAACCTTTTAAGGTCTTATGGTCTTGAAGATTAATGATTCAAGCATGTCGATTTTTGGACGACAGTCCCCAAGTACGGGGTTGATTGCTCGAGCTTTAGTTGCGATCGGCAATTGAGTTAGTTTTCACAATCGATCATAAGTATGAAATTGTAAAGTAAAACTTTTACTAAGGCATGGAATATCTGGTAAGGAAAAGATACTTATTTTAATAGGACATTCATGTGTACATGTTTTTCCATCAGGAATCGAGTAATATACATGGATACAGTTCATTTGACCATTTGTCCCTTTACAAAATTTACCTATCGAGTCCCTATTGAAGCAAAACATTTTCCTTGAAAATCTAACATCCGATGGTTTTTTCCCCCCAGTATTCAAGGTTGATTGTAAAAAAGTCTCGGATACTATTGAATTGCTCTAAGTTAGCACGAATAATGATCGCCTCTTTAAAAACCTTGTTGGCAAACCCATTTGGGATAAAACCAGTCGAAGGGAAAAAGAGTGCAACGCATGCTTTCATACTTAAGGACTTCGTATTTGAAGAGAACTTCAATGCCTTCGATCGAACATCTGCAACAAGTTAGCATAAAAACCAAATGAAAAAGGAGAAAGTCATACCTTAGCAATAATATTGCTTGAGGAGTGATATGTTCTAATTATTTGGCAATTATTTGCCGTTCATCGTGCCAAGTTTGTAAGATCCCTTTCCGAAGATACCGAGGACCTGGTACTGCCCTTCTCAATTTGGGACGAGTTTTCCTTCATTTGGGTCTAGAGTATTGAGGGTGACTTTTCTCAGAACTAAGTCTCTGATTCGAAAATGGCGAAGATTGGCTCTTCGATTGTAGTATATTTTGAATTGCTACTTTTGTACGGCCATTTGGATGAGGGAGACTTCCCATTTTTCATCGAACAATTTGAGGCTTGTATTCATAGCCTCATGATTTAACTCTTCAGTTGTGTATAGAAACTTGACGATAGGTTCGCTGACCTTGACAGGGATCAAAGCTTCGGTGCCATATACTAAGGAGAACGGTGTTGCCCCCCGTACTAGATTTTGATGTTGTTCGATATGGCCAAAGGACTTCGACAAAATTTCCTTCCAATTTCCCCTAGAGCCATTCAATCTTTTCTTTAGATTCTTAACGATGGTCTTATTTATCGATTCGTCCTGTCCGTTCCCACTAGGATGATACAACCTTGACAAGATCCTTTTTTATTTTGTGATCTTTGAGGAATTTAGTTATTTTTGCTGCCGATGAATTGATTTCTATTATCGCATACTATCTTGGTGTGCATCCCAAATCGGTATATGATGTGATCCCAGATGAAGTCTATAACTTCTTTTTCTCTGACTTTCTCAAAAGCATGTGCATCAACCCACTTAGAGAAATAGTCAGTCATACACAAAATAAATTTAGCTTTACCTGGGGCTGATGACAGAGGGCCGTGATACCATTTCCCATTTCATGAACGACCATGGAGATAGAACTGAATGAAGTTGCTCTCCGGGATGGTGGATCATCAATGCATGTATTTGGCATTTATCGCATTTTTTGAACGAATTCCTTATTATCTTTTTGCATATCGGCCCAAATAGTACCCTGGTCTAATGACTTTGTGAAGCAGTGATTCGGCGCCGGAATAGTTCCTGCAAGTACCCTCGTGAATTTCTTGTAGGATATAGTCGGTGTCTCCAGACCCAAACATATTTTCCACAACGGTCCATCAAACATCCTTCTGTATAATGTTCCATCTTCGGCTAATGTGAATCGTGTAGCTTTTGTTCGCAGGGTTCTCAATTCTTTAGGGTTCGATGGAAGCTTCCTATTTTTTAGATACTCGGCATATTTGTTCCTCTAATCCCAAGTTAGGTTTGTAGAGTTTATTTCAGCATGGCCTTCTTCGACTACTAACGTTGAAACTTGTACGACAGTCCCCGAGCCAATTTCATCATCTTCGACTGATGACCCCAAATTTGCAAGGGCATCAGCCTCACAGTTCTGCTCTCGAGGTACATGTTGTAGGGTCCTTTCTTTAAACCGATGTAGGGATACGTGCAGTTTGTCCAAGTACCTCTGTGTTTGATCTTCTCGAACTCAAATATATGAGGTCATTTTGACTTGGTTAACCACAAGTAGGAATCACACTTGGCCTCGATGACCTATGCTTCCATGCTTCAGATAAAGACCTACAGTCATGGCCTTATACTGGGCCTCATTGTTAGTCAACTTAGGGATTTTGATATATTGTCTAATTGATTTGCATGAGCACGGCTTCAAAACAATGCCTAGCCCCGACCCCTTCACGTTTGAAGCACCATTTTTGAAAAGGGTCCACACCCCCGAAGATGTACCTGTTTTTAACAAAAGTTCATTTTTGACCTCAGGTACGAGGGCCGACATGAAGTGGGCCATAAGGTCTGCAAATATTTGAGACTTGATGGTCGTTCAGGGTTGATACTCGATATCATATCTACTGATTTTGATGGCCCATTTAGCCAATCGTCCCAAGAGTTCGGGCTTGTGCAAAACACTACAAAGAGGATAAGTGGTCACCACACAAATTGGGTGGCCCTGAAATATGGTTTTAATTTCCTAGAGGCGCTTATTAGAGCAAGCGCTAATTTTCTAAGTGTGGGTACTGGGTCTCGACTTTACCTAAAATTCGGCTAACATAGTAAATAGGAAATTGTGTACCTTGCTCTTCTCGAACTAGGACACCACTTACCACAACATTCAAGACTACTAAATATAATTAGAGTTGCTCGTCCGCTTTCGTAGTATGAAGAAATTGTGGGCTCGAAAGATACCGCTTTAAATCTTTCAATGCCTGTTGGTATTCCCGGGTCCAAGCAAAATTGTTCTTCTTTTTTAGTAGTGAAAGAACCCGTGTCTTCTACTTGAAGACCTCGAGATAAGATTTCCTTGATTTTATCGGGGTTGATCTCGGTCCCCCGATTTGAAACCATAAAGCCGAGGAACTTGCCTGCACCGACCCCGAATGCACACTTCTCGGGATTGAGCTTCATGTTGTATTTTCTCAATATGTTGAAAGTTTCCTGCAAATGGGTTAAATGGTCCTCTACTTGTAGGGACTTAACTAGCGTATCGTCAATATAACCTATATGGTTTTACCTATTTATTCATCAGACATTCGATTCACTAGGCGTTGGTAAGTAGCACCGGCATCTTTTTGCCCAAACGACATTACATTATAACAATGGGTGCCATACTTAGTAATGAATGAAGTTTTTTCTTGATCCTCCGGGTTCATCTGAATTTAATTGTGCCTAGAGTAAGCATCGAAAAAACTAAGGATCTCGTAGCTGGCCATGACAACGATCATGCAATCGATATTTCGCAGAGGAAAAAGTTTTTGGGATATGCATTGTTTAAATCCTTATAATCTATGCACATTATAAGCTTGTTCCCCTTCTTGGGGACTACAACTACATTGGCTAACCATTCGGGATATTTTCTTCCCGAATGGACCCTATTTTGAGAAGTTTGGTTACGTCGTCCTTGATGAATGCATGTTTACCTCGGACTGGAGTCTTCTTTTTTGTTTTACCTGTCTGAACTTTGGGTCCATGCTCAATCGATGTGTTGTGATCTCCGGTGGGATCCCTGTCATATCCAGGTGGGATTAAGAAAAAAATCCATGTTATTTAAAAGGAATTGAATGACTTTTTTCCTGAGCTCAGGAGTTTACCCCGTGCCAAAGTATAAATTTCGATCGGAAAGATGCTTAACCAGTATGATTTGTTCCAGCTCCTCGACCATTCACTTTATTGCATCAGAATCATCGGGGGTCATGAAGGTTCGAGGTATCATAAAATCTTCATCCTCGAAGATCTCCTGCTCCCCCCATAGGGTCGAGGGCGGTACCTGTGGTTTCTATTTGACTTCCTATTTTCTCATTGGCTCTGATCCCTTTGCTGACGAAAGTGCCGATATTAGGTACTACTTCATCGATTTCAAACATCTCTTTGGAGGCGGGTTGTTCACTATGCACTATTTTGATTCCTTCTGTTGTTGGGAATTTTAAGACTTGGTGAAGCGTTGGAGGTACTGCCCTCATATTATGAATCAAGGTCTTCTGAGCAGCGCATTGTATCTCATGTAACCTTCGATTACATGGAACTTTGTCTATTGGATAGTCCCGGCCATATTTACTAGCAAAATAATTTCCCCTTTGGTAGTTTTACTTGCCATATTGAGGTCACTGAGTACTCGAGCTACATGCACTATTTGATCCTAAAGGCCAAGTTTCTCTACGATCCTCGATCGGATAATGTTTGTCGAGCTACCTGGATCAATCAACACACGTTTAACTTGAATTTATTCATAAGAATAGATATTACCTATGCGTCGTTGTAAGGCTGTTCAATCCCTTCTGCATCCTCATCGTTGAAAGACAAGGTATTCTGGTAAGTAGTCCCGGGTACGTCTATACCTTGCGATTGTCAATTTGGTTCATTTAGATATCGGGCCTCTAGTAATATCCACCACAGAAACGATCATATGAATCATGTTTTGTGGTTTTTCATGTTCATTATTCCTGTTTGCATCCTTGTCTCTAAAGTGATTCTTAGCTCGATCACTCAGAAACTCTCGAAGATGACCCTCGTTGAAGAAACGAGCTGCCTCCTCCCTTAGCTGTAGTTTTCGGTTCTATGACTATGTATTCAATGGTATTTTCACATTTGATTTGGGTTCCTTTGAGCTGGAATTGTCTGCAGGGGTTTAGGGCACCTAGTATCCTTGATTCGTCCAATGGCTGATAGTATACCCGATGCATCGACGCTAAAGTTGTATTCTGATAATTGTGGCACTTCTTTAGGCTCGACATATTTATCAAAGCCACTTTTACTCATGAGACCTCTGGAGTTCAGTCCTCGGTCATTTATACGATCATTTCAAATGAGATTACGTCCCAATCCGTTGTTTCATTGAAATATGCTATATGGTTGGTACCGATCTCTGTTTGATTGGGACTCTCTATCGATGTCTCTTTGTACTCTGCCGTCGGATCTATTTGGGTAGAGGGAACCGGAAGGAGCTCCCAACTGATCATCCTCGACCCTAATCTTTGACTGGTATCAATTATATACATCGGCCCAGGTCACAGCTAGATATTCCATTAAATTTTGCTTCAATTATCGTGATGCTACCAACCTACGCTCCTTCAAATCTTGAGTAAAGGCTTGGACAACCCAATCTTCGGTGACCGGGGGTAGGTCCATGGGTTCCATCTAGAACCAAGATACAAATTCCCTCAGTATTTCATTGTTATTTGGTCTCACTTTGAAGAGGTCCGACTTCCTAGTCGCAACCTTTATTGCTCCGGCGTGTGCCTTTACAAACGAATCAGCAAGCATGGCGAAAGAATCGATGGGCAAATTGTGGTACCATATCATCGCCCGCTTCGATAAAGTTTTTCCAAACTTCTTCAACAGAACAAATTCAATTTCATCATCTTCATTTCCTTTTATTACGCATGTATCAGTGGTTCCATTGTATTTGGGAATTATTGGCATGCGGAACTTCTTTGGATGGGCTTCGGAGCCGCACATGGAGGGAAAAAATTCTGCATAAACTTCTTCGAATCCAAACCTTTTATCGGAGGTGTCCTGGTTAACCCGCGAATTGTATGTCTCTACCTTTTTGTCATTAGCCTCGATTTCCTTTTCTTCAGATTTTATCCGCTTAGTGAGCTCCTCAATAATTTTCATGATGGCGGGGTTAGTTCCCGATCCATTATCGTTCGATTTCTCTAGTGCTAGTTCGACCCTATGAATGACTTACTGTGATGCATCAAGCTCAATTCTACTTGGTGCTCGATTTTGATTTTGGAGCTGCTCTATCGCGGCTTGCTGGGTCTACATATAAAATATCATTCGAAGGCCAATCACACCTTCTTCACCGCTCTGTACATTCTGATCGGCTACTCGGGCGTCTCCGCGAACGCTATTTTCAGGGTCGGCGCTTAAATTTCCACGAATGGTAATGCGAGAACTGACATCGACTGGATCTGTGGCCGAAGGTACATCGAGATTGACTATAGGTACTCCGTTTCCCGAGAAGACTATGTTCTCATTTTTGCCATGAAGACCAAGGCCGGTATCTGTGTGGGTAGTGCTGCTTGAGAATTTGACATGTTAATTCCTAAAATCAAAGACATTTACGAGAACAAGCGTAAAGCAGTATGTGCTATGAAGATTATTACTAGGCAATCATTATTATCCTTGACCCCACGATGAGCGCCAAACTGTTTATCCTAAAAATTAGATAACAATTGAACTTATAATATAATTTTAAGGATATGTGATTTAACTTAATCTCAATTTAAGAATATGGAAATCAATAGCATAAACTAATTACAACATTAAGCAAACTAGTATTAGAACAAAGTTCAACGTTCGAGAGTAGGTGCACTCGAATCGATCGGTGCTCGAAATAGTTAAGAAGCAAACTGATGAACAAGAGTATAAGCTAAAAAATAATGTATTGCTTTGATATGCGGGAATGTAAGATGGTTACAAGATGATTAGGACCCTCTTTATGTAGTAGAGGAATCCTATTTAAGGTACAATTCTAATTACAAAAGTAAATCCCATGATTAACTAAGTAACCGTCCTTGATTTGATCTGTTTCGAGATTTATACCATGATCTTAGCCCAGTCACAGATATCCCGCCTTTCTGTTATTGTGCTTTGCTCGATGTCTGTCTCCTTTGGTCTCAATCACTGTTGGCTTCGATCCTATATAGTGCCGCGCTTCTCGAACTCGGTGCTTTGTCTTCGTACCTTTATGTGGTCCATTGCGAGACCGGCCTTCGCTTCAATTCCCTAGCCTCGATCAAATATTAAAATCAGATAGTTTCGATTTTAACCTTATACAATAATATTTCGAACATATCATAAAGTGAAAGTTTGTAATCCGCCTACATGTCAAGCTCTGGACAAACAGGTCGGGCCATTGAAAGTGACCACCTAATTGTCTTATATGCTCTCGTTAATTAATTTATTTACTACTAATAGACAAATGGAAGTGCACTTCTTTATTTTCTTTATTTACTACTAATGGCTTCAACGAATAATTACTTTTTTAGTTCAATTAATGGAGTATATTATACTAAACAACTTACGGAAATTCCTTTTAATCATCTCTCAATTTTTTAATTAATGCCGAAAAGAAGTTTCAAAGTTGCTACTTGCCGCTCGACTAAACCGGCTCTTTTGCTTTCCATACATTTCGTCATGAGCTCCAAGTATAACTGATATAAGGAAGGCGAACAATGTCGGATGCATGATTTTCATCAAGGGACTACAAAAAAATAAAGAGTAAATGATGCACAAAAAATCAAGAAAATTCAACTTCTATTAATGTATATACATAAAAAAAAATTCTTATATATACAATGTAATTTAATTTTTATCAAAGGGATTTCACCGATCCCTTTAGCACCATTATTGCGATAAGAAAGATTCATTTAAACTTTTTGATTGTTTATTCTTCTTGGAAAGGTAGGTCTTTGCCTATTCTTTAACCTTTTTATTTTTCCCTTATTCATTTAGTCTAATCTTTGATAACTAAAATTTTGTTTATATGAGTTTCACAAAGTATAATTAGTCTCGAGCCTAGAGAAAAGGTAGAATTGTACTAGGTTAATAGATAGGTAAATATAAAAGATTCATCTAGCCTGACTCAAAACTATTGTATATATTATCTTCTCAACTTTCTGAGCATATTTAGAAAAACTTAATTTGTATCAAGAAGATGTTTGGTAGGAAAAAACGAAATTGTATGTTTCAAGTGAAAAAAAAAAAGAACGTATATATAATTTGCTGTAGAACGGAAGATTGGTTTGACCTAAGAGCTAATTCAATTTATTGATCATTAATTAGCAAAGTTGCAGTCAATCAAGGGGACATTTTGTCTGAGAATTAGAGTACAAGGGTTCATGATTACGGGGTATTAAAACTATAAATTGTGCTTAAGTAAACCTGCTTAATTAATTACAACTGTCTTTCACCCTCGGTAATTAATTAAGTCAACATTTGATTTAGTAGATACTTCTCACCTCCAATGTGCCTACTTTCAACACTAATGATATCTTCTCTTTTTTAGTAGCAGTTCTATGTCCAACCATATGATTGTGCTGAAAAGTGGCTAATCCGCATTATTTTTACTACCTTCTGTCCGCTTTAATTAATTTTTAACTTTTTTTTGTAATTCATAATATTTAATTTTTTCATATATTAAGAAAGAATTAATTTTTTTTTGTTTTTTTAAAGTTGTTTTTGAAATAAAGAGTCCAGGAACATTTGTTATATTTTTAATTTCAGTTCCTATTCAGTACAGTCGTAATTTTAATTACTATTATGTCAAGCTAACTTATTATTATTCACAATAACTTTATCGCTAAATTACTGAATTTCTATCTTGTTAAAATAGAAATTACAATGAAAAACTTCAATATGTATATACACGAACGGAGGCAGTAAAAAGTCAAACAAATCTGTGACTCAAAAAAAATCAAATAAAGGTGTCGGCAAAGCTTCATCTCCACATGTTAACTATAACAAGAAAATAAAATTCAAGAAAGTAACCAAAAAAAAAAAGAAGTAACAGTTTCCAAGGTGCGGCGATCGGCGGGAAAATACTTAAACAAATAAACTATGGACAATTATTTTCTACTATTTAAAAATTAAACGTAACCGTTCAATTAAACAACATGACAAATGACTATGGCCCCGCCAACCGTGTCACTATATATTATATTCTTTTCCTAACTATAGAAAACATGACTTTTCTTCTTCGATTGGAACTAATAAACTATACGAGAAATTCATTTAAGTCTAAGAACTTAAAAGGCAAGCATATAGCTCCAGGGTAGGAGACGCACCCAAAATTTAAAAGTTGGGGTGTACTTTGAATTCAACTAAAATCTATTTTAAATATAAGATGCCTATTACTAATATTATTTTTTCCAAAAATATATATGTATATATGGAGTTATTGTTGAATTTTACGAGTGCCGGTGACCCCTCTTGATATAGCACTGGTATGCCTTTGCCTTGAGTGCGTTTTACACAACGAAGTAGGTTCTTAATCATGAGGTTTTAAGTACAAATCTCACCGGAAGCATATATACAAAATGTAATTCCTGTTAGGTGTTTGTCCAAATTTTCTTAGCATATTGGTTTTCCAATATCATGAAGGAAAGGACAATATATTTATCATAATTGATTTTTTTTTCCTAGAAAGAAATATAAATTTTTTATATTTGGCTAGTCCATTTTCTTCTAGGAAAAGGTTTGGAATTCTATAAATTGAAGATCTGTCCTTCTCATATAGTGGCATCCACAATGTAGTTATATGGGTTTGAAAGACGTGTTTAGGGGGAGAACTTTACAGGACAAGTGTTAGTGTGTAATTTGTGTTTGCCTCTTCGTGAGGTTGTTCGCTCAATATTTTGTACTTCTTTTATTATAGTAGATTGTCATCTCCGGCGGTGGACGTAGATCAGTTGACCGAACCACGTTAAATATTTGTGTCTCTTTTGGTTGTTTTTCTTTGTTGTGTGATTATCGCCGTTCAAGGTTTGTTTTTCTAGCTTTCACATGACACCTGATTATTTCGGTCCTAACAATTTTTTTCAATCTGTTCAAGCCTTGATAAATAGAATTGCTCGATATTTGTGTTAGTAAGAGATAATAAATACCCTTAAAAATATTAATCGAGATGTGTACAAGCTGATCCGAATACCACGTTATCAAAATAAGCTTAAGAAGCATCATATAGTATAAAAATGGAATAATATAAACTATGATAACAAATTCTTATTGACTATTACATAAGCCATTAATAATTGTCCCCTTAGAACCCAACACACAAACCTTTTATGTCCCTACTTTCAGACTTATAAGACTTCTCCAAATCCACCATTTAGCCCCACTTTACATTTCACATCTCCATCATTTCCTATTGTGCTCGTGCGCCCCATTTCTCTTTTTTCTACCTTCTTTTCTCTTTTGCTTTCTGAATAATTTTTGGGCTATATTGGCAATGGCAACTGGGACAGGTTCACCTTGTGGTGCATGCAAATTTCTACGGCGAAAATGTGCTGTTGACTGTATTTTTGCACCTTATTTTTGTACAGAAGAAGGTCCTGCTAAATTTGCTGCAATTCATAAAGTGTTTGGAGCAAGTAATGTGTCTAAATTGTTGTTGCATGTTCCTGTTGCTGATCGTTGTGATGCTGTTGTCACCATTGCTTATGAAGCTCAAGCTAGGATTAAAGATCCTGTTTATGGTTGTGTTGCCAACATCTTCGCTTTACAACAACAGGTAACTCAACATCTTGCCAGTAATTTTAGTATTATTTCCGTATTTTTATTATTACATGTTATTTCTTTTCCTTCGATTATTTTAATATCTTGCTGTTGTTAGTGTTTTTTTATGGCTTGTCACTGTTGCACTTCTTTTAGACATTGCTATGATTGTGCCTTGCTTGACCCGAGGATCTATCAAAAATAATATATTTACCTTCGCAAGATAGCGGTAATTAAGGTTGCATACTCATTATTTTTTCTAGACTCTATTTTTGGGATTACTCTGAGTTAGTCGTTGTTGATCCGCCTCTAGTTGTTGATCCGCCTCTACCCTTCTCATTTGCTTTCGATTGTAATATATATCTCATCAGATTCTTAGTTGTGTTCCTTAAACCTTTGAAGTATGAAATCAGATATTTGCAAAAGACATATAAATTCCACTCAACCAACTTGTTGATGGCAAAATGCCTTTTCAACTTGCTTAAGTATGATTAGTAAGTGATTTCTTTCTTAAATTAGCTAGTTTTAATGGCTAGAAATTAACCATCAGTAATACATTCTTGTGTTACATCGAATGTCATCATGTCTGACGTCTCAAAAGTCAAAACTAGTTATTTAGATCAAAACGCAGCAAAAATTCCTGTCCATAAAACAAAAGTTAATTTCATATATGAATACCACTGGACTTCGTAAAGTCATAAATCTATTTTTCATCGCATTAATGTAAGTGACTTTATTCAGTATATAATAATAAAGTTCAATTATTTGAATATATTGTGACTTTACTGTTATAATTGGTAAGGTTTAATGACCGTGAAATTAACCCTTATATTAAAACAAATAGTCGTAGTATTTTTGCCCTAGTTAGTAATAATTTCTCAAAACCTTGTTCCGGAAATTGATTTCTTCTTGTTATGTATATTTCAGGTAGCATATTTGCAGGCTCAACTAATGCAAGTGAAGGCTGAGCTAGCTCAAAGCTTTATCAATTCAAATAATCCTCAATGGAGCAGCAATAATATGGAGTCAATTAGTGGATTAATGACATCGTCCTTTCCAGCTAATAATCCAACTAATTATAATTATTTCAAGTCCAGCTCATCACCACAAAGCTCATTGGAGTCTTCAGATAATTGCAGTGATATTGGGATGAATATGCAAGACATGCAAAGCCTAGACCAACTCTTGTATCAAACACATACTAGTAGGAATATTGGCTTTTAGGATTATGCAAAACTGAGTCCTTTGTTTAAAAATTTGATGGACTATTTGGCTTGTATTTGGTGAAATGTAGTCGAAGTGAGACAATTTGGCCCGGCACCACGATTATATGGGAAAAAATCATCCCACCCTCAATCGTTTGTATATAGGCTCTTAGGAGAGAGAAAACCAAGACAAAGAAAAAGGAAAAAAAAATATTTTAAAAATCCTTTTGTTCTATCTCATATTCTCATGTTACCAAACCTATTAGGCATTTTTCCATTTTGAAAGTTTGACTCACAATTAACTGAAAAATGATCTCTTTTCGTAATTTTATTTGGTACTTAGTTGATTGAGCTAATGGTAAAAAATATGTGTTGTTTCCAATTCTTAAGACAACTGATTAACTATGTACAAAAACCTTCTAGTGAAAGGGAGGAGATTGAAAAAGAGCTCAAAATCGAAAGAGAATAAAAGGTAAAACAAGCAATCGAACCCGGGTTTGTACCGGAGCAGGGTACTAGTAATCTACCACTAGACCACTGGTGCCTGTTGGTTCTTCACAATTTTATATATAAATAAAATTATAAATATCTGGTACATATAGTGAATTTCTTATGGATTCACCCCAAAAGCCGGTGGAAGAAGAGAATCAACAGGATCGAATATAACTATACTATTTGATGCTATGTCCCAACTAACAAGAGTAGGAAGATTTATGTAGATGTATTCTTTCATGTTTAGTGTCATGTACTTTGCAACCGATGATGGTTATTTTACCACTCGAAAATAGCGTTAAACGTATTCTCAAAGCCAGAGCATAACTTGCCTAAGGGTCAAGTCCAGCCTCGGTCTTTGTGCTCATTTGACAGGGAGCCGGGGAAAGTGATGAATTTCACCAAATCCACTAGGGAGAAGTTAGAAAATAATCAGATTTATAAGTGTTCGTTCAAATATGAATGAATATATTGTTTAAAATCCTGAAAAATAATTTGTATATTATATTGGAACTCCAGTATAATATACTGAAGTTTCAATATAATATACCGGTCTAACATGATATACTGTGCTCCAATCTCCAGTATATTATATTAGAACTTTTCGCGTATTGGAGTTCCAGCATAATATGCCGGAAGTTCATACACAGGGCACCGATTTCCATTTATAATACGCTGGAACTTTTCGTGTTGCAGCAAAATAGTGGCTATGTTTCAATGAATTGGCAAGTGTAGACTATTTTTGAATGACCAGTCCGAAAATTAGTTAGCTCTTTCTATTTTTACAATCCATTGATGTGGTTTGTTATTAAGTTAGGAAAATTTAATATAACAACAATTGGGCTCCTTACTTTTCAATTTTATATCATATTTTTTACAACCAACTAGTCCAAAAATAATAGGCTAAAACTCAACAACAACAATAACAACCCAGTAAAATCCCACTAGTGGGGTCTGGAGAGGGTACTGTGTACGCACCCCTTACCTCTACCCCGAAGTATTAGAGAGGCTGTTTCCGGAAGACTCTCGCCTCAAGCAAATAAAATAAAAAACAAAAAGAGACAATATTAGTATTGCTACAGAAATCGTAGAAAAAATAGGAGTAATATAAAAATCTAGAAGAAAGATGCAAACAAAAGCGAAAGTTAATCAAAAGGTCATGCATTGAAAAGAGCGAAATGGTAAGACACAACATTACCACTAACTATCTTAGACAAAAAACTCTATCAGACTTGTCTTACAAAGGTGCGAAGTAAGGCAAGACTCAACTATCTCCAAATCTACAACCATAATACTCGACCTTCGCATCTTCCTATCAAGTGTCAAGTCCTCAAAAATCCGAAGTCTCGCCATATCCTGCATGATCACCTCATCTTAATATTTCTTAGGTCGCCCTCTACCTCTTCTCGCGCCCTCCACAACCAGCCATTCACGCCTCATTACCGGAGCATATGGGTTTCTCCTCTTAACATGCCCAAACTATCTTAACTTCGATTTCCGCATATTGGCATCAGTGGGAGCTACGTGCACCTTCTCCCTAATAACATCATTCTTAATCTTATCCATCCTAGTATACCCACACATCCACCTCAACATCCTCATTTCTGCTACTTTCATTCATCTTCTAGGTATGTGAGTTCTTAACAGAACAACACTCAGACACATACATCATGACCGGTCTAACCATTACTTTGTAGAACTTTTCTTTGAGTATCGGTAGGACTCTCTGTAGACAATAAATTTGCGTCGAGAAATAAAATCAAGACTGAAAAATATCGCAACAATTGTAGTGTTTTATTTTGAATATTTGAATGTTACAATCTCTATGAATCCTCTGATTCTTCTTTCCAATGGTAAATAAATTCAAGGGCCTTGGAGCTTGATCTTGAATCTATGTTTGTTGTCACGAACGATGATCTTGTTCTTGAGCTTGAGCTTGATTGCTTCAACTTGAACTTGATTTTGTCTTTGTTCTTGAACTTGATTTGTTCTTCGTTCTTGAGCTTGAACTTGATTTCTTGAACTTGAACTTGAAGCTTGAAACTTATGAAGGAATTTGCAGCATTTGATCCACGAGCTCTTTCTTGCTTCTTGTTATCACTTATGGTGTCTTTTTGAGTTATGATGACCACTATTTATAGTTGTAGGAGGGAAGAGTTGTGATAAGAACAAACTCTTTCCGATCAATCAAATTGAAGTGTGACATGGCCGCATTTGATTAGCCAGAACATGTCACTTGCACACGTGACGCGATTTTATTGGCCTTTTTTTAGTGTGACTTGGCCTGCCTTGCCATTTTGACACGTGGCATGATTCTATTGGTTCTTTCGTTTGACTTGGCGCATCACGTCATTTTATATGTGGCGCCAAACTGGGCCTCTAGGAAGATGGCATATTCGGTTTAATGAAGTGGGCTCAAATTATTTTAGCCCAATTATATTGGTCTTATATAATTAATCCAATTATATTAGCCCATATATTTATTTGGATTAGTATATTTAAAATATAATCCAAGTTATTTATTGAATTTGAATCCAATAAATTTTACATGCTTACAAATGTCTCCTACTTCAAGACTTGTCAAAATATAAGCTTTAAGACTAGGATTGAAGTGTTATAAAGAAACATATTTTTCTCTCTTTTCATATAAAACTTGACCAAGTAATAATGATAACTCAAAAAATTGAAACACCAAAGTTTCGGAATTTCAGTTACGTTGAACAATGTAGTTGCTCTCTAAAGTTCCATTTTGACTTTTGTAAAATAAACCTTTCTTTTTTTGTTTAGCTCAAAGATTTCATAAACTTTATAGGCATAAATCAATCAAAATCAACGAAGGGTTAATCATAGCAGATCGTAATAAATCAAAAGACCAAATGAATAAAATGCAAGAAACAATAGTTTTGGTTAAAGGGAGGAGGGTGAAGATATTTTATTAATCATATTTATTTGGTATGCCTCTCCATGGAGAGGTTCAGAGCCTTACAATGATATATTCGCTCTTCTTTTCGAAGTAACTGTAAAGAAGAAGAAGCAGCCTCCCCCCTTTTAGGGTTCTTTCTCTTATTATATATAGCTATGAGACCTGCCAGCTGCCGCCGAGTGCATGTGACCATATTGAGAGGACGCCCTCGTAAGGACGGCCAGGCCGTATTCTTAATTGTCAAATCGGGTAATTGCCCGAGAACATTGTTAATAAATGGTCGTACCGTTTATTAATGACAAATAGTCTTTGAAAAATGCGTTGGTCCCATTAATTATCATGGAGTCAAGATTAGACCAATACAGATAGTTCATCCGCTTATCGAGGTCGTGTCCTGGCCGAGCTCGGTGAGCAGATTTTGCCAATAGTCATGGCTTTTTATGTGTTGGAGATGGCCGTAGCCATTTATTCTTCGGAGATGGCCGTAGCCATTTATATTTTAGAGATGGCCGTAGCCTTTTATCACGGACATTCCTTGACTGCAATGGAGTTGTTTATCAAGCGAATTCACAACCGGCGACTGTGGTCGCACCTCTTTATTCGGTTTCCGTCTGAGTGACCGGACATGGTTGTTCGTGTTTCTTAGATGGTCGTGGCCAGTTATATACGTGTACTCTTCTTTTTGATAAGAGACCGTAGTCACCTCATTGTCAAGGGACGGCGATTGCCGTTTGTATTGAGAGGACCGTAACCGTCCTTATTTAGAGAATGGCCGTAGTCATTTTGTATTCGGAAGACGGCCGTGGCCGTTATTACTTCAAGGATGGATAGGATCAATACTATTTTTGGAGGCGACCTTGGCCAACATTACTTTGAAGATGGTCGTAGTCACTAATGGGTTAGAGGCGGCCGGAGCCGATTACAGAGCCTGGAGAGAATATGATCATACTTACCATGTATAAGGAAGGCGTCAAATGCATGGTGACGCATGGGGCGTGCTCGTGGTACTTGGGGCCGTTACAACCGTTTCACGGGTGGTGTGCCGATTGACTGTTGAATGACCGTTCCGTGGTGTCTGTCATAATGATGCCCGTTACTGTAGGCCTGAACTATTTTTCGGTTGGTCAGGCAGTTAATGGTGACCTTTGAGATTCGTGAAAGTCATTTGTGCTTAGTTTATAAATAAGGGGTTGTATCATTGAGTTCTTACTTTTCCGATATTTTTCTAAGCGACATTCCGAGAGGGATAGCTCTTCTGATTCTCCGATTACTTCGCCTCTTGCTCATCGTCACTTCATTCTTCGTCATTTATCGTCAAATCTTCATCTTCTCTTGCTTTTCTGGTGAATTTTGCTTACTTCCTTTCGTTATATCGACAATGGCGTGCAGCTCTCGTTCCGATATTGATCCGGTGGTGAATGCGGTAGCTGAGGATCTGTCTACGGTGGTGAGAACCACCGATTCGATGAATATTGATCGGCCCCCATCAGTGACTGACATTCTCTCTCTTCCCGACAGTCCGGCAACTGATTTCTCCGATCCCGAGGGAGACATCCAAGTGGATGAAGCCCCATTGGTGGGGAAAGTTGGCATCGCCCAGCTGAGGGACCAATGTGATATTCCTCGCTTCGCCGACATCGTCCTTGCTAGGAGAGGGGAAAGAGTACACGTCGACCATCGAGGGTATTGCATCTTTTATGCCTACCCTTTCAAGTTGGGGTTCAGACTTCCTCTCCCAATGCTAGTGGTGGACTTCTGTTGCTACTACAAGGTGTGCCCTGGTCAGCTTGCCCTTCCTGCTACAAGTTATTGGCGATGTTGATAAAATATGCAGAGTTGGCACGGAGGGAGATTACTCTTGGGCACGTGCTATCTCTCTACGCCCCTCAAAGGGTACGTGATACCATGATTCGGTTGGTCCTTTGTGAGGCTGGCGGCTTGACTGCGGAGCTCGATGACGAGGTCGACACTCATCCTTATGAGCATGTCTTCTACTTTAGGACCGAGGACTTGGTGGCTTGTGCTACTGACTTCCCCGAGGAATGGAATCACGCACGTAAGTCTCTTTTATGTTGGTCTTAATTTCTTTTGGTTATACGCCATGTTCCCTATTCGTACGTACTGATCTTTCTCTTGTGCTGTAGCTGGAGGTGCACCGCCGGAACCGCTTTCCGGCATCCGCAAATGGGTTGAGACTGTGCTTCCTGTCACAGCGGGAATTCGCATGTGGGCGTCTTTCTGGGGGGCCCATGGCCGTAGGCCGGCTGCTGGTAAGAATCTGACTTGTTGTTATTGCTCTTATTTCATAGTCCTTAGTTTCTTTTCCTTGACTCTTCTTTCTTTGCTAATTAGAACGACCACGTCGCAGGAGGGCTCCTCAGCTATCTTTCCGTAGGCCGGGGGCGACTGCCTGATTGGTTGCAATGCCGGAACCTCGCCTAATCCCGAAGGTGACCTCAGCAAAATCCGCAGCGGCTCATTCTCTGGCGCGCTCCGGGCTTCAAGTTGAAGAATCTCCAGGGGTCGTGCGTTCCAAGGCGGAGCTACCACCAAATGAAGATGAGGAAGAAGGCAGGAGACCGCTGGTAAGGCGTAGGATGGCGTTCACCTCGATCCTTCTGGTGGTGATTAGCTTGGATTCTTCGCCATCGGAAGCGGAGGGGGATACAGCGCACCCTGCCCCAGAGGGCGAGCACTCAGTGGGGGTTGCCCCTGTTGGCTCAAGCCAAGGTGATACAATAGCTTCGGCGATTCAAATTTCAGTTCCTGTTGCTGAGAGGGAAGGTAGTTCCTCAGCAACCGCTTTGGTGGAAGGTAAGGGCGCCGGTGCTTTAGAGAATGCGAGTGCTTCAACTTCCCGAGCTGCGGAGGACTGGACTTCTGGGGCGACGGAAGGAAGGGGCGCCTCAGGAGAGGGAGAAGACTATGAGTTTGACATGGACCTTGAGGACATTCGTCTGTTCCAGGAGGGTTATACCCTTCCAGCGGTACAGGCCGAAGGGAGTTACCGCTACGTGGAGATTTCTAACGATCAGAACCTGCTGCTCGAGGAGGAGAACCTGGTGATGTTGTTCGAGGCTATGTGCTCAGAGGCGAAGCGTATGTCCTTGAGGGGAATCTCGAATGTCGAGTTGATGGGCGAGGTGGCCGCCCTGAGTATAAAGGTACGTATGAAACCTTGGTCTGTTTTCTTTCTTAGTACGTATTCTTGTATTAATTTTTTCTCTATTTGCTGCCGTCATTTTTATCGGAGTGGAGAGCATCAGGCGGGCTAACGTCCACTCGGTGGTCTTCGTGTGGTTATTGGATAAGTACCGCCGCTACCGTGACCGGTGGCGTGATTTGCGTGAACGCTTAAGGAATGACCTGCGGAACCGAGAGCTGGTAGAAGAGCTGGCGCTGAGGGAGCTTCATATGCAACAGACCCTTAACAGGGTAAATGCTCTTGAGGGGCAGCTCCGTCAAAGGAACGAGGAGATGGACGCTGAAAGAAAGGCGGCCACTGAGAGAGAGCACCAAAATCGGACTGCGGCAGCAGAGGCTGCTGATGCTTTGATCAGGCAGGTGGCTGCCCTAGAGACGGAGGCCGTCGCCTTATGGAAGCAGGCAGAGGACACCTTGGCGAGGGTTGAAACGTTACAGGCGAACAACCGTGCCCAAGAAAGAGAATGCGGATTAGAGAGGGTCGCTGCTACTTTCCGAGAGAGGTAGTTGGAGGAGCACATTGCTGTTTGTGAGCAGTATGCCCGTGCTGCGGCGGACTGCATTGCAGCCTTGGAGGCCGAGAACCAGCGCCTGAGGGATCAGGCCGCTTCTTTCGGTCCTGCTCGGTAGCTTTAGATGTATGCCCAGCTCGATGTGTACAGGAGGTTGTGGGAAGCCGGCGTTGTGCCTGAGGCCACCTATGAGGAGGCACGCCAAAAGGCCCGTGATGCCCGCCTCGACTGCGATTTTGACCCGCCTACGCCTGGGTGATGATGGCTCCGAGGGCACTGACAATGTAGAAGAGTGTGCTGGGGGAACCGAGTGAACAATGAGAAAATTTGTAATATTTTTTTCGATTTCACTCGCTTTTTCTCTATTATTTTTTGTTGCCATTCGGTTGTTTCTTTTTTCTTTGCCGACCTTGGGTCAGTGTAATTGGGGGTAACCCCGTGTAAATATTATAAATATACTTTCTTCCTTTCTGTTTGTTTCGTGTCGAATACATTTTATTCTTTTTGTGTTCTTTTGAGAGGGCCTTGCCTTAAAGTTTCTTTAGTGAGCATGTTAATAGTCTCGAGCGATTAGGTGATTCCGACCATTGTCGAATTGATTCCTTCCCTTAAGGGAATGTAGGTGTAGATGGCCTTGGCCATAGATAGACGCTTTTGGTCGTCACGTTCCTCCGCATGACGGGAGTGGGTTGTAGCCGTGTTTGGACAGTAGCAGCATATAGCCTTTGTCTCAGTTCGGGCTCAGTCGGACTACTGGTCGTGGTAATGAAAAGGCACAGCTTCGCAGTTTGACTTGGGCCGAACTTTGCATGGGCCAAAACTTTAAAATTGAGTTATTCGTACTTACTTGAATGGCGGGGTTGTTTGGCCTGACCTGTGTGCCGAGCGTTATAACATTTCCAAGCATTGTCTTGAGCTTCTTGTAATGCATCCATTTTGTGCTTGTCCTTGAGCACTGCTATATATCGCTTATTGCTTTGTTTGACATTCATCAAAACCTACAAAAGAACACACGTTTAGTATATTGCATTTGAAACGTGTTTCCAACACCGATGAGAGTTGCCTACGTATCTCACACCGTGTGAGAATCAAATCAGCGTAGTTCCGGCAAAGAAATTAAACTAATTTTGAAAGCAGGACTACTTTCTTTCGTTTTTCAAATACATCATACTAAAAAACTTTTTTTTTTTCATTTTCACAAAATTTTGGCAAAGTTTCTACATTATTTGGGCACTGGATTTTTCTTAAAAAAAAAGGTGATTATCTCTCTATACTGTTATTTTTTCCTTTTTCTCTTTTTCCTAATTTTCCTATATTCCCGTATTTTCAGAAGCTGGTCACTATGCAAATATGAAGCAGATAAATGTGTAAAACAAGTAAGATGCAGCAGGATGATCATTTCATTTCAGGTTACTTGTCCTAGACATACACAACCCCTGTGTTGAGTCCCCTAAGTCAAATACAAATGAGGCAAAAGAGCGTTCCTACTAGGGATCTGGCATGAGGCTTTGTTATACTAAGTTTAAAACCTGGGTGTTTGTTCAAACCTGGCTTACCCGAGCGGACAACTCGAACCAAGGATGTGAACTGTGTACCGGTAACTAAAGGGGCATCCAGTTTTGCAACCCCTCCGAATCCTCTTTCTATTTTGGGATATGACACTAACAGAAAGAAGTCACGACCGGCGTGCACTCCTCAGGAGAGAGAAGAGAATGTTTTGGCACAGTTTATATATACATTTCAAATAATATCAAAACGGTAAAAAGCATCATTTAGCACATTTAAGCCCAATCATATAATAAATAAAGCCAAACACAACAATTATTCTAAGCTCGAATTCTTGAACCCTGAACAAAAAGTTATGGGTTCTTGTTCTCCCCAGCAGAGTCGCCAGAGCTGTCACACCTCCTTTTTACCCACGCCAACGGGGGGGGGGGTAAATGATTTTTTCCAATTAAAGGACAATCGAAATGGGATTTGTTATTAATATTCAGACTCTCCACTTGGGAGATTTATGGTGTCCCAAGTAACCGGTTGAATCCCGAATCGAGGAAAAATTGAATCTGTATTACAGTCCGCGAACCTGAAATCCAGGTAAGAAATTCTGTTAACCCGGGAGAAGGTGTTAGGCATTCCGAGTTTCGTGGTTCTAGCACGATCGCTCACCTATCATATTCGGCTTATTTATCTGATTCTATGAAGGTTGAGTCTATGTGCAAATTATAACTCTTTACCGCTTTTATTATTATCTTAGCAGAGAATTGCATCGTCATGAAAATGCATCTCGAACTGCGTCACATAAATGTATCCGCAGTGTTTGACACGTTCCAACTTCGCTTAGATTTGAATTTGGGTCACATAAATGTGCACCCGAGATTAGGGAGATAACATTATTAAATACGCGCCTAAAGATACTAATGCGTTATTATTCTAGGAAAAGGCCGTGAAATTCACATAACGGCCCGTTGCGAAACCTAAGAATTTTCGCTATATATACATTTAGCACGGGCCTTGCAATTATTGCACTCTTATTTGGCGAGGCTCGTTTTATTTATCAGTTAAGGACATCCTAAAGCGACTATATTTTTCTATATTATTTGTCTCTAAAGAAGACAGCCTAATTAATTAACATGCTTGAAAAGGCCCTAACTTATTAGTTATTAGATTAAAACGAAAGCAAACGGAAAATTGCACTTGAACTTGTACAAAGGGATAGTCCGTCATAGGCTTTTGCCCAGGTCCATACGAACACATGAATTTGACTGGACTTGGGCCATTTACTGGAGTGCTAAGGCCCGAAAACCTTGTAAAAATAGGTTAATTCATTAAACCAAAAGGATCCACAATTTTAACCATACTAAATGCTTACTGAAGTTACTCAACATTAGTACAAGTGTGTTCGACAATTTACAATGACCAAATTTACAACTTGGAACATTTATTCTAATTTTTTTGTCAAAATTACTTCGTTAACTTCAAATGACTAATTTACTTTCACATATTAACTAAATTTAGAACCCCTAACCGCGTGAGGTTATTGCAACGTGAACTAAAGATAACACTTAATAAAATTATACTCACCAAAATGGATTAATAACCATGCTGCAAAATCAGTTTAATTACCCAGGTTGAATACTAACGGTAATTGACTAAATGTTCTATCTCACTTTTTATGAACTGCCTTTGAACCAAACTAATTTTGTACTTACAAACCTGCAGTTATTTTGAATTTTTTTATCAGCTTCAATGCCTGGGATTGTCCAAATTATACGTGCTTAACAATTATGATGCCTCAACCATATCTTCTATCCATTTAACATAATGTAACTTAAATGACTCAGCTACTTTGAACACGAGCCTATTGCAATTCAGAGTGACTTTAAAACAGCTTAGCAAAGTTTTCTTCGATCCCAGCTTGAAACATTTTGGACATATTCATGAAACTCAGAAATCACTCAACTAACTTAAACTATTACCTGATATTCAACTAACAGAAAATATTAACTAACTCAATAGGGCATTATTACCACCAATATTCGACCAAAACTCGTATGTATTTCTACATTCCTAACACACACTTGATAGACTAAATGAATAAACTCATGTTCAACAGTTCATCAGTCCAATTTATACATTCCAGAATCAGTCTAATACACAACATGCCATATCGAATAAACTATTGTTTTACACATTGAAATCAGACAAACAAAAGGAGTCCAGAGTTCTGCTTCACGCAACATTTCTACTTTATTTCCATAAACTTGAAGGATTTAGAATATGTACCTGGATAATGGAAATACCAGAAGAAAAAGAGGAAGTCAGTAGCAGGTAACAACACAGCAACAACAGCAACCCAGCAACAACAATTCAAACCAAATTCGAAGCCCAAAAAATTGAATAAAACCAAACAAGCTAGATATAACAGCCCCAAAATAATACCAAAACTTAAGTTTGAACACAGGGACTGAAATGCAAACAACCAACTTTTCTTTTTAATGTAACGATAACCTTTCCTCACTCTCAAAATTGAAATGTTAAGAGCTTTTGACCTTTCTCTGAACTGATAAAAAAACGATGCTCTTAAGAATTCTCAAAATGTTGTCTAAGAACTCTTCAAACTCTCTTTCAATGCTTTTAGAAGTATTCCCAAACTCTCAACACTCTATTTTTTGTATTCAAGCTTTGAAATCTTTAACTCTTTAAAATTCCCCTTTAATTGATTAAAAAACTCCATCTTACTCTGTCCTAAAACCCCCCAATTTATACCCAAAAATAGACCCCTTATCAGCCCCCTTGAAACTATTAAACAAATATGGTAAAATCAACCCCCTCATTTCCAGCAACCCCACTACTATATGTCCCATTTAAAAAATGCAATTTGTTATTTATTTGAGCAATTACTCTTCAGCCCCCGTACCACTATGTTTTATTCCCCACTTTCATAAAACAAATGCCTTATTCCCCACTACCATATGTTTTGTTCCCACTTTTATTAGACAATTTCTTATTTTAATATTACATTAGTGCTTACTGGACAAACCACTTAAACTAGCCATTTTTAAACCTTTAAATCAGAAAATACGCCTGAACCTATTGAAACCTGTCATACCCAATCCCCTTTTAATCTATACCACAGCCATATCAGCTATAACCAATTCACCTAGTCAATTAACTAATTAATCTCAGTAAATTAACTCTTAATCAACAGCATTTAGGAATCACTTCAACAAAGTCAGATTCATATCAGAATTAACTGAACAAACCAATACATTTAAATCACTAAACTCAACATCCGTTGAACTCAAACCAGATCAAACAGCATCATAACAAAGACGGATGATTCAGAACTAGTAAGGTCAAAATTAATTCACAATTAACCTCAGACAAAAATGAATGAACACTAATAAGATACTGAATCGAATAAACTCACATGCAAGGAATGATAGGCAACACAGATGAAAACACTTCAAATACAAAAATAGATACCTAGTTTGCATAAGAATCACATAAATGGGTGTTTCGATCTCTTCACTGAAATAGAGCGATTGTCCTTAGTAAGTTTTTTTCAATGCTCTCAACTGAATTTGAAACAGCGAAAGGGAGCTCGGGAACTGATTCAATATGATGCCCACGCACAAGGACCAATGAGGGTACTGTAGATGCAGTAATAGCTGAAGCAATATCGTAAGCTTTTGTCAGAGGAACATCCCTGGAAATCGTCGAGCTGAACGATTTTGACCCGGTTTGGGTACTGCTCGAGCAAACTGGAAATGGAGAGTCGGTAATTCTTGTCCTTGTGAATACTCCAGTTCATATCGTAGATGTGCCATGGCACCTCTTACGTGTAGATCTCAGACCGTCTTTGTTGTTACGGACCCGTCTTGGTTCGGATAGCTACTCGCTCCTATTTCTGAGTTCTTTGTTTGGCTCTTTGCTCACTCGAAGAAGAAGGTTGAAGAAGAGGGAACGATGAGGGGGGTTCAGAGTGTTGCTGTCTCGAGTGGGGGCGGGTTGCTTGAGGGTGGGGTGGGGTGAGGAAGATGAGAAAAGGGGGTGCGTAGGTGGCTGGAGAAGAAGAGGGGTGGGGTCTTTAGGATTATTTTAGAATTGAAGAATGAGGGATATTACAAAGGGGGGGGGTCCGTTTGGTATTTGGGCGGGCGGCCGTGTCAGGTGGGTTCTTTGGGTTGGGTAAGGGGTTATTTGGTTTGGGCCTGTGACAATTGGCCTGGTCCGAATTTCTCTCTATTTTTGTTCTTTTCTAATTATTTCTTTTTATTCCCTTTTTAATTTCTTTTTTCAAAAACAAAAATTCTAAAAATCCTAAATTAACTTATAGAACTAAATTAATTTAAAAAATACTAATTAATTTCTAATAATAATTATCACAAAAAATTAAATACCAATTAAAATAAAAACCACACAATTAGACATTAAATGCTAAAAATGCAAAGTAAATTATTTTTGTGATTTTTTCGTTTTATAAACACGTAACTACTCATAATTATAGAATTAAATCCTAAATGAAAATACAACATATTTGTATTTTTCATTAATCTTAACAAATAAAACATGTACAGAAAAATGCAAATAATACAAGATAAATAACACAAAATTCACAACAATTGCAAACAAACAAAAATTATTTTATTTTGAATTTTTTGGGAGTAATTCATATATAGGTCAAAAATTACGTGATCACATATATCTGGTTTTAAATTCCCTCTGTTGGGATCACATCGGAGACCAATGGTCATATGTTGGTGCCAAAATATTGCTTAGTTTGCATCAGTCCAGTAACAAATTAATTAGGTCCTATCTTATATTTTAGAGACAAATTAAGTAGAAAACTATATATTGCTCTAGGTTTGCACTTTAAAATAATAAAACGGGATGAGCCTCAATAAACAAAATACATAAATTATGGGGCCCTCGATAATTGTATATATTAAAATGCCAAGATTTCGGGACAGGCCGTTATAACGAATTTCACTGCCTTCCCAAAAATAATAATGCGTTAGTCTCTTTAGGCGCGTATTTTAATAACATTACCTCCCTAAACTCGGGGTGCGCATTTATGTAGCCCAAGTCTAAATTCCAACGATGTTAAAGTATGTCCAAAAACCACGGGTGCATTTATGTGACGTGGTTCAAGACTTGTTTTAATGACGTTGCAATTTTCTTTAAAAATGAATAAATGCGGTTAAGGTTAAAATTTGCACATAGGTTCATAATTGTTAAAATCAGATAAGCCAAATATAAAAGTTGTGCGACCGTTAGAACAAGAAAACTCAGGAATGCCTAACATCTTCTCCCGGGTTAACAAAATTCCTTACTTAGATTTTTGGTTCGCGGACTGTATTACAGAGTCAATATTTTCCTCGATTCGGGATTCAACCGGTGACTTGGGACACCATAAATCTCCCAAGTGGTGACTCTGAATTAAATAAATAAATCCCGTTTTGATTATCCTTTAATTAGAAAAACTTCCTTACGACCTTGCGAGTGTAGGTAAATATGAGGTGTGACACACATTACCTTAAAACTCATTATCCACTTGCTAAGGGTTCGTATGTCCCTTTGATGGTGGCATACTCTGGAGAGGGAGCTGCGAGGTACCTTGACGAGAAGGATGCAAGAAAACGCATCCACAATGGGTAGGATATAGTTTGGACACCAACAATGTTATCCAATTCTCGTCTTTTTTATAACGTGGATAATGATGCCCCTCAAGAGTTTGAGTCAAATTACTTCATGAGCTTACGTTTTAATCACCTCCTTTTGAGGCATGATAACTCATTTATCATCGAGTCATATAGCCGCATCTATTTGGTCGTCAATTTGTGTTTTACCAGAACGTTCCTGATTTTTTGGAGAATGATATCCGTAGTGCCACTCTAGATGAAGGAATCAGATTTTAGAGGATCTGCACACTGTATCGGTCTATGTCACATGCGGTTTTTCCCCCAACGGGAGATCCTGTGGAGGAACCTTTCTCCTCCAATTATATGTCTTGGTGGGAGAAAGCGCATAGAAAGTTTCTCGAGAATAATTTACGCGATCTGATAGACAATGTTTGGCTAAAATCTACTACGCCGTTAGGAGGTGAAGATCAAGGTGTTCGGAAGACGCTCTCAAAAGTAAAAAAACCACCAACTCCAATCCCAAAATAGTTATACAACATAAAAAAGGAAGCTTAAATCCTCAAAGGCATCTTTGAAAGAAGTGGTGCGCCCTTCAACAGATATAGAGAAACATCCTCCAGTTCTTCCAGTTAACACGCGAGTTCCTCAAGATACAAGCCAGAGTACCAATGAATATCAAAATTGAAAAAGGAAACGGCATATCCCAGTTGAGGTCGTACAGGTTCAAAGTGTTGATACTCCCTTGAGAATGCATATAGCTTGTAACAAATAGGTAAAATGCAATCACCTCGCCTTTTCCCTTCTTCTTCTTTTTTATGAGTATCTTCATTATAAATTACTTACATTCTTTGCATTTTCTTTATGCAGTTAAACGCCATTGGGAATGTAAAGACCTGACCCGTTGTCCTATGAATTACCACTCTATTTTCCCCATTTTATATTGCCATATGTTCCATTATATGTGTTCGGAGAGTTTGAAATAGTTCGGAAGTAGTTTGGCTAGAAATGTGACAATTAGTCTCTTATGAGAAGGATTGCTTAGAAAAGTCAACCGAATATTGACTTATGAGTTAAAGGGCTCGGAATGGATTTCCGATGATTCGACTAGTTCCGAATGGTGATTTGTGACTTTGGAGCGAAAACGGAACTGAATTTAGAGGTCCGGTGTAGAATTAGGCTTGAATTGGCTAAGTTAGAATTTTGGCGAAGTTCGGTTGATAGGTGATTTTGGATATGCGTGCAAATTTTCAGACCATTCGGAGGTGTTTAGGTCGGGTTTTGGATCAAATGCAAGTTTTGGAAGTTTTAGTTTAACATAGGCTTGAATCCGTGGTAAATTTATGATTATGATGGTAATGATAGTGTTTTTATGTTACGGGCAAGTTTTAATGAAGAAATAGAATATATTTGTGCATTTGGTTGAGGTCCCGAGGGTCTGGGGATGATGTCGGATGATTAAAACGAGATTTTTTTTGAAGTGTAGCAGGTCTGGTATTGAAGCTTCTGATATTTCCGAAAAGGCGGACGAAGCACCGCAAAAAAGCCTACCACAAAAGCGGTAAGAGACCGTAGAAGCGGTCAAGGAATGCCTAAGGGGACCGCAGAAGCTGTAATTGGATTGTGGAAGCGGGTACCGCAAAAGTGGTCATAGACCACAGAAGCGGCCCAATTGACTTAGAGAAAGACCACGGAAGCGGTTTGTTGGCCGTAGAAGCGACAACTGCAGAAGCGGTCTGGGTATTGCAGAAATGAAAATCGCAGGGAATTAATGAAATAATGTTTGCAAATTCCATAGGTTAAGAAAACACTTTTAACTTCAAGAAGAGATGTTCTGTGGATGATTTTGAAGAGGGTTTCGACGGATTCCTTCATGTAATGATTCTTGGCCTCGGATTATGTCTATATGGTGTAAAATAGTAGATTAAACACTAAAATTCAAGGTTTTTAAGGTTAAAAATGGTGGTTTGAGCTTGAAACCTAACAGAGAGTGAAGTGGTGATTTAAAAGTGTAAACGGACTCGGTTTTTGATAAATTTTATATGAATGGACTCGTGGCGAGACGAGGAATCCGTTGATATGATTTTCGGAATTTTTTGAGATGTGTGCCCAGGGCTCAAGTTTTACCAACTTCGTGATTGTTAGTGTTTTCCAACTATGTTCAATTGGGTTATGTTTGTTTAGCCTATAATATCATGTTCGTTGTGGTTTTGACTAGATTCGACGTACATAAACGGAGATTCGAAGGGAAAAGGCATTGCAGACCAGTCTACGACCGGTTAGAGGTGAGTAGTTTGTATAGATGATGACCTGAGGGTTTGAAACCCCGGTTTATCACATCGTGATGCTATGTTGGGGCGTGACTCGCACCCCGTGGCAAGTGCGGGATTGTGTATGATTGGGGATTGTCACTTGGTCCATCCTGAGAGTTAAATAATATTATTGGCAGCTGATACACACCATGTAATGAATATATCTGGGCTTGTTGCCATGTTTGGGCCTTGTGCCGATCTGTAGAATCCGTCAAGGATGAATACCTGTGTGATAACATGATTTGCATAATCATTGATCTCAGTAATATACTTAATCACTGTACTAAATGCTAAGTCACCTTATTTTTGAAATTGACTAATTAAATTATTTTCACCAAAATAATTGGAAGCCGACAGAGAGTTAGATTAAATCTGTTATGTGACTTACATGCATACTGTGGACTGAGTATTGGGTCGGGTTGCACGCCGCAGCGATTATATACTGATATTGCACTTGGGCTGAAGGAGCCCCTCCGGAGTCTGTACACACCCCCAATGAGCTCCGTCGACATTTAAATAGATCCGGCTGCATGCCGCAGCGTATTCATGTGCACTGCATTGCATCTTTATCTGATACTCGATTGTTATATTTGTTATTGCTTTGTTAATAGTTCGTAGCTAAGGTATAAGACTGTTAGTTATAGCTTTGCTTTGTGGAATTTTATGGATTTCTTATTTCATACATTATTTATGCTTATTATTCACTGAGTCGGTAGTACTCACCCCTACTCCCTGCACATTGTGTAGGTACACTGGAGGCTTAGCGGACACTCGTAGTCTCCAGATATTTTCCAGAGTCGTTGAGGTAGCTGCTTGATGTTTGCAGGACCTGACTGCTCTTCATGTTCCAGTTCATTATTACTATATACTTTTACGGATTTTTATACTGTTACTTAGATATTATTATTATCCAGATTTGTTTAGAGGTTCTAGACTCGTGACCCCAGATCTTTTGGGAGTGATTATTCAGATTTCGTGACATTTTATTCTTATTATTATTATTATAAAATTTCTATAATATTCTTAAGTTGTCTATTTTTTAGACTTAGTGTTAAATCGAAAGCGACTGTTGGTCAGGCTTACCTAGCTTTAGGGCTGGGTGCCATCACGACCGGGTTTGGGTCGTGACAAGTTGGTCAGAGCCTAGGTTACTAGGCCTCACGAGTCATGAGCCAATTGAGTAGAGTCTTGTTTATGGGTGTGTCGTGCACCACACTTATAAGAAGGAGGCTACAAAACTTTTAGGAAACGCCTCACTTTCTTGAAATTCATACCGTGCGGTTTGTTAACGTGAAAACTAAATTTCTGTATTCTATTCTCTCATAGATGGCGAGAACCCGTGCAAATGGGCGTGGCGGACGACCCCCAGTACCACCTGCTAGAGGTCGTGGACGCGATCGTGGTGCTGGACGAGGCGGACCAGCAGGGGCAGCACCTGCAGACCTACCAACTGCCCAGGTCCAGGATCAGCCTCCAGCTGTAGTTCCTGGTCTCTAGGAGGCTTTGGCTCAGATTTTGTCCGTCTGCACTAGCCTGTCTCATGCAGTTTCAGCCACTACAACAGCGGCTACTTCTCAGACCGAGGGTGGCAATCAGACCCCTGATGCTCGCACTCATGAGCAGGTTTTTCAGGGCTTACAGACACCTAAGGTAGCTCCAGCTCAGCCAGTTCCGCCAGTTCAGCTAGTTGCTCTAGTTGCACCAGTTGCAATGATTGTTCCAGTTGCGCCGGTCGCACCTGCTTTAGCTTATGTGGTTTCTGTTATGCCGGATGATGAGCAGCGATGTTTGGAGAGGTTTGGTCGCTCCAGCCTCCGACATTCAGTGGTGTTGAGGGTGAGGATGCCAGGGTTTTCTGGATAAATGCCAGCATATGCTTCGTACTGAGGGTATTCTGGAGTCTAATGGAGTGGCTTCTACCATCTTCCAGTTCACAGGAGCTGCATTTACTTGGTGGGAAGAGTTCGAGAGGCGTAGGCCTATTGGGGAAGAGCCCCTCACTTGGTAGAATTTCTCTAAGGTTTTTTTGGAGAATTATGTGCCCCAGTCTCATAGAGAGGAGCTGCGTCGTCAGTTCGAGTGGTTGACTCAGGGAGATATGTCAGTGACTCAGTATGAGTTGCGGTTTACACAGCTAGCTAGGCATGCTATGTGGATGTTCCCTACAGATAGAGAGAGGATCAGGAGGTTTATAGATGGCCTCAACTATCTTATCCTTATATTGATGACTAGAGAGAGGGCTACAACAGCTACATTTGAGGAGGTTGTTGATGCGGCTCGACTGATTGAGATAGATCGCCGTCGGGAGCGTATGGAGAGGGAGGATAAGAGGCCTCGAGGTTCAGGTAATTTCAGCAGTTCTCCGTCTAAGGGCCAGTTACAGCATGGTAGAGGTCGTTCGTTCAGGCCTCCTCTGTCCGGATGCACACAGTCCAGTGGAGCCTCTTCAGGCCGGGGCCACCAGGGTTATCAGCAGAGTCAGCCTACACTGAGTGCTCTTCCAGCTCATAGCTCCGCTCCTGCTCCTTCAGCTCAGGGTTCGTCTACAGTGAGGGGTTCTCATCAATCCCCTTCTCCAGCTTCAGTTCGTTGCTATGATTGCGGGGAGTTGGGTCACATGAGGAGATAGTGCCCTCGACCCCATAGTAGGCAGTCTTAGCAGAGGGATAAGCCCTCGTCTTCTGCTCAGGTTGTTGGAAACACGTTCTCAAGGCATTATACTAAACGTGTGTTCATATTTGTAGGTTTTGATGAATGACAAACTATGCGCAAATTGACACATGACGAGGTCCAAGCACAAGCGCAAAATTGATATATAACGAGATTCAAGCACAAGACAAAGATCGAGATTAAGTTTTATATGAGTCGGTATTTAATTATGATCTTGATCCGACAACTTAAACTCAAGACATGGCTTCTCTCGTAAAAATATTTTTAACAAATCATGCATATTTAATTTTTTAAATAATGCATATTTACTTTAGTCAAAATGATTTTTAAACATGCCTCAAAAATCTGGACTAAGATAATCGATTATGTACTTATGATAATCGATTATGTTTAAGTCAGCTGCTTGACAATCGATTGTGAACTTATGACAATCGATTGTGTTAAGGCAGTGAGCATCAGATTTTTCAAATCTGCATGACAATCAATTGTGAACCTTATGACAATCGATTGTGATGAGGCAGTGTCCATCAAAGTTTTTCAAAACTCAAAATAATCGATTGTGAAGCTAATGGCAATCGATTGTGAAGAGACAGTGTCCATCAGATTTTTCAAAGTCCCAAAATAATCGATTGTGAACTTATGACAATCGATTGTGTTGAGGCAGTGTCTTCCAGACTTTTTCAAAGTTATTAAATAATCGATTGTGAACCTATAACAATCGATTGTCAAGAGGCAGTGTCTAAATTGATTTTTCAAGACTGATATATAATCGATTGTATAACTGACCGTTGCAAAAATGTTTTCAAATACCGTCAGGTAATCGATTATTGATTTCCTATAATCGATTGTTTTAATTAAAATCTGGAAAGGATTTTTTTGAACGTTGCTGAGTAATCGATTATTGATTTCCTATAATCGATTGTTTTAAGTAAAATCCGGAAATGATTTTTTGAACGTTGCTGAGTAATCGATTGTAGATTTCTGACAATCGATTGTTTTACATAAAATCTGGAAATGATTTTTTGAACGTTGCCAGTAATCGATTATTGATCTTAGATAATCGATTGTTAAGCGTAAAATCTGGGATTGATTTTTGGAAGAACTGGCAAACAATCGATTGTGGTAATTTGACAATCGATTGTCACAGAGTAAAATCAGCAATTCTTAATTGCCAATTAGGCAACGGTAATACAAAGTTTTTCAACTATAAATACAGCTTCAATTCAGACTTTTAAGAACAACAACACACAACAATTGATTATACAATTGCTAAAGCTTGCATACTTTATTGCTTATCATTTTATATTCATTACATAAGCTTTTGAGAGCCAAATTCTTGTCGAAAGTTGTTGCGATCTTGAGCGTATTCTTTTTACTCATATCTACTCTTAAAGGAGTGTCTTGTTTGAGTGCTAAGTATTTTTGTACACTTGAAGGGAAGTGTTAGTCCCTTGTGTTGTAAGAAGGAACTTGTGTTTTCTTGGTTGAAGTCTTGGAGTGTTGTATCTCCGAGCAAAGGTTGTTGAGGCTTGTGTCCTCAAGTTGTAACGGTTTGTTGAGCACTCATAAGCTTAACAAGTTAGTGGAAATCTCGAGAGAGTCTCTCGGGGACTGGACTAGCCACAGGTTGTGGTGAACCAGGATACATCGGTGCGTTTGTTCTAATTTATTTACTTATCGCACTTATTTATTTCCTGCAATTTTTAAATTCCGCAAGTTTACGCTAATTTTTATTATAACGCTATTCACCCCCCCTCTAGCGTTAAGCGTATTATCTAACAATTGGTATCAAAGCCCAACTCTCTGAAGACTTAACCGTTTGAGAGAAACATCCATGGCTTCTACTCGTGATTCTTTTGCAGGAATAGGTGAAGGACAATGCTCCACCCAACCACCGCTATTCGATGGTACAAACTATACATACTGGAAGGAGAGGATCAGAATATTTGTACAATCAAATAGTTTTCATCTTTGGAAGGTCATAATGAATGGAGAACAAATTCCAACCAAGAAGGTTGAAAATGAATGGGTCCCAAAGTCCGAAGATGAATACGATGCGGATGATATCCGAAAGGTGCAAAATAATGCTAAAGCTATTAATTTATTATATTGTGCTGTAAATGCTGATGATTACAGGAAGATATCTTGTTGCACAACGGCGAATCAAATGTGGGACAAGCTGGAAATTACGTACGAAGGTACGGACCGGGTAAGGGAAGCCAAAATTGATTTCCTAACCCATGCATATGAATTGTTTCACATGAAGGAAGGCGAAAAGGTCGATGAGATGTTTGAACGATTTTCAAAAATCGTAAATGATTTACATGCTCTTAAGAAGACCTTCACGGATAAGGAACTTGTCCGAAAAATTTTCCGAAGTCTCACTCCGGAATGGCGATCCAAGGCCGACGCGATTCAAGAATCCATTGGCATTTCAAATGTCACCATCGACGCATTAAGAGGTAATCTTAAAACTTATGAATCTACTATACTTAACCCTCTTGTTGATGATCAAAGGAAGCAAAGAATCGCTCTCAAGGCAAGCACAAGCCAACCTCAAAATGATGAGGACGGAGACAACGAGTTCGGACTCGTTATCAAGAGATTTCAAAAGTTCATGTGAAAAGAGTATGAACGAAAGGGCAAAAAGCAAGGAGATCAAATAAAGTGCTATGAGTGCGGAGGAACCGGGCACATTAAACCAAATTGCCCAAATGCTAAAAAGGAGAAGAAACCCTTCAAGAAGCAACGAGCATACATATCTTGGGGAGGCGACTCCGGTGACGAGTCAAGTGAGGAAGAAGAAGACGAAGCCGCAAATCTTTGTCTTATGGCACAAGAAGACAACAAAGAAAAGGTATGTCAAATTTCTTCCAAAAATTTCTTTTCCCTTGAAGAAATGCAAAATGCTTTTGATGAGTTGTATAGCGAATTTATTAAAGCTTCAAAAACTGTTAAGAGTATAAAAGAAAATGCTTCTTTAAAAGAAAAAGATTTTCAAAAACAACTCTTTTTTAAAGAAAAGGAATTGAAAAAACTGATTTTAGAAAATGAGAAGTTGAAAGAGGAAAACAATTTTTTTGGCAAGAGAAGTGCCGACAAGCTTGAAAGTTCTAGAAATTGTACTTCTTGCATGCATCTCAAAAATGAAGTAGAAAGGCTTAAGGGCACCTTGGATAAGTTTAACTCTTCTCATAAAAATTTGAATGAAGTGCTTGTTAATTTGAAGTCGACCAAGCATGGCATAGGTTTTAGAAACGAGCCTAAAGAGAAAGTTGAAGCCAACCCCCAACCACCTAAGGCTCAACCTAGGATAAATAAAACAAATGTTCATCCTAGATACAACAAACCTAGAAATGGTTTTCATCAATCGAAACCTAGAAATAATCATGCTAGAAATAATGCACATTCTAGGCCAAACACTAGAAGGAATTGTGAACCTTTTAGAACACCTAGAAATGACTTCCAACCTAGAAACAACGATTCTAGAAATGATGCATATCCTAGAACAAATGGTAGGAGAAATGATTTTCATGATTTGCGCAATAGTTATATTGTCAAGAATAGAGTAAATGAATTTTGTCCGTCCAATTACTATCAACCTAGAAGGATGCATAATCCTAACGTGACCTGTCATTATTGTAGACGAATTGGACATATTGCTCCTGCTTGTTTTACACGACATAGACATAACACTCAATCACATCACTATGATTTGCCTAACCCCCAAGGACCCAAAATGGCATGGGTACCTAAAAATCATTAATCTGTTTTGTAGGTATGTTTGAAGGGATCAAGTGTACTATGGTACCTTGATAGTGGATGCTCCAAGTACATGACGGGAGACGAATCCAAATTCCTTCAACTAGAACACAAGGAAGGGGGAAGTGTTATTTTTGGTGATAACAACAAAGGAAAGATTATCGGCATCGGATCGGTCGGTAAGGATGAAATTTCTTCCATTAAGCATATATTACTTGTGAAAGGTTAAAAACATAATCTCTTGAGCATAAGTCAATTATGTGACAAGGGAAATCTTGTTTTATTTGATTCGGATGAATGCTTAGTTTTTAGACGTAGCGATTTTAAAATTATCCTTCGTGGTTTTAGAATGGATAACATTTATATGGTTGATCTTGCAAATTCTTCAGCCGAATATGTGAATTGTTCAATGAGCAAAGAGGATGATTCTTGGTTATGGCATCGTAGAGTAGCTCACATCAACATGCATCTTTTGAACAAATTGATTTCACAAAATTTAGTTGTTGGTCTTTCAAATTTGAAATTTGAAAATGACTCTATTTGTGATTCTTGTCAAAAAGGGAAGCAAACAAAAGCATCTTTTAAATCGAAAAATATTGTTTCAACTACTAGACCATTGCAATTGCTTCACATGGATTTGTTTGGACCATCCCGCATTGAAAGTCTTGGTAGAAATCGTTATGCTTTTGTTATTGTTGATGATTATTCCAGATTTACTTGGACTTTATTTCTTGCCCATAAAAGTGATGCTTTTCAGAATTTTAAATATTTTCTTAAACGTGTTCAAAACGAAAAGGAAACAACCGTCACTTCAATTAGAAGTGATCATGGGGGAGAGTTTGATCACAATCTCTTTGCGGACTTTTGTGATGAACTCGGTATCGAGCATACCTTTTCCGCTCCACGTACACCACAACAAAATGGGGTGGTGGAAAGGAAAAATAGGTGTCTCGAAGAGATGGCTAGAACCATGCTCGAAGAGGCTAAGATTCCCAAACATTTTTTGGCGGATGCCGTGAGTATCGCATGCTACGTTTTAAATAGAGTAGTCATAAGGCCAATACTCATGAAAACCCCTTATGAACTCTACAAGGGAAGGAAACCAAATATCTCCCATTTTAGAGTATTCGGTTGTAAATGTTTTATTCACAACAATGGAAAATATCAATTGGGAAAATTTGATGCCAAATCCGATGAGGGAATTTTTATTGGGTATTCTTCACGTAGCAAAGCATATAGGGTATTTAATAATAGAACCCAAACTGTGGAGGAATCCCCTCATATTGCATTTTCCGAAAATAATGCTCGCTGGCGAGAAAGGATTCTTGTTCTGATCTTGCAGGTATTTTAAATAGTTTAAAAGACAAATTACAAGAGGAAACTCCTAAGGAAATTCAAGATGAAATCTTGGAACAATCGACGGAGGAAACGCCACAATTGGAGAAAGAAATGAAAATGCCTAACGAATGGAGGACAATCAAAGATCACCCTCTCGAACAGGTAATTGGCGACAACGGAGAAAAGGTAAGTACCCGAAACTCTCTTAAGAACACCTTAGGACACACTTCTTAAGAGATCACGTTCTCATTGCATTATTTCGTTACAAATTACTAACTTGAGCGTCGGAGACGTCTAATTCTCTTTTGTAGGTATCGCCCTAAAGGCAGGGGGAATTATAAATAAATGGCATAGAACAATCGATTGTTACAGAAAATAATCGATTATTTTACTGTGCGGACAATCGATTAGCAAGTATCACTAATCGATTATTTATGTTTGATGCTTATTATGCATTTGTGTTTATTAATCGATTTTTTAACTGTATAATCGATTACTGTCTCAGCCATTCAGGACTGCTTTCCTAAAACAATCGATTGTTTCATAAATATAATCGATTATTTTCCGAGTCAGAAAATCACCGTGCTCACTGTATCACACCAATTGATTATCATAATTCAACAATCGATTATTTTTTGTCAGTAATTCAAAAATTTGTTACCGTTTGGGTCCTGCAATCGATTTTGTGTCAGTTCCGAGTTCAAGTCAAAATCTGCTCAACAATCGATTATTTCGTTTCAACAATCGATTGTCTAACGGTCAGTGCAATTTATTTTTACCGTTTCTGACTGTTTTGGCTCATAAATTTCTGCAGATTTTCATCATAAATGAAATGCCATTCTTCCCATTATAAATAGGCATCACAAGTCTTCAATTTTATTCACTCAAGTATCAATCTTTGCTCCCAAACCTTCAAAAATCTTTCAAGTTTCTTACAAAGTTCATTACTACTTTTTGAAAATGTCGTGCAGACACTCTAAACGTTCCCATTCAGGTAAACAAGGTGCATCTTCTTCTGCTCCTCCACCTCCAAATTTCCCTTACCAAGATGGGTCTATTTTACAATTCAATACTGAAACCGAGCTTACTAGATTTTTGACAAAATTCAAAAAGCGTGACATTCTTCCTCCTCGCTTTTCAACAAGTAAGTATCTTGAATCATATGCCCCCGCTGCAAACATGCTTCAGGAATGTCAACTTCTTGACTTCTTATATCTTACTTATATTAATCCTCCATTGATTCAAGCGTTTTACTCAAACCTTCATGAGGATGACGATGGTGAGCTTGTGTCAAATATTAATGGTGTTCAAATTCTTTTGTCCAATGAAAACTTGCATTCCATTGCCCATCTTCCTCGAAATGGCGAAAATATTACTCGCTACATTAGAGAGGCCGGCACCTTATTTGATGAGAAAACTCTTCTAAACCAAATAGGACTTGGAGCTTATGATCCTAATCTATCCACTCGACGTCCTACAGCATAATCATACCACTCTTTCCCAAGAGGACGCTAAGCTCATGCATGCCATTATAACCAGTGCTCACATCAATTGGTGTAAGTTCGTCAAAATTCACATGCGTGATGCCATCGGAGATGATAGACCTCTTCCCTATGCCCTCCTTATTATGAAATTTCTTGAAGCTTCCGGGTTCAACACTTCCATCGGTCCTCTCAAAAAGAGCACCAAGAAGTGGGAAATTTCCGAATCCTCCTTTCCCCATGACGGCGATCATGTAGCTCCTGCTCCTCCTCCAACTCGTCGATCGCGTCAGCCTCAAGAACCTACTCTTCAATCCATTTCCGACCAAATTGCTTCATTGACCACCTCTGTCGGTCAATTGACACATGAGATCCATGGATATTTTGACCATGTTCATTATCCATATGCCGGTCTTGTTCCCTATGAAGCAGTACCGGATGATGAGGCGGGAAATGATGATGAATAATTTCTTTATTTGTTTTTCTATTTCATTGTTCTATGTTTTTATTGTTCCCGTTATGTAACCGTTTTTTTTAATAAATAAACAAGTTTTTTTAATTATTTTATATTTTTTTTTGCTAATGGCAAAAGGGGGAAGATAACGGGTATGCACTCTTAATACTTATCGGCATAAATTGAGGGGGAATTCATATATTGAGGGGGAACAAATTGCATATCTATATACTTGTTGCATATCTTTACTTGTCTTGAATCGTCATTATGAATTGCCTAATATGCATATCCCGCTTAAAGTTTGCCATTATCAAAAAGGGGGAAATTGTTGGAAACACGTTCTCAAGGCATTATACTAAACGTGTGTTCATATTTGTAGGTTTTGATGAATGACAAACTATGCGCAAATTGACACATGACGAGGTCCAAGCACAAGCGCAAAATTGATATATAACGAGATTCAAGCACAAGACAAAGATCGAGATTAAGTTTTATATGAGTCGGTATTTAATTGTGATCTTGATCCGACAACTTAAACTCAAGACTTGGCTTCTCTCGTAAAAATATTTTTAACAAATCATGCATATTTAATTTTTTAAATAATGCATATTTACTTTAGTCAAAATGATTTTTAAACATGCCTCTAAAATCTGGACTAAGATAATCGATTATGTACTTATGATAATCGATTATGCTTAAGTCAGCTGCTTGACAATCGATTGTGAACTTATGACAATCGATTGTGTTAAGGCAGTGAGCATCAGATTTTTCAAATCTGCATGACAATCGATTGTGAACCTTATGACAATCGATTGTGATGAGGCAGTGTCCATCAAAGTTTTTCAAAGCTCAAAATAATCGATTGTGAAGCTAATGGCAATCGATTGTGAAGAGACAGTGTCCATCAGATTTTTCAAAGTCACAAAATAATCGATTGTGAACTTATGACAATCGATTGTGTTGAGGCAGTGTCATCCAGACTTTTTCAAAGTTATTAAATAATCGATTGTGAACCTATAACAATCGATTGTCAAGAGGCAGTGTCTAAATTGATTTTTCAAGACTGATATATAATCGATTGTTAACTTAATATAATCGATTGTATAACTGACCGTTGCCAAAATGTTTTCAAATACCGTCAGGTAATCGATTATTGATTTCCTATAATCGATTGTTTTAATTAAAATCTGGAAAGGATTTTTTTGAACGTTGCTGAGTAATCGATTATTGATTTCCTATAATCGATTGTTTTAAGTAAAATCCGGAAATGATTTTTTGAACGTTGCTGAGTAATCGATTGTAGATCTCTGACAATCGATTGTTTTACGTAAAATCTGGAAATAATTTTTTGAACGTTGCCAGTAATCGATTATTGATCTTAGATAATCGATTGTTAAGCGTAAAATCTGGGATTGATTTTTGGAAGAACTGGCAAACAATCGATTGTGGTAATTTGACAATCGATTGTCACAGAGTAAAATCAGCAATTCTTAATTGGCAATTAGGCAACGGTAATACAAAAATTTTCAACTATAAATACAGCTTCAATTGAGTCTTTTAAGAACAACAACACACAACAACTGATCATACAATTGCTAAAGCTTGCATACTTTATTGCTTATCATTTTATATTCATTACATAAGCTTTTGAGAGCCAAATTCTTGTCGAAAGTTGTTGCGATCTTGAGCGTATTTTTTTTAATCATATCTACTCTTAAAGGAGTGTCTTGTTTGAGTGTTAAGTGTTTTTGTACACTTGAAGGGAAGTGTTAGTCCCTTGTGTTGTAAGAAGGAACTTGTGTTTCCTTGGTTGAAGTCTTGGAGTGTTGTATCTCCGAGCAAAGGTTGTTGAGGCTTGTGTCCTCAAGTTGTAGCGGTTTGTTGAGCACCCGTAAGCTTAACAAGTTAGTGGAAATCTCGAGAGAGTCTCTCGGGGACTGGACTAGCCACGGGTTGTGGTGAACCAGGATACATCGGTGCGTTTGTTCTAATTTATTTACTTACGCACTTATTTATTTCCTGCAATTTTTAAATTCCGCAAGTTTACGCTAATTTTTATTATAACGCTATTCACCCCCCCTCTAGCGTTAAGCGTATTATCTAACACAGGTTTCTTCGGCTCCCACTCAGACAGCTAGGGGTAAAAGCCAGGTAGCTAGAGGTTGCCCCAGGGGTGAGGACCGTACTGGCGGTTGCCAGGCCCGTTTCTATGCCCATCCATACCGGGGAGACGGTATTGGCTCGGATGCAGTTATCATAGTATTATCTCAGTCTGCCACAAAAATGCTTCTGTTTTGTTTGATCCCGGATCTTCCTATTCATATGTGTCTTCCTATTTTTCTCATCATTTAGGTACGACTCGTGGTTGTCTTTCCTTGCCCGTGCACGTATCTACCCCGTTGGGTGATACTATTATTATGGATCATGTATATCAATCATGTCTAGTGACTATTGGGGTGTGGAGACCCGAGTTGACTTGTTATTGTTGGGCATGGTAGATTTCGATGTTATTATGGGTATGGATTGGCTATCTCTGTACCATGATGTTCTGGACTGTCATGCTAAGACAGTTACATTATCCATTCCAGGTATTCTGAGGATCGAGTGGTGAGGCGTGACTGACTATGTACCTAGTAGGGTGATTTCTTTCCTAAAAGCCCAACGGATGGTTGGGAAGGGTTGTCTATCATATTTGGCTTTCGTGAGGGATGTGGAAGCTCGGGCTCCTAGTCTAGATTTGGTTCCCGTTGAAAGGGATTTCCCTGATGTGTTTCCAGCGGACTTGTCGTGCATGCCGCCAGACAGGGACATTGATTTCGATATTGATCCGGTGCCGGGCACTCAGCCCATCTCTATTCCTCCCTATCGTATGGCACCAGCGAAACTAAAGGAGTTGAAAGAACAACTTCAGGAACTCCTAGATAAGGGGTTCATTCGCCCGAGTTTGTCACCTTGGGGTGCACCAGTGTTATTTGTAAAGAAGAAGGATGGCACAATGAGAATGTGCATTGACTACAGGTAGTTGAATAAGGTGACAGTGAAGAACAAGTACCCACTACCCCGTATTGAGGATTTATTTAATCAGCTACAAGGAGCAAGGGTATTCTCTAAGATTGACCTTCGATCAGACTATCACCCTCTAAAGATTAAGGATTCAGACATTATGAAGACGGCTTTCAGGACGAGATATGAGCACTATGAATTTCTAATAATGTCTTTCGGGCTGACAAATTCCCTAACCGCGTTCATGCACTTGATGAATAGTGCATATCGGCCTTATCTGGATTCTTTTGTGATCGTGTTTATTGATGATATTTTGGTGTATTCGCGTAGCCAAGAGGAGCATGCGCAACATTTTAGGGTGGTCTTGCAGGGACTGAGAGAGGATAAGCTTTATGCAAAGTTCTCCAAATGTGAATTTTGGCTTAGTACGCTAGCTTTGCTGGGAGACGTGGTGTCCAGCGATGGAATTCAGGTTGACCCAAAGAAGATTGAGGCGGTGCAGAGTTGGCCCACACCGTCCTCAGCTACTTAGATTTGGAGTTTCCTCGGTTTGAGGGTTATTACCGCAGGTTCGTTCAGGGTTTTTCATATATTTCTTTGCCTTTGATTAATTTGACTCAGAAGAATGCTCCATTTGTGTGGTCGGATGAATGTGAAGAGAGCTTCCAGAAGCTTAAGTCATCTTTGACCACAGCTCCGGTATTAGTATTACCATCAGCTTTGGGTTCTTACACAGTGTATTGTGATGCTTCGAGAGTTGGGATCAATTGTGTATTGATGCAGGAGGGTAGAGTTATTGCTTATGCTTCTCGTCAACTAAAGCCCCATGAGAAGAACTATCTTGTTCATGACTTAGAGTTAGCTGCAATTGTTCATGCCTTGAATATTTGGAGGCATTATCTTTATGGTGTATCTTGTGAGGTATATACGGAACATCGTAGTGTTTAAACAGAAGGATCTTAATCTGAGATAGCGGAGATGGCTTGAGTTACTCAAAGAGTATGATATTACCATTTTGTATCACCCAGGAAAGGCCAATGCAGTGGCCGATGCTTTGAGCCGGAAGGCTATTAGCATGGGTAGTCTGGAGTACATTCCACTTGGGGAGAGGCCCCTTGTTGTTGATGTTCACGCCTTAGCCAATCAGATGGTGAGGTTAGATATTTCCAAGCCCAGTCGGGTGTTCGCTAGTGTGGTTTCCTGATCTTCTTTGTATGACCGCATCAGAGAGAGCCAATATGATGACCCGCATTTTCTTGTCCTGAAGGATAGAGTCCAGCATGATGATGCCAGAGATGTGACCATTGGAAATGATGGTATGTTGCGGATGCAGGGCCGGATTTGCGTGCCCAATGTGGATGGTCTCCCGGAATTGATATTAGAAGAGGCCCACAGCTTGCGGTATTCGATTCATCCGGGTGCCGCGAAGATGTACCAAGATTTGAGACAGCATTACTGGTGGAGGAGGATGAAAAAGGATATTATGAATTACGTGACTCGGTGTCTCAACTGTCAGCAACTCAAATATGAGCACCAGAGACCCGGTGGTGTACTCCAGCGGATGGATTTCCGGAATGGAAATGGGAGAATATCACTATGGATTTTGTCAGTGGCCTTCCTCGTACCTCGAAGAAGTTTGATTCAGTTTGGGTGATTGTAGATAGGCTAACCAAGTCCGCGCACTTCATTCCAGTATGCACTACCTATTCTGGGAAAAGTTAGCAGAGATTTTCATTCGGGAGATTGTACGGTTGCATGGGGTCCCAGTTTCCATTGTATCAGATAGGGCCACGTGTTTACTTCCCAGTTCTGGAGGACTTTTCATCGGGAGTTGGGCATAAAGGTACAGTTGAGCACAGCATTTCATCCACAGACGGTCGGGCAGTCCGAGCATACTATCCAGATATTTGAGGACAGAGCATACTATCCAGATATTTGAGGACATATTGCGTGCATGTGCTATTGATTTTGGAAGTTCTTGGGCTGAGTTCTTGCCACATGCGGAGTTTGCATATAATAACAGCTATCAATCCAGCATCCAGATGGCGCCGTATAAGGCCTTGTAAGTTAGATGGTGTAGTTCTCCAGTTGGTAGGTTTGAGCCCGGCGAGGCTAGATTATTGGGGAGAGAGATAGTTCAGGATGCCTAAGAGAAGGTGAAAGTGATCCAGGAGAGACTTCGTAAAGCTCAGTCGTGTCAGAAGAGTTATGCGAACAGGAAGGTTCGATATGTATCTTATGCAGTAGGCGAGAAGGTCTTGTTGAAGGTTTCTCCTATGAAAGGCGCTATGAGGTTTGGGAAGAAAGGGAAGTTGAGTCCAAGGTTCATCGGATCTTTTAAGATACTTAGGAGAATTGGGGAGGTGGCCTATATGCTCGCTTTTCCGCCTAGCTTGTTAGGAGTTCACCCGGTGTTTCATGTTTCTATGCTCTGAAAGTATGTTGGTGACCCGTCTCATGTGTTAGACTTCAGCACGATCCAGTCGGATGAAGAGTTGACCTATGATGTGGAGCCGATGGCTATTTTGGGTCGTTAGGTTCGAAAGTTGAGTTCAAAAGACATAGCTTCGGTGAAGGTACAGTGGAGAGGCCGTCCCGTGGAGGAAGCCACTTGGGAGACAGAGCAGAAGATACGCAACAAATATCCTCACTTGTTTGATACTCCAGGTATGTTTCTTGACCCGCTCGAAGACGAGCACTTGTTTAAGTTTGGGTGGATGTAACGACCTGACCCGTCGTCCCGTGAATTACCACTCCGTTTTCCCTATTTAATGTTTCCATATGTTCCATTATATGTGTTTGGAGAGTTTGAAGTAGTTCGGACGTAGTTTGGGTAAAAATGTGACAATTAGTCTCTCTATGAGAAGATTAGTTTGGAAAAGTCAATAGAATGTCGACTTATGAGTTAGAGGGCTCGTAATGGATTTTCGATGATTCGACTAGTTTCGGATGGTGATTTGTAACTTAGGAGCGAAAACGAAACTGAATTTAAAGGTCCGGTGTAGAATTAGGCTTGAATTGGCTAAGTTAGAATTTTGGCGAAGTTCGGTTGATCGGTGAGATTTTGATCCGGGGGTCGGAATGGAATTTCGACAGTTGCAGTAGCTCCGTTAGGTGATTTTGGATATGCGTGCAAATTTTCAGACCATTCGGAGGTGTTTAGTTTGGGTTTTGGATCAAATGCAAGTTTCGGAAGTTATAGTTTAACTTAGGCTTGAATCCGTAGTAAATTGATGATTATGATGGTTATGGTAGTGTTTTTATGTTACAAGCAAGTTTGAATGAAGAAATAGATTATATCTGTGCATTTGGTTGAGGTCTCGAGGCCTCGGGGTGATGTCGGATGATTAAAACCAGATATTCTTGAAAGTGCAGCAGGTCTGGCATTGAAGCTTATGATATTTCCGCAAAGGCGGACGAAGCACCGCAAAAGCGGCTACCACAAAAGCGGTAAGAGAGCGGTCAAGGAATGCCTAAGGGGACGCAGAAGCGGTAATTGGATTGCGGAAGCGGGTATCGCAAAAGCGGTCGTAGACCGCCGAAGAGGCCCAGTCGACTTAGAGCAAAACCACAGAAGCGGTTTGTTGGCCGCAGAAGCGGCAAATGCAGAAGCGGTCTGGGTATCACAGAAGCGGAAATCGCAGGGAATTAATGAAACATTGTTTGCATATTCCATAAGTTAAGAAAACACTTTTGACTTCGGGAAGAGACATTTTGTGGGCGATTTTGAAGAGGGTTTCGAGGGTTTCCTTCAGGTAATGATTCTTGGCCTAGGATTATGTCTATATGGTGTAAAATAGTATATTAAACATTGAAATTCAAGGTTTTTAAGGTTAAAAATGGTGGTTAGGGCTTGATACCTAACAGAGAGTAAAGTGGTGATTTGAGAAGGTAAACGGACTCCGTTTTTGATAAATTTTATATGAACGGACTTGTGGCGAGACGAGGAATCCATTGATATGATTTTTGGAATTTTTTGAGAAGTGGGCCTGGGGCTCGGGTTTTACCAACTTCGTGGTTGTTAGAGTTTTTCGAATAATTTCAATTAGGTTATGTTTGCTTAGCCTATAATAACATGTTCGTTGTGGTTTTGACGAGATTTGATGCGCATAGACGGAGATTCAAAGGGAAAAGGCATTGCAGACCAGGCTACGACCGGTTAGAGGTGAGTAGTTTGTATATTATCACATCGTGACGTTATATTTGGGCGTGACTCGCACCCCATGGTAGGTGCGGGATTGTGTATGATTGGGTATTGTGATTTGGTCCATCCCGAGAGTTAAATAATATTATTGGCGGCTGATAAGCACCCTGTAATGAATATATTTGGGCTTGTTGCCATGTTTGGGCCTTTTGCCGATCTGTAGCATCCGTCTAGGATGAATACCTGTGTGATAACATGATTTCTATAATCATTGATCTCGGTCCTATGCTTAATCACTGTACTAAATGCTAAGTCACCTTATTTTTGAAATTGACTAATTAAATTATATTCACCAAAATAATTGGAAGCTGGCAGAGAGTTAGACTAAATTTGTTATGTAACTTACATTCATACTGTGGACTGAGTATTGGGTCGGGTTGCACGCCTCAACGGTTATATACTGATATTGCACTTGGGCTGAAGGAACCCCCCTCCGGAGTCTGTACACACCCCCAGTGAGCGTCGTCGACGTTAAACGGATCGTTGCACGCCGTAGCGTATTCATCTGCACTACATTGCATCTTTATCTGATACTTGACTGTTATATTTTTTATTGCTTTGTTATTAGTTCGTAAGGTATAGGACTGTTAGTTATAGCTTTGCTTTGTGAAATTTCGTGGATTTCTTACTTTCAGACATTATTTATGCTTATTATTCACTGAGTCAGTAGTACTCACCCCTACTCCCTGCACCTTGTGTGCAGATTTAGGTACACTAGAGGCTTAGCGAACACTTGTAGTCTCCAGATATTTTCCAGAGTCGTTGAGGTAGCTACTTGACGTTCGCAGGACTTGACTGCTCTTCATATTCCAGTTCATTACTACAATAAATTTTCCAGATTTTTTTATTGTTACTCGGATATTATTATTATCCAGATTTGTTTAGAGGCTCTAGACTCGTGACCCCAGATCTTTTGGGAGTGATTATTCAGATTTTGTAACATTTTATTATTATTATTTATTATTATTATTATAAAATTTCTATAATATTCTTATGTTGTCGGTTTTTGAGACTTAGTGTTAAATCGAAAGCGATTGTTGGTCAGGCTTACCTAGCTTTAGGGCTGGGTGCCATTACGGCCGGGTTTGGGTCATGATAGGGCATCTGATTGTATCCCCTTATGACAAGCCGCAAGTGAGTGATGAATCTATTGGAGGGTCTTCGTGTAAAGTGAAGTCATCTTCAAAGGCGTCATCTTTCCCTCATCACGAATCTCTAAAAAGACAAACTCCAAATAAGATAACCCGCACTCGACCAATGACAAATACGGCGGTATCTATATTTGAAGGAAAAAAGCATTATAATTAATCGCAATAAGAAATTCATCTTGGGACTTTGGGAGGATATTTGCAATGGGCTCTCCAAAACTCATACGGAATTGCTCTCATCTTGTAGGGAGCAAATCATTGAGATTTTTCAGGATACGAAGAAGACGAATATTTTGGATCTTTCTCCATTAGAGGGTTTACTAAATTCTCTTTTTGAACTTGCCATATCATATGACCAAGAGCGATCCAATATGGCTGATAAGACGAGTGAAGGCGGAGGGCGGACTTGTAGACCAATAAACTTGACGGTTTCGCGAACCCGAAGACATAGATAATCCCTAGACTTCAATGCAAATACTTGATATCCTTCTAAAATCGGCCCACTGAATATATCAATTTACCATAGAGGGCTGCCCCCTTTAAATCGAGTGAGATCAAAGTTCAATAGGAGGATGATATTTCAGCTCGATCTTACATTCCTTCATACTTCATTCGAACAACAATTGGGGCAATATGTATCTTTTGAACTTATGCTACTGAACTTAGGATGAAACTCTAAACTGCCTACGTACCTCGGTGAAGAGGATCAAGTCATACCGTGGTTTAGAACTGGTAGATTTTTTTATTACATCCTAACTTTTGCCTAGGCCGCCTTTTTCGAGATTTTCAACCTAGAAGACTCTTTTGTTGTTGTTTCCTAACTTTTGCCTATGCCGCCTCTTTCAATATTTTCAACCTAGCGGACTTTTTTTAGGGTCCATACACAGTTTAGACTCATGCGGGGCAGGAGTATAACAACTTGTAGTTTAGGCTCGTGTATCAAAGAGCATCATGACTTGCATTTTAGGCTCGTACATCGAGGAGCATGGCAACTTCAAGGATAATACTTCTTCAAAAACTTGCCATTGATAGGGCCGATCCTCATACCATCTGCATCAACCAGCTTGTAAGCCCCACTTGAGTAAGCTTCTTGTACGACATATTGCCCATCCCATTTTGAAGTGAACTTCCCTATAGGTTTATGGGAAGTAATTATGGTTCTTCATATGGCAAGGACTTGATATCCTACTTTAAAGGATCTCAGGCGAACTCTTTTATTGAAGGCGCGAGATAATCGAGCTTGATAACATTCAAGAATCTGTTGAGCTTCCAATCTCTTTTCATCAAGAGCTTCCAACTCAGCTAACCGAAGTCGAGAATTTTCTTCATCAGTGATCCCTTCTTGAATAGACAGTCGTAATGAAGGTAATTGACGCTCAAGTGGCAAGACGGTTTCGACTCCAAAAATGAGTGAATAAAGAGTCGCTTGTGTTGGCATGCGGTGAGTCATCCTATATTCCCATAGAGCTTCTTCCATACGGTCATTCCAATCTCTTTTGGATTTGGAGACAACTTTGTTTAACAATTTGCATAGAGTCTTGTTGAATGCCTCATTTAGTCCATTGGTTGCAGCATTGTACATCGAAGAGTTATGTTGCTTGAAGCAAAAAAGATCGCAAATTTTATTCATCAACCTATTATCGAATGGCTTTCCATAATCCGTTATTATGTAACGAGGAATGCCAAAGCAATAAATGATGTTTACTTGGATGAAACTTGCAACATTTTCCTTTTTTACTTCCTTAAGAGCAACAGCTTCAACCCATTTCGAGAAGTAGTCAGTTGCAGCCAAGATGTATAGGTGCCCACCAAAGGACTTTGGTAGTGGTCCAACAACATCCACTCCCCAAGCGTCAAATGTCCAGGATGCAACAATTGGGTGGAACACTTCAGGAGGTTGATGAATAAAATTTGCATGGAATTGACAAGCCTTGCATCTTCAAGCATCGTCCAAGTAATCTTTTACCATAGTTGGCCAATAATAACCCATCCTTTTTATATGGAAGTGGAGCTTTGGTCCAGACTGGTATGACCTACATACCCTATAATGTGCCTCTTGCAAAACATGGGGAGCTTCTTCTTCTCCTAGGAATCGCAAGACTACTCCCTCGAACGACCTTTTGTATAGAGTTTCCTTGTATTAAAGGAAGCAGGGCGCATGACGACGAATTTCAGTCCTTCTCCTCGGATTTTCTGGAAGTATCCCATAGCGTAAGTAGTCGATAATGGGTCGTTGCCATTCTTATTTCTCAACTTCAGAAACAGCAACAAGATGCTTGAGTTTGTTTTATTCACCTTTAGTCTCATTTGGCGGCGGTACTACCTATTTTTGGCAGACAATAATTTGCGCTTGATTAGGCAGGGTTAAAGATGAAGCTAGGGCAGTTAAAGCATCAGCCTTCTTATTTTCTTTCCTTGGCACATGCTGAATAGTCACATCACTGAGCCATCCCATCAACTTTTTAGAGTAATCATGATATGGGCATAGTTCAGGCTTCTTAACCTCATAACTACCCAAAAGTTGATTGACCACTAACTGGGAGTTACCAAATACTTGCAATTGCAATTTCTTCATATCAACGGCCATTTCAAGCCCAAGTATCAATGCTTGACACTCAGCAACATTGTTGGAACAGAGTTGTATCAAGGTGAAGAAGTAGGGCAAGACTTCACATTGGGGAGTGACAGATTCTATGCCATCCCCAGCTCCCCCACGATGCACTGCGCCATCAAAGTACAAAATCTCAAATTGTTGAAACTGGAGGTACCATCTCGCTAGTCGATCACTAAGAAGAGGTATTGACATCACGAACTTGATGGGATTTGCTTTAGAAACAAGACGGACAATTTGAGCTTGAAAGTAGTGCTTCAAAGTTTAAATTGATAAGACTAGCGCAAAGCACAACTTCTCAATTGGCAAATGATTCAACTCGTTTGGTGTCATCATCCTGCTCAAGTAATAAAAAGGGTTTTCTTTCCCCTCACTATTTTTTTAGGCCAACAGTGCTCCAACAAACCTTTATTGTGCTAAAATGTATAGTATCAACGGCTTTCCAGGCATAGGGGCTGCTAAAACTGGAGGCTTCATCAAGTAGGATTTAATGCTCTCAAAGGCATTACTGCATGTTTGGTCCCATTTGAAAGGGACACCTTTATTCATAAGGAGATTGAATGGTTGACACCTCCCAGTAGGTTCGAGATGAATCTTATAAGGTACGCTAGCTTTCCTTGCAGAATTTTCAATTCATAGATATCTCGAGGCTCAGGCATTTTCAAAATGGTGTCCACTTTGTCTTGATAAATTTTAATCCCTTGATGTCAGACAATGAAACCAAGAAACGTTTCAGAAGTAACTCCAAAGCACATTTCAATAGATTCATCCTAAGTTAGTACCTCCGGATCAATTCAAATACCATCCTCAAGTCTTTCATGTGGTCTCCCTTCTCTCTTGATTTCACCACCAAGTCGTCAACATAGCATTCGACGTTCTTGTGGAGAAGATCATCAAAAATATTTTGCATAGCCCTTTGGTAAGTAGCACCAGAATTCTTCAAGCCAAAAGGAATTACCTTGTAGCAATAGATACCCTTGGGAGTGCAAAACGCAGTAAGCTCTTCATCTTTTGGTGCCATGCGAATTTGGTTATAGCCCGATGAATCGTCCATGAAAGATATTGCCTCATAACCAGTAGTAGCATCGATCATCAGCTCTAGAATAGGAAGCGGGAATTCATCTTTAGGACACGCATTATTGAGGACCCTAAAGTCAACGCATACTCATATCTAGCCATTCTTCTTCCTTACAGGGACAATACTTGAAACCCTTATTGGGTATTTAACTTCCCGAATAAATTCAACTTCAATGTGTTCATTAACTTTAGTTTCAATCAGGGGAACCACGTCTGGCCTAAAGCACCTTTGAGCTTGTTTAACAGGGAGAGCACCATTTTTTACTGCAAGGTGATGGACTGTTACTTTCGAGTCCAATCCAGGCATCTCTTTGTAACTCCAAGCGAAGACGTGCATGTACTCCTTGAGTAACTCAACATAAGTGCTCTCTTCACCAGCTTCTAGTAAAGCACTTAGGTAGGTAGGTCTTGGTTCTTCAACGGTGCCAAGTTAACTCTTTTAAGGCATCAACTGTCGTCTTCACTCCTTCTTCAAGTTCAGGTGGAACATCTTTCGTGTCTTCATCTTCTTAAGGGTCTCCATCACTGAAAGATATGTGATAACATGGCGAAACATCCTCCAATTCCACATTATCTTCCATTGAATATGGAATGCCATTCTCGACTTATATAGTAACATGATACGAAGAACCCACATTTTCTTCATATTCATCATGTTCCTTAGTATAGACCATAGTATATGGCTTTACCTCCAGTACTTCTTTACACGAAACCACAAGTTTTGTTTGTTGCCTCATTCTATAAGGAACTAAACTTTGGAAATCCATTGAGATCTCTTGGATTTTGGGTGAAGCGGGTGTTCTTATGCTTTGAAAATTTCTCTGGAACTTGTTTCCCTTCTTTAGTGGACCCAATCTTTCAAACACAGAGGTCCTCGCAGGTGATCTTCCAAGTTGATTAAAGACATAAGGCTTGTTAGAAGCATCTGATTAATCTTCTACATTGATATAATTACTTGTCGCCCTTCTTATTGAAATGCGCACGTGATGGTTGCTTGTATCCCAAACCTTCACGTGTTTGCCTCGTTGCATCTTCTGATGGGAGCTTTCCTAACTTTGACGGCTCATTGGGATTGTATCCAGCTTTTGCAAAAAGCCTATAAGCATTAGGGTAAAACCTTCATCTGTTCGCTTTGTAGGGAGTGCCACATTCTGCAAATGATTTTGGGCTACAAACCCTGCAAGCGGTATTGAGGATGACTTTACTGCCTCAATTCGTTTGACTGGAAGAGTTAACTCTTTTGGCATGATGGATTGGATATCATATGATTCACCCTCGTCTTTCTTCCTTTTAGGGACATATTGGAGCGCGAAACTTACTTTCTTTCCATAGGACACAATACCCTATTTATGAGATTTATTCATGTTGACAGGTACCTCCTTTGTAACAGCTTTGGCTTTACCAATAGTCACCTCAGCTCTTTTAGTTATGTGTTCCTCATTCTTGCTTTTCATACCATTATTAGCTTTCATCTACTTCACAATGCGGTTCTTCAAGTAGAACTTTGCATCGGTGAAGTGTGACTCAGCCTCGGTGAATAGCTCAACATCATCAACTATCATTTTCTCGACTTCACCCTTGTAGTATTTTAAACATTGATGGTAGGTAGATGGAACAACTTTATTCTCATGTATCCAAGTCCTCCCAAGCAAAACATTGTATGAAGTCTTCGCGTCGATCACATATAGCCATGCACTTGATTGCATATCTTCAATATTGATTCCTATCCTGATCGAGCCTATGGATCTTTGCCCCCTTGGTTGAATCCTTGGATCATCACACGACTTTCTAAGAGTTGGTTCATGGGAATACCAAGTTCTTTCACATTGTGGATTGGCAAAATGTTCACTGAGGATCCTCCATCAACCAAAATCCGATTTACCCTTTCATCACGTATATAGCCAACCAGGTACAATGGGCGGTTATGAGTAGTATCACCTAGCAAAAGATCGTCATTTGTGAATGTGACCTTTTCCTTACAAGCATTAACTTCTTGAGGAGTGGACTCGATAGGCTTTTCCGAAGATGGTGCTAATGGTGGGTCATCACTCTTTTTTTGCCAACAAGAGGCATCAATGCCCATATGTGAAATCTTCGTACGGAACCAACTTGGTAAAAACTCCTCCAAGGTCACTGGATTTCGTGGCTTTTGAGGATGGTGCATCTCCACTTTTGCTTTCTTCAAATGCCTAACTGGATTCTTTTTCATTGGTCTTTTTACCGTCATCTTCCTTATTGTTTGTTCCACTGTTTTTTTTTTGTGGGCTCCTTTTGTGTCTCCTATGATGAGTCACCAACGTCCAACCTTCATCATCATCAAGTTGGTTGACTTCAGCTTTGTCGCTCTCCAGTAATTCTTCATTTTTACTTTCTTTAAAACCATGTAATTCATCCGAACTGAATCAACCAAAGGTGATAGAGACTTGGTCTGTGCTTTCTTTCTCATCTTCAAGCACGATCTTATTTTTGCGAGCCAAGTCCATGACTTTATCCTTGAAGACAAAGCACTACTCTAGAGGGTGGCTTACTAGTCGGTGATATTTGCAGTAGTTTTGGTCATTTGTTTTCCCAGCTTCATCTGATCCCTTCATCTCCGGAAGCTCAGTGAGACTTAACTCGAGGAGTTCTTCGAAAATGGCTGGCACATCTAAATCCAGGAATGGGTACTCTTTCTCCTGCATCTCTTTTAGAGTCAACTTTCCACTTGGCTTGTCTTGAAAAGAAGTGGATTTCATACTCTGCTTCTTGCTCACCTTCATCGTGAACTTCATAGGTAACATATTGACATTCATAGATTCTTTGCTTTTAGACTTGGGTATGAACTTGCCCCACTTCCTGACTTTTTGCTTGTCATTCGCTTTGCGAGGTTCATAAATGGGAAGCTTTTCATTTCCAGCTTTCATGTCATGGGCACGAGTTGCAAGTTTTTCAAATGTGCTAGGCTTGATACCTTGCAAGATGTAGTGCAAAACCCAATGCATTCCTTGGATTCACATCTCTATGCCCGAAGCTTCACTAAGCCTGTCTTTGCAGTTGAGGCTTGTATTCATCCACCGATTGATAAAGTCTATAACTAGTTCCCTCTTTCGTTGATGAGTATTTGTAAGTTCTATCATACTCACAGTACGTCTCGTATTATAAAAATGATTGAGGAACTCTTGCTCTAGTTGCTCTCAACTATCGATAGATCTAGCCTCGAGGTCCGTGTACCAGTCAAAAGCATTTCCTTTTAGCGAGCGGACAAACTGCTTGATGAGGTAATCTCCATAAGTCCCAGCATTGTTGCACGTCTCCACGAAGTGGGCGACATGTTGCTTTGGGTTACCTTTACCATCAAACTGTTGAAACTTCGAAGGTTGAAAGCCAGCAGGCATCTTCAACATATCGACCCTTGCAGTGTACGGCTTTGTATATGTAAGGGAAGATTTGGCAGCAACTTCATATTTGTTCTTAATGGTTCCTTCAATGAACTACTTCAGTTTACCGATTGGAATCATTCCTTCAGATGAGACAGGGATAGCCTTAGTGGATGTTGCTTGTCTTGGAGGAGAGTCACTCTCTAGAACTTCTGGGAGCTTGCCTGGTGCATGGGTGGATTCTTCTTCCATCAAGATTCCCACCCAGTCAGTTAGTTTATCAATTCTAGCCTCTTGATTTGCATGCATTTGGTCAAGCCAGCGATTGCTTCTGTCAAGTTTGCCAACTGCTCCTCTATGGATGAAGTATTTGTCACTATAGCTTGCATGATTGTCATGGACGGCGGATAGTAGCATGGATTTTCACACAGATTGATCCTTGATCGGATCACGCTATGTGGTATAAGTGGGAAGGATCCATCACTTGAAGCATCATCATATTCCTTTATAGCAGAGTGCTTGGATCCGGAGAGGTCAAGAAGAGAAGGAGCTTTCTTGATCTTTTCAGCAAAATCTCTTCCTCCTTCAAATACATTTGTGGGAGATCTTGCTCCCTTTAAGGATGAAGATCCGAAAATAGGGGTTGACACGAACGACACTTGTGGTGTTTGTTGTCCTAAAGAGATTGCTTTGCTCCTCGTAACCGGTCCGAAGCTTCCAAATGTAATATCGAGAATGCTTTCCACATCAGCATAGAACCTGCAGTTGGAAGCCTTTGTGGAAGTTGAATCGGAGTTGATTTTCTTTGAAGTCATTTTAATGTTCTTGGTATTTTGTGAATGAAAAGTTGAGATGAGAGGTAGAGATTGTCCCAATTTGTTTTAATCTATGTTTGCAACAAACTACATGTGATATAAAAATAAATTGCAACCACAATATAAATATGAAGAAACATAGTTTTATTGATAAAATGAAGCGAAGACAGTTCTATTTGTTCCCTCGATTATTCTCTCCTAATTATCTTCGTGATTCGAAGGCTAGAATAACGTATTTCTCGAACGTAGGATGTTGCGAGCTTTCATGGATGTATTTGATATCCATGAAGTATGTTGTGGATTTGGTCACCTTCAAGAGTTCGGCGGCGAGGACTCAGATTGATTACATCCTCATCAGAAGGAGCGATAGGGGTTTGTGCAAGGACTGCAAGGTTATTCTGGGAGAGTCTCTTTCAATTCTACATAGACTCCTAGTGATGGATGTCGGTCTCTGGGCGAAGAGGAGGAGGAGGGGCGCTCGGGGTCAACCGCGGATTAGGTGGGGTGCTTTGACTAAGGAGAAGGCACAGGAGTTGGAAAGGAGGTTAGTTGAGGGCGGAGCTTGGAGAAGTTTTGCGGAAGCGGACGCTATGTGGACAGTGACGGCGAACTTGGTTAGGGGGTAGCACGGGATGTGCTCGGGGTAGCCAAGGGATATTCAGGCAGACAACAGGGTGATTGGTGGTGGAACGATCTAGTCAAATGAAAAGTGGAGGTGAAGAAGGCGGCGTTCGCTAGGTTGGCAGGGAGCACAAGCGAGGAGGAACGCAAAGCGAACAGGGTGATCTACAAGGAGGCGAGAAAAGAAGCTAAGATGGCAGTCACGGAAGCTAAAAACGCGGCATTCGGTTGCATGTATGAGGAACTAGGGGAGAGAGTCGGGGATAAGAAGTTATTCCGGTTGGCTAAAGCGAGGGAAAGGAAGGCACGTGATCTAGACCAAGTTAGGTGTATCAAGGGCGAGGATGGTAGAGTTCTGATGGGGGAATCTCAAATCAAGCAGAGGTGGCAGGCGTACTTTCGGGACCTACTTAACGAGGAGGGAAATCGTACCATTGAGCTACGGGAGTTGGGTCATTCAGAGCAACATAGAGACCTTGGGTACTGCAGGCGTATTAGGGTGGAGGAGGTCATGGGGGCTTTGCGTAGGATGAGTAGGGGTCGAGCGACCGGGCCTGACGAGATCCCGGTGGAGTTCTGGAAGTGCATGGGTAAGTCAGGAGGGGAGTGGCTCTCTAGGTTGTTCAATGCGATCTTCAAAACCAAAAGGATGCCGGATGAGTGGAGGTGGAGTACAGTGGTGCCCTTGTACAAGAACAAAGGGGACATCCAGTGCTGCAACAACTATAGGGGTATCAAATTAATAAGTCACACGATGAAGGTTTGGGAGAGGGTGATTGAGGCGCGGGTGAGGGAGGTGGCATCTATATCTGGGAACCAGTTCGGTTTCATGCCGGACCACTCCACCACAGAGGCTATCCACCTAGTCAGGCGGCTGGCGGAGAAAGTCAGGGATAAGAAGAAGGACCTGCATATGGTGCTTATCGACTTGGAGAAGGCGTATGATAAGGTCCCAAGGGAGGTGCTTTGGAGGTGCTTGGAGGTGCTTGGAGGCGAAGAGCGTGCCGGAAGCCTATATCAGAGTAATCAAGGAAATGTACGATGGTGCTAAGACTAGGGTTAGGACGGTGGGTGGCGTATCAGACCATTTTCATGTGGTTATGGGGCTCCACCAAGGATCGGCGCTGAGCCCCCTCTTGTTTGCCTTAGTGATAGATGCTCTGACTCGTCATATTCAAAGGGATGTGCCTAGGTGTATGCTTTTTGCTGATGATATAGTATTGATAGACGAGACGAGGGTCGGTGTTAGTGAAAGGCTAGAGGTATGGAGACAGACTCTCGAGTCTAAAGATTTCAAAATAAGCAGTTCTAAGACAGAATACCTGGAGTGCAAGTTTGGCGCCGAACCGAGTGAGGTAGGCAGGGACGTGATGATTGGTTCCCACGCCATCGCCAAGAGGGACAGTGTCCGATATCTTGGGTCGGTGATCCAGGGGGACGGAGAGATTGGCAGGGACGTCACCCATCGCATAGGAGCGGGGTGGTCGAAGTGGAGGCTTGCATCAGGGGTCCTGTGCGACAAGAAAGTTCCTCACAAACTCAAGGGGCAATTCTATAGAGCCGTGGTTAGACCTGCGATGCTGTATGGGGCGGAGTGCTGGCCCGTGAAGAACTCTCATGTTCAGAGAATGAAGGTCGCGGAGATGAGGATGCTTAGGTGGATGTGCGGGCACACCAGACTAGATAAGATTAGGAACGAAAATATTCGAGAGAAGGTAGGGGTGGCCCCAGTAGATGAGAAGATGCGAGAAGCGAGGCTGAGGTGGTTCGGGCATGTTCGGAGGAGGGGTCCCGATGCCCCGGTGAGGAGCTGCGAGCGGCTGGAGATTGTTGGCGGTCGGCGAGGCAGAGGGAGGCTTAAGAAGCATTGGGGAGAGGTGATTAGGCAGGACATAACTAGAATGCAGGTTTCCGAGGATATGACCGTTGATAGGAGAGTCTGGAGGTCTAGGATCAGGGTTGTAGGTTAGGGGCTCCTAGAGTTCTTCGTAGTTACTGTATGATATTATTGCATGCGATTGTATTTAGGTTCCTTATGTTAGATAATTATTTCCGCTATTTCTGCTATTTCTGCGGGTGATACTAATGCTCTATTGTTATTGTTTTTGTTTTTGTTTGTTTTACAGCTGATTTCCCTTTTTCCTATGCGCCGAGGGTCGATTGGAAACAGCCTCTCTGCCCTTTCGGGTAGGGGTAAGGCTCGTCTACATATTACCCTCCCCAGACCCCACCTGGTGGGAGTATACTGGGTAGTTGTTGTTGTTGTTGTTGTTGTTGAAGTATGTTGTGGATCTTCTTGAAATATTTGATCTTCAAGAATTATTCGGCCACTTCTTGTTCTCTTTGTGAATATCCCGTGAGTTTATGGGATTTTCGAGATGATCTCCATTTTTTGAGATATTTTTAAAGGATTATGTTAACCTTTTTATATGAGTGACCTAGGGTTTAGGCAGAGTATCCTACAAGCAATACTGACATACTCCTAGAATTTCAAGAGCTCTTGTGGTATCTTGAATTTAGGATTTAGCTCGATCCATTAAAATTTCAATGTCTACACTCTCTTATCACACAAGACTCCAGATGTTAACCTCCCTTTCATCCATCATATCTCAATACAGTGTGTGACATCCTCGTCGATCTCCCATCCCCCCTGGATAATCGACCCGATGTATTTGAAGCTGCCTCTACTTGGGATAACCTGTGATTCAAGCCTCACATCCACGCCAACTTCCACCTGCTCAGCGCTGAACTTACACTCTATGTATTCCGTCTTCGTCCTGCTCAGCTAGAAACTCTTAGACTCAAGAGTCTGTCTCCAAACCTCCAGTCTATCATTGACACCGGCCCATGACTCATCAATAAGAACTATATCATCGACGAATAACATCCACCATGGCACCTCCCCTTGAATATGGTGATTTAGCGCATCCATCACCAAGGCAAATAAGAATGGACTGAGCGCAGAACCTTGGTGTAACCCCATTACAACCGAAAAATGCTCAGTGTCGCCTCCTACTGTCCTAACCCGAGTCTTAGTCCCATCATACATGTCCTTAATTGCCATGATATAGGAAACTGACACACCTTTTGCCTACAAGCATCTCCAGAAAACTTCTCTAGGAACCTTGTCATGCGCTTTCTCAAGGTCAATAAACATCTCTCTATACAGTTCCACCAACCTTCCTAACTATAGTTTGTGTAGCTAGAGTTTGATTTACAGTAAATGCCCTAAAGTTACTAGCCACATATCACTTAGGAAAATTCGGATTGATACTTTTCAGTTGGAAAATGGGCAAAAACTCGCTGCTTACAATCAATTTATAGAAAACCAATGGATTAACAGAATAAGAGCCCAAATTGATTTAGAGTAGCTGATAAGCATTAGGAGCTGAAAAGTAATTTTAAGTGCTGAAACTGATTTAAAAAATAAGCAGTTACGTGTTTGGATAGAAGTACTGAAATTAATAATAAGCAGGTGAAGAATTGGCTATACGAAGAGTTTTGTTTTCAAAAAGAAGTATTTAGGGATAGAATAGTAAATATTTTGGTCAAACCTAAAGTGCTTATAAGCTGAAATTTGATAAGTTGCGGTGGCCAACTTATGACTTTTGGCTTATTTTTGGTTATAAGCACTTAACTTATAAGCACTTTTAATTTTACCAAACGCGTAGATAAGCTAAAAGTGTTGATAAGCCACTTTGACTAGCTTATAAGCTTAGCCAAACACACTCTAAAACACAAATAAAGGGAAAAAACACAAAGGCACAAGAGGGAGACTTGCAAATCTGCAATTGAAAAGGCATATTTTTTACAAAATAATCTTTCGATTGAATGCTAGTGATACAAGATTAAATATTAGTAAATTCTTTTAGAAAGCTAAACAGTTTATTGTTGCAGATCCGTTTTTCATTTATCATTGTATAATGATTTAATTGTTGCGTACAAATCTTTTATATTTAAAATAAATGTTTTTTATGTCATGTATAATATGTGATATATCTCATGTATAAGTGCTTACTGTTGTATATCCGATTAAAGTTTAGGTATTTTGATTTATATGTATAAATTACGTATATGGATTATAAACTGATTGATATGAATCCAAGGGGTATTCCCTTGTGTGCGTCAAATTACGTCTACATTTGTGCAATGGAGGAATTTTCCAGCACCACATTATTTCAGTGAATGAAATATATGTAGTACATGTACCTATAATGGAAATGGCACTGCTAAACTCTTCGAAATGAGACCTGGACATTTGGTATAAAATGTTGAAGAAGAAAGAGAGAATACATTTTTTTAGTTTGGGTAATGGAAACGAGAAGAAATAGAATGAAAGACAATATTTTCATTCACGTAAATGGATAAGAAATCCCTATATCGTAGCCTAATCCAAATGATCAACGTGTATTACGGTTAATTGGCTAGAAACAGTAAAATATGAATTCTAAAAGTAAAATGAGGCTATTTAAAGTTTATATCCTAAATGGGCTAGTCGATTTAAGTGTTCAAAATTCGACATTCAATTACGATGGATTCTCAAAATTAGTATCTAATTTTTTAAAGAGAAAATTTCACTTTATATCTATTAATTCTAAACTATTTATCCTTTAATGTTCATGCCTAAATTATTTATTACTCTTACCTATGGAACCTAAACTATTTACCCGGTTTTTCCCTAATAATATGAACGTGCGGCTTGTCCCCAGCTCAACTACTTCTCGAACTCGTTATCGTCGCTAATCTCTGACAAAGTATAATTTTTTACCGCTCAAACACCGTTGACTTGCAAATTCCCCTTTGCTTGCTGAAGACACAGGAAATAGGAAACTATATTTTAGGTGTTTTTCCAAGCCAATCAAAACCTTAATTTGATCAATGCCTTCAGGAACGGCAATTCTTGAAATAGCAACTGCTACTAACAAAAGGGATGTAGAACTCTAACTATTTAGTAATTGAGTATTAAGTGATTAATATTAAAAGTAATTAGCAAATTTTTCAAAACCGAAACAATTAGTACCTGCAACGAAGCAGAACCTGAACGTTTAGTGTTACAAATAGTTATTTCTAATATCTTTTGAGAAGTTCATAGTGATTTATTGTAAGAAAAGTTAGATCAACCATTGAAAGACCTTGAAACTTGAAAAATCATAAATTGTATTTGTCGAGTTTGTAATTGTTTGATTAGATTTGACTCGCGTGATTAAAATATCGATTGGCAACTGTAACCAAGTGTTGAGTCAGCTTGGTCAAGACTTGGAGCTAATTTGAGGTGATTGAGATCGAAATTTTCAGTTGAAAATCGAAGAAGAACACAACTACAGTAATAATCGAAGAAGCACACTGTTACCTAACAGTATACCGCTACAGTATACTAATATACTATAGGAGTATATAGTTATTGTTGGAAATAACGCTCTACGCTAGAGGGGGGGTGAATAGCGTATTAATAAAATTAAGCGTTTTCTTGCGGAATTTAAACTTTGCAGGAAATAAACAAATGCAGTAAAAATAAATTACACCACGATATATACTGGTTGGCCACACTTTGTGGTTAGTCCAGTCCCCGAGAGACTCTCTCGAGATTTCCACTAACAACCTTGTCAAGCTTAAGGTGCCCAACAAACCTTTACACTTGAGACTTGAATCACACAAATCTCAAACACTTGCTCGGAGGCTCCTCACCTCAAAGACTTCAATTTGCTCGGAGGTTCCTCACCTCAAAGACTTCAATTTGCTCGGAGGTTCCTCACCTCAAAGACTTCAATTTGCTCGGAGGTTCCTCACCTCAAAGACTTCAATTTGCTCGGAGGTTCCTCACCTCAAAGACTTCAATTTGCTCGGAGGTTTCTCACCTCAAAGACTTCAATTTGCTCGGAGGTTCCTCACCTCAAAGACTTCAACTGAGGAATCACAAGTTCCTCAACAAACGAGAATCGCAATTCTCTTACAAACACAAAACAAACTCACTTTACAAAGTACTCCTTAATGAGTAGATATGAGTAGAAATAGTACGCTCAAGATCACAACAACTTAGCTCAATAGAATGGCTCTTCAAAAAGCTTTATGGATGAATGAAAATGATGATCAATGTAAGAAAGCTTTTAGCAATGAAAATACTTAAATTGTATATGTTGTTGTTGTGAAAACACTGAGTTAAACCTGTATTTATAGGTGAAAAACTCAGTCTTACCGTTGTCTAATTGCCAATTAAGGATTGCTGAAATTACTCAGTGACAATCGATTGTCAGGACTAAACAATCGATTGTTTGCCTATCAGATCAAAAGATCAATCCCAGATTTTACGTTAACAATCGATTACTTCAAATCAATAATCGATTAATTATAACGTTAAAAAATCCTTTCCAATTTTTGGCATAAAACATCGATTATCAGGAAATCAATAATCGATTATTTTAACAACGTTCAGAAAATCTTTTCCAGATTTTACGCTAAAACATCGATTGTTAAATATCACAATCGATTACCTGAAGGTAATTTAAAAAAATATGACAACGGTCAGCTTCAACAATCGATTATCAAATAGAACAATCGATTATTAATTAATTTCAAAACTTACTGTCTCATATATATAATCGATTATCAAAAGCCACAATCGATTATTAATTAATTTCAAAACTTACTGTCTCATATATAATCGATTATCAAAAGCCACAATCGATTATTAATTAATTTCAAAACTTACTGTCTCATATATACTCGATTATCAAAAGCCACAATCGATTATTATTTTACTTAAAATCACTGGGAGACATTTTTCTCATTCCAATCGATTACCATTAGTTCATAATCGATTTTTATGAGTTTTGAAAACTTTGCCTCAGTTAACAATCGATTATCGAAAGTACACAATCGATTGTTATGCAGTTTGCAAAAACCTGATGTTAACTGGCTTACTCACAATCGATTATCATTAATTCACAATCGATTGTCATGCAGTCTTGGCTTAGAGATACTCGATTATCAAAAGTACATAATCGATTATCTTAGCCCAGATTTTTGAGGCATGTTTGGAAAACATTTTAACAAATGTAAATATGCATAGTTTAAAATCATTTGACACTTACTTTAAATATGCATGATTTTGGAAAAATAATTTTAGTAGAGAAGCCATGTTATGAGCCAAGATTGAGGAATCAAGATCACAATTAATATTGACTCAATTATAACATTTCCAAGCATTGTCTTGAGCTTCTTGTAATGCATCCATTATGTGCTTGTCCTTGAGCACTGCTATATATCGCTTATTGCTTTGTTTGACATTCATCAAAACCTACAAAAGAACACACGTTTAGTATATTGCATTTGAAACGTGTTTCCAACAATTTCCCCCTTTTTGATAATGGCAAACATAGGCGGGATATATGCAATAATTATTTTGATAAACCAAGACAAGTGTCATGTTCCCCCTCAATTCATGTTCCCCCTCACTTTAAGCATGAATGAAGTTGAGAGCATATAGCATAATATAGCATACTTCTTGATATCCCGTTTCTTCCCCCTTTTGCCATTAGCAAAAAAAAATGGCTAGATAACAAGTCTAATAATAGCATGCTAGTTCAACAAATGTCAACATAATCGATTATTATACGGGATAATCGAATAGTTTGCACTGGAAAGAAATTCCCCCTAGATATAAGATTCCCCCTGAATTTATGCAACACATTCAAAGAAAGCATGTAAGTATGCATAATGGAAATAGGAGAGATATTGCAGATGAAAATCAACTTTTCATTAAATAGATAAAACATTACATAGGCCATTTAATGAAAAAATACAAGAAAATATTTAATCCTCGTTATCATCATCTTCGTCCATGTTTTGCGGCGGTGCCTCAAATGGGACACGATTGCCATATTGATAGTTGATATGGTCAAAATATCCTAGGACATAGCGGGACAAAGTGTCAACTTTTGTTTCAATACGGGTAAGATGATTTACTATCTCCGCATTTGGATCTTGATTTTGAGGCGGATTTTGTGGAGGATTTTGAGGAGGTTGATTATCATGATTGCCACCACTGTGAAATGAAGATTCAGAAATTTCCCAGTGTTTGGTCCGATTTTTAAGTGGACCATTTGCCGTGATAATGCCGGCGGATTCAAGAAAATGCATGACAAGAAGTGCATATGGAAGATGTTTGTCTTCGGCGAGAGCATCACACATGTGAAGCTTGATTAATTTACAATAATTTAATCGAGCTCCGGAAGAAATGGCATGCATGAGTTTACAATCTTCTTGGGAAATAGTGGTGTGACAGCTTTTTCGGGGCTTGAGAACTCGGGTGATGAAATAGAATATCAACCGATAGTTCGGATCCATTCCCGTGATCGTAGGACGACGAGAAGTGAGACGTGGATCATAGTTAACAAGACCAGCTTGACGAAGAAAGGAGGTTTCGTCAAATAATTCTCCTTCTATTCCAACATATTGAGAAATGTCTTCTCCATCATTTGGGAGATAGGCAATGGTGTTTAGGGATTCATCAGAAATGATAATTTTAACACCATTTACAAAGGTGACAAGATCACCTTGATCGTTCTGGCGGAGATTTGAATAGAATGCCCGAACGAGTGTAGCATTTATAAAGTCAAAAGAAAGGAGAAGGAAGTTTAGAAGATTGCATTGCTGAAGAAAGTGTATAGCAAGACTAAAATTTTCAAGATACCTCATTGTGGAAAAACGAGGAGGAAGAAAGTATATATATCGGAGAAGATATGGTATTCATGGCTGAATTGAAGACTCAAAAACGGTCAGATTTTAAGAAGACCGCTGGAGACAATCGATTGTTTGCTGGAGACAATCGATTGTTGAGCAGATATGCCCGTTGGAATTCTGAAAATGAAACTGACAATCGATTAAAGGGGGTCAGCAGAGCAGAATGGTAAGAATTTTTTGAATTAATACCGTCTGACAATCGATTGTGTCAAGTTTGACACTTAGATTCTGAGAAATTGGCTTGAAACAGAATGTTTTTGAAATTTCAGAAAATCACTGACAATCGATTGTTGAATTTGACAATCGATTGTTTACTGGGCAAAAAAAAAATGGTCTAAGTCCTGAAAATTGATTTTGGAAGTATGGTAATCAATTTTGAATATATTATAATCAATTTTGGAATTATGACAATTGATTATGAATGAAACAACGTCATCAACACATGGAGGAAGATAATGATTCTTCGGATGAAAACGTTTTTATGAAAATAGATTTTCCATCATGGATACATATAATCAACACCAATTGTTATAAAAACCAATTTAGAAAATCAAAACTCAATACAATTTATGCACTTAATCAATTATGCAATTTATCAAAATAACATTCATATCAATACTTGTGACATATAATGCCAATTCAACTAGCTAAAGGGTAGAGTAAGGAACGATCATACCCGGTTTGCCTTGATGTCATCCTCCATCGTTGACATCTCAATTTGCTAGAAATTGAATTGAATGCTTCAAGCGAGCACATTTGCATTTCCAACATTTAATCAAGTGAAGCCATTTCCGATATATATATATAAACAATTTATCACCATAATAACAATTCAAAAACCAAACAGATATTTGTTAAGAAAATATCATCAATAAAATTTATGCAATCAATTCTTTCAAAGCACAAGTTCCCTCTTACTTGTAACAAATTGCCTAAAACATTTCTTCTTTTGATAAGAGGATTGTATTAAGGCTAATTCCTTTTACCATATTCACAGAAGAATAGGAAGGATATTGAGGAATATAAAATATGACGACTTCTATAAATTTATCAATTTTATCAAAAAAAAACTATTGTCATTTTGAAAGGCATTTGTCAAAACATATATCGCATGCTGTTTCAAATAGATAGTCAAAACATGAATCAACCATCTTATCACCTGTTTAAGCAAAACACATCAATTTGACATTTTACAGGAAATACCGATTGTTACACAAGCAATGAAAGATCCATTTGACGGAGAGCATAACAAATGCATCAAATGTTATTTTATTAACAGTGATGCACAAGGTTATTTTCAGTAATCCATATTGCAACAAATGTCAAATATTTCCATTAAGCGCATTTGCAATAATGAGAACCAAAACAAAGCATGATTCAAGGAGAATTGATACGGATGGTTAACAAAGACATATCAACACATACAATTGGGCATGATAAAAATGAAAGCCTAGCCTTTAAAAAATTTCAAGAGCGTTTATGCCTATTTTGAACTGACACGATGCTAAAAGATAGCTGTTGAGTTCAGAATTCAGAATGGTAACAAATCTTTGAGATTTTTACCGATTGACAATCGATTGTTGAAAGGGGACAATCGATTGTTGAACTATTTGACACTTAGTTCCTGAAAAATCTGCAAGAAGCAGAGAGTTTTTTGAAAACTCAGAAAACCACGAACAATCGATTGTGCCTGTGAACAATCGATTGTGGACTAGACCAAAAAGGTTTTAAGTTCTGAAAATCGATTATGAGAGTATGCTAAAGGCATTTATCAAACCATATATTAAAACATGATTTAAAACACTTTGCTGTTTTAAAAAAATTGTCAAGACATAATTCAACTAAACATGATTTAGTAGGTACTCATTCAATGCACAAATCAACATTTGTCAAAGCATGGATCAAGCATTTAAATAGTTGATACTAGTAATCAAAAATGAATTTTCAGCATGTCAATCAACAAGTATAGTCAACAAGAAATTTCACAAATTGATTCTTACAACTAACGCATGTCAACGTTTTTCAGGGTGAGAATCAAGTTGACAACTTATATGTTAATAACACCAGCTTCAACAAAACTGTCAACATTAATAATTTGCACATATTCAGTTTTAAAAAAATAGCTAACCGAAATTCCTTTCGATGCCTTTTGGGTGTCGTGCTTGGCGCATCTACTACAATTTTGTAGTCTTCAAGCACACCTGCAAAAATATCTACGGAGAGGTTTTTGGTACCCATATCTTTTTGGGTCCTTTGGGGTTAGGCAAATGATAATTATAACCAAAAGATAAATTTCTATGTTTAGCAAAACACACAGGTGCAATGTGACCTATCCGATTGCAATAATGGCATACTACGTTTGGATTGTGCCAATGCCTAGGTTGCGCCAAATACATTCTAGGTGATCTAGAGTATTTCCTAGAGGCGTTGAGAATCCTAGAGTCATTTCTAGGTTGTCTAACGTAGTTCGTTCTAGGCTTATCAACAATAGTCCTAGTATTGATTCTAGGCGATGTAAAGTGATTAACTCTAGATTCATTATTCCAATTTCTAGAGTTGTATCTAGGTGATCTAAAGGCGTTAGTTTTAGACTTGTTTTCATACATCCTAGCGTAATGTCTAGGTGGTCTAAAGGAATTTGTCCTAGACTCATTTACAGCCCTAGAATTATTTCTAGGTGGATCAGTAAAATTTCTAATGGGATTTCTGCTTTTATGCCGTTGATTGTTCCTCGACGTTTCCTTTTCTTCAATAACCTTAGGGACATCTATACTTCGTGATTCTAAAGTTTTCCTAAGTTCTGCGTTTTCTAACTTCAAAGAATCGCAGGAAGTACAAGTAGAGCATTTATCAACATAAGAAGCTTCATGCATAGTCTTAACGACTTGTCTAAGTTCTACACTATCATTTTGCAAAAACTGATTTTCTTTTACAAGATTCTCGTTATCAAGAGACAGATTTTCAAAAAATTTTTGTTTTAAAGAAAGTTGATTTTTGAAATCTTTTTCTTTCAATAAGAGACGTTCTTCAAAATCTTTTTCTTTTAAAGAGAGATTTTTCTGAAAATCTAATTCTTGCTGGGAAAGTGATTTCTTCAAATCTCTAATCATTTTGACAGCATTACAAAATTCACCATACAAGTCTTCATATGCATTTTGTAATTCTTCGAACGAGTGAGAGTTAGAGATACTTACCTCTTCTTCGTTGTTTCCATCAAATATTGGAGGCATGGTGTAGCAGTTTCCTTCACCGATTCCTGCAAAAGAATCATGAGTAGAAGCCATGGATGGTTCTCTCAAACTGTTAAGTTTTTCAGAGAGTATGGCTCTGATACCAATTGTTGGAAATAACGCTCTACGCTAGAGGGGGGGTGAATAGCGTATTAATAAAATTAAGCGTTTTCTTGCGGAATTTAAACTTTGCAGGAAATAAACAAATGCAGTAAAAATAAATTACACCACGATATATACTGGTTGGCCACACTTTGTGGTTAGTCCAGTCCCCGAGAGACTCTCTCGAGATTTCCACTAACAACCTTGTCAAGCTTAAGGTGCCCAACAAACCTTTACACTTGAGACTTGAATCACACAAATCTCAAACACTTGCTCGGAGGCTCCTCACCTCAAAGACTTCAATTTGCTCGGAGGTTCCTCACCTCAAAGACTTCAATTTGCTCGGAGGTTCCTCACCTCAAAGACTTCAATTTGCTCGGAGGTTCCTCACCTCAAAGACTTCAATTTGCTCGGAGGTTCCTCACCTCAAAGACTTCAATTTGCTCGGAGGTTTCTCACCTCAAAGACTTCAATTTGCTCGGAGGTTCCTCACCTCAAAGACTTCAACTGAGGAATCACAAGTTCCTCAACAAACGAGAATCGCAATTCTCTTACAAACACAAAACAAACTCACTTTACAAAGTACTCCTTAATGAGTAGATATGAGTAGAAATAGTACGCTCAAGATCACAACAACTTAGCTCAATAGAATGGCTCTTCAAAAAGCTTTATGGATGAATGAAAATGATGATCAATGTAAGAAAGCTTTTAGCAATGAAAATACTTAAATTGTATATGTTGTTGTTGTGAAAACACTGAGTTAAACCTGTATTTATAGGTGAAAAACTCAGTCTTACCGTTGTCTAATTGCCAATTAAGGATTGCTGAAATTACTCAGTGACAATCGATTGTCAGGACTAAACAATCGATTGTTTGCCTATCAGATCAAAAGATCAATCCCAGATTTTACGTTAACAATCGATTACTTCAAATCAATAATCGATTAATTATAACGTTAAAAAATCCTTTCCAATTTTTGGCATAAAACATCGATTATCAGGAAATCAATAATCGATTATTTTAACAACGTTCAGAAAATCTTTTCCAGATTTTACGCTAAAACATCGATTGTTAAATATCACAATCGATTACCTGAAGGTAATTTAAAAAAATATGACAACGGTCAGCTTCAACAATCGATTATCAAATAGAACAATCGATTATTAATTAATTTCAAAACTTACTGTCTCATATATATAATCGATTATCAAAAGCCACAATCGATTATTAATTAATTTCAAAACTTACTGTCTCATATATAATCGATTATCAAAAGCCACAATCGATTATTAATTAATTTCAAAACTTACTGTCTCATATATACTCGATTATCAAAAGCCACAATCGATTATTATTTTACTTAAAATCACTGGGAGACATTTTTCTCATTCCAATCGATTACCATTAGTTCATAATTGATTTTTATGAGTTTTGAAAACTTTGCCTCAGTTAACAATCGATTATCGAAAGTACACAATCGATTGTTATGCAGTTTGCAAAAACCTGATGTTAACTGGCTTACTCACAATCGATTATCATTAATTCACAATCGATTGTCATGCAGTCTTGGCTTAGAGATACTCGATTATCAAAAGTACATAATCGATTATCTTAGCCCAGATTTTTGAGGCATGTTTGGAAAACATTTTAACAAATGTAAATATGCATAGTTTAAAATCATTTGACACTTACTTTAAATATGCATGATTTTGGAAAAATAATTTTAGTAGAGAAGCCATGTTATGAGCCAAGATTGAGGAATCAAGATCACAATTAATATTGACTCAATTATAACATTTCCAAGCATTGTCTTGAGCTTCTTGTAATGCATCCATTATGTGCTTGTCCTTGAGCACTGCTATATATCGCTTATTGCTTTGTTTGACATTCATCAAAACCTACAAAAGAACACACGTTTAGTATATTGCATTTGAAACGTGTTTCCAACAGTTATACTACAACAGTATACCGTTATAGTATACAAATATATTGTTATGGTGTATTGTAATAATATGCAAGATATTGTAACAATATGCTGTAATAGTATACAATATACTATAATAGTATACTCATTACCCGTAATTAGTTTATGGGTAGGGAAAACAAATGGGCAGACAAGGGTGAATAGTTTTAGTTTTGTGGGTAGTTGTGTCAAATCCCCCTTTTTTAAAACATTACTCAAGCTTTTAAGTTAATTTTAGAATTAGTAATTGTGACTCAAATATTAGTTCAACAAACCAAATCTATTTAGATGATGAAAATTAAATTTTTAGCAAGTTTAACTACGTGGGTTTAAATTTCGAATTTAATTTTGTGAGAAATTTGGAATGAGCATTATTTAGACTTATTAGAAATAGTATAAGGAAGTTATATATAAAATTTGAAGTTATTTAATGGAGATATGGACTGGTTTTAGCAAGAATTGCAACTGAAAATCGTGGAAGAAGTTCTTCTAAAGGCGCTTGTATAAAGGTGTATAAAAGTGTATAACAATATATAAGATGTGTTTATACACTTGTACAAAAAGCTAACTTCGTCTTTTCAGTAATTTAACTCAAATCTGCTCAAATTACTCCAAATCGCTTCAAATTTAAATTTTGAACTCCTTTTGATATTTTCAATCAATTGGAAAAACAACCAATCCAAACAACTAACAAACTCAAAAAATCCTATTTTCCAAAGTAAAACTTTGAATGGCCTTCAATGGTGGATTTCTACTCATCAATTTTCTTACATTGCAACCAGATAACACGGGGGGAGAAGCACTAATGGAGGACGACCCCTTGAAGCATACATAGAAGTGTAAGAAGAAGAGAAAGTGGAAGTAATAGTTGCGAGTATACATATTTAACTACATAGCTTTTAAAAGCAATGGTTATAAGAATACAGATTGTGAATTTGCACTAGCTTTAAACTTCTCTCTCCTCGATCTCAATTGTCGACTGTTACTTCTACCGACGAACTTCCGGCGATGGGAACCAGGTAAGTGACCCCCCTCTCTCTCCATCCCCCCTATCTATTCTCTCTCTACTCCCTTCCCTCTTGCCTCTTGCCTCCCACTCCCCCCTTTTTGTCACTTTCTCTTCTTCTCCTCCCTCTTAACCTTAGTAGCAGCCATTTTTTCCAAAGACTTGTCCTCGCACCGGCGTCGTCTTTCCTCTCTTCTTCTGTTTAGTCTAGTTGAAGCCCAACCCCCCCCCCCCCCCCGCCCTTTGCTTATTTTATCCTTCTTTCTTCTTTTCTTCTTCTTCTTCTTCTTCTTTCTCTGGCGACTCCAATTGGGACAACACCAGGTCCGTGTTCACTAGTGGTGACAATGGCAGCCCTGCATTCCTTCATTTTTCTTGGTCCCGTGGCGTGTTTGTTGTGTTGTAGTTAGCATTTTTGTGGTCGTTTGGTGGCGAAATGGTAGCACACTGGCAAAAGTAACAGAGTAGTCCGACTGTTAGGAACAAGGGCAGTGTGTCGGGTTTCTCAACATACGGAATACACCAATTCGAAAGTCCAGGTTATATTCATGGGAATTAGTACCTCCTGTCTTTTTTTCTCTTTCTCTAGTGGTAGTTTATTTTGTTGTCGTAGTAGTTCGTAACTAGTCTAGTCATTCTAGTAGTGGGTCTGTAGTTACTATTTGTTCCCTTCGAGTTTAGACCTTTTCTTGATCTGTGTTGGCATTCTTTCTTTCTAGACTTCCGTAGGTGTAGCGGTTGTGGTTTTTAATGACAGAGTAGGATCATGTCGTCGTGGGGGGTAGGGCAATGGGCAGGGGGCGGGACGGGGCCTAAGAGGGGAAATGGGAGCAATGGTGCCTATAAATTGGCTCGTGAAATATAGGGACGTTGACTAGTAAGTCTATAGAGCTGGCAAAGATTCTCCAATAGAGGAAGGCCAACATAGCATGTGTTCAGGAGACTAGGTGGTAGGATAACTAACCGGTGTTGTTCCTTGAGCTCCTTCCTTCGGCAGATGTATGTATTGAAGGCTCCTTGATTGTTGGCTTTTCCACAATTAGTCGTGTACCAGTCTTTACATAATATTCGGTTTCTGGAGTGCTACACTTGATTCGTGCCTTAAGTTTAGGCTTGCTTGATTTTCTCCATCACAGTTGGTTGATACTCTTGGTTGAGTGGATTCTTTCCAGATTTGCGAGTCCTTTCCTTAGGCGTCAATTTGCTGATTGTATTGTGATCTTTGCTGATTGATTTCTTTCCTTAGTCATTAGGATTGACTCCAGCAGTTTTGCAGTATCTTCTAGACTCCTTGATTTCCTGCATATATTATTTGCATCATTAAAATTGGATCTAACATGTGTCAACGCCCCCTTTTCCGACTACTAAAAAAGAAGCAAAATCGGGTTTACGACATTATGGACAAAACAACTCTTAATCCCGTTTGAGAGTTGGATATTGGAAGTTGAAGAGTAGCCACCTAATGATTTTAGTGCATTAGGACACTTTTAAGAAGAATAGAGTATTTTTGAAGTAAAACCAGAGTTCGGGTAAGGGCTTGAAATTATCTCGAGGGGAAGGTGTTAGGCAACCCTCAAGATCCACTAGTGTGGTTCCCGACCGTGCTAATTGTGACTTTAATAAGGCAAATAAACAGATAAGTCTCACATATAAAGCATTCAAGCAACTTGAGAAACTTTTGAAAAGGGGAAGGGTATAAGATAAGTAAAAGTAGAAGAGCGAATTAAATTTGAAAAGCATTACTTCAAGAAATTTTTTTAATTAAAGCAAGTAAAGAGAATGAGGTCCTAGGTTTGACTATAATATGGATCATTTGATACAATATCTAGCACATATTCCCAAAGAGGGGTTGCTTTATGATATTATCATATCGTCATCATCTCCATATTCTACCATTCCCACCCCGTAGAGGTTATTTAAGCGTGTGGATTGGTCACGAATACTTATTGCGTGCTATTAACCGACCCATCCTATATATCCTAGAGGGCATTTAGGATCACTATTCCTATGAGGCAGGGACTAGGCTAAACCCCCTAGGTTTAAAGGTTAAAATTCTAGACGTCATACAAGAACAAATAGGATTTGCACATAAGGGGAATCATATAAGCATGTAAACGGCTCAAATATCCCTCTATAGACGAACACATAATTAGCACGAATCGAACACATTGAATATCTAAGGAAGGAAGAATCTGGAGTATAAACTAAAATAGAAGTTTGGAGGTTTTGCAGAAAAGTAACACAAGGGAAAGCGCTCAGAACTTTCAAAGAGGCAGTAGCAGTTTTAGAAAAATCTACATATGTATTAAAAATATTTGTGGAACACAGTTTTCGGACAAGCAGAATAGAAGAACAAATATGGATGTATTTTGAGATTGCAGAAGTTATAAAGAAAAACATGTTAGGTTTTGAACCTTTGAAAATTACAATATTGAGATAGCTTAAAAATAGTAGCCCAGTGTTGGACGAGAAAACACAATAGAAACATTTGCATATATGGTTTGAAAATAGTAGTCCCATTCTATATAAAGTAGAAATTACTTGCATAAGTACTGAAATAGGGTAAAAGTTTATAAAAAATTAGACAACTTCAGAAACAGACGAGTTTAGGTAGAGGCGGATTAGTTCGAACATGATTTAAAGATGTTTAGTCAATTTTATTCGGCCTAAGGCTTGCCTAGGCGTTATTAAAGGATGGTGAGCATGCACATTTGCTTCCAGTTTTAAAAGGAGAGTTGTTAAACAAGTTTAACCCAGATTAACGAAGTACTTAAACAACTGCAGCTAAATGCCCTAAAGGCATGGTATCTAATGCACAAAAGGTCCTATGAACATGATATCTAAATGTGAGGTTAATGACTTGTTGATTATTAATTAGTCATGGTTATAAGAATACTCAGAATAACAAACTGAAAGTTAAAAGCCAAAGAACATGATTTCTATATGTGAGGATGCATGTCCTGAACATGGTATCTATTGCACAAATAGGTAAATAAAGGCCTATAGACATGTTTTCTACCCATTCCCTTAATTAAACATGCGTAGCCCTCCCAATTCACTATAATTTCCATTGTTCTTTACAAAATATTACAGCCCAAATAATTATATTACAACAGTAATAAAAGAAAATAAAAGAGAATAGAGAGCCTTCAGCCAGGCCAAGCATCTCCAACCTCACTTCTTTCGAGTTTCACAGCCATTACCAAGGTTTGGGTGCGGCAAAGTTCCCTAAAGGGTTCGTTTGAAACCCTGGCCAATACCAAACACCCAAAGTATCATTATTAGAAAAGTGCAAATGTGGCTGAGGTGTTAGGGATCTCGAAGGGCTACTCTGGCGGGTATAGAGGCGACTGGTGGTGGAATGATGTGGTCAAGGGTAAAGTGGACGCAAAGAATGCGGCATACTTTAAGTTAGTGGAGAGCACCGACGAGGAGCAGAGGAGAGCAAACAAAAAAAGGATATAAGGAAGTTAGGAAGGAGGCAAAATTAGCGGTCACAGAGTCTAAGACTATTATTGTATTTGGTCAACTGTATTTCGGCTGGCCAGAGCGAGAGAGAGGAAAGCTCGTGACCTAGATCAATTTAGATGCATCAATGACAAGGAATGTCGTGTATTGGTGGAAGAGGCCCATATTAAGCAAAGATGGGAGTCGTAGTTCCATAAACTGTTGAACAAAGAGGGGGACATAAACATCGTGTTAGGGGGATTGGGGCACTATGAGAGTCACCGAGACTTTAGGTACTGTAGGCGTTGTCACACCTCCTTTTTCTCTATATACCCCACGAAGGGAGCATAAAGGAGTTTTTCCATTTAAAGGACAATCAAAACGGGATTTAATTATTAAGAATTCAGAGCCGCCACTTGGGAGATTTAGGGTGTCCCAAGTCACCAGTTTTAATCCCGAATCGAGGAAAGGAATTAACTCTAAATTACAGTCTGCGTAGCAGATATCCGGATAAGGAATTCTGTTAACCCCGGAGAAGGTGTTAGGTATTCCCGAGTTCCGTGGTTCTAGCAGGGTCGCTCAACTATTATATTCAGCTTATTTATCTAATTTTTAATAATTATGTACTTAGTGCAAATTATGACTCTTTTACCGCTTTTATTATTATTGTTATCATTTTTAACAACGAAATTGCAACGTCATGGAAATGCATCTCGAACCACGTCACAACCAGTGTACACGTGGCAGTCGGCACATTTCGACTCTGTCGAGATTTGAATTTGGATCACATCAATGTACACCCATGTTTAAGAAAGTAAATTAATAAAGGTGCACCTAATGCGACTAGCGTATCATTATTTTTTGAGAAGGCCGTGAAATCTTGCTAAACGACCCATCCGAAGTCTAACTATTTTTAATAACTATCTATTGAGGGTCCCGCAATTTGTGCGTTATTTGGCGAGGCGAGGCTCATTTGTTTTTTAAAAGGGCAAACTTAAAAGCAACTATGATTTTCTACTTTATTTGTCTCTAAAAAAATTAAGAAAGCCTTATTTATTCGCTAAGATCATTATAACCTGGTTACATAAAATGCACCCCCAAGTATTAGAATTAGTCATCGTAACTATGTCACGGAAACTGTACCTATATTTACAATAATTTATTAATCGCGCCTAAAGCAAGCTACGACGTTCATGACTATTTCCTTCTGTGACGAACATAAATTTTTGACCCTATACTAATTCAAAACTAAATATTAAATTTAACAATCAACTAATCACACACAAAACGACAAGCTAAAAATTTAAATAGATGAACTTCAAGTTTTAAATGTCAACATGTTTAAAAATGAAAAATGACGGACAACATTAGAAACTTACCCTTTCACATCATTATTGCAAGTTCCGACAATACGATTCATAAAGTAAAACAGAGACATATTAATGACGAAAAATATAAACACATTCAGATCTAACTACTTGCAACACAGATGAAACAACATAATTAAATATCAACCACTACTATGATCCAATTAATTTTATCATGCTATAATTCATAGAACAAATAGAGTAGTGAGAAAGAGTAATAAGTGAGCTAAATAACAGTAAAGAAGAATGAAGAAATGTGAAACTTTATTGATGAATTTGTTATGGAACAAATGAGCGTGCGACAACACGCAAACGAGCTACTAATTAGAAACATCAAACGGAACCTCGACGGATAATCGTGACTGAACAAACACCTCTAACCACAACCTTCGACGACCTCGACGGACCTTTAAACTTGAACATTTCAGGTGATTTTAGGATAGACTGGGGGCTGTTGGTGGTCGTATGGCTGATGAAGAAGAAGCATGGAGAGGGTTTTGTTCCTCACTGTCCATGTATATATAATGTATATATAGTGTATATAGTGTATACCCTCCTCTCTTTTAAGAAGAAGCCACCCCCGTTTTTTTCGTTTTCTCTCTGTTTTTTTCTTCAAACTCTCCCCTCCAGATATCCAAACGTGAGTGTGTGTTATATGTGTAGTTTGTTCTCTTTTTAAAGTGTCCCTCCATGTGCCTCGTGTTTTTCTTGTGTGTAAAGTGTAGCATGTTAGCATATTAGCATGTGTGGTTCAAAAATGTGTAAGGGTGTTATGGAATATGTCCGAAAATTAAGCCTAAAAATGTGTCGTTTGAATTCAAATATTAATTCTTCCCTGCAATCGGGAATAAAAATACGTTCTTATTTAATTAATCCTACATAAGCAAAAATAGCTATTAAAATAGGACTGGCAATTAAAACAAAGCTATTTTTGTATTTTTTTGAAGATTCAAAATAACTACAAAATATTAATAAAACTATTTTTTCAATTTTCATTTTTTATATAAAGGTAAAATATAAAGTACTATTTTTTAATTTTTTTTAAGTTTAAAATGACTACAAAACATTAATGAAACTATATATATGTTTTTGTATTTTCGAAATTATATAAGCATAAAAATATAAAGTACTATTTTTTTGCATTTTTTTCAAGCTTATGAGAAATACAAAAACTAATTTAAATACCCTTTTTTTGTACTTTTTCTTTTTGTGACGAAAATAAAGCAGAATATTCAAAATTAGTTGAAATAGCTCTATCAATGCTAAATTAAATATTTTACGCCAAGAATATGAAAAATCTCGGGGAGGATAAAAAATCACATGTCTATAGGCGTATTAGAGGTTGAGGTGGTCGTGGGAGCGGTGCGCAAGATGAGGCTGGGCAAAACGACCGGATCAGACGAGATTCAAGTAGAATTTTGGAGGTATGTGGGTACTGCAAGCTTGGAGTGGCTTACTGGGATGTTTAATAATATTCTCAGGACGAAGAGGATGCCAGATGAGTTAAGGTGGAGTACAATGATTCTGCCATACAAGAACAAAGGTGATATCCAGCATTACTGGGAGTAGGTGGTGGTGTTTCAAGATTATCAGGTGATTGAATATCATCTAAATCATCATCAGTACTAAAATTTTCTTGAAGTAGCTCATAATCTACATTTACTTTTTCGGGTGAACATTTAGAAATATGTGTTACACTACTAAAAGAACCGGCTCTTACTCTTTTGGAAGTTTTCTTACTAGTGGCTTTACTAGTGCAAGTTTTTTTGGCCGCTCTAAGTAAATCCATTAAAATAAAAAATTCAAATAATAATTCAAAATAATAAAGAGAAAGGGATGGAACGATTGTACCAGGATTCCGAATGCCGCACTAAATTTGATATAGAAACGAGAAAGTAGAAACACAAACTTCAATTGAAACTTGAAACTGGAAAGTTGAAAGAATGAAACTTGTAAGTTGAAACTTGAAACTTGAAAGCTTGAAATAATGAGCAATTGAGAATATTATCAAGAGAGAATTGAGAGATAACTAGAGATAATTGTGAGGAATAATGAAGAAGAAGAAAAAGGGTATTTATAAGTTTTTAAAAGGATACAATTGCAATATACAAATTATAAGGGGGGCTAAAATATAAATAACATAGGAATTTTTGTTTGTTTTTGGCAGATTGGGCTGTTAGCCAACGGTCATTTTGAAATTTGACCGTTGGCAATGGTCAGATTTATTAAAAAAAAAATTTGGTCGCGATATCAGGCTGGCGCTAGGGGTGGGCATAATACCGGTCGAACCGAAAAAACCGGTCGAACCGTATATTTCGATTTTGTCAGTTTCGATTTAATCAGTTTTCGGGCGGTGCACGGTTTTGAAATTATTGATTTCCGGGTTTTCGATGCAGTTGACGGTTTATGCCTTTCAGTTTTCGGTTGAACCAAAAAATCAAAAGTTAGGTGTATTATCCTATTAGTTTTATTAGTCTTGGGGTGTGCGTGAATTTTGTCTCAATAAATATATATTTATTTAAAAAATAATAAGTATTAAGTTATAAAATAAAAGTGTAAGTTCTTAAAGGTGATCGCGAATATTGATTGTGTATAACTAAGTTAATAATTAAAGAAACTGTCTTTGAAGTCTTCAATGTCAATTTAACTTAAAATTTGTTCTAAGTTTATAATTTTAGAATTTCAGTTTCACGGGCAAAAATCTTGAAAATCTAAATAATTTTGAAAGATAAAACTTATAACATATAAGCAGGTAACTAATAACCTAAGAACTTTAAATAAACACAACATCAAAGTGCAATAACAAAAAAAAGACATTAAAAAAAGAAAAAAAATAAAGCAAGCTAGTAAGAAAATCTACGATTGAAAGCTATCTAATAAACTCACCCATATTTAGCTGAGGGTATCACGAATTAAAAATTAAAGAATCTTACAAATCATTTTGTTACTTTTGTGCCTTTTATTGATTTTTGTTCAACGATGCTCATAATTATAATACTGTATTTATAACTTTTAAAAGTTAAAAGTATAATATCGAATAATATTATTAGTGCAATAGTCTTGTATTTTTAAAAAAGTAAATTATCTATGCTATTGTCCAAGAACTCGTACTTTTTTTCTTAAATATTTTTATTTATTTTTATCATTTATATATAATTTACGTGTAAGACATATACAAAGTTCGAAATCAAAGAACAAAAAAAATTTAACTTACTCAACGATTCAAATAAGAAACAAATAATAAGTAAATTTAATAATTTTAAGCTCTAAAATTTTAAAAATAGTAATTAAATAACTACTAAACGAAGTGTTTCTCATAATACTTAAGATAAAATTGAGGGACTTTAGAATATATTCGTTTGTGTAATAAAGTAATGAAAAGGAAAATATTAGTCCCTTATTGTATGGGCAAGAAACTCACGTTTTCCTTTATAGCTAATATACTTCTTACTCAGTTCAATAAGGAAATATTGAATAACCAAAATTTTAGGTGATTTAAATACCTTAAATATTAGGAAAGGAAATTAAATTACAATTATATCCAATGTGAATTTATTTTTAGATCAAAGTTTATGTATACGATTGTGTTGGAAAACTTTACAAAATATTTTGATCTTTCTTTTACAAGTTTATTATGTTAAATAGTTTAAATAAGGAAGAATATTATATACAAAATCTAGTTAATATTGAATTCTTTTAGAAAAATATTATATACAAAATCTAGTTAATATTGAATTCTTTTAGAAAAATATTAAATAACTATTATTAATATTAGAAAAATAATTCATAACTATTTTGTCTAGAGTGAAATCTATTTTTAAAGGATAAAAAAAGCGAACGATATTTCGCTAAGGCCTTAGTCTTTTAAGGCATTATAATATATAATATACTCATTTGGTTTGTGAATTCAAATACACTAGAAAGGTATAAAGCCAGAAACAGAAAGTTTGAACTTCGAACTTGGCTCTTTTAGATGCTCGCAGAAGCAGAAAGTATAAAATCGTTTAGACTGAAGTTCAAATTTACATCCCTACAACCGTTTAAAACCGAAAATAAAAACCGCAAATAATCAAACCGAACCTTGACAAAATCGCACTGCACCGTAAATATTTTGGTTTGATTTGGTTATTAAAATCACAAAACAAAAACCGAATAAACCGAATCGTACTTTCATAATAACCGACCGAGCCGACCGATGCCCACCCCTAGCTGGCGCGGGCTGAAACCCTTTAAGAAACCGTTAAGTCCTTAACGGGTTTTGGCAGGCTCGGGTACCCGTTTGGCGAAAACTTAGCGTTACTAGTTCGCTCCCCTTCCAACCCGCCCCAACCCGCACATATTAGCACAGTAACGGGCTGATCCGGATTGTTAGCGGGTCAGCCCGCCCCGATTAACACATCCTTTTCTCTTTATTAGGCCAGAACCCTTATATGATCGGCAGGCGGCGAACGGTACTGCAGCGAAGGCAGACCCATCTTCTAGGTTAGTTTCTATCTCGATTTCTCCTTTTCTTATTACCTCTTTGTGATTTGTGAGTAAGTTCTGATGACATTTACTGACCGTTAATTATGTTTAGTATATACAATAATCTGGGAATCATCACCTCAAAATGCTCTTCTCAGTAGACACAAAAGACCTTGGTGTAAGGGCTTCACGACTAAGCTTTGTCTGGTTTTTCCTATTCCTATGTAGAAATATCATATCTAAACTATATAGGAACACCCTACATTTGTGTGAATGAAAATTATATTTTGTATATTTACACACAACATATTATTTGCACATGAAGAAAACCTTGAATTGGGGAGACTGGTTAGCTTCACCATCATAGGTACTCAAGATATTGTGGCTGGAGAGGTGGATAGATAGGACTACTAGTTGCTCGATCAGGACCCTAGCTTTATTGCGAGCCCAAAACCCAATTTATACGCCCCCTTTCTTTATTTAAGGGGATTCTAGGAGAGAACATTGCCCTCTGAAGAATATCTGAAGGCTTTTATATTATTATCTTGTCCAAAAGAAAATGATGTCTAAGTATATCAAGTGTCAAAGAAACAAATATATGAACTACTTGTGCAATCACACAATTACTATATCACGAACTGTCCTTATATCTTATTTGAAGAGAAGAGGGTAAATGTTGATTAGGCGCCTTCTATAGTGAAATTCTTGACCTGGCAAATTTCCTTAAGCAAGACTAGAACTTGTAGTGGGTGATTGCGGAGAAGCATGCTGATGTGATTTTGTTTGTTACTGTTAGGGATGGCAATGGGGCAGTTGCGCGGCGGGTTGTGCCTCAACCCGCAAAGACTTCAACCCACCCCACCCTGCATAGCATTTTGACCCGCATCCACCCGCCCCTCATCTACACCTGCGTCCACCCGCCTCACTAAATCTCCCTTTAATTTTCCCCCAATTTGTCTTCTTTTTTTCCCACCCAATTATATACGTCATTATTAATGCATATATATATATATATATATATATATATATATGTCATTTGCAATCTAAAATTGTATTTGAGTTTTATAAACTTCCAGTACAATAGTTGCAGAGTGTTCATATTGTAATATTAGAAATACATTGTGTTGTCGTATGCATACATTTCATATATCTAATAATTTTGGGTTTATATATGCTAACCTTTTAGAGGAGTAATTGATACTTTAAGGCCTTATTTGCAGAACCAGTCAAGTGATTTACTTGTGAAAGATTGAATGTGCTAATCAGATATATGTAGAATTATGTTGGCTTCTTTCTTAGTTTGGGATATGTTAAAAAATTACTCCTCCTACATTGGTGATTGACGATTCAAATGCAGTCTCTATTAACTTTGAGAAGTCCCCAAGAATTATATTTTTCTCTAAAATATTAGGCATAGTTGGATCAACAGAATGGGAAGTGGAAGCACGATCTACAAAAGAATGAGAGATCCACCAAATTCAACAAAAAATAGTAAGATTTGGCATCCCACCCGTGACCCACACTGCACCCGCCTAAATTTAACAAAAAAATATTTTAACACGCCCCGCGTCGCACCCGCATACACTCGAACCCGCCCTGCACCCGCACCGGCCAATTGTCATCACTAGTTGCCGTTGATGTTCTTTCTTATAGCTGTGAAACTGTGAAAAGACACAAAAAGAATACATATTTACAAAGGGGTGTCTTGAGAACATCATATAATATTCGGATTTGGAGAAGTGAATGGACTTGTCAAAAGGACTGAATGGTGTTTCGGTCATACAATTTCACTAATATCTTTTTTGCTTTTTGAAATTGTTGGCTCATTATTAATGATATATAAGTTGGTTGGGTGGAAAGGGGTGGTTGGGTTGAGGGCTTCAGGTATTTCCAGATTTTATGTTGAAGATGTTTTTACATAGGCTAAGTTGAGATAAGCCTTGTTGTCTTTCAAAAAGAAAAAAAATTGAAAAGAAGGAAAGACATCTGAGTTGAATACTATAACCTTTATGTGGAGTGGGGTGGGGGTGCAACAGTCATTCAGAATATTCTCTGCATGACCTAGATTCTTGATTGATCTACAGTGCACTTCTCTCTTCTTCTTCCTTTTCAAGAGCCATGACCGAGATTCTTCTCTTTCTTGTTCTTCCTAAGATTCCACCACCCCCATCAAGAGCCATGTTTCCCGCGACCAAACCCCAGTGAAGTCCGCCGGCATCCAATGTTGCCAAACGCGGGCTTAAGCCCTGAAGCGAGGCTCAAAACATGTTGAGCGCTTCACCTTGCTTTGTGGACGCTACGGTGTTGCATAAAGGTTCTAAGCTTGCTTTTCCTTGCCAATGAGTGTTATCCTGAAAAAGAGACTAAATAATTCATATTTCACTTTATCGTAATCTTTTTTTAATTTCTTTATCCATATATTTATTTATTATGCTTGTAATTATTGTTCTTAGACTACATATACATACTTTTACTTTTTCTCCTGTTGCGCCTTTTTTATTAAAGTCCACCCTTTATTTGCGCTTAGCGCTTAAAGCCTTAATGGACCTTAGAGTTTTTTTTGCGATTTTCGCCTTTGATAACACTGTCGGCATCGGAGTTCTCACGCGCGGTACACACTGAATTTCCGGCGAGTTCTAACAACGCGCCGGCGCGTGTGGCTTTCTCCGGTGACCCTTTCAAAAATTTTCCTTCAGACAACCTCTTCTCTAGGCTTTTCCGAGCCTCCCCATCTCAGTTTCACCAAAATCCGACGACTTTTTATTTTTTCGGCCATTAAAACCCAGATTCCGTTGACTGTTTTTCGTTGTTTAATACCAGAAAATTTCTTCCATTCCTTCATTCTATTTTTCACGCTCTGCGACTTCTGTTTTTCTAACCTTTGAGGTTTTTCCGACCAGATCTCACCACTGAATTTTCCGGCGAGATTTAGCCACACGCCGGTGCGTGTGGCTTTCTTCGGTGACCCTTTCAAAAATTTTCCTTCCGACAACCTCTTCTCTAGCTTTTCTGAGCCTCCCCATCTCATTTTACCAAAATCCGACGACCTTTTATTTTTCCGGCCATTAAACCCAGATTCTGTTGACTGTTTCCGTTGTTCAATACCAGAAAATTTCTTCCATTCCTTCGTTCTGTTTTTCATCCTCTGTGACTTCTGATTTTTCTAACCTTTGAGGTTTTTCCGACCAGATCTCACCACTTCTTTTTTGGGATAGCAACATCAAGAATATGATGGATTATACAGAGAGAAACTCTTACTTCTCTCTAGAATCAAAAAAATTGGAAAACATAACTTTCATCAAAGCTACCTCTTGGCCAGCCCTAGAACTTGGGGGAAGATGCCATCGAAAGCTTGACGTAGGGCAAGAGCCGCACTTCTTGCTATTTTAGGAGCACACTCTCAGGTGCAAGGGCTTCTTGAAATCTTGTCTGATTGGGTCTTTCTCCAAATGGGTTGGTTCTCCAGAGGCTGTTAGGAACTGGGCAACAGAGGCATGTAATATCGAGGGCGGGTTGAAAATATTGCAACTTGGGGACACACAATATCTCTTTCGTTTTGTTGACGAGTCTCAAGCTTCAGAAATTCTTGTAAGAGGAAACAGGTGGTTCGATGAGAACTTCTTAAAGCTAGACAGATGGGTGGAGCACGATAGGTGTCTAGACCCTCGTTTCACCGGCGAATCATTGGTGGTCAACATTGAGGGTCTCCTGGTGCATCTTTGGTGTCTTGACTTATTCAGGAAGATTGGGCAAATCTGTGGGAGTTTTATTGATGTTGCTTGCAGCTTACACGATCTCTCGCGAGTGAGGATTGTGGTGAGGAAAGTGGGCAAAATCCCTGTCTCCACTGTGGTTGAAGATGGCTACTTGAGTTATAAGAATTGGTTGAGCCGTGAATTTCACCCTATCTTTATGCCTGAGATCAGTGTTTTGGATGGCACGCGGCGACAAATAGCGACGAGGGCACACTTCAGTGAGGCGAGAGGCGCGCAGCGAGGCGCTTACTTTTTGATATGAGGCGACAATTTATGCAAAAAAATAAAATATTATATATATAACTAAAACTTCAATAACAATAATATATTAATAAATATATCAATTTAAAAATTAAAAACTCAGTCGATAGTTAGACTCATAGTAGATTCCAAGCTATATCTCGTTTAGTATTATCGGATGACGCCATTTCAACGTTGTTTTATAGACAAAAATTATCAAGTCAATATGCAATTAATTCTACTATATAAGACTATAAGTTAATAAATGAAAAAAGGGCCTCAAAACAGCTTCTATTTCTGAAAAAAGGGCCTCCAAGCCGCCTCTGTTTCTGAAAAAAGGGCTTCAAAGCAGCTCGAAAATAGCCATAACAGAGCCAAAACAGGCCTCTGTATTTTGCCAAAAAAACATAACTCTGTATTTTGCGAAAACATAGCCAAAAACAATTAAGAGAAGAAGAAAGAGGAAGTGAAGAACCTCTGTATTTTGCTCGAAAATTAGAGCACAAAAACATAACTTTGTTTCTGCTCTTTTCGTCAAAAAACAGAGGAAAAAAGAAAAAGGAAGAATAAGAGAAGAAGAATGAGAAAGAAGAGAGAAGAGAGAAGAAGAAAGTAAGGAAACTCAGAGCTCATACCTGGTCTTTCAATGGCAAAACTGAGAAGCTTGATGAAGAAGAAGATGGCACTTGGAAGAAACCTCAAGCTTGAGATGAAGAAGTTGTTTTGTTCGAGCCCTAATCACAGTTCCGACCTTTTTTTATTCTTCTTGTTTTATGTTCGAAGTTGAAGAAGCTCTGAACTCAAGCCCTAATTGCGACCTGTTATTTTAAGTTTTACCCTTTTTCTTTTTCTTTTTTTTTAAATAGCGACGCTACATTCGCTACTCACTACAGTGGCACCTCACACAACACACCCTGAAGCGACCGCTATTTTGAAACGCAACGCAACAATTGTCGTGTAGCGATACTGCCTCGCCTCGCCTCGCCTCACGCTATTAGCGCTGAGGCGAGCGCTATTTACAACACTGCCTGAGATGGTGGCAGAAGAGAAGGGAAGGTCAAATAGAAGGGAAGGGAGGGAAAATCAGTCTCTTATCGGAGGGAAGGGCTCATCGGATCAGTGGCCTAAGCCAGAATCAGACGTTAGATCGAGAAGAGATGGGAGGTATGATTTTGGGAGAAAGAAGATAAAATTTCAACAGAAGGGAAAGACGTGAATGGGTTAGTGATGCGGGCTGGAAAGGCAGAATGAGTCAGTCATCTCCTAATTATCCTAGAGCCATGCAAGTTTTAAGCAAGTATAGGCCTGGGCTTCCTCACATGAGCCCAGCAACTTTTTCCAATTTTATTAGAATTGATCCTAAGGGGCGCAAATTATTTCAAGTTGCGTCTGTTAAGGCTCCTAAGCATATGGGAATAGTCGTTCTTCCTTCTTCTGCCAATGGTGCTACACCAGTGGCATTTCTGCACCTAACTCTAGTGACCTTCGCCCCTTTTCGATAGCCGTTGCTTCAGGTGCGGCACCGACTATAGATGGTGCTGTTATTCCAGAGCCTTCTGCCTCGGATGGACCCAACTCCTTTGCCCCCTCATCTGCTCTTGGGCTTTTTTGTGTTGAGGCTACACTTCAAGCTTCTTTTTCTTCTAGGAAGATTGTTGAGCATGCCCCATCTGATGTTAGTGTCGGACCAGTATTTCCAGTTAAGATACCGCCAAGGGCTCCATGCTCTCCTCCTTCCTGCTACCCTACTAGTGTTCCTGGTCATTCCTGTAGCAGCGGGGTGCTAATTTTAGAGATTAATTCCCCTCAAGGAAATGACGAGATCTTTTCGGCATCTAAAGTTCCTATTGCTAACAATGCTATGGTCTTGTATTCATCCTGTAGGGGCAAGGAAAGAGACATATAGAAGACACTTCTCCAATTTCGTCACGGATTGGAGGAGGGGATGTCTTTCTGGACGGAGGATAAAATATTATACTTTGGGAATTTTTTAGGTGTTTCTTTTGAGGGGAAGGAAGATACGGTGTTATAATTGTTGAGGGAGATTGAGCAACAGTCTTCTTATGATAGTGCAGGGAGAGAGTTGGGTCAAAATGTTAAGAAAAATAATTTAGGGGATGTAGGGGTATATCAGAGAAGGGGCCGGGTATGTGACAGAAAGAAAGGGAGCTCGGTTAGAGGGGATGAGAGAAGAGGGATATTGTTTCTTATGGAAGTTAAGATTCTTTCATAGAATGTGAGGAGATGAATGACCCAAACAAAAGGGCCATCAGCAAAGTGGGAGTTAGATGGTGGGGTGCTAACCTAGTTTGCTTTCAGGAGACAAAAATGGAAGTTTTGTCGGATGTGATTGTGAGAAGTGTTTGGGGAGGTAGTTGGGTAAAATATGACTATGTTCCAGCAGTGGGAAGTGGCGGGGACATTCTTCTAATGTGTGATGAAAGAAGCTTGGAGATAAAGGAGATTAAGAAGGGAGTTTTTCTTTAGCAACTCTTGTCAAAGATAGAGTGAGTGGGGTGGAGTCGGGATTTGGGGGATGCACAGATCAGTAGGAGAAGGGTCCAAGGTATTTTTTGGAACGAACTGGCCAATATGATGGGGGGATGGGACATCCCATGGGTTTTAGGGAGAGACTTTAACACTATTAGAGTTCCGGAGGAGAGATTAGGGTGTAGTACGATTTCGAGGGCCATGGAAGAGTTTTCTGACTTCATCAATAATCACTTTCTCATTGATCTTCCTCTGTCAGCGGAAAAGTTCACTTAGGCGGAAAATTCCAACTCAAGATCTAGACTTGATAGATTTCTGATATCGCCCTCTTGCGATGAACTGGTGCCCAATGTGCTGCAGATTCCTTTACCTAGGCTGACTTCAGATCATTTGCCTATCTTACTAGATGGATGCAGAGGGAGGGGAGTGTGTGCTCCCTTCCGATTCAAGAACATGTGGTTAAAGGTGCCATGATTTGGTGATAAGGTGAAAGAATGGTGGACAAGCTACGGGGTATGAGGGACCTTCATTCCGTTTTTCAAGAAACTTAAATTGCTTAAGGGAGATATTATTAGGTGGAATAAGGAGGTTCTTGAGATGGTAGAGGTTAAAATGAGGGAGCTTATGCATGAATTGAGGGATCTAGAGAGAGGGGAAGGGGCGCGAGGGAGTTAGATGAATCTGAGAAAGAGAGATTGGGGGAGATTAAGAAGGAAATAGTCGAGTTAGCAATGGCTCAGGTGATTAGTTGGCGGCAAAAATTGAGGGCGCTATGGTTAAAGGAAGGGGATTCGAATACCAAAGTTTTCCACGGGGTGGCGGTTGTAAATCGAAGGAGAAACTTCATTGAGTCCTTAGTTGTGGATGGGGTGAGGATTGAAGGAAAGGAGGAGGTAAATGAGGCGATATTGGGGTTTTACGAGAACTTATACAAAGACGAAGTTTGTTGGATGCCGAATTTGGGGGAATAGAGTGCAACCACATAGGGGAGGGAGACAGTGAGTGGCTAAAAAGGGCTTTCGAGGAGGAGGAGGTGCACGAGGCTGCGTCGAGTTGTGCAGGTGATAAGGCCCCCGACCCTGATGGTTTCTCCTTGGCCTTTTTCCTGCTCTGTTGGGACACCGTTAGGGGGGGTTGATGGAAGCCATTGAATACTTCCACGTGAATGGTGTTTTCGAGAAAAGTATCAATGCTTCTTTTATTACTATTGTGCAACAGAAAGAAGTATATCTTGTATGGCCTATTAGTCTCCTGGAGAGCATTTACAAGATTATTTCTAAAGTGCTTTCCAACAGACTCAAGAAGGTTCTTGACGTGTCTGTTTCGTCCTCCCAGAATGCATTTGTGGAAGGTAGGCAGATCCTGGATGCCTGAACTTGTTGACTCTAGAAGGAAAAATAGAGATCTCGACTTACTATGCAAGTTGGACCTTAAGAAGGCTTTTGACCATGTCAATTGGGAGTTCCTGGATTTCATTACGATGCGAATGAGGTTTGGGGCTAGATGGAGGGGATGGATCAAGTTCTGCATTTCCTCAGTCAAATTCTCTGTCCTGGTTAATGGTAGCCCGTGTGGTTTCTTTGGCAGCTCCAAGGGTCTCAGGCAAGTAGACCCCTTATCCCCATGCTATTCATTCTAGTGATGGATGCTTTAAGTAAAATGATGGATCGTGCGGTGGGCGGAGGCTTACTTGAGAGGATTCTCAGCTCCGATCGGGGTGCCTAGTGCTCGAAGAGTCTCTCATTTTTGCGGATGACACCTTGGTTTTCTGTGATGTCGATATGGATTAGTTGACCTATCTGAAGCTGGTCATGCAGTGGTTTCAGATAGTATCAGGGTCTCAAAATCAATCTCTACAAGTATGAGATTTTCCCGGTGGGTTAGGTTGCTAACATTGATGCTTTGTCTTATGTTCTCAGATATAAGGTAGGCTCCCTTCCCGCTACTTACCTAGGTCTCCCGTTGGGCTCTTCGCATAAGGATATTACGGTTTGGAATCCATTGATCGAAAAGGTTGAAAAAAGATTAGCAGGCTGGCAAAAACGGTACTTGTCAAAAGACGGAAAGGAAGTGCTCATTAAAAGCACTTTATCGAGTATGCCCACCTATTACTTGTCCCTGTTGCAAGCTCATGTGAGCATCACAGAAAAGCTGGAGCGGCTTCAAAGGAATTTTCTTTGGGATGGAAAACCGATGTTCTCAGCCTTTTATATCTTGTGCCTCAGCCGACCAGGGCTTGCCCCGTCACTTATATGAGTTTTGAGTCCATACGAAGGTTCGGCTTGATGTGTATAAGGCTTTTCACGTCGAGTGCAGGGCTATAGAGGCGGAGATCAGGCGGTGCACGTTGAAGCGTGTGCAGCTCGTGAGTCATGTGGGTAAGACCCTCTCACTCCTGACGGGCCGTACGAGGGCCTGTTTGTAGGGGAAAATGTAAATGATATTTTGCTGCAATGTAAACTTTACTTTCGCCGGTTTGTTTGTTTATCGTTTTTTCTTTTGTTTATTGCATATGACATTGACGCCATTGGCTATTCGGATGTTGCTTCGACTGTCGTCGAATTAGAATCCTGTCATGATTTGAAAGAGGTCGAATCGATATCTTCGTCGACGGCATTGGCCATTGGGATGTTGCTTCGTACTGTCGTCGAAGTAGTATCCCGTCGTAGCTTGAACTCATGTTTTGTCGATGGCCATTGGGATGTTGCTTTGAACTTTTATTGTAGTATCCCGTTGTAGTTTGAACGAGGTCGAACTCATGTTTTGTCGATGGCCTTGGCCTTTGGGATGGTGCGTCGAACTGTCGTTGAAGTAGTATCCCGTCATAGTTCGAACGAGGTCGAACTCATGTTTTGTCGATGGCCTTGGCCATGGGATGCTGCTTCGAACCATAGTTCGAACGAGGTTGAACTCATGTTTTGTCGATGTCATTGGCCACTGGGATGTTACTTCGAATTGTCATCGAAGTAGTATCCCGTCGTAGTTCGAACGAGGTCGAACTCATGTTTGGAGATTTGACCGTGTTCCCGTAGGAAGACGTCACCTGTCGATTAGTGGAGATCTCGTTCTACGCATTCTATGGAGATTAAATTTCGTTCATACAATGGAGATTAGAATTCTCGGTATGTAGATCCTTCATTACTTCGATCCGAAGATCATGTCGACGGGTTGAGGTAATGAACAGCGTGTCGGACCATAGGGCATCTCTCTTGTTGTCTCGTCAACGGATGGAACTAGAAAGTATCATCTATTGAATTGCAGAGGATCACTTCCCCAAAGAAGTAGGGTGGACTTGGAGTAAAAGATCTTAGGGTATTCAACAGAGCTTTGTTGGGGAAATGGCTGTGGGGATTTGGGGTAGAAGAACATGCTTTATAGAGGGAGGTCATAGTATAAAAGTATGATTCCGCGGGAGGGGGTTGGAGGACCAAGGCAACCACAACACCTTTCGGGTGTGGCATGTGGAGGAGCATCATGAAGAATTGGGAATCCTTCAATGGCAACATCTCTTACAGGGTGGGAGATGGAAGAGGAATCAATTTTTGGAATCATAGATGGCGTGGAGACTCCTTCCTCCACGTCTTCAGAGTTTCAAACCAAAAGGAATTGATGGTCCAACAAATTCGTAAGGAGCATGAAGGAGCGTAGTATGAGACCTCTTATTTAGAAGGAACATGCAAGATTGGGAGATTGCGGAGCTCCAAGATTTATTGACACTGCTATATGGGTAAGACATGCCTCAACCATCTTGTGATTCTTGGAGATGGTGTTTGCGTGGCGATGGTATGTTCATTGTAAAGTTCTTTTACCAGATTATGTTGGTGAGAGAGGAGGCGTATTTTCTATACTCCTCGATCTAGATTCCTAAGGCGCCCACGAAGGTGTGCTTTTTGCATGGCTAGTAGCGAAGGGAGTGATTTTGACAGCAAAGAATCTACGAAAGAGGGAAATCACACTTGTTATTTGGTGCTATATGTGTAAAAGTTCAGGGGAAGAAGTCGATCATCTTTTGTTGCATTGCCCTGTGTCCTCGGCTTTGTGGAGGGTGATCATGAACCTTTTTGGTGTTCCCTGGGTGATGCCAAGCACGATAAAGGAAATGCTATATAGTTGGGCCGGTTTCCGTAGAAGAAGAAAGCAAAAGGCGTGGAAGTTCGCACTGTTAGCTTTCATGTGGATAGTTTGGGGGGAGAAAAATATGAGAGCTTTCGAGGGGATTGAGTTTTCTTTTCTTAAGAATAGTCTTTTATCTTTGATCGCTTTTTGGTGTACTTATATAGCCCCTATTTGTATAGAAGATTGACCATCTTTTGTAGAGAATCATGTTCTGATGTAAATTCTCTACTTTTTGGTATACTTCCTGACGTATACGGGAGTTCTCTCCCTTTTGATTAATACAATTTACCTTATCAAAAAAACTAAAACCTTTATGTCTTGTGTGAATTATGAAGATTGTCGTTATCTGAGAACTGCTAATTTTCTGTTTTTGTTAGTCAGTGTGATGGTAAAAGGATATAAGTTTCCATCTTCCTTATCTTCGTCCTTATCTTCATAAGCAAGTATTCTGTCTTTTCTTTCTCCTCAGTCATCACACTTGAAAAGTAAGCTTGGATCAAGGCCGGAACAGGCTATACATGCAATTCTTGTCAACCTTGAATCTAGCTCGAACTTTTTCCCTTACAACTTGACCTGCCGAGTTGGTGCACCTAGTGCTCATATGCCTATATAAGCTGTAAGGAGATCTCGCCACCGAGATTTAGTGTTGATGAACCATGGCATTTAAGTCAAAACAAGAACCAAACAAACCAAAAACAAAGGAAGAACAACTCATTTCAGATCAGCAAACAGTTTGCTATAATGCTGGCGCTGTTTTGTTGTATTGGTATGGTATAGGAGAGAAGTTTTCAAACATGTTTATGTGCAAGTTCGGATGTAGGTTCACAGGTTCGGGAATGAAAATCAGTAATTTACCAAACACTTTTCTCTGGCCATCGAGGTGGTTCGGGCATGTGCGGAGGAGAAGTCCCGATGGCCCGGTGAGGAGTTGTGAGCGGCTGGAGATTGTTGGCGGTCGGCGAGGCAGAGGGAGGCCTAAGAAGTATTGGGGAGAGGTGATTAAGCAGGACATGACTAGAATGCAAGTTTCCGAGTACATGACCCTTGATAGGAAAGTCTGGAGGTCTAGTATCAGGGTTGTAGGATAGGGGCTCCTAGAGTTTTTCGTACCCCTCATCCGGGGTTGGGTGTGGGTCGGCAGGGTTACCCATAGATGATTTGTGTTTTAGCTTATGTCTCCCTTATAGCTGTTAGTTATGGTAGTTACTGTATGATATTATTGCATGCGATTTTATTTATGTTTCTTATGTTTAGATAATTATTTATGCTATTTCTGCTGGAGTTACTAATGCTCTATTGTTTTTGTCTTTGTTTTTGTTTTATTGTTGTTTTTCCTTTTATCCTATGAGCCAAGGGTCGATGGGAAACAGCCTCTCTGCCCTTTCGGGTAGGGGTAAGACTCGTCTACATATTACCCTCCCCAGACCCCACCTGGTAGGATTATACTGGGTAGTTGTTGTTGTTGTTGTTGTTGTTTTCTCGGGCCATCAACACTACAATTATGTACCACTATCTGATTTTTTTTAATTTTTTTTTATTTTTAATATTTACGCTTGTCTGGGTTTTCAACTATTTAGTTCTACTACACATCTTTGGAAGACCAAATTTTCATCTGTTTTGGTTGTCTCTACCAGATAAGCTAATGGGTGATAAGAAGAAAGCTGGAGCTCTATTCGTGAGGCTCGTTTCAGCTGCTGGAACTGGGTTTTTCTATGTAAAGAAGAAGACCAAAAAGCTTCAAACGAGTCAGACGAAACTTGAATTTAGAAAGTTTGATCCTCGTGTGAATCGTCATGTTTTGTTCAAGGAAGAAAAGATGAAGTAATACAAATGCTTAACTTGTAGCACAAGAATACGGTTGGTTTATTTAGTTCAATCTACGTACTGAGTTCATTCGTGATCATGTTGAAAGAAGCATTAGTGGCTGTGGAGCAACGATTCATTTTGTTTACTGTAATAAAGGCACAATATCATGAACGAGTTAAATCTTCGAAGAATGACTAATTTTTGGAGATATTCTTCTACTTTAAATCTTTTCACTCAAGCAGAAAACTTGCATTTTATTTTATTAATACTAGGCTTGATGTGCATTATCACTTTTGTTATAATTTTCTTTTTGGATCTTCAATTTTACCTTTTCTTTACCTATTTGATGCGTGAAATTGAAATTTTTGCATACAAACGGAGAAATTTTTTCGCCATTGTTAGATAGATAATAGACTCCTTATTTATGTAACGTGCCAATTGGATTAGTATCAAGGAAAATAAACAATGGGTTTTTGATACATATTTTTTTCAAGGAGTTTATATCTTAATTTTGAGGGGTTTTGGAGAAGATTAGACTTGGTTTTGATTGAATTTTACATTGAAACTCGTCGAAGAAGAAGAAGAATACATATTTCCAGAAATTGTAGATAAGTTGTAGAAATATAGATAAAATGTAGATTTGGAAGGCTAAAACTTCTACAATTATGTCGAAAAACGCCAATTATGCTACAATTGAAATGAGAATTGGGATATTAAAATTCAATGTATTCAGTTTCTAGATATCTTGTAGATAAAATTTCTAAAAATAAACTACAAATCAGTTTAAGTATTGTATAAAGTTGTATTATTTTTAAGAGTATCTATAAAATTACTACATTTATACTACAATTAAACTACAATCTTGTGTCGGAAATAAATGTTGGCAACAAAATTTGCTCTTCATCTACAAAATTTCTACATAAAAACTACAAATAAACTACAATTGTACCCATACTGCCAACTTTATTGTCTTCCACGAGAAAATCATTTCCTTTACAATTGCACAACTCAACTACTCCTTTATCACGAGAAAATCATTTTCTACTGATGGCAAAAGCAGTGATACCAAATGATGGAAACTTGATCAGAAGTTGCAGCCGCAACAACCACCTTGCTATCCCAATCAATTGTAGGAGACTAATTTACTTGGGCAGACATCACGAGTGGCTTGCTCATTTTGATTCATTCTCCAATTGTGACAGCATCAACGGCAAGCCCTTCAATCAGTGTTGGGTTTTTTCATAATTTAGGAGTTGAAGACAAAAATGGAAGTGAATGCAAATCGTGGGGGATACAACTGAAGGTAATTAAGTGGAGAAGAAATTGATCGTAATTGTGGGTGAGAAGAGATTGTACGAGAATGGGGGAAAAACTGAAGGTAAATCGTGGGGAGGGTTGGGGGGGGGGGGGGAGGAGGCGGGTAAACACAATAAAGTGAAAATACGGTCCTAAAATTACGCCTACAATAAATGAAGGAATAATTATACCCTTAATTTGAATTATGATATATAAATGGTAATTTGGTATGCTTAAATGTAATTAACACGATCCTTAAACAATGAAGGTAATAAGATTTGGTATATGGTATACGTATGTAAAAATCCCGTTATTGAACTTAGCCCATCTTGATCCAACCCATTTAAAATTGGGCTAATTTTTAGCCCAAATTGATCCATGGGTAAGTTTGTCAAAATTTATTAGATGTTATAAATACACTTCTATTTAAGGTGAATGTCTTTAATTAGAGAGATTCTAGAGTCCTATTATTGGTAGCTAAATCATCCTCCTCCCTATAAATAGAGGTGCCATCTACCATTGTAAATAACTCCTAACATTCTCTAAGTATCAATAAGAAGAACTCTCTCTACTCTTCTCTCTATTGCTCTTGTTCTTGCATTATTGTTCTTGTCTTTTATATTATTCCATAACACGTTATCAGCACGAGACTCTACCGTCTCAAGAACCATTCTCGAAAAATCTAAGGTATTTCCCTCTTCCTAATTTAATTTTCGATTATGTCTGACAATATGAAAAGAAAGTTCGTTGCCCTTGAAATTTCGGGCAAGAACTATATGACATGGGTGTTGGATGCTGAAATCCACTTAGATGCTATGGGTCTCGGAGACACCATCAAAGATAGAGAAAAAGCATCCACCCAAGAATGTGCGAAGGCCTTGATTTTCTTGCGCCATCACCTTGATGAAGGTTTGAAGATTGAATATCTCACCGTCAAGGATCCACTCATCTTGTGGAACGGCTTAAAGGAGAGATATGACAACCTGAAGTTGGTCACTCTGCCACAAGCATGATATGATTGGGCTCATCTGAGGCTCCAGGACTTTAAGTCCGTTTCTGAATATAATTCTGCAATGTTCAGAATTACTTCTAAATTGAAGCTATGCGGGGATAATATCTCCGATTATGATATGCTTGAGAAAACGTTTACAACGTTTCATGCCTCCAATATGGTACTGCAACAACAGTACAGAGAGAAAGGCTTTACAAAGTACTCTGAACTGATTTCTCTTCTACTAGTGGCTGAGCGAAATAATGACCTGCTCATGAGAAATCATGAAAATCGACCCACTGGGTCTACACCACTGCCTGAAGCAGATAAGGTGCACTCTCATTATGCCAAACATGAAAAGGGCCATGGTCATGGTCGTAAACGGGGTCATAGCCAGGGACGTAGACAAGGAAGAAATTCCAATGAAGTCCGTCAACCCCCAAGGAGAGATAACCGCCGAAAGCAGAAACGGGGTCATGAAGATCCTAAAGCAAATGGTTCAGAAACTATATGTTATCGTTGCGGTGGGAAAGGGCACTGGTCAAAGACTTGCCGTATACCAAGACACTTGGTTGACCTTTATCAAGCATCTCGAAAGAGAAAAGACCCTGAAACAAATTTTGTCTATGACGACAACTTGGACATCACCCACCTGGATGTGGCAGACTTCTTTGAGCAACCCGAGGGGAAAATAGACCACCTAATCGGCGATGGGTCCGTGATGAAAGAAGATGGAGTTATTTGATTTTGTTCTACTTATTTGTATTAGTTAGTGAATAAACTAATAGTCATTAGTATTAGCTCGCATTAGTTAGTTCATGATGCAATGTTAGCAGTAGTTCTTTAGAATATCTTCAATATGCTCAAATATCAATAATATTTTTATTTTCCAGTAGGGGTAATCGACTAGCCTGAAAAACTAGTCGATTATCTACTATTTTCGCATTAAAGCTGAAAAACAATTGATCAACAATCGATTGTCTTTGTCTAACAATCGATTGTCGTTAAGACAGTGTAATCTGGAATTTTTCAAAAATCATCCACAATCGATTGTCTTTGTCTAACAATCGATTGTCGTTAAGACATTGTAATCTGGAATTTTTCAACATAGCCAACAATCGATTGTCTATGCATAACAATCGATTGTCTTAAAACAGTGTGCTCTGGAATTTTTCAAAATAGCCAACAATCGATTGTCTATGCATAACAATCGATTGTCTTAAGACAGTATGATCTGAAGTTTTTCAAAATAGCAAATAATCGATTGTGTGTGTTTAACAATCGATTGTCAATGTTCAACAATCGGTTGTTTGTGTTTAACAATCGATTGTTTGAAGAAAATGCTTAAACTGAAATTTTCAAACTGCAAAGTAATCAATTATGGATAACATATCTGATTTTGTTAGTCAACTGTTAGCAGCAGATTTTGAAAATATTATGTGACACAAATGAATTGAACTTGTTTATTCTTATGTTCGTGTATCTCTTTTGTATGTCAAACTATGGGATAGCAAATATGGATATCTCACAAAGCGAACTTGGATCAACGTCCAACTGTAAAAGTATTTGCCTAGTTGATTCATGTACTACACATACAATACTCAAAGAAAAGAAATATTTCTCTCAACTAAATATGTGTAAGGCAAACGTTACTACAGTCTCTGGAAGTAGTAAATTGATTGAAGGCTCCGGAAGAGCAATTGTAACTCTGCCCAAAGGCACGACGTTAATCATAGAGAATGCAATGTTCTCCTCCAAGTCTAAGAGAAACTTGTTGAGTTTTAAAGATGTACGCTGGAATGGCTATCATATTGAGACAATGGATGAAGATAATCTTGAATATCTTGTCATCACACGGAATGTCTCCGGCCAAAAGAGGGTTATTGAGAAATTCCCGTCTTTAACTTGTGGCCTGTATTGGACAAGAATTAGTGCAATTGAGGCACATTCAACAGTAAACCAAAGGGTTACTGATTCCAATACCTTTGTACTTTGGCATGATCGATTGGGACACCCAGGATCGATCATGATGAGACGGATTATAGAAAGCTCATATGGGCATCCGTTAAAGAATTTCAAAATTCTTTCGAATAATGAATATCCTTGCACTTCGTGTTATCAAGGCAAGTTGATTATCAGGCCATCACCAACAAAGGTTGGGACTGAGTCACCCACGTTTCTGGAACGTATACAAGGGGACATTTGTGGACCTATTCACCCACCGAGTGGGTCGTTTAGGTATTTCATGGTCTTGATAGACGCATCCTGTAGATGGTCTCATGTGTGCCTGTTGTCATCACGCAACCTTGCGTTTGCGAAATTAATGGCACAAATAATTCGACTACGAGCACAATTTCCAGATAATCCAATCAAGTCCATTAGACTGGATAATGCTGCTGAGTTTACATCCCAAGCATTTAATAATTATTGCTTATCAATCGGGATAAAAGTTGAACATTCTGTAGCTCATGTTCACACTCAAAACGGTCTTGCAGAATCGTTAATTAAACGCATGCAGTTGATTGCAAGGCCATTACTTATGAGAACGAGGCTGCCCACTTCGGTATGGGGTCACGCCATCTTACATGCAGCAATGCTAATTCGTCTCAGACCGACGAATTACCACAAGTATTCCCCGTTGCAATTGGTTTTGGGTCATGAACCCAATATATCCCATTTAAGAATTTTTGGATGCGCAGTATATGTGCCTATAGCACCGCCATCCCGCACCAAAATGGGTCCGCAAAGAAGGTTAGGAATATATGTTGGGTTTGAATCGCCCTCCATTATTCGCTACCTCGAAACATTGACAGGAGATTTGTTTACTGCACGATTTGCAGACTGTCGATTTGATGAGACACTTTTCCCAAAATTAGGGGGAGAATTTGGTGAAACCAAACGGGAAATATTGTGGAAAAATGCATCATTATCTCATCTTGATCCACATACCTCTATTTGTGAAAGAGAGGTACAAAAGATTATCCATTTGCAAAGAATAGCAAATCAAATGCCTGACGCATTTACGGACTTGAAAAGGATAACGAAATCCCACATTCCCGCGGAAAATGTTCCAATCCGTATTGATGTCCCTGTTAGACAATCATCTAGTGTCATATCCAATGAGTCAAATGCACGCCTGAAGCGTGGCAGACCATTAGGCTCCAAAGATCGAAATCCTAGAAAGAGGAAAAAGAACGATCAAAATGACACCACGAAAGAATCTCATGATTTAACAAATTCTGAGATTCATGAAGAATCCATTGAGCCCGAGACTCTGGAAAATACGGAACTATCCCTAAATCCAATTAATATTGAGGCAAATATTAATCGAGTGGATATTGTGGTGGATAATGCCTTTGCTTATAATGTAGCATGTAGCATTATGCAAGAATGTGAGGATCTCGAACCTCAATCTGTTGAAGAATGTCGAAAAAGACAGGATTGGCCAAAGTGGCAAGAAGCAATTCAATCAGAATTGAATTCGCTGGAAAAACGTGAAGTTTTTGGCCCTATAGTTGAAACACCTAATGGTGTTAAGCCTGTCGGCTATAAATGGGTCTTTGTACGCAAAAGAAATGAGAAAAACGAGGTACAAAGATATAAGGCACGCCTTGTTGCACAAGGTTTTTCTCAAAGGCCTGGTGTCGATTATGAAGAGACATATTCGCCTGTAATGGATGCGATAACCTTTCGTTATCTCATAAGTTTTGCTGTCCATGAAAAGCTTGACATGCACTTAATGGATGTGGTTACTGCCTATCTTTATGGCTCACTTGATAATGAGATATACATGAAAATTCCCGATGGACTCAAGGTGCCAAACGCGCACAATTCGAAATCTCGGGAAATGTTCTCAATTAAATTGCAAAGATCCTTGTATGGTCTAAAGCAATCTGGACGAATGTGGTATAATCGTCTTAGTGAGTACTTGTTAAAAGAAGGCTATATAAATGATGCCATTTGCCCGTGTGTTTTTATAAAGAAAACAACATTGGAATTTGTTGTACTTGACGTATATGTTGATGACATAAACCTTATTGGAACCCCTATAGAACTCCAAAAGGCAATTGATTATCTAAAGGATGAATTCGAGATGAAAGATCTCGGAAAGACTAAACTATGTCTTGGTTTGCAAATTGAATATTTGGCAAACGGAATTTTTGTTCATCAATCTACCTATACAGAAAAGGTACTGAAACGGCTTTACATGGATGAAGCACATCCTTTAAGTACACTGATGGTTGTTCGATCACTTGATGTGAACAAAGATCCATTCCGACCACAAGAAAGGAATGAAGAGCTACTTGGTCCTGAAGTACCATATCTTAGCGCAATTGGCGCACTAATGTATCTTGCAAATACTACAAGACCTGACATATCCTTTTCAGTTGATGTCTTAGCAAGATTTAGCTCGGCTCCTACGAGGAGACATTGGAATGGGATCAAACACATATTGCGGTACCTAAAGGGAACTACCGATATGGGCTTATTTTATGGCAGGAATTGCAGCCCGGATCTTGTTGGTTATGCTGATGCTGGATATTTGTCCGACCCACACAAGGCTCGATCTCAAACGGTTATGTGTTTACCTGTGGAGAAACCGCCATATCTTGGCGATCGACTAAGCAATCAATTGTGGCTACTTTATCTAATCATGCCGAGATAATTGCTATTCATGAAGCAAGTCGGGAGTGTATGTGGTTGAAGTCTATAATACATCATATCCAAGAAAAATGTGGTTTGAAGTGTGATAAACTACCCACAACTTTGTATGAAGACAATGCAGCATGTATAGCTCAATTGAAAGGAGGATTCATAAAAGGAGATAGAACGAAGCATATTTCACCAAAGTTATTCTTCACACATGATCTTCAAAAGAATGGTGATATCAATATTCAACAGATTCGTTCAAGCGACAATATGGCTGATTTGTTCACAAAATCTTTACCAAAGTCAACCTTCAAGAAGCTAGTTCACAAGATCGGGATGCGAAGACTTAAGGACATAAATTGATGTTCTTATCAGGGGGAGTTAATGCGCGTTGCACTCTTTTTCCCTTACAAGGTTTTGTCCCACCGGGTTTTCCTTGCGAGGTTTTTAACGAGGCAACCAATAGGCGCATATTCAAACATGTGTACTCTTTTTCCTTACTTTAATTTTTCCCATTGGTTTTTGTTTTAAGGTTTTAACGAGGCACATCATTGAATAGACATTCAAGGGGGAGTGTTATAAATACACTTCTATTTAAGGTGAATGTCTTTAATTAGAGAGATTCTAGAGTCCTATTATTGGTAGCTAAATCATCCTCCTCCCTATAAATAGAGGTGCTCTCTACCATTGTAAATAACTCCTAACATTCTCTAAGTATCAATAAGAAGAACTCTCTCTACTCTTCTCTCTATTGCTCTTGTTCTTGCATTATTGTTCTTGTCTTTTATATTATTCCATAACATTAGAAATAATTTTATTTTTTGTTTAATATTTTAAATATGACCATAACAAAAGCAAAAAAGCCTTATTTAGTAATTATACAATTTATAAGAAAATAACACATTAATTAAAGTTTAATAAGAGTTGGGCGGGTTGGGTTATAACCCGAATTTAAACCCATCTTAGCCCAAGTAACTTTTGGGCAGGTCATTTGACCCGCCTAATAATTAACTTAACCCATTTTGACCCGCCCAAAATTGACCCAACCCGCCCATTTGACACCCCTATTCAAACTTAAAATGGATGGACTCGTTTCACTAGAAAAGTTCCCCTATGTAATATGATGCATTAAAATATATATATATATATATATATATATATATATATATATATATATATATTTTTATATTTATATTTTATCCTTTGAAGCATACATGCAGCCCGATTGGATTGTCTTACAAAAAGTGGCTTTTCAGTCGAAATAACTTTAAGCCAAAAAATAATAAGTTGGGGTTGTCCAGCTTATTGCTTTGGGAAACTTACAGAATTGTCCCATATAAGTTTCAACTTACCAACCTCTAGCCAATATTCCAAAATCGAAACAAATAAGGAGTTGTTTAATGGGTATAGTCGAAATTCATTGAAAACATATAGATAAGTCAATATACAAAATTTGAGGAAGATTGGAGGTGATGTATCAAAATTCATAATTAAATCGATGTCAAAAAAATTCTTCTATGACACATGTATCACGCTTGTATCTCGCACACAGATATACATGTAATACACAATCGATACTAATATGATACGTATGTGATACACAGTGTGATACACGTATCATTTTTTTCATATTCAGTTTTTACTTCGAATTTTCAATTCAAACCAACTCAAAACTTCACCAAATCATCACAAAGCTGAGATTCAAGCTCCTTAAGATATACCCAATCTATTCTAATAACACCCACTCAAAAGAAAGTAAAAATTTGATATTTTCTTTTTGCTACAAATAGCTAATTGGTCATTTTGACTAATATTAGTAATATTTTATCAATTGGCAATTTTTGTAATGAGCTACTTCTAAATGGACATAGCTGATAATTTCCCTATTTGACTTATTTTAAGCAGTTTTTAACTTATTTTAAGTACTTTTTAACTTTATCAAACAAAAAAACTAAAAAGTGCTAAAAAACTGATTTAACCAGCTTAGGAGTCAATCCAAACACCCTCATATAGTAGGTTGATAGCTAGCATAAAAATAATTAAGTTATGAAGAATTCCCTAAACATATACAGATGATTTATATAATTTTAATGCAACTAGTTTTGGATACAAATCTAGTCGATTGATTGTTTATTGAACTCTTGATTCTGCTGCAAAATTGTGCTCAGAGTGTAACTATTACTACTGCATAATTCTGGAGCAAAATTTTGTTTGGTGTCTCTCTCTTAATCTACACAGGCATTCCAGGTTTTACACATGTTTGTTGGCGCACCTGCTCTCTCCCCAGTTCGCCACCAGTCAGCTATAAACCTGAAAAGGAATTTGGTGCACAAACAGGGAATTCTTATGAAGCCAGAGAAGAGAAAAGGAAAGAAAAGAAAGGAGTGTGGAAGAAGAACAAATTTATGGATGCAGCTTTTACATGATTGGATTTGTTGAAAGACAGCGACGCTCGACACGTCAGCAGCGAGCACCAAAATTTTCCTGAGTAGCAGCATTGGCGAGTGTACTGCTGTCTCATTATGTATTCCTGGTCTGGATAACCTTGCAGCCTGAATCAGTTATAGAAATACATCACAAGGGCATCGGGTAAACATCACATATTTTGTCCTCTTTTATATTAGTATATTTACACTGAGAGATGTTACATTCTGAACCTTGATGCAGAATCCAAAAGGCAGAATCATCGCAGATTAGTCCATAAATCTTCTCCACTTATGCTGTTTAGCTGCTACTTAAACAGCAAAGCAGGATATTTGCCTTCAACCTGGCTCAGGGTGTCCGTCCACTACACCAGCTGAATCATCATAATGAGAGAAAGATGAGCTCCTTGAGGGGTTTCTATGACAGCTCTAGGAAAATGTTTATCGTCAAGTGGAGTTACCTGCTAAATGATAACAACCAAACAAAATAATCAAAATTTACGTGTCATTTAAGGAAGAGTAGCCATGTGACTGCTTGTGGGGTATTACCCAGCAGTATACCAACTTCTAATGTGTGTAGCAGCAGCACGAACAGAGTGGATGTCTCGGCTAGCCAATAGGCTTTAATTCAGAATAACTACCTTTTACGTGGAAAAAAAGAACCTGCATTTATTTAATTGAATCAAAGCTTTGCACATAACAACATTCTAACAACATTAATTCGTACCTCAATAGCTTGCCTATCCATTGTATTATGCTGTCAAAGATACTGTTCCACTCAACATCAAATGGCCGCCACAGCTTAAGGCAATTGTAGATAATGCAAGCAGCAACAGCTCTTTCCTCGAAGAAGTCAAGGTGCAGTGCAATACATTGGATGAGAAAGTCTTGTCACTCTTGTTTTTTCTCATTAGGTTATTTTTGTGGTCTTCACTCAACATCTGAATCAACACTTGAATTCAATGATGTGCTATGCCAGATCCTATTACAAATTCCAGCTCTTAGTCAACCGATAGAAGAGGTAAGCAAAATGCTGGAAGGACAACTAATCTGCAAGCCTTTGACTAACTATGTTTCACTTTCTGCTTCAGGTCCTCTGTCAATATCACATAAATGTGTTAAACAGTATGAAAGATAAAGACTCTATTGTCCAAGAGGAACATTTGCCCAGGATTACCTGAATCATTGATCTGGAGTAGCAGCATCTCATATTTTGAGCCAGTGACAGAGCCAGCTGACATAGATTTTTGTTTTCCGAATCTAAGTTGGTCAGCTTTTCGTTAAGCCTATTGAAAAAGGACAAGTACTTTAATAAAGTAAATCCCACAATGTTCAACTATTCCAAGATGGATATCAATAACAGACATGATCTTGGTCCATTGACAATTTTTTATTGGAGATCATCAGGAGACCTAGTTAGAGAAGGGGATAAAAACAGAGTAGGAAGAAAATGATAGGAACATAGACAAGATAGCCTACAAATGTGAGTTGGCTGAAGCACAACTATCTTAGAGAAGGTTTTAAGTGACAAAAATGAAAACCTGAGACAAGATAATGAGACACTGCTGCTATATGTAGTGCCCGCACTGGTACTGATGGGGAGGGGTGTAGAGTCTTTATTCAGTGAAGATTCCAGAAAAAGCAGGAGCAAATGAAAAGTTGAGTGCCCGCACTGGTACTGATGGGGAGGGGTGTGGAGTCTTTATACAGTGGAGATTCCAGAAAAAGCAGGAGCAAATGAAAAGTTGGAGTAATGCACACACAGGGTATTCAAGAGCTTTTCATACAGATGGAGTGGATCTAACTCATGGAGAGCACACTATAGATGTCTTAAAAGTGGATCGACAGCTCTTGCAAGTCTACATTCAATTGACTATTGTACTTCAGTTACCTACTCATTCACAAATATATTCAGGACATACAAAAGAAGTTTATAGAAAAATCTTAATACCGGAACGAAACCTTTGCTCGAGAAACTGTACCTGAACATTAACTGTCTGGGTTTCTACTGTGCAAAGTAGTGTCAAGATCTGGTTGAGATGCCTAGTATAAGCTCAAGTAGGCTATTCATCTAGTAAAGTGCTAGCATCTCTGTAGTGTGTATAGAAAGACAACAAATTGAAGAGCAATTTCCATCAGAAGAAGTCATCGAATACCCCCTCCCCATCATTTTCCCAGTTTCCAGAACCTGCACAACACAACAAACCAAGAGAAAAAAAGATATATAATATAGTTTCTTGTAGCAGGTTCAGTTTAACAAAAAACAAAAAGAATTACGCAGCTGTAACTAAACTGTCACTGTCTAACGGATGAAAGGGAGACTTCTACTAAATGGAAAGAATATCATCCCCCCCAATGAGAATAAGTAGAATTTAGCATCCTGATTTTGCTCGTGGAGAACAAGTGAACGGTGCCGTACTTTAGGACTAGTAAAAGTGTTCAAGCCACCCTAAGGGACACTAGACTGACCTGAGATTTCAGCTGCTGCAAGATCCTGAACTATAAGCTGGAAAGAATGAGGATCGGGGGAAGATAAATGTGGTGGAGTTGAACCCGGAGCTTGAAATGTGAAGTCAGAATCAGCAGACGTAGCATCAGCTGAAGCAGATGTAGCATCATCTGGGTAACCTCTAGAAGTGAGTCCTGAAGCTGAACGCTGGCTGGAGGAGGGACGTAATATCTTTTTCAGCTCTGAGAATTGGTCTGATACGCTGTAAATCATCCTGAGGCACACTAGATCATAGCTAGTATTAGTCATATGACAAGAGAGATTCTAATGTTAAAAGGAAGCTATAAGATTTAACTCCTTCTACTTATAGTAAAAATCTTAAAGTCTTCGAGGGATGTTGAAAGCTTAATGGACACTACCTATCTTTACTAATCCTTATTCCCGTTTGTTTAGTACAATACCTTACCCTGTTTTCATTCCCAGTGTTTTTTTGCAGATACATCTTAGAAGTCACTAAATAAAAGATTTAGGTGATTATATCTCATTTCACCAAAGAGTCAAAAGTGCCTCTCCATAAAAAACATTCATGTATGGGTTCCAGAATAATTCAAGAAAAAGCAAGAAAAGGATATCACATGGGAAAAATTGGAAACTTCATAAGAAAAGGAGCTAACAGATACCACTATGCTGGCAAAGTATTTTACAGAGCTTAATTCACAAGCTAAACAGTTTTGTCCTTTCCTTAGTAGGAGAGCTAATGCTAGTTGACAATAGAACAGAAAGCTTTTTAAACATCACCAACCAAACAAAAACACAACCTTTTATAAAAAGGATGCAAAAAAGGGGAGATTTAACATGCCAAAAATATAGTTACATGTTACTAATCCATTCTGCTCAAGACCTGGAGTGAAGTCTTCCTCTTTATGACTAAGAAAGTGAATAAAAGTGAGGGTACAAAGAGTTCTTTTTATGCTTGTCTTTGCTGGGAGGTTGCAAGGCAACAGAAAAGACCAGCTTGCGCTGTCAATGATCTGAGGTAGTCTGATCCATTAAATTCTAAGATAAAGATCAATAACATCAAACGTAATTCTAACATGCAGTTCCATGGATGCCTTTGTGCCAATGAATTGCTTGAAAGCTTCATATAACTCAACAAACTAATAAATATCAACATTATCGAGTGCATGTTGAACTCTAGATTCAGTTTCACTGTAAAGAATCAACATACATCTGCCTTATTAAGATTGTTGCCAATAACAATATTCAAAATCATATGTTACCAGAATAATCAACATAGGGATGCTGGACTTCACTATGATCTAAAATCTTCAAAGTTATATGATTAACACAAAAGTACTGAAGATGCAAACTTTTGTTTCATTTTACAGAAGGAAGATGCAACAAGAGACTTCTCAAGGGGTCACCCACCATATTCTACTCTCACTCAAGAATGCTTAGTTTTGGAGTTCTGATGGGATCTAATGTGATACTATGATCACATCCAATGATCCAAACTTTCTGTGATTACTAAAAGGAACATATCGAAGGAGATCCCAATTCAAGTATAGAAGGTTATAGAGGATTTCCAGCATGTGTGTATAATAACTAAAAGACACATTGCACTGCTTGACACATTTATTACGTTGGCACCTTTCAGTGCCAACCTTGACTCAAAACACCATAGATATGAGTGATAGCAAAGGAATCATCTATAAGGCATACTTTGCTAGATACATGATGCTTCACATATGACTTATCAGTTTTCACCACATACACTAAAGCTTATGAATCTAATGCAACAGTATGAGGAAAAATGACAGGAGAAATAACTCTTCATGTGAACAAATATCCATTTCAAGCGTTTCCAAGATATCACCTGTATCTACCACTTCGTAGAATTTCCAGCAGACCTACCAGGAGAACTTGACAAATTCTAGAAAATTTCTCCACATATATGTCACTGTACGCGCCCTAACCCCAGTCTGATGTTACAAATCAGGAAGTTGATCATATTTAAAGTATCATTTCCATCTAGTAGTGCACACTGATTCTACCAGTTCTATATGACCAATTCAGTTCGTCAAAAGATAATCGTCCAAGCTGAGGTGGTTCAGTAATTCTTTTTTCTCTCTTTTGTTTGATAAATCAAATAAATCATTGTATTAATATGCACCAAGGCCGAAGTTACAAGACTTTAGAAGGTTTTCCAAAATGCCATTCCATCGTCTATACATAATGGAATGCTTTCTTTACACCAAAAGTATAGATACAATAAGCTTTTGATCTTCCTTGTGATATTCGACTCCTTCTAGCATCCCCGTTTCCCTTATCCTCATATTTACCAAAAGATGTACAAGGTTGCTAACCTCCGTATTTCCTCCTCTCTCTCCCCACTCTCATCCTCGAAGATGCTATTTTCTGCATTAGTTCTAGGGAGTACACCCAAGAGATGCTTGAACAAAGAATACACCATACTCCGAAGTTCTGTGGCATAGTTGGAGTGATGGAGCAAATGATTGGTGTCTTCTCAATTCTTCTTGCACCTACAACACCGGATATAGTGATGTATCCCTCTTCCTCAGGTTATGCGCCGTGAGTATAGCATCCCAAGCAGCACTCCTTGTAAAATATATCTAGAAAATATGATATTAAGACTAATTTGTTTATGATTTCTTATATGTGTATATTATAAGCTAATATGAATATATGCCAATTATTTGTCTTGGCTGAGCATTTTGCCATGATGAGAAGTTCCAATGCAAAGGAAATTAAGCAATCTGAAGCGTCTGAACTGGTTACAAAAATCTATCAATGATTGAACTCAAATAGCATCATGCCTTTTAGAATCAAAGTCAAACATTAAACTCAAATAGCATGCTTTCTTTCAGAATCAAATTGGCAACTAGATCTTTTATATAAAGCAGATTCTCAACAAAAAAAAACTCTATTTTCCGAATATTTTTTGCAGTTTTGAACTTAGGAAATTGCCTACATGTGTAAAGATTCCCTAGAGTTTTGTAATTGGAACCCCAACCTTTGGATTCCTTTGTATACACTTTGTTACCGCTTTATCCTTTTCTTTTTGTCAAATATATATATTTCTTTGCAGAAGATCTGCAATTCCAATAAGGTATTTTATTTAATGTTATTTTGAATGGCACTAACTTCAGAGGGACCACTAACTTAAGGGCCCTTTCAAGCACATTTTGATCAATATACCTATTAATCAGGTGAAAATTTTCATATGAGATTTGGACAATTAAAAGCAAAACATGATGTCAGAATTTGGTAAAAGAGTCCTGATTAATTCTTGCAGTTAATTCCTGAAATCCAGTCCTCCCTCACATGAAATGGGTAGAAAGAACAACCTATAACTTCATTCAGAAATATAACTCTCAAGTTTGGTTTCGATTGCTAAATGGTTCAAAAAGAAAGAGAAAAAAGGATATTCCCCCAACCCGGTATGTTTTAAAAGCATTATCAGAGTTTTATATTTTTGCCGACTCAACCTTGGTGATCCATGTTCTTATAAGATGAAAAGACTAAATCTGGTAGACTGGTACCAATTATTCTGAGTAATGCTACCTGTTAAGCGAGTCCTGGAGTTGATGAACTTTTCTTTCAGTCTCTTCTAACTTCCGGCACTTCTCCTTACTTAATTCCTGAGCTTCAGCACATTTCCTTTCAGAATCATCAGCACGTTGCTTTTCTTTTTTAAATAACACCTATCAACAGGTATAAGCATGAGACATCAACCATATGTAACTGGAAAAAGATGAATGCTTTCACCTATTTTTCTCTATCTTCTCTCCTCAGTTTTAGGCCTTTAGGGTGGAGGAATGTGAAGGGAAAAAGGTGTGTGGATCACTCTATGAATTGACTGTCATACCTTTTAAGTTTTCCACTTCTGCAGTTAAAGCTTCAACTGTTTCTGCATGCCCAACTGGGACCGCTTTCTTTTCAACTGTTGAAGAGTCTCCTTCAATAGCTTTTTGAGCAACCTCATGTTCCTTGATGGGCAATGTATTTGTTTCATTCTGTTTGCTTTGCATGCCCCGCAATGAATTCTGCAATTTTGCTATTTCCTGGTCCTTTGCCTCTTCCAAGTCCATCTGAAAAGAGATTTTCCTATCTGTGATTTGTCGAATGCTTCAAATAGTTCAACTTTCTCAAAAAGTCAAAATGGAAAACTCATAGTAACCCACAAACCCTAGAATCCCAGATTGTTTGGACTTTCAAGTAATATCTTATCTACCAATGCTATCCAAATAAAATCCCCAATGTGCTATACATATGGTGCAGGGAAAAAAGAAAGATTATCTGCTTAGTACAAGTATATCACCCTTAGACGTTTCTCCAACTGCAACTGCAATTTAAGTTCTTCAACCTGTTTTTCAAGCTTAACCTTTGCCTCTTTCAGTGCGCCTGTTTCTCTTGAAGCCTGAAGACATTGAAATGTATATTATCTATCCATAGATGTTAGGGAATATTTGTAACTGTCAATAGATTAACCTATCAAATTGCATGCAACAATTCTGATGCACTCTTCTGTATTTCACGTGGAAAAGGGCAATTCCACAGCAGGAAATTTAGGGGAATCATGTTACCGCAAATGAAATCAAAATGAAACTAATGGAGAGATGCACTAAGACTAACGACTTACACCTGATTCCTTTTTATAGGCATAATTTACAATGTATACATCTGTGTTTACCTGATGTCCAAATTCACAATAATAACTATTTGAGCTTAAATATCTCTTGTTAGCGTGTGGCTTTGTATTCTCAAAGTAAGTGACATGTACATATGTACTTTCAAATGGTACAGTTCCTATACTAAAAGGATATGAATACTTTCGATCTGTTTTTGATATGAATTCATGCATTTTAACCACTTGTCTACAAGGTTTACTGACAGGAAGCTCCGTAGACACTCAACACTTTCCACTAAAAGCTTCAGAGAAGTATCTTTTTTCGATAAGATCATGGATTTAACATAAGGAATCAAGGAGATGCAAAATGTACAATGCAGTTAAAACATTGTTAGTTCTATTACAAAAGGCCTAGTCTAAAGTTAAGGAGCTAAAAAATCCAAATAGCTCTGTGTGCATCTAGCTCGGCCATCTGCCCTGCTCTGAGAAAAACCTTTGTTTTTCCAATCTGCAAAACAATATTAGCAACCCTGTCTGAAGTGTAACTTGATTCATAAATATGGGAAGTTAATTTAAATGAAAGAAGAAGAATGATCAAGCTTTAAATGATCCTTGGAACATGTACATGAAAATATTGTGGATAACTTTTCCACGCATTAAATCAAGTATATTACAGATATCAGCAGTCTCTAGTAACAGGAGGAAAGCTCTCAGTGCCTCAGATTAGCAAATTCTACTATGCAAGTATATGCAACTATCTATCAGCAAAGATATATACAATCATTGCAAGTAAAAGACAAAGTACCAATAGTCTAGAAATTGAGAGCAACTTAACCGACATGCTCTAAGTGCAAGAGAATGATTCCTTTTTGAGCAAAAAAAAAAAGGAACCTTTTATTAGAAAAATCCAAACCTGCTGCTTGAAAGATAAGACTTGTTAACTTAGGCAGGTCGTAACGTAGGTAAAAATGAAATTAGTATCATGAATTGGGCTACATTTAGAAAATGATGGTGAAGGAAATATTGGTTACTCCTACACTACAAAGAGGCAGTGGATGAAATGACACATACATACATACATATTTCTTTCGTGTGTGTAAGCATAGAAGTGAATAATTTGATAGTATTGATCTCGACATTTAAGAAATAGAAATCAGTTCACAAAGTTAGCAAGGCAAGCATCAAATAACCTGATAACCAGCAAGGCCTGTCTTTTCTAATATCTTTTCGCATGCAACTTTTTCATCAACGCTGCCCACAAACAAGTTAAAGAAAGACAGTATATCAGCTGATAATCAACAGGTCAAACTGCTAATGATCAAAAGTTTTTAAGAAACCACAAATAACCGTTTTGTCTTTTTTTGTTTTGTTTTGTGTGTGTGTGTGACTGGGTGGGTCGGGGGTTGATGAACTGGAACAAGACCAGTACTTACTGCTCTTCCAAGACCTCCGGAGCAACAAGACCAAATCGATTCAGAAACTCAGAAAATGTCTTATGCGTAGGATAGCCAGCACAACTAATTCGTATTGCCTCTAGAACACCCTTCAAACAACAAAATATAAGCACACAATTCAAAAATTAAAAAGGAATTTCTTCTTATGAAAATGTGAAATTTACTTACACCACCAACGTAGCTGCTGCATAATGTTAACATTCTCAAATATTGCAGGTTTCAAAAGACTGTAGGCTTCACACATCTGATGTAATGAGGTTCTGTAGAATTCAGGGTTTCCATCAATGATTGGAGTTGTAACTGCAACAGTAGATTGGCCATTAGATTCTCTCACCTATTTAAAGTAAGGACTTCTCTCACCTATTTAAGGTAAGGACTTGGAACTAGGCTGTTAGTTCTTTGTTAAAAATATTCTTAGATCACAAAAATCCAAGAGGAGATAACAGATAAAGTAATAGATAGAATCAAAACTTAATGGTCAAAATGGAGGAGTGGATATGATAGTCATGTGCGACAGGGTGATACCTACCACATATAAGGAAAGTTTTATATTAAGGTCATTAATTAGCAATGTTAATGAGAATGAATGTTGGACCTATGAAGTATAGCACATCCATGAGATGAGTGTCATAATTCGCAGAATTAAGACGGATTTGAAATGATCCAAGAATAGACAAGATTAGAACAGCCATATCCCCGCGATTTGATACCTGATATTCCTTAATGAGTAGATACTTAAATAGGAGAATGCAAGTGGCACACACAGGGATAAAATAATAGAATGTCGTCAGAGATGGTTTGGTCATGTCCAACATAGGCCTTCCCATGCACTTGTCGCAATTGTGATACTATGATGATTGAATGTACGAAAAGTGAACGGTAGACCTAAAATCACACAAGGGAAAGTTGCCTCAAAAGACCTACAACCTCTCAAAATTCATGAGGATTTAGCTTAGAGCATAACACAATGGGAATAAACAATTCATATATGCAATACCTATTAGTTGTGATTAGGGCTCAGTTGTCATTTTTACACTTGCACTAGGTCTTTTGTTTGTCAATAGTTTTTTTAGTTTGTTTATAGATTTGTACATCATGTAGAGATAAGTGTTGAGATTTTAGAGAACCCTAGTTTACAAATGCTGATTTGGATTAAAACTACAAACAACAACAAACAACCCAGTATAATTCCACTTAGTAGGGTCTGGGGAGGGTAGTATGTACGCAGACCTTACCCCTACCCTTGGGTAGAGAGGCTGTTTCCAAATAGACCCCCGGCATCCTTCCCTCCAAGAACTTCCCACCTTGCTCTTGGGGAGACTCGAACTCACAAACTCTCGGTTGGAAGTGGGGGTTGCTTACCATCAGAGCAACCCCTCTTGTCTACAAAGTATAATTAAACTACAAAGTATTAAGCATAAAAGGAATGAAACTGAGAGGATATATAAATTCATATAGCCGATCAAACTGAATTTCTATCGATAATTAGTATACTATTGATCACCGAAATTCATCAGAAGTATATAAGTTAGTAACTACCTTGAAACGAGAACCAATGGATGAGAACTTGGACGATTTCGATGAAGATTTAGTTGACTCCTCAGCAACAGGAGGGAAAAGGACCACAACAAATGGGCATTTAGAAGCACTTAACAAATCCTGATGTTCAGGAACAACATAGTCGTTGTTCTTATCCAAAAATTGATCAGACTGATATTGAACCTGGTGGGAAAAAAGGAAACATTTTAAGCAAGTAGTAAATAATGCCCCATATCCAACCGTAGAAGCAATTGACCAGACTTCTAAGAAAAAACAAATATCATATTACCTCTCCAGCATAATGAGCAATGGTAAAATCAGTGCGGGACAATTTTGGTTTGATAAAGCGTTTGTTGGCCTTGAATATCTGATAAAGCTTTTGTGAGAATGTTTCGTGAGTTGACTTGGGGAACATACTGGAAAAATTCATTCAAGGAAAACGTCGATTAGAAGATCCCTCTCTCCCACAGAAGCTCATATAAAGAAAATAGATGCTAAATGAGGGGACACACAGCAGTATAATGCCCATAGTAGATGAGCTATTACATATCTTACCAGGCTTCATCAAGAAGAGCAATGATACCTCCAAATTTCTGCAAACAGCAATACAAATCAATTCATGATATGCCATTTTCACATAAGTGGTTTATACTGAACAATGACTATAATGTGCAAACAGATATATTTGTATATTTGAAGCCAAAAGGTTTCGCTATAAACCAAACTGATGGAACCTTTTCAATAAGATCTAGGACATCCTGGTTGTCCACAAATTCTATATAGCTCCAATTTATCTCTTCCTTAGAGTATTCCTCCTGCATCATCTTGAACATGTGCTGAAAAAAGATGTATTTCACAGTAGTTGAGGTGTGCTTACCAAAAATGGACAGAACTGCTTCTATAGAACTTGAACTACCATACCTGGTTAAAATGTTGCTGCAGCTTCTCATTTGTATGATTAATGCAGAATTGTTCAAAACTGGGAATAAAAGATAAAAAAGTCAAATGCAAGACATCACAGTTACTACTCGTTTTGTTTGTCCACCAGTGCCTACCTATTACTTTGAAACTTTCAAAACCATAAATGTCAAGAACACCAATTAGAGATTTGGAGTTGGGATCTTGCCCGATCGAGTTATTAATTTTGTCCACCAACCTGTGAACAGTAGACATAATATTCCATTAGTTGTCAATGTAACAGATAAGAAGCACACTCATCTGGCTGTGATAGTAGAATCATATCAGTCGAATAAGCGAGAATATATTGTTTTAGCTAACCCATCTCTGCTTACTGCTGCAGCTTCAGGATCAAGACTTCTCTTGGTAACTTCTTCAGGAGTGACCATTACACGTCTCAGTAGGGCATCCCCCAATAAAGTAACATCACACCTGATAAAAAAATTGAATCAAATAAAAAATTCATGCAGGAAAGAGCAAAGGAAGAGTAGTGAAATTTGAAGGGCAAAACATACATCAGAAGTTCTGCAGTAGTTTGAAGATGAAACCTAGATTTGTCATCTTTCAGAACAGAAGAGTCAGTTTCATTGCCCTTTGCAAATTCTATATTACCAAGATGAAGAACAGAAGCCACAACGCTAAAAATTGCCTCCTGAAGAAGAAACAGAGTAGCTTATTAAAATCAGAAAGGAGAGTTGCAGGACAGAAAAAGCAATTAGGGCATTACCTGCTCTTTCTCGCTAATTCCAACGATATCCATTGCTCTCCTTATCTCAAGATAGTCATGAGCATCACTAACACCTACCGGTTCATAGCAATTTGATTGATTGAGATAGTGAAATGACTTGGGATCCCCCAACTTATACCTTTTGATCTCCTGTTATGATTAGGAAAACGTCAAAAGGTTATTGTGACAATCAAATTAACTCAGGATGATGAAAGACGTAAAAAGGAATAGCATTGCTGCAGATTACCTCCTGCGGTGCTGCACAGAGAAGGTAGAAACAATGATAGTTCCGTTCAGGGTCTGAAACTTGGCAAACTCGAGATCTTTCAAGCAGATAAGTTCTAATAGCTGCACCAGATATTCTTCAATTCTTGTCAAACTGAATCTCCACAAACTTACCGAAACGGCTGTAAACAACAGTGTCTAAGCAGCTTTCAGAAGAAAAAAGTTTCAACTGATTGTTGAAGCAATCATGAGACAATTTTTTTATTGGAAACACGCGTAGAGGCAGTATCTCACCTTGAATTGTTATTTCTAACTGTTTTGGCATTGCCAAATGCTTCAAGTACTGGATTTGACTGGAGATATAACAACCATGAGTTAAAGGAATGAGATAACCAATAGAGAAGGCTTTAAGAGAAATAGAACAACTACCTATCGGTTTGAAGCCCTGTCCTCATGATTTAGACTGTTTAGACATGAAAAGAGCCTCTTGGAAATTATTTAATTCAAATGGATGTGAAAGTCTTCAAAATACTGACAGTTTCACATACACATTGACCCCTCTACAAACTTTCAATTAAGGAAACTGTTATCAAATTCATTATATACATATATATATATAATGACTGTATTGGAAAAGAATCTGTGAAGTTTATTATAAGATAGACTGGAGTTTCTGAAACTTACATCAATTTATTAAGGTTTAATCCTATCTTAAGCTCCACTTTTTATGTGAATATGATACTTCATTTCTTTTCCATGCATTCACATCTCCAAAAAACAATCAATCAATCGACCCAAACTAGTTGGGGTTAGTCGTACAAATCCTCTATTTCTATACACTCTATTTGGAAATTTCATTCCATAACTGACGTTCACATTACTAACTCCGTCAGAACATACCATGTTTCTTTTGTGTATGGTAAGGAAAGGATAATGTTGCATATTCATATATATTCTTCTTACTTGTGATTATAGACAATGCACTCGCGCCATGCAATAAGTTGTCTATATAGCTGAAATTATGCAGAATTTAAGCATTTCTGCTGGAATTACTAATGCTCTCTTGTTTTGTATTTCCTTTCCTTCACTGAGCCGGGGGTCGATTGGAAACAGCCTCTCTGCCCTTTCGGGTAGGGGTAATGCTCGTCTACATATTACCCTCCCCAAACCCCACTTTGTGGGACTATACTGGGTAGTTGTTGTTGTTGTTGTTGTTATGCAGAATTTAAGCCTCAAAGGAAAGTACAAGTTCCTAACTACCTGCCCTTGTAATTTTAAGAAGTAAAAGAGTTTAAAACAGTAATCCGGCCATTTAGCTTACCTCCAGTACTTGCTGTTCCACAGTCCGCCTTTGAGTGCCTTTATGGCCGCCCAAATAGGCAAGATAACGCATAAGCATTTTAGTAGTTTCAGTCTTACCAGCACCACTTTCTCCACTAACCAATATAGAATTGCTTTTACCCTCATTGAACATTGCCCTAATTCATTTTCAAGATTTCAGTTACAATAGCATTATTTTTCATGAGAAAATTTATGTGGAGTTGAAGTTGTACACAGGAGTACCTGTAAGCAGCATCAGCAATAGCAAAGACATGAGGACTATGTTTACCAAGTGGTACTCCTTTATATTTTTCCATCATGTGGCCGTCATATAAATGAGGCAGTTTTTGAAATGGATTAATTGCTATAAGGATACTTCCAGTATAAGTCTGCAATAATGTCAGAGTATGATATAATAATATGAGAAAGTCATTTGTACCTGCAGTTTCAATCCTTTCTTTAACCAAATTAAACATAAAGTAAATAAAATTTTGAGCATTGGACTATAAACTTACATAGATTTCGTGGAGTTGATATCTTGTTGCCAAATTATGTAAGACTCCAGGCTCATACAAATATGAAAGTTCAGTCATGTCATCAACTCCTCCATCAGGAGCATCTTCATCCTTGGGGTAAGTTTTTGATAAATTTGCTACAACCTAGATGAAATCAAAGGAAAATATGCAACAGTAAAAACCAGGTCATTGCCAGGTTAGAGATGTGCATTGTCAATTGGGAATTGTGTCAATGTGGCTTAGCAGAAAACTAGAGGAGTTAATAGCAGAAAATTAGAACAACTGCAGTGGTCCAGTGGATCTTTCCTTTACCACTAAAATATAATAAAACAGTTAAGTCAATGTGCCAATATTTGTGGAAAGAAAGGTAAAATGAAAATACAGTTCAAGTACAGATGGAAGAAATGGATACATATGGGTATGGAAGCCGCAAAAGCCTTACAGTTGCAAACTACGGCAGGTTGCACCAAACAAGACTTTAGTCGTATATATATATATATATATATATATATAAACCAACAATCAAAGAAGACTAGTGAATTAGATCCTCTGTCGCAATATTTAAAAGACATTAATTCCATCATCAGAAGATTGTATTATTTTCAAGTCGATTTAGTTAATTTAATCAATTAGGCTATAGGATAACCAGATTTTCAATTAAATTAGAGTTGGTCACACAATTGAGTCCAGAGTACACGCTAAACTTCTATGGAAAAACAAATAAAGCAACAGTAATTTCATGAATGAATACTACTCAATGTAAAAGAGATATACCGTCCTCCCATCAGATGTCTGAACCTGAATTTCCTGTCCATTAACCTCCGATACTTGTCCACCAATCCAAGCAACTGATGGATCCTCGATCCACACATGAGAACCTACAGTTATATATACTGGAATGCCCTGCATAGATGACTAAGATTCTTTTGGACTGTAGTAATTGTTTTACATAAAGATTCGGAAGAGGCTAAGGAAATTGTTATCACATGATCTATGGATATACCTTTTTCAGAGGATACATTCAGACAAAGAATCATTAAGTGTTGTAAAATGCCTTTATTGATGCTAAAATGCTAATGGTTCAATTACTATCTTTGCATTACCAGAATGCTCCAATTTATGCTCGTACATATAAAGCAACAGGACAGCAAACTTTACAATAGCTTTGGTAAATGTTCACTTGCATCACAAACACATAAAGTCTAAAAAGCACAAGAAGAATGTAGGATGTGTAATACATCCATAAGGACAACGTGACACTAGATTTCCTGCTTTAACTTCCGGAGATGCAATTTAGCAAAACCCTGAGAACTTTCTCGCCCACACAGGAGTACCTGTAAGCAGCATCAGCAATAGCAAAGACATGAGGACTATGTTTACCAAGTGGTACTCCTTTATATTTTTCCATCATGTGGCCGTCATATAAATGAGGCAGTTTTTGAAATGGATTAATTGCTATAAGGATACTTCCAGTATAAGTCTGCAATAATGTCAGAGTATGATATAATAATATGAGAAAGTCATTTGTACCTGCAGTTTCAATCCTTTCTTTAACCAAATTAAACATAAAGTAAATAAAATTTTGAGCATTGGACTATAAACTTACATAGATTTCGTGGAGTTGATATCTTGTTGCCAAATTATGTAAGACTCCAGGCTCATACAAATATGAAAGTTCAGTCATGTCATCAACTCCTCCATCAGGAGCATCTTCATCCTTGGGGTAAGTTTTTGATAAATTTGCTACAACCTAGATGAAATCAAAGGAAAATATGCAACAGTAAAAACCAGGTCATTGCCAGGTTAGAGATGTGCATTGTCAATTGGGAATTGTGTCAATGTGGCTTAGCAGAAAACTAGAGGAGTTAATAGCAGAAAATTAGAACAACTGCAGTGGTCCAGTGGATCTTTCCTTTACCACTAAAATATAATAAAACAGTTAAGTCAATGTGCCAATATTTGTGGAAAGAAAGGTAAAATGAAAATACAGTTCAAGTACAGATGGAAGAAATGGATACATATGGGTATGGAAGCCGCAAAAGCCTTACAGTTGCAAACTACGGCAGGTTGCACCAAACAAGACTGTAGTCGTATATATATATATATATATATATATATAAACCAACAATCAAAGAAGACTAGTGAATTAGATCCTCTGTCGCAATATTTAAAAGACATTAATTCCATCATCAGAAGATTGTATTATTTTCAAGTCGATTTAGTTAATTTAATCAATTAGGCTATAGGATAACCAGATTTTCAATTAAATTAGAGTTGGTCACACAATTGAGTCCAGAGTACACGCTAAACTTCTACGGAAAAACAAATAAAGCAACAGTAATTTCATGAATGAATACTACTCAATGTAAAAGAGATATACCGTCCTCCCATCAGATGTCTGAACCTGAATTTCCTGTCCATTAACCTCCGATACTTGTCCACCAATCCAAGCAACTGATGGATCCTCGATCCACACATGAGAACCTACAGTTATATATACTGGAATGCCCTGCATAGATGACTAAGATTCTTTTGGACTGTAGTAATTGTTTTACATAAAGATTCGGAAGAGGCTAAGGAAATTGTTATCACATGATCTATGGATATACCTTTTTCAGAGGATACATTCAGACAAAGAATCATTAAGTGTTGTAAAATGCCTTTATTGATGCTAAAATGCTAATGGTTCAATTACTATCTTTGCATTACCAGAATGCTCCAATTTATGCTCGTACATATAAAGCAACAGGACAGCAAACTTTACAATAGCTTTGGTAAATGTTCACTTGCATCACAAACACATAAAGTCTAAAAAGCACAAGAAGAATGTAGGATGTGTAATACATCCATAAGGACAACGTGACACTAGATTTCCTGCTTTAACTTCCGGAGATGCAATTTAGCAAAACCCTGAGAACTTTCTCGCCCCTTACTCAACATAGCCCCCCCCCCCAAAAAAAAAAAAAAAAATCAAAGAGAACTTCACTGGTTACTCAACTTCTCACTTCTTTGCAGCAATGATATCGACCCCAAAAATGGAAGTAAAATTCAAGAACTATAAGGCTTCCAACGATGTCAAAAATCAATTTAAGTTGGTGTTGAAGCACAAAATCACAGTAGCCTGTTGCCAATCAACTACTACTACTACGCCTTAACAATATGGAGTAACAAATTATGCACTTACTCTGAACTCATATAGTCCAACTGCTTTTTCTTAGGCTTTGGACCACACTATTTCTCCAAATATTAATACACTATTAATGGATATATCTACTCGATAGAAAAGAATAAAATCTCCAATGCCGAATTAATGCAATTATTACATCTTAATGTGTCCCTATATTCTCTAGTTGTATTACTATTGCACGAAAAAGAAACAAAAACATTTTTTTCTTCCAAAAGGAACAAATGCAATTCAAGTATCGAAAGAATGACGCACCATTTATATCCAAAGAAAAAGCTCATGTACATTTAATCAATTTTTCGCCTGACATTGAGAAACCTAGCTGATCACAATTGAAAATTCCAGATATCAAAAATGGAAAATGCGCCGTCGTAACAGAGATGTAGTAAATTGATCGCCGTTGATACATAGAAGTATTGTCGGTAATTGATCAGCCGGCGTTGCAGAGAGATTTTGATTGTTGATGAATGGAATGCGATAATTTCGTGTCGAGAAAGCGTACGCTGCGAAATAGGAGTTTTCGAAATCTTCGCCGATTTTCTTGAGCTTCTTGTGGCTCTCTTCGCCCCCTCTTCTCTGTGTGCATGGCTGTCCATTCCAATCGTTCCAACGGCTTCAAAATCTTACTTTCCGTATGTATATACAAATACTATATATAATATCCTGTCCTAGTATACTCCCTATCAAATATAGTATTGTAATTTTATAATTCATTGTTAAAAGTAAAATAATTATTCTAATAATGAGTAATAATCCTAACTTCTATGCAAAGGGTAAGACATGTTGATGTGAAATAATTAGGGGTGAGTATAGTTTGGGCAAACTCAAAATTCAAATTGTTTGAATTTTTGGATCATGGATTGAATTTCATTTAGTTTTTAAATTTTTGGATATTGGATTTGGTACTTGAGATTTTTGGATATTCGAAAATCTGAATTTTTATATTTTATATTTGGTCCATTATTCATATGTCAATAGTAACAAGTTCAATATCCTAGCCACTAGACATATAATCACATATATTCAATACTAATTAATTACTAGGTTACTATCAGAATATTTTCTATTTTGAGATGATTTTACTATTGCTACTTCTTATCGACCTTACTAGTGTCTTTGTTGTATTTCTTTGATGATGATTTCATTGCTTGAATACTTTATTTGGATAATTATGGTGAAAACGAGGAACTTTTTAGGCAATTTAACATGAATACTTTATTTGGATGCTCATTATCGTAGAAAGAAGAAATATCTCAACTTATAAGCTCAAAATCGAAAATTCAAAATATTCAAATTGATTAATTCGAGTCCAAAATTAAAAATTCGACCCAGTCCCATTTATTTGGATTGGATTGTCACTTCTTCAATTAAAAAACCAAAATCCAAATTGAAATTTTCATATCTAATCCGAATTACTTGAGCGTCCACCCCTAAAAATAATTGAGCTTCTTATTGATTGCAAAGAGCATTTGTTTGTGTTTATACGTTGAATGAGCTAGCTTTCTCGTCTAATAGACTAATCTTTTGAGTTAGACTCTATATTTGATCAACTCTAAACTCATAGCGATGACCTGAATAACTACAGATTGTCAGTTGTGATTAAACGAGTGAAGTTAATTAGAGTGGTGACATCGAGACATACATCTACTCAAACTTGAAATGACTTGTTGACCTAAAAAAGAGACATGAGAACCAAAATATGGTTCTTTTGGACTCAAAGAATCAAAATGTGTGGAAAAAAATTGGTGATTAATATATATATAGCGCCTTAGCAAAAGGCGACATACCTAAACGGTTGTTTGCGCAGTTAAGTATGGCGCCTTTAGCTAAGGCGCTATATATATAAAGCCTTAACCTACCGCGCTATATATATTATGTGGACCCACAAATAATTCTTCTAGTCTTTCCCTTAAGCTAATTCAACTGACATAACAATAATTCAATTGGGTATAGCGCCTTAAGCTAAGGTGTTATACCTCAAATATATCCATAGACTAGTTTTTGCCTTATTGAAAGAGGTTAAAGATTTTGTAGAATCCATCCATAAACATTTTCAAGTCTTCTGAAATATTTCTTCATTTAGTTATTTTGCATTTTGTCGTAATGTCAAAAGAGCGAAGAATTAGGTTTTCATTATATTGGGGGGAGGGGAGGGGTAAGATTGTGGTGTCGAATAACTTAGTAAGCTATAGTTTATCTCAATAGTATCATGTTAAGTTGCCACTTATAATAGTGTACGATACATTGGTATCGTTGTTATGTGAAAAATTGAGTGTGAGCAAACGTCCGGTGAATATTAAAGTAACCGGAAAATATATGTATTATGTGACTCCGCAAGGGGTTGCTTGTTATGCTGCGTTTAACATCGAAGATGATGAAACTTTGAGAGATTTTTTGAGGACTTCGGATGAATACCAGGAATTTCTCGTGATAAAACTGTTGAAAATGTACGTCAAGACGGAAGGCGGTCGCAATAATGAGGTTGCATAAAGTAGGGATATCCCTCAATCATCGGATGGTTATTTTGGATCAGTTTTAGAACATGATCCACAATACGAGTATTAAACTTCAAATTTTCTTTGTGTTAAGATGTATATTTTTATGTATTGAACTTGTATTAACAGTCCATAGGGGATACCGGCCATATATGAATTTGAAAAATTATGAACTAATGCCCACTTGGAATATGTCTAGTTTTGGTGTGTTGGATCATGATGGTCCATGAGAGTCATCATCAACAGGATAATGACCATTATGGGATATCAACATATTATGGTTTGAAGGTGAATATACAAAGCTATATGTAATATTTGGATCAACTTGAGTAACTTATTATTTTATTGGTTGTACAGTGAAAATGAGCAACTTGAAGGTCATGTCCATACTCAATTGCCCGAAGATGACATATTTAATCGAGATATGGTAAATGCACAAAGTTAAGAAGAGAATAGTGATTATGATAATTATACCAATTAGTCTAGAAATGACATACCCTCCCCTGATGAATGTGATGAGGAGGAGGAAGAGAATGTTGAACCTGATTTGACGAGGGAGCTAGCATGATCCACCTCCTGTTATACCAAGAGTATACGAGTTACACGTGTTGTTTCATTCAATGGAGATTCCCTAGCTTGATCATTTGCCAAGTATGCCGGATGCGGATACCATCACAAGGAATATTGACGAAATCCGTACAACAATGTAGGATAAATCTAGAGCAACAATGCTATCAAAGGGCATACTTTTTTCTGATAAAGCACGCCCAAGTAGGGCGGTGCGAATGTACGATTTAAAAGAGAGTCGTGAGATAATGACATCTGAGTAATCTTTGGATGTATACAAGATTATTTGTCGTAGATGGTTTACTGGTTGTAATGTGATGCTGCGCGCGAGTAAGAAGAAAAGAAATATGTGGGTTGTAGATAAATAGATTGGCACCCACAATTGTAAAATTGAAATATTTAGTGGGAATCACTTTAACTTAGATGTTGACTTGATTTCTCTTGTCTTGATTCCATTCTACACATTGAAGTGTTCATAAAGTACAAGATAAAAAAGTGTATAACATCTGTCCACCAGGAATATGGCTGTACTATTACCAAAAGAAAGGCATTTCTCAAGCGCAAACGTGCGTTTGAAATTATTTATGGTAATTGGGATAAGTCATTTGCTTCTCTACCTAGGTACATGGTCGCATTGCAATACTTTAACCCCGGGGCTGTTATTGAATGCAAGCTTGAACGGAATCCGGGAATACCAGAACATATCAGATATGTGTTCTGGGCATTTAAACTAGCAATTGATGATTTTGTGCATTGCTGACCGGTAATATCTATATACGACACTTATGTTTATGAAAAGTATGATCTTAAGGTATTGATCATCGTTGCAATAGATGCTAATGAAAGTATATTTCCCCTAGCTTATGCTTTTTGTGGTAATAAAAGTCAAGAGACGTGAATGTTATTTTTGAACCGCTTGAAGAAGAAAGTTGTCAAATAACATTCGGGTATTTGTCTAATATTTGATCGACAATGGAGGTATTTTAAGTTTTGTACAAAATTTTCCTGCATGGTAGGAACCATATGCATACCACCGTTTCTTTGTGAGGCACCTCGATTTAAGGGTTTTGGAAAGTTAAAGATTTGGTGATTTGGAGCCGAAACGAGCAACTCACTACGAGATAACGACTTAGTTAGGATGTGGGACCGAGGATCTATAATTATTTATGGGGCGGGTGGGCCCCACTTGAGCTTTTTTTAGTTGACAATTGGGGGGGGGGGGAAGGTGGGGGGAGGGGGAGGGGAGTTTGGTGGGGAAGGGAATGGGACGGATTTTTATGCGGGTATAACACATTTTATTAAGACGCTATACTATAGTGTCTTAATAAAAGGCGCTATACTTTCCCTCTCTTTTCAAATTCAATTATAGCACCCTTTAAAAGGGCGCTATACTTAACCGGGCAAACAACCGTTAAAGTATAGCGCCCTTTAAAAGGGCGTTATATATAAAATGGTCACCAATTATTATTTTCATATATTATGGTTCTGTAAATCTATAAAACTTACACTTTGATTCCGGATTCCTAAAAATAGAAGGCTAACCTACTACATTAACAATGTGCCTACGCTTTTTTTCAGCTCTTCCAATTTGAGCAGAAGTGTTGGGACAAAGTACGATGAACAATACATAATTGCTTTTAAGAAGGGTCGAAGTCAAGGTTGTCGTATTCTTTGCCACCATTGGATGGAAAGAAAAAAAATTAATGTACCATAAACATTCTTATATCATGGCATAAAATTCCAATTTGACATAAACCTCAGATGTTTTTGCAATAAATAATCCTTTTTTTTTTGTATAGTCACAAGGAATAAAACATACAATATCCAAGCTAGAGATGCTTGAAATACATAATAGATTAAAAAAAATTGAGCAATTGCATTACAATTATTTGTTTGTTTACGCAAATGGCAAGCATTACACTTGTTGTTGCCAAAAGAGGAAGAACTGTTGGAATATACTACAAACTATGCATATTATTAGAGTATTCTTTATGAACAATTATTTATTTACTTGTTTAAATTCAATAAAGTTTTATTTTAAATAGATCATGTGTTGGTTTGTGCGTCCATTGCTTACATAGTAAATGATTTAGTGTATAGAGTTTAGCTTATACACGGAAGATTAAATCATCGATTCTTGTAAGACATAAAAGTTAATGTTCACAATCTAATGATGGAATTGGATAAATCATCGGAATGATTGTAGCACAAGATTAAATATAATTTATCTTGATTATGAGAATGGTTTAATTCCAACTTCTTATGCTAGTACATTTTGTACGTATTGAACGGATCAAGTAGAGATGGGTATTTTATAGTGACTTTATAAAATAATTTCCCTAGTCTATTTAATGTACTTATACTCTTAATCCTGATATAATTATTATTAGCTGTGTATGTCACTTATTATTTTGATTTATTAAAAGGCGAGATTCTTTCGCGAGTCAATAAGCATCGTAAATTGGATAACAATGATATACATTGGCGAAGTAATAATTAGTTGATGGAATCCATGCCTCGGTTTTGAGATTGATGATACTCCTTTATGAAAGCTTATAAGTTTTCATGTGTAAACCCGGCCGGTGGACTTTGTATCCGGCACATGAAATAAGTTAAGTGTAAGTCTAAAGGAAGTAATTGATAAATTAAATAGTCGGTAATTTAATTTGATTGATTAATATCTGAATCTTAACATGGGGAATTAAATAAGGTTTTGTGGAAGAATTTCGAAATTGAACTAAGGAGTGCAATTATGAATTTTTAGTGGAATAATTCTTAATTTATTATGATGGAAATTAATTTCAGAATTTCGAAATTAATATCATAATAGGAAGCCTGTTAATTAAATTTTGTGGTCTCTACTGTGCCTAAATAATAGGAAATAGTGGAAACTGTTACCTAGTAGTGGGAAAGAAAACGTGAAAACCGTCCCTTAGTGGAAGAAGGAAACCTAACAGGTTTTGAAAACGGTTTTGACCTAAAAAACGCAGCTATATATATACATATAGGGGCTAGACGTTTTTGACACAATTCTGACTGCGGTTTCTACTAGAATTTTGCCCACCCAAAATTCTCTATTTTCGATTATTGTTTGGGTAACACAGTAGAAGACTGTGGAAAGTTGCTGGTGCATTTTCAACTGAGGAACTGAAGAACAACATAGATTTGTTGTGTTTACGCTTCAAGAGGTATTCCTAAAATCTCCATACGTGCTAATTGTTTAAATTACATGTGAATACGATTCTGTTATAGCTGTGGTATATATTCCATCAAGAACGACTAGTCAAAGCATTAGCTAACAGGAGTATTCTAATTTTATAATGCATTTTTAAAAGTAAAGTTGATTTTAAATAACATTTCCAATAATGAGAAGTAATCATATTTCAAATTTGCTCATAAAGTAATTGAGTTACTCATTCGTCGCAAAGCACATTAGAAATAAATTAGGAATATTATCACTTTTAGCCCGTGCAAAAAATTATTTATATTTGATAGTCAAAAAAAATAAAAAAAAAAAAAAAAAAAATATATATATATATATATATATATATATATATATATATATATATATATATATATATATATATATATATATATATATATATATATATATATATAAGAGCGGCTATATATTATTATTTTTCCAATAAATTTATAGGTTGAATGGGCTTTAATTAGTAGGCGATTTTTTATTTAGACTCATATTTTGATCAACTCTCGTGGCTGCTATGTATGAAAAAAATACAAGGAAGTCAAGTTTACCTTTTGATGAATACTCCTAATATATATGTTGTTTGAAAAAAGAATTCCAACTACCAAACACAAAAAATGAGTTATTTTTCGAACAATATTTTTTTGGTCCTAACGTTGGTCCATTGAATTTCCCTATGTTGTATGTTATAACTTATATGACCCATTCAATAATTTCTAAAGTCTCGTCGTTAAACCCTGCCGTCAACAGTCAAAGTTCCTTCCAATGACGCAAATTACAGCTCGTCAAAAAAGAAACAACGTACTCAGTTTCATGCATATAAATAGACCTCTATTTTTGCATTCAATATCATAATTTATAAAAATCATTTCTTGATTCAAAATTATCTTCTTCCACTAATTAACCATCAACATGAAACCCCAAAGCAGTTCTATCTTCTTAACTACTACCATAATTTTGCTATTAATTAGCACCACACCAAATGCACAAGCCACTAGGGTTCTCTTAGAAAAAAGAGTTAGAGGGATAAATAACAAAAATCTTTTGTTATCATCTCTGTATAATCCCGTTCACACTCCCAAGCCAAACCCCGGCACCGGAAGTAGCGGCACCGCCAGTCGAGCGGTGGTAATGGAGAAGAACTTTGCCGGTCGTAGTAGGGTTGCTCGTTCATATTCTCCTCCCACTCAGGCAGAATATTGAACTAGACGAGTTTAAATGGAGTAACAAATAAATAGTAAATTTCACATAGTCGAGCCCAATTGAGGCGGTAGCAGTTTTTCTTTTTTCAAACTATCCAACTAGAAGCCCTGTCAATAATACAAGATCATTCATTCTTTATTTCATTATTTTATTGTTTTACATGTAATCCCTTATCTTGCTTCACGATAGAAGCAAATCCAAATAATGAAAAGAATACTACATTTGAATTATATTACGTATTTCTTTTATATAGATTTTACTATAGTAGGTTACTTCCTTGTCCCAGTTTTAAATAAAGAGAAAGGCAAAATATTATTAGAAAAAGGATTCGGCCTTGGCGAAGGGGAAGGGAGAAGAAAAACAAAAAATAAATAAATATAAAGACAGTGAAAATGAGGAAGCTATTATTTTGAACAAAATATGAGATGATTATGGAAAATAATTAGACATTTTTTCCTCCATCGAGCTCCTACTCTCTCCCACATTATTTGACTATGCTAGAGAGCATTATGAAAGTTATTTTCGTTCCTCAGCAATAGAATAGTCTTTCCCAAGTATATTTTCTCTTCTTTAACAATTATAGTTACTGGTATGTTTTAACTAATGCTATATTAACTTTTACCAATTCAATAAAATCTTAGAGAAAATTCTCTCTTACTTATTGCGTTTTGCTTTTATATGTATAAGGTCAAAAAAGAGGTATATAATTTGAAATAATTTTTTTGTTTAAATCTTTGTGTAAATGATAATTACTACGGAGGGAGTGAAACTAGTTGTTTTAAATGCTTCGCGAACATTTGCATGCAAGCTCAAGAGGTCGCTTAATTTTTGAAGTAATAATTTAAGCATAGAGTTTTTCAATGAGATTTATAGCTTGTTTTGTCAAGCTTCTAAAATTAGCTTATTTTGTAAAGTAATTTTAATAAGAAACAATTTGTATTTAGTTAATTTATTTAAAAAATATTTTAAGCAATAATTATTAGTTGATCAAGCATTTATAAAGTATTTTTCTAATTGTATCTTTTCAAAAGCGTTTTTCGAAAAAAAATATAGAAACCCATTTTTTCTGCTTCTGAAAAATAGTTTATGCTTCTATCCAAAAATACTTTTTACCTTTTAAAGCTCGGTCAAATACCTTAACTTTAAGAAAACATTATTTTTGACAAAAAATAAATACTTTTGGCCACAATCAAAATGGTATTAGGTAAAATATACAAGTTGCAAAGAAAAAGCTAATTAAGCTTGCAACTCTATTTATAAGTTGCAAATTAGTCATGCTCAGGCCAATGCTAAAATGTTTGTTTCATATTTCTCTACTTTAATTTCTCTTATATATATATATATATATATATATATATATATATATATATATATATACCAAGTTGCATGTGATTTGCCACTACCGTTGTTTGATCAGATCCATAGCGCAAACTAAAATTTACTTTCTCATGTCATAAAAAAGTAATTACACATGTAACTTTTGTAATAATCCTGGATTAGTGACATGCAAAACATGAGTAAACGACCCGTTATATATCAGATAATCGTACTAGTGTAAAAACAATTACAATTTCATGTCATTCAAAAGTCAATAACAATAAATTTTATAGTAAGCAAATTAGTTAGGTAACCGTCAACCATATACAAATAAGTAAAACTACATTCATAATCTAATTTGTACAGACCAACATAATTTTTTAAGAAAATTAAACAAGTAGATGTTTTTCCCCCGAATCCACCGAAGGAATTTAAAGGCAGACCGAGGATTTGAATGTGGCAAGGACACATGAGTGAACTGTTCACTGCCCCTATCAGATTTTTGATCATAAGGGTTCAGAGTAAAATATATGAATGCTTTCAATATGTGTACATTTATATATTCAAATTTTTGTCAAAATTAACGGGGTTCAGTGACCCTTTAATTTTCTACGAGCATAGGTCTGTCTCTGGTGAAACTACATTGATTTTATTGTTGTTATTAGTGTCGCTTATTTTTATAAAGCAACATAATAGAAAAAGTAAACAATTAGGAGCCCGTTTGAACATAAAAAAATTCACTTTTTTAAAATTTTATTTTATTTTATTTTGAAATGAGTGTTTGTTTATCTGTATAACTTCTAATTCTCACTTAAAAGATGATTTTTAATTTGGAAATTTTTGAAAACTCCAAAAAACTATTTTTTAAGATTTTCACTTAAAAGACTTAAAAAAACAACCAAAAATTATATTCCTATGCAAATACAACTATAATTTTCAAATATCATTTTCACTTAAAAGTTTCTTTCATTTTTTTTTGTTGAAATTTTACAATTCTTATGTCCAAAAGCCCAATAATTAATTTTTTTCCCCCAAACCCCATTTATAGGATTTCGAGATAGAACCAAGATTAAAGATGGCGGGGGCCATGAGCAAACTGTTAAACCAATATCACATCAAACTTTTGATTTTAAAGATTCCAAGTAAAATATATTTGTTATGAAATAATATAAAAGACAAGAACAATAATGCAAGAACAAGAGCAATAGAGAGAAGAGTAGAGAGAGTTCTTCTTATTGATACTTAGAGAATGTTAGGGATGGTTTACAATGGTAGAAGACCCCTTTATTTATAGGGAGGGGGATGATTTATCTACCAAGAATAGAACTCTAGAATCTCTCTAATTATAGACATTCACCTTAAATAGGAGATTTCATAACACTCCCCCTTGAATGTCTATTCAACAATGTGCCTCGTTAAAACCTTAAAACCAAAACCCAATGGGAAAAATTAAAGAAAGGAAAAAGAGTACACATGTTTGAATATGCGCCTATTGGTTGCCTCGTTAAAAACCTCGCAAGGAAAACCCAGTGGGACAAAACCTTGTAAGGGAAAAAGAGTGCAACGCGCATTAACTCCCCCTAATGAGTACATCGATTTATATCCTTGAGCATTTGCATTCCAATCTTGTGCATCATCTTCAAAACGATCTTTGGTAGACGTTTGACAAATCAACCATATTGACTTGAATAAATATTCCGCACCTTGAAATCATCATTCTTGATAGATATGAACATCTTCATATAATGTCGTGGAATAACTCTTCAATATCTCCATAGATGCATTCTCAATGCCATCATGCTTATAGTTATAGCAAGATGTGGTACTAACGATGTGGTACTTCAGGACCAAGAATTGAATACGCTTCAAGCAACTTAAATCTTTCAAGTTAAGTCATATAAGCCATATAATAGACTTTAGATGCATATCAAGTTTTCCATGTCATGCTAGACAAATAAAATATTGAAAACTGATTATACATACCTTTGACTTTATATTTTCAAGCATTTGAACTATAGGTTCAAAACTACATGTCTTTCATATGGAATCAATTCTTCTTGAATTGTATCTCTTCCATTTAGTTACTTTCTTTGGGTCAGCAAATGCGTATAGCATGCTTTGCAATATGTTGCAATTGAATTATCCCTTTTATGAACTTCAGGTTCATATCATGATATTCGGGGATATACATATACAAATGATAATTCATCCCATGTAACCTTTTCTCAAGTGTTTATCATGTCTCCCCCTCATGTTAGAAAAGCTAACTTGTTTCCTCAACTTTGGGAAATCATCTTTGTGCATTATCATGTCAATATACACGGCACATTAATAATAAGATGAAATTATTTGGTTCCTGACCCTGAACCACTTGTGAGCGGAGAATATAATATACTCTCGTATACAACGTATATCAAACTGATATATATAACTTTGTTCTCATAAGAAACAGTTTAGCTATTAAGTGGAAGCACTCAATAATTATCTTGCTAAACCAACTTTGATATAAACCAACTTATCAAGATGAACTATCTTGAGTAGAGAATCTGGAAATTATGCTCGAAGTTAGATTACTGAGCAATTTACCTCGCAAGCACCGGCCAGGCTGCGGGTTGATAACAATTGCGCATGTAACCATTTCATAGATGCATCATATGTGGTATACATGGCAGGTGAATGGGCCCATATTCACCTTTGATATTTCCAGAATTTATGGGCTTCAACCCGAACTCTTTAGTTGGTCAGTTCATTAATGAGAACAAGTGATACAAGAGAATTCGTAAAGAACTTTCTAGTTCTTTAATATTCACCTATGTGAATTTGCACATCATACTTAAAATGAGATGGTTAACACGAACGCCAACTGAATAAATTATCAATATTGGTAAACTTCAAATTTACACCATGACATGTGCACTTATCAATAAACTTCAGGTTTATTATGACATGGGTTTTATACCAATAGATATCCACTTTATTGTGGCATTCTTTCGTTTGTGTAGTACAAACTGGAGAACAAAGCGGGTAGCTTTTCATATGCAAATTACCCCGCTACAAGTTGTAGTAATAGGAGATATCAAAGCCTTCCTTTATTTATATTCTCAATATAATCAATCGCTTTCGCGTGTACTTTGGAAACCGAATAAGTTTCTTTGAGACTTACTACAGCACAATACTCAATTGTGTTTCTCCAACATAGTAATAATTGGCTCTTCTAGAGCTCTCAATTAATTTTGTACTACCACAGATTCATCAACATCCATGTGGTGAATATCTTTCTTAAAGAGAAAGTTATACCATTATGGTCATGTCAAACTTATATGCAAGATATGTTTCTTGCATTATCGTTGTCCTTTAATAGTCATATTTCCAAAATACTTTGGCGTACAATAGGTACGTGACCAACGATCATTCATGCCATATATCATCTCAAACCTCCTTCTAGGGGTGAGTGTGGTATATTTAATACCAATTTCATGTTCATATTCTTCCAATAATGAATATGTATTCGTGAATCAGATGTTGTCACATTCACTTCGGGGATATGTGATTTTGTTATCCTTTTCAAATCTATAAATGCGTCAGGCATTTGATTTGCTATTCTTTGCAGATGGATAATCTTTTGTGCCTCTTTCACAAATAGAGGTATGTGGATCAAGATGAGATAATGATGCATTTTTCCACAAAATATCCCGTTTGGTTTCACCAACTTCTCCCCCTAATTTTGGGAAAAGTGTCTCATCAAATTGACAGTCTGCAAATCGTGCAGTGAACAAATCTCCTGTCAATGTTTCGAGGTAGCGAATAATGGAGGGCGATTCAACCTCAACATATATTCCTAACCTTCTTTGCAGACCCATTTTGGTGCGGGATGGCGGTGCTACAGGCACATATACTGCGCATCCAAAGATTCTTAAATGGGATATATTGGGTTCATGACCCAAAACCAATTGCAACGGGGAATATTTGTGTCAATTCGTCAGTCTGAGACGAACTAGCATTGCTGTATGCAAAATGGCGTGTCCCCAAACCGAAGTGGGCAGCCGACGAACTAGTATTGCTGCATGCAAAATGGCGTGAACCCAAACCGAAATGGGCAGCCTCGTTTTCATGAAGAATTCAAGATTATTCTCATCTATTGTCTCAATATGATATCCATTTTGAATGATATCTTTAAAACTCAACAAGTTCCTTTTAGACTTGGAGGAGAACATTGCGATTGATATCATTAAAACTCAACAAGTTCTTCTTAGACTTGGAGGAGAATATTGCATTCTCTAAGATAAACGTCGTGCCTTTGGGCAGAGTTACAGTTGCTCTTCCGGAGCCTTCAATCAATTTACTTCCCATGGTTTGACATATAAAAGAAAATATACGAACATGAGAATAAACAACTTCAATCCGTTTGTGTCACATTTAAATAATATTTTCAAAATCTGCTGCTAACAGTTAACTAACAAAATCAGATATGTTATCCATAATCGATTACTATGCAGCTTGAAAATTTTCAGTTTAAGCATTTTCATAAAACAATCGATTGTTAAACACACACAATCGATTGTTGAGTATTGACAATCGATTGTTAAACATAGACAATCGATTGTTGACAATTTTTGAAAATTTCCAGATCACACTGTTTTAAGACAATCGATTGTTTAAACATAGACAATCGATTGTTGGCTATTTTGAAAAATTCCAGACCTCACTGTATAAAGACAATCGATTGTTAGACATAGACAACCGATTGTTGGTTATTTTTGAAAAATTCCAGATCACACTGTTTAACGACAATCGATTGTTAGACATAGACAATCGATTGTGGATGATTTTTGAAAAATTCCAGATTACACTGTCTAACGACAATCGATTGTTAGACATAGACAATCGATTGTGGATGATTTTTGAAAAATTCCAGATTACACTGTTTTAAAGACAATCGATTGTTAATCATAGACAATCGATTGTTGATTGTTTTTGTAAAATTCCAGATCACACTGTTTTAAAGACAATCGATTGTTGGTCATTGACAATCGATTGTTTTGCAGTTTTTATGCGAAATATGAGATAACCGACTAGTTTTTCAGGTTAGTCGATTACCTCTACTGGAAAGTAAAAATATTATTGATATTTGAGCATATTGATACATTCTAAAGAACTAATACTAACTTTATATCATGAACTAACTAATACGAGCTAATACTAATGGCTATTAGTTTATTCATTCACTAATACAAACAAGTAAAATAAAATCAAGTAGCTCCATCTTCTTTCATCACGGATCCATCACCGATTAGGTGGTCTATCTTCCCCTCGGGTTGCTCAAAGAAGTCTGCCACATCCAAGTGGGTGATGTCAAAGTTGTCGTCAGAGACAAAATTCGTTTCAGGGCGTTTACTCTTTCGAGATGCTTGATAAAGGTCAACCAAAAGTCATGGTATACGGCAAGCCTTTGACCAGTGCCCGTTTTCACCGCAACGATAATATATAGTTTATAAACTATTTGCTTTTGGGTTCTTATCGTATCGTGCTTGTGGCAGAGTGACCAACTTCAGGTTGTCATATCTCTTCTTTAAGCCATTCCACAAGATAGGTGGATCTTTGACGGTGAGATATTCAATCTTCAAACCTTCATCAAGGTGATGGCGCAAGAAAATCAAGGCCTTAGCATAGTTTTGGGTGGATGCATTTATTTCTGTCTTTAATGGCGTCTCCAAGACCCATAGCATCCAAAATGGATTTAAGTATCCAACACCCATATCATATAGTTCTTGCCCGAAATTTCAAGGGCAACGAACTTTCTTTTCATAATGTCAGACATAAACAAATTTACATCAAGAGCGTGTTCATACTTACGGGCTCTATTACAATTATCACATTCACTTCAGGGAATGGATCATAATCATGTGCTTTACACAATCTCATGTCAAATATTACTTTCATTAAGTGAAAGATTATTTTGAGAATCTTTATTATTCTCATTATCACAATAATGACGATTATAACTTCGTCTATTGCCATGTCCACATCCATTGATACCTTTACGGTAATTAGTCTTCTTTCAGACTTATCGATAACATACTGCTACCACATTCTCTAAAGGGAATGGAGCAAATTCAATTGGACGGAATTCTTTGCCACGTCCACATTCATTAATACCTTCATGGTAATATTTTAGTCTTCTTTCAGACTTATCATATACTGCTTCCACATTCTCTAAAGGGAATGGAGCAAACTCAATGAGACGGATTTTCAATTATTTGCCCACAATCATACATGAATTTAATCATGGCAGGACATAGAGATTTTACCACTTCATGTGGTTATAATTTCTTACAAACTCCATTAGAGTTATAATCAAACTTTGTTGTCTATGCTTTGTATATAAAATCAAATTATAGAATTTCAAGAATTTGAAAGGGAAAAGTAAATTACTTACCTTTAAGGTATACCAAAAAATGTTGTGATATCAAATATACCTCTTGTGTAAATTCCTTCCTTTCTCTCACGTTTTCCTTTTCCTTTTTGTCCGTATAGATATTTGCCTCTTCGAAAGATGAAAACTTTGGCATAGCAATTTGTGGATAGTTTCAGGACACATAAATGAACGGCGAGAATACCATTGCAATCAGCATCACATCAATGGCAGCTGATAATTTCCTTCTCTTTTGGTCAACTAAACCGAACCATGAAGAGAATATATTTCGTGATGGTTAGAGACTCGTGCTGATAACGTGTCATGAAATAATATAAAAGACAAGAACAATAATGCAAGAACAAGAGCAATAGAGAGAAGAGTAGAGAGAGTTCTTCTTATTGATACTTAGAGAATGTTAGGGATGGTTTACAATGGTAGAAGACCCCTTTATTTATAGGGAGGGGGATGATTTATCTACCAAGAATAGAACTCTAGAATCTCTCTAACTATAGACATTCACCTTAAATAGGAGATTTCATAACAATATTAGCGTTTTCAATATATTTGTGGTTGTCTGATTTTAAAGATTCCAAGTAAAATTATTGTTGTGGTTGTCTGATGTTTCGTCACATATGACCAGTTCAGGTTTTCATTCTCTCTTTTTTTTTTTCAAATCTGACCAGTTCAGTTCAATTTCTCAATTTCCTTTTTAGCCTAGCGGTCAATGGTCAAAGCCCTCCCATGAAACTAGCGTTTCGCGAAATAATCAAAATCTTAACACACGTTATGTTATGTAAACTATATAAATACAATAAATCAGCTTCTTATAATCATCTTCATAACAAAACTCATCAAAATCTAATTCTTTCATTCCCAGCTTGGACAAAAATATCAACATTATGAGAACTCAAAGTAACAATTTTTCAGCTCCTGCTCGTAACATAACAATATTATTACTACTTTTTTTTCACAATTTGTAGTCAAACAAGTGAAGTAGTTGCAGGAAGAGTTCTTAGATATGACGAACATCTTTTATTACCATCTTTGCAAAAATGGCCACCAGTTCGTTCGTAAAGAAGTTGTTCGTTCTCCTCCTCTTCCTCCAACTTCAAATGATGAATATTCACAGCTACAGTTAGCTAATAATTAGCTGCCTATTGAAGATAATTAGCCCCCATTAAACACCATTAACAACAGGACCTAATCACAGTTGACGATGTTGTAAACTAATTTTAGGATATTCAGTTCATTTACTTTATTCTTATATGGTTTTGATCATTTCATTTTTCATTAAACGAGATGTTCATACATGCACAAGGCAGTAGCTACTGGAAGTAACAATGTAATGGCTGAAAAATACAATTTGACACCAACAAATATTCTACATGCTCATGTTCACATGATATGGACAGATTGAGAGATCTTGATAATCCAAGAAGCGAAAAAGGAGCTATAGTATCTCGGACACAATCCTATGAATGCACTTGTTTTGGATATTAGACAAGGTTTCTACGAACAACGGGACGAGGAAGAACTGCTAGATGCAGCCTTTGCTGCTAGCTATAGGGTATGAATAAGTATGATATCTTTTACCGACACACTTAAGAAGTGGTTCAAACACAAGTAAGAAGAAGAGGGTTGCGACGCAAAAGGTGGCTGCCCCTACAACCTCCATAACAAGTCCGATCGATCCAAGAAGAAATGATGATGTTTGAAGATATTTTGAAGAGGGTTGATGAAGAAGACAAGGTTCTACAAGTTAAGAGTTTACAAAGCTAGAGAATAAAGGGCAAGACACTTATTCCTACACAATTTTATTTTACCATTTTATTAGCATCACCATATGTAATATCATCATAGAGTGTGTTATAAATTCTATGATGGTCATACAATATTTAGTTCCTTCAAATTCTTATTTTTTACATGCTTGCTAGTAGATGAGATTGTTCATGCCTCAATAGGAATTGAAAGTTAAGGCCTAGCTCAATATGTATTTGTTACTTATCCTATTCCTTTGGGAAGTATCCAACGGCTATGAGATCATTCGCCCCGTGAAACTAAAAAATGGTTCATATTCATATTTAAACCAAATCATATTAATTTACCATGATCAACTGATTTATTAATATGTGAGTCTATTAATTAACTCTGGTTAGCCAATAATAACTTTGAAAACACGTATGATGTATTCATTTGATATGGGGTAAACACACAGTGTGGATAGATTTGGCGCCGACGCTTTATCTTCTTAGTATCCACTCTCTATTTAGAATTTGCAATAGTAGTTACATCGTGTTAGAGTATGTAATAAAGTCCCACGTAAAAAGTAAAAAAGAAAAGATTGTACTAATAAAATATTGAAAAGTCGTAATGGTGTGGGAGACCTTTTGGAAATACCTTTGGCATAATGCTGACAATATGACCTAATTTAAAGAGTATTTTTGGACTGTTTCAGAGACCGGGTAGATTAACTCAGAGACTTGAAATTTTGGAGTGGAAATGAGAGTGTATCACCATGGACTTCGTAGTTTGACACTATTCGGGTAATTGTGCATCGGTTGACCAAGTCCACATATTTTATTCCAGTTGGTACTACTTATTATTCGGAGAGGTTAGCAGAGATCTATATCCGTAAAGTTATTCGCGTTCATGGTGTGCCAGTGTCCATCATTTCAAATAGGGGCACACAGTTTACATCATGGTTTTGGAGAGCAATGCAGCAAGGGTTAGGCACACAGGTTCAGTTGAGTAGAATATTTCATCCTCATATGGATGGACAGTTCAAGTGCACTATTCATATTTTGGAAAATATGTTATGCGCTTGTGTTATAGATTTTACGGGATCTTGGGATCAATTTATGTCACTTCCAGAGTTTGCATACATTAATAGTTATCAATCGAGCATTTAGATGGATCCGTATGAGGCTGTGTATGGGAGACGATGACATTATCCAGTAGGTTGGTTTGAGCCGGGTGAGTTTAGACTATTAGGTACTGACTTAGTTCAGGATGCTTTGGAAAAAAAGAAACTAATCCAAGATCGAATTCACACGACGCAATCTAGACAGAAGAGTTATGCGGACATGAAGGTTTGTGATGTTGCTTACATGGTAGGGGAGAAGGTACTACTCAGAATTTCGCCTACGAATGGTGTGATGAGATTTGGGAAAAAAGGAAAGTTGAGCCCTTGATATTGAGACTTTTTAGGTACTTGAGAGGATCGAGGAGGTGGCTTATAAACTTGTATTGCTGCTTAGTTTATCAACTGTTCATCTAGTGTTTCATGTATTCATGCTCTTGAAGCATGTTGTAGATCCGTCTTGTGTTTTGGACTTCAGCACAACTCAGTTGAATGATAATTTGACTTATGATATGGAATGAGTAGCTAATTTAGATCAGCATGTTCAAAAGTTGAGGTCAAAAAATATAGCCTCAGTGAAAGTGTAGTGGAGAGGTATGCCAGTTGGAGATGCTACCTGGGAGACTGGGCGGGAGATATGGACACATATTTGAGACTCCAGGTATAATTCTATACTCGTTTGAAGACGAACATTTGTTTTAAGAAGGGGAGAATGTAATGACCGGACTGGTCGTTTTAAGTATTACAATCTCGTTTCCCTATTTACTGCTTATAATTATAATTATAATTATAGTTATGTGACATGTCAGGGAGGTTTCAGAATGAATTAGGACGCTTAGTCCAACATTTAAAGCTTAAGCAAAATAATTGAACGGATCAAAATATTTTGAAATGGAATTTTTATGTTTCCAATAGCTCTATATGATAATTTTGAATTTAGGAGTGCGTCCAGATATTTATTTGAGGTCCGTAGTTAAATTTGGCTTGAAATAGTAAAAATAGGAAATTGAAAGTTTAGAGTTTGACTGGTAGTTGACTTTATTTATATCGGGGTCGGAATTTGATTCTAAAAATTGAAATTATTCTGTTATGTCTTTTATGACTTGTTTGAAAAAATTGATGTCAATCGAATTTGATTTGATAGCTTTCGACATCGAATGTAGAAGTTGGAATTCGTTAGTTTTTGGTAAGCTTGAATTGAAGGGTGATTCGTATTTTTAGCTTGTTTAATGTGATTTAAGGCCTCGACTAAGTTCATATGATACTTTAAGACTTTTTAGAATTTTTGATTGAGGTCCCAAGGTCCTCGGGTGTATTTCGGATAGTTAGCGGATTAAAATTTGGAATTAAACAGTTGCTGGAATTTTTACCTCTGGCGTAACTGCACCAGTGAAACTTTGATCGCAGGTGAGACATTGCAGATGTGCAAGGGACATCGCAGAAGTGGCCACGAGTGAAGGGCTGAGCAATTTGCGCAGGTGCGAGGATGCCGCATCTGCGACCTAGTTGATCGTAGAATCGGAAAGGGAGAAGCCTGGCCTCGTCGCAAAAACGGACAACTTTTTTGTAGAAACGAGTTAGCTGAATTGTACTTTTGTCCACAGAGGAGTGCTGAGCCACAGAAGTGAGGAGAAATATCGCACCTGCGAGATCGTAGATACGGCTAAGCTGGTTGAAGGAGTGAGACCCATAGACAGAATAAAAATCAAAGAGGTTACAGAATTTTGACATTTTTGAACGAAAGAGCACAGTTTGGGTTGATTTTTGAGCGAGAAAATATTGAGGTAAGTCACTTGTGGTAATTTTTATTTAATAATATTGAATCATCATTGAGTATTCTGACTAGATTACATATTTTTGAGGTGTAATACGAGAATTTGGACCTAGGGATTTGAAAATAAGAATTGAGGATTTGAAGGTCGAGTTAATATCAGAATTTGATAAATTTAGTATGGTTTGACTCGTTGTTGAATAGGCGTTCATATTTTATAACTTTTATCTAAGTCCAAGACGTGGGTCCCACTGTTGATTTTTTGAGTTGAATTTCGGGTTTTAATGGAAAAATTTAGTATTCTCATATGGAATTGACTCCCATAATTTGTGTTGACTTTATAAATTAATTATGACTTGATAGGAGACATTCGGTGGCCAATTCGTGAGGAAACGACTTATTAGAATAAAGAATTTTACATTTGAGATAAAAAAACACTTCTAAACTTGGTTCTGAGGGTACAAATTCCTGAATTATATTTTATATGATTGGAATGGAGGTGACGCGCGTGCTTGTAACGACCAGGCTGGTCGTTTAAATAATTATATCCATGTTTCCCCATTCCCTGCTTCTTTTGTGTTCTTCAGCTATATTATGATATATTGTGTTAGTTGATTCAGATTCGAAGTGATTTCGGAGATAATTGAGACACATAGTCTCTTATGTGAAAGCTTAAGTTGGAAAAGTTGACCTGTCACAACCCATGTTCCATAATAGGTCATGATGGCGCCCGACACCATTGTCAGGCCAGCCAGCGTGGAAGTAATAATGAAGTTCTCATTTTACTTTCACCAAAAACTAAGTAGAACAGATTTTCAAAGTCAAAGTTAAGGCCAAGAGTGGTAGATAATGTATCACATAGTTATACAACCTAAAATAAATGTCTACTAACGTGAGTGCCAGAACCTGGTGTCACAAGCTACGGAAAACTAGTAGAATATACAAAGAATAATATACTATCCTACTACTGAATTAGGATAGAACGAAACAAAAGTACAGAGAAAGACTTCTTCGACTGCGGATGAACATGAAAGAGAAGCAGCTCACAGTAGAAGTCCAAAATGTGCTCACTGATGCGCAACAGAATGATGTCCAGATCCACACACCTCAAATCCTGTAAATTTAAGTACAGAAGCATAGCATGAGTACATAAATAACATATACCAAGTAAGTATCCCATCTAATCTCTAAGAAGTAGAGACGAGAAGTTGACTCAATACTTACTAAGGTCAAATAATATATTTAAGTATAATATATTTAAATCATGGAAGTTACAAGTATCAATAGTTTATGGCAAGTGGCATAAGTCAAATACCTCACTACATTAAGTTTACAATTTATCATTTTTGGGACAATAGCAAGACAAAGAGAGTGTAAGTTTCCACACAATTAAACATGCGCACGTAGTACCGAGGTGACGGCCCAAACCAACAGAAAGAAACTGTGCACTTGATGAGGGTTGACAGTGTGCCTATAGATTAATCTATTTATACCAAGGTGATCGCCCCGATCCACAAATATCAAGCAATATCAAGAATACACACAAAGGCACATTTAGAGTCAAGTATACCATACAATGTTCAACAAGTGTGCAAGTCGCTTTTATTTTCTTTAAAGTCTCTAACACATCCTATGTGATCTCATTAGGCAAGTAATATGGAAATTCTTATAAATAAAGCATGATGTGGCTCCTAAGCTACCCGGACAATCAACATAGTAGCAGCTATGCACGAAATCTCATCACTTGGTGCGTATGTAGCCCCCGCATTTAGCAATAATTATTCATTCATTAATCCTATGGGGACAATTCCCTCTTACAAGGTTAGAAAAGCGACTCACCTCGCTCCAAAGAGCACTTCCAATGTTAAGAACAAGCCCAAACCTCAATTCGGAGGCAATCGATCACACACAAGTTAAATGAAGCAAGAACTAGTCAATATGGACTCACAAGATCGAATTCTAGCTATTTAAGTAATTTTCTAAATTTCGACCCGGGTCCATGTGCCCAGATTCCGAGATTTTTAAGAAAGTTGTTCTCCATAACCTAAGGATCAGTAATATATGATTTATAATTCACTACATAGTAAATTACATGATTAAATCTTAGTTTTATTAAACCCTAGGTCTAGCTCTAACCCTCAATATTACTTAAGTTTTAATATTTAATCTACCAATTATACATGTATTTAAGCTAAGGATGAAGGGGAATTACTTACCTTACCAAGCTATGTGGAAACCCTCTCTTGAAAGCACCCAAATCACCTAAGCGTAGAGTGAAATGTGATAAAAATGGTGTTGAGTTCGTTTTAAATGAGCCTCTGCCCCCAGCTATTTCTGCTTCTGCAGCTTTGGGCAATAGGGAACTGGACCTCTTCTGCGGTATGGGGATATCATAGGCGAAACCGCTTCTGCTTGCAGTTTCCCCATGGCTTGCCTCTTTCCGTTTCTGCGATCAAATGAGCGCATCAACGGTCCCGCTTTAGCGGTCCAAGAACCACAGATGTGGTTATGACAGAAGCAACAACTTCTAGTTTTTCTTCAATTGCTAACTTCACTTGAGCCTCGCTCATTTGACGCTCGGGGCTCCCGTGTCCTGCCCGAACATATCGATAAGTCTGAAATCACGGGGCGGACCAACTCAAGTCCTCGGATCACTCAAAGCCATGCTAAATCTAGGAATCACGTCCCAAAACCAAATGAATCAAACTATTGAACTTCGAAGCATCGCAATATACCACATACATCCCTGAATCAGAACGCAATACAAGAACTAGTTCCATAGTCAAAGCCGTCTTCACCTTCTGGAAGCTCTCCTCAAATCATCGGACCAACAGAATGGGGCACCCTTTTGGGTCAATCTGGTTAGAGGTGATGCAATAGATGAAAAGCCTTGTACAAATCGCCAGTAGTAACCTACTAACCCTTGGAAACTCCTGATCTCGGTCACTGAAGTAGGACGTGACCAACTATGAACTGCCTCAATATTCTTGGGATCCACTTTAATACCCCTTTCTAACACTACATGCCCCAAGAATGCCACTGACTCTATCCAGAACTCACACTTGGAGAACTTAGCATAAAGATGTTGCTCTCACAAGGTCTGAAGCACTACTCTCAATTGTTGCTCGTGCTCCCCCAGGATACGTGAGTATATCAAGATATCATCAATGAAGATGATAACAAAAGAATCAATATAAGGCCTGAACACCCTGTTCATCAAGTCCATAAATGCTTTGGAGCATTATTCAAGCCAAATGACATCACCAGAAACTCATAGTGGACATATCTACTCTTGAATGAAGTCTTCGGAACATCTGAATCCCGAATCTTCAGCTGATGATACCCTAACCTCAAGTCAATCTTAGAGAACACCCTAGAACCCTGCAGCTGGTCAAACAAATCATCAATACGAGGCAATAGATATTTATTCTTGATGGTGACTTTGTTCAACTGGTGGTAATCAATGCACATCCGCATAGTCTCATCCTTCTTCTTTACAAATAGTACTGGTGCCCCCCAAGGCGATACACTGGATCTAACAAACCCTTTTGCTAGAAAATCCTCCAACTTCTCCTTCATCTCCTTCAGGAGCCATACAGTACAGTGGGACAGATATAGGCTGAGTTTCTGGAGCCAATAATACAGAAATCAATATCACGATCTAGAGGCATGAAATGAAGATCATAAGGAAAAATATCGACGATCTCTCGGACCACATGCACTGAATCAATCGTCGAGGACTCTACAGTGGTGTCTAACACATAAGCTAAATAAGCCAAACACCCTTTCTCAACCATGCGCTGAGCCTTCACTAAAGAAATAAGCATGCTAGACGTATCAGTTGTGGAACCCTTTCATTCCAATCTCGGTAATCCTAGCATCGCTATTGAAATAGTCCTGGCATGGAAATCTAGGATGGCGTGATATGGATATAACCAATGCATGCCCAGGATGACCTCAAAATCGATCATATCAAGTAAGAAAACATCTACTCTAGTCTCAAAACCATAGAAAGTGACCACACAAGACCGGTAGATCAGGTATACAACCACAGAATCACCCATAGGAGTGGACATATGAATTAGAATATCCAAACGCTCGGGAGAAATGACCAGGAATCGAGTAAACAGAGATAAAACATGTGAATAAGTAGACCCTGAGTCAAATAATACTAAAGCACCCCTTCCGTTGATGGAGATAATACCTGTAATGATGGTATCTGAGGCTAATGCATCTGGCCTATCCGAAAAAGCATAGAATCTAGCAGGAGCATCGGCTGGCTGACCTCCACCCATCTAAGAAATAATGGGCTTACCTCTACCCGTCTAACCTCCACCTCGAGGATGACCTATTTGTCCTCCACCTCTGGATGGCTGGGCTGCTGGTGCTGGAGTCATGGGCTACTACCCCTACTGCAATGCCCTGACCCTAAGCCTGGGGCAGGATATCCTCATGTGACCGGGATCTGCGCACTCAAAATAATGTGGTACGACAACCTGCTGCCATGATGACTGTCCCTGATGACTCGTAGATCCCGTGGGAGGAGCCTGGATAGCCTTGTGGACGATATGAACTCTCCAACATAAAACTGAAGTAGGAACCAGAAGAACCCTAAGGACCTGAATACCCATGGGAGGACCCCTGAATAGATGGCGGGCGGTAGGAACTCTCTGGCATGGAACTGAAATAGGGGCGTGTTGGAGCACCCCGGGAGAGAGGTGGTGTTGCTGATGGTGGGGGACTACTGGGCTGACCCCTTCCATACTGACCTCTACCCCTAGATTGGGCACCTCTGAACTCTCCAAAAAATCTGGCTCTCTTGTCCTACTGTATCTTTTCTCTATCCCTCTGGCAATACCCCTCAATCCAGCGAGCAATGTCGACAACACGCTGATATTCTATACTCATCTCCACCTACCGGGACATACCCGATCGAATACTGAGCTGCAACCCGGCGACAAACCTCCGCATTCTCTCTGCATCTGTAGGGAGTATCATAAATGCATGGTGGGATAACTTAGAAAACCTCACCTCATAGTCTGTCACAGACATTTGACCCTGCTCAGGGTGCTCAAACTGATACGCGGCTCTTCCTTCTCAGAGGGCAGAATATACCTGTCCAGGAATAACTGCACAAACTGGCCCCATGTGATAGAAGGAGAAGCAACAAGCCTGCCAATAACATAGTACTGCTACTATCTACGGGCCCTTCCTTCGAGCTGAAAAGTAGTAAAGTCGACCCCATGTGACTTCAATATCCTTATGGCGTGCAGTCTGTCCCTGTACCTGTCAATGAAGTCCTGATCAACCTCATGACGCTCACACTCAAAGACTGGAGGGTGTAGTCTAGTCCATCTATCTGGTAACTTCTGCGAATCACCATCCATAGCTAGCCTGGGCTGGTGTGCCACTGCAGCAACTGGATGAACCCCATCTGTGGGTAGTGCAACCGAAACTTGATATACTGCAGCTGCATGACCTGGAGCCTGAGCAGTAGGGGTCTAGGATCCTCTCTTGCTTGTGAAGAAGCTCGGTCTGCTGGAAGTAAACCAACGTGAGTTATAGTGTCCATGAATTGTAGCATGCGGACCATGAACTCCTGGAATCCCAACGCAGTCATGAAATCCACCAGAGTATGCAGTGTTGTGGGCACCTCGCCCCACTTCTCAATCATGGGACCCCTCATAGGATCTACTGGTGGTGCATTTGGAATAGCTCTAGGACGCTCGTGTCCCCTGCCACGGGCCGGTGCCCTTCCCTGGCCTCTATCTCAGTCTTTAGTAATAGGGGTGAAGCTCCTCCTGGGTCCGAAACATCGGCGGTACGAGTCATCACCATCTTTGAGAGAATAGAAGAGGGAAAATTAGTACACTGACAACTGCACAATAGAAATGAATAAAGAGTAGTTTTTCCTAATACCATATAGCCTCCCGAAGATAAATACAGATGTATCCGTACCGATCTACAAAACTCTATCAGTTTGCCCATAACTTTGTGAGAACTATGTGAACCTAGTGATCTAATACCATGTTGTCACGACCCATTTTCCATAATAGGTCATAATGGCGCCCGACACCATTGTCAGGCCAGCTAGCGCAGAAGTATAATTAAGTTCTCATTTTACTTTTACCAAAAACTAAGTATAACAGATATTCAAAGTTAAAGTTAAGGCCAAGAGGTAGATAATGTATCAAAATAGTTATACAACCCAAATTTAAATGTCTACTAACGTGTGTGCCAGAACCTGGTGTCAGAAGCTACGAGCAACTAGTAAAATATAAACAAATTAATAATATACTATCCTACTGTCTGAATCAGGATAAATAGAAATAAAAGTACAAAGAAAGGCTTCTTCAACTACGGATCAGCATGAAAGAGAAGCAGCTCACCGTAGAACTCCCAGATGTGCTCACTCATATGCACCAAAATGATGTCCAGATCCACCTGCCTCAAATCTTGTACATTTATGTATAGAAGCGTAGCATGAGTACATAAACAACATGTACCCAGTAAGTATCACGTCTATATGGAAGAAGTAGAGACGAGGAGTCGACTCGATACTTACTAAGGTCAAATAATATATTTAAGTATAATGTGTTCAAATCATATAAGTTACAAGTATCAACAGTTTATGGAAAGTGGCGTAAGTCAAGTACTTCACTGCATTAAGTTTACAGTTTATCATTTTTGGGACAACAACAAGACAAAACAAGTGTAAGTTTTTGCACAATTAAACATGTGCACATAGTACCGAGGCGACGACCCGAACCAATAGAAAGAAATAGTTCACTTGTCAAGGGTCGACGGCGCGCCTATAATTGCATCTATTCATACTCAGGCAATCGGCCCGATCCACAAATATCAAGCAATATCAAGAATACGCACAAAGACACATTTAGAGTCAAGTATACCATACAATGTTCAACAAGTGTGCAAGTTACTTTTATTTTCTTTCAAGTCTCTAACACATCCTATATGATCTCATTAGGCAAGTAATATGGGATTCTCATAAATAAAGCATGATGTGGGTCTTAAACTACTCGGACAATCAACATAGTAGTAGCTACGTATGGACTTTCGTCACTTAGTACGTATGTAGCCCCGCATTTAGCAATAATTATTCATTCATTAATCCTATGGGGACAATTCCCTCTTACAGTGTTGTAAAGGAGACTCACTTTTCTCCGAAGCGCACTTCCAATGTCAAGAACAAGCCCAAACCCTCAATTCGGAGCCGATCTATTACACACTAGTTAAATGAAGTAAGAACTAGTAAATATAGGCTCACAAGATCGAATTCTAGCTATTTAAGTAATTTCCTAACTATTAACACACATTTCCTAAATTCCGACCCTAGGCCCACGTGCCCCTATTCCGAGATTTTTCGAAGGAAGTAATTCTCCATAACCAAAGGATCACTAATATATGATTTCTAGTTCATTACATAGCAAATTACATGATTAAATCTTAGGTTTATTAAACCTTAGGTCTAACTCTAACCCTTGATTTTACTTAATTTTTAGTGTTTAATCTACCTAATATACATGTATTTAAGCTAAGGATGAAGGGGAATTACCTAACTTACCAAGCTATGTGGAAACCCTCTCTTGGAAGTACCCAATTGCCTAGGTGTAGATTGAAATGTGATAAAGATGGTGTTGAGTTTGTATTAAATGAGCCTCTGCACCTAGCTATTTCTGCTTCTACGGTGGATTTTCCGCTTCTACGGATACCGCTTCTATGACTTTGGGCAATAGGGAGCTGGACGGCTTCTGAGGTCTGGGGGTCGCATAGAGGGAACCACTTCTGTAGTCCCTAGGCCACTTCTACGGTTTCTCCATGGCTTGCCCCTTTCCGCTTCTGCGGTCAAATGACTGCATCTGCGGTCCAAGAATCGTAGATGCGGTTATGACAGAAGCAACAACTTCAGGTTTTTCTTCAACTGCTAACTTAACTCAAGCCTCGCTCGTTTGATGCTCGGGGCTCCCGTGCCTTGCTTGAATATACTGTGAAGTCTAAAATCATGGGGCGTAACTACTCAAACCCTCGGATGACTCAAAAACACGCTAAATGTAGGAATCACATCCCAAAACCAAATGAATCGAACTATTGAACTTCAAGTTCTTAATTCTCTCCTAACGGATCAAAATTCCCTTAAACTACTCGGATTGATACCAAATTTTACGGGTAAGTCATAACTGATATTTTGGACCTGTATCCAGTTTTGGAATTGAAATCCATGCCCGATACCTAGGAAATCAATGATTACTTAGTTATTTAAATCTTTGAAACTTCAATCTAACAATTTCATATTAAAATACATTACTCAGGATAGGGACCTTGAAATTTAATTTTGAGCATACTTTCAGGTCCCATATTTTCCCACGGACCCTTGGGATTGCCAAATCACAAATCCAGGTTCGTTTCCCATGAAAGTTGACCGAAGTCAACCTTGGCCTTTTTAGAAAAACTTAAAGAAGCAAACGGATATTTTCTTACTCAAAACTCTTCCGACTTCTGAACACCCATCCACGGAAGTCATAAATTAGCTAAAGCATGTGTGAGAAGTTTTATTTAAGGGAACACGGTTCTACACGCGAAATGACCATCCGGTCGTTATATGACCGGATGTTGACTTCTATGTAAATGACCTTGGATTTGAATTTTGATGGTTTTTTTGGCTCTGTTAGGTGATTTTAGACTTAGGAGCACATCCAAAATGTGATTTGGATGTCCTTGGAGAATTACACTTGAATTAGCGGAAGTTAGAATTTTTGGATGGAAGTGGAAATTTTGATATCATGATCGGATTGAATTTCTGAAAGTTGGAGCAGGTTCGTGGTGTCATTTATGAGTTTTGTGCAAAATTTTAGGTTATTCAGACGTGGTTTGGTAGTTTCAGCATCGTTTGTGGAATTCTGAAACTTCTAAGTTCATTAGGATTGAATTCATGTGTAATTTGTGTTTTTATTGTTGTAGAAGGTGATTTGAAGATTCGACTAACTTAGTATGATTCTATGTGACATGTTGGTATGTTTTATTGAAGTCCCTAGGGCCTCGGCTCAGTTTTGGGTAGTTAACGGATAATTTTCTGCTTTGGTGAGATAGTTGATGTTTGTTGCTGCATATGTTGGTTACCTCTTACGCGTTTGCGAGAGGGGCCTCATTTTCTTTTAGAGTGTTTTCTAAGTGGTGAGATTTTGTTCTTCGTGTTTGCGAAGGACAGGACGTGAACACGAAGGTGTGGTCTACGTGTGCATCGTGAATGCGGGAGTAGGGTCGTGTTCGCAAAGATGAGTGAGGCAGTTGAGAACCCTAGGTCCTTAGTCTACCCATTTGCGATGTGAGGATCGTGTTCACGTAGGTTTGAGATAGCTAACGCATCGCGTTCGCGAAACAGTTATCGTGTTCGCAAAGAGTAAAATGGAGAAGCAATAAAGTTGGTTTATATGAACGCAAGAGGACGGTCGCGTCCACAAAGAAGGTAATCTGGGCAGACAGTGAAATTCAAAATCGAGGGTTTGAGCTCATTTTTCATATTTTGAGCTAGAGATCACGAATTTGGGAAATTCTTGAAGGGACTTTCGCAAATTTGATTGGGGTAAGTGTTTATCACTTGATTTTGGTTAAATCCCATAATTATATCTTTAATTTTATCATCTAATTTGTTATTTGGGGTAAAAATTGGTGGAAAAGAGGAAGTGTGTTCTTGGGATGAAATTTTGATGTTTTGAATGGGATTTTGTTGTGGGAATTGAGTAAATTTTGATTGGTTAGACTCTTGAGTGAATGGGCTTTCAGGTTTTTTGATTTTTCTCGAATTTCGAGACGTGAGCCCGGGGTCCAGGTTTGAGCTGATTTCGGAATTTGACTATAATTTGGTATTTTTGTGTGGAATTGATTCATTTAGTCTATATTAATCATATTGTATTGATTCTGGCTATATTCAGGATGTTTGGAGGCCGATTTGAGAGACAAAGGCATCGCGGAGTAGGATTTTTCTTAGTTTGAGGTAAGTAACGCTTTTAAACATGATTCTTAGAGTCTGAAACCCAAATTATGTATTATGTAATTGGTGTTGAGGTGACGCACATGCCAAGTGACGGGCGTGCACTGCGAGAATTGTGACATGGATGATTCCACAGGATCGTTTAGTGACTCTATCCTGTTGACGTCCATGCTTTTATCATATGATATAGTAATTGAGTTGTATATCATGCTAGATACTATGTTTAGGTTTTGTACGGGTATTGTTGGGACCCTTCGTTGTCATCTCTTACTATCATTTTACTAGGTTCATATATTGTCCATACTCAGTCATGTTCATGCATTTGTATATCATATATCAATCTCAGTTATTTATTAAATCCTCATATCATTGTTTCGGGTTTGTTTTCATGATATAGTGAGTAAGTGGGTGAGATTGGAGAGATAAATGACCGAGCCTAGTTATGAGTGACAATTATAAGAACGGACTGCATGTTGCAATAGTTATACTGATGATTATGATAGCACTTGGGCTATTGGAGTCCCTCTGGAGTCTGTAATACACCCCCAGTGAGCGCGGATGATGTTATTGAGGGATGTATTTCCGTGGATATGGATTTCTCCGAAGTACTTAATACCTGGAGATGGATTTCTTCTATTCTTTATCTTTCTTTTCTCTTTTCTTTATCATGCGAGAAAGGGGAAGCTTTTATTTTGTTATATCATCAAGGTAATGATCTATCAACCTGCTAGTTCTTTTTATCTCCACAAAGTTTGATTGCCATTTTCCTCATTACTAGGTGACTTACAGTTAGTGTTGCATATGTTCTGGGATGGATTTCCTTGGGCCGGATGTCCATATACAGTACCGAGTGGTTGAGAACTTGAGAGTGGGAGCACATGGTACATTTCATAGAGTTTGTGTATTAGCAAGTATACTGTTCAGATCTATATTTACTTCATTTCCTTGAGCTGTCTATTTAACTTGAAAGCATGCCTACATTTCTGCACATTTATTTATGTTGTATCTGTTGTAGTTGAATTCGTCACTACCTTTCAGTCCAAAGTTTGGAATTGTTACTTACTAAGTTGGTGTAATCACGTTACTCCATGCATCTCGTGCGCAGATCCAGATGACTTTATTCACTGCGGTGGTTGTTGATTGAGGATCCAGGAGTCTGGAGATTATCAAGGTAGTTGCACTACGTTCACGAGCCTTGAATCTCCTTCTTTATCATTTGATGTATTTTCAATTGTTTTCTTTAGACCTTGTAGTGGTTTGTATTTTGAATAGATGCTCATGTACTCAGTGACACCTTGATTTTGGGGTAGATTGTATTATATATTGGTATTTCTTATCTTTCAAATAGTTTTATTTAAATTTTAAATGCTTCCGTTAATTTTTTCAAAATTATTATTCTTGTGTTGGGTTTGTTGAGTTGAGGCTGGTCTAGTTCCATGATATGCGTCATCACGATAGTTGATTTTAGATTGTGAGGTGTTTGTATCATAGCCTAGGTTACGTAGGACTTACGAGTCATGAGTGGACTTAGTAGAGTCTCGTAAATCGGTACAGATACGTCTGTACTTATCTTCAAGAGGCTACAAAACTCTTAGGAAACTCCACATTCTTATATTCTTATCGTGTAAATCTGTTGATACTGGTAACTAAACTTTTGTTATTCTATTCTCTCATAGATGGTGAGGAAACGTGCTACTAGGAAGGACGGACAACCACCAGTGCCACCAGTCAGAGTTGCGAGAGGTCGAGGTTGCAGTAGAGGCCATCGTAAGGGTAGAGGTGTAGCCCGCAAAACATCTAGGGCAGCATATGTAGATCCACCAGTTGCCCCAGTTCAGGATCAAGTCCCAGTTATGGATGCACTAGCGGGACCAGCTCATGCACTAGCTCTGCCCTTCGTGATCTCAGATCTTCATGAGACCTTAGATCAGATTTTGACCGTGCGGACCGGTCTTGCACAGGCGGTCTCTATTTCTACTATAGAAGCCACTTCTTAGGTCGGGCGAGGTACTCAGACTCCCACCGCCCATACACCAAAGCAGGTGGTACTAGGACTCCAGACAGCGGGGGAACCACCAGCCCATCCGATTGCAGCTGCTCAAGATTATGTGGTTCCAGTAATGCCCGATGATGAGTATCACAAATTGGAGATCTTTGGGAGGCTCCAGCCTCTAACTTTCAGTGGTGCAGAGGGAGAGGATTCCCAAGGTTTCTTGGATAAGTGTCACAAGGTTCTCCATACAGCATGTATTCTGGAGACCAGTAAGGTCTCGTTCACTACTTTTCAGGTTACTGAGCTGCCTTCACTTGGTGGGAGGATTATGAGAGGTGTAGGCCGATTGTGTGACAACCCAACGGTCATCACCTATTTTCTTTCTCATTACGTGCTTCTGAGGCCTTGAAAACCTTAATTTTATTCACCTCAATTTGTGTGCGCAATCCAGGCTCATAGCCGGAAATCTTAATTGTGAAATTATGTGACAAATGCAAAATTTTGGTGTTAAAATGAAGAAATTTGACTTCGGTCAACATTTTGGATAAATGGACCCGTACCCATGATTTGACGGTCCCGGAGGGTCCGTAGGAAAATAAGGGACTCATGCATGTGCTCGGAATCAAATTCCGAGGTTCCGAGCCCGAGAAATGAATTTTTAAAAAAAATTGTTAAGGAAGTATGAAAATTGATTAGAACGTGTTGGTATCGGGACCGTATTTTGGTCCCGGCACCCGGTACAGGTCTTATATGTGTTTTAAGATATTTTTGTGAGGTTCGGTTGAAATCGGGCATCGTTTGACGTGCTTCAAATCTAAAACTCTAAATTTAAGGTGTATGAAGTTTGAAGAAAAACTAGTGATTTTGAGGTTTGATCCCTATTGTTTCTATGTTATTTTGGAAATTTGATCATACAGCTAAGTTTGTAGGGTGTTGTTGAGGTAGTGTATGTGATTGGTTAGGAGCCCCAAGGTATCAGAAGTGTTTTAGAGGTGTTTTGGAGTGGTTTCGAACTTAGGAGAATTGCAAAAAATGAGCTTTAGCTGTTGCAGACCAAAACCTTCTTCACGTTCGCGATGCCTTATTCGCGTTCGTGAAGCCTTGTGTGAGTCCTTCATCGTGATCGCACTCATCCCCCGCGTTCGCATAGAGCTATCAAACTCTGAGGGTCGCGATGGTTGGACCGCATTCACGTAGGTTCCTAGCCTTTCCCATCGCGTTCACGTATAGGTCAACACGTTCGCGTAGGCCAATTCCTTTGACCCCCCCCCCCCAGTCCTTCTGTTTGTGTTCATATCCTTCTCATCACGAACGCGATGGTATGCGAGTCAACCCTTTGCAAATTCGGCTTCGTTCCTACGAACGCAAATGGAAATTTTGCCTAGTTATTTAAAATGCCCAAAACAGAATAGTGGCAGGAATTTTTCACCAAATACACGAACCCTTTCTTCTCCAAAGCTTCTAGGCATTCTTTAGAGCATCTCCTCACCAAAACTTCTTGGGTAAGTATTGTTTAACTTGTTTTTTTTATTTTCCATCATTACTTATCAAATTCCTAAGCTAAAATCATGTAATTTAGGGTAGAAATTTGGGAAAATGGGTAGAGTCATGGCTTTTTAATTTTTCTTGATTTAGACCTCATTTTGTGGTCGAATTTAAAAACATATTATATATTCGGGCTTGTGGGGGAATGGGTGATATGAATTTGGTCTGAACCTCGTGTTTTGACCAAGCGGGCCTAGGGTCGATTTTTGGAATTTTGGGAAGAAAGCTTGGAAATCTATATTTAGGCATTGGGTTTAATTTGTTTAGCATATATTGATATCATAAAGTCATTATAGTATAGATTTGATTGAATTGGAGCCGAATCAGAGAGGGAAAGCGATTGTTGTGGATTGATTTGGCCGTGGAAGTTTGAGGTAAGTGGTTGGTCTAACCTTAGCTTGAGGGAATAGGAGTTGAGTCTTATTTTCGACTTGCTAATTGTCGAGTACGGTGTATAGGCATGGTGATGAATATCTATACATTGGTGTCTAGTATAACCGTGAGTCCTTTAAAATGCAATTATCATGATTTTGTTGTAATTTCCATGTTTAATTGAGGATTTCTATATATTTTAAAGAACATGTGAAAGACATTATGATCATTTGACTTCCAGGAGCATTGGCTCGAGTTGTGATACAAATTGAAATGGTATATGAGATCATGAATTCTTAAGAGTGTTGGCTCAAGTGATAAAGTGAAATATGAAGTAAGAAGTGGAAGAAAGATAATGAGTTACTAGTATTCCCTTGCCGGATGTTTTGCTGTTTGGTTGATTTTTTCTCCTTTGCCGACATATTGAAATTGTTGTTGTTGTTCCCTTGCTGGGATTTCCTATCTTCTTTTTTGTTTACTTCCTTGTCCCTTATTTGTGGTTGTTGTTTGGGTGAGGAAGAGTGATAAAACACAAAGCGTGATGCCGTGTACTGTTGATATTGTGAGAAAAGAGCGTAAAGCACGAAGGGTAATACCGTGCCGTATGATGTATCATTCTGTAATGATATTCATTGATTATATAATGAGGAAAGAGAGTAAAATGATGAAGGGTGATGCCATTTACATGATTATTTGATACAATTGATTTGGTGAGGATGAGAGTAAAAGCACGAAGGGAGATGCCGTACAAGTCTGTGTTTACTGATTGTTGTTGAGATACTGGTTTCGATGTTTCCATTTCTGATTGAGATTTCTTGTTTGTAAATGCTATCTTCCCACAGCAAGTTCCCCACCCTTTTTGACTGTTTATTTCCTTCCGTTGTGTATATATATTTGAACTGCACAGGTTAATCTGGTAGTCTGGTCCTAGCCTCGTCACTACTTCACCGAGGTTAGCTAGGAACTTACTAGCACATGGGGTCGGTTGTGTTGACGTTACACTCTCTGCTATTTTGCATATTTCCATGTTTCGGAGCAGCTTACGACGCGCAACAGTAGCCAGGGAGCAGTCCCTTTAGTCTACGAGATTCCCGAGGTAGTCCTGCAGGCGTCCGCAGGCCCGACATCTCATTTACTTTTCTTCCTGCCCTATTTCCCTTGTATCGAGACAAAGCTTATTTACATTGTTTCAATAGTCCGTTGAAATAAGTTGATACCAGGTCTTGGGTAGAGACTTATATTGATGTTTTAGACGTTGTTCTTATTTTAATTCAAGCTTCTGCTAATTTGTTAATCATCGTCTTTTAATTACTTATTATCAGGTATTTAATGGTTTTAATCATGTATAAAAGGAGATAAGATAATGTTGCGAAGGTTCATGGCTTTCCTAGCTTCCATGATTAGGATTCATCACGACTCCTGAGGGTAGGGATTTTGGGTCGTGACAAGTTGGTATTAGAGCAATAGGCTACCTAGGTCTCACAACTCATAGAAAACTATTTAAGGTCTGAGGGATCAGTACGAAGACGTCTGTATTTATCCCTAGAGGCTACCGAGTTAGGAAAACTTCATATTTGTTCTTTCTTGTCGTGTGGTTTTGTTTCTTAAATACTGATTGTCTTTCTACTCTGTTAATTCGTAGATGGCGAGAACACGTTCTTCCTCTTCTACCGCTCAGCAGCCCGAGCCCCCAGCAGTAGCTCCCACTAGGGGCATAGGGTGAGGGCGAGGCCGTGCCAGAGGGCGAGGCTGAGTCCATGCCAGAGGCCGAGGTAGGGGCAGAGCTAAGCCCCAAGAAGCAGCCCCAGAGGCGGAGCCTCAGGTTGATTATGACAAAGAGGTTTTAGCTCCAGCACCTTCGCTAGGCCCAGCTCAGGTCCCAGAGGGGTTGATTGCCACCCCAGTTCTTCAGGACGCTCTAGTCCGATTGGTGGGACTCATGAAGAGTGTCACCCGAGCGGGATTGCTTCTAGTAGCACCAGCCACTTCTCAGGCAAGAGGAGGGGTTCAAACTCCTACTACATGTACTTTGGAGAAGGTAGCTCCCTGGGTTCAAGTTCCAGTGGTTCAGACAGCATGGAAGTTTAGTCGGGTGTAGTGACCAAGACCGGTGATGGAGCGGCTATGTCCGCGATGCTTTATGGAGGCTAAATAGATTCACCAGCTCTTCACTACAACATTCAGTGGTGCTTCTTCAGAAGACCCCCAGGATTTCATATATAGCTTCCATGAGGTTATTCGGAACATCAGTATTGTTTAGACCAATGGGGTTGATTTTGCCACGTTTCGTCTATGTTGATCTGCTAAGACTTGGTGGAGAGACTATTGCTTAGCCAGACCAGCAGGGGTCGCCCTGTTTGACTTGGGAGCAATTTTCATCGTTGTTTATGGAGAAGTTTCTCCCAGTTACTCAGAGAGAGGCTCTTCAAGGGCAGTTCGAGTGCCTCCAGCAGGGTTCTGTGACAGTCACTCAGTATGAGACCCAGTTCATTGATCTAGCACGCCATGCTATTGTCATACTCCCCACCGAGAGAGAGAAAGGGTAAGGAGGTTTATTGATGATTTGATTCGGCCGATTCACCTCCATATGGCTATGGGAACCGGGAGTGAGATCATTTTTTAGAAGGTGTCCAATGCGGCCCACAGAGTTGAGATGGCTCTATCATAGGGAGGTGGACATGGGTCGGATTAGAGGCCCCGTAATTTAGGCAGATTCAGCGGTACCTCATCTGGAGGTAGAGATTCTTATGGTAAAGGCCATCCTACTAGGCCCTTTCAGTTAGCTCTACAGGTCTCTCATAGTACTTTAGGTGGTCATGGTTCACAACTATATTATTGTGATCAGCATACTTACAGTGTACCACCAGCACCTATCATCGCACCACCACTTTAGAGTTTTCGAGGTGGTCATTCGGGTCGACAGGGTTAGTCTCAGTTCCCTTAGAAGCCGAGGTCTTGCTACGCATGTGGTATCCTAGTCACATTTCCAGATTTTTCCCTCCGGCACCAATTAGTTCGCAGTAGAAAGATCCCCGTCCTATGATTCAGGCACCAGGTGTTCCATAGGCCGCCCAACCAGCTAGATGCATGGGTAGGGGCACTAGAGGTGCAGGTAGAGGTCATAGAGGTGGAGCTCAGACCACCAGAGGTAGAGGCTAGCCAGCAGCTGACCATCCCAGAGATGAGGTTCATGGAGGTGGGGCCCAGTCCCGATGTTATGCTCTTCCAGCCAGGCCAGAGCTGAGTCTTCAGTTGCAGTCCTCACAGGTACTATTATGGTTTGTGATAGAGATGCCGCAGTGCTATTTGTCCCTGGATCTGCAAATTCATTTGTGTTATCTTAGATTGAACCGTATCTGGTTATGCCTAGTGATGGATTGAGTATTCTTATTTATGTGTCTACACCGGTGGGTTATTCTATTGTGGCGATCGAGTTCATCGTTCTTGTGTGGTAGTATTTAAGGGTCTTGAGACCCGTGTTGATTTGTTGATCTTAGACATGGTCGACTTTGATGTCATATTAAGGATGGATTGGTTGTCCCCATATCATGCTATCTTAGATTGCCATGCCAAGACCGTGATCTTAGCTTTACCGAATTTGCCCTGTTTGGAGTGGAGAGGGACCCCAGGTCATGCCACCCGCAATATTATATCATATGTGAAGGCTCGACACATGGTCGAGAAGGGGTGTTTAGCTTATTTGGCGTATGTTCGCGACTCCAGTGCAGAGGCCCCTTCTATTGATTTTGTATCCAATGTTCGGGAGTTCCCTGAAGTTTTCCCTTTAGACCTATCGGGTATGCCACCCGACAGGGATATTGATTTTTGTATTGATCTGGCTCCGGTCACGTAGCCCATTTCTATCCTTCTGTATCGCATGGCCCTTCAAAAGTTGAAAGAGTTAAAGTATTAGTCACAGGATTTGCTAGAGAAGGGTTTAATTAGACCCAGCGTTTCGCCCTGGGGGTGAGCCAGTGATATTTGTGAAGAAAAAGGATGGTTCGATGAGGATGTGCATTGATTACCGGCAGTTGAACAAATTTACGATCAAGAATAAGTATCTGTTGTCTAGGATTGACATTTTGTTTGACAAGCTTCAGGGTTCCATGGTGTTTTCAAAGATAGACTTGAGATCTGGCTACCATCAGTTGAGGATTAGGGAATTCGATGTCCCTAGGATAGCTTTCCACACTCGGTACGAGCATTATGAGTTCTTGGTCATGTCGTTTGGGTTGACCAATACCCCCAACAACATTTATGAAGTTGATGAACCAAGTGTTCAGGCCTTATTTGGACTTCTTCGTGATAGTTTTTATTGGTGATATTCTGATATACTCCCACAGTGAGGAGGAGCACGAGCAATACCTTAGAGTGGTTCTTCAAACTCTGAAGGATAGTCAGTTATATGCTAAGTTTTCGAAGTGTGAGTTTTTGTTGAGTTGAGTTGCATTTATGGGTCATGTTGTATCATCAAAGGGTATTCAGGTGTACCCAAAGAAGATATAGGCAGTTAAGAACTGGCCTCGACCAGCATCAGCTACATAGATTCAGAGTTTTTAGGGTTGGTAGGATATTATCGTCAGTTCATGGAGGGATTTTCATCTATTGCAGTCACGATGACTAGATTGACCCAGAAGAGTTCCCAGTTCAGATGGTCGGACGAGTGTGAGGCGAGCTTTGAGAAGCTCAAGACAGCTTTGACTACAACAGCGGTATTGGTTTTTCCCACTGGTTCAGGGCCTTATATAGTCTATTATGATGCTTCTCGTATTGGGCTTGGTGCAGTATTGATGCAGGATGGCAAAGTCATTGCCTATACTTCGAGGTAATTGAAGATACACGAGAAGAATTATCCGGTTCATAATCTAGAGTTGGAAGTCATTGTTCATGCATTGAAGATTTAGAGGCACTAACTATATGGTCTGACATGCGATGTGTACACTAATCACAAGAGTTTTAAGTATTTTTCAAGCAAAATGAGCTAAATTTGAGGTAGAGAATATTGTTGGAGTTGTTGAAAGATTATGATGTTACTATCTTGTATCACTCGAGGAAGGCCAATGTGGCGGCCGATGCATTGAGTAGGAAGTCAGCGAACATGGGCAGTCTTGCTTATATTTCGGTCATCCAGAGACCGCTTGCTCTGGATGTTTAGGCCTTGGCCAATCGATTTGTGAGGTTGGATACTTCTGAGACTAGCTGAGTTTTAGCTTGCACGGTTGCTCATTCTTCATTATTGGAGCGTATCCGTGATCGGCAGTTTGATGATCCCTATTTGTGTGTCCTGAGAGACGCGGTGTAGCGTGGAGATTCTAAGTAGGTGACCTTTGATGGTAATGGTGTTTTGAGATTATAGTTGCGGGTTTGTGTGCCCTATGTTGATGGGATTTGAGAGTTGATCTTAGCGGAGGCCCATATTTCCCGGTATTCTATTCACTCGAGCGCCACAAAGATGTATCAGAATCTGTGGCAACATTATTGGGGGCATATAATGAAGAAGCATATTGTTGCATATATGGCTCGATGTTAGAACTCTCAGCAGGTTAAGTATGAGTATCAGAGGCCGGTGGACTGTTTCAAAGGATTGATAATCTCGAGTGGAAGTGGGAGAGGATTACCATGGATTTCGTTACTGCACTTCTTTTGAACCGGAAGAAGTTTGATGCAGTTTGGGTCATTGTTGATAGGCTGACCAATTAAATGCATTTTTTTCCTGTTGCAGCCACCTATTCATCCAAGAGGTTACTTAAGATCTACATCTGGGAGATTGTTTGCCTTCATGGGGTGCCGATATCTATCATTTCGAACCGGGGTACGCAGTTTACCTTGCGCTTCTGGAGGGTTGTTCAGCGAGAGTTGAGCACCCAGGTTGAGTTGAGTACAACATTCCATCCCCAGACGGGCAGTCAGTACGAGAGGACTATTCAGATTCTAGAGGATATGCTCTGAGCCTGTGTCATTGATTTTGGAGGCTCGTGGGACCAATTTTTCCCTTAGCGGAGTTTGCTACAACAGCATCTACCTGTCCAGCATTCAGATGGCCCCTTACAAGGCATTGTATGGTAGGCGATGTCAGTCTCCAATTTGATGGTTTGAGACGGGACTGGCTCGGTTATTGGGTACGGATCTGGTTCAACAGGCCTTGTACAAGGTCAACATCATTTAGGATAGGCTTCATACAGCTCAATCCAGGCAGAAGAGTTATGCAGATCACAAGGTTTGAGATGTGGATTTCATGGTTGGTGAGCGAGTATTGCTCCGAGTGTCGCCTATGAAGGATGTGATGATATTCGGGAAGAAGGGCAAGCTTAGCCCTAGGTTCATTGGTACATTTTAGATTCTCGATCGTGTCGGAGAGGTAGCTTATAGACTTGCCTTGCCGCCTAGCTTGTCAATCGTCCATCCAGTGCTTCACGTGCCCATACTTGGGAAGTATCAAAGTGATCCATCCTATATGTTAGATTTTAGTACTGTCTAGTTGGACAAGGATCTATCTTATGAGGAGGAGCCAGTGGCTATTCTAGATCGGCAGGTTTGATAGTTGAAATAGAAGATTTTTCCTTCCGTGCATGTTAAATGGAGAGGTCAGACTCCTGAGGCATTGACCTAGGAGTCCGAGTCTGATATGCGAAGACGATATCCTCATCTATTTCCCGACTTAGGTAATTCTTTCTTCTGTCCGTTCGAGGACGATGCTTGCTTTAAGGTGGATAATGGGATGACCCAAAGGGTCATCATCTATTTTCTTTCTCATTTCGTGCTTCCGAGGCCTTGAAAACCTCATTTTTAGTTGCCTCAATTTGCATTGGCGGTCCAGACGCGTAGCCGAAAAGCGTAAATTGTGAAATTATCTGAAACATACTAAATTTTGGTGTTAAAATGAATAAATTTAACTTCGGTCAACATTTTGGATAAATGGACCATGATTTGACAGTTCCAAAGGGTCCATAGGAAAATATAGGACTCGGGAGTATACCTGGCATCAAAATCCGAGGTCCCGAGGCTGAGAAATGAATTTTTTAAAGAAATTGTTTTTCTAAAATTGTTAAGAAAATCTGGAATAAAAATTGATTAGAACATGTTGGTATTGGGTCCGTATTTTCGTTCCGGCCCCTGGTAAATGTCTTATATGTGTTTTAAGATATTTCTGTGAAGTTTGGTTGCAATCGGACGTCATTTGACGTGTTTCATACCTAAAACTCTAAATTTGAGAGTTTTTGAAGTTTGACGAAAAACTAGTGATTTTGAGGTTAGAGCCCTTGTTTTTGATGTTATTTTGGCAATTTGATCGTACGGCTAAGTTCATATGATGTTGTTGAGTTAGTGTATGTGATTGATCCCCGGGGGCTCAGGAGTGTTTCATAGGTGTTTCGAAGTAGTTTCGGGCATAGGAGAATTGCACAAAATGAGCTTCAGCTATTGCAGACCAAAATCTTCTTCGCGTTCGCGACGCCTTGTCCGCGTTCACAAAGCCTAGTGTGAGTCCTTCATCGTGATCACATTCATCCATTGCATTCACATAGAGCAATCAAACTCTGAGGGCCCAACCCTCTTTCCTTATTCGCATTCGCGATGGCTGGACCGCGTTCACGTAGGTTCCCAGCCTTTCCCATCACGTTCGTGTATAGGTCAACGTGTTTGTGTAGGCCAATTCCCTGGACCCCCCCCCCCCTCCATTGTCCTTCTCTTCCTGTCCACATCCTTCTCATCGCAAACGTGATAATCTGCGAGTCAACCCTTTGCAAATGCAGCCTCATTCCCGGGAACGCGAAGGAAAACTTTGCCCAGTTGGTTAAAATGCCCAAAATAGGACACTGACGGGAAATTTTCACCAAATTGGGGGAAACGGGTAGAGTTGGGTAAGTATTTTTAAACTTGTTTTATTCATTTTCCATTATTATTTATCAAATTCCTATGCTCAAATCATGTAATTTAGGGTAGAAATTTTGGGAAAAAGGTAGAGTTGGGGCTTTTTAATTTTTCTTGATTTAGACCCCGTTTTGGGGTCGAATTTAAAAACAAATTATATATTCGGGCTCGTGGGGGAATGTGATATAAATTTGGTCCGAACCTCGTATTATGACCAACCGGGCCCAGGGTTGAATTTTGGAATTTTGGGAAGAAAGCTTGGAAATCTATATTTAGGCATTGAGTTTGATATATTTATATCATAAAGTCATTATTGTATAGATTTGATTGAGTTGGAGTCGAATTAGAGAGGGAAAGCAGTAGTTGTGGATGGATTAGGCCGCGGAAGTTTGAGGTAAGTATTTGGTCTAACCTTAGCTTGAGAGAATAGTAGTTGAGTCTTGTTTAATACTTGCTAATTGTCGATTACGGTGTACAAGCATGGTAACGAGTATCTATTCTTTGGTGTCTAGTATGACTGTGAATCCTTTAAAATTTGATTATCATGATTTTGTTGTAATTTCCATACTTAATTGAGGATTTCTATATGTTGTAAAGAATATGTGAAAGACGTTATGATCATCTGACTTCGAGGAGCATTGGCTCGGGTTGTGATACGAATTGAAAAGGTATATGTGATCATGAATTCTTTGGAGCGTTGACTCAAGTGATAAAGTGAAATATGAAGTAAGAAATGAAAGAAAGATAATCAGTTATTGGATTCCCTTGACATGATGTTTTGTTGTTTGGTTGATATTTTCTCCCTTGCTGGATATCGAAATTGATGTTGTTTTTCTCTTGCCAGGATTTAACTGCTTAATTATATTCCTTGCCGAGGTTCCCTATCATTTCTTTGTTTACTTCCTTGTCCTTTATTTGTGATTGTTGTTTGGATGAGGAAGAGTCATAAAGCACAAAGGGTGTTGACGTGTATTGTTGATATTGTGAGGAAAGGGTGTAAAGCACTAAGGGTGATGTCGTGTCGTATGATGTAACATTCCGTAATGATATTCATTGATTATATATATTGTAAGGAAAGAGAGTAAAAGTACGAAGGGTGATGCGTATACATGACTGTTTGATATGATTGATTTGGTGAGTACGAGAGTAAAAGAACGAAGGATGATGTCGTGCAAGTCTGTGTTTACTGATTCTTGTTGAGATACTGGTTTCCTTGTTTCCATTTCTGATTGGGATTTCTTGTTTGTAACTGCTATCTCCCCACAGCATGTTCCCCTTCCTTTTTGACTTTTTACTTTCCGTATTCCCTTCCGTTGTGTATATATATTTGAACTGCACAATTTTATCTAGTAGTCTGGCCCTAGCCTCATTACTACTTTACCGAGGTTAGGCTAGGCAATATGGGGTCGATTGTGCTGATACGACACTCTGTGCTATTTTACATAGATCTAGGTATTGAAAAAGCTTATGGCACGGAGCAGTAGCAGGGAGCATTCCTTTAGTCTACGAGATTCATGAGGTAGTCCTGCACGCATTCGCAGACCCGTCATCTGTTCTATTTTTATGCGTGCCATGTTTCCCTTGTATCGAGATAAAGTTTATTTACATTGTTTCAGACTTTTATATTTAGCATTCCTAGATATTCCATGAAATGTTGTGACACCAGGTGCTGGGTAGAGACTTATATTAATGTTTTAAACGTTGTTCTTGTTTTAATTCGGACTTCTGCTACTTTGTTAATCGCCATCTTTTAATTATTTATTATTAGTTATTTAATAGTTTTAATCATGTATAAAAGGAGATAGGATAATATTGCGAAGCTTTATGTCTTGCCTACCTTCCACGAGTAGGCGCCATCACGACTCCTAAGGGTGGGGGTTTCGGGTCGTGACAGGTTGGTGTAGCACCAGTTACATGGCAGTAGTTCAATGTAGAGGTTTCTTTGAGCGTGGAGATCTTGGTAAGATTAAGAAGTACTGTCACTACCTAACGAGAGGTTAATCTCAAAGAGGAGTCAGCCTTCGACTTTAACTCCAGTTACTTTACCACCCAGCCAGCCAGCTTGGGGTAGAGGTTGGTTAGCTAGGGGTTTCCCTAGAGGGGGAGGCCGATCAGGTGGCGGTCAGACCCATTTCTATACCTTCCCTGCCATACCAGATGCTATTGCTTCAGACACAGTGATCACAGGTATTATCCCCGTATGTCATCGAGATGCTTCTATATTATTTGACCTTGGTTCCACCTATTCATATGTGTCACTATATTTTTCTCATTATCTGGATATGCCTCGTGAGTCTCTAGTTTCAACAATAAGTGTATCTATGCCAGTGGGGGATACTATTATTGTGTACCGTATATACCGGTCGTGTGTAGTGACCATTGGGGGATTAGAGACTAGAGTTGATTTGTTGTTGCTTAGTATTTGTCAACTTTGATGTGATATTAGGCATGGATTGGTTCTTTTGCGTCATGCTATTGTGGACTCTCACGCTAAGACGGTGACGTCGGCTTTGCCGGGGTTGCCACGGATTAAGTGGTGAGGTTCATTGGATTATGCTCCCAATAGAGTGATATCATTATTAAAGGCATAGGGGATGGTTAGGAAGGGTTGTCTTTCTTATTTGGCCTTTGTGAGGGATGTCATTGAAGAGACTCCTACTATTAATTCAGTTTCGGTGGTGCGAGATTTTTTGGATGTATTTCCTGTAGACCAGCTAGGCATGCTGCCGGGCACTCAACCCATTTCTATTCCATTGTATCGTATAGGACTGGTAAAGTTAAAGGAATTGAAGGAGCAGTTGCAGAAACTCCTTGATAGGGGGTTTATTCAGCCTAATATGTCACCTTTAGGTGCACCGGTTCTATTTGTAAAAAAGAAGTATGGCACTATGAGAATGTGTATTGATTATTGGCAATTGAACAAAGTCATAATCAAGAACAAGTATCTTTTGCCTCGTATTGATGATTTAGTTTACCAACTTCAGAAGGTGAGGTTGTTCTCCAAGACTGATTTGAGGTTAAGGTATCACCAACTAAAGATTAGGGACTCGGACATTCTGAAGACAGCTTCAGGACCCGATATGGTCATTATGAGTTCTTTATGATGACTTTTGGGCTAACCAACGCCCCATCAACATTCATGCATCTGATGAACAATGTATTTCAGCCTTATCTCTACTTATTCATTATTATTTTCATCCATGATATCCTGGTGTACTTTCGTAGCCAAGAGGAGCACGTCGAGCATTTGAGGTTGTATTGGCTGAGAGAGGAGAAGCTTTATGCCAAGTGCTCAAAGTATGAGTATTGGCTCAGTTCTTTAGTGTTCTTGGGACATATGGTGTCTAGTGAGGGCATTGAGGTTGATCCGAAGAAGATAGAGACGGTTTGGAATTGGCCCAGACTATTCTCAAGCACAGAGATTCAAAGCTTTCTTGGTTTATCTGGTTATTACCGTCGGTTTGTTTAGGGTTTCTCATCTACTATATCGCCCTTAACCAAATTAACCCAAAAGGGTGCTCCTTTCAAGTGGTTAGATGAGTGTGAGACGAGCTTTCATAAGCTCAAGACTGCCTTGACCACAGCTCTAGTGTTAGTTCTGCCATCAGCTTTTGGTTCTTATACCATATATTATGATGCTTCTCGGATCGACATTGGGTGTGAGTTGATGCAGGATGGTAGAGTGATTGCATATGCGTCGTGTCACTCGAAGCCCCATGAGAAGTACTACCTTATTCATGATTTGGAGTTGGTGTCCATTGTTCACGCATTAAAATTTTGCAGGCACTATCTCTATGGTATGTTTGGTGAGGTGTTTATTGATCATCGTAGCATCAATCACTTGTTCAAGCAGAAGGATATCAATTTGAGGCAATGGAGACGGTTGAAGCTACTAAAGGACTATGATATTATCATTTTGTACCATCCGGGAATGGCCAAAGTGGTGGTTGATGCCTTGAGTAGGAACGCAATGAGTATGGGTAGTCTTGCATTCCTTCATGTTTGTGAGAGACCCCTTGAAGTTGATGTTCAGGCATATGCCAATCAGTTTATAAGATTGGATATTTCAGAGCCCATTTAGGTCCTAGCTTGTGTGGTTTCTCGGTCTTCCTTATTCGATTGCATCAGAGAGCGCTAATATGACGATCCTCATTTGCTTGTCCTCAAGGATAGGTTTCACCACGGTGATACCAGGGATGTGACTATTGGTAATGATGAGGTATTGAGGAAGCAGGGTCGGATATGTGTGCCCAATGTGGATGTGATACGAGAGTTGAATCTTGAGGAGACCCACAGCTTGCGGTATTCCATCTATCCGGGTGTCGCGAAGATGTATCAGGATTTGAGACAACACTATTGGTGTAGGAGAATGAAGAAAGACATAGTTGGGTTTGTATCTCAGTGTCTCTACTATCAGCAGGTGAAATATGAGCAACAGAGACCGGGTGGCTTGCTTCAGAAGATAGAGATTCCAGAATGGAAGTGGGAGTGGATCACCATGGATTTTGTAGTTGGGATCCCATGGACATCGAATAAGTTCAGTGCTAATTTGGTAATTGTGGATCGGCTGACCAAGTCCGTGCACTTCATTCCTGTGAGTGCTACCTATTCTTCAAAACGGTTTGCTAAGATTTACATCAGAGAGATTGTTTGTCTTTATAGGATGCTAGTTTCTATCATTCAAACATAGGCACGTAGTTTGCTTCGCAGTTTTGGAGGGTCGTACAACGAGATTTGGGCACTAAGATTTAGTTGAGCTTAGCGTTCACCTAATACAGACGGGCAGTTCGAGCGCACTATTCAGATATTAGAGGACATGCTACGTACTTGTGTTATTAATTTGGGGGTTCATGGGACCAGTTTCTACCACTTGCAAGTTTGCTTACAACAACAATTATCAGTTGAGTATTCAGATGGCTCCGTATGAGTCTTTATATGGGAGGCAGTTTAGATCTCTAGTGGGTTGGTTTGAGCGGGTGAGGCTACACTTTTGGGTATAGACGTGGTTCAGGATGTATTGGACAACGTGAAATTGATTCAAAAGCAATTTCGCATGGCGCGGTCAAGATAGAAGAGTTATGCTGACAGAAAGGTCTGTGATGTGTCTTACATGGTTGGGGAGAAGGTATTTCTGAAGGATTCATCCACGGAGGGTATGACGAGATTTGTAATGAAGGGCAAGTTGAGCCCTCGATTTATTAGGTTGTTTGAGGTGGTTCGAAGGATTGGGGAGGTCTCTTATGAGCTTGATTTTCCACCTAGCTTATCGAGTGTGCATCCAATATTTCATGTTTCTATGCTTCGGAAGTATATCAGCGATCCATCTCATGTTTGGATTTTAATATGGTTCAACTGGATGGTTATTTGACTTATGAAGTGGAGCCGGTGGCTATTTTGCATCATCAGGTTTGAAAGTTGAAGTAAAAGTATATAACTTCAGCGAAGGTGAAGGCGAGAGGTCACCCCGTGGAGGAGGCTACTTTGGAGATCGAGCGGGAGATGCAGAGAATATACCCACACCTATTTGAGGCTCCAGGTATGTTTCTAGACTCGTTCGAGGATGAAACTTTTCTTATGAGGGGGAGGATGTAATGACCCGGCCGATCGTTTCGAGAGTTACCTTCTCATTCCCTCATTTCCTGCTTCTTTTGTGGTTTCGGATTGAATTGAGAACATAGTCTCCTATTTGAAATCTTAAGTTAGAAAAGTTGATCGGAAGTTGACTTATATGTAAACAACCTCGGATGTGAATTTTAATAGTTTCGTTTAGTCCATTAGGTGATTTTGGACTTGGGAGCGCGTCCAAAATGTGATTTAGACGTCCGTGGTAAAATTAGGCTTGAATTGACAAAAATTAGAATTTTGGCAATTTTTGGCCGGTAGTGGTTTTGATATCGGGGTTGTATTGGATTTTCGGAAGTTGAAGTAGCTTCTTGGTATCATTTCTAACTTGTGTGCAAAATTTGACGTGGTTTGGTAGGTTTCAGCGTCGTTTGTGAAATTCGGAAATCTCTAAGTTCATTAGGCTTTAATCCATATGTAATTCATATTTTTAGTGTTTTTGAAGGTATTTAAAGATTTGAATAAGTTAGTATGATGTTATGGTACGTGTTGGTATGTTTGGTTGAGGTCTCGATGGCCTCGGGTGAGTTTCGAGTGGTTAACAGATCATTTTTGGCTTTGGTAAGACAGCTGATGTCTGCTATTGCATTTTTCTGGTTTCCTCTTACGCGTTCGCGAGAGGGGCCTCGCGTTCGTGAAATTTTTTTGTGAGTTGTGAGATTTTTTTCCCGCATTCGCATAGGAGAGGACGCGAACGCGAAGGTGTGGTCTGTGTGCATTGCGAATGCGAGAGTAGGGTTGCGTTCACAAAAAGGAGTGAGGCATTTGGGAACCCCAGGTCCTTGGTTTACGCATAGGTAAGTGTTTCTCACTTGCTTTTGGTTAAATCCCATGATTATATCTTTAATTTTATCATCTATTTTGTGACTTGGGGTGAAATATTCAGAAAAAAAGAGGAAATGTTGTTGGGATGAAATTTTGAGGTTATCAATATAATTTTAATATCGGAATTGAGTAAATTTGGTATGGTTAGACTCGTGAGTGAATGAGCTTTCGGGTTTTATAATTTTTGTTGGATTCGAGATGTGGGTCCAGGGGCCGGGTTTGAGCTGATTTTGGATTTTGGTTATAATTTTATTTTTTTTGTGAAATTGATTCCTTTAGCCTATATTGATCATATTGTATTGCTTGTGGTGAGATTCAGGACATTTGGAGGCAGATTTGAGAGGCAAAGGCATCGCGGAGTAGGATTTTACTTGGTTTGATGTAAGTAATTCTTCCAAACTTGGTTTTGAGGGTTCGAAACCCCAAATTATATGTTATATAATTGTTATTGAGGTGAAGCACATACCAAGTGACGGACGTTCACCTTGAGAATTGTGACTTGGGTGATTCCATGGCACCATTTAGTGACTTTATCCTTTTGATATACATGCTTTCATCATGCGATAAAGTAAGTGAGTTGTAAATCATGCTAGATGGCATGTTTAGGATTTATGTGGTATTGTTGGGACCCTTAGTGGTTGTTTCTTATTATCATCTCACTATTTTCATATATGGTACGTATTATGTCATGTTCATGCATTTGTATATCATGTCTCAGTATCACTTATTTATTAATTCATCATGTCATTGTTCTAGGTTTGTTTTCATGATATTGCGAGCTCGTGGGTGACACTAAAGAGATTGATGACTGAGTGAGGCCGAGAGCCTGGTTATGAGTGACAGTTAAAGAATCGTATTGCAAGCCACAGCGGTTATATTGGTGATTATGATAGCACTTGGGTTGTAGGAGCCTATCTAGAATCTGTAATATATCCCCAGTGAGCGCACGTGATATTATAGAGGGATGGATTTCCTTAGATACAGATTTGTCCGAAGTCGAGATGGATTTCTCTATAGGGTTGGATTGCCCTTTTTCCTCGGTGCTAAGTGACTTACAGTCAGTGTTGTATATATTCCTTAATGAATTTTCCTGGGTCGGATGGCAATATACAATACCAAGTGGTTGAGCACTTGAGAGTGCGAGCACATGGTGAATTTCATACAGAATTTCATACAGTCTGTGCATTGGCATGTAGAGATAGCTGAGTTGTATACCTTACAATGTTCAATTTTTTTTTTTACTTTACTGCCTTGAGATGTATATTTAACTTGAAAGCATGCATACGTTTCTGCACATTTATTTCTCTTATATCTATTGCGGTTAAGTTTGTCACTACCTTTCAGTCCAAAGTTTGGACTAATTACTTACTGAGTTGGCATACTGACATTATTCTCTGCACTTCGTGTGCAGATCCAAACGACTCTGTTCACGATGGCGGTTGTTGATTGAGGATCCTAAAGTTTGGATACTATCAAGGTAGCTACACTACATTTGTGGGCCTTGACTATCATTCTTTATCATTTGATGCGTTTTCAGTTGTTTTCTTTAGACCTTGCAGTGCTTTATATTCCAAATAAACTCTCATGTACTCACCCTGATTTTGGGCTGGATTGTATCGTATATTGGGATTTCTTATGTCTCAAATAGTTTTCTTTAAATGTTAATTAAATGCTTCCGTTAATATTTTCAAACGTATTGTTGTTGCGTTGGGTTTGTTGAGTTGAGACTGGCCTAGTTCCATAAAAGGCGTCATCACGACGTTTGATTTTGGGTCGTGACAGTGCAAGGTGGAAGACGTTCACCATAGAAATTGTGACTTAATTGATTTCGTAGAGTGGCACAATCAAATAATTATGTTATTTTTCACATATCCTCCACGTGTTAGAGAAATTTAGCTGAGACTCATTAAAGATCATGTTTAGGCTACACGTGCCGATATTTTTGGGACCAACAGAGGTCCTGCTGTTGTTGAATTAATTTTTCTTAAAACATATAATTTGTACTCAGTCACATTTATTATTTTCATATCATATCTCAGTCTCTGTTGTCATTTATTGATACACTATATCATTTTTTCGGGTTGATTTTTATGTCAATTTGAGCCCGAGAGAATGGAGATTGTGAGTAATATTTATGGGATCAGGTTGCACGTTGCAACATATTTTATTTATTTATGCATGGATCTGGCTATTACAACACTTGGGCTAAAGAATCTCCTCAGGAGTCTCCACCCCACACACTGAGCGTGGTTGATTTTATATTGAGGGGTAGATCTTCCCTGGGCATGGATTGCCCGAAGCATTTATATTAAGGGATGGATCTTACTCGAGTCATTTATATTTTGGGATGGATTTTCTCTGGCATGGATCTTGTCTAATTATCTACATTGAGGGGTGGGTCTTTCCTGGGTTGGATTGGCTTTATATAGTACTGAGTAACTGACTGTCAGTGATATATATTTGGGTATGGATCTTCCCTGGGCTGGATTAGCAATATACAGTACAGAGTGATTGAGTATTTTGAGAGTGTGAGTACACGAGTTTTCTATTGTGGTACATCACATATAACATGTATTTTGGCATGTAGATATAGAGATGTCATATACCTCATATCATGTAGAATTGATCTATTTTACTTGTATTGGGCTTATCTGTTCAACTTGATAGCATGCCTATATTTTTGTACTGTTATTTCTATATTGGACTATTCCTGTGGAACTCGTCACTACTTTCAGACGAAAAGCTAGTCTTGTTACTTATTGAGTACATGGGGTTGATTGTACTTATACTACACTCTGTACTTCGTGTGCAGATCCAGGTTCTTTCAGATAGAGCGGCTGCTAGGTTTCAGAGATTTATCTGTTGGAGACTATTCAGGTTGCTTAGCGTCCGCAGACCTTGACTCTCTTTCCTTTCAATTATTGTACTGTTTTATATCAGTCAGGCTATATTATCATTTAAATGCTCATGTATTCAACGAAACCAAATTTTGGGGAGTGTATTGTATGGAGACACATCTTTTTGTATCAGTATTAGTGAAATTTTCTATTAAATCTAATTATTATGCAATCAAACTTAAGGAATTTTGTGATTTATTAAAGTTGTCGGCTTGCCTAGTATTGAGATAGGCGCCATCACAACAAATGAAATTTTTGAGTTGTGACACACATTTTCCATCCACAAAACCCAACTCACCTTTTCCCCTTAGAGCTAATTTCACCATCCTGCTTCACAAGGCATAATTTTCCGGCCCTGTGAGCTTTATTGGGACAAATCAACCCAGGAGCTTCTGAAGCTTGAAGAAATAATGGATGATTGTGCTCAAGTAGTGCCACCTCATTTCCTGCCATATCCATTAGGTGTGAGCTTCGTCTGAACTTTATTATCAACGAACTTCTCTTCGATCGCCGGAATTTTTGCCGAACCCGTAATTACCATACCACCTCTCTAATACCACCATGTGAAGTTGAGCTAAATTAAGAGAGATAAATCATTTCTACAAATGCAATCATGTATTCTAGCATTGATTTAATTGCCAACCAAGTACATCAAGAAAGAAGAAGAAGAGGAGAGAACTAGAGATGAGAATATTCTAGAATTTCATCTCTTGGCACAATGTGGATAATATGACATAATTTTAAGAATATTTTTAGACTGTTTTAGCCCAACGTATGAGTCTCAAACGTAGACAAAAGTCAAATGATTTTGTTTCCCCAGTTTTAAAAGAGATTAGACACTAATGTAGACTGTAGTCATAAGACTCATAACGTATGGGTGACCTTAGCCACCCACGTGACGGAGCTAATACCCCAAGGAATGATTCAACCAAATACTCTTTCTCTTCATTTTGTTCAATTCTATTTTGGCGTGAAATCTTGAAATCTTAAGCAGACTTAAGTGGCAGTGATTCGTACAAACCTGAAAAAAGTTAAAACTTCAAAGTCATCGCATGTGAGTACTAATACATTCAAAGTGATGACCATAGTTCAAGGGAATAAAACATAATTAAACCATTAATAAATGCTTAAGTAAACCACCTCGTCAACCCTCCCCCCCCCCCCCCTCTCCCAAAAATAAAATACATGTTTGCTTAACATATAAAAAACATGTAGAAAATTTGAAATACTTCCAAATTTGGTGATTGAAATTGGAAATGTCCTTTATCTTTTGTTTACATTAAAAAACGGATAACAATTGGATTTATAAGTAATTTTAAATATATGTGGATTACTTCAATACAGACGATTAGTAGTGTTTAGATTAAATAAACAAAAGCCGTAATAGATTGCCAAACCAATAGCTGAAGCGATCCCAGACTTTACCTTAGCTTAATGAAATGTCTGCCTTCGGTCCCGGACTTACAATAATAGAGAGCTTGATGAGCAAAAAGTAACAGAGAAAATAACAGTATATTACCTTGATATGCATGTTACAAAAGTGTCTAATGAATAGTTAGACTCCCCTTTATATAGTAGGGGAGTTTTATCCTAAGTACAATTCCATAAAAGGTAAACATCTTCAGTTTTGCTAATCACTTTTCTATCGATACAAGCCGAGATTCTCACCGTGATATCCGGCTAGGCACGGATATCACGGCCCTTTATTAGTTGTACTCGATTTTCTAGTAATGCTCTCTGAAGTTTTGCTATTTGAATCGGACCTGGGACGTGCCTCCAATTCTTCCGAGGGCAGGTGTTTTCCCCGGAACCAACTCGAGGGGCTCCTTACCTCGATTCCGGTTCCTTACAGTCGCGTCTCTGCTCCGTTTACTTCATCAAGACTCGAGGTGTCCAACGAGCTCGGTTTCATCCGTACATCTTTTTTATTCGATAGTATGTCTTCTCCTAACCATACAATACTGGCAAATGGCAATACGTGAAACTTTTTGTCCTTGAATTTGCTCGACTATAGTCTTTTCTTCCTTGTCAAAAGAAAAGGACATTAATTTGTATTATATACAGTCTGGTATTATTGTTGAAAGTTTGATGAATAAGATGATCATGATTTGAGAATTTTTCATTACATATTGTGTTCTTATTTTTGCTATCAGAAAACTAAAACCAAGCTATATATAATGGGCTGGAGATGAAAGAACTTGAAATTTGAAGAACACTATTCTGAAAAGATAGAGATGATAACGTTACAGCCAATAAACAAAACAACAGAAGTAGTTTTTTTTCGTCAAACGTTCATAGTAGTCGAATGTATGCATGCATGTATGTATGTTGGAACATGAATATAATTGTGTTGTGAAATGGTATTTGAAAATTAGAGTTGTGCTGGAACATGAATATAATTTTGGGTTGTTTTTGAATATTTGTGACTGATGTGAAGTGAAAGTTTTGAAAAATAGCTTTTTTGAGTTTATCAAATTTTTAAAAAATTCTAAACAATCAAAAATTTCATGATCAAACACTAATTTAAAAAAAGAAAATTAAAAAAAGGAGAATTTTTTATGGCCAAAGACTTCACGATGAAAAGCAATTCCAAGATTTAAACTCTATAGGTTCAACTTTCAAGATTTTTAGCATTGAACTTATTATATTTTTAAAGTTATAAATTCAAATTAAATATTTTGGTAATTTTAATAAATTTTTACCTCGCGTAAAAAAATTTATTGGTTGAATGGAGCCCGTCGGTATAATATTATATTCGCCCATGTTCACGACTCATTCGTCATTTCCTTTTGTTTCCTAAAAGCCAACACGTCTTTAGGTTTATTACAAATTATAAACTATAAAGTTGAGTGACTTCCATTTTCTGATTTATTCTCCGTTAGACAAATTCAATTTCTAGTTTCCTCTGTAAAATCCAAGCAGTCAATGGTCAGAGCTCTTCTACCAAAAGAACAAAGACAATTGATTTTTGTAGAAGTCACAAATTAAAGAGTCAATTTAGTTTCAGTTTTCATGTTTATATATAGACATACTGCTTATTTAAGATAGTATTATTCAGAATATCTTTTCAATTTATCCTCAGTTTAGAACAATTGTGAAACAACATTAACATGAGACTTAAAATAACACCCTTTCTCCTCCTTATTGTTCTTTCAATGATTGAAACAAATGAAGCTATAAGAGTTCTTGATGAAACTAGTCATTTTTTACTATCATCTTTGCAAATGCGGCCCCGAGTTAAGACTCCATCACCCAATCCAGAAACTGGTGTCAGTGTTAACATGACAGCCAAAGTCACTGAAATGAACTTTGTTGGTCGTCAAAAGGCTACAAGAACTCTTGATGAAACTAGTCATCTTTTACTACCATCTTTGCAAACCCGTCCCCCATTTAAGACTCCATCACCCAATCCAGGAACTGGTGCCAGTGTTAGTATGGCAGCCAAAGTCACTGAAAGGAACTTTGTTGGTCGTCAAAAAGCTACAAGAACTATTGATGAAACTAGTCATCTTTTACTACCATCTTTGCAAACTCGCCCCCCAGTTAAGACTCCATCACCCAACCCAAGAACTGGTGCCAGTGTTAGTATGGCAGCCAAAGTCACTGAAAGAAACTTTGTTGGTCGTCAAAAAGCTACAAGTACTCTTGATGAAACTAGTTATCTTTTACTACCATCTTTGCAAACCCGTCCCCCAGTTAAGACCCCATCACCCAATCCAGAAACTGGTGCCAGTGTTTGTATGGCAGCCAAAGTCACTGAAAGGAACTTTGTTGGTTGTCAAAAAGCTACAAGAACTCTTGATGAAACTAGTCATCTTTTACTACCTTCTTTACAAACCCGTCCCCCAGTTACGACTCCATCACCCAATCCAGGAACCGGTGCCAGAGCTAATATGGCAGCCAGAGTCACTGAAAGGAACTTTGTTGGTAGTAAAAAAGTTACAAGAATTCTTGATGAAACTAATCATCTTCTACTACCTTCTTTGCAAACCCGTCCCCCAGTTAAGACTCCATCACTCAATCCAGGAACCAGTGCCAGAGTTAATATGGCAGCTAGAGTCACTGAAAGGAACTTTGTTGGTCGTAAAAAAGCTACAAGAACTTTCGATGAATCTAATCATCTTCTACTACCTTCTTTGCAAACTCGTCCCCGAGTTAAGACTCCACACCCAATCCAGGAACCGGCGACTAGGGTCAATATGGCAAGCAGGGTTACTGAAAGAAACTTTGTTGGTCGCAAAGAAGTTACTTTTGCTCCTCCTCTTCAACTATAAGCGTTTGACAAGAAGAATTCTTTATTTGTAACAAATATTCAATTAATTCATATAATTAGCATAGAATAAACCAATTAAGACTTACAATTTAGTGTTACTGTACTCTCACATTATAGATGTGGATTGTATTACAGTTTTTTGGTATATATGGTGTTTAAAGAAAACATTCTTGATCAATCAATTGTCTTTGTTTCATGATATTTGACATGATAAAGCGCCTTTAATTTCTTCTGTGCAATGCCAGTGCTGCATAATATTTAGATGATATTTTCTAAACTCTAAAAAATATAATGCAAACTAATTACAAGTTAGATATTTATGATCAAACACTAATCCAACGCGTGAAAAACAACGTTTTGACTTGCAGGTGTTGACGATATAATTAGTGTTCCTTAATTCTGAACCATGATCAAACTTCTCTATCACAAGACTAACATCAATCTATCCAATGGAGATGGGGAATAAAAGAATTCTCCTCGATTATTAATGACTAGAAATTAACAGAAACAATGGAGAACTTTGAATTTTATTACAAATTATGATTAATAGAGAATTAATTCGATATTTGAATGGAATTTGGAGAATATTATCCTCAAAAGATAGATATTATAATAGTAAAAATTCCACAGGGCGTCCAATTTGTCACTTCCATTTAACTTATACTCTTTTTTTTTAAGTTTTAACTTTTATCCAGTTTTTAAACAACTTCAGCCCATTTCTCCTCTTCATTCTCCTCTTTCGTTTTCTTCTTCTTCTATTAACAATTGAAAGGCACTATGATTAATTCTCTAATACTACCACCATCTTAAGAGAAATTTCATTATGTCGTGTACAGAACCCCAATATCAACATAAAATAAACACTTAAGAGCTGAGGTTTCTAATCATGAGAAACTAGTAGATTATGTTAGCTAGTAGATTATTTTCTACCCATGAGAAAGATTAATAAAATGCTTTATATATATATATATATATATATATATATATATATATATATATATATATATATATATATATGTGGTAGGTAAAGGATAATAACTCCAGATTTCAATAGTCAATAATGAATGAATTTATATTTCGAAGTGAAAATAATTTGAACGGGTAAGTTAAGAAAACTTGTTGACGTCCCTGATTTCATAGCAAAGATAAACGGAATAAACTACGTTTAGCTACATAGATTGAAATGAAGCTCCTTTTTCATCTTTGAGCTGGCTGTTGCTTCACTTGGAAATACTGGGATTCAAGTTTTTGCTTATGGTCTTAGGGATTCAACTTCAAGCTGAAGTTTTAATAAATGAACTAAATTACTTCAGCATCTTCTGCTGAAGTTTTTGAAAAACTTATCCAGCACAAAAAGCTTCAGTTTATTTAGTGCTGAAGTTTTTACAAATAAACTAAATAACTTTAGCATCTTTTGCCGAAGGTTTTGAAAAAACTTTACGACAAAACTAATGAATCCAGTCATCTATTTTAGTGCTGAATTTTTACAAATGAACTAAATAACTTAAGCATCTTATCCAGGACAAAAAAACTTCAGCACTGCCTTTGCTGCTTCAGGTCCGTCTACTAGAATGCTTAAGTTTTGCGTGATTGCCTTTGCTACTTCAGCCCCGTATGCTGAAATTACGCGAAAAAATGGGTACGCTTGTCATTTTTTTTGCAAAGCGAACACATATTAAAACGTGGCCCAAAAAAGCGGGTATAAATGCAAATCCCCATTATAATAGGACACATTCACTTTTCGCTTAAAATGCCAAGCCGGGTAGGGAAAAAGAAGATGAAGAATTAATTTAAATAGTTGTCACCCAAGTGTTTAAACTTAAAATAACAAGTAAATATAAAATATATAATTATTGTATAATTTATGTATACCGGCTAAAAAAATGAACAATAACTTACTGCCTATTTATGTAAAGATCCGAAGAAGATCTAATGGAAATTAGACATTGCAGCTCTACTATTGAAATATTGGTCCAGTTTAAGTATTAGTATTAATAACATGGTTAATATGGTAAAAGATTATTTCTTCCTTTCGTGTTTCTTGCTATGACTTTCTTGTCTATTTTGAATCACCAAATTAGCGCGTATTTTATAGTTAAATAAATCCTAATCAGTCGCTTCAGTTATTCTCCTCCTCTCACAAATGAGTACATGACCCATTCAATTTGTCAAATTTTTCTTTGTATAAGCAAAACAGTCAATAGTCAAAATCCCTTATAGAATAGTTCTAAGTCCTAGTATTATATACAACGCTGTCTCGGGTTTAAACAGTTTGTTACGAAGCCTCCTCATTTTCATTACGGAAAAGGACCCAAAATACCCCTAACGGCTATGGCTTCTATGAACCCATAGGTTAACGAATGACATATGTAAGTTAAATCGACATAGGCTAGGGGCATTTTTGGCCTTTTCCATTTTCTTAAAACCATATTAATAACAAAACCTTAGTACCACTTTTTAGCGTGTGCATAACAAAATATAGCCTATGGTTAATGCCTGTTAATCGGGCCGGGCTTACCCATTTTTAGCTCGGTTCAGCCCGCTACAGTAGCATATAGGGCTGATTGGGACAAGTTGGGCGGGGAGCGGATTTTAGACAAACACATTTTGAATATCGGTGCACCGAAACCCGCTAAGCTCGCTAATCCATTAACGGGCTGCAGCCCGGTTCAACCCGTTAAAGGGTTAAATTTTTCTTATTTTTATTTTTATTTTTTTAATTTGTGTACCGTTGCTAGCAAAATTTAATTTTAAAAAAAATCACCACAGCCTGCCGGAGCCCGTTTAAGCCCGAGCCCGTACAGGCCTGCAAAAACACAACCCGCTAACAGCCCGCCTGCTAAACGAACGGGCTGAATTTTTTCCGTTAAGCCCGCCCAGCCCGCCCGATAAACACCCGTAAAATGCTGAGTGACTTCCACTTTCTGATTGATTCTCCATTAGACAAATTCAATTCTTAAGTTCCTCTGTATGCTCAAAGCAGTCAATGGTAAGAAAACTATGCTGAAAGAACAAAGACTTGATTTTTTTCAGTAAGTCACAAAAAAACTTGTTTAGTTTCAGATTTCATGTGGTATAAATACACATACTTGTTCACAATGACTCGTCAATCTTTCTAAACACCCTTATTTTAGTATATATATTCAATTGTGCAAACAACATTAACATGACACTTGTTGATATCAACAGCTCTAATAGTATAATGAAACCATTCCTCCTCTTTCTTGTTCTTCTAGTTCTTTCAAGGATTGAATCAAATGAAGCTATGAGAACTCTTGATGACACTAATCGTCTTCTATTACCATCTCTGCAAACCCGTCCTCCAGTTAAGACTCCATCGCCCAATCCAGGAACCGGTGCCAGTGTCAATATGGCAACCATAATCACTGAAAGAAACTTTGTTGGCCGTAAAGAAGCTACAAGAACTATTGATGAAAATAATAATCTTCTATTACCATCTCTGAAAACTCGTCCCCCAGTTAATACTCCATCACCCAATCCAAAAACTGGTGCAATTGTTAATGTGGCAACAAGAATCTCTGAAAGGAACTTTGCTGGTCGCAAAGAAGCTACAACAACTCTTGATGAAACTGGTCATCTCCTATTACCATCTTTGCATACTCGTCCACCAATTAAGACTCCATCACCCAATCCGAAAACAAATGCTAGTGTCAATATGGCAGCCCGAGTCATTGAAAGGTACTTTGTTGGTCGTACAGAAGCTACAAGAACTTCCGATAAAACTAGTCATCTTCTATTACCATCTTTGCAAACTCGTCCCCCAGTTAAGACTCCATCACCCAATCCCGGAACCGGTGGTCAATATGGCAACCAGGGTCCCTGACAGAAACTTTGTTGGCCGTAAAGAAGTTGCTTTTGCGCCTCCTCTTCCTCCTCCTAATGCATCCCCTTAGAATAATGTCCTTTTTGATGTGTTCGTGGCTACGTCTCAGAAATAAGCTTATCAAAAGCTACTATGAACATCTGACAACAAGAACTCCTTATGTGTAATAGTATTCAATTAATTCATACATTTAACATAGAATAATTCAAGACTTACAGGCTAATGTACTGTGAGAGTCTTCCACACAATAGGTGTAGGGTCAATTATTTCTGTTGTTTCATTTTTGTTGTACATGTTACCGTACACCATAATTTATGGTACAGTGGATAAAAAGAACAATGTTGATCCATTGTCTTTGTTTTATGATATTTGGAATTTATTGACATGATAATGCACCTATAATTTTTCTGTCAATGCCAGTGCTGCATAATTTTCAGATGCCATCCTTTAAAATGCAATCTGAACAGAAGTCGCATCATTTAGTTTTGGCATACTGAACGAATAGCATAAGGGATAGCAGGAACTACAATGCACAATTGGCTAGATTGGACTGATTTCAGATTCATTCCCTCAATTAGTAAAGGAGCAAGAAGATATTACTCTACAAACTGACAAGCTACACATTGAAGCTCATACACCAATCATAGATGAAAGTATAATAATCTGAATAATCTGATACTAATCACCCCTTAACAAGAAATTAACTAGCATTAACTACAAACAACATATATAGCATGAGTGATCTCGTCTTGAAATACCTGAATCAGTCGGAATGACCAGCTGCTAGTATTTCCGTCAAATTTTCATTGAAGATATGATTCTCATCAAATTAAACATATATAAGTATATACTCTGCAAAATATAATGCAAATTTACAACCTAGATAGTGATGCTCATACACGACAAATCGAGGAAAGGACAACATCTGACCACTCTGATATAGATCACCAGTTCTTTAATGAGCAACGGCTTGCATTATACTACAAACAACGTACATATTACAACTAACCTTATTTTTTAAACACCTAAATCATTTGGATAGAGCAGCTGTGAGATTTTCCTTCAAATTCTCAGCAGCACCACCAGGAGCTCGTATAGAGAATGTGTGGACGATTTCACCGTTTTCTGTTAATGAGACATTGGATTCTTGTGCCACTATTTGATGTTCTTGAAATGTCTTCAGAACTCTAGAAACAGGGTGAGCATTCAAAGGGCAGCCTACTCTTACAACTGCATCATCTTGTCTTTGATGAAAATCAATTTCCAGGGGAGCCTGCTGTTTTTGCTGGTCGTTTACCATATCCTTCTCAGCATCTAAAACCCTAATTTTAGCCTGAAGATCTGTGATATATGCAATTGCATCTCCAAGCAGCGATGCTTTATCCATCTTTGAGATATTTGGAACAACTGCTCTTAAAGCGTAAAACCTCTGGTTAAGCTTCTCGCGCCTCTGCCTCTCTGCTTCAACATGATTCAATGCTTCTTCTCTCCCATTGGCCGGCTTTCTGCCTCTCTTTCTTGGCTTCCGTTCATCTAATTCAAGTTTCCCTTCACCTTCATCGCTTCGATACCCGTTCGATGAGTTTCCATAAACTTGAGAACTACCTAGCGCTGCTTGTACTTCGTAAGCATCTGTAGCAAAACTCAGATCTTCTTCCACCTTCGGAGAAAAATTTATGCTGATGGGACCCGACTTAGAACCACCGAGACTGAGTTCCCGCCCAAATATCTTTGGAATTGCTTTAGGTTGTGGAGGATTAGATACCACCACCAATGTTTTCACCGTCTGAATCAAATTCTGATCTTCTGGAATTGACTTTAGAGAACCAAGCTCCACGACCCCTGATTTCAGGGGAATAAATACTAGTGTCTCAAATCGAGCCAACTTTGCTAGATAAGATCTTGATTGGAAATGTTCTAAGCAACCTCTTACATCGGAAACCCATATTGATCTAGCAGAATTAAATGATTGAGAAGGACTAGAAGGCTTCTCAAAAGGGAAGATGTAATACATTGACGTGAGATAAAACACCTCGACGTCCGAGACAGAATCCAACTTGGCAGCAATATTATCATCTTCTGACCCTCCAAAGAAAGTGTGAATCTTTTGAAGAACAAGTTTTTTCTTGTTTCCATCCATCATTTTATGATGCTCGGAATCATTCCCGCCTTCACTTTGTCCCATCTTTGCTTCTCGGCAATGTCCATCACCCCATATCAAAGCTGATTTCCCCGATTTCGACTTTGCAACTTGCCAATAGATTGCGTAAGTCCAATCAGACCCCTCGACAATCTTGCAAAGTGATTGCTGCACGCCCAAGTCCCCTCTCAACGATGTAAATTCCATGAGCATGCTATTGGAAGCTGACCAGGTGAAAAATTCTACTGCTTCTCTTCCCAATACTCCCTCCATAATAACCCTTTCCTCTTCCTTCATAAAAAGTTTCTCCCCCATGTTAAACAACTCAAAAATCCCCAATTCCACACACTTGAATTATCCTTAAAATTGATTCTTTAATTCACATCCAAAACCTACACCAACCCAAATATTGATGGAATGCTATGACAGAGTACTCCCAGAATCACGAAATACCGCTGGCAAACCCTAGAAAATTTCCATTCTCAAAAAGTTCAAAATTTTAACCCTAAACCAGAAATTCAAGAATTGGAATATCATGAGAAGACCCACAAAATGAAAAACAGATACTAATTCTTGAACAAAAATGGTACTTTTATTAGCAAAGAGAAAAACAGAAAATCGTTCAAAAATGGGAACTTTAGTAGTCAAGTAGCGAGATTCACTTCACCAATTAAAATTCTAAGGAAAAAAAACAAAATTTGAAGGCGGTTTAGATAAGTTTTCGTACAAAATAGGCCAGAAATGGGAAATCTAAAGGAAAATAAGTTGAAGAAAGCAAATTGGAAATGGAAGTAAGAGTTACCTGAAGAAGCTGAAATGAAGATGGTGAAAGGTGCATGTATACGAAGGGAGAAAGATTTGCTCGTTTTTCACTGTAGAATTTAGATCTGAATCACCACAACTATCAAGTATTATCATTATTATAAAGTTTCTCTTAACAATAGAATGTCTAGGACTAAGTCATTTTTGCTTCTATAAATAGAGGGGTAAATCACCTCAAAATTTAATAAGAATTTTCTCTCTCTTTCTCTACAATATTGCTCTTGTTCTTTATATTTTATAACACGTTATCAGCACGAAGCTCTACTATCTCAAGAATCTCTTTGAGAAAATTAAGGTATTTTTTCTCCTCCTAATTTTGTTTTAATTATGTCTGACATTATGAAAAGAAAGTTTGTTGCCCTTGAAATTTCGGGCAAGAACTACATGACATGGGTGTTGGATGCTGAAATCCATTTGGATGCAATGGGTCTTGGAGACGCCATTAAAGACAGAAATAATGCATCCACCCAAGACTGTGCTAAGGCCTTGTTTTTCTTGCGCCATCACCTTGATGAAGGTTTGAAAATTGAATATCTCACAGTCAAAGATCCACTTATCTTGTGGAATGGCTTAAAGGAGAGATATGACAACTTAAAGTTGGTCACTCTGCCACAAGCACGATATGATTGGGCTCATCTGAGACTCCAAGACTTTAAGTCTGTTTCTGAATATAATTCTGCAATATTTAGAATTACTTCTAAATTGAAACTCTGTGGAGATACTATAACTGATTATGATATGCTTGAAAAAAACGTTTACAACGTTTCATGCCTCCAATATGGTTCTGCAACAACAGTATAGAGAGAAAGGTTTCAAAAAGTACTCTGAGCTGATTTCTCTTCTCCTTGTGGCTGAGCGAAACAATGACCTGCTCATGAGAAATCACGAAAATCGACCCACTGGGTCTACACCATTGCCTGAAGTATATAAGGTGTATTCCCATTATGTTAAGCGTGGAAAAGGCTATGGCTTTAATCATGGTCGTGGTCGTGGTCGGGGTCATGGCCGTGGACGTGGACAAGGAAGAAATTTTCCTGGTGTTAGTCACCCCCCAAAGAGATATAACCACCAAAAGCAGAAATGGAATTATGAGAATCCAAAAGCAAATAGTTCAGAAACTATATGTTATCGTTGCGGTGGAAAAGGGCACTGGGCAAAAATTTGCCGTGTACCAAGACATTTGGTTGAGCTTTATCAAGCATCTCTAAAGAGTAAAGGCCCTGAAACCAATTTTGTCTCTGACAATAATTTTGACATCACCCACTTGGATGTGGCAGACTTCTTTGAGCACCCTGAGGGGAAAATAGATCACTTGATCGGTGATGGATCCATGGTTAAAGAAGATTGAGCAGTTTGATATTTTTATTTTTACTTATTCGTAGTAGTTAATGAATAAACAATTATCATAGTTTACATAAGTTATCTATTATTGTGATATGGTTCAAATTTTATATAACTTTAGATTACACATTCATCTTATGCTTTATTTGTAATGATTTTTCAGTAAGTTAATCAATTAACATAACAGATATTCGATTAACCAATATATTCTATTAAACTGGACCTTTTCCGCAAGGCATGTTATTCGACTATCTGATTTAGTTAATCGACTAACCTAATGACCGTTGCCTAAGTTAATCGATTATCACTTTAGTTAATCGATTAACCTTATGTCCGTTGCCTGTTCATCGACTAGTTTTTTAAACGTTGAAACAGGTTAGTCGATTATCTATTTGGTTAATCGACTAACCTCAGCAGATTTTGAAAATATTGTTTAATTATTAAGCAACGGATACAAGAGTATTAAAAGGAGAATAACTATGATAAAAGATATTTCATTATGTTGAATCATAGACTTAAATTTGTTTATTCTCATATCTATAAAAAAAATACTAATATTTTTCGTATATTTCTTTTGTATGTCAAACCATGGGAAGCAAATATCCACAAAGCAAACTTGGATCAACGTCCAATTGTAAAAATATTTGTTTAATTGATTGATGTACCACACATACGATATTCAAAGAGAAGAAATATTTCTCTCATTTAAGTATGTGTAAGGCAGATGTTACTACAATTTCTGGTAGTAGTAAATTGATTGAAGGCTCCGGAAGAGCAACTATAACTCTGCCTAAATGAACAATATTTATCATAGAGAATGCAATGTTCTCTTCCAAGTCCAAGAGGAACTTGTTGAGTTTTAAAGATATCCGTCAAAATGGATATCATATTGAGACAATAGATGAGAATAATCTTGAATATCTCATCATTACAAAGAATGTCTCTGGCCAAAAGAGGGTTATTGAGAAGTTCCCATCTTTATCTTGTGGCCTGTATTGGACAAAAATTAGTGCAATTGAGGCACATTCCACAGTAAACCAAAAGGTTACTGATTCCAATACTTTTGTACTTTGGCATGATCGATTGGGACATCCTGGATCAATTATGATGAGATGGATTATAGAAAACTCATATGGGCATCCATTAAAGAATTTAAAGATTCTTTTAAATAATGAATTTTCTTGCACTTCTTGTTATCAAGGCAAGTTAATTATTAGACCATCACCAACAAAGGTTGGAACTGAGTCACCTACGTTTTTGGAACGTATACAAGGGGATATTTGTGGACCTATTCACCCACCTAGTGGGTCCTTTAGATATTTTATGGTCTTAATAGACGCATCCTCTAGATGGTCTCATCTGTGCTCATTGTCATCACGCAACCTTGCGTTTGCAAAATTAATGGCACAAATAATTCGATTACGAGCACAATTTCCTGATAATCCAATTAAGTCTATTAGACTAGATAATGCTGCTGAGTTTTCATCCCAAGCATTTAATGATTATTGCTTATCAATTGGGATAAAAGTGGAACATCCTGTAGCTCATGTTCACACTCAAAATGGTCTTGCAGATCTTTAATTAAACGTCTGCAGTTGATTGCAAGACCATTACTCATGAAAACGAGGCTGCCCACTTCGGTTTGGGCTCACGCCATTTTGCATGCAGCAATGCTAGTTCGTCTCAGACCGACGAATTATCACAAATATTCCCCGTTGCAATTAGTTTTGGGTCATGAACCTAATATATCCCATTTAAGAATTTTTGGATGCGCAGTATATGTGCGTGTAGCACCGCCATACCGCACCAAAATGGGTCCGCAAAGAAGGTTAGGAATATATGATGGGTTTGAATCGCCCTCCATTATTCGCTACCTCGAAACATTGACAGGGGATTTGTTCACTGCACGATTTGCAGACTGTCGATTCGATGAGACACTTCTCCCAAAATTAGGGGGAGAAGTTGGTGAAACCAAACGGGAAATTTTGTGAAAAAATCCATCATTATCTCATCTTGATCCACATACCTCTATTTGTGAAAAAGAGGTGCAAAATATTGTCCATTTGCAAAGAATAGCAAATCAAATGCCTGACGCATTCACGGACTTAAAAAGGATAACAAAATCTCACATCCCCGCAGAGAATGTTCCAATCCGTATTGATGTCCCTATTGGACAATCTTCTAGTGTCATATCTAATGAGTCGAAAGCACGCCTAAAACGTGGCATGCCATTAGGTTCCAAAGATCGAAATCCTAGAAAAAGGAAAGCAAATGATCAAAATGACACTACGAAAGAATCTCATGAGGAAATTCACTATTTAATAAATTCTGAGATTCATGAAGAATCCATTGAGCCCAAGACTCACGAAAATAAGGAACCATCAATAAATCCAATCGATATTGAGACAAATTTTAATCGAGTGAATATAGTGGTGAATTATGTCTTTGCATATAATGTTGCATCTTGCATCTAGCATTATGCAAGAAAGTGAGGATCTTGAACCTCAATCTGTTGGAGAATGTCGACAAAGACTTGATTGGCCAAAATGGCAAGAAGCAATCCAATCAGAATTAAATTCACTTGCAAAACGTGAAGTTTTTGGGCCTATAGTTGAAACACCTAATGGTGTTAAGCCTGTTGGCTATAGATGGGTCTTTATACGCAAGAGAAATGAGAAAACAAGGTACAAAGATATAAGGCACGCCTTGTTGCACAAGGATTTTCTCAAAGGCCTGGTGTCGATTATGAAGAGACATATTCACCCGTAATGGATGCTATAACTTTCCGTTATCTCATTAGTTTTGCTGTCCTTGAAAAGCTTCACATGCATTTAATGGATGTGGTTACTGCCTATCTTTATGGCTCACTTGATAATGAGATATACATGAAAATTCCCGATGGATTCAAAATGCCAAACACTCATAATTCAAAGTCCCGGAAAATGTTTTCAATCAAATTACAAAGATCTTTGTATGGTCTAAAGCAATCAGGACGAATGTGGTATAATCGTCTTAGTGAGTATTTATTAAAGGAAGGCTATATAAATGATGCCATTTGCCCATGTGTTTTTATAAAGAAAACAACATCTGAATTTGTTGTACTTGCCGTATATGTCGATGACATAAACCTTATTGGAACTCCCATAGAACTCCAAAAGGCAATTGATTATTTAAAGAAGGAATTCGAGATGAAAGATCTCGAAAAGACAAAATTATGTCTTGGTTTGCAAATTGAATATTTGACAAACGGAATTTTTGTTCATCAATCTGCCTATATAGAAAAGGTATTGAAACGGTTTTACATGGATGTAGCATATCCTTTAAGTACTCCGATGGTTGTTCGATCACTTGATGTGAATAAGGATCCATTCCGACCGCAAGAAAAGAATGAAGAGCTACTTGGTCCTGAAGTATCTTAGTGCAATTGGCGCACTAATGTATCTTGCAAATACTACAAGGCCTGGCATAACTTTTTCAGTTAATGTCTTAGCAAGATATAGCTCTGCTCCCACAAGGAAACATTGGAATGGAATCAAATATATATTGCGGTATCTAAAAGGGACTACCGATATGGGCTTATTTTATAGCATAATTGCAGTCCTGATCTTGTTGGTTATGTTGATGCTGGATATTTATCTGACTCACACAAGGCTCGATCTCAAACAGGTTATGTGTTTATCTGTGGAGGCACTGCCATATCTTGGCGATCGACTAAGCAATCAATTGTGGCTACTTCATCCAATCATGCTGAGATAATCGCTATTCATGAAGAAAGTCGAGAGTGTGTGTGGTTGAGGTCTATAGTACATCATATTCGAGACAAATATGGTTTGAAATGTGACAAACTACCCACGATTTTGTATGAAGACAATGCAGCATGCATAGCCCAATTGAAGGGAGGATTCATAAAAGGAGATAGAACAAAGCATATTTCACCAAAGTTATTTTTCACACATGATCTTCAAAAGAATGGTGATATCAATGTGCAACAGATTCGTTCAAGTGATAATATGGCTGATTTGTTCACAAAATCTCTACCAACGTCAACCTTCAAGAAGCTGATACACAAGATTGGAATGCGAAGGCTCAAGGATGTGAATTGATGCTCTTTTCAGGGGGAGTTAATGCGCGTTGCACTCTTTTTCCCTTACAAGGTTTTGTCCCACTGGGTTTTCCTTGCAAGGTTTTTAACGAGGCAACAAAAATGCATTTTGTTAGATATGTGTACTCTTTTCCTTTTCTAGAATTTTTTTTCATTGGGTTTTGTTTTAGTTAAGGTTTTAACGAGACACATTACTTATTGAGTAGACATTCAAGGGGGAGTGTTAAGAATAGAATTCTATTTAGAGTGAATGTCTATCTTGTAGAGAGTTTTACTTTGAGGCTAAGTCATTTTTTCTCCTATAAATAGAGGGGTATTACCCCATTGTAAATCACCTCAAAATTTAGTAAGTGTTATAAACTAAAGCAAAAGACAAGAACAATAGAACAAGAACAATAGCAATAGAGAGAAGAGTAGATAGAGTTCTTCTTATTGAGTTGAGAGGGGTCTCAAGGGATGATTTACAATGGTAGGGGGCACCTCTATTTATAGGGGAGAGGAAGATTTAGCTACCACTAATAGAACTCTAAAATCTCTCTAATTAGATACATTAAAGACATTCACCTTAAATAGAAGTGTAAGAATCTTCTATTTCATAACACTCCCCCTTGAATGTCTATTCAATGATGTGCCTCATAAAACCTTAAAACCAAAACCCAATGGGAAAAATTAAAGTAAGGAAAAAGAGTACACATGTTTGAATATGCGCCTATTGGTTGCCTCGTTAAAAACCTTGCAAGGAAAACCCAGTGGGACAAAACCTTGTAAGGGAAAAAGAGTGCAACGCGCATTGACTCCCCCTAATGAGTACATTGATTTATATCCTTGAGCATTTGCATTCCAATCTTGTGCATCATCTTCAGAACGATCTTTGGTAGAGATTTGACAAATCAACCATATTGACTTGAATAAATATTCCGTACCTTGAAATCATCATTCTTGATAGATATGAACATCTTCATATAATGTCGTGGAATAACACTTCAATATCTCCATAGATGCATTCTCAATGCCATCATGCTTATAGTTATGGCAAGATACATATGTACACAAATTGTACTTAGGATGTGGTACTTCAGGACCAAGAATTGCATATGCTTCAAGCAACTTAAATCTTTCAAGTTAAGTCATGTAAGTCACATAATAGACTTTAGCTGCATATCAAAGTTTCATGTCATGCTAAACAAATAAGATATCGAAAATTGACTATACATACCTTTGCCTTTATACTTTCAAGCATATGAACTATAGGTTCAAAGCTACATGTCTTTCATATGGAATCAATTCTTCTTGAATTGTATCTCTTCCATTTAGTTGCTTTCTTTGAGTCAGCAAATGCGTATAGCATGCTTTGCAATATGTTGCAATTGCATTTCCCTTTTATGAACTACAGGTTCATATCATGATATTCGGGGATATACATATACAAATGAAAATTCATCCCATGTAACACTTTCTCAAATGGTTATCATGTCTCCCCCTCATGTTAGTAAAGCTAACATGTTTCCTCAACTTTGGGAAATCATCTTTGTGCATTATGTCAATATACACAGCACCTTAGTAATAAGATGAAATTATTTGGTTCCTGACCTTGAACCACTTGTGAGGGGAGAATATACTCTCGTATACAACTTATCTCAAACTGATATATATAACTTCGTTCTCATAAGGAACAGTTTAGCTATTAAGTGGAAGCACTCAATAATTATCTTGCTAAACCAACTTTAATATAAACCAACTTATCAAGATGAACTGTCTTGAGTAGAGAATCTGGAAACTATGCTCGAAGTTAGATTACTGAGCGATTTACCTCGCAAGCACTGCCAGGCTGCGGGTTAATAACAATGGCGCATGTAACCATATCATAGATGCATCATATGTGGTATACATGGCAGGTGAATGGGCCCATATTCACCTTTGATATTTCCAGAATTTAGGGGCTTCAACCCGAACTCTTTAGTTGGTCAGTTCATTAATGAGAACAAGTGATACAAGAGTATTCGTAAAGAACTTTCTAGTTCTTTAATATTCACCTATGTGAATTTGCACATCATACTTCAAATGAGATGGCTAACACGAATGTCAACTGACTAAATTATCAATATTGGTAAACTTCAAATTTACACCATGACATGTGCACTTATCAATAAACTTCGGGTTTATTATGACATGGGTTTTATACCAATAGATATCCACTTTATTGTGGCATTCTTTCGTTTGTGTAGTACAAACTGGAGAACAAAGCGGGTAGCTTTTCATATACAAATTATGTTGTAGTAATAGGAGAATCAAAGCCTTCCTTTATTATAGTCTCAATATAATCAATCGCTTTCGCGTGTACTTTTGGAAACTGAATAAGTTTCTTTGAGACTTACTACAGCACAATACTCAATTGTGTTTCTCCAACATAGTAATAATTGGCTCTTCGAGAGCTCTCAATTAATTTTGTACTACCACAGACTGAGGTTCGAGATCATCACCTTCTTGCATTCCGTATTTTCAAGAGTCTCAGGCTCAATAGATTCTTCGTGAATCTCGGAATTAATCAAATCATGAGCGTCCTCATGTGATTCTTTCATAGTGTCATTTAGATCGTTCTTTTTCCTCTTTCTAGGATTTCGATCTTTGGAACCTAATGGTCTGCCACGCTTCTGGCGTGCATTTGACTCATTGGATATGACACTAGATATTTGTCCAATAGGGACTTCAATACGGATCGGAACATTTTCCCGCGTGAATGTGTGATTTCGTTATCCTCTTCAAGTCCGTAAATGCGTCAGGCATTTGATTTGCTATTCTTTGCAAATGGATAATCTTTTGTACCTCTTTCTTTCAAATAGAGGTATGTGGATCAAGATGAGATAATGATGCATTTTTCCACAAAATTTCCCGTTTGGTTTCACCAACTTCTCCCCCTAATTTTGGGAAAAGTGTCTCATCCAATTGACAGTCTGCAAATAGTGCAGTGAACAAATCTCATGTCAATGTTTCGAGGTAGCGAATAATGGAGGACGCGTCAAACTCAACATATATTCCTAACCTCCTTTGCAAACCCATTTTGGTGCAGGATGGCGGTGCTACAGACACATATACTGCGCATCCAAAGCTTCTTAAATGGGATATATTGGGTTCATGACCCAAAACCAATTGCAATGGGGAATATTTGTGATAATTCGTCAGTCAGAGACGAACTAGCATTGCTGCATGCGAAATGGCGTGACCCTAAGCCGAAGCGGGCAGCCGACAAAGTAGCATTGCTGCATGCAAAATGGCGTGAACCCAAACCGAAATGGGCAGCCTCGTTTTCATGAAGAATTCAAGATTATTCTCATCTATTGTCTCAATATGATATCCATTTTGAATGATATCTTTAAAACTCAACAAGTTCCTTTTAGACTTGGAGGAGAACACTTTGATTGATATCATTAAAACTCAACAAGTCCTTCTTAGACTTGGAGGAGAACATTGCATTCTCTATGATTAACGTCATGCCTTTGGGCAGAGTTACAATTGCTCTTCCGGAGCCTTCAATCAATTTACTACTTCCATAGATTGTAGTAATGTTTGCCTTACACAATTACTCTTCTTTTCTTTGAGTATTATGTGTAGTACATGAATCAACTAGGCAAATACTTTTACAATTGGACGTTGGTCCAAGTTCGCTTTGTGAGATATCCATATTTGCTATCCCATAGTTTAACATACAAAAGAAATACACGAACATAAGAATAAATAAGTTCAATTCTTTTGTGTCACATAATATTTTCAAAATCTGCTACTAACAGTTGGCTAACAAAATCAGATATGTTATCCATAATCAATTCCTTTGCAGTTTGAAAATTTTCAGCGTTTTTCATAAGACAATCGATTATTAAACACACACAATCGATTGTTTGAACATAGACAATCGATTGTTAAACACAAACAATCGATTATTTGTTATTTTTGAAAAACTTCAGATCACACTGCCTAACGACAATCGATTGTTAGACATAGACAATCGATTGTGGATGATTTTTGAAAAATTTCAGACCTCACTGTTTCAAGACAATCGATTGTTAGACAAAGACAATCGATTGTTGGCTATTTTTGAAAATTTCCGGACCTCACTGTTTCAAGATAATCGATTGTTAGTCGACGACAATCGATTGTGGATGATTTTTGAAAATTTCGACCTCTGTTTCAAGACAATCGATTGTTCAGACATATACAATCGATTGTTGATCATTTTTGAAGAATTCCAGGCCACTATTTTTAAAGACAATCGATTGTTGATCATTGACAATCGATTGTTTTGCAGTTTTATGCAAAACGTGAGATAACCGACTAGTTTTTCAGGCTAGTCGATTACCTCTACTGGAAAATAAAGGTTTTATTGATATTTGAGCATATTGAAAACATTCTAATGAACTACTACAAACATCACATCATGAACTAACTAATACGAGCTAATGTTAATGACTATTAATTTATTCATTGACTAATACAAGTAGAATCAAACAGCTCCATCTTCTTTCATCACGGTTCCGTCACCGATTAGGTGGTCTATCTTTCCATCGGGTTGCTCAAAGAAGTCTGCCACATTCAAGTTGTCGTCAGAGACAAAATTCGTTATGGGGCGTTTACTCTTTCGAGATGCTTAATAAAGGTCAACCAAATGTCTTGGTATACGGCAAGACTTAGACCAGTGCCCGTTTTCACCGCAACGATAATATATAATTTATAAACTATTTGCTTTTGGATTCTTATCGTATCGTGCTTGTGGCAGAGTGACCAACTTCATGTTGTCATCTCTCTTCTTTAAGCCTTTCCACAAGATGGGTGAATCCTTGATGTTGAGATATTCAATCTTCAAACTTTCATCAAGGTGATGGCGCAAGAAAATCAAGGCCTTAGCATAGTTTTGGGTGGATGCACTATTTCTGTTTTTAATGGCGTCTTCGAGACCCATAGCATCAAAGTGGATTTCATCATCCAACACCCATGTCATATAGTTCTTGCCCGAAATTTCGAGGGCAACGAACTTTCTTTTCATATGACACAATTACATCAAGAGCGTGTTCATACTTACGGGCTCTATTACAATTATCACATTCACTTCAGGGAATGGATCAAAATCATGTGCTTTACACAAGCTGCTACCACATTCTCTAAAGGGAATGGAGCAAATTCAATTGGACGGAATTCTTTGTCACGTCCACATTCATTGATACCTTCATGGTAATTAGTCTTCTTTCAGACTTATCATATGCTGCTTCCACATTCTCTAAAGGGAATGGAGCAAATTCAATGGGACGGAATTCTTTGTCACGTCCACAATCATACATGAATTTAATCATGGCAGGACATAGAGATTTTACCACTTCGTGTGGTTATAATTTCTCACAAACTCCATTAGAGTTATAATCAAACTTTGTATATAAAATTTATAGAATTCCAAGAATTTGAAAAGGAAAAGTAAATTACTTACCTTTAAGGTATCCCAAATATATTTTCAATATTTTCTCCTTTCTTTCTTTCCTTTCTTTCTTTCTCTTTTCAATCTTTTTCGTTCTTTTCTCCTTTGTCTCATTGTTCTGTTTCCGTTTTCTTTTCCTTTTTTTTCGTTTGTCCCTTTTTTTTTTTCTTTCTTTTTCTTTTCCTTCTTTCTTCATTCTTTCTTTGAAGCAAAACCCTACATAAATAAAAGTTAAGACAATCGAAAATTTCAATTGGTTAGAGACTCGTGCTGATAACGTGTTATAAACTAAAGCAAAAGACAAGAACAATAGAACAAGAACAATAGCAATAGAGAGAAGAGTAGAGAGAGTTCTTCTTATTGAGTTGAGAGGGGTCTCAAGGGATGATTTACAATGGTAGGGGGCACCTCTATTTATAGGGGAGAGGAAGATTTAGCTACCACTAGAGAGTTTTACTTTGAGGCTAAGTCATTTTTTCTCCTATAAATAGAGGGGTATTACCCCATTGTAAATCACCTCAAAATTTAGTAAGAATTTTTTCTCTCTTTTTCTGCAATATTGTTCTTGTTCTTTATATTTTATAACAGTTTCTCTTTAATTAGGGTAGATAGTGTGATTATTTTATTTTTTGGGTGGATTATGTGGACCTTTTCTTTAATCTAACAAGTTTTTTTTTTCAATTTTAATTTAATACTTAGTAAGTAAAAAGATTAAGCAGTTCTTTTTTTGAATGGTTTAAAAGTATTGGTGAAATTATATTTGTGGTGCTTAATTTTTAAGATCATATGAATTTTTGTCATTCTTTTCCTGAATTGGTGCACATAAAGTGTTAAGTCTTTCTTTTGTTTTTCATTCAGTGTTTATATTTATTTTTTTTATCTCCATTAGTTTAAATTTGTTATAAGGTTCATTAAAGAGGAAAGCACTATCCACTAAAAAAATATATTATCAAAACTTTCACCTGAAAAATCTGGTTAAAAATAAATGTATATTGTTCATCCACCACAATTCTTAGCTTAACGTAAGTAATCTTTGAGCTGCTAAAACTAATTTATAATGGTTGTTGATTTTTTAACAGCTTATTTGGATGGGTATTACTTGTTATATTATATTGTATTGTTACTTTAAATATAAAATTTAGTTTTCGTATTACTTAAATTGTCTTGTATCGTATCGTTAAATTTGTCGTTTCGTAACAACAAAAAGTGTCACTTTATGGGATGACTAATATGGTGTGGTCGCATCATTATCTTATTTTTTCTCTTATCTTATCCTTCCTTATTATTAAATAATTTTATTTTATCTTTTACCCTACCTTTATATCATAATTTTATCTTGTACCTTACTTTATATATATATATATATATATACATATATATATATATATATATATATACATATATATATATATATATATATATATATATATATATATATATATATATTGCAATGTTATTCTTTATATTTTTAATGCGTGACAATATGAAACGATGACAAATAATATTGTATGGGTCAAAACTTGACCTCATGATAATGAATGAGATCAACGCATTTAATGAAGCCTATTTGTGATTAATAAATGGTATGGCCATTTATTAACAGGATTATCGGGCAGTTACCCAATTTGACAACTAAGGCCACGGCCTGGCCGTCCTTACGAGGGCGTCCCCTCTGTGGTCCCAACCCTTGGCACCAGCTCGCATATCTCCTAGCTATAAATACTAAGAGAATAAATCCTAAAAAGGGGCTTTTTCTTCTTCTTCACATCTACTTCTAAAAGAAGAGAGGATATATCATTGTAAGGCTCTGAACCTCTCCATGGAGAGGCAGACCAAACCAATATCATTAATAAAATATTTTGACCTTCCTCCTTTAACTTATAATTGTTGTCTCTTACATCTTACTCATTTGGTCTTTTGGTTTATTACGATCTGCTATGATTGGCCCTTCATTTATTTTGTTTGTTTTATGCTTAAAAATTATACGAGAACTTTTGAGCTAAACAATTTGGTGCCGTCTTTGGGGATTTCATAACAGAATCACGTAGTTTATCCTTAGACAAAAAAAAGGATAAAGAACAATCCGGCTCGAACAAGCCCAACCGGCGTGTCAGATCAAAGGAAGTCAAAAACCTCGAGATGAGCTTGCCTCCACATCCCCGCGTCTCCGAGAAAAGAGAAGAAGAAGAAGAAGAAGAAGAAGCAGATCCTCCATCCCTATGGAGAAAATGTGCATAAGGTACCTCACCCCCCTTTTCACACGGGATCCTGCCAAAAGGGGGGAAAGCATAAAAGCATCTTTCGAACCGAGATCTGTAATAGGGTAACCGCGCGAGTCAGTCGAGAAGACCACAAGCGCAAGTTAGGCAAGATCTGAAACCAGAAGCAAATCCTAACCCCAACACGAAACGGGTTATATGGAAAAACAAAGGCCAACTACGGTTGAATTGGGACTCATGCTATGTGCCTTCGACTTCAAATATTACAAAGGTTCAACTACGGTTGAACGCAAACAAAGGCTACGCGCCTTCACCCAAAAGTCCAGCTAGAGTTGAACTGGGACTCAAGCTACGTGCCTTCGACTTCAAATATTACAAAGATTCAACTACGGTTGAACGTCAGCACAGGCTACACGCCTTCACCCAAAAGTCCAACTACGGTTGAACTGGGACTCAGGCTATGTGCCTTCGACTTCAAATATTACAAAGGTTCAACTACGGTTGAACGTCAACACAGATTACGCGCCTTCACCCAAAAGTCCAACTACGGTTGAACTGGGACTCGGGTTACGTGTCTTCGACTTCAAATATTACAAAGGATCAACTACGGTTGAACGTCAACACAGGCTACGCGCCTTCACCCAAAAGTCTAACTACGGTTGAATTGGTACTCAGGCTATGTGCCTTCGACTTCAAATATTACAAAGGTTCAACTACGGTTGAACGTCAACACAGGCTACGCGCCTTCACCCAAAAGTCCAACTACGGTTGAATTGGGACTCAGGCTACGTGCCTTCGACTTCAAATATTACAAAAGTTCAACTACGGTTGAACGTCAACTCAGGCTACGCGCCTTCAAAAATTACAAAAGTTCAACTACACTTGAACATCAATACAGGCTATGTGCCTTCGCCTCAGGCTATGCACCTTCAAAATATTACAAAAGTTCAACCACGGTTGAACGTCAATTTAGGCTACGCGCCTTCAAAAATTACAAAAGTTCAACTACGGTTGAACATCAATTCAGGCTATGCGCCTTCGACTCAGGCTACGCGCCTTCAAATATTACAAAAGTTCAACTACGGTTGAACATCAATTCAAGATACACGCCTTCAAAAATTACCAAAGTTCAATTATGGTTGAACGTCAATTCAGGCTATGCGCCTTCGATTCAAGCTACGCGCCTTCAAATATTACAAAAGTTCAACAACGATTAAGTCAATTCAGGCTATGTGCCTTCAAAAATTACAAAATTTCAACTACTGTTGAACGCCAATTTAGGCTATGCCCCTGCAAATATTACAAAGGTTCAACTACGGTTGAACTGGGACTCAGGCTATGTGCCTTCAACTTCAAATATTACGAAAAAGAAACTATGGTTGAACGTCAATTAAGGTTACGCGCCTTCAAAAATTATAAAGTTTCAACTACGGTTGAACGACAGCTCAGGCTATGTTCCTTCACTTAAAAGTTCGACTACGAGTTAGACTAAGATTCGGGCCAAGTGCTTCCACCATTATGACTTACAAAAGAGTTCAATTATGAGGTGAATCAGGACTCAAGCTACACGCCTCCGTCACAAAAGCCACAAACTCAACCACGGACGAATCAAATCCAAGGACACACGTCCCCGAGGCTATAAGCCAGGCCGCAATCAGACGAGAACAAGCGCCCCCAAAATGTCCAACCACGGATGAACCCTAAGTCATGCCAAGCGCCCCGCCGTTCGAGTAAGTACGACTAACTCAAACTAAAGTGTCGACCCGCGCAAATTTCAGCCCAAGTCGAACTACCAGGCCGTGCTTTTCATTATCACGGCCAGTAGTCCGACTAAGCCCCAACTGGGACTAAGGTTATGTGCCACCACTGCCCAAATGCGGTTACGACCCACTCCCAACGAGTGGAGAAAGGTGACGGCCAAAAGCGTCTATCTATGGCCAAGGCCATCTACACTAACTTTTCTTAAGGCAAGGAATTAGTTCAACAATGGTCGAAATTTAAACACTAAGCAGACCCTCTTAAACAAGCACAAAAAAAGAGAGAATAAGGTATATTCGATACAAAACAAACAGAATGGAAGAAAGCCACCTATATTTACAATATTTACACGAGTTACCCCCAATTACATTGGCCCAAGGCCGGCAAAGAAAAAAGAGAAAAAGAAAACAAAAATTAAACAAACATTACAAACTTCCCCATTGTTCACTCGGCGCCCCCAGCGCCCTCTTCAACATTATCAGTGCCATCGGCCCATCATCACCCCTAAACATAGACAGGTCAAAACCGCAGTCGAGGCAGGCATCACGAGCCTTTAGGCGTGCCTCCTCATTAGTGACCTCAGACACGATGCCTGCTTCCCACAATCGCCTATACACATCGAGCTGGGCCTCGACATATGTCCAAAGCTCATGAGCAGGACCAAAAGAGGCAACTTGATCCCTCAGGCGCTAGTTCTCGGCCTCCACGGCCGCGATTCGGTCGCTACAGCATGGGCATCCTGCTCACAGACGGCAATGTGCCCCTTTAGTGATCGCTCTCAGAAGGTAGCGGCGGCCCTCTCTAATCCACGCTCTCTTTCTTGGGCACGGTTGGTCGCCTGCAGTGTTTCATCCCTCGACAGGGCGTCATCTACCTGCTTCATTAAAGCGGCAGCCTCCGTCTGCCTAGTCAAAGCTTCAGCAGCCACTGCTGCAACAGTTTTATTTTGGCGCTCTCTCTCAGTAGCAGCCCTTCTCTCGGCGTCCATCTCCTCGTTCACTTGACGGAGTTGCCCCTCGGGAGCATTCACCCTGCTAAGGGTCTGTTGCATATGAATCTCCCTCCACGCCAGCTCTTCTACCAGCTCCGGTTTCTGTGGGTCGTTCCTTACGCGTTCACGCAGATCACGGCACCGGTCACAGTAGCGGCGGTCCTACTCCAACAACCGCAAGAAGACCGCCGAGCGGATGTTGGCCCGCCTGATGCACTCCACCTCCAACAAAAATGACTACAACAAACAGAGCGACAGTTAATACAATAAGACATACTAAGAAAGAAAACAAACAAAAGTTTTATACATACCTTTATACTCACGGCGGCCATATCGCCCATCAACCCGACGTCGGAGATGCCCCTCAGGGACGCACTCACTGCTTCCGAGCACAGAACCCCGTACAGCGTCACCAGGTTCTCCTCCTCGAGCAGCAGGTTCAGGTCGCTAGGGATCTCCAAATAACAGTAATCCCCTTCGGCCTGCACCGCTGGGCGGGTATAACCCTCCTGAAAAAGACGGACGTCTTCGGGATCCATGTCGAATTCTGAATCATCCCCCTCTCTTGAGGTGCCCCTTCCTTCGGCCGCCCTGGAAGTCGAGGCCTACACTGCTTGGGACGTTGAAGCGCCCGCATTCGCCAAAATATCGACGCTTGCACCCTCCGCCAAAACAGTTGTTGCGGAGCTACCTTCTCGCTCAGCAACGGGAACAGAAATTTGAATCGCCGAAGAGGTTATGTCACCTTGGCCTGAGCCAACCGGGGCAACCCCTACTGAGTGCTCGCCCTCTAAGGCAAGGTCCGCTGCACCCCCCTCCTTTGCCGATGGCGAAGAGTCCAAACTAAAAACCAGCGGAAGGGCCGGGGTGAACGCCGCCCTATGCTGAACCAACGGCCTCCCGTCATCTTCCTCATCTTTATTCGGTGATCGTTCCGTCCTGGAATGCACGACCCCTGGAGACTCGTCAACTACGGCCACAGACCGTGCCGGAGAATCTGCCACCAAGGATTCTACTGAGGTCGCCCTCGGTACCGGGCAAGGCACCGGCATTGTAATCAATCGAGCAATCGCCCCCGGCCTACGGAAAGCAAGTTGAGGAGCTCTCCTGCGCCGTGGTCGTTCTGTCCAGCCAAGGAAGAAGGGCTAAGTAAATGAAATTAAAGACTACAAAAGAAGAGCAATAACAGCAAGTCATATTCTTACCAGCTGCCGGCCTAAAGCCGTGGACCTTCCAGAAAGATGACAACGTACGAATCCCCGTTGTAACGGGGAGCACGGCCTCGACCCACTCGCCAATGCTGGACGGCACAAGAAGAAGATCAATACGAACAAATATAAAATAGGGCATTTAACCAAAAGAAATCAAGGTCAGCGTAAAAGAAACTTACGTGCATGGTTCCACTCCTCCGGGAAGTCAGTAGCACAAGCCACCAGGTGCTCAGTCCTGATTTAGAAGAAGTGCTCGTAAGGACGCGTAGCGACGTCGTCATCAAGATCCGCAGTTAAGCCGTTGACCCCAGGGACCAACCGAATCATGGTGCCACGCACCCTCTGAGGAGCATAAAGGATTAACACGTGCCCAAGAGTAATCTCCCGCCGTGCCAGCTCCGCATATTTGATCAGCATCGCCAACAACTTGTAACAAGAAGGGACAAGCTAACCAGGGCACACCCTGTAGTAGCGACAGAAGTCGACCACCAGCATTGGGAGAGGAAGCCTGAATCCCAGCTTGAAAGGGTAGGCATAAAAGACATAGTACCCCCCGGCGGTCGACGTATACCCTTTCACCGCTCCTAGCCAGGACTATGTCGGTGAAGCGAATATATCACATTGCTTCTTCAGCTGGGCGATGCCAACTTCCCCCATCAGTGGAGCTTCATCCACTTGATCTTATCCCTCAGGGACGGTGAAATTAGTTGCCGGACGATCAGGCATAGAGAAAATGTCAGTCGCCAACGGGAACCGGTCATCATTCGGCAAATCGATGGTTCCGAGCACCGCAGATAGGCCCTCAGCCGCCGTAACCGCCACCAGAGCAATATCAGAACGAGAACCGCTCGCCATTATCAGTATAATGGAAGAGAAATGGTAAAATTCACTAGAAAAGCAAGAAAAGACGAAGATCCAATGAAAACGACGGAGAATGAATTGACAATGACCAAATACTAGATAATCTGAAAACAAGAAGCGGCTATCTCTCTCGGAATTTCACTTAAGCAAATATCAGAAAAGTTAGAACTGAACGATATAACCCCTTATTTATAGACGAGATATAAATGACCTTTACAAATCCCAAAGGTCACCATTAACTACCTGACCAACTGCAAAACGGCGCAGGCCTACAGTAACAGGTATCATTGTGACTAATACCATAGAACGGTCATTCAACCGTCAATCGACATGTCTCTCCTTAGATAGTTGTAACGGCCCCAAGGTACCAGAGGCGCGCCCCATGCGTCACCATACATATGACGTCCCCCTTATACGCGGGGAGCATGATCGTATTTTCTCTAGGCACGAAAAAAAGGCCATGGTCATTTACAAAGTAAAAATGGCTACGACCATCTCCAAAGAATAAATGGTTACGGCCATCTCTAAAGAACAAAATGCCACAACCTTCTCTGAAGTAAAAGTACGGCCGTCTCCAAAAGATAAAAGGCTATGGCCATCTCTGAAGTAAAAACGACTATGGCCACCTCCGAATAATAAAGGACTACGACCGTCCCCAACGCATAAACGGCTACGGTTATTGGCCGAATCTGCTCATTGAGCTCGACCTGGGCACGACCTCAATAAGCAGAGGGGCTATCTTTTTGGATCAAAACTTGACCTCGTGATAATGAATGAGATCAACGCATTTATTGAAGCCTATTTGTAATTAATAAATGGTATGGCCATTTATAACAAGATTATCGAGCAGTTACCCAATTTGACAACTAAGGCCACGGCATAGCCGTCCCTACGAGGACGTCCCCTCTATGTGGTCCCAACACCTTGGTGCCAGCTCGCAGATCTCCTAGCTATAAATACTAAGAGAAGGAATCCTAAAAAGGGGGCTGCTTCGTCTTCTTCACGTCTACTTCTAAAAGAAGAGAGGATACATCATTGTAATGCTCTGAACCTCTCCATAGAGAGGCAGACCAAACCAAGATCATTAATAAAAGATTTTCACCTTCCTCCCTTTAACTTATAACTGTTGTCTCTTACATCTTACTCATTCGGTTTTTTGGTTTATTACGATCTGCTATGATTGGCCCTTCATTTATTTTAATTGTTTTATGCTTACAAAGTATACGAGAACTTTTGAGCTAAACAAATATAATATATTCAAATATTATACACATAAAAATAATACAGTACAATATTATATGATAGATAATGAAATGATATATAACAACGATTCAAACAAGCGTAAGTGGAAGAAAGGCATGCCCTTATGTACATGACCCATTTGTTAGTCTCTTTAGGACTCAAAATCTGTTTTTCACTTATTTATTCCTAAAAAAATTTGCAAAGAATCTTTTTGATTATATATTTCAAGAATCAAAGGAAAAACATGTGTAAACTACAGTCCATACACATTTGAATTTTTTTCAGAGACCATTTTTTCAATTTTTGTTTTTATACAAATGTTGTCCAAATAACTTAATTTTTGTTTAGCTAGCAGCCAAATACATGTATCACCAGTAGGTCAAATCAACAATTTCTGACTAGAGCAGTTGAACATTTTGCTCTAATGAGCATAGTAATTGACCTTGACCACTTGACCGCCTTAAAATCTTTCATATGTATCACGACAGATATTATTATTATTATTAAGGAAAATGGTCAGAACTGCCCCTAACGTATTGACGCTAGGTTAAAAATGCCATCCGTTAACCTATTTTGAAGAAAATGCCCCTACCATTAAAATTCTGGCATATTTGTGCCCCTAACGTATTGACTCCAGTTTAAAAATGCCCCTACCGTTAACCTATTTTGAAAAAAATGCCCCTACCGTTTTAAATATAAGTACAGTCAGTTGTTAGACTTAAGGGCACAAATATGCCACTTTTTTAACGATAGGGACATTTTCTTCAAAATAGGTTAACGGAGGACATTTTTAACCTGGAGTCAATATGTTAGGGGCAGTTCTGGCCCTTTTCCCTTATTATTATTCTTGTTATTATAGATTTATTTTTTGAAAGAGACAGATGAACTAATAATGATAAAAATTCATCTTTATACTAGGGGTCGTTTCGTAAGGTGTATAAGAATAGTGCGGAATAAGGTGTATTAATAATGCATGAGTTAGTAATGCAAGCATTAGTTATGCAGATATTATTTCTTATCTACTGTTTGGTGTGGTGTACTAAAATTATAATCCATTGCATAATTTTTAAGAAAAATAGCTGTTTACAAAAATGTCCTCCATATTCTCTAACTTTAAGGAATTTTAATGATAATTTAGCTTAAACCACGCTAATGCATACATTAATAGCCTTGGCATTACTAATGCCATAATTTTCCATGCATTACTTATGCATATGATAATGCCAAGTATAATGTGTAACTAATACAAGTATTAGTTATATATAGGTTAAAAAAATATACCAAACAAGATATAAGTAATGCATAGAATTAATGTTTGCATTATTTTTTCTACAGAAAAGGCCTAAAAATGTCATTTCACTTTCGGAAATGATCTATCCATGTCATCCGTTAAAAAAATGTTCAGTCGTTACACATTTGGGACATCCATGTCATTATTAACTAATGGATCAATTTTTATTTGGCTCATCCATGCCACTGCCATTAGCCAATAATGGCATGGATAGGCCAAATGTATAACGGTAGTAGCATGAAATAAGTATTTTTTAACAGATTGTATGGATAGACCATTTCTGAAAGTTAAGTGGCAATTTTAGGCCTTTGTTTTTTCTAATACCTCCTACCAAGCGACTCCTAAATCTTATAATTTTATCTTGATTAAATTATAAATTAAATTATAATTCCGTAATAAAAGTATATGCCAAGACATATATCATTTTGTTGGTTGGGGTAAATATTGCAGGTGAATAAAAAATTTTAGTCACCAAAATCAATATGAGGGAATGGTCAAGTGAAAATATTTGTAAATAGCCTAATTTACAACTGATAATTAAAAAATACAGTTTCAACCTAATTGAAATTTAGCCATCTTTTCATGTAAAGATAAAATTTAAATAAAAACACTCTTAAAATCTGGAAAAAAAAACTCCAGCATAATATGTTGGAGTTTGAATTTTTAACATATGAGATTCCATCATAATGAGCTGGAGTTCCAACATAATATACTGGAATTTTATGCACATGAGCTCTAAACTTCAGCATATTATGCTAGAACTTTCGGTATGCTGGAGTTCCAACATACGCTGGAAGTTTATACGCAGGAACTCCATAATCCAATATATTATGCTGGAACTTTTTATGTTTCAACAAAATAATAATTATTTTTAATGACAACACAAACACAAACTATTTTTCAATTACCGATTCGAAACCTGACTAGCTCGTGCTATTTACTCAATGGTCAATCGCAATATAACTACAATACAACTGTTCAACTCTGAAACCCATAGCCACCGATCAATTTAGAAGTTAAAGTAAAAGCATAGCAGTACAGCAATTCAAAACTAAATGGCTAGCACATTGATGAATTTAACAATTAAAATATTCTTCCAACAGTCATCATCCATTTCCAGCATATTCCACATAATAATTAGTAATAAAATGGGTGATACCTGCAAAACAACACAAGCATTTTCAGTCAACATTAACTTTAAAAAAAAATATACTACAAGAAATAGGGATTAGTTAAGAAAGCTAATGAGTAAGCCATGCAAAATCATTATAAAGATTTGGGTCTAATTCGATATACTCTTTGTTATTATTAGTGTAGTTTAATATTTTGTAAAAAGAATTAATTATCCTCCTTATGGATTGTTTGGTTGGAAAATAAGTTATCCCATGATTAATTACCGTGCGATTAGTTATTTTGAGATTAATTATCATGTCCTCCCATAAGGATAAAAAAGACTACTATTCCGGGATAACTAATATCGGCATTAATTATCTCACGATTTATCCCGAGCAAACATGGAATAAATTCATTCAAATTTAATCTGAGGGTTAATTATCCGTTATCCATCGTACCAAACAAGCTCTATAGGTTTACCACATAGTGCATCAATTGAGTGTGGTAGCAGAGACACCCTTCTACTAGAAAGTGTCATTTGACACCACTTTGCCGAAAACATTCACTATATGTGTGTAGGCACGCACGCATTCGAAAGCCCAATCTCAAATACCAATCGACGTAATACTAAGGCGATACTGTTTATGGAAAATCTTGGAAAATAACATAATGACTAAGATGAAGTTGTTCGGATAATGATTTGTACCTAGGCGGAGGATATGGGGAAGAATGGCCGCCACCGTAGTAGTAAGGTTGCTCCACCATTGGCCTTCTCATTGCCATTGTGTTGTAGTAGTCATAGTTATGGCCATGGCCGCCATAAGGAGGACGATAATAGCGATTGTCATTGGCAGAATAATGATTCCTAGGAGTAAGACTAGGATGTTTCAGCTTTACATATACAACCTCTGCATGTTTTCCTGTCCTAGTTAGTGCTTTCACAAGTATGTTTGGATCCACTTCCCCACATACTCTTACTTCTCCTGCTTTTGCATCTATTGTCAATGAATACACTCCTGCACAAAAACCTTCACTAGTAAGAAAAAAATTATGAATTAAACAATTTACTCTAATGTAAGTATTAGATGTTGTTTTCACGACTCGAACATGTGACCTACAGACGGAGGCGAATTGATTAGTGACAATCATGTTACCGCATACGGAGCTTAAAACTTGCACCATGTTCATTTTGCAAGCATCGCAATGGACATCCACTTTCAAAATGCAACTCTACGAAAAAAAAAGAGAAGCAATTGAAATACACAAAAATTTTCAAAGCATAGTCTTTATTCCAATGTTCAAGAAATAAAATCCAAGAGACAAAAGGTTTTGCACTTACCACGTCTGCAAATGGCTCCATAGAAACAACTTGTGTATCTAAACAACTGATAAATGGAAAATAAGATCAATAAAACTAATTATTTATATCAAAATATAACAATTTTTGAAACAAATTAAACCAAAATGTAAAAAAAAAAAGTCTACTAGTAGTAGTTATTTATTTTGTCCATGGATCAAAATTATTTTTTCTCTTTTCTTTTCTGTAAACTAAATACCCTTTAATCATGATTACACGACATGAATAACATGATAGAAAGGAAACACGATTACATTGGCGAACAAACTTATAAAGATTTCGAACCTTGTATATGTGTAAAATTCCACAAAAATAAGTATAAATAACAGATTTTAAACCCAATAAATCAGATGACAGCCCGTGTTGTTCAAATCTTGAATCGACCTCAGGGACCACTCGAAAAAAACTCATGACTAGACACCATTTCTACCAGCAACTAAATCTTTGCTTAATGAAAAAAAATACTACTAATTGTTAGAGAACCCATCAACTACAAGCTATATAAATGATAGTACTACATTAAACAAACAGAGATATTGCATAACAGGAGATCTACAATGGACTGATTGAAACAAACAAAACGGAGGGGAAAATAACAAAATAAGGTTGATAAAAAATATGTATACTTGCACACCACTTAGCCAAATTGGAATATTGAGGAACTGAAAATTTTCCAAGCGCGACAGAGGGGAGACTGTATGTAGCTTAGAGATAAAAATTTTTTAAAAGGGAAAACAACAATAAATGGAAAAGATTTTACAATAAAGGCAAATTATGATCGTGTGCCAAAATTTAGACAAACAAGAAACTTAAAAAGGGATATTCTGTGTTTAGTTTAGGAAATTGAAGATTTTGGGGGGTATGCATTTTTACTTTTTCTCTTGTTCCATATTTCTTTGGACACTTTCCAATTTTAAGTGACTTCCTTTGTTTTATTTTTAATATTTTTACCATTTTTTTTTGTATTCGTATATTATGTAACTACTCATACAACTTGCACATTTATCTTTGTCTTATTGAATTACGACCCCACATATTTTTATATATACATATAAACCAGATATTTTTATTTACTTTTCAACAAAACACACTTTTGTTTCCATAAGTTCTTTATGTCTCTTTCATATGTGATGATATTTAACTACATACAAAATTTTTAAAAATATATATTATATGGGTAAGAATCTGACCTCTTGATCATTAGCGAAATTAATTATATCTTAAGCTAATTTTTGGCTGATAAGTGGTATGACCACTTATTAGTCACGATACCCGATGGTTACCCGGTTCGATCAACAAGGTGGTGGCCCATCCGTCGTCATAAAGGACGGAACCTCAAAGTGGTCATGTTCATTCATCGCCAACTCATACAGCTTGTTAAGAGAAATAACCCTAAAAGGGGATTGCTTCTCCTTCATCTCGATTCCCAAGAAAAGGGGAAGATCATTGTAAGACTTTGAACCTCTCCATGGAGCAGACCAAATCAACATTATCAATAAAAGTTCTCTACACATTTCTCCTTAATTTGAAGTACTTACTTTTCATTTCTTTTACCGAGTCCCTTGATTTATTACGATCTGCTAGGATTGGCCCTTGATTTATTTTGATTGTTTTCTCAAGCTTGTAAAGTATATCGATAACTTCTGAGCTAAACAATTTGGCGCTGTCTATTGGGATTTCATAGCAGAATCGCATAGTTCTTCCCTGGACCAAAAGAAAAGAAATGCCAAAGAACAACCTAGCTCAAACAAGCTAATGCGGTATACCGGACAAAGGGAACTCGAAGATATCGAATCGAGACCCAACTCCTCTGTCACCCCTCTCTCAAATAGTGCAAGCAAGAAAAAGAAGCAGTCCCCTCCTGAGGAAGGATATATGTAAGACATCTCCCGCATCGCTAATACGGGACCCGGCCGGAAATCGGCATGAAGGTATCTCGAACCAAGAGTCACCTCAACCCAACCTACATGCCCTGGCAAGGAAGATAGCGAAGATAACGCGTGAGCTGTCCAAGATCTCGAAACAAAATCGAGTTTCGGCTCTCAAACATCGACATAACAAGATCTAGGCTACGCGCCTTCGCTAAAAAAATTAAAAGTTCAACAACGAGTTGAACTGGGACACAGGCTACGCGCCTTCACCAACAAAAATTACAAGTTCAACTACGGTTGAACCGGACATCAGGCTATGCGCTTTCAGCAATAAAAATTACAAGTTCAACCACAAGTTGAACTGGGACTCAGGCTACGCGCCTTAGCCAACAAAAATTACAAGTTCAACCATGAGTTGAACTGAGACTCAAACTATGCGCCTTCGCCAACAAAAATTACAAGTTTAACCACGCGTTGAACATGGACTCAGGTTATGCGCCTTCGCCAACAAAAACTACAAGTTCAACCACGAGTTGAACTGGGGCTCAGGCTATACGTCTTCGCCAACAAAAATTACAAGTTCAACTACGAGTTGAACTGGGACTCAGGCTATGCGCCTTCGGCAACAAAAATTAGAAGTTCAACTAGGAGTTGAACTGGGACTCAGGCTATGCGCCTTCGCCAACAAAAATAACAAGTTCAACTACGGTTGAACCAGGATAGGCTACGCGCCTTCGCCAAAAAAATTACAAGTTCAACTACGAACGCGTCTTTTCCAACAAAAATTACAAGTTCAATTACGAGTTGAATTGGGATTCAGGATATGCGCCTTCGCTACCAAAATAACAAGTTCAACTATGGTCAAACTGGGACTCAGGATATGCGCCTTTGCCGCCAAAAATAACAAGTTCAACCATGGTTGAACCAAGACAGGCTATGCGCCCTCGCCATCAAATTTATCAAAGTTTAATTACAAGTTAAACTGAGGCTCAGGCTATACGCCTTCGCCATAAAAAATAAAAAGTTCAACCACAAGCTGAACCAAGACTCAGGCCACGCACCTTCGTCAACAAATCGAACGAGTTCGATCTCGCTCGAGCCATGAGGCTAGACACCTTCGTCCTTGAATCTAACGGCTCAGGCCAAATGCCTTTCTCATCGAACTTGGAAAAACACGGCCCACAGAAAATAAGGGCGTGGGTCCAGCACCCTCTCCATTCAAGTAAGTACTCCAAACTTGAACTACAATTGGGGCCACGTAAAGTTTGGCCCCGTTCAAACTACAAGGCCGCATTTTTACCATCACGATCGGTAGTTCGCTCGCGCCCGAACTGGGACTAAGGCTAAGTGACGCTATCGCCAAATAACGGCTACAACTCGCCTACACCGAGTCGGAAAAGCAAGACCGTTAACAACCAAAAGGCAACACGCCTACCAGAGTCGTACTCTAAGTCAAATCACCCTTTGAACACATGCAATAGAAACATCTAAAGGTAAAGAAAGAAAGACACAAAATAAGTACAAAACTAGCAATGGAAAAAGTATGCTTATATATATATATATATATATATATATATATATATATATATATATATATATATATATATATATATATATATATATATATATATATATATATATATATATATTTACAAAGTCATGTGTGGGCAACGCCCGCTTACACTAGGCCAGGGCCAATTAGTATGAAGGAAGGAAAAGAGAAAAATCTAAAAATATCCAAACACCAAATGGAGAACAAAACAAAAAATACATCAAACCTTTTTACTCGGCGTCATCCACACCACCATCAGCACTATCATCAGCCCCCAGCATCGCTGGGTCGAAACCACAGTCAATACGGGCTTCACAAGCCCTCTGATGGGCTACCACAAAAACAGCTTCAGCCACGATGCCAGCCTCCCACAGGTTCTTATATACATCTCGTTGGGCGTCGGCAAACGTCCATAGCTCACGAGCCTGGTTGGAAGAGACGGCCTGGTCCCTTAGGCACTGATTCTCTCCCTCCAAGGTTGTGATCCGATCCATCATGGCTTGGGCGTCCCGCTCATAGATACCAATGCGTGCCTCTAACCCCACCTCTCTAATGGTCGCGGAAGCTCTCTCCATTGTCCGCTCCCTCTCATGGACACGGATCACCGCCTATAATGCCCCTTCCCTCGATGAGGCACCCCTTGCTTGCAGCCTCACAGAGGCGACCTCATGCTCCAAAACGACCACCTTCCCGTTCAAGGTCGCACAAGAATCCGCCGCCATGGCCTGACTCAGCCCTTCTTTCGGCCTCGATCCCCTCGTCCTTTTGATGAAGCTACTCCTCGAGGGAACGTATCATGTCAAGCGCATGCTGCATTTGAAGCTCTCTCCTTACCAGTCCTCTACCAAGGCCCGGTTACGAGGGTCATTCCTCAGGCGCTCGCACATATCGCGGTACCGATCTTGGTAGTGGCGGTACTTCTTCAACGTCCGCAAAAAGATTCCTCTACGGACGAAGGCTCAGCGGGTGCTCTCTACCTCCAACAGATTAGACTGCAAAACAAAGACAACGATTAAAGAAAAACTAAACCAAGGCAAAAAAAATGAAGAAGAAGGTCACCATACGTACCCTCAGGCCCATCACGGCCACCTTATTCATCAACCCGACTTCCGTAACTTCCCTCAACGATGCGTTTTTTGCCTCCAAGCATAACACCTCGAATAGAGGCACCAAGTTGTTGCCTTGGAGCAACAAGTTCTGCTCCGTAGGGATCTCGACGTAGCTGAATTGCCCCTCTGCGCGCACCATCGAGTTGGTGAAGCCGTCATGGAACAAACGGACGTCCTCTGGGTCTAATTCAGACTCGGACTCATCTTCACCTCTTCCAGCGCCCCTTCTGTCTTCTACCACAGCCACCGAAGGACCACTCGATTCTCCAATAAAAGCAGCCGCTGAGGAACTACCTCCTACCTCAACGAGTTGAACAATTAATTGAGTCGCCGAAGAGACAGTATCATCATGGCCTGAGCCAACCGGGGCAACCCCTAATATTTGTCCACCCTCAAGGGCGGGAGACGCAGTCGCATTTCTCTCCGCGTCGGACCGAGGAGAGTCTAAGTTTATCACCACGGAAGGGGCCGGCATGAAGGCAACCCTCCGCCTAACTAGCGGCCTTTCCTTTTCCTCCTCCTCCTCCTCATGTGAGGGCGACTCAGCCCTAGGATTCACCACCCCCGACAACCCTTCAGTCCAAAGCACGATCCGTGTTGGTGAAGGTGCTACTGAAGATTCAACCGATTGATGCCCTCGGTACTGTGCGTAGTATCGGTGCTACAAGACGAGCAGGCGCACCCGACTGATAAAGGAGAAGTCTCACCAGTTGCAGGCCTGCGGCCATGCCTCTCCCAGAAATACGTCCACACGCGTATTCCCGATATATGCGGAAGCACGACCTAGACCAATTCACGTATCCCAGGAAGTGGATCTACGGCGGTCTGTCAGCTACAAAATCAACACAAGTTAATGCTTATGGGCACGAGACGTAAGGAAGAGTAAAAAGAGAATTTGACGATTAAAGAAAGTTTACGTGCATGGCTCCAAGACTCTGGGAACCCAGGCAGGGGCGCCACCAAATGATTGGTTCTGATATAGAAGAAATGCTCGAAAGGGCAAGGGTCGTCCACGTCGCCCAATTCTGTGGCCAGGCCCCTCAAACCACGAGGGCTCACCCGAATCATCGTGTCGCAGATCCTCTGGGGGACATAAAGGTTAAGTACATGTTGCAGCGTGACCTCCCTGCCGGCCAACTTCACGTATTTGATAAACATGGGAAGCAACTTATAGAGAGGGAGTAAGCTTGCCAGGGCATATTCCATAGTAGCGACAAAAGTCTATTACTACCATCGAAAGCGGAAGCCTATATCCCAACTTGAAGTGATAGGCGTAGAAGATACAATATCCTCTGCGATCTGTGTGGACCCTCTACTCACTTCTAGCTAGAACAATGTCATCATAGCCGTCAATGCCCCATTGTTACTGAAGTTGGGCCATTCCAACTTCCCCTATTAGAGGGGTTTCATCCACTGGATCTTCTCCACCATCGGCGGTGAAGTCAGTCGTCGGGCCCCCTGGCAGAGATAAATTCTCATCACCGAAGGAACACCTTCGATATCCACCGGTTATGCACCTCTTACCACCGGCGATGGCCCTTCAGCCACCGGAGAGTTAACGTGAAGATTCTTCGTAGGAATATTTTTGGAAGAACTGCTTGCCATTGCTTATTAAAAAACGATAAATGAGCAAGATTCAACGGAAAAGATAGGTATTGTGTCGAATGAAGATCAACTACGAAAATGAACTAACAAGAGAGCGATATCTTTCATAAATCTTACTCAAAAAAATTACGAAAAGGTGAGAAGTAAATACCTCAACCCCTAATTTATAGGCAACAAAGGTGGTTTTTGCGAATTCCAAAAGACATAATTAAATACATGACCAGCCACAAAACGGTTCAGTTCCACATGCTCATTATGATAGATTCCACGAAGCGGCTTTTCAGTCACTAATCATCGTTTCCCTTCCAAAACAGTTGGAACGACATGTGAACATTGAGGGAACAGCATGTGCACCTCCAAAACTTCGGTCGTTGCCAAACGCATACCAAGCACGCTCGTACTCCCTTCAGCCACACAACATACAATTCGTCAACCAAGGACGACGACTATGCCTTCAAATAAACAAAGATTCAAATGCCATCAAGCTCGACCCCACCCGAAATAAGTTGAAAGGCAAAGTGCCTTCGCCAAGGGGTGACGATTCGTCCTCCCCTGAATGATTGCGCAATGACGCCGAAATAATATCAACACCTCACAAGGCTAGAGACCGCTGCCAAAAAAGATCACGGCATCAGCTAAAACGTCATTCAACCTACAATATTAAGGCTACGACCATCTCCAGTAAAGTAAACGGCTAAGGTCGTCTAGAGTATAAAGGCTGTGGCCATCTCTAATAAGTAAATGGCTAAGGTCGTCTACAGTATTAAGGCTATGGTCATCTCTCGTATGTAAACGGCGTCGTCCACAGTATTAAGGCTATGGCCATCTCCAGTATGTAAACGGCTAAGGCCGTCCACAGTATTAAGGTTATGGCCATCTCCAGTAAGTAAACGGCTAAGGCCATCTACAGTATTAAGGCTATGACCATCTCACGTATGTAAACGCCTAAAGCCGTCTAGAGTATTAAGGATATGGCCATATCCCGTATGTAAACGGCTAAGGACGTCTACAGTACTAAGGCCATGTCCATCTCCCGTATGTAAACGGCCAAGGTCGTCAACAGTATTAAGGCTATGTCCATCTCCCGTATGTAAATGGCTAAGGTCGTCCACAGTATTAAGGCTATGGCCATCTCCCGTATGTAAACAGCCAAGGCCTTCTACAGTATTAATGTTGTGGCCATTTCCCGTATGTAAACGGCTAAGGCCGTCAGCAGTATTAAGGCTATGGTCATCTCCAGTATGTAAACGGCTAAGGCCGTCCACAGTATTAAGGCTATGGCCATCTCCAATGTATAAATGGTTGCGGACATCCCTAATATACAAATGAGTATGGCCATCCCCAATGCGTAAGCGAACAAGGCCATCGACTTCATCATGGCTAAGGCCATCGCTGTCGACCGTCGACCCAGTTCAACTATGGTAAGAAAGTGATTCGACGAAAGTCGAAGTCACTCACATGGCCAAGGCCATCAACACGAAATGGCGAAGGCCATCGATTTCAACGACATAATCTCCCATGTATAAATAGCTACGGCCATTTTGTCCTCAACCCAAACTGCATTCAGTCAAGTCCGCTCAATAAGCGGAGGGACTAACTGTATAAGTCAGAATCTGACCCCCGGATCATTAGCGAAATTAATTATATCTTAAGTTAATTTTTGGCTAATAAGTGGTATGACCACTTATTAGTCACGATACCCGATGGTTACCCGGTTTGATCAACAAGGACACGGCCCATCCGCCGTGGTAATGACGGAATCTCAAAGTGATCACGGTCATTCATCGCCAGCTCATACAACTTGTAGCTATACATACTAAGAGAAATAACCCTAAAAGGGGATTGCTTCTTTTTCATCTCGATTCCAAAGAAAAGGGAAAGATTATTGTAAGGCTCTGAACCTCTCCATGAAGAGGCAGACCAAATCAACATTATCAATAAAAGTTCTCTATACATTTCACCTTAATTCGAAGCACTTGCTTTTCTTTTCTTTTACTCGATTCCTTGATTTATTACGATCTGCTATGATTGGCCTTTGATTTATTTTGATTGTTTTCTAAAGCTTGTAAGGTATATCGATAACTTCTGAGCTAAACACACACAGACACACACAGACACGCACACACACGCACACACACACACACACACACATAATATATATATATATATATATATATATATATATATATATATATATATATATATATATATATATATATATATATATATATATATATATATATATAAGACTTCACGAAGATATAAGTGGTGGTGAAAATTTGGAATCTTGTTCCAATTCCACATTTTGTGTTGTCTTATAATCGGAATCCTGCATTTTCATAGTAATGCAACAACAACAACAACATCAAGTATAATTTTACTTTTGAGATTTCGGGAGAGTATTGTGTATACAGACCTTACCCCTATTCTGAAGAAGAGAGGTTGTTTTCAATAGATCATTTTCGTAATAATGTTTCTTCTATTATGTTATTGATAATTTTTATGGGATTGGACATTAATATGCAAAATACAGCTGCGCGATTAAACAGGCTATCATCAAATACACTTCTATTTAGGCAATTAAGCCATTAAGCATCTTTGAATTAAAAAAAAAACAGCTTTCTGAATTTCAAAGCTAATTTTGCAATATGAATGACTACTAAATTATGAAAGAAAGGAAACAGATTAGGCACTTGGTGAAAATGGGTGCTAATCAAAGGTTTTAAATTAGGCGAAATATATATTTTATCTATCCAACTTACAACTAAATCATTTTACACATGTGTTGACATACATATCAAACCTTTTAAAAGTGTGTTAATTACATACTACTTTTGACCAGTCTTTGGGATGTGTGAAACACGGCCAATGGGGCGCGTGAATAGTTATTTTCTGCCTGAACTGACTAATTAAAATGGATATTTACTGAAAATTAGCCCATTTTCTTAACCCTAACACCCAATTCTTCATCTCCCTCTTATTAAAAACCACCATTTTCATCTTCTTCATCTTTAAAGGTGGCAAACAATTTTCTAAAAAAATTCAATCTCATCTTCACCTTCCACGTCTAATATTTAGAAGCTGGTTATATTTGGTCAACTAAAGTACAATACATTATCATTCTTCCCAAATAAATCCTAACTGTGTCGATTCACCCATCTAAATCAGAAGGGTTGAAAACCTTAAATGTGATTACCAAACTGAAAAACTGAAGAAGAAACGGCAATTAGCATATTTGTGCTCATCAGATTAGCTTAATAGGTTAGGGATGAAGAACATGATTTTGAAATTGAGAATCTGCTTGTTAATCTGGTCGCGTGTGTTTTTATGTAATCGGGTCGGGGTTTTCATGGGTCTCATTTAAGAAAAGGGTCGGGTTAGCTATTTTAATTAAAGAATAGTTGGTTTTTTTAATTAAAAAAACGTGTAACCAACGCATTAAATATTAAAGAGGCTGGCCAAAGTGGTGTGTAATTGACACACTTTTAAAAGGTTTGGTGTATAAAATAAAACTCGTGGTCAACAGATGTGTAACAGGGATTCGGTCGTAAATTGAATGGGTAAAATACGTATTTCGCCTATTTTTTACTAGTTAAGAGCTAGCCCGTGCTGAGTCCGGGCCCGAGCTCAAAGTGGATAAGTAATACTTTTTGAGTTTGTGATTAAAATAGAATAATATGTGGTGTATTCTTAAATTTTTGCTAAATCTCCACTTAGTTCTCCTTGTAAAAAATAATTCGAGCAAACTGAAACTGCAAAAAGAACTTAAAATAGAATCATGGATATGTATTCCTATGGGCGTGTGAGTCCAATTCCAAATTCTTCGGCACATGTTTTCCAATCTTGTATTCATCTCTTTGGCGAAGCGTGTAACATATTTCAAGAGAACTGCTTAAAAGCCACGCTAGTGCATACACATTACATTTAGACAATACATGGAGAAAAATAAGCAAATCTTCAGTTGTCTTTGAATGATAGTGTGTAGTGCCAACTAATGTAAGCCTTTCTCAAGACTATGGGTAACAAAAAAACTAAGAAATCTCTATAAGCTATAGATCAGCCCTAACAAGTATATCTGTCTTTGCTGGAAAACGAGTGAAGCCAAAAGGTGCTCACCATACTGCTTGAATAGACAATTAGATAATACAGATACAGCACCCTCCAGTGACTTTTTCGTTTATATGAGTTTAGTACAACATACGTCTTTCCTCACCAGCCTCCAGAGTAATGGCCTGTGTTCAAAGTTCAGGGTGAGAATCTGCTAGCATTAACGGAATCGTATACCAAGCTCGTAAGCTTGAAGCAACAGAATCATCTCAAAGACAAAAGAGAAATCATATGTGAGAAGGACTGCCATCTTTGAACTTCATAACAACATATATGCCTTTGTATTACTCTATCAAGCTAATGATATCATCTCATAAATGAAGCGCTCAATATCTGATCAAAGAGTGAATTTCGCTTCTTATTCAGAATACATACAGTAGCAGCAAGAGTAGCAATGTGGATTTTACCGAGAATGCCAAAGGAGGAAAGACTGTAACCTTCAGTTTCAATCACCAAGGTGTTTTGATACAGTCAAAGTTAAATTAATTTAGAAAAAATAAGTCTAATTTAAGAAACTTAAAGTAATTAAACAATGATCATCCTGACATTGCATGTTTATCAACTATATTTGACCAAATACCGTCTAAGTAATAAAATAAATTTACCGGACAGTAGTAAGATAATATTATTATCATAGTGTTCTAATTCCTCAAAATATTATTAAGAAACTCTATGTGATTGCATTTAGATACAATTCATTGTCCATCGTGTCATTAAGTAGCTCCTTTGTCATTCCAATCTAAGGCTTAAAGTTGGATTATGACAACATCACATTCTATTACCAAAAACAATTTCAAAAAATAGCATAATAGTAGTTTGAGTATGACATTAATATAATTCTTTTTACTATGATTTCCCGGCCTACTTAGTATTCTTTTAGTGGCAGAGTAAAAATTGAAAAGACACATGTTTTCAAGTGAACAAATTGAATCTAAAATTCATGTGCTGGTGATAGTATATAATGTTCAGATGAGAGCATTAATAGATAGTGTTACAGAACATGCTAGATATAAACATCGAGAGAAAAGGAATCGTAATTATGAAATAAAGCTATGCTGCAGATATCTATTTGATCAACAAATGCAGTCATTAGATTTTCCTATTCGACTTAATTTTGTCAAGTTTATGCTTCTATTTTCAGTGTATCAACGAAAAACTCAACGTAAAAAGAAATTACTAATGCAAATGATGCTTTTGAGGGCTATCAGAAAAATATTATTCACAGCGTCCTAAAAGATACATTTACCTTCCACCAGGTCATATATGCATGCCCCATTGTTTTTTAGTAGTATAGAAGGAGAAGGTTTTTATGTTGCCTAAGCCTTTTAATTGTCATGTATAATCAAGTTTGGAATTTCTTCTTGCAAGAACAACTCACAAGTTAACTTATAGAAACTAACAGGATGGACCATTAAATCACATGGAGAAAGACAAAATAGTGATATTCTATTTCACGACTAAATAATTAACAAGAAATTAGCCAAATTCACATGTGTAATAAGTGTTCCCAAACCATGACTACTGCCTTAGTAATAGTGATAAAATTTCATTGGTTTCATTTTGAAGAATCCATAGGTAGATTTCCCCTTAGTTGACAAGGGGAGCTTGATGTTACACATTTGAGAAGAGAAATAACTGCGTATGTAGAGAGAGAAAAAAAGCATGAACGGAATAGTCTAAAACAGAATATGCCGCAAAGAAAAATTATAGGCGTATAGTCTTTCTGGAAGATGATGAAAAGACTAAAATACCCCTAGATGAACATAAACTCAACCGCACAATCTTAGAACGCAAAAAAAAAAAAAAAAGTTCTCGAAATTAGCGTGAAAGAACACATTGGGCATAAGAAATACTCGATAGAAATTATTTTCTGCAGAAAATGTAACGTCATTGTCTCAAATTTAATGATACAAGCAAGAAACAATATCATTGTTGTATGCTGCTGGGTTATTCTAGTGGTTTCTGATATGGTTTGATTAACAGATCAAAAAACATGTAATTCTTCAATTTTCACCGAAAAACCTTACGAGGTTTTAAAAAAGAGCATTTCTTACGGAGTTTTGCAAAATTCTTTGTCATAGCTAGCATTGAAAAATAGTTGTGGTAGATAGAAGTTACTGGTTCCCGGGAACCCATACCTGACACTTACCCCAGCACTTCCTACAAATTGTAGTAGTACCTTGCCCTACTTCTCACTTTACAACAATGCTTCTTGAGGTCGTTTTTGTTAATTCTTTCGTTATTGATAAATATATTGTTGTCTACCTTATAATTCAAAGGGTTGTCTCACCCACGAAAGTTGGATAATTGGATCGCTCAAATATTTGAGTTCTTACATAAGATGAGAGAAGGAATAAGAAAGATTACAATATCAATCTTTTATACTCTACATATCAGTCATATACCGCAACTTTGACTATACATATGAACATATTTACATGATGCCTTATAAATGCGTAAAATGTAAGAATTTCTCTTGAAGGGTGATATTTGTGGTTGTAGGAGGGTGGTCTCTAACGTAGTTGCTAACTTCAAAAATCCTGAACTCCATTTGAAATTTGTGCATTTGTGTGCAGGATGTAATCGAATTAAGTTCTATACTTCTCAAAGAACAACCCAGAAATTTTGCTAACCTGTCTCACAAAATAAAGAATTTTTCCAAATTTCATTATCTCGATGTTATATTCATGGACAAGAGGGGTTGCTCTAATGGTAAGCAACCCCACTTCCAACCGAGAGGTTATGAGCTCGAGTCTCCCCAAGAGCAAGGTGGGAGGTTCTTGGAGGGAAGGATGCCGGGATCTATTTGGAAACAGCCTCTCAACCCCAGGGTAGGGGTAAGGTCTGCGTACATACTAGCCTACCCAGACCCCACTAAGTCTCCAAATCCCACTAAATGAGATTATACTGGGTTGTTGTTGTTGTTATATTCATTCTCACAGTTGGAGAACTCATGAACCATCAATTTGCTTTAACTCTTCAACTAAAGCTAGTTGTAGTTTCCTAGGGTTTCACGATTATAGATTATGTCGTAAGCAGACATGGGAAGAAAAAATTGGGTACGACTTCAAATAGAGGCGTAAAAATAAATTAGTTCACATAAAACTCTTGGGTAGCAATTAAAAGCTGTCGAGGCCGCTGCAATCCATTAATGCATACACAAATCTAAAGGAGGAGATAAAAAACGAAGCTCGGAGTACTTACTTGTCTGCCAGCGAGCAAAAAGATAGCAGAAAAGCCAAGCCGGAAAGACAAACCCAAGCGGAACAAAGCATCTTCCAAATATTATTGGGCTGTCAAAATACATGAGTTGTAGACCTAGAAAAATAGCTCACAGCTTCCAAACCAAAGAGACCAAGAGGCGCGCATCGATGAGGGAGAAAAAGAGCATGAAGGAAAAGGTCAAAAATTGCCGTTCGTAGAAAGCACAAAGTCGGCAGGGTAATTAAAACGACCTAAATACCCCTACTTTCTATGCTAAAAAGGGACTTAATCGTAATCTAGAAGTAGGACGACGAAAGCCTCAACTCCCGCTTCTAAATAATATATAAAAGCTCTGTTTTATATTGTTTGAGTTACTTTACTTGTTAGCGTCTTCCAAATATTATTGGGCTGTCAAAATACAGGAGTTGCAAACCTAGAAAAATAGCTCACAACTTCCAAACCAAAGAGACCAAGAGGCGCGTATCGATGAGAGAGAAAGAGAGCACGAAGAAAAAGGTCAAAAACTGCCGTTAGTAGAAAGCACAAAGTCGGCAGGGTAATTAAAAAATTGAAAAGACATAAATACCCCTACTATCTATGCTGAAGAAGGACTTAACCGTAATCTAGAAGTAGGACGACAAAAGCCCCAACTCCCACGCCAAAATAGTATATAGAAGCTCCGTCTTATATTGTTTGAGTTACTTTACTTTTTAGCATCTTCCAAATATTATTGGGCTGTCAAAACACAAGAGTTGCACACCTAGAAAAATAGCTCACAACTTCCAAACCAAAGAGACCAAGAGGCGCGTATCGATGAGAGAGAAAGAGCGAACGATGGAAAAGGTCAAAAAATGCCGTTTGAAGAAAGCACAAAGTCAGCATGGTAATTAAAAAATTAAAAAGACCTAAATACCCCTACTTTCTATGCTAAAAAGGGACATAATCGTAATCTAGAAGTAGGACGAAGAAAGCCCCAACTCCCGCTTCTAAATAGTATATAGAAGCTCTGTTTTATATTATTTGAGTTACTTTACTTTTTAGCATCTTCTAAATATTATTGGGCTGTCAAAACACAAGAGTTGTAGACCTAGAAAAATAGCTCACAGCTTCCAAACCAAAGAGACCAAGAGGCGCGTATCGATGAGAGAGAAAGAGAGCACGAAGGAAAAGGTAAAAAACTGCCGTTTGTAGAAAGCACAAAGTCGGCAAGGTAAATAAAAAATTAAAAAGACCTAAATACCCCTACTTTCTATGTTAAAAGGGACTTAATCGTAATCTAGAAGTAGGACGACGAAAGCCCCAACTCCCGCTTCTAAATAGTATATAGAAGCTCCGTTTTATATTGTTTGAGTTACTTTACTTTTAAGCATCTTCCAAATATTATTGGGCTGTCAAAACACAGGAGTTGCAAGCCTAGAAAATTGCTCACATCATCCAAACAAAAGAGACCAAGAGGCGCGTATCGAAAAGAGAGAAAGAGAGCACGAAGGAAAAGGTCAAAAGCTGTCGTTTGTAGAAAACACAAAGTGGGCAAGGTAAATAAAAAATTAAAAAGACCTAAATACCCCTACTGTCTATGCTAAAAGGGGACTTAATCGTAATCCAGAAGTAGGACGACGAAAGCCCCAACTCCCGCTTCTAAATAGTATATAGAAGCTCCGTTTTATATTGTTTGAGTTACTTTACTTTTAATCTTCTTCCAAATATTATTGGGCTGTCAAAACACAGGAGTTGATGACCTAGAAAAATAGCTCACAACTTCCAAACCAAAGAGACCAAGAGGCGCGTATCGATAGGTAGAAAGAGAGAAAGAAGGAAAAGGTCAAATACTGCCGTTTGTTGAAAGCACAAAGTCGGCAGGGTAATTAAAAAATTAAAAAGACCTAAATACCCCTACTTTCGATGCTAAAAAGTGACTTAATCGTAATCTAGAAGTAGGACCGCGAAAGCCCCAACTCCCGCTTCTAAATAGTATATAGAAGCTCCGTTTTATATTGTTTGAGTTACTTTACTTTTTAGCATCTTCCAAATATTTTTGGGCTGTCAAAACACAGGAGTTGCAGACCTAGAAAAATCGCTCACAGCTACCAAACCAAAGAGACCAAGAGGCGCATATCGATGAGAGAGAAAGATAGCACGAAGGAAAAGGTCAAAAACTGCCGTTTGTAGAATGTACAAAGTCGGCAGGTTAATTAAAAATTTAAAAACACCTAAATACCCATACTTTCTAGGCTAAAAAGGGACTTAATCGTAATCTAAAAGTAGGACAACGAAAGCCCCAACTCCCGCTTCTAAATAGTATGTAGAAGCTCCGTTTTATATTATTTGAGTTACTTTACTTTTTAGCATCTTCCAAATATTATTGGGCTGTCAAAATACATGAGTTGTAGACCTAGAAAAATAGCTCACAGCTTCCAAACCAAAGAGACCAAGAGGCGCGTATCGATGAGGGAGAAAAAGAGCATTAAGGAAAAGGTCAAAAACTGTCGTTTGTAGAAAGCACAAAGTCGGCAGGGTAATTAAAAAATTAAAAAAACCTAAATACCCATACTTTCTAGGCTAAAAAGGGACTTAATCGTAATCTAAAAGTAGGACAACGAAAGCCCCAACTCCCGCTTCTAAATAGTATATAGAAGCTCCTTTTTATATTGTTTGAGTTACTTTACTTTTTTGCATATTCCAAATATTATTGGTCTGTCAAAACACATTAGTTGCAGACCTAGAAAAATAGCTCACAACTTCCAAACCAAAGAGACCAAGAGGCGCGTATCGATGAGAGAGAAAGAGAGCACGTAGGAAAGGTCGAAAACTGCCGTTTGTAGAAAGCACAAAGTCGGCAGGGTAATTAAAAAGACCGAAATACTCCTACTTTCTATGCTAATAAGGGAATTAATCGTAATCTAGAAGTAGGACGACGAAAGCCCCAACTCCCGCTTCTAAATAGTTTATAGAAGCTCTGTTTTATATTATTTGAGTTACTTTACTTGTTAGCATCTTCCAAATATTATTGGGCTGTCAAAACACAGGAGTTGCAAACCTAGAAAAATAGCTCATAGCTTCCAAACCAAAGAGACCAATTGGCGCGTATCGATGTGAGAGAAAGAGAGCACGAAGGAAAAGGTCAGAAACTGCCGTTAGTAGAAAGCACAAAGTCGGTAGGGTAATTAAAAAATAAAAAAGACATAAATAACCCTACTATCTATGCAAAATAGGGACTTAATCGTAATCTAGAAGTAGGACGACAAAAGCCCCAACTCCCGCTTCAAAATAGTATATAGAAGCTCCGTCTTATATTGTTTGAATTACTTTACTCTTTAGCATCTTCCAAATATTATTGGGCTGTCAAAACACAAGAGTTGCAGACCTAGAAAAATAGCTCACAACTTCCAAACTAAAGAGACCAAGAGGCGCGTATCAATGAGAGAGAAAGAGAGAACGATGGAAAAGGTCAAAAACTGCCGTTTGAAGAAAGCACAAAGTCGGCATGGTAATTAAAAAATTAAAAAGACCAAAATACCCCTACTTTCTATGCTAAAAAGGGACTTAATCGTAATCAAGAAGTAGGACGAAGAAAGCCCCAACTCCCGCTTCTAAATAGTATATACAAGCTCTGTTTTATATTGTTTGAGTTACTTTACTTTTTAGCATCTTCCAAATAATATCTGGGCTGTCAAAACACAAGAGTTTTAGACCAAGAAAAATAGCTCACAGCTTCCAAACCAAAGAGACCAAGAGGCGCGTATCGATGAGAGAGAAAGAGAACACGAAGGAAAAGGTAAAAAACTGCCGTTTGTAGAAAGCACAAAGTCGGCAAGGTAATTAAAAAATTAAAAAGACCTAAATACCCCTACTTTCTATGTTAAAAGGGACTTAATAATAATCTAGAAGTAGGACCACGAATGCCCCAACTTCCGCTTCTAAATAGTATATAGAAGCTCCGTTTTATATTGTTTGAGTTACTTTACTTTTTAGCATCTTCCAAATATTATTGGGCTGTCAAAACACAGGAGTTGCAGACCTAGAAAAATAGCTCACAGCATCCAAAACCAAAGAGACCAAGAGGCGCGTATCGATGAGAGAGAAAGAGAGAACGAAAGGAAAGGTCAAAAACTGCCGTTTGTAGAAAGCACAAAGTCGGCAGGGTAATTAAAAAATTAAAAAGACCTAAATACCCATACTTTCTATGCTAAAAAGGGACTTAATCGTAATCTAGAAGTAGGACGACGAAAGCCCCAACTCCCGCTTCTAAATAGTTTATAGAAGCTCCGTTTTATATTATTTGAGTTACTTTACTTGTTAGCATCTTCCAAATATTATTGGGCTGTTAAAACACAGGAGTTGCAGATCTAGAATAATAGCTCACAGCTTCCAAACCAAAAAAACCAAGAGGCGCGTATCGATGAGAGAGAAAGAGAGCACGAAGGAAAAGGTCAAAAATTGCCGTTTTTAGAAAGCACAAAGACGTAATTAAAAAATTAAAGAGACCTAAATACCCCTACTTTCTATGCTAAACAGGGACTTAATCGTAATCTAGAAGTAGGACGACGAAAGCCCCAACTCCCGCTTCTAAATAGTATATAGAAGATCTGTTTTATATTATTTGAGTTACTTTACTTCTTAGCATCTTCCAAATATTATTGGGCTGTTAAAACACAGGAGTTGCAGATCTAGAATAATAGCTCACAGCTTCCAAACCAAAAAGACCAAGAGGCTTGTATCGATGAGAGAGAAAGAGAGCACGAAGGAAAAGGTCAAAAATTGCCGTTTTTAGAAAGCACAAAGACGTAATTAAAAAATTAAAGAGACCTAAATACCCCTACTTTCTATGCTAAAAAGGGACTTAATCGTACTCTAGAAATAGGACGACGAAAGCCCAACTCCCGCTTCTAAATAGTATATAAAGCTCTGTTTAATATTGTTTGAGTTAGTTTACTATTAAGCATCTTCCAACAATTATTGGGCTGTCAAAACACAGGAGTTGTAGACCTAGAAAAATAGCTCACATCTTCCAAACTAAAGAGACCAAGAGGCGTGTATCGATGAGAGAGAAAGAGAGCACGAAGGAAAAGGTCAAAAATTACCGTTTGTAGAAAGCACAAAATCAGCAGTTTAATTAAATTAAAAAGACCTTAATACCCCTACTCTCTATGCTAAAAATTTACTTAACTGTAATCTAGAAGTAGGACGACGAAAGCCCCAACTCCCGCTTCCAAATAATATATAGAAGCTCTGTTTTATAATATTTGAGTTACTATACTTATTAGCATTTTCCAAATATTATTGGGCAGTCAAAAAACAGGAGTTGTAGACCTAGAAAAATAGCTTACAGCTTTTAAACCAAAGAGACCAAGAGGCGCGTATCGATGAGAGAGAAAGAGAGCAAGAAGGAAAAGGTCAAAAACTACTGTATGTAGAAAATACAAAGTCGGTAGGGTAATTAAATAATTAAAAAGACCTACCCCTACTTTCTATGCTAAAAAAGGACTTAATCGCAATCTAGAAATAGGACGACGAAAGCCCCAACTCCCGCTTCTAAATAGTATATAGAAGCCCTGTTTTATATTGTTTGAGTTACTTTACTTTTTAGCATCTTCCAAATATTATTGGGCTGTCAAAACACAAGAGTTGTAGACATAGAAAATTAGCTCACAGCTTCCAAACCAAAGAGACCAAGAGGCGTATATCGATTAGAGAGAAAGAGAGCACGAAGGAAAAGGTCAAACACTGCCATTGATAGAAAGCAAAAAGTCGGCAGGGTAATTAAAAAATTAAAAAGACCTAAATACCCCTACTTTCTATGCTAAAAAGGGACTTAATCGTAATCTAGAAGTAGAACGACGAAAGCCCCAACTCCCGCTTCCAAATAGTATATAGAAGCTCTGTTTTATATTATTTGAGTTACTTTACTTTATAGCATCTTCCAAATATTATTGGGCTGTTAAAACACAGAAGTTGCAGATATAGAATACTAGCTCACAGCTTCCAAACCAAAAAGACCAAGAGGTGCGTATCGATGAGAGAGAAAGAGAGCACGAAGGAAAAGGTCAAAAACTGCCGTTTGTAGAAAGCACAAAGTCGGCAGGGTAATTAAATAATTAAAAAGACCTAAACACCCCAACTCCCGCTTCTAAATAGTATATAGAAGCTCCATTTTTTATTGTTTAGGTTACTTTACTTTTAAGCATCTTCCAAATATTTTTGGGCTATCAAAACACAGGAGTTGCAGACCTAGAAAAATAGCTCACAGCTTCCAAACCAAAGAGACCAAGAGGCGCGTATCGATGAGAGAGAAAGATAGCACGAAGGAAAAGGTCAAAAATTGCCGTTTGGAGAATGCACAAAGTCGGCAGGGTAATTAAAAATTTAAAAATACCTAAATACCCCTTCTTTCTGAGTTAAAAAGGGACCTAATCGTAATCTAGAAGTGAGACAACGAAAGCCCCAACTCCCGCTTTAAATAGTATATAGAAGCTCCGTTTTATATTGTTTGAGTTACTTTACTTTTTAGCATCTTCCATATATTATTGGGCTGTCAAAACACAAGATTTGTAGACCTAGAAAAATTGCTCACAACTTCCAAACCAAAGAGACCAAGAGGAGCATATCGATGAGAGAGAAAGAGAGCACAAAGGAAAAGGTCAAAAACTGCCATTTGTAGAAAGCACAAAGTCGGCAGGGTAATTAAAAAATTCAAAAGACCTAAATACCCCTACTTTCTATGCTAAAAAGGGACTTAATCGTAATCTAGAAGTAGGACGACGAAAGCCCCAACTCCCGCTTCTAAATGGTATATTGAAGCTCCGTTTTATATTTTTTGAGTTACTTTACTTTTTAGCATCTTCCAAGTATAATTGGGGTGTCAAAACACACGAGTTGCAGACCTAGAAAAATAGCTCACAGCTTCCAAACCAAAGAGACCAAGAGGCGCGTATCGATGATAGAGAAAGAGAGCACTAAGGAAAAGGTCAATAACTGCTGTTAGTAGAAAGCACAAAGTCGGCAGCGTAATTAAAAAATTAAAAAGACCTAAATACCCCCACTTTCTATGCTAAAAAGGGACTTAATCGTAATCTAGAAGTAGGACGACGAAAGCCCCTACTCCCGCTTCTAAGTAGTATATAGAAGCCCTGTTTTATATTGTTTGAGTTACTTTACTTTTTAGCATCTTTCAAATATTATTGGGCTGTCAAAACACAAGAGTTGTAGACCTAGAAAAATAGCTCACAACTTCCAAACCAAAGAGACCAAGAGGCGTGTGTCGATGAGAGAGCACGAAGGAAAAGGTCAAAAACGGCCGTTTGTAGAAAGCACAAAGTCGGCAGGGTAATTAATAAATTAAAAAGACCTAAATACCCTTACTTTCAATGCTAAAAAGGGACTTAATCGTAAACTAGAAGTAGGACGACGAAAGCCCCAACTCCCTCTTCTAATTAGTATATAGAAGCTCTGTTGATTGAGTTACTTTACTTTTAAGCATCTTCCAAATATTATTGGGCCGTCAAAACAGAGGAGTTGCAGACCTAGAAAAATAACTCACAACTTCCAAACCAAAGAGACCAAGAGGCGCGTATCGGTGAGAGAGAAAGAGAGCACTAAGGAAAAGGTCAAAAACTGCCGTTTAAAGAAAGCACAAAGTCAGCAGGTTATAACAAAATTAAAAAGACCTAAATACCCCCACTTTCTACGCTAAAAAGGGACTTAATCGTAATCTAGAAGTAGGACGAAGAAAGCCCCAACTCCCGCTTCTAAATAGTATACAGAAGCCCTGTTTTATATTGTTTGAGTTACTTTAATTTTTAGCATCTTCCAAATATTATTGGGCTGTCAAAACACAAGAGCTGTAGACCTAGAAAAATAGCTCACAGCTTCCAAATCAAAGAGACCAAGAGGCGCGTATCGATGAGAGAGAAAGAAAGCACGAAGGAAAAGGTCAAAAACTGCCGTTTGTAGAAAGCAAAAGTCTGCAGGGTAATTAAAAATTTAAAAAGACCGAAATACCCCTACTTTCTATGCTAAAAAGGGACTTAATCGTAATCTAGAAGTGGGACGACGAAAGCCCCAACTCCCCCTTCTAAATATTATATAGAAGCTCTGTTTTATATTGTTTGAGTTACTTTACTTTTTACCATCTTCCAAATATTATTGGGCTGTCAAAACACAGGAGTTGTAGACCTAGAAAAATAGCTCACAACTTCTAAACCAAAGAGACCAAGAGGCGTGTATCGATGAGAGAGAATGAGAGCACGAAGGAAAAGGTCTAAAACTAACGTATGTAGAAAGCACAAAGTCGGCAGGGTAATTAAAAAATTAAAAAGACCTAAATACCCCTACTTTCTATGCTAAAAAAGGACTTAATCGTAATCTAGAAGTAGGACGACGAAAGCCCCAACTCCCGCTTCTAAATAGTATACAGAAGTCCTGTTTTATATTGTTTGAGTTACTTTAATTGTTAGCATCTTCCAAATATTATTGGGCTGTCAAAACACAAGAGTTTTAGACCTTGAAAAATAGCTCACAGCTTCTAAACCAAAGAGACCAAGAGGCGTGTATCGATGAGAGAGAATGATAGCATGAAGGAAAAGGTCAAACATAGTCATTTGTATAAAGCAAAAAGTCGGCAGGGTAATTAATAACTTAAAAAGACCTAAATACCCCTACGTTCTATGCTAATAAGGGACTTAATCGTAATTTATAAATAGGACGACGAAAGCCCCAACTCCCGCTTCTAATTAGTATATAGAAGCTCTGTTTTATATTATTTGAGCTACTTTACTTTTTCACATCTTCCAAATATCATTGGGCTGTTAAAATACAGGAGTTGCAGATCTAGAATAATAGCTCACAGCTTCCAAACCAAAAAGACCAACAGGCACGTATCGATGAGAGAGAAAGAGAGCACTAAGGAAAAGGTCAAAAATTGCCGTTTGTAGAAACCACAAAGTCGGCAGGGTAATTAATAAATTAAAAAGACCTATACACCCCTACTTTCTATCCTAAAAAGGGACTTAATCGTAATCTAGAAGTAGGACGACGAAATCCCCAACTTCTGCTTCTAAATAGTATATAGAAGCTCCATTTTATATTGTTTGAGTTACTTTACTTTTTGGCATCTTCCAAATATATTTGGGCTGTCAAAACAGAGGAGTTGCAGACCTAGAAAAATAGCACACAGCTTCCAAACCAAAGAGACCAAGAGGCGCGTATCGATGAGAGAGAAAGATAGCACAAAGGAAAAGGTCAAAAACTGCCGTTTGTAGAAACCACAAAGTCGGCAGGGTAATTAAAAAATTAAAAGTACCTAAATACCCCTTCTTTCTAAGTTAAAAGGGGACTTAATCGTAATCTAGAAGTGAGACGACGAAAGCCCCAACTCCCGCTTCTAAATAGTATATAGAAGCTCCGTTTTATATTGTTTGAGTTACTTTACTTTTTAGCATCTTCCAAATAATATTGGGCTGTCTAAACACAGGAGTTGCAGATCTAGAAAAATAGCTCTCAGCTTCCAAACCAAAGAGACCAAGATGCGCGTATCGATGAGAGAGAAAGAGAGCACGAAGGAAAAGGTCAAAAACCGCCGTTTGTAGAAAGCACAAAGTAGGCAGGGTAATTAAAAAATTAAAAAGACCTAAACACCGCTACTTTCTATGCTAAAAAGGTACTTAATCGTAATCTAGAAGGAGGACAACGAAAGCCCCAACTCTTGCTTCTAAATAGTATATAGAAGCTCCATTTTATATTGTTTGAGTTACTTTACTTTTTAGCATCTTCCAAATATTTTTGGGCTGTCAAAAGACAGGAGTTGCAGACCTTGAAAAATAGCTCACAGCTTCCAAACCAAAGAGACCAAGAGGCGCGTATCGATGAGAGAGAAAGAGAGCACGAAGGAAAAGGTCAAAATCTGCCGTTTGTAGAAAGCACAAAGTGGGCAAGGTAGTAAAAAAATTAAAAAGACCTAAATACCCCTACTTTCTATGCTAAAATTGGTCTTAATCGTAATCTAGAAGTGAGACGACGAAAGCCCCAACTCCCGCTTCAAAATAGTATATAGAAGCTCCGTTTTATATTGTTTGAGTTACTTTACTTGTTAGCGTCTTCCAAATATTATTGGGCTGTCAAAATACAGGAGTTGCAAACCTAGAAAAATAGCTCACAACTTCCAAACCAAAGAGACCAAGAGGCGCGTATCGATGAGAGAGAAAGAGAGCACGAAGAAAAAGGTCAGAAACTGCCGTTAGTAGAAAGCACAAAGTCGGCAGGGTAATTAAAAAATTGAAAAGACATAAATACCCCTACTATCTATGCTGAAGAAGGACTTAACCGTAATCTAGAAGTAGGACGACAAAAGCCCCAACTCCCACGCCAAAATAGTATATAGAAGCTCCGTCTTATATTGTTTGAGTTACTTTACTTTTTAGCATCTTCCAAATATTATTGGGCTGTCAAAACACAAGAGTTGCACACCTAGAAAAATAGCTCACAACTTCCAAACCAAAGAGACCAAGAGGCGCGTATCGATGAGAGAGAAAGAGCGAACGATGGAAAAGGTCAAAAAATGCCGTTTGAAGAAAGCACAAAGTCAGCATGGTAATTAAAAAATTAAAAAGACCTAAATACCCCTACTTTCTATGCTAAAAAGGGACATAATCGTAATCTAGAAGTAGGACGAAGAAAGCCCCAACTCCCGCTTCTAAATAGTATATAGAAGCTCTGTTTTATATTATTTGAGTTACTTTACTTTTTAGCATCTTCTAAATATTATTGGGCTGTCAAAACACAAGAGTTGTAGACCTAGAAAAATAGCTCACAGCTTCCAAACCAAAGAGACCAAGAGGCGCGTATCGATGAGAGAGAAAGAGAGCACGAAGGAAAAGGTAAAAAACTGCCGTTTGTAGAAAGCACAAAGTCGGCAAGGTAAATAAAAAATTAAAAAGACCTAAATACCCCTACTTTCTATGTTAAAAGGGACTTAATCGTAATCTAGAAGTAGGACGACGAAAGCCCCAACTCCCGCTTCTAAATAGTATATAGAAGCTCCGTTTTATATTGTTTGAGTTACTTTACTTTTAAGCATCTTCCAAATATTATTGGGCTGTCAAAACACAGGAGTTGCAAGCCTAGAAAATTGCTCACATCATCCAAACAAAAGAGACCAAGAGGCGCGTATCGAAAAGAGAGAAAGAGAGCACGAAGGAAAAGGTCAAAAGCTGTCGTTTGTAGAAAACACAAAGTGGGCAAGGTAAATAAAAAATTAAAAAGACCTAAATACCCCTACTGTCTATGCTAAAAGGGGACTTAATCGTAATCCAGAAGTAGGACGACGAAAGCCCCAACTCCCGCTTCTAAATAGTATATAGAAGCTCCGTTTTATATTGTTTGAGTTACTTTACTTTTAATCTTCTTCCAAATATTATTGGGCTGTCAAAACACAGGAGTTGATGACCTAGAAAAATAGCTCACAACTTCCAAACCAAAGAGACCAAGAGGCGCGTATCGATAGGTAGAAAGAGAGAAAGAAGGAAAAGGTCAAATACTGCCGTTTGTTGAAAGCACAAAGTCGGCAGGGTAATTAAAAAATTAAAAAGACCTAAATACCCCTACTTTCGATGCTAAAAAGTGACTTAATCGTAATCTAGAAGTAGGACCGCGAAAGCCCCAACTCCCGCTTCTAAATAGTATATAGAAGCTCCGTTTTATATTGTTTGAGTTACTTTACTTTTTAGCATCTTCCAAATATTTTTGGGCTGTCAAAACACAGGAGTTGCAGACCTAGAAAAATCGCTCACAGCTTCCAAACCAAAGAGACCAAGAGGCGCATATCGATGAGAGAGAAAGATAGCACGAAGGAAAAGGTCAAAAACTGCCGTTTGTAGAATGTACAAAGTCGGCAGGTTAATTAAAAATTTAAAAACACCTAAATACCCATACTTTCTAGGCTAAAAAGGGACTTAATCGTAATCTAAAAGTAGGACAACGAAAGCCCCAACTCCCGCTTCTAAATAGTATGTAGAAGCTCCGTTTTATATTATTTGAGTTACTTTACTTTTTAGCATCTTCCAAATATTATTGGGCTGTCAAAATACATGAGTTGTAGACCTAGAAAAATAGCTCACAGCTTCCAAACCAAAGAGACCAAGAGGCGCGTATCGATGAGGGAGAAAAAGAGCATTAAGGAAAAGGTCAAAAACTGTCGTTTGTAGAAAGCACAAAGTCGGCAGGGTAATTAAAAAATTAAAAAAACCTAAATACCCATACTTTCTAGGCTAAAAAGGGACTTAATCGTAATCTAAAAGTAGGACAACGAAAGCCCCAACTCCCGCTTCTAAATAGTATATAGAAGCTCCTTTTTATATTGTTTGAGTTACTTTACTTTTTTGCATATTCCAAATATTATTGGTCTGTCAAAACACATTAGTTGCAGACCTAGAAAAATAGCTCACAACTTCCAAACCAAAGAGACCAAGAGGCGCGTATCGATGAGAGAGAAAGAGAGCACGTAGGAAAGGTCGAAAACTGCCGTTTGTAGAAAGCACAAAGTCGGCAGGGTAATTAAAAAGACCGAAATACTCCTACTTTCTATGCTAATAAGGGAATTAATCGTAATCTAGAAGTAGGACGACGAAAGCCCCAACTCCCGCTTCTAAATAGTTTATAGAAGCTCCGTTTTATATTATTTGAGTTACTTTACTTGTTAGCATCTTCCAAATATTATTGGGCTGTCAAAACACAGGAGTTGCAAACCTAGAAAAATAGCTCATAGCTTCCAAACCAAAGAGACCAATTGGCGCGTATCGATGTGAGAGAAAGAGAGCACGAAGGAAAAGGTCAGAAACTGCCGTTAGTAGAAAGCACAAAGTCGGTAGGGTAATTAAAAAATAAAAAAGACATAAATAACCCTACTATCTATGCAAAATAGGGACTTAATCGTAATCTAGAAGTAGGACGACAAAAGCCCCAACTCCCGCTTCAAAATAGTATATAGAAGCTCCGTCTTATATTGTTTGAATTACTTTACTCTTTAGCATCTTCCAAATATTATTGGGCTGTCAAAACACAAGAGTTGCAGACCTAGAAAAATAGCTCACAACTTCCAAACTAAAGAGACCAAGAGGCGCGTATCAATGAGAGAGAAAGAGAGAACGATGGAAAAGGTCAAAAACTGCCGTTTGAAGAAAGCACAAAGTCGGCATGGTAATTAAAAAATTAAAAAGACCAAAATACCCCTACTTTCTATGCTAAAAAGGGACTTAATCGTAATCAAGAAGTAGGACGAAGAAAGCCCCAACTCCCGCTTCTAAATAGTATATACAAGCTCTGTTTTATATTGTTTGAGTTACTTTACTTTTTAGCATCTTCCAAATAATATCTGGGCTGTCAAAACACAAGAGTTTTAGACCAAGAAAAATAGCTCACAGCTTCCAAACCAAAGAGACCAAGAGGCGCGTATCGATGAGAGAGAAAGAGAACACGAAGGAAAAGGTAAAAAACTGCCGTTTGTAGAAAGCACAAAGTCGGCAAGGTAATTAAAAAATTAAAAAGACCTAAATACCCCTACTTTCTATGTTAAAAGGGACTTAATAATAATCTAGAAGTAGGACCACGAATGCCCCAACTTCCGCTTCTAAATAGTATATAGAAGCTCCGTTTTATATTGTTTGAGTTACTTTACTTTTTAGCATCTTCCAAATATTATTGGGCTGTCAAAACACAGGAGTTGCAGACCTAGAAAAATAGCTCACAGCATCCAAAACCAAAGAGACCAAGAGGCGCGTATCGATGAGAGAGAAAGAGAGAACGAAAGGAAAGGTCAAAAACTGCCGTTTGTAGAAAGCACAAAGTCGGCAGGGTAATTAAAAAATTAAAAAGACCTAAATACCCATACTTTCTATGCTAAAAAGGGACTTAATCGTAATCTAGAAGTAGGACGACGAAAGCCCCAACTCCCGCTTCTAAATAGTTTATAGAAGCTCCGTTTTATATTATTTGAGTTACTTTACTTGTTAGCATCTTCCAAATATTATTGGGCTGTTAAAACACAGGAGTTGCAGATCTAGAATAATAGCTCACAGCTTCCAAACCAAAAAAACCAAGAGGCGCGTATCGATGAGAGAGAAAGAGAGCACGAAGGAAAAGGTCAAAAATTGCCGTTTTTAGAAAGCACAAAGACGTAATTAAAAAATTAAAGAGACCTAAATACCCCTACTTTCTATGCTAAACAGGGACTTAATCGTAATCTAGAAGTAGGACGACGAAAGCCCCAACTCCCGCTTCTAAATAGTATATAGAAGATCTGTTTTATATTATTTGAGTTACTTTACTTCTTAGCATCTTCCAAATATTATTGGGCTGTTAAAACACAGGAGTTGCAGATCTAGAATAATAGCTCACAGCTTCCAAACCAAAAAGACCAAGAGGCTTGTATCGATGAGAGAGAAAGAGAGCACGAAGGAAAAGGTCAAAAATTGCCGTTTTTAGAAAGCACAAAGACGTAATTAAAAAATTAAAGAGACCTAAATACCCCTACTTTCTATGCTAAAAAGGGACTTAATCGTACTCTAGAAATAGGACGACGAAAGCCCAACTCCCGCTTCTAAATAGTATATAAAGCTCTGTTTAATATTGTTTGAGTTAGTTTACTATTAAGCATCTTCCAACAATTATTGGGCTGTCAAAACACAGGAGTTGTAGACCTAGAAAAATAGCTCACATCTTCCAAACTAAAGAGACCAAGAGGCGTGTATCGATGAGAGAGAAAGAGAGCACGAAGGAAAAGGTCAAAAATTACCGTTTGTAGAAAGCACAAAATCAGCAGTTTAATTAAATTAAAAAGACCTTAATACCCCTACTCTCTATGCTAAAAATTTACTTAACTGTAATCTAGAAGTAGGACGACGAAAGCCCCAACTCCCGCTTCCAAATAATATATAGAAGCTCTGTTTTATAATATTTGAGTTACTATACTTATTAGCATTTTCCAAATATTATTGGGCAGTCAAAAAACAGGAGTTGTAGACCTAGAAAAATAGCTTACAGCTTTTAAACCAAAGAGACCAAGAGGCGCGTATCGATGAGAGAGAAAGAGAGCAAGAAGGAAAAGGTCAAAAACTACTGTATGTAGAAAATACAAAGTCGGTAGGGTAATTAAATAATTAAAAAGACCTACCCCTACTTTCTATGCTAAAAAAGGACTTAATCGCAATCTAGAAATAGGACGACGAAAGCCCCAACTCCCGCTTCTAAATAGTATATAGAAGCCCTGTTTTATATTGTTTGAGTTACTTTACTTTTTAGCATCTTCCAAATATTATTGGGCTGTCAAAACACAAGAGTTGTAGACATAGAAAATTAGCTCACAGCTTCCAAACCAAAGAGACCAAGAGGCGTATATCGATTAGAGAGAAAGAGAGCACGAAGGAAAAGGTCAAACACTGCCATTGATAGAAAGCAAAAAGTCGGCAGGGTAATTAAAAAATTAAAAAGACCTAAATACCCCTACTTTCTATGCTAAAAAGGGACTTAATCGTAATCTAGAAGTAGAACGACGAAAGCCCCAACTCCCGCTTCCAAATAGTATATAGAAGCTCTGTTTTATATTATTTGAGTTACTTTACTTTATAGCATCTTCCAAATATTATTGGGCTGTTAAAACACAGAAGTTGCAGATATAGAATACTAGCTCACAGCTTCCAAACCAAAAAGACCAAGAGGTGCGTATCGATGAGAGAGAAAGAGAGCACGAAGGAAAAGGTCAAAAACTGCCGTTTGTAGAAAGCACAAAGTCGGCAGGGTAATTAAATAATTAAAAAGACCTAAACACCCCAACTCCCGCTTCTAAATAGTATATAGAAGCTCCATTTTTTATTGTTTAGGTTACTTTACTTTTAAGCATCTTCCAAATATTTTTGGGCTATCAAAACACAGGAGTTGCAGACCTAGAAAAATAGCTCACAGCTTCCAAACCAAAGAGACCAAGAGGCGCGTATCGATGAGAGAGAAAGATAGCACGAAGGAAAAGGTCAAAAATTGCCGTTTGGAGAATGCACAAAGTCGGCAGGGTAATTAAAAATTTAAAAATACCTAAATACCCCTTCTTTCTGAGTTAAAAAGGGACCTAATCGTAATCTAGAAGTGAGACAACGAAAGCCCCAACTCCCGCTTTAAATAGTATATAGAAGCTCCGTTTTATATTGTTTGAGTTACTTTACTTTTTAGCATCTTCCATATATTATTGGGCTGTCAAAACACAAGATTTGTAGACCTAGAAAAATTGCTCACAACTTCCAAACCAAAGAGACCAAGAGGAGCATATCGATGAGAGAGAAAGAGAGCACAAAGGAAAAGGTCAAAAACTGCCATTTGTAGAAAGCACAAAGTCGGCAGGGTAATTAAAAAATTCAAAAGACCTAAATACCCCTACTTTCTATGCTAAAAAGGGACTTAATCGTAATCTAGAAGTAGGACGACGAAAGCCCCAACTCCCGCTTCTAAATGGTATATTGAAGCTCCGTTTTATATTTTTTGAGTTACTTTACTTTTTAGCATCTTCCAAGTATAATTGGGGTGTCAAAACACACGAGTTGCAGACCTAGAAAAATAGCTCACAGCTTCCAAACCAAAGAGACCAAGAGGCGCGTATCGATGATAGAGAAAGAGAGCACTAAGGAAAAGGTCAATAACTGCTGTTAGTAGAAAGCACAAAGTCGGCAGCGTAATTAAAAAATTAAAAAGACCTAAATACCCCCACTTTCTATGCTAAAAAGGGACTTAATCGTAATCTAGAAGTAGGACGACGAAAGCCCCTACTCCCGCTTCTAAGTAGTATATAGAAGCCCTGTTTTATATTGTTTGAGTTACTTTACTTTTTAGCATCTTTCAAATATTATTGGGCTGTCAAAACACAAGAGTTGTAGACCTAGAAAAATAGCTCACAACTTCCAAACCAAAGAGACCAAGAGGCGTGTGTCGATGAGAGAGCACGAAGGAAAAGGTCAAAAACGGCCGTTTGTAGAAAGCACAAAGTCGGCAGGGTAATTAATAAATTAAAAAGACCTAAATACCCTTACTTTCAATGCTAAAAAGGGACTTAATCGTAAACTAGAAGTAGGACGACGAAAGCCCCAACTCCCTCTTCTAATTAGTATATAGAAGCTCTGTTGATTGAGTTACTTTACTTTTAAGCATCTTCCAAATATTATTGGGCCGTCAAAACAGAGGAGTTGCAGACCTAGAAAAATAACTCACAACTTCCAAACCAAAGAGACCAAGAGGCGCGTATCGGTGAGAGAGAAAGAGAGCACTAAGGAAAAGGTCAAAAACTGCCGTTTAAAGAAAGCACAAAGTCAGCAGGTTATAACAAAATTAAAAAGACCTAAATACCCCCACTTTCTACGCTAAAAAGGGACTTAATCGTAATCTAGAAGTAGGACGAAGAAAGCCCCAACTCCCGCTTCTAAATAGTATACAGAAGCCCTGTTTTATATTGTTTGAGTTACTTTAATTTTTAGCATCTTCCAAATATTATTGGGCTGTCAAAACACAAGAGCTGTAGACCTAGAAAAATAGCTCACAGCTTCCAAATCAAAGAGACCAAGAGGCGCGTATCGATGAGAGAGAAAGAAAGCACGAAGGAAAAGGTCAAAAACTGCCGTTTGTAGAAAGCAAAAGTCTGTAGGGTAATTAAAAATTTAAAAAGACCGAAATACCCCTACTTTCTATGCTAAAAAGGGACTTAATCGTAATCTAGAAGTGGGACGACGAAAGCCCCAACTCCCCCTTCTAAATATTATATAGAAGCTCTGTTTTATATTGTTTGAGTTACTTTACTTTTTACCATCTTCCAAATATTATTGGGCTGTCAAAACACAGGAGTTGTAGACCTAGAAAAATAGCTCACAACTTCTAAACCAAAGAGACCAAGAGGCGTGTATCGATGAGAGAGAATGAGAGCACGAAGGAAAAGGTCTAAAACTAACGTATGTAGAAAGCACAAAGTCGGCAGGGTAATTAAAAAATTAAAAAGACCTAAATACCCCTACTTTCTATGCTAAAAAAGGACTTAATCGTAATCTAGAAGTAGGACGACGAAAGCCCCAACTCCCGCTTCTAAATAGTATACAGAAGTCCTGTTTTATATTGTTTGAGTTACTTTAATTGTTAGCATCTTCCAAATATTATTGGGCTGTCAAAACACAAGAGTTTTAGACCTTGAAAAATAGCTCACAGCTTCTAAACCAAAGAGACCAAGAGGCGTGTATCGATGAGAGAGAATGATAGCATGAAGGAAAAGGTCAAACATAGTCATTTGTATAAAGCAAAAAGTCGGCAGGGTAATTAATAACTTAAAAAGACCTAAATACCCCTACGTTCTATGCTAATAAGGGACTTAATCGTAATTTATAAATAGGACGACGAAAGCCCCAACTCCCGCTTCTAATTAGTATATAGAAGCTCTGTTTTATATTATTTGAGCTACTTTACTTTTTCACATCTTCCAAATATCATTGGGCTGTTAAAATACAGGAGTTGCAGATCTAGAATAATAGCTCACAGCTTCCAAACCAAAAAGACCAACAGGCACGTATCGATGAGAGAGAAAGAGAGCACTAAGGAAAAGGTCAAAAATTGCCGTTTGTAGAAACCACAAAGTCGGCAGGGTAATTAATAAATTAAAAAGACCTATACACCCCTACTTTCTATCCTAAAAAGGGACTTAATCGTAATCTAGAAGTAGGACGACGAAATCCCCAACTTCTGCTTCTAAATAGTATATAGAAGCTCCATTTTATATTGTTTGAGTTACTTTACTTTTTGGCATCTTCCAAATATATTTGGGCTGTCAAAACAGAGGAGTTGCAGACCTAGAAAAATAGCACACAGCTTCCAAACCAAAGAGACCAAGAGGCGCGTATCGATGAGAGAGAAAGATAGCACAAAGGAAAAGGTCAAAAACTGCCGTTTGTAGAAACCACAAAGTCGGCAGGGTAATTAAAAAATTAAAAGTACCTAAATACCCCTTCTTTCTAAGTTAAAAGGGGACTTAATCGTAATCTAGAAGTGAGACGACGAAAGCCCCAACTCCCGCTTCTAAATAGTATATAGAAGCTCCGTTTTATATTGTTTGAGTTACTTTACTTTTTAGCATCTTCCAAATAATATTGGGCTGTCTAAACACAGGAGTTGCAGATCTAGAAAAATAGCTCTCAGCTTCCAAACCAAAGAGACCAAGATGCGCGTATCGATGAGAGAGAAAGAGAGCACGAAGGAAAAGGTCAAAAACCGCCGTTTGTAGAAAGCACAAAGTAGGCAGGGTAATTAAAAAATTAAAAAGACCTAAACACCGCTACTTTCTATGCTAAAAAGGTACTTAATCGTAATCTAGAAGGAGGACAACGAAAGCCCCAACTCTTGCTTCTAAATAGTATATAGAAGCTCCATTTTATATTGTTTGAGTTACTTTACTTTTTAGCATCTTCCAAATATTTTTGGGCTGTCAAAAGACAGGAGTTGCAGACCTTGAAAAATAGCTCACAGCTTCCAAACCAAAGAGACCAAGAGGCGCGTATCGATGAGAGAGAAAGAGAGCACGAAGGAAAAGGTCAAAATCTGCCGTTTGTAGAAAGCACAAAGTGGGCAAGGTAGTAAAAAAATTAAAAAGACCTAAATACCCCTACTTTCTATGCTAAAATTGGTCTTAATCGTAATCTAGAAGTGAGACGACGAAAGCCCCAACTCCCGCTTCAAAATAGTATATAGAAGCTCCGTTTTATATTGTTTGAGTTACTTTACTTTTTAGCATCTTCCATATATTATTGGGCTGTCAAAACACAAGATTTGTAGACCTAGAAAAATTGCTCACAACTTCCAAACCAAAGAGACCAAGAGGAGCATATCGATGAGAGAGCACGAAGGAAAAGGTCAAAAACTGCCGTTTGTATAAAGCACAAAGTCGGCAAGGTAATTAAAAATTTAAAAAGACCTAAATACCCCTACTTTCTATGCTAAAAAGGGACTTAATCGTAATCTAGAAGTAGGACGACGAAAGACCCAACTCCCGCTTCTAATTAGTATATAGAAGCTCCGTTTTATATTGTTTGAGTTACTTTACTTTTTAGCATCTTCCAAATATTATTGGGCTGTCAAAAGACAGGAGTTGCAGACATAGAAAAATAGCTCACAGCTTCCAAACCAAAGAGACCAAGAGGCGCGTATCGATGAGAGAGAAAGAGAGCGCTAAGGAAAAGGTCAAAAACTGCCGTTTGTAGAAAGCACAAAGTCGGCAGGGTAATTAAAAAATTAAAAAGACCTAAATACCCCTACTTTCTATGCTAATAAGGGACTTAATTGTAATCTAGAAGTAGGACGACGAAAGCCCCAACTCCCGCTTCTAAATAGTATATAGAAGCTCCATTTTATATTGTTTGAGTTACTTTGCTTTTTAGCATCTTCCAAATAATATAATATATTTCTAAATTGGAAAATAAATAAATTTTATACTCTTCATTTTATCTTTTTTGCCCTGATTGAGAAGCTTTTATATCCATACAAATGATATGGTTCCAAAGACTTTCTATCTCTTAATCTTTTAATATCGTAAATTTTATTTTTTTTTTTAAACTCCATAGAGAATCAAACTGCGTCAAACAACATCAGGACACTATTAAATTAAACTAATAAGACAGGTTTGCGGCTATATGCATATCAGAGAATTTTTTTTTTCTCTCATCTAGAATTTTGAACTCTAATCTTTCAGAATTTTACTTATTTCGTCACTAAAACAAACCTTTTAATAGCTAAACAAAGGTTTTAATTCTCAATTTGAAGTTCTTTTCTAGGGTTTGTTTTCTTCAATATCCGACACAAGTCTTATAATGAAGCGTTTCTTGAAACATTTCAGTGTCAGTGATCTGTAATAGCAACTTTTTCAAAGTTCTCATTTTTTTTATACCCAGAAATTGATAGTTTGGTCTAATTTTTTGTGTTTTGCAGATCGGCGGGGTGAGGGAATTTTCTATGCAAAATGCGATAAATCCCAATACCCAAAAAAGCCTAAAGATTGAAGGGATTAAAGATATAATTGCAGTTGCTTCTGGTAAAGGTGGAGTTGGCAAGTCAACTACCTCTGGTACTACTGCTACTCTTTTATCTGTTTGGTTTTTGGGATTAAGTTGTAGTTTATTGATTGATAAATTAGTTGAATTATGCCTTCTTCTTCTTTTTTTTGCTGGTAGTATACCTAGTATTGTGATGCCAAAAGTTCAGGAGTCTCTAATTGAACTAGAGAACATGACCAATTCAGCTCAGGATAGCATAAACTTTGAAATACTGAACTAAAAATCGGAAGAGAAAGGGAAGAGAAAAAAGAAGCAATGACCTAAACTTTATTTTTTTTTCCGGTAACATTGGTTTCCGGGCATCAGAAATAACCTCTCTATTGTCTAGGTAGGGGTAAGGTTTGCTTACACACTACCCTCCCATACCACACCTGTTAAATTAAAGTAGCTTTTTTTTGTTGTTGGTGGTAGTGTTCGAGCAGCTTGCACGCACCTCTAACAAATTAAGCTATTTGAGAATAAAAAACCAGATTTTGTGTATTATATTGCATTCAAACTAGAAGCTTGAGATATTTGGTGGTGGAAGAGTAGAATCACTCTTTTCTTCCTATGGTTATTGATACTCAATTTACTAGGTATATAATGATTTTATGCATTAATTAAAGTTCCAGATATACAATGTACTGTGAATTTGGCCTAGTATATTTATCTTTGGGTGATGATTTTAATTTGCTTCCCGGAAATTTGTTTGCTCACCAATGTCGATGTTTGGTTCGCAGTTAATTTGGCTGTTTCACTTGCCAAAAGGTTTCAACTTAAAGTTGGGTTGCTGGATGCGGATATATATGGGCCTTCAATTCCTTTGATGATGAGACTCCAGGGAAAGCCGGAACTGAGCAATGGTGATACCTTAAGTACCTTAATATTTTTAACCGCTGAGCAGTTCTTCAGCTTATTTTAGTATCAACATGCCCTATCCTCTAAGATAGTAGTGTTATTATTGCTATATTTTTTGTACTTCTTTCGACTCTTGCTTGCTTATCATGTTATTTGGGCAGATAGGAAGATGATTCCAATTGAAAGCTATGGAGTTAAGTGTATATCGATTGGATCTCTTGTAGACGAAAGGGAAGCAATTGTGTGGAGAGGGCCTATGGTATGCTTCTGCCCACAAAATAATGACTAATATAAGGATGTAGCACATTTACGGTTAAAGAGAACTAAGATTTTAATGCTTGATGAGACATTCTGAGGAGGTAGAATTCAATCATCTAAATCCATTTAGACACAAATGTAAACTTGCAGGTAATGAAATCCCTTGAACAGTTGACAAGGGGAGTTGATTGGGGTATCCTAGATGTTCTTGTGATAGATATGCCTCCTGGTACGGGTGATGCACAGATATCTATTTCCCAGAGGCTACAATTATCAGGTATCTCAAGATTGTTTAGAAGTACTTACTTTTAAAAGAATTTGGACTATGGAAATATGCCATGAATGAAGCTATTGCATCATGTTTAATTTCATGTCAAAAAGCCCAAAACATAAACTTACTGCGTACTCATGAAAAGAAAAACGAAGATATCCATATTTTCAGGCACACAAGTAAATATCATTCATTATGTTAAATGACTGATGGTCTAATCAGAACGCCGCTGCTATTTCACAACCACTTAGATTCCAGATGTTGAGTCTGGCAATTGAGGATTGCATCTCGGATTGGGCTTTCGATGATTGAGTGAAATTTAGGCTCGTATAATGCATTATCATGTGGGTTCTAATAAGATTGAGTTTAACAATTTATATGATGAAGGTAGATTTACGATTTACTTCTCTTCTATTTTCTTGTTTAAATTCCAGCTGCATATATCATCCTTTCTATATTGTTTCATGGTCTGTTTGAAAGTTAGCATCAATAATCGTCCAATTTGAGAATATTACTAGAAGCATGAAGATATAATTTAAAATATTCAGTTGTCTATTCTTAGACACTCGTGCTCTCCAGACAATATTTGCTTAAAATCTCAAGTCGTTATAGGATAACAGCACTGTATTCTCGAATTACTTCTGTTCTCAGGCACTGCCTCTCCAGGATTAATTCATAGTGAGAATTTATGTAATACTATTTTTCTGCACTGTATTATTCTAAGCACTTGACTATGCTGGCAGGAGGGTTGATTGTTTCGACTCCTCAAGATGTTGCTTTACTGGATGCCCGCAGAGGGGTTAAAATGTTCTCCAAAGTTAATGTTCCGGTATGATCTTTACTGAGCTTGTTGTTTATGAGCCTATGTCTTACTAGAAGTACTACCTTTTTTAGAGGTCTGAGTTTAACATTCTATACTTTCCCATACAAAAAAAATAGGAGAGAATAGGAATGTAGTATTAAAAGATGGGACTGTGAAGCATGATTTGTGATTCTCTTTGGTCAAGTTGTGCAGTATAAATATGAACCACCTCATGAAATTTAATACAGGGTGTGCCTTATTAGATATATCCGTCATAAATAGTGAGTTAGTGATTGAATAGCCATCAACCCAATAATGCAAAAAACAACGAACATTTCAACTTGGAAATTATTTTCTTAATGTGTAAAATCACTACCTTTGTGTTTGATATTTAGGATCTACTGGCATATATACTATTAGTGCTTTACACTCCTCTTCATCTTGGTGGTGACGAATCTATTCATAGAGATTTAAAAAAATGTCACCTTTATCTAGTTGATGAATGACTCCGTCTAAGATCAGATGAATGTTCAATTTTGTCAGAAGTCAAAATCTTCATTATTTTCTCGCTTCATGGAGTAATACCCTCCCCCCCTTCTTTCTGCACATGCATACAGACATATGTAGACTGGAATTTTGTTAAGACTGCAGAGATTTACAATTTTCATCTGTTTGACCACCTTCGCCATGGTCAAAGAGAACAATTAAGTGAATTTTGTTGTATGTCAAGACTGATACCATGAACCTAACACAAGACTCCCTTTCCACACAATGGGGAAAAAGTGGATAACCGAAAGGAATCTAATAGAAAACCGAGCACGATCATTTACGATGTTGATAATCTGTTAGACTAGCATTAGTAGTTGAAGCTGGATTCAGAAAATTCAATTTCCTTAATTCTTGTTACCAACCTGACATAGCAATACAAAGGTATCAGAACACTGGACATTGAGATATGCAGAAGCATCTATAGCTTAGCTCTTCTATGATGTAGTTCTAATTGAACAGTTTTACTTACCACAGATATTGGGAATTTTGGAGAATATGAGCTACTTTAAGTGCCCAAAATGCAGTGAAGCATCCTATATCTTTGGTCAAGGAGGAGCTCGTAAAACAGCTGAGGAGATGGGTCTGAAATTTCTTGGTGAGGTATGTCACCATTTCTCTTTGAATACACACACTCATGGCCATTATTATTAGGTGTTGTCCCCCCCCCCCTTCCCCCCCCCCCCCACACACACACACAAAACCCAAAAAGAAAAAGCCCCCAAATTCTTTTCCAAGTCTCTGTTTGAATTATGCCTAAAAAAACATGTTGTAGGCACGTCTGGAAAAAAAATTCAAAGAAACGGTTCTTAAAAATAGTCGTATTAATCTCCTCTGCTTCTTCTATGTTCCCTCTTTTGTGGCTATTTCTTTCCTGATGACACAATCTTTATGCATTTTATCGAAATACAACTAAATAGTTGACACCTTTTTCCCAACTTCAATTATATATGTTGTTTCAATATTTGTGCTTTTCCCTTGTAGATACCACTTGAGGTAGAGATCAGAAGTGGTTCGGATGAAGGTGTTCCCATTGTCATGTCAAAGCCTGATTCTGTAATCTCTCAAGTATATGGCGAGGTGGCCGAAAAAGTTGTCATACGGCTTGAAGAGGTAGATAAGGAGCAAAATTTCAGGCCAGATATATCTCTTTAAATGCGTTGATCAAGCTACCGGCCAAGTTGAGTGTAACAGTAATCATTAGAATCTGCCCCAACAAAATCAGAGGAAATTCCTGTTGGCTCCATATATAGAGCACGAGTGAAAACACATTTAAGGCTTAGAAGAGTTCAAGGGAGTTCATTGTTGAGAAAAGTGGTTATCATGTCTTGCTTGCTGGCCATCTTATGGACTATTTTCGGGCCAAATAGCAGAATTGTCACTCGACAATTAACATTAACTGAAAGTCGCCAGGAATGACGATGTATCCCTTTTGAGAGTTGAACCCATCTATACAACTTGAAAAGATGATGTTTACAGATGATGAACATAACTGTTATCACGAGTTATTAGCCATTGTCATCATTCTGGAAGATCAGCGATTTTTCCATAATTTGGATTTTTGAGCTTTTATTTTCCCATATTGGATGTACTCATATTTGTTAGTTGGAATGGATGGTTCAATTCTGTGTTGGTTTTAGTGTGGGGAATTTCATTCCTTCTTTTTAGTCAAACGATTAGAGTGCATCATATTGTGATGACTTACAAAGTTGATTTATCAAGATGTGTTGAATAAATAACATCTGGATAATAACAATATATACTTGTTTAACTAAATTGGAATATTGGACATTGTTATTTTTCAAGAAGAAATAATTTAACATATTTTTCCCATATATTATAACTTTAATTTGTTTCCCATATAACAATGTTAAATTAATTTGTTGCAGTTGATGTGGCTTCTTTCAAGTGGCGGGTTGTTTTCAACTGGTTGAAGATGCAATGAACAATGCAGGTTTAGTAAAGAATGCACTTCATACCTAGGCTAATGGAAAAAGAAAAAGAAAACATAACTTTGTGCATTTGAGAAGCAGACGACAATGCTTAGGTAGTCTTTGGCACTGTAACAACAAATTTTCCCGTTTGAGAAAAATAAATAATCAAGACTAAAAAATTACGTAACAAAATAGTATTTGATTTCAATAAATGAAAGTGTTACAATCTCTAAAGTATCTTGAGCTTGACTTTGATTTGATTCAAGGACTTGTAAAGTTTGATTTTGAATCTCCTTCTTGAAATTGAATTTGTGTTTTATCACGAACAAGTAATTTGATCTTGAGCGCCTTGGTATTTGATTTGGCTTCATTCTTCATCTTGAACTTGAACTTGAACTTGTAGCTTGAGTGCTTCAATCTGTAGCTTGTAGAGAAATCTGCGGTGTTTGATCCACGAGCTCTCTCATTGCTTCTTGTTCTTAATTCTGGTGTCTTCTAGCTTTATGAAAACCTCTATTTATAGTTGTAGGGAGTGGTGTGGCTCTGCGATTTGATTGGTCCGTTTGAACTTACCAATACCATCAAAACACTTGGCATGATTTAATTGGCTCATTTATTTATCTTGGATTGCCATATCACTTGACATATGGTACAATCTCATTGGCTCATTTATTTGTCTTGGATAGCCACGTCGCTTGGCATGTGCCTTGATTTTATTGGCTCGTTCTTTTGATTGAGATTGCCACATCACATGACACGTGGCATGAGTCTGGGCTTTAAGATGAGCTAATAGCCATTTGGACCTTGGGCTAATGGAGTGGGGTTATCATTTAATTTGACGAGAAATTTGAAAATAGCCAGATTTACCACTGGTCGTTGAAAAATAGCCAAGTTTCAGAAGTCATCGAAATTTAGCCCTTTTATGTAAAGATAAATCTGAGCGAAAACAATGTTCAAAATCCGAAAACAACGCCCGTAAATTTTACAGAAGTTCCAGCATAAGTATATTTGAACTCCTACAAATTTTACGGGAGTTCCAGCATAAGTATGCTTGAACTCCCGCAAATTTTACGGGAGTTCCAGGATAACTAAGTTCGAGCATAATTATGCTTGAACTCCCGTAAAATTTTACGGGAGTTCCAGGATAACTATGCTGGAACTCCCGCAAATTTTACGGGAGTTCAAGCATAATTATGCTGGAACTCCCACATATTTTACGGGAGTTCCAGCAATTATAAATGTTTAGTATAATATACTGGAGTTTGGAGCACTGGTGCTTCAGTCTCCCGCAAATTCTATAGGAGTTAGCAAAGTATACCGGTCCAGCATAATATGCTGGAGTTCGTACCCAAAATGCACCAGAACTCCCGTATATTATACTGGACCAGTCCCTGTTGCAGCAAAATAACGGTTATTTTTCATTGACTTGGTAAACGCCGGCTATTTTTGATTGGCCAGTGTGAAAACTGACTATACCATGATATTTTAACTTTAGTTTGTAGTCTAATTAAATGGATTAGCCCAACACATATATAATTAACCTAATTTATTAGCCACAATATTTGTTTGGACTAATGTATTGAATTTTATATGTCCGAATTATTTTATGAATTTAAATCCAATAAAATTTAAATGCTTACAAATGTTCCCTACTTCAAGACTTGTCAAATATATTTTTTTATTGTTCTTTTATTTTTTGGGATTAAAACTATTCGGACTTTGGAGGAATATATGGAACTACCCTCGCAGCCAATATTTTTTTTGTTCGTAGCATTTCCAGTAGAACTAAGTACCCAATCAGCTTTAGCATTTGTCCTATTTATGGCTTATGTATTTGCTTTTGCTGCTTTTCCTTGATTTTAAAATCTTTGGATCCATTCCAGTGCATGCAATGAATATCTTTTAGCTGGATTTGTATTGCGTCTTCTTTTTGTCCATTTAGTAAATTTTTTTGGCTTTAATACTTAGCATTTTAAAAACCAACTTGACATGTCTTTGAGAATTTCTTGAGTTCCTCCTTAACCGTATAAAATTTGTTAGAGCATCTTTATACCTTCCCACAGGTTTATGTACCTCTTTTCTGCAAATTTTCTCCAGTTTTTTTTGTCATGCAACCTTGTCTGGCAAAGATCATTACAGCGTCTAAGCCAAAGATTTTATTTTATCTGAAACGAAGATCATTACACATTCTAAACTAATGGCTTCATCTTGTTTGAAGATTTAACTTCATTTTATCTGAGGCGTAGACCATTACACCTTCTGGGCCAAAGATTTATTTTGTTTGAAGCGAAGACCATTACACTGTCTAAGCTAATGACTTCATCTTGTTTGAAAATTTAACTTCATTTTATCTGAGGCATAGACCATTACACCGCCCGGGCCAAAGATTTATTTTGTTTGAAGCGAAGACCATTACAGCGCCTAAGCTAATAACTTCATCTTTTTTGAAAATTTAACTTCATTTTATCTGAGGCATAGACCAATACACAGTCTGGGCCAAAGATTTATTTGTCTAAAGCGAAGACCATTACACCGTCTAAGCCAATGACTTTATCTTTTTTGAAGATTTAACTTATTTTATCTGAGGCATAGACCATTACATCGTCTGGGTCAAAAATTTATTTTGTCTAAAGCGAAGACCATTATACCGTCTAAGCTAATTACTTCATCTTGTTTGGAGATTAACTTCAATATATCTAAGGCATAGACCATTACATTATCTAAGCCAAAGATTTTACTTTATTTGAAAACTTGAGTTTATTTATCTATGGCAAAGACCATTACACCGTCCAAGCCAAAGACTTTACCCTTCCATGATTGGTAGGATTATTCTTGAGAAATGACAAATTGTATTATGATATTAAGGCCATGGATATCGCATTTCTAAGTTAAGTGCTAATAAATATTTTTCTCTCTTTTTGCAGTCTAAACATGGTTTACTTCAAAGACTCAAGAATGTCTTCCACTAATTCGCAATGCCTTATTATTTCGGACCATAAGGGAAGCAAGGACGGGACAAGGTTACCAGTTAATAGGTCACTAATCGGCCAATATATTGTAGCTTCATGGGTACCTTTGAGGGACTCATCTTATTTGTCATACTGGACGCTTGAATATAATAGCCGTCCTCCAAAAACATGGATGTTTTGCACTATTACTCATCATGCTTGGAATGTCGCGAGTACCTTACCATGCCTAGGGCGTCGAATTATTGACAAGGAAACTCATTGGGGCAATGATTTGCCGTTCGGCGGTGAATTTCATTACGTTCCTGGATATTGGGAATGGGCAGAAGACATCTTAAGTAGGTGTCGCTTTTCATTGGAGAGTGTAAGAGTTTATGACGCCTTATATGCTTCACTCTTCACATATGATCGCAATACAAATATTATGCAAGCTTTCTGTGAGGCATGGTGTCCTGTTACCAACACATTGCTTACCTCTGTTGGAGAACTATTTATATCACTTTGGGATTTGTATAAAATTGGTGGTTTGCCAATAACAGTATCTCCTTACGAGGAAATTATGCCAAATGTTGAAGAGCTTACATGCACGTACGACCAGGGGAGAAGGTTTCTTCCCCAAACATGTGAGCATTTGTTTGATGCCTTCCATCGGCTCCGAGAGGGAGATAGCAACGATCCAAAGGTTTCTACAAAAAAATGGATAGAGTTCTGGTGCACGAAGACAATGAAGTATGCTCAGCCTCCTTTAAGGAAAGAAAAGAAGTTTACTCATTTGAAATCGATGCACAATCCTCCGGGGTCATAGAGTACGTAGTTAATTGATTGACTGTTGAAGAAGCTTTATTCTGTAAGCTAGGAGTTATGGATGACAAGAAAGACGAGACATACTTGGCTGTTTTCTATCTTGTTTGTTATGTATTTTTTATGCTCCCTTCAAAAGATGGTGAATTCATTCGTCCTGGGACTTTTACGATCGCGTGTCATCTTGCGCTAGTAAACGAAGAATCAACCTTGTAGTCCCAGTCTTAGCCAGAATATATAAGGGTTTGAACGAAATTTCAAAGTTCTCGTTGTTTGATCCTGCTCAAATTTGCTTTCCTGCTCATTATGTATATGGTTGGTTGGCCCAATACTATAAGACTCATTTTCCATATGCAAAGGGTCCAGTTGTTCCTGTCATGGCTGCATGTTCCGGTGAAAGTGCTGCTAGATATTTTGGGAAAGAGGAAGCAAGGAAGTGTATTCATAATGGAGAAAATATCATTTGGACTTCAACAATGCCCTGCGGATCTGGTCGCACCACTACTATGACAATGGTAAGGCAGATGAGTCCGAGTTAAATTTCTTTATAAGTATTCGCTCGAATTATCTTCCTTTGAGGGATGGAGTCAACTTTATTATTGAACCTTACAGCCCTCACCGATTCAGCCGCCAATTTGGTTTTTATCAAGACACCCCTGGTCGCTTGGAGCAAGATTTTCATGAGGCCTCATTAGAAGAAGGGTTGAGACTTACGCGGAATTATGTGATGACTAGATCTAAGTCGAGGGTAGTATTTCCTCCTTTTGGGTCCAATATGAAGAAGTTTATATCGTCGAACTATAGATCTTGGTGGGCAAGGGCACATGGAAGCCTTCTTGAAGACCACTTAAAATTTTTTATGAATACTATTGAGCCAGTCACAAATACCATTCAAGATCTCGACGAGGATGTTTTAGTGATTGATAATATTCCTGCTTTACAGTCTAAGGTAGTTGAGATATGCGTAGGAAACATACCCATGCTACACAAAGAATTTCAAAGAGAAGAGATCCATACTCCAGTTGACCAAATTCTTATTCCATTTGTTGTAGTCGTTGACTCTAACAAGCGCCTATCCCAAGAGGAGAGTGATAGCAGAAAAGGAGATCAATGTTGGAAAAAGAAAAGGCCAAACCCAGAAAGGGGTTATAGAGGTCCAAAGTGTTGATAGACCTTCAAGAACACTAACAGCTCAGAACAAGAAGGTAGAAGAAAACATAAACTTTTATTTTTTTGTTATCCATGGCCAAATGAATTTGCTAAAGTGTTCTTACATTTATTTTTTTATTATTTTATTTTCAGGCTAATAACATTGTAGTGTTGCAACGAGTAAGGCCACAAGATAGTGGTGAGTCTGTAGCAGAACCAAACCCACAGAAATCATCTTCCAAAGCTAAGGAAGATCAAGAGGCAACTTCTATTTCTCATGATGGAATTAGGGCAAAGCCGGGCTCTGATTTGCATGAACGACCAACAATTGCATCTTCAGTTTTTAATGGAAAGAAGGTTGCCTTGGATATTCAAAAGGAGTTTATCTTGAACCTTCGGACTTCGATTCAGCGTAAGCTGAAAGGCAGCACTAGTCTTATCTTGAAAAAAATACTAAAGTGATCCTTGAAGCAATGGGTGGAGATGATGTGTATATTTACCCTTTGAGAAACCTATTAGGATCCCTTTTTTATCTTGCTGCTTCATATAACAAGGAACGTTCGGATTTATCTAAGAAGGTTGAAGAGAATGCAATATCAGATTTTGAGGTATACTTTACAAATCCCATGATTGATGAAGAAGAGAAGGTTAGAGAAGTGCCATCTATCCGCCAGTCCCTAGTTATGGTGAAAGAGAAGATAGAGAAGCTCCGTGAAAAAGAGAAGAACTTAGAAGCCCTTTTAGAAGTTGCTGAGAAAGAAATTGAAGAAGCCAAGTTAGGAGCCTCAATTGCTAGAAAGGAGTATGACACACGCTGCACTTTCGTGTTGACTGCTGATGATGTGGCCGATAAGGAGAAGAAGAAGAAACACTTGGAAGCTATGCTCAATGCTTTGTCCAACTACAAGTTGTGCTTAGATTAGGCTATAAAAACTGCTTTATTTGTTCCTTTCCCCTTCTTCTTGCATTTGATTGTTTAGTAGATGTTCCCATCAGCAATAAAACTTCTTTTGCTTCACTTTATATTGTGTGTTCTCATTAATGTTCCCCTTTGTTCTTGACCCTTCTTAGTGCTTTATGGATTTGAAGCCTTGACATGCTTGAAGACTTTAATTTAAAGAACTAGCCAGTTTTAACACTTCAAATTGACGATGTAATAAACCTTGAAAAATCAACTTCACTTAAAATCGGAGTCATTAACTTGAACACTTAGCCTCTTATTAAAGAAGATACCATCATCCCGCCAAAGACCTCAATTTGACATGAAGAGTTACCCCGATTGAGCCATCAAGTCAAGACGGAGGATTCGATGAAAGAATATATGTACACCTAATAGTCTAGTGTCAATCGAGTGAATTATATTCTATCATACTTCATTTGAAAAATGCCTTCGGAAATTTGTATTTTTGAACTCATATGACTGAACTTATTATGAAACTCTAAGCTACTTATGTACCTCGGTGAATAGGATCAAGTCATTCCGTTGTTCAAAATGGGTAAGTTTTTTTTTAATGTCCTAACTTTTGCCTAGGCCGCCTCTTTCGAGGTTTTCAACCTAGAGAACTTTTTTTTGGACCGTGGACAGTTTATACTCTTGTGGGCCAGGAGTAACATGCAGTTTATGCTCGTGCGTCAAGGAGCGTCATGACTTCAAGGATAATATTTCTTCAAAAACTTGTCATTTATAGGGCCAATTCTCATACCATCTGCATCAACCAGCTTGTAAGCCCCACTTGAGTAAGCTTCTTGTATGACATATGGCCCATCCCATTTTGAAGTGAACTTCCCTACAGGCTTATGGAAAGTAATTATGGGTCTTCATACGGCAAGGACTTGATCTCCTACTTGAAAGGATCTCGAGCGAACTCTTTTATTGAAGGCGTGAGATAATCGAGCTTGATAACATTCAAGACTCTGATGGGATTCCGATCTCTTTTCATCAAGATCTTCCAACTCTGCTAACCGAAATCGAGACTTTTCTTCATCAGTGATCCCTTCTTGAATAGCCAGTCGTAACGAAGGTATTTGACGCTCAAGTGGAAAGATGGCTTCGACCCCATAAACGAGTGAATAAGGAGTCGCCTATGTTGGCGTGCAGTGAGTCATCCAATATGCCCATAGAGCTTCTTCCATACGGTCGTACTAATCTCATTCGAATTAGGAGACGATTTTCTTTAACAAGTTGCATAGAGTCTTGTTGAACGCCTAGGCTAGACCATTAGCGGCAACATTGTACATCAAAGAGATACGTTGCTTGAAGCCAAAGAGCTCACAAATCTTGTTCATCAACCTATTGTCGAATGGCTTGCCATTATTCGTTATTATGTAACGGGGAATGCCAAAGCAATAGATGATGCTTACTCGGATGAAACTTGCAACACTTTCCTTCTTTAACTCTTTAAGAGCAACTACTTCAGCCTATTTTGAGAAGTAGTCAATTGCAGCCAAGATGTATAGGTGGCCACCAGAGGACTTTGGCAGTGGCCCAACAACATCCAATCCCCAAGTGTGAAATGGCCAGGATGCAACAGTCGGGTGCAACACTTCAGGAGGTTGTTGAATAAAATTCGGATGGAATTGACAAGCCTTGCATCTTCAAGTGTAGTCCAAGCAATCTTTTACCATCATTGGCCAATAATATCCCATCCTTCTTATATGGAAGTGGAGCTTTGGTCCGAAGTGGTGTGACCCACATACCTCAGAATGTGCCTCTTGCAAAACTTGGAGAGCTTCTTCTTCTCCTAGACATCGCAAGAGTACTCCCTCGAACGACCTTCTGTATAGAGTATCCTTGTAGTAAAGGAAGCGAGGCGCACGACGATTGATTTCAACCCTTCTCCTCAGATTTCTGGAAGTATCCCATAACATAAGTAGTCGATAATGGGTTGGCGCCATTCTTCTTTCTCGACTTCAGAAACAACAATAAGATGCTTGAGTTTGTTTTCTTCACCTTCAACCTCATTTGGCGGCGGTACTACCCATTTTTGGCAGACGGTAACTTGCGCTTCATCAGGCAGGGTTAAAGATTAAGCTAGGGCAGCTAAAGCATCTGCCTTCTTAGTTTCTTTCCTTGGCACATGCTGAATAGTCACATCACTGAACCATCACATCAACTTTTTAGCGTAATCATGATATGGGCGTAGTTCAGGTTTCTTAACCTTGTAACTACCCAAAAGCTGATTGACCACTAACTGGGAGTCACCAAAGACTTGCAATTGCAACTGCTTCATATCAACGGCCATTTCAAGCCCAAGTATTAATATTTGATACTCAGCAACATTGTTTGAACAGAGTTGTGTCAAGGTGAAGGAGTAGGGCAAGACTTCACATTGGGGAGTGACAAATTGTACGCCAGCCCCAGCTCCCTCACGATGCGCGACACCATCGAAGTACATCTTCCATGGAGGTTGAACTTCAACGACCATTACGTCCTCATCAGGTAGTTCATCAGTAAGCTCCCAGTCATCAGGTATCGGATGATCTGCCAAGAAATCTGCCAACGCTTGTCCTTTTACAGCCTTTTAAGTGATGTACAAAATCTCAAATTGTTGAAATTGGAGGTACCATCTCGTTAGTCGATCAATAAGAACAGGTTTTGACATCACGAACTTGATGGGATTTTCTTTAGAAATAAGACGGACGATACGAGCTTGAAAGTAGTGCTTCAACTTTCGAATTGAGAAGACTAGCACCAAGCGTAACTTCTCAATTGGCAAATAATTCAACTCGTTTGGTGTCATCATCCTTCTCAAGTAGTAAAGAGATTTTTCTTTCCCCTCACTATTTTCTTGGGCCAACATGCTCCAACATACATTTCTTGTGCCGCAATGTATAGCATCAATGGCTTTACAGGTACAGGGGCTGCTAAAACTGGAGGCTTCATCAAGTAGGATTTAGTGCTCTCAAAGGCATTACTACATGCTTGGTCCCATCTGAAAGGGACACCTTTCTTCATAAGGCGACTGAATGGTTGACACCTCCCATCTAGGTTCGAGATGAACCTCCTAAGGTACGCTAGCTTTCCTTGCAGACTTTTCAATTCATGGATATCTCGAGGCTCAAGCATTTTTAAAATGGCATCTACTTTGGATTGATCGATTTCGATCCCTTGATGTCGGACAATAAAACCAAGGACACTTTCCAGAAGTAACTCCAAAAGCACATTTCAATGGATTCATCCTAAGCTGGTATCTCCAGAGCAATTAAAATACCATTTTCAAGTCTTTCATGTGGTCGCCTTCTCTCTTGATTTCACCACCAAGTCATCAACATAGCATTCGACATTCTTGTGAAGAAGATCGTCGAAAATATTTTGCACAGCCCATTGGTAAGTAGCTCCAACATTCTTCAAGCCAAAATGCATTACCTTGTAACAATAAATACGCAGTAAGCTCTTCATCTTTTGGTGCCATGCGAATTTGGTTATAGCCCGACAAACCATCCATGAAAGACATTGCCTCATAACTAGTATTAGAATCGATCATCAACTCTTGAATAGGAAGTGGGAATTCATCTTTGGGACGCGCATTATTGAGGTCCCTAAATTCAACGCATACTCGAATCTGGCTATTCTTCTTCCTTACAGGGACAATACTTGAAACCCATGTTGGGTATGAAACTTCCCGAATAAATCCAACTTCAATGAGTTTGTTAACTTCAACTTCAACTTCAATCAGGGGAACCAAGTCCGGCTTGAAGCGCCTTTGAGCTTGTTTAACATGGCGAGCACCAATTTTTACTGCAAGGTGATGGACTGCTACTTTCTAGTCTAAGCCATTCATCTATTTGTAACTCCAAGCGAATACATCCCTAAACTCTTTGAGTAACTCAATATAATTTCTTTCTTCATCAGCTTCGAGTAAAGCACTTAGGTAGGTGGATCTTGGTTCTTCATCGGTGCCAAGGTTAACTTCTTTTAAGGCATCAAATGTCGTCTTCACTCCTTCTTCAAGTTTAGGTGGAGAATCTTTCTCATCTTGATCTTCATCATTAAAGGATATGTGATAACATGGTGAAATATGGTCCAATTTTGCGTTATCCTCTATCGAAGAGGGAACACCATTCTCGCTTTGTACAGTGACATGATATGAAGAACCTACACTTTCTTCATCTTCGTCACGTTCCTTAGTGTAGGCCACAGTATATTGCTTTATCTTCAGTACTTCTTCACATGAAAACACAAGTTTTGTTTGTCTCCTCATTCTACAAGGAACCAAACTTTGGAATCCTTAGAGATCTCCTGAATTTTAGGTGAAGCGGGTGTTCTTGTATTTCGATAATTTCTCTGGAACTTATTCCCCTTCTTTAATGGACCCAATCTCTCAAATACGGAAGTCCTCACAGTTGTTTTTCCAAATCGATCAAAGACATAAGGCATGTTAGAAGCGGCAAATTCGTCTTCTACATTGATATAATTGCTTCTCGCCCCTTTTATTGAGATGCACAATGGTGATGGTTGTTTGTATCCCAAGCCTTTACGTGGTTGCCTCGTTGTATCTTCTGATGGGAGCTTCCCTAACTTTGATGGCTCATTGGGACTGTAACCAGTTTTTGCAAATAGCTTGTAAGCGTTAGGATCTCAACCTTCATCTGTTCGTTTTGTAGGGAGTACCATATTTTGCAAATGATTTTGGGCTACAAACCCTGCAAGCGTCTTTGAGGACGACTTTACTTTCTCAATTCGTTTGATCGGGAGAGTTAAACTCCTTTAGCATGATAGCATGGTGATTACATGGTTCGCCTTCATCTTTCTTCCTTTTAGGGACATATTGGAGCATTGGACTTACTTTCTTGCCATAAGGTGTAATATTCCCTCCGTAAGATTTATTCACGTTGGGTTGTACATCCTTACTAACAGCTTTGGCTTTACCAGTAGTCACTTATTCTCTTTTAGTTGAGGGATCTTTATTCTTGCTTTTCAAACCATCATCAGCTTTCAGCTCCTTCACAATGAGGTTCTTCAAGTAGAACATTGCATCGGTGAAGTGTGACCCAGCCTCGGTGAATGGCTCATCATCAGCAAATATCATCTTCTCGACTTCACCTTCATAGTATTTTAAACATCGGTGGTAGGTAGATGGAACTACTTTATTCTCATGTATCCAAGGCCTGCCAAGCAAAACATTGTATGAAGTCTTCGCATCGATCACATGCAGCCATGCACTTGATTGCATATCTTCAATAGTAATTCCCCGCCTGATCGCGCTTATGGCTCTTTGCCCCCTTGGTTGAATCCTTGGATCATCACACGACTTTCTGAGAGTTCGTTCATGGGAATACCAAGTTCTTTCACAATATGGATTGGAAAAATTATCACTGAGGATCCTTCATCAACCAAAATCTGGTTTATCCTTTCATCGTGCATATAGCCAACCAGGTACAATGGGCGGTTATGAGGAGTGTTACCTAGCAAAACATTGTCATATGTGAATGTGACCTTCTCCTCACAAGCATTAAATTCTTGAGGAGTGGGCTCGATGGGCTTTTCCAAAGATGGTGCCAACGGTAGGTAATCACTCTTTTCTTCTCCTTTGTCAGCATGGCAACAAGAGGAATCAATGCCCTCATGGGAAATCTTCGTGCAGAACCAACTTGGTAAAAACTCCTCCAAGGTCACTGGATTTTGTGGCTTTTGAGGGTGATGCATCTCCATTTTTGCTTTCTTGAAATGCCTAACTGGATTCTTTTTTATTGGTCTTTTTACCATCATCTTCCTTGTTGATTGTTCCACTGATTCTTTTCGTGGGCTCCTTTTATGGCACCTACAACGAGTCACCAACATCCAACCTTCATCATCATCAGGTTGGTTGACTTCAGCTTTGTTGCTCTCTAGTAATTCTTCATCTTTACTTTTTTTAAAACCAAATAATTCATCCGGACTTAATGAGCCAAAGGTGATAGAGACATGGTTTGTGCTCGCTTTCTCATCTTCAAGCAAGATCTTATTTTCGTAAGCCTAGTCCATGACTTTATCCTTGAAGACAAAGCACTTCTCCAGAGGGTGGCTTACAAGTCGGTGATATTTTCAGTAATTTGGGTCATTTATTTTCCCAGCTTCATTTGGTCGCTTCATCTCTGGAAGCTCAATGAGATTTAACTCGAGGAGTTCTTTGAAAACTGCTGGCACATCAGAATCCAGGAATGGGTACTCTTTCTCCTGCATTTCTTTTAGAGTCAACTTTCCACATGGCTCGTCTTGAAAAGAAGTGGATTTCATACTCTACTTCTTGCTCACCTTCGTCGTAAACTTCATAGGTGATGTATAGACATTCATAGCTTCTTTGCTTTCAGACTTAGGTACGAACTTTCCTCATTTCCTAACTTCTTGCTTGTCATTCGCTTAGCGTGGTTCATAGATGGGCAGCCTTTCATTTCCAGCGGAGGCCATGCTCAATTCCATGGCATGGGCACGAGTTGCAAGTTCTTCAAATGTCTAGGCTTGATACCTTGAAAGATGTAGCGCAATATGTTGGAAACACGTTCTCAAGGCTTTATACTAAAACGTGTGTTCTTATGTGTAGGTTTTTGATGAATGACAAACAAGCGCAAATCGATATATGCGAAGTTCAAGTACAAGCGCACAATTGGTGGATAACGAGATTCAAGCACAAGACAAAGTTTTATAGTTTAAATGAGTCGTTCTTAATTGTGATCTTGATCCGACAACTTGACTCATGACATGGCTTCTCTCGTAAAATTATTTTTACAAAATCATGCATATTTAATTTAATGCTAAATGATTTTAAATCATGCATATTTTCATTAGTCAAAATGATTTTTAAACATGCCTCTAAAAACTGGACTAAGATAATCGATTATGTACTTATGATAATCGATTATGTTAAGCCAAGATTGCATGACAATCGATTGTGAACTAATGACAATCCATTGTGTTAAGGCAGTGAGCATCAGGTTTTTCAAACCTGCATGACAATCGATTGTGAACCTTATGACAATCGATTGTGATGAGGCAGTGTACATCAAAGTTTTTCAAAACTCAGAATAATCGATTGTGAAGCTAATGACAATCGATTGTGAAGAGACAGTGTCCATCAGATTTTTTAAAAGTCACAAAATAATCGATTGTGAACATATGACAATCGATTGTGTTGAGGCAGTGTCTTCCAGACTTTTTCAAAGTTATTAAATAATCGATTGTGGGTATATAAGAATCGATTGTCACGAGGCAGTGTCTAAAATGATTTTCAAAGTCTGACAAATAATCGATTGTTAACATTGCACAATCGATTATGAGGCTGACCGTTGTCGTAAAGTTTTCAAATACCGTCAGGTAATCGATTGTTGATTTTGTACAATCGATTGTTGAAATTAAAATCTGGAAAGGATTTTTTGAAAGTTGCTGAATAATCGATTATTGATTCGGTATAATCGATTGTTTTACGTAAAATCTGGAAAAGATTTTTTGAACGTTGCCAATAATCGATTGTTGATCTTGGACAATCGATTGTTAAGCGTAAAATCTGGGATTGATTTTTGGAACGATTGGCAAACAATCGATTGTGGCTTCTTGACAATCGATTGTCACAGAGTAAAATCAGCAACTCTTAATTGACAATTAGACAACGGTAATGCCAAGTTTTTCAACTATAAATACAGCTTCATTTCAGTGTTTTAAACACAACAACACACAACAACGGATCATTCTATTGCTATAAGCTTGCATACTATTGTTTATCATTTTATATTCATTTCATAAAGCTTTTGAGAGCCAAAGTCTTGTCCATAGTTGTTGTGATCTTGAGCTTACTTCTTTTACTCATATCTACTCATAAAGGAGTGTATTGTTTGAGTGTTTAGTGTTTTGTACACTTGAAGAGAATTGTGATTCTCTTGTTGTAAGGAACTTGTGTTTCCTTGGTCGAAGTCTTGGAGTGTTGTATCTCCAAGCAAGATTGTTGAGGCTTGTGTCCTCAGATTGTAAAGGTTGGTTAGGCACCCGTAAGCTTAACAGTGAAGTCTTGGAGTGTTGTATCTCCGAGCAAAGGTATTAAGGCTTGTGTCCTTAAGTTGTAAAGGTTGGTTAGGCACCCGTAAGCTTAATAGTGAAGTCTTGGAGTGTTGTATCTCCGAGCAAAGGTGTTAAGGCTTGTGTCCTTAAGTTGTAAAGGTTTGTTGAGCACCCGTAAGCTTGACAAGTTAGTGGAAAATCTCGAGAGAGTCTCTCGGGGACTGGACTAGCCACGTGTTGTGGTGAACCAGAATACATCGGTGCCTACTTTATTATTTATCGCACTTATTTACTTCCTGCAATTTTTTAATTCCGCAAAGTTTACGCTAATTTTTATTACAACGCTATTCACCCCCCTCTAGCGTTAAGCGTATTATCTAACACAATACCCAATGCATGCCTTGGATGCACATCTCTATGCCTGAAGCTTCACTAAGCATGTCTTTGCAGTTAAGGCTTGCACTCCTCCAACAATTGATAAAGTTGATAATTGGTTCCCCTTTTTCGTTGACGAGTATTTTTAAGCTCTATCATAATCACAGTGCGTCTATGTGTTATAAAAGTGATTGAGGAATTCTTTCTCTAGTTGATCCCAGCCGTCGATAGATCCGGCCTCGAGGTCCGTGTACCCGTCAAAAGCATTTTCTTTAGCGAGCGGACAAACTGTTTGATGAGGTAATCTCCATAAGTCAGAACATTGTTGCATGCCTTTACGAAGTGCGAAACATGTTTCTTTGGGTTACCTTTACCATCAAACTGTTGAAACTTTGGAGTTTGATAGCCAGCAGGCATCTTTAACATATCGACCCTTGCAGTGTACGACTTTGCATATGTAAGGGAATATTTGGCAGCAACTTCATATTTGTTCTTAATGGTTCCTTCGATGAACTCCTTCAGTTGATAGATTAGAACCATATCTTCAGATGAGACAGGGATAGCCTTAGTGGACGTTGCTTGTCCTGGAGGAGAGTCACTCTCTAGAACTTCTGGGAGCTTGCTTGGTGCATAGGTGGATTCTTTTTCAATCAAGATTCCCACCCTGTCTATTAGCTTATCAATTCTAGCCTCTTGATTTTGCATGCATTTGGTCAAGACAGCGATTGCTTCTGTCAAGTTTGCCAACTGCTCCTCTACGGATGAAGTATTTGTCACCATAGCTTGCATGATTGTCGTGGACGGCGGAGAGTAGCATGGATTTTCACACAGATTGATCCTTGATTGGCTCACACTATGTGGTGTAAGTGGGGAAGATCCATCACTTGAAGCATCATCATCTTCCTTCACAGTTGAGTGCTTGGAGCCGAAGAAGTCAAGCAGAGCAAGAGTTCTCTTGATCTTTTCAGCAACATCGCTTCCTCTTCAGATACGTTTGTGGCAGATCTTGCTCCTTTTGAGGATGAAGATCCAAAAACAGGGGTTGATGGGGACGACACTTGGGGTGCTTGTCCTAAAGAGCTTGATTTGCTCCTCGTAACTGGTCTGAAGCTTCCAAATGTGACATCGAGGATGCTTGCCACATCAGCATAAAACCTGGAGTTAGCAGCCTTGGTGGAAGTTGAAACGGAGTTAATTTTCTTTGGAGCCATATCAATGTTCATGAACTTTGGTGATTGAAAAGTTAAGATGAGAGGTAGAGATTGTCCCACTGGCATGCCAGAAATTGGTAACAAAAGATTTCCGCGTTGTGAAAAATAAATAATCAAGACTGGAAAATTGCGTAACAAATATAGTATTTGATTTCAATAAATGAAAGTGTTACAATCTCTATAGTATTCCTCTTATTCTTCAAGAATGTAAAATATCTTGAGCTTGACATTGATTTGATTCAAGGGCTTGTAAAGCTTGATCTTGAATCTCCTACTTGAACTTGAGTTTGTGTTTGATCACGAACAAGTAATTTGATCTTGAAAGCCTTGATATTTGATTTGGCTTCGTTCTTGATCTTGAACTTGTAGCTTGAGTGTTTGAGTACTTGAATTTGTAGCTTGTAGAGAATTTGCGATGTTTGATCCCCGAGCTCTCTACTTGCTTCTTGTTCTTAATTCTGGTGTCTTGTAGCTTTATGAAGACCTCTATTTATAGTTGTAGGGAGTGGTGTGGCTCTGTTATTTGATTGGTCCGTTTGAACTAACCAATATCATCCAGACACTTGGCATGATTTAAATTGGCTCATTTATTTGTCATGGATTGTCATATCTCTTGACACATGGCACAATCTCATTAGCTCATTTATTTGTCTTGGATAGCCACGTAGCTTGGCATGTGTCTTGATTTTATTGGCTCGTTCTTTTGACTGGAATTGCTACATCACATGACACGTGGCATGAGTCTGGGCTTTAAGTCTAATTAAATGGATTAACCCAACATATATAATTAACCCAATTTATTAACCACAATATTTGTTTGTACTGATGTATTGAATTTTATATGTTCAAATTATTTTATAGTTTTAAATCCAATAAAATTTAAATGCTTACAGGCACATCCATGATGTTCATGTTTATATGAAGGATTGGTAAATGGTAAGGAATCATATGACTAGGCATTCATGTTTATTTCGGTATATATGTATTCGGATAAGCATCCTTGGTAATTTTGACTCTTTTAACTCTTAATGACGTTAAGCTTTTGCGTCATTCAAGAAACAAGTGATCATTTACCACCTTTCTTGTCATAACCGAGCATAGAGCGAGCACACAAGCAAAACCAAAGAGCATTTTATAATCAAGATATACTTTCGGCATTTACCGATTCTCCCATTAGGATCAAGCGTGCGAAATCCAACTTGCAAACCACAAAGTAATTGCCAGAGAAGCACCTAGCAATTAGTTTTTGAATTTAATTAACCTAGTTTAATTGGTCAAACAGTATACCGCCAAATTAACAAGTATTATAGCAATATTGAGCGTGCAGAAGGCCAAAAATTAAACAGGACTAACAGATTACTAGAAGGCAAACCAGCAATTCACTTCTCAACAACTAGACTAGAAATCATGATACAGCTAACTAAAGCTAACATTTCCCAGTAGCTGAAGACTCGTACTTCTTGTGGTAGCAGGCGTGACTTGTTTGAGCTGGACATATCATTTAATAACCGTAGCTGCCTCCATAAACAGAACCATAATCTGCAGCTGGAGCCTGGCCAGCATGACCAGTAGCACTAGACTGTGAAGAATACACAGGAACCTGAGAAGGATAAGGATTATAACCTTGGGAAGGTGGTCCAGCAGCAGCATTCTGCATTGAGTTGGTAGCGTCAGCGATGGAATTCTGCACCATAAAGAGTAAGGGTCGTCAGACATCTCAGTATAACCACAGCATTTCAATGATAATTTAGCCTTGTCTCCTTAATTGATTTCATAACTTGATAGTGCATTGCAAACAAGATCCCACTCTTCCTTGGACCACAAACAGAATATTATAGTGAAAGCCACATTCCCACTAATTACAGCTGAATCTCATTAATCGGTGGACAATAATATCAAAATAAGTACGTTGAATTATTTAACTGCGCTCGGAGTCCACATTGAACATTGTGTTATGAATTGGCCGAACATTTTAGGCAGGAATATTTAACTAAATAATGTTCATAAAAAATAAGAGGAAAGTTGTTGTGTTTGTTATATACTGTTTCATTTATTTTTTTTGAGAAGGGAAGCATGAAATTGTTTAATATTTGCAGGAGTTACTAGTGCTCTTTTGTTTTTGTTTTACCTTTCCTTCACTGAGCCGAGGGTCGATTGGAAACAACTTCTCTGTCCTTTCGGGTAGGGGTAAGGCCCGTCTACATATTACTCTTCCCATACACCACTTTGTGGGACTATACTGGGTAGTAGTTGTTGTTGTTGTAGATAAGTGGAAATAGGGAAGGGTACACCAACTATATCAGTCCACTTATGACTTATCACATGCCTCCATGAAGGAAAACAGAATTCACGTGTCAGAAGCAAACCTCATTTTTGCAAGGGCTTTGGGTCTATGGTAAGAGAACGTCGTGTGATGTGTGGGTTAAGCGCGTGTCACAGGTTATCATGTTCTAGACACAAAGGCCCGATAAAGTGGAGAATGGTAAAGGGCTGAGCGCATTATCCGCTGAGTTTCCAATATTGTGCCACTTAGCATCAGGGATTTCTCGGTTATTAACCCAAAAGCAAAAAACGAAAAAGAAAAAAAAAAAAGCAAACGCATAGAAGACCAAAAATCCAGTGTAGATACATCTAAGTTATATATCAAGGAGCAAACTGCACTCGATGGTATTTGCACTAATCAACCACATCAAACATGCCAGCTTACCCATGCCGAGAAGGAACTTTCTACCTTACAGAGGAATAAATATCAGCGTACTGGTGTTAAATCAACAATTTTCTTCAAATGAACACATCGAGAGCATATCTACATCTGTAGCATAAAGCCAGAAATCGCCGTACTACTAGACTCAATGAAAGAGCAAGCAGAAATGCAGTAACCAATTCGTTAATCACTACCACACATGCACATAGAATCACAAGAACATTGACTAATTCTAAATGCCAATTGAAGCTCACTAATAAAAATGATCAGAAAATAATACCTGAATTAATTGCTGTGCAGTTAGGACTTGTGATGCAGAACCATTTATCTCAACAGTCATCTCATCAGGAACACCCCTTGTTTCCTGCACTGCAATAGTTGCACCACTTGTCCGACGAATATAACTAATATTGGAACCAGAAGCCCCAATAACGGCATCAGCATATGACAAAGGAATTTGGATGTTTTGTGTGACCTTTATGGAGAAAAGGTTTAGAAAACAAGGAGAAGAAGTAGAAATTTGTTATTGGAGGAATGTACAAAATGAACCAAAAGAAACACAAATCGTTATAATCAACAAAAGATATTACTAAAGGGTGCCAGATTCTAATCACATGCAACATATCTTAGCTCATGTACATGCTAATCTTCTGTAGCATATTTTGTGCAATTCAATATCAGCGCCAGAATCCTCCTTCCCTATTATATTGAGTTCATACGATTTGTAAATTAGATTTTTCTATTCAACAGATTAAAGGAGGAGAAAGTGCACCTTTGAAACAATGGATTGTTGTGGTTGCACATTTGCATGAGATCCCACTGAAACATCTCTGCCGTAAACAGGGGGGGCCGGATGAGGTTGCATATCTAGAGGCCTGTCCACTCGTGGAAAATAATTGTCATATTGCCGTGGAGGCGGCATATACTGGGGGTTGGCTCCAAATCCAGGTCCCCCAGCACTCAAGGGGAAACTGGATGGAGGTGGACCCCAAGGTTCGGTAGACCCAGGCAGGGGCATATTCTGGTGTGCACGAGCATTTGGCATTTGCATCTGAGAAGAAAAAATATGAAATGATTCTCTAATGAAATGTCGGTCGATTGGAAACAGCCTCTCTGCCCTGTCGGGTAGGGGTAAGGCTTGTCTACATATTACCCTCCCAGACCCCACTTTGTGGGACTATACTAGGTAGTTGTTGTTGTCTCTAATCAAATGTCGCATAAGATCCCAAATTCTTTAAAACCAATAGTATACTTACAAGTTTCTCAAATACTCCAATTACACTGCGATCAACTAAAAATTTCCTCAGATGAGTTGCAATCATTTCAACTGCTTTATGCACGCCTGCTGGCTCCCCTTGTATCTCAACGATACTATCATCAGGCAGTGCAAAAATGGGGAGATGCTCTGAACAAAAGATGTAATCAAACACCAAATTAAAATTCCATGAGGAAAAAATGGATTGCAGAGATCAAAATAAAGACGATAAGAACTTCAGAAAAGCACACGACTCACGTTACCATTTTCAAGTCACAAAGCAGCAAAATATTCAGCTTGTGAGCTTTTGGAAAGGAAACTAAACCAAGTGAGGACCCCCAATTAATTAGTTACACTTCCTTCCAGAGTGTTTGCTTTCCTTGAGAGATAATACAATATATCTAGAGGGAGATACATACACTGTCTTTTCCTTTTTTGGAAGGGGCAAACATGGAGAAGAATTTCGATATCTAAAAGTTTCCGCTCTTATTTGGGTGATCTGGGATGGAGGGGGTGTCCTACTACAGAGAGTTACAATATGATACAATATGCTGACTGGTTTTCAAGATACAAATGGGTGGATCATTTTGAATTGAGTTAATGCTCTAAAACCCCCATAAACTATCACGTTTTTGTCAGTTTCACGCTTAAACTATCCTCTGTCCCCAAAAACTCCCTAAAGTATATTCTCCTTCATATTAGTGATGGATTTATAAGCTGAATGACCATAGCGGCATTTTTTTATAAGTATGACCATACCGGCAATTGAAAAAGAGAACTGCCGGGAAAGTCAGTAAAAGCCCAATAGATCATCAAATTTGAGTACATGTAGCCCCAAAATCATCAAATTTGAGTACATGTAGCCCCCTGTAAACTTCAACTTAGCAAATTAATAAAGATGTAAAACTGTTCAAGTATATACCCTGCCATCGCATATCAAAATGCCTATACTTTGCGTCAGAGATATTGTCAAACTTTATATCTTATGTGCTGGACACCCCAATCCAGAAATCATAATTTTCCGTATCAGAGCTCATCCACATTTAAAGAACTAATAAATCAATATGCCTTCCATTATAATCTCCAACAAAGTACATTTTAGCATCGGATAAAGTCACTCAACGATAGTAGATTAAAAAGCCAAACAGTAGCAAATACTAACTAAAGCCCTTTGATCCACTGTACCCCCAGCTCTACATTTTAAAATAGATTCAAACTTCGAAGTATCATATAACAAAGGTAGGGGTAAGGCTCGTCTACATATTACCCTCCCCAGACCCCACTTTGTGGGACTATACTGGGTAGTTGTTGTTGTTGTTTGTTCGAAGTATCATATAACAAAGGTAGTGGGCGCAAGAATTTCTATGAAGTCCTAGGGGTCAAGGTATAAATTGAATCCAAAAGCACTATTTGTATTTAACAAATATAGATGGTTAGAAGCCTAACCTAAACAAGATTCTTTAGCAAAATCCAAATATAGGACATTTGGACAGCTACAGTTAGTTCTCAATGATGACTACTATAGCGAGTTGCACAAACATAATTTCATATGTCGAGCAGTTTTGAAGAAGGGTATATCGTAAAGGAGTTTTAACCGAGAAACGCATTCAATAGACAGCCATTTCAGAATTTTGTAATATCAAAAATTGTTGGAGAAAAACTGGTGACTCCATATGCCTTATTCCCATATCAAAATGTTTACTAAGCATACAGTGTTTATCTGCAAACCTGCTGATGTAGTTCAAAGCAATCTATTAGTAAAGCAGCACATGCATAATCTAGGGAAAAACATGAATCTGTCCAAACTTGGGCATTTCACTTCTAGAGTGCTAAGAGTCTATAACCAATCCCTTTCTCATTCTTGACCCTATTTCTTTCAGCTACATAACGTAACATATCTATGACCTAGCCAGCCTTTTTGGGCTTTGCCCACCACATCATTACAAGAATTAGACAAAGATGACCACCCCATGCTAATGCTATATCAAGAACTTGTTTGGTGGCAAATTATCCTGCAATGCCAATGCTATACAGATTTACAGCAATACATGGTTGTTTCGGACTGCAAGCAACAGAAGATCTATAACTTCTCAAGGAAACAATAAAAGAAAAGAGTTTGAGATTAAAGAAACAATCACCTCCTCCAAGAATTCGAATAGTGCAATGAGATTCGTCTTGAATAGATTTAACGGTTGCACCCTGCTTTCCAATCAAGATAGCAGCTTGTGTAGCAGCCACAAGTAGTCTAGTAGAAACCGGTTTCCCAGAACCAGAAGGAGTATTGGTGGAGTCATGATCCACATCTATAATCCGCTTATGGACCTTCAAAAGGCCATCCATAGCAGGTGGAATAGAGAGGCTAGGCTCTTCCTTCGCAGATATCATCACCTGCAATTGAAAAGAATGAATAATTCATCGCCAGCACAAAAGAGAGTTACATATGAACATATAACTCCCAACCACTCAGACCATGTCAAACATAAGCTACTGCCTACAATGTTTCGGCTTGGATTAGAATTGTAGTAAATTAAACAGAATGCAGAATCGGTGCATTTACTCTGTCAAAAGATATGCACATAAGTAGATTGGACGTGAGAAAGACAAAATACCAAGACAGACAAGTGAATTAGCAAAAGCTTGCAGATACAAGCAAGCATGAGAATTGATTGAAAGTGAAACAGCTGTTACGAGATAATTAATCATCCCTTGGCAAAGGATGCAGTGACATTGTCTGTACACTATTCATGATACGTGCCCATTAAAAGTCCGCTATTACGTAGGGCATAATGTAAGGATCCACTTATGAATACAGCAATACTTTTGTTTTTTACTACCACAGCCTAACTCCTTATAGGAATATCAACTTCTTTTCTATAGACATTTGACGGCCCATCAGCTTAGCTATTATCCAACTAAAACTTTATTGTAACAAGAGGAATTCATGATCCAAGTGTGGGAATACCATTAATTACAAAAAGTTTTACAATCAATCAAGATCAATCCTTATTTGCTTGATTCTTATGCCTGTATGAACAAGTGTCCACATTTATACAACTGAAGAGTGCCTATAAATATGCAAACTCATTAGCATACCTCTTTAAGCCTTTTAAGTAGTATGTGTAAGACTTCTCTATAAAGATCAAACGTCATATCTATTAAAAACCGTATTGCAGCAAGGCCCTTAGAAAACAGAGGAATTGTTGGATCTCTGTGGAGATAGTCTGTTAGAATATAAAGATGCTAGCAGATTTCAGGCAAGTTTCATTAATTTAAACATTAGAATCTTAGTTGATAATTCTTTTTTCCCATAGTTTATTGTTAATTATCCAGTATGTAGACACTAGTTTATAGTATCGGATGTTTTATTGTGGAAATTATGTACTTCAGATTATTTTCTATATAATACTTCATCCTTTATGGAGCTTAAAACCTTCTGGTAAGATACCAACCGACCAAGTTTTGAAGTTACCAGACATAATGCAATCTTCTGGGTACTGATGTCCGGATAAGGTAATTCCGTAATTCTGACAGATAGTCAGAAGGACTTCCAGCACTTGTAATTTTCAATGCTGATGGCTGCAGCCTGGATCTTTGGTTCTTCTAGTATAAGCCACTTTGATAGAAATGTTGCTTTATACGGGCAAGAACCTGCATACACTCATGTTGGTTATGATGATAAAGAAACTCCCTCAGATATTTGTGGTTATTTGATGGATTGATTTTACCCACATTCAGCACGTTAGTTATACTTCTTACAGGATTCATTACTTTTATCATTTATCAACTTATTTCTAACAGTTCCCTTTCAATTTTTATTACAATTATTTTTAACCTTTGATGAAGATATCATGTAAGATTGATCACTCTTATACCATTTTTTATTTAGTAGACATTTAAGTAGTAGGCCCCAATAACATCTAAATCCTAAATTACAGAAGGTTTAGGTCATGGAATGAGCTAAATATAGCATACTTAGAGCAGCTTGCTAAAACCATGAAACTCCATGTATAGAACTACTCCCCTATAAGAGAGAGCAGTTTCAACTTTTAACATCTTTATGAACAGTAGAAGGCACAGCAACCCAAGGACAAGTGGAGGTTTTTAGCAACTCCAAACAATAAAAAATCATAATACTCCTGCAAGAATTGAAGGATAGAACTGGCAGGAGGACATAATTAAATACTTGTAAATGCCTAAATAGTTGGAATACATGGATGTAGCCAAAGAGATTTAACAAGAATAACACGCAATAAATTGAGAACTTTAGTTTCTGATCCGTCAGCATCAGCATTTTTAAATAATAGTGGTGTACTCGGGCCAGCTTGCCTACACATCGACTAATCCATCGAGTACATGTTATCTCCCACCAACACAAATATTGAATAATACTATCCAACAATGCTTAGATAGATAAGAAATGACCTAGTGCTTTTGATCTGCAAGGATTTGAACCCTGGTATCCCATGGTCTACCCCAACTTCATTAACCAGTAGACCACACCTTTCGGTGTTGATCCATCTCCATCAGTTGAAACATTCAAAGCAATATAGTCACATTATCACAAGTGCATAACATGATATTTATACAATAGCACTCAACATAGTTATGTAATCCTATAAGTTTCAAAACAACAAGATATATCATCTACTCACAGCTCTTTCTGTAGACCCAGGAAGACCATCAAGGATCTTAATGCGAGCTTTTGTTTCTTCGCAAGTTTTTTTTATATACTCTCCTTTGCGGCCAATGATGCCACCAACCTTCTTGGAAGGAACTAACATTCTGAAGACATTTTCTCCAGGCCAACCAGGCCATCTTTTCTCCTCGCCACCTCCTGAACCGTTTTCAGCAACTTTTACCTCTTCTGATTCCAATTTTATTGGATGTCCCTGAAGGGACACATCTTGTACCTCGTCTGCCTCTAATTTTATCGGATCTCCCCCAAGGGACAAAATTTGTACCTCTTCTGGTTCCAATTTTATCTCATGTCCCTGAAGGGACTCAACTTGTACCTCTTCTAAAGGCAAGCTGCTCTCAAGCACATTGTCCGTTTCTTGAATATTATCCATGTTGTGTGCATCCTCTGTCCCATGCACATTGTCTGTGTCGTACACATTACCAAGGTCATATTCCAGACAACTTTCATCAGCCATTTGCTACAAGAGAAAACCAATATCAGCTATTAGAACATAACCAAAAGAGGGAAATAGATATGTCCAAAATCTAACAAGAGATAATAGTTTATCTTTGTGATTCCAAAAGATCATAATTGCAGAATTGTAGAAAATAGAAGCCTTTAAAAAATGGAAAAGTTTGGGCCAACAAGAGAGCAAGTCCTAGTTAGTTTGCTGACGAAGCTCAGAGAATAACCAATAAATTCAATTTCATGCTGATACCATACTCCGAAAAAGCATATTAAGGGGAACCTGCTAATCATTGTCCGCTGCATGCATGATTGTCACGCATGCTCAGGAAACTCTCTAACATGCCAGGCTGCTCTAGGAATCCTTTTTTAAGAATAAATACCTTGGAATAGGGGGGTTTTCCCACAATCCCCTCCTCCCTGACCAAAGTATTGGCCAAGGAACCAATGACCAGCCTCAAAACTCTTAATGGATAATTATACTCCTCCAATTACAAATAGAATGATAGGATCAAAATACTGAGGGTGAAGCATCTAATTGTAGGTGTGAGCTCGGACTTGATTTCTTATTTTTTTTCTAAACGAACTCTCAAATGTAAAAACAACATAAAAGGTACTATACATCACAGTTTAACATAATACTCAAACTATATAAGAGATGTTTCGAAATAATAGAGTAGTAGGGAAAATTGTTTTAACTACCTAAAAGTTGAGATGGAGAGAGAAAAACTAGATAAAATGGTTTCTGAATAATCAAATTATATAAGAGATTAATACAAAAACCATAGTAGAAAAGAATTGAGATGGAGAGAAAAAAAATGTTTTTTTTTTCCGTTCAAATCCTGCTTCAGAGTAAAGCCTCTGGCCCATTATCCACAGAGTTAAAAATATGTGCCATTGGCCCTCAGGGATTTCTCGATTATCAAACAAAATAGAGATCGAGGGAGTATACTGTTTGTGCTTTCAAACTATATTGTAATACCAAGTTAAAAAAAAAAAGCAGTAAGTAAAAGGTAACAAAACCCTAATAGCTTAGAGTTCCCCCATCTATAACCCTCCATATTTCAGTGCATAGAGACGAACCGGCAGCTTCGAAGCATCACTTGCGGATAAGCTTAAGCAAAACCTAGTTCTCACACACGCACGTATAAACACATACTCAGGCTTATACACTCGATAAAAATGGAAAAACTAATGAAGCGAAAAATCAACGAAAAAGTAAGATTTCAACATCGAATTGAAATCGAATAATCAAATTGAGCAGGAATTAAGCAAAAATGTGAGATAAAGTTGTTATAATTTTACTTACATTGAATGAAGAGGTTCCAAAATCAAAGGAAGAGCCGGAGCTGGGGAAGGTTATGAAAGCAAGTGGGCGGGACGTAGGCTAGTCACTAGGTTTTATTGAGGAGCAGTCTCGCCATCTTTGGATAATTTCACCTCTAGTCCCTATACTTGTTGTATTCTTATTTTGGGCCACCAATGCACGGGAAAATTCTACTAATACAATATTTTACTTTGCAAAAGTATTCATTTAGACCTTCATTTTCTGTTATACGAATATTGTTGCACATCTTATGCTCATAAAACTTGTAATTAAACATTTAGACTAGTATAGTATGTTTGTAATTAGTGCTCTCTTCCTTTTTCTTTTAAATTATGACTACATTGAAGAACGAGGGATAAATTATTTTATTTTATTTTCAGTTTTGCCGTAAATTACTCAAGACTTTTAGAACATAAATTTTTTATATTTAAAATTATGTGCATATAAATAAGAATACCTTAGAGATGAATCTCACTAACAAAGGAAATCTATTTCAACTCTCAACATAGTAATGGTTCCTGAAAAATTAACGAAATTTGGTCCAAATTTGTTTATGCTCTATCTGAAATTTCTGAATTTGCCATTCATTACATTTTTTAATCAATATATACTCTTTATGTTACTAAATGATCTTGTATTTGGTATTACAAATAGTTGCTTTAGCTTAACATGGAAACACTCCATGTAAATTCAATGTAATTAACCTTCTTCAGATTACAAAAATCTTTGTTCAATGCAATCAAGTTGGAATTTATATAAATGTAATAATAATTTCAGCTTTAATTGTATTAAGAGTAGTTTGTTAATGGTTACTTAGGATCTTACTAAACTTAATGGCGTGCAAGAGACGCATTTTGCAAGCTACAACACTAAAATAATGGCCAGAAATTAAATGGAGAGTTGCTGAACATAATACTAGTGCATAAGCTGTAACAAGACGCGCATCCAATAAAGTGAATTGAACAGCATAATTTCAGATATCAAAAAGATTATTATAAGATTAAAAATAAAAACAGAAAATACAACTGAAAGTTAAAAATACGATTCTCTATATCGGGCGCAAATACAAACCACCCACAAAGATCCAGTACATTTACAATCCTACCCCTACCTATTACTTCCTCCCCTTTCTAGCAGATGCCCTCTTCGCCGGCGACTTTGCCGTCTTAGCTTTGACGCTCTTAGCCGCAGGTGTCGCCTTCTTCACCGGAGCTTTTTTGGCCACGGGCTTCGGCGCAGCTTTCCTCGACGGAGTACTCCTTGTAGCAGTCCTGGCTACCTTAGCTGGCTTCTCTTTCGCCTTTGGCTTAGCCGCAGCCTTAGTCTTTACAGGAGTTTTAGGCTTCTCCGCAGCTTTCGGCTTCGCTACAGCTGACGCCTTCGGCTTCACAGCAGGCTTAGCTTTAGCAACAAGCTTCGCTTTCGCCTTCGCCTTTGGCTTTGCCTTTGGTTTAGTAGCAATTTTTGCCTTTGGAGCAACAGTCTTAGGTTTTGGCTTCGGTTTTGCCTTCGTTGCTTTCGGCTTAGCTGCCGGCTTCTTCTTCGCCGGCGCAGTACCGGCAGCCTTTGGAGCTGCAGATCGTGCAGCTGGAAGTTTGTACGAACTCTTAACCTTGACTAGTTTACCAGAAGCCACAAGCTTCTTCAATTGAACAAGTAACAGTTTCCTGAAATTTGATGGAAGATTCTTCTGCTTATCTTCGACGAACTTTGTGATCGCGTGCTGGCTCGATCCAGTTTTATCCTTCAGTGTCACAATCGCATCCTTAATCATCTGCAAAATTAGGCAAATTAACAAATTAATTCAACTATAACAACCATAGCTAGATCAATCCATACAGATCCTCAAATTTCACTAATCATCTACATAACAACTACTGCAGTTCAATCGACACGAACCCTCAATTTTCATTGCGCTTCATTTGCACGGATACAGTCCTAATTTCCAAAATTCAACATTTCCTTAACAAATTGACAATTAAGTTAATGAATTATACCTCAAAGTACGAAGGATGAGTAGGAGGATTTCTCTTCCTCGGAGCAGCTGGTTTTTTAGCCTCAATCTCCTTCTCTTTCTTTGGTTCATCGGGCTCCGCAGCCGGAGAGTTCTCTTCTTTGGCGGGCTCAGTTTCCACCACCACCGGCTCAGTTATAATCTCGGTTACTACAAGTGGTTCTTCAGTCGCCATCTCTTACCACAAAATGGAATTCGGGTTAGGGTTTATAAGAGAATTGGAAATGGGGAAACACAGATCTATATCTGTAGAAATTACTGGGATTTCTTTTTCTTTTTTGCAGGTATGAATTTGTTGATGAAATTGAGAAGACCATATATAGTAAGGGTGAAGTAGTTCATATCTAGAATTCTGAGAGCTGATTGGTCGATAGCCTTTTGACGCGGATTCATAGTTTAGGCGAATTTTTAATATAAACCGTTGGATATAATCTCATCAACGGATCGTAACGGTAGGTGACTCAGACAGGGATTCGGATATAAACAAGAAAGCTTGTTTTGGTTGCTTGAGTTGTGTTTTTGTGCTCAATTGATCTAGGCATAAATTGAGCTATACTTTATGGATTTAGATCAAGTTTTTTTTATTAGGTAGATAATTTCGTAAGCTTTCTGAAGAGAATTTTTTTGGATTTTTTGGATGAGAAATCTGAGAGATTGTTAATTTCGAATAGCAAGTGGTCTGATCAATGAGTTTCTTGGAGTCTTTTGAGGTTTTGGTTAATTTTAGGTCAATGCTTTGGGTAAAAAACTGGTTTTTTCTTTTGAAATGATAGTAAACTAAACTAGGAGTCCGTGAAATCAAGAATCGCAAAAATCCGACCAGATTTGGTCATGGAACTGTTGGTTCAAATGTCATTGAAGATGAACACATACACAACTATTTGTACTTCTTGAAGTATAAAGCAAGTGTATATATTTTCTTCACAGATCTCATTAATTTCTACTAATTTTTTTTTCATATCACAATTGCACTTTTGGATAACTTAATCGTTTCTAGTTCCAACATAAAAATTATTTTATTATATTACTATCGTATATAATATAATTCTAAATAAATCATGGCATGTTCATTTACTACAAGTTTCATATTCGATTCTTATCTTATTATTTCAACTTTGGCTTAATGTGCTATGATATTAGATACATTGAATGTTATATTCTAACATAGAATCATGTTAACACGAAGGATCTATCACATTATCATCATCCTTACACTCCATTAATTAAAATTGGTGTTCTTAGTAATATTAGTTTGAGGTGCCAATAGTAATATAGTTGCTTAATCATTCTTCATTTCAAGTATTATGGTGTAGATATTTTTTCTGTTATCTTTAATCGGAAAACTAACTTAATGGACAAATAAGGGATCGGTAAGAATCAATCTTTTAACTCCAAAGAACAGGAGCAGATATACTATTTACCATTGGATATCCACTTGTGCCATTGAATATGGCCATAAGATGAAACCAACTTCCTAGTGTATAAATTTGTGAATTGATTGCCCTATATATAGAGAGAGTAAAATTAGCACCAATAACTTGTTTTAGCTTGACCTTCGTTCTCACTTTAATTTCATATTCCAGATTATTGTAGCTTGGATCAATAAGTCAAAGAATTAGCAGTCAAACATTGAAACATTCGTATTAAATTGTGTACTCAATCAACATAGCAAGATTGCAAATCAGACTGGAAAGTTGATACAAATGCACCTATAAACATGCTTCAAAAAGGAAGTATTTATGCTATGCACAAAGCTTACATATAGGGGCGGATCCAGCGTAAGAATCCAGTATTTTCAATGCGGAGCGTAGATTTATGTGTAAAAAATTGTCTACAATAAGAACAAAAACATATATGAACCCATAACTTTAACAACATAATGAGTTCGAACTCATAGAATTCAAATCCTTGATCCGCCTCTGCTTAGATATGATATAGCATCCCATTGCAAGATCAACTGTGTGTTACAAAATGCAGTGAAATCTGTTGTTTTCACTTAAGACACTAAAAACTAGTCAAGGAAACCCAATATCAAGAACATGTGTTATCTTTTTCTAGTAAATGGTGATGCTTAATCCTACAATAGGTGTTCTTGTTCCCTTGCTGTTCCGGGGCAAAATATTAGGCAGCTTAAACATGCTGTGGGAGAAGCTTCGACACGAGCTAAAGAGTCACAAACACACCATTGTAACACTTGGATATATCTAGTTGCGAGCTAGACCAATGATATGAGGATTTATCAGCGATGCAGCTGATAAGACAGCTTTATGACTGTCTACATTTGAGAAACCGGCTTTACTGATATCATTTCCTGTTTTCCTGGTAAGATGACAACCATCTGCAAGTGTTTGCTGCAAAGGATCAAGCAATCCCTGAATGAATCTGAGAATTGTTCCATCTGTCCAATTGCAACCGGAAAATACACTTTTTACTTGATGATGATAACACATTAGGAGAGGGAGAAAAATAGTTTAAAATGAAGAATGTGACTATTATGTTTACCTGCTGCAGCTACATGTTCAACAAAGAGGTAAAGGCCACCAGGCTTGAGCACTCTTCTGATCTCTACGTGAAAACGATATAGCATTATATCAGGATTTCATCCTTTTCTAACTTTCTAAAGAAAAGAAAGTAGAGATAGTAAGTCGAGAGGGAAAGAGCATTTCAACAACAGTGAAATACACAGATATCAGTATCCTGGCTTAGAGTCTCACATTTTTTAAAAATGAAAACGACATGATCACCATAATATTTTGACTTAATGCTGCTTCAGGATCCAAATGGAGGTGGTTATCAAAGAGAAGGTTAAGCTTTTGAGGTTCTGTAAACTAACATCGTTAGGATAATATGTTAGACCTATAACAGCAACAAGAAAGAATCCGCATACACCAAACCAGATTAACCAGACTACGACATTTTCATAAGTTGTAATGTTACTATAAGTTTGGATGAACAACAAGAGAGAAGCAGATCCAGAAGCTGCATAATAAGTAAAGATGGTGCATAATTCTCTTTCATCTTTGATAACTTTGTGCATTTGCAAGGTTAACACATTAAGATAAGGTCATTGAAGTCCTATGCTGAAACCATCTTTCGCTCTCAAAAGAGCAATATATAAAATGTTAAGAGTGCCTTCTACAACAAAATGAGGACGTTTAATGAATAGCTCAATGAAATGAACCTGTGTTGCTTATCCATTTTTAGTGGAAAATTCAAAGATAACTACAAGATAGAGACAAGTACGATCATGATTCAAAGGCCTGATGGTTATACAAGATATGATACAATGACAATCAAAAAGAGTCAGGCTTATATTTAATATTAGATTTGCCACACTACTATGATGGAAGTTGTGAGCAGGGACAATTATATGACTTGATTTTGCAGTTGGACAAGTCCTTCTGCCACTAAAGCAGACAAGACAAAGAGTAGGATATGAATTGAAAAGGAACATTAAAGAATAAACCAAAAAAAGATTATATACCCTGCAGTGTCAGATTAACATCTGTGACAGAACATAACACAAGGGTGCCAATGACAGCATCAACTGAAGCATCACGTAATGGCAAGGACTCCGAGACCTGCATGAAATTATCAACTTCAACTTACAAATTTCCTTTACGTGTTAGAAATGTCTCCAGATAATGATGTGTGAGTGACTAGTTGCCTGCTCATACAAAGTACATTGCTGTACCAACTAACACAACGGCAGAACCCACATATTTCATCAACTAGGTACAACAGCTACACTCTTGAGGGATTTGCATTACATATACGGTAAAAAATACACACACTAAAGAGCCTAGAGAAGTAAGTATACAAGCAAAGCATTAAAAAAGAAAAGAGAAAACCAAGTGAAATATATGAAGAAATGCCTGACCTCGACCAGAAAAATAAGAACACCTAAAAAGGAGCTGAGTTTGAGAACAAGGTGTATCAGAAGGAAAAATGAAGATGAAGGATAAAGCATACTGTAAAAATGTTATATGAAGAGGGGAAAAGGTAAGAATTAATAACCGAAAAGAAAACAGAAAAGCAATGCCTAAAAGATGCAAAAGAAAAGGGGACGGTTACACGTGCACAATTAAATTACCATATGCCTAGTTTTATTCTGATGCTATGATGTAAACACATTAAGTTGAGCATTGTGAAAAGTGCAAAAACACTTCATAAGGAAAGCCATAAAAGAAAGACTCTATCCTAGGTCTTTTATGCGTACAAGTTAACATGTGGCTTCTAAGCTTAACAACAAAGCAATTTCAATTTAACCTTTCAGTGTATTCTCCAGAAATACCAGTAACTTTTAACACAAGGATGATATTGACATATTGAGTCTGATTAAAGGTACAAACCGCGTGCAAGAATTTGAAATTTGAAGGTGGAAGGCCTGCAGCCTCTGCTGCTGCTTGAGCATATTTCTCCATCTTCCTATTTGGATCAATGCCATAAACGGAAGTGCCAACCTCACTGGCGTAATACTTCAAGTTTGGAGCCGTCCCGATACCAATTTCGAGGACTTGTTTGGCCTGGCCTCTCAGGTTAGCAAAAAGTTCTGACTTGTAACCTTCAATCTTACAGAATAAATTAATTTAGTTCAGAAAATCTTATGTACTTCTACCATCTACAAATTCAAAATAACTTCTGCAGCTCTCAAGTGATAAATACGAGCTAACCTCTGATTCATAAGATTTCATACTTTTGTTCATCGCTGCTGCATAAAACTCCTCATACCAATCTGGCCTAGGAGGATGCCACCTATTCAACATTGCCTACACGTAAAATTAGTCGTTGGTAAATCACTGATAAAGCATGTTAAAGATACAACTGCAACATTTGTTTGTGATCGAACAAATACAATATCAGCAAATCTGTCTCACTGCAAAGTTCTGTTGTCCTTACTTAATCAGTTCCAATAACTCTAAGGAAAGAGCAGGTATTCTCCAGCTTAAATTACTATATTGAAACTTCTTCTAAGAATATTCATGCTACGACTCGGATTAGCCCATAGATTATGCTTCTCCATCTAGACATTTTTCCTGACGGTTAATATCCTTACTTCCGGAACGAACTAGCAAAAATACTTCTGTTCTCAAAAGTTCAACACTTTACAAGTTAGAGTCCAACATTCTCAACTTGAACTACCAAAATTCTACACACTGTTTCTTTAAATGTGTGGGAAAATCGCCTAGCACCAATTTTATGTCAGACAAGTCAATAAGTCGATGTCGCCTCAATTCCAAACTAGTTGGAAACCGGCTAACATTATAGTCAGAATATTTTAATGCTAAGGATAAAATACCAATTTCATGCAATGAAAATAATCTTGTTTAATATTTCATGTTTTTTTATGTTGAAGTGTGCGATCATCTCATCTAAAAGTTAAACTACATACAAAATACATATTTTCTTTTATTTAATTATATTTTGAACATATTGTGAAGGGGAGCCTTGGAGCAACGGTAAAGTTATATGTCATGGATTCGAGCCGTGGAAGAGGCCACTAATTTTAGGTTGTCTACGTCACATCCCTTGAAATGTGGTCCTTATGTGGACCCTGCGTGAACGCGGAATATCTTGTGCACTAGGCTGCCCATTTTTTATTTCAACACATTGCCTCATTCCTTTTTTCAACAAATGGTGGCAGTGAGCCTTGAAGCTACACTATGTCTGCTTGTGTGACTATCTCATCGAAAAATTTATGCTCTTAATTAACACCATTGTTATCTACTTAAATTTGTTGTCTTCAACAGTAAAAGAGTAAAAGTGAAGCATTAAATGTATATTTTACCATAGAATCAACATCATCAGAAGCAAGTGAAGGATGGATAGGCAAGAGAGCAGCTGCTCCAACTGCTGCCATAAAACTTCTTCTACTGCAGCAAAAGCATAATTTATTATTACAATTCAAAGGGTGTTTTACCTTTTTCTGTATTTGAGAATGAAAAGGGACATCTTTTAAAGTTGTTCTTCCATCAGAAGAAGATGAATTCACAGCTTTCAGTTTCTGGGTACAGTGAATCTTGGAATAAAAATATGTGGAAAAGGTTGTATGGATCAACATATTCTTTGAATTCTTATAATTTTGGCTTCTGGGGTTTGCATTAGTTCAGTTAAAAGAGACTGGAATTGCCAGTAATATTCGCTAGTGAAGGAGATAAGAAAGAAAGTAACAAACATATAGGACTCTAACTCTTTTCTTTCTTTCTTTTTTTCTTCTTGTCACTAAGGTTCATTAAACAAAATACTAAAGTTTATTAAAGGAAGAATGCTCCCTACCAAGATGTTTAAGATGTGAACTTAAGACCTTTTGAATACCTTTTTATAATATAATTTTTTCCTTTTGTTGCTTTATAATAATAGTCTCAGACTATTCAATAATTTAAGAAAATAAAAACAAAAAAGATAAATATACTTTGCAGTCTCAAACTGCTAACTGTAAGAGAATAATTTTTTTAGTGTCAACGTCTGAACTTTAGGTTGATGAGGTGGGAGATTTGGACCAAGTGAAGTGCATCAAGGACGATGAAAGTAGAGATTTGTTGGATGAGGGGCTTATCCGTCGGAGATGACAGACCTACTTTTATAGTCTCTTGAACAAGGAGGGGGACATGAGCATTGTCCTGGATGATTTGGAACTCTCCGGGAGTCGTGACGTTGGATATTATAGGCGAATTAGAGTTGATAAAGTTGATGGGGCATAAGATGAGCAGGGGCAAAGCAACTGGGCCGGAGAACAAGGGTGATTTTGTAATAACTATCGGGGTATCAAGTTGCTTGGCCATACTATGAAAGTCTGGGAGAGAGTGGTAGAGACAAGGGTGAGGGGGAGCGTGTCTATTTTCGAGAACCGATTTGGATTCAGGCGTTCGACTACAGAAGCCATCCACCTTGTTAGGAGATTTATGGAGAAGTATAGGGAGAGAAAGAAGCACTTGCATATAGTGTTCATCGACTTAGAAAGGGCGTACGTACGATAAAGTTTCGAAGGAGGTTTTGTGGAGATGTTTGGAGGCTAGAGGTGTGCATATTGCCCAAGTTAGGTTGATTATGATGGAGTAAAGACCCTAGTGAGGATAGTAGGTGGGGACTCAGACCTTTTCCGCTTATGATGGAGTTGCATCAGGGGTCGGCACTCAACCCTTTTTTGTTTGCGCTGGTAATGGATGTACTGAAGCCCCACATCCAGGTGGGAGGTGTCATGGTGCATTGCAAATGATATTGTAAGGATTGATGAGATGCAATACAGTGTGAACGCGCAATTAGAGGTACGAAGACATACCCTTGAATCTAAAGGTTTTAAGCTGTCTCGACCCAAAATCCCTCCGAAGGAATCGTGATGGCGCCTAGTCTCTAAACTAAGTAAGCCTAACTTTAACTGAATTAACCTTGACAACTTCTAACTTTAAGTTACATAACTCTGTAAATTTACAATTTTTCAAAATCGGTGGTACAAGTCATAAGCTGTTCTGAGAGTAGTTAGATAATATAAATACATCATTATCTCAAAACAAAGGAAACAAATGAAAATAAATACAAATGAATGTGACTCTCAGGCCTGTGAATGCAGCAACAGGTTTACCTTGAGTCTCCACTGTATCGACCCACACAACTAAATACCGATCAAATACCTGAATTTGTACACAAAAATATACAGAAGTGTAGTAGGAGCACACCATGACGGTGCCCAGTAAATATCAAGACTAACCTCGGTAGAATAGTGACGAGGAACAATTAATACACCTATTGGTCAGATAAATTGCACAGGATAGGATAATAGATTATCAACATAAAGATAACAAAGTAATATCAACAACAGGGAGAAAAACAAACTACAATCAGCAGAAATAATAAAGGAAAAATACGGATGAAAATGAAAGATAACCAAATAACTCAGCATTAACATAGCTGGGACGCAAACAAGTAAAATGTACTCAAATGAGAAAAATAATGTCAACTCAATTAATCATGTTATTTCTAATGCGTAGTTTCAGCCATTTCAGAACTTGAAGTCTCATTTCATAACCTCACCATCAAACATTTAGCACACCCGACACCTTGTGCCCACGTATTTTTATAAGTACATCTTCTAAACCAATTAGGAAATCAGCAAGAAAGATGAAATTATTTTCAGAAATCATTTGAATGAAGAAAGTTCCATTTTCAATTAAAATACGACATCGAATGAATTATTACCTTTAATATTAGATTTAATAAATTACAACTTAATAAAAAATCCTTTTTAAGTAAAATACATCTCAGACGGTTTAAGAAAATTTAATTGAGAAACTAACTGAATAATAAATGTAACAATTATTGAAATTTGAAGTATCTAAATTTTATATATATATATATATATATATATATATATATATATATATATATATATATATATATATATATATATATATATATATATATAATTACAGCGAGTTCGAATAAAAAAAAGATCCTGCAAAGCAGCATAGTATAAATTCCTTTATTTTAAATCACGGTATTACTAAAAACTCAACGGGGCGGAAGCAAAATATTGATGGGAACATCAAATGCTTATAGTAAATAAGTAGTGAAGCAAGGTAATTATCATCTTTGGAACCAACAAAAATAGTAGAAACAGTAACAAGCGCATGACATCACCTTTCGTGCTTTTACTCTCGTCCTCACCATAAAAATCAACAGAAACGGCACGTCATCACCCTTCGTGCTTTTACTCTCTCATAATCATGACACAACACCACCCTTCATGCTTTTACTCTTAATAATATGGCATGTCATCACCCTTCGTGCTTTTACTCTCAATAATATGGCACGGCATCACCTTTCGTGCTTTTACTCTCGTCCTCACCATAGAAATCAACAGAAACAGCACGACATCACCCTTCGTGCTTTTACTCTCTCATAATCATGACACAGCATCACCCTTCGTGCTTTTACTCTCAATAATATGGCACGTCATCACCCTTCATGCTTTTACCCTCAATAATGTGGCACGGTATCACCCTTCGTGCTTTTACACTCACATAATATGGCATAGCATCACCCTTTGTGCAGTAACACTCACAATATCGGCACGACATCACCCTTCGTGCATTAACATTCACTCACAATATCATACACGGTATCACCCTTCGTGCTTTACACTCTTCCTCACCCAAACAATAGAAATTATAACATTTCGGCGTGGGAATCAACAATTGAGACAATAATATCTCAGAAAAGGAATAAACAATAACCAATCTTGTTTCAACAGTTAGCTTCGCAACATAGATCTCAACTTGAGTCAATACTCAACAAAGGTCAATTATCAAGAGAATATCATAAGTCTTGTCCAGTATGGATAATCGTCAATTTAAGCATAGATAGTATATAATAAGGATTACGGAAAAACCAAGATGCATAATAAACTTAACAAAACGACAAGACATAATAAACGCGTGATAACTACACCGGTAACCACAACAACTGGGCATGTAACATATTCGCACAAAGTCATCGAGGAACTCACAATCAAGAAGTATCAAAACAATAAGGAAGGCAATTACTTCAATTAAGGCAAATAAGGGTCAAGTAAAAAGTAAGGGTTAGAGGAAGGCTAACAACATCATATGGAGTATATAGAGGCAAAACAAGCAATTAGGAAACCTAATCATATCAGAAAACTTCTCACTTAATGAACATAAGGACCTAAGAACCCTAGAGGCAAATTTTCCACAAATAAGTTGGATTACACACCTGTCACCTCGCGTGCATGGACTAAAATTAGCATAGAAGACTCAAATCCTAAGGAGAAGTCCCCAACACAAGGTTAGGTAAGATACTTACCTCAATCCGGCCAATTCAATACTCAATTTAGTTTTTCCTTTACCAATTCATCAACGCTTGGCACAATCTAGCCAAAAACGACTTGAATACATCAAACAATGCAAGAGAAAATAATTTTAATTAATGAAGATATGATTCTTATACAATTTGTAAAAAGTTAACTCCCAAGGCCCGCACATCGAAACCCGACAAAATTTACAAAAATCAAATACCCATTCCGATACTAGTTCACCCATAAAAAATTATCCAATTCCATACCATTTGGTCCTTCATATCATCATTTTATATTTTTGAAAGATTTTACAATTTTTCCCAAATTTTCCTTTAGATTCTCATGAATTAAATGTTAAATCTAAGGTATAATCAGAAAAAAAATAGTTGGAAATTGATTATAGGCACTTACCCAATGATTTGGTATGAAAATCTTTCCTCAAAATTTCCCACCATCGGACCTAGGGTTCAAAATATGGAAAATGAAGCTAAGTACCGAATTAGGGACCCTAATACCAGCCTCAGATGTCGTAAGTATCGCAAATGTGATCTCGCAAACGCGACATAAGTATCGCAAATGCAAAGGCTGGCCAGCTCTGATCAAGTCGCAAATGCGACTCAAGTCTCGCGAATGCTAGCTCTGAGTATCGCAATAGCGATGAAGTTGTTCGCAATTATGAACTCCCCTTCCCTGCCCAGCATTGCAAATGCGATGGAAATCCTCACAAATGCGAGGATTGCAACACCTGCACAACCGAACCTCTTCTAACACTCTGAAACGCGTACGAATCTCACCAGAGCCCTCGAAGCTCCAAACCAAACAATCCCGCGGGTATGAATACATAACACAAACTATCTTGCATGACTGAAACACCACAATAACCTCTAAAATCACGAACCAGATGCCAAAATGCATGAAAATCATTATGAACTTCAAGATATTCTAGAATTGCAGCCAAACGTCCAAACCATATCAAATCAACTTCAAACGACGCCAAATTTTGCAGGAAAGTCCCAAATGACATAACGGAGTTGTTCCAAATTTCATAAATTAATTCCAACCTTGATAACTCAAAAGTCAACTATGGGTCAAAATTTTCCATTTTCTAAACTTCAACTTTTCCAACTTTAGCCGAAATGCCTCAAATTACCCTACGAGCCTCCAAATCCAACTTCGATCGCACGCCTAAGTCAAAGTTCATCATACGAAGCTACTAGCGTCATCCAAAACTCATTCCGGGGCTGGTTACTAAAAAGTCAAATTTCGGTCAAATTCCCACCGCTTGAGTTTCCAAAACTATATTCCTTCTTCCAATTCGACTTTGATTTATCCGAAAACAGAATCCAACCATGTACGCAAGTCTATACATATAATATGAAACTGCTTGTGAACTCAAACTGCCAAACCGAACGCAATTGCTCAAAACGACCAGTCGGATCGTTACCCAAGTTGAGTAGGACCAAGAAAGAATACTTTGAGTGTAAGTTCAGTGGCGAGACTCAAGGAGGGAAAGGAAAGTGTGGATGGATTCGCAGGTCATCCCTAGGAGAGGGAGTTTTAAGTATCTTGGGTCTATTATTCAGGGGGATAGGGAGATTGATAAAGATGTCACACATTATATTGGGGCGGGATGGATGAAAAAGAAACTCGCTTATGGTATTTTGTGTGACAAAAAGATACCACTAAAACTCAAGGGCAAGTTCTACAAAGTGGTGGTCAGACCAACGATGTTGTATGGGGCTGAGCGTTGGACAATCAAGATCACTCATGTACTGAAGATAAAGGTAGCAGAGACGGATGTGTGAGAATACCAGGTTAGATAGGATCAAATATGAGGTTATTTGCGACAAGGTAGGTGTGACTCCTATTGAGGACAGGATGCGGGAAGCACGACTTATGCAATTTGGTCATGCGAGGAGGAGGAGCACAGACGGCCCTATGAGGAGGTGTGAGAGGTTGACATTGGGGTCCTACAGAGAGGTAGAGGCGGGCCAAATAAGAGGTCGGGAGAGGTGATTAGGCAAGACACGACACAACTTCAGCTGATCAACAACATGACCCTTGATAGGAAGGTATGGAGGTCGAGGATTAGGGTAGTAGAGTAGGTAGTCTAGAGTGTTCATAGCAGTAGTATGGGCACACACTCTCGCTTTCTGTCAGTAGTAGCTTTTTATAACTAACGGTTATTTTCTTTCATTGTTGATCACCTTACTATCTGGTTGTTTTCATTCTGCTTTTATATGGCCTTTTGGTACTATCTCTTCTTGTTTATATTTTTATTAATGTGGTGCTTATACTTTTTTGAGCCGAAGGTCTATTGGAAACAACATCTCTATTCTCACAAGGTAGAAGTAAGGTCTGCGTACACACTACCCTCTTCAGACCCCACGGTGTGAGATATTACTAGGTATGTTATTGTTATTGTTGTGGTTAATGCTTGAACTTTGGATCAAATAAATTATAATTAGGATGTTGCTTTTATGGCAAATTTAGCTCAATCTGTCAAAATGCTACTTAAATTAATCCATTCTTTTCACCCCTCTTTTTAAACTATTAGTATTAGTGTACGCGTTTTGTGCGTGTACCCTATCCCACTAGAAATATTTATTTAAATTTTTCTTTGAGTAATAAATAAAAATATAAATTCTTGAAGATGATGAATATTGATTGTGTATAATTGATTATATTTTGTTCAATAAAAATCCTTTTTCTAAGTAGTAAAAATCGATTAGGTAAAAAGTTATCGATGCATGACTTGTTCAAAAAAGAATGAAAGTTCTTTGCAGATCTCAAAGAATTAAGAATCACTTTTATAAAATTTATTATCGAAACTAAGGCTGTATTGTGTTCCGGTTCAGGGTGTATTTGTGCCCGGCGTTTCGGGTCTGACAGTTCCGGTTCTGGCGGTTCCGGGTCTGGCGGTTCTGGCGGTTCCGGGTCTGGCGGTTCTCATGGTGGAACCGGCCCGTGACGGTTCCAGGTACCATGCGGTTCCGGTTTTGGCGGTTCCGGTTCTGGGGGGGTCTGGCGGTTCTGGCAGGTCTGAATTTTTTTTTAATTCAGTATCTTGTATAGTAGTCATTTATAGTGTAGAATATATTTTATATGGTGTACTAAGTTTTTAGTATAGTACATATTGTGTTGTAGTAATTAGTATATATTGTATATAAGTAGTATATTTTGTATATAAGTAGTATATTTTTTAAATAAGTAGTATATATTGTATTTAAGTAGTATATATTGTATATAAGTAGTGTATATTGTGTTGTAGTTAGTAATTAGTATAAATTGTACATAAGTAGTATATATTGATAAAAGAATGTTGTCATTTTGTGTTGTATGTTATATATTGTATGTTATATAAATATTCAAGGATTGATATCGAAGTAAAGACAAAGAAATATTGAGAAAAAAGATATTCAAGGATATGATAAAGAGCATATTTATTGACCAAAATGGCATATCTTTCTTAGTCTTCCTTCCCCCAATGGAATGAGCACAACATGGTACTAATACCACCATTAAAAGGAAAAACAACTAAAAGAAGACGTGTCAATGTACAAGTTACATCATAATTTATGTTGTATTTCTAACAAATCTCATAAATCCGTCAAGGTTGGGAGGTGGTTGTGTTGGCGGTGGTGGAAATGAAGCTTGTTCATCACCACTTCCGGGTGAAGTCGCTTCCTCAGCAAGTTCTGCTATCATTTCTTCATATGCCTCATCTATTGCCGGTTGTGATTCTGCTATGCCAAAGTTCCTTCCTTCTGCGCGGATCCACTCTCTAAAAAGCACTGATTTTTCCATGCTCTCCCGCATCGATGCTCTGTGATCACCTATTTGTAGTCTTGCTTGACTGAAAGCACTCTACGATGCAACATTTGACGCTTGAATTGACAGAACATCCCGAGCCATTCTTGCAAGAATGGGAAAATGCTTTTCCCTTGACTTCCACCATTCCAAAAGGTCGAAAGAGCCGTCTGGATTCTCCTTTCTTAAGTCCCTGTGACAAGTAAACTTGAAGCTCATTTAGATGGAAAATTTCATCAAAATTATCACCTTGAGTACCCCTGAACTCCGTCCACGATTTAAGAGTTGTTAAGCCAGCATCTCTTTTAGACGATTGCGATGTAGACGAAGTAGGGGTTGGAATATTTGGCCTGGCATGCTCTAACGCCTGTTTATAAGCATTATAAACAGTTTGAGCATTAACTTTAATTGATGATTTCGCATCAGCTAGTGTAGCAATTTCGTCTTCTGAAAGATCTAAAGCTCTATAAATATTAGAATACCAAAAGTGAGGACCTCCTAATTTCATTGTTAGATTTAATATAGCAGCTACACCAAAAATAGGATGGATTGGAAAAATTATTTTTAAAACTTTAGTTTCATTTCATTTATTGCAAGTTCATAAATATTCCCACCTTCGCTAAAATCAACAAATAAATCAGCAAGTGCGGCAATATAAACTAAACAGTTAGAAATAGTCGAATAATATTGTCCAGAAAAAGCATTTGTAGCCACTGAATAGAAGTGGGTTTCTTGACTATTATGACTTTTAAAAGGCGTTTCGGTTAATAGTCAATAAACCCACTTCTATTCAGCAAAATTTAACATTATACACAATTGTTAATATCTTATAAGTAATCTTTTTGGGATAATTTAATTTTGGAGTATATTATTTGTTTGTGATAATATTTTAAGAAATTATAACTGTTAGTTAAATTTTTTGAAAGCAATATATATATATATATATATATATATATATATATATATATATATATGTATAAAATACTATTATTAACGATATATATTGCTTACTATAAAATACTTTAATATAAAAGAGTTCCATATGAATCAATTCGTATAAAAAGTTTCCAAAAACACACCACCTCTATTAATATCCCGAACCCATGTTTCCTCTTCCTCTAATATTTTTATATATCTTTTTCATTTATATTGTTTATTATTTTAGGATAATTAAGTATAAGATTTATATAAGTAATATTTTAACAATTAACGTTCTAAATATTAGTATTTTAAATATAGTTCAAATAAAGAAAGATTGAATATGCAAATATTAATTAATTTCAAAATCCTTATTATTATAGCATTAATTAAATTATTATTACTAAATATTAGGAAAAATAATTAAATAATTATTTTTCTATGTGTGAACTCTAGTTTTAAAAGTAAAAAAATGAATGATATTTTGCTAAGTTACATGATTTGTGCTTATACCATATATCAATGAATATGTATTTTAAAAATTTATGTAAATATCATTTAACTATGTGGCTGACTTATAAAATAAAACCTACAAAAAAATATAAGAATTCTAAAAATAATGAACGTTGGCCCCATTTAACTAACTCAATAATAAAAGAAATCCTGACCACATAATTCCTAGACCTTACTATGACTTATGTGGGAATATCTTATAAAAATACTTATTATATTTTTGACCTAATACAAAAAAAGAAACATAAAGTACTTCAAGATTTTTCAAACAAAACAAATTTAAAATTTGAATCTTTTGAACTAATGGGAATGAAAAGGTTAGCCTTATTATTGGGCTAATGCCCATGTTGTCCAGCCAAAAGCCCAATGGCCTAATTCCATTCACTTTTGATTTTCAATCCTATTCAAAATTAGATTCGGTTTATTCCTATTTTGAGTGAGTTTTGGCTTTAAGAGAAAGCATCACCCATGATCTATAAATAAGAAAACCTTGGAGAATTATTCTATGCTCATTGATACAAGTATTCGAAAGACTTAAGCACATAAGAGTGGTTTTTGAGAGAGCTTTCATCAAGAGAGAAAGAGAAATATTTGTTTTGTTGCAGATTTTTATTCCGATCAGCCAATATTCAAATCATATTTTCCGATTCGTTAACTGTTGGATCGGGCTGAAATTTTGACTAAGTGTTTGTAATATCTTGTCCTTAGATATGAATGGTGGAGATCGGATTTGGAGGTTCGTAGCATCTGATTTCGTGCCTCAAACAACAACTTTATTTTGTGGATTTTTCCCTTTCTTCAATTGATTAGTTGTTGCTCTTGTTGTTATTGTTGCTCCGTATTTGGCACTTGTTGTGTTGCTAATTTGGAGAACTTTATAATTCTCTTATTGTTATAGTGGAGCTTTTTGGATCTTTGTGATCCCGTGATTTTTACCTTCGATTTGAAGGGTTTTCCACGTTAAAATTTGGTGTTCTTTATCTTCTTTATTTTTGGGTTTGTCTCTTCCTCGTTATAACAGTGGTATCATAGCCTTGGTAATTTATCCGGGTTGTTACGGAATGGAGGCGGATATGATCAAGATGGTATGTTTAAATATGAGAAATTATAATATTTGGAGAAGCAAGATGAAAGATTTGTTGTTCGTGAAGAAGATGCATCTACCAGTTTTCTCAGCTCATAAACCCGAGAGCATATTCGATGAAGATTGGGATTTCGAGCACCAACAAGTATGTGGATATATACGAGAATGGGTTGAAGACAATGTTCTCAACCATATTGTGAACGAGATACATGCGAGATCATTGTGGGAAAAGCTAGAGACTCTTTATGCTTCAAAAACCGGGAACAACAAATTATTTCTACTAAAGCAACTGATAACCTTTAAATATAGGGAAGGCAGCCATATCCTTGATCACATAAATGATTTCCAGACAGCCTCTTTAATCAGCTGTCTGGAATGATGAGATACGAGGACTCTGGCCTCTTAACACTTTACCAGACAGCTGTTTGGAATAGTTTCCAAAGAGTCTGGTAAAGAAAATCTCAAGGTCCGTCCTCACAAGCAGATATCTTGGTTACTGAAGACCGGGGGAGAGATAGAATAAGAGGCTCAAGGAGTAGAGGTAAAAGTAGAAGTAAGTCAAGGTCCAAATACTATAATATTACATGCAACCTCTGTGGCAAGAAAGGACACATCACACAGTTTTGCCGCAAGTTGAATCAAGACAATAGAGAAGGAAAGAAAGCTGAAAATAATGAGAACAATGTTGTTGCTATTGTTTGAGAAGACCTTATTTTTGCTTATGATGAAAATGTCATCAATTTGGTATCCCATGAGACGAGCTGGATAGTAGACTCTGGAGCTACCTCACATGTCACACCAAGAAAAGACTTTTTCACATCTTATACTCCTGTTGATTCTGGAGTGTTTAAAATGAGCAATGCAAGTGAAGTTAAGGTATTTGGTGTTGGCCCAGTTTGTTTGAAAACTAATAATGGTTCAACATTAGTTCTTCAAGATATCAAGCATGCTTCAGACTTTCCTTTTAATTTGATCTCCGCAGGAAGATTAGACGATGAAGGCTACCATAATGCCCTCTTTAATGGCCAATGGAATCTCACTAAGGGCTCGTTAGTAGTGGCTCGAGGAGTCAAGTATGGTCATTTATATGTGACACAAAGCTCTATTCTTAATTACTCAATAAATATGGCGGAAAGTGATACTTTGTCAGAATTGTGGCATCGAAGATTGAGTCGAGTGAGAGGGGGATTACGTGTTTAGCTAAGAAAAGTTTGCTTTCTATTGTGATACAAGCAAAACTGAAAAGGTGCATACATTGTTTAGCTGGCAACAAAAAAGGGTTTCCTTTCAAAGCCATCCTCCCTCAAGAAAACTCGATTTATTGGAGCTAGTACACTCTGATTTGTGTGGTCCTCTTAAAGTAAAGTCAAAAGGTGGTGACTTTACTTTGTGACCTTCATTGACGATCATTCTCGTAAGCTCTGGGTGTATCCTTTGAAATCTAGAGATCAAGCACTTAGCGTGTTCAAGGAATTTCAAGCCTTAGCTGAGAGACAGACGGGGAAGAAATTAAAATGTATTCGCACTGACAATGGAGGTGAATATTGTGGTCCCTTTGATAACTATTGCAAGGAAAAAGGAATTCCTCATCAGGAAACTCCGCTCAAGACACCTCAGTTGAATGGTTTGACAGAGAGAATGAATAGAACTCTAGTTGAGAGAGTTAGATGCTTACTTTCAGAGGCTAAACTTCGAAATACATTTTGGACGGAAACACTTAACATTGTTGCCTATGTTATAAATTTGTCTCATGCAGTTGCCTTGGATGGTGATGTCCCAGACAGGGTTTGGTTTTCCAAAGATGTTTCTTATGATCACTTGAGAGTTTTTGGGTGTAAAGCTTGTGTCCATGTTCCTAAAGATGAGAGATCAAAATTGGATGTCAAGACTAAGTAGTGCATCTTTATCGGTTATGGTCAAGATGAGTTTGGGTATCATTTTTATGATCCAATTGATAATAAACTTATTAGAAGTCGTGACGTAATATTCTTTGAAGACCAAACTATTGAAGATATTGACAAAGCTGAGAAGATAGATTCTCAGAGTAATGAGATCTTAGTTGATATTGATCCAGTTTCAATTGCTAAGGCACCTATTCAACATGAAGGTACCCAAAACAGTGATGAAGATAGTGATCAAGATCAAAATGATCATCATGGTGTATATGTTGTGGATGCTCCAGTTGATGAAGTTGTGGTTGATCAGCAACCAATTCCTGCACATATAACTACTTTGAATCCTCCTGAAACCTCTCTTAGAAGATCTACAAGGGAGAAGCAAAAATACATGCGCTATCCTCCTGATGAGTATGTACTTTTGACTGGCATGGGAGAACCTGAGAATTATAATGAAGCCATGTAAGATACTCACAAAGATCAGTGGATCGAAGCGATGGAAGATGAGATGAAGTCACTCCATCAGAATGACACATATGAGTTAGTGAAATTGCAGAAAGGTAAGAGAGCTTTATCTAACAAATGGATATTCAGAATAAAGCAAGATAACCATACCTCTGCGCTTAGATACAAGATGAGGTTAGTTGTTAAAGGTTTTGTCCAGAAGAAGGGAGTTGACTTTGATGAAATTTTCTCCCCTGTTGTGAAGATGTCTTCTATTCGTGTGGTTCTAGGCTTAGCTGCAACTCTAGATTTAGAGGTTGAGCAGATGGATGTCAAGACTGCTTTTCTTCATTGTGAGTTAGATTGAGTGATTTATATGGATCAGTCTGAGGACTTTGTAGTTAAGCTTGTAGATAAACATGAATTTTGTAGAAAATTGGCAGGCATGAAGCCTGTCAATAGTTCCTCTATTTAAAGATACATTTGGCCCGTTGGCTGGAGGGGAAGTTTGTTGGGCTCATGCTCATGTTGTCCAGCCAAAGGCCCAACGGCTTAATCCTATTCTCTTTTGGTTTCCAATCCTATTCAAAATTGGATTCGGTTTATTCCTATTTTGAGTGGGTTTTGACTTTAAGAGAAAGCACCACTCATGATCTATAAATAGGACAACCTTGGAGAATTATTATATGCATTGATACAAGTCTTTGAAAGACTTAAGCACATAAGAGTGATTTTTGAGAGAGATTTCGTCAAGGGAGAAGAGAGAAGAAAAATATTTGTTTTACTGCAGATTTTTATTCCGATAAGCCAATATCCAAATCACGTTTTTTGATTCGTTAACCGTTGGATCGAGCTGAAATTTTGACTGAGTTTTTGTAACATATTGGACCTAGATTTGAAAGGTGGAGATCGTATATGGAGGCTCGTAGAATCTGATTTCGTTCCTCGAACATCAGCTTTATTTTGTGGATTTTTCTCCCTCTTCAATTGATTAGTTGTTGCTCTTGTTGTAATTGTTGCTCCGTGTTTGACACTTGTTGTGTTGCTAATTTGGAGAACTTTTGTAATTCTCTTATTGTTATAGTGGAGCTTTTTGGATCTTTGTGATCCCGTGATTTTTAACTTCGATTTGAAGGGTTTTCCACGTTAAAATTTGGTGTTCTTTATCTTCTTTATTTTCGGGGTTGCCTCTTCCTTATCATAACACTTATAGCTCACACTGATAAGCGATAACACAGAATCTAAAAAATGACTAATCTTAATATTTTATAATAAATAATAAATAATTAAATAATTAAATATATTAATGATATATGAATTTATCATTTGTTAAATAAATGAAAAAAGAATAATGACATTTCATTTGAAATAGAGTTTTGTCTAAATATGTATATTAAATATCATATAAACCATTATGAACGAATTATATATTTTGCGATAAAAATTTATGCGTAGAGACTCTTTTTCACTTGTCTTCTTGAGAAGTAGAGCCAACGTTTTGCCTTAAAATATTTCCAGTTTTAGTACGACTAATTATACTTATGTTATTTTCAACCGGTCGTGTTGGCGTCCAATCATAACGCTAGGCAAGCCTGACCAACAATCGCTCTCAATTCGACAATAAATCTCAAGAGCGATGATTTAAGGAAAAATATAATAGTTTTAGAATAATAGTCCAATATTAATACTAAAATAATACGAGAGATACGAATAACTGATAAAAACACTCCCATTATTTGGGGTCACGATTCTAGAGCCTCTAAAACAAACTGGATAACAATGTCTGAATGAAAATACACAAGTCTGGAAGTGTATATATAAATAAAACTGAAATAGGAAGAGTGGCCAGGTCTTGCGAACGTCAAGCAGCTACCTCAACAACTTTGGTAAGCTCTGCAGACAACGACTTCTCAGCTAAGCCTCTGGTGCACCTGAATCTGCACACAAAGTGCAAGGAGTAGGGGTGAGTACTACCAACTCAGTGAGTAATAAGCATATAAAATATCTGAAGATAAGAAATTCACGAAATGCCACAAAGTAAAGCTAAAACTAACAGTCCGACACCTTAACTACGAACCAATAACAAAAAAATATCAAGTATATCAGTCAAGTATAATGCAGGAATGCAATACAATGCACATGACCCGCTGCGGCGTACAACCCGATCCTTTTAGCGTCGACGGCGCTCACTGGGAGTGTGTACAGATTTCGGAGGGGATCCTACAGCCCAAGAGCAATATCATCATATCAGTGATGCGGCGTGCAGCCCGATCCACACTCAATCCACAGTATGCATAGCAGGCACATAACAAATTCAATTAATTTCATAGTTTTCAATTATTAAGAAGAAGTGCGTATTCTGATTGAATCTCATGGAAGTTTTGACCTCTCCCAAGCCTTGTGCTGTGGGAGAGGCTTCTAAAATCCAGTCACAAAATCAATCTGGCAATGGACCGAAACAGTCATACATGTCGATGCTTGCTGGATAGCAAACTGTCGAGATCAAGCCAAGTTTGGAGCTTTGTCCAATCCATTTCGATCATGGTCTGCCAACTGTGGAGTTCACAGTGGATGAAGTTAATTCTTTCACAAAGGAGGAAGGCCTTCAACAAGCTGTGATCATCAAATTCTCATATGGAAGCCAGAACTTCAAGAGTTGAAGAAGATTCTGCCGATCCAACTTGGTGTCAAAGGAAGTTGTAACGTCGGACAACTAGAATATCATCACATTCTTGTAAGATTTGATTTGTTTGAAGATTATGCTCAGGTGGTGTCAAGAACAAATGGCTATGTAAGGGCTAAAGGAGAAGATTTCTTCTTTAGGATATTCCCGTGGACAATGGGATTTAATCCGCGAGAGGAAACGTCAAAAGCTGTGGTATGGATCTCTTTTCCCGATCTGACCGCAAATCTGTTTGCCAAAAAATCTATACTGTCCATCGCGTCGGCATTAGGAAAGCCTATTGCAGTAGATAAAGCTACTAAAGATCGAACGCGACCAAGTACGGCTAGAGTTAAAGTATTGATCAACCTGCTCGACAAGCATCCAGCAAAAATAAAGATTAAGATAGTAGACTCCAAAAATGGAAAGGTATCACATTTCGATCAGAGGATAGTGCTTGAGAATGTTCCTGCATACTGCACGCATTGTTACCATCAAGGTCATAATGTTAAATCGTGTCGATGGATTTCAAAAAATGGAACAACAGTTCATACTATTGTTTCAGATGATAGGTGCAGTTTGTCTAAATTGGAAGGTGATGCAAGGGACTTTTTGAATGCTAACAATGCAGATCGTCGATCTGATATCCATGATGTCGAACAGTCGAAGGCTTCTGGCTCTGCTGTCCAAAATGGTCCAGTTATTCCAATCCCAAATGGTGATGGGATGCAAGAGAATGAAAGGCAAAATTTAGAAACATTACATACTCCTCTGATTGGAGTAACTGAAAACCAATCTGGAAATTCAACTGTCAAACCTTCAGTTACTACTGTAGTAGCTGACACAGAAAATAGTTCTGAACAGAATTTGATAGAGATTTGCAAGCAAGGCAAAAATATCGAGCAGATGCTATTTGTTAACACTGATAAAAGACACAACAATTCTTTGGCCGATAAGGCAAACGATGTTTGTACACAGGATAATACCAGCGAGCAACATTTAATGATCAAAGTCGACAGCAATTGCAAGAGTACTAACGTAGGAGAATCAGTGGCTTTCAATGTAGTTACTACTCCAAAAGATACTTCATCTGAGCCAGTTTCTGCTACCAAGGAAGGCCTCAAGCTTGATGAGAGTGAAGATGAGAAGAAATCTTCTGCACATACTGAGCATTTGTTTGCTCCTGAAGGCCAACTTAGCAGATGCAACAAGCAGATAGTAGGAGGTCAAACAACTGATTCTGATCCTGCACAAACCATTAATAGTCCAAAAGGGGAGCCAGCACAATGTAAAAATGACAATGCAAAAGAAAATCAACTGAAGCAGATTGACCACCATTTCAGCACACTGGTCTAACCACTGGATGCATCATTACATCTGGAAAATCATTTGCAAGTTTCAGCTGATCGAGCTAAATCTGTGAACACTAATGTTGAGGCTGAAAAACAGTTAACAAGCATTACAAAAGAAGAGGCTGCTCAGAATCGTCAACATACCTCTACAGTTCCAGCAGTTTCACTGTCTGTTGAACTGTTAAATCAAAGTGAATTGCAATCACATAATGAAGAGGTATCTCAACAAACTCTTCAAGTCGGCCAACATACAACAAATACATGCCCATCCATATCCAAAACAAATCCAAATTCACAACTCCGTAACAGAATGCATACCAATGAAAATTCCTCAGATAAACTTTCAAATGCAGGCAAGGTTGCTGTTTTCTCTAATCTGCCCAGTAATTTGTCTGGACAAAAGCTGACAATGATCAAATGTTATGGAGATCCATTATCGTCATCTGCAATTAACAAACAAAGTCCTATGATGGACATGGTCGTAAATTCTAATTTGTGGAAAGACCAACGAGAGTATGACGATGAAGAGAGCCGGGGAGAAGGTTTTGCTGCTTTTTCCTCTTCAAAGGAGGTATGCAAATGGGAGTCTCACAAAACCACAACACATGCTACACAAAACTCCAACACTGCCAAAAGGACAAAACAGGATGAACCATCCAAAATTTCATGGCAATGTTCAATAGATCGAGCTAAATCACAGTTTGAGAAGCATGAAGCAATAAATAAAGGTATCCACAGAACAACAAATCATATAGGTACAGTGGCTGCTGCTGATACTCGACAACATTCAAGTGATACTCGACAACATTCAAGTGATACTCGACAACATTCAAGTGAAGATGGACATTGGACGAAGTCAAACAAAGCAGTAACTATTGCCATTACATCACAGAATACAGACATATTTGCAGCATATAATGCACAAACAAGCCAATCGTGGAATCGATTTGCAGCGCCTCGTCAAAACAAGTCTGATTTATCAATTATGTACAGAATCAAAAAACGAGGAAGCTCCCAACGAGAGCTGCAAAACAAAAACAGGTCGCTCGACTCCCTGGTTCATAATCCAGTCGAGCAAAAATTATACCATGAATTCTGAAGTCTTTTTAACAAAAATTGTGATCGAAGGCAGTAAATTACAATCTGGAGAAAGAAGAGAGATGCTTGGCTTCTTCAATTTTCTAGATTCTCATCACAATAGTTTCCAACCTCTCATGTCATCTTGCTATTCACATCATAGATTTTTGGTACAACACTCTGTGATGATCATAGTTTTTGGTCCTTGCACGGCATGTTTGTAATGAGGTTTTAGATGCCTCAATAGGAGGAATACGTTAAGGTTAGACCGGTGGTGTTAGGATAACAACTCCGGCGAGATTGACTCCCTTATCTGTATTTTGCCTATTTGCTGTTGTAATTTTCTTTTCTACTATTAATAAAAAATCTAGCCCTAGGCTCTGCCTAGTGGATTGCCTAAAAAAAAGACTTAGCATTTCATAACATTGATTAAACACATAACTGAGATCAATGATTATACAAATCATGCTATCACAATGATATTCATCCTCTGAGGATGCTACAGATCGGCACAAGGCCCCAAACATGGCAATAGGCCCAGATATATTCAATACAAGGTGCGTATCAGTCGCCAATATAGTAAAATTCTTGTTTGGGATGGACCAAGTCACAATCTCCAGTCATAACCAACCCCGAACCTGCCATGGGATGCGAGTCACGTCCTAATATAGCATCACAATATGATAAACCGGGGTTTCAAACCCTCATGCCATCATCTATACAAACTATTCACCTCTAACCGACAGTAGATTGGTCCACAATGCCTTTTCCTCTTGAATCTTCCTCTACGCGTGTCGAATCTAGTCAAAATCACAACGAATACATAAATAGGGTCTAAAGAAACATAACCTAATAAAAAATACTCGAAAAGTACTAAAATTCACGAAGTGGGAAAAACCCGAGCCCGGTCTCACTTCTCAAAAAATTCCGAAAATTACATCAACGGATTCCCCATCTCACCACGAGTCCGTACATATAAAGTTTACCAAAAACGGAGTTCAAATGACCTTTTAAATCCCCAAAATTCGTTTTCAAAAATCAAGCCCGTGTTCTTCACAATTTTAACCCAATTTCTTGAATTTGAGTGTTGATTCTTCAATAAAATGGTGTTTCTAAGTTAAGAGACTCACCTCCAATCAATACTCGTCGAAAATCCTTTTCAAGTCGGTCAAAAAGCTCTCTTGGCGGATTAAAAATGGTGGAAAAAGTGTTGGGTTCGCGACTGAAATGCCCTTAAAATCATTATGTCCAGCTGAACACCCCTTCATCGCGAACGTGATGCCATCTCGCGTCCGCGATGGCAAAAAAATGAACTGGGCCAATTTCCTTCATCGCGAATGCGATGGCCAACTCAAGACCCCCCAGCATTCCCTCTTCGCGAACGCGCGGAGCCAGGCACGAACGCAGAGGCAAACGGGCCCCAACACGCGAACGCGGCCTCCCTTCGCGAATGCGAAGGCCAAAATTCTTGGCTTTCCAATTCCTTCTACGCGTTCGCGACATACCCCTGCTAACGCGAAGCACAAAGTTCTCCAACACCAACAACAGAAAACCAGCAATCCTCTAAGTCAAAAAATAGCCCGATTGACTATCCGAAATCACCCCGAGCCCCTCGGGACCTCAACCAAAAGCATAGATATGATCTAATACCTCATTCAAACTTGCTTGAGACGTCAAATCACTATCGTAAATATCAAAATTATCGAATTACCACGTATTCAAACCTAAGTTAAGCTAAAACTTCTGAAACTTGCATTTGATCTAAAACCCGACCTAAACACCTCCGAATGATCTGAAACTTTGCACGCATATAAAAATCACCTAGCGGGGCTACTGTAACCGTCGGAATACCATTTCAACCCCCGGATAAAAAGCTCACCGATAAACGGAATTCGCCAAAATTCAACTTAGCCAATTCAAGACTAATTCTACACCGGACCTCCAAATTTAATTCCGATTGCTCTCCTAAGTAGAAAATCACACCCGAAACTAGTCGAATCATCGGAAATCCATTGTGAGCCATCTAACCCATAAGTCAACATTTGTTGTCTTTTCGAAACTAACATTCTCATAAAGAGACTAATTGTCTCATTTCTAACCGAACTCTATCCGAATTACTTCAAATTCTTCAAACATATATAATGAAATATATAGAAGCATAAACGGGAAAAATGAGGTGGTAACTCACGTTACGACGGGTCGGATCGTTACAGTTATATACTTCAATTAGGAAAAGAATTGTAAGGTAAATTATAAACGATTTTAAAGCCCTCAAAATTAGGACCCGTAAATATTTCAACAAAGAAAATATTTGATAATTTTTCATTGATTTAAAAGTCTTAATTATTAGGAAAATAATTTAAATTACAATTTTGTCCAATTTGAAATCTTTTTTTAAAATGGTAAAGAAGACGGATAACATTTCGCTAAGGGCTTTCTTGCTCTTAATATGGCCTTTTTACATGCTTGATACCTTTTTAAAAACTATTCTCATAAAGTTTAATAGGCTTTGTTTATTTCAAAAACAACACATTTTTTTTTACCTCTTTTGCAGTTTCACATTGATGCACCATTAAGTAAGTATCCATCTACATTAATACACTTTTTACTACATCTCATAAATCCCCTCTCCCATATTTTTTTTCTCTTCCATAAATAACACTTACCCAAATATATCAAAGATTCTGAAAGAATAAGATCTCAAAAATAATTTCCTCTGCAAAATGAGAATTTTAATATTTTATTCTTTTTTGATTTCAAACTTTTTTCGGTATAATTTTATTTTAACTGATAATATACATTTAATGTATTTAAAGTATATTATATTGTGATAATTAATAATATAAATATTCCATCAATATATATATATATATATATATATATATATATATATATATATATATATATATATTATGTATTTATACCACATATATACTTATATATACATCATAATACATTATTATATTGATATTACTCAAATTATATCGCTAGCATATACCTTACATAAAATTTAATTTAAAATATTCACATGCTACTAATATGTATATAGAAGGAAAAAATAATATGTCACATATACTATTTATATACGGATAATTTGTACAAATAAACATGTTATATTAGTGCAAAATATAAATGGCATATTAAAAGTATCTATTTAAATATAAATAAGTGTATACATAATGTAAGCATATATACATGATTTTTCCTAAAAAAAATACATGATTTATAATATACCACAAATATACATTATATATTTTTTTCCACGAAATATATGTATTTTATTTCATTGGAGTATACATATATATAATTTTGCTAGCATTAAGTTGAATAAAAAGGTTCATGTATAAAAAGAAATTTTTTATTATGGAATGGATCGATGATATATATTTAAATATAAAGACGTATATAAACAACATATGCATATATACATGAATTTTCCTTAAAAAAAATACATGATTTATAATGTATATATACCATAAACATACATTATAATTTTTTTATAAAATATATGTATTTTATTTCATCAGAATATAAAGATGTATAATTTTACTATATTAAATAATAGAAAAAGGTCCATGTATGAAAAGCAACTCTGTCATGGAATGGATTGGTTCTACCGAAAACATAAAACATGTTATGGAATGAAGAGAAAAAATAGGGAAAGATATTAAATACTAGGGTTGCCATTTTAAAAAACTTTATTCTTGCTAATTTGAATGGAATTAAATATGCTACATGTATAAATATTTTACTGTCATATTTATTAATCATTAATTAATGCTAATCTTTTGTATTAAATTTTTAATAGCGTGCTATTAATGAAAGTAGCCCCTTTAATATAGTTAGGGGTGTTCAAAACCGATCCGAAACCAAAAACCGAACCGAACCGAAGCTTAATGGCTTAGTAACGGCTTAACGGCTTAACGGACGGCGAACGGATTGAATTTTTTCTATTAACGGCTTAGCGGTTTGGGGGCGGATTATTCAATTTTCTTAACGGGTAATCCGTTAAGCCATTAAGAATATAAATATATATAATTTATTTTTGCTTACATAATTATATATATGAAATATAAAAATAAAAAACCTTAAAATGAATAAGTATAAGTGTATAAAACTATAATACAAATAAATTAGAAAAATAAAACCCCCACCGTCACTTCTGTACTCTATAGTCTATACAGATAGCAAATAAAAGTTATTTGGTGTGCTGCGTCCTAGTTGGTGACCTCTTAAGAAGTTCATCAATATACTGATCAACAAATTGTCAAAGCTATGAGCTTGATATTTCAGTATAGTGTGCGGACAGAATACATTTGAGCCCTTAGGTATTAAACCGATAAACCGCCCATTAACCTCCCGATAAGAGCTAACCCGATACCAATCCGCCCGATATCTTATCGGGTGGCTAACACATGAATACATTTAAAAACCGATAACCAATAAGCCTAACCGTTAAAGTAAAAAGCCGCCCAATCCGCCCAATGAACACCCCTAAATATAGTATAGATTATCTAACTATTCATAACATACACGTGTGGATGGATATAATGCATACTTCTTCAAGAAAGGGTGGTCAATAGTGAAAGCAGAAGTAGTGGAAGCTAAAAAGGAATTCTTCCAAACTGAAAAATTGTATAAGGCAATAAATTGTACACCCATTACTCTAATCCCAAAGACTAACTATCCAACTTCAGTTGAAGAGTATAGACCTATTGCCTGTTGTACTATCCTATACAAATTGATTGCTAAAATATTAGCCTCCAGATTATAAGGTGTGGTACCAGACATCATTTGTGAGGCCCAGACATAATTTATCCCAGACAGGAAAATAGCTAACAATGTCATTCTTGCTATCGAGTTTATCAAATCTTACACAAGGAAGAATGTATCACCCACATTCATGATTAAAATTGATCTGCAAAAAACGTATGACTCTGTAGAATGACCATTTTTAGGTAGGTTCTTGCAGACCTTGAAATTCCAGATCAATTTATTACATGATAATGAAATGTGTCCAAACAATAAACTATACTGTGATGATCAATGATAAGCCAAGTGAACCTTTCAATGCAGCAAAAGGTCTTCGACAAGGAGATTCAATGTCTCCTTTTCTGTTTGCAATTGATATGGAGTATCTAAGCAGAAAGCTTTATGAGGTGAAAGAAAACAGATCATTTCAGTTTCATCCAAGGTGGCAAAATTAGGAATTACATACCTTAATTTTGCGGATGATCAAATTCTATTTGGCAAAGGAAACTTAACTTCTATTATTGCTCTTGTCACGATCCAAAATCTACTAAGGGTTGTGGTGTCCGGATACCGCTGTCAGGCAAGCCAACCAAAAATACTTAATTAAACTCTATCATTTTAACACTTTTGAAAACTAAGATTTTCCTTCCATATTTTTTTTATAAACAAAAAAGGATAACTGCCCCAATTCAAATTAAATAATAAATAACTAATACCAAATATTTCAAAAACATCCCAGAATTCGGTGTCACAAGTGCATGAGCAATTTCTAGGAAATAAGACAATAAAATGATTGTCCGAAATACAATATTGGACAGGAAGTAAATACAGGGAATTAAAAGACACTCTGCTGGCTGCGAGACGCCTCGAGAAGTACAATTCGCCAAATTCTCCGTATTCAACCATGCTATAACGCTCAGTAGGCCACAAGAGATTTATATGCCTGTGAAACAAAAATGCACAGAAGTGTAGTACGAAAACGTGTACCTCATGAGTATCCTGCCTAATCTCGAAGAAGTAGAGACGAGATGGTCGACTTTGACACTTACTAATGATCCAATAAGGATATATAATGAAAGTGTGAGGAAATCGGGCATTTACGTAGCAATTTTATCTTACAAGGCGGGTAAACAGGTAAACACCTTTTACAAGTAATAAATGAATTTCATGATTTACTTTTCTTTTATCTTTAGCAATTTATATCAGGTCCAAAAAGTCAATGTCAATATCAAATATTTCAAATAAGCAATATAAGCATGCACAAATCATGCCGAGGCGAAGGTCTGCTCTAACAGAAATGTTAAATTGTGCACTGCCGAGGGACGAACGTCCCGAACGAATAGATGCATCTGTTTCCCTGCTCGCGAATCATCCTACGACGCGGTAAACATAAATTAAACAAATGCCCTGCTCGCGAATCATCCATGCGACGTAGGTATACACAAGAATACATGCTCAAACAGTCATTAAGAATTATCGGGGAACATTTATCCACATAAAAACTAATTCTCTTTTAACAGTTTAGGAAAATAACGTCTAATCCCTTTAGAATCATATACCAATTCGAGAAATTCAAAGGGGTCAATAAGTTTACAATTAATTCAAGTATAGCATGCTTTTGGGTCCTAAACTACCAGGACAATAGCATAATAGTAGCTACGCATGGACTCTCGTTACCTCGTGCGTATGTAGCATCCACAAATAAGAGAACATAACCAATTAACTCACATATGAGGATAATTCCTTCTTACAATGTTAGAAACGAGACCCACCTCGCTCCGAAGGTCCATAACCGGCATTCTACATTCTTCCGAACCAACGCACAATGCTCCAAAACTTGTCATTGATGATGAAAATCCTCTCTAGAAATCCTCCAAGAACCGCCCAAAGCCAAGAAAATATGATGAGAAATGGCCAAAACCTGACTTTAAAACAACCATTCTGCCTCCAGCACTTCCGCACCTGTGGTCCTATGACCGCTTCTACGATTCCGTAGGTGCGGGCCTCTCTACCGCATCTGCGGTTTCCTCAAGGCCATCCAATTTCGCTTCTGTGCTTCCTTTTCCGCAAGTGCTGTCCCGCTTCTGCGGAACCTTGACCGCATCTGCGGTCCATGAGCTCTAACCATTTTTCGCACCTGCGCTTTCCTAGCTGCTTCTGCGGCTCCGCACCTGCGGGCGTTTTTCCGCAGGTGTGGCTATGACAACAACCAGACCCTTCAGCCATCTCAAAATTTCCAAGTTTCGATTCGTTAACCACCCGGAATCCACCAGAGGCTCCCGGGACCCAAACCAATCATACCAAACAGTCCCATAACATATTACAGACTTGCTCGAGGCCTCAAATCACATAAAATAATGCTAAAATCATGAATCAACCTCAAGTTCTAGCTTTATGAACTTTAGAACTTCAAGCTTCTACTTTCGATGCCGAAACCTATCAAAACACATCTGATTGACCTCAATTTTTGCACACAAGTCATATTTTGAATTACAAACCTACCATAACTTCCAAAATCGGATTCCGACCCCCGATAAAAAGTCCACTTCTCATCAATTTTCTCAAAACCTTCAAATCTCTATCTTTAGACAAACGACTTCAAAATGATCTACGGACCTCTAAATTCACTTCCGATCGCACTCCCAACTCCAGAATCACCATATGGAGCTTCTCCCAGTCTCAGAATCCCAAATGGACATCGATAACGCTGAAGTGCATTTCAAGCCAAATCTATAAAATTTCTCCCAAAATGCTAACTTCCACAATAGGTGCCAAAACGCTCCTGGGTAATCCAAAACCCGATACGGGCATACGCCCAAGTCCGAAATCATCATACGAACTTGTTGGAACCTTAAAATCCCGATTCCCAGGTTGTTTACTCAAAAATCTCATCTTAGTCAATTCTTTCAACTTTAAACTTCCGAAATAAGAATTCTCTTTCCAAATTAACTGTGACTTCTCGAAATCTAATTCCGGCCACACACATAAGTCATAACACCTGAAATGAAGCTGCTTATGGCCTCCGGCTGCTGAACGACGCGCTAGAGTTTAAAATGACCGGTCGGATCGTTACAGCTCTACATAAGTATTTTAGCAAATTTCTGAAGCCTCAGGATTGAAGGCTAATCTTGGAATAAGTTATGTGTATTTTGGTGGAGTTAAGAAAGAGACTCAAGACAATATACTGAGTCACTTAGGTTTGTGCATGGAACCTTACCTTTCAAATATCTGGAGGTGCATTTATCAACAAAGAAGCTCACATTACTACAATGGCAACCACTTATTTAGAAGAAAACAACTAGAATAATTTCTTGGACTGCAAAAAAGTTGTCGTATGCAGGAAGAACTCGGGTGGTCAAATCTGTGCTATTTGGAATTCAGGCCTACTAGGCTCAATTGTTCCTAATACCTGCAAAGGTCTTGAAAAATATAGATACTTATTGCAGAAATATTATATAGTATGAGAGTAACATAATCACCAGGAAAGCTCTAGTGGCATGGGTAGAGTGTGCACTCCTAAGTCGATGGGAGGACTAACCTTATCAACATAAAACTGTGGAATCAAGTTGCTCAAATCAAAACATGATGCAACATAACTCATAAACATGATAAAATGTGAATTCGATGGATTCATGCTTACTACGTCAAAGGCAAACATCTGTGGGACATGAAAATTCCTTCATAAGCAAGTTGGATCATTAGGTAAATACTGGAAGCCAAGGAGCACATGGGATTGATACCTCCTGTCACAACTACTCGGAGCATGATCAATTCAATCTACAAACAACTCCTCCCTATAACGATGCCAGTGGAAGTGCCTTATGTCTGGGAATGATTCCAGGCCTAAAGCAATATTTACAATGCAGCTGCAATTACAAGGGAGACTATATACAACAGATCGATTGGTGACTTGGGGATTAACAGTTGATCCTACTTGTATACTATGTCAGAATCAAGTGGAAACAAAGGATCATCTTTTTGATGAATGTGACTTTACTAAGTATATATGGAGCAAAGTGTAGCAATGGCTGCAAAGAAAGGGGATAGTAGTGCAGATTTGGAACCAACATACAGAATGGGCAATCCACGATGCCAAAGGGAAATCGCAACAAGCTCAAATCTTCATAATGGTGTACCCTGAATGTATCTATGCTATATAGATGGAAAGGAACCATAGAATTTTTGAAAAGAAGTACCGCAGCTGGAAAATAACGCGCGAAGTTGCTTATATTTGTCATGCAAGAGCAATACCAAGAGTTAAGGCCTTGATACAAAGTTTTATATTTTAAAATCCAGTTATGTGTACTGGCGTGTCTAAATCAGAGTTTACTGATATGTAGTATTAAGATAGCTAGTTGTGTTTGCTTAGATATGGCTTTGTACAGTTTCAAAAGTAATTAATATAAAAATGTAGTTACAAATAAAAACATACACGTGCATCTTGTTTCAATGAGTAATTTTCTTTAAATTACATAACTTTAGTATATTAATAATATATTTGAGATATGAAGTAAGAGTTTAAGCATGAAATAGATGAGTAAAATAATTGAGCACAATAAATTTTTTAATTAAAAAGTTTATTCTTATCTACAACAACTAAAAACTAAAAAAATTATTTACATGAAAGAGGATAAATGCTTTTAAAGGATACATTCAATGCGTGTAAGGTAAAACAATAGCTATTTAAAATAAAAATATGCCAAAGGAAAGAAAGAAGTGGAAGGGCTCTCGGCGCACGTTACAATGGAACAGTGCGCCTAAAAAGCGCACGTTAGCACGACGCTTCCTCCATTGAAATGGCGCATCGCCGGCGACAACCCCCTCCTTCTCCACCTCAGATCGTCACTCCAGCTCCAGGAGTAACGAAGGAGCTTGAACCTTTGACGTTTGGAAACTTTTTGCCAGAGAAATTCCAATCCAAATTACCTTTGCATGCAGAGAAAATTGCGAGTTCTGAGACTCAATTGAAGGTGATTCATGCAGATCGAGATAGTCAAGCTGTGAGGAAGCTTCAATTTTCAGACATTGCAGTTGCTGAGCAACCACCTCCTACTATGGCCGAGATTGTTAGAGGTAAACATAATATGGGGAAGGTTTTAACATTTGTTCCTCCTACTGATAAGGATGGAAAGAAGATTGTTAAAATCAATATGGATGAATTGAAACCACAAACTGAGTATTGGAGTAATTCTCTCATTGGTTATATCATTGGTGATAATCCTAATGAGAAAGCCATGGAGAATTTTGTGTTGCATGTGTGGAATTTTGTGACTAAGCCGCAAATTCTAATGCATAGAGATGGCTATTGTGTGTTTAGGTTTAAATCTGCTGAGGATATGAACCAAGTGCTTCAATTTGGTCCTTATTCATATAGGAACAAGCCGATGATTCTGAAACCTTGGGATGTTGATTTTTCTATGCAAAATGGCATCCTCAGCACAATTCCTATTTGGGTGAGATTTCCTGGATTACCTTTGGGATATTGGTCCCCTGAAATACTCAGTAAATTAGCTAGTACTATTGGTAAACCTCTGTATACTGATAAAGTTACAGCTCATTTTGAGAAGATATCATTTGCAAGGGTACTGGTGGAAGTTGATGCAGCATTTTCTTTACCTGAGGAAATTGAAATTGAGACTCCATTTGGTTTGAAAATCCAAGACATTGAGTATGATTGGAAACCAGAATTTTGTAACCATTGCTTGAAGTTTGGGCATAATGCAATGGACTGTTGGTATAACAGTCATACTGATGGAAAACAAGAGCAGGAAGTTCAAGCAAATCTGGCTAGAAATAAGGTGAGGAACATGTTAGAAACTACGCTTTACGCTAGAGGGGGGGTGAATAGCGTATTAATAGAATTTAGCGTTTTCTTGCGGAATTTAAACTTTGCAGGAAATAAAATAAATGCAGAAAAATAAACTTACACAAAGATGTATACTGGTTGGCCACCAACGTGGTTAGTCCAGTCCCCGAGAGACTCTCTTGAGATTTTTCGCTATCTTGTTAAGCTTAAGGGTGCTCAACAAACCGTTACACACTTGAGGACACAAGCCTCAAACAGTTGCTCGGAGATCGCAATCTCAAAGACTTCACCCAAGGAAACGCAAGTTCCTTGAAACAAGAGAATCGCAATTCTCTTACAAGTATATCAAATACTTGGACACTCACTTAACTAAAGTACTCCTTATTGAGTAGATATGAGTAAAAGAATATGTTCAAGATCACAACAACTTTAAGCAATAATATGGCTCTCAAAAGCTTTATGAAATGAGTAGAAAATGAAGAACAATTGAATGAAAGCTTATAGCAATGTAATGATCAGTTTGTGTATGTTGTTGTTATTAAAACACTGAAATGAAGCTGTATTTATAGTTGAAAAAGTTGGTTCAACCGTTGTCTAATTGCCAATTAAGAGTTGCTGAAATTACTCAGTGATAATCGATTATTAAGACCAAACAATCGATTATCTGCCAGTCAGTTTAAAAATCAATCCCGGATTTAACGCTTCACAATCGATTATACATAATCTATAATCGATTACTGGCAATATTCAAAATCAGATAATCGATTACACTAAGTTTATAATCGATTACTTTAGCAACGTTCTAAAAACCATTTCCGGATTTTAAGCAAAACATCGATTATATAAAATCAATAATCGATTACTTCAGCAACGTTCTAAAAATCATTTCCAGATTTTAAGCAGAACATCGAATATATAAAATCAATAATCGATTACTTCAGCAACGTTCTAAAAATCATTTCCAGATTTTAAGCAGAACATCGATTATCTAGAATCAATAATCGATTACCTTATGGTATTTGAAAATCATTTGACAACGGCCAGCTTCAACAATCGATTGTCCTTTGCAACAATCGATTACTTGTTATTTTCTGAAAATCATAAAACTTACTGTCTCAGTGATAATCGATTATATAAAGACATAATCGATTACTTAATTAAATTTAAAATCACTGGAAGACATCAACTCAACACAATCGATCACCATTAGTTCATAATCGATTATTTTGAGTATTGAAAAACTTTACCTCAACAACAATCTATTGTCATTTGTTCACAATCGATTATCATGCAGATTTGGAAAAACCTGATGTTCACTGTCTTACTCACAATCGATTACCATTAATTCATAATCGATTGTCATGCAGTCTTGGCTCAGAAACAATCGATTATCATAAGTACATAATCGATTATTTTAGCCCGGATTTTTGAGGCATGTTTAGAAAACATTTTGTCTAATGTAAATATGCATGATTTAAAATCTTTTTGACACAGAATTAAATATGCATGATTTTGGAAAATAGTTTTATGAGAGAGGCCATACTATGAGTCAAGTTATAGGATCGAGATTACAATTTAGAACAACTCAATAACAATTAAAAGCTATATCTTGAACTTCAATCTTATTCGCAACCATTGTGCGCTTGTACTTGAATTCCGTCATATATCAATTTTTGCTTCGTTTGTCATTCATCAAAACCTACAAAAGAGTACACGTTTAGTATATTGCATTGAGAACGTGTTTCTAACAATTTCCCCCTTTTTGATAATGGCAAACATAAAGCGGGATATGCAATTTAGGCAAAAGATATTGACAATTCAAGACAAGTAACAATTATGCAATTTTGTTCTTGTTCCCCCTCAATTTAAGAGTTCCCCCTCAATTTTAGCTTATAAGCAATCAATGAATTAAGAGGTGGTGCATACCCGATATCCCGTTTTCTTCCCCCTTTTGCCATTAGCAAAAAAATAGTAAGGAAAGATGCAAAAAGATGAAATAAACAAGGTTTATTTATTGAAAAAAATTAGAGGGTAGTCGATTATTGATACGGGATAATCGATTTATATAGGGACATTGCTGCAGATTCGCGGTTTGCTTAAGAATTGCTCTTAGCTCTAGGGTGATACCTGCAAAAAGAAGTTAGACGCCTCCGACGCTCAAGTTAGAAATCATGTAGGAAAGAAAATGCAATGCATGACTTAGATCAAAGTGGAGTCAAGGATCCCGAGTTCACTGCAAATTCGGAAGAAGGACTCTTTCTCTAAAGGCTTGGTAAAGATGTCTGCCAATTGGCTTTTGGTTTCAACAAATTCAATTTCGACATCGCCTTTGAGTACATGATCTCTAATAAAATGATGTCTAATTTCGATGTGTTTTGTTCGCGAATGAAGAACGGGGTTCTTCGTCAAGCATATGGCGCTAGTGTTATCACATCTAAGAGGAATGTGATCAAGACTTAGGCCATAGTCCAAGAGTTGTTGTTTCATCCATAGGATTTGAGCACAGCAACTCCCCGCGGCTACATATTCAGCCTCGGTGGTAGACAACGCAACACTTACTTGTTTCTTACTAAACCAAGAGACAAGAGAGCTACCGAGCAAATGGCAAGTGCCACTTGTGCTCTTGCGGTCCAATTTGCATCCAGCAAAATCGGAATCGGAATATCCAATAAGTTGGCATGAAGAGCCTTTGGGGTACCATAGACCCACATTTGTAGTACCAATGAGATACCTTAATATCCGTTTCACCGCAGTAAGGTGAGACTCCTTCGGACATGACTGATAGCGAGCACATAAACACACGCTAAACATGATGTCCGGACGACTAGCGGTAAGATAAAGAAGAGAGCCAATCATACCTCGATACTTTTTAGTGTCAACTTCCTTACCTTTTTCATCTTTGTCTAGATGATCGGATGTGCTCATGGGAGTAGCCATTTCTTTTGCATTGTTCATCTCAAAGCGTTTTAGTAGTTCTTTGCAATATTTGGCTTGGCATATGAATGTACCTTCTTTCATTTGTTTCACTTGTAACCCCAAAAAGAATGTTAACTCGCCCATCATAGACATTTCAAATTCGCTAGTCATTAGATCGGAAAATTCCTTGCATAAAACATTGTTAGTAGCACCAAATATAATATCGTCTACATATATTTGAACTAATAAAATATCATTGTTTTTATGCTTGACAAAGAGGGTTGTGTCAACTTTTCCCCTAATGAAATCATTTTCCAAAAGAAATTTACTCAACCTTTCATACCAAGCTCGAGGAGCTTGTTTTAAACCATAAAGAGCCTATTTGAGTTTGAAAACATGATCGGGATATTTAAAATCTTCAAAGCCGGGGGGTTGTTTGACATAAACTTCTTCTTCAATAAAACCATTTAGAAAAGCACTTTTCACATCCATTTGGTATAGAATAAAATTCATTGAAGAGGCGAAAGCAAGTAATAGACGAATAGCTTCTAATCTAGCTACGGGAGCATAGGTTTCCTCATAATCAATACCTTCTTCTTGACTATAGCCTTTTGCCACAAGCCTAGCTTTGTTTCTAGTGATTATACCATTTTCATCTAGTTTATTGCGAAAAACCCATTTCGTACCAATTATAGAATGACCTTCGGGTCTTGGCACCAAATCCCAAACGTTATTGCGTTCGAATTGGTTAAGCTCCTCTTGCATTGCCAAGGTCCAAAATTCATCCCCAATTGCTTCGGAGATGGTTTTAGGTTCAATTTGAGAAACAAAAGCAGTAAGTTCTAAAGTGTTCTTGAGGGAGTTTCGGGTACTTACCTTTTCTCCAACATCGCCGATTACCTGTTCGAGAGGATGATCCTTGATCGTTCTCCACTCGTTAGGCGTATTTATTCCTTTTTCTAATTGTGGCGCTTTTTCCGTTGGTTGTTCCCCAATTTCATTTTTGTTTTCCTTTGAAGGTTCTTCTTGGATTTTATCTTTCAAGCTATCCAAGATACCTGCAAGATCAAAACCAGATTCCTTTCTCGCCAAGCGAGTATTATCTTCGGAAAACACAACATGAGGGGATTCCTCCACAATTTGGGTTCTTTTGTTAAAGCTCCTATATGCTTTGCTACGTGAGGAATAACCAATGAAAATTCCTTCATCCGATTTAGCATCAAACTTGCCCAATTGGTCCTTGCCATTATTATGAACAAAACATTTACAACCAAAAACACGTAAATGAGAAATGTTGGGTTTTCTACCCTTATAAAGTTCATATGGGATTTTCATGAGTATCGGCCGAATTGCTACTCTATTTAAAACATAGCAAGCGGTACTCACGGCGTCCGCCCAAAAGTATTTGGGAATCTTAGCTTCGTCGAGCATGGTTCTAGCCATCTCTTCGAGACACCTATTTTTCCTTTCCACCACCCCATTTTGTTGTGGTGTCCATGGAGCGGAAAAGGTGTGTTCGATTCCGAGTTCGTCACAAAAATCCGCAAAGAGATTGTGATCAAACTCTCCCCCATGATCACTTCTAATCGAAGTCACGGTCGATTCCTTTTCGTTTTGAACACGCTTAAGGAAATACTTGAAATTTTGAAAAGCATCACTTTTATTTGCAAGAAATAGAGTCCAAGTAAATCTAGAAAAGTCATCAACAATTACAAAAACATATTTATTTTTACCAAGACTTTCAATACGAGAGGGACCAAATAAATCCATGTGAAGTAATTGCAAAGGTCTAGACGTTGAAACAATATTCTTGGATTTAAAAGATGTTTTGGTTTGCTTCCCTTTTTGACAAGAATCGCAAATAGAATCATTTTCAAACTTTAAACTGGGAAGACCAACTACTAAGTTTTGAGAAAGAAGCTTGTTCAAAAGATGCATGTTCATGTGTGCTACTCTACGATGCCATAGCCAAGAGTTATCCTCTTTGCTTACTAAACAATCAACATATTCGGGTGAGGAGTTTGCAAGATCAACCATATAGATATTATCAATTCTAAAACCACGAAGTATGATCTTGAAATCACTACGTCTAAATACAAGACATTCATCCGAATTAAATAGAGCAAGATTTCCCTTGTCACATAATTGGCTTATGCTCAAGAGATTATGCTTCAAACCTTTCACAAGTAGTATATGTTTAATAGAGGAGTTTTCGTCCTTACCGACCGAACCAATGCCGATGATTTTTCCTTTATTGTTATCACCAAATGTGACACTTCCTCCTTCTTTGTGCTCTAGTTGAAGGAATTTGGATTCATCTCCCGTCATGTGTTTGGAGCATCCACTATCAAGGTAACATAGTACACTTGATCCCTTCAAGCACACCTACAAAACAAATTAATGTTCTTTAGGTACCCATGCCATCTTGGGTCCTTGAGGGTTAGGCATGTTATAATGATGCAATTGATTTATATGTCTATGACGAGTAAAGCAAGCGGGAGCAATATGACCAATACGTCTACAATAATGACAAGTCACGTTGGGATTATGCATTTTTCTAGGTACATAGTAACTAGATGAATGAAGGTTGCTTACTCTACTTTGAACACCATTGTTTCTCCTATTATGAGCTCTAGGAGGTTCACAAGTTTGTCTAAAATATGCATCATTTCTAGAATATCTATTTCTAGGTGGAGGGTCATTTCTTGGTCTTCTAAATTGTTCAAGGTTTGGCCTAAAATATGCATCATTTCTAGGTCTTCTAGCATTTTCACTGTTTGGTCTAACATGCAAGTTATTTCTAGGATTTCTACTTCTAGGATAAGCATTTTGGTTATTAGTCCTAGGTTGAGCTCTAGGTTGTTGTGGTTTAGCACCGACCTTTTCTTCATTCTTGAATCCTATTCCATGTTTAGTTGATTTTACATTAACAAGCACATCATTCAAGTTTTTATGCGAAGAATTAAACTTATCTAATGTGCCTTTAAGTCTAGCTACTTCATTCTTAAGAAGCACACAAGAAGAATAGTTTCTAGTAGAACCTTCAGGTTTATCAGCACTTCTTTTTCCATAAAACTTGTTTTCCTCTTTTAGCTTCTCATTTTCGAAAACCAGTTTTTCTAATTCTTTTTCTTTTAATGAAAGCTGTGTTTGAAAATCTTTTTCTTTTAGAGAAGCGCTTTCTTTAACACTTTTGACAGTTTTTGAAGCTTTGATAAATTCAGCATATAGTTCATCAAAAGCATTTCTCATTTCATCAAGAGTAAAGAAATTTTGAGAAGAGATTTGACTTACCTCGTCTTTGCCGTCTTCTTGAGCCATGAGACATAAATTTGCTGCTTCATCGTCTTCTTCTTCGCTTGCTTCATCTCCGGAATCTCCTCCCCAAGAGATAAATGCACGTTGCTTTTTGAAGGGTTTCTTCTCCTTTTTGATGTTAGGGCAATTTGATTTTATGTGCCCGGTTTCTCCGCATTCATAGCATTTTAGTTGATCGCCTTGCTTTTTGTTCTTGCGTTCATACTCTTTGCGCATGAATTTTTGAAACCTTTTGATAACGAGTCCAAACTCGTTGTCACCTTCCTCATCAATTTGTGGTTGGCTAGCCTTTAGAGCAATCCTTTGCCTTATTTGATCATCAACGGACGGGTTAAGTATAGTTGATTCATAGGTTTTGAGATTACCTCTTAATGCGTCAATTGTGACATTTGTGATGCCAATGGATTCTTGGATTGCATCGGCCTTTGATCGCCATGCCGGAGTGAGACTTCTGAGGATCTTCCGGACAAGTTCTCTATCCGTAAACGTCTTTTTGAGGGCATGTAGATCATTCACGATCATTGAGAATCGCTCAAACATTTCGTCTACTTTCTCTCCTTCCTTCATGTGGAATAGTTCATAAGAGTGAGTTAAGAAATCAATTTTAGCTTCTCGTACCTGGTCGGTTCCTTCGTATGTCACTTCAAGCTTATCCCACATTTCTTTTGCTGTTTTGCAACATGATATCTTCCTGTAGTCGTTAGCATTAACAGCACAATATAATAAATTTATAGCTTTGGCATTATTTTGAACCTTACGAATATCCTCCGCGGTATATTCCTCTTCGGTCTTTGGAACCCATTCGTCTTCCACCTTCTTGGTTGGAATTTGGTTTCCATTGGTGAATACTTTCCACAAATGAAAGCTATTTGATTGCACAAAGATTTGCATCCTCTCCTTTCAGTATGAGTAGTTTGTGCCGTTGAATAGAGGAGGTCGTGTAGAGCATTGTCCTTCTTCAATTCCTGCAAAAGAGTCAAGAGTAGAAGCCATGGATGGTTCTCTCAAACGGTTAAGTTTTCAGAGAGTTGGGCTCTGATACCAATTGTTAGAAACTACGCTTTACGCTAGAGGGGGGTGAATAGCGTATTAATAGAATTTAGCGTTTTCTTGTGGAATTTAAACTTTGCAGGAAGTAAAATAAATGCAGAAAAATAAACTTACACAAAGATGTATACTGGTTGGCCACCAACGTGGTTAGTCCAGTCCCCGAGAGACTCTCTTGAGATTTTTCGCTATCTTGTTAAGCTTAAGGGTGCTCAACAAACCGTTACACACTTGAGGACACAAGCCTCAAACAGTTGCTCGGAGATCGCAATCTCAAAGACTTCACCCAAGGAAACGCAAGTTCCTTGAAACAAGAGAATCGCAATTCTCTTACAAGTATATCAAATACTTGGACACTCACTTAACTAAAGTACTCCTTATTGAGTAGATATGAGTAAAAGAATATGTTCAAGATCACAACAACTTTAAGCAATAATATGGCTCTCAAAAGCTTTATGAAATGAGTAGAAAATGAAGAACAATTGAATGAAAGCTTATAGCAATGTAATGATCAGTTTGTGTATGTTGTTGTTATTAAAACACTGAAATGAAGCTGTATTTATAGTTGAAAAAGTTGGTTCAACCGTTGTCTAATTGCCAATTAAGAGTTGCTGAAATTACTCAGTGATAATCGATTATTAAGACCAAACAATCGATTATCTGCCAGTCAGTTTAAAAATCAATCCCGGATTTAACGCTTCACAATCGATTATACATAATCTATAATCGATTACTGGCAATATTCAAAATCAGATAATCGATTACACTAAGTTCATAATCGATTACTTTAGCAACGTTCTAAAAATCATTTCCGGATTTTAAGCAAAACATCGATTATATAAAATCAATAATCGATTACTTCAGCAACGTTCTAAAAATCATTTCCAGATTTTAAGCAGAACATCGAATATATAAAATCAATAATCGATTACTTCAGCAACGTTCTAAAAATCATTTCCAGATTTTAAGTAGAACATCGATTATCTAGAATCAATAATCGATTACCTTATGGTATTTGAAAATCATTTGACAACGGCCAGCTTCAACAATCGATTGTCCTTTGCAACAATCGATTACTTGTTATTTTCTGAAAATCATAAAACTTACTGTCTCAGTGATAATCGATTATCTAAAGACATAATCGATTACTTAATTAAATTTAAAATCACTGGAAGACATCAACTCAACACAATCGATCACCATTAGTTCATAATCGATTATTTTGAGTATTGAAAAACTTTACCTCAACAACAATCGATAGTCATTTGTTCACAATCGATTATCATGCAGATTTGGAAAAACCTGATGTTCACTGTCTTACTCACAATCGATTACCATTAATTCATAATCGATTGTCATGCAGTCTTGGCTCAGAAACAATCGATTATCATAAGTACATAATCGATTATTTTAGCCCGGATTTTTGAGGCATGTTTAGAAAACATTTTGTCTAATGTAAATATGCATGATTTAAAATCTTTTTGACACAGAATTAAATATGCATGATTTTGGAAAATAGTTTTATGAGAGAGGCCATACTATGAGTCAAGTTATAGGATCGAGATTACAATTTAGAACAACTCAATAACAATTAAAAGCTATATCTTGAACTTCAATCTTATTCGCAACCATTGTGCGCTTGTACTTGAATTCCGTCATATATCAATTTTTGCTTCGTTTGTCATTCATCAAAACCTACAAAAGAGTACATGTTTAGTATATTGCATTGAGAACGTGTTTCTAACAGAACAAACAGCCAAGGCAGAAATGGATCCCAAAAGGAAACATTGAAACAACCACCTCTTTGGCTAAAGATGATGTCAATGCAACAGTAGTTCCTACTCAACCAATGCATCCATTATCATTGGTTAGTGAAGGAAATGCTGCCACTAATACTACTGTAAGTGCTGATCAAAATATGGATAACTCTCAGAGAATTCCCATTGGTACTGATATGGCTGCTAGTATTGGAGCTATGGATGAGCTTGGGAGGTTGGAGCTTGTGGATAGTGATGGCACAATGCAGGAGAAATTAGAGAGATGATTAATAATGGAATTCTGGATGAGGGTAGGAGAGGCCAATTGCAGGATCCTGGGCCTTCCTTAGGGCTGTCTAGTATTTCATGATTGTTGTTACATGGAATATTAGAGGGCTTAACAAAGCCCATAAGCAGAAAGAATTAAAAAACTTTCTGCTGAAGAATAAGGTTGATATTCTAGGTTGCATTGAAACTAGAGTAAAGGAACCAAAAACTCATAGTATACTTAATAAAATTGCTAAAGGATGGAAGTTTCATCACAACTATCCCAAAGCAATTAATGTCAGGATATGGTTACTTTGGAGGTCACATTTACAGGTCCACATCTTAGGTACCACTGATCAGTTTATTCATTGCAGTGTTGAAGATACAGCCTCAGCAATTAAATTCCAACTGAGTGTCATATATGCCTATAATACAATCTCACTTAGGAAGCAGCTTTGGAGTGATCTCAGGGGTCTTTCCATCCCTGGCCAGGATGCATGGTTATTAAGTGGAGATTTCAATGCTGTCTTATCAACTGAGGACAGAATTGGATCTCCTGTAACAGATGCAGAGGTAAAGGATTTCAAAGAGCTGATATATGACCTTCATCTTACTCCTGTCAGATCAAAAGGTTGGAGGTATTCTTGGACAAATAAACAGGTATATAGTAAGATAGATTGGGCAATTGGGAACTTTCAATGGCTACAGCAATACAGTCATGTGGAAGCTGATTTCTTGAATCATTCAATCTCTGATCATACTCCTATCTTTATTAAGTTTGGAAGGCAAAGGCTTCTTCATCCTAAACCTTTTAGGCTTTATTACACTGTTATGGAGGATCCTCAATTTGGTAATATTCTACAGCAGGTATGGAACCAAATAGGGCAAGGATCATCAATGCAACAGATCTGGCATAAACTTAAAGAGTTGAAGCAGCAGCTGAAGGGACTCAATAGGCACATTGCTTCTTATCAGCAGAAATTGATTTATGCAAGGGAGCAACTGGACATTATTCAAAGTCAGATGATGAGGAACCCTGGTTCAACTCTCTTATTCAATGCAGAGAAGGAAGCACTTCTTAACATAGAGAAGTGGAGTAATGTAGATGAGCAAGTCTTGAGACAGAAATCAAAGGCTAATTGGATTGATTGTGGTGATGCTAATACCAAATATTTTCATGCACAGTGGAAGATAAGATCCAGCCAAAGCAATATTACTTCTATCTATACAGAAACAGGTGTTAAACTTACTGAGCCTCTGGCTATTGAACATGAATTTATTGAAGTGTTCAAATCCTTGATGGGGGATAGACCTATTGAACTACCTTGTCTTAATTCTGCTGTTGTTAAAGAGGGAGTATGTCTTACCCTTGATCAGCAAAGGGTTCTTATTAGAGAGGTAACTATGGAAGAGATTACTGATGCTGTAAAAGATATGCCAAATGATAAAGCTCCAGGTGTTGATGGCTTTCCTGTGGAATTCTTTACTAAAAACTGGGAGACTGTCAAGATGGATATATTTGCTGCTACTAAGGAATTCTTTACTACTTGTCATATGCCACACATGCTGAATACTACTGCTATTGCTCTTATTCCAAAGGTTAAAACTCCTAAAACAGTTAAGGATTTCAGGCCCATTGCTTGCTGCACCACTCTCTACAAGATTATTTCTAAAGTCATTACTAGAAGATTGAAAGATGTAATTGACAACATTATTGGAAAAGGACAGTCAGCATTCATAGAAGGGAGAAGTATTTTAGATAATGTTCTACTCAGTCATGAACTGTTCAAAGGATATGGCAGGAAAGGTATATCACCTAGGTGTGTACTAAAGGTTGATTTAAGGAAGGCTTATGATACTATTGAATGGAGATTTCTTAAACAGATGTTGGTTGACCTTGGATTTCCTGCAAAATTTGTGGATTGGATTATGGCTTGTGTTTCATCTGTTACTTATTCCTTAGTGATTAATGGAGGTCTCACTAAACCATTCTCAGCCAGAAGAGGTATTAGGCAAGGAGACCCTATGTCTCCTTACCTATTTGTTATTGCAATGGAGTATCTCAACAGGAACCTTAATCAATTACATAAGAATGGTGATTGTAACTTTCATCCTAGATGCAGGAAGCTCAACTGTTCTCATATTTGCTTTGCAGATGACTTGTTGCTATTTTGTAGAGCTGATCTAACATCTATTCAATTACTGCATGATACATTCTTATCATTCTCTGCAGCATCTGGACTTTCAGCCAACAAGTCTAAGAGTGCTGTATATTTTGCTGGCATTTCTCAGATTGAAAAAGAGGCTATTCTTGAGGACTTGGGATTCAGTGAAGGGCATCTCCCTTTCAAGTACTTGGGCATTCCTTTACACTCAAAGAAGCTAAGTATACATCACTATTTGCCTCTGATTGAGAAAATCACTGATAGAATTACATGTTGGTCTGCCAAATTCTTATCCTATGCTGGCAGATGTCAACTTATCAAATCAGTATTGTTTGGAGTTCAAACATATTGGTCCCAGATTTTTATATTGCCAAAGAAGGTGGTGAAAGCAATTGAAGCCATTTGCAGATCATTCCTATGGACAGGCAATGGAACAGTATCCAAAAGATCATTGATAGCTTGGGATAAAATCTGTAGACCTGTTACTGCTGGTGGTTTAAATATCATTGACATTCAGACTTGGAACAAAGCTGCTGTATCTAAGTTACTTTGGGATCTAGCAAGAAAAAAGGATTGCCTTTGGATCAAATGGATTCATTTTTATTACATAAAGAATGAAGACATTGAAACAATGGCTAGTCCAAAAAATGCTTCTTGGATAACTAGGAAGATTATTGACTGCAGAATTCATGTTATGGATGCTAACAACCTGCAAGGAGATCTCCTGTCTAGACTTTCAAGTTTATGTAAGTCTGGAAAATTCCAAATCCATTCTTTATACCTTTCTTTACTTCCAGTTTGTCCTAGAATGGAGTGGAAGAGCTTGATGGCTACCACAAATGTCTTGCCTAGACATAAATTTACTGTGTGGATGGCTGCCCATGGTAGATTGCCAATAGTTGACAGACTACTCAAATTTGGCATCAGTGTTGATGAAGCCTGTGTATTTTGCAATCAAAACATTGAAGAGTTTGAGCACTTGTATTTTGATTGCCCAGTTACCAGTAGGATTTGGTCCAGGATTTGTTGCTGGCTGGGCTACAATAAAAGAATTGGTTGCTGGAAGAATGAGTTGAAATGGATATGCTGCAATGCTAGGAGTAAAAAATTTAAAAAGGCTGTGATAGCCGCTGCTTTTGTTACTACTGTATCATTGATTTGGAGGTGCAGGAATGCTATTAGATTTGAGAAGAAACCATTTGATGACAATCTTGTGTGCGGAGAGATTGCAATTCTTATTCATGCACGTGGCAGAAGATGCAAGAAATGGTTAAAGGGGCTGCGACAACTTAATTACTATCCCTAGTTCCTAGTTTGATTTGTAATAGCAGTATAGTTGTTTAGGAAGTGGTAGTTAGTCTATACTACCACTAAGAACACTCTTATGTACATTTGTTGATATCAATAGAAGCCAATGTTAAACTTAAAAAAAATAGAAAGAAAAAAAAATATGTATAATAGAAATTATATATGCTTTAAAACTTTGCTCAATTATTTTATTTCAATATTATATATGTCTGAAAATTGTTTTTTATGTTTAATATATAAATATTTTAAAATTGTTAACAAAAATAAAAATTGATAATTTAGAGGATAAAATAGGTATTTGGCTACCGAAAGTTTGAGAAATCTAGTTGAGTGGCCTTCTAATTACTATAACAACAACCCAGTAAAATCCCACTTAGTGGAATCTGGGGAAGGTAGTGTGTACGCAGACTTCACCCCTACCTTGGGGTAGAGAGGCTGTTTCCAAATATACCCTCGGCGTCCTTCCCTCCAAGAACTTCCACCTTGTTCTTGGGGAGACTCGAACTTACAACATCTTGGTTGAAAGTGAATGTAGCTTACCATCAGAGCAGGGTCTTTCTGTACAGGTGCAGGTAGTCCACATCTTCACAGACATGTATATTTCACCGAGCTATCGTTACGCCTTTCGTGCGGGTCGAAACTTACCCGACAAGGCTTCTTTTGTCTCTTCTAATTACTATTGAAATAGTTAAATAACTTTTCTGTTACAAACAAAAGAAACTTAACTTTACTAAATAATTTCATATAGTTGAATGATCATTTTAATAATAGATTCCACAATTTTTGGTAAATGGTGATTCTTTTCTTGTTCAAGTTGAAAAGTACTGTGTAAAAATGAACGATAGGCTTAGGAACTAGAAGTGTCAATGAATTTGACCTGTTGTTATCAATCTTTTCAGTTAATTTATTATGTATGAACAAAATTAGACTCATTTCTGTATTGTTTCATTATCTCAATTTCTCTCCTGTTTCAGTTTGGTTTTGTTAAATTTCAGTTCCACATTTTTAAAGCATCAAATAAGACCGCTAATATCACTAGGATTCTCAATGTGTTACCTAAAAATAGGAAACATCAATGTAACATCAAAAAGTTTCAATTCACATGTTAAGAAAACAGTGAGATTTGGATTGTCTTAAGAAAAATGGTTTTTCAGTAGCAATTATTTTTAAGTAAAAAAACAATAAATTGGGATTGCTCAACCTATTACATCAAAAGCTAAAAAAAATTTAAAAATTAATTAACCAGCTTAAAAGCCAATCCGAACTCTCTCAATATATGAAATGAACAACACTAACTTTTGAAATATACATGCTTTCAAATGTATTTTTATAACTTTTTGTAGGCGCATTATTTTTTTACTCTACCATCAATGTACACTTAAAAGCATTGCCTCCTTTTGCTATTGTTTGATTGAATTACTATATATAATAAGGGAGAATTAAAGAGATTTTGTGGTCCTCATATACATTTTCAAAAAATATATAAACTTTTTACTTAATATTTTTATGTTCTGATCATATTTTTAATGTCATATTTATTTTTTGTTTTATGGTTTACACCTTGCCATATCATTTAATGTCTCAGTAACAATAGGCTTTATTGAATTTGTAATTTACATGTTAATCAAGGTTAAATGCTATCATGATCAATGGACATCACGTAAATTTGTCATTCACATATATCTGTTAGAAAGATCACATGAGCCCCACTTAAATAGCTCCTATTAATGATTATTACTATCATCTCACATCCAACTCTCCCTTAAACAGCTACCCTTATTAAATATTGCACTAATTATTTAATTTTAAAGTGTGTTATATATTCTTTTCTCTTGATCTAATAATATTTAGAAGCAAGTAAATATTTTTTGGCTTAATATTCTATTTATAATAAGGGACAATAGAATTATTTTCCCATCCTCACATTCAAGTTTCCAAAATCATTGCCCTTAAAGTTGCTATCCGTTTTGTGGGTGTTGAGTTAAATACCACTTTTAAGTCTATTTTGTAATTCTATGATTTCTTATAGGAGATATTACATAGTATCCTTCTACAATCACTTCTCACCCTATACTAACCTTCGAATGGAGCCATGACTTTATCTTAGCTAAAATGTTTGGTTCTATAATTCGAATTGTTGAAGTACTATAGCTTTATGTACCTTTTACCTTTACAAATTAAAGAAAACCATGTAAGCATCCGAATTTCTATTTACCGGTCTTTATAATTTTATCACTACATTAGTAAAAATGTATCCTTTAAAAGTGAAAGGATCAAATATTAACAAGATGCGTAAAATACATTAAGCCTAATATTTTTAAACTCTTTTGGGCGTGTGGACATATATATATATATATGGTTGTAGGAACTTAAGTAATGTTATTCCCTGTTTCTTTGTGTGTTGATACGAGTTCTAAGAAAATCTCTTAAATATGATATATGGTATATCAATTCGGGATTCACAAGGAATACCAGACTGAAAACGGGCTGGTGTTTTTAAAATTTACCTTGATTATAATTTGAGTATGATCGATTATTTTTTATAAGAAAAAATATGATATTTGGTGAAAACTTAAAAATATAATATAAATTGTTCTTTTTAATCATATATATTACGTTTTGACCTTGAATTTGGGCCCAAGCTAAGCACGGGCTTACTGAAACTATTATATTAAGAAAAATCAAGACTAAAAGTAGGTGAAGGAACAAAGTATTTAATTAAAAGAAGATATATGTAAGAAGTAAAATCCAAAAGTTGTCTGATATAAAATATAAACAAAATACAAAAGATAATTTGAAGTCATGAATTTGCACTCGAAATAAATATCTTCTAGCCAACTTCTTGGACTTTCTAAATTATGAAATCGCATCACTTCCTATTTCTCCACATGCAACAGAAAAGCCTCATTAAAGAAGGTTAAACTGAAAACACTCAATAGTTTGACTTAAATACATGCTACCATGAATCTTGGCGCGCGACAAGACAAATTCTACTCAAAATTCATCCCTTATAGATAGTACAAGGTAGCGTACAATCATACAACACATTGGAGAAATACAAAGTTACTCTGGTAAGTGCAAAAAGAGCTACCCTCGAGCTGTTCTGCACTGTATCACATTGCTCATTTGCTGCTGATATGTGACAATTCCAGCAGCAGCATCAGTTTGTAAATGTCTAGCAATTTTTGGGCTGATACTTCAACTTGCTCCGGATATAACGTAGATTATTGAAGGCAGACAGAATAATTCAAGAAGCTGGATGGCCTGGGACCTTACGAGCATAAACCAGCACCATTACAAAGTCCTTTGCTGATGAACCAATAATAGCTGGTATTCTTTCTGATGTAGTAGTTTCAAGCCACATATCCACCAAAGTATTCAGTTCTAAAGTGGGGACTATCAACTGACCCATACATCTAACTTCAACCTACAAAATAACCTAAACAGTCAGCACATCATAGAACTGGAACCATCACAGATATGCTTCTTCCCCTAAATAACACCCAATTCTTGAGTCGCAGATTGTGGAATCCAAGGAGAATCAATAATGCACGAAGAAGATATAAAATAGGTTCATGGAAATGCTAAAACTCAATCATAAAAAACACAACCTGCTCACCTACTTGACTTCATCTTACTTGTGCTGAAATGACAATAAACCATGAGAAAAACTCGGTCACTTATAGACCCTAGAACCAAAACTAGTTATAGCCCTCAACTTCATTAACGACTTGATGTAGTCCAGCTAGTATTTGTCAAATATTTTAGCATAAATTGCTTGGAACAGCTACCTTCTTCCAACATTGAAACTAACACGGATTACTAATTTCACCATGTATGGTGTGTAGGGGTGGCAAAATGGTTAAAAGAAAACAGTTAACCGCCCATATTATCCACGAAAAAATGGGTTGGATAATGAACTTTTGAAAAACGGGTCAAATATGGATAAGAACCATATTATCCATTTAGAAAATGGATAACCAATGAGTAACCAATGGATAACCAGTGGGTCTAACTTTTACATTTGTAAAGCCTCAAATTGGGGGTTGATCAAGTTAGGGAAACTAAGAATTCTCCCAAAAGTAGTCATATACAAGAAGTCATGGATAATATGGGTAACTCATATTATCCGCTGGTTAACCCGTTTTTTATCCGTATTAAATATGGGTCGGGTCGGATAATTGATCCGTTTTTTATTACCCATTTTCGACCCGACCCACCCGTTTGTCACTCCTAATGGTGTGTCACAAACAATGTTATTCAGCGCTTACTTCTACACTTCTTTACAACCCTTTCCCATCTCAATTTGAATGAAATAAAAGGTAAATTGGAAAATAACTTGCTAGTAGATGCCACATATTCTCGTTGAACATCACATAAAACATGTTACCATCCCTCATCTTAATAATCAGATTAAGTCAAAAAGGTTAAACTGTCCAAGGTTTATGTTACCAAACATGATACAAGGTTATTTATTCAATGCTGAAACAATTTCTGAACTTATTCCCAAAATATTTCTCCAGTTGGATCAATTCAAAAGGACCGAAATCAACTAGACCAAAATCACACCCAACAGGACAAAGAATTAGAAAAAAATCAAGCCCCTCCATATTTTATTTGAACTTTGACCAGCATGAGGGGTTGCTCTGATGGTAAGCAACCCCCACTTCCAACCGAGAGGTTGTGAGTTCGAGTCTCCCTAAGAGCAAGGTGGGAAGTTCTTGGAGGGAAGGATGCCGGGGGTCTATTTGGAATCAGCCTCTCTACAGGGTAGGGGTAAGGTCTGCGTACATACTACCCTCCCCAGACCCCACTAAGTGGGATTATACTGGATTGTTGTTGTTGTTGTTTGACCAGCATGATGTTGGATTGTTTAGTGCATAAATGTTGAGAACATTCTGTAAGTGCTAAATGGCAGCCAAAGAGCAAGAAAAATTACCTCATCTTCGCTCATAAGATCTAACTTCCTCATCAGATACTTTTGGATGAAAGAAACGGGAATACTGCCATCCCTGCAACAGAATGAAACAGAACATGAATACTATAACAAAAATGTGCAAACAGTAGCAAAATGCTAAACTAGTGGCTGTATCCTACTATAAGTGGATAATTTAAATCTTAATTTTAGTGAATGGCTGTTTTACCCTTGATCTTCCTATAGATCCTCTCAGTCTCTATAAGGACCAACCAATTGGCCACAGAAAATCAGAACGGATTGATGCCGGTACTTATAATACCAGAAGAAATACAGTAAAAGGTGGATTATTACGTCCCTTTCAATATTTTCAGAACCAGCATACTAAGCCAATGATATATTGAAAAGACTGCCAATAAATGACAACAGTCGGTGACATAGTGAAAGCAAGAAATTATGAGGGTGTTTGGCTAAGCTTATAAGCTGGTCAAACTACCTTATAAGCACTTTTCGACTTAACTACACATTTGGTAAAGTTAAAAGTGCTTATAAGTCAAAAATAAGCCAAAAACCATAAGCTGGTCACCCCCAACTTATGAATTTTTAGCTTATAGCCACTTTAAGTTTGACCAAAATATTTACTATTTTATCCTCAAAACATTCCCTTTTAGAAGAAAACTCCTACATCGATACTCACAGGCTCAAGTATATTTTCAACCAAACCCCCCCCCCCCCCCCCCGCCCTCCCCCCTCAAGTCTGCAATTCTCATGTACTATTTAAGATAAGCAAATTCTCTATTCCTTTGCATATTTATATCTATGTGATTTATTAATCTTTGAACCGTATGTAGTAAACGAGGATATATCAAATTTTTGGTGTATTATTTTTTAGTGTTGTGGTGATGAAGACATTGTTTGTTTCTCTTCAAATATTTTTTTCCTATTTAGATTTATTTTTTACTGAGAAACTTTTATTAATTTACTAATTATTATAACTTATGATTATACGCTTATCATAAAGTAAATTATATTTATCATAAAAATTATCTTATCTAAGCACAGTTGTATTTAAATAAAATGACAAATAGAATAAAATTTTTGAAAAAAAAAAAAAGAGAGGAGAGAGAAACTCTCGGCGTAGGTTTCAATGGAACAGTGCGCTTGATCAGCGCACGTTAGCAAGGTGCTTCCGCCGTTGATATGGCTCGTCGCCGGCGACAACCACTCCCTCCTCCACCCCAGATCGTTACTCCGGCTCCAGGCATCACAAAGGAACTCGAACCATTGACATTTGGAAGTTTTCTGCCAGAAAAATTCCAATCGAAATCAACCTTGCATGCAGTGGAAACTGTGTGTACTGAGACTCAATTGAAGGGGATTGATGTAGAACGAGATAGTCAAGCTGTGAGGAAGCTTCAATTTTCTGATATTGCTGTTGAAGAACAACCTCCTCCGACTATGGCTGACATTGTTAGAGGTAAGCATAATGTAGGGAAGGCTTTATCCTTTGTTCCTCCTACTGATAAGGATGGGAAGAAGATTGTCAAAATCAATATGGAGGAATTGAAACCACAATCTGAATACTGGAGTACTTCACTCATTGGCTATATCATTGGAGATAACCCAAATGAGAAGGCAATGGAGAATTTTGTATTGCATGTGTGGAATTTCGTAACTAAACCGCAAATCTTAATGCACAGAGATGGCTATTGTGTTTTTAGGTTTAAATCTGTTGAGGATATGAATCAAGTACTTCAACTTGGTCCTTATTCTTTCAGAAATAAACCGATGATACTTAAACCTTGGGATGTTGATTTTTCAATGCAAAATGGCATACTTAGTACAATTCCTATATGGGTGAGATTTCCTGGGCTTCCCCTGGGGTATTGGTCCCCTGAGATTCTCAGTAAACTAGCTAGCACTATTGGTAGACCTTTGTTTACTGATAAAGTAACAGCTCAATTTGAGAAGATATCATTTGCAAGAGTTCTGGTGGAAGTTGATGCAGCATTTCCTCTTCCAGAGGAAATTGAAATAGAGACTCCATTTGGATTGAAGATACAGGATGTTGAATATGATTGGAAGCCAGAATTTTGCAATCATTGTTTGAAGTTTGGGCATAATGCTATGGACTGTTGGTACAATAGTCATGCAGATGGAAATCATGAGCAGGAAGCAAAGGTAAACCTGGACAGGAACAAGGTGAGGACTAAAAAGCCAAGGCAGAAATGGATCCCTAAAGGAAACGATGAAGCAACCACTTATTTGGATAATGTTGATGGCAATGTAACAGTAAATCCTAATCTACCAATGTATCCAATTCCATTGGCTGAGGAAGGAAATATTGTTATCTATACTACTGCTATAGCTGATCACAATATGGACATGAGAATTCCAATTGGTACTGATATGGCTGCTAGTATTGAAGCTATGGATGATCAAGGAAGATCTGAGAATGTGGCTACTGATGGGTGTTGGTGAGAGGGAATCCAGTGGAACTGTAGATGAAGGGAGAAGAGACCAATTGCAGGATCCTGGTCCTTCCTTAGGGAAGACTAGTACCTTATGATTGTGGTCACTTGGAATATTAGAGGGCTTAATAAAGCCCACAAGCAGAAGGAATTAAAAAACTTTCTGCTGAAGAATAAGGTGGATATCCTAGGGTGTATTGAAACTAGGGTGAAGGAGCCAAAAGCTCATACTATAATCAATAAGATTGCTAAAGGATGGAAGTATCATCTCAACTATCCTATGGCAACTAATGGTAGGATTTGGTTACTTTGGAGAGCACATATACAGCTTCATATCCTAGGAACCACAGATCAATTTATTCACTGTAGTGTTGAAGACTCAGCCTCAGCAGTCAAATTCCAACTAAGTGTTATATATGCCTACAATACAATAGCACTAAGGAAACAGCTGTGGAATGACCTCAGGGGACTTCCTATTCTGGGGTAAGATGTATGGCTATTAAGTGGAGATTTCAATGCAGTTCTATCAACTGAAGACAGGATTGGATCCCCTGTAACAGATGCAGAGGTGAAGGATTTCAAAGAGCTGATTTATGACCTTCAACTTACACCTATTAGATCAAAAGGATGGAGATACTCTTGGACTAATAAGCAGGTATATAGCAAGATAGATTGGGCAATTGGCAACTTTCAGTGGCTTCAGCAATACAGCCATGTGGAAGCTGATTTCTTAAACCATTCTATCTCTGATCATACTCCTATTTTTATAAAGTTTGGAAGGCAAAGGCTTCTTCATCCTAAACCTTTCAGGCTTTATGACTCTGTGATGGAGAATCCTCAATTCAAAAATATCCTACAGCAGGTATGGAGTCAAGGAGGACATGGAACACCAATGCAACAGATATGGCATAAACTTAAAGAAATGAAGCAGCAGCTGAAGGACCTCAATAGGTACATGGCTTCTTACCAACAAAAATTGATCCAAGCAAGGGAGAAGCTGGACATTATCCAAAGCCAGTTAAGGAGTAATCCTGGATCTATTCAATTATTCAATGAAGAGAAGGAGGCTATTCTTAACATAGAGAAATGGAGCAATGTAGAGGAGCAGGTGTTGAGGCAGAAATCAAAAGCTACTTGGATTGATTGTGGTGATTCTAATACAAAATATTTTCATGCACAGTGGAAGATGAGGTCCAGTCAAAGCAATATTTCATCTATATATACAGACACAGGCACTAAACTCACTGATCCTTTAGCTATTGAACAAGAATTTATTGCAGTGTTCAAATCCTTGATGGGGGATAGGCCTAAGGAGGTTCCCTGTCTGAATTCTGCTATTGTCAAAGAAGGAGGATGCATTTCTCTTTAGCAACAAAGGACTCTTATTAAAGAGGTGACTATGGAAGAGATTACAGCTGCTGTGAAAGAGATGCCAAATGACAAAGCCCCAGGTGTTGATGGTTTTACTGTGGAGTTTTTTACCAAAAATTGGGAGACTGTCAAAATGGATGTATTTGCTGCTACTAAGGAGTTCTTCATTACTGGTCACATGCCTTATATGCTGAACACTACTGCTATTGCTCTTGTTCCTAAGACCAATACTCCTAAAACAGTCAAGGATTTCAGGCCTATAGCTTGTTGCACCACCCTCTATAAGATTATCTCTAAAGTCATTACAAGAAGATTGAAAACTGTAATTGATTGCATTATAGGGAAAGGGCAGTCAGCATTCATTGAAGGGAGAAGCATACTAGATAATGTCCTGCTTAGTCATGAATTGTTTAAAGGCTATGGAAGGAAAGGCATATCACCTAGATGTGTCCTAAAGGTTGATCTGAAGAAGGCTTATGACACTATTGAATGGAGATTTCTTAAACAGATGCTGGTTGATCTTGGCTTTCCTGCAAAATTTGTGGAATGGATTATGGCTTGTGTCTCAACTGTTACTTACTCCTTAGTGATTAATGGAGGACTCACAAAGCCATTCTCAGCCAGAAGGGGTATTAGGCAAGGAGATCCTATGTCTCCTTACCTATTTGTTATTGCAATGGAGTATCTTAACAGGAACCTTAATCAACTACACAAGAATGGCAATTTTAATTTCCATCCAAGATGCAGGAAGCTCAACTGCTCTCACATTTGCTTTGCTGATGACTTGTTGCTATTCTGTAGAGCTGATATTACATCTATCCAACTGTTACAGGATGCATTCTTATCCTTCTCTTCTGCTTCTGGACTTTCAGCAAACAATTCCAAGAGTGCTGTATATTTTGCAGGCATTTCTCAATCTGAGAAAGCAGCTATCTTAGAGGACTTGGGATTCAATGAAGGACATCTTCCTTTCAAATACTTGGGTATTCCATTACATTCAAAGAAGCTGAGCATACATCATTATTTACCTTTGATAGAGAAAATCACTGATAGAATCACCTGTTGGACTGCAAAATTTTTATCCTATGCTGGCAGATGTCAACTTATAAAGTCAGTATTATTTGGAGTTCAAACATATTGGTCTCAGATTTTTATATTGCCAAAGAAGGTGGTGAAAGTGATTGATGCAATTTGCAGATCTTTCTTATGGACAGGCAATGGAACAGTCTCCAAAAGATCACTGATAGCTTGGGACAGAATCTGTAAACCTATTGCTGCTGGAGGTTTAAACATCATTGACATCCAGATTTGGAACAAGGCTGCTGTATCAAAACTACTATGGGATTTAGCAAGGAAGAAAGACTGCCTTTGGATCAAATGGATCCATCTTTACTACATAAAGAAGGAAGATATTGAAACAATGGCTAGTCCTAAAAATGCCTCTTGGATAACTAGGAAGATTATTGACTGTAGAATGCAAATCATGAATGCTAGCAAATTGCAAGGTGATCTACTGTCCAGACTTTCTAGTGTTTGTAAGTCTGGAAAATTTCAAATTCATTCTGTATATCTTTCTCTTCTCCCAATTTGGCCTAGAGTGGATTGGAAAAACTTGATGGCTACCATAAATGTCTTGCCAAGACATAAGTTTACTGTGTGGATGGCTGCTCATGGAAGACTACCAACAGTTGATAGATTGCTAAAGTTTGGTATCAAAGTTGAAGAAACATGTGTGTTCTGTAAGCAAGGCTTTGAAGCCTTTGAACACCTATATTTTGAATGTCCAATTACCAGCAGGATTTGGACTAGAATCTGCTGTTGGATTGGCTGGAGTAGACGACCAGATTGCTGGAAGAATGAGCTAACTTGGATATGCTGCAATGCTAGGAGTAGACAGTTCAAAAAGGCAGTAACAGCTACTGCATTTGTTACTACTATTTCTTTGATTTGGAGATGCAGGAATGATATTAGATTTGAGAGGAAACATTTTGATGAAGATCATTTATGCCGTGAGATTGCCTTCCTTATTCATGCTCGTGGTAGAAGTTGCAAGAAATGGATGAAAGGACTTAGAATTCTCAACAATTATCCTTAGTTCACTACTTGTTAGAATAGATTTAGCTAGTTACACTAGTTGATTGTATTAGAAATGGTAGTTAGTCGATACTACCATTAAGAACACTCATATGTATATTTGTTATATCAATAGAAGCCAATTTCAATTAAAAAAAATAATTAAAAAAATGACAAATAGAATATTTTGTATTTGAATTGATCTGGAATCTAAAATTGTAAAGAAATTACGCACTTATAAGTGTAAACAGTTCTAAAGTTAGTTAAGTCATTTTAACAGAAAAAGAGCTTATCAGCACTTTTTAATCAAATAATACAACAACTTATTATCAATTTCAGCACTTGTACCCAAACACGTAACTGCTTATTTATTAAATCAATTTCAGCACTTAAAAGTGCTTTTCAGCACTTAATGCTTATCATCTACTTCAATCAGCTAATCCAAACGGGCTCTATATGTGAGATGTTCATATAGAGAGGCAACACTTTAGAAGCTATCAAACAAGTGAAGGGAAAAAAGGAACGCAAAGCTAAAAGCTCAATTGGTAAAAATGCTTTGTAAAACAGGATGCAGCATACAAATATTAATCATCAAGTTGTCCAAGGAGCTCCAGAGACAAATAAATGCCACCTCGGCTTATCTTAATGGAACAAAGAGAAAGAGCTAATGGTGTTAGATGATTGGCCTATCGACTCTACCAACTAACCACCACTGAAGTTCACAACCATGTCTTTTTTACCATGCATTTAACCCAATTTTGTAGGTCGAACAACAGGAATTTGTCTTACCTAGTTGCTTATTTAAGGAACACTGTCCTAAACCACTTACACTGAAAGGGCAGACCAGCTCCTCAATGTTTAAAAAAGCAGTTTCCTTTGGTACCATAATTGTCTTCAGCATATTCTGCTTAGACTCCAAAACCCGTATCCTCCACATATCTCTATCAAGAAATCCAATTAGCAACTTCAGGGCACGTAATATATAATACTCCCTCCGTCCCATTTTATGCGGCACCCTTTGACTTGACACAGATTTTAAGAAAAAAATAAAAACTTTTGAAACTTGTGATCTAAAACAAGCCTTAGATATTTGTTTGGCCATAAATCATCTCTTTAAGGGTAGAATGGGAACTTTTGAGTTAAATTGTTTCTAAGCATAGAAAGTGACAGACATTCTTTTCGAACAGACTAAAAAGGAAAGAGCGCTATATAAATTGGGACGGAGGGAGTAATGGTTATGGGAGTGATGTATCACACTCAATAAAAATTCCGACCTAGTTGAGGTCTATTATATGAATCATCCATATCAAGTCCACTCCATTTGGACCCATTTCAACCTAATACTCAAATTAATTTGCGGGCTCTCTTACACTAAAGGTTCTCTACACCAGACTGGTGTAAGTGTATCAAGGCGAGTATGTCTTAATCACAACTAGTTGGTATCACCTATATATCATTTGTTTTCTTTCTTTTCTATTCTCCTCCAGGTCTGCATGAATTTTGAGAGATTGTAGTGCACAACTATCTCCATGTAATTGTAAGTCTGCTTCGTCTCCTTTTAACACATTTAATCATTATTGTATTGCACTTATATACCAGTGCATTTACAGATTGACATAGAGCATAACAAACAATCTCAGGCGAGCTTCTCCCATTTTATCATATATATGTGCTATTTGTACCTTCCCCTAATCTTGTATGAATGCTTATCTATCTCAATATCCGCATTTCTATTACACTCATCTTAACTGAACAACGAATTGCTCTCGGTCGTAACCTTCCTATGATCAAATGGATTATTGTAAGTCCAAAATGTGAACAACTCAGCAAGAATCCATTAGGCAAGGTACCAAAATGGCCCCGCGGGTCCTCATACAGTGGCTTCATTAGGTGCACGTCTCGTGAAAGTTAATTGTCCTCTTTTGTTAGAGTTGGATATTAAGCCCTTTTGGCATATGAAGACAGGTTAATTTGTTCCATGCATGGAATTGTTTGACATATAAATAACTCTTCTAAGTGTGATTTCCATCTGAGTTCACTCTATATTCCAGATGCTCACCGACTACATCCGTTTCCAAGGAGGTGTCTGCACAACAAGTGATAGATGTCCAGCTCACAGAATTATAAATTTTAAGAGTAAGGGTCTGATTTTCACTTGACCAGCTTACTGGCTGGCGCTGGTCCAATCAGTTCTAAAAGCAGGGTTAGCTATACGAAGATATAGTGGGAAAACTATATGAAGAAATCCAAAATTCCAAATCCATCAAATGTGAAAAGGTAATAGAAGCTACTAAGTTAGCTTTAAGACAAACAAGATCAATCAATGGAGCAAAAGAAGCTGTCTAATTCGTTGGAGAGAACTATCCTAAGTTGGATGTGAAATTCCCTCATATGATATTTTGCTGCAAGAAAGAGGTCAACCAACCAATAGTGAGTAATAATGCCTTGGAGAAGACATCAAACACCACTGGTAAAAGACCACAACAAGAAAAATTAATGAGAAAATAATCAATTGTCAGAGACTGAGAAAAGGACATAGCAAGCTGGGAAGCCTTTAGTTAGTCTTTTATAAAGATAATAAAGCAAGACTGCTTTCTCGCTGTAATCTTGTAATTACCAATTAGTCTCCATGTTATACTGAACATCATAGTTTAACTTTATAGGATTTCTGGAAGAGAAATATTGACTTTGAATAGTTAATCCAATCGAAGTAAAAATTATGGTTATTCTATTACAAGGAGGTCTAAAAGGGAGGTGATATGCTACTTTTGGCTTATTTTGTAGCTGGCACATATACGAACTGCTACTTTATGATAAGATGCAAGATATTTCAGTTTAGGAAATGAAACTCGAATCTGTACAGCTTAAATCGAAAAACATAACATAATTAGTTTTATTCCTTTCTTGGCACTAGGGGAAATCGGTGATGCCGTAGTTACCACCAAAAGAGATAATTAGCATCTACATCTATGTTGCTCGGACTCTCCAAAAATATTGCCAGGTGCATGTCGGTTCTCCAAAAGCAGTGTATTTTTGGAGAATCCGACACGGGTGCGGCAGTATTTTGGAGAGTCCGTGCAACATAGATCTATATTCAAAATTCGAAAAGAAGAAATTTTACATTACTACCTCCTCCACCCTCTTACCATATCGATAGAGCAAAAGATATCAAGGCTTTAAGTATCTAACTCGTGCAGCCATAGACATTTTTTATGCAATTCATTCGGATCATTAGAACTTAACAAAGAATTCTAAGACCAGACAGAAACAGCATCACCAGATAAATATTACACTACAAGACAGGAATAATATCACAAAGAAGCATACTTTATTCTCAAGTAACTTGCAGGAATCTGGGGCAAGACTGCACCTCCCTCCCTGAAACAATTGATTGGTGATTCACTGAATAAAATCATTTGGAAATACAATTTCTTTCTCAGAAAGATATACATATAAAAAGGATTCTACAAGATAAAGTAGATTCTTACTGATCTTCAGAGGCCACTAATGAGAACCAAATTGGATTAATCCTTCTTTCACATTTGGTAGTGATTGCATCCAGCACAGCTTGTGGTGAAATACTAGATTCTCCAAATTCTGATGCCTTCTTTTGGCAATTCCTTCGAAACTTTTTAGTTTTATCTAATCCCATATGAGAAGCTCCGCAGTTATTCTTGTCATCGTGAACTTTGATTTTCAGTCCACGTGTTTTCACTTTAGTTTTACGGACATGAGCTTCATTGCCAAGGGAATGCAGACATTCTGATTTAGCAGTAGAACCTTGGGAAGTAAACTTCGCAGACTTGCTCTGGTTTGCTACTTCGACCAAACAGTTCAAAGGTTTCCATAAATCAACTTTACCTTCCCACTGGTCCGTTCCATTCTCCGTTTCGTTATCAGGCGTGGGTTGGCCAGAAAGCTCAGCACTGGAAGAATTCTGCAAAAGCGGCAGGATTAAGTTTAACATGAATATCCACCCATATACGCTTGATACTGACCTCAGAAAATTTTCCAAGGAAGCCTAAGGTGTTGCACGACACCACTATTGAAGAATGACTTTACCTGCCTTATGTTCTGAGTGAACTTGGTCAAAGTCTCAGGTGAACTAGAGCTATCCAGTTGATCTTCTCCAGATATTTTTTCCTCTTTCTTGATAGGTTTATCAACAGAAAAAGTGGAGCCTCGTAATGCTTTTCTTGCCACTGATTTTGATCTTCTTCCTGTTGTTCCAGTCTGTGTTGATACTCTTGGAGTGCTGACCACTAGTGAAGATAGTGATCTCTCTTTTCTCCTGACTGGAAGGGAAATCGGAGGCACAACTTCAGGTGCCTGCACCTTTCGCCTCTTGTAAGGGAACAACTTTGCTCTTACATCTTGCAGATTATGATCTGGCCTGAAATGAAAAGGGAAAAAGAAAAGATAAATTGACATGTGGAGTATGGCAAATAAGAAGAGTTAACCAGAAAAACCCCTCAGTCACTTTGAACCGGCCCCATCAGTACAATGTGCTGTGTCTATTTATCTCTCTCTTTGCTCAAAATGGGAGCAGGTTCGGAAAAGGATCGAGTGTCTAAGATTGGACCAAAAGGGTCTCTAACGCTTTCTTTTTTCTTCTTATAGGAGTTATTCAACAAAGATTTTCCAGGATAAGGCAGAAAGGGTGAACAAGCTTCAGGATAACCTCATATTTCAAGCAACCATGAAAGTGAATACTATACGCATAAGTGCAGGTATGTGCACTCATAATCAGCAAAAATTCATGCTAGCCAATGAAGCATCTCACTGAGCCTAGCCTAAGGTAAATGGTGAAAGCTACCCAATTTTGTTTAATAAGATATATGTGCACTTGACAAGAGGGGCTTGGTCTGATGGTAACCAACCCTCACTTACAACCGAGAGGTTGTGAGTTCGAGTCTCCCCAGGAGCAAATTCGGGGATTTATGCCGGGGGTCTATTTGGAAACAGCCTCTCTACCCCAGGGTAGGGGTAAGGCTGCGTACACACAACCCTCCCCAGACACCACTGAGTGGTATTGTACTGGGTCGTACTTTAAGATATATGTGCACTCAAGATCAGCAAAACTTCATGATAGCCAATGAAGCATCTCACAGCGCCTGGCCTAAGGTAAATGGTGAAAGCTACCCAGTTTTATTTAATAAGATATATACAATTAGCTAATATCCACAAGTCAAATGTTGCACTAAATACTCCCATTTCTCTTTTGTCATTCTCTCTTCTACTGCCTTCAAGAACTTCCAAGATCCGCAAAAGTGAACCTTAATCCTAATGTTATCAAGGTCATTCTTAGAGTACAAGTCACCTTACTTTGTCTATGTCAAGTTTCCTCTCTACATACTGCAAGAAATCACTTGTCATTGCCTATGTGGTCTCACTTGGCAGAACCTCCAAAATGTATCACAGATCAACTTTTTAAGTGAATTCGAAATTTTTCAGTGTGTTCAGTTATAACTTTCTAGTCAATCTTAGTGGTACATAGTACAAACACGGAAGAGCGCTTTGATTTCTGCCCAGTCTTCTAAGTGAAATCCTAATTCATTTATGATAAGCACCAAAACAATCATGTAAAGCATTGTGATCTCTGTTCAGTATTCTAAAGATCCTAACTGATCTATGTCCAGAAAGCACAAAATATTGATCAACAACTGGGAGAATTGTTTATTTGGCGATGAACTACGTAGAGAATAAAAGGCAACTGTGCTGGGAAAAAGTGGAAATTTCAATACTTCATCGAATTTCCATCCTCCTATGAGCATAGCACATTGCTCTCAGAATCACCATTAATTGATATTAGGTCAGTAAAAAGTAAGAAGGTAACACATGCACAGCCAGGCATTTGGCCTCTTTAAATAATAATAAATTAATAAAAACTACAAAGCTAAAGTCTCCACCCCATATCTTTCACACAAGGGTCAAGACGCTCTAACTTGTTGCATATGCATATCAAACTTCAAAGGGACAACACTGCAAAGCAGTCTGGAACTGAACATGCAGTACCCTTCATGCTGTTACAATTGATAGGCTTACAAAATGAAGTTAATCAAAAGAGTGATACGCTACTAGAAGTTCCACGTATAAATGCAAAAGGTAAAACTAGAACTATCTACATCAATATGCCAATCGAGCACTTAAGCACACATTTGCATGTGAAGATTACAGAAAAAGGAAAACAGTGAGAGTAGGAAGATATTTATGACCTCAATTTCTCTAATGGGATACAACCCAAGTCAATATTGCATATCGGGCAGTGTTCGGTTTCTTCATCAGAGAGCTTCTTATAGATGCATTTCCTGCAAACTGGGTGAATTTCAGAAAGAATATTATCACAGGAAAAAACTCTTCTAGAAACAACAGAAGCTAGTGTCGATATTACTCAAATAAAACAGCAAAATTATTCCTTTTAAGGGAGATGAGAAGAATGTAAGGAAGTTTAAGTCATTCATTAACCATGATGTTTAAAAAAATATACACTGATTAGGGTCAATCAAGCATATTTTCCTCCTTATATGATTAGCCAAGAAATTAACATTCCAATAACTGCATAATTAACATAAAGATTTCATAACAATTTCCAATTGAACCCTATGAAAATTAAAGAGATATAGCATAAGAATAAGTCATGTGCCACTTCACCACATTTTGTTGAAGCTCAATTACACATAATGAAGCTAAGTGTCCATCTCGCTCTCTTTTGGAACAGCATCAAGTATATATCTTGAACAGAAAATTTCCACATAAATCAGCAACTGCTAATCTAATTCATTACTGCTGAGTAAATACGTGAGATTTATTTAAACAAGCTTATCAATCAAACAAGTATAGCTCGTTCTATTTAGTTGATAAAGCAGATATCTTGAATAGAAAATTTCTATATGAATCAGCAACAGCTAATTTAATTCATTACAACTAAGTAAATACACAGACATTTATTTAAACAAGCTTATCAATCAAACAGGTATAGCTCATACCATTTAGTTGATATGGGCAAGATACTGACTTTATGTTCGATGTGAGATTCATTTAGACAAGCTTATCAATCAAACAAGTATAGCTCGTTCTATTTCAGGGGCGGATCTAGGGTGTAGCTACGGGTTCCCGGGAACCCAGTAACTTTTGCGTAGACCCTGTATTTTTGATTAAAAAATTTATTAAATATCTATTTGTAAACCCAATTATTATTGTATATTAATTTGAAATTGCGATAGGAACCCATAAACTTAAAATCTTGGATCCGCCTCTGTTCTATTTAGTTGATAAAGCAGATATCTTGAATAGAAAATTTCTATATAAATCAGCACCTGTTAATTTAATACATTACAACTAAGTAAATACGCGACATTTATTTAAACAAGCTTATCAATCAAACAGGTATAGCTCGTCCCATTTAGCTGATAAGGCCAGGATACTGATTTTATGTTCGACCCACCCTATAATCGTTCAAATACTAAGCAGACAAAGAGGTATGTTCAATTCTCTTAAAAGAAAAGACTACATAAAAGCTCTGAGCACATTAAAATCACCCAAAATTTTGATCCACCTAAAATGATAGTACAAATAAAGCAAACCCAGATCGAAAATTCAAAATTCCAATTGAAAGAACTTACACGTGTGAAGACATTCGGAAACAGTAGTGGCATCTCTAAAGAGCTTATGGCAAAGAGGGCATGTTATGCATGCCGCAATTCTATCTCTCTTCACTTTCACCACTTGATTCCCCATATTTCTCATTCTCTTTAATTGATAATCAGCTCTTCACACTTAATTAGAATTCTTCAAATTTGAAACCCAGTCCTCGTTATATCTCCTCAGTCTCAAATCTCACGTAAAACAGTGCATGTTACAAACACCTGGAATTTACGTCCATTTGCACTTTCTTTATCTGCATTAAACCCAAAAACAGAAGCTAACGATCATCAAACAGAACTAGTTATGCAACAAAACTGTTACCACAGTTAAAGTGACATGTGAATCTGGGTATAAAAGATTGAAATTTGAAAAAATGGGTAGATTTGATTTGGGAAAAGGAGACGTGGGTTGGTGATGGATACGGGTAGGGGTGAGGGGGGGAGGGATGTAGATGATCTCCTCTCTTCTTCTCTGTTACTTTCTGCGTTTGTGTGTTTGTGCAATTTGGGTTTTGGGAGTTGAAATCAAGAGAGAATGGCTTGAGGCTTCGTGCTAAGAATGGCATGAAATAAAGAGAATACTTTCTGTACTTTGTTTTTTATATACTACGAACACAGTATGTACCTACAGTTTTTCTATTTTTACAGATATAGGAGTATTTTTTTTAAGTCAAATTTTACCTTGTACTATTTGAGATTGACTAACTTTATTAAATTCTTTTGTCTAATTCTACCCTTGTAATTAAGAAATAAATCTTATTTTCGCTCTTGATTGTAAATCATTTAATTTGACGAATAAATATATTTTTTTAAGAATTTGAAACGTTTTATTGAAACCATGAAACATAAATTTATGTGCTAAAATTTATTGAAATCGCAAAAAATTATGAATATTAACATATAACTTTAACGATATAATGAGTTAAATACACCTTTAAAGTTAAAGAGTTTAACTCTTAAATTCGGCTATTGACATAACCTAGTAAATAGTGTGAGATAATTTAGCGATGATGATAAATTTGAAAATTTTCGAAGTGTATATGGATATATTTGAACATCTTTTCTTTTTTCCTTAACCAGTATATTATTCTTTACTTCTATAGAATTTTCAACGGTGTGCTACAAAAAGGAGGGTTGGCGATTAGTTGTGTGTCGAGGACTCGAAGTGCATGTTAGCTTGGGTGTGCTACTTAAGAATTCTCTTGTCTAATTCTTTTTTTATTGTGCGAGGAAAGAGCTTGTTAAATAAAGTACTACTAGTATTTATGTAGTTGCAGGTTTTCTATTTGAAGATATTTGAGCAAGTTATAAATAGGAATGGTCGTCGGTCTAGAACAAGATCTTCCTTGTTTGTGTGCACAAGTACCAACATAGCAGGTAACAAGGAAGAAAGGACGAGAATAATAGATGTGCTCCCAATCAACCTCATGAACATCATCAACGAAAGCTGTGAAACAGCAGATGAAGACGTGACGCCCAATGCATCCCCTAGGTGAGAGGGATCACCCCTCTCCCCCGAACTGCAGCATTATAAAATCTCTGGGTAAGTGAGCCTCCACATCTATGGCAGAGGAGACGCCCCCAACTGTAAAAAAGTTCCTTGAGGAATGGCTGACACATTAACCAACGTCATTCATAAGCCCGCTCGGAATACGGGTTTGGAGGATGCAAGAGCCTTCATTATACAACTAGAAGACGAGCAGCATAATTACTCCCTTCCCCACCAACAACAGATATTACTCACAACGTCAATGATAATACAGGTGACAACGCTCTTATAGTGATTTTGAAAAGGATGGAGGAAATGGAGAACGAGAACAAGGTGCTCCGAGATCAAATGAAAGAACACCAGGAAATGGTCGATAACATACTAGGTGGCCCTAAACTGTTTCCGAAGAGAGACGCTGGCTGGTTCATTGAATAGCCATACAGTGATGAGGCAGCCCCACATGTCATATCGAAAACCTTCAAAATGTCGCCCTACCTAAGAATATATAATGGCACGATTGAACCTGCAGATCATGTGATTCACTATGTCACCGCCGTGAAAGGCAATGATCTCGCCAAAGAACAAGTATCCTAGATTTTGTTGAAGAAATTCTGTGAAACCCTCACAGGAGGAGCGTTGACATGGTATTCCCAAACCTATGGGCCGTAACGGGCACCCGGTGTCTTACTCAATCGAGTACCAACATACATATCTTTCTTATCGTACTCTTATTGGAAAATGGACCAAACGGGCCGTCATGGGCCTAATCAGAATAAACATAAGGCAATACTCAATATAGGAGGACCCAATATGATATAAAAACTTATACATGTGACATACGGGCCTATAAGGCCAACATGATCATTTGTAAACTCAAAACATAGGCCAACAATGCCATACAATCCGTATACATGACATCTATCTACAAACCTCTAAGAGTACATAAGTATCACAAAGGTCAGAATAGGGTCCCGCCATATTAAACAATACACGTCTAAATCATACTGACCAAACAAGTAACTCCGGAGCAAATGGAGCGCACCAACATCTTCCGTTGAGCTGATAGCCCACTTGGAGGACTCTCGACTTGTCTATCGGGACCTGCGGGCATGAAACACAGCGTCCCCAAATTTAACTCTGCAATCAATGACATGGTACGGAAGAGGTAGAAAAAATGTTAGAAAATGGCTTCATCAGGGAATCGAAGTACCTAGGTGGGTCGCCAACGTGGTCATGGTAACAGAAAATGGCGTATTTGTATGGATTTCACAGATTTAAACAAAGCACGCCCAAAAGATTTTTCCCATTACACCATATCGACCAACTTATCGATGCAACAGCCAGGCATGAACTGTTGAGCTTCTTGGATGCATATTCAGGTTATAATCAAATCCTCATGGAGAAAGAGATCAACAAAAGACCACCTTCATCACCCATCAAAGTACGTACTACTACAGGGTCATGCCCTTCGGGTTAAAGAACACGAGGGCGACTTATCAAAGGTTGGTGACGAGGATGTTCGAAGACCAACTTGGTAAAACGATGAAAGTCTATATAGACACCATACTAGTCAAGTCCAAAAGGAAATAAGATCACATCGGCCAGCTAAGAGAGACCTTCCACATACTCAAACGATACGGAATGAAACTAAACCCTGAAAAGAGTGCATTCGACATGGCCTCAGGGAAATTTTTAGGTTTCCTAGTATCACAGCAAGGAATCGAGGTTAATCCTGATCAAACCAAAATTATGACATCGCCTCCATTCCAAGATTCATTTTACAATTATCAAATAGGTGTCATAGGCTCTTTGGCGTATTCAAGAAGGATAACGGCCTCCAATGTACTTCTGAGTACGTCCAGGACCTAAAGGAGTTGAAGGCATATCTATCGTCACCACTACTGCTTTCAAAGTCGAAACCAGGGGAACATCTTGTCGTTTACCTTGCTGTATCCAAAGTAGTTGTGAGTGTAGTCCTGGTTCTAGAAAATAAAGGTACGTAGTCTCCCATCTATTACATTAGAAAAACACTAGTTGACGCTAAGACGAGGCACCCTCACCTCGAAAACCTGGCATGTCTTAGTCGTAGCTTTACGAAAGCTTAGACCGTATTCCAGTTCCACCCCATCTCGGTCGTGACGACTTCCCCCTGATGAGCATTTTGCATAAACCTGAGTTATCAGGAAGGTTGGCCAAATGGGCCATCGAACTGAGCGAACACGATATCACATATCAGCCGCAAATAGTGATAAAGTCACAAGTCCTCACTGACTTTGTCACTGATTTCACTGCAAAACTAATGCCCGAAGTTAAAAGAGAAGTCACCTACACTTCTCCCCAAACGTAGGACCTTTGGGTCCAATACACTGACGGCGCGTCTAATGCATTAGGGTTTGGGTTGGGACTCGTACTTGAAGTTCCTAAGGCGAAGCAATTCGCCAGTCCATAAGATGCCCGGGTATGACTAAAAACGAGGCCGGGTATGAGGCATTAATTTCAAGTTTGAGACTAGCACTCAAATACGGTGCAAGACGGTTAAAACTACATTGTGATTCTCAACTCGTAGTCAACCAATTCACAGGGACTTACCAGATCAAAGAAAAAAGGTTGCAGAAATCTAGATTGAAATCTGCAAGCTACTACCCGAGTTCGACGAATGCCAACTCGACAAATTCCCAGGGCGCAGAACGCCGTGACGGACAGTTTCGCTAAACTAGCCGCAACTACCAAAAACATCGCACCAAGAGACAAAGAGCATAGTCCACCTTCTCAACTTATAACTTGATCAAATTGAGGTAAAAACAATAAGCGTAACCTAGGATTGTATCGTATTATTACATATTTTTAAAATGGCACACTCCTAGAAGATTAAAAAAAACCATGAAACTAAGAATGCAAGCGGCCATGTACAATATCATCCACAATGACTTGTATAAAAGGACCTACGACGGCTCTCTAGAAAAATTCCTGGGCCCAAATTAGATGCGACTTGTCCTTGACAAGGTCCATAAGGGCCATTGTGGAGCTCACTCTGACAATCTATCTCAGTTAGATGCCTTATACATGCATGATACTACTGGCCCACCGTGAAAAAGGAGGCAGACTTCGTGAAAAGATGCGAGCAATGCCGAAAAGTATGCTTCGATGATTCATTAGGCACGCGAACACCTTCACTCGGTCAGCTCACCTTGGTCGTTCATCAAATGGGGAATGGACCTCGTGAGCCCCTTCTCGACTGGGCAATAATGAATGATTCCTTTTGTTTTTAACTGACTATTTTTCTAAATAGGTGGAAGGAAGAGCTTTTGCCCAAATACGTGAACCAAAAATGATCACCTTTATATGGAGGAACATCAAATGTCGGTTCAGCCTTCCCAAAGAGATCAGCTGCAACAACGGACCCCAATTCATGGGCAAGAAAACCATCTAGTTCTTTAAGAAACGACATATCAAAAGAATAATCTCAACGCCATATCATCCCGCAGGTAACAGGCAAGCAGAATCCTCCAACAAATGGATATTCAACATCATGAAGAAAATCCTTGAAGACGCCAAGGGACTGTGGCTAGAAATATTACCAAAGTACTGTTGGCCTATTGAACAACGCCAAAGACAAGCACATGAGAGACACCTTACTCTTTGATCTATGGGACTGATACAGTAAAACCAATCGAGATCGAAGATCCCAGCCTAAGGTACTCCCATGAGAGCGGACCCAGGAATGGCGGGAGCAGAAGGTATGAGCTCGACGAACTTGAAGAACGAAGATACATGGCCTATATAAGGATGATTGCCCAAAAACAACAAGCATAACGCTATTATTATAAGAAGGCAAAGGTCAGGCCGCTCAAAGTCAGGGACTATGTACTTAAAGCTAAAACTCAAGTGAGCAATGATCCACGGAAGCAAACTAGGAACAAATTGGGATGGCCCCTACAAAATCAAGGCAAAAGCGAACAAAGGGTTATTCCAACTAGAAACAATGAAAGGAAAGCTGCAACCTAATAACTAGAATATTACCCACCTTAAGTACTTCAACTTTTAAGAGATAAAGCATCCCCCAAGTCGTACTTTTTTCCCCTCAATTGAGTTTTGTCCCAATTGTTTTTTCTCAATGAGGTTTTTAACAGGGCGACAAAGGGAACACTTCAAGTTTAAGTACACAAAGATGGAGCACGGGACGGATAGTCCATTGCCCGACCTCTCTAGCACTCTCCAGGTCGACCAATGAAGGGACTAGAGCTGGAACACCAGCCAATGCCCACAAATTTGTAAATTTCTCCATGTGTATGAACAAAGCAGCAATGCATGAAGTTTATTTCTATTTCTCTAAGTGTACAAACAAGGCAAAAATGCTTAAAGTTCATGACGTCGACAAATGTTGCACCTAGAGGCATTTCTTTCCATACTTAAGTTATGATTTGACCTCGTTCGGATTAACATCTATCGACCTCGGCCATAATTAAATGAAGGTTATGTTCGAACTTGTTTGAACTAACACCTAACTAGCCCTCAGCCACAATTAAACATAGGTTATGTTTGACATTGTTCGAATTAACATCTACTGGACCTCAATCATAATTATATATGGGTTATGTTCAAACATAGGTTATGTTCGACCTTGTTTGAATCAACACCTATTGGACCTCGGCATAATTAAACGAAGGTTATGTTTAACCTTGTTCGAAGTAACACCTACTTGGCCCTCGACCATAATTAAACATAGGTTATGTTTTACCTCGTTTGAAATAACAACTACCGGCCCTCGACCATAATTAAACGAAGGTTATGTTCAACCTTGTCTGAACCAATACCTACTGGCACTCAATCATAATTAAACTTAGGTTATGTTCGACCTTGTTCGAACTAACACCCAATTGCCCTCGACCATAATTGAATTATGATATGTTCAACCTTGTTTGAACTGACACCTAACAATTTTTGATCAACCGCTGGTTGTCACTCTCCATTAAGTGATCACGACTAGAAAATCAAGACAACCAAGCGGCAAAATTAAAAAAGATACGAAACGAACCACAGGAAGAGAATCAGATGCAAATAAAGAAGTTGGCATTTCATACTTAGAATATTTTTTACATAGGCTTATGAAGACGCCACCAACTACACACAAAATATACAAAAATTCAAAAAAGTAAACTACTGGCCACCACCATCACGGCCTGCGACATCCGCGCCAACTTGGCCATCGACATCATCCTTCCTTTTACCTTCAACACCTTCGCCATTGCCGTCTTCACCCCCAGGATATGCAACATTGTACTAGGCATTCTGCTCAAGCCGGTCTATACCTTCGTCCCATTCATTATCGCATGCCTTTGGTATAGCGAGGTCATACCCATAAGAAACTCGAGCTTCGCAAGCCTTAACACGAGTGTCTTTGAAGACGGCCTTTGAAATGATTCCCGCCCTCATTAAATATCTAAACATATCCAATTGGGCCTCGGCATGAATTTACTCCTCATACAACTCTCTAGGAACATTAGGAAAATTTGAAGTATGGGAAGAAGATGGTTAAGCCATCAATCTAGCCTTCTCGACCTTAAGGGAGATAACTCGATCGTAGAGGCCGGAAGCCTCTTTCTTCATCTCTCCAATCCTCTCATCAAGTCGCTCGTCTTTAAGCCTAGCCGTCTCCAAGTCATTTCCTCGCTCAGAGCGAAGAATACGGATCACTGCCTCCAAAGCCTCTGCCTTCCTCAAATGGCACAATTAAGAAAACTCCGGCTTCTCAAGATCCTCTGCCTCGGTGACCTTTCCACTTAGAGCATCTACTTTGAATTGACACTCCTCAAGCTAGGCACACAGTGAAACCACCTGGGCTTGGAGATCACTGCACTAGGCTTCAACCCCCTTGCTGGCTTCGAGATATTCTTCATTACTTCTCAACGTCTCTTCACAGACTTTGCATTTCTCAATGACCCTCACCAGCTCGTCGTCCTTCTCCTTCAACTCATCACAAATGGCTTGCAAGTTGCCACTCTTGCCAAAGTGCCTGCAAAACTCACGGTACTTACCGCGATACTCAAGATACTTGCGCTCCAACTTCACAAAAATTTGCTTATGCCTCTCCTCACAATGAGAGCTTTGAATCTCCAAAATCATGGTCTGCAAACATAAGAAAAAGAATGAGGTCGCCCACCAACAAAGACAAAACACAATCAAAATGCTAGTCGGTAAGTGTATCCCTAAAATACTCACCCTAAGGGCAATGTCGGCTATGCTTCTCGATAGAGTGATGTCGTCAAACTCTCTGAGGGTTTCTCCTTCCACGCCTGCAAGGAGGCCCAAGGGCGAGGACTACATTCTCCATACTCTTTAACTGATCATGATCCATGGGAATCACAATATTCCTGGTAGACCCCTCCAACCTCACCTCGAGTTGGGTAACCCCCTCATCACCATTAGTTCAGCGGTATTGATATTCGAACCCGTCTCATAACCATCTGCGGCAACACTTTTATTTCTCCTATCAGACGACAAAGAAATATCATCAGCTGGTTACAAAGTCGATGGCCCCTCTTCTCGTAAAGTATCAAGAACTCTAGCGATCGGCCCTTCAACTTCCATCATCGCAAAAGAAATGGATACGCCTTCCGCCAATCCTGAAACCTTAGACACCAGCTCAACGTTGTCTTCAAGAACTATTGTCACTATCTCACAGAGGGTAAAATCATCCATCACAAAGTCCATAGTTCGAGCAACCACATTGCTAACATCCACTGACCTTATCTTACAGGGCACTAAATCCTCATCACTTGGTGATGATTCCCCCTCTTCGTCCACAAGATGATACATGGGGGAATCCTAAGGCTCCTCTGTTGAAATATCCACATATGGAGAATAAATTGATGCTGAAGGAGCAGTAAGTAGGACCAAAGAGCAAACAGACCTAGCTGCGGTCGTAGAAAGTGTCACGACCCAAACCGATGGGCCGCGACAGGCATCCGATACCTTACTCGACCTAGTATCAACATAATCTATCTTTCTTATTACATCATCATATACACATGACATGCGGGCTTAATAGGCCAACATAATCATTTATAAACTCAAATCATAGGTCGACAAAGCCGTATAATATTTCACATGTATGACATATGTCTATATGCCTCTAAGAGCACATAAATATCATAAAGGTTGGGATAGAGTCCCGCCTTACCAAACAATATACGTCTAAATCATACTAATCAAACAAGCAGCTCTGAAGCAAATGGAGCGCACCAATATCTTTCGCTGAGCTAATAGCCCACTTGGAGGGCTCTCGACCCATCTATCGATACCTGCGGGCATGAAACACAGCGTCCCCAAGCAAAATGGACGTCATTACGAATAATGTACCAAGTATGTGATGCACATAAATAAGTACATAAGAGACATGGAAGCAATATAAAGTACATTACTCAACCTGTAAGTCTGAATAACTTTGTAATCAAAAATTACTTTTAGTGTCATGCATATGTGTATGAATGTCATGTCGTGCATAGGTACATGTTTCATAATATCATCAGCCTCTGAGGGCATTCCATCATATCATATCGGCCACTGCGTGCAAAATCATCATCGTATACCAGGTGATCAGGTGGTTGTGTGTATATAACGCCATAACATTTCCTATATATATATAATGTTGTTTGAATCACATTTCAACCACTGTGGGCAACCTCATTATCATATACCAACTGATCAGGTGATGGTGCGTATATAACGGCGTAACATTTTTACATATCCTATATACATATATTTACATATATACGCGTGTATAACACCATCTGATCATGGTTCAATGCGCATGTATGAAATGCATGAAAAATACATAATAATTTCAATTTTCCTTCTGGATAATTTTTTCCAACTGTTTATTATTCTGAGACCCGCGAGGAGAAAATAAAATATTATGACACACAGAAATTCAAGAACAGAAATATCTCTAATACTTCTATAAATAGAGTCATTCATGGAACATGCCTATTCAAAGAATCACCAACATAAACTAATCTTTTTCCTCTGAACAGTTCCAACATTTCTTTAGCATTCAACCTTGGAATATTATAGTGAGTAGGTTGCCACCTGAATTTCTTATAACCATCATCTCGCCTTCCATTTTTGTAACAATCAAATGGCTCATCAATATGACAACATGAACCAAGTTCATATAAAGGGCCAACTTCATCTTTCACCCATTTCCAATCAAATATATTACAGTGACTCTTTTTTTCCTACCATGGTTCATTTTTCATTTATTGTATTTTGTCATTTATCATATTTAGAAAGTTCTCAATGTTCAAATCCTTTTGACCATTTTGGGATATATTGGTTTTATCAAGTGGTATTGAAATATTATTTTGAGAAACAGAAGAATAATTATAATGAGAGAAGAAAATGGAAAAATATGACCTTCTTCCAATATTTCCTTGAACCAAATAAAGGAATGGTTAAGTGAAGGACCGTTGAACACAAAAAGATAGCACAAGTAGCAAACATGAATGTGATACTAAAATTTAATGCCATAGTACGTTGGGTTCTAAAAGATGGAGTCTTGAAAGTTGGTGAAAACAAGCTTTTCTTTAGCTCTGACATTATATCTATGGTATTGTTGTATTGTCCATGTGTCTTTCTCACTTAGTAGCCTTAGTCAATAGTCATTAGACCTTTCTCCACTTGCTTCCACGTGGGGTGGGGGGGGGCTTTGTCCCCACCTACAACTATCTACAAATCCTTAATAACATGGTTATTCATTAAACCAATAATTAACCAATTACTCACATAATTAAAAATTATCTCAAATTACTTAAAATACTACTTTTTTAATACAATTTATATATCATATTGCCATGTTCATATGGTACATTGTATGTCACAAGTCCATAAATATCGGGTATAATAGCTCGGACCGTAGTTTATCCCAAATTGTCCACTTTCGACGAAATTTATTTTCTTCGATTTTCTACCCTCTATCCTTAATAAATATACTCATCACTTGTTTGAATAGCATAATACTTAATATTCCAAAATAATTTCATTCCCAAGCTTACGTTAATTAACTTACAAGAAAAATGCAAGATGTAACATCTCACTTCCGAGCTCTCATTAGTTTATTTATGGAGTACTTTCTTATACGTAATATGGGGTGTAAAAAAGAGGGCAGAAGCGGAAGATAAATCATATTTACTATTAAAGAATGCAAGTGTGGGAGCTTTCGGCCTCCTCGAAGACCCTAGGGTTGGAATTGAAAGAAACATAAAAGAAAAGATCACCCATAGCAAACAATAAGACGTAAGAACCTAAGAGGCCAAAACTAAGAGACTCACTAGTTAAGGAGGGAGCAGGCCATAACTTCTTTAAAAAGCCCGGCCACTCACGAATTCCCACGATGTGAGGGAGGAGTTGGCCGACCAAATCCGAAATGTTCCCGACCAAATGAGGGGGCATAGTCTTGGCTGCATAAGAGGAGAGCAAGAGATCAAAATCCAATAATAAGAAAATAAATGGAATGCCTCAACGAAGAGAAGTTAGACACTTACGAGTATGATTCCAAGTTTCAGGGAAGCCATCCGCGTTAGCCACCACGTCTTCGGTTCTATAAAAGAAATTTTTTTGCTAGAACTAATGGTTCATCTTATAATCTATCTTCACCAGCAGGAACTTGCCCCTTTGATGGTAAAGCTTTAACATTGTCCCCCTATAGAAACTAGGGGCGGAGATATGTATCAAATACCGCAATGTGATTCAAATACCGCAATGTGATCTCGACCCAAGCCAATTCCACATACTTAGTAAGCATCCTAATGAGCTATGTGGGGAGAGCTGAGTTGGGAAAATGCCATAGTAATGGCAAAACTCCTCCGCTAATGGGAGAAAGGGAAAAGTGTAGCCAATATGGAAGGGGTAAACATATAACGCACAATACCCGAGGCGGTGGACTTGTACCTCATCCTGCTATGAGGAGACCAATTTAATGAGAGAGGGAATGTCAAATTTAGCCCGAAGCTCTAATAATCGGCATCTTTTATCACTGACTCATAGACCTTGGGCTCAGCCTTAGGCGCCTTTGAAATATCATACCTGACCTTCTCACCGCAAGGAAGTATCTCCTCCACCATATGGAAGTTCTTCTCCTTAATTCCCTCCGCCTGTGGTGGAAAAACTATCACCAAGGGAACCGGGTTATTTTCCTTGTCGGGACCAGAAAATACATTAGCCATAGTTCTGATGAAAGAAAGGGTATTCAAGTAACAAAGAGTTTAAAGAAATAGGGATCGCTAGAGCAAGAAAAGAAGATGCCCAGAATTGGAATAAGAAGAAGGCATAAGGGTTTGATATGGGAAATTCGTAAAACGTGAGTGTGTGCCTTTACATCCCTATTTATAAGAGCCTAGACATTAAAACCAAGAAATTATGCCATTATTACTTTGCACCGGTATCGAAGCAACATATCCAATCGACGGGTGCACATGAAATGATGTAATACATCGGAAAAATGCACCATAATGATGCATGACGTCATGACATCACTTTGATCCAAAAATGACATAACTCCACATTGTCAGCTCCTCTCCAACATCGTGACCCAACCCACTCGTTCAATCATCTCGACCACGATAATCATAGTCCGCTCATCAAGGCCATCTGAGGCCGGTCTCAATAAGCGGAGAGACTAACTGTATAGATCAAAATCTGCCTTAAAGTACTTGAGACAAGATAATGCTAAAGGAAGAGTCTTCAAGACATCATCACTGGAGGTCGACTAGGAATCAACACGATTCGTGGTCGAGACGTCAACATGTGACAACCCAAAAGTTCATCACCTGTTTTCTCCGTTTCTCGTGCTCCCGAGGCCTTAAAAACCTCACTTTTAGTTGCCTCGATTTGTGTGGCAGTTCAGGCGCGTAGCCGGAAAGCTTATATGTTAAATTTTTTGGAAATTTGTCTTTAAAATAATTAAAGTTGACTTTGGTCAATGTTTTGGGTAAACAAACCCGGGCCTCTAATTTGACAGTACCGAAAAGTTCGTAGAAAAATATGGGACTCGGGCTTATGTCTGGAATCGAAATCCGAGGTCCCGATCCCGAGAAATGAATTTTTGAAAAAAATTATTTTTCTGAAATTGATATAAAAATTTGACATGAAAATGAATTAGAAAGTATTAATATCGGACCCATATTTTGGTTCCGGCGTCCGTCATAGGTCTTATATATGGTTTAAGATGTTCCTGTGTAATTTGGTTGAAATCGGACGTTGTTTGACGTGTTTCGGACCTAAATATCTAAAGTTGGAAATTTATGAAGTTTGAATAAAAAATGATCAATTTGAGGTTTGATTCCTCATTTATGGTGTTATTTTAGCGATTTGATCGCTCGGTTAAGTCCGTAAGATGTTGTTTATTTAATGTGTGTATTTGGTTAGGAGCCTTGGGGACTCGGGAGTGATTCAGAGGTGAGTCGGGGTGGTTTGGAACTTAGGAAAAGATCAGATGTTTCTCCATTTATACACAGACCTTTTGTTCTACGCGATTGTGGCCTAAGGCTCGCGTTCGGAGTGCCTTGTGTCCCTTTTACTTCACATTTGTAGTCCCCGTCCCACGTTTGCGTAGCTACAATAACCCTTCAATGTGTTCCCATCATTCCTGTCGCATTCGCATAGGTCAATCCTGCCCTCCACCCCCCCCCCCCCCAAGTTTCGTTCTTCGCGTTCGCATACTACCTATTGCGAACGCGGTTCTTCCAACTTTCCCTTCATCATGAACGTGACCCCTGTATTGGGAACGCATAGAGTAAAAACCTTTAGTGGTTTTTTAAAACTTTCAAAATACTAGATACATGCTTCATTCCAAATTTCACACGAGCTCTTCTTCTCCACATCCTATAGGCGATTCTTAGAGCTCTTCTTCACCAAATCTTTTCAAGTAAGTATTATCTAACTTGTTTTCTTCATTTTCTATCATCATTTATCAAATTCCTAGACCTAAATCAAGTAGTTTATGGTAAGAATTGGGGAAAATGAGTAGAATTAGGGTTTTTGATTTTTTTTATTTAGACCTCGTCTTGGGGTCGAATTTGAAAATAAATTATATATCCGGGCTCGTGGGGGAATGGGTGACATAGAATTAGTTCAAACTTCGGGTTTTGACCAAGCGGGCCCGGGTCAATTTTTGGAATATTGGGAAGAACGGTTAGAAATCCATATTTAGGCATTGGGTTTAGTTTGTTTAGCCATTATTAATATTTCATAGATTTGACTGAGTTGGAGCCAAATTCGAGGGGTAAAGCTATACTAGAGACTTTAGTTGAGTTTAGAGTATTCGAGGTAAGTGTTTGATCTAACTTTGGCTTGAGGGAATATGATTAGAGTATTATTTGCTAATTGATAAATGTTGAGTACGGTCTATAGGCATGGTGAAGAGTATCTATACACTGGTGTCGAGTATGACCGTGAGTCCTAAATTATTAAATTATCGAATTCTTATTTGTTGTTTATGAGGAATTGGTTGAAAATCTTTAATACTGAGCCACTCATTGTTGAGACTAAGCATGGATTTAATTGTGTTAAGTAGAAATTAAATGAGTTTGGTTATAGCTGGATCTCTCTTGCCAGGATAGTTTATTATAATATTTTTCCTCCCTTGCTGGGATTACTTCGTGTTTTGTGTTGAAAGAAAAGGAATCGTGTGGCACGCCGACCACGAGATATTATGAATGGGATCTTGTGGCACGCCGACCACGATATTATGAATGGGATTGTGTGGAACGCCGACCACAAGATATTATTAATGAGATCGTGGGGAATGACGACCACGAGATGTTATGAAATGGGAACATGTGGTATGCCGATCACGTGATATTATGTAATGGGAGCGTGTGGTACGCCTACCACGTGACATGAGAAAATGGGATCGTGCACGCCTGCAATGAGAGGAATTTTAACGAGTGAAAGTGGTTTGTTTTCCCTTATTCTGTGTTAGTAGAAATCATATGTAGTTCCCTTGTTGTTCCTATAGTCTGTTTTTATCTTATACCCCCATAAGCATGTTCCTCTTATAGCTTTAATTATTTATTTTCCGTTATTATTTTGTTGTACTTGTATACATGTATCTATACAGGTTTATCTGGTGTCTGGTTCTAGCATCGACACTACTTCACTGGGGTTAGGCTAGGCACTTACCAGCACATGGGGTGAGTTGTGCTGATGCTACACTATGTGCATCATTTTGCACAGATCCATGTGTTGGAGTAGCATTTGAGTGGCAGTAGTATTCTGGGAGCGAGCTTTCAGTCCAGAGATTCCCGAGGTAGCCTTAATGGTGTCCGCATGGCCGGAGTCTCTTCTATATTATCTTCGTTTGTTATCTTTGTACCAGAACAAATAGCGTTGTACTTTATTTCAGACATTGTATTTAGCATTTTGTAGATGTTCGTGAGCTAGTGACACTAGATCTGGGTAGAGTTGTATTTGGAACTTCCGCACTTACTCTTAGTTATTTATGCTTTAACTGCTTTTATATTAATTGTCTCGTTTTTCTTTATATTATTGATGTTGTTAAGAGACGTATTAAATCAATTAGCTTGCCTAGCTCCTATTAGTAGGCAAATCACGACTCCCGAGGGTAGAAAATTCGAGTTGTGACACAACAATGGTCGAGATCGAGCACTGTTGATTGAGCTGTAATGGCTATTTTTCAAAATAGGGAATTAATAAGAATATTCTAGTGGATATTGTCGGCACTTGTACTGTTAAGATTTGTTAGAGATATGTCTCGTATAAATAGAAAAAAAGACAATGGTACGGGCATGTGATATTAGTTTGCAAGAACTCATTTTGATAAAAAGATTCTCTCTCTTACAAAATACAAACAATACTTTTTATACCAAGATTTTTATCCACGTCATTCCATACTTTCTACTAGATTGGAGGATAATTTGAACTTAAGGATATGTCTGTTATTCATTATTATCAGGAGGAATAACATTTATTTCCTCCTTTATTGAGTGAATTATTCCTTTATTTTACTTAAATATCATTTATTATTGTTCATTGTTATCTAATGCTCCATTATTACTCACGTTATTTGGAATGAATGTTACGCACCATTATTATATTTCTTATAGATATGTCCCATATTAGCCAGGCTCTCATAACTCACATCTAGAAATATTAGTGTTAACTAGGTTTAACCCATTCATACATATTTAGTTATTTGAACCAATAGTTGCACCTTTTGGTCAACCAGGTACGACACGGTATTTAAATATTTTATTTCGGTATTTTTGAAATTTAATATTTTTAAAATGCTATACTAATATCGTACCTAATTAAATTCAGTATGGTTCATTCTTTTTCTCCTTTAGGTTTCGATTTATTTGGTTCGGTAACTTCTGTTGTTCGGTTTGAATAATAAGTAGTGCATAGAATCATAGACTATAATATTCTTAATTAAATTTGTGACGACCCGGACGGTCATTTTTGAAATTTAAGCCATGTTCCCCCATTAACTGCTTCCCCTATGTTCATTTCTACTATTTTGGTTTGTCGGGACATTCGGTATTGGGATTCGGAGTGTTTTGGGACACTTCGTCCCTAAATGAGAGCTTAAAATTTGAGCTTAAGTGTTGGAAAGTAATTCGTAATCAGAACAATGTGAAGATGGCCTCAGAATTAAAATTCGATGGTTCTGTAAGCTCCATTAGGTGATTTCGGGGTTGGGAGCATGTTCGGGGAGTATTTTGGGATCCCGTAGCTCATTTAGGCTTGAAATGCTGAAAGTTAGAATTTTGAAGTTTCCGGTCCGATAGTGAATTTTTGATACGAGGATGGGAACGAGATTCTGAGAGCTTTTGTAGCACTGTCATGTCATTTGGGACGTGCGTGCAAAATTTCAGGTCAATCGGGCGAGGGTTGGTTAGATTTATCGAAAGCGTATTTTAGATGAACCTGAAGTTCTTAGGCTCAAATCTTTGATTTGATCGGGTTTCTGGTATTGTTTTAGATTTTTTAAGGTTTGGTGCAAGTTTAAATAAGGTATTAGGTGTTATTGGTGCTTTTGGTTGAGGTCTCGGGGGCCTCGGGATGATTTCGGGTGGTTAACGGAGAAAATCATTAAGTGTTGTTGCAGCTGATATGTCCCTTATGGTATTTTCGCTTATGCGGCTTGGGAGCCGTAGAAGCGGCTTGCCCATCGTAGAAGTGAGTTTGTCTATTCCTCAGGAAACTGCAGAAGTTGTCCCATGTCCACATATGCGGGATCGCAGAAGCGGTTTTTTGTCCGCAGAAGCAGTTCTGGTCCATTTAATGAAAATCCGCAGAAGCAGCCTTGTTTCCGCAAAAACGGTCCCTTGTCCGCAGAAGCGGAAAGCATTATTTAGAAATAGGATTATCCGAGGGTTTATTTCAAAAGTTGAAAAAATCTATTCAGAGCTCGGGAGAAGGCGATTTTGAGTGGGTTTTGAAGAGAAGATCATTGGATTTGGGCCATTCGAAGTCAGATACTCATGGCAAAGGCATTGTTTCGTAGTTGGTTTTTCACCGGTTTGAGGTAAGTGGATTGTCTAACTTTGTGTGGGGGACCTCTCCCCTTAGGATATATTACTTGTTATTTTAAATGTGTGGTATGCGAGGTGACGAGCGTGTACTTGAGCTAATTATTGAAAATCCATTTTGCTTAGAATATTTAACTTTGTTTTCTTGCGTATTTGCCTATTCTAAATGGAATTTAACCTGTGTTAGCTTAGGAAAAGCATGTTTAGCTGTCTCATTTGCTTTTTTGCCTAAACTGTATTATTTGTCCTCCGTGGAGCATGCTAGACTAGAAATTCTATTAATTGTTCTTACTTAGCATTATACATTATTGAAATTGTTGTGGTATTTACGATTTGGGACTACGGGACGGTACCCCGGGAACTATTCTTGTACGTATTACGTTATGAGATTGAGAGTGCGGGATACCAAGAGATCCCTGGCACAAATATAATTATAAAATAGAGGATACCAGGAGATCCTCGGGATACTAATAAGATATCCCTCGTGTATAAATGGAGGATACCAAGAGATCCTCGGGATACTCGGAGATCCCCGATGCTAAATATTCAGTGGTGGTTTGTACTTCTAGTTATTTTCTGTGTTGGTTCTCAGTTAATGTTTTATTTATTATCTTGCTAGGTTCTCACAATAGCTTATATTCATGTTGTCTTTTCCTTATCATGTTGATTATTATGTTTTCCCTCAGTGGGGCCTCGACCTTCCTCGTCACTACCCGACTGAGGTTAGGCTCTGCACTTACTGAGTACCCTTATGGTGTACTCACGCCTCTTCTACGCATGTTTATCATGTGCAAACCTAGGTACTTCTTCCCAGGCGTATCATTCTCGCAGCGGAGAGCATTAGTGGAGACTCGAGGTATAACTGCTACGTCCGCAGGCCCAAAGTCTCTATTCCATCTGTAGTCGATAGCCCTCTTTTTCCTTCTTTGTCGTGTTGTTTAGATACTATGGTGTAAAGCATACTATGTTACACTTTTAGCTTGTGTTTGCCTGTGAGATTCCAGGTTTTGGATTGTTTTAGAATTTTAGTGTTAAAGTGTATGTGCCAGGCGGAAACTTTATACGTTTCATATGATATTTTACTTTAAGTTATCGTTCTTCGTAAAGGTTGTGAATTTTGCAATGTGGTAGGCTTACCTAGTCGTGAAGACTAGGTGCCGTCATGACATGTTCACAATTGGTGAACTAGGGTCGTATAAAGTTGGTATCAGAGCTCTAGGTTCATAGGAGTCACAGAACACAGGCCGGTTTATTAGAGTCTCGCTGATCGGTACGGAGACATATGTACTTATCTACGAGAGGCTATGTAAATGTTTAGGAAAAATCTTCACTTCATTGAATTCCTTGTTGTGCTATATTTGACATCGACTCTAAAACTTCTGTCTTTTATTCTCTCAGATATGGTGAGGACACATGCTACCCAGGACGTTCGAGCACCCGCACCCGCTCCTACAGCTGCTAGAGGCAGGGGCCAGGGCAGGGGTCGAGGATGCGCACGTTGTGCATCCAGAGCACCTACGCGAGCTGCCGTTGAGGTACCGCCAGCAGATCCAGTCGGGGATCAGGCACCTGACACGCCCACAGACATTACTACTCCAGTTGTTCAGGAGGCATTGGCACAGTTCATGGGAATGAACACTACAGTGTCATATGTAGGGAAGCTTCCCCTTCTTGCAGCCACATCCTAGGCTGGGGGAGGAGCCCAGACTCCCATAACCCACACTCATGAGCAAAGAGTTCATATGGAGCAGGTACCGGATATCATCCTTGTCCAACCTGCAGTATCGGTTCAGCTCGAGGATGGGGCACCTGCTTCTGACGATGAGCATCAAAGACTGGAGAGGTTCAAGAAGTATGACCCTCCAATTTTCAGCGGATTAGCTATGGATGATGCTTTAGGGTTTTTGGAGGATTGTGGTTATCACTGCCTCGAGCGGGATTTCCTTCGCAGCTTTCCAGCTTCGAAGAGCCGTCTATGATTGGTGGCGCACCTTTGAGTTAGACAGTACGGACGAGGTTGCCTCCTTGAACTGTGCAAAGTTTTTAGATATGTTTTATAGGGAGTTTGTTACCGAGAGCCTTAGGGACACTTGGCATGCGGAGTTTGAGCCTTTTCGCCAGGGTGCTATGAACGTTTCAGTGTATTCCATATGTTATACTAGGTTGGCCAGACATGCACTGGCCTTGGTTGCTACTGTCTGCGAGAGGGTTTGCCGGTTTATTGAGGGTCTTATTCCATCCATCAGATCTAGCATGGCTCGAGATTTGGAGGTGGATATACCTTATCAGCAAGCAGTGAGCATAGCTAGGAGGAACGAGGGTTTGCACGCCAGAGAGCGAGAGGAGAGAGAGGCGAAGAGGTCTCAAGAGTCGGGTCACTACTCTGGTACCCGTACCCCAGCAACAGGGTGTCATGGTAGGGGCTATATGGGTCGCCCAGTCCATTCAGCTCTTCCTTCATCCAGTAGTACTCCAGCTCCTCCAGATCTCAGGAGCCTTACTATGCACCTCTGGTTTCTAGTGCGCCTCCTGCACGGGTGCTTTCAGGGGCCAGTCCAACAAGGGTGGGCCCAATCATTCACAGCCACCGCACCCTCCTAGAGCTTGTTTTGAGTGCGGAGACACCCGCCATGTAGTAAGGGATTCCCCTAAGCTTAGGAGGATTGCACCTCCACAGCATTCTCAACCGTAGTGTGCCCAGTAGGATTCTCAAGTTATTATTCCATCTCCAGCTGCCACCTTACCTGCCCAGCTAGCCAGGGGTAGAGATTGGGGATATAGAGGTCGCCCTCGGGGGAGTGGCCAGGCCAAATATTATGCTCTTCCTGCTCGCACTGAGGTTGTTGCCTCCGATTCTGTTATCACATGTATTATATTGGTTAGTCACGGAGAGGCATCGATTTTATTCAATCCATGCTCTACCTATTCTTACGTGTCTTCTTATTTTGCTCCACATTTGGGTATAGTCCGAGAGTCATTAAGCTCTCTTGTTTATGTTTCTACTACCGTGGGAGATTCCCTTGTTGTGGACCACGTTTATTGGTTATCTTTTGTTACTATTCATGGTTTTGAGACCGGGGAAGATCTTGTATTACTCGATATGGATGATTTCGATATTATCTTGGGCATGGATTGGTTGTCGCCCCGGTATGCTATCTTAATTGTCACGCTAAGACCGTGACGCTGTCGATTCCAGGTATTCCGTGTATTGAGTGGAGTGGTACTTTTGATCACTCCCCCAGTAGAGTTATCTCTCTTCTTAAGGCTCAGCGTATGGTTGAGAAGGGGTTCACCGCATATTTAGCTTATGTGCGAGATATCAGTGCTAATACCCCTTCTATTAATTCTGTCTCGGTGGTACGGGATTATCCCGATGTGTTTCCAGCTGATCTTCTAGGCATGCCGCTCGATCGTGACATTGATTTTGGTTTTGATTTGTTGCCGGGCACTCAGTCCATATCCATTCCTCCTTATTGTATGGCTCCTCCTGAGTTGAAGGAGTTGAAGGATCAATTACAGGAATTGCTTGATAAGGGTTTTTATTGACCCAGTGTTTCACCGTGGGGTGCTTCTGTCTTGTTTGAAAGAAAAAGGATGGTTCTATGCGCATGTGTATCTATTATCGTCAGTTGAACAAGGTTACAGTGAAGAACCGATATCCTTTGCCTCGTATTGCTGATCTATTTGACAAGCTTCAAGGGGTAGGTGAATCTAAGACTTAATTTGCAACTTTCATCCACGAATGTAAGACAATATCTATCTAAAATATAGTGTTATAATAATATATTTCTTCAGATTTTTACACTTTTGTCTCAAATAAACAAGCAGTATGATAGTTTATATGAGTCCACAAAATTATAGAGTACCAAGTCCTCGAATCTTCCAGTACCAAGAGTATAAGAGCAAGTAGAGGTGAGTATAGGGCTCCCATGGCCTGAGAAGCCATCGATCGCGGTGAGTTTAAGGTAGAAGACAGTGAGAGGAGCTAGGGTTTCGAGAGCGTCTGAGAGAGGAGAGGGATTTCAGAGGTGGCGGTTTGAGTGAAATGAGTTAGGGTTAGGGGTGTGGCCAGATTAAAAAAAAAGAAATGGAAAATCGTTGTTGTTGATCCAAAAGTTCAACGGCCTGGATCAAAAGGAGAGCCAGACGGGTTGGATGAACGAGTCAGGGGTTGGGTTAAATTGAAATTGGGCTGGTCCGTTTGGGATTTAAAATTGGATTAATTGGGGGGGGGGGGTAATTGGGGCTACAATTGAACTGAAATAGGTCCAGATTTAAAATAGCCACTTTTTACCTTTTTATTTTTTAAAAATTGGTAAAATGATTTCTAATACAAATTAAAAGTACTAAACTAATTAATAATACCCAAATATTAAATTAAAAATACTGGAATCAATTTTGGTAATCATAAACGTAATTAAATCCTAAAATAGGCTAAAGTTACAATTATATGCATTTTAGCTTTTAAAATACTAAATAAGTTTATAAAAATGTATACAAGTTATATTAGCTATATTTTTTTATAATTATGAGAATAAAATAAATTAATCATCAAAATGATAACTTGGGGAATAATTTTTGGTTTTTGTATTACTGAAATAGGGCAATAAATGAATTTAAAAATCTTTTAAAAATCAGTAAAAATACTAAAACACTTGAGCATACTTATATTTGCATACACATATTATTTTAAAAGTAATTTGCATATGAAATATATAGGGAAAAATTGGGTACCAACACTCGATGCACTCACATTCTTCGAGAGTTGTTTAAGAAAAGTCTGCTTCTTGGTTCCTACCTTGCATTGCTTGTGGAACCTTGAAGAACATAAACACTTGTATAAGTATAAACCCATATGGAAGACTATGATTTCCAACCTTGAAGGTTGCCACCTTCTGCATATGTTCGATCATGATAGTAGGCAAGTTCACAAGGTTGAAGACATCCACTTGCTACATTAGAAACAGGTCAGACTTCAAAGTCATAGACCTCCTCTCAAGATGAGGAAACAGAACCTTGTTCACCAGCTCAAAGAGCAACTGATAAATATGGAGTAAGGCCTTCTTGTGAACCTGGTCCCCCTTTTGGTTCGCATTAACCTTTACCACAGCATTCTGGAAGTTAGGCCCACACACATCTTTCACACTAGTCACACCAATTGTAGGGACCTTAAGAATATCCCCAAGCATACTCACATCAAACACAATCTCCACCTCATTCACCAAGGCACAACTGTGGTCGGTATCAACAAGAAAGAGGCTTGCATACAATCTTTGAACCTCATCCCCATACACTTTGGGTGCATCTATGTGGAACAGATGCCCCACTATTGAAACTCAACCATTTCAAGGACTTGTCTTATACCAGCCATATCATAAACTGCTAGGTTAAAAGTACGACCCAACAGAACCTTTTGGTGCCTTAAGCGTTATGAAACAGAACTCGTTTCACTACTTATCCTTTTCGCATAAACATGTTGCTTACCCGTTTATAGCTTTCTCTTGCCAGACTTTATACCACTTAATTTTTTCTTTTCCCTTAGACCTGACAAACACATCTGTATCAAAAACTTAAACATCATTCACTTTAGAACTAAGGTTTGTAACATTCTCCAGTGAAGCAAATTGCATCTTCTTTTAAGACCTTCTCACTAGGGAACTAGGTTACTCAGTTGTTTCCTCCTCAACTTCCACCACAGGGGCTGCTTTATCATACACTATTTCATTGTCTTTAAATAGTCTCCTCTTTTTCTTTTTACTGCTCTTTCATCTCTCTCGAAGAGCAGAGTCGTAGGCTACCTTTGCTTGCAACCTGGTAGTAGGTCGCTTGGTAGAAGACTCGGGAATGGACACTACCCTTTGCTTAACTATGAAATAATTAAGAGGAATGTTATCTTAATCCTCCACATCACTAGACCTCATCTAAGGGACTAGAATGTCCAAGGGCTCAACAGTAAATGGAGGAGAACATGCAGGAGCAGAACTAGCCTGGGAGTGAGTTCCCTGGCATGTTTCCTCCGAAGAGGGGTCGGGTTCCTCACGAGAGGGCCCAGTAGTTTATGTTGTACAGAGCCTTCAATAACCACCATGGCTCCTTCTCTCGACAAGGGAGGAAGGTGCGGCGGGGGAAGGAAAACGCTTTCGGAGATCGAGATTTTCTCGTTCCTTTGAGACATGGAAGCACAAGAAACTATCTCATGTGAGACGCCATAAACATACACCACAAAGATGTTTGTGATATTTTATTCCTTAATAGGCTCTATATCCACCATAGAATCTGAAGCAACAATGGCAGAAACCTCTGCGACCTTAGGACTTTTACCTTGTTCTCAATTTTTCTTTTGACCAATGGGAAACTCAGAGGATATAGAAGAAGGATCAATAATTTTAGGGGTTTTCGAGATAGTCGTCTTAGAACTAGAGAGAGATGACAAATCTGGGTTAAGGGTGATTTCAGTGATAGTCGAGATAGTTGTCTTAGAACTAGAGAGGACTCAATGGGGTTTTCAGTGTTAGAGATGACTGAGGCAAAAATTTCGAAGGTTGTGTCAACCATTGAAGATGTAGAGAGAAAGTTCCAGGGAGAAGTTCTAATGGGGGACTATGGTCTGTGAAGAAAGGAGAGGGTTTTTAATGAGGGAGGATAATTATGAAGAGAGAGATAGAAAGCGGTTCTAAATGTGGGTTGTTCTTGGATAGTTGCAATGGTTGAGAGATAGAACGATATGAAGTGAAAGGACGTGACAGCAAAGTCTGAAAAGGTGGATGGCATAGTAGTTGATATTTGTACCTTTTCAAGATGTATATTAAATGATGCATAGAACTAGTAACCTTTGGTACAAGAACCAGGTTCTTGACCTATCATTAAAAATTTAAATCTTTTTTTATCACCCATGCAATGCATGTACAACTTCTATAATTATCATGCGTGTTTACCTACAACGGTGTTGAATTGAGTTAGACTTGGCTAGAAAATACTTTAGATAATTTTACCTTTAGGTAATTTTCATAGCCAACTAATGGGGAATTAGGTTCTTAGTTGGGCTTCATTAGCCCCAGCTTCGCCATGTTCTTTCAATATGTTCCATGCTCAAACCTTTGATAAAGATATCTGCAATTTGGTATTCTACGTTGCAGAACTTCATACAAATCAGCCCTGTCTCCACATTATCCCTTAGAAAATGATGCCTCAGATTAATGTACTTGGTTCTTTTGTGTTGAAATGGAATCTTGGCCATGTTGAGTGCACTGGTGTTATCACATAGAAGAGGCACACAATCAGTAAATACCCCAAAATCCTCCAGTTGCTGCTTAATGCATAGTAGCTAAGCACAGTAGGAGGTTGCAGCTACATATTCTACTTCAGTTGTTGAAAGAGCCCTTGAGTTTTGCTTCCTTGTTCCCCAAGAGATGAAACATGATCCTAGAAAGTGAGTCATTTCATAAGTCATTTTCCTGTCTACAAGATAGCCTGCATAATCAGCATACCCAATAAGGTTAAAACCGTCACCTGAGGGATAATACAAGACCAGGTATTGTGTTCCCTTAATGTATCTCAAAATTCTTTTGGCAACCTTCATATGAGATTCCTTGGGATTTGATTGAAACCTTGCACATAGCCCCACACTGAAGACAATATTGGGTCTGCTGGCAGTGAGATAGAGAAGAGACCCAATAATGCCTCTATACATAGTTTGATTCACAACATATCTAGTTTCATCCATGTCCAGTCGAGTAGCTGTAGCAATGGGAGTGTCTATCACTTTTGATTCTTCCATATCAAACCTCTTCAAGATCTCCTTGATGTATTTCACTGACAAATGAATGTACCCTTCATGGACTGCTTCACTTGAAGACCCAATAATAAATTTAGCTCCCCATCATGCTCATTTCAAACTCACTTCCATGAGTATTGCAAATTATTCACAAAGAGAATCAACAGTTGCCCCAAAAATAGTATCATCAACATAGACCTGAATAATGAGCAGGTTCCTTCCTCGTTTTTTAGGAACAAGGTGTTGTCAATTTTCCTTATTGTAAAACCATTTTCTAAGAGGAACTTTGACAACCTTTCATGCCAATCTCGAGGAGCCTGCTTCATCAATACAACGCTTTGTCCAGTTTAAACACATATTTAGGGTGTTCATAACATTCAAACCATATAGGTTGTTTTACATAGACTTCTTCCTTATGAAAACCATTCAGAAATTCACTTTTGACATCCATTTGGAACAGAATGAATTCCATATGATATGCAAAGGCGATTAGGATTCTAATATCTTCCATGTGGGCAATCGGAGCAAACGTCTCATTATAATCAATCCCTTACTCCTGATTGTATCCTTGAACCACTAGCCTGACCATGTTCTTTATAGTGTTTCCATGTTCATCAAGATTATTCCTGAATACCCACTTGATTCCTATAATGGTCCGATCTGAGGGTCTAGGTAGCAGGTACTATACATTGTTCCTTTCAAATTGATGCATCTCATCTTGCATGGTTGTAATCCAATCTGCATCTTTCAAGGCTTCCTTGATGTATTTGGGTTCTATTTGAGAAAGAAAGGCTGAGAAGGGCAAGTGAATTTCTGGCTTTTGGATGGTTTGCACTCCAGAATCTAGATGGGTAATTATGTTTTCAAGAGGATGCGAGCTTTTATGTTTCCGGTTGGGAATTTGAGGTTTATTTATATAGGAGTTGGGTATATCTAACTAGTTACCTTGTGTTCTTCTCTCAGGTACTTGTGGAGTACCTTGCACTGCATCAACCACTCTTTTTTCAGCTTCAGATGTTGTAATTGAGGTACCTGGCTCCCTTGAGGAAGAGGCAACATAGTCTTCATTTGGCTCCTTTGCTTGGATCATCATATTTGCCTTTCTATTTGTCATGTCAATGACTTCACTTGGAACCAGTAAGGACTTTCCATCTTGATCATACTTGGTACTTTTCTCACAAAAGGGATAAGACTCATCAAAGATTACATGAATACTCTACTCAACACATTGAGTCCGTTTTTTGTATATCTTGTAAGATTTGCTTTGAGAAGAGTACCCCAGAAAGATTCTTTTATCACTCTTGACATCAAACTTACCAAGCTGATCCTTTTCATTGTTGAGGAGCAATGAAAAGGAGTTTGACATCAAACTTGCTTTGAGAAGAGTACCCCAAATGTTCTTAGATAAGTCAGCTTTGGTTTCCTTCCATTCAGTAACTGATAAGGAGTTTTGTTCAAGAGAGATCTCATCATGCACCTATTCACTAAGTAGCAGGCAGTGTTGACAGCTTCAGCCCATAAGTTCTTTGCAATCTCACTGTCAATCAGCATTGTTCTTGCCATTTCTTCAAGAGTTCTATTCTTCCTTTCCAAAACTCCATTTTGCTGGGGGTTCTTGGAGCTGAGAAGTTGTGGATGATACCATTTTCATTACAAAAGTCATCAAATTTAACATTGTCAAATTCTGTTCCATGATCTAATCTGATACATGTTAGTCTAGACTCCATTTTTACCTAAATTTTCTTTACGAAAGCCACAAATACCTCGAAGGTTTCATCTTTTGTTCTAAGAAACAGGGTCCATGTGAATCTGGAGTAGTCATCCACTATCTCAAAGATGTATCATTTTCCTCCTATTTTTTGCACTCTCATGAGGCCACACAGATCCATATGAAGAAGATCGAGTGTCTTTGAGGTGCTAACATACTTTTTAGGCTTAAAAGAGGACTTCACATGCTTTCCTCTATCAAGCATCAAGTACTTTCTGCACTTTGAACTTTGACATGGGTAGACCACATACCAGGTCCTTCTAAATTAGCTTGTTCAGAATAGAGAAGCTTGCGTGCCCTAATCTTTTGTGCCAGAGTTCATCATCATCATCAACAGCTTTCAGACAACTTAGATCACCACTTTGCATAGAATCAAAATCAGCAACATGTATGTTCTTGTATCTTTTGGCAACAAGCACCATTTCACCAGTTACCAGATTAGTAACTGTACATATCTTGGACAAGAACTCCACCTTGTTTCCTTTATCACATATCTCAGAGACACTCAAGAGACCGTACTTAAGACCATTGACATAGTACACATTCTCCATAGAGTGAGTGAGTGATTTTCTGACTTTTCCAACTCCAAGAATGTACCTCTTTTTCCTATTTCCAAAGGATACACTCCCTCATTGCAGGGATTTTAGTGAAAGGAAGTCCATGGTGTTCCCAGTCATATGCTTTGAACATCCACTATCCATGAACCATTGATGACTGCTTCTTTTCACTGTTCCATGCACAAGGAATCAAATGTTAGTTTTAGGAACCAAAAAAAGGTTGGGTCCCTTGTCGTAAGTAAGAGAATGAATAAGAGCTCATTTAGTCCATGAAGGTAATATACGCTTTTTTTAAGTGACACCTGGTCCTCTTTTAGAAGTTACATTTTCAGCAAACACTTTGTTTTTCTGAACAGACTAGACCCTGACTTGGCAATTTTCCTTGAAATGCCCAGTGTTCCCACAATGGGTACATAATCAGTTATCTAGTACAATAACATACTTGCTATGAGGGTTGTAAGGGGTTTTTTCCCTTTGGAAACCTATTCCCTATCTGTTTTCACAATTATTACTGTACATGGTAGTGATAGCTTTTGAGGACCAGGTCCACTTTAGGAACTTTTCAAGATCGTTTTTTACTCTTTACAGTTCAGTTTGGAGATGCTAGTTTTTCTCAGTTTCAACACAGGCTAGTTCTCACGGCCTTCAACTTGTTTACAAGCCTAATGTGTGCCTCACTTGCTATCTCTTTCCCTTTTCTAGAATTTCCAGGTTTAGACTTATTTCATAGTCCCTCTATTGTTTCCCTTAGGTCTGTAATCACTACCAGGAGATCATCCCTTTCTTTCTCAATCTCAGTCACTCTCTTCACTAAGGTATCTTTTTCTTTACTGAAGTTCTCAATGGTTTCCTTATAGTAAACCGCTACAACCACTAAGTCATCTTTTTCATGTTCTGTGTTAACAATTTTTTCACTGAGATCAGATTTTTCTTTCTCCAACTCACAAATGGTTTTCTTTAGATCAACTACACATACCACCAGATCATTTCTAGTTTGTTCATCTTCTCCTAGTTCTAAGGTCAAGGCATCCTTATCCTCCACTAGACTATGATAGGCACCAATCAATACACTAGCTAAAGACATGAGTTTCGTAGAAGAGTAGGATTTCAGATTTCTCTGAACATCCCTAAAATTTACCTCATTGTTGTCATCGTCTTCATCATCATCTGATTGGGCCATCAAAGCAAATATTGAATCATATTCATTTTCCTCACTTTCAACTGCCATCATGGAGTTCTCACATACATGATTATCATCTTAAGACTCACTAGAGGAGTCTCTCTATTCTGCAAGAGCCTGTTTCACCAGATCGTTAGAAGATTTATTCTTTTTGAAGTGCTTGCCAGGAATCGGACGGGTTCCTCTTGGCTGGTTTCTCAGGATTGTACTTGGAGTGTTCTTGCTTCAAGAGAGGATAATCTTTGATGAAGTTTCATGCCTTTCCACACTTGTGGAAGAGATCATAGTTCTTTGGTTTGCTTGAACTGCCCCTCTTAGGTACATCACCATTTCTTTGAACCATCTTATGAAATCATTTATTGAGATAAGCCATATCACTATCTTATTCACTTGAGTCATTGTTTTCAGCCTTGAGCACCAGGTTTTCTCTTTCTTTGGCTCGTTTCTTTAACTGTCTTTCTTTCTTTCTTTTCATATCACACGTATTCAGATTTACAATCAGCTCATCCATGGTTAGAGTTTGTATATCTTTAGATTTAGTGATGGCATTCACCTTGCTCTCCCAAGAGCTAGGTAGAATACTGAGAACATTCCTTATAAACATATTTCTAAGAATAATTTCTCCAAGTGAATGAAGCTCATTTATGATAGATGTGAGTCTAGTAGTGTGCATATCTTGTATAGACTCATCATCTTTCATCCTGAAAAGCTCATACTCGATGGTGAGCATGTCAATCTTGGATTGTTTAACCTGAGTAGTTCCTTCATGTTCCATTTGTATGCTTCCCATATTTTTTTGGCAGATTGACAGGCTGAGATTCTATTGTACTCATCAGATCCTATACCACATACCAAGATCTTTTTAGCACGAACTTCTTCTCAACAATTTTTCTGTCAATATCATTGTATTTTTTATGGTTTTTGACACTATTGGTACAGATTCTCAAATATTTTTCATAGGAACATATGGACCATCACAAATGACGTCCCACAGCTCTGGGTCTTCTGCCATTATAAAATCATGCATACGAGTCTTCCACCAGCTATAATACTGACCATTTAATCTAGGAGATCTGTAGGTTGATTGTCCTTCCTCAAAGTTAGGTGGAGCAGCCATTGAGATCCTTTTTAGGTGTTAACCTTTTTGAAAGAACTGTCGCTCACACCAACTGATAGTTTATATGAGTCCACCAAACTACAGATTACCATATCCTCTATGAGTTTCCACTGAGAATGCTAATAAAATAGTAAGGAAATAAGACAGGGAGTTTTACGTGGAAAAATCCCAGCTAAAGGGGATAAAAATCCACAACCTACACTAGTAGGATTTCAACTTTCCTATGAGCAACTTTCAGATTACAACCTATGCAATCTAGGAATTAAACTCTTAATCCCTCACTAACTCGTAATACACCTATTACAAGCCACTTTGCAATACACCTATTGCAAAGACTTCAACTTATGACTAACTCTAGTCAAGACACAAACACAACGATTTTATGGTTTAGGGGTTCCTAAGTAACGCTTCTAGCTAGGCAATTTAGGAATTACAGTAAGAATAATTACAAAGTTACAACTCAACTAAGGACAACAAAATACTTGATTTAAGAACTGGTCCGTAGTAGCGTTTAACTTTGTTCTTCAGGCTCTTGATAATTATGTTCACTATTTGTAGAAGGCTTGAATGCTTGAAGTAAATTTTCAAGTGTCAAGTGATATTTTGTTATAATTATCCCATTAATACACCTTTGATGACATCACTTGAATCACGTAAGCACTTGGTTGGTCAAAGGACAAATGGCTACAAAACTGCTCCACTGTGTGCACTATTTCTGTGGCAGTTACTTCCGATCTGTGCAAGTTGACTTTCATATAGCTATCAGGAAAACACAAGGGATTAGGTCCTTGTCTTGTTTCTCTATTTTCTATACTTGCAGCATTTCACATTAGCTGGAGTTCAGGCTAGAATTCATTCATTATCAATGTGTACTAAGTGTATCAGGTTCCCTATTTGGTTCTTAACAGTAAGTTTATTAGATTATCAAAATAACATAAGGCAAAGACATTGAAAATCCATCACAATAAACATATGCAATCTCATTATACAATAACTATATATTTTTATACAAACAGTATACATAAAATTACAGAGAAGTACAATCTCATAAATAGAAATCATGCCTTGTTGTAGATGATCTATGTACTTTAAATTGACATTTTTCTCGTATTGCGTTGTGATTTAATACACTAATGAATGTAATTTGTCCCAATATAACCAACCTTATACAATTTCTTCATCTTTTGGCTTTTCTATTACACAATTTCCCTTTTGTAGCACCCAGTAAATTTGAATTAGTTGTGGATGCATTAAATGGGTATTAATATGATGGTTATCAACTGGTTATGATAATAAGTGTAAAAGTCATATAATAAGTGATTTAGGGGTCCAAGGAAATACCTAAGTCTAAGGCAAGTTAGAAAATTACATGATAGACTAAAATCCTACGTGAGCACGCACAAGAATATACTTTGGACAAGCATATATAAATTTATATAAGGTGTTACGTGATTCACCACCTAACAAATAAAATATCTTCAAGTCTAGTTTCTAACACTTCAAACCGTTCGTCATTTGGACACTCCTACCAGAAGTTATGACAAAAAATACTAAATGCTAGCAAAATCTTACACTAATGCGCCCTATGCGTCGCGCCATGCGGCGCAGTTGTGTAGATTGTCAGAGCACCTCTAAATTTCGTTCCTGGACACATTTTCATTACCACGCCTCCCCAGGTGATGCCCCATGCACCACGGCTGTGAAAATCTTCATTTGTTTTCAACCCCACCCTATTAAGATATAAATCCTTCGGGGGTTATTTTTCCCACATCATTTGGACGAATTTTAAGGTTTTCCTCCATTGTCTCAAGTCCTCCAACCCCTACCATATTCAAGGTAATCAATCCCCATTATCTTGGTGTGAATTCCATCATTTATACACTAGTATTGATGAAATCTACACATAAAATACTTAGATCTTCAAGGGATGTCTTGAAAAACACAAAGGAGGGTTTTGCAAGATTTCTTACAAAAAGGTAATCCTACACCCTTAGACTTACATGTATGGATTTATAATTTGAATATAAATAAGTATTGGAACTCTTGGTATAGCGATTGGAAACCATAAGTTCCCAATTTGATTACAAAACTATCATAGAGATTGAAAGATGCTTATTTAATGGAACTTTGTTGGCTGGGTGTGGATAGATGGTCATATATGTGATTTTGGAAGTTATAAATTAGCTAATACTGATGGTGGAATAAATTATTGATGAATTGTGGTAGCTAGATGAACTAATTATATGGTGATGAGATGTAGAGATTTATGCCTATAAGGTGTTTGATAATATGCCTAAATGGCTTTAGTTATGGAATTTGTTACTAATATTGGGTTCCATTGAATGTTGATATTGTGATTGGAGGTTCTTAGTATTGTGGATCATTGTAGTATCACTAAGGGGCTAAATTGAGGTATGTGAAGCTAACTCTCTATGTTTGGAAACATTAATGATTCTCACTGAACTACATTTCTTTTACGACATTACTAATTGCATCGAAAATAGAGTTGAGCTTAGTTCCTTGAATAGTGGTAAAACTTCTATTCTCTAGCTTCATATCTCGTCCGTGACTTTCATTCTGAATGTTGTTAGCTCAGTGTGTATTCAATATAGACTTCCATTTGATGCCCATGGGTCTTAGTATAGATTACTCAGTATGCCATAAACAATTAAAATTTCAGTGTTCATAATCAGTTTAAGAACACATATGTTAAAGACTGTGCATCCACCAGACTGCATAGAGAACCGGGTTCTCTATGTGTTTCCTCTGAAAGATTTGATGAACCAAACTGTATAGGGATCTTGTCCTATATCAGTTTGGTAGAGTACTAAGTTTGTGTGGGCCCACCAAAAAGTAAAGTAGTTGGTCTTTTATAGGGTTATGTTGTGAATGCTAGTAAAGATGAATGTAAATAACGCCGTGGATTTTTACGTGGAAATATCCCACACAAGGGGATCAAAAAATCACGACCTACACCTGTAGGCTTTTAACTTCACTAGTAATCTCCCTATTACAAGCCAATTTACAATAACTCTATTGCAAAGACTTCAACGAACTTGTGATGCTCTCATCACAAGCCACTGTATTGCTATCATAGTTACAAATAATTTGACTAACTTGTGGTATTTCCACCACAAACCACTTTGTCACACTTTAGTTACAAAGGTTTTGACTAACTTGTGATGTTTCCACCACAAGTCACTTTGTCACCCTACGATTACAAAGGAATTTTCTTATGACTCAAACTAATCAATGTTTCTAAGAAAGATGGATAAGAGTTACAATTAATAACACATAACAAAGACTCATCAACCCTAAGGACTTAAGATATCATCAATCTCGGATCAAGTCCTTGATGTTCCAGCAGCTTTGTTCTTGAGAGAGATTCTTGAAAACTTGAGAGAATATTTTTCTTTTCTGATTTTGCAAGTGTTGGAACCTGAAACTTATGCCTTGCATAAGGTTATACCACACAAAATATCCTTAGTGATGTCCAATCTCAATGGGAAGTGACTGATGCACTGTCTACTATACTGTTTGCAGGCAGTCACTTCCTGCAATTGCTTTCCAACTATAGTTGACATGTACTTCTGTCAGAGAACCCCAAATAACCAGGTCCCTATTGTGTACCTCTTTGTAAAGTTGCGATCAGTCACTCAGTTGCATCCGAACTGTATAGTTGACTTGGACTTCTGTTAGAGAAGTACCAAGGGATCAGGTTCTTGATCTGGTTCTTGTGCACACTACCCATATTGTCTTGAGTTGAGTCCATTGAATGGCGTTTTGTACAAAATCATTGTAGGTACACCTTTATTACATCACTTGAAATGACATGAGCACTTTAGTTGGTTAGAGAATGAGTGGGCACTAGAAACAGTATAGTGCGGCAGAATCTTCATTTCCAGCTGCGTCCAATCGACTTTGTACTGTCGTGAGGAACCCACAAAAGTATCAGGTCCTTGTTTTGGTTCCTACATCCTAAAGCTGCAACAAGTTCATATTTGGCTGGAAATCCGTTAGATGCAGTGTAATCCAATTGAGTCAGGTTTCCTATCTGGTTCTTGACATTAAGTTTGTTAGATTAGCAAAACGCAAGGCAAATATATTGAAAACCTATCAATCCTATCAATTTCCCCCTTTTTATGATGACAAACTTATCATTGAAAACAAGGAGTTAGAGTCCAGATAACCAGATTGAATAACAGGAGACCACAGGTTCCCCCTGACTTATGCCCTTACTTACACATGTTTCCCCATATGTTCCCTCTGACTTTTTACTATTTTTCTTGGTTGTTTTATCTGTTTCCGTACAGAAAGTTTGTTATATCATCAAAACATAGACTAAAAAACCTTAAGCCCATCAATTGTTGCCCTTTTTGATGATGGCAAACTTTTAACATTGACGACTATTTGACTTAACTAGATAAGGTACTGGCAAATGCATATGTTCCCTATGACTCTATTATTAACCCTGACATATGTTCCCCCTAACTCGATTCACTCGATTCTTCCCCCTTTTGGCATCAACAGAAAGGCACAACCAGACAAAAGGCATAAAGAAGTGCAACAAAGCTAACTCATGACATATGTGCACACAATCATGATATAAAAGAGAAGCAAAAAGGAATACACGCATTGTACAAGAAAAAAAAGTTGTTTTATTGATAAAAAAAATATGACTGTTTCAGCAGGAGCAACAACGGTGAAATCCAACATGCCATCACAAGAAGACAAACAAAAAGAAACAACAGCCACAAAATCATCAGAGCAAATGATAACTGGCCTCTGAGAGGATCCTAGGTAGAACTAGAAGAGGGAGGCTTGGTAGAGGAGGCAGCAATAGTTTTGAGAGCTAGGTCCATGTAGCTGGTTGTAGACAATTGCTAATCAAACAGTTTCTCCCGCAGGTTCTCCACTAGTTGCCTAAGTCGCTAATTTGTCTCATATCTACCATCTCCTATATTATCGGGCAAGCGTGCGACCCCACAAGACTTTTTCTAAGTTAACTCTTCATCCCAAGGCCACTGTCACTTTGAATGGTCTTCATTGAACCAGGTCCTCCCATAGTTTCCCACTTTTGTTTTTTTAGATATTCCAATAAACTTCTCATTCCTACTTGAAACAGCCAAAATGTCACCCTCAAACAAATCTTTCTCAGCCACACCCTTTTTAGATCTTTTCACTAAGGAATTAGGTTCCTCTACAACATCTTTATCAACCTCAACCAATGAAATGTTTTTATCAGCCATTGCTTCCCCTATTTCATCAACCTCTTCTTCTTCCTTTTTAATACTCTGCGTACTCTTCTGCAAGGCTCACTCAAAAGCCTCTTTCTTCTATAACCACCTAGTTTATTTCAGCTAAAAAAGAATTAGGTTCTTCAACAGATTCTTCTATGACGGTGTCATAAACCAGAGACTCAAAAAGCACCAGAGTTCTTTCATCCCCTAAGAATGGAGTTTCTTCCCACTGAGATCCAGGAACATAAGAGAAGTAGGGTTTGCAACTCATGGAAGTGAGACTGGAGATGAGGTGACTAGAGAAGAGTAGAGGTAACTGGAGATGATGAGTATCAGGGATAGTGAAGAAGTGGGTTTCTGGTGATGGTGTTAAGGGAGAAGGATATGTGGGAGTGATGCCGATGGTAAGAGAAAAAGACAATTATTCGTTAGCCATGGTGAGAGAAGTGATAGAGAGTTCTAAAAGAATAATTAAAAAGATGCAAAGGGAGACAATGGTTTAGAACTGCTGGTCTAAAAAGTCAGTTGATGTGGCAGTTGAATTAATTTTTCTGTCACTTTTTTTGAACAAGCATGGGAAAAACACATTACTACTAACCTGTGGTGCAGGAACCAGGTTTCTGACCTATTTTTGTAAAAGAGTTTTTGTGGCTCTCCTTCGAAGTTCAACACTGTACCTTTACCTTCTATGATCACGATGCGTGTTTACCTGCAACGATATAGATGTGAGTTAGGCCTAGTCAGAAAACACTTTAGCCAATTTTACCTTAGTATGGCTATTATAGTCATGTTAGCAGAACCAGGTTCTCAATTAGGTTCAAGTGATCCCAATTCCATCTTGTTTCTCAAAGTGTTCCATGCTTAGAGTGTTGGTGAAGGTATCTGCAATTTGATCTTCCATGCAAAAAAATCTTATACAAATAAGACCCTTTTTCCATATAGAAGTGGTACACAATCAATGTATGCACCAAAATATTCCAATTATTGCTTGATCCATAGTGAATGAGCACATTACGAGGCAGTTGCAACAGATTCTGCTTCAGTTGTTGAGGGAGCTACTGAGTTTTGTTTCCCTTGTACCCCATGAGATAAAGCATGATTTAAGGGAATGATCCATTCTAGATGTGCTTTTCCTGTCCTCCAAATAACCTGCATAATTAGTGTTAGCATAACTAATAAGGTTGAAATTGTCCCCTGAAGGATAGTACATAACCAGGTTCTATTTGCCCAAATATCTCAGAATTTTCTTAGTAGCCTTTAGATGAGATTCCTCAGGATTTGATTGGAACCTTGCTCGTAATCCCACATTGAATACAATGTCTGGCCTTCTAGCCTGGTGGCAGTAAGGTATAGTAGAGATCCAATGATTCCCATGCTTTCATGGCAAACTTTTTCAAGAGTTCTTTGATGCATTTCTGACTGATACATGTTCCCTTTATGGACTGCTTCTCTTGAAGACACAGGAAGACATTTAGTTCCCCCATCGTATTCATTCCAAAATTACTTCCCATAAGGTTAGTAAATATTTCACATAATGAATTAGCTATAGCTCCAAATATGATGTCATCCATATAAATTTGATCAATGAGCAGGTTCCTTCCTCGTTTCTTCAAAGACAATGTATTGTCAATCTTTCCACTTGTGAAACAAAGGCAATGTGGATCCTAATAGATTCTATGTGAGATATTGGGCCAAAAGTCTCATCATAATCGATCTCTTCCTCCTGATTGAATCCTTGGACAGAAACCCTTGTTTTGTTCCTTGTAGCATTTCCATGTTCATCCAGTTCATTCCTGAATACCCACTTGGTCCCTATGATGGTTCTGTCTGATGGTCTAGGTACCAGGTTCCATACCTTGTTTCTTTAAAGTTGATGCAGTTCCTCTTACATTTCAGTAATCTAGTCTGCATCCTACTAGGCTTTCTTGATATTTTTGGGTTTTATTTGGGATAGAAATGCGGAGAAGGCTAGGGGTAGTAATGGAAATATCAGGTTCCTATTGAGAAGTAGAAGAGGATGTTGCATTGTCTCTCACCTGTCTCCTTCATCTTACTCATCAAATCAGCCTTCCCATTTGGAACTCCAGATATTTCCTAGGGACCAAAAGTGGTTCATTGTCTTAATCATCACCGTTTCCTCCTTTTTAGAGGATGATATCTTGTTGAATAGCACATGAACACTTCCTTCCACATAGTGTGCCATTTTGTTGTGGACTTTGTGGAATTTTCTTTGAGGGGAGTATTTTAGAAGGATACCTTCATCACTTTTTGCATCACACTTTCCAACTTGGTCCTTCCCGTTTGTGAGAACATAGAATTTTCATCCAAAGGTTCTCAGATAAGTTATCTTTGGTTTTATTTCATTGAGCAACTCATAGGGGGTTTTGTTCACGAGAGGTCTGATCATGCACCTATTTCCACTCCTACTTAGTATTCCCATAGGTATTGCATGCTCCGTGTTCTTTGAATTTTGAGTTTGACAAACCATGGACTAGGTCTTTCTTCATCAATATATCTAGAAATAAGAAACTTGTATCCCACCAATCCTTTATGACTTGTCTTTGAATCATCATCGACTATATTCAATCAGCTCATATCACCAGCTTAGACACGAACTTCTACATTGTTTTCTTCCTTATATCTAGAATGTACCCTTTTTCAATTTTCTAAAGGGTAAATCACTTCCTTGCAGCGCTTTCAGTGAGAAAAAATCCATGATATTTCCAGTCATGTGCTTTAAGTATCTACTGTCCATGATCCATTGCAGTTCGGCTCCTCCCACTGTTCTGTGCACATTTAAAGTATAGGTTAAATTTAGGAACCCAAACTAGTTTGGATATCTTGTTATGATAGAAGGGATGGATAAGGGCTTTTCTAGTCCATGCAGGCAGCATTGGTTTCTTACGAGTGGTACCTGGTACCCTGTTAGTAGTCTCTTTGTCAGTAAGCACTTTGTTTTTCTGAACAGATTGAGCCATGGTCTGACAATTTTCTTTGAAGTGCCCATTGTTCCCACAGTGGGTACATGGCCAGTTATCAAGAACTGTGACGTACTTGTTGTGAGGTTTGTAAGGAGTTTAAACCTTTTAGAACCCGATTCCCTACCTATTTTTTAATATTTTTGAATTACATGGCAGTGACATCATCTATACGTTCTAGATGTAGACGGGCTTTGAGAGCGAATTATGTCAGAAGCCCACAACTACAGGTATTCTATCCACCTGGGTTTCCCAAAGATATATCATGATCTTAAGGAGATTTATTAGCGGAACGACATGAAAAAGAAAGTTGCAGGCTTTGTGGCCAAGTGTATGAATTGTCACCAAGTGAAAGTCGAGCAGCAGAAAATCAAGCGTTTGTCTCATAACACAAACATCCTTTAGTGGAGATGATAAATATGGACCTTATAATATGATTATCTCGCTCATTTTGAAAGCATAATATTTATGGGCGAAGTTGTAGATTGCCAATTAATGGGTTCGAAGTTGGCAAATTGGAGTTGTTGGGATCAAATTTGGTCAATCAGTCTGTGGAGAAAGTCAAGTTGATTCAAGAGCATTTGAAAATGGCTCAGGGTCGCCAAAAGTCATATTGGATATGCGCCATATAAACTTAGAGTTTCAAGTTAATGATTGGGTGTTTCTAAAAGTTTCGCCCGTGAAAAGTGTTATAGAATTGGGAAGAAAAGAGAGCTCAATCCTAGCTACATCGGCCCATATAATATCCTATAAAAGATCGGGTAGGTAGCATATGAGTTAGAATTTCAACCATAATTAATTGTTGTACACCAGTATTTCATGTGTCACATTATAACATTCAAGTATTCAAATCTCATGTCAGTCTAGTACTCAAATATTCATACCAGCTTAATACTCAAATATTGATGTGAGTTCAATGATCAAATATTCACGTCAGTTCAGCATTCGATTATTCATGCCAGTTCTGTATTCCTATATCCACCTTAGTTCAGAATTTACGTATCCATAATAGACAAGTGTTCATGCATATGAATCATGTTATGCTTATTATTATGCCCAATGGATCTAGTGTTATGCTTGGTTAGCTGGTAGGCATTTTGGAGAAATGTATAAGGTATCTAACCTTCTCATTCAAGCCTTTTATGACAATCTCCATGTATTTAGTTAGTTTAGTATCCATTCAGTCTAGTATCTGTGACGACCCGACCGGTCGTATTTGGAATTTATGCCTTGTTCACTCATTAGCAGCTTCCCCTAAGTTCATTTCTGCTATTTTGATTTTTCGGGACGTTCGGTAATAGAATTCGGAGTGTTTTTGGACATTTAGTACCTAAATGAGAACTTAAGTGTTGGAAAATATTCTGTAATCAGAACATTGTGAAAACCACCTCAGAGTGGAAATCCGATGGTTCCGCTATCTCCGTTAGGTGATTTCGGGGTTGGGAGAGTGTTCGGAATATATTTTGGATGTCCGTAACTCATTTAGGCTAAAAATATCGAAAGTTAGAATTTTGAAGTTTCCATTCCGAGAGTAAATTTTTTATCCAAGGATTGGAACAAGATTCCAGAAGTTTCTTAGCACCGTCATATCATTTAGGACCTACGTGTAAAATTTCAGGTCAACCGGACGTGATTTGGTTAGGTTTTTTATCGAAAGCGAGTTTGGTTGGAATTTGAAGTTTCTAAGTTCGAATTATTGATTAATTCGAGTTTATGGCATATTTTAGGTGGTCTAAGGATTGCTAAACGTTTGAATGATGTTATGAGATGTGTCCGTAGGCTTAGTTGAGGTCCCCGGGGCCTCAGGTGTGTCTTGGATGCTCAACAGGGAAATTTGTATTGAAAAGAAGTTGCAGATTAGTTGTTGTTCTATTGCAGACTTTTCCTTCTCTGGGACCGCATAAGCTCCATGCGATCGCATAAGGCATTTTGTGATAGCCTCATTTTTCCTTCAATGCGATCGCACTCCCCCTTCAACGATCGCATAGCTCCGCCTCCCCATTCTATGCATTCGCAACCCTCCTATGCGTTCGCATTGAGTAACCTGGGCTAGTGCCTCAGGGCCAAAATCCTTATATGCGATCGCATAGAATTGTCTGCGATCGCATAACTTCACCTTTCTCCTTCTCTGCGATCGCATGGCTTCCTCTGCGTTCGCATAGGCTAATTTCTGGGCCCTCAATTTTTACTCTACGCGATCGCATCCCTCCTCATGCGATCGCATTGAACAAACGACCTGGGCGGATATAAACATTTCAAAATGAACCCTTCTTCCCTTTTTACAAAAACTAAAGCTAGAGAGCTCGATTTTGGGAGATGTTTCGAGGGCTTTTCAGAGGCAACTATTGGATAATGATTCCTTACTCCTTTATGACTAAAACCCATTAATATAATCGTGAATTCAGCCTTTAATTTTAGAATTTTTAATGAAAATTGAGGTAAAGTTCTTAGACCTAATTGTGAGGATTTGACGGTGCATTTGACCTCCAATTTGGCACATTTTTATATGGTTAGACTCGTGAGAGTACGAGGGTTCTGAAAATGTGAAAATTTTTTGATTTCGAGACATTGGCCTGAGGGGCATTTTGGTCATTTTACCTATTTCGCGCCTTAGCTTAAACTTTAATAGTGGAATTAGTTATTTACGATATGTAATTGGTTTGAATAGATTTAGGACACTCGGAGTCGGATACTCGTGAAAAGGACATTGTTTCTTATCGATTTTTGTACCTGTTCGAGGTAAGTGGCTTGCCTAACTTTGTGGGGAGGGGAACCTCTCCCCTTAGGATATCTTTACTGTTGTTTAAATGCCTTGTGTGCGAGGTGACAGGCGTGTACTTGTGCTAGTTGTTGAAAATTCACCTTACTTGACTTATTTAGAATGTGTTTCTTTCTGTATTTAACTGATAAAAATGCAATTTCACTTGTTTTAGCTTAGGGAAAGCATGTTAGTAACTTATTTGCTCTATTTGGACTAAATTGTAATATCTGCCATTGTGAGCATGCTAGACTCTAGATTTTACATATTGCTTTTACTTAGCTTCTTTCTCTAAATGTTGAATTATTGTGATGTGTTTACGATTGGGACTACGGGTTCAATTCCCGGGAGATCCTCTGTTATTGGTATGATAGACTACGGGTTCAATTCCTGAGAGATCCTCTATTATTGGTATGATGGACTATGGTTTCAATTCCCGGGAGATCCTCTGTTATTGGTATGATGGACTACGGGTTCAACTCCTAGGAGATCCTGTTATTGGTATGATGGACTACGAGTTCAATTCCTATGAGATCCTCTGTTATTTGTATGATGGACTATAGGTTCAATTCCCGGGGTACTCTCTGTTATTGATATGATGGACTACGGGTTCAATTCCCGAGAGATCCTCTATTATTGGCATGATATACTGCGGGTTGGATTCCCGGGAGATCCTAAGATATTGGTAAACATGGACTGCGGGTTCAATTCCCGGAGCTCCATGTGGCACCTTGATATTGAGTGATTGTTCTTGTATTCACAGATTGTATTTGTAGCATGTTCCATTCTCCTTATTGTTTTTATTATATACTCGAGACTTTTTGTATTCCTGTTGTCTATTCATTTCATATTTATTCTTATGTTTATCTCAGTAGGGCCTTGACCTTCCTCGTCACTACCCAACCGAGGTTAGGCTTGGTACTTACTGAGTACCGTTGTTGTGTACCCATCCTACTCTTCTGCACACTTTTGTTGTGCATATCCAGGTGCATCCGGCCAAGCGTACTACCAGTGATTTCGGAGCCATACTCGGAGACTTGAGGTATGCATCTGCTGCGTCTACAGATCTAAAGAGTCTCCTTATACTCTACCCTGTAGTTAGAAGTTCCATTTCGTGTACTCAGTTGTTGTAGACATTTGCGGATATTAGAGCCATATGTTATGTTTTACTCTTAGCCTGTGTTGCCCGTGGGTTTCCGGGTCTTGGAGGTTGTTACAGTATTTTGGGTTGAAGTGTATGTGCCAGGCGGCACTCTATACATTTTCTTATGTTGTTCGGTATTTATTATCGTTTTTGTAAAGGTTGTTAAATTTTCGCAATGTGTTAGGCTTACCTAGTCGCAAAGACTGGGTGCCATCATGACATGTTTACGATTGGTGAACTAGGTTCGTGACAAGTTGGTATTAGAGCTCTAGGTTCATAGGAGTCACGGGACACATGCCAGTTTATTATAGTCTCACTAATCGGTACAGAGACGTCTGTACTTATCTACGAAAGGCTATGTAACTGTTTAGGGAAATATTCACTTCATTGAATTCTTTATCGTGCTATGTTTTTGACATCGATTCTAAACTTCTGTCTTCCATTCTCTCACAGATGGTGTGGACACGCACGACATGGGACAATCAGGCACCCGCACCCCCTCTTGCAGCTGCTAGAGGTTGGGCCCGGGGCAGGGGTTGTGGACGCACGTGGGGTGCAGCCAGAGCACCTACGCGAGCAGCCGCCGAGGTACCATCAGCGAATCCATCAAGGACTCAGGAACCTGATACGCCCACATCCACCACAACTCCAGTTGTCCAGGAGGCAGTAGCATAGTTTATGATCATGTATACTACGTTGTCACAGGCAGGGTTGCTTCCCCTTCCCACAGCCACATCCCAGGCTGGGGGAGGAGCCCAGACTCCCGCAGCCCACACTCCAGAGCAGAGGGTGCATATGGGACAGATTCCAGATATTATTCCTGTCTAGGATGCGGTACCGGTTTAGCCCGAGGATGGGGCACCTAGTTTGGAGGATGAGCAGCGTAGATTGGAGAGGTTCAAGAAGTATGACCCTCCTATTTTCATCAGGCTAGCTACAAATGATGCTTTGGGGTTTTTGGAGGATTTTCACCGCATCTTTCTCACCATGGGTATTATTGCCTCAAGCGGGGTTTTCTTTGCAGTTTTCCAGCTTCGAGGAGCCACCTATGATTGGTGGCGTACCTTTGAGTTAGACAGTCCAGACGAGGCTGCCTCACTGACTTGGATTTAGTTTTCAAATATGTTTCAGAGGGAGTTTGTTCCCCAGAGCCTCCGAGATGCATGGCGCACGGAGTTTGAGAATTTGCGCCAGGCCCCTATGAATATCTCTGAGTATGCCATCCATTATACTAGGTTGGTCAGGCATGTGCCTGATTTGGTGGCTACTGTTCGTGAGAGGGTTCGTCGGTTTATCAAGGGTCTTATTCCTTTTATCAGGTTTGGTATGGCGCGAGAGTTACAGATGGATATACCCTATCAGCACGTAGTGAGCGTAGCCAGGAGGATAGAGGGTATGCATGCCAAAGAGCGAGCGAAGAGATAGGCCAAGAGGTCTCGAGAGTCTGATCATCTCTCTGGTACCCATACTTCAGGATCAGGACGTCATGGTAGAGGCTATACGGGTCACCCAGTTCACTCAGCTCTTCCTTCATCTAGCAGTACTCCAGCTCCTCTTAGATCTCAGGAGCCTTATTATGCACCTCCAGTTTCTAGTGTGCCTCCTGCTCGGGGTACTCTTAGAGGTCAGTCTAGCGGGGGTGGGCCCAGTCAGTCACAACCACTGCATCCTCCTAGAGCTTGATATGAGTGAGGGGATACCCGCCACCTGGTTAGAGAGTGCCCCATACCTGGTAGGGGTGTGTCTTCTCAGACAACACAACCTCAACATGCTCTGCAGGGTCAGCAGGCCATTGTTCCATCTCCAACCGCCACTCCACCTGCCCAACCAGCCAGGGGTAGGGATCGAGGAGACAGAGGTCGCCCTCGAGAGAGAGGCCGGGCAAGATTTTATGCTATTCCTGATTGTGCTACGGCTGTCGCCTCTGATTCTGTTATCACATGTACTATATTGGTTAGTCACAGAGAGGCATCGGTTCTATTTGATCCATGCTCTACTTATTCTTACGTATCATCTTATTTTGCTCCGCATTTGGTACATCTCGAGAGACTTTGAGCTCTCCCATTTATGTTTCTACTCCTGTGGGAGATTCCCTTATTGTGGACCACGTATATCAGTCATCTTTGGTTACTATTTGTGGTTTTGAGACCAGGCCAGATCTTTTATTACTTGATATGGTTGATTTCGATAATATTTTGGGCATGGAATGGTTGTCACCCCAGTATGTTATTCTTGATTGTCACGCTAAGACAGTGATGTTGGCTATGCCATGTGTTCCATGTATTGAATGGAGTGGTACTTTTGATCATACTCCCAGTAGAGTTATATATTTTCTTAAGGCTCAGCGTATGGTTGAGAAGGGGTGCGCCACGTATTTAGCTTATGTGAGAGATGTCAGTACTGACACCCCTTATGTTGACTCTGTTACAGTAGTCCGAGATTTCCCCGATGTGTTTCCAGCTGATCTTCTAGGCATGCTCCCCGATTGGGACATTGATTTTGGTATCGATTTATTGCCGGGCACTCAGCCCATATCCATTCCTCCTTATCATATGGCTCCTCCTGAGTTGAGAAGTTGAAGGATCAATAACAGGAATTGTTTGATAAGGGTTTTATTCGACCCGGTGTTTCACCTTGGGGTGCTCTGTCTTGTTAGTAAAGAAAAAGGATTGTTCTATGCGCATGTGTATCTACTATCGTCATTTGAATAAAGTTACAGTGACGAACTGATATCCTTTGCCTCGTATTGATGATCTATTTGACCAGCTTGAGGGCGCACATGTGTTTTCTAAGATTGATTTGCGCTCAGGTTATCACCAGCTAAAGATTCGGGAGCCGGATATCCCGAAGACTGCTTTCAGGACCCGGTATTGTCATTACGAGTTCCTTGTCATGTCATTGGGTCAACCAACGCCCCAACAACTTTTATGCATTTGATGCAGAGTGTATTCAGGCCCTATCTCAACTCGTTTGTCATTGTTTTCATAGATGATATTCTTGTATACTCCCAAAGTCGGGAATATCATGAGCAGCACCTGAGGACAGTGCTTCAGACCCTGAGAGAAAAGAAATTATATGCAAAGTTCTCAAAATGTGAGTTTTGGTTAAGTTCTGTGGCATTCCTAGGCCACGTGGTATCGAGTGAGGGCATTCGGGTAGATCCGAAGAAGGTGGAGGCCGTGCAGAGTTGGCCCAACCCTCATCAGCTACAGAGATCCGTAGTTTCCTTGGCATGGCGGTGTATTACCGTCGTTTTGTGGAGGGGTTCTCATCGATTGCAACCTCTATGACTAGATTGACCCATAAGGGTGCTCCTTTCAGTGGTTAGACGAGTGTGAGGCGAGCTTCCAAAAGCTCTAGACGGATTTGACTTCAGCCCATATTCTGATTCTTCCTACTGGTTCCGGGTCATATATGGTTTACTGTGATGCCTCACGAGTTGGACTGGGAGCGGAGTTGATGCAGAACGGTAGGGTGATTCCCTACGCGTCCAGACAGTATAAGGTACATGAAAAGAACTATCATGTCCATGATCTTGAGGTAGCTGCTATTATTCATGCCTTGAAGATCTAGCGTCATTATTTGTATGGCATGCCTTGTGAGATTTATACGGATCATCAGAGTTTGCAGCACTTGTTCAAGCAGAAGGATCTGAACTTGCTCCATAGGAGATGGTCGGAGCTACTAAATGATTATGATATTACTATTTCTTATCACCGGGCAAGGCCAATGTGGTAGATGATGCCTTGAGTCGCCTGGCGGAGAGTTTGGGGAGTTTGGCATATTTACCAGCTTCAAAGAGACCTATGGCGATGGATGTTTAGGCTTTAGCCAGTCAATTCATGAGATTGGACCTTTCGGAGCCCAGTAGGGTTCTAGCCTGTGTGGTTTCTCGGTCTTTATTGTTTGATCATATCAGGGAGCGGCAGTATGATGACCCTCATTTGATTGTCCTCGGGGACACAGTTCAGCATGGCGATGCTAGGGATGTGACTATTGGAGATGACGGGGTATTGAGGATGCAGGGTCGGATCTATGTACACGATGTTGATAATATTCGGGAGTTTACATTGACATAGGCCCATAGATCACGATACTATATCCATCTGGGTATCACGAAGATGTATCAGGATCTGAGGCAACATTGCTGGTACAGGCGGATAAGAAGGACATAGAAGCGTTTGTAGCTAGATGCCTCAATTGTCAGCAGGTAAAGGCTGAACGCCAGAGACCGGAAGGGTTACTCCAACAGATGGAGATTCTAGAGTGGAAATGGGAGAAGAATACTATGGATTTTGTGACGGGTCTCCTCTGACATCGAGGAAATTTGATTCTATTTGGGTTGTTGTGGATCGCAGACCAAGTTCGCTCATTTCATTCCAATGTGTACTTCTTACTCAGCGGAGCGGTTAGCAGGGATTTATATCAACGAGATTGTCCGTCTGCACGGCATTCCAATTTCTATCATCTCAAATAAGGGTTCAGTGTTTACATCACGGTTCTGGAGAGCCGTCCAGCACGAGTTGGGTACTCGGGTGACTATGAGTACAACTTTTTACCCTCAGACGGACGGACAGTCCGAGCGCACTATTCAGATTCTTGAGGATATGCTCCGCGCATGCGTGATTGAGTTTAGAGGGTATTGGGATCAGTTCTCGCCATTGGCAGAGTTCGCGTACAATAACAGTTTTCAGTCCAGTATTCAGATGGCGTTGTATGAGTACGGTAGGATATGCAAATCCCCGGTGGGTTGGTTTAAGCCGGGTGAGGCCAGGCTATTGGGCACTGATTTGGTTCAGGATGTGGTTTTAGAAGGTTAAGGTGATTCAGGATAAACTTCGTACGGCCCAGTCTAGACAGAAGAGTTACGCAGACCGGAAGGTTCGTGATGTTTCCCTTATGGTTGGTGAGCGGGTTTTGCTTGGGGTCTCGCATATGAAAGGCTTCATGAGGTTTATAAAGAAAGGGAAGTTGAGCCCGAGGTTCATTGGCCCATTTGAGATTTTGAAATAGGTTGGGAAGGTTGCTTATGAGTTTGCTTTACCTCCCAGTTTGGCTGGGGTTCCTCCGGTATTTCATGTTTTGATGCTTCAGAGGTATCACGGTGACCCGTCTCATGAGTTGGAGTTCACTTCAGCCCAGTCCGACAATGACTTGTCCTATGTTGAGGAGCTAGTGGCAATATTAGACAGGCATGTCCGAAACATCATGTCAAAGGATATAGCTTCAGTAAAGGTTCAGTGACAGGGTCAGCCGACCGAGGATGTGACTTGGGAGACCGAATAGGATATGCACAGCCGATACCCTCATCTTTTTTCTACTTCAGGTATGTTCTCTATGCTCGTTCGAGGACGAACAAATGTTTAAGTGTAGGAGGATGTGACGACCCGGCCGGTCGTCTTTGGAAGTTATTCCTCGTTCCCCCATTAACTGCTTCCCCTAAGTTTATTTCTGCTATTTTGGTTTGGAGGGACGTTCAGTAATAGAACTCGGAGTGTTTTGGGACACTTAGTTCCTAAATGAGAGCTTAAGTGTTGGAAAATTTCCATAATCAGAACAATGTGAAAACGACCTCGGAATGGAAATTTGTTTGTTCCGTTAGCTCCGTTACGTGATTTTGGGGTTGGGAGCGTGTTTGGAATGTATTTTGGATGTCCCCATTTAGGCTAGAAATGGCGAAAGTTAGAATTTTAAAGTTTCCGGTCTGATTGTGAATTTTTGATCGGAGGATCGGAACGGGATTCTGGAAGTTTTGTAGCACCGTCATGTCATTTCGGACGTGCGTGCAAAATTTCATGTCAATCGGACGTGTTTTGGTTAGGTTTTTTATCGAAAGCGAGTTTGGTTTGAATTTGAAGTTTCTAAGTTCAAATCATTGATTAATTCTAGTTTTCGCCGTTGTTTTAGGTGGTATAAGGGTTGGTACAAGTTTTAATGATGTTATGGGATGTGCCGCATGTTTGGTTGAGGTCCTAGGGGCCTCGGGTGTGTTTCGGATGCTCAACGGGGAAATTTGTATTGAAAAGAAGTTGTAGATTTGTTGTTGTTCTGTTGCAGACTTTTCCTTCTCTGTGATCGTATAGGGCATTTTGTATTGGCCTCATTTTTCCTTCGATGTGATCGCACTCCACCTTATGCGATCGCACTCCATCTTATGCGATCGCGTAGCTCCGCCTCCCCATTCTATGCGTTCGCAACTCCTCCTATGTGTTCGCACTGAGTAACCTGGTCTAGTGCCTCAGGGCCAAAATCCTTCTATGCGATCTTATAGCCTTGTCCGTGATTGCATTGCTTCACCTTCCCCCTTCTCTGCGATCGCATGGATTCCTCTGCGTTCGCATAGGCCAATTTCTGGACCCTTGATTTTTACTCTACGCGATCGCATCCCTCCTCATGCGATCACATTGAACAAATGATCTGGGCAGATATAAACATTTCAAAACGAACCCTTCTTCTATTTTTACAAAAACTCAAGCTAGAGAGCTCGATTTTGGCAGATTTTTCGTGGGCTTTTCAGAGGAAACTATTGGGTAATGATTCCTTACTCCTTTATGACTGAAACCCATTAATATAATCGTGAATTCAACCTTTAATTTCATAATTTTGAATTAAAATTAGGGTAAGGTTCTTAGACCTAATTGTGAGGATTTGAAGGTGCATTTGACCTCCGATTTGGCTTATTTTTATATGGTTAGACTTGTGAGAGTACGAGGGTTCTGAAAATGTGAAAATTATTTGATTTTGAGACATTGGCCTGGGGGCATTTTGGTTATTTTACCTATTTTGCGCCTTAGCTTAAATTTTAATCGTGGAATTAGTTATTTACGATATGTAATTGGTTTGAATAGGTTTGGGACACTCGGAGTCGGATACTCGTGACAAGAGCATTGTTTCTTGGCGATTTTTGTACCGGTTTGAGGTAAGTGGCTTGTCTAACTTTGTGGGGGGGGACCTCACCCCTTAGGATATCTTTACTGTTATTTAAATGCCTTATGCACGAGGTAATGGGCGTGTACTTGTGCTAGTTGTTGAAAATTCACCTTACTTGACTTATTTAGAATGTGTTTCTTTCTGTATTTAACTGATAAAAATGCAATTTCACTTGTTTTAGCTTAGGGAAAGCATGTTAGTAACTTATTTGTTCTATTTGGACTAAATTGCAATATCTGCCTTTGTGAGCATGCTATACTCCAGATTTTACCTGTTGCTTGTACTTAGCTTTTTTTTGTTAAATATTGAATTGTTGTAATGTGTATACGATTGGGACTACAGGTTCAATTCCCGGGAGATCCTCTGTTATTTGTATGATGGACTATGGGTTCGATTCCCGGGAGTTCCTCTATTATTGGTATGATAGACTACAGGTTCATGTTGGAAATCATGTATATCTATGATATGTGCGTTTTGGTTGTATGAGCATGATTTTCAGGTATAGGTTTTGATGAATGACAAACAATGAATTCAAGTGTCAAACAACGATATAATATGACAATCAATCAAATGGCGAGAAGCATACTGATGACGGAATTGCATGAACGAGCCAAAGAGTTCAAGACCGAAGACCCAAGACGTAGGTCGTTTGGTAGAACCAATGGAAGGACAATGTTTAAGTTATCTTATCCTTTGGCTCAACATTAGGTCATCATAAACATGCATAAAATATTTTATTAAATCATATTTTTCATAAACATGCATCTTTGTGTTAAAACAAAATGATGTTAAATTTTTTAAACATGTCTTTTAAATCTGGACCTAAACAATCGATTATATGCTCCTTACAATCGATTGTGTTTTTCAAAATAGCAAACAATCGATTATACAGTTTTAACAATCGATTGTATTAAGACAGTGTGATCTGAAGTTATTGAAAATAGCAAACAATCGATTGTCTACTTTTAACAATCGATTATTTTGAGACAGTGTGCAACCGAAGTTTTTAAACATCAAAACAATCGATTGTTGTTATCATACAATCGATTATACTCATAAACAATCGATTATCATTTTCATACAATCGATTATTTTTTTACCGTTCCCACAGAATCCTAAATTGATTTTTGAACGTTGAAGAACAATCGATTATTCAGGGTTAACAATCGCTTGTTTAGCCTAAAATCAGGAATCTGTTTTTTGAACGTTGGTCAAACAATCGATTGTCTACTCCAAACAATCGATTGTCTGAGCACAGAATCAGGGATTTTATTTATCAATTAAGCAACGGTCAGCACCACTTTTTCACCTATAAAAAGAGGTCTTTTGAGCTGATTTTAAATACACAACTCCTCCATAAGCATCATTTTAGAGCTTTTGTTGAGCCATTTGATAGACAACTTTGTGTTGTTCATAGAGCTTATTGTGTATCTCTTTATCCACTCTATTGAGAGAGTATTTGTTGTAAAAGAGAGTTGTTTGAGACGAACATATATTCTCATTTGTCGGGTTTGCTAAGTACCCAAAGTCTTAGTGGTTGAAGTCTTGGGGTGAGGTATCCTCAAGCAAGTGAAGTCTTAAGGTGTGGTATCCTTGAGCAACTGTAACGGTTTGTTAAGCACCCGTAAGCTTGACGAAGATAGTGGAAATCTCGAGAGAGTCTCTCGGGGACTGGACTAGCCACGGGTTGTGGTGAACCAGGATACATCGGTGCGTTCGTTCCATTATTATTTACTTATTTCATTCCTGCAATTTTTAAATTCCGCAAGTTTATGCTGTTTTTTATTATAACGCTATTCACCCCCCCTCTAGCGTTAAGCGTATTTTCTAACAGTTCAATTCCTAAGAGATCCTCTTTTATTGGTATGATGGACTACGGGTTCAATTCCCAGGAGATCATCTATTATTTGTATTATGGACTACGAGTTCAATTCTCGGGAGATCCTCTGTTATTGATATGATGGACTACGGGTTCAATTACCTGGAGATCCTCTGATATTGGTATGATGGACAACATGTTCGATTCCCTGGAGATCCTCAGATATTGGTAAAAATGGACTGCGGGTTCAATTCCCGGAGCTCATATCGCACCTTGATATTGAGTGATTGTTCTTGTATTCGTAGATTGTATTTGTAGCATGTTCCATTCTACTTGTTTTTTTTACTAGATACTCGAGATTTACTATATTTCTGCTTTCTATTCATTTGATATTTATTCTTATGTTTATCTCAGTAGGGACTCGACCTTCCTCGTCATTACCCACCCGAGGTTAGGCTTGGCACTTACTGAGTACCGTTGTGGTGTACTCATGCTACTCTTCTGCACACTTTTGTTGTGCAGATCCAGGTGCATCCGTCAAGGCGTACTACCAGTAATTTCGGAGCCATACTCGGAGGCTTGAGGTATGCATCTGTCGTGTCAGCAGATCCGAAGAGTCTCCTTCTACTCTACCTTGTAGTTAGCAGTTCCATTTTGTGTACTCGGTTGTTGTAGACATTTCCGGATATTAGAGTCGTATATTATTTTTACTCTTAGCCTGTGTTTCCCGTGGGTTTCCGGGTCTTGGAGGTTGTTACAGTATTTTGGGTTGAAGTGTATGTGCCACGGAGCACTCTATACATTTCTTATGTTGTTCAGTATTTATTATTGTTTTTGTAAAGGTTGTTAATTTTCGCAATGTGTTGGGCTTACCTAGTCGCAAAAATTGGATGCCGTCATGACATGTTCACGATTGGTGAACTAGGCTTGTGACAGTATCTCATCAGTTCAGTAATCATGTATATTATTTAGTTTAGTATGCAAGTTTTAATGAATTTCATGTTCCCAATAGACCCAATTAAGGTCTGGAGTTAGCCGAAGATACAGCCAGGACAATCATTCGGGGACGAATGATCCCGGGGGAGGGGGGATAATGTAACACCCCATAAATTTGAATTAGTTGTGGATGCACTAAATAATTATTAATATTATGTTTATCAAATGGTTATGATAATAAGTCTACGAGGCATATCATATGTGATTTGGAAAATTATGATAGACTAAAATTCTAAATGAGAACGGACAAGACTATATTTTGGAAAAAAATATCTACATTTATATAATTTGTTGTGTAACTCATAACCTATCATATGAAATATCTTCGAGTCTAGTTTCTAACACGTCAAGTTGTTTGTCATTTGGACACTCCTACCAGAATTTATGATCAAATTACCAAACACTGGCAAAGTTTTACACTATAGCGCCACCCCATGTGTCGCCCCATGCGGCACGGCTGTGTAGATTATAAGAGCACCTCCAAATTTTTTTCCTAGACACATATTTTATTCCATACCTCCCACACGGTGCCCCGTGCACTGCGGCTGTGCAAATCTTTGTTTTCTTTTTCAACCCGACCCTATTTTGATATAAAACCTTCAAGGGTTATTTCCCCCACTTCATTGAGACAAATTTTAGGGTTTTCCTCCACTATCTCAAGACCTCCAACCCCTCCCATATACAAGGTAAGAAATCCCCATTATTTTGGAGTAAATTATATCATTTATACACTTGTATTAATGAAATCTACATATAAAATACTTAGATCTGCAAGGGATTTCTCCAAGAACTCAAAGGAGGGTTTTGCAAGATTTCTTCCAAAAAGGTAATCCAATACCCTTAGACTTACATGTATGTATTTATTAATGAAATATGAGTATGAATAAGTATTGGTACTCTTGGTGCAGTGATTAGAAATCATAAGTTCCCAATTTGATTATACAACTATTATAGAGATTGAAAGATGTTTATTTAGTGGAACTTTGTTGGTTAGGTGTGGATGTATGGTCATATATGTGATTTTGGAAGTTATAAATTGGCTAATAATGATGCTGGGATAAATTTTTGATGAATGGTGGTAGTTAGATGAACTAATTATATGGTGATGAGATGTAAAAATTTATGTCTACAAGGTGTTTGATTAAATGCATAAATGGCTTAAGTTATGGAATTTGTTGCTAATATTGGGCTCCATTGAATGTTGCTATTGTAGATTGAAGGTTCTTAGTATTGTTGATCATTGTAGTATCACTAAAGGGAGAAATTGAGGTATGTGAGGCTAACTCCCTGTGTTTGGGAATATTAATGATTCTCCCTATATTACGTTTCTTTTACGACGTTACTAATTGCCACAAAAATAAAGCTTAGCCTAGTTCCTTGAATAGTTGTAGAACTTCTATTATCTAGCTTCATAACTCGTTCATGATTTCCATTCTGAACGTTGCGAGCTCAGTGCGTATTCAATATAGACTTGAGTTTGATGCCCCCGAGTCTTAGTATAAATTAATAAGTATGGCATAAACAGTTGAAATTTCTGTGTTCATAATCAATTCAAGAATACATATATCAGTCTAGTCCTATTCAGTATTCCAGTATTATGTAACTTAGTGTGATTCAGTATTTCACTATCATGTATTATAGTATGATTCTCAGTTCCTGATTTTAAATTCCTGAATCTTGAACACTTGTATTTGGTCCTGAGGCTGTAGTTTATATGCTTTATGCATACTTGGCCTTGAGGCCGTAGTTTATGCTTTATGCATGTTTGAGCCTGGGGCTATAGTTTAGGCTTTATGCATGTTTGAGCCTGAAGCCGTAGTTTATGCTTTATGCATTTTTGGGCCTGAGGCCGTAGTTATGTAATAGTAAACTTGGGCCTGAGTCTGTAGCTTGTGCACATATATATTGGGCCCGAGGCCGTATCTTATTCAAATAAATAGGTTGTTCATTATTTAGAAGATGGAATATTCATATCTTTACTTCCTTTGTTCAGTTCAATTATTAGTTACCAGTTATCATTTCAGTTTCGGTTTCGATTCCAATAGTTATCATTTCATTTATCAATTATCAATTATCAATTCTCAGTTATCAACTTCGTTTAAGGTTCAACATTTATAATTCTTTCTTTCAGTTGCTTTACATACTAGTACAATTCAAATGTACTGACGTCCCTGTTGCCCGGAGCCTAGATCTCGCAATGCAGGTAATGATTTACAGGTTGATCATTTCGAGCGCTAGGATTCTCGTACCAATTATTTGGCGATCCCCAGTTCTTTCGGGGCATTATCTTTACTTTATAGTCTTTCAGTATTTACAGGCAGTCGACATTTTCAGTACTTCATTAGAGGCTTCATAGACTAGAGTAACAGCTAGACAGAGTCGCAAGTTTTTCATATTAAGCCATGTGGACTACAAATATATTTCAGAGTTGTATTAGTATTTTGCACTTTGATTTATATCTTTCAGACTTTTACTATATCAGCAGTGTTAGTTTATCTTCCTCATTCAGTATATTATGATATAACATGTTGATTCATCCAGCCAGTTGGTTCTTTCGGTCACATGTAGTCAGGCACCGAGTGTCGTGTTACGTCCAGTACCAGGTTCGGGTCGTGACACCTTCAATATCTCAGTTTTGTCTTTTTTCTATGATTATCCATCATCTCAACAATATTAGTCACGTGTACTTCTTCTACGTTCTGACAATGTAAACCAACTTAAGTTGTTGTGAGTAAGTTGCCACCCAAGTATGAACTTGAATATGAGGATTCAGTACTTGAATACACAGTTTTCAACGTTATGCATTATGGATATTCACTGATATCCGGGTTTTTCTTTTTCATCTGCATATACAAGTGCACACTCATATCATTGTATATTGAAATTGTTATATAACCATCCTTCATTGTATATTTTATCTCCATCGCACTTGTAATTAAATCTCTACCTAATTGCTTGTATATCTCATCAACAAAATACTCATAGCTACGGTCCAAATTTATCAGCACACAATTAACAAGGAAATTAACAAATTTACTCTCACTTACCCATTCACCAATGTGTTAAAGTAAAATCGGAATCAAAATTGGAATAGTACTTCCAACATTCACAATCTCCATATACATTAGTTGAATTTGTCGATTTTGTATCAATTTCACAATTTAAGAACGAAATCTCAACTCTATTAAGTTGATTGGAGGCAACAATTGTGCAAAAACTTTGAATTTCAACGTGAATTTTTTGGAGCGCTTCTCTGGGTTTAATCTTTAGAAACCCTAGAATTTTTTTGACAATGTGAATAATTGGGCGACTTTTATAGTGCTTGGAGGTTGAAGATCCCATAATAAACGCGTGAATTTAGGATACAAAATCGGTTAGGAGTGCTTTTCTTTTCGTTTGCGTTGAGCGTACGGTTTCAACTGTTGCAGTTGCTAGCATTTATTATTTTTTTTTTAGGCTAGGACTTGTAAAGGTTTATTTTATTGTTCAGGTGATATAAGTTTGGCCCTAATGGCTACAAATGAAGTTTGTTCCAAAATCATATATGAGCTAAAATGAAACGACATAACTAGTGAGAATTTATATAATTAATCCAACTTGTTTGGAACTGTGTATAGTAATATACTATTGTTGGTGTTGTAACTTGGTTGCGTAAACGAAGCGTGCTTAAAACTTTAATTTAAAAATACTAAAATAATCATTCATCATAATTTTGTCGATAAAAGAAAATAATTTACAACTCTGAAATGTATGATAATTTTGAAAAAAAAATTAAAAGAGCGAAACTACATAGACATCAAGAGCTTTCGTTGCGTAAAATTAGCAAGAGAATCATGACTCATGAGTGTTACCAAAACAAGAGTTGCTCGTGTGGTAAGGCTGTTGGGACTCGGGGGTGTAAGATGTTCGGACTAAGGTTGTGAATTTGTCCTAGAAATGACACTAATTAACCGACTGCTATTTAAGAATTAGCCAAAGTATTCAAAATTTGAGTTTTTCTACGTAAATTTTTGAGACACAATGTCCTGAATTATCCTGAAATGATTTTTAATTTTTCAGCTTAAGTTTCTGGGACACAATGTTTTGAATTATTCTGAAATTAAAATTTTGAGTTTAAATTTCAGGATAAAATAAAACTGGCTAATTCCTTAATAACAACTTTAAGAATAGCTATTTGTGCACTTTGCCCGTGAATGTCCAGTCGAGTAATATCCCAAACCAGTTAACTTCACTCTATTGTCACTATTGCAAAATGGTTAAAAAACATAATAGTTATTCATTTATATTATTCATTAAAAATGAGTTTAACTTTTATATTTGTAAAACTTTAAATTGGGAGTTCCTCAAGTTTTGGAAACTAGGAATTCTCCGAAAAATGATATATTCAAGAAGCCATGGATAATATAAATATCTATATTATTCGTCGGTTAACCTATTTTTTATTCGTATTAAATATGAATCAAGTCAATTTATTTTTTTTCTTTTGCATTACCTATTTTTTACCCGATCCGTCCATTTACCACCCTGGTCACAACATACTAATGGCATGTGTAGCATTCATTTAGGTTACTCTATTTAATGTTAAGCATTCACAAAGAGCATCTACTAAAGATGGCTTCAAATTACTGTTTCAACGTACTCCTATCGCATTGCATGCCTATGTTACCTTCCGTTTATATTATGTTCCATGTCCTTTAAGGTTTTTGCACATTCTTTAAAAGAATAAGTTAAAATATCATTTCTTTCTTTCTTAAATATTTCACTTATGTAGATTTGGAAAAATATAAATAACTTCTTCTTCTTTTCTTTCTAAAATATCAAATATTTTGAGCAAATTTAATTTGTTAAAAGGACTAATATTTAGTAACGGCGAGAGTAAATACTAGCCTCTATTAATAGAAACTCCAACTTATAAAAATAATTAATTATATTTATTGCAAAAGGAAAAAAAATAATCAATGATGTTTTGGTATTAAATAGCGCCATGTTTAGATGTGTAGTTTTGGAGCGAGCAAACAATTGCTTAAAACTGTTGTATTATCTCGAATGATGATTACCGTATTTTTGCTCTAACAAAATTACAAAATAATGCACTCCATAAGTTGACCTTCCATTATTTTAGTCCACATACAAGTTTGCACATGTGTAGCCAAATATCAATAAGCTTGGATTTGAAAAACTTTCAATTTTTTATGCTCTATATCTTCAAGCGTGAAATATTTCCATTCTCCTTTTTCCTCAAGTTTCTACACACCTATCACAACTACGAAAATTCAAAAATAGACGCGAGAAATCTAAAATCTCATCTTCTTTAATGCTGATCCTGTTAAATTTTGAATGTGATTTTGTGAGAAATTTGAAGTGAATATTGTTTGAACTTATTATATTAGTCTAAGTAGACTATATACAAAGTTTGAAGTCATTTAATGGAGATTATGAATAGTTTTCATCAAGAATTGTAAGTGAAAAATCATACAAAAAGTTCGTCAAAGATGCTTATACATTTTTATACATTATTATATACTTTTAATACAAAGAGGTATATATATATATATATATATATATATAGCTGTATAAAAATATATATTAAAAATATAAAATTTTATTTAAGAAAAATATGAAAATAAAATTAAAAAGTACTTTACTCTTTTAATATAAGTTAAATATATTAAAAATCATTCAACAAATATAAAAACATTCATCCCTAAAGTTACTATATATTAGAAAATTATCTTAAAAATAAGAAAAAATACTTATACATTAATATCCTAAGTATTAGGTTTAATAATTATTTTGATATATACTATTTATTGTTAACGGTATTTTGGGTAAGAAGAAAAGTCAAAACGCTTCTAAGTCTACATTTATAAGAAACTATTTTTTTTTCTTCTCATAACCTGTTTTCAATTCTTCCTAAAAATACTTTTTCCTTAAAAAATATTGGCCAAATACCTCAACTTAAAAAAAAGGGGGGGAGGGGGGTTGTACTTTTAGCCTCTTGAGAAACTTCACTATAAGTCTGGTGACAATTAGCCGCCGGGGATTTAATTTACAATAATGAGCCGTCATACGTAGTTGTTTGCTTATATTTTTAGTCCTCTGTATCAAGACACGTGGCAGGTTATTGTTGGCTTGTAAGAGATGAGAAGCAATCTAGGTAATCGATGTTGTGTTGCTCTCGTGCACAATGGTTCTGTATCTCGCCCCTCCTCTGTTCTTGGTATGTTAATTTTTCACATATCGCTCTTAATCTTGATAATCAGAGTTTAACTGCTACAAAAGGGGAAGTTTCTTTTTTTTTTTAAAGCTTTCCAGCTAGGATTCAGCAAACTAAATTATGAAAAGAGTTTTAGTATAAAGCTAGGTGGACGGAAGGGTTCAGCCGAGCCCTTTTCGTCCGAAAATTATACTATATATATATATATATATATATATATATATATATCTTTTAATATACATATATTAGATGTTCTTGAATCTCTTTTGTTTATTCGCATGTTAAAAATCTTGCTTCTGCCACTAATAAGTGGCGAAGCTATATACGTATGATACATTGATACTGCTGAACGCTGATAGAGTTGAGCGAAATTATGATCAAGGATCAGTAAGAAATCTCAAAATGGTATTTGATGTATATACTTTATTGCGCATTCTCAAAAGGTTAATATGTAGAAATAGTTTCGTACCATTTGGTTATTTTCCTGATTTTGAATGGGAAGCATATCAAATCAAATATTGAATGTATTAGGTGACTCAAAATGAGAATATATTATTTTATCATATGTATACATATTAAATTCCTATTTTTAAGGTATACAGCCAAACAGAGGTTGAGCCAGAATTTCAAATTTATGACTTCGAGAATATAATTGTTTTAAGCTATTAGACTCTAACTTATATACACTCGATAAATTTTTTAAGATAAATAATGGGTTTGGTCGAACTCACTCGGTGCACTCTAGCTCCGCCTTACATTCAGAATTCTCTGTAACAACAATCATCTATAACAATATTTTACAATAAATATTAATTTTTCTTTAACCAATTTTTTCTTATTATGTTATAATATATATATATATATATATATATATATATATATATATATATATATATAAATAGAGAGAGAGAGTAACCCTTCACTATATCACAAACGAGGTTATGAAGAGGTTTACTTGTGCATAGCTCGAGTCAAAAATTTTATTAACCAAACTAACAAAATTCCATCCTAATATAACAAACAACAACGACAGCATACTTAATGTAATCTCACAAGTGAAATATGAGACATCAATATAACAAACGGCTCACAATTTCACAGGGTTGCCAGCCATGAGCAAGAATATGGGAAAGGTAAAATGTTCAATGGAAGGAAAATCAACAGGACAAGAGAGTGAGGCAAAATTAGGAATGGGTGCATCTTTAATGGCAGCAGCATGTGCAGCAACAATGTCAAGTCCAGCAGCTATGGCTTTAGTGGATGAAAGAATCAGCACAGAAGGAACAGGGCTTCCATTTGGTTTGAGCAATAATCTTCTTGGTTGGATCCTTTTTGGTGTCTTTGGTTTGATTTGGTCTCTTTATTTAACCCAAAAAAAGTGTAATTTTGGTAAAAGTTTGAATTTCAGAGAAGAAATCGGGTTACTGATAATCAAAGATACCGAAATATAATTGGCTTTCAAAAATAAGAATAAAGCAATAAAAAAATGTATTTCACTATAATCTCAAGAATGTTCTATGTGGCTACAAATAATAAAACTTCCTCCTTCTATAGTTGACAAGGAGTAACAGATTATTCTAAATAATAAAGAGCATTTAATGAGACGTTACATAATCATTGCTATTAAATATTGAATAACTAACGTATCAAGTATTTAATAATGAATGTAGACTACTTTTTGTCTTCAGATTCGTGTCTTCAATGCCCTTTTTATCCGTTGATATTGAATGCCTTGGATAGACACGAGAATCATATCTAAGGTTCCTTCTCGTGCCCGTTTCCTTTTCTTATACCGTGCATGTTGTCCTCCGTGCCTTTTAATCATTTATTGTTGTTTGACTGTTTGACTAATCCACGTGTCATGCCACGCCACCTTTAATAAAAACTCAAGTTTTTCCCAATACAGATATTTCCCCCACATTTCAGTTATTTATCAATTAAATAATTGGGAAGTGGATCCTGAAAAAAAAATTTTGTCACAATTAATGCTTGTGTTAATATCATCGTCTTTTTTGTCTTTCTCATTTAATACCCTGTACACGTGTCATCTTCAGATTGAATATGCAGTTTTGTTCCCATTTTTCTAGGCCTTTTCTACTTCCTCTGTTTACGAAGTGATGATTATCTTTAATATTGCCTTTTCATCATTACTTCCCTTAATTTTGACGATTGTCCCCATATAAACTTTTAATTCACACTTTCTTTGTCCTCATTTTCATCAACTTCCATATATCATTCGAATTCCCTTTCTTTCTTCTACTTTCTTCAAAACCATCATGCAATGGCATCTCCAAACCTTAATCCCAAAAATGTTTTGCTTCTTGATCAATTTCCTAATGCACCAGCTCCCACCAGACATTCAAGAGGCAGAGGAGGAAAACCCCGAAGTATGGGATCTACACGAGGATGATCAACTAGTTATGGAATTAAAGGTTCTTCTTCTAAAACCCCATCTTCAAAAGGTAAAGAAATTTCTGAGCCTTCTCTATGGCCCACGTTTGAAGATATTATTGCAAACGATTTGTCTGTTGCAAGTGACAAAACGTCCCTTCGAAAACAAATTGCAAAATTGGAAAAAACTGATGCTTATCCCTCTCTTATAAATGAACTTAATATTCCCACCGTTAGGAAATAGTGCAATTGGAAAGAAGGCGTCGCTCGTTTATCAATTGCTTCTATTAACCAAAGAATTTCATCATACAGAAATGGGTATTCTTATGTTTATACTTGCCCCTTCACCTTAGGGTTTAAACCTGATGTAGACCCAGTTATCATAGATTTTTACAGATTTTTCAACATTTGCTTAGCCCAGGTTGGACCTTTGGTTTGGAGGGCTGTAGTTTGTTTAAGGTTTGTGTCTACTAAAGCAAAAGTTAATTTCACCTTCCCCCATCTCACCCACTTATACCACCCTAGTATGCTACGCCATGGGGTTTTCACTCTAACTGCAAGGAGCAAAAGAGTTTTAGTAAATGCCGATGAGGATAAAGATCGTGGGTGGTATCTACATTATATTGGTGTTCGCACAGTGGACTTATTAGGAGAATCAAACATTCCTTTCCCCGATATGTGGAATTTTTCACGTAATTTTTTGTTTTACTTTTCCCGTGCCTATTTTATGATATTTTGATCTTCTCTTTAAATTTATCCCCTTTTTGTTTTTTTGTAGCAACCATGGGAGATGTGGAACCCATTCCCGATTTTCGTGGTTGGGTGGACTCGATTTTGAAAATTGCCCTAAGGAAGATAGGACTTGGAAATCTATCTCTTCCTTACATGGGTGGACAGTAAAAACACATGGTACATATCTCTTTTCATATATACTTTCTAGATACGTATATAAATTTTGATAATGAACTCAAATCCTTCTTTTTATCAGGATTTGGAATAAAAGGAATGACAGCAGAGGTTGCTATAGCCATGCGTATAACTGCCAACTTTGCCCTTGGTTTGGATAAGACTAAAGATCTTTTAGCCAAAAGAAAAGCTTTAGCAATGGAAGCTGAAGATGAATAAGATAATACCTCTTTGGTATATAGGCCAAGAGCTATGAGACGTGTTGTTTTGGATGATGAAATTGAAGAATCTCCTGCTCGTGCCTCTGTTACAATTACTTCTTCTACAATTACTTCCACTACCGAACATGTTCTTATCCAATCCAATGAAGATATCGTGCCGAAAGACACGAGTGAACCAACTCAACCTCCCTCCGATAGTGATTTTTGGAGTGGCGAGTTCGGACCTGTTTTTGATGAAGCTCATCTCTCTTCATTCATTCCTTTGCCAACTGTAAGTACTTCATCACCAATATTGTTTCCTTAACTTCTCCAGTTGTGAATACTTCCATTCATGTTCGCGAATCAGTTTCTATAGCTTCTCCTTCCCTTCCTGCTTCAACTTCAACGACCCCTATAGTTTTTACTTTTTCTGCTACGCCCCCTACCACTGCTCCCTCTCCATCTACTCTTCCAGTAGAGGGTAGCTCTAGTGGTAGAAGATTGGCTATGAGAAGTGTTACTCTTTAAGTCCCTGCTACTCGAAGCCTTTTGAGAAAATCTGGAGGCGCAGATACGTGGCTCGAGCCTCTTAGTGGGGATATTGAGAAAAACAAAATGCAAAGCCACAGCTGCTACACCTTAATGAATGACATAGTTCATTCAACTTTAAAGGTAATTTCCTTATATTTGAAATATAATATATATATATATATGTATATATATATATATACATATATATATATATAGTTTATTTTGAGTCTTGACTTTCATGTTTCATAATTGTAGGCAAATCTCATTGGGGCCGAGCTAATGAGGCGGATTTCTTTATTGGAGAGAAAGGACCGTGAGTCTACAAAGGCTATATCCGAAGCTAGGAAGATAACTGAGGATGCATTACTTGAAGCAGCGAATTGGAAGAGAATGCTCAAGGGACTACAGAGGAGTTACAGGAAAACAAAGTCCGCTTGGAGCAACAGAATCATAGCTTATCTTCAGAGTTAGGAGTTGCTAATGCTTCATGAGGTCAACTTAAGAAGGATAAAGAAATTTTAGAAGGTTATTTATCTAAAGCTAATTAAGAAACTAATGAGTTAAAGGCTCTTCTGAAGAAAAAAGAAGAATATGCAAAAGAATTGGCAGAGAACTCATCTCGTGCTCAGAATGATTTAAGGATTTCCTCCGACAAGATTTATATGTTGCAGAGTTCTCATGTCAACCTTCAATATTCCCTTGATTTCCACTTAGCTGAACATGAAACAATAAATAACACTTTAGCTACGTGGGGAAAAGATTATGAAAACTTGGAGAAGGATTACAATTCCTTGACTGAGAATTTTAACTATGAGGTCAACTGGGCCTTCTTGAAATCTCATCGTGATACTTTAATGGAGGCTTCTCAGGAAAAAATTGACTTGCAATCTGAGTTACTTGATTGAGAAGAATGAACAGCCAACCGAAACTCCTTCTCCTAACCAAGTAATTGACATCACTTCTCCAACAGTGGAAACTCTCGGGGTTGAATAGCCTTTGAACTTAGAAGCAACAACTAAAGTTACTGGAGTTGCAATTCCAGTAGACGATGGTAACTTATCTATAACACATCCTTTAGGAACAGAAATCCCCGTGTCTACTGCTTCTCATGAAGTTTCAGCCGAGCCTAATGAAGCTGCGACTCCTACCGCTCCAATCACCTCGGTGACCAATGAAGATGTTTAACCTTACCTCTTTTTTGTTTGGTTCTGATGATGTGATGAAGTCCCCCGTTTATATAATGAGGAGTATGTTTCAGAAAAATGTATTGTAATAGCTAAGTTTTTTCCCTTAGCTTTTTATGTTAATAAGTTTGTATAATACTTCTTCATTTTATCCCTGTCTACTTACTGCTTTAATTTTGCAGAATGATTTTATCTTACTCTTGTTTTTTGTTTTGTTAGGACTTAGAGAATATATTAGCATTTTTATCCTTTTCAGAAAATACTTTCATAATTCTTCTCATGTGTTACCAACATGAGGAAAAATAAAAGAGGGCCCTTTTATTTATTGACACTTAATGAAGAAGACGTCTCAACTTCATAATGGTGTTAATATACGATGAAAGAGATAGGAACATACATGTTTCATATAAAAAAACTTTTGTAAAGTTTTTTATTTATGAACTTTGATAAGTTTCTTGAGTATTACATGTACTGAAGTACATCTATAACTTTCTCGCAACTGTTTTCTTTTAACAGATTTACAAAATATACAAGGCTTTTTTATATAACCTGTTCCGATACATAGTCATGTCCATGCCTTTACATTCTTATGAAGGGTTTAAGCAATGACTTCATTTTAGATTGATACTTGAATTCTCGTAACTTGAGTTGATTTGAAATCTTGAATTTTTCTCTCTCGTATCTATTTCTGCACATACTTATGTGTATGTAGTACAGTCCCCCAAGTGTTTGAGTGCTGAAGTATGAAGCCTCGAACACTTGTATATTTGCTCCCAATCTTTGGTCATTTTCCTGAAACAAAAAAACATACGAGACTCAGAGGTGCGATTATAGATGAAGACTGCCTAACTCGTGTGTATTTCCATCAAATTATTGTAACCATGGGCTAGGAATTTAAGAGTATTCCAATTTTCCGTGCAGGCCGTGACTTATCATTTGGCACGAGTTAGGGTTTTTGCCTAGCATCTAAAATCTTTAGTATAATTTTATCAATTCAAAGAAAAAATTCTAACTCGGCGATACCTGACCGTGGGTACTTTCTTTAGAAGTAATATCTCATTAAATGAACGACATTCCAATGTGAAGGTAGAACCTCGTCTTCCATTGTCTCTAGCTCGTATGCTCCTTTGCCCGCAATTTCGTGAAAACCGTTCAATTACTTGCCTTTGAGCTGCCATCCTTATCAACGAAGCTTCTCTTCTCCCATCAAGTAAGTCAAGATTTACTCGTAACTCTTCATTATTCGAGTCTTCTTTTGCTTGAATACGTCGTGTACTAGGTTCACCTATGTCAACTGGTATCAAAGCTTCTACACAATAGACCATTGAAAATAGTGTTTCTCCTGTACCTATTTTTGTCGTCATTTGATATGCCCATAATACCGCTGGTAATACTTCAGGCCAATTGCCTTTTGATTCTTATAACCTTTTCTTTAGGTTGTTGATAATTACCTTGTTTGTATGCTTTGCTTGCCTATTACCTACTGGATGATATGGTGTCGACGTAATTCATTTGATTTGCCAATTTTGAAAGAATTATGTGATTTGAGCTCCTATAAATTGTGGTACATTATCACAAACTATCTCCTTTGGAACACCAAAGCGGCAAATTATATTTCTCTAAATGAAATCTTTAACTTCTTTCTCTCGTACCTGTTTAAATGCTCCTGCTTCTACCCATTTAGTGAAATAATCAGTAAGTACGAGTAGAAACTTTACCTGGCCTTTTGCCTGAGGTAATGGTCCTATGATGTCCATTCCCCATTTCATGAATGGTCACAAAGTTATGACACGATGTAATAACTCTGCTGGTCTATGCATGTTATTTGCATACATTTGACATTTGTCACATTTAGATACGAAATCAATTGCTTCTTCTTCTTCCATTTTAGGCCAGTAATATCCCGCTCAAATTAATGTTTTAACCAGTGATCTGCCTCCTGCATGATTCCACAATGTCCATCATGTACTTCTCTCATCACATATTCTGTTTGAGAAGGTCCGAGACACCAGACTAATGGTCCACCAAACATTTTACGGTACAAGTTTCCTTGATACAAGCAGTAACGAGCGGCTTTCTTCCTTAATGCATGAGCATTCACCTTGTATTCAGGTACGGTTCCGTGCTGCAAAAAGGCAATATTTTGTTTCTCCAATTCCAAGTTAAATGATTAAAATTTACCTCATTTTTGTCAGGGTCAATAACAGAGTCAAACAAATATATAATTGAGGCATTCACATCTTTTGCTATATCTGTTGCAGATGCGAGGTTGGCTAAAGCATCTGCTTCCAAATTCTCTTCTCTTGGGATTTGCATCACTTTCCAAGTTTGGAACTGTCTTATTAACTCCCGTACCTTTCCGAGTATTCTTGCATTCCAGTTTCTCTAGCTACATAAGTACCCAATATTTGATTGACTACTAACTGTTAATCACTTTTGATTACAATTTGCATGATACCAAGTTCTAATGCTAGCTCCAAACCTGCAATCACAGCTTCATACTCTGCTTCATTATTAGTTTCAGGGTGACATTTTATAGCTTGTCTAATTGTTTCACCCGTAGGTGGTATAAGAATAATTCCTAAACCTGCCCCCTTTACATTAGATGAACCATCGGTAAATAATATCCAAGTCCCCGGATTAGCTCCGTTAAAAACTTGTAATTCTTTTTCTGCTTCTAGATATATGTTTTGACTAAAATCAGCTATGAAATCAACGAGTACTTGAGATTTGATAGTAGTTCGATGTTGGTAAATTATTTCGTACCCACTTAATTATATATCCCATTTTGCTAATATTCATGGTAATTCACGTTTATGCAATATATTTCTTAAAGGAAAAGCAGTAACAACCACAATAGGATGACACTGAAAACAATGTCATCGTTTTCTAGATGCCATGATGAGAGCTAATGTTATTTTTTCTAGTTGTGGATACCTTGTCTCTGCATCTAATAAAGTTTTACTTACATAATAAATCGGAGATTGCTTACCTTGGTCTTCTCGTACTAAAACGGCACTTAACGCTACTTTTGATACTGCTAAATAGATGAGTAACTTTTCACCTTCTTTAGGTTTAGCCAATAAAGGAGGATTTGATAAATAAGTTTTCAAATCCCTAAGTGCTCGTTGACAATCTTCATTCCACTTGAAATGGTCTTGCTTTTTGAGCGCAGAGAAGAATCTGAAGCATCTTTCTGATGATTTTGAAATAAACCTCCCCAAGGCCACTATCCTTCATGTTAACCTCTGAACTTCCTTTTTGCTAGTATGGATGTCAGGTATTTCTTCAATTGCTTTAATCTGGGAAGGATTCACTTCAATTCCACGGTTAGAGACAAGAAAACCTAAAAATTTACCTGATGCAACTCCAAATGCACATTTTCCAGGATTGAGTTTCATATTAAATTTTCGCAAAATTTCAAAGGTAACAGTTAAATGAGAAATATGGTCATGGGAATGATGGGTTTTGACGAGCATGTCGTCTATATATACCTCAATTGTCTTTCCCAAATGTTCTTGAAATATTTTGGTAACTAACCTTTGATAGGTTGCTCCAACACTTTTTAGACCGAAAGGCATTACTTTGTAACAGTAAGTCCCCCGGTCTGTGATGAAAGAAGTTTTTTCTTCATCACCGGGGTCCATTTTAATTTGCTTGTACCCCGAATATGCATCTAGAAAACTTAAAAGTTCATAACCTGCAGTTGCATCAATCAATTGATCTATGTGGGGTAAAGGAAAAGTCTTTTGGGCAAGCTTTATTTAGATCAGTGTAATCTACACAAACTCACCACTTACCATTCTTTTTAGGTACGACCACCGTGTTAGCTAACCAATCAGGATATTTTACCTCACGAATGGACCCGATTTTCAACAACTTTTGAACCTCATCTTGAATTACTTGATTATTGAATGCTCATTGATTTCTTTTCTTTTGCTTAGTTGGGGTGAAAGATGGGTATTCGTTAAGCTCATGAGTCATCACATCCAGTGGAATACCTGTCATATCATCATGGGACCAGGCAAAACAATCTACGTTAGCTTTTAAAAATTCAATTAACTTGCCTCGCATGCCGGGATTTAGATTGGCTCCGACGTAAACTTTTTTCTCTAGCCATTGTTCAAATAACATCACAGCTTCGAGTTTTTCTATCGTTGTTTTTCTATCGTTTTCTTCAGGTTCTTGAATTACGTCGGGCCTCGAATCTGAGTCTGTTGTTTCGGTTGAAGTTTGATCGCTGATACCTTCAACTATTTTCAATAATTGCTATTTTTCTTTGCTTGCGGTACTCATATCTGTTATTGCATTGATACTCTTGGCTATTTGTTGATCCCCTCGGATTTGACATATTCCCCAAGGTGATGGAAATTTAATGACTTGATGTAAGGTTGATGGAACAACATCCATATAATGGATCTAATGTCTCCCCATGGTTACATTCTATGCTATTTCCAAATCCACTACCTAAAACTTAGTTTCTTTAACAACACTAGCAGCGTAAGTTGCCAGAGTTACCTTAGCTTTTGTTACCACGCTTGAATTGTCGAAGCCTGATAAAGCATGCGCTTTTGGAATCATCTTGTCTTCAGCTTGCATTTCTCGCAGTACTCTTAGTAGAATAATATTTACAAAGCTACCTGGATCAATCAAAACTCTTTTTACATCAGTGTCAAATATAATTAAAGATATTACTAGAGCGTCGTTATGCGGTGTAGTCACTCCTTCCATATCTGCATCATCGAAGCTTATACTCTCCTGTTCTAAGGTTTTCTGTACTCGCTTGCTCTGTGTGATCGTCATTTTGGAAACTTTGTTCGAAGCCGTATATGTTACTCCGTAAATATCTTCTCCTCCACTGATGACATTTACTATCCTCTTAGGTGAATGTGGTTTTGGTGGCTCTTGCCTATTCTTCATGTAGGCTTGCATTCCTTTTTCACTGAACAGCTCTGTGAGGTAGCCTTGTTTCATCAAATGATCTACTTCACTTTGTAAAAATCTACATTCTGAAGTTTTATGCCCATAGTCGTTGTGAAATTCGCACCAATGGTCTGGGTTTCGTCTGTTTGGGTTCGACCGCGTCTCTTTTGACCACCGTACCTTATCTCCCATACTCCTTAGAACAACTACAAGCTCGGAACTAGTTACATTAAAACTATGATCAGCAAATCGTGCCATTAAATTTCTATCATCATCCCGTGGCTCTTGGTTGTTTCTATCACCTTTAAATCTGGATGAGGATCCGGTTCCCCTATCTCTCGACCTCTGATCATAATGTTGATTGTTTTGCCTAGAATGTGGGTCTCTTCCTGCAGGTATCATATATGGATCGTACCTGTTCTTACCTGACCTTTTGTTGGCTTCAGACCTTCGGGATCCAATTCTATCTTCTCGTTGAGGTTGAGATACGGTATCCTCTTTAATTCTAAGCTTCGTGCTGTAACTGTTATAAACATCATTCCAAGTAGTTGCATGAAATTCACGAAGGCTTTCTTTAAGTCTTCTCGTGGAGTCTGAACTTTTGTCATTTAAATTGCTAGCAAAAGCTATTGCAGCCCAATTATCTGGTACATGGGGCAGCATCATTCTTTCACGTTAGAATCTATCAACGAAATCTCTGAGTAATTCAGTGTTCCATTGTTTGATTTTTGAAAATATCCTCCATTCTCTTTTCCACCTTTGAGCTCCCGAATGTGCTTTTATGAAAGAATATGCAAGCTCAGCACTTGGTTTCCACGGTTGTTGCGAGTATTTATCCGCGTTTACTCTTTTATCATAGGTGGAACTCCAGGAATTTGCTCAATACGCTCGTTCTGCTCCTTGAGTTGTTTCTGCAAGGTTAGTACCAAAATTTGAAGATGAGAATTACCTGTATTACATGGTTCTTCATCTTGTGAGTCACTAGGAACTGTTCCATTACTAGAATCAACTAGACCAGATCAAGGGTTTTCCAACATGTTGTTATTTGGTGTTGCTGGTGCAGCAGGCAATTGATCAATTAGGGCTCTCAAGGCTTTGTTAATTCGTGAGTCGATTATTTTCTTTAACAATTCATCTCTTGTTTCGGCTCCTCCATCTTCGTGTTCAGACATATCGTTTGGAGTTCCTTCACGAGATTCACACGGAGAAGCTTGAAGGTTAGCATTATTGAGTTCCTCATCATCAATTTGTTGGTTCAGATTTACCTGGTTGGTGTTGTCGTTGTTGTTCGACATATTAACAATAAGATTGAAAGTTGATTTAGCAATAACGGATTATCAGATTCCCGGTAACGGAACCAATTTGTTTAACCAAAAAGATGTAATTTTGGTCAAAGCTTGAATTTTAGAGAAGAAATCGGGTTACTGATAATCAAAGAGACCGAAATATAATTGGTTTTCAAAGAATAAGAATAAAGCAATAAAAAATTATATTTCACTATAATCTCAAGAATGTTCTCTGTGTCCCTACAAATGATAAAACTTTCTCCTTTTATAGTTGACAAGGAGTAACTGATTATTCTAAATAATAAAGAGCATTTAATGAGACGTTACATAATCATTGCTATTAAATACTGAATAACTAACGTATCAAGTATTTAATAATGAATGTAGACTACTTTTTGTCTTCAGATTCGAGTCTTAAATGCCCTTTTTATCCGTTGATATTGAATGTTTTGGATAGACACGAGAATCGTATCTAAGGTTCGTTCTCGTGCCTGTTTCCTTTTTTTCTAGCGTGCATGTTGTCCTCCGTGCCTTTTAATCATTTATTGTTCTTTGACTGTTTGACTAATCCACGTGTCATGCCACGTCACCTTTAATAAAAACTCAAATTTTCCCCAATACACTCTTTACACTGTTTACACTTCTAGCCTTGATGAGGATGAAGATTCTGTTTTGTCCCTTTAATTTGGACTTGTAATTAACAAGTGAATTTATGTAAAATTACCATAGTCACCAATTAATTGTACATTGGTGTTGTATCAATTAATTTGTTCAGTTGCTTGTAGTATTCCCTTTTTCTAATTTACTCCAAGTTGTTCATAGCTCTTCTATGACATCTTCAGTTACTTTGATGCAGTATTAGTGTAGTAGATAATTGATATTTGGCTATAATAAACTGCAAGTTAAATTGTCAATATGCAATACACAAGGATTATGCAGATAAAAAGAATCATTTATCAATATATAATATATCATATCGTTTAAAATTTTCTGCAACTATATTGACCATTAGCATTGGCGGATCTACATAGGCACTTGTGGGTGCTTAAACGTCTATTATCTTTGTCCATATTTCGTAAATTTACATAGGAAATTATAAAAATATTGAGCGAGCACTTATAAGTAATTTTTTTTTACTTCTTCTTTTGGAATTTTAGTTAGTTAGCAATCTAGCACCCATAAATCTAAAATTCTGGATCCGCCAATAATCATTAGACCACATAAGTAACAGTATACAATGCACAAGTCATAGAGATAATTACAAATTTACAATCCAAAAAAAAAAAAAAGATCCTCTAGCGTGTTAGGCGCATATTCATAATTATTCATTTTTTCCCCTTCAAGTAGTGTAATTTCACTTAATTAATTAAATTATATCCTTATAAAACTTATTAGTACTCCTATATAAGTATTAAATTATAATATCATTCTCAACTCTATTCCCGGTTGGTTTTTTAATTTCAGGGCCCTTTGAGGAGGGTATCATTTTGGTTATCATCGGTCTAATAAGACATATGACTGAAACAAAATATCTATGAACTGGAATTGGACCATTCTAAAAGAAAATTATATTCCACTTTTCTAATTAATATGGTAATGTTTGGTCGAAAGCATAATTTGAGATATTAATTCAACTTATTTTAGAGTTATATAGGATCCGTTTGGCCATAAATTTTGTCAAAATAAATTTGGATTTTTATTTGGCAAACATATGTATTGTCATAAATTTTGCCTATATTTTGACAAAATCTCAAATCCCAAAACCAGGCCAATGGCTGGTTTTGAGCCAAATCCCTAATAATACACATATTTTTTCAAAATAAATTTAGAAAATATATTTTGAAAAATTATATCCAAACACATTTTTATTTTCAAACCTAAATTTATTCAAATTAAATTTTTCAAAACAAATTTAAAAATTTATGGCCAAACGCTAGTATAGTCTACCTGGATACGCTATACAATAGTTTCCTTATATTATGTAATTTTGCTTTAAAATTCACTTGTTTTTATATAGGAGGGTGTAAAATGACATCTCACATAAGATTACTTATTGAAGAGTTCCTGCACAAATTTATAAGAATTTTGATCAAGACCATTTTTTGCATTTAAATTTTACGTTTGATAATCAAATTCTTTCACATTTATATATTTTGTTACTGTTACTAGTAAATAAAAATTACAGTAATTACTAAAAAGAAAATTGGAGAAATTTCAGGCGCCAAAATGCACAAAAAGCCCGCGCCTTTCTCCCTCCATGCATTAAACACCCCCGCCCTTTATTTCAAGTTTTCAACTAATTTCTAACCTCATTTTCACCTACACATTTCACAGTTTCATTGTCGCCGGCGAAAAGTATCGGATTCCAAATTTAGACACCATTATTTCTGATTTAAAAGCTGAAATATATACATCTAACACTTTAATAAATACAAGTTATTTTGGATCCGTCACTTGTTCTAAGCGCCGGCGAAGTACAAATGCAGGGTCGCCAACATCACCCCCACACCGCCACTCCTATAGCCGTCGTTATCCTTCCCAAGCGAGGCAAAAAACGGGGTAGTTACAGCTGTGGTCGTTGTGGTGTTCCTAAAAAAGGCCACGTTTGTAGTTTTCCTAAAGACCTTAATCCTATTAGTAATCCAAACCCTAATCTCACTCCTAATCCTAGTTCTAATCCCAGTCCCGATCCTGAATCATTCCGTTTGCCTTCTCCACTCTCAGTCGTCCGTCCTCAGTCGCCACCACCTCCTCCGCCGCCGCAGCAACGTCTTGTACTCCCGCAACTCCGACGAGCACTTTCATTCGATGACATTGATGTTACTGACTCCTGTAAATCTGATGACGAGGAAGCTGAGTTGTTTTTCGATCCGGATAATGAATCGGATCTTATCGGGTCCGGAAAGTTGCCGTGGTATTGTTTATGGGAGGTGTTTAAGAGATTGCCGCCTCCGGCGTTACTGGCGGCGGCTAGGGTTTGTAAAGGGTGGAGGGATACTTCTAGAAGGGTCTGGAAGTCTGCCGAGGAACTTAGGCTTCGGGTTCCGGTGAAGGCCCAGATTGGACTTGTTGGATCGGTGTTGAAGAAGTGTCCTGGGCTTGTTAAGCTTTCTGTTACAATGGAAAGGTTGGTTCTTTCAAAAAAATAGAATGCCTGGTCAGATCTAGGATTTGCCAATTGGATCTAGGAATAATAATATAAAAGGACTGAACTTTTTCTATTTAACAAATGAAGTTTGATTGAACAATGAAAATAAATACTAACAAAAAAACTGTAATTGGTTTAACATTTGATAATTTGCAACGAGATTGCTGTATGATGTTATAACCTTGAGTTCAGAATTATTGTCAGTGTGTACAACTTAAATTCTTTTAAAATTTGTAATAAGTTTAGAACGAAAGGTTTGTGTGGTACTAGGTTAGATTTGAGTTAAATGATGTTGTGTAATACGTAGTGACAGAATATACATTTGATTGATTATTACTGGTGGTCTTTATTTTACAGTGATGTTGATGCTACTATGTTGGCCTGCATTGCATTTTCCTGCCCAAAATTGGATTCGATAGAGCTCTTCACATCTGGCACTTCAGTCAATCGGATCACAGGGTATGTTAATATGCTTTAGTTCACTAATCTGCATATCTTGATACTTACATGTTGTGTGTATGCTGTGTACTTTTTCATCTTGTTCTTATGCAGATAAAAATTGGTGTTTTTCTTGATTGGTCTTGTTTTCTTTTGCTATAAGTCTTGTTAATTATACCCTTTGTTTTTGCCAATAGACATGCTTCTTGCGTAGTTAATCTTGTTTAATTGCAATATGTTGAGTTCAATGATCTCGGTTTTGGGAGGGAAGAGGTATGCTAGGTTAAAAAACCTTGTCTGTAAATCATAGTTTCTGCAATCTTGGGAATTGATGCCATGAATTATTCATAAATGCCTTTTTCCTCATAGTCACGTATTTGGTACCCCAATTGGAGCTTTTGTTATTTTGTGATAATTAATCATTTAGTTAAAGTCCTCTAGCTGCATAGTGGGAGTGGCTTATCTAATATTTAGGTTCATGCAATATATAGTTGCTACGGGAATGCAAATTGTAATCTCTATATATTTTACGAAAGCCATGCCATCTAATGCAGGGATGAGTTGGGTCGTTTTGTTGCTGACAAAAGATGTCTTACTAATCTCAAGATGGAAGGCTGCTCTAATCTTGGGGGTTTTACTCTTTGTTCAACCAGTCTCTCCACTCTTTGGCTTTCAGATCTCTATTGTCACTCTAAGATGGTAAATAGTGTATGATATTATGGTACTTATTCTGGGCTGCAAACATATGCGTGATGTGTGTTCACCTCTCTAGGTCTTTAACTGCCCCAACTTGAAGGAAATTTCCCTGGATTTTTCTCGGCAAGAAAATGATACCACTGATCTAACTCTCATGGTGGATGGTCTTGGAAGGAGCTGTTCTAGACTCCAGAGCATTCAAATTGCTTCCATCCGGCTTACAAATGCTGTCGTGCTTGCTTTAACAGCAGCAAATTTAAGGTTTGCAATGTTCATCCACTTAGATCTCCTATGAACTTCTTTTCTGAAAGGCACATTGATATTCCCTTGATAAAGCTTGTTAATAATTGTTTTACTACCTTGCACATCAGGGGGTTACAAATGCTTTCTCTTGTACTGGGGTCAGAAATAACTGATGCATCTGTTGCAGCTATTGCTTCAAGCTACTCAAGCCTAGAGTTGCTTGATTTAAGCGGGTAAGTTTTACTTCCCTGAGCCATTTTTGTGGTTCCTCCACACTGTGGGTGATAACAAGTAATTGAATGTTGTGTAATCGATACACTGGTTGAGTTTCCTTCTTTTGGTTATTTGCTTCCTGGTATGTCTGAAGATCCACAAAGAATAGTCAGCTCCTTAAATAAAACAAACTGGAGCTTAACAGCTTGTTTGGATTGTTGTTATATATCGTTTCATAATCTATTGCATTGTATTGTTTGATGAATACAATATTTGGATTCATTGTATCGTTTTCTGTCATTTCATGATGTCGCACACTAAAAACATGAAGAATAAACCTGCAACATTATTAAGAAAAAATAGAATACGAAGTAGAATTATTATATAAAAAGTAGATTAAATAATAATATATGATTTTCCAATAATAAGGAAGGGCAAAATGATAGTAAAAAGTAAGGTGATGACGTCATCAAACCTAATCCGTTGTTTCATAAAGTGGCACTATGTTGCTCGGACTCTCCGAAAATGTGGCAGGATATGTGCCGTATCCTCCAAAAGTAGTGTATTTTTGAAGGATCCGACACGGGTGTGGCTACAATTTGGAGTGTCCGCGCAACATAGCTTTTCATTGTTATGAAACAATGGCTTTAACGATACAATACAATAAGATTTAAGTAACAATTGAAACAAACATTGTATTAAAAGTAATAATACGATACAATATAATGGGTTACAACCATCCAAACAAGCTGTTAGTTGATATACTGAAAGCTGTGTCACCAACCAACATAGTGGTTGCAATTGAACCATAGTTGATGGTTGACTAGGATATTAATTTGCTTTTGTGGATCTAGCCAATGACAACAATATACCCAGTATATTCTCATAAGTTTGGTCGGTGGATGGTAGTTTATACATAGACCTTATCTTTACCTTGTGTAGGTAGAGAGCCTATTTTCGGTAGACCGTTGGGCTTAGGTAAACACAATATCAGCAGTAAAGAAGTGCAATATAAAAAAGTGAACAAGTCATGGAAAGGAAACATATACAATAGGATCTAGAGAAGTTAGTTTAATGTGAAATTTGGATATCGTCTTAAAGTATACCTTCTGTAGACATGGTTATTGGTCCTATATTGCATTTGTTTCTTTTTTTTCGGAAGCAACTAATTTATTTGAATGGAAATTGAGGATTGTATTTTCTATTATGTTTTTTGTTGTTGCAGGTCTAGCATTAGTGATAGTGGCATTGGAATGATATGCAATGTATTCCCAGGAACATTGTCTAAACTTCTCATTGCTGTTTGTCCGAATGTCACTTCAAGTAAACATTCATATCTGCTTCCTTGATTATCCAACCCAGCAACCTGTTGCATGTTCACTAATTTGTTTGGAATTTGTGTTGGGTTCTTTTAGGTGGCATTCAATTTGCTGCAGCTCAGTTGCCTAAGCTAGAGCTAATGGACTGTGGTATGACCATTTGTGATCCGAATCTAGACAGTACAACCCAGGAAAATAATGATCTCCAGTTACAAAGAACTCCAAACAGTAAAATGCACCTTATATATCAAAAAATGATTATTAAACATACCCGCTTGAAGAAACTCAGCTTATGGGGTTGCTCTGGATTAGATGTGAGATTCTTCAGTCAATAGCATCTAAGCTTTCCTTGCCGCCTTTGTGCTTTAGCTGACTTAAATCTTCATGCAGGCATTATATCTGAATTGTCCAGAACTTGAAGATTTGAACCTGAACTCTTGTATAAATCTGAATCCAGGTCTGTGTTTTGATGTTCCTCTTGAGCCTTTGAGCTTACGGAAAATAAAGCATTTTCGCTAGAATTGACTTCAATCATTTTTACCTTGCCTTACAGAAAGATTGTTACTCCAGTGCCCCATTCTGGAAAGTGTTCATGCATTAGGTTGCCAGGACATGTTGGTTGAAACCCTTCAGAATCAGGTAAACTAGTGGCTAGTTCCCACATTCTGAACTACATGTTAATTCTGCTTTATCCCCCCTGGATGTGTGTTAACAAAAGACATACAGAGGACAGGAAAAGATCGTCTCTATTAAGTCTCAAATTGGTATTTTAATGACCCCAACAGAATTACAGTAAAATCTGAAAGAGAAACTTCCTGATAAACAGGAATTACTCAACCAACAGCATAACAGTAAACTCTGAAAGAGAAACTTCCTGATAAACAGGAATTACTCAACCAACAGAATACATCCCTAAAGACTAGGTACCCACAAGACTACAACTGAAAAAAAAACATGCCTAAAGGCTAGGTATTCGCAAGACCACAACTGAAAAATCGTAAGACTAGGCAAGTCGACAACTGATAAATCGTAAGAGTAGGCAAGTCCACAACTGAAGAATATCTAAAGTATCTTCTGCAATTCAAAAAAAAAAGCTGCTTCATCATCATGCCAACTCAGCATCTTGCATCAGCTTCATCAAACTTACAGCTCATGAGTTATATTGCAACAGCCTTCTTTACCAGTATGCCATTTGAACGTGGCCACATTCTTGGTGTTAGAGCAATTTCACTCTTTTCTTATTGGCAAGTCAGTTTGTTTCTTATGATTGTGTTCGACTCTTGCTATTTAGCAATCAAACCTCCTTTGTGTTCTCTTCCAGACACTTATTACTATGTTCCCTTCTTGTTATCTTTTCATGTCTTTTGGAATTGAACAAAATTTTCCCGGTGAAACGGAAACATTTGCATGAAATAGTGATCTAAAAGTTTCCAGGAAGTTAAACAAAGGGCACTTTGATTATATTTCTAGAATGCGTTTACTAACTCTGATTCCCCTTTTTTGTTACATGCAGGTATGCAATGATTTTATAACCGCAGAAGATCATTTTCATTGCAAACGTCTTCCTGATGGCTCGAAAAGGATCATGGTTCCACATTTATTCAGTCCACAGGTAATACTAAGAAATGACTTACTGGATGCTATGTTCCTCATTTCATATCTTATTTATCTGAATGGAACTAAAGACATCTGTTTAGTACTGTTCCCATTTCTATTCTAGTGAAATAATGGGTGGAAGATTATTTCTCTTTTCAAATATCTATCAAAGAGGGTGACATGGTTTACTTATTTTGCAGCCAATTGACGGGAAGAAAAAGAGGATTTGGAAGCGCCGCCGCTGTACTGTGCTTGTAAGTTAGTTTACAGTGCCTGTTTTCTGCTGCCATTGTTAGTTTATAACAATTTGTTGTAAGAAGAGAAACAGGAGAAACTTCTCATTGTATTCCCTTTCTCAATAAACAAGTAACTCTATGAAACTTGTGGTTAAAAGACGTCACACATTGCCAAAACAAAAGACCAAAGTTTTCCCCCAAAATAAATCCATTGTTTAGTATCGTTTTGATAAGGCAAAGGTGGCATTTCTACTTTAGACTATCTTGTATCTAAACTTTAAGTGACTTTCTTTTGTTCTTTTTCTATATTGAGTTAGAGTAAAATTAGTTGAAAAATTAGACCATTATTTAAATGTTCAATAAGTTTTAATCTTTGAAGGGTGGCTCAGCAATGATGATGTGCATTCAATTGCTTCAAATCATTAACCGATTTTTCTATATATCTATAGTTAAAAGATAAATTGTTGGACGGTGGTTTAACTAGTGGGATTGACAAGAAATTACTTTGAACAAATAGCTAATCATGAGAATTCTAGTTTTGGACTTAATTCACTTATTCAGCATAGACTTTCTTTTCTTTTTTCTTTCTTATGGAAACTAAAACTTTGCTAGAGTAAGTTCATTTTCATCTTGATATAAACAAGTCATCATAGAACGCTGCACCTTAAGCGATTTTATGATTGATAGATTCAAACCAATTCCTTCGAAGATTGAAGTGCAGCAATAACCACTTTTAAGTCCGCTATTTAAAATATATTTTTAATTTATAATGTATATAAAGATTATCTAACTCACTCAAACTTCAAAATAATACTTGTCCTTAATTTGGAAATTGAGGATTTAGTGTTTTGAAATTTTGAGCTCCTAATTTAAAATTTAGGACATTACTTTTGAATTGATTTAAAATTCAAGAGATAAGATTTGCATTTCTTGATACAATTTTTGAACTACAGGACACGATTATGAAGTTTGAGGATTAAATTCTAGGATATCTTGTCTTAAAGTTTGAGCAAAATTAACTAAATTTTAAATATATTGTAAATTGTGAATATATTTTAGACAAAATACTTAAAATTGACTCTACCTGGCATTATTTCCACTCTTGAGAATGGACCTTTAACAACATAGTGGACGTGTTTCGTTTAATAGTTGGCTCATTAGTAAGAGTGGGTCCCTCTAACCAAAAGTTATGTTAATTAAAAAAAGGTATATACAAGTTATTTGGTATTTATTGTTGGTGGGAGATGGTAGGTATTTTGTGTACTTAATCAAGGTGCACATAAGCTGGTTTGGTCACCATATTTATTAAAAAAAGGAATTGTACACATACAACTACAAGTTCCAATTTTACCCTTTTAATTATATAATTTTCATCTTTACTCAAATAAAATAGAATGCTTTGTGTCTGGGAAGTTTGATGTATGAATGGACATGAATATGAGGTGGAATATTGAAGAATAAGAGGATAAGAATAAACACAAGAACATGATAATGGGCCATGGACTGACCCAAAGCCAACCCATACCTACAGACAAGAAAGAAAGTATTCAAATGGTACCAAAGTCCAGAACTCAATTACACGTGCGGCTAGCCCCACATCTCACTATCGCCATTTAATACTTCGTACGTGCGTGCCTTTTCGGATTCAACTCATTCCTTTTCTTTTTCGGATTTAACTCATTCCACATGTCTTGTTCTGATATAGGTTTTGTGACCTCGATTAATATAGATTCGTATTAAGTAAGACCGATCAAAGAAAGTATCGCTCGATGTGAGAATTTTTTTTCACGAACTCGAGATTTCTGATTAAAGATAGAATTCTACTTACCCATCGTAATCCTCGGTGGTATTTCACATGCATTGTTTTCTGCAAAGTTTTTATCCTTTTGCTAGTTGCTACTCTTCACAAGAGGGGTTACTCTTATGGTAAGTAACCTCCACTTTCAACCGAGAGGTTGTGAGTTCGAGTCTCCACAAGAGCAAAGTGGGAAGTTCTTGGAGGGAAGGATGCCGGGGGTCTATTTGGAAACAGCCTCTCTACCCAATGGTAGGGGTAAGGTTTGTGTACATACTACACTCCCCAGACCCCACTAAGTGGGATTATATTAGGTTGTTGTTGTTGTTGCTAGTTGCTACTGAACTTTCCGATGTGAATTTAATGAAATTGAGTACAATTTTGTAAATGAATAGCCCACTTGTTTCTTGAGAAGATATGAAAAAATGCTCAATATCATATGATTGAATAGTTAATATAATCCTTTGCTATTTGAAGTAACCCTCCACTTCAATTGGTATTTTAACTTCAGTGTTTGAGTAACATAGAGTCTTGAAACTACTTATATACCGGTAAAGGTCATATCATAATTTACAAGAATATTTTGTAATTTTTTTGGATATTAATTATCAATAAAGGTAATAGAAAATATTTTTGGTTCTAAAGCAGATAACGGACTCTAGGTGAGAAACCTAAAAAAAATTTGTGTGTGTGTGTGGGGAGGGGGGGGGGGGGGGTTCAATTATATACGAGCTACCATACAGGTAATGCTAATTAAGCATATATACGACTTTCTACTGAAACACGTAACGTGACAAATATTTTAATAAAATGCTTCTCTGTTTTGATTAGTTTTGCCATGTAAGTGTGTGGCCTTTAGGGAACCCAAAATGTATAAGCTCTGCTGGATATGAGAATGTCTTAGCTTGTTTATTTTGGGTTTATAATTTAATTTTCTAACCAAAGTCTCAAAAGTTTTATGCTTGTCGGTTCATGTAAATACAACGTTAAATGTAAAAGGGCGATGTACTGTGTATTATATTTGGGATAATTTCACATAAATACAAGTTACACACCTGACTTACAATATAATAGCCTAGATATCATTTTGTAAATCTATAGCCCAAGAAATAATATGCTAATTCCTGAAAAACAGCTTATTTTGCTCCCTCGCAAATCTGCTGCCTCGCAAATCAATCCTGAAGCTGTCATGAAACTGCCAAAGCAATGTAAAATTAAGGTTCCTCATGGATGTTAAAGGCTTAAGTCTTGAATTTAATTAAAAGGCATGTATTTTGACATGACTTGTTTCACTTCATGGTGAAGTTGACCTACTCCATGGTTGTTTACATTTATATTCCGTCGAATTTGAATAAACTTTCTTGCAGTTATTGTTCTACATTTTAGAATCCGCAGCCTCACAAATCAGCCACAAACGCAATTCAATAATCCTGAATAATACATATTATCTAAAGGTAAGAAACGCAAACACTTTTATGTGCAATTGCTGAAGCAATTTAATAGGATAAAAGAAAAATAAAAACTTGGTAAATGAATTATAGAATCCCTCCAACGCACATACAACACATTGTACGAAAAAGAAGAAGCGAAGGAAGTGTCAAACTTCTATAGAGACCTGTTATACACTAACAATGTATATACATTGTTATAAACTGAAAAAATATATTTATACAATATTATACACAAATATACACATTTAAACAATACTGTATAACTTGTATAAACATGTATAATAGTGTATAAGAGGTGTCTGTATATCCATATACACTATTATACAATGTCGATACAACCTGCTACATGGTTATGATTTTCCAGAACTTCAAACATCAAACTTCAAAATCTTCCAAAATTACCAGAACTTTAAACTTCAAAATCCTCCAAAATTATGTTGAATGCGCATGCTGGAACAGAGGAAGTGAAGCATAAGATGTTTGGAAAACTGAAGAAAAGGTTGAAAAACTGACATTGTTGGGAACTTCAAAAAGTAGCGTAACATTTTGGACAAAGGGTTTGCCATATGATATTTCAAAAAAGTCGTCTTTCTTACGAGTTGTCAAGACGTCAAAAATTGAGTGTACTGGATCATTCGGAGTGCCATGACTGGGAAAAAACAGGGGAAATAACTTAATAAACAGATGACACAAATTAAAAGAGACATTGTGCTAGTTGGTTAGAATAACTAGACAAACTCTGTTATTACTAGCGTTTAGAATGAAGAAGAGAGAACAAACTGGACAAGAATAACGCACGTATGACAAATGAATCAGAAATTAAGGGACAAATTCTTCTATAGTTTGTGTTAATAAAAGTGTAAGAATCTTACGTTGGATAAAGAGTAGCTCAGAGTTGGTAGACTATATGGGCATGGAAAAGCAAAAGTTATTTGCAATTGAAGAAAGAAAGGAGGTGAATGAATGTATGTAAAGAGTTGAGAGTTGAACGAATAGGAAGCAGAGAGGCGGTGAGAGAGAGATGAAGGGAATGAAGAAAGAAGAAAACAATAAAACCCTAAAAGTATGTCTTTAATAGTGGGATAAAGGCTGAAAAGTTTCTTTCAAATTATGTACAACATGAGCTATATAGGGTAAGAGCTTCAAATGTGGGCCATTTTCTATTGGGCTATTAGAATAAGTGACATGGGCCGTAATGTTGTCATTATATTTTCTAAGTCATATATTCTTGTATTTCTATAACCTCAAATATTTGGAAATAAATTGATTCCTCAAGATGACTAATAATATTTGAGATCGGGGAGTATCATTTTACATTTCCCTTTGAAGTCCTAAAACAGAAACAAATACACTATGATTAATCGAGTCCCAAAATAAGCCCTGGACATTGGGTGGAGAGGCAAATCTAGAATTTTGAATAGATGGGTGCACCATTTTGGGATGGGAAAATCGAGTAAACTTCAGTTGCATCGGAACCGACAAGTTGAGAATTGATTGCTTTAGAGCATGTTTGGAAAGCCACCAAGGAATTAGATTTGGGTGTAATTGAGTGTAATTATACAGTTTGACATGTTTGTTTGGCTAAGTAATTACTTGGTCAGCATAGAATTGGTGTAATTAGAGGGGTGTAATATACTCTCCAATTTTTAAGGGGGAGATAAAAGTTAGTGGTAGTTACAGTGTGTAATTATTATTTAATTTATTTTCTTTATAACTTTTTATTTCTATTATTTTACTTTTTAAATTTTATTTTTGCTTTTTAATATTTTTGTACATTATTTATCTTTTATTTCTCTACCTTTACTTCTTGCGATTTCATATAATTGTTTATATTTTATTATTTTTATTTATTTTATTATTCTATTTTTTGAAACCATACCTCCTAATAATAGAAATAATGAGTCATTAACAGACTTGTCATATAATGAGTGATGCAATTAAAGTGAAATTTTGTTGTTGAATATGATTATAAACATGTTAGGTTTTCTAATCAAGTTGTAGTGGAACTTACTATTATTATGTTGGAATTTGACATATGTTAAAGTATTTCTTTTATTTTTTGAATTTTAAAATTATGTTATATTTATGGTTCCAATTTACTTGTTGTAATAGTTTTGAATCACATTGCATATTGGTGGTTTGTTCGTTAGGATTGATAGATTAGTTTTGTCAAACATTTGAATATGTTATGACATTACTTCTTTCCTTTTTGTTTTGTAAGAACATAATGGAATTCATGTTTAATAAAATAAATTAATTGAATTCACATATATAAAAATTATATTTCCAATATTAGTTATAAATATATGATTACCGGTTAATGTATATTCACGAAAAAATATATATCTTAAATATCAAATATAATATTATTTATTCATATAAAAATTTATAGGGCGTATATTTATTATATTAAATTTTAAGTTTTTATAATTACTTTATTTAAAATTTGATTTAACTGTGTAATTACACTTGTGCAATCAAATAGTAAACTTGTAATTACACTGTAATTGCACTATGACAAACAAACAACTCGTTGTAATTATACAACTGCATAACTACTAGGCTATTTAATTACTACCCTGGTAATTACACCAATTTCAATTACCTGGTGGCTTTCCAAATAGACCCTTACTAATTTAAAGAATAAAAAGAAAAGCTACGTTAGTAAAAATAGAAAGAAAAGAAATATTTAAGAAAAAAATTAAATAAAAAATTTGGTAGGGGATTCAAGCCCTTGACCTTGGTGTTTAGCTCAAAGTTATCGAACACTTTGCAAGCATAAAACAACCAAAATAAATCAAGGGTCAATCATAGCATATCGTAATAAATCAAAGGACCAAGTAAAAGAAAAGAAAGGCAAGTGTTTCAAATTAAGGAGAAATGCGTAAATAGCTTTTATTGATTATACTTATGTAGTGTGCCTCTCCATGGAGAGATTCAGAGCCTTACAATGATCTTTCCCTTTTCTTGGGAATAGTGATGAAGAAGAAGAAGTCACCATTCTTCTCTTAGTATTTATAGCTGTAAGCTGTATGAGCTGGCGATGAATAATCGTGACCACGTTGAGGTTTCGTCCTTATGATGGCGGATGGGCCGTGACCTTATTGATCGATCCGGATGACTATCGGGTAACGTGATTAATAAGTGGTCATACCACTTATTAACTAAGAATTAACTTAAGATATAATTAATTTCATTAATTATCACGGGGTCGTATTCTGACCCATACACTTAGGCTACCGAAAATAAGGGACCGAAACCAGTGAACCATTTCGCCTCTTTTAACCGTAGATTCCATTAAATATGTATATATATATTTGCCAAATTATGTATAATTATATATTTACTTTAATCCGAGTATCATAGATTCATGTAAACTAAATTTTATACCATGGATCCGCCCCTGATCGGGCGGGAAACCAAAAAAATGTTAGACGCACTGTCGAAGAGAAAATAAGGTGAGAATGTAGTCAAAGCTACAGCTATATTATGCTGAAAATTAGCTGTAGGGACTGAGAATTCACTTGCATAATGACCAAAAAAGTTCAGTGTGTGGATGAAATTGGCCAAGGTACGATCAAAGCATTTAAACCTAGGGACATCAGACTTGTCCTGGTTTCTCACTCGTTTCCTAATTCTTCCTTTCTATATATATATATTTAAACATGGAAGCCGACTAACTATATTCATCAGGATCCGCTGTTTTAATGCGTGCACCACAATTAATTTTATGGGGCCTCAAATATGCAGCGGGACTCGAACTAGCGACTTAAAAGACTTTGTCCTCGGACCTGAGTTGAGCTACCCTTAGGATTGGCTCTTTTCATATTTATTTTATGAGAAGAACGTTCAACGTTATATGAATAAAGTTAGGTATATCATTAATTCTCAAAAGCTTAGCAATTTGATGAGAATGATTCATGTCTTGATTCTCTTCATCGCTTTTTTTGGTTTTCCATCTAATGTTAGGTATTCATATTTTAGCTCCGATTGATTTAGTTTTGTGCAAATAGCTCGAACTCGAAATTTCTGTTAAAGATTGAGGATTCATATTAATCTTTGATGGTTCTTCGATCTTTTTTCTATTACACGATTGTTAAATGAGCTCGCAATAGATTAGTCTGATTAGCAGGAATCTTGTGATAAAATACTTCGTTAAATTGCAAACAACGGCGGCTAGCAGTTTCATTAATGCTTTTTGTTACTGTTCTATATATACTGAATGAAATACGATGAATTAATCCCATGGTTTTTGGAAATTACAAGCAAACTGTGGGCAACAAAAAAGAAAACCCAATAGCAGCACACTCTATGCGAAAATAGAATGGGTTAGTCAATTTTCGGAATGATAATTAAAAAATAGTTTGCGTTTACAAAGTTATTGAAAAATAGCCAATGTGTTGCTAAATCACTAAAATTTTCAGCATAATATGCGGGATTATGGAGTTCTTGTGTACAAACTTCCAGGATATTATGTTGGAACTCTAGCACACGGAAAGTTCCAGCATAATATGCGAGATTATGGACCTCCTGTATATAAACTTCCAGCATATTATGTTGGAATTCCAGCACACCAAAAATTCCAGCATAATACTCCTGTGTATAGACTTTTAGCATATTATGTTGGAATTTCAGCACACGAAAGGTTCTAACATAACATGTTGAATTATGAAGTTCATGCATATAAACTTCCCGCATATTCAGGGGCGGAGGCAGTGTAGTAGCTACAGATTCAGACGAACCGAGTAGTTTTTGCTTAAATCATGTATTTGTATTAAAAATTTCTTAAATTTATAAAAAAATATTAATTGCAAACCTAGTAACTAACACGAGTTAGGGTTCAATAATGTCATAACCCATAACCTTCAAATCCTGGCTCCGACTCTGCGTATGTTATGTTAGAACTCCAACACAGTATGTTAGAAGTTCATATGTAAAAAAATTGAACTCCAATATATTATGCTAGAATATTTCCGAATTTTTAAGAATATTTTTGTTTAGATTTTATCTTTACATAAAAAGTAATTAAATTTAAATTAATTTTAAAATTATGGCAATTTTTTAAGTACTAGCCGTAAAACTAATTAGTTTTTATTTTTCCCACGCTCTATCTCATGTTCATCAGAATTCCTTGAACTTGGACCTTAAACAAATGACTCATGTTACTAATAAATTTAAGGTGATAGCATATTTCAATTGTTTATATGGTAGTTAACTATGGTTAGATATTAATAATTGTAGTTAAATAAAGCATAGTTCATACATGTAAATTCTGCAAAATAGCAACCCCATTATTATCACTTCAGAGTTTATTATAGTTAGAATTAATATAATAAACTATATACGAGGATCTTATTTTCAGAGGATGAGTGGGTTTTCTCTCGGCGCATTTTAGCACCATCAATAAAACAGTTCCCTTCCCCTTCCGGCGCATTTTAGCAACCGGAATTGCTGCCGGAAATGGCTAGGAAACGGCGTAATAATGCTCCGACCGTCAATAGCAACCCTCCAAAACTTGTCACACCTGAACATGGCATCACTACTACTCTAGAACCTCTCACATTTGGGAATTTTCTTCCTCAAAAATCTAATGAGCATGTAATACCAGCTGCAAGTGTAAAAGGAGATGGTATGGTGACTGATAATACAGCAAGGCGACTGCAATTCTCAGAGATAATGGCACAAGAGGAACATGCAAAAGCAGATGCAGCGATCGAAGAACATGCAAAGCCAAAACCAACAGTAGCAGTTATTGAAGAACATGCAAAGCCAAAACCAACAGCTGCTGAGATTGTTAGAGGTAATCGCGATGTGAATATGGGGAAATCATTATCCTTTGTTCCTCCTACTATGCGAGATGGTAGGAAAATAGTTACCATCTGTGAAGAAGATCTGAAGCCTCAATTGGAGTATTGGCAAAATTCATTGATTGGCTTTGTGATTGGTGATAGGCCTAATGAAAAAAGCATGGAAAATTTTGTAATGCATGTATGGAACTTTGTTGCTAAGCCTCAAATTTTGATTCATGCTGAAGGATATTGTATCTTTCGATTTGCTAGTACTGATGATAGGGATGCAGTTATGCAGGCTGGTCCATATACATACAGGAATAAACCTATGGTGGTGCGACCTTGGGAAATTGATTTCAGTTTTCATAATAGTGTTCTTAGCACTATTCCCATTTGGATTTGATTCCCTGGCCTACCTGTAGGATATTGGTCTGCTGAGGTGTTGAGCAAACTAGCAAGTGCTATTGGGAAGCCTCTATATACAGATAGTTTCACTGCTCACTATGATAAGATCTCCTTTGCTCGAGTGCTTGTTGAAGTTAATGCTGCTTATGAGCTACCAGATGAAATAGAGATTGACACTCCATATGGATCTAAAATTCAAAATGTTGAGTATGATTGGAAGCCAACATTTTGTAATCATTGTTTGAAATTTGGGCATGAGACAATTGAGTGTTGGTATGATAATTCAGATGAACAGAAAAAGGAGAAAGAAGAGAACAGGAGGAACAAATATCAGGGGAAACAGAATAAAAAGGAATGGATTGTTAAGAAGGCTGTTGAAAAGGATACAGAGGTGAATAAAAATGTTGTTACTGAGGTAAATGCTGGTAGTGTAGTACAACAAATTCAGGATATTCCTGCAAAAGATGCAAGTATAATTGAGCAACAAGAGAAAGAGAAGCAAGCAGCTGAAGTGCATATTTCTGAAGTTAATGTGAACATTACTGAAGCAAATGTTACTGCTAGAAATGAGCAGTTGAGTTCTGCAGCAAATAGGGGAAAATCAGTTGTGAATGAACAAGTTAAGAGGGGTTTTGATCCTGGTCCCTCTTACAGTATACCTAATGTGGATCCATGATTGTGGTAACATGGAATATTAGGGGACTTAATCAGTCTCCTAAACAAAAGGAATTGAAACAATTCCTTGTAGATAATAAAGTAGATGTAATAGGTATACTTGAAACTAGAGTTAAAGAACACAAGGCTAAGATTATACTTGGGAAAATTGCTAAGGGATGGCAGTGGAAGTGTAATTATGAAAGAGCAACCAATGGGAGAATCTGGTTGTTGGGGAAGACTCATATTCATATCCAGATAGGTGCACTATCTGATCAGTACCTACATTGCTTGGTGGAGGATTCAAGAAGTGCAATTAGATGTCAATTTACTATCATATATGCACACAACACAGCAACACTTCGATCACAGCTTTGGAGTGACTTAAAGGCAATAGCTATACCTACACAAGATGCTTGGCTTATAAGTGGAGACTTTAATTGTGTGCTAAACTCTGATGACAGGATTGGCTCCCCTGTGACTGAAGCTGAAGTAAAGGATTTCAAAGAGACTTTGACTGAGTTGCAACTGACTGTCATTAAGGCAACAGGATGGCATTTTACTTGGACTAACAAACAAGATGCTGACTCTCGAGTATACAGCAAGATTGACTGGGCAATAGGGAACTATCAATGGTTGCAACAATTTGGGCATCTGGAGGCAGATTATATGAATCCGATGGTATCTGATCACTCTCCTATCTTAGTGAAATTTGGTGATTACAAGCCTTTGCATCCCAAGCCATTCAGACTATATAACAATGTTATGGAACATCTAAAATTCCATAACATTGTGAACCAAGTCTGGAAGGAGGAATATCAAGGTACTTATATGCAACAAGCTTGGAGGAAATTAAAGAAGGTGAAGCAGGAACTACAGGCATTAAATACTCATCTAGCCAAGTACAAGCAGCAAATCATCCAGACAAGAGAGAGACTAGACATCCTACAGCATCAAATGCAAAGGACCTCCCTTTCTCAGGAGCTGATACAGGAGGAAAGGAGCTTACTAATTGAACTGGACAAATGGAACAATATAGAGGAGCAAGTACTGAGGCAGAAGTCTAAGGCTGTGTGGGTTGAATGTGGTGATGCAAATACTAGATACTTCCATGCACAATGGAAAATCAGAACAGGCCAAAGCACAATATCATCCATCTATACAGACACAGGTATTAAGCTAACTGATCCTGTTGCTGTTGAGCAGGAATTTATTTAAGTGTTTCAATCATTAATGGGGGAGACTTCTACTGAGCTTCCTTGTGTGGACATTGATATAATGAGCAATGGCCAGTGTCTTTCCACTGATCAACAAAATGAGCTCATTAGGCCAGTTACCATGAAGGAGATAAGTGAAGCTATAAATGATATGCCTAGAGACAAGGCCCCTGGAGTTGATGGTTTTCCTATTGAATTCTTTACAAAGTGCTGGGAGACAGTTCAGCAGGACATATACTATGCAACTAAAGAGTTCTTTAATACTTGTCAAATGCCTCATATGATAAATACCACTGCAGTTGCTCTTGTGCCAAAGATAAAAACCCCTATCACTGTAAAGGATTACAGGCCTATAGCATGTTGTACTACATTATATAAAATCATCTCTAAGGTGATTACCAGGAGGATGAAGATAGTAATTGGTAATCTGATTGGTCCAGCCCAGTCTGCATTTATTGAAGGAAGGAGTATTATGGATAATATCTTACTCAGCCATGAGATCTTTAAAGGATATTCTAGGAAAGGAGTTTCACCTAGATGTGTCCTGAAAGTGGATTTAAGGAAAGCTTATGATACTATAGAATGGAGTTTTCTTAAGCAAGTTCTTATTTCTCTGGGATTTCCTGCAAAATTCACAAATTGGATAATATCTTGTGTCTCAACTGCTTCTTACTCTCTTGTAATGAATGGTGGGCTTACTAAACCATTCAATGCTAAGAGAGGAATAAGGCAAGGAGATCCTATGTCATCTTATCTATTTGTATTGGCTATGGAGTATTTGAACAGACTTCTTCAACAACTGCATAAGAATGGAAACTTTAATTTCCATCCTAGGTGCAGAAAGCTCAATATATCCCATGTCTGTTTTGCAGATGATTTACTTATGTTTTGTAGGGCTGATCTGGGCTCAATTCAGATATTACACAGCACCTTTCTTATCTTTTCTGCTGCTTCTGGATTACAAGCAAATATAAACAAGAGTGCTATATATCTTGCTGGAGTTACTCAGGATGCAAAGAAGGAGATCATTGATGTTCTAGGGTATACTGAAGGACAGCTTCCCTTCAGATACCTTGGTGTTCCTCTTGATTCCAAGAAGTTATCCATTCAACATTACCTGCCACTTATTGAGAAGATCACAGCAAGGGTAACATGTTGGTCAGCTAAGTTTTTATCTTATGCAGGGAGAGTTCAACTCATCAAGGCTGTGATTTTTGGAATGCAAACATATTGGGCACAGGTATTCATCATCCCAAAGAAGGTACTGAAGACAATAGAAGCAACTTGTAGATCATTTCTTTGGTCAGGAAAGGCTTTATCCAAGAGGGCCCTTATTGCCTGGGATAGGATATGTCAGCCTATTTCAGCTGGAGGACTCAACATTATGAAGCTACATATCTGGAACAAAGCAGCAGTCACAAAATTGTTATGGGATTTGGCTAATAAAAAGGATTGTTTATGGGTAAGATGGGTACACTCTTACTACATAAAGAGTAATTGCATTCAAACAGTCAGTATTCCTTCCAACTCATCTTGGGTGGTAAAGAAGATTATTGGCTGCAAAGATCTGGTGATGGAGAATAGTCAGTTACAAGGTAACATGTTCAACAGACTGCAGAGTGTATGCAGGAATGGAAGGTATCAAATTCATAATATGTACATCTCTCTGCTGCCTGTGTTTCCTAAGGTCTCTTGGAGGAACATTATGTTGTGCTCAAATGCTCTCCCAAGGCATAGGTTTACTGTATGGATGGCTGCCCATAACAGGCTCCCTACTATTGAGAGACTGCAACATTTTGGTAATCACATTCCTCCCTTATGCACCTTCTGTAAATTGAAAGATGAGGAGTTCAAGCACTTATACTTTGAATGTGACATCACAAGAGGAGTATGGAGTAGAATATGTGCGTGGCTGGGACATGTAAGAAGAATCAGCTGCTGGGAGGATGAACTTAGCTGGATATGCAACAAAGTGAAGAGTAAGAATTGGCTGAAGGCACTTACTGCAACAGCATTTATCACCACTGTTGCATTGATTTGGAGGTATAGGAATTTACTTAGATTTGAAGATGCAAGGTTTGATGAGGAACAATGTTGCAAGGAGATAGCTTTATTGATTCATACTAGGAGTAGGAAATGTAAAAGGTGGCAAGAAGGGCTTAAACTGCTCAATTGTTATCCTTAGTTTTGTTTCTTAATAGTTGATAGAATGTTAGACATAAGTGGATATTAGTTAGATTGACATTGTCATGAGTAGTAGTGTCCATACTACTACTATAGAGGCATACTTGTACATATTTCTTATATAATACAAAGGACAGTTTGAGATAAAAAAAAAAAAAAAAAACTATATACTAGCATCAATATAAAATTCTAAAGAAATTTGAAGGTAGGTCCACCTTCAAAATCTATAATTAGTGGACCCACCTCATATGCGGGGTGTGAAGGAATTCACATGCGGGGTGTTTTCACCCGCCATCCTTTAACGATTTCCGCATGATCCGCTCCTGAATTCACTCGGTCAATCTCAGTACAACAAATCTGGACCGTTCATTTCATGGACCACCACCTTAAATACCTCAAGTTGTCGGTGTCTGTTCCATGTTCCCTCATCTCACTTCAGTCGACTCATTCCTGTCTCTCATGGGACCGACAAGTTCACTTAAAACCCGTGTTCTGGGACCATCCTACACCAAACGCGCGTAGAACACACGTGCCACCTCACTTTTCACTCCTACCCTTTTTTATTTATTGTGAAGGGATTTGATTTTGATCTGTATAAAAATCTTTTTAAAAAAAACTAAACTTGTTATTCTAAATGTTATATATTCCCTTCACTTTAATTTATGTGATCCTATTTGATTGAGCACAAACTTTAAAAAAAAAGAACATTTTAAACTTATGATATAAAATAAGACACATATTTTGTGTGACTTTATAAATTATTGTATTAAGGCCAATTATTTATCAATATGAAAATTAGTCATTCTTTTTGACACTAATTAAAAAAAATAACAAATTCACATAAATTAAAATGAAAGAAACATGTGTTTTTGTTGCATATTTGTTTAAATTACATAGGCCAAAATTTGTACAAGAAATCATTTTTATGAAATATCTCTCTCCACTTTAATTTGTTTGGCGACTTTTGATTGGGTAAGAAATTTAAGAAAGAAAAAGAGAATTTTGAATTCTATAATTTTGAACATTTCTATGTTATTTCTATGACTATAAAAGTATGTTATTAGATAAAATGATAATTTTTTAAAATTTATAAAGTGCATATTTTAAATTAAATCGAGCTAGATTTAGAATTTCTAGTACATGAGTTGCATTACTTAACAAAGGAGAAAAAAATGTATTAAGTGGAAATTTTTCTCTATTTTCTTGTTAAATAACTCAACCTTCAACTAAGTGCAACATCCAGCCTTCATAAAGCACGACAGTTGATATTATACCAATTTAAAAAATATATACGTAAAATATTTAATTTTATATAGAAATTATGGGTTCACGTGCCCATAATTCCTCCTATAAATCCGGGGATTAACATCTATATCCAATTTTTGGGCCAGTTTTTAACTTATACATGCTTTGTAAAAAATATTGCAAGCATACTCACTTTTCGCGTAACTTCAGGCATACAGGCTTGAAGTAGCAAAAATTTATGTCAAAAGTTTAAACTTCGGAATTTTTTGCCTGAAATTTGGCCTGATTTGCAAAGACAATTACGCAAACTTCAGTTTATAAGCAAGAGTAAACTTCAGTTCAATTGTTTATGTCTAAAACTTAAACTTCATAATTTTTTGTCAGAAGTGTAGCCTTATCAAAAGCAAAACTTTAAATATTTTTGCCAAATTTAGCCTTACTTGCAAAGACAATCACGCAAACTTCAGTTCAGTTGTGTACTTCAGATATTTTTCTATGAACGTCAGTCATTTTGATATAAACTTCAGATATTTTGACATAAACTTCAGACATTTGGTTATGAAACTTTAGATATTTGGCTAAGATTGTCAAATATATGGGGTATATACTTCAGATACTAAAGTATAAACTTCAGACATTTGAGTCTGAAATTAGGCGCTGCTATTGGTTATCTTCTTCTTCAATGGCTTATTACACCATATGAAGGTGACGACATCTCAGGTGCGATGTTGGATTTCAATATATTGCAAGAGACTACAAGGTCAGTTGCTGTGAAAGCTTCTGCGCTATTGAAGGGAGGTTGGAGAATCCTTAATGAGTTTATGTGGAGACCTGATAAACAGAAACTTCCAAGTATAGTTCTCGTGTGTTGTTTGCTTCATAATATATCATCGATTATGGAGATCGATTACATCCTGACATTGCCTTAGCTGGTCATCATGACCCAGGATATGAGGGAAGATGTCGATTTTATTATTGCATATTGCCATAAACTAAGAGATACAGTTCAGCGTAAACTCTCAAGATCCTAAATTCGGGAACTCATCAGAAAAGAAGAAGAGGAGAAAAGGAACACATAGGTCAGGAGGAAGAAAAGGAGCCGTCTAAAATTGTTAACATTATTATATAAGTTAAATAATTTTAAAAATATAAATATAAGTAAATGAGGGCGACCAAATAAAATGTCATATATAATTTTTACTATAAATCTGTCCTTAAACTAGCAAGGATTGTGGTCCAATTCATCATAACTAAAGGACTCGAGTTCAAGTAATTAAAAAGAATTCTGATATGAAGTGCCTTTGAATGGCCCTTATGAGATACAAATTTAAATTATTCGAGACTGTAAAGCGAATACCTAATATAACTGATTTGTAGGGAGCGCGTGGGTAGAAAGGGCGTGAAGAAGTAATAATTGGCGTGTTAGGAAATTCATGCACAAAGAGAATAAGTCGTCTACGGATTGTCTCTCTTTAATCATCCTATAAAACATTGAGTCCTACGTTCCCTTCTCATTCATTATTCACAACAACAATTGCAAACTATTCTTCATCTCGTTTTTATAATTTGTCATCGGAACAATTTCAAGATTTCATCGGAAAACTCACAAACAAATAAGTTATCATCCAAGAATAGAAATGGCAGCTGTAACGTACGAGAAAGATGATCTCAATTTAAAGGCAACTGAGCTAAGATTAGGTTTACCTGGGTCAGATGATCAACACGAGAAGCCATCATCTTCTACTAATTTAAGTGCTAAAGTTAGCAACAAAAGACTGTCATCAGAGATGGATAATGGAAAAACTGATGAGCCCGTGCCAAAGTAAGTACTCGTTTCAATTTACGTGACCATATTTTTTTAGAATAATTGAATGATGTATTAACAACTTTTGTTTTGATAATTTCTCAGAGCACAAGTTGTTGGTTGGCCACCAGTTCGATGTTACAGAAAGAATGTTTTACAAGCAAGCTACGTAAAAGTGAGCATGGATGGAGCAGCTTACCTTAGAAAAATTGACCTTAATCTTTACAAAAGCTACCCACAATTACTCGAGGCTTTAGAGAACATGCTCAAGTGCTCCATTGGTTAGTTAATATTTCAAAATTTAGAGACAGCGAATTCAGAATAAACTTAATCTTATTAGATGTATATATGTTATAATTTGGTTTTTGAGAGTCAAAATTCTTAATTTTAACCGTATATTAGGACACATAATCTTAATTTTGAGTGAATTCTGACATAGAATATATATTTTTTAAATAAAATTTGCATATTTGAAAATTACGTAAAAATAATATAAGTTACAATAATTAACAGTTCAAAATAATTTAAAGACATGAAAAAATTTGTGATATTGAATTTAGTCCTATATGTAATTGTACCTGCTGGATCAAAGTCTTACCTTTTCTTTTTTATTTATGAATTTCAGGAGTATACTCAGAAAGAGAAGGTTACAATGGATCTGATTATGTACCAATTTATGAAGACAAAGATGGTGATTGGATGCTTGTTGGTGATGTACCTTGGGATATGTTCATCAGCTCTTGCAAAAAACTTAGAATTATGAAAGGATCTGAAGCTGAAGGTTTAGCATCTTTGTAGACAGTGACGAATCCAGAATTTAGACGTTGTGTTGTTCTGGCATTCGAAGAGTTCTAAAATGTTTATCTAACTCTATGTACTTGTGTTTTCACGACATATAGTATAAGGTTCGGCCTCAAACTCATTGTTGGATCCGCCACTACGTATAAAATCCTAAGCCTAAGCTGGGAAATACACTCAGATCTGCAATCAACGTGAACAAGAAAGAGAGAAGGCTTATATCTCCATGTTTTTAGTCTTGTATAGAGAAAGTATAGCTTCAGTTTTTCTTGTACAAAGAGTTTTTTTGTATTTGTGTTTTGAAGAATTTGCTATGTATTTTCAAAGAGTATATACATATACATATACATATACAATATGGGGTCAGAGATTAATTTTTTAGCAAAATATCAAATGTTATATTGAATGTTAATTGCTAAACTGAATCCGAGAAAAGCAGTAAATCATTTAAAAGCTCAATTAGTATTGTAGTTTGTTTGGCCAAAAACAAGTCTTGCAATACGGAGTTATAAGCACAATTTTTTTAAGGGTTTATAATAGTATATCATATATCTTGTAGATAAATTGTAGATTATTTGTATTCTAATTGTAGATGCATTATTTTATGTTTTCACAAATCCAAAACGACTAAAGCTTCTACAAAATCTTCTGCAAAAGGCAGTCTACAATTTTTTAAATTTTTCTACAATTTTTCTATAATTTTTGGAAATATATCTTATCCTTCTTCTTTTTCGAGTTTCAATCAACTGTGTTAACCAGTAACCTTCAGCCACTGCCAAAAAAAAAAAAAGGTCAATGGAAATAACAATATATTAATATTTTGTACGTGTAAATAGAGAATTGGTAAATAGTAGAGGAAAATTTACATCAACGGAGACTAGTGACGGGAGTGGAAACTTTAGGACGAGTAGTTAAGCTAAGATTTTTGGTGAAGTGAATGATAACTAATATAAAGATTATTGATGCTACTGTCCATCTCCGAAAGGGGGGGGGGGGGTTTCCTATAATAGCGCCTAATATAAATGCACCATTAATTATATCTCTAATTTGAATTATGATATATAAAAGATAATATGGTATACTGAAATGTAATTAACACAAACCTTAAATATTAAGGATAATAAGATTTCATATATGGTATAAGAAGGTAAAAATTCCCTATATAATAAACATTTTAAAACTATATGATTAGAGCAATTACTACAATATTACTCAAGCAAAAGAAGACAACTAAAAAAGTAGAACTCTATTCAAAATGTAATCTATTTCTACCCTCTTAATCCCGTAAAAGATACTTCCTCAGTTTTAATTTATATGTCTAACTTACTTTTCATTGTATAATGATAGCAGAGACGTATTTACAAGCTAGATTATAGGGCATGCGAACCTATGGTCTTTGCCAAACTAAAATACGTATGTATTTTCTAAAATTATTCTAATATTATTTATTGGTACTCATGCTCCAAAAAGGTTGAATGGTGCACTTGATAGAATACTAAAGTATTTACCCAAAGGAATAAGGATTGATTCTCATTTAATATATTTTTTTCTCCTTTCTTTAATAGTGCACCGATGTTCTAGATATCCTAGATCCGAGGTTGGAGGGAAGTAAACTGTTGTGTATTGTAAGTGTTAAAGAGAGAATTAATGATAGCAATACTAACATTTCCAAATGTTACAATTTTGGATTGAAGGGTATAAAGAGAATTGAAAATGAAAAGTTTTTAAGATTTGTATATACCAAAGAAGCTACTGATCAACTACTCTGATCTTCGACTATCTTTATGATTGCTGTACACAGGTAACAACAACATAGAGACAATATTCCTTCTCCCATAACATCGCCAATAAACCACAAATATTGCAGCTATCACATAAATGTGAATTGCCCATCTGCAGCACCAACAAGTGAAACTTTTAGAAACCAAAATATTAGAATATCCTCAATTGTCATTAAATCCGCTGCTATAACACTATTCCCTCCGTTTCAGTTTATATTGCAATGTTTGACTAAATATGGAGGTTAAGGAAAACGCAAAAAACTTTTGGCATATATAAAAGGACCCTCAGTATTTGTCGTCTCAAATATTCCATGACATTTCTACGACTATAAGAGTATGTCTTTAGAGGTAGAATTAGAAATTTAGAGAGTTTTCCAAAAATTGAAAAATCATTCTCTCAGAAACATTCTATAAAGTTGGCTTATTGGTAAAGTTACGCCATGTGACCGGGAAATCATAGGTTCAAGCCGTGAAAACAGTCTAGGGAATGCTGCGTACAATAGACTCGTGTAGTCCGGCCCTTCCCTAGACCCCGTGTATAGTGAGAGCTTAGTCTATCAGGCTGCCCTTTAATTACTAAAAAAGAAATGTCATATAAAATGGAATGGAGAAGTTACTTTTACTTCAAGAGTACAAATAATTATATATATAAGTGAAATATCATATTATCTAATGAAATTATAAATCCCAAATAAATAAGTGAAATTACATATTAATCTAATCAATACATATAAAAGCACGCATACATATAATCCTATATTATATTTTGAAACAGAGCAAGAGAAGCACTGAACTTAAAAAACTAATTACATACATATTCACAAACTAACAGTGAAATATAAAAAGAGAGAAAAATAATGAGTTCAAAAGAATAAAGTTTTTACATGGAGGAAGGAACAAACCTGTTGAATTTGACATACGGAGAAGAATGAAGTTTTCTGTTGCAAAAAAGTGATAAACCGTTACTCTTGGTAGAGGCAGACTAGCGAAACGAATTGGGAAAGACTTCTAATTTAGGCTTTTATCAATATTAAAAAGTTTACTCTTAAATTTAATATTTTTAGTTCCTTTTTAAAAAGATATCTCTTGGACTTACGCCTCGACCAAAAAACTCGCCCGGGCGTACGCCTCGAACTTCTAGGCGTACGCCTTACGTGACTTTCGCCCCCCACCATCGCCCCAGGACATTTTTGGTACGCCTCGCCCTAGGACTCGCCTTGGAGTTCACCCCAGGAACGCCTTTTAAAACACTGGTTGTCATATGACAATGATACACAAGGATGGCCATATCTAACACATCATGAATGACAATAGCAGAAGGCAACTCTGCTTAATGGCTCCTACAATACTCTTGTACTATGCTTCGCAGAAACAGAAAATTAGAAATTCACAAAGATACTTAAAAATGATACTAAATTTAAGCAATAAAAGGTGAAGTTAGTTCACCTGTCCAGATCAAGGATAGAATTATACACAAGTGTTTCCCAAGTTGCGAGAAAAGAGTGCCAGACTGGATTGTAGTAAAGTGACTCAGCGGACCAAAACATCCTTGTATATGTTTCTAAGAAGATAAAAAGTATCCATGTGCCAATCTCGACCAAAAACAACTTGATAACGAACCTCCCTAACACCACCGTAACAAGTGAGAAAACCACCAGCCAATTAAATAGTCCGATTGTATTCCTTGATGAATAATGATTTTGACTTCCTCAACATCTGCATAATTATAAGATATTGACATTCTTTACTGCTGAGAGTAGGTTACGTTAAACACAACAGTTAAAAATAGTAATAGAAAAAATCCAATGATGAAGTTAGAAAGAGCTAAAAACTAAGAGGGGGAAAACCTTCATCATTCGCTGTTCATAGTTGCTTTTAGAAGGTCCGAGACATTCTCTTACGAAACTTTGGTTGCATTGGAGGAAGCCAACGTTGAATTTTGCCATTGAAGGAAGTCTGAGGGTTTGAAGTTCGTCCATTTTGTCTCTACATCTAGTATAAAAAGCCTCACACACCTTTGAGGATTGATATTCATTTGCCAACATGATATTCTCATACTCCTGCAAATACATGAAATTAAGAAAAATTTATAGAGATGCATAAAACCATGCTTTGCTACTCTAAATCTTAACCTTTTCAATCTCCTCTTCCATTTGATCAACTGATCTCCTTGCATGCTGACGACCAAAATGCTGTTCGTCAAAAACTTTCATTGTAGCATCTCTCTGCTCTTCATGAGCTTTTTGCAAAGACTCTGCTCGCATTGGTAAAACCGTGTTAGCCATCTGGTCAATGTACAGCTTTAGACACTTTACTAAAATAGCCTTGTTAAAAACCTCCACAAGGGAGCCCGTAGATGGGATCTCTTCTTTATTCAAGGCATCAAGTATCTGACACCAATTTACCATTAAAGAGACAGCGATAGAACAATAGCATCAGTTCACGAAAAGCAGTTGAACAAAAAGAAGGAAAGATAACAGATAAGAGACAAAAACCTGCTCAAGGAATGATACGAACTCCTTTCCATTGAGAGATTTACCCTGGACAATCTTTGGGCGAATAATAGATGCTACAACTTCTTTCAAATGCTCCCTCTTCTTGACATAATCAGGATCCAGCTCAGCATCCTTCATGTCACAAAGCTTCGTACGCTGAAGATGAGGCTGCAGAAAAGCTAAGAGTGTTGATGCATCATTCCAAGTTCTAATAAGAAAAATGCTTAGCTGACTAATCTATGTTAGAGCAACAAAATTGTTGGAGCGACAATAACTGCATACCATAAGAAGAATAATGAAGTGCCTGGTGTCTACCACTAGGTAACAAATAACATCAAGAAATTAGTATACAGGACTAATAATAAGAGCACACAAAGAAAAAAATTAATGAACAAAGAGACCATGCGTAAAGTGTGCATGCCCAGAATTACAAAATGAAGCCTTATCAGGTCAGAGTATAAGATTAGAGTACTTTTTTTGTTTAGCAGTCAAAGCTAAGAAGGCGTCTAAACGAATCCAAGTCAACTTCTGTCATTGCGGTAAGTTGTAAACTACAAAATCAAGAAGAAAAGATTGATGCATTGTATGGGATAAAATATGTTCATATTTTATGATCGCATTAGAAAGCGACATGTGGAACCGAAGATAGAGGATAGCCAAACCCAGATGCAATGATCCCGCTTGTCATCAGAGAGAATGATACTCATAAAGACAAAATAAATGTCACCATCTGGTAGTATTCAATGAAAAATTTTACAGCATTAAGTGCATGATCCATTACAGAGAATATGGTATTCACTGTCCACCGTTACATATTCTTTAATGGCCCTCATAATTGTCATTAAAGAGGAGCTTAATCCTAGGACCTTGTTCCCTAGGTATAACTATAAATATAGAGCTCTATCATCATGGTAAGGACACGAATTTTCTGACAAATAGGCACTATACTTCATCAAAAGCTCAAATAACATTTTACTTTCTTGTTTAGTTGCATTGTTCTTATTGCTCCCGGTAGCTTTGCGTTCGGAACCATGATATTTGTCGTTTATCTCGATTTTAAGGCCAAGTCTTATATTTTTGTCTAATTTTTTGGATCAAATTAATTCACTTGTCTATAAACCACATATAAATTCAACTGTACCGTTCTACAACAACAACAACAACTACCCAGTAATGTCCCACAAAGTAGGGTCTGGGGAGGGTAATATGTAGACGAGCCTTACCCCTACCCGAAAGGGTAGAGAGGCTGTTTCCAATCGACCCTCGGCTCAGTGAAGAAGAGGAAAACAAAAACAAAAATCTTAGCTGCTCTTCGGAAAAGGGTGGCGTCAAAGAACAAGGCAAAGATAGCAAACGATCTCTCTTAAGCTAAACTCTTCCCGAGTACTTAGATTGACTTTTACGCCCAGTGGCACCTCGGATCTTATGTGCTTTATTCCCAGCTTATAGAGTCATATGATAATAAGTGCTTAGAGATAGCTTATTTAATCAACCTAATATGATTTTTTACTGCAAAGGATAGTAGCTTACTATCGGTCGAATATTGCTCCCTATCTTGGCATAGAATCATTTTCCTACTCGATATTATTTGGAACAACTGTACCGTTTTACGGGTAATAATTCATAGCAAAGGTAAGTTCATACTTGTGGTAAGCTGAAGGCGGTGCTATTGTCGCCCATTACAGCTAACGAATCTCGAATCTGATTCACCTGATATGATGAAACGAAAAAGTAAAACATACCTATTTATGCAAGTATCTTTATAATTTGCAGAATGCAGTATATAGAAGTACCTTATCAATATTTTTATCACCTGCAGAAACATAAAGATAAAACCATAGTTAACTTTTCAATAGACAGTAAAGTTATTTATTATACGTGCAAATAAATATAACGGACCATCACTATTGGGGACTCGTTGCAGAGCTTCGTTGACCATTTCTTGCACAGATTTTCCTTCTGTTGATAGTAACAAATAGATTATATTGGAGGCTGTATTCCATAAACAAGAGGTTGTGAGTTCGAGTCTTCCCAAGAGCAAGGTGCGAAGTTCTTGGAGGGAAGGATGCCGGGGGTCTATTTAGAAACAGCCTCTCTACCCAAGGGTAGGGGTAAGGTCTGCGTACATACTACCCTCTCCAGACCCCACTAAGTGGGAATATACTGGGTTGTTGTTGCTGTATTCCATAAACACACGACATTCAACAACAACAACAACAACTTCCCAGTATAGTCCCACAAAGTGGGGTCTGGGGAGGGTAATATGTAGACAGGCCTTACCCCTACCCGAAAGGGCAGAGAGGCTGTTTCCAATCGACCATCGGCTCAGTGAAGGAAAGGGAAAAACAAAAACAAAAACAAAAGAGCATTAGTAACTCCAGCAAAATAGCGTACATAATTAGCTAAACATAAGAACGATAAATAAAATAGCATGCAAATATATGAGACAGTAACTACCATAAATATCTGCCATAAGGGAGACACAATCCAATGCACAAATCATCTATGGATAGCCCTGCCAAGCCTCACCCAACCCCGGGTGAGAAGTACGAAAAAATCTAGGGGCTCCTATCCTACAACCCTGATACTAGACCTCCAGACTTTCCTATCAAGGGCCATGTCCTCGGAAACCCGCATTTTAGCCATGTCGTGCCTAATCACCTCTCCCAAATATCTCTTAGGCCTCCCTCTGCCTCGCCGAACGCCGACCATCGCCAGCCGCTCACAACTCCTCACCGGGGCATCGGGACTTCTCCTCCGCACATGCCCGAACCACCTCAGCCTCGCTTCTCGCATCTTCTCATCCACCGGGGCCACCCCCACCTTCTCTCGAATAACTTCATTCTTAATCTTATCTAACCTGGTGAGGCCGCACATCCACCTGAGCATCCTCATCTCTGCAACCTTCATTCTCTGAACATGAGAGTTTTTCACTGGCCAGCACTCCGCCCCATACAACATGGCAAATATTTCCCCTTGAGTTTCTGAGGAACTTTCTTGTCACACAGGACTCCTGATGCAAGCCTCCACTTTGACCACCCCGTTCCTATACGATGAGTGACGTCCCCGTCAATCTCTCCGTCCCCCTGAATCACCGACCCAAGATATCTGACATTGTCCCTCTTGGCGATGATGTGGGATCCAATCGTCACGTCCCTGCCTACTTCGCTCGGCTCGGCGCTAAACTTGCATTCCAGGTATTCTGTCTTAGATCTACTTATTTTGAAACCCTTAGACTCGAGAGTCTGTCTCCATACCTCTAACCTCTCAATAACACCGACCCTCGCCTCGTCTATCAAGACTATGTCATCAGCAAATAGCATACACCAAGGCACATCCCCTTGAATATTTCGGGTTAGAGCATCCATCACCAAGGTAAACAAGAGAGGGCTAAGCGTAGATCCTTGATGGAGCCCCATAACCACTGGAAAATGGTCCGAGTCGCCACCCACCGTCCTAACCCTAGTCTTAGCTCCATCGTACATGTCCTTGATTACTATGATGTAGGCTTCCGGCACGCTCTTCGCCTCCAAGCACCTCCAAAGCACCTCTCTCGGGACCTTGTCATACGCCTTCTCCAAGTCGATAAGAACCATGTGCAGGTCCTTCTTCTTATCCCTGAACTGCTCCACCAGCCTCCTGACAAGATGGATAGCTTCTGCAGTGGAACGACCCGGCATGAAACCGAACTGGTTCACAGATATAGATGTCATCTCCCTCACCCTCGCCTCGATCACCCGCTCCCAGACCTTCATGGTGTGACTAATTAATTTGATACCCCTATAGTTGTTGCAGCACTGGATGTCCCCTTTGTTCTTATACAAGGGCACCACCGTACTCCACCTCCACTCCTCCGGCATCCTTTTGGTCCTGAAGATCGCATTGAACAACCTGGAAAGCCACTCCACTCCTGGCCTACCCATGCATTTCCAGAACTCCACCGGGATCTCGTCAGGCCCGGTCGCTCGACCCCTACTCATCCTACGCAAAGCCCCCATGACCTCCTCCGCCCTAATGTGCCTGCAGTACCCAAGGTCTCTATATCGCTCTGAATGCCCCAACTCCCCTAGCTCTATGTTACGATCCCCCTCCTCGTTAAGTAAGTCTCGAAAGTACGTCTGCCACCTCTGCTTGACTTGAGACTCCCCCATCAGAACTCTACCATCCTCGCCCTTGATGCACCTAACCTGGTCAAGATCACGCGCTTTCCTTTCCCTTGCTTTAGCTAATTGGAATAACTTCCAGTCCCCGCCTTTCTCACCTAATTCCTCGTACATGCGACCAAACGCCGCGTTTTTAGCTTCCGTAACCGCCAGCTTTGCTTCTTTCCTCGCCACCTTGTAGACCTCCCTGTTCGCTCTCCGTTCTTCCTCGCTTGTGCTCCCTGCCAACTTAGAAAACGCCGCCTTCTTCACCTTCACGTTTCCTTCGACTACTTTGTTCCACCACCAGTCACCCTGATGTCTGCCTGAATAGCCCTTGGCTACCCCGAGCACATCCCGTGCTACCTCCCTAACCAAGTTTGCCGTCTCTGACCACATAGCGTCCGCTTCCCCAGAACTTCTCCAAGCTCCGCCCTCAGCTAACCTCCTCTCCAACTCTTGTGCTCTCTCCTTAGTCAAAACACCTCATCTAATCCGCGGTTGTCCCCGAGCACCCCTCCTCTTCCTCTTCACCCAGAGACCGACATCCATCATAAGGAGTCTATGAAGAGTCGAAAGGGACTCTCCCGGAATAACCTTGCAGTCCTTGCACATACCCCTATCGCTCCTTCTGAGGAAGAGGTAATCAATCTGAGTCCTCGCCGCCGAACTCTTGAAGGTGACTAAATGCTCCTCCCTCTTCTGAAATGAAGAGTTCGCAATCAGAAGCTCGAAAGCCCTGGCGAAATCAAGCAGTGACATGCCTCCTCCGTTCCTAACCCCAAAGCCGAAGCCACCGTGCACCTCACCATAACCACCAGCATCAGCCCCAATATGACCATTAAAGTCCCCTCCAATAACTAACTTCTCAGATTGGGGAATACTACTCACCAGATCATCCAAGCCCTCCCAAAAGCGCCTCTTAACCTCCTCGTCTAAGCCCGATTGCGGCGCGTAAGCGCTAATGACGTTGAGGACGCAACCCCCAATAACCAACTTAATAGACATTAACCTATCATTCACTCGCCTAACCTCGACCACGGACTCCTTTATCTCCCTATCTACCAAGATGCCTACTCCATTCTTACCTGTCACAACTCCAGAATACCACAGCTTAAACCCGTCTGCATTCCTCGCCTTCGTCCCTTTCCCCCTAGTCTCCTGGACACAGGCTATGATAACCCTCCTCTTCTGAAGAACCTTCGCCAACTCAATGGACTTACCCGTCAGAGTGCCAATGTTCCACGATCCAATCCTTAATCTATGAGCAACCGCTACCCTCTTCCCACCCTTACCTCCCGCCCTACCCGCAGGACCACTCACTGCCCCCCTACTCACCCCCGCCACCGTCCCCACCCCCCGAGGACATGACCTTACACTATCATCCCTCGCCGCGGCCACTATCCCTCCAACCGACTATGGAGAGTAGTGACATACACGCGCACTAATAGCGGAATACGCAAAAGATGCAAACTAGATAACAGCAGAGTAAATTTCACACGGAGTGCTAGCTAGAATACGTAAAAGGATGTACTGGGTAAATAAGAGAGCGGGAGGTACCAACTCCCGGTGGAAAAACCAGAAAGTAGGCTTTGATGTGCCCGAGGTCAACTGTTACCAACTCTTGCACGTCCCAGCCGGTATTGCTTAGCTCTTCACTCCCAAACGATGCAAACTGGCCTCGGCGCCGCGACTAGTACCTAAGGCAAGTTTTCACTACAGCAGGTGTTGTTTCGCTTTTCACTTCCAAACACCACAAGCTCGCCTTGTCCGCCAAGTCTAGTACCTGAAAATCACACCTACAACAACCTCCCACAAAACTATGGGGGTTGCCTTACTCGGTAAGGGGGGCTGCCTGGAAAACACTGAGAATGGGGGTGGGGTAGAGGGTAGGGCAGAGAACTGAGATGAGGGAACGGGAGTGAGGTTGGAAGAGAGAGAGGAGAGAGAGTAAGAACAGGGGGGTCGCCGGAGTTAGGGGTGGGGGTCGCTGGAGTTATGGGTGGGGGGAGGGTGGAAGGGGTTAGGGGGTAGGGGGTAGGGGGAAGGGGGCTGGGTTGGGGTATCAGGGGAAGTGTAGAGAGAGGGGAGAGAGAGAAAGAGAAAACTTACTTTTAGGGGGGTTGCCGGAGGGGAAGGCGGTCGCCGGAGGTGTGAGGGTTCGCCGGAGGGGTGAGGGAGGAGGGGGAGGGGGAGGGAGGAGGGGGAGGGGGGAGGGGGAGGGGGCTGGGTAAATAAATTACCGTTGCTGTGAGAGGAGAGAGAGAGAGGAGCGACATAGAGAGCGTATTTGACGGCTAGTGGAAGGCCAAACACACGACATTCACATTTATTAAAATGCAGTTAGGAACAGATATGGCAACTTTTCTCGACTTACGAAGAAAATCACGCTGGATAAGCCATAGGAGTTTTGCAGGTTCAAAAGCAACGCCTTGCCCCTACACAACATCCATCCCATAAGCATGTCACTTATCTTGTTAGAATCTGTTTCTTCCTTTCTTTCTTTGGCCCTTTGTTGAGGTGAAAGATAAATCAAAGATAAATGCTTACCTTCACTCTGGAAAGTGATGAACATCGATGAAACAACAGAGTCAGAAAAGAAAAGAGGCTGTGAATAACTTAGAAACAAAAAAGTCATAACATGAGACTGAAAACTTTTGAAACAATTGGTTAAAAATGGGACCTTCCATAGAACTCTTCAGCAAGTTCATGTGCAAATGACAGTCGGGATATGTCAGCTTCACGGATCTAAAACATAAAACAAACGCACAAAACACCATTAAGGAAGCCGATCTTTCTTGTACGCCGAGAGGCAAGTATATAAGCTTCCGCCCATAGAGTCACAACCTGAAGCATATTAAGATACCAATATTCAATCTATTTAGACATGAATATGTGGAGCAAGGACTGTACATCTTCAGTACAATCTTGTTCTGTTAACTCTGCACGTGCTGGCCTCTCACGTGGATTATATGAATGAAAGAATAAAGCATTTGCATATTGCACAATAGTAGCAGATACGATTTTGAATCAGCTAAGATACTCTTTATAACAAAGCAATACATATCTGACTCAACCAGTTTCAATATTGCTAAATGCAACAGAGCTGAAGGAGACTCTAGATTAAGATTAATCCTATTCATTAACAGTTCTCAGCAGAAAAATATTCACATTTGTATCATGATCTATTAGCCCTTCTTAATTATTGCTCTTGTCAATTACTCTACCATAAGAGAAAACCTGATTCAAGGAACTAGGTCATCGGCTCACTGCAGACAGTATTTTTATCACATATATATAATCTTGGAACCCTGCATATTCTTTCCAGTAATACACAAGCCCAAACATAATGCGTACATCTTCTAAAGTATTTTGTTTGTCAATATATACATCATGCTTGCAATTAAAACAAAGTTTTGGTGGGCATTGATTTAAACTTTGTTATGCAGCATCGTTTAAATGAGCATCCTAACACAGCATAGATTTGTACAAGTAGCTTGACGCAACAACCAATCTCTCATCCATTGATTACTAATATCCTTATTCCATCACTCAGTATTATGGATATCTAACAACTATTCTTTTTTCTGTTGCAACAGAACATGAAAGGACTAAGAGATATCCACTTCGATTATCGCAAATAAAGAGAGTGAAAGTCATAGACAGAGAAACGAACCGTCTCAGGTAAATTATATATAAGCACAGAACTCAGAACAGTTGCAAGGGCAAAAATCCTGCGTAACAGAGAACAGAAAAACATGACTAGTCATACATTATTGTAGAAGTATTATCTCTAAGGAGTTTCATATTACCGATCATCATATACGCTTGACTTTCCAATACTTTCAAAACCCTCAGTGTCAACGTAGAAAACAGAAGTTTTTACTCCATTGATGTCCAACTCTATTGGAGTACCCCAAACCCATATCCCTGGAAGAAGAGGGAAACATCATGTTCAATAACGTTTACATCTCCCTAGGACAGACAGCACCCAGCAAAATCTTGCATACTCACCTTTTGTCTTAGTATCGCGCATATGCCCAACGCCAAAACCTGTAAACATAGAGCTCGAAAAATCAGTTGCTAATGAAAATGCATGAAAACCCAAGGCTTCCCAATTAGCAGAAACCTAACAAGTAAAAACAGAAGTGGAATTGAACTAGCAATCATTGAGGAATCACCTTCATTACAAGAAAGGGAAAGAAGCTGATTAAGGAGGAACGATTTTCCAGAACGATATGGGCCAATCACCTACTGATATTCTTAGCAACAATGTTATAATAAAGAAAGAGAGAGGTGCAACAGGAAATTAAGATAATAAGAACAGATGTTTAGCAAATGCTTCAGCGTAAACATATTTCGCCAGTGCAAAAATTATTCAATAACTCAAATCACCAAATAATATCAAGGTGACTCAAATTTCAAAGCTCTTTTGGTCACACAATATTTTTATTTTGGTCAATAACCAAGAGATTAATGCAAAACTTACAGCAACAGCAGCAATGGGTGTTCTTATCTTCTCTATTGCCTCTAGTCCTTCTCTTGAAAGGCGAAGTTTCGTATGACCGGTATCAGGATCTACAATAGGAAACCTGTCAAATATAACCATAGCAATATCTACAAACATCAGAAAGGCATGAAGCAATTCAAAGATAGAAAAGTAACAGTCTCAATATGTACGAAATAAGACAAAACTGAAATCAAACAAAGTAAAGTTTAATGAAACAACATCAACAGTTCCACTAAGCCAAAAATGCCATAATCTTATCAAAAGTTGAAGCCTTTCATGCTCAATAAACATTATTGGTCCACACTACATAGATTTTCAATAATAAAACAGCTTCTTTTTGGGGGTAAATTTCAATGATATAACTCTTTATCATACTAATATGATACCTCAATAAAGCACTAATTTAAGTTATATACATTGATAATATAAAGTAGTGTATTTAACCAGTGATAGCTGGTCAATTACGATTTATATCAGAGATTTACTTGTAATTACCGAGTGTGTGACCTGATTGTGTAGCTATATTTTACGCCGCTGATGCACAAAACTTAAAACTCTATTTGAAATGCTGGTAACAAGACTAAGAGGCAACTGCTAAGTGTACCATTCAAATATCATGGAACGAACCACACACTACTAAAATAACAGGAATCAGCAACGGACAAATTATGTAGCTAAACAGAAAATCCGTTACTACTATTTAACAATTATGAAGAAATTATGTTAGCTGCGAGAGATTTAGCACGAAGTTTTTAGCTAATTCCAAGTTTTTTTTTTGTAGTGAAATTAGTAATGCCACTCCAAGATTATAAAGAAAGCAAAAATTCAAAGTCAAAGAAGTAAATTTAAGATGCATGCAGAAAAGGGCATGTACAAAATTCAGTAAAAAGGCTTACGCTTGATCAAAATTATCAACAGAAAAGGATCCAGTTGCAAGAACACAGAAAATGAAGGAGAAAACACTGATTTGATAAAATAACTTCATTCAGCTAAAAAGAGCACTTGAAGGACAAAATGAAGAAAAAAGAACAACTTTTTTCTTTTGTGGAAATGTTTTGAGAAATGGAAGCGCGTGATCTTAAGAAAAAGGAGAAGCCATGTCCGAGGATGCAGGTTAAGGATCTTGGTCTGTTTTTTGTTTATAAGAAATTGTCTGTATTTTGAGGTTTCAGAAAACAGCAGGTGAGCGCAAAGTAGGAGATTCTTGCCGCCCAAATTTGGAATGTAAGAGAAATTTAGAAAGAGAGAGGAAATCGTAATAAGGATTTGGGATGACTTTGCTTCTAAGTTCGTTAATCAGCAGCTTTATTTATCTTCTTTTTTTTAGTTTGCTCTATTTTATCTTCGTGCTAAAGGTCAACCCCTTTACGTTGAACAAATATGTTTTTCAACTTTTATGTTGAACTAAATATTCCATCTGTTTTATTTCATGTAAATCTATTTGATTTGATTTAAAAGACAAAGTAAAACTTTTGCCACTTGATTTGATACATGTCATGAAATAGGTGTATGAGACAAAATCTACCTCTAGAATATGAGTCAAAATGATATCGGTAAAGCATCTCCAAGTTATCATGGATCTAAAGTAATCTAATCAATAATGAAGGTCGTGGTCGTACAATTACCAAAGATCGAAGTCATGGAGTCGTCAATAATCGATGTCGAGATCGCATGCCCTTGACAGAGTTATAATGACTAGCTTTATGACATGATTTGAAGGAGATTAGTAGATATTCTCTACACTTGTACTATTAAGGTTTCTTAAAAAATGATCCTTATAAAAGAAAAGAGATACAATAACACGAGGCATGTGATATTCATTTTGTAAACGGAAAAAGGATCAAATATATATATGCACTATCATAAAAGGTTTAAATTTGGTCCTCATTATACTTTGACTCCATATATACCCTTGTTGTTATAAGATTGGTTCAAACCATTTTACTCCTCTCTTCTATTTTTTTCTCACCACTAATTTCCTACCCCCTCCACGACTATTGCCACCATTACCCCTACCATGAAAACTATTGGTATTTCAAATTTTAATCATTTATATATAGATTAGGTGTCACGATCCCAGTTCGCCCTCTGTGAACATGTCGTGACGGCACCTAGTCCCTACGACTAGGTAACCCTATCAGTGCGGAATATAAACCAATTTGCGAAAGATAATAATTAAATTGAACTGGTGAAATAAATCAGTGTTCAAGATGCCACCTGACACATACAATAACGACTCTCATAGCTAATCAAAGTTCCCAAAACCTGGAATCTCACAAATCACAAGCTAAGGGATATATGAGAGGCTCTGACTCAAGAATAACTACACAAGGAGAAATAAGAACTACCCTTATTACAGAAAGCTAGAAAGGGACTCCTCAGTCTGCGAACGCAGCAGATATACCTCGAAGTCTCTACCGATACGCCACCCTACAAGGATGACAGAACTGCATGGGGGTACCTGTATCTGCACAACAAAAGTGTGCAAAAGAGTAGTATGAGCACACCACAGCGGTGCCCAGTAAGTATCAAGACTAACCTCGGTAGACTAGTGATAAGGCACAGTCAAGACACCTACCGGTCAATAAACAGTATAATCATAGGAATAATGGAAACGATATATAATTATGTAAAGACTACATAAACTACTAAAAATGTTAAGATTCAAAATACGGAAAAAGGCAACCAGTAACAATGGGAAAATAACAAATGATGTTACAAATGATAGCAGAATCCAAATCTGGATCCTAAGGTCATAATACAGCAAGGACAAACAAGTCACTAACTTATTATTCTGCAATGATGTTTACATAAGGTCCTTTCAACTCTTTCATAATTTTACCAAAAATCTCGGACCAACCACAACTCATGAAAATCCAGCATCTGAAGTCTAACACTTGGCATCTTGTACCCCATCAATCTCACGGTCATGTTGACAACTAACTAGTCAACTAGGGCCACTCTCACATATTTAATGAGTAAACGAGGGCGTATCTCCACCCCTAGCCAAATCAGGAAGAATTCATTTCTAATAGGAGTGCCCAACTACGTGTATGCTTGTGCAAGTGTATTTAACAAGAATTCTACCAACTAGTAAGTATAAGAGATGGAACGACCAGCACCCAAATTATTTGCACCCGGATAGAATCAATGAAAATATTAGTTCATAACACAATGAGTTTAACAGGGGGTCTCCCAGGATATCGTCCTGTAGTCTCAAACATAGATATGCATGTTGGGTATCTCTTGGTATCCAGAAGAACTCTTGGTATCCTCAATAGATGTACTAGGGATCTCTTGGAATCCCGAGGATCTCTTGGTATCTTCAATATATGTTCTGGGGATCTTTGGTATCCCGAGGATTTCCTGGTATCCTCAATATATAAACTAGGGACCTCTTGGTATCCCGAGGATCTCTTGCTATCCTCAATAGATATACTGGGGATCTCTTGGTATCCCGAGAATCTCTTGGTATCCTCAATCTATGTGCTGAGGATCTCCTGGTATCCTGCACTGCGGCACAATCAACACAGATATACATCCCAAAAAATAGAATAGAAATATCCCGGCAAGGGAGTCGATAATGGAAGACAATAACATCCCGACAAGGGAGTCAACAACAGAAACAATAACGTCCCGACAAGGGAATCAACAACAGAAACAATAACGTCCCGGCAAGAGAATCAACAATATAAATAATAACGTCCCGGTAAGGGAATCAACAATAGAAACAATAACGTCCCGGCAAGAAAATCCACAATACCTAATAAGGTCACGGAACACCAAGGAAAAACACAATAACCTTGTCACGACCCAAAAATCCCTCCAAAGAAGTCATGATGGTACCTAGTCTCTAAACTAGGTAAGCCTAACATTAACTGAAATAACATTGACACTTATTAACTCAGAATAAAATTTCTCATAATAATTTGCCATTCCCAAAACCGGTAGTACAAGTCACAAGCCTTTCTAAGAGTAGTTATACAATATAATTACATCATTGTTCCGAAATAAAGGAAACAAATGGGAATAAATACAATTGAAGGTGACTATAAGGATTGTGAACGCTATAACAGGTTTACGTTGAGTCTCCACCGCAACAAATAGATACCATCGATCAAATGTCTGGATCTGTACACAAAAATGTACAGAAGTGTAGTATCAGCACAACCGACCCCATGTGCTGGTAAATGTCTAGCCTATCCCGGCGAAGTAGTGACGAGGCTAGGGCCAGACACTCACATAAACCTGTGCAGTTTATAACATACAAAATGATAGGAAGCAAATAACAATAATGGAAACAATGATCAACCAGTGAAATGAATAGCACGTAACACGAACACCATAATTGCTTCTCAACAAATAATAAATACAAGTGCAATCAGTTAATCGAGTCCTTCATACATAAATCTTTCGCCTATACATCCTTCAAGTAATAATCTCTAAGATAATATACTTTTCAATAAATATATTTCGAATATATTTCCTTCAAATAAATATCTCCCAAGTAAGCATCTTTCGAATATAATTCTTTTGGGTAAAGGTCACCATGTGACACCTCATTTTATGATCATAAATAATATAGGTCTCAGCCAACTTTCATATTATCACGGCACCTCGTGCCCACATATTTCTGTCTCGTATTGCACAAAAATATCCTCATATTATTCAGTTCACAGGTTCCACCAATGAAGAATGTTCAAGAAGACTCATTCACTTAACATAAAGTAGAGTACATCTCCCAACCCGAATGGAAATCAACAAGAAAACATTATGCTATTTTTAGAAAATCAGTCGATTTTAAAAAAAATACCCTTTCAATTGAAGTACAATATCGAATGAATTATTACGTTTAATATGAGAATTAAATAATTGAAACATAGTAGAAATTCCCTTTTAAGTAAAGTAAAACCTCAACGGCTTAAGGAAAACAAAGGTATATTTCACTTTCTTTTCACATCTTGTTGCAGGCGTGCAACCCGATCCCATTTCATGTATCTCGTGGTAGGCCTACCTCCCACTCCCATCTCTTTATATCTTGTGGTATGCGTATCACCCGCTCCCATTTTAATATATCTTGTATCTTGTGGTAGGCGTACCACCCAATCCCATTTCAAAATATATAAGTGGTCGGCGTGCCACACGATCCCATTTCGTAATGCATAAGTGTACGGCATGCCACACGATCCCATTTCATAATTCATAAGTGGACGGCGTGCCACACGATCCCATTTCATAATTCATAAGTGGAAGGCTTGCCACACGATCCCATTTCATAATATATAAGTGGACGACGTGCCACACGATCCCACTTCATTATATATATATATATATATATATATAGATGTAAATATATATATATATATATATATATATATATATATATATATATGTATATATGCATATAATAGTGGACGGCGTGCCACATGATCCCATTTCAATATTATTTATGGTAGGTATACCACTCGCTTCCATTTCAATACATATCTTGTGGTAGGAGTGCCACCCAATCCCATTTTATTTTTAACTCAATGTACAATATGTTACCGAGGAAGTATTCTCAAAAAGTTACAGTGGAGAAAATGCCAAAGTGAGCAAAACACTGACCAATTGCAATCCAATTGCCAATTGCCAATAAGCACTTACCAAAAGTTGATTCGGAATTTCCAAGTTAGTCAATGCCATGTATTACTGCACTACTACTCATTTACAGTAGTATTGATGTGTAACTTATACTAAAAATATTTTTTTGAAAAAAAAAGTCAGAAAAAGTATTTGGCTAAACATCTTAAGTGCGTATAAATAAATAAAAACCAATCGATCGAAAAGCCATAACGATGTTCAACTTGTAACATTAGTTTAACCAATAACAAATAATTAAATAATATATTATCGATAAAGAAATTAATAACAAATAATTAATCAATATATTACCGGCAAAGAAAATTAGCTATAACCAAATTTATAAATTTTTTATTTAATACAATTGATACAATTACTCGATCATAATAATTACTTGCTCAACTTTAAAGATCTTTAATGGATTCTTTTAAAGTGAGGAGGTTTTTACTAGCCATGGAGAACATAAGCAGCAGGTGGAGTTCCAGAGAGTTCCCATTTCTCTCTTTGCTTCTGATGGTCCACCGTCCACCTCCTTCTTCCCATCAATATCATATTCTCCTTTAATTATTGATACACTTAAATTATTCATGCTAGATATTCGAGCTTGTTACCACTTAAATGAGTGGAAAACATGTTTTCCCACCAAGTACTAGCCTATTTTCAGAAAAGTATTTTAATTTGCAATCATACGAGCTCATTCTGGAATTTCTACTAGCGCGGCGCGCCATGTGCCGCGTGGGGCGCCGCAGCAGTGCAAATATATGCTATGCTTTGATAATTAGGTCATAACTTCTTATAGGAGTGTTTGAATGATAAACGGTTTGAAGAGTTGGAAAACTAGACTCAAAAAACTTTAATGTGATAGGTTTTAAATCGCATAAATCCTTATATAACAAGATATACGATCGTTCAAAGTGAGGTCTTGTGCGCACCCATTTACAATTGTCGTCTATTACGAATTTTCCAACTTGTCTTAGATATAGGATTTTCCTTAGACCCCATATATCCTGTAGTACACCTCGTACGCTTTCTATCATATCCAATTGGTATCCATCATAGTAATAGACCTCTTTCACATAATAAATAATATAATTAGAACACATCAACTTTCTTACTTCGCCAAAATGCGCCGAATTGTCCTATGGATTTCCAAATCCAATTTCGGACACACGTGTAAGTTTGAAATTACCATACGAAGATATTGACATCATTAAAATCTCAATTTTGGGCCGCTTGTTAAAAAGTCAACCCTCCGATCTACTTGAGCTTCAAAAATAAGATTTTGATTTTTCTTTAAATTTAACTCCGAATCTTACGAAGACCAAACTTGACCATATATGAGAGTCATAATGTGTATTACTAAGCTTCTCAAGGTCTTATGCCGTTGAACGGAAATGCGAATTCTTAAAACAAAAATTTGGGTCGTTACAAACCTCAACGGCATAACAAGACATAATAAGTGCGTAATAGCTACACCGATAATCACTATAGTTGGATATATAATATATTTGCAGAAGTCACAGGTGAACTTACAATCAAGGAGTATCCAAACATTAAGGAAGTTAACATGAATCAAATGATTACAATTAAGAAAATATCAACTAATCAAAAGATATCTATCTTCTTTTCAATTAGCACCGATTAATTACATGAGATATAATATTTATAATTTTCAATTAAAGACGAGCAGTTAAGATGGATAATATGACTATATGAGGGTAATTGTCTTCAGTTAAACACGTAAAAGTCAATTAAACTGCAAGAATAAATCAAGAAGGGCAAATACCAAGTAAGACATGTAGAGGTGAAACTAATAACAGGGAACTCAATCGTATCAATATCATCTTCACACTCGGGGATTTCAAGGGTCTAAGAGCCTAAAAGGGATAATTTACCTCAAATAAATCCGAGCACGCACTCGTCACCTCGCGTACATGGAATACAATCAACAGAGAAGACTCAAAATCCTAAGGGGAAGTACCCCACACAAAGTTAGGCAAGATACTTACCTCCAACCGGCTAAAATCAACTAGCAACCACGTTCTTGCCATGAGTACTCGACTCCAAATGGCCCAATCTATTCAATTAAATCACACATTGTAAAGAACATCTCAAAAAATTGATTCTACTATTTAATTCAAAGCTAAAGCGTGAAATTAGGTAAAATATCCAAATGCCCCTTAGCCCAACTCTCAGAACCGGATGAATTTAACATTTTCAGAACCCTCGTACTCTCACGAGTCTAACCATATAAAAATCTCCAAATCGGAGGTCAAATTCCCACTCAAAATACAATAATTAAGTCTAAGAAGTTTCATCCAATTTCCTCCAATTTTGACCTTGAATTCGAATTCTAATTCTAATGGTGGATTTTACTAGATATTGATAGAAACAACTAAATGAGGTTAAAGAAATATTACCCACTGATCTTCTCTTTAAAATCCACCCAAAATCGCCTTCTCCCGAGCTCCCAATTGATTTTCCGACTTTTGAAATAAACCCTCGGATTGTACTATTTCACACCAGTGATTTCCGCTTTTGCGGCCCAGGGACCGCTTCTGCGGTCCCACTTTTTCTGAACACCAACCGCTTCTGCGGTTCTTTTAAAGTTCCCCAATTTCCGCTTATGCGGTTTCTTCATCACAGAAGCGATTCCGCTTCTGCGAAAATCCTTCCACTCCTGCAGTTCCCGCCCAAAGTCGATATATCGCTTTTGCGGCTCCGCCTCTTTGGTTCCCAAGCCTCAGAAGTGAAAATACCAGAAGCCCAGCTGCAATTTTCCTTCTAACTCCAAACTTTGCCCGTCGAGCATCCGAAACACACACGAGGCCCCTAGGACCTCAACCAATCACATACACAAGTCATATGACCTAACACAGACTCGCTCAAAGTTCCAAATCATATAACGCAACATCGAAACGATGAATCAAACAAAAAAAATCAAGTTTATAAATTTCTAAATATTCAAATATCGAAACCCATGCCAAAACCTATCAATTCAACTCGGAATGACGTCTAATTTTTACAGACAAGTCCAAAGTAACATAACGCAGCTATTCCAACTCTCGAAATCACATTCCGACCTCGATATCCCAAAAGTCAATTGTGGGTCAAACTTCTTCATTTCCAACTTCAACTTTCACCGAAGTGCCTCAATTTACATTACGGACCTACAAATCTGAATCTGAACGCGCGCCTAAGTCCAAAATCACCATACGAAGTTGTTGAGATCATCCATGACCCATTCCGGGGTCGTTTACCCAAAAGTCTAATTTCGACCGACTTTTTATCGTTCTAACTTCCAAAATAAGATTTCTTCTCTAAAATTTGAACCTAAACCATCCGAAAGCCGAATTCCACCATGCGCTCTAGTTGATGTTCATATTACAAAGTGGTTCCAGACCTTGTGCCGCTGAACGGAGCTTAATTTCTCTAAATGACCAGTCGGGTCGTTACATCCTCCCCCTCTTAAAACCAACGTTCGTCCTCGAACGTGCTAAGATTCACCTCGAGGTCCTCAAGTCACTGAGTGCGCACCTCCAACATACACCTGTTGGTGACCCCATGTCACCCCAATCCATTTAGGCATGATGACACTATCTCAACTGAAGTTTAGCCTCTCTAGCAGTACCAATAAGCCTTCAAGCCAAAAAAGTTCACCTTCCATCTTTTTCCAAAGACCCAATTCCAAGTCCATATCCGGTATTATCCCCAACTAGATAAGTCAATACAAGCCAACACACAGGGTACAACCACACATCATGACACACCACACAGAGGGATGCATGAGATCAAATCTGTACCAGCCATAAGCCTCATATTCAATAGGAACTCTTATCAAACCTCCACAACATTGGCGATATTAAAATAACCACGAAAACCACATGACAAAACATCCGATTAACCAAATCACAGCCAACACCAACGGGTACACACCTCACAAACTAAAACTCAAGAAGCATAGAACGAAAATGAATGAATATGGGAAAGCAAAACACATAAGGGAACTAACAAACATATATCGCAGAGAAATCCCGCAAGGGAGTAAAGGAATATAATAAATTTCCTAGAAAGGGATCAAGATAATATAATAAGTTTCCCGGCAAGGGACAAGATATCAAATCAACTATCCCGGTAAGGGAGATCCAGCTATAACCAAACTTATTCAATTTCTACTTAACACAATTAATACCAATGCTCAGTCATAACAATTACTTGCTCAGTTTTAAAGATCTTCAACCAAGTTCTCATAAGCATCAATTAAGAATACAACAATTTAGCAATTTAGGACTCATGGTCATGCTCGACCCCCAACGTATAGATACTCGTCACCATGCATATACGTCGGACACGACACAAAGCAAATAGCAAGTAAGACTCACTCCTAATCCCTCAAGCTAGAGTTATACCGAACACTTACCTCAAATTTCCACGGCCAATTCAATCCTCAATTACCACTTTCCCTCTCGAATTCGGCTCCAACTCAATCAAATCTATGAAATAATGACTTTATAATATCAATATAAGCTAAACAAATCAAACCCAATGCCTAAATATAGATTTATAACCTTTCTTCCAAAAATTTCAAAAATCGACTCCGGGCTCGCTTGGTCGAAACGTGAGGTTCAGACCAAATTCATGTTACCCATTCCCCCACGATCCAGAATGTACAATTTGTTTTCAGATTCCACCACAAAACGAGGTCTAAATCAAAGAAAATTGAAAAGCCCTAACTCTAAACATTTACCCCAATTTCAACCCTATATTACATGATTTAAGCTTAATAATTCAATAATTAATGGTGGGAAGTGAAGAAAATAAGTGGGAATTTACTAACCCAAGTGGTCTTGAAGAATGGGGGCTTCAATAGACTCCTAAGTGCTTGGGAAGAAGAGAGCTCATGAGTTTTTGAATGAATCCCGTAGCAACTGTTTCTAAAAACTTAAAAAAAATCACTGGGCAAAATTGCCCTTCGCGTTCGCTGGAAAGGGATCGCGTTCGCGAAGGGTAAACAGGACGAAGAATCGCGAACGCGGAAAGCTTATCCCAAATGCGTAGAAGAAAAGGTACTAGGGCCCAAGGTTTGGCCTATGCAAACGCATGAGGGAATACGCGAACACGTTGATGGAAAGGATGGAACTACACGAACGCGAGAAGCAGACCGCGAACGAAAAGAAGGGAACACGACAGGCATCACGAACGCGTAAGGCAGAATGCAAACACGAAGAGAAATTGAGGTCTGCAACAACTGTAGAAAATCTGCTATATTTCTAAGTCAGAAACCACTCCGACACACCTCCGAAACACTCCCGAGCCCTCGAGGCTCCTAAGAAAACTCACACACTAACTCAACAATATCCTACGAACTTAACCATGCGATCAAATCGCCAAAATAACATCCAAAATCAATAAATCAAACCTCAAAACCATTAATTTTTCATCAAACTTCATAACTTACATTTTTAGAGATTTTGAAACACGTCAAACGACGTTCGATTTCAACCAAATTTCACAGAAACGCCTTAAATCACATATACGACCTGTACCAGGCACCAAAACCAAAATACGGGCCTGATACCAACACCTTCTAATCCATTTTCATTTTAAATTTCCTTAATAATTTTAGAAGAACAATTGCTTTTAAAAATTCATTGCTCAGGCTGGGGACCTCGAATTTCGATTCCAGACATACGCCCGAGTCCCATATTTTTCTACGGACCCTCTAGGACCGTCAAATCATGGGTCTGGATCTATTTACCCAAAAATGTTGACCAAAGTCAACTTTACTCATTTTAATTGTAAATTTTGGTTTTTTTTCCAGAGAATTTCACATATAAGCTTTCTGGCTATACGCACGGACTGCACACACAAATCGAGGAAACTGCAAATAAGCAAGGCCTCAGAAACACAGAAAGAGAGAAAAAACAGGTGATGACCCTGTAGGTCGTCACATTCTCCACGTCTAAAACAACTGTTTGTCCTCGAACGGACAAAAGAAAGAAGTATCTGAGTCGGGAAACAGATGGGGATAACGGCTCTCCATATAAGACTTGGACTCCCAAGTCGGTATCTCAGGAGGCTGACCTCTCCACTGAACACGCACTGAAGGAAAACTCTTCAACCTCAACTGACGAACCTGCCGGTCTAGAATAGCTACCGGCTCCTCCTCATAAGACAGATCCTTATCAACCTAGACAATGCTGAAATCTAACTCGTAGGCTGGATCGCCGTGATACTTCCGAAGCATGGATACATAAAACACCGGATGCACGACTGACAAGCTACTTGGCATGACAAGTCTATAAGCCACCTCTCCCACACGATCGAGAATCTCAAATGGACCAATGAACCTAGGGATAAGCTTGCCCTTCTTCCCAAACCTCATCACGCCCTTCATAGGCGATACTTGGAGCAATACCCGCTCAACAACCATAAAAGCCACATCTCGAACCTTGCGATCTGCATAACTCTTCTGCCTAGACTGAGTTGTTTGAAGCCTATCCTAAATTATCTTGACCTTATCCTAAGCCTCGTGAATTAAATCTGTACCCAAAAATCGAGTCTCTCCCGACTCAAACCATCCAATCGGAGATCGACAATGCCTACCATATAAAGCCTTATAAGGAGCCATATGAATGCTAGACTGGAAGCTATTGTTGTAGGAAAACTCTATTGAAGGCAAGACCTGATCCCACGAGCCTCCAAAGTCAATAACAGAAGCTTGGAGCATGTCCTCCAATCAGACTGTCTGTCTGTCTGATGATGAAATGTTGTGCTCAACTTAACCTGGGTGCCCAACTCTCGCTGAGCTGCTCTCTAGAATCGTGAGGTAAACTGCGTACCTCGGTCCGAAATGATAGATACCGACACCCCATGAAGGCAGACAATCTCTCTGATGTAGATCTTAGCTAACCTCTCGGATGAATACGTGGATGCAACAGTAACAAAATTTGCTGACTTGGTCAGCCTATCAACAACGACCCAAATAGGATCAAATTTCTTCCGGGTCATCGGGAGTCCAATAAAAAAATCCATAGTGATCCTCTCCCACTTCCACTCGGGAAGCTCAATCCTATGAAATAGTCCACCCGGCCTCTGATGCTCGTACTTAACTTGTTGACAATTCAAACATCGAGCCACATATGTAACAATATCTATCTTCATTCTGTGCTACCAATAATGTTGCCTCAGATCCTAATACATCTTTGCAGCGACCGAGTGAATAGAATACCGGGAACTATGGGCCTCCGCTAAGATCAACTCTCGAATCCCATCAGCATTGGGTACACACACTCGCCCATGCAATCTCAAGACACTGTCATCATCTAAGGTCACTTTTTTAGCACCTCCATGCTGCATTGTGTCTCTCAGGACACACAAATGGGGATCAGCAAACTGCCGATCATGGATGCTCTCCAATAGAGAAGAACGAGCGACCGTGCAGGCTAACACTCTACTAAGCTCAGAAATATCCAATATCACAAGTCGATTGGCCAAGGCCTGAACATCCAAAGCAAGCGATTTCTGGATGGCTGGGATATAAGCAAGACTACCCATGTTGGTGGACTGAACAATAGGTACAGAATCAATAGAAGGGACCTATGCATTGGAGTTGCCAACATACACCAGATAAGCTAAACACCCCTTTTTGACCATGCGTCGAGCCTTCACATATGATATAACACTGCGAGTGGTATGACCTAGGTCCCTCTCCACTCCAAACGTGGGAAATATGGTAAAGCCAAGGTCACGGTCTTGGCATGGCAATCCAAGATAGCATGATACGGGGAAATCTAATCCATCCCTAATATAACGTCAAAATCCACCATGTCTAAGAGCAATAAATCAACACGGGTCTCAAGACCCTCAAACACTACAACACAAGGATGATGAACTCAGCCGACCACTATAGAATCACCCGTAGTGTAGATACATAAACAAGAATACTCAAAGCATCACTAGGCATGACCAAGTACGGTGCAAAATAGGACGACACATATGAATACGTAGACCCAAGGCTAAATAGCACTGAAGCATCGACCAGAATTGTAACCCGGCTGGTAGTTTTGCATTTTTGAACCCTGTTACCTTAAATAAAACTTCCCGCACTTACTTAGCTAATTTATGACTCGCAGGGATCGGTGGTTTGGAATTTAGAAGAGTTTTGAGCAAGAGTATGTCCATTTACTTATTTAAGTTTTTTTAAAAAGATCAAGTCTGACGTCGGTCAACTTTCATGGAAAACGAACCTGGATTCATGATTTGACAATCCCGAAGGGTCCGTGGAAAAATATGGGATCTGGGCATATGTCCGGAATCAAATTCCGAGGTCCCTAGCCCGAGTAATGAATTTTTCTATGAAATTGTTAACTTAGAGTTTTAAGGAATTAAATAAAAGAAGTAATCATTGATTTTCTAGGTATCGGGCTCGAATTCTAGTTTTGAAACTTGGTACAGGTCCAAAATATTAGTTAAGACTTACCTGTGAAATATGGTGTCAATCCGAGTAGTTTAAGGGCGTTTTGACCCGTTAGAAGGAAATTTAGAACTTGAAGATTCAATTATTTGGTCCATTTAGTTTTGGGGTTGATTCCTCGATTTAGCATTGTTTTGAGTGTTCCAAGGGTTTGAGTAGGTCTGCCTTGTGATTTTAGACTTGTCAGTTTGTTCGGGCGAGGCTCGGGAGCCCCGAGCGTCAAATGGCCGAGGTTCGAGTGAAGTTAGAACTTGAAAAGAAACAAGAATTGTTGCTTCTGTCATAACTGCTTCTGCGGCTCTTGGACCACAGACGCAGTTGACAGATTGCAAAAGCAAAGTGGGTTCAGGCGTGGGAAACCACAAGCGGTCTAGCCCATTTTTCTTGGAACTGCAGAAGCGGCTCAAATTCCACCATTGCGGGACCACAGAAGCGGTCCTCTTGACCGCAGAAGTAGAAACAGGTTGGCAAAAGGGTTCATCTAATTCGACCCCAAAGCCATTTCTATCATTTCTCATCCACACTTGCGCGATTTTGGTGATTCCGAAGAGGGGGTTTCAACATAATATTGCAAGGTATGTAATCCCCACTCACTTTTAGTTCAAATACATAAATATTAGCTAGATTTAACACTAAAAATTAAGTAAAATCAAGGGGTTAGAGCTAGACCTAAGGTTTGATAAAAACTAAGATTTAATCATGTAATATGCCATGTAATGAACTAGAAATCATATATTTGTGATGCTTAGGTGATAGGGAACAACTTCCTTCGAAAAATATCGGAATTCAGACACGTTGGCCCGGGGTCGAAATTTAGGAAACTTATAGGAAAGGTTGGAAAATCACTTAAAATAGTTAGAATTCAACCTTGTGAGCCTTTATTGACTAGTTCTTACTTTGTTTTATAAGTTTGAGATTGTTCGGCTTCGAATTAAAGACTTGGGCTCGTTCTTAGAACTTAGAAATGCACTTTGGAGCGAGGTGAGTCTCCTTTCTAACCTTATGAAAGGTAATTGTCCCCATAGGATTAATGAACAAATAATTATTGCTAAATGTGAGGGCTACGCACCTAATAACGAGAGTTCGTACATAGCTACTACTATGTTGATTGTCGGGGTAGTTTAGGACTCACATCATGCTCATTTGTGAAAAATCTCCATATTAATTGTCTAATGAGATCACTTAGGATGTGTTAAAGACTTGAATGAAAATAAAAGCAACTTGCACAACTTGTCGAACATGGTATGGTATACTTGACTTTAAATGTGCTTTTTGTGTGTATTTTTTATATTGCCTGATATTTATGGATCGGGCCGATCTCCTCGGTATGAATAGATGATTCTATAGACGCGACGTCGACCCTCATAAGTGCACAGTTTCTTTCTATTGGTTTTGGCCATCGCCTCGATACTATGTACACATGTTTAATTGTGAGAAAATTTATACTTGCCTTATTTTGCTATCATCTCGAAATGATAAATTATAAACTCGATGTAGTGAAGAACTTGAGTTATGTCACTTTCCATAAATTGTTGATACTTGTAATTTCCATGATTTGAACACATTATTCTTATATATATTATTTGACCTTAGTAAGTATCGAGTCGACCTCTCGTCTCTACTTCTTCGAGATTAGGAAAGATATTTATGGGGTACATGTTGTGTATGTACTCATGCTATTCTTCTGCACTTAAATGTACAGAATTTGAGGCAGGTGGATCTGGACATCATTCTTGTGCATATCAGTGAGCACATCTCGGACTTCTACGGTGAGTTGCTCCTCTTTCATGCCGACTCGCAGCTGAAGAAGTCTTTCTCTATATTTTTGTTTCTGTCTATCCTGATTCAAGTAGTAGGATAGTAAATTATTCTTTTGTATATATTCTACTAGTTACCCATAGCTTCTGACACTAGGTTCTGGCACAGACGTTAGTAGACATTAATTTTTAGGTTGTATAACTATATTTTTACAGTGTTATCACTCTTGGCTTTAGCCTTGACTTTGAAAAATATTTTATACTTAGTTTTTGGTAAAGTTAAAAATGAGAACTTAATTATACTTCCGCATTGGTGGCCTGACAACTATGCCGGGGCCCATCATTATCTATTATGGAAAATGGGTTGTGACAAGAATAGTACTTGTAATGAGTGCATCTGAAGACTCATCCTCTAGCCTAGCTGGAAGAGCATAAAACTGGGGTTGGGCCCTACCTCCCTGAACAATATCTCTACCTTTAGCGATCTGAGCTCCACCTCTATGACCTCTGCCTCCACCTAGAACACCCATGCCACCATCTCTAGCTGGCTGGGTAGGCTGTGGAACCTACGGTACTAGAATTATAGTACGAGAACTCTGGTGCTGAGAGCTGCTCAAAGCTCGGGGACAATACCTATAAATGTTCCTCGTGTCTACACACATGAAACAATCCCTAGGATGCTGGGGATGACGGCCCTGGACACTCAGGAGCGGTGGTGCACTGATAGGTGCTGATGGTGCACTGTAAGGATGCTAGTCAGAATAATGCGACTGAGAACCATGGCCACCTGAAGTACCATGAGAAACCTAAAGAGCTGACTGAAAGGGTCTAGGAGGATGGCTCCTAACATAAAAATGTCTACCTCCAGACGAAGTGCCACTGAATTTGCCTGAGTGACGGGGCCTCTTATCTGACCCATGACCACCTCCCTGATAAATCCACCCTAACTTGGTGGGTCGCATTGGCCGCCTCCTGAAAACTCATCTCACTCCCGGCTCTCATAGACATCTAGAGACGAATCGGCCGAATCAACCCATTAATAAACCTCTGCACCCTCTCTCTCTCTCTCTCTCACACACTCTCGGTGGAGAGTATGACAATGGCATGGTGAGCTAGATCAATGAACCGGGTCTCATACTCTGTGACTGTCATGTAGCCCTATTGAAGGCACTCAAACTACCTGCGAAGAGCCTCTCGCTGAGTAACAAAGAGAAACTTCTCCAAGAACAAATATGCAAATTGGTTCCAAGTCAGAGATGGTGGCCCTGCTGGTCTGGCTAAACAATATTCCCTCCATCAAGGCTTGCCGATCCCGATAGATGAAAGATGGCAAAGTAGACCCCGTTGGTTTTCATAGTACCCATAGTCCGAATAACTTCATGGCAACTATATAAGAAATCTGGGGGATCCTCTGAAGAAGCACTGCTGAATGTGGTGGTGAAGAGCTTGGTGAACCTATCCAGCCTCCAAAAAGTATCTGCGGACATAGCCGCTCCATCGTCGGTCTGAGCCACTGTACCCGGCTAAACTGCCACAGCTGGCTGGACCATTGGAACATGAACTTGGGGAGCTACCTGCTCTGGAGTACGGGTAGCAGAAGTATGAACTCCTCCAACTGCCTGAAAGGTCGCTCGTGCTGCTGGAAGTAAACCCACTCGAGTGACGCTCTCCATAAGGCCTACCAATCTGACCAAAGCGTTTTGAAGAACTAGGGTGGCTATAAACCCCTCTGGGACTTGAGTTGGGCCCACCAGAGTTGATGGAGCTGGAACCTCCTCGTCATAATCAACCTGAAGCTCCGCCTTTAGGGATTCTGCTCGGGGCTAAGCTATGCCCCTTCCTCGGCCTCTGGCATGGCTTCGGCCTCGGCCTCGCCCTCTGCCCCTCGTAGGAGTTGCTGTTGGGGGCTGGGGCTGTTGCACGGTAGAAAAGGAAGCATGTGTTTCTCCATTTGCAAAAGAACATAGTTGAAAGACAATCAATATTTGAGAATATAATCGCATGACAAGAAAGAACAAAAGTGAAGTTTTCCTAACTCTGTAGCCTCTGGGGGATAAATACAGACGTCTCTGTACCAATCCCTTAGATACTACCAAGTTTTTCTGTGAGTAGTGAGACCCATGTAGCGTAGTACTTTGATACCAACTTTTCATGACCCAAATTTCCCACCCTAGGGATTCGTGATGGAGCCTACTATAAGGAGCTAGGAGAGCCAATTATTAATTACCTTTTTATCAAACATCAACAATTTTATAAAAACGAAGCATTTAATAATATAAGCGAAAGTCTCAAATGTAAATAACTGAAAGAAATGCGGATTCCAATACAAAACTCTACCCAGGATTGGTGTCACGATGTTCACAAACTTCTAAGATTACTAAATACAATAGACTGAAAGAAATCACAATCTGTTTGTTTCGGTACAAAGGTTAACAAACTGAAATAAAGATAAATGAGACTCCGGTCCTACAAACGTCAGCAAGGCTACCTCGGTATCTCAGGACTGAAGGTCTACTCCCAATCTACTGCTACTGTCCAAAAGCTGCTCCAACACCGTGATCTGTGCAAAAGAGCACAGAGTGTAGCATCAGCACAACCGACCCCATGTGCTGGTAAGTGTCTGGCCTAACCCCGGCAAGGTAGTGACAAGGCTAGAACCAGACTCCAGATAACATGTGCCTATATATATATATATATATATATATATATATATACAAGTGCGACGAAAAAATTGTGGAAAGTAAACAATTAAAGCCGGGAGGGGGAACATGCTTATGGGGATAGCAGATGGAAACAGAATATCAGGAATAATAAAGGAAACTGCATCTGATTACTTATATCACGGAATAAGGGGAAAATAAACCACTTTCACTTGTTTCAATTTCCTCTTGTTGCAGGCGTGCAACCCGATCCCATTTCCTCATATCTTGTGGTAGGCGTACCACCCGCTCCCATTTTATCATATCTTGTGGTTGGCGTACCACCCGCTCCCATTGCATTTCATAACATGTGGTAGGCATACCACCGCTCCCATTTTATTTCAACACAATATTGTAGAGAAATTCCGACAAGAGAGTAAAGGAATATAATAAATTTCCCAGCAAGGGATCAAGACAATATAATAAGCTTTCCGGCAAGGGACAAAATATCAAATCAGCTATCCCGGCAAGGGAGATCCAGCTATAACCAAACTTGTTCAATTTCTACTAAACACAATTAATACCAATACTCAATCATAACAATTACTTGCTCAGTTTTGAAGATCTTCAACCAAGTTCTCATACGTATCAATTAAGAATACAACAATTTAGCAATTTAGGACTCGCGGTCATGCTTGACCCCTAACGTATAGATACTCGTCACCATGCCTATGCGTCGGACACGACACAAAGCAAGTAGCAAGTAAGACTTACTCCTAATCCCTCAAGCCAGAATTAGACCGAACACGTATCTCGAACTTCCACGGCCAATTCAATCCTCAATTACCGCTTTCCCTCCCAAATTCGGCTCCAACTCAATCAAATATATGAAATAACGACTTTATAATATCGATATAAGCTAAACAAATCAAACCCAATGCCTAAATATAGTTTCCCAACCTTTCTTCCCAAAATTCCAAAATTCAACCTTAGGCCCGCTTGGTCGAAACACAAGGTTCGGACCAAATTCATGACACCCATCCTCCACGATCCCAAATATACAATTATTTTCAAATGCGACCCCAAAACGAGTTCTAAAACAAATAAAATTGAAAAGCCCTAAATCTACCCCTTTCTCCCAATTTCAACCCTAGATTACATGATTTAAGCTTAAGAATTCAATAACTAATGATGGAAAGTGAAGAAAATAAGTGGGAATTTACTAACCCAAGTGGTCTTGAAGAATAGTGGCTTCAATGGACTCCTAAGTGCTTGGGGAAGAAGAGAGCTCGTGAGTTTTGAATGAATCCCGTAGCTACCATTTCATAATACTTAAAAAAAATCACTGGGTAAAATTTTCCTTCGCTTCGCGGGAAGGGGATCTCATTCTCGAAGGGTAAACAGAATGAAGCATCGCGAATGCGGAAAGCTTATCGCGAACACGTAGAAGAAAAGGTGATGGGGCCCAAGGTTTGGCTTATGCGAATGCGTGAGGGAATACGCGAACTCGTTGTAGGAAAGGCTAGAACTACGCAAATGTGAGAAGCGGACTGCGAACGCGAAGAAGGTAACACGACAAGCATCGTGAACGCATAAGGCAGAACGCGAATGCAAAGAGCAATTGAGGTCTGCAACTGCTGTAGAAAATCTACTATATTTCTAAGTCCGAAACAACTCCGAGACACCTCCGAAACACTCCCAAGACCTCGGGTCTCCTAACCAAACACACATACTAACTCAATAATGTCGACGCCCCCTTTTCTCGCGAAAATATCGTTCAGAATCGGGAATACAATATTTGGAAGGACAACTCTATTCTTTTTTGAGAATTGGGTTTTTGGAGTTTTATAGTGCATTGGACACTAATAAGAAGAATTTGAGATGAAGAAACCAGAGTTTGGGTAAGGGCCAGAAATTATCTCGAGGGGAAGGTATTAGGCACCCCTCAAGATCCACTAGTATGGTTTCGGTCATACTACAATTGTGACTTTAAGTTACAAGGGAACAAATAGAAGTCTCAAGTAGAAGGGGGTTTTCACATAATATTTCAAGTAAGTTTAAGAATTTGAAAATAAAAGAAGTAGAAAGTTTAGAAAGATAATTTTTGAATATCTTCAAAAAATAACAAGTAAAGGGGAAAGGGGGTCCTATGTGTGCAAAGAATATGGATCACATCAATGCAATACCCGGACGTACACTCCTCAAAAGAAGGGTCGCACGTGGTATAGTGCACCGGTCATCATATGCATATTCTAGCCTCCCACTCCGTTAAGGTATTAAAGCATGGAAGGTATCGTTATTTATTGCATGCTAGTACCCGTCCCAATAATATCAGTCCCGGAGGCATTTGGGACTACTAATCCTAAAGGGAAAGAGATCTTGGGGTCTTTTGAAAGTTTTCAAAGGACAAAATACTATGGCGACATTCAAAAAACATAATGCAAATATGGGAAAACAAGTGAACAAATAGGGATCAAGTAAGCCTCCTTAAAACAAATAAAAGCATGTAGTTTGGCATGTTTTGCACGTATTGGTTCGGTCTGGATTTAAATTAAAGCGATAAGCGGACTGATTCAACATATATTTTTAGACAACAATTCTGCATTAGGCATACTGACCCAGTAATTAATTAGCCAACCTTTTGTTTATGTGTTGAATAAAACTAGGCAGTGGATCTACTAAGTTCAGAAAAAAGATGCAAACTAATTTTATAAAAAGAGTTACGAATTTCAGAAAAGATGCAAAATGTTTACCAGTTTTAACAGTAAGAAACAAGTTTCAGAAAAAGATGCAGACTAATTAAAAGGGTTTACTAGTTTCACATAAATGCAGATTGATTATAGAAATGGTTTACTAGTTTTAGCGGGTTTTAGAAAAGAGGTAGAAGATAACCAGTTTTAGTAAAATAAATACGAGTTCCAATAATTGAATTATTTTAAATGAATGAGGCAGTTCAGATTCGAGGTTTCCTATAAGCATTCTTTCTATACGTTTACTGATTTTAACACCTTTCAGATGTTAATAAAGTCTTATGCACATGATGTCTATATGCAGCTTTACTATTAAACCTACAAACGATTTGCCTAATGACGTTTATATATGCAAAAATGCAAGAGACTATAGACATGATATCTATATGTGTACTTGCCGAAAAATCAGAAATTAACCCCTATAGGCATGGTATCTACATGTGTAGTTGCAGAAATAAGAAGTTAAACCCCTATAGGCATGGTATCTATATGTAAAGTTGCAGAAATCAGAAGTTAACCCCTATAGGCATGGTATCTACCCTTGTGCATTAAAGTAAACCCCCTCCCTTTCTTCACTAAATCCCCATGAGCTTATTACAAATTATTACAGCCCATTAAATCAAACTGAAAATTAAAAGTACATCAGAAGCTACAGATACACCCGAGAAGCCTAATTCAAACTTGGTGTCTAACAATATGAGATGAACCACTTCCGAGATCAATATTTCCAAAGCCTTCTCCTATCTAGGGTGTTTCAAAGTTCCAAGGAGTTTCAGGAACTCCAGGCAGTGCTTACACCCCAAATATTAATTAGAACTGAATTAAAGTGCAGTGGAAGAGCCAGCCCTCAAGTGTCCAAATTCAGAGGGAACTCATGGGTCCCAAGGCAAGGCTCACAAGAGGGGGGCAGAACTTAGACTCCATGACCAAGTGCAAGTGCAATAGAGGGGGTTAGGGAGTGCCAATGCAAGCTGGTGGTCATACCCAACCATATGGTAGGCTGGCACACCCCTGACCAACCTTTCAGCCAAACAATTAAGAGTAAGACCTATTGAAGGTCAGACCATGGCCTGGACAATTATTAGGACATTGCGGAACAAAGTCTCAAACTCAGCATACATAGAAAGGGAAATAGGGATAGGAATTGAAAGAGCTAAGGACTCAGAGAGCCCGGTTCATATTCATGGGCAATAATTTCAGGTTCTGTCGTGTTTTCGAACCATAACTCAGCCATACAAAGGGAACTAGGGGTAGGGACTCATACAAGAACAGAAACAAAGAAAGAAGAAAGCTTGCAGAAAGTTACATCATATAGACAGTAAGCCAAACAAAGGGTGAACTATAGAATAAACACATAGGGGAAGAGGCAGAAGTTAAACAAAGAACATACCAGTCTCAGAAAGCTAAGCAAAGAAAGCAGGATTCCTGCAAACAAGCCACAATTAGAGAGAACACTTTATGTGTGTGGGTGAGTTCAGAGCAAGAACTCGAGTGTTTGTGTGAGAAATTAAAAGTATTCAGTTGGAAGTATTGTAAAAGTGTTCAAAAATGATCGTGTGTCAAAAGTGTAGAAGGGCATCCCATTTTATAGTGTAGAAAAACAAGTAAGAACGATAAGAAAACTTTTAAAAATCAATCTCATATATTCTCCCTTCAGTTAAGGGATTTGATTTCAAATGGAAGAATATAATTATGGAAAGGGAATTTGAGTAAAAATCTTTCACAATTGCATAAGAAGGGAAAATACATAGGGTTATTTAAGGAAAGAATTCAATGGTACTTGGTTTGTAAAGAAAAGGAAAGAGAATCAATCAGACAACTAATAATAATCAAGGTGACGGGTTTAAATCAAATGAACCAAGCCAGGAATAGATAAAGAGGGCTCAACCAAAGAAAATTAGTGCAGTCAGTCAAAACCCAATCAAAGGAATCCAAAATCAATCAAGTAGTTGTCAAAACCTTTTGAAAGAGGAGTTCCTCTCATATAAAGCAGACAAATCAAACAGAAGAGTTTACCATTGAAAGGTTCAGGATCATAAACAAAAGAATACGAGTTCAGTTATAAACTCATAGTGATCCTGAAAGTTCAGGGTCCCAAAGTGGAACCAGAATTCAACTTGTCGCAGAAACCCCAAAATTCTAGGGTTTCAAATCGAATCAAACATAGAGACGAGAAGGCAAGTTATAAGACTCAAGAGACTCATGAGAAATAACAAATACGATAGCAGGTTTGAAATAATCAAATAAAGAAAATTGATTTAAGGCATGGAAAACATTTTAGAAAACACGAAACATAAGCAAGTCCATGAGAGAAGGAGTGGTACAAGTTTAACAGAATAGATAAAACATGCTTAGTGAAAACTGAAACACAACACAGTCTAGTAGAGTAAACAAAATCAGAGAGTTTACAGTAAACACGTATAGTAGGAGAGGGAGGAAAACATAGTAAAGGGTCATAGTAAGGTACAAACGCATAGAAGGATCATGCTCAATAGAAGGAAAGATAAAGAGCAAACACATGCATAGTAGAAAAGGAAGGTATATGAGCATAACACAGACAAACACCTAAAATAAAAGAACAGCAAGAATCAGAAAGACTTTCAAAAACCCTAAATTGAAAACAAGCGATTTTTGAAAAGAAAATTTGGGGAAAACACTTAAAAAGTCAAGTAGAGCATAGATTCAGCACAGATCTAGGCAAATTAACAAAGAAGGAACCTCGAATAATTTAGGGTTTTTGAGAAACCCTATAAGCGATAAAGGATTGGAAGACCTCAGATCCTGAGTCGAGCAGATCAGGAATCAGGTCTATAATGTTTGAATATGCCTGAGCGTGGCCGGAGAAACCATAGACTACAGATCTGAGACGGATCTGAAAGAGGACCATCGAGGTCAAGCCTCCAAACTTTGAACAGCTCAGGCTTGATGGTGGGAGAGGGTGAGTACAGGCCATCCACGTACGGAGATGCCATGGATTCCGGTGGAAATGAGGTGAGATAAGGTGGGAATCAATTAGGGTTTAGGGGAGGCTAGAGAGCGTTTTTCAGAGATGAAGGGTTTCAAGGGCGGCGCCTTTGTGCAAATGACATAGGGTTAGAGGGGTTAGAGGATTAAAAAAAGGAAAGATCACATTATAGCCGTTGATCAAAACGATCAACGACTAGGAATTTAAGAAAATCGAACAGGTTTAAAAATTGGGCTAAGGGGTCGGGTTTAAAATTAAAGGACGGGTCATTTAATTAGGGGCAGAATTGGGCCAATTGAGGGCTAGAATTGAAAGGAGAAAGGGTTGTAATTGAAACCACAAATGGGCTAAGTCTTAAATAGCCAAATTTTCCTTTTTTTATTTTATAAAAATAGTAAGAATGATTTAAAAAAGTAAATTAAAATATTTAACAAGCAAATACTATATAAATATCAATTTTAAAAATACCAAAACTAGTTTTATAATTATAAAATGCTATTAATCATAAAATAGGCTATAATTATAATTACATACAATTTAGCTTTAAAATACTAAATAAATTTGTAAAAAAAAAAATACAAAATCACCTTAATTATATTTAAATATGAGAATGAAATAAGCTGTTCACCAAAATGATAATTTTGGGAACAAATGATTGGATTTTGTAGTATTAAAATAGTCTATAAATTGGTTTCAAAATCATTGAAAATTGGGAAATTTACCAAAACACTTGGGTGTACTTATATATATACATGTATATGTTATTTTGAAAGTGTTTTGGGTACAAAAATACCTAGAGAAAAAATGGGGTATCAACAAACGACATCCTACGAACTTAACCTTACAATCAAATCGCCAAAATAACATCAAAATCAATGAATCAAACCTCAAAACCATTACTTTTTCATCAAACTTCATAAACTTCCATTTTAGAGATTTAATTCCGAAACATGTTCAACCAAATTTCACATAAATGCCTTAAAACACATATACGACCTGTACCGAACGCCGGAACCAAAATATGGACCGATACCAACAAGTTCTAATCCATTTTCATTTCAAATTTCCTTAATAATTTCAGAAAAACAATTTCTTTAAAAAAATTCATTTCTCGGGATCGGGACCTCGGATTTCGATTCTGGTCATACCCCCGTCCCATATTTTTCTACGGACCCTCGGGACCGTCAAATCACGGGTCCGGATCCGTTTACCCAAAATATTGACCTAAGTAAACTTTAATCATTTTAATTCCAAATTTTAGTATTTTCACATAATTTCACATATAAGCTTTCTGGCTATGCGCCCGGATTGAACACGTAAATTGAGGCAATTGAAAATAAGGTTTTCAAGGCCTCGAAAATACGGAAAGAGAGAGAAAATAGGTGATGACCATTTGAGTCGTTACACGCGTAGGGCTGGGCATATATCTGTTAAAATCGATAACCCGAACTGTTAAATGTTTATTGGGTTATCGGTATCAGGTTATTGGGTTAATGGTTCGATAACGGCTTAGAATTTTTTATCTATTGCCAATTTTATTAATAGCTTAACTGATAACCCAATAAGAATTAATAAAATTATAACTTTACCCTTAAGTATATACAAATGTTAGGGCTTCTGTTCATTCTCTCCTAATCTTTCTCAACTGCACTCTTCAGTTGCTTCATCTTCATTCTTTGTAGCCTTACTAGTTACTCCTAGTGTAGGTATTTAGTATATTATATGTGAGTTCTTCTCTGTTTTGCTTAACTATAGTGAATTATCTTCTCTCTTTTTTTCTTAACTCTAGATTGAGTTATATTATCTGGAAAGGATACCTGATAACCGATATCTTATCGGTTCGATTATCGATTTCTCAAATTTGTAAACCGATAACCGATATGCTAAACTGATAATATTCATAACCGAATTGAACCGACTGATGCCCACCCCTACTAAAGCGAGAAAAAGCGACAACCCCCATTTCGCTTAAAATGAAAAACAAGAAGCAAAGCGCTCGCTATTTTGAAGTGAAGTGGAATTTTAAAAAAATTAAAATAAATAATGCATAGACAACACATGTAATTGTAAGCTAATGTTCAATACTTAAATATAAAAACTAAATAGTAGCATCAATTAAGCACCAAATAAGTATCATATTCTTCTACATGGTTTTTAAATTCAAATATTCCACTATCATTATTATATTGCTCGTCATCTTCTTGAACGTCTTCTTCTTCATCAACTAGGGAAAATTATAAAAATTAGAGGTAAAAAAACCTGGGTAGAGGAGAAAAAAACTAGTCAGTAAACTGAGATTTTTTTTCTTTCACTGTTAAAAATTGGCATCAATTCTGAAAAAGAACAGAAGGTAAAAAATAATTCGCCAGCATTTCGCTACGTTTTCAACGTTTAAATAGTGAAAGAAAAAGAAAAAGAAGAAGAAGAAGAAGAAGAAGGAGAAAAACCAGAACATACCTGTTGTTTGATCTTGAAGTTTAAGAAGTTGATGCTTTCAGTTGATGAAGAAGAAGAAGTTGACAAGTGTCTTTAAAACCCTAGTTGCATTGCATTTGTTCGTTTAATGAAAGACCAGACCTTGTTTTTAAAAAAATAGGATTGGGTTTATTTTGAAACACATAAGCGGTCGCTTCTTCGCATCTCACCACATTGTTTTCCCACTTCTAGCTTTATAGTAGGAAGCGGTCACTTTTCTACACATGAGTAGCTTTAGCAAGGTGAAGTGTGCAGCTTATCGCTAACGTAAGGAAGCGGGTGGTTTTTTAAACATTGTTTGAGAGTTGACCTTGTCCTACCACAACGATAGACATCAGGAACTTCTTGGGGTTAGCAGGTTATTATCGTCGATTTGTGGAGGGTTTCTCATCTATTGCAGCACCTTTGACAGTATTGGCCCAGAAGGGTGATCCTTTCTGATGGTCCAATGATTGTGAGATGAGCTTTCAGAAGCTCAAGAGCACATTGACTTCAGCAGCAATGTCAGTGTTGCCTTCCGGTTCAGGGATTTACATAGTATAATTGCAACGATTCACGCATTGATCTGGTTGTGTATTGATGTAGGATGAGCGAGTTATTGCATATCCTTCATGTCAGAAGAAGCTCCATGAGAAGAATACCCCTTACATGATTTAAAGTTGTCCTCTATAGTTCATGCTCTTAAGATCTGGAGGCATTAGCTTTATGGGGTGCCCTATGAGGTTTACACCAATCATCACATCTTGCAACATTTGTTCAAGTAGAGGGATCTCTATTTGAGGCAGCACAAGAGGCATTAGTTACTAAAAGATTATGACATCACCATCCTTTATCATCCAGGAAAGTCCAATGTAGTTGCGGATGCCTTGAGCAATAAGGCGGAGAGTATAGGTAGTTTGGCATTCATTCCGGTATAGGAGAGGCTATTTGCTTTGGACATTCATTCCTTGGCTAAGAGACTTGCGAGGTTGGATATTTCAGATCCCAGCTGAGTTCTTGCATGCGTTGCTCAATTTTCATTATTCGAGAAGATCAAGGCTCGTCAGTTTGATGATCCGCACTTAGTGGTTCTTAGGTAAACGATACTACAGGGAGGTTCCAAGGCGGTTACTATTAGAGAGGATAGTGCTCTGCGACTCCAAGGTCGCCTATATGTTCCTAATGTTGATGGCTTGAGGGAGAAGATTCTAGAGGAGGCCCCCAGAAACTATTTGGACGATGCATGGAGCTTGTTTGGACTTATTTATATAACTTTTGGCTAGTTTCGGGTTGATTTTCACCGAGTTAAGGATTTGGAGCGTATATGTGGATCATAAATGAGGTTGAGAACGAGGTAAGCTGATTTTCCGAGCATGTTCTGCAGCACTAGAATCTCTCTCTCTCTCTCTCTCTTTTGTATTTACTCTACTATATTTCAGACAATAGTTTAGAGTTTTGTATATTTTACTAGTAGCTTGTACACTTGTGACACCAGGTCTTGGAAATATGCTAGTAGACTTTTGATGACTTTTGAGTATTTATTTTTCCATACTTGTTCTTATAATTATTTACACTTTATTTTTATTAAATTTCTCGCCGCTTGCTTATCTAATAATTAAACTCAACTATTTCTAAATTGTTAAAAGGAACAATCATTTGGTTAGTTTATCTTGGCTTGCCTAACATCGACGTTGGGTGATTTCAACCATACATTCCGCGAAGAAGTGGAAAATTGTTAGAGAACTGCTCCATTAGGGAGTTGAAGTACCCTAATGGGTTTCCAATGTAGTGATGGTCAAAAAGAAAAATGAAAAATAGCATATGTGCATGGACTTCACAAACTTGAACAAGGAATATCCGAAGGATTCGTTCCTGTTATCTCACATCAACCAATTCATAGATACAATAGCCAGGTGCGAGCTATTGAGTTCTTGGGATGCTTACTCATGCTATAACAAAATTCTTATGGAGTAAGAAGACCAGGAAAAGACCATGTTCATCACCCACCAAGGGTCCGGTTAATCGATACCACAATCCTACCCGGTATAAGCCATTCCCCATCCCAACCCAGTCCTGCCCTCTACCTACCGGTTTGGCCTGGTCTAAAACTGTTTAGGGCCGGTCCAGAACCGGGTCAACCCAGCCTGTTTGACACATTTATTTTTGAATTCCAAACATGGTCCTTGACCACCCCTTAACGTGACCCCGACTTAATTTCTTGAGATTTTACTCAGACTTCAAATCTTCGACTTGGTCAAAGTAGATCCAAGTTATCTTAATAGTTAAAAATCATTTCTTGAAAGGCATAAAATACATAATAAGTGCGATTCTTTATTATCTAAGCTCAAACACAAGTAAAATGCAGTAATTAGAGTAAAAATTATGACTAAAAAACGTGATTCTAGTCTACCATCAACACCCCACACTTAAACCATTGCACGTCCTCGAATTATCAAATTGCACTTCAAATAGAGACGACATTCTTAACAAACAACTTCCCTAACTCATCATACCAAGAATATTTAAAGCAAACTAAGCACAAATCATTTCAACCTAGCCTCAAAATTCGACTCACAAGTACCACGCAATTTTCAAAACCTGCTCACTTATTCTAATACAGAGGTAAAAAAACTTTACCTTACCTTCGTAATATATGTTTCCCCTCGCACAAATACTACAGAGTAGTTCCACACACAATAAAATTCAAGAACAAATAGGAACTCAAGATAGAAAGAATTAACTCACTCTCATTCATTCAAGGATCAAGTAAGGCTTTAATTTGATTGTAATTAAGCTGCGGACGGATATGATACAATTTGGATAATAGTTACTATACTTCCCTGAGCACTTTAATACATATATATATTTACAAATTAAACCCAACACTTGTTGAACCAACCCTAACCTTCACACACGATATCATCAAATTTCCAGTATTTTTAAGCACAAAAAAGATGAGAACTACCACTAGAAAGGAATTAATATTTTTCCTTATAATGCATACACGAACTTTCTTTTTTCCTTTTCTTTTTCTTTTTTCAAAGTCTTGGTTGATTTTTCTTTTTTTTCCAATTCCTTACATGTGTCTCAAATCTGTTTAACTATTGCATCTTTTTTCTTTTTTTAATATTTCCACTCAAAACCCGACCATACCTCACTTAGTTTTAACAAGCTCATAACAAAATCAAGTGCTCAAGAGAGGTACAAGGTTCAAACAGATATGATAATCCAAGCAAAGGGGTCAAGCTCGTAATGTGGTTCCCAAAGAAATATGATTACATGCTCAATGTGACTGACTAAGATACATCACAATTAGGTGGGTAAAAACATATATCTAGCTCAACAAAGAAATTCCTCTATCACATCCTAGACTGAAAAAGACTGCTATTTTGCTTTGCAATACATAGGGCAAGTTCTAGACATTAACTGACATGCACAGAATATCACCAAACCTCACACACACATTGGTACATAACTCACTTAGGATCGGATCTATCCCGATTCTTTAGTTAAAGTAGTTAAGCAAAGTCACAATCACACAATTTAAGGTACTTATATAAGAGTCATGAACTGAGACTAGGCGTCACAAATCGGGCACTCACTGGCCTCAAGGCACAACAAAGTCAAGAAAAGTCATCTCCCTTTAACACCTAGCACAATACTTCGCTACTCCTACCAAAAGAAAAGCTAACTACACCTGGTTCAAGAAAACCCTTTGAAAAATATTCGTGGCACAAAGAAAAACCAAGATGAAATTATTACACTACATAAGAAAACAAAAATATTTTTCTTTTCAATTTTGATCTCTCAAGAAGATAGTCGAGGAAATCCATCGTCAGGAAAAGTCAATTTTTTTCAGTCAAAAGGAATAATTAAAAACACACACAATCTACATTCCTCCATCCACAATTTAAATTTTGGAGTGTCCCCATGACACACAAATAAAAACCAAGAGGTAAAGAAAACTTTCCTGATTCATCTAGTCGGAGTCTGAATCGAAGCCGGGATCTCTTTTGCATGCCCGACCCAGTGCACACATCCATGATGAGGGCTTTTTCTCAGTCTTATTTAGGTACACCCCACACTTAGTTTCACTCTTTCCAATTTTCACTTTTAGGGCCCCCTTTTTCTCCTTTTATTTTTAAGATCAGCTTTCATTCCCCACTCTGAGCATGAGCTGCCTTTCTTGAATATCTAGAATTGCTCTGCCCGCAGCCAAGAAGGGTCTTCCTAAAATTACTGGGACCTCCCTATTTTCTTCCATTTTCACCACAATAAAGTCCATGGGGAACATATATTTTTCAACCCGAACCAGCACGTCTTTCACTATTCATTCAGGTATGATTGTGGTCTGATCTGCCAGCTGCAAGGACACATGTATCGACCTTATCTCCAATCTCTCCCTCCATTTTACTAAAAATAGACAAAGGCATAAGATTAATAGAATCACCTGAATCACACAAAGATTTTTTAAATTTATACTTCTTAAAGAGCAAGGTATAGAAAAACTCCCCGGATCTCCATATTTTTAGGAGCTTATTTTGCAAAATGGCACTACAATTCTCTATGAGCCTGACCACCGATGTCTCATCCACTTTTTGCTTCTTAGATAATATCTCCTTCAGATATTTAGCATAAGCTGCCATCTGTGAAAGCAACTCTATGAAAAGCATATTCACATGCACCTGCTTGAGCACTTGATGATTGGAATGGAAACCAGAAGCACGACTGGGGTCCTCGTGGTCTTCTAGAAAGAGCCCGAATTGTTTGTCCAACTTCTCTCTTCTTTGCTTCTGGGGGAAAGGTAGAGCGGGTATGTATTTTCTCTCTTCATTCTCGTTATTTTTTGCATTATCATCTCTCTTCTTTTTCTGAGCTCTAGTCTTACCTTCTTCTTTAAACCTTCATCTAACATCACTTCACCTTATTGAATGTTACTATTTTTTTGCTAGTCCACAATCTCCACTTATCTCTCACTCGGATCATCCTTTTACTTTGCTATGGGATCTTCCAACTCGTGTCCACTTCTCAAAGACACTACATTTATTGTCTCTTTTTGATTTCTTTCAATATCAGCAGGGAGCATCTCTAGAACCCTCTCAGACAATAGAGTAGCTAGTTGTCCAACCTGTCTTTCCATGTTTTGAAAATTCATGCCTAGTTATTTAACAACTGCACCATGTTCTCTCATAGCTAATCTATGGGTTTAAGGCCTCCCATCTGTCTTAATAATAAAGGCCTTTATCAGATCCTCCATGCTAGACTGATAGGACTATGGAGGCTGATATTGCTACCTCTGCTGATTTTGAAAACCTTGCGCTCTCTCTCCCTGGATTTTGCAGTTATTCTTTTGCCATACGTGCAGGCTATCCCTTGGTGAATTCCAAGAAAAGCTCAGGTGCCTCTGTCCTATAGGATTGAAATTATTACCACTTTGGTAGTTGCATCTGTCTTAGAATCTACTTGATGAACCCTAATTGATTTTCTTCTAACATTACTCTTATCAAGCCTACCATCTTCAGAGAGCCCATGAAGCATTTTCACAATCTTCTCATGAGTCTTCTTCATTAAAGGACCTCCAGTTGTATTGTTCAGAGTTCTTCGTGAGGGAGATGTCAGTCCATCCCAAAAGTCCTAGAGTTGCATCCACAGTTCAATCCCATTATATTGAAACTTTCTCACTATATATTTTAATCTTTCCCAATCCTCAAAGGTTATTTCAGTGTCCGTCTGGAAGAAGTTGTGAATTTCCCTTCTAAATTTAACTATTTTTGTAGCTGAGAAATATTTGTCAAGAAACTTTCTAGTCATATCTTCCTATGTCCTGATCAACCCCGTTGGTAAGCTACTAAGTCAGTGCTTCGTGTCATCCTTCTATGAAAATGGGAATGCCCTTATGTATACTACGCCTTTTGACACTCAATTATACTGGAAGGTATTCATGATTTTCTCAAAATCCATCAAGTGAATGTTAGGATCTTCAATCACCTTCCGTTTGAAGACACAATTGTTCTGGATAGTTTGAAGCAATCTTTGCTTCAACTCGAAATTGTTCGCTGCTACTGGTGGAGGTCTAACACTGGACATTCCCTGATTGTAGACTGGTCTAGAATAATCACCCTCCCAGGTACCGCATTCTTAAACTAGTATTCAATCAAAGGTCAATTTTAATTGAATCTTTGACTCCCATCATCTACGACGGTATTCTCAACAGCTCTACGGGCTGCCTCAGCTGCTATTCTTACAGCTTCTTCTCTATGCTGTGTTGCCTCTCTTGAAGCTAAATCTACCTTGTCTTTACTGTTATTAGCCATGCGTTCTGGAGTTGAAGGTTTCCCCAAGAACTTTCCGTTGAACCCTTTCTCTTTTCTCAGTTGTTGTAGGTGTTTTTCCAACTAGGGTTTGTAGGGTATTACTTATTTTGAAGAAGAACGAGTCATACACCACGATCTTCACTTGTTACCTGCACACATAAGAGAAACCTGTGAAGAAAAAAATAAAAATGAAGTCCTAAATTACTACCAAAAATTATTTTGAACACTATTGATCATTAATCCCCGGCAACGGTACCAAAATTTGATGAGCCCAAAATACAACAAGAAATTGATGTTTGCTAATAAAAGATAGCATAGTATAATATCATCTTTATAGGGATTGGATTTAAATAATGTTAAAGTAATTTCTCATTTAATTATTATTCAAGAGAATAAACACGTGAGTTAAATAATTATGAACTAAGTTTAACTAATAAAACAACGCAATTTAAAATTGACATCAAGGAATTGGATATTCGCATAATGGTTTCTTATAAATGTGAGGAATAAGGGTTTGACATGATAGGTGCAAGATAACTATTTGGGACTTAACTATTGCTTAATCGACTTTAATATTCTAATGATTTTCATGAATTCACTTGATGATTAGTTCAAACATGGAGTCAAGACTCATCTCGCGGTTAAATGTTAACTCTACGAGATGAACTAATATAAGCACAGTGAAGTATGCAAGTATGCATTAATGGTTTGGTTCTCAGGAAAACGTCTCTGAATATTCTCCTAACTTGGTTCAATCAAAATTCAACAAGCTCTTTCGATTACTTAAGAGAATCAATGAATTAAATCAAATAAAGTAATGCAAAGATAATTACCAAGATAATCCTCTTTCGATTAAATAAAGTTGCAAAAAATTCAAAACTCCATAAACGAATTCGAGCACGAACTAGAGTTAAAATCCACAAATATTTATCAAAATACTATATCCGTCAAACCCTAAAGTAAACTACTCCATAATTAAAGGAAGTAATCACAATTATAATTAAGAATAAGAATGCATCAATCTAATTTTACAATCCAATCTCTCATATTGAATTCATGGAAAGATGATGGAATCTCGTGTCTTGTAGCCTCCAATGCTCTTCCCAAACCTTCTATGGTCAAAAGTACTCTAAAAATTATGTTTTGGAGGATTTATACCATGTAGGAAAGCTCCCTGATGAAACTACCCTTTCCAAGACGAAGTTGGACAATTGGACCGCGAAAATATACTGGCACGGCGCCCTATGCACCACATAAGTGAGGATTTTTTTCACTTTGCAGGAATTTTGCACTAGAGTCATGTACCCCGCTATGCATGGCATGGGGTGGTAATGCAATTTTCTCAGAGTAATTTTGTTTTCTCACTTTTTAACATCCAGACTTGGTTCTCGAGCCCCAAACGTGATCTCGACTTAATTTCTTGAACTTTTACTCAGACTTCAAAGCTCTAACTTGTTCAAATTAGCTCCAAATTATCTGAATAGCTCGAAATCACTTCTTGCAAGGCATAAAACATATAATAAGTGAAATTCTCTATCACTTAAGCTCAAACACAAGAAAAATACAGTAAATAGAATGCAGACTATGACTAAAACATGTGATTCTAGCCTACCATCATCTATATTCACCACCAAGTATTTTCCCCTCGGTTCGTTCCCCTATAAAGGCTGGGAGCGAACAGATGAATTAAGTACCATGGTGTCAATTTGACGGCCAACTTAGCAAACTTAGTGAGCATCTTTATGGCTTTGTAGACGTACGATGTGAGATGAGCAGGATGAACGCCATAGTGACGACAGAAATCATCCACCAACGGAAGGAAGGAAAACTATAGCCGGCTTGGAAGGGGTAGGCATAGAGGGCGCAATACCCAGACGGTGGATCTATTCCATGTGAATCTCGATTAGGATCAACTCAGTATGATTGGGAAGCACGAATTTAATCTTAAGCTCTGCTAATTCCTTCACCGTCATCACTGACCGAGCAACTCCAAGTGATGTTGATACACTCTCTCTCTCTCTCCCGCTCTCTCTCTCTCTCTCTCTCTATATATATATATATATATATATATATACACACACACACACACACACATTATTATTTTGATTTATAAGAATACACAAGTATTTTTATACTTTTTCACAATTTTTAAAGACCTTAAATAAATTTATTTCTGCATTTTATTATATAAATATCCAATAATTACCGTCCAAATTATTTTTATGAGGATTTAATCATCCAAAACTATCATTTATACCAGCATAATGTTAAATATTTTTCAGTGTATTTTAATTATTATATTTATAATTTTAAGGCAAAATTGCGTTTTTTTACAATAATAGCCCATATGCATGCATAATTATATTATTTATGCAGAAAATGACTTTTTATATTTTTTATAATGTTAAGTCATTTCTTTAAATCATTTTAGTGCACAAATGATATTTTTGATAATTAATTATTTTTATAAATTATTTATTTATTAATTATTGGGTAGTTAAAATTTAGTCCTAAAATCTTCCTATTTTTTTGGACCTAAAGATACCCAATACACATGCCCAAACCCCTTACACTAACCCAATTACCCCTGGACCAAGACCAATTAGCCCAAACGTATACCCGTTTAAACCACCCGACCTAGAAATCTATTAAAATCGGGGTCGTTGATCTCTAAGATCAACGGTCAAAGTTACACCCTCCTATTTAACTACACCCAAGCTCTAACCTTAATCATTCTTCACCACCCCTCCGCCTTGAAACCCTCTTGTCTCTCATCTCTCATGAACCCTAGCTACCGTCTCTCTTAACCGCTCCAAATCCGGCCCACAAGTGGAATCCACCATGGATTCTCTTGCCTTATTTACCTCCCTTCACTACTGGTTCTTCTATGGTGTTACCTAGTTTACTTAAACATGGCAAGCAGATCTCTTAGAAATAGAACCAAATCCGGTTCAATTCCTTGACCTTTTCCGTATGTGTTTATTCTTGTTCTTTTATGGTAAGAATCTTTATGAATCTCTGTGTGTCTTTGAGATTCTTACTTACCTTAAAAATAGAGTTTTCTAATTTTCTTTGATGCGAACCAAAGCTGGTACAAGCCTTTGATTTTAAGTACTATCTTGTCTATATACGCCTTATTATGTGTAGATTTGTTTATTTTTTTGCCTGTTTTTACTTATCTTAAAGTAGGGTTTCAGATCCTTTTGAATTAAATCAAATATGGCTCGATTCTTTGGTTTTGAATAGTATATTTGTCTATGTTCATCTTATTTTGTGCAGCATGTGATTTTGACTTATTATTTCTGTCGATTTGTGTAGTTTGCTTAAAATTGGGTTATGAAATTTCCTCTTTTCCTTACTGATTTCGAATTCTTTCCTTTTTAGTGTTTGATTGACGATTTTCCATGTTTAATGCTAATTTCTACCACTATATAAACTCATTCCACCATTCCATTTAGATAGACTTTTGAATAATTATAATCTCACAAGATCTAAAACATTACTCTGTTATTGCGTTCTATACTTTGGTTTTGGCTGGCTGAAAGTCAGTGCCATTAAATTATGGGTTTTGCTTCTAATTGACGTTCAGAACACTCTGGATTTTGTTCTGTCACGACCCCAAGCCGGTAATGATGGCACCCGGCATACTACTAGGTAAGCCCGACCTTGTTATCACAATTCCCATAAACTTAGATAGATTTCAGAAGCAATAGCACAATATAATAGGAGTCTGAATTTACTGAAAAGTGTGGAATTAAGAATATCATCCTAATACATAGTATATCTAAAGTCTGATAATGCGGAAATAAAAGGATAGGATAGAAAGGAGGAGATCAATGGTCCCGAAAAATGCTAAATCTGCTGAACTGTTGGATCTACTCAGCCTGAGACTGCTCTGGATCTGCACAAAAGGTGCAGGGAGTAAAGTGAGTACTCCAACCCAGTGAGTAATAAAAGTAAAGACAGTCCGAAGATAGGAAAACACATAAATACAAAAGATAAGCTAAAATCCAATGATACAGTGACATGTGAACTTAACAGTTGAACAATAAGTAGAGGTGCAAATGTATGAATGCAATGCAATGTATATGATGGTACAATGCAGTACCCACTGCAGCGTGCAGTCCGATCCATTTATTTATCGTCGATGGCTCTCACTAGGGTTTGTACAGACTCCGGAGGGGCTTCTACAGCCCAAGCAAAATATTACTGCGGCGTGCAGTCCGATCCAATATATATATCCACTGCTGTGGCGCGCAGCCCGATCCATGCTCATCTCAATATAATACTGTTGTGGCGCATAGCCCGATCCATGCACAGTCCAGAAATCATCATGAGCCCCACTGGCATTTATAAAACAGTAGTTCTCAGCCCGGAATAACATTTAAAATATCATTTGAGTTTCAAAATATAGAAAATATGGTTGAGTTTGCAAAACAGTGTGTAAAGGCGATGGACTGAGCCAAATGATATGCAAGCGTACGCAGAAACAACAATATCAATTCTCAAAGGATTTTACAAGTCGGCACGAGGCCTCAAACATGGCAACAAGCCCAAATAATATCAGTACAGTATTGTGTATCAATCACCAATACAGTATAAATCTCACTCGGGATGGACCAAGTCACAATCCCCAATAGTGACCGACCCCGCACTCATCATGGAGTGCATGTCAAGCCTCAATATAGCGATACAATGGGAAAGTCTAGGGTTTCAAACCCTCAGAACAGCATATACAAGCATTACTCACCTCTAGCCGGCCAAAGACTAGCCCGCAATGCCCGTTCCTCTCACATCGACCTCCGCACGCGTGGAATCTTTCCAAACCACAACGAATACATTACAGTAGGCTAAGTGAATATAACCTAATCAAAAAGACTCAAAAAATATCGAAAAACGCAAAATTAGCAAAACCCAAGCCTCGGGCCTAGTTCTCGAAATCCAGAAAAATTTACATCAAATTGATCCTTATTTCGCCACGAGTCTATACATATCAAATTCACAAGAATCGGGGTCCATTTTGACTCCTAGAATAATCAAAGCTCTCTTAAGTTTCAAGCCCTAACCTCCATTTTTAACATTTATTCCCTTGAATTTCAGTGTTTAATCCATGATTTTATACTATAATAACATAATCCGAGTCCAATAATTCATAACTGATGAAACCCGTTTAAATCCTCATCAAAATCGCCCCAAGAAACTCTAAGCCGAAGTCAAATAACTGCACCTGCGGCCGTCGCAAATGTGACCCAACGACCGCTTATGCGGTCTCACTTAAATCCCCAGGGTCCACTTCCGCGGCACAAAACCGCTTATGCGGGTGCCACTTATGCGGATTCTCCATCAGTTTCAGTGGTCCAAAACAAGGCCTCCCAGACTGTGTTTGCAACCAATACGCCGCATCTGCGGAACCGCTTATGCGGTCCCTTTTCCGCAGATGCGGAAACAATAGAACCAGCAAACCAAATCATGCAACAAACTCTGAATTCTCCGTTTAACCACCCGAGATCACCCCGAGGCCCCTGGAACCTCGACCAAAAGAACCAACACATCCTAAAACCTCATTCGAACTTGTTCTAATCCTAAAAGCACATCCAACAACACAACAATTATCAAATCACAACGGTTTCAAGCCTAAGTTAAACTAAAACTTTCAAAACTTGCATTCGATCAAACACCCCGACCTAAACACCTCCGAATCAACTAAAATTTTGCGCACACATCCAAAATCACCTAATGAAGCTACTGCAACCCTAGGAATTTCATTCCGACCCTCGGATCAATATTTCTCATATCAACCAGATTTCGCCAAAATCCTAACTTTGCCAAAATAGGCTAACTTCTACACTGAATCTCCAAATTCACTTCCGATTGCTCTCCTAGGCCTTAAATCATCCCCCGAAAGTAACCGAATCACCGGATATCCATTCTGAGCCCTCTAACTCACACCTCAACATCTGGTTGACTATTCCAAACCAAACTTTTCCTGAAGAGACTAATTGTCTCATTTCCAACCAAACTCTATCCGAATTACTTTAAATTCACCAAACGCATATAATGAAATGTGTAGAAGCGTAAAACGGGGAAAATGGGATGGAAACACATCAGACGAGGGGTCGTGTCATCACATCCTCCCCAACTAAAACAACTCATCCTCGAGCGAGTCAAGAAACATACCTGAAGTCTCAAATAAATGAGGGTATCTGCTCCGCATCTCTTGCTCGATCTCCCAAGTAGCCTCCTCCACGGGCTGACCTGTCCACTTTATCTTCACCGAAGTTAGATCCTTTTACCTCAATTTCCGAACCTGACGACCCAAAATATCCACTAGCTCCACATCGTAAGTCAAATCATCATCCAACTCAACCGTGTTGAAATCCAAAACATGAGACGGGTCCCCAACATACTTCTAGAGCATGGAAACATGGAATACCGGGTGAACGCTCGACAAGCTGGGTGGAAAAGCAAGCATATAGGCCACCTCCATAATCCTCATAAGCACCTCAAAAGGTCCAATGAACCGCGGACTCAACTTCCCTTTATTTCCAAACCTCATCACACCCTTCATGGGTGAAACCTTCAGCAAGACTTTCTCACCCACCGAGTAAGATACATCTCGAACATTCCGATCTGCATAACTCTTTTGACACGACTGAGATGTAAGAACTCTCTCCTGAATCACCTTAACCTTCCCTAATGCATCCTGGACCAAATCTGCCCCCAGCAACCTAGCCTCGCCGGGCTCGAACCAACCGATTGGAGATCTACACTGCCTAACATACAAAGCCTCATACAGTGCCATCTGAATACTAGAGTGATAGCTGTTGTTGTTGGCAAACTCTGCAAGAGGTAGAAGCTTATCCCAAGAAGCTCCAAAATCAATCACACGGGCACACAACATATCCTCCATATCTGAATGGTACGCTCGGAATGTCCGTCCGTCTGAGGATGAAATGCTGAACTCAACTCCACATAACTATCCAACTCATGCTGAAAAGACCTCCAAAACTGAGAAGTGAACTCAGTACTTCTATCCGATACAATAGAAATCGGAACACCATGCAACCGAATGATCTCTCGAATAAAGATCCCTGCCAGCCGCTCCGATGAATATGTGGTACACACTGGAATGAAATGCGCAGACTTGGTCAGCCGATCAACAATGACCCAAATCGAATCAAAATTCTTCAAAGACCGAGGAAGACCACTCATAAAATCCATAGTAAATTCCTCCTATTTCCACTCGGGAATAATCATTTGATGTAGCAAAACGCTCGGTCTCTGATGCTCATATTTCACCTACTGACACTTGAGGAACCGAGACACGAATCCTACAATGTCTTTCTTTATTATTCTCCACTAGTAATACTGTCTCAAGCCCTGGTACATCTTCGCGGCACCTGGATGGATGGAATACCGTGAGCTGTGGGCCCCATCAAGTATCAAATCTCTAACCCCATCCACATCGGGCACACAAATCCGGACCTACATCCTCAACACACCCTTATAGTCACATCTCTAGCATCTTTGTGCTGAACTATTTCCTTGAGGACAAGCAAATACGGATCATCATATTAGCGCACTCTAATGCGATCGTATAAAGAAGACCGAGAAACCACACAAGCCAATACCCGACTAGGCTCTAAAATATCTAATCCAAACCAACCGATTGGCCAAAATCTGAACATCAACTGCAAAGGGCCTCTTCCCAACTGGAATTTACGCCAAACTCTCCATACTAACCACCTTTCGGCTTAAAGCATAGGACACTATATTGGCCTTTCCCGGATGATACAAAATGGTAATATCATAGTCCTTAAGCAACTCAAGCCACCTCTGCTGCCTCAACTTGAGATCCTTCTATTTGAATAAATGCTGAAGATTTCGATGATCGGTGAATACCTCACAAGATACTCCATAAAAATAGTGCCTCCAATTCTTCAAGGCATAAACTATGGCAGCCAACTCTAAGTCATGAACAAGGTAGTTCTTATCATGGGGCATCAATTACCGAGAAGCAGAAGAAATCACTCTACCCTCCTGCATCAATACACAGCTAATCCAGACTCTAGAAGTATCACAATAATCGGTATAAGACCCTGAATCTGACGACACGACTAACACTGCAGTTGTGGTAAAAGCTGTCTTGAGCTTTTGAAAGCTCTCCTCACACTCATCCGACCATACAAACGACACATCCTTCTGCGTCAACTTGATCAAGGGTGAGGCAATTGAATAGAAACCCTGAACGAACCACGATAATAACCTGTCAAACCGAGGAAGCAAAGAACCCCTATGGCTGAGGACAGTCTAGGCCAACTCTAAACTGCCTCAATATTCTTTGGATCAACCTGAATACCATTACTGGACACTACGTGTCCCAAGAAGGCCACGGAACTGATCCAGAACTCACACTTGGTGAACTTGGCATACAACTTCTCCTCCCTCAATCTCTGCAATACCACTCGCAAATGCTCTGTGTGCTCCTCCTGGCTACGCGAGTGTACCAGAATATCATTAATTAATACAATAAAAAACGAATCCAGATACGGCCGAAATACTCTGTTCATCAGATGCATGAACACTGCTGGGGCATTGGTCAGCCTGAAAGACATAACCAGAAACTCATAATGACCATACCTAGTCCTAAAGGCAGTATTAAGAATATCCGACTCATTGATCTTCAACTATTGATAGCCCGAATGGAGATCAGTCTTAGAAAACACCCTCGCTCCTTGAAGTTGGTCGAATTAATCATCGATGCGAGGCAGGGGATACTTGTTCTTCATTGTTACTTTGTTAAACTGCCTGTAACCAATGCACATTCTTATTGGACATCTTTCTTCTTCACAAATAACACAGGTGCACCCCACAATGACACACAAGACTGAATAAACCCCTTTTCTAGGAGTTCCTGAAGCTGATCCTTCAATTCTTTTAATTCCGTCGGTGATATACGATACGGTAGAATGGAGATAGGCTTGGTGCCCGGCACCAGGTCAATTCCAAAATCAATGTCCCTATTCAGGGGCATACCCGGTATGTTGAAGAAAATACATCAAGGAAGTCCCTCACAATGGGGACATAATCTATAGTGGGAGCCTCAGCTCCAACATCACGCACGAAGGCCAAATAAGATAAACAACCCTTCCGACCCATATGTTGGGCCTTCAAGAAAGATATAACCCTACTGGGGACATAATCAATCACACCATGCCACTTGATCCTAAAAACACCCGGCACAACCAAGGTAATTGTCTTTGCATGATAGTCTAGAATAGCATGACAGGGAGATAACCGGTCTATGCCTAGAATAACATCAATGTCTACCATGCTCAAAAGCAATAAATCAACTCGGGTCTCAAGACCCCCAATAGAATCAAGACAGGACCGATACACATGGTCTACAACAATAGTATCACCCACCAAGGTAGATACATGCACTTGGAAAGCAAGACACCCTCGGATCGTACCTAAATGATGAGCAAAATATGATGACACATATAAATAGGTAGAACCGGGATCAAATAAGATAGAGTCGTCTCTATGGCAGATTGAAATAATACATGTGATAACATCATATGAAGCAATGGCGTCCCTATTGTCTGGAAGAGCATAGAATCGAGCCTGACCAGTGCCAGTCCGGCCCCACCCCTGGGGCGACCTCTAGCTACCTGGACTCCACCCCTAGCTGACTAAGTGGGTGATGATGAAATAGGAGCAGAAGATGAGGGCTGCTCCCTCTGCTGAGATTGACTGCCACGACGTTGAGGACACTCCCTCCTCATGAGACCAAACTCTCCACACTCGTAGCAACTACCAAGTGCTGAAGCAGGGGGACTGAAGGGAACCCCTCGCACCACAATGACCAGCCGATACACTCGGTACAAAAGAACCCTGAGTTTAAGGAGCATATGATGAAATCTGTGCTGGGAGGGTACTTAGTGAAGACTGGCCTTGTTGGGACCCCTGATGAGCACGGTCTAAAGATACCCCATGATACTCAGGACGAGCCGACTGATGAGGCCTGAAAGAACGACCTCTTCTCTGTTGAACCTGGCCCCTAGATGGAGCACCACTGAAGCTACCCGATCCTCGAGGCCTCTTGGCCTCTCTCTCCTCTCTCACCTAATGGCGAGTTGTCTCAACATCACGAGCAATATCCACTGCATCCTCAAAGGTGTGGCTCAGAACCCTCTCTCAGGTCATCAAAATACGGATGGGATAGATGAGTCCATTCACAAAAATTCGAATCCTCTCTCGATCAGTCGGGACCATTCATGGAGCATATTGAGCCAACTCCAAAAATCTCACCTCATACTGTGTCAGAGTCATATCTCCCTGATGAAGGTACTCAAACTGTCTACGCAACTCCTTCTTCTGAGACCGCGGTACCCACTTCTTGAAGAAGAGAGTGGAGAACTCCGACAAAGGCGCTGCACCCACCTGCCTACGCCGCTCATATGTCTCCCACGAAGTAAATGCTTCTCCTGAGAACTGAAAGGTAATAAATGATACCCCGCTCGACTCCAAGATCCGCGGTGTCCGAAGTATACATCAAAATTTGTCGAAAAAACCGTAGGAATCCTCGCCCTGAGCACCATTTAAAGTAGGAGGTGAAAGCCTACTGAACCTCTCAAGACGACATTGCTCATCATCTGGAATAGCTGGAACAACAAAATACTGAACCGGGGCAACCGGCTGAACTGGGGCAACCTGCTGAACTGGTGGTGCCTCTAGTGTCTGCAAACCCTTCACTCACTGCTCAGGTGTGCGAGCAACGGGGGTCTGATTGCCGCCCCCGGCCCGTGAAGTAGTTGTCCTAGTAATAGCTGAGATTTCCTGAGCCAGGCCAGTGCAAACTGATTGAATTTGAGTTAGGGCCTCCTGAAGACCCGGAACCACAATAGGCACAGTTGGTGCCTGAGCAGGTGCTGGTGGAATCTCTCCAGCTAGCCTGATCCTGAGCCGGGGCAACTGGTGGATCAACAGGTGTTTCCCCCGCGACTCTACCTCGACGATGACCACGACCACGAGCGCGTCCATGGCCTCTGGCGCCCGCAGCGAGTGGTACTGGTAGTCATCCGTCTCCTCCGGTAGCACGCGTTCTCTCCATCTGCGAGAGTATAGAATAACGAAATTTAGTTCTCGGATCAACAAAGTCGCACGATAAGAATGTTATGAATATAAAGTTTCTCCTAAAGGTTCTGCATCTCCCGAGGATAGGTACGGACTTCTACGTACCGATCCGCGAGACTCTACTAAACCGTCTCATGACTCGCGAGACCAAGTAACCTAGGCTCTGATACCAACTTATCACGACCCCAACCCGGTCATGATGGCGCCCAGCTTACTACAAGGCAAGCCCGTCCTTGTTATCACAATTCCCACAAACTTATATAGATTTCAAAAGCAATAACACAATATAATAGGAGTCTGAATTTACTGAAAAGTGTGGAATTAACAAACTACATGAAATATCGGAGCCTTTAGAATACAGAATGTCATCATAATACATAGTATATCTAAAGTCTGATAATGTGGAAATAAAAGGATAGGATAGAAAGGAGGAGATCAATGGCTACGAATGCCGTGCACTACCTTGACACTCCCGAAAAATGTTGAATCTGCTGAACTGCTGGATCTACTCAGCCTGAGACTGCTCTGGATCTGCACACAAGGTGCAGGGAGTAAAGTGAGTACTCCAACCTTGTGAGTAATAAAAGAAAATACGGTTCGAAGATTGGAAAACACGTAAATATACAAGATAAGCTAAAATCCAATGATACAGTGACATGTGAACTTAACAGCTGAACAACAAGTAGAGGTGCAAATATATGAATGCAATGAAATGTATATGATGGTACAATCCAGTACCCACTGCGACGTGCAACCCGATCCATTTATTTATCAACTCTCACTCGGGGTTTGTACAAACTCCGGAGGGGCTCCTACAGCCCAAGCATAAGATTACTGCGGCGTGCAGTCCGATCCAATATATATATATATATATATATATATATATATATATATATATATATATATATATATATATATATATATATACACACTATTATGGCACGCATCCCCATCCATGCTCATCTCAGATTAATACTGCTGCGATGCAGCCCGATCCATGCACAGTCCAGAAATCATCATGAGCCCCACGATTATTTATAAAATAGTAGCTCTCAACCCGGAATATCATTTGAGTTTCAAAACTTAGAAAACATGGATGAGTTTGCAAAATAGTGTGTGAAGACGGTGGACTGAGCCAAATGATATGCAAGCATATGCCGAAATAACAATATCAATCCCTGAAGGATTCTAAAAGTCGGTACGAGTCCCCAAACATGGCAACAAGCCCAAATAATATCAGTACAGTATTGTGTATCAATCACCAATATAGGATAAATCTCACTCGGGATGGACCAAGTCGCAATCCCCAATAGTAATCGACCTCTCACTCATCATGGAGTGCGTGTCATGCCTCAATATAGCACTAAGATGTGAAAGTCAGCGGTTTCAAACCCTCAGAACAACATTTACAAGCATTACTCACCTCTAACTGGCGAGGCAGGGGATACTTGTTCTTCATTGTTACTTTGTTCAACTGCCTGTAACCAATGCACATTCTTATTGTGACATCTTTCTTCTTCACAAATAACACAGGTGCACCCCACAATGACACACTAGACTGAATAAACCCCTTTTCTAGGAGTTCCTGAAGCTGATCCTTCAATTCTTTTAATTCCGTCGGTGCCATACGATACGGTAGAATGGAGATAGGCTTGGTGCCCGACACCAGGTCAATTCCAAAATCAATGTCCCTATTCAGGGGCATACCCGGTATGTTGAAGAAAATACATCAAGGAAGTCCCTCACAATGGGGACATAATCTATAGTGGGAGCCTCAGCTCCAACATCACGCACGAAGGCCAAATACGATAAACAACCCTTCCGACCCATATGTTGGGCCTTCAAGAAAGATATAACCCTACTGGGGACATAATCAATCACACCATGCCACTCGATCCTAGAAACACCCCGCACAACCAAGGTAACTGTCTTTGCATGATAGTCTAGAATAGCATGACAGGGAGATAACCAGTCCATGCCTAGAATAACATCAATGTCTACCATGCTCAAAAGCAATAAATCAACTCGGGTCTCAAGACCCCCAATAGTATCAAGACAGGACCGATGCACATGGTCTGCAACAATAGTATCACCCACCAAGGTAGATACATGCACTTGTAAAGCAAGACACCCTCGGATCGTACCTAAATGATGAGCAAAATATGATGACACATATGAATAGGTAGAACCGGGATCAAATAAGATAGAGTCATCTCTATGGCAGACTGAAATAATACATGTGATAACATCATATGAAGCAATGGCGTCCCTATTGTCTGGAAGAGCATAGAATCGAGCCTGGCCTGTGCCAGTCCGGCCCCACCCCTGGGGCGACCTCTAGCTACCTGGACTCCATCCCTAGCTGACTAAGTGGGTGATGATGAAATAGGAGCAGAAGATGAGGGCTGCTCCCTCTGTTGAGATTGACTACCACGATGTTGAGGACACTCCCTCTTCATGAGACCAAACTCTCCACACTCGTAGCAACTACCAAGTGCTGGAGCAGGGGGAATGAAGGGAACCCCTCGCACCATAATGACCAGCTGATACACTCGGCACAAAAGAACCCTGAGCTGAAGGAGCATATGATGAACTCTATGCTGGGAGGGTACTCAGTGAAGACTGGCCTTGTTGGGACCCCTGATGAGCACGGTCTAAAGATACCCCATGATACTCAGGACGGGCCGACTGATGAGGCCTGAAAGAACGACCTCTGCTCTGCTGAACCTGGCCCCTAGATGGAGCACCACTGAAGCTACCCGATCCTTGAGGCCTCTTGGCCTCTCTCTTCTCTCTCACCTAATGGCGAGCTGTCTCAATATCACGAGCATTATCCACTGCATCCTCAAAGGTGTGGCTCAGAACCCTCACTCAGGTCATCAAAATACGGATGGGATAGATGAGTCCATCCACAAAAGTTCGAATCCTCTCTCAATCAGTCGGGACCATCCATGGAGCAGATTGAGCCAACTAAAAAAATCTCACCTCATACTGTGTCACAGTCATATCTCCCTGATGAAGGTACTCAAACTGTCTGCGCAACTCCTTCTTCTGAGACTGCGGTACCCACTTCTTCAAGAAGAGAGTGGAGAACTCCGACAAAGGCGCCGCACCCACCTGCCTACGCCGCTCATATGCCTCCCACGAAGTAATTGCTTCTCCTGAGAACTGAAAGGTAATAAATGATACCCCGCTCGACTCCAAGATCCCCGGTGTCCGAAGCATACGTCAAAATTTGTCGAGAAAACTCTAGGCATCCTCGCCCTGAGCACCATTTAAAGTAGGAGGTGAAAGCCTGCTGAACCTCTCAAGATGACACTGCTCATCATCTGGAATAGCTGGAACCACAAAATACTGAACCGGGGCAACCGGCTGAACTGGGGCAACCTGCTGAACTGGTGGTGCCTCTGGTGTCTGCAAACCCTTCACTCACTGCTCAGGTGTGCGAGCAACGGGGGTCTGATTGCCTCCCCCGGCCCATGAAGTAGTTGTCCTTGTAATAGCTGAGATTTCCTGAGCCAGGCCAGTGCAAACTGATAGAATTTGAGTTAGGGCCTCCTGAAGACCCGGAACCACAATAGGCACAGTTGGTGCCTGAGCAGGTGCTGGTGGAATCTCTCCAGCTAGCCTGATCCTGAGCCGGGGAAACTGGTGGATCAACAGGTGTTTCCCCCGCGACTCTACCTCGACGATGACCTCGACCACGAGCGCGTCCATGGCCTCTGGTGCCGGCAGCGAGTGGTACTGGTGGTCATCCGTCTCCTCCGATAGCACGCGTTCTCTCCATCTGCGAGAGTATAGAATAACGAAATTTAGTTCTCGGATCAACAAAGTCGCACGATAAGAATGTCATGAATATAAAGTTTCTCCTAAAGGTTCTGCAGTCTCCCGAGGATAGGTACGGACTTCTACGTACCGATCCGCGAGACTCTACTAAACCGTCTCATGACTCGCGAGACCAAGTAACCTAGGCTCTGATACCAACTTATCACGGCCCCAACCCGGTCATGATGGCGCCCAGCACACTACAAGGCAAGACCGTCCTTGTTACCACAATTCCCACAAACTTATATAGATTTCAAAAGCAATAACACAATATAATAGGAGTCTGAATTTACTGAAAAGTGTGGAATTAACAAACTACACTAAATAGTGCCACTAGGACCCGGTGTCGCAAATCGGAGCCTTTAGAATACAGAATGTCATCATAATACATAGTATATCTAAAGTCTGATAATGTGGAAATAAAAGGATAGGATAGAAAGGAGGAGATCAATGGCTACAAATGCCGTGCACTACCTTGACACTCCCGAAAAATGTTGAATCTGCTGAACTGCTGGATCTACTCAGCCTGAGACTGCTCTGGATCTGCACACAAGGTGCAGGGAGTAAAGTGAGTACTCCAACCTTGTGAGTAATAAAAGAAAATACGGTCCGAAGATTGGAAAACACGTAAATACACAAGATAAGCTAAAATCCAATGATACAGTGACATGTGAACTTAACAGCTGAACAACAAGTAGAGGTGCAAATATATGAATGCAATGAAATGTATATGATGGTACAATCCAGTACCCACTGCGACGTGCAACCCGATCCATTTATTTATCAACTCTCACTCGGGGTTTGTACAAACTCCGGAGGGGCTCCTACAGCCCAAGCATAAGATTATTGCGGCGTGCAGTCCGATCCAATATATATATATATATATATATATACACACTATTATGGCACGCATCCCCATCCATGCTCATCTCAGATTAATACTGCTGCGATGCAGCTCGATCCATGCACAGTCCAGAAATCATCATGAGCCCCACGATTATTTATAAAATAGTAACTCTCAGCCCGGAATATCATCTGAGTTTCAAAATTTAGAAAACATGGATGAGTTTGCAAAATAGTGTGTGAAGATGGTGGAGTGAGCCAAGTGATGTGCAAGCGTATGCCGAAACAACAATATCAATCCCTGAAGGATTCTAAAAGTCGGTACGAGTCCCCAAACATGGCAACAAGCCCAAATAATATCAGTACAGTATTGTGTATCAATCACCAATATAGTATAAATCTCACTCGGGATAGACCAAGTCACAATCCCCAATAGTAACCGACCCCGCACTCATCATGGAGTGCGTGTCATGCCTCAATATAGCACTAAGATGTGAAAGTCAGCGGTTTCAAACCCTCAGAACAACATTTACAAGAATTACTCACCTCTAACTGGCCGAAGACTAGCCCGCAATGCCCTTTGCTCTCACATCGACCTCCTCGCTCGTCGAATTAGTGCCAAAACCACAAAAAATACACTACAATAGGCTAAGAGAATATAACCAATTGAAAATACTCAAAAAATATCGAAAATCGTGAAATTAGAAAAACCCGAGCCCCGGGTCCACTTCTCGAAATCTAGAATAATTTACATCAAAACGATCCTTATCTCGCCACTAGTCTATGCATATCAAATTCACAAGAATCAGGGTCCATTTGACCCCTCAAATCATCAATTTAAGCTCTGTTAAGTTTCAAGCCCTAACCTCCATTTTTAACCATTAATCCCTTGAATTTCAGTGCTTAATCCATGATTTTGCACTATAATAACATAATCCGTGTCCAATAATTCATACCTGAAGAAACCCATTCGAATCCTCTTCAAAATAGACTCAAGAAGCTCATAAGCCAAAGTCCAAAATAATTTTCCTTCCCTTTCAAATTTCACAAAAACATTTTCATTAAACACAGGTCGATTTCCGCTCCTACGCTCAAATAATAGCACATGCGGTCACCGCACATGCAACCCAATGACTGCATATGCGGTCTCACTAAATCCCCAGGGTCCGCTTCTGCATCCCAAAATCGCTTATGCGGGTGCCGCTTATGCAGATTCTCCATCTGCTTCTGTGGCCCAAACCAAAGCCTCCCAGACCGCATATGCGACCAATATGCTGCATCTGCAAAACCGCTTATGCGGTCCCTTTTTTGCAGATGCGAAAACAACAGAACCAGCAAACCAAATCATGCAACAAACTCCGAATTCTCCGTTTAACCACCCGAGATCACTTCGAAGCCCCCGGGACATAAACAAAAAGCACCAACATGTCCTAAAACCTCGTTCAAACTTGTTCCAATCCTAAAAACACATCCAACAACACAACAATCAACAAATCACAACAGATTCAAGCCTAAGTTAAACTAAAACTTTCGAAACTCGCATTCGATCAAAAATCCAACCTACACACCTTCGAATCAACTAAAATTTTGCACACACATCCAAATCACCTAACAAAGCTACTGCAGCTCTCGGAATTCCATTCCGACCCTTGGATCAAAATTTTGTATATCAATCGGATTTCGCCAAAATAGGCTAACTTCTACACCGAACCTCCAATTTCACTTCTGATTGCTCTCCTAGACCTTAAATCATCCCCCAAAACTAATAGAATCATCAGAATTCCATTCTGAACCCTCCAATTTAACTTCTGATTGCTCTCCTAAAGAGACTTCCAACCAAGCTCTATTCGAATTACTTTAAATTCACCAAAAGCATATAATGAAACGTGTAGAAGCTTAAAACGGGGAAACGGGACAGAAACATATGAGACAACGGGTTGGGTCGTCACAGGTTCTTACATTTTTTGTTTAACTGGTGAGTTACTTGACTTTTGCAATATACTTATAATTTGTATGTGTTCTTACCTCTGAATCCCTAACTTAATACATTCCTAGTTTACTTTTAACTATTTAAGCATCACTCTATTACCTTATGTATTTAATTAATCTTAATGCAACTAGTTCTGAGATTATCTACGCTTGATTGGGTATTCTGAATCTTCTTTAGAGCCTATTCAGTTAGTGTATTGACTCTTGAATGTCTATGAACATGTTTATTCACTTACCCCCTGAATCCCTATATTAATATGTGTTAAGAATTTCAATGTTAGTCATAATTTGCCTCTCCATCATTATGTCACTCAACATACTCACTTGATCCCAGACCCCTTTAGTGTTTGCTTGTTATTTAGAATAGTTATCTCAACATGTTTTGAATTGTTACTTTGAGGTGTTAGGCTAAACCTTTTGTGCGAACTTGATTATCTTATATTAATTAGACCTCTATAACAATGCTTGAATGCCCATATCTTCTACTTGACATGAGTTTACCTTTCGTTCTGTCTAGAATCTATGTAGAAATATTCTTGCATATGTTATGTGTCTGTGATCTTGCCCTTTTGCTAACGTGATGCCATGTTCCTTCTGTGATTACTTGGATTATCACACTTTTTCCTTGTTTCTCATACACTTAGCATAATTTCCAACCATATTTCAACATGTCTAGTAATGTGCATCTGTGTATAGTATCCCAGTCAATACTGCAAATATGTTATTTTTAGTTTCTCTTTTAGCATGTTTCTATGTTAAGTGTTGAACCTATTTCTTAGTTTACATTAAGCTTGATTTTTAAGTTCTATGATTTCTTCAACTATTTGTCTAATATGCTCAATTTGGTTGTGTCTGTTTAAATCCCTCAGTTCCTATCCCTCAACCTTAGTGCTTTCTCTTTCACCTGTTGCTTGGGCTTTTGAGTTCTCATTCTTAACCGGCTGAAAACCAAGGCTATTTAGGTTATCATCTGACCTCCCTAGTGTGAGCACTGCTCGGGGTCCAATTGAGGCCCTTGTGAACTCTAACATACTAGGACTTGGTCCCTAGTTCCTCATCTAAATTATCTTTGTTAACCTCCCTAGTATGAGCACTGCCCCTGGGTTCTTGAAGATCTTGGGAACTCTGATATATTGGGGTCTTGGTTCTATATGCTCAACTCTGTTTTAAGACTACTGGGGAATCCCTCAAGTCCTGGTTGCCTTATGTCCATGAACATGTAATGTTGGGGATGTTGCAAACTGTGGAAATGAAGGACTGGCCTGGCCAAGTCCATATTTGAGCCTGATGTAGGATCCTTATAGATATTCTACTTTGTAATTTGTTCTAACTATCGTCTGGAATAATTTGTATAATAACATTTTGGGGTATTAGTAAAATCGGGAAGGGACTTTTATCTTATACTTGCATCAAAATGGGTAGAAATCCTGCCTATGGGTTCATTACCTGGTTAAAATATGCTATTATGTTCAAACATGTTCAACTATCAAGTGTTAGAAATCATGCCTATAGGTATTTTATCTTTGCTCAAAACATATTATATTCCAATTATCTTAGAAATCCTACCTATAAGTTCTTCCTTCTAGTTCAAATGTGCTCTATGCGTGCTTGTTATAAATCATGCCTATAGGATAAAAAATCAGTTTTATTTATAGAAACCATGCTTATATGATCTAAAATTAGTTTTAATTATAGAATCATGCTAATAGGATCTGAATCAATTAACTAATCGACTTACTCGTTTCTTCAATGGTCTTCAATGTTGTGCTAATTATCATCACTAGTAACCATGCCAATAGGACTCACTCAACCAATTCTGCATATGATCTTGTAATTACCACTATTAGTCACTACGTAAAATGCCTAGATATTGGTGTTTGGCATATTTCTATATGCTTAGATGTTACTTTAGCCATGTTTTAACCGTTTTTGGTGCTACTTGCTGTTAAAAATGCCCAATGTGTGGTAATTATTTGTTTTATAACTAATTACGTTATGTGTGATGACTTAGGATGTTTGGAGTGCAAAATATGAAGAAAAGATGCTCCAAGTAGAGGATAAGAGGGTGGATGCATCACATCTAAATTTGGAAAGAAGGCTAGTTGGTGCACTCTTAGCAGTGAAGTCGGACCATAGTATCTGCCTTAGTATCCGCACCTGGGCACATCAGAGATGAAGGAACAAAGGGTGAATGCGAAGCATCCACCGTAGCATGTGAAGCTGAGAAGTGGAGGCTGAGGTGGATGCGAAGCATCTACCCCAGTATCAATCCCTAAAGTTGATTCGGATTAGGAGAAGGAGAATTTTGGCCCACGACTTTTGTACGCAAATATAGGCCAAAAATGCCTCTTTTAGGTCATCTAACACACTTTTGACATACTTTTGACCGGGGGAGAGCACGGAGCCACTGTGGAGGCCGAGATTCATCTTTTCCTCCACAAATTTAGTAATTTTTATATTTCTTTATGTGATTTGTTGTTTTGCCACCATGTCTATGTGGAGCTAAACTTCACGTTCTAGGGTTGTGGTTCTTTCATGGCTATTGTTATTCGAATATTGATTTTAATTTCTTAGTTTATCATATTGGTTTATTTATTTAATCATGCACTTGATTATTTGATTGCTTGATCACCAATTGAATACTATCTATGAATCTATAATTGAACTCGGAAGTGGGAATTCTAGATTGCACATAGGATCGAGTAGAGCAAGTTCTTGAACCTGGGCATCGGGGAATGGATTCGCTGTTAGGATAGACATATACCTAATTGCCTTGGTTGTTTCATTTATATGAATTATAAATGCGTTCTTGATGATTCTAACTCCATAGACATATAGGCGTTAGGTTAGCTTAAATAGGCGAGTAATAACTCGATAGATTCTTATGATCAATATTAACCTTGTCAACCAATAAACTAGATAAATTAGTCAGTCAATTCAATTGAATAATACAATAGGATTGTTAGATAGCCTATAACCATAGATCATTTTCATTGCATTGATAACAAAAAATTCTGCTATCCATTTACTCAGTATTTATTGTTTAATTTCTTTTTATTTTAATTATTTTAAAATCAAATACTTCTAGTTTTAATTCCTGTTTAGATACTTAGGATAGTCTAATTTAGTTAATAGTTAATCCCAAGTCATCGTGGGTTCGACATCCGATTTTTAGTCACTTTATTACTTGACGACCGCGTATACTTACGTGTGCATTTGGTCACAACATATATCATACCTATAGGTTTAATCTCTTGTACCTGTAATCAGTAGGCAACTTTGTACGTTCAGAGATTGCAAATGCTCACTCATTAAATCCTGATTCATATAGAGATCCTACCTATAGGTTTCTGCAACCTCAACTTGTTAAAATCAGCAACTGTCTTTGTTAATCTGATTTACACGCATTCATTGTCTAAATGCGGAGGCCGGCTCTAACCCTTATTTTCTTATAAGTGAAAGTCCAAAATGTTTTATATGTCGTCTAATATTTTTCATTATTGAGAACCCTAAGTTAAAGTCTAAAACTATCCTGATATAGAGGTATAAATGCCTCATGGACCATATGTATGGGACGGGTAGTGCACACATAGGATACGACTTGGAATTGACTAGCGCGCTTTAGGTAAACAACTTAGAAATAGTAATTGGGTAGCATGAGATGATAGTCTGTGCTCGCTGAATAATATGAGTAACACCTCGTCCCGAAGGAGTTACGAAGTATTATTTTTGTTGCACAGGGTGATCATTTAGCCTAAAAAACTTAGGATCCCCTCCATCCGCCCACCTTGCCTTTCAATCAATTATTTGTGATTAATAATGAACTCCACAAATCCTTTTATTTTCGTATATTTGACCGCACATACTAATTCATATAATTGAGTTCGACCGGGACCCACAGTTGTAGACCTCAAAAAGTGCCTAACACCTTCTCTTAGAGGTAATTTGATCCCTTACCCTATCTTTGGTGACACAAACTAAATAGATAGAGTTATCTTCAAATAGGTTCCCTAACACACCTTAATTCGTTAGGTGGTCACTCTTTCTTTTAAAAACCTTCCTTAAAATAGTTGTCACGTGTTGAAATCCGATTTGGAAGAAAATGGGGCGCGACAACATGGTAACTCTGCTGGGGATTTATTTTAGGCTCTTACAGTTACGAACTTGGTCTAATGAATTAGTCTCACTCTATGAAGACCCGGACCATCGTCACATGAGTTACCACCCCGTTTCTTTCATATTATACTTCTCTATATTTCAAAAAACAGTATTTGAGTTGATCGGGTAGAATTGGGTTGGTTTTAGATGGAAATGAGACACTTAGTCTCTTAAAGGAAAGCTTATTTTGGAAAAGTCAATTGGAAATTAACTACTTAGTTAGAGGGCTCGGGTGTGAATTCAGATGACTCGGTTAGATTCGGGGGATGATTTATGACATAGGAGTGCGAGCAGAATTGAATTTGGAGGTCCGGTATAGAATTAGGCTTGAATTGGCGAAGTTTGAATTTTGGCGAATTCCGGTTGATATGTGAGATTTTGATCCGAGGGGCAGAATGGAATTTCCAGAGTTGACATAGCTCCATTAGTTGATTGTGGATATGTGTGCAAAATTTCAGGTCGTTCGGACGTCGTTTGGTTGAGTTTTTTTTTAAATGTGCAATTCGAAAGTTTTGAAAAAACTTAGGCTTGAATCCGATGTGAATTGATAATTTTAGTGTTGTTTGACGTGTTCTGATGATTGAAATAAGTTCGTATGACGTTTTGGGATATGTTGGGGTATTTGGTTGAGGTCCCGGGGGCCTCGGGGTGATTTCAGATGGTTAAACAAGAAGTTTGGACTAAGGATTTATTGTAGAAAAACAGTAGCAGTTGCAGACCACTCTTGGCCTTCGCGTTCACGTAGGGATATTCGCATTTGCGTAGTGGTGAGTCCTGGGTCATCGCTTTCGTGGTAGTGTCTTCGCGTTCACGTAGAAGGGCATGGGGGCCCTGCCTGGTTTGTTCAGTGCTTTCGTGACGTGGAAGTCGCGTTCGCGTAAGAGGAGATCGTTGAGCTTCGTGTTCATGTTGGAGGATTTCGTTCGCATAGTATCAGCTGTTCAGTATCGCGTTCGCGTGTGGAGTGCCGCGTTCGCGAAGGGTTAATTTGGTCTGAGGAATTCTTGTGATTCGCGAACGCGATGGGTGTCTCGCGTTCGCATAGAAGGAAATAGCTGGGCAGAAAGGGTTTAATTAAATATTTCATCCCCGACCCAATCATTATTTTCCTCTATTATTGACCACCTCAAGAGCTTTTTTGGCATAAATTGAAGAGGGTTTTGACTGGAAGTGATTTGAGGTAAGTCTCGTGGCCTAGAAATGCTATTTTATTGAACAATCAACATTTAATCCTTGGAAATTTGGGTAAAAATTAAAGAACTATGGCTTGGGTTTTGAAAGGAAAATTTGGGATTTGAGGTAGCAATTGAACTTCGATTTTGGTAAATTTGATATGTTTAGACTCGTGGCGAGACGAGGAATCCGGTGATATAAATTTTGTATTTTTCGAGAAGTGGGCCTGAGGCTCGAATTTTGCCAACTTTGCGGTTTTAGTATTTTTTGATTCTTTTCGATTGGGTTGCGTTCTATTATCCTATTGTAACATATTCATTGTGGTTTTGGCCAGATTCAACACGTGAGGAGGTCGATATGAGAGGAACGGGCAATACATGCTAGTCTTCGGCCGGTTTGAGGTGAGTAATGGATGTAGATAATGACCTGAGGGTTTGAAACCCCGGTGTATCACACTGTGACGCTGTATTGACGTGAGAAACATACTCTACGGTGAGTGCGGGGTCATTTGTGTACGGGACTATGGCTTACTCTGTCCGAGTGATGTTCATACGGTGTTATTGACTAGAAATTGACTGGTAAACATCCTACTTGGATTGTTATGAGTATATTTGGGCTGCGTGCCGATTATTTGGATCCCTTAGGGATTATTGCCACTGTTTCCATGATGTTAAGCGTGTTGTCATGATATCAGTCCTAAGTTAAACACTGTCTCAAAATGATTAGTAAATTTCTAAGATTTTAAGCACTTAAGCTATAATTCCTGACAATTGGAGCTGAAAATGATAAATTTGACTGTGCCCGTGTGGCTTGCATACATATAACTGGACTAATTGTGGATCGGGATGCTCTCCGCAACGAATGCTGCGATGATATTGCGTTTGGGCTGTAGGAGCCCCTCCGGAGTTTGAACCCCCACAGTGAGCGTAGATACCCAAATTAGATCGGGATTTACGCCGCAGCGGTCATGTGCATTGCATTGGATTCATGCATTGATATCTATTTGTTTTACCTGTCATTGATTTGCTGTTGTTCCACCGTTAAATGTGCTAAGTTGTTAGTTTCCGCTTTACATTGTGGTATTTTTTAGATTTCTTACTTTCAGTCATTATATATGTCTATTACCACTGAGTTGAAAGTACTCACTTTACTCCCTGCACCATGTGTGCAGATACTGGAGCATCAGGAGCTTAGTCGTGTTGCTGCTGTTCCCAGATTTATCCTTGGGTTGTCGAGGTAGCTGCCAGGCATCCACAGGACCCGACTCCTCCCCTATCACTTTGTTTTCCATATCTTAGACTCTCATTTGTTCTAATTTGCTACTCAGTTATATTTAGATGCTCTAGACTCATGACCCCAGATCTGTTGGGAGTTATATTGGTAGTGGTTATGGTTTCCGTACTATTTCTGTTTATTATCACTGGTTCGAACTATATCATCTGGTAATTTAACTCTACTAATTGGTAATGGGTTTCGTACATGGGTTGAGAATGCTCAAATGGTCATGCATGCCTAGAAATTATTGTTGGGTGCCATCACGACGGGGATTGGTGTCGTGACACATTCGATAAGCGTGTCTTTGTTATTATGCTGTTACTTGAATATCCCGCTCCCATTTTTCCTTTTTAATGCTACATGCACATCCTCTTCCCTATTTCCCTTTTATATCAACTCATACCCAACTCTTCGCCTAATTTGATTACAACTTTCATTTCCCCTTATTTCCTGATCATGTTCACTTGTTCCAAAATTTTAAATTCTGCTATATCATGTCTCTCCCTAACCCTTACCCCTTTATTTGCTTTATTCTCTCATTAGGAGAACTAACTTCTTTCTCGTTTTTCTTTCTTTTACGTCTTTACGTTTCATTCAATACTGCACTTACTGTTTTCAAGTTTCAATGTGAAAAAATACTTGATAATGTGTTATTTTATCTTTGAATAAAGCATGCTCCACATCGTATTCCACTCGTGCATACTGATACTATAGCGGCACTTGATGAGTATTTGCGCGCTTCCTAAACCATCCTTTAAATTTGGAAAGGCTTATTTGCAGTAAAACTAGTCGATCAGCGATGCAATCGATGGTTCCGTACCTTTCCCTATCAAGTTGTCTGCTTGAGGGTACCAGTCTAGACACTTCTTGAAACCCATTACAAAATCAATTGTGCATGCATCATATCTAACCTAGTATGAGTTAGAACTTTGTCCGCGCAATAACTCGCTAAGGCAAGTCTTGTCCAAAGTCCTCCAGGATTTTCATAATCCCAACGGACATAATCACGATCTATGCATTATTTAGAGAAAACATGCCAATATGATAATCATTAATGTTTAAATAATCGAATCTGGAGGGGGAAAGGGATAACTTTCTCTGTTTTGCAAAAATAAGGCACGAGATCCGCAGGTTCGGCATGGTTTGGAATATCCCACCTTTGCTGCTGGATTGGTGGTAAAATCTCGCACCAACTGACAAAAACTATGTGAAAAGATTTCTTGATATTTTACCTTATTTACTAAACATTCAGCCAAATAATGTACTGATTAAGGCCACTACTATGTTCTGGGATGAAAAGAGGGTTGTTTTCCATTTAGGTGATATAGAAATGACTTCTCTTCTATAGGAAATAGGGGGCTTTGCTGAATTTCTTGGGATAGCCCTGGCCTATTGGTACCAAAACATTGTACTTCTCGAGGATTTATGAAAATCGTGGGTTTTAGAAAGAATGATGAGTTAGTCTGCCCGAAGAAGTCTTACATACCCTTCGACTTACTTTACGAACATTATGGGCACAACAAATCTACCATTTTTATCATGATGAGTTTGCCATTACTTCTTTGGGTTGGACCCACTATCGGGTTATTATGTTTGTTGTTTGTTTTCTGGGGATGCTTGTATTCCCAATGCAAGGAGAAAGGATTCACACTCGTTTAGTTATGGTTACCAAGACCCTAATGGAAGGAATTGAGGAACAGACCAACAATATTGTCCCAATGATCGTAGCAGAGATATACCAAGCTTTGGACCGCTGCAAGAAAGGATATAGGTATTTCGAGGGTTGTAATTTGCTACTACAAATATAGTTGTTGGAATATCTTCAAAGGGGATATAGTCTGATAGAAAAATATGGTTGCTGCAAGAAAGGATATACTCTGACAAAAAAATACGCTAATGCTACGCATAGCACATGGCATGGTTCAAGGCATAAGTACAAAATTTTGTCACACAAGCTAAGTTCCAAGAGTTTACAACTGACCAAATTGGACTAATGCGACGCACCCTAAGTAGAACTGTGCGACGCATGAAGTGTAAAAAGATTGTAGGTTTTCCCACTTCGGCTCAAAGAGGGTAGTTTCGTCCGGGTTCATTCCTATTTGGCATAAATACACTGGAAACACGTTTTTGAAGGAACTTTTGACCTTAGAATCCTTGGGAGAGCATTGTAGGCTACAAGTCTCAGAATTTCATCATCTTTCCATCAATTCAATACGGGAGTTTGGATAGTAATGTTATAATGATGCTTCCTTACTCTTTAATTATATTTGTGATGACTTCCCTCGTGATTATGTAGTATTTTATCTTACAGTTAGGCGGATATTGTGCTTTGATAAATATGTGAGGATTTTAACTCTAGTTCTTGCTTGAATTCATTTATGGAGTTTTGAATTGTTGCAACTTTATTCACCGATTTTATTTAATTAAAATAAGTGTTATGAAATAATATAAGAACAAGAACAATAACAAGAACAAGAACAATATAGAGAGAAATAGGGAGAGGAGTATTCTCATTGATACTTTGGGATTGTTAGGGATGATTTACAATGGTAGAAGACCCCTTTATTTATAGGGAGGTAGTGACTTAGCTACCAAGAATAAAACTCTAGAATCTCTCTAATTATAGATATTCACCTTAAATAGAAGTCTATTTATAACACTCCCCCTTGAATGTCTATTCAACAATGTGCCTCGTTAAAACCTTAAAACCAAAACCCAATGGGAAAAATTAAAGAGAAGGAAAAAGAGTACACATGTTTGAATATGCGCCTATTGGTTGCCTCGTTAAAAACCTCGCAAGGAAAACCCAGTTGGGACAAAACCTTGTAAGGGAAAAAGAGTGCAACGCGCATTAACTCTCCCTGATAAGAACATCAATTTATATCCTTGAGCATTTGCATTCCAATCTTGTGCATCATCTTCAAAATGATCTTTGGTAGATATTTGATAAATAAATCAACCATATTGACTTGAATAAATATTCCGCACCTTGAAATTATCATTCTTGATAGATATGAACATCTTCATATAATGTCGTGGAATGACTCTTCAATATCTCCATAGATGTATTCTCGATGCCATCATGCTTATAGTTATAGCAAGATACATATGTACACAAATTGTACTTAGGATGTGGTACTTCAGGACCAAGAATTGCATATGCTTCAAGCAACTTAAATCTTTCAAGTTAAGTCATGTAAGTCACATAATAGACATTAGATGCATATCAAGTTTTCACGTCATGCTAAACAAATAAGATACCGAAAACTGATTATACATACCTTTGACTTTTATACTCTCAAGTATTTGAACTACATGTCCAAATCTACATGTCTTTCACATGGAATCAAGTATTTGTCTATACGCTTTAAGCGTATCAAAGACTTTGTCCTTCTAGGACTTAATATGAGCATTTGTAGTGAGAATATAGTCACTTTCTTTGGGTCAGCAAATGCGTATAGCATGCTTTGCAATATGTTGCAATTGAATTATCCATTTTATGAACTTCAGGTTCATATCATGATATTCGGGGATCTACATATACAAATGATAATTCTTCCCATGTAACCTTTTCTCAATTGTTTATCATGTCTCCCCCTCATGTTAGAAAAGCTAACTTGTTTCCTCAACTTTGGGAAATCATCTTTGTGCATTATCATGTCAATATACACAGCACATTAATAATAAGATGAAATTATTTGGTTCCTGACCCTGAACCACTTGTGAGGGGAGAATATAATATACTCTCGTATACAACGTATATCAAACTGATATATATAACTTTGTTCTCATAAGAAACAGTTTAGCTATTAAGTGGAAGCACTCAATAATTATCTTGCTAAACCAACTTTGATATAAACCAACTTATCAAGATGAACTATCTTGAGTAGAGAATCTGGAAATTATGCTCGAAGTTAGATTACTGAGCAATTTACCTCGCAAGCACCGGCCAGGCTACGGGTTAATAACAATTGCGCATGTAACCATTTCATAGATGCATCATATGTGGTATACATGGCAGGTGAATGGGCCCATATTCACCTTTGATATTTCCAAAATTTATGGGCTTCAACCCGAACTCTTTAGTTGGTCAGTTCATTAATGAGAACAAGTGATACAAGAGAATTCGTAAAGAACTTTCTAGTTCTTTAATATTCACCTGTGTGAATTTGCACATCATACTTAAAATGAGATGGCTAACACGAATGCCAACTGAATAAATTATCAATATTGGTAAACTTCAAATTTACACCATGACATGTGCACTTATCAATAAACTTCAGGTTTATTATGACATGGGTTATTATACCAATAGATATCCATTTTTTCGTTTGTGTAGTACAAACTGGAGAATAAAGCGGGTAGCTTTTCATATACAAATTACCCCGCTACAAGTTGTAGTAATAGGAGATATCAAATCCTTCCTTTATTTATAGTCTCAATATAATCAATCGCTTTCGCGTGTACTTTGGAAACTGAATAAGTTTCTTTGAGACTTACTACAGCACAATACTCAATTGTGTTTCTCCAACATAGTAATAATTGGCTCTTCTAGAGCTCTCAGTTAATTTTGTACTACCACAGATTCATCAACATCCATGTGGTGAATATCTTTCTTAAAGAGAAAGTTATACCATTATGGTCATGTCAAACTTATATGCAAGATATGTTTCTTGCATTATCGTTGTCCTTTAATAGTCATATTTCCAACATACTTTGGCGTACAATAGGTACGTGACCAACGATCATTCATGCCATATATATAGCCAACAGGCTTGACACCATTAGGTGTTTCAACTATAGGGCCAAAAACTTCACGTTTTGCCAGCGAATTCAATTCTGATTGAATTGCTTCTTGCCATTTTGGCCAATCATGTCTTTTTTGACATTCTTCAACAGATTGAGGTTCGAGATCCTCACATTCTTGCATAATGCTAGATGCGACATTATAAGCAAAGACATTATCCACCACTATATCCACTCGATTAATATTTGCCTCAATATTGATTGGATTTATGGATAGTTCCGTATTTTCCAGAGCCTCGGGGCTCAATGGATTCTTCATGAATCTCAGAATTTGTTAAATCATGAATTTTGTCATGAGATTCTTTCGTAGTGTCATTTTGATCATTTGCTTTTCTCTTTCTAGGATTTCGATCTTTGGAACCTAATGGTCTGCCACGCTTCAAGCGTGCATTTGACTCATTGAATATGACACTAGATGATTGTCCAACAGGGACATCAATACGGATTGGGACATTTTCCGCGGGGATGTGGGATTTCGTTATCCTTTTCAAGTCCGTAAATGCGTCAGGCATTTGATTTGCTATTCTTTGCAAATGGATAATCTTTTGTACCTCTCTTTCACAAATAGAGGTATGTGGATCAAGATGAGATAATGATGCATTTTTCCACAAAATTTCCCGTTTGGTTTCACCAACTTCTCCCCCTAATTTTGGGAAAAGTGTCTCATCAAATTGGCAGTCTGCAAATCGTGCAAATCTCCTGTCAATGTTTCGAGGTAGCGAATAATGGAGGGCGATTCAAACTCAACATATATTCCTAACCTGCTTTGCGGACCCATTTTGGTGCGGGATGACGGTGCTATAGGCACATATACTGCGCATCCAAAGATTCTTAAATGGGATATATTAGGTTCATGACCCAAAACCAATTGCAACGGGGAATATTTGTGTCAATTCGTCAGTCAGAGACGAACTAGCATTGCTGTATGCAAAATGGCGTGACCCCAAACCGAAGTGGGCAGCCGACGAACTAGCATTGCTGCATGCAAAATGGCGTGACCCCAAACCGAAGTGGGCAGCCTTGTTTTCATGAGTAAATATGGTATTCAAGATTATACTCATGTATTGTCTCGATCTGATATCCATTTTGAATGATATCTCTAAAACTCAACAAGTTCCTTTTAGACTTGGAGGAGAACATTTTGACTGATATCATTAAAACTCAACAAGTTCCTCTTTAGACTTGGAGGAGAACATTGCATTCTCTATGATAAACATCGTGCCTTTGGGCAGAGTTACAGTTGCTCTTCAGGAGCCTTCAATCAATTTAATTCCCATGGTTTGACATACAAAAGAAATACACGAACATAAGAATAAACAAGTTCAATTCATTTGTGTCACATAATATTTTCAAAATCTGCTGATGTCAGTTGACTAAATAAATCAGATAGTCGATTATATATTTTCCATAATTGATTACTATGCAGTTTGAAAATTTCAGTTTAAGCATTTTCATAAAACAATCGATTGTTAAACACACACAATCGATTGTTGAGCATTGACAATCGATTGTTAAACATAGACAATCGATTGTTGACTATTTTTGAAAATTTCCAGATCACACTGTTTTAAGACAATCGATTGTTAAACATAGACAATCGATTGTTGACAATTTTTGAAAAATTCCAGATCACACTGTTTTAAGACAATCGATTGTTAAACATAGACAATCGATTGTTGACAATTTTTGAAAAATCCCAGATCACACTGTTTTAAGACAATCATTGTTAAACATAGACAATCGATTGTTGACTATTTTTGAAAAATTCCAGATCACACTGTTTTAAGACAATCGATTGTTAAACATAGACAATCGATTGTTGACAATTTTTGAAAAATCCCAGATCACACTGTTTTAAGACAATCGATTGTTAAACATAGACAATCGATTATTGACTATTTTTGAAAAATTCCAGATCACACTGTTTTAAAGACAATCGATTGTTAAACATAGACAATCAATTGTTTTGCAGTTTTAATGCGAATATATGAGATAACCGACTAGTTTTTCAGGTTAGTCGATTATCTCTACTTGAAAGTAAAAATATTATTGATATTTAAGCATATTGATACTTTCTAAAGAACTAATACTAACATTATATCATGAACTAACTAATACGAGCTAATACTAATGGCTATTAGTTTATTCATTAACTAATACAAACAAGTAAAATAAAATCAAACAGCTCCATCTTCTTTCATCACGGATCCATCACCGATTAGGTGGTCTATCTTCCCCTCGGGTTGCTCAAAGAAGTCTGCCACGTCCAAGTGGGTGATGTCAAAGTTGTTGTCAGAGACTAAATTTGTTTCCGGGCCTTTACTCTTTCGAGATGCTTGATAAAGGTCAACCAAATGTCTTGGTACACGGCAAGTTTTTGACCAGTGCCCTTTCCCACCGCAACGATAACATATAGTTTCTGAACCTTTGGCCTTAGGATCCTCATAATCCCGTTTCTTCTTTCGGCGGTTATCTCTCTTCGGGGGGTGACGGACATCATGGATATTTCTTCCTTGTCTACGTCCACGGCTATGACCCCGATTACGACCACGACCATGGCCCTTTTCATGATTGGCATAATGAGAGTGCACCTTATCTGCTTCAGGCAGTGGTGTAGACCCAGTGGGTCGATTTTCGTGATTTCTCATGAGCAGGTCATTATTTCGCTCAGCCACAAGTATAAGAGAAATCAGTTCAGAGTACTTTGTGAAGCCTTTCTCTCTGTACTGTTGTTGCAGTACCATATTGGAGGCATGAAACGTTGTAAACGTTTTCTCAAGCATATCATAATCAGAGATATTATCTCCACATAGCTTCAATTTAGAAGTAATTCTGAACATTGCAGAATTATATTCACAAACGGACTTAAAGTCCGGGAGCCTCAGATGAGCCCAATCATATCGTGCTTGTGGCAGAGTGACCAACTTCAGGTTGTCATATCTCTCCTTTAAGCCTTTCCACAAGATGAGTGGATCCTTGACGGTGAGATATTCAATCTTCAAACCTTCATCAAGGTGATGGCGCAAGAAAATCAAGGCCTTCGCACAGTCTTGGGTGGATGCTTTATCTCTATCTTTAATGGTGTCTCCAAGACCCATAGCATCTATGTGGATTTCAGCATCCAACACCCATGTCATATAGTTCTTGCCCGAAATTTCAAGGGCAACGAACTTTCTTTTCGTAATGTCAGACATAATCGAAAATCAAATTAGGAAGAGAGAAATACCTTAGTTTTTCTCGATAGCGATTCTTGAGATGGTAGAGTCTCGTGCTGATAACGTGTTATGAAATAATATAAGAACAAGAACAATAATACAAGAACAAGAAAAATATAGAGAGAAATAGGGAGAGGAGTATTCTTATTGATACTTTGGGATTGTTAGGGATGATTTACAATGGTAGAAGACCCCTTTATTTATAGGGAGGTAGTGACTTAGCTACCAAGAATAAAACTCTAGAATCTCTCTAATTATAGACATTCACCTTAAATAGAAGTCTATTTATAACAATAAGAATATTTTAGTGATTATTTTTGCATTATTTTGTTTGGTTTAATTCATTAATGCTCTTAAATAATTGAAAGAGCTTGTTGAATTGCTGAATAAATCAAGTTAGGAGAATATTCGAGAATCGTTTTCCTAAAGACTAATCCATTAACGCATGCTTGCATACTTTCACAATTATTATATTAGTTCACCTCGTAGGGTTAAAATTTAATGGAGAGAGGAGTATTGACTACACATTTGAACTAATCATCGAGTGAATTTGTGAGAATCATTAGAATATTAGAGTGAACCAAACTAGACTTAAATCTTAAACAACTATCTTGCACTTATCCTATCAAACCCCTATTCCTCCCATTGATAAGAAACCAACACTACCAATATCTAGTTCTTTGCAATCAATTGTCAATTGCTTTACTTTAGTAGTTAATCATAGTTCATAATCAGTTCAAAATTTTGATCATCCTGATAATAGTTAAATTAGAAATTACTAAAGCATTACTTAAATCCAATCCTCGTGGATATGATTATTAAACTATGCTAACTTAGGCTAGCGAGCATCAATTTTTTGTGTTATATTTTATGCTCGTCGGAGCAACATGACTCCCCTCTCCAGCCTCATAAAGTATGTTAGACATGATTCGACATAAGAAATGAGAAAAACAAATGAAAAGGAATGAAGAACAATGTAAGTCGCTGAAACATAGAAGAGAAAGTTAGAGAAGAATAAAGCAAGAGAAATGTATGGTATTTTGAAGTGTTAGAAGACTTAAAACTCCAATTGTGTTCAAAGACCTCTATCTGTAAAGGCCATGGTACTGAAACAGAGAACGAGTCATCTTGATTGGCACCGAAATCGAAACCGAAGCGGCATGTCTAATTAAAGGTCACACACAAAACAAAAATGACGCATGACATCAATTATGTCATCTCAACTCATGGACAACATAAATCCAGCAAATCGCCCGGGAAATTTGAAGCATTTGAAATATGTGGCCTATAGAGGGCCACGTTACATACTTACCACAACAGCCATGACCTACGTAGTCTACTTGATTAGCTCGACCACCAATAACACAATCCACTCATAGAACCCATCTACAAATTCGGCCTCAATAAGCGGAGGGACTAACTGTATGTGTCAAAATATACCTCTAGAATACAAGTCAAAATGATATCGGTAAAGTATCTCCAGGTCATCATGGATCGAAATGATCTAATTAACAATGAAGGTCGTGGTCTAAAAATAGCTAAGATCGAAGTCAAGGAGTCGTCAATAATCGATGCCGAGGTCGCATGCCCTTGATGGAGTTATAACAACTAGCTTTAAGATAGGACTTGAAAAAGAATATTCTAGTGGATATTCTCTTTACTTGTACTATTAGGGTTTAGAAACATGTTCTATATAAAAAGAAAAGAGGCACAATGACAGGGGACATGCGGTATTCATTTTTTAAGAGACATTTTTGATTGAGAAATAGAAAATTGGGTTTCAATCATAAGCACATAAAACAACCTTTTTCTTAAGATTCCTACCTATACTTTCTACTAGATCCGAGAATATCTTGGGCTCTCGTGCACTCAAAGATTTATTCATCATTCTCTATTTTCAGATAGAATATTCATTACTTCCATCTTGTATCGGGTAACTCTTTTGCATTTATTTACAAAAATTCCATTTATTATTGTTCATCAACATTCAATGTTGCATTATTTCTATTTTGATTCTTGAATATTGACTATTAATTGATGTCATATCTGTGGGAGCAGATATACGCGTCATTTGTTATGTAGTTTTAGTTTGCAAAGTACATACTAGCTTTTACTTTAAATAAATACAACTCAATCCTACATTATTAAGGTAGGTGTTTGAGAAGTTTTTTCGAGTACGAAACGAAAATGTGGTTCTTTTGGACTCAAAGAATAAAAATATATGGAAAAAACTTGGTGACCGTTTTATATATAATGCCCTTTTAAAGGGTTGTGATGACCTGACCAGTTGTCTTCAATAATCCCTCCTCGTATTCCCCATAATATGCTTATTCATGCTTCAATATGTGTACTTGGTGAATTGAGTCAATTCGGATCGAGTTTGGTAGAAATTGGGACAAATAGTCTCTTTAATGAAGAACTAGTTTGAAAAAGTCAATCGAAAGTTGACTTGTGAGTTAGAGGTCTCGAAATGAATTTTCGATGATTCGGTTAGTTTCGGGGGATGATTTAAAGATTAGTAGTGCGATAGGAAGTGAATTCGGATGTCCGGGGTCATTTTGAAGTCATTTGGCTAAATATAGAAATTTAAAGGTTTTTGAGAAAAATTTGACCGGAAGTAAAAATTTTGATATCGGAGTTGGAATGCGATTCTAAAAATTGGGTTAAGACCGTAATATCGAATGTGACTTGTGTGAAAAACTTGAAATCATTCCGGAATAATTTTGGTAAGGTTTGAGATACTTAGTCTCTTTTAAGAAAGCTTAAGTTGGAAAAGTCAACCGAATATTGACTTATCTATTAGAGAGCTCGAAATGCAAATTTTATGGTTCATATAGCTTCGTTAGGTGATTTGGGACTTAGGAGTGTGTCCGGAATATTTTTGTGATGACAGGTGTAGAATAAGCTTGAATTGGCAAAGTTAGTATTTTGGCGAATTCCGGTTGATAGGTTAGATTTTGATCCAAGGGTCGGAACAGAATTTTGAGAGTCTTGTAGCTTTGTCATGTCATTTTGGACTTTTCTGAAAAATTTGAGGTTATTCGGACTAATTTTGACGTGTTTCGGCATCGGAATGAAAGTTAGAAGTTTCAAAGTTCATAGGCTTGAATTCGATGATGCTTTGATGTTATTTTGGGTATTCCAAAGGTTGGAATAAGTTTGAATGACATTGTGCGACATGTTGATATAATTGGTTAAGGTCCTGAGGGCCTCGTGTGGATTTCGTAAGGTTAACAGAATGAAATTCGGACCAAAACGAAAAAGAAGAAAAATTGTTGCAGAAGGTGCACAAAAAAATGCAATCGTGTAGCATACTTCGGAGGCCTATATCTTTTGATATATAAGGAATTTTGAGATGGTTCAAAAACGAAAGTTGTAGTCTTTCATGTCTAGTTTCCAGAAAGCTAAAGAAATCATAATTGGAAATATGTAGAGAATGGTATAGTCGATTGAATATGACTGGTAGAGCTCGTTCTCCAGATTTTTCTGATTTCGGGGAGCTTACTTTAGAAGCTCATATCTTGGGATATATAAAGAGTTATATGGTGTACAACCTATCAATCTCCGAGTCTAGTTTTAAATTTTCAAACCGTTTGTCATTTGAATATTTATACAAGACGTTATGGGTATTTAAACAGAAGGGGTCCGACAAGAAAATTTTTAATAGGATGTATAACTTGTATAGCACAAGTGCAAGGTACAATTCGACGAAGCACATGCGGATAATTGTACACACAGATTTGGCTTATTTCTTTCATTTCTTTCATTTGGCTTGGATTATTTTGGAGAGAATTTCAATGAGATTTCATCAAGCATCAAAAGTGAGTTGTTTCTACTTATTTCCAAGTTAAATACATGGATTAGAGCTGAAAACTCAAGTAATTTATGGACAAAAATGGTGGTTTAGGGCTTGAAACTTAAGAGAATTAAATGGTGATTTGAGGGGTCAAATGAACTCAGATTTTTGTGAATTTGGTATGTATAGACTCATGGAGAGATAAGGGTCATATTGATCTAAAAATTTCTGAATTTTGAGACGTGGACCCGGGGCTCGGGTTTTGCTAATTTCGTGATTTTCGACATTTTTCGAGCCTTTTTGAATGGGTTATATTTCCTTAGACTATTGTAATGTATTCGTTGTTGTTTGACTAGATTTGACGTGCGAAGAGGCCGATTCAAGAGGAAAGGGCATTGCGGACTAGTCTACGACTGGTTAGAGGAGAGTAATAGATGTAAATGCTGTTCTGAGGGTTTGAAACCCCAGACTTTCACATCGTAATGCTATAATGAGGCGTGACACGCACTCTATGGTGAGTGCAGGATCGGATACTATTGTGGATTGTGACTTGGTCCATCCTGTGTGATGTTTATACTATACTAGTGATTGATACACACATTTTATTGATATTATTGGGCTTGATGCCATGTTTGGGGCCTTGTTCCGACTTGAAAAATGCTTCAAGGATTTACATTACTTCTTAGCATGATTTGCATATCATTTAATTTCAGTCCAAGGTTTTAAATGCGGCTTTGCAAACTCAACCATAATTCTAAGTGTTGAAAACTTAAATGATATTTTAAATGTATTTTGGGCTGGGAACTTCTACTTTGTAAATGCCCAAGGGTCTTACTATATTATTTTCCGGACGGGTTATAAAGTGACTTGAAACAGTGGCAATAATGACACCATATGTTATACTTGAAATATTGGTAAAAATGACACTGTAATATATACTTGGAACAGTGGTAACAATGACACTGTAATGTATACTTGGAATAATGGTAACAATGGCACTGTTTGATATAAATTGGTCGGGTAACAATGGTTGACCGGTCAGGTAACAATGACTGACCAAGATATTGCGCTTGGGCTGTAAGAGCCCTCCGGACACCCCCAGTGAGCGCCGTCGACAATAAATAAATATGGATGACTCGGGGTGCACGCCCCAATGGGTACTGGAATGTACCATCATATGCATTGCATTGCATTCATGTATTTGCCTTTATATTGTTGTTTAGATGTTCAGTTCCATATGTTGCTGTATATTTGGATTTTAGCTTACTTTGTGTATTTACTGGATTTTCTTATCTTCGAACTGTAGTTACTTTTATTACTCACTAGGTCGGAGTACTCACTTTACTCCTTGCACCTTGTGTGCAGATCCAGGAAAGTCTCAAGCACAGTAGATCCAGTTGATCAGCGAATTCCAGCATTTTGGGAGTATCAAGGTAGCTGCACAGCGTTCACAGCATTGATTTCTTCCCTCCTATCCTATCCTTTTTATTTTCACATTATTAGACTTTGGATACACTAAGTATTAGGGTGATATTTTGTATTCTAGAGGCTTATATTCGTGACACCGGGTCCTGGTGAGATTATGTTGTATGTTTTGTTAAACTCTTCAGTACTTTGATCTTGAATTAATTGATATTTTCATCTGCTATTTTTGACAAATTGGGTTAAGTGTGACTAATGGTCGGGCTTGCCTAGCAGTGTGCTGGGCGCCATCATGACCGAAATTTGGGTCGTGACAAGGGCGATATGCCATAACAGTCGTTTACATAGTTAAGTATAGTGCTCTTTTAAAAGGCGTTATATTTAAGGAATTGCACTCTTTATTAAGACACTATACATTAATAATGCTATAGTATAGCGTCTTAATAAATTGCGCTACTTATATCAAAATTTATCCTTTTCCCTTTCACATAGAACAGAACACTTGCCCCCCCCCCCCTCCCCAATTAAAAAAAACCAACGGCCCTCCCCTCCCCCGTTATTGATGAGAAAGCTCGAGTGGAGCCCACCGGTTCTAAACAAGTATAGGTTCTCGGTCCCACATCCTATCTAAGGTGTTATCTCAGAGTGGGTTGCTTATTTTGGCTCAAATCACAAAATCTTCAACTTTCCAAAAATTTTAAATCGAGGTATTCCGATTTAGTTTTTGTTAAAACTCGTATAAAAATGCATACTAGTTATTTTTGATGTACTATATGTTATTTTATGATTATTTTTGCGATTTCACTAATTTATTATTTTTTATCCGGACTATAGTATTAGTGTGCTAAAAATTAGTAAAATAAAAAAATTATTATTAATTGTTAAAAAATATTAAATAGTTACTTTTTACTGTGGTATATATATTTTTGTGAATATTTTGTGATTAAATTTATTTGTTGTTTTTATCCGGTTTGAATTATTTATTTGCTAAAAGATTGGTAAAATAGATAAATTATTACTTTAGTTCCCTATAGTGGAATCTTGTGGCCTAATATAGTGCTCGTATTTTTATTATAGTGCCCTTTTATGTTGTAAAATGTAGTTCCTTTTAGCGTAGTATCCTTGAAGTTATTAAAATTAATAATTTATGCATCTCTTATACCCTAAAATATATCAAAAAAACTGATAGCTCAAACACAAACTCTCTCCAATTCTTGTCAACAAATTAAATGTAAGAACATAACACGAGGAAACAATAATATTTTTATTGTTATATAAATATTTAATAATCAAATCATGTATAGTTATAAAAATTATATTTAATTTTATTATAGTAAAAAATAAGTGAGTCACAAACTAACATATAAAATAATAAATTAACATATACAATAATAAACTAACATATAAAATAACAGACATGTTGAGTGATAAATCGGAGAAATTTTCTCATCATGAACACAAGAATTCATGATACCTTGGTGCTACTGGACCTCAAATATCGAGTTCAGGACCAAAATGTGAATATTTAATAATTAAACCATGTATAGTTATAAAAATTAATTATTTAATTTTACTATAGTGAAAAGTCGGTGAATAACAAACAAACATATGAAATAATAAAGCTAACATACTAAAGTAATATATAAAATATAAAATTATAATAAATGTATCAACCTAATTAACAATATAGAAAAAATATCTAATACAATTTTATATTAAAGGTATTGCAATATATTTAGGCAATGAAAAATAAATATAATATAAAATATTGTTCAAATTATAATAGTCATGATGGAGGTTCTCCCTTTGCATCTTGGACTTGCCTCGCTAGAGCTACTGTTGCTACAAGTCGAGCATAAGTCTTCTTACATATGGGAGGGACAGTTATTGGCCCAGACATTTCGCGCAAGAAGATTAGACGATATGTGGGACTTTCTTAGGTCCCACCATCTCCTTCCCTATATAGTCAGACGCCTCCAAGATACAAATTTTTATAGAATTTTAATCGACCAGCTGCAGCTGGATTGGTCGTTGATCACGGCTTTGATAGTGCGGTGCCGACTGGAGACACATACATTCTATTTGCCCATTGGCAAGGCCGCTATCACGCTACATGACATGGAGGCTCTGTATGACCTGTCGGTTGATAGACATTTGGTTGCTTTGTCGGATGCCATGAGAGAGTATACGAGAGATTAGTACCTGGAGATGTTGCAGCGGCTCACCGATTTCCTGCCAGCGGATGAAGGTGCATTGGTCGGGGCTAGCGTCTATAGTTGATGTCCGTCCAGATGCATATGGAGGTGATGCATGCTGATATTATGGATGATACACCAGATCTTCATATTAGCCAGTACATGAGGTTGCTGATGTTGCATATGTTTGGAGGAGTATTGTTCCCAGACACTTCGGAAAACCTAGTCATCTTGAGATTTCTTCATCATCTTGAGCGGCTAGATGATTTATATTATTACAACTGAGGTGTTGCTGTTCTTGGTTACTTGTACATGTAGATGTGTCGGGCGAGCATGGGCACCCAGTGAGATGTTGCAGGTTTTTTCCGCTGCTGCATGTGAAAACATATTCAAATACTCTTTTCATTATAACATATATCCTAAAAATATACCTTAAAATTTACGTCAAAATTGTATATTAGGTTTGGGCCTGGGAGCGTTCCTGCAGTTTTAGCCACCTTTACCACCCATTGTTCCCGGTGCACCACCTCTACCATTTTCCCCTTAGCTAGGAGGTAGGTTGATAGGCGAGTATATGGACGGGAGTACGAGGCTCGGCATGATCTCCCCTACTGTAGGGATTTGTTAGATTTGCTAGAGGCTGCGCAAGTAATTATGTACTTAAGTTTACTTGGCCTGGATTTTATATGTGTTGCGTATACTCACAGTTTCCATTTTTACGTAATAGTTCATTTTAAGGCCATATAGTGACGAGCTAATAGCCGGTTTTCCGGATTATTGCTCGAGCGGCTGACTTATGTGAAGATCTCTTATCCCGTTGATGTGTTTCGATATTGTCGAGCATCATGCCACCGAGCGAGTCCTTTGCCAGTTTGGTCGACCGCAGCTTGTACCTCCACCGCCCGCTTGGATTAGGACACATTACCAGTGAGATGATCGTTCTAGGGTTGACAAGCCATATGTGGCATGACTAGAGTTGCAGATGAAGAGTAGGGACCCGCGGCATGACCTAATTTTTCCAACCCCTCTACCCGAGCGTATGGATGGTGAGTATGAGTATATGGGTCGGTATTACAGCATGGCATGACTTTTCATCGGGAATCCTGTTCTTCGTGCTCACGGTCGGTTCATTCTATTCGCTAAGAGGCATGAGGAATTGGTATGTTATTTGGTATACTCAGTTATAATGTTAACCTAGAATTCCATAATTAATATTTTACATGTTGTGCAGTCTATTGGTCTACATCTATTCTACCATTTGGGAAAACAGATGTAGCAGCATACCGGCAAAGGAGTGTCCACTTTGCACGAGTATGGCCGGCATGTTACAGATATGGCTGCCCGGATATTGCAGCAAGCCCGAGATGATGAGTGCTTAGGATATGAGGCTGATTATGTGGTGCCAGAGCAGTACCTGCATGGGCCAGCAGTACAACCTGAACATGGTCGACGTTGAAGGCGTGCCTAAGGAGATAGGGGTGTCCCACAAGGTTGTGGGGGTCAGCGAGGAGGTGGTCCCCAGAAAGGGGGCATTGAGGCACCTATTGAGAATGGCTTAAAAAACAAAGCCCCTTTTTTTTTGAAATCCCACTATAGTAATGCCAATAAAATTGGAGTTGATTAGCTGGGTGACCACCTTGAGTCAGACCATGCTCCTAGTGATATGCCCTCATTTGGCCTAGGGCTTATTATAGGGACTTCGCATGTAACCCCGTCAGCTCTATTATTGATTGCGGGCACGACCATTACCTCACATGACTGGGATGAGTGTTTTCCTGACCTTCGAGGGATCAACGGTTACTAATGATCGTCCGGTACGAGATGTCAATAGTGCGCGCCGACGAAGTTATGGCTCATCATCGAGGGATGCTGAGGATCTTTCAAAGGATGTGGTTAGTTTGTACTACTATTAATTATATTTTTATTTATATCATTGATTAGTAATAAATATCTAAAGCCTTTTTGTTGAAGCTATGATCCTCGCCCGTCACGAAGGCCACTTTGTGCAACACTGACATGCCTGAGACAAATAATTATATTCAGGAGCCTGCTGAGACTATGGTAAGCCATTTTAAATTTGTTTAGCTAACACGTACATTACTAATATATATTTAATATACTAAAATATCTTATTATTTTGTAGGTTATTGTTGGATCGATGACCCCTTCTATCGAGCTTGCCAGCCTTACTGATGATCATATTGCAGCGCATCCTACGATAAAGAGGCGGCATGATGAGAATGATCCTGATAGTGTAGCCGGGTGGGATGGGATGCACCTCAAGCCAGCGGCTGCTTTAAAGCATAAAGGTTGTGGGACACATTAATTTTTTTATTTTATTTTATGTACATATGCCATTCAGGAAATAATAGCAACATTATTTATGATTTATATTATATGCACTTTATGTTTTTATTTCCCGAGTTCTTTGTTATTTTAATACTACAATGTAACATAATTTAACTTCGATATAACTAATGAAAATATATGACACAAAAAATATAAAGATAAAATAATACACTTAATACATACATGTATTTGTTTAGTCACTATCGCCCATTATTCTCTACTTCAACCACTTAAATTTCTCTTTCAATCTTTTTTTTTTCTTCTTCCAACTTTTTTAGTTTCTCTTCCACTGCTACAAGTTGTCGTTACATCTTAAAGATCTGGAGTTTGTATTCACCGTCATATTCCAAGGATATTGCAAATAATGTTTGTAGTATTCCTCATAAATGGGTTCATCATACATCATGCAATGTCCATTTGTCAAGCTCATGTAGCATCAACTAACGATAGGCTTATTCGTCATCATGCCTGATCAATTCCGTGTGCCTCCTAAATTTGCACACTTGGTGATCTGTTGCGGCCACATTAAATCATACAAGTCCTTGTTGGGATGTACCTTTTGGAAATTGGCCTTCAGGCGCCTCACACAGTAACGGTGGTGTGCATACGGTTCCTTCCATGCAGGCAAATGTTGTACATAACTTAAAATACCACCATGCCGACCAGATATTAGACAAATACTTGAATATTGTCTGACAACGTGCTCCTTCAAGTGGTTCAAAACTAGCATCCACATCTTTTGGCTTTTATTGTAACAAATAGAAAAAGCTAGGGAAAACATACCTTCATTAACATCTACAGCAACGGCGATCAACAACTCAATATCATACTTTCTATAGACATGAGTGTCGTCTATGGATATTATCGGCCTGCAATACACAAAACCATCAATTACTGGTTTAAATGCCCAGAACACATATCTAACTATATGTTCTGGTATTCCCGAACTCTCAAGCTTCAATTCAACAATAGTCCCGGGGTTAAAGTGTTACAATGCGGCCATGTACCTGGATAGAGATGCAAATGGCTTATCCCAATTACCATAAATAATTTCAAACACATGTTTGCACCCAAAAAATACCTTTCTTTTGGTAATGGTACACCCATATTCCTGGTGGGCAAATGTAATACACACTTTAATCTTACAATGTATGGAATAAATACAAGATAAATCAATTCAACATCCAAGATAAAGTGATTCCCACTAAATATGTCCATTTCACAATTGTGAATGGTAATGTATTTACCCACAACCCACATATTTGTTTTCTTCTTCCTCACAGGCAGCATCCAATTACAACTCGTAAACCATCTATGACAAATAACCTTGTATACATCCAGGTATGACTCTTCTACCATCATCTCACAATATTCTTTTACGTTATACATTCACACCGCCATGCTTAGGTGCGCTTTATCAAGAAAAAGCATGCCCTTTGACAATATCATTGCTCTAGATTCATCCCACACTGCTGTCCGAATTTTGTTAATATCCCTTTGTGAGGGCATCCGTATTCGACATACTTGGAAAATGATCAAGTTAGAAATCTACCTTGATTGAAATGACATGTGGGACCCGTATACTCTTGGTCCAGCGGAAGGTGGAACATGCTCTCTCATCAAATTAGGTTCAACATTCTCTTCCTCCTCATCGTCCACCCTCATCAGGGAAGGATGTGTCATCTCCAGACTCATTGGCATTGTTGTCATAATCACTATTTTCTTCTTGACTCTGCGCATTTGCTAGATCCCAATTAAATATATTGTCTTCGGCAATTGAGTAAGGACAAGACCATCAAGTTGTATGTTTTTACTGCACAACCAATAAAATAATGAGTTGCTCAAATTAGTCCAAACTTTTCATATAAATTTATATATTCACTTCTAAATCATAATGCATTGATATCCCATGATGCACATTATCTTGTTGATGATGACTCCAGGATAGACCATCATGATCCAACACACCAAAACTAGGCATATTCCAACTGGCCATTGGTTCATAACTTGTAAATGTCATATCTGGTCGGTACCCCATGTGGAATATATGAGTGTTAATACAAATTCAATACATAAAAGTATACATCATAACATAATGAAAAATTAAAGTTTACCACTCGGCTTGTGGATTATGTGAACTAGAGGAAAAATTATTTCCTCCGGAACCTGTTCGGCTAAAACTGCTCCAAAATAACCACCCGATGATTGAGGGATATCCCTAATTTGCGCAATCTCATTATTGCGAACGTCTTCATCATTGACGTACATTTCCAACAGTTTTATCACAATAAATTCTCGATATTCATTCGGAGTCCTCTTAAAATCACTTAGAATTTCATCTTCTTTGATGTTAAACTCATCATAACAAGCAACCCCTTGCGGATTCACATAATACAGATATCTTCCAGTTACTTTAACTTTTGGGTGATGTGGTATGGATGAATTATGTGTTTTACTAATGGTATATTTACCCTATACAACATAGAGCTTCAAATATTGCAGTCCAACGATTAGCTTTTTCCCAGCCTCAAAGATCTTCCTTACCAACCAGCTAGCCTGTTTAAGGGTCTCCATGTTCTCCAACTCCTTCTTCTTTATATAGTGATTGTGTATCCATATAACCCGAAGTCTGTATTTCTTTTGTGCAATTGCCCATAACAGTTTGCTTACTGTTGTTTTATTCCACATGGAGCAGTTGATAATATTTAGTCCTCCTGTTATTTTTTCTTACAAATTGTGTCCCATGCAATAGTAGTTTTCTTCCCTTCAGTGCTTCCATGCCACAGAAAGTTCCTACATATCCCAGTCACCATATCATGCACTTTTTTGGAATCAGAAAAACTCGTGCCCGATATGTTTGCATTTCGAACAATACACTATTGATTAGTTGAACTCTCCCTACATATGATAAAAATCTGGTAGTCCAACATCTAACCCTTCCAGCAATTCTATCTACCAGTGGCATACATTAACTAATAATGAGCTTCTTTGAGGATAGTGGGACACCTAAGTATTTGAATGGAAATTCTCTAGTGGTGAACTGCAGCTTCCCCAAGATTTCTTGCTTCTATCGATTAGAGATGCCTGCCAAATACAGAGCACTCTTCTCCATGTTAGCTTGCAAACTTGATACAGTCGAGAATTTTTCAAACTATTTCATTACAAGTTCAATAGATACCCTATTAGCTCTACAACACATCAATAGGTCGTCAATAAAGCATATATGTATCACTCCCAGTTTAGCACACTCAGGATGCTAATTAAAATCTGGATTTGATTTCAATTGCTTCAAAGATCTATTCAAGTACTCCATCACCAAAACAAATAGATACGGACAGTGGGACACTTTGTCTTAATCCTTTTCTCGGCTGAAACTTTGGTGTTAACCCTCAATTTATCGGTAGGGAATAAGAGACTGTGCTTACACACTCCATGATGAGTTTGTCCATTTTATATGGGACACCAAGTTCCAGCATAAGGTTCTTCAAGAAGTTCCAGTTAACTGAGTCGTAAGCATTTTTTATGTCCACCTTAATTGTTTATCTTGGTGAAACTACTTTCTGAGTGTATCCTTTGGTCACTTCATGTGATAGTATTACATTATCCAAAATGTTTTTACCTTCTATGAATGATGAATGTGAAGGACCCACTAGGAAATCTACAACCATCTTCAACCTAGCAGTAAGAAGCTTAGAAATGATTTTGTACATTGTAGAGCAGCATGAAATAGGTCTAAACTCTTTGACATAGTTTGGATTTTCCACCTTAGGTATGCGTGTGACATTGGTACAGTTGATCTCTCTTGATAGCTTCCTTGTTTAAAAGAACTTCATTACCGCTTGTATGACATTCTCTCCAATTACTTTCCAATTTTCTTTGAAAAATTCACCTAGATATCCATCTATTCCCAGAGCTTTATCACTTGGTTCTTGACCACCCTTATAATCTCCTCTTTTGTTACAGGTACTAGAATTTGTTGCTGCTGTGCCAATGATATGCAAAGGCCATCCCTGACTATGTTAATATCAATTCCAGACATCACTAGGTCAACCTCTCCGAATAACTTCTTGAAGAAATGTGCAAATTCATGCCGAATCTGTTTGGGATTAGTCAATCTATCATTTTATTATATTCAAATAGAGGTGACTCTATTTCTTGCCTGTATAGCCTTCAATTGAGCATGTCAATATTTAGTATTAGAGTCCCCATGCTTAATCCAGATAGCCCTTCACTTCTGTCTTAAAACCTTTTCATGTACATCATCCCATTTCTCAATTTGTAACAGAATCTTCTTCTCTTGTTTTATTAGTTGTGGATACAAATAATCATTATTCAGTTGTATAACCTTTAGGTCCTTCTTCATTTATTTAAGTTTCACCTTCACTGGTGAAAATTTCTATGTATTCCCCTAGTATGCACCTCTAGTAGTTTCTTATGTGGCTACACACACACACACACACACACACATATATATATATATATGTAGTAGGACATTCAGTTTTCGTGTACTTCAGTATTTAATAGGATATATGTGTGGTCAATGCATCCGGGCACTAGATATATTGCTTTAATGCCTGCATATGTCCAAAATCATTCTGCATTCCCAAACACCCAGTCTATGTGACTGTATATCTTATCTTCATCCCCTCTCTTATTACTCCATGAAAACTGCATCCCTTTCTTGTTTATCAGACCTATTCCAATATCAGTTATGCATTGCTTGAAATCAACCACTTCATTTTGGTGAACTGGTACCCTATTTATTATGTCCTCTAATGACAAGACACTATTAAAATCCCCTATGATCAGCAAAGGACCTTTAATTAGTGCATTTGTATCCCTAAGTTGATCCCAAAGAGGATTTTTATCAGCTATAGTATGTAACCCACACACAGTAGTTAAATAACTCTATAATTCAGAGTTTATATCCTGTATATGGCAGTGTATGAATTGTGATGATAGCTGCAACACAACTAGATTTACTACTAATCCTTTCCAGCACATCCAAATTCTACCATAGGAGCCTCAGAATAGTTATTAAGAAATTTTCAATCTTTGCATATCTTCTTCTGTATACTTCTTGCTCTCATTTTTTTAACTCTAGTCTCCAAACATCCTACCAAATTAATTTTATTAGTTACTATGAAGTCTTTAAACTCCCTCTATTTAAAGGAATTATTTAGTCCTCTAATATTTCATGTGCTGAAAATCATATTAGTGGAATGGTTGTTGGAGCAGGCCATCTGGTAAGACCCTGTACCTGGTTATGCTCATTGCCTCCATCCCTATCGCGAGGCTCACTTTCCTGAATCCTCAGTATTGCATATTTATTTCTTCTTGTCAGCTCCTCATAGTCTATTGTTGATTGTTCTTTTGTACCTGATTACCATGGTAAACCATAGCCTGTTTGCCTCAACCTCTAATATGTGTTTGAATCTCCTGTGTCTCATATTGTGAATTCTTCTTCTCGTTTGTTTCCTTATCAGCAATAGTTGATTCATTTTCTTCATTTGCATCAGCCTTAGTCTTCCTCATCCATTTCTACTTTCTATCCTTATTCTTTTGCATTTGTCTCTCTTTCTGATTTTTCAGTTTACATTTTCCATTAGAATGACCAAATTGGTTGCACTCTTGACATAGTTTTAGCTTCCATTCATATTCCACAATTTGCATCCTTATCTTACCATCGGAATGCTCTATATACAGTTCATCTGGTAATGGATGTGTTATATCCATTTCTATCAATACACGAGCATAGGAAATTTTCTCATATTGTGCCGTTAGTTTGTCAATGCATATAGGTTTTTCCAAACAACTCGCAATTCTTCTTAGATTTTCCTCTGCCTAGCATTGTATAGGTAGGTCTGGGAATGTGACCCACAATGAAATCACATGCATAGGCTCTTTATCAAATTCGAATTTTGGCTCCCAATTCTTTAGCACCATTGGTCTATTGTTGAAAGTATATGATCCTTTTGCCATAATTTGCATTTTGTCCTCAACTGACTCAAATCTAAATATGAAATAACCATCATCATGTAACAATACTGCAGGAGTAGTAACTGAATTCCACACACCATAATCAAACTTCAACATCTCCTTAAATGCTGGATTTCCTCCCATGGCGTACCCAATGAGTGATGGTTCCCATTCATGGCATTGCAACTCTATTTCTTTCTAGTTCAGCTTCACAATTTTAACTCAATCCCTAACCTTTGGCGGATAGAAATTGAGCTGTATCCCTTGCTGCACTGTTCTATTGCCTGTGACCTCATTTGCCATAATTCTCTTCTCTTCTCCAGATTCAGTGGAATAGATCAATTTCCTTGCTGTCGTAGCCATATTGTTCTCCGATACTTTTTTAGTTTTAGTTTCCTCAGGTGGTGGGACTTGCATGATTGTCGGTGCACTCCCCATCTCTGGCATCTATTGTAGCAATTGTACTGGATCTAGCTGTTGTATAATTCCTGATTTAGATGTAACCATTCGATTAGAATTTTCCTCACTATTGTCCTTCGTCTGCACTTGCTGTGAATTAGATATGCGATTAGTTTTTCGGTGAGTCATAGTTGTTGGCGCACATTAGCTATCCTTGCTAAACATGCGCCGAGAAAAAATCTACTTTGATATTTTTATGAACTATCCCAACCCACAATTAAACCACTTAAAAGTCAACTAATAACAAAGATTCGACTTTTCGAAACCCTATGTTGGTGTGTATCATTATCCACATTTTTGCTTTATCGCTATTAAAAAAAGTTTGCACACCTCTTTCGGTACTGTTAAAGAGATCTTACACAAAATAGTCGGTTGAATTTATTACTATTTATTTTTTTAGTCGATATACATAAACTATATATATATATATATATATTAATTAAATATATCCATTGATTATTTTTAATTTAATAATTAATAATTGTGTACACGGCTATTTAGGTTATTTCTTTGTTATTCAAAGGTGGTCAGTCCCAGTGAACCGGAACTTCGATTTGGGCCTTGGTTGTCAGCTTAGATCGGTTTTACGAAATGTTGTTTATGTGTCCCAATCAATTGAGGGTAAACTGGTAATTAAACGAAAATCGAAATTAAAAGAAAAGTCAAAATTTCCGAATTCCCTCCCAAAACAAACCGCCAAATTTACTTTGGATCCTTTTCAAGACAGCTAAAAAAAGAACTGGGCAATAAATCAAACAGTTAAGCTGCATTTCAGATCTACAGGGGAAAAAGAAGGTACACTCCTCTGCGAAAGGCAGATCTACAATTTTAAGTCGTTTTCTGTAGAATATTACTGTATTTACTTCTAGTTTATGCCTACATATACGGATTTAGTGTGTATGTTTGTGTAATTGTTCAACACTATAGAGTTTAACCAGAATGTTTAGAAACAGCAAAGAAGTCACTGATATAATAGTTTCTTTTTGTTCCGTTGTAAGATTTGAAAGCCAAAGCAAAATACTAACTTTTCCTCTTTTTTTTTTGTTTTTCTTCGTTCTGAGCAGTGTAGTTTTGAAGCTAAGGAACAATGGCAGGAAAAGGAGGGAAAGGGCTAGTAGCGGGGAAGACAACAGCTGCAGCGGCTGCTAACAAAGACAAAGACAAGAAAAAGCAGCCAATCTCTCGTTCATCTCGTGCTGGCCTCCAGGTAAATACATAGTTTTACTTAATTAAGAGCAGATCTTGTCTGATTTTTATAGGATTTGAAATTACTGTCACAGGTGTTTGTATTTTGATGTTAATGAACAATTCCTAAGGTAAAAAAAAAACAAAAAAGAAATCCTGTGAAGTCTTGCATGTTCCATGGAGGTTTTTTAAAATCGCTTTTCAAATTCAGAGTTTAGCTGTCTATTCTATTCCATTGTGTATGTGTTATTTATAGTCCCTAAAGTACTGGTAGATCCAAATTATAAACTTGACTTGTTTAACCTTAGGTTCTTGTGCTAGAACTCATCGCACTTCTAAAATAATGGCTTCAGAATTTTTTATATATATAATGCTCCATGTCAAAAGCATTGGGTTTGGTTGAACCTTGACTTGTTTAACCTTAAAGTTTTTAGCATTGAACTCATCGTACTTCTAAAACAATGGGTTCAAATGTTGATATTTAATGAGATTTTAATTGTTTTTCACATATATATTTATGTTCCATGTCAAAGGTATTGGGTTTGGTTGAACCTGCATCAAATAAACTCTATGCCACTGTCCTCAAGTCAGGAAGTTCCCTGTTTAAGACACAATATGGTATCTAGAAATTTCATGCTTTCGGAATGCAGTTGTTTTCTTATCTTTTTTTATGATGGCCGTTAAACCTTGAAAGCATGTGGAAGATATTGGATTCTAGTGGTGCCTTTTAGCAGCTTTTGATCTTTTCAAATATAATATTTTTTTCATTCAGTAAGCATATGAAGGGTTGAGTATACCTCTCTAAATTGTTTTGACGGAGTATCTGAAGATTAGCTTGTTAAAATCATAAACTTGGTATCAAATTCTATAATTGCAACAAAAGCACTTACCATTAAAACGATGTATCATTCTAAATGCTATGGTATAGGATGTGTCTGTTACTGACGTGTGACATTCTGAAAGTGCACACATGAAAACCTAACTGGGATACTATCTGTAGAAGGGTGACATCATTTTTTGATAATTTGGTTCTAAATAGTTCAGAACATTAAAATCCTTTTGGCAAAATAAATCCGATATGTTGACAATAAAATGCCAGTTTCTTGTAACATCTCATGCAGGCTTACAGGTAATACACAATTTTACCTTAATTAAGAGCAGATATTGCTTAATTTCTATAGGATTTGAAACAACTGCTGATGTGTTCTTTTTATCCACCCAAAATCTGAATATACAACAATTACGTGGTGCCCAGGAGATTGAAGAATTGCATTTCAGTTTCATACTGTAACTGCTTGTTCTGTTCTATTATGTACATTTTTTTTTCTTGGTTGGCAAAAGTTTGGAAGCTCTCTGTTCAGAACCAGCTATGGTATCAAGAAATTTCATGCTTTTGGAATGCAGTTGTTATCCTAGCTTTCCTTTGGTGGAAGTTCACTTTTAAATAATGCGGGATGCAAGTTTATTAATATGTTGGATTTTATGTTTGATTTTTACAAGTCTAATCCTTTATTTTCTTCCAATAAGCATATGGAGGTGATAAGTTAAACAGGTCTAAATTGAATATCCAAAGATTAGCATATTAAAATCATGAACGCTGCATCAACATTCTATATTGCAACAAAAGGACTTACCATAAAAGTTCTATCATTCTAAATACTGCGGGATAGAATGATGTGATACTGAAAGTGCACACAAAAAACTAATGGGATGCTATCTTACTCTTTTGGAATCTTGAGGTCTCGGGTGTGTTGAATATGTAGAGGTGTGGCATCAATTCTGATCTATATAGTTCTGAACATTAAGACCCTGTATAGAGGGAGCTTTGTGCACTAGGCTATCTTTATAGTTATGAACATTCAGATATTTTTGGCACAATAGAAGAAACTTGATATGATTCTTGGTTTTCTTTTCCTCAGCACCATCCTATGATACTGATCTCGATTGTTTTGACATGTTTGGGAAATTTTAGTTTCCAGTGGGAAGAATTCATCGTCAGCTCAAGACCAGAACCTCAGCCCATGGAAGAGTTGGTGCTACAGCAGCTGTTTACTCGGCTGCAATTCTGGAATACTTGACTGCAGAGGTTCTTGAATTAGCTGGCAATGCAAGCAAGGATCTTAAAGTGAAGAGAATCACCCCCAGACACTTGCAACTGGCTATTCGTGGAGACGAGGAACTTGACACCCTTATCAAAGGGACCATTGCTGGTGGTGGTGTCATCCCTCACATTCACAAATCCCTCATAAACAAAACCACCAAGGAGTGAAATTCTCCTGCTTTAGCTTTTATGTCTTAACTAATGACATTGCATGTTTGTTATTGTTCCTGTTGTAGTTGGGTTGATATTGTACTTGTTGTTCATGTTTGATTGCAAGAACTTATCTAATGTTATGGACATATTAGTTTGATACTCTTATTTTGTACGTCTTAGTTGGTAAGTGGCTTGTTGATGCATGCATATTACTGTTTATTGTGGTACTTCATCAGCCTTCTCTGCATTGTCTGCCAAAATGCCTGTGTGCATTGGACCGGTAAATCTGTTTTCATTAGTTTCTTGCTAAATAAAGGAGGAATCAAAGATCAATGCTACTTGTGGTTATCTAAACTGTTATCAAGTAAATATCTTTGATTGAATTTGTCAAGGAAGGGATCATCAATAAGAAAGACGGTATTTATGCCATGAACTTGTCACCTGAGAGGAAGAAGCAGTTGGCAGGAATGCAAAATTAAGTTGAAGGTTTCATACTTATACACAGATTTTAGTCCAAATAGTAATCTGCAAACTTGATTTTCACACTTGAATTTCTTATGCACATCATGGATTAATGCACTAAACTTTCTATTATTTTTAGTTTCTTTCTTCAACATCAAGCTCATTATCAACTCAGTGATCTTGTCTTCTCAATTTACAAATCTCTGCCATCCACCTTGCATCCCAAATCCTCTAAACGAACTTGTATTTGTATGAGAAACATCTGTGATCATGTGTTTTTTTTGTCTATCGTTAAACAGAATGTTTTCTTATACTCGAATATTCAATCATAAGTTCTATGTAATATAGCAGCATCTATATTAAATTTCAATGAGGTGTGCACCATCCGAAGTAGATGTCTAACTGTCTCAAGTTCCCAAGATAAAACAATATTATCTACACAGTTAACATTGTTGAAGGAGTCTTGCAGAAAAAGGCAATATGTAGGCCACAATTTGAATGATTCAGTTGCCTTTTTATTTCTCTTACTACATTAACCTAATATTTTGAATAGACTCATCAATAGAAAGCAAAGTGAAATAAATCATACAGACAAAGTAGCGTGGGATTCACAGAAACAAAAAAGCAACTGTATAAGCAGAAAAGCAAAATGCAGAAGATGAAGCTAAAAATTGTGAATAAAGATAAGAAAGGATCTCAAAAGCATCAGTCTAGTCTACACAGGCGAATTTTTGTCACTAATAACCAGAACAAATATAGTCAGGCTTTTAAGTTCTAAGTCTACGATTTCCCTTTATGTGTTAGGCACGTGACACATAAAGTAGTTCATTTTTCAAGAAATTTGTCTTAGTCATGACTCATATCCATTATTTTTTCTCGTATACCATTTGAGAGTGCTAAAAATATCACAAACCTTGGCCTCCATGGAAGAAGGGTGCATTATTCGAGGTAAAGAATCAAGGATGTGTCAACACTTCCCCGGAGCTGCGAAACTAACAAGTCTATTAGAAAGTCGAAATTCTTAACAATTACACAAATTTTCAAGTGAATGAAATCCGTTGAGTGGTCAAAGAAGATGGAATTACAAGTGTTTATGAATTGGATGAGTTTCAAGCTGGAAAAATGGTTGGAAAAGCAGATGGAAGAAGGTGCATTTGAGTTAAAGAATCAAGTATGCATCTACACTCTTTCCCAGCCGTGTTCATGCAGAACTATCGCTAGTCTATTAGAAAGCCGAATTAATAATTTTTACACACTTTAACGGAATAGATAGAGTAAGCTTAACGGAGATGAGATTGAACGTGTTGATGAAGTGAATGAGATTCAATCTGAGAAAGCAGTTGAAAACAGAGAGAAGATAGAAGATGCAAGAAGAGCACCTTGGACACAAAGAATCAACAACATATCCAGTGTAATCCCACAAATGAGGTCCGAGGAGGGTAGTGTGTACGCAGACCTTACACCTATTTCATGACACCTACTTCATGAAGGTAAGGTAAAGGAATTGTATCCTATAAACCTTCGGTTCCAAGATTAGACACAAAGAATCAAGAATAGATAATTTCATGACACCATCAACAGGTGAGGCTACCACATGATCTGATCTTTCCTTGATAGATGAAACAAAAGGGAAGTTTAGATCATGCTGGCAGCTTCAACTGCTAATGGTTCACGATACACGACCGATCTTCTGAAAACCAGTCGATCATGTAAGCAGTGGCAAAAGTTCTCTATTATCTTCTCTGAACTAGTAACACATAGGGCAGGATTTAGAAGGCGTGGGTTGGAAGAACCAAGGAGATCTATTTATACAAGTCTAAGTACTTTGTTATCTCTTAAAGTTATTACTCTCTACATTTATTTTTACTTGGCATGTATACTAAAAATAGATTTTTATATTTACTTGAGAATGCCAATTTTTTTTCCATGTTATACCTACAGTATTTATTATTCATTTCAAATCATTTTCTCAAATCCAATAAAATAAATCAATTAATATGGATTTTATGATAAATTATGCACTTAATTTATTATTTTTTAAGGAGCGTCAAAAGTTATAACGTGTGAGTAGAACTTGTTAAAACTGGCTAAAAAGCTTGTGACATAAGGCAAAGAGCTTTTCGAGATTTTTTTCGAAATATACTAAAGATTTAAAAGCCTTTACTTTCTTATGACTATGTAGTCTAGCTCTCCAATTAATGACATTAGCGGATTCAAAGACATTTTAGAATTGTAAGATACAAAAACGAGAGCTCAAAACATGGAGGGTTATTAATTTATTATTTTTTTGGGGGAGGGGTACGTCTTCTTTCTTCTTTTTAAACACCGGAAAAAAATATTAATATAATAATCGAATTTTTTTATTAGTAATACTCCATATTTGTTTTCATCCATAAATCGATCTAAGAATGCTAATTCTTACTATTAATATACTATGATATGAATATCTTAGTTTTGGCAAACAAATCACAATTACTTGTACTTGGGAGCTCGATAAAATAACCGAAATACGAACATCTTCCATCATGACATATGTAGGCAATTATTATTGTATCGGCCCAAAATCTCTTTCTATGGACGGAATAGGGGAGGATATACGTTACACTACGATTTTGAATCAGAAAAGAGATTTCAAGAATCAATTCACTCTATCGATAATAGAGTCGGGTCGGATGTATCATAAGGAATTTGTCGTTTTTATTGATTCATGCAGATTGGATCATAAGTCTTTCTCTTCTCGTATAGTCTTGGCTCTAGTGAAGGGAAAGAACCTCTCCCTACCCTACTGCGGAAAAAAAAGCAATTTCTTTCCTCCTGTATTACAAAACAAATAAGCTTATCTAAGCACGAATAGCAACAATACGGAATGGAATGGATAAGCTATAGTGTATATCAAATTCAGAACTTAAACTTGTTCAAAATAAATACGATCTTATTATGTGAATAGGTTTAAATTCATATGTACATGTATATTAACATAGTTCGAACTAAAAATAATAATTGATCGGAACTGATTCTTAATACAATGTGCACTTCATCTGATAGCTGATTATATCGAAGTAAAAGATATAATATAAGTATGATATGAATAATGCCTCTTAGAAATTCCCTTTTTCTTTTTCATTTCCTTACAAGTGTCAATCTTCAGTCGCTCAATGAGATTGATGTCACGATTCAAGCCGATGACACGTATCGTTCGCTTTGGGTTTAGATCTGTGAATTTATCGTTCGGGTTAACCCACATTGAACCGCATACACAGAATCTTTATTTTTCTCTCTATTTCAATGTGTGATACGGCTAAGTTAGACACGTGCACCTCATTTTCAGAAGCTTGACCCATACTCATTAGCTCGTCCTCCGTAATGGACATCACAATTTAGGGGTGTACCTTTATTTCCCTTTAGAACAAGAAATCAGTTATTGCCTCTTCTGCATATATTTCTTGTCAGTTACTAATAAAAACAGAAATTTCTAAAGACAGATCCATTGTTTATTACTATTTCAATACATATAGAGTTTGAAATCTGATCTGTAAAGGTGAGTATGTCTGATACGTGAATTTCTTTTCTTTTTTTCCATATCAAAAGGGAAAAAGTAAAGTAAAGAAAAGGGCATGAATGGTCATTATAGTGATGAAAAGTTTTAGTGATTTTTGACGTTAAGTTGTTTTCAGATTGTTTTGATTCCTTTGGTTGGCTTGAGAAGATAGCAACCATTTGATGAATGCAGAGTCACCCCTCTTTTGTCAAAGTGTTATAAAGTAGAAAAGTTCGGTATTCTTCGAAAAGGTTCCCACCTTATTGGCTTGATCCGACACTAAATGTGAGGGCGGGTCAAGCAGAACTGACATGTTTTTAATCTGCATACATGTTTGGATGCATATGTCATCTTACACGAATTCCATATCAGAATGAAAGAGGAAAGGGATAAACTATATAAGGATTAATACAAGTTCAAATGGTATGCGCCTTTTGGGGCTCGAGGTGATGTAGCCCAAAAAAACAAGGGATTTTTTTCTATCTATACCATATACCAAATCTTATTACCAAAAATGTTCATAATATGGTATTTATCCGCCTAGTCCATAGTTTGACTACAAAATCTTTACCAAACCAAAAATAGGTGAATTCTACCCTAAAAACGCGTCAAAATAGAAGGAATCAGATTTAATGGTGATTCTATCACCATTAATTTCGAAATTTAAAACGGAAGCAAATCCATTGGAGCGTAATTCTCTCATTCTGTACCGGAAATAGATCTCTCATCTGTAACTCAGCTACACTTCGAAAAAGATGCACTGTACAGAATCTCCAGCAATCAAATTGTAGAAATTCAAATTGTTGAACACTGAATCTGGCTACAAAATCTCCAGCAATCAAATTGTAGAAATTCAAAATTGTTGAATACAGTTCTTCGTCGACATCGGTACAAAAATTGTCGAATCTATATCTGTTCTCCGTCTGTTTTTTTATCAACTACACGAAATTATGTCAAAAATCCCAATAATGCTGAAATCAAATGGTAATTGGGATAACTATGGTAGATTTAGAGATTTTGAAGTTGATGCCATTTTGGTAGATGATTATGCAAGCTACAGAATTCTCATTTCTACAATTGCTGAACAATTATCGATTGATACATCGGATAAAATTGTAGAAATAAAATACATTGTGAACGAGAATTGTCCTCAATTGGAGATTAGAAATGATATGGGGGTTCGTGTATATATGGAAACGAAAAAGAAAAATAAACACTTAGGTTCGTATCCCTTATGTATTAGCGTAAGAGATTTCAATATGGAATTGGCAATCACCAATGAAAGCATCAGTACATGTATGTTTGATTCGAGATTGCTGAGAGCTATTATGTTACCTAATTATCTACAATATAACGACATTTGCCTACATTTAAACTACAGTTATCATATAGTACTGGAAAGGATAAAGCAATGTTGCTTTCAAATTTACCTACATAGTTACTACATTTGTGAATTTATTCTCTGCAGGTTCTTCAGGATCCCTAAGGTTACTAGAAATTCTATCCTCACCAGCTATAGAGGAATATCAAAGTGAAATAATAACTGAATGTATGCAAACATGTATTGAAGAAAGACAAGTGTATCAGGACAAGAAAACACTAGCTGCTGCAATGAAGAATTATTCAGTGATGCACAAGTTCCAGTTCTGAGTAAAAAGATCAAGTCATAGAAGGTATGTAGTTATTGATGGATCATAGATCTGCAAAATCAGTGTATTATTGAAGATAGGTTTGTTTTATGGAATTGTAGTTAAATTGCAGTTCGTTTGTAGTTAATTGTAGTGTTTCATAAATATGTGTATATCATATATTTTTTTGTAGCTACTGGCTGATATGTGTAGCTGAAAGATGCAAATGGCGTTTCAAGGCAACGTCAATTAATGATTCGGCAATGTTCAAGATAAGAAGTTTCAGCCGACAATACATATGCTGCCCAATGGACGAAACATTCATACAACGCAAACATACTGCAGCAATAGTTGGTAGCATGGTCGTTCCAAATTATTGTGATCCTAAGACTGTTTACACACCAAAGGACATACAAACTGACATATTATCCGAACATGGACTGAACCAAGCTACATGCAAGCATGGAGAGTAAAGGAAAAAGTATTACAGTTTTTGAGAGGGAATCCGTGTGACTCCTACAACAGATTACTAAAATATTTTTATATTCTTGAGAACAATTATCCCGGTTCTGTTGTTAAATTGAAGAAGGCAGCAGATGATTGCTTCTTATAAGCATTTGTTTCTCTTTGTACATCAATAAATAGTTGGCAACATTATAGGCCAGTTGTAGTGGTTGATGGAACATTCTTAAAGTCAACATACAGGGGGATTATGCTGACAACAAACACCATGGATGTAGCAGGTAAATAATACAACATTTTTGTAGTTATTTTGTAGACAGTCTATAAAATATAGTTAAATTGTAGTTGTACTGTAGTTAGTTTGTAGTTAGATAAATGAATGTAGTTAAATTTTCTACATTCTCAACATATATTTGTAGTTATTATTTAATCTTATTTTATGTCTAAAAAATATAGGTACTATTTTGCCCTTGGCATATGCTGTGGTTGATTCTGAAAACGACGCGTCTTGGAAGTGGTTCTTTGAACAATTCAAGGAGGCATATGGTGAAAGACCTTCAATGTGTGTTGTCTCAGATAGGCATGAGAGTATATCGAAGGCAACATCAGTTGTCTATCCGGGCATGGCACACTACTTTTACATGTGGCATATATGGACAAATATAAGGTCAAAATTCAAGAAGGCACATCTACAATTATATGAATTGTACTTTGCTACAGCACGGTTATACACCATGGATGAATTCAATGAAAGGATGATGAAGATTGAAGAGGTAGACCCGCGTGTATCTTCTTACCTACATGATATTGGCTATCATAGATGGTCAAGAGTACATGCAACGGTGAATAGAACTTTTGCTATGACGTCAAACATTGTTGAGTCGTTGAATGCTGTAACAAAAGAGGCAAGAGAGCTGCCAATATTTGAATAGAGTATATGAGGACTCTTCTAGAACGTTGGACAAAAGAAAAGTTATTGAAGGCAAATGGCACTTTCACATTCCTTGGTAACAAATTCAACAAAGAATTGGAAGATAACAATACATTATCTCAGAAACTAAAGGTAAGATATTCTTGTTTGGTGAAAATGGTAGTAGATGCAGTATTTCCAGTTTGTAGTTGAAAGGTAGTCAAATTGTGGATAAATAATAGTTATTGTTGAAGATGTAGTTTATTTGTAGCTGATTTGTAGGTAATTATTGATAATCTAGTTAACTGATTGATGTATTGTTATTTCTGTTTGGTCTTCAATTGTAGGCGAGGGCTTGAACATATCATATACAAACTATGTTAGATGGTGTGAAACGGTACATTGTGCGTCTAGAAAATAAGAAATGTAGCTGTGGATAATTCCAACTTGATGAACTTCCATATGCGCATGCTTTGGCAGCATTAAGGCATAAGAATGAAAGGCCTGACAACTATTGCTTTCCATATTTCACCAGGAAGAGCCTTCTTCTTACCTATGAAATGCCAGTAAATCCTCTTCCTGATGAAGTCAAGTGGGATGTTCCACAACATAATTTGGATGAGGTCGTAAAGCCACCGGCGGGAGATAAAATGCAGCCAGGTAGACCTCACAAGGAAATATATAAAATATTTGATGAAATAAAGTCAAAGAAGTACAAGGTGTCATGTGGCAATTGTGGAGGTGAAGGGCATAACAAAAGAACTTGCAAGAATGCGCCGAAAAAGAAATGAATATCATATAGCTAGTATAGTTATTCAATATAAATGTTACCGAGCTCAAATTATCAGAATTTATTGTGTAACTGTTTTACCTTTTAAAGATAATTAAGAAGTATAGATATAAATTTGTGTATCTGCACTATTTACATTTTTATGTATGCTGTCAAGCGTCAATGGTTGTATTTTTTATTGAATAGTTAAACTTTGGTATATACTATATACAAAACATCTGATATTAATAAAGAAAACACTGAATGTAAACTGTTTCCAGATTGTAGTTAAAGTGTAGTTCAAGTGTTGTATAAATGTAGTCCTATCAATCACTTATTGGGACTTTGTAGTTAATGTGTAGTTCAATGTGGTTTAATTATAGATAAATTATTTTTTTATGAAAATCATTGTTGATAAAAGATGGCTAAATTATTTATATGAGACCTATATTTATTTAATCTTTATGTTGTGTAATAAATGACAGTTATATAAAGATATTAAATAGCACCTGAGGGTATTATATAACAAGAACTTGAAGATTAAAGTGAAATTATAAGAAAAATCTGTTACTGCAAAAATGCAATCAGAGAACTCGAGTATAATATAATCAAGAAAAAGTGTTATAGAAAACCAAAATGACTTAATTCCTACATTGTTTTCCAATTCACCTACCAATTTACACAGACCCAACTAGGAACAAAATAGTCTACTTCTTCTTTCGTTGAACTTTAGTTCTCTCATTCTTTGCCGGTGCACCCTTCCTCCTTGCAAGTCTTCCAGTAACCTCGCTCTCACTGATTGAGCCATCTTCTAGCTTCTTTGTAGGTAGTCCCGCAGTAAAGCTCCATAGCATCTATGATGTTGGTCAATATCAGTAAGATCTTCATTTAGTATAGACAAATCACCAGTGCTAACATACTCCGCAAAGGCAGCCACAAATACATCACAATCCATGCATAAGATGAGAAATTTTCATTATATAACAAACGATTAAAAAAATAATTAAACATATAGAAAGGGAGATTAGTTTTTTTACAGTGAGCCTTCCTTTTGTTGTGGAATCTCAGCAACCATCCATTGTATGTCGAGAGGGTTCGTAACTGGTTTCTCTATGTATAACTTTGTAGTCTTGAAATCAATGTCTTTGCGTTTACCATAGAAACTAGTGCATGACAAATAAAGAGTAATAATGAGTGAAAATTTGTGAACCAATGTCTGAACTGTTTGGTTACGGTTTGCTCTCACCAGTGAATCATAAACATAAAGTTGTCGGTCCTTTATGTCAAAAACTAGCAACAACCAATGGAAGTTCTCCACAAGGTTAACATGCATGAGCACATAGTCAACAAGAACCCAGGCAACATTAGCAAGCATTCTGTATCCTAGAATATATTCAGCAATATCATCCTCGGCTTTAACAACCGAATTCCTTTGATACGGTGGAGAATTAGTGAACTTGTCATAGATTCTTTCAATCTTTGTCTTGAACAAGCAATGAGTTGTTGTAAACCTAGTCTGGATGTTGGGGCCATATTTTCCTTTTTTTCTCAGATAATACATAATAGCATCAATGTGCTGCCAAAGTAAAAGTGTAATATACAACAAGTTACTTGGTAACCAATCATATCTTCAAAACAGATACATATTAACTACAATTAGAATTTATGAAAAAATCTACACCATAACTATATATATATAACAGTTAGCCCAAGTGCATGACCAAATGTAATTTAATGATATATAGCATGAACCATAGTGAACAAGTACTATATCTACAATTGACCCATCATATCTACTAAAAAACTACACATTAACTACATTTTCAAACTAATTGCATAAGGTCCAAAAAGAAAATTTTTACAGATGAAGACTAAATATAGTAACATATATATGATGTCTACAATATAACTAAGTTACACATCATAGATAAAACAAAACTACAATTGCACCACACAGTTGAAGACAAAAAAGATATTGTCAATTATTTTAGACACTATATGCTTACTGTGCTATTGATTACTTGTCCGGGGTAAGCAAGGCCATAGAACCGGTCCTTATTATCAATTTTCTCACAACCCAAATCCAACCAAGGATTGATTTGGTTATCCTTCTTTGAAAATAAATCTTTCCTCCCGTAATAACAAAAGAATAAATTAAATACAAAAAGAATTACAACTTTAAAGTCTAAAAAAAGTGAACAGACAGTGTAAATTTAAGCAACCATACCTCCTAGATACTTTGTCAGTGCGATGGTATAATCAGGTTGTGAACCTATCTATCAATTCAGGATCTACATCTTCACCTATGACACTTGTGAAAGGGGTGCTTTAGGTAAAAATATTTGGGCCCAACAGATGTGCTGCCTTCAGTACTATACAGGGGTGTGAATGGTGATCGTGCATGTTTTCCCGGTATCCTTATTCTTCCTAGATGAATGGGGGTTGATTCATCTTGTATGAGCTCGCCATACATGACCAAATGTGATAAGTTTTCTGGAAGCTCAAAATCATCCAATGTCACACCTTTGTTTTCAATGCCTTCAGGCAAAACTTCAGTCTCCTCTTTTTTACCAATGTCTTCATGGACAACTTCAGTCACTGTTACACCGTGAATTGGAGACTGTGGAATGTTATCTTCAACATCTTCTACATATAAAATGACATACTTAACAACATTCTACCATTGTATAATCAACTATTTTCTATTAAAAAGTACAATATGAAACAATACCTTCTTTTTCTACCTCAGATACTTCTTGGATTGCTGGTTCATCATCAACCATTGCTGGCATACCCCCTGGAGTAAGTACACCTTCTGTAGATAAATGTAGATCTATATAGTTATGAACAATATATGGAACTGCTGATTAAATTTACAGATTACATTACCTGCTTGTTGTTCCACAGTTATTTTATCAATTACTGGTTCTTCCGCAACATTTCCTTGTACATTTTTTGTTGAATCTACAGGTTGAATGAAAAATTCAACAGTAGAATTGTAGTCATATGTAGAAAAATGTAGTTTAGGAGTAAATTATTGAAATATTGCACAAAACATAATTATAATGCAATTATGGTTATATACCTGCTTTAAATGTCTCAGCTGCTTCTTGGAAGTCGGGACACAAGTCAACTTGTGGTTGAACATGTTGTGGAAAAGTGGAAGCTGAAAAACATAGTGAAAAAGTGATTATCAATTATTGAAGTTTGTAGATATATAAGTAGGAATTATGTAGATACCTGTATTACTTGTGCTTGCATGGAGCTGAACACCAACATTGAACTGAAAATGATGGTTTTCCTCTCCTTGAGTTTGGTCATTATATTTTGTTGAACTACCAGCAAACTGTAATTTTGGGGAATAGTTGAGAATGCTATTTTGTCATATGTCTTATATAGTCTTAACATAAAATTATATGTAAATTCTTAACTTTGACTCATTCAAATCAATCCTCCTGTTTACCGCAGTCATAACACTCTTCAAAGATTGATCTATGAACTCTCGTAGGCTTGAGAGTTCATCAAAAACATCCTTCTTAAATCCATCTAACTTTACATCAACCTAAAATTTAAATACTTTTAATTAGTTGGCAAGCATATTCTATTTGTTACACTTAAACTACAAAGAAACTACAAATAGTAGGAATGAATTCAAATTGTAGTAAATTATGTCAAAATATTGTAGTTTCTAATAATACTTGCTCAAGCCTCTTTTCCAACTGGCTGAGCTTGCTACTGAGAGATTCCATGGCCTTTTGAGAATTAGCTTCTTTGGGTTCAACTGTTGGAGAAGTAGCAGTTGGAACATTTGATGGTTGAGCAACTTCTTCATCTTCATATTGAATCTTCTCTAGGAGATTAAGTACCCCAAACGCTTCTACAGATTCAACCATGTTTGTGAACTGTATGATGGAAGTGACAGTTAATTCAAGTGAAAAGAAAAATGTAGATGAAATGTAGTTACAATAACTGTAATTGTAGAATCATACAAAAGTTTAAAAAAAATACCTTGAGCCACTCAGGCTTGGTCATCTTGTCTTCAATTGCAGTTAACCAAATCTGTCCCTTTGTAGCTGACCATCTTAAAATCCGAGGAATCGATTCAGAATACCAGCTCGATGCTGACGGACGAGAAACACTCATATAGCCACACTTGCAAGGCTAATGAGCATCGCCGTATAAAGAATGTACGTTGAGATTAAGACGATGACAGACAAATTCAATAACCTGCTTGAAGGATTTTGTACCCCATGGGTATGACTCAAAATTACCAGACTCGATTAGAAAGAACATAAACTTGTCTATGAAAGTCACATGGTCCTTATCGGAAGGACAAACAAAAAATTCCAATATATAAAGGACGCACAACTGCACCGCATCCACATCGTTTGCACAAGCTTTGTTAGTCACTACATTTTTCAGATGCCATTTCTCAACCCTTTTTTTATTAGGAAAATATGTATTCATTAAAGGGCTAACACAGTTGGAATTGTAACCATAGTCTGAGAAAGCGTTTACACAATTAAGACCAGTTACCAACTCAAATTCTCTCAATGAAAAAATCAAAATTTCACCCTTTAAAAGAACAGAAAAGTATGCGTCAGTAGACTTTGACAACTCATATTTTATTAGAAGATGAAGGGACTGATTTTGCATGCAGATTGGGGGAAGACCTAATAAGTAACTGAAACATGTTTTTTTGAGAACACGTAGTTGATTTGGAGAGAGTAAAGCCTGAATCTGGCTAAGTATGCTAGGATCACACAAGCTGTGGAATCGAAGCACACCATAATCAATATTTTGTTGAGCAAAGTAAGGGACATTCTGCAAAAAAATAAAAAGAGTTGAACATTAGTATCCACATATAAATACATGACAATAACATAATATAACTAAAATAATAACAGCCTACACACACCTATATCTACGAAAAAATAAAAGAAGTCACATATATAAGTCCAAAAAGTATATTAACTGTGGTTAGAATGAAGTTATATATATATCGGCAATACAGTATATAATGGAACTTATCATATCTACAATTTTACTCATCAGACTACAAATCAACTACAAAATAACTACATTTATAAACTGTCTAAGAGGCATGGCTCCAAATAAACTACAAAATTGAGACAAAGATCTATAAAATTAGGACCAGACCACATTTACCAAAATACACTTGAACAATCAAAGAAGAACAATGTAACAGTTAAATAAAACAGTTACTTAATGTAACCTTCAAAAATGTAGTTTAATTGTATTTAGAATGAAGTTAAATTTAGCAGCTATATAGGTTGCAATACAAAAACCATAACCACAATTTACTCAGCAGTCTACAAATCAAGTACAATCTAACTACATTTGAAGATTGTGTATTAATCAAAGTGCCAAATAAACCTACAAAATTGCGCCAAATAATCTACAAAATTGAGACTATATCATATTTTGCCAAAAAATACTTGAACACCAAAATAGCACTTGAAGAATATTTTTGGCAACCAAAATCAAACTACAAAACATTGATGACAAATAAATATTGTTTACCTTTATTGAAATTTTTTGAGGAACCAATTTTGGTAATTTTTTTGAGGGTTTCTTATTTTTTTTTTTTTTGACGATGAAGGAGACAGCTTGGGTTTTTTCTATTTGGAACTTTGGGTGAATCTTCTACAAAATCATCATCTGCCTCAATTCTTTTCCCTTGCGCTTCAGTTGTTTGTCGATTAGTTTATCTACTCCGCTAGCATCAACATCGTGCAAATGCTTGTTTCGCATTTCAGCTCGGATTTGTCTTGGAGATGAAATACCTATAGTTTTTTCACTTGCATGTGTAGATTGTGGGTTTTTGGGTGGTGATTTAGGTGTTAAAACACCCAAATCAAAAGACGAAATATCTGCTAATATAACTTTTGATGGTTCTTTTTTGGAGTATTGGATTTTTCATGATTTATGAGTTGAATACAAAGTTGGAATGGAGGTTGAAAATGGTGGGGGATTTAACAGAAAATTATGGGAATTGTGGGTAAGAGCTGTACGAGAATGGCGGGGGGGGGGGGGGGGGACTGAAGAAAAATTGTGGGGGGAGGGGGGAGAATTAACTGTAGGTAAATCGTGGGGGAGGAGAGAGAAGCGGGTAATGTAAAAAATTGGAAGATACGGTCCCTAAATTAAAGCCTACAATAAATGAGTCTATAATTAAAGCCTTAATTTGAATTATGGTATATAAATTGAAATTTGGTTTTGCTTAAATGTAATAAATACAAACCTTTAACATGGTAGGTAATAAAGTTTACTATATGGTATACATAGGTAAATATCCCAAAAAATAAATCCACGTGGGCCGAGGCCCAAAACAGACAATACGTGCCATGAGTTTGGATCATAATACTAAAAGAATGATGAAATCAAAATTTTTATTAAGGGAGTCAAAATATAAAGAAGTAAACTCATTATAATTATATATACTTACACTATCCGATATAATTTTTTCAACAAAGGCGCATTGGTTGACACGCCTTAAGTACGTGTGGCTCCGCCACAGTACATACATTGTATAAAATTTTTACGCTTCTTAAATTAAGTTGATATGGGTTCAAAGGTAGTAGTAGTAATTATTTTTTATAGCAAGTTTGCTATGACAGTCTGAAAACAGAGTATAACATGCTATATTTGAATAATTATACTGATAATATATTTTTTTTGTACTGAGTATATATAATTGAAATCCAAAAAAAGTGATTGTCGTCAATTAACAGCCTTTAGTAAAATGCAACAACACAAGTGTCTTATCTTTGTCAATGTAAGATGCTACTTTATTTATTCCTTTATTTATTTATTTATTTATTATGTTCACAGTCTGAATTTGACTTTGGATGAGGTGGAGTAGCTTTATTGGATAACCAAAAAGAGATAGGAGAAGTATTTTTTTTTTAATCATCCAACATTGAAACTCATCTTTCTAATTAATATATAGATTCGTGCTATATTTTTTTGTTTTAATAGCTAATAAAAAATTTAAATAAAAGCTATTGAATTTGACGAATCTGCATCTCATGCCTCCTCCCTTGCCCCTAGGGGCAAAAGGGGCCACAGTGACGTACAGTAACAAGATAAATTTGAAGAGAAAATTCTATTCATTGATTTTATAGCTTCAGTATTTTCATTGCTCTTTTACTATAGGGATTATTAGTTGTCAACCGATTACTACTTCTATAGGTTGAATCAAATTGATGTGCTATTTCACATCAGAAGCTACCGTTTTCGTCCAATCCATCCCAAATTATGTAGGGTTATTTGACTAGTTATGGAGTTTCAGAAAAAAAAAAAAAGACTTCTGAAATTTATTTTAAAATAAACTGTAAAAAGTTATATGATTATAAGTAAACACGGTCAACTATACCTTATAAAAAGGACTAAGCGGTCATTGTAAATATAATTCGATTTACAAATCCGAAGTACTAATCACAACTGTTAGTTTCACAAGAATTCAAGTAATCAACATTCAAAAATATTGAATAATGAGTTGAGTGTTTACTAACTAACAACAAGGTAATTAAAAAACCGGAATTTTATTACTAGCAAGTGTTGTAGACAAGATTGGAAAGGTCTAGGGTTACGATTTTCCTCCTCTTATCGGAATCCTCCTTGTTACATCTCCTACAAATTCTCCTAGATACTCTTTACCGATCTGAGCACTTTAGGTATCGTAATTCTCTTATGAGCAATTACAATAATTTACTAGACGTATTCTTCCGAACTACACTAGCTAGTACTAGTTTACCGCTCACTAAGATCACACCAATGTTTTGTTATTCCTAATCCTACCTTTAAACCCTCCGTATTAATCCCTCATATACGTTAGGATTGATATTGTTCAATAACTACCTAAATATGTACTCTTTTCCAAGTAATACACACTAAATAGGCATAGCGGAATGAGGGCCCTTCAATCAACCACAGTAATCACGTAGTTGAACAAGTAGAGAAAATCCAATGGCAAATTTATATTAAACACAACAAAAATTCATCCTCCAAGAGTTCCACCAAACCCTAGAATAAAGAGTTTAACTACTCATAATTATTTTAACAACTACAATATAAGAATTCATCATCAATAATAATAGAAAAAGGGAAGAAGAAAGATAAAAACTCGTTTCCGAATCTTCCGTCTTGCTCCTTGCTTGTTCTTGCCTTTAAAGATGTTGTGTAACCCTTAAAAAGTCATTCTTTGATGTACTTATATCACTTAGGGTTGCTAAGCGGAGGAATTTTCCAATACAACTTTGGCTGGGAGAAGCTGGAATCCACGTTTGCCTTCGCGCGCCCATGGACGCATATTTAGCTTTTGAAATTATTCCATTTTGCAAACCAATCCACGCCTTTGCTTCGCTTCGCTGTTTTGTGCCTTCTCTTTTCTTCTTTTTGGCAGCTTTTTTCGTACCACACACGACAATAGACGAACTCCTAATCCTCCCATTTTTCTCCTTTTTTTTGCAATAATTTGATATCTTTTACTTCATTATCATTCAAGCTCACTCCTAAAAATAAGAAATATGTAATGAGTATAATTCACTTCAAATATCATGTAACCTCCTTATGTACCGTGAAAATGGTAACAACAATTAGATTTATAAATGGAATTCTAAAAGTGCGTGATGTATTTCCAAGCTAGTTTGTGAGGGTGGTTAGAGCAGAGATATGAAGTAAAGCAATAAAAATCAATTTAACCGAAGCGATAATCGAACCAGTGGGGGACGTTCCTCAGGCGCAAAGCCAACGAGCGGATACCTCAGAGCTGAGTCAGGAAGGGGATAACAAGTAAAAACGTAGATAAATGAGGTTTTATACTATCGATACAGAGCAAAATGATGAAGAACAAGCAAGGAAATATTAAAGTGCGAAGACGACCTCGAGGTCGATGGAGACAAATAGTTTGAGATAAAGAGAGAGAGAGAGAGAGATATTATTGTTAGAAACTACGCTTTACGCTAGAGGGGGGGTGAATAGCGTATTAATAGAATTTGGCGTTTTCTTGCGGAATTTAAACTTTGCAGGAAGTAAAATAAATGCAGAAAAATAAACTTACACAAAGATGTATACTGGTTGGCCACCAACGTGGTTAGTCCAGTCCCCGAGAGACCCTCTCGAGATTTTTCACTATCTTGTTAAGCTTACGGGTGCTCAACAAACCGTTACACACTTGAGGACACAAGCCTCAAACAGTTGCTCGGAGATCGCAATCTCAAAGACTTCACCCAAGGAAACGCAAGTTCCTTGAAACAAGAGAATCGCAATTCTCTTACAAGTATATCAAATACTTGGACACTCACTTAACTAAAGTACTCCTTATTGAGTAGATATGAGTAAAAGAATATGTTCAAGATCACAACAACTTTAAGCAATAATATGGCTCTCAAAAGCTTTATGAAATGAGTAGAAAATGAAGAACAATTGAATGAAAGCTTATAGCAATGTAATGATCAGTTTGTGTATGTTGTTGTTGTTAAAACACTGAAATGAAGCTGTATTTATAGCTGAAAAACTTGGCATTACCGTTGCCTAATTGCCAATTAAGAGTTGCTGAAATTACTCAGTGATAATCGATTATTGAGACCAAACAATCGATTATCTGCCAGTCAGTTTAAAAATCAATCCCAGATTTAACGCTTCACAATCGATTATACATAATCTATAATCGATTACTGGCAATATTCAAAATCAGATAATCGATTACACTCAGTTCATAATCGATTACTTTAGCAACGTTCTAAAAATCATTTCCGGATTTTAAGCAAAACATCGATTATATAAAATCTATAATCGATTACTTCAGCAACGTTCTAAAAATCATTTCCAGATTTTAAGCAAAACATCGATTATATAAAATCTATAATCGATTACTTCAGCAACGTTCTAAAAATCATTTCCAGATTTTAAGCAGAACATCGATTATCTAGAATCAATAATCGATTACCTTATGGTATTTGAAAATCATTTGACAACGGACAGCTTCGACAATCGATTGTTCTTTGCAACAATCGATTACTTGTTATTTTCTGAAAATCATGAAACTTACTGTCTCAGTGATAATCGATTATCTAAAGACATAATCGATTACTTAATTAAATTTAAAATCACTGGAAGACATCAACTCAACACAATCGATCACCATTAGTTCATAATCGATTATTTTGAGTATTGAAAAACTTTACCTCAACGACAATCGATTGTCATTTGTTCACAATCGATTATCATGCAGATTTGGAAAAACCTGATGTTTACTGTCTTACTCACAATCGATTACCATTAATTCATAATCGATTGTCATGCAGTCTTGGCTCAGAAACAATCGATTATCATAAGTACATAATCGATTATTTTAGCCCAGATTTTTGAGGCATGTTTAGAAAACATTTTGTCTAATGTAAATATGCATGATTTAAAATCTTTTTGACACAGAATTAAATATGCATGATTTTGGAAAATAGTTTTATGAGAGAGGCCATACTATGAGTCAAGTTATAGGATCGAGATTACAATATAGAACAACTCAATAACAATTAAAAGCTATATCTTGAACTTCAATCTTATTCGCTACCATTGTGCGCTTGTACTTGAATTCCGTCATATATCAATTTTTGCTTCGTTTGTCATTCATCAAAACCTACAAAAGAGTACACGTTTAGTATATTGCATTAAGAACGTGTTTCTAACAATTATTGTATTTGTGGAGGAGTGGAGTAACAACAGTCCCTTACAAGGTAGGGTGAGTCCCCTTATATAGGCGAGGGAACCCTGTATATTACATGTTTGTCATTTGTGATGGTACAAAGATGGGATGTCTTGATGCAAGACCTCATAGTAGACTCTAGATAGGCCGGATCTGTTAGGTGTGGCCATGTGCTTAGGAGACTTCTTCTTTTATCCTGACCTCGGACCTGGATTTCTTCGAGTCGAGCTCCATTGATCCCGAGGCTAAACACTGGGTCGCGGCCTCCTACACTCGGGGTCTCAAAAAAAACTTTCGAGGCATCATGATAGCAAAAAAGTCAAGTCTTCAGATTTTGCCGCGTATAGATAGTTTTTGCGTTTCCCATGAAGAAGTGATGGGAAATGATTCTGACACTCGACTCTTTGAGCTTCCTTTGTCGACATTATGTTGGAGATTCGAATTAAGGCGCAATATTTTGTAACAGATCGCGTATCACATAGATCCTTGCTTGATGCCTTGTCGTTTCTGCTTCTCAAGGCAAAAACACTGCCGCCGATATTTATTCACAAGAAGTAATAACTTCACTCGTCGGTCAATCTTCCATAGCATCAATGACCGTGACGGTTTTTCCCTATAAATGAGGGTGTTTTGTGGCATTTATTTCTTTGTCTCAACACTTTCGTTTAGCATACCTTACTTCTTCTTTCCTGTCATCTTCTTTTGCCCTTGATCACCATGATGGAAGCTTTCTGTCTTAAGGCTGTTTGGAGGACTTCCTTTGGACTATGTCGTAGCCTTCTGCCGAAACCTCTTCCCACCGCACGTATATGTACTACCATGCCACTACCGTGGTTGCTGATACATCAACCTCGGCTTCCATTACTGGTTCAAGACGATGGTGACCGGGGAGTCAGTTCCTTACTCATATAGATGGCAGCTCAGATTATACACTGCTACTCATTCTCATACCCGGGCTTGGTGTGGCACTTCATCTCTTGGGTTCTCCTTTTTCCCAAGGGATAAAGTGGAAATACCAGCTGTGAGAAGGGGCTCGCCGGGTTTTCACCTTTGACTTCGGCGATCCATGTCTCTTTCCTCTACCTCCTGTGTGCCCCCTCCTTTTCCTCTTCTTCATCTTCTCTGGCGGGAATCCCTCGTGGGATTGATCTGGGAACCTATGGGAGGTGGAGATTGAAGGAGTCACTCTCAAGTATATGTGCTTTGAGGGTGTGGCATCTCGGGATGCTGATATCGGAGATGAACCCACTAGGGCGGACCGGGCGCTCGAGTTTCATCGCATATACTTCCTCAGCTTTAGGAATGGAAGTCCTCCTTAGGATTTTTGTAATTGTATGTAACGACCCCTCGAGGGCTGCTAGTATACCAACTTTTATGAATGAAAATAAACCATTGCTGATTTCTGCTTTCAAATTTGCTTTGTTTTCTGTGTGTTTTCACCCCTTCGAGGTCCTTCGAATGTCTCATTTTATTGTTGATCACTAATATCTAGCTCGACTGTAAGTGCTCTATGATCAGACCCTTTGCTGGTCGGCATGGCTCTTCTTCCGAATCCATCACTGAGCTTCAGACCAATTTCGAATGTTCCTGATAAGTCGGGGCTGTCAGAACCCTTTGTTTTATTCAAAGATCACGTGTTGAGTTCCGAGGCCTCCGGGGACGATGCCCCAAACGTAGGTCATCTTTGGTTACCTAGGGATCCCTATTAGTCTTGATGCACATGGCCTCTTCCAGGCCATGTAAGATAGAATTCCGCTGAGGAGCTTGCGTGTAGTTTTCGCGATCGTAGCTTCCTTTATTTACTCTTACCCCTTAGAGAGAGTGACTTGTGAGATCAGTTGCTTGCCTTGCACAAACGTTGGTCATCGATAGCTTATCGAGTCTCGACCTCTTTAGGCTAGGATTTCCTGTCGGAGAATGCTGCTCCTAGCATGGAGATGATACAGACGACTCTTTAAATTATGATCCTTCGTTAAAGGATGCTCCCGGGACCGAGTATCAACCCATAGATATTGTATCGAGATTGTTGGATTCTCGGGGCTTGCCTCAAGCAGACGAATCATCGCCTTTCACATATAAGTAGAGCGGCCTCGGCTTCTTCGCAAGACTTTATGATTTTTGCATAGCATCCTTTCCGTTTCGATATAGAGTACTTTGTCTTTCTAGGTACGAGAGTGTTGGTAGGTACTTTTGCTTTGGCCTGTTAGTTTTTCCATAGCCATGGAAATTTCTTCGGGGCCGATCCGATGAGGGGTCGAAAGTGCTGCTCCTGGCGCCCCGGAATCAAAAGAATTCACTTTGGAGATGGCGTCTTTGCTAAGGGGGGAACATCTGGAGATGGCGAAGAGATACTGCGGGTGGACCGAAGGGGTAGTTCTGCAGGCGCTTTTCCCCGACGAGGGAATTGCAGACTTCATTGATGGGTTCCTGAATGTGTATTTGTATCTTTTTTGCTTTTGGCTCCCCTGATAGTACTGTATTTGAATTCTGTCTAAAATATCGGGTCACTCTGGTTCAGGTTCACCCGTAGTTTTGATGGATAGTGTTGATGGTGAAGTTCTTTGCGAGGAAGGCCGAGTGCGAATTCATGATTGATCACCTTGTCAGGCTATACCGGCCCTTTCATTATCGAGGCCTTGTAACTCTAAGGTTCCGCTCATCTATGCCCTTCATTTTTTCCGATGAGGAAGGCAGGGATCGAAAGTGGGCCAGTTGGTTTGTCCAATTTGGGACGACTGATATTATTCGTACAGAGTTCTTTCCATTTCCCGAAGGGTGGAATCACGCACGTGAGTGAGGCGTTTGGCGCTTCAACTAGTACCGATTGATGGGAGAGAGACATATGTGGATTAATACAAATAATTATTTATTTCCATATTCAGGATTCCAAGAGAGACTAGGTCTGGTATTGAATACTGGTAATAATATCAGCAAACAAACGTTCTCCTGTGCTTCCAAACATGTTGAACTCCACATATTCTTGTACAGTCAAAGAGGATTGATTCCGTAAAAGATGAGATCAGTAAATGACAATTCACTGAAATTTCATCTTTGTGAGATCTTCAATATTGTACCGAGGGCGTCTTGAGAGTATATTGAATCAGTATAGCTATCCTTCTTCTGACACAGCAAGGCAATTTGAATTAGTATCAAAAGTAAGTACTAAATAATTTCTTTTTTCCTTTATTGGGAGTCGTCTGCAGTTCACACTTGGGCAAAGACGACTGACTTTGGAAGCGGAAAACGAACCAATTTTTGTTATTCCAGGTTCTTATTGAGCGTAGCAAAATCAAGGTTGATGATAAAGTCAGCGAAGTTTCCATGGTATTCTACCTTTTTGTAGTCTCGGTCCACAGTGGAAGGCTCCACACCTGTGCCTCGTTAGACTCTTGTAGATTTTGTCTGTAGCAAAAGTCAGCTGAGTGATAACGTTGTTTCCTTTATTGCAGTAACTTCGTGGACACCTGGTGAAGTTCACGATCTGCCCAGCTGGGTCCGGAAGCTCGTGACCCATTCATCCTGTGACGAATGTAGATGGAAATCTATGCTTCGTACCGGATGTAGAGCGTCATATCGAGGTATGTGCGTACATTAACTTTTGTTTTGTCTTTGTATACACCCCTTCCACTTGCGTTAGATTCGCCGTTGTAGATATCAGGTGATTCTTTGGGATGAGGCGAAGTTACTCTATAAAGGTGGAGGTACCGAGGGCCTCCGGTCTGGGGGATCACGAAAACGATTTAGATCGGCACTTATTAAATGATGGAACTTCCAGTGGTGCTAGTTAGACTCGCTTTTTCGGGGAAAGGGCGCTACCCGATTCTGCTACACGCAGGGCACCCGATTCCTGGCTAGCGGTTTCTTAGAGCGAGCATTCCGTGACCAAAGTTGATTCTTCTGGGGCCACATGAGAAGGATCGTTAGGAGTGTTCTTCAACTTTGGGGAAGTCCGTCGGCTTCACTTTGTGGTCAGTTCATGTATGGCTTCCCTGCATTTTGTGCCTTTCTCCCTCTATTAACTTCCCTTGGGCAGACCTACGATAGGTTTAGGGGCGAGCTGCTCTATCAAGGAGCTAAGTTTTAGAAAGTTCAGGGTGAGTGTATCCCTTTGGCTTCTTAACGAGGAGAGGGAAGTAGAGCTGCAACATTTGCGATATGAGGCTCATCGGACCTCGGATTATCAGAGTTATCTGTCGGGGAAAGTAATTTTTCATGGTGTGTGCTTTACTCGTTTCTAATATTGAGGCTGACTTCTCTTTGCCGTATCAGTTGCAGAAGAAGTCGGAGGCTCTGGAGTATATCAAAGGCGATGTCGACCGCGTCAGAATTGCTTGCGGGAAGCTGAGGGCTCAAGCTCAGGCTCGAGCTTTGGAGGAGATGAGTGCTTTGGCCAGGGTCCCCGCTCTCGAGGTCCAGCTCTGCTTGACTCATGATTGCCAAAGTTCAAGTGGATATGATTGGGAAACTTGAATCTGACCTCTCAAAGTATAATATGCTTTTGGGTCCTAGACTACCCGTAAAATAGCATAATAGTAACTATACACGGACTCTCGTCACCATGTGCGTACGTATCCCCCACAAATAGGAGCACATAATCAGTTTAATTTACCTAGGGGTAATTTCCCCCTCACACGATTAGAAAGGAGACTCACCTCGCCGAAAGACTCAATATCGACATTCTTCATTCCTCCAAATACATAAACCAACACACAAATGCTCCAAAACTAGCCAAACAATGGCAAACAAATGAGAATATACTCAAATACTTGCTAACAACTTAAATTATACGATTTCTCAACTCCATTTGTGAAATTACCAAAATTTCCTCGGGCCCACTTGCCCAGAAATCCAAAATTTCTTGAAGACAAAGGTTACCCATGACCTTAGGAACTCAAATATATAATTTATTCCTAGTTCCATGCTCAAATTCGTGGAAAAATCCAATAATAAAATTTCTAGGTATTTCTACCAAAACCCCAAATTTTTCTACACAATTCATGCTTGAATCCATATAAAATTGACATATTTAACTCATAATAGGTGGGGGGGGGGGGTTAACGTACCTTATCATTGATGACAAAATTCTCTTCTTGAAGCTCTCCAAAATTGCCCCCAAGCCAAGAAAATGTGATGTGAAATGACCCGCAATCGGATTTTAAAACATTCTGCCCAGCTCCGTCCTTCTTCCCGTTCGCGGCCTCAAACTTGCGTTCGTGAAGGCCAGTCATCCAGACCTTCGCGTTCGTGTACAAGGCCTTGGATTCGTGTAGGCCAAAAGACCCCAGGCCCACTTTTTCCTTCTACGCGTTCGCGATCCCCTACTCGCGTTTGTATAGCAGCTCATCCAGCCCCTCCACGTTCGCGACTTCCTCTTCGCGTTCGCGAAGGCCAAAACCTGAAGCCTCCCATTTTCCTCTTCGCATTCTCGAGACATGCATTGTGTTCGCAGAGAAGGAAACCAGATACCAGCAACCAGCAACAACTTTTAACCCAAATTCGATCCGCTAACCATTCAGAATCCACTTGAGTCCCCAGGGACCCCAACCAATCATACCAACCAGTCCCAAAATACATTACGGACTTGCTCGAGGCCTCAAATCACATCAAACAATGTAAAACCACGAATCGACCTCCATCTAAGCCTTATGAACTTTGAAGTTTCCAACTTCTCCTTCCGGTGCCAAAACCTATCAAATAATGTCCGATTGACCTCAAATTTTGCATGCAAGTCACATTCAACATTACAGACCTAATCAAACTTTCGGAGTTTGATTTCGACCTCGATATCAAAATGTCAACCCCCCGGTCAAACTCTTCAAAAACCTTAAAATTGCTATCTTTAGCCAATTGGCTTCAAAATGACATACAGACCTCCAAATTCACTTACGATTGCGCTTCCAACTCCAGAATCACCATGCAGAGGTACTCCCAGTCTTGGAATTCCTAACGGACATTGATAATGCTGAAATGCGCTTCAAGCCAAACTTATGAAATTTCTTCCAAAATGCTAACTTCCACAATAGGCGCCAAAATGCTCCCGGGTTATCCAAAACCCGAACTGGACATACGCCCAAGTCCGATATCATTATACAAACCTGCTGGATCCTTCAGATCCTGATTTCGTGGTTGTTTACTCAAAAATTCAATCCTAGCTTATTCTTTCAAATTAAAGCTTCTGAAATGAGAATTTTCGTTTAAATTTAACTCTGATCTCCCTGAATTTAGATTCCGACCATGCAAACAAGTTATAATACTCAAAATGAAGTTGTTCACGGCCTCCGACTGTTGAATGGAGCGCTGGTACTCAAGACGATGGGTCGGGTCGTTACAAAAAAAATCAATTAACTGAAAAAACTAATGCAAAAAGTTGTAATTAGTGTAAAAAAATAAGAAGTAGACAATTTAATTGGCTACCATTCGTGATGGCGCCGAACATCTTGTTAGGCAAGCCTGACCATTCAAACATTTCCAGCCAAATCATTAACTTAAAATACCAAGTTTAACATAAAATTTTCAGTTTGATATTAATAGGAACAGTGCAGAAACCATAATAAAAGTAATAACAACCCAAAAGATCCAGCGTCGCAAGTCAGAGCATCTAGATACAATGGAAATATAAATGAGGAAGTAAAAGATAGATAGGAGGAGAAATCGGGTCCTGCGGATGCCAGCAGCTACCTCGATATCTGATACTGAATTGGACAACAGTAGATAATCACAGCTAAGCCTCCGGGATCCCTGTATCTGTACACAGGGTGCAGGGAGCAGAGTGAGTACTCCAACTCAGTGAGTAATAGCAATAAATAACAACTGAATGTAAGAAATCCGGTAATAACACTACACAGTTCTAAAATCATCAGTGAATGTAGTAAATATGTGCTAAGCAGGGAAAAAGAATCTGATAACGTTCCTCTATCTGTCCGAAAACTTGACTAACGCTAGTGCGACGCACATCCCGGTCCTATAATGTATAATACTGCGGCACGCAGCCCGATCCAATATAATATATATAATACTGCGGCGCGTAGCCCGATCCAATAGATATAGTTGACTGCGCTCACTAGGTGTGTGTGCAGACTCCGGTGGGGCTCCTTCAGCCCAAGCACCATAATACTACAGCATGCAGTCTGATCCATATAATATATCACAGCGTTGTGCAGTCCGATCCATATATTATGTCACTGCGGTGTGCGGTCCGATCCATATAATATATACTACTGTGGCGTGCAGTCCGATCCAATACATGTATATGTATATACTGCTGCGGCGGGCATCCCGATCCAGTGTATATCAAATACCGTCACTATGGGTCCTTGACCCCTCTCAGTCCATATAGACTTGGCCTCTCTGGCTAACTCACCTAAGACAGGGTATTCAACCCCAGGTATTACTCATTTAGGGTGCAAATTACTAAGTCCGATTTATTTCATGATTCACAGTTAAGGACATGACAGAGAGTATGTGTTCAATAGGTAAAGTGGAGTCAATCAGCTCAACATGCTCCCTAAGACTTCTACAAATCAGCACAAGGCCTCAAACATGGCAACTAGCCCAAAATATATGGTTATAAGCTCAGTCTCAGTCGAAAAGTGCAGTAAGTCATCAATCGGGATGGACCAAGTCCGAGTCCCCAGTAGTAACATCACCACGCTCATCACACGGCGCGTGTTTCATCTCAACATAGCATTGCATAGTGAAAGTACGGGGCTTCAAACCCTCAACATATTATTTATAACCATTATTCACCTCAAACCGGCCAAAATCCTAGCTCGCCTTGCGCTTTCATCGCAAATAGAACTCCTCGAGTGCAGATTCTGATCAAAACCACAAGGAATAGGTTATAATAAGCTAATGAGATTTAACATAATCGAAAGAACTCGAAAAAACACCCAAAAATACGAAGTTGGCAAAACTCGAACCCGGGCTCACTTCACGAAAAATTATGAGAGTCACATCACCGGATTCCCCGTATCTCCATGCGTCCGTACATATAAAAGTTACCAAAATCGGAACTCAAATGGGCCCATCAAATCCCAAATTTACATTTCAAAAACCAATCCCTAGTTTCTTCAATTTTTACCTAAATTTCAGAGAATTTGAGGATGAATCTTCAATTAAATGGTGTTTCTAAGCCTCTAGACTTATCTCCAATCATTTCCCGTCAAAATCCCCTTCAAAATCTACAAAGAAGCTCTCAAGGTGGTGTAAAAATGGAGCAAAAATGAGATAGGCCGCGGATGAAATAACACTTAAAACCATTTTGTCTGCCCAGTTATTACTCTATGTGATCGCATCACTATCATTGCGATCGCATAGCACAAATTTTCATCTTCCCAAAATAACCCTATGCGTTCACACTACCCCCCCCCCCCGCGTTCGCATAGACCATACCCCTGCCAAGGACCCCAGGCCCAACTACCCTATGCGATCGCATCTGCCTTGTGCGAACGCACTGCTCAAGATTCCCAGACCTATGTGATCGCATGGACCTTAATGCGACCGCATAGCACATAACAGGGCTCCTCTCCCAGCCTTCTATGCGATCGCAATGCCACCTATGTGATTTGCGATCGCATAGAGCAATTCCTCTGAAACATTTCTCCTGCATTTCTGCAACTCCCAAAAGCCAAAAACCTTCCGTTTAACAACTCGAAACCACCCGGGACGTCAACCAAAAGTGTCAACCCATCCTAAAATATCATACAAACATGTTCCAATCATAAAAACACATCCAACAACACAAGAATCATCAATTTAAGACGGATTCAAGCCTAAGTTAAACTAAAACTTTTGATACTTGTATTTGATCAAAAACCCGACCAAACGAAGTTCAAATGACCTGAAATTTTTCACACATATCCAAAATCAGCTAACGAAGCTACTGCAACTCTTAGAATTCCATTCCGACCATAGGATCAAAATCCCGCCTATCAACCGGAATTCACCAAAATTCAAACTTAGCCAATTCAAACCTTATTCTACACCGGGCCTCTAAAATTACTTGCGATTGCTCTCCTAAGACTAAAATCATCCCCGGAAGCTAACTGAATCATCAGAAATTCATTCCGAGCCCTCTAACTCATAAGTCAACATTCAGTTGACTTTTCCAACCTAATTTTCTCATAAAGACACTAATTTTCTCATTATAGAGATATAGATAAATTAGACCGACAATCTAAAAGTTCTCTACCCTTTTTCTTCCCACTATCCAGTTTCCTATCACAAATTAAAATAGAGTAGCTAATTATCTTATAGTTCTTCTATAATATCTCAAACTACACCAGTAAATCCGTTATCGTCCAGCGGTTAGGATATCTGGCTTTCACCCAGGAGACCCGGGTTCGATTCCCGGTAACGGAATCTCCTTTCTCTTATTTGAAGTTATAATATATGTTTACTAGATGGTGTGTGCACATGCTTTTATTCATTTAGCACGGCCGTCTCGCCGACACTATTGTTTGTTTGTTTGTTTGTGTTGTAGTTTGGTAAAATACAAAGACAGGAGAAGTGAACCTCATTAATAAAATTAAAACTTTGATCCTGCAAAAATAATAAACTAATGGACATGTGGCTATAAAGGGAGTAAGGATCATTTTTCCAAACGATATTCACTTTAACTTTCACTTCTTTTTTGGTCAAGCAATGTATCGATCATATATGCATGTCACTACTTTCGCGACTCGAAAGGGTGAATACCAATATTTACGCTATTTATGCCGATAAGAGTTAAAATAATGAAGTAAAAAGTCAAAACGAAAGTAATAAACAAATCATATAAGAGCTATCAAGATAAAAAGTCATTGCACATGGAAAAGAGAAAATTATGGTTGGATCGGAGGAGTCAAAGATTACTTACTATTACACAGTGATTTTGTTGTTGCTCCGTCTACTAACATTTAGTTTAACTAGTATCTATAAACGTGCGTTACACGTTAGTAGTGACATATGATGGTTTAATATTTATTTATATGAAGAAACAATAAAATTTTATTAATGAGAGAAAAATTATACATAACACCACAACAATCATCTAAATATCGAAAAATATTGATACATTAGTATGATACGTGATTTCAAAATGAAAGGATATCATCAGAACTTACATAAATGGTCAGGTTTAGTCATGTTAAGTAGATAATTATGTATTATAGTTTAAATGTATCTAATGTGGTGGCATATTACCAAATATTTCTTTATAGATGGTATCTTTTTGTAAATGTTTCCTTCTAATACTTTGATTACTCTGCCATAACCAGAACTCTTGTTGTAGATATTGATATCTCTCTTGTAAGTGCAACATGTAGCTATTCGTGTGGGAATATATATTGTGATAAATATAATTTAATATTTAGGATGTTTGTCCTTGTGCTTTATTTGTTATAACTAAAAAATATAAACATACTGAAAATTATTTTCATACAAATCTAAAATGATATTCTTTAATTTCTAAAGACGAAAGTTGAATTTGGGGATAAACACATACTTAGACGCACATTGACCGGTATCATAAGTCCTGTATGTATGATATTATTGTCAAAACGTTTATATACCATATGTGTACTATTACATAAGCTATTCAATGAATCTAAGTTTTCAATAGCACGACAGGCATAAACCCATATGCAATGGAAGACCAATTTTAACTTAGTCTATTATATATGTGGTGACACTAATATATGTAAGAAATAATGAACTTAACAACAAACAAGTACGGTAGAAGACCAATTAATATTAAAGCATTTAAGTATTCTCATGGTAGTCATTGTTAGTATCATTTTCTGTTGAGTAACAGCTAAAAAATATTTTATTTTTCACCATAAAACTTAGCAATCAATCTTTTATCTAGTCGATCAACATGTTTATTTCTGCTAGCTAAGATAGCTCTTTAATTTCTATCATGTAATTTGTACAAATTGTATTTTTATCTTATGATGATAATATTTTTCTTATTAAATGTACTAATATTACCATTGGGGTTGATAACCAAGTATTCTAGATGAACCAAATCATCTTTAATTGGATGCTTTTCTTCGTTTCCGACGTGAAGCAAGAAGTCATTGAATGTTGGATGTATTCTTACTTTTATATTCTTGTCATTTGAATATTTTTTCATTTGAGGTCATAGTTATAATTTTGGCAAGCTAACTTTTATAGTTTCTGCTTTGATCAATTTTGGAACTGATGATCATACTTGATAGAATCACCTCCCAAACTATTAGTTTTCTACCAAACGGTTCATTGATATCTAATATATCTCTAAAACTTTGGGTAATTATTTCGACCATCTGATGCTTAGCCGAAAACACTTCATCCTATATTATCACATTTGCTTTCCTTATAAGTATAATACTATTGATATGATTTGATATATTTGTGATGGTTATTTCAGTTATTTGAATAGGCATATCACATCTAAAGTGAATTGCACAACCTCATAATAAAATCTTGTTGGTACACCACTTATTCGTATTGCTAATAATATCATGTCTCTTGATCTCACATTTTCAAGTAATGCATGTCATATGAATATTATTTCAATTCCGTCGGAGGCATCTAAGAGGATAATCCCGCTGTACCATGACCAATTTTTTATAATATAGTTTTAAAATTTTATTCTTGTTTATGATTTAGCTTTGATTGTTCTTCCTCAAACACGTGTATGGCCTTCTTAATATTATATTTTTTCCAACTTAAAAAGTAATTTTACTTATACGATGAATTTTAAAAATAATCTAATTAGATTTTCTAGCGAAATAATTAATTGAAAGATTTAATTATTTTATTTTAACATAAATATAATTATTTTCTGTTGATTTAGATTATTAATAATAGTTCATCTCATGTTTGATTAATTAACCGTGATTATAATTTTATCCACCATAAATTTTATTTTCAAAAAATAAAAAATCTATGGCATTCCACTTTTAGATCTTTATGTTTGCAAAATCATTAGCGGTATTGGGTCTTACCAATATTATTTTTCTTTTCTCACATATTTATTAAAAAGTTTCTTAGTTGTTTTCTAATAAGTGGGTTATATTACACAAAAAATAACAATAAAAGAAAATTATTTAAGTGGGAAAGAAATTTAAATATAATATAATAATATATTATTGTGGTAATTTTTTCCCTCAATTTCACTTTATATATGTAGTCTGTTTAGCATTATTTTTATTTTTGGTATTAATTATTATAAAGTGGTAATGTGTTACCAATACGGAGAATTCTTATGAATTTGATTTTATTAAACCTCCATACATATTTTTAATAAGAATGTAATATATAAGATTGTATTACTTTTAAAATCTTAAACATTAAAAAATTAACATAAAAATTATTATAGTCCAAAAAACAAGTTATTACAGTTATATCCTTTCATTATGAGTTTTTCTATTAAATGTTTTAGGCCTATTTTGGTCTATTAATATTTTATTCATGTTTTATAATTATATATGCTCTCCCTTTTCTAAATGAATTTGGACAATATAATACATTTTTAAATTACAGTAGTAATAGGAATCTTTTAATAAGTATATCCTAAAACTAATAGGATTAGAAGGCTAATGTCTAAAATTTCGATTATGTCCTTTTGTTGTGAGTTATTATGCTTAATAGTAAAAATGTTATTTTTGTAATCCAACATTTTATTCATGCTTTTATAATAATATAGATAGTTATAGTAAAAAATATATATCGTGTCAAGATATATATGCTTTTGAAACCGTTGAGGCTCAAAAGAGGAAGGGTACGAGGCCAAGGGCAGAGCTAGGTGGACGGAAGGGGGACGAAATAGTGGCGGACGCAATATCTTCACGAAGGGGGTTCAAAAACTTTATTTTATAACTAGTGTGAATTGAACCCATGACCTTATGTAGATTTTGAACCCCCTTTATTAACCACTAAAGTACATTTTTGAATTTTGTTAATGGTGTTCAAAACTTAATATATAGAGATAAAAAATAAATTTTGCCTTATATACAGTTTAATTTTTCGGCAAAGGGTGTTCGGGTGAATACCTTGCTCCTCCCTATATCCGCCCCTGAGTCGAAACCCCTTCACCTAAAAATATTACGTTGTGTATATAAGGTTAAATCTTTTCATATATACATATATATATATATATATATATATATATATATATATATACATATACATATATTGGATGTTGAATCTTATTTACTTTTTTATTTGTTGAATCCTCTTGGTAAAAATTCTTTATCACTTGGTTAGGGGTAAGGTTTGCGTACACGCTATCCTCCCCGTACCCTACTTGTGAGATTCTACTGAATTTTATTGTTGTTGTTGGTAAAAATCCTAGTTGGCCCACTGTATGAGGCGGTCAGAGCATGACCTAATCATGGTCAACAATGATTCCTCTTTTCTTTTTTACTTTTTTTCATCTGACCTAGTGCAGCCAACATAAATGAAGCTGACATCCACTGCCTACAACAGAGGTAGTTATTGTTTCTCTTAACTATCTTCAACCGTGATTCCGTCATCGTCTACTGGTTAGGATATCTGGCTTGAACACAGGAGACCCGGGTACGATTCCGGTGTCGTAGCCTTTTTTTACTCAGTTATAGCCAGCCTTAATTGGTTATAACAGAGTAATAGCATTTGGTACTCCAAAATCCTTACTTTTTTGCTTATGTTTGGCGTGTGCCTGAGTGTAGAGTGAAAAGGAAAGGGAGGGAGATAATTCTCCAAAGCTCTTCCTTTTAATCACTTGATGTGGGTGACCATTTATAATAAATATCAAAGTGATTAACACTCAATTTCATAGTACATCATTGTTATTTGCAGTCTTACTTTCTTGCATCTCCATTAAAAGTTCTTTTTCCATAAGGGTGTAGGGTATGCACCTTTGAAAAACCCTCCATATGAGTAGAACCAAAGAAAAATGTTTTGGGAATAGCAAATAGAAACAGGCCACTTAGCAGGACACTTTTATTTTCAAGCGAGTAATAAGTCATTTATCAACCTTCTTTTCAACTTGCAAGGAATAAGAACAGAGTTCATGTCTCTTCTTTGTGTTCCATTGAAGGGGGATCTTGTCTCATTGGAATCACAATAACAGACAAGTTATCACTGCTACCTTTACTAAATGCATTTTGGACAATGCAGTCGGCTAAAGAGGATGAAGATGGACAGAAAGATGAGTCAATGGACGTCGCGTTCTCTTTAGCATTTCCTCCATGTAAAATATCACAGACATCCTGGGGACTCACTCTCTCGCTTTTTTTTTGTTTTGTTTTTGTTCTATTTCTTTCTTTATCTAAGCCGAGGGTCGATTGGAAACAGCCTCCCCACCCGAAACTACGTACGTATTACCCTCCCCAGACCCCACCGTGTGGGAATATATTGGGTAGTAGTTGTTGTTGTTGTTGTATCCTATCACCACACAGCAGTCGTCAGTTGTCAAATGTCTCCAACTCGTGACCTCTGGTTCAGCAATAACTCCATACCTAGAAATACCAAAAGAAAATAGATCAGCGGAAACGCTCTACTCACTGCTTTGTGTTCATGGCATAACACAAGGACTGCTGAGCATGCAGTTTGAGTCAAAAAGAACAACTAATGGCAAAGGGTTAAGGATGGACCTTTTCATACAAATATCTCCAATAGAGCGTGAGACAGCCAATATACCATTGACACGAGGTACGCCAATAACAAGTACAACCCCGCCAGCTGCTTCAATTCTAACCTTTTCATCATCTCTATCAGGATGGTGATCCCTTGTTAGTTCTTCAGCTTGAAGTCTTGTCACCAAATTATCTGAGATGTTCAAGCAGAGCAGACAGAGTAAAAGGATAGCAAGAGAACTGGAAAACTGACGATAAATAATCGGCCTTTTAGCCGGGAGCAACAATGTGCTAATCAACAGACAGTTTTAGTGAACAATAATTGGAAGATTTTAGACCTTCACTGTCTTGGTCAAAGTGAGTTCTCCTCGAGCATAAGAGTGCTTTTGAGTCACCCAGGTTACCAACTAATATCTGCCCACTCATCCAAAGAACAATTGTTGCAGTTGATCCAGAAATGTAGTCATTGTTCAAAGCTTCCTGCACAGAGAATTTGATTTGAAAATCTGAAGGGCAGCTCAAGAGAATAACAAACACAAGAAAAATTGTATGTGCCTGGGAAAATTCTGAATCTATATCTTGGATTGTTCTCAAGAAGGCTTTCTGTAGGATGCCATGTGTCGATTCCTCATCAACTACACATAATGCCCCATTAGAACTGTGTAAACAACAAACATCAATACTTGTACTGTTGAGAGTAGATTTATAGGTAGAAATACTTTCATATAGTTTGTGATGCATAAAAGTATATTCACATGCTTTTCGTTTTAAAGCAATTACCAACTCATATGCAGATGCAATGTTAGAGGTGTTTCATACCATTTATATGGCAACAGACAGATTGAGGGGCTTGGCAAAGTATTGTTGCAGAAAATAAACAGAGATAATAATAAGTAGTTCTAGAAAGAAATTAGACAAGAGGGGTTAGCTCTGATGGTAAGCAACCCCCATTTCCAACCGAGAGGTTGTGAGTTCGAGTCTCCCCAAGAGCAAGGTGGGAAGTTCTTGGCGGGAAGGATGCCGGGGGTCTATTTGGAAACAGCCTCTCTACCCAAGGGTAGGGGTAAGGTCTGCGTACATACTACCCTCCCCAGACCCCACTAAGTGAGATTATACTGGGTTGTTGTTGTTGTTGTTCTAGAAATAAATTCTAAATTTCTGTATGACAGGTTACAAACCTTTGAATTTCAAGCTATATTGACCTGCTTCTTCATGCTCCTTACTGTGTGAGAAGAGTTTCTTGTATGTGTTGAAATTCCCATGCAATAAAAAGTAATCTAAAAACTTTTGAGAAGCCTTCTCACTAGCTTCCTTGCCTCCATGTCCATCAAAAACTGCCGCTATACCCAGGCTAACTTCGTTAGGCCCGTCCTTCACCTAGTGATCATGAAGAAAAAGATGAGCAGGATGAACCAGGAACTTGAGACATTTTACGTATACATTACATGGTTTGTGTTGACGTGTTCAACATCTTCTGCAACAAAAGGAATGGTCATCATAATGCATTCAACATTTTGACTGACCAAAGAGTTCTCAACTCTCATGCAATAGCTGCTACCCTATTTTTGGGCCTTCAAAGAAAGAAGAGTCCCAAATAGGTACTACCTTGGTAGTATGAGATAGACATAATGCCAAAAAGTCCAAGTTAACTCTCACGCAATAGGAAAGGCAGTAGCTGTAGCTCTTTTATTAAACTGAGAAATCTGAATAAGCCAAGAGGGTAGAGTTTGAAATTACCTGAAACGGGAACAATAACACGAGGATAACATATAATACGGTCTTCTTGGTATTTCCTACGCCCCTGATGCGTAGCTACCAGGCAGTTATCTGTTCCATTTTGAATAGCAGCAGAAAATTCCCACTGAGGACATTCAGGTGAGTCAAAAACCGCTGAAGCACCACCCTCATCATAAGCTATCATACAGGATACTGAGACCTCATAAGCGTAACTCGAGCAAAGAAATGCTCCAAAGAGAAGTGCAACCTTTTCTCCTTCCATTGCAAACACTGCCATAAAACCAAGCCGTTATTTATGACACAATATTTCAAACAGACATGGAAATTTTGAGACCATTACATATCCAACTTCCTGGAGACGAAAAATTTGAGAGTTAGTTTTGTAGAAAATCATTCTATCCATGATATGTGCGCTTTGGTTGTACAAGCATGATTTTCAGGTATAGGTTTTGATGAATGACAAACAATGAAGTCAACTTGTTAAACAATGTTATTGTATGACAAACAATAAAGATGCATTAGCAAACAATCAAGATTGAATGCCGAGAAGCATATTGATGAATGGATTGCATGAAAAAGCCAAGACGAGCTCAAAAGTTCAAGACCGAAGACCCAAGGCATAGGTCGCTAGGTAGAACCAATGTAAGAGCAACGTTTAAGTTATCTCGTCTTTTGGCTCAACATAGGTCATCATTAATATGCATAAAATCATTTTATTAAATCATATATATCATAAACATTTTTAATATACTTCAAACAAAATGATTTTAACGTCTTCATTTTAACCAAAATGGTTTTTGAAGTAAGTTTTCGATTCTGGTATATTCTGGTATATTCTAGTATACTCCTGCTTTGATTCTGGTCTACTCTGGTATATTCCAGCTTTGCTGGAAATTCCGCAAGGCAACATAATCGATTATGTGATTGGAATAATCGATTATTTCACTATCCGTTGCCTTTCCAATGTTCCGTTTTATGAACGTTGAGAAGATAATCGATTATGCAAAGTGGATAATCGATTATCTTGCATAAAATCAGCATAATTGATTGTTAATTAAGCAACGGACATACAACTTCTAACACCTATAAATAGAGGTCTTTTGAGCTGATTTTAAACACACAACACCTCTCATTATTCATATACATATTGATATTATTTGTGCATCATTATAGAGCTTTTGTTGAGCCATTTGAGAGACAACTTTGAGTTGTTCATAGAGCTAATATTGTATCTCTTTATCTACTCTTTTGAGAGAGTTCTTGTTGTAAAAGAGAAAGGTGTTTGAGAAGACCATATCTTCTCATTGATTGTCGGGTTTGCTAAGTACCCTCAATCTTAGTGTGTGAAGTCTTGTGGTGCGGTATCCACGAGCAAGGTGAAGTCTTGAGGTGCGGTATCCTCGAGCAAGTTGAAGTCTTGTAGAGTGTACATCTACGAGCAAGTGTAACGGTTTGTTAGGCACCCGTAAGCTTAATGGAGTTAGTGGAATCTCGAGAGAGTCTCTCGGGGACTGGACTAACCACACGTTGTGGTGAACCAGTATAAATTCGGTGTGTTCTTTCCTTACTATTTAATTACCGCATTTACTTTACTCCTGCAATTTTAATTCCGAATATTTATCAATATTCTCGTGCCGCACTATTCACCCCCCCTCTAGTGACGGGCATAAATCCTAACAATTGGTATCAGAGCCTAACTCTCTGAAAGCCTTAACCGGTTGAGAGAACGATATATTTTTTTTTGAATATTGAACGCAGGAATGATGAGCGAAGGACACTCCACCAATAGGCCTCCACTATTTGACGGAACAAATTACACATATTGGAAAGAACGGATGAGAATCTTCATCCAATCAAATAACTTTCGCTTGTGGCAAATCATCAAGAACGGTAAACAAATGCCAACAAAGAAAGTTGGGGAAACCATGGTTCCAAAGGAGGAAGATGAATATGATGCCGAGGACGTCAAGAAAGTTGAAAATAACGCAAAGGCCGTAAACTTATTATATTGTGCACAACCGCCAAGGAGATGTGGGATAAACTCGAGATCACTTATGAAGGTACGTCTCAAGTCCGAGAATCTAAAGTTGATTTTCTAACACATGAATATGAACTCTTTAAAATGAGGGAGAAAGAACCCATCGGTATTATGTTTGAACGATTCTCAAAAATCGTCAACGATCTTTATGCTCTCGGGAAAGTGTACACGAACAAAGATCTTGTTCGAAAAATCCTACGGAGTCTCACTCCCGAATGGCGTTCCAAAGCCAATGCCATCCAAGAGTCGATAGGAATCACGGATGTCACAATTGATGGACTAAGAGGTAACCTCGAAACTTATGAAAGCACAATTCTTAATCCCTATCTTAGAAGTAAAAGTTCGAATATTGCCTTCAAAGCCTCATCTTCTAAAAGAGTAGAGGTAAGTGATTCGGAAAGCGATGATGATATTATTTCCAATGATATAATTGAAAAGTTTTATAAGTTTATGAAGAAGGAAATAAAGAAGGAAGAACCAAGTCCTTCATGCCAAAATTGTGGAAAACTTGGCCACACCAAATCACATTGTCCAAAACCCAAGGACAAGAAAAAGAAGAAACACCATAGGCGCGTGACATGGGATTCGGACAGCTCGGGCGATGAAACTGCCGCACTATGCCTCATGGCCAACGAGGAAGAAGAGGTAAGTAATTCTAACTCTTACTCGTTTGAAGAAATGCAAAATGCCTATGATGAATTACATGGTGAATTTATTAGAGCTTCCAAAACCATAAAAGAATTGAAGAAAACAATTTCTATGAAAGAAGAAGATTTTGAAAAATAACTTTCTTTGAAAGAAAAATATTTTGAAAAATTGACTCGTGATAATGAGAAGTTAGAAGAAGAAAATAAATTTTTAGAAAATGATAATATTGATCTTAAAAATAAAATTAAGGAAATGAATGAAGCCTCTTCAATTGATCAAAGTTCCAATTGTTCTTCTTGTAGTTCTTTGAAAATAGAGAACATAGAACTTAGGAACATACTAGAAAAACGTAGTGTTGATGATCCTAAAACAATTGAAGAAATTAAGAAGAATATTAGAAAGGATGATAGAAATGAAGTTAGACCACCTAGAAATAATTCTAGGAACTTCACTAATGAGTCTAAAATTAATCATTTTAGACCACCTAGAAACAACTCTAGGAATTTTGGTAATGAGTCTAAAATGAATCATTTTAGACCACCTAGAAATAACTCTAGGAATCGCAATACGTCTAGGAATAACGACTTTAGATCACCTAGAACGTTTTTGGCTCAACCAAGACATATGCACAACCTGAATGTTATATGTCATTATTGCAACCGGGTAGGACACATAGCACCCGTATGTTTTGCAAAACATAGAGATTTATCTTTTGACTATGATTATTATTTGCCTAACCCCCAAGGACCCAAAAGTAGTTGGGTACCGAAAACCTATTTTTAGGTACGTTTGCAGGTGTGCTTGAAGACTACAATATCGTAGTAGATGCACCAAGCACGAAACCTTATTGCATCGAGGGGGAATTTCGGTTAGTTATCATATTTTTGATAAAAACATAATAGTTGATATGTGTTAACAATTAATATATCTTTGTTAACAATTGATATTAATTAATTTTGTTGATTCATGTTTTGATAACTTTTATCTTGAATAACAATTGGTATCAATTATATTTGTTAAAAATAATGATTGATTCATGCTTTGATGAATATTTTTTTTGGTTTGAATAACAATTGATATATTCTTGAAAAATAAACGATTCATGTTTTTAATACAACTATTGGTTTGTTAAAAATTAACTGTTGATATGTTCTTAAGTAATATGATTTGCGAAAAATAACCGTTATTATGGTTGTTATGTTTTTACTAACATTTGGTATTATTTCATGTTGGTATGATTTTTTAAATATCGTCAATGTATATTCCTCATTGTATTTCCTATTTTATTCTTGACACTAACAATTGATATACCCAAAAGGGGGAAGTGTCGAAAGGGGAAAGTAGCCTTTGTATACTCTTCTTTTTGCTAACGCCAAAAGGGGGAAGAAATTAGACGATATGCATCAAATAAGGGGGAATGAATCTACGTTATAGTATGCCTTATTTGAGGGGGAATTTATCATTAAGGGGAATAGTTTGCATGAATTGTATGTTGAGATATAGCATGAATTTAGGGGGAATCCGATATGCATATCTCCTGTTGTTTGTCATTATCAAAAAGGGGAAAATTGTAGAAAATCATTCTATCCATGATATGTGCGCTTTGGTTGTACTAGCATGATTTTCAGGTATAGGTTTTGATGAATGACAAACAATGAAGTCAACTTGTTAAACAATGTTATTGCATGACAAACAATGAAGATGCATTAGCAAACAATCAAGATTGAATGCCGAGAAGCATATTGATGAATGGATTGCATGGAAAAGCCAAGACGAGCTCAAAAGTTCAAGACCGAAGACCCAAGGCAAAGGTCGCTAGGTAGAACCAATGTAAGAGCAACGTTTAAGTTATCTCGTCTTTTGGCTCAACATAGGTCATCATTAATATGCATAAAATCATTTTATTAAATCATATATATCATAAACATTTTTAATATACTTCAAACAAAATGATTTTAACATCTTCATTTTAACCAAAATGGTTTTTGAAGTAAGTTTTCGATTCTGGTATATTCTGGTATATTCTAGTATACTCCAGCTTTGATTCTGGTATACTCTGGTATATTCCAGCTTTGCTGGAAATTCCGCAAGGCAACATAATCGATTATGTGATTGGAATAATCGATTATTTCACTATCCGTTGCCTTCCCAACATTCCGTTTTATGAACGTTGAGAAGATAATCGATTATGCAAAGTGGATAATCGATTATCTTGCATAAAATCAGCATCAATTAAGCAACGGACATACAACTTCTAACACCTATAAATAGAGGTCTTTTGAGCTGATTTTAAACACACAACACCTCTCATTATTCATATACATATTGATATTATTTGTGCATCATTATAGAGATTTTGTTGAGCCATTTGAGAGACAACTTTGAGTTGTTCATAGAGCTAATATTGTATCTCTTTATCTACTCTTTTGAGAGAGTCCTTGTTGTAAAAGAGAAAGGTGTTTGAGAAGACCGTATCTTCTCATTGATTGTCGGGTTTGCTAAGTACCCTCAATCTTAGTGTGTGAAGTCTTGTGGTGCGGTATCCACGAGCAAGGTGAAGTCTTGAGGTGCGGTATCCTCGAGCAAGTTGAAGTCTTGTAGAGTGTACATCTACGAGCAAGTGTAACGGTTTGTTAGGCACCCGTAAGCTTAACGGAGTTAGTGGAATCTCGAGAGAGTCTCTTGGGGACTGGACTAACCACATGTTGTGGTGAACCAGTATAAATTCGGTGTGTTCTTTCCTTACTATTTTAATTACCGCATTTACTTTACTCCTGCAATTTTAATTCCGCAATATTTATCAATATTCTCGTGCCGCACTATTCACCCCCCTCTAGTGACGGGCATAAATCCTAACAAGTTTTGCCCAAGTAAAACACACAATTAACTGCTGAAAAATCTTATCAAAGTGCTCTTTTTAACCAATCTAGGTGTAGCATAGTAACCTGGAAAAGAGGGTGACTAGCCTGTTGAAGCTTGTCAACTGGAAGTATTTTACATTGTCGGTGGATAAAATCTAAATTCACCTGACTGCACGCATCGCAAAGACAAAAAGTAAGAGGCTAAACAAACAAAACAAAAAAAGAAGGAAAAAATAAATCAATATTGTAATAAACACAGTCGGATACTATTTGGCCATGATATAGAATACTGGAGACTAGGATGTAGCTTCCGAAACAGGAAAAGAAGATAAAACAGAAGCAGCTTGACCAAGTAGAGGACACTCTGCATTGCCAACGGATGCGATCAAAACTGTAAACAGATTCACAAGCACAAATGGAATTGATACCAAAAGGTCTTGTGATTGCAAACACATCCAATGTTGCTCCCCATATTGCTCTTTTTTACTTTTATTAAACAACAACAACAATTACGCTTCAGTCAGTGTTATCAAAGGCGAAAAGCACAAAAAAGCTATAACGTCTGTTGGGGCTTTAAGCGCAACAACAACAACAACAACAACATCTACCCAGTATAGTCCCACAAAGTGGGGTCTGGGGAGGGTAATATGTAGACGGGTCTTACCCCTACCCGAAAGGGCAGAGAGGCTGTTTCCAATCGACCCTCGGCTCAGTGAAGGAAAAGAAAAACAAAAACAAAAATAAAAACAAAAACAAAAGAGCATTAGTAACTCCAGCAGAAATAGCGCAAATAATTATCTAAACGTAAGAACCATAAATAAAATAGCATGCAATACTATCAGACAGTAACTACCATAAATAACTACAAGGTAGACACAATCCAATACACAAATCATCTATGAATAGCCCTGCCAAGCCTCACCCAACCCCGGGTGAGGAGTACGAAAAACTCTAGGAGCCCCTACCCTACAACCCTGATACTAGACCTCCAGACTTTCCTATCAAGGGCCATGTACTCGGCAACCCGCATACTAGCCATGTCATGCCTAATCACCTCTCCCCAATACCTCTTAGGCCTCTCTCTGCCTCGCCGTACGCCGACCATCGCCAACCGCTCGCAAATAAAGCGTGGGCTTTAATGAAAAAAGGCGCAACTCGAGAAAAAGTAAAAATGTATGTGTTGTCTAAGACTAATAATTATAAGCATGAATAACAAATATACGGACAAAAAAATTGAAAAAAATTTACGAATAAGTACAATATCAATTGTTTAAAGTTCCCTTTTTAGGATTACACTCATTGGTAAGTAAAAGTATGCCTAAGAGTCTTGATACGATACTAACGCGCTCCCAAAGCGAGGCAAAGCGCTCAACATGTTTTGAGCCTTGCATCAGGGCTTAAGCGCGCCTTTGACGACCCTGGCTTTAGTCTCAAACAAGCTGGGATTAGCTATATAAATCCTCCCTGACCACGTTACGGCATTTAGATTATCTCTTTTTTACTTTTCATATGATGGAAATTTTTTTTGTTAGAAATATTGTCCTTGCTCAAATAATTTTTAATGCTCTTTTCTTCGCCCCAATTAAACTCAGCTGTAGGTGGCTTATACTTTTTATACCAAAAACAGATGAATATATAAGTGTAACAGGGCATCACACCATGCTGCATTGATCCTAGCGTAGGAGAAACATACTTCACCTTTACACATAATGGAACTAGAAACAATAAGAAATCCTAAGACCAACCATGAAAGTACTTTCCCTGCCTAAAACTAGTTTCGTACCATACCGAGAATTAGGAATAGAAAGGGACCTCTTTCACTTGTTGGCACAAGTCATTTTCCTTAAGACTTCACTAATATGCAAACTCTAGATTATATCACTTTGCTTCCATCAATACTTACATATTGTCCTCATTCATTAACACTAAAAATATAACATACCAAAATACTATCATCATATCCTATATTCTACTTTACATGATCACTTTATCGCCACTTACTCTTATACTCAACCCAAACACAGGAAAATAATCCAAAATATGATTTCGTGAAGTAAATTATGTTATGGAAAACACTTTCCTCAAAATCAAACATGGAAAAGTCAAGCATCTTTATGGCAGGTATGGAGGATGACATCAAGGATCACTTCAGGTTCTCAGTAGGCACTTTACCAATAAGATATCTAGGATTGCCTCTTTCCTCTAATAAGTGGAGTAAGATTGATTGCCACCAGCTTGTGGACAAGGCACAAGCAGGATTACAAGTGCCTATGCAAAAACATTGTCACATGCAGGGAGATTGCATATTATTAATGCAGTGTTGTTTTCAGTTTATAACTTTTGGGGTGCAGTCTTTGTTTTGCCTCAGAGTATACTAAAAGAAGTAGACAGGAAGTGCAGAGAACACCTATGGGGAAGTACTGAAGGAAAGAGGAAAGCTACGCTGGTTTCATGGGAAAAAATCTGTATACCAAAGAAGTATGGAGGTCTCAATGTGAAAAGTTGCAAACTATGGAACATTGCTTCTATAAGAAGCTAATATGGCAAATAGCATGCAAAGAAGACACATTTGTGGATTAAATGGATCCATGGACTGTATATGAGAGGCAACCAAGATATCTGGACTCATGTACCTTCTGTGGCTAGTAGCTGGTATTGGAAGAAACTTAATTCTCTCAAAGATGTGATGACTAGCTGGTACACAGGTGACGTCTACAATCTTACATCGAATGGGTGCTATTCTGTTAGCAAGAGCTACATTGCACTACTGGGAGAGATGGACAGGCTTCAAGAAGCAGATATGATATGATATGGAATTCAATTATGCTGCCAAGACATAGATTTATAGTGTGGTTGGCTAGTCAAGACAAATTGCTTACAAAGGAGAGGATGGAAAGGCTGCATATCCAAGTGGAGGATGCGACATGCTGTCTATGCACTGATAGTAAGAGGGAAACACATAAGCATCTATTTCATGAATGTAGCTGGACACTGGAAAGATGGACGGGCATCAGAACACAAAAGCAAGATACCATACGATGCTTAAAATGGATCAAGGGGAGGCACTAGAAACAATTCAAGAAGGAAATAACAGCTGCATTACTGGGAGCAAGAATTTATGATTTATCATACTTGGCAGGCGAGGAACTGGAAGCAATTCAGAGGGACATATATTACTACATTTATAGCAACAGAACAGATAAAGAAAGAAATAGTGGAGAGAATAGAATGCAGGACAAAACTCTAGGAAAGAAAGCAAATGTAAATATCTGATCCAACAGTTTGGTTTGTCTATGGTAATACATCACAGTTTTACCCAAAAAAAAAAAAATCAAACATACTCTTAATTTTCGTTTTCTCCTAAAATTGTCGATTAATTAGTAACATACCCAAAACAAGCTAGAAGAAGGCAGTGCCGAAAATCCATAGATAAAATACGCAAGCTTTAACTCAATCTGCTAACGAGCAGTTAACTTTGCATAAAATTTGAAGCATTATGTAGCAGATAAATAAAACTGCAATATTTTCTTAAGATAACTTAATTCGTGCATATTACCAGGTGCCACTCTTGCATTGCCTGTGCGTTGTTATTGTTATCAATGGGAGAAGGGACAAGATTCCAAAGATCGCAGAAGAGGAAAATTTCAACTTTCGCCAAGGAAATTGCATTTATGGGCCGGGCAATAAATTTGGACCTTAAAACGGCCCAATATATGAAGGACTCCCATAATTTGTCAAATGGAAACTTACAGAAATGTCACGTATAAGTTTCAACTTACTAAACTCTAGCCAGTATTTCGAAAATCGAAACAAACAAGAAATCTTTTTAATGGATGTAGTGGAAATTCATTGAAAACATATAAATAAGTCAATATACAAAATTTGAGGAAGATCAGAGGTGATTTGGACTGGTTTTGTATCAAAATTCATAATTAAATTGATGTAAAAAAATTCTTTTGTGACACATGTATCAAACATGTATCACGTATGTATCTCACACATAGATATACATGGATATATATGTGATACACAATCGATACAAATATGATACATATGTGATACACGTATCATTTTTTTTTCATATTCAGTTTTTACTTCGAATTTTCAATTCAAACCACCTCAAAGCTTCACCAAATCATCCCAAAATTGAGATTCAAGCTCCTTAAGATATACCCAATCTATTCTACTAGCACCCACCCAAAAGAAAGTAAAAATTTAAACTTTTTGCTACAAATAACTAATTGGCCATTTTGGCTAATATTAGTAATATTTTATCAATTGGCCAATTTTTGTAATGAACTACTTCTAAATGGACATAGCTGGTAATTTTCCTTTGTCAAAAGGGGTATTATCATGGGAAAATGCATAATTAGTCAGTTATAAGACATGTACTAAATTTTAATCCATTATTTAAAAATTTCTTTAGTCTTTAGCTATTGCTTTAACAAAATTTTATCCGCCCGGAAGAAAATATCCTTCTGCTCATAAAGTTCAGGACCAAGTGTCCTTAACTTATGAGCTTGTTATTGTAAGTTCAGGACTAACCGTCCTTAATTTATGAACTTGTAAGTATAAGTTTAGGACTATTGTCATTAATTTTTAAACTTGTAACTCTAAGTTTAAGACTACATGTCCTTTAACTTTTGAACTTGGATATTGAAGTTCAGGACTACCTGCCCTTAATTTCTATGCTTGTAACTCTACGTTAAGGAGTACATGTCCTTAATTTCTGTGCTTGTAACTCTAAGTTAAGGACCAAGTGTCCTTAATTTTTGAACTTCCAACTCTAAGTTCAAGACCAAGTATCCTTGACTCATGAGCTTGTTATTGTAAGTTCGAGACTAGCTGTCCATAATTTATGAGCTTGTAAGTCTAAGTTAAGGATTACATGTCTTTAACTATTTTGATAACCTCCCTACTTCGACGACCTTCCTCTATTTTTTCAGACAACTTGCAACTCCCACTCTCTCTTCTTCACACTCACCTTTTTAAGCTATATATTTACTTTTCCTCAAATCTTTATCCTAACAAGAAAATTCCTAAAGATCGAGCATAACAGTAGCTTGCATGAATTTTATGTGGGATGGAAGACTGCTGACAAAGAATAGACTATAGTCAAGTTACAACTCATGAAAATCTGATGCCTTTACTCATGCCGTTTGGGAAGGAAAAGAAATAAAAGAAAGGATAATATTGTCTTTTTATATTAATTTTATCAGACTAGTGGCCACTTTTGCTCAGCATTAAAAATGCTGGATAAAAAGTAGGAATTTTTGCATTTCTATGCACTATATGAAACTATATTACCCTCCCTACGTAAGTTTTACTATAATTATATTTTATATACCCAATTATCATATATGCATATTTTAAGGGAATTAATAATAATAATTAGTGTCCTAAAATTACTCTAACATATATTCCACACCCCCACGTTTCTCTCTCCATATCCCCACCCCTTACTTCACGTATCTTGCACTTACCCACGATTCCACCATTGACAATCATTAAAAGGTTTTGAAGCTTTGAATTTGAATTTGGGTTTTCAAAAAATACTATTTGTTTGAATTAGATGTTGTTGCAGAGAATTGAGAATTCTCTGTACGTCTCTCTTTATCTTTCAATCCCTGATTTCAGTAATATAAATCAAAGAAAAAGAGAGCAGCAATTCCACCACTGACAGTCATTAAAAAGCTATGAAGCTTTGAATTCGAATTTGAGTTTCCAAAAATCATTATTTGTTTGCACTGGGTGTTGTTGTAAACAATTGGAAATATGATTTGGAGATTATATCTCAATTTTGAGGAGTTTTGGTGAAGATTAAACTTGATTTTAGCTGAATTTCAGATTGAAAATATACATTATATTTATGAAATTATAGCAAAATTGTATTATGTTGTTTATATATTTTTCTTTTATTTATTTAACTATTGTATGAAAGTTGAACAAAATTGTATAAAAATTATATTTAAGTTGCATGATATTGTAGTTATATATAACTGAGTAGAAATAATGTATAAAAATTGTAGATAAGTTATATAATATATAGTTAGTTGTGTGAAATTTATTTTTACTATGTATAAATCAGATACAAAATGTACAAAAGATATATTGTATAAATTTTGTATAAAATTGGCATTTAAGTTGTATGTTATTGTAGTTATATTTAACTGGGTAGAAATAATATGTGAAAATTGTAGATAAATTGTATAATATATAACTAGTTGTATAAAATTTATTTTTATTATGTATAAAATTTGTATTTAAATGGATAGTTGAATGTAATCTTGTAAGCCACAACTAATCTGCAAAACTCAAAACTGAGTACATGTAATTAAGCCTGTCAACCGGTCCGGATTGACCCGGGACCGAACCGGACTGGTCCGGTATAAACCGGGACCGGACCGGCCCGGTTCTTAAGGGGTGGGCTGGGCTGGGTTGGGGGGGGAGGGGTTAGAACGGTTAGGATTTTAGGGTCTTGACCCGTGACCGGACCGGCCCGGTAAGCAAAACAGAGCTTGAACCGGTCGACCCGGACCAGGACCGGACCGGTACAACGGTCAAAACTTTTTTTTTTTTTTAAAAAAAAATTTCTGAACATGTGGGCCCCACAGGACCGTTGGCAACGGTCCAGAACCGTTGGCCAACGGGAGTATTTTTAGAAATGACCACTTTTTTGTTTTTTTTTTGTATTTATTAAATTACATTATTAACCCTTCTTAAAATCTATAAATACCCTCCCCTCTTCTTCATTTCCTCACTCAAAATTATCAATCTCTCTCTCAATTCTCAAATTATCAATCACTCTCTTCTCTTCAATTTTCAAGAATTCATATTCTAATTTTATATTTATTGTCTTTGTTTTCCCGAATTTAATTTATCGTAATTTCTCATTCGGAAATCGGAATTCTAAGCTTGAAGTTCAAGTGTCCAACATTGAAATACTTGCTTGACGTTTGTTCGTGGTAACACCGGATTTGCGTAATCAAGTGCTCAATTTATTGTCGAATTCGGTGCACTCTCTCCAACTCTTTCTCTTATTTAATATTTTATTTGCATATTTGAGTTTAGCTTATATTTTCATTTTTACAATATGTTTAATGCTGCTAAAAGAGCGTGTAGAAAAGTTACTGGTAGGGGTGGAAGTAAAAAAAGACCTGTAGCTTCTGGTAGTAATAGTAATGACCCAATAACACATGTTTCTGAATCATCGCCTAATTTGCAAGATGTAGATATTGATTATGAACAATTACAAGAAGATTACGGAATAGAAGATAATGAAATTGGAATAGCAGATGAGATACCACCTACACCTAGTAGTGGAAATGTTGGTAGTATTGGAGTTGGAATTGCTAGTGCAACAAGCGGTAGAAGACCACCAGTGGCTCCAACTTCTACTCGTAAAAAAAGAAGTCCTGTTTGGAATTTTTTTGATATAGTAGAAGGTACTGATAGAGTTAAGTGCAAACTTTGTAACGAAACGTTTAAACATTTGACCGGAGGTAATTTAGGGGGGACTGGGACACTTATTAGACATCTGTCGACTAACCATCCTATAGAATGGGGAGCTAATGGGGATGGAAGTCAAACAACAATTAACCCTACTACCGGAGGTCTCCTAAAATATGATAAAATGAGGGATCGAGAGGAATTAGCGAAAATGATTGCTTTGGGTTGTCTACCTTTTTCTTTTGCTTCTTCCTCTTATCTTATTATATATATTCAAAGGATATACAATCCTTTGTTTAAAGGTATCCCTAGAAGTACTTGTAGAGCAGACATCTTTAGACTTCACGGCCAATATCAAACATACATACGTTATTTGTTTAGTCACCTTCCTTCTAGAGTATGTCTAACTTCTGATATTGGCCATGCTGTTAATGGAAATGATTATTTAACAATTACATGTCATTGGATAGATGATAATACTTGTATGCAAAAACGTATTATTGCTTTTAAATATGATGAAGATCAGAGTCACACTGCTGCATTTATTAGTAGTACAATTATTGAAGTTGTTGAATTTTATAATCTAAACCAAAAAGTTTTGTGTATGTCTTTTGATAATGCTTCAAACAATAATGCTGCAGTTTCAATTTTAAAATTGAATTTGCAACCACCTCTTGATGATATTTTTCATGTTAGGTGTGCATGTCATGTTTACAATTTAATTGTTAAAAGTGGGCTCGATTTATTTTCAGTTGAGATTACTCAAGTTAGAAGAGCAGTTGGAGTTATTCAGGGAAATAATAGACAATCTAGAATAAGAGAATTTAAGAATAAGTGTATGCAGTATAACCTTTCACCTAGATTCATGCCAGACGAAATAGTTACTAGATGGAATTATACGTATATATTTTTAAAATGTTGCTACAAATATAGATTTCCAATAACTGAAGTTGCTAATGCACATTGTACTGATCCTAGGCGTATGTTAACAACTGATACTTGGGATGTCATTAGTGATGTTGTTAAATTTTTGCATAAATTTTATACTGCTACTGTTGTGTTTTCTGGCGCATATTACCCAACTGTTACTATGGCTTTAGTACATATAGCTGAAATTTCTTTGCTACTACATGAATTTAAGAAGAAAGATAGATATACGGATGTTGTTGTAAATATGCAAGCGAAATTCAAAAAATATTTCTTTCCAATTCCTCCAGTTTACTTAATTGGTGCAGTTTTAAATCCGTCTATTAAAATGTCTGATTGTCACCAATTAATGAATGTTTTATATACTTATATGGAGATTGGGCCCACTGAAAGCCCAAATTTGTATGATTCTATGAACCAGCTAAATGAACATTTACAACATCTATATAATTATTATGCAACTCAATATGATAATTCTGGTGCTTCAACAGATGTAAATCCCGCTATGCAATGTAGCAGTTCTAATGTAGATGATGAAGAATGCATTGATAGTTTTAATATTTTTTCAACTTTTTCTAACACTCAAAGTAGTAGCAGGAATATTGATGAACTTCAATTTTACTTGCAGAAGCAAAAGGAGCCTCGCACCAAGGAATTCTCACCGTTAGGCTGGTGGCATGAAAATGCAAAGTAATTTCCCGTTCTTTTCGCTATGGCTCGGGATGTCCTGAATGTGCCAATTTCCACTGTTGCATCCGAGAGTGCATTTAGCCAAGCAAGACAACAACTTGGAGACACACGCCACTCATTGGGAAGCAATGCTTTGGAAGTATTAGTATGTTTAAGAGATTGGATTAGATCGGAACGAAGAAATCAAGGAAAGGAAGATCTTGATAGCCCAGAAGACGAAGAACTTGGAGATATATTAACGCATGGAAACCCATCCGAATTTAACACGCCAGAAGAAGGTCAATCGGTTCATATTGATTACGATGAACTTGCTAGGGCAATGCAAAGAATTTGATGATTCGGATTACTACTAGTATACTACTTGTTACAAAAGATGTAAAGTTTTTACTACTTAAGATACATTTTAGTTTTTCTTTATTTGAATTTAAGAAATAAAGTAGCACTTGCAATAAGTGCAATTTTTTCCCATCTTTTGTTGTGTTCATTCAATTATTACAAAGTATTAATATAACTTAATATTTATACGTAATTCTAAAAAAAAAAAAACAAAATAACGAAACCCGGCCCGGCCCGGACCATTACAACCCGTAACCCGTACGGTTCAATCTAAGCCTGTCTCAACCCAGCCCGGTGAAAACCGGTACTGTTTGTAACCGGCCCGGCCCGGACCGGTAACCGGACGGGTCAAAAAAAAAAATCGACCCGGACCGGACCGGTGGAACCGGTTGACACCTCTACATGTAATACAGGTGTGTGCTTCTGTTGTTTCAGGTATTAGAACTACAAGTGTGCAAGTTGTCAGAAGATTTTGCTTATTGTGCAAGTTTATCAGGAATTTTTTTTTGGGTAGTTGAATTTGTTCGTTATTATGCAGCTTTATTCACTTTTAGGGTTTTTTTGTCTTTTAAATATCTTTTCTTCTTTAACTTGAAATCTTAATCCATACACTGAAAAATTTTCAAATGCAAAGCCATAGCTAAGTGATTATTTTCTTGCTACCTTAAAATCATACCGTCATTATTAGAGTTGGATTATTAACATTTTGGAACAGGGGTCTGACTGGGGAGCCTTTAATCGTGACATCCTTCCATTCATTGGCTTCTTATTTTCTAGTAGAGATATGCAATTAAAAGACTGGACACTGTACTAAAATGCTGATTATTATCAAAAAAGAGAAAAATATATGCAGTATGCAAATTTTAAATGAGTATCGAGTGATCTAAACAATTATGACCAAAATCAATTGTGAGGCAAATGATTTGAGAGTAAATTTTGACATAGCCAATTCAGTAACTCCAAATTCAGTAAGAAAAGTGTTCTCTCTGATAAACAAAAAAATCAATATGATTATTAATAGAAAACCTCTACTCCAAAAGTATCTATGGAGTAGTTCCTTTCTACGATACAACAAAGAAAGGAAAGAGCAAATTTGAAAGTCTAATTCTTCTAGGGGCTGGAGTTCCTCAGAAATTAGTTCCAAAAAAGGCACAAAAATACTGATCAAAACTCAAGAAACCTTTCGTGGATAACAGCGGACATGCGGAATAATTCTGAAAGTAGAACTAAATCTCTTGATTGGAAGAGCCTTTTAAGGTGAGATGTATATATTTTGCAAACAAAACTTGTGTAGGTAGGGTAATTTACTAAACATGAATATTTAGGGTAATACAGTTTCTAATAGTGTATAGAAATGAACAAAATCCCTAAAAAGTAAATATCACTTTAAAAAGTAGCCACTGCAATTTTTACGTATTATCACTTTTAGCCCCCGTCAAAAACTATTTACATTCAAAAAAATATATAAAATTTGTATAATTTTTGTCTATAACACACACACATACATACATATATATATATATATATATATATATATATATATATATATATATATATATATATATATATATATATATATATATATATATATATTATTTTGAGAGCGGCTATACAATGTTATTTTCCGGTCAAATTTTTGCTAGGTTGTCCACTTCTGTATCAGTTATTCAGTAAATGATCATCTTTTTATTTCTTTTGTAACTGATGACCTTTTAAACCACAGTCTAAAGATTCTTTTTATTAAATTTAATATTTTATTAGGAATATTAAACTACGGTCTAAAATTTTATAAATTATTGCAAACCTTAAACTATAGTCTAATGTTTTGGGAGCAAACTTAAAATTGTTTGAGTAAACATTAAATCTGAATATAAAGTTGTCGAAAAATTATGGATATTGGATAACGACTTCAGCAACTACACTATCATTTTATCATATATTCGTGAGACGCTCTCACTGTTGTCTTTCCGTTGTCAGCGTTCAACCATTTGCTACAATTTGACTGTCTATTCTCCTCTGTATTTTGTATTCAAACTTTACTCCACATTGTAGTCATTCATGATTAATAAATGCAATTGTCCTTCAAACTTTTAACTTCAAAATTTAGATGAAACGGGTATCATATAGCACCAGCAATGTAGAGACATAAAGGCGGTTCTCTCACAATTTAGCTCTTATGTGCAGCATCCTGTTGTGTAGTCTCAGTTAACGAAATAGCTGACTTAACAAACTTTCAGTCTTGAACTAATAGAAGAAAGAGGCATTAACAAATTTTAGGAACCTAAGAATCACAGATAAACAAGAATATAACTGGTGTGTCGAGCTACCTTTTGTCTTCCTTAAAATTTCAACAAGCAGGAAATCTCAATTTAAACGACAAGGATAATCAGAGTGCACTACCCGTTCACAATCTAAGTCGCATAGTTTTATGCTAGTTTGCCTCCATCTCCCAGCAACAACCATTGAAACTGTTTGGCTAAAAAGTTATGCAAGTACTTAAATAGCTTTAAAACAATCAAAAATAATATGGGTTAATCGGAATCAAGAGTAATATGGACTAGAGAGTGTAATATGATCAAGATTTGTGATAATAATGTAAATAATTCGAGATATAAGAACAATAAGACAAGTAGTGAGCTTTACATAAGAGAGCAAGATAGAGATATAGTAGTATATTTCCAATAGCAAAAATACATATCTCGTTTACAAAAGGGAAGGTCCCCCTTATATACTAATGGACCTTCCTCGAAATAATCAAAGAAAAGTACAAGGGTTGGTGGTCTTAGTGTACGAATGTCAGAGCTCGAAACGACGTCGCAGTGAGTCATGTCACTCGGTCCGTCTACTAACTGAGGCCGATCTTACTCGAGTCGGCCATAATTAGGCCGCTTTCTTCACCGAGGACGTATGTAGATAGCATAGGAATGTGGGGGAACCAAATTTACCCAATACAGATAGTTCTTACGTTTGTTGGGGACATAGTCGAGAGACGTCCTCAGCGAAAGGACATACATGCTTGACATTTCTGGAAAATTGGCCGATCCTGTGGATACCGCTGGAAAAGGCATGCCCATATATGAAGATGTTAAGCCGTTGACATATTACTTCCTTTTTGTGGCTCCTTTTTAAGATGACATCATCGATCACGTGCGTGATCATTACCTCTGCACCCGAGATAGTTCAGACCGTGATGTGACGTTTGGGTTTCCTGCACCAGTTTGCGGTCATACCTTTTCGATTTCCGTGCACCCTTTCTTACAAATAGAGGGAAAGTTGAACTTGATCCATCTTTAGAACTTTTTCTGAGAGTATTTCCTCAATCTTTTCCTTATCTTTTTTCTGGTGCTCGTTGCTCTTTCTTTTCTGAAACCCTCGTTCTTAAGAATCGAACCCGCGACCAAATGCACCTTTTTTCTCATCACTTTCGTTATGGCTAACCATCGTCATGATGATACCAGGACCGAGAATGATTTTCCCTCTAGGGCTTCGTCGTCCTCAGATAATGGGAGGGCCGAGGAAGTTCTCGTTCCTTTAACAACGGCTAACTTGCTCCCATTGGATATGGATACAAGGAAGGACTTTAAAAACAAGTGTAAACTCCCTCCTTGGGAATACAATGACCCGATACCGTCTCACTTGGCTGCTCTCAGGAAGTCGTATGATATTCCTGACTATGTTGAGATGGCCCCCGCCGGGATGAGCTATGCTAATGCGCATAAGCCTAGGTACTGTGCATTTTACGAATACGCCTTTCGAATCGGGTATAGCCTCCCGATCTACCCTTTGGCGGAAGAGCTCTGTCGCTGGTATGGGGCGTGCCCGGCCCAAATCACTCCGTACGCGATGAAGGTGTGTAGGATCCTTACCACCTATGCAGCGAAGGCCAAGAAAGAGGTTGCCGTTCATCACCTCCTACAAATATTTGGTGCGAGCTCCAGTTAAAGAGTCGGGGCAAGAATAGCTTTGTGTCGCAAGTGGACGACAAGGCGAACCGCAAATTTTGGAAGAGGTTCTTCTATGTGCGTACCGAGCATCTCGTGTCCAACCCTGAAGGTCCAGAGGTGTGGAACGATACATGTAAGTATGACTGTGCGTAACTTTTACTATGGCGACCTTACTTTGCTGACTTTCACAGTCGTAAATTTCCCTTTGCCTTCATGCAGTGACATATCGCCCTCCTCGAAGGGTTGACGACATTAGGTCGTGGGTGCAAGCGTTGACGACATCAGGTCGTGGGTGCAAGTGTTGATACCGTTTGCAGAAGAATGCCGTTCTTGGACTGAATTCCTTAGGCTCTATGGCTCGACAGGTAACTGCCTTGCCTAATTTTTCCTTCTGTTATGATTTGGGGGCTTCCCGTAATTTTCTTGCCCGTCTCATACATGCTTTGGTAGGTCGGGACGTCTCTAAGAAGGCGCAGAAGAAGAAGAAAAAGAAGAAAACCGTGACAGGCCCTTCTAAGTCGGTATCTAACCTCGAGGAGGATATGATCCTCGTTGGCACGTCTAGGGGTAGCGTTTCACCCCCTCAAGACAAGAGGTCGCATCAGAGGCGGCACCTGAGCTAGCGTCTAAGGCAATGCTGGGGACCATACTTGAAACAACGCCAATGGAGATACCGGCGGCTATTCCTGAGACCGTTCCTGGGGTTGCCCCCATAGGGATGACCACTATCGAAATGACTGCATCTGAGCCCGTGTTGCATCCTACGGAGGGGGACCGTGAAGAGGAGGAGACATTGGAGAGGAGGAAGCGTCGAATTCTTACCGGCAAGGCTATGGCCACTCAGACAAGGAAGATTAAGCCATCCCATCCTGAATCTAGGCCGGTCTTTATGGCCGAGGCCATCCGCTCGGGGAGATCTGCCCTTAGAAGGGAGGCTACAACAAGAGGGAGCGAAAACGTGGACGTGGTAGGCTCGGAGATTGCCACAGAGGACGTGGTCTGAGAAGGCAGGTCTTTGGACCAAGTGGAGATGATGGCGCCAGTCTTCCCGTTGCATAGTGATTCCAAGCCACTACAACTTGTTGGAGAATTACAAGAAGGCGGCCATTAGTATGACATTTTTGTGTGCCGGTGCTGAGCGTGCTACCCTGGCGGTACTCAGCAACGAGGTCTTGGCCCGAAAGGAGGCGGGTGCGGCCTTGTAGGTATGCCTATGTCTTGATCAATGATCTTTCTTTTTCATTAGTGGAGGGTGATTTTTCTCGTACTTACTTTTTCGTTTCTTTTCCAGACTCTCATCTTAGAGGCAGAGAGGGGTCGATGCCAGAAGGAGAAGGTGGTCAAATACAACAGGCTGGTGCAGAAGTATAATAGGACACGTGAGGTGCATTATACCTTGGCCGATATGTATAAACAGGACCCCTACCTCAGGGTGGTCCGTAGGGCCTCATGCAATCCGAGAAGCAGTTGAGGAAGCGAGTGGCTGACTGGAGAAGGTCAATGAACAGCTCATGGCCGCTGTTGTTCGGATTGCCGAAATGGAGGTCCTCTTTCAAGCTAAGGATGAAGAGTTGCAGCTCGGCCGCGTAGTGGCGGATGAGGCTATATAATTGCGCACCCGGGTTGTGGCCTTAATGGCGGAACATGATGCTAAAAAGGCCGAAGTTGAGGACCTCAAGAGAGCCCTTGCTCATGCCGACGCGTCTCGTGAGGCACACGAGATGTGGGTGTATGTGGAGGCCAGGCTGGTCGTGCTTGAAGAGTTTTTGGCGGTTGGTCGAGCGTTCTAGATGGGGTTGAGGGCCAGCACCAGTTGGTTAGGGTTGCTCGTGAAGCGGCTGGCTACAGTCCTGAATCGCCGGCCCGAGAGGGGGGCAACTCTGCAAACGTTAATCGTTTGAAATCCAGCTCTTGGATTTCCAAGGCATACACTCCTGGAAATGAGAACGGGCCACCTGAAGGCTAGGCTGGGCAGGATAAGTATTGGACTTTGGATCCTTGTAAATATGCCTATAAATACTAACTTTTGTATCATGGGTGTTTGACCCTTTTGATAAAGACATATGATTTTTGTTGTAAGTAATTGTTTCTATTCTTTTTGGCACGTTGTTGTATTTTTACCGTAGCTGTGTAAAACTTGATGGCTTTAGCTGTGTAGAAACAATGGACATAGCCGTGTAAAAAACCGACCGTAACCTTGTAAAACTCGACGTTCTTATCCGCGTAGAAATGATGGCCTTAGCCTTATAAAATTCGATGACCTTAGTCGTTTAAACATGATGGCCCTAGCCACATAAAAATGACGGCCTTAGCCTTAGCCATAACCTTGTAAAACTCGACGTCCTTATCCGCGTAGAAATGATGGCCTTAGCCTTATAAAATTCGATGACCTTAGTCGTTTAAACATGATGGCCCTAGCCACATAAAATGACGGCCTTAGCCTTAGCCATGTTAAAATGATGGCCGTAGCCGTATAAAAACGATGGCCTTAGCCATGTAAAAATGATGGTCGTAGCCGTATAAAAACGATGGCCTTAGCCATGTAAAAATGGTAGCCGTAGCCGTATAAAAATGATGGCCTTAGCCTTGTAAAAATGGTGGTCGTAGCCATATAAAAATGATAGCTTTAGCCATGTAAAAGTGGTAGCCATAGCCATATAGAAATTATGGACTTAGCCATGTAAGAATGGTGGTCCTAGCCGTATAAAAATGATGGCCTTAGCCATGTAAAAATGGTGGCCGTAGCCTTTTCATTCATTTGGAGATGGCCGTAGCCTTTCCATTCATTTGGAGAAGGCCGTAGCCTTTTCATTCATTTTAAGATGGCCGTAGCCTTTTCATTCATTTGGATATGGCCGTATCCTTTTCATTCATTTGGAGATGGCCGTAGCCTTTCTATATATCTGGAGATGGCCGTAGCCTTTCTATACATCTGGAGATAGCCGTAGCCTTTCTATACATCTGGAGATGGCCGTAGCCTTTATATACATCTGGAGATGGTCGTAGCCTTTCTATACATCTAGAGATGACACTAATCCATTCCCTGTATCGTGTCGGGCTTGGAGAGTACGCGGACAGGCGGCCATGATGCACTTGTGCTGCAAACATCTCCAGGTGACCCCTTTGTCACCTTGTTAAAAACCTTCCCAAGAAAATCCAATTGGGACAAAACTCGGGTAAGAGAAAAAGAGTACGACTCAGGTGACACCTTTTTAGAAGTGGAAATGCTTGAGGTGAGCAACGTTCTAGTTGTTCTGGAGTGTCTTTCCTTTCATTATCTCTAGCTTGAATTCTCCTTTCCCGGCCGCCGCCGCGATTTTGTAGGGTCCATCCCAGTCTAGTAAGGGTGGGGGTCAGTCATCTAGAGGCCGCCCCAGGAGGGATGAGTGATCGAGCGGTGGTCAGGCTCGTTTCTATGCACTCCCAGATAGGAGAGATGGCGTTGCTTCAGATGCAGTGATCACATGTATTATCTCAGTTTGCCACAGGGATGCTTCTATTTTGTTTGATCACGGGTCTACATATTCTTATGTATTTGCTTACTTTGCTCATCATGTGGGGACTACTCGAGGGTGTCTAGCGTTGCTGTGCATGTATCTACCCCGGTGGGGGATACTATTATTGTGGACCACGTGTATCGATCCTGTCTTGTTACTATTGAGGGTCTGGAGACCCGAGCCAACTTGCTGCTATTGAGCATGGTGGATTTTTAATGTTATTCCAGGCATGAATTGGCTATCACCGTGCCATGCTATTCTGGACTGTCACGCCAAGACAGTCACTTTGGCTATGCTGGGTATTCTGAGGATTGTGTGGCTTTGTCCTACGGATTATGTACTCAGCAGGGTAATCTCTTTCTTGAAGGCCCAACGAATAGTTGGGAAGGGATGTTTAGCATATCTAGCAGTCGTGAGGGATGTTGGGGCGGAGGCTCCTAGTCTTGATTCGGTTCCCGTGGTGAGGGAGTTTCCTGGTGTATTTCCCGCAGACCTGCCGGGCATGCCGCCGGACAGGGATATTGACTTTGGTACTGATTTGCTGCCGGGCACTTAGCCCACTTCTATTCCTCCCAATCGTATGGCACCAGGAGAGCTAAGGAAGTTGAAGGAGCAGTTGTAAGAACTCCTAGATAAGGGGTTCATTCGTCCGAGTATGTCTCCGTGGGACACACCGGTGTTATTTGTTAAGAAGAATGATGGTACAATGAGAATGTGCATTGATTACAGACAGTTGAACAAAGTGACATTAAAGAACAGTATCCACTGCCCCGTATTGAGGATTTGTTTGACCAGCTTCAGGGAGCAAAGGTATTCTCTAAGATTGATCTCCGTTCAGGCTATCACCAGTTGAAGATTAGGGATTCTGATATCATGAAGACAACTTTCAGGACAAGATATGGGCATTATGAGTTTCTAGTTATGTCATTTGGGCTGACTAATACCCCAACAACATTCATGCACTTGATGAACAATGTATTTCGGCCGTATCTGGATTCTTTTGGATTGTGTTTATTGATGATATTCATCTTTACTCGCGTATCCAGGAGGAACACGCGCATCATTTGAGGGTGGTATTGCAGAGGTTGAGAGAGGAGAAGTTGTATGCAAAGTTCTCCAAGTGCGAGTTCTGGCTCAGTTCCGTGGATTTTCTGGGACACGTGGTGTGCAATGATGGTATTCAGGTTGACCCAAAGAAGATCTAGGTGGTGCAGAGTTGTCCTAGACCGTCCTCAGCTTTTGAGATTCGGAGTTTTCTTGGATTGGCGGGTTATAACCGCACCGCATGTTCGTTCAAGGTTTTTCATCTATTGTTTCGCCCTTGACGAAGTTGACGCAGAAGAATGCACCATTTGTGTGGTCGGATGAGTGCGAGGAGAGCTTCCAAAAGCTCAAGTCATTGTTGACTACGGCCCCAGTGTTAGTATTGCTAGCAGCTTCAGGTTCTTATACGGTATATTACGATGCTTCGAGAATTGGTATTGGATGTTCTGATGCAGGAGGGTAGAGTGATTGCATATGCTTCTCGGCAGTTGAAGCCCCATGAGAAAAACTACCCTGTTCATGACTTGGAGTTGGCTGCTATAGTTCATGTCCTAAAGATTTGGAGGCACTACCTATATGGAGTATCTTGTGAGGTGTATACAGATCATCGCAGCCTTAGCACTTGTTCAAGTAGAAAGATCTGAATTTGAGGCAGCGGAGATGGCTTGAGTTACTCAAGGACTATGATATTACCATATTGTATCATCCGTGGAAGGACAATGTAGTGCCTATGCTTTGAGCCGAAAGGCGGTGAGTATGGGTAGCTTGGCGTACATTCCACTTGGGGAGAGACCCCTTGCAGTTGATGTTCAGGTCTTGGATAATCGGATGGTACGATTAGATATTTCAGAGCCCAGTCAGGTGTTGGCTTGTGTGGTTTCCCGGTCTTCTTTATATGATCGCATCAGGGAGCGCCAGTATGATGACCCGCATTTGCTTGTCCTGAAGGACAGGGTCCAGCATGATGATCCCAGAGATGTGACTATTGAGAGCGATGGTGTGTTGCGGATGCAGGGCCCGATTTACGTGCCCGATATGGATGGGCTCCGAGAGATGATACTAGAGAAGGCCCACAGCTCACGATATTCTATTCATTCGGGTGCCGCGAAGATGTACCGGTACTTGAGGCAGCATTATTAATGGAGGAGAATGAAAAAGGACATTGTGGGTTATGTGGCTAGGTGTCTTAATTGTCAGCAGGTCAAATATGAGCATCAGAGACTCGGTGGTGTACTTCAGCAGATGGATATTCTGGAGTGGAAATGGGAGAAGATTACTATGGACTCTGTGAGTGGTCTCCCTCGTACCTCGAGGAACTTTGATTACATTTGGGTGATTGTGGATAGGCTGACCAAGTATGCGCATTTCATTCCGGTGTATACCACCTAATCTTCGGAGCGATTGGAGAGATTTTCATTCGCGAGATTGTGCGGTTGCATGGGGTTCCAGTTTCTATTGTCTCAGACAGGGGTACTCAGTTTTCTTCCCAGTTCTAGAAGACTTTTCATCGGGAGTTGGGCACTCAGATTCAGATGAGCACGACTTTTCATCCTCAGACGAACGAACAGTACGGGTGTACTATTTAGATATTAGAGGACATGTTGCGTGCTTGTGTTATTGATTCCGGAGGGTCTTGGGCTGAGGTCTTGCTGGTTGGGGAGTTTTCTTATATCAATAGTTATCAGTCCAGCATTTAGATGGCACCGTATGAGGCTTTATATGGGAGTTGATGTAGATCTCCAGTAGGTTGGTTTGAGCCCGGCGAGGCTAGACTATTGGGGACAGAGTTAGTTCAGGATGCCTTAGAGAAAGTGAAAGTTATCCAGGAGAGACTTCGTACAGCTCAGTTGCGTCAGAAGAGTTATGCGGACCGTAAGGTTCGGGATGTATCTTATATGGTGGGCGAGAAGGTTCTGTTGAAGGTCTTGCCTATGAAAGGCGTGATGAGGTTTGGAAAGAAAGGGAAGCTGAGTCCGCGGTTTATTGGACCTTTTGAAATACTCAGGATGATTCGGGAGGTGGCTTATATGCTTGCTTTGCCACCCATTTTGTCGGGGGTTCACCCGGTGTTTCATGTTTCAATGATCAGGAAGTATGTTGGAGACCTGTCTCATGTGTTAGACTTCAGCACCATCTAGTTGGATGAGGACTTGACCTATGATGTGGAGCCAGTGGCTATTTTGGGTCGACAGGTTCGAAAGTTGAGATAAAAAGACATAACTTCGATGAAGGCGAAATGGAGAGGTCGGCCTGTGGAGGAGGTCACTTGGGAGACCGAGCAGGTGATGCGGAGTAGAAATCCTCGTTTGTTTGAGGCTCCAGGTATGTTTCTTGACCCGCTCAAGGACGAGAGTTTGTTTTAGTTGGGGAGGATGTGACGACCCGACCCGTCGTCTTTTGTATTTGAGCCCCCATTATCCCCGTATTATGCTTCCCCGTGTGTTGGTATAGGTGTTTGGTGAGTTTGAAGTGTGTTAGGTTGAATTTGGTTAGAAATGAGACCAATAGCCTCTTTAAGAAAAGCTTAAGTTGGAAAAGTCAACCGGACGTTGACTTGTGAGTTAGAGGGCTCGAAATGGATTTCCGATAATTTGACTAGTTTCGGATGGTGATTTATGACTTGGGAGTGAAATCAGAATTTAATTTGGAGGTCCGGTGTAGAATTAGGCTTGAATTGGCTAAGTTCGAATTTTGGCGAATTCCGGTTGATAGGTGAGATTCTGATTTGGGGGCTAGAATGAAATTTTGAGAGTTGAAGTAGCTTTGTTAGGTGATTTTGGATATGTCTGCAAATTTTCAGGTTTCGGACGTTGTTTGGTCTGGTTTTGATTGAATGTTAGTTTCGGAAGTTATAGTTGAAACTTAGGCTTGAATCCACCATGATTTAATGATTTTTGTGTTTAAGGACGTGTTTTTATGATTGGAGCAAGTTCGTATGATGTTTGAGAGTAGGTTGGTGGTTTTGGTTGGGGTCCCGGGGTCCCAGGGCCCCCGGGTGATTCCGGATGGTTAAGCGAGGAATTTTGGAGTTTGCTTCAGATTTGGGGTCTGTTATCTGGTATTTCCGCGTTTGCGGATATTGGACCACATAGGAGGCGTCCGCTAAAGCGGAATTTGAGCCGCAAAAGCGGCCAAGGAGGAAAAGGACTGGGCCGCAGAAGCGGGCGATCGATCGCATGAGCGAAAGTTGCAGAAGCAGTTCATGACCGAAGAAGCGGTCGCTGAGGATTTTAAGTTAGACCGCAGAATCGGTCAGAAGGTCGTGGAAGCGGACTTGTGGAAGCGGAGAAATGGCCGCAGAAACGGAAATGGGCCTGGGTTTAATGAATCAATAGGTTTTCAAATATTAAAAAGGAGAAGGACATTGGAACCTCGGGCTAAGGCGATTGTGGGCAATTTTTGGAGAGATTTTGAGGGGATTCATCAGGCATGAACTCTTGGACCTAAAGTATGTCATTATAGAATAAAATCATGAAATAAACACAAAGAATTCAAGGTTTTTAATGTCAATAATGGTGGTTCGGGCTTGAAACCCAAGTGAGCTTAAAGTGTTGATTTGAGGGGTCAAATGGACTCCGATTCTTATAAATTTGATATGTATGGACTCGCGGCGAGCCGAGGAATCTGAAAATGTAAATTTCATAATCTTTTTAGAATTGGTCCCGCAGCTCGGGTTTTACCAACTTCGTATTTTTGGGTGTATTTCGAGTTATTTCGATTGGGTTATGATCCATTAGCCTATTGTGACGTATTCCTATTGATTTTGATCAGATTTGGCATCCACGGAGGTTGATTCTCAAGGGAAAGACATTGCGAGCTAGTTGCAGCCGGCTTGAGGTGAGTAATGGGTGTAGATGATGACATGAGGGTTTGTGACACTATTATGAGGCTAGACACGCACTCCATGGCTAGTGCGGGGTCGTATATGTTGGAAATTTTGACTCGATCCAATCCGAGGGATAGATTGTACTATGTTGACGATTGATTCACATACTGTATTGATGATATCTGGGCTTGATGCCATATTTGGGGCCTTGTGCCGACTTGTAGAATCCTTCAGGGATCGTTATCTCAGAATTATCATGATTTACATATTATTTGAATTCAGTCAAGGGTTAAATACTATTTTACAAACTCAGCCATATTTATACGTTTTGAAAACTCAAATTATTTTTAAATGATATTTCGGGCTGACGAGTACTATCTCACTATTTCTGGGCTGTATATTATTTTAAATGGAAACGGTGGTAACTATTGGCACCGTATTTTAAATGGAAACGGTGGTAACTATTGGCACCGTGTATTGTAATGGAAACAGTGGTAACTATTGGCACTATATGATATGGCTCTTGGGCTATAGGAGCCCCTCTGGAGTCTGAACCCCCACAGTGAGCGCGGGTACCCATATGGATCGGGCTGCACGTTCCGCAGTGTTCATGCATTGCATTGCATCTCATGTATTTATTTATTACCATTGCTTTACCTGTATATCTCTAAGACTGGTACTTTATAGAACTGCTTGATAGCTTCATTTTGTGTTATTTCGTATTTTTTTATCTTAGGGTTTTTATACATGCTTATTACTCACTGAGTTGGTAGACTCACCCCGTACTCCCTGCACCTTGTATGCAGATGCAGGTGCTCCAGATATCTAGCGCTGCTGCTGTTGATTACTCGAGCTCTTCAGAGTATTGAGGTAGCTGCCTAGCGTCCGCATGACCACTTACTCTGTCTCTATCGGTATGTTATTTTTGTTATTTTGTCAGGCTTTGGTATCATTTCTGTTCAGACTTGTATTTGTTTTGTTAGAGGCTCTGTACTCGTGACTCCTCGGTTTTGGGAGGATTATTGTTCTTGCTCAACTGTATTTTCTTTGGTATTGTCTACCGCCGATTGGGAGTTGATATTAAATTCGCTGTGTTACCTTAAATTGTTTCTTTTTTGCTGGAATGCCGTTCTTGGTTGTGGTTTGGTCGGGCTTGCCCAGCCTCGCGGCCAGGTGGCATCACGACCGGGTTTAGAGTCGTGACATCAAAATCCACATGCAAAATACTAACGTGTAGTATTTCTCAAATAAAGTATAAAATCATCTCAAATAGAATAAAACTTGACTTATGTACATGTGCTTTTTGAAGCATCTTTCAACACATAAGAATTTAGTTTTCCTTTTGGTATCTTCCATACTATAATACCAAAGTAATTTTCTTAATGTAAAAGCAACTTTAACTTTTACAAAAGTATCTCAAATCGATAGAAAATGAGTCTTAATTCAATAATTTTTTTACCCAAATAACTATGAGATCTGAAGCAACACAACTTTTTATGGCATATGTTCACATGTATATTATCTCATCCTCATAAATTTCTCTTTAAATAAATTTGATAGAATCGAAATTGTAAGAATTTCAGATATTTTAATGCACATTTATTGATTGCATGACCAAATCTCACATGTTGTTTCATTCAATTCCACGAGCCTAACGAGAAAATTATGTTTGCCTTTGCTTTCCTCATTTATATTGCGGGAAAAGAAAAGTAGAAAAGAAAGAACAATTTACCAATATGTGACACACTTTCCAATAGGTTGCTATCAAGGGGCGAAGTTAGGGAGAAAGTTAAGGGATAGCTAAATATGACATTGTATATATATGTATTCTTTTCTTTTTGATAATAATTGTATATATATATATTCGATTCACTATCTACGTTGTAAAATGGATTAGCGGCATTGTAAAAACAAAAAAGTAGAGTCACTACCATTTTGTAGTTAATTTTGTAATAACCTTATTTTCAGTACATAAACTTTATGATATGTGATATTTGACCAAATTAATATCTGAATATTAAAGTGTATAAATTGAAGTCTGACGCTAGAGCTTCATATTACCTAGTAATAATTTGTGTCTTATAACTTTAAATAAATAAAAAAAATGGCTGGAAAAATTTACTTATTCGCACGCAATGTATACTAAACTAAGAAGCGTGGGACATGTATCTATTACATAAGTTTTATCGATTAACTATGACCTATGTTTCAATTTAGGCTATCATTTTGGTGAATCAACCGACTAACTTACAAAAACAATGGAGTGCCATCAAGAGATACAGGGGAATGAGAAAATGATGGGCCTTCTATTGTGTCCAATTTCTGCCATTTTTCTAAGGGATTTTTACATATACATCCCATATACCAAACCTTATAACCACTCATGTTTAAGGTTTGTGTTTATTACATTTAAGTATACCACCTTTCAATTTATGTACCAAAATTATATTTAAGGTTAATAATCAACTCATTAATTATTTGCTTGATTTGTGGAACAATTAAAGGTTTAATTTGTGGAACAAGATCTTTTCATATATTTTTTTTACACATTTATAATGGAAGATCTCAACTTGCACCTTACTGTAACAAACTTCGAATAGTAAGTAAATAATTAGTTCATTCCAGTTATTCCTTTTAATTAGTTTATTCCAGTTTGCTAAAGGGTTAAGCCTCTCACTTTTCATAATTTTCTTTTAATTAGTTTACTCCAGTTATTCACAATAATGTTTTTAAATAATTTAGAAAGTAAAATAGAAAATATTGATTTTAATAATTCAAAAAATAAAAAAAAAGTCGAAAGAAGATTTTGAATTTTTGAAGATGGAGTTTATATACTCAAAGTTCGACGTCGGGTTTCAAAAATGCATTCTTTGTGGAATGCATTTTTCCATTATTTTTCTTAACATTACAATATTTGGCCAAAACTTTTAGAAGGAAAAAACTGATTTTGAATAGAAATAAAAATAATTTTTTAGAGCAGAAAAACTTAACTTTTAAAAATTTTATTTTTATGAAAACTTAACTTTTAAAAATTTTATTTTTATTCGAAGATGTTCTAATATCAGGAGTGTCTGTTGTAATCTTATTTTTTTCATTGTATTTTTCAGATTATCAGTTATTTGTAATCAAATTTATTTTTCATTCTTGTTTTGATCTATTTTTATTATTTTTCTATTTTTTATTATTGTTCTTGCTTGAAGAAGTTGTAAACTTGTCAAGTGCACGAGCCTTGTAATCGTCTATATGTACCTACAAGTAACTACAATTAATTACAAAGTTCATACAACTACAAAAATTTGATTACATTTTAAAAACACACTGGAAACACTGCATATAACCTTAACTACATTTACCTACATTTGCCTACATTTGACTACATTTTAAAAACTCATTGGAAACATTTCGTATAACCTTAACTACATTTACCTACATTTGACTACATTTTTAAAACTCACTGGAAACATCATTAAATAACCTTAATTACCTTAAGGTTATATGCAGTGTTTCCAGTGAGTTTTTATAATATAGTCAAATGTAGTTAAATGTAGTTAAGGTTATATGAAGTGTTTCCAGTAAATTTTTTCGTTTCGTATTTATTTGTTATATTCGTTCCGATAATCTGGAATAACTAAAATATGTTGTGAAGCTCTCACCTACAATTCAAGATCAAAAAGAAAATAATAAGGTGTCAATAAATTAACTATGTTAGCAACAATCAGTTAACTACAAATCAGCTACAAACAAACGGCATATAAACGTTCACTACTATTAACTACAATTATCTACATTTTTAAAACTCTATGTAAATACTTCATAACTACATTTAACTACATTTAACTACATTTAACTACAATTATCTACATTTTAAAACTCTCTGGAAATACTTCATAACTACATTTAACTACATTTAACTACAATTATCTACATTTTTAAAACTCTCCGGAAATACTTCATAACTACATTTAACTAAATTTAACTACAATTATCTACATTTTTAAAACTCTCTGGAAATAACTTCAACATCTACAACTTTTTTTGTTTTTTTTTTCCTACACCAAACAAGAATATATTAAACTACGATCTATGTTGAAAAAAAATGTTGACAACAAAATTTTCTATTCATATACAAAATTTCTAGAAATAAACTACAAAATCAATTTTAGTACTGTATAAAGTTGTATTGTTTTTAAGGGTATCTACAAAATTACTAATACTACAATTAAACAACAATCTATGTTGAAAAAAATATTGATTACAAAATTTTCTCTTGACCTACAAAATTTCTTCAAAAAAATTACAAATAAAGTTATATTATTTTTAAGATTATCTATAAAATATTATATTTATATTATAATTAAACAATAATTTATATTAAAAAAATATTGACTATAAAAAATTTCTTATGTGATATAGAAATGTAAAAAAGCCCCCCAAAAATAGGGTTTCCATATTGATAATAGAGCTACCAATGTGCAGAAACAAAAACAAGAAAAGATGATAAACAGAAAGAAGAGAAGAAGGATTAAAAGATGAAGAAAAGAAAGAAGAGAAGAAGCTGGACAATATGGACGAAAATCACAATTATTTTTGGTTTAGAAGAGATATATAATACATTAAATATGTTACCTTACATGATCTAGACTTTAAATGGTAGAAAATCAATCATTAATTCCCAACCTTAATGTGGGGCGTTATTTTTGGTCTAAATTTATTAAGATTCTGATTTTGTATTAATTGTGTAGTCTTAATTTAGGATGGAAATTTAGTTTGGTACATATTATGTAACAAAAATATGGGATATGAGTGTAATAAACAAACCATGCACAATAATGGTAGTAAGGTTTGGTATATGGGATGTATAGGTAAAAATCCCTTTTTCTAAAATATTTCATAAGCAAATGATGGGCCCGCCATGAGCCAATGACTAGATGGGCACAAATATTACTCCATAATTCGACACTTTTGGGATTTGGTCTATAATTCAAGATTAGAAAGAGCTTATCAATAATATTTTTCTTCTTAAAAGTTGTTAAATTTCTTATTTATTTTATTAGAAAAATAATATTATATAGCCGCTGTAAAAATAATAGCAGTAAAATGGCAAAATTTGTATATTTTTATATATACATTTGATATGTTATAAATAAAAATTATACAAGTTTTATATAACTTTTTTGACTAACAATTATAAATAATTTTTGTTGCCAGCTAAAAGTGATAATACCTTAGATTTGCATATATGCATTGTTACTTATTTCCATTTTTGCCTTCCGTTTTAAGTTAAGGCCAACTTATCATGTAAAGTATATTTAAAATTGTAAAAATTGCATGGGCACCCTATTTGGTCGGCCCATTTAACCTATACCAACTTTTTAAAAACGCATTAATTTGTACCCATTGTTTAAACAACTTGAGGACTCTTTCTCCTCCTCATTTGTTTTCTGAATGCGGTAGATTGAGATATTGTTATGTATTCTAGCATAACTTATATTTTCTATTTTAGCCTTTACAGCTAGGAATTAGCTTCTGGACCGTCCAGTTCGAAAATGCTAATTTTAATTGCTACTGAAACATGAAAGCACGACTTGATTCCATGTGCATTAGGTGAAGATGTTACTTTTAATAATGGTCATATTTTATAAGAGATTGCTTTTCAAATTTTCTGATAATTCCATTGTAGCAACTGGATCTTAATGGCAACTTGTCATTATTGTTTTAGAACTTCAGCTCTAAGAATGTTGAAGTTCAGCAAATATAAATAAAAACTTCAGCTCCTAGAATACTGAAGTTCAGCAAATATAAAACAAATTCCAGCCCTGAAATTCCTCACAAACAAAATAAAGTTTTAGCTAAATCATGTTGAAGTTCATAAGATATAGAACAAACTTCAGCTAAAGCATGCTAAAGTTTAGCAAATAGAGAACAAAATTTCAGCTACTAGAATGCTTAAGTTCATCAATTACAAACAAAGACATCAGCCAATATTTATGTAGGAAATTAAATTCGATAAAGATAATTTGGACTATATATCAAATATATTTTTCCAAATAAATATTATGGGCAATTTAATTAGATTAATTTTATAATTCCAATATATAAAGTGCAAATGCATTGGGCCGACCCATTTAATTGGGCCACAAATGATGAGCCTACTTCATCAAGCCCAATATGTCATCTTTCTAGAGGCCTAGTTTGGTGTCACGTGTAAAATGACGTGGTATGCCAAGTCAAATAGAAGAGCCAATAGGATCATGCCACATGTCAAAATAATAAAGTATGCCAAGTCTAATTAAATGGCGAATGGAAATGCGGCATGTGTGCTAGTGACATATTCTAGCCAATCAAATTCGTCCATGTCATACTTCGATTTGATTGGTCAGAAAGAGTTTATTTGTATCACAACTCCTCGCTTCCACAACTATAAATAAGAGTTTTTATAACTCAGAACGTATACTAGAAGTTATCAGAAGAAGTACGAGAGAGCTCGTGGATCAAACGCCACAAATTTCACTACATGTTTCAAGCAATAAATTTCAAGATCGAGAAATCAAGTTCAAGCTCAAGAACGAAGACCAAATCAAGTGCATGTCCAAGCATTCAAGCTCAAGCTAATGAATAAGATCATCGTTCATGGCAGCAACTACATATTCAAGATCAAGCTCAAATGCCATTAATTTATTTACTATCGAAAAGTAGAATAAGAGAAGTCATAAAGATTGTAACACTCAAATATTCGAAATAAAATACTAAAATTATTGCAATATTTTCAGTCATAATTTTTTTTTCTCAATGCAAATTATTGTCTACAAATTCTGGCACGCCCAATGGGAAAATCTCTACCTCTCATCTCAACTTTTCAATCACCAAAGTCCAAGAACATTGAAATATCTTCAAATAAAATAAACTTCGGTTCAACTTCCACCAAGGCTGCTAACTCTAGGTTCTATGCTGATGTGGAAAGCATCATCTATGTTACCTTTGGAAGCTTCAGACCAGTTAGGAGGAGCAAATAAAGCTCTTTAGGACCACAATCACCCCAAGTGGCGTCTGCATCAACCTCTATTTTTGGATCTTCATCCTCAAAAGGAGTTCCACAAACACATCTGAAGGAGGAAGCGATGTTGCTAAAAAGATCTAGAAAGCACTTACTCTGCTTGACCTCTCCTGATCCAAGCACTCCGATGTGAAGGAGATGATAATGCTTCAAGTGATGGATCCTCCCCACTTACACCACTTAGCATGAGCCAATCAAGGATCAATCTGTGTGAAAATCCATGCTACTCTCTGACGTCCACGACAATCATGCAAGCAATGGTGACAAATACTTCATCTGTGGAGGAGAAGTTGGCAAACTTGACGAAAGCAATCTTTGTAAGAGGCTGGAATTGACAAGCTAACAGACAGGGTGGGAATCTTGATGGAAGAAGAATCCACCCATGCACCCGGCAAGCTCCCAAAAATTCTAGAGAGCGACTCTCCCCCAAGACAAGTAGCATCCACTAAGGCTATTCCTGTCTCATGTGAAGATGATTCCAATCGATCAACTGAAGGAGTTCATTGAAGGAACCATTAAGAACAAATATGAAATTGCTTCCAAATCCTCCCATACATATGTAAAGCCATACATTGGAAGGGCCGATATGTTGAAGATGTCTGCTGGCTATCAACCTCCAAAGTTTTAAGTTTGATGGTAAAGGTAACCCAAAGCAACATATGGAGCACTTCATGGAAACGTGCAACAATGTTGGGACTTATGGAGATTACATCATCAAGAAGTTTGTCCGCTCACTGAAAGGAAATGTTTTTGACTGGTACACAGACCTAGAGGCTGGATCTATCGATAGGTAGGATTAACTAGAACAAGAGTTCCTCAATCGCTTTTATAGTACGAGACGTACTGTGAGTATGATAGAACTTACAAATACTAGTCAATGAAAGGGGGAACCAGTTATCGACTTTATCAATCGTTGGAGGAATGCAAGCCTCAACTATAAAGACAGACTTAGTGAAGCTTCAGCCATAAAGATGTGCATCCAAGGCATGAATTGGGGATTGCGCTACATCTTGCAAGGTATCAAACTTGGCACATTTGAAGAACTTGTAACTCATGCCCATGACATAGAACTGATCATACCCTCTGCTGGAAATAAAAGGATGTCCATCTATGAACCTCACAAAAGGAATGTCAAGCAAGAAGTCAAGAAATAGGTCACGTTCGTACCCAAGTCTGAAAGTAAAGAAGCTATGAAAATCAACACGTCACTTGTAAAGTTCACGACGAAGGTGAGTAAGAGGTATAGTATGAAATCCACTTTTTTTCAAGATAAGCCAAGTAGAAAGTTGACTCTAAAAGAAATGCAAGAGAAAGATTTTAGTATTCTGATCTGACAACCATTTTTGAAGAACTCATCGAGTTGAATCTCATTGAGCTTTCGTAGATTAAGCAACCAAATGAAGCTGGAAAAACGAATGACCCAAATTACTGCATATATCATCGACTTGTAAGCCACCCTCTAGAGAAGTTCTTTTTCTTCAAAGACAAAGTTATGGACTTGACCCGTGAAAATAAGATCATGCTTGAATATGAGAAAGGAAGCGCGAACCAAGTCTTTATCGCCTTTGGATTATTCAGTCTAGATGAATTATGCAGTTTAAAAGGAATAAAAAATGAAGAATTATTGGAGAACAACAAAGTTGAAGACGATTAACCTGATGATGATAAAGGTTGGACGTTGGTGACTCATCGTAGGCACCACAAAAGGAGCCTACGAAAAGAATTAATAGAACAACAAACAAGGAAGATGATGGTAAACATACCAATAAAAAGGAATCTAGTTAGGAATTTAAAGAAATAAAAAGTGGAGATACACCACAGAAAAGCCATGATGTATAATGACCTTGGAGGATTTCTTGCCATCTTGATTCTGCACAAAGATTCCCCGTGATGGTATTGAGGCCTCTTGTTGCAATGTTGATACAATGCAAGAAAAGATTGATGACCTATCATTGACACCATCTTCCGGAAATCTCATCGAGTCCACTCCTCAAAAAGTTAACGCTAGTGAGGAAAAAGTCACATTCACAAATGACGATCTTCTACTATGCGACACTCTTCATAATCGCCCATTGTACCTGGTTGGCTATATGCGTGATGAATGGGTAAATCGAATTTTGGTTGATAGGGGATCCTTAGTGAAAAATTTTCCAATCCGCACTATGAAAGAACTTGTTATTCCCGTGAACGAACTCTCAGAAAGTCATGTAATGATCCAAGGATTCAACCAAGGGGAGCAAAGAGCCATAGACGCGATTAGGCTAGAAATCACCATTGAAGATATGCAATCAAGTAAATGGCTGCATTTAATCGACGTGAAGACTTCATACAATGTCTTTCTTGTAATCCCTTGGATATATGAGAATAAAATGGTTCATCTACCTACCATCAATGTTTGAAATACTACGAGGGTGAAGTCGAGAAGAAGATAGTTGCTGATAATGAGCTATTCACCGAGGCTGAGTCACACTTCGCCGATGCAAAGTTCTACTTGAAGAACCATATTGTGAAGGAGCTAAAAGTCGATGACGTCATAAAAAGCAAAAATAACAAGCCCACAGCTAAAAAAGCTGAAGTGACTTCTGGTATAGTCAAAGATGTTACCGAAGAGGTACAAACACAAATAAATCATATAGAGGGGGTATTGCATCTTATGGAAAAAAATTGAGTCCTCCGCTCCAATATGTACCTAATAGGAAGGAAAATGAGGGTAAATCATCTAATCTCCAAACTAACATGCTAAAGGAGTTAACTCTTTCGGTAAAACGAATTGAAGCAATAAAGTTGTCCTCGAAGCCATTTGTAGGGTTTTTCACCCAAAATCATTTGTAGAATGTGGAACTCCCTACAAATCGAACAGATGAAGGTTTTGACCCTAACGCTTACAATCCACTTACAAAAATTAGATACAATCCCAATGAGCCGTCAAAGTTAGGGAAGCTTCCATCAAAAGATGCAATGAGGCAACCACGTGAAAGTTTGGGATACAAGCAGTCATCACCAGTGCGCATCTCAATAAGAAGGTTGAGCAGTATTTATATCATTGTAGAAGATGAATCAGCCGCTTCTAACAAGTCTTTTGTCTTTGATCGACTTGGAAAATCACCCGTAAGGTCCTCTGAGTTTTAAAGATTGTGTCCATTAAAGAAGGGGAATAAGTTCCGGAGAAATTTTCAAAGAATAAGAACACCACTTCACCCAAAATCCAAGAGATATCTAAGTACTTCCAAAGTTTGATTTATTCTAGGATGAGGCGACAAGCAATGAAGTACTGAAGGTAAAACCATATACTTTGCTCTACACTAAGGAACGTGAAGAAAATGAAGAAAAGTGTGGATTCTTCCTATCATGTTACTGTACAAGTTGAGAGTGTCGTTCCATCTTCAATGGAGGATAATTCGCAATTGGAGGATGTTTCATCGTTATCACATATCTTTCACGATGGGGACCCTCAAGAAGATGAAGATGCTAAGGATTATCCAACTAAACTTGAAGAAGGAGTGAAGATGACAGTTGATGCCTTAAAAGAAGTTAACTATAGCACCGATGAAGAACCAAGACATATCTACCTAAGTGATTTATTAGAAGCTGATAAAGAGATCACTTATATTGAGTTACTCAAGGAGTTCAGCGACGTCTTCGCTTGGAGTTACAAAGAGATGCCTGGCTTGGATCCGAAAGTAGTAGTCCATCACCTTGCAGTAAAAAATGGTGTTGGCCCTGTTAAACAAGTTCGAAGGCGGTTTAGGGGGGACTTAGTTCCCTTGATCGAAACCAAAGTTAACAAACGCATCAAAGCTGGCTTTATTCGCGAAGTTAAATACCCAACATGGGTTTCAAGTATTGTTCTTGTAAGGAAAGAAAATGGCCAAATTCAAGTGTGCACTAACTCTAGGGATCTTAACAATGTCTGTCCGAAAGATGAGTTCCCGCTTCCCATTCCAGAACTGGTGATTGATGCTAATACTTGGTACGAGGCAATGTCATTTATGGACGGTTCATTAGGCTATAACCAAATTCGCATGGCACCAAAAGATGAAGAGCTTACTACATTCCGTACCACCAAGGGTATTTATTGCTACAATATAATGCTTTTTTGGCTTGAAAAACTCTGGTGCTACTTACAAAAGGGCTATGGAGAATATTTTTAATGATCTTCTCCACAAAAATGTAGAATTCTATGTTGATGACTTGGTGGTAAAATCAAGAGAGAAGGGAGACCACTTGAAAGACTTGAGAATGATGTTTGAGTTGCTCCGGTGGTACCAACTTAGGATGAATCCATTGAAATACGCCTTTGGAGTTACTTCCGGAAAGTTGATATCTAGGGATTTTGACGCATTTTATAATGCTTCTTGCTTGCGTTTTGATTATAAATTCATAAAAAATAGTTCCAAAAGGCTTATAAGTTGTGCTTGATTGCAGGTTTGATCAACGAAGTGACAAGATGTCAAAGATCCGCTCAAAAGGAGTAAAACATGCACAAGTACCAAAGACAAGACAAACTCAGGAATATAGGCCTAGTGCGGCCGCACTACACATTGTGCGGTCCAAACTAGGGAGATTCAGAGAGATGATATTTTAGGCATTAAGGCAGTGCGGCCACAAAGGGATTTGTGTGGTCCGCACCGATGGCAATGCGGCTGCACTACCATTCTATGCGGTCCGTAGATCCAAGATTCAGAGAGATGTCAAGTTCAAGGATTGAAGCATGTGCGATCCACAGTCCATTCAATGTGGATAGCACTAGAAGACTCCGCGGCCACAGTCTATTCTGTGCGGTCCGCGGAGCCTGGGTTTAGAGAGGTGAGTTTTCAAAGTCAAGAGCATAGTGTGGCCACACACCATGTTGTGCAGTTCTCACTCACTCCGCAGGGTATTTTTGTCCAGATTTTTCAGTTTAGTATAGATAGAATTTTTTTCAATTTTTAGGGCATCAAATATCGTAATACAGTATCCTCACTCGTGAGACGACTTTCTTTAGCCATTTTGGGCATTTTACTTACTTTTTATCATTGAATCTTTGTATTTAGTTTAGCAATTAATTAATATGTGTTCATCTTCATCTATTTATATATTTTCTTTTCAAGTATGAGTAGCTAGACCCATTAGCTAGGTTTGTGGCTCAACCATAATGTGTGTAATTGACGGGTGTTGTGGTTTGGGGCTAGATTGACTATGGGTGTTTGTTCTTTGAGTCAATTTCATGGTTTAATTTATGAATTAGTGATTGCAAATACTAGTTTGTGCTAGGTTGACTTGGGATTTTCTTGATAAAGAGAGCATAAGTCTCCGAAATTGACTCAACAAGGAATTGGGATGGACTCAAGAGAATTGATAGTCCCAATTAAAGGGTTAAACCTCGAGAGAGTAATACCCGACTTGAACCCTAGTTGCTCGTGCAAATTGGCATACCCAATTGGTCTTAAGAAAGTTAGTTGGGAAAAATTACTCTTTCTATCAAGAGGCCTAGAATGGGTAGTATCGAGCAACGGTTATAGCATATTCCCCAATGATGTCAATCGTGCCTTAGATGCAATTATTCGTCAATTGGCTACATAGGTAAAAGTAACTACCCTAGTGCCTTTTAAACCGTTAGATAGAACTTGTAGCATTTAGCTCTTCACTTAATCTAGTTGCAATTATAATTTGTAGTTTGATAATAGTAGAATTATAAAGAAAATCCAAAAATGATAAGAAGTATAATTTGGAACAAATACGCAATCCTAAGTTGAATAGACACTCAACTCCAATTCTAGCTCTCTGTGGATATCGATCCCGACCTAAAATCAGGTAAAGGCTATTGCGACCCTCTCTTGCTACTTTTTAGTAGTCCGAAGTAGGCTGTGATCACTTTTTGGTGCCGTTGCTGCGGAGCTAACGGTTTTGGCTATCTATTTAGTTGGTTTTGTGTATTGTTCTTCTTTCCTTCTTTGTTACTTACTTGTTTGTGTCACTACTTATGTACCAAAATGGAAGCGAACAACGCTAATGACCCTCTTGGAAACATGATTGCGGCGGAAGAAGTATATGATGCTAGGGAAAATGAGGTGCCTTTTGTACCTCAAGGACAACTTAGAGGCTTCAATGCCAATGCTAATCCAAATATTGATATTCCAGACCCTCCTCCGCCACCTCCAAGAGTGGCTCCCAGAGTATTCTCAAACCAAGCTATGCAATTGCTATTGTCCCCCCCCCCCCCCCCCAAATATGGGCGGGTAATTTCCAAATAACCAATATGATGTTGACCTTACTTGAGAAGCGTGGGTATTTTATGGGCGTTGCGGATCAAAATGCATAGAAACATCTCAAGGGATTCGTTGATACATGTTGAGGGAGCAAGTAGACGAATGTGTCCGACGATGCTCTTAGGTTGAGACTTTTTCCATTCTCACTTTCGGGAAAGGCATTGGATTGGCTCGAGAGGCCCCTTAACCATTCCATCACAACTTGGGATGAGTTGGCAGACAAGTGTATTGCTAAATTCTTCTCACTCGGGCATATGGCGGCACTTCGAGATGAGATATTGGCCTTTAAGCAAGAGCTAACGGAACCTTTGCATGCGATTTGGAAGCGGTATAGGAAGATGGTGAAGGAATGCCCCAATAATTACATGACCGAGGCCATGATCCAATAAACCTTCTACCGGGGCATAAATACTACAAATTAATGCATAGTGAACCAATTGGTCGGGGGCACATTTATGAAACTGTCATATGATGAGGTATGTGATATACTTGATGAGATGACAGCCACTTGTTCATCATGGCAGAGTAGGGAAAATGTTCCTCAAGGTGACCCAATGGATATTCATTTGCATAAAAAGTTGCATGACCACGAGCAAGTTTTAGCTAAGCTTACTACTACTATGAATCAATTGGAAAAGGTGCAGTTGCAACAAGTTGAGAATCCTCGCCAAGTGAATGCCATGGATGAAGTGAATATGATTGTTGTCACACTTTTTTTTTTTAAAAAACCTCACTTAATCCTCTTAAATTATTAAAAGAATTTAGTAAAGCTCAAAAGGGTTTTAAATTAGAAAGTAACAAAGTTTGTTTTCAAAGGAAATAACTCAGAGTCGCCACCTGAGTTTGATTTCGGTCTGCCAGGTCACCATTTTAAAAATAAAGATTTTTCTTTTAAAAACTACTTTGGACTCCAAAGTCTGCACCGGAGATTCGGGTAAGGAGATTCATTTGACTCGGGGAGAAGGTGTTATGCACTCCCCATGTCCCGTAACTAGTACGTTTGCATACTTGATCTAGTCGGCTTTTAGAATATTCGAATTGAGGTAAAATCACGAAAAAGAAAAATAAATACACACGAAGTTCGAGGTCATCCCTACCTAATAAAAGAAAAATAAAAATAAAAATAAAAATAAAAATAAAAATAAAAATGAAAATACTACAAGTTTCTACTCTAGGTCTCCAGCTACAAGTACTTCGAGGTATACCCCGAAAAATATATACAAATTACGCGGGACATTCGGCTAATAAATTTAACTAAGGAAACGACCTCTCACCTCGAAATTTTAAAAAAAAATTCTAAGGTTTGCCTACCAAGTGTGGTCAGCCTAAGCATGCTCCTAGCAGTCAAAGCAAAAAACAAAACTAAATAAAACATTTATTGTTCTAATTTCTTTTTCGATTTAAGTACCTGACCCTCAATATTATAAACAAATAAAATTTAACACATGCTAACACCATCAAAGATTATCAAATCAGTAAAATTGAAAGCAAATGCACCACTTTACCATGTAATGGAATGTAGCAACAAAGAGGAACATATAACCGAATATAGCAACAAGGAGGGAAGTTAGAGTGAACCTCAAATAATTAGAGTAACAAGTCAAGAACTGGAATCGCAACTCAACTGATGAAATCTCACCAAATAAGAATCTGAATTGGACTGAGAAGCTTTAAGGAGTAGAAGCCTTCTTTAATTACGAATCAATTGGTGTACAAGGGAGAAACTCGATGACCAAATGGGGACATGAACAAAACAAAAATTGGGACTGAGCTACGGCCAGAGAACTCGCCGGCGATCGAAATCGACGTCCCCGTCCGGACTCATCTCTACTGGGTTTGGATGGTTTTTTGGTAGCTTGGGTTGGTGTTGATTTTCATGGTATTTTGGGTGGCTGTTCATGGCTCAAAATGGGGCATGCATTTGAGAAAGAAAACGTGAAGAAGAAAGTGAAAGTAAAGTCTTAATTTTTAGTCTTCATCCCTCTATCTCCCAGATCCATTTCTTTTCCGTATTGTTTTTTTATTTTTTGTCTCTTTTTACAAGATGAACTCCCTTATGATTTATCCCCTCCCTTTTCATGTTGTGTGTTGCGCTTTGGCGAGGAAGATGAAGGTGAGGAAGGGTTGTTGGGCGGCAGCGGGTGGCTGGACAGTGGCTTGGTGTTTCAAAGGTCTAGGGAAGAAGAAGAAGGTTGGGGGGTGGGGTCTCGTTTCAAAAATAGGTAGGTCCCTAAGGTTCAACTTTGTAAGTTTCAGCAGAAGGAGTCTTCAAAGGTTTTTTCTCGGGCTTTTTGTTGTATTGTCTAAGGTGAAGAAGAAATGTCTTGAGATTGGGCCTTTGGGTGGTGGGTTTGAAATTGGGCTCTATGTTTGGGCTAAGAAAAGGTTAAAAATTCAATTTAAATACATATAAAAATATAAAAACTCTTAATTAGTTTTGATAAACTATTAATATTAAAACTAAAAACTAAAGTTAAAACTATTTTTGGTATTTTCAAAATTATATTAAAATAAAATAGGTTCAAAGTAACATATCCTTTTAAAAATATCTAATACGCGAATTAAATAGAGAAATATGGAACTATTTTGTAATTTTTAATTTTTGTTCTTAAAATAATATAAAAGAGTCCAAATTATTTGGAATAACTATATTAGACCTAAATTAAGTATTTAAATGCTAAAATATGTAAAATCTTGGGGAGGGTCAAAAATCATGTGTCTACACTTGTCAACAAGAGAAGCAAAGGAGGTAACAAAATCAAGGGAATTCTGAGCAGTTTGTTGATGAATAAGAAGGGTTTCAAAATGATGGCTATGATTATCAAAGTAAAGAGGTTCAATATGTTAACAACTATCAAGGCAATAGAGGCAACTCTTCAAACCAACAATGGCGACCCCAAAGCAATTGGGGCAATCATCAACAAGGTGGTAGTAATTGGAACATCAACAACCAAAATGGTAATTAGGGGAATAACAATCAAGGGGGATGGAACAATGGGAACCAAAGAAACCGGTGGCAAGCTTTCAAAGGCTCCCAATGTACCAACAACTGAACAATCCAACCCCATTTCCTTCTCAAGGGTCGAGTTCTTTTTGCAATGAATTAGGTAGAATTGAAATGATGTTCGAACAGATGATAATGAAGAACCAAGATTCCGATGCTCAGTTGGCTTCCCACAATACCTCTATCCAAAACTTGGAGGTGCAATTAGGCCAAATCTCTCAATCTTTAAATACTCTCCCTAAGGGTGCTCTACTAAGTGATATAGTAGTGAATCCGAAAGGTGGGAACAATAATGTGATGGCAGTTATAACAACAAGTGGGAGAGGCGGTGATGTGAATGCCTCGAAAGAAAAACAAGTTGTGTATGATGACGTTGATTTGAAAGAGGATGAAGTACCTTTGGTAGATGAATATGTGGTTGAAGAAAATGTGACCAATGAAGTGAGGATTGGCATTAATGAGGCCAAGGTGGAAACTCAAGATGCCGTGGACCCATCTAAGGAACACATGATTGACATGCTCGAGCCGGTTGTGCCCAAACCCAAGGCACCTCTGCCTAGGCCACCTCCGAATTATCCTTAAAGGCTAGGAAATCAGAGAAATGATAATCAGTTCAACACGTTCATTGACATGATGAAATTCCTTTGTATCAACGTGCCTTTAGTGGAGGCACTTCATTAAATGCTGGGATATGCCAAGTTTATGAAGGATTTGGTGACGAAGAAGCTATTTATGGATTGTGAAACAATAAAAATGACTCACCAAGTCAGTTCTATCGTACATTCAGTGGCTCCGAAACTTGAAGACCCCAAAGCTTTTACCATCCCTTGCACTATTGGAAGTGCGAATTTCGTCAAGGCCCTTTGTGATTTGGGGGATAGCATAAATTTGATGTCCTATTCGGTCTTCAAGACCTTGGGAATTGGGAAACCTAGGCCAACCTCAATGAGACTTCAAATGGAGAATCGATCGATGAAGTGATCTTTGGACATTATTGATGATGTGCTTGTGCGGGTGGACAAATTTATATTGCTGACCGACTTTGTCATTTTGGATTGTGAAGTGGGCTATGAAGTTCCCATCATTTTAGGGAGACCTTTCATTGCAAAAAGAAAGGCATTGGTTGATGTTGAAGCGCGCGAGCTCACTTTCCGAGTGGGAGATTAAAAAGTCGTCTTTCCTGTTTGCAAATCTACGAAGAAACCTAATAGGACCGAGGTATGCTCATTTGTAGACCTTGTTATAGTTGTGATTGTGGATGACACCAGTGCTATGATCAACATTGAGGATCCTCTTGAGGCCGTGCTATTAAATCTAGATGTGAATGATGATGCAAGCAGAGTGGAGTGCGTGAATGTATTACATGGGATGTGCTCTTATTCTTATGAGCTTAGAAAATTATCTATGGATCTTGAAAACCAGAAAACTCTAACAACTAAACCATCAATTGAGGAGCCACCGGTGTTGGAGTTATCCACTGCCTCCACACCTCAGCTATGCATTCTTAGGCTCAAACTCTACTTTACCAATTATTCTTTCTTCTTTCCTTAGTAACATGCAGGTTGAGTCTACTTTGGCGGTGCTTCAAAGGCGAAAAAGGGAAATTGGATGGACATTGGCTGACATTTGGGGAATAAGCCCTGCATTCTGTATGCACAAAATTATCTTGGAGGATGATGCACAGACTTTCTTGGAGCATCAAAGAAGATTGAACGAGGCAATGCAAGGAGTGGTGAAAAAGAAGGTGATCAAGTGGTTGGATGCCGAGGTTGTGTACCCCATCTCCGATAGCTCGGGGACTTCTCCGCTGCAATGTGTGCCGAAGAAGAGTGGTATAACAGTGGTGACAAACTCCCAGAATGAATTGATTCCAACCAGAATAGTCATAGGTTGGAGGGTTTGCATGGACTACTTGAAGCTAAACAAGGTGACCCGCAATAATCACTTCCCATTGCCATTTCTTGACCAAATGCTTGACCGTCTTGCGGGGCGTACTTTGTATTGCTTTTTGGATGGGTAATTGGGATATAATCAAATCTTAATCGCTCCAAAGGACCAGGAGAAGACCACATTTACCTGTTCGTATGGCACTTCACTTTCACTCGGATGCCGTTCGGATTGTGTAATGCTCTAGTGATATTCCAACGATGCATGATGGCTATTTTTATGACATGGTGGAAGATATCTTGGAGGTCTTCATGGATGATTTCAATGTGGTTGGTGATTCCTTTGAAGAGTGTTTAGGAAATCTTGATAGAATTCTAGCCCGGCGTGAAGACACAAATCTTGTATTTAATTGGAAAAAATGCAACTTCATGGTTGAAGAGGGCATAGTGTTGGGCCACAAAATTTCAAAGCATGGGATTGAAGTTGAAAAACCCAAGATAGAGGTTATTTCACGGCTTCCTCCCCTAGTTTTGTCAAAGAGGTGAGGATTTTTCTTAGGCACGCGGGGTTTTACCGGAGGTTTATAAAAGATTTTTCAAAGGGGGTAAACCCCTTGTGCAAGTTACTCGAAAAAGATTCCATGTTTGTGTTTGATGAGGGATGTATGCAAACATTTGAGCTTCTCAAGCACAAGTTGACAACTATCCCGATCATTACTGCACCAAATTGGAGCTTTCCTTTTGAGCTCATGTGTGACGCAAGTAATGTCGTGGTTGGGTTTTTTTTGGGTCAAAGGGTTAACAAGATATTTCATCCAGTGTACTACACAAGCAAGACCATGAATGAGGCACAACTGAACTACATGGTTAGTGAGAAAGAGTTGTTGGCCATAGTGTTTGCAATGGAAAAGTTTTGACCGTACCTTATGGGGGCCAAGGTTATAGTGCACAACAATCATGCCACCCTTCGGTACTTGATGACAAAGAAAGACTCCAAGGCAAGATTGATGCGATAGCTTCAAGAGTTTGATCTAGAAATTTTGTACCGGAAAGGTAGTTAGAACCAAGTGGCGGACAACTTGTCCTGTTTGGAGGAGGAGGGGGGCCTTGTGATGGCCTAGAGATCAATGATTCATTTCCTGACGAACAAGTCCTTTCGGTGTCAATGAATGAGATTCCATGGCTTGCTGATGTTTCTAATTACCTTGTGATCGGAATAGTCCCCTATGAGCTATCTTCTAACCAAAGGAAGAAGCTCAAGCAGGATAGTTTGGACTTCTATTGGGATGAGCCGTACTTGTTCAAGATTTACGCGGATTGTGTGATCTGAAGGTGTGTCCCGGAGGAAGAGCAATTGAGTATTCTGGAGGCTTGTCAATGCTCTCCCTATGATGGCTATCATGGTGGGGCGAGGACTGCTTCTAATGTTCTTTGTTGTGGGTTTTATTGCCCAACTTTGTTAAAAGATGCCGGTATTTTTTGAAGAGGTGTGACGAATGCCAAAGAGCGGGTAGAATTTCTAAAAGGGATGAGATGCCTCTGAATACTATTCTTGAATTGGATATCTTGATGTATGGGGCATCGATTTCATGGGTCCATTTGTTAGCTCTTGCGAGAATACCTACATTCCTCTGGCGGTTGACTATGTCTCGAAATGGGTTGAAGATGTGGCTTTGACTAACAATGAAGCCCGGAATATTGTTACATTTCTTAAGAAGAGCATTTTTATAAGGTTTGGTACTCCTCATGCAATCATTAGTGACAGGGGGTCTCATTTTTGCAATAAAGATTTCAACATTTTGCTTTCAAATTATGGTGTCAATCACAAAATTTCTACCCCCTATCATCCTCAAGAAAATGGTCAAGTGGAAGTCTCCAACCAGGAAATCAAAAGAATATTATCAAAGACGGTTGATCGAAAAAGTTGGATGACTCTCTATGGGGTTATAGGACGGCTTTCAAGACTCCTATAGGTATGTCTCCATATCGGTTGGTGTTTGGGAAAGCTTTCCATATACCGATTGAGTTAGAGCACAAGGCCATGCGGGCTTTGAGAAAGTTGAATTTGGAATGGGATGTTGTAGCATATTTCGTGTGGAGTATCTCAATGAACTTGATGAATTTAGATTCCATGCCTACACTTGTTCGTCCTTGTATAAGGACATGATGAAGTACCTACATGATAAATACGCTCGTGGAAAGGAGTTCAAAGTTGGTGATTTGGTTCTCTTGTTCAACTCTCGGTTACGTTTGTTTTTGAGAAAGCTCGAATCTAATAGAGTGGACCTTTTGATGTGGTGTGTGTGTGACCCTATTTGGTGCTCTTGATTTAAAAAACAAAAATGGTGAAGTTTTTAGAGTTAATGTGCACCGGGTAAAGCATTATCTTGTGAAAATTAATGACAGCCACGTGGTGGTGCTCCTTCAATTCAAATGATGTGATGGTAACATGCGTCATGCCGCGACATTAAATCAGGCGCTTCTTGGGAGGCAACCATGTGTTTTGCTTCTTGTTTTCTTTGATTTTCTTTGTAGTATAGGATTGATTTTTGGGCTAATTGATTGTGAGATGTTGTAGGGTTGTGTTGATGGAGTGTAAGACATGGTGGAAAAATGCACATGTCTCTGAAATTGCCTGTGAGGACGCACTACATTTTTTGCGGTCCGCACGAGTGAAGGTTGAATTAAGACCTCTCTGAAATTTGCCAGTGCGGCCGCACTACATTTTGTGTGTTTTGCACTAGACCTCTATGGTCGCAGTCCATTTTGTGCGGACCGTAGAGCATTGCCTTCTCAGGCTTGAACATAACTATGCATTGCGGACCGCGGTCCATTTTGTGCAGTCCGCACTGGTTGATGAGACTGGGCCCCAACCCTTTTGCTATAAATAGGGGTTAAGGGTCTCCTGTTACCCTTTTCGAAATTTTAATTCTTAGAGCATTTAAACAGTGTTCATCCCCTGCACGTGATCATAATTACTTGCTTGGCATTGATTAGCTTCATTTAATCTCATAATCTGTTACTATAATCTCCCTTTTCCGCGTTTAATTTGGTGATTTCATTTAATTTTTGTTTTTCTTAACTTCTGTTCTTCTTCCTCCCATTCTTAGTTCTATTTCTAGGTTATATTAGTTTAAATTTGGATTCATATGGACTTTGTTAGTTAATGAATTAGGGAAATGACTTAAAGACACTTATTAGATTAAAATTTGAGCCTAAAAGCAAAATCATGAACCCTAACTCAGTTCCACTTCTGGGCACTTAGTGCAAACCACAGTAGATTTTATGCAGTCCGTGGTGCCCTTGTGCGATCTATAGTACCCTTTTGTGCGGACCGCAATGATGAACTTCTTGTTGGACAATACGCTTTACGCTAGAGGGGGGGGGTGAATAGCGTTTTAAAAATATTAAGCGTTTTAGTGCGGAATTTAAAAACTTTGCAGAAATTAAAACAAGTGCAGTAGAATAAACTTACACAATGATGTATCCTGGTTGGCCACAAACGTGGTTAGTCCAGTCCCCGAGAGACTCTCTCGAGATTTCCACTAAACTTGTCAAGCTTACGGGTGCTTAACAAACCGTTACAGCTGAGGACACAAGCCTCACCTAGTTGCTCGGGGATCACAATCCCAAAGACTTCAATTGCTCGGGGATACCAATCCCAAAGACTTCAATTGCTCGGGGATAACAATCCCAAAGACTTCAACTGCTCGGGGATAACAATCCCAAAGACTTCAACTGCTCGGGGATAACAATCCCAAAGACTTCAACTGCTCGGGGATAACAATCCCAAAGACTTCAACCGAGGAATCACAAGTTCCTCAACAAACGAGAATCGCAATTCTCTTACAAACACAAAACACACTCACTTTACAAAGCACTCCTTAATGAGTAGATATGAGTAGAAATAGTACGCTCAAGATCACAACAACTTAGCTCAATAGAATGGCTCTTCAAAAAGCTTTATGGATGAATGGAAAATGATGATCAATGTAAGAAAGCTTTTAGCAATGAAAATACTCAAAGTGTATATGTTGTTGTTGTGAAAACACTGAGTTGAAGCTGTATTTATAGGTGAAAAACTCAGTCTTACCGTTGTCTAATTGCCAATTAAGGATTGCTGAAATTACTCAGTGACAATCGATTGTCAAGACTAAACAATCGATTGTTTGCCTATCAGATTAAAAATTCAATCCCAGATTTTACGTCAACAATCGATTACTTCAAATCAATAATCGATTATTTATAACGTTAAGAAATCCTTTCCAATTTTTGGCATAAAACATCGATTGTCCGAAAATCAACAATCGATTATTTTAACAACGTTCAGAAAATCTTTTCCAGATTTTAAGCAAAACATCGATTGTTAAATATCAACAATCGATTACCTGAAGGTAATTGAAAATATATGACAACGGTCAGCTTCAACAATCGATTATCAAATGGAATAATCGATTATTAATTAATTTCAAAACTCTCTGTCTCATATATAATCGATTATCAAAAGCCACAATCGATTATCATTTTATTTAAAATCACTGGGAGACATTTTTCTCATTCTAATCGATTACCATTAGTTCATAATCGATTTTTATGAGTTTTGAAAACTTTGCCTCAGTTAACAATAGATTATCATAAGTACACAATCGATTGTTATGCAGTTTGCAAAAACCTGATGTTAACTGACTTACTCACAATCGATTATCATTAATTCACAATCGATTGTCATGCAGTCTTGGCTTAGAGATACTCGATTATCATAAATACATAATCGATTATCTTAGCCCAGATTTTTGAGGCATGCTTGGAAAACATTTTAACAAATGTAAATATGCATAGTTTAAAATCATTTGACACTTAATTTAAATATGCATGATTTTGGAAAAATAATTTTAGTAGAGAAGCCATGTTATGAGCCAAGTTGAGGAATCAAGATCACAATTAATATTGACTCAATTATAACATTTCTAAACTTTGTCTTGAGCTTCTTGTAATGCATCCATTTTGTGCTTGTCCTTGAGTACTGCTATATATCGCTTTTTGCTTTGTTTGACATTCATCAAAACCTACAAAAGAACACACGTTTAGTATATTGCATTTGAAACGTGTTTCCAACACTTCTTAAAGCTAAACCTTGGGCAGTGCAGCCACACTACATTTTATGCGGACCGCACTGGCCCTAGTACGACCGTACTGCCATTTGTTCGAACCGCACTGTCAAGATACAGAGGGTGGGTATTCTGAACCCCACCCTTATGCGGACTGCGTTGACCCCTGCGCGGCCGTACTCTATTTCGTGTGGTCCACACTGGGTGTCTTATGAGAACTGTTGCAACATTTTGACTCTGGTATGCAATTTGTTTCGCAAAAATCATCCGAAATTCTTCTATTGATACTAAAAAGTTTATTGAATGATGTTTGTAGACAATGGTTAAACAAGGAGGCAAGAGATCTAAACAACCCGGCAGAGGTGAATCCTCTTGGGGAGGCAAAGGTCAAGAAAATGATCAAACTCATGCGGTAAGCTTGACAAAACATAAAAAGATGAGAAAGGCAATAAAAGTAGTTGATAGATCCTGTGACCATTTGAGGAGTGAGTATGTGCCCTCCTAGGACATTTACTCAGACTCCGTGCCAGAGTAGTTGAAGACTGGCGGGGAGATTCAAACTGACAAACACTACTCCTCCACCATCACCCACTGCCCAAACACCAAATCATGTTTCTACTAAGTCATCTGAGGGCTCAGCAGCCGGTAGTGGGGAATACTCCACCTTTCCCACAGCTTCATTATCCGGGGAGGCTGCAGACGGAGGTGAGAAGGAAGTATAAAGTTATGAGGGAGTAGCTGAAGGTGGTAAGCCTCAGGTGGGAGGCGTTGGTAGAACTAGGAATCCCGAAGCTTGGGAGGATAGGTTTGTTAGTAATGTGGCGTACCATAAGTTTAAGGAGTGGTAGCTGGTGAGAAAGTTGATACCGGAGAAGAGTGTCATTGATAAAGACTTACTACCCCACAACCCCAACGTGCAAAGAAAATTTAGAACTAGAGTGGGTTGGGAGCACTTCCTAGATGCTTGTGTGAACGCCAACGAACACTTGGTCAAGGAGTTTTATTGCAATGTAGCCTACATCAAAAAGGGCTCCAAAGTAACCAAGGTTCAAAACCTTAAGGTGTTGTTTGATGGAAAGTCAATTAATGAATATTTGAGATTCAATGAGGAGGATGATACTCTATATATGGCAAAATCATGAACCCTAACTCAGTTCCACTTCTGGGCACTTAGTGCAAACCACAGTAGATTTTATGCAGTCCGTGGTGCCCTTGTGCGATCTATAGTACCCTTTTGTGCGGACCGCAATGATGAACTTCTTGTTGGACAATACGCTTTACGCTAGAGGGGGGGGGGGTGAATAGCGTTTTAAAAATATTAAGCGTTTTAGTGCGGAATTTAAAAACTTTGCAGAAATTAAAACAAGTGCAGTAGAATAAACTTACACAATGATGTATCCTGGTTGGCCACAAACGTGGTTAGTCCAGTCCCCGAGAGACTCTCTCGAGATTTCCACTAAACTTGTCAAGCTTACGGGTGCTTAACAAACCGTTACAGCTGAGGACACAAGCCTCACCTAGTTGCTCGGGGATCACAATCCCAAAGACTTCAATTGCTCGGGGATACCAATCCCAAAGACTTCAATTGCTCGGGGATAACAATCCCAAAGACTTCAACTGCTCGGGGATAACAATCCCAAAGACTTCAACTGCTCGGGGATAACAATCCCAAAGACTTCAACTGCTCGGGGATAACAATCCCAAAGACTTCAACCGAGGAATCACAAGTTCCTCAACAAACGAGAATCGCAATTCTCTTACAAACACAAAACACACTCACTTTACAAAGCACTCCTTAATGAGTAGATATGAGTAGAAATAGTACGCTCAAGATCACAACAACTTAGCTCAATAGAATGGCTCTTCAAAAAGCTTTATGGATGAATGGAAAATGATGATCAATGTAAGAAAGCTTTTAGCAATGAAAATACTCAAAGTGTATATGTTGTTGTTGTGAAAACACTGAGTTGAAGCTGTATTTATAGGTGAAAAACTCAGTCTTACCGTTGTCTAATTGCCAATTAAGGATTGCTGAAATTACTCAGTGACAATCGATTGTCAAGACTAAACAATCGATTGTTTGCCTATCAGATTAAAAATTCAATCCCAGATTTTACGTCAACAATCGATTACTTCAAATCAATAATCGATTATTTATAACGTTAAGAAATCCTTTCCAATTTTTGGCATAAAACATCGATTGTCCGAAAATCAACAATCGATTATTTTAACAACGTTCAGAAAATCTTTTCCAGATTTTAAGCAAAACATCGATTGTTAAATATCAACAATCGATTACCTGAAGGTAATTGAAAATATATGACAACGGTCAGCTTCAACAATCGATTATCAAATGGAATAATCGATTATTAATTAATTTCAAAACTCTCTGTCTCATATATAATCGATTATCAAAAGCCACAATCGATTATCATTTTATTTAAAATCACTGGGAGACATTTTTCTCATTCTAATCGATTACCATTAGTTCATAATCGATTTTTATGAGTTTTGAAAACTTTGCCTCAGTTAACAATAGATTATCATAAGTACACAATCGATTGTTATGCAGTTTGCAAAAACCTGATGTTAACTGACTTACTCACAATCGATTATCATTAATTCACAATCGATTGTCATGCAGTCTTGGCTTAGAGATACTCGATTATCATAAATACATAATCGATTATCTTAGCCCAGATTTTTGAGGCATGCTTGGAAAACATTTTAACAAATGTAAATATGCATAGTTTAAAATCATTTGACACTTAATTTAAATATGCATGATTTTGGAAAAATAATTTTAGTAGAGAAGCCATGTTATGAGCCAAGTTGAGGAATCAAGATCACAATTAATATTGACTCAATTATAACATTTCTAAACTTTGTCTTGAGCTTCTTGTAATGCATCCATTTTGTGCTTGTCCTTGAGTACTGCTATATATCGCTTTTTGCTTTGTTTGACATTCATCAAAACCTACAAAAGAACACACGTTTAGTATATTGCATTTGAAACGTGTTTCCAACACTTCTTAAAGCTAAACCTTGGGCAGTGCAGCCACACTACATTTTATGCGGACCGCACTGGCCCTAGTACGACCGTACTGCCATTTGTTCGAACCGCACTGTCAAGATACAGAGGGTGGGTATTCTGAACCCCACCCTTATGCGGACTGCGTTGACCCCTGCGCGGCCGTACTCTATTTCGTGTGGTCCACACTGGGTGTCTTATGAGAACTGTTGCAACATTTTGACTCTGGTATGCAATTTGTTTCGCAAAAATCATCCGAAATTCTTCTATTGATACTAAAAAGTTTATTGAATGATGTTTGTAGACAATGGTTAAACAAGGAGGCAAGAGATCTAAACAACCCGGCAGAGGTGAATCCTCTTGGGGAGGCAAAGGTCAAGAAAATGATCAAACTCATGCGGTAAGCTTGACAAAACATAAAAAGATGAGAAAGGCAATAAAAGTAGTTGATAGATCCTGTGACCATTTGAGGAGTGAGTATGTGCCCTCCTAGGACATTTACTCAGACTCCGTGCCAGAGTAGTTGAAGACTGGCGGGGAGATTCAAACTGACAAACACTACTCCTCCACCATCACCCACTGCCCAAACACCAAATCATGTTTCTACTAAGTCATCTGAGGGCTCAGCAGCCGGTAGTGGGGAATACTCCACCTTTCCCACAGCTTCATTATCCGGGGAGGCTGCAGACGGAGGTGAGAAGGAAGTATAAAGTTATGAGGGAGTAGCTGAAGGTGGTAAGCCTCAGGTGGGAGGCGTTGGTAGAACTAGGAATCCCGAAGCTTGGGAGGATAGGTTTGTTAGTAATGTGGCGTACCATAAGTTTAAGGAGTGGTAGCTGGTGAGAAAGTTGATACCGGAGAAGAGTGTCATTGATAAAGACTTACTACCCCACAACCCCAACGTGCAAAGAAAATTTAGAACTAGAGTGGGTTGGGAGCACTTCCTAGATGCTTGTGTGAACGCCAACGAACACTTGGTCAAGGAGTTTTATTGCAATGTAGCCTACATCAAAAAGGGCTCCAAAGTAACCAAGGTTCAAAACCTTAAGGTGTTGTTTGATGGAAAGTCAATTAATGAATATTTGAGATTCAATGAGGAGGATGATACTCTATATATGGCAAAGGTAGATATGGATTAGGAGGTCCATCCATGGCTAGTACAGTACCTAGCAGTCTCAGGTACTATCCCCAATTGGTTGACTATTGGGGTTAAACTATCGGGAAGGACCTTGAACTTTGAAGCGAAGCGATGGGAAACTTTTGTTTGCAGCCGGTTGGACCCTACCACTCACGACAATAACCTTCCTCTCCACCCGGCTGTACTGGTTGCTTCTATTATGGTGGGGCACCCTATAAATATAGGGAATGTGGTGTCCCAAATTATCACTATTGTGGGAGCAGAGCATGACATCAAGGTCAAGTGGCAACCCCGTTTTCCTGGTATAGCATGAAGGGGGAATGACAACCCTAAGAGCAAGAACTACAAAGTACCAGCTATTGCTCCAACTGGCCAGTCTGAGGAGCCAGTTAAGGTAGTGCCTTCTACTAAGCCTACCCCCATATCTACAGATATCCCTCCCGGTTCATCCACATCCTTAGCCATTCCTCCTATCCCATCTGCATCAGCAGGCCCGGGGATCCCATCTACCCGGGCCCATCCTATTACAGCTCACCAGCTGAGCCAAACGCTTCTCAACATAAACAACTGGATATAGACTGCCTCATCCAAGTTGTCCATACTTACTATAGTGGTTGAGGCTCAGTCGGCTCCCCCAACCCCACAGGTGCCCCAGTCTATCACACTTTTATTTTACTTTGGGTCTTAATATAAAGTATATCACATTGTATATATTCATCCTATCCGTTGTATATTCAAATACCATCTTGTATATATTCATTCTATTTTTCGCAAATATTTTTCGCTTTTAGATGTTTATTTATTTCGTAGCTTTTTTGTTTTTTTGGACGTTGTAAATAAGCATTCGGTTTTATTAATGCCATGATTCTTTCCAAAGGTGGAGTGCTGTGTGAACTGGATGGATCTTACCGATAATGGATGGTGTGATAATCTTCTTAAGGGTTTAAGTCTGTTTTTCTTTTTGTTTTTAGTAGTTTTTAGTTAAGGTTACCTCAAGCAAAGCTTCACTTTGGCCTAGCACATTTACCTTTGATCCCGTGGTCAAAAATAAATTGTTGTGTTTAGGATGGTGAAAGTTGTGACCTTGAGACTCTTGTGTTGATCGATAATTACCAAGTGTTTTTTTGGGACCATTGTGTGCTCAAATCGTGTGGGTCCCCGACTCTATGTCTTTAGCGATCCCTTTTCTTGTGTGGTGAATAATTGAATTGCAAATCCAATTCCTGAGCCATTGGTCTAGAACTTACCCTGTATGTTTGTTGTGGTGAATCCTAAGTGAATTTTTACTTCAGACATGACTAGCTCCCGTTGACCCAAATTATAGTTTAAACAATTCCATAGCCTACCAATGATATGATTCCTAGTCAAACCTTTTGAGCCTTAGACCTTTTTTTTTCAAAAACCATGATACAAGCATATACCCGTTCTAAAAAATACCATCTCTTGGCACCCAATATTTCCTTTAGTACTTGGCAGAAGTATAAGTTTGGGGGGAGAGACAGGGATGGCAACAAAGTGGTAAAAAGGCATAAAAATGAAGAAAAGAAAAGGCAATGAAAAAGAAAGAAAAGCAAAAGACAAAAAGAATGATCAATGTGAAAAAGAATAAAAAGGGTTTCAAGAAAAGCAAAGAATGAAAGGTGTGGAAAGTTGAAAAAGGAGAAAAGGGTTTGAAATGCATGAGAAAGAGTGACAGTGTTGTTAAAACATCTTTTAATGATGCAAATTAACATGCATGTGTAGGAGTTCAAAAGAGCTATACTAAACAAGGAAGCTGAACTGAATTCTCTCTTTACTAAAGGAAATGATCAACTCTACATAGCAAAACAAGATTATCTCCATGATTCTAGGAAATTAGATCAAGCCTTAATGGAACACAGATTCCACGCAATCCGTGTTTGATGATTGAAAGCAACTTACTGAAGACCAATCAATGCTAGAGGATCAATTACTGAAGACATGACAACAATCAAGATCGGAAGGTCCAAAAATCAAGGAAGAATTCTATCAATCTCGCCATTTGTCAAAGGAAAAAGATCTGAAGAGATGCAACGGCTAGTACTTTATTCCTCGAAAGAATCAACTCTTTCCAAGGATCAAAGCCCTTGGGTTGTCGAGCCTTCACCATCCTCTTTTGTATAAATTCTTAGTGCAATCACATCCTTAGTATACTTTAATCGAACCAAGACAAATCTCTTCAATTTACTGCAAACAAGCATAGTAGCTCATTTAGTTCTACTGTATAACACGTCAGGGATAGAAAGAGAGCTTACAACTGGTGAGGCATTGTATCACACGACTGCTAGAAATCTAAGTGACAAACAACGAATCTGTATTCAAAAGAAAACTCATTTGCTTGAAGAGAAATCCTTTGCAACCAAGGGGACTGGATTAGGATTCACATTGAATCCGAACCAGTATAAAATTTCTGGTGTCTTTAATTTCTGCATTTACTTTCTGCTTGCTACTTTAAGTTTCTCTATCTGCAAAATTGCCATATTTAGTCGATTTCTAAAGTTTTTAGTCAACCTATTATGATTAGTTTTAAACTTTATACAATTCATCCCCTCTTGTACTTTCAATTGGTATCAGAGCAAGGTTCACACTTTTGTTTTTGTTTAACATCTTGTAAGAAAAAGGAACATGGCAAATCAGGTTATTGTTGAAGCTCTATTTCAGGAAGGAACTTCTTAAGTAAGATCACCATACTTCAATGGACAACACTTCTCCCACTGGAAAATCCGCATGGAAATCTTCACCAAAGCATACGATGTAAAAGCATGGAGGGTCATCAAGAAAGGAAACTATCCATTGCCTACCAGCTCTCCACTGCTCAATGATCCTGATGATATAGACTCATACTCAAAGGAGCAATTGGAAGCTATAAAGATATACCACAAGGCAAGGTATCCGCTTCACAATGCAATAAGTGGTGAAGAATATGAGAAGATTTCTAGTTGTGATACTGCCAAAGACATATGAGACAAACTCTAAGTTACCTATGAAGGTACCACCAAAGCAAAGGAAACTCACATAAATATATTAGTTCACGACTATGAACTATTTTTATTGAAGGAATGAGAATCCATCAAATAAATGTTTGCCCGGTTCAGTAACTAATCATTTATTTGAAAGCTTTTAGAAAACCATACACAAGTGGTGATCAAGTTAGGAAAATTATTAGAAGCTTACCAACCGCCTGGCAGACTAAAGTGGTCAATTTAGAATTTCAATACCTTAACAAGATATCATATGATGAAATTCGAGGATAACTCATTACCATCGAAAGAACGCATTTGAAGAAGACAAATCAAGAAGAAAAAAAGAAAACTGTTACATTCAAAGCCACTGCTGAAATTGCTGAAAAAGAAATTGATCGTCCTGAGGTTATACATGAAGAAATCGCTATGATGTCTAGAAATATGGATGGATTAATGTGAAGATATAGAAATACAAAGAAGGGAAGATTTCTACCAAAAAGATCTAGACAATACAATGAACAAGATAAGAACGATGGAAAATGCTATGAATGTGAAAAGTTTGGGCATATCTAAGTGGAGTGTCCAGAACTGAAGAGAAAGATCTCTAGAGGATTAAACAAAAACAGATCATTTGGAAGCTGGAGTGATGAGGATGACTCAGACCATGAAGAAATAGCAAACCTCTGCTTCATGAAAATTCTAGAAAATGAGATCAACGAAACTTCACGGTGCTGGATAGACGAAGATGATTCAGATAATGAAAATTGCTTTATGGCAAGAGGAGAAACTAGAGAGGTAAGATCTTATGACTGTGAAAAATGCAATAAATTACAAGACATTATTGACTCCACCGTAAAAGAGACTCAAAATAAGATGAATGAACTTAGGAGACTCACCAGGGAAGTCAAAGACTGGAAACTCAAGCTTGAAGTATGTGAAATTGAAAAAATTTCCACTTCCTTAAGCAAGCTTGGGTACCTAAAAAAAGTAATAAATATGTATTGCAGGAACACCACAGAATGAAGCGCAAAGGAAAATGGTATCTAGATAATGCGTGTTCCAGTCACATGACAAGTGACAAAAGCCTATTTAAGGAAGTTACAAAGATTGATGGAGGGAATGTCAAATTTGGAGATGATTCAAAAGGCAAATTTGTTGGCACTGTAACTATACCTTTCAACAACAACTGTGACATTACTGAAGTATATCTGGTTGATGGATTGAGCTATAATCTCCTCAGCATAAGTCAACTCTGTGATTGGGGATATGAGGTAAAATTTAAGAGAACTGGATGTGCTATTGAAGACGAATCAGGTAAAATAATTCTTCTTGGAAAAAGGTACTGAAATTTTTATAGACTTGATGGTTTCAAAAATATAGATGGTCACATCTATCTAACCTTTATGTCTGATGATCCCTGGTTATGGCACAGAAGATTAGGTCATGCTAGTATGCATTTAATTGAGAAACTATCCAAACATGATGTAGTCATTGGGTTACCTAAATTGAATTTTTCTAGGACTCATATTTATGATGCATGCCAGATGGTTAAGCAAACTAGAAATTCTTTCAAAAATAAAGATATAGTGTCTAATTCAAAACCGTTGCAAGTACTTCATATGAATTTATTGGACCTACTAGAATTGTTAGCATAGGTGGCAAAAAATATGTATTTGTTATTGTTGATGACTTTTCATGTTTCACTTGGGTAATTTTTTTGTCTCACAAAGATGAAGCCTTGAGAAACTTTGAAGTTTTCTGCAAAAGGATTGAAAGAGAAAAAGGTTATCAAATATCCATAATCTACAGTGATCATGGATGTGAGTTTGAAAGCAAGGCATTTGAAGATTTCCGTAATGATCAAGGTTACACTCACAATTTCTCTAGTCCTCGCTCACCTCAACAAAATGGAGTTGTGGAAAGAAAAAATAGAACTCTTCAAGACATGGCAAGAACAATACTGTTAGAAAACTCTCTACCAAATCATTTCTGGGCTGAAGCTGTGAGTACTGCATGCCACATTCTCAGCCGATGTCTTATAAGGCCCATCTTGAAGAAGATTCCGTATGAACTCTGGAAGGGTAAGCATCCTAATATCAGTTACTTCCATCCATTTGGAAACAAGTGTTTCATTCACAACAATGGTAAGGACAATCTTGGAAAATTTGATCCAAGAAGTGACAAAGGTATTTTTCTAGGTTATTCCTTAACTAGCAGATTGTTTGGAGATATTAATAAACGTATTCTGTGCATTGAAGAATCAGTTCATGTTATTTTTGATGAAATAATCCCTTGTTCGAGAAAGGCCTTAATGCAGGTGACGAAGATCAAACTCAAGAAGTTTTGGATAAAGGAAAATCACAGGAATCAACTAGTCGCACAGATGTAGTCGAGTCAACTAAACAAATTAGCAACAACACTCCGGAACAATGTTTGGAGTCGACTACTAGCACTGCTTGACTAAATGAATGGAGAAATGAAACTGAATACCCACAAAAATTTATCACAGGGGATCCAAACGAATGAATAAAGACCAGGGCTGCCTTTACAAAGAAAGTGAACATTGCTCTAATTTCTTAAATAGAGCCAAAACATGTAGAAGAAGCTTTGATGGACTCAAGCTGGGTGAAATCCATGCAAGAGGAATTAGATCAATTCAGCAAGAATCAAGTATGGAGGTTGATACCCCGACATGAAAATATTTCTGCCATTGGAACAAAATGGGTGTTGAGGAACAAACTGAATGAAGAAAGACAAGTGATAAGGAACAAAACCAGATTAGTTGCTCAAGGCTATTCTCAACAAGAATGAGTCGACTACGATGAAACTTTCGTTCCAGTAGCTCAACTAGAGTCCATACGAATCCTGTTAGCATATGCATCATTTAAAGGATACAGATTGTTTCAAAAGGATGTCAAAAGCATTTTTCTAAATAGATTTATCGAAGAATAAGTTTTTGTGAAACAACCCCCTGGCTTTGAAGACTCAAAATTTCCTGTGTACAAGCTTACCAAGGTACAATAAGACTGAAATAGGCTCCACATGCTTGGTATGACATTTTAAGTACCTTCCTTGTTGATCATGGTTTCACCAGAGGTAAAATTGATGCTAATTTATTTATTAAACGATCAATAGAAGGTTATCTCATCATTCAAATTTATGTTGATGATATTATTTTTGGTAGTGCTAACTCTCTTATGTGTTTGCAAGCCTCATGAAAAGTGAATTCGAAATGAGCATGATGGGTGAACTCATATTTTTCCTTGACTTAAAATTCATCAATCTGAAGAAGGAACATTCATCTGTAAAACTAAAAATAGCACGGAGCCGATCCAAAAGTTTTACATGAGAAATGCAAAATCAATTGGGACTCCTATGAGTCCATCTACAAATTTAGATAAAGACGAACAAGGTACTCCAGTTGATGAAATCAAATACAGGGGAATGATTGGATCTCTACAGTATCTGACCGCTAGTCGACTAAATATTATGTTCAACGTTTGTAAATGTGCTAGGTTTCAGTCGGCTCTCAAGGAGTCACATCTAACTGCTCTAATAAGAATTATTCGATATCTTAAGCAATATCTCATGGATTGTGGTATCCTCACTCTTACTCATATAAATTAGAAGGTTTTTCAGATGCAGATTTAACAGGTGATAAAGTAGATAGAAAGAGCACTAGTGGTACTTGTCAATTACTAGTAAAAGCCTTAATATCTCGGAACTGTAAAAAGCAAGCATCAATCGCTTTATCAACTACTGAAGCTGAACACATAGCAGTTGGTCAATATTGTGCACAATTGATGTGGGTGACTATGAACTTTCTTTTAAGCCTATAAAAATTTTTTGTGATAATTCTAGTGCAATTTGTCTTTCAAAAAATCCTGTGCATCACTCCATGGCAAAGCAAATAGATATTAAACATCATTTTATTGGAGATCATGTTCTTAAAGGTGATATAGAACTGGATTTCATTGGCACCTATGCCCAATTAGCTGATATCTTTGCTAAACCATTGTTGGAAGATAGATTTTGGTCTTTGAGAGAATTACTTGTCATTATTTGTTTTTCAAAAAATTCTAAGGACTAAAGTGTAAGTTTTAATTTTTTTGTTCTAATTGCTCTTTTCAGCGCATTAATTATGTAGTCAGTCTTTTCCCTCTCTTTTTAGCCTTATTCCAACAGTTTGCAGTCAAAGTTGGAAAGCCAATCATATTGATTCATCTGAAACCCCTTCCTTTCTGTACTCAACCGTCAAATTTTCTCTCTTTAAGTTAATTTTTTTCCGTCACTTTCATCTCCACCATCTCCCTCATCCTATACCAACTCCCTTTTCAACCTTTACCACCTCTCTCTTCTCCCATGGAAAAATCCTCCAAAAACCCCTCTGCTTCCACCAGGAAAAATACCCGTTTAAAAATAAAATCCTCTTCCGCTGCCTGAGCAAGTAGACTTAGGGTCTGACCGTTCTGAGGGCTGTAACTACTTTTAAGGAGGGTTCTCTAAGCACTCCCAAATTTTAGGTGACAAAGCCTCTGGAAAGAGTCCCATGCATGATCCTACTACTTCTACTCCTAAGAAATCAAAGTTCTATTTCATTGCCTCTCTCGAATCATACCTAAATTTCTGGGACACCCAAAATAGGGATTTCTTTATTTCTCTTTGAGGACAAACCCATCATCCATGGAAGAGTAGTAGATCTTGATCTTATGGAGTCTCTCAACTGCAAGGTAAAGGATCTTTTTGTGTATTATGTTTTGGGAAAAATTTCTCTCTATTTCTCCGCCTACCGTGTATGAACCCCTTGTCCGTATATTTTATGCAAATCTTCACTCTAGTAAACTTGATAGGCTTGAAACTCTTGTGCTTGGTAAATACATAGTTCTTGATTGTGGTTTGTTTGACTCTGTCTTTCTCTGTCGTTGCTCTGGGTTTCCAACATGTCCTTAAGAATGTCTTGCCTGAGGATTTTGAAATCACCTTTGATCAGGCTAAACAATGTATTACAGTACATCCTTCTGAAACCCTTCCAAATCAATTAGGGCCTAGTGATGTTAATTTTGAAATTAGAGTTCTTGCTCATATTGTTGCCACCACTCTCCTCCCCAGAACTGGTTCTTTTTCAAGCCTCTCTCAACGTGACACCTTCTTTGTATACTGTCTTATCTCTAACCTCAAAATCAAGTTGTCCTCCTGGGTCATAAATTTTATGATTGAGAGTGATGAAGATCCAACCAGCCTTCCTTACGGCATGGCCATCACCCACATTCTGGAAGCTCATCAAATTCCACTTTCAGACTACCCCTTCGTTCCTGTGAACAAATGCTACAACTCTAGAGCCTTCTCAAGTATGGGGTATATGAGTATCAAGGGTGCCTGGGTCAAAAAGGGTGATAGTGATGCAAAGCCTACCCCCGTGGAAACCAAGCCTCCGTCTGGTGTTCTTCCCTCTCCTATTTGTGCAGACCTAAATGAAAAGCTCAGATCCATTGACTCTCAACTCTCAAACATCAAGACTCTTATGTCCGCCACACAGTAAATTGTGGATGCTATTCATGCTATTTCTAAGGAAATATGGTCCGACGTGTCTAAGATCCGGGTGGCTGTGCAACGGTAAGGGAGGGTGCGGTTAAAGCATTCAAAGAAATGCATGACAAACTGGAAGGAATAAGTGTTGCTGCCAACACCAGCTTTGACCATTTGAAGGAGGCCATCTGCAACACTCTACGTACTTTCTGCGTCGATGAAATGGATGTGGTCTACATACAATTTTCATTTTTGTTTTAAATGTTTTTTGGCTACGGTTGGGCTATGCCGTGGATGATTTTTTTCTTTTCTCCGTTTGTGGGTGATAATTTTTGCAGCTCCGTATTTGCTGATGTCAAAAAGGGGGAGAATATTTCTAGAATATTAACGCTCTACGTGCAGGTTCAAGTTGATTCTATATATTACTTCGTATATACTCCCTATTCGTTATACAGGTTACGAGAGATCATACCTCATATTCTTTGAACTGGTTAAGTCAACTATACTGCCCCATGCATAAACACTAATATACAGGTACAAGTTGACTGCACACATTGAGGAGGAGATCAAGTTCAATTGACTACACATATTGAGGGGGGCCAAGTCAGCCCGTCTCACACAGGGAAGTCAACTGTTGTTTATCCCTTTACTTATATGTTATTATTGAATAATCCAAAAGGGAGAGATTGTTAAAATATATTTTAATGATGCAAATTAATATGCATGTGCATGAGTTAAAAGGAGCTATACTAAGCAAGGAAGAACATTCCTCAAAGGAAGCTGAACTAAATTCTTTCGGTACTCAAGGAAAGGATCAACTCTACATTACCAAAACAACATTATCTCCATGATTTTGGGAAGTTAGATCAAGCCTAATCGAACACAGAATCCACGCAATCTGTGATTGACGAGTCAAAGCTACTTACTGAAGACCAATCAATGCTAGAGAATCAATTACTGAAGACCAATTAATGATGAGATAAATCAAGATTGGAAGGTCCAAAAATCAAGAAATAATTCTATCAATCTTGCCATTTGACAAAGGAAAAAGATTTGAAGAGATGCAACGGCTAGTACTTTATTATTGAAAAGAATCAACTCTTTCAAAGGATCAAAACCCTTGGGTTGTCGAGCCTTCACCATCCAAGTTTGTATAAATTCTTAGTGCAACCCATCCTTAGTATACTTTGATCGAACCAAAACAATTATCTTCAATTTACTGCAAACAAGCATAGTAGCTCATATAGTTCTACTGTGTAACAAGCCAGGGATAGAAAGAGAGCTTACAACTGGTGAGGCATTGTATCAAATGAGTGCTAAAAATATGAGCGACAAACAACGAATCTGTACTCAAAAGAGAACTCATTCGCTTGAAGAGAAATCCCTTGCAACCCAAGGGGACTATATTAGGATTCACAATGAATCTAAACCAGTATAAAATTCCTGGTGTCTTTAATTTCTGCATTTACTTTCTGCTTACCACTTCGGATTTTTCTATCTCCAAAATTGCCATATTCAGTCGACTTCTAAAGTTTTTAGTCAACTTATTACGATTAATTTTAAACTATATGAAATTCACCACCCCTTGTACTTTCAAGTGTTTCTCTCTAACCCCTTATAAAGAAGTGAAATGACTCAAAGAGTCAAGCGAATGTGTGCCAATTGAATCAAAAGAAGTACTTAAGGAAAGATGGAACCTACTTAAACCAAAACATTCCCTACGTTGAACCAAAATCCTTCACAATGTCTCCATAGAAGCACTATATGATCCTGGGTTGAATGAAGCTTACATTACTGGATACTCACATAAGGGGAAAGCATATTGTACCTAGAGACGGACTTGTAAATTTTTCTTGAGAGATGAGTGAATTCATTAACTATATATATATATATACATACATATATATATACATATATATATATATATATATATATATATATATATATATATATATATATGTGTGTGTGTGTGTGTGTGTGTGTGTGTGTGTGTGTGTGTGTGTGTGCGTGTGTGCGCGCGCGCGCGCGCGTGTGTGTGTGTGTGTGTGTGTGCGTATGTGTGTGTGTTTCACTATTCTAAATGTGAGGTTTGCTTAGGGAGAGTTGAAGATGTGCGAGTTTGGGTTCCACAATGACCAAAGTAATTGAAAGAGTTCTTTGATGTGTTTAGTCAACTCTTGATGCTCTTGTGTCACACTCGATCCATGGTTTTTCAAAGATTAAATGTTGTTAATGATTCATTTGTATTGAGGACAATTGTTAGTCCCAATTGATGCTAGTTGAGGTTACTTTAGGATAACTTATATTTTCTTGGATTTTCCCTTAAGGGGTGGGTCTTATTTTGTTTGCTTGAGTACAAGCAAAAGCTTAAGTTTGGGGGAGTTGATAACTAGGGATTTGAAGCATTTTATACTCCTTCTTGCTTAAGCTTTAATTATAAATTCATACAAAATTGTCCCAAAAGGCTCATAAGTTGTGCTTGATTGCAGGTTTGATCAACAAAGTGACAAGATGTCAAAGATCAGCTCAAAAGGAGTGAAACTTGAACAAGCACCAAAGACAAGACAAACTAAGGAAAAACAGGCCTAGTGCGGCCGCACTACACTTTGTGCGGCCAACACTAGGGAGATTCAGATAGCTGATATTTCAGGCTTTAAGTGAGTGCGGTCGCAGAAGGTTTTGTGCGGTCTGCACTGATGGTAATGCGGCCACACTACCATTCTGTGTGGTCCCCAGAGACAAGATTCAGAGATATGTCAAGTTCAAGGGTTGAAGCCCATGCTGTCCGAAATCCATTAGTGCAGACCGCACTAGAAGCCTTCACGGCCGCAGTCCATTCTGTGCGGCCAACGGAGCCTGGTTTCAGAGAGTCTAATTTTCAAAGTCAAGAGCATAGTGCGGCCGCATACCATTTTGTGCGGTTCGTACTGACCGCGGAGGGGCATTTTTTTTTCCAGATTTTCTAGCTTAGGATAAATAGAATCTTTTTCCATTTTTAAGGCATCAGATATTGTAATACAGTAGCTGCGCTCGTGAGACGACTTTTCTTAGCCATTTTGGGTGATTTTACTTACATTTTATCTTTGAATATTTGTACTTAGTTTAGAAATTAATTAATATGTATTTATCTACAACTATTTCTCTATTTTTCTCTTTAAGTATGAGTAGCTAGAGCCATTAGCTAGGGTTGTGGCTCAACCCTAGTGTGAGTAATTGATGGATGTTATGATTTAGGGCTAGATTGACTATGATTGTTTGTTATTTGGGTCAATTTCATGGTTTAGTTTATGAATTGGTGGTTGCAAACACTAGTTTGTGATAGGTTGACTTGGGCTCTTCTTGAGAAAGAGAGCCTAAGTCTCCAATACTAACTCAACAAGGAATTTGGATGGACTGGAGAGAATTGATAGTCCCAATTAAAGGGTTAAACCTCAAGAGAGTAATACCCAACTTGAACCCTAGTTTCTTGTGCAAATTGGCATATCCAATTGGTCTTAAGAAAGTCAATTTGGGAAAAACACTCTTTCTACCGAGAGGTGTAGAGTGGGTAATATCGAGCAACGTTTATAGCATATTCCCCAATCATGTCAATCATGCCTTAGTTGCAATTACTCGTCAATTGCCTACCTAGGTGAAAGTCACTCCCCTAGCGCCTTTTTAACCATTAGATACAACTTGTAGCATTTAACTCTTAGCTTAATCTAGTTACAATTATAATTTGTAGTTTAATAATAGTAGAATTAAAAAATCTAAAAATGATAAGAGTACAATTTGGAACAAATAATCCTAAGTTAAATAGACACTCAACTCCAATTCTAGCTATCTGTGGATATTAATCCCGATCCAAAATTGAGTAAAAGGTATTGCAACCCTCTCTTGCTACGTTTTAGTAGTGCAGAGTAGGCTGTGATCAAAATTTCCTTGGTTTCATTATTCGACATAGAGGGATTGAAATTGATCAAGCAAAGTAGATACAATCTTGAAAATTTCTGAGCCTCGGACATTCAAGAATTGAAAAGTATGCAGGGAAAGTTAGCGTACCTTAAAAGATTCATCTCAATCCTAGCTGGGAGGGGCCAACCATTTAGTTGCCTTATGAAGAAAGGTGTCCCTTTCTAATGGGACAAATCCTGTAGCAATTGCTTTGTGAGCATTAAGTTCTACTTGATGAAGCCTCCTTTTCTAAAAGCCCATATACTTGGAAAGTCGTTGATACTATACATTTAAGCACAAGAAAGGTCTGTTGGAGCACTATTGGCCCAAGAAAATAGTGCAGGGAAAGAAGAATCCCTTTACTACTTGAGCAGGATGATGATACCAAATGAGCTGAATTATTCACCAATTGAAAAGTTATGTTTGGCGCTAGTCTTCTCAATCCAAAAGTTGGAGCACTACTTTCAAGCTCATGTCGTTTGTTTGATTTCTAGAGCAAATCCCATGAAGTTCGTGATGTCAAAATCTGTCCTTAGTGATTGACAATAAAGGTGGTACCTCCAGTTTCAAAAATTTGAAATCGTGTACATTCCTCAAAAGGCTATAACAGGACAAGTGTTAGCGGACTTCTTGGCAGATCACCATATACTTGATAATTGGAGCTAACCGACAAACTACCTGACAAGGACGCCATGGTCATCGAAGTTTAGTCTTCATGGAAGATGTACTTTGATGGTGCTACGCATCACGGAGGAGCTGATGCTGGAGTAGTATTTGTTACTTCTCAAGGTGAAGTTCTGCCCTACTATTTTACATTGATCAACTTTGCTCTAACAACATTGCTGAGTATCAAGCACTAATACTTGGCCTCGAAATGGCTGTCTAAATGAAGTGGTTGAAATTGCAAGTCTTTGGTGAGTCTCGGTTAGTGGTCAATCAACTTTTAGTTAGTTAGGAGGTTAAGAAACCTGAACTGCGCCCATATCATGATTACACTAAAAAATTAATGGGGTGGCTCGGTGATGTGACTATTTAGTATGTGCCAAGGAAAGAAAATAAGATGGTTGAGGTTTTAGCTACCCTAAATTCATCATTAACCCTGCCTGATCAAGCACAAGTTACTATCTGCCAAAAATGGGTAGTACCGCCGCCAAATGAGGTTGAAGTGAAGAAATGAACTCAAGCATCTCGTTGTTGTTTCTGAAGTCGAGAAAGAAGAATGTAGACAAACCATTATCTATTACTTATACTATGGGATACTTCCAGAAAATCCGCGGATAAGAACATGAATCCATTGTCATGCACCTCGCTTCCTTTACTACAAAGATACCATATATACAGAAGGTCGTTCGAGGGAGTACTCTTGCGATGCTTAGGGGAAGATGAAGCACTCCAAGCTTTGCAAGAAATGCATTCTGGGGTATGTTGGTCACACCAATCTAAACCAAAGCTCCACTCTCCATATAAAAGAATGGGATATTATTGGCCAACGATTAAAAGATTGCTTGGACTATGCTGGAAGATGCAAGTTTTGTCAATTCCATGCGAATTTTATTCATCAACCTCCTGAAGTGTTGCACTCGACTGTTGTATCCTAGCCATTTAATGCTAGGGGATTTGATGTTGTTGGACCACTGCCAAAGTCCTCTGGTGGGCACCTATATATCTTGGCTTCAACTGACTACTTCTCAAGACGAGCCGAAACAGTTGCTCTTAAGGAAGTAAAGAAAGAAAATGTTGCAAGTTTCATCCGAGTAAACATTATTTATCGCTTTGGCATTCCTCGTTACATAGTAAAGGATAATGGAAAACCATTCGGTAATAGGTTGATGAAAATGATTTGTGATCTCCTTGACTTCAAGCAACGTAACTCTTCAATGTACAATGCTGGCGCCAATGGTCTAGCTGAGGCATTCAACAAAACTCTATGTAACTTGTTAAAGAAAGTCGTCTCCAAATCCAAATGAGATTGGAATGATCGTATGGAAGAAGATCTATGTGCATATAGGACGACTCACCTCACGCCAACACAGAGAGACTTCTTATTCACTCATTTATGGAGTCGAAGCCATCTTGCCACTTGAGCATCAAATACCTTCGTTATGACTGGCTATTCAAGAAGGGATCACTGATGAAGAAAATATTCTTGACTTCGATTAGCAGAGTTGGAGGCTCTTGATGTGAAGAGGTTGGAAGCTCAATAGAGTCTTGAATATTATCAAGCTTGATTATCTCACACCTTCAATAAAAAAGTTCACCCGATATCCTTTCAAGTAGGAGATCAAGTCCTTGCCGTAAGAAGACCCATAATTACTTCCCATAAACCTATAGGGAAGTTAACTTCAAAATGGGATGGGCCATATGTCATGCAAAAATCTTATTAAAGTGCGGCTTATAGGCTGGTTGATACAGCTGACATGAGAATCGGCCCTATCAGTGGTAGGTTTTTGAAGAAGTATTATCCTTGAAGTTGCAACACTCCTCGACATACGAGCCTAAACTACAAGTCATGACGCTCCTTGACACATGAACCTAAATTGCATGTTGCTATATTTCTAACCCGCAGGAGTCTAAATTGTGTACGAACCCCAAAAAAAAGAGTCTTCTAGGTTGAAAACTCTGAAAGAGGCGACCTAGGCGAAAATTACGACATAAAAATAAAATAAAACATCACCTAGTCTGAACTATGGTATGACTTGATCCTCTTCACCGAGGTACGTAGGCAACTTGGAGTTTCATTCTAAGTTCAATTGCATATATTCAAAAGATACATATTTCCCCAATTGTTGTTCAAATGAAGTATGAAGTAATGTAAAATCAACCTGAAATTATGGGCGTCTAACAGGTGGGCCGGCCGGGCTGGGTAGGAAAACTTAGTAACCGTACGGGTTGGGGTCTAGCCGGTAACGAGTTCGGGCTTACCGGGTGTCACACCTCCTTTTTAAATACACCCGGAAGGGCATAAAGGAGTTCTTCCAATTAAAGGATAATCGAAACATATTTTATTGTTAAGATTCAGAGTCGCCACTTGGGAGATTAATGGTGTCCCAAGTCACCGGTTGAATCCCGATCCGAGGAATATATGACTTTGTTAATAGTCTGCGAACCAGAAATCCAAGTAAGAAATTCTGTTCACCCGGGAGAAGGTGTTAGGCATTCCTAGGTTTCGTGTTCTAGCACGGTCGCTCAACTGCCATATTTAGCTTATTTATCTGATTTTATTACACGATGAACCTATGTGTCGATTTTAACTTTTAACCGCTTTTATTTGATATTTAAAGAAATTTGAACGTCGTTAAAAATATCTCTTTGGATCGCGCCACATAAAATGCACCCGCAATCCTGAACATATTTTATTAAATATTTTGGGATTTGATTTGGGTCACGTGAAATGCACACTGGACTTTAGGAAGGTAATGTTATTAAAATGCGCGCCTAAAGAGACTAACACATTATTATTTTGGAGAAGGCCGTGAAATTTGCTAAACAGCCCATCCTGGAGTTAATTTATTGAGGGCCCCGCAATTTTGCATTTTTATTTGGTGAGGCTCATCTCATTTATTAAGGGCAAACATAAAGCAACTATAGTTTTCCATGTTTTGGTCTCTAATATTGAAGAAAAAGTCCTTATTGATTAATATTATAAATAGTAATTATGTTAATCCTATGAATTCATGTCCTTAATCCTTTTGGGCTCAGACGCAGCCCATATGGAAAGACCCTACCTAGGTACGAAATGGGCCAGTCAGTTGTAGCTACGGCCCAGGTCCTGGACCGCCTGATAAGGTATCAAAGGCCCAATGACCTGAAAACGGGCCAATTGCAAAAGCCAGACGAGTTAGGCCAATGCTTACTTGTAGTAATACCAATTGTTTTACCAATTTCATGCTCGAATTGTTTTGATTATTGGTGAGCTATTAACCGCTACTAAAGGTGAGGCAAATGATTTGACTAAACAACTTGAATGCTTCACTAATACTAACATGAACACGTTAATAACCCGGACTATCATTTTATTCACAAGTGATTATATAACAACCAAAGTAAACTATTAACAATTTACCAGTATAAGCTAACTACTGCAGTTCTAAACTGTTGGGGATGCAACTTTAACTTTGACTTGAAATCAAAAGTAACATGGACACCACCAGTTGATCTCCAGAATCAGTTATCAATCTACATTGTTTCGAATTTTTTTATTTTAAATAAAATACTAAACTAAGCAAGTAATTCGACTATACTAAAGCTGAAGCTAAATAACCAAATGTTAAACAGTCCCACATAGTCCAATATAGATCCAAACAATTCAAATTAGAACAAGTTCATCATTCCATATAATTCTAACAAACTAAACTAAACAAATACACATCAGTCGAATTTCCATAACTACGAACATGCAAATGAGCACAAATTGGGAATATGACTTCATTTCACTCAAAATTCGAAGTTACATTAAGGTGATCTCAAACTGTGTACCTAGAAACAGAACAGAAGTTGAGAATAAGCATTTAGCTAAAGCAATGATCGAGCAGCAGCAGATTGGTACTCAAAGCAACCTAGAAACACCTTTGAAACTCCCAGCAGATACAAATTCAACTTAAACCAGCTAGAAAATAATCACAACAACTCGAAATCGACTCAGATATCTTCTGAAGTTTTAATAGACCAAACCTCAACCAAATGTAGCTTACTTGAACCCCGAATTTACTCAAACATGGACTAAAACCTCAAAAGCCATAGAAATAAGAACTTGAAATAGAACAATGCACATCAATAGCTAAAAATGGAAATTCACTTAAAATTTAAGGGAACAACTAATGTTATTGGATTTTTGAAGTATTTTTGGTGTTTTTGGCTTTTTTGTTAACAAAACAAAAATCCAGAAGAAGAATTTTGAGTTTTCTACTGACTTGAGATTCAAAATTAGGTTCAGATCTGCAAAATGGGTTTTGGGGAGAAATTTTATGGCCGAACCTTGAAGATGAAAATTTTGGGGCTGCCTTTTATAGGCAAGAAATGGGGTAGAATATTCTAGAGCGTTTTACTCAATTTCCCCCCTTTTTATTTTAGAAATTAGCATATTAATCCTAAAGTTTTGACTTGTTGCCCAAGTTACTGCTTTTCAAAAGCTGAAACTTACACTAAGGCCCCCTTGTAGAAGGTTCCAGGGTGTTCTTCTACCTATGGACTACCTATACTACCCATATTTTGGTTTTAAAATTACTATTCTTGAAAAATAGCCTTTTTCCATGCCCAAACTATCCCCGACTACTCTCTGAAACTACTAAAACTAGTTGAACTAACCTATCAGCTATAACCAAATAATTTACTCAACCAAGGTTAACCCAACAAAACCTAGATCAAACTAGACAAGTTAACTAATCAAAGGACTGAAACAAAATAAGAATCCATTTGCAATTAAAAAATTAAGAATCAACTAAGCCCAAACTCAAACAAACTAGTAGAATTTAAACTAAAGTCTGTGCGATTACTACACTAATTATACTCAAGTAAAGCATAAACAGGATTGACTGGATAATCAGAAATTAAACTGTCAATTAAACTAATCAAAATTAAACTAATTATAAAGATAATTATAAGAACTAATCAATAATCAAACTGTGAATTAAAACAAACCCGATTATGACTTAGAACTAGTATGATATGCAGAAACAAATCCTAATCTAATTAAACCTACAGAACGTACATGAAGCTTAACTAATTTTGAGATTCAAATACTAAAAGAAAAAAAAACAGAAAATTGACTTATGCAAGTGAACCTACTGAACTTCAACGCGAATACCAGAATAGTGTATACGCATGTTCTTTAATAAAAAACAAGCGAACACAATATTGCGAGCCTTGACCCGACTTCCACACTCAGGCAACTTGAAAAAACATTTAGGGAACTCGGACTTCTCGGGTTCTGCTTTCTTGATTTGAAATTCGAGAAAATTGGGGGCTGTTTGAGAGATAGTATTTGGGGATTTAGGAATAGGGAAGTGAAGAGAACTTAAGGTGTAACTTTGAAGAGGTTTGGGAGATGGCACCACCGTATGCGGCGGAGGCAGCGCCTAGAGTTTCAAAGATCCGAGGTGTTCTAGGGATGTTTGAGAGAAACCAACGGGAGATATGGAATTGGGAGGTGAGGGAGAGGTGGTGTAATTTTGAGCATCATTGGACACCGGCCACCGCTGTGAGGCAATTTCTGGCAGCGAAGCCGGCGAGGCTGCAGAGGTACGAGGAAGACGCAAAATGTCTCTAAAATTAAAAGAGATTCCACACATTTTTATTTAATTACCACAATCAAATCATGACCGTTGGATTGGAGAAGATGAAGGGCTCAGATTGAAAGGTGTCAAAACGACGTCGTTTGGTTTATTTAGAAGACGGATCGGGTGGCATTAAATTGGGCCTGGGCGGGTACTAGGCAGAATGAAGGGGTAATTGGGCTGATTAATGGCCCAACAATGTATTATTAAGGGACCCCTCTTTTAATTGTTTTTTTACTTTAATTTCTTTAATCTAGTGTTATTTTTATTTTTTATTTTTTTATATTACAAAAATGCAAAAAATTAAAACAAAGACCCAATATTTAAAAATTTAACTAATTAATTCCTAAAATTATTTAAAATCTATTTTACGACAAACTAATAATTAAAAATATAAAAGTGGGCTATTTTTGTTATTTTTTTTATTTTCAAGCAATTTAAACTACTAATTAATCCTAAAATGTAAAATTCAATCTTAAACAAATGGCAAATGTATTTTTTTGTATTTTTCATATGAACTAAATGAACAGATAAAATGCAATAATTACCTGAAAATAATAAAAATTCAGAAAATTATAAAAATAAATCAAAATTATTTTGTTTGAATTTGGGAATAAATCATATATAGGGAAAAAATCACGTGCTCTCAACTGCCCCTCTTTGCTAGGAAACATGAAATGTTTTCGGGCAAAGATAAGTGAGAAAATACGAGCTATTTTTGCTCGTTTGAATATTCCGTATGAAGTATTTTTGAAAGAGTTGACCGCACCCTGCTTCAAAGGTTGCCTACATATCCTGGGCTAAACAGGAATCAGGTCAGTGTAGTTCGGGATTATCTGGTAGCTGGGACTATTAGGAGCTTTGATTTCATTGCGACTGCTGCTGCTACTGCTTACTGACCTCCCTTATTACACCATGTCAAAATAAAAATAAGCTAGGCTAAGCTATGACCTACGAATTAAAGAAGTCCTATCTAAATTCTTCAAACTTGCTCTTCTACTTCCTGTTGCCTCGCTATCTTGTGCTCTCTCGGTGAAATCCCTTGTTGCCATTTCAAATTGTAAACTGAGATATTGTTCCTTCTCTTCAAACTGCTGGACTTGAATGTATTCCTCTGCTATGCGGGCGGGCTCCCGACTTCAAAACTTGAACTGTATTCCTCTGTAATACGGGCGGGCTCCCGACTTTGTTATACGGGCGGGCTCCCTACTTGAACACTTGAAATGTATTCCTCTGTTATACGGGCTAGATCCCGACTTCAAAACATGAAATGTATTCCTCAGTTATACGGGCGGGCTCCCGACTTCAAAACTTGAAATGTGTTCCTCTGTTATACGGGCGGGCTCCCGATTGCTGAAAATAGACAAAACAAAGAAAACTTTCTTCCCCAGTTTGGAAACTGGGTACATGTCATCGGATATTAATATGAATTTGAAAACTAAAACTTAAATTGTAATACCTATGTTATACTGGCGGGCTCCCGATTCAACACTTGAAATGCATTCCTCTGTTATGCGGGTGGGCTCCCAACTTCAAAACTTGAAATGTATTCCTCTATTATATGGGCGGGTTCCTGACTTCAAAACTTGAAATGTGTTCCTCTATTATACGGGAGGGCTCCCGATTGCTGAACATAGATAAAACAGAGTAAACTTTCTACCTAGTTTGGAAACTCTATTATAGGGGCAGGCTCCCTACTTCAACATTTGAAATGTATTCTCTATTATACGGGTGGGATCCCGACTTCAAAACTTGAAATATATTCCTTTGTTATACGGGCGAGCTCCCGACTTCAAAACTTGAAATATATTCCTCTGTTATATGGGCGGGCTCCCTACTTCAACAAAACATACGAAAAAAAGGAAAATTTTATGCCGCATTTTGGTAGCTGGGCACGTGGGTGAGTGTTACTGAATCATAAACCAACTATTACTAAGAATTTGAAAGCTAAATCCTATTATCCAGGGAGGTCCTAACAATTTCTAACAATTTCGAACCTAATTTATATTTTAAAGGTATTGCTCCCTCTACATTATGCCATTTACAAGGTTTTAAACTACATCCTATTACTCAGGAAGGTCCTGACCACTCCTAACAATTACGAATCTAAAGTATTACTCTCGCTACATCATATTATCTACAAGGATTTTTTAACTACATCCTATTATCCAGGAAGGTCCTGACAACTTCTACTTGAATTTTATTCTAAACATGCAACTTTCATTCCCCTATGCTATTAATGATTATCCTGTATTTTAATCACACCACACTTTACGGTCAAACATCATTATTGCTTGTTTTTCCTTTACGGAGAATTCCTCTTGAAAAACCATTTTTCCTGCCCATGTTTCAACCAAAGAAAATTTCATCAATTTAAATTGGTTGTTAGTTGATGGCATTCTTACTGAAAATCCTTCCACTGCATTGCTTTGTTTTGACTGGATTCCCCCAAACTGGCCCTGGAACGCTTGACCTTCTGACTCACTTTTAGATTCCGCAACCTCTAACAACCGGATATTTTTTTGCACACCTGCTATTGTTTCCTACCTCTGACCTCTTCGTCCGAACCTTTACATTTCCCACAACATTTTCCAATTATTCCACCGATGAAACTTCCAGTGATTCCCTGTATTCCACCTTACATTATGTTATCTTTGACAAACTCCGACCATACTTTGCTTTATAACTTTTAGAAGCTGGTAGTGAGCTTTGAAATTCCTTCCCACTTGCTTGGAACAAAACTGACATTGAAATATTTTAGACAGATAAAACCCCCAAAAGAAGATGAAATGCAATGTTTATGAGTTAAGGATAAGAAGAATCCAAAACTGGATGATAGTTTAAAAGAAAAGGAAAAGAAACTTATCTGACAGGGACAGCTGGTATCAATGGTCATGACATGTATTTTGGACTAATCTTCCTAATCTTTCCAACTAACCAGCTTTCAGTTGCCGCACTTTGTTGCCCTAGATTTTCATATCCTGATTACTTTACTCAAACCTTGACCTTATTCATTTCTGCGGTGCCTTGAAACAATTTTCCACCAGCAGACCTCTCTCATTTGTTCATTTATTAACTCACTTTCGCCTCAAGGTGCCCGTGAGAGTTTTTACCAATAAGACTCTCTCATTTCAATTTCTTCATGTCGCCTTACGGTGCCTGTAAAGGTTATTACCAACAAGACTTTCTCATTTTAAATTTCTCTCAGCTCCCGTCGCCTTATGGAGCCCGTGAGGGTTTTCGCCAAATAGACTCTCTCATTTTTTACTTTTTCCTACTTGAACCAGAGTGTTGTTTATGTTATGAATTATCTTTTCCCTCTTGACTTGCCACTTCTCAAAAACTGATCAGAAGGTCTTTATTTGGACCGTAATTTGGGCTTTGGACATGGTTAGAAAGAAAGGGTATAAAAGGCTCAAAATGATTCAAAATGGATTAAAATTACAACTTTCGGAATCAGCTTCCTTACAAAAACCACAACTTCTGCCCTAGTTTCTTGCTTGGGGATTTTTGGATTTTTATTTTGGTATGACTGAACCTCGGAGAGGCTACGTACGTACCCTTTCAGGATCAAGTCAAACGTAGTTCACATCATAGAAATTACTTTTGTTGTGAATTTTCTTTTCTTTTTCTTCCTTTTTCCTTCTTCATTTTTCCTTTCTTTTCTCTTCATTTTTCTTCTTTTTTTTCCTCTTTCCTTTCCTTTTCTTTTCTTTTCTTTTCTTTTTTCTCTTTCCTTCCTTTCCTTTCCTTCTTTTATTTTTATTTGCTTATTTGCGGCACTTACGTTTCTTAATTGAGTCTTTGATTCATAAAGAGGGGTATGAAAGAAAAATAAACACGGCACAAAAAGGGTGACGAGGGATAAAAGTTTTTGGATAGCAGAACAAAATGCCTTCGTCAATTCAATCTTTAAAATATGCCCTAATACAAACAAGTGCAATCAAAATAAAGAAATCATACATAGTATCTCTTGACCGCATCAGCATTGATGGCCATTTCTACACATTTTCCTTCCACATCTGTTAAATATAATGCACCATTATACAACACTGTTGTTACGACAAATGGCCAATGCCAGTTTGGAGCGAACTTTGCTTTTCCTTTTCCTTTTCCTTTTCGTTTTGCTTCAGCCCATTCTTCATTGGCACAGTTGACCATGACACACTGATGCACCGCTTTTCTTGTCAATCAGACTCAACTATCCAAGGCGGGTTTTCACCCATTCATCATCATCGATCTTAGATTCTGCAACGATCCGAAGAGACGGGATTTCTACTTCTGTGGCATTACTGCCTCGGTGACGTACACCAACGAATAAGGAGTCACCCCATTGAAGTACGAACAATGGTGAGGTATCCCAACAATGCAAATGGCAACGTCTCGTGTCACTATCTAGAATCTTTAACCATTTTCCGAAGTATTTTCTTTATATTCTTGTTAGCTGCTTCAACCGCACCATTGGCCTTAGGGCAGTATGGAGTAGAATAACGATGGGTAATCTTGAACTCTTCACATGTTTCCTTCATCAAATGACTATTGAGATTTGCTCAATTGTCTGTAATGATCACTTTTGTTATCCCAATCTGACAGATAATGTACGAATGTACAAAATCCACCACAGCTTTCTTGGTTACAGACTTGAACATTTTAGCCTCTACCCAGTTGGTAAAATAGTCTATAGCTACCAAAATGAACATGTGCCCACTTACGCAGCTGGCTCAATTGGACCAATAACATCCATGCCCCACGAAACAAAAGGCCACGGTGTGGACATCGTGTGTAATTCTTAGGGTGGAGAATGAATCAAATCTACATGCACCTGATACTGGTGCCATTTGCGTACATAGCCAACACAATCCCGCTCCACAGTGAGCCATACCTTTCCGGAGGATCTTCTTTGATAGAATGTACCCACTCATGTGCGGTCCACAAACTCCGGAATGTACCTCAGTCACAATAGTTGTGTCTTGCCTCGCACCCATGCACCTTAGCAACCCAACATCCGGGGTTCTTTTGTTCAATACTTCTCCACTAAGGAAGAACCCGCTTGTCAAACGTCGAATTGTTCTTTTTTGATCACCAGTAGCCTGTACCAGATACACACCCATCATGATATATTCCATGATATCATGAAACCACGATGCACCATCAAGTTCCTCTTCCACCACGTTACAATAAGCATGTTGATCGCGAACCTGAATCTGCAAAGGGTCCACATAAGCCTTGTCCGGATGATGTAACATCGATGCCAAAGTGACCAATGCATCAGCAACTTCATTGTGGATCCTTGAAATGTATCTTAATTCTATTGATTGGAAACGTTGACAATGATCATGCAAATATTGTCGGTACGGTATAAGCTTTGAATCTCGTATTTCCCATTCCTCTTGAACTTGGTGTACTCGTAGGTCCTAGTCACCCATGACCAAGATACATGCCTCATATTCTGCCATGTTGTTTGTACAATAGAAATAAAGCTGAGCTGTAATAGGGCAGTGCTGACCTATTTCAGAAATAGGTACCGCTCATATTCCCACGCCTTTCATATTCGCAGCCCCATCAAAGAAAAGCTTTCATCCCAGCTTCTCAACTTGTTACAAATCATCAATGTGCATCACCTCTTCATCAGGGTAATAAGTTTTCAAAGGTTCATAATCTTCATCAACTGGATTCTCGGCCAAATGGTCTGCCAAGGCCTGTGCTTTCATTGCAGTCCAGGTCACATAAATTATGTCGAACTCCGTAAGCAAGATCTGCCACTTTGCAAGCCTTCCTGTGGGCATAGGCTTCTGAAAAATACACTTCAATGGTTCCAATCGAGATACAAAGTAAGTAGTGTAGGATGATAAATAATATTTCAACTTCTGTGCCACACATGTTAGGGCGCAAGACGTCCACTCCAAATGAGTATACTTAACCACGTAAGATGTGAATTTCTTGCTGAGATAATAGATAGCCTACTCTTTCTACCGGTAACATCATGTTGCCCCACTACACAACCAAATGAATTATCTAAAATTATCTAATATAGAATCAAAGGCCTTCCGGGTTCTAGCGGGACCAATACTGATGGATTCGACAAATATCCCTTTATCTTATCAAAAGCCTCCTGACACTCATCCGTCCACTTGACTGTGACATCTTTCTTTAACAATTTGAAAATCGGCTCACAAGTGGTCGTGTCTTTCTTTAACAATTTGAAAATCGGCTCACAAGTGGTCGTGAGCTGAGCAATGAACCTACTGATGTAATTCAATCTCCCCAACAAACTCATCACCTTAGTTTTGTTTCTTGGAGGCGACAATTCCTAAATAGCTTTGATCTTTGACGGGTCTAGTTCAATACCCCGGCGGCTGACAATAAATCCCAACAACTTCCCAAATGGCATCCCGAAAGCGCATTTTGCAGTATTGAGCTTAAGATTGTACCTGCGAAGCCTTTGAAAGAACTTTCTCAAATTCCTGACATGGTCATACTACTGTCTAGACTTCATGATTATATCATCCACGTATACCTCAATTTCCTTGTGTATCATATCATGGAATATTGTAGTCATTTCCCTTATATAAGTTGCCCCAACATTTTTCAAACCAAAAGGCACGACCCGATAACAGTACGTCCCCCACGGTGTGATGAGTATCGTCTTTTCTGCATCTTCCTCATCCAATAAAATCTGATGATAACCTGCGTAAAAATGCACAGAAGAACCAATATCATGTTTGGAAAAATTATTAATCAAGATGTGGATTTTCCGCAGTGGAAAATTGTTAAGATCTCGATAATCGACACACACCCTGGTCTTGCCACCTTTCTTCGGCACAAGCACAACATTAGCTAACCAGGTGGGATATCGTGTAACCCGAATTACCTTCGCATCAAACTGCTTGGTAATCTCTTCATTGATCTTTTACACTTATGTCCGTTTTGAACTTTCTCAGCTTCTGTTTGACAGGAGGGAGTATCGGATTAGTGGGTAATTTTTGAACTACTAAATCAGTACTTAAAGGCAACATATCATCATACGACCATGCAAAAATTTCCTTGTACTCGAACAACGCCTTGATTATCTCCTCCTTGAGTTGTGGCTCCAGATGAACACTTATTTTAGTTTTACGGACATTGTCTTTGTCCCCTTAATTAACTAGTTCTGTGTCATTTAGGTTAGGTTTGGGTTTTTATTCAAAGTGATTTAATTCCTTACTAATTTCCTCATAGGCCTCCTCATCATCATATTCCACCTTATTATCACACTCGATTTCTCGTATTATTATTTCTGAGTTAGATTGGCTTTTAAAACTGGATCGAAGATTCCTCATGCATGCCATGTCATTGATATCAACATAAAAATAACTGTATAGAAAAGAGAAGAAAAATGGAAACAAAATTTGGAATGAAGAAAGAAGAAAAATTGCATTTCATTGAATGTAAAGATAACATGGTTTTAATTCATCCAAACGGACGGAACGTAGAAACTGAATTTCAAACCCTGGAATAATCCAGGTGAATAAAAGGAAAAAAAACCCACTACCACGACTCCCTGGGAGTTGGAAGAGGAGTGGCTTCCCAGTTGTTGACATTAGCATGTGGCTCGATGTACTGTATATCTGCTTTGCTCAACCTTTCCCCTGCCTCAACCATGTTCACCTCAGCAAATACCCTCTCAAGCCCTTTCTTCAAGTTTCCATCTGCACCAATCAGTGGACCAGACACCTTTGCCAATAATTGCTTCCCGATACTTGGCCTGACGAAGGACCTGGACAGACGTGGTATTGGTTTGGGAAGAATCAAGACTCTTTTCTTCATCTTGCGGGCTCGTCTCAAATCCGCCGCCATAGACTTGAACCCACCCTAAAGGTATCCAGATTCTTGGGCAAATAAACTGGTTGAACAATACCTTGCAAATTAGCACCCAACCTTTTTCCCGGTACAAACTCGTTTTTCAACATTTCAGAGGCTACCATGACAGTTGCAACCGTTATTCTGGGGACTGGGATAGTTTTACCTTCAGCAAAATTTTCTACTAAGACCGTGTCAATAACCTATTAAACCCACGGCCCCTTATCTTAATCAGTCTCTATGATGGGTACGATGGCATCACTTACAGCAGTCATGTTGTCTTCCCCATGTACTACGATGCCTTGTCTATCCCACTCGAATTTGAACACCTAATGTAGTGTAGAAGGCACTGCTTCGGCAGCGTGGATCCATGGTCGCTCCAACAGAAGATCATAAGACACTGCCACGTCTGACACCTGAAACTCCATGGTGAACTCGACCATACAAATTGTCAATTCAAGTATGAATTCACCCACTGTGCCTGTACCACCACCATCAAACCCTCAAACGCAGATGCTATTCATATGAATTCTGTCATCATCAACTATCAGCTTGTTCAATGTAGATAAAGGACAAATATTGGCACTAGACCCATTATCAATCAGTACTCGAGTGACTACTAAATCTTCACATTTCACGGTCAAATAAAGAGCTCTATTATGTTCTGTACCCTAAATGGGCAATTCATCATTAGAAAATGTCACTCTGTTTACCTCAAATATTTTTCTTCGCAATTTTCTCCAAACGATTCACTGAAATTTTATCGGACATGAGCTTCGTTCAATATCTTCATCAGAGCCAGCGACGTTCATCCGAGTTGATAAGCAATGAAAGCAATTAGATTTGGGCTGGTGTTTTCCTTAACTGTTCAACAATGGAATAGTCTTGTACTTTCATATTTTTCAAAAACTCTTCTGCCTCTTCCTCCGCAACAACTTTCTTAACTGGCACCGAATTTTCCTTGGGAGCCCTGACCTTTCTCAAATCTTCGGGGGCAAAAAAATGCCCCAAGCGAGTTAAAACTTATGTTTTGTAGACTTCCTCTTTGATTTCCTTCCCCTTTTAGGTCACAACTTCCTGTTCATACTTCCACGGAATAGCTTTACTATTAGTTACTGGTAACTGTGTTATTCGCTTTATTACAATCGGTTCTATGTGAGCCCCATTCATGACTACCGCAAGTGCGCTTGATACCCCTTGTACCACTACCTTGCCCGGCTCTGGTTTCTTCGAATGAATGGACGATACTTTCTCCATCACCACAACTGGATTTCCGTCTACACTTTTCAACAGAACCACTAGTTTCACACTAGCTGCCTTTTCATTCACCTTGGCTTTTCTAGAACGGATCATCATGACCATCTGTGAGGGCTTCATATGCTCTACTCTCTTATGTAGCAGTTCAATCATATTGGCCTCATGATGTGCTGGCAACAGGTTCTGTTAGATATTCGGTGCCTCCGGGGCCTGAAACTCGATCATGTTTGTGTCAATAAGCTCTTGCACAACAGTTTTCAATCTCCAACCTTTCTCAGTATCATGTCCGGGAGCCCCTGAATAATATTCACAGCTTACTAAATGGTCCAGATTTTGAGGAGGAGGATTTGGCATTTGGGTTCAATTGGGTTCAACAGGCCTAGCTGCCTCAATTTGTGAAAAGGCTGGTATATGATTCTCCCAGTGGAGTGAATGTCTTTTGTTTCTGCGCCCTTTGATTTCTAAAAGCTCGGTTTAGGAGAAATTCATATCCTTGTAAGTAAGCCCTTAGGGGTGGATATGTGCTTTGTGGAGCTGGATATGTGTTTTGGGGAGCCGGTGCAAGCCATTGCGAGTGAACCGGAGGCTGGGCATTGGTTTGAGTATGGTGGATGGAAAAATGTGGATCTGGTGGTGGGTAGTAGTGTTGTGGAGGGCCATATGGGATGTATGAGTAATTTGGGTGGTGGGTTCTAGGTTGGTTGTAATATGGTGAAGGGCTTCTAGACCTGGACCATGCTCCGGATTCGGCTGTCGAAACCTCTTTTTTTCTTCTTTCCAAGCACACCCCTGGTGCCGCTTTGGATAGCCTGAGTGGTTGCTTTAATCTCTGAATAGCTCATGATTTTATTAGACTTCAAACCTTCTTCGACCATAGCTCCCATTTTCACCACCTCGTTAAAAGATTTGTGTATTTCCGTCACCAGGTGACCATAATAGGTTGACTCCAAAGCCTGCAAATAGTGGTCCACCATTTCACTTTCCCTCATTGGGGGGGGGGGGGGGTCGACTCTTGCAGCCTGTTCCCTCCGATGGAACCCGAACTACCTGAAGCTCTCTCTAGGTTTTTTCTCGAGTTTCAACAATGATAGACGGTCAGGGATGATCTCAAGGTTATATAGGAAATGACCAGTAAATGCTTGAGTTCGGTCATCCCAAGTATACCATGTGCTAGGATATTGCCTCGTATACCACTCTAGCATAGACCCACACAAGCTCTGGCCAAATATGCTATCAACAACTCATCTTTTCCACCACCCCTCTCATCTTACTACAGAAACCTCGAAGGTGTGCCACTGGGTCGTCGTGCCCCTCGTATAGATCAAACTTTGGAATTTTGAACCCCGCTGGAAACTGCACATCGAAGAAAGAACACAGGTCTTTATAGGCCACACTGACCTGATTGCCCAACCCATGCATGTTCCTAAAGGACTGCTCCAGGCTTCCGAAGCATTTCATCCTACTCTGGGCTCTAAGCCAGCTTTTCAGTCTCCGCCGGGAGCTCAAAGTGAGGGGTATAAGAGTATGGCTCAGAGGTTTTGAAAGTAGGTTCAGGGGGAAAGTATTGGTTGTCGTGAGTTTGAAACAAAGGCTCACTAGATGATCTCTGCAGTGTGGCAGGTGTAGGTGCCACAAAGACAGGAGCAATTGGTGGTGGCGGATTCTTTTTGGGTGGTGGAGGGTAAGGAGCATAGGAGGTAGTTTCATAGCACTGTGTGTAGTAAGGGAAGGCTGGAGATGAGTTGGCAGTATGAGGCTCCTGAACCTGAACCAAAGGCAGGATATATGATGGATTGGCAAGATACACTGGCACTGGAGACCAGGCCTGATGCATTTCAGCCATTTGTTGTTTCAGTTTACGCATCTCCTCTTTCATGGTGTTCATATCTATCACCTCAACCTCTTTTGGCGGGTCCACAATACTGGTATCAGGTTCCTGTCCAGTCATTTTCAGCTTGTTTTTTGATCGGGTGTTGTAGCAATGTGTTGCTAGAATGCCAAACAACTAACTACCTAACTAGACTCAATATCAACAAAAACTTTGTTAGCGATTAGGCTTTAACAGATTGGATAACCGCACATTGGGTGTGAATGCACCTATATAGCTAGCCATTTCTATTATGCATTTGCTCGACCGCATGCGTCATTCTGGCATTTCTTATTTCAGACTACAAACTTTCATCATTTCTTTTGTTTTTCTTACATTTTGATTTCTCTTGCCATACTTCCTCTCGGTTTTCTCCTATTTCCTCTTTTTTCTGTTTTTCTTTCATTTCCTTCTCTTTTGTTTTTGCTTTTTCTCTTAAGGTTACGATCGAATATGATAAGGACTGCCTATGTATCGTGACCCCGTCAGACCAGGTGTAGTTCATGAAAATAAGTGCGAAACATAAAGAGACAATTTTTGGAAAATTTTGATATTTCATTAATAAAACGTTCTATTATAAACTAGACACTTTCAGAAAGGAAAATAACAGACTCGAAACCAAACCAAATACAAACTCAAGAACTTCTGACAGACTCTGATGCGAAAGGAAAAACAAACTCTAATAGACAACAAACTCTAAAGAACTAGAAAATACATACTCGAACTATGAATATACTAAAGCTTTAAATTTGGGTGCCTGCGGGGCGTCATTCAGCCTCACCGCGGCTTAGGTGCAAGACCCTTTTCCAGTTGTTCCAATTCATACATTATTTGCTTCACAAATATCATCACTGCCGAGAAGAAAGTAGTGCGGGTCATGTTTTCACACACCCGACATTTCCTGGTAATAGTATGAGCAATAGTCAAAATCTTGTCCCTGGTTCGGTCTTTCTCTAGGAGTAGGCATTCTATTTGATCCCCTCTAGCCTTCAAAATTCGAGAATCATGTAGATGTTGTTTCTATAACTGCTGTATTTTGTCTTCCATCAAGGACATTAGATCATAGCAGTATCACTTTCGGTTTCAAAAGCTTTGGCTTGTTTAGCCGCCTCGCTCTCTAGGGTGGTCACCTTCCTTTTTGGACTGGCAATGGTCTTGTCATAATCCCCCTCACATGCCGTAAGTATTGTGTGCGCTATTTTATTCTTTTTTCCCCATTGTGCCTGGAGTTGTGTTATGGTAACCTTAGATTTCTTCAAATCATCCCCGCGCTCACTGATTTCCTTTTTCAACCCCTTTATTAACCGCTCATCTGACAGGCTCCTTTGTTGGTTGTTAGCATCTTCTTCATTTGTCGGATTTGGGCCTTCAGTGCCTTATTTTCTTGGCCAATTTATTCTTTTCTCCCTTATTGGCATCAACTTGCAGACTATTTTCAAATTCCAGGTCCCTAATCTGTTGCTTCAGCTTGCCTATATCTGCCCTGTAACTCTCTTCTTTTGTTAACCAACCCCATTTCTCTTGTGAATCATTAGTAAACTGTTGGACAGGGCTCTTTTGGCGGGCCTTTGAGGAATCTGGAACCTTTTCCCAAACCACGCATTATTCTTTGGTTCCATCTTTAGTTAGATCTCAGACCATAGTCTTAGGCTCGGGGAACCGGCATTCGTTCCACAATTTGCGAATTTTATCTTCTGGGAATGCGTCTCTCGAACTTAACTCAATAACATGCTTGCTCAAGTCTTCATCTTTGGGGACGAATTGAAACCTTTCCAGTTGGCATAGTACCCGATGGGGAGCATACAGTTGGATACTCCGAACACCCATTAAAAGAATATGAAATTTTTTCCGCTGACATGTATAACACCTCGGTAACAGGCAACCACCCAAATGCCCATTCAATTTGATCGGCAGTCAATGACCTCAGTGGTACGAGCCAAGCTTCGGTACCCTCAGGAAATTCAATAACCCTTACCCGCTTTTCAAATTCTGCGATGCAGCTTAACTTAGTCAGCCCATAGTTCATGTACCCCGCCCGGTGGCACAAATGTTCTTGCATCCACAACTGAAGTAATAAACTGCAACCCTGGAAAAAATTTCCTCTCTCCCTGCACACGATCAATGCTTGGTAAATTTCTGACACAATCATGGGAACCATAGTGCTATCAGCCCTTTTAATTGCAACATCAACCATCCCCACCAGACCTATCTCTCTTTTCTTATCTTCTCGTGGACAGACCACGATTCCCAAGAATGTTGTTATGAACGCCAAGGTTCGCCTTGCTTCTAATTTACTTCTATTTCCAGCATGGGTCAGTCCCAGATTTGGTCCTTCGAAAGCCCGAGGATTACCATAACGCTGATACAGGAACTGAAGAGTGCAACAACCTCCCGACAAATCATCATTCTGAACATTCCATCTAATGTTTAGCAAATCCAAAAATCTGTGCGGAGCTACCGGTCTTGGTGACCGCAAATATTGACCCCTCTGATTTCCATTCAGACCCGCATAACCTGAGCTCTTCCGGCGTGGGCGTAAGATCAAAATCCCCAAAGCGAAATACATTGCGTGTCAGGTCCCAAAATGATAATAGGGCCTCGATGACATCCGACCTTGGCTTGACATTTAGTAGACCGACAAGACCTCTCAGGATTCTAGCCACTATTTCTTTGTTGCTTTCTCCCAGATCATTCCACACATGTGGAGCTGGAGGGGACCTCATTAAGTACGGTGAAGGATTCATTTTCAGTTGTGCTCTTCCTGCACATTTATTAAGGCGATTAAGAAAAAAGTAAAATTTATTCGACTCAAACAAAACTACTATTTTTGGTTTTTCCAAATTAAAATGAAAGACCCAATTTCTCAAATACGGCCTTTCAGCACTTCAGGGACGAAGATTTTAAGGCTGTGAGGATTAACCGGTCAAAATATTTTAAATGACCAAAGGTGGTTATTTATGCAAAATCAGCCTTTCGATGTCCCTTGGATATTCGGCTATTTTTGACAAAAATGGCATCACTCGGCTTATTTATTCAAAGTTTGACATTTTGGCTATTTATACAATAGGGGAGGTTGGGCCCGATGAGCGTTGCCTACATATCTCACATACGGTGAGAATCAAACCTGTGTAGTTCGGGCAAATAAAATAAATTAGTTTTGAAAATAAGACTTTTTGTTTCATTTCACTTTTTAACAAACAATAAAATAAACTATTTTATTTTCCGTTGGCAAATAAACTATTTTGAAAATAAGAAAAATAAAAAATAAAGACTCTTTTTCTTTTTTCATTTTCCATGGCAAAACAAACTATTTTTCCTTTTCCATTTTTGAAAACAAGACAAACTAAAAGTGAAAAGATCTTTTTCTTGCTTTTTAGAGTAAAACAAATAATAAACTATTTTCTTTTCTATTTTCTCAAAATTTTGGCAGAATTTCGATATTATTTGGGCATTGGATTTTTTCTAAAATAAGCAATTAACTCTCTAACTGCTATTTCTCTCTTTTTCTCTTTTCTCTTTTTTTCAATTTTCCAACATTCCCGAGATTCAGAAGCCGGTCAACACGCAGTTCCGAAACAATAAATACACAGAAAACAAATAGGAAGCATCAGGATGGTCATTTCAGGTTACTTGTCCTAGACGGACCCAGCCCCTATGTTGAGTCCCCTAAGTCAAATGCACATGACGCAAATAAATATTCATACTAGGGATCCGACATAAGGTTGAGTTATTCTAGGTCCAAAAGCTGGGTGTTTGTTCTAGATCTGGCTTACCCGAGCGGACAGCTCGAGCCGATGGGTAGGCAGCGTACCGGGAATACAGAAGCTTTGCCAGCGTTACAACTTATCCAAACCCCGTTCTAAATTGGGAATTAGACACGATACAAAAATGAAGTGACACGAAGTACACCATTCTTCATGATTTAGAAGACTCATAGAGGAGATGGGTTTCGGCATAGTTTATATACAGTTCACATAATACCAAAGCGATAAAAGCAGTCAATTAGCACGTTAGGCACATATCATGTAACAAAATCAGATAAAGCCGAATTTTTTTACGCAACAGTTATTCTAAGCTTGAATTCTGAACCCTAAATAAAACGTTCTGGGTTCGGTCCCCACCAGAGTCGCCAGAGCTGTCACACCTCCTTTTTCACTACACCCGCAAGGGCATAAAGGAGTATTTCTAATTAAAGGACAATCAGAACGATATTTATTATTAAGATTCAGAGTTGCCACTTGGGAGATTAATAGTGTCCCAAGTCACCGATTAAATCCCGATCCGAGTAAATATGACTCTGTTAACCCGGGAGAAAGTGTTAGGCATTTCTGGATTCTGTAGTTCTAGCACGGTCGCTCAACTGTCATGTTTAGATTATTTATCTGATTTTATTACATGATGAACCTATGTGCCAATTTTAACTTTTAACCGCTTTTATTTGATATTGTAAAGAATGTTGAACGTCGTTATAAATGTGTCTTTGGATCGCGCCACATGAAATGCACCTGCAATCTTGAACACATTTTATTCAACATTTTGGGATTTGATTTGGGTCACATGAAATGCACACCCAGGTTTAGGAAGGTAATGTTATTAAAATATGCGCCTAAAGAGACTAACGCATTATTATTTTGTCGACGGCCGTGAAATTTGCTATACGACCTATCGCGAAGTCTTAAAATTAATACATTATTTATTGAGGGCCTCCCAATTTTGCATTTTTATTTGGCAAGGCTCATCTCATTTATTTAGGGCAAACCTAAAGCAATTATGATTTTCTATATTTTTGTCTCTAATATTGAAGAAAAGTCCTAATTGACTAATATTTTAAAATAGTTATTACGTTAATCATATGAATTCATGTCCTTTATCATTTTGGGCTCAGACGCAGCCCATATGGCAAGTCCCTACCTAGGTACGAAAGGGGCAGTCAGTTGTAGCTTGGGCCCAGGTCCTGGACTGCCTGATAAGGTATCAAAGGCCGAATGGCCTGGAAACGGTCCAATTGCAAAAGCCGGACGAGTTAGGCCAATCCGCCAATGCCTACTTGTAGTAATACCAATTGTTTTACTAATTTCATGCTCGAATTGTTTTGCTTATAGGTGAGCTATTAACTGCTACTAAATGTGAGAGCTAATGATTTGACCAAACAACTTGATTACTTCACTAATACTAACATGAACAATTAATAACCTGGACTCTCATTTTATTCAGAATTGATTATATAACAACCAAAGTAAACTATTAATTTACCAGTATAAGCTAACTATTGCAGTTCGAAACTGTTGGGGATGCAACTTTAACTTGAAATCAAAAGTAACATGACACCACTAGTTGATCTTCAGAATCAGTTACCAATCTACACTGTTTCGAATTTTTTTTATTTTAAACGAAGCACTAAATTAAGCAATTAATTCGATTATACTAAAGCTGAAGCTAAATAACCAAAAGTTAAACAGTCCGACATAGTCCAGTATAGATCCAAACAGTTCAAGTTAGAACAACTTCCTGATTCCATATAATTCTAACAAACTAAACTAAACAAATACACATCAGTCGACTGTCTATAACTACGAACATGAAAATGAGCACAGATTGGTAATATGACTTCATTTCACTAAGAAATTGAAGTTACATAAAACTGTGTACCTGGAACAGAATAGAAGTTGAGAATAAGCAGTCAGCTAAAGCAATGATCGAGCAGCAGCAGATTGGTACTCAAAATAGCCCAGAAAAACAGAATCAACTATCCAAAGTGTTTAAATCAACATGTCTAATCAATCTACTCAAAGCAACACCACAAATTTGAAAATGGACAACAAATACCTCTGAAACTCCCAGCAGACACAACTTCAACTCAAACCAGCTAGAAAATAATCACAACAACATGAAATAATCTCAGATATCTTCTGAAGTTTTAGTAGACTCCTCAATCAAATTCAGCTTACTTGAACCCCGAATTTACTCAAACTGGGACTAATAAACCTCTAAAGCCACAGAAATTAGAACTTGAACTAGAACAATGCACACCAATAGTTGAAAATGGAAATTCATTTAGAATTTAAGGGAACAACAAATATTTTTGGATTTTTGAAGAGTTTTTGGTGTTTTTGGCTTTTCTGTTAACAAAACTAAAATCCAGAAGAAGAATTTTGAATTTTCTACTGACTTGAGATTCAAAATCAGGCTCAGATTTGTAAAATGGGTTTCAGGGGAAATTTTATGGCTGAATCTTGTAAATGAAGGCATTGGGGTTGCCTTTTATAGGCAAGAAATGGGGTAGAATGTTCTGGATTATTTTACTCAATTTATCCTCCCTTTTTTATTTAGAAATTAGCATATTAATCATAAAGTTTTGGCTTGTTACTCAAGTTACTGCTTTTAAAAAGCTGAAACTTACACTAAGGCCCCCTTCTAGAAGACCCTAGGGTGTTCTTCTACCTATAGACTACCTATACTACCTTTATTTTGGTTTTGAAATTACTATTCTTAACAAAACATTGGTTTTTCATGCCCAAACTACCCCTGACTACTCCCTGAACTAACCTATCATCTATAACCAAACAATTTACTCAACCAGGGTTAACCCAACAAAACCTAGATCAAGCTAGAAAAGTTAACTAATAAAAGGGCTGAAACTAAATAAGAATCCATTTGCAATTAAACAAGTAAGAATCAACTAAGCCCAACCTCAAATAAAACTAGCCGAATTTAAACTAAAGTCTGGGAGATTACTACACTAATTATACTCCAGTAAATCTTAAACATGATTGACGAGATAATAATCAGAAATCAAACTGTCAATTAAACTAATCAAAATTAAACTAATTATAAAGACAATTATCAGAACTAATCAATAATCAAACTGTGAATTAAAACAGACCCGCTTATGACATAGAACTCATATAATATGCAGAAACAAATCCTAATCTAATTAAACCTACAGAACATATAGAAAGCCTAACTAATTTTGAGATTCAAATAATAGAAAAAAAAAAGAAAAAAAAAAAGAAAACTTACTTATGCAATTAAACCTACTGAACTTCAACTCGAGCCCCGGAATAGTGTATACGCGTGTTCTTTAATAAGAAACAAGCGAATACAGTATTGCGAGACTTGACCCGACCTCCAAACTCAGGCAACTTGAAAACAATTCAGGGAACTCAGACTTCTAGGGTTCTGCTTTCTTGATTGAAATTCGAGAAAATTGGGGGATGTTTGATAGAAAGTAGTTAGGGATGTAGGAATAGGGAAGTGAAGAGAACATAAGGTGCAACTTTGAAAAGGTTTGGGAGATGGCGTCGCCGTATGCGGTGGAGGCGGCGCCTAGAATTTCAAAAATTAGAGGCGTTCCAGGGATGTTAGAGAAAAACAAATGGGAGATATGGAATGGGGAGGTGAAGGAGAGGAAGTGGTGTAATTTTGAGCGTCATTGGACGCCGGCCGCCGCCGTGAGGCGATTTCCGATGACGGAGCCTGCGAGGCTGCAGAGATACGAGTAAGACGCAAAATGTCTCTAAAATTAAAAGAGATTCCAGATATTTTTATTTAATTACCACATTCGAATAATGACCGTTGGATTCGAAAAGATGAAGGGCTCAGATTGAAAGACGTCAAAACGACATCATTTGGTTTATTTAGAAGACGGATCGGGTGGGATTAAATCGTCCCTGGGCGGGTACTAGGCGGAAAAAGGGTTAATTGGGCTGAATTAATGGCCCAACAATATATTATTAAGGGAACCCTCTTTTTAATTATTTTTTTCTTTTATTTCTTTTATCTATTTTTATTTGTATTTTTTATTTATCTGATTTTACAAAAATACAAAAAATTAGAAAAAAGACCCAATATATTTAAAAATTAAACTAATTAATTCCTAAATTGTTTAAAATGTATTTTGCGACAAACTCAACAATTAACAAGTAAAAAATCAAAAGTGGTCTACTTTTGTTATTTTCTTTATTTTCAAGCAATTTAAACCACTACTTAAACTAAAATGTGAAATTAAATCTCAAACAAATGCCAAATATATTTTTTATATATTTTTCATATGAACTAAAATGCACAGATAAAATGAAAAAATTACCAGAAATTAACATAAAATTTAAAAAATTATAAAAATAAAGCAAAATTATTTTGTTTGAATTTTGGGAATAATTCATATAAGGGGCCGGGCCGGGCCAGGTTAGTGTAATTTTTAATTTTTTTTGTATTTCGTATATCTACTGTAAGCTATATTAATATTAAGTAAAAATATAAAGAATACATTGAAGATGAAAAAATATTGCACTTACAAATTGAAAGTGCTACATTATGTTAAAATTCAAACTTACAAATTTGCATTTATCAAGTAAATTAACGAAAAAAGAGTAAAATTAAATTTTCATGCATAATAATACTTCAAATTAATGTAACAAACTAAAATATTAAGCATAAATACGTTTAATAATTTTAAAATAACACAAATACTCTTAAAATCAACTTAAATACGAATTTCTGGAGGACGCTCAAAACACTCTTCATATGCCTCCTTAAACTATATGTTTCACACTTTGGACGAAGATGTAAGACTCGACCGCAGTTCTTATACTTTACTTTCTGAATTTCTTCTATTACCTTATAGTGTTCCCAAACATATGAGCGCACTCTAGAAGCACGGGGCATGATTTAACTTGAATTGAGAATTGAGATTGAGAAATGAGAGATGAGTGAAGAAATGAAGAAGGGGTGGGGGGGGGGGGGTGGGTGCATTTATAGTTTTAGAAAGGGTTAAATTTGTAATTACAAAAAGTGTTAATTTAAAAAAAAGGCCTGAAAAAGGGCTAATTGTGCAAATCAGTCATTGGGCAACGACTCCTTGGTAGATGACGGTCGCCAATGATGGCCTAGATAAGCCAATCAACAGTTTAAAAAAAAAAGAAAACAAAGAAACTAGCCTATAACCGATTTGGGCCTGCCCAGATAGAGCCGGTTTAACCTATTCTATAGTATTTTGTTTACCGGTTTCGACCGGTCCGGGTAACCGGTTGAAAATCGGTGAATAGACAACCTCCCTGCCCCTTTAACCCAGCCCCACCCGGCCCCCTTGTACCGGTCCGGGCTGGTTTCTGTTTTAGCCGATCTGGGCTGGGCCGGTTACTGTTAAACCCATCCCGTTAGACACCCTTAGCTGAAATGCTATCCTCCTATTGAAATTTGATCTCATTTGATTTTAAGGGTAAAACCCTCCATGGTAAATTGATACCTTCAATGGGCCGAATTTAGGAGGATATCAGTTATTTGCATTGAAGTCCAGCGATTCTCTATGTCTTCTAGTTCGCCAAACCTTCAAGTTCGTTAGTCTCCAAATCCGCGCTCTGCCTTAAAAAAAGGGAAGAGAAAAGAGGCGTCAAAAGGAAATACAAGTATAAGGAAAAGATTGCTCGGCACAACGTTTCAAATTAAGTACAACATGCTGCGGCGCGCAACCCGATCTCGTGATATCCTTATAATACAGGTCCTTGGCCTTTCTCAGTCAGAAACCTCTCAAGCCACTTGGCTTAAAAGTTAAAACAAGGTGCTCAGACTAAAAATATCATTAATAATATCAAAATGGAGTAAATAAAGCAGAGTTATAAAATCAATAAAAATAACACAACTTGACGGAGTACAGATATTAAGTCAGAACAGTAAGGAATAGTAGGAAAAAGATCCTAAGGGTCCAAACAGCTTCGCATGAGGCCCAAATATGGCATTCAGCCCAAAATATAGTAATACTTTCCAAAAACACAATGATATCAAATAGTTTTCAGTCAAATATGTGACTTATTAGTCATACGGGACATACCAAGTCACAATCTCCAATGGTGCATGCCCTCACACTCCTTATCTAGTATGTGTGTCACCTCAAAGTAGTGAAATGCGGTGAAATTCAAGGTTTCATATCCTCAGGACAACATTTACAATCATTACATACCTCAAACCGGTCTAAACTCTAATACACGATGCTCTTGCTTCTCGAATCAGCCTCCAAATATTCCGAATCTAGCCAAAATCAGTATTCATCGTTAATACACGCAAAAGGAACAAAGACCAAGCGAAAATAATTAAACTAACTCAAAAATTCCGACACTGGCCAAACCCGACCCGAGGCCCACGTCTCGAAATTCGATAAAAATTACAAAATCGGAAAGCACATTCGCTCACGAGTCTACCCATATAAAATTCACCAAAATCCAATATCAAATGGCCATCCAAATCCCCAAAATCAACTCTCCAAAATTTTCTTTCATTTTTCCCAATTTTCATCCCAAATTCCCAAATTAGATGATAAAAATCAAGACACAATCATGGAATTTAATCAAATTTGAGTGAAGAACACTTATCATAATCACTCATATGAAAATCCCCTCCAAAATCGCCTTCTCCCGAGCTCTCTAATGAAATTTGAAATTATGGACCAAAACCCTCATTTTTAACCTTAAACATTCTGCCCGGATGTTTTCTTCTTCGCGAAAGCGGTAGCTCCCTCGCGTTCGCGAAGCACAATTGCCTCTGACCTGGAAATTCTTCTACGTGAATACGATGCCCGATTCGCAAACGTGTACCTTAACCAGCTCAACCATCGTGAACGCGACGCCCTCCTCGCGAACGCGAAGAAGGAATTCTCTATAACAAAATACTAGAAATCTGCCAACTTCTAAAGCCAAGAGTTGGTCTGTTAACTACTCGAAAAATACCCGAGGCGCTAGGGACCTCAATCAAATATGCCAACACATCCCATAACATCAGTCAAACTTGTTCCCACCTTCGGAACACTCATCAAAACATCAAATCTGCCTCATATTTAAGCCTCAGAATTTCCAAACTTCGAACGATGCAAAAACCTATCAAACTTCATCCGAACTACTTGAAATTTTGCACACACATCACAAATGACACAAAAGGCCTACTCCAATTTTCATAATCTCAATCCGACCTCGATATCAAGATTTCCACTGTCTACAGAAAAACGCCAAAATTAGCCTAAATCTACTGTGGTTCTCCAAATTACATTCTGAACACGTTCCTTAGTCCAAAATCATCTAATGAAGTTATCCCAACCATCAGAATTCACATCGGAGACCTTCTACTCATAAGTCAACATCCCGGTTAACTTTTCCAATTTAAGTTTACTTAAAAGAGATTAAATGTCTCATTTACTCCAACGCCAGTACTCCAAACATAGAACAACCAACACTGTATGATGAAATACAACCGAACAACACATAAAGAAGCAAAAATGGATAAAACGGAACGGTAACTCATGAAACGACCATCCAGATCGTTACATATGACCATTTAATACGTATGTTTTCACTATTTTCCACGAAAAATATGTGCAATAATGCATTCTTACTAGCGGGTTGATTTTGGATTTTGATCATATACTGTAAAAAAAATTACTGTACACATTTAAATTTGAGTATATCTTAACTTGCAGTAGCATGTTTACTTATCACTGTAACAATATAAAAGTAAAACATACTATTAATTATTTACATAATTTTGTTAACTTTACGTAATTCTATTGTTGTTAAACCAAGGTCGAAAGCAAAGCCAAAATTAAAGCAACAAATTTCAGCTGTCTTTGCCTTCAAACGAAAGCGATGAACCCAAGTCCAGAGCTGATGAGTACAAACTTCAGAATCCATCTAGACTAGTCCAGAAGAATGTTAGGTTAATCAAAAAACAAAATAAAAACCATAAACCACTTTCCAGTTTTTCTTTTTCTTCCACGTGTCATCTCTTTCCTTCGACGAGTCACGAAGTTTCTATATTTAGAACCAACATCCACATCTATATATCCACCTTCCCTGCATTTCAAGAAATCAAACAAACAGTTCAAGAATTTGTTTGAGATTGCTTTAAAAATTGTCTTTGCGAATTGATTAGTGAATTATTTTGGATATTTGTGAGATGTGGCAGACGTGGAATACGCCTTACCGGAAAGATGACGTGGAGGGCGGAGCAAGGCCGTTGTATCCGACGATGTTGGAGAGTCCTGAACTCCGTTGGGGTTTTATTCGGAAAGTCTACTCTATTTTGAGTCTTCAACTTCTTCTCACAATTGCAGTTGCCTCCGTAGTTGTCACCGTTCACCCAATTGCACATTTCTTTGTATCAACAGGGGCAGGATTAGCTCTGTACATTGTTCTTATAATCACTCCCTTCATTAGTACGTCTCCTTTCTATATAAGTTTTTTTATTAATTTTATTTTAATTAGAGAAAGCTCACGGGTTCTAGTCGTGAAAACAACATTTTGCAGCAGAAGGTAAGGCCTAGATCCTTGTAGTGTGGCCTTTTCTCGATTCTCGTGTAACAAAAGTTTAGTGTACCGAACTACTCTTTTATTAGTCGAGGAGGTGTACGTAAACTTACTCGAATATTTGTTTTAATTTATGGTTGTATATGCAGCATTGTGTCCATTGTATTACTATCACCAGAAACATCCAGTCAACTTTTTGCTACTTGGATTATTTACCGTTGCTTTAGCCTTTGCTGTGGGATTAACATGTGCGTTCACTAGTGGTAAGCTTCGTCACCTTTAATTTAGGAGTTTAATTACCTTCATTTCAATGTCTCTCTTTGTTTCATTTTGTTCCTAATTAATTTTCTGCTTGCTTAGTGTTAATTCAATCAATTTATTTATGAACGTTAATCAAAATTCGTATCCAGTCTTAATCTTTTTAGAGAGAAAGTGTCAATATTTTAAAAAATAATATTGATTTTTTGTTTTATGCCATCTCTCTTGATTATGCACGCTTTTGTCCTTAAAATATTCTTCTTGAGGCATTGTGTTAATATAAACTTTATCATTGGAAAATATTGAATATTAATTAATGATGTGAACCAATGATTGTGACAATGACCTTGGGCGAAATACCTAATAATAAGTCCACATTATTGGTAATTACGTGATAGAGATTAGAAAGGTTATACTTGATATTTTTCCTGCACTTAAATCTTTGATTGTATAGATTTATCTGACATTCGTACTCGTCAAAGGTAACAAGTAGTTTAAAAAAAAGTTAAGGTGTCTAAAAGGTGCAGGACGTTTCAACACTAGCAAGCAACAACGGATTTTATTTAAAATTCGATGATCATCATAAAATTCGTAACTAGAGATATTGTTACTAAGATGGTGTAGCAATATCATTTTTCTACTAAATATATAGGCAAAATACATAAGTTGCCATCCGAATTATAACCCAAATTCCTGTTACACATTTTTTGGAAACCAATATTACTTTACACACCCAACCTTTTCGAAGTGTATGTAAGGCACACCACTTTTTTCTTAACTAGTTTTTCAGAATATGTTTAATATCACGCACCAATCAGACAGTGACATGTGTCATTAAAAAATAAAATAATTAAAATTATAATTATACCCCTCATTTTCTTCGTCTAAGGGCGTCTTTCTCCTCTGTCAAGCCTCTTCCTCCATCTTTTACATAATAATAAAGCCATTATTAACTAACAAAATCACCAGAAAACGCACTCAAACCTCCATCTTTTACGCTGAAATTGAATCAAAATTTTTTAGCCGAGATCCAACTCATTTTCTTTTTCACTTTTGTAAAATTCAATCGTCGTTAACTGTCATCGCTACAAGTCAGCTATTTAAAAAATTATTCATTATAAAATAAAAGAATGTGCAAAAGCTTGAGCTAAGCTTTAGTGGTTGGAAAAAATTTCGAAAAATTCTCGCTCCTAAAAATTCGACTTCTCCATGGGTAAAGCTCAAGTTAAGCTTCTCTGTAACGAGAAGAGATATGAGAATTTGTGGTATGTCTATTTGAGAAGAAGGAGATCTGATGGTGTAGCACAAGGAGTAGCTATGGCAGAATTTTAAAAAAGGAAGAAGATGACTCAATTTAAAATTTTAAAAAACTAAAAAAAATTGACATTTGACACAAAATTCTTCTATTCACACGACTCATTTGTTGGTAAAACACGCACCATCCACTTAGGAAAAATAGTGTGTATTAGATACACTTTGGAAATGTTAGATCTGTAAAGTAATATTCGTTCCTAAAAAGAATGTAACATGGATTTGGGTCATAGTTCGAGGTGTAATTTATATATCTTCCGGATATATATGAGGCAACACATTGTGTTATCACTTCTTCTCTTAAAAGTTTCATGATTTGTTGCTATCTTTTCCCTCTGGATAAAATGCTCTAACGCTTTTAATTAAGCAAGAGAAAAAAGAAACTTCAGGGTAATATCATACTAGATAATAATTAATAAATCTCTCTATTTGGATTACACAGGCAAGATAATATTGGAGTCGGTCATATTGACGACAGCGGTGGTGCTTAGCCTAACAGTGTACACATTCTGGGCAGCAAAGAGAGGCCATGATTTCAATTTTCTGGGACCATTCTTATTTGGTGCTCTCATTGTTCTCATGTTGTTTGCCTTCATCCAGGTTTGTGGACTCTTACCATTTCTTAATTTGTATCAGCTTATAAGTTGCTGCTGTAGAATGCGACATTATAAGTCGCATTACCAAATTGGATTTATAGGTATTCTGATCACTTAACTCATTTTAGTTTATGCTTTGTGTAAAACGTCAAAAAACTATCTTTTATCCCATGAAATTAAAGTCACAATTTTATGATTTTATCCAGTACGTAGTCTGTACAAAGAAGAAAAGTGACTTGGTTTGTCTTCTTGCCTGTTGCAGCTTCTGTTTCCTTTGGGTAGGATCTCTGTAATGATCTATGGGTGTGTAGCCTCAATTTTATTCTGTGGATACATCGTTTATGATACAGACAACCTAATCAAGCGCTATACTTACGATGAGTATATCTGGGCTGCAGTTGCCTTGTATCTCGACGTTATCAATCTCTTCCTATCTATATTGACTATCTTCAGAGCTTCTGAAAGTTGAGGGAGATACCCATATATATGATTATCTTTTTTCTTTTAGGTGCATGTTTTTTGTTTGCTCTTATTTATCTTGGTGCAGTAGTCAGTATGTATAGATATAATTGGATATTATGACTCATGTATGATTGTATATACTGTAAAGTTAAAAGAACCTAATTTTTCCATTCAATGTCTCTTTTTCTCAGTCTAGGTGTTGAATGGCGCATTAGTATTGATTTTTGCCCTGGCTGTATAACTTACTTCAAGTCAATAATTGACTTGGAATCTAAACCTTTGATGCTATCTCCTCTTGGGGTTCTAAACCTTAAGCTACTCGAGCATCAAAGGCTGTTATCTGTTGGTATTGGTAACTATGCAGAATTTATATTTGATTTATTTTTTTATATTTATTTAAAATAATAAAAAAAGATTTGTTTAACAAATGATAGTTTTTTATTGTCAAATATAATATTTTTTTAATATTTGAGCGGAATTAAGACGAGTCCTGGAGCGTCTGAAGCTTACAAAAATAGCGGATGATTATGATCGAGCGAATTGACTTTGTTGTCTACAATGGCTGCTTGAAATTAAGCTCAAAATTGAAGAATTTTTCAGCTTTATATTTCGCCTTTGTATTTTGCTGGAAAACATGAATCTCGCCGAAATTGATCGGAATTAAAGTCCTAGAGATTTCCGCTCCGATACCATGTTACCTTATGAGGAGGAAGATTGAGAAATGAAGAAGAGGAGAAATCGAAATTGTATTCCTCTGTCTGTTATGCCATCGTTCCATACAATGTTATATAGTGCTCACCGTTATACAGCTGTCCACTAACCACTTGAACTAACAATTTTTAACTAACTCTAAACATACCCTATATTTTTATTATGTACACTTTGATATTCTCTTTATCCCAAGACATACTTATGTATGTTGTATATACTATCAAGTTAAAAGAGCGATTGTTCGCCATTCAATGCCCTCATTTATCTCAGTTTACAATGCTTTTGCCCCGACCATAAACCTTAAGCTAGTCGAGCATCAAAGGCTGATATCTGTTTGTTTTAGTAATGGAGTTGTGTTGATTGAACAACTCTGTTTTCATTATATGTAGAAGGACTTCGTTTTAGTGCAAATAATAATTACCTTGGCATTAGAAAATGACTAAGCTTGAGTCAATTTTTACATTTTATTTAGTGAGATTGTCAGAATCCAAATGGTCAACCAATATTCGTCAATCACTTGTTTTTCTCCTCGTAGACCGAAACAAATGAAAAGATCTGAGAAAAAAAAAAACTAAGTTGCATATGCCTCTTTTTCTCGTGAAGTTATCGGAGGATTTTGGCTACCATTGAACTATAGTGGTCGCGAAGGTCCATGAGATTCTTGGCCAACTTCAAAGTTAGATTTCCATATACACATATATCCCTTGCCCAAAAAATTGCATTTTTGGAGTGGTCTTCAACTTTTGTTCCTCGCTTACCCATGTACGGAATTTCAAGATCAAACGTTAAAAATAGTGCATGTAGGGCAAATAAGGGGTAATACTTGTTTAACTTAAAATTATGCTCTCGAGACAAGCGGGTATAAAAATTTAAGACCATCTGCTTTGAAAGCCCAAATCTAATCGCCTGATGATTTTGATAAAGCAGAAAAGCATAATTGACAATGGGCAATATGATAGGTTGTTAATGGAGGCCAATGTCTCAGGAGCTCAGATCCATTGGGCTGAGCTACTTCAGTATCTTCTTGGGCTCAGATAGTCTTCACTCTTCGCCCCCTGCAGTGGTAAAAATCGGATAGATATTTTTTAAAGTGATATTTATTTTTTATTTAATATTTTAAATGTTGAGTAAAAGCAACTATTAGTCTATTGAATTAATATAAAAAAACGATATTATCCTTTATTCTATCTCTTTTCAATCAATCTTATAGCAATGTAAAGAGCGTACAAGTGTATTCGGGTATGCAGCGCTTTGCTTGCTGATCAAGCTTCTTATCATGTTATCATTTGCAAAGGTGGGCTACATTGTTTAAAAGCCAAGATGCTCGTCATAGTAATTTTTATCTTCAGGTTGTTTTCTCTTGACCAAAGTAGAGATTTTGCTGCCACTTAATAGTTAGAAGTTCAAAAAATAAAGGATATTTGGTCCTAAGCTTAGAGTTACAAGCACAGAAATTAAGGACTGTAGTCCTAAATTTAGAGTTACAAGTTCAAAAGTTAATAACATGTAGTCCTGAACTTACACTACTAGAAATTCGGGCAAAAGCGATCAGAAAAAGCGATCAACTTTGGTCATTTTTTGGCTAAAAAGCGACAAACTTTGGTCGTTTTTTGGCTAAAAAGCGACAAACTTTAGTCGCTTTTTGGCTAAAAAGCGACAAACTTTAGTCGCTTTTTGGCTAAAAAGCGACCAAAGTGGCCTAGTAGCTAAATTGATGGTCTACTCTAAATGGACCCATTTTTTCGGATGTTGACGATAGAAACCAACTTTGGTCGCTATATTAATTTAATAATATAATTTTTGCGACCAAAGTTGGTCACTAAATAATTTATTTATTTATTTATTATTAATCATTAAAAAGCGACCAACTGTGGTCTCTAATCCAAAAATTATATTTTAAAATATGAAAACTAGAGACCAATATTGATCGCTATTTTATTCAATTATTTATTTTTTTATTAATTTAGCGACCAACTTTGGTCCCTAAATACATGAATTTAATTTAATTTTTAAATAATAGCGACCAACTTTGGTCTCTATATTAGCAGATTTTTTTTAATGAAATAGCGACCAACTGTGGCCGCTTTTTGAAAATCTGGGAAAATAACGACCAAAGTTGGTCGCTATTTTCCAGAATTTTTTTTAAGTTGAAAAGCGACCAAATAGAGACAAACTTTGGTCACTTTTCTGTGTATTATTTTGGCAGAAACTGCCTATTTTGGCAGCTACACCACCTGCCAGTCATACCAAAACCCTAACAAGCATCAACAACAACAATTCAAACAACAATTGCAATAATAATACCAAACAACAACCCAACAACAACAACACAAAATAACATTAAAAGCTACATTAAAACCAAGAAAGTGTTAACTTCAATAGAACTACCAAACTAAGTTAACTCTTATTACAACCCAATGGAAAACAAATTGTATTGTTCTAGTTTAAATTGTCTATAATTCATTCATTGTTTGGTACATCAATATCATCACTGTCTGATGAAGTTTCATCATCATCATCATCACGGTATTGAAAAGGGTCTACTTGTCGATGACTGGAAGAATGATCACGGGGAGGAAGGGAGGAACGGCCACTTCGAGGATGGGATGAACGATACGGGGACGGGCAGCCTCTGGCGATGATGGACGAGACCGGGGAATCGAGAAAGATCCATCTAGGATATTGTTATTTGCTCTTGCATGTTCTGGCACTGAGTGACCATGCCAACATACTGAGCATCTCTAAGCTTTTCTCTTTTCTTGAACGCTTCTAGCTCGGATGTGAGCTTTGACACAGTCGCCCACATAGCGGAGAGGCTCTCCCCATCAAGTTGCTCGTCTTGCGAGGAAGTCCCTATTCCTTGCATTCCACACCTATAGCGATGAAATGTCTTAGTAGGAAGGCCATATACCTTCCCGCATTTTGGGCCGCCTGCAGCCCGCGTCCATAGTCTTTCAATATCCTCGGCCAAAAGTTGAAATGGCTCGCCCGACTCACTAGGTGGCTGGCTGCGTATGAATTCCTCAGGTTCATCTCTAAAGCGATCCTATAAGAAAAAGTAAATTGAATTAGTATTTCAAATTTTATATAAAAGTAAATGAAAATATTTAATGAAAAGTGAAAACTTACATGTACATTCGAGGCACGTCCCTCGACCCACATTTCGTCATCTGTCTCTTTCTTCTTCTTCACAATATGAGTCTCCTTGAATAGCTCATCTTGGTTCATCGGATGGCCCAACTTCTTTTCCTGAAACTCATAAATTTTAATTAATAAATATAATATATATACTTTGAAAATTAAAATATATTAGGCAATTACGTACCATTTTTCTTTTTATTGTCCCCTGGCTGACTGCACCTCCGGTGTGCAAGGATCCTCCCTTCTCAGGTGCCCGAGCTTTCTTCCCCTTTTTGCTCTTCTATAAGAACTCTACAGTAAGCCATTGCCTTTGCAAATCGTCCCAAAACTCCTGAAGCAACCAGCCAGGCTTCTGGTTCAGCTGTCTAGCTATGGAGAAAGCATGCGACAACCGCTTGCGAGCTTTGAGATTAAAATTTGCAGCCACGTCCGCGCTATACTGGCGTTCCCATACACACTTGATCTGTATTTTAAAATTTAAATATTATATGGAAATATCATAAATATAAATAATTATATTGCATAAAAGAACATTTATACCTTAAATTCATTGAAAATTGCCTTCTTCAGTGAGAATGAGAATTCACGCCAAGACGCATAAGGGGCATCATAAAGCTTTCTAGTTGCTTTGGTGATTATCCTCGTAGTAATATTACTCGGGAGGAACCTGCAATTTATAAATAAAATAAATTAATATCTTTGTATAAACTGTACAAAATATTAAACATAAAAATAACAAATAACTCTTACCCATCAGCCTCAGGGACTATGATGATCATGCCATACTGATCATAATGCACCTCCTCATCAGCAGCAGCAGCATCAGCATCATCGTCCGAAACAGGTGTATCAGTGGGACGTGTGGACGGAGTAGGGGGGTCAGAGCTACTATCCCGCAAGCGAAGGCCTCTAATAGGTGGAGTCGCTGATGACGATAGATGTGATCCCTGTGACTGCGACATAGCTGCACGGATCACATGTGACTATGATACTGACTGTTGTAACCCGACTGGCTGTGAGACTGATGGATGTTATCCCTGTGGCTGTGAAATGGATCGATGTGATCCATGTGATGCTGCTGTGTGGGATCCACGTGGCTGTGAGGCAGGTGGACTGTATGTCGGACGCACAGTCCGATGGCTCTGTGAGAAAACACCCGGGGTCTGCACAAAGGTGTAGGGCTGGTGATGTTGTAGCAGCTCAGTATAGACATGGGGTAGAGGATGTGGCATAATGACAGGCAAATCAGAAGAGGGTGGAAAAGATTAATCAGTACTATTTTCTACCCTCCTCTTTTGCTTCCTAGCCTTTTCTTTTCCCCGAGAACCACTACTTTCATTGTAACCTCAACCTTTGCCTGTCATTTGCATAATATAATACATAACTGGGTTATATTCTAGTTATATTATTTCTTTGAGCACACCATAATAATCAATATCTCCAACTTGGTTGCCATCACCACCCTGAACCCACACCCCACTGTTGTTGCTTCTTTTATTTTTAGAGCAACCCTCTGTATGAAACTTATAACCATTCACAACGTACTTGGAATATGTTGTGACCTCAACCCCAGGTCCCCAAGATATATCTTTCAAAAATTGATTTACACCATTATTTGGATCCTTTACCTACATATTGTTAACAAAATTCATAAGTTAGCATAACTTTCAAACATTGTTGACCTACATAGTGTTAGAATATTTTAAGGATATACTTACAAATTGTTTGAACCACCTAGGAAATGCCGTATATACAACATCTTGGCCAAATTGACCCACGAAGTGACTGTGACACATCAAATATTTTTAGTAGTTGCATTGAGATGTAATTACAGTAAATTTTATATTTTGATAACGATTAAATCAATACTTACTTGAGAAATGGTACTACTTCGGGACAATTTAGCAACACATGAGGTGTAGCTGACTTGAACTCCATATCACTCAAACTTCTCTTTCTACCATCCTTAGAAAATCGGCCTGGTTGATTCAATATGGACATAGGCGGATATAATGGATCATTCGTAAGGTCGATCGTGTGCCTGTTGGGCCTATTCCTAGCACATGGCACATTGCTCTCAAAATAATAAGAACAAAAATGAGAAGTTTCTTTTGCAAGATAAGCTTCGCATATAGATCCTTCAATTCTATTCCTATGCTTAGTAAACTATTTGCATTTGCCAATTGTCCTACATAATTTCACGTTATCCAAGAACATTCAAATAAAATAGAAAATTATATATGGACTATAATATTATCTCTCAAAGGGATACATCCATATGCATTGAACATGCCCTCCAAGTCGTACTTCGTGTACAAGGTAGATTGGAAGATGTTCCATCACATCAAAAAACCCACATGGAAATATCTTTTTCATCTTACCCAAAGTTACACGAATGTTCTGATCCATCAGGCGTAGCTTTTCTTCCCTTAATGTGGAAGACACAAGTCTTTGGAAAACAAACTAATCTTAGTGATGGGTTTCCAGATTCTTTCAGGCAAACAAGAAATGCAATAGGCACTAGGGTCTTCATGAAAACATGACAGTCATGACTTTTCAAATGGCTCAACTTCCCTACCTCCATATCAACTTTTTTCTCAAAATTCGACGCATAACCCTCAGGCATCTTCAATTTCGTTACCCAATCACAAATCTGTCGCCTTTCCTCCAAAGTGAATGTGTAACTTGCCTTAGGCTTGAATAACTTACCATTGTTTGCTGTCTGCAAGTGTAATTTAGGCCACCTACAATATTCTTGTAAGTCCAGTCTAGCCTTCGGGTTATCCATTATCTTACCTTTAACATCCATCACTCTGTTGAACATGTTGTCAAAATAGTATTTCTCAATATGAATGACATCAAGGTTGTGACGGAGAAGATTATCCTTCCAATAAAGCAACTCCCAAAGTATACTATGTTTGGTCCAATTATGAGTAACACCGTATTCGGAGAATCTATGCGGTGAAACTTCAGTAACTTTACTGTAGTTCTGGACCCTCTCCCAAATTTCCTCACCTGAACGTATCGGAGGTGGATAATCATATTCCAGTTTATTCTTTTTGAAAGCATGTTTCATCCTTCTAAACTCATGACCCTCAGGCAAGAATTGACGATGACAATCAAACCATGATTGCTTTCGGTCATGTTTCAAAGTGAATGCTTTACTATTTTCCATGCAGTAAGGACAAGCTAGCTTCGCAACAATCATCCACCCAGACAACATTCCATACGCAGGAAAATCATTAATTTTCCATATTAAATTAGCACGCAAATTATATATAAATGTATAAGCTGTATTCGATACGGTATTACCTAATACACCTATACTTAGTGCGTAGTATAGCGTAAGTACTTATATATATATATATATATATATATATATATATATATATATATATATATATATATATATATATATATATATATATATACATACATACATACATACATACATATATGTTGTATTCGATATGGTATTACCTCATATACACTTATACTTAGTGCATAGTATATCGTAAGTACATATATTATATATTATATATATATATATATAAAAGCTGTATTCGATACAGTATTACCTCATATACACATATACTTAGTGCTTAGTATAGCGTAAGTACATATTTTATATATATATATATATATATATATATATATGTATAAGCTGTATACGATACAGTATTACCGCATATACACTTATACTTAGTGCATAGTATAGCGTAAGTACTTATATTATATATATAGACACACACACCCGCTTCGTAGTACGATTCGTCCCTTGTATTACAAAAGTATTTACTATTTATATTTATATTATTTACATAATAAATACAAAAGTGATTTTTAATTTTGATCATATAGAGACCAACTTTGGTCACTAACTTTAAATTAATTTAATTTAGCGACCAAAGTTGGTCACTAACTGTACATGAATTTAATTTAGAGACCGAATTTGGTCACTAAAATTTAATCAGATTTATTGACATTTTATATAATATTTAAAAACTATAAAAATTGTTAAACGTTAGAACTGGGTCTCACATTGGCGACCAACGTTGGTTTCTATTTCCTTAAGCGGCCAACTTTGGTCGCTAAATTTTGATATATATTTATTTATATTTTATAAATTTTTTATATAAATATATATTTATTAAAATATCATAACTGGGTTCCACTTTAGCGACCAAAGTTGGTCGGTAACTTTTTATCCTTCAGTTAGCGACCAATTTTGGTCGCAAGTTTTAAATTATATACATTTATATTTTATAAGTTTTATAAAATAATAATAAAATTATTTAAAATAGTTATGTGGGTCTCACTGTTGCGACCAATATTGGTTGTTAAACTCAGAATATCTTTGACCAGTTCAGTCAACAGTTTGACTAAATTTGCGTCCAAGCTCAGAACTATTTCAAATGCTTTTTTTACTATTTTCGTAAGTTTGGCGATCAACTTTGGTCGCTTTTTTTGACATACCAAATTTTATCGTCATTTTTTGGTCGCTTTTTGATCGAATTCTAGTAGTGTTAGAGTTACAAGCTTAAAAACTAAGGCAGTAGTCCTTAACTTAGACTTACAAGCTCATAAATTAAGAAGAGCTAGTCCTTAAGTTACAATAAAAAGTTCATAAGTTAAGGACACTTGCTCCTGAACTTAGAGTTGGAAGTTTAAAAATTAAAGACACTTGGTCGTTAACGTAGAGTTACAAGCACAAAAATTAAGGACATGTAATCCTTAACTTAGAGTTACAAGCACATAAATTAATAACAGGTAGTCCTTAATTAACTTCGAGTTCGAAGTTTAAAACATAAGAACATGTAGTCCTTAACTTAGAGTTACAAGTTTAAAAGTTAACGACAAGTAGTCCTAAACTTAAACTTACAAGCTCATAAATTAAGGATAGCTAGTCCTGAACTTGCAGTAACAAGCTCATAAGTTAAGGACATTTGGTCCTGAACTTTATGAGCAGAAGGGTAAAGTTTATTAAAGCAGCGAGTAATGGCTAAAGATATTTTAAACAATGATTTAAAATTAAATATATGTATTATTAGTAGCTAATTGTGCACTTTCCCTGGTCCGTTTTGGCCCAATAAATCCCATTCTATTTGACCCGCTCTAATCTGTTTTCGTCATCGTAAACTCATTATTCATTAAAGATTACTGGTCTTGAAAGGCCCTAGAAAATAAAAGAGATAATTACATATAAGTGTTCATGACAAGATCTTCCATTCTTTCGTCCCCAGAATCTCAATAGAAAAAAACCAGTGATAAAAAGCCAAGAAATAGTTGCTCCCCTTTTATCGAGATTCATGTGGTCTCACTTGTCCAGGCAGTCTGCATTTTGTTTTGCCTTTTTCCACATTCTTTCTCTGTTTTTCAGTATGTGTCTTTGAGTTGAGCATTAGTCCCCCCCATTTGGCTGTCAACGTCTTACTTTTTGGGAAAGCGTCGTTCACTTCCACTTCAAGCACTTTCTTGATTTGTGGCTATAGCACGTTGTAAGGAATGATCAAAAGGTTACGTAAGGGGAAGAATGTAGCCTAATGGTTTATGAAGTGGTTAAGAAATATGAGATTTAGGTTCAAACTCTAGTAGATATTAGGTGATTTTTTTTATCGCGTGTGACAGGAGAAATTGCTCTGATGGTAAGCAATATTCACTTCCAACCGAGAGGTTGTGAGTTCGAGTCTTCCCAAGAGCAAGGTATGAAGTTCTTGGAGGGAAGGATGCTGAGGGTCTATTTAAAAACAGTCTCCCTACCCCAGGATAGGGGTAAGGTCCGCGTACACACTATGCTCCCCAGACCCCACTAAGTGAGATAATACTGGGTTGTTATTGTTGTTGTTGTCTTCTTATCGTGTGTGGATAAAGTCACCTGTTACATGTGCCGATGGAAACTAGAATGTAAAGTAAGGATGTGGCCTCATAGTTAATTAAGTGGGTTGAGAACTATGAATTTTATGTTCAAACTCTAGCAGAATCAAAAAAATACTAGGCGATCTAAATTCACGTAAAAAATGCGTATAAGCTAGCCCAAACATCATGTTTATTAAGAAAAGGTCATCAAATTTGAATAAACAACTATGCAAACACATATGCGATTTATAAGTCGCAATTAACAAATGTGTTTTATGAGTCACAATTAATAAATGCTATTTATAAGTGTTGATAGGTTATAATTACTTATTTTGATCGCTTATTACACTCTATTTACTGCACTTTAATCGAGTCACTGAAAAGTCTGTTGTGCGACAAAGGTCACCACTGAAAGCGCACAAGTCCCACAGAAGACCATCAATGGTGAGCCTATAGTCGTTGGCTATAGTCAGTGGCTAATACTCATTCGTCACGGCTAAATTGGTCGACACAAAAGATATGCTTTCTGTGGCAACATTAATCGCCACAAAAGTTAACTAAGATTGACACAAAATACACCTTCAAGAGACGTTAGTCACCACTGAATAGTCATTTTTGGTGGCGAATCATTGTTGCCACAAAAGGCTTATCTTTAGTGACAACATTATTCGCCCCAAGTTCCTCGTATTTGGTGTCAACTTTTATTGTCACTAATATTCACTTACTTTTTGTGGCAACAGGGGATTGTTACCAAAACTAACCTTTTTGTGACGGCGAAATATCGCTATAATTCGTGACAACAATAATCGCTACAATAAAAATTTTCTGTTTTAAAAAATATGTATATAAATCTATAATAGATTCATACTAGTGGTCGAACAATAGTAAAACAATCTATTTATAGTGATAACAATACATTTTACGAAATAGAATTATATATAATCTTTTCATTGGTAGAAGTGTAAACAATCTAAATTAAAGTAACATTATCATTGCTCGTCCTCAATAAAAAGAATCAAAATTTCTTTAAAATACTCCAAAAACTTCAAACTACTCCAATGTTTGTAAACTGCTCTACTGCAACTTCATTTCTTCACTGTTGAAGTTCTTCGTTCCTGTGGTTGTAAAAAAAAATATAATAATCAAAATTAGCAGATGCACGTATTAAAGAAAATATCTCTACAAGTAGCATATCGTCAAAATTAACTTAAGAGATCATGGTTCAGTTGTGTTTAAGAGTTAGGCAAAGATAAACAACACACTCAATTTATAAGTAAGAGCAGATTCTTTATAGAAGATGTTAAGAAAACTGAGAAGAGCATTGACCTCTACAAGTAAAATAAAATTCAAGGCAAATGGATGAAATTTCAATCACAATTACGCCACAGGAAAACTAATTAAAAAATACATCTCAAGTACGCAAACATAACGTAAACATCTGAAGGCCAAGTGCTGCTAGGGTAAAGGTTTTATTAGACCTTTTAGACAAGCATACTAAGCGAGTGAAGCTGCACATCGTTGCTCTTGGAGAGACTCGAACTCACAACCTCTCGGTTAGAAGTGGGGGTTGCTCTGATGGTAAGCAATCCCCACTTCTAACCGAGAGGTTGTGAGTTCGAGTCCCCCCAAGAGCAAGGTAGGAAGTTCTTGGAGGGAAGGATGCCGGTGGTCTATTTGGAAACGGCCTCTCTACCCCAGAGTAGGGGTAAGGTCTGCCTACACACTACCCTCCTCATATTCCACTTAAGTGGAATTATACTGGGTTGTATAGTAAATTATTCATAAGAAAATATATCAGGAGGTTCATAGACTTTGGTCTCTCTTTTATATAGTAGTTTCTTTACTATAAATATACGTTATATATGGTGGTTTTCTTTTTCTTCTTCTTTTTTAAGTTTTCTCAACCAATAATTATGCAAAAAAATTTAGATATGGTTCCATTGAAAAGATCAATCAAGAAAGATGTCCAACTTTCATTAGTCATTATTACCCAGCCATCCCCCCTTCAGGAAACATATGCCAAACAAAATAGCAAGATAGCGACAAGGGCTACCCTATGCTAAGAATATTTACACAGTGATTCCCTTTTGATTTATAACTTTTGTTAAACGAAGTTCTACAATAAAATAAACAGTAGTAGGCTAAATAAACTGACACCTTAATTCTCCCTGTTATAACAATGCACACACTCGAAAAAAACCAAGATATCATATGTGGAAGCACAAAGATGCAGCTTTCTCACATCTTTATATCTTTTTATTGAGCATTCTTCTTTTTTTGGATTGCAGAGATATCATACTCGAGCATTCTGCACAAAGATGCAGCTTTCTCACAAAAACTAGGAATTTCTGGGCAGACCTATAACTCAAATAGTGGCTGGTTGGATTGCAGAGAAACATTTAACTCCACATTGCACAAGCACACAAAATATCGCAGCAACCTATATCTAAATTGAGTTGTTAATTAGTTAACAGAAAGATTGAGAGAACTAACCTGCAGCACTTTCAGTTTCTACAGTGGGATGCACACTTTCGACAATAATTCTTGATGACTGTGATCCATTAGATTCTTGATGAGGTTGACTAAAATGTCTGGTCTCTGAAGGTGCTAATAATACTTGTACCCGAGATGCTTGTGGTTGAGAAAAACACTCAAGCCTTGTCAATGCAGTATTGGAGTTCAGACCTCTACCTCGTATAGGTGCACGAGGTGGATGTATAGGTGTCACTCAAGCCTTGTCAATGCAGTATTAGTCGTGCAGGTGGCAGTATTGGAGTTCGTGACACCTAGACCTCCACCTCGTGCACCTATACCTCGTCCAAAACCTACCATTTCCTACAATATCTCAAAATATAAAATATAAAAACAAAAATCAAAGTTCTGATGAAGATCCATATCCGTCTAGTAAAGAATCGTTCCATTATTGAGATGTCTGTCATTCTTAAACTCAACAACTGATGTATATGTACATTTAGAAGCTTAGCCAAGCTATAAAATTCAAGTCATCATCACATATAAAAGTAAAAGGGATATTCCAGTATATTAAATGTAGTAATTAAGATGAAGGTTAATTGAATCGTATAATAATAAGGAGGATAAAGAAGCTAATGATAAGAATTCATAGAAAGAAACACGAAAGCTATCTATTTGGTCGCTCCATATCCCTATCATCTATGTCGGTGTCCTCTCCATCGTTATCATCAAGTAACTCTTCATCGCTTTGATCACTATTATACAGATCCATGCGATCGTCATTAATGAAACCATCATCCTCATTACGCACAGTTGTCTGAGCTTCAGTCACTTGGTTATAATCAATAATTTGTGGTTCAACATCATCCCTATATAAGGACACCACAATATCAATTTCTTGAGCATGAATGCGCGATGTATTAATTTTAACTTGCTTTTGTTGATAAGCACCTTCACTCGATAATACTTCATCTTCAATTTTTATAGAATTAATATCCTTTTCAGGCATATTGGAAAGGTCACGAGGATTTGTCTTCACAACAACAAGAATCTTTGTTAGACATGTCGTCCACATAGAAAACTTGTTCACACTGAGATGCCAACACAAATAGCTCATTTGTATTCAAGGCACAATGGGTATTCACACTTGTGAAGCCATATTTGTGTCACGACCAAATTTGGAATTGTGACCGACGGTAAGGAGCAAATGCTCCCAAGTAAGCCTCATCGGTAATTTTACAGAAAATCGGACAGAGTTTCCCCTGTTTCTGGACCATCCCAAAAATTTTCATGTCTCAAATCAACAACAAAACATCTTAATATCATACAAAATAATTGACAACATGTCAATTAACCAACATAAGTCTCCACCATGACTAAACCACCAACTAACAACCAGAAATACTAATTATCTCCAACTTTAATACCAAAGAACGATATTCAACATAAGACTAATAGCAAATAATACTCATGACACTAAACAATGACTATGGAGAGACTCTATGAGTTTAAAAGTAAAGACCATAACAATTGATAAAAATCTCCGCCCACGCGAAAAAGTGCGAGGCTCACCAAGAATTCTCAACTTGTGCGCTCAAATTAATAAAATCCTCGCCTGCGTCAACTGCTGTCTCTGTAAAAAAATTAGCGAGGAATGAGTCGCTAGCTCAGTGAGTATTAACACTTAACCACAACCGTTTTTATTTGGGGACAAGTCAGAAAACATGCTTGCATAATAATCACAAAATAAAATGCCCTTTTTAAATGTAATAAAAATTAGCCTCATCATGTGTTTTCTGTAACAAAATCACTTTAATAATTCAGTGATAAACTCGGTAAATATTGTGTCATAGCAAATATTTTTATTTGGGAGGTTTCCAGATAAGGATCATGTAATATGTATCACTGAATGGACCCCTTCATAGAAGGAGTAAAGTATAATTGTACGTCCCTACTCGAGGGAAAACTGTAACTGTATGCTAGTTCTACCTTCCCACTAGCGAGGGCTATAACTGTATTTGGTAATCGATAATTACAACGTGCACAGGTCTAATGAACCCGCCGTTAGCTACGGGATCCTTCAAAGTCTCATCCCATTTATATTCTTTCTTGTAAATTATAAATATTCGTAAGCATTTTCAAAATAATAAAGGGCATATCATTCCTTATCAAATCTTGTAATTTTATTTCGGTAACAGTAATCATATCTCAAGTAACAGTAAAACATATCTAGTAACAGTGAAATATTTTGATTAATCAGTAAACATCTCAAGTAAACTATTCGGTATCATATCAAGTAAAGGACTTGTCCCACATGCAATTCCAAAGCATCGGTAATACATTTATTTTCAAAAATCATATAAAAACCATGCAGGTTACGAAAACACAAATTGCAGTAAGATTACTACTCACGGTACTCGTGCCGAAATACCAAATGCTTCACCTCGAGCAATTCGTACAACTTTCTCCAATAAATCTATAATTACATAATATAGATCTCATGTTAATTTTCTATGTTTGGGTAAATTCATAGCTACATTAGAATGCCCAATCCTCAGAGTTTCCTATTTGACTCTTAATTCGTCGAATTATAATAACCCAACAAATCCCTCTTATTGTACTTGGAAAATCAAGACCCATCTCAGTATCCAAACTCTATAGCCAACTATTGAATATTATTATTCCTACCCATGAAAATCATGATTAAATTATCATATGCCATACGTTTGGCACCAAAAATAAGAATTTGGTACTGCACGATATGCAATGCAGCACCTATTCTCATTTCAAATTCAAGAGTTCATTCCTTTGCATAAGAATTGTGATCTAAGCATGATCTAATCATTATAAAGGCAGAGAAATGATCAACTTTCTGTAGATTCAGTGTAATACATCGGTTGGAAATAATCTTACAAATATCCGATTTACATAACTATCTCATCCCCAAAAGATTTCCCTCAACACTGTCTATTCATTAGCTAACCAATACAAAGATACAAGTATGAATTTCATGTACCTGGTTATAGTTTTTCCTCCCCAAAATCCTTTCAGTTGTGATAGCCATAGTAAATCTTTCTAGGGCTCCTTCACGTTAGTTCAAATTTTCTGATCTATTCTTTTTTTTTTGTTCTTTCTATATTATTGAAGACCTAGTTTACACCTTTTTTATTATTTGGTGCAGATGTATTGATATGGGCTTCGGCCCTTTTTTGTTTTTAATTTCTTATTTTTTTTTAAAAACTTAAATTGTTTACTAAATACCACATATGTCCTCTTTTAAAATATTGGGGGTATTACATCATCCCCACCTTATGAAATTCGGACCCTAAATTTTAAATTAAGTTCGTACCTGTAGATTGAAACAAATGCGGATACTTGACTCGCATAACATCTTTTATTTCCCATGTAGCTTCTTCAACTGTATGATTTCTCCATAAGACTTTCAGAACTCGATTTCTTTTGACCGTAGTTTTCTTATTTGTCTATCAACAATAGCCATCGACTCTTCCTCGTAGGACAACTTCTTATCGAGCAGTATAGTCAGTGCTTTAATCACCTGAGATGAGTCTGATATACATTTTTTTCGCATTGAGACATGAAACACTGGATGAATAAAGGACATCTCAGGAGGAAGTGCCAAATGATAAGCCACCTCTCCAACTCGGTCTAGTATCTCATACGGTCCTATAAACCTGGGGCTCAACTTGCCTCTTTTTCCAAACCGCATCACACCTTTCATAGGGGAGACTCGTAGGAACACTTTGTCCCCAATTGTGAACACTAAATCTCTTCTTCTCTTATCGGCATAAGACCTTTGTCTACTTTGAGCTGCAAGCAATCTTTGTCTGATCAATTGGACCTTGTCCATAGCTTCTTGTACTAGGTCGGGTCCCAATAAGTTAGTCTCACCAACTTTAAACCATCCGATAGGAGAACGACATCTTCTACCATACAATGCTTCGTACGGTGCCATTTGAATACTGGACTGGAAGTTATTATTGTAAGCAAATTCAGCTAACGGTAGGTAAGTTTCCTAACTACCTCCAAACTCAAGAATGCAAGCTCTAAATATATCCTCCAAGATCTGAATAGTACGTTCAGACTGCCCGTCTGTCAGTGGATGAAATGCAGTACGAAGATCTACTCGTGTATCCAATGCTTCTTGAAAAGATTTCCAAAATCGTAAAGTGAACTGTGATCTTCTATCAGAGATGATGGATACTCGAACTCCGTGAAGTCGGACAATTTCGTCCATAAATATCTGTGCATACCTGACTCCACCATATGTAGTCTTCACCGGCAAAAAGTGTGCTGATTTTGTCAGTCGATCTATTATCACCCATACCGAGTCATAACCTCTAAGGGTTCGTGGTAGCCCGGTAACAAAATCCATAGTAATTTTTTCCCATTTCCACTCTGGAATCACAATTTGTTGTAGTAGTCCTGCGGGTCGCTGATGATCAGCCTTGACCTGCTGACAAGTTAAACAACTAGAAATAAAGTTAGCAACATATTTCTTCATACCTTCCCACCAACAAGATTTCTTCGGGTCATGGTACATTTTTGTGGATCCGGGATGTATTGTGTATTTAGAGGTGTGGGCTTCTTCAAGAATAACATGTCTCAACTTATCTACGTCTGCTACACATAGCTTGTCACCCATTCGGAGAACACTACCACTTTCAACAATCATATCCTTGCTTTTACCAGCTAAGACATCATCTCTGTATTTACATAATCGTTTCCTCATATTGGGTGGCCTTAATGCGCTCAACTAATGAAGACTTAGCCTGAGCACAAGCCAATAATGCCTCTGAATTTCCAACACTAAATCTGATACCTGTATCTTCTAGTCTCTGAATCTCTCTAGCCAAAAGTCTCTTTGCAGGGGCTATATGTGCCAAACTCCCCATAGATTTTCTACTCAATGCATCAGCCACCATGTTGGTTTTTCCAGGATGATACAAAATAGTACAATCATAGTCTTTGAGTAGTTCCATCCAATGACGCTGCCGAAAATTTAGATCTATCTGCTGAAAGATATACTTCAGACTTTTATGGTTAGTATATATCTCACAAGTTTCGCCGTATAGATAATGTCTCTAAATTTTTGGAGCAAATACCACTGCAGCTATCTCCAGATCATGTGCAGGATAGTTTTGCTCGTGCTTTTTCAATTGTCTCGAAGCATAAGCAATAACACGACCATTTTGCATGAGAACACATACTAATCCCACCCTCGAGGCGTCACAAAATACTGTAAATCCTCCAGGGCCTAATGGTAAGGCTAATATTGGTGCAGTTGTCAAATATGTTTTGATTTTGAAAGCTCTGCCAACATTCCTCCGTCCACTGAAACGTTGTATTTTTCTGTGTTAGCTTGGTCAGCGGTGCTGCTATTTTGGAGAAATCCTGCACAAAAAGCCTGTAATAGCCTGCTAAGCCTAAAAAGCTGCAAATCTCTGTAGGAGAAGTAGGTCTGGGCCATTTATACACAGCTTCACTCTTCTCAGGATCTACCATAATTCCATCTTTGGATACAACATGCCCCAAAAATGCTACCGAGTCTAGCTAGAATTTACACTTCAAGAACTTAACATAAAGTCGATGTTTTTGCAATGTCTGCAACATAGTCCTGAGATGATTCTCATGTTCTCCTTGGCTACGAGAATATGTAAGGATATCATCAATAAATACTATTACAAATCTATCCAGAAACAACTTGAACACCCTATTCATTAAATCCATGAATGCAGCTGGAGCATTTGTCAGTCCGAAAGACATCACAAGAAACTCATAGTGCCTGTATCGAGTCCTGAAAGCAGTTTTAGAAATATCTTCATCTTTGATTCTAAGTTGATGATAACTAGAACGGAGATCAATCTTTGAAAAGTGGGCTGCTCCTTGTAACTGATCAAACATGTCATCTATACGAGGAAAATGATATTTATTACGTATTGTTATCTTGTTCAACTGCCTGTAGTCAATGCACATTCTCAGGGACCCGTCTTTCTTCTTTATAAACAGTACTGGTGCACCACATGGTGATACACTAGGTCTAATAAAACCCTTATCTAACAAATCTTGTAATTGTTGCTTTAGCTCCCTCAACTCTGCTGGTGCCATTCGACATGGGGGTATCGATATAGGTTGTGTGTCAGGTAGCAAATCAATACTAAAGTCTATTTCTCGTACTAGAGGTAATCCTGGTAAATCCTTAGGAAATACATCAGAAAATTCTCTCACTATTGTTACGTCCTCTATACTAACTGTTTCCTTTCTTGTATCATTTACAATAGCTAATAGACCCAAGAAACCTTTCTTCAGAAGTCGTTGAGCCTTCATAAAAGATACAATTTTGCAAGCCTCTAGAACCTAACTACCTATTAGAATAAAACTAGGTTCATTTGGTATCTCAAACCTTACTATCTTTGCAGGACAATCGACTATGGCATAGCAAGAAGATAACCAATCCATTCCAATCAGCATGTCAAAGTCAATCATATCAAGTACAATAACGTCAGCTAGAGTATCTCTACCATCAACCCGAATCTGACAAGCACGATACAAGTATTCAGCTAATAGAGACTCTCCAACAAGGGTAGCCACTAGAAAAGGATCATTCAATAGCTCGGGCTGTCTACTAAATCTCAAAGCAAAGTACGAGGACACATAAGAGTGAGTAGATCCCGGATCAATCAACGCAAGTGCATCAAATGAACAGACAGAAAGAATACATGTAACCACTGCATTCGAGGCCTGATCATCCTGTCTAGTAAATGCAAAAACTCTCGTCTGATCTCTACCAGCATTGCCTTGTCCTTAATTTAACGTAGCATGATCTCCAGCACCTCGAGCTCTATTTCATGTACCTGTAGCACCTGAAGTATTACGAGTAGTTTGAGTTCGTGCAACTGCCTGAATAGGAGCCTGTTTGAAATTTCTCAGAGGATGAGGGCAATCCCTTAAGTGATGTCCCAACTGGCCACACCGAAAGCACTATCCAGTTAGAACACGACATTGGTCCAAATGTGATCTACCACAAGTCTGGAAGACTGGAGTAGTGGCATATATCTGCCCCGAATTACGATGTCCAGAAGATGATGGTCCCCCATTACCCTGTCTGCAAGGTGGTCTGTATGTGGACTGTGAAGACATGTGTGTCCCTATCTGAGAACCATGTTGTTGTTATTATTGTCCTTGATTTTTTGCTCTTCTATTTTAACTAAAACCACCACTGAAAGCCCCTCCTGCCTTCGCCTTCTTACGTAAATCACTAGGTGCACGCTCCTCACACCCCTTATTTTCAATCTTTCTAGCTAGGTCGACTATATCAGAGTAGAATAAAGTCTTCATCTGTGGGGCTACTGCAGTGTATAAACGACCAACCAATCCATCAACAAACCTCTGAACTCGAACTTCTTCGGTAGACACTAAGTGTTATATGTTGACACATCCATATTTGGAGTCTGAACCAATATCTCAAAGTCTCTGGCATATTGTTGTATTAGACCGTCTGGAAGAAAGTGATTCGTGAACAACTTAGTGAACTCGTCCCATATCAGTGGTGCTGCTCCTGCTGGCCTTCCTAGCAATACAGTTTCATGTTAGAAATAACGCTTTACGCTAGAGGGGGGGTGAATAGCGTTTTAAAAATATTAAGCGTTTTAGTGCGGAATTTAAAAACTTTGCAGAAATTAAAACAAGTGCAGTAGAATAAACTTACACAATGATGTATCCTGGTTGGCCACAAACGTGGTTAGTCCAGTCCCCGAGAGACTCTCTCGAGATTTCCACTAAACTTGTCAAGCTTACGGGTGCTTAACAAACCGTTACAGCTGAGGACACAAGCCTCACCTAGGTGCTCGGGGATCACAATCCCAAAGACTTCAATTGCTCGGGGATACCAATCCCAAAGACTTCAATTGCTCGGGGATAACAATCCCAAAGACTTCAACTGCTCGGGGATAACAATCCCAAAGACTTCAACCGAGGAATCACAAGTTCCTCAACAAACGAGAATCGCAATTCTCTTACAAACACAAAACACACTCACTTTACAAAGCACTCCTTAATGAGTAGATATGAGTAGAAATAGTACGCTCAAGATCACAACAACTTAGCTCAATAGAATGGCTCTTCAAAAAGCTTTATGGATGAATGGAAAATGATGATCAATGTAAGAAAGCTTTTAGCAATGAAAATACTCAAAGTGTATATGTTGTTGTTGTGAAAACACTGAATTGAAGTTGTATTTATAGGTGAAAAACTCAGTCTTACCGTTGTCTAATTGCCAATTAAGGATTGCTGAAATTACTCAGTGACAATCGATTGTCAAGACTAAACAATCGATTGTTTGCCTATCAGATCAAAAATTCAATCCCAGATTTTACGTCAACAATCGATTACTTCAAATCAATAATCGATTATTTATAACGTTAAGAAATCCTTTCCAATTTTTGGCATAAAACATCGATTGTCCGGAAATCAACAATCGATTATTTTAACAACGTTCAGAAAATCTTTTCCAGATTTTACGCAAAACATCGATTGTTAAATATCAACAATCGATTACCTGACGGTAATTGAAAATATATGACAACGGTCAGCTTCAACAATCGATTATCAAATGGAATAATCGATTATTAATTAATTTCAAAACTTTCTGTCTCATATATAATCGATTATCAAAAGCCACAATCGATTATCATTTTATTTAAAATCACTGGGAGACATTTTTCTCATTCTAATCGATTACCATTAGTTCATAATCGATTTTTATGAGTTTTGAAAACTTTGCCTCAGTTAACAATCGATTATCATAAGTACACAATCGATTGTTATGCAGTTTGCAAAAACCTGATGTTAACTGACTTACTCACAATCGATTATCATTAATTCACAATCGATTGTCATGCAGTCTTGGCTTAGAGATACTCGATTATCATAAGTACATAATCGATTATCTTAGCCCAGATTTTTGAGGCATGCTTGGAAAACATTTTAACAAATGTAAATATGCATAGTTTAAAATCATTTGACACTTAATTTAAATATGCATGATTTTGGAAAAATAATTTTAGTAGAGAAGCCATGTTATGAGCCAAGTTGAGGAATCAAGATCACAATTAATATTGACTCAATTATAACATTTCTAAACTTTGTCTTGAGCTTCTTGTAATGCATCCATTTTGTGCTTGTCCTTGAGCATTGCTATATATCGCTTTTTTGCTTTGTTTGACATTCATCAAAACCTACAAAAGAACACACGTTTAGTATATTGCATTTGAAACGTGTTTCCAACATTTCATACCATGTGTTGGCCATATCCTCTAGTTTGTATGCTGCGAGCTCCATGGATCTCTCACTAGAACATATAAGAGCATGTAATGCCTTGAGTGTCCCATCCAAGAAACCTTGAGGATCTGCTGAATAATCGGAACTTGTGAATTTTGGTGATTTCAATTTCAGAAACTCTTGTAGGGGGATACTTCCTTATTTTCGAAAGTCTGAGTCTGTGCCGGTGCTTGCGTATGTAAAGAAGCCCGAGGAGCTAAACTTCCTCCCTGAGTAGGTACCCATGCCTCCAACACATTTAATAACCTTGCCACTGCATCTCCAGGTAAGGTAACGGTAGGTACAACAGTTGGCACTGGTGGTGGAGCGTTCTGAACTCCCTGCTCTTGCACTTGATCTGACATAACATCTTGGGTTTGACCCATGTTCCCAACTTGAGGTTGAGGAGCAGTCTGTTTTATAGTTTGATGAACCCTAACTTGGCCTCCACCCCAAGAAGTACCACGTCCAGCACCACGTCTAGCATATAAGGGTCTATGTGTCCTAGCCATCTGCGAAAGAAATATTCCAAAGTCAATCTCAAGTTATCTCAACGCATGATCAAATAATGAAAGAAGGGAAAGCATTCCTAGATGTTCAGTAACCTCAAGCTCATAAGTATAGGCGCCTACATACCAATGAACAAGACTCTACTAAACATCGCTCCATGACTCAGGATTTAAAGCTTAAGCTCTGATACCAACTTTGTCACTACCCAATTTGGGATTGTGACCGGCGCTTAGGAGCAAGTGCTCCCAAGTAGGCCTCATCGATAATATTACAAAAAATCGGACGGAGTTTCCCCTATTTTTGGACCATCCCAAAAATTTTCCTGTCTCAAATCAACAACCAAACATCCTAGTATTATACCAAATAATTGACAACATGTCAATTAACCAACATAAGTCTCCACCATGACTAAACCACCAACTAACAATCAGAAATACTAATTATCTCCAACTTTAATACTAAAGAACGGTATTCAACATAAGATTAATAGAAAATAATACTCATGACACTATAAGAATGACTATGGAGCGACTCTAAGAATTTAAGAAGAAAGACCATAACAATTGATAAAAATCTCCGCCCACGCGAACAAGTGCGAGGCTCACCAAGAATTCTCAACATGTGCGCTCTAATTAACGAAATCCTCGCCTGCGTCAACTGTTGTCTCTATAAAAAAAATTAGCAAGGAATGAGTCGCTAGCTTAGTGAATATTAACACTTAACCACAACCGTTTTTATTCGGGGACAAGTCAGAATACATTCTTGCATAATAATCACAAAATAAAATGCCCTTTTTAAAATAGAAATAATAATCAGTCTCATCATGTGTTTCATGTAAAAAAATCACTTTAATAATTCAGTAATAAACTCGGTAAATACTGTGTCATAGCAAATCTTTATATGCGGGAGGTTTCGAGAAAAAGATCATGTAATCTGTATCATTGTAAGGAGCCCTTCATAAAAGGAGTAAAGTATAACTGTACGTCCCTACTCGAGGGAAAACTCTAACTGTATGCTAGCTCTACCTTCCCACTAGCGAGGGCTATAACTGGACTTGGTAATCGCTAATTACAACGTGCACAGGTCTAATGAACCCGCCATTAGCTAGGGGATCCTTCAAAGTCTCATCCCATTTATATTCTTTCTTGTAAATCATAAATATTCGTACAGAAGCATTTTCAAAATAATAAAGGGCATATCATTCCTTATCAAATCTTGTAATTTTATTTCGGTAACAGTAATCATGTCTCAAGTAACGGTAAAACATATCTAGTAATAATGAAAATATTTTTATTAATCGGTAACATCTCAAGTAAACTATTCGGTATCATATCAAGTAAAGGACTTGTCCCACATGAAATTTAAAAGCATCGGTAATACATTTATTTTTAAAAATCATATAAAAACCATGCATGTTACGAAAATACAAATTGCGGTAAGATTACTACTCACAGTACTAGTGCCGAAATACAGAATGCTTCACCTCGAGCAATTCGTACAACTTTCTCCAATCAATCTATAATTAAATAATATAGATATCATATTAATTTCCATGTTTGGGTAAATTCATAGCTACTTTAGAATACCCAACCTTCAGAGTTTCCTATTTGACTCTTAATTCTTCGAATTATTATAACCCAACAAATCCCTCTTATTCTACTTGGAATATCAAGACCCATCTCAGTATTCCAACTCTATTGCCAACTATTGAATATTATTACTCCTACCCATGAAACTCATGATTAAATTACCATAAGCCATATGTTTGGCACCAAAGATAAGAATTTGGTACTGCACGATATGCAATGCAGCACCTATACTCATTTATAATCCAAGGGTTCATTTCTTTGCATAAGAATTCTGATCTAATCATTATAAAGGCAGAGAAATGATCTACTTTCCATAGATTCAGTGTAATACACCCGGTTAGAAATAATCTTACAAATATCTGATATACATAACTATCTCATCCCCAAAAGATTTCCCTCAACATTGTCTATTCATTAGCTAACCAATATAAAGATACAAGTACGAATTTCATGTACCTGGTTATAGTTTTTCCTCCCCAAAATCCTTCCAATTGTGATAGTAGCAATAAATCTTTCTAGGGCTCCTTCACGTTAGTTCAATTTTTCTGATCTATTCTTTTTTTTGTTCTTTCTCTATTATTGAAGACCTAGTTTACCCCTTTTTAATTATTTGGGGCAGATGTATCGTTATGGGCTTCGACCCTTTTTTTGTTTTTAATTTCTTAATTTTTTTAAACATAAATTGTTTACTGAATACTCCATATGTCCTTTTTTAAAATATTGGGGGTATTACAATTTATCAATTTTATATCCTTTTCCTAAGTGAGCAACATCCCACAATGACACCTGAAGAGGTAAACTTTCTTATTTCCCACATAAGATAACTCGTAAATGTCCTCCAATATACCGTAATACTCCTTTGTTGAGTCTGAATCATCTCCTCTAATAAGAACTCAACAATTCTGTATTTTTCTTCTCGACTCTATATCTCTTGTCTGAAATCTAAATTCATTCACCATTAATGTGTAATATCGAAGCACTAGAGGTCCAGTATCGAGTGCTAAGCTTATGAGATCATCATTTGCATGTCGTTGTGCAGATAGTTGTAAGATCTACAAAAGACAAACAATACTCTTATAATCAATAACATATGTGATAATACATTAATACTCAACATGTCATTTTATTCATCACTTACATGTGCACGAAACCAATTAAAAAAGTCGTTGTTATGCCTTCCATCCCCTATTGCATTTTGTCTTTCTATTTCTTTGGTGTGTTCCCTATATTTTAATAATGGGTTAGTTAGGAAAACGTAATCGAACTATCCTAACACAAAATTATCTTGAAGTACTTCTCCGGAAACTTACTCAAGGAACGGCCAAACTTCTTCACAATTTTGAAGCACATATATGAATGCTTGGTTTAACTCATCACGAGATAGCGGGGCGAAATCTGAACCACCTTTTATTCTTCCACTATTTTTAAAGATAGATATCTCACCATGTGACAGAGATTCATCATCATTTCTAACTGGCCTATTGAACTTGGTTGAGATATTCTTTAAGTAGCGCGAGCGAAATGTGAGGCTTTCTTCTGCTAAATAAATAACCTTCTGCAATTGAGCTTTCGGGACGAGCATAGTTGCGAACATACGACTTAAGTATTCGCAAATACTGTATACAAATGACTAGTTAAAACAATATGACATTTTGAAATTATAATAATGAAATTTAAAGGATAACACGTTACCTTTCAAAAGGGTGCGTCCACCGATATGGAACTAGTCCACCTAGCTTTGCATCTCTTGCCCAATGAATGGGCAAATGAACCATGACATCGAAAAACGCAGGAAGGAAAACCATTTGGAACTTGCATAATGTGATAACAATTTCAGCCTCTAAGATATCGAGATCTTCAATTGTCAAGCACTTAGAACATAAATTCTTGAAAACATTTCCTATTTCAATAATTGGTTCTCCCATTTCCTTAGGAAACACACCATTAATTGCTAATGGAAAAATATCTTCCTATAGTACATGGTGATCATGATTTTTTAATCCATGTATCTTTTTTTCTTCAGCCTTGACACACCTAGAAATATTCGATGAAAAGGCATCAAGAACCTTCAAATTAGCTAAGAAATTACACACTTTCAGCTTCTCTTCTGGGGATAATGCGTAGCATGCTGCTGGTAACAAGACATTGTTCCCATCCTGAATTGGATGCAAACCTTGCCTAATACCAAGGTCCACCAAATCATACCTACTTTTTAACGTGTCCTTTGTCTTCCCAACCACATTCATCACAGTTGATAAAATATTATGGGACACATTTGTTTCTATGTGCATCACATCAAGGTTATGTCGTAACAAAAGTGTCTTCCAATATGGCAATTCAAAAAAATACTTTTCTTCTTCCATTTGTAAGCATTATTAGGGTCATTACGCTTTTGTTTTTGCCCTTTACCGAAAGTCACATTACCGAACCCTTGTAGTTTCATAAGTACATCATCACCTGTTAAAGGATTAGGTGCAACTCCCTTTTCCACTTTCCAATCAAATAACCTCCTGTTTTTGTGCCATGGATGGTCTAATGGAAGGAAGCAACGATGCCCCATATAACACAATTTACTACGTAATGAAATCGATTATGTATCTTTGTGGCAACAAGGGCATGCAAATTTTCCCTTGGTTGACCATCCTGAAAGGTTCGCATATGCAGGAAAGTCATTAATTGTCTACATGATAGCCGCACGCATCATAAAGTTAGATTTTGAGTGTGCATCATAAGTTTTTGCTCCTTCCCATAATTCTTTTAATTCTTCAATCATCGGTTGTAAATATACATCTATTTCATTGCCTGGACACTTAGGACCTGGAGTAAAAAGTGTCATCATGATATACTCACTCTTCATGCAATCCTGGGGGTGGGGATGGGGTAAATTATGCGGAAATAGTACGACTGGCCATATGCTATTGTTGAAACTCATGTTCCAATAAGGCTGGAACTCATCGCTTGCTAAACCTAATCGAACATTTCTTAATTCAGCAGAAAAGCTGGGATGTTTCTTATCAAAAGATTTTCATGCGAGTGCATCAGACGAATGTCGCAAGATACCATCATCAACACGTTCCTCCTTATGCCACCTCATCTTTTTTGCTGTCTCTCTTGCCATGTATAATATATGCAATCTTGGTTTGATAGGAAAATGTCGCAAGACTTTATGATCTACATTCTTGCCTCCATTCTCTTTAACTTCCATCTAGACTCACCATACTTAGGATACGACTGTGCATTGGCATGCTCACGCCAATATAAGATACAATCATTCTGACATGCATCTATTTTGGTGTACCCCAAGCCTAAGTCTCGAAGTACTTTCTTTGCTTCTTAGAAAGAATTTGAAGCAAATGACTCCATCGGAAGACTTCTTTAAAGAAACTGAACAAGTCATCCATTTATTTGTTGGTCCAATGATTAAGGCACTTCAAGTGACGTAGTCTAACCACAAAAGACAACTTGGACACATTTTTACAACCAGGATAAAATTTCGTCTATCTTCAAGTAATTTGTAGAACTTTTGTGCTTGCAAATTTGGTTCTTCATTGTGGTGTGGAAGATTATTTGCATCGAGTGTATTCACATATCCATAAGAAACATGAATCATCCCAGTAATGTCATCTTCTTCAGCATTATCATCCTCTACTTCATTATTGTTTATCACATCAGAATTTTCAACTCTTACCAACACCTCTCCGTGCAAGTCCCACACTTTATAACTATCCCAAAACCCATTACTCAACAAGTATCTTCTTATTTGTATTTTTAACACGTACTTTGTATTCTACACCCTTTACAAGGACATCTGATCATAGTGCTCATATTTGGTTGACTGTATGCCCAATTAAGAAAGTTATCTATTTCTTTAATATACCTTTTATCACATTTATTCTTAATATTCAGCCAACTTTTATCCATTGCTATTTTTTACAAAAAAAATGCAATAAAAAATGTAAGTACATCACTAACCAAAACTAACCACATTATATAAATAAGTGTTGAACTCATCTATACGAGTACAAACCCTAGGATACAAGACTTTAAAAACATAGTAAATGAAAACACATTGAATATTCTAAAAACTAATTTAACACCATCATTTGGTCTTATAAAATAACTAACATTAATTCACCTCTAAAGTGCAAATAAAATAATAAATTACATAGGAAACCAAATAACATAGGATACAAGGAACTAAATTACATAGGAAATCAAATAAGTTGACAATAACATATGATCGATCTCCAAACAATTATCCTAAATTCTAAGGGACAAAACTTAATCTTTAGAGGCGAAGTGTATTGTCGATACTAAATCAATGTATAATGATGTAAACCATGATCATGTGTAATCGGGCAATTAAATTATAGCTATTACAATTTACCAAACTATTAAATATACTACCTAATGTTACGGATTAAAATGTGCAGATTATTTTCTCATTAATTATGCAAATTTATATTTGTTCTACTATTGGACATAAACCAGCAAGGAATGATAAAGAGATGCACAAATAACTGATTATATATATATATATATATATATATATATATATATATATATATATATATATATTGGTGAAGAGGAGAAGGAGGTTATGGCTAGGAAGGGATTTAATGAAAGTCAAATAGCTGACATTAATCGTGCTAAAACAATGTATGATGTATAGCTCTTTTTATATATAAAAAATTAAATTAAATTAAATAACAACAGTTTGCAGCATAAAGACTTCCCTTTTAACATGAAAACTTTATAGTCAACACAAACCAACTACAGTAGCAACTTTCCAGAATACTTGACCCTATCAAACTTATTATTTTACATGAAGTTTTGGTTGTCATAGTTCACACTAAAAATCCTAGTTCATATTTTGCTTTAGCTTACACAACCAAGCCTTAGCCTAATGGTTTAGCTATTTCTTTTCATCTATGGAGAGATCAGAGCCTCTTGGCATCGAACCCTTGATCTCAAACATGATAGTCAGTCGCTTGACAGTTAAGTTACAAGTCAAGAATAAGCTTTAGGCTATGGGTAAATAATTTTCAGGCGGTGTTATTACTGTTTATATGCAGTAATTTGTGTATTAATTATACATGTGTGTTTAAAATTTACCAGTAAGCGAGGTGATTATCAGCCGCAACTAATACATAACTATTCCTAAAAATAAATGTAGTAAATATGAAGCATAAGCATGTCAAAATCTGTATAACAGAAAATTCAATTTGATAAGAAATATTGAGACAAACGCACAGGATCCATTAAACAGAGCGAAATCTATAACTAAGCTTCATTAATAGTACTATCAACCAATTAACACCATAGGCACCCTCCTTTTGCTGGGAGATTTCATCAGACACAACTCACAAGTGGCATCGAAGTTCTTCCCTTTGTCATTACTATTATGTTCTACATGGCAATTTTCAAGAAATAGCAGAGAAGAACTATGCAGAACTCAGAATCCACATATGCTAATTAATGGCAAAGCTGGAAAATTTTTGATATAAATCCAGAGTCAAAGGAAATGTAGAGAACGAGTGACTAAAAGAAAAAAAATAGCTTTGTAATTGAAAAATCTGAACACGAAGAACTTTCCATGTAATGAGAGAAGACATCTGGTGGATTAAGCTCCTTTAATAGAAAACCATAACATCATGATTTTTTGGAGTACTTCGAGTGAATTCACATAAAACATAAAAAGGGAAAAATATATTACCTGGATAAATTTGAGCAGAGAAACGTTCCTAATCTAATGTGAGCACAAAGAAGTTTTTTCGCTAGTATACTTCTGCGAAATTGTAGTTGCACCATATAGAACTTCTTTCCTTAGGTTTTTCTTATTTGGAAGTAGTTGGAAAAGAGATCTTTTTACCTTACTGAAACAAAATTGTAAGGTAAACAAAACTTTGCAGACTTTGGTTTTCCCCTTCTATTTTCCGAAAAAGATTAATTTTATTATATTTAAAGAATTTAAATTAAAGTTTTCTGGAGACTATTCTTATGCATGGCGACTAACTTTGAATTGCCACTACAACTTTTACATCAAATTTTTATTTTTGCGGAAAAGTGAAATTTAGCGGTATAGTTACAAATGTTTGTTGCGCCCTAAGTTTATTTGTCATTAAAAGTATCCTTTTCATGGCAACTATGATAGTTGTCAACAAAGGTGTAATTATTTGTGGCAAATTTAATACATCGCCACTAAATCACCTCCTTTTGGGGCGAATAATACAGTCGTTGTTGACATCCGTCACTAAAATCCTCATTTCTTGTAGTGAGTTTGAGTTCTAATCGCTAGTGTTTTGCACTAATTGTGTGTTTTATGCCTTGTATGAGTAATTTCGAGCTATGTAGATGTTATGGAATGAATATAAGTGATTTAGAGATTTGAAGTCTGAGTAAAAGCCCAATTAATTAAGTCGAGATCGTGTTCGGGGATCAAGGGATAATAGTTAAGAACGGACAAATAATCAAGTAGGCATATTGTACACCATATAGTAAAATGCACATGACGTTTTCTCAGAACTCCGTTTGGACTCCACAATATATGGTTGGAAAGCTGATTCAAAGGGCAACAAATTTTATGTTTTGCATTTTCTAAATTCCAAATAGCCCGTGGTCAGTTCTGCGGTTAAATCCGCGATCGCGGATAGAACACTATGCAAAATCCGCGGTCAGGTCCGCGGTCGAATCCACGGCCCAGACATCCTGACCTGGAAAAGTGTCCTTTTTCGCGTAGGAGAAGGTATAAGTATTTCGGCCCGACCCTACTTGGTATATATACATGGAAAATGGGTATTTTGAGGACCTTTGACATACTTTTGACATAATTTAGACCTAAGGAGACTAAGGACCGGGGATTCGACCTATGAAGGTAATAACACATTAGGAGCAAGCCGGATAATTCTTCCACGAGTTTTTCACTTCCTTCTTCCTATTTCCATCATTGGTAGTGAATTCTAGTATTGTATTTTTGCATACTATTATGAATAGCTAATTTATTATCTAGGGTTTTGATGGAACCTTTTGAATGATGCATCCTTGTCATGTTTTTATATAATTGAGCCTTTGAATTTATCTATTTGTTCAACTACGTGTTTGTTATTGTTTATTGAATGGCCATCAATTGACTGTGCTTATTTAGTGTGTACTTCTTGAGAGAGATTACATATTTAGGTAGTTATTGAACAACATCACTCCTAACGTATATGAGAGATCAATACGGAGGGTTTAAAAGCGGGGTTATAGATAAAAAAAACTTTGATGCAATTGTAGTGAGCGGTGAATTAGTGCCAGCTAGTGTAGTTCGAGAGAATACATCTAGTAAATTGTGATAGTTTCTCGAGAGAGAATTACGGCAACCAAAGTACTCACGATCATTAGAGAATACTTAGGCAAAAATATAGAAAACAAGCGGGAAGGGTTCCAACAATTGTGTAAATCATAATTCTAGACTTCCTAAATTTAATCCCTAAACCTTAGTATCTTTAGTTGTCAACTTAGTGCTTTATTTTCTTAGTTAATTAGTTATATATAAGGATCTTAATCTTTATAACTTTTAAATTTATTCGAGCTTGTCTTCTTAGCAATATTGAACAACTATGACGAAATCTTAGTTCTTTGTAAGATTCTACTCCGAACTTTTCGACCGAATTATATTTGCAGCGGCCGCTTATCCTATTTAGGATTAGAGTTGGGCGTGGTCAAATCTTGGAGACGTTGCCGGGAAACTAATGGTGTAGTTGTAGTTGTATATATTGCTATGTTTCGAGTTTGAACTTTTATTTTGTTTTGTTTTGTATTTTATTTTTATTTTATTTTAACTGTTGATTTGAGAAACACGACATCATGGAATTATAAGAATTTAGGTGTAGATAATTCTACTATTAATTCTCATACATATTGTGAAGGAAACCACCCGTATCAAAATATTCTCGAGAGCAAGTTATGTGCACCAACTCAATCATACTTGTGGAATGTGTGTGACGTGTGAAGTGATAAAACTGGTCACATTCATGGTTGTGCTTATATTTCTCATCTTTCCCCAACCCCTTACTATGATGGTTCTACCTTTTCTTGTGAAGTTAATAGGAACAAAGAGTCTGGGGATTCGGACATGAAGGAAATCAAGGATATGTTAAAGTGCCTTCTAGAATAAAATAATGAGAAATAATTGCAGATAGAAAGGCAAGAGGCAACTATTCGCAACTTGGAGGCTCAACTGAGTCAAGTAGTTGAAGCTTTTAATGCTTAGCAAGCCAATTTTGGGGATAGGAGCCAAAAAGAGCGTGAATTTGAGGTGCTAAGTGAATAGGTTAGAGTAGAACATCAACAACCTAGCCAACTACAATTTGAGCATGTCAATATTGTAGAAGTGAGACTAGAGTCAGCCAATGACATTGAGGATATAAATTTTGTTGACACTGGTATCATTGATATTGACAAGAGGGGTTGCTCTGATGGTAAGCAACCCCCACTTCCAACCGAGAGGTTGTGAGTTCGAGTCTCCCCAAGAGCAAGGTGGGAATTTCTTGGAGGGAAGGATGTCGGGGGTCTATTTGGAAACAGCCTCTCTACCCAAGGGTAGGGGTAAGGTCTGCTACATACTACTCTCCCCAGACCCCACTAAGTGGGATTATACTGGGTTGTTGTTGTTGTTGTTGTTGTTGTTGGTATCATTGATATTGAGGATGCTGAAAGTCCTGAAGTTCATGTGTGTGAGCGCATTGGTCCTCACTCCAAATATTTTTCTACATTACGCTTGGATGATGATAAAAATAGAATCATCTGAGCCAATTGAGAAGTCAAGGAATGAGAAACAAGGTGCCTACTTTGTTTAACTGCTTTGACTAGAGTATCTTGATGAATCCGATCCTGAGTGAGTTATGTGCCATGCATGTTTGAGGTTTGATAGTTAATCTGTGCATTGCATTTGATGCTTAAAACTTGCCCCGTGTGTTTGCAAAGCGAAATAGTAATTTTGTTCAGTCTTGAAAGTGATATAGGCGTTTCTTTGTTGAGCCATATATGTATATTTTACCCGCCTAATTGTGATGTATCGTAGTTAATCCCTTTGAGCCTGTAATCCAGTTTCTTTGGAAACCACATTACAAGCCTTACCCTATTGTTTGAATTAACCATCCATTTGAACATGTTCGCCTCTCATGAGCACTTGAATTATTATGAACTTTGTAAAAGTTAATGTGTGGAGTTGTTGGTTTGGATTTCGAGTGGAACTAATAGAATAAGGAGAAAGGTGCACTGTTTTGAAAAAGAAAGAGACACTTGAATTGAAAAAGAAAGAAAATGAAAAAAATAGTTGTATTGCTGTAAAAAAAATATTCCTTGATAAGTGGTGACTCTTGATGTAATTGTACATAAAGAAGTATGGGGTAATATACATTGACATGAAGTTGGAGTTTTGGTTTGACATAAGCATGGGCTTGAATGTTAAAGTATAGGTATTAAAGTACTTAGGGAGGTTTAGTCACTCTTATATCCAAATGTACCATACCCGTCCGACATCCAACATTACAACCAAATAAAGTCATACTTGATCCTGGACTGAATGAGCTCGATTAGTAGAGTAGTACATTACGAACAAGCCTATGGTACATATTTTGTGGCATATGACTGTTATCTCTAAGAGTGAGTAAATTCTTTCTATCTTGAGTTCCTAAGTGTTCTTAAATATTATTGTGTAGAACTACTTTTTTTTGTTGTGTGAGGACACGTGATTCATGAAGGAAAGGTAATCCTTGACTTCTATGTTAGAGAAAGTGGGTGAGTTGTGAATAATGTGTGGTACTTGTAAGTCAAATCTTGAGGTGAATAAAAAGCTTAGTCTATTTTAAGTATTCTTGATATGACGAGTTAGGAGAATTATTTAAAAAGGCCGTGTCTATATAAAGTGTAGTTTGATTTCTCGAGGACGAGCAATGGTTTAACTATAGGATATTTATAATACGCTATAATTACGTATTTTAGTCGCTTATACACTCTAATTTACCGCACTTTAATTGGGTTTGAGCTTAAATCGGTAGTATTTTGCACTAATTATGTGTTTTATGCCTTGTAGGAGTGATTCTGAGCTATGTGGATGTAATAGAAATAATTCAAGTTATTTGGAGATTTGAAGTCTGAGTAAAATCCCAAGGAATTAATCAGGGATCGTGTTCGGGGATCAACGGATAATAAGAACGAAAGAATAATCAAGTAGGTATATTACACACTATCTAGTAAAATACACATAACTTTTCTCTCAAAACTCCATTTGCGCTTCATATATGGTTGGAAAAATAATTCATAGGACTATAACTTTTTGTTTTATGTTTTTCTAAATTCCAAACATCCCTTAGTAAAATCTGCGGACGAATCCGCGGCCGCGGACAGAACATTATGCAAAATTTACGGCTGCGGCAACGGACGTCCTGACCTGGAAAAGTGTCCTTTTTCGCGTAGGATAAGGTATAATTATTTCGGTCCGACCCTAATTGGTATATATACATGGAAAATAGTATTTTGTGGACCTTTGACATAATTTTGACATAATTTTGACCTAAGGAGGTCGGTGATTCGACCTAAGGAGGCAAGAACACATTAGGAGCTAGGCGGAGAATTCTTCCACGAGAATTTCACTTCCTTCTTCCTATTTCTATTATTGGTTATAAATCCTAGTATTGTATTTTACATAATGAATAGATAATTTATTATCTAGTGTTTTGATGGAACCTTTTGGATGAATTCTTATTATGATTTTATATAATTGAGCCTATGAATTTATCTATTTGTTCAACTATGTATTTGTTGCTATTGTTTGAATGACCATCAATTGATTGTGCCTATTTAGTGTGTACTGCTTGATAGAGGATACATAGTTAGGTAGTTGTTAAACAAAATCACTCATAACGTATGTGAGAGATCATTACAGAGGGTTTAAAGGCGACGTTAAAGATAACGAACCCTTGGTGTGATCGTAGTAAGCGAGGAATTAGTGCGAGCTAGTATAGTTTGAGAGAATACATCTAGTAAATTGTGGTAGTTTCTCGAGAAAGAATTACTACAACCAAAGTACTCACGATCGGTAGAGAATACTTAGACGAAATTATAGAAGACAAGCGGGAAGGATGCCAAAAATTGGGAAAAAACATAACCCTAGACCTCCTAAATTTGATCTCCAAACCATAGTATCTTTAGTTGTTAATTTACTGCTTTATTTTCTAAGTTAATTAGTTAGACATAGGATCTTAATCTTTATAACTTAAAAATTTATTCGAGCTTGTCTTCTTAGCGATATTGACCAACTATGGCGAAACCTTAGTTCTATGTGGGATTCGACTTCGGACTTTTAGACCGGATTATATTTACAGCGATGCTTATTCTTTTTAGGACTAGAGTTAGACGTAATCAATAAGTCATAATAAAAAAATACGATTCATAAGACTCAATTAACAAATGCGATTTACTTACTTGACTACTATTGCTGAAATTATTGTTATATGTTTTATAGTGTAACTACCAAGCTGGATATGGAATTGCTCGCAGGCACAACTGCAGGGAAAGTGTACAGTTACCCACTAATAATACATGTATTTACTTTTAAGCCACTATTTAAAATGCATTTAATATTTAGCCACTATTTTAATATATTTTACCCACCCGAACGGAAATACTCTTTTGCTCATAAAGTTCAGGACCAAGCGTTTTTAACTTATGAGCTTGTTACTATAAGTTCAGGACTAGCTGCCCTTAATTTATGAGCTTGTAAGTCTAAGTTCAGGGCTACTTGTCCTTAACTTTTGAACTTGTAACTATAAGTTCAGGACTACATGTCCTTAACTTTTGAACTTGGAACTCTAAGTTCAGGACTGCCTATCTAAATTTCTTAGCTTGTAACTCTAAGTTAAGGACCAAATGTCCTTAATTTTGGAACTTCCAACTTTAAGTTTAGGACCTAGTGTCCTTAACTTCTGAGCTTGTTATTGTAACTTCAGGAGTAGTTGTCCTTAATTTATGAGCATGTAAGTCTAAGTTAAGGACTTGCTGCCAACTTTTGAACTTGTAAGTTTAAGTTCACGACTATTTGTCCTTAATTTCTGTGCTTGTAACTCTAAGCTAAGGACTACGTGTCCTTAATTTATGTGCTTGTAACTCTATATTAAGGACCAAGTGTCCTTAATTTTTGAACTTCCAATAATTAAGCAGCAGCAAAATCTCTACTTTGGTCAAGAGAAAACAACATGTAGATAAAAATTACTATGACAAACATTTTGGCTTTTGAACAATGTATCTCACCTTTGCAATCCGAAATCTGATTTTTTAAAAATTTTGGTTTGGATTTTCGGATTACAGATTGGATTTTCGATTTAATTTCTAAATTTTTTGAATTTCGGATTGGTTGTTGGATTTAGTACTTTGGATTTTTGGATATCCGAAAATCCAAAAATTTTATACTTTATATTTACTCCATTATCTATATGTCAATAACAATAAGTTAAATAATCTATCCATTGGATATTATTTCATATATATAAAATTAATTACTAAGTTACTGTCAGAATACTTCTTTTTTGGATATGGTTTTACTATTACTACTTTTTATCGGCCATGTTAATGTCTCTGTTGTATTTTCTTGATAGTAATTTCATTACTTGAATATATTATTTGGATGATTGCGGTGAAAATGAGTAACTTTTCAGGCAATTTAATATGAGTATTTTATTTGGATATTTATTTTTGTAAAACAAAGAAATATGTCAACTTATAAGCTTAAAATCGAAAATCTAAAATATCCCACCCGATAAATCCGAAACCGAACTTAAAAAATCTGATCCAATTCGAACTTATTTTGATTGGATTTGGATTGTCATTTCTTCAATCCGAAAACTAAAAATCCAAACAAAAATTCTATATTTAATCCGAACTGCCTGAACGTCCTCCCCTATGCATCGACAAGAAGCTCGATCAGCAAGCAAAGCATTGCATATCAGAACACACGTGTGCGCTCTTTACATTGCTATAACATGGACAAAAAAGAGATAGAAAAAAGGGTAACATTATTTTTTCATATTAATTTTAATATATTAGTGGTTATTTTAGCACAACAATAAAATTACTGAATAAAAAGTAAATATCACTTTAAAAAATAGCTACCCACCCACTTTTACACAATATGTGTCATGAATTTGGAACATGATATACCATTTCTCTCCTTCATAATTCTACCCTACTCAGAATATTTGACCAAGCAAATTATTATGGCAATAGAAGTGACCACCCACATATACCAAATTTGGCACATTATTACGAACAATGGTGGCCGGCCCACATTTCTATTTAAGAGGATTATTACTTATGTCCGAAGCATATGTCATAATGTCAACATGTTATGTCTCTAACACTAGACACTCTTTAACTACTCAAGGAGGATTTTGTTGGCATTTTGTTACAAACGCCCTTCAGCCATGAAATATACCTCCTCTCTCCTTGATTAATTGGCCACCATTTTTCGCGATCCACACATTTTGTTTAGTGGTATTTCCTAGAAGATCATCTCTTGTGAATGTAGTCGGGGTTAGGGTTCAACAAACTTAGGTCCTAGGCAGATAGAAGTCAGAATTTAAAATTTTTGAATTCATAAATTTAATTATTTAAGTTATTAAATTTTTATTTAGTAACTTATACATATTTGATAGATTAAATTCTTACCACAAATATAAAGTTTAAATAAATGAAGTTTCTGACTATGACCGAACCGTAAACTATACTCTAACTCCGCTCTGGCCATGTGAAGCACAAGAGTGGAGCTAGAAAAAGAAGATTTAGTGTGAAAGTTGTGGGAGAAAAGGATTACTTGAGAAGGACAAGAGATGATAGTGGAGTATGATGAGAATATGGGAGAGTAGTGAAGGAGATCTCCTGGCCTTGAAGACAAAGAACACTAGTGGCCTCTATTTTTCCCATTTATGCTTCTTATAAAAGTCTTTTCAGTCATTTTGCATGTGCATAGTTACTCATATGAGATCGAGTTATGAAAGCAATCATTAATACTTGCATAAGATAAGTTATCGTCATTATATCTTTTAAGTACGACTCTTTCTTGAATTTTATATATATGAATGCGGAATATATATATATATATATATATATATATGCTTTAGAATAAACAATATCATTATATACAGTAGGACAATATAGTTTGAAAAATAATACAAACTATACTTTAATTTTGGATGGGAAATAAAGTTTAAAGACCGTCCAGACCCAAATTAAGCTCATGTACAGGAAGGGGTTCATCCGAACCCACTTCGCAAAAAAATTACACTGTATATATAATGCAAAATTTATTTTTTTCCTCTATATATTAAGTTTTGAACCCCCTTAACACAATCAAAAATTGTAGTTTAGTGGTCAGGGGGTTCAAAATATTCATAAGGTCATAGATTCAATTCCCACTAGCTATAAAAGAAAATTTGAACCCCCTTCCCGAAGATTCCGCCTCCCCCACTGCTCATGTACAAGCTAAATTGCAATAATAGTAGATCGCATAATTTATATAGAATCATGCTTTTGTTACTATATACCTTCGACATCAACATCTTGCGTAGTGATTCAACACAAATTCAGTACGTTTTGTGGATCTGCTATCCTTTAAACCATACAACTTGCGGCACCCAGGTGGTTGAGTGTGGTAGATCGAGCGGTCAATGTCATCCGTTGAGACGGATTTAATATTTTCATAACATGAATTATTATTAAGAATTAAGAGAGAAAAACATATTTAGTGAAAATTGTTCTCTTTGTTAAAAAAAAAATAAATAACCCAGCATTCAATCAAGTATATGATTCAGTCTTTTTGGAATAATGGAGGCAGCAAATAATAGCTGATTAGAATATACGTAGTTCGACAAGAAGATCATAGGTTTATGTGTAGCATAATTTGGGCTTAAATTCACCCGTCATCAGTATCTCATTAGTAGGGTACGCAAAATTTTATGCAACCCTTACTTAAAATCGTGTTTGTCTATTATATATAACCATATTTTTATAAGAATATATAAATATTTTACATACATAAAGAAATTAGTAACTTTTGTAGAACAGTATCCGATGACGTCCTTTGTTAAAGGTTGTCTCCATCATTGTATCCCATGACACATTCTTTGTTGCTCCATATAGCGTGGAATATTCTTCTGATGTAATAACAGTATCCCATGTCTTAATGGAGGGTCCAAGCTACATATACTGCTAACTCAATTATAGAGCAAATTCCTTTGAACAGTTGAGCCTCTCTACCATATAAATATATACAACACCGAAACAGATTTTGAATTTTAATTTTATTGATCCAATTTTCGAAATTATAGGTTTAAATTTAATATTTTTTAAAATTTTATTGTTATTTACATATGCATTTATGTTTCGTGTAAAAATATTAACTAATCCATAACTTTAAGGTTATTTCGTCTATTAATTAGACTTCAATTCAAAGACGATCACTTTTCAAAATCTGATGCATCCTCTGCAGCCATATTATGCTAGACATTTGTAATTCGGATATGATTGTCGTTATTTCATCTGACTTTCAGAGGAATGGGAATTTTGCTCCCAATGTTCTTAAAGGGTCCCATTAAAGTCAACCAAAATAATGTGAGCAAAAGGAATCATTAGGTCATTGAATATGCCTAGTCCACTAAAACAATGTGAGCAAAAGTAATCATCAGATTAATGAATATGCGTGGTCGATTTCGTAGGCATCTGCATAATATTTGATAAAGGCGATACTCCGGGAAAATGTGTAACATAGACAGTTTGACGAAGGGAAAATGTGTAACATAGACAATTTATCCTAAAATGTTATAGTCTAAAATCCGTAACCTATAAGCTATATGAAAATAACTTTATTATTATTCCAATAATACTTATTTGATAGAAATAGATTTTTAAAAAGAAAATATTCGAAGTTAATACTGAAATAAAGTGTATAATGTGCTATGTTTCAACATGAATTTCACCGACTTATGTTCTTATGATATGACCACTGTATATTATGACATGTTAGAAAACTATAGTGATTTTTACTGCATGAAAAGATGCCTGTTAAGATAAGACAATGGATGTCTGTAATCGAAAAAGTTAATTAGCATCACTTTGCACCATGTGAACGAATATTTTGATAGTTAAGTAAATGGCCCTTATTAGGTCTTTGTTCTCCTCGATAATGATGAAAGATATGACGACCCAAAGGGTCATCATCGTAATTTTTTTTTTCGTGCTTTCGAGGTTTTAAAAATCTCACTTTCAATAATCTTGATTTGTGTGCGCAGTTCGGACGCGTAGCCGCAAAACTTTTATGTTGAAGTATGTAAATTCTGTGAATTATTTGAAGAATTTTGATATTAATATTGTTAAAGTTGACTTTGGTAAATATTTTGGGTAAACGGATCCGGACCCGTGATGTGAAGGTCCCGGAAGGTCCGTAGAAAAATATGAGATTCGGGCGTATTCCCGGAATCGAAATCTGAGGTACCGAGCCCGAGTAAAAGATTTTTTAAAGAAATTACTTTTTTAGAAATGATATGAAAATTTGAAATGAAAATGAGTTAGAAAATATATGTATCAGGCCCGTATTTTGGGCCCGGCACCCGATAGAAGTCTTAAATATGTGTTAAGCGCTTTCTCTAAAATTTTGTCGAAATCGAACGTCGTTTGACGTGTTTCAGACCTAAATAACTAAAGTTGGAAGTTTATGAACTTGAAACGAAAAATGATGATTTTGAGGTTTGATTCTTTGATTTTGATGTTATTTTAGCGATTTGATCGCGCGAGTAAGTTTGTAAGACGTCATTGAGTTAGTGTGTGTTTGGTTAGGAGCCCTGAGGGCTCGGGTGAGCTTCGGATGGGTATCAGGGTGGTTTTGGGACTTAGAAAACTGCAGAAATTTGCAGCAGGCATTTCTTCAATGTGTTCTCGGCCTACGCTCGCGTTCCCGTAGCTTCCCCTTCCCCCTTCTTCGCGTTCGCGGTCCTCTGAACGCATTCGCATAGCCTTGGTTTGCTCTTCTTCGCATTTGCGTGAAGCCAAACGCGGACGCATAGGCCAAGCCTGCCCTCTCCCCCCCCTCCCTTCCCCCAAATTCCCTTTTACGTGTTCGCATGATGCCTTCGCGAACGCATAGGCTACCCAGCCAATCTTCTTCGCGAACGCAACCTAGTCCCGCGATCGCATAAGGTTAAATTCCTTCAGTGAATTTTCTTCAAAACAAACCAGTGTGCATGGGATTTTTCTCACTTTTCCACACGAACTCCTCTCTCAAACACTCCATAGACGATTTTCAAGCTCCTCTTTCTCCATATTTTCTTGGGTAAGTGATCTTAACCTTATTCTCTCTTAATTTCTTCCGCTAATCACTAATTTCCTAGCCCTAAGTCATAAATCTAAAGTAGAAATTGGGGGTTTTGGGTAGAACTAAGGCTTTGGGAATTTTGGGTCACCCTCAATTTGGGGTTGAATCATGAAATAAATTATATATTTGAACTCATGGGGTTATGGGTGAACGGATTTTGGTTCGAGCCTCGAGTTTAGACCATGTGGGCCCGGGGCCGGATTTTGGCATTTTTGGAAGAAATCTAAGAATTTCATTTCTAGGCCATAGGATTTTATTTTTTGGTCTTTATTGATACTATTGAATTGACTATGCCTAGATACCATTGTTTCGGAGTTGGATTGTAGAGGAAAGGCGATATTGGAGAGGTGATTGCTATTCTTGGACCGAGGTAAGTGTTTGATCTAACTTTGGATTGAGCGAATAGGATTAGGGTATTATTTGCTAATTGCTAAATGTTGAGTACGGTGTACATGCATGGTGACGATTATCTATACACTGGTGTCGGGTGTAAATTATCGAATTCTTAATTGTTGTTTATGAGGAATTGGTTGAAAATCTTTAATACTCAGCCAGTATCTGTAGAGACTAAGTATGGATTTTATTGTGTTATGTAGAAATTAAATGAGTTTAGTTATAGCTGGCTCTCCCTTGTCGGGATAGTTTATTATAATATTTCTCCTCCCTTGCTGGGATTATTTTGTGTTTTGTGTTTAAAAATAAGGGATCGTGTGGCACGCCGACCACGAGATATTGTGATTGGGATCGTGTGGCACGCCGACCACGAGATATTGTGATTGGGATTGTGTGGCACGTCGACCACGAGATATTATGATTGGGATCGTGTGGTACGCCGACCACGAGATCTTATGATTGGGATCGTGTGGCATGCCGACCACGAGATATTATAATTGGGATCGTGTGGCACGCCGACCACGAGATGTTATAAAATTGGAACGTGTGGCACGCTGTCCACTTATGAATTAAGAAATGAGATCGTGTGGCGCGCCGATCACTTATATATGAGTTATGGTATTGAGATAGATTCGTTGTTATATCCGTTTATCTTTTTTCACTGTATCTTCCCCGATCACGCCCCTTCCCCTTATAGTTGATATATTCTGTTGTTATTTCTGTTGCTTCTGTATATGTATATATCTGCACATGTTGTTTTATGTAGGTCATGTCTAGCCTCGTCACTACTTTGTCGGGGTTAGGCCAGGCACTTACCAGCACATTGGGTCGGTTGTGCTGATGCTACACTCTGTGCATCTGTTTGCACAGATCCAGGTGTTGGAGCAGCATTTGAGTAGCAGTAGAATTTCGGGAGCTAGCTTCCAGTCCAGGGACATTCGAGTTAGCCTTACTGACGTCCGCATGCCCGGAGTCCTTTCTATTTCATCCAGTTTGTTATCATTGTATCGTAGCAGACAATTCTATACTTCATTCGAACCTTGTATTTAGTATTCTCTGGACATTCGTGAGTATTGTGACATCAGTCTTGGGTAGATGATTTGTTAAACTCCCGAATTTCTTTCAGTAAATTATAATTGAGCGCTTTATTGTTAAATATTTTATTGTTATCAATATTAGCGATGTTCGTTAAAGAGGCATTTGAAAATTTAATTGACCTAGCTTCGTTAGTAGGCACCATCACAACCCCGATAATGAAAAATCGGGGTCGTGACAAAAGATTTTGTGTTTGAAATGATTATACCTTTCAACATATTTCCTATAGGGATTTGTGCCTGCAAAACTGGTGCAACTTACGTCAACTTGTCAAGAGCTACAACAAATTAAAGCCTATCATATCAGACCACATTTAATTAGTAAGTCTAAAAAATTAATTTAAATAATCGTTCGCCTAATCGTTTAAATTAAATATAATAATTTATATGTAATATTTATATAATTATATATAATTAATTATATTGGATTGTTGTTGTATGTAATTAATATATATTAATTTAACCGGTTATAGAAAATAAATATAAACATGCGGGCTGCTCGTGTAATATTCGAGTAAGTTTTTTGGTAGTTTTTGATAAGTTGAAATAGTCTCATACAAAATTGCAAGATAAAATTGCGTATAATAAATCATTGTGATCCAATTCTTTTTCAAATTTTACATATAACGGGAGCTCAATGCATCAAAATACTCCGCTAAGTTAAACTCCTTTTTAGTCGGTTGCTAGCTAGGGGAGTGGGAAAGGATGGAATGTCAAACTTTGTTCCATATTGACACGTTCACTAGGATAAGAGGATTCATATAATTAAAGCTACTCTATCCTGTAAACCCTACAATTCGTGCGTAATGCATACACTGATCATGACTTCAAGTAATTAGCAAATTCAATGTTTAATAATTTCCGGGTGATGAATTATTCTCATTAGTAACCTTTTAAAATATTGGTAGATTATAAGGTTGGAAAAGACGGAGATTCGTCGTAATTTAAAGTTTATGAATTTAGAAATTGATATTGAATTCATAGCTTGTTTAGTTACTGGATTCGTAAGTAAATATATATATTTAATGTAATTTTTAATACAAATATAAGATCTAAATAAAAGCTACTAAATTTGTCTGAACCCGTATCCACTTCTCTTGCACTCCGCCTCTGATTCTTCATCATTTTATAAGATTATTGTCGATATTCTTCATACATTTATAAGATTATTGTCGATATTGTATGATCAAGAAGTCATAATTCAAATCATAAAAATATATTTTTTGTTATGAAATAATATAAAAGACAAGAACAATAACTCAAGAACAAGAGCAAATAGAGAGAAGAGTAGAGAGAGTTCTTCTTATTGATACTTAGAGAATGTTAGGAGTTCATTACAATGGTAGAAGACCCCTTTATTTATAGGGAGGGGGATGATTTAGCTACCAAGAATAGAACTCTAGAATCTCTCTAATTATAGACATTCACCTTAAATAGAAGTCTATTTATAACACTCCCCCTTGAATGTCTATTCAACAATGTGTCTCGTTAAAACCTTAAAACCAAAACCCAATGGGAAAAATTAAAGAAAGGAAAAAGAGTACACATGTTTGAATATGCGCCTATTGGTTGCCTCGTTAAAAACCTTGCAAGGAAAACCCAGTTGGGACAAAACCTTGTAAGAGAAAAAGAGTGCAACGCGCATTAACTCCCCCTGATAAGAACATCAATTTATATCCTTGAGCATTTGCATTCCAATCTTGTGCACCATCTTCAAAACAATCTTTGGTAGATGTTTGATAAATAAATCAACCATATTGACTTGAATAAATATTCCGCACCTTGAAATCATCATTCTTGATAGATATGAACATCTTCATATAATGTCGTGGAATAACTCTTTAATATCTCCATAGATGTATTCTCAATGCCATCATGCTTATAGTTATAGCAAGATACATATGTACACAAATTGTACTAAGGATGTGGTACTTCAGGACCAGGAATTGCATATGCTTCAAGCAACTTAAATCTTTCAAGTTAAGTCATATAAGCCATATAATAGACTTTAGATGCATATCAAGTTTTCCATGTCATGCTAGACAAATAAGATATCGAAAACTGACTATACATATCTTTGACTTTATACTTTCAAGCATTTGAACTATAGGTTCAAAACTACATGTCTTTCATATGGAATCAATTCTTCTTGAATTGTATCTCTTCCATTTAGTTACTTTCTTTGGGTCAGCAAATGCGTATAGCATGCTTTGCAATATGTTGCAATTGAATTATCCCTTTTATGAACTTCAGGTTCATATCATGATATTCGGGGATATACATATACAAATGATAATTCATCCCATGTAACCTTTTCTCAAGTGTTTACCATGTCTCCCCCTCATGTTAGAAAAGCTAACTTGTTTCCTCAACTTTGGGAAATCATCTTTGTGCATTATTATGTCAATATACACGGCACATTAATAATAAGATGAAATTATTTGGTTCCTGACCCTGAACCACTTGTGAGGGGAGAATATAATATACTCTCGTATACAACGTATATCAAACTGATATATATAACTTTGTTCTCATAAGAAACAGTTTAGCTATTAAGTGGAGGCACTTAATAATTATCTTGCTAAACCAACTATGATGTAAACCAACTTATCAAGATGAACTATCTTGAATAGAAAATCTGGAAATTATGCTCGAAGTTATGTTACGGAGCAATTTACCTCGCAAGCACCGGCCAGGCTGCGGGTTAATAACAATTGCGCATGTAACCATATCATAGATGCATCATATGTGGTATACATGGCAGGTGAATGGGCCCATATTCACCTTTGATATTTCCAGAATTTATGGGTTTCAACCCGAACCTTTTAGTTGGTCAGTTCATTAATGAGAACAAGTGATACAAGAGAATTCGTAAAGAACTTTCTAGTTCTTTGATACTCACCTATGTGAATTTGCACATCATACTTAAAATGAGATGGCTAACACGAATGTCAACTGAATAAATTATCAATATTGGTAACCATGACATGTGCATTTATCAATAAACTTCAGGTTTATTATGACATGGGTTTTATACCAATAGATATCCACTTTATTGTGGCATTCTTTCGTTTGTGTAGTACAAACTGGAGAACAAAGCGGGTAGCTTTTCATATGCAAATTACCCCGCTACAAGTTGTAGTAATAGGAGATATCAAAGCCTTCCTTTATTTATAGTCTCAATATAATCAATCACTTTCGCGTGTACTTTGGAAACTGAATAAGTTTCTTTGAAACTTACTACAGCACAATACTCAATTGTGTTTCTCCAACATAGTAATAATTGGCTCTTCTAGAGCTCTCAATTAATTTTGTACTACCACAGATTCATCAACATCCATGTGGTGAATATCTTTCTTAAAGAGAAAGTTATACCATTATGGTCATGTCAAACTTATATGCAAGATATGTTTCTTGCATTATCGTTGTCCTTTAATAGTCATATTTCCAAAATACTTTGGCGTACAATAGGTACGTGACCAACGATCATTTATGCCATATATCATCTCAAACCTCCTTCTAGGGGTGAGTGTGGTATATTTAATACCAATTTCATGTTCATATTCTTCCAATAATGAATATGTATCAGATGTTGTCACATTCACTTCGAGGATATGTGATTTTGTTATCCTTTTCAAATCTATAAATGCGTCAGGCATTTGATTTGCTATTCTTTGCAAATGGATAATCTTTTGTGCCTCTTTCACAAATAGAGGTATGTGGATCAAGATGAGATAATGATGCATTTTTCCATAAAATTTCCCGTTTGGTTTCACCAACTTCTCCCCCTAATTTTGGGAAAAGTGTCTCATCAAATTGACAGTCTGCAAATCATGCAGTGAACAAATCTCCTGTCAATGTTTTGAGGTAGCGAATAATGGAGGGCGATTCAACCTCAACATATATTCCTAACATTCTTTGCAGACCCATTTTGGTGCGGGATGGCGGTGCTACAGGCACATATACTGCACATCCAAAGATTCATAAATGGGATATATTGGGTCCATGACCCAAAACCAATTGCAACGGGGAATATTTGTGTCAATTCGTCAGTCAGAGACGAACTAGCATTGCTGTATGCAAAATGGCGTGACCCCAAACCGAAGTGGGCAGCCGACAAACTAGTATTGCTGCATGCAAAATGGCGTGAACCCAAACCGAAATGGGCAGCCTCGTTTTCATGAAGAATTCAAGATTATTCTCATATATTGTCTCAATATGATATCCATTTTGAATGATATCTATAAAACTCAACAAGTTCCTTTTAGACTTGGAGGAGAACATTGCGATTGATATCATTAAAACTCAACAAGTTCTTCTTAGACTTGGAGGAGAATATTGCATTCTCTAAGATAAACGTCATGCCTTTGGGCAGAGTTACTGTTGCTCTTCCGGAGCCTTCAATCAATTTACTTCCCATGGTTTGACATATAAAAGAAATACATGAACATATGAATAAATAAGTTCAATTCGTTTGTGTCACATAATATTTTCAAAATCTGCAGCTAACAGTTGACTAACAAAATCAGATATGTTATCCATAATTGATTACTTTGTAGTTTGAAAATTTAAGTTTAAATATTTTCTTCAAACAATCGATTGTTAAACACAAACAATCGATTGTTGAACATTGACAATCGATTGTTAAACACACACAATCGATTATTTGCTATTTTGAAAAACTTCAGATCACACTGTCTTAAGACAATCGATTGTTAAATATAGACAATCGATTGTTGGCTTATTTTGAAAAATTCCAGAGCACACTGTCTTAAGACACTCGATTGTTATGCATAGACAATCGATTGTGGATGATTTTTGAAAAATTCCAGATTACACTGTTTTAAAGACAATCAATTGTTAAACATAGACAATCGATTGTTGACTGTTTTTGAAAAATTCCAGAACACACTGTTTTAAAGACAATCGATTGTTAATCATCGACAATCGATTGTTGACTGTTTTTGTAAAATTCCAGATCACGTTGTTTTAAAGACAATCGATTGTTGATCATTGACAATCGATTGTTTTGCAGTTTTTATGGGAAATATGAGATAACCGACTAGTTTTTCAGGTTAGTCGATTACCTCTACTGGAAAGTAAAAATATTATTGATATTTGAGCATATTGATACATTCTAAAGAACTAATACTAACATTGCATCATGAACTAACTAATACAAATAAGTAGAACAAAATCAAATAACTCCATCTTCTTTCATCACGGATCCATCACCGATTAGGTGGTCTATTTTCCCTTCAGGTTGCTCAAAGAAGTCTGCCACATCCAAGTGGGTGATGTCAAAGTTGTCGTCAGAGACAAAATTCGTTTCAGGGCGTTTACTCTTTCGAGATGCTTGATAAAGGTCAACCAAATGTCATGGTATACGGCAAGCCTTTGACCAGTGCCCGTTTCCACCGCAACGATAATGTATAGTTTATATGTATAGTTTATAAACTATTTGCTTTTGGATTCTTATCGTATCGTGCTTGTGGCAGAGTGACCAACTTCAGGTTGTCATATCTCTTCTTTAAGCTATTCCACAAGATGGGTGGATCTTTGACTGTGATATATTCAATTTGCAAACCTTCATCAAGGTGATGGCGCAAGAAAATCAAGGCCTTAGCACAGTTTCAAACCTTCATCAAGGTGATGGCGCAAGAAAATCAAGGCCTTAGCATAGTTTTGGGTGGATGCATTATTTCTGTCTTTAATGGCGTCTCCAAGACCCATAGCATCTAAGTGGATTTCAGCATCCAACACCCATGTCATATAGTTCTTGCCCGAAATTTCAAGGGCAACGAACTTTCTTTTCATAATGTCAGACATGAAACAAATTTACATCAAGAGCGTGTTCATACTTACGGGCTCTATTACAATTATCACATTCACTTCAGGGAATGGATCATAATCATGTGCTTTACACAATCTCATGTCAAATATTACTTTCATAAAGTGAAAGATTATTTTGAGAATCTTTATTATTCTCATTATCACAATAATGACGATTATAATTTCGTCTATTGCCACGTCCACATCCATTGATACCTTTATGGTAATAATTTTTGTCTTCTTTCAGACTTATCATATACTGCTTCCACATTCTCTAAAGGGAATGGAGCAAATTCAATGGGACGGATTTTTAATTCTTTGCCCACAATCATACATGAATTTAATCATGGCAGGACATAGAGATTTTACCACTTCATGTGGTTACAATTTCTTACAAACTCCATTAATCATTATAAATCCAGTGAATATATGGTAAAACTAAAGTGCCGATACCATTATTTATTCATATACAAAGATGATAAAATTAAAGCACCAACACCATTAGCCATTCATGTCTAGTGGTCACAGTAACATCTTGGCAACAAACAATACATGACAAACGATTCTCCATAGTTCCATTCTCTCCTTATATGTAATCATGTTTTAAGCATTTAATATACAAGAAGAGGAGAAAGTGCTGACCTTTATCGAGGCAGTGAACTGAGGGTTGGGAATTTGGATTCGACGAACTAGAACTCGCTTCCTCCAAAGGAAAATATGTAACACCAGTTTAATTAGGCAGTGAGCTAACAAATCAAAAAGAGGATAAAGTAATATTGGAACATATCACCTGATTTACTTCAATGAGCAGCACAATCAAACAGTTCAATCTCAAGGAGAAAAGCAAATTTAATTCGAAGGTTTGCTTATCTCAGTTGGTTAGAGACTCGTGCTGATAACGTGTTATGAAATAATATAAAAGACAAGAACAATAACTCAAGAACAAGAGCAAATAGAGAGAAGAGTAGAGAGAGTTCTTCTTATTGATACTTAGAGAATGTTAGGAGTTCATTACAATGGTAGAAGACCCCTTTATTTATAGGGAGGGGGATGATTTAGCTACCAAGAATAGAACTCTAGAATCTCTCTAATTATAGACATTCACCTTAAATAGAAGTCTATTTATAACATTTTTATAATTATAAGAAGAGCTTTGTGTCTAATAGATCTAATATGATCCGCACATTACTTTTTTGTTTTTTCGCACATAGTATACTTAGTTTACCAAGCTATATGCCCTTGGCCCTCTAAAGTTGGAAAAAGATAAAAGGGAGATTAAAGTTAATGTCTTTTGGCATGATTCATTGTGTTACATAAAGTCTCACCCACTTGCTGACTTCATTCACACTCTATAGTAGGGGTGGGCAACGGACAGTTAGTTCGATTTGATTGTGAATATTATCAGTTTATAAATATACAAAATCGATAAAAGAACCAATAAGAAGTGGTTATCGGTTAATCGATTATCAATTGTTATCGGTTCGGTTATTAATTTAACCGATAAAATAATTCGATCAAAACTTCTTCAAAAGCTCGCAATTGAAGATTTTCTTACTGTTTTAGTATTTTCGATATAAAATGCCAAAATGTAGCTAATTAGGAGTGGCGCAACAAACAACCACAATCATAGGATAAACTCAGCCACAGTAACTTAAATTAGCCAAAATTATATAATACTGATATACTGATAATTAGTAGCAATAGAATTCCATTCATTGCCTCCACTAATTGCAATGAATGTTAGCAACAAGTTGTGCTACTGCACTCACTCCTCATATCCTACTCATGTTCAGTACCTTTGTAATACAAAGTTATTTACTGGACAGATACAATAATGAAAACTGGCAAGAATAACAAAAATATTCAACAGTGTTTCAAACTCCAAAACACTGTAGAAAATAGTACTAATAGTCTAATACTTCAATAGCAACTATCCAAAATTAAGAAACAAAAATAAAAATCATAAAATATGAGCACAAAATAAAGAATTTTTAAATGTCAGATATCCCTATATGAAGATGAATTTTCTTATAAAAACCTATTGTATAAGACTTACACTAGCAGTAAGGTCTATGAGGATGAAGACTTTAAGGCAATGAACTGCGGCTAAGAGGGAATATGAGAGAATGAAGCCCTATATATATATATATATATATATATATATATATATATAAGGGTAAAGTCATAATTTTATTAATTCTTATGTGAAATATTCTGCTCACTGCTGGCCATATATAATTAGCGACTTCAATTATTCACGCATCTAATGATAAATTAAACAGCGGAATCCTTATCAGGAATTTAAAGAAGATATTATAAGAATATGTTTGGATTGTAGAGAGTTTTGGGAGAAGTAAATTTCTCGTATTGCTCACAAGAGTATATATAGAGCACAGAGGTATCAAATCCTACCAACTATAGGACTGTACAATAATGAAGGAAATCAAATCCTACCAACTATACGACTGTACAATAATGAGAGAATATTCTACCAATAACAAAAAGATACACACAATTATATTCTAATACGCCTCCTCAAGATGGAGGGTCGGAGGACACGCCAATCTTGGACATCAGCAGAAGAAGCCGAGGACGAGATAAGTGCTTGGTGAGAGCATCAGTAAGCTGATCAGCAGAGGATACGTGAGCAACACGTGAACCAATTGACGAACAAAGTGATAATCAATGGAGATGTGTTTCATGCGCGAATGAAACACAGGATTGGCACAGAGGTAAGTGGCACCAATGTTGTCGCTATAAATGACAGGAGCAGCCGGAAGAGGGACATGAAGCTCGCGCAGCAGGGAATGAAGCCAACATACTTCAGCGGCAGCAGAGGCAATGGCACAATACTCAGCCTCAGTAGAAGATCGTGCAACGGAACGCTGCTTTTTGGAGCTCCAGGAAATAGGATTAGGCCCTAGAAAGACAACATAGGTACCATTTGAGGAGCAGTCATCACAGTTTCCATCCCAATCAGCATCAGAGAAACAATGCAGAGGTATAGCAGATGAAGGACGCAGCCAGACTCCAAAGTCACGTGTCCCATTCAGATACCGGAAGAGGCGCTTAACTCCACCCCAATGAGTGCCAGTAGGAGCGTGCATGAACTGTGAGAGTTTATTCACAGCAAAGGAGATATCAGGACGGGTGAAGGAGAGATACTGGAGGCCCCCGGGCCTGTCGATATGCGGATGCGTCGGCAGGAGCCGAGCCGTCGGCCAGATGAAGGCGGGTTGACGCCGCTGTTGGAGTCTGAACAGGGTTGGATTCCAGCATATTATGACGAGTCAAAAGATCAACAACATATTTACGCTGAGAAAGAAAACACCCCTTGGAGCTGCGCCGAACTTCAACACCAAGAAAGTAGCTTAGATCACCCATGTCTTTATGAGAAAACTGAGTCCCAAGAGAGTCAATCACACGGTTCAAGAAAGCAGAATCATTACCAGTCAATATAAGATCATCAACATATACCAAAAAAATATGCCGTAATACTAGAGTGCTGAAAGATGAAGAGCAAAGTGTCAGAGGTAGTGTTGACGAAACCCATGGTCAGAAGGCATTGTCGGAGCGCACTGTACCAAGCCCGGGGTGCCTGTTTGAGACCATAAATAGCTTTCTGTAACATACAGACATAAGATGGATAGGCTTTGTCAACAAAACCCGGTGGTTGTGCCATATAAACATCCTCTGTAAGCCACCCGTGATGAAAGGCATTGTTCACATCCATTTGACGAAGAGGCCAGCCCTTGGATACAGCTAGACTGAGACCAAACGCACAGTTGCCGGCTTAATAACCGGACTGAAAGTCTCCTGGAAGTCTACACCGGGACGCTGATGAAAGCCCTTCGCAACAAGCCGGGCTTTGAACTTATCTACAGTACCGTTATGCTTTCGTTTGATACGATAAACCCACTTGCAACCCACAACATTCTGTGAAGAATCAGTCGGAACAAGATCCCAGGTGCCATTCCGTAGCAGAGCATCAAACTCTGATGACATAGCAGCGCGCCAGCGCTCATCAGACATAGCACTAGACAAAGTCTGAGGTTCAGTAACAGCAGCAGAGATGACAGCAGACATACCAAACTTCTTGTTCGGCGTAAAGATGTTATTTTTGCTGCGAGTTTGAATATGATGACCACCCTTAGAGGATGTAGGTGGCGGCATAACGGGTGTAGCAGCGGCAGCGGCCGCTGGCGGTGTCGGAAGGAGCGCTGGTGGGGCGGGCGTTGGTGCCGGCAGTGCGTCCGGTGAATGATCGCCAGTGGGAGCGGCGGCAGGTACTGGTGGTGGCACCGGAAGGACTTCTAGGGAGACCGGTATGGGTACAGGGGGAGACTCGGGGTTAGACAATTTGGAGAACGGGAAGACATCTTCATGGAAGGTGACATGACGCGAGACGAAGATTTTAGACGTTGAAGGATCAAAGCATAGATAGGCGCTTTGAGTAGTATAGTAGCCGAAGAGGACACAGGCACGAGATCTAGGATCCATTTTGTGTGAGGTGTAGGGCCGAAGCCAAGGGAAGCATTGACATCCGAAGACACGTAGTTTGGAAAGGTTGGGGCGCTTATGGAAGAGAGACTCAAAGGAGGAGAGCATCGAGAGATTTGTCTTGGGAAGACGATTAATGAGATAGACTGCTGTAGCAAAGGCATAAGGCCAGTAAATGAGAGGTACAGAGGCATGATGGAGGAGAGTGAGACCAGTATCGATAATATGACGGTGACGGCGTTCAGCATAGCCATTGTGCTGAGGTGTATGAGTAGGTGAAGTGAGATGGGAGATGCCACTGGAGGCAAGAAAAGAGCGTAAAGTTAGGAATTCACCCCCATTGTCAGTATACAGAGTAATGATTTTAGCAGAGAAATATTTTTCTACAATGGATTTAAAAATGGGGAAGGTTTGTAAGACATCAGATTTACGGCGTAAAGGAAAAAACCAAACATACTTGGAAAAATGATCAACTAAGATGACATAATATTTAAATCCTTCATTAGAAATAATTGGAGAGGTCCATACATCGGAGAAAATAAGCTCTAGCGGAGCAGTAGAAGATAAACTTGACTCAGAAAAAAGTAACTTATGACACTTATGGAGCTTGCAAGAGTCACAAGCAAGATCAGACACATTATTGGACGCTATACTACTAGAAGACACTAAATAACGCAGGATTTTAGCGGACGGGTGACCAAACCGAGAATGCCACAATGACGCAGAGAGCTTTTGTGCCGTGAGGGAGGACGGGAGACTCGGAGCCGCCGGCCAGTAGTAGGTGTTGCCCCTAAGCGGGCCGCGAACGAGCGTTGCCCACGTGCGACGATCCTTCACCTGAAGATCAGTATCAGAAAGAATAACATTAACATTATTATGACGACATAATTGGGCAACAGAGATCAAATTTTTACGCATATGTGGAACACAGAGAGCCCCAGGTAATAAAAAAGAGGAATAACTGTTAAGTTGTCCAGTGTGTGTAATTGTCAAACCTTCACCGTTACCAATAACCACATTGTCGAAACCAGTGTAAGGACTGTGAAGAGACATGTTGGCAAGATCAGAGGTGATATGATGGGAGGCACCAGAGTCCAGGATCCAATCGGATGCAGAGGGAATCGTCGGAGAGTGATGGGCTGTGTGAGCAGCCGGATAGGGCGGCGAAGCATAAGCTGGCCGCGGCAGTGGTCCACCGTAAGGGGGTTGATTGGCGCCGGAGATGGGATAGGACGGACAGCGGCGCGTGGAGTGGCCAAATTCACTGCAGAGCTGGCACTTCCCATTGTACCCGCGAGATTGGCCATTGCTGGAGTAACCACCGCGACCAGAGGCTGACCTGTGGCTGCTACGGCCGCACCCGCGGCTCTTGAAGCGGCGACGGCCTGACTGCTGTCCAGCGACGAAGGCAGCCGACGGAGCCAAATCAGATGCGGCGAAGGTGGCCGGCACACGAGCAGTAATCTGAGCCTCCATGCTTAACTGCTTGTCATGTAATTCAGCAAAAGAGATAGGAGATTCGCGGGCTTGGATGGCATGAGAGAGTTCTATATACGGATCATCAAGACCATTTAGAACCTTAATGACAAGATCCTCAGAATCAACAGTAACACCCAGGAGAGATAATCATCCACTATCACGCGAATACCGTGCATAAAATCAGTAACAGATTTAGAACCTTTTACCGGATTATGGAGCTGTTGTTTGAGAGCCATGATACGACCACGAGAAGCAATGCCATATGCGCGCGCGAGAATGTCCCTGGCCTCTTTAGAGGTTTCTGCAGTGGCAATAAAGGAGATGATCGTCGGTGTGATCGACGAGCTGATGGCACTGAGAATAAGATTGTCCTGGTGGATCCAGTAAGGATGTGCTGGATTAGGGGAAGTCACCTCCTTGTAGATGATGGTGGCTGGTGGGCACGGCTTCGATCCGTCCAAGAAGCCGAGGAGGTCGTAACCTGTAAGAAGGGTTCGAAATTAAAATTTCCACGCTAGGTAATTAGTGGAATCCAATTTGAGTGGGATCTGAGCCGATGCATTGATGGCAATCGGCTGGAGAAGCTCGTTTGACGTCGTAGCGGCCATGAAGTGCAAGGCAAAGGAGAGGAAGCGCTGATCGACGTCGAGAGAGAGAGGATGCCGATTAGTGCAGCGTCGGCGGCGGCGGCGGCGACGAGCTGCCAATAAGAGCAGCATCGGCGGCGGCGGTGCGGGTAGGGTAGAATTAGGGTTTCTTTAGTGATAAGCCAGTGGCGTATGATACCATGTAGAGAGTTTTGGGAGAAGTAAATTTCTCGAATTGCTCACAAGAGTATATATAGAGTACAGAGGTATCAAATCCTACCAACTATAGGACTGTACAATAATGAAGGAAATCAAATCCTACCAGCTATAGGACTGTACAATAATGAAAAAATATTCTACCAATAATAAAAAGATACACATAATTATATTCTAATATGGATTTTGTCATTTCGCACAGAGTTTCCTCATTGCCGAAGACGATATTCGTTCTACGTTTGTGCTTTTCTGAATCACAATAAATTTTCATTCCTCATGCAGCTTGCTAGACTTTTCTTTAAATTTATTTCCTGGATTTATGTTTAAAAAAAATAAGGTCCCTATAAGTATAAGTAGTAGGAGCATATTATATTGCCTATTATCTGCATCCCTAGAAATCTGTGTTCTGGCCCACAAAGTTAATTCCCCACAATAATCAGCTTCTTTAGTTTTATTTTAGTAATTTAATTTGGGCAATTTGATTGCAGCTTCGTCTCTGATTTAATTAATATGTCTTAAACATCTTTTATCTTTTATAGTAGTAGATTTTGGTTGTTTTTACAGATTTCCAGAACTGCATGCTACTTGTAGTCTTGTTCCAACACCAGTCAGATTTATTTTTTCAAATTTCTTAATTATTCAAAGATTCCAAATGCTACCTTCATTATTTTATTTAATTAAATCCAATAGCTAAAAGCAAACACGCAACTTAATGGCCATAAGTCACGGATTCTTCTTAAGACTTGAGGTAAGCAAACAAAAGTTCATTTGGTTTCTATGATTATTAAGACAAGTTGTGTCTTTTCGAGTATGCATATTGCCCAAAAAATCATTTTAAAATGTATAATGTTGTATGTGAACGTGAAAAAGTACATGTGGTTTACAGTAGTATTATTCGTCTTATTCTTCTATGTTTCGGATGAAAAAAAATTGCAATATTCGAAGATCGATCGACTCCTCAGTTAGTAGAAAGGTCTATTTAGTGCGGTTAGTGATCTTGTCAAAAGTATTTTATTTTGACACAAAATAATAGTGAAAAGCTAGAATTTTTCTCTTTCTTTTCCACTAACCCAAGAAAAAAGGATTATGATTTAATTTATTAGCTTTAATGGGCATGGAAGCACTTAAGTTAAGCAAAGAGTCAATGCACCAAAAGAATGAGTAATTATATGAGCATATGGCATTAGGATGGTCAAGAATTTAGTAATGGAGCAAACCATCACACAGTGTCTGAGGCGAATGTAGCGTTACAACATTGGATTTATATAAATTTAATATTTTATATGCGGAATATAAATTTATATATACATATTTATTAAAATAACAACAAATAGTAGATAACTCATATATAAAAATACAATATTCTATGTTAAGAACCTTAATAATTGAAACCACGGTACTTAATTCCTTAATCCACTTCTGCTTAATGTGCCACATAGTCCATTGGATATCGGAGAATCCATTGAGAAGCAATTACAGTGTCATATTTACGTGTAAATTAAACATATATACAGAGATTTATCAAACTATCTTTTGAAGTGTGAACAAATTAGATTAATCTCGGTTTCCAATTCCATAGTAGCAATGTCACGACCTAAAATCAACCATCGTGATGGCGCCTATCGTGGAAGTAAGCCAGCCTCAACTCAATAACCCAACATAGTAAAATAACTTTAAAATAATGATGGAAGCATTTAACATTAAATTAATCCCCCCCCCCCCCCTTTAGAAACATAAATAATCCCAAAGCGTAATATACTGCAATCCAAAATCGGAATGTCACTGAGTACATGAGCATCTATTCAGAATACAGTCCACTATAATGTCTAAAGAAATTTATTGAAAATACAACTGATGATAAAGGAAGAGAGTCAAGGTATGCGAACGCGATGCAACTACCTTGTTATTATCCTAACATTGGGGCCTCAATCAGCAACGGCCGCCATGAACAGAGTCGCCTGGATCTGCACACGAGGTGCAAGGAATTATGTGAGTACACCAACTCAGTATATAAGGAGTCCAAACTTTAGATTGAAAGGTAGTGACGAACTCAACCAGTACAGATAAAATTTAAACAACTGTGCAGAAACGTAGGCATGCTTTCAAATTAGTTAAACAACTCAAACAGTAAAGTAAAGAAGATCTGAACGATATAAGGAAAATAACTCTGCTACATCTGCATGCCAATGCACATGATGTATGTGTTGCACCACGCAGCCAACCTCAAGTGGTCACACTATCAAATGCTCAATCACTCGCTACTGTATATGGCCCATACGGACCAGGGAAGTCCATCCCAGAACATATCAATCACTGACTATAAGTCACCCAGTAGCGAAGAAAGCCAATCTAGACCTATGGAGAAGATCCATCTCCATGTATCAAGTACTTCGGACAAGATCCATCCCCAGGCAAGATCCATTCCTCAATAATATCAACCGCGTTTATTGGGGTTGTGCTACAGACTCCGGAGAGGATCCTACAACCAATCGCTATCATAACATCAATATAACCGTTGCGGAGTGTAGTCCGATCCTATAACTCTCACTCATAATAAGATTCTCGGCCTCACGCAGTCATCAATCTATCCAGTTTCACTCACGGGCTCACAATATTATGAAACTAACCTAGAACAATGATATAATGTATTAATAAATAACTGAGACTGAGATATTTTATAAAAATGCATGAATATGACTGGCTACAGAATATCAACAAAATCCATAAGATGACAACAAGGAACGACCTCTAAGGGTCCCAACAGTACCAGCATCATGCCTAATCATGATATCTAGCATGATTTACAGCTCAATTACTTTATCACATGATGAAACACAGATATCAACAAGATAGAATCACTATATTGTGCCAAGGAACCAACCAGGTCACAATTTTTATGGTGCACGTTGGCACGCCCGTCACTTGGTATGTGCGTCACCTTAATACCAATCAGATAACACAAATTCAGTGTTTCGAACCCTCATAACCAAGATTGAAAGCGTTACTGACCTCAAACCGAGCAAATCTCTACTCCGAAATGCCTTTTCCACTCAAATCGGCATCCAAACATCCTGAATCTAGCCACAAATAATACAATACGATCAATATAGGCTAAAAGAATTAATTCCACAAAAAAATACCAAATCATAGCCAAAAATCCTAAATTAGCTCAAGCTTGGCCCCCGGACCCATGTCTCAAAATTCGACAAAAATCACAAAACCCGAAAGCCCATTCACTCACGAGTCTAACCATACCAAATTTACTCAAATCAGAAAACAAAATCCCATTCAAAACCTCATAATTTCATCTCAAGAACACTTCCTGTTGTTCCCAATTTTCACCCAATTCACAAATTAGATGGTGGAATTAAAGACAAAACTATGGAATTTGACCAAAATTAGGTATGAAGCACTTACCCAAAACACCCACACAATAATCTCTCAAAAAATTGTCCTTTACCGAGCTCCCAATTCAATTTTGTGATATGAACTCAAAACCCTCATTTTGGAACCTTTTATTTTAACCATGTATGCCTTGTCGCGACCCCTTTTTCCTCGCGAAGTCCGAGTTTATGACATTTGGGAAAGATAACTCGTTCCCTTCCGGGAATTAGGTTTTAGATTGTAGAGTTGCCACCTAATAATTTATGTGCATTAGGACACTAATAAAGGTTTGATTTATGCAATCAGAGTTTGGGTAGGGACTTGAAATTATCCCAATGGGAAGGTGTTAGGTACCCCTGGGGACCCACTAGTGTAGTTCCCGGCCAGACTATTGTTATGACTTTAAATACAAGGAGCACATAGGCAAGTAATACTTCATATAAGAGGGGATTTTTCACATAAGGGTTACAAATAAACAAAGGCAAGAAAAGAAAATAAGAAAAGTTGATTTCTTCATTTAAAGAGACAGTTGGAAAGATTAAAAGAAAGAGATAAAATAAGAGGAGGGAGAGGTCTTAGGTTTATTAATAATATGCATCACCCCACACAATTTTCGGTAATCGCTCCTCGATGAGGGGTTACACATGACATTATCGCGTGGTCATCATATCCATATCTACCCTTCCTACCCCGTTAAGGTATTAAAGCGCGGAACGGTCTTATTTACATATCGCATGCTATTACTCGCTCCAATCTTATCAGCCCCAGAGGTACTTGGGACTACTAATCCTAAAAGGGAGAAGAAGTTGGGCTTATTTGTGGTTTCAAAGGTAAAAATACTAAGGCGACAAGAAAAACATATATAGCAAGTATGGGGAAGCATGTAAACAAATGAAAGGCTCAAACAGACCTCCTTTAGACAAAGAAAAGCAAGTAGTTAGCATGACTTACATGTACTGTTTAGGGTCTGATTAAAACTTAAAAGTTGAGGCAGCCTGATTTATTACATATTTCAGATAAGAAATCCGAATCAGGCCTGTCTGTTGGTTGTAGTTAATAAAAATCTGATTCATTTTATAAGTTTATCCTATGGCTTGCCTAAGTGTTAGGCGAAAACCTATAGGCAAGATATCTACTGATTTTAAGAGCAAGGAAGTAAACTGTTTACAGATTGATTTAGGAAAAAAATTCTAGTTTTAGCAGAAGAGCATGGGTTTTGCAATTGATAATGCATTATTACTGATAATTTTAAACTTACGAACGAAAACTTACAAACGAGTGTGGCGATTCAAATTTTATTAGAACCCCTATAGGCATGCTTTCTATATATTTGTCAACTTAAACATTGTTATAGACATAGAGAAATGCAGAAATCCTACAACATGATATCGAGGTGTTATATTTTATTACAAACGTGATATCTGCTTACATTTTGGTTATTAAGACCTATAAACATGTTGTCCTAATGAAAGGTGGGTATGCAAGAATTAGAAAGGACCTATAGGCATATTTTCTACATGCATATGCAGAAGTCAGATAGTTATAGACACGATATCTAAATGAAAGTGCAGGATTCCTATAGTCATGGTATATAAATGAGAATGTAGAAGTTCTTATAGGCATGATAGCTATATGAGAATGCAGAAATCCTATAGACATGGCAGCTATATGAGAATGCAGAAATCTTATAGACATGATAGATGTATGAGAATGCATAAATTCTTATTCCTATAGGTAGGTTGTCTATATGTGAAAAATACTGAAATTAGAGATTCTTAGAGGCAGGTTATCTACCCTTTTTACATGTATGGTTACCCATCCCTTTTCACTAGCCATCCCCAAAAGTTTTTTAACAAAGTTAATGTAGTCCAAGGAAAATAAAGTAAAGAAAATACATCAAAAATTGAAAATTACAACCAAGGAGAGCATGATTCATATTTCCTGTCTGAAGTATGAAGTTAACCAACTCTAAAGATCATATTTCAAAGTCTTTCTTCCATTTGGGTGTGTCAGAGCTGCCTAAGAGTTTCATAGGAACTCGGGGAAGTGCTTACACCCAAAAATATTACCATATTAAGCCATAGTGTAGTGTGGAAGGGTCATCCCTCAGGTGTCCAAGATCAGAAGGAACTCAAGGTCCCAAGGCAAGGCTCACAAGACGGGGACAGAACTTAGAAACTAAGAGAGAGTGAAAGTGCAGAATTATGAAAAGGGGAAAGGGTAAGGGAAGCAGTTCACATTAATACACATAGGGATATAGGGAATGGACAATTGGGAGAGGAAACAAGTAAACTAGTGGTCATAACCAATAATGGGAGATGATGGCACACCTATAAGTTTGTTTAGAACACATTGTTAGAGGTTAGGATCCTTTAAGGGATCATGTTCAATCCATTGATAATAACTTACATATTTCCACATTTTGAACTGTAACTCAAACACAAAAGGGGTACGGAACATGGGTCCATAGAAGATACAAGCAGAAAGAAGTCAACATGCTAGTTTAAATATTTAACTCTGCAGAAGTAGTAAAGTAGACATGGATACAAAAAGTTGTAAGTAAACACATTGAGGTGATGCTGAAACTTAAAATTAGGACATACCAGTTTCAAAGAAACAAGTAGAGAAAATGCAGTAGTCTTGAAAAACCACATTGCAGACAAGAAGAGAGAGTTTTATTATATGTAAGTAAGAGTTCAGAAGAGATTATGAATTATGAAGTGTGTGTTTGAGAAGATAAGTCGTGCCTCTTATAGCGTAGAAATCAGGCAGAAATAAGGTAATAAAATGGCTAAAGAATTGATTGCCAATCAATTACACAAGGCTTATCTTAATTATGGGATTCAAATTCAACAGGTAAAACAATTTAAGGAAAAACATTAACCAAACACTTCATGCAAAGTAGGCAACTAGGGGTGGATACATAAAAGTTTCATTCAAGTACAGAATTTTGAAATACACAATTTGTACAAATAAGGTAAGGCAATCAATTTACATCCAGTAAATGACAAGGCTTGAGATTTTATATGAATGAACCGAGTCATAAGATGGGAAAGGTTTTTAACTTAAGGAAAATCAGCAAATAATGGAAAGGGAATCAATTAGACTTATTTAGAAGGGATTGTGAATTATCCCAAGTTTGAAAACCCTTTTAGAGGAAGGTTCATCATACATAAAGAGCACATAAACACGTCGAGTTAATAGAAGATGTTTGGAAAAATCGACAGAAAAAATCCAGTAAGTGAAAGAGTTTAGATGAGTTTAGCAAAAGGTCTGACCCATATGAAAACAAGGAAGTTCAACTCAGTTTAGAGACTCGAAGAGATAGGGATTCTAAAGAAATAAAACCCTAGTTCAATCAAATTACGTGATCAAACTTGGCAGACCCCCAAATTTTGGGGTTTCCACCTTGAATCAAATACAGAGATGAGAAGGCAAGTGGTCGAAACCGGCTCAGAGGTTTCAGAGAATAACTGAAACCTCTTGCATGCTTCTATCGGCAGCAAAACTCATGAGAAACATGATATCAAAATAACATGCAGAACACACTAGGAGCATTCAAAGAAAATAAAGGAAAAATACTGATAGGAATAGTATGGAAAATATGTAGAAGAACATACAATAATGGAGTATATTAAACACAGTAATGGAGTATATTAAGATACCATAACATAATTGAAAATCATATGAGAACATAGTATGGAAAATATGTAGAAGAACATACAATAATGGAGTATATTAAACACAGTAAAAAGAACAAACAAGAACAGAGTATAAAAAATCAGTAGAAGAACATACAAGAACGCAACACAATAAAAGAACATACAAGAAAGTGGTAGATAAAAAACATAGAGCACGGTAGAGGAAAATATACAAAAGAAAAGGCAAAGAAAGTCTGAGAAACACTTAAACATTTTTTAAGAAAACCCTAGATCAGAAAAGAAAGATTTTAAAAAGTAATTTTCCAAAGAAAAGTTAGGGAAAGCATAGATACACAACATATCTAAAGAAATTGGAGAAAACTTTGAAGGGTTAGGGTTTAAGAAGAACCCTAGAAATGAGAAAAGCTTTGAAAGGCTAGCGATCTGAGTTGGAGAGGTCAAAAACAAGCTCAGACAACCTTGGTACGCCGTAGCAAGGCCGGAGATGACCTGGAGCCTCGAATCGATAGAGGTCTGGGTTTGACCCTTCATAGCCAGTCCTCGATTTTTCAGGTATCAGTGGTGTGGGAGCAAGAGGAGGTGGGTAGAGGGCTCTCACAGCCTTGGAAACAATAGATTACTGTGGATTTCAGGGTGGAAGTGGTGGTAAGAGGTGGTTAGGGTTTGGGAATTTTCGAGAGAGTTTGAGAGAGGTTGAGAGTTCAGAGGCGACGGTTGGTGAGAAATGAAGTAGGGTAAAGGTATCGTTTGGGTTAAAAAAGGAAAGGGGAAACGAGAGTCGTTGATCTAAACGATCAACGATCGGGCTTAAAGGGGTTAGGTGGGAGACCGGGCGAGTTGGATTTAATTGGATCAGGGGCGAATAAGTTTACGCATTGGGCCTAAAAATTTGGGATTGAAATTGGAATTAATTGGGGGGCTAAAATTGAGATAAGTAGGGATAGAATTTATTTAGCCACTTTTTCCATTTTTTATTTTATAAAAAATAGTAAAATATGTTTTTGAAATAAATTAAAAGTACTAAATTAACTAATAATATAAAAATGTTAAATTAAAAATTCTATAATTAATTTTATAATTATAAACACTAATAAATCTAAAAATAGGTTAAAATTGCAATTATATGCAATTTAACTTTAAATTGCTAAATAAATGTGTCAAAAATATGCAAAAATTACCTTAGCTATATTTTGATATAAATATGAGAGTAGAATAAATGAATTACCAAAAATAATAATTTGGGAATAATTATTGGGTTTTTAGTGATAAAATAAGGCGATAAATTGATTTAAAATCTCATAAAAATTGGAAATATTAATAAAATACTTGGACATGCTTATATATGCATACATAGACTATTTTGCAAGTTTTTTTTGCATATGAAAAGTATATAGCAAAAAAGTAGATATCAACATCTTCCCCTCTCTACCCGGAAGGATGAAAGAGTTAAAGGGTAAAGATATAATGATCAATTTTAATCGAACGAAATGGTTTGAAAAAGGTTGACCGTGCTCTGGTTCGTAAGCTACCTACATATCGCTGGTTTTACAGGAGTAAGGCCATATGTAGTTCAGGGTCCGTCGACAGAGTATGCTGATGGAGGTTTTTTTTCAAGAACGGATCCAATGTTCAGGTTGGGCTGGATGGTTAGGGTCTAATAGGGCTGTAGGAACTGGAGCGGGATCGCTCCTACTGAGACTGTCGTTCCTTGCTAGTTTACCTGCAAATGAGCAATACAAGCATATACTGTACATAAAATTAAACATGATGCAAGTTCCCGTTGGACCATGAATGTTGTCTTTGGACGATTAGGATGACGTCCTTAGACCATGATGTCCTGGGCTATGAAGCGTACAATAATGGATTCGCAGGCCATGAAATGATGCTCACAGGCTATGAGAATGATATCTCCTAACTATGATGTCTTTGCATAATGGCATGAAAAAGATAAAAGGGGTCCTCAAGCCATGACATGACATTCACGGGCTATGAAAAATGTGCCTCGAACAATGACGCCTTTGGACAAATTGGCGATCTTTCAACCCATGATGCGTAAAAAGTGGCGATCTTTCAGCCATGCAAGTGTAAATAAAGTGGCGATCTATTAGCCAAACAAGTGTAAATAAAGTGGTGGTCTTTCATCCATGCAGGAAGTAAGTGAAGTGGTGATCTTTTGGCGGTCTTTCAGCCATGCAGGATGTAAGTGAAGTGGCAGTCTTTCAGCCATGCAGGATGTATGCGCTTTCTTATTTTGAAAATGCTTTTGTACGAGTATTTACTATTTACAAGAAAGAGTATAAATGGGAGGAGACTTTGAAGGATCCCGTAGCTAAAGGCGGGTTTGTTAGTCCTTGTATTTACAGATTACCAATTACAGTTATAGCTCTCGCTAGTGGGAAGGTAGAACTAGCATACAGTTACAGTTTTTCCTCGAGTATGGACCTACAGTTATATTTGACTCTTTTTACTAAGAGGTCCACACAGTGGTACAAATTACATGAACCTTTTATGGAAACCTCCCAAATATAAAGATTGACTATGACACAGTATCTACCGAGTTTATTACTGAATTGTTAAATTATTTTGTTATAGGAAACACATGATGAGACTTATTATCATTATCGTTTTAAAAATGGCATTTTATTTTGTGATTATTATGCAAGCATGTTTTCTGACTTGTCCCCAATTAGGTTGTGATTAAGTTTTATTACTCACTAAACTAGCAACTCATTCCCCGCTAATTTTTTTTACAGAGACAGCAGTTGACGCAGGCGAGAATTTCGTTAATTAGAGCACACATGCTGATAAATTCTCGGTGAGCCTCGCATTTGTTCGCGTGGGCTGAAATTTAATTACTATTATGCTCTTTTCATTGAACTCTTAGAGTCGCTCCATAGTCATTCTTTTAGTGTCATGGGTATTATTTTGCAATTATTCTTATGTTGAGTATCGTTCTTTTGCATTAAAGTTGGAGATAATTAGTATTTCTGGTTGTTAGTTGGTGATGTAGTCATGTTGGAGACTTGTGTTGGTTAATTGACATGTTGTCAATTGTTTGGTATGATATTAGGATGTTTGGTTGTTGATTTGAGGCAGGAAATTTTTTGGGATAATCCAAAAGTAGAGGAAAATCTGCCCAATTTTCTGTAAAATTACCGATGAGGCTTACTTGGGAACACTTTCTCCTAAGCGTCGGTCTCAATCCTTAATTGGGTCGTGACACTTCTCAACTAACACTTTATATGATATTATAAATTAAACAAGATAATTGTGTCACATCATTCGAATTAAAAGCAATTACGACTCACAATCATGCTAGACTCTGGTGCATAGATAATCGTCACCATGCCTATACACCGTACTCCACATTTAGAACATAGAAATTAACATCCTTATCCTACTCCCCCAAGTCAGAGTTAGATCAAACACTTACCTTGATCCAAAAATAGCAATCAAATCTCTAACACCGTTTTTCCTCTATAATTCAACTGCAAAACAATGATATCTAGGCATAATTTAGTTCATTATTATCAATAAGGGCTCAAAACATAATCATATAGCATAGAAATGAATTTTCTAACATTCTTCCAAAAATACCCAAATCCGACCACGGGCCCACATGGTCCAAACTCGAGGCTCGGACCAAAACCGAATAACTCATAACCCCACGAGTTCATATATGCAATTAATTTTAAGATTCGACCCCAAATTGAGGTTGAATTGCCCAAAATCTCTAAATCCCTAACTATACCCAAAAACCCATATTTTCTACTTTGATTTCATGATTTAGGGCTAGGAAATTAGTAACTAGACGAAGAAATTAGAAGGGAAGGAAGTCAAGAACACTTACTCAAGAAGCTATGTAGGAAGAGGTGCTTGGAATTCGTCTATGGAGGGTGAGGAGGAGAGCTCGTGTGAAATAATGGTCAAAAACCCGAGCTATTATTCTGTTTTAAACTTAAATTTACTAGGCAGAAAAACGGTCATCGCGTTCACGGCACAGCGCGGCGTTCGCGAGGAATGGACAGGTCTGGGCATCGCGTTCACGATTGGGCAATGCAAACGCGTAAGAGGAAAAACTTGGGGCTTCATAATTGGCCTATGCGATCGCGTGGGCCTTACGCGAGCGCATAGAGGAAATGGTTGGGGTCTGGGGTACGCGCACGCGTAGAGTACACTGCGAACGCGAAGAAGGAGGAAATGGGAAAGCTATGTGAATGCGAGGATGGGCTGCGTTCGCGAAGAACAAAATTGGTCTGCAACAACATGAGAAAATTTGATGCCTTTCTAAGCCCAAAAACACTCCGAACCACCCCCGAAATCACTCCAGAGCCTTCGGGGCTCCCAACTAAATACACGCACAGACTCAATAACATCGTATAAACTTAGTCGAGTGATCAAATCGCCAAAATAACATCAAAATCATTGAATTAAGCCTCAAAATATCATTTTTCATTTCAAAGTTCATAAACCTCTAACTTTAATGATTAGGTCCGAAACACGTCAAACGACATCCGATTTCGATCAAATTTTACAGAAAACGGTTAACGCATATTTAAGACCTGAACCGCGTGACGAAACCAAAACACGAGCCTGATACCTATATTTTCTAACTCATTTTCGTTTCAAATTTTCATATCATTTTCAGAAAAACAATTTCTTTCAAAAAATTTATACTCGGGCGCGGGGCCTCGGATTTCGATTTCTTGAATACGTCAGAGTCCCATATTTTCTACGGACCTCCCGGCACCATCACATCACGGGTCCGGGTACGGGCCCGTTTACTGAAAATATTGACCAAAGTCAACTATATCAATATTAATATCAAAATTCTTCAAATTTTTCACAGAATTCGCATATTTTAACATAAAAAAAATTTCAGCTTCGCGCCCGGACTACGCATGCAAATCGAGGCAACTAAAAGCGAGGTATTCAAGGCCTCGGAAGCACAGAAAGGGAGAATTACGGTGATGACCCTTTGGGTCGTCACAAGAGTCTTACTTTTGCTTATACTTTTCTATCTATTTCAATTCAGAGAGTAGACTAGTATTTTTTGTATATTCTACTAGAATGCTCATACGCTTGTGACACCAGATCTTGTCACACACTAGTAGACTTGTGATTTTGATTTTATTCTATGATTATGATTGCCCTCAGTTACTCTCGTGTTATTTATTTTAAATCTATTATTTCTTAAATCTTTTAATTTAAGGAAAGTTCATATTCTTGGAAAAGTCTTTTAAAAAGCTTAATCACGTGAGTAGTTCATAATTGACTTGTCTAGCAGCAGCGTTAGGCGTCATTACGACCTATTATAGAATATGATCATGACGCACCTCCTTCAGGATATTTCGTTGCTATATTATTATGTCAAACTAATACAATTTTTTTATTTTATATAAGGCAGGTAAGATCAGCGTATACCCATCTTCTCCAAATTTTACTCGTTGAATAAAATTCAGCAGTGAGTAGTTATTGTTGTTATATTATTATGTCAAATTTAAAATTCTAATCCACATGGGTTACTATGACATGATTGTTGAAAACTTGTATGTTGGGATTATCAACACCTTGTACCATTTACAGTAAGCTTTCATGGTTTAAAACGTATCATGGTGGCAATGATTATGCTATGTGCGGTGCAGGTATTTGCACGAAAACGTGCTGGTATATATAACGGCGGGGTCAATGGAGAAATTGGCAATCACAAGTATAAGTTTTCTACGAAAAGAAGTTTGAATTGATTTTGGTAATACAAGTGGATATGATCGAAATTTTCTACGTTAGGCACTATTATCTTTTTCTCTTTCCTTTCCCTAAAATTAATTGACACGTGTGCAACAATTGGCGTGGTTTACAAACTTACTATTTAAGGAGTTTTCATCTTAGGCCATCTCCAATCTTGCCCCCATTTTTTGTTCCCTCTGAAAATCTCCATTTCGGAAATAATTTGCTCTAACTATTCTCCCATTTTTCCCCCAAATTTTTTTATAATCTTCTCTCTCTTCTATATTTTATTATTATCTTTGATTTCAATTTTATTTTTAAGTTTCATTAAACAAATTCTATCTTCTTTTTATTAATTTGTAATTTCCATAATTAAGATAATTTCATAAAATTTTAAATAATTTCATTTGTAAGAAAATTATAGATTAATTAATAATTCAAATAAAAGAAGTCAAGAATATTACCAGTCACAACCACAACAATCCTCAGTCTCATTCATTCAATTTATAATGATTTTGATGTATCTGGAAACGAAATGGGTCCCTACTAAGTTATTATGCTATTTACATAGTTTTTATTTTTATGTATTTTATTTAATGTATTTTCAATTGTCATGTATTTCCAATTTTAACGTATTTTTATTTAATGTATTTTCAATTGTCATGTATTTCCAATTTCAACGTATTTTTAATTTTAACAAAATATAATATTTTATATTCGCACCTTTCAATATTAACAGCATCTAATATTTTATATTTGCATCATCAATTTTTTGAGATAATTATATATTTTTTGTATAATTAGTTTATAATAAAATTAACTTATAATTTTACATAAAAATAATAAATGCATGAAAATTAGTTTATTAAAATTATAAACCAAAGTTAATATATAATATAAATAATATAAAAATATTACATAAATATAATTAGATATATAAAAAGAGTTAAACTAAAAGAATAAATCATTAAAATAATAATAAAATATGGGTGAATAGTAATGAGGGAGATGAATAGTGTACCCTCATACATTTTGGGAACAAATATGGGAGAGAGTTAGAGTATTTTTCTCCCATTTTATTTCCATTATGGGAAATGAGGGCTTAAGATTGGAGTAATTGTGTTACCCACAATTGGTCGCTTTGAACTAGATACTTATTGTGTTACCCAACTTTGCCTTTTTCATATAGATAGCTAGTGGTAGTTTGATCTGTCATGACTAGTTGGTGCATAATCACGATTAAGCTCGCCTAGTCTTAGTCCTTAGGGACATTAAACTACACATAGAAGGTCTTTTTTTTTTCTTTTTGTTATTAGTATAACATATTATATATAGAAATAAGGGTTTTTCTTTTCCTTTTATTTATCCATCAAGTATCATAAACACATTGGTCCTGCTAATTTGGACTCGGATTACATAAGAATCCATGAAAGAAGGAAGCGCACTTCCAACCAAGATTTTACCTATTCCAAAGACTCGAATCTTAAAATTTTAGTTAAGAATTAAGCTGGTGTTATGAAATAATATAAGAACAAGAACAATAATACAAGAACAAGAACAATAGAGAGAAAAGTAGAGAGAGGAGTATTCTTATTGATACTTTGGGATGGTTTACAATGGAATAGAACCCCTTTAATTATAGGGAGGTGGTGACTTAGCCACCAAGAAGTAAACCCTAGAATCTCTCTAAACATGGACATTCACCTAAAATAGAATATTTTATAACACTCCCCCTTGAATGTCTATTCAATAATGTGCCTCGTTAAAACCTTAACTAAAACAAAACCCAATGGGAAAAAATTAAAGAAAAGGAAAAAGAGTACACATGTTTGAATATGCGCCTATTGGTTGCCTCGTTAAAAACCTTGCAAGGAAAACCCATTGGGACAAAACCTTGTAAGGAAAAAAGAGTGCAACGCGCATTAACTCCCCTTGAAAAGAGCATCAATTCATATCCTTGAGCCTTCGCATTCCGATCTTGTGAACCAGCTTCTTGAAGGTTGACGTTGGTAGAAATTTTGTGAACAAATCAGTCATATTATCGCTTAAACGAATTTGTTGCACATTGATATCACCATTCTTTTGAAGATCATGTGTGAAAAATAACTTTGGTGAAATATGCTTTGTTCTATCTCCTTTTATGAATCCTCCCTTCAATTGAGCTATACATGCTGCATTGTCTTCATACAAAGTCGTGGGTAGTTTGTTACACTTCAAACCATATTTGTCTTGAATATGATGTATTATAGACCTCAACCACACACGCTCCCGACTTGCTTCATGAATAGCGATTATCTCGGCATGATTAGATGAAGTAGACTCAATTGATTGCTTAGTCGATCGCCAAGATATGACGGTGCCTCCACAGGTAAACACATAACCCGATTGAGATTGAGCCTTGTGCGGGTCGGATAAATATCCAGCATCAGCATAACCAACAAGATCAGGACTGCAATTATTGCTATAAAATAAGCCCATATCGGTAGTCCCTTTTAGGTACCGCAATATAAGTTTGATCCCATTCCAATGTCTCCTTGCGGGAGCCGAGCTATACCTTACTAAGACATTAACTGAAAAGGTTATGTCAGGCCTTGTAGTATTTGCAAGATACATTAGTGCGCCAATTGCACTAAGATATGGTACTTCAGGACCAAGTAGCTCTTCATTCCTTTCTTGCGGTCGGAATGGATCTTTATTCACATCAAGTGATCGAACAACCATCGGAGTACTTAAAGGATATGCTCCATCCATGTAAAACCGTTTCAGTACCTTTTCTATATAGGTAGATTGATGAACAAAAGTTCCGTTTGCCAAATATTCAATTTGCAAACCAAGACATAATTTTGTCTTTCCGAGATCTTTCATCTAGAATTCATTCTTTAGATAATCAATTGCCTTTTGGAGTTCTATGGGGGTTCCAATAAGGTTTATGTCATCGACATATACGGCAAGTACAACAAATTCCGATGTTGTTTTCTTTATAAAAACACACGGGAAAATGGCATCATTTATATAGCCTTCTTTTAATAAATACTCACTAAGACGATTATACCACATTCGTCCTGATTGCTTTAGACCATACAAGGATCTTTGCAATTTGATTGAAAACATTTCCCGGGACTTTGAATTATGAGCGTTTGGCATTTTGAGTCCATCGGGAATTTTCATGTATATCTCATTATCCAGTGAGCCATAAAGATAGGCAGTAACCACATCCATTAAATGCATGTCAAGCTTTTCAAGGACAGCAAAACTAATGAGATAACGAAAAGTTATGGCATCCATTACAGGCGAATATGTCTCTTCATAATCGACACCAGGCCTTTGAGAAAATCCTTGTGCAACAAGGCGTGCCTTGTATCTTTGTACATCGTTTTTCTCATTTCTCTTGCGTACAAAGACCCATTTATAGCCAACAGGCTTAACACCATTAGGTGTTTCAACAATAGGGCCAAAAACTTCACGTTTTGCCAGTGAATTCAATTCTGATTGGATTGCTTCTTGCCATTTTGGCCAATCATGTCTTTTTCGACATTCTCCAACAGATTGAGGTTCAATATCCTCACTTTCTTGCATAATGCTAGGTGCGACATTAAAAGCAAAGACATAATCCACCACTATATCCACTCGATTAAAATTTGCCTCAATATCGATTGGATTTATTGATAGTTCCTTATTTTCTTGAGTCTCGGGCTCAATGGATTCTTCATTAATCTCAGAATTTATTAAATCTTGATAGTCGACTAACTTAGTAAACAGTCATCAGGTTAGTCGACTAACTAAATCAGATAGTCGACTAACTTAGCTTGCGGAAAAGTCCAGTTTTAATGCGAAATATTAGATAATCGACTAACTGTTAGGTTAATCGATTAACTCTACTGGAAAATAAAAATATCTTTGAAATTTAAGCATATTGAAACATTCTAAAGAACTAATACTAACATTATATCATAAACTAACTAATACGAGCTGATACAAATGACTATTAGTTTATTCACTAACTAATACAAATAAGTAAAATAAAATCAAGCAATTCCATCTTCCTTCATCACAGATCCATCACCGATTAAGTGGTCTATTTCCCCTCGGGTTGCTCAAAGAAGTATGGCACATCCAGGTGGGTGATGTCAAAATTGTCATGAGAGATAAAATTTGTTTCAGGGCCTTTATTCTTTAGAGATGCTTGATAAAGATCAACCAAATGTCTTGGTACACGGCAAGCTTTTGACCAGTGCCCTTTTCCACCGCAACGATAACATATAGTTTCTAAACTATTTGCCTTTGGATCCTCATAATCCCGTTTCTGCTTTTGGTGGTTATATCTCTTTGGGGGGTGACGGACATCAGGGAAATTTCTTCCTTGTCTACGTCCACGGCCATGACCCCGATTACGACCACGACCATGATTAAAGCCATAGCCTTTTCCATGCTTGGCATAATGAGAATACACCTTATCTGCTTCAGGCAATGGTGTAGACCCAGTGGGTCGATTTTCGTGATTTCTCATGAGCAGGTCATTGTTTCGCTCAGCCACAAGGAGAAGAGAAATCAGTTCAGAGTACTTTTTGAAACCTTTCTCTCTGTGCTGTTGTTGCAGTACCATATTGGAGGAATGAAACGTTGTAAACGTTTTTTCAAGCATATCATAATCAGAGATATTATCTCCACAGAGTTTCAATTTAGAAGTAATTCTGAACATTGCAGAATTATATTCAGAAACATACTTAAAGTCTTGGAGCCTCAGATGAGCCCAATCATATCGTGCTTGTGGCAGAGTGACCAACTTCAGGTTGTCATATCTCTCCTTTAAGCCTTTCCACAAGATGAGTGGATCTTTGACTGTGAGATACTCAATTTTCAAACCTTCATCAAGGTGATAGCGCAAGAAAATCAAGGCCTTAGCACAGTCTTGGGTGGATGCTTTATCTCTGTCTTTAATGGCGTCTCCAAGACCCATAGCATCTAAGTGGATTTCAGCATCCAACACCCATGTCATATAGTTCTTGCCCGAAATTTCAAGGGCAACGAACTTTCTTTTCATAATATCAGACATAATTAAAACAAAATTCGGAAAAAGGGAAATAACTTAATTTTCTCAAGAGGATTCTTGAGACGGTAGAGTCTCGTGCTGATAACGTGTTATGAAATAATATAAGAACAAGAACAATAATACAAGAACAAGAACAATAGAGAGAAAAGTAGAGAGAGGAGTATTCTTATTGATACTTTGGGATGGTTTACAATGGAATAGAACCCCTTTATTTATAGGGAGGTGGTGACTTAGCCACCAAGAAGTAAACCCTAGAATCTCTCTAAATATGGACATTCACCTAAAATAAAATATTTTATAACAGCTGGATCTTATCCATCTCACTACACTATTTAGTAATAGTTTTATAGAAAGTTATTTACCTTATCTTTTATATTACAAATTTTACTTATTATAAATTGTTACCTATAGTTACTTTTCAAGTAACACGATAAATGATAATACTAAAAACTTATCCTAGCCGTGTATAAAAGTTAAACTCGATTAGGATCTTAATTAATAGGAACAACACTTGATCCCACAAGCTTATACTAAAGGTGGAAACTTTTTGTAGTTTGAATTCTAGGAGTCAAACTTAGAATCTGCGGTTGGCCTCTTTTCCAGAAATATCACCATGTGCTGAAAACTAAATAGTGCTATTTAATCTGGAATTTAAAAAAGAATCTTTTACTTAGCCAGATAAGGTTCAACTAAATGTATCACCTGATTAATTATGTAAAAAGATCCTGCCCAACAGCATAAACACGCTGAACTGAAATATATGATCATAAAAAGGAAAAAATATCTACAATAAAAAAGAAAAAGCAAACCCAGCCAATGACGTAATTACCAAATGTCAAGCTGAGAGTATATTAGAATTCAAGCTTATAGCTACAGACCACATCATTATTTTTTACCTTTTTAAAAATACGTGGTCCATCAGCACTTTGCTTCCCGTTGTTAAAGAGGGAGACGAGGAAAAAAGCAGCTGGTAAAGTTTGAACACCGACTTTGTGGTATTTAATTTTAAATACAAAAAGAGTTTAATTTGATTATGAGTATGCACTATAATTAGTATAATTTATTTATACCAGATCACTTCTAAGGTTAGGATCATATGTTAAATACATTCACAATGTAGAGAATTTTTACGCTATTAATTAAATTTTTTTTTTCAGTTAAAGCTTGGTATTTATATATAGCAAAAATAAGGATGTACAAGTGTTCCTACGCGTAGCCGATTGGACAATCAGCTACTGGTGCTATTTTCATTTCAGTTTCTGCGAAACTACCAAAAGAAGCGCAGACTCATATGTTTGAGTTCAGCAGGTAACAACACAATAGTTAGTTACGGAAAGTAGTTGAGTTGTCGTAGACCATTCTGCCAGCTTTTGCTATGTCTCCCACGAATGTGAAGGAGTAATGCAATCTCTCTAGTTGTTCTATCTTCATTATAAGTCAAGTTCTGAAATCGAGCTTTGTTCCTAGCCTGCCATATTAATGCTACAGCATGCACAAATACAGCAGCAGTGATGGCATTCCTCCATGCACGACTGCGAGCCTTACTGCAGATCCATTCTAGTTCTCTGTCCCAGTCAAGTACTGATCTTGAATATCCCAACCAGCAGCCAATTCTGGACCATAGACTATTGGTAACAGCACATTCAAAGTAGAGATGCTGGAAAGTTTCCACCTGTTGTTTGCAGAATACACACATTGAAGAGAGTTGAATACCAAAGTTTGCTAATCTGTCCACAGTAGGTAACCTTCTTTGAGCAGCCAGCCAAGCTGTGAAACTGTGTCGAGGCAGTACATTTTGAACCAGAAGCAGATTTCTCCAGTACACTCTATCGAATCTAGGGAGCATGTTGATATATAGTTTCTGGATGTGGAGTTTGTCAAGGCAACACACATTCTTGAATCTGTCATTCAAAGTACCCTGTAGCTGCTGGTTTTCCATAAGATCCTCTCTGCATTGAATGATCTTCCTGATGACCCATGCTGCTTGCTTGGGCACATTGACTGAGCCAATATCAGCTCTTTTGATGTAGTAGCAGTGAACCCAGCGTACCCATAAGCAATTCTTCTTCCTTGCAAGGTCCCAAAGTAGCTTTGTGATTGCTGCTTTGTTCCAGATGGTTATATTCAATATATTGAGACCTCCAGCAGTTAGGGGTCTGCAGACTCTATCCCAAGCCACTAGGGCTCTCTTTGATACACTTGCAGCTCCTGTCCAGAGGAAAGTCCTACAGATGGTGTCAATGGCCTTTAAGACTTTCTTAGGCAACAAGAAGATTTGGGACCAATAGGCTTGTATGCCAAAGATGACAGCCTTGATTAACTGACATCTTCATGCATAGGAAAGCAGTTTTGCAGACCAGCAAGTGATCCTAGCTGTGATTTTCTCAATGAGGGGCAGGTACTGATGTATAGAGAGTTTCTTTGAATATAGTGGAATGCCTAAGTATCTAAAAGGAAGCTTGCCTTCACTGAAGCCCAAGAGTTCTCTCAATTCTGTCTTAACCTCTTGTGGTACCCCTGCAAGGTAGATAGCACTCTTGCTTGTATTTGCTTCCAGTCCAGAAGCCTTAGAAAATTGAAAGAATGTCTGGTGTAATATCTGAATGGAGATGGTGTCTGCACGACAGAACATAAGTAGATCATCTGCAAAGCAAATATGTGTACAGTTGAGCTGCCTGCACTTTGGATGAAAGTTGAAGTTTCCATTCTTTTCCAGTTGCCCCATGCTTCTGGTCAGATACTCCATAGCTAGCACAAACAGATAAGGAGACATTGGATCCCCTTGTCTTATCCCTCTCCTGGCATTGAATGGTTTGGTGAGTCCTCTATTCATTACTAAGGAAAAGGATAGAGTAGTGGTACAGGCCATAATCCAGTCAATGAATTTGGCTGGGAATCCATAAGCTACCAGAATCTGCTGCAAGAAAGGCCATTCCAGTGTGTCATAGGCTTTTCTCAAATCAACTTTCAGCACACAACGAGGGGAGACACCCTTCCTAGAGTAGCCTTTGAAAATCTCATGGCTGAGGAGGATATTGTCAGCAACACTCCTTCCTTCAATGAATCCAGACTGTGCAAAGCCAACTAATTCAGTGATAACACCTTGCAGTCTTTTGGTAATGATCTTTGATATAATCTTGTACAGGGTAGTGCAGCAAGCAATGGGTCTGTAGTCATTTACTGTGGCAGGAGAGCTGACCTTAGGTACCAATGCAATGGCTGTAGTATTGATCATATGAGGCATTGTGCAAGAGGTGAAGAATTCCTTTGTAGCAGCTAAGATATCCTTCTTGCTTAGTTCCCAGTTTTTTGTAAAAAACTCCACAGGATAGCCATCTACTCCAGGAGCTTTATTCTTTGGCATATCAAAAAGTGCTTCAGACACCTCCTCCATAGTGATCTCCCTAATTAGCATCCTCTGTTGATCTAGGGACAGGCACTTGCCTGTTTTGATGGTAGTAATATCCACACAAGGCAGTTCCTGAGCACATACTCCCATCAGACCTTTGAAAACTGTAAGGAACTCCTGCTCCACATCTGTTGGTTCAGTGAGCTTTACTCCTGTGGCAGTGTAGATTGAGTTGATAGTATTTTGGCTTTGTCTGATCTTCCATTGGGCATGGAAGTATCTAGTATTTGCATCACCACAGTCAATCAAGGTAGCCTTTGATTTGTGTCTCATCACTTGCTCTTCCACACTGCTCCATTTCTCTAATTCTGCCAATGCTGACCTTTCCTCAAGAAGTAGTTCCTGTAAAAGTGGGGTATTCTGCATTTGAGTCTGGATAATGTCAAGAGATTCTCTGGCTTGGATAAGTTTCTAACTGTAGGATGCCATATGATTGTTAACCTCTTTTAACTGCTGCTTCAAAAGCTTCAATTTAGACCAAACCTGCTGCATAACATTTCCCCTGCACTCCTGTCTCCATACATGCTTGACTATGTCTTGAAACTGTGGAAGGTCCATGATACCAATGATACCAGGGTTTAATTAAATTTTATGGAAACAGTAGGTAAAGATTTGTCAGGATACCAAAACGAAAGCCTTAGAGTAACGGTAAAATTATCTCTGCCTTACATATGGTTTCGAGTTCGAGCTGTAGAAGCAGTCCTAATATTTGTGTTCAGGGGAGGACCCATGTGTACGGATGAGGGGTCACCGGACTCCATAAACTTCGGCGAAAATCCTCTCTCTCTCTCTCTCTCTCTCTCTCTCTCTCTCTCTCTCTCTCTCTCTCTCTCTCTCTCTCTCTCTCTCTCTCTCTCTCTTTCTCTCTCTTTCTGTCTATATATATATATATTGAAAATGATTAGTTTAAAGTAGTTGGCACCCTCAACACTAAGCTAGCATTTGGTCATAGATCCCAATTTTATTTTGAAAAATCTAATATGGGTGAAGTTTGGGTTGAAGATGAAAATGTGTTTGGATATACGTTTTCAAAACATATTTTCCAACTATATTTTGGAAAAGCATGTATATAATTCCCAAGTTTTGGGATTTTGGCCATAAATCAGCTCAATAGCTAATTTTGGGATTTGAGATTTGACCGAAATATGGGCGAAATTTATGGCCAAACATGAGCTTTGAAAATAAATCCAAATTTATTTTGGCAAAACTCATGGCCAAATGGGACCTAAAAGTCTTTATGGGGACACTGGTTGAGCAAAATAATATGTCCCCGTCGCGTAAAAATTCCGGCTCCGCCTCTACTTGTGTTAGGGTAATTTGTCTTTATTACACTCCTTATAAGTGTGGCATTTCTCTAAACTATGCGTGAACGTATAATATTTTGTGCACCAAACTATCCTTGTCTCATACTAGTTATGTTATTGTAGGTCAACAACTTAATGGTGTTAAAAGTTTGTATACCATTAATCTCTAGAACTCTTAATACATACAAAAGCTACAAGTTCCTATAATAAGGATTTATCTATAACATGATAGAAATAAAAATTTACATATGCTTTCACATGTTAACCTATATATAACGATAGAAAATATATACACTATAACTAAACGTTCTTGTATAATGCTCAAGGCTCTCACCTATATAGCTAATTTATATAAAGAAAGATAGTGATAGAAATCAATGAAGAATGTAATTGGTCCCCGTTACCCCTCCACCGCACTCAAAAAAGTGTCGAACACTCCTTCTACATACTCCTATATAAAGCACCCCACCTTCAGTCCAACCAATATTCCTTCTTTCAAAGCTTTACCTTCAGAGTTTTCAGAAGTCTTTATCCACAGGATATATAATCTCTGTGTCAGATTCTTGGTTTTGAGTTAGAAAAATACTATCCTACAAATAGAAGTAGACTATATATTATCAGAATGGGTAATGCAGATTATGAGTACCCATCAATAATGAATGGAGACAGCACAGGCGTAGGCATACATAGAGCGGAAATCCCACCATCACAGCCTTTTTTCAAGTCACTAAAGAATACAGTGAAGAAACTTTATTTCCAGATGATCCCCTTAGGCAATTCAAGAACCAAACACCCCTTAGAAAATTCATACTTGGTGTGCAGTATTTCTTTCCAATTTTTGAATGGGGTTCTCGTTACAATTTTGGTTTCTTCAAATCTGATCTTATTGCTGGAATTACCATAGCTAGTCTTGCTATTCCTCAGGGAATAAGCTATGCAAAACTTGCCAACTTGCCACCTGTGTAAGTCTTGATAATTAATTCGGTCAGCTCTAATATCATATTAAAGTGTATGATCATTTCATCTAAAACTAATAAGGTGATATACACAGTTCAACACCTTAAATACAACTACTTATGTATATAGTAGTTTTTGCAGTAGCCGATGTTGCATATATATAGTTAACGGATTGAATTACACCACCGTCAACAACAACAAAAAATTCAGTACAGTTCCAAAAATATTAGGGTCTGGTCGGGGAGAGGATAGTGCGTACGCATACCTTGCCCCTACCTTGAAGGTAGTGAAGTTATTTTCCATAGACCCTTAGCTCAAGCAATTGCACCGTTAACTATAGTGAAAATCACTCAAATTTAAAAATATTGAATTTGAATGTAAAATTTCAAAACTGACATATATTCAATAATAAGAATTTAAAGGGTGAATCCATCTAATATAAATCTTGGATCTGATATGTTTGTGTTTTGCAGATTCAAGCTTTGTTCCACCATTAGTGTATGCAATAATGGGCAGTTCAAGAGATTTGGCAGTGGGGACAGTTGCTGTTGGATCGCTTCTAATGGCTTCTATGATAGGAAATGAAGTTAATGCAACTGAGAATCCAGCACTTTATCTTCATCTTGCTTTTAGTGCCACATTCTTCGCTGGATTATTTGAATTAGCTCTTGGATTTTTCAGGTTAGTGTCTCTATTTCTTGTTTCGTTTACAATATCGCTTATACTAAAATAGTTTGAGCCGAGTAAGCAGCTAGCGATTCTGGCATTAGGGTAGAAGATCTATATTACACTCCTTTGAGGTGCGGTTATTTCCCGGACCCGGCGTAAACGCAGAATGTCTTGCACACCGGGCTGTCCAGTTTGAGCTTAATGAATTTATGGTAAATTAATTTTGTAGGCTGGGATTTATTGTGGATTTTCTATCACATGCAACCATAGTAGGATTTATGGGAGGAGCAGCTACAGTGGTGATACTACAGCAGCTAAAGGGAATACTTGGTCTTGAACATTTTACACATGCTACAGATGTTGTCTCTGTCTTGCGTTCTGTCTTTACCCAATCTCACCAGGTAATTTTTTTTTTACTCTGTCAAGTTACTTGAAAATCTGTATTAAATAATATTTTGTAACAAGTATGCTTTGTTAACCTACATAAATTATAGTAGTACCTTAAGTAACCTGTTATAGCAAGTAAAACTATACATATAATATAAATAAATAAATTTAAATCTAGTGAAAGCTCACATTCTTTTCGACAGAATATAAATGGTAAATATTTTTCAGTTACTGATTGAATGTTTCTTCCTTTTTCGATTAAAGTTTGATGTGAAAATTAACTTTCTTTGATAGTACACTTTTTTTTAAGATACATTTTTGGTTAGTTTCGTTTTCTCCACCCCTTCTTTGCCTGTGAAAAAACTTAGTATATTGTGGAAACCATGAGCTTGATTTGAACTAAAGTGATTCTTGAAGAGTAAAAGTTTTGGACTTATATTTGTCACTTTCTTTAAATATACTCTAATGATGGTTAATTTTGTTATAAATAATTGCAGTGGCGATGGGAAAGTGCGGTGCTAGGATTTTGTTTCCTTTTCTACCTGATGATGGCTAAATTTTTTGTAAGTATACACACTGACTTTGACTTTTTGAAATGCGAATAGTATCCACAAGTCAAAAGCAGTCTACTATAAATGTGGATATCCTTTAGACTTATAATGCTCAATTAAGCTTTCCTATCTTTCCTCAAATAATTTCATACCTAACCTCAACTTTTGTTAATTTCTTACTCTTTCCAAATATCTTTGATAGAAACTGATTTTGCTCCTCGATTTAACCTACTCCCACTCCGAAAATTCCAACAAATTAAAGCAATTGTCTTCCTATGTTATGCGGACGGCCCAAATTGTCACACTCGTATCGGATCCTTTAAAAATAAAATGTTTTTGACGATCCGACACGCATCTGATTATATTTTCAGAGAATCCGAGCAATACTGATGTCTTCTATTTCTCATCAAAGGAAAAAATACATTTTTTTATATTTCTTCTCGTCAGAGGAAAAAAATAATTTTTTTATATTTTGTTAATAGAAAGTTACTAGTACTAGTTTAAGAAAGTTGCTAATATATGCATGCATGCAGAGCCAAAAGAGACCGAAGCTGTTCTGGATTTCAGCAATGGCGCCATTAACGTCTGTCATATTGGGAACTATTCTCGTTTATCTCACCCGCGCTGAAAAACACGGCGTTGCAGTGGTAAGAAAAATTCACTAATATTGTATTTGTATTTAATCTATTATAACAAGTAAACTGTCTCATTTTTATGTTACTAATCACATTGATTATATAGAAGTTAAAATTCACTTAGGCATATATATATATATATAGTACCATGTGGTTTAAGTATCCTAGACGTTTGTTTGGGACAAACAACCTACTACTACCAAAATTGGTTTAGCCTAATACTTCTACGTTTATTATTGGTGGATTTTAAAGAGACACTTTTGATTGATAGCTTCGTTTGTCTTAATAAAATTTGGTCAAGTTGACACTTAAAGACAACAAGACAACGAAGTTGAAATGGAAAAAGTTTTTATTTGTGTTTATATACTTTGTCGGTCACGGGAAAAAAAGTATGTAGTACTATGAGAACTTAAGCATAACAAGACTTTTGTGAATAGTTTAAACCTACACAATATAAAAGAATTTTCACCAAATTTAATACTACAGAAATAACTATAGGAAACTATCCATAATAACTTAGATTTGTAACCTCAACACATAAAGCATGTCACATGCTCAACAAGTTTAGTGCATAACATTTTTTTTACACTATCGTGCATGTACTCCCTCCACCTCATCTCAAATTATTTAATTTGTCACTTTAGAAGTTCAAGACAAAATTAATTATCTTTTTCCTTTTTTATTCTTAGTAATAATTATCTTTGAAGATTACAAACACTTCAATTATGAATAACTTTGTTTAAATAACAATAAAGAAAGATTAAATATTAAGACATAAATTAGGGTAAAGTAGTCAAAATCCCATCCTATTTAATTTTTCTTAAGGGGCATGTACAAAAGAATCATGACTTATAATATAAAACGGGGGGAGTAATTAGCACATAAACTTTTTTTTACCCTACCAGTGCACAAATGCAAGCCGTGGAGCAACAACCAAGTTATCTTCATATAACCTATAAATCACGGGTTCCAATCGTAAAATCGCCTATTTATTTGCATCAAGATAAACTACGCTTAGCTACATCAATAATACACTGGGATGCGAGTCTTTCCCAAATCTTATGTGAACGCGTGATTGCTTTGTATATGGGGCTATTCTTGAGTGCACATAAGTAAAGTCGTCAGCAAAGGATGGGTCTATATCTTAGGAGAGATTGTTGTGATAATTGTGGTTGCTTTATATCCATCAATCATTGGATTCTTATAATTATGTGAATGAAAAATTGGAACAGATAGGGGAGCTGAAGAAAGGGTTAAATCCTCCGTCAATAATGGATCTATCATTTGGGTCGGCCTATATGACAACTGCTATCAAAACAGGAATAGTCACGGGTGTCATTTCTCTTGCTGTAAGCCTCTGCTTTCCAATCTCAACCCTTGTCCTCTTTCTGCTGCTACTTGCATTACTTTTCACTAGCTAATCTTTCAAAAACAAACATACAAAACATGTGTGCATGGACGGATCTTGATAATGTTCATCGCTTTGAATACAATATTATAGTACAAAACTTATACGTAGTATTTATTTTTATACTCTATCAGTTTATTTTAACTTGTCCAATATATTAAGTTTAAGAGCGTATTTTCATTTTTACTTGTTTATTTAGCAAATCACGAGAGGCAACTTTTTTTTTCAATTTTACCCTTGTCATTTTTTCGAGTCCAGCCGTGAAAATAGCTTCTTGCAGAAATATAGGATAAGGTAATATACGATAGACCCTTGTGGTCCGGCTCTTACCCAGACCGCACGCATAACGAGAGCTTAGTACACCAGGATTTCTTTTACTTTACCGGTATCATTAGTTGCTCATTTTCCAAGACTTTTTGAAATGTTATCATTATTGGGGGTAAAACATTAAAAATATACTCTATTTCTTTTTCTTAAAGAAAATGCAAAGTCAAAAGTTAATAATTAAAAGTGAACAGAAAAAGTAATTAATTTGTAACTATTTCATAATTGGATGCTTCTTGGGGCTTCTTTTGGCGACCGTAAATCACTAGTAAAATTGCAATAATAGTATAACATTTTATACAATATCAGTGTATATAACTCCTTGTCATATGTATGAATCAAAATTCTACAAAATTGTATATGAACTTTGAAGGCCACTTTCAGTGACAAGTAAACTTACAAGATTATAGACGATAAGTGTATTTCCTATTCTTGTAATTGCATTATGTGGCATAGAATTTGTTTAGTGGATTTAAGGTTCTCTATAACACACTACACTAAAATTAAATCCTTAAATTTATTGATATGGACAGGAAGGAATAGCAGTAGGGAGAAGTTTTGCAATGTTCAAGAATTACCATATAGATGGAAACAAAGAGATGATTGCTTTTGGGATGATGAACATTGTTGGCTCCTGCACCTCCTGCTACCTCACTACTGGTATATATGTTCCTCCATACTACTATATATCATATTTGACTTGCTTATTATTTCTCTTTTCTCTTTTACTTCCTCTTTGGGCCGAAAGTTCATATGGATTACTCTCACTTCTTGTCCGTAACTAAAGGAAAACGAACATCCCATTTGGGCCCATAACACGTGATTGTATGTCTCCACATACCTACCAACAAAAGAAAAAAAATTAAAAAAAAATAGAAGAAAAAGAATAGAGAAAGAAAACATAAAAGATGGAGGGGTGAAAGGTAAGAGTAGGGTTGGCTAGGTTGATGAAATGAATCGATTGTCAATAAAATGTCACGAGTTTGAGTCGTAGTATGCTACCTGAAGAGATACTATATTATTGATAATACCTTTATTGACGAAAAATAGAAAAAATAAAAAGAAGAAAGAATGAGGAGGACATTTCAATTTCCTAGCAAATTAAGATTACATTAACCGTAAATTGATGGAGTAGTTTAGTCAAATAAGTTTAAATGGAGCGAAATGTCAATATGTCAGTAACCTGTGGAAAATATAAAAATGTTGTAGCCAATCCATGATGACGCGTTACAGGCCACTTTTGGTACTATATTGGACTTTCTTTTTCTTTCTTTTTTTGTTATTGCAGTATGATCAATTTCTATACGTTGATAAAGAAAAATATTACTTTATTTCGTTATTTAAAAGATAATTACATGTATCGTTCATAATATGTGGCATTAGCAATTTGAAAAAAAGACAGTCAATCCATTATAACGAGTTATAAATATACTGGTAGTGTAAAAATTCTTTATGAATGTGCAGGTCCGTTCTCGCGATCAGCAGTAAACTTTAACGCAGGATGCAAAACTGCAGTATCAAACATCGTCATGGCGCTGGCAGTGATGGTGACATTGTTGTTGCTAACGCCATTGTTCCACTTCACTCCCCTCGTCGTCCTGTCCTCCATTATCATCTCCGCCATGCTCGGCCTCATTGATTATAATGCAGCCATTCATCTCTGGCATGTCGACAAATTCGACTTCTTGGTCTGCATCAGTGCTTACATTGGCGTTGTCTTTGCCAACATTGAGATTGGCCTAGTCTTAGCCGTAAGTATCCCTTACGTTCTATGCACTGACAGTGTATAAAAAATACATTATCAAATTTCAACGATAATTATATGGTTTGACTTATAAAAATGTTGTTTACATGGAAATGCAGGTAGGATTATCGTTGCTAAGGGTGTTACTTTTTATAGCAAGGCCAAGAACGTTAGTACTTGGTAATATCCCAGATTCTATGATATACAGAAATGTTGAGCATTACCCAAATACAAACAACGTTCCAGGCGTTCTCATTCTTGATATTGGAGCCCCTATTTTACTTCGCTAATTCTAGTTATTTAAGAGAGAGGTAATTATTATTATTTTGATAACCGTGGTGTTTGAACCAGTTTGCACATACCTCAACTAAATATGGTTAATTCAATTCTTGTTATAGGATCTCAAGGTGGATTGACGAAGACGAAGACAAGTTAAAATCTTCAGGAGAAACAACATTGCAGTATGTTATACTTGATATGGGAGGTTAGTTAATTTCTGCAGTGTCTATAATTTCTTTCATTACTTTACCTTTTCGAATTAATAGTAAAAACATTAAAACGTAGCACAAGATCATTTAAAACTGAATTTGAGCATTAACAGCTAAAATTCTTTGATTGGCAGCTGTGGGAAATATTGATACAAGTGGAATTAGCATGCTTGAAGAAGTAAAGAAAAATCTTGATAGAAGAGATTACAAGGTTGGCCTCCTGTTTTCCAATTTCTTTCTTCGAGACAATTTTACTATATCACTGTTGTTACAGCTAGTTGATACTGCTCAACAACAACAACTACCCAGTATAGTCCCACAAAGTGGGGTCTTGGGAGGGTAATATGTAGACGGGCCTTACCCCTACCCGAAAGGGCAGAGAGGCTGTTTCCAATCGACCCTCGGCTCAGTGAAGGAAAGGAACAACAAAAACAAAAGAGCATTAGAAACTTCGGCAGAAATAGCGTAATTAATTATCTAAACATAAGAACCATAAATAAAATAGCATGCAATAATATCAGACAGTAACTACCATAAATAACTACCATAAGGGGGACATAATCCAATACACAAATCATCTATGGATATCCCTGCCAAGCCTCACCCAACCCCGGGTGAGGAGTACGAAAAACTCTGGGGGCCCTTATCCTACGACCCTGATACTAGACCTCCAGACTTTTCTAGTTGATACTGCTCCATTTCATTTTATCCTTGAGCCGAGGGTATGCGAAAATAGCCTCTCTTCCTTTAGGATAAGGTCTGCGTACATATTACCATCTCCAGACTCCACTTGTGAGATTATGTTATTGTTGTTTTTCTTCGAAACAAAGTCATTTGAAGTTATAAAGACAGACTGCACCATAAAGTATATCTTTAAGATAGGATTTAACTTACATACACTAAAAGTTGTAAAAAAAAAAAAAAAAAAATCACACGGTTAGTGTTTTATAACTTATTATAGCAGGTAACCTGCCTTATTTTTCAGATTACTAATCCTGCTTTTTACGGACAGTCAATGTATAGAAGTTGAACTTGTATAACATATGGAGCTTTTTGTGGCATTGCAGCTAGTGTTGGCAAATCCAGGAGCAGAGGTGATGAAAAAGTTGAACAAGTCCAAATTCATAGAAACATTAGGACAAGAATGGATCTTTCTAACAGTAGGAGAAGCTGTGGGAGCATGCAATTTCATGATTCATTCCTGCAAACCAAAATCTACAACAGATAATGCATCCCAAAAATGGAGCAACAATGTGTGACTCTAAATTAATTGATTGGTCTATTTTATTAGTAGTATTATTGAACAGTGTTGTAGTGGTTCATGTGTGCATCTAATTTGTAAAGATGCGGCATAACATATTGGCTTAAAGAAGCCATATTCTACTGCAGTACTATTCCTTAGAAAAAGCTGAAAGTGGCTTTATTTCTCTCCACCTTTTTGTAAAATTAATCTACACTAATTAATAAAAGAATGTGTCACCTGTGTACTGATAGCTTCTCATCTCGAGTTCGCCAGAAAATTGTGTTTACCTGCAAATAGAAGTACATTGAGGTGCATACTGTTCTTGAATGAGTAACTGTTGGATTGCTTTCTGTTTCACATCACACTGTTCCTCCCAAGATCAATTAGCTTATCACTACACCAGAATTTTGTCTCGCAAAATGCAGCTCGTTCTGCACCATAGACTTAAGAACTTCACCAATGTGCTTTTACAAATAGTTCATCATGAAAAGAGGGGCTTGCTCAGATTCACTCAACTAAACTCCATCAAACTCCTCAATCAATATCAACAAGATGTCGTGACCGCCTAGGCTTGATTTATTTTGTCATAAAAGAAAATTAGTTTCGTGGGTCCATTGATTAGTACACCTCCAGCGCTGGCAAGGCCGGGACCGTGGTCGTCCGTCTCCGGTTTGCTGGCCGATAAGATCTTTGAGATTGACCAGCCAGCTGGGCTGGTTTAGATGGTCAGCACCCCCACCTACAATCTCAGAGTCGTGGGTTCGAGTCACCAAAGGAGCAATAGCTCCAACACAGGAGGACCAAAGGGGAATCGAAAGGGGAGGGGATTGAAATGGTAACCACCAGTGGCTTAAAATGTTGGACGATTAAGGGTAATTAGCTTCCTTTTCCCTTCCATGAAAATTGTTGACAATAATTAGTTCGGAAAGACCTTTTCTTTACCTCTATCCTTTTAAGTTTTAACCATTTCCAGAAAGACATGCAGTAGTCAGTTAAAGATTAAGCATCTAGTCCGTTCACCATACTAATGCGTTATCATTGACAGTTGATTCCAGTACAAAGTTAAATAAAGATGATCTAGGACAGGCTAAATGTCACAACAAAAAAGAACAGGAGTCATGATTAGAGTAATGCAGAAAGATTTTACCTAAATCACATGTTAAACAGTTTGGTATCAATTGTACGTCATCACATATACCCAAGGACCATGACGTACCCTCTTATACGTTCAGAAAGATCTTGAACCTGAACTCCATTTTTATCTTCAGCATGGTCTGAAGCAAAGCTTTTTGAAGAGGCCCTCCTTTTCCTTGGGGAAGCAATGACCTGCTAATAGTAGCAAGAAATCACCAAGTAAAATCTCGAACGACAACGCAGCTATTTGAGAGTGAAAATATCTTCAATGCTTAGAATCTTCATTAGAGATGAGATGAAGCAGCTCACGGATCATTTGCAGGTTACTGGTCACAAATGGAACCAAACAAACAACAGAGTAACTTGTAACGATCTGTTGTGGGAAGATCTCTACTAGGTAAGTTTGCTAAAGCTAAGGTTTTTATTCTAGTAAAGTTACCTTGATTTATTTTCTTGCACAGATCCATGGTGGATTGGTGGTAAGAAGCTGTTTAGAAAGAAAAGGCTTCTACATCATAAAAGGTTGAGAGAGATATTTGGCTATGTCAATTACAGTGCCAATCCTAATGACCGTCCATCTGTGTTAGCGGAGAAAGAAGAAACTGATGGGGCACGTTCATCGAAGTCAGTGTCAAGTACTAGTAGTGGGAAGATGGTTTTGAATGACAACAGTGCAAACTCCTCCAAAAAGCTCAAGAAAACTCGCTCGGTTCATTTTGAAGAACCAAGTATGGATGTGTTACCTGAGCCTGATATTTACTCTACCACCTAATAGTTACTCTACCAGATATTTACTCTACCACCTAATACTTACTCTACCAATACTTTTTGAAGAGTAAATATCAGGCTCAGGTAACACGTTCATAGTTAGTTATTCAAAACTCACCGAGCGAGTCTTCTTGATTATAAACAAGTCCCACAGAACACACAACTCATCCTTACAAGTTACTCTGTAGTTTTTTTGGTTTCATACGTAACCAGTAACTTGCAAAAGATCGTGGCCGGTTTTGTTTCATCTCTAAAAATTTTAAACAATGTCTGCAGTTACCACTCAATAGTGATCATCTACATCGAGCCTTCTTTTTTGGTAACCTGTAAGTGTTTAGTTAATTTGTCCCTCACTAATCTCCCTGTTGATTCAATCTGCTTGCAGCTCTGTCCCTCATATCCTGGGTCATGATGACCAGATAACGCAACATCAGGATGCCATCTGTCTCCACAATCAATGATGATATTATGAAGTAAACAACACACGAGGATGATACTAGGGAGTTTCTGTTTATCAGGTCTCCACATAACCTTATTAAGGATTCTCTAACCTCCCTTCAATAGCGCAAACGCTTTCATCGGAACTGAACTTGCAGTCTCATGCAATGCATTGAAATCCGACATGGCATCTGATAGGTTGTCACCTTCATAAGGTGTAATAAGCCACGGAAGAAGAGGGTAACCAAAACCTCCTATAATGTATTCTCTAAGTTCTTCTCCTTCAACCACTTTAACATTTACGTTTAAACGATCACCACTTTCACAGAGTTTGTAAAATCCAGAGAACTTCAACAGTCTCGAAGTGGTCATGCCCCCCGGCCATCCCGTCACAATATCTAGAAAACGCATCTCGCTGTCGACGATACCTTGCAAAAGCATGCTGTAATTGTTTTCCTGATCACACCAATCATCTGAGGTTTGAACTGCAGTAAGAGTCATTATGATGTGGGTTTCATCAATTGCTCCACAACAGTTCGGTAATCCAAATGATTGTTCAAATTCAGACTTGATTATCTTCATCTTACTAGGTTCTTGCCATTTAAGGTGGTGCTTTGCACGTTCTTCCACGCCTCAATGAATCTCCAGGTAACCTGAGACACAGTGGACTGCCCGACACCAAATGATGCTCCAACTGAAACTTGGGATTCACCGGAAGCCAATCTTCTCAATGCAATTGCAACTTGCTTCTCAACGCTAAGAAGCCTTCCCTCAATGTTTATCAAACCTGAAGGAGGTCTTGAGATAAGGTCCTCCCTTACAAGCGAACATATGTAATCAAAAGTCTTCTTTGAAACACGGAAGAAGTACTTGAAACCATCCTCTTCATCACAAGGCACACCACAACCTACAGAATATAATAGGTATAGTTGTGAGTTAATCCCTGCATTGTAGACACTAAAAAAAAACAAATTGCAAAATGACGCAAAAGGAACAGAGTAAGACAGGGACTGTGAACAATTGTTACATAAAATTTTCATGCGGACAACGGCAATCTACGAAGATATTAAAAACACTTCACAGTCATGCTTTCTTGAGGAGACTAGGGTCAATCTAGTGGGGAAAACCTTCATATCATACCAATGATAACAATCATATTACAAACCTAAGAATTACTAACTTAAATATCCTAACTATAACAGCTTCTGCCACAAAAAATGCCAATGTAAAAGTTCTGGGTCAACTATGTATAAACAGCTCGGGATTTACAACTTTGAATCATAGAATAAATTATGCTAAAGCTCCAAGAAGAAGAGCCCTTTTGCAACACATAGTCTTAATGCGTAAACATGTTTTTTCTTCCTAGTGTTAGAGGGTTGACTTCAAGTATACTTCAAGAATCAAGAGATAATGAAGTAAATCAATCAAGTATGTCTTAGTTCCAAACTAGTTGGACTTGACTATAGGAATCATCATACTATTTTAAACAATACTCTTCCAGAGATAATGAAGTAAATCAAACAAGTATGTCTTAGTTCCAAACTAGTAGGACTTGACTATAGGAATCATCATACTATTTTACACACTACTCTCTTTTTAAAACAGTGGTGTCCGCGCCACTCACCGAGGACATGGCCCTTGATAGGAAGGTACAGAAGGAGAGCGTTAGAGTTGTAGGTTAGTAGTTACTGAGCGTTTTTCTACTCCGTTTTGTGTGTGAGTCTAGTCGGTCAGTGTCATTTTTAGTATGCTAGTGGTACATGTTGTGCTCGTACTATTTTCTAGGACCTTGTTACTGCACTGATTATTGATATTGGTTTTCGAGGTATACTTTTAGATTCTTAGCTCGTTCGTACTATCTTACTGGTTATGTTGTTGTTATTATTCTATTGTCGTTTTTCATCTTCTTGTGCCGAGGGTCTATCGGAAACAGCCTTTCTACCTCAGGACTGCGTATACACTACCCTCCCCAAACCCCACTTGTGGGATTATACTGGGTTGTTGGTGGCGGTGGTAGTGTCCGCGCCAGCTTGGGCGAACATCGACTACTCTACTGAGTACCTACTAACACCCACTAGCACAGCACACTCACCAGCACAGTTACCGGGCAACTCTGCCCCCAAAGGCTTAGGCAAATGGGAATCACCTTTTTTTTCTTTTTGTAATTGCACACTACCCTTTAACCTACAGCAACCCTCTTCCAGGTTTGGTCCAAATATGCTTTATGAATTTCACATAAAAGGGGTTAAAATAATGCACCAAATTTGAAGGAATTAGGCTTAAAGCTCCAAGCTTGACATTTACCAACACACCGATTGAGTTCTAAGTAAAGTCTAACACAGCTATAGTGAATTTTTCAACAGTATTTGAAGCTAAATGGGTTTCAAATACAAGTAAATTTGCCGATTTCAGCTACAATATGGTAAAATAACAAAAATTTACAGTTGGGTAAATGCAGAGAGAAGTAAAAGGACCTGGGGTTAGTGAGTTCTTGTGCCAAAAACTGTCCCACCAATCGCATTCACTACTTCCTTTGTTCTCAACAGGAACAATGCTAAAGGACTTGTTTTTCTTGTTTTTGTATTTGATTTTCTTAAACTTCTTTGAATCTTTCTTCGTCTTCTTCGATTTCTTTAATGGAGTCATCCACCGATGTGTTAACTATTATCGGGGAAAGCTTCGAATGGACACTAGCCGGTTAAATGCAAATCTCTTCCTCGTTGTTGGTCGAGGTTACTGTTTTTTTAGGTTCTCTAAAAAGAGATGGCCTTAATGGACCCTTTTTTTCTTTTTTGGTACCAAAGATATATATAAGTGTTATGAAATAATATAACAACAAGAACAATAAGTCAAGAGTAAGAGCAAATAGAGAGAGAATAGGGAGAGAGAAGTATTCTTATTAATACTTGGGGTGATTTACAATGGGGTAAGACACCTCTATTTATAGTAAGAGAAATGACTTAGCTTCAAGCTAAAACTCTTAGACATTCACTCTAAATAGACTTCTATTTTATAACACTCCCCCTTGAATTTCTATTCAATAATGTGCCTCATAAAACCTTAAAACCAAAACCCAATGGAAAAAATTAAAGTAAGGAAAAAGAGTACACATGTTTGAATATGCGCCTATTGGTTGCCTCGTTAAAAACTCGCAAGGAAAACCCGGTGGGACAAAACCTTGTAAGGGAAAAAGAGTGCAACGCGCCTTAACTCCCCCTGATAAGAACATCAATTTATGTCCTTAAGTCTTCGCATCCCGATCTTGTGAACTAGCTTCTTGAAGGTTGACTTTGGAAGAGATTTTGTGAACAAATCAGCCATATTCTCGCTTGAACGAATCTGTTGAACATTGATATCACCATTCTTTTGAAGATCATGTGTGAAGAATAACTTTGGTGAAATATGCTTTGTTCTATCTCCTTTTATGAATCCTCCCTTCAATTGAGCTATACATGCTGCATTGTCTTCATACAAAGTTGTGGGTAGTTTATCACACTTCAAACCACATTTGTCTTGGATATGATGTATTATCGACCTTAACCACACACACTCCCGACTTGCTTCATGAATAGCAATTATCTCGGCATGATTAGATGAAGTAGCCACAATTGATTGCTTAGTCGATCGCCAAGATATGGCGGTTTCTCCACAGGTAAACACATAACCCGTTTGAGATCGAGCCTTGTGTGGGTCGGACAAATATCCAGCATCAGCATAACCAACAAGATCCGGGCTGCAATTCTTGCCATAAAATAAGCCCATATCGGTAGTTCCCTTTAGGTACCGCAATATGTGTTTGATCCCATTCCAATGTCTCCTCGTAGGAGCCGAGCTAAATCTTGCTAAGACATTAACTGAAAATGATATGTCAGGTCTTGTAGTATTTGCAAGATACATTAGTGCGCCAATTGCGCTAAGATATGGTACTTCAGGACCAAGTAGCTCTTCATTCCTTTCTTGTGGTCGGAATGGATCTTTGTTCACATCAAGTGATCGAACAACCATCGGTGTACTTAAAGGATGTGCTTCATCCATGTAAAACCGTTTCAATACCTTTTCTGTATAGGTAGATTGATGAACAAAAATTCCGTTTGCCAAATATTCAATTTGCAAACCAAGACATAGTTTAGTCTTTCCGAGATCTTTCATCTCGAATTCATCCTTTAGATAATCAATTGCCTTTTGGAGTTCTTTAGGGGTTCCAATAAGGTTTATGTCATCGACATATACGGCAAGTACAACAAATTTCGATGTTGTTTTCTTTATAAAAACACACGGGCAAATGGCGTCATTTATATAGCCTTCTTTTAACAAGTACTCACTAAGACGATTATACCACATTCGTCCAGATTGCTTTAGACCATACAAGGATCTTTGCAATTTAATTGAGAACATTTCCCGAGATTTTGAGTTGTGCGCGTTTGGCACCTTGAGTCCATCGGGAATTTTCATGTATATCTTATTATCAAGTGAACCATAAAGATATGCAGTAACCACATCCATTAAGTGCATGTCAAGCTTTTCATGGACAGCAAAACTTATGAGATAACGAAAGGTTATCGCATCCATTACAGGCGAATATGTCTCTTCATAATCGACACCAGGCCTTTGAGAAAAACCTTGTGCAACAAGGCGTGCCTTATATCTTTGTACCTCGTTTTTCTCATTTCTCTTGCGTACAAAGACCCATTTATAGCCGACAGGCTTAACACCATTAGGTGTTTCAACTATAGGGCCAAAAACTTCACGTTTTGCCAGCGAATTCAATTCTGATTGAATTGCTTCTTGCCACTTTGGCCAATCCTGTCTTTTTCGACATTCTTCAACAGATTGAGGTTCGAGATCCTCACATTCTTGCATAATGCTAGATGCTACATTATAAGCAAAGGCATTATCCACCACAATATCCACTCGATTAATATTTGCCTCAATATTAATTGGATTTAGGGATAGTTCCATATTTTCCAGAGTCTCGGGCTCAATGGATTCTTCATGAATCTCAGAATTTGTTAAATCATGAGATTCTTTCGTGGTGTCATTTTGATCGTTCTTTTTCCTCTTTCTAGGATTTCGATCTTTGGAACCTAATGGTCTGCCACGCTTCAGGCGTGCATTCGACTCATTGGATATGACACTAGATGATTGTCCAACAGGGACATCAATACGGATTGGAACATTTTCCGCTGGAATGTGGGATTTCGTTATCCTTTTCAAGTCCGTAAATGCGTCAGGCATTTGATTTGCTATTCTTTGCAAATGGATAATCTTTTGTACCTCTCTTTCACAAATAGAGGTATGTGGATCAAGATGAGATAATGATGCATTTTTCCACAAAATTTCCCGTTTGGTTTCACCAACTTCTCCCCCTAATTTTGGGAAAAGTCTCTCATCAAATCGACAGTCTGCAAATCGTGCAGTAAACAAGTCGCCTGTCAATGTTTCGAGGTAGCGAATGATGGAGGGCGATTCAAACCCAACATATATTCCTAACCTTCTTTGCGGACCCATTTTGGTGCGGGATGGCGGTGCAATAGGCACATATACTGCGCATCCAAAAATCCTTAAATGGGATATATTGGGTTCATGACCCAAAACCAATTGCAACGGGGAATACTTGTGGTAATTCGTCGGTCTAAGACGAATTAGCATTGCTGCATGTAAGATGGCGTGACCCCATACCGAAGTGGGCAGCCTCGTTCTCATAAGTAATGCCCTTGCAATCAATTGCAGGCGTTTAATTAACGATTCTGCAAGACCGTTTTGAGTGTGAACATGAGCTACAGAATGTTCAACTTTTATCCCGATTGATAAGCAATAATCATTAAATGCTTGGGATGTAAACTCAGCAGCATTATCCAGTCTAATGGACTTGATTGGATTATCTGGAAATTGTGCTCGTAGTCGAATTATTTGTGCCATCAATTTCGCAAACGCAAGGTTGCGTGATGACAACAGGCACACATGAGACCATCTACAGGATGCGTCTATCAAGACCATGAAATACCTAAACGACCCACTAGGTGGGTGAATAGGTCCACAAATGTCCCCTTGTATACGTTCCAGAAACGTGGGTGACTCAGTCCCAACCTTTGTTGGTGATGGCCTGATAATCAACTTGCCTTGATAACACGAAGTGCAAGGATATTCATTATTTGAAAGAATTTTGAAATTCTTTAACGGATGCCCATATGAGCTTTCTATAATTCGTCTCATCATGACCGATCCTGGGTGTCCCAATCGATCATGCCAAAGTACAAAGGTATTGGAATCAGTAACCCTTTGGTTTACTGTTGAATGTGCCTCAATTTCACTAATTCTTGTCCAATACAGGCCACAAGATAAAGACGGGAATTTCTCAATAACCCTCTTTTGGCGGGAGACATTCTTTGTGATGACGAGATATTCAAGATTATCTTCATCCATTGTCTCAATATGATAGCCATTCCGGCGTACATCTTTAAAACTCAACAAGTTTCTTTTAGACTTGGAGGAGAACATTGCATTCTCTATGATTAACGTCGTGCCTTTGGGCAGAGTTACAATTGCTCTTCCGGAGCCTTCAATCAATTTACTACTTCCAGAGATTGTAGTAACGTTTGCCTTACACATATTTAGTTGTGAGAAATACTTCCTTTCTTTGAGTATTGTATGTGTAGTACATGAATCAATTAGGCAAATACTTTTACAGTTGGATGTTGATCCAAGTTCGCTTTGTGAGATATCCATATTTGCTATCCCATAGTTTGACATACAAAAGAGATACAAGAACATAAGAATAAACAAGTTCAATTCTTTTGTGTCACATAATATTTTCAAAATCTGCTGCTAACAGTTGACTAACAAAATCAGATATGTTATCCATTACTTTGCAGTTTGAAAATTTCAGTTTAAACGTTTTCTTCAAATAATCGATTGTTACTTACAAACAATCGATTGTTGAACATTGACAATCGATTGTTAAACACACACAATCGATTATTTGCTATTTTGAAAAAACTTCAGATCACAGTCTTAAGACAATCGATTGTTATGCATAGACAATCGATTGTTGGCTATTTTTGAAAAATTCCAGACCTCACTGTTTCAAGACAATCGATTGTTATGCATAGACAATCGATTGTGGATGATTTTTGAAAAATTCCAGACCTCACTGTTTCAAGACAATCGATTGTTATACATAGACAATCGATTGTTGGCTATTTTTGAAAAATTCCAGAACACACTGTTTCAAGACAATCGATTGTTAGCCAAAGACAATCGATTGTTGATCAATTGTTTTTCAGCTTTAATGCGGAAATAGTTGATAATCGACTAGTTTTTCAGGCTAGTCGATTACCCCCACTGGAAAATAAAAGTTTTATTGATATTTGAGCATATTGAAGATATTCTAAAGAACTACTGCTAACATTGCATCATGAACTAACTAATACGAGCTAATACTAATGACTATTAGTTTATTCACTAACTAATACAAATAAGTAGAACAAAATCAAATAACTCCATCTTCTTTCATCACGGATCCATCGCCGATTAGGTGGTCTATTTTCCCATCGGGTTGCTCAAAGAAGTCTGCCACATCCAGGTGGGTGATGTCCTCATTGTCGTCATAGACAAAATTTGTTTCAGGGCCTTTTCTCTTTCGAGATGCTTGATAAAGGTCAACCAAGTGTCTTGGTATACGGCAAGTCTTTGACCAGTGCCCTTTCCCACCGCAACGATAACATATAGTTTCTGAACCATTTTCCTTAGGATCTTCATGACCCCGTTTCTGCTTTCGGCGGTTATCTCTCTTTGGGGGGTGACGGACTTCTTTGGAATTTCTTCCTTGTCTACGTCCCTGGCTATGACCCCGTTTACGACCATGACCATGGTCCTTTTCATGTTTGGCATAATGAGAGTGCACCTTATCTGCTTCAGGCAGTGGTGTAGACCCAGTGGGTCGATTTTCATGATTTCTCATGAGCAGGTCATTATTTCGCTCAGCCACTAGTAGAAGAGAAATCAGTTCAGAGTACTTTGTAAAGCCTTTCTCTCTGTACTGTTGTTGCAGTACTATATTGGAGGCATGAAACGTTGTAAACGTTTTCTCAAGCATATCATAATCGGAGATATTATCCCCGCATAGCTTCAATTTAGAAGTAATTCTGAACATAGCAGAATTATATTCAGAAACGGACTTAAAGTCCTGGAGCCTCAGATGAGCCCAATCATATCTTGCTTGTGGCAGAGTGACCAACTTCAGGTTGTCATATCTCTACTTTAATCCGTTCCACAAGACGAGTGGATCCTTGACGGTGAGATATTCAATCTTCAAACCTTCATCAAGGTGGTGGCGCAAGAAAATCAAGGCCTTCGCACATTCTTGGGTGGATGCTTTTTCTCTATCTTTGATGGTGTCTCCGAGACCCATAGCATCTAAGTGGATTTCAGCATCCAACACCCATGTCATATAGTTCTTGCCCGAAATTTCAAGGGCAACGAACTTTCTTTTCGTAATGTCAGACATAATCGAAAATTAAATTAGGAAGAGGGAAATACCTTAGATTTCTCGAGAATGGTTCTTGAGACGGTAGAGTCTCGTGCTGATAACGTGTTATGAAATAATATAAGAACAAGAACAATAACTCAAGAGTAAGAGCAAATAGAGAGAGAATAGGGAGAGAGAGAAGTATTCTTATTAATACTTGGGGTGATTTACAATGGGGTAAGACCCCTCTATTTATAGGAAGAGGAATGACTTAGCTTCAAGCTAAAACTCTTAGACATTCACTCTAAATAGACTTCTATTTTATAACAATAAGTAATATATAGTATTAAAACATGGCATTAAGTAATATATAATGGACCCTTTTATTTTGAGAAAAGGCATAAATATCCCTAAATTAAGGTCCACTTAAAAACAACACTTATATTTGTAAAGAGTATTCAAATTTCAATGTAATTTATTCCAAAATTATCTACTGAAGTAGGGTAATTCGATTGGGCCCAACTATATTATTATTTTGTATAAGTATAAATTATACGAGTAATACATTTTTGGTTCATGACATTAAATTTTGCATAACTTATGCGGACTGTAATATCCAGGATCATAATGTATCAATAATGCAAAGACTATACTAGTAAACAGATTTATCAATAATCAAATGCTCTATAAGTAATACTAATTTTATTTGAGAATAAATTTTCTCATAATCTTATCCCCAAACTACTCCTAAGATTATCAATTGGTACCTTTATGTTAAGTGCTAACAGCTCGTCATGAATGCTGTGTTAACAGCTCGTCATGAACGCTTTGCAGCAGAGGAACAAAAATTGAAGTTCTGGGACAAACTTATCACTCTATAAAAATTTATGGACCAAATTTTTTATTTCGCTTAACCAACGCAACTTCGAAGGCAAATATTTTTCGGAAAATATTTTCTAAACTTTCCTTGTTTGGTTAGCTGAAATGATTTGGAAAATATTTTTCTTATCAATTTATTTTTCTTCAATGGACGAAAATATTTTCCTTATCAAGAGAAAATATTTTCCAAAATTACTTCTCAACTTGAGTCCGAAACTGAAATAATGTCATTTTTGGCACAAAATACGTTTCTACAGTTTAAAAAGTTACATTTCTAATTAATACTGTGTTTTACTTTAACGGAAAGTTAGTCGTTAAGTTAAACGCAGTATTACACTGTGTGTTATTAAAAAATTAATTTTTTTATAGGAAAACGCATTACAATACTGTGTTTTCCTTAAATGGAATATTGTAATGCGCTTTTTTATAAATTTTGGGCCCACCTTAATAACAGTTCTGCATGACTGCAGAGAATATTTGTTTTTTAGTGTAAAACGTAGTATAATATTGCATTTTACACTAAAACGTATTAATAAGTGTTCTGCGGATAACTGAAATAATAATAATTCAAATACATATAATGTGGTATTGTACTGCGTTTTGCATAAAAAATCTGCACCTCAAGCCCGGACTTACCTTATTTAAATGCTTTTGAATTTTATGAAAATTCATTCAAAAGTTTCCTTTAAACTTCCGTTTATACTTCTCTCTTCTTCTTATCAATCATTTCTTTATAATGTCTGAAGAGCCAAAAATAAGGATTTTATTATATTGGGGAGTGAGGTTGTGGTGGAGAATAATTCTGTGAGGTATAGCTCACCTCCACAATGTCATGTTAAATTGCCGCTTACAATAGAGTACAATAAATTAGTACTGTTGCTACGTAAAAAATAAGTGTGAGGAAATATTCGGTTAACCTTAAAGTAACCGGTCGATTTCTGTATTCAGTGACTCCGCAGGGTTTTGCTTATTATTCTGAGTTTAGCATCGAAGATGATGAATCTCTTAAAGATTTTTTGCGGATTCTGGATGAATATAGGAAATTATTGTAATAAAATTATTGAAAATATATATCAAGGTTGAAGACGTTCCCAATAATGAGGGCGGGCATAGTAGGGATAACCCCCAGTCATCGGGTAGTTATTCTGGAGTAGTTATTCTGGAGCAGCTTTTGTTGGACAGATTGCGGATGAAAGATTTTGCCTTGATTTAAACTTGTTACCACCAACGAATGAGCAGCCACAAAATAATTTTTCGACTTTATATAATCCACAAGACGACTGGTAAACTTTAATTTTCTACGCTTTAGTGATATTTATTTTATGTTTTAATTGGATTTGTATTAACACTTATATTTTTCATAGGGGGTCACCGTACGGATATGAATTTTACAAGTTATGACCCTGCCCCTAGTTGGAATATGCATAGTTTTGGCGTATTGGACCACGATGATCCATCTGGGAGTCATCACAAACAGGAAAATATCCATCATGAATCGTCAAGACAGTACGACTTGTAAGTAAAGTGATATAGCTATATGTAAAGTATTTATCTAGTTGGGTAGTTTATTATTTTGTTCTTTTTGTGCAGTGAAAACGAGCATCTTGATGTTCCTGACCTGATACAGCTGCCCATAGACAACGTACTAACTTGTGATTTGGCTGATGCGCAGAGTCAGGAAGATTATAGTGATTATGACAACAGTGCGGATGAGTCTGGAGATTACAAACCCTTCCCTGATAAGGGTGATGACGAGGAGGAAGTGGATGTCGAACCTGCGCTGATGAGGGAGCATTCTCCTCCACCTCCCACTAGACCAAGAGTATACGAGCCCCAAGTGCTATTTCATGAGCGGAATATTCCCTACCTTGATAAATTTTCAAGTATGCGGGATGTGAATGCCCTCATATAGGATGATGACAAAATTCGGTCAGCGATTTGGGATGAGTCTAGACCAGCGGTGCTGGCAAAGGGTATGTATTTCCCCGATAATGCTCACCTAAGTAGGGCTATTAAAATCAATAGTGTAAGAGAGTGCCGTGAGACGACGGTAAGGGAGTCAACTACAGAGGTATACAAGGTTGTATGTCATAGAGACTTTATGGGTTTTCGCTGGATGTTGCGTGCCAACAAGAAGAAATCAGGTTTATGGAAAGTGTATAAATTTATTAGCACCCTTAGATGTGAAATGGACACATTCAATGAGAATCACTTAAACCTAGATGTGGACTTGATTTCTCTTCTCTTGATTTTATATCTGGAAGTGTCCATTAGTTTCAAGATTAAAGAGTGTATTACAGCAGCCCACCAAGAGTATGGTTGTACTATAACCAAAGGAAAGGCATTTCTAGATCGCAAACGTGCCTTTGAACTTATTTATGGCGACAGGGATAGGTCTTTTTCATCTCTGCCCAGGTACATGGCCGCACTGCAACACTTTAACCCCGGGACTGTTGTTGAATGGAGGCGTGAGCGGAGTCCATACAGACATCGAATATATTTTTAACTATGTGTTATGGTAATTTAAACCAGCAATTGATGGTTTTGTACATTGTCGTCCTGTAACTTCCATAGACAGTACTCATGTCTATGAAAAGTATGATATTAAGCTTTTGATTGCAGTTGAAGTAGATGCCAACGGACAAATATTTCCACTTGTTTTTTCCATTTGTTCCAACGAAAGCGAAGAGAAGTGGACGTTTTTTCTAAACCAATTGAAGCAGCACATTGTCAAACAACGTTCAGGTATTTGTCTAATATCTGATCGACATTGTGCTATTTTAAATTCTGTACGGCACTTTCCTTTATGGAAGGAACCCTATGCATACCATCGTTACTATGTGAGGCACCTGAAGGCCAATTTCCAGAAGAAATATCCTGACAAGGACTTGCATGACTTAATATGGATGGCTGCAACTGAGCACCAGCAGTGCAAACTCATGAGGCGTATGGAAGCGATCCGGTAGTTAGATCCACGAGCCTATACTTGGTTGATGGGACATGAGCTTCACATGTGCACATTGCATGCTGATGGCGGCAGAAGATGGGGAGTCCTGACTACAAATATGTCGGAGTCATTCAACGGCTTGTTGAAATCTGCCCGTGGATTGCCTGTCACTGCTATGGTCCGCATGACATTCAAACAAAGTGCGGATAGGTTAGTTGAAAGGCATGGAGCTACGTCGGCATTGATGGACTGGGGTGTTTAATTTATGCCAATACCCATAAGGAGATTTGAAAGGTACAGGAGGCGAGTACGTTGACATTCATTTTTACAGTACGATCATGACCGGGGTATTTTTGAACTTAAGAGCGCTATCCGCGGATACCGTGGAAATAATATACCGACGGCGAATGAATCCAAAAGGTTGTGTTCATGTGAGAAATGGACCATCTACCATATGCCGTGCGCACATGCCTTGAAGTGCTTTCAACAAGTTGGTTTAGGGGCAACCAACTATATTAATAGGCAATACATTGTTACTGCATACATAGACACGTATAGTGGGCAGTTGCAGCCATTAGGTGCTGAGCATTATTGGTCGCCGGAACCTTTTAAGATGGTGTGTAACAAGGACTATTTGCGCAAACTGCAAGTGCAAAAGATTTTGTTTTTGTAATACGTGCATGTACTTGTATATGTAGCAATATCTATCAAATAAAATTATGTTCCATAATCTTGTTTAAGGCTGTATCTGGTTCCGGTTCTGGGTCTATTTGGGTAAACGGTTCCGGTTCTGGCGGTTCCGGAGCCGGAACCGGAACCATACGGTTCCGGAACCACCCGGTTCCGGTTCTGGCGGTTCCGGAACCGCGGGTCTGGCGGTTCCAGGCGGTTCCCGGCGGTTCCGACCTTTTTTTTTTAATTAAATATCTTGTATAGTAGTGATTAGTATATTGTAGAATATATTTTTATATGGTGTACTATGTTCTTACTATAGCATATATTGTGTTTGGAAATTAGTATATATTCAAAATAAGTAATGTATATTTTGTATATAAGTAGTATATGTTGTAGTAAAGTAGTATATATTGTATATAAATAATGTATATTGTGTAGTAGTTAGTATTAATAGTATTATGTGTTGTATGTTATATATTATATGTTATATAAATATTTTATATTCAGGGATTGATATAGAAGTAAAGACAAAGAAATATTGAGACAAATATATTCAAGTATATGATAAAAAGCATATTTATTGACCAAAATGACATATCTTTCTTAGTCTTCCTTCCCCCAATGGAATGAGCACAACATGGTACTAATACCACCATTAAAAGGAAAAAAAACTAAAAGAAGACATGCCAATGTACAAGTTACATCATAATTTATGTATTATTTTTAACAAATCTCATAAAACCTTCAAGGTTTGGAGGTGGTTGTGTTGGCGGTGGTGGAAATGAAGCTTGTTCATCACCACTTCCGGGTGAAGATGATTCTTGAGCAAGTTCTTCTAGCATTTCTTCATAGCACTCATCTATTTCGGATTGAGATTCAGCTAGCCCAAAGTTTCTTCTTTCAGAGCGGATCCAATCTCGGAAGAGCACTAATTTTTCCAAGCTGTCCCGCATCGACGCTCTATGATCTCCTATTTGTAGTCTGGCTTGACTAAATACGCTCTCCGATGCAACAGTTGACGCTTGAATGGACAGAACATCCCGAGCCATCCTTGCAAGAACGAGAAAATGCTTTTCCCTTGTCTTCCACCAATCCAAAAGGTCGAAAGATCCGTCTGGATTATCATTCTCTAGCCCCTGCGACACATAAACTTATATTTATAAATGTCGGCCTTAACTGTGGCGCGAGGCCAACCTTTATATGTAGGATTAAATACTCGTCTAATATATTGAATCTAAGCAGGATTAGAAGCAAAAGAATAAGGTAAACACATAACAGTAATCATTTTAGCTAATTCTTCACGATCCTTATTAGGATCGTAGTACAATATACCTCCGGTGACAGTGTTTATTCCTGGTTGAACCATGTTAGAACCAGTATTTTGGTTAATTGTAGTATCAGGACTTGACTTCCCCTCTTGTTCCGCTTTCATTTGAAAATATCTAGCCTTATCGCTAGGATGTATATATATATGTTTAACTAAACTACCTGTTCCGCTACGATCACCCGTATACCTATGAACAAGTTCTTTACCACAAGTTTTGCATTTAGCCCTATCTTTATCTCTTAGTTGAATAAAAAAATGCCAAACTAATGAAGTTTCTGTACGTTTCCGAGGTTGTCTACTAAAAGTGGGAGTTTGTACGGGTGGGTGTTCTGGGTCATTAGGAGCAGGACTAGTAGGTGTATCATCTAAATCTACCGGAGGTTGGGTTTCGTCATCATCATCACCCTCATTTCCCTCTGATATTGGTGCATTAGAATAAAGCAAATTCATAATATCATCATCTATTCTATCACCGACTGCTATATCATGTAAAAAATTAACATCGCTAAATTGAAAACACGGGTGATCACTATCAAGTATTCCTAAGTTTTCATTAGTATTTCTAGGTTGGCTACTAGTTTGAACTTGTTTATCTTTTCTAGGTCTGGGAGCCGGGGGAGGGGTAGGATTTTGGCGACTACTTTCACCGGATTTAGATGTACCTTTTCCGAACATTTTTTTCAATGAAAATGCCATACTAATTATAATTAAGGAAAATATCAACACACAACAAATATTCTTAGCACGTAAGAGTTGAAACGAGTTTACCGGATTGACGAACAACTTCTTGAAAATTGACAATCGTTGTAATTGAACACTTGAAAACTTCAATTCAACAACTTCACAATGTTTTACGAATTTGCAACAAAAATTAAGCACTTGCACAGAAAGATTGAAAGAGAGCTTGAGAGAGATTGAGAGAGATTGAGTAAGATTGATGAATTGGTGAATTAAAATGAAAGAATGAGGGGGTATTTATAGTTGAGAAATGGGAAATTGTGTAATTATATAAAGTTTGGGGTTAAATTAAATTTGAGGGGTCAAATGGCTAAATTTTAAAAATGCCAAACGGCTATTTCTGCAATACCAACATTCTGATTTTCAGAATTTAAAAAAAAAAAAAAAATTTTTAAAAAATATGGCCGTTGGGAACCGGATAGAACCGGAACCGGACCGGTTCCGGCGGTTCTAAACGGTTCCAACGGTTCCGCCAACGGTCCGAATTTAAATTTTTTTTTTTAATATCGGAACCGTTTGGAACCGTTTAGAACCGCCTGAACCGGTCCGGTTCCGGTTCCGGTTCTGGCGGTTCCGGTTCCACGGTTTTAAAGGGTGGAACCGGCCCGGAACCGCGGAACCGGAACCGCGGAACCGGAACCGTATAACCGGAACCGTTTAGAACCGCGGAACCGCCAGAACCGCGGTTCCGGTCACGGTTCCGGTTCGGAACCGTTACATGGTACAGCCTTAATCTTGTTACATCTTATTTTTTAACATGATCTTTTGATATGGCTGTTCAAATATTAAACTTATTGGTGTTATTAAAGAAGACCAAGATTGTGGAATAACAAAATTACATATTAAAAAATAAATTTAATATGTAAAGCGTGGTACAATACTACATTTTATCAGTTGTCTTGTCGTTCTGAAAATAACTGAAACGACTGCGAAAAAGTTGTTTCATTTCAGAAAAACTTTAATATGTAAAGGTGGTACAATACTACATTTTACCAGTTGTCTTGTCGATCTGAAAATAGCTGAAATGACTGCGAAAAAGCTGTTTTATTGCAGAAAAATTTAATATATAAAGTGTGGTATAATATTACGTTTTATCAGTTGTCTTGTCATTCTGAAAATAGTTGAAACGAGTGCGAAAAAGCTGTTTCGTTTTAGAAAAACTTTAATATGTAAAGCGTGGTATAATGCTACATTTTATGTGAAATCTTGCCTATAAATAACGGGTGCATTCTACTTACTTTCTTCACTTAACAATAACCAATAGAAAATATTTCCATAAAACCAAAGTTTCTCTTTGATAAATATCTCAACAACCCGTTTATGTCCTAAGGTGCTATTGCGAAAAAAAATACAATATGTACAATTGGTGGGAAGAAGGTGGATGCCGCCACTGGGCATGTATGAAAAAGTTTGATAAGCAACCCGACGAGCCTACATGTGATGTTGAGGTATGGATGGATGAACTATGTAAGTAGGAATACTATAAGACAGAATTTATGATCTTCATAACTTGTGTACGAGGCAATGGGAACACGAGCGCTGATCCAACCAAGAAATTGAGGAGTTGAAGGCGAAACTCAATAAGGTAGAAGAAGAGAAAAAAGAAGCTGAAAGACCAACTCAAGTGGTTGGAGCAGAGAGTAATAGTCGATCGTGACTTAACGGTGGCTTGTATGTTGAGCATAGTAGTGTATCTTTATGTTTCCCTTGTCAAGTATTTTCATTAGTTGTACTGTTTGTTTTTATTGTGTGTATCTTTAGATTTTCTATGTTTCTGTTTATGTTGCTATGTTAAAATAAAATTGTTGTTCAAATTCTGTTACAATAAAAATATTGTTAAAACGGAATTGTTGCCACTATTTACATAATATAGTATTTTCTTCATAGAATTGTTCAAATATTAACTTATTGGTGTTACTAAAGAACATCAATCTAAAAATTAAAAAAAATATGTAAAGCGTGGTATAATACTAAGTTTGTAATATGCAAAGCGTGGTATAATACTATATTTTATAAGTTGTCTTGTCATTCTTAAAAAAGCTGAAACTACTGCGGAAAAAACTGTTTTGTTGCATAAAAGTTTAATATGCAAAGTGTGGTATAATACTACATTTTGTGAGTTGTCTTGTCGTTCACAAAAAATCTGAAACGATTGCAGAAAAAGTTGTTTTGTTGCAGAAAAATTTAATATGTAAAGCATTGTATAATACTACGTTTTGGGAGTTGTCTTGTCATTCTGAAAAAGCTGAAAACCATGTGAAAAAGCTATTTTGTTTCAGAAAAAATTTAATATGCAAAGCGTGGTATAATATAATATTTTGTGTGTATGAAAAGCATGGTATATTACTACATTTTATGTGAAATCTTGCCTATAAATAACGGCCGCATTCTAGTTATTTTCTGCGCTTAACAACAACCTATATCAAATATTTCCATAAAACAAAAGTTTCTATTTAAGAAATGTCTCAACAACCCCTTTATGTCCCAAGGTGCGACTGTGGAAACAAAAGCATGATGTATGATTGTTGGGAAGAAGCTGGACAATGGTACTGGGCGTGTATAAACAAGTTTTATATGCAACCTGACGTACCTACATGCGATTTTAAGGTGTGAATTGATGAACCATGTGAGGAGGAATACTACAAAGACAAGTTGTATCATCTTCATAATGAATGTATGGGGCAGTGCGACAGAGAGCGCCAATCCAAACAAGAAATTGCGGAGTTGAAGGCAAAACTCAAGGAGGTGGAAGAAGAGAAAAAAAGCTGGAAGACCAACTCAAGTGGTTATAGCAAAGAATGCTAGGTCGTGACTAAACAATGTCATGTACGTGTTGAGCATAGTAGTGTATCTTTATATTTCCCTTATCAAGTATTTTCTTTAGTTGTACTGTTTGTTTTTGTATTGGGTTTGCTATGTTTGTGTTTGTCAAACGCAATTAAAATAAAATTATTATTCAAACAGAATTGTTGCTATTATTTACATAATGTAGTATTTACACAAAGTACAAACTTAAGTAAATCAATGAGTCCCACAGCATGTGTGCTTCAGTGCTACTGCTGGCCTGAGTCGCATCCCATGTTGCCCGGGTACACTATCGGGATCATCATCATCATCAAGTTTCCTCTTGATGTGAGGAAGCGCAACAACATCGACAGTACAGCTGGCAGGATCGGTGGAAGAGGTCGTCAGGCCGTCAGCAACCTACAAAACAAGTACTAAGCTTAGCATTTGAAAATGTATATTAGTATTGTACGTGTTAAGTCAAAAACATTTTCTCAGTGTGGTCTCGTCGGCCTCCTAAGTATATGCATCCGTGGTGTCCTCATCAGCGCATACAGTGGCCTCCATGGTGGGGTTGGACGAAGCCTTAATAAGAAAATTAAAAATTAGTTAATGGCAAATCATTAAGGAAAAGAAAACAAATTGATATTTTACAGTAATACAAACATACCTATGCCTTTGGTAGATCCACATCAACCGTCGAGGATGAGGCATAACTCAACCCGCGCCCGCCATCCATGTCCCGGGTCGGTCGATCCTCAGCTACGGTAGGTGTGTCTAAAAGAACTGGTCTACCTACCTATCGAATGTATCTGTGATCAACAATGTATCTGACGGGGTGACCTGCGATGCTGGCAGAGATAGCTGAAGGTTGTACGACGTCATGCTGCTGGAAGGGTTATCTAGCTGAGGGAAATAACCCGGCTGATCATCTCCAAGATCCTAATCTCCAAGATCTTCATCATGTGCCTCAATAGGTGGGTCGACAGGTGACTCAACGCCCCGTTGCTGGGGACCACCTCCTCGCCATCCCCCGCGACCCCGTGGGGCACCCCTGCCTCGTGGGACAGCCTTACCTCATAGGGCAACCCTCCCTCGTACCCTACCCCTACCTCATGGGATAGCCTTACCCCAACGCTACTCATCTGTGGCCGCATACTCAGCCTCGTGATCCAACCGCGTGCCATCTCTCCCTTGATACAGAGTCCGACGAGCCAGTTCTTCCACCCCCCGGGCATACTCAACGATTGCAGCACTGACGCCATGCTCCTACATTTCATGTCCCAACTAGTCGAACATGTGATGCCCAATAGCTTGCGAAACATTTAAAATATTAATTAAATAACGTTATATCACAATTATAAGATATTAATAACCCAAAAAAAACATACCAGCGCCTCGTGCCTCCCGACGTATGGTCTGTATCGATCACCAAGTATATGAATGGGGTTCCCGATCATCAGTCGCGTGTGACGACGGTACCATGATGTATGCAGCTCAATAGTGGCCTCTTGGATATGTGATGGTGGTGACGGAATACGGTATTCTCGTTGGTCCCAAATATGGACCTGCTGTTCTAGCCATCCTACAAATGCATCATCCACCCTGGTACGGTCATCTCGCTGATAATGTATAGGCACCCATGCAGGCTCCCCTGGTATAGGCTAGGGTCGGTAAAACTGGTGAAGCACACGCTCTGTGGCATGATGCTCAACCACATCGAAGAAGATCATCGGGACGGAAGTGCTCCAAAGCAGTCGGTCGAATGAGCAATATTCGGGCAGCTGAGCTAGCAACTCGCCGATGTATGGCGTCCAGATGAGCTATCAAATAATAACATAAAAGTGAGTATATGCAACACAAGTGAATTTATAACAAGTAAGTTTAGGTACATATTTACATGTCCGGCCACTAGCATATCTAACACATCCTTAACAATGGGGAGGTTATGATGAGCATCAGTCCATCGGTAGTTCCCATGACGGAGAACCCACCTCGTAGCTAGAGGGAAAAATGGAGGTGCTACACTCGGCTCTAGTGATGGTAGAGGTGGCTGCAACGGCAGGATCTCCTGCCAGGCCCAAACCTAAGATAAAAGGTTGACGTAAAATTTAAGAGTCATTTTGACCGTATAAAATTCGGAGTAATGAACAGAGTATTTGAAAATGTTGTCACCTGTAGAAGCGGTAGATAACCACATATGTCCACCTTGCTGCCCATGCTCGCCCCACACATACTCCTGTATAGGTATGCTAGAATAACAGTACCCCAGCTGTACAGGGGTAACTCATCTAGCTGTTGCAGATGATGCAGAAAACGTATATTCACTAGATCTTCCGAAGTGTTCGAGAAAAAGACACCCCCAAAAATAAGGAGCAACGCCAACCTCGTGTACCGCTCAATATGGACAGCCTCTGTCTCGCCGGTAATGTCGGGGTGCAATACCTCCATATGCTCTCTGATAGCTGTCATATAAACGCGAGTGCCCCCTTTAAGTGCAGCTTCACCCTGCGGTTCATAACCAGTATACTGTCCCAACAAATCCAAATACTAGGGACGCGTCATAGCTCTCATGAAATGGGGCATTGCAACGGCCAGTCCATCTACACGCAGGCCATATAAAACCTGAATATCCTCAAGCGTAATGGTGGCCTCTCCAGTGGGCAAGTGAAAAGTGGGCATCTCTGGTCGCCACCGCTCTATCAACGCCGCAATGAGAGACCAACCGAGCTGCATCCGCCCAATCCAAAAAATCCTAAGGAAGCCCGTAGCCTCTAGGCGATCGACTACGCGGGGATGGAAATGGCTCCCTCTCAAAAAGTCCCACAAATCGTCAGGCCTCATGGCGTAGAGAGTCTGATCCAATAGATGTCTCTCACATACATAGGAGGACCTATGGTCGCCCTGCAACACTAATATCTTATCCTCGGCTGGTCCAGGATGCATAGGCGGCAAGTCAATGTCGTCTACTATAATTTAAATAATATTAATTGTGTGTTTGTGCTATAATACATTAAATAATTAATTATTTAACTGGACTGAGCAATTATCTATGAGTTCCAGGCTCGATATTTGAGGCCCTCTAGCACCAAGTTATCCTTAATTATTATGTGTGTCAATTTCAATATTTTTAGAATTTTGTTAGTTTAATAAATTAAATAATTATTTTTATAACTTGACTGAGTAATTATCCATGGGTTCTAGGCTCGATATTTGAGGTTCGGTAGCACCAACTTATCCTTAATTATTATATGTACCAATTTCAATATTTTTAGAATTTTTTTATTTTAATAAATTAAATATATATTTTCATAACTGGACTGAGTAAGTATCTATAGGTTCCAGGCTTGATATATGAGGCCCCATAGCACCAAGTTATCCTTTTTTTATGTATGTCAATTTTAACATTTTTAGAATTTTATTAGTTTAATAAATTAAATAATTATTTTTATAACTGGACTAAGTAATTATATATGGGTTCCAGGCTCGATATTTGAGGCTCGGTAGCACCAAGTTATCCTTAATTATTATGTGTGTCAATTTTAATATTTTTAGAAATTTTTTAGTTTAATAAATTAAATAAATATTTTTATAACTGAACTGAGTAATTATCTATGTGTTCCAGGCTTGATATTTGAGGTCCGGTAGACAAGTTATTCTTAATTATTATGTGTGTCAATTTTAATATTTTTAGAATTTTGTTAGTTTAATAAATTAAATAAATATTTATATAACTGGACTGAGTAATTATCTATGGGTTTCAGACTCGATATTTGAGGTTCGATAATACAAAGTTATTCTTAATTATTATGTGTGTCAATTTCAATATTTTTAGAATTTTGTTAGTTTAATAAATTAAATAAATATTTTTATAACTAGACTAAGTAATTATCTATGAGTTCTAGGCTTTATATTGAGGCCCGGTAGCAGCAAGTTATTTTTAATTATTATATATGTCAATTTCAATATTTTTAGAATTTCGTTAGTTTAATATTGGACAAAGTAATTATCTATAGGTTCCAGGATCGATATTTGAGGTCTAATAGCACCAAGTTATCCTTAATTATTATTTGTGTCAATTTCAACATTTTTAGAACTTTGTTAGTTTAATAAATTAAATAAATAATTATTTAAAATTGGATAGAGTAATTATCTATGGATTCCAGACTCGATATCTGAGTTAATTTGACAACATAAATTAATTTTTTAGTTTTGTAAGTTTATTTTTTTAAATTAAATAATTAATTTTATAAAGTGTAATTTGATAGAGTTTGTAGTTAGTACATACTTAAACTACAGAGACTCTACGCTAAATGGCTCTATATTTTGACATGCTAAAAAAAATCTTTATATTTTACTACGCCATAAGGCTCTATATTTCAGTATGCTAAAACCCTCTAAATTTTACTTCTCTATAAGGCTCTATGTTTTACTACGCTAAAAAATTATGTATTTTACTATGCTGAAAGGCCACTATTACATATAAAAACAACAAGTATAGCATACATATGAACAACAAACTAAATAACTAATATTTATTTATTATTTAAGCAAATAAAAATATAACATTATCAATATAAATTATTTATCAATTTTTAACTATTTTTTGTTCCAAGGCTAATAATTCAATTCGGGTAAAAATAACATACAAATTTAAATACAAACATAAAACAAATCAATGTAGAAACACATTCAACAAAATAAATAAGCATATGTTCTACGAGTTTCGACATAAACAAAATCGAAATACCTCGATTTAAGTTTTTTGAAATAGATCCAAGTCGAATTTTTGACCCCAAAAGAAGGAATCCAAGGCTTGTGATGTATGCCGGACCTACGCTCTTTGCTTTTTGTGTGACGGATGGGGCCCAATTTTTTTCGAGGGGGGGGGGCAGCAATGGTGATTTTCTAATAAAAAATATGGCTTCTGTCATGATCGGGGGGAAGAAGAAGAAGAAGGAGGGCCCCTATATTTTAGTAAAGAAAAACACATTACAATATTGCGTTTAAGGAAAACGCAGTATTGTAATGCATTTTTCTATAAAAAATATTTTTTTTAATAAAACACAGCATAATAGTTCATTTAACTTTAACGGTTAACTTTTTGTTAAAGTAAAATACAGTATTATATTGTGTTTTACTTAGAAATATAATTTTTTTAAATTGTAAATACGTATTTTTTGTCCAAAATGGCATCATTTTAGTTCCGGACTCTTCTCAAGCTTCCCCGTCCTATTCCTCACCCTCACCTACCCACCCCACACCCACCCTACCCCTCTCTCCAAAAAGATTTTTTTTTAAAAAAATCAGTTTATTTTCCGTCACCACCCACCCTGCTACCCCCACACCGTGCAAAATTCTTTTGCAATTTTCAAATTTTTAGTTTTTTTATTTTCTGTACCACTCACCCCCACTTCCCCCCACCCCACCCTACCCCACCCCGTGCAAAATATTTTCAGTTTAAGTTTTTTCATCTTTAGGTTTACAAGTTCAAAATTTTACAAGTTCCAGTTATGAGTTTGGATGTTTATGTTTTTGTAAGTTTATGAGTTTAGAAATCATAAAGTTTACGGGTTCGAAAATTCGCGGTTCGGAAGTTTATGAAATTTGTGGGTTCGAAAGATTGTTGGTTCGAAAGTTTATGGCTTCAAATCTATTGTATATAAATTATTTATGAATATTCTTAAGAAATTTTTTTCCAAAATTGCGTACAAAATACCAAAAAATTAATAAGATTAGTACTTGTTTTCCAAGAAAATATTTTTTGTTATACCAAACACACCCTTCATCATACTAGTTCTTGTAATGACCCGACATGTTGTTTTAAGAATTTACGCTCTGATCCCCTACTAACTATATTCCCGTATTTGTTTCTACTATTGTGAGTTGCCGAGAGGAATTATTTGGAGTTTCGGAGGGTTTGGGACACTTGGTCCCTAAATGAGAGCTCAAGTTCTCGAAATTTTATTGTAGTCGGAACATTGTGAAGACAACATCGAAACGAAATTCCGATGGTTCGGTTAGCTCCGTTGGGTGATTTCGGGTGTAGGAGCGTGTTCAGAGTATATTTTGGAGGTCCGTAGCTAATTTAGGCTTGAAATGCCGAAAGTTAAATTTTTGAAGTTTGCATTTTGATAGTGAGATTTTGATCCGAGGGCTGAAATGGAATTCCGTAAGTTGTAGTTACTGTTGAATTTGACTTGTGTGCAAAATTTTAGGTCATTCGGACGAGGTTTGACAGACTTTTTGATCAAAACGTAATTTGAGAGTTTTTGAAATTCTTAGGCTTGAATCCGATATAAATTTTTTGTTTTGATATTATTTTGAGTGTTCTGAAGATTGGAACAAGTTTGAATGATGTTTTAGGATTGGTTGGCATGTTTGGTTGAGGTCCTGGGGACCTCGGGTGTGTTTCGGTGTGGTTTCAGATCATTTGAGATTGTTTTGCAATAGCTGAAGATGGTATCTGGTGTTGTTCTTCGCATCCGCGAGGGTCCTCACACGTTCGCGAAGAAGCATTTGGCGTCTGGGATTTTGTTCTTCGCGTTCGCAAAGAGAGCGCCTTGCGTTCGCGAAGAAGAAGAAATTCTGTTACGTAAGTCTTACTTTAAAGGCTCATATCTCTCAATCTACAATGAATTTTGAGATGATTCAAAAATTAAAGTTGTATCTCTTTGAATCTATTTTTCAGAAACATATTATAATAGTAGTTTGGACATATACATAAAAAGTTATGGCCATTATACTAGAGGCTGTCCGAGAAGACTTTGGAAAATTTTGTTCTTCGCGAATGCGAGAGGTGGACCGCGGACGCGAAGAACAAATCCCTGAGCAGCAGAATAAAGTCCAGACTCGTCTCAAGGGAGCTTGGGTGAGGTAATTTTTTGAGAGATTTTCAAGAAAAATATTGGGATAAGTGTTCTTAACTTAATTTTGGTTAGATTACTCGAATCCATCGTTGTTTTTAACATCTAATTGGTGATTTTAGTTGGTAAAAACTTGAAAACCCTCTTGGTTTAATTTGAAGATTTGAGGGTCGAATTAATGTCGGATTTTGGTAAATTTGGTATGGTTAGACTCATGGTTGAATAAGCTTTTGAATTTTGTGAGTTTTGTCGGAGTTTGAGACGTGGGCCCCACGGACGATTTTGACTTAAATTTTAAATTTTTGTTGGAAAATTTGTATTTTCATATGAAACTGATTTGTATGATTTATATTATTGAATTATTATGACTATATTTGAAGCTTCAGACGAAATTACGAGGCAAAGACTTGTTGGAATTTTGAATTGGTTACAAAGCGAGGTAAGTTCTTGGTCTAACCTTAGCTTGAGCGATTAGGAGTTGTGTCATAATTGTTATGTGTTATTTGTTGAGTATGACGTATAGATATGGTGACGAGTATCTATACGTTGGTGTCAAGCATGTCTGTGAGTCTTATACTTTGAATAACGTGACTCCTATTTGACTTAACTGAAGAGTTTTGCCTCTCCTATTGTCATGTTATATTTTCATAATTACTTAATCGTGTTGATTTCCTTATTATTGACTTTATATTGTGGGATAGTTACTACGTGTTAGCTTTCCCGTTATTGAACTGCTTCCTTTATGCCAGTATTCTTTTCTGTGGTTATCCCTTTGAGCTGGTTCTACCATTTTCTCGTGATCTACAGCCCTTGAGTTGATTTACTTATCTTACCTTTTATTATTGTCATATGTTGTTGTTATATGTATTGCGGTGATATTTGATCCTTCTGTTGTGATGTAACTATTGTTTTTGTTGGTTGCGTTGCGTATTAATTTTGGAACTACGGATGTGGGATTCCGGTAGCTCCCTCTTGTTTGATTACTTTGGGACTACGGTTAGATTCCCGGGAGATCCCCCTGCACATTTACTTTGGGACTACGAGTTAGATTCCCGGAAGATCCCCCTGTTCATTTACTTTGGGATTACGGGTTAGATTCTCGGGAGATCCCCCTGCACAGTTATATGAAACAATGGGAATGCACCCGGTAGATTCTCCCAGTACTCGGTATTTACATTTGGGACTACAGATCGGGATTTCGGTAGATCCCCGCGCATTATTAGTTGGACTACGGGACTGCACCCGGAAGATCCACTGGATATTTATATTTAGGGTCTACATGAAGGTATCCTGGGAGATCCCTGGTTGTTATCTCTCTGTTGGGCTGTACTCCTTCCGTGATTATTTGTCTCTGTTGTAATTGTTGTTATCAATTCAAGTGTTTTAAAGTTTAGATTCCTTTACGGATGCGATTCTTTGTGTGAGAATTCATAGTGTTGACAATACCTCGCCCTATTTGTTTTATATATATTCAATACTTCAAATTTCAACAATTGTTATATTTTTAACTCAATTTATTTCTTAACTAAATTTTCCTTAAACCGTTTGCGGTTGTACTTTGCTTAAGAAAGAATTTCTACTACATTACTTTATCAAATCCCTTGGTAAAAGTAATAATTCATTCGATGTTGTATTCTAATTGAAACATAATAATTTATTTATTCAAATTATCTCTAAAAATAATTTCATCTTTCCTCGATGAGTTTCAAATGTGTTTAGAAGTTGTGCTCTACTTCTTGTTAAGTAAATGAGGCCCCGTGGATATTCTTAATTGGATTGGGTTATGGACCCTATGAACTGAGTAACTTGAGAACGTTATTGTGCAATATGAGACAGAAATATGTGGGCACGAGGTGCTGTAAAAATATGAAAGCCGGCTGAGACCTATATTATTTATGATTATAAAATGAGGCGTCATAAGGTGACCTTTACTCGCAAGAATTACATTCGAAAGATGCTTACTTGGAAGATACTTATTTGAAGGAAATATATTCGAAATATATTTATTAAAAATTATATTATCTTAGAGATTATTACTTGAAGGATTTATAGGCGAAAGATTTATATTTGAAGGAATCAATTAATTGATTGCACTTGTATTTATTATTTGTTAAGAAGCATCTATGGTGTTCTTGTTGCCTGCTATTTATATCACTGGTTGATCATTGTTGCCATACTTGTTATCTGTTTTCATTATTTTGTACGCTTTATTGCACAAGTTTATTTGATAGTCTGGTCCTAGCCTCGTCACTACTTCGCCGATGTTAGGCTAAGCACTTACCAACACATGTGGTCGGTTGTGCTGAAACTATACTTCTGTATATTTTTGTGTACAAGTCCAGGTATTTGATCGATAGTAGTTGTTCGTTGTGGTGGAGACTCAAGGTAAACCTGCTGCAGCCTTCGCGGTCCTCGGAGTCACCTTCAGTTGTACTTATTTCCATGTTAATGGTGTATTTATTTTGTCTAACTACTCGTAGAAAAGCTTATGACTTGTATTACCAGTTTTGAGAATTGTAAATTGTTTAGAGAAATTTCATTTGTAGTTAATAAATATTAATGTTATTTCAATTAATGTTAGGTTTACCTAATTTAAAGACTAGGTGCCATCACGACTCATTCGGAGGAATTTTTGGGTCGTGACAGTTCTTCACTCGAAACTGCCTGAGTGAAGAACAAATTCAAAAAACATACATCTCCTGCTTCCACAAAGGTCATGATCGCATTTGGGTTTTACACCTTCAGGCTATTTTTCAGTCCAATCAATGTTCAATACACTAACACATACTACTTTTGCAATCCATTCCCATCCAAATACTTTCAAATAGATATGGGCCTTACCTATTTATCCTAAGGTCAAAATATTCTTTTGGCTCCTCAATCACAATCTACTTCCATCATGTCACTTTCTTAACTCCATCAATATTATCACAAATGTAACCTGCCATTACTGTCAAGATGGAGATGAGACTCTGCAACACATTTTCTTACAATGCCCCAATGCCAAAATATATACTGGGCATCAATAGGACTTCAAAGCCATATAATGTCACTCACTCAGATGAACCATCCATAACTTAATCAATCTGAAAACCTTAAAATTACAATATGGGATTAATCCCCATACTTTTCTACCACTAAGTATGTGGAACATTTGGCTCGTTCGTAATAGAAACCTTTACGAACAAGGCCATGCCACTATTAGCAAAAGTTATACAATTCAACAAAGCATCGAGTATGCCTACCTGGTAGCCCCACTTCACACAAGACCTAGGAGCATTAAAATTGCCCTTAAATGGATTCCTCTAGCACCAAATATTTACAGGTTAAATACGGGGGCCATTCACTAACTTCTAATATGGATGGCATCGGAGGTGGAATTCGTAATCACCTAGGATACTGGATTGTGGGATTTTTAGGAAATATACGACAATCAACTTCTATTGCAGCATAACTTGAAGCACTGATCCAGGGACTTCAACTAGCTCGTCAACTAAATCTAACACCACCGCAAGTGGAAATAGATGAAAGGGAGGTAATATGCTAGCTAACGATAATTTTTTATACACTAACATGCTTATTGACTATATGTACCTCCTTCACCAGCTACATAATTCAAGAGTACAACACGCGTACAGAGAACAAAATAGAGTAGCGAATCAACCAACAAAAGAGGGCAACAATCTGGCAAGTAACGCTATAAATTTTTGCAATACCACCACTCTTTGTGATCCAATATTTTGAAGGAGATAAGCAAGTAATAACTACTACAAGATCAGTTCCATCTACTACAACCATGACAGTTAAGACCATGCAGCAATACGTATTTTGTGGAGCAATCTGGAGTCAAATGCTGAAAACCATGATGCAGCGGATATAGTTTCTACCAACTTAGGGTGTTGTGATGATAATTCCGTTAGGAATACCACAAACGCTGTTACTACTAGTGATACTACAACTTATAATATGGTGCAACTCGAGCATCAAACATCTTTGTACGCTCAACTTTTAATTTAATGCATATTATCTTTTTAAACAAGACAAGAGGGGTTGTTCTGATGGTAATCAATCCCCACTTCCAACCGAGAGGTTGTGAGTTCGAGTCTCCTCAAGAGCAAGGTGAGAAGTTCTTGGAGGGAAGAATGCGAGTTTCTATTTGGAAACAGCCTTATACTGGGGTGTTGTTGTTATCTTTTTGAACAAAAAAAAAAAAAACTGGCCGAAGCAGGAATATCAAATTTTAGACAAAACTTCAAAACTACGCAAAAGTTGCATTTTAAAACTATTTATAAACTTATACTCCCTCCGGTTCACAATAAGTGATCAGTTTACTTTTTTATTTTGTTCAAAATAAGTATCCACTTAGGTAATCAAGAAAAAATTCAATTTGTTTTTACTCTTTTACCCTTATATGCATATACCTAAAATATTTTCTCACTTCTCACTATATCTATGTGACCAATATTTAATAAGAGTAGTTTAATCATACTAGATATTTTTGTATATAATTTAGCATTTTCTTAATCGGTATGCTAAAAAGAAATTGGTCACTATGAACCGGAGGGAGTAAAGTGAGAAGTGGGCTCATAAATCGCAAATCGCAATAATCCGCAATTTGTAAATGCAACAAATCGCACTGCCTAATGCGACTTGTATATCGCATATATGTAGAAAATTCTATAACACCATCCCAGATACAACAATTTTCTCACAGCAGCTATCTCTTACGGCGGCGACGCTGCTAATTTTCAACTGCCAAAAGGTGTCTTTCATTCCCTTAAATACTCACAAATTTCTCTCCAGTTGTCATTATTCATTTCTGGGTGTGACGATTACGAGTAAGCTTTCCTTAAATATTACTGAGGTTCATTTAATTTTTCATAATTTTTGGTGAGACACATATTTTTTGCTCTCCCGCTTCGTGTTTATGTCTCCAAATTCTGCAGATACTGTTACTATGATGCCCAGAATGCTACTAATTCTGTTTTATACTTAATAAAGTTTGAAGCTTTCTTTTAGCTACAGTAAGAATACTTCAAGAGAAGTAGTTTCCCTCTATTTCAAGCATAATTGTGGCTCAGTCCCTATTTCATATAACAACAACAACCTACCCAATATTCTCTTAATAGGGTTTGGGTAGGTTAGCGTGTAGGCACACCTTATCCCTACCTTGCCGAGATAGAAGTATTATTTTCAATATACCATCGGCTCAGGAAAGCAGAAGTACCACATTAATGAAAAGAAAAACAAGAAGGGACAACACTGGAAAGTCATGGAAAAAACAGCATACTTAAAAACAAGATAGTAGGATGACCTGAAGGAAAGAAACGGTAGTCATAGAAACCTAATACCAACAAATTACGAGAGCACGTACTAGTACTACAGGCATGAACCTGAATTAACTGTGGTGTAGTTGCGGGAAACTCCTTGCCGAGGGCCTGTGTACCCCGGGATTAGTCGGGGCTCGAAGAGACTCGGACACCCGGTGCAAATAAAAAAAAAAAGTACTACAGGCATGAACAAGGAAAACCTTTTTGTACTACAAAAGAAATGAGAAAAGTTGGTGTTACTTGTTAAATGTTAATGCCATTGTTCTAAAGAATATCAGTCTATGTGAACGAACACCCAGTTGATTAGTTGTTAGTTATTTCCATGTTAGTGGAAATACTTTGCCCAAATATAGAGATGCTTCTCCTCGCTCTTCTTGAAGGTGGAGATTGTTGGATGATGGTTCGTTTACCGTAATCAGAGTTTATCATTGCTTATTTTAGTCTCGATAGATCCTGTTGTTTGTTGTCAATTTTGTTTTTGAAGATACAGAAATGGCAGAATATCTTCTTGTTAAGCATCTCTTTTCCATGCAAGCTTTACATAGTACTTAAATTGTGGAAGAGATAAAGAAACTGTTCTATATAAGCGTAAAATTTTGGTTATCCTTTTCATTTTACTTATTTGTTTATTTGTTTTTTGGTTGAAGTCAGTTGATATCATAGAGATGGAAATCAAGGCAGACGGAAGTGACGGATCCTTGGTTTTAATCAAACAAGGAGCTGAGGCTGTGAGTTCATAATTAGTATTCAAGACTGTGTTACTTTGAAACTTTCCTCTAATTTTTTCTTCTCTCTCTCTCATTTTTTTTGGAGACCTTTTTGTGTGTGTGTGTTCTGTTAGTTTAGAAGTCACTAATCATTATGTACTCTCTGGCAATGTTCATTTGATAGAAAGTAGTTTTTTGACACTGGGATTGTTTCCATGTTGATATCAGAGGGTATTTGAGTCAACATTTGTTGGTAGGAGGTGTATTGTGAAGGAACGGTTTTCAAAGAAATACAGGCATCCGACTTTGGATTCAAAGCTCACTATTAAACGGTTGAATGCGGTTGGTGCAAATGCTACATATTCTCTCCTTTAATCTTTCTTAAAGCCTGTGTTGCTAATGACGAGAGGGGTTGCTCTGATGGTAAGCAACCCCCACTTCCAACCGAGAGGTTGTGAGTTCGAGTCTCCCCAAGAGCAAGGTGGGAAGTTCTTGGAGGGAAGGATGCCGGGGGTCTATTTGGAAACAACCTCTATACCTAAGGGTAGCGGTAAGGTCTGCGTACATACTACCCTCCCCAGACTCCACTAAGTGGGATTATACTGGGTTGTTGTTGTTGTTGTTGTAAAGCCTGTGTTGCTAAAATTGAAATTCTGGCGCAGGAGGCAAGGTGTATGACAAAAGCTAGACGGCTTGGTGTTACTACTCCAGTGCTGTATGCTGTTGACCCTGTTACACATACTCTCACCTTTGAATATGTTGAAGGTCCTTCTGTGAAAGATATATTCCTTGGCTTTGGATTAGTTGGTGTTGACGATGAACGGATGACTGATATTGCAACACAGATTGGTAATGCTATTGGCAAACTACATGATGGTGGCCTAGTCCATGGCGATTTGACAACATCAAATATGTTAATGAGGAGTTCTGCTAATCAGCTGGTGGGTATTTTTATTCTGTTCCTTAGAATATTACTCTAATTCTCAGGATCGCCTTTTTCTTCAATTTCTTTCCTTGTTTGCCTTTTTCTCCTGGTTTTGGAGGATAAAGTTCCGCGGTGACCCTCAATGAGATTACTTCTTACAATGATACTTTTTCTCCAGGTTCTGATTGACTTTGGTCTGAGCTTTACGTCAACACTTCCAGAAGATAAAGCAGTTGATTTATATGTGCTTGAACGTGCTTTGCTCTCTATGCACTCTTCTTGTGGAAATGTGGTAAGATACGTCAATTTCTTCTTTGAATTAATTTTTTTTGGCTGTTTAAGCGTTATATCATTCATGTCACGTGATCATGTTATTGCACGAATCATGCACTTCTTCACAAAAATAGTAGTTTCTGAAATCATTATTAAACAGTTCTCTAACTCTCGGTAGTTTTTCCTAATACACTTGAGGATCGATTAATCATTTTACTGATATATAAAGAATCCTGTGAAGGACTTAGTGCTCCTAATTGTGATAATAGAATGATATCTTTCTTGTGGTTCTGAAACGGTAACCTCGTTCTGGCCATATGCGACCGGGGGGGGGGGGGGGAGGGGGAGGGGTTGAGAGCACTGGGTTATCGTCTAGTGAATCTCCTTAATTTTTGCCTGAAGCATGTAAATACTGGATTTATTTTTAGTCTGTAGCAAGGACATAGGACTTTAACCTATAGTAAAGATCAAATTCATATGCTATGGTTTATATATGGTTCATGCAGATGGACCAGATACTTGCTGGATACAAGAAATCCTCAAAGCAGTGGTCATCAACCTTTAACAAGCTAGCCCAAGGTGCTGTTGAATCTTCCTCCATGCCCCTTACTTTTATTACCTTGTTGTTCCCAGAAAGAAAAGATAATATGTTTCTACTTCTGAAGGTTTCTTGCTATTTTTTGATTTTGTGATCTATTTCAGTGAGACAAAGAGGTCGAAAGCGCACAATGGTTGGTTGAGCTTCGCATTTATGTAATCCACATTGAGGTTAGACTGTCTCTGTGCATGGCTTTTATCAATTATATGTTTTATTTTATTTCCAGAATGAAGAAGCAAATTTCCTTATTTCTGCCAAAAGCACGGTTCCTTGCTTGCATCCCCCTAATTTTTGGAATCATTAGTGTGTCCCCTGTATTGTTAATTGCTCAGAATAATCGTTCACTATTTTCACCTGTGAGAGCTTGATCTGGTTCTTCATAATTACCTAGAGGGACAAAATGTGGTACTATTGTTCTCATGGAGTTGAAGTGTCAGAATATCATGGTTATCTGGATTCTGGCCTATTTGTTTTCTTGTTTGGGGATTCCAGGTCTAGTATATTCTTTCACATTCTCCTTACCCCTCTCTGCCTTTTTCTTGTTTCTTATGAAAGTTTTGAACATTAATAGTACAACATATCAATGACGTAACATGACAATCTTCAGATATATTGAGCTGCAAATTGTCTTTTTAAGTAATGGATCACAATCTTTAAATGTCCTGCAGGAACTCTAATTTTCTCTTTTGTGATGATCCCCGACTGTAAGATGTAAACATGGGCTTTAGGGTCAGGTTTCCTTCACGCCTCTTAGAATCTTAGCTTGTCTTGTGGTCTCTAGGTCTAATACAAGTGTACAACTATAAAGCACTTGGACGCTACTGGATCGAGCAAAAGTTTCTGCGCATCTGCTTTAAAAATGGAACTATTTACTGCAAAGTTTTTGTGCATCTGCTTCAGAACATACTGTCTATATCTTTCTAGAATATAGTTGCTGATTTAGGAGCTGTCTCTATTAGTTGATGAAGTGGTTGTCCGATTGATTTTCAGTGCAAATCGAAGAAGATCAGATAACATGGGGCAGGAGAAAGCGGAACTTGCTCATTGCAACGACGAATCTGTATTTGTTGCACTCTTGATTATTGTGTTATAGACTGGTGCTGTTAGTTGTTTGAAGTTGTGCTGCGTCTACAATTCTCTGCATTCTCATTCAATTCTGGCCATCTGGACGCAAAATGTTTGTTTTTCTTTTCCGTGCTTGTTAACATATACATACATTATGAACGCGGAAAGCCTGTACCTGATTCGATAACCTATCTAATATCATCTGATTGTATGTGAAGCATGTGCCAATTTAACTGTAACCGTGGTGCTTCCTATCGTTTTTAGTTTTTACGTATTCCTTCCCTGGCTAATTTTAGAATGCTGATTTTTTTTTCTTCCTGTCACATAAGTTTTTACTGTTTCTGTTTTTAAACATTTTTCCCTCTCTATTACACGAGAGAAAGGGCTGCAAGTGCCCATTGAAAACTGAAGCAGTTAATCATCGCCTCCATTGTTGCTGAGTGATTCTCTTTTTAAGGGTTTCAAAAAACTTACAACAGGGGCAATATTAGGTACTTTAAACAATAGGAAAATGCATGAGCTGTTATAAAATAAAGACCGTAAAGTAAAGATAAGTATAGAGAGAAACTAATGTATTATTTAACTTCATATTGAAACTTAAATCTCTATTTATAGAAGAAAGGAAGTTGCTACGTAAGCTGTTACTGTATTAGATATAAATAATCTTCTATTCGGGGGTAATGTTTAATCATAACGGAGTACCGAAAGAATAACTTTATTGTATCAGGTATGGATAATCTTCTATCGGTGCTAATGTTTATACATAACGGAGTACCAAAAAGATAAGTTTATTGTATTAGGTATGAAAAATCTTCTACTAGTGGTATATTTATCCATTACGGAGTACCGAAAGGATAAGCTTATTGTACCAATCTTTTACCGGGGGTAATGTTTATCCAAAACGGAGTACCGAAATGATAAGCTTCTTCAAGAGACTTATTTCCAACAGAGTACTAAATAGATAAACATGTATACGGCGGAGTCCCACATGGATAATTTTATTTATTAGGGAGTACTAAATGAACATCCATAATATAATATATTTTTAACGCTCCCCTGAATGTTCATTAAAAGATAACATGCCTCATTAAAACCTTACTAGGAAAAACCCCATGGAAAAAAGCCCAATGAAGAAGAAAAAAGCACACATATTTGGTAATACGCATAACTACTTGTCTCATTAAAAATCTTATAAAGGAAAATTCTGTGGGAAAAATCTTAGTAAGAGAAAAAGAGTAGCGTATATTTTACTCCCCCTGATCAAAACCTTGTTTCAAATATTTGAGTTTCTGTATTGTAATTTTGTATACCATTTTCTCAAAAGTTGTAGTTGGACAAGATTTAGTGAATAAATCTGCTGGATTGTCACTTGAACGAGTTTGTTGCTCATCAATGTCACCATTTTCCTGAAGATCATGTGTTTAGAATAATTTTGGTGAAATGTGCTTCATTCTATCTCCTTTTATAAATCCTCCCTTTAAATGGGCTATGCATGCGAAATTGTCTTTGCATAAATTTTGGATCTTTTATCACATTCCAAACCACATTTTTCTTGAATAAAATGAATCACTGATCTCAACTATACACATTCCCTACTTGTTTTATGAATAGCTATTATCTCAGCATGATTTGAAGAAATAGCAATAATAGATTGCTTTGTGGAGCGCCAAGATATGACAATACCTCCATATGTAAACACGTACCCGATTTGATATTGAGCTTTATGTGGATAAGATAAATAACCTGCATCTGCATAACCAACAAGATCTGCACTACCTTTGTTAGCATAAAATAAACCCATATCAAGAGTTCCCTTTAAATATCGCAATATATGCTCAATCCCGTTCCAATATCTCCGTGTAGGAGAGGAGTCTTACTAGTATTTATAGAATATGCTACATCGGGCCTTGTAGCATTAGCAAGATACATAAGTGCACCAATTGCACTAATATAAGGTATTTCGGGACCAAGGAGTTCTGGAGGCCGGAATAGATCCTTATTCACTTCAAGTGATCGAACAACCATTGGTGTAATTAATTGGTGCGATTATGTAAAAACTTTTTAAGACCCTTTCTGTAGAGGCAGATTAATGGATAAAGATCCCATATGCTAAATGTTCAATTTGCAGACCAAGATAAAATTTTGTCTTTTCAAGATCTTTCATCTCAAATTATTTCTTAAGATATTCGATTGTCTTTTGGAATTCCAACAAGATTTATGTCATCAACATAAACCGCAATTATAAGAAATTCTGATGCCATTTTCTTTATAAAAATATATGGACAAACAACATCATTTATGTAACCATCTTTCAGCAAATATTCACTAAGGCGATTATACCATATTCACACAGATTGCTATAAACCGTACAAAGATCTTTGTAAACTGATTAAATACATTTCCTAAGAATTTAAATTTGCTTCAGGCATTTTAAATCCTTCAGGAATTTTCATATTAGTTTCATTATCAAGTGAACAGTATAGAGAAGCTGTAACTACATCCATTAGATGTATCTCAAGCTTTTTATGTAGTGTTAAACAGATGAGATATCTAAATGTTATGGCATCCATAACAGGGTAATATGTTTCATCAAAATCGACTCCAGGTCATTGTGAGAATCCTTGTGCAACAAGACGAGCTTTGTATATTTCAATTTCATTTTTATCATTCCTTTGTCACACAAAAATCCTTTATGACCAACTAATTTTATACCAGAACTTTTTATCTTTCAATTTCATTTTTATTATTCTTCTTTTGCACATAAATCCATTTATGACCAACTGTTTTTATACCAGCAGGCGTTTGGACTACTGATCTAAAGACCTCTCTTTTAGCAAGCGAGTTCAATTCTGATTGAATTGCCTCTTGCCATTTTGACCAATCAGATCTATGTCGACATTCTTTGATAGATCGGGATTCAAGATCCTCAGTATGTTGCATAATATTAAGTGCAATATTATATAAAAATATTATCTACCACTATTTTAGATCGATTTAAATTACTCCCATTTCCGATAAAACTTATTAAAAGTTCCTCACTCACTTGAGCTTCGGGTTCATTGTTTTCTTCAATAATCTCAGAACTAATAAAATCTTCATAGTATCATTTTTATCATTTGTCGATTTTCTTTTTCGAATATTTTGATCCTTAGAACCCGAAGGCCTACCACGTTTCAGGCGTGCTTTAAGTTCACTAGCTCTCATGCTAGTAGATGGTACTGCTGGGACATCAATTCAGATATGCACATTTTCTGCAGGAATATGTGACTAAGTTTTCCTTTTTAAATCAGTAAACGCGTCTATCATTTGATTATCTATATTTTGTATATGAATGATCTTCTGGACCTCCTGATTACATATAGGGGTATGTGGATCAAATGAGATAATGGTAAAACTTTTCACACAATTTCTCTTTTGGTTTCCTTTTTCTCTCCCCCTAATTGTGAAAAATTTATTTCATGAAACCGACAATCTGCAAATCGAGCACTAAATAAATATTCGATCAATGGTTTTAGATAGCGATTAATAGAGGGTGATTCAAACCCAAATATATTCCTATCCTTCTGTGTAGTCCCATCTTACTGCGCTGTGGTGGTGCTACTGTCACATATACATCACATCCAAAAATTCATAGATGGGGAATATTTGGTTCATGACCAAAAACTAATTGTGACGGAGAACATTTATTATAATATGTCGATCTGAGATGGATAAGTGATGCTGCATGCAAGATAGCATGACCCCAAACAACAATGGATAATTTTATTTTCATAAGTAGTGGTCTTGCTATCAACTGCAGGCGTTTAATAAATGAGTCTACAAGGCCATATCGAGTATGACCGTAAGCTACAGGATGTCCAACATTATCAAGGCGAATAGCCTTTATATAATAATCTGGGAATTGTACCATAAATCAAATCATTTGGGCTAATAGCTTTGCAAATGCCAAGATACGAGATGATAGTAGGCACACATGAGACCATATTTAAGATATATCTGTTAGAAACTACGCTTTACGCTAGAGGGGGGGTGAATAGCGTATTAATAGAATTTAGCGTTTTCTTGCGGAATTTAAACTTTGCAGGAAGTAAAATAAATGCAGAAAAATAAACTTACACAAAGATGTATACTGATTGGCCACCAACGTGGTTAGTCCAGTCCCCGAGAGACTCTCTCGAGATTTTTCACTATCTTGTTAAGCTTAAGGGTGCTCAACAAACCGTTACACACTTGAGGACACAAGCCTCAAACAGTTGCTCGGAGATCGCAATCTCAAAGACTTCACCCAAGGAAAACCAAGTTCCTTGAAACAAGAGAATCGCAATTCTCTTACAAGTATATCAAATACTTGGACACTCACTTAACTAAAGTACTCCTTATTGAGTAGATATGAGTAAAAGAATATGTTTAAGATCACAACAACTTTAAGCAATAATATGGCTCTCAAAAGCTTTATGAAATGAGTAGAAAATAAAGAACAATTGAATGAAAGCTTATAGCAATGTAATGATCAGTTTGTGTATGTTGTTGTTTTTAAAACACTGAAATGAAGTTGTATTTATAGTTGAAAAACTTGGCATTACCGTTGCCTAATTGCCAATTAAGAGTTGCTGATTTTACTCACTGACAATCGATTGTCAAACCCCAACAATCGATTGTCTGCCAGTCAGATCAAAATTCAATCCCAGATTTTACGCTTGATAATCGATTACTTACAATCCATAATCGATTACTGGCAACGTTCAAAAAATCTTTTCCAGATTTTACCACAAACAATCGATTGTCCAGAATCAACAATCGATTACTCAGCAACGTTCAAAAAAATCTTTTCCGGATTTTAATCAAAACAATCGATTATACAGAATCAATAATCGATTACTTCAGCAACGTTCTAAAAATCATTTCCAGATTTTAAGCAGAACATCGATTATCTAGAATGAATAATCGATTACCTTATGGTATTTGAAAATCATTCGACAACGGACAGCTTCAACAATCGATTGTCCTTTGCAACAATCGATTACTTGTTATTTTCTGAAAATCATAAAACTTACTGTCTCAGTGATAATCGATTATCTAAAGACATAATCGATTACTTAATTAAATTTAAAATCACTGGAAGACATCAACTCAACACAATCGATCACCATTAGTTCATAATCGATTATTTTGAGTATTGAAAAACATTACCTCAACAACAATCGATTGTCATTTGTTCACAATCGATTATCATGCAGATTTGGAAAAACCTGATGTTCACTGTCTTACTCACAATCGATTACCATTAATTCATAATCGATTGTCATGCAGTCTTGGCTCAGAAACAATCGATTATCATAAGTACATAATCGATTATTTTAGCCCAGATTTTTGAGGCATGTTTAGAAAACATTTTGTCTAATGTAAATATGCATGATTTAAAATCGTTTTGACACAGAATTAAATATGCATGATTTTGGAAATAGTTTTATGAGAGAGGCCATACTATGAGTCAAGTTATAGGATCGAGATTACAATTTAGAACAACTCAATAACAATTAAAAGCTATATCTTGAACTTCAATCTTATTCGCAACCATTGTGCGCTTGTACTTGAATTCCGTCATATATCAATTTTTGCTTCGTTTGTCATTCATCAAAACCTACAAAAGAGTACACGTTTAGTATATTGCATTGAGAACGTGTTTCTAACAATTTCCCCCTTTTTGATAATGGCAAACATTAAGCGGGATATCCAATTTTGGCAAAAGATATTGACAATTCAAGACAAGTAACAATTATGCAATTTTGTTCTTGTTCCCCCTCAATTTTAGAGTTCCCCCTCAATTTTAGCTTATAAGCAATCAATGAATTAAGAGGTGGTGCATACCCGATATCCCGTTTTCTTCCCCCTTTTGCCATTAGCAAAAAAATAGTAAGGAAAGATGCAAAAAGATGAAATAAACAAGGTTTATTTATTGGAAAAAAAAATTAGAGGGTAGTCGATTATTGATACGGGATAATCGATTTTTATAGGGACATTGCTGCAGATTCGCGGTTTGCTTAAGAATTGCTCTTAGCTCTAGGGTGATACCTCGATACTTTTTAGTGTCGACTTCCTTACCTTTTTCATCTTTGTCTAGATGATCGGATGTGCTCATGGGAGTAGCCATTTCTTTTGCATTGTTCATCTCAAAACGTTTTAGTAGTTCTTTGCAATATTTGGCTTGGCATATGAATGTACCTTCTTTCATTTGTTTCACTTGTAACCCCAAAAAGAATGTTAACTCGCCCATCATAGACATTTCAAATTCGCTAGTCATTAGATCGGAAAATTCCTTGCATAAAACATTGTTAGTAGCACCAAATATAATATCGTCTACATATATTTGAACTAATAAAATATCATTGTTTTTATGCTTGACAAAGAGGGTTGTGTCAACTTTTCCCCTAATGAAATCATTTTCCAAAATAAATTTACTCAACCTTTCATACCAAGCTCGAGGAGCTTGTTTTAAACCATAAAGAGCCTTTTTGAGTTTGAAAACATGATCGGGATATTTAAAATCTTCAAAGCCGGGGGGTTGTTTGACATAAACTTCTTCTTCAATAAAACCATTTAGAAAAGCACTTTTCACATCCATTTGATATAGAATAAAATTCATTGAAGAGGCGAAAGCAAGTAATAGACGAATAGCTTCTAATCTAGCTACGGGAGCATAGGTTTCCTCATAATCAATACCTTCTTCTTGACTATAGCCTTTTGCCACAAGCCTAGCTTTGTTTCTAGTGATTATACCATTTTCATCTAGTTTATTGCAAAAAACCCATTTCGTACCAATTATAGAATGACCTTCGGGTCTTGGCACCAAATCCCAAACGTTATTGCGTTCGAATTGGTTAAGCTCCTCTTGCATTGCCAAGGTCCAAAATTCATCCCCAATTGCTTCGGAGATGGTTTTAGGTTCAATTTGAGAAACAAAAGCAGTAAGTTCTAAAGTGTTTTTGAGGGAGTTTCGGGTACTTACCTTTTCTCCAACATCGCCGATTACCTGTTCGAGAGGATGATCCTTGATCGTTCTCCACTCGTTAGGCGTATTTATTCCTTTTTCTAATTGTGGCGCTTCTTCCGTTGGTTGTTCCCCAATTTCATTTTTGTTTTCCTTTGAAGGTTCTTCTTGGATTTTATCTTTCAAGCTATCCAAGATACCTGCAAGATCAAAACCGGATTCCTTTCTCGCCAAGCAAGTATTATCTTCGGAAAACACAACATGAGGGGATTCCTCCACAATTTGGGTTCTTTTGTTAAAGATCCTATATGCTTTGCTACGTGAGGAATAACCAATGAAAATACCTTCATCCGATTTAGCATCAAACTTACCCAATTGGTCCTTGCCATTATTATGAACAAAACATTTACAACCAAAAACACGTAAATGAGAAATGTTGGGTTTTCTACCCTTATAAAGTTCATATGGGGTTTTCATGAGTACCGGCCGAATTGCTACTCTATTTAAAACATAGCAAGCGGTACTCACGGCGTCCGCCCAAAAATATTTGGGAATCTTAGCTTCGTCGAGCATGGTTCTTGCCATCTCTTCGAGACACCTATTTTTCCTTTCCACCACCCCATTTTGTTGTGGTGTCCGTGGAGCGGAAAAGGTGTGTTTGATTCCGAGTTGTCACAAAAATCCGCAAAGAGATTGTGATCAAACTCTCCCCCATGATCACTTCTAATCGAAGTGACGGTCGATTCCTTTTCGTTTTGAACACGCTTAAGGAAATACTTGAAATTTTGAAAAGCATCACTTTTATTTGCAAGAAATAGAGTCCAAGTAAATCTAGAAAAGTCATCAACAATTACAAAAACATATTTATTTTTACCAAGACTTTCAATACGAGAGGGACCAAATAAATCCATGTGAAGTAATTGCAAAGGTCTAGACGTTGAAACAATATTCTTGGATTTAAAAGATGCTTTGGTTTGCTTCCCTTTTTGACAAGAATCGCAAATAGAATCATTTTCAAACTTTAAACTGGGAAGACCAACTACTAAGTTTTGAGAAAGAAGCTTGTTCAAAAGATGCATGTTCATATGTGCTACTCTACGATGCCATAGCCAAGAGTTATCCTCTTTGCTTACTAAACAATCAACATATTCGGGTGAGGAGTTTGCAAGATCAACCATATAGATATTATCAATTCTAAAACCACGAAGTATGATCTTGAAATCACTACGTCTAAATACAAGACATTCATCCGAATTAAATAGAGCAAGATTTCCCTTGTCACATAATTGGCTTATGCTCAAGAGATTATGCTTCAAACCTTTCACAAGTAGTATATGTTTAATAGAGGAGTTTTCGTCCTTACCGATCGAACCAATGCCGATGATTTTTCCTTTATTGTTATCACCAAATGTGACACTTCCTCCTTCTTTGTGCTCTAGTTGAAGGAATTTGGATTCATCTCCCGTCATGTGTTTGGAGCATCCACTATCAAGGTACCATAGTACACTTGATCCCTTCAAGCACACCTACAAAACAAATTAATGTTCTTTAGGTACCCATGCCATCTTGGGTCCTTGAGGGTTAGGCATGTTATAATGATGCAATTGATTTATATGTCTATGACGAGTAAAGCAAGCGGGAGCAATATGACCAATACGTCTACAATAATGACAAGTCACGTTGGGATTATGCATTTTTCTAGGTACATAGTAACTAGATGAATGAAGGTTGCTTACTCTACTTTGAACACCATTGTTTCTCCTATTATGAGCTCTAGGAGGTTCACAAGTTTGTCTAAAATATGCATCATTTCTAGAATATCTATTTCTAGGTGGAGGGTCATTTCTTGGTCTTCTAAATTGTTCAAGGTTTGGCCTAAAATATGCACCATTTCTAGGTCTTCTAGCATTTTCACTATTTGGTCTAACATGCAAGTTATTTCTAGGATTTCTACTTCTAGGATAAGCATTTTGGTTATTAGTCCTAGGTTGAGCTCTAGGTTGTTGTGGTTTAGCACCAACCTTTTCTTCATTTTTGAATCCTATTCCATGTTTAGTTGATTTTAGATTAACAAGCACATCATTCAAGTTTTTATGCAAAGAATTAAACTTATCTAATGTGCCTTTAAGTCTAGCTACTTCATTCTTAAGAAGCACACAAGAAGAACAGTTTCTAGTAGAACCTTCAGGTTTATCAGCACTTCTTTTTCCATAAAACTTGTTTTCCTCTTTTAGCTTCTCATTTTCGAAAACCAGTTTTTCTAATTCTTTTTCTTTTAAAGAAAGCTGTGTTTGAAAATCTTTTTCTTTTAGAGAAGCGCTTTCTTTAATACTTTTGACAGTTTTTGAAGCTTTGATAAATTCAGCATATAGTTCATCAAAAGCATTTCTCATTTCATCAAGAGTAAAGAAATTTTGAGAAGAGATTTGACTTACCTCGTCTTTGCCGTCTTCTTGAGCCATGAGACATAAATTTGCTGCTTCATCGTCTTCTTCTTCGCTTGCTTCATCTCCGGAATCTCCTCCCCAAGAGATGTATGCACGTTGCTTTTTGAAGGGTTTCTTCTCCTTTTTGATGTTAGGGCAATTTGATTTTATGTGCCCGGTTTCTCCGCATTCATAGCATTTTAGTTGATCGCCTTGCTTTTTGTTCTTGCGTTCATACTCTTTGCGCATGAATTTTTGAAACCTTTTGATAACGAGTCCAAACTCGTTGTCACCTTCCTCATCAATTTGTGGTTGGCTAGCCTTTAGAGCATTCCTTTGCCTTCTTTGATCATCAACAAACGGGTTAAGTATAGTTGATTCATAGGTTTTGAGATTACCTCTTAATGCGTCAATTGTGACATTTGTGATGCCAATGGATTCTTGGATTGCATCGGCCTTTGATCGCCATACCGGAGTGAGACTTTTGAGGATCTTCCGGACAAGTTCTCTATCCGTAAACGTCTTTTTGAGGGCGTGTAGATCATTCATGATCATTGAGAATCGCTCAAACATTTCGTCTACTTTCTCTCCTTCCTTCATGTGGAATAGTTCATAAGAGTGAGTTAAGAAATCAATTTTAGCTTCTCGTACCTGGTCGGTTCCTTCGTATGTCACTTCAAGCTTATCCCACATTTCTTTTGCTGTTTTGCAACATGATATCTTCCTGTAGTCGTTAGCATTAACAGCACAATATAATAAATTTATAGCTTTGGCATTATTTTGAACCTTACGAATATCCTCCGCGGTATATTCCTCTTCGGTCTTTGGAACCCATTCGTCTTCCACCTTCTTGGTTGGGATTTGGTTTCCATTGGTGAATACTTTCCACAAATGAAAGCTATTTGATTGCACAAAGATTTGCATCCTCTCCTTCCAGTATGAGTAGTTTGTGCCGTTGAATAGAGGAGGTCGTGTAGAGCATTGTCCTTCTTCAATTCCTGCAAAAGAGTCAAGAGTAGAAGCCATGGATGGTTCTCTCAAACGGTTAAGTTTTCAGAGAGTTGGGCTATGATACCAATTGTTAGAAACTACGCTTTACGCTAGATGGGGGGGGGGGTGAATAGCGTATTAATAGAATTTAGCGTTTTCTTGCGGAATTTAAACTTTGCAGGAAGTAAAATAAATGCAGAAAAATAAACTTACACAAAGAAGTATACTGGTTGACCACCAACGTGGTTAGTCCAGTCCCCGAGAGACTCTCTCGAGATTTTTCACTATCTTGTTTAGCTTAAGGGTGCTCAACAAACCGTTACACACTTGAGGACACAAGCCTCAAACAGTTGCTCGGAGATCGCAATCTCAAAGACTTCACCCAAGGAAACGCAAGTTCCTTGAAACAAGAGAATCGCAATTCTCTTACAAGTATATCAAATACTTGGACACTCACTTAACTAAAGTACTCCTTATTGAGTAGATATGAGTAAAAGAATATGTTCAAGATCACAACAACTTTAAGCAATAATATGGCTCTCAAAAGCTTTATGAAATGAGTAGAAAATGAAGAACAATTGAATGAAAGCTTATAGCAATGTAATGATCAGTTTGTGTATGTTGTTGTTTTTAAAACACTGAAATGAAGTTGTATTTATAGTTGAAAAACTTGGCATTACCGTTGCCTAATTGCCAATTAAGAGTTGCTGATTTTACTCACTGACAATCGATTGTCAAACCCCAACAATCGATTGTCTGCCAGTCAGATCAAAATTCAATCCCAGATTTTACGCTTGATAATCGATTACTTACAATCCATAATCGATTACTGGCAACGTTCAAAAAATCTTTTTCAGATTTTACCACAAACAATCGATTGTCCAGAATCAACAATCGATTACTCAGCAACATTCAAAAAATCTTTTCCGGATTTTAATCAAAACAATCGATTATACAGAATCAATAATCGATTACTTCAGCAACGTTCTAAAAATCATTTCCAGATTTTAAGCAGAACATCGATTATCTAGAATGAATAATCGATTACCTTATGGTATTTGAAAATCATTCGACAACGGACAGCTTCAACAATCGATTGTCCTTTGCAACAATCGATTACTTGTTATTTTCTGAAAATCATAAAACTTACTGTCTCAGTGATAATCGATTATCTAAAGACATAATCGATTACTTAATTAAATTTAAAATCACTGGAAGACATCAACTCAACACAATCGATCACCATTAGTTCATAATCGATTATTTTGAGTATTGAAAAACTTTACCTCAACAACAATCGATTGTCATTTGTTCACAATCGATTATCATGCAGATTTGGAAAAACCTGATGTTCACTGTCTTACTCACAATCGATTACCATTAATTCATAATCGATTGTCATGCAGTCTTGGCTCAGAAACAATCGATTATCATAAGTACATAATCGATTATTTTAGCCCAGATTTTTGAGGCATGTTTAGAAAACATTTTGTCTAATGTAAATATGCATGATTTAAAATCGTTTTGACACAGAATTAAATATGCATGATTTTGGAAATAGTTTTATGAGAGAGGCCATACTATGAGTCAAGTTATAGGATCGAGATTACAATTTAGAACAACTCAATAACAATTAAAAGCTATATCTTGAACTTCAATCTTATTCGCAACCATTGTGCGCTTGTACTTGAATTCCGTCATATATCAATTTTTGCTTCGTTTGTCATTCATCAAAACCTACAAAAGAGTACACGTTTAGTATATTGCTTTGAGAACGTGTTTCTAACAATATCTATTAAGACCATAAAATATCTAAACTGCCCACTTGGTAGGTGAATATTTCCGCATATATCCCCCACATATACGTTTTAAAAAGGCAGGGGATTCAATGCCAACTTTCATTGGTAATGGTCTAGTGATTATTTTGGCGTGATAACAAGCATTACAAGAAAATTCATTATTTGTAAGAATCTTCAGGTTCTTCAATGGATGCCCACTTATTTCAATAATATATCTCATCATTATTGATCCAGGATATCCCAAACGGCCATGCCAAAGCACAAAAATATTTGAATCGGTAAACTTCTGATTTACGATTGAGTGTGCTTTAACTTTACTAATCTTTGAATAATATAAGACAGTTGGTAGCTTTTCTAAAATGCACTTCTGGCCAGAAAAATTCTTTGTAATACAAAGATATTCCATATCCATTTCATCTATCGTCTCAACATGATACCGTTTCGGTGGATATCTATAAAACTCAACAAGTTTCTTCGGAATTTGGAAGAGAATAATGCATTGTCTATAATAAGTTTTGTTCCCTTAAATAAAAATATAATGGCTCTTTCGGAGTCTTCAATCAAACTTTTATTAGCAGAAATTGTTGAAACAATTACTTTTTCCTTACGCAAATAAAAAAAGTATTTCTGATCTTTGAATATGACATTAGTTGTTCCACTATCAATTACACAAATATCTTCATGATTGATCTTTGATCCAAACATAATTTGAGGATTATCCATATTCTTCAAAATGATATAAACAAAATAAATATGATAGTAAACATCATTATCAAAGCATGACTTTTATTATATACAATATTACATAACCATACTATCTATTACAAACAATAAAAATTAAAATATTTATATTTCTAAAAATTCATCACCGATCACATGAGTTGTTTCTCCTTCTGAGAGTGCAAAATAGTCAACTACATCCAAATGCATGAAGTTTAACGAGAAAATGCATTAAGAACCCATTCAACTTGTCATGAAAAATTATTTACACACATAACTTTACGGATATCCTAACACCCCACTATTATTAAAATAATTAAATTTATTTATTCCCTCCCAAGCCTTGGTCAACGACGCGTCTTTGCTCTATTTTAATCGTTAAAAACACCCAAAAAAGAAAAGAAATATTAAAATTTTAACTTCAATATAACCTCCAACCACCAGTAAAATCCATTCTTCCTCTTTATTTTACAAAACCCAATTAAAGAACCCTAATTTCTTCTTCATCTAAATTCTGCCGAAATTGCATCAAATTGCTCTTTGAAGTTTTGATCTTTGAAAGCAAAGGTTAATCTTTCTCCTTCAAGCATAATAATATTTCAAAGATAGTTCAACTTTAATGTTTGAGTTTGATTTTTTAAAGAACTTCGGCTTCAAACTGGTCTTCTTCCAACTTGTAAGGAATTCTAAATAACAATGAAATCGAAGGATTTTGCAACCGGTCACTTTGATTTTGTTAGGGCAAATCGATTTTGGCGAGGCAAGAAGAATTTTCAATGGTTGGGCATTATGGTTCTTCAATTTAGAAATTTGTAAGTGATGGGGTGAATAAGGCTCGTTTAGAGACTGTTATTTTTATTTATTAGACATTTCGAATTGAGAAAAAAAATTAAATTTTGACCAGAATCAGCATAAAAAGAGTTGGGGTTTTGTGAAATATTAATGAAGAGAAAAGATACCATTGAAAGATTTTGGTTCTTTGGAAGAACAGAGGAGGTCTAAGTGATCTGTATATTCCATCATGCCCATAACCAAATTTATCCATTCAATTGAACACTATTTTTTTCTTGGTTTTTATGTAGTGTTTTTTTTCTGAATTTTCAGTGGGGAATGAATTAGTATTTGGAATTCTTGAATTGAGGAGAAAATATAGGAAGATGACAAGAAAATCTATAATGTGCTATGAAAATTAAATAGATAAAAGACAATTTTTTGAGCCCCATCCATGTTAACTACGTGGCTTACTAATAAAACGCGTGTTTCCCACTCAAGTTAATATAGATGGGCCGGTGTCACGACCCTAAAATGGAACTGATCGTGATGGCGCCAATCGTAAAACTAGGCCAGCCGGCACAAACCCTCAAGCCAACTAAGTAGTTATAATAAGTCATTTAAAATCATTAATAAGCTAAAAATCCAAATATAGAATAGAATAGAATAGTGCGGAAATAAACACAGTCCGACATCGGGGTGTCACCAGTCATGAGCATCTACAACACGTCTAAGAATATGAAAAATAATATAGTCTGATACAGAGATAGTACAAAGTGAAATAAAGATAGGAAGGAGAAGCACTGGGTTGCGAACGCCGAGCAACTACCTAGTCAACTCCGAACAAGCATGTTGGAAGGTAAATCAGCACTCGCTAGCGTGGCCCAAGACTCCTGCATCTACACACAGGGTGCAAGGAGTAATGTGAGCATGCCAACTCAGTAAGTAATAAAAGTAAAGGCAGCTGAGCGATTAGAAAACAGGTAAAACACAACATAATGCTATAACAAAATAGTATAAAACCAGAACAATATAATAAAATAGTAAAAGCTCGTAAACACACCTTAGTTAAGTAAAAACCTCTTTAAAACATCTTTCAGTAGTTCAAACGAGTGATGAAAATTGGAAGAAAATGATAGAAACATAAATCAGCCCCTCGGGTGAAATATCGACAGAACCAGCCCCTCGGGCAATAACATAAAACAACAATAGTCCCTCGAGCAATATCACACCTCACACTAGGTAACATCGCTCATTGGGGGTAGGAAGACTCCAGAGGGTCTCCTACAACCTAAACGTTGTATCAAGCCATCTCGTGGCATAATCAAACTGGCCCTCGATCTCATAATAATCCACTTTATGGCGTAAAAAATCAGGCCCTCGGCCTCATAATCATGAATGAGTATAACACTGCTGCGGCGTGCAACCCGATCCCATAATATCCTTACAACACAGACCCTCAGCCTCACTCAGTCAGACATCTCTCAAGCCACTCGGGCATAGTAAAATATGATGCTCAGCCCAAAATATCATTTAAAATGTCAAAAATGAAGTAAATATAGTTGAGTTATTAAAACAGTAGAATACATCATGACTGAGTACAAATATGAAGTTAACACAATGAGGAATAGTATTAAAAATCACTAACGGGTCCAAATAGTTGGCACGATGCCCAAATATGGCATTCATCCCAAAACATGATAATACTTTAAAAAAGAACAATGATGGCAAATATTTTTCAATCAAATACGCGGTTTAACGGTCATACGGGATATACTAAGTCACAATCCCTAATGGTGCACGACCCCACGCTCGTCATCTAGCGTGTGCGTCACCTCAAAGTAGCACAATGATATGAAATCTGGTGTTTCATACCCTCGGGACAACATTTAAAATTATTATTTCCTCTATGTGGTCCAAACTCTAGCCCGCGATGCCTTTGATTCTCGAATCGGCCTCTGGATGCTCCAAATCTAACCAAAAGTATATTTATACCATCAAAATATGCTAAGGGAACAAATCGCACTTGAAAATAACCAATTTATATAAAAAAATCCCGAAATTGGCCAAACCCTACTCCCGAGTCCACGTCTCATATTTCGGTTAAAAATCACAAAACTAGAATCCTTAGACTAAGGAGGCTTGATAAAGCTTAACCAGGTGCTTTGGCGTACGCCAGATACGTGACTAGTGCCATTTTCCTCCACATATGTAGCATGCATTTGTTGCTTGCATCACTTCATGCTTTTGTTCCTTCCTTTTACACTGCTGGTGGTGAGGAGAGTTCTTTGGTGCATTATTATTACCATGATTAGAGTTTCTTCCCCGACCACGACCATGACCACGATTGGGGACCCATACTCTTCCACGCTTAGTTTGGTGGAAGTTCGTCTCATTTACTTTAGGGAATGGATAAGAACTAATAGGTCGACTTTCATGGTTTTTCATTAATAACCCATTATGTTGCTCGGCTATTAGAAGATGTGAGAAGTTCAGAATATTCTTGAATCCTATCTCTCGATATTGCTGCTGCAGGAGCATATTTGAGGCATGAAAGTGGTGAAAATTTTCTCCAACATATCACGATCAGTAATATTATCACCACATAATTTCAACGGGAAAATAATTATGAACATAGAAGAATTATACTCACTGATTAAAATCTTCTAGCCTTAGATGAGTCCAATCATAATGTCCCTGTGGAAAAACGACCATCTTCAGGCGGTCATATCTATCTTTCAAATTATTCTACCGTATGACTGGATCTTTAACAGTGAGATATTCCATTTTCAAGCCTTCATCAAGGTGATGGCTGGTAACTAGGGATTCTAGTCTATTTTATTCCCCTTTTTGCTTGAATTTTGGACTAAAAATATATACAAGTAATCCCGAAAGCTTACATGTTATGCTTATTTGCAGGGTTTTGGTAAAAAAAAGTGACAAGTAGTCAAAACCAGCTAAAAAAGGAGTAAAACCTGCACAAGTACCAAGAATAAGTCAAGGCACTACTGTAGCATAAAATCCACTGCAGATGAAATAGACCCACCGCAACCTTAGTCCATTTAGCACGGTCCATAATGGAAAAAATTAGAGAGATGCACTTTTGAAGCTCAAGCACGACGGTCCGCGGTAGATTCTTCACGGCCGCAGTAGCCTTTTCATGGCCACAATCTATTTTGTGAGGTCCGCGGAGAGGGGATTCATAGAGATGGGAGTTTTGAAGTTGGAAGCCATTGCGGTCCGCGGTCCATTTTGCGGGGACCGCTGTGAAGCCACCGCGGCCGCGCTGGCCAGATTCAGAGACTGAGCAATGGAGCTAAAAATCTTCACCGCAGCCGCAATGCATTTTTTGCGGTCTGCGGTACCTCCGTCAGGGGTATTTTTGTCGAGAAAATTTGGCCTTTTATAAATACTTCTTTTTTTCATTTTAGGGTATCTTTATCTTATCAGAGTACGTGAACAATGATTTTGTTCTATTTTGAGTTATTGTAGATAGTTTAACACTGAATCATCAATTCTTAGTCTGTAATCATATTATATGGGTTATTCTTTATCTTACTCTCTGATAACTCTGTAATTACGAGTATCTAGACCCATTAGCTAAGGTTGTGGCTCAACCCTAGTGTGTGTATTTGATGAGTCTTTTGTTTTAAGGCTTAGGTGTTTATGGGTATTTGATATTTGGACTGATTTGTATTTTTCATGTTTAATTAGTGGTTCCAAACACTAATTTGTGCCTTTTTGACTTGGGCTCTTCTTTAGAAAGAGAGTTTGAGTCTAGGAAAATCAGTCTAACAAGAATTGGGGTGTAATCAAGATATTGATAGCCCCAATTAAAGGGTTATACCTAGAGATAGTAATACCCATATTGAACCTATATTTCTTACACAATTTGGACACCCAATTGGTCTTTGATAAAGTCAATTAGGGAAAAATCACTTAAGATATCGAGAAGTATAGAGTGAGGAGCTCCGTGCATTGGCTATATCACAATCCCCAACATCACAACTTTGCCTTAGGCTTTAGACCCAACAAGTATTTACCTAGGATAAAGTCACTTCCCTAGTACTTCTTTAACCATTTAGAAAATCATACAAGCATCCATACTTAGTTTAATTTCGCATATCATTAGCATAAAATTAGAAGTAATAAACATACAAATAATATTGGAAGTGTAATTAAGAGCACTCTGCACTGCTAGTTTGGATAGGAATCCAAATCCCAAACAATATAACTCCCTGTGGATTTGATCCGGGCCATCTTGGGTAAAAGATTCATCGACCACTCTTGCCACTTTGTAGTGGTGTAGGGTTGCCAGGGAGATAACAGTTTGTCTATGTATCTGCATAGTTTTGTGTATTGTTTTTCTTTTCTTCTATGTTACTAATTTGTGAGTGTCACCAACTCAGGTACAAAATGGCGGCAAGCAAAAACAATGTACCTCTTGGATATCTTCCACCGGGGGAGGAATTAGATGAAAAAATTGATGTTGAGGTTCCTATAGTGCCTCAAGCTCAAATGAGAGGCCGCTAGGCCAATGATAATGTTCCAGACCCTACCCTGCCACTTCCAAGAGTGGCTCCTCGGGTGCTCGCGAATCAAGTACGTGCTAGTGCAATGTCCCACCCCGGATCGGAGAGGGCAATTTCTAAATTACAAATATGATGCTGACTTTGTTGGAGCAACGAGGGTATTTATAGGTTCTCACCATCAGAATGCTTACAAATATCTTATGGGTTTCATGGATACCTGTTGGGGGAGCAAGCAAATAAATGTGTCAGAGTATGCACTTCGGTTAAGATTATTCTCCTTTTCACTTAGAGGGAAGGATTTGGACTGGCTTGAACGACTTCCCAACATTTTCATCCCTACTTCGGATGAGTTGGCGGATAAATTCATTGCAAAGTTTTTCTCGTCGGGCTGCATGACAACCTTGAGGGATAAAATCTTAGCTTTCAAGCAGGAGCTCAACGAACCACTACATAAGATATGGGACTATGGTAAAGGAATGTCCAAATAATGATATGACTGAGGCAATGATGCAACAAACATTCTACTGTGGGATTAATACAGCAACTCCGTGCATAGTGAACCAACTCATCGGGAGAAATTTCATGAACACATCGTATGATCAGGTTAATGCAATATTGATGAAATGGCTAACATGTCCTCTGCTTGGAAAAGTAGAGCCAATGTTCCACAAGGTGACCCCATGGTCATTCACTTGCACAAAGAGCTCCATGATTATGGGTAGGCAACAACAGAATTGACAACAACAATGAACCAGCTGAGGCACAATTACAGCAGGTTCAAGCTCCCCGACAATTAAATGCTATGGAGGATGTCAACATGTTAGTGAACAAAAGAAGACAAAGAGGTCAACATAACCAAGGGAGTAAGGATCAATATGACCAAGATAGTGGTGGTTTCCAAGATGATATGTATGATGAATAGAATGAAGAAGTGCAATACATTAACAACTATCAAGGCCAAAGGGGCAATTCTTCTAACCAACAACAATGGAGACCCCAAGGCAATTGGAAAATCAACAACAACAAGGGAATAGTAATTGGAGGAACAACAACCAAAATTCAAATTGGGGCAACCAGAACAATAATCAGAACAATTAGGGTAATTGGAGTGGCAGCAACAACAACTGGGGTGGAAACAACAATCAGGGTGGTTGAAACAATATCAACCAAGGAAATCGGGGGCAAGGCTTTCAAAGGCCCCCAATGTATAAACAAGCGAACAATCCACCCCCATTTCCATCCAAAGGTCCTTGTTTTTCCAATAATGAAATAGGGAGAATCGAAATGATGTTTGAATAGAGGATGAAAAAGAATGGTGACTTTGATTCCCAATTAGCATCCCACAATACTTCAGTCAGAAACTTGGAGGTTCAATTAGGCCAAATCTCACAATCCTTGAATACTCGCCTTAAGGGAGCTCTAACTAGTGATACGATAGTCAACCCAAAGGATGGGAACAATTACGGGTATGTAATGGCAGTAGCTACAAAAAGTGGATGAGGCAATGATGTGAATGCCTCCAAACAAAAAGAAATTTTAAGTGATGAAGTTGAGTTGCAAGAGGATGAAATCCCTTTTGTGGTTGAAAATGTGATTGATCAGAGCGTGGATGAGGAAGTGGTGATTGATATCCTAGATGCCGAGGTGGAAATTTAAAATTACGTGAACCCTTCTAAGGAACACGTAATACACATGCCGACAACGGTTGTGCCTAAAATCAAGGCCTCTTTTCCAAGGCCACCTCCACCTTATCCTCAAAGGCTTGTGAAACATATAAATAAGAACCAGTTTAAGAAATTTATTGACATGATGAAGAGATTATCAATTAATATGTCATTGGTGGAAGCTCTAGAACAAATGTCGGGATACGCTAAGTGCATGAAAGACTTGGTGACAAATAAAAGATCTATGGATTGTGAAACTATCATGATGACCTACCAAGTTAGTTGCAATAGTGCAATCAATGACTCCGAAGCTTGAAGATCCCTGTGCTTTCACCATTGGGAGTGCAGACTTTGCAAAAACTCTATGTGATTTGGGGGCAAGTACAACTTGATGCCCTACTCAGTTTTCAAGACTTTGGGTATTGGGCAACCGAGGCCGACTTCCATGAAATTTCAAATGGTGGATATAACAATAAAGAGACCATTGGGTATAATTGATGATGTTCTTGTCTGGGTGGATAAATTTATCTTGCCGGCTGATTTTGTGATCTTGGATTATGAGGTAGATTATGAGGTTCCGATCAAATTGGGAGACCTTTCCTAGTAATTGGGAAGGCCTTAGTTGATGTGGAAGTATGATAATTCACCTTCCGAGTGGGTGATGATAAAATGGTCTTTCATGTGTGCAAGTCAATGAAGCAACCCAATAGTTCTGAAGTGTGCTCTTTTGTGGATCTTGTCACGCCAGTGATAGTTGATGATACTAGTGCAATGATCAATGTGGAGGACCCTCTAGAGATGGTATTGTTAAATCTTGATGTAAATGAGGATGAAAGCTGGGTGGAGTGTGTCAATGCTTTACAAAGAATGGGCTTTTACTCTTATGAGCCTCGTCAACTCTCTTTGGATCTTGGGAATAGGAAGACTCCACCAACAAAGCCCTCAATCGAGGAGCCTCCCATGTTGTAGTTGAAACCATTGCCTCCACACCTCAGATATGAATTCTTAGGCCCTAGTTCAACTTTGCTAGTTATTCTTTCCTCTTGTCTTACTAACATGCAGGTAGATGCCACATTAACGGTGCTCCAAAAATGAAAGAAGGCAATTGGATGGACTTAGCTGATATTCGAGATATAAGCCCCCCCTTTTGTATGCACAAGATTATTCTTGAAGATGATGCAAAGCTCTCCTTGGAACATCAAAGGAAGTTGAACGAGGCAATGCAAGAAGTTGTGAAAAAGGAGGTGATCAAGTGGTTGGATGCCGGGGTTGTGTACCCATCTCTAATAGCTCTTGGACTTCCCTGATGCAATGTGTACCGAAGAAGTGCGGTATGACCGTGGTTACCAATGCGTAAATTAGTTGATTCCTACCAGGATTGTCAGCGGATGGAAGGTGTGCATGGATTACCGCAAGTTGAATAAAGTGGCCCGCAAGGATCACTTTCCATTGCCCTTTCTTGATTAGATGCTAGACAGACTTGCTAGGCATGATTTCTACTGTTTCTTGGATGGGTACTCTGGGTACAAATAAATTTTGATTGCTCTAGAAGATCAGGAAGATGCCAAATTCGCTTGTCCGTATGGTACCTTTGACTTTTCTAGGATGCCATTTAGGTTGTGTAATGCACCGGCTACACTCCATCGGTGTATGATGGCTATATTTACCAACATGGTGGAGGACATTTTGGAGGTGTTTATGGATGACTTTAGCATTGTGGGTGACTCATTGTGAAGGCACCAACCTTGTGCTTAATTGGGAGAAAGGCCACTTCATGGTTGTGGAGGGCATAGTCCTTGGCCATAAAACTTCAAATCACGGTATAGAGGTGGACAAAGCAAAAATTGAAGTGATTTTAAGGCTTCCTCCCCTACTTCGGTCAAGGGAGTTAGAAGTTTTCTTGGGCATGTGGGGTTCTACCGAACATTTATCAAGGACTTTTCAAAGGTAGTGAATCCCTTGTGCAAGTTATTGAAAAAAGATGCCAAGTTCGTGTTCAATGAGGGATGTATGCAAGCCTTCGAACTTCTCAAGCAAAAGTTGACCACTACCCCTTTTACTTACTGCACCTAATTGGAGCTTGCCTTTCTAGCTTATGTGTGACGCGAGTGATGTTGCGGTTGGGGCGGTCTTGGGTCAAAGGGAGAATAAAATGTTTCATCCGGTGTATTATGCGAGAAAGACAATGAATGATGCTCAAGTGAACTACACGGTGACTGAAAAAAGAGATTTTGGATATTGTGTTCGCAATGGAGAAATTTCGGCCGTATCTCATGGGTGCCAAGGTCATAGTTCATACCGATCATGCTGCACTCTGATACTTGATGATAAAGAATGATTCCAAAGCTAGGATGATGCAATGGGTCTTGTTACTTCAAGAGTTTGATTTGGAGATTGTGGACCGGAAGGGTAGTGAAAACAAAGTGGCGGACCACTTTTCCGCTTGGAGGAGGAGAGGAGGCCTCGTGATGGCCTGGAGATCAATGATTCATTTCTAGATGAGAACCTCCTTTATGTGTCGATGAATGGTATTCCATAGTTTGCGGACGTTGCTAATTTCCTAGTGACTCATATAATTCCGTATGAGCTCTCTTATAACCAAAGGAAGAAGCTTAATTGGGATAGTTTGGACTTCTATAGGGATGAGCCGTACTTGTTTAAATTATGCTCTAACTGGGTGATCCGGAGGTATGTCCCGTAGGAGGAGCAATTGAGTACCTTAGAGGCTTGTCATTCATCTCCCTATGGTGGTCATCATGGTTGGGCGTGGACCGTTTTGAAGGTTCTTAATTGTGGGTTTTACTGGCCAACTTTGTACAAAGATGCAAGTGAACTTGTGAAGGGATGCGATGAATGTCAAAGAGCGGGTGGAATTTTGAAGAAAGATGAGATTCCTCTCAATACTATTCTTGAAGTTGTTATTTTTGTGTGGGGCATTGATTTCATGGGCCCGTTTGTTAGTTCGTGTGGGAACACATACATTCTAGTAGAAGTTAACTATGCTTCAAAGTGGATTGAAGTCGTGGCATTACCCAATAATGAGGCCCAGAGTGTTGTTGCCTTTCTCAAAAAGAGCATTTTTACTAGGTTTGACACTCCTCAAGCAATCATAAGTGATGGGGTGTCTCATTTTTGCAATAGAGCTTTTGAAACTTTGCTTGCAAAGTATGGTATCAATAACAAACTGTCTACCCCTTATCATCCTACGGTGAGTGGCCAAGTTGAAGTTTCAAACAGGGAAATTAAGAGTAATTGTCAAAGACGGTCAATGCAAATAGGACCGATTGGTCAAAGAAATTGGATGATACTCTATAGGCTTATAGGACAGCTTACAAGACTCTGATTGGTATATCTCTGTACCGATTGGTGCTTGGGAAAGCTTGCCATATACCGGTTGAGTTAGAGTACAAGGCCATGTGGGCTTTGAGGAAGCTGAATCTTAAATGGGATATGGCACCAAATCTCATGTGGATCAGCTTAATGAACTTGATGAATTCCAATTCTATGCCTACTCCAGTTTGTCCTTGTACAAGGACAAGATGAAGTAACTTCATGATAAGTATGCTCGTGGCAAGGAGTTCAGAGTGGGTGATTTGGTTCTCTTGTTCAATTCTCGGTTACATTTTTTTCAGGGAAAGCTTAAGTCAAAATGGAGTGGACCTTTTTGAAGTGGTGCTTGTGATTCTGTTTGGTGCACTTGACTTGGAAAAAAAAATGGGAAGGTCTTCAGAGTTAATGGGTACAGAGTCAAGCACTACTTTGGCAAGATTGATGACAGCCACGTGGTGACACTGATCCATCTAAAGTGATTTGATGGTAACTTATGTCATGCCACGATGTTAAATCAGGTGCTTATTGGGAGGCAACCTATGTGTCTTTCTTTTTGTTTTTCTTTGATTTTCCTTTTAGTGTAGGATTTGTTTTTGGGCTAATTGGCTGTGAGATGTGTGAACGGTTCTTTTGATGCGGTGCAGGATCAAATTGGAAAAATAATGCACTCTCTGAAGTTTAGACTACTGCCACAATGCATTTTTTGCGGTTGCAATGGCCTTGTTGCGGGGGCAAAATTTCATTGCGGTCCACAATGTTGAATGGTAAAATGTGGAGGTTTTCTAAAGATTGTCACCACAGCCTCAATGCATTTTATGTGGTCCACGGTGCCCTGCATTGACAACAATGCATTTTATGAGGTCCGCGGTGCCCTACTGCAGCCGCAGAGCATTTCTTGTGGTCCGCAGTGACATCTTCCCCAGTGCTCATCGTGCTTAAGTACCGCGGACCGCGGTGCATTTTGTGCGATCCACGGTGGGTAGGTAACCTGGGTCCCAGGTACTTTTTCTATAAATAGGACCTCAGGCCTTCATTTGCACTTTTCGCCCATTTGTTCTCTAAACAGAAAAAACTACTGCTTATTACACCCTAATTGCTCCAATTCAAACATTGCCTCTAAATCATCTGTGTTGCATCTCGTTACTAGTACTTTTTATCTTTCTGTAGTCTTTAATTTTGTTTTATTTTCTTTTAATTCGTTAGTTGTCTTTCTTCTTGTTCTCTTTTCTTTCAATTTTTAGCTTTGGGTTGCATAATGTGTTTAGAATAGGGTTAATTAGTTAATAATAATGATTGAATACCTAGTGGGTTGATAATATGTGAAATTAGGCTAAAAATGAGAAAAACTTTCAAACCCTAAGTTGGTATTATGGAGTTATGCTTACCGGGACCGTGATGAATTTTATGCAGTCCGCGATGCGATTTTTCGTGGTTTGCGGTAGTAAAAAATCAAAGAGTTAAAGTTAGAGGACTGCAGCCATGGTGGATTTTCTGTGGTCCGCTGTGCCTTACCGCGGCCACAGTGCATTCTTGCGGTCAGCGGTACCCTGAATCAGAGAGTGGGTATTCTAACCCCCACCTCAATGCGGACCGCGATGCCATTTTGTGCGATCCGTGGTGGTTCCTTTGCTACCGCGTTGCTTTTTATGAGGTCCGCGGTAAGGTATTTTTAATCATATTCTTCACTTTTATCCTATTACTGTGATACTAAAAAGCTCTAAATGAATTCTCCTTGCAGACAATGATTAAATCATGAGGCGAAGCTGACAAACAAAAAGGCAAAGGAGAGTCCTCCCAGGGTAGGGGACGAGGTATGATAAAATTGATCCCCCAAGTCCGGAAAGCAATTGGGGACACCAGATGGTCAATAAAGGCTGCAGATAGAGCTGCTTTCCATTAAGAGGGAAGTGAGTATTTGCCCTCCCGGGAGGAATCTGAATCCGATTCAATGCCGGAGTATGTTCTTGACTGGTCGGAGAAGCATAGATTGAGAGATATGGCCACACCTTCGGGCTCTCCTACTGCTCAAGCTTCAGTTAAAATTTTTTCTGAGTCTTGTGAGGGCTCAACAGAGAGCAGTAATAGTGCAACATCAGTTTTAACATCCGAGGAAGATCCCATTGCTGAAGAAGGAGGGGGTGCACCCCAAATCGGGAGGGAGAGGGGTGGAGAGAAGTAGAAACCCTGAGGATTGGCAGGATAGGTTTGTTCGTGAGATTGCTTACCACAAGTTCTGAGAGTGGTGGCCTGAGAGGGAATTGATACTTTAGAAAAAATTCATGGAGAAGGACCTTCTGCCTCACAACCCTAATGTAAAGAGGAAATTCAAAGAGAAAGACTGGGCTGGGAATACTTTTCAAGAACAATCGAGGAGGCAAATAAGCACTTAGTGAAGGAGTTCTACGCTAATGCTTCCCTACATCAAAAAGGGCACTAAAGTGACTAAAGTGTGGAAATTAAAAGTGAAGTTCGATGGGAAAACTATCAATGATTACCTGGGCTTTCCAGAGGAAGATGAATCATTGTACTTAGAAAATATAGCATTAGACGAGGCAGCCCGTCCATGGGTAGCAGAATACCTGGCACTCCCGGGTACCACCCCATCATGTTGACATCAGGAGTCCTAATTTTAAGACGAACTTTAAACTTCGATGCAAAGGGGTGGGAGACCTTCGTATGCAGTAGTCTGGACCCTTGTAATCATGACAACTCTCTACCTATCTCCCGGACAATATTGGTAGCCTTTATCATAGAGGGAGGGGAGGGGGGGGGGGTACCCGATCAACATCGGGAATGTTATGTCGAATGTGATCTTATTGGTGGTAAATGGAGGTGATAGATCCTACCCCTTCCCAAATTTCTTGACAATGTACTTTGAGGACCAAGATGTGGAGAAAAGGACGTTTGATGTGAAGGTGAAGCCAAAGATGCCTTTCTCCTGGTACAACCTCAAGGGTGATGACAACCCCAAAGGCAAAGATCCTAAAGGCAAAGCCACTGCTTCTACTGGCCATTCTGAAGAGCCCATAGTAACAGTAGCGTTTTCTCAGCCTCCATCAGCTACACCAAACATTGCCCCAAGACCCTCTACTGCCCTTGCTCCAAATATCCCCTCATCCTCAACTTACCTATTGACTGCCCACTGTTTGAGCCAAACTCTTGCCAGTATCAACAACTGGATGCGAGAAGCTACTTCTAAGCTATCTGTGCTTTCTAGCTCGGTGGAGGCCCAGTTCGTACCCTCACAGCCACAGGTTCCCGCCTCAGTGGAGGAGACTCTCAAGGAGCTTCTGGACAACCAGAAGAAGCTCCCGGAGTACCAACAGTTGATATTGGACGCTTTATATACTCATGGTAAATCATTGAAGGATCTAAGGAAATAATGAAGTAGAGAAAGACTTGGGCATAAAAGGAGTCTGTGATGGAGTTGAGGGTAGAAGTGGAAAAGATGAAGGTTGCTGATTATTTGCCATTAGAGCTATTGTTGCATGAGCACCCTCTAGAAGCTCAGACTGAGCCAGAGCAGGAGCAGGAGATGGAGAGGGTACCAAAGAGGAGGAGAGTGATCCCACAGACGGCTGGAAGTGATAGAGTTAGAGGACGCGCAGGGAGGTTCCTTTAGCCAGCCTAAAGTTTCAGAGCAGCTACAGGTCCCTAGTGCAGGCACAAGTTACATAGGTCGAGTCATATGCTCCCGAGCTGGCATGACAACCTTCTAAAGCGTTTGAGTCTGTTTTCTTTTTATATTTGCGTAAATAGTAGCTAATGGGTAATAGTGCCTCAACCAAAGCTTCACTTGGGCCTAACACATTTGCCTTTGATCTTTTGGTAAAAAACAAATTGGTGTGTATAAGATGGTGACAATTGTGACCTTGAGACTCTTGTGTTAATCGATAATCATCAAGTGGTTTTTCGGGACCATTTGTGTTACTCAAATCTTAGTTAAGGTTGTTGTGGGCCCCCGACTTTGTCTCTTTAGAAATACTTGAGCTTTTGTGGTGAGAATTTGAATTGCAAGTCCAAATCGCGTACCATTAGTATAAAGTTTTCCCTGAATGTTTGTGTAGGCAAAATCTTAAGTGTAGTTTGACTTGAGAAGTGATTATAGGCTCTACTTGATCCAAATGACATCTTGAAAACATACATAGCCTACCAATAATAATATACCTAGTTAACCCATTTGAGCCGTAGTCCTTTTTCTTCCAAAGACCATGATACAAGCCTTTACCCATTATAAAAGACCCTCTCTTGGCACCCGATCTTTCCTTAGCACAAGGAAAAAGCATAAGTTTGGGGGGAGAGACAAGGAATGCAACAATGTGGTAAAAGGTATAAAATGAAGAAAAGAAAAGACAATAAAAAAGAAAGAAAATCAAAAAGTCAAAAAGAATGAACAATGTAGAAGAAATGAATGGATTCAATAAAAGTAAAGAGATGAAAGGTGTGGAAAGTTTAGAAAGGAGAAAAATGTTTGAAATGAACAAGAAAGAATAATCGTGTGTCTCTATAACCCCCTATGAAAGAAGTAAATGACTCAAAAAGTCAAGAGAGTATGTGCCAAAATGAATAAATGAAGTGCTTAAGGGAAGATGAAACCTACTTAGACCAAATATTTCCTACTCTGAACCAAAAGCCTTCACTATATCTCCACAAAAACCTTATATGATCTTGAGTTGAATGAAGCTTAAATTAGTGGTGACTCTCATATGGGGAAAGCTTATGGTACTTAGAGCCGGACTTATGACCTTTCTTTGAGAGAGATGAGTATGTTTTCTACAATCCTCATTCTGAATGTGACAAACTAAAAGTGAGGTTTGCTTATGAAGAGTTGAGGAGTATGAGTTTGGGTTCCACAATGACCAAAGTAGTAGAAAGAGGTTCCTTGATGAGTTGAGTCAACTCTTGATTCTCTTGTGTCACACAAAAACCATGGTTCTTAAAAGGTTGAATGTTGTTAATGATTCATTTAATTTGAGGGCAATCGTTAGGGCCAACTGATACTAGATGAGATCATTTAAGGTCAGATAAATTTTCTTGGTTTTATTCTTGAGGAGGTGGGAATTACTTTATTTGCTCGAGGACAAGCAAAAGCTTAAGTTTGGGGGAGTTGATAACTAGGGATTATAGAAGAGCACGTGAACGACAATTTTGTTCCTTTTTTAGTAATTTGTAGCTAATTTAACACTGAATCTTCAATTCTTAGTTTGTAATAATATTATATGGGTTATTCTTCATCTAAATATCTGATTTCTTCTATTGTTATGAGTAGCTAGACCCATTAGCTAGGGTTGTGGTTCAACCCTAGTATGGGTATTTGATAGGTCTTTTGTTTTAAGGATTAGGTGTTTATGAGTATTTGATATTTGGACCGATTTGTATTTTCCATGTTGAATTAGTGGTTGCAAACACTAATTTGGGCCTTTTTGACTTGGTCTCTTCTTGAGAAAGAAAGCTTGAGTTTAGGAAAATCAGTCCAACAAAGAATTGGGGTGTAATCAAGAGATTGATAGTCCCAATTAAAGGGTTAAACCTAGAGATAGTAATACCCAACTTGAGCCTATATTGCTTGCACAATTTTGACACTCAATTGGTCTTGATAAAGTAAATTAGGGCATAATCACTCAAGCTACAGAGAGGTGTAGAGTGAGGAGCTCCGTGCATTGGCTATATCGCAATCTGCAACATCACAACTTTGCCTTAGGCTTTAGATCCCATCAAGTATTCACCTAGGAGAAAATCACTTCCCTAGTGCCTCTTTAACCATTTGGAAAACCTTACAAGCATTCTTACTTAGTTTAATTTCGCATATCATTCGCATTAAATTAGAAGTGACAAACAAACAAATATGATTGGAAGTGTAATTAAGAGCACTACGCAGTGCTAGTTTAGATAGGAATCTAAATCCCAAACAATCTAGCTCCCTATGGATTCGATCGCGGCCATCTCGGGTAAAAGCTGCAACGACCGCTCTTGCCACTTTGTAGTGGTGTAGGGTTTGACCCAATCAATGGCGTAAGAATATCATTCCTTTGTCACGGTCTTGATTTGATGCTTGATTTTTTTCTTTAATGGTGTCTTCCAGACCCATCGCATCAAGATGAATTTTAACATCAAGCACCCAAGACATGTAGCTTTTTCCCGATATATCCAGGGCTACAAATTCAAGTTTAGAAATATTTGACATAATTTAGAAAAAGAAAGTTCATACCTCTGATACTTTCAAAGTATTTGCTCGAGATAGTAGAGTCTCGTACTGATAACGTATTATAAAATAAAGACTGTAAAGAAGACAAGTATAGAGACAAACTGATATATTATTCAACTTCAAACTGATGTACATAATGAAATGAAATCTTCTCTATCTATAGAGGAAAGAAAGCTGATGTGTAAGCTGCTACTGCAATCTGCTGTTTAAGCTGTTACTGCAAGCTTCTATTGTACCAGATATAGATAATCTTCTATCGGGGGTTATGTTTATCCATAACGTTGTACCGAAAGGATAAGCTTATTGTAGCAGGTATGGATAATCTTCTACATGTGTTAATGTTTATCCATAACGGAGTACAAAAAGGATAAGCTTATTGTACAGGGTGTTGATACCCACTTTTATCCACATATATTTTATAAATGTGCAAACATGCACAAGTATTTTTTTTTACATTTTTCTATGATTTTTAAAGGCCCTAAATCCATTTATTTCTGCATTTTAATTGCATAAATGTTCAAAACTATCTCATATATTATTTTTATGATGATTTAGTCATCTAAGTTCATCATTTCTGTTCATATGAGTGTTCAAACACTTCAATTATATTTTTTATAATTAAATTTACATGTTTAAGACTATAATTGCTTATTTTACGAATATAGCCCCTACATAGGCATAACTACATTATCTATACAGAATTGACCATTTATATTTTTATAATATTGAATAACTATTTTAAACCACCTTCATGCTTGAAAACCATTTTTATCATTTTATTAGCTATTTTAAAAATTATTTTAATTAGTAAAGTGGGTATTGAAATAACAACCCCTAATTCACACCCAAAATCGGACCACCCCAAAATCTAATTTATTAAACCCAATCCTTATTTAAAATAACTTTAACCCAAATAAACCTACCCGACCCAGTAACTCCATTCAATGGTGACATTGATCTTTTAGATCAACGGTCCACGATTAAACTTACCATATTAATTCCAAACTACCCCCTAAACCCCCTCATTTCTTTAATTTCTACCGCCTTCATTTTCTCATCTCTTTACCCTCTTTCAACCTAACCCTAAAACCTAGCCGGCGTCACCTGCAAAACTCCCCGTCTATGGGGTTTCTATATGTTCTGGCCCTCGCCGACCTGCTACATCTTTTGGTTTTCCGAATTTGTTGATCTATGAGAGGATCTCAAAGAGATTCAACCTGGTTTTGCTAGGAATTTTTTCCTGTTAAGATCAGTATCTCTCTGTGATTTTTACCTATTTACTTATTTGTGACTTTAACTAGTAATCCTTGCCTTATTTTAAATTATCAGTCTTACTTAGGGATTTGATTGATTCCTACATGGTATGAGAATGATTTTTTCCTTATTTGATCTCTAGTTTTGTACTGTTAATTAACTCTCTTCATTCTACAGGGTCTCTACCGAATTCTTCTATATGAATTGACTCGCTAATTGGCTGATTGATTTTTTTATTGCCCTTATTTTATGAACTATGATTCACTTTTTAGCTTTTTTATTTTTACCTCAATAAGTGCTATATATACTCGCATTCTGATTCTTCTAAGGACACGAGAAGAACTCAGAAACACACACACACATACACACAAAAACCTTGCTCTCACTAAAACCTTTCTGCTAATTGTGTTCACTACATTGTCTAGCCGGTTGAAAGCCAAGGCTAGATCACTAAATTCTGCACACTTTCACATTCTGATTTACTATCTTTTACTGGTATGTTTCCATTCTTAATGCTATTCATCATATTATGAAGATTAAACCTATGTGCTTTCTTGTTTGTTGATTTACTTCTGTTGAATCCATGACTTTCCTGTATTTCAATTAGCATGACTACTTTTGCCTTTCCTATTTATGTACTTCAATTAGTATGTCTACTTTTGTGTAATTGAACCTATATCTTCCTTGATCCCAGTCAACATGGCTACTTCTGTATATAGGTCTATGTCTACTACTTTAAATCAACATGACTACTTCTGTATTTAGCTTTGAGTCTTTCCTGTTATTGCTTTAAATCAACATGATTACTTCTGTTGCTATGTCCTATCCTGCATTGAGTAATCTGGTTATTAAGTTTATGTGCTTCCTTAATTCACGCGCTACTTATTCATAATTTCCACCATTTTTGAGCAACCAAGAGAGCTTTTTGAGCGATTTGAATAGTGTTTTCAACGGATATTGATTGCAGGTAAGTCTCTTGACTTAAAAACACCATTTTTATGAAAAATCAACCCTCAATTCCATGAAATTGTGTAGAAATTGTGAAGAACTAGGGCTTAGTTTTTAGAAACGAATTTTGGTGATTTGAAAGGCCATTTGAACTCCGTTTTTGGTAAACTTTATATGCATGGACTCGTGACAAGACGAGAAATCCGATGATGTAATTTTCAGAATTTTTCGAGAAGTGGGCCCGGCTCTCGGGTTTTACCAACTTCGTGATTTTTAGCGTTTTTCGAATAATTTCAATTGGGTGATGTTTATTTAGCTTATAATAACGTATTCGTTGTGATTTTGAATAGATTCGACGCGCGTAGGCGGAGATTCAAAGGGAAAAGGCATCGCGGACCAGTCTATAACTGGTTAGAGGTGAGTAGTTTGTATAGACGATGGCCTGAGGGTTTGAAACCCCGGTTTATCACATTATGATGCTATGTTAGGGCGTGACTCGCATCCCATGGCAGGTGTGGGTTCATATATGATTGGGGATTGTGACTTGGTCCATCCCGAAAGCTAAATATAATTATTGGCGGCTGATACGCACATTGTATTGTTGTTAATTGGGCTTGATGCCATGTTTGGGGCCTTGTGCCGATCTGTTGCATCCGTCTAGGATGAATATCTTTGTGATAAAATGATTTGCATAATCATTGATCTCAGTCCTGTGTTTTATCACTATTATTAAATGCTAAGTAACCTTTTTCCTGAAATTAATTAACTAAATTACATTCACCTTAATAATTGGAAAGTGGAAAAATTAGAATGAATCTATTATGTGTCTCATTTGCATATTGTGGACTGAGTATGGGTCGGGCTGCACGCTGCATCAGTGATATGATGATATTGCGCTTGGGCTGAAGGAGCCCCTCCGGAGTCCGTACACACCCCAGTGAGCGCCGCCGACATTAAACGAATCGGGCTGCACGCCGCAACGAATTCATGTGCATTGCATTGCATCTTTACATGATACTTGACTGTAATAATTGATATTACTTTTGTGGTTAGTTCGTAGTTAAGGTATAGGATTGTTAGTTTTAGCTTTGGTTTGTGGCATTTCGTGGATTTCTTACCTTCAGAAATTATATATGCTTATTACTCACTGAGTCGGTAGTACTCACCGCTACTCCCTGCACCTTGTGTGCAGATTCAGGTATACCGGAGGCTTAGCTGATACTCGTAGTCTCCAGATATTACCAGAGTCGTTGAGGTAGCTGTTTGACGTTCGCAGGACCTGGCTGCTCTTCATATTCCAGTTTATTATTATTATATACATTTTTCAGACTTTTATACTTTCATTCAGATATAATTATTATCTAGTTTTTTTTAAAGACTCTAGACTCGTGACCCAGATCTTTTGGGAGTGCTTATTCGGATTTCGTATTATTTTCGTATTATTCTATTAATATTATTGGAGTTTTATTCAGAGATTATTATATTTTTCCTTAAACTGTCGGTTTGAGAATTTATTGACGAATAGTGAGCGAATGTTGGTCAGGCTTGCCTAGCTTTCGGGTTGGGCGCCATCACGATCGGATTTGGGTCGTGACAGTGACAGATTAAAATTACCATTACACGACAGAATTCTCATAATGTATTGCCTATTTAGTTCAATGCTTGTTACTTCTTTTCACATACTTACTTTGCTTTTCTTGAACCCGTATGTAGCGAGTCCATGCATTATAACTTCTAATGGCTTGGCCGTTTCAGCAGCTGAAAGTTTGGGGCTGGCCTATAAATGGTAACAGACATAACAACTTTAAGGAGTGTTTGATTATTATAGTATGACATATATGTGATATATGTTCCTTTGTATAAAAGATGTAGATAAAACCAAAAATCTATGGAACTCTCTCTTCCCCCCCCCCCCCCCCCTTCTCCTGAACGTTCTATTGTATAATTTTAAACAGAAAAAGAACACAATGAACACCACAATCTGTAGTAAACATAGTGAGAAATACAGAAACTACAAGAACTTTTTGTCCTATTCCATTCTTTATCTTATTTTCTACCAATCAGACATGTAATATAAGCTTATCAAGTTCAAATATTTACCTTATTTGCTACTTTCAATCAGACAGCTCTATTAAGCTTATCAAAAACCAATTCAAACTGATAAAAGAATAGAATTAAACAAGGTTACCATGGAAATCCATGAGGATTTATGATAAGATCAGGAGAAATGCCACTTTCAGAGAATGGAAGATCTTCCTGTTGTACAATGTTGCATAACTTTGATGCATAAATTGGACATGTTGTCGTTGTATAGAGCTACTCTTTCAACGACAGATGGCTCCCCTTCAAGACCTTCATAAGCTCTTCTACTCCTAAATACACTGATGTAACAAAGAATATCAATATCCAACATAAATAAAGACAGGAAAGAACAAAAAAAATGCTTTCATATAATGCGGAAGAGATACCAGACGTCAGGGACCTCCTTGTTGATAAAGATATCACGAGGTCTAATAATTTCTCGTGGAAGAGCTAGTCCATCGTCATCAAGAACCTGCATAACATAAAAGATGTCAAATGAAATAAAAACTCAATTGTTCCAAAACCAACTACAGTGAATACTTGGCAGAAGAAATTAAGAAATGCGAGACCGCAAACTGAAAACACAAGATGTATTTTAATCAGAGAAAACAGATAAATAAAATTACGAACAAAAACGAGCTATTTTATATTCAAACAACAGGTAACACTACTCAGATCACAAGAAATTCTAAAAAGAAAACTGAAAGGAGAGAGAGAGAGAACATCAGACATCTACAGAACGTCCGCCGGCATACTAGCCTGCCCTAAATAACTTAGTAAATGAATATGGAACATTAAGTTCAGAAGGGCAATTGCACCGAAAGTCTATATCAACAAGAAGCACATGCTGGGCAATCACCCAAGTATCTTCTCATTTACATCCTATAATATGTAAATCCAATGCAATGTACCACAATACATCAATAAGAAATTACCTGCATATTCAGCTTCCGGTCCTTGTCGCTGCGGTGCTACTAGATCATCCAATTTGGCAATTTCGACATCCTCATGCTTCTCAATTATGTCTGAGTATCTGTTCAGAATTTTTCAGTATAGCCCATGATGAATATATTTGATTTAGAAAAAGAGGGTAAAGGTAACAAATGGGATTTGGAATTCAGTAGGTTTAGTCATGTACGTCTTCTTTACTATGCAACGCCCAAAGCCTCGATCCAAAGAAGCCTTGTACATTACAATTGCATCATTGATGTCATAGCCATCGTAACTCATCACAGCAACAATGGAATTCTGCCCAGCCCCAAGTTTATCATATCCAACCTACAAATTCAACTATTTACTCAAGCAGTATGAAGTCACATTACATCGAGAAGTCATTATACCAACCAACTCAATCGTTCTTGTAGTCAGTAAAGGACGTTGAGAATACACCAAAAGGTTGATCACTTTGTCCATCCGACTCAACTGCAAAGTTGATAAACTTAACATCAGTTCAATCAACTTGCAACCACATGAATTGAGATGAATACTCAGGCTATGGATCTCATTTTCGATGTTCCCTCTAACAATTACCTTTAATTTAGATAGAAACGAGTAAAATAGGGCAATGTTAACCTAGAAAGAGACTGAAACTAGACAATAATATGTAAGAACTGTCCCGAGTCGAAGGCCATGAAACTATAGGCCTTGATCAACAAGAAAGAGCCCCGTCAGACTATGCATGAACATCAACTTAGAGACTATAAACTTTGAAACTAAGGAAAGCTTTAATAGTTGATGTTCTTCTTATATCCAATTTTAACTAGGTCATAGAACTTACAATTTGAAAGTTGTCTTCGACCTTTCATTTTAAATCCTTTCAAGACTAAGGGGAGAATTTAGATCTAACATGCATATATGGCAATAAATTTACATGAAATAAATGTAGTGTTACCTCGTGAAGTGTTTGGCTAAAAAGTTATGTAAGTACTGATTAAGCTCAAGAACAATCGAAATTAACAAAGGTTAATCGGAATCAAGAGTAATATGGACTAGAGAAAATTGTATAGCTAAGATCTGCGATAATAGTGTAGATAATATGAGGTATAAGAACAATAAGGCAAGTAGAAATCTTTTCACAAGAGAGAGAGAGAGTCAATGGCAAAATACACATGAGTCTTTACAAAGGGAAGGTCCCCTTTATATATTAAGGGACCTTCCTCGAAATAATCAAAGTAAAAGTACAAAAGGGTTGGTGGTCTCAGTGTACGGGAGAGTCAGAGCTCCAAACGACGTCGTAGTGAGTCATGTAACTCGGTCCGTCACTTACTGGGGTCGACCTTACTCGAGCCGGCCTCAATTAGGCCGCTCTCTCTGTTAAGGGCGTGCGCAGATAATATGAGAACGTAGGGAACCAAATTTTCCCAATACAGATAGTCCCTCCGTTTGTTGGTGATGTAGCCGAGAGACATCTTAAACGAACGGACATGCATGCTTGACGTTTCTAGAAATTCGGCTGTACCTGTGGATACTGCCGGAAAGGGTGTGCTCATATACGAAGGTGTTATGCTGTTTACATAAACCTCCTTTTGGGGCTCCTTTTTAGGATGAAGTCATTGATCACGTGCGTGATCATTACTTTTGCTCCCGAGGCGGTTCAGACCATGACGTGACGTTTTGGTTTCCTGCGCTGGTTTTCAAATCATGCCTTTTCGATTTTCGTGTGCCCTTTCTTACAAATAGAGGGGAGGTTGAACCCGATTCATATATCGAACTTTTTTAAAGAGTATTTCCTCAATCTTTTCTTGTACTCGTTGCTTTTTCTTTTGAAACTTTCGTTCTTAGGAATCGAACTTGGTGTCCTTGAAGCGCCTTTCTCTTATAACTTCCGGCATGGTTAAGCGTCTCCACGATGGTACTAGGACCAAGGATGATGCTTCTTCTAGGGTTTCATCGTCTTCAGACGATGGGGAAGCCGAGAAGGTTTTCGTTCCTCTATCAAAGGCCAACATACTCCCATTGGACATGGATACACGGAAGAATTTTACGAATAAGTGTAAACTTCCTCCTTGGGAACTCATCGATCTGATGCCATCTCACTTGGCTGCTCTCAGGAAGTCGTATAATATTCCTGATTACGTTGAGATGGATAAACTATGCTAATGTGCATATGCCCGGATACTGTACGTTCTACAAGTATGCTTTTTGGATCGGGTATAGCTTCCCGCTCAATCCTCTGGCGGAGGAGCTTTGTCGTCTGTTCTGGGCGTGTCCGACCCAACTTACCCCGTATGCACTGAAGGCGTGCAGGATTCTTACCACCTACGCGGCTAAGGCCGAGAGGGAGGTCTCTGTTCACCACCTCTTGCAGATGTTCAATGTGAGTTTCATGAGAGGCACCATGCTCCAGTTAGTGCGTCGGGCAAGAAGAGTCTTGTGGTGCAGGTGGACGACAAGGCTAGTCGTAAATTCTAGAAGAAAGTTTTCTACGTGCATACTAAACACCTGGTGTCTAACCCTGAAGGATTTCCGGAGGCGTGGAATGAAACATTTAAGCATTCCTGTATGTAGCTTTTACGACAATCTTATTTTGCTGGTTTTAATCATTGTAGATTTACTTTTACCTTTATGTAGAGACAGCTCGCCATCATCGAAGGATTGATGACATAAGGTCGTGGGTGCGAGCGTTGATACCGTTTGCGGAGGAATGCCGTACCTGGACGGAATTCCTCAGGCTCTATGGCCCGTCAAGTAACGACCTTGCTTGATTTTTCTTTTCCGTTCTGGCTTGAGGGCTTCCCATAATTATCTTGCCCGTCTCACACATATTTTGGTAGGCCGGGGCGCTTCTAAGAAGGCGCAGAAGAAGAAGAAGAAAACTGTGGCCGACCCTTCTAGGGCGACATCTAATCTTGACGAGGAGGATATGATCCTTGTAGGTACGTCTAGGGGTAGTGATTCTCCCCCTTCAAGACAATAGGTCGCATCAGAAGCGACTCCAGAGTTAGTGTCTGAGGCAGCGCCCGGGGCCATACTTGACATGATGCACGAGGAGATACCGGCGGCTGTGCTTGGGACCGCCCCCGGGGTTGACCTTAGAAGGACGCCCACTGTCGAACTGACTCCATCTGAGCCCGACCTGCGTCCCACGGAAGGGGACCTTGAAGAGGAAGAGACGTTGGAGATGAGGAGACGCCGGATTCTTACTGGCAAGGCTGTGGTCACTCAGACAGGGAATGTTAAACCACCCCGCCCAGAGTCTAGGCCGGTCTTTATGGTCGAGGCCATTTGCTTGGGGAGGTCCGCTCTCAGGAGGGAGGCCGCGGAAAGAAGGGGCGAAAGTTTAGACGCGGCAGGCCAGGAGGTCGCCATAGAGGACGCGGGCAGAGAAGGCGGGTCCTTGGACCTAGTGGAGATGGTGGCCAGCCAGTCTTTCCGTCGCATAGTGATTCCTAGCCATTATAACTTGTTGGAGAATTGCGAGGAGGCGACCACCAACATGACACTTTTATGTGCTGGTGGTGAGAGCGTGGCCTTGGCGGAGGTCAGTGACAAGGTCTTGGACCGAAGAGTAGAGGGTGCAGCGTTGTAGGTACGTCTTCATCTTGATCGATGATTTTTCTTTTGCATTAGTGGAGGGTGATATTCCTTCTACTTACTTTTCGGTTTTTTTCCAGACTCTTATCTTAGAGGCGGAGAGGGGTCGACGCGTGAAGAAGAAGGCAGCCAAATACAATAAGTTGGTGCAGAAATACAGTAGGACGCATAAGGCGCACCAGACCTTGGCCGATATGTACAAAGAGGACCCTAGCTTCAGGGTGGTTCGCGAGAGCCTCCTGCAGTCCAAGGAGCAGTTGATGAAGAGGGTGGCTAAGCTGGAGAAAGTGGATGAACAACTCATGGCCACTGTTGCTCGGACTGCGGAGATGGAGGTCCTTATTCAAGCTAAGGACGAAGAACTGTAGCTCGACCGCATAGTGGCAGAGGAGGCGGCGGAATTGTGCACTCGGGTTGCGGCCTTAAAGGCGGAGCTTGATGCCAAAAAGGCCGAGGTTGAGGACCTCAAGAGGGCTTTTGCACATACTGATGCGTCTCGTGAGGCACACGAGACGTGGGTGTATGCGGAGGCCTGACTGGTCGTGCTTGAAGAATTTCTGGCGGCTGGGCGAGCATTTGAGGCGGAAGTTGAGAGCCAACACCAGTTGGTTATAGCTGCCCATGCAGCGGCCGGCTATAGTCCCGAATCACCGGCCCGGGAGGGGTGTAATGCTGCAGATGTTAATCGTTTGGAGTGCAGCTTTTGGATTTCCAAGGCGTACCCTCCTGGGAATGAGGACGGGCCACACGAAGGCAGGAGGGGCATGGTAATTAGAGTGGCAGAGGTATTTAGGATTTTTGGTAAATATGTGTAAATACCGATTTTTGTATCATGGGTGTTGACCCTTTTGAGGATAAAAATATATGACTTTGCCATAGTTAATATTTTCTATTTTCTGGAACGTTGTTGTATTTATTTTTATTTATTTTTTGTCGTAGTTGAAGCTAAGTGGGTCATTCGGTGGCCTTGACCGTGTAGAAATGATGGTCGTAGTCATGTAAGATTCGACGGCCATAGCCGGTGTAAAATATGACGGCCTTAGCCGTATAAAAATAATGACCTTAGCCATGTAAAATTCGACGACCATAGCCGTTAAAAACAATGGCCTTATCCATGTAAAATTTGACGGCCTTAGCCGTGTAAAAATGATGGCTGTAGCCATATAAAATGCGACGGCCTTAGCCGTGTAAAATGATGGCCGTAGCCGTGTAAAATTTGACAGCCTTAGCCATGTGAAAATGATGGCCGTAGCCATGTAAAATTCGATATCCATAGCCGTGTAAAAATAATGGCCTTAGCCATATAAAATTCTACAGCCTTAGCCGTGTAAAAATGATGGCCATAGCCAAGTAAAATTCGACGGCCTTAGCCGTGAAAAACTTATATCCGTAGCCATGTAAAATTTGAGGCCTTAGCCATGTAAAAATGATGGCCGTAGCCATGTAAAATTCGAGGACCTTAGCCGTGTAAAAATGATGTCCGTAGCCATGTAAAATTTGACAGTCTTAGCCATGTAAAAATGATGGCCGTAGCAATGTAAAATTTGATGGTATTAGCCGTGTAAAAATGATGGCCTTTGCCATGTAAAATTCGACGGCCTTAGCCGTGTAAAAATGATATCCGTAGCCATGTAAAATTCGACTGCCTTAGCCGTGTACAAATGATGGCTGTAGCCATATAAAATTCGATGGCCTTTGCCGTGTAAAAATGATGGCCATATTCATGTAAAATTCAACGGCCTTAGTCGTGTAAAAATGATGGCCTCAACCATGTAAAATGTGACAGCCTTAGCCCTGTAAAAATGATGGCCGTAGCCATGTAAAATTCGACGGTCTTAGCCGTGTAAAAATGATGGCCGTAGCCATGTAAAATTCGACGGTCTTAGCCGTGTAAAAATGATGGCCATAGCCATGTAAAATTCGACGGCCTTAGCCGTGTAAAAATGATGGCTATAGCCCTTTCATACATTCGGATTTGGCTGTAGCCTTTTCATTCATTTGGAGGTGGCCGTAGCGTTTTCATTCGTTTGGAGATGGCCGTAGCCTTGTTCATTTATTTGGAGACGACCGTAGTCTTTTCATTCATTTGGAGACGGCCGTAGCCTTTTCATTCATTCGGAGATGGCTGTAGCCTTTTCATTCATTCGGAGATGGCCATAGCCTTTTTATACATCTGGAGATGGCCGTAGCCTTTTCATTTATTTGGAGATGGCCGTAGCCTTTCCATTCATTTGGAGATGGCCGTATCCTTTTTATACATCTGGAGATGGCCGTAGCCTTTCAATACATTTGGAGATAGCCGTAGCCTTTCTATACATTTGGAGATGGCACTAATCCTGTTCCTGTATCATGTCGGGCTTGGAGAGTACACGGAGAGGCTGATATGATACACTTGTACTGCAAACATCTCCAGGTGTTCCCTTTGCCGCCTTGTTAAAACCTTCCCGAGAAAACCCATTTGGGATAAAACACGAGTAAGGGATTACGACTCAGGGGACGCATTTTAGAAGTGGAAATGTTTGAGGTGAGCGACGCTCCATTTGTTCTGGAGTGTCTTTCCTTCCATTGTCTCCAGTTGAAACGCTCTTTTTCCGGCTGCCGCCGTGATTTTGTAGGGTCCTTTCTAGTTTGTGCCCAATTTTCCTTCACTTGGGTCTTTGGAGGCCAACGTCTTGGCTTTGAGGACGTAGTCTCCTACTCTGAGTGGCCTTATTTTTTCCTTCTTATTGTAATATCTTTTGACTTGTTGTTTTTGGACTACCATCCTAATGTGGGCCATTTCTCTTCTTTCTTCGGCTTCATCAAGATCTTGGAGTCTGCTGGTGTTGTTTTCTGTTTCGCTGGTGTGTGAATACCTTAGGCTAGGTTCGCCTACTTCGATAGGTATGACCGCGTCGGTTCCATAAACCAGTGAGTATGGGGTTTCCCCGGTGCTAGACTTGGGTGTAGTTCTGTGTGCCAATAAGACTTCGAGTAGTAGTTCGGGCCATAGCCCCTTGGCATCTTCCAGTTTCTTTTTCAGTATGTTTAGAATTGTTTTATTGGAGGACTCCGCTTGGACGTTGGCGGCGGGGTTGTATGGCGTAGATAGTATCCTTTTGATGCGCCATTTCTCGAAGAACTCGGTCTTTTTTTGACCGATGAGCTAGCGCCCGTTGTCGCAGCTGATTTCTTTGTCGATGCCGAAGCGGCATATGATGTTCTTCCATATGAAGGCGATGACTTCTTGTTCGCGTATTTGCGCATACGCACCTGCTTCTACCCACTTTGAGAAATAGTCAGTTAAAACAAGTAAAAATCGTACCTTTCTTCGTTCTGCGGGTAGCGGGCCGACTATATCCATTCCCCATTCAATGAGTGGCCAGAGGGAAGTGACGGAATGGAGGGGTTCTCATGGTTGGTGTATCATTGGGGCATACTTTTGGCATTGCTTGCATCGGCGGACATACTCAACTGCATCTTTTTTCATAGTAGGCAGTAGTAGCCGGCGCATATGATGCATTGCACAAGGGCGCGGTTACCAGTGTGAGTGCCGCAATGGCCTTTGTACACCTCTTCGAGTACCAAAATTGTTTGGTGCGGCCCTAAGCACTTGGCTAGCGGGCCACCAAACGTCCTTTTGTAAAGGTCGTTGTTGATCATGCAGTATTGGGCAGCCTGTATGTGAAGCTTCGTCGCCTCCTTTTTATCGGGGGGTAATGTCCCGTCTTGTAGATAAGATATGAACTGGTTGCGCTAGTCCAAAATCAGATTTAAGGAGAGTACCTCGGTTTGCTCAATGGCCAAGTGGAGGAGTGTTACCACACTTTCTTTGTTGACATTTTTGGTGGCGGCAGCCAACTTTGCCAGGCCGTCCGCTTCGATGTTCCGTGCTCTGGGAATTTGTTCGAAGCAACATTCGTCAAATGTAGCCATCAGTTTGCGGATTTCTGCCCGGTACTTTTGTAGCCTCTGCTCTTTGATTTGATAAGTTCGGTAATCTGGTTTACCACAAGTTGGGAATCGCAGTGGAGGAGGATTCAGCGAGCCCCATACTTGATGGCCAGCTTCACGCCTGCAATAACGGCCTCGTACTCGGCCTCATTGTTAGTCATTTTCGGGCATCGTATGGACTAGCAAATTGTTTCGCCCGTGGGGACTTCAAGGACGAGTCCCATTCCCGATCCTGATGCATTGACGGCGCCATCCGCATAAAGGACCAATAGGTCATTTTTGGAGGATGCACGTTGTGCCTCGAGTTCTGCCTTTGGCAGGACTTCCGCACTGAAGTCGGCAGTGAAGTCAGCTAGGACTTATGACTTTATGGCGGTCCTTGGAAGGTATGTGATATCATGCTCACTGAGCTCAACGGCCCATCTGGTGAGTCGCGCTGAGAGTTCGGGTTTGTGTAGGACGCTCCTCAATGGGAAGGTCGTTACTTCCCTTTTTGGGTGGCATTGGAAATAGGGTCGTAGCTTTCGTGAAGCTATTACGAGGGCCAATGCCAGCCTCTCAAGGTGTGGGTACCGGCTTTCAGCATCTACTAAAGTTTTTCTAATATAATAAATAGGAGATTGTGTACCTTTATTTTCACGCACTAGGACGACGCTGGCTGCGACTTCCAATACGACCAAGTATACCAACAGTGGCACTCCCAGGTTGGCTTTCACTAGTAGGGGTGGTGATGACAGATATGCCTTCAAACTCCTCAGGGCCTCGACACATTCTTTGTTCCACTGTAGTCCTTGGTCTTTCTTCAATATGCCGAAGAATTTATGGCACCTGTCGGAGGAGCGCGAGATGAACCTAGAGAGGGCGGCTATCCGACCCGTGATCTTTTGCATTTGTTTTTTGCTGCTTAGTGTTTCTGGGATGGCTTCTATTGCCTTGATCTGGTCTGGGTTGACTTCGATGCCTCTTTGTGATACCAGAAATCCTAGGAAATTTCCCGAGGCTACGTCGAAGGCGCATTTTTCAGGATTCAGTTTAATACCGTATCTCCTTAATATTCTGAAGGCTTCTTCCAGGTGGTCGAGGTGGTCCTCTTTATTTGATGACTTGACTAGCATGTCGTCAGTATAGACCTCCATCGTTTTGTCGAGTTGTTCTTTGAACATCGTAGTTACCACCCTTTGGTACGTGGCCCATGCGTTCTTAAGCCCGAAGGGAATTACCTTGTAGAAGTATGTTACCTAGTGAGTGATGAAGGTTGTTTTCTCTTGATCCTCCTCGGCCATCATGATTTGATTGTAGCCGGAGTACGCATCAAGGAAGCTCAGCAGCTCATGTCCTGCCGTTGCATCAATCAACTCGTCAATATGGGGTAGTGGGAACGAGTCTTTTGGACATGCTTTGTTTAGGTCGCTGAAATCTACGCATATCCGCCACTTCCCGTTTTTTTTACCATCACGATGTTGGCGACCTATTCCAGATACTTGGATTCTCTAATGGAGCCATTAGCCAACAACTTGTCTACTTCTTCACTCACCGCTTTGTTGATGGTAGTATTAAATTTTCTTCTTGCTTGCCGCACGGGCGGGTATAGTGGATCGACATTCAGTTTGTGGGAGGCAATTTCTCGTGGAATTCCTGGCATATCTGCATGGGAAAAAGCGAACAGGTCCGCATGGTTAGATAGAACTTCACGATACTTACCTGGATTTGATAGGCCGTGGCCTATGTAAGATTTCTTTGCGAGGTCGCTGTTTCTCAGATGAACGGGGTCGAGGTCTTCGACCGTAGCCTTGCTAGCCTCAATGTCGTCGGGATCTTTGATGGCGTCCTCTGTCGGGTGGACCTTAGTCCCCGACAGGGCTGATTTCTATGCCTCCGCACTCGCTCCGTTGAGTTGCTCGCTGTGCGTGTAATCTTGAGCTATTTTGTAAAATTCTTGGGCGGTGCGTGGCTCGCCCCGTATGCTATGCATCCCCCATGGGGTTGGGAATTTGATCGCATGATAGAAAATGGAGGGGACTGCCCTCATGGCATGTATCCACGGACGTCCGATGATGGCGTTGTATGCTGTTTCTTGGTTCACTACGTGGAAAGTGGTTTCCATCGTAATTCCTCCTGCCAAAACGGGAAGTGGAACCTCGCCAGAGGTTCTTTCAACTGCATTGCTAAAACCAGCTAGTGTTATGCAGCATGGAACTATCATATCCTCGAGTCCCATTAGTGCAAGGACTCTTGGATGAATGATACATGCGCCGCTGCCATCGTCGACCATGATCCTTTTAACATCACTATCTACTATACGTAAAGTAATAACTAAGGCATCATAATGGGGGAAAAACAAACCGTCGGTATCAAACTTATCGAAGGTGATTCTATATTCGAAGTCGTCATACCGTTCGTGAGCGATGGTTCACTTTAATTTGTGAGTAGTGGTGAATTTGACATGGTTGATCGCTGAGTCATTGCCATCCCCAATTATCATGTTGATGGTGCGTGTTGGTGAGGGCTGCCTTGGCGGGCCGTGTGGTTTTTCCCGCCCGCGTGCGAAGTTGACTTTTCCTTTCTCGCTGAGCAAGTCTTTCAAGAAACCTTCGTTCAGCATCCGTACCACCTCCCATCGGAGACCTATGCAGTCTTCAGTTCTGTGCCCCCGTTCCTGGTGGAACTGACATAGGGCGCGTTTGATTTTCTAGTGGCGAGGTCGAGCTTCATCTTCGCTGGCAGTTGTACTTTGTTGCCCAGCTTCTCCAGTGGGTACAGTAGTTTTGAAAGAGATACACAAAAGTTATGTGTAGATAATGAAGGAGGCATACCTTTGTCGTTCCTCAGTTGGGCTACAGGTCGTCGTAAGGCGTCCGCATGCCTCTGAGGTGGCGGATGCAAAGATCTGATCTACGGTTGGTGTCTCTCCCTGTTAAGGCGCGGGACTTTTTCCCGTTGTCCCTCGTTGCGTCGGTCTCTGCGGATTTCTGGTGCACCGTCGTCAACCGCCGGGTTGGGCCATTAAGGTTGTCATTATCACCACGTACCTCGGTACAGTAGGCGTTGTGGATCTCCTCCCAGGTGGTGGCGGGATATTTCAGAAGGCAACTAAGTAGTTTCTTGGTTGCCCTTGAGCCGTCTCTACTGAGCCCTTTCTGAAAAGCTGCGACTGCCATGCCTTCGGACACGTTTGGTAGGCTCATTCTGACCCTGTTGAACCTATCTAGGAACTCACTGATTCCTTCTCCTGGGATCTGTCGGACAACAAAGATGTCGTTAACCCGTGCTTCCGCCTTCTTTGCTCCTGCGTGGGCGGTGAAAAATTTATCTGCCATCTTCTAGAAGGTGGAGATGCTTTTGGCCGGTAGCTGGGAGTACCATGTTAGGGACCGTCCTGTTAGCGTTTTGCTAAACTTTTTCAGAAGTATGGATGGTACCTGCTCTTTTGATAGATCATTACCTTTGACGGATGTGGCATAGTGAATCAGGTGGTCCTCGGGATCTATGGTCCCATCATATACCTTCAAGTAGGGGGCCTTTTGAAGGTCTTTGGGATGGGGTATGGTGCAGCTCCTTCTGCGTAGGGTTGTTCAACGAACCTCCCCACGTCTCGCTTTGGCAGTAGCTTAGGCGCACTCGGGATCTTGTCCACCCTTTCTTGGTGCTCATTCATCTGGTCACGAAGCGACCTATTTTCATTTTCCATTTCCTCCATCTTCTTGAGGATGGCTTTGAGTGTGCCGCCGTGAGCATCAAGGGGCACATTGTTCTTTCGTGTGACCTCGAGTTCATCTTCGGCAGCAACATGGTCTGTTACTGGAGTGCATCTATCATTTTGAGGTGGCTTCTTAGCTAGACTGCTCAGAGTGTTTGTCAGCCACTCTTCCAGTAACCTCTTCACCTCCGGGGGTGCTTCATTAGTAGTAGATGTAGAAGCCTCTCTTTCTCGTGGAACCACCAGATCTTCCGACGGGGAAGATGGGTTTTCCACGTTTATTAGGGTATTGGGGGTTATGTATAGAGCATCTCCTCTAGCAGCCGAGTTGAGAGGGCCTATGAGATCGGTTCTAACATCCATGATAGCTTCCATTCTTGCGTTATTTTCAGCCATTCTAGGTTGTAGAGAGTGGTTTTTGGAAGGATATCTAGAAGCAAACTACAAATTTGATTCACGAAATCCCCACAGATGGCGCCAAATTGTTTGGCTAAAACGTTATGTAAGTACATACGAAATTAACAAAGGTTAATCGGAATCAAGAGTAATATGGACTAGAGAATATTGTATAGCTAAGATCTGTTATAATAGTGTAGATAAATTGAGGTATAAGAATAATAAGGCAAGTAGAAATCTTTTCACAAGAGAGAGAGAGAGAGTTGTATATTTTCAATGGCAAAATACACATGACTCTTTACAAACGAAAGGTCACCTTTATATATTAAGGGACCTTCCTCGAAATAATCAAAGAAAACTACAAGGGCTGGTGGTCTCAATGTACGGGAGAGTCAGAGCTCCAAACGACGTCTTAGTGAGTCATGTCACTCGGTCCGTCCACTTACTAGGGTCGACCTTACTCTAGTCGGCCTCAATTAGGCCGCTCTCTCCTTGCAAATAACATGAGAACATAGGAAACCAAATTGGAGTGGGAGGGAAATATTTTACTAAAAGTGGGAAGTATATGAAGGGAAAACTTTTTTTGCTGAAAATTTTGTGGACAACTTTAGAGTGCGCTTATAAAGGGTTGCTTTTAATATTACACAAATAGCACGCTTGAAAGAGTAGCCATAAATATAAATAAGTGTTACTAATTATTTTAAGATTTGGTTACATCTGTAAAGCGTCGTCTATACTTCGTAAGGGCACACTTAAATTTTTCGTAGCCAAAAGCCATATGCAAAGGTCACCCTTAAAAAGTGATTCCATAGATAGTTTTGGCCACATTTTTCAAGCGTGGGATAAAGTCGGTGTAGCCATAGGCCAAACTTGTTGTAGTGCCCCAAACTTATCAAAAGCTCTATAACATCATTGAACCCCCTCCCCAACCCATCCCATCCCCACCCAACTAGTCAAAGCCCCTATGAAGTTATCATCTATATTTTTTATGTTATTTCAAAAAATATTTTAATGAATTTAAGTTATATACGTCAGTAGTATAGAAAATATTTATACTATTATGTCACCTTTAACTGTTGGAGTGATAATTTTTCTTATTACCACGATTGCAAATCTCATATTTTAAAGAGGCTTACCTCAAATACTATACATATCTTTTTTAGAAGACTTAATAATGTAAAATTATATTGATATACTGACAATGTATATAACTTAAATTCTATCACTATTATGAACATCAATGTGTTTCGTTAACAGTAATTGAAAACAACAAAGGATTGGGGTTCGAAGGTAACTTTATGATAGCATTATTTATCTCCTGAACCGTCATCTCAATGTGATCGAGTTGCACTTTCGAGTTGTTCCAAAAGATAGCTATATATTCCTCCAAAGTTTCCAATAGCAGGGGATTGCAGTATATTTGAAGTAATAGTTAAAGTAATTCAATATAAAATGATGATCCTCCAACCCAGACTCCAAAAGTGCTACCATACCTGGTCTGTAATTACTATGCATTGATATAAATTTCCTTCGAAAACTCAGGATTATTGGCTCCCGGGCAATTATATTCCAAATTACAACATTCATACTTCTAATTGTGTTGGTCGAGCTCTCTTCAATGTCAGCTTGGAGCTCAATTCCTCTAATATAATCCCTACATTATTATTCACTCTATATGTCGATGTTGCAACATCTTTTGTGTAGTTGGTATCACTACTACCGCGTATTTGTAACGAAGATCAAGGATTCGAATGTTCGATGAGCATATCCAGAGAGTAATGGTCGCAAAATGGTTCAAAAAAAATAGTTAACCACCCATATTATCCACTAAAAAATGAATGGGATAATGAACGGCTTTTTAAAAACGGTCACATATGGATAAGAACCATATTATCCATTTAGAAAACGGATAACCAATGAGTAACCAATAGATCTAACTTTTGCATTTGTAATATCTCAAGTTTGGGGTTTTTCAAGTTAGGGAGATGAAGAATTCTCCCAAAAGTAATCATGCAAGAAGTCATGGATAATATGGTTACCTATATTATCCGTCAGTTAACTCATTTTTTAATTATCCGTATTAAATATGGGTTGGGTCGTCGGATAATTTAGCCGTTTTCGACCTGAAGTATATCCGATCCGACCAGCCCGTTTAACACTCCTATGAGAGAGTTGGTGGACAACCTAGAACAAATTTCTTCTCTTCTTTCCTAGAACACCATTGTCCTTAGGCAACTTGTGTTTCAAAACTCCAGCGTTCTTTCCATAAGATCGACTTCCTCTTATTCATCCTTGATTCTATATATCCTGCGAATCAAGTACTTTTGATACTCAATATTAATAATAACCTAGGTTGTGCAACGAGCAATACCCTGGTTATAAAAAAGAACTCATAGGTTGTGCCGAGCCTATAGATCAAAGAAGAGTTACTATAGTATAAACACGCAACGTAACAGTGGCATGCAACTACGCATTACGTTCAATACGCTTAAGTACGTACATGCAATAGCATAGTGAGGAATCTCGTTAAGGGTGTTCAAATTTTAAATAATATTTCCGTTTAGTTTTGACAAATAAAATAGGCATTTGTGAACAATATATCACTTCGAACACCCTGAACCGAAGAGCTGCATCACCCAACTATGTTAAAGATGTCCAAAATAGAATATATAATAAGTAGTGTTTGACTTATATATACAGTATATATTTCCGGACGAAGGGTGTCCGCTTGACCACCCTTAGCATAATGTGGCCAACAGAACAGGGTGAAAAGTGCACGTCAAGTGCGCAGCTGCGCATAGGCCGCGCTAGTCAGGCAGAATCAAAGTGGATATGCGCGGTCCAACCGCGGTCTAACTGCAACCACACACATCCTGTCCGAGAAAAGAGTCATTTTTCGTGTAGGAGAAGATATAATTGTTTTGGACCGACCCTACTTGGTATATATACATGGAAAAATGGTATTTTGAGGATTTTTGACATAATTTAGACCTAAGGAGGCTAAGGAGACCGGGGATTAAACCTACGGAGGCAAGAACACACTAGGAGTAAGGCAGATAATTCTTCCACGAGTTTTTCACTTCTTTCTTCCTATTTCCATTATTTGTTATGAATTCTAGAGGTACCTACCTAGAAAAAAAGGGAAACTCACCACTCACTGGTGAAAGAGGAGGGAGAAAGGACCAATTGAAGTCCCCGGTGACCAACCATGGTCCTGGCCGCGTTTTTGTTGGTAATTGGCCATGACCGACCAAAGTTGATCGATTTTTCTGGTTGGTATTTACTAAATTTCTAGTAGCGAGACTAAAAGATTCTCATAAGTTAATACCTTATTGCAACTGACGGTATGATTTTATTTTTAATTTGGTGATGTGGAGTGAAAATGATATTTTATGTAAAGCATTATCTGATTTTAATGAGTTTATAATTGCAAAGGAACATGTTAACACAACAAGAGATGCTTCTACTAAGAAGCCTTTACTAACTCTTTCTCCGTAAAAAGTGTTGTTTTATGTTGATGCAGTTTTGAACCAAAAGACTCGCAAAGCGAGTATTGGAATGGTAGCCTTAGTGGCTAATGGTGACGTGCTTCATGCCTATGGTACCCTAATCTATTTTGTTAGAAAATTCATAATAGTTGAAGCATTGGCAATAAGGAAAGTAATTCAACTGGCGGTGAAGTATGATTGGAAGGATATACATGTCTTATCTGATTCCTTAACAATTGTTCAAATACTTAATAGAAGCATAAGTCCTTCATGGGAGGGTAACACTTTCTGCAAAGATATTTTGGCACTTAAAAAATATTTGACTGATGTATTTTTTAAGTGTATCTAAGTAGATGCCTTAAGCTTTTAGCCATAAGTTAGCTAAATTTGAAGTCTCTTGGTTTAATAATTTTCCTGTTTGAATTGTCTATGAGGCTTCATCCTATTTTGTACCGTTGACTATTGGGTTTGATTAATGCAACAAACAAAAGGTCCAAGGATTTTTATTAAAAAGAAGAAGTTAGTTTAATTTCTTATATAGGAAAAATCGTTATGTACCTAAGCAACTAACATTGGATTGTGATCCGAAAGGGTCATAGAAATGGATAATTTTTTTGTGTGCAATAGTGCAGTTAGGAGTTCATAGTGAACCAAAGATCAGTTAATACACATATGTCGAATCTTTCTAAGATCAGTTTTGATTTGCTTTTCCACTTATTTGTAGTGTATTTAGTTCTTTAGATCCTAGGTCTATCAAGTAATGATTAAAGCATTCAATTTGGCACAATTCATATTGATGTGGTTACCCGAAACTAATTATCAGACGACCTAATAACATCTTTTCCCCCCTCCACCCCCCTCCAAAAAAAGAAAAAACTAGTCAAGCCCCTTTGAAGTTATCAGCTATATTTTTTAATATTTTTCAAAGAATATTTGTATGAGTTTATGTTATATACATCAATAGATAAGTACTTTCTACACTATCCGTTCATCTTTACTTGTTGTCGTGATAATCTCTTGTATTACCAAGATTTCAAATTCCAGGTATTGAGGAGGCTTACCTGTACTATACATACTATTTAGGTAATCTAATAGTGTAAAAATATACTAAGACGCATTATTCGGGTGACTTAATAGTGTAAAAATATCTTTTACCATATCTGTATATATAACTTAAACTCCAGTTTTCTTTCCATAAGGTTGACTTCCTCTTCTTCATCCTTGATTCTATTCTGTCAATCATATACTTTTGATACTATATAATAATAACATATATATAGGTTGTGCAAGGAGCAATACCCTGGTTATTAAAAAAAACACATAGGTTGTGCCGTGCCTATAGATGGAAGAAGAGTTGATATAGTATGCACAGGTAACGTAACAGTGGCATGCAACTGCGCATTACGTTCAATTGCTTAAGTACGTACATGCAGTGGCGTAGTCAGGAATCTCGCTAAGAAAGTTCAAACTTTATACAATGTTTTCGTTTAGTTTTGGCAAACAAAATGGGCAATTGTGAACAATACATCACCGGGGAGCTGCATCATTCAACTATGTTAAAGGTGTTAAAAATAGAATATATAATCAGTAGTATTTGACTTATATATATAGTATATTTTTCGGACGAAGGATGTCCACTTGACCACCCTCAGTATAGTGTGGCTACGCGTCACTGCGTACATGGCACTCATTACATTCGTTATTTCAAAGGATATTACACCACCAAGGAAAGGAGTATTTTGAAAAATGTGAATCTTTATATATGAGGTTTATGAATGTATAATAAGTTAACTAACTGTACTACTCCTATATCAAGGTAAGTAGTTATTCTACAGTCAAATATAAATATTCTATACTTAGTATTTACGATCGTATAAATAAAAAAAAAAATTGCAAAATAAGGTAAGTACTCAGATTGATTGGGCAAACGGATATTATATGCTCCGTGACCATGAAATTGTTGTTGACATCTTATAGACTTGGTTATGAAACTATGCATTAGGAGTATTTAGAATGTTCTTTATTTCTTTTTGGTATTCCGAAAAGAGTAATGCACTCCCTAATTTAGACTACTTATAATTAGTTACATTTAGTGGTGACAAACGGGTGGATCGGATCGAATATGACCAGGTCAAAAGGGATAATTTTAAAAACGAATAAATTATTCGGTCCGGCCTGTATTTGAGACGGATAAGAATGGGTTTATCCGGCGGATAATATGGATATCTATATTATCTATGGCTTCTTAAATATGATCACTATTCTTTGTCTTCCAAACTTTGAGTAACTCCAATTTGAGGCTTTACAATATAAAAGTTAGTTATCCACTGGTTATCGATTTGGTTAACCATTTTTTAAGTGGATAATATACTTCTTTATCCATATTCGACCCGTTTTTAAATGATTTATTATCCAATCCACTTTTTTAATGGATAATATTGGTGAATAACTCTTTTTTTTAATCATTTTGCCACATCTAGTTACATCTAATAACTTAAGTAACTTTACTACAATGAAAGATAGAGCATATTACAGTATCTTTGCATGACTATGTTCAATGAATCTAGACTTATTGTGAATCTAAATAGATTCTGTCCCTTTTTTTCCTTCAAACATACTATATTCAGTTTTTCACACGCCTTTCGATATTAATTTATTATTGATTAAGTGGTAAATTAATGTGAGAATACGCATTAATTTTTTCCATACCAAAGGGTGGTAATGTACTTAAAGTACTAGGTTCAAAATTTACCTTTTTATTTTCGACATTTATGGAGAGACATAGGCAAATCCAAAAAGAGACATAACAAGATAAACATTTTCAAAGAGAATGGCTTACCAAACTGTAATTAACATGAGTCTTATACCACAATATTGTTCAAATGCTATATATAGCACAATTCATGATCATCTAGTATACTACTTCAGAATTGAAAACCTCTTTTCTGCTTTCTAAACAAAAGAAAATACATATTCATTGTGCATCATCCCAAGTGTAAAGCTCATCACCAAAAATTAACAGCCATACACCTAGATTGATATATATATAGGAAGACTGAAGTATGAGAAACTTGATCACTGCAAAATGCTCGATCTATTAATGCTGTGCCTTTTTGTTTGATAACTTAGCTTGCTTCATTAATTTTTCATCAAAATGCATCTGAATTGCACGGCATTCTTCTTTGCAGAATGCAAGAGACCTGTGTTTTCAATAGAGTGATTGAAAATTAAGTATTAAATTAAAGCTCAATCTTTGAGAAAACGTAAAATTCAGGTAAGGTTATTTATATTTCGACTCGAATCCTATATGCGTGTGAGAAAATATGTACAACTAAAATAAGATTTATATTTCATGTACACATATATTAACAATACTGTGGGACTACCAGAAATCACTACTGTTAGATTGAAAAACTAAATCACAAGTAGACTCATAACAGGTTGAGATAATAAAATATATACTCACTCAGTACCACACTATGTGGCACTATTACTGTTTTAAAATTAATTTGAATTATTAACTAATATGACTTATAACACTATTTATGTAATTTCTAAATATGTAGTAGTACGTTTATTTGAAAAAAAATTGAAAGATTTTATATCAGAATTCACCTTTACGAAGGGAGTACATACTAGTCAAACTGCAGAAGTACAAAAGATGTTCGAAGACACCGAAGCATGTAAACGCTGATAAAAAATTATCCTGATCAATCCAATCAACTCGAATGATATTAAAAAAAATTCACACAAAACACATATAGATAGCCTAGGTAGGAGAATGCCAGTACATAAAACTGCACAAGTACGAAAAAAGATGCAAGATTTATATTTGAAAACGCATACATTCAACTCAGAGAATTTGAATTCTGGATCCGTCACAATACACAAACAGATGATTCAAGCAAGATTAGCAGTCAATCCAATCACATATAAGAAAATTCACAAAAAGCACACACACTATACATACATATATAGATAGATAGAGTTTTGAATACCTGTACATGAAGATGCTTTTATCTGACCGAATACTCGACTTGCAAAAGAAGCACTCCTTGAGAAAATCGCCAAGACTCTCCTGACACGGCTTCATACCAACACCACCGGATGCCTTAACAGGAGAAGTAACAGCAAAAGATTGCTTGAGAAACTTGTTTGGATTTTGAGCAGATGAACTGCTAGGGTAATTGGGATGGTCGAAGCTATCAGAGCGGCTAACTCGAGATCGTTTGAATGACATTATAATTTAGGTTTTTGAAAAGGAAAAAAAAAGCCAGTTAGGGTTTTAAGGGAGAAAAAATCGAGTCTGTAAAAGGAAGAATTTAATGGGGAATGTGAAGAACTACTGTTGGAAGTGAGAAAGAAAGGCAAAAAACGGGGAGTATTTATAGGGTTTTGTTTTCCTGTCTTCCCTTTTTAATAAGGAATAATATTTTAAGACCATAATTTACTAACTAAATTCAATTTTGGTCATTGTAGATCTGATTATCTGATAATGCAATATAATCTTCATTGGATTTTCTTTGACTTTCAATTAATATATATACATATATATATACATATATATAGATATATATAGAAAAAATGTACGAGGTTAAAATCCGCTTATTCTTTGAGATGACAAAACTAACCACTAGACGCAAGTTGTTAAATCAACAGAAGGCAGTGGTGATATAAGATCCCCTGCATTAATCCCCTTTTTAGCTTGACTATTGTCATATAATCTCCCATTCAAAGATATACTGTATTGTGGGGTTATTATGAAGTTCATCACCTATTTAATGAACTTCCCGGGGAATTTCATAGCACACAATATCCCCTCTACAAAACCCCGTTCAACTGTGTCATATACTTTCTTTAGATCTATTTTGATCAAACAACTCTGAGTAGTATGTAGCTTTAATTTTCTGTTGTATAGTCTTACTATGTCTTGGCAAATAAGGATGTTCTGTACAATACTTCTGCCAGCTAAAAATGCACTTTGATCTTCAGATATAATCTCAGGCAGCACCACTCTTAGTCTCTTGCAGAGCGTCTTAGAAACAACTTTTTATAGTGTGTTACAACATGCCATTGGCCTATAATCACCTACATTGGAAGCATGTGTACTTTTTGGAATAAGAGTAATTACTGTATTGTTCCACACTTTGAGCATTTTTCCATTCTTGAAAAACTCCATCATAACATCCACCACAGCCTTACCTACAATTTCCCAGCCATCTTTGAAGAACTGACTTCCAAAGCCATCTGGTCCTGGTGCCTTATCCCCATTAATGGCCCATAGTGCTTCCTTATCTATAAAGTCTTCTACTAGCATTGTGCTATGTCTATCTGAGACTGTTGGCCCTTGTCTTACCAATTGACTACAAACCCGATCTCTTTCCTGTTGTCTAGCCTTCATAAAATGATGTAAATGTCTTAGCTATCTCTTCTAGGTCAGTAACATGTTGTCCTTTTGTATTATCAATAGCTAGGATTCTGTTGGAGTCTCTCCTTGCCATCATCATACTATGAAATTTTTTTGCGTTCATATCACCATAATTCAACCACTGTATTTTGGACCTTTTCCTCAAATATTGCTCTCTAGCCTTGCACCATGATCTGCACTTTTGAGATTGCTTCATTTTCTCTTCCATTAGCCTAGTGTTATAGGGATCTTTTTGAATGTTTTCTTGGCAATATTGCAGCCTCATCATTACTTCATTTACTTTCCTCTCTACTTTGGTCAGTCAATTGCTCTCTCCTCCCCCGATGTCACTCCCCTCCCCTAGCTCCAATGCTCAGCTCCTCCATCCCCACCCTCTCCGTCGAGTGCCCCCCTCCCTCCCCCTTACGGCGACCCCCTCCCCCTCCGTCGACCCCCCCTCCGGCGACCTTGAAGACATTAAGTTCTCTCTCTCTCTCTCTCTCTCTCTCTTTCTCCTCTCCTATCTCTCTACACTATCCCCCCCTCAAACAGGCAGCTCCCCATCCCCACTCACCCCGGGTGACTGCCCCTCCCTCTCCCGCCGGCGAACCCAGAAGGCACTACCACCAACGTGCCAGGCAGCTCCCCTTTCCCCATTTTTATTGATTTTTGTCCCCCCATTATCCCTTTCACCCCTCCACCTTCCTTCCCCTCCTCCCATCTACACCCCTCACCCCACCCGCTCATTTTTGTGGGGGTTGTTGTGTATGTGATTTCAAGTAATAGTCGCGGTGGAAGATGCGAACTTGTGGCATTTGGAAGTGAAGAGCGAAGCATCACCGACCGAAAAGTGAAAGAGTTGGCGGAAATTGTCATCAGGCAAATCAAAGCATACTTTCAGGTTTTTTCACCAGGAGTTGGTACCTCCCAATCTCTTGTTTTACTCCGTACACTCTTTTACGTACTCTAGATAGTGTCCTGTGAGTGGTTTACTCTATAGCTATCAATCTAGCATCCTTTTGCATATTCCGCTAAAGTTTGTGTGTGATCACTATTTTCCATAGTTGGTTGGAGGGATAGTGGCCGCAGCGGGGGATGGTAGTGTAAGGTCATATTCTCGAGGGTCGGGCTGGGGGTGAGCAGGGGGCAGGGTACGGCTCTGTGGGTAGGGTGGGAGGCAACAGTGGAAGATGGTAGCAGAAGCGCATGGATTGAGGATTGGGTCGTGGAACATAGGCACACTGATGGGTAAGTCTATTGAGTTGGCGAAGATACTTCAGAAGAGGAGGGTCAGCATAGCCTGTGTTCAGGAGACTAGGTGGAAGGGGTCGAAGGCGAGGAATGTAGATGGGTTTAAGCTGTGGTATTCTGGGGTCGTGAGGGGTAAGAATGGTGTGGGAATCTTGGTGGATAGGGATCTTAGAGAGTCCGTGGTTGAGGTTAGGCGAGTGAATGATAGGTTAATGTCTATCAATTTGGTTATGAGGATGTTAAGAGGTGATTTTGGAAGGGCTTGGAGGAGTTGGTGAGTAGTATTCCCCAATCTGAGAAGTTAGTTATTGGAGGGGACTTTAATTGTCATATTAGGGCTGATGCTGGTGGTTATGGTGAGGTGCATGGTGGCTTTGGATTTGGGGTTTGGAACGGAGGAGGCACTTTACTACTTGATTTTGCCAGGGCTTTCGAGCTTCTTATTGCAAACTCGTAATTTCAGAAGAGGGAGGAGCATTTGGTTACTTTCAAAAGTTCGGCGGCGAGGACGCAAATTGATTACCTCCTCCTCAGAAGGAGCGATAGAGGTTTGTGCAAGGACTGTAAGGTTTTTCCGGGAGAGTCCCTTTCGACTTTTCATAGACTCCTAGTGATGGATGTCGCTCTCTGGGCGAAGAGGAAGAGGAGGGGGGCTCGGTGCCAGCCGCATATTAGATTGGGAGCTTTGACTAATGAGAAAGCCCAGGAGTTGGAGAAGAGGTTAGTCGATGGTGGAGCTTGGAGAAGTTATGGGGAAGCGGACACAATGTGGTCAGAGATGGAAAACATGGCTAGGGAGGCAGCAAGGGATGTGCTTGGGGTAGCCAAGGGCTATTATGGAAGACATCAAGGCGACTGGTGGTGGAACGATGTAGTCCAAAGAAAAGTGGAGGCGAAGAAGGCGGCGTTTGCTAAGTTGGCAGGGAGCTCAAGAAAGGAAGAAAGGAGAGTGTACAGGGAGAGCTACAAGGTGGCGAGGAAGGAAGCAAACTGGCGGTCACGGAAGCTAAGTATACGGAGTTTGGTCGTATGTACGAGGAATTGGGGGAGAAAGGCGGGGATAAGAAGTTATTATGATTGGCTAAACTGAGGGAGAGGAAGGCGCGGGATCTAGACCAAGTTAGATGCATCAAGGACGAGGATGATAGAGTTCTGATGAGGGACATTCAAGTCAAGAAGAGGTGGCAGGCGTACTTTCAAGACCTGCTTAACGAGGATGGTAATAGAGACATAGAGCTAGGGGAGCTGGGATATTCACAGTGTCATAGAGGCCTTGGGTACTACAGTCGCATTCGGGTAGAGGAGGTCGTGGGGGCTTTGCATAAGATGAGTAGGGGTCGAGCGACCGGGCCTTATGAAATCCCGGTGGAGTTCTGGAAATGCATGGGTAGATCAGGAGTAGAGTGGCTGACCAGGTTGTTCAATGTGATCTTCAGGACCAAAAGGATGCCGAAGGAGTGGAGGTGGAGTATTGTAGTACCCTAGTACAAGAACAAAGGGTATATCCATTGCTGCAACAACTAAGGGGTATCAAATTAATAATTCATATCAAATTAATAATTCACACCAATAAGGTCTGGGAGTGAGTGGTCGAGGCGAGGGTGAGGGAGATGACATCTATATCTGAGAACTAGTTTGCTTTCATGTCGGGTCGATCCACTACAGAAGCTATCCACCTTGTTAGGAGATTTGTGGAGCAGTTCAGGGATAAGAAGAATGACCTGAACATGGTGTTTATCGACTTGAAGAAGACGTATGACAAGGTCCCAAGAGAGGTACTATGGAGGTTCCTGGAGGTGAAGAGCATGACGGAAGCTTACATCAGAGTAATCAACGACATGTACGATGGAGCAAAGACTAGGGTTAGGACGGTGGATGGAGACTCAGACCATTTGCTAGTGGTGATGGGGCTTCATCAAGGATCTGCGCTTAGTCCTCTCCTATTTGCTTTGCTGATGGATACTCTAACTCGTCATATTCAAGGGGATATACCTTGGTGTATGCTATTTGCTGATGACACAGTCTTGATAGATGAGACGAGGGTCGGTGTTAATGACAGGCTGGAGGTGTGGAGATAGACTCTTGAGTCTAAGGGTTTCAAACTAAGCAGGTCTAAGACAGAATACCCGAAGTACAAATTTAGCGCCGAGTCGAGCAAAATAGGCATGGACGTGAAGCTTGGATCTCGGGTCATTTCCAAGAGGGACAATTTCAGATATCTTGGGTCGTTTATTCAGGGGGATGGAGAGATCGACGGGGATGTCACTCACCGTATAGGGGTGGGGTGGTCTAAGTGGAGGCTTGCATCAGGAGTCTTGTGTGACAATGAAGTGCCACAAAAACTCAAGTGGAAGTTTTATAGAGCTGTAGTTAGACCTGCTATGTTGTATAGGGCGGAGTGCTGACCAGTGAAGAATTCTCATGTTTAGAGAATGAGGTTTGCGGAGATGAGGATGCTCAGGTGGATGTGCGGGCTCACCAGGTTATATAAGATTAAGAATGAAGTTATTCGGGAGAAAGTGGGGGTGGCCCCAATGGATAAGAAGATGCGAGAAGCGGGCTCAGGTGGTTCGGGCATGTGCGGAGGAGAAGCCCTGATGCACCGGTAAGGAGTTGTGAGAGGCTGGCGGTGGTCGATACGAGTTGAGCAAGAGGGAGGCCCAAGAGGTATTGGGAAGAGTTGATTAGGCAGGACATGGCTAGATTGCGGATTTCTGAGGACATGACCCTTGATAGGAAAGTTTGGAGGTCTAGTATCAGAGTTGTAGGATAGGGTCTTCTAAAATTTCTTCGTACTTCTTCTACGGGGCTGGGTGGGGTTTGGTAGGGCTGTCCATAGTGAATTTGTGTGTTGAATTGTTCCCTTATGGCACTTACTGTTTGATATTATTGCATGTCACTTTATTTATGGTTTCATGTTATGACAAATATGTTTAGACAATTATGTTTAGATAATTATGTTTAGTTAATTATTTATGTGATTTCTGCCGGAGATATAATGCCCTTTTGTTTTTGTTTTTCCATTCCTTCCTGACTCGAGGGTCAATTGGAAACAACCTCTATGCCCTTTCGAGTAGGGGTAAGGTCTGTGTACATATTACCCTCTCCAGACCCCACCTCGTGGGACTATACTAGGTAGTTATTGTTGTTGTTGTACTTTCCTCTCTACTTCATTAAACTTGTCCTTGTTCATTTGCTGTAACGTGTGTTTAATTCTATGCAACTTCCTTACTAATTCATACATTCTGGTATCTTTCCTTTCTATCTTCCAACCAGCTCTAACTTTCTCCTTGAAATTTGTTTCCATAATCCACATGTTGTAGTATTTAAACATTTTCTTATGCCCTTTGTTTCCTTGCTCCCATCTTATGATAGCGGGGCAATGATCAAACAACCCCTCTATGTTGTGTTTCACAGTGTATAAGTTGTGTTGTTACTCTTATAATATTGACTCCATAAATCACTTGATTCCATAGTAGCCATATCCTCCCCTTTGGATGTTGTGACAAGTTTGTGGTGAATGACCAGCCTTGACATTGGTGGAGAGAGACTTGTTGGGCTTTTGCTTTATTTACCTTTGTTTCAATAATACCAAATACCCCCACCCTAGCATTATGTATGAAAATCTGTATCTCCTTTTGCTTGGCTGGGTTATTTAGTCCTATGGTTTTCCAAAAGCCTATATTATCCATTAGGATGGGGGTTTCCCATACCTCTACAAAGTCATCGCTCCTTTGCTCCTTCCTGTGGGAACAGAAGAACTAGGTTATCCTGAGCTTGCCTCTATTATCTGTTGCTCCATAAAGCTAGAGAAGGTGTTCCCTAGTTTAAGAGTTGTGGTATGCATCGTCACTCCTTTGGCTATGTATTTCCCAGTTCTGAACCTTTGTTGATTACCTTATTTTTCTTCTATTTGTTTGTTCTACTTAGTCAAACCCTTGTTTCATCTCTTGGCCACAGATTCTTTTTGCTTTCTAGTATTAGTCTCTTTGCCTTGTACATTCCCTATCCCCTATTCATTGTTGTTGCCTACTGTTGCTCTCTACTTCTCCTTTTCTTCTTTGAGTAACTTCCTGGATTCCTTCATTTCTTTTCCATAATTATTACATTTCCCACATAGTACTCTCTTCCATTCATACACAACTTCTTGCTCTATTATCTCAAACATTACTAAATTAGGATATTTTTTATTAAGCTTAATCTCTACTAAAACCCTAGCATATGTCAACCCTTCCCTTTGTGAAGTTGCATTATCTGCTTTGAGAGGTTTTCCGACCATCCCTACTATCTTTGTTAAAACAGTTTTGCCCTAATACTTAATTTCCAGCCCCGGTAATCTTACCCACATTGGTATCTTCTCGCTTTGAGTTTTTGTGAACTCCATATTTGGTGTCTATGCTCTAACTATAACTGGCTTTCTGTCAAATATTTGGTCTCCATCCTCAATTACCCTGTTCCTGTCCTCCATATTATGGGATCGCACAATGAATAGCCCTCTACTAGCTGTGCAACTTTATCTACTCCTAATTTTCCCCAAATTCTCCTGAAATTACCATCCATTACTGATTGTGGAGGATTGGACCCTAGTATGTAACATACCGCTGCTGATTCCTAGTAATTCACCTCCTCTTTAATGTATTCCAGTATTATCTTCACAGTCTCATGATTTTCTGATACATTACTAAGATCTAGTCCCTCAGTATTCGAAATTTCCCCAACTACACAACTCCATGACTTTGTAGTTGAATTCAGTTGCGCACATGTGTTTTCCTTTTCACTGTTTCCTCTCCTTCCAAATCAGCCCAGGATTTCCTCCCCGAGCTTGTAGATCCATTTCATTCTCTAGACGCATGGTATTGCTCCTTTGTGGTGTTCTCTCCGATGTTGCCATGGTTAAGTCCAGTGGTGTGATGTCTTGAACTGCATTTATACTACGTTGTTTCCTTACTCTTGCTGAGTTCGAAACTCCTAATTTTTCCATTATTATCGGTTGATTGCTATGATTTCCTCTTCCTCTAGACTTTGATTTTCTCGTCATCACCAACGCTAAGAGAAGATCTCATTCTAGAGAGAGGAAATCCTTAAAACTCATGTCAAAATTATCGTTTTAGCCATTTCAAATGCTTCGTGTTAGTAAGCGTATACCACAACATGAGTTTCTATGTTCCTTTGAGGATATCCCATTGATCAAGAGATCATATTTCAAATAATAACATGAAAAATTAAAGGGTTTACGTTTAATGGCCTCAGTTGGATCTCTTGTTATCGATGTTTAAAAAATACTAGTATCTATAAACGTGCAATGAAACATGATGATTTAAAATCTTATTTATATGAAGGAACAATAAAATTTAATAAATGAGAAAACAATTTATATATATAATAACATAGCTGTCATCTAAATACCCAAAAATATTATTATATTATTAATACATGAATTAAAAATTAAAGGACATCATGAGAACTTACATAAATGATCACTTTAGTCATGTTATGTATATAATTATGTATTGTGGTTTAAAGATATCTAATGTGATGATATTTTACCGAACACTTCTTTATAGATGATTTTTTGTATATATTTCCTTACGATGCTTTGGTTGCTCTGTCATAAGCAGAACTCTTGTTGTCGATAATTATATCTCCTAAATTGCTCTGACATGGCAGTTTAGGTGCTGTACCCGTATCGGTAGAACACTAGCATGGATGTGGGTATGGGATCCGTACCAGATTTAGTCAAATAATTTTAGATACTTTGACCAAATCAAACAGAAAAATTTGAGATGAGAAACAATTTGATTTCTAAAATTAGAACTACAACTTGAATAAATCTAAAGAAATAACATACCTTATCTAGAAAATCAATACTTTACTTATCTACAACTTGAAAATAAAGAAATTCAATCTTTACAAGCTAAGCATACCACAAATTTCATATAATTTAGAGATATTTTTAAAAAAATTATTTTTTGATGAACCCCCACTCGTATCCGTACCAGGATCCATATCCCCAAATGTTAAAGTTTACAGATCAAAGGATCTGACCACTAGATCCGCACCTCGACACCTGCACCCATGTCCGAGCTACTTAGGATATCTTTCTTGAACGTGCAACATATATTTCTTCATGTAAGAAAACATACCGTTGTATATATAGTCCAATATTAAGGATGGTTGTCCTTGTGCTTTATTTATTATAGCTACAAAATATGAACATATTGAAAATCATTTTGACACAAATTTAAAAGGATATTCTTTATTTTCGGAATTGAAAAGTTGAATTCGGGGATAAACACATACTTAGAAGCACATTGATCAGTATATTAGTTGTGCATGTATAATTTTATTTCCAAAACTTCTATATGCTATATGTGTATTGTTACATAAGCTATTCAGTGGATCTAAGTTCATGACGGGAATATTTTTCTTTAGGATCAACCTGTATGCAATGAATGATCAATTTTAACTTAGTCTATTAAATATATAGTGACACTAACATACGTTAGAAATAATGAACTTGACAACAAATATGTTGTGATGATCCAAAAGGTCATATTGTATTTTAGAACCTAATTCTGGGTTGCGAGGCCTCCAAGACCTCATTTCTTTCTCTTCGATTTGCGTGCTCAGTCTAGGCATGCTTTGAGAAAGCCTTTATGTGAAAATTTGAGAAAATACTAAGTTTTTCCTTTAAAATTGAATTTAAGTTGACTTAAATCAATATTTTGAGTAAACGGATCGGGACCCATATTTTGACGGTCTCAGAGGGTCTGTATAATATGAGACTTGGGCATATGCCCAAAATCGATTTCCAAGGTCCCTAACCCGAGAAATAAAATTTTCAAAAATATTATTTAATTAAAAATATAATGGTTTTTCGAAATTGAATAATGATTGATCTTGTTGGTATCGAGCATGTATTTTGATTTTGGATCTCGGTACATGTTTAATATTGTATTTACGTCAAGTCTATGAAATTTTGTGGGAAACGGAGTTTATTTGACGTGATTCGGACCTTTGATTCAAAAGCTAGAAGTTTTGAAACTATCTACAAAGTTTAATAGATTTTGGTGTTGAATTTGAAGTTCTAGGTGATATTTTGGTGATTTGATCGCGCTAGCAAGTTCCTATGATATTTTAAGACTTGTGTGTATGTTTGATTTGGAGCTCCGAGGGCTCGAGTGAGTTTTGGATATGCTACGGAGTGGTTTGGAACTTAGAAATTATTGTTGGTATATCTGAACTTGTTGCAGGCCTCAGACCTCTGAAATACGAGGTCAAGGTTCGCATTTGTGACTACTGACGAGGCCGCATTTGCGAGCTTCTCATCGCAAATGCGGAGAGAAGTTGGGCCAGCCCATGTTCACAATTGCGCACATCCCTTCGCATTTGCGAAGTGTGTCTAGGGGAGGGACCTTCACATTTGCGAGCAAATGGTTCTCATTTGTGACATTAGCAGAAATGCGACAGGTTCTCATTTGCGATTCCTTTCTTGCATTTGCGAAGCTCAGGTCACAAATGCGACATTTGCAGCCGACCAAAACATAACTTAGACGTGATTTTCTCCCATCCTTCGCATTTTTCAAATCCTATTCTATAAGAGGTAATTTCTCTAGGGCAAGTTCTTCCCCAAATCATAGGTAAATGATTCTTAACTTATTTTTTTCAATATATTTTATCTTTTTACAAAATTTCATCCTAGAATCTAGGATGGTGAAATTGGATGTTTTTGGGTAGAATTTAGGAATTTCAAAATTTGGAGATTTAGAACTCAAATTGAGGTTGGATTCTAAAACCAATTGTATATCCGAGCTCGGGGGTGAATGGGTAATTGGAGTTTGGTCTGAATTTTGAATTTTGACCAAGCGGGCTCGGGATTAGGCTTTTGACTTTTGGAAAAAATATTGGAAAACCTATAATTATGCATTGGAATTTATTTATTTCGTATTTATTGATGTTATTAAGTTAATTATGACTAGATACGAGTGGATTGGAGGTGGAATCGAGAGGTAAAGCGGTATTTGAGGTTTGAGTTTGGTTGTGGAATCAAGCTAAGTATTATGGCTAATCATAGCTTGAGGGATTAGGTGTTGTTGCCTTATTTGCTATGTGTTTAATTGACAGGTATCTATACGTTGTTGTTGGGTCATAGCATGCGAATGAGGCTTATACGTGTGATTGTAGTGTTCCTTTATACGTACTATTCTTTCTTTAATGGGTTTATTTGTCTTGTTAAACAAATTTTATTATATTTTTCCATGATATATATAATGGTTGAGTATTGACTCAAGTTGAGATTTATATTATGAATTTAGATGTTGAAAAGAGATTGGTTATTGCTGATTTCCTTGCCGGGATGTTATTGTTTCTACTGTTTGGGTGAGGAAGAATGTAAAGCATGAAGAGTGATTCCGTGCATGATATTGTGAGTGAAATTAATGCACGAAGAGTGATATCATGCCATATTTTTGTGAGTGTTAATGCACGAAGGGTGATGCCGTGCCGTTTCTATTATTTCTTATGGTAAGGACGAGAGTAAAAACACAAAGGGTGATGACGTGCATATGTTGATGTATTATTATTTCTGTTGGTTCAAAGCGTAATGTTTACTTTGTTTCTTTACTGTATTGTTTCCAGAACTTGATACTTCCCCCTCAACCTTATTTTTCCCTTCCCGTTATTATCAGTTAAATTTCTGTGTATTATTATTTTCTCGTATATGATTTAACTGCACATGTTTATATTATTGTCGTGTCTTAGCCTCGTCTCTACTTTGTCGAGGTTAGGAACGACACTTACCGGTACATGGGGTCAGTTGTAGTGATACTGCACTCTACACTTTCTATATAAATTTTGGTGCCAAAACTTGTGAATAGAGTTGTGTTGCTGCCATCGGCCCATCAGGAAACCCAAGGAAGATCTGCAGGCGCTCTTCCCTCTATCTTAGTTTTCCTGTCTCTTTTCATTTCAAGAACATATGTATTTGTTTTAAACCAGTATTTATAGAAAATTCTTAGAAGTTCGTGGATTATGACACCATATATTTGAGGTAGCTGTGTATTAGTATTTTAAAATGTTATAAAATTTCCGCACTTCGTATTTGTTTAGTTTGAATTATTGTTAATTACTATTTTGGTTACTGATTAATGCATTAGAAATATATCTATTGGCTTGCCTAGCTTTCCAAAAGTTATGCACCATCATGATTCCCATGGTGGAAAATTCGAATAATGGCACATGTACGGTAGAAGGCCAGTTGGTATTAAAGTATTTAAGTATGTTTTTTGGTTGTAATTATTGATATCATCTTCTTTTGAGTCAAAACTGAAAAATATTTTATTTTTATCATAAAACTTAGCAATCAACTTTTTTATTTAATTGATCAATATATTTATTTCTGCTAGCTAAGATAGCTCTTTAATTTCAATTCTCTAATTTGCATGAAATGCATTTTAATGTAATGATGGAAGTATTTTTCTTATTAAATGCACTACTATTACCATTGGGGTTCATAAGTGATAACTAGGGATTATGATGCATTTTACGCTTCTTCTTGCTTAAGTTTCTATAAGAATTGTGTACAAAATAGTCCCAAAGACTCACAAGTTGTACTTGATTGTAGGTTTGATCAACAAGGTGACAAGGTGTCAAAACCAGCTCAAAAAAGAGTGAAACTTGCACAAGTACCAAGCCCAAGACCATGCTAAGTAAAAAAAGGCCACTACGGCCGCACACCATTTTGTGCGGTCCGCAAAGATGAAGATCAGAGAGTATGCTTCTAAGTCAGCCAAGCAATGTGGCTACAAATGATTTTGTGCGGACCGCATTGATTGCATTGCAGCCGCACTCAATTTTGTCCGGCCGCAGAACCAAGGTTTAGAGAGGTGAATATTGGAGGATTATGCCCAATGCAGTCCATAGTCTATTTTGTGCAGGCCGCAATAGAAGCCACCGCGATCGCAAAGCATTTTGTGCGGTCCACAGTGGGCGATTTCATAGAGCAGAATAGTCAAGCCAATAGCCTTAGTGCGGCCGCACTCGAATTTGTGCGGTCCGCACTAGCCCCACAGGGGTATTTTTATTCATAATGTTCAGCCTAGTATAAATAGTTTCTTTTCCCATTTTTAGGCCATCAAATAGATTTCGGGACAGAGCTGCACTCGTCAAATCTTTTCTTTTACCATTTCGAGTAAGTTTAGCTTAGTTTCAACATTGAATCTTTAAGTTTTATCTAGTAATTCACTATTATTGGCTTTTATTCACCTATTTCTTTATTTTTTTCTATAATCATGAGTAGCTAGACCCATTAGGTAGGGTTGTAGTTCAACCCTAGTATGGTAATTGAAGGGGTCTTGTGTTTTGATGGTTGATTCTCTATGGGTGTTTGATATATTGAATAATTTAGGGTTTTAATGTTGAATTAGCGGTTGCAAACACTAGTTTATGCCTAGTGGCTTTGTCTCTTCTTGAGAAAGAGAGCCTAAGTCCATGAAATTGGTCCAAAGGAATTGAGACGTAATCAAGAGATTGATAGCCCCAATTAAAGGGTTAAACATAGAGATAGTAATACCCGACTTGAACCTCAATTCCTTGCAAAAATTTGCATACCCAATTGGTCTTAAGAAAGTCAATTCGGGCAAAATCACTCGAACTACCAAGAAGTATAGAGTGAGTAAAATCATGCAATGGTTATATCATTCTTCCCAAATATGACAATATAGCCATAGACTCAAGAATCCACCAATTAGCCACCTAGAGAAAGTCACTAGCCTAGTGCCTTTATCAATTTGAACAACTCTCAATAGTTTAATCATAGCTTTACTTAGCTTAATTTAATATTGTAGTATTATAAAATTAGAATTAATATTAAAATCAAAAATATTTTACAACTACACTTTAGATATAAACTCAACTCAATATCTAGCTCCCTGTGGAAATCTATCCCGACCTTTTCGGGAAATTTTTTTCGACCTCTCTTGCTACTCAATTGTAGTATAAGGTTGGCCTCGATCACTTTTTGGTGCCGTTGCCGAGGAGTTAACGATTTTGGCTATAAATCTAAATAATTTTGTGTATTGTTATTCTTTCTTTCTATGTTACTAATTTGTTTGTGTCACAACTTCAGGTATTAAATGGCAGCGAATACCAATAAATCTCTTGGAAATGTGATTGTGGGTGAGGGGGGGGGGCAGGAGGTCATTGATGTCAGAGATGATGAGGTGCCTCTTGTACCTCAAGAAAACTGTAGAGGCTTCCAGGACAATGGTAATGCCAATGAGAATATTCTAGACCCTCCTCCACCATCTCCAAGAGTGGCTCCGCGAGTGGTTCCAAACCAAGACTATGCAAGTACAATTGTCCCACCCTTGATCCAGGCGGTCAATTTTTAAATTACCAATGTGATACTGACATTGCTGGAGCAGTATGGGTATTTTATGAGCGCTGCCTATCGAAATACTTACAAACATATCAAGGGTTTTATGGATACCTATTGGGGAAGCAAGAAAAAAAATATGTCCTAGGATGTACTTCCGTTGAGACTCTTTCTATTTTCACTTAGAGGGAAGGCATTGGATTGGCTTGACTGACTTCATAACCATTCCATCACTACTTGGGATGATTTGGTGGACAAGTTCATTACAAAAGTTTTCTCATCAGGGCATCTGGTAGCATTGATAGATGATATCTTGGCTTTCAAGAAGGACCCCACTAAACCATTGAATAGGATTTGAGCAACTTTCTGAGGGAAACTTCATGAAGCTCTCTTATGATGATGCTTATGACATTCTTGACGAGATGGCTGATACTTCTTCTGCTTGGTAAAGTAGATCTAATATGCCCTAGGGTGACCCCACGATCACTCGTTTGCACAAAGAGTTACATGATCATGGTCATGCTATAAGTGAGTTGACAACTATTATGAACCAACTAGAATAGGAACAATTGCAACAAGTTCAAAATCCTCGCCAAGTGAATTTTATGGAGGGTGTCAACATGCTAGTCAACAAAAGAAGACAAAAAGGTCAACAGAACCAAGGGAATTCAGAGAAATTTGACATTGATTGTGGTAGATTCTAAGATGATAATTATGATAGGTAGAATGAAAATGTGCAATACGTGAACAATTATCAAGGCAAAGGGGAAATTCTTCCAACCAACAACAATGGAGACCCCAAGGCAATTGGGGAAATCAACAACAACAAGGCAATGTTAATTGGGGTTCCAATTGGGGCAATCAGAACAATTAGGGTAATTGGAATGGCAACAACAACAACTAGGGTTGTAACAACAATCAAGGTGGGTAGAACAATGGCAATCAAGGAAACCAAAGGCTAGGCTTTCAAAGGCCCCCAATGTATCAAGTACCAAACAATGCACCCCCATTTCCATCCCAAGTTCCTAGTTCTTCCAATAATGACATGGGGAAAATTGAAATGATTTTTGAATAGATGGTGAAAAAGAGTGCAGATTTCGATGCTCAGTTGTCTTTCCACAATACTTAAATTAGAAATTTGGAGGTGCAACTAGGCCAAATCTTACAGTCCTTGAATACTCGCCCTAATGGTGCTCTACAAAGTGATGCAGTAGTAAACTCGAAGGGTGAGAACAATCTTGTTATGGCGCTAACTACATGGAGTGGACAAGGCGGTGATATGAATACCTCCAAACAAAAGTAAACTTTGAGTGATGATGTTGACTTGCAAGAAGATGAAGTTCCTTTGGTGGTTAAAAATGTGATTGAAGAGAATGTGAATGAAGAAGTAAGGATTGCTATTCAAGATGCTGAGGTGGAAACTCAAAATGACGTGAACCCATCTAGGGTACACGTAATAGACATGCCGGAGCTGATTGCGCCTAAATCCAAGGCTCCTTTGCCAAGGTCACCTCCACCTTATCCTCAGAGGCTCGTGAAGCAGAAAAATGAGAACCAATTTAAAAAGTTCACTGGCATGTTGAAGGGCTTATCCATCAATGTGCATTTGGCGGTGTTGATAAGTAGGATTTTAACATTTTTATGTCCATACTTGCCTATCTTTTGAGTATAATTTGCTAAAAATAGTCCCAAAATGTTTACAAGATACGCTTGATTGCAAGTTTGAGCGACAATGTGACAAAATATCAAAAATTGGCTCAAAATGGAGTGAAACTTGCTCAAGTGTCAAAGACCAGCGAAGTGGTGGAAATCACAACCTGGTAGGGACCGCACAACTGTGCATGCGGCTGCAACAGGAGAGTTAAGACAGGAAATAAGTTGAGACTGCAACCACACAGCCACGGTTGAATTTATGCGGCCCGTGTCCAGCTCGCGCGGCCACACCATCTTGCCATGCGGTCCGCGCCAAAGAGATTAGAGAAGATGTAGTTTTGGACAATGTTAAGACACGCGGCCGCAGTCACTATCACGCGGCCCGTGCCACAACTGTATGGGCTGAGTCACACCTTTTTGCAGTCTGCACCAGTCACTTTGGAGAAGAAAGCAATTGAAGTTAAACAGTAGTGCGGCCCGAATTGACCCCATAAGGAAAATTTTATCCCGTTTTTCCAGTCCACTATAAATAGAACATTTTACCATTTTTAGGTTAAGTTTTATGTTCTGAACGGTGTTGAGCTCGTGCAACTTAATATTGTAGCCATTTTTGGCACTTTAGTTTTAACTTTTCGATAGATTGCTTTGATTTCTTATTAGTAATTAATTAATATGCTTAGTTATTCATCTATTTCTTCTGCTTCTTCTTTAATTATGTCTAAACCCATTTGCTAGGGTTGTGGCTCAACCTTAATGTGGGTTATTGATAGGTGTTGCTTTTAATGATAGATTGACATTGGGTGTTTGTTATTTGGATTAATTTTATGCTTTAATTAAGGTGGTTGCAAACATTGATTCTAGCTTAGTGGGTTTTGACTCTTCTTTAGAAAGAGAGTCTATGACCTCAAAATTGATCCAACAAGGAATTGGGATAGACCCATGAGAAATGGTAGTGCCAATTAACGGGTTAAATCTCGAGAGAGTAATCACCCTATTTGAACCCTAGTTTCTTGGTCTAATTGGCCTACTCAATTGGTCCCGGAGAGTCAATTGGGCAAAATCGCTCTCTCTATCAAGAGGTGTATGAGTGGATACAATTGTGCAACGGTTATATCATTGATCCCAAATATGTCAATCTATTATTAGTAGTTTCTACCCGTTAATTAACCACCTAGGTAATGCCACGACCCTAGTGTCTTTCTCTATGTTAAATACAACTTAGAAAATATCACTTTAGCATAATTTAGTCTTAATCCTTAGTTGATAATAGTAGTTGATAAAAGAAAAACCCAAAAATGTTAGGAGTGCAATTAGAAGCACAAATGCATTTCTAGGCTAAACAGACAATCCAACCCATTCCAAGCTCCCAGTGGAAAATTGGTTCCGAACCACCGTTCGGGTAAAAGGTGTTAGCGACCCGCTCTCCCTATATTCGTGTAGCGTTAAGTCGACATCGATCACTTTTTGATGTCGTTGCCGGGGAGCTTACGGTGTTGACTATCTGTATAGCTAGTGATGGCACCGACAACGCGTTGTGGATGAGGTGGTGATGTGCATGCCTCAAGAGGAAATCAAGTTATGGTTGATGAAGATGAAATACGAGATGATGTTATGCCTTTGGTGGTTGAGGATGTAGTGGAACCCAATGTGAACAAAGATGTGCGGATTGATATTAATGATGTTGAGGAGGAGACACAAGATGCCACGAAACCATCTAGGGAACACGTCATTGATATACCCGAGCCGGTGGTACTCAAAGAGATACCCTTGACTAGGCCTTCTTCTCCCTTTCCTCAACGGTTGGCCAAGAAAAAGGGTGACAACCAATTCAAGAAATTTTTTGAGATGATGAAGAGTTTGAATATCAACGTTCCTTTAGTGGAGGCACTCAAGCAAAGGACGGGGTACGCAAAGTTCATAAAGGATTTGGTTACAAAAAAAAAGGTCATTGGAGTGTGAGACAATCAAGATGACTCATCAAGTAAGCGCAAATGTACATTCTGTGGCTCCAAAACGTGGGGACCCCGGTGCATTCACTATCACATTTACCATTGGAAGTGCCAACTTTGCAAGAGCCCTTTGTAACTTAGGGGCGAGTATAAACTTGATGCCATATTCAGTTTTTAAGACCTTGGGAATTTGGCAACCTCGAGAAACCTTGATGAGGCTTCATATGTCATATCGGTCTATGAAAAGACCCTTGGGTATAATTGATAATGTCCTTATTTGTGTGGATAAATGCATCTTGCTGGCTGACTTTGTTATATTGGATTTCGAGGTGGACTTTGAAGTCCCGATTATTATTGAAAGACCTTTCCTAGCTACGGGGAAGGGTTTGGTCGATATCGAGGCGGGAGAGTTTACATTTCGAGTGGGTGTTGAAAATGTAGTTTTCCCGGTGTGAAAATCCAAGTAGCAACCTAATAGCACCGAGGTGTTCTCCTTTGTTGACATTGTCACTACTGTGATAATGGATGAGACAAGTACTGTGATTAATGTTGAAGATCCCGTGATGTACGCACCTCTAGATTGAGAAATGAATGATGATTCTGGTAAAGTGATGTGCATAGATGCTTTGCATGCCATGGGAGTTTTTGAACCTAGTAAGTTGTCATTGGACCTTGAACAATGGGAAACTTCTTTAGAAAATCCAGAAAATAAGTTTCCTCCGATGTTGGAGATAAAACAAGTTGAGCCATACATGTACCTCATAATTTTTGAGCCCAATGCTACATTGAGGAATGATGCAACACCTATTTTGGAGCTTCAAGGGAGACTACCTGTAGCAGAGCATGGAATGATGCCTACCTTTCATAATTTGGTTTATCCCACAAGACCCGACATAGGTTAGCAGTTTTGCATGAACCATGGAACAAAGTGCCATACAATGATTATTATCCATTGCCATTCATTGATCGGATGATTAATAAACTTGCTGGACGTGCACTTTATTGATTCTTGGAGAATTTGATGAGAGTCACGTGGTGGAGTTTCTGGATTTGAAGCGGTGTAATGGTAACATGTGGCATGCCGCGACATTAAATCTGGCGCTTCTTGGGAGGCAACCCATGTTTTTTTCTTTCTCTTTGATTTTCTTTTATATTTGTATTTTTGAGCTAATTGTTTGTGAGATGTTGAAGTTTTGATCTTTGGCTTATAGTCTTTTTAATGTAACATGTGTCTTTCCCTTTTCAATATTCGCCTTGCAAGTTGTGATTATAGGCACATACGAAAGTAATTCAAATTGCAAGCATATGTAAGTGTTCACATAGTTAGCATGAAAATTCATAGTTGTGATCTTTGGCTTATAGCCTAAGCATTTCAACACGCAATTGTATTCTTCATACTTCTCTAACTATCAAGAATGGTACATTACTTACATTGAGGCACATTCTTCAAGTATATGAGTATATAATTGCAAATCAGTTAATGTGCAATAATAATCAACACATTAACTAACTCAAATCTTACCACACTTTTGTAAAAGCCAACAGAGCTCAATTTCTAATAAAAGGGGGTATTATCCATACATACCTCAATATATCTTTCCTTACTCTTTACAAATTTCGGGATTCTTATCACTTTGATCTATGATGCAAGAATTAACAATTGAACCTAAAATTAGAGCGAGGTTGAGATCCTAGCTTGGTTCAAGAATAATATTGAACACTTGAGGTGCATTTTGATTCATTTTTATACCCATGAATTACTTCCCTAATGACCCCATATAGCTAAGTATACAAATATGAGCTGAGGTGATGGAATCTTACCTCTTGGGATGTAGATTTTGGAGCCTTCACTTGATTATCTTCAAGGATTTAGCAAGATTTTATGGAGTAATCTAATGGAAAGAACTTTCCCTCACTTAGAGCCCTCACTCTCACTCTAGAAATATCTATAAAAATGCTCAAAATGAGCTATAATACCGAATATAAAAATAGGGGCTTATGGTTAAAAATTAGACAATTGGACCACAAAATGCTCCCAAATGAACTAGACATACTAACTGAGTTTGCGATAGATTTGCCGTCCGCATTCACGTTTTACAGCCGCAAAGTGCACCGCAGAACTGACTCTCACAATATCCGAATTAAAAGATGTGATGATTATGCGATCGCATATTTGACTGCATACTTGACCTCAAATTAGCTAACTCACTGACTAAATTTGCAGTAGATATGCGGTCCGCATACCTGGTATGTGAATGTTATGGACCGCATTTTTGGCTTTTATTGAGAACTTTGGTTCTTGATTTTTAAATGCATAGATCAGCTCGAAGGATCCAAACCGCAGCCCTAACTTGGCACTACAAGATTTGATTTTTGAGTAGAAAATTCACGGGGCCTTACAGGTGGAGCCTCTTGAACAAATATCGGCGTATGCCAAATTCGTGAAGGACTCGGTGATAATGAAACGATCCAATGGATTGTGAAACTATAAAGATGACCCACCAAGTTAGTGAAATAGTGCATTCAATGGCCACGAAGCTTGAAAATCCTGGTACTTTCACCATTCCTTGCACCATTGGGAGTCCGGATTTCGCTAAGGCTCTTTGTGATTTGGGGGCAAGTATCAACTTGATGCTTACTTAGTTTTCAAGACTTTGGGTATTAGAAAACTGAGGCCGATTTCCATGACATTGCAAATGGAGGATCGAATGATGAAAAGACCATTAGGTATTAGTGATGATGTACTTGTCCGGGTGGATAAATTTATCTTGCCAGATAATTTTGTGATTTTGGATTGTGAGGTGGATTAGAAGTTCCAATCATTTTGGGGAGACCTTTCCTTGCTATAGGGAACACCTTAGTTGATATGGAAGTAGGGGAACTCACATTTCGGATGGGTGATGAAAATGTTGTCTTTCATGTATGCATAGTTAACGAATCAGCCCAACAGTTCTGAGGTGTGCTCTTTTGTGGACCTTGTCACGGCAATGATAGTTGATGATACCAGTGGAATGATATATGTGGAGGATCCTGTGGAGGCCGTATTATTGAATCTTGATGTCAATGATGATGAGGGTCGAGTGGAGTGTGCGAATGCTTTACATGCGAAGGGCTTTTACTCTTATGAGCCTAGAAAACTATTTTTGGACCTTGAGAATAGGAAGACTCCACCAACCAAACCTTCAATTTAGGAACCTCCGGAGTTGGAGTTGAAACCTTTGCCTCCACACCTCAGGTATGAGTTCTTAGGCCCTAGTTCTACTTTGTCAGTTATTCTTTCCTCTTGTCTTACTAACATGCAGGTTGATGCCACATTGGCGGGGCTTCAAAAGCGGAAAAAGGCAATTGGATGGACTTTAGCTAAAATTCAGGGGATAAGACGCGCATTCTGTATGCACAAGCTGATTTTTGAAGATGATGCAAAGCCCTAATTGGAACATTAAAGGAAATTGAACGAGGAAATGCAGGAATTTTTCAAAAAGAATGTGATCAAGTGGTTGGATGCCGGAGTTGTGTACTCAATCTCTGATAGCTCTTAGACTTCGCCGGTGCAATATGTACCGAAGAAGGGTGGCATGAATGTGGTTGCAAATTCACAAAATTAGTTGATTCCTACCAAAACCACCATCGGTTGGAGGGTGTGTATTATGCGAGCAACACAATGAATGATGCTCAAGTGAACTACACGGTGGCCGAGAAAGAGCTTTTGGCTATTGTGTTCAAAATAAAGAAATATTGGTTGTATCTCATAGGTCCAAGATCATAATTCATACCGACCATGTCGCACTTCGGTACTTGACGACGGAAAAGGATTCCAAAAATAGACTGAAGCGATGGGTCTTGTTAGTTCAACGATTTTATTTGGGGATTGTGGACCGGAAGGGTAGTGAAAACTAAGTGGCGGACCAATTGTCCCGCATAGAGGAGGAGGGGAGGCGTAGTGATGGCGTAAAGATCAATGATTCATTTCCCAATGAGCAACTCCTTTCAGTGTTAGTGAATGGTATGCCATGGTTTGCGGACGTTGCTAATTTCTTTGTGAGTGGTATAATCTCGTGTGTTCTCTCTTCTGGACAAAGGAAGAAACTCAAATGGGATAGTTTGGCTTTTTATTGGGATGAGCCGTACTTATTCAAGATTTTCATGGATGGTGTGATCCGAAGGTGTGTCCCACATGAAGAGAAATTGTGTATCTTGGAGGCTTTCATACCTCTCCCTTTGTTGGCCATCATGGCGGGTCGAGGACGGCTTCCAAAGTTCTTAGTTGTGGGTTTTATTGGCCAACTTTGTACAAATATGCAAGTGAACTTGTGAAGAGGTGTGACGAATGCCAAAGAGCGGCTGGAATTTCGAAGAAAGATGAGATACCTCTCAATACCATTCTTGAGGTTGATGTTTTTGATGTATAGGGCATTGATTTTATGGGTCCGTTTGTTAGCTCGTGTGGGAGCACATACATTCTTATGGTAGTTGACTATTTTTTAAAATTGGTTGAAGCTGTGGCTTTGCCCAACAATGAGGCTTAGAAGGTTGTTGCATTCCTCAAGAAAAGAATTTTTACAGGGTTTGGCATTCCTCGTTCAATATTAAGTGATGCGGGGTCTCATTTTTGTAAAGATATTTTGACACTTTGCATGCAAAGTATAGTGTCAACCACAAATTTTCTAATTTGTATCATCCTCAAGCGAGTGGCCAAGTTGAAGTCTCAGAAAAGGAAATCAAGGGTATATTGTCAAAGACGGTCAATGCAAATAGGACCGATTGGTCAAAGAAGTTAGATGATGCTCTATGGGGTTATAGGACTGCTTACAAGACTCCGATAGGTATGTCTCCATATCGGTTGGTGTTTGGGAAAGCTTTCCATCTACCGGTTAAGTTAGATCACAAGGCAACGTGGGCTTTGAGGAAGTTAAATCTTGAATGGAATGTGGCAGCAAATCTTCATGTAGAGCAGCTTAATGAACTTGATGAATTCCGATTCCATGCGTACTCCAGTTCGTCCTTGTAAAAGGACAATTGGAAGTACTTTCATGACAAATATGCTCGTGGTAAAGAGTTAAAAGTGGGTGAGTTGGTTCTCTTGTTCAACTCTCGGTTACGTCTGTTTCCGGAAAAGCTTAAGTCAAAATGGTGTGGACCTTTTGAAGTGGTGTTTGTGACCCCGTTTGGTGCACTTAACTTGAAGAACAAAAATAGGGAAGTTTTCAATGTGAATGGGCACATGGTCAAGCACTACTTGGAAAAAATTGATGACAGCCGCTTGGTGCCACTTCTCCATATCATATGATTTGATGGTAACTTGTATCGTACCACGACGCTAAATTAGACTCTTCTTGGTAGGCAACCTATATCTTTTTCTTCTTGCTTTTCTTTGATTTTCATTGTAGTGTAGGATATATTTCTTGACTGACTGGTTGTGAGATGCTGCAGGATTGTGCTGGTGCAGTGCAGTGAAAAGTGGGAAAATAACCACTCTCTGAAGTTGTCAATGCGTACCACACTCATTTTGTGCATCTGCAAATACCTTTGTGCGGGGGAAAGAAATCAATGCGGACCGCACTAGTGATTTGACAAAATTTAAGGTTCTCTGAAGTTTTCCACCGTGGCTGCATTGCATTTTGTGTGGTCCGCAGTATTCTGCTGCGGCGACATTATATTTTGTGTGGTCCGAAGTGGTCAATTTATCAGTGAATTGTGGTTGCTAGCACCAAGGACCGCGGTGGGTAGGTAAGCTGGGCCCTAGGACCTTTTTCTATCAATAGGACCTGAGGCCCTCCTTTTGAACTTTTCGATCCTTCTCATCTCAGAGCATAAAAAAATTATTGTTCATCTACCTCATCTGCACAAAATTAACTACTCAAGTTCATTACTCAGCATTTCATCTTATCTCTAGTAACATTAACTTCTTCTTAGTTGTTTAATTTATTTATTTTCTTTTAATTTTTGTTTTTTCTTGTTTCTTCTCCTTTAACTGTCTGTATTTCTTTTGATTTTGTAGCTTAGGTTAGTTAAGTTCTTATTTTAATTAGTAATAGGTAGTTAAAATACTGAACCAACACTTATGGACTCATTAATAGGTGCAAAACTTGACTAAAATTGAACAAATCATGACCCTAAGTTGGTGTTACTGTTGGGAATTCAGTGCAGAACGCGGAGGATTTTGTGCAGTTCGCAATGGTATTTTGAGCGGACCACAATGATAAAGTCTTGAAAGCTGAACATTTGAGGACCACGACCACATTGCATTTTTGCGGTCCGGGAGCCTTATTACGGACCGCAATGGCATTTTGTGCAGTCTGCAGTGCATAGTTTCAGAGAGTGGGTAGTCTGAACCCCACCTCTATGCGGACCGCAATGGATTTTGTGCTGTCCACCATGGCCTTTCTGCGGTTGCAATGCATTTTGTGCGGTTCACACTCTTCAATGTTCAAACTGTCTGCAACCGTTTTTTATGCAACTTGAATTTCATTGCATCCATGGATACGAACAAAGCATAACTGAATGTTTTTTGCAGATAATGGTGAAATCAAGAGGCAAATGTGCTAAACAAGCAGGAAGAGGAGAGTTATCCCAGAGTGGGACGCAAGGAATGATAAAATTAACCCAAGCCCGACAAAGCATAAAGAACACAAGGAAAATCATAAAAGTCGCAGACATGGTTATTGACCAGTCGGGGAGTATGTATGAGCCCTCTTGGGAGGCATATTCAGACTCCGTGCCAGAGTATGTTCCTGATTGGCAGGAGAGACACAGACATGCAGACACACCTCCAGCATCCGCCACTATTCAGGCTTTAGCGCATTTATCTTCTCACTCGTTTGAGGGCTCAGATGTAGCCAGCGGGGATAAGTAATCCACCTCTCCTACATTTTTATTATCCGGAGAGGATGCAGTAGCAGAAGAAGAGGAAATAGTAAAAGGGGGTGAGCCCCAAGTTGTTTGGGTAGAGTGGACTAGGAACCCGGAGGCATGGGAGGACCGGTTAGTCAGTGAGATAGCTACCACAAATTCATAGAGTGGTGGCCAGAAAAAATGTTGATACCAGAGATAAAATTATCACCCGAGATCTTTTGCCTCACAACCCAAATGTGTTGAGGCAATTCAAATATAAAGATAGGTGGGACTACTTTGTTGGGAATGTGGATGGCGCCAATAAGAACTTAGTGAAATAATTTTACACAAATGTGGCCCACATCAAAAAAGGTACCATAGTCACCAAGGTGCGGAATTTGAAAGTGAAGTTTGATGGCAAGACCATCAATGAATACTTAGGCTTCAAGGAGGAGGATGAGTCCATGTACTTGGATAAAATGAAGTTGGGGGAAGAAGCTCATCCGTGGTTGGCGGAATACTTAGCAATCCCAGTTACCACTCCCGAGTGGTTGACTGCGAGGGTGAAGATATTGTAGAGAACATTGAACTTTGATGAGAAGGGTTGGGAGACATTCTTGTGCATCAGACTAGACCCTACCACCCACGACAACTCACTCCCAATTCACCGGGCGATTCTGGTTGTATCTATCATGGCAGGGTACTCGATTAATGTTGGAAATATGATGTATCGGGTCATTACATGGGTAGTGAATGAGGGTGACAGGTCTTACCCATTCCCCAACTTCTTGACAATGTACTTGGAGGACCTGGATGTGGAAATGCCCAGATTTGACGTGAAGGTGAAGGTGAAGGCACCCTTCTCATAGTATATCCTACAAGGTGATGACAACCCTAAGGGAATGCATTTTAATGGGAAATCCACTACTTGAACTAGCTAGTATGAAGAGCCAGTAGTGGTAGTGACTACTCTACAACCTCCTTCCACTGCAGCAGATATGGCCCTAGGTCCATCCACTTACTCAGCTCCAAAGATACCCTCCACCACTGCCTATCCTTTTACTGCCCACTGTTTGAGCCATAGCCTCATCAAAATCAACAACTAGATGCACATAACCACTTCTAAGCTGTCTGTATTATCTACTATCAAGGCAGCTCAATTAGCACCTCCTTCTTCGCAGCTATAGCCCATTGAGGACACTCTCAAAGATCATCTAGACAGCCAGAAGAAGATCCTTGAGAACCAAAAATTGCTCATGGACGCTATCGATTCTCTTGAAAGGCTCTCAAGGAGCTCTCTAGGGAGTCCAAGAAGATGAGAAAGACTAGGGCTTCGAAAGAGTCGGTGAAGGAGTTGCGGGTCCAGGTTGAGAGATTGAAGGCAGATTGCCTGCCTTTAGAGGTCTCTCAAGTGGAAAATGGTAATCCACTAGTCTGATGATGCAAGTATCCAGTTTGCGGACCCTTGGAAACTTCCTCCACTCAGCCTCAAGATGCAGCCCAGAAGCTAGTCTAGGCCCAGGCTACCGAGCATACAAAGGACCCAGGGACCCATACTCATGATCCCATGCAGACGGACGGCCCATAGGGAGTCTCTTTTTCCTTGTTCCTTTACTTTGGTGCTTATCTTGCTTAGTTAGTATTGAGGACAATGCCAACTTTTATTTGAGGGGGTAGGCCCTATTTGGATTTGGAAGACACTATATAGATGACATATTCTATGATTTTTTTCTTTGTTTTTATCTTTGGTATGTAAATAATCTCAGCATCTCATTATATTTTTCGTACTTTTTTACCTTGGGTATGTATATAAAAGTTATGTTCCATTGTATATATTCATCTCCCCTATTGTATATTCAATTAAATCCCCTAATTGTAAATATTCATTTTACTTTCCGCACTTTTCCTTTCCTTAACTTCTTATTTTATGTCCGGAGCTTCTTATTTTGAGTTTTTTCAATATGCCTTTGGTTTTCTTAATGCCACGATTCTTTTCATTGGTGGAATTTGTGTGAACAAGGTGGCTCTTCCCACTGATAGATGGCATGACAACGTTCCTAAGGGTTTGGGTATGTTTTTCTTTTCTTTTTTGGTTTTTAGTAGTTAGTTGTAAGGGTTCCTTCATGCAAAGCTTCACTTGGGCCTAGAACATTTGCCTTTGATCTTATGGTCAAAAATAAATTGTTGTGTATAGGATGGTAAAAGGTTTGACATTGAGACTCTTGTGTTGGAGATAATAATTAAATAATGTTTCGGGACCACTGTGTGCTCCAATCTTATCTAAGGTTGTTGTGGTCCCCCGACTCTATGTCTTTAGCGATCTCATAGCTTATGTGGTGAGAAATTGCATTGAAAGTCCAAGTCCCGAGCCATTGGTCTAGAACTTGCTCTGAATGTTTGTCCAGGAAAAATCCTAAGTGAAATTTGACTTGAGACATGATTATAGGCTTTACTTAATCCAAATGATATCTTGAACACTTCTATAGCCTACCACTGAGAAAATCCCTAGTCAATCCTCTTGAGCCTTAGACCTTTTTCCTTCAAAAACCATGATACAAGCCTTTACCCGTTCTAAAAGATACCCTCTCTTGGCACCCGCTCTTTCCTTAGCATATATAAAAAGCTTAAGTTTGGGGGGAGAGACGAGGATTTCAACAAAGTGGTAAAAAGGCACAAAATGAAGAAAAAGGAAAGGAAATGAAAAAGGAAAAAAAGCAAAAAGACAAAAAGAATATTCAATGTAGAAATGAATTAAGGCATTCAAGAAAAGCAAAAAATGAAAGGTGTAGAAAGTTGAGAAAGGAGAAAAAATTTGAAATGAAAAAGAAAGAGTGAAAGTATGTCTCTCTAACCCCTTAGAAAGAAGTGAAATGACTTAAAATGTCAAGTGAATATGTTCTAAAATGAAGCAAAATAAGTTCTAAAGGGAAGATGGAACCTACTTAGATAAAACATTTCCTAACCTGAACCAAAAGCCTTCACTATGTCTCCACAAAAGTTCTATATGATCTTGAGTTGAATAAAACATACATTAGTGGTGACTCACATACTGGGAAAGCATATGGTACTTAGAGCCGGACTTGTGACTTTTTCTTGAGAGAGAAGAGTGTATTTCCATTAACTTCGTTTTGAACTCCACTATCCTAAAGGTGAGGTTTGCTTAGGGAGAGTTCAGTATGTGTGAGTTTGGATTCCACAATGACCAAAGTAATAGAAAGAGTTTCTTTAATGTGTTGAGTCAACTCTTGTTGCTCTTGTGTCACACTAAATCCATGGTCTTTAAAAGAGTGAATTTGTTAATGATTCATTTGAATTGAGGGAAATTGTTAGTCCTAATTAATATTAGATGAGCACTTTGGGTCGGTTAAATTTTCTTGGAATTGGCTTGTGATGACCCAAAGGGTCATAAGCTATTTTCTTATGCAGTCCATGCTTCCGAGGCCTTAAAAACCTTATTTATAGATACCTCGATTTGTGTACGCAGTTTGGGAGCGTAGACAAAAATCTTAAATATGAATGTGAAAAATACTAAATTTTGGCGTTAAAATGAATAAATTTAACTTCGATCTATTTTGGGTAAACGGACATGGATCCATGATTTGACGGTCTCGATGGGTCCGGAGGAAAATATGGGACTTGGGCGTATGCCTAGAATCGAATTCCGAGGTCCCAAGCCAGTGAAATGATTTTTTGAGTAAATTTATTTTCTTGAAATTTTTAGGAAATTGGAAATGAAATTTGAATAAAGACTATTGTATTGGGCGAGTAATTTGGATCCGGTGCCCGATAAAAGTTTTATATATGATTTAAGCACTTTTTATTAAGTTTGGTTGAAAACGGACGTCGTTCGACGTGTTTCGGACTTAAAATGGAATTTGATGTTCTATGAAAATTTGGAAGAAATCATGAGTTTTGAGACTTGATTCAATGTATATGATGTTATTATGGTGATTTGATCACACGCGTAAGTCCGTAGGATATTGTTGAGGTTGTTTGTATGTTTTGTTCGAAGCTCCGAGGGCTCGGATGAGATTTGGATAGGTCGTGCGTGCATTTTATTCCTTTGAGAAATATTTGGCATATCAGTTCTACAATCTTTGTAGTTGCGAAGAAGTTCTTTCAAATGCGAGCCTATTATCTCAAATGCGAGATAAGGAGTCCTGTAGCTAGGTCGTAAATGCGACCATTTGTCCGTATATACGAAGAGGTGCATGTCGCAAATGCGACATTTAGGCTCAGAAATGCGAAGTCTCTCCCTTTTCCCAGAGTTTGCAAATGCGAACATGAATTCTCAATTCCCGTACCTGCAAAGTTCGCAATTGCAAACCCCAGTTCGCAATTCCCATATATGCAACCAGCATTTTTCATACTTAGCTGAATTTGAACCCCATTTTTCATATTTCTCAAACTCAAACACCCATAGGCAATTTTCAAAGAATTCTTTCTTCTCCAAATCAATTGTAAGTTAGTTTCTACTCATTTATTTCAATCATTAATATCATTAAACATGTTTTCAACTTAAAATCAAAGATTTTCATAGGTGAAATTGTGGGTTTTGGGTAGAACTTAGGTTTTTCTAAAATTGGCGATTTGGACCTCAATTTTAGGTCCAATTTAAAAACAAATCATAGATATTGATTCGTGGGGGAATGGGTAGCCGGGTTTTTGTTTGAACCTTATGTTTTAACCACGTGGACCCGGGGGTATTTTTGGACTTTTGGAAAAAAACTTTGGAAAATTAATTTTTATGCATTCAAATTGATTCATTGAATATTTATTGATGTAATTAAGTAACTTGTGACTAGATTCGAGCAGGTTTGTGGTGGAATCGAGGGGTAAAGCTAAACTTGAGGCTTGAGTTGAGTTTAAAGCATCGAGGTAGGTGTTCGGTTTAACCTTAGCTTGAGGGATTAGGAGTTGAGTCGTGTTTGCTACTTGTTCTGTGTTGAGTACGACGTATGGGCATGGTGACAAGTATCTATGCTTTGGTGTCGAGTATGACCATGGGTCTTATATTGATAATTCAGTATTCTTAATTGATTCTACGAAACCTTGGTTGATGATCCTTGATACTGAGTATCGATTTTAATTGTGCCAACTAGAAATTGAATAGGATTGGTTATAGCCGACTCTCCCTTGCCGGAACGTTTGATTTTTTGTTATTGTTTCCCTTGCCGCGAAGTTATTACGTTGTCTTGCTCCCATGTCGAAATTATATTGTGTATTGTGTTGAAAGAAATGGGAGCGGGTGGTACACCTACAACAAAAAAATGAAATGGGAGCGAGTGGTACGCCAACCTTAAGTGATATTGAAATGAGAGCGGGTGGTACGCCTACCATGAGTTATGATGAAATGGGAGCGGGTGGTACGCCTACCATGAGTTATGATGAAATGGGAGCGGGTGGTACACCTACTACGAGATATTGAGAAATGGGATTTGGTTGCATGCCTGCAATGAGATGAGAATTGAAATTAAAAGTTGTTTTATCTATTCTTATCAGTGTTAGCAGCTTTATAGATGGTTTCATTGTCAGTTCTGAGAATCATGTTTATTTTGCCATCCCTAGAGCATGTTTTCCCACCACAATTTTACTTGTTTATTTCCTGTTGTTTCTTTCACCATATATTATATAACTGCATAGATTTATCTGGAGTCTGGTCCTAGCCTCGTCACTACCTTGCTGGGGTTAGGCTAGACACTTACCAGCACATGGGGTCAGTTGTGTTGATGCTACACGTTTTGATCTTTTGCACAGATCCAGGCGCCGAAGCAGCCTTTGAGCAGCAGTATTAGATCGGGAGCATGCCTTTAGTCCAGAGACAGCGAGGTAGCTTTGCAGACATTCACAGGCCCGGAGTCTTATCTATCTTTTCTTTCCGCCTGTTATGTCATGTATTTTGAGACAAAGAGTTTACATTTCCTTTCAAACAATTGTATTCAATACTCTTAGTGGTCTGTGAGTGATTTGACACCAGTTCTTGGGTAGAGATATATTGTGAATTTCGCATTATTTTTCAGTTTATTTAACTTAAGTCTTCTGCATTAATGTGTATGTTTCCGCAGATGTTTAGTTATTGAAAACTTGTTGATATTTTTGGTAAAAATGGCTTAAAATAAAGGAGAAGAATATATGAATGTGGTTTCCTGGTTTCTACGAGTAGGCACCATCATGACTCCCTAGGGTGGGAATTTTGGGTCGTGACAAGTTGCTATTATAGCACTAGGTTACATATTCTCACATCTCACGAACATGCTCAGTAGAGTCTAAGGGATCGGTATAGAGATGTCTATTTTTATCCCAGAAGCTACAGAGTTAGGAAAATTTCACATTTGTTCTTTTTTGTCGTACAATTTTGTTTCTCAACATTGATTACCCTTCTACTATGTTCTTTCGCATATTGAGAGAACATGCGCTTCCTCATTTACCGCTCAGCAGCCCGATCCCCCAGCAACAGCTTCCACTAGGGGTATAGGCCGAGGTTGAGGCCGTGCTAGAGGCCGGGGTAGGGGCAGAGCTCAGCCCCCAGCAGCAGCACCAGTGGTGTACCCTCAGCTTGATTTTGAGGAGGAGGTTCTGGCCCCAGCAGATCTGGTGGGCCCAGATAAGGTCCCAGAGGGGTTCATTTCCACCCTAGTTCTTCAGGACATTCTAGTCCGACTGGTGGGCCTCATGGGAAGTGTCACCCGAGTGGATATACTTCCGGTAGCACCAGTCACTTCTCAGACTTGAGAAGGGGCTCATACTCCTGCTACATGCACTTTGGAGCAGGTGGCTCCCCAGGTTTAGGTTCTACTAGTTCTGCTAGCTGTGATTGTTCAATCCGGGGTAGGGCTCAGACTAGATATGGAGCGTCTATGGCCGCATATGCTTTGTGCATGCTGGATAGGTTCACCAAGCTCTTCACCACCACGTTCTGCAGCGCTTCTTCTGAGGATCCCTAGGATTTCTTATATAGCTTCCATGAGGTTCTTCAGAACATGGGCATTCTTCAGAATAGGGCCTACCCCCTCAAATTTTCAGTGTTTTTTCTGGAGAAGTTTCTCCCCATGACTCTGCGAGAGGCCTTTCGGAGGCAGTTTGAGCGCCTATAACAGGGTTCCATGACAGTCACTCAGTGTGAGACCAGGTTCATTGACATAGCACGCCATGCCCTTGTCATACTTCCCACTGAGAGAGAGAGAGAGAGAAAGAGAGAAAGAGAGAGAGAGAGAGGTTAGGAGATTTATTGAAGGTCTGATTCAGCCGATTCCTCCTCACATGGCTAGGGAGGCTGGGAGTGAGATTTCATCTCAGTAGGTGGCCAATGTGGCCCACAGAGTTGAGATGGTTATGTCATAGAGAGCGGATAACAGACCCCGTCATTCAGGCAGATTCAGTGGTACCTTGTCTAGAGGCAGAGATTCATATGGTAAAGGCCATCCTCCTAGGCCCTTTCAATCAGCTCTCCAGGTCTCCCATGGTACTTCAAGTGGTCGTGGTCTCAGCCACATCATTGTGATCAGTAGCCTTATAGTGCATCTCTAACACCTATCAGTTTACCACCACTTCAGAGTTTCCATGGTCTTCAGCCCCATCATCTGAGGGCTCATTTTACTTGTGGCGATACGAGGCACATTGCTAGGTATTTCCCTCGAGCTTCGAGCAGTTCTCAGCATCAGAATTCTCATGCTATGGTTAAGGCACCAGAGGTTTCACAGCCTACCCAGCTAGCTAGAGGTGGGGGCAGAGGTGTTACAGGTTGAGGTAGAGGTCATAGAGGTGGAGCTCAGGCCACCAGAGGTGGAGGCCAGCCAGCACCAGACCATCCCAGAGAGGCAGTTGAGGGTGGTGGGGCCCAACCCTAATGTTATGCACTTCCAATAAGGCCCGATGCTGAGTCTTCAGATGCAGTCATTACAGGTACTATACTGGTTTGTGATAGAGATGCTTTAGTGCTATTTGAGCAAAGGTCTACATATTCATATGCATCATGTTATTTTGCACTGTACCTAGTCATACCTAGTGATTCATTAAGTATTCCTATGTATGTGTTTACACCGTTGGGTGATTCTATTATGGTCGATCGAGTTTATCGTTCTTGTATTGTAGTGTTTGGGGGTCTTGAGACCCGGGTTGATTTGATGCTTTTAGAAAGAGTTTGGTCGACTTTGATGTTATATTGGGGATTAGTTATTCATGTACCATGCTATATTTGATTGCGATGCCATGACCGTAATCCTAGCCTTATCGGATTTGCCCTTTCTGGAGTGGAGAGGGACTCCTAGACATTCTACCTACAATTTCATTTCATATGTGAAGGTTCAATATATGGTCGAGAAGGGGTATTTGGCATATTTGGCCTATGTTCGCGATTCTAGTGCGAAGGTCCCTTCTATTTATTCTATACCTATTGTTCAGGAGTTTCCATAGGTTTTACCTTCAGACTTTCCGGGTATGCCACTCGACAAGGATATCGACTTTTGCATTGATCTGGCTTCAGGCACCCAGCACATTTCTATCCCGCCGTATCGCATGGCCCTTCAGATTTGAAAGAGTAAAATGATCAGTTGCAGGATTTTCTTGAGAAGGGTTTCGTTAGACCAATCGCTTTGCCTTGGGGTGCGCAGGTATTGTTTGTAAAGCAAAATGATGATTCGATGAGAAAGTGTGTTGATTACCGCCAACTAAACAAAGTTACAATCAAGAATAAGTATCCGCTACCGAGGATTGACGATTTATTTGATCAGCTTCAGGGTGCCAAGGTATTTTCAAAAATAGACTTGAGATCTGGCTACCATCTGTTGAGAATTAGGGCATCCGATATCCCTAAGACAACTTTCCGTACTCGGTATGGGCATTACGAGTTCTTAGTCATGTCATTTGGGTAGACAAATGCCCCAACAACTTTTATGGATTTAATGAACCGAGTGTCCAGAACTTATTTTGGACTCATTTGTGATAGTCTTCATTGATGATATCCTGATATACTCCCGCAGCCAGAAGGTGCACGAGCAACATCTTAGAGTGGTTTTTCAGACTCTGAAGGATAGTCAACTATATGCAAAAATTTTGAAGTGTGAGTTTTGTTTTAGTTCAGTCGCATTCCTAGGTCACGTTGTATTAGTAGACAGTATTCAGGTTGATCCAAAAAAGATTGAGGCAGTCAAGAACTTGCCTAGACCAGCATCGGCTACCGAGACTCGGTTGTTCTTGAGATTAACAGGCTACTGCCGTTGGTTTGTTAAGGGGTTATCATATATTGCAACCCGATGACAATGTTGACCCAGAAGAGTGCCCAGTTCAGAAGGTCGGACGAGTGTGAGGCGAGCTTTTAGAAGCTCAAGACAACTCTATCTACAGCACTAGTATTGGTTTTGCCCACAGGTTCAGGGCCTTATACAGTCTATTGTGATGCTTTCCGTATAGGTCTTGGTGCAGTGTTGATGCTGGATGTCAAGGTCATTGTCGATGCTTTGAGGTAGGTGAAGATTCACGAGAAAAACTATCCACTACATGATTTGGAGTTGGCAGCCATTATTCAAGCATTGATGATTTGGAGGCACTATTTGTATGGCGTGGCATGTGAGGTGTTCACTGATCACAAAAGTCTTCAGTACTTGTTCAAGCAAAAGGAGTTGAATTTGAGGCAGAGAAGGTGGTTGGAGTTTATGAAAGATTGCGATGTCTCTATCTTATATCACCCAGGGAAGGCCATTGTGGTGGACGATGCATTGAATAGGAAGTTAGCTAGCATGGGCAGTCTTGCTTATATTCCTCTGCCAGAGATCGCTTGCTTTGGATTTTCACGCCTTGGCCAATCAATTGATGAGGTTGGATATTTGTGAGCCTAGTTGGGTGTTAGCTTGCACTGTCGCTCGTTCTTCATTATTGAAGCGTATCCGTGAGTGGCTCTTTGATGACCCCCATTTGTGTGTCGTTAGAGACACGGTGTAGCATGGAGAGGCCAAGCAGGTTGCATTAGATGCTGATGGAGTCTTGAGATTGCAGGGGAGAGTTACTGTTCCCAATGTAGATGGACTTCGAGAGCTGATCTTAGAGGAGGCACATAGTTCCTGGTACTCTATTCATCCGAGCGCTGCGAACATGTATCAAGATTTGTGACAGCATTATTGGTGAAGTAGAATGAAGAAGGATATTATGGCATATGTGGCGGCAGTGTGTCAACTTTTAGCAGGTTAAGTATCAGCACCAGAGGCTTGGTGGGTTGTTTCATAGGATTGAGCTTCCCGAGTGGAAGTGGGAGACGATTACCAATTTTTTTTTCTAGACTTCCGTTGACTTGGAAGAAGCTCGATGCAGTTTGGGTCATTGTTGATAGGTTGACCAAGTCAGTGCATTTCATTCCTATGGCGGCCTCCTATTCATCTAGGAGGTTAATCGAGATCTATATTCGGGAGATTTCCCACCTTCATCGTGTGCCGGTATCTATCATTTGGGATCGAGGTGCGCAATTTACCCGCGCTTCTGGAGGGCAGTTTAGCGATAGTTAGGCACCAAGGTTGAGTTGAGTACAACATTTCATCCTCAGGCGGACAGACTGTCCGAGCGGACTATTCAGATATTGGAGAATATGCTCCGAGCTTGTGTTAGTAACTTTGTAGGTTTGTGGGATCAGTTTTTGCGTTTAGCAAAGTTTACCTACAACAACAGCTACTAGTAGAGTATTCAGATGGCTTCTTCTGAGGCTTTATATGGTAGGCGGTATCGATCTCTGGTTGAATGGTGAGACGGGAGAGGCCTTGGACAAGTTCAGGATTATTTAGTATAGGCTTCATACAGCTAAGTCGAGGTAGAAGATTTATGTAGACTAGAAAGTTCGAGTTGTAGATTTTATGGTTTGTGAGCGGGTATTGCTCCGAGTAACACATAGGAAGGGCGTGATGAGGTTTTGGAAGAAGGGCAAGCTTAGCCTTAGGTTCATTAGTACATTTGAGATTCATGATCGAGTGGGAGAGGTGGTTTATAGACTTTCATTGCCACCTAGGTTATCTACCGTGAATCCGGTGTTTCATATGTCCATGCTTCAGAAGTATAACGATGATCCATCCTACGTGTTACATTTCAACACTGTCCAGTTGGACAAGGATCTGTCTTATGAGGAGGAGCCGATGGCTATTCTAGACCAGCATGTTTGACTGTTGAGGTCAAAGAGTTTTCCTTCTGTGCGTGTTCAGTGGAGAGGTCAGCCTCCTGAGGCATTGACCTGGGAATCCGAGTCTAATATGCGAAGCCGTTATCCTCATCTATTCCGACTTAGGTACTTCTTTCTTTTGTCCGTTCGAAGACGAACAATTATTTTAGAGGTGGAGAATGTGACGACCCAAAGGGTCATCGCCTGTTTTCTTATCCATTCCATGCTTCCGAGGCCTTGAAAACCTCATTTATATATGCCTTGATTTACGTGCATAATCCGAACGCGTAGCTGGAAAGCTTAAATATGAAATTTTGTTAAAAATGCTAAATTTTGGTGTTAAAATAAATAAATTTAACTTTGGCCAACATTTTGGGTAAACATACCAGGATTTGTAATTTGATGGTCGACGGTGGGTCCGTGGGAAATTATGGGACTTTGGCGTATACTCGGAATAAATTCCAGTTCCCAAGCTCGAGAAATAAATTTTTGAGTAAAATTGTTTCTGGAAAATTTTAAGGAAATTGGAAACAAAAGTTTATTATATGAATATGGTATCGGGCCCGTATTTTGGTTCTGGTGCCCGTTACAAGTTTTATATATGATATAAGCACTTTCTGTAAATTTTGGTAGAAACAGACGTCATTTGACGTGTTCCGGAGTTAAAATGGAAATTTGATATTCTATGAAAATTTGAAACAAAACATGAGTTTTCAGTCTTGATTCAATGTATATAATGTTATTTTGGCGATTTGATCGCACGAGTAAGTCTGTAGGATGTTTCGAAGGTTGTGTGTTTGGGTTGGAGCCCCGGGGGCTCGGGTGAATTTTGGATAGGCCGTGAGTGCATATTGTACCTTTGAGGAAAATCTTGCATTTCAGTTATGCAATATTTGAATTTGCGAAGAAGGCTTGTAAATGAGAGCTGGAAAATGCTAGCCTATGATCGCAAATGCGAGATAATGAGTCCTGCTGTTGGGTCGCAAATGCGACCATTTGGTCTGCAAATGCGAAGAGGTGCCTATCGCAAATGTGACATTTAGGCTTGCAAAAGCGAAGTCCCTCCCTTTGCCCAGTATTCGCAAATGCGAACATGACTTCAAAATTCCCATACCTGCAGGGTTCGCAATTGCAAAACCCAGTTTGCAATTTCAATATCTGCAACCTGCATTTTTGATGCTTAGCCGAATTTGAACTCCATTTTTCTTATTTTTCAAACCCAACCACCCATAGGCGATTTTCCAAGAGTTCTTTCTTCTCAAAATCAATTGTAAGTTAGTTTCTACTCATTTCATTCAATCATTAACATCATTTACCATGTTTTCAACATAAAATCAAAGATTTTCATGGGTGAAATTAGGGGTTTTGGGTAGAACTTAGATTTTTCTAAAATTGGGGATTTGTACCTCAATTTGAGGTCCGATTTAAAAACGAAAATCGTAGATATGGATTCGTGGGGGAATGGATAACCTAGTTTTGGTTCGAACCTCGAGTTTTGACCATGTAGGGACAAGGGCATTTTTTGGACTTTTTGGAAAAAATAATTTGGGAAATTTATTTTTATGCATTCAAATTGATTCATTTAGCATTTATTAATGTAATTAAGTAACTTGTTTATTGTTTCGAGCATATTTGTGGTGGAATTGAGGTGTAAAGCTATACTTGAGGCTTGAGTCGAGTTGAAAGCATCGAGGTAAGTGTTCGGTCTAACCTTAGCTTGAGGGATTAGGAGTTGAGGCGTATTTACTAGTTGTTTTGTGTCGAGTATTACGTACGGGCATGGTGACGTGTATCCATGCATTGGTGTGGAGTATGACCATGAGTCTTAAATTGATAATTTCGTATTATTTATTGACAGATGAAAGCCTTGGTTGGTGATCCTTGATACTGAGTATTGGTTTTAACTTGGCCAAGTAGAAATTGAATATGATTGATTATAGCTGACTTTCCCTTTCTGGATTGTTTGATTTATTTTTATTGTTTCCCTTGCCGGGAAGTCATTAAACTGTCTTGCCCTCTTTCCGGGATTATATCTTGTATTGTGTTAAAAGAAATGTGAGCGGGTGGTACGCCTACCACAAGATATTGAAATGGGAGCGGGTGGTACACCTACCACAAGAGATATTGAAATGGGAGTGGGTGGTAGGCCTACCACAAGTGATATTGAAATGTGAGCGGGTGGTATGCCTATAGCAAGATATTGAAATGGGAGCGAGTGGTACGCCTACCACAACATATTTAAATGGGAGTGGGTGGTACTCCTACCACAATATATTGATTGAAATGGGAACCGGTGGTATGATTACCTAAGTTATGATGAAATGAGAGCGGGTGGTATGCCCACCACGAGATATTGAGAAATGAGATCGGTTTGCACACCTGTAACAAGATGAGCATTGAAAGTGAAAGTTGTTTTATCTATTCTTATGTGTGTTAGCAGCTTTATAATTGGTTTCATTGTCAGTTCTGAGAATCCTGTTTATTTTGCTATTCCCAGAGCATGTTTCCCCTCCCCAGTTTTACTTGTTTATTTCATGTTGTTTCTTTCACCATATATTATATAACTGCACATGTTTATCTGGAGTCTGGTCCTAGCCTCGTCACTACCTCGCTGGGTGATAGGCCAGACACTTACCAACACATGAGGTCAGTTGTCTTGATGCTACACCCTGTGCTCTTTTGCACAAATCCGGGGGAAGGAGTAGCTTTTGAGATGCAGTATTATATCGGGAGCCTGCCTTCAGTCCAGAGACACCGATGTAGCTTTGCAGACGTCCACATGCCCGGAGTCTCATCTATATTGTATTTCCGCCTGTTATCTCATGTATTTCGAGACAAACAATTTACATTTCCTTTCAAAAATTATATTCATTACTCTGAGTGGTGTGTGAGTGATGTGACACCATTTCTTGGGTAGAGATATATGGTGAATTCCGCATTATTATTCAGTTTATTTAACATAAGTCTTCCGCATTAATTTTTGTGTTTCCGCAGATGTTTAATTATTCAACACTTATTGATATTTTTTGTAAAATTTTCTTAAAATAAAGGAGAAGAATATATGAACGTGGCTTGTCTAGCTTTTACGCGTAGGCGCCATCACGACTCCAGAGGGAGGGAATTCCACACCGTGACATGACTCTTAAAGGGTGGGTCTAATTTTGTTTTTTGAGGGCAAGCAAATCTTAAGTTTGGGGCAGTTGATAACTAGTGATTATGATGCATTTTACGCTCCTTCATGCTTAAGTTTTTATTAGAATTGTGTACTAAATAGACCAAAAGGCTTACAAGTTGTACTTGATTGAAGGTTTGATCAACAAGGTGACAAAGTGTCAAAAACCATCTCAAAAAGGACTGAAACTTGCACAAGTCCAAGCCCAAGACTAAGCTAAGTCAAACAAGGGAAATGCGTCCACAAACCATTTTGTGCGGTCCGCAATGATCAAGATCAGAGAGTATGCTTCTTAGCCAGCCTGACAATGTGGCCACAAAGGATTTTGTGCGGACCGCATAGATTGCATTGCAGCTGCACTCAATTTCGTGCAATCCGCAGAGTAAAGGTTCAGAGAGGAGAGAATTGGAGTATTATGCACAATGCGTTCTGCGGTTCATTTTGTGCGGACCGTAATAAAAGCCACCGCGACCTCGGAGTATTTTGTGCAGTCTGCGTTGGCCAACTTCATAGAGAAGAATAGTCAAGCCAAGAGCCTTAGTGCAGCCACACTTAATTTTATGCAGTCCTCGGTAGCTCCACATGGGTATTTTTATTTAGGATTTCCAGCGTAGTATAATTAGTTTATTTTCCCATGTTTAGACCATCAGATAGATTTTGGGACAGAGTTGCACTCGTGAACTCTTTTCATTTATCATTTCGAGTAGTTTTAGCTTAGTTTCAGCATTGAATCTTCAAGTTTTACATAGTAATTAATTATTATGGGCTTTTCTTCATCTATTTCTTTGTTTTCTTCTATAATCATGAGTAGCTAGACCCATTAGCTGGGTAGTGGATCAACCCTGGTGTTGGTAATTGGTGAGTCTTGTATTTTGATGCTTGATTTTCTATGGGTAATTGATAGTTGGACTAATTTAGGATTTACTATTGAATTAGTGGTTCCCAACACTAGTTTATGCCTAGAAGACTTTGGCTCTTCTTGATAAAGAGAGCCTAAGTCTATAAATTGCTCCAACAAGGAATTGGGGCGTACTCAAGAGATTGATAGCCCCAATTAAAGGGTTAAACCTAGAGATAGTAATACCCAACTTGAACATCAATTGCTTGCACAAATTTGCATACCCAATTGGTCTTGAGAAAGTCAATTCGGGCAAAATCACTCGAACTACCGAGATGTATAGAGTGAGTGAAATCGTGCAATGGATATATCATACTCACCAACTATGACAATCTAGCCCGAGATTCAAGAATCTGTCAATTAGCCACCTATGAGAAAGTCACTACCTTAGTGTCTTTTATCTATTTAAACAACTCTTAATAGTTTAATCTTAGCTTTACTTTGCTTAATTTAGCATTTTATTATTATAAAATTTGAATTAATATCAAAATTCAAAAAGCTTAGAAGTGCAATTAGGAACAAATACACAACTCCACTTTAGATAGAAACTCAACTCCAATATATAGCTCCCTGTGGAAATTGATCTCGACCTTCTCGGGTAAAAGCTGCTTGACTTCTCTTGCTACTCAATACTCAATAGTAGTACAGGGTTGGCCTCAATCAATAAACAAGTATTCTAGAGGAAACAAATTATCTTTTATTAGCTGTTGTTCTTCATTTCCAACATGAAACAAGAAGTCACTTTTATCATTTGAATATTTTTTTACTTGAATCGATAAGTATTATTTAGGAAAGCAAGCTTTTTGTAGTGTCTGCTTTCGTCAATTCTGGACAATTGATCGTACTTGACAGAAATCGCCTTCCAAATTATTACTTTTCCACCAAACGGGTCTGTAAGCATGTGAAATTTATAGAATTTAAATTCAATAACTAATTTGGACTATGTTTTAAATATATTTGTCCAAAAAAAATACTATGGGCTAATATAATAGAATTAATTGTATATATAAGTCCAATATATATGAATTAAATATATAAATCTTAATCCATTGGGCTAGACCATTTAATTGGGCTAAAATGATGAGCCCACTTCATTAAGCCCAAGGTGATATCCTCCTAGAGGCCCAGTCTGGTGCCACTTGTCAAATGATTTGGCAGACCAAGTCCAACGGAAGAGCCAATAGGATCACGCCACGTGTTAAAATGACAAGGCATGCCAAGCCACACTGAAAGTCCAATGAAATCGCGCCACCTGTGCAAGTGACATGTTCTAGCCAATCAAACGCGGCGATGTAATACTTCAATTTGATTGATCGGAAAGAGTTTGTTCTTATCATAACTCCTCCCTTCCACAACTATAAATAGGGGTTCTCATAACTCAGAAAATGGACCAGAAGATATAAAAAGAAGCAAGAGAGAGCTCGTGGATCAAAACGGCGCAAATGTCTCTACAAGTTTCAAGATTCAAGTTCAAGTTCAAGAAATCAAGATCAAGCTCAAGAACACAGATGAAATCAAGGTCAAGTTCAAGCAATCAAGCTCAAGCTCAAGAACAAGATAATCGTTCGTGGTAATAAACACAAATTCCAGATCAAGCTCAAAGGCCCTTTAGTTTATTTACTACGGAAAAGAAGAATCAGAGGATTCATAGAGATTGTACACTTAAATATTAAATATAAAATACTACGATTGTTGCGATATTTTTCAGTCTTGATTTTATTTTCTTGATGAAATTTATTGTCTACAAATTCTGGAACGCCTAGTAGGAAAATATCTACCTCTCATCTCAACTTTTGAATCACAAAAGTTCAAGAATATTGAAATAGCTTTGAAGAAAATCAACTCCAGATCAACATCCACTAAGGCTGCTAACTCCAGGTTCTATGTTGATGCTAAAAGTATCCTCAATGTCACCTTTAGAAGCTTCAGACCAGCTACGAGGAGAAAAACAAGCTCTTTAGGAGAGAAATCACCCCAAGTTCCGTCCACATCAAGCCGTATTTTCAGATCTTCAGCCTCAAATGGAGCAAGATATTCCACAAACACATCTGAAGGAGGAAGCGATGTTGCTGAAAAAATCAAGAAAGCTCTTTCTCTGCTTGACCTCTCCGACTCCAACCACTCTGATGTGAAGATAGATGATGATGCTTCAGGTGATGGACCCTCACCACATAGCGCGAACCAATCAAGGATCAATCTGTGTGAAAATCCATGCTACTCTGCGCCATCCATGACAATCATGCAAGCCATGCTGACAAACACTTCATCTATGGAGGAGCAGTTGGCAAACTTGATGGAAGCAATCGCTGGCTTGACCAAATGCATGCAAAATCAAGATACTAGAATTGACAAGCTAACAGATAGGGTGGGAATCTTGACAGAAGAAGAATCTACCCATGCACGCGGCAAGCTCCCAGAAGTTCTAGAGAGTGACTCTCCCCCAAGACAAGTAGTATCCACTAACGCTATCCCTATTTCATCGAAAGGAATGATTCAAATCGATCAGCTGTAGGAGTTCATTAAAGGAACCATTAAGAAAAAATATGAAGTTGATGTCAAATCCGCCCTTACGTATGCAAAGGCGTACACTTCAAGGGTCGATATGTCGAAGATGCCTTCTGGCTATCAACCTCCAAAGTTTCAACAATTTGATGGTAAAGGTAACCCAAAGCAATATGTGGCTCACTTCGTGGAGACTTGCAACAATGTTGGAACTTATGGAGATTACTTCATCGAGCAATTTGTCCACTCGCTTAAAGGAAATGCATATGACTGGTACAAGGAGATTACCTCATCGAGCAATTTGGCTCATTTAGTCCGGATGCATTATGTGGTTTTAAAGAAAGTAAAAAAAAAAAATTTACTGGAGAGCGACAAAGCTGAAGTCAACCAACCTGATATGATGAAGGTTTGACGTTAATGTCTCGTCGTAGGTGCCATAAAAGGAGCCTGCAAAAAGAATCAGTGCAACATCCAACGAGGAAGATGATGGTAAAAAGAAAAATAGAAAAGAATCCAGTTAGTCATTTGAAGAAAGCAAACGTGGAGATGCACCACCCTCAAAAGCCACAAAATCCAGTGACCTTGGAGGAGTTTTTACCATGTTGGTTCCGCACGAAGATTTCCCATGAGGGCAATGATGCTTCTTGTTTTCATGTTGACAAAGGGGAAGACAAGAGTGATGACCTACCATTGGCACCATCTTCGGAAAAGCCCATCGAGTCCACTCCTCAAGAAGTTAATACTTGTGAGGAAAAGGTCACGTTCACAAAAGACGATCTTTTTCTAGGTGACACTCTTCATAACCGCCCTGGTATCTGGTTGGCTATATACGCGCAGAAAGGGTAAACCCTATTTTGGTTGATGGAGTTTCCTCATTGAACATTTTTCCAATCCATACTGTGGAAGAACTTGGTATTCCCAAGAATAAACTATTAGAAAGTCGTGTGATGATCCAAGGATTAAACCAAGGGGGAAAAGAGCCATAGGCGCGGTCATGCTAGGAATCAATATTGAAGATATGAAATGAAGTGCATGGATGCATGTGATCGACGTGAAGACTTCATACAGTGTTTTGCTTGGGAGGACTTGGATACATGAAAATAAAGTAGTTCCATCTACTTACCATCAATGTTCATAAGATTATGAGGGTGAAGTCGAGAATACGATAGTTGCTGATGATGAGCCATTCAATGAGGCTGAGTCACACTTTACCAATGCAAATTTCTACTTGAATAACCGCGTCGTGAAGGAGATGAAAGCTGATGGTGGCATGAAAAGCAAGAAAAAAAGAGCCCTCAACTAAAAGAGAATAGGTGACTACTGGTGAAGCAAAATCTGTTAGTAAATAGGTACAACCGAACGCGAATAAATCATATAGAGGGAATATTATGTCTTATGGAAAGTAAGTAAGTCCGGCACTCCAATATATCCCTAAAAGGAAGAAAAGTGAAGGTGAACCACCTAATCGCCAAGCTAACATGCTAAAGGAGTTAACTTTTCTAGTCAAACAAATTGAGGCAATAAAATTGTCCTCAATGTTGCTTGCATGGTTTGTAGCCCAAAATCATTTGTAGAAAGTGGCACTCCCTACAAAGCGAACATGGCACTCCCAAAAAAGCCAATAGATGAAGGTTTTGATCCAAACGCTTACAAGCTATTTGCAAAATTTGGATACAATCCCAATGAGCCATCAAAGTTAGGGAAGCTCCTATCATAAGCTACAACGAGGCAACCACGTGAAGGCCTAGGATACAAGAAAGCATCACCAGTGCGCATCTCAATAAGAAGGGCGAGTAGCAATTATGTCAATGTAGAAGACAAATCTACCACTTCTAATATGTCTTCTGTCTTTGATCAGCTTGGGAAATCAATTGTGAGAACTTCTGTATTTGAGAGATTGTGTCCATTAAAGAAGGGGAATAAATTCCAGAGAAATCATCAAAATACAAGAACACCCGCTTCACCAAAAATTCAGGAGATCTCCAAGGTTTTCCAAAGTTTGGTTCCCTTTAGAATGAGGCGACAAACAATATAGTTTCATGTGAAGAAGTTCTGAAGGTAAAGCCGTATACTGTGATCTACACTAAGGGACATGAAGAAGATGAAGAAAGTGTAGGTTCTTTATGTCATGTTACTGTACAAGGAAAAAATGGTGTTTCATCTTCGATGGAAGATAATGTAGAATTGGAGGATGTTTTGTCGTGTTATCACATATCATTCAATGATGGGGACCCTAAAGAAAATGAAGATGTGAAAGATCCTCCACCTGAACTTGAAGAAGAAGTGAAGACGACAGTTGATGCCTTAAAAAAAGTTAACTTTGGCACTGATGAGGAACCAAGACCCACCTACCTAAGTGTTTACTGGAAGCTGATGAAGAGAGCGCTCAATTTAGTTACTTAAAGAATTCAGGGATGTCTTTGCTTGGAGTTACAATGAGATGCTTGGCTTGGACCCGAAAGTATCAGTCCATCATCTTGCAGTCAAAAATGATGCTCGCCCTGTTAAACAAACTCAAAGGCGTTTTAGGCCAGGCTTAGTTTCCCTGATTGAAATTGAAGTTAACAAACTCGTTGAAGATGGATTTATTCGAGAAGTTAAATACCCAACATGGATTTCAATTATTGTCCATGTAAGGAAGAATAATGGCCAGATCCGAGTATGCGTTGGCTTCTGGGACCTCAATAATGCATGTCCCAAAGATGAATTCCCACTTACTATTCTAGAGTTGATGATTGATGCTACTACTAGTTATGAGGCATTGCCTTTCATGGAGTGTTCGTCGGGCTATGAAGGGCTATGCATAATATTTTCGACGATCTTCTCCACAAGAATGTCGAATGCTTTGGTGATGACTTGGTGGTGAATCAAGATAGAAGGGCGACCACATGAAAGACTTATGGATGGTATTTGAATTGCTCCAGAGGTACCAACTTAGGATGAATCCGTTGAAATGTGCCTTTCGAGTTACTTCTGGAAAGTTCCTTGGTTTCATTGTCCGACATAGAGGAATCAAAATTGATCAAGCCAAAGTTGATGCCATTTTGAAAATGCCTGAGCCTCCAGATATCCATGAATTGAAAAGTCTGCAAGGAAAGCTAGCATTCCTTAGACGATTCATATCAAACCTGGGTGGAAGGTGCCAACCATTTAGTTTCCTCATGAAAAAAGGTGTTCCTCTCAAGTGGGACCAATCTTGTAGCAATGCCTTCGGAAGTATCAAAACCTACTTGATGAAGCCTCCAGTTTTAGCAACCCCTATACTTGGAAAGCAATTGATATTATACATTGCAGCGCATGAAAGGTCTGTTGGATAAATGTTGGACTAAGAAAATAGTGAGGGGAAAGAAAAATCTCTTTACTACTTGAGCAGGATGATGACACCTAACAAGTTGAATTATTCGCCAATTGAAAAGTTGCGTTTGGCGCTAGTCTTCTCAATACAAAAGTTGTAGCACTACTTTCAAGCTCATGTTGTCTGTCTTGTTTCTAAAGCAAATCCCATCACGTTCGTGATGTCAAAACCTGTTCATAGTGATCGACTAGCGACATGGTACCTCCAGTTTCAACAATTTGAGATTTTGTACATCCCTCAAGAGACTGTAAAAGGACAAGCATTGGCAGACTTCTTGGCAGATCATCGGATACCTGATTATTGGGAGCTAACCGATGAACTATCTGATGGAGATGCAATGGTCGTTGAAGTTCAATCTCCATGGAAGATGTACTTTGATGGTGTTGCGCATCATGGGGGAGCCAGGGCTGGTGTAGTATTTGTCACTCCCCAAGTTGAAGTCTTTCCCTACACCTTCACCTTGACACAACTCTGTTCCAACAATGTTGTTGAGTATCAAGCATTAATACTTGAGCTCGAAATGGCCATTGATATGAAGCAATTGCAATTGCAAGTCTTTGGTGACTCCCGGGTAGCGGTCAATCAACTTTTGGGTAGTTACGAGGTTAAGAATCCTGAACAACGCACATATCATGATTACGCTAAAAAGTTGATGGGGTGGCTCGGTGATGTGGCTATTCAGCATGTGCCAAGAAAAGAAAATAAGAAGGCTAATGATTTAGCTACTCTAGCTTCCTTATTAGCCCTGCCTGAGCAAGCGCAAGTTACCGTATGCCAAAAATGTGTAGTACCGCTGCTAAATGAGGCTGAAGGTGAATAAAACGAACTCAAACATCTTGTTGCTGTTTCTAAAGTTGAGGAAGAAGAATAGAGACAACCTATTATCGACTATTTATTATATAGGATACTTCCAGAAAATCTTAGGAGAAGGACTGAAATCCGTCGTCGTGCACCTCGCTTCATTTACTTCAAAGATACTCTATGCAGAAGTTCGTTCTAGGGAGTACTATTACGATGCCTAGGAGAGGAAGAAGCTCTCCAAGCTTTGCAAGAGGCGCATTCTTTTGTATGTGGGTCACAACAGGCCGGACCAACGCTCCGCTTCCATATAAAAAGGATGGGATATTATTGGCCGATGATGGTAAAAGATTGCTTGGACTACGCTTGAAGATGCAAGGCTTGTCAATTCGATACGAATTTTATTCATCAACCTCCTGAAGTGTTGCACCAGACTATTACATCCTGGCTATTTGACGCTTGGGGATTGGATGTTGTTGGACCACTGCCAAATTCCTCTAGTGGGCACCTATACATCTTGGTTCTAACTGACTATTTCTCAAAATGGGCTGAAGTTGTTTCTCTTAAAGAAGTAAAGAAGGAAAATGTTGCAAGTTTCATCGGAGTAAACATTATTTATTGCTTTGGAATTCCTTGCTAAATAATAACGGACAATGGAAAGACATTCTATAATAGGTTGATGAACAAGATTTGTGATCTCCTTGGCTTTAAGCAACGTAACACTTCGATGTACAATGTTTCCACCAATGGTCTAGCTAAGGCATTCAACAAGACTATATGAAACTTGTTAAATAAAGTCTTCTCCATGTCCAAACGATATTGGAATGAGCATATGGAAGAAGCTCTATGGGAATAAAGGACAACTCACTGCACGCCAACACAGGTGACTCCTTATTCACTCATTTATGGAGTCAAAGTCGTCTTGCCACTTGAACGTCAAATATATTTGTTACGACTGGCTATTCAAGAAGGGATCACAGATGAAGAAAGTTCTCAACTTTTAATAGAAGATTTTGAAGCTCTTGATAAAAAGAGATTGGAAGCTCAACAGAGTCTTGAATATTATAAAGCTCGATTATCTAGTGCCTTCAATAAAAGGGTTCGTCCGAGATCCTTTCAAGTAGGAGATCAAGTCCTTGCCGTATGAAGTTCCATAATTACTTCCCATACAAATTTTTGGAAGTTCGCTTCAAAGTGGGATGGGCCATATGTCGTACAATAAGCTTATTCAAGTGGGGCTTACAAGCTGGTTGATGCAGATTGTATGAGAATTGGCCCCATCAATGGCAAGTTTTTGAAGAAGTATTATCCTTGAAGTTTCAACACTCCTCGACTTACAAACCTTAACTACTAGTCATGATGCTCCTTTATGCACGAGCCTAAACTGCATGTTGCTACACTCCTAGCCCGCAAGAGTATAAACTGTGTACGACCCAAAAAAAAGTCTGCTAGGTTGAAATCTCGAAAGAGCCGGCCTAGGAAAAAGTTAGGATGTAAAAAAAATATACACTGTCTGAACTACAGTGTGACCTGATCCTCTTTGACGAGGTACGTAGGCAGGTTAGAGTTACATTCGAAGTAGTCCCATAAGTTCAAAAGATACATATTGCTCCAATTGTTGTCCGAGTGAAGTGTGGTGTAATGCAAAATCAAGATGAAATTCAATTCTCTTATGGATCTTTGATCTCATTTGATATAAAAGCGGCAACCCTCCATGGTAAATTGATATATTTAAGTACGTCGGTACTCAACTTGAAGTCCCCAAGTTAAAATCTTCAACTCCGTCGGTCTTCAAGTTGAAGTATCCGAATAAGCCGATCGTCAAGTTGAAATATTTATGCCCTCCAAGTCTTATAGTTGAAGTCTTCAAGTCTGTCGCTCTTCAAGTTGAAGCCTTCAAATTTGGCGATCTTCAAGTTGAAATATTTAGGCCTTCCATGTCTCAAAGTTGAAGTCATCAAGTTCGTCGCTGTTCAAGTTGAACTCTTCAAATTTGGCGATCTTCAAGTTGAAATATTTAGGCCCTCCAGGTCTCAAAGTTGAAGTCTTCAAGTCCGTCGGTCTTCAAGTTGAATTATTCAAATTCACCAATCTTAAAAGTTGAAATATTTAAGCCCCCAAGTTGAAGTCTTCAAATTTGAGAATCTTAAAATTGAATTATTTAAGCCCTCTGAATGTTCGAGATGAAGTCTGAAAAGTCCACCAAATCTTTAAAGTTTTCCAAGTGTTTATGTCGATGTCGTCTTCATGTTGAAGCTTTCTAACTTTCCAATCTTAAGGTGGACATATAAGACCCTTTGCACCTTATGTTGGCCTCTTCGTGGGTTTTTCCTTAAAAGGAACTATCACTTTCCAATCTTAAGATGGACATATAAGTCGCTTGCACCATTACTTGGCTTCTTCGTTGGTTTGTCCTTAAAATAAACTATAACTTTTCAATCTTAAGGTGGACATATAAGTCCCTCTGCACCTTAATTTTGGCATCACCGATAGTTTGGGCCATATTAAGAGAAATCTCTCCAGTAGTCGGGCCATTTTGATAGTGATCTCTCCAAGAAATGGGACACATTGAGAGTAATCTCTTCAAGAATCGGGCCATTTTGAGAGTGATCTCTCTACTAGTCGAGCCATTTTGAGAGTAATCTCTCCGGTAGTTGGGCTATTTTGAGTGTAATCTCTCCAAGAATTAGGCCACACTGAGAGTAATCTCTCCAAGAATCAGGCCATTTTGAGAGTAATATCTCCAAGAATCGGGCCATTTTGAGGGTAATCTCCCCAAGAATTATGCCACATTTAGAGTAATCTCTCAAAGAATCGGGTCATTTTGAAAGTAATCTCTCAAAGAATTGGGCCACATTGAGAGTAATCTCTCTGGTAGTCGGGCCATTTTGAGAGTAATCTCTCCAAGAATTGGGCCACATTTAGAGTAATCTCTCCGGTAGTCGGGCTATTTTGAGAGTAATTTCTCCAAGAATTAGGCCACATTGAGAGTAATCTCTCCAAGAATCGGGCTATTTTTAGAGTAATCTCGCCAAGAATCGGGTCATTTTTAGAGTAATCTCGCCAAGAATCGGGCCATTTTGAGGGTAATCTCTCCAAGAATTGTGCCACATTGAGAGTAATCTCTCCAAGAATCCGGTCATTTTGAAAGTAATATCTCCAAGAATTGGGCCACAATCAGAGTAATATCTCTGGTAGTAGGGCCATTTTGAGAGTAATCTCTGCAAGAATTGGGCCACATTGAGAGTAATCTCTCCGGTAGTCGGGCTATTTTGAGAGTAATATCTCCAAGAATTGGGCCACATTGAGAGTAATCTCTCTGGTAGTCGGGCCATTTTGAGAGTAATCACTCCAAGAATTGGTCCACATTGAGAGTAATCTCTCCGGTAGTTGGGCTATGTTGAGAGTAATCTCTCCAAAAATTAGGCCACATTGAGAGCAATATCTTCAATAATGGGGCCATTTTGCGGGTAATCTCTCCAAGAATTGGGCCACATTGAGAGTAATATCTCCAAGAATTAGGACACATTGAGAGTAATCTCACCAAGAATCAGGCCATTTTGAGAGTAATCCCTCCAAGAATCAGGCCATTTTGAGGGTAATATCTCCATGAATCAGGCCACACTCAGAGTATTCTCTAAGAATCGAGTCATTTTGAGAGTAATCTCTCCAAGAATGGGACCACATTGAGAGTAATCTCTCCAAGAATCGGGCCATTTTTAGAGTAATCTCTCCAAGAATTGGACCACATTTAGAGTAATCTCTCCGATAGTCGGGCAAGGATGAGTACCCATCCCCTCACAACACAAGATTGTCTTCTTCATGCGTGGATCATCTTCTTAAACACGAACAAATCCTTCTTGTTGACCTACAAAAAAATAGCTAAAATAAGAGAAACACAAAAAAAAAAAAGATATTATCTTCGTGTCAATGCTTCTAAGTCTACAAAGCTAAACTCAAGTGACTTGCGAAAAATGCAAAGTAATACTCAACATTCACGTGAGCATGAGGTTTATATAGGTGTGTAAAGTACGACTTGTGTGCAGTAACTATCGATGTGGGATCATGTGTATAGGTGGAAAAAGAATTCCTTCCCTATATCCACATGGAATGGCACTAAGTATCCAATTTGAAATCAAATATGCTTCCTGAAGCATTTCGATTCCAACTACCAAGTAATTACCCGAATGTATCCGACTTGGGATGTCCCAGGATCAGCGTAAAAAAAGAGAAAATATTCCCTGTTAAAGAACGTGATTGGGCAAAATAAGTGAACAAATTAATGTGATTAGTGATTGTCCATGCCATGACAAATATGACAATTTATGAATTCAAAAAGGTAGTGACATTTGCCTCACGTGAGAAGTATACAAATTCAAAGCTAATCTTTATATGAGTTGATAGTTGATACTTTTAACCTTTTTTTTGATAAACAAAATATATACAGTGAAAAGTCTTAAGTAGGGATATTTATATGTATGTATAATTTACTGAATTTAAATTCAATAAATAATTTGGACTATATTTTAAATATATTTGTCCAAATAAATATTATAGGATAATATAATTAAATTATATATCTATATATATATATATATATATATATATATATATGTATATATATATATATATATATATATATATATATATATATATGAATTAAATAAATAAGCCTTAATTCATCGGGCTAACCCATTTAATTAGGCTAAAGTGATGAGTCCACTTTATTAAGCCCAAGGTGACATCTTCCTATTGGCCCAGTTTAGTGCCACGTGTAACATGACATGACACACCAAGTCAAATGGAAGAGCCAATAGGATCATGCCACGTGTTAAAATGACAAGGCATGCCAAGCCACACTGAAAGGCCAATGAAATCGTGCCACATGTGAGAGTGACATGTTCTAGCAAATCAAATACTGTCATATCATACTTCAATTTGATTGGTCGGAAAGGGTTTGTTCTTATCATGATTCCTCCCTTCGAAAACAATAAATAGCGGTCCTCCTACCTCAGAAAAGAGACAAAAAGTGATAATAAGAAGCAAGAGAGAGCTTGTGGATCAAATGCTACAAATTTCTCTACAAGTTTCAAGTTTCAAGTTTTAAGTTCAAGTTCAAGAAATCAAGTTCAAGCACAAGAACAAAGACTAAATCAAGGTCAAGTTCAAGAAATCAAGCTCAAGCTCAAGAACAAGATCATCGTTCGTTTCAATAAACTAAAATTCAAGATCAAGCTAAAAGGCCCTTAAATTTATTTACTACCGAAAAGAAGAGTCAGAGTATCATAGGGTTGTACACTCAAGTATTCAAAATAAAATACTACGATTGTTGCGATATTTTTCGATCTTGGTTTTATTTTATTGACGAAATTTATTGTCTACAGGGTCATTGATACCCAATATATCTTTAAAACTCATTGACACTTAGCTAATAACGCTTTCTCCCATATTATCACTTTTGCTTTCCTTATAAATTCAACAATGTTGCTCTGCTTTGATATATTTGTGATGCTAACAATATCATGCATCTTAATCTAACTTTTTCAAGTAATGCATGATATATGACTATTATTTCGATTATGCCTGAGACATCTAAAAAGGATAATCCTGCAATACCAGAGTCAACTTTTTATAATATAGTCTTGAAAGCTTATTCTTGTTCAAGGTTTAGCTTTGATTGTGCTTCCTCAAACACTTTTATGGCCTTCTTAGTATTATATTAATCATTTTTACTTTGTGATCTATTTTTTTTTTCAATTTCTAATATTCTTTTTATGAAATAAATTTATGTACCCTATGTTTTTTAAATTGCAAACTAATTTTACTCATATGATATATTTAAAAAATAATTTAATTAAATTCTCTTGCTAGATAATTAATTGAAAGATTTGATTATTTGGTCATAACATAAAATATAATTTATTTTCTATTAATTCTTATTCTTAATATTAGCTCATCTTATGATTGAATATTTAACCGTAGTAATAATTTTATCAATCATAAATTTTATTTTCAATGAGTAAAAGTTTGATCTGACATTTCATTTTTAGATCTTTATGTTTGCAAATCATTAGTGGCATTGAATTTTACTTACTTTTTTTCTTCTCTTTTTCACATATTAATCGTACAGACATTAGCCTTGTAATCTTAATAACTTTCTGCCTGTATAATATATGACTTAGTTTTGGTCAATCAATTGCATTTCAAAATCTAAAGTTTAACACATATTTAAAGGAAACTAAATCCTACCCAAGTATAATGATTACTAGTTATTAAGTAAATAATTTATTTCATTATCTTAGCAAGTTATTTCATATATATTTAGGAGTTCGCGTGTACTCACATTCCAAAAAAAAAAAAGATTTCTAACTTTTTCATGAAAGAGTAACTAGAAAATTTTGAATGAGTGACGACCAATGATGTTTCCTATCTTTTTAAAAGTTCATAATATCGAAAATATAGAAAATTTTCAGATTGATCTCTTTATGGGTTAGAATCCGATCCCACGATAGTTAATGAAGTTAATCCCGTCTTAAGATAATTCATTGTTATTAAATTGTATGACCACTCATAATTGACGGTATTTAACCCTTATTGTATTCGATCAACAAGGCCACGGCTCATCCGCCATCATGAAGGCAAAACTCAAACGTGGTCACAATCACTTATTAACAACTTATGAAGATCACAACTATAAATACCAAGAGAGAAAACCCTAGAAAAGAGACTTCTTCTTCGCCACTATTGATGAGAGAGAGAGAAAAGACACAACGATACTCATATTATGGGAGTGTGGAACTCCATTGTAAGGTTCTGAAGCTCTTCATGGAGAGGCATGCCAAATCAATACTGTCAATAAAGGCTTTTAATGTTTCTCCTTCTAACTTTAAGCACTTATTTTCGTTTCCTTCATTTGGTCCAATGGATTATTACGATTTTCTATGATTTTTCGACGATTTATTTATATTGTTTTACACTCTTAAGGTATATGATAGCTTTTGAGCAAATAATTTGGCTCCGTCTGCGGGAATTTCCTAGCAAAATCATGTAATTCTTCCCTGGACCAAATGAAAAGATGCGCTGAAAAAGATAAAAAAACAAGCTCAAACAAGCCAAAGCGGCATATCGGACAAGGGAAACTCGAAGATCTCAAATAAAGATCCAAGCCCTCTGTCTCTCTGATCTCGGATAGTGCAACCAAGAAGAAGCCCCCTCTTAAGGAAGGATTTCTATAAGACATATCCCGCATCCCCGATACGGGCCTTAGCCAGAAACCGGAATAAATATATCTCGAACCAAGATTCGCCTCAGGCCGGCCTACATACCCCAATTGGGAAGACAACAAATAAGCTGCTCAAGGTCTTGAATCAAAACCGAGCTTTAGCACTTAATATCTACAACGTAGGACTCGGGCTATGTGTCTTCTCCAGAAAGTTCAACTATGGTTGAACAAACACTTAGGCTACGCGCCATCGCCATCAAATATATCAATGTTCAACTACGGTTGAACTGGGACTCAGGCCATGTGCCTTCACCAGTAAGTTTATCAAAGTTCAACTACGGTCGAATCAAGACTCAGGCTATGCGCCTTCGCTATCAAATTTAACAAAGTTCAACGACGGTTGAACTGGAACTCAGGCAATGACCCTTTGCCAGTAAGTTTATAAGAGATCAACCACGGTTTAAACAAGACTCAGGCTATGCGCCTTCGCCAGTAAATTAGACTTTGGTTGAACCAAGAATAAGGCTATGCGCCTTCGCCATCAAATTTGACAAAGTTCAATTACAGTTGAACTGGAACTCAGGCCATGCGCCTTCGCCAATAAGCTTATCAATTTTCAACTACGGTTGATCCAAGACTCGGCTATTCTCCTTCTCCATCAAATTTAACAAAGTTCAACTACGGTTGACTAAGACTCAGGCTATGTGCCTTCGCCAACAAATCTATCAAAGTTCAACTAGGTTGAATTGGGACTCAGGCTATGCGCCTTCGCCATTAAATTAAGGCTATGCGCCTTCGCTAGTAAGTTTATCAAAGTTCAATTACGGTTGAACAAAGACTTAGGCTATGCGCCTTATCCAGTAAATTCAACTACGGTTGAACCAAGTCTCAAGCTATGCGCCTTCGCCATCAACGTTTGCAAAGTTTAACTACACTTGAACTGGGACTCAAGCCATGCGCCTTCGCCAGGAAGTTTATCAAAGTTCAACTACGGTTGAACCAAGACTCAGGCTATGCTCCTTCGCCATAAAATTTAACAGAGTTAAACTATGGTTGAATTGGAGCTCAGGCTATGTGCCATCATCATCAAATCTATCTAAGTTCAACTACGGTTAAACTGGGACTAAAGCTATGCGCCTTCGCCATTAAATCAAGGCTATGCGCATTCGCCAGTAAATTCAACTACGGTTGAACCAAGACTCAGGCTATGTTCCCTCACCAGTAAGTTCAACTACGATTGAATCAAGATTAAGGCTGTGCGCCTTTGCCATCAAATATAACAAAGTTTAACTACAGGTGAACTGGGACTCAGGCTATGCGCCTTCGTCTTCAAATCTAACAAGCTGGACAACAGTTGAACCAGGACTAAGGCCAAGCACCTTCATCATAGAACTTAGCAAAACCCGACCTCCGACAAATCGAGGCACATGCCAGGCACCCTTGCCAGTCAAGTAAGTACTCCAAACTCAGACTATTTTCGGGCCACATAGAGTTCGGCCACGGTCAAACTAAAAGGCCGCGCTTTTTGCTATCATGGCCGGTAGTTCGGCCGAGCCCGAACTGGGACTAAGGCCATGTGCAGTTATCGCCAAGAAACGGCTCCGACTCGCTCACACTGAGTTAAAAAAAATTCGTCCACAATTAAAAACTAACATGACTACCAAAGTTAAACTCAAAGGCAAATCACCCCTTCAAATGCATGAAAAGACAGGTCTAAGGGGGAAAGGGAAAGAACAAAATAAAAAACAGGCAAATAACGAAAAGGAAATTTCATTTATCTACAAAGTTAATTGCGAGTCATCCCTGCTTACACTCGGCCATGGCCATTCAATACAAGGAAAAAGAAAATGAAAAACAAGAAACACCTAAACGCAAAACGGCGAATAAAACAAGGAAAAATAATGACAAGTTTTTTTAATCGGTGACATCCGCACCTCCATCTGCACCATCGTCAGCCTCTGGCGTCGCTGCATCAAAACCACAGTTGGTACGGGCCTCACGAGCCTTTTGAAACGCTCCCTCGAAAGCACCTTCGGCCACGAGTCCCGCCTCTCACAAATTCTTATATACATCACGTTGTACCTCATCAAAGACGAAAAGTTTGCGAGCCTAGCTGGAAGAAGCGTTTTGGTCCCGTAGGCGCTGATTCTCTTCTTCTAAGGTCGTGATACAGTCCACCATGACTTGGGCATCCTGCTCATAGACACCAATTCGGTTTTCGACTCGCCTCCCTAAAGGCCGCAGCTTCCCTCTCCAACTCTCGCTGGGACTCGTGCACACGACTTGCTTCCTATAGCCTTGTTGCCCTCGTCGAGCCGTCACTCGCCTGAAGCCTCAAAGCTGTGACTTCACCCTCCAATGCAGCGACATCCATCGCCTTAGCCTGGCCTTAGCGCTCGAACTCAACTATAGCCCTCATTCCCGTCTCGAGCTCCTTTGCCTTCTAATGAAGCTGCTCCTAAAGGGCACGCGTTGTACCAAGTGTTTGCTGCATCTGATGCTCCCGCCTCTCCAGTTCCTCGACCAAGGCCCGGCTACGAGGATCATTCCTCAAGTGCACATGCATCTCTCGGCTCCGATCTCGGTAATGGTGGTACTTCTCCAGAACCCGCAAAAATATCCACAAGCGAACGTTGGCTCGATGGATACTTTCCACCTTAGACAAATAGGACTAAAAAATAAACACAAATGTTAAGATAAAGAATAAACTAAGGCAAGGAAAAAATTTACTAAGGTCATAATACATACCTTCAGGCGCATCACGTCCAATTCATTCATCAGTCTGGCATCTGTGAAGTCCCTCAACGACACGTTCTTTGCCACAGAACATAGCACATCAAACAACTGCACCAAGCTATTCCCTTGGAGAAATAAGTTCGACTCTATGGGAACCTCAATGAAGCGAGATCGCCTCTATGCGAGCACCATTGAATTGGTGAAGCCTTCTCGGAATATACAGACGTCGTCGGGGTCCAAGTAGGATTCGAACTCATACTCATCTCCTACAGCATCCCTTCCTCCTTCCCCTGATAGCGAGATTGAACCGCCTGCTGTAGCCACTGAAGGAGAGCTTCATTCACCAACATAGAAGCCACTGAGGAACTGCCTCCCGTCTCAGCGACTGGAACCACCAATTAAGTCAGTAAAGCGACAGTATCATCACGGCCTAAGCCAATCGGGGCAACCCGCACTATTTGTTCGCCATCAAGGGCAGGCGCCGCAGCCGCACTTTTCTTCGTATCTGCCGAGGAGGAGTCCAAACTAATTACCACGGGTAGAGCCGGCGTGAAGGTGACTCTCTGCCTCACCAATGGCCTCTCCTCCTCCTCCTCATTTGAGGGAGATTCCGCTCTAGGGCGCACAACCCCGAAGGCCCCTCATCCTCAAGTGTAGCCAGTGCTGGAAAATGAGCCGCTGAAGATTCAACTGACGCTACTCTCGATACTGGGCGCAGCATCGGTGCAGCAATGAGCCGAGCAATTGCAATCGGCCAACGGAAGGCAAACTGAGGGGCCCTGACGTGGCGTGCCCTCAATGATCATAGAAAAGCAAAGTTGATAAATAGATTTGAAACAAAGCGGGGTGAAAGAAGAAATTAACTTTTTACCTGTCACAGACCTATGGCTATGACTCTCCATGAAAGATGCCTACGTGCGTATCCGTACTGTATAGGGGAGCATGACCTCTACCCACTCACATATCCCAGCAAACGGAGCTGGCGGAAACTTTTAGCTGCAATATTAACACAAGTTAATGCATACGAGCACAAAACGTAAGGAGGGGTAGAAAAAAGAATTCGATGACTAAAAGAACTTATGTGCATGATTCCAAGCCTCTGGGAATCCCAGGGAGGGATGCCACTAAATGTTGAGTCCTGATGTAAAAGAAGTTCTCGAAAAGGCGAGGCTCGACCTCATCATCCAGTTCCACGGTCAGACACCTCAAACCATGAGGGTGTGCTTGAATCATGGTACCGCAGACTCTCTGGGGAGTATAGAGACTAAGCACATGTTGCAGCGTGACCTCCTTACCGACCACTTATGCATACTTGATAAACATTGCTTGCAATTTATAAAGAGAAGGAGCAAGCAGACCCGGGAATACCACATAATAACGGAAAAAATCAACCACTAACATGGGGAGTGGGAGCTTAAATCCCGACTTGAAGGGATTGGCATAAAAGACGCAGTATCCCCTGCGGTCAGTGTGTACCCTCTCCTCACTTCTAGCAAAAACAATGTCGGCATAGCTGGGAATGCCCCATTGTTCCCGTTGTTGGGCTATCCTGACCTCCCCCATCAATGGGGTTTCTTTCACCTGATCCTCCCTACCATCGATGGTGAAGTCAGTCATCAGACCTCCGTGCAGAGACACTATCTCACCAACCGATGGAACTTCATCGGTCTCCATCGATTCTGCACCTACCATTGCTGGAGATGGCCCTTCGACCACCGAAAAGTTAATCGGAAGATCCGTCGAAAAAACATTTTGGGAAGAACTGCCTTCCATTGTTGATTCACTAACAAGAAAGAAAAAAGGCTTGATGAGCAAGATGGAGGTGATAACAATCGAAGAACTGAGATGAAGGTAAATTAGCAAGAAGAAGAGTTCCTTCAGAATCTCTTAGACAAACAATGATAATATGGGAAATAAATGCCTCAATCCTTTATTTATAGGCAAAATAAGTTGCTTTCAAGAACCCCAATAGCCATCACTAACTACACGACTAACCGCAAAACGATTCAGTTTTACCGAAACGTTTGTCATTATGACAGGCTCCATGTGGCAGCATTACAGTCACTAATCGGCATTTTGCCTTCTAAATGGTTTTAATGACCTATGAATGATGAGGGGATATTCTGTGCACCTTCAAAGTTTTTGTTGTCGCCAAACACGTATCAAGCGTGCCCTTACTTCCCTCGGCCGCACAACGTACGACCGTCCGCCATGGTGGATGGTTACACTTCTAAATAAATGTAAGGTTCAGAACACAATAAAGCTCGACCTTACTCGAGTTAATTTGAAAGGCTAAACGCCTTCGCCAAAGAGGAGAGTTCGACTTCAATCGAACGACGACTATATAGCACAATAACAAAACACTGAAACACTACAAGGCTAAGGCCAATTCCAATATGTAAACGGCTAAGGCCATCTCCTGTGTAAATCGCTAAGTTCATCTCCAGTGTGTACACGGGTAAGGCCATTGTCACCAATACGTCGACCCAGCAACTACGATAAGCAAGTAATTCGACAATAGTGAAGTTACGTACACGACTAAGGTCATCAACAATATTAAGCTTAATGGCCATCGCCAAAGAGAATTCATCCTCAACCGAAGTGTCAGTTGACCTCCCTATCCGAGTTTCTCGAACTACAGTCGATGAAGTCCGCTCATCGAGCTCGGTCGAAGCACGACCTCAATAAGTGGAGGGACTAACTGTATGTGTCAAAATATGACCCCGCGATAGTTAACGAAATTAATCCTGTCTTAAGATAATTCATGATTAATAAGTTGTATGAACACTCAGAATTAATGGTATATAACCCTTATCTTATTCGATCAACAAGGCCACGACCCATCCGACATCATGAAGGCGAACCTCCAACGTGGTCAGGGCTACTTATTGACAGTTCATGAAGCTCACAACTATAAATACCAAGAGAGGAAACCCTAGAACGGGGGCTTCTTCTTCGCCACTATTGACGAGAGAGAGAAAAGATACAACGATACCCATATTATGGGAGAGTGGAACTCCATTGTAAGATTCTGAACCTCTTGATGGAGGGACAGGCCAAATCAATACTATCAATAAAAGTTTTTAATGTTTCTCCTTCTAACTCTGAGCACTTATTTTCATTTCCTTCATTTGGTCCAATGGATTATTACGGTTTGTTATGATTTTCTCGGTGATATATTTATATAGTTTTACGCTCATAAGGTATATGTAAGCTTTTGAGCAAACAATCTCCATTCTCCTTTTTCGTTTTTCTCACTTCAATTTCTTTCAAGTATAATTTACTTAGATAAGAACGTTCACTTTATTTATAGTTGATATAAATATACTGTTCCTTTCCTTGATCAATGGATCTAAATGTGGGAAGTGAACTATTTAACACGTATATGTGACGCTCACATAATCATAACGTGATAGTAATGTAGTATTTTATACTAAAATTTTACTTTATAAATAAATAAAACTAACAATATATTCCGCCAAAAATATCCACTATTTAATAAAATAAACAAAGTTTTTGATAAAAACATTCAAAGATAAGGATGTGTGTGTTACTATATATATGGTAATTGCTTTCTAACTTCTTTTCAAATATAATGTGTAATACCCAATATTTTTAATAAAGATGTATTGGTCATTAGTATAATAATAATAATAATAATAATAATAATAATAATAATAATAATAATAATAATCATCATCATCAACCATCTATTAAAAATAAAATAAGAACTAATAAAAAAGGAAAAAAGTAAGGAATGTAAGACAAAGGGCCAAAGCCCATTACAATTCATACAAAATTTTAAAAGGGTTGTCTGCACCCTTTCTAAGGAAAAGAAGCATAAAGCTTCAAACGACGAAACAAAAGAAAAACGAACAAAGAACGAAGAAGAAGAAGATTTGAGAGTTGAAATTGAAATTATTAAAGCTCTCCTTCGCCACAAGAGATTAATGTTGGCCCAAGTTTAGTCGATGTTTTGAAGAATAACAAATGAACTTAGTGATGGACCAGATCCATCTTTGTGAGACACAATGTTTATCACCTATGCATATGAAATGCACGTGAAGAAGATAAGTATTAGGATCAAACAACAATATCTTCTGAACTAATCGAAAATATTGCATATGGGATAAGTAGATGAAGTCTTCTTATAAGAAGAGACCAGAATCCGAATCAAGGATAAGGGTTGGAGTTTGTATTGTTCTAGGACTCAAATTCGATGAAGGATCAACAACTAAGTCTCAATCAAACTATGATTACTAACTTAATAAATAACTGAGTTTGTTCTCTTTTACAGGTATGCACATAGGCAGAAGTTAAACAAAAGAGCAAGGAAATTTTTCAAGCAATATATGTGAGATTAAAGTGTGCACTCCTGCAGCTACTTGAACGAGATAGAAGAACCAGTTCTATTGTGTTTATTCTTATTCTAGTTCAATTATAGTAGGTGGTTTAAACTTTTACCTTTCCATCTTTCATAGAAGCAATTGTATTAGGTCCTTTTAGTTTCAAGTTAGAGTTAACTTGAAGGTGTCGCAACAGTAGAAACTGTGTGCCACATTGGGATTAGAGTTAATCCTTAGGTTTACAAAGAGTTTCGTAAATGGTGTTTTGGCTCTGTGATTTTAGTGGATGTTTGGGAAAATCCTATTGAGTAGTAGGTCATGGTTTTTTCACCTTTTGAGCCAGGTGTTTTCTGCGTAAAAATATCTGTGTTCTTTAATTTCTGTACTTTTAATTCTGTAAACTGTAGTAATCAGAACACCTAGAAGAACTAGGTTCTTCTATATCGTAAATTGGGTACCACACAAATCACCTCCCCCCCCTCTTGTGTGGTATTCATGTTTGGAACATCAATTGGTATTAGAGCAGGTTATCTGTGAAGAGGCTAACACCTTAGGAAAAGATCAACATAAGTGCACCACCTGGAAAGTGGGAAGGACAATCCACTGCCAGGCCTCCACTGTTCAATGGACAATATTACTCTTGGTGGAAAAACAGGATCAAGGATCCCATCATAGGGGAAGACTATAAACTCTGGGGCATAGTCACTGGTGGTCCTTTAGCAATTACAATGAAAAATGAGAAGGATGGATGTGCCAAAGATAAGGGTTGACTGCACTGCTGAATACTTAAAAAAGTGGGACAAAAATGCTAAGTCCAAGAAATGGCTCGTATGTGGACTGGGTCCAGATGAATATAGCAAGATCCAAAGATGTACTACTGCTAAAAATATATGGGACACTTTGCAAGTGGCTCATGAAGGAGCACCTCAAGTGAAGAGATCCAAAGGAACACTACTATATTCTCAATATGAGAAATTTACTATGAAAGATGGAGAAACTACTCAAGAGATGCATACAAGGTTCACTATACTCACAAATGAACTTAAGTCTCTTGGAAGGGTTATTCTTGAAGAAAACAAGTTTGAGAAAATCTTGACAACATTTCTTCCAGTTGCCTGGAAAGCAAAATCACTGCTATTCAGGAATCCAAGAATGTGGCTACTCTTAGACTGGATGAACTGATTGGAAATCTTACTGCTTATGAACTAAAAAGGAAAACCAGAAAGATGGATACGCCCAAGAAGGAGAGAATCCTAGCTCTCAAAATTACAGAAGGTTCAGATCTGGAAGATGACGAGATGGCCATGATCACTAAATAAATTAAAAAGTATCTTATGAGAGGAAAGGGTTCATCAAGAGGTAGAAACTTCACCAAGACAAGAGCTTCTAAGAAACAGACCAATGACGATTGTAATAAGTGTGGTAAGACTAACCACATGATCAAGAATCTCCCTTAATGGGAAATTGAATGGAAGAAAAAACAGTTGAACGAAGAAACAGGAAGAAGGAACAGATTCAACTGAAAAGAAACAAAGGTTCAACAAAGGTTATAGTTGCCGCTTGGGGTGAAACCTCTAATGAAGACTCAGAAGATGAAGCTGAAGAAGAACAAGCTCTTATGGCCATTGGAGAATCAGATCATGAGCAAGAGGTAAGTATTCTGCATCTCATAGACAAAATTAATTTTTTTTCAAAGGAAAAGTTGGATGAGCTATTATTAGACTTCATTAATGAGTCTGAGATAGTTAACAATGAAAAGGAAGTTCTATCTAGGTAATGTATTATCCTAATAGCAAAATAAAAATTTCTATAATCTTGGGCTGATGAGAGTGATAACACAAAATTTTGTGTCTAAGAACCAGGTTCTTAATCTTGACAATAGTGTTCTAGAACATAGGCCTGAAAACCTAAAACTAAAACTAGGAATAGGAAAGAAGAAAGACGACCTCTCATTTCTTACTTTAGAAGAAAATCTAGGAAAAATGAAAGATGAATTGATTGAAGTCCTAAAAGAAGATCTAGGAAAGGTGAAACATGAACAAGATAGAACATACAAATGGAACAAAGCTTCTGATGCACCCTCCTGGTTGCAAGAGCATCACAATAGCAATAAAAGAGGACTTGGTTATGGGACTCAAGCTCCTAATTGGGACCCAAAGACAAGTACCTCGCACTTCCTGAGAATACGATCTGCACACACTGTGTTAAGACTGGCTATTATAAAAATTAATGCAATGCAAAAGAAAAGGCTAGTCAAAAGAACAAAGCTTTTATTCAAGAGAAATACGAGCTTCCTAGTTGGGCAAGAAAGAATTTGACTCATCCTTTTTCCCATATAAAGGGACCCAAACTAGTTTGGGTTCCTAAGACTAACCCCTGATTTGTTTTTTGCAGGTTCAAGTGAAAGGGAGTAGCCAAATATTGTACATGGATAGTGGCTGCTCAAAACACATGACTGGGAACATGGACCAGTTCCTTTGACATGAGAACCTAAAATAAGGCAATGTCTCCTTTGGTAATGGAAATAAAGGTGAGATCATTGGGGGTTGGAAAGGTAGGTAAGACAGACACTCATTCCATTGAGAATGTCTACTTTATAGATGGCTTGAAATATAGCCTAATCAGTGTGTCATAACTATATGATAGAGGTAACCTTGTAGCTTTCGCCTCTACCAAATGCTTTGTGATTAACCTTACCATTGACAAGTTTGTTTTGCAGGGAAAAAGAGTAAATAATATTTACATTGTATACTTGTCAACTCTTTCAGAAACTGAACTCACTTATTTAAGTGTGTTAGTTAATGATCCCCTCCCGTGGCACAAAAGACTTGGCCATTCTAGTCTAAATCAGCTAAACAAATTAGTCTCCATGGACTTGGTGATAGGGTTACCTAATATCAAGTTGAAGGAAGACAAAGTTTGTAAGGCATTTGCAAGGGAATCAGGGAAAGTAATCCTTCAAATCCAAGAAAATGGTAAGTATGTCCAAGAGGTTGGAACTGGTTCATATGGATCTCTGATGTCCGATGAGAACCTTGAGCAGAGGTGAAAAGAAATATGTGATGGTGCTTTTTGATGATTATTCTAGATTTATCTCGGTGCTATTTCTAACATATAAGATGAGGTATTTGAAATATTTACTACTTTTGTTAGAAAAACTCAGAAATAATTAGGAAATCAACTTGCATCCATTAGGTCTGATCAAGGAACTGAATTTGAAAATGCAAAATTTTCTGAATATTGTGATGGAAATGGTATAGATCACAATTTCCCTACCCCTAGGACTCCTCAACACAATGGAGTAGGTGAAAGAAAGAACAGGACCCTTGAGGATATGGCAAGAACCATGCTTCTCTCTAGTAAATTACCTCACAGCTTCTAGGAAGAGGCTGTCAACACTGCATGCTACATAATCAATAGATACATGACTAGACCTCTTGTTGAGAAAACTCCCTATGAGTTACTTAAAGGGAGCAATCAAAACATATCCCATCTTAGGGCATTTGGTTTGCAAGTGCTATGTGCAATATTGGAAAAGACTCCCTAGGTAAGCTTGATCCCAGAAGTTATGAGTGAGTATTCTTGGGATATTATTCACATATCAAATCATATAAAATGTTCAATAAAAGAACTTTGTGTGTAGAAGAAAGTGTGCATGTTGTATTGGATGAAACTAACATTTTTTATGAGAGACAGGAACATGAAGATAAAGCCATTTGACTAGTAAAAGAACTGATTGAATCTACAGACAAAGTGGCATCAAAAGAAGGAACATGTGATGGAACAAGTTCTTCTACTCAGGGCAACCTGACAGGGGGAACAAATTAGGGAGAAATGAAAACAAACTCTCTACAAGAACTTGTCCATGCCCCTGTTCCTCAGCAACAGAACAAAGGAGAATCATCTAGTAGAAACCAGTTGGTGGTGAAATCCCACAAGTATCAAAGTTTTAATCCCATTCAGAACATCATTACTGATCCAACATCTGGAGTCAAAACCAGATCACAACTAAAGAATCTGTATAGATTTGATGCCTTCACATATCTTATTGAACCTAAAATTGTTGTTCAGGCTTTACAAGATGCAGATTGGGTCAATGCTATGCAGGAGGAACTCAACCAATTTGAAAGAAGTCATGTTTTGCATCTAGTTCCAAGACCCAAGGACAGATCAGTTATTGGTACAAAATGGTTCTTAAGGAACAAACTTGATGAAGATGGAATAGTTACAAGAAACAACGAAAGGCTGGTGGTTCAGGGCTACAACAAAGAGGAAGGTATTAACTATGATGAGACCTTTTTTCCAGTAGCAAGACTGGATGCAATCAGACTCCTCATATCCTTTGTAGCACATATGGAATTAACTCTCTATCATATGGATGTCAAAAGTGCTTTCCTGAATGGCTACCTCAAGGAAGAAGTCTTTGTGAAACAACCTCCAGGATTTGAAATCAAGGAATGTCCTGAGCATGTGTATAAGCTAGACAATGCTCTATATGAGCTCAAGAAGGCCCCAAGAGCTTGGTATGAACGACTATCAAAATTCCTACTGGAGCATGGGTACAAAAGAGGTAAAATTGACATCACTTTGTTCTTAAGGAAAAAGGTAAAGACCTCCTTGCTGTGCAAATATATATTGATGACATAATATTTCGGACCACTACTAATAGGTTGAGTAAGGACTTTGCAAAACTAATGGATAGTAAGTTTGAAATGAGTATGATGGGTGAACTAAACTTTTTCTTAGGCTTGTAGATCAAACAAGGCCCAAATGGAACAATAATCTATCAGCAGAAGTATACGAATGAACTATTCAAAACATTAAAATAGAGGACTCCAAAGAAATATATACACCTATTGCAACTGCCACTAAATTAGATGTTGATGAACCTGGTTCATCAGTTGATCAAAAGTTGTATAGGGGAATGATTTGTTCACTCTTGTATCTTACTGATAGTAGATCTGACATTGTTTTCACTGTATGATTTGTGCTTGTTTAAAGGCAAATCCAAATGAGTCACACTCGACTGCTGTTAAGAGGATATTGAGATATTTGAAAGGCACAACTGATCTGTGTCTTTGGCATCCCAAAGGTAGAAATTTTGATCTAGTAGGATATGCTGATGTTGATTATGCGGATTTCCTACTAGACAGGAAGAGAACCTCGGGTATGGCACATTTCCTGGGTTCATGTCTTTTGTCATGGGTTACCAAAAAGAAAAATTTTAGTAGCCCTATATACTGCTGAAGCTGAATATATTGATGCTATTTCTTGTTGTGCTCGATTCCTATGGATCAAACAACAGCTGGTAGATTTTGGAATTGAAGTGCGATGTATTCCAATATTCTGTGATAACACTAATGCTAGAAGTATGACAAAGAACCATGTTAATAATAAAAGTACCAAGCACATAGATGGTAGACACCACTTCTTAAGAGATAACTATGAGAAAGGGTTAATCTCAATAGAATTATTTGCTACTTATAAACGAATAGCTGACATCTTCACTAAAGCACTAAGTAGATAAAACTTTGAAAGGAACAGGTTGGAATTAGGGATGATTAAGATCACCTAAAAAGGTCCAGTACAAAATGCACAATGAAAAAAAATGAATTTTTTTTGTTAGGAATTCTTATCATTATGCAAATATATAGACTAATTCTTACTCAGTTTCATATTTTAACTAGTATATTCCTATGACATGTGTTTATATAACTCAATGATCTCGTACAAAGTTTTTTCTATTCTGACATTTCAGGCATAATCAACAGAAGTTTTACTTGAAGAACCTGGTTAATTAGTATATGCTCATGAGAAAGTTCAGGTATATTTCTTTACTTTGCACCATTAGAATGATAAATTTTCCAATCATGAGAAAAAGTACTAATTGCACCAAACTTCCAGAAATTATATCTGTTGAGCATTGAACCAGTTTCATTATCCTATGAGTCTAAATAAAACATGACTTTTTCCTAAGAACCAGCGTCGCCCATTAATCACCAAAAGACCAAAGTTCTAATGTTATTAGACCTCTAATTGACTACCGGAAAAGCATGGAGTTACTTCACTTAATCATAACCCCTCTTTAAATACACACAACATCTTTCTTTTTATTCATAATAGTCCATGTACTCCTCCCCCCCTTAGTGAAACCCCAAAACCTAGGTTTCGTCGCCAGAAAATGTTAGCCAGGAAAACTGTAGCTTCTGCTTCTTTGAAAAAAGCCTTAAATGGAAAACTGAAAGCTAGACAAAAGAAAGAAAGTCCAGCTAAACAATCTGACTCAAGCTCTGAGTCTGAGGCATTTATCTATGCCAGCGAAGGAGAAGAACATGGGTCTTCTAACACTAACAAAAATCAACAAACCCCAGCTGAGGTAAATACTTCTTTTGCATTTTCTGATGTGGTAGAAAGGGAAGAAAATATGTTTGTGTTGGTGGGATCTGTACAAAATGTAGAAGGGGATGGGTCTAGTAGAAGGGGAAAGAAAAAGAAAGGAAAGGTTCTTGCTATTTGTGGTAACGTAGAAGAGGGTGGCATCAAGTAACGGGAAGTGGTTCTAGAGAGTCTGTTGAATTCCTTGTTCATCTAAGTGAGGAGCAAGATGAACATCGTTCATCTGTGGAGGAAACCTTGTCTGACATCTTGAAAAAGGTTATGATCCAAAGAAGCACAGGGCTTCTTCCCAAAGGACCCCAACTACTTCTAAACCAACTAAGAAAAGCAATGTGTCATCTTCCAAGTTTGTTGTTCCTTCATTACCTAAGGGAAGAGAAACAAGGAGCATGGTCAAGTAAAGTGAGGCAGAATGACAGAAAGCTTTAGAAGAAAGTAAGAAAAAGAAGAAGGAAAAAGGAAAGGCAAAAGTTGTGGAAAGTTCTGAGGCTGGTGAAGAAGAGGAGGAGGAGATGGAACTGATCCAACGAGAAAGAGCTACAATTGTGGAGGTTCCCATTTCCAAACCAAAAGGAACCAAGACTTCTGCAAATAAGTCTTCAAAATCTATATCTGATGAACCTTCCTTAGCCAAAAGAACTAGGTCTCCAATGAAGGGAAAACAGGTAAAATTTTCTGAAGAAGAAGAAGAAGAATGGAATCGAGAAGAAGAAAAGGAGGATTCTGAAAAGGAACAAGGTAGATTTGCCATCTTTGGTAGGAGGAAGATTCTAAAGGGGGGGGGGGGGGTTGCTAAAAGACTATGAGGATCCAAGCATGATTAGATTTGTTGATGCCCTAGATGCACAACTTTGGAAGGACATAATTCTTCAATTTGATGGAAGGCTGGCAAGAAAGGAGCTGATCGAGTTCATGGCTAATGGTACTATGAAATATGGGGTAGCCACCAGTGTTGTTAGGGGAGTAAAGGTGCAGTTTGATACACTTAAATTGGGCACAATTCTGGGCATACCATGTGAAGGTTATGATGACTATACTAGGCAAAGGTGTCCTTGTCTAGATGATATTCATAGTGCTCTCCAAATCACCGGAAACTTCTGTAACACAAAGTCTACTGAAGATGTGCCAGAGGCAAGGTTTGTGCAGAAAATTAAGATGAAGCCTAAGCACAAGGTGCTATTTGAATTTGTGAACAAATGTTAGCTGCCCAAACAGGAAATAAGGCATACTGCTAACCACATATACTTGGTTCTTCTGGAATGACTTGTATAAGGAGAGTATATTAACTGGCCTGCCTTTATTGTCAAGCTGCTGAAAATGGTCATAAATTGCTCCAAGGCTCATTCTCCTCCTTATGGGTTCATACTGACGGCTGTGCTGGATAGGTTGAATGTTCCATTAAAGAAATGGGAGATGGCCTCTAGCAAAGACCATTTTGGTGTCAAAAACATTCAGGCTTGTGACTATCTCCTTAGTGTAGCCCCAGTTGAAACTGGTTCATCTCTGAATACTCCTGTGAACAGCAAGGTTAGGGCATTGGTTCAAGAGTGCGGGACAAAGAATACTGAGATTGCTAGGCTCCAGGCTCGTGTTGCTGAACTATAAAATGAGAGGAATGGCCTGAAAGCTGAGCTATCCAAAGAAAAGGAAAATGGTGAAGGGATGCTTCAAACATCGCTCAATCTTCTACAATCCCACCCTTCTAGTTCCTCCAAGCCTTAGGTCCTCCAGCACTGTCTTTGAACCAGTCCAGTAACCCCCAATGACCTAGATTAGGGATTTTTCTTTTTTTCTTTTTATTTTTTTTTTGCTTATGGTTGGATGTTTGTTTTCTTGCTTTTTGTGGACTGTTTTGTATAAGCATCTCCTTATCAATGACAATTTGCTTTTCTCTTACTTTATGAAGATTATGTTCGTAATGGTTAAGTTTTTTTGTCAAGATTGATTATTGTTTCACTAAACCATGCTTTCACTTGCAGTTGCCCCACTGACCATGAGTAACTATTACAATCTGGAACTCACATTAAATGCAACTTTTTGATGATGCCAAAAGGGGGAATAGATATTGTGCTTTACTTTATATTCTCGAAAAAGTTATATTTATAACCTGATTAAATCTGACCCTTAATGATGAGTTAAAATTCGTAAGTAAAATTGTTGATAATTTAATTGAGTTCCACAGGTTCTCTGACCAGTAAAAGCACAGAGTTAGTCATCATGAAAAAGGGGGAATTTGTTGGCCCAAGTTCAGTTGAGGTTTTGAAGAATGACAACTGACTTAGTGATGGACCAGGTCCATCTTGTGAGACACGATGTTTATCAACATATGCATATAAGATGCACGTGAAGAAGATAAGTATTAGTGATCAAGAAACAATATCTTCTACATATCTTCTGAACTGATCGAAAAGATTGCACATGGGATAAGGAGAAGAAGTCTCATTATAAGAAGAGACCACAATCCGTATCAAGGATAAGGGTAGGAGTTTTAATTGTTCTAGGACTCAAATTCGATAGAGGATCAACAATTGAGTCTCAATAAAATTTTGATTACTAACTTAATAAATAAGTGAGTCTGTTCTCTTTTACAAGGCAATTTTGCAAGCAATTTATTTGAGATTAAAGTGTGCACTCTTGCAGCTACTTGAACGAGATAGAAGAACCAGTTCCATTATGTTTATTCTTATTCTAGTTCAATTGTAGTAGGTTATTTAAACATGTACCTTTCCATCTTTCATAGAAGCAATTGTATTAGGTACTTTGAAATTTCAAGTTAGAGTTAACTTGAAGGTGTCACAACAGTTGAGTCTGTGTACCAAACTGATTTTAGAGTTAATCCTTAGGTATACAAAGAGTTTTTCAAATGCTATTTTGGCTTAGTGATTTTGTGGAAGTTTGGGAAAATCCTACTGAGTAGTAGGTCATGGTTTTTTCACCTTTTGAGCCAGGTGTTTTCAATGAAAAATCTATGTATTCTTTAAATTCTATACTTTTAATTCCGCAAAAAGCTGTACTTATAACACCTAGAAGAATCAGGTTCTTCTAGATCAAAAATTGGGTACCACAGAAATCACCTCCCCCCCCCCCTCGACCGATTGTGTGGTATTGTCGTTTGGAAAATTAGTTAACCTTCTCCCCCTCATCTATTGAATTATTTCACTGCATCTATGAAATTTCATGTAGTACAAAAAAATTCAATATCAACTTTATCTTATATAAAAAGAAATATACAATTACTATGGAGATAATGAGGCTATAAAGGTTTTTTTAAGCACTAATAGGTCTAATTTCAGAGGAATAAATTATACCAAATAGTTTAAAATTTATAGAATTATGGACTAGTTCTATGATTAAATAAAAGTTCACAAACTAAGACCCAAACGTGAAACCCGATAATTGGGTATTCTAAATTTGTGTTGGAATTAGCCTAATGAGGCAATTAACAGATATCGATATTATTTAATAATAGATTGATTGGATAAATTTGTACGAATTGCTCAAGGTGAAGCATTTGGTATCTCGGTACGAGTACTGTGAGTAGTAATCTTACCGCAATTTGTATTTTCATAACTTGCATGATCTACACATGAACTTTTTATATATGAATATGTTACCGATTATTTTGAGTTGCATATGGGACACGTCTTTTACTCGATATGATACCGAAATAGTTATTTGAGATGAATACCGTGGTTTTAAATAGTTTCGTTGTCACTAGATCTGTTTGACCATTACTTGAATTTACTGTTATCGAAAGGAAATTATATGATTTCATATGACCTGGTGCATCTTGTAATAACTTATTACCGTTATCTCCCTCGTCACTAGAAAGGTAGAACTAGCATACCTTTACCGATTTCCCTCGAGTTGGGGTTACCGTTATACATGAATTCTTGCAAAGAAGTACACAGTTATACCGATTATATGATCCGTTCATTAAAACCTCCCAAAATATGAATATTAATATTATACAGTTGTTAGCGAGCTTATTACTGAATTGTATTTGTATTATACTAAAAGAAAATTATAATGAGACTGAAAAGTATTTACTATTTTTGAAAGGGCATTTTTATGTTTTTTCGATTTGATATCCTAGCATGTTTTCTCACTTGTCCCTAAATGAAAAATAGTTGTGGTTAAGTATTATTACTCAATGAGCTAGCGACTCATTCCTCGCTAATTATTTTTTTACAGAGACAGTAGTTGACATAGGCGAGGATTTCATTAATTAGAGAGCACAGTTTGAAAATTCATGGTCAGCCCCGCACTTGTTCGCGTGGACTTAGATTCTTATCAGTTATTATGGTAATTTTTTTGAATTCTTAGAGTCGTTATATAGTCATTATTTTAGTTTCATGAGTATTTTGATATTAGTCGTATGTTTAGTATCGTTCTTTATTATTAAAATACGAGATAAATTAGTATTTCTTGTTGTTAGTGGGTTCATTAGTCATGGTGAAGACTATTTTAGTTAATTAATTAGTTGTTGATTGTTTGAATTGCTATTAGGGTGTTTGGCTGCTGATTTGAGATAGAAAACATTTTTGGAATAGTCCAAAAATAGGGAAAACTCAGTCTGACTTCTGTAAAAATACTGATGAGGCTTACTCGGGAGCACATGCTCCTATGCGTCGATCTCGATCCTTAATTGGGTCGTGACAAAATTGGTATCAGAGCTTATGATTAAGCCTCGAGACATGGAGCAATGTTTAGTATAGTCTTATTCATGGGTATTTAGGCGCCCATACTTATGATCTTGAGGCTACTAAACATCTAGGAATGTTTTCCCTTCTTTCATTCTTTGATCGTGTGTTGAGATAACTTCATATTGACTTTGGAATATTTCTTTCGCAGATGGCTAGGACACGCACTCCCTCATCTACTGAACGTGGTACTACTCGGGGTGGGCGTCAAGTTGGGGTTCATCAAACTGGAAGACAGACTACTCCTCAACATCAAGTTGGGAACATGGGTCAAACCCAAGCTATTATGCAGATCAAGTTCAAGAGCAGGGAGTTCAAAACGCTCTGCCACTAGTGCCAACTGTTGTACCTACTGTTACCTTTCCTGCAGATACAGTAGCAAGGTTATTTAATATGTTAGTGGCATTGGTGCCTACTCAGGGAGGAATTTCAGCTCCTCAGGCTACTTTACAAACACAAGCACCGGCACAGACTCAGACTTTCAGAAATAAGGAAGTATCCTTACAAGAGTTTCTGAAATTGAACCAAAATTCACAGGTTCCAATAATTCAGTAGATCCTCAAGGTTTCTTGGATGGGATACTCAAGGCATTAAGTTCTCTTAGATGTTCTAGTGGATGGGATACTCAAGGCATTAAGTTCTCTTAGATGTTCTAGTGAGAGATTCGTGAAGCTCGCAGCATACAAACTAGAGGATATGACCAATACATGGTATGAAACTGTATTGCTAGGAAGGCTAGCAGGAGCAGAACCAGTGACATGAGACGAGTTCACTAAGTTGTTCAAAAATCATTTTCTTCCAGACAGTCTGATGCAACAATATGCTAGAGACATTGAGAGATTAGTTCAGACTCCAGATATGGATGTGTCAACATATAACACTAAGTTCTGTAAGCTGGCTATATATGCTCCTCACTTAGTGCCTACCGAAGAAGCTCAAGTTCAAAGGTGTGTTGATGGATTGGTTGGTCGTCTATACACTCCAGTATCCCCATAGATGAAGACGTTATCCTATTTTATATAGTCGACCTTGCTAGAAATATTGAAAACAAGGGCCGTGAGGAGCATGCGGCTAGTGATTTATGTAAGAAGGCCAAGACAGGAGGGGCTTTCAGTGGTGGTTTTAGTGAAAATAGAAGAGCAGAAAATCAGGGACAACAACAACAACATGGTTCTCAGACAGGGACACACATTTCTTCACACGCCTCACACATACCATATTACGGACAAGTTAATAGGGGACCATTATCTATTGGATATCGTAATTCTTGGCAGATATATGCCACTACTCCAGCCTGCTAGACTTGTGGTACATCACATTTGGGCCAATGTCATGTTCTAATTGGAGAGTACTTCCGGTGTGGCCAGTTGGGACATCACTTGAGGGATTGCCCTCAGCTTCTGAGAAATTTCAACCAGGGTTCTATTCAGTTAGCTGCACCGACTCAGACTACACGTAATACTTCAGCTGCTACCGGTACAGGAAATAGAGGTCGAGGTATTGGAGACCATGCTATTGTGAATCAAGGACAGGGTACTGCTGGTAGAGGTTAGGCGAGAGTGTTTGCATTTACTAGACAAGATGATTAGGCCTCGAATGTTGTGGTAAAATGTATTCTTCTATCTATTCATTTGATGCACTTGCGTTGATTGATTCGGGATCTACTCGCTCCCATGTGTCCTCGTACTTTGCTTTGAGATTTAGTAGACAACGCGAGCTACTAAATGATCCTCTTCTAGTTGCCACTCCCGTTGCAGAGTCTCTATTAGTTGAATACGTGTATCGTACTTGTCAGATTCGGGTTGGGGGTAGGGATATTGTAGCTGAGATTATTGTACTTGATATGATTGACTTTGACATGCTGATGGGAATGGATTGGTTATCTTCTTGCTATGTTATAGTTGATTGTCATGAAAAGATAGTTAAGTTTGAGATACCAAATGAACCTAGTTTTATTCCAAGAGAGAGTCAGGTTCTAGGGACTTGCAAAACTGTATCTTCTATGAAGTCTCAACGATTACTAAAGAAAGGTTGGTTGGGTCTCTTAGCTATTGTAAATAAAACAAGAAAGGGAACAGTTAGTATAGAAAACGTATTAGTAGTTAGAGAATTTTCTGATGTATTTCTTAAGGATTTACCACGATTCTCTTTGGTACAAGAAATAGACTTCGGTATTGATTTACTACCTGACACACATCTCATATTGATACCCCCATATCGAATGGCACCAGCAAAGTTGAGGGAGCTAAAGCAAAAGTAACAATATTTGTTAGATAAGGTTTTATTAGACCTAGTGTATTACATGGGGTGCACCGGTACTGTTCGTAAGGAAGAAAGACGGATCCTTGAGAATATGCATTTACTACAGGCAGTTGAACAAGATAACAATACGATATAGATATCATTTGTCTCGTATAGATGACATGTTTGATAAGTTATAAGGAGCTGCCCACTTTCAAAGATTAACCTCCATTCTAGTTATCATCAACTTAGAATCAAAGATGAAGATATTTCTAAGACTGCTTTTAGAACTCCATACGGGCCCTATGAGTTCCTTGTGATGCCATTCAGACTGACAAATGCTCCAACTGTATTCATAGATTTAATGAATAGGGTATTAAAGTCGTTTCTGGATAGATTTGTAATAGTATTTATTGATGATATGCTGATTCATCCTCATAGACAAGAAGAATACGAGAATCATCTCAGGAGTGTGTTGCTGACTTTGCGAGAACATCGGCTTTATGCTAAGTTCTTGAAATATAAATTCTGACTAGATTCGGTAACATTTTTGGGGTATGTTGTATCCAAGGATGGAATTATGTTAGATCCTAAGAAGACTGAAGCTGTGCACAAATGGCCCAGACCTACTTCTCCTGTAGATATCCTTATATTTTTAGGCTTAGCAGGCTATTTTTAGAGAGATAGCAGTTGGCGCAAGCGAGGATTTCGTTAATTACAGCGCTCATGTTGAAAATTCTTGGTGAGCATCGCACTTGTTTGCGTGGGCGGAGATTCTTATCAGTTGTTATGATCTTTTCTTTGAATTATTAGAGTTGTTCCATATTTATTCTTTTAGTGTCATGAGTATTATTTTGATATTAGTCTTATGTACAGTATCGTTCTTTATTATCAAAGTCGGAGATAAATTAGTATTTCTGGTTGTTAGTGGGTTGATTAGTCATGGTGAAGACTATTTTGATTAATTAATAAGTTGTCGATTGTTTGAATTGCTATTAGGATGTTTGGTTGCTGATTTGAGACAGTAAATATTTTTGGGATAGTCTAAATAGCAGGGAAAATTCTGTCCGATTTTCTGTAAATACCGATGAAGCCTATTAGAGAGAACTTGCTCCTAAGCACCGGTGTCGATCCTTAATTGGGTCGTTACAGAGTGCTAAATAATCTCAACATTTATATTTCACATTTTTCCATATTATTTTTCACTCTCAAATTGTGAAAATTTATAATATTGACTCGAAATTGACTACTACTTTGACCAACTCAATCTAAGAGATGGAATAAGATAAGATACTTCAAAATACGTAATCAGATTCGGTGGCGAAAAAGCTTGACCCAAATGAGATTTTGAGAATAAATTAAATTGCAAAAAAAAAATATTCAACCTTAAATCTGAAATATATTCTTGAGAAACATTTCAAAGTATATTAATTTTTTCAGATCTTCTCCGAAATTTAGAGAAAAGAAACTTGAGAAAAAAATAAAAATTTATGAATTGAAGTAAAAAGAGAAAGAGAACAACAAATCACAAGCTTTGGCGACATTGATTATGTTGAACATCAAGAAAAAAATTGTGATTTCTAGATGAATTTAAAGACTATGCGATGATGAGTATAACATTTAGGGGTCGTTTGGTAGGGTGTCTATTTCAGACAACCAGTTCGGGTTCATGTCAGGGTGATCTATCGTAGAAGCTATTCACTTTATTAGGAGGATGGTGGGACAATACAGGAATAAGAAGAAACATTTCCACATGGTTTTTATTGATCTAGAGAAAGCGTAAGACAGGGTTCCTAGGGAGGTCTTATAGAGTTGCTTAGAGGCTAGCGGGTCCTGTTTGCCTACATTATGGTGATTAAAGATATGTATGATGGAGCTAAGACTCGGATTAGGACAGTATGAGGTGACTTCGAGCATTTTTCGATTGTTACAATATTGCACGAAGGGTCTGCGTTCGGCCCTTTTCTATTTGCTCTGGTGATGGATGCAATAACGCATCATATTCAAAGGGAGGTTCCATGGTGCATGCTATTTGTTGATGACATAGTCCCTGATTGACGAGTAACAACGCGCCGTCAACGAGAGGCTAGAGGTTTAGAAACATGTTGAGTCTAAAGGTTTTAGGTTGAGCATGTCGAAGATGGAATATTTTGAGTGCAAATTTGGGGCCGAGCCAACGGAAGTGGGAATGAAAGTGAAGCTTGACTCTCAAGTCATCCCTAAGAGGGGTAGCTTCAAATACCTTGGGTCAGTTATTTAGGGGACCGGGGAGATCGATGATGATATCATAAACCGTATAGGGGTGAGGTGGATGAAGTGGAGGCTAGCGACGGGAGTCCTGTGTGACAAGAAAGTGCCACCGTTACTAAAAAGTAAGTTTCATAGAGCAGTGGTTAGACCTTCCATATTGTATGGGACCGAGTGTTGGCCGGATAAGAACTCACACATCCAGAAGATGAAAGTAGCAGAGATGAGGATGTTGACATGGATGTGCGGGCATACAAGGATGGATAAGATTAGTAAAGAAGATATTCGAGAGAAGGTGGGCGTGGGCCCATGGAGGACAAGATGCGGGAAGCAAGACTTATATGGTTCGGGCACATTCAAAGGAGGAGCTCTGATGCACCGGTGAGGAGGTGTGAACGACTGGTTGTGGTAGGCACGAGAAGAGGTAGAGGGAGACAAAGAAGTATTGGGGAGAGCTTATCAAGCATGACATGGTGCGACTTTGGATTACTGAGGACACGGCCCTTGATAGGGAAATATGGAGGTCAAGCATTAAGGTTGTAGGTTAGGGGAAATTGTGGATATTTTTACATCGCATTAGAGGGAGACTAGCTAGCTAGGAGTTAGTCTTAGGATGATATCAGCTAATAATGCATGGCTTTATCTGTTGGATATTAGTATATCTTACATCCTTTTCTTTTTCTCTTTCTTCTTCTTTTTCGTATTTCCTATATTTGTTATATGGCAATTATTTTGTTATTTTATGTTATGATATGCTATGTATTGTATGTTATATTATGTTATTTATTATGAGTCTATTGATAGTAATAATATATCGTCTCTTGTTCATTCTTGAGCCAAGGGTCTCCTAAAAACAGCCTCTTTGCCCCTTGGGGTAGGCTAAGGTATGCGTACATATTACCCTCCCCAGACCCCACTTGTAGGATTATACTGGGTTGTTGTTGTTGTTTGGTATGGTGTATAAGAATAGTGCGGAGTAAGATGTATTAGTAATTCATGGACTAGTAATGCATGAGTTAGTAATGCAAGTATTATTTATGCAGATATTATTTCTTTCTATTGTTTGGTGTCGTATATTAAAATTATAATGCATTGTATATTTTTTTAAAATAGTTGTTGACAAAAAATATTCTCCATTTCCTCAAGCTTTAGGGGACTTTAAGGACAATTATGTCTTTAACCATATTAATACACGCATTAATAATATTGGTATTACTAATGCTATGATTTTCTATGCATCACTTATGCATAAGATAATATCAAGTATGATATATACATGTTAAAGAGCTTTATCAGACAAAGTATTAAATATATAAAGCTAATACTTGTATTATTTTTTCTAATACCTCCTACCAAATAATTGTTTGAGCCTTAAGATTATTATTATAATGGTGCCTAACAATGACGATTTCTCAGTGAGGCTGATGATAGAGGTAGTTGGTGGTGATGATTGTGTAATAATTGATAAAGCGGTGGTGAAATACTACGTTCACGAGAATCATTAAGTAAGCATGTTAACGATTTTGAAGACTTTTCGCAACATGACTGATTTATAAGTATAAAGTGAAAGTTAAATAATGGAGAGTTACAACTTCATCAAGTGGAAGTAAATGAACCTAACTGTTCCTTAATTCTCTTTTATGGAACACTTGCTTCATATACAGAAAATATTTCTTCATGCATCTCAGAGTAAAGCTAGAGTAACTGATTAACTTAATTGAATATTTAATTAATCACTGCAATTCAAGTCCGTAGTTCTTATGCATGAGTCATTCTGGTTAATTTGGGTTGAACTTGTTTTCGCCTTTTTCATTATTTTGTTCTTTGGTCAAAACAACGGTATACTTAAGTTTCTGGGTACCGTGCCAACAAAATTGTGGTAGAGTGATAATTACTTTTTCATTCTTAATCAATTATTTTAAATTGGAGCCCTAGGTATGGAGTCGCCTTTGTTAGGAAGCGTACTCCCAATGTGAGATTTCTTGGCGCGAATTCGAATTTAATCGAGTCCTAATACGATTACCGGACACCGAATGAAAAATAAAAAAAATCACCGGGTGAGAGCGATTAAAAAATATAACAATAAATCTCGGGCGTATGTTATTCTTGCAACTTCCTGAATGGTCTGAAGATTTGCAGGAATGGAATAGCGTAATGCATATTAAATGTGCTTATAGTGCAGAATGGTTTCATGTTCTTTCATCGATTGGTTATTCCTCTCCGTTCGTATCTCTTTTCCCAATTTCGATCTCGATTAGTTCACAAGATTGAATGGCCAATTCTCATCCGAACCCTCGATTCGATTGTTTTCCAAGAATGTTGAGCCCGGGTATATAAGCCATGTATCTGGGAGGAACAACCATACATGTCCTCCGATTATATCTTCTAAATCGTCCACACTAACAATCCATCTTTCCCCTCCAAAAGGGGATTTTAGTAAATAACCAAATATGATACTCGGGCTAAGGGTCAAGTTGGTAATTTTTCTTACATCTCCCCCTCCCGGAGCCCAGGTATCATATACGCCCCCAAAATAAAGGCCTTGAATACTAGAAGAAAAGCACCTAGACCTTACAAGATTAAGTGAATACCTAAAATTGTGGTTATTTTATTTCGATCTTTCATGACATAACCAAAGAAATGAAAAAATTCTTCAAGTGTCTTAGGTCCCCGAAGTGTATGATAAATGCCGCCAAAGTCCAATACTGTAGAAGAAATTAAATGAAGTAATCCAGATACAAAGTATAGAAAGGTGTCTATAACTTCTCCCCCAGGGCCTACCCCCGAACCTAGAGTAGCTAGGTGGGGAAGTAAAATTAATCCTTGTTCATACATAATATAAGAAAATACTTTCCAAAAAAAAAAAATTTATTTTTCTGGCTACGGATTTATGGAACCTCACTTACTAGTTTGAAGTTGAAAAATAGATTTCACGCAAATTGCATACTGAGCTTTTGTTATAGGTGTCCCAAGGCTAATAATCTACGAACAAAGGGGGGAAAGGGCGGACCAACCAAAGATCCCTCCCTGCTCCAATTCTCGACAGTCCCAGCGACTTGCTGAAATTAACGTTAAAATACAAAATGTAGAAAATCAATATGTGCTCCAGCTACACCTTCATAACTCCAAATACCCAAATTTGTTACAGTCCCCCCTATGATACTCCAACCACCCCATGAATTTGTTATTCCTACACGAGTCATGAAGGGTAAAACGAACATACCCTGTCTTCACGTTGGATCAAGAACATGATCAGAAGGATCAAAAACCGCTAATTCATATAGAGCCATCGAACCGGCCCAACAAGCAGCCAGAGCCGCCTCATAGATTATATTTTTCTCTTTCTTCAATATAAACAAGGGGAGGTCAATTTTCTTGTAGAGCCGTATGCACAAAAGATGCTTGTATGGTTGTTCAATTCTATCTTTTTTCTATTCTTTATCTTTCTTTTCTCTTTGCTTTATCATGTGAGATAGGGGAAGCTTTTATTTTGTTATATCATCACGGTAATGATCCAACTACAAACTGCAGGATAGAAAAGAATATACCAATCCTAAGTACCCGTAGGATTAATTGTGGATCCAAGATATCAATAGAAAGATTTAAATCTTAGATTTTGATTTAGTTTTCTAGATTTTGTATTTCAAATATTGTGTATCTAGGTAAGTATATACTTAGTCAAAATATATGCATTAGAATCTTTTATAGAATCTTTGTTCAGAATATTCTTGTAAATTATGGCCAATACCGGGTATATAAGCAGTGATTTCAAATCCAGAGGTTAATCGTACTCTGAAAACTTTAGGTAAGGCAGAGTTTAGTTTTTTTTTGGGTGATAGTAGAAAAGTTGACAGATAAGCCACCCTTACTGCCACTCTATAAAACCGTACATGAGATTTTCATCTCATATGACTCCTCGTTCAATTCTTTCGAATTCTTCAAATAGACTTATTTGAGGGTCTCATTGGTGTGCATCCCGTAGGAATTGAACCTACGAATTCGCCAATTATAAGTTGGGTGCTTTAACAATTCAACCATGGATGTTTAGCGGGGATCCTCGTACATGGTGAATGACCAAATTCCAATTGAAATGAAATCTTTAAGATAAATCAATGGAATTTAGCAGTAATCAATGTCAAATATAATCGATCTCATACCAAATCCCATCAATCGAATCACTTTTTCGAGAAATACGAGACATCTAAGTCATACAAGTAAAGAGATCTATTCATTGATTAGGAAAAGAAAAAATGTGAACGGGCATTGGATTGACGATAAAATAGAATCCTGGGTCGCGAACAGTTGTTCGATTGATAACTCTTAATAATTAAAGGAATACCTTGGAACTCATAAGGGATTTACTTGTATATATATTGTTCCACTCGATCTTTTAGGTCCCGAATTCACCTCGATGGTTAGGCCACCGGGCCCTTAAAGTCTATACGCGATAGATAGACTCTTAGAACCATGACATATTTGCTTACTTGAACATAATTTCTTTCCACGAAAAGAAAGAAAATGTTTCATTATACAAAAAAAAGCTATTTTTACGAGGTACAAAGGTTCATAATTAGTCCTCTTACTACAGGACGCTTACCTAGCTTAGATCCGGCTCTACCAAAAAAGTTTCTGGTTCACCCCAACATTCCCCACTTGTCCTACTGTTGCTGAGCAGTTTTTGGATATCAAACGGACCTCCCCAGAAGGTAATTTTAATGTAGCCGATTTCTCCTCTTTTGCAATCAGTTTCGCTACAGCACCCGCTGCTCTAGCTAATTGTCCACCCTTTTCAAGTATGATTTCTATGCTATGTATGGCCGTACCAATTATTGTATGTCTGCAGCCTTAACGGTTAAAAAGTGATCAAAATTTATATTTCAATGGACAATCCAAAATGTTGGGGCTGTGGAGAAGCATGAAAATTTCTTTGCTGAGGATATTTCTTTGCCAAGACAGGTTAAAGCCTGTGATCAACAAATTAAGTTTGACAAATTTCAGAGATTTAAAAAAAAAAAAAGAGGACAGTTAACTTTTTCTCATTAACATCAGTTTTGCATATATCCTTTTTTTTGTTTAATTGTTACAATTTCGGACTGGTTAATTATGTTGATGGTAGTGTATTTTAATATTAAATTTATAATATTAAAGTGTATTATTACTTGTGAGATAGTGGTTATAAATTGGCAAAAAAATGGTGACTACTTTTGGTGTAACTCATAAAACCATTAATGTCATGATCTACTATATATTACCTACTAAAGCTTGTATTTTGTAACCATCAAGTAATATTCTACTATTTTTCTATCCTACTACTTTGTTATTTATTCTAGAGAAAATGCATAAAGATCACATTCAATTGTCCTGAAAAGTTATTTACACACTAAACTTTACGGGTATCCTAACACCCAACTATTGTTTGAATAACTGTATTTATTTACTCCCTCTTAAGGCCTAGTCAGCAGCGCGTGTTCGACAATATAATTGAGTGCGTCTTTGCTCTATATTAATCGTTAGAAACACCCAAAAAAAAAGAAAAATTTAAATTTTAACTTCAATATAACCCCCAATAATCAATAAAATCCATTTTTCCAATATTTATCAAACCCAATTGAAGAACCTAATTTCTTCTTCAACCTTTCATTGCGCTATCTCACAAAAAGAAAAAATGAGAACTCAACTCCATTTCCAACGCTCTAATCTTCCATTAATTATCCAACTCAAGCACAATTCACCCCTTAATAAACCTAAAAATTTGTCATATGGGAAAGAAAAAAATTCACCAACTAGCTGCAGAAAAAAGAAACTTAGTTAAATCAATAGCTATAAATTTTGCACAAATCCAAGAAAATTTCAAAAACTGAAATTTCTTAGTCTGAAGCTAGTTTAAATGAGAAAAGCTCCAAACGTTTATTGGGAGCTGTATCTGTTGGGGTAATATTATTTTTAATGGGTTTTGATGATCAAAATAAGGCATGAATTTTGGGATAATATGTGGAGATATGTCATTTATGCATTGACAGTTAGTACTGGAGTTCTTTGGGCTGTTTATGAAGCGCATGTTTCACACTCAAATTAATATAGTTGGGCCAGGCTTTAGGATGGAGTAAATAAATACAGTTCTGCAAACAATAGTAGGGTGTTAGGATACCCGTAAAGTTTAGGTGTGTAAATAACTTTCTAGAACAAGTTAAATGGGTTTTTATGTATTTTCTCTTTGTTCTATGGAAGAAGTTTTACACCTATAAATAGTGGTGTTTCTTCTTTGTGTTGTAGATGGAAAAAACATGGTAGTGTGTATGAAAAAAGTGAACTTGGTGTAGTGAAAAACATAGTTATGTGGAGGAGAAATCTAAGTCTCCAACTTATTCTCTAAAAAAAAGAATATTTGTATATGGTCAAAATCAGGTGTGCCCGATTTCATAGACTCGAAGAGTCGCTTCAAGCCTAAGTTCAAAATGGACCAGGCTCGAGCCCGATTGCGGATTACAAGACATGAAGATCGAGGTGATCGATGGACACCGAGGCCGAGTATGACCAACCTCAAGATAATATCGTTATGGTTCTATAACAAAAAGAACTAGATTCTCGCAGCAGCTCTAAGATCACAAAGTAAATTTCGGAACGGATTTATACTAGGTGTTTAGAAAATTGTCCAATAAGATTCCCTACTAAAAATTAAAATGTACCTTTTTTTGTTTCTCCCCCCCCCCCCCCCCCCCCCGCCCCCAACCCCAATTATATAAAGGGGAGCTCATTCATTTTTAAGGACGAATCATTGACAAGAGAATATACATACATTACTTTCGTGCTTAATATTCATCTGAATTGCCTTATAATTTATTATTCTCGCTAACCTACCTTGAGGTTGTCATAGCTCAAGGTCGAGACTTACTTGCATGCTGGATTGACTTACTTTACTCTTTATTATATACTTTTGATTCCTTGTTTATCAATTAGTATTGGATTATATCGCATATCTTTAAAACCACAAAACAAGTTTAACTGTTACTCGGATTTTAAGGTAAACAGTATGGCATCCACCATGGAGCTAAGGATAATAATGAATCTTTCAGTACTAATTTTGATAACACACGTCATTTTCACACTTGTTCTTATTATGAATTTTTGTTCTCACCTTAACAAATGTCAAACTCAGAAAACGCGCCCGTACATGTCGATGATAGCCTAGAATTTCATGGAAAAAACTATAATGTAGTTGCTTCAGGAGCCGATGTACCACTGGTTAACCCTAGGGAAGCGCCGATTGCCGATCCAGTCGATGTTTGTTCGCACATTGCTTTAAACGCAGACTTAGGCGCAGATCCCGGAGGAAGTGTACGCTGGGAAGGCCGATCTAGTGGCTAAGCAACATAAGGTGTAAGAGATGGGAGTATTAGTCTCCAGGTAATATTTGAGATGCTATTGTCTCAAAAGGCCGATATTTCTCAGCTTTAGATCAACATACAACTCCGAGTGTTGTCGAGCCGAAAATCACTCATCGTACCGAGTCAGTGCTGGAAAGGAAAACTGGTATCGGATCAGGGACTGATCCAACAATTATGAAAATGCTCGAGGAACTCACCAAAAGAATCAAGTTGGAAGACAATAAAATCGAAGATAATGACAAAAAAATGGAAACATACAACTCCCGAGTTTATCAGATATCGGGGGCACCCCCAATCTTAAAGGGTTTGGATTTAATATTGTTTGTGCAGAAGCCTTTTTCTCATAGTGCGGCTTCAAAGCACATTCCAAAGAAGTTCGGTATGCCACATATACCAAAATACAACTGGACCATTGATCGTAATGAACATATCACTACGTACACATGCGGGATAAAGGGAAATGACTTAGAAGACGATGAGACCGAGTCTGTTTTGTTGAAAACTTTTAAGGAAACTCTATCAAAGGGATAAACGATTTGGTATCACAAATTTCCACCAAATTTCATCGATTCATTTTTCCATGTTAGCTAATTCTTTTATGAAGGCGCACGCCGCAGCCATAAAGGTCGCAACAAGAAAATCGGACGTTTTCAAGATAAGACGAAGGGATAACGAAATGCTTAGGGAGTTCGTGTCACGATTTCAAATTGAGTGAATGGAGTTATAGCCAGTCATAGATGATTGGGCCTTCCAAGCTTTCACCAAAGGGTTGAGCGAGCGAACTTCAATGGCGTCATGATTGTTGAAGCAAAATCTGATCGAGTATCCATCTATAACTTGGGCAAATGTGCACAATCGATATTAATCAAAGATCAGGGTAGAGGACGATTATCCAGGACCCCCTTCAGGATCCTTTCATCCAAATAGATTGGTAGTTAAATCCCTAAGGGATACCGACGGGAAACCAAGTTCAAATAGAGAACGGTATCATCCATTTATCGCATATCAAAGAAACAATAATTCAGGGCACAATCCTCCGTGGGATGATCGAAGAAATGATCAAGGGAAAAGTTCTCAGGGACTTATAAGTGAGAGTGGTTTTGATAAACATGCTGATACCATAGAAGCACCTCAGTTATCGGAGTATAATTTTAGTGTCGATGCATCAGGGATTGTATCGGCTATCGGAGGAATCAAAGACACCAGGTGGCCCAAACGTATGCAGACCAATCCTTCTCAAAGGAAGCCAAACTTGAGGTATAAATATCATGGCACACATGGCCATAGGACCGAAGCCTGCAGACGGCTAAGGGATGAGGTTGCTCGATTATTCAACAAGGGCCACCTTCGAGAGTTCCCTCAATAATCAAGCTAAGAATCACTTCAGAGAAAGAGACGCCAATAGAAAGAATGAGCAGGAAGAACTGCAACATTTCATTCATATGATCGTTGGTGAGGCAGATGCTCCAAAAGGGCCTATATTCAAACGTACCCATTTGTAGATTACTAGAGGAAGGCGAACTCAGGGTTTTGTCCATGCAGGCATCTTATCATTCAATGACAAAGAAGTGTAAGGCATTTCTCAGCCATACAATGACGCTCTGGTAGTTTATATTTTGATAAGGCACTGCTCAGAAGGCCTTGGATATACAACATGTGGGCAGTATCGTCCACCCTTCATCAAATGATGAAATTCCAGACAATAGATGGTGTGAAAATAGTTTATGGGGAACAACACGCTACAAAGTAAATACTTGCAGTTGATGAGGTGACGCCAATATCAGCACCTTCAACCTCAGAAAAACGAGCACCGAAGATAAGAAGAAGGCCAAATAGCAATCACCATCCCCAGCCTCGACCAAATCGGGGAAACATGTAATCAAAGAAGAAGAAGAGGATTTCCTTACTCCTCTAACTTTGAATGTTCCCGAAAAATCAGATGTAACTAAGTCAACAGTCAAGGAGCTAGAACATGTGATACTGACCGAGTATCTACCCGAACAAAAAGTATACCTGGGAACAGGGTTGACCCCCAAACTTTGGAAAAAACTTATTAATTTCTTATTGCTAACATAGATTGATTTGCGTGGTCCCAATTAGACAGGACAAGGATCCCACCGGAGATAACAACTCCATCGCATGGCCTGCAAAGTCAAAATATTAATCACTAAGTTAAATGAAAACGTAACAAACTCCTAAAATATTACATTACCTTTTCAAATGAGCTTAGTCTGTTCTCGATGAGCCCTCATTAGTTCGGCTCGGAGGTCCCTGATCTTCTCCTCTTTTTGAACGTAGAGGAGTTTGAGGTCGTACCTCTCTTCCACAAGCTTCTTGAGTTCGACCTCGCATCGGCCAAGCTCAGCTCCAGATTTGAAAAACTCTAATCGATGGAGCGTCATGTACTACACATAAAGGTAAAAGTCAGACTTGGAAAAACGAGAATAAAAGAGAAGCATAATTATGGATGCAAAAGCTTACTTGCTTAAGAAGCCGCTGGGCCTCGTAAAAAGTGAACGAACCATCTGGGTTAGGACCATCTTCGATCCCCACAAAGCATCACTAGAAAATGTCATTCCCTTCATAGGTCGTCTCCACGTTGGGTGTCTTCATAGACAGGGAATCTCGGGCCAGGTGGCAATTCATATATGTTAATTATCCCAAGTGAGTCACATTGGACATTCTCTTATCTCTGAGAGAACTGAGAATTAGGCCCTTCTGTCTTACCTTCCAGACGTTCTTCACGGCGAGGTGTGCTTTTATCACTTGATGGCTCGAGGACTCTACACAATCTCCCCTCTGAGATTTCTTCGGTTTGAGATTGAACCACATCAGCCACAGCCGGTTTAGAGGCCTTTGAATCTTCAGTGCTTTCCCTCTTCCGCTACCAGCAAGCAGTCGGCGTCTTCTCCTTGTTCCTCGTCATCCCCAAGTTTTTGGACCACGTTAGCAGACAAGGTTGGAGGGTCGACCCTAGGCTTTCGAGCCTTATTTTTCCTGGTATTCAAGGGTACTTAGTGGTGAAGCCTTTTTCATTTTCTTCTCTTTGGTTGGATTCAAAATATCATCTTTACCGGGCAGAGGTGGACTCATAACAACATTGTCTCCGAGGCCTGCAGATCGGGAAAGTAAATATTCTACAGAGAAACTTCAACATGTGAACAAATAAACTCACCATGGTTTTTAGTTTCCCACCGACCCCTGACTAATTCGCGCCAATAACGTTTATCATGTGAAGAAGTGAAGGGCAGTTGTCGAACCCAACCTGCAAGATCTAGAAACGCACCAAGAAACCAAGGGGAAGCTGCACCATCAAAAAGAAATTACATCGAAAAAGAGTAAATAAAGCAAGATACTTAGCATCATCAATGGAGTTGTACTAAAATTTCATGGTCCATTCCTCGGGGAATGGCATTCTTTCAGTAGGAATTATGTTAGAGGTCTTGATTTAGACGAACCCGCCCATCCACCCTCGGTCATTATCCTCATCAATGCTTCAGAACAAAGCCTTCGTGGACCGATACTGGAGATTTATCAACCCAAACTTGATGGAGGCTTGGGTTGTATAATCTGATCTGATTGTCGAGGGTAAAATACATCCCCTTAACCTTGCTCAAATATACCAGAGCAAAATGACAATGCGCCAGAAAGAAGGGTAGATCTGGCAAAGGATCACTCGATATTGATGATAGAAATCGAGTATGATCGGGTCTACGGGACCCAATGTGAAAGGATAAGTATACACACTTAAGTACCATTTCACATTGGTAGTGATGTCCTTTTCAGGGGAAGGAATCACCACGTCCTTATCCTTCCAATTGCAGACCTTTTTCACTTGCTCGAGATCTTCTTCAATATCGAGCAGATGTATCGGGAGTTGGGCTCGCATCGGCGTGGAACATATGCAGGCCTATCGACTTTGAAATCGGAATATAGCTCGTATGTCCCAGTAATGCACTCCTCGATACGAGGTTCCACTGGTGTTCTACCACCGGACAGCCGCGAGATGAGGAAGCCTTTTCTTTCTGAGAGATAATTTTGATGTTTTAGCCATCATTGTTGTGGATTCAAGAAAGGAAAAGAAGTTGGGGTTGTGACAAGCACGAATTGAAGAGAAGGATGGATTCAAAGAAAATGGAGAAGCTTGCAAAGATTTGGAAAAAGATTTGTAAAGATTGTAAAGACTGATAAAGTGCCCTATTTATAGTGGCCGCTTCAACGATTTGAGGAAGCTAATGGACGATCATCAGCCGCCTTTAATTAATGGCCTTGGGAACTATGCGGATGCAACCCTTCAATCACTTCTGTCGCTGACGTCATGGGATTGACATCATGATCAAGGCATCGGAGGATCCAGGATCAAATTTTTTTTTATCATCTTACTCTAATAAACACGGGGACTATCTATATACGGTCAAAATTAGGTGTGTATGATTTCGTAGGCTCGAAGAGGCAGTTCGAGCCTAAGTTCAAAATGGACGACCGAGCTAGAGCCCGATTGCAGATTACAATACTTGACGATCGAGGTGCTCGATGGACACCAACGCCGAGTATGACCAACCTCGAGATAATATTGTTATGGTTTTATAACAGAAAGAGCGCGATAAGCGCAGCAACTGTAAGATCACAGCGTAAATTCTGGAACAGATTTGTACTAGGCGTTTAGGCAACTGTCCAATATGATTCCCTACAAAAAATGGAAATGTACCTTATTTAGGATCCCTCCTCTATTATATTAAGAGGAGTCCATTCGTTTATAAGGACGAATCATTGACAAAAGAATATACATACATCGCTTTCTTTCTTGTTGTTCATGTGAATTGTCGTATAATTAATTATTCGTGCTAAACCACCTTGAGGCTACCATAGCTCGAGGTTGAGACTTGTTCGCAAACAGGTTTGACTTACTTTACTCATTATTTTATACATTTGATTCTTTATTTATCAATTAATATTGGATTAAATCATATTTCTTTAAAACTATAATACAAGTTTATTTGTTACTCGAATTTTAGGGTAAACAATATTATTTTTGTTGAATGAAGGCGTTCATTTTGGTGGAGCATTGGTCCCAACAACTTGTCCAGTGTTTGTTCCATTCATACGACGTTGTCGGGCTGTTATATCCTGGAGAAGACAAGTTAAGAGAATTATTATTGAAGTAGTGAAGACTTTGCTGGAATGAGTTTCAATCTCCTTTAAGAGAGCGAGATATTCGTGCCTTAGCCTAAAAAAATTTTATCTTATTTTTCAATTTCTTGTAATTTCACCAAAAATTGTAAGGAGCTTCAAATATTTTTATGCAGTTAAAAAAATAGCGAATATTAAGATAGAAGGCAAAATATTTTTTTTTACTTGCTCAACTCAAGCGGAGGAAAGGTATAAACTTTTCACCTCATATTTTAAATATGTGATATTTGTTTTTCATGAAAAAAAAAATTTATTATACTAAAAAAAGTGGAGGTAAAAAAATCTTCCATAAATAATTTGAGTATTCATACATGAGCGAAAGTTGATTAAATCAAGAAGTGTGATAAGTCCATATATGATACATCTTGAAATAATTCACATGTTGTCGTTTGGCTATATATTGATGATTTGTTAATATTTTTCCTAATATAAATGCTATTGGAGAAACTAAAAGGCATGCTAGTAGTCATTTTTACATAAAAGATTTGGGTGCGATAAATTTTAATTTTGGAATAAAAATTTAATAAAATATGTGATGAAGTTTCCTTGACCAGTCACATTATGGTGAAAAAAATTTGAAAAATATAATTTTATTAATTTCAAGGATGTGCTAACCTCTTTTGATTCAAGTGTTTACTTATTTTCTATACAAAGTGACAATGATGTGATAAATCAAAAGGAATATGCTAGCTTAATTGGAAGCTTGAGAATGTGACTGATTACACTTGATTTGAAATTGTGTACGCAGTATAAGTACTTCATAGGTTTACAACCAAGTCGGGTAATGAACATTGGCATGCCATAACAAGAGTTATGAGATTGGAACACTTTATCTTGAGAGGTAATGATATTTTTTGGAAATTAAAAAAATAAGTTAACTCTATCATGGAGGCTGAACTAATTGCTTTAACTTCAGCTAGCGAGGAAGCGAAATGGTCGAGAGATTTATTGTTTTAAATTCCTTATTTTGGAAAACCAATTCTTTCTATTTTGATTCATTGTGATATCACCATTGTTATTGGTAGAGTACAAAATTGTTATTAAAACGGTAAATCCAGACTAATAAGGAGAAAATACAATATTGTGTGATATTTAAAAAGTGTAAAATTGATGTTGATTATGTGATAATTTTGCAAATTCACTAACTAAGGCATTAGCAACATATAAGGCATGGATTACATCGAGGGGGATGGGATTGAAGCCTATAAACTCATAAGTCATATATGAGAAAACCAACCTGGGGACTAGAAATCCTATAACCAGGTTCAATGGAAAAACGAATTATATGGGGCTTGATTTGAAATGGACTATTTTTATTATTGTTCCATTCCTATGATGTAAGTGCATTTATCATGTAATGATCTGCGAGGTTGAGTTTTATTAACTCTTAGTTAAAATCTTTAGCTCGTAAGAGCGGGGTGTTAGAGTTACAGGAGCACCCTTGACAGATTTAACCTATGTGAGTGTGGAAGTAGAAGGCTTCCTACGAAAATTGGATTTCTTCTAAAAAACACTCAAAAAATTTGGGATATCACAAGGACATAATGTGCTTCTAACAAAGCTCATGTCAACACCTTTATTATTATATGTAAGCAATGACACGTTATTTAGCAAAAGCAGTCATTATTCAAGTCCGAGACCACTACTGACTCAGGAATAGATATTGCTATTTTACTAAGTGGAGGTTCAATGCAGAGCACGCCTTCATTATGCATGATAGTCTCCTTCAACTAATAAACTTTCTTATTTTAATATTAAAATGAGTAGGGGAATGTTGGTGTTAGTGCATGTTAATATTAAAATGTATTATTTTTTGTGAGATAGCAGTTATAAATCGGCAAGAAAGTGGTCAGCTCATTGGTGTAACTCATAAAACCATTAATGTCATGATCTATCACTTATCACCCACTAAAGCTTATATTTTGTAACCACCAACCCATATTCTACTATTGTACCATCACACTATTTTGTTATTTATTCTATAGAAGAAATTTTACACCTATCAATAGGGGTATTTCTTCCTTGTATTGTAGGTGAAAAAATATGATATGTGTATAGAAAAACTGAACTTGGTGTAGTGAAATTGAGAGTTAGGAGAAGGAGAAAATCTAAGTCTCCAACATATTCTCTACAAAAGAGAATATTATTTTTGTTGAAGGAAGGTGTTTATTTTGGTGGAGCTTTGGACTCAACAACTTATCCAAAGTATATTCGGGTCATACGACGTTGTGGGGCTATTGGCTCCTAGAGGAGACAAATCAAGAGGATTATTGTTGGACCAAATTTTTTACTATTTTATCCTTAAAATATTTCCTTTTTGAACAAAACTCCTGCATCGATACCCCCCCCCCCCCCTCCTCAAGTCTACAATTCTTATTAATTATTTAAGATAAAGAAAATTCTCTATTTTTTTTTGCATGTTTATATTTATATTGTGTATTAATCTTTGAACTTTGTGTAAGGACATATCAAATTTTTGGTATATTGCTTTCTAAGTTTTGTGGTGATGAAGACAATGCTTGTTTCTCTTCAAATATTTTGTCCTATTTAGGTTTATTTTTTTATTGAGAAACTTTTAGCAATTTATTAATTATTATGACTTATTATTATATGCTTATCATAAAATAAATTATATTTTTCAAAAACATTATATTATCTAAGCACAATTATATTTAAAATAAAATGATAAGTAGAATATTTTATATTTGAATCAATCTCGAATATAAAATTTTTAGAAGAAATTACGCTCTTATAAGCGTAATCAGTCAAAAGGTTATTAAAGTTATTTTAACAGAAAAAAAGTTTATGAGCATATTTTAATCAAATACTGCAGCAAGTTATTATCAATTTCAGCACTTATAATTAAATGTATAATTATTTATTTATTAAATCAATTTTAACACTTAAAAATATTTTTTAGCTATTGCTTTTCGGCTGCTTCAAATCAGCCTCTAAACGACTTCGAGAACATTCAATCCAAACTAGCCAATTTGCGGCTGACGAAATAATTTGTGAGTCATGACTCAAATTTCATTTGCCACGTTATGAAGAAGACAAAGTCTCGAATACTAAGCAATGGGTGCCAATGTCGGCAAAAAATCAAGCTACAGCCATGAGCCATTAGTGTTAATACAGCTGTTTTATTTGTTAAATCCAATAATCAATCGACACATAAAGCTAAGTCACTGTCATTAGCGGTCAAACAGTTGTTTATTAGCAAAATCCGACGATAAAAAGAACACTTTGCGTGGCTGATAATTAAAGGACATTTTCCTGGTAATCGCCATATATAATCAAAAGTCTAACCATCAATCTATTAGGATTTAATTTGATTCGGTTCAATAATTGATATTCGCATTTTTAAAACCTATAATAGTAATAAGGAAGTCCATAATTTGAGTAGCTTCAAAATCTATCAAATTATATAGTATGACCAAACAACTCTTGAAGATTTGTCTTCAACTTCTTCCCTTTTTTTCAGATAAAAGCATGGCAAATACTTCGACTTGCTTCCTTCTCGTCGCTGCTTTCTTTCTAGGTAATAACTACACACACAATCACATGTTATTTTTTTTGTGTTTGATTTGCCGTACAAACGGAAGGAGAAGGATAAGAATCTTTTTCAGTTGATCCCTCTTGTTCATATTTAGCCTCTTTTGTGTCCGATACATTTTTTTCTCTATATATATTTCTTTCTTTCCTCACTTTTACCTTTTTTTCTCAAATACACAATCAAGAAAATAATATCAAAATTTAAGACTCAAATTTTTCTATTGTTTGTCGTAGATCTAAAAATTAATTTTATGAATCCGCAACTATATCAAGATTTAAAAAAGGAACTGATCGCGATTCTTAATTGAGATGATGAAACAAGAATTTGTTAACCTTAGTAGGGAAAAAAAGAAAATTTTCTATGTTATATGATACTTCCGTTAATTATATGAAATTGTAACGTTACATATCTTTTTTGTCTAAGGAAATCAAAACTTTTTTCTGCTACATGAATCCAAGTTTCATTTCACCCGAGAATGTCATCTTAGAAAAAGGTGCAAAAGTCAGAGAATGTTTTACATTAAAACTTCAACAAGAAACATCTAATCAAAGCTAGAACTCAATGGCATCAATAGAGTTACAATTTACATTAACATTTCATATATATGCATGAAAAAAATTGATTTTATATACATAATATAATTTCCAGCGATAGGGGTTCGGTGAACCCTTCCGCCCACCTAGCTCGACCCTAGCTACAATGTAACTAGCCTTTAATTCCATGGTGATAATTTGCCCTAAAGAGAAGATTAACTATTCTTTTATACTGTTTTTTTTTCTTGATGCAGTTGGAACGATGATACCATCGGCAATATTGGCACAAACATGCTACCAAATACACCCAGAAATATTTTGCAACCAAGGCAAAGTTGAACCAGAATGCTTGCCCTTTTGCAAGAACAAATTTGGAGACTCTGGTGGCGGACAATGCATTGAAAATGTTGGTTTTGTTGGTCCTTTTTGTGCTTGTGATTATCCTTGTTAGCCACTCCCTCTCTTTACTTTACTAATCGTTGCGATAAATCTATACTAATTATGCCACATCTAGAAAACAATAAAGCATTGCAGTTACATGTAGTTTTCAACTTAATGACTTTTAATTATTATTGTTTAGCTCAAAGTTATCATGCACTATATAAGCATAAAACAATCAAAATAATTCAAGGGTCAATCATAGCAGATCCTATTAAATCAAAGGACCAAATAAAAGGAACAAGAAGCAAGCTTTTTGTATTAAGAAGAGACATATTGAGAGCTTTTTATTGATGAAATTGATTTGGTCTCCCTCTCCTTGGAGAGGTTCAGAACCTTACAATGATGTTCTCTTTCCCATTGTATGGGTTACAATGTATGTTCTCTTCCTTAGAAGTAGTGGAGAAGAAGAAGAAAAGGAAGAAGAAGAAGAAAAAGAAGAGGAAGAGGAAGAGGAAGAGGAAGAGGAAGAGGAAGAGGAAGAAAGAGGAAGAGGAAGAGGAAGAGGAAGAGGAAGAGGAAGAAGAAGAAGAAGAAGAAGAAGAGGAAGAAGAAGAAGAAGAAGAAGAAGAAGGAGAAGAAGAAGAAGCCCCCTTCTTAGGGTTCTTTCGCTTAGTATTTACAGCTGTGAGCTTTGCCAGCTAGCACTGGGTGCCCGTAACCACATTGAGAGGGAGCCTTCATAATCGAGGATAGTTCGTGGCCTCACTGGTCGAATCGGGTAACCATCATGTACCATTATTAATAAATGGTCGTACCATTTATTAATCACAAATAGTCTTAAGAATGGATTAGTTCCGTTAATTCTCATGGAGTCAAGTTTTAACCCATACAGTTAGTCCCTCCGCTCATTTAAGTCATGCCCTGGCCGAGCTCAATGACCGGACTCTGTCACTGAAATTCGAGAGATTCGGAGATAAGGGTCGAATGTCGTCTTGGTCGAAACCGAAGGTGGCCGTAGCCATTTATAAACTAGAGATGGTCGTAGTCGTTTATACACTGGAGATGTCCGTAGCCCTTTATGCACTAGAGATGTTTGTAGCCATTTATACACAGGATATGATCAAATGTTGTTTTAACCGAGGCCAGGGTTTTATGTCGACGGCCTTTAGCCTCATAAGGTGCTAAAATTATCTAGGCGTTACTGCGGTGTCGTCGGGGAAGGCCAGATTTTTCTTTTTGGCGAAGGCACTTAGCTTTTATAATTATTTTGTGTGGGGTCGAGCCCTTGTCCGTTTGAAAGTGTAATCGCTGTCCTTGGCGGTCGAGTAGTATGTTGTGCGGCCAAAGGGAGTACGGGAACGCTTGAAGCGCATTTTAGCGACGTCCAAAATTTGGAGGCGTATGGAACGTCCTTTCAATACTTTCAGGTCGTTATAACCGTGTCGAAGGTGAAGCGTCGGTTGACGACTGAAAAGCCGTTTTGTGGTGTATGTCATAATGACGAACATTTCTGTAGAACTGAATCGTTTTGCGGTTTGTCAAGTAGTTGATGATGGCTATTGAAATTCGTGAAAGCCACTTGTGTTGCCTATAAATAAGGAGTTGTGTTATTCATTTCTCATATTTTCGTTATTTGCCTAAGTGAGATTTCTGAAGGAATTTCCTTTATCATTAGTTCATCTTCTTCCTTATTCTTCAGTTAACACCATCTTTGTTTTTCGCTCCTCAAATCTCATCCTTTTATTTCCTATCAATCAGCAATGACAAGTAGTTCTCGCAACAACGTCATTCCGGCGAATCTTCCGGCGGCTGAAGAGCCATCTACTGTAGTGAGAGCCACTGGATCGGCGGAGATCGACAGGGTTCTGTCGGCGAACAATATTCTATCCCTGCCTGGTGGTCCGACGACTGACTTCACTGATGATGTAGGAGAAGATCATGTGGATGAGGCCCCATTTATGGGGGAACTGGCTATTTCCCAGTTAGGGGAACAGTGAGATATCCCCCGCTTTACTGATATTTCCCTTGCTAGACGTGAGGAGAAGGTCCACGTCGACTGTAAGGTGTATTGCGTCTTCTACGCTTATCCCTTCAAGTTGGGATTCAGGCTCCCTCTTCCTATGTTTGTGGTCGACTTTGCTCGTTGCGTGCCTTTACAAACTTCTTGCAATGTTCATTATGTATGCGGAACTGGCTCGAAGGGGAGGTTATGCTACAGCACGTGCTGACTCTTTACGCTCCTCAGAGGGTCCGTGGTAGCATGATTCGGGCGATCCCTCGTGGGATGGTGGGTTTGACTGCCAAATTAGATGACGTGGTCTACTCTCGCCCTAATGAGCATTTCTTCTACATCAGGAATGATAATTTGGTGGTGTGCGCTACTGAGTTCCCAGAGACTTGGAACCATGCGCGTAAGTCTTTCACTTGTTAAATTCAGCTTTTGGCCCCTCCTTTCGTCCTGCTATTATGAGTATCAATGTTTCTCATGTTCGTACCTCAAATGTTGCCGCTGGCTCCTCTACCCAAAATTTGCGAATGGGTCAAGGCCGTGCTGCCTCATACAGCGGAGATTCGCACGTGGGCGTCTTTTTGGGAAAGGCATGGTCGTAGGCGCGTCGCTGGTGAGAAATTGACTTTCTTTTGTCCCATTCTTGTTTTATTCCATTTTGCCTTTTATTTTTCAACTTTTTTTTCCTGTGATCAGGGAGGGCACGCCGCGTGAGGGCTCCTCAGCTAGTATTCCGTAGGCTGGGTTTGACTGTCCGACTCGTTGCAACACCGGTGCCGCATCCGATTCTGAGAGAGACGTCGGTTGAATCTTTGACGGCTCATTCCATGGCACGGATTTCACCTCGAGATAAAGAGTCCTCGGGGGTCGTGCGTCCTTGGGCAGAGTTTCCTTTGAATGAGGATGAGGAGGAAGAGGAAAGGCTGCTGGTTAGGCGCAGGGTTGCATTACGCCGGCTCCTCCGGTGGTGATAAATTTGGATTCTCCACATTCGGATCCAGAGGGGAATTTGGTGGTGGCACCTTCCCTTGAGGGTGAACACACAGTGGGGGTGGTCCCAGTTGGCTCAGGCCATGGTGATACTGTCTCTTCGGCGACTCAGTTGACAATTCCAATTGTTTAGAGGAGAGGTAGTTCCTCAGCAACTATTTTTGTTGGAGAAACAAGTGCCAATTTGTTGGCGAGGGCGGGAGCGTCAACTTTTCGATCGGCGAAGGGAGGAAGTGGCGTCGCAGAAGAGGAGTACGAATCCAAGTCTGACTTGGATCCTGACGACGTCCGTATGTTCCAAGAAGGACTAACCAACTCGATGGTGCATGCAGAGGGGCGGTTTCGCTATGTTGAGATTCTCACGGAGCAGAACTTGCAGCTTCAAGAGGACAACTTGGTGCCGCTTTTTGGGGTGTTGTACTCGGAGACCAAAATCACTTCGTTGAGGGGCGTTGCAGACATCGGATTGATGACCAAGGCAGCCATGATGGGCTTTATGGTACGTATGATGACCTTCTTCCTCTCTCTTCTTGCCTTAGTTTATTTTTCACTTTCGTTATCTGTGCTTTGCAGACTTATCTTTTGGAGGTGGAGGGTATCCGGAGAGCTAATGTCCGCTCGGGGATCTTTTTGCGGGTGTTGGAGAAGTACCGCCTCTACCAGGATTGGTGCTGCGAGATACGAGAGCATTTGAGGAACGACCCTTGAGGTCGGGAAGTGGTTGACGAGCCGGAGAGGCAAGAGCTTCAAATGCAGCAAACCCTTGGCCAGGTAAATACCCTCGAGGGGAAGCTTCATCAGAAAGACAGGACATGGAGACCGAAAGGAGGGCCAGAGTTAGGTCAGGGCGGTAGAGGTCTATGAGACTTTTAACTGGCAGGTGGTTTCTTTGGAGGCCGAGGTCACCGCCTTGAGGCTGCAAGCAAGGGACGCCTTGTCGAGGGTTGGGGCGTTGGAGACGGCGACCCGCGTTCATGAAAGGGAACGGGAGTTGAACAGGGCTGTTGTGGTCTTTCGAGAGGCGGCGCTGGTCGAACTACTGGCCGTGATGGTAAGAATGCGGCCTTGTAATTCTACTGGGGCCGAAATTTACGTGGCCTGAATTTTAGTTCGAGTTAGACGTACTTACTTGAATGACGAGGGCTTAACTTGTGTCTTAGTCCGTTGAAGAACGGACCTTGCTGCATTCATTTGGTGAAGGTGCTTGGCCCGAGTCCTGGTTCAAATGCAGTTGAACTCTTTGGATTTGAGGGTGAGGGTTTCTAGCCTAATTGTTCGAGCGAAATTGAGCTCGTGAGGTTTGCTGACAAAGGTGTATGGTCTTTGACTTGATTCGAACGTGGTCAAATTTATAATTTTTGATGGCGAAGGTGCATAGCCTAAGTCTCTGTTCCACTTGTAGTTGAACTTGTAAATTTTGATGGAGAAGGCGTGTGGCCTGAGTCCCAGTTCACCTTGTAGTTGAACTTACAAATTTTAATGGCGAAGGCGCATGGGCTCAGTCCTAGTTCAACTTGTTGTTGAACTAGTAATTTTTTACGGCGAAGGTGCATGGCCTGAGTCCTAGTTCAACTTGTAGTTGAACTTGTAATTTTTTATGGCGAAGGCGCATGGCCTGAGTCCCAGTTGAACTTGTAATTTTTTATGGCGAAGGCACGTGGCCTGAGTCCCAGTTTAACTTGTAGTTGAACTTGTAATTTTTTATGGCGAAGACGCATGGCTTGAGTCTCGGTTCAACTTTTACTTGAACTTGTAGTTGGATCTATTTACCTCGCACGACCCATTGTCATAGGCATGGGGAGTTAGAGATCGGTTTCGATTCAAGATCTTGCACTATTCGTGCGTCGTCTTCTTGATTAGTTTGCGCGGGTGGCCTGGCGATGATTCTCGTTCAGAGATACTTATGTGTCATTTTTTCGGGGGGATCTTGTATTAAGGATGTGGGGGTACCTTAAACGTGTTTTCCACGGGGGGGGGGGGGGGGGGGGTCTTACATCTTTCTTCTTCTTCCTCTTCTTCTTCTTCTTTTTTCTTTGAAAGCGGAGGGATAAGGGGTTCAGATTCTTGTTGAACCTTCGGGTTCCATTTACCCGATGTGTCACTTTGACTCGTTCGAGTTGAGTTGCCTTCCGCTTTGGGTGTTTTCTTTCCTTTTGGTCCAAGGATGAACTATGTGATCCTGCTATGAAATCCCCGCAGACGGAGCCAAATTGTTTAGATCAAAGTTATCATGCATTTTATAAGCATAAAACAATCAAAATAATTCAAGTGACAATCATAGCAGATCATAATAAATCAAAGGATCAAATAAAAGGAACAACTAGCAAGATTTTTGTTTTAAGAAGAGATATATGGAGAGATTTTTATTGATGATATTGATCTGGTCTCCCTCTATTTGTAGAGGCTTAGAACCTTAAAATGATGTTCTCTTTGCCATTGTATGGGTTACAATGTATGTTCTTCTTCCTTAATAGTAGTGGAGAAGAAGAAGAAGAAGAAGAAAAAGAAGAAGAAGAAGAAGAAGAAGAAGAAGAAGAAGCCCCCTTTTTAGGGTTCTTTCGCTTAATATTTATAGTTGTGAGCTTTGCGAGCTAGCACTGGGTGGCGGTGACCACATTGAGAGGGCGCCTTCGTAATGGCGGATAGGTTGTGCCTCACTGGTCGAATCGGGTAACTATCAGGTACCATTGTTAATAAATGATCGTAAGATTTATTAATCACAAATAGGCTTCATAATGGATTAGTTCTGTTAATTCTAATGAAGTCGATTGTTGACACATACAATTATTTAAGGTGATTTTATGGTATAAAAAAGTGTTTATACCCTCAGTTTATACAATTTTAGTTTACTCTTCCGGTACAAGAGTCATACTTTAGTTGCACTCCGTTTGTCTAGATAAACTTCATCAAGAACAGTAAGGCTACTAGCTTTTTTCTTCTTAAATTTTTGATTACTTCATTAGAATGTACCAAACTTTAAAACATTTTTACAACTTTAGATAAAGGGAGGAGTTTCTATGATCATACATATCTCCACACTTTAGCTAGCGTTTGGTTATAAATATCAAAATTTGTTTAAAAATTTTAATTTGGGTGAAATTCGGCTTGAAGATGAAAATATGTTTAAATATCACTTTTCAAAACATATTTTACTTTTTTTTTTTGAAAAAACATGAAATATGATTTATATCCACAAATTCTAAAAACTTTCACAAATATCCAACAGTGCATTCATCAATAACATTATAATTTTATATCATCACAAATCATAGTTCTGAACATAAATAAATTTGATACTATGATAAATTACATAATACATTATCAGATGACCTAGAAAAGAAGCAGCAATGTTACAAAATAATAAATGGTGAGCTCTTTTACAAAACTTTGGAATAATTTTTAAAAAATGTAATAATAATATTTGGGCCAAAATTGAGCTTGTTTTGGATTTTATGTTTTGGGTTTTTGAAATTTACCAAAATATAAAATAAAATTTATGAACAAATATGTATTTATCAAAAAAAATACCATATAAATTTTGGCAAACTCTATGACCAAACGGTCCTTAAACAACCCGAACTTGAAACCTAAAGTCACCCTCGAGTGGCATTTAAAAGAACTTGTTATTATAACGACTTCCATCATTAACTCACGGATAATTAGTGAATGTTCAATTTCAAGCCAATAATTAACTGACAACACGTGCTACGATCCAGATTTATCATCTTCGGAAGTCGTGATGACACCTATTAATGTTAGCTAGGCAAGCCGACTATTTGTATAAATTACCCTTTTACCCATTTTATATACATTAACAATTATAAAGTAATAACGTGTACACAGTAGAAATTTCAATAAGAGGAAAAAATGCAGTAAACTATCTGAAATATGTATCAATACAACTGTTTAACCAAAAACTACCCAAAACTGGAGTCACATTTTAACAGACGGTCTAAGAATATTAGATACAAAGTCTGAAAGATAAAAGATACATTTTTTTTGAATTAAATAAATAAAACAGGAATAAGGATTAAAGGAGACGCCAGGGTCTGCGGATGATTGCAGGACTACTTAGGGTCTTCGTATGGACTGAAGGCATCCACCCAATCTACAATCCAAAAGCTGCTACTCCGGGAAATGCACAAAATGAAGAGTGTAGCATCAGCACAACCAACCCCATGTATTGATAAGTGCTTAGCCTAACCTCGTCCAAGTAGTGACGAGGCTAAGAACGGACTACCAAATAAACCTGTACAATTCAACCAAATACAGCGGAAAAGAAGAACTGTAATATACAGTTAAGTATAGGAGGGGTAACATGCTGCGTGGGAACTATCAATTTAGAATAAAAAGACAACATGTAATTGAGAGAAACAACATATCTCAGATATGAACAATGAATCAAAAAATAATAAGTGTACAGCATCACCCTTCGTGCTTTTACTTTCGTCCTCACTAAATAATCAAGTAATAAAAATGTGAACGGCATAACCCTTTGTTATTTTAATCTCGTCCTCACCGTATAATCAAGATAATCGGCACGGAATGGTACATCGTGCGGCACAAAATCAACCTTCGTGCTTTACACTCTTTCCTCATAAATCATACACGACATCATTGTTAATGCCTTAACACTCTTTCACCAAAACAATACATGGCATCACCCTTCCTGCCTTAGCACGCTTCCTCACCATAAAACACTCACAAACATTGGGGAATGGGAACAAATGAAATCACAATAATAAGAATTTTGCAAGGGAACAATAGCTCAACAATCAAGTCCCGGGAAATGTTGTATTGTGGCTCGGGCCTGACGAACCGGGGTTCGGGGTCCCGGGCTTGGCGTGCCGGGCCTGGCGGGCCTGGCGGTCCTCACGGTAGAGACCGGCCCCTTACGAGCCTAAGCCCACTGCGGTCCCGGGCCTGGCGGGCCTAACGGGTCTGACATTTTTTTTAAGGCAATATCTTATATAGTAGTCATTAGTATATTGTAGAATATATTTTATATGGTGTAATAAGTTATTAGTATAGTATATATTGTGTTGTAGTAATTAGTATATATTATATATTATGTATATATTGTATATTATGTATATATTGTGTTGTAGTAATTACTATATATTGTATATTATGTATATATGGATATATATTATGTATATAATGTATTGTAGTAATTAGTTATTTCGTATATTATGTATATTGTGTGTTGTAGTAATTAGTATATATTGTATATTATGTATATATTGTGTTGTAATAATTAGTATATATTGTATATAATATATATATTGTGTTGTAGTAATTAGTATATTGTGTTGTATGTTATATATTGTATGTTATATATTGTATGTTATATATATATTTAAGGATTGATATCGAACTAAAGACAAAGAAATATTGAGAAAAACGATATTCAAGGATACGATAAAGAGCATTTTTATTTACCAAAATGGCATATCTTTCTTAGTCTTCCTTCCCCCAATGGAATGAGCACAACAATGTACAAATACCACCATTAAAAGGAAAAAAACTAAAAGAAGATGTGCCAATGTACAAGTTACACCATAATTTACATTGTATCTCTAACAAATCCCGTAAATCCGTCAAGGTTGGGAGGAGGTTGTGTTGGTGGTGGTGGAAATGAAGCTTGTTCATCACCACTTCCGGGCGAAGCCGATTCCTCAGAAAGATCTGCTATCATTTCTTCATATGCTTCATCTATCGCCGGTTGTGATTCTGCAATGCTAAAGTTTCTTCTTTCCGTGCGGATTCAATATCTAAAAAGCACCGATTTTTCCAAGCTCTCCCTCATTGAGGCTCTATGATCACCGATTTGTAGTCGTGCTTGACAGAAAGCGCTCTCTGATGCAACAGTTAAAGCTTGAATTGACAAAACATCCCTAGCCATCCTTGTAAGAACGGGAAAATGTTATTCCCTTGACTTCCACCATTCCAAAAGATCGAAAGAGCCGTCCGGATTCTCTTTTTCTAGTCCATGTGACAAGTAAATTTGAAGCTCATTTAGATGGGAAATTTCATCAAAATTATCACCTTGAGAACCCTGGAACTCCATCCACGATTTAAGAGCTGTTAAGCCAGCAGCTCTTTTCGAGGATTGTGAGCTAGACGAAGTAGGGGTTGGAATATTAGGCCTAGCATGCTCTAACGCATATTTATAAGCATTATAAACAGTTAGAGTATTAATTTTAATTGATGCTTTTGCATCAGCAAGTGTAGCAATTTCCTCTTCTGAAAGATCTAAAGCTATATAAATATTAGAATACCAAAAATGAGGACCTCCTAATTTCATTGTTGGATTTAACATTGCAGCTACACAAAAAATCGGAGGGTTAAGACACCTAGGTTGGTGACTACTTTCAACTTGCTTATCTTTTGTAGGTCGGGGAACCGGGGAAAGGGTAGTATTATGGCCACTACTTTCACCGGTTTTACCTTTTCCTTTACCGAACATTTTTTTCAAAGAAAATGCCATGCTAATTAGAATTATGCAAACTAAACAACACAAAAATATATTATTAACACGTAAGAGTTGAAACGAGTTTACCGGATTGCCGAAAAACTTCTTGAAAATTGAAAATCGTTAAACACTTGAAACTTCAATTCAGTAGCTTCACAATTTTTCATGAATTTTCAACAATAAATTAAGCACTTGTAGTAGAAAGATTGAAAGAGAGATTGAGAGAAATTGAGAGATATTGATGAATTGGTGAATAAAAATGAGAGAATGAGGGGGTATTTATAGTTGAGAAATGGGAAAAAGTATAATTATATAAAGTTTGGGATTAAATAAAAGTTTGGGGGCCAAATGGCTATTTTTCAAAGTTCCAAACGGCTACGTTTTGCAAAGAGCCGTTACTGAATTTTTTAAAAAAAATTTTAAATAATAGCCGTTGGGTCCGCCAGGACCGGCCTAGGCCTGCCAGGCGGTCCCTAGCCTGGCGGTCCTGGGCCTGATGGTTTGAAGGGAAAGACCGGCCAATCACGGGTTTTTTGGACCGGTAAAGACCGGACCACCAGGACCGGCCCGCCAGGACCGCTAGGCCCGCCAGGCCCGCGGTCCCGGTCCGGTCCCGGGCCTGAACCAGGCCACAATGCAGCATTAAGACAACCTCAAAACAACAACAATATCCTGGCAAGGGTCTCAATATAGAGATTCTTTTCTCTTTTTCACTTTTACTTCACAACTTAATTTACAACTTGAGCCAATGCTCTAAAAGTTTCAACTACCACTTATACTTTGACAATTCGTTATACAACTTGAGTCAACGCTCCTCAATGTTCAAACGTCACAATTACTTCCACAAACTTTGCCCAACAAATAGAAATTATCACCAAAGCATGAATAATACAACGAAGTCATGATAATCACAATATAAGAGTCACTGGCATGCTTGACACCAACGTATAGATACGGATCACCATGTCTATACGTCGTACTCACAAATACCACATATCAGCTAGGACTCGACTACTAATCCCTCAAGTTAAGGTTAGAACAATCACTTACCTCGATGTCAAGAACTCATTTCACACCTTAACTATCGATTTATCCTTTGATTCCACCACAAATTTGCTCGTATCTACCCACAAGTTACTTAATCATATCAATAAACACTAAATGAATCAAACTCCAATGCATGAAAATAAGTTTTCCAAAGTTTTAATCAAAAAGTCAAAAATTGCCCCTGGTCCTACATGGTCAAAACCCGAGGTTTGAACAAAAACCTGATTACCCATTCCCCCACGAACCCAAATATATAGTTTGTTTTAAAATCAAAACATAAAATAGATGTCCCAATCCCTATGTTTTGAAAAACTTAGGTTCTACCCAAAACACCCAATTTGAGTTGAAAACATGTGAAAAGATGTTAAAATTGGCTTACAATCAATTTGGAAGAAGAGTTTTTTTTTTTAAAAAACGCCTAAGAGTGTTTTGGTTTTGAAAGAATGTGAAAAATGAGAGATTTTTGGATAAGTTATTAAATTTCAGGTTGCAGATGTCGCAATTGCGACCACGGTATGCAATTGCGAACCCATATTTCTGCTAAGTTCAAATTTTCAAAGGAACCCTCACATTTGTGAAGTGGGAATTGCGAACAATACGTCGCATTTACAACAACTGGCTAAAAGAAGAAGCATCACATTTGCGATAAAATCCTCGCAAATGTGAGAAAGGCTAGCCTGGACTACTTTCGCATTTGAGACATGGCCCTCGCATTTGTGAGCTAGGATTCGCAAATGCGAAGCCTACAGGCCTACACTAAAACAGTTGAAGCCTACAACTCCTCAAGTCCAAAAATCCACCCCATGGCCTATCCAAAACTCACCGAAGCCTCGGTGCTCTAAACCAGACATGCACACCAATCTAAAAACATCATACATACTCTCTCATGCATTCAAATTACTAAAATAACATCAACAAATACGGATGTAGCATCAAAATCATCAATTGCTTAAGAACTTCAAATTTTTTATTTTTGTCAAGTACGATCCGATTCACGTCGTTTCAAGTTTGTTTCATGCAAAATTTTATGGACTCATCCGAAATCATATATAAGACATGTACCGGGTATCGGGAATAAAATACGAGCCCGATAACATCAAGTTTAAACTCATTTAATTTCCAAATCTACAATTTTCTTCAAAAGTTTATTTCTCGGGCGTGGGACCTCGAAATTCGATTCTCGGCATACACCAAAGTCCCATATTTACCTATGGATTCTCCGGGACTGTCAAATCACGGCTCCAGACCTATTTACCCAAAATGTTAATCGAAGTCAAATTATTTCATTTTAAAGTCAAAATTTCATCATTTTTATAGATTTTCATAAATTTGCATTCCGGCTACGCGCTTGGACTGCACATGTAAATCGATGTGAGATAGAAAGAGGGTTTTAAGGCCTCAGAATACATATTCATATTCTCTACCTTTAAAATAATTATCCGTCCTCAAACAGACAGAAGAAGGAAGTATCTGAGTTGGGGAAAAGATAGGGATAACGGTTCCGCATATTGGATTCAGACTCCTAGGTTGATGCCTCAGCAGGCTGACCTCTCCACTGAACACTAATAGAAGGAAAACTCTTCGATCTCAACTAACGAACATTCCGGCCTAGAATAGTTGTAGTCTCCTCCTCAAAAGACAAGTCCTTGTCCAACTGGACACTGCTGAAATCTAACACGTGGGATGGATCGTCGTGATACTTCCAAAGCATGGGAACATAAAACACTGGATGTAGGGTTCATAAGCTCAGCGGCAACGCAAGTCTGTAAGCCACCTCTCCCACTCGATCAAGAATCTCAAACGGGCCAATGAACCTAGGGTTATGCTTGCCCTTATTCCCAAATCTCATCATACCCTTCATAGGCGACACTCGAAGCAATACCCGCTCACCGACCATGAATTCCAAATCACGAACCATACGGTCGGCATAATTCTTTTCCTGGACTGAGCTATACATAGCCTATCCTAAATGATCCTGAACTTGTCCAAGGCATCCTATACTAGATCCATACACAATAAGGGAGCCACTTCTTGCTCAAACCATCCAACCGGCAACTGAAACCGCCTACCATACAAGGCCTTAGAAGGAGCCATCTGGAATACTCGACTGGTAGCTACTGTTGTAGGCAAACTCTGCTAAAGGCAATAACTGATCCCACGAGCCTCCAAAGTTAATGACACAAGGTCGGAGCTATCCTCCAAAATCTGAATGGTCCATTTAGACTTCCCGTCTGTCTGAGGATGAAATGATGAGCTCAACTCAACCCATGTGCCCAACCCTCACTGAACTGCTCTCTAGAAATGTGAGGTCAACTGTGTGCCTCGATCTGAAATGATAGACACGGGCACACCATGAAGGCGAATAATCTCCCGGATATAAATCTCAGCTAACCTCTCGGAATAATAGGAGACTGCCACGGGAATGAAATGTGGTGACTCGGTCAGCCTATAAACAATAACCCACACTGCATCGAACTTCCTCTGAGTCCGTGGGAGTCCAATAATGAAGTCGATAGTTATACACTCCTACTTCCACTAAGGAATCTCAATCTTCTAGTACAAATCACCAGGCCTCTGATGCTCGTACTTAACCTGCTGACAATTCAAACACCGAGCCACAAAGGGAACGAAATCCTTCTTCATTCTTCTCCACCAATAATGCCGCTACAAATCTTGATACATTTGCGCGCCGCCCAGATGAATAGAGTACTGGGAACTATGGACCTCCTATAAAAGTAACTCTCGAATCCCATAAACATTAGGCACATAAAATGGACCTTGCAACCTCAAAACTCCATCATCTCTGAAGGTGACCTGCTTGGCACCTCTGTGTTGCACCGTGTCTCTGAGTTCACACAAATGAGGATCATCATATTGCCGATCTCGGATACGCTCCAATAGAGAAGAACGAGTGACTATGCAAGCTAACACATGGCGGGCGTCAGAAACATCCAACCTCACAAACTGATTGGCCAAATCCTGAACATCCAAATCAAGCGGTCTCTCAACGATCAGAATATAACCAAGACTGCCCAGACTGGCCGACTTCATACTCAAAGCATCGACCACCGCATTGGCCTTTCCTGGATGATATATGATGGTGATATCATAGTCCTTTAACAACTCCAACCATCTTCTCTACCTCAAATTCAACTCCTTCTACTTGAAAAAAAAACTAAAGACTCTTGTGATCCGTTAACAACTCACATGCCATGCCGTACAGATAATGCCTGCAGATCTTCAACACGTGAACAATGACTGCTAACTCAAAACCATGAACCAGATAGTTCTTCTCATGAATATTCAACTACCGCAAAGCATAGGCAATGACCTTGCAATCCTGCATCAACACCGCACCAAGTCCAATACGAGATGCATCACAATAAACTGTATAAGGCCCTAAACCTGTGGGCAAAGCCAATACATGTGTTGTCATCACACTTTTCTTGAGCTTCTGAAAGCTTGCCTCACACTCACCCGACTATATGAACTAGGCACCTTTCTGGGTCAACCTGGTCATCGAAGTGGGATAGATAAAATCCCCTCCCCGAACCGAAGATAGTATCCTACCAATCCCAAGAAGCACCGGATCTCTGTAGTTGATGCTGGTCTGGGACAGTTCTCGACTGCCTCAATCTTATTTGGATCAACCTAAATACCCTCTACTGATACAACATGACCGAGGAATGCAACTGAACTCAAGTAGAACTCACACTCGAATACTTAGCATACAACTGACTATCCCTCAATGTCTGGAGAACAACCCTAAGATGCTGCTCGTGCTCCTTCCAGATGCGGGAATATATCAGAATATCATCAATGAAGATTATCACGAACGAATCCAAGTAAAGCCTGAACACTCGATTCATCAAATCCATAAAAGTTGTTGGGGGAATTTGTCAACCCGAATAACATCACCAAGAAATCATAATGCTAGTACCGAGTGCGGAAAGTTGTCATAGGGACATCGAATGCCCTAATCCTCAACTGATGATAGCCCGATCTAAAGTCAATCTTCGAAAATACCTTGCCACCATGAAGCTGATTAAACAGATCATTAATCCTCGACAATGGATACTTATTCTTGATTGTAACCTTATTCAACTGCCAGTAATCAATATACATTCTCATCGATCTGTCCTTCTTCTTAACAGACAATACAGGCGCACCCAAAGGCAAAACACTAGGCCTAATGAAACTTTTTTCAAGCAAGTCTTGCAAATGTCCTTCAACTCTTTCAACTCAGGCGGGTATGATACGGTAGAATAGAAATGGTCTGAGTGCCATGAGAAAATTCAATGCAAAAGTCAATATCCCCGCCGGGCGGTATACTGGACAGGTCTGAAGGGATTACCTCAAGAAACTCACAAACAACAGGAATAGAATCAAATGAAGGGACCTCAGCTCTAGAATCACGAACATAGGCCAAATAGCCAAACACCTTTTCTCGACCATACGCCGAGCCTTCATATAAGATATAACACTACGGGTGGAATGACCGGGAGTCCCTCTCCACTCTAAATAAGGTAAACACTGCAAGTCTAAGGTCACAGTCTTGGCATGATAGTCCAAGATAGAGTGATAAGGTGATAACCAGTCCATCTAGAAGAAGCAAATCTGCACGAGTCTCAAGACCCCCAATCAAAACTATACACGAATGATGGACTCGATCTACTAGAGTAGAATCACCTACCGGTGTAGACACATAAACAGGAGCACTCAAAGAATCACTAGATATGACCAGATACAGTGCAAAATAAGATGACACATAGGAGTATGTAGATCCTGGATCAAATAAAACTGAAACTTCTCTGCTACAAACAAGAACAATAGTTGTAATAACTGCATCGGAAGCTTTAGCTTCGGGCTTGGCTAAAAGAGCATAACATCAGGGCTGGGCCACGCCGCCCTGAACTACATCTCTAAGACAGCCTGCTGCTAGCTGGATTCCATCTGTAGAGGCCTTAGCTCCCCCTCTAATACCTCTACCTCCACCTCTAGCACCTCTACCCCCACCTCTAGCTGGCTGGGCGAACAGTGGAATACTTGGAGCCTAAAGCATGTCACAGGAACCTTGATGCTGAGAGTCGCTTGGTGCTCAAGGGCAAATCCTACCAATGTCACCCATATCACCACAAGTGTAACAAGCCCTCGGCCGCTGAGGCTGCTGACCCTGACTACCTGAATGACCACCCTGAGAACTCTTATGCGGCAGTGCATTGATGGAGCTGATGGTACACAGTAGGACTACTGATCAGAATACTACATCTGAGGACCACGACCGCCTGAAGTACCGTGAGACACTTGAAGTGCTGACTAAAAAGGCCTAGGATGATGGCCTCTACCATACGAATCACTGCCACCAGACAAGGTACCATTGAATCGGCCTGAATGACGAGGCCTCTTGTGAGACCCCTTACCACCTCCCTACGACAGAACCATCTCAACTCTCTTGGCCACATTGTCCGCCTCCTAAAAAGAAATCTACTCCCAGTCTCCTGGCTATCTAAATTCAAATAGGCTGGATAAGGCCCTCAATGAACCTTCTCTCTCTCTCTCTCTCTCTCTCTCTCTCTCTCTCTCTCTCTCTCTCTCTTGGTGGGAATTATGATAAGAGCATGGCGAGACAAATCAATTAATCTGGTCTCATATTGAGTAACAATCATAGAACTCTGCTGAAGACACTCAAACTGCCTCTGATATGCCTCTTTCTGACTGATATGGAGAAACGTCTCCAGAAATAGCTGCATAAACTACTCCCATGTCAAATGTGGTGATCCGGCTGGTTTAGCCACGCAATAATCTCTCTACCAAGTCTTGCAGGATCCAGACAAGCGAAAAGTGGCAAAATTGACCCCATTGATCTCCACTATCCCCATGTTCCTGAGAACTTCGTGAAACCTATCTAGACAATACTAGGGATCCTCAGAAGATAGATTGTTGAAAGTAGTAGTGAAGAGCTGGGTGAACCTCTCCAATCTCCACAAAGTATCGGCAGACACAGTTTCTCCATCGCCGGTCTAAGCTACCACACCCGGTTGAACTGCTCAACTTAGCTAAACTGCTTGAGTCTGAAACTGGGGAGCTACCTGCTCCGAAGTACGAGTAGCAGGACTCTAGGATCCTCCTCCAACCTGAGAGACGGGTGGTGCTACAGGAAGCAAGCCTGACCGGGCGACACTCTCTATTAGGCCCACTAGATGGACCAGAGCATCCTCGAGTACTAGAGAGAAATAAACCCCTCTGGGACCTGAGCTCGGCCAACTGGAACTGCTGGGGACGGAACCTCATCATCAAAGTTAACTTGAGGCTCCGCCGCTGGTGCTGCTGCTCTAGGCTGAGCTCTACCCCTACCTCGGCCTCTAGTACGGCCCCGAACTCGCTTTTTGCCTCTCATGGGAGCTGCTACTGGTCAGTGGATGAGAAAGCATGTTCTCTTTCCATCTACAAAAAACAGACTAGAAATTTAATTAGCATTGAGTAACCAAACTGCATGACATGAAGGAATACATGTGAAGTTTATTCCTAACTTTGTAGCCTCTAGGGGATAAATACAGACGTCTCCGTACCGATCACTCAGACTACACAGGCTTGTTTGTAAACTGTGAGACCCATGTAACCTAGAGCTCTGATAACAACATGTCAAGACCCGGATTACCACTTTCGGGAGTCGTGATGATGCCTACTAATGTAAGCTAGGCAAGCGGGCTATTTGTACAAATTTTCTTTTTACCCATTTTATATTCCTTAACAATTATAAAGTAATTATGTGTAGACAATAGAAATTTCAATAAACGGAAGAAATGTAGTAAGACATCTGAAATATGTATCAATACAACTATTTAACCAAAAATTACCTAGAACTGGAGTCATAGTTTCACAGACAGTCTAAGAATACTACATACAAAGTCAAAAAGATAAAAAATACATTGTTTCTGAATTAAATAAATGAAACAGGAATAAAGGGATAGAGGGAGACGCGAGGGCCTGCGGACGCCTGCAGGACTACCTTGGGTCTCCGTATAGACTGAAGACATCCACTCAATCTACAGCCCAAATGCCGCTGCTCCGAGATCTGCACACATTGCAGAGTGTAGTATCAGCACAACCGACCATATTGTGCTGGCAAGTGCCTAGCCTAACCTCGCGAAGTATTGACGAGGCTAGGACCATACTATCAAATAAAAATGTGCAATTCAACTATGTACAGCAGAAAAGAAGAACAATAATATACCGTCATGTATAGGAGGGGTAACATGTTGCGGGGGAATTATCAATTTAGAATAGAAAGACAATAGTTAATTGACAGAAACAACATATCTCAGATATCAACAAAGATTCAGAAATCAATAAGTGCATGGACACAACCTTCGTGTTTTTACTCTCATCCTCACCAAATAATCAATTAATGAAAATATGCACGGCATCAATCTTCGTGCTTTTATTCTCGTCTTCATCATATAATCAAAATAATCGGCATGGAATGGTACATCGAGCGGCACGACATCACCCTTCATGTTTTAAACTATTTCCTCACAAATTATAAACGGCATCACCCTTTGTGCTTTAACACTCTCTCATCAAAATAATACACGGCATTACCATTCGTGCTTTAACACTCTTCCTCACCCAACAACAATCACAAATAATAGGGAAAGGGAACAAATGAAATCACAATAAGAATCCCGGCACGGGAACAACAGTTCAACAATCAAGTCCCGGTAACGGACAACATCAAAAAAGTAATAATATCCCGGCAAGGGAGTCAATATAGTGATTCTTTTCTCTTTTTCACTTTTACTTCAGAACTCACTTTATAACTTGAGCCAACACTATAAAAGGTTCAATGACAACTTATACTTTCACAATTCGTTATACAACTTAAGCAAACACTCCTAAATGTTCAGACGTCACAATTACTTCCACAAACTTTGCTCAACAAATAAAAATTATCACCAAAGCATGAATAATACAACAAAGTCATGAATCATAATATAAGAATCATGGGCATGCTTGACACCAATGTATAGCTACTCGTCACCATATCTATACGTTATACTCAACAATTACCATATAGCAATTTGGACTCTACTCATAATCCCTCAAGATAAGGTTAGACCAAATATATACCTCGATGCCACGAACATAATTCACATCTCAACTATTGCTTTACCCCTTGATTCAACCACCAGTTCTCTCGTATTTAGCCACAAGTTACTTAATTATATCAATAAACACTAAATGAATTAACTCCAATGCATGAAAATACGTTTTCCAAACTGTTACCCAAAAATTCAAAAATTACCCCTGAGCCCACATGGTCAAAATCCGAGGTTCGAACCAAAACCAGATTATACATTCCCCCACAAACCTAAATATATAATTTATTTTGAAATCGGACCTCAAGTCGAGGTCTAAATCCCAATTTTTGAAAAACCTAATTTCTACCCAAAACATCCAATTTTTTCCCATGAAAATTTTTGATTTCAGTTGAAATCATGTGAATAGATTTTAGTGATTGAAGAAAACAAGTTAACATTAATTTACAATCAATTTGGAAGAAGAGTTGTCTTTGAAAAATCGCCCAAGAGTATTTTAGTTTTGAAATAGTGTGAAAAATGAGAGATTTTCGATTAAGTTGTAATATTTTAGGTTGCAAATGTCGCAATTGCAACCGGGGTTCACAATTACGTCGCATTTGTGACGGCTGGCTAAAAAGGGAAGCATCGCATTTGCGATAAAATCCTCGCAATTGCGAGATAGGTTGGCCAGGGCTACGTTTGCATTTGCGACATGGCCCTTGCATTTGCAGGCCAGGCTTCGCACCTGCACCGAAATAGCTGAAACTCGTAACTCCTCAAGTCCAAAAATTCACCCCGTGGCCTATCCAAAACTCACCCGAGTCCTCGATTCTCTAAACCAAACATGCACACCAACCTAAAAATGTCATACAGACTCGCTCATGTATTCAAATCATTAAAATAACATCAACAACTATGAATATAGCATCAAGATCATGAAATTTCTTAAGAACTTCAAATTTTTCATTTTTCTCAAATACGATCCGATTCGCATCGTTTCAAGTCCGTTTCTGACCAATATCTAGGACTTGTCTTCAATCACATATAAAACATGTAACGGACGGCGGAACCAAAATATGAGCCCGATACCATCAAGTTTAAAACCCATTTCTTTTTCACATTTCATAAATATTCCAAAAAATAATTTTCTTGAAAAATTTATTAATCGGGATTGGGACTTCGGAATTCGATTCTGGGCATACGCCTAATCCCATATTTTCTTACGGACCCTTCAAGACCGTCAAATCACGGGTCCGTTTACCCAAAATATTAACCGCAGTCAAATTAATTCATTTTAAAGTCAAAATTTCATAATATTCACAAATTTTCATATATTGGCTTTCCGGCTATGTGTGTGGGCCGCACACATAAATCGGGGTGAGATATGTAGACATGTGATTTTTGACCCTCCCGAAGATTTTTCATATTTTAGCATGTAAATATTTAATTTAGGCCTAATAGCGCTATTTCAATTAATTTTGACGCTTTTACTTTATTTTAGTACAAGAAAAATAAAAATTACAAAAATTATTTTAGTTTATGAATTTTTCATAAATTCAAAAAAACACTAAAATAGTACATTATTTTATCTTTATATAATTTTGAAAACAAAAATAGTTTCATTAACTAGGATGAGCTTTCGCATTGTGTAGTATTTCTATCATATTTTGTAAAAGTAGAAAATAAAAACAAAGAATCATTGTGTAATTTAGGGACCCTTCTAGACCATTCTTTGGGATAAAAAATAAAAAAAACTCTAAGGACTTAACACAAAAATCCTAGAAACCAATGGGCAAAATACACAAAAATATACCTAAACCTAGACTCTGCCTATAAATAATACTTTAAAATTTTGACGGAGGGGAGGACAAAAAAAACGCTGAAAAAGAGTAGAGCTAGCCGCAACAATAAAAAGGAAAAACAAACGGACCCCATCGTTCTTCTTCGACGCAGCTTCAGCCATAAACACAAGACCTTGAGCTCTTCTTCATCTTTCTTCATGTAAACTTTAAACCCCTAGGAAGCCACCACTCCACTATCATTATCTCCATTACCACACCCAAAACACCATAAAAGCCAGCTGAAGCTCCACCCTTACACCACTGGCTCACCAAGAAAACGACAATTACCACGCTGGAAAACACCCATAGCTGACCCTTCTCCACCTTGTTCTCAAAACAGATCAACAAACACAGTAACGCAGCCATGAAAACCAACCTAGACAGCCCGCCTCTGTCCCTGTTTTCACCCAGTCAAGTTCTGTAAATTTTCGAGTTCTCCGGCGAGCTTCAAGGTTGTCTGTGGTCGTTGTTCATGTTTGTTTAGCTCAAAGTTATTATACACTTTGCAAGCCTAAAAACAATCTAAATAGATCTAGGGCCAATCATAGCATATCGTAATAATCAAAAGACCACAATAAAAAATGCACAAGACAAATGTTATTTATTAAGGAGGGGAAGGAAGAGATCTTTGATTAATAATATTGCTCTGGTCTGCCTCTCCCTGGAGAGGTTCAGAGTTTTACAATAATATTCTCTCCTTCTTAGAAAAACAGTAATGAAGAAGAAAAGCATACCCCTTTCCAGGGTTCCTTCTCTTTGTATTTATAGATACATGATGTATGAGCTGGCAGTGATAGACGTGACTACACTGAGGTCCCGTCCCTATGATGGTGACTATGCCATGGCCTTAATAAGTGAGTCAGCCAATGATCGGGTATGGAGATTAATAGGTGGTCGTATCATTTATTAACTCTGAATAAGCTTAGGATTTAATTAATTTCATTAATTGTCTCGAGTCATATTTTGACCAATACAGTTAGTCCCTCCGCTTATCGAGGTCGTACCCTGACGGGGTTCGATGATCGTACTTTTCCACACGCAGTTTTGGTCGAGGTCAATAATGGCCTTAGCTGTTTTTATGTGGGGATTATGCCGTCAAAGTGGGTGGCCTTAGTCTATTTGCGTTGGTGATCTTGACCATGCAAGTGACTTTGGCCGTAGTCGAAATATTTACATGCGTGTTGAGGATGGCCGTATCCAGTTGTTCATTGGGGATGGCCATAGCCTTAATACTACGGACGGCCTTAGCCGTTTTTATGTTGGAAATGGAAATAGCCTTAATACTGTGGACGGCCTTCGCTGTTTTTATACTGGAGATGGTCGTAGCCTTAATACTATGGACGGTCTTAGCCATTTACGTGCTGGAGATGGCCTAGCCTTAATACTGTGGACGGCCTTAGCCTTTTATATGCTGGAGATGGCCGTAGCCCTAATACTGTGGACGGACTTAGCTGCTTACATGCTGGAGATGGCCGTAGCCTTAATACTATAGACGACCTTAGCCGTAATGGAGTCACGTTGGCGATCTTTGTGGTATTTTGTTGAGATTTTTATCTGTTTATTTAAGGGAGAGGACCGTAGCCCGAAATGGGTGAGGAATGGCCACACACACACACACACACACATATATATATAGGCAATCTTGGTGGTATTTTGTTGAGATTTTTATCTATTCATTCAAGGGAGAGGACCGTAGCCGGAAATGGGTGAGGAGTGGCCGTAGCCATATATATATATATATATACATATATATATATATATATATATATATATATATATATATACATATATATACATATATATATATATATATATACATATATATATATATATGCGAAGAGTGGTCATCACCGTTTCAAAATGGGGCGATATATTTATACCGACGACCTCTGGCCTTGTAAGGTATTTAACTTGTCTTAGGTGGTTTATTATATGTCGTGTGGCCAAAATGAGTACAAATGTGCCTGGCGCTTAACCTAGCTGCGTTTGAAGTTTACAGGAGGATGGAACGCCTTTTCGTTAACCTCAAGTCGTTGAAACTGTTTCAAAGGTAAAGCGTAAGCTTGCGAGTGAAAAGCCATTTCATGGCGCTCATCATAATGGCGCACATTTCTGTAGAAAGGAACCGTTTTGCTGTTGGCCATGCAGTTAATGAAAGTTATTGGAATTTTTAAAATCCGCTGGTGTTGTCTATAAATGAGAAGTTGTGTTATTCATCTCTTGCGTTTCCATCTATTGTCTAAGTGAGATTTCTGAAGTAGCTCCTTGTTTATCAGTTCATCTTCTCTCTTGTTCGTCGTTGTTCTCCATTCAACACCATCTTCTCTTTCCTTTTCGTGAATCCCATTCTGTTCCCATTTATCTATTGAAAAATGGCAAGCAGTTCTCGTGTTGCCCTTGCTCTGGAGACCATTCCGGCGGTTGAAGGATCGTCTACCGCCGCGAGAGCCACTAAATCATCGGAAATCGGGGGGATCTCATCGGTGTCTGATATTCTATCCTTGCCTGGAGGCCCGCTGACTGATTTTACCGCCGATGAGGTTGAGGATCAGGTGGATGTGGCCCCACTAATGGGGGAAGTAGATATCGGCCAGCTACAGGTGCAATGATGCATTCCCTGATTCGCTGATATATCCCTTGCTAGGAGTGAGGAGAGGGTCCATACCAACAGAATAGGGTATTGTGTTTTCTACACCTATCCTTTTAGGTTGGGATTAAGAATCCTCTTCCAATGTTGGTGGTGGACTTTTGCAATCACTACAGAGTGTGTCCTGGACAACTAGTTCCTTCCTTTTACAAGATTTTTGCCAAGCTCATAAAATATGCTAAGCTGGCCCAGAGAGAGATCACTTTGAGGCACGTGATGACCCTTTATGCTCCTCAGAGAGTCTGTGGTACAATAATTTGGGCCATCCCTCGTGGGACGATGGGTTTAACCGCTGAGTTCGATAATTCGGTCGAGCCTCATACTTATGAAAATTTCTTTTATATCACGACTGAACATCTGGTGGCATGTGCCACTGGATTCCCAGAGACGTGGAACCATGCACGTAAGTCTTTCTCATCGCTAGTTTCTTCATTCCGTCTTTTCCAGTCTTGTTCTAATAAGTGCTCACCTTGCCTCTTGTTCGTAGATGAACGACTGCTACTGGCTCCACTGCCCAGCATTCGTGAATGGGTCGAAGCCGTGCTCCCTCACACAGTGGGGATTCACACGTGGTTGTCTTTCTTAGAAAGGCACGGTAGTAGGCCCATTTCGGGTGAGAATTCTAGCTTCGCTCTGTCCTCATTTTGTTCCTGTTTGATTCTTCATATCTTTTATTTTTTGTTATTGGGGTCGGTGTCGCGAGATGCGCGAGCGCATGAGGAATGACCCCCCAAAATCGGGACCTTGTTGAAGTGCTGGCGAGGCGGTAGCTTCAAATGCAGCAGGCCCTTGGTAGGGTCAACACTCTTGAAGAGCATCTTCGTCGTAAAGGCAAGGAGACGGAGGCTGAGAGGCGGGCTACTGCTGAGAAGGTACGCCAAGATCAGGCCAGGTCGGCAGAGGCCTTCGAAGCTTTTAACATGCAGGTGGACGCTTTGGTGACCGAGGCCGCTGCCTTGAGGCTGCAGTCAAGGGATGTTGTATCGAGGGTCGAGACGTTGGAGATGGCCGACCGTCTCTGTGAACGGGAACAGGAGCTGGAGAGGGCCGCTGTGGCCTTTAGATAGGGAGTGCTGGAGGAAAGCATTGGGGTTTATTAACAGGATGCCCAGACTGCGACAGATTGGATTACGGCCTTAGAGGCCAAAAATCAGTGTTTGAGGGATCAAGCGGCCTCTTTCGGTCCGGCTCGCGACCTGTGGACTTTTTCCGAGGCTCAACTCGATGTGTACAAGAGACTATGTAAGGCCGGCATTATGCCTGAAACCTATTTTGAAGAAGACCGTCAAAAGGCTCGTGAGGCCCGTGTCAATTGCGGCTTTGATCCCTCCACTCCAGGAGCTGACAATGGAGCCGAGGGCGCTGGCAGTGTTGATGGTGGCACGAGTAGCGCCGAATGAAAAGGTTTTGTAGTGTTGGTTTTGTTTCATATTTCTAGTTGTTGTTGTTGTTTGGCTATCTCTCTTCTTTTTTTCTTTTTTTGTCGGCCTCAGTCGGGTGTAAGCGGGGATGACCCGTTGTAATTGATGATGTAAATATATGTTATTTTATTGTTCCTTTGTTCTACCAGGTTTTTGTTTTCTACTTTTCCCATGTTTTTGACTGTAATGGTGGCGATGGCCTTGGCGGTGACAATGTTGGCTCTGGTGCTTTCGATCGTCGTTGAGTCGCTTGGTTGCCTTAGTCATAGACTAGGTTGGATATTTAGCAATAATGGCCTTGACCGCGATTGAGCGCTTTTTATTTATCACTTCTCTTTTACTTGTTGTAAGCAAATTATGGCCATTATTTGGCAATAGTGGGACTTAGCCTTAGTACCAGTTCGGGCGTGATCGAACTACTGGCCGCGATGGTAAGAAACGTGGCCTTGTATATTGACCGGAGCCGAACTTTACGCGGCCCTAATTTTAACTCCAGTTGGGCGTACTTACTTGAATGACCGAGTATGGCGAGGGAGATTTAACTTGTTTCTTAGCTCTTTGCTTTTTAGTTTTGAGGTGGATGGCAATAAGCTTTGTTATTTGGATGATATTGGGTTTGTGATGGTGAAGGCATATGGCCTGAGTCTCATTTCGACTTGTAGTAGAAATTTTCGGCGAAGGCATGTATCCTGAGATGTTCTTCAACCGTAGTTGATCGTTGCAATTTTTTTGTTGGAGAAGGTGCATATCCTGAGTCTCAGTTCAACATGTAGTTGAACTTTTCGGCGAAGGCACGTAGCCTGAGTTGTCGTTCAATCGTAGTTGAACTTTGTAATTTATTAGTTTGCGAAGGCGCATAACCTGAGTCCCAGTTCAACTTGTAGTTGAACTTCTTCGTGAAGGCACGTAGCCTGAGTTGTCGTTCAACCGTAGTTGAACTTTGTAATTTTTTCGTTGGCGAAAGCGCATTGCCTGAGTCCCAATTCAAGTTGTAGTTGAACTTCTTTGGCGAAGGCACGTAGCCTGAGTTGTTGTTCAGCCGTAGCTGAACTTTGTAAATTTTTTGTTGGCGAAGGCGCATAGCTTGAGTCCCAGTTCAACTTGTAGTTGAACTTTTTGGCGAAGGCACATAGCTTGATTTGTCATTCAAACGTAGTTGAACTTTGTAATTTTCTCGTTAGCGAAGGCGCATAGCTTGAGTCCCAGTTCAACTTGTAGTTGAACTTATTGGCGAAAGCATTGCCCGAGTTGTCGTTCAACCGTAGTTGAACTTTGTAATTTTTTCGTTGGCGAAGGCACATAGCCTGAGTCCCAGTTCAACTTGTAGTTGAACTTTTTGGCGAAGGCGCATAGCTTGATTTGTCGTTCAATCATAGTTGAATTTGTAATTTTTTTGTTGGCGAAAGCGCATAACCTAAGTCCCAGTTCAACTTGTAGTTGAACGTTTTGGTGAAGGTGCATAGCCTGAGTCCCAGTTCAACTTGTAGTTGAACCTTTTGACGAAGACACGTAGCCTGAGTTGTCGTTCAACCATAGTTGAACTTTATAATTTTTTCGTTGGCAAAGGTACATAGCTTGGGCCCCAGTTGTAGTTGAACTTTTCGGCGAGGGCCCATAGCCTGAGTTGTTGTTCAACCGTAGTTGAAAATTGTAATTTTTGTTGAACTTTTTTTGCCACATGACCCATCGTTATGTGTATGGGGCATTAGTGGTTAGTTTTGGTTTTAGATTTCGCACGGTTTACGTGTTGTCCTCTTGATTAGCTCACATTGGTTTTTTCATCGTGGACATGGGAGTACCTTAGATATGCTTCCCCCCTCCCCCCCCCCCCCCCCCGAGGGGAGGGGGAGAGGCTGCTTTTCTTTTTGCTTGTATGATTTGAGAGGGGATTGACAGAAGAGTCGGATATCGACTCGCGATCTTCAAGTTTACCTAGTCCGATATATCGCTTCAGCTTGTTTTGAGCTGGGTTGTTCTTTGGTGTTTCTTTCTATTTGGTCCCAGGAAGAACTACGTGATTCTCCTATGAAGTCCCGACAGACGGCGCCAGATTGTTTAGCTCAATGTCATCATACACTTTGCAAGCCTAAAAACAATTGAAATAGATCTATGGTCAATCATAGCAGATCGTAATAATCAAAAGACCAAAATAAAAAATGCACAAGACAAATATTATTTATTAAGGAGATGAAGGAAGAGATCTTTTATTGATAATATTGCTCTGGTCTGCCTCTCCATGGAGAGGTTAAGAGCCTTACAATGATATTCTCTCTCTTCTTAGAAAAATAGTAATGAAGAAGAAAAGCAACCCCCTTTCAAGGGTTCCTTCTCTTTGTATTTATAGATACAGGTTGTATGAGCTAGCAGTAATAGCCGTGACTACGCTGAGGTGCCGTCCCTATGATGGTAACTAGGCCGTGGCCTAAATAAGTGAGTCAGCCAATGATCGGGTATGGCGATTAATAGGTGGTCGTATCATTTATTAACTCTGAATAAGCTTAGGATATAATTAATTTCGCTAATTGTCTCGAGGTCATGTTTTGACCCATACAATGTGTTATGTTTCAACTCCGTCCATGGTTTGTCGTGTCTGAGTTTGACGTTATCTCATAAGTAAGGTGCCGAACCATTTCGAGGTTTGGTGCCTCATTTTCATACTCATTTTGGCTTGAGTGTATCGCCATCAATTTATCACTCTCTGATGTATGAACTGTTTGGATTAAGTCTATTATTGTTGTTCTGATTTGAAGATGATCAGTCTGCAAATTCTTTTTTTTGCATTCATGTCTGTAGGTTAATGATTTTTGGACCTTTTATCTCTTATATGTGTTGGGGTATGTGGATCTATTGGGCGTTGGTAAAAACAAATTTGAGAGAGAAAACAACCTCTATTACTCACAAGAATATATGACACGAGTATGTACAAAACTCATAAAAACTCTCAAAACTCACAAACGAGGATCACTCTCTAGGATCACTCTTGTTCTCACTTTTCTTGGTGATAAACACTCTAATTTTTGTGATGATTTACAATGAAGGAAAGCACCTCTATTTATAGAAAAAATGGTGAGGGTATTTTGTGGAAATTCCCGTGTGAATAAGGAAGCTTCCCATGGAGGCTATGGTTGGCTTGTTCAACCATTGTGGGCTGTAACTTGCTGGAGGCTTGTCAAAGTTTGCTAGTTTGAACATCTAGAAGTACGGGTGGAAGTCATTAATTCCTCCCCTCCAGCCGTATCTGAAATAAACATCCCGGCTATGTCTCTGCATAACTCTAGCTTTTCTCGAGTCACTACCTTTGTTAACATATCAGCTGAATTCTCCTTCGTATGGATCTTCACTAGTCTCAACAGTTGTCGATACATCGCCTCATGTATCCAATGATTGCGAATATCAATATGTTTTGTACGGGAATGGTACATGGAGTTCTTGCTCAAATCCAAAGCAATCTGACTATCACAATATACCTTGTACTCCTTTTGCTTGATTCCAAACTCTTGGAGATAACGCTTTAGCCACAATATCTCTTTTCCAGCTTCAGCAGCAGCAATGTATTCTGCTTCAGTTGTGGATAAAGCAACACACTTCTGTAGCCTAGACTGCCATGAAACAACTCCCCTTGCAAAAGTGTAAATGAATCCTGAAGTAGATTTTACACTATTAAGATCTCCATCCATATCTGCATCAATATAGCCTTCCAAGATTGGATCAGCTCCCCCGTAACAAAGACATAATTTCATGGTACCCTTAAGATACCTAAGAATCCACTTTACTGCCTCCCAATTCTCTTTCCCAGGGTTGGAGAGAAAACGACTCATCGTTCCCACTGCGTGAGCAATATTGGGCCTAATACACACCATAGCATACATCAAACTTCCAACTGCTGAAGAATATGGTACTGACGACATCTCCCCAATCTCTTCCTTGGATAAGGGACAAGAACTCTTGCTCAGCTTTAAATGGTTGGCTAATGGAATGCTAACTGGTTTGGCATTGTTCATATTGAACCGTGCAAGAACTCGTTCAATATACTTCTCCTGAGATAGCCATAACCTCTGGTTCTTCCTGTTTCGGGTGATCTGCATTCCCAATATTTGTTGAGCCGGTCCAAAGTCTTTCATGTCAAAAGACATAGAGAGTTCCTTTTTCAGCTGGTTGATCTTCGTTGCATCTTTCCCCACGATCAGAATATCGTCTACATATAGTAGAAGAGCAACGAAATTCCCGTATGAAAATTGCTAAATGTAAACACATTCATCTGCGGTAGTTTTCTTGTACCCTTGACTTACCATGCACGAGTCAAACTTCTTGTACCACTGTCTTGGTGCCTGCTTCAAACCGTACAAACTCTTCTTCAGCTTGCACACAAGGTTATCTCCTGAAACCTCAAAACCTTTTGGCTGATGCATATGGATTTCTTCCTTTAAATCTCCATGAAGAAACGCTGTCTTCACATCCATCTGTTCAAGCTCCAAGTTCATACTTGCAACCAATCCAAGAATGGCTCTGATTGAAGTCATCTTGACTACGGGTGAAAAAATCTCATCAAAGTCGATTCCCTTCTTCTGCTGGAATCCTTTGACTACCAACCGTGATTTGTATTTCACCACTTTTCCACTGCCATCTTTCTTCAGCTTGAACACCCATTTATTTTTCAGTGCCTTCTTCCCTTTTGGAAGTTCTACGATTTCATAAGTCTGATTTTTCTTCAGAGATTCCATCTCGTCCTGCATTAAGAGCAACCAGTGTTCTTTGTCCCTATGAGATACTGCTTCATGGAAACTCTCTGGTTCTCCATCTTCAGTAAGTAGAAGATATTCGGATTCTGGATATCTTTTCGATGGAATCCGACCTCGTTCAGATCTATGAACTTCTGGTATATGAGGAGATCCACTATCATCTGAGTCTTGTGATGGTTCTGGAACATCTGGCAGAGCGAGTTGTGGCTCCCCCTTCTCAACACTTTCTTCTTCCTCATTGTCTTCTACTTCTGGAATATCTTCTGGCACTGTATCTTCATTTCTCATGAATGATTCTGTTGTTGCCTCTGGAACCTGAGGAGCAACATTTGGCTTCTGAGATATTGTGGGCTTTTCAATATCTTCTATATTCTAGTTTTCATGGAACACTACGTCCTTACTTCTGATCACCTTTTCTCCTTTGGATCCCATAATCTGTATCCAAATTCTTCATCTCCATAGCCTATGAATATGCATGGAGAGGTCCTTGCATCTAGCTTCTGCCTGAGCTCCTTGGATACGTGTTCGTACGCCAAACATCCAAATATTCTCAAGTGAGAATATGATGGATCCTTTGTAGACCAAAATTTCTCCAGAACTTCAAAATTCAATGGTACTGATGGAGATCGGTTGATCAAGTAACAGGCGGCTCTGACTGCTTCTCCCCAGAATGGCTTTGGCAGCTTAGCCATACTGAGCATGCTCCGAACACGTTCCATGATTGTTCGGTTCATTCTTTCATCTACACCGTTGTGTTGAGGGGTGCGTGGGACCGTCTTCTCATGTCGAATGCCATATGATCTGCAATAGGCATTGAACTGTCCGGAAGAGTATTCACCTCCATTGTCGGATCGAAGACACTTCAACTTCTTTCCTATCTCACGTTCTACCATGACATGGAACAGTTTGAAGTAATCGAACACCTGGTCCTTCGTCCGTAAGAAATACACCCACACCTTTCGAGAAGCATCATCTTAATTTCAATTGCATGACCTTCATTTTAATTAATTTTATTTCAATCCGTAAAATTCGAGGCGCGCTATTTAGCAAATTTCAATGGCCCTCGCAAAGTTGCGAACGCGTAGTTGCTTAGGCTCGTTATTTTAATAATTGACTTCTATAAACTCGGGTGTGCATTTCATGTGACCCAAATCCAAATCCCAAAATGTTGGATAAAATGTGTTTCGGATTGTGGGTGCATTTCATGTGGCGCGATCCAAAGACATGTTTTAAACGATGTTCAATTTTCTTTAAAATGAATTAAAGCGGTTAATAGTTTAAAATGGCATCATAAGCTAAAACATGTTCTAAAATCAGATAATTAAGCTGAATATAACAGTTGAGCGATCGTGCTAGAACCACGGAACATGGAAATGCCTAATACCTTCTCCCGGGTTAACATAATTCCTTATTTGGATTTCTGGTTCGCGGACTTTTAAATAGAATCATTCTTTTCCTCGATTCAGGATCCAACCTGTGACTTGAGACTCCATAAATTTCCCAAGTGACGACTCGAAATCTTTTAATAAATTTATTTCGATTGTCCTTTAAGTGAAAAAAACTCTTTCACACCCTTTCTCGGTGTAGTTGTAAAAAGGAGGTGTGACATAAGAGAAAGAGAATTTACTTTTAAAATAAGTGATGACCTTTTTGGTCATCACAACACGCGATTAGAGATTTTGTAATCATAATATTTTATCAAAATGATTATCCTTTTTGTTTATTTTATTTTCAAGTGGGAAACCTGAATGGAAAAATTAATTGGATCTGCAATTAATGCCCATAGTCCAAAAGGGAACACAAAATAAATACAGTAATTATTAATTAATGAGTTGAAATGATTAGTCTCGTTGGCCGATAATAAAAATTAAAATAAACTAAATTAAGCGCGTTGAAATTCAAATTAAGAAATGAATGATTTTATTGAATTTTGAAGTTACATATATCCAGCAGTGGAAAAGAAACTAATGAATTATTTAGCAGAATTACAATTCCACTGCTTTCTTTTCTTCAACCATATCTGCTTAACTCTTGTATCTTTTTGGTCCTCCAACTTAAGCCTTGAATTTTGGGAATTGAGCTGCCAAAATACAGCAAAACCAATTAACAGATGGAAGAAGAGCTAGAAACAAGCACATTGAGAAAATCAATGTCGATTAGGACATTCATCGTGCACTCAGCATCCTATTCAAATAAAAAATTTATATGATTAAAAGTTACATAAACTTACGAGTTTTAAGCTAGCATTTAATTTGGACATAGATTTGGTTATAATTTGAAAAAATGAATTTTGAAGAAGAAATGAGAAATAATATTTGAAATTTAAAATTCTATTTGGACATACATTTATTTGAAAAGAAGTTGAAGTTCTATAAATAGAAAACTTCAAAAATATGAAAAACTCGTCTAAACCATGACAATTTTTTATAACCAAACAATAGTTTCAATTTTTTTGTTAAAAAAAAAATTATGGGCAAACAGGAGCTAAGAATATTTAAAAAAACTTCTTAATTATTCAAATAATAGTACTTCCCTTGATCCCAATTATTAGTCATCTTGACAAACTGAATATTTTCTAAGTATTTAACGTTTTAAAAAATAAGAAATCGTCTATATGACGTGTTAATCAAATGAAACGTTAAAGGGAGAAATAACCAAAAAGTAGTGGTTAAAAAAAAATACTCTAATACTGTTGATTAAATGTCATTCTCGACGTTTATATAATTTTAAAAGACAGGTAATATGAATGGAAGATATACCTCTGATCTCCTTCACTGAACACTCAGTATCACATTTCATCTCACAATAGGTATAGCCATGGCCTTGTTGAGAACATTCCTGGTGACAAGTGTTGTAGCAATCTTTGAACTCTTCTTCGTTGGCTTCAGCCTTAGGGACATTAGACACAGCTGTTAGTACAACCATGCACATCAGAAACACTGCAACAAGCTTATTGGCCTCCATTTTTATTTTGTTTTTTCTTCTAGTATGCTTTGTTTTTTAGTTTTTTATTTGCTTGTGGTATTACAGTGTTTCCTTTGGACGATTTGGTAATGGTCATGGCCTAGGCTACTTATAGGGCAAATTTCTCTTTTTGGTGGAGAATAAACCTTAAAGTAGGGAATAGTTTGTGGATTTCCTATGTTGTAGGACATCTATTAGCTTTGCTTAAATTAAGGTTTCCCACAGAATTGGCATGAGATGAGCTTTGCTACACATATTTTTATTGGTTAAATCAAGATATGATCTTCACCACCGAAAAAATGTTACGTTATTAAAAATACGTAGAACCATGTATATTTGTTTAGAAATTCGTTTAATATTTTAATATAATAAACATCTTAACTCACAAACTTCAAATTCAGAACCTATAAGCTTCAAATTCATAATCTTCCCCTATTAAAAAGTTGCTTCCCTGATTTATACACTACTAGAATTCTGGAAAAAAGATACCGCAAAAAGCAACCAACTTTGATCACTTTTTGGCTAAAAGGCTACCAACTTTGCTCGCTTTTTGGCTAAATAGACCAAAAAGCACAAAAAGTGCCGGGTAGCTATATTGATGGTCTGTTTTATTTAGGGACCAAAGTTGGTCGATAATTAGCGACCAACTTTGGTCTCTAAGCTAAATGGACCCATTTTTCCGGATATTGACTATAGAGACCAACTTTGGTCGCTTTATTAATTTAATAATATAAATTTGACGACCAAAGTTGGTCTCTAAATAAAAAATACGTTATTTATTTATTTATCTATTTATTATTAATCATTAAAAATTGACTAACTTTGATCTCTAATCCAAATATTATATTTAAAAATCTCGAAACTAGAGACCAATATTGGTAGCTTTTTTATTCAATTATTTATTTATTTTATTAAACTAGCGACCAACTTTGGTACCTAAATACATGAATTTAATTTTTTTTTTAAATATTAGCGACCAACTTTGGTCACTATATCACCAGAAATTTTATTTTTTTTAATGAAATAGTGACCAAGTTTGGTTGTTTTTTGTAGAAATCTGGGTAAATAACGACCAAAGTTGGTCGCTATTCTCCAAAAAATATTTTTTTAACATGAAAAGCCACCAAATAGAGACCAACTTTGGTCGCTTTTCTGTGTATTATTTCGGCAGAAACTGCCTGTTTTGACAGCTACACCACCTGCCATTCATACCAAAACCCTAACAAGCAACAACAACAACAATTCAAACAACAATTCCAAGAACAATACCAAACAACAACCCAATAACAACAAAAATAACACAAAAACAACATTAAAAGCTACATTAAAACCAAAAAAAGTGTAAATTTCAATAGAACTATCAAACTAAGTTAACTCTTATTACAAACCAATAGAAAACAAATTGTACTTGTCTAGTTCAAATTTTCTAAAATTCATTAACTGTTTGGTACATCAATATCATCACCGTCTGATGAAGTTTCATCATCATCACGCTAGTGAGAAGTGTCTTCTTGTCGATGACGGGAAGAATGATCACGGGGAGGATGGGAGGAACAGCCACTTGGAGGACGGGACGAACGAGCACGGGGACGGGCAGCCTTTGGCGAGGATGGCCGAGACTGGGGAATCGAAAAAGATCCATCTAGGAGATTTTTAATCTGCTCTTGCATGTCTTCGAACTGAGCGACCACGCCAATATACTGAGCATCTCTAAGATTTTCTCTTTTGTTGGACGCTTCTAGCTCGGATGTGAGCTTTGACACAGTCTCCCGCATAGCGGAGAGGCTCTCCCCATCAAGTTGTTCGGCTTGCAAGGAAGTCCCTATTCCTTGCATTCCATACCTATAGCGATGAAATGTCTTAGTAGGAAGGCCGTATTCCTTCCTCCATTTTGGACCGCCTGCTGCCCGCGTCCATAGTCTTTCAATATCCTAAGCCGAATGTTGGAATGGCTCGCCCGACACATTTGGTGGTGCGTATGAATTCTTCAGCTTCAACTTTGAAGCGATCCTATAAGAAAAAGTAAATTCAATTAGTATTTCAACATTTATATAATAGTAAAATAAAATACTTAAAGAAAAGTAAAAACTTACATGTACCATCAAGGCACGTCCTTAGACCCACTTTTCTTCATCCGTCTCTTTCTTCTTCTTCACAATATGAGTCTCCTTGAATAGCTCATCTTGGTTCATCGGACGGCCCAACTTCTTTTTCTGAAAATTCATAAATTTTAATTAATAAATAGAATAGATATACTTTAAAAATTAAAATATATTAAGTATATACTTACCATTTTTCTTTTTATTGTCCCTGGCTTACCGCACCTCCAGTGTGCAAGGATCCTTCCTTCTCAGATGCCCGAGCTTTCTTTTCCTTTTCGCTCTTCTGTAAGAACTCTGCAGTAAGCCATTTCCTTTGCAAATCATCCCAAAACTACTTAAGCAACCAACCAGGCTTCTGGTTCAGCTGTCTAGCTATGGAGAAAGAATGCGACAACCGCTTGCGAGCTTTGAGATTAAAATTTACAGCCATGCCCGCGCTATACTGGTGTTCCCATACACACTTGCTCTGTATTTCAAAAGTTAAATATTATTTAGAAATATCATAAATATAAATAATTATACTGCTTAAAAGAATATTTATACCTTAAATTCATTGAAAATTGCCTCCTTCACTGATAATGGGAAATCACTTCAAGACGCATAAGGGGCATCTTAAAGCTTTCTGGTTGCTTTGGTGATTATCCTCGTAGTAACATTACTCGGGAGGACCCTGCAATTTAATAAATAAAACAAATAATATCTTAGTAAAAACCATACAAAATAATAAACATAAAAATAACAAATAACTCTTACCCATCACCCTCAGGGACTATGATGATCCTGCCATACTGATTATAATGCACCTCATCATCAGCAGCAGTAGCAGCATCAGCATCATCGTCCGAAATATGTGTATCAGAGACATGTGTGGAAGGAATAGGGGTCAGAGTTACTGTCCCGCAAGTGAAGGCTTCCAATAGGTGGAGTCGTTGATGACAATAGATTTGATCCCTATGACTGCGAATAGCTGCACGGATCACAAGTGGCTGTGATACTGACTGTTGTTACCCGAGTGGCTGTGACCCGACTGGTTGTGACACTATTAGATGTGATCCATGTGGCTGTTACATGGATCGATGCAATCAATGTGATGCTGCTAGGTGGGATCCACGTAGTAGTGAGGCAGGTGGACTGTATGTCGGACGTACAGTCCGATGGCCCTGTGAAGAAACACCCAGGTCTGCATGAAGGTATAGGGCTGGTGATGCTATGGCAGCTCAGTATAGTCATAGGGTAGAGGTTGGGGCATAGTGATAGGCAAATCATAAGAGGGTGGAAAAGATTGATAAGTAGTATCTTCTACCATCCTCTTTTGCTTCCTAGCCTTTTCTCGACCCCGAGAACCACTACCTTCATTGTTACCTCGACCATTGTCTGTCATCTACATAATATAATACATAATTAGATTAAAAAATATAAAGAAACTATCTATAAATAAGAGTTATCGAAGAAACCAACTTTTTAAAGCTCATCGACGTATTCTTCCTCGTCAGAGAATTCTTCTTCCTCACTAGTTTGAGCTTCATCAATTGATTCTTCTTCCTCATTTCTATAATTCTCACTTCATTTATATCAACTTCTTCCAATATGTGTTCAAGATGTTACAAATTATTTTCTAAAAGTTTGTCCACTATTTGGTGAAAACTGGAGATATCGTTTTGATATGCAACATCCAACACATTCTCGACTTCGACCCTACCTACAGTCTTATTTTTTATTACAACCCATCAATCGGACTTATTCCGCCGAAATGGATAAGGAGCATAATACACTTGTCTAACATTATGTGCAATTATGAAAGTATCATAGTGATCATACTCCCTCGTATGATTAACCTCAATTATGTTGTACTGATTGTGTACTCTCATACCTCTTGTTGGATTTAGGTCAAACCACTTGCATCTAAAGAGAATAATTTTCTTAAATGGCCTACCTGAATATTCTAGTTCTATTATTTCTTTGAGCACACCATAATAACCAATATCTCCAACTTAATTTCCATCACCAACTTGAACCCACACCCTACTGTTGTTACTTTTTTTTATTTTTAGAGCAACCCTCTGTATGAAACTTATAACCACTCACAAAGTACTTGGAATATTTTGTGACCTCAACCCTAGGTCCCCAAGATATATCTTTCAAAAATTAATTTACACCATTATTTGGATCATTTGCCTACATATTGTTAACAAAATTCATAAGTTAGCATAACTTCTAAACATTGTTTACCAACATAGTGTTAGAGTATTTTAAGGATATACTTATAAGTTGTTTGAACCACCTAGAAAATGCCGTATATACAGCATCTTGGCCAAATTGACCCACGTAGTTAATGTGACACATCAAATATTTTTAGTAGTTGCATTGAGATGTAATCATAGTAAATTTTATATTTTGATAACTATTAAATCAATACTTGAGAAATGGTACTACTTCGGGACAATTTAGCAACACATGAAGTGTAGCTGACTTGAACTTCATTTAACTCAAACTTCTCTTTTTACAATCCTTAGAACATCGGCCTAGTTGATTGAATATGGACATAGGCAGATATAATGGATCATTCGTAAGGTCGACCGTGTGCATGTTGGTCCTATTCCTAGCACATGTCACGTTGCTCTCATAATAATAAGAACAAAAAATGAGCACTTTCCTTTGGAAGATAGACTTCGCATATAGATCCTTCAATTCTATTCCTCTGCTTAACAAATTATTTGAATTGGCTAATTGTCCTACATAATTTCGGGTTAGGCAAGAGCATTCAAATAAAACATAAAATTATATATGGACTATAATATTATATCTCAAAGGGATACATCAATCTGCATTGAACATGCCCTCCAAGTCGTGCCTCATGTACAAGGTGGATTGGAAGGTGTTCCATCACATCAAAAACCCCAAAAGGAAATATCTTTTCCATCTTACCCAAAGTTACATGAATATCCATCCGGTGTAGGTTTTCTTCCCTTAATGTGGAAGAACACAAGTCTTTGAAAAACAAACTAATCTCAGTGATGGGCTTCCAGATTCTTTTAGGCAAACTAGAAAACGCAATAGGCACTAAGGTCTCCATGAAAACATGAAAGTTATGACTTTTCAAATGGCTCACTCACATCTAATTAGATAACTAAGTTTTTCATGAAACAAGAATATGGTGTTTACGTGCGCTTTTTGAATAACATATATATGTGATTTTCTGAAAAACTGCACTGTTTTTTTGTAAATTAACTATGCAAAATTTTTGGATTATTTTTGTAATAATGAGATATCTGTTTTCTTATTGATATTTGATTGAGATTATCTAAATTTTTTGGGGTAAACCCTAGAAAAACGCAAAACCTGGCTTTGACCGAATAGCCGGTATTTTCAGAAGTCAGCGAACTTGACAGACTCCGATTGAGCTGAAATTTGGTGGATCCATTGAAAATGACGTTGTGAGAAACACTCACTTCTTTGCAGTGAACCATGGTGTTTTTCGGCGTTTTGAGGTCTTGTGGACTGTGTTTTGGACGTTTTTCTATTTTCTGAAAATTATTTGTTAATAGTTTTAATTTTTTTTAATTCAATGATAGTGGCGGTGACTCCACATGGTCCCCGTGATTAAATACTAGTCATATAATAGGTTTACACATCGGCTATTAGCAAACAGACGTGTTGTTGTATTAAATTCAATAATAAATGTGTAGGATTTTAATTGACTATGTCTTACAAGGTATAACTGATATTGTGTAATAATATAATTATTTTGTAAGAAAGTAAAATTCTCTATTTGATATCCTGGATGACTGATGATTGGAGCGTTTGGCATATTTGTTCATAAAAAAAATCTCAAATTTAAGTTTATGCTTTCATATCCTACGTAATTACCAGTTTGGATTTTCAATGAAGAATTTTACTCTCTGATTGGAGGTTCTAATTAAGTGAAATATGACTGTGTTTTGCATAAGTTTTATATTGTTGGCATGGCTTTTTAAGCTATGGTCTACCATAAAATAATTTTATGAGCTAAATATATATTCACTTGTAAATTGAGAATTTTATGAGTAATAAATAGTTACCGCTGAAGTGGTTTGTTTATTTGAATTCATGAAAAATTCTCAGTAAATTTATGTATGTGAAATTATATCTATTCATGGATTGAGAATTATGATTACTAAGTAGGATCCACAAAATGGTCTATTTATTTGAGTTATTGAAATATGTTTAATATACTATGTGAAAATTATCCTTGAAAAATCTACATTAATGGTGGAGGTTCTTAACTAGAAAAAGAGTTTTATCTTTGGGTACTAGTGAAACTAACTCCACCTATGAGAAGAAATATTGGGATTTTCACCGAACGGGAGAAAATATTATATCTCAGGTTCTTATGTGTTTACTAAAAGGATAATTTATTGCAAAAGGAGATATTATATATCCTAGAAATAGGAAGAACATAATATATGCCTTGAGCTCATAGTGTAATTATAAGGACAATGAAAATCAATATCATATTTATTTTAATTCATGAGACTACTTAAGACGGTTATTGTCCGAGTTTGGTTACAAGCTGGTGGTCATGAATTTGACGGACTCCGATTGACCTGAAACTTGGTGGGTTCATCGAAAACGTTCTAATGAAAAAAACTCACTGCTATGTAGTGAATCATGTTAATTTTTGGCATTTTTGAGGTTTTTTAAATTGGTTTTCAAGCAGTTTATTAAATTAAATTTGTAATAAATATGAAAAATTAATCTATATATATAGGCTATATTTGTGTTAAATATGAAACATGTGATTTAGCTTGATATGATATATATTAAGAATACAAATCACATGGGTTTAATCCTAACTACGCCAAAAATAATTTATTCGAATTTGGTCCAGTTTTTGCGATCATGAGTTTTACGCTCTCCAAATGACCTAAATTCAGTAGGATCATCGGAAACGGTCATTTAAGAAGGACTCTTTGCTATGCAGTGAATCTCATTGTATTTTGACAATTCGGGATCATTTAGATGAGTTTTTTGGATGTTTGACAGATTAAAATGTGATTTACATTCGAAAAGTCTTTCTTTCTATCATTTTATTTATGTCTAATCTAGAACATGATAACACATGTTGATTTGACATGAATTGATATATGATAAAAAAATACAGGTCATATTTTAAATTCTTAAAAATGCTTAAAATGATAATTCTCCAAATATGGTCGCAACTTTTGGAGATCGTGACTTTAACGATCTCCGATTGATATGAAATTTGGTAGATTTATCAGAAATAGTTCAATGAACTCTAATCACTGCTAGTGTAAAATATTAATTTTAGTATTATAAGACTGTTTACATGGGGTATTGAGCATTTTTTTTTAAATTGTGGAACTTAATACTCAGCGAAAAGTTTGTGGTTGTGATAAAGTGGTGATAGGAATTAACCCTTATGGTCTTCATATTTTTATTTATAGTGAGATAGTAAATTTACGCGTTGACATTAGGTCTTTTTCCATATCGGATAAATTTATTATGAACTCACTAGATATAGTTACTAGTTATTGATAACATATGTTAGCTCTCCATCTGAGTTTAAGGGTTAAATCAAATTTTTAATTAAAATCATGAATAAATGGTGATATAATTATATTTCTATGATCTTTCACTATTAATTTCAAGTGAGTAATAAATTTACGCGTTGACTTTAGGTCGTCCTCCATATCGGATAAATTTATTATAAGTTCACTAGGTGAAATACTAGTAATTGATATCGTGTACTTACTCTCCATCTGAGTACACATGTTGGATCAATGGAACTAGAGCTATTAAAAATGATGTTCACTTGACTTAAATTAACAGTATACTCTTCATCTGAGTTGGGTATGTTTTAATTATTAGAGTGAACAATCTGGCATTGCATATGTATGTTGCATGAGTAGTTCTTTTCCCATAAAAAATTGCTATTCAAGATGCATGACATATATGTATAGTGTGTTTAAAATTTTTGTACTAAAAAGTTATATACAATTGACTGAAAATACTAGTATGCTCTCCATCTGAGTTGGTTCTATTTTTTTTTTTTGGATTGTATAATTCTTGCATTTTATAATATACTTTGCATGAATGATTCTTTTCCCATCGAAATTTATTATTCCAGATGCATGTATGTATATAAATATCGAATGCAGTCTGAATTTACTATTCAGTGTTTTGACTTATTATGATCTATTTAATATTTTTATCTCAACTCCACAATGATTTTATGCAATTGTCGTATTACTTGTTAAAATTTTTTTTAGAGATAAGGCATTAATTTTAAGGATGCAATATATGTACTTTTGTTTGAAGGAATTTAATTCCGGTTTCTGGGCAAAATAAGAGATGGATATTTATTTTATTTTTCGAATAACTCTTCAGTTATTGAGCTCAATAAACATTTTATCTCTTGTGGTACATAAATGCATAACTTTGTTATTGTGATATTGATGTCTCTCCTGAAACAATATTAGTCTACCTCATAAGAGAATATGTTCTTCAAAATTGAGTAAAACTTATATGTGCACGTCTAAGTCATATTAATCTGGATAGGATTTCAAGTTGGTCAAGGATGGACCTTAAGGTTCATTGAAAGTAGAGGCACTACCAACTTGTGGATCCTATTTGGAAGGAAATTTGACTTAAAGATGTTTCCTTTTAAAAGGAAATAAAACTAGTGATAAGTTAGAATGAATCCTTTCTGATTTGTATGGTTAAATGAACATACTCGTAAGAGATTGATTTTGAGTATTTTGTGACGTTCATAAATGATTACTCAAAATATTAATATATTTATTTGATACACTGTAAGTCTTAATGAATTAAGTAATTCAAGATTTTTAAGACTTGAAACAGAAAAGCATCAAAGAAATGTATTAAGTTACTACAATTTGATTGTAGTGGCGAGCAAATCGCTAAAAAGTTCTTTTGTTACATATCATAATAAGGGAATACATCTCGATTGACTACACTGTAAACTCCATAACAGAGTGGTGTAGTAGAAAGAAGAAATAAGTCTCTTTTGGATATGGATAAACTAATGACGTGTTATTCAAATTTGTCTTATTTGTTTTTAGAATATTTCCTGAAAATTGCATATTACATTCTGAATGTAGTTTCTTCTAAGTTAGTACCTGGGACATCTATAGAACTGTGGACTGAATGTAAGCTCGGTCTGTGGCACATTCAGATATAGGATTGTCCCACATATGTGCTGAAAGGGAAAGCAGATATGTAAGTTGGAACTAAGAATGGATAGGTGCATGTTTATCGAATATCGAAGAAAACTAATGAAGCTTTATTTTATTGTCCTAAGGAAAATAAGGCAATTGTTAAAATAATTACATTTTTCTAGATAAGGATTGTTTAATAAAATATGTTCCTAGAAGTAAATTATTTTTACAGGAACTGGGCAAAGAAATAACTAGATGTTCAAGAACATCAAAACCCACACATCAGAATTGACGTTCCATTGCATTTAAATAGTGTGAGAACGTTAATAGACATGATATGCCTTTATCGAGGGGGAATGATGTTTGAACATTGAACACTACAGTAAGAAGTTACTAATATTTCCATGTTGTGAGGTAATGAAGGTAATATTAGTAGTACTTCGTCGTAGTGGGAGAAAGCTAAATAAAATCATAGTTCAGTATACATTCTTCGGATAGTTTCGGTAACATGATCCCTGAAGAGTTTAATACCAAACTAGATAGTTACGACAAAACACTACTGGACAAATATTGCATCACATATAACTTGGCAAGATTCTTTAACAAAAACTTATTTGGTGAAGACTTTTAATAGTCATGTAAAAGAATGCCTGAGAAAGTTGTAGATGCATGGTTATGAGTCTAAGTGGGAGATTGTTGGGGCATATACTATTAACTATGCATTTGGATATAGTATATTCTAATAATTGTTATGGTTAAAAGTCTAAGTGGGAGATTGTTGAGATACAAACTATTAACCATGAGTTAGTTTGGTTTAGATATAGTATTTATTATGAAATAATTATTTATTCAGTTTTAATAAAGTTTTAAATAGATCATATAACAGTCTGTGTCCTTTGCTTATATAGTAGATGATTTAGTGAATAGAATTTAGCTTATATACGGAAGATTAAATCATCGGTTCTTATAAGTATTAAGTTTGAGTTCACAATCTAATAATGGAATTGGACAAACCATCAGGAATTATCGTAGCTCAAGATTAAATAAAATTTATTTTTATTACCGGAATGGTTTGATTCCAGCTTCTTGTGCTAGTACATTTTTTATGTATTGAATGGACCAGGTAGATATAAGTATTTTATACTGACTTAATAAAATAAACTCTTTAGCTATTAAATATACTTATACTCTTAATCTTGATATAATTATTATTAGCTGTGTATAGTATTATTGTTTTAATTTATTAAAAGGCGAGATTCTTTCGTGGGTCAATATGCCTGGTAAATTGGATAATAATAATGTAAGTTGGCGAAGTAATAGTTAGTTGATGGAATCCATGTCTCGGTTTAGAGATTGATGATACACCTTTATGAAAGCTTATAAGTAAACCCGGTCGGTGAATTTTGTGTCCGACACATGAAATAAGTTAAGCAAAAGTCTAAAGGAAATAATCAATAAATTAAATTGTCAGTAATATAATTTAATTGATTTGTATCTGAATCTTAACATGGGGAGTTAAATAACATTTAATGAATGAATTTCGAAATTGAATAAGGAGTGCAATTATGAATTTTTAGTGGAATAATTCGTAATTAATTATGGTAGATATTAATTTCGAAAATTATAAATTAATTCCATAATTGGAAGCCTTGTTAATTAAATTTTGTGGTTCCTACTATACCTAAATAATAGGAAATAAAGGAGTTATTTTTATGGTAAAAAAAAAACCCAACAGGTTTTGGAAAAGGGTACCCTTAAAACTTGTGCTATAAATACATTAGATTTTCCTCCTAGAAGGAGAGGTACATGGTGGCTGAAATTTTCAGCCAAGTTTTCCTAGAAATTTCGCCTACACGAAATTGCTATTTTCGGTTATTATTTGGAAAATACAGTAGAAAACCGTGGAACGTTCAAGGATCACTATTGTGCGGGTGATGGAGATTCCATTGAGAAGTTATGGAACAGAAGGCTCGCGTGGTAGAAGAGATATGTTCACGCTTCAAAAGGTAACCCGTGAGATCTCATTTATACTAGTTGTCTAGATTACATGTGATTTTGATATTGGAATTGATTCCGCTATTTATGCCTCTCCATCCAAATGCGGCCGGCCGCACATGTGAATATTGGTTCTCCAATCACCGGCCATGACTGCCGACCTATCCAGTTTGACTAAGCCGGTAAGTATAGACGGGTCACAATTTAAAGTTTATTTATTCAAACTGATACTAATGTTAAACTCGTTTAATAATTGGGGTCATACATAAATATTTATATATATTTAATAAATTTTCTAATACAAATATAAAATTTGATGAAAAGTTATTGGTTCGTCCAACACATACTTAATAGACTAACTCCATATGCCATTTAGTATTAAAAATTAGGCACCTTTCTGTCCACGAGTTTAACCTGTGCACACTGAGAATGTAAAAGAGTTTTACATTATTAAATTATGTAAAAATAACTAAATAATTGTTCATAATTAGTAAGATAGATGTTATAATGATTAAATTAATAACCTGCTACAATAATTTAAAATTCTAGAAGTACTTCACATGATATATTTAAGTTAAAAAGATATTTATAGTTGATGATATAGGAGTACTATCTTTGCTGAATAAGCAGAGAAGATAACCTTTTCTACTCTTTTTATTCATGCTAAGAAAGAGAGATGAAGTAAACCAAATTTGGCAGCTACTCTTGAAACGTGGAAGCTATAGAGTGGAAGCACTTTTCTTTTATGGAACGTTGGTTTAGCCTCGTGTTTGCAATACATTCAAGGAAATGCAACGACTCCATCATCAGGATGTTGCACTCAACTTGCGACTATAGTGAAAAATCAGCCACAATGTTTGTGTCAAGTGGTTAATGGTGGTGCTTCAAATTTAGGAATTAATGTTAATCAAACACAGGTTATGGCTCTTCCTAAAGCTTGTAATGTCCAAACACCCTCTGTTAGCATTTTCAAAGGTAAGTTATGTTTATCAATAATATTCTGCTTTTTTCCTCATTTTTTCACTTTTGTTCAAACTTGATGTATAATGACATTTTCTAGATAAATATTTCTTTTTAAAGAAGACATTTTCTAAGAAATACGTTTTCAATCAAAAGGGAAAAATGACTTCCCTTGGACGAAATTTGTTTTTCTTACAACAATATTAAGTTTTAACTTTATATTAATTATTAGTTGTGTTATTTAATTTAGAGATTATCATTAATATTTAATGCTTAAATTTTCGTCAGATTTGATGATATTATTACTATTATTATTTATTTTCTACTAGATTTTTTTTTTCCAAAAAATATCACTTTTTAAAAAATATATGTTTTTCTCAAAGTTCTCATACACTTTATAAGCATAAATCAATTAAAATAAATGGAAGGTCAATCATAGCAGATCGTAACAAATCAAAAGATCGAATGAAAAATATAAGAGACAAGTGTCATTAGTTGGGAAGATAAATATAAAGATCTTTTATTGATGATAGTGGTTTGGTTTGATTCTCCATGGAGAGGTTCAGAACCTGACAATGATACTTTCTTCGTTCAGAAGTGGAAAATAATGAAGAAGAAGTAGCCCCTCTCCTCTTTTAGGATTCCTTCTCTTTGTATTTGTAGATACAAGATGTGTGAGCTGACAGTAATAGCTAGGACTACACCGAGGTCCCATCCCTATGATGGTGAATGGGCCGTAGCCTTAACAAGTGAGTCAGCCAATGATCGGGCAAGAAAATTAATAAGTGGTCATATCATTTATTTACTCCGAATAACTTAAAATATAATTAATTTCGTTAATTATTTCGAGATCATATTTTGACCCATAAAATATATTTCTTGGAAAATGACTTTCTGATATATTAAACACACTCGAGTGAAGATTATTCAAGTTTACAACATGTTTTAATTTGTCTTATATTATCAATATAAACATTTCAGGTACTCCTTCAGGTACGGATAATACGAGCAAAACTTCTTTTTCTAGTAATATATATGAACAAAACTCATCATTGTCTAAACTACACTTAGTCCATCCAATCACACAGCGTGCTTCAAGTAGTTTCTGTACTAGTAACAACAACAATAATAACCCAGTATAATCCCACTTAGTGGGGTCTGAGGAGGATAGTATGTACGCAGACCTTATCCCTACCCTTGGGTAGAGAGGTTGTTTCCAAATAGACCCCCGTAGTTTCTGTACTAGTAACACGGATAATAAATCTCATCAATAGGCGCTGCGGGTTCATCAGGGTTGGGAGAGTCCGGAGCCGGTTGGTTGAGACTGGCTTTGGAATTACCAAGAGAACTGCTTCCAAATAAATCAGTCCACCTGAAGCCCCTTCCTCCCGCGCTCTCACCTGATCGTTAGCCAGATGCTCACCTTATCTCGTTGCATGCCTATCAACCCTTTGGATGTTTTTTTTCTTCCTATTAACAAAATTAATCTTGTATACTTTTGGCAGGTGGATCGAAGGGCGAGCCAAGTGGAAATTCATCAGGAAACTCAATCAAGATGCCATACTCTCTCTTGTTTACCCTTGTAGCTATCGCGTTTTCACCACAGTCTTCACCACTATCTGAGCTCCTCTTTTGCCTATTTTTTGCAACGTGGTAGAAGTAGTGTGGTTGGCACAGTTTGGTTACACATTTTAAATATTTTATTTACTTTGTTAGTGTGATTGATATACACTTTTGTAATACACTATGCTAAAAGCTAAAGCAGATGAGGATTGGATGTACTTGGTTAAATTTTGAGCTGTATATTGAGAGCTGATCAAGATTACTTTGTTTCTATCCGTACTAGATAAATCTATTCTTTTTATGAGCTACTTGCGTACTTCTATAGTGTATACACTTTTGTTTAAACAATTACTGAAGCTGCTTAAAAACTGACTTAAACGTACAACTGTTGACGTTGCTTAAGCAACTAAATCAGTTATTTAGTTCAATTACATTCATTCGCGGGAATATGTGTATATAATTTGTAAAAGAAATGTTTAGTTTTGGTAATTAGCAAAACGCAGTTAAATCGGGTAAAATAGCTTGTAATTTAGACAAGAGGGGTTGCTCTGATGGTAATCAATCCCCACTTACCGAGAGGTTGTGAGTTCGACTCTCCCCAAGAGCAAGGTGGGAAGTTCTTGGAGGGAAGGATGCCGGGGCTCTATTTGGAAACACCCTCTCTACCCAAGGGTAGGGGTAATGTCTCCGTATACACCACCCTCCCCAGACCCCATTAAGTGAGATTATAATGGGTTGTTGTTGTTGTTATATACAAGAAAAAATCTTTATGTCCACAGTTTAAGTACAGACCTGAATATCTGAAGTTAGGTTTTTAGTTGCATTGAGGCCCGTAGGGGTAGGGGTCTACAAGCCGAACCATCAAATCAAACCGAACTGACGAATCAAGTAAAATTGAAGAAAAAATCCGACTCATGGTTTTGTATTGGTTGGTTTGGTGTTGGAAAATAAAAATCCGATCACTCTTGGTTTGGTTTGGAATTAATAAAAAATAAGTCAAACCGAATCTAAACTAAACCGATATTTTTTATAAATAGATTTAAAAAAATTTATACATAAAAAATAATCACTAAAATCTAGTTTGTAAGTATTTTCTAAACTATTTTATAATTTCCAATGTCTTGAGTTATTATTTATTTATGGGCTTGTAAATTCACTATCCACTAAGTAGATTCTAGAGCAAACTTCATTTATGGCCAGCCGCTAGAAACTAATATCAGCTGTTGGCTATAAATACAGAACTGATACAGAACTGACCACTTAGCACCAACCACAAAGGGCTTAATTTCTTATTTCAATTTGAAGATTGCTAACCACCGTCACTATATAAATTATATCACTTTTTCTGGTTTCTTCTTCTCTTCCTATAACCCCCCCCCCCACCCACCCCCAACCCAAAAGAAAAAAACAAAAAAAACCACACAAAAAAAGAAAAAAAGAAATGGGGTAAAGAGCAAAGCAAACCTTCCCCATTGATGTTCTTGGATATGGATAGAGGTAGCTAATAAGCTTAAAAACAGAAAAAGAGAGGTTGAATTGTTTTTCTCTCTTTAAGTGTTTTTTTGTTTAATATGTGTACTGTTTGGTGTTATTCTCAAGAAAGTTCAAAAGAGAAGTGGTGAGCATGAATATAGATATCAACGAAGCACTCACTAGTTTTTGTCCTCTAAAAAGGCACAATTGGTGTGGCTTTTATATAGGTTGCACGTGTGACAGACATGTACTTTATTGTTTTAGGTGGAGTTTTTAGTCTATGTGGCTTCAAGATTAATGTATGTAATCCAGTTACCTTACTTTATTTAGGCTTATTTGTCTTGCCTGTGAATTAATTTCAGTTTTAATGAGGTAACGTATTGTTTGACAATTATTTTAATTACACAATTGTGTTTACTAATTGTGTTCAATCATATATATATATATATATATATATATATATATATATATATATATATATATACACACACACACAAAATATAGACCGTCACTACACAAAAATATTCAAAATAAATATCACTATACAAAATATATACAAAATAGACTGTCACTATACAAAAAATATACAAAATAGATGTAACCATACAAAATATATACAAAAAAAATTGTCGCTATACAAAAATACATGATACACTCTAAAGACACGGTGTGCACACATTACACATATAAAATTATATATAATTTATATACACTATATTTACATATTAGAAAATACACATTATATACAATTTGATACACTATTAGGACAGATTATACATTAACGATACAAAAAGCATTTGGGTTACACAAATATATATATACAAGCACACTCGAGATAGGCTCAATATACACCAATGATACACTGTCGAACTTAGGATACCATATTTATACATTGAAAAAAAAGGGTTAGCTCTATCGCGCCAGACAGGGATATAACCTACGACCTTCAGCTTAGGAAACATGCACTCTATCCGCTGAGCTACAGACGCTTATGTTGTCATTCTCACTTCTTTCGTCTACTATATGCAATACTTTTGGACGGAAGAGCCATTTTTGAAAGTAGTACAAAATATGGGCTATTAAAATTTTGAGGGGCTATAGAGGGTAATTTGCTCTAGATTCTATCTACATAATCTAAATAAGAAGCCCAAATTAAAATCCAATAAGGCAAAAGACAACAAAATCCAAGTTCTATGTGCTTATGCGCTAGGTCGCATATCCAATTAATCCTCGAATCATTGCCAGCATTGGATATTGATTTCTTCTTTCAATACATATTTTGTGGTTGTCATCTTGCTCACGTAATTGGTGATTCTTTTTGTGCTGAGGTTTATCGAGTTTACAGTGCTTTACTTTGTCACATATTTGTTGTCATTTTTTATTATGGAAGGTCTTGCAATTATGATTCATATGAATAATTGGTATTCCTCGTAAATTGTTTAAGAAAAATAGTAACGAAGCTGATAATTATGACCATTTGATCTCTTTTTCAAGCAAAATATATAACTAAAAAGAAAAATGAAAATAAATCGAAAAACTGAGAAAACCAAAAAAATCGACTAAAACCAAAACCGAAAAAATTGAATTTATAATGCTTTGATTTGATTATGAATTTAGTAAATCGACATAGTTGGTTTGCTTTTGGTTTACTAGAAAACCAAACCAAACCGCCTCATGTACACCCCTAGGGACCTGAATGTTTGAAGTATATGAAGTCCAAGTTGAAGGTGAAATAACCATTGAAACTTGGCTAGCGTTTGGCCATAAATTGTCAAATTTGTTTTAAAAATTTAATTTGACTAGTGTTTGATTTGAAAATGAAAATCTGTTTGGACATAATTTTTTAAAATATATGTCACTATTTTTTGGAAAAAATATGAAATGAGATTATACCCATAAGTTTTAAAAACTTTCAAAAATACCCAACAACTCTAAAAAAATCCGTATAAAACAAGCAAAACAAATCTAAAAAATTCATATAAAATAAGCGAAACAAATCTGAAGAAAATTTATACAAACTTTAGCAAATTACTTACAAATGTTATCTTTACATTGGACTGCCATAGATTGGCACAACAACTATTGTAAAGGTTTTCGTACGCACATGCATACATATTGGGCTTAAATTTTTATTTTGCCCAAAGCAGTCTTAAAGAGGATTACATCAATATTCAGAAATTATCTTTGGGATGGCAGAGTGGAAACAAATAGAGTGCCCCTTGTGGCATGGGATCTTGTGTGTCGACCAAAATATGAAGCAGGCATTGGAATAAAGGATTGTATAATATGGAATGAAGGTGCAATAGGGAAATTGGCATGGGATATCACACAAAAAGCTGACTCATTATAGGTCTAGTGAATAAACAATATATACCTTAAAGGTGAAGAATGGTGGCAGTATAAAGCAACAAATGACATCAGTTGGTACTGGAAGAAAATATGCACTATATGAGATAAACTGGAATCATGTTATGTAATGGAAAACAAGTACAGAGAAATATACAATACAAAAGGGATATGAATGGCTGAAAGGGACCCTAGATAACTGCCCATGGGGAAGATGGGTATGGAGTAATAGAACATGCCAAAACATAGCGTCATTTGCTGGTTAACTATGCAAAATAAGCTGCTTACCAAGGATAGGCTGAGATACAGAGAGTACATACTGATGGCATATGTGTGTTGTGTGGAGATAAGCAGGAAACTATGGAACACATGTTCTATGATTGTCAGTTTTCTAGGAGATGCATGGGGATAATTCTGGAGTGGCTGAAAGTTAGAATTACAAATTTGGAGGGGCAGCTGCTATGGAGAAGAGTGGCAAGGAAGATGGCTGGGAAATTGAGCAGAGAATTTGCATATGCAGCATTAGCAGCAACTAACTACTATATATTTAAAGGTAGAAACGAAGCTGTATGAAAACATCCAGTGCCTAGACCTCAGAAAGTTTGTGAGCAAATCAAGGAAGAGTGCAAGGTTCGAATGACAGATGTCTTATACAAGAGGAAGAAATGGAAAGATGGCCGATGGATAAAAGATATATATATATATATATATATATATATATATATATATATATATATATATATATATATATATATAGGAAGGATATGTATAGCTGCAATATAAAGGAAGTAGTGTAGATAGATGATCTATAGATATCTCTTGTATCCTTATTTGTTCTGGTTTGGAGATGAATAAAAATTTTTATTCTACCAAAAAGAAAAGTTGTGTGAGCTTAATGAGGAAAAAGTGGGTAGATGTGGATTAGTTGGGCGATAATAACAGAAAATGAAGTTTTTTTTATAATATATAAATGTTTAAGGCAATATTTAAAAAGAAAATTAAAAACAAACGATAATATTTTGGTCAAAAAATAGCTCTTGATCTAATTTTGGGATTTGAAAATTTGCTAAAATATGAATAAATTGATAAATAAATAGGTATTTATCAAAAAAAATTAATAAAATCTACTACCAAACGGAAGCTTGATTTTACTACGGCATGCATGAACTTTATACATAAAAAGATTCAATAAATATAGAGAAGACATTCCTAGTATGCTTAGAAGCTTTTTACTGTATGTTTCTGATAAATAAGGGTCAATCTTATTACTTGTAAAGCACTCAGGAGGCGTGGTATTTACAAAGCAAACATTTACGCTCCTAGGTAAATGACATGTATTTCGAAATAAGCACCAGATATGATATGTACTTGTTTACCCTAAAAAATGGATAACAATTGAATTTGTAAGTAATTTTAAGGATAATTGGATTAACTTAATACAAACGGTAAATTGCATTAAATTAAATATATAAATATATAGTAAATTATCAAACCACTTAAGGATGATGATTTCAGCCTTGAAATATCCTTCCTCGATCCGAGCTCACAGTAACCTAAAAAATGATGAACAAGGATAAGAACTTTAAATAACAAAGGAAATAACAGTATATTGCCTTGGTATGCATGCATTACAATGTAGCCAACGAATGATCAGACTCCCAGTTATATAGTAGGGGAATCCAACTTTAGGTATGATTCCATAAAAGGTAAATTTTTTTTTGTTTAATTAGTCACTGATTTTCTATTGATACGCGCCGAGATTTATACCGTGATATCCGACTGGATGTGGATATCAGGGCCTTCTATTGGTCATTCTTGATCATCTCATAATGCTCCTGAGGCCTTTGAGGCTCGAACAGGGCCTGGGTTCATGGCCCCGATATTCCCGAGTTCAATCATTTCACCCGAGCCTTGGATCGAGGGCTCCTTACCATTACATTTCTTGCTCCATTTACTTCATCGAAAACTATGTTTTACAATGAGCTTGGTTTTACCTGTATACAGACAGTCTCCTCGTTTCTCGGAGAGTAAGTTGACTAGAAATGACATGAGCTCCCTGATTCCTCATTTAATACGTCGTGACAGAATCGACAAAGAACCCAAAATGTCTCGTCCGTCATGTCATTATGATCTCAAATACGTGTCAGCCATCGGTTGGCTGTCGAAAAGCACTACAACTGGTCCGAAAGGGACATAGTGGTCTCCGACTTCGAGGGTTCCACTTTTACCCTTGTTGAAGGATACCTAAGTGTTTACACTAATCCCTTCGCACTGGGCCCGGTAGAGTCGATCACTATAGAGGAGGTACAAGGTATGCCTCAGTCAAATCCACCAATCACTGTATATGATCGTAATACTCCTTCGATTTCTTGTGAAAAGGATTGACTCTTGTCGGCTCACCGTAGATCATTTGCTCCATCTGTACAGTTCCTGAATCTTCTAAGGGGGATTGGTAAAGCTCGTGCGTCGGGCTAGCAAAGCCTTATTTTCAACCATCGATGAGGACTGATATCGAGGCTGGCAGGGATGCTTTGACCAGGTAAGGACCTCGGACTTGATTCCAGCCAAAGTTAGTCCGTTCCCCGAGAAGTGGAATGCATCACGTTAGCACAACTTTACTTTGAATGTTGATTTCATGTTCATTTCTATTTTCCTCATTGGTATTTATGGTGGTGCAACAACCGCTTGAGTCCCAAAATGCTATCCCTCCGCTCAAGGAGTGGATTGAAGGTATTGTCTCACATATTCCCTACACCAGGAGCTCGTGGCGCAAACTCTCAAAGGATCGTCGGCAGGCCCATTCCCATGGTAAGATTTCTTTCTTGAATAAGTTGCGTTAGGCTTCTTCTTCTAGCATCACATCCTTATTTCCTTTTCGCAAGTTTGTCTATGACCATCGCGCTTAGCCCTCTGATCAGGGGTGAGGACTTTCCTGTTGATTCCTCTGCTTCGGGGCAGCTAGGGGCTGCAGCAGGAGAGAAGAAGAAGAAGAAAATAAAGGCTCTAGGTTCCCCGAGCTTAGTGAAGAAAAATCAAAGAGAAGATTGGCTCGTAATCCAAAAGAGAGCTCCATCTCTCAAACACCATATTAAGACTCTCTTAACAAGCTCAGGGATGAGTCCGAGGACGAAGAGCTTTTTGCGGCCCGCAAACCATCGCCCCCAGAGGAGGAAAGGGCCATTGAATAGGTGACCCATGGAGCCGATCTTCCTTAAAATAGTGAGGTTGATGAGGAGGTTGGGTCCGAGACTTCCCGAGATATCAGCAATGCCCCGAAGGAGGCACTCAGTGCGATAGATATTACCAGGTCACCTTCGTTCACCGATTCCATTTTCGATGAGGCCCAAACAGTGAAAGAGAAACCTAACGAAGGGGCTTACAGAGTGGACGATCCCCTTCGCTGCTTTTTTTATGGCGTGGACTCAACTGCGCTGGAGGACTTCTCCGGGTTTGCTAACTTAGAGGTACCAAGGAAAAGTCCATCCTCGAAGATTGTTGGGCCGAACTCAAGTCTAAGGTTGATCAGCTGATCCCCGCTCCGAGAATAGATCCTAGACAGAATCGGTCAGTTATAATCACCGTCCCAAAGGATGCCCGTATTATTTTTGCCTCTATCAGGGTAGCTAGTTACATCCTATGCATGGTAGCCGAAGAAGACCAGGTGAAAATGAGTGAGGTGGATGCGCCGTGCTTGATCAGCGAAGCACGAAAGGCACTGAACCAGGTAAGGTGTCATTAAAATCATTCATCTTCGACTTTAAATTTTGATAACTCTAATGCCTTTTCCTTTTCACACTTTTGTATTTGGTTGTACACCATCACGAAACTTTTCTCCAATATCGGGCAGAGCTTAGACAACTCTAGGGTGAGGACAAAGAGGTTGTTGAGAAGAGGGATATGTACAAGCTTTAGAGCTACAACGTGAAGAATAAATTGAGAAACTCCAGGCTGAGTTGGACACGGTCCAAAAAGAACATGCTTGCCTGGTAGAATAGGTAAAGATCTTTGGAGTTAGTGATGGCGAGTTAGACATGGAAAATAACGGTCAAAACACGCAAGTCCAGCAGAAGCTTTACCGTGTCGACCAACTTCGAGCTGAGATGGACGAAGTTAAGGCCGAGGTAGAAGAAGGGTAAAATTGACCGTTTAGCTTCGAAGAAGGAGACTACTTTCGAGGAGGTGGCCTCAATGGTGGTCCAACTTCAAATGGCGAGGGAGAAAGCGGAGGCCTGCTTGCAAAAACTCGAAGATGCCCTTAACAAGGAGATTAAAATAGCTAAGTCAGTGACAAAAAGAACTAGGGCCGATGCTGAAGAGAAGGTGGCCCAATACAGAGCTGATGTTGAGGTAGCCCAGGACCGCCTGAAAGTCACTGTTGAGAGTGTGAAGTGGAAATTCCAAAGAGAGACTCTTGAGGAGGCTCATACTCGGGGTTGTGATCTATCGGCCAAGATCGAAAATGCTAAGAGGCTCGAGTCTAAGACCAAGAAGTTTGCCGACCCTAAGGACGAGGAAGGCAATGACGGCTCCGACGAACTCAAAGACCTCAATGGCTTTGATGAAGAGGCGGGTTCTGGCGAAGATCAGGCTTAGCAGGCTTGTAAATTTTTTTGTTTTTGTATTTTTGTATGTTTTGTTGAGGCCATTTGGCCTTTGTAATGATCTTATACATGCATACATACATACATACATATATATATATATATATATATATATATATATATATAAGGCTTTTCTTTTTTACCTTTGGAAATTTTCAAGTTTGTTTCTTTTGGATTTTTCTTTACGATTGCAAAGATTTCACATGTCTTAGCACGTAGTAATAAGCTCTTTTTCAGAGGTTCGAACAAGGCTTGTTTTCAAATGCCTTATAACAGGAAGCTTTCCCAAAAGTTCTTACTTAGAAGTTTTTAGATTGTAATTTTGCTGAGGGTAGCCTTTGAATCAGTTTTGGGTATTTGATGTCCTTATGTTTTGGTTATGGGCTTCGGACGTCTCCGAGCCATTTCTAGGACGATTGTAGCCTTTTAAGTTAGGGTATTCCCTAATAGGCTTAATACCCAAGCTTCGATACTAGAGCTATCTGGGCTTTCCTAGGACGATAGGTCCTAAGTGGGGGTGGTCGTAGCCTTAATAGTTTACGCACTGCCTAATAGGTTTTTGTATCCCCCGGGCTTCGATTGTCCGAGCTGTTTGAGTTTGCCTTGGAAGATTGTACCCTAATGAGGATGGTCGTAGCCTTTTAAGTTTAGGCACCACTTAATAGGTTTTTGTGCTCTCCCCCCACCCCTCACCCCCCCCCCCCGGAGCTTCGATTTCCTCTGTCGTCCAAGTTTGTTTTGGATGACAGTCCCCGAATGGGGGTGATCTCTTGGATCCGAAAGGAGGTGGCCCTTGGGCACAATATCCATTGGGAAACAAAATGCAATAATTCTAAGGGAAAAATATGTATCCGCTAAAAACTTTTTTCATTTATGTGTGCAACATACAAGATTGCAAATGTGCATAAGATTCATGTTATGGCTTAAGTGGTCTATGTGGACAGAGTTCATTTGACTGTTTTGCCCTTACAATAAATTCTACCCCGATCCAAGATTTTTCAAGCATAAAGTTTCCTTCCTTTATAAAATTGTTATCTGAAAGTGATGGCCCCCCGTATTCAAGGCCGATTGTAGAGAGGATTTGGATACTATTGATGTGATCCTCATGTCACGACATAAGTCGATAGGCCGTGACGGATGGCCGAGTCCTACATGTCGAACACCTTTACGTATGCGTCTGAGATATAAACATGAATAACATTTGTCAATATCCTGCTGAATTACGATAATAACATATGTGAGGGAAACCTGTCCAAAAGATATATACATATACGTGCGGAATATGTAGGGCGAGCCGAAAAGGCTATTATAGGCAACTCTATATCCAAGTCAAACTATACGTACTGTCTACAAACCTCTAGTGAAATATACTACTGTACAAGGACAGTACTGGGCCCCGTCATACCCATATATGTATCCAAACATATCGTACCAAAATATAGAGCAACTCCTTACAAATAGAGCACACTAACTTTTGCTGATCAAGCATCTTTTGAAGGGGGTCGTCTACCTGCACATGCGTGCATGAAACGTAGGCCTCGGGAAATAGGGCGTCACTAGAATAATGTACTGAGTATGTAAGGCATAAAAATCAGTACATAAAAGATATTAATGAAGCATGAAATAAAGAATTCTGCCTATAAGCTAAATAACTTTATAAATCCTAAAACATTTATAATGTCATGTACATGCGTATAAATGTCATGTCATGCATAGGTATAAGTTTACATAACATCATCAAGCCTCTGAGGGCATCCCATCATATTATCTCGCCTACTGTTGGCAAAATTATCAATATATACCAGCTGATCAAATGGTGGTGCTTATATAATGTCACAACCTTTTCCCATATCCCATATACATATGATATATGCATATATAACGACATCTTTGTCATAGATCAATGTACATGTATAAATAAATAAAATGCATTAAAATATATTAATTAATATTAATATAATTATCAACTACGTATTATTCCGAGACACGTGAATAAAAGATATAATAATATATCACGTGGGGAATCAAGAAAATAGACACCCCTCATATTTCTATGAATAGATTTATTTACGAATGTTGTGCATTTGCTCATTTCTTTTGTATCATTTGGATTATGCCAAAAAGAAAAAAGGGATAGTCTTAACATATTTGAACCGATTCTCTTGACAATCCTTCTAATACACGCCAATCATGACGAAACACGTAAAGACGAGATAAAAATGAAAAATAATCTGTATGATATTTTTGAGAAAGGTTTCACCGTACTTCCTTATAATTACCAAACCTTACATTGTTAAGACGCCATGAAATCTGGTTTGAATTTGATATATGTACCTCTCTTAAGATACCTAATCTCTCTTTAAATTGATATATGTTCTTTAAGATGCCAAATCTCATGTGCTTATCGTTTGATAAATGTACATCTCTAATATAGAAGGGTCTTATGTTTGGATGTGTGGGACCCACTTCTTGCGGTTGCTTAACCACAGAATCCTTGATCTTTGTATATAATCCATAATAACTTAAGAGTCCTAAATCTTAGGATAGCTTGCTGCTGGGGAAGGGAGGGGGTTTACTCTTATCCAATTTCTTTAATTAATCATCCAACAATTCCTTAATTAACTAGGCAATTTTCCATTACTCAATAATTAACCAATTACCCACATAATTAAGAATTATCTCAACTTACTTAAAATACTACTCACTTTTAACATACTTTATACACCTTACTATCATGGTCATATAGTACTTTGTATGACACTAGTCCATAAATACAGGGTATTATAGCCCGGATCGTATTTTTTCTCAAAAATCAATCTTCAACGAAACTCATTTTCTTTGATTCGCTTACCTTTTAACCTTCGCAGTACTTTACTTATCACCTTTTATAAATAGCATAATTTCTTATAACTTCAAAAATAATCTCATTCCCAAGTCTACGTCGAGTAACTTATGACGGAACGTTTTTTAGGAAATGCGGGATATAACACCTCGACTCCAATTCAAAACCGATCTTCAATTATAAGTTAGCACAATCCATAATTGCCTTATTCAAAACCTTGCCGGAAAATCTATTTGGGGCAAAACCGATTCAAGGGAAAAAGAATGCAACGCGTGCATTTGGGCCTAAAAGTTGCATCATTCCTTGGATGTTACTTGCAAGTGTTAGTCCAGTTCATAATATATGTAAAGAAAATAAATGAATGGGGTCATACATTAGCAGTAGAATTGTCTTAAGTGATTACATTCCAGTTGTTCGGTAGCCGCTCATCATTCACTACTTCAAGTTTGTATGATCATTTGCTGTTGATCTCGATAATTTGATATGGACCATTCTAATTTGGTCCTAGCTTTCCTTCGTTAGGGTTTGGGTTGTTCAGTTTAACCTTTATTAACACCAAGTACCGATTAAAGTGTCAGAGGTTGGCTCTCCAGTTGTAATAGCTTTTGATCCATTATTTTTTGACGACCAATCAGACGAGGGTTGCCTCGCTCCTCTCATCCAATAGTTCCAGGCTCGTTCTCATGGCCACGTTGTTTGGCTCTTCGATCGCATATCGGAACTTGAGACTTGGTTCTCCTACTTCAGCCGATATTAGTGCTTCAGCATCATAGACCAACAAGAATGGGATGGTCCTGGTTTTAGATTTTAAGGTCATACGATATGCCCATAGGACTTGGAGCAAAATTTCCTTCCATTTTCCTTTGGCATCGGTCAACCTCTTCTTATGGTTTTGAAGTATGGTTTTATTTGTAAACTCTGCCTGCCCGTCCCACTAGGGTGATAGTGTGTCTATAGGATCCTTTGATCTTGTGGTCATCGAAAAATTTTCTTACCTTACTACAGATGAACGGCTTCCTATTGTTGCATATGATCTCAGTTGTCATTCAGAACTAGCATATTATGTGGTCCCAAAGGCCTTTTTTGTAGTAGCGTAAATTAATAACTTATTTCTCCCCGACTATCTCAAATGCCTGGGTTTCCAACCATTTAGAAAAATAGTCAGCCATAAATTATATGCATTGAGCCTTATCAGGTGACCATGGTAGGGGACCGACGATGTTCACTCCCCACATGAATGGTCAGGGTGATAAGATTGGATGTAGTAGGTCCCCAGGCTGATGAATCATCATTGTGTGCCTCTGAAATTTGTCAAATTTTCGTACGAACTCCTTTGAGTCTTTTTCCATATTGATCCAATAGTAGCCGGATCTAATTACCCTATGAACCAACGATTCGGCACCGGAATGGTTCCCGTAGATGCCTTCGTGAACTTCTCTCAAAACATATTCGGTATCTCCCTCTCCTAGACATATGGAGAGTGGGCCATCGAACTTTCTTCGGAATTGGGTGTTGTCCTTGGATAGGTTGAACCTGGCCGCCTATATGCGGAGAGCTCTCAATTCTCTTGGATCCGAGGGCAGCTTCCCGGTCTTCAAGTAATATATATACTTGTTTCTCCAATCCCAGGTTAAGCTTGTGGAGTTTCTTGGCGTGGACTTCTTCCTTTAACGATTTCATAATTTGTATGATCATTCCTGAGTTGAATTAATCGTCATCAACCAACGATCCCAAGTTAGGAAAAGCATCGGCTTTGTTGTTCTAATCCCGAGGTACATATTATGTCCACTCTATGAACCTATGTAGTGTTACCTGTAGTTTATCCGGGTACCTTCGCATTAGTTCCTCTTTAACTTAGAACATACCATTTGCTTGGTTCACCACAAGGAGGGAATCATATTAAGCTTTGATCACCTCGGCCCCTAGGCTTTTATCCAGTTCGAGACCTGCAATCATGGCCTCATACTCGGCCTCATCATTAGTCAATTTTACAGTTCTAATAGATTATCTAACTATATTACTCGTTGGTGGCTTCAACACGATGCCAATTCTGGACACCTTTTTATTCGAGGTACCATCCATAAAGAGGGTCCAGATTCCTGAGGAAGTCCCGGAGTTCAGCAACAATTCCCTTTCGATCTTGGGTATTAGGGTCGGCATGAAGTCGGCCAAAATTTTAAATTTTATGGTAGTTCGGGGTCGATATTCGATATCATGCACGCTAATCTCCACGACCCATTTGGCCAAAAATTCTGAGATCTCAGGGTTTATACATTATATTTCTCAGTGGTAAAGTATTTACAAAACATATGGGATGGCATTGAAAATACGGTTTTAACTTCCTAGAGGTGCTTAGCAAAGGGAGCACCAACTTTTCCAGGGGAAGATATCTAGTTTCGGACTCCCCTAGAGTCCTGCTAACATAATAGATAGGAAATTTCTTACCTTTCTCTTCCCAGACCAAAACTCCACTTACCGCTATCTTGGATACTGCTAAGTACAGGTACAACTATTCGTCTGCCTTCGGAGTAAGAAGCAAAGGCGTGTTTGAGAGATAACGCTTGAGTTCTTCCAAGTCTTGTTGGAATTCTGGTGTCCATCAGAAGTTATTCTTCTTTTACAATAATGAGAAGAACTTATGGCTCTAATCTGAGGACCTCGAGATGAATCGGCCCAACGCGGCTATGCACCCAGTTAACCTTTGAATGGCCTTGACATTGTCCACCTGGTTAATGTCTTCTATGGCCTTGATCTTATCAGGATTAGTCTCTATTTCTCTGTTGGAAACCATGAATCCGAGGAATTTCTTGAACTCGACTCCAGATGCACATTTCTCCGGGTTCATCTTTGTATTGTAGTTTTTCAATATATTGAAGTTTTCGTGCAAATGTTTCAAATGGTCCTCTACTTGCTGGGACTTAACTAACATATCGTTAATGTAAACCTCCATTGATTTTCCTATTTCCTCCTCCAACATCCGGTTTCTTGGGTGTTAGTGAGTGGAACTGACATTTTTTAGTCCAAACGACATTACGTTATAATAGTAGGTGTCGTATTTAGTGATGAAGGATGGTTTTTCTTGGTGGCCCGGGTCCACTCAAATTTGGTTGTACCCGAAATAGGCATCGGGAAAGCTGAGGATATCGTGTCCGTCCGTTGCATTGATCATACGATCGATTTTTGGCAAAGGAAAAGAGTCTTTGGGGCATGCCTTGTTCAAGTCTTTGTAGTCTATATAAATTCTTAATTTATTTCCTTTCTAGGGACTAATACTATGTTTTCTAACCAATCCAATTATTTAACTTCCCAAATGGATCTTATTTTAAGGAATTTAGATATCTCGTCTTTGATGAATGCATGCTTGACTTTGGACTGAGGCCTTCTTTTCTATTTGACCAGGTGGAACTTCGGATCAAGGCTCGGCTTGTGAATAGCTATTTCTAATGGGATTCCTTCCATGTCGAGGTGGGACCAAGAGAAACAATCCATATTATCCATAAAGAATTTAATGAGCTTTTTCCTGATCTCAGGATTTAACCCAATGCCTATGTACACCTAATGATTGGGAAGGTGCTCGATCAATATGAAGTAATCCAGTTCTTCGACCGTTGATTTGGTAGCGTTGGGTTCATCGGGAACTATGAGAAACCTGGGAACTTCGTAGTAGTTGTCCTCACATGTCCCCGCTTCTCCAATTCAGTCGAGGCCGTGTCGGTGATTGCTATTTGTTTTCTCCCTTGGCGACCGAAATTGGATCCTTTGGTATAGAAAGTGTGGATATCAAGACCACCACGTTGACGCATACATATCCTTTCTGGCCCATTGCTCTCTATAAATTGTTTTAGTCTCTCCTGGCATTGGGAATTTCAACACCAAGTGCAGCATAGAGGATGCAGATCTCATGTGCTGAATGCATGCCCTCCTGAACAGAGCATTGTATCTCATATCTCCTTGATCTTGTCAAACTTTATTTCCTAAATGGTTTCGGTGGTTTTTACCGGTAGTGTTGTTTCCCCTTTAATGGTCTCACATGCCATGTTGAATTTGTTTAGAACTCGGACTGCATGCACAATTTGATCTTGTAGACCCACCTGCTCTACGACTCACGATGACATTGTCCGAGCTACCTGGATCAATAAACACACGCTTAACTCGAGATTTATTTATGAGTACATATATTACCACCGTTGTGCTGATGCATGATGCCTTCATCATCCTCATCGTTGAAAGATAAGGTTCCTTGTGGCACGTAATCTGGAGTCCATTAATCCCTTGTGACGGATACTTTGGTTCACTTTAACATCGCCCTTGGGGAACATCGACTCCATCGATGATCATGTTAATGACGTGTTGCAGTTCCTCCTTCTCGATCTGCTTATTAGAGTCTGATAAGTAGCGATTTTGTAGTGTTTTATCATTCTTGCTTACGCTTCGGTTATAAATTATTACAAAATAATCCTAAAAGGCTCATAAGTGTGGTTGATTGCAGGTTTAATCGTTAAAGTGACAAAATATCAAAGTTCAGCTAGTCAAGTATAAAAGATAAGGATATATGAGGGCAAACATGTTAGAATATACGCTTAACGCTAGAGGGGGGGGGGGGTGAATAGCGTTATAATAAAAAACAATATAAACATGCGGAATTAAAAATTGCAGGATTGAAATAAGTGCGGTAAGTAAATAATAAGGAACGAACGCACCGAAATTATCCTGGTTCACCACAACCTGTGGCTAGTCCAGTCCCCGAGAGACTCTCTCGAGATTCCACTAACTTCGTTAAGCTTACGGTTGCTTAACAAACCATTACAAACTGAGAACTTGAGTCATACAAGCCTCAACAACCTTTGCTCGAAGATACCACACTTCAAGACTTCAACCGAAGGAATGAAAACGTTCCTTCTAAAAACCACAAGGGATTAACACTTCCCTTCAAGTGTATACAAACACTTAGCACTCTAGACAAGACTCTCTTTAAGAGTAGATATGAGTAAAATAAATACGCTCAAGAACACAACAACTTTCGTCAAGAGTTTGGCTCTCAAAAACTTATGAAATGAATAGAAAATGATGAATATGAGAGTTTGCAAGCTTTAGCAAGAATATGATCAGTTGTTGTACTTAGAAGACTGATTTTGAGTTGTATTTATAGTGTTCAAACCCACACAACCGTTGCCTAATTGCCAATCAAGAATTGCTGATTTTGTGCTAAGATAATCGATTATCTGATTTGCATAATCGATTATTTTCCAATCGTTCAAAAATCATTCCCAGATTTTAAGCAGAATAATCGATTATCCAAATCGTATAATCGATTACCTGACAACGTTCAAAAAATCATATTCAGATTTTACTTAGCATAATCGATTATCAAATTGTGTATAATCGATTATCTTTCAGAGTTTAAAAATACTTTGGCAACGGTCATTTGCATAATCGATTATGCTATAAGGATAATCGATTATCTTTTATATTTTAAAACTTCGGACTACACTGTCTTAACATAATCGATTATCATAAAGTACATAATCGATTATTTTACAGTCTTGTAAAATTTGATAGACACTGCCTCAACATAATCGATTATCATAATGTGCATAATCGATTATTTTATAGCTTTGAAAAATCTGATGGACACTGCCTCAACATAATCGATTATCATAAGGTACATAATCAATTATCTTGTAGCTTTGAAAAATCTAATGTACACTGCCTTAACATAATCGATTATCATAAGGTACATTATCGATTATTGTTCAGCTTCGTAAATCTGGTGTACATTGTCTTAACATAATCGATTATCATAAAGTACATAATCGATTATCCTTGTCCAGATTTGAGAGGCATGTTTAAAAATCATTTTGGCTAAAATAAAATGTTTGAAAATCATTTTGCTTTAAATTAAATATGCATGATTTGATAAAAATGATTTTACGAGAGAAGCCAAGTCTTGAGTCAATTGTCGGATCAAGATCACAATTAAAGAACGACTCATGTATAACTTTATTTCTTTGCTTGATCATGATCTTTGTTCGTCTTGTGCTTGAACCTCGTTATGTGTTAATTGCGCGCTTGTGCTTGGACCTCGTCATATGTCAATTGCGCGTCGTTTGTCATTTATCAAAACCTACAAATATGAACACACGTTTAGTTTAGTGCCTTGAGAACGTGTTTCAACAATTTCCCCCTTTTTGATAATGGCAAACCAATATCGGGATATGCATATTAGATAATTCATAATGACGATCCAAGACAAGTATATAGATATGCAATTAGTTCCCCCTCAACATTTGAATTCCCCCTCAATTTATGCCAATAAATATTAAGTGCATAGCCCTTATTCTTCCCCATTTTGACATTAGCAAAAAAATATTAGTAAATAACTTGTTTATTGATTAACCAAAAATCCGAGTACATAAAAAGAGACAATGAAACATAGAACAACGAGCTAGAAAAAGAAAGAAATTATTCATTATCATTATTAATTTCCGGCTCGACATCCGGTACATCTTCCCGAAGGACAATTTGGGCATATGGATAATTGACATGGTCAAAGTATCCATGAAGTTCATGGGAGAGACGAGTGACATTCATATCGATGCGATTCATGGAGGTGGACAGAGACGCAATTCGCTCGGAAATGGTATTGAGGGATACATCGGACGGGGCCGGAGGACGACGTCGCTGAGTTGGAGGAGGAGGTGGATGCTCACCGATATTGGGAAATGAAGATTCTTGTATTTCCCAATGTTTCGTCGCCTTTTTGTGAGGGTCGACAGAAGTGTCGACACCGGATGCAACAAGAAGGGTCATAACGACAAAAGCATAAGGGAGAGGCTTATCTTCCCCAATAGCATCATACATATGAGTCTTGACGAACTTGCACCAATTGATGCGAGCTCCGGTGATGATGGCATGCATGAGTTTTGAATCCTCATGAGATATAGTTGTATGATTGAATTTCCGCGGTTTTAGAACGCGGGTGATGAAATAAAAAATTAAACGGTATTCGAGGAGCATGTTTGTGATGGTGGGACGACGATGGTCCGGAGTTGGAAAAAATTCACCGATGCCGATTTGAGTAAAAAGAAGTTGTTCATCAAACAGAGCGCCTTCTTCCCTAGTATAGCGTAAAATGTCTTCCCCATTGCGCGGAAGTTTAGTGATGGCTTGAATATTTGCCTCAGATACAGGGATGTGAATTCCATTGACGGTCGAGAAGAGTTCATCATCTTCGTCTTTCTCGAGATTTGAATAGAAGGCCTGAATTAAGGAAGGATGAATGTAAGGGGTGTGAAGGTATAGGAAATCAAGGAGTTGGCTTTGTAGGAGCATATTTGCTGTGGATGGGGGGGCGCTTTGACTAAGAAATCGATTAGTGGAAATCGAGGAGGGAGGATTTCTCGATTTTCAAACTTTTCAGCGAAGCGCATAAGTTGTTCTTCATTGCTGAATCATAAGAAGGAGCCATCTTTATAACAATAAACTGGTGGACGAGTGGTGGATGAGTGGCGGAAGAGGAGGCAACATTTTTGCCGGCACGAGCACGTTGGAGTTTCTGCCCGACATTTTGAATAAGTAGTAATAGCCTTTGAAAGAAATTTGAGAAATTTTGAGAGTCTGGGAGATAAGTTTGATGTTTGAGTGAAGAAATTAAAGACTTATAGCACCTATTTATAATGAGAAGGATGGCATTGCATTGAAGATGAAAATCTGCAGAAATTTAAGAGAGAAAATGGTCAGAAACGGTAACAATTTTGAAATACTGACTGAGGATAATCGATTATTGAATTATGGTAATCGATTATTCTGACACAGAGTGCACAGTGATTTTCTGACTCGGAAAATAATCGATTATACTTTTGTGATAATCGATTATTTTAGGAAGTGCAGTAATGAATAGCCGAGACGGTTTTTTTTTTTTAAAATCGATTATTGCCACAATTAACACCTGAAAAATAATGTCAACAAAATCGATTATAAAAATTGATAATCGATTTTTATATTTACCATCCAAGAACCTTTAAAGCAAAAACTGTTAGATAATCGATTGTAGTGTTGCATAATCAATTATGTTAATTTTCCGGCATAATAAACATAAAACGTAAATAATCGATTTGTGATACTTGCTAATCGATTTTCCGGCATAGTAAGCATAAGACAAAAAAAAGTGACAATCGATTATCGACTTTAGAGAAATCGATTATTCTACACCATCGCCTTATAATTCCCCCTGCCTTTAGGGCGATACCTGCAAAAGAGAATTAGGCGCCTCTGACGCTCAAGTTAGTAAAATTTTTTTTAATGAATAATGCAATGCATGACTTGGATCAATGTGGAGTCAAGAATTAAGAATTCTTTCTCTAAGAGCTTTGTGAAGATGTTGACCAATTGAAAATGTGATCTCTTAAGAAGTGTGTCCTAAGGTGTTCTTATGAGTGTTTCGAGTACATACCTTTTGTTCAATGTCGCCAATTACCTTGTCGAGAGGATGGTCTTTGATTTTCCTCCACGCGTTGGGCAGTTTCGTTTCATTCTCCAGTGGTGGCGCTTCCTCCGATGATTGTTCCAAGATTTCATCTTGAATTTCCTTTGGATTTTCCTCTTGTGCTTTGTCTTGAGGACTTATTGTGTTTAAAATACCTGCAAGATCAAAACCAGAATCCTTTCTCGCCAAGCGAGCATTATTTTCGAAAAACACAATATGAGGGGATTCCTCAACAGTTTCGGTTCTATTATTGAATTCTGTATATGCTTTGCTACGTGATGAATAACCAAGAAAAATTCCTTCATCCGATTTGGCATCAAATTTTCCCAAATTATCTTTTCAATTGTTATGAATAAAGCATTTACAACCGAATACTCTAAGATGGGAGAGATTAGGTTTCCTTCCCTTATAGAGTTCATAGGGAGTTTTCATGAGTATTGGCCTTATGACTACTCTGTTTAAAACGTAGCATGCGGTACTCACGGCATCCGCCCAAAATTGTTTGGGAATCTTAGCCTCATCGAGCATGGTTCTAGCCATCTCTTCGAGATACCTATTTTTTCGTTCCACCACTCCGTTTTGTTGTGGTGTACGTGGAGCAGAGAAGGTGTGCTCAATACCGAGTTCGTCACAAAAGTCTGCGAAGAGATTGTGATCGAACTCTCCCCTATGATCACTTCATATGGAAGTGACGGTTGTGTTCTTTTCATTTTGAACACGTTTAAGAAAACATTTAAAATTTTGAAAAGCCTCACATTTGTGAGCAAGAAATAGTGTCCATGTAAATCTAGAATAATCATCAACAATAACAAAAGCATAGCGATTTCTACCAAGACTTTCAATGCGAGATAGTCCAAAGAGATCCATGTGAAGAAGTTGCAGAGGTCTTGTAGTTGAAACAATACTCTTAGATTTAAAAGATGCTTTTGTTTGCTTCCCTTTTTGACAAGAATCACAAATAGTGTCATTTTAAAATTTCAAATTTGGAAGACCAATAACTAAATTTTGTGAAACCAATTTGTTTAAATGATGCATGTTGATATGAGCTACTCTACGATGCCATAACCACATATCATCTTCTTTACTCATAAGACAATTCACATACTCTGATGAAGAGTTTTCAAGATCAACCATATAGATGTTATCAATTCTAAAACCACGAAGAATAATTTTAAAATCACTACGACGAAAAACTAAGCATTCTTCTGAATCAAACAAAACAAGATTTCCCTTGTCACATAATTGACTTATGCTCAAGAGATTATGTTTTAGACCTTTAACTAGCAATATATGCTTAATGGAAGAGGATTCATTCTTACCGACCGAGCCAATGCCGATAATTTTTCCCTTGTTGTTATCTCCAAAAATAACGTTTTCTCCTTCCTTGTGTTCTAGTTGAAGGAACTTGGATGCGTCTCCGGTCATGTGTTTGGAGCATCCACTATCAAGGTAACAAAGTACACTTGATCCCTTCAAACATACCTACAAGACAAATTAATGAGTTTTTGGTACCCAAGCTGTTTTGGGTCCTTGAGAGTTAGGTGTAAAATGCTGTTGTGCTTGACATGCAGTTAAGTGTCTGTGTCAAGTAAAACAAGCAGGAGCAATATGTCCTATTCGACTACAATAATGACAAATAACATTAGGATTATGCATTCTTCTAGGTTGGTAGTAGTTGGAGGTACGAAAATCGTTTGCTCTATTTTTGACAATATGGCTATTGCGCAATCCTTGAAAATCATTTCTCCTACTGTTTTTTCTAGGATATGCAGCGTTTCTAGAATAATTGTTTCTAGGTCGAGTATGTCTAGGTTGCGATTGTTGAAGGCCATTTCTAGGCGTTCTAAAAAGTTCAAAGTTTCTTCTAGTGTTTGGTCTAGGATGCATATTGATTCTAGGATGGTTATTTCTAGGATGAATGTTTATTTTATTTATCCTAGGTTGAGCCTTGGGTTGTTGGGGGATGGATTCAACTTTTTCTTTAGGCTCGTTTTTGAAACCTATGCGATGTTTGGTCGATTTCAAATTGACAAGAACATCATTCAAAATTTTATGAGAAGAATTGAACTTATCTAGGGTGCCCTTAAGTCTTTCTACTTCATCTTTTAGATGCATGCAAGAAATACAATTTTTACTAGAACTCTCGGGTTTGTCGGCTCTTCTCTTGCCGAAAAATTTGTTTTCTTCTTTCAACTTCTCATTTTCCAAAATCAATTTTTCCAAATCTTTTTCTTTCAAAGAGAGTTGTTTTTCAAAATCTTTTTTCTTTCAAAGAAGAATTTTTCTTTACGTCTCTAACAGTTTCGGAAGTTCTAATGAATTCACTATACAATTCATCAAAAGCATTTGCATTTCCTCAAGAGAAAAGAAATTTTTAGAAGAAATTTGACGTACCTCTTCTTGATTGTCTTCGTGCGCCATGAGACAAAGATTTGCGGTTTCGTCTTCTTCTTCCTCACTTGACTCGTCTCCGGAGTCACCTCCCCAAGATATGTATGCTCGTTGTTTCTTGAAGGGTTTCTTCTCCTTTTTGACATTTGGGCAATTTGATTTAATGTGCCCGATTTCTCCGCATCCATAGCACTTTACTTGATCTCCTTGTTGTTTGCCTTTTCGTTCATACTCTTTTCGCATGAACTTTTGAAACCTCTTAATAACGAGTCCGAACTCGTTATCTCCGTTGGTTGAGTCCTCATCATTTTGAGGTTGAGCCGTGCTTGCCTTGAGGGCGATTCTTTGTTTCCTTTGATCATTAAACGGAGGGTTAAGTATAGTAGATTCATAGGTTTTAAGATTACCTCTTAGTCCGTCGATGGTGACATTTGAAACGCCGATAGACTCTTGAATCGCGTCGGCCTTGGAGCGCCATTCCGGAGTGAGACTTCGGAGAATTATTCGGACAAGTTCCTTATCCGTGAAGGTCTTCTTAAGAGCATGTAGGTCATTGACAATTTTTGAAAATCGTTCGAACATGTCATCTATCCTCTCGCTTTCCTTCATGTGAAACAGTTCATATGCATGGGTTAGAAAATCAATTTTAGCTTCTCTTACCTGGTCCGTACCTTCGTACGTGATTTCCAGCTTATCCCACATTTGCTTAGCCATTGTGCAACATGATATTTTTCTGTAATCATCAGCATTTACAGCACAATATAATAAGTTGATGGCTCTAGCGTTGTTCTGCACTTTTCGGATATCATCCGCATCGTATTCATCTTCGGATTTTGGAACCCATTCATTTTCAACCTTTTTGGTTGGAATTTGTTCTCCCTTCGTTATAACCTTCCATAGATGAAAATTATTCGATTGGATGAATATTCTCATTCTCTCCTTCCAGTACGTATAGTTTGTGCCATAGAATAGTGGTGGTCTGGTGGAGCATTGTCCTTCACCTATTCCTGCATTAAAGTCACGAGTAGAAGCCATGGATTGTTTCTCTCAAACGGTTAAGTCTTTCAGAGAGTTGGGCTCTGATACCAATTGTTAGAATATACGCTTAACGCTAGAGGGGGGGGGGGGTGAATAGCGTTATAATAAAAAACAATATAAACTTGCGGAATTAAAAGTTGCAGGATTGAAATAAGTGCGGTAAGTAAATAATAAGGAACGAACGCACCGAAATTATCCTGGTTCACCACAACCTGTGGCTAGTCCAGTCCCCGAGAGACTCTCTCGAGATTCCACTAACTTCGCTAAGCTTACGGGTGCTTAACAAACCGTTACAAACTGAGAACTTGAGTCACACAAGCCTCAACAACCTTTGCTCGAAGATACCACACTTCAAGACTTCAACCGAAGGAATGAAAACGTTCCTTCTTACAACCACAAGGGATTAACACTTCCCTTCAAGTGTATACAAACACTTAGCACTCAAGACAAGACTCTCTTTAAGAGTAGATATGAGTAAAATAAATACGCTCAAGAACACAACAACTTTCGTCAAGAGTTTGGCTCTCAAAAACTTATGAAATGAATAGAAAATGATGAATATGAGAGTTTGCAAGCTTTAGCAAGAATATGATCAGTTGTTGTACTTAGAAGACTGATTTTGAGTTGTATTTATAGTGTTCAAAACCCACACAACCGTTGCCTAATTGCCAATCAAGAATTGCTGATTTTGTGCTAAGATAATCGATTATCTTATTTGCATAATCGATTATTTTCCAATCGTTCAAAAATCATTCCCAGATTTTATGCAGAATAATCGATTATCCAAATCGTATAATCGATTACCTGACAACGTTCAAAAAATCATATTCAGATTTTACTTAGCATAATCGATTATCAGATTGTGTATAATCGATTATCTTTCAGAGTTTAAAAATACTTTGGCAACGGTCATTTCCATAATCGATTATGCTATAAGGATAATCGATTATCTTTTATATTTTAAAAACTTCGGACTACACTGTCTTAACATAATCGATTATCATAAAGTACATAATCGATTATTTTATAGTCTTGTAAAATTTGATAGACACTGCCTCAACATAATCGATTATCATAATGTGCATAATCGATTATTTTATAGCTTTGAAAAATCTGATGGACACTGCCTCAACATAATCGATTATCATAAGGTACATAATCGATTATCTTGTAGCTTTGAAACATTTGATGGACGCTGCCTCAACATAATCGATTATCATAAGGTACATAATCGATTATCTTGTAGCTTTGAAAAATCTAATGTACACTGCCTTAACATAATCGATTATCATTAGGTACATAATCGATTATTGTTCAGCTTTGTAAATCTGGTGTACATTGTCTTAACATAATCGATTATCATAAAGTACATAGTCGATTATCTTTGTCCAGATTTGAGAGGCATGTTTAAAAATCATTTTGGCTAAAATAAAATGTTTGAAAATCATTTTGCTTTAAATTAAATATGCATGATTTGATAAAAATGATTTTACGAGAGAAGCCAAGTCTTGAGTCAAATGTCGGATCAAGATCACAATTAAAGAACGACTCATGTATAACTTTATTTCTTTGCTTGATCATGATCTTTGTTCGTCTTGTGCTTGAACCTCGTTATGTGTTAATTGCGCGCTTGTGCTTGGACCTCGTCATATGTCAATTGCGCGCCGTTTGTCATTTATCAAAACCTACAAATATGAACACACGTTTAGTTTAGTGCCTTGAGAACGTGTTTCAACAAAACAGGCCTAGTGCAAACCGCACAAAGTAGAATGCAGCGACACTAGATGGTTCAGAGAGATGGCTAAAATGGGCTTCAGGCAACGCAATCGAGGTACATATTCTGCGGTCCACGGTGAAGGCTCCGCGACCTCGCTACCTTTTTGCGTGGTCCGCGAAAGATAGATTCAGAGAGATGGAAAATGCCAAAGTTCAAGCCATGCGGTCCGCGATCATATCTGTGCGGACCGTAGTAGAGACCTCTGAGGCCGTGGTCCATTATACGCGGTCTACGGAGCCCAAGTGCAGAGAGCCCAGATTTGAAGTTCAAGAGCCTAGTGCAGATGCGGTCCATTTCATGCGGCCCACACTGACCCTGCATGGGTATATTTGTCCAGTTTTACTGGCCTAGTATAAATAGAATATTTTATCATTTTATATTATGTGAAAAGTCCAGAACTGAGCTGCGCTTGTGGGAACCTCATTTTTAGCCATTTTTCAAAGTAATGATAGATTCTTGTAATTTAGCATTTAATTATTATGTCTTTTTCTTCATCTATTTCTTTATTTTCTTTGTCAAGCATGAGTAGCTAATCCCATTAGCTAGGGTTGTGGCTCAACCCTAGTGTGGGTAATTGATGAGTGTTGTTGCCATCTAGGGTTAGATTGACTATGGGTGTTTGCTATTTGGGTTGATTTTATGTTTTAATCTATGAATCGGTGGTTGCAAACACTGATTTGAGCTTTGTGGATTTGACTCTTCTTGATAAAGAGAGTGTAAGCCTCCAAAATTGACTGAACAAAGAATTGGGATGGACTCATGAGAAATGAGCCCAATTAACGGGTTAAATCTCGAGAGAGCAATCACCCTACTTGAACCCTAGTTGCTTGAGCTAATTTCCCTACCCATTTGGTCTCGAGAGAGTCAATTGGGAAAAAGCATTCTCTTTACCGAGAGGTGTGAGAGTGGGTAATATTGTACAACGGTTATAGTATAAGCCCCAACAATAGCAACCGAACCTTAATAACATCTACTCGTCACTTAGCCACCTAGGTGATGTCATGACCCTACTGACCTTCTTCCCATTAGATACAACTTTAGCAATTATCTCGTAGCATAATCTACTTCAATTAGTAGTTTGATAATATTAGTTTATAATTGAAACCCCAAAAATGTATGGAAGTGACATTTGGAGCAAATACACGATTCTAAGCTAGATAGATACATCGACTCCACTACTAGCTTCCTGAGGAATTCGTTCCCGAGCGTCATATCGGGTAAAAGTTATTGTGACCCTCTCTTCCTACCTTATAGTAGCATTGAGTTTGCAGCGATCACTTTTTGGTGCCGTTGCCGGGGAGCTTACGGTGTTGGCTATCTATTTAGTTATTTTTGTGTTTTGTTTCTCTTTCATTCTTACTTACTAATTTTGTTTGTGTCGATTAGTCAGTATCCAATGACTCTTAATGCTAATGACCATCTTAGCAACGTGATTACGGGGAAGGAGGTAGATGATATTGAACAAGATGAGGTCTTACCTCAATCTCAATGTAGAGGTCGTCGGGCCAATGCAAATGAGAACAACAATATTCCAGACCCTCCTATTCCACCGCCTAGAGTGGCTCCTAGTGTATTACCAAATTAAGGATACGCTAGTTCCATTGTTCCTCTACGAATTCAGGTGGGGAAATTTCAAATAAAAAAATTCATGTTGACCTTGCTCGAGCAAAGAGGGTATTTCATGGGCGCCTTCGGTCAAAATGGCTATAAGCACTTGAAGGGGTTCATAGATACATGCTGGGCGAGCAAGTAGATGAACGTGTCTGAGGATGCACTTAGATTAAGGCTTTTCCCGTTCTCTCGTCGAGGTAAAGCATTGGATTGGTTAGAAAGAGTCCCCAATCATTCCATCACAATGTGGGATGGATTGCTGGACAAATTTATTGCCAAGTTCTTTTTACCGAGTCATATGACGGCACCTCGGGATGAAATATTAGCCTTCAAGAAAGAGCAACGGAAACTTTGCATGTAATATGGGAGTGGTATCGGACTATGGTTAAAGAGTGCCTAAATAACGACATGACCGAGGGGATGATTCAACAAACCTTTTATTAGGGCATCAATACCATAAATCAGTGCATTGTGAATCAATTGGCCGGTGGCAATTTTATGAAGCTTACATACAATGAAGCATGTGAAGTACTTGCTGAAATGGCCAACACTTCTTCGGCGTGGCAAAGTAGAGCAAATGTGCCCCAAGGTGGCTCCACGGTCATTTATTTGCACAAGGAATTTCACTACCATGGTCACGATATTGCGAGCTTACTACTACTATGAACAAATTGGCGAAGGCGCAATTGCAACAAGTCAAAAATCCGTGCCAAATCAACGCCATGGAAGGTATTTCTATGCTTAAAAGGAGGCAAAGAGGAAAACAATCTGAAGAGAATTATGAACAATATGACATAAACAATGATGGTGGTGGTTTTTCAAATGAGTGTTATGATGATCAAAGAGAAGACTTTTAATAAGTCAATAACTACCAAGGGAATAGAGGCAACTCTTCGAACCAGCAATGGAGACCCCAAGGAAATTGGGGAAATGAACAAGGTGGTGGTAATTGGAACAATAACAACCAAGGTGAAAAGTGGGGGAACAACAATTCGGGCAACCAAGAGTATTGGAATGGGAACAACAACAACAATTGGAACAATAATGGTCAAGGCGGATGGAAAATCAATGGTAATCAAGGCAACTGGGGGAAAGTCTTTCAAAGGCCCCAATGTACCAACAACCGAACAATTTGCCTCCATTTCAATCTCAAGGGTCTACTTCTTTGGGTAATGATATGTGTCGAACTAAAATTATGTTCTAGCAAATGATGAATAAGAACTAAGACTCCGATGCTCAATTGACCTTCCATAATAACTCTATTAGGAACTTGGAAGTACTCTCTTGGACAAATCTCTCAATCTTTGAATACTCGCCCCAAGGGTGCTCTACCAAGTGATACGGTAGTGAACCTGAAGGGTGGGAACAATGTGATGGTGGTTACAAAGGCGTTGATGTGAATGCCTCAAGAGGAAAGCAAATTGTGGTTGATGATGATGAGTTGCGAGATGATATTGTACCCTTGGTAGTTGAAGATGTGGTTGAGCACAATGTGCATAATGATGTGAGTATCGATATTGATAAGGCCGAGGTGGAAACACAAGATGAAGTGAACCCGTCTAGGGAACATATGATTGATATGCCCGAGTTGTTGGTGCCCAAAGCCAAGGCACCTTTGCCTTGGACACCTCCACCTTATCCTTAATGGTTAGCAAAGCAAAAGAGTGACAACAAATTCAAAAAGTTCATAGACATGATGAAGAGTCTTACAATCAATCTGCTTTTGGTGGAGGCACTTGAGCAAATGCCGGGGTATGCCAAGTTTATGAAGGATTTAGTGACAAAGAAGAGGTCGATGGAGTGTGAAACAATTAAATGACTCATCAAGTGAATGCTATCATACATTCTATGGCCCCAAAACTTGAAGATCTCGGAGCATTTACTATCCTTTGCACTATTGGAAGTACGGAGTTTGCCAAGGCCCTTTGTGATTTTGGGGCTAGCATAAATTTGATGTGGTACTCGGTCTTCAAGACCTTGGGAATTGGACAACCTCGACCAACTTCAATGAGACTTCAAATGGCAGATCAATCTATGAAGCGACTTTGGGTATAATTGAGGATGTACTTGTCCGGGTGGACAAACTCATATTGCTGGCTGACTTTGTCACATTGGATTGTGAAGTGGACTTTGAAGTCCCGATTATTCTTGGGAGATCTTTCCTTGCTACGGGGGAGGCATTGGTTGACGTTAAAGCAGGTGAGTTCACTTTTTGAGTAGAGGATGAGAAGTTCGTCTTCCATGTTAGCAAATACATGAGACGATCCAATAGCACCGAGGTATGTTCATTTGTTGACATTGTCACAGTTGTGATATTGGATGTCACAAGTTCCATGATAAATGTTGAAGATACCATTGAGGCCGTGCTTCTAAATAAGGATGTCAATGATTATGTTAGTAGAGTGGAGTGCGTGAATGCATTGCATAGTATGGGTTCTTATTCATATGAGCCTAGGAAGTTGTCTTTGGACCTTGAAAACCACAAAACTCCACCAAAAAATCCATCGATTGAGGAGCCAGCGATGTTGGAGTTGAAAAAACTTCCTTCATGCCTCAGGTATGAGTTATTGGGCTCAAATTCTACTTTACCTGTTATTCTTTCCTCTTGCTTAACTAACATGCAGGTTGAGCCATATTTGTTCAAGATTTTCACAGATGGTGTGATTCATCGATGTGTCTCGGAAGAAGAACAACTGAGTATTTTGGAGGCTTGTCATTCCTCTCCATATGGTGGCCACCATGGCGGGATAAGGACGGCTTCTAAGGTGCTTACCTATGGTTTCTCTTGGCCACCCTTGTTCAAAGATACGGGTGATTTTGTCAACAGATGTGATGAATGCCAAAGAGCGGGTGAAATTTCAAAAAGGCATGAGATGCCTCTAAATACAGTTCTTGAAGTGGATGTCTTTGATGTTTGGGGCATTGATTTCATGGATCCATTTATTAGCTCTTCTGGGAACACTTACATCATAGTGGTGGTTGATTATGTCTCAAAATGGGTCAAAGCTGTGGCTTTGCCCAACAATGAAACCCGGAGTATTGTGGCATTTCATAAAAAGAGTATCTTCACAAGGTTTGGCACTCCTCCTGAAATTATTAGTGATAGGGGATCTCACTTTTGTAATAGGACTTTTGATTCATGGCTTGCCAAATATGGAGTTAATCCCAAACCACCCCTATCATCCTCAAGCTAGTGGTCAAGTTGAAGTCTCCAATAGGGAAATTAAAAGTATTTTGTACAAAATGGCCAATGCTAATAGGACCGATTGGTCGAAAAAGTTGGATGACGCTCTATGGGCATATTGGATGGCTTACAAGACTCCAATTGGTATATATCTATAACGGTTGGTGTTTGAGAATGATTGCCATCTTCCTATCAAATTGGAGCACAAGGCTATGTGGGCTTTGAGGAAGTTGAATTTGGAATGGGATGTTGCGGCCAATCTCCGTGTTGAACAACTCAATGAGCTTGATGAGTTTAGGTTTCATGCCTACTCTAGATCGTCCTTGTATAAGGACAAAGTGAAGTACCTTGATGACAGATATGCTTGGGGAGAAGAATTCAAGGTTGGTGATATGGTTTTTTTGTTCAACTCCCGGTTACGTCTGTTTCCGGGAAAGCTCAAATCAAAGTGGAGTAGGACATTTGAAGTTGCATTTGTGAACCTGTTTGGTGCTATTGATCTCAAGAACAAAAATGGTGAAGTTTTCAAAGTTAATAGGCACCGGATAAAGCATTATCTTGGAAAGTTTGATGATAGCCACATGGTGGCACTCCTTCATCTCAAGTGATGTGATGGTAACATACGTCGTGTCGCGACGTTAAACCAGGTTCTTCTTGGGAGGTAACCCATGTCTCTTTCTTCTTGTTTTCTTTGCTTTTATTTGTAGTTTAGGATTTATTTGTTTGCTAATTGGTTGTGAGATGCTGCAAGGATTGTGTTGGTATAGTGCAAAACCTGATAAAAATTGAATAGTCTCTGAATTTGCCAGTGCAGCCGCATGGCGCTTTTTGCGGTCCACTGGTACGAGCCAAGTTGGGTACTCTCTGAAGTTTTCCACCACAGCCGTAGTACATTTAGTGTGGTTCACAGTGGACCTCCACGGCCGCGGTCACTTTTGTGCGGACCGCGGAGGTTGCCTTCTCAAGCGTCTTCTAAACAAACCAAGCACGGTTCGTGATCCGTTTTGTGCAGCCGCACTAGTAGGTAAGACTAGGCCACATTGTTTTATATAAATAGACCTCAGGGTCACCGGTTACACTTTTCAGAATTTTAACACTTAGAGACCTAAAAGTTACTGTTCATACTCTCTTGTGACCGTAATTCTTGCTTAGATTGGCTAATTGCATTTCATCTCTATATCTGGTAACATTTCATCCATTTTTATTAGATTAATTTTATAATTTCTTTTTATTTTTCATGTCCAGTAGCTCATAGCTTCTTCTTCTTCGCATTTTTCTCTATTTGTTAGCTTAGGTTAATGTAAATGTTGGATTTTGGTGTGTTTGGTTAACTTGTTGAACTGGGTAACTGAATAGGGATGAACTCTGGTAAAAACTTGAAAAATTTTACAAAAATTGGAAAACCTAACTCAGTGCCTGAACTAAGCACTCTCCGGGAGCCGCAGTCATCTTTGTGCGGTCCGCGGTGCTGTGATGCGGTCTATGGTACCACTTTATGCGGACCGCGATGTTGATTTTCTAGAAAGTTACTTCTTGCCCAGCGCGGACGCATTTCACTTCGTGTGGTCCATGCTGGCCCACCGTGACGGTGATGCTACTTTGTGGGTTCCGCGGTGGGTAGATTCAATGGATGGGTTTTTCAGGCCTGTCCCTAATGCGGACCACGGTTGCTTTTATGCGGTCCGCGATGAATCCAATGCGGCCGCACTCCTCTTTGTGCAGCCTGCCACTGCACTGTGTCTGCAACATTTCCTGTAACGTTTTGATTTCTGTATGCAACTCATTTTCCACAACTGATTCACTACATGTGCTGATACTAACAAAGCTAGATGTGTGTGCTTGCAGACAATGGTTAAACAGGGAGGAAATGGCTCCAAACAACCCGACTGAGGTGACTCCTCCCTGGAAGGAAAAGCAAGATGATAAAAATTACTCCCCAAGTTTGGGAAAGTAAAAAGAGATTGAGGAAAGCAATAAAAGCAGCTGATAGAGCTTTTGATAAATCGGGGAGTGAGTACGAGCCTTCACAGGATGTCACCTCATATTCCATACCCAATCATGTCCCTGGCTGGCCTGGGAGATTTTGATTGACTGGTGATTCTCCTCCAGGATAACCCACTGCTCAAGCAGCAGAACATGTCCCGACTGAACTGCCTGAGGACTCAACAACTGGTACCGGTGATTACTCCACATCCCCCATAACTTCAATATCCGGGGAGAGTGCAGGCGGAGGTGATTAGGGCGGTGATGAGGGAGATGAGGAGGTACCTTGGGGTGGTATGACTCATGTTGGGGGTGTTGACCGGAGTAGGAATCCAGCAGTTTGGCAAGATAGGTTCGTAAGCCTGGTAGCGTTCCACAAGTTTAGGGAATGGTGGTCGTTACGGAAGTTGATTCTTGAGAGGAGTTTTATTGAAAGCGACCTCCTACCCCTACATCCCAATGTGCATAGACAACTCCAAACTCGAGTGGGTTGGGAGATTTTCCTTGATGATTGTATGAAGGTGAATGAGCACATACTCAAGGAGTTCAATAGCAATGAGGCCCACATTGTGAAGGGAACCAAAGTGCGAAACAAAAAGGTGTTAGAAACACGTTCTCAATGCAATATACTAAACGTGTACTCTTTTGTAGGTTTTGATGAATGACAAACGAAGCAAAAATTGATATATGACGGAATTTAAGTACAAGCGCACAATGGTTGCGAATAAGATTGAAGTTCAAGATATAGCTTTTAATTGTTATTGAGTTGTTCTAAATTGTAATCTCGATCCTATAACTTGACTCATAGTATGGCCTCTCTCATAAAACTATTTTCCAAAATCATGCATATTTAATTCTGTGTCAAAAAGATTTTAAATCATGCATATTTACATTAGACAAAATGTTTTCTAAACATGCCTCAAAAATCTGGGCTAAAATAATCGATTATGTACTTATGATAATCGATTGTTTCTGAGCCAAGACTGCATGACAATCGATTATGAATTAATGGTAATCAATTGTGAGTAAGACAGTGAACATCAGGTTTTTCCAAATCTGCATGATAATCGATTGTGAACAAATGACAATCGATTGTTGTTGAGGTAAAGTTTTTCAATACTCAAAATAATCGATTATGAACTAATGGTGATCGATTGTGTTGAGTTGATGTCTTCCAGTGATTTTAAATTTAATTAAGTAATCGATTATGTCTTTAGATAATCGATTATCACTGAGACAGTAAGTTTTATGATTTTCAGAAAATAACAAGTAATCGATTGTTGCAAAGGACAATCGATTGTTGAAGCTGGCCGTTGTCAAATGATTTTCAAATACCATAAGGTAATTGATTATTGATTCTAGATAATCGATGTTCTACTTAAAATCTGGAAATGATTTTTAGAACGTTGCTGAAGTAATCGATTATTGATTTTATATAATCAATGTTCTGCTTAAAATCTGGAAATGATTTTTAGAACGTTGCTGAAGTAATCGATTATTGATTTTATATAATCGATGTTTTGCTTAAAATCTGGAAATGATTTTTAGAACGTTGCTGAAGTAATCGATTATTGATTTTATATAATCAATGTTCCGCTTAAAATCTGGAAATGATTTTTAGAACGTTGCTGAAGTAATCGATTATTGATTTTATATAATTGATGTTTTGCTTAAAATCTGGAAATGATTTTTAGAACGTTGCTAAAGTAATCGATTATGAACTTAGTGTAATCGATTATCTGATTTTGAATATTGCCAGTAATCGATTATAGATTATGTATAATCGATTGTGAAGCGTTAAATCTGGGATTGATTTTTAAACTGACTGGCAGATAATCGATTGTTTGGTCTTAATAATCGATTATCACTGAGTAATTTCAGCAACTCTTAATTGGCAATTAGACAACGGTTGAACCAACTTTTTCAACTATAAATACAGCTTCATTTCAGTGTTTTAAAAACAACAACATACACAAAACTGATCATTACATTGCTATAAGCTTTTATTCAATTGTTCTTCATTTTCTACTCATTTCATAAAGCTTTTGAGAGCCATATTATTGCTTAAATATGTTGTGATCTTGAACATATTCTTTTACTCATATCTACTCAATAAGGAGTACTTTAGTTAAGTGAGTGTCCAAGTATTTGATATACTTGTAAGAGAATTGCGATTCTCTTGTTTCAAGGAACTTGCGTTTCCTTGGGTGAAGTCTTTGAGATTGCGATCTCCGAGCAACTGTTTGAGGCTTGTGTCCTGAAGTGTGTAACGGTTTGTTGAGCACCTTTAAGCTCAACAAGATAGTGAAAAATCTCGAGAGAGTCTCTCGGGGACTGGACTAACCACGTTGGTGGCCAACCAGTATACATCTTTGTGTAAGTTTATTTTTCTGCATTTATTTTACTTCCTGCAAAGTTTAAATTCCGCAAGAAAACGCTAAATTCTATTAATACGCTATTCACCCCCCTTCTAGCGTAAAGCATAGTTTCTAACAATTGGTATCAGAGCCCAACTCTCTGAAAACTTAACCGTTTGAGAGAACCATCCATGGCTTCTACTCTTGACTCTTTTGCAGGAATTGAATAAGGACAATGCTCTACACGACCTCCTCTATTCAACGGCACAAACTACTCATACTGGAAGGAGAGGATGCAAATCTTTGTGCAATCAAATAGCTTTTATTTGTGGAAAGTATTCACCAATGGAAACCAAATTCCAACCAAGAAGGTGGAAGACGAATGGGTTCCAAAGACCGAAGAGGAATATACCGCGGAGGATATTCGTAAGGTTCAAAATAATGCCAAAGCTATAAATTTATTATATTGTGCTGTTAATGCTAACGACTACAGGAAAATATCATGTTGCAAAACAGCAAAAGAAATGTGGGATAAGCTTGAAGTGACATACGAAGGAACCGACCAGGTACGAGAAGCTAAAATTGATTTCTTAACTCACTCTTATGAACTATTCCACATGAAGGAAGGAGAGAAAGTAGACGAAATGTTTGAGCGATTCTCAATGATCGTGAATGATCTACACGCCCTCAAAAAGACGTTTACGGATAGAGAACTTGTCCGGAAGATCCTCAAAAGTCTCACTCCGGCATGGCATCAAAGGCCGATGCAATCCAAGAATCCATTGGCATCACAAATGTCACAATTGACGCATTAAGAGGTAATCTCAAAACCTATGAATCAACTATACTTAACCCGTTTGTTGATGATCAAAGAAGGCAAAGGATTGCTCTAAAGGCTAGCCAACCACAAATTGATGAGGAAGGTGACAACGAGTTTGGACTCGTTATCAAAAGGTTTCAAAAATTCATGCGCAAAGAGTATGAACGCAAGAACAAAAAGCAAGGCGATCAACTAAAATGCTATGAATACGGAGAAACCGGGCACATAAAATCAAATTGCCCTAACATCAAAAAGGAGAAGAAACCCTTCAAAAAGCAACGTGCATACATCTCTTGGGGAGGAGATTCCGGAGATGAAGCAAGCGAAGAAGAAGATGATGAAGCAGCAAATTTATGTCTCATGGCTCAAGAAGACGGCAAAGACGAGGTAAGTCAAATCTCTTCTCAAAATTTCTTTACTCTTGATGAAATGAGAAATGCTTTTGATGAACTATATGCTGAATTTATCAAAGCTTCAAAAACTGTCAAAAGTGTTAAAGAAAGCGCTTCTCTAAAAGAAAAAGATTTTCAAACACAGCTTTCATTAAAAGAAAAAGAATTAGAAAAACTGGTTTTCGAAAATGAGAAGCTAAAAGAGGAAAACAAGTTTTATGGAAAAAGAAGTGCTGATAAACCTGAAGGTTCTACTAGAAACTGTTCTTCTTGTGTGCTTCTTAAGAATGAAGTAGCTAGACTTAAAGGCACATTAGATAAGTTTAATTCTTCGCATAAAAACTTGAATGATGTGCTTGTTAATCTAAAATCAACTAAACATGGAATAGGATTCAAGAATGAAGAAAAGGTTGGTGCTAAACCACAACAACCTAGAGCTCAACCTAGGACTAATAACCAAAATGCTTATCCTAGAAGTAGAAATCCTAGAAATAACTTGCATGTTAGACCAAATAGTGAAAATGCTAGAAGACCTAGAAATGATGCATATTTTAGGCCAAACCTTGAACAATTTAGAAGACCAAGAAATGACCCTCCACCTAGAAATAGATATTCTAGAAATGATGCATATTTTAGACAAACTTGTGAACCTCCTAGAGCTCATAATCGGAGAAACAATGGTGTTCAAAGTAGAGTAAGCAACCTTCATTCATCTAGTTACTATGTACCTAGAAAAATGCATAATCCCAACGTGACTTGTCATTATTGTAGACGTATTGGTCATATTGCTCCACGTTTGTTTTACTCGTCATAGACATATAAATCAATTGCATCATTATAACATGCCTAACCCTCAAGGACCCAAGATGGCATGGGTACCTAAAGAACATTAATTTGTTTTGTAGGTGTGCTTGAAGGGATCAAGTGTACTATGGTACCTTGATAGTGGATGCTCCAAACACATGACGGGAGATGAATCCAAATTCCTTCAACTAGAGCACAAAGAAGGAGGAAGTGTCACATTTGGTGATAACAATAAAGGAAAAATCATCGGCATTGGTTCGGTCGGTAAGGACGAAAACTCCTCTATTAAACATATACTACTTGTGAAAGGTTTGAAGCATAATCTCTTGAGCATAAGCCAATTATGTGACAAGGGAAATCTTGCTCTATTTAATTCGGATGAATGTCTTGTATTTAGACGTAGTGATTTCAAGATCATACTTCGTGGTTTTAGAATTGATAATATCTATATGGTTGATCTTGCAAACTCCTCACCCGAATATGTTGATTGTTTAGTAAGCAAAGAGGATAACTCTTGGCTATGGCATAGTAGAGTAGCACACATGAACATGCATCTTTTGAACAAGCTTCTTTCTCAAAACTTAGTAGTTGGTCTTCCCAGTTTAAAGTTTGAAAATGATTCTATTTGCGATTCTTGTCAAAAAGGGAAGCAAACCAAAGCATCTTTTAAATCCAAGAATTTTGTTTCAACGTCTAGACCTTTGCAATTACTTCACATGGATTTATTTGGTCCCTCTCGTATTGAAAGTCTTGGTAAAAATAAATATGTTTTTGTAATTGTTGATGACTTTTCTAGATTTACTTGGACTCTATTTCTTACAAATAAAAGTGATGCTTTTCAAAATTTCAAGTATTTCCTTAAGCGTGTTCAAAACGAAAAGGAATCGACCGTCACTTCGATTAGAAGTGATCATGGGGGAGAGTTTGATCACAATCTCTTTGCTGATTTTTGTGACGAACTCGGAATCGAACACACCTTTTCCGCTCCACGGACACCACAACAAAATGGGGTGGTGGAAAGGAAAAATAGGTGTCTCGAAGAGATGGCAAGAACCATGCTCAACGAAGCTAAGATTCCCAAATATTTTCGGGCGGACGCCGTGAGTACCGCTTGCTATGTTTTAAATAGAGCAGCAATTCGGCCGATACTCATGAAAACCCCATATGAACTTTATAAGGGTAGAAAACCCAACATTTCTCATTTACGTGTTTTCGGTTGTAAATGTTTTGTTCATAATAATGGCAAGGACCAATTGGGTAAGTTTGATGCTAAATCGGATGAAGGTATTTTCATTGGTTATTCCTCACGTAGCAAAGCATATAGGATCTTTAACAAAAGAACCCAAATTGTGGAGGAATCCCCTCATGTTGTGTTTTTCGAAGATAATACTCGCTTGGCGAGAAAGGAATCCGGTTTTGATCTTGCAGGTATCTTGGATAGCTTGAAAGATAAAATCCAAGAAGAACCTTCAAAGGAAAACAAAAATGAAATTGGGGAACAACCAACGGAAGAAGCGCCACAATTAGAAAAAGGAATAAATACGCCTAATGAGTGGAGAACGATCAAGGATCATCCTCTCGAACAGGTAATTGGCGATGTTGGAGAAAAGGTAAGTACCCGAAACTCTCTTAAGAACACTCTAGGACACAATTCTTAAGAGTTCACGGCATTACTTGTTAACACTAGTGTAATTTGTTAATTTTGCTATAAATTACTAACTTGAGCGTCGGAGACGTTTAAATCTATTTTGCAGGTACCACCCCAAAGGTAGGGGGAATTATGAAGTTTTAGCACAAAATAATCGACTATTTCAAGCCACTAATCGATTATTTTCTGTGCAGTACATCGATTATCAGTATCAATAATCGATTGTTTATGACTGATTATTACTATTATGCATCTGTGTTTAATTTTTTACTTCCTAAATTGCATAATCGATTTCCGCCTCAGTCATTCAGCAATGCTTTCTACAACAATCGATTATTTTTTCATACAATCGATTATTTGACAAATTCTGATATTCTCCAAGTTCACTGTATCAAATTAGTTCCCTAAATAATCGATTATCAAGAATTGACAATCGATTACTTCATATTAATTTTTTGTTACTGTTTGGCTCCTCAATCGATTCCTGTCAGGACTTAAATGCTCCATAATCGATTACCAAAATTTAACAATCGATTATTTCATTCAAATTTTTTACCGTTTGACTCAAGAATCGATTTGTCAGATTCAAAATCTCAATCAAACAGTAAATACAATCGATTATTTCAGTTCAATAATCGATTATCTAACGGTCAGTAATTTTAATTCTTACCGTTTTCTGACTGCTCCTAAACCAAAATCTCAGCAAATGTCTCCATTCAATGCTTGATAATCCTTTCCTCTATAAATAGGCATCATAAGAGCTCACATTCACCCACTCAAGCACTATCTCTAGTATTCAAAAGCTAAATCTCTTCTATTTTCTTTGCCAAATTCCAGCAGTCTTTCTCCTAACATGTCTGGACGATCTTCAAAACGTTCCCGATCCAAACATGGCGCATCAGCCTCAACCGCCCCTCCTCCTTTAAATTTTCCATACCAAGACGGTTCCGTCTTGTTCTTTGAAACTGAAAATGAACTCACAAGGTTCCTATCAAAATTTGAGAAACGCACCATTCTTCCTCCTCGGTTCTCAAATAGTAAACTCCTTGAGCCTTTCACCCCTGCCGCAAATATGTTAAAGGAGTGTCAACTATATGACTTCTTGCTTCTCACTCATCCTCACATAAACACAACTCTCGTTCAAGCTTTTTACTCAAACCTCCATAAAGATGAAGATGGCGAACTTGTCACCTCCATTAATGGGGTTCAAATTCTTCTCTCTGAAGAGAATCTCCACACCATTGCCCGCCTTCCAAATGAAGGTGAAGACCTTTACCGGTATATTGATAAGGCCGGGGCTCTCTTTGATGAAACCATCCTTCTCCACCAAGCCGGTATAACCTCCTATGATCCATCTATCTCTACCCGTCGTCCTACCATAACGGGAATAGATCCAAACTACCGGTTGATTCTTTACTTCATCACCCGAGTCCTCAAGCCTAGACGGCACAATCACACCACCATCTCCCAGGAGGATACCAAACTTCTGCATGCCATTGTCACCGGAGCCAAAATAAATTGGTGTCGGCTCATCAAAATTCATATGCTCGATGCCATCGGTGATGACATGCCTCTTCCTTATGCCCTCCTCATTATGAACTTCCTTGAAGCATCCGGATTTGTCACGGAAAATGGTCCTCTCAAAAGGAGTACCAAAATTTGGGAAATCTCGGAGTCTTCTTTCCATCATGATGGTGATCATGCTCCAGCTCCTTCTTCAAGTCGTCCACCCCGTCGTGCTCGTTCGTCCCAAGAGCCTACTCTCCAAACCATATCCGACCAGCTTGCTCAACTCACTCATGAGATCCATGGATACTTTGATCATGTCAATTATCCATATGCAGCTCTCGTTCCTTTTGAAGCAGCGCCGGATAACGAGGCGGACAACGACGGAAATGAATAAACTTTTTGTGTTTTGTGTGGTTTTTGCTGTTGTTCTCTTTGGTTCCCATTGATGTACACTCCTTTTTTCCAATAAATAAACCTTGTTTATTTCATCTTTTTGCATCTTTCCTTACTATTTTTTTTTGCTAATGGCAAAAGGGGGAAGAAAACGGGATATCGGGTATGCACCACCTCTTAATTCATTGATTGCTTATAAGCTAAAATTGAGGGGGAACAAGAACAAAATTGCATAATTGTTACTTGTCTTGAATTGTCAATATCTTTTGCCTAAATTGCATATCCCGCTTAATGTTTGCCATTATCAAAAAGGGGGAAATTGTTAGAAACACGTTGTCAATGCAATATACTAAACGTGTACTCTTTTGTAGGTTTTGATGAATGACAAACAAAGCAAAAATTGATATATGACGGAATTCAAGTACAAGCGCACAATGGTTACGAATAAGATTGAAGTTCAAGATATAGCTTTTAATTGTTATTGAGTTGTTCTAAATTGTAATCTCGATCCTATAACTTGACTCATAGTATGGCCTCTCTCATAAAACTATTTTCCAAAATCATGCATATTTAATTCTGTGTCAAAAAGATTTTAAATCATGCATATTTACATTAGACAAAATGTTTTCTAAACATGTCTCAAAAATCTGGGCTAAAATAATCGATTATGTACTTATGATAATCGATTGTTTCTGAGCCAAGACTGCATGACAATCGATTATGAATTAATGGTAATCGATTGTGAGTAAGACAGTGAACATCAGGTTTTTCCAAATCTGCATGATAATCGATTGTGAACAAATGACAATCGATTGTTGTTGAGGTAAAGTTTTTCAATACTCAAAATAATCGATTATGAACTAATGGTGATCGATTATGTTGAGTTGATGTCTTCCAGTGATTTTAAATTTAATTAAGTAATCGATTATGTCTTTAGATAATCGATTATCACTGAGACAGTAAGTTTTATGATTTTCAGAAAATAACAAGTAATCGATTGTTGCAAAGGACAATCGATTGTTGAAGCTGGCCGTTGTCAAATGATTTTCAAATACCATAAGGTAATCGATTATTGATTCTAGATAATCGATGTTCTGCTTAAAATCTGGAAATGATTTTTAGAACGTTGCTGAAGTAATCGATTATTGATTTTATATAATCAATGTTCTGCTTAAAATCTGGAAATGATTTTTAGAACGTTGCTGAAGTAATCGATTATTGATTTTATATCTGTTCTGCTTAAAATCTGGAAATGATTTTTAGAACGTTGCTGAAGTAATCGATTATTGATTTTATATAATCGATGTTTTGCTTAAAATCTGGAAATGATTTTTAGAACGTTGCTAAAGTAATCGATTATGAACTTAGTGTAATCGATTATCTGATTTTGAATATTGCCAGTAATCGATTATAGATTATGTATAATCGATTGTGAAGCGTTAAATCTGGGATTGATTTTTAAACTGACTGGCAGATAATCGATTGTTTGGTCTTAATAATCGATTATCACTGAGTAATTTCAGCAACTCTTAATTGGCAATTAGACAACGGTTGAACCAACTTTTTCAACTATAAATACAGCTTCATTTCAGTGTTTTAAAAACAACAACATACACAAAACTGATCATTACATTGCTATAAGCTTTCATTCAATTGTTCTTCATTTTCTACTCATTTCATAAAGCTTTTGAGAGCCATATTATTGCTTAAAGTTGTTGTGATCTTGAACATATTCTTTTACTCATATCTACTCAATAAGGAGTACTTTAGTTAAGTGAGTGTCCAAGTATTTGATATACTTGTAAGAGAATTGCGATTCTCTTGTTTCAAGGAACTTGCGTTTCCTTGGGTGAAGTCTTTGAGATTGCGATCTCCGAGCAACTGTTTGAGGCTTGTGTCCTCAAGTGTGTAACGGTTTGTTGAGCACCCTTAAGCTTAACAATATAGTGAAAAATCTCGAGAGAGTCTCTCGGGGACTGGACTAACCACGTTGGTGGCCAACCAGTATACATCTTTGTGTAAGTTTATTTTTTTGCATTTATTTTACTTCCTGCAAAGTTTAAATTCCGCAAGAAAACGCTAAATTCTATTAATACGCTATTCACCCCCCCCTCTAGCGTAAAGCGTAGTTTCTAACAAAAGGTAGTTTTTACCGGGAAGGAACTTAATGAATAATTGGGGGTCGATGAAGTAGATGAGACCCTTTATAATTAAATGTTGGAAATGGCCGAGGAGGTTCGTCCTTGGTTAGGTTCATACCTGGAAATCCCGAGTATTGTTCCTGATTGGTTGCAAGATACTTCGAAGAACTCTTAACTTTGAGGCTAGGGGTTGGTTGACGTTTGTGTGCAGCCGATTTGATCCTACTACACATGATCAGACTTTTCCACTTGCTCGGGCTTTTCTTATTGCATATATTATGGAGGTTACTCTATTAATATGGGCAATGTGATGTCCCGCTTCATTTTTGCAGTGGGGGTTGAGCATGACCGGAACTACCCTTTTCCCAACACCCTCACTATGTGTTTTTGGGACTTGAAGGTGGAGAAGAGACCTTTAGATGTAAAGGTCAAACCTGTGGCTCCACTTTTGTGGTAGAGTTTAAAGGGGCCAGACAACCCCATGGACAAGAATTACAAGCCCTCTGACTCTGCTCCAACTAGCCAGTCTGAAGAGCCAGTTGTGGTAGAGGCCCCAGATGAACCCGCCTCCACTGAGCCTGACTCCACCACCATTGATTTGCCTCCGGGACCTTCCACTACAGCTGGTCCCTCTACATCAGCTAACCCCAGGATTCCATCTTTCCTGGCCCATCCTATCACTGCCCACCAGCTGAGCCAGACATCCATAGCTTAAATAATTGGATGTTGGCTGCTTCATCCAAGTTTTCCACCCTAACTTCTACCAATGCGGCTCAATCGGCACCACATCCAGCACAGATTCCACCATCCATTGAGGAAACACTGAAGGAAATTCTTGACAACCAGGAGAAGATCCTCAGTATTTAGGGTCCTTTGGCTAAGGCAGTGGATTCGCACAGCAAATCTCTCAAGGAGCTTGCTAGGGAGCACAAGAAGCTGCGCAAAACACGGGATTCCAAGGAGTTTGTGAAGGATCTTAGAGCGGATGTGGACAAACTGAAGGCAGACCAACTGCCATTAGACTTGCTATTTAAGGATCCAGCTCCAGCAGCAGTACCAGCAATAGAGCCACAGCAGCAGCAGGCATAGAGGCCTCCGAAGAAGAAGATGAAGCTCCATAGTGTAGATAAGGAGATCATCCAGTTGGCGGACCCACCGGAGACTTCCTCCAGTCACCCACGTGATGCACCTAATATACAACCTGTCCAGGTCCAGGCCCCAGTCCCACCAGTTGAGTAGTAGGAGACAGGGAACCAGTCTGAGGTTCCCAGGCGTACAGAGGAACCGGGGACCACTCATGATCCCTTGCAGATAGACAAGGCTTAGGGAGTTCCCATATCCTTTCCTTATACTTTTTGATGCTAATTTTTCTAGTTGGCATTAGGGAAAATGGCATCTTTTATTTTAGGGGATGCACTCTACATTTTATCCATTGGATGACTGTATAAACACTGATTTAGTTTATGCCTTTTTTATTTTCATTTGGTCTGTATATAACTTTACATCTAGTTACTTTTATCGCACTTTTTATTTTTCCTTTGGTTTGTATATAAAGTTATATTATTTTATATATTCATCCCCTATTGTATATTCATTCCCCTATTGTAAATATTTATTCTATTTTCTATTTTCGTAAAAATATTTTGTTTTTTAGCTTCTTATATAGGTTCATAGCTTTTTGTTTCATTTTTGGTGCTTTCAATAAGCCTTTGGTTTTCTTCATGCCACGGTTCTTTCCAAAGGTGGAGTATTGTGTAAGCCGAGTTGCTCTTCCCAATGACAGATAGCGTGACAGCCTTCTTAAGGGTTTGAGTCCGTTTTTATTTTTGTTTTTGATAGTTCGTAGTTAAGAGAGCCTCAATCAAAGCTTCACTTTGGCCTAGCACATTTGCCTTTGATCCCATGGTTAAAGACAAAATGTTGTGTTTAGGATGGTGATAGTCGTAATCTTCAGACTCTCATGTTGACTGACAATCATCAAAATGGTTTTTCAGACCATTGTGTGCTTGAATCGTAACTAAACTCATTGTGGGCCCTCGACTCAATGTCTTTAGAAATCCCTTAGCGTGTGTGGTGCGAAATCGAATTGCGAGTCCAAGTCCCAAGCCAATGCTCTAGAACTTGCCCTGAATGTTTGTTGAGGCGAAATCCTAAGTGGAAGTCAACTTGAGAAGTGATTATAGACTATCCTTGATACAAATGATAGTTTGAACAATTCCATAGCCTACCAATGCTATGATCCCTATTCATCCCTTTTGAGCCTTAGACCTTCTTCTTTCAAGAACCATAATACGAGCCTATACCCGTTCTCAAAGATACCCTCTATTGGCACCCAAATCTTTCCTTTAGAACATGGCAAAAGTATAAATTTTTTTAGGGGGGGGGGAGACGAGGAGTGAAAAAAAGTGGTAAAAAGGCACAAAAGTGATAAAAAGGAAAGTCAATGAAAAAGAAAGAAAAGCAAAATTCTCAATGTGAAAATGGTCTCAAAGGGATTCAAGAAAAGCAAAAAAAGAAAGGTGTGGAAAGTTGAAAAAGGAGAAATGATTTGAAATGCATAAGAAAGAGTGACAATGTTTCTCTCTGACACCTTAGAAAGAAGTGAAGAGACTCAAAGAGTCAAGAGAACTGTGCCAAATGAATCAAAAATAAGTGCTAAAGGGAATATTGAACCCACTTGAACAAAAACATGTCCTACCCTAACCCAAAAGCCTTCATAATGACTCCAGAAAAGACCTATATAATCTTGAATTGAATGAAGCTTACATTAGTGGACACTTACATAAGGGGCAAGCATATGGTACTTAGAGCTGGACTTGTGACCTTTTCTTGAGAGAGATTAGTAAAATTTCATTAACCTCAGTTTGTGTGCCAATACTAAAAAAGGTGATCTTTGCTTAGGGAGAGTTGAGGATGTGTGAGTTTGGGTTCCACAATGACCAAAGTAATTAAGAGAGTTCTTTGATGTAATGAGTCAACTCTTGATGCTCTTGTGTCACACTTGCTGCATAGTTTTTCAAGTTTAAATGTTGTTAATGATTCATTCATATTGAGAACAATTGTTAGACCCAATTGTTGCTTGTTGAGGTTACTTTAGGATAGCTGAAAATACTTTCATTTTCCCTTAAGGGGTAGGTCTTATTTTGTTTGTTTGAGGACAAGCAAAAGCTTAAGTTTGGGGGAGTTGATAACTAGGGATTTTATAGTGTTTTACGCTTCTTCTTGCTTACGCTTTGGTTATAAATTGCTACAAAATAGTTCCAAAAGGATCATAAGTGTGCTTGATTGCAGGTTTGATCGACAAAGTGACGAAATATCAAAGTTCAGCTCAAAAGGAGTGAAACCTGCTCAAGTATCAAAGACAAGGCAATCTGAGGGCAAACATGCCTAGTGCGGACCGCACAAAGTTGAATGCGGCCGCACTAGGTGGTTCTGAGAGATGGATAAAATGGGCTTCAGGTAACTCGGCCACGGTACACATTGCACGGTCCGCGGTGAAGGCTCTGCGGACACACTACCTTTGTGTGCAGTCCGCGGAAGAGAGATTCAGAGAGATGGAAAAAGCCAAAGTTCGAGACATGAGGTCCACAGTTATATCTGTGTGGAACACAGTAGAGACCTCCACAGCGGCGGTTCATTATACGCGATCCGCGGAGCCCATGTTCAGAGAGCCCAAATTTGAGTTCAAGAGCCTAGTGCGGCCGCCATTTCATACGGAACCCGCAGGGGTATTTTTGTCCTATTTTTGCAGCCTAGTATAAAGAGAATATTTTACCATTTTTAGGTTATCTGAAAAGTCCAGAACTGAGCTGCGCTCATGGGAACCTCATTTGTAGCCATTTTTAGAATCTTAGCTTCAAATTAACAATAGATTCTTGTATTTTAATTTAGCATTTAATTATTATGTCTTCTTCTTCATTTATTCTTTATTTTCTTTTTCAAGCATGAGTAGCTAAACTCATTAGCTAGGTTGTGGCTCAACCCTAGTGTGAGTAATTGATTGGTGTTTCCAAATAAGGTTATATTGACTATGAGTGTTTGCTATTTGAGTTAATTTTATATTTTAATATATGAATTGGTAGTTGCAAACACTGATTTGAGCTTTGTGGATTTGACTCTTCTAAAGAAAGAGAGTCTAAGTCTCCAAAATTATCCCAACAAGGAATTGAGATGGACTTATGAGAAATGATAGTCCCAATAACGGGTTAAATCTCGAGAGAGTAATCACCCTACTTGAACCCTAGTTGCTTAAGCTAATTTTCCTACCTATTTGGTATCGAGAGAGTCAATTGGGAAAAATCACTCTCTCTACCGAGAGGTATGAGAGTGGGTAAAAATTATGCAACGGTTATAGTACAATCCCTAATTATTTAAATCCAACCTTAGTACATCTACTCATCAATTAGCCACCTGGGTGATATCGCGACCCTAGTATCTTTCTTCTCATTAGATACAACTTTAGCAATTATCTCGTAGCATAATCTAGTTCAATTAGTAATTTGATAATAGTATTTTATAATTGAAAACCCCAAAAATGTATGGAAGTAAAATTTGCAGCAAAACACGATTCTAAGCTAGATAGATACATTGACTTCATTACTAGCTCCCTGAGGAATTTGATCCCGACCCTCATTTCGGGTAAAAGATATTGCGACCCGCTCTTGCTACCTTGTAGTAGTGTTGAGTTGGCAGTAATCAGAGTCCCTATTCTTGAAATGGTTTTTGGCTCGATCACTCAGGAACTCACGGAGATTTCCGTTATTGACTAATTGGGGCTACTTCCACTCTTAATTGTCACCAATATTCAGTTCTGAGGCCGTGAGTTCCATGATATTTACACATTAGGTTGGGGTCCCTTTGGACTGGATCAGACTTAAAGGTCGAGGTCACTTGGTCTCTTTGATGCGATCGTTGGCAGATACGAGGACATCTGTTAGAAACTACGCTTAACGCTAGAGGGGGGGTGAATAGCGTTTTAATGAAATTTAGCGTTTTCTTGCGGAATTTAAATTTTACAGGAAGTAAATAAGTGCAATAAAAATAACTTTTACAAGGATATATCCTGGTTGGCCACAACAGTGGTTAGTCCAGTCCCCGAGAGACTCTCTCGAGATTTTCTACTAACTTGTTAAGCTTACGGGTGCTTAACAAACCTTTACAGTTGCTCGGAGATACAATCTCAAAGACTTCACTTGCTCGGAGGTTCCTCACCTCAAAGACTTCACTTGCTCGGGGATACAATCCCAAAGACTTCACTTGCTCGGGGATACAATCCCAAAGACTTCAACAGAGGAAGCACAAGTTCCTCAACACAAGAGAATCAAAATTCTCTTACAAGTATTTGAAATACTTGAACACTCACTTAACAAAGGTACTCCTTGATGAGTAGATATGAGTAAAATAATACGCTCAAGATCACAACAACTTTGAACAATAATATGGCTCTCAAAAGCTTTATGAAATGAGTAGAAAATGATGAACAATTGAATGAAAGCTTAAAGCAATGTAATGATCAGTTAATGTATGTTGTTGTGTTTAAAACACTGAGTTGAAGCTGTATTTATAGGTGCAAAACTTGGTCTTACCGTTGTCTAATTGCCAATTAAGAATTGCTGAATTTACTCAGTGACAATCGATTGTCATGACCGAACAATCGATTATCTGCCAGTCAGATCAAAAATCAATCCCAGATTTTACGCTTCATAATCGATTACTTACAATCCATAATCGATTACTGGCAAAATTCAAAAACAGATAATCGATTATACCAAATCCATAATCGATTACATTGGCAACATTCTAAAAATCATTTCCAGATTTTAAGCACAACATCGATTATATAAAATCTATAATCAATTACTTCAGCAACGTTCTAAAAATCATTTCCAGATTTTAAGCAAAACATCGATTATATGAAAACCAATAATCGATTACTTTGAGGTATTTGAAAATCATTTGACAACGGTCAGCTTCAACAATCGATTGTCCTTTGCAACAATCGATTACTTGTTATTTTCTGAAAATCATGAAACTTACTGTCTCAGTGATAATCGATTATCTAAAGCCATAATCGATTACTTGTTATTTTCTGAAAATCATAAAACTTACTGTCTCAGTGATAATCGATTATCTAAAGACATAATCGATTACTTAATTAAATTTAAAATCACTAGAAGACATTGTCTCAACATAATCGATCACCATTAGTTCATAATCGATTATTTTGAGTATTAAAAAACTTTACCTCAACAACAATTGATTGGCGTTTGATCACAATCGATTATCATGCAGATTTGGAAAAACCTGATGTTCACTGTCTTACTCACAATCGATTACCATTAATTCATAATCGATTGTCATGCAGTCTTGGCTCAGAAACAATCGATTATCATAAGTTCATAATCGATTATTTTAGCCCAGGTTTTTGAGGCATGTTTAGAAAACATTTTGTCTAATGTAAATATGCATCATTTGAAATTATTTGATACAGAAATAAGTATGCATGATTTTGGAAAATAGTTTTATGAGAGAAGCCATGTTATGGAGTCAAGTTATAGGATCAAGATCACATTTAAGAATAACTCAATAATAACAATTAAAAACAACGTCTTGAGCTTCAATCTCAACATTTGTGCTCTTGTACTTGAACTCCGTCATATATCAATTTGTGCTTTGTTTGTCATTCATCAAAACCTACAAAAGAATACACGTTTAGTATATCGCATTGAGAACGTGTTTCCAACAATTTCCCCCTTTTTGATAATGGCAAACATTAAGCGGGATATGCAATTTTGACAAATAATATTGACGATTCAAGACAAGTAACAAGTATGCATCATTTGTTCTTGTTCCCCCTCAATTTAAGAATTCCCCCTCAATTTAAGCTTATAAGCAATTAAGCAATTTAGAGGTGGTGCAATTTAGCAATGTAGAGGTGGTGCATACCCGTTATCCCGTTATCTTCCCCCTTTTGCCATTAGCAAAAAAAATAGTAAGGAAAGATACACAAAGACGAAATAAAACAAAGTTTATTTATTGAAAATTAAAGGGGTACAGCAGAGGGACATCCAACAATACAATTAAAACCAAAGAAATCAATTATCTCCGTCACGATCCGCCTCGTCATTCGGCGCAGCTTCAAAGGGAACGAGACCCGCATAGGGATAATGGACATGGTCAAAATAACCATGGAGCTCGTGTGTCAACTAAGAGAGCTGATCGGATATAGTTTGGAGAGTGGGCTCCTGAGATGGACGAGCACGACGGGCAGGACGGGTAGGAGGAGGAGCTGGAGCATGATCACCATCATGATGGAAGGATGATTCCGAGATTTCCCAGATTTTGGTACTCCTTTTGAGAGGACCATTTTCAGTGACAAATCTGGATGCTTCAAGAAAATTCATGATGAGGAGAGAATAAGGAAGGGGCATGTTATCGGCGACGGCATCGAGCATGTGCATTTTAATGAGCCGACACCAATTGATCTTGGCTCCAGTGACAATGGCATGTAAGAGCTTGGAGTCCTCTTGGGATATGGTGGTATGATTGTGCCTACGAGGTCTTAGGACACGGGTGATGAAGTAGAGGAGAAATCGATAATTTGGGTCCATGCCCGAGATGGTAGGACGACGAGAAGAAGCTTGATCATAAGAGATTCCGGCTTGGCGAAAAAAAATGGATTCATCAAAGAGAGAGCCGGCCTCATTAATATACCGGATAAGATCTTCACCATCATTTGGAATGCGGGCGATGGTGTGAAGGTTCTCGTCAGAGAGGAGAATGTGAATGCCATTGATGGAGGTGACCACCTCACCATCTTCATCTTTGTGAAGATTTGAATAGAATGCTTCAACTAAGGTTGTGTAAATATGAGGATGGGTAAGGAGCAAGAAATCATAGAGTTGACACTCTTTGAGCATGTTGGCGGCAGGGGCGAAAGGTTCAAGGAGCTTGCTTGTTGAGAAGCGAGGAGGAAGAATAAATCGCTTCTCAAACTTGGAGAGAAACCTAGAAAGTTCAGCTTGAGTTTCGAAGAACAAAACGGACCCGTCTTCATATGGGAAGTTTAGAGGAGGAGGGACTGTTGAGGCTGAGGCACCTTGCCTGGAACGAGAACGTTTGGAGGAGCGTCCAGACATATTGGAAAATTTTTACTGCTGAATTTTTGAGACTAAGATGCAAGGAATTGACCTTTGATTTTTAGAAATGGTGCTTGAGTGAGTGAGAATGATCCTATATGAGGGCTATTTATAGGAGAAGGAGTGATCAGCCATTTACTAAAGATACCTGCTGAAAATTGAAAGTTGGAACAGTCAAAAACGGTAAGAAATAAATTTACTGACCGTTAGATAATCGATTATTTGGCAGAGATAATCGATTGTATTTACTGTTGGATTGAATTTTGAAACTGACAAATCGATTTAAGAGACAAACGGTAAAAAAATTTGAATGAGATAATCGATTATCAACACAAAATAATCGATTATGGAGCATTTATGTCCTGACAGCAATCGATGTTGGAGCCAAACGGTAACAAAGTTTAAACAAGAAATAATCGATTGTCAATATTGGTAATCGATTATTATTGAAATATGGTTGATACAGAGAACTCGGAGAATTTCTGAATATGACAACTAATCGATTATAGGAAGAAATAATCGATTGTCTGGAAAAGTATTGCTGAATGACTGAGACGGAAATCGATTATGCAATATAAGGAGTTAACAAATTAAACACATTTGCATAATAAAACTAATCAGTCGAAACAATCGATTATTGATACTGATAATCGATGTACTGCACAGTAGATAATCGATTATTTTCTTGGGATAATCGATTGCGGTGTGCTAAGACTTCATAATTTATCTTATCTTTGGGGAAGTACCTGCAAAATGGAATTAAACGTCTCCGACACTCAAGTCAGTAATTTATAGTGACGTGAATAAATTACACTAGTGTTATCAAGTGATATCGTGAACTCTTAAGAATTGTGTCCTAGAGTGTTCTTAAGAGAGTTTCGGGTACTTACCTTTCCTCCGACGTCGCCAACTACCTGATCAAGAGGGTGATCTTTGATCGTCCTTCATTCATTTTGTTCTTTTGTCTCACTCCCCAAATGTGAAGCTTCTTCCGTTGATTGTTCCACAATTTCATCATTGATTTCCTTCGATGCCTTTTCTTGTATTTTGTTTTTCAAATTGCTTAAAATATCAACCGATCTGAATATGATTGTTTCCAAATATGACGCTTCCTCCTTCTTTGTGCTCTAGTTGAAGGGATTTGGATTCATCTCCCGTCATGTGTTTGGAGCATCCACTATCAAGGTACCATAGTACGCTTGATCCCTTCAAGCACACCTACAAAACAAATTAATTTTCTTTGGGTACCCATGCCATCTTGGGTCCTTGAGGGTTAGGCATATTGTAATAATTTTTTTGAGTAGCATGTCTATGACGAGTAAAACATGCGGGAGCAATATGACCAATGCATCTACAATAATGACATGTCACATTCGGATTATGCATTCGTCTAGGTTCATAGTAGCTAGATGAATGAAGGTTGCTTACCTTATTTTGAACGCTATCATTTCTCCTACTTTGATCTCTAGGATGGGTAGTGTTTCTAGAGTGATGATATCTAGGTTGAGGACCATTTTGGGGTCTTCTAGGAGGTTCACAATTTTGCCTAAAATATGCATCATGTCTATGGTGACTATTTCTAGGCGGAGGGTCATTTCTTGGTCTAGCATGCAAATTTGTTCTAGGATAGCTATTTCTAGGATACACATTTTTGTTGTTGTTCCTAGGTTGAGCTCTAGGTTTTTGAGGTTTAGCATCAACCTTTTCTTCATTTTTAAAACCTATTTCGTGCTTAGTTGATTTTAGGTTATCAAGAACAATATTCAAGTTTTTATGCGAGGAATTAAACTTATCTAGTGTGCCTTTAAGTCTACCTACTTCATTCTTAAGGATCACACAAGAAACACAACCTTTAGTAGAACTTTCAGGTTTGTCGGCACTTCTCTTTCCATAAAACTTGTTTTGTTCGTGTAGCTTCTCATTTTCCAAAACCAGTTTTTCTAATTCCTTTTCTTTTAAAGAAATCTGTTTTTGAAAATCCGTTTCTTTTAGAGAAGCGTTTTCTCTTAAGCTAGTGACAGTTTTTGAAGCCTTTAAAAATTCAGTATATAACTCATCAAAAGCATTACGCATTTCATCAAGTGAAAAGTTTTCAGACGAAATTTGACGTACCTCATTTTGGTTGTCTTCTTGTACCATGAGACAAAGGTTTGCAGCTTCGTCGTTTTCTTCTTCACTTGATTCATCTCCGGAGTCGCCTCCCCACGAGATATATGCCCGTTGCTTTTTAAAGGATTTCTTCTCCTTTTTTATGTTTGGGCAATTTGTTTTGATGTGTCCAGTTTCTCCACATTCATAGCATTTTATTTGCTCACCTTGTTTTTTCCCTTTGCGCTCATATTCCTTGCGCATAAACTTTTGGAATCTTTTAATGACTAATCCAAACTCGTTGTCTTCTTCCTCTTCACTCTTTGGTTGGCTTGTGCTTGCTTTTAGAGCAATCTTTTGCCTTCTTTGATCATCAACAAACGGGTTAAGAATAGTAGATTCATAGGTTTTAAGATTACCTCTTAGTGCGTCGATGGTGACGTTTGAGACTCCAATTGATTCTTGGATAGCATCGGCTTTGGATCGCCATGCCGGTGTGAGGCTTCTAAGAACTTTTCGAACAAGTTCTCTATCCGTGAACGTCTTCTTGAGGACGTGTAGATCATTTACTATTGTTGAAAAGCGCTCAAACATCTCATCTACTTTTTCTCCTTCCTTCATATGAAACAATTCGTAAGCATGAGTAAGAAAATCAACTTTTGCTTCTCTTACCTGGTCAGTCCCTTCATAAGTGACTTCTAATTTGTCCCACATTTCTTTTGCTGTTTTGCAACATGAAAGTTTCCTGTAATCGTTAGCGTTAATAGCACAATACAATAAATTTACAGCTTTATAATTATTATGAATCATTCCATTGTCCTCTGTGGTGTACTCCTCTTCGGATTTGGGAATCCATTCGCTTTCCACTTTCTTGACTGGAATTTCATTTCCCTTTGTGTACACCTTCCAAAGGTAGGGACAGTTTGACCGAATGAAGATTTCCATCCTCTCCTTCCAGTATGAGTAATTTGTGCCATTGAATAGAGGAGGTCGTGTAGGGCATTGTCCTTCTTCAATTCCTGCAAAAGAATCTAGAGTAGAAGCCATGGATGGTTCTCTCAAACTGTTAAGTTTTTCAGAGAGTTGGGCTCTGATACCAATTGTTAGAAACTACGCTTAACGCTAGAGGGGGGGTGAATAGCGTTTTAATGAAATTTAGCGTTTTCTTGCGGAATTTAAATTTTACAGGAAGTAAATAAGTGGAATAAAAATAACTTACACAAGGATATATCCTGGTTGGCCACAACAGTGGTTAGTCCAGTCCCCGAGAGACTCTCTCGAGATTTTCTACTAACTTGTTAAGCTTACGGGTGCTTAACAAACCTTTACAGTTGCTCGGAGATACAATCTCAAAGACTTCACTTGCTCGGAGGTTCCTCACCTCAAAGACTTCACTTGCTCGGGGATACAATCCCAAAGACTTCACTTGCTCGGGGATACAATCCCAAAGACTTCAACAGAGGAAGCACAAGTTCCTCAACACAAGAGAATCAAAATTCTCTTACAAGTATTTGAAATACTTGAACACTCACTTAACAAAGGTACTCCTTGATGAGTAGATATGAGTAAAATAATACGCTCAAGATCACAACAACTTTGAACAATAATATGGCTCTCAAAAGCTTTATGAAATGAGTAGAAAATGATGAACAATTGAATGAAAGCTTAAAGCAATGTAATGATCAGTTAATGTATGTTGTTGTGTTTAAAACACTGAGTTGAAGCTGTATTTATAGGTGCAAAACTTGGTCTTACCGTTGTCTAATTGCCAATTAAGAATTGCTGAATTTACTCAGTGACAATCGATTGTCATGACCGAACAATCGATTATCTGCCAGTCAGATCAAAAATCAATCCCAGATTTTACGCTTCATAATCGATTACTTACAATCCATAATCGATTACTGGCAAAATTCAAAAACAGATAATCGATTATACCAAATCCATAATCGATTACATTGGCAACGTTCTAAAAATCATTTCCAGATTTTAAGCACAACATCGATTATATAAAATCTATAATCGATTACTTCAACAACGTTCTAAAAATCATTTCCAGATTTTAAGCAAAACATCGATTATATGAAAACCAATAATCGATTACTTTGAGGTATTTGAAAATTATTTGACAACGGTCAGCTTCAACAATCGATTGTCCTTTGCAACAATCGATTACTTGTTATTTTCTGAAAATCATGAAACTTACTGTCTCAGTGATAATCGATTATCTAAAGCCATAATCGATTACTTGTTATTTTCTGAAAATCATAAAACTTACTGTCTCAGTGATAATCGATTATCTAAAGACAATCGATTACTTAATTAAATTTAAAATCACTAGAAGACATTGTCTCAACATAATCGATCACCATTAGTTCATAATCGATTATTTTGAGTATTAAAAAACTTTACCTCAACAACAATCGATTGGCGTTTGATCACAATCGATTATCATGCAGATTTGGAAAAACCTGATGTTCACTGTCTTACTCACAATCGATTACCATTAATTCGATTGTCATGCAGTCTTGGCTCAGAAACAATCGATTATCATAAGTTCATAATCGATTATTTTAGCCCAGATTTTTGAGGCATGTTTAGAAAACATTTTGTCTAATGTAAATATGCATCATTTGAAATTATTTGATACAGAAATAAGTATGCATGATTTTGGAAAATAGTTTTACGAGAGAAGCCATGTTATGGAGTCAAGTTATAGGATCAAGATCACATTTAAGAATAACTCAATAATAACAATTAAAAACAACGTCTTGAGCTTCAATCTCAACATTTGTGCTCTTGTACTTGAACTCCGTCATATATCAATTTGTGCTTTGTTTGTCATTCATCAAAACCTACAAAAGAATACACGTTTAGTATATCGCATTGACAACGTGTTTCCAACAACATCAACATCGATATTGAAGTTGTACTCCAATAACTTTGGTGCTTCCTTAGGCCCGATGGGCCTATCGAAATCATTTTTGCCCATGAGTCCTCATTATTTTGACCTTGATCGCTTCTCCTTTAACTTCTCACTAGGCTTCATCCAAACACTTTGCCCCTTCAATCACCATTGTATGGTTGATGGTCTCTATTTGATCTTGTTCACACTCAATGTCCCTTTTTGATCTGTCTCTAGCTCTGACGAGCTAAACGGACCCAGAAGGGGCCCAAAGATGATCATCTTCGACCCTAATTTTTAATTGATACCATTTATTTACATCGACCCTAGTTACAGTCAGAAATTCTGTCATATTTTACTTTAACTGCTATAAAGCCAATGAGCTTCGAGTATTGAATCATTGGGTGAAGTCCTGAATGGACCAATCATCATCGACCGGAGGAAAGTCCATTCGTTCCATTTAAAACTAGGAGACGAATTTCATGAGAATCTCATTATCTCTCTATTTTACTTTGAAAAGGTCTGACTTCCTGGTCTCGACCTTGATGGCCCCAACGTATGCTTTCACAAAGAAGTCTGCAAGCATAGCAAACAGGTCAATCAAATTAGGGGGTAAGTTGTGATACCATATCATATCTCACTTTGACAAAGTTTCTCCGAACTTTTTCAGTAGTACGGACTCGATCTCCTCATTCTCCAAGTCATTCCCTTTGATGGCGCACGTGTAGGAGGTCACATGCTCATTTTGGTCGGTTGTTCCGTAGTACTTAGGAATCTCGGGCATGCAAAACTTATTTGGGATTGGTTTCGGAGCTGTGCTCGGAGGAAAAGATTTTGAACAAATTTTTTGGAATCCAGACCCTTCAATATTGGTGGTGCCCTGGGAGTTGGTCGACCTTGGAGTGGTAGGTTTCCACCTTTTTGTGATTGGATTCGATTTTTTTAATCCCGATTCTACTCGTTTTGTCAGTTACTCGAGCATTTTTATGATCTCGGGGTTCATCCCTGGTTCTGCTTCACTCGGCCTCTCCGTGACTGGATCGCTTCTGTGAGTGATTTCCCGGGATGGCTCGGGCTCAACTCTGCTGGGGGCACGACTTTAATTTTGCAGCTGGGCTATCGCTGCCTATTGAGCGTGTAGCATTTCGAAGACCACTCTTAAGTTGATCCCATCTCCTTCCCCATTGTGTGCATTTTAGGCTACCAATCGGACTCCCCCACGGACGATATTATGAGGATCGGTATGGAAATTTGCATTAACAGTCACTTGTGAGTTGACATCGATCATGCCAGCGGCCAGAACTCCGTTGGGATTGATAGGGGACACCTCATTACTAGGTATCATATTGTTGTTCTCGCCATGGTGACCGGACTCAGCATCCACGTTTAGAGGAGCGGATTGGGAGTACTACATTTTAAACATTTATATGAAATTAAAGACACTTCAAAGAACAAGTGTAAAATAGGGTGTGTTATAGAGATTTGTATCAAATTGCCACTATTATCCTTAGCCCCACGGTGAACGCCAAACTGTTTACCCTAAAAACAGGCTGGATTATTTCGATACAAACGGTAAATTTTGCTATATTAAACAGATAAAGATAATAAATTATCAAACCACTTGAGGGGGATGATTCCAGCCTTTATTAAATATCCGCTTCGATCTGGGCTCACAGTAACTAAATACTGATGAACAAGAATAAGGACTTGGAATAACAAAGAAAATAAGAGTATATTGCCTTGGTATGTATGCGTTACAGTGTGATCAATGAATAATCAGACTCCTCTTTAAATAGTAGGGGAATCCTACTCTAGGTATAATTTCATAAACGGTAAAAAATCTTTTGTTTAATTAATTACGGTTTCTCTATCGATACACGCCGAGATTCACACCATGATATCTAACCGATTATTGATATCACAGCCTGCCGTTGGTCGTGCTTGATCTTCTGGTAATGCTCTGCATGGCCTTTATTTTTCTTGCTCTGTTACTTTATCGGATACCGAGATGTACCATGAGCTCGATTCTCGACATATACAATATTATTAATGTAGAAAAAGAATGAAATTTATTAAAAAAACTAGTTAATAAACTCGCGCTTAAACAATTTTTTTTGTTTTTTGGGTGAAATAAGTCAATGTAGATGAAATAGAATATTATCATATAAAAAATAATAAACTATAATGTAAGCCATACATAAGAAAAATGCTAAATATCAAACATATATGAAAAGGTGCATATACAAAAACAAAACATATATGAAAAAACTGTATCGCTTCATCTTCTCTGCTGCCTCAGCGTATGTTAGTCTAACGTGCGTCGAGGGTGCCATGGCGAGAGGGAGAGGCCGACCTCGGAAAGTACTATTGCCAATCTATGCTGGAAATCCAACCAACACTGTTCCATTCCCAAAAACTGTTAACACTGTTCCATTGCCAAAAACTGTTAACACTGTTCCATTGCAACACAGTACTGATACTGTTCCATTGCCTCATGCACCTGCAGATTCAGAGCCATCTGGAGTTCCTGTGCTTGCAACACTTGCTGATAATGTCGATAGCAGTTCAGAGCCTCAAACTGTACCGGCGATAGTCCCGATGGTGCAAGAGAATAGGGGTATCGACCACATGCAGCAACCTCCACAACCTGATGTACCAAAGCCCAATATAGAGGAGGGGTCAAAAATTGAAGCACCCAAAGGGTGGGCTGGCCTATTTCAGAGGAATCGCCTTGCTGCTAACGGTATGTCTCTGGAGTACATCCCACCACCAGTTATTAATGGTAAACCAGTGGTTCAACTAGTTAAGGATGAAGTGGAAGAGGAAGAGGGAAAATGGAAGTGTGCCCTAGTTGTATTTGTACTAGGGAATAGCCCAGGGTATAATGGTATGGAAAGGTTTATTAATTTACACTAGTCTCATGTGCCTGAACCTGATCTCTTTTACCATGATGAGGGCTATTATATTGTCAAATTTCAATCCCTGGATGATGCCAAGGAAATACTGTGTGGAGGACCGTATACTATTGCCAACAGACCTATAATCTTGAAGCAGTGGTCTGCTGATTTTGATTTCAAAGTTGCTTTCCCTTCAGAAGTTCCCCTGTGGATCAAGTTCCCTAACTTGCCTATGTCCTGTTGGGGCAGCAGGTCTTTGAGTAGGATTGCAAGTGTGCTGGGTAGGCCTATATTTGCTGATGAATGTACGAAAAAGATAACTAGAATCTCATATGCTCGTATGCTCATTGAGGTAAATGTGTCAAAGGAATTACCTAGAGAGATTGAGATACTGGATCCAAATGGGAAGAGCTTTATGCAGGATGTGACCTATGATTGGAAACCACTATATTGTGAGAAATGCCTTGAGGTGGGACACAACTGTTTGGCCAAATCTGCTCAACCCAATCCCATACAGAAGAACAAGGTGACACAGGAATGGAGAGTTAAAGCTCTAACCACAGTGGACCTGATCAACTAGGTTTCCCAACTCCAGCAACCAAATCTTCCAAAGGAACCAAGTCCTCAAGCTGATTTAGGTGAAGTTTTGAATAAACAGAAGGGTATTGATACACAGGTTTCCCCACATCACAAACTTTCCACCATTATCCCCTATTGTGATGTCTAACAGATTTAAAGTTGGGTCAGTGAGTTGGGCAGACCATCCCCTAGATGAAGGGGGAACCAGCCATACTCAATGAAGTGGATATTTTGGAATATCAGGGGTGTAAATAAAAGGTACAAACAGAAAGAAGCCAAATAATACTTTAGAACCAATAAGTTTGACCTTGTAGGTCTGGTAGAGACTAAGGTTAAACAGAAGAATGTAGAGAGAATATCTAGTTTTTTGTTGCCTAACTGGAGTATACTAACTAACTACGGGGGAGCAGTGAATGGTAGAATATGAATTCTATGGGATCCTACAAAAATTTTGATCACTGGTTTACAGGAGGAGGCTCAACTCATTCATTGCACTGTTAGGACCCTCACTGGTAAAATTATCTGCTGCCTCACAGTGGTATATTGCTTCAATGACAGTGATCAGAGGGGGACATTGTGGAAGACTATTCAGAACCTGGCTGCTGTTGTTACCGACCCCTGGCTAATTGCAGGAGATTTCAATGCCATTCTGACTAGTAAGGATAGACAATCTTGTCACCAAGTTAAGCAAGTGGAAACTGTAGATTTTAACAATTGCATACAACAGACTGGTCTGGCTGAACTACCATGGAAAGGGGACTTCTTTACCTGGACCAATAAACAGAGTGGCAATGATAGAGTGTGTAGTAGACTGGATAGGGTGTTTGGCAATTACGCATGGATGATGAAATGGAGCCATGTACACACTGTATATGGACCCCCTTTTATCTCTGATCATAATCACATGTTATTAACCCTGGCAGAAGATAACAATAGCAGGAAGACACCATTCAGGTTCTACAATGCATGGGCTCACCATACAGATTTCCAACCTCTGATCAATGCTCAGTGTACCCTCCAAGGGGTGTGGAACAATCTCAAATCCCTCAAACCAGCCTTATAGTCTCTAAATACTAGAGAGTTTAAGAATATTGCACAAAAGATTGAGAGCAACAGAAAGGAACTGGAAGTTGCCCAACACCAGATGACCATGTCCTATACAGATGCCTTACAGATGAGAGAAAAGGACAGGGTGCAACAATTAGAAAAGTGGTCTTTGATTGAAGAATTAGCACTCCTACAAAAATCTAGAGCTAGATGGATCCAACTTGGAGACTCAAACAACAAATACTTCTCAGCAGTAATGAAGGAGAGAAACCAGTATAAGAGGATTACTGAACTGACCACAGAAGGGGGACTGAAGATAACTTATCCAGCTGACCTAAAGAAGGAGATTAGAGATTTCTATAAATCACTCATAGGGACAGCAGCCACTTCCCTACCAGCTGTTAACAAATTGTATATGAGCAATGGTCCTAGACTCTCACATCACCAGAGGATGGAACTAGCTGCTGACATCAGTGATACAGAGATTCTAAACAGCTTGAAGGCAATTGGCAATGATAAAGTTCCAGGGATAGATAGATATAATGCCATGTTCTTTAAACACACTTGGCCTATCATTGGGAAATAGGTACTGCAAGCAGTCAAGAATTTTTTTGAAACCAACAAGATGCATAGACCAATAAACTGTGCCACTCTCACTTTAATTCCCAAGGTATCAAATCCTCAAACAGTCAAAGAGTTTCGACCAATAGCTTGCTGTTCAGTTTTATACAAAATCATTTCCAAGTTACTGGCCAACAGACTCCAGAAGGTCATGAGCAGTATCATCTGTAATGCACAGGCAAGCTTTATTCCAGGAAGGAGAATTGCAGATAATGTCAACTTAGCTCATGAATTAATAAAGCATTACTCTAGGTCACATATATCTCCCAGGTGTATGATCAAAATTGACCTACAGAAAGCTTATGATTCAGTCGAATGGTGTTATTTGCAGCAGGTTATGGAAGCTCTGGACTTTCCTACCAGATTTACAAGATGGATCATGGAGTGTGTCCAAACTATCAGCTATATAGTGGTAGTTAATGGGGAAACAACAGAACCCTTTCAAGCAGCCAAAGGATTGAGACAAGGGGATCCCATATCTCCTTTTCTGTTTGCTATTGTGATGGAATACCTTAGTCAATCTCTGGCTGAGGTGAGGCAAGCTAAAGGCTTCACATTTCATCCCGGTTGTAAAAAACTGGGAACAACTCACCTAAGCTTTGCTGATGATCTATTGCTGTTTGTCAAAGGAGAACCTCACTCTGTAAGTACCATGTTTACATATTTCTCTCAGTTTACTACAGCCTCTGGAATGAAAGCCAACTTGCACAAGAGTGCTGTTTATTTTGGAGGGGTAAAGCCTGGGGATCAGCAGCAAATTCTTGACCATCTTGGTTATGTACGTGGAGAACTTCCCTTTAAATACTTGGGAGTACCTTTGGCTACCAAGAAGCTGACTGTTGTTCAATGGCAACCACTAAGATTACTGCCAGGATTACATCCTGGACTGCTAGGCAGCTATCATATGCTGGTAGAATCCAGCTAGTACAATCAGTTATCTTTGGTATTCAAGCCTACTGGGCTCAACTATTCCTCATACCTTCCAAAGTTATAAAACTGCTTGAGGCAATATGTAGATCCTACATATGGTCTGGCTCAGTTAATGTATCAAGGAAAGTATATGTGGCTTGGGAAAAAATCTGTATGCCAAAGTCTGCTGGAGGATTGAACTTGACCAATCTCTTACTATGGAACAAGGCTGTTGTAGCCAAACTCAGTTGGGATCTGGCACACAAGAAGGATGCATTATGGGTGAAATGGATTCACACAGTCTATATCAAACAGCAACAGTTGGAGACCATCACTGTCCCTAAACAAGCTAGTTGGATGGTCCAGAAGATCATTGAAGGCACTGTGCTATTGCAGCAACACCATCTGTTGTATAAACCTGATTGCACTATAAGAATGTTATGCTTACAACAGATTGGAGAGGCACCTAGAGTTCTTTGGAAGAACTTAATAATGCAGAATGCTGCTCGACCTAAAGCAATATTCAACTTGTGGCTGCTATTACAAGACAGATTACCTACCAAGGATAGGTTGATTAAATGGAGCCTGAATGTGGCAGACACTTGTGTTATGTGCCAACAAAATGTGAAAACCAGAGAACACTTATTTCTGGGCTGCACCTTTGCATCCCAGCTGAGATATCATACATTACAATGGATTGGAGCTAAGCAACCTACTGGACAGAACTGGTTTCAATTTGTCCAGTGGTTCATTGAGCAGTCTAAAGGCAAATCTCCTCGAGCTCATATAGTCAAAATGACCTTGACATAAATGTTCTATGTCCAATGGCTGGAAAGGAATACGAGAATATTTGAATACACCTATTGTAACAGTGACAAACTGCTTTGAAGTATTGCCTATACTTGGAATGTTAGAGCTCCTCCTAGGCTAAGAATACACCTTCAGCATTATTTACTATAATGCTCAATTCTTGGAAAGTATAGGTTAGTCTTTTTGCTCATTTTGATAGACAGCTGAGTATAAAGCTGTGCTATGGAACTGTATGACAAACACTTTGGTGATTAATACAAAGGTTAATTACCAAAGAAAAAAAATCCAAATAAATAGAACAATGCTTACCTTTATGTAGTTTAATACTAATAGCAGAATTTCCGACAAAAAATCTTCTCAATTGCAGAAGAGAGTTAACGCTCATTTTATAGGAAAAAATTATTTGGCATGACTTTTTCGCTATTTAAATGTTGTTCATAAATAATACTTCGCTATAATGTAAAAAAAGTACTCCAATAAAGCACTCCAACTGTCTCTCTGTAATTAAAACTTTTTGAAGACAATTTTTATAAATTATCAGAATTTTTTATTTTAAGGTTCTTTAATTGCATGAAAGGACAGTGATTAAAATGTATAAACCATTTATAAGGTTTTCATACAAAAAGTATTTGTTTAAACTTATAGGTCTGTTTTACTTAACCTTTATAAGAAATATATTTTAAGTTTCTCCCTTAATAATTTATTACTCTAAAGAGCTTTTAAGATTGTGAAATTGTACCACCCATGTTAGCTTGCCTATTAGCGTTTCTTTTTTTTCCATGGAGTAGAATGCTTGCGTGGTTAAGAAAAAATAGGGCAACAAGGATGTATTCAACATTTCCTATGTTAAATAGGTTTTACCAAAAGAAGAATTAATGGGGGAGGGAAGAATTAAATATAGTAGAATTTGGGCGCTTAAAAGTAAAGTAGGTAGAAAATGAATGGAAAATAATGGAGAAAAAAATAATTCTTCTTTTTAATTTACTTATACCCAAGAGATGTGCCAATGCACATTTGCTACGATCAAAATTACACACGCACACAGAAGAATCCTGTAAATAACAGGTTGTTATTTTATCTTACCTTTTAATTGAATCCAACATAAAAATATTATTGGAGAGATTTGATTCCAATAAGGATGTTATTACTTCTATAGACATCATCGTTTTGCCATAATTTCAAATGTTGTTTTATGCTTTCTCAGACATTCTTCCTGAAATCAAAGACCAATTTCTTGCAAGCATTATAGACTCAATACCATCTAGCCCAACGAAAAATAAATGTCGTGTTGCTTTGAAGAGCGAGGAAAAACTTAGAAAAATCCATGCTTTGGATGACAGTGGGACTAAAAGAATCAAATAAAACTATTCAACTGCACTACGGATAAAAACAAAATTACAAAAAAACATAATATGATCTCATAAAAGACCATGTAACTCAATATATACAATAATCAATCAAAATCGTTGGGTCAACTCCTTCCTCAATTGCGACGACATTGAGCATACGGTACTGAAATAATAGATATGCGGGTGAGGCACGGGCGTATAACTAGTTTTAAAACCTTTCAGAAGAATAAGGTTCGAGTTGATGAACAGGAGAAGGCCGCAATACATCTCCATCATCATTCTCCCCCGGGTCACTAAACATAAGCATACACATTATGTCAAAACTATCAATCACGATTCATTAGAAAAATTGGAAAACACACCTCAATAACACAATATTACTAAGAATTAACATGACATGGTATAAATTAACTTTCTACTCTGGCGATTCTCTTCCACTCCTTTTCCTTCAGCCTTCTCTTTTTACCCTACTCTCAATGCATGGAATAAAACTGTTGAGGCTTTGGTCTTCCTAATACTTTGTTGTGACTTTGGTAACGGCCGATGCTTTGGTTTTCTAGTCAATAGAAGGGTTTAATTAGTGGTGACTTTTAGTAACGGCTGAAAACGGTTAATGTTGTGACTTTTGAAGTTTTTAACATTGTTATTGAATTGTGTATAAAAAATGAGGGGAAAAAAAAAAAGAAAAATACATTTCCTGAGTCTAGAGAGTGCCACCTCAGCTTGACCAAGGCCCTGCTTCATATTAATATATAAATATAAATAGACTCGACGCGAGCTACATACTTGGAAAAAATATAAAATTACGCTTTTATATGTTTTGCGGAGTGGAGTATAACTTTTGTTAAATATTCATTCCACCTATCTTGTTAGTCTGTTTATAAGTTTTATTAGACTAATATCTATAAACATGCGTTGCACGTTAATAATAACATATAATGGATTAAATATTTATTTTTTATGAAGGAATAATAGAATTTAATTAATGAGAAAAATTTTATATATAATATTACAACAATCATCTAAGTACCGAAAAATATTATTATATTAGCATAATACGTGAATTCAAAATGGAAGGATATCATCAGAACTTACATGAATGATCAATTTTAGTGATGTTAAGTAGATAATTATGTATTGCGGTATAAAGTTATCTAATGTGATAGTATCTTACCGAACACTTCTTTATATTGATATCTCTCTTGAAAGTGCAAAATATAGTTATTCATGTAAGAAAACATAATGTGATAAATATAGTTCAATATTTAGGATGTTTGTCCTTGTGTTTATTTATTATAACTGCACAACATGAACATACTGAAAATTATTTTCAAACAAATTTAAAAGGATATTCTTTAGTTTCAAAAGACAAAAGTTGAATTCGTAAATAACACATACTTAGAAGCACATTGAGCAGTATCATAAGTTCTGCACGTATGACATTGTTGTAAAAACTTCTATATACCATGTAATATAAGCTATTTAGTGATTCTAAGTTTTCATTAGCATGATATTCATATTTTTCTTCAAAATCAACCTATATGCAATGTAAAATCAATTTTAACTTAGTCTATTTATATATATATATATATATATATATATATATATATATATATATATATATATATATATATATATATATATATGTGTGTGTGTGTGTGTGTGTGTGTGTGTGTGTATGTATATATGTGTATGTATGTATGTATGTATGTATGTATGTATGTATGTATGTATGTATGTATGTATGTATGTATGTATGGCGACACTAACATACGTCCGAAATAATGAATTCGACAGCAAACATGTATAGTAGAATGCCATTTGGTATTAAAGTATTAAAGTGTTGTCACGACCCAAACCCCGGTCGTGATGGCGCCAAATACCTTGTTAGGCAAACCCGGCCATTTATACATTCCCAGCCAAATCATTAACTTAAATACCATTTTAAACATAAAATCTCAGTATGAAATAATAGAAAATACTGCGGAAAACGTAACCAAAAGTAGTAACAGGCCAAAGGATCCGGCGTCACAAGTCTGAGCCTCTAAATACAACCAAACAGTATCATATAGAAAGGAAAAGTCTAGATACAGAAGCAAAAGAAAGATAGAGGAGAGATCAGGTTATGCGGACGCCAGCAGCTACCTTGACAACTCCGGTACAGAACTGAAAAGAAACAGCAAATCGCAACTACACATCCGGGATCCCTGTATCTACACACAATGTGTAAGGAGTAGAGTGAGTACTTCCAACTCAGTGAGTAATAGCAATAAATAACAACTGAATGTAAGAAATCCGGTAAAAACACTACACAGTTCTATTTTCAGCAGCAAAGACAGTAAATAAGTACCAAAAAGGGAAAAGAATCTGATAAATACTTTTCTCTCCATCAGACCAGTTATTATCACTGCTGCGGCGAACAGCCCAATCAAATAAATATAATCGACTATGCTCACTGAGGGTTTGTACAGACTCCGTTGGGGCTCCTTCACCCCAGCGCTATAATATTGCGTCGTGTAGTCCGATCCATATGTCACTGCGGCGTGCATTCCGATCCATAAAATATACTATCGCTGCGTGCAGCCCGATTCAATATATGTACATATATACTGTTGCGGCGTGCAGCCCTACCCGATATATATATATATATATATATATATATATATATATATATAGCCTCAGTACAGGGTCTTTAACTCCTCTCAGTCAAAATAGACTTGGCCTCTCGGGCCCACTCAGCTAAGACAGGGTATTCAACCCTAGGTATTGCTCATTTAGGGTGCAAGTTACGAACCCGTTTATTTCATGATTTACAATCAAAGTCAAGACAAATGGTAGGTTTCCAACAGGTAAAGTGAGGTCAATTAGCTCAACATGTTCCTAGGAGTTCTATAGATCGGCGCAAGGCCCCAAACATGACAACTTGCCCAAAATATACGATCACAAGCTCAGTCTCAGTCAAGAAGTACAATAAGTCATCAATCGGGATGGTACAAGTCCGAGTCCCCAGCAGATACATCACCACGCTCATCACGAGACGTGTGTCTCATTTCAACATAGCAGCGCATAGTGCAAATAAGGGGTTTCAAACCCTCAGTATATCATGCATAACCATTACTCACCTCAAACCGGCAAAAATCCTAGCTCGCCTTGCGCTTTCCTCGCGAATCGACCTCCTCAAGTGTAGAATCTGACCAAAACCATAAGGAATATGTCATAATAGGCTAATGGGACATTACTCAATAGAAAGAACTCAGAAAACACCCAAAAACACGAAGTAGGCAAAACCCAAGCCACGGGCCCACTTCTCGAAAAAATACAAAATTCACATTTTTGGAACCCTCGTCTCACCACGAGTCCATACGTATGAAGTTTATCAAAATCAGAGTTTAATAGCCCCTTCAAATTCCAAATTTTCAATACCAAAATCAAGCCCTTAATTCTCCAATTTTCACCCAATTTTCAGAGATTTAGATGATGATTCTTCAATAAAATTACGTAATTAGCTCATAAAACTTACCTCAAGTCGAAACCCAAGTGAAATCCTCTTACTCCCTCGTCCAATAGCTCCAAAATAAGCTCAATAATTGTGGAAAATAATATTAGCTCGCGGATGTTATGTTATAAACGCCCTGACATTTCCTCTATGCAATCGCATCAACTCACATGCGATCGCATTGAACAACTTTTGTTGGCCTCAAAAATGGCCTGTGCGATCTCAACCCCTACTAAGTGATCTCATTGCTTCAGAATCCAACACTACGCGATCGCATTACTGACCCCGCGATCGCACTGCACAAATGCCCCTATCAGGGCCCCAAGTCCATTACGATACGCGATCGCATAGGACTTCCCGCGATCGTAGAGAACAACCTCCTCCACTTATGCGATCGCATGCCCCTGACCGCGATTGCGGAGAACAATTTTCAAAGCCTTCCCAAACCTTCTATGCGATCGCAACTGCACTCCTGCGATCTCATTGAACAAGAGTCTGCAACATTTTATGACAACAAAATCTGATCTCTTAGCCAACCAAGAATGATCCGTTTGAACCTCCGAAATCACCCCGAGACCCCCGGGACCCCGACCAAGAATACCAACCTGCTCCAAAACATCATATGAACTTGTTTCAATGATAAAAACATGTCCCTAAACACAACAATCATCAAATCATGCCGGATTCTAGTCTAAGATTCAACTATAACTTCCGAAACTAACATTCGATCAATAACCCGACCAAACGACGTCCGATTGACCTGAAAATTTGCCGACATATCCAAGATCACCAAACAAAGCTACAACAACTATTGGAATTCCATTTCGACCCCCGGATCAAAATCTCACCTATCAACTGGAATTCGCCGAAATTCAAACTTAGCCAATTCAAGCCTAATTCTACACTGCATCTCCAAATTCAGTTCCGATTTCACTCCCAAGTCATAAATCACCACCCGAAACTAGTCAAATTATTGGAAATCCATTCTGAGCCCTATAACTCATAAGTCAAGATCCGGTTGACCTTTCCGAACTAGCCTTCTCTTCAAGAGACTATTTATCTCAATTCCAACAAAACTCTGACCGAATCACTTCAATCTCTACATACACATATAATGGAGCATATAGAAGCATAAAACGGAGAAAACGGGGCGGTAACTCACGTGACGACGGACCGGGTCGTCACATCCTCCCCAACTAAAACAAACGATCGTCCTCGAGCTGGTCAAGAAACATACCTAGAGCTTCTAACAAACGAGGATATCAGCTCCGCATCTCATGCTCGGTCTCCCAAGTGGCCTCATCCACTGCACCTTCACCGAAGCTATGTCCTTTGATCTTAACTTTCGAACCTGTCAACCCAAAATAGCCATTGGCTCCACATCATAGGTCAAGTCCTCATCTACCTGGATCGTGGTGAAGTCTAATACATGAGACAGGTCCCCAACATACTTCATGAGCATAGAAACATGGAACACCGGGTGAACCCCCAACAAACTGGGTGGCAAAGCAAGCATATATGCCACCTCTCCAATCCTCCTAAGTATCTCAAAAGGCCTGATGAACCGCGGACTCAGCTTCCCTTTCTTTCCAAACCTCATAACGCCTTTCATAGGTGAAACCTTCAACAAGACCTTCTCGCCCACCATGTAAGATACATCCCGAACTTTCCGGTCCGCCTAACTCTTCTGACGCGACTGAGCCGTATGAAGTCTCTCCTGGATAACTTTCACTTTCTCTAAGGCATCCTAATCTAACTCTGTCCCTAATAGTCTAGCCTCGCCGGGCTCAAACCAGCCAATTGGAGATATACAACGTCTCCCATATATGGCCTCATACTGTGCCATCTGAATGCTGGACTGATAGTTATTGATATAAGCAAACTCTGCAAGCGTCAAGAACTCATCCCAAGAACCTCCAAAATCAGCAACACAGGCATGCAACATGTCCACAAATATCTGAATAGTACGCTCAGACTGCCCGTCCGTCTGAGGATGAAAAGACGTGCTCATCTGAATCTGAGTGCCCTACTCCTTATGAAAAGTCCTCCAGAACTGGGAAGAAAACTGAGTACCCCTGTCTGAGACAATAGAAACTGGAACCCTATGCAACCGCACAATCTGACGGATGAAAATCTCTGCTAACCGCTCCGAAGGATAGGTGGTACACATCGAAATGAAGTACAGAGACTTGGTCAGCCTATCAATAATCACCCAAATAGAATCAAAGTTCCTCGAGGTACGAGGGAGACCACTCACAAAGTCCATAGTAATCTTCTCCCATTTCCACTCCGTAATATCCATCTGCTATAGTACACCACCGGGTCTCTGATGTTCATACTTGACCTACTGACAATTGAGACATCTAGCCACATAACTCACAATGTCCTTTTTCATTATCCTCCACCAATAATGCTGCCTCAAGTCCTGGTACATCTTCGCGGCACCTGGATGACTAGATTACCTCGAGCTGTGGGCCTCCTCTAATATCAACTCTCGGATCCCATCTACATTGGGCATGCAAATCCGGCCCTGCATCTGCAACACACCATCACTACCAATAGTCACATCTCTGGCATCATCATGCGTGACCCTGTCCTTTAGGACAAGCTAATGCGGGTCATCATACTGGCTCTCCCTGATGCGATCATACAAAGAAGACCGGGAAACCACACAAGCCAACACTCGACTGGGCTCTGAAATATCCAACCTCACCATCCGTTTAGCCAAGGCATGAACATCAACGTCAAGGGGCCTCTCCCCAACTAGAATATATGCCAAGCTACCCATACTCACTGCCTTCCAGCTCAAAGCATCGGCCACTACATTGACCTTTCCCGGATGATACAATATGGTAATATCATAATCCTTGAGTAACTCAAGCCACCTCTGCTGTCTCAAATTGAGGTCCTTCTGCTTAAACAGGTGCCGAAGACTGTGATGGTCCGTGAACACCTCACAGGACGCGCCATATAGATAGTGCCTCCAAATCTTCAAATCATGAACTATAGCAGCCAACTCCAAGTCATGAACAGGGTAATTCTTCTCATGAGGATTTAGCTGACGCGAAGCATACGCAATAACTCTACCCTCCTGCATCAATACACATCTGATCCCAACTCTCGAAGCATCACAATATACCGAGTAGAAGCCTGAAGCTGATGGCAATACTAGTACTGGAGCTATAGTCAATACTGGTTTGAGCTTTTGAAAGCTCTCATCACACTCATCTGACCACACAAATGGTCCATTCTTCTGCGTCAAATTCGTCAAAGGCGAAGCAATAGATGAAAAGCCCTGAACGAACCTGCAATGGTAACCCGCTAAACCAAGGAAATTCCGAATCTCAGAAGCTGAGGACGGTCTGGGCCAACTCTGCACCGCCTCGATCTTCTTAGGGTCAACCTGAATACCATCATTGGATACCACGTGTCCCAGAAAAGCCACGAAACTGAGCCAGAACTCACACTTGGTGAACTTTGCATAAAGCTTCCCCTCTCTCAACCTCTGCAATACCACCCTCAAGTGTTGCGCATGCTCCTCTTGGCTATGCGAGTACACCAGTATATCATCAGTAAACACAATAACAAAAGAATCTAGATACGGCCGAAATATATTGTTCATCAGGTGCATGAATGCGGCTGGGGCATTAGTCAGTCCAAATGACATAACCAGAAACTCATAATGACCATATCTCGTCCTGAAAGCTGTCTTCATAATATCAGAATCATTAATCTTCAGCTGGTGATAGCCTGAACGGAGATCAATCTTAGAGAATACATTTGCCCCCTGAAGCTGGTCAAACAAATCCTCAATACGAGGTAGTGAGTACTTGTCCTTCACTGTCACTTAGTTCAACTGTCTGTAATAAATGAACATTCTCATTGTGCCATCCTTCTTCTTTACAAATAACACCGGTGCACCCCACGACGACACACTCGAGCGAATGAACCCCTTATCTAGGAGTTCCTGCAGCTGCTCCTTCAACTCTTTTAGCTCTACTGGTGCCATACGATAGGGAGGAATAGAGATGGGCTGAGTTCCCGTCACCAAATAAATACCAAAGTCAATATCCATGTCTGGCGGCATGCTCGACAGGTCTGCTGGAAACACATCAGGAAATTTTGTCACCATGGGGACCAAATCAAGAGTAAGAGCCTCAGCTCCAACATCTCTCACAAATTTTAGATATGATAAACATCCATTCCCAACCATCCGCTGGGCCTTTAAGAAAGAGATTACCTTGCTGGTTACATAATCAGTCGTACCATGCCACACGATCATCGGGATACCCGGCATAGCCAATGTGACTGTCTTGGCGTGATAGTTCAGAATAGCATGGCATGGTGATAGCCAATACATGCCTAGAATAACATCAAAATCTACCATGCTCAATAGCATCAAGTCAACTCGGGTCACCAGACACTCGATAGTAAAAAGATAGGACCGATACACGTGGTCCACAATAACATTGTCACCCACCGGGGTAGATACGTGCTGAGGTAAGGCAAGACACCCTCGGGTAGTCCCCAAATGATGAGAAAAGTAAGAAGATACATAAGAATATGTGGATCGGGGATCAAATAAACCTGAGGCATCCCTGTGGCAGACTGAAACAATACATCTAAAAACAGCATCCGAAGCAACAACATCTTACCTGCCTTGAAGAGCGTAGCAACGGGCCTGACCACCACCGGATCAACCTCCCCCTCTAGGGAGACCTCTAGCTGCCTAACCCTCACCCGTAGCTGACTGGGCGAGTGCTGAAGACACTCGGCCAGAAGATGATGGGTGACCCCTCTATTGAGATGAACTGGAAGAACGACAGGGACACTCCCTCCGCATATGCCCAAACTCTCCAAACTCATAACAACTCCCTGGCGCTGGGGACTGGGACTGAAGGGAACCCCTCGCGCTAGTGAGGCTAGCTGATAAACTCGGCCGAGATAAACCCGGAATAGATAGGGCAAGAGACGAACTCTGTGTTGGTGGTGCGCTTAGAGATGGCTGACCTGGTGAGAGCCCTAATAACCCCGACCAAAAGATGAACCACGGTACTCTGACCGGGCTGGATGTGGAGTCCTGAAAGAATGGCCCCTGCTCTACTGAAACTAGCTCCTAGAAAGAGAACCACTGGAGCCACCTGATCCTCGAGGCCTCTTAGCCTCCCACTGGAGCCACCTGATCGCGGGCTATATCCACCGCCTCCTCAAATGTATGACTAAGGACCCACTCTCGAGTCCTCAGAATACGAATGGGATAAATGGGCCCATCCATTAATTGTCTGATCCTCTCCTGATTTGTCCGAACCATCCACGGAGAATAACGAGCTAACTCTGGAAATCTCACCTCACACTGCGTCACAGACATATCCCCCTGGCGAAGCAACTCAAACTTCCTGCGTAACTCCTCCCTCTGTGACCGAGGTACCCACTTCTCCAAAAAGATAGTGGAGAACTCCTGCCAAGATTATGGAGCTGCACCTGTCAGCCTACGCCGCTCATATGCCTCCCACCAGGTAAAGGCTGCTCCAGAGAACTGAAAAGTAGTAAAAGATACCCCACTAGTCTCTGAAATCCCTGTTATCCGAAGCATGCGTCGACACTTGTCGAGAAACCACTGGGCATCCTCGCCCGAAACACCGCTAAAAGTAGGAGGTGAAAGCCTGCTGAACCTCTCCAGACGACGCTGCTCATCATCTTGCATCACTGGCACCCCATCACTTTGAACTGGAACAACTGGCTGAAAAGGGGCAACTGGCTTAACTGGTGGTGCCTCTAGGGTATGCAAACCTTGTGCACCCTGCTCTAGAGTGCGAGCTGCGGGGGTCGATGACCACCCCCGATCTGAGATGTAGGTGTTTTAGTAGCCGGGACTGCCTGAGCCAGGCCATTACAAACCAATAAGATCTGAGACAGGACCTCCCGAAGACCCGGAATCACAATAGGCACTGCTGGTGCCTGAGCAGGTGCTACTGGAACCTTTACAGCTGGAGGCTGATCCTGAATGAGGGCAATTAGTGGGTCAACCGGTGCTGCCCGTGCTTCTCTGCCTTGACCACGTCCATGGCTGTGTCCCCGACCTCTAATGGGTGGAAATGGTGGTTGTCTGCCACGTTCGTTCGCACGCGTTCTCGCCATCTGCGAGAGAATAGAATGAAGAAGTTTAGTTCTTGGATCAACAAAGTCGCAAGACAAGAATTTCAAGAATATGAAGTTTTTCCTAAAGCTTCTGCAGCCTCTCGAGGATAAATAAAGACGTCTCTGTACCGATCCGCGAGACTCTACTGAACCGGCTCATGACTCGCGAGGCCTGGTAACCTAGGCTTTGATACCAACTTGTCACGACCCAAACCCCGGTCTTGATGGAGCCAAACACCTTCTTAGGCAATCCAGAGCATTTATACATTCCCAGCAAAATCATTAACTTAAATACCATTTTTAACATAAAATCTGAGTATGAAATAATAGAAAATACTGCAGAAACGTAACCAAAAGTAGTAACAGCCCAAAGGATCCAGCATCACAAGTCAGAGCCTCTAATTACAAGCAAATAGTATCCTATACAAGGGAAAAGTCTAGATGCAGAAGCAAAAGATAGATAGAGGAGAGATCGGGTTCTACGGACGCCAGCAGCTACCTTAACAACTCCGGTACAGAACTGAAAAGCAACAGCAAATCGCAACTACGCCTACGGGATCTCTATATGTGCATAAAAGGTGCAGGGAGTAGAGTGAGTACTTCCAACTCAGTGAGTAATAGCAATAAATAACAACTGAATGTAAGAAATCCGGAAAAAACATTATACAGTTCTATTTTCATCAGCAAAGACAGTAAATAAGTACCAAACAGGGAAAAGAATCTGATAAATACTTTTCTGTCCATCGGACCAGTTACTATTACTGCTGTGGCATGCAGCCCGATCCAATAAATATAGTCGACTGTGCTCACTAGGGGTGTGTACAAACTCTGGAGGGGCTCCTTCAGCCCAAGCGCTATAATACTGCGGTGTGCAGTCCGATCCATATAATATATCACTGCGACGTGCAGTCCGATCCATATAATATACTACCGCGGCATGCAGCCCGCAATACATGTATATGTATATACTGCTGCGGCGTGCAGCCCAATGTATATATATCAAATAGCCTTACTACGGGGTCTTTGACCCCTCTCAATTAATATGGACTTGGCCTCTCGGGCCCACTTAGCCAAGACGGGGTATTCAACCCTAGGTATTGGTCATTTTGGGTGCAAGTTACGAAGCCCTGTTTATTTCATGATTTACAGTCAAAGTCAAGACAGATGGTAGGTGTCCAGCAGGCAAAGTGAGGTCAATCAGCTCAACATGCTCCCTATAAGTTCTACAGATCGGCACAAGGCCCCAAACATGGAAACTAGCCGAAAAATATACAAGCACAAGCTCAGTCTCAGTCAAGGAGTGCAGTAAGTCATCAATCGAGATGAACGAAATCTGAGTCCCCAGCAGATAAATTACCACGCTCATCACGAGAGGTGTGTCTCATTTCAACATTGCACCGCATAATGTAAATACAGGGTTTCAAACTCTCGGTATATCATTCATAACCATTACTCACCTCAAACCGGCCAAAATCCTAGCTCTCCTTGCGCTTTCCTCGCCAATCGACCTCCTCGAGTGTAGAATCTGAACAAAACAACAAGGAATATATCATAATAGGCTAATGGGACATAACCCAATAGAAAGAACTCAAAAAACACCCAAAAATACGAACTTAGCAAAACCCGAGCCTCGGGTCCACTTCTCAAAAAATTACAAAATTTACATTTTTGGAACCCACGTCTAAGCACGATTCCATGCATATGAAGTTTATCAAAATCGGAGTCCAATAGCCCCTTCAAATTCCAAATTTTCAATAACAAAAATCAAGCCCAAAATTCTCCAATTTCCACCCAGTTTTGAGAGATTTAGATGATGATTCTTTAATAAAATTTGCTAATTAGCTCATAAAACTTACCTCAAGTCGAAACCTAGGTAAATTCCTCTTACTCCCTCATCCAATAGCTCCAAAATGTGCTAAACAATGGTGGAAAATAATATTAGCTCGCGGATAAAACCCTTTTGTCCGCCCGGGCATTTCCTTTATGCGATCATATCAACTCACCTGCGATCGCATTGAACAACTTTTCCAGGCCTACAAAATGGCCTATGCGATTGAAACCCCTACTACGCGATCACATTGCTTCAGAATCCAACACTACGCGATCGCAATACTGACCCCGTGATCGCACTGCACAAATGCCCCCACCAGGGCCCCAGGTCCATTACAATACGCGATCGCATAGGACTTCCCGTGATCGCAGAGAACAACCTCCTCCACTTATGCGGTTGCATACCCCTGACCGCGATTGCAGAGAAAATTTTTATAAGCCTTCCCAAACCTTCTAATGCGATCGCAACTGCACTCCTGCGATCGCATTGAACAAGAGTCTGTAACATTTATGACAGCAAAATCTGATCCCTTAGCCAACCAAAAATGATCCGTTTGAACCTCTGAAATCACCCTGAGGCCCCCGGTACCCCAACCAAGAATACCAACCTGCTCCAAAACATTATATTAACTTGTTCCAATCATTAAAACATGTCCATACACACAAAAATCATCAAATCATGCCGGATTCAAGCCTAAGTTTGAACTATAACTTTCGAAACTAACATTCGATCAGAAACACGACTAGACGTCCGATTGACCTGAAAATTTGCAGACATATCCAAGATCACCCAATGAAGCTAAAGCAATGCTCGGAATTTCATTCCGACCACCGAATCAAAATCTCACCTATCAAGCGGAATTCGCCGAAATTCAAACTTAGCCAATTCCAGTCTAATTCTACACCAGACCTCCAAAATCAGTTCTGATTTCACTCCTAAGTCATAAATCACCACCCGAAACTAGTCGAATCGTCGGAAATTCATTCCGAGCCCTATAACTCATAAACCAACATCCAGTGGACATTTCCAAACTAGCCTTCTCTTAAAGAGACTATTTGTCTCAATTCCAACCAAACTCCGACTGAATCACTTCAAACCCTATAAACACATAATGGAGCATATAGAAGCATAAAACAGAGAAAGCGGAGTGGTAACTCACGTGACAACAGGCCAGGTGATCAATTCATTTATTTTGATGTTATTTTGGCGATTTGATCGCTTGTGCAAGTTCGTATGATGTTTTTGAGCAAGTTTGCATATTTGGTTTTGAGCCTCGAGGGCTCGGGTGAGTTTCGGATAGGTGGCGGAGTAATTTTGGCCTTATAAATGCAGCAGAAATTCCAGAGGTCCCAGAATCCTTCTATAAGATCGCATTAGATGCCCTGCGATCGCATAGCTTTCCAGTCCCCTTCTACGCGATCGCATAGCCTTTCATGCAAACGCATTGAGCAAATTGCCCAGCTCCTCCTCTCCTTCTTTGTGAACGCAACTTGTCTTCTGCGATCGCATAGAACATCATCCCGTACTCTATGCGATCGCAGTCCCTTCTATGCGATCGCATGGAGCAATTCTTTGTCCAATGATTTTTAAGTCCCAAAAAATAACACTTACGGGATTATATCCCATTTCTCAAAACTCTCACTTCCAACATCATTTTTGGGCGATTCTTGGGCAAATCTTCATCAAACTTCTTGGGTAAGTATTGTTTAACTCATTTCCTTCATTTCTCTTCAACATCAATCAAATTCTTAGGCCTAAACATGTGAAAATAGGTAGAAAATTTGAGAATTGGGTATAGTTTGGGTTTTCAAATGATTTGTAATTTAGACCTCAGTTTGGGGTCGAACTTAAGAACAAATTAAATATTTGAACTCGTGAGTGAATGGGTTGTCGGAATAAGTTCAAACCTCGTGTTTTGACCACGTGGGCCCGGGGTCGATTTTTACTATTCCGGGCAGAATGTTTAAATATTTATTTAGCCATTTGGATTATTTTGCTGAGCCAAATTCAAAAGGAAAGGGCATTGCTTAAGGATTGAGTTTGTTGTATACCTTCGAGGTAAGTGTTTTATATATCCTAGCTTGAGGGAATAAGAGTTGACTCTATTTGCTAATTGCTATGTGCGGAGTTCGACGTATAGGCATGGTGACAAGTATCTATACGTTGGAGGTCTAGTATGACTGTGAGTCTTTACTCGTGATTATTTGAGATTGGTATAACTATTCTGCCTCAAATTGTTGATTGCTAAATAATGTGAAAGGTTTGAGAAGGAAACTATGAATTTTAAATTCCCTGTAGCGTTGGCTCGAACGATGATATGAAATTGAGTAAGAACTGAATGAAAGATGAAGAGATAAAATTATTCCCTTGCTGGGATGCACATATTGTTATTAATATATTCTCCCTGGTTGGAAAAATCTAATACTATATGTTTATTTCGCTCGCCCCGATTGGTTGTTATTATGAATTGGGTGAGGAAGAGTGATTATGCACGACAGGTCTTTCCGTGCCATGTTTCTAATTATTTAGCACGATGGGTCTTTTCGTGCCATATGTTGAATTACTAAGCACGATGGGTCTTTCCGTGCCTTGATATGAGAGTTTGTGAGTAAAAGTATGATGGGTGATACTGTGCACTTTAATTGATTATTTGGTGAGAACGAGAGTAAAAGCACGATGGTTGGTGTCGTGCAGATATTGATTTACCCGTTCTCCTTAATTGTGGTTCCTTTATTTTTATATTCTGCTATTACATTCTGCTCCTACCCCAGAGCATGTTCTCCCTTCCTAAATATTTTATGTCGCTTCCTGTTATTTCTGTTGTATATATATATATATATATATATATATATATATATATATATATATATATGAACTGTAAAGGTTTACGTGAGTGTCTGGTCGTAGCCTTGTCACTGCTTCGCCGGGATAGGCCGGGCACTTACCAGCACATGGGGTCGGTTATGCTGATTCTACTCTCTGCGCTCTTTTTGCGCATATACAGGTATTGGATAGCAGTAGCAGCGGTAGAGCAAGGGTTAGCTTTTGATCATCGAGACACCGAGGTAACCTTGTAGGCGTCCGCAGGATCCGGCGTCTCCTCTATCTTTACTTTCAGTCTGTTATCTCATATATTCGAGACAAACAGTATTTTATTTCTTTCAGACGGTTATGTGCATTATTCTTAGAAGTTCGTGAGTATTGTGACACCAGTTCTTCGGTAGTGTTTTATGTTAGGATTTCTGTAACGCATCTAGTAAAATTTAATAAGTCTTCTGCTAATTTGATTATTCCGCTGAGAATTTAATATTGTTGATACTAGTTTTAAATAAGTATTGTTAAAATGGAAATATAAGTATGAGTTGGCTTGCTTAGCTCCCATTAGTAGGCTCCATCACGACCCCCGATGGTGGGAAATTCGGGTCGTGACAAGTTGGTATCAAAGAAGGTTACATAGGTCTCACAACTCACGAAAAACCTTAGTAGAGTCTGAGGGATCGGTACGGAGACGTCTGTATTTATACCCAGAGGCTACAGAGTTAGGAAAATTTCAATTTCATTCTTTCCAGTCGTGCGAAATTGTTCTTCAAGTGCTAATTAAATTTCTATTCTGTTCTTTCACAGATGTTAAGAACACGCGCTTCCTCATCTAATGATCACCAACACGATGCCCCAGCAGCAGCTCCAGCTAGGGGCAGATGCCGGGGTAGAGCTCAGACCCGAGCAGCAGCACCAGTGGCGGAGCCTCGGATTCATGCTGAGGAGGTTCCGGCCCCAGCTGATCTAGTGGTCCCAGCTCAGGTCCCAGAGGGGTTTATTGCCACCCAGTTCTTCAGGACGCCTTAGTCCGAATGGTTGCTTTTATGGAGGGCATTTCTAGAGCAGGTTTGCTTCCAGAAGCACCAGCCATATCTCAGGCTAGATGAGGGACCCCTACTCCTGCTACACGCACTCGGGAGCCAGCAGCTCCCCATGTTCAAGTTACAGTGATTCAGCGAGCTGTGGCGGTTCATCCAGGTATAGTAGTTCAGACTGGTGAAGGTGCAGCTATGTCCGCTGATGCTTTATGGAGATTGGACAGATTCACCAGGCTCTTTACTCTCACATATAGTGGCACTCCTTCTAAGGATGCTCAGAATTTAATATTCAGTTGTCATGAGGTTCTCAGGACTATGGATATTTTGGATACCAACGGGGTCGATTTCGGGAATTCTCATCTAGCAGGATCCGCCAAGACCTGGTGGATGGATTTCTGTTTTGCCAAGCCAGCAGGGTCGCCATCATTGACCTGGAACCAGTTTTTAGAGTTATTTCTGGGGAAGTTTCTCCCAGTCACTCAGGGGGATGCTCTCCGCAGGCAGTTCGAGCATCTCCATCAGGGTACTATAACAGTCACCCAATACGAGACTCGGTTCATTGATCTAGCTCACCATGCTACTATGATACTCCCCATAGAAAGAGAGAGGGTGCAGAGGTTTGTTCACAGCTTGAATCAGCCAATTCATGTTCAGATGGCCATGAGTGCCGGTAGTGAGATTTCATTTCAGGAGGGGGCGGATGATACCCATCGGATAGAGATGGCACTTGCTCTGGGAGGTGGTCATGGGTCGGATATGAGGTCTCGTAGCTCAGGAAGATTCAGCGGTACCTCGTTTGGAGGTAGAGATTCTTATTGTAAAGGCCATCCTCTTAGGCCTTTTCAGTCAGCTCTTTAGGCTTCTCATTGTACTCCAGGAAACAATGGTTCTCAGCAGTATTATTCTGAGCAGCAATTTTTCAGTGTAGTACCAGCTCTCATTAGTGCACTGCCACTTCAGAGCTTCGGGGGAGGATCTTCAGGTCGACAGGGCCAGCAGTCTCAACAGTCGAGGATTTGTCATGGTTGTGGTGACCCGGGCCACATTATCAGATTTTTCCCTTGAGTTCGGGCAGATATCAGCAAGAGAGTTCTCGTGCTATGATTCCGGCACCAGAGGCTCCGCAGCCTGCCCAGCCAGCTAAAAGAGGTGGAAAGGGCACTAGAGGTGGAGGTAGAGGTCATAGAGTGGAGCTTAGACCGACAGAGGTAGAGGTCAGCCAGCAGCTTATCGTTCCAGAGATAATGCTCAGGGTAGTGGGGCCCAGCCCTGATGCTATGCACTTCAGGCTAGACCAGAGGCTGATTCTTCAGATGCAGTTATTACAGGTACTATTCTGGTTTTTTATAGAGAGGCTTTAGTGCTATATAACCCGGGCTATACATACTCGTATGTGTCTTCGTATTTTTCATCGTACGTGGTTCAGCCTAGTGATCCATTGGGTGTTCTCTTCTATGTGTCTACACCAGTAGGTAACTATATTGTGGTTGACCGAGTTCATCGATCTTGTGTTGTGGTGATTGGGGGTCTTGAGACCCATGTTGATTTCTTGTTTCTAAATATGGTTGACTTCGATATCATATTGGGAATGGACTGGCTATCTCCATATCATGCTATTTTGTATTGTCATGCCAAGACCGTAACTTTAGCGCTGCCGAATTTTCCTCGTATTGAATGGAAGGGAATTTCTAGTCATATTATCTGCAATGTTATTTCATATGTTAAGGATAAGCGTTTGGCTGAAAAAAGGTATTTGGCTTATCTAGCCTATGTTCGCGATTCCAGCGCCAAGGCTCCTTTTATTGATTCCGTGCCCGTGGTTTCCGAGTTTCCTGAGGTATTCCCTTCAGACCTGCTTGGTAAGCCACCCGACGGGGATATTGATTTGCATTGATCTGGCTCCGGGCACTCAGCCCATTTCTATTCCTCCATATCGTATGGCACCGCCGAAATTAAAAGAATTGAAGGAACAGTTACAGGATATACTTGAAAAGGGTTTCATCAGACCTAGTGTTTCACCGTGGGGTGCGCTGGTACTATTTGTTAAGAAGAAAGATGGTTTGATGCCAATGTGCATTGATTACCGGAAATTGAACAAAGTTACAATCAATAACAAGTATCCATATTCGCGGATTGATGATTTATTTGACCAACTTCATGGTGCTAAGGTATTTTCAAAGATAGACTTTAGATCTGGCTACCATTAGTTAAAGATCAGGGCATCGGATATTCCTACGACAGCTTTTCGTACTCGGTACGGGCATTATGAATTCCTGGTCATGTCTTTTGGGTTGACAAATGCCCCAGCAGCTTTTATGGAATTGATGAATAGAATGTTCATGCCTTATTTAGACTTGTTCGTGATCATTTACATTGATGGTATATTGATATACTCTCGCACTCAGAAGAAGCATGCGCAGCATCTCATAATGGCTCTTCAGACATTGAAGAATAGTCAACATATGGAAAATTTTCAAAATGTGAATTTTGGCTAAGTTTAGTTGCATTCCTGGGTCATGTTGTGATGGCAGAAGGTATTCAGGTTGATCCAAGGAAGATTAAGGCAGTCAAGAACTGACCTAGACCAGCATCATCCACAGAGATCCGGAGTTTCTTGTGATTAGCAGGTTATTATCGTTGGTTTGTGCAGGGGTTTTCATCCATTGCAACCCCGATGACCAGATTGACCCAGAAGGGTGTGCAGTTTGTATGGTCAGAGGAATATGAGGCGAGCTTTCAGAAGCTCAAGACAGCCTTGACCACAGCTCCAGTGTTGGTCTTTCCCACAGGTTCGGGACCTTATATGATGCTTCCCATATTGGGCTCGGTGCAGTATTGATGCAGGATGGCAAGGTGATTGCCTATGCTTCGAGGCAGTTGAAGATTCATGAAAACAACTATCCAGTTCATGGCTTGGAGTTGGCGGCGATTGTTCACGCATTGAAGATTTGGAGGTATTATTTGTATGGCGTGGCATGTGAAGTATTCAATGATCACAAGAGCCTTCAGTACCTGTTTAAACAGAAGGAGTTGAAATTGAGGCAGAGAAGATGGCTGGAATTATTGAAAGATTATGATATCACCATTTTATATCATCCGGGAAAGGCAAATGTGGTAGCCGATACTTTGAGCAGGAAGTCAGCCAGTATGGGCAGTCTTGCTTATATTCTGGTCAGTCAGAGGCCGCTTGCTATGGATATTCAGGCCTTAGCCAATCGCTTTGAGAGGTTGGATATTTCTGAGCCTTGTTGAGTGCTATCATGCACGGTCGCTCGCTCTTCATTATTTGAGCGTATCCGCGATCGACAGTTTGATGATCGCCATTTATGTATCCTCAAAGACACGGTTCAGCGAGGAGGTGCGAAGCAGGTCACCTTAGATGCTGATGGAGTTCTGAGATTTTAAGGTCGAATTTGTGTGCCAGATGTTGATGGGCTTCGAGAATAGATTCTAGAAGAAGCTCATAGTTCCCGGTGTTCTATTCATCTAGACGCAGCAAAGATGTATCAGAATTTGCGGCAACATTATTGGTGGCATAGAATGAAAAAGGAAATTGTGGCATATGTAGCGCGGTGTTTGAATGGTCAACAGGTTAAATATGAGCATCAGAGTCATGGTGGTTTATTTCAGAAAATTGAGCTTCCCGAGTGAAAGTTGGAGCAGATTACTATGGTCTTCGTTATTGGACTTCCGATGACTCGGAAGAAGTTTGATGCGGTTTGGGTTATTTTTGATAGGCTGACCAAGTCAGCACATTTTGTTCATGTCGTCACCACCTACTCGTCCGAGAGGTAAGCATGGATTTATATCAGGGATATTGTTCGCCTTCATGGGGTGCCTATATCAATCATATTGGATCGAGGTCCGCAGTTTACCTCACATTTCTAGAAGGCATTTCAGAAAACGTTCGGCACCCTGGTTCAGCTGAGTACAGCATTCCATCCCTAGACGGACGGTCAGTCCGAGAGGACTATTCAGATATTGAAGGATATGCTCCAAGCTTGTGTTATTGATTTTGGAGGTTCGTGGGATCATTTCCTGCCTTTGGCAGAGTTTGCCTATAATAATATCAAGCAATCAAGCATTCAGATGGCTCCTTATGAAGCTTTGTATGGTAGATGGTGTAACTCTCGGGTTGGATAGTTTGAATTGGGAGAGGCTCAGTTGTTGGGTATGGATATAGTTCAGGAGGCCTTAGATAAGGTCAAGATTTTTCAGGATAGGCTTCATACTAGCTCAGTACAGGAAGAAGAGTTATGCAGACTGCAAGGTTAGAGATTTAGCTTTTATGATTGGTGAGCAGGTATTGCTCCGTGTATCGCCTATGAAAGGTTTAATGAGGTTTGGTAAGAAGGGAAAGCTTAGCCCTAGGTTTATTGGGACATTTGAGATCCTTGATCGTGTGGGAAGGGTGGCTTATAAGATTGCTTTGCCTCCTAATTTATCAGTTAAGCATCTAGTGTTTCATGTATCCATGCTCCGGAAATATCACGGCGATCTATCACACGTATTAGATTTCAGCACTGTCCAATTGGACAAGGATGTGTCTTATGAGGAGGAGCCGGTGGCTATATTAGACCGGAAGGTACGACAATTGAGGTCCAAAAGTTTTCCTTCTGTGCGTGTTCAGTGGAAAGGTCAGCCTCCTGAGGCATTGACCTGGGAGTCCGACTCTGATATGTGGATCTGTTATCCTCATCTATTCCCTGACTCAGGTACTTCTTTCTTTTGTCCGTTCGAGGATGAACGATTGTTTTAGAGGTGGAGAATGTGACGACCCAAAGGGTCATCACTTGTTTTATTAGTCATTTCGAGCTTTAGAGGCCTTGTAAACCTCACTAATAGATGCCTCGATTTACGTGTGCAGTTCGGGTGTTAAGACGGAAAATTTTTATGTTGAAATATGCGAATTATGTGAAATATTTGGAGAATTTTGATATTAATATTGGTAAAGTTGACTTTGGCCAACATTTTTGGTAAACGGACCCAGACCCGTTATTTGATGGTCTCGGAAGGTCCGTACAAAAATACGGGACTTGGGCGTATGCTCGAAATTGAATTACGAGGTCCCAGGCCCGAGGAAAGAATTTTTTCGTGAAATTGTTTTTTAAAAATGTTTAAGAAAAATAAAAATGAAATTTGATCAAAAAGTAATGGTATCGGGCTCGTATTTTGGTTTCGATGCCCGATACAGGTCATATATGTTGCTTAAGCGCTTCCTGTAAAGTTTGGTTGAAAATGGACGCCGTTTGACGTGTTTCGGCCTTAAATTGGAAAATTTGGAAGTTTACGAAATTTGAAAGATTTCTTGGATTTAAGGCTCAATTCTTTGATTTTGATGGTATTTTGATGATTTGATCGCTCGAACAAGTTCGTATGATGTTTTTGAGCCAATTTGCATATTTGATTTGGAGCCCCGAAGGCTCGTGTGAGTTTCGGATAGGTGTTGGAGTACTTTTGGCCTTAGAACTTCAGCAGAAATTGTTGTCTGCTATGCCCAGTGAATTCCTTCTATACGATCGCATAGGTAGTGTTGCGATCGCACATAGAAGAGACCAGAGGTCCCAGAATCATTCTATACGATCGCATTAGGTGCCCTGCGATCGCATAGCTTACCAGTCCCCTTCTACGCAATCGCATAGCCCTTCATGCGATCGCATTGAGCAAATTTCCCATCCCCTTCTCTCTTTCTATGCGAACGCAACTTGTTTTTGCGATCGCATAGAACACCAGCCCGTACTCTATGCGATTGCAGTCCCTTCTATGCAATCGCATAGAGCAATTTTCGCCCAGTGATTTTTAAGTCCCAAAAATCGAACACTTACGGGATTATATCCCATTTCTCAAAACTCTCTCTTCTCCAAAAGTATTTTTGGGCGATTCTTGGGAAAATCTTCATCAAACTTATTAGGTAAGTATTTTTTTAACTCATTTCCTTAATTTTTCATCAACATCAATCAATTCTTAGGCCTAAACATGTGAAAATAGGTAGAAAATTAGAGAATTGGGTATAGTTAGGGTTTTCAAATGATTTGTGATATAGATCTCGTTTTGGGGTCGAACTTATGAACAAATTATATATTTGAACTCGTGAGTGAATAGGTTGTCAGAAATTGGTTCGAACCTCGTGTTTTGACCACGTGGGCCCGGGGTCGATTTTTACTATTCCGGGCAGAATGTTGTAAAATATTTATTTAGCCATTTGGATTAGCTTGCCGAGTAGTATTAATGATATTAAATCAATTGTGTATACATACAATTAAATTGGAGCAAAATTCAAAAGGAAAGGGCATTACTTAAGGATTGAGTTTGCCGTAAACCTTCGAGGTAAGTGTTTGATCTATCCTAGCTTGAGGGAATAGGAGTTGAGTCTATTTGCTAATTGGTATGTGCGGAGTCCGACGTATTGGCATGGTGACAAGTATCTATACGTTGGGGGTCTACTATGACCTTGAGTCTTTACTCGTGATTATTTGAGATTGGTATAACTATTCCGCATCAAATTGTTGATTGCTAAATAATGTGCAAGGTTTGAGAAGGAAATTATGAATTTTGAATTTCCTGGAGCATTGGCTCGAACGATGATATGAAATTGAGTAAGAAGTGAATGAAAGATGAAGAGATAAAATTATTCCCTTGCCGGGATGCACATACTGTTATTAATATATTCTCCCTGGTTGGAAAAATCTAATACTATATGTTTATTTCCCTCGCCCTGATTGGTTGTGATTATGCATTGGTTGAGGAAGAGTGATTATGCACGACGGTCTTTCTGTGCCATGTTTCAAATTATTTAGCACGATGGGTATTTCTGTGCCGTGTTTTGAATTATTAAGCACGATGGGTCTTTTTGTGCCTTGATATGAGAGTTTGTGAGTAATTTTGTACGATGGGTGATGCCGTGCTCTTTTATTGATTATTTGGTGAGAACGAGAATAAAAGCACGTTGGTTGGTTTCGTGCAGATATTGATTTACATGTTCTCCTTAATTGAGGTTCCTTTATTTTTATATTCTGCTATTATATTCTGCTGCTACCCCAGAGCATGTTCTCCTTTCTCAAATATTTAATGTCGCTTCCTGTTATTTCCATTGTATATATATTTTGAACTGTACAGGTTTATGTGATTGTCTGGTCCTAGCCTTGTCACTACTTCGCCGGGATGGGTCGGGTACTTACCACCACATGAGGTTGGTTGTGCTGATTCTACACTCTGCGCTCTTTTAGCGCAGATACAGGTTTTGGACAGCGGTAGCAGCGGTAGTGCGAGGGTTAGCTTTTGATGATCGAGACACCGAGGTAGCCTTGCAGCCGTCCGCAGGACCCGGCGTCTCCTCTATCTTTACTTTAAGTCTGTTATCTCATATATTCGAGACAAACAATATTTTATTTCTTTGAGACGGTTATGTGTATTATTCTTAGAAGTTCGTGAGTATTGTGACACCAGTTCTTGGGTAGTGTTTTATGTTGGGATTTCAGTAACGCATCTAGTAAACTTAATAAGTCTTCTGCTAATTTGATTATTCGGCTGAGATTTTAATATTGTTGATAATAGTTTTAAATAAGTACTGCTAAAAAAGGAAATATAAGTATGAGTTGGCTTGCCTAGCTCCCATTAGTAGGCGCCATCACGACCCCCGATGATTGGAAATTCGGGTCGTGACAATCACGTTGGGGTGGTTTTGATATTTTTTACAAGTTGTGGGGTATAGATCATGTTTCATGATTTAAAAAAAAGTGACATCCAAATATGTTGCAAAAACTATAACAAAACACAACTTCATCTTCAATTCAAATTTTAGTGGAATTTCAAAAAAAATTCTTTTTTGGAATTCTTGTCCAAATGCCTACTCAGTGAAAATTTTGAAAAATAATTTTTTGGAGTTTTTTTTAAAAAAGTTTAAAATTTATGTTCAAGTGAAAATTAAAAAATTTATGGCCAAACACTAATTTCGGAAAAAAATAAGATAGTTTCTAAAAAAATCTTGTGTCCAAAGGGGCTTACTTGCCAAAATGTTAGCTTCGCTTCTTCAATATTCTGATTATTCAAAAGAACCACAACGGAAATCACACGGTTTATCTTTGATTAGCAACTGGACTATATATGGACGAACAATGATCTTATTTCTCAATGAACGGACATCTCTAACGTGTTTTTCTTCTTGATTAATTAAGAAAATTATTTAATGCATTTCTAACTAGCTTAAACACAACAACCATTAAAATAAGCATTTCCTATCGGAGTTTAAATACTTGGAGCAAATGATCTGATGAATTTACATATGAATATTATAGTCTATTTAGCCAAGCTTTGTTTGGGCCAAAAGTGCTTTTTTTAAGCCGAAAGTTCTAAGGTATTTGAGTAAGGTTTTGGAAGAAAAAAAGTATTTTGAGTTTGACAAAAACACACTTAGAAGTAGTTTTCAAAAACTTGGCTAAATATTTATTACTATTCAAAAGTGTTTTTCTAATTAATTAGCCAAACCAAACTACTTCTCACCAAAAATACTTTTTTAAAAAGTTTTATTGAGAAAAGCACTTCGCAAAATAAGCTGATTTTATAAGCTTGGCCAAACTGGCTATTAGACTTCCAATGCTTTATACACTCTCTGTTTGCTTTGACTTGGCACGTTTTGATTTTTCACGCCCAACAACAATAACAACAATTACAACATACCTAGTATAATTCCACAAGTAGGGTCTGAAAAGGATAATGTATATGCAGACCTTATTGCTACCTGGGAAGATAGAGAGGCGGTTTCTGATAGATCCTCTGTATGGGTCCAAATTTGACCAACCATGACCTATGACGAGTACGACAAATGACTGGTATCTTCGAGTCGATGTCCCGAGGAAGACGACCTTAGGACAAAAGGAGAGATTGTGCGACCCTTTTTGTAGCGTAAGTCCATTAGGGGACATCAAGAATATTCTGTCGAATATTCTTTGTATTTTATTTGTTAGAATTTAGAAGAGTTTTTCTCTAGTATATTAGAGGGCAAAAATCCTTGTAATGGAATGGAGTCTGGAAAAAGTCACTATTTGAGAACGAAAAGAAATCTATTGATGATCATCTCTTTATTTCTTATTTCCTTTAGAATTTATTATATTCAGCTAAGATTTATCTTTTTTTCTTTGATTGATTTGTTCAAAAGGATTTCAATATCTTTTGAGTCAAACAATTTGGCACCGTCTGTGGGGATTTTTATAGCTCAAATCATAGTTTTTCATCTAGATTCCTGAAAGTAATAACTACTTTTATTCAAACTTCAAAAGAACCAACAATAGCGGGAAAGGGGGAAGCACGGCTAAAGGCAGTAGGAGATGTCTCGACTAATCTCCTGAATTCCCTCAACGAAGCCGGTAGAGAAAACAATGAGAATACAACACCAAGCACTACACCGAAGGGGCGAGACCTCACCTCTTCCACACTGGAATCTAACGATCATGCGCGAAAGGGAAGCCTCAACGACCGCAACAGGATAAACGCCACCAGCAGTCAAAAGGTTACTAGAAGAATGGTTAACCAGTGCCTTGAGCAACATGCTCGAGAAACCCACTCAACGAATACGACCTACAAAAATCGTAGTTGCCGCCAATGAGCCAAGATCTACACGTACAGGTAACACCTACACTGTTACTAATGCAGGTGATGATGCACTCACGGCCATCTCAAAGAAAATGAAAGAGATGGAAAATAAGAACAAAACACTCTGCGATCAGATGAAGGAACATCGGGAGAGGGTTGACAAAATACCAGGCGCTCCAAAGCTATTACCAAAATGCGATATCGGCCGATTCATCGAACAACCATTTAGTGAAGGGGCAGCTCCCCATTCTATTCCAAAGACCTTCAAAATTCTGCCATATTTGAAAAATTATTACGGGACCACGGACCCGGAGGATCACTTAATCCATTATGTTACCGTAGTAAAGGGCAATGATCTATCGAAAGAACAAGCACCATCTGTGATGCTAAAGAAGTTCGGTGAGGCTTTGACATGGGGGAACATGGACTTGGTACTCCCAACTACTAGCACGATTGATATCAATGTTCGAAGAGATGGCAGATAAATTTACCACTGCTCACACGAGAGCAAAGAAGGCCGAGGCTAGGGTCAATGATATCTTTGTCGTCAGGCAAACGATAGGTAAAGGACTTCGGGATTTCCTGGCCTGATTCAACAAAATAAGGATGAGTCTACCGAACGTGTCAGAAGGGATGGTAGTAGCCTTTCAAAATGGGTTAAATAGGAACGGATCAAAGGCAACCAAACAACTACTCAGTAGACTCATGAAGCACCCCTACCATATGGGAAGATATCCACAATGCCTGTTGCACCGAGATGAGGGCAAACAAGGATAACCTAAACGACCCGCTTCAGCTATTAACATCAGTCCAGACCAAGACAAGGAGAGATTGACATAATGACGGTCGAAGACATAAACCACCACATTTCAATCGAGAATGGCGTTAGCCCTATATCCGAACATCCAACCCGCCCCCTCTGCGACATGCGGATGTCATGCCCCAACACATTGCACCCCTATGAAATGAAAGAGGTATGCCTCTACTACTATCTGTTCATAATTTTTGTTGTTCCCCTTTAGAGATAGTGTACGCACTGGAAAAACTGGGCACGAAGGTGTAGTGGTCGCAAAAGATGAAATCCTATCCAAGCACCAAGAGGTCGAACCTCCTATGCGAATTCCACCAAGAAAGAGGACACAAGGCCAAAGATTTCATAGGTCTGGGGCAAGAAGTAGTTAGGATGTTAAACCAGAGGTACCTGAAAGAACTACTAAGAGATAGAGGACGGACCAACTTCGCTCGAGGGCGCAATCCACCTCAATGACCTCCAAAGACACCATCATCAACCCGCACCATACAATTGATCATTGGCGGTGGTGATGACACGGTAATCAACTTTCTAAAGTTCACCACCACACACAAACTCATAGAGACGGTCGCCCACGAAAGGTATGACGACCTCAAAGGTAGTATCATCTTCGACAAGTTAGATACCGACGGTTTGTCTTTCCCTTACTATGATGCTTTGGTTATACTTTACGCATCGCTAATACTTATGTAAAAGAGAATCATGGTGGATGATGAAATCGGCGCATGTATTGTTCACACGCGAGTTCTCATGCAAATTAGGCTCGAGCATAAAAGAATATCACATTGCATAACACTAACGGGTTTTAATAACGCAGTAGAACGCACATCTGGAGAAATAATGCTACTCTTCCTGGCAGAAGGGGTTACTCTGTATACGACATTCCACGTCATGGACCAGGAAACGACCTACAAAGCCATCATAGAGAAACCATGGATACACACCGTGTGAGTTGTCCCTTCGATCTTCTACCAAGTAATTAAATTTCCCACCCCATTGGAGATATTCTGCATTCGAGTCGAACCGCATACTGCCTAAGAATCTACTGGATCGCCAAAGATCGCACACACACCAAGCATCTAAAAGGGGCAAGTGCAGCACTCAGCCCTGTTAGGAACCAGACCTAACGTAGAAAGTAGAGGCCATCAAAGACCTAAACATTGTAGAAGCTTGCAAGGAAAATATAGAAGATCTCGACCCCATCTAATTAGATAACACCGACAGTACCAAAAAGGATTATGTTGGACACGACCTCTCAGATCTAGGTAAGTATCGTGAGTTTTTAACTAAAAACGCCGATTTGTTTTTTTTCCCACTTAGATATGCCAGGAATCCCAAGGGATATTCCCACACACAAGCTGAATGTCTATCCACTTTATCTGCCGGTATGACAAATGAGGAGAAAGCTTAATGATGCAATTAATGAGGAGGTTGATAAATTACTCACCAACGGTTCCATCAGAGAATCGAAATACCTCTAATGGGTCGCCAATGTGGACATGGTAAAAAATAAGAATGGGAAATGGCGAATGTGCGTTGACATCACCAATTTAAAAAAAAACATGCCCAAAAGACTCTTTCACGTTACCCCACATCAACAAACTTATTGATGCAAGAGTGGGGCACAAACTACTGAGCTTCTCGGATGCCTAATCTGGTTATAACCAAATTCTAATGGCTGAAGATGATCAAGAAAAGGCCATTTTCATCACTCATCGATAACGTATTGCTATAAGATGATGCCGTTCGGACATAGGAATGCGGGGGGGGTGGGGGCACGTATCAAAGGTTAGTCACCAAAATATTCAAAGAACAACTCAGTAAGACGATGGAGGTTTACATTGACGACATGCTAGTGAAGTTGGTAAAGAAAGAAGATTACATTGGTCATCTGAAGGAAGCCTTCGAAATACTAAGGCAGCATAGGATGAAACTGAATCCCGTGAAGTGCGACTTCGACGTAACTTCTGGAAAGTTCCTTAGTTTCCTAGTGTCACAAAGGGGAATCGAGGTCAACTCAGATCAAATTAGGGCTATTGGTACAATACCAGAGACACTGATCAGCAAAAAGCATGTGAAAAACTTAACAGGACGAATAGCCCCCCTATCAAGTTTATTTCAAGATCCTCTGATAGATGCCATATATTCGTTAATGCGCTAAGGAAAGACCATGGACTGCAATGGAACGACGAATGCGTCGACACCCTAAGAAAGAAAAAAACGTATCTATCCTCACTATCACTACCTGCCAAAGCGAACCCAGGTGAATGCCTACTTGTGTATCTAATAGTTTCCGAAATTGCGGTAAGCACAATCTTGGTCTGTGAAAATAAAGGTATGCAATCTCAGATTTGCTATATCAGCAAAACTTTAATCGATACCAAGACGAGGTACCCTCATCTTGAAAAATGAGCTCTAGCATTGGTCGTAGCTTCATGGAAGCTTAGAACTTACTTTCAATGTCACCCCATAAAATGGTGTCAACCTTCCCCCAAAACGGTATCCTACACAAACCCAACTATCGGGCAGACTAGCCAAATGGGCCATAGAGCTGAGTGATCATGACATAATGTACCAACCGTGAACTGCCATCAAGTCGCAGGTGCTCACCGACTTTATCATTGATTTCGTCACAGAAATATTGCCCGAGGTAGAACAGGAAGCACTCTGCACTTCTACGCAGATCGACCTCTAGGTCCTCTACACCGACGGTGCCTCTAATGCCTCAGGAACGAGAGTGGGACTCGTCCTCGATGTCTCTACAAGTGAAGTAATTCCCCAGTCCATATGATGCCTCGAGATGACTAACAACAAGGCCAAGTATAAGCTGTGATTGCAGGTTTGAAGTTAGACCTCAAATATGGCGCTTGATGACTCGTCCTCCACTGTGACTCTCTACTCGTGGTGAATCAGGTCACCAGGACTTTCCAAATATAATAGCAGAAGCTACAAAGATACTAGTCAGAAATCCATAAACTACTGCCAGAATTCGACGAATGTCGCCTCGACAAAAAACCTAGGGCGCAGAATATCGAAGCAGAAGGACTCGATAAACTAGCTGCGGCCACAATTGACCACGTCAAGGTAAATTCTATAAACTTAACTTGGGAATGGTGTAACCCCTTTGTAGCCTATTTGCATGATGGAATGCTCCCGCAAGACAAAAAAGAAGCCAAAAAACTCCCGATGCAGGCGGCCCGATACAACCTAGTAAACGGTGATCTCTATAAAAGAACGTATGGCGATCCCCTAACAAAATGTTTTGGGCCACATCAAACAAGGCGAGTACTGGAAGAAGTACACGAAGGGCACTACAGTGCCCACACGAGAACCGTGCCCTCGTCTGATGCCTCTTCCGCGCCGGGTACTACTGGCCCACCATGAAAAAAAAGGCGCCAACTATGTCAGGAGATGTGAAAAATGTCAAAAGTACGCCCCTATGATACATCAAGCAGGGGAACTCCTTCATTCCTCCACTTCACCATGGCTATTCATTAATTAGGGAATGGATATAGTCGGTCCCCTCCCAGTAAGATGAGGTAAGGTACACTTCCTTTTGGATTTAACATATTAATTTTCTAAATGGGTGGAATGAGGTGCATATACTCAGATATGTGAGTAGGTGGTCTTCGCATTCATATGGAAAAACATAATATGTCATTTTGGCATCCCCAAAGAAATTAGCTGCGACAACGGACCTCAGCTCATCGGAGAGAGAACGTTGAGTTTTTCGAAAAATGGTACATCAAACAAATACTCTCCACATAATATAACCCTGCCGCCAATGGTCAAGCTGAATCCTCCAATAAAGTAATACTGAATATATTGAAAAAGAAGCTTGAGGATGTTAAAGGAATATGGCTTGAACTGCTACCAGAAGTATTATGCGTATACCGCATCATGCCAAATACAAGCACAGGAGAAATGTCATATTTACTGGTCTACAGGACTGTCGTACCCGTCGAGGTCGGGAAACCCAGTTTGAGATACTCCAACGAGAGCAGACCAAGCAACGGCAAAAGTAGGCTACAAGATCTAGATGAAGTCTAAGAAAGGAGAGACATGTCCCACATAAGAATGGTAGCCCAGAAGCAGCAAGTAGAAAGATACTATAACAAGAGAGCCAAGGTACGAACGCTCAAAGTCAGAGACTACGTCCTCAAGGCTAAAACACAAGCATCAAAAGACCCTAATGAGGGAAAATATGAAACGAACTTGGACGGACCATACAAAATCATAGCTGCAGCAAATAAAAGAGCATTCCAGTTAGAAACAATGGAGGGAAAGATACTTCAAAATAACTGGAACGTTGCCCATCTCAAGTACTTTCACTTCTAAAAAAAGGCATCACCTAAGTCGTACTCTTTTTCCCTCACCCGGGTTTTGTCCCAAATAAGTTTTTTCGGAGAGATTTTTAATGACGCGTCAAGGGAGACGCCTCAATGATCGAAGTTCTATTCATTAGCTCCACCCATCGACATGGTTTCTAGAGCAAAGTAATAAAGGGTCTGCAAATAGATAATCGAATCTCCATTGTACGTGCAAAATCGACATGCGATTCTCACAAGAATTTAATCCAATCTCCATTGTATGTGCAGAGCCTGTTGATACCCAATTTTTCCCTATGTACTTTTAACTGAAAATACTTTCAAAATAGCATATATATGCATATATGAGCACATCAAAAGGTTTTGACATTTTTAAGGATTTTAAATCAATTTGTGGCCTATTTTTACACCATAAAATCAAATAAATATTCCCAAAATTCTTTTTTTGTTTAATAATTTATTTTATCCTTATATTATATCAAAATATAGTTAACATGATTTTTGCATATTTTTACAAATTCATTTGGTATTTTTAAAGCTAAATTGCAATACTAGCCTCTTTAAGATTTAATAGCACTTTATAATTACAAATTGATCCCAATATTTATAAGTTAATATTTATATATTATTAACTAATTCAGTACCGTTGATTTTCTTTTAATTTTTTTTTACTATTTTTATAAAATAATAGGGGAAAAATGATTCTTTCAATTTTGGCCACATTTCAATTATAACCTCAATTTCATTTCAATCTTAACCCCCAGACCAACATAATTCCAATTTAACCCAACTCCTGACCCATAAAACTAAACCCGCCCGTGATTCTTTTCCATGTTATTGATCCTTTTGATCAACGACCACAAATGATCCTTTCCTTTTTAATTCCAAACGAACTAACCCTAACCCTCATTTCTCTCAGATAGCTGCCCCCATACCCTTTCCTTCTCTCAGACGCTCCCTAGCACTCGAAGCCCTAATCGCCTCTCTCGTCTTCTCGATCAATCTCACCGGAGTCCATGGCTTCTTAGGTCATGGACGACATGTGGTCACTTTTGTTGCCCCCAAGCCTTGGTTGTTCGAGATTCCAAGGTCTGACCTCGATGGTGTTCGAGAAGATCCTCCACAGATATGTGGTTCTATGGCCTCTCCGACCGTGTTCCGACGTGTTCGAGCTTTATCTCGTATGTTTCTTCTCTGCTATGCACGTATTTGATCTTCCGTTTTTTGTTTTTGTTAAGCATGATCCTTCTATGCTTTGCATCTTTCCTGTGCCTTTAGCCTAAGCTCGCATGATTATCTCTGCTATGTGATTTGTATTGTATGTATCTCCTACTGGGTTCTTTATGTTTGCTTGCTTTATTAGATTTTTACCAAGTTCATCATAAGCACGCTCTATCTACTATTTTCCTAAACCTATATCGCTTTTTCGCTTCTAAACTTGTTTGAGTGACAAGCTTTGCCTGAATGTAATCCCTACGTTTCAAACTTGTTGTTTTTTTAAAAAAAAAAAAGACTATTGGGCCTATTTTATTTGTTGCTTTCTCATATATGCATCTGATTCGAGTAAAAACCCTAGTATTTGGGGGGGGGGGGGGTTGACAAGCTTTACCTTGTGTTTGGACTAGGGTTTCACTCATAACCCTGACTCTCTTTCAGACTCTTGTGCACCTAACCTTCTTGGTTACTCTGATTTCTTGCTAGTTTTACAACAACTCTCTCTTGTCTCTACATGCTTTTTATATGAAATTCTCCTCTTTCAAAAGGTCTTTGGCGAGCCTTTGATTGATTCTGAGTCCCTTTTTAAAGGAATGTGATTGAGTGTTGATGAATTTTCTTTAAACTAAGTTCCTCTTCACCTTTCTTGGTTAGATTCATTCATACTAAGACTCAAACCTTGATTTTTATTGCCTGTGATTGATTGCCTTTCTATTTTTGCCAAACCGTGAGCTACTAAGCTATTTCCTTAAATAATGATCTATGTATTTTCCCCTGTTATATTGCCTTGGAAAAGATTTTAAATCAAAGCCCTTTTCTTATTTATCATGCACGTTTGAAATCAATCCATTAACCAAAGGGAAACAGCATGTGATTGATTTTCAAATTATTTTCTTACCTTATTTTTACCTATTTTCTGCATTATAGAAGCGGCTACCCTTTTATACTTTCGACACACAGCTTTTTTACACTAAACAGGCTTTTACACATTCGAATACTGAGTTTTTCTCTCAATTAAACTGCTTCTCATTTATAGTATTCAGCCCCCTACTTTCTACTCTCCTTTTATTCGTTTTACCTTCTGAAATATTCTTGAGTTCTCTTGAACTCTCAAGTGTTCTGCTGCAAACTTAAGTCTTCTCCTGCTGATTTCTTGCTGCTTGCTTACTCTGCTATTCTGCTGTTTTATTACTTTGGAACTGGTATTTCTTAGTTAAGTAAGGCCCCCTTCACTATGTGTTTACTGCTTAGTCTGTTATGCTTTTCTTCACCATGTGTTTATTTCCTAGTTTGTTATGCTTTCCTTCTTTATTTTCCTGCTATTAATGTGCTTACGTGAATTCCCATTCCCTTCTATCCCTTTGTATTGGAATATTGTTCCAGCCATAGCAACACTTTGACATTGTTGCCTATGACTTTGAACTAGGTTCTTTGAACTCCTTAACTCAAAATCAATTCCCACTTCCATTTTTCCCTTTTTGTGTCGAGCCAGACTTAGGTCTGGTGGTGTCCTAATCATCATTCAGACTCAGTTCTGACCCTCAAGGGTCTGCTTCTAACTTGTTTGACCAAACAAATGGTCATGGGTGTGCCAACCTGTACTTGTGGCTGGGCATGACCATACTTTGAATGGTTCCCCGATCACTTTGCACTTATTCCTAGTTATAGGTTCCTATTTATTCCTAGTTATAAATTCTGCCCCTCTCTTGGATGCCTGAGGGCTGGCTATTCCGCATTGCACGATTCTAATTCTAAAATGGTATCCTGAGTGTAAGCAATGTCGGGAATCCTTGAGATTCGTTGGAACTTTGAAACACTTCGGATAATGAGAAGGCTTTGGAAATCTGGATTCCGGAAGTTGGTTAATCACATATTATTAGGCATCTGGCATGACTTAGGTACCTTGGAAGTAATTATGGTGTGTATTGTATTTTTTTTGGTTCTATAATATTTTTTTATAAAAGAACTTGGGAAAATATAGTAAAAGGGTGTGGGAGAGGTTTTACTTTCTTGCATCAATAAAGGATAGATATCATATCTTTAGGACTTTAATTCTCTTACTAGAAATACTGCATATAGGATCGTCCGTTATTTCTGATTCAAAGTCACCTAGATACCATGCCTATAGGGTTTTAACATTTAATTATACTACAAGTCATCTAGAAATTCCGCCTATAAGGTTTAATGTTTAATCATATTGCAAATCACTAGAGATCTTGCCTATAAGACTTTTACGTTCATATAATCAATGCATATAGAAATCATGTCTTTATGGACTGCATACTCATTAGGAAAGCTATAGGGTTAATTAAACGATCATCTTTTACAAGTTCAATAACAGGCTTTAAATAAATCGAACATACATATCATGCCTATAGGACTTTGCATCAAACTCGACTAATTCATTTTAAGCAATATCAGACTTTTAACTGGCCTTTAACGTCTTAATTCAGTAACATTTTTCAAAAGCCTTAATCTTTTGACAAAACTCTTTCAAACCAGTATACTTTTTAAAATTTTCAAATAAGCGTCTTTTTCTGGAACAGTTCCTTTCTAAACATCCTGCCTAAACGTATATTACTCATTCTCTGAAATTATCTTTTTTTAAAACAGTTCTGTAACATACTTTTTCCTTAGATATTTTTGTCTCTGAAACGTTTTTACAACACTTTCTAGGTTTTATACTCGGACATTCTGATGATTCCTTTAACTCATTTCTTAACTTACTGCAGTCTGTACTTTATTTTCAAAACTCTTCTACATCAGACTATTTTTCTAAAATCAATAATTTCTAAATCACTCACCTAAAATACCTTAATCTCTAACAATTGGATCCAAGTTGGCTAATGCAGATTTTCTATCTAAATATATGTGCTAAACCAGTCCACTCGCCATTTAAGTTTAATTTAAAGACCCAAATCAGTATGTGCCAAGACATGCTAAACTATATGTTATTTCATTAAGGGGTTTACTAGAGCCTTACTTGTTGTCTATTCACCCCTATATTTGTTACTTGTTTTTACATGTCGAAATTAGAATTTTATCCTTTGAACCCCCATATATGCCTCTATCCCTTTCTTCCCTCTTTAGGATTAAATGTCCTAATACCCCGAGACTGATAGGTTGGGATGGGTACTAGCATACAATAAGTAAATGAAACTAATCGCATTTAAATACCTTAACGGGGTGGGAAGGGTAGAATGTGGATATGATGACCGGTGCGCTAATATCACGTGCGACCCCTCTTTTGAGGAGCGATTGCTGGATATTGCATTGATGTGATCCATATTTTGTATAAACCTAGGACTCCTTTCCCTTTTCTTGCAAATGTTTTTCCTTTAAATTATGTTTCCTTCAAATAATCCTTTTTTTTAAGAATTGTATTCCTTTATTTTCTTTTAGTATTCAAACTTATTCGTGATCCTTATGTGCAAACTTTACTTGCCTCTTCTATTTTTCTTAAAGTCACAATTATAGCATGACCGGGAACCACACTAGTGGATCTTGAGGGGTGCCTAACACCTTCCCCTTGAGATAATCTCTAAGCCCTTACCCGAACTCTGGTTTCTTCTTTTCAATTTCTTCATCTCTTTAATAGTGTCCTAATGCACTATAATCATTAGGTGGCGACTCTCCAAATTCCAAAACCCAATTCTCGCAAGAGAATAAAGAGTTGTCTTCCTATAATGTCATATACCCGATTTCCGAACTTCCCGGTCCGCGATATGGAAAAAGGGCGTCGACAGCGCCGACATGTGATTCTTACAAGAATTTAATCAAATATCCATTGTATGTGCAGAGTCGACATGTGATTCTTACAAGTATATAATTAATCCTCCATTGCATAAACAAAGTCATATCTTCCTACGGGAGTACAATCAAATCTCCAACAAAAAATGACCAAGGTCATCGATGACAAAATAAGTTCGACCTCATTCAAACTACAACGAGATTCTACTTCGACGACTATTTGAAGCAATATTCCCAATGGCCAATTCCATGAATAGCAATATATGTTCGACCTTGTGCGAAGTACAATGGGATTCTACTTCGATGATACTTCGAAGAAACATCCCAATGGCCAAGGCCATCAACGACAATATGAGTTCCACCTCATTCGAACCACAACGAGATTCTACTTCCATGACAGTTCCAAGAAACATCCCAATGGCCAAGGCCATTGACGACAATATGAGTTCGACCTTGTTCGCACCACGACGGGATTTTACTTCGACTATAGTGCGAAGCAACATCCCAATGCTCAAGGCGATCAATGAAAATATGAGTTTGACCTTGTTTGAACTGCGATGGAGTTCTACTTCAATGATAGTTTGAAGTAACATCCCAATGGACAAGGCCATCAACGACAATATGAGTTCGACCTTGTTCGAACGACGGCGGGATTCTACTTCGACCACAATTTGAAGCAACATCCCAATGGCTAAGTCCATCGATGACAATAAGAGTTCGACCTCGTTCGAACCACGATGAAATTCTACTTCGATGAGAGTTCGAAGCAATATCCAAAAGGCTAAGGCAATCGACGACAATATGAGTTTGACCTTGTTCGAACCCTGATGGGATTCTACTTCGACGACTGTTCAAATCAACATCCCAATGGCCAAGGCCATCAACGAAAATATGAGTTTGACCTCGTTCGAACCACAATGGGATTCTACTTTGATGATAGTTCGAAGCAACATCCCAATGGCCAAGGCCATCGAAGACAATATGAGTTCGACCTCATTCAAACTACGATGGGATTCTACTTCGACGACAATTCCAAGTAACATCCCAATGGCCAAGGCCATCCATGACAATATGAGTTCGACCTCATTCGAACCACGACGAGATTCTACTTCGATGATAGTTTTAAGTAACATCCCAATGGCCAAGGCCATCGATGTCAATATGAGTTCGACCTCGTTCGAACAACATTGGGAATCTACTTTGACGACAGTTCAAAGCAACATCCCAATGGACAAGGCCATCGACGATAATATAAGTTCCACCTCATTTAAACAACGACAAGATTCTACTTCGATGACAGTTCGAAGGAACAGCCCAATGGCCAAGGCCATAAACAAAAATATAAGTTCGACCTCATTCAAAGTACGACGGGATTTTACTTAGAGGAAATTTTGAAGCAACATCCCAATGGCCAAGACTATCGACAAAAATATGAGTTTGACTTCGTTCGAACTACGATGGGAACCTGCTCTGATGACAGTTCGAAGCGACATCCTAATAGCCAAGGGCGTCAACACTATGATGAGTGCGACAAATACAAGAAAAAACAAGTCGACAAAGTAAATTTTACGTTACAGCAAAATATTATTTACACTTTCCCCTAAAAACGGGCCCAAGTACACCCCGTGCAAAAACCCCTAAACAAACGCAAGCACAAACGAAGAGTACACATCACCCCAACTAGGGTAAGCATCTTCGTACCACGAATTTGAAGCAAGGCGGTTCGCATCATGAGAGTTGATATCATCCCCGTAAGGTGTGAGGGGGTAATGCCTGCATGCCTCACGAACTGCACAAGCTTCAGTGTGCACAGTCTAAACCTCCACCCCAGTAACCATTCCCTCGGAGTGAAAAGGCTTATACATATCAAGCCGAGCCTCCACATGGACCCACAACTTGAATAAATGACGGGGCACGATCGGATCGGCTGAGACATGAGACGTAGAAGGCAGAGAGCGTCGACTCACATCCTCCGCCCTCAGCGAGGCCATTTGTCCATTTAGTGCAACCATCTTTGCCTCCAGCTCTTTGACACACCCTTCGAGCCCTACAACCTGACAACTAAAGGCATCCTTCACTTCAGTCAAATCCGACCTATTAATGCAGTAGGCATCTTCCAAAGATACCGATTCAAAAATAGTAGCCGCCAGCTTGTCGGCACTAACGTCCAGCTCGCTCTTAAGCCCCTTAATCTCCGATGCCATAGTACTCAACTCAACAGTCAAGTCAGCCACCTTTGCCTGTAAGTCGGTATTTTGGCCATCACTGCCTTACTCAACTCGAGCTCATCCTCCCTCGCCTTAAGGGAAGCCTCCAGCTCACTATTACGGGCGACAACCTTCACGAGCTCCTCGTCCCTCTCCCTCAACTTCTCAACCTTACACTCCAACTGGTCCTCCCGCTGCTTGAACCCCTCACAAAACACCTAAAACCTAGGGCCATCGCCAGGTGCTTAACACGATGTTGATGTTATTTTGATGACATCTTCTCATAAAGGCTTGTCCATATCCTATCCCGACGCTCCCGCTCAAACTCCACGATGAGGGTCTGAAAAAAAGGGGAGAAGTTAAAAACAATATATAAAACAATGATAACCGCAAAAACCCAATGACGAAATGAGAAGAAAAAGCATCTAGCTGCAAGGCCATACCAGTTGTAAGCACGTAATATTTTTGACCCGCTCAACTTTTAAAAGTAGTATTTTAAAAAATATTTACCTATTTTTAGTTTAATAGGAATTAGCCTATTTTTAACTTTTAGTCTAATATTACAACATAAAATTAGAAAATACAAAAAAAATTCACCTTTATATTTTATCTTTCTATTTAAGTTAAGGCAATTAGTCTTTTGTAGTACTATTAATCTAAGTTTGCTATCATTCTAATTAATTTTTCTATGCTTTCATTATAATATATAATCTATGAGAAATGATGGTTAGTTAAAGTCAAGTACTAGTATTCTAGTAATATTTTGCTATATATTTTTATGTTTGGAAATATGAGTGAATTGTGATTTTATATTGTCTTGTTTCAATTAGAGCAATCAATTTTCAGCTCATTTAGATTTTCTAGACCATATAATTTGAACCCAAAAAACTAATTGATACAAAATCATCCTACCCCTACCTTCTTCTTCTTTTAACCAAAAATAACATTAGAACCCCAAGACCCTAGGCACAAGCAGCATCAGCCGCCCCTATTTGCCTTCACTACGCCGTTGTCGGACAGACCCCGTCTCCAATCAACCACCCTAGCTCAGCCCTAATTGACCTAAGAGCATCCACTGGTGCTGCTTGGTAGAAGGCTGGCGGGCGGCGGCTGTGGTCTTGGTACGTTGTATTGGTGGAGTTTTGGCGGCTACAGGGTGGTCTTTCGTCGTTTAATGGCTGGTTGACAGCGGCTGGCTGACTATGAAGTGAGGTCGGGGTGGCCGCTCTTAGGTCTATTAGGGTTCAGCAAGGGTGGTTGAATGGAGACGGGGTATGTCCGCCGGCGGCATGGTGAAGGCAGATTGGAGGGGTGCTTGTGTCTAGGGTCTTGGGGTTCTAGGGTTCTTTTTGGTTAAAAACAAGAAGAAGGTAGGGTTATGGTGGTTTTGGGTCAATTATTTTTTTGAGCTTAAATTCTATAGGGCTAGACAACCTAAATGATTTGAAAATGGAATGCTCTAATTAAAATAAGACAAGATAAAACAAAAATTCACTCACATTTTCAAATATAAAAATAAATAGTAAAATACTACTACAATACTAGTAACTGACTTTAACTAACCATCATTTTTCAAAGATTGTATATTAAAATGAAAGCAGAGAAAAGTTAATTAGAATGATAGCAAACTTATATTAATATTACTACAAGAGACTAATGGCCTTAACTTAAATAGAAAGGTAAAAGATAAAATATTGGGTTGTTGGGTAAAAATTAAAGAGGATTTAGGCTCAAGATAATAATAATTATTTTTTATTCTTGTTTAGTTACTTTTCGAGTAGGAGCATGCTTAGGTCGTCATCACGTGGGTAGGCAAGCCTTAGGATATTTGTTAGTTTTGAGGCAAAAGATCATTCCCTTAGTAAAATTTAACTGGGGAAAACCCTGAAAGATTTGTATATATTTTATCCGGGGTATGCCCCGAAGTAAATGTAAATGAAGTCCGAAGATTGGATGACGTGAGGAAGCGTAGAATAGAACTTTAATATTTTTAGGCGGGGACGACCTCTAGCCTCTTGTATGTTTATTCTATTTTTGTGGTTTTACCTCAATTGAATATTTTAAAAGCTAACTAGATCAAGTATGCAAACGTACTAGTTACGGGACTTGGAGAGTGCCTAACACCTTCTCACCGAGTCAAATGAACCCCTTACCCAAATCTCTGGTGCATACCAGAGTTTTTCAAAAGGAAAATCATTTTTAAAATAAAAAATGGTGACCTGGCACACCGAAACCAATATTAGGTGGCAACTCTGAGTTATTTTCATTTGAACACAATTTTTTCAATGTTTAATTAAAACCCCATGGTCATCTATCTTAGGAGAAAGATTCATCAGACTAAGATTTTGATCCTAGGAGAAAATTCATCAGACTAGGTCTTTTATCTTAGGAGAAAGATTTATCAGACAAAGAATTTTTATCCTAGGAGAAAGTTCATCAGACTAGGTCCCTTTTGGTTATCTTAGGAGAAAGATTCATCTGACTAAGATTTTTATCCTAGGAGAAAATTCATTAGACTAGGTCCCTTATCTTAGGAAAAAGATTCATCAGACTAAGATTTTGATTCTATGAGTTAATTTATCAGACTAGGTCTCGTTATTATCTTTTTGTTGTATCTTATGAGAAATATTCATCAAAATAAGATTTTTATCCTAGGAGAAAATTCATCAGACTAGGTCTTTTTGTTATCTTAGGAGAAAAATTCATTAGACTAACCTTTCGATCCTAGGAGAAAATTCATCAGACTAGGTCTCTTATCTTGGGAGAAAGATTCATCAGACTAAGATTTTGATCCTAGGTGAAAATTCATTAGACTAGGTCTTTTTTGTTATCTTAGGAGAAAAATTCATCAGACTAAGATTTCGATCCTAGGAGAAAATTTATCAGACTAGGTCTCTTATCTTAGGAGATAGATTCATCAGACTCTGATTTTAATCCTAGGAGAAGATTCATCAGACTAGGTCTTTTTATCTTAGGAGAAATATTCATCAGACTAAGATTTTGATCCTAGGAGAAAGTTCATCAGACCAGGTCCTTTTTTGTTATCTTAGGAGAAAGATTCATCAGACTAAGATTTCTATCGGGAGGAAAATTCATCAGACTAGGACTTCTTATCCTAGGAGAAAAAATATGAAGAGCAATAGCAACATTTTATGCACACTAGCAAGACAGCTAAAGGACAAGATTTGAGAAACTTCACATTGTCGGGTCTTCTCTTCTTTTTCTTTTTTTTTTTCTTTTTCTTTCTTTTTTTCTTTTTTATTTTTGAACCGACTCGCTTGCACTGTTTTGTTTCTGTTTCAAACAAAGAAAACTTGTGAGTTTAAATGTGGTAGTTAGTTTGTGGCCTTGACCTTGAAGGCGGCTGCTTCTACACTTGCCAAGATAACTTTGATTTCCACTTAAAATACCTTGCCTGTTATCGACTACCCATTTTCTTTCAACCCTTATTACAAAAAATACCTCCGCTCCATTCGATCTCAATATCCTCTATCTATTGCATTTTTCTCATGAATTGACACTTACCGAACTATTGTATTTCACATGAATCCCAAAGCATATTGATTGTTACCAACTCAGTGCACATACAAATTTTCCCTGACTTATACCACTTTGATGTGCTGACCAAATTTGTTTTGTGCATCGGAAAGCTGGTAGCAAACTTTAAAGTCATTTCTCACTTGTTCTGACCAAATAGACTCAAAAAGTAACTCAAACAAAACAAGGGGAAAAAAATAAGGGACAAGGGAAATAGATGAAACCTAATAAGATAATTATTACGTAGAAACTTATCAGATATGGATACCAACTCTTATAATGACCATGACATGCACCTTTGGATTAAGTGGCCTAATCTCTCAATTAAATCTAATATTCAACTCTTGTTGTACCTCTTCGCTGTGAAACTAGGCTTTAGCGCTTCAATTGTTCCATCTGATCCACAATCCTCAGTCGACTTGTAGTGCCCTGAAGGGTTTTCATCATCAAGTCTCTCTCATTATGCTCTTTTCTCAACTCACCATCGCCTTACGGTGCTCCTGAGGGTTTTTACCGATAAGACTTTCTCATTTTATCATTTTCTCTCTATGTGCGGAGAATAAAGGTATTGCCCATGATTTATGAAGATCATACTTTCACCACACACTTGATTTACCATCCTCAAAGATCGGTCGGAAGGTCTTTCTTTGGATAGTGAGGTAGGATTTTGGACAAGGTTAGAAAGAAAAGGTGGCATGAAGGCTCAAAATAATTTAAGATGAAACGGTTCAAAATTACAACTTTTGGAATCAGGTCTTTTGGAAAAATTAAAACCTCAACCCCATTTTCTTGGAGTCTAGGGATATTTTTTTTGAATTTATGCATAAATGGGATTTCTGTGAAAAACTGCCCCGCTCTTGGCTTCGGGGATTACGAAATATTTTATTTGATGCGACCGAACCGTAAGGCTGCCTACGTGTCTTGTGGTGACAAGAATCAGGTTGAACGTAGTTCAAACACAAAGTTGGTTTTTTTTTTCTTTTCTTTAATTTTCTTCTTTTTTTCTCTTTTTCTTTTCCTTTTCTAGTTCCTTATTTTATTTATGATTCCAAAAGAGGGGTATGAAATTAAAAATTAGGGCTCAAACGGGGGATTTATAATTAAAAAGTGACAAAATTGTGTTCAAAAGAAAATAACTCAAAGTCGCCACCTGACGATTTGGTGTGCCAGGTCACCCATTTTTTTGTTTTAAAAATGATGTTTCCATTTGAAACACTCCGGTATGTACCAGAAATTTAGGTAAGGGGGTTCAGTTGACTTGAGGAGAAGGTGTTAGGCATTTTCCAAGTCTTGTAACTAGTACGGTTGTATACGTCATTTAGTCGGCATTTAAAATATTCAATTGAGGTAAAAACACAAAAATAAAATAAACACACAGGAGGCTGGAGGTCGTCCCCGCCAAAAAACATGAAGATAAATAAAAGAAAATATTAAATTTCTATTCTACTGTTTCTCACGCCATCCAATCCCTAGCCTTTATTTTATGTATTTCGGGCCATACCTCGGATAAAATATATATAAATCTTTAAAGGCATTTCCCGATTAAATTTAACTAAGGGAACGACCTTTCGCCGCAAAACTAATAAATATCCTAAGTCTTTCCTTCCCACGTGATGACGGCCTAAGTATGCTCCTACTCGAAAAGTAACTAAACAAAAATAAGAAAAACAATAATTATTATCTTGAGCCTAAATATTCTTTTAATTTTTACACAACAACCCAATTTCTATATTGTGATAAAATCATGTTCAACTATAACCTAATTCGAGTAACATCCGAGCATGTAACCAAATAAACTGATTCAAAACTAGTGGCAATGATTAAGCAAATCACAAGATCAAACCACCAAACAAACAATGAACATTAAGCTAGACTAAAATGAGTAAGGGATTGAAGAATTGAACCCCAGTTAGAGCAAGGACCCTTTCTATGTTAATTAGATCTAAGCTGAACGTGCTCCTCGAACTTAACCAAAACTGCCACGATCTAGAAAACTCAAGCATGCTCCGATTTAAAAATGCAATACGATCTAAATGGTGGAGATCGAACCAGCAAGTTCAATTCAATGAAAGCTCAAACACAAAGCTATATAACCAAACCTGAACCCATCTCATATTCCTCAAACTTCACAACCTAACTCTTCATCCAATATATATATATATACATACACACACACCACATTACTCCAATAAAGCACTGAGACAGTTCAACGGCTTAATTAACATATGAAGACAGTCAAATAACATCAAAAAATCATAGTCAAATATAGAGAAAGAAACTCGCGCAATTTTAGTCGAACACCAGAGTTGAGGCATGAATAAGGAAACATACAATATGCAAAATGTGTTAATTAACTAATATATATATATATATACACACACATACACACACCAAATTACTCCAATAAAGCACTGAAACAGTTCAATGGCTTAATTAACATATGAAGACAGTCAAATGACATTGAAAAATGCATAGTCAAATCTAGAGAAAAAAACTCGTGCAATTTTAGCCGAACATCAAAGTTGAGGCGTGAAATAGGAAATATACAATATGCAAAATGTGTTAATTAACTAAATCTTATCAAACGCTAAACTTGGACAGCAAGTTAGATGAAAAATTCTATCCTTTGAATTTGCAAAGTTGTACCGGAAACCTTCGAGCGGCAACCTCGGATTAGCTTCTCTTAATTCGTATTTGTTCTTTCGGATCTGTCCATTTCTCCTCTTTGTTTTTAAAATTGTCGCTAGTCCATTTGGTTTTTGCTACTGGCGGCGGCAATAGGGCTGTAAGAGACGACGACTTGATGGTGTTGAAGGGGTGAAGTTATTGCTGGTCCGTTTGTGTGTGAAATCAAGGTTGGGGGTTGGAGAATTGAGGAAATGGGCATTCATTGGTCTGTTTGAATCTGCTACTCAATGCGTCGTCACTTGCTGGCGATCAATTCTGACGATTGAGGTGATAGGCTATGACTTTTCTAGTTGGTCTTTTGTGAGCGTGGTGGTCGATGTCACTGGTAGTAAAAGTGTAGATGAGGGAGCTTGGAGGCGCTGCTTGGTGGAAGGCTGGCGGGAAGCAGCTGTGGTCTTGGTACCTTGGTGTTGGTGGAGTTTTTGTGGCTGGAGCGTGGTCTTAGTCATTTGATGGCTGGTTGACGGCGGCTTGCTGATTCTGAAGTGAGGTCGGGGTGGCCTCTCTTAGGTCCTATTAGGTTTCAGCTAGGGTGGTTGACAGGAGACGAGGTCTGTCTGGCGGCGGTCTGGTAAGGCGGATAGGGGCGGCGGTGGCTGCTTGTGTCTAGGGTCTTGGTGTTCTAAGGTTCTTTTTGGATAAAAAGAAGAAGAAGGTAGGGATAGGGTGGTTTTAGGTTAATTATTTTTTGGGGATCAAATTCTGTGGGCTATACAACCTAAATGAGTTGAAAATGGATTGTTCTAATTGAAATAAGACAAGATAGATAAAAATAAATTTAACTCACATTTCCAAACATAAAAATAAATAGCAAAATACTTCTAGAATACCAGTAATTGAATTTAACTAACCATCAATTTTTAAAAATTGTATATTAAAATAAAAGCAAAGAAAAGTTAATTAGAATGATAGCAAACTTAGATTAATATTACTACAAAAGGCTAATGACCCTAACTTAAATAGAAAGATAAAAGATAAAGGTAAAAATATTTTGTGTTTTCGAATTTTATGTTCTACTATTAGAATAAAAGTAAAAAATAATAAGATAAATCCTATTAAAATAAAAATAGGTAAATATTATTAAAAATACTACTTATAAAAGTTGCACAGATTAAAAAACATACGTGCTTACAACTGTCCCTCTTTGCTTGGAAACACGAAGAGTTTTCGGAGCAAAGAATAATAAGCAACGTAATTGATTTATGACCCGACACTTATTCAAAAGAAAATAAAGATGACTAAAAAGATTGTGACCGACCCCTTGTACTTGAGATGCCTATAAAGGAATCAGGTCACATGTAGTTCAAAAGTAGGAATAGTGATGGAGTATACTGTTAGGACCCTAACTTTGAAAGTCGGCAAGGACGGGCGGCAGCATGGTACGGCATGCGCGCCAATGGACGGGAAGTCGATATGCTAGTATGTGCAAGCAAGGCCAAGACCTTGGCGCGCAAAGGTTTGCTTGGAAGGGCTTGACAAGGCAGTATTGGCAAGGACGGGCGGCAGCATGGCACGGCATGCGCGCCAAACGGATGTGCAAGCAAGGCCAAGACCTTGGCATGGGCAAGGTTTGCTTGGAAGGGCTTGACAAGGCAACGGACGGGCGGCAGCATGGCATGGCATGCGCGCCAATATCAGTGGGTCGACGGGCTGGAACGGGCAAGCAAGGCCAAGACCTTGGGGCGGACAAGGTTTGCTTGGAAAGGGCTTGACAAGGCAGCATCGGCAAAATGGGGCGGCATGGCACGGCATGCGCGCCAAAGACAGTCGGCATGACATTGGTCGGGACAGCTAAATGCGGGCTAAGCTAAGGCAAAGCGGGAATGCGGGTTGACGGCAAAGGCTTTCAATAGCCAAGGCAAGGCTATAGGAAAGAAAATACAAGTGATGGCACGAGGGAAATGAGGCAGAAAGGAACATGGCAACGGACAAGGGCCAAAGGCAGTGTGCGCACGGTGTATGGGCGCCGGGCAGTGTGCGGGAAATATGATGGCAGCGGATTGCGCCGGCATTGGTATGGGACAATGTTAAATTAACTAAGGCATGGCTCGAGCATCCTTAGGGCGAAATGCAGCTGGTCCGAATTGCACATGAGAAGCACATGGAAGCGGTTGGCAGGAGTTCCTTGTTTGTAGGCCATGATCTCCCATGTTCCCCCATGATCCCCATTATCTTGTAATGCTTGTATAATGCCCCATTTCGTGAGTAGTGGATCCTAAGTGGCTGGGGGTGTCAGCCACAAAGTTAGGAACATGTTAGCTTAGTGGGGAAGTGGGCTGTTGGACGAAAATGTGCATGTAAAGGGGTTCCTATGTGCTATAAATAGGACCCCTAGGCTAAGGCAGAACTAAGCAAGTGGGTCAAGTAATTCGTGTGTAGTTGCTTGCTGGGAAACACGAGGGAAACGTGAGGAGTTCTAAGTGTTTCAAGGAAAAAGGGGACTTGGGTTGTGAGACAATCCGAGTGTTCGGCCAAGATTGACAAGGTCATCTTAGTCGGAGAGTGGGCTGTGAGCGGCATTGTTCATAGCGAGAGTGAGGGTCCTTTGTATTCTTTTCCATATTAATATAAAAGGTTGGGAAATTGTTCCCGTATATGCTTGTCTCATTTAAATTCAGTTTTGCTGCCTAAATTCGTCTAAGGCCAAACTTGTGTGCAATTGGCAAGTTTTGGGGGAAGGCTGAGTCAGGCACGGCTTGACTGCCGCACGGAGGCGAAACCTCGGCCAGGATTTAAGTGGCCAAAATCGGCCCCGTGACATATACCGAGGTGGAGAGCTGTGACGACCCGACCCTCATCTTTTGTTTTTCAGCCCCGTTATCCCCGTTTTATGCTTCCTCGTGTGTTGATGTATGTGTTTGGTGAGTTTGAAGTGTGTTAGGTTGAATTTGGTTAGAAATGAGACCAATAGTCTATTTAAGAAAAGCTGAAGTTGGAAAGGTTAACCGGACGTGGACTTGTCAGTTAGAGGGATCAGAACGGATTTCCGATGATTCGACTAGTTTTGGGGGATGATTTAGGACTTGAAAGCGAAATCAGAATTGAATTTGGAGGTCCGGTGTAGAATTAGGCTTGAATTGGCTAAGTTCGAATTGTGGCAAATTCCGGTTGATAGGTGAGATATTGATCCGAGGGTCGGAATAGAATTCCGACAGGCGCAGTAGCTCCGTTAGATGATTTTAAATATGTGTACGAATTTTCAGATCATTTGGAAGTGCTTAGGTCGGGTTTTGGATCAAATGCAAGTTTCGGAAGTTTTAGTTTAACTTAGGCTTGAATCTGTGTAATTTGGTGATTTTTTATTTTTAAGGTAGTGTTTTTATGGCCCGAGCAAGTTTGAATGAAGTATTAGAACATGTTTGTGATTTTGGTTAAGGTTCGGAGGGCCTCGGGATGGTTTCGGATGGTTGAGCGGGGAATTTGGAAGTTGGTTGGACTGCTATAAATGCAGCAACTGTTGCAGGCTCAGAATGGCCTTCGCGTTCACGTAGGCCTCGGGTCGATTGACCTTCGCGTTTGCGTACGGGGACCATTTTCGCGTAGGGTGTTAGGCGCGTGTAGGATTTCCAAGGGCAGTTGCCCTTCGCGTTCGCGATTGGGGCCCGTGTTTGCGTTGAATAAGGTTGCTGAGTGCATCGCGTTCGCGGCTGGGCACCGCGTTCGCAAAGAAGGAATTTTTCCCAGTGGAAAAATGGTCATCGCGAACGCGATGTGGCCACGCGTTAGCATAGGGTTGAGCACCTGGACAGTGAGTTTAATTTTAACATTTCATCCGCGACTTGGGTCCATATTTTCACCATTTTTGCACCACCTTGAGAGCTTGTTGGTAGATTTTGAAGAGGATTTAGACGGGAAGTGATTGGAGGTAAGTCTCGTAGCCTAAATACGTCATTTAATCGAAGAATCATCAATTAATTCTCTGAATTTGGGCATAAATTTTAAAAGTTTAGTGCTTGGTTTTTGAAATGAAAACTTGGGATTTGAGGACCCATTTGAACTCCGATTTTGATGAACTTTATATGTACGTACTCGTGGCGAGACGAGGATTCCGGTTATGTGAGTTGTGTAATTTTTGGAGAAGTGGGCTTGAGGCTCGGGTTTTTGCCAACTTCGTATTTTTGGGTATATTTCGAGTTATTTCGATTGGGTTATGTTCCATTGGTCTATTTTGATGTATTCCTATTGGTTTTTATCAGATTTGGCATCTGCGGAGGTTGATTCTCGAGGGAAAGGCATTGCGAACTAGTTTGCGGCTGGATTGAGGTGAGTAATAGGTGTAGATGATGACCTAAGGGTTTGAAACCTCTGTATATCACATTGTGACGTTATTGTGAGGCTAGGCACGCACTCCATGGTTAGTGTGGGGTCGCATATGTTGGAAATTGTGACTCGGCCCAATCCGAGGGATAAATTGTGCTATGTTGGCGATCGCTTCGCATACTATACTGATGATATCTAGGCTTGATGCCAAGTTTGGGGCCTTGTGCCGACCTATAGAATCCTTCAGGAATTATTATTTCAGAATTATCATGATTTTCATATTATTTAAATTCAATCCAGGGTTTTAGACACTATTTTTGCAAACTCAGCCATATTTATACGTTTTGAAAACTCAAATAATTCTTAAATGATATTTCGGGGTGACGATCACTATCTCACTACTTTCTACACTGTATATTGTTTTTGGAACGGTGGTAACTATTGGCACCGCATATTCTCATGGAAACAATGGTAACTATTGGGACTGTATGATATGGCGCTTGTGCTGTAGGAGCCCTCCGGAGTTTGAACCCCCCACATTGAGCGCGGGTACCCAAATGGATCGGGCTGAAAGTTCCGCAGTGTTCATGCATTCCATTGCATCTCATGCATTTATTTCTTGTTGCTTTATATGTATATCTCTGAGGCTTGTACTGTATAGAACTGCTAGATAGCTTCATTTTGTGTTATTTCGTTTTCTCTTACTTCGGGTTTTTATACATGCTTACTACTCGCTGAGTTGGTAGACTCACCCCATACTCCCTGCACCTTGTGTGTAGATCCAGGTGGTTCAGAGATCTAATGCTGATGCTGTTGCTTATCCAAGCTATCAGAGTATTTAGGTAGCTGCCCAGCGTCCGTAGGACCGCTTACTCTCTCTTTATCAGTTTGTTCCCTTGTTGTTTTTGTCACACATTTGTATCATTTCCATTCAGTCTTGTATTAAGTATTGTTAGAGGCTCTGTACTCGTGACCCCATGGTTTTAGGAGTATTATTGGCTCATCTGTGTTTTCATCCGTACTGCTTAACCCTGGCTGGGAGTCTATATTTCCAAATTTGCTGTTTTACCTTAAATTTGTACCTCTTTGGGCTGGAATGCCGTTCTTTGGAAGATGTTTTGTTGGGCTTCCCTTGCCTTGCGGCCGGGCGCCATCACGACCGGATTTGGGGTTGTGACAAGAGCTGATTGAGAACTACATGAGGCATGATTTCTTTATACCCAAGGATATATAAGCAACTCAAATAGAAGGGCTCGGTCACAATCTTTTTTGTCATCTTTATTTTCTTTTAAATAAGTGTCGAGTCATAAATCAATTACGTTGCTTATTGTTCTTTGCTCTGAAAACTATTCGTGTTTTCAAGAAAAGAGGGGCAACTGTAAGCACGTAATATTTTTGACCCGTGCAACTTTTAAAAGTAGTATTTTTAAAAATGTGTACCTATTTTTATTTTAATAGGATTTAGCCTTTTTTTTAGTCTAATAGTAGAACATCAAATTCGAAAACACAAAAAAACTTTACCTTTATTTTTTATTTAAGTTAAGACCATTAGTCTTTTTTAGTAATATTAATCTAAGTTTGCAATCAATTTAATTAACTTTTCTCTGCTTTCATTTTAATATATAATCTTTGAAAAATGATGGATAGTTAAAGTCAGTTACTGGTATTCTAGTAGTATTTTTCTATTTATTTTTATATTTAGAAATGTGAGTGAATTTTGGTTTTATCTTGTCTTATTTCAATTAGAGCAACTCATTTTCAGCTCATTCAGGTTGTCTAGCCCATATAATTTGAGCCCGAAAAAATAATTGACCCAAAACCACCAATAACCCTATATTCTTCTTCTTTTTAACCAAAAAGAACCCTAGAACCTCAAAACCCTAGACACAAGCAGCCGACGTCGCCCCCATCCGCCTTCACCATGTTGCCGTTGGACAAACCCGCCTCTAGTCAACCACCCTAGCTGAACCCTAATAGACCTAAGAGCGGCCACCCGGATCTCACTTCATAATCAGCCAGCCGCTGTCAACCAGCTATCAAATGACAAAAGACCACTCTTCAGCCACCAAAACTCCACCAACACCAAGGTACCAAGACCACAGACGCCGCCCGCCAGCCAAGCAGCGCCTCCAAGCTCCCTCATCTACACCTTTACTAACCAGCAACAACGACCACCACTCTCACAAATGACCAACTACAAAAGTCGCCGCCCATCACGTCCATCGCCGGAATTGATCGCCGGTGAGTGACGAAGCCTTGAGTAGCAGATTCAAAAGGACCATCGACCACCCCTTTCCTCAAATCTCCAACCCTCAGCCCTGATTTCAAACACAAACGAACCTGCGATAACTTCACCCCTTCAGCACCATCAAGCCGATGTCTCTCACAGCACCATCACCACCACCAGTAGCAAAAACCAAATGAACCAATGACAAACAGAAAAACAGAGAGAAGAAACGGGCAGATCCGGAAGAACAAATACAAATTAAGAGAAGCTAATCTGAGGTTGTCGTTCGAAGGTTTCTGATCCAACTTGGCAAATTCAAAGGATGGAATTCTTTATCTAACTTGTTGTCCAAGTTCAGCGTTTGATAATATTTAGTTAACTACTACATTTTACATATTTTATGTTTGCTGATTCACACTTCAACTCTGGTGTTCGACCAAATTGCGCGAGTTTTTTTCTCTTGATTTGACTATGCATTTTTCGATGTCATTTGACTGTATTCATATGTTAATTAAGTCGTTGAACTGTCTCACTGCTTCATTGGAGTGATTTTGTGTGTGTGTGTGTATATATATATATATCTGTGTGTGTGTATAAGTATGCAGAGTTGGGTTGTGAAGTTTGGGGAATATGAGATGGGTTCAGATTTGGTTAAATAGATTTGTGTTTGAGCTTTCACCAAATTGAACTTGCTGGTTCGATCTATACCGTTAAGCTCGTATTGGATTTTTCAATTGGAGCATTCTTGAGTTTGCTAAATCGTGGCCGTTTCGGTTAAGTTCAAGGAGCACGTTCAGCTTAGATCTTATTAATGTTGAAAGGGTCCTTTCTCTAATTGAGGTTCAATTCTTCAATACCCTACTCATTTTATTCTAGCTTAATATTCATTGTTTGTTTGGTGGTTTGATCTTCTGATTTGTTTAATCGTTGTCAATGGTTTTGAATATGTTTATGTGGTTACCTGCTCGTATGTTACTTGAATAGGGTTATAGTTGAACATGATTTTATCACAGGATAGAAATTGGGTTGTTGGGTAAAATAAAAAGAAGATTTAGGCTCATGATAATAATAATTATTTTTTTATTCTTCTTTAGTTACTTCTCGAGTAGGAGCATGCTTAGGCCGTCATCACGTGGGTAGGCAAGCCTTAGGATATTTGTTAGTTTTGAGGTGAAAGGTCGTTCCCTTAGTTAAATTTAACCGGAGAATGCCCTAAAAGATTTGTATATATTTTATCCAAGATACGCCCCGAAGTACATGTAAATGAAGGCTAGAATTGGATGACGTGAAAAAGCGTTGAATAGAACTTTAATATTCTTTTATTTATTTTTATCTTTTTAGGCATGGACGACCTCTAACCTCTTATTTGTTTATTTTGGTTTTGTGTTTTTACCTCAATTGAATATTTTAAAATCTGACTAGATAAAGTATGCAACTATACTAGTTACATGACTTGGGGAGTGCCTAACACCTTCTCCTTGAGTCAAATGAACCCCGTTATCCAAATCTCTGGAGCAGACCAGAGTGTTTTAAAAGAAAAAATCATTTTTAAAACAAAAAAAAGGTGACCTGTCACACTGAATCCAATGTCAAGTGGCGACTCTAAGTTATTTCTTTTGAACACAATTTTGTCACTTTATAATTAATAACCTTTTTCAAGCATTACAAATCCTTTTATATTTTATAAAAGGGTTAGTGAGTTGGTAAAAAAAGGGGTGTGACACCGGCGACCTTTTGAGACAACTCCACTTCGCTCATCACCCTAAGCATCTCGCTTTCAGGAGCGGCACATAGGGGAGCTAGGGCAGACACCAGTTACTCACTGTTCACCAACAAGTTGTAGTCTCCCAGGACGACTACATAATAGTCAAATCCATCCACCCTAACCTCCACGTGGGTATGGCAAACCCCAAACTCGTTAACATCGTCTAGGTCAACATTCATACCCGAGTCGTCACCCTCAACACGATGTCCTCCAATGTTGGATGCACCACCACCCTCAATAGAGCGCACTGAGTCAGCCCTTGGACAAACTCCTTCTACTTGGGGGGATCTCCCTGACAAAATGGCGTCAGCCATGAATACGGGCATAGAAGCTGTCCATGACGCCCTATTTCTATCAGCATCCGTTGACATGTCCTTCCCAAGCTCAAGGCCCTTTCTTTTCCTCGACAATGGCTCATCCCCATTAGAGGATTCATCCAAAGGATGTGAGGCCGGCACCGAAGAAGCCTCCTCCCTCGCAGCCACGACTCGAGACAGATCTCCCAATTGAATATGTTGAGGATGACCATCTCAAACAGACTCACTCAAAACAAATTGTGTCTGTAGTAGCAACGACTTGTCAAAAGGCGGGGACTAGCGCACATCGCTTGAAAGTTCCTAGACCTGTCATCACAAAGGGTAATACCTTTCAATAAGGTTGCACGACTAACGAAGTAGTAAGAAAGATATTTACCAGAGGGAACTTTAGGGCTATAACGCTTTATGAAGGCGGTCCAAGTTCGAGTTTTTGTTGTATGAGGCAACATACGGGCTACGCAATCCCTGATATTCGATAGTGCGAGAAGGAAGGCTCATAGCTGCAAAATGGCAAACGAATAAACTTTATATTGAATATAGAAGAAAGGGGAACAAAATGAGTGAAGACACTTATGAGCCTCGTTCCACCGCTTCAAGAATCTGACGGAGTCAGAAACGACATGCTCAGTCTTGACAAAGAAGTATTTGTGCTAAAACTTTCGACTTGCCAGGTCGCTCGTCCCGACCATCAGCCTTTCGTGCCATGAAGCCTCTGATGCATCATGTTGCCCCTGAGTAAGCCGGGCGTGAACAAGTGCAAACGATGGTGGATAGAAATGCTACAACCCCTTCCCCCCCTACCAATTCTGCATACTTGGTCAATAGCAGAAGCACCTTGAGCGTATATGGCGAAAGTTGTGCTGGGAAAACTTGGTAGAATCTACAGAATTCTTCCGCTAAGCGGAATAGAGGAAGATTATAGTATATCATAAAAGGTTACTAATGGAAAGCGTTGTACCCAGGTCTATGGACTGTTGGAAATCATGTATATCTATGATGTGTGCGCTTTGGTTGTATGAGCATGATTTTCAGGTATAGGTTTTGATGAATGACAAACAATGAAGTCAAGCGTCAAACAACGTTATAATATGACAAACTATCAAATGGCGAGAAGCATATTGATGACGGGATTTCATAGACAAGCCAAGTCGAGCCAAAGAGTTCAAGACCGAAGACCCAAGACGTAGGTCGTTAGGTAGAACCAATGTAAGAACAACGTTTAAGTTATCTTATCTTTTGGCTCAACATTAGGTCATCATAAATATGCATAAAATCATTTTATTAAAGTAAATCATTTTATTAAATCATATATATCATAAATATTTTTAATATACTTCAAACAAAATGATTTTAACGTTTTCATTTTTAACCAAAATGGGTTTTGAAGTAAGTTTTCAATTCTGGTATACACAGTGTATATCAAGTGTATATAAATGGTATATAATCGATCCGTTGCCAAAGTTTTGAACACTGGAACAACATAATCGATTATATGAAGTACACAATCGATTATATGAAGCCAACAATCGATTGTCTACTTTTAACAATCGATTATTTTGAGACAAACCGATTTTTAAATATCAAAACAATCGATTGTCTTTGTCCCACAATCGATTATCAACAATCGACTGTCTCTTCATTACAATCGATTATTTTATGACCATTCTCACAGAATCCTAAATTGATTTTTGAACGTTGAAGAACAATCGATTATTCAGATTTAACAATCGATTGTTTAGCCTAAAATCAGGAATCTGTTTTTTGAACGTTGGTTAGACAATCGATTATTACCTCCAAACAATCGATTGTTGAAGCACAGAATCAGGGATTTTTTTTATCAGTTAAGCAATGGTCAGCACCCCTTTCTCACCTATAAAAAGAGGTCTTTTGAGCTGATTTTAAACACACAACTCCTGCATATATTGATATACATATTGATCATTTTCAAGCATCATTTTAGAGCTTTTGTTGAGCCATTTGATAGACAACTTTGTGTTGTTCATAGAGCTTATTTTGTTTCTCTTTATCCACTCTATTGAGAGAGTATTTGTTGTAAAAGAGAGTTGTTTGAGAAGAACATATCTTCTCATTTGTCGGGTTTGCTAAGTACCCAAAGTCTTAGTGGTTGAAGTCTTGGGGTGAGGTATCCTCAAGCAAGTGAAGTCTTAAGGTACGGTATCCTTGAGCAACTGTAACGGTTTGTTAAGCACCCGTATGCTTGACGAAGATAGTGGAAATCTCGAGAGAGTCTCTCGGGGACTGGACTAGCCACGGGTTGTGGTGAACCAGGATACATCGGTGCGTTTGTTCTAATTTATTTACTTATCGCACTTATTTATTTCCTGCAATTTTTAAATTCCGCAAGTTTACGCTAATTTTTATTATAACGCTATTCACCCCTCTCTAGCGTTAAGCGTATTATCTAACATGGACGTCCACGTAAACTCTCCCCACTGGAACCAACTCTATATGGGTGGGAATGCCATACTTTACATGAAGGGCATTGATATGGACTTGCTCCATCTCGGAAAATACGGGGTTCGAGGGGGAAGGGTAATCTTTGAGGAAGTCACTCCGGGATAAAGGGTGTCTCGGTAGTAACTCCTCTACCGTAGGAGGGCTGCCACCCTCTTCTACCACCACATCTCTGCCGTCAGAAGGAAGCACTGTGGACGACGGCGTGGCTTCAGGAACTTCTTCACGAGAACTACGAGACCTCAGCATGATATCGTTCAAAGGAATATCAACAAGGAAGAAAGAAGAAGAAGCTTCAGGTGAGGAACAAAAGAAGAAACAGAAAGGTATGAGAGCAAATGAGGAAGAGTGAAAGAGGTTACCAAGAGAGAAATGGCTAAAGTTTTTTGGAAAAAGAAATCCTTCACCTATTTATAGGATTGGATGGAGCCAAAATCGCGGCGGCAGGTCTCAAAGCAGCGCCAGAATAGAAGCATCAAGCCATCAATCTCTGCCTTGAAAACCTGCGTAATGATGACACACGTGAAGCTGACATCATTTTCCGATAAATTGTACCACTCGATGTTTCGCTGAACATGATGACCATCTCCCATTAGCCACATCGTAACGTTTCAACAGGTCAAATTTCTCCAAAAGAATGCATGAAGTCCGCTTGTTGAGGACACATCCGGTCGCAACCCCGACAAGCGAAGGGACTAACTGTATGGGTCCAAATTTGATCTACTACGACCTATGATGAGTATGACAAATGACTGGGTATCTTTGAGTCGACGTCCTGAGAGAGACAACCTTAGGGAAAAAGGAGAGATTGTAAGACCCTTGTAGTAGCGTAAGTCCATTATGGGATATTAAGAATATTCCGTCGAATATTCTTTGTATTTTGTTTCTTCCAGTTAGAAAAGTTTTTCTCTAGTATATAAGGGGAAAAAACCTTGTAATGGGAATGGAATCTATAAAAAGTCACTATTTGAGAACGAAAAGAAATCTTTTGATGATCATCTCTTTATTTCTTATTTCCTCTAGAATTTATTATATTCGGCTAAAATTTACCCTTTCTTCTTTGATTGATTTGTTCAAAAGGATTTCAATATCTTTTGAGTCAAACACCCTCGCTCAACAGAAAGTGGAAAGGAAAAAATGGAAGAGGAAGAAGAAGAAGAAGAAGAAATGGGGGGGGGGGGGGAGGGGAAGGAGGGGTAGGGGGGAGATAGATGAGAGAGACAAAAGACGAAAAGGAAAAATGAGAGAAAAGTAGCATCAAATAGTAACAATCAAGGAGCAATAATTTTGAGTAAAAGGGAGAAAGAGTAGATCAAATAATAATAATCAGGGAGCAACAATCACTAGTAGCAATTGCCAAAATTTTCGATTTTTCACGCCCCTTAAGAAATAATAAATAAAGTGCATAATTTACTATCTTAATTGGTGTATATTTTATTGGATTTGAGAAAATTATTTGAAATGAGTAATAAATACTGTGGATATAATATAAAAAAATTATTCTCTCTCAATATACGTAAAGTGACAAGTAAAAATAAAAATTTATTTTTGTATACATCTCAAGTAAAAATAAAAGGAGGAAATATCATAAAAGCTAATGGTGTTTTCGTTATTATACGTCATAGAGAGGGCTAATCGTACAATTTCACGCTGGACCTATGATGAAATTGAAATACGACTTTTGGGGTTCATTTTCAGATCCGGGGATTCAGGGCTCACAAAAGCTTAGTCGGCAAATCCAATGCTGTCTCCGTAATAATACAAATGCACAGACAACCATACAAATAGTATTTACTGTTCAAATTCAGATGTGCATACGTACCTGCACCTAATTTTGTTATGTTTAGGTAGAATATATCTCACCCAAAACCACACTTTCAAGACACTCTAACGTCAGTACATGCTTTCTGACATCAGGTAAATTTTCGAAGCTTCTCTCGAAAATGAAAATTGAGAACTTAAATTTATATGAAGTTATAATTCTGAGATTTTTGTATTAGAATAAACCTTATGAAATTGAAGATGTAATGGTTATGTTGTTTGATGCTAGAAGTTCGTATTTTTGTGATTTGTGTGTTTCATTTTTGATTACTGATTGGTTTTGATATCATGTAATTTGGCTGATTTTTTTTTCCTTTTTCCTTTTTTGTTGCCTTTTTGTTACTGGCTTATAGATCTGAAGAAACTGAAGGTTACAGTGGTGATAGTAGATAAATCTGGTAGCGATTTTGGTCTGCTCATATCTGGTGGTTGAAAAGAGGATCTAAGATCTGTAGTCATTTTACAGCATTTCAGAACTCCAGTATGAATCTCTGACCTCTGTTGTTTCTTGTCAGATCTTTAGGTTTGTTGATAAGATAGTTACAGTGGATTTTGATTGAATTGGTTATTTGAGTCGGTTGGAAAATGATTGTTGTTGCTCAGCATAGGAATCAGTACTATGGGAGAAGCAGGGTACAACATGGCCCTGCTCGATTTGGGTCATTTGGTTCACCTCCTTCTGGTAGGTGCAGGGAGGAAAATTACCGGGCATTCGAGTCTAAACATGCCATTAACCGGGCTGTTTCGGGTTCCTTGTCTCCCAAGACACGATCACCTTTAACATCTCTGCCTGTTAATACTGTGAAGTCTCACTCTGAAGGTCAAACGAAATCGAGAAAACCAGCCAGAAGTAGCATGATTCCGATACCAATTAATCTCAAAGTGGATGTTGGTTCTAGCAATGAGGATTCTTTGAATGACGAATTTTCTGAACTGTGGGCGGGGCCAGCTTATTCAAATTCTCCTCCCCCTAGTTCTTTACCCATGCCCAAGTTTTCTCTCAGGCCTAAAAGGACTGTCTCTCTTGAATTGCCTGCTTCAGCATCTGATATTCATTTGCGTTCCATGGCCAAGTCTGCTCCTGCATCCCCAACCAGGGAGCGCAGCCCTTCTCCAGGAATCGTATTTTTCAGTACTGACTCTGCTACTCAGACTCTTCGTCGTATCCTCAATCTCAAAATTACAGATTGATGAATGTGTAGTGGGTTGTTGAATAGCAGCTAAGTAGGGGATAGTGTAGTTTGAATTTGGTAGTACTAGTAGATTTGTATAAATTGTGAATAAAGAAGTCTTTAGATTGACTTTGTGTTAGCTTAGCATTTGTCGTGGTGGAGAGCAGCTTAAGCTCAGTGGTGAAGCTTCAACAGCTGTTAGTTGTGATTGGTTTAAGGGAAGTGCAATATGAGCATTGGCAGGTTGGTCAACTCTCTCCAGGTTGCTTCAAAGTTCATGCATTTATGTGCCGACGTTGTTAAATTCTTTGGGGTTCAAGATCTTGGAAGTATGCATGCTTGTGCATACATCAGTGGATGAAGAAGCTGGGTGTTGATTGGGAATCTCCTGTTGCTGTCCTTTGTGGGGTTGCAGAACTGTTGGTCAACTCTTTGATGCTATAGAGATAACATCTAACCATCAATTTTCATTCTTGATTCTCGTTCTCATAGGATTGTTCATTCTTTGCTTCTTCACGTTACGTTAGATCTTCTGTTTATCAGAGATATTGTATATATCTTAGATCCTACCAGATTAGATAGCTGCAACTTGGATTTCTGTTTTGTTCTGTTACCAAACTCAGCCCTTCCATTCAATCTTGCATCCTAACCACCTCCACCTCCACCTCCACCTCCTTGTAGTATATCAGAGTCTGCCTAAATTGGCTTGTCATCAACCCGTTACCTTTATTCTTGTCATTTTTACTTCTTTACTTTGAATAGGATCTAATTCCTACTTCTTCCCCTTGACCATTTTTCTGTTTTTTGGAATGAAAATTGGTAAGGGGAATTAATAGTTAGTTCTGTCCTTTCACCTCCTGGTCTTTGGTATCTTCTCTTTTAGCTTTCCTCTTGTGAGTCCAATTATGCATGTTAAGTGGTTTATCCCACCTTCTCTCAGCTAAATTCCATTTGCTCTGGAGATTGTTGATCACCTAGCTATTCATAAGGTAAGCCATCCTAAGTTTTTCTTTGCTTTGGTGATGTGTACTTTGTATTTAGCTATCATTTGCTATAACTTTTGCTTATATTTGTTACTTCTTTTTGTGTATAGTGCTTTTTTATTTTAACTGTTGGAAGAAGATAGTTGAAGAAGCTCCTTATCATTGTTGAAGATGATCTCCTCCATGCTTTCTCGGTGGTAGCATTACTGGTTATGTTTCGTTTTGAGTTTTTTTAATGGGACACTTCAGTCTATAGTAGCTTTCTTTCGACAAAACTGGTCCTATGCAGTAATCTAGTTATATATCATGTTTTAGGTTTTGGAGCTCTTATTTTTGTCATTGTACTAAGCACTGCCTTCTTGCTTTTAATCTAGCAGTTTGTAAAGACTAGTTTAATGTCTTTTGCCTCATTAGTTTGCCTTCCTAAGTGTATGCTGCTGCTGCTGCGACGTACTAATATTTTACTTGGCTCTCTTCTTCTGGAGTCGGAATTTTTTTAATCGCTTGACTTCTTTTCCTGTACTTGGCAAAGACAGCAATAATCACTGGTGATTTCATATGGATAACTCTTTGTACTTTTTGTAGCCAAGATGAGAGAGTAGTTAATCTGTCATTTATCCTTAATTATGGTGGTTCTTTGTTTAGGCAAAAAGTTGCAAATTACTTGGCCTACTTGTCATAGTTGTCTTTGTGTACGTATATCTTGCCCGTGATCAACAAGTGTGTAATAGGTATTTGAGTACAAGTTCAGGTGCTATTTTATGTATTCTGCCTATTTTTATAGGTACATATAATTTCGAGTTGAAATTTTATAAAAACACAATCCTTATCCAATCTGAAAACCCAAAATTCGAAATTCGCCAATCCGAAATAAAATGAATCGGATCGAATTTCGGATATTCGATCCAAATGCGCAGCCCTAATCACAGGCTGCCCTTTTTGGGCTCAATAGATACAAAGTCGTTCCACTTCATGAAAAATCCGAACAAACAGTTAAAGTTAAATCCATAACTATGCTTATGTAAAAGAATACTAATTGAGAGAAAACTTTGAAGTTTTGAAATGGACCCGACGAGCTTCATTGTTGCTGGTCCATTTAACCCTCAGCTCGTGTCTTCAATTTCTCCAGCAACAGTGATTTACTTGTTTTTCCAAAATTTGTAGAAATTTGATACTTTTAAGTGCTTCTATTTTTCCAAAAATGATACTTTTTTGGGTTGTTTTTAACTTATACCTCTGGCTAGGGGTGTGCATTCGAATCGGTTTATCGATAAATCGAATCGATTATTTGTTATCGGTTTATTGATATCGGTTTATCGGTTTATCGATTCGATTTCGATTTCAAAAAAATTTCCTTATCGGTTTATCGATTCGATTTCGATTTTGGCCATTCGGTTTATCGATTTATCGATAAATCGATAAGATATACTATAAAGACGAATATACCCTTATTTTATAATAATATGACTACCTTATCCTTACAATACAGTTCGCTACTTCGCTGACTGACTCACTGCCCTTGCCTAACCTAAGTCCTAACCCTTCGCTTATATATATATATATATATATATATATATATATATATATATATATATATATATATATATACTGCTATATAATCAGTAAACCCTAAATCCTAATTACAATATACTGCGGAGCCAGCTTCCTTCTTCTTCGATAAACCATCTTCTTCGGTCTACTTTGCAACAGTCTCAGTCTCAGCAGCAGCAGCCTAGTACTGGTTCAGGCATGCACGCTGTTTTCCTAGGAAATCCTGGCCCTAAGCGGGAATGTGCTGGAACTGGTGTCTTTTTGCCTAGAAGAATTGGTACACAAACTGAAACCAGGAAAAAACCAGGTAATTTTTTCTTACCCTGTTACGGTTTGATCCTTAGATTCAACTTTTAATGGTATAGTAAAAATGCATTTATTTGCATAACAGAAGATTTGGACTTTTTTTAACTAAGTATGGACTCTTTAAAATAACTTGAATCCATAAGATAATATGTCTGTTATTTCTGAGCTGTTTCAACCAGATGTCAATTTTTTTCCTTTTTGGGGTCGGTTTGTCTTTTAATCTGATGCTTCTATTTGTTTGGGGTGAATTTAGGTTGTCCAGTAATATTGCCTGACAGGGTGGTCCAAGCCTTGAATTTGAATTTAGAAGCTATGGATGCTGCTACTAGGCCACAGTCTAATTTCACTCCAGCCACTGGTAACAATCATTTCTTTATTCTACCCTAATTACAGTTCAATTTATTTTAATTGTGAAATTTATCTGATATTTGCAATTTTTGGTTCAGATGGTGGATTGAAATACCGAAATAATATGGCGGCAGCTCAACAGAGGAGAAATCAGAGAATACAGCCAGTGGCAATGGCCCAAGAACTGCAACTTCCTCAGGTAATGAGGTAAACTTGACGTGTGTAAAGTTATATGTATCTGAATTTGTGAATTTACGATCTCTGTGACACTATATGTTATAAAAGTATGTTATTAAGAGTAAAATGAGAAGTTTACAATTATTGTCTTGAAATATATAATGTAATATTCTTCGGTATGGACTAAAACGGAAAGGGTGCCTTATTGGTGTTATCGATAAATCGAATCGATAAGCCTCCAAAATCGATAAATCGAAATCGAAAAAATCAAAACCTTATTGAAACGATAACGATAAGCATATGTAAGAATCGATAATCGATAAGTAATTATCGATAAGGGTCAGAATCGAATCGATAAATCGAATGCACACCCCTACCTCTGGCTTCACTTGCCGTATAAGTTTTTAAGGAGTTCGGAACCTAAATATTGGTTTTTCTGACTTAAAACTCACAAACAGGCCTTTAAAAAAAATATCATTCTATGTATAGCGTTTAAATTGAATACGCTATATATTGACGTGGTACCGTTAAGATGCGTGTTCCATTTATACGCTATATCTGTCAGACGATTTGACTTCTGCATATAGCGTTTTGAAACTATACGCCATATATAGCGTTTCTCATTCATACGCTATACCCCTTATATTATCCCGTCTTCATCTTCCTCCATAGAACCCTTTCCCCATTTTTTTAAATTCAGCTTCTCTGGTTTCCCCCCACCCCCACCCTCACCCCTACCCACTGGCCATATTTTAAAAAACGAATTGCGGGCTCCTCTCGTCACACAAAAGGTGAAGGAAGTGGGTCCCACATCGTAATATGGCATTCCAGACTTGTAATTTAACTCCTTCGTCTTCAAAGTTTCGCACAAAACACTCATAATATCGAGGTATTTCGATTTATTTTATGTCCTAAGTTGTATAATAATGTATAACACTGCCTATTGAATGTATTTCCCTGCCCTTTTATGTTTTATTTGCAAAACTAGTTTGTTATTTTTATCCGAATTTAGATATTAGTATTTCCATGTCATATGTGTTTTATTTGCGAAACTAGTATTGTTTTAGTTATTTATTTGCGAAACTAGTATTGTTATGTGATTAAAATGTATATGTTGTTTATATTTTGTTTAATTATTAGCGTAGCAAAATGTACAAACTTTTAGCATAGTAAACTGTATAGTATTTTAGCTTAGAATCTTTGTAGTTTAAGTATTTCATAGAACGGTAGATGAAAATATATAATTTATACAAATTCAGAATATAAATAATTAAATATTAGAATTTTATATATACTTTATAAAATTAAATAATAAAAAATTTAGAACTTAAATTATAAAATAAATACACACAAAATTATCAAAAAACTGAATTTGACACACGTAACCGATGATACAGAGGAGCAACATATCACCCATTATACGAGGTTTTTGTTGCTTCTTCTATTTGGAGGGGTCTTGTTCCCGAACACTTCGGGAAACCTAGTCAGGCTTAGATTTTTGCATCATTTTCAGTTGCTGGATGAGTTACCATATTACAGTACGGTGCTGCTATTCTCGGCTACATAAATAGGCAAATGTGTCGGGCGAGCATGTGCAGTCATAGAGATGTTTGTGGTTTTATGGTGCTTCTACAAGTGACAACATATTCAAATAAAGTGTTCATCATTTCCAACTCTACCTAAAAAGACTTTATGTTAAACATTACGTCAACTTTGTATGTTAGGTTTGATCCTGGGAGCGGTTCTTGGAGCTTCAGCCACCGCGACCATAATTACCTCATAATGAAGCACCTCCATTTCTCCCTCTAGCCAGGAGGTGGGTTCTCCGTCGTCGACTTTTACGAGAGTGTGATGCTCATCATAATCTCCCCTTATTCAGGGATGTGTTGGAAATGTTGGAGGGCGCACAAGTAAATATGTACCTAAACTTACCTTGTGTAGATTAACTTAGTGTCGCGCATACTCACGTTTCATGTTCTTATTTGATAGTTCATATGGACGCGATATAACGAGGATTTGACAGCTTCCCTGCCACCTTATTGCTCGGCGAGCAGAGATATTTGGAGCACTTCTGCCCCACTCATATGCCTCGACATTGTGGAGCATCATGCCTCGGAGCGGGTACTCAGGCAGTTTTGCCGCCCGCAGTATATACCTAGGGGGCCTATATGGGAGCCTACACATTATCAGAGGGATGATCGTAGCCGGGTGGACGACGCATTTTTGGCATGGTTAGCCGGGAAGATCCAGAGTTGGGACATTCGAGAGCAGATGATTCTGCCCGCACCTACTTGGGACCACGAGGTGGATATTCATAGGTATATGTCCTGGTACCGGCACGTCATCCGACTTTTTATCGGGAACCCTATTCATCAGGCTGGCGGTCGGTACGTTGCATACGCCGGGCGACACGAGGCACTGGTATATTTTTTATTATTATTCATTATATTACAATATATTAGTGCAATATACATACTTTATATTTTATATATTGTGCAGGCTATTGGACTACACACTGTCTAGGCGATACTGCGAATGTCTTGCAGGATTATAGTCATCGCTTTGTAGAGTTGGCTGCCCGGACACTGCAGCGAGCCCGGGAGGATCAGCGTTTGGCACACATGCCTAACTATGTGGAGCTAGTTGAGTACGAGCGAGACCCTGGTGTTGCACGAGGTGGTGGTGCCCGACGAGGTGGGGGGCACGACGAGGTGGTTGTGCTCGACGAGGCGGTGGGGCCGGACGACGTGGTGGTGGGAGGAGAGGAGGTGGTCTCCGGCAAGGGGGCTTTGAGGTCCATGCTGATCATGTTCCTGTCGATATGCCAGGTGGCCTAGATGAGACGGACATGCTGTCATATAGCCTTGGGACGGATATCACTCTAGGTACTTCGCAGTTGACCCCTTCAGATCATTTTTTTATCATGGGCACGCTACTTTCTGGGGTGGATGACTAGGGGGCATACTATCCAGGCTCGTCTACCGTTGCTGACGACCGGCTGACCCGAGATTTACATAGTAGGCGCCGTTTGAGTTATGGTACATCATCACATTCCCATGTATGGTTTTCATAGTATTGAATTAGAATTTGTATTTATTTTACATAACGTTGTTAATTTCCTTTTTAAGGCTGATCGCGATGTTGACATGACTGTGACTGATGATTACATTCAAGAGCCCGACGATGTAATGGTACTACAATTCAAATTGTTGTGACTTTATTATATAATTTGTTATTCTGAGCTTTTTACTTGTATGTAGGTTTCGACAGGACTGACATGCCCTTCTACTGATCCTGTCAGCACCACTGATGATCATGCAGTGGCGCATCCGCCTATAAAGAGGTGACTTGATGATGACGATCCCGTTAGTGTCTCCTGGTGGGATGCGATGCGCCTCAGGCCAGCGGCTGAGTTGAAGCACACTGGATGTGGGACATGACTGATTTGATTCATTTTGTTTTTGCATTACATATAGATGATATTTTCTTATATACATTAACAATAACTTTTATATAATATGTGCATTACTTTTAGATTTCTCCGTTAATTAACAATTTTCGTACTGCACTAAAAACACAAGTCGTAAAGAAGTAAAATTTTGTCACAATGATTGAAAATAAAATTCATTACAACAAGGAAAACATTGCTACAATAGAAACACAAACATAACAGGCCAACATAATAAAAATACATGAAATATGAAAATGATACTAAACACATACACGCCAATGTTTAGTCCCAGTTGCAATTTATTCTTCGCTCTAACCACTTAAATCGTTCTTCTATTTGTTCTTTTTCTTCTTCTAACTCTTTCACTCTCGCCTTCACCACTACAAGTTCCCGTTTATATTTTTCGTTACGTTCCTTGTGTGCTTCACAATTCCATTCTACTCTCCAATTTTTATCTTCCACCTCCTTCAGTTTCTCCCTCATTTCTGTAATAATTCTATCTCTCTCTTTTTGTATTCTCTCCTGGTATAACCACATATTATGAAAATCCTGTAATCTCTTCCTGTAACTTCCCTGATAACATCGTTCCTCAGCCCATTTATCAAATTCACAAGTAGGTTCGTCGGTTTGCCTGTACAACTGGTTCAAATAGCACCAATAGCGATGTCCAGCGTCAGCGCCTTCCCACGCACTTTGCATCCTGCATGGTTTTCCACAGAAGCAAATTGGTGGACGACCAGGTTGAGCCATTTGTGAAATATTTGATTATAATAAGAAAAACCTTACCTTCTTTTAAAGAAATATTTATGGAAAATTTTTAGCACACAAAATAACTACAATGAGCCCATTATTTATAGGCGAAATAACACACATATAGCACTATAACTAATGGCGTTATATTTGGCGCCATATCATGATGTTGACAAGACGACTTTATGCCAGCTGGTCACGACAAGAAAACACACACATAGCATCATATCTAATGATGTTATATTTGGCACCATATCGTGATGTTGACAAGACGAGTGGTCAGCTTTTTCAGTTCGACGATACAACACACATAACGTAATGTTCATCCGCGCTAAAAACATAACGTACTATCTATGATGCTATATTTTGTGTGCTAAAAATCATGATATGGACAAGACAACTTTATGTCAGTTGAAATATTTTTTTGAGTGCTAAATGCACACACAAAACTGTATGTTTTTCTTTATATATATATACATATACATATATATATATATATACGGATAATTCTATTAAATTCTTATTTAAATATGTAAAATGGAAAATTACAAATCATAATTAACAAGCATAATTTTATTTCATAAATCTTGCAAGATAAACATAACTACTAATTATTACAACATAAAATCATATCTAGTTAGGTACATTAGACGAACACCCACCCCGAGCTTGATTATTGTTGCCACCCAAAGGACATTTTCTACGATCATGTCCTGTTTGAGAGCATATACCATATTTGCGTGCATATACGGTATCACTAACATCCATTTAGTTCCGTATACACATTCTCTTCTGCACCTGTCTTTTACGCAAATAGGACTTGTTGCATACCATTTTAAATGGTTCAGGCGGCCAATAATGCACAGCACCCACTGGCTGCAACTGCCCACTATATGTGTTTAGGTACTTCACAACACTATATTGTTGATCAACATAGTTGGTTACACCCAAACTAACTTGTTGAAAACACTTGATGGCATGTGAGCAAGGCATGTGGTAGATGGACCATTTTCCACAAGAGCATAACCGTGTAGATTCATTTATAGTATGTATATTATTACCTCGATTATCATTGATAGCAGTGCGAACATCAAAAATATTTCTTTCGTTATCATACTGCAAAAATGAATGCCAATGCGTTACGACGTCTGTATTTCTCAAGTATCTTCATAGGCCCTGGCATAAATTCAACACCCCTTTCCATCAATGACATTGTCGATGCAGACCTTTCAACAAACCTCTCCGCCATCTGCTTGAACGACATCCGCACCATGGCTGTGACAGGAAATCCTCTTGCAGAGTTCAATAACCTGTTGAAAGACTCTGACACATTTGTAGTCAGAGTTCCCCATCGCCTGCCACCATCCACATGCAACGTCCACTTTTCAGGGTCATGTCGCATTAACCAACGATAGGCTGCCTCATCTACTTGCCTGATAAATTCCATGCGCACCCGAAATTTATATTGTTGGTGGTTTGTTGCTGCCATCCACATTAAATCATGGAGATCTTTATTGGGATATGCATTCTGGAAATTGGCTTTAAGGTGTCTAACGCAGTAACGATGGTAGGCATAAGGTTCTTGTCATGTAGACAAATGCTCCACAGAACTTAAGATACCACTGTGCCGATCGGATATTAGACAAATACCGAAACGCTGTTTGACAACGTGCTCTTTCAAGGGGTTCAAAAATAGCATCCACGTCTCTTGGCTTTTATTGGCACAAATAGAAAAATCTAGAGGAAATATCTGTCCATTAGCATTTACTGCCACGGCTATCAACAACTTGATATCGTACTTTCCATAGACATGAGTGCCTTCTATGGATATTACCGGCCGACAATGCAAAAATCCATCAATTGCTGGCTTAAACGCCCAAAACACGTAATTGAATATATATTCTAGTTTACCTGGACTACGCTCAAGCTTCCATTCAACAACCGTCCCGGGGTTAAAGTGCTGCAGTGCAACTATGTACCTAGGGAGATCTACAAATGACTTATCCTAGTTATTATACACTATTTCAAAAGCTCTTTTACGCCCAAGATATGCCTTTCTTTTAGAAATTTTATGGTCATGTTCCTGGTGGACTGCTGTAATGTACTCTTTGATTTTATATGTTATGGACGCTTCGATGTGTGGAATGAGAACAAGAGAAATCAAGTCAATATCCAAGTTGAAATGATTCCCGTTGAATGTGTCCATTTCGCATGTGTGGGTAGGAATGTATTTACCGATTTTCCACAAACCTGTCTTCTTCTTCATCGCACACAACATCCAATGACACGACCAAAAACACCTACGTCAAACAACCTTGTATATAACAGGACTTGACTCCCATACTGTCATCTCACGACACTCTTTTATGTTATTAATTTTACAAGCCCTACTTAAGCGCACTTTATCAGGAAAAAGCATGCCCTTTTCCAACACCTTTGGTCTAGATTCACCCCACACTACTGTCCGAATTTCATCAAAATCCCTTGTGAGAGCATCCACACATGTTTGGCAAGTTATCAAGGTAAGGAACATCCCTTGAATGAAACGGCACTTGGGACTCATACACTCTTCCTCTAGAGGAATGGGGGGGGGGGGGGGGAAGTGGAGCATACTCTCTCTTCAAATCAAGTTCTTCCTCCTCTCCCTCCTCATCACCATCCTCACGAGCAAAGGGTGTCTCGTCTCCAGATTCATCAGCATTTTTGTCGTAATCACTGTTCTCTTCCTCACTCTGTGCATCTGCCATATCCCGATTCAATACTTCATCTTCGGGAAATTGAGTGAATACATTTGCTTCAACATCCTTGTTTTCACTGCACAATCAACAAATTAATAAGATGCTGAATTTAAAAAATATTTTTTATATAGCCGTATCACTTTACTTACAACTTGTAATGTGATAAAATTTCATGATGGACATTTTCATGTAGGCGATGGCTCCCGGATGGACCACCAAAAGTATGCTCGGGTTCATAACTTGTAAAATTCAAATCTGGCATGTACCCCATGTTAAATATATAAGTGTTAATAGAAACTATCTCTAGCAAAAATGTATATCGTAACAATAAGGAAAATTGAAGCTTACCACTCATCTTGTGAATTATGTATAACAGGCGGGGATACGTTTAAATCAAGGGAAACTCTTTCATCCGGATCCTGTCCGGCAAAAACTCCTCCAGAATAGCCAGCAGATGACTGGAGGTTATCTTGAACCAGTCCGGCCACTTCATTTCTTGGAACATCTTCAACCTTGACGTACATATCCAACATATTTATCACAAGATATTCCCGGTATTCATCCGGAATCCTCAAAAAATCCATCGAAGTTTCATCATGGTAGATGTTTAAGTCCGAGTAAAAAGCAGCCCTTGCGGAGTGACGGAATACAGATATCTTTCGGTTACGTTAAATGTCACCGAATGCCTTCTCTCACTCATTTTTTTGCGTAATAACGGTACTAATTTATTATACTCCATACTAAGAGGCAATTTAACATGACTCTGTCGAGATAAACTACACTTCACAGAATTATTCTCCGTCACAACCTCACCCCCCTAATATATTCTACGCTCTTCAGACATTACAAAAAAATGCTTCAGAAATTAACAAGAAGAAAATATTGAAGGGAGTTAGAATTGTATGTGTACGAATTTTCCTAAAGTTTTAACCATTTTATATAGGAAATGGCTAGTCCGGGATATTGAAATTTTTCTACATATAGCGTCTTATAACAACACACTATACAGTTAAATAATTGAACTTGTCGGTTCACTTACTGGTGGGGTCTAAGTCACAGGATAACGTTTTTATATAGTACGCTATATGTATAGCGTACAAATAGAACACGCTTTATTTAATGATTGCCGTCACCGTGAATATATAGCATATTTAATTTATACGTTATATATAGAATGGTATTTTTTTTTAAAAAATATGTTTTTAGCATAAAAAAAATAATATTTAAGTTCCGGATTTATTTTTAGGGTCAAACGTTAAAAGTGTTATTTATGATGCAAGCAAAGAGTGGCACAGTTAAATAAGTGCAGACTCCAATTTGTTTCAGTAGAAATGGAAGGAAAGGGAGAAAGTGATGAGTTATACGCTGTCACCTTACCTCGTTTCCCATTTCCCATAAAAGTGTTTTTTCAGGCAAAAGAACTTTTGGCCAAAACTTGAACTTTCGAAAGAAAAAAAAATGCTTTTGAGGAGAAGGATAAGCAGTTTTGGAGAATCAGAAAAAATTAGTTTCTCGCCAAAAGTATTTTTTGAAAAGTACTTTTTAGAAAAATACACTTAAAAGAAATTTTTTAAAGCTTGGCTAAACACTAATTGCTGCTCAGAAGTGCTTTCAAACTAATTAGCCAAACGCAAACTGTTTTATACCAAAAATATTTTTTTTTTAAAAATAATTCTCAAAATAAGCTAATTTTATAGCTTGGTCAAACGGCCTATAAATCAACTAAGCCAAACGGACACTAAATTTATAATATAGCATGACTGGCTAAAAATTACATGCAGATACGGACTTTATACAGGAATGTATGAAGTTGGACTTCATCGAAACTGAAGTTTACAATCAGGTATACGAGTCTAACTTCAGCTTCAAATCCGTATATCTAAAGTTTAAAAACTTCGGACGTGCACTTTCAACTTCAATTTTGTGATCTTGAAAGATTTTGAAGCTACTAAACTTAAATACAAAATATAAATTTTGATTATTCTTTACATAGGGGTCCTCCAAGCGGCTATCTGTTTGCAATAAAAAAGTTTTCGCGGGCGAATATTGACTCTTTCAATCCCTATTTCATTTGTAGGGTTAACTCGTGACTTCTCAGATCTCCGAATACATGAAGTAATCTCTGGTTCGTTCCGCCATCCCGACCAGTGAATCATTAAGATTCCTTTTTCAATAGAATCTTTTGCATTCACAAGTTCCGTCGTTCCCATCACTTCTTACTTAATGGTTAGGTCCGAATTCTACAATGGAGCTCAGAATGAAATTGGTTCTTGAGTCAATCTTCTCAGTCTTTATTGGCTCGAAGCTCTTGATTTTTTTATTGCACCTTAACTACTCTGATATGGGCCCATCTTGCAATTGCCTAAGACTAGGTTAAAATATCATAGTATAATCAGTTTTTACACTGGTCAATAAAAAATAGCCATCGTTTATAAAGTTAATGAAAAATTGCCACTATTTTATTGCATAGGGACCGGTCCAGTATAATATACGAGAGTTCTGGTGCATTTATGTACGAACTTCAGCATATTATACTGGATCGGTATACTTCGCTAACTCCTGTAAAATTTGCGGGAGACTGGAGCACCAGTGCTCCGAACTCCAATATATTATACTGGACAATTATACTCATTGCTAACTCCTGTAAAATTTGCGGGAGACTGAAGCACCAGTGCTCCAAACTCCAGTATATTATACTGGACACTTACACTTGTTGGAACTCCAGTAAAATTTGCGGGAGTTCCAGGATAGTTATGCTTGAACTCCCGTAAAATTTGCGTGAGCTCCAGCATAGTTATCCTGGAACTCCCGTAAAATTTACGGGAGTTCAAACATACTTATGCTAGAACTTCCGTAAAATTTACGGGCGTATTTTTTCGAATTTTGAACAGTATTTTCGCTCAGATTTAAAGTGGCTAAATTTCGATGACTTTTGATACTTGGCTATTTTTCAACGACCAGTGGTAAATCTGGCTATTTTTAAATTTCTCGCCGAGACTAGAGCACGTTTGAATTGGCTTAAAAACAGTGATTTTTCAGTAGAAATAGTTTTTAAGCAAAAAAAAATAATAATAAATTGGGGTTACCAAACTTATCATTTTTGACTTGTTTTAAGCAATTTTTAATTTATTTAGTAAATGGCCTTTAGGCTTGACTAATAAGATGAGCCTGTTTGGATAAGCTTATTTTAAGAGAATTTTTAGCTAAAATAGCTTTTAGGTCATAAGTTAGGAATTCTAACTTTTGACTTTTGGTTTGTTTTTGTCATTTTAGCTTAAAAGCAAGTGTTTAAAAATATTTTTTCTACTCTATCCAAACACTACAAGATGGCTTAAAAATTATTTTGGCTTAAAAGCACTTAAAATAAGTCCATCCAAAACGGACTAATATAGAGCTTTTCTCTCTCTCCTTAGTTGCTTCTTGAGCCAACAAAGTTTTAAGCACTTTTTAACTTTGCTAAAAATAAAAATAAAAACTTAAACATTAATTTGACCAGCTTAAAAGTTCAACTACTCTCACATGACATATCTGAGTCCAAGTATCTTGAGGCTGAATAAACTGAGATGAGCCTTAGCCAGTAGGTCTGCTTGATTAACGGCCGAAAACTAAGTAGCATTTTTTCAACATTAACTCATAACGGGAAGAAAAATTACAGTATAGGAATAATTAGTTACATGGATAGTCTAGTGGAGATTTATTATTATTTCATTGGTGTTTCTTTAAAAAAAAACTATTTTCGAAGATCTATCTTGAGAAAAATGTTTAATATATGTGTACTCCCTTTATCACGAAACAGTAATCACCACATCTAATTTTCTACGTCAATTGTAACGCAAATTTCATACTAATATTTTTTTTTAAAAATGTGTATGTTTAGAAACTATTTAAAAGTGCTATAATAAATATTTTCTTACTTTAGAAAATCTTAAAAGTGTGTTACGCTGAAAATTTGACAGGTATAATGAAAGTTAATTATGCATATGCTCCACCAACGAAAAATAAAGACGTAATTAGAGGCAGAGACTAGAGAGGAGAGGATGAAACATGTATATTACTATAGTATACTACTATACGTTAAATATAGTATGTGAAAAAAAGTACTTCAATTTAAAACTCAAACTCATGCTGACGAGCATTTACCGATACGATACTTAATCATATTGCAAAGAGCTTAAGGACGTTCTATTCCGAGACGGAATCAGAATTTCAAGTTTATGAGCTCGAAATTTTAATTATTTTAATTTATTGGTTTTAAATAAATAAAAAACAAATATATGATTCGAACTAAAGCTACTGGGTTCGATCGAACTCGCTCCCGTAACTCTAGCTCCGCCCCTGTTCTAGTGCATATTATAGGGTTCTTTTCTCCAAACAAGATAGGTTAGAATAAGTTGAATTTATTATCCTATTTCTCCTTACTCTTTTCCTTCGCTGTCTCCCTATGTAATTCTAAATAAAGAAAGAAAAGGACCAAAGGCACAGAACCAAAATCGTGTGGCCTGTTCCATGGCAATGGCAGAGCACGACGCCAAGTCTTTTCTCATGTGTCATTTCTTTATTTCTATTACAAGGACTGGTGTGTGGGTCTGGGTCACATTTTTGTAGTAAGGAACTGAGTCGACGCAGATGACCAAACAGGGTTATAATGGATTGGTAACTATTCCTTTATTTTTGAATTAGAAGCTTTGATTGCGAACGTTAGATATGAAGTAACCTTAGGGTTTTTTTCTTCTCTCTCTAGCTCGCCGGTGTATGTTAGCAAGAAGCTAACTTGCACTTCTGCGCTAAGACGAAGAAGAAGCTACAATCAGTTCCAGAATTAATTGGCGATGAACATCCGCAAGTTACACCATCAATAAACAAACAAAATCGATGGTTAACGGGTATGGGATCTGCACCTACAGTATACCACAACCCAGATGATGCCGGAAAAAATGGTGCGATCGTGACCCCGGAATCCAGAATCCAGCAGCGATTGAGTCCACTGACTCTTGGAAGCTTTATGCCTCAACAATTCCAACCGATTAGGGACGAAATTGAAGAAAGTAGGGACATTCCTTATCAACGGGATGCTCTGTCACAAGCAACCCGGCGACTGCAATTCTCGGCGCATGCAGAGAGAACAAAGCAAACCACCGGTAGCAGAATCCTAGGAACTTGAAAAACAAACAGTATCCAATAGAAGCCCTCAAAAAGGTAACGCCCTAACATACGTCCCCCCTGCTCAAAGGGATGGGAGATTTGTAGTTCAAATTGACGAAGCCGACACCAAAGACTTAGAAAATTATTGGATGCATTGATAGGGTATGTACTTGGTGAATCACCGTATGAAAAGACTATGGAAAACTTTGTCGCAAAACAGTGGAATTTTGTCGATCAGCCTCAAATAATGTATCATGATGATGGATACTATATATTTAGATTTGACAATGTGGAGGATAAGAATCGAGTGTTACAAGCAGGACCCTACACATTCCGAAACAAGCCAATGATACTGCAACAATGGCAAATGGAATTCAAGTTTGATCCTGCAAATATTACAGTAGTTCCACTGTGGATCAACTTCCCTGCTTTACCATTAGCTTTCTGGTCCAATGCAGTACTAAATAAGCTGGCAAGTGTGGTAGGAAAACCTCTGTATACTGATTAATACACTGCTGATTTGGAGAAGATATCCTATACAAGAGTGTTGATTGAAACTGACATCTCCAAGCCACTGCCAGACAGCTTAGAACTGCAGACCAACAAAGGCCTCATTGTGCAACAAACAGAATATGAATGAAAACAAAAATTCTGTGAAAACTGTATCAGATTTGGGCATAGGTCTGTTGACTGTTGGTATAAGGAAGAGAACACAAAGGAAGATAGTAGCAAGCCTAACCAGCTGAAACAGAAATTCAGAGTTGCTAAGAGGTGGACTCCAAAAATAAAACCAAAACAAATGGCAACTCAACAGATACCTACAATTGAGGAAATGAATGAAACAGTGGAAACAAACTGTCTAAATGCAGTAGGAACAGGGAAACAGAAGGAGAAGATTGAACAGCAATCAGGAACTTGCACATTGATTTCAAGCAACAGATTCAATCCTCTACAGATGGTAGATAATCCTGGGGACGCTGGCCCATCCAGCTTCACCCCTAAATGATACTCCGCACATGGAATGTCAGGGGCCTGAACAAGGCTCATAAGCAGAAAGACTTAAACATCTTTCTGAGGAAGCATAAGGTGGAGGTCATAGGGTGTCTAGAAACTAGAGTAAAGGAAGGCAAAATAAAGAAAATATTAAACACTGTCTATGGAGGATGGAGTAGCTGCTGTAACTACAATGAACATCCAAATGGCAGAATATGGCTATTATGGAAACAATGTTGTGAAGTGATAATTTTGATGTTTGATGAATAATTCATACACTGTGAAGTTAAGAAAACAGGATCCACCTTTCAAACACTGCTCACAGTGGAGTATGCAAGCAAAGACATCCAAAAAAGACAGCACCTATGGGACAGATTGATACACTTGGGAGCTTCTGTACAAAAGTGCTGGTTGATCAGTGGGGACTTCAACAATGTGCTTCATACAGATGACAGAATTGGTTCACCAGTGACACAAATGAAATCAGAGGATTCCAGGAAGCAATAAACACCCTTCAGCTTACTCAATTGAAAAGTATGGGCAGCTACTTTTCCTGGTGCAACAAACAGCAACCCAACACAAAGGTGCATAGCAGGATAGATTGGACTTTTGGCAATTTGGCATGGATGCAATAGTATAGTCACATTGAAACTGATTACCAGACTCCAGGGACATCAGACCACTCCCTATACTAATCCACTGCAAAACTGGAAACCAGAGAACAAACTTACATCCTAAACCTTTCAAACTGTACTTACCTATAATGGAGCACAATGACTTCACTGCTATAGTAGGGAAAGTTTGGAAGCAGAGGGGAAAGGAGGAAACTGGTAGCATGCACACCATATGGAAAAAGCTAAAGGACTTGAAAAGGGAGTTGAAAGAACTGAACAATTACATAGCAGCATACAAAACACAACTCAATACAGCAAGACACAAACTAGAAGTAATTCAGCTTGGATTGAGAAGCAACAATATGGACCAGCAGCTGATAGAACAGGAAAGGTCAACCTTAGCTGAAATACAGAAATGGAGCAACATAGAGGAGCAGATTCTGCATCAAAAATCCAGAGCAAATTGGATTACCTGTGGAGACTCTAACTCCAAATACTTCCATGCCCAACTTAAGCAGAGAACAAACATAAACAAAATTGGTTCCATATACACTGTTGCAGGGGAAAGGCTACTTGATCCTAAAAAAGTAGAAGAAGAATTCCTAGACCAATTCTGCATGATTCTGGGAGAACAAAAATCTATATGTAAATGTCCAAACACTATCATCATTCAACAGGGACCATACTTAAAAAACCAACAGAAACAGTCTCTGATTAAACCAGTAACAAATGAGGAAATCTATCAGGCAATCAATGATATGCCACATGACAAAGCTCCAGGAGTAGATGGCTTCCCAGTAGAATTCTTCACTCGACACTGGAATATGGTTACTGATGATGTTTATGCAGCAGTGAAAGAATTCTTTACAACAGGCAAGATGCACAAAGGTGTAAGCAGCACAGCAGTCTCATTGATTCCTAAAACACAAAATCCTACTACTGTCAAAGATTATAGACCAATCGCCTACTGCACAACACTTTATAAAATAATCACCAAAGTGCTCACAGCAAGAATAAAAATAGTTATCGGTGGTTTGATTGGAAATTCACAATCGGCATTCATTGAGGGCAGGAGCATAACAGATAACATTCTCTTACTTAGGAGTTATTTAAAGGATACAATAGGAAAGAAATATCCCCGCGGAGTGTTTTAAAAGTTGACCTGAGAAAGGCTTATGACACAGTGGAATGGTATTTTATAGAGAGACTGCTACTGGACATGGGTTTTCCCTACAAATTCACAAAATGGATAATGGAATGCATCTCTTCTGTCACATACTCATTAAGCCTCAATGGGGGGCTGACACCCCCGTTTAAAGGAAAAAGAGGTATACGACAAGGAGATCCAATGTCCCCTTATCTATTTGTAATTGTCATGGAATATTTGAACAGGGAACTCAAGTCTATGACGGGGAGAAAGAATTTCAAATTTCATCCTCGATGTAAGAAGCTAGGAGTGTCACATATCTGTTTTGCGGATGATCTACTGCTATTCTGCAAGGTTGATGCCCAATCTGTAAGACTTATACAACAAACACTCCAAAACTTTGCGGAAACATCAGGACTGGAAGCAAATGCAGACAAAAGTGCTTATACATAGCAGGGGTCTCAAATTGGACAAAGGAGGAAATTATGAAAGAACTGAACTTCCCTGAAGGTTCCCTCCCTTTCAAGTATCTCGGCGTTCCAATGGACTCCAAGAAATTATTAGTAATACAATGCTGGCCAATAGTGGAGAAGATAACACAGAAAATCAATTGCTGGACATCAAGACTCCTGTCTTATGCCGGTAGGCTACAGTTGATCAGGACAGTATTATTTGGAATGCAATCATACTGGGCCCAAATTTTCCTGCTTCCTAAAAAGGTAATGAAGATGATTGAAGCAATATGCAGATCCTTTTTGTGGACGGGGGCGGCAAACGTGTCCAAAAAGGCATTAGTCGCATGGGAAACTATATGTCTACCATATAGTGCTGGGGGCCTAAATGTTTTGAACCTACCAATCTTGAATAAGGCAGCTGTGGCAAAGCATTTGTGGGCAGTAACAATGAAAAAGGACAGCATGTGGATCAAATGGATGCACACGTACTACATTAAGAAAAATGTCGTAGAGGATGTACCTACTCTTAAAACAGCAGCCTGGGCTGTGAGAAAGATCTTCGAGACCAGATTAATAATAGCAAATACCCAGGGTATACAGGGGTACCTGAAAAGTCGACTGATCCAACTACAGAGGGGAGAACGGTTCAACATAAACAAACTCTACAGACTCCAGTTCCCCCAAGCCCCTAAAGTACATTGGAAAAGCATAGTATTGCAACCAAAACTACACCCAAGATTCAAATTTATCGTTTGGCTAGCACTGCGACGAAGACTGGCAACAGTGGAGAGGCTAATGCTCATTGGGATACAGATTCCTCAACAATGTGTATTCTGCAAGCAAGTAGATGAATCTTTGGACCATCTTTTTTTTCCTTGCCCGATATCTTGGGGACTGTGGAATAGAATGCTCGTATGGCTAGGTTACAAGAGAACCATTTGTGGTAGGAACATCGAAGTCGACTGGATTAGTAACATTGCAAAAAGGAAAAATGGACATGCTGAAATAACAACCAGTGTGTTTGGAATGTTAGTATACTGTCTGTGGCGGGAAAGAAACAAGATTAGATTCCATGGCGGGATCTCGGTTGTAAAGGATACATGCAAAGGGAACCTCTCCTAAACACTGGAAGGATGTTTTGCGAAGACTGGATCACTACCCATAGGAAAACGAAGAGAAGCATTGTATGCTTTTCATGATTTAAAGTATATAGAGCATAGGGGAGTGTGTTCATTCTAGACTATTTGTAGCAGTAGCTAGTCAGTGGCTACTGGAAAACTCTGTAATATTTGATCTATTGATGAAGTGAAATTACTTTTTAAAAAGAAAAAAAGTAACTTTAATTAATAAATATTTTATATCAATATGAAATTTTCAACGTGAATTTAAATTTTATCGGGTAACATCGAATGAAAAATGATGTAGACAGCAAGTTTTGGAGGACTGTTTTTTGGCATAATTTCATTTGAGGTCACTCTCCTATAGTTAAAAAATCGTATCAAGTATTGTTTAGAAGCATCCGCGTAACTTCCTATTCTTTTGTCCTGCCTGTTCAAATCTAGCTACGAAATTATTGCGCTATTATTACAACCAAACGTATCCATAATTTTAAACGTGTAATTTATAAGAATTTCTCTTACACTATCGATATATAAGTGCATTGCAAGTATTATTGTATTGTGATAATACTTCTTGAACTTAGTATAAACATATAAGTCGAAAATTGTGATCGCGATTGCATCTTCTACTCGAATACAATATCTTTCTATTGTATTATTAGCCATGTAATTCGCACAGGAATTTTTTGGAGCGTACTGTTTAACCAAAAATAGGGATTTCGGTCAAAGTTTAAGTTAGAAGAACTCGGGTTACCGATAACTAAATAGAAATAAGAATAGTTGATAAATAATAACTGAATGCAAAGTAAATCAATGTATTCCAATAGTATTTTGTGCCGTTACAAACGACTAGTCTTCTCCTTTTATAGCTATTTCTAGGTAATGCGTTTCGTTTCTACTATAATTGAGCCATTATTGACAATTAATGACATTTAATAATATTTAATATAACGTTACAATCAGTAATCATATTTGATTCAATATAGATTCCTTAACGTTTTCCATATTTAATGCCCAATAGTACGTATCCAAACCTTTTTTTACTATCAGATTCATTCCCTTCCATCACAAAGAGGTTCGAGCACCTATCTTTCTTGCTTTTTGCTGAACATCTGCTCGTGCATGTTGAAGCTCGTGCCTCTTTGATTATTCTTCGTCACCTATCCTCCTTTGACTTGTCGAGGTGTCATGACGTGTCATCTTATAATAAATTCCATATATAAACTTAATTTTTTCCAATACAGGTAGTCCCTCCACTTTCCATTTATTCATCATCAGAATATTTGGGAAGTTGATCTCATTAAAGCGAGAATATTTACCGCCATTAATTCTTTCCTAGAACTGATGCTTCATCTGTCACTTTCATTTAATGTCCGTGACATATGGCATCTCCTGGTTGGCTCTGCAATCTTTAATTGCCTTTTAAGGCTTTTTTACGGATTCACCAATTACGAAATGACAGTTCTCATTATGATATTTTCATCATTGCGCCTTTTCCTTTGACGATTACTTCTGACTATAAATATAAGTTTTTACCTTTGTCTTTTTCACAAAAGTTTAGAGTATTCAATTCTAATTTTCTTCTTTCTCGTACTACTATATCTTCTTCAGACCCTAACCCTCAGAGAGTCCCAATCGTTGATAACCTTTTACTTGCTCCTATTAGAAGTAGGAGAGGAGGAAGGGTTCGTAGTTTAGGGTCTTCTTCATCACGAGGCCCCTCTATTCCTTCATCAATTTCTACTCCTCTATCTAGAACTAAAGGTTTTCTTTCTCAAAGGTCTTCATCTAGAGGTAAAGAACCCACTGAACCTTTTCGTGAGCCTTTGGTAGATGAACTTGTTCCTGCTGAACTATCTTTTTACAATGATAGAGAATCCATTAGAAACCAAGTTTCTTCGATGTCTTCATTAGAGCGTGTTGACATTTACGCTACTAAGATCACTGAACGTTTCATTTCTGTATTCCGTAAAGACTACCATTGGAGCCATTAATTCCCCATCATAATCCCCAATGCGAACCAAATAATCACCTCTTATTTAACTGGCTTTTCTTTTGTTTATACTTATCCTTTTCGTTGGGTTTCAAACCTGCTATTGACCCTGTTATCCTCTAATTCTGTTGCTTTTTGACGTTTGTTTAGAACAAATTGGCCTTAGTGTTTGTGTGTGTAGGGGGGTTGTTGCTTGTTTAAGGCATTTGGCCAATATGGCTAGTGTGCCTTTTACTTTCTCCCAAATTCTTTCGTCAAGTAATCTTTACTTTAGTAGCAAGGAGTAAAAGAGTTCTGGTCAGTCCAGAAGACGGTTAGGGTCATAGCTGGTACGCCAGGTTTGTTGCTGCCCCCACTCTTGGTTTAGTAGGTGATGAAAATGTTTCTTTTCCTCAGAAGTGGAATTTTGCACATGAATTTTCCTTTTAATAACCTTCTCATACCTTTTTCTCAATTCTGATGGTTGTCATTTTAATTTCCACTTTTTTTTTCTTTTAGCAACCATAGGAATTGTCGATGAGATTCTTAATTTCCGTGGTTACGTAGGAAAGTTGTAATATGCCGCTTCGATGGAGGGTAGATCTTGGAAAAACCTCTCTCATCGATTTGGTTAGAAAGTGAAAACTCATGGTAATAATTTTTTTTTATAAATAACTTACTTAGTACTTCCTCCAAGAATTATTTTGATCTTTCTTTTTGTCATGATTTCTCATTCGAGGCATAAGTGATGAGGCCGTCGTAGCTTCCAAAATTTCTTTGGAAATGGCCCAAGAGATAATTATGGGTTCTTTATCGAAAAGGAAAGCTATTGTTGATCAAGACTCTCAGGAGGAGGAAGAACAAAACGGGGGTTCTTTGATAAAAAGGCCACGGGCTAGAAGACAAATTATTTTAGATGATGAAGCATATCCCCCTCGTTCTATTCCTCTCACCGAGCCTGTTGAAGCATCGTTGGTAATTTTCGATGATGATACTCCCGATGCGGCCCATAATTCTGTTGAACAGCTTTTTACTCGCGGGTTTGGCAGTGAAAGTTTAGGACCAGTTTCTGATGAAGCACCCCTTGCTTCTTTTTCTATATCTACTCATGTGGTACCTTCTTTTCCAGTCACGACTATTGCCGTTGCTTCTCCTCCCCAAGATATTTTGACTCCTTCCACCATTCCTCCTACAACTGTTCAACAAATTGAGGTTAGTTTCTCAAGTGGAAGTGGATCCATGAAACATGTTATCATCGAGGTCCCTGCCGATGGTAATCTTTTGAGAAAATCAAGTGGGGCTGACGTGTGGTTGAAACTCCTCATTGGTTAAATCGAGAGAGCCAAGCTTGAGAGCCACAACTCTTTAACTTGCATGAACAACATAATACAATCATCATTAAAGGTATTCCTTTTAATAATTTGCTACTCCTTTTTATTAAGGTTCTTACCTTTTCCTCTTTTTTTAGATCAACCTTGTTTGAACAGAAATGATGAAGAGGGTTTCTCATATGGAGCAATTAATGCATGAGTATCAAGTTGAAGCAGACAACTGGAGAGAACAATATGAAAGCCTTCAAATTGACATGGAAGTGTTAGAAGAGAACAATTGCACCTTAGAGCAGCAATTGATGGTTTTAACTTTGGAATTGGCGGTTGAAGAGCTTCCTCAAATCAAGCTGTTAAAGACAAGAATTTTCTTAAAACTTCCTTTCCCAAACAACTCTCCAAGGTTAGTGAAGAAATCAGAGAGTTGAAGGATCTCATAAGTGAGAAAGAAGCGTATTTCGGTGAAATTGTGCAAACTCTAACTCAAATTAAAGAAGACCTCCGGGAATCTTCTGATAATGTTCGTTCCTTAGAAAGTTAACATGCTTCTCTTCAAACTTCTTATGATTCTTCCTTGGCTGAGAATGAGAAGCTTAAAAGTGAAATTGCTTAATGGAAGAAAGATTACGAGATTCTTGAGGATAAAATCGCAATTGAAGTGAGTTGGGCGTTTTAAATACTTGTCATGATATCCTTGTTGAAGTTAGCCAAGAGAATTTTAACTTGGGAGCTAAGTTAGCTAAAATAAGAGAGATCATTGAAAAAACTCAACAGAGCCAAGACTCTTCCTCTCCCGTGGCTGAAACTTCTAAAAATATTGAAGATAATATGGATACGGTGAGTGTTTCAATTCCTTCAAGTCAAATTGAGCTTGCTATTGCAGATGACCGTGCTTTGGTTCCTTCTTCAACTCATCAGTGACAAGTTTATGATATGTGACTCCTTTTTTTTCCTTTGGTGGAATGTGGTTATAACCATTGGTCCTATTTGAGAGCTTGTTTGAAAACATCAAGTCCCAGGCCTTATTCGGGGTATTTTGTATAAGTAACTCTTAAGTTTATGACTAAGTTAATACTTAGTCTAAACTTTTTAATATTAAAAAATTTTCGTAGTTATTTTTTAACTTCTGTTTTGCTCATTCTTGCCTTTATATTTTAAGGACTTATTTTATAATTTGCACTTTTATTTTGCAGAATGCTCTTTTTTTTAATTCTATGCATGTTCGAATCAATCATAAATTTTATAAAAGAGGGTCTTTTTATATTCGACACTTAATAAAGAAGATATCTCATCTTCATAATGGTGTTAATGTACGACAAAAGAAATAGGAATACACATGTTTCTTGAAATAACTTTGACAATTTTTATTTGAACCTTGTCAAATTTTAAATAATACCTTACATGTATTTAAATAACTTCTATAACTTTTTCGTAACTGTTTTCCTTATAACATATTTCAAAAAAGAAAATAGACATAAGGTTTTTATTTATTGCCTGTTTCAGTACGTTGCCTTTAACCTAACTATGATAAGGTTCTTCTTTGGCTTTAGCTCGTAACTTTGCTCTAAACTTGATAGTTTCAATGAGTAAACTTGACTCATTCAATGAGTAAACTTTTCCAGGCTTGAACTTTGATTATTTCTCAATCTTCTTTGCCTTCTTTATACATATGTCTATGTATATTATATAGTCCCCCAAAAGTTTGAACTTTGAAGTATGAAATCTTGAGCACTTGATTACTCCTCTTATTTGGTACTTTTCCTATAAAGGAATAAAACATACGAGACTCAGAGGTACGATTATAGATGAAGACTGCTTACACCGTCTCAATTTCTATCAGAATAGCTGTAATCCTAGACCGGAAATTTTAATCTATTCCACGTGCCTTGCAGGTCGTGATTTATTTTTTAGTATGGGTCAACTTTTTTCGTATCATCTAACATCGTTAGTAAAATTTTAACAATTAAAAAATGAAATTTTAAAATAAGGATACCTGACCGTGGGCACTCCTTAGAAATAGTATCTCTTCAGGAGAATGACATTCCAATGTAAAGGTAATATCTTGCCATCCATTATTGCTAGCTCGTATGCTCCTTTTCCCATGATACCATGAATCATGTAAGGTCCTTCCCAGATTAGACTTAATTTTCCCACATGATCCGCCTTCGTGGATTGAGAAGCTTTCATGAGTACGAAGTCCCCAATCTTAATGTATCTTAGAAGTGCTTTCCAATTGTAATTTCGTTCCATAAATTATTTTTGTGCTGCCATTCTTATTAATGCAACTTCCCTTTTTCCTTTATGTAAATCAAGGTTTATGCACATTTCTTCTTCATTGGATTCTTCTGACGCTTGCATTTACCCCGTGCTTGGCTCCCATATCTCAACTGTCACTAAGGCTTCAACTCCGTATACCAATGAGAACAGTGTTTCACTCGTACTTGTTTTTACTGTCACGCGGTAATCCCATAAAACACAAGGTAGCAAATCTGGAGAACTACCTTTGGATTCTTCCAATCGTTTCTTCAAATTGTTAACAATGACCTTATTTGTTGATTTAGCTTGTCCATTACCCACCGGATGGTAAGGTGTGGAGGTAATCCTTTTGACCTGCCAACTTTAAAAAAATTCTGTGATTTGTGCACCTATAAATTGCAAGCCATTATCACACACGATTTCCTTTAGTACACCGAATCGACATATGATATTTCACCAAATGAAATCTTTGAATTCTTTTTTTCGTACCTATTTAAATGCTCCTGCTTCTACCCATTTAGTAAACTAGTTAGTGAGTACAAGCAACTATTTTACCTTACATTTTGCTTGTGATAGTGGACCCATGATGTCCATCCCCCATTTCATAAAAGGCCACGTCGCAATGACTGGATGTAGCAACTCCGTAGGTCTATGAATGTTTAGGTCTATGCATGTTGTTACCATATCATTGGCACTTATCACATTTAGCCACGAAATTTGCTTCTTCTTCTTCCATTTTAGGCCAATAATAGCCTGCTGTAATCATGGTTCTTACCAGTGATAATCCTCTTACGTGATTTCCACAATGCCTCTCGTGTATCTCTCTCATTATTTATTCCACTTGAGAAGGCCCGAGGCATCCTTCTATGGGACCATCAAACATTTTTCGATAAAGATTGGCTTGCTTTAAACAATACCAAGAAACCTTTTTACGAAGTGTGTGAGCCTTTTTCTTGTCTTCAGGGACAGTTCCATACTGCAAATAAACAGTAATCTCATTCCTCCAATCCTAGGTTATGTTATTGAATTACCTCATTTTTGTCTGGATCGAGTACTAAATGAAACAAATAAATTACGCAAGAATTTTCATTGCTCGTCACGTCTGCCGCAGATGCGAGATTAGCTAGGGAGTCTGCCTCAGCATTTTTATCTCTTGGTATCTGCGCAACTTTCCAGGTTTGGAATTGCCTAATCAAATCTCATACCTTCTCTAAGTACTATTGCATTCGTGTTTCTCTGGATGTATAAGTTCCCATCAGTTGGTTAACTATGAGTTGCGAATCGAGTTTGATTACAATCTGATTAATATCAAGTTCTCGTGCCAATTCTAAACCTGCAATCACAACTTCATACTCTGCCTCATTGTTAGTTATAGGATGATATTTTATGGCTTGTCGAATGGTTTCACCCGTAGGTGGTACCAAAACAATACCTAAACCTGCCCCCTTTACATTATTCATCCGTAAGTAAGGTCCAAATTCCTGGATTAGACCCGTTGAACATATGTAATTATTTTTCTGCTTCAAATTGCATCCCTTGGCTAAAATCAACCAAAACATCTGCTAACACATGAGATATTATTGCGATACTGGGCTGATATGTGATGTCGTATTCACTCAATTCCATGGACCATTTGGCTAACCTACCTGATAAATCATGTTTGTGTAATATATTGCGGAATGGATAGGCAGTTACTACGGAAATAGGGTGGTACTGAAAATAAGCCTTTGCTTTCTAGATGCCATGATTAATGCAAGTGTAAGTTTTTCTAGCTGAGGATACCGTATCTCCACATCTAATAATGATTTTCTAACATAATTAATGAGAGATTGTTTACCTTGGTCTTTACGAACTAAAACCAAACTTACCGCTGCTTCTGACATAGCTAGATAGATAAGCAACCTTTCCCCATCCTTTGGTTTTGCGAGCTATTGTGGATTTGACAGGTATGCCTTCAGGTTTTTGAGTGCTTGTTGACACTGTTCGGACCATCCGATATGGTCTTGCTTTTTAAGAGCCGAAAAGAATTTAAAACATTTTTCTGATGAATTGGAAATAAATCTTCCCAAGGCTGCAATTCTTCTTGTTAGTCTCTACACCTCTTTCTTATTTGTGAGCATGTTAGTAATTTCTTCAATGTGTTTAATTTGTGTGGGATTTACTTCAATACCACGATTAGAAATAAGAAAATCCAAAAACTTACCAGATGAAACGCCGAATGCACATTTCTCGGGATTTAGCTTCATATTGAATTTTCATAAGATCTGAAATGTATCAGTCAAATGTGATGTATGATCTCCTGATTGTTGATATTGGACAAGCATATCATCTATGTAGACTTCCATAGTTTTTCCTAAATGTTCTTGGAACATTTTGGTCAACAATCTTTGATATGAGACACCAACGTTTTTGAGACCAAAGGGCATTACTTTATAACAGTAAGTCCCCCTTCTGTTATAAATGAAGTTTTTTCTTCATCTAAGGGATCCATTTTGATATGATTGTATCTTAAATACTCATCTAAAAAGCTTAGCAATTCATGTCCTGCAGTAGCATCAATCAGTTGATCTATATATTATAATGGAAAAGAATCTTTAGGACATGCTTTGTTAAGGTCACTGTAATCTACACAAAATCGCCATTTTCCTTTCTTTTTCGGTACTACTACAATATTGGCTAACCAATTAGGATACTTTACCTCGCGGATAGATCCAATTTTTAATAGTTTTTGAACCTCATCTTGAATCAACTGATTTTTGAAAGTCCCCCGCTTTCTCTTCTTTTGCTTGATAGGAGGATACGATGAATCTTCATTTAACTTGTGAGTTATTACTTCCAGGGGTATTCTTGTCATATCAGAATGGGACCAGGAAAAACAATACACGTTAGTTTTAAAAATTCAATCAACTTACCTTTCGTGTCGTGGCTTAAGTTGGCCCCAAATGTAGACTTACCTTTCAGGCCATTGTGCAAATAACTCTACAACCTCCATCTTTTCAATTGTTGTTTAGATATTTTCATCTTCTTATAATTCTTGAATGGAATCGAGCCTTGAGTCTACATCTGTTTGCCCTTGTTCAGTTGAGGCTTGTATTGTGGTATCCTCACCTTGATTCTGTAATTGCTACTTTTCTTCATTTTTTGCACTTGAATCTGCTACAGAATTGATGTTCTTGGAATTTTGTTGATCCTCACGGATTTGACACACTCCCTATAGTGATGGGAATTTAATAACTTGATGTAGGTGGATGGGACAACATCCATCTCACGGATCCAGGGTCTCCCGAGAATCATATTGTAAGCCATTTCCATCTCCACAACTTAAAAATTCGTATCTTTGACAACTCCTTCTGTGAAGGTTGCAAGTGTTACCTCCCCTTTTGTCACAACGATTGAATTGTCGAATCCAGATAAAGTATGTGCCTTAGGTACTAGCTTGTCGTCAGCTTGCATCTCGTTTAATACTCTTAGCAAAGTAATGTTCACGCAACTACGTGGATCAATCAAAACTCGTTACACATTAGTATCATGTACAAGTAGAGAGCTTACCAGTGCATTGTTGCGAGGTGTTAACACGCTGTCCGCATCTGCATCATCAAATGTAATACTTTCTTCTTCCAAAACATGTCTAACGCGCTTCCCGTGGGTAATTGTAACTTTAGAAACTTTATTGGCCGGCGTATACATCACGCCGTTGATTTTCCCACCCTCACTTATAACATTAACGGTCCTTTTCAGAGAAAGAGGTTAAGGGAGCTCTTGCCTGTTCTTCATGTATGCTTGCTTACCTTTTTCACTAAATAATTCAGTAAGAGGCCCTTGCTTCAGTAGATGGTCGACTCCCCTTGTAGCAATCTACAATCTACTGCTTATGACAATGATCGTTGTGAAATTCGCACTAGTGGTCAGGAATACGTCTATTTCGGTTTGATCTCATTTCTTTCGGCCACCACACCTTATCATCCATGCTTCTTAATACGGCTACTAACTATGAAGTGCTGATATTGAAGTTATAGCCGCCAAATCTTTCCTTCAAGTTTCTATCATCATCTCGCGTATCTCGCATGTTTTGATCGTTTCCAAACCTCGATAATGAACTCGACTCTCTATTCCTCGATCTATGATCATACCTTGAATTGTATTGCTTTGATCGTGAGTCTTTTCCCGCCGGGCCATATAATGTTCGTATCTATTTTTATCGGACCTTTTTTTAGTTTCTAGACGTCTCGAACTAACCGTTTCCTTTTTTTGAGATCGAAAGATAGTATCTTCTTCTATCCTTAGCTTCGTGTGGCATATTTTGTTAATGTCATTTCAGGTCATTGCTAGAAATTCACGTAGACTTTCCTTGAGTCGTCTTGTGGCTTCTGAGCTTTTCTCATTTAAATTACTAGCAAAAGCCATAGTTGCCCAGTTATCAGGTATGCGTGGTAACATCATTCTCTCACGCTGGAACCTATCCACGAAATCTCTGAGCAACTCTGAATCTCCTTGCTTAATTTTGAAAATATCTTCCATTCTTTTTTCAACTTTTTGATCTCCCGAATGCACTTTCATAAAAGAGTCTGCAACCTCAGCAAAAGAATTTATTGAATTTTTGGGAAAAAGAGAATGCCATGTCAATGCTCCAGTAGTGAGTGTTTCACCAAATTTCTTGACCAATACTGATTCGATTTCTTGTTTGGTCAAAATTGTTTTCTTCCACACCAGTTGGATGCAGTCACGTGGTCTCGTAGATTAGTTGTGCCATCATACTTTGGAATATCAGGCATCTTGAACTTCTTTAGGATTGGCACCTGAGTAGAACTAGGCTTCCATGGTTGTTGTGAGTATTTATCCATGTCTATTCCTTTGATAACATATGGTACTCTAGGTATTTGCTCTATGCGATATCTTTGTTCCTTGAGCTGCTTCTGCATGTTAGAAGCAAAATTTGTAAACCAGAAGTAATTATGCTACATGGTTTGCCATCACGAGACTCGCTAGGAGTTCCACCAGTGCCTGAGTTAACGAGCCCAAAATGTGGGTTTTCCAAAGTATTCTGATTCAGAGTTGGTGTTGGTGGCGTAATTGGCAACTTGCTGGTAAAAGCTCGGAGAGCATTAATGACTTGTTGAGCAATCAGATTCTTCAGAGCATCATCGAGTGCTTGCTCAGTCTCAACTCCAGTATTTTTATTTGCCTCAAATCAATTTTAGTTCCCAATCTCGTTATTTGTTTCAGAGCCATCTAGAGTTCCTTCTTGTGACTGAGATTGTGAATCACGCAGTGAGGGAAGTGGGGTCCTGTCACCCGCATCATGCTCCTGATGTTGAAGATCTTGTTGGTTGTTGAATTGTTATTCGACGTGGTAAGTTTTTTTATGAGAGAATTGACTTGCGAAAGCAAAACAATTATCAGATTTCCGGTAACAGAAATAATTTATTTAACTAAAAATAGGGATTTTGGTCAAAGGTTAAGTTAGAAGAACTCGAATTACTGATAATCAAATAGAAATAAGAATAGTTAAGAAATAATAACTGAATGCAAAGTAAATCAATTTATTCCAATAGTGTTTTGTGTCCTTACAAATAATCAGTCTTCTCCTTTTATAGTTATTTCTGGGTAATACGTGTTGTTTCAACCATAATTGAGCCATTATTGACAATTAATGACATTTAATATAATGTTGCAATCAGTAATTATATTTGATTCAATATAGATTCCTTAATGTTTCCATATTTAATACCCAATAGTATGTATCTAAACCTAATTTACTATCAGATTCATTCCCTTCCATCATAAAAAGGTTCGAGCACCTATCTTTTTTGCTTTTTCCTGAACATCTACCCGTGCCTCATTGATCATTCTTCGTCACTTATCCTCCTTTGGCTGGTCCACATGTCATGAGGTATCATCTTATTATAAATTCCATATATAAACTTTATTTTTCCCAATACACATACCAAATTCCTCTACACACAAAAAATAAATTTTTACCAAATTAGAGAGGTCAAACTAGCTACTATGATATTGGTGAGTGAGTGTATTAAAATATTAGTATAATTTGCATAAAACAAATCCATATTTTCCAGATTGACTGAACCATTCAACTTCATAATACTTTCACTCTATTTATTGTAGATGTGCTACAATTATCCAGTTCCAAAGAATCAAATTTAATTTAGTAAATGGTCATTTACCATATTCAAAATTCTACAACTTTAACTATCATTGTAGAGTTTTTGTTCCCAACGTATATAGTTGTTCTGATTTCTTGAAAATGGAAAGAAGACATATTGTTACACTTAAGTTTCAATGATGACAATAGTGAAAATCTAATCGTTTCTATTTAATCCAATTAATTACAGGAAATTAGGAGGACATTACTACTTCAAAGGAAGTCCTTTCTGGTAAGGACATCAGAAAGGAAATAAGATCAAATGCAGCAAGAATAATGCTAATCAAAGGACGTCAAGGCTATCAAAAAGGAAAGAAAATCAAACACACGTGCTAGAGGAAGTCAGAATAGTGCTAAATCAAATAATGTCGAGGCTATCAAAAAGGAAACAAATCAAGTGCAACCGCTAAAATAAGTCGGGCCCTACTTCAAGGATTGATTTGGAATCTAGAGATACTAAAGATTGCTCGATCAAGTCAAGCCACTAATCATTCCCTTTATTATGGATATGAAAAGGAATGACACAAACGAATCAAGCTCATCCCTTGTGCAGGATTCAGAGGCACCCCTTGGGTCAAATCTCTTGGAATATTTTATGCCTCAATTACTGGCAAAACTGCAACAACTACTCAAAATGCTCCTATAATAAGATTGGCAAACTCAAGAATTTAACAACGCAACTACATTATATGTTTCTAAGCCTTTCTAATTTTTAGTACAAATAATCTATTCTTGAGTCTACAAGTATCACAAAAGATAAGAAGAGTTAGACCATAAAATGAAAGTTGGGTCAGCATTGGAAAGAATTACTGTAGATGTATATCGTTGGTGGTGAACGAACTAAAACCATCACTACTATTAATATTTATAAAAAATCTAAGAGAACCCTTATGGCCCAAGGAAACTAGATGTAGGTACCATATATGTACTAAACCAGTATAAAAGTTATTATGTCTTCTTTATCTTTCTTCTCGTTTAGTTTATCTCCGCACAAAGTCTAGTCGATTAAACTCATACTTAGTCAACTAAGATTTTTAAATCGGTTATAATTCACCGCTCTCTTGTACTTTTAATTGGTATCATAGCAAGGCTTACAAAATTTGCTTAACAACAAGTGAGGAAATGATCATGGGATCAAATACAATTGTTGGAGTGCTATTCCAAGAAAGAACTTCCCAGGTACGAACCCCGTATTTCAACGGTCAACACTTTTCTCACTGGAAAGTATAAATGGCAATCTACACTATGTCATATGACATTAAAGTTTGGCGCATGATCAAAAAGTAAAATCTTCCCATTTTGCCAAAGAAAGATAAAAATGGTCAACTCATAATATCAACTGATCATCTTGATTTAGATGATTACGCTGAAGACTCAGTCGTCATAACATTGAATCCTAAGGCAAAAAATCTATTGTACAATGCCATCAGTGAGAAGAATATGAAAAGATATCAAGTTTTGAAACTGCAAAGAAAATGTGGAATAAATTAGAGGTCATATATGAAGGAACCAAAAAAGTGAAAGAAACAAGGATCAATTTCCTTATTCGAGACTATGAATTATTTCAATGAAAAACAGAGAATCAGTAGAGGAAATATTTTTCAGGTTCACCAAAATTCTTCCAGACTTAAAATCATTTAGTAGACCAATCAAAAGCAGAGAACAAATCAGAAAATATTTAAGTGGTCTTTCCACGAATTGGTAACCCAGAGTCATTGCTTTGGAATGTCATAATCTTGACAAAATTTCCTATGATGAACTTAGAGTTGATCTAATTGCATTTTAGAAAACACACTTAGATAGGCAGATTCAACAAGAAAAGAAGAAGACAACTGAATTCAAAGCAACCGTGGCTGAGCCAGAAAATGAAGAAGAAGAGAAAGGAGGAGAACAAGATGAAAACATAGCTATGCTCTCCCAAATTGTAACAAGTATGATGAGGAAAAACAGAAATAGCATGAGAGGTAAATCAAACTTCAGAAAAGGAAAGATGAACAATGATAATGATAAAAATGATGGAACATGCTATGAATGTTGAAAACATGGACACATTCAAGCTGAATGTCCTGAAATTTAAAAAGAAACTCAGTAGGAACTTTCAAAAGAAGAAATACTTTGGATATTGGAGTGATGAAGAATTTGATCACGAATAAATAACCAACATATGCTTTATGGACATTAATGAAGATAGCATTGAAGACTCAGGTGAACTTGGTCTCATGGAAGACGAAGGTACAAGTGAGTTACATCGTCTTACATGTCCTAACTGTCATGAACATCAAGAATTTATTGATATTTCTCTTAAATATATAGAGGAAGTTATGAATGAACTTCGAAAAATCCAAAGAGAAAAGAAAGATTAGGCATTGAAGTTAGAAGTATGTAAAACCGAGAGAGATATGCTTCAAGATGAAGTTAATGAACTTCAACTTCAATTGAATGGATTACGAAAATCCACCAGCCATAGTTTAGTTAGATCAAATAAGTTTGCTCCTCAAAAATCTCCAACTAGAACTAGAAATCCTTCTTCATGTACTCACTGTGGTAAAAATGGGCACTTCTCCAACCATTGAGGGTTTAGAATCAGAGGAGAAAAAGCCTCTAAAAATTCTAATAATCCCTCACGTTTCTAGTGTGGAAAAATCGATCATACCTCTAACAATTGCAGGTTTAAGGATAATTGCAAATGGGTCTAGCAACCCAAGCCGTCTAGTCAAGCTAATACCCCTAACACTATCCATTCAGGAGGTACCTACAAAAGTTTTTTTTTGTAAGAACAACGAAAAAAGAATAAAAAAAGGGAAATGGTATATTGATAGAGCGAGTTCCAGACATATGACTGGTGACAAACAACAGTCCAACACTGTCACTAAACTAGATGGAGAAACTGTCACGTTCGGAGACAAATCAAAATAAAATGCAATTGGAATTGGAAGAGTCCCTCTCAGCTCAATATGTGATTTAAATGAAGTATACCTGGTTGATGAACTTGGTTACAACCTTCTTAGTATCGGTCAATTGTGTGACAATGACTATGAGGTTTATTTTAAAAAACATATTGGTTTGTTGAAGACGAATCAGGTAAAGTTATTCTTTCTGAAAATAGAGATAGGAATGTTTATACTACCGGTAACATAGATATTCTTGATAATCAAATTTGTCTAGCTTCTATGATTGATGATCCCTGGGTATGACATAGAAAGCTTAGCCATCCTAGCGTGCATACTATTCAAAAAACTTCGAAACGTGATCTTGTTAATGGTCTTCAAAAACTAAATTATTAAAAAAATCATATTTGTGATGCATGTCAATTAGGAAAAAAAAACTCTTTCATCTTCTAAAATAAAAAGTATTGTTCTACTACTAAACCTCTTCAACTCTTGCATATGGCTTCGTCAAGTCTAACTTGAACTACTAGTGCTGGTGGTATAAAATATGCTTTTGTTATCGTAGATAACTTTTCTCATTTCACTTGGGTTATATTTCTGAGTCATATAGATGAAGCTCTAAGAAATTTGAAGTTTTCTGTAGGAAGGTACAACATGAAAAGGGATATTACATTTCTAGTATCATAAAGGAGCATGGAGGAGAGTCCGAAAGCATAGCCTTTGAAAACTTTTGTAATGATCAAGGAATCTCTCACAACTTCTCTTCGACAAGATCACATCAACAAAATGGAGTGGTGAAACGTAGAAATAGAACTTTGTAGGACATGGCTAGAACCATGATTGTGGAAAACTCTCTACCTCACGACTTCTGGGTAGAAGCTGTGAGCACAACGTGTCATACTATCAACATATGTCTGATTCGACCCATTCTTAAAAAGACTTCCTATGATCTATGGAATGGTAAGAAACCCAACATCAGTCACTTTCACCCAATTGGATGAATGCTTCATTCATAATAATGAAAAATACAATTTGGGTACGTTTGACCCAAAAAGCGATGAAGGTATTTTTCTTGGATAGTTCTCAATAAAAAGAACTCTATGCATTGAAGAATCCATTCATGTTGTTTTTGTGGAAACTAACCCTCGCTAAAGGAATGAAAACCTTCCTGAAGATGAGGAAATCTTTATTGTCCCAAAGTCTGTTGTTACAGGAAAGACAGTAACGATCAGTCGACCAATCAACAAAATCAGTCAATTGAGGAGCATATTCAAATCCGGGAACCATCTTCTGCCGATCAGTCATCCACTATGGAAAATGAGCCAATCACAAGTGTTCCAAATGAATGGAAAAGTGAACCTGGATATCCCCACAAGTTAATCATTGGAATCCATAAAAGGTATCACTACCAGAAGATCTCAAAAGCTCAACTCTGACATGGCTGTAATATCATTACTTGAGCCAAAAAAGGTTGATGAAGCCCTTAAAGACGACTACTGGGTCAAAGCTATGAAAGATGAATGTCACGACCCAAACCCGATCGTGATGGCGCCCAGCCTAAAGCTACGCAAGCCTGTCTATCACTCGTTCTCCATTCGTTAATAAATCTTAAACCGACAATTTAAGGGAACAATGTAATAATTTTTGAATAAAATTCCAATAATATTAATAGGATAATATGAAGATAATACGAAATCCGAATAATCACTCCCAAAAGATCTGGGTCACGAGTCTAGAGCCTCTAAACAAAATTGGATAATAATAATATCTGAATAAAAAATATAAAAGTCTGGAACTGTATATAATAATGATAAACTGAAACATAAAGAGTAGTCAGGTCCTGCGAACGTCAAGCAGCTACCTCAACGACTCTGAAAAATATCTAGAGACAACGAGTGCTCAACTAAGCCTCCGGTGTACCTGAATATGCACACAAGGTGCAGGGAGTAGGGGTGAGTACTACCGACTCAGTGAGTAATAAGCATATAAAATGTCTGAAGATAAGAAATCCATGAAATTCCACAAAGCAAATCTAAAACTAACAGTCCGACGCCTTAACTATGAACTAACAGCAAAGCAAAATCAAGTATTTCAGTCAAGTATCATGTAAAGATGCAATGCAATACACATGAATCCGCTACGGCATACAGCCCGATCTATTTAACATCGACGGTGCTCACTGGGGTGTGTACAGACTCCGGAGGGGCTCCCACAGACCAAGCACAATATCATCATATCACTGATGCGGCGTGCAGCCTGACCCATACTCAGTCTATAGAATGCATATGAGTCACATAGTAGATTCAATCTAATTTCCCAGTTTCCAATTATTAAGATGGATATAATTTAGTTATTTAATTTCAAGAAGAAAAGTGAATTAGAATTTAATAACAGTGATTAAACACAGGACTAAGATCAATGATTATGCAAATCATGCTATCACAATGATATTTATCCTAGGCGGATGCTACAGATCGGCATAAGGCCCAAAACGTGGCAATAAGCCCAGATATATTCACTATAGGGTGCGTATCAGCCGCCAATAATTATATTTATCTCTCGGGATAGACCAAGTCACAATCCCCAATCATATACGATCCTGCACCTGCCATGGGGTGCGAGTCACGCCCTAACATAGCGTCACGATGTGATAAATCGAAGTTTCAAACCCTCAGGCCATCATCTATACAAACTAGTCACCTCTAACCGGTCGTAGACTGGTTCACAATGCCTTTTCCCTTTGAATCTCCCTCTTCGCGTGTCGAATCTAGTCAAAACCACAATGAATATGTTATTATTGATTAAAGAAACATAAACCAATTGAAATTACTCGAAAAATACTAAAAATTGCAAAGTTGGTAAAACCCGAGCCCCGGACCCACTTCTCAAAAAATTTTAAAAATTAAATCATCGAATTCCTCGTCTCGCTACGAGTCCGTACGTATAAAGTTTACCAAAAACAGAGTTCAAATGGCCTTTCAAATCCCCAAAATTCGTTTCCAAAAACTAAGCCCTACTTCTTCACAATCTGAACATATTTTCATGGATTTGAGGGTTGATTCTTCATAAAAATGGTAATTTTAAGTCAAGAGACTTACCTCCAATCAATACCCGTTGAAAATATGCTTCAAATCGCTCAAAAAGCTCTCTTGGTTGCTTAACAATGGTTGAAAATAGGTTTGGTTCGCGGATGAAATGTTATTAAAAACCATTCTCTGCCCAGCAATCCTTCTATGCGATCGCGATGAACAAATTTCTCAGATCTTCCAAACGTTCTACGCGAACTCGACAGGGGCCATGCGGTCGCGGTGAACAACTTCGCAAACCTACTCGAACGCGTCCCATTTCATACGATGGCGTAGGGTAAAACATGCTGCCCCAAAATCCTCTTATGCAAACGCGGGGAGGACCACGCGATCACGAAGCTTTACCTCCCAGTGCTATGAGATCGCGGCCCTGATGATGCGATCGCATAGGCCATTTTCCTTCTGCAACATTTTCTGAAAATCTGCAACTTTTTCTTCATTTAAAACTTCCGTTTAGACATTTGAAACTACTCCGAGGCCCTCAGGACCTCAACCAAGTGCACATATATGATCTATTACTTCATCCAAACTTGATCGTAGCATAAAAACACCATCATATACATCAAAATCATCAAATTACCAGAGATTCAAGCCTAAGTTAAACTAAAACTTCTGCAACTTGCATTTGATCAAAAACCCGGCCAAATGATGTCCGAATGATCTGAAAATCTGCGTGCATATCCAAATCACCTAACAGAGCTACTGCAACTGTCGGAATTCCATTCCGACCCCCCGATCAAAATCTCACTTATCAACCTGAATCCGCCAAAATTTGAACTTAGCCAATTCAAGCCTAATTCTACACCGGACCTCCAAATTTAGTTCCGACTGCGCTCCTAAGTCATAAATCACCACCCGAAAATAGTAGAATTATTGGAAATCCATTCTGAGCCCTCTAACTCATAAGTAAACATTTGGTTGACTTTTCCAAACTAACCTTCTCATAAAGAGACTAATTGTCTCATTTCTACCCAAAGTCCATCGGAATCACTTCAAACTCTCCAAAAACATATAATTAAACATATAGAAGCATGAAACGGGAGTAACGGGGCAGTAGCTCACGTGACGACGGTTCGGGTCGTTACATCCTCCCCAACTTAAACAAACACTCATCCTCGAGCGGGTCAAGAAACATACCTGGAGTGTCAAACAAGTGAGGATATCTGCTCCGCATCTTCTGCTCGGTCTCCCAAGTGGCCTCCTCCACGGGCCGACCTCTCCACTGCACCTTCACCAAAGCTATGTCCTTTGATCTCAACTTTCGAACCTGACGACCCAAAAAGGCCACCAGCTCCACATCATAGGTCAAGTCTTCATCCAACTGAATCGTGCTGAAGTCTAAATGAGATGGGTCCCTAACATACTTCCGGAGCATAGAAACATGGAACACTGGATGAACTCCCGACAAGCTAGGTGGCAAAGTGAGCATATAGGCCACCTCCCTAATCCTCCTAAGTATCTCAAAGGTCTGATGAACCTTGGATTAGCTTCCCTTTCTTTCCAAACCTCATAACGCATTTCATAGGGGAAACCTTCAACAAGACCTTCTCGCCCACTACATAAGATACATCTCGAACCTTCCGATCTGCATAACTCTTCTGACACGACTGAGCTGTACAAAGTATCTCCTGGATCACTTTCACCTTCTCTAGGGCATCCTGAACTATCTCTGTCCCAAATAATCTAGCCTCGCCGGGCTCAAACCAACCAACCAGAGGCCTACATCTTCTCCCATATAAGGCCTCATACGGCGCCATCTGGATGCTGGACTGATAGCTGTTATTGTATGCAAACTCCGCAAGTGGCAAGAACTCAGCCAAAGAACCTCCAAAATCAATAACACATGCATACAACATGTCCTCCAATATCTGGATAGTGTGCTCGGACTGTCCGTCCGTCTGAGGGTGAAATGTTATGCTCAACTATACCCGTGTGCCCAACTCCCGATGAAAAGTCCTCCAGAACTGGGAAGTACACACTGTACCCCTATCTGAGACAATGTAAATCGGGACCCCATGCAACCGTACAATCTTCCGGATGAAAATCTATTCTAACGTCTCCGCAGAATAAGTAGTGCATATTGGAATGAAGTGTGCGGACTTGGTCAGCCTATCCACAATCACCCAAATGAATCAAACTTCTTCGAGGTACGAGGAAGACCACTTATAAAATCCATAGTAATATTCTTTCATTTCCACTCCGGAATATCCATCCACCGGAGTACGCCACCGGGTCTCTGGTGCTCACATTTTACTTGCTGAAAGTTGAGACACCGAGCCACATAATTCACAATATCCTTTTTCATCCTCCTCCACTAGTAATGATGTCTCAAAATCCTGGTACATCGTTGCGGCACACGGATGAATCGAATACCGCGAGCTGTGGGCCTCCTCTAATATCAACTCCCGGAGACCATCCACATTGGGCACGAAAATTTGGCCTTGCATCCCCAACGCACCATCATCATCAATGGTCGCATCTGTGGAATCATCATGCTGGACCCTGTCTTTCAGGACAAGAAAATACGGGTCATCTTCGGGGCACCCTGATGAATTGAATACCGCAAGCTGTGGGCCTCCTCTAATATCAACTCCCGGAGACCATCCACATTGGGCACGCTAATCCGGTCCTGCATCCGCAACACACCATCATCACCAATGGTCACATCTATGGCGTCATCATGTCGGACCCTGTCCTTCAGGACAAGCAAATGCGAGTCATCATATTGCCGCTCTCTGATGCGGTCATATAAAGACGATCAGGAAACCACACTAGCCAACACCCGACTGGGCTCGGAAATATCTAACCTTACCATCTGATTGGCCAAGGACTAAACATCAACTGCAAAGGGCCTCTCCCTAACTAGAATGTAGGAAAAGCTACCTATACTAATAGTATTCTGGCTCAAGGCATCAGCCACTACATTGGCCTTCCCGGGATGATACAAAATGGTAATATCATACTCCTTGAGTAACTCAAGCCATATCCACTGCCTCAAATTAAGATCATTCTGCTTAAACAAATGCTGAAGACTGTGATGGTCCGTATATACCTCACAAGATACGCCATAAAGGAAATGCCTTCAAATCTTGAAGGCATGAACAATAGCAGCCAACTCTAAGTCATGAACATGGTAGTTCTTCTCATAAGGCTTTAGCTGACGAGAAGTGTAAGCAATAACTCTACCCTCCTACATTAATACACAGCCGATGCCAACTCTCGAAGCATCATAATACACCGTGTAAGAACTTGAAGCTGATGGTAATACTAGTACCGGAGCTGTGGTCAAAGCCAACTTGAGCTTCTGGAAGCTCTCCTCGCATTCATCCGACCACACAAATACAGCATTCTTCTGTGTCAACTTCGTCAAAGGCGAAGCAATAGATGACAAGCCCTAAACGAACCTGCGGTAATAACCCGTCAAACCGAGGTAACTCCGGATCTCAGTAGCTAAGGACAGTCTGGGGCAACTCTGCACCGCCTCACTCTTCTTTGGATAAACCTGAATACCATCACTAGACACCACGTGTCCCAGAAAAGCCACAGTATTAAGCTAGAATTCACAATTGGAGAACTTCGCATTAAGCTTCTCCTCTCTCAATCTCTGTAATACCACCCCGAAGTGTTGCGCGTGCTCTTCCTGGCTACGTGAGTACACCAGGATATCATATATAAACACAATCACAGATGAATCTAGATATAGCCGAAATACACTATTCATAAAGTGCATGAATGTGGTTGGGGCATTAGTCAGCTCGAAAGACATCATTAGAAACTCGTAGTGCCCATATCTCGTCCTGAAAGCCGTCTTCATAATGTCTGAGTCCCTAATTTTGATCTGATGGTAGCCTGATCAGAGGTCAATCCTAGAGAATACACTTGCTCCCTGGAGCTGATTAAACAAATCCTCAATACGGGGTAGTGGGTACTTGTTCTTCACTGTCACCCTATTCAGCTGCCTGTAGTCAATGCACATTCTCATTGTGCCATCCTTCTTCTTCACAAATAATACCGATGCACCCCAAGGTGACACACTCGGGCGAATGAACCCCTTATCTAGGAGTTCCTGAAGTTGTTCTTTCAACTCCTTTAGATCCGCTGGTGCCATACGATAGGGAGGAATAGAGATGGGCTGAGATCCTGACACCAAATCAATACCGAAATCAATGTCCCTGTCCGACGGCATGCTCGGCAAGTTCGCTGGAAACACGTCAAGGAAATCCCTTAAAACGAGAACTGAATCAAGACTAGGAGCCTCAGCTTTCACATCTCTCACGAAAGCCAAATACGACAAACACCCTTTCCGACCATCCGTTGTACTTTTAGGGAAGAAATCACCCTTCTGGGTACATAGTCAGTCACGCCTCACCACTCGATCATTGGAATACCCGGAATAGCTAATGTAACTGTCTTAGCATGACAGTCTAGAATAGCATGGTACTGAGATTGCCAATCCATACCCAAAATCACATCGAAATCTACCATGCCCGACAATAACAGCTCAACTCGGGTCTCCTGACCCCCAATAGTCACCAGAAAGGATCGATATACATGATCCACAATAATAGTATCACCCACCAGGGTAGATACGTGCACGGGCAAGGCAAGACAACCACGGGTCGTACCCAAATGATGATCAAAATAGGATGATACATAGGAATAGCTGGAGCCAGGATCAAATAAAATAGAAGCATTCCTGTGGCAGACTGAGATAATACATATGATGACTGCATCTGATGCAATAGCGTCCCTCTTATCTGGAAGGGCATATACCTCACCCCTAGGGCGACCTCTGGCCACCTCGCCTCCACCCCTAGCTGACTGAGTGGGTGCCAAAGAAACCGGAGCAGAAGACGAGGGTTGATCCCTCTACTAAGACTGTCTACTACGAAGCCGAGGACACTGTCTCTCGTGTAACCCAACTCACCGCACTCATAGCAACGACCTGAAGCTGGAGAAGGGGACTGATGGAAACCCCTCGCTCCAGATGAACCCCGAGCTGAAGAAGCAGGAACAGAGCTCTAAGCTGGAAGAGCACTCAGTGCAGGCTGACTCTGCTGATGTCTCTGATGACCCCGGCCTGTAGAGGCTCCACTGGACTCTGTACGTCCTAAATAAGGAGGCCTGAAGGAACGACCTCCACCTTGCTGGAACTGGCCCCTAGATGGAGCACCGCTGAAAGTACCTGATCCTCGAGTCCTCTTGGCCTCCCTCTCCTTACGCTCCCGACGATGATCTGTCTCAATCAGTTGAACTGCGTTGACAACCTCCTCAAATGTAGCTGCTGTAGCCTTCTCTCTAGTCATCAATATACGAATCAGATAGTTGAGGCCATCTATAAACCTCCTGATCCTCTCCCTATCTGTCGGGATCATCCACATAGCATGCCTAGCCAGCTGTGTAAAGCGTAACTCATATTGAGTCACTATCATATCTCCCTGAGTCAACCACTCGAACTGACGACACAGCTCCTCCGTGTGAGACTGGGGCACAAACTTCTCCAAAAATACCGTGGAGGACTGCTGCCAAGTGAGGGGCGCTGGCCCAATAGGCCTACGCCTCTCGAACTCTTCCCACCAAGTAAACGCAGCCCCTGTGAACGGGAAGGTGGTAAAAGCAACTTCACTAGACTCCAGAATACCCGAAGTACGAAGCATACGCTGGAATTTATCCAGAAAACCCTGGCCATCCTTGCCCTCAGCACCACCGAATGTCAGAGGCTGGAGCCTACCAAACCTCTCCAAAAGATGCTGCTCGTCATCCGGCATAGTTGGAACCACATGAGCTGGACCCGGTGCGACCGGTACAACTGGCTGAACCAGCTGACTTGGCTGAACTGGAGCTACCTCAAGTGTTTGTAAGCCTGAACAACCTGCTCGAGTGTGTGAGCATCGGGGTTTTGATGACCACCCCCGGACTGAGAAGTAGCTGCTGCTGTAGTGGCTGAAACCGCCTGAGCCAGGGCAGTGCAGATGGACAAACTCTGAGCCAAAGCCTCCTTGAGACTAGTAATCACAATAGGCACTGCCGGTGCCTGAATAGGTGCTACTGGAGCATCTACAGCTGGAGGCTAATCGTGGACCTAGGCAGCTGGTGGGTCTGCAGGTGCTGACCTTGCTGGTCCGCCTCGTCCAGCACCACGACCGCATCCACGGCGTCTAGCAGGTGCTATTGGGGTCGTCCTCCACATCTGTTAGCATGGGTTCTCGCCATCTGCGAGAGAATAGAATACAGAAATTTAGTTTTCATAGCAACAAGCCGCACCATATTGAATTTCAAGAAATTGAAGTGTTTCCTAAAGGTTATGTAGCCCCTCAAGGATAGTTACAGACGTTTATGTACCGATCCGCGAGACTCTACTAAACCGACTCATGACTCGCGAGGCCTAGTAACCTAGGCTCTGATACCAACTATTCACGACCCAAACGCGGTCGTGATTTCACCCAGCCTAAAGCTAGGCAAGCCTGTCCATGACTCGCTCTCCTTTCGTCAATAAATCTCAAACTGAAAAATTTAAGGGAAAAATGTAGTAATTTTTGAATAATACTCCAATAATATTAATAGGATCATACGAAGATAATACAAAATCTGAATAATCACTCCCAAATGATCTGGATCACGAGTCTAGAGCCTCTAAAAAAATTGGATGCTAACAATATCTGAATAAAAAATATAAAAGTCTGGAACTGTATATAATAATGATAAACCGAAATATGAAGAGTTGTCAGGTCCTGCGAACGCCAAGCAGCTACCTCAAGGACTCTGAAAAATATCTGGAGACTACAAGTGCTCAGCTAAGCCTCTGGTGTACCTTAATATGCACACAAGGTGCAGGGAGTAGGGGTGAGTACTACCGACTCAGTGAGTAATAAGCATATAAAATGTCTGAAGATAAGAAATCCATGAAATGCCACAAAGCACATCTAAAACTAACATTCCGACGCCTTAACTATGAACTAACAGCAAAGCAATATCAAGTATTTCAGTCAAGTATTATGCAAAGATGCAATGCAATGCACACGAATCCGATGCGGCGTACAACCCGATTCGTTTAACGTCAACGACGCTCACTGGGGTATGTACAGATTCCGGAGGGTCCTACATCCCAAGCGCAATATCATCATATCACTGTTGCGGCGTGCAGCCCGACCCACACTCAGTCCACAGAATGCATTTGAGTCACATAGTAGATTCAATCTAATTTCCCAGTTTCCAATTATTAAGATGAATATAATTTAGTTATTTAATTTTAGGAAGAAAAGTACCTTAGAATTTAATAACGGTGATTAAACACAGGACTGAGATCAATGATTATGCAAATCATGCTATCACAATGATATTCATCCAAGGCGGATGCGATAGATCGGCACAAGGCCCCAAACGTGGCAATAAGCCCAGATATATTCACTAAAGGGTGTGTATCAGCCACCAATAATTATATTTAGCTCTCGGGATGGACCAAGTCACAATCTCCAATCATATACGATCCCGCACCTGCCATGGGATGCGACTCACGCCCTAACATAGTGTCACGATGTGATAAACCGAGGTTTCAAACCCTCAAGCCATCATCTATACAAACTACTGACCTCTACGCGCGTCGAATCTCCCTCTACGTGCGTCGAATCTATTCAAAGCCACAACGAATATGTTATTATAGATTAAAGAAACATAACCCAATTGAAATTACTCAAAAAACACTAATAAATGCGAAGTTGGTAAAAACCGAGCCCAGGGCCCACTTCTCAAAAAATTCTGAAAATCACATCATCCGATTCCTTGTCTTGTCACGAGTCCGTACATATAAAGTTTATCAAAAACGGAGTTCAAATGGCCTTTAAAATCCCCAAAATTTGTTTCCAAAAACTAAGCCCCAGTTCTTCACAATTTCAACATATTTTCATGGATTTGAGGGTTGATTCTTCATAAAGATGGTGTTTTTAAGTCAAGAGACTTACTTCCAATCAATACCTGTTGATAATACGCTTCAAATCGCTCAAAAAGCTCTCTTTGTTGCTTAACAATGGTGGAAAATAGGTTTGGTCCGCGGATGAAATGTTATTAAAAACCCTTCTCTGCCCAGCACGACCCTTCTATGCGATCGCGGCCTTAGCCCTGCGATTGCGATGAACAAATTTCTCAGACCTTCCAAACGTTCTACGAAACGCGATAGGGGCCATGCGATCGCGGTGAACAACTTTCCAAACCTACTCGAACGCGTCCCATTTCATGCGATCGCGTAGGGTAAAACATGCTGCCCCAAAATCCTCTTATGCGAATGCGGGGAGGACCATGCGATCACGAAGCTTGACCTCCCAGTGCTATGCGATCGCGGTCTTGATGATGCGATCGCATAGGCCAATTTTCCTTCTGCAACATCTGCTGAAAATTTGAAACTTTTTCTACGTTTAAAACTTCTGTTTAGCCATCCGAAACCACTCCGAGTCCCTCAGGACCTCAATTAAAGCCACATATATGATCTATTACTTCATCCAAACTTTCTTGTAGCATAAAATCACCATCATAAACATCAAAATCATCAAATTACCACGGATTCAAGCATAAGTTAAACTAAAACTTCCGAAATTTGCATTTGATCAAAAACCCGACCAAACGATATCCGAATGATATGAAAATTTGCACGCATATCCAAAATCACCAAACGGAGCTAGTACAACGTTCGGAATTCCATTCTGACCTCCGGATCAAAATCTCACCTAACAACTGGAATTCGCCAAAATTAAAATTTAGCCAATTCAAGCCTAATTCTACACCGGACCTCAAAATTCAGTTCTGATTGCGCTCCCAAGCCATAAATCACCACCCAAAACTAGTAGAATCATCGGAAATCCATTCTGAGCCTTCTAACTCATAAGTCAACATTCGGTTGACTTTTCCAAACTAACCATCTCATAAAGAGACTAATTGTCTCATTTCTACCCAAATTCCATCCGAATTACTTCAAACTCTCCAAACACATATAATGAAACGTATAGAAGCACTAAATGGGAAAAACAGGGCAGTAACTCACGTGACGACGGTTCGGATCGTTACAACATGATCAATTTAATAGAAATAAAGTGTGCGATTTGGTTGCATACCCATCAAATGCTTCCATTGTCTGAACTAAATGGGTTTTCAGAAATAAGCTAAATGAATCTGGTCAAGTAGTTCATAACAAAGCAAGGCTAGTGGCTCAAGGTTACTCTTAGCAAGAGAGAATCGACTGCGATGAAATATTTACACCTGTAGCAAGATTAGAATCCATTCGAATACTACTTTCTTTTGCTTCTCATAAAGATTTCAGGCTATTTCAAATGGATGTAAAAAGTTTCTTCCTCAATGGATATATCTCTGAAGAAGTATACATGAAACAACCTTTGTCTAAAGCTCTATACTGTCTCAAGCAATCCCCTCGAGCCTGGTATGAAAGGCTACGTTTTTTTCTCCTAAATCAAGGTTTCAAATGAGGTAATATTGACACAACCTTGTTTATTAAGCACTCAAATTCAAGTAATCTTATTACTCAAATTTATGTTGACGATATTATTTTTGGGAGTCCTAACTTTGCATATGTGAAGAATTTGCTCATATTATGAAAAGAGAATGTGGAATAAGTATGATGGAAGAGGTAACATTCTTTCTTGGACTGCAAATCAAACAATCTCCCAAAGGGTTTTTCATTAGCCAAGCCAAGTACACCAAGGAACTCATAAAGAGGTTTAGTATGTAGAATGAAAAGTCTATTGGAACTCGAATGAGTCTACCAACAACGCTTGAAGAAGACAAAAATGGAAAATTGTGGATGATACAATGTATAGAGGACGAATTGGATCTTTACTATATCTCACTACTAGTCGACCGAATATAATGTTTGTCGCGCCCCATTTTCCTCACGGAATCGAGTTTATGACATTTGGAAGGAAAACTCATTCCTTTTGGGAATTGGGTTTGAATTTGAAGAGTCTCCACCTAATGATTAGGGTGCATTAGGATACCAAAAGAGTTTTATTTGAATAAGCAGAGATAGGGTAAGGGCCTGAGATTATTCCAAGGGGAAGGTGTTAGGCACTTCTCAAAATCTACTAGTGTGGTTCCCGGCAAGACAATCATTCTGAATTGAGGTGCAATAAACATATAGGCAAATAAGGCTCAAATAAGAGGGGATTTCAACACATAATGGTCTGAAAGTAAAGAAAGTTTGAAATAACAATTAGAAAAGCCAATTTTAAATAAGGAGTTAAAATGTCGAAAGAAAAGAAAAGAAGAATAAAGGAAGGGGGTCCTAGGTTTATCAAAAATCTGGATCACCCCATACAATGTCCGGTAATCAATCCTCAATGAGGGGATACACGTGACATTATCGTATGGTCATCATATCCATATCTACCCTTCCCACCCCGTTAAGGTATTTATAGCGTGGATTGGTCTCGATTACTTATTGCATGCTATTTCCCGTTCCATTCCTATCAGCTCCAGAGGAACTTAGGGCTACTAATGCTAAAAAGGGAGGTATGTTGGTCTTATTTGGAGTTTCAAAGGTAAAAATTCTAAAGCGACATAAAAAGACATATGCATGTTTGGGAAAACACATAAACAAACAAAGGCTCATGTAAAACTCATCACAGCAAACACATAAGATAACATGTCTTGCACGTACTATTTAGGTCTGATTAAAAGAATTAAAGACGAGAGAGAGGAGATTGTTGAGGAAGTTTTAGTTCATTACATAACTCAGATAAGAAGTCTGAATAAGGCCTGCCTACTAGTTGTAATAATTACCAGAAACAGATTCAGTTATAGTTATTACTCTAAGGCTTGCCTAAGTGTTTGGATGGGGTCCTATAAACATGGTATCTACTGTATTTAGAAGGTGATAAGATAGTAAAAACTCGAAATGAATTATTTGGGATCCTATAGGCATTCTTGCTAAACTTTGTTAAGTGAGGGACCTAGATTATCAAAAGAAATGCAGAATTAAATAAATTGATTACAGGTTCTACAGATGATGATCTCTACTATTACGGATTTTATATCTAACATCGACTGTGAATGAAAACGAATCAGAATTGCCATAAAATCCCTATAGGCATGATTTCTATGCATTACTGATTTTAGACACGGTATCTAAATGCTGAAACCTTATAGGCATGATATCTAAATGCACAAGCTTGTTTTAAACTTAATAGACATGGTTTCTAGAAGCAATTGAATATGCCGAATTGAACAGACCTATAGACATGATTTTCTAGATGAAGTTTGAATATGCATAATTAGAGCAGTTCTATAGGCATAGTTCCTATATGTAGTTGAATATGTAGAATTTAGAACAAACCTATAGCCATGGTTCCTGTATGTAGTTGAATATGAAGAATTAGAACACCCTATAGGCATGATTTCTACCCTTGACATGCATAAATACCCAACCCTTTTCACTAGCCAGACCTAGATATTTATTACAACTTATTACAAACCAGAATAATAAATTACATCAAAAATATAAAGAAAAGTACAACCAGAGGAGGCCCGATTCTTGACTTCCTCTCTGAGTTATGAGATAGGCAAACTCAAAGACCACTGATCCAAAGCCTTCCTCCCATTTGAGTGTGTCGGAGTTCCCTAAGAGCCTCAATGGGGCTCCGGGCAGTGGTCACACCCAAATTGTATCACCAGAATAGGGATAAGTACAGTGTGGAAGAGTTATCCCTCAGATGTCCAAATCCAAATGGAGCTCAATGGGTCCCAAGGCAAGGCCCACAAGAGGGGAAGGGGCAGAATTAAGTCTAAGAGATAGTGGAATTGCAGAAATAGAGTTTTGAGAACTAAGGAAGTAATGAAGAGAGAGAAAGGTACTGGGAAATAGTTATAGAATTAATAACTTCGCACAAAAGGGTTCAGGGATTGGGAATTGCAAAGAGCCTATGTACTTCGGCATTAGTTAATTCTGGGTATGCAAAACAATAGGGAGTGTTGTTATGCTTACAAAATCAACCATAACACACAACATATAATAGAAACATAGAGGTTGTGACCCCAAGGGGATCGAGTATTAGTCATAGACAACAATACTTAATATTTTCATGCCTCAAAAAAACCATCAGTATCAAACACATTGGGGTAGGAGTTTAAGATACATCATACATAGGTTCAGAACAGGAAGAAAGAAATTACAGCATACTAGAATAGGGTACTGAATTGGATACAAGCAATAGGCAGACAAGAATGCAAAAGTATCAAGTAAACATATTGTTTTCGATGCCGAAATCTTAATCAAAACATACCAGTTCAGAGAAACAAAATATAGTAAAGGCAGGTAGCAGGACTTTGAAAACAGGCCACAAAACAAGCACTAAGTGAGTTCAGAAATAAGAGTGTTCGTGCGTGTTTGTGTTAATGAAAGAGCAGGGTATTTATTGTTTGAAAATAGGTAGAAAATAAGGTAATAATCATAGTTCAACAATAATTATGGAACTATGTACTAAATAAAATCAAATCAATATTAAGGTCTCCCTTTAATTAAGGAGTTAAATCCAAACGGTAATTAGCATAAATCATTTAATTAAAGAAATCAAGTAGAGCATCATGTGCAGGATAGCCAATTAGGGGTAAGTGCATAGAGGTTCAATTAAGGGAAGAATATTTGAAATACTCAGCTAACCAAATAGGGTAAGAAAACAAAGTAAAGTTGCAGAATGTGGGAACAATCGAAAATCAGTACATAACAAATCAAGGAGTCAAGGATTTCAAAATCACTGACTTAAGGAGAGTAACATGGGTTCCCATGAATAAACCAAGTAAACCAAGTTAAAGACAAGAGAATCGAAAGGCTAAAGGGGAGTTTTCAAATAAATTAAAAAAAGAGGGAGATCAGTAAAACAAGGAAATAATCAATTACATGAGTGCAATCAGAATTATACAAGGAGGTTTGAAATCAGTCCAAAATTGAAGGTCATTTTAGAGGAGAATTTAGCCATAAAAGAGGGCGTAAAAGTTAGGCATGCGAGGTTAAACTATGGCAAAGAGAAGCAGCATGCAATAATAACTACTAAGTCCGTAGGCAGTAAGACATGGTAATCGCATAGGTCAACTTAGTAATAGGGAAAAGAGGGTATTATAAGAACGCAAAAGGGTCAAGTAAAAAGACTTTTCTGAAAAATATAGTTTAGTTTCAATGATAGCATGAAGTAAAAATCACATAAAGAAATAGAGGCTGAAATAAAAACATTTCGAATCTAGTCGAGCAACAGATAAAGTAGCTCTAGAAGCTCGGATAGGTCCAAAGAAGTAAGGATTTTGAAATCAGTCGAATTCAGAGCATGATGACCAAGCAAATCACATAGCAAATAGCCTTAGAACTCGACTGACACCAAAATTTTAGGGTTTTCCATATCAATCGAGTTCTAGAGATGAAAAACGAGTAAATCAGACAAATACTAAAAAATAGATTCAGAAATCCCAAAAAGGTTAAGGCCCTTAACATGCAAACTCAAGGAGGAAAAATAGTAGAACACGTTAAAAAATAAGAAAAGATTTGAAATGACATAACAAAAACCCAAATTAAAAATAATGGCGTTAATTTCATAAATATAAATACAATTAAATCTTAAAAGAGGCAAATATTGTAATTATATGCAATTTAGCTTTAAAAATACTAAATAAAATTGCAAAAATATGCAAAAAATATGTTAGCTATATTTTAGTATAATAGGACGATCAAATAAATGAATTACCAAAATGATAATTTTGAGAATAATTATTGGGTTTTTCTTGATAAAATACGGCAATAAATTGATTTAAGAATCATTAAAAATTAAGGAAAAATAAAATACTGGGACATAATTATATATGCATATACATGTTATTTTGAAAGTATTCTGCATATTAAAAATATATAGGGAAAAACTGGGTATCAACAGTTGTCCCTCTTTATTCGGGAAGGATGAAAGAGTTGTCGGGTAAAGATATAATAACCAATTTTGACCGAGCAAAATGGTTCGAGGAGAATTAGGTCGTGCACTAGCTTCTGAGCTACCGAAAGAATGGACGCAATATTTAGGACGGGGTGAATGGTTAGAGTCTGATAGGGTTGCGTGAACAGGAGCGGGATCACTCCTGCCGTAATGGCCGTTGCTCGCCGATTTTCTTGCAAATAAGCAATACAAGCATATATTCTGCATATATTTAAACATGATGCAATTTCCCATCAGACCATGAGAATTGTCTTCGGACGGTTAGAATGACGTCCTTAGACCATGATGTCCTGGGCCATGAAGCATATAGTAAAGGATTCGCAGGCCATGAAATCATGCTCTCGAGCTATGAGGATGATGCATCCGAACCATTATGCCTTTGAATAATGATGCGCAAAGGATTTAAGTGGACCTCAGGCCATGACATGGCGTTCTCGGGCTGTGAAAATGGTGCCTCCAAACAATGACGCCTTTGGATTATTTGGTGATCTTTCAACCCATGAGATGCAGTATTTGGCGATCTTTCTGCCTATAAAATGCAGTATTTGGCGATCTTTCAAAACATTAAGTGTAATAGGTGGCTATCTTTCAGCCATGCATATGTAAATAAGGTGGCGATCTTTCAGCCATGCAAATTTAAATAAGGTAGCGATCTTTCAGCCATGCACATGTAGATAAGGCGGCGATCTTTCAGCCATGAAAATGTAGATAAGGCGGCTATCTTTCAGCCATGCAAATGTAGATAAGGTGGCAATCTTTCAACCATGCAAATGTAGAAAAGGTGGCGATCTTTTAGTCATGCAAATATAAATAAGGTGGAGACCTTTGAGCAATGCTAATGTAACTAAGGTGGCGATCTTTCAGCCATGCAAATATCGGTAAAGTGGCAATCTTTCAGCCATATAAATGAGGATGGTGTCATTGCTTAGTCTCGGAAGAATGGAAGCCTTATGCAATGCAAAAAATGTAGATGGAGACAACGTTTAGTCTCAGAAGGCAGAATGGTAGCCTTATGCAATGTAAAAATGAAGATGGAGACGGCGTTTAGTCTCGGAAGGGAGAATGACAGCCTTATGTAATGCAGGAATGCAGATGGAGACAACGTTTGGTCTCGAAAGGCAGAATGGTAGCCTTATGCAATGCAGGAATGCAGATAGTGACAACTTTTAGTTTCGAAAGGCAGAATGGTAGCCTTATGCAATGCATTAATGCAGATGGAGGCAACGTTTAGTCTTGGAAGGCAGAATGTTAGCAGTGACATGGTTCAGGACATTGCAACCTCTCTTTCTACGGATATTAAAGGTCCTTCTCAAAATTCTGCCCCAATTTAATGGGTTGATGTTTCTGACTGCTGCTTGAGATGATTGGCTGACACCAACTTCAGAATTTTGAGGGTCCTCCTCAAAATTCTACCCCAGTTTCCAATTGCGTGGGGAAATGAAAATTTTATTGAATTGTGACTGAACCTATAGGGCTGCCTACGTATCCCCTCTTAAACGTGAATTAGGTCAGGCATTGTTCAATTCACATCATAAAGGAAAGCATAAAGATTACACATAGTGACACTTGACTGCATCTAAATTAATTGGTTTTGGCCAGACTTCTCCGTCCATTTCATCAAGTATGAGGGCACCTCCCGTCAAAACCCGATGAACCATGTATGGAACCTGCAGATTGGGAGAGAACTTCCATTTGGCTTCATCTTGATACGGGTTAAATTTTCTTTAATATCAGCTACCCCGGTGTGAATTTTCTCAGGTTGACTCTTTTATTGAAGGCTCAAGGCATTCTGTTCTGATAAAGTTGACCATGGCAAATTGCATTCATCCTCTTTCCATCTATAAGATCTAGCTGCTCATATTGACTTTTCACCCATTTTGCATCGTCGAACTCAGCTTCTTGTATGATCCTTAAGGAAGGAATTTCTACTTCGGCGGGAATACCGGCTTATGTACCATAAACCAGCATATAGGGGGTTGAACTAGTTGATGTGCGGATGGTGGTGTGATATCCCAGTAAAGCAAATGATATCTTTTCGTGCCACTGTTTGTGGTTCTTTATCATTTCCTCAATATCTTCTTGATATTCTTATTGGCGGATTCTACTGCTCCGTTCATCTGAGGTCTGTAGGCTGTAGAATTCTTATATCTGCTCTTGAAGGTTTCACACATAGATCTCATCAAGCCACTATTAAGTTTGGAGCCATTATCAGTGATGATTGATTCTTGAATCCCGAATCGATAAACGATGCGGTCGCGGACAAAGTTTTCCATGACATTCTTCATCACTGATTTGTGAGATGTTGTTTCGACCCATTTGGTGAAATAGTCGATTGCTACTAGGATGAACCTGTGTTCATTGGAAGCAGCAAGCTCGTTTCGTCAGATAACATCCATTCCCCAAGCGGCGAACAGCCATGAAGAGCTCGTTGCATTAAGCTCATTTGGAGGTACCTTTATCATGTCTGCATATTTTTGGAAGTGGTTGCATTTTTGGACATACTGGATGCAGTCCGTCTCTAGAGTCATCAAAGTAACCAGCTCGGAGTATCTTCTTTGCTACGACAAAGACATTCATATGTGGACCGCAGGTTCCAGCGTGAATTTCCTCTAGTAGTCTGGATGCTTCATTTGTGTCGACACACCTTACAATCCCAAATCAGGAGTTCTTCTATACAAGATTCCTCTACTATGAAAAATATTGTTGGACAAACTCCGAAGTGTGCATTTCTGAGTAATATTTGCAAGTTCTCGATATTTGCCATTTGCTAAATATTCCCCGATATCATGAAGCCAAGGCTTTCCGTCTGCTTCTTCTTCAACATGGGCACAATAAGCTGGCTTATCATGGATTTTTACTAGAATGGGATCAATGAAGTTTTTGTACGGATGTTCTATCATAGATGACAGGGTGTCCAATGCATCGGCGAACTCATTCTGGACTCTAGGAACATGCTGGAATTCCGTCTTTGTAAACCTTTTTCTCAATTCCTGTATATAATATAGATAAGGGAGTATCTTGGAGTTCCTGGCTGCCCATTCTTTTTGGATCTGATGTATAAGAAGGTCTGAATCTCCGATCACTAGCAACTCTTGAATGTTCATGTCGTTAGTCATCTTGAGCTCTAGGATGCAGGCTTCGTACTCAGCCATATTGTTTGTGCACGGGAACTTGAGTTTGGCGGACACCGGATAATGCTAACTGTTCTTTGATTCGAGGACTGCTCCTATGCCAACCCCTTTGAAATTAATTGCTCCATCAAAAGACATTCTCCAACCATCATAGGATTCTGCAATGTCTTCTTCTATGAATAATACCTCTTCGTCAGGAAAATACGATTTTAGGGGTTTGTATTCTCCATCCACGGGGTTTTTAGCAAGGTGATCTGCTAGGGCATGTGCCTTGAGTGCCTTCTGAGTTACGTAGACAATGTCAAATTCACTGAACATGATTTGCCACTTGGATAGCTTTCTAGTGGGAATGGGCTTCTGAAAGATTTAATTCAAAGGATCCATCCTTGATATGAGATATGTAGTATAGGCACAAAAATAGTGTCTCAGCTTCTGAGATACCCCAGTCAAAGCACAGCAGGTGCATTCTAACAGAGAATACCGAGCCTCATATGGGGTGAACTTCTTACTGGGGTAATAAATTTCCTGCTCTTTCCTCCCCGTTTCATCATGCTGCCCCAAAGCGCAATCGAAAGCTACATCCAAAACTGCAAGGTGGAGTAATAAAGGTCTACCTGGCTTGGACGGGACCAAAACTGGTGGTGTTGACCGGTATTCCTTGATTCTGTCGAGAGCTTTTTGGCAGTCATAGGTCCACTTGGTAGCAGCATCTTTCTTTAACATCTTAAATATTGGCTCACAGATAATTGTAGATTGTGCGATAAACCGAATAATGTAGTTGAGTCTCGCCAAGAAACTCATTACGTCTTTCCTGTTCTTTGGCGGTGGCAACTCTTGAATGACTCTGACCTTTGGTGGATCCAGCTCTATTCCTCGGCGACTCACAATAAACCCAAGTAGTTTTCCAGAATGAACCCCGAATGCACACTTTGCGGGATTCAGTTTCAAGTTGTACCTTTGCAATCTATTGAAGAACTTCCACAAATCTTCCATGTGATTGGTGGCTTTCTTGGACTTGATGATGACATCATCTACATATACCTCAATCTCCTTGTGTATCATATCGTGGAAAATGATAATCATGGCCCTCATGTAGGTGGACCCTTCATTCTTTAACCCAAACATCATCATCTAATAACAGTACATTCCCCATGTCATAATAAAAGTTGTTTTCTCAGCATCTTCTTCATCCATCCAGATCTGATGATAACCAGCAAAAAACTCTACAAATGATTGCAACTCATGCTTGGAGCAATTGTCGATCAGGATGTGTATGTTTGACAAAGGAAGTCATCTTTCAGAGTGGCCCGGCTGAGACCTCGGTAGTCGACACAGACTCTAACCTTCCCGTCTTTCTTTGGTACTGGCACGATGTTGGCTAACCATGTCAGGTATTATACTACTCTGAGAACCTTAGCTTTGACCTGCTTAGTGACTTCTTCCTTGATTTAGACCCATGTCAAGCTTGAATTTTCTGAGCTTTTGCTCTACCGGTGGACATGTTGGATCAATTGGTAGTTTGTGAGCTACAATAGATGTACTCAGACCAGTCATGTCATCATACGACCAGGCAAATACGTCTTCGTATTCTCTTAAAAAGTTTGTGTATTCATTCTTTTTTGATGGAGATAAGTTGACACTGATTCGTGTTTCTTTGATGTTTTCTGCATCTCCCAGGTTAACAATCTCGGTCTCATCCAGGTTGGACTAAGGTCTATTATCAAAATTCTTAACTTCTTTGACAATCTCTTCTGGTATGTCATCTTCCTCTGAATCTTTGTCCGTTTGTTGCGTTGTCTTGTTGCATGTCACAACCAAAGGTTCATCAAGGCAAGTAATTGTGATGAGGTATAAGTAAAGTAATGAGAGAAGACAATAGTAATAAGTGTTGATTTAAAGAGAAGTCAAACTGCTTTGACAAATTGCATAATTATTTTGAACATTGAAGATCTTATTGTGGGAATTGAAAATATGTGAAAACCAAAATCTTTTAGTAAATAAAATAGTGCTTGTTTTAGCCTTGCTACCCCGAGGCTCGTCGGCCTTGGTTTTCATGATGGTCCAGTTATTGAGGCGTGCTCCTCTACTTAAAGCCTGCATGGAAGGGCCTTCCTCCCCCTTCTCCTCGAGAACAACACAACAATCCATATCATTGTCCTCTAAGAACAAGTTTTTCACAGTTTCCAGTGGTTTCTCTTCTTCTGACCCATAAATAACATCGGCCATTTGGAAGGTCTACTCCAAAAGTGGTATCGGCTGCTGTAGTGGATAGTAAGGACCGCGCCATGGTGGAGGCTAGCTGTTGAACTCTTCCAAGGTATACTTATATCCCAGACCAAAAGTGGTGCCATGTTTCTTGAGCTATATGGGCTTAGCGATCCTTGGAGGTTTTTGCCGAGCCCTTTGCCAGGTTCATACCCACTCCAATTCAGTACGCTCTCGATCTATTTATCTCACTATTTGTCTTTGTCAATATTATTTACCCATTTTATAAGATGGTAAGTCTCACCTCACATCTTCTTTCTCCCCTCGTTTTATGGAATAGTCAGGCAATTGTATATAATATTGCTACCATTGTCGTGAATGATCACTTCCTGGTGATTCCATTCAAACTTTACCGCCTTATGCAGTGTTGACACTACGGCTCCGGCAGCATGAATCCATGGTCGTCCCAATAGTAAGTTGTAAGATGCTGGCACATCTATCACTTGGAAATCAATATCGAACCAAGTTGGCCCTATTTGCAAACAGAGACTAATCTCCCCAATGGTGGACCTTTGGGAACCATTGAAAGCTTTCACGTTGATGGTTCCATCCTTTATCTCGTGCAGTCCCTTGCCCAATTGTTGAGTGCTACCAGTGGAAAAATGTTGAGACTAGAACCCCCGCCGATCAAGATCCTGGCAATAAAGCAGTCCTCACATTGCACAGTGATGTGCAGTTCTTTGTTGTGTCCCAACCCTTCAGGCAGTAGCTCATCCTCATGGAAAGTGATTTAGCGACATTCTAATACATGTCCTACCATGTTGGCCATTTCACCACCATTGATGTTCCTTAGCACATATGCTTCACTTAGCACCTTCAACAAAGCATCTCTATCAGCTTCAGAATTTTATAGCAACGCAAGGATGGAGATTTGTGCCGGTGTTTTAATCAACTGGTCAACGATCGAGTATTCTTTGGCATGTATCTTTCTCCAAAGAACATCTGGACCTGTCTCAATGATGGGTGACCGATTGGAGGCCTTCTTACTTGACTCATATAGGTGTTATGGGGTATAGGCCCTACCCATTCTTGTCATACCCTATGCGGCACCAGTCTCCTCGAACCTAACCTTGCCCTTCCTTCTTGCCTCAGTTGTATAGTCCCACGGTATAGCCTTTGTATGGAATGGTGTCATGGTCTACATCCCCATTGGGATTGGACTAGATATCTTCACTCTGAACGAAGCATGTACCTTGGGTGGTAAAATCACAACTTCAAAGGGTGTGGTGCATTTGCTGGAGACATGAATTCAACCTCAATTGGCACTGGTGTCTTTGCAGATGACACTGTTTCAAACTCAAGTGGCACAGACATATTTACCTCAGTGTCCCCAGAGGGTTGAATCTGGACTATGATTGGATTAAGTGTAACTATTGGCTTCTATGGGTTATCACATTCTATGATTAACCCAACGATCCTCTATTTCAAGCATGCGAACGCCTCCACCCTTATGGTCTGGCATAGGGTTATTGCAGAAATTCAGAGCGGGTTCCTTCACCATAATAATCTTGTTGTCAATCAAAGCCTGGAACTTGTCCTTCAGAGAATGGCATTCGTTGATGGTGTGTCCCTTATGCCGGAGTGGTATGCACGGGACTTTTTGGGTTAACCCACTGAGAAGGTTTCTTAGTGGTCGCATCAGGATAGTGGTGATATAACCTGCAGCTTTGAGTCTCTCGTACAATTGTTCAATAGGTTCAGCAATGGATGTATACTGTTTAGGAGGTCAACGGTCAAAATTTGGTCGAGGTTTAGGAAAGTTTTGGTGTGTGGGAGGTGATTGATAGTGGTGCGGTTGAGCAAACATGTGTAGGCTGGGAGTATCTGGGTGAGCTATATTGATATGTGGAAGGTGGAGGTGTGTGATGACCTGACCCTTGTCTCATATGTTACCGTTTTTTTCCTCGTTTATTGCTTCTTCATATTTCATTATCGGTATGTGGTATGTGAGAGTTTAGTTGGAATGGTTTTGATAAGAAATGAGGCACATAGTCTCTTTAAGGAAGACTTAAGTTGGAAAAGTCAACCGGATGTTGACTTGTGATTTGGAGGGCTCGGAATTGATTTCCGATCATTTGGTTAAATTTGGGGGATGATTTGTAGCTTAGAAGCGTGATTGGAATTTAACTTGGAGGTCTGATGTAGAATTAAGCTTAAATTGGCGAAGTTAGTACTTTGGCGAATTCCTATTGATGGGTGAGAATTTGATTCGAGGGTCTGAATGGAATTCCGAGAGTTGAAGTAACTCCGTTAGGCAATTTTGGATATGTGTAAAAAGTTGCAGGTCATTCGAAGGTGTTTAAGTCAGGTTTTTGATCGAATGTGCAATTCAGAAGTTTTTAAAGAAACTTAGGCTTTGATTTGATGATATTTGAGGATTTTGATGTTAACAATAGTGTTTTGAAGGTTCAAGCAAGTTTGAATAAAGTATTAGATCATGCATGTGCTTTTGGTTGACATCCCGGGGCCTCGGGGTAACATCGGATGTTAAAACGAGAAGTTTTTTAGGTTGGCTTCAGGTTTATTTGATGTCATCTAGTATTCCCACTTCTGCGGAAATGGACTGCAGAAGCGGTTCCATAGAAGCGGGTATGAGGGCGCAGAAGCGATTTTGGTGCTTGGTGGCGAGTTCCGCAAAAGCGTACCCTTTCCGCATCACTGGGTCCGCAGGAGCGTATGTGTAACCGCAGAAGCAGTCTTGGGAATCCGCAGAAGCGGATAGTGAATCGCTAGAGTGGAAGCTGTGTAATTAATGAAAAATCGCATAAGCGTTTATTTGGCCGTGGAAATGGTCCCGCACAAGCGGTAGCGGTACCGCAAAAGCGAAAAGGAATGTGCTCAGAAGGGTTAAAGGGTTTATTTCATCCGCGAGTTCCATCATTTTTCCTCCATTATTGAGCAAGCTTAAGAGCTATTGACGGAATTTTTAGAGAGTTTTGACTAGGAATTCATTGGAGGTAAGTTCCTTGGCCTAATTATTCAAGATTATGTTATTGGTTGAAATTCATATAAAAAGGGTAAAGCTAGGGCTTGAATTTTGATATTTCAAATTTGGATTTGATAGGTCATTTGAGCTCGGATTTGGGTGTGATACCCAACTTTTCCCTATATATTTTTTATTCTCAAAATACTTTCAAAATGGCATATATATGCATATATAAGCATCCCCAAAGGTTTTGGTAATTTTCTTAATTTTTAAGAAAAATTAGAATTAATTTATTGTCTATTTTAACAATATAAAAACCCAATAATTATTCCCAAATTGTCCTCTTTGTGATCCTTTTATATTTCACCTTTATGTTTGCCCCAAATATAATTAAGGAGATTTTTGCAAATTTTCATAAATATATTTGATATTTTTAAGCTAAATTGTTCAAAATTATAATTATAGCCTATTTTATAATTAATTGCATTTTATAATTATAAAATTGTTCCAGATATTTTTAGATTAGTGTTTATGTATTACTAAATATTTCAGAGCTATTAACATGTTTTGAAGTTATTTTTAACTATTTTAATTAATTAAAAAGGGAGAAAGTGGCTATTTAAAACCTGGTCCTATTTCATTGCAATTTTAGCCCTAAATGCACCCCAAATTAAACCCCAATTCCGATCAATTAAAAAAACCCAATTACTCGACCCCTTAACCCAATTTCAAACCCACCTGGCCATCTTTTTAATCTAGGACGTTGACCACTTTGATCAACGGCCACGTTTCTCTCTTTCCTTTTTAATTCACCGACCCACCCTAACCCTAGTCATTTATCCAAAACAGCTGCCCCTAGAATCCTTCGTCTCTCATACTCTCTCTAACCCTCTCCGAAACCCTAGCCCTAGTCCGTCGGTTTCCACCTTGTTTCACCGAAATCCATGGTGTCCCAAGCCCTGGTGGCCTATACTCACCGTCATGTGCACTCATACCCCTGTTACTTGAAGATTCAAGTTCGATCTTGAAGTCATTCGCTCAGATCTCCGCCGATTTGAGTGTGACGGCCATCTCCGGCTCGACTCCGGCATATCCTAGCCCTATGAGTCTATCTCCGACTCATTCGACTCGGAGCAAACCCTTTTCCAGGCCTTTCTCACTTCTAGGGTTCAACTGAAACCCTAGCCTTTCGAGGTTCTCCTAATTTCCCTAGACCTGCTCCATATATGTGTTTAGTTTAAAGTTTTCAAACGATTCCCCTAAGTTTCTTTTTAAAATTTTTATTTCAAAAATGTTCATCTTCTCCGACTTAGGGTTTCTTTGATTTTACTTGTTCTACTGTGATTTCTATGTGTTACCCTTACTATATTTTTCCCTACTGTAACTCTTATGTATTTCTACTGTGATTCCTATGTGTTCTCTTCTACCATGCTATCTTCTACCATCACTCTGTGAGTTCTTTTTCAGTGTTTCGTTCCCTTATCATGTTTTCCTAAAATGTATAAGGTTCAAAATTCCTTTGGGTTCTCTAACTTTACTTTTGCCTGATTTGCCTGCTTTCGTCTTTACACCTATTTAATGGCGGAAACCCGAGAATTTGGGGGTTTTCAGACCACTTGTATGTGACTTGTTTATTTCTCATCCCTGAACTAGTTTGATTTCAAAACCCTAATTTCCGAACTCATCTTTGTTTCTCCAAGTAATTCTGACTCTTGCTAAGCTTTGCAAGACCTTTTACCTGACTTTTTGCATTCTATCTGATATTCCCTCCTACCTAATAATCCCCCACTCACTGATTTTGGTTGCATGACACTTATTTTATTTTTGAATTTGGCCTCACATGTTCAAAACTTATACACTCTTTATATGTAGATTTTTCCTCTCAGAATAACCTCTAATTTTTTAGATTGATTTCAGAGTGCCATCGTGTGAACTTGATTGATTCTTTCCCTTTCTAAATTGAACCTTCCGATTCACTTATTTTCTGACTTGGTTCATTATTGATTTCGAATGTTTGATTCCCTGATTTGCTATGTATTAGTTGATTTACTTCTTGCCGTATTTAGTTAACCGTGTTTCAAAACTTTCACCTATGTATTTACCCCTTATTTGCATGTTGTGCATGGTATGTTACTTGATTCCCTTTCTTTAAGCAGCTTCTGCCCTTTTACCGTTCAAATTTGAACTCCTTAACTAAAGGAATCCCCTTCTACTGATTGATTTTAATTGATACTTGATTATTTTCTTGTCTTGCCTACCTGCCTAATTTCAAAGTATAAATACATGCTCCTCTTTTGACACAAAAAAAACAATTCGACAGACATATCTGTCTTGAAATATTCTTTACTACTTTACTACTTTCTGTACTACTCTCTTTATTGCTACTCTACTTTTTCCACAAGGCACCCTGCCTTGCTCTGCTCTTCTACTGTCTGAAGTACTCCTGAGTTCCTCCTGAACTCTCAAATATATACTCATGGATTTGAGTGTGATCTTGCTGATTTCTGTCTGTTTATCTGCTTTGGTTGTTCTGCTGTTCTAAGACTTGCAACTGGTATATTTTTTTGGTTAAATAGCACCCTCTTTAATACTTGTTCACTCCTCCTCTTCTACACTTCTTTCCCTGTGTGTTTACTTATGCTTTCCTGCATTATGTGATTACATTTAAGCATGCTATGTCTCTTTATGTTTTCAATCTGTTATGCTTTTAATCCCTTCCCCCTATTCCCTTTGTATGTGAGTATTGTCCTGAACCACGGTAGAACTTTGAATTGCTATCTATGATCCATAACTAGACTCCCCTGAGTCTTTATTCAATTTCTTTCACATTCCCTCTCCCCCTTATGTGATGAGCATTAATTTGGGTCTGTTGGTGTCCTAATCACCATTCAGACTTAAGTTTGATTCTCTAAGAGCCTGCTCTTATTTGTTTGAATCCGAGCAAGGGGTCAGGGGTGTGCCAGTCTATACCATAGCTGGGTGTGACCACCTCCTACTGTGGTTCCTCCCTCACTTTGAACTTACTCCTAGTTCTTAAGTTCTACCCCCATTTGGTAAGCCATGCTTAGGGACCCTGGAGTTCCCTCTGAACTTGGATGCCTGAGGGCTGGTAATTCCACACTTGCACTATTATGTAACAACATTTACTCTTCAGAGTGTAAGCATTGCCTGGGCTCTTAAAGCTCCTTGGAACTTTGAAACACTCTGAATAAGAGAAGGCCTTGGAATCTGGAATCCGGATTTGGTGAAACACATGTATTGGATATTAAGATTGCAATAGGCAGTTTGGATCTAGCTGTGGGCTATGATGTATTTTGTTTATTTTCTTTCTTCTAATTTTTTAATAACCTTGTAAAAGAACTCGGGGGTATATTAGTAAAGGGTATGGGAAGGGTTTATATTTGCTTGCATATGTTAAAGGGTAGATACCATGCCTATAGGATCAATATTGTTGTTTAGTTACTTAGATACCATGCTCATAGGATTCATGTTGCAAGTTAATCATTTAGATATCATGCCTATAGGGTTTTAATGTTTGAACTCAACCACTTAGATATCATTCCTACAGGTTTAATACATTAAATCGCCTAGAGATCATGTCTATAGGCTTTGCATTCTTTTTCATTCAAGCATACAGAAATCATGCCTATAGAAATGCATAAAAGATAGGCCAACGGTAGGGTAATCCAATACTCGCCTTCCTTAAACGCTTAAGAATAGTAATGAGTCAATAAAACCAAAGTAGATATCATGCCTATAGGATCTCAAGTTTGCCTAAAGTTACACAAGTAGTAATCTGGAAATTATTTTCAACGTCTTCAACAAAATTCGTCCAAACCTATCTGCGACTTTATGGACTTGCATTTCTGCCTCTAAAATCGTTTTTCCAACTCTCTGTCTGAACTTTTATTCATGAAATTACTTTCAAAATAGTTTTCAAACTCCCTCCTACTTTTATAGCACTTTACTTCTGAAAAATCTTCTTTAAACAGTTCTGTCGATTTTCGAAACCTTTCTGAAATTCTACAATTTCCAAACTTCTGCTTTTCCAAACTTTTCTGCATTAGGCCCTTAATCAATAATTCGTTAAAATACTCCAACTCCTAACAATTGGATCCAAGTTGCCTAATGTAGACCTTTTATCTAATTCTATGTGTTAAACTGGTCTGTCCACCGCTTAAGTTTTAATTTAAGACCAAACTAGTAGGTGTAAGGCATGCTAAACTAAGTGCTATATGATTTTACGAGGTTTTATGTGAGCCTTGCATGTTTGTTTGTCAATCCCCGTACTTGTTATTTATTTGGTAGTCGAACTAGTATTTTGTCCTTTTAAACCCCATATATGCCTCTACCCCTTTCTTTCCCTTTAGGATTAGAAGTCCTAATACCCCGGGACTGATAGTTTGGGATGGGTACTAGCATGCCATAAGTAAAACGAGACTAATCGTGTTTAAATACCTTAACGGGGTGGGAAGGGTAGAATATGGATATGAAGACTGGTGCGCTAATATCTCGTGTGAGAATGATTGCTGGGTATTGCACCAAAGTTATCCATATTATATTTAAACCTAGGACCCTTTTTCTCCTCCTTTATTTATTGATGTTTTTCTTAAATTCATGTTTTCTTCAACTAAGATTTCTCTTTTCAAAATCATTTTTGTCTTTCTTCTTTCCAAATTTCCAACTTGTTTATACTTCCTATGTGCAAACTTTGCATGTTTATTTCTACTCTTCTTAAAGTCACAACTAAGTATGGCTGGGAACCACACTAGTGGATCTTGAGGGGTGCCTAATACCTTCCCCTCGAGATAATCTTATGCCCTTACCCGAACTCTGGTTTTCCTTCAAAACCTTCTTCTTTTCTTTAATTGTCCTATTGCACTATAATCATTAGGTGGCAACTCTTCAAAATCCATAACCCGATTCCACAAAAGGGAATAAGAGTTGTTTTGTCCATAATGTCGTAAACCCGATTTCGCTCGTTTTAGGGGGAAGGGGCGTCGACATTGGGAGTTATTGGTATGTATGGACTCGTGGCGAGACGAGGAATCCGGTAATGTGAATTTCATAATTTTTCGAGAAGCAGGCCTGGGGCTCGAGTTTTGCTAGATTCGATATTTTTGCTATATTTTGACTATTTTCGTTTGGGTGTTGTTCCCTTGGCATAGTGTGATTCATTTGCTCTACTTTTGGTTAGATTCGATGCGCGTGGAGGCCGACTTGAGGGGCAAAGGAGTCGCGGGCTTGATATTTTGTCTGTTCGAGGTGAGTAATACTTGTAAATGATATCTTGAGGGTTTGAAACCCCGCATTTGCTCATCATAGTGCTGTATTGTGGTGACTTGCACGCCAGATATGAGCGTGGAGTAGAGTACCATTGAGGATTGTGACCTGGTTCGTCCTGGTTGTTGATTTTACTACGTGATTGACTGAAACCTACTTGACGCTATCATGATTTGTATTGATTGCCATGTTTTGGGCTTCGTGCCGATTATTTGAATCTTTCAGGGATTGATATCACTGTTTTTGAAATACTTTGCATATTATTTGATCGCGGTATTTTAAATAATGTTTTGCAAACTCAGCCATCTTTCTAAGATTTGAAAACTTAACTGATATTCTACGGAGTTTTGAGCTGAGAACTGCTATTTTACTATTTCCCAAGGGGCTTTTGTGCATTTCTGGACCAAGCATGGATTGGACTGTGCACTGCAGCAGTGTTATGTGTGCATTTCTGGACCGTGCATGGATCAGTATGCACACCGCAGCGATGTGATATTGATATTGCGCTTTGGCTGTAGGAGCCCCTCCGGAGTCTGAACCCCTACAGTGAGCGTGGGTACCCAAATGGATCGGGCTGTATGCCACAATGGTCATGTGCATTGCATTGATTTGCATTCACGCATTGATTCATATTTGTATTACGTGGCATGACATTTAGCACTCTTATATCGTTGGCATCCATGTTATTTCTTGCACTGTGTACCAGATACCCTGGTGTTATTTGTTAATAGAGTGTTGTGCCCGGGGGCTGACTTGTGTGCGGACTTGCACTACCTAATATCGCATTCATATGCTTAACCGTTAAAAAGGAAAGAAAAAGATATTTTCGAAAGAGTTTTTTTTACTGAGCCAGATGTTTTCTAAAGGATTTTCATGGAATTACCATTTTCTCAAAGGTTGTGCTGTCCTATGAAGCATGATGGAGTGTTCTTACATGATTTTTTTACCACTCAGTTATTATTTACTCTTATTACCACTGAGTTGTATGTACTCACTTTAGTTCCTTCACCTCGCGTGCAGTTGCAGGTGTTGTTCACCCGGTAGGGGGTTATTAGTGGATTGAAGGTCTTACCATGGTAGTTGAGCACGGCGACCCCCAGCGTTCGCGGCATCGCACGTCATCTTTGAATTCCGATTTTATCTTGTATATATAAATTATTGGCCCTATTGTAGTGTTCCTACTCTTCAGATGCTCGTGACTTGTGACACACCGGTCGGTTTGTGTGGGGTTGTAATCCTATTATTATCGCTGATAATGTATTATTCTATTCATTTATGTTTAAATAATTCTAACAGGAGGTGAATTGGATATGTTGGCTGGCCATGTCATCGCGAGAGGCGCCATCACAACCAGTGTGGGTTTGGGTCGTTACAAGTTGGTATCAGAGCCTAGGTTTACTAGTTCTCACAAGTCATGAGCAGGTTAGTAGAGTCTCGTGGATCGGTACGAAAACATCTGTATTTATCCTCGAGAGGCTGCAAAACCTTTAGGAAAAACTTCAGTTTCTTGGAATTCTTATCGTGCGTACTTGATTCAACTTGGAAATATAGCTCTTGAAATTCCTTCCTCACGTTTGTTTGCGCGCATGAGCGCTCAGTATTATATGTGCTTTGATGTCTTGAGATTCCCCGATCGAGGGGCGAGATGCGATTTCTATAAGTTGGTGTTGGGCCGGTCTGGAGGACCTGAGGCCGAATCTTTACCTATGGCTCGAGCACCAAGGTGCTAATTTTGCGAGATGGTGTTATGAACTTATATTTTATAAATTGTCACTAATGGTGGAAATGGCACTGGATAGGCGCGTGATGAATATGTTGGTGTTGTGTGATGTGTCTATATGAGTTGGAAGTGTCGAAGAAGGTCTGCCAAGTGATAGATGAATCATTAAGTGTATGATTTCCATTGTGATTGGATGTGTCACCCCGAGTTATGGGTGCGTGAAGAATCTTTTCAGATCTCCTAGTTGGGAGTGAAGTAAGTAGTATATTATGGTATGAGTTCCAACTCAGGAAGACTAAATTGACTGTGTTATGTGTGCGATGGTAGAAGGTGTGCTGAAATACTAAACTGAGGCGAAGCAGGTAGGTTATCTCATGTGGAGTATTCTTAAGGGGTATGATTCTTATGTATATTATTAGAAGATCGCATGTGTAATTGAAAGGTACGTGTTGTAATTTGCAATTAGGTCGCTTCAGAGAGTGGACTCAGCTGATGTGGGGATGAATGCGAGGTTTGCAGAGGATTTCAGTATTCGAGGATCTGTATTTTAATAAACTAGTAGATGATTTGAGCTTAATCTCTCTATAATATTATGGCATCATTAGAGTAAAAGTATTATAGGTTATTAAATGTTTCCTAATAGATGTCTTTGAGCCAAGTTGAGGAGGTTGTTGTTGATTAGCTGATCGCATGGCTATGTGCTATGTTGTTCCCATTTCGAGGTATGCTGGCAGATCAGTCCTGGCTGCAGAAAATGAGCCGAGGATGGCACGAGCGAAGCAAAATTTTGATAAGGTTACATGGTGCTTCATATATGTGAGGAAATATGTCACGCCCCAATATCCGAGGAGCGCGACCGACGCTCAACCGAGTAAACCCGACCGAGCAAGCCTGTTAGGTCTCATTCTACCCAAACTAACTCATGAATAAATAGGAGGTTGTCAAACTTAATTCATTAGCAACTTAATTCGCCACTTTCAAGGTATTACAAATTTTGTACATCATTGTCAAACATCAACATTTCTATTTTAGTTTCCTATGCCCGACACTACCCACAACAGGTCTACTGAGCCTCGAAATACAACTAAGAAAAATATGGAAATACCGGCAACAAGGCTCCGGCTATACCTTACACAAATACCAAAATAGACTGCGGAATAAAAGTGACATGAGCCACGCAGGGCCCTGAGAGGAAAGAGGATCACCAATGCAGCTGCCGGAAAGTGGAGAAGGTGCTACTGTCAGAGGACTGGAGTACCTGATATGGAACCACCTACAATCATAACACGAATGTAGCGTCCCTGCAAAAGGGACGTTAGTGCCATTGAATAGCACTAGTATGTTAACTAATCACCGGCTAATTAGAAAGAACTATCAAACAAGAATAAAGAAACCACAAGCAAAACTCAAACACTTTATAAATGATCACAACATTTTCAAATAAAAGGGATCACATAGCTTCCACATAAATTTCCATACCTCTAGGTTGTGTTTCATATCCCGTCCAATGAGTTCACGTATCAAGTTATACACCTATGTGTTTCATAGCCCATCCATAGGGTTCACACATCATATATTATACTATACACCTATGCGTTTCATTAGCCCGTCCATAGGTCCCACATGTTTCAACACACACATATGCGTTTCATAGCCCGTCCATAGGTCCCACATGTTACAGTACACACCTATGCGTTTCATAGCCCGTCCATAGATGCAACAGGTTACAGTACACACCTATGCATTTCATAGTCCGTCCATAGGTCCCGCATATTACAGCTCACACATATGCGTTTCATAGTCTATCCATAGGTCCCACAATAAAACACATCAAAAGCATCACCAAGTACATTTACAATTCAAGTTCTCAAGAATAGCACACTGATCACATTGGAATGTATCTACATACAGTACACACCTATGTGTTTCATAGCCCGTCCATAGGTGCAACAGGTTACAGTACACACTTATGCATTTCATAGTCCGTCAATAGGTCCCGCATATTACAGCACACACATATGCGTTTCATAGTCTATCCATAGGTCCCACAATAAAACACATCAAAGGCATCACCAAGTACATTTATAATTCAGGTTCTCAAGAATAGCACATTGATCACATTGGAATGTATCTACCACAAATATAGGGTCACAACACCAATTCATGTGAAGTATCAACCAAAGCAAGAATCCAAAGTTCAGTCTTACCACATTTACATAAGCATCGATAGAGCTCAATTTTTCTAAAAGACGGGGTTTTAGCCATACATGCCTGGAGTTTAATCCCCCTTTAAACTTCTACTTCAGTCACCAAGCAATCAAGCAATGTCAATCTAGTTCATCAATTAACACATAGTCCTTAGGATTGAAGCTCACAATTACTGTCACATTCCCATTTACTAGATTTTTAGGGTTTTAAAAGACATGCATGTGGGTTTCTAAGAAGACTTTCAAAATCAATGTATGAGACTCCCTCCCCAAGATTAAGTTCAAAAAGCAGGGGAAAAAGGTTAGGGATTTTACTTGTGAAATCATAAGGGAAGACAGATGCTTAAAATTTCCCTGGCTTCGATGATTTTTGATAGATCAATTGATGAAGAAGGGGCTTCTCACTTAAGAACTCTCTCTTCCCTCTCTCTTGTTTTGTTCAGAAATTGTGTAAAAATGAGGCGTAGGGGTGTTTTATTAGAAAAGGGTCGGGTTTAAAAATTTTAGAAAACTGAAGTTCGTGACGGATCTGCGGTCAACTCTGCGATCGCAGAGTCGACATGCAGTCCGCAGATTGGACCGCATAATGGTCCCAAATTGCCGGCCTCTCTGGTTGGGTATGCGGTAAGAATGTGGTCCGCATACCATTTATGCGGGCGCAAATTCCACCACAAAATTGACCTCCACAAATCTTTAAGGATTTTATGAGGTGACAATGCGGTCCGCATATTGATTATGCGACCCAGATTCGACCGCATTTTCAACACAAAGTATGGACTGCTCTCTGATTCATTCTGCGGCCGTTATGCGGTCCGCATACTTGATCTGCGACCGCATTTCCGACCGCAGAAATGACATTTTCTGGAAAAAATTTTACTCTCGATTTATAAATGTAAAATCAGTAGAAAAGGATTCCGACACACCGATGGACCCGACTCCATGTGTTGCTAGGACCCGACTCCATGTGTTGAAAATATGATGTGCAAGTTCCTACGCTTTTATTAACTCTCAAGTTTGTTAGAAAAATTTTGCCAAAATTTCTTTTGTAATATGGACATATCCACCTGTCAGTGAGTCCCCAAAACGTATTTCTAAGCACCATTACACAAATATGGCTATCTCTATAATAGTTATACAACGCATGACCTTCACATTTACACGTATTCAACCTCTCAACACACTTTTAACCATCTTGGTACACCACAATAAGTTAAATTAAGCATTAATTGTTTGTACTATCAAGGCCACTTACCTATCACAAGAGTATGATACAGTTAACTGTTTCAACACAATTCCCCCATGCAAAATTAATCACTATTTCCTTTCATCACCTTACCATGGGCTAATTATCTACCACAAAACACAAAAAATTTTGGGCACAACTTGAAGAATTAAAATAAGGAGTAGAGCGTACCCCAAACACTTTGACATCACTCATCTCTTTTCCAACCTACCTCAAGTCTCTAAATTTTCACTAACTCCCAAATATTTCAGAATGTTCGACAGAGTCTCCTTTGTAACTAGGCATATCTACCTACCAGAGAATCACCAAATTCGCCTCATCAACACATCCACAACTATACCTAGCACCACAATGTATATATCTACAATCCTAATCCCAGTATTACAAGCACTACATTAACATAAGGATACCAGAACATGGACTGCATAGTTTTATATCAAAACACCTATATGGTACATTACAAGTCAAAACTAACCAGTATTCAATCAAGCGAAAATATTTTCATCCACGACACATTTAGCCTTCCAGATGACTTTATCTACTTACAAGCTTGTCATGAAACCTTCTCAAAAATAACATCAACTCCAAAACATACATTACTAGGATGGCTGATAAACATCTTGCATGAGATAACTATCCATTGACTTTACCTTTCAACAATTTCCACTGTACAATTTACATTTCACCGGATATTGCAATTCATGGTAATCAACATCAACCCACAATTCCCTCACATAGCATCATACCATCAAGACTGGCAACAAACAATCATGTGTTCATAATAGTCCTTACCAGCCATTAATATAATCACAAAGATGTTCATCAACAAGAATATAATTTCATTTCAATCAACAATCCTTATGAAGTCAATCCATCACGATTCTTTCTAGTAATGCATCACATAGGATATTACCATGATCATATAGTTCGTTCAAACCAATTCATTACCTTCTTAGACATAACATATGGAAACACAAGGTACATGAGAAACAGTTACGGGGGATATCATACTCCTATTTCAACCTAATATGTAATACATTATCAACTCACATAACATTTTTAGGGGAGCACTCACACTAAACCCTTGATGACCCTTAATAGTTACTCTAAGATGTGATACCATAAACTAGCCATAAAATTTTATATATATCTAATCACACTATGAAGCTTTATCCTTGACTTGTTTGATCTTACAATACCCAATGGATCTAATACAGTAAGGAACAAAAAAGTTCAAGATCAGGCTGGAGCTATTCAGGAATCCATTACTGCGCTGAGTAGGGCATTCCATGAAGTTACATGCTAAGAGACAAGAGGATTTCTATTCGTGATGCTAATGTGGTTAGTCATTGTGATGACATCAACTATTAGTCAATTAAGGCATCGGGGTAACTCGTACATTGGAAATAGGAACCATTAAGGAGGACTGCTCAAGTATGTGAACCACTTGTTTTCTAGAGTGAAGGGTAATTTCGTTTATCAAGAATAAAAGTATTCTGGCACCTTGAATGCGATATGGATTTCAAAATACATGAAGTCGAATAACATTCTTAACATTACTTGGCACATGAAATCTATGCCACAAGACCATGAGGATGAAAACAAGTTGAACGCTTATGAGATTATCATATTTCAGACAGCTTAAAGCTTTCTGATGATTAATCATATAGAAGGGAACTACAGATAAAACTACTTGGCATTCAAATCAATATGCTTAGGATATATGCAAAATAATCATGGGGGGTCTGTAGATGTTCATGATGAATTCTCCATAGTTTTTGACTTGAGAAAAGAAGTGTCGTAGCGGCACATTGAATGGGCATGTTCTCTCATGGTTATCGAACAGGTGTTGGGAACTAGAACAATGAATTTACTAACCAAGGAACACAATTAACACGTTGTGGAGGTATAAGAAGAAAATAATCGTTTGTTATGAGTTGGGCATGTCTCTACTATATTAACTCACAACTACAATATGCGACCAGGCCACGAGCAACCTTAATACTAGAACATACAGCGGGAGGTACCAAGTTGACACGAAAGTGATAGCAGCACAATATTTTACTATGATGGGGATGTGAGTACCCTAATCTTCAGAGAGACTTTATGCACACGGTAACCATTTCGATTTACATGCATTCCTGTGATAGGTGTTAAGGTGTACCCTTATGTTATTAGGAAGTGGGAAGCTTTCATGATGATATTCGCAAGAGAGTAGATTGACTATCCAAATCATTTAATCTATATATGGAATTGAGTAAAATAGTGACTTGAGAAGGATCACAACGTTGGGATACTTTGCATGGGACTTGACACCACATAGGAAAACTTGACATGTATAGGCTCAAGCGAATAAGTTTTGTCCAATTAAATAAAAAGATTCTTAAGAAATTCATCGGATATATTCCCTTGGTGAGAATTTAGGAAAATAAAGTGGGAAGTATCAGTAGTGTTATAACTCAATTCATGATCGTACTTATAGGGCCCAATTCCATAGGAGGTTGTGAATAATAAAACTGTGATTGGGAGACTATATAAATAATACACCCCATTCAAAGAGTTGATACACGAGATGTTTTGTTATTTAGCACCTTATTAGGACCACGTTTATGGAACTCTTCAAAATAGATGTACATAAACAATGAGTAGAAATTCTGATTTGACTCACTTAACGACATTAGGTTGATAGGGAAATAGCTTAATTGATACCCCTCGACTCCACATCTCTAACGTACATAGGTAACATGCTGACATACCCCATACTCAATATAAAAACATCCTTTCTAAGCACTTAGCTCATGTTGTAAGCATTTGTAAACACCTTATATCTCATTCCCATCTCACCTGATCATTTTTGTGTGAGTAAAACTTACCGAGTTTGGAGGTCTAAACATTAAAGAAAGTATCACCCCATGGTCAGTCTTCCATGGCATGAAATTAAATGGTCACACCTATCCACATACATCATAGAACAAAAGGGGGTTAAGGAATTACTTGTTGCTCTTCAGTTGTTGAGGCAGTGCCTAAGCTTATGTCCCTTAACTCCGTACCCGAAACACTTGTCAATGCCCTTAGGACACACCCCTAGATGATGCCTCCTACACTTAAGGAAATGGGGTTGTTGCTGCCTCTAATGGCTCCCACTTGACTGGACCTGTTGGTTAGATTTCATGCTGCCTTGGTCTTGCATATTATGGCCACACTGCTGCTGATCAGGCCCTAAGGGTAGCACCTTAGCTGAGGTCTGAAGGATTGACTGTGAGGGTTCGGATGACACTCTCATGTGTGATTCTTTCCCACCATAACCATTACCCCCACTGAAGGAGCCATTATAATTGCTCGCAGATCGGGTCTTTTTGTTACCCTCTCTCTCCAGTCTCTTCTTCAGTATACGATCCTCTGTAGCCTGAACGAATTCCACCATCTTCCCATAATTCATATTTGAATTCAATGTAGCTGTAGATGAATCATTAATTGTTAAAGGATTGAGACCCTGAACAAACCGATGCACCCTAGCCCCCATTGTGGGCAACATATGAATATCATACTTGGACAGGAGAGCAAACTCCATATGGTACTCCCACACACTTCTACTACCTTGCTTCATATTTTCAAACTCTGCTGCACGATCTGCCCTTATCTCAGCATGTAAGAAATGATTTAAAAAGGCATCAGCGAACTCGCTCCACCTCTCTATAGGGCTCCCCTCCTCGCGGGAACCTTCCCATAACTCAAACCATGCATAGGCCACCCCTTTCAAACGGTAGGAAGCCAACTCTACTCCCTCTGTCTCAGTCGCACGCATCACCCTGAGGGTCTTGTGCATCTCATCAATAAAGTCCTGAGGGTCTTCTTCTGGATTGGCAGTTGTGAATACCGGAGGGTCTAACTGAAGGAATCTGTTAATCCTAGAACTAGTAGAATCTCCTAGCTGGCTGGATGAACTGGACGCAACATTTGACCTCTGAGCCTGAGAGGCCACCAACTGAGTCAACATCTGAATAGCTCCCCTCAGATCCCTATCGGAAACACTAGAACCGGAAGTTGGGGCTGGAGGCGGGACAAGAGTATCAGCAGGATGGATAGTGGCACCCTCAGTAGGTGTAGGAACTGTGGTAGTCTGTCCCAGAATAGAAGGACCTGGCAGAGTAATAGCAGGGCGACTAACCTCACCCGCAACATCAAATATTAAATCATCAGCCACTTCTAGGGTGGCGTTGGCTTCATGGCTAATTCTCGCTTTCTTCTTAGGTGTCATCCACTGAGAGATAGAATAATGCACTTATTAGGAAAGAACCAGTTTCACCGCACGATCCTGAATATAAAAAAAGGGTGTTATTCCTAAATGTCTGAACAGCCTCCAACTTATACATGTGGTCGACAACACGCTGATAAGAAGGAGTCTACTAGACACAGCTCCGAGACATCCTAGGACACTTCAAAGCCATAGGCTCTGATACCATGTTTGTCACGCCCAAAAATCCGAGGAGCGCAACCGGAGCTCAACCGAGTAAACCCGACCGAGAAAGCCTATTAGGTCTCATTCTACCCAAAATAACTCATGAATAAATAGGAGGTGGACTCCATTAATCAATTCCTATAAACATATAATTAATAATTTTCATTCCATTTTCATTAGCAACTTAATTCGCCACTTTAATGGTATTGCAAATTTTGTACATCATTGTCAAACATCAACATTTCTATATTAGTTTCCCATGCCCGACACTACCCAGAACATGTCTACAGAGCCTCTAAATACAACTAAGAAAAATATGGAAATACCAGCAACAAGGCTCCGTCTATACCTTACACAAATACAAAAATAAACTCCGGAATAAAAGTGACATGAGCCACGCAGGGCCCGGATAGGAAAGGGGCTCACCAATGCAGCTGCCGGAAAGTGGAGGAGGTGCTACTGTTGGAGGACTAGAGTACCAGCTATGGAAACACCTACAATCATAACACGAATGTAGCGCCCCCGGCAAAAGGGACATTAGTGCCATTGAATAGCACTAGTATGTATAACTAAACACCGGCTAATTAGAAAGAACTATCAAACAAGAATAAAGAAACCACAAGTAAAACTCAGACACTTTATAAATTATCACAACGTTTTCAAATAAAAGGGATCATATAGCTTCTACAAAAATTTTGATACCTCTAGGTTGTGTTTCATAGCCTGTCCAATAAGTTCACGTATCAAGTTATACACCTATGCGTTTAATATCCCGTCCATAGGTTTCACACATCAACAACAACAACAACAACAACAATTAACCAGTATAGTCCCACAAAGTGGGGTCCGGGGAGGGTAATATGTAGACGAGCCTTACCCCTACCCGAAAGGGCAGAGAGGCTGTTTCCAATCGACTCTCGGCTCAGTGAAGGAAAGGAAAAACAAAACAAAAAAAATAAAGAGCATTAGTAACTCCAGCAGAAATATCATAAAGAATTATCCAAACATAAGAAACATAAATAAAATAGCATGCAATAATATCATACAGTAACTACCATAAATAACTACAATAAGGGAGACACAAGCCAAAACACAAATCATCTATGGATAGCCCTGCCAAGCCTCACCCAACCCCGGGTGAGGAGTACGAAAAACTCTAGGAGCCCCTATCCTACAACCCTGATACTAGACCTCCAGACTTTCCTATCAAGGGTCATGTCCTCGGAAACCCGCATTCTATCCATGTCATGCCTAATCACCTCTCCCCAATACTTCTTAGGCCTCCCTCTGCCTCGCTGAACGCAGACAATCGCCAGCCGCTCACAACTCCTCACCGGGGCATCAGGACTTCTCCTCCGCACATGCCCGAACCACCTCAGCCTCGCTTCTCGCATCTTCTCATCCACCGGGGCCACCCCCACCTTCTCTCAAATAACTTTATTCTTAATCTTATCTAACCTGGTGAGCCCGCACATCCACCTGAGCATCCTCATCTCCGCAACCTTCATTCTCTGAACATGAGAGTTCTTCACGAGCCAGCACTCCGACCCATACAACATTGCAGGTCTAACCACAGCTCTATAAAATGTCCCCTTGAGTTTATGTGGAACTTTTTTGTCACACTGGACTCCTGATGCAAGCCTCCACTTTGACCACCCCGCTCCTATGCGATGAGTGACGTCCCCGTTAATCTCTCCATCCCCATGAATTACCGACCCAAAATATCTGACATTGTCCCTCTTGGCGATGACCTGAGATCCGATCATCACGTCCCTGCCTACTTCGCTCGGCTCGGCGCTAAAGTTGCACTCCAGGTATTCTGTCTTAGATCTGCTTATTATGAAACCTTTAGACTCGAGAGTCTGTCTCCATACCTCTAACCTCTCAATAACACCGACCCTCGTCTCATCTATCAAGATTATGTCATTAGCAAATAGCATACACCAAGGCACATCCCCTTGAATATGTCGGGTTAGAGAATCCATCACCAAGGCAAACAAGAGAGGGCTAAGCGTCTATCCTTGATGGAGCCCCATAACCACTGGAAAATGGTCTGAGTCGCCACCCAGCGTCCTAACCCTAGTCTTAGCTCCATTGTACATGTCCTTGATTACTCTGATGTAGGCTTCCGGAACGCTCTTCGCCTCCAAGAACCTCCATAGCACCTCCCTTGGGACCTTGTCATACGCCTTCTCCAAGTCGATAAGCACCATGTGCAGGTCCTTCTTCTTATCCCTGAACTGCTCCACCAGCAGCCTGACAAGGTGGGTAGCTTCTATAGTGGAGAGACCCGGCATGAAACCGAACTGGTTCCCAGATATAGATGTTATCTCCCTCACCCTCGCATCGATCACCCGCTCCCAGACCTTCATGGTGTGACTTATTAATTTGATACCCATATAGTTGTTGCAGCACTGGATGTCCCCTTTGTTCTTGTACAAGGGCACCACTGTACTCCACCTCCACTCATCCGGCATCCTTTTGGTCCTGAAGATCGTATTGAACAACCTGGAGAGCCACTCCACTTCTGACCTACCCATGCACTTCTAGAACTCCACCGGGATCTCGTCAGGCCCGGTTGCTTGACCCCTACTCATCCTACGCAAAACCCCCATGACCTCCTCCGACCTAATCCGCATGCAGTACCCAAGGTCTCTATGTTGCTCTGAATGCCCCAACTCCCCTAGCTCTATGTTACGATCCCCCTCCTTGTTAAGTAAGTCTCGAAAGTACGCCTGCCACCTGTGCTTGACTTGAGACTCCCCTATCAGAACTCCACCATCCTCGCCCTTGATGCACCTAACTTGGTCAAGATCACGTGCCTTCCTTTCCCTTGCTTTAGCTAACCGGAATAACTTCCTGTCCCTGCCTCTCTCCCCTAGTTCCTCGTACATGCGACCAAACGCCGCGTTTTTAGCTTCCTTAACCGCCAGCTTTGCTTCTTTCCTTGCCACCTTGTAGATCTCCCTGTTCGCTCTCCGTTCTTCCTCGCTTGTGCTCCCTGCCAGCTTTGCAGACGCCGCCTTCTTCTCCTCCACTTTTCCTTTGACTACATTGTTCCACCACCAGTCACCCTGATTTCTGCCTGAATAGCCCTTGGCCACCCCGATCACGTCCCGTGCTACCTCCCAAACCAAGTTCGCCGTCTCTGACCACATAGCGTCCGCTTCCCCAGAACTTCTCCATGCTCCGCCCTCAGCTAACCTCCTATCCAACTCCTTTGCTTTCTCCTTAGTCAAAACACCCTATCTAATCCGCAGTTGTCCCTGAGCACCCCTCCTCTTCCTCTTCACCCAGAGTCCGACATCCATCACTAAGAGTCTATGAAGAGTCGAAAGGGACTCTCCCTGGATAACCTTGCAGTCCTTGCACATACCTCTATCGCTCCTTCTGAGGAGGATGTAATCAATCTGAGTCCTCACCGCCAAACTCTTGAAGGTGACCAAATGCTCCTCCCTCTTCTGAAATGTCGATTTCGCAATCAGAAGCTCGGAAGCCCTGGCGAAATCAAGCAGTGAAGTGCCTACTCCGTTCCTAACCCCAAAGCCGAAGCCGCCGTGCACCTCACCATAACCACCAGCATCAGCCCCAATATGACCATTAAAGTCCCCTCCAATAACTAACTTCTCAGATAGGGGAATACTACTCACCAGATCATCAAAGTCCTCCCAAAAGCGCCTCTTAGCCTCCTCGTCAAGCCCGCTTGCGGCGCGTAAGCGCTGATGACGTTGAGTACGCAACCCCCAATAACAAACTTAATAGACATTAACCTATCATTCACTCACCTAACCTCGACCACGGACTTTCTTAGATCCCTATCTACCAATATGCCCACTCTATTCTTACCTCTCACGACCCCAAAATACCACAGCTTAAACCCGTCTACATTCCTTGCTTCGACCCTTTCCACCTAGTCTCCTGGACACATGCTATGTTAACCCTCTTCTTCTGAAGAACCTTCGCCAACTCAATGGACTTACCCGTCATAGTGCCTATGTTCCATGACCCAATCCTTAATCTATGAGCGTCCGCTACCCTCTTCCCACCCTTACCTCCCCCCTACCCGCAGGACCACTCCCTACCCCTACTCACCCCCGCCACTGCCCCCACCTCCCTCCCCCCCCCCCCGAGGACATGACCTTACGCTATCATCCCCCGTTGCGGCCACTATCCCTCCAACCAATTATGGAGAAATAGTGACGCAAACACGCACTATAGCGGAATACGCAAAAAGATGCAAACACGATAGCAACAGAGTAAACCTCACAGAGAATGCTAGCTAAAATATGTAAAAAGGTGTACAAAGTAAACAAGAGAGCGGGAGGTGCCAACTCCCGGTGGAAAAACCTGAAAGTAGGCTTTGATGCGCCCAATGTCAACTGCTACCGACTCTTGCACGTCCTGGCCGGTGTTCCTTAGCTCTTCACTCCCAAACGCTGCAAACTAGCCTCGCCATCACGACTAGTACCTGGGGAAAGTTTTCTTGAAGCTTATCGGAACGTGTAGTTCTATTGCGTCCTGCCGAAAGTCTGAACGGAAGTCGCCGGAAGTACTGTAGCTTGCCATAAACCCTCGCCGGAAAAATAAGGCACCTGTCCAAGAAAATAGAACACACCCACACACACCCACAAAAAGCATAAGAGAGAATAGGAAGAAAAGAGCAAGGGTCACCGAAAAAATCGCCGGCAAAAAGCAAGAATTCCAAAAACCTCTAAACAGTAGTAGATACAAATAACCAAATAAAGGCGAAGGAAAGGTGGAACTCAGCGAGAACCGAATCAACAAAACGCAGCTTCAAATTTCTGTAAATCGAAATCAAACTCGAAAACCCAGGAGTTGTAGAAGTAATGCAACAGGAATCGGACCAGATTTAAAAATCCTTCGCCGTTCTTTTTTTTCTTTTTACTTTTCCTTGTTTTTTTGAAGCTGAAATTTGAGATCTCAGAGTTGAATTTTAGATCTCAAATAGTCAAAACCTTAAAAAAAAATTAACCTCAAGAAAAAAAAATTAGGAAAAAAGAAATGATTCATTCAAAACAAAAAATTTGAAAAAGACCCAGAAAATCTAACACAAACTCTAATTCAATTTCACCAACAGCCTTAAGAATCAACCTCCACAGATGAGAAGAACTTCTATACAATCACAAAAGGAAATAAATAATGTATCTGAACAGATCGCAAAATGGGAAACAAATGAAGAATTGAATATAAAATAAGTTGTTGTAGTACAAAAGGGAAAATGATTCTTTTTTGCAAATCTGCTATGAATTAGGGGTTTGAAATTTTTGGGGAAAAGTAGCGAAAGAGACATACAAAAAGATACTTGAGTTGAGACGGGACGAGAGACAGAGAGATCGAGATCAACGCTGTCCAAACAAACTTACCAAGTAAGAGAAAATATAATAACTTGGATTGAAGAAAATCACAAGAGGAATCTCTATATGGTGTCCATGGTGGCGCCGGAGATGTTACTGAGAGTAGTCATAGGTTTCACACATCATATATTATATTATACAGCTATGCGTTTTATAGCCCCTCCATAGGTTCCACATGTTACAACACACACTTATGCGTTTCATAGCCCGTCCATAGGTCCAACATGCTACAGTATAAACCTATGTGTTTAATAACCCGTCCATAGGTCCCAGAGGTTACATTACACACCTATACATTTCATAGTCCGTCTATAGGTCCCGCATATTACAGTACACATCTATGCGTTTCATAGTCCGTCCATAGGTCCCACAATAAAACAAATCAAAGGCATCACCAAGTACATTTATAATTCAAGTTCTCAAGAATATCACATTGATCACATTGGAATGTATCTACCACAAATATAGGGTCACAACACCAATTCATGTAATGTATCAACCAAAGCAAGAATCCAAAGTTCAGTCTTACCACATTTACATAAGCATCAATAGAGCTCAATTTCTAAAAGACGGGGTTTTAGCCATACATACCTGGAGTTCAATCCCCCTTTTAAAATTCTACTTCAGTCACCAAGCAATTAACCAATGTCAATCTAGTTAATCAATTAACACATAGGCCTTAGGATTGAAGATCACTATTACTTCCCCATTCCCTTTTACTTGATATTTAGGGTATTAAAAGGCATGCATGTGGACTTCTAACAAGAATTTTAAAATCAATGTGTGGGACTCCCTCCCCAAGCTTAAGTTTGAAAATCAGGGGAAAAGGGTTAGGGATTTTACCTGTGAAATCAGAAGGGAAGACAAATGCTCAAAATTCCCGGGCTTCGATGATTTTTGAAAGATCAATTGATGAAGAAGGGGCTTCTCTCTCAAGAACTCTCTCTTCCCTCTCTCTTTTTTTGTTTAGAAATTGTGTAAAAAAGAGGGGTAGGGGTGTTTTATTAGAAAAGGGTCGGGTTTAAAATTATTAGAAAACTAAAGTTTGTGATGGATCTGCGGTCAACCCTGCGATCGCAGAGTCGACATGCGGTCCGCAAATTGGTCCGCATAATGGTCCCAAATTTCTGCCCACTCTGATTGAGTATGCGGTAAGAATCAGGTTCGCATACCAGCTCTGCGGTTGCAGATTGCACCGGAGAATTGACCTCCACAAATCTTCAAGGATTTTATGCTGTGACAATGCGGTCCGCATATTAAGTATGCGACCGTAGATTCGACTGCATTTTAAACACCAAGTATGGACTGCTCTCTGATTCATTTTGCGGACGATATGTGGTCCGCATACCTTATTTGCGACCGCATTTGTGACCGCAGAAATGACATTTTCTGGAAAAAATTTTGACTCTCAATTTTTAAGTGTAAAATTAGTAGAAAGGGATTTCGACACACCGATGGACCCGACTACATGAGTTGCTAGGACTTAAGCACTTATTTTTATGGGGTCTTACAAAATAATAGGATGTCTTGAGTTATTATTGATAAAGAAGCCTCAGTGCATAGAGAAGGGAGATGTTCATTTGTATTAGAATGAGATCATATCCTACAGTGTCAGAGTTCTAATAAGGCATGAATAGTTCTATTCGTTAAGTCAGATAATTTACAGTTGAATAAGAGTGAATGACTCTCGAGAAAGATTTTATTTCGTACAGAACTTGGCATGTAATAATAAGGTGTTTTAAGGTTGTGTATGTGGCTAGAGACTGTGTTTTCAATGGAAAAAATGTCAAGGCTTGAGGTATTTTTATGTTAATTATGGGATTCTATGCATCAGAGGTAACGAAGTTGGATTCACAAGAAGTTCTTCCTAGTAGATTATTTTGGGAATGTGGTGTTCCTGGGAATGTTGGAGAGAGTATTCAGTGGCCTATGGGTCTTAGACAGTATGGTCTTATGTTCTAAGCTCCTGTGTTGAGCCTGGATTGAGGCATTGTGATGCTACAGCGAGGGAGAAATATTAAGTGGATGATGAATGAAAAAGAGAAATTTGATAGACAGAATAGCTTGATAATAGACCGAATTGGTATGGTAAGGGTATGATTAATCCTTTGTATGTGTTCAAGGTAGTGAGCTTTTTAAGGCATTTTGCAGCAATGCTCTTGGGTTTTGACGGCTTGCTCAGCTCGGTTTAGATAGAAGATTCAGTCCTAGCAGTTTATTTGGTACAAATAGAGATGACATAGATGTTCTTGCTGGGTTTTACCGTGGTTTGAAGATGAGTATATTTTTTGTAGGTATGCGAATCTTGGAGTGTGTAATGATTTTCTCTCTAAATAGGATCAATGAAAGTTCTCGACTAGTTGAGTGCGTCGATGTTTGCCGCGCGGAAGGGAGATAAAAGCTTTTATGTTATCCAAGTGTGGTATGGTAGATGAGATATATTGTGGACGATTGGGATTTGTGTATGTAAGGCTCGGTTCAGTCAGAACGGAACGTCGATAAATTCTTAAGAAGCACGGGCAGCTGCAGGTTATTTAAGAATCAACCTTTAGATGATTAGGATGAATGATCCTCATGTGACCAAGGAAATGTGTTGTTAATCATAGTGATTTGACGAGGGTATATGTTTCACAAAAAGGGCAATGTGATTAAGTTGATGGCACTTTGGTAGAGTTACAACATTTTCCTTGATAGATCAACTGTTGATATCTGGGTTTGTTTGGTGGCACAGGTGGAATTTCGCAATATTTTTTGTAGAATGATTGGGTACTCGAGGTGTAATATGTATTTATACGGTAGAATTCAGGATCAGGTACAGTAATTTGTGTGCTATGTGGAGCTGGAGACTGAGAGTTCTCATGATTCAGGTTATGTAGTGGTTGTGGATAGTGTGTATTGGTACCGTTAGCGGCTATTGGGGGTTTGGGAGCCCGAGTGGATCTTTCTTTGCTTGGTATATTAGATTCTGGATATGATATTGAGGTGTAGACTAATTGTCTCAGTGTTGGGTTATTCTAGACGATTGTCATATGGATTATGTTGGAAAATGCCACAGGATGTGCGGCAAGGTGCATCGGACTATGTTCTAGATGAATGGTTGTGTTCCAAAGACCAGCGGACGGCTGGGAAGGATTTATTTCCTTAATTAGGCCTTTGAGGCGGATGTCAGTGTAGAGGTTTCTACCATTGATTCGGTTCTAGTATTGAGGGACTTTTGGATACGTTCCTTATGGCCGGGCATGTTGCCGGACAATACTGTGGATTTCAGTAATTATTTGGTGCCGGGCACCATAGCATAGCGCTCTGGCATGAGTTATGGTAGTGGAAGGAGCAACTTCAGGCTTCTTGGTAATGAGTTTGTTGGTAAGCTGATTGGCTACGTGTTTAGCTTGAGTTGGCTTGGTTAGCCGCGAATTGTACTGATGAAGGATAGGTTGATTCATTCGTTATTAAACCCGCTAATGATCTAGGGAGATGTATGAGTTGTTTTCTTGTGCTGTGAGGCGTTATGATATTTAGACTTTGGGCACGTATAGTGCGGTGCTATCGAGATTCATGATGGAAGTTGAGTTTTGTAGCTTTCAACGCTATAGATATCATTATGCACTAAGTATGCTTACGACGGATACTCGGTATTCTGTTATTATGAGCAAATTTGGCTCGATATGCATCTCCCTATGTGAGATATTTGTGTAGATCGGGTGGCACACCGCCATGAGTATGTTATTTGGATCGGGTTGCACTCCACAACAGTATGATGTTGACAATAGTTTTCCACATATTACTTGGTATGTCTTGCTTCCTGATTTTTGAGGAAAGTCTGTATCGGGTGTTGCTAGGCGAATGGCGCATCGATTGTGTCCTTTCAGGATTTGATAGTGTGTATTACTTGCTTCAGCGTGGGTGTGATGGATTTCTTGGTTTCAGACATCAATCTGTGTGTGGCTGTCTACCTTGAGAATAGTGACTTGAGGTGCTTCATGTATAACAGTGTTTGAATAGGATCGCGTGTTGTGGCAAGGCCACGTGAAATTATGACGTTTCAAGTTGGATTCAGGTATTCTATTCATATGATGTGAGATGGGGTCTCCGCCTTATGTTGTAATTGTACTAATGAGCTTGAGGTACAGTTCTTTCGTTGGAATCAATTGCCATGATTTGAATATGTTCGGACCGTCTCTTATTGGTGCGTATATGATGCAAGTTGAGTCTTAGGCCTGTGTTGAGATGTCTTATCACCAGAGTGGTATGTTGGATTCGAGGAGATCGTTGGAGTCATTAATGAATACAAAAAGAGTCAATTTCAGCTTGTTGGAAGGGTAATGTCGAGGTTTGACCCAAAAATCTATTGTGGTACCGGTCAAAAAGGAAGTGGCTTCATGTATGGATGATCTGAGGAATGGTTATGGTTTATCGCGTGTTTTAATTATCGTTGGAAGTATATGGAAGTGTTGGAATAAGACTTCAGCTAATAAGAGATTCCTATCGGTAATTGAGTATTGTGAGCAACTGGTGTGAATAGTGACTATCGTTTCAAGTGTTGGATTGTGTGATATATTGCATGATTTCACCTAAGGTTGCGGGCATGGTTTATTATAGCTAGTTCGTGTTTATTCTGACTATTGATGTGACGTTCTAATTTTGAGTATGATTTCGAAAATGTGCAATATGGTCCTACGGTTTATGGTTTAGATTAACTGTGAAATTTCATCTATGTTTTGTTGTTGGACTTATCAGAGATAGGGTGATGTGAAATCACCCCAGGTATATGCTTGGTAAGGTCATTTACCTATTGTTTGGCTTCTAGGACAACTTTGGGTATGCTTGAGGACGAGCGTTTGCTTAAGTTGGGGAGGATGTGACGACTAGACCCGTCGTCTCTTGTGTTACCATCCCGTTTTCCCCGTTTATTGCTTCTTCATATTTGATTATCCGTATGTGGTGTGTGAGAGTTGATTTGGAAGGGTTTTGATAAGAAATGAGGCAATTAGCCTCTATAAGGAAGGCTTAAGTTGGAAAAGTCAACCAGATGTTAACTTGTGAGTTGGAGTGCTCGGAATTGATTTCTGATGATTTCGTTAGCTTCGGGGGATGATTTGTAACTTAGAAGCATGATCGGAATTTAATTTTGAGGTCCGGTATAGAATTAAGCTTGAATTGGCGAAGTTAGTATTTTGGGAAATTCCGGTTGATGGGTGAGAATTTGATCCGAGGGTCGGAATGGAATTCCGAGAGTTGCAGTAGCTCCGTTAGGCAATTTTGGATATGTGTGCAAATTTTTAGGTCATTCAAAGGTGTTTAAGTCGGGTTTTTGATCGAATATGCAATTCGAAAGTTTTTAAAGAAACTTAGGCTTTGATTTAATGATATTTGAGGATTTTGATGTTAACAATAGTGTTTTGAAGGTTCGAGCAAGTTTGAATAAGGTATTAGATCACGCATGTGCTTTTGGTTGAGGTCCCGAGGGCATCGGGGTAAGATCAGGTGTTAAAACAAGAAGTTGTTTAGGTTGGCTTTAGGTTTATTTTGCTGTCATCTGGTATTTCCACTTCTGCAGAAATGGACCGCAGAAGCGGGTATGAGGGTGCAGAAGCGATCTTGTTTCTTGGGTGGCGAGTTCCACAAAAGCGGACCCTTTTCGCATCAGCGGGTCCGCATGAGCGTATGTGTAACCGCAGAAGCGATCTTGGGAATCAGCAGAAGCGGATAGTGAATCGCAAATGCGGAAGCTGTGTAATTAATGAAAAACCACATAAGCGGTTATTTGGCCGCAGAAGCGGTCCCGCATAAGAGGTAGCGGGACCACAGAAGCGAAAAGGATTGTGCACAAAAGGGTTAAAGGGTTTATTTCATCCGCAAGTTCCATTATTTTTCCTCCATTGTTGAGAAAGCGTGAGAGCTATTGACGGGATTTTTAGAGAGTTTTGATTGGAAATTCATCAGAGGTAAGTTCCTTGGCCTAATTATTCAAGATTATGTTAGATTCAACATGGAAATTGAGTGAAATTCATTTAAAAGGCATAAAGCTAGGGCTTGAATTTTGATATTTCCAATTGAGATTTGATAGGTCATTTGAGCTCGGATTTGGGAGTTCTTGGTATGTATGGACTCGTGGTGAGACGAGGAATCCGGAAATGTGAATTTCATAATTTTTTTAGAAGCGGGCCCGGGACTTGAATTTTGCTGGTTTAGGATTTTTGCTATATTTTGACTATTTTCAATTGGGTATTGTTCTCTTGGCATAGTGTGATACATTCCTTCTGCTTTTGGTTAGATTCGGCGTGCGTGTAGGCCAACCTGAGGGGCAAAGGCGTCGCGGCCTTGAGATTATGCCGGTTTGAGGTGAGTAATACTTGTAAATGATATCATGAGGGTTTGAAACCCCATAATTCCACATCATAGTACTGTATTGTGGTGACATGCACGCCAGGTATGAGCGTGCGGTAGAGCACCGTTGGGGATTGTAACTTGGTCCATCCCCCTTATTGATTTTACTACGTGATTGACTGAAACCTACTTGACGCTATCATGATTTGGATTGATTACCATGTTTTGGGCTTCGTTCTGATTATTTGAATCTTTCAGGGATTGATATCACTATTTTTGCATTACTTTGCATATTATTTGATCGCAGTCCAAGGTTTTAAATACTATTTTGCAAACTCTTATTACCACTGAATTGAAAGTAATCACTTTACTCCCTGCACCTCGCGTCGTTGCAGGTATTGTTCACCCGGTAGCGGGTTATTAGCGGATTGAAGATCTTACCATGGTAGTTGAGCAAGGTGACCCCTGCGTTCACGGCACCATACTGCATCTTTGAATTTCGATTTTATCCTATATATATAAATTATCAGCCCTATAGTAATGTTCCTACTCTAGTTTACGATAATGTACATCTCGTCCTATCAAAATTCAAAGGTTATAAAAGGATGTCGTAATTGGTAACCAAACTATGGAAGAGGAGACATCAATCCAGCTTCACATAGCTAACAAGGAGCCCCAGCTAAACAGCCAATTCACCCACCACATTTCTTGTACTTGCTTAGGGCCTGTTTGACCATAAAAAAAAAAATCGAATTTCTTTCACTTATTTTAAAATTAGGTTTGGCCATGAAATTTTTAATTTTCACTTAAAGATGAATTTTAAAATTTTTCAAAAATTTAAAAAACTCCAATAAACTATTTTCAAAATTTTCACAATCACTCACAAAAATTCAAATAAATACCAAAATTATATTAATGTCCAAATACAACTTTAATTTTTAAATACCATTTTTACTTGAAAAAAACTTTACTGTTTCCCGAAAATTTACAATTCTTATGTCCAAACGCCTACTTAATTCTCATCCTTTTGCTTCTTCAAGTCATCATATTTGTTGGTAAACTGGGACAGAAGTTTTCCACGTTGAAAATCATTATCACCAGTCTTTATTTCAATCGAAATGCATGTTATTGTTTGGCACTTACACTAGTGGGAACGGAACAAATGGTCTTTTAGTTCTTTCTTTTAAAAAATGATATTTTGAACATTATCAAACTCTATTTAAGTTGTAAATTTATTGTTTTCTTGCCTTGGCACAATTGTGCAGTAATACAATAGATATCACACTGCCAATCAATTCATAAGTAATGAATTTTCCCGCTCAATACTTTACTGAAAGGTTAAACAGCCGAATAGCCTGTTTGGCCAAGATGGAGAAATCAGCTTATTTTGATAAATAATTTTTTTAAAAGTACTTTTGGAAAAAATATTTTTGGAGAGAAATAATTTATGTTTAGCTAATTAGTCTGAAAAATACTTTTGAAAAATAATTTGTATTTGGCCAAACTTTTTAGAAAGTATTTTTAAGTGTCAAATTACGAATAAGGACATGAATAAATTTACTTAATAATTAATATTATAAGTAAATAAATAATCTCAAAAAATTTCTATTACATGAAATAATTAAAAAAATTATTTTATTTTAGTAAAATATGAAAATAAAATTAAAAAGCACCTAATTCTTTTAATATAAGTTAAATATATTAAAATTCCTTCAACAAATATAAAAGCATTCATCCCTAAAGTCACTATATATTAGAAAGTTTTCCTAAAAATAAGAAGAAATATTTACAAATTAATATCCTAAGTATTAGGTTTAAGGGTTATTTTGGTATATACTATACTTTGTTAGGGGTATTTTAGGTAAGAAGAAAAGTCAAAGCTGCTTCTGCTTCTACTTTTGGAAAGAAGCTACTTTTTTCTGCTTCTCCAAAACTGCTTCTGCTTATTCCCAAAAGCACTTTTGTCGTAAATAAGCTTCGCCAAACACCTCAAGTTAGGAAAAAACTTCTGGCCTCCTTAGAAGCTTGGCCAAACAGGCTAGAAGTCTCCGTGTAGTTAGTTTTCGCGAACTTGAGTCCTCTCCGTACAGTAGATATAAAATAACTTTTATTTAATTGATAAACATATAAAGCAGACGATATTTTAGCCATTTGCATCAAGCTCAAACTTCCTTCCTGCATGCCCCCCCCCCCCCAGAAGCACACACTATAATAAGGGGTAAAATTTGATTGGCAGCGTGTTCGATCAAACGGGTGATTCTCTCCGACTACGGATCCCATACTACTCCCCATAAACTGAAAATCTATATCCCCAATTGCTACGGAATGCCATTTAGATGGCCTATGCCTGTTTGAACATTCTCGGTTAATCCTGTCTTTCTTTGATAAGAATCAATACGATCTTTATAAGGATCCTCCTCCGAATGAAATTCAATGGGATCCACAGAGACTCTGTCTTCATCCATAGGATCTCAAGTATCCGAATCGATTAAAAGTTCAATTCTATCTGAACTACTCATTTTCAAATGATATTCACATTGTTCACAAATATTCATTTTTTATTTCAAAAATTTCTTATAATTTAATCCATAACAATTTTCGAATTGAACCCACAAATGCCTGTGATTGTCAGTGTCGTACGAAAAAACAAATGCCAAAAATAATGATCAAGTACCCAAACTTTCAAGCAAACAAACAATTCTCTGTATTGGTGTCTCTCCCGTTGCCAGCTTTATCTTTGTGACCCCAAAGTTGACAAATGCCAATTCAACATAAAAATAGCACGGGCTAGCTAATTTTCGGATTGGTCATTCAAAAATAGCCAGCATTTGTAAAGTTATTGAAAAACAACCATTATTTTTTTGCAACACGGAAAGTTCCAACATAATATAATGGAGATCGGTGCACCTGTGTATGAACTTCCAGCATATTATACTGGAACTCCAACACGCGAAAAGTTTCAGTATAATATATCAGAGATTGAAGCACCTGTATGAACTTTCAACATATTATGATGGACCGGTATATTATAGTGGAGCTCCAGTATATTATACTAGAAATTCAGTATATTATATTGGAGTATACTGGAACTACATCATAATATACTGGAATTCCAGTATACTTATGCTGGAACTCCGGTATATGTATTTTCTGGATTTTGAACAGCATTAACGTTCAGATTAATATTTATATAAAAAAATGACTAAAATTCGATTACTTTTGAAAATGTGACTATTTTTGAATGCCCACAGACCACATTGGCCCGTTTGAGGTCAGCTAAATCGAAACATTAAACAAAACCAAGTAAATTTATGTCTAGTGTCTAATTAAAAGTTCGTATATGTTTAAGTATAAACGTCCCTATATGAAAAAATGGATGATCAAACGCCAATATGATATCAATGTTCATATTTATGTTTATCTTTGATCATAAATTAACACAATACACTTGTAGAAAAGTCGATTTATTCTCACGGAATGAAATTATTTTAATCTTCTTAGTACTATTCCATTGTGATGGAAAATGACCGATCAAGACTGGACAAAAATGTGCGGTTTCTATAAGGTGCTCAGAACTACCATTGAAAGTGAGGACACAGAGAGTGATCGCTGCCTAACTGTGAGAATGGACCCCTCAAGTAGAATCTATTCCTGTCCCTACTTTAATATCAGAGAATTATTGGCTGCACAAACACACGACGAAAGTTCCTCATTATCAATTCCATAAAAGTTGAACCCTTTTCTTTCCTCTTTATGTTGACTTTATATTGAGATGTAGAACAACAACACACCAATATGATAAAGGCGGACCTAAAATTTGAGCGCAGCGAAAACATCATCATTTTTAAAACAAGCTATGTTTCGAGTTGACTTATTCCAGCAATTTTGCCAAAATGAATATTAAGGGCACAAGAGTTTGCATTGTTTCTAATCATGGAGACCGGATAGAAACTGAGCTTTGGGCTTTTTGAGGGAGGGATTTGTAAAAGAAAAATAAAGTGGTGCCCCGTTTACGCAAGTAATATAAAATGGTGCCCAGTTTTTTATGCAACTATTTTGGTCCCTTGAGTCCAAATAATTGTTACTTAGGTTCTAGACGAAGTTCATTACTATCATTAAATTAATATTGAGTTCATAAAAGATAAAAGAAAAAGTAAAAGTAAATGAAGTGAACTACCAAGTTACAGAGAACAAAGGAACTTTGTTGCGGTTTGTTATTGATCCCTGGACACCTAGGCAACGGTAAGAGTTTGTTCAGACCACTCGACCAACGCAGCTGCTCGTCTTTTGTTATTGCAGGGGCACGAGTAATTTATATAAAGGTTTTCCGACGTATATGCAAACATATATACACAACTTTTGTCGAGACTGTGATCCCTCTACACATAAGGTGGGTCCGCCTCTGTCAGTATCCCACAAGCTAGGTATGGGAAGCATAGTGTACGCAAAGTTTATCCCTACCTTGTAAAGATAGACCCTCGGTTCAAGGAAAGCATAAATACAATAGTGGAAAAGCCAGGAAAAAAGAAAAAAAAATAGTAACAACCATATATTGGGATGTAGAGTGTTTTGAAGATATAATTAAGTAAATTAAAAGAAATATATACTCTCTTAATGCATGGCGGGAGTTTAGTGCACCATACTGTCTTTTTTTAATACTCTCTCACAGGCACAACTTAAGCATTTAGTTGAAGTAATCACACGATTTAAAAGAAGTACACCAACTCTAATAGTTTAAGCTTTTAGATGAGCCAACGACATTATTCAATACAGTGTTGGGTGTGGACTTCCACAATAACAACCAGGAAGCCGTGCCAGTGAATGGGATGGCAAGTGAGAGAACACACCAACATATGAAAGTCTTTACTTATCTCATGATAAAGTTACTTGGACCATTTTCTGGTTAATCAAAATCCTTAGAGAAGAAAATAATCAAGATTGTAACAACAGTTGGAAACAAAACACAAGTATACATTAGTAACAGAACATTAAATTGCCAAAGAAGTTGGTGTCTTCAAGGTTACCCCATCGTTCTTTGCGAGAACAATGTGACAGAAACAAACACTCACATTCTGCCAGGATTTCCTTCGACGACAATGCAAATAGACATATTTATGAAGTTAATGCAGATAGACCTATTCTAGGCATCTGCTCAACAACGTTCTAAGGACAAGAATCCATATGAAATCCTATTCAATAGACACGCGTCAAGAACTGCTCACATGTTGAGCATCTATAAACATACAAAACCTGTGGTTGCTCTGATTAAACATTAGGATTCACGTCTACAATAGATAGAAAGCTATTTGGCACCAGCTTATGGCCAATTAACCAGGGATTTTGAAGTAACACGTTAATATCTACAGCCAGTAGGCTACTGACTGTTAAGGCATATACTGCTGATGCCCCATCCTAAAAGGATCATGATCATGTAAAAATTAGTTATGCTTTCAAAAAGGATGATATTGAGACTAAACACGAGTACAGCTATATCCTCAAAGGTAATGATATCAAATCCAAATTCCCCAAGGGCTTTTCTTTTTCTTTTTTAATTTCATTCTCTTTCCTTCAGCCCGTTGAAATGCAGCTTCGCTCAGCTGTTTAAGCCATTCAATGATCTGAGTTATTTCAATGCTTTATCAACGGAAAGCTGACCCAGGTAGTACACGCTATATATCATAAGAATGAGGAACCATAACACAATGAGGGAGAAGATAACAAATTCTCAGAAAAGATTGAACCAAAAGCCACCGGACAGAATATTACTGCAGAAAAGCACCACAAAAAGCACAACTAGTGTGAGAAGCTGCTAAATCTAAACAAACCTATAAATTCAGAAAGGATCAACCCATTGGCACAGACGTAGCCAAGTTGACGGATATGGGTTCACGTGAACCCACGCTCCTCTCCCTAAACCTTTGGCAACACAAGTATGAGAAATGCATGTAATAACTGAGTGAAATGTCAAGAAACATGATCTAAACCAGGAGGACCATACATATAGCACAAGGACGGCATAAAAGTAAGCAATGATTTTGTTCCAAATGCAACTGAATTATTATCATTGTCATACTTATGCACTTGTGCTCCCTAAAGTTCATTCTAAATTTCTTAAACACTCCAATTTACAATAGCCAAAGCGTGTTTAATTCTCAGAAATCAATAACAATCAAGAGTACTAGAATAACAAACATTTTTCTCTGTAAGATACTTGAGAAAATTAGAGCTGTCTAAAACTGAATTAGACATGCATAAACTTATATGTAGTTACGGCACCAGCCACATGACGAGTCAGCAAGAGAACTGGAGAAACAATGCCACACTGTTGTAATCATATAAAATCTAAAAAGAGGTTTACAAAGAAGGCAATCAAATATTTCGATGAACTTAAATGTCTGTAAGCAACAAGGCAATCTGACTGTGGACTACTAAACTGAGATTTAAATTATGAGGAAAAAGAAGGAATAAATAGAGAAGCAAAGAGGACATTCACATAATAAGATATCTTGATTTCTTTGAGAGTTGAGACCATAGCAACGAAAAAGCATCCAAAAAATAATACTATATAAAAGAAACAAGTCCAGTCTTTGGCAATCATAAACCTTGTCTAATACATATATAGAACAATCAAATTAGCAATTCAAGGTATGCCATGTTGTGATTACGAAAAATTCCAAAAAAAACGAGAAACAAACCTATAAGCCAACTTTGACTGCGCATTGCCGCTGCAATTTAACGAAAAGCTTGTATTTTTCCTTTCTAGGGTGGCCTTTTAGTGTATTACTTACACACTTTACCATTTAGCTCAGTACTAGTAACTAGTGAAAAAGCAAAGGTTATATGCTATCAATATTAGTATTTAATAACAAGTTCGTTACCATGTACTAAGTCCATGATATTAAATATGATTAGCCATAATTAATTTTTAAATGACCTGACACAGCACTTAAAAGAACCCAAAAATTCAATGATCTAACCATAACAATATTTCATTTAAACACCAGAGAGTTCAAATTAAAAATTAAAATTTGAAAACATAGCTGAAAATTGAGAGAGAAAAAAGAGGAGGAATTAAGAAGATTATTGTACAAGAACAAGACGACCAGCTCCAGCTATATCACCATCGCCGTCGTCACCGTCTTCATCCACCCCTTTGGGCACTGTCACAACCAGTTCGCCGTCACTAAAAGCGGCAGTAGCCAGCTCCGGCAAAGTTTCTGCCGGAAGCCGAAACCGCCATAAGTCGAGCTCCAACCCAGACAAAGACGACGAAGTATCAAAAACATTATCACCTCGGATAACAATCTTAGTAACACCCGGATAGATCTCGACTATGTGACGCAATATTACGGCCCAAGCCCACATCATCAGCATCAGCTGGGATAACGAAGCGCAACGAATCGGAGGTTTCTTGGATTGACACGTCGGCATCGGAATGGAACGGAAGTTCTAGAACCTTCGCGAAGATATGGGGGAGTCGCCGTAGCTTCTTTTGAGAGAAAGCCGATAATACGATGTCGTTCCGTAGCGTGATGTTGCGTTTCCTTATCGGTGCTGGATGAACCTTCATCGTTTTAAGCTTTGAAAAATATAACCTTTTTCACTGGTTACAGAAAAGGATAGGATTTTGATTGATTAGAATGAAGTAATATCACCAAAACTGAGCAGAAAAATGAAGCAGCTGAAAAGTTGGGTACAAAAGAATTGCAGAGAAAAGTACTGTGTGTGTGTATAAAGTTAGTTTTTTCAGCTGCTTCGCTTTGGATGTGAGGGTAATTCTTCGCTTTGGATGTGAGGGTAACAAGGGAAAGGTCTACAGTCTGTTAGTTTTTTCTTTTTGGAAATATATTTAGCTGACACACCAATTCAATTAACATATAATAATTCCTCATCAGATTCTTTCGTAGTGACATTTTGATCGTTTGCTTTCCTCTTTCTAGTATTTCGATCTTTGGAACCCAATGGCCTGCCACGCTTCAGGCGTGCATTCGACTTATTGGATATGACACTAAATGATTGTCCAACAGGGACATCAATACGGATTGGAACATTCTCCGCGGGGATGTAGGATTTTGTTATCCTTTTCAAGTCCGTAAATGCGTCAGGCATTTGATTTGCTATTCTTTGCAAATGGATAATCTTTTGCACCTCCTTTTCACAAATAGAGGTACGTGAATCAAGATGAGATAATGATGCATTTTTCCACAAAATTTCCCGTTTGGTTTCACCGACTTCTCCCCCTAATTTTGGGAAAAGTGTCTCATCAAATTGACAGTCTGCAAATCGTGCAGTGAACAAATCCCCTGTCAATGTTTCGAGGTACCGAATAATGGAGGGCGATTCAAACCCAACATATATTCCTAACCTTCTTTGCGGACCCATTTTGGTGCGGTATGGCGGTGCTATAGGCACATATACTGCGCATCCAAAGATTCTTAAATGGGATATATTGGGTTCATGACCCAAAACCAATTGCAACTGGAAATATTTATGATAATTCGTCGGTCTGAGACGAATTAGCATTGCTGCATGCAAAATGGCGTGACCCCATACCGAAGTGGGCAGCCTCGTTTTCATGAGTATGGTCTTGTAATCAACTGCAGGCGTTTGATTAAAGATTCTGCAAGACCGTTTTGAGTGTGAATATGAGCTACAGAATGTTCCACTTTTATCCCAATTGATAAGCAATAATCATTAAATGCTTGGGATGAAAACTCAGCAGCATTATCCAGTCTAATAGACTTGATTGGATTATCAGGAAAATGTGCTCGTAGTCGAATTATTTGTGCCATTAGTTTTGCAAACGCAAGGTTGCGTGATGACAACAGGCACACATGAGACCATCTACAGGATGCGTCTATTAGGACCATAAAATATCTAAAAGACCCACTAGGTGGGTGAATAGGTCAACAAATGTCCCCTTGTATACGTTCCAAAAACGTATGTGACTCAGTCCCAACCTTTGTTGGTGATGGTCTTGTAATTAACTTGCCTTGATAACAAGAAGTGCAAGAAAATTCATTATTTAAAAGAATCTTGAAATTCGTTAACGGATGCCCATATGAGCTTTCTATAATCCGTCTCATCATGATTGATCCAGGGTGTCCCAATCGATCATGCCAAAGTACAAAAGTATTGAAATCAGTAACCTTTTGGTTTACTGTTGAATGTGCCTCAATTGCACTAATTTTTGTCCAATACAGGCCACAAGATAAAGACGGGAATTTCTCAATAACCCTCTTTTGGCCAGAGACATTCTTTGTAATGATGAGATATTCAAGATTATTCTCATCTATTGTCTCAACATGATAGCCATTCCGGCGTATATCTTTAAAACTCAACAAGTTTCTCTTAGACTTGGAGGAGAACATTGCATTCTCTATGATAAACATTGTTCCTCTAGGCAGAGTTATAGTTGCTCTTCCGGAGCCTTCAATCAATTTACTACTACCAGAGATTGTAGTAACATCTGCCTTACACATACTTAGTTGAGAGAAATATTTCTTTTCTTTGAGTATCGTATGTGTAGTACATGAATCAACTAAACAAATATTTGATCCAAGATTGCTTTGTGAGATATCCATATTTGCTTTCCCATGGTTTGACATACAAAAGAAAAATACACGAACATGAGAATAAACAAATTCAATTCGTTTGTCTCAATGTAATCGATTGTTAAACATAAATAATCGATTATTTGCTATTTTGAAAAACTTCAGATCACACTGTCTTAATATAATCGATTGTTAAACATAAATAATCGATTATTTGCTATTTTGAAAAACTTCAGATCACACTGTCTTAATATAATCGATTGTTAAACATAAATAATCGATTATTTGCTATTTTGAAAAACTTCAGATCACACTGTCTTAATATAATCGATTGTTGAACATACATAATCGATTATGTCTTAATATAATCGACTGTTAAACATACATAATCGATTATTTGCTATTTTGAAAAACTTCAGATCACACTGTCTTAATATAATCGATTGTTAAACATAAATAATTGATTATTTGCTATTTTGAAAAACTTCAGATCACACTTTGTCTTAATATAATCGATTGTTAAACATAAATAATCGATTATTTGCTATTTTGAAAAATTTCAGATCACACTGTCTTAATATAATCGATTGTTAAACATACATAATCGATTATGTCTTAATATAATCGATTGTTAACAAGTATATAATCGATTGCTTTGCAGTTTTAATGCGAAATATTAGATAATCGACTAACTGTTAGGTTATTAGATTAACTCTACTGAAAAATAAAAATATCTTTGAAATTTAAGCATATTGAAACATTCTAAAGAACTAATACTAACATTATATCATAAACTAACTAATACGAGCTGATACTAATGACTATTAGTTTATTCACTAACTAATACAAATAAGTAAAATAAAATCAAACAATTCCATCTTCCTTCATCACAGATCCATCACCGATTAAGTGGTCTATTTTCCCCTCGGGTTGCTCAAAGAAGTCTGCCACATCCAAGTGGGTGATGTCAAAATTGTCGTCAGAGACAAACTTTGTTTCAGGGCCTTTATTCTTTAGAGATGCTTGATAAAGGTCAATCAAATGTCTTGGTACACGGCAAGCTTTTGACCAGTGCCCTTTTCCACCGCAACGATAACATATAGTTTCTGAACTATTTGCCTTTGGATTCTCATAATCCCGTTTTTGCTTTTGGTGGTTATTTCTCTTCGGGGGGTGACGGACATCAGGGAAATTTCTTCCTTGTCTACGTCCACGGCTATGACCCCGATTACGACCACGACCATGACTAGATCCATGGCCTTTTTCATGCTTGGCATAATGAGAATACACCTTATCTGCTTCAGGCAATGGTGTAGACCCAGTGGGTCGATTTTCGTGATTTCTCATGAGCAGGTCATTGTTTCGCTCAGCCACAAGGAGAAGAGAAATCAGTTCAGAGTACTTTTTGAAACATTTCTCTCTGTACCGTTGTTGCAGTACCATATTGGAGGCATGAAACGTTGTAAACGTTTTCTCAAGCATATCATAATCAGAGATATTATCTCCATAGAGTTTCAATTTAGAAGTAATTCTGAACATTGCAGAATTATATTCAGAAACAGACTTAAAGTCTTGGAGCCTCAGATGAGCCCAATCATAGCGTGCTTGTGGCAGAGTGACCAACTTCAGGTTGTCATATCTCTCCTTTAAGCCGTTCCACAAGATGAGTGGATCTTTGACTGTGAGATATTCAATTTTCAAACCTTCATCAAGGTGATGGCGCAAGAAAATCAAGGCCTTAGCACAGTCTTGGGTGGATGCTTTATCTCTGTCTTTAATGGCGTCTCCAAGACCTATAGCATCTAAGTGGATTTCAGCATCCAACACCCATGTCATATAGTTCTTGCCCGAAATTTCAAGGGTAACGAACTTTCTTTTCATAATATCAGACATAATTAAAACCAAATTCGGAAAGAGGGAAATACCTTAATTTTCTCAAGAGGATTCTTGAGACGGTAGAGTCTCGTGCTGATAACGTGTTATGAAATAATATAAGAACAAGAACAATAGAGAGAAAAGTAGAGAGAGGAGTATTCTTATTGATACTTAGGGATGATTTACAATGGGGTAAGACCCCTCTATTTATAGGCATAGAAAAGACTTAGCCTCAAAATAAAACTCTAGAATCTCTCTAAATATAAACATTCACCTTAAATAGGATTCTATTTATAACATGTATATTGTTATCACAAAATTATAAGAGTAATTATTAATTTATATTTTATTTTAATTTAATACTTAATTATAATAAATTAATATGATTTCATATAAATACACTAGTATCGGTCATGTTGCCTTATTAGTGTAAACTTGTCCAGATAAATATATTGTGTTTCGATGTGGTAAGACTTCTATTACATCGACAATTCCAAACTTTCTGGCATTACTTTATTTTGAAAGTTTTCTCAAAAATCTACCGAGAAGGAGATTTTATTTAGCTAATTAATTTGAAAAATATTTGTGAGCAATAGTTAATTTTTTGTCAAACTTTTAAAAAATATTTATAAGTATATTTTTGTCATATTTTTTAAAAATAATACTTTTGAGATTTTTTTTCTTTTTTTTTCTCAAAAATTGTTTGTGTTCCTATTCAAAAACACTTCTTTTCTTAAATGCTTAACAAAATGTGTTAACTTTGAGAAAAAATACTTTTGATCAAACATGATATTACACATTAGGGCTGTTCATTCGGATCAAATATCCGAAATTCGAACAGATCCATTTAATTTCGGATTGGATCGGATTTCGGATTGTGTTTCTTAAAATTTCGGATTGGTATATTTTAATCCGATCCGATCCGATCCGAAATTCAAAATTATTAGGGCATATATAAATACTACACTTTAAATTCGGATAGTCAGTACTTTCATTACATTAACCCCCAAGTTATTATTAGAATATATTGTGTGTATCTTTTTATTATTGGTAAAATATTCTTTCATTATTGGACAGTCCTATAGTTGGTAGGTTTTGATTTCTTTTATTATTGTACAGTCTTATAGTTGGTAGGATTTGATACCTCTCTGTACTCTATATATACGTTTGTGAGCAATACGAGAAAATTAATTCTCCCAAAACTCTCTACATGGTATCATATGCCAGTGGCTTATCGCCAAAGAAACACTAATTCTTCCATACCCGCGCCGCCGCCGCTGCACTAATCGGCAGCCCGCCGCCGCCGACCTTCTCGGTCCACCACCTCTCTCCGGCATCTTGCCGCGCCACCGCTCCACTAACCGCAGCCCTCTCTCTCTCTCGATGTCGATCAGCGCCTCCTCTGCCCCGCGCTTCATGGCCGCTACGACATCCAACGATCTTCTCCAGCTCCAACCGATTTCCATCAATGCATCGGCTCAGATCCTACTTAAATTGGATTTCACTAATTACCTAGCGTGGAAATTCCAATTCCGAACCCTTCTTACGAGTTACGACCTCCTCGGCTTCTTGGACGGATCGAAGTCGTGCCCACCAACCACTATCGTCGACAAGGAGGTAACTTCCCCCAATCCAGCATATCCTTACTGGATTCGCCAGGACAATCTTATTCTCAATGCCATCATCTCGTTGATCACACCGATGATCATCTCCTTTATTCCGCTGCGGAAACCTCAAAAGAGGCCTGGGACATCCTCGCGCGCACATACGGCACTGCTTCTCGTCGTCGTATCATGGCTCTCAAACAGCAGCTCCATAATCCGGTAAAAGGTTCTAAATCTGTTACTGATTTTATGTACGGTATTCGCGTGATTGTGGATGAATTATCTCTCCTGGGTGTTACTGTTGATTCTGAGGATCTTGTCATTAAGCTAAATGGTCTTGATGATCCGTATATGGAGCTCTCTCATGCTATCCAAGCCCGTGAATCTCCAATCTCTTTTGCTGAATTACATGACAAGCTGTTAAGCATGGAGGCTCAGATTACTGCCCGTGCGCCAGCCACCTCCGCCGCATCTAATTTGGCTTTGTCGGCTGCCTTCGTTGCCGGACGACAGTCCAGCCGTAATCGCTTCGGTGGCAGCGGGCGCGGCCGTGGCAGCCGTGGTTTATCCTCCGGCCGTGTTGGTTACTCCAACAATGGCCAATCTCGCGGGTACAATGGGAAGTGCCAGCTTTGCAGTGAATTTGGCCACTCCGCGCGCCGCTGTCCGTCCTATCCTATTTCCGACGCAAATCATCCCCCTTACGGTGGACCACTGCCGCGACCAGCATACGCTGCGTCATCTTATCCGGCTGCTCACATAGCCCATCACTCTCCATCTGATTAGATCCTGGACTCTGGTGCCACTCATCACATAACAAATGATCTTGCCAACATGTCTCTTCACAGTCCTTACACTGGTTTCGATGATGTGGTTATTGGTAACGGTGAAGGTTTAAAAATTACACATACTGGCCAACTTTTCAGTTATTCATCTCTTTTATTGCCTGGGGCTCTCTGTGTTCCACATATTCGTAAAAATTTGATCTCTGTTGCTCAATTATATCGTCACAATAATGTTAATGTTGTTTTTTCTGATACTGATTTTTAGGTGAAGGATCGTCGCACGTGGGCAACACTCGTCAGCGGCCCACGTAGGAACAACGCCTACTACAGGACGGCGGCTTCCCGTCTACCGTCCTCCCTCACGGCACAAAAGCTCCCTACGTCATTGTGGCATTCTTGGTTTGGTCATCCGTCAGCTAAAATCCTACATCATTTAGTGTCTTCTAGCAGTATAGCGTCCAGTAGTGTGTCTGATTTTGCTTGTGTCTCTTGCAAGCTTCATAAGTGTCATAAGTTACCTTTCTCTGAGTCAAGTTTATCTTCTACTGCTCCGCTGGAGCTTATTTTTTCTGATGTATGGACCTCTCCAATTATTTCTAATGAAGGATTTAAATATTATGTCATTTTTGTTGATCATTTTTCTAAGTACATTTGGTTTTTCCCTTTAATTCGTAAATCTGATGTCTTACAAACCTTCCCCACTTTCAAGTCCATTGTCGAAAAATACTTCTCTACTAAAATCATTACTCTGTATACTGATAATGGGGGTGAATTCCTAGCTTTACGCTCTTTTCTTGCCTCTCATGGCATCTCCCATCTCACTTCACCTCCTCATACACCTCAACACAATGGCTATGCTGAACGCCGTCACCGTCACATTGTCGATACTGGTCTCACTCTCCTTCATTATGCCTCTGTCCCTCTCATTTGCCACGGCAGTCTATCTCATTAATCGTCTTCCCTAGACAAATCTCTCGATGCTCTCCTCTTTTGAGTCTCCCTTCCATAGGCGCCCCAACCTTGCCAAACTGCGTGTCTTCGGGTGTCAATGCTTCCCTTGCCTTCGGCCCTACACTTCACACAAAATGGAACCCAAATCTCGTGCCTGAGTCCTCTTCGGCTACTCATCTACTCAAAGCGCATATCTATGCTTTGATCCCTCAACGTCTAAAATCTTCGTCTCGCGTCATGTCACATTCCATGAAGATATCTTCCCGTTCTCCAAATTGTCTAACCCCGAGTCTCCACCCGTACCCATTCCGGTCACCCTAGAAGTCCTTCCGCTGCCTCCGCCAGTACCTGTCGCCACTCCCACTAGCGATCCTTCACCGGACGCACTGCCGGCGCCAATGCCCGAGCCTCCAGCGCCTCTTACAGCACCGCCAACGGCCCCCGCCGCTGCTACACCCACTATGCCGCCACCTTCATTCTCTCAAGGTGGTCATCACATGCAAACTCGCAGCAAAAATAACATCTTTACGCCCAACAAGAAGTTTGGTATGTCTGTTGTATCCTCTCCAGCTGTTACAGAACCTCAGACTTTGTCTAGTGCTATGTCTGATGAGCGTTGGCGCGCTGCTATCTCATTGGAGTTTGATGCTCTGCTACCGAATGGCACCTGGGATCCTGTTCCACCTGATTCTTCACAGAATGTTGTGGGCTGCAAGTGGGTTTATCGTATCAAACGAAAGCCTGACGGTAATGTGGATAAGTTCAAAGCCCGACTTGTTGCGAAAGGCTTTCATTAGCGACCAGGTGTCGACTTCCAGGAGACTTTCAGTCCGGTTATTAAGCCGGCAACTGTGCATTTGGTTCTCAGTCTAGCTGTATCCAAGGGCTGGCCTCTTCGTCAAATGGATGTGAACAATGCATTTCTCCACGGGAGGCTTACAGAGGATGTCTATATGGCACAATCACCGGGTTTTGTTAACAAAGCCTATCCATCTTATGTCTGTATGTTACAGAAAGCTATTTATGGTCTCAAACAGGCACCCCGGGCATGGTACAGTGAGCTCCGCCAATGCCTTCTAGACATGGGTTTCGTCAACACTACCTCTGACACTTCGCTCTTCATCTTTCAACATTCTGGTATTACAGCCTATTTTTTGGTATATGTTGATGATCTCATATTGACTGGTAATGACTCTGCCTTCTTGAACCGTGTGATTGACTCTCTTGGGACTAAATTTTCTCTTAAATACATGGGTGATCTAAGCTACTTTCTTGGTGTTGAGGTTCTACGCAGCTCCAAGGGGTGTTTTCTTTCTCAGCGTAAGTATGTTGTTGATCTTTTGACTCGTCATAATATGTTGAAATCCAACCCTGTTCAGACGCCAACAGCGGCGTCCACCCGCCTTCATCTGGCCGACGGCTCGGCTCCTGCCGACGCATCCGCCTATCGACAGGCCCTTGGGGGCCTCCAGTATCTCTCCTTCACTCGTCCTGATATCTCCTTTGCTGTGAATAAACTCTCACAATTCATGCACGCTCCTACTGTCACACATTTGGGTGCAGTTAAGCGCCTCTTCCGGTATCTGAATGGGACGCGTGACTTTGGCGTCTGGCTGCGTCCTTCATCTGCTATACCTCTGCATTGTTTCTCTGATGCTGATTGGGGTGAAAACTGTGATGACCGCTCCTCAACTGGTGCCTATGTTGTCTTTCTGGGGCCTAATCCTATTTCCTGGAGCTCCAAAAAGCAGCGTTCCGTTGCACGATCTTCTACTGAGGCTGAATTTCGTGCCATTGCTTCTGCTGCCGCTGAAGTCCGTTGGCTTCATTCACTGCTGCGCGAGCTTCATGTCCCTCCGGCTGCTCCTGTCATTTACAGCAACAACATTGGCGCCACTTACCTCTGTGTCAACCCTGTGTTTCATTCGCGCATGAAACACATCTCCATTGATTATCATTTTGTTCGTCAATTGGTTCAGAATGGGTCTCTTCGTGTTGCTCACGTATCCTCTGTTGATCAGCTTGCTGATGCTCTCACCAAGCACTTATCTCGTCCTCGGCTTCTTCTGCTGATGTCCAAGATTGGCGTGTCCTACGGCCCTCCATCTTGAGGGGGCGTATTAGAATATATTGTGTGTATCTTTTTATTATTGGTAGAATATTCTTTCATTATTGTACAGTCGTATAGTTGGTAGGTTTTGATTTCGTTCATTATTGTACAGTCCTATAGTTGGTAGGATTTGATATCTCTCTGTACTCTATTTATACGTTTGTGAGCAATACGAGAAAATTAGTTCTCCCAAAACTCTCTATGGTTATTACCTTTACAATTGCTAGATTTAGCTATATTGGCACCATATACTCTCATAATTACATAAACATGAATTTTTCTTAATGTATTGCCTCTTTTACAAAGAAAATATACATATTAGTTTGATTTTGAGGCATAATAATCCGATCCGATCCAAACTTTAAAATCCGATCCAATCAGATATAATTCGGATCAAATTCGAATTGTATTTTTTAGAATCCGAAATCCGAATCCAAAATTTGCTAAATTCGATCCGATTCGTGTACGGCCCTTACAAATGGTACTATCCTTTTGAAGATTTAAATCTTTTGAAGTATATATTTAGTTTTGTCTAATAAATGAGATCTCGTCAAAAAGAAAATGAATACTTATCGAATCATCGTTATGATTAATCACTGATATCTATACGTTGACTTAAAAATTAAGATATCGTTAAGATACCGTGTATTTATAGTTTACATTATTTTCAAGCCCAACCGAATCTATTTTTTTTCTTTTTTCTGTCGACAAACTAAGGGAAAAAACGAACTTTTATAGGACGAAACTTTAACCTCTCTCTTGTGCTAAAACACGTGTTATTATGAATATAACTGTACGGCACTTTATGATTTCCATTTTGATATGGTATATAATTTACAAAACGTTATTGTATTACTATAAAGATAAAACATACACAGAAAAGCTATAAATAGTTAAATTCTTTCCCTGCGCATAAAGATTGACCCATACATTTGGTTAATCTCAAAGTAGGGGTGTCAACCGGGCCGGGTTGACCCGGGACCGGCACGGACCGGCCCGGTCAAAACCGGCCCGGACCGGACCGGTTAAGGGCGGGGGGGGCCGGGCTGGGTTGGGGGGGGGAAGGGGGTTTGGACGGACAGCCTTACCGGGCAAATAACCCGGACCGGACCGGCCCGGGAAGCGAATTACCGGGCGAACCGGCCAACCCGGCCCGGACCGGTTTTAACGGTCAAATTTTTTTTTTTTTTTAAAAAAAAAAATTTTTTTATACTTGTGGGGCCCACTTGCCCGTTGGCAACGGTCCAGAAGACCAGATCCGTTGGCCAACGGGTAAATTTTGCAAATTTGGCCATTTTTTGATTTTTTTTAGTTTTTATTTAATTACATTAATAACCCTTCTAAAAATCTATAAATACCCTCCCCCTCTTCTTCATTTCCTCACTCAAAATTATCTATCTCTCTCTCAATTCTCAAATTATCTATCTCTCTCTCAATTCAAGAATTCATATTCTACTTTCATAATTTTATTGTCTTTATTTTCCCGAATTAAATTTATCGTAATTTCTTATTTGGAAATCGGCAATTCGGCATTCGAAGCTTGATTCTTGAAGTTCAAGTGTTCAACATTCTTGAAGTTCACCTGTTCAAGTGCTCAATTTATTGTCGAATTCGGTGCACTCTCTCCAACTCTTTCTCTTATTTAATATTTTAATTGCATATTTGATTTTAGTTTAGCTTATATATTAAATTTTCCAATATGTTGAATGCTGCTAAAAGAGCGTGTAGAAAAGTTACTGGTAGGAGTGGAAGTGGAAGTGGAAGTAGTAAAAAAAGTCCTATAGCTTCTGGTAGTAATAGTAATAATGAACCAATAACACATGTTTCTGAATCATCGCCTAATTTGCAAGATGTAAATATTGATTATGAACAATTACACCAAGATTTCGGAATAGAAGATAACGAAATTGGAATAGAAGATGAGATACCATCTACACCTACTAGTGCAAATGTTGGTAGTGTTGGAGTTGGAGTTACTAGTGCAACAAGGGGTAGAAGACCACCAGTCGCTCCAAAATCTAAATCTAATCGTAGAAAAAGAAGTGCTGTTTGGAAATTTTTTGATGAGATAGAAGATAGTGATAGAGTTAAGTGCAGACTTTGTAACGACACGTATCAACATTTGACCGGAGGTAATTTAGGGGGGACTGGCACACTTATTAGACATATGCAAAAGGATCATCCTATAGAATGGGGAAATAATGGGGATGGAAGTGAAACAACACCTAACACTACTACTGGAGGTCTGCGAAAATATGATAAAATGAGGGATCGAGAGGAATTAGCGAAAATGATTGCTTTGGGTTGTCTACCTTTTTCTTTTGCTTCTTCCTCTTATCTTGTTACGTATATTCAAAGGATATACAACCCTATGTTTAAAGGTATCCCTAGAAGTACCTGTAGATCTGACATCTTTAGACTTCACGGCCAATATCAAACGTACATACATTATTTGTTTAGTCACCTTCCTTCTAGAGTATGTCTAACTTCTGATATTGGCCATGCTGTAAATGGAAATGATTATTTAACAATTACATGTCATTGGATAGATGACAATACTTGTATGCAAAAACGTATAATTGCTTTTAAATATGATGAAGATCAGAGTCATACTGCAACATTTATTAGTACTACAATTGTTGAAGTTGTCGAATTTTATAATCTAAACCAAAAAGTTTTGTGTATGTCTTTTGATAATGCTTCAAACAACAATGCTGCAGTTTCAATTTTAAAATTGAATTTACATCCACCTCTTGATGATATTTTTCATGTTAGATGTGCATGTCATGTATACAATTTAATTGTTAAAAGTGGGCTAGATTTATTTTTACATGAGATTACTCTAGTTAGAAGAGCTGTTGGAGTAATTCAGGGAAATAATAGACAATCTAGAATAAGAGAATTTAAGAACAAGTGTCAACAATATAACCTTAGACCTAGATTCATGCCCGACGAAGTAGTTACTAGATGGAACTATACGTATATATTTTTAAAATGTTGCTACAAATATAGATTTCCAATAACAGAAGTTGCTAATGCACATTGTACTAATCCTAGTCGTATGTTAACCGGTGATACCTGGGAGGTCATTAGTGATGTCATTAAATTTTTACATAAGTTTTATACTGCTACTGTTGTGTTTTCTGGGGCATATTACCCAACTATTACTTTGGCTTTAGTACATATAGCTGAAATTTCTTTGCTACTATTTGAATTTAAGAAGAACGATAGATATACGGATGCTATTGCAAGTATGCAAGCAAAATTTAAAAAATATTTCTTTCCAATTCCTCCTATTTACTTAATTGGTGCAGTTTTAAATCCTTCAATTAAAATGTCTGATTGTCAACAATTAATGAATGCTTTATACAATTATATGGAGATTGGGCCCACTGAAAGCCCAAATTTGTATGAATCTATGAACCAACTAAATGAACACTTACAATATCTATATACTTATTATGCAACTCAATGTGATATTGCTCGTGCATCATCTGCTGCAAATCCCACTATGGAATGTAGCACTTCTAATGTAGTCGGAGATGATGATGAAGGGTTTGATAGTTTTAATATTTTTTCAACTTTTGCTAACACTCAATCTAGTAGCAGGAATATAGATGAATTGCAATTTTACTTGCAGAAGCAAAAGGAGCCTCGCACCAAGGAATTTTCACCGTTAGGCTGGTGGCAGGAAAATTCAAAGCAATTTCCCGTTCTTTACGCTATGGCGCGGGATGTCCTGAATGTCCCAATTTCCACTGTTGCATCCGAGAGTGCATTTAGCCAAGCAAGACAACAACTTGGAGACACGCGGCACTCATTGGGAAGCAATGCTTTGGAAGTCTTAGTGTGTCTAAGAGATTGGATAAGATCTGAAAGAAGAAATCAAGGAAAGGAAGATCTGGATAGCCCGGAAGACGAAGAACTTGGAGATATCTTAACGCACGGAAACCCATCCGAATTTAACACTCCAGAAGAAGGTCCAGAGGTTCATATTAATATGGAAGAACTTGCTATTGCAATGCAAGCCATTTGATGTAAAATTGTAAATTGTAAACTAGTTATGATACATTTTAGTTTTTCAATTTGAAATTTTCAATTTAAGAAATAAAGTAGCACTTGCAATAAGTGCAATTTTTTCCCATCTTTTGTTGTGTTCATTCAATTATTACAAAGTATTAATATAACTTAATATTTAAACTATACGAAATACAAAAAAAAAAAAAAAAAAAAAAGTAAAACCCGGTCCGGCCCGACCCGGACCGGATCGAACCCGGCCCAATTCAACCCGCCCCCAATTGAACCCGGACCGGACCGGCCCGGACCCGGACGGGTCAAAAAATCCGGACCCGTAACCGGCCCGGCCCACCCGCTGGTCAGCTATATCTCAAAGTAAGTAAATTACACAAGAACAATTTTATAATATATTATTTATTTGAAAGATATACGTGAAAGTATAAGAGGGGTGAATTGTAATCGATTAAAAGGGCGAAATACATAAATGATCCCTTGAAGTTGTCCTCAACGGTCAGCCAGACACCTCAACTGAGCTCATTTTCAGTTGGACACTTTTTCTCCACTAAAGTACGACCTCGTGAACCCTTCACGCTGACATGGCTAAGTGTATGCTTTATACTTAATTCTAAGCTTGTGAATATATAATTGTATATGTCAATTGTTGCCAAAAGAAGTGAGTGCAGTAATATTTTGCACCTATTTGTCATGACCTACCACATCATCATGCCACGTAGGTAACATTTGACATATATTTTTGTCATATGGGAATGATTATGTAAGTTAGGGAAAAGATCTTGATGGAATATTCTAAAACTATGGAGAATTTCCTTAGAAATGTTCTAGATATTTGTACACTTGTAGGAAGGTTCTAGAGAAATATAGAGGTTTCCTTATGAAGACCCAAGATCCCTATAGAATTGTTAGGAAAGTCCTTAGAAGAATCTAGTTGTGTAGAATATTCTAGAGAAGGGACTTAGTTGTAAATATGAAAGGACTTATAAAACAATCATTATTTACATACTAGCCCCTAGGTGATTAGTATAAATAGGAGGCATTCATTTGTAATTCATCAACCAAGCGAACAATTCAAGTTCTCTCTAATACGAAGCTTCCTTTAATAATTCTCTTATGTTCTTTCTTTCATTCTCTTAGCGATCTTGAGTGTAGTAAGGCTGACCTGGCATAGCATGTGAGCGAATTGTGCAAGATCGTGAGCGAGTTTCCAAGTGCTTCACATGCGCTTAGTTTAAGACTAGGGACGTAACAACATGGTATAAGAGCAAATGTTATAACTAAGAAATGTTAGAAAGAATACAAGAGATGCTAGAAGGAAGTTTTGTAGGGAACCATGGCCGGAATTACCAAGGGCTTGGTACTTGCAGAAGGGATCAACGTGAAGGTCCCTAAGCGAAAGCAGTATGGTAGTGCACGGGTTGCATGCGAGGTGGCATACTGACGGAATCTAAGGGAGCTCCAACAGAGGCCACAATTCGGGAGTATGTACGCGAGTTTACTACCTTAATGCTGCAAATCTCATTATTGTCCGAGGAAGATTTCCTCTTCTACATTATGGATGGGTTGCAAAATTGCGCAAAATGGAAGTTAAGAAGACATCAAGTAGCCACGTGAACGGGGCCATCAGAGTATCCTAGTCACTTGTTGACTTCAAGGTGGAGTCTGCCTTGTCCAAAGAAGGCAATGCCGAGAGGGATGAGGGAAATCATGACGAGGACAACGGGAAATGGATAGCCGAGTTATACAAGGGTAATGGCAAGGGGCCATCCCATAACAGACAGGGGTCCAAGAGAAACGGCAAGGGACCGGAAAATGGTAGGGAGTACGTGCCTAAAGGAGGATGTTACTTTTGCAAAGGGTCACATGGGGAAAATGAATGCCCAGAGTTGGGGAAGCTTACAGCAATGATAGAGAACTTTGCTCAAGCACATAAGGATGACGTAGGGGGAACCGCCTGTATTGGAGGGATGCGCTTGGAATCTAAGCCGAAAGTAGGGGATTCCAAAGCATATCTTGGCACCATGCAAATGGAGCATGATGGCGGCAAGAAAATTTGGACGGACATAGTTGAAGAGGATGGCGAGTTATAAAGTGATGGCATGCTATCAGACTCATACGATGCACCAAGCAGAGGGTTCAAGTTTTTCAGTAAGGCTGGACCACGGAGGACAGCCAAATAGGGAGTGGAAGCATGGACTCTATGCTTGAGAAGCTGCTAGACTTGGTGGAGTCATGGGAAGATTCAGGCCAAGAGCAAGGAAGGGCATCTGATGGGCGAAGGATGGAGGCCATCATTGCTAGCGATCCAAAGTACAAACGGCGTAAGAAGAGAGGTGACCAGTACCTTGTGAAATGGGAAGCTGAACCGCTTCATAAAGCATCATCGGTAATGAACAAAGATCTTCGCCGATGCAAAGGCGAGGTGTGCACGTACGTATCGATGCTTTATGCCGAGAGCGGCACAAAATTGGGTGGGGCAGAGTGTCATGACCTGCCACATCATCATGTCACGTAGGTGTCATTTGGCATATATCTTTGCTATATGGAATGATTACATAAGTAAGGGAAAATATCTTGGTGGAATATTCTAAAACTATGGAGAATTTCCTTAGAAATATTCTAGATATTTATGCACTTGAAGGAATGTTCTAGAGAAATATAGAGGTTTCCTTAGGAATACCCTAGAACCCTATAGAATTGATAGGAAAGTCCTTAGAAGAATCTAGTTGTGTAGAATATTCTAGAGAAGGGACTTAGAGACCGTTTGGATTGGCTTATTTTAAATGCTTCTCAGCCAAAGTAGCTTTTAAGTCATTTTGTATTATTTGAAAAAAGTGCTTTTAAACACTTATTTTTAAGCGGAAATAACAAAAAAAAGCCAAAAGCAAAAAGTTAGAATTCCTAACTTATGGCTTAAAAGCTATTTTGGCTTAAAAGTAACTCAAAACAATCCCATCCAAACGGGCTCTTAGTTGTAAATGGAAGGACTTGTAGAACAATTATTATTTACATACTAGTCCTTATGTGATTAGTATAAATAGGAGGCATTCATTTGTAATTCATCAACCAAGCAAACAATTTAAGTTCTCTCTAATTCAAAGCTTCCTTTAACAATTCTTTTGTGTTCTTTCTTCCATTCGCTTAGCGATCTTGAGTGTAGTAAGGCTGACTTGGCATAGCAAGAACGTGAGCAAGTTGTGCAAGATCGTGATCGAGTTGCCAAGTACCACACATGTGCTTAGTTTAAGACTAAGGACGTGACATATTACTTTGATGATCACACATGTTTGGTAGGAGTAACATCTTTCTCACATGTGTAAAGACGGATCCGAAATTTAAATTTTATGAGTTTAACCTTTAAGATATTTTATATGAACCCGTTATATTTTTAAAATTATGGATTCATAATACTATTTGTTGAGTTTTTAATAAATTTTTACACATAAATTTATATTTCGTATCGAAAATAATGAATTCAGATGAACATGTTAACGATGAACTGCATACATGCCTCTTGCTCAAAGCCTCATGCACTAGTCTTATAAAAGTCTACATGGCCAATTTTTGTTTTTCTCCAAAACCATTCTAACTTGCTGTATTAGTCAAGAAAACGTCAAAGTTGAGGGGCGGGGGGGGGGGGGGGGGGGGAAGGTATTCTAGTTGTTTTCTATTATATCATATGCTTAGTTCTATGCACATTCAGAAAATCACTGAATTAAAATTCACAAGCAATTCAGACAATCATATGCAATTGATGTTTCACTTTCCTACTTTTGTAACTTGGATGGACAGACAACGACCACTCACATACTCAAATAACTCCCCCTCCCCCCACACACACCTCACCCTCGATCCCTCTTTTTCTCTCTGCAACAAAGACTTATCATCAGGGACGGATGTACCCTATAAATTAGGGTTCACGTAAAGCCATGATCTTTCCGGCGAATTAATTTTTTCATGTACATAATTCTCAGAAATTGTCTAATATTATCTTTGGGAATCCATGCTTTAAAAGGCTAAGTGGTTCACTGTTTGGATGGTGTGGTGGTTTTATCTCCCCAAGACAAGGGATAGAATCCCCCTGAACTTTCTTGTCCTACAGTTTTCTTTTTTTGTTTTGTTTCTTTCTTTTATTTGTTTTCCAACTCACGCACTACTCATTACTCTTTCAACTTTTTCTTAATATCTATTATTCTCCCTAATCCCAATTTAGACCAACCTCAATCCCAATCGCTATCTCTTAAGTAATTTTCTCTTTGCTCTTTTTTACTTCATAGTTTTTAGTTGCTTTTACCTCAAAGAATTTTGAATCATTAGCCTAGTGTCTTAAGGAATATTATAGTTGTGGTTTGAAAAATATTGAGTGAACATTAAACACACAATGACTTGCTTATATATTTTTGTTTCAATCAAATTATTGAACTTTCATCTATAATGTTTTTACAACAACATATAATTTATTTTTGTAAGTAATTTACATATAAATAATTAGGCATATGTTAAAAATTTGTTATATTCTTTGTGCTTCATTTTGCACTAAAATTATCATTTGTATTTTATTTTCTTTCTTTGTTTTGAATTTTGATGGTAAGAACCAACTAGTTATTTGAACTATTCAATAAGAATAGGGATTTTCAATGCTAGAAATGCCATAACTCTCTTTCTGAATGTCTCCACTTTCTTTCTCACACCACCGGACAGGGTGCGGAAATAGCATAAGAAATGTATAGGTTCTCTCTTTGAATAATATATAAAATTAATTATAATTCATAAAACACTAAATATTCTCACATTAATTGATATTATTCCGCAAAAAAAATTTGACACTCTTTGCAAGTGCCAAATTTACGTCAAAGTCGGTAGTGCACCCATGATCTCAAAATTTTAGATCACCCATAATCTCAAAATTCTGAATTCCCCTCTGCTTATCATTTGTTGTGGTTTTCACATATGAGAGGAAAGATGAAATAAACATATAAACATATATAGAATATATCACCCACCGCATGCTTAAAATTCATCCATTCATATGAGACTTGCGAGTCTCACGATGTAAAGATATTTTATAATAAGCATGGTTTAGTAACCTACAAATTATGATATGTAAACCATATTGATAGTACCAAAAATATTTACACTGTTATTGTGTATACAAAAAAAATTGTTGTAAATATATATAAAACAATCATCTCGCATTCATGCCAGGGCTAAGGAAGGGTTGGTGAGATTTAGACAGTCTATCTTAATATAAACATTAATAGTTACTTTCATTGTTCGAACTCGTGACTAATAGGTAACACGAAGAAAGCTTTATTGTCGTTTCGAGGCTCCCCTTCTCCCTTGTGTTTATAACTTAAAATCTTATCGTAAATATATCTTTACTGGATTGCCCTGTTCTTGTCTCAACTCTCAAGCTAACCATTTTGCTGCAACTACTTCTCTGCCTCAGACTTTGAGACTTAAGAGGAATAATCATCAATAGGAAAAAATCTTCATTTCTGCTTCACCAAATCTAAACGTCCAATGCCATCACAATCCTCCAATATCCATGAAAATCAAGAACATCATAACATGCCATTTTTCAACTCCCTTTATGAATTTACACTCGAATATGACATCGAAGAAACTACTATTCCTGATTTCTCCACAGTCCTCGCTTCTCGACGATTCTTTTTCTCTTCCCCCGGCAACTCCAACTCCATTATTGACTCCTCATTCATGTCTTCTTCCCCCGACAACTCCAACTCCATTATTGACTCCTCATTCATGTCTTCCTCCATAGCATCAACTTCTTCGTCATTGCAGCAGGCAGAGTTAGATTCAGAATTTGAACTGATAAGTTCTAACATTTAAGGTTCTTACTTCTAAACTCATCTTACTTTTGAAATTATCGATACTGAATTATCTTTGCTGGTATACTTTTTTTTGGATTGGTATTTTCACACTTACATTTATTTTTCGTATTAAAAGTACGGATTCAGTTGAACTCATAAAACAAAAGCGCATCCGCCTCTGATTGCAGGCTGAGCATCAGGGATCTGACACACTTTTAGATGGCTGCACTGCTATTCCAACTTATTCTCCAAACCGATATTTGGAGTTGAGGAGATCCATGCAAGAAATAGTGGAGTCATGTAACTTGAGTGATACAAGAGCCAATTGGGAGTCATTGCATGAGCTTCTCGTTTGTTATCTTGCCTTAAATCCAAAGAGCGCACACAGATACATATTTTGTGCATTTGCTGACCTCCTTGTCAGCCTCATGGCTTCCAAAGCAGTACATGGAGATTCAGAGGGAGTTTCAGGATTTAGTTGAAATACGATCAGAATGGTCTACGGGATCAAAAATATATCGTTTGATCCTCCTCACCCCTCAGACATAATTTATTATTTCGAATTAAGTTTCTATTTAGTTGGTGGATACATAGAAGGATCAAGGGATAATAGATAAGGACAACTTTTGAACCTGTTCCAAAGTCAGTTGGGGATTCAATTTGTAGAAGTAATTAAAATTTCACCAAGAATTGTTCTTAATTACAAGAAGCAACTTCTTAACTTAGTAGCAGTGTGCATTAAACATAGATGTGCATAACAACAAACATCCCTTTGTTGTCTTTCATAGTACGAACCTGTCTCCTATCATCCATTAGTACAGTGTCTTCTTGTTGGATTGCTTTTGGAAGTTGTGCAGTGCCACATTGCTTTTCACACTGAAAGTGTAAAAATTGTTGGGGCATTATAATGTTGCAGTTGTATAGTCCAACATGTAGAAACAAGGATTAGACGGGTTTATGTTATATATATGAAAGCAAAGACAAAATTAGACTACCAATATAATTTAACTGTGTTGGGAGGTTAGTCACTATATTTATCATGTCAACAAATACGTATTACAAAATGTACCTTATAATTAAGGTTTCGTGACTTGAATATTGTGTATTTATTTATTTTCAGCTAATGCATAAAGCTTAAACTCTTAAACACAGAAAAAGAGAACCGTAGCTAAAATCTGTAGCTCATGAAATAAGCAATGCTCGTTTGAGCAGGTAGAAGTTGAAGCTTTGAATTTGCATTTCATAAGAGTGACTGCCACAGAGAAATTGAATACTATATAATATTCCAAATTTCCAATGTAGAACTGTGCAAGATTCGAGTACCTTAGATGGTTTGTCTTATCACATTACCACATTGTCTAAAAACCATCCAAGGATATTCAAATTATGGTACAATTTTGGATGTAATTCATCACAATGGTATACTTATACTTGGTCACATTATAATATCTACCTTAAACAAAGCTTATGAATAAAATTCTGTTTTACTCCAAATATATTCTTACACAGGAGGTGCGAGATTGGAGCAGAAAACATACATCTAATTAGTGTTCAAGATACTATGCGTTACTTTCCAATTTCTAAAAGCACCTCCACCTACGACCGTTAGTTCCTGGGAACGAGTTACCCTAGAGGGGAAGAGTGGAAACACTATAGATCCTCCTAATTTGGGAGGGGTTTAAAAAAATATATATACTTGAGCAAAGTAAGAAATCAAAGAAAGTTGGTTATCAAGAAGGTATTGTTGCTATTTGGATAAGTTGGTTTCCTGATCATTTCCTTGTCGGAACATTTGATATGGTAACTATAAAACAGAGAAAATGTTAAGAAAAAAGATACACTCCTAAAGTCTCCAAGTTTATAAAAACTAGCACATAAAATGCAAAATGAATTTGCGCGACTCAACCAAAATTGAAAGGATTCGGCATAAATGTCCAGAGAAACATTAAAAAAAATACGGCAAACATTTTCTCCATTTGGTAAAAGGAACTGTTCCTGGCAGATCATTTCTTCTTAGCATCTCCTGCCTTCGTCTGCAAAATTCATGCAACCAAGAACATCAGCACAAGAATAAAATAAATGATACGAAACCAATAAACCGTCTCTTCGTCGTAGCTGAAGAGGCAAAAATAAAAACCATTACCTTCTTGACACCGCGTACTTTCTTGGCTCTATTCTTCCGCTCCTTCATCTGCTTCCTAGACTTCTCGACCTTTGTGTCTAATCCATTCTGCAAGTGTTGTTCAACAGTCAAACGAATTAGCCGAAAAAATATTAATCATTAAGCCTGCCGATTTGATGCTGAAGGTGCACTCAACATAATGGAGCAACAACCCAGTATAATCCCCACTTAGTGGGGTCTGGGGAAGATAATGTGGTAAGCAGACCTTACCCCTACCCTGGGCTAGAGAGGCTGTTTCCAAATAGACCCCCGACATCCTTCCCTCCAAGAACTTCCCACCTTGATTTTGGGAAGACTCGAACTCACAACCTCTCGGTTGGAAGTGGGGGTTGCTTACCGTCAGAGCAACCCCTCTTCTCAACTGAACATAATGGAGCATGAATACTAAAGCATTTACTTTACGTAAAGATATGACTGTTATACTTGAAGATGGCTACTTGAATTAGCATCGTAGGCCACAATATAGAACAACTCAATAAGATATACTCACAATAAAGCAATATGACAAATGCATCAAAAACCAGCATCTATTAAATGAGCAAAAGGATAGGACTGGAGGAAGAGAATAGGTTTAGAAAAACCGCATGACTTTATGGACACATGGCTCAAACAAATACAGTCTTTTATACAACATAGCTCAAACTAGGGGTGTTCAAAGTAAACCGACAAACCGCACCAACCCGATAATCCGAGTCAAACCAAGAAAAAAAATCCGATCATGGTTTGGTTTGATTTGGTTTGGTATTGGAAAAAAAACCCGACCATAATTGGTTTGGTTTAGTTTTAACTAAAGAAAGTCAAACCGAAACCAAACCAACCCGACATTATATATATAGAACTTTTAGATATATTTAATATATAAATATACTTATTGTGATGTAATTTATAAATATTTCTTAAAGAAATTCATAATTATCTTTCAAGGTATTATTTCAAGGTTTGACTTAGAGCTTTTTGAATGTTCCAATAAATTTTATAGTCATTAACATTAGTAAATTAAATGATGCGAACAAAAGCCAAATTAAAACCAAAATCAAATCAATATTAATGCTAACAAAAGACATTCAATTCAATACTATGAACGAGAATGTATTGAACATCTATTTTTTGCAATAATTTATATAAATGCACAGAGTTTCAATTTAGAAGTAATTCTGAACATCGCAGAATTATATTCAGAAACAGACTTAAAGTCTTGGAGCCTCAGATGAGCCCAATCATATCGTACTTGTGGCAGAGTGACCAACTTTAAGTTGTCATATTTTTCTTTTAAGCCATTCCATAAAATAAGTGGATCTTTGACTGTGAGATATTCAATTTTCAACCCTTCATCAAGGTGATGGTGCAAGAAAATCAAGGCCTTAGCACAGTCTTGGGTGGATGCTTTATTTCTGTCTTTAATGGTGTCTCCAAGACCCATTGCATCTAAATGGATTTCAGCATCCAACACCCATGTCATATAGTTCTTGTCCGAAATTTCAAGGGCAACGAACTTTTTTTTCACAATGTCAGTCATAATTAAAAAGAGGAGAAAAATTACCTTAATCTTCTCAAAGAGCTTCTTGAGACGGTAGAGTCTCGTGGTGATAACGTATTATGAAACAATAAAAGAAGAGCAATATTGCAGAGAAAGAGAGAGAAAATTCTTATTGAATTTTGGGGTGATTTACAATAGGGTAAGACCCCTCTATTTATAGGAGGAAAAATGACTTGCCTCAAAGTAAAACTCTCTACAATATAGAGATTCACTCCAAATAGAATTCTATTCTTAACAATACACAAGTAATTTATTTATGAGAAATGTTTACAGCATATGCTATCTCCCTTAGTCATTTTGCTATTTTTGCTGGAATTGTTTATCAACAAGGACTAGTTGATATAAAAAACCCGCATGTACAGTTTCTTCATTTTTCAGAAGTTGACAGTCTTACACATCCTCAATAATGTTATCTTCTGCTCTTTTGTTATCAAAAAGTAATTGCTAGCTGTAATGCTGCATTAGTTTGAGCTATGTTGTATAAAAGGCTGCATTTGTTTGATCCATGTGTTCATAAAGTCATGCGATTTTTCTAAACCTATTCTCTTCCTCCAGTCATATCCTTGCTCATTTAATAGATGCCGGTTTGTGATGCTGTCATATTGCTTTATTGTGAGTATATCTTATTGAGCTGTTCTAGTATTGTGGCCTATGATGCTAATTCAAGTAGCCATATTCAAGTATAACCGTCTTATCTTTACGTAAAGTAAATGCTTTAGTTTTCATGCTCCATTATGTTCAGTTGACAAGAGGGGTTGCTCTGATGGTAAGCAACCCTCACTTCCAACCGAGAGGTTCTGCGTTCGAGTCTCCCCAAGAGCAAGGTGGGAAGTTCTTGGAGGGAAGGATATCGGTAGTCTATTTGGAAACAACCTCTCTACCCCAAGGTAGGGGTAAGGTCTGCGTACACACTACCCTCCCCAGACCCCACTATGTGGAATTATACTGGGTTGTTATTGTTGTTGTTGTTGTTGTTGTTGTGTAAGACTGTCAACTTTCGAAAAATGAAGAAACTGCACATGCGGGTTTTTTATATCAACTAGTCCTTGTTGATAAACAATTCTAGCAAAAATAGCAAAATGACTAAGGGAGGTGGCATATGCTGTAAACATTTCTCATAAATCAATTACTTGTGTATTGTTAAGAATAGGATTCTATTTGGAGTGTGTCTATATTGTAGAGAGTTTTACTTTGAGGCAAGTCATTTTTCCTCCTATAAATAGAGGGGTCTTACCCCATTGTAAATCACCCCAAAATTCAATAAGAATTTTCTCCCTTTCTCTGCAATATTGCTCTTCTTTTATTGTTTCATAATACGTTATCACCACGAGACTCTACCGTCTCAAGAAGCTCTTTGAGAAGATTAAGGTAATTTTTCTCCTCTTTTTAATTATGACTGACATTATGAAAAGAAAGTTCGTTGCCCTTGAAATTTCGGGCAAGAACTATATGACATGGGTGTTGGATGCTGAAATCCATTTAGATGCAATAAGTCTTGGAGACACCATTAAAGACAGAAATAAAGCATCCACCCAAGACTGTGCTAAGGCCTTGATTTTCTTACGCCATCACCTTGATGAAGGGTTGAAAATTGCATATCTCATAATCAAAGATCCACTTATTTTGTGGAATGGCTTAAAAGAAAAATATGACAACTTAAAGTTGGTCACTCTGCCACAAGCACGATATGATTGGACTCATCTGAGGCTCCAAAACTTTAAGTCTGTTTCTGAATATAATTCTGCGATGTTCAGAATTACTTCTAAATTGAAACTCTATGGAGATACTATCACTGATTATGATATGCTTGAAAAAATGTTTACAACGTTTCATACCTCCAATATAGTTCTAAAACAGCAGTATAGAGAGAAAGGTTTCAAGAAGTACTCTGGGTTGATTTCTCTTCTCCTTGTGGCTGAGCGAAACAATGACTTGCTCATGAGAAATCAAGAAAATTGACCCACTGGGTCTACACTATTGCCTGAAGCGGATGAGGTGTTCCATTATGCTAAGCATGGAAAAGGCCATGACTCTAATCGTGGTCGTGGTCGTGGCCGTGGACAAGGAAGAAATTTTCCAGGTGTCAATCACCCCCCAAAGAAATATAACCACCAAAAGTGGAAAGGGAAGAGATGAGAAGCCAAAAGCAAATAGTTCAAAAACTGAATGCTATCGTTGCGGTGGAAAAAAGGCACTGGGCAAATATTTGTCGTGTACCAAGACATTTGGTTGAGCTTTATAAAGCATCTTTAAAAGAATAAAGGCCATGAAGCCAATTTTGTCTCTGACAATGATTTTGACATCAGTGGCAGACTTCTTTGATAGACCACTTGATCGGTGATGGATCCGTGGTTAAAGATAATTGAGTAGTTTAATTTTATTCTTGTCTATTCATAATAGTTAGTGAATAAATATCATGTAATCATAGTTCTTTACATGAGTAGTAGTCATTAGTTTTATTTGTTTTATAAAATTGTGTTAGTTCTTTTGATTATATATTGAAAGGTGACTACAAGAGTGTTTCACTTAATCCAGTTATTAAATTTGACAACGTGAAAAACTTAACCATCAGCTAACATCATTTACTGCAGATGTTAAAGAAGTATTACATTACACATTTTATCAATAGACATTAATTTATACTGTCAATTTTTAGAATAAATAACTTTATATATTTTTTTATTTTTCATATCACTAATATAAATAATTACATTGTACTGTATGTTCTTACTATTTGCCTTTTGAAAAAGTGCCCGTACACTACTACTACCCATGTGCATGCTAATTTAACATACATTTCAAGCTTTGGCTAGGCCATATACAAAGTTTCATTGCGATTCACACCTAATTTTCATAATTGTGTTACTATTATAACTTTTATTGTTTAAATATTTTACCGTACAAATTATTGTACCAATGCTATAATAATTCTTAGCAATTATAACACGTTTGGTAAAACAAGTTCAAATCATTATTGTTTCTCTTGGTTTTCGATATTACAAAACAATCATTTGCTATATGCTTTATATTTACCATTATTATACAGTTACCCAACAAAGCTAATGCTAAATATATGGCAATAGAAGCATACAACAGTTGCACATGCTAATTTTCAGGGAAATAAGTCGTATTACAATTCAATTTTAGACTATGTAATTGTTTCAATCATGGTTTCTCAACATTGCATTAAAAGATCATTATTGAATTATTGATTTAACTCTATTATTCTCCTCTCCTTTTCCCACTGAAAATACTAATGTTTATTCGTATATTTCTTTTGTATGTCAAATCATGGAAAGCAAATATGGATATCTCACAAAACAAACTTGGATCAAAATTCAATTTTAAAAATATTTGTTTAATTAATTCATGTACCACACATACAATATTCAAAGGGAAGAAATATTTCTTTCATTTAAGTATGTGTAAGACAGATGTTACAACAATTTCTGATAGTAGTAAATTAATTGAAGGCTCTGGAAGAGCTTCTATTACTCTGCCTAAGGGAACAATATTTATCATAGAAAATGCAATGTTCTCCTCCAAGTCCAAAGAGGAACTTGTTGAGTTTTAAAGATATCCGTCAAAATGGATATCATATTGAGACAATAGATGAGAATAATCTTGAATATCTCATCGTTACAAAGAATGTCTCTGGCCAATCCCATCTTTATCTTGTGGCCTGTATTGGACAAGAATTAGTGCGATTGAGGCACATTCTACCGTAAACCAAAAGGTTACTGATTCCAATACTTTCGTACTTTGGCATGATCGATTGGGACATCCTGGATCAATTATAATGAGACGGATTATAGAAAACGCAAATGGGCATCCATTAAAGAATTTAAAGATTCTTTTAAATAATGAATTTTCTTGCACTTCTTGTTATCAAGGCAAGTTAATTATTAGACCATCACCAACAAAGGTTGGAATTGATTCACCTGCGTTTTAGGAACGTATGCAAGGGGATATTTGTGGACCTATTCACCCACCTAGTGAGTCGTTTAGATATTTTATGGTCTTAATAGACGCATCTTCTAGATGGTCTCATGTGTGCCTATTGTCATCTCGCAACCTTGCGTTTGCAAAATTAATGGCACAAATAATTCGATTACGGCCACAATTTCCCGATAATCCAATTAAGTTTATTAGACTAGATAATGCTGCTGAGTTTTCATCCCAAGCATTTAATGATTATTGCTTATCAATTGGGATAAAAGTGGAATATCATGTAGCTCATGTTCACACTCAAAATGGTCTTGCAGAATCTTTAATTAAACGTCTGCAGTTGATAGCAAGACCGTTACTCATGAAAACGAGGCTGCCCACTTCGTTTGGGGTCACGCCATTTTACACGCAGCAATGCTAGTTCGTCTCAGACCGAGAAATTATCACAAATATTCCCCGTTGCAATTAGTTTTGGGTCATGAACCTAATATATCATATTTAAGAATTTTTGGATGCGCAGTATATGTGCCTGTAGCACCGCCATATCGCACCAAAATAGGTCCGCAAAGAAGGTTAGGAATATATGTTGGGTTTGAATCGCCCTCCATTATTCGCTACCTCGAAACATTGACAGCAGATTTGTTCACTGCACTATTTGCAGGCTGTCGATTCGATGAGACAATTTTCCCAAAATTAGGGGGAGAAGTTGGTGAAACCAAACGGGAAATTTTGTGGAAAAATCAATCATTATCTCATCTTGATCCACGTGTCTCTATTTGTGAAAAAGAGGTGCAAAAGATTCTCCATTTGCAAAGAATAGCAAATCAAATGTCAGACGCATTTACGGGCTTGAAAAGGATAACAAAATCACATATCCCCGCAGAGAATGTTCCAATCCGTATTGATGTCCCTATTGGACAATCTTCTAGTGTCATATCTAATGAGTCGAAAAAACGCCTAAAACGTGGCAAACCATTAGGTTCAAAGATAGAAATCCTAGAAAAAGGAAACCAAACGATCAAAGTGATACTACAAAAGAATCTCATGAGGAAATTCACGATTTAATAAATTTTGAGATTCATGAAGAATCCATTGAGCCCGAGACTCAAGAAAATAAGGAACTATCAATAAATCCAATCGATATTGAGACAAATTTTAATCGAGTGGATATAGTGGTGGATTATGTCTTTGCATATAATGTTGCATCTAGCATTATGCAAGAAAGTGTGGATCTTGAACCTCAATCTGTTGGAGAATGTCGACAAAAACTTGATTGGCCAGCATGGCAAGAAGCAATCCAATCAGAATTGAATTCACTTGCAAAACGTGAAGGTTTTTGGCCTATAGTTCAAACACCTAATGGTGCTAAGCCTGTTAGCTTATAAATGGGTCTTTGTACGCAAGAGAAATGAGAAAAACGAGGTACAAAGATATAAGGCACGCCTTGTTGCACAAGGATTTTCACAAAGGCCTGATGTCGATTATGAAGAGACATATTCACCTGTTATGGATGCTATAACTTTCCGTTATCTCATTAGTTTTGTTGTCCTTGAAAAGCTTGACATGCATTTGTATGGTCTAAAGCAACCAGGACGAATGTGGTATAATCGTCTTAGTGAGTATTTATTAAAGGAAGGCTATATAAATGTTGCCATTTGCCCATGTGTTTTTATAAAGAAAACAACATCGGAATTTGTTGTACTTGCCGTATATGTTGATGACATAAACCTTATTGGAACTCCCATAGAACTCCAAAAGGCAATTAATTATTTAAAGAAGGAATTCGAGATGAAAGATCTCGGAAAGACAATTATGTCTTGGTTTGCAAATTGAACATTTGGCAAATGGAATTTTTGTTCAACAATCTGCCTATATAGAAAAGGTATTGAAACGGTTTTACATGGATGGAGCATATCCTTTAAGTACTCCGATGGTTGTTCAATCACTTGATGTGAATACGGATTCATTCCGACCTCAAGAAAAGAATGAAGAGCTACTTGGTCCTGAAGTACCATATCTTAGTGCAATTGGCGCACTAATGTATCTTGCAAATACTACAAGGCCTGACATAACTTTTTCAGTTAATGTCCTAACAAGATATAGCTCTGCTCCTACAAGGAGACATTGGAATGGAATCAAACATATATTGCGGTATCTAAAAGGGACTACCGATATGGGCTTATTTATAGCAATAATTGCAGTCCTGATCTTGTTGGTTATGCTGATGCTGGATATTTATCTAACCCACACAAGGCGCGATCTCAAACAGGTTATGTGTTTATCTATGGAGGCACTTCCATATCTTGGCGATCGACTAAGCAAACAATTGTGGCTACTTCATCTAATCATGCTGAGATAATTGCTATTCATGAAGCAAGTCGAGAGTGTGCGTGGTTGAGGTCTATAATACATCATATTCGAGACAAATGTGGTTTGAAATGTGACAAACTACCCAGGATTTTGTATGAAGACAATGCAGCATGCATAGCTCAATTGAAGGAAGTATCCATAAAAGGAGATAGGACAAAGCAAATTTCACCAAAGTTATTTTTCACACATGATCTTCAAAAGAATGGTGATATCACTGTGCAACGGATTCGTTCAAGTGATAATATGGTTGATTTGTTCACAAAATCTCTACCGACATCAACCTTCAAGAAGCTAGTGCACAAGATTGGGATGCGAAGGCTCAAGGATGTGAATTGATGCTCTCTTCAGGGGGAGTTAATGCGCGTTGCACTCTTTTTCCCTTACAAGGTTTTGTCTCACTTGGTTTTCCTTGTAAGGTTTTTAATGAGGCAACCAATAGGCGCGTTTCTAAATATGTGTACTTTATTTTCTTTTCTAGAATTTTTTTCCCATTGGGTTTTATTTTAGTTAAGGTTTTTAATGAGGCACATTACTTATAGAGTAACATTCAAGGGGAAGTGTTAAGAATAGAATTCTATTTGGAATGAATGTCTATATTGTAGAGAGTTTTACTCTGAGACTAAGTCATTTTTCCTCCTATAAATAGAGGGATCTTACCCCATTGTAAATCACCCCAAAATTCAATAAAAATTTTCTCTCTTTCTCTGCAATATTGCTCTTCTTTTATTGTTTCGTAATATGTATGTTTAATTATAACATGTACTTTATCTAGGATTAATATTATTGAGCTGAAGATAATACACAAAGATCCTTCACTGCCAGAATTCTCTAATACATATTTTATGCATTAAAACAAACAATGAGCAATGAGATAACTAAATGCTAGAAATCTTGTACTTATCTCAAATCTTTCTTATCATCAAAAGAACTTCAGCAACAAGATAAATTGTTTTTATAATTTTCATGCTTATACTCATTTGAAGAACAAAACCGGCACAAAGTGCAATTGAAAAACAATATCAACGCATTTTTCACACTAAGGCTCCATAGGGATGTCTCAAGAATGAACTTGCAAAACAATTCAAAAGATAATAAGCTATCAGGTGATATTAGATCCTTTCCAACTATTAAAGGAGTTGTAATACCACATTACCTTGTTGACTTAATGACTTTTATGCTATCATAAATACGTAATATGATTTCTTACCCTGATCAGCCTGTACTTTGGCTCGTATTTCTTCGCATTCTCGACAGAGTCATAGATCAAGCCAAAACCGGTAGATTTGCCTCCTCCAAAGTGGGTCCTAAACTTGAACACAAAGATTGCATTTGGATCCTTCACCTCATACATCCTTGCTAATTTCTCTTTCAACTCGGCCTGCAATGACATTTTAAACAAGTGGGACATAAGAAATTAAATCAAAAGCATATGAAACTCGAATAAGCTGTACATGCTTTTCTTTCTCTATCTCCTATACCAATCAACTACATCTCAATTGCGAACTAGTTGGATTCGAATATTTAAATCCTCAGTATCCACTAAAAGGATTCATTATTATTGGATAATTTTCAAGCTGGCCGTTAACCTAGCTCAACCTTCCTCAGTTACCCGAGCTTGTAACAAGCTATAGTCTGCAATCCACACACAAGTGGAGTTCTCTCCCTCAATGACAACTAAGATAATAGCAACTAGCCTCAATTCCAGACTTGTTGAGACGGCCTTGGCTATATGAATCCTTGCAACCAATTCCAGTACTAAATTATGAATGTTTTATAGAAATAGAAAAACTTGAAAAAAAACACATATTTTGCCTTCTCTTAAATTTCCAATATTACTACTACCGCTAACTTTTTCTAACATTTCTAGTAACAATCTAGCGTGTGTTTGGTATAACGGAAAATGTTTTCCGTGGAAAATGTTTTCCAAGAAAATGTTTTCTTGGAAAACAAGTAATAATCTTATTTATTTTCCGGTGTTTGGTATGCAAATTAAGGAAAATGACTTCTCAAGAGTATTCATAAATAATTTAGATATAATAAATATGAAGCCATAAACCTTCAAAGTAACAGCCTGCTGGACCCACAAATTTCATAAACTTTCGAACCGCTAAACATTCAAAACCGTTTCGAACCCGTAAACTATATAATTTCTAAACTCGTAAACTTTCAAACACATAAACTTCTGAATTCATAATTTTGGAAATTGTAAAATTTTGAGTTTAAACCGATAAATAATAAAATTAAAACTGAAAAATATATTCAAATTTTTTTCCGTGAGTGGGAGGGGAGGGGGCGGTAAAACAAAAAAAAAAAAGAAAATTGAATTACAAAAAAAGGTAAAAAGAAATTTCGGGGGGGGGGGGGGGTGGTGGGGAGGATGGTGCACAAAAATAAAACAAAAAATAGAAATTAAAAATTCTAAAAAAAAATTAAGGTAAAAAAATATTTTTTTTTTGCGGGAGGGGGAGAGGAGGAATGGGGTGGAGGAGGGATAGTAGGGTAGGTAGTATACCAAAAAATGAAATTTTAAAAAAATATCCTTTTTCGGAGAGGGGTGAGGTGGGTTAGTAAGGGCGGAGAAGATTGAGAAAATATTTTCCTTCCTCCGAGGAAAATGAATTAATAAGGAAAATGTTTTCCAGAACATTTAAGCCAAAATTGGAAAACATTTTCCTAATACCAAACACACCCCTAATTCATTCAGGACCTCTCAGCAGTCAGTAGAATTAAAGAGAAAAGAATGGATCTTGTAGTATAAGTCGCATTAACAACTAAATTGCTGAAATTGCAAAAGGCACTCAACAAAATAATCAAACAAACGTAAATAAGGCGGACGAAAAAGATTGTCTAACCTTAGAAACATTGGCCCTTCCAGGATGCAAAACATCGATAATCTGAAAAATTAAACATGCCAATTAGAACAGATTAAAACATACAATTAACAAGTATGAGGTTTAAGATAAGTAGTGCAGCTTGCAACATAGATAATATAAGTGTTAAAGACTTACGAATTGTTTCCTTGCAAGAAGACGATTGGTCATGAACTTCCTTGTTCTAATTGTCACTGCTTTGTCCGCCATTTTTCTGTTAGAGACAATTAAATTTTACTTGGATTTGCATCTACATATACGCATTCATGATTCAACTAAATAAAATGAAGAGATAAAAATTGGGTAGAAATTATACTTGTATGCCTCTGCAAGATACTCCGGCGCCCCTGTTCTGACCGCTGCCTCACAGACCTGTCTCAACTTTGTCTTAGGGTTTTAAGTTGTTTAGAAAGCTCCACGGTACTATTGGGCCAATCAACGACCAGCTGGCCCATTGTTAATCGAGCATCAAAGTGGGCCTTTATCGTTTTTACGCTGGATGGACTTTTTTAAGAAGAATTAACCCAAATAGCTGTACATCTAATCACTTAAATTAAAAATAATCGATTACAGTATATTATATGTATAATTTATATATTATATATGTATAATTATAAATAATTAATATATAATCTATATATACGGTTAGAAAAAGTAAAAAATAAATATTTCCGGTAATTTGTGTAAAGATCCCAACCTGGACAGCTATTTTTGTAATAACCCTTTTTTTTTTAAATCACTTTAAGAAACATTTTGAGAAAATAGTCTCGTGTTAGTATTATAAAACTCGTTTGCAAGAATTTTAAAGCACTACAAGTTTTAACGATCACCTGAACTTTTAGCCAAGAAATCGAGTGATCAATTATGAAATTTTTACATGTATATAACAAATACCATACTATATTATATAATATGTTCAATTTTTTATTTTATTACATAAATGTTCACTTAATTACTAATCTATACCATAATTCAAATTTCTTACACTATTAATAGATCCTACAAATTAGATATAATTATTAACTAACCCACCCCACACAAATTAAATACCAATATATATTTACTCTTTCCCACTAATGAGGCTTATGGTTTAGACACACTTATGATTTCACACCACCACACACAAATAAAATACTCTTATATTTTATCCATAACCCCCCATCCCCACATTTGACCATCTCTTTTCACTGCCACATTTTTTATGTGGGTACAAATTAATGCCAAATTTACACAAAACAAAAATTATTTCACATTACCATAAAAATTAATCATTAGTCTACATAATACCTATATAATTCTTCAAAAAATAAAATAAGAAACAGGAAGAACTACAGAATGACTGCAAAATAACAATATTTGTAAAAATGTAGAAAATCGCAACTACAATTAATCTACAAAATTAAGACAACAAATTGACATGACTACAAAATAATTACATTTATAAGTTGTACATACTAGCAACTACAATTTATACACATAATTAACACAACTAATCTATATGATTACAAATAATTTGCAAATTGAATTTGTCAACTCTGCACAAAACAAAAATTATCACCTTACTGTAAAAATTAAGCATTAATCTACATAATACCTAGATAATTCTTAAAAAATAAAATAAGAAATACTATGAAACAATAAAATAAAAAACACAAAAGCAACAAATATTTCTTCCTATTGGTAAGAAAGCGGATGGGCCCAAATGTTAACATTATTAAAAATTATTTATGGACATTTGATGTAATATAGTTAATATTTACATATTATGTAATATAATATGAGATATGATATATATATATATATATATATATATATATATATATATATATAATGACATACTGAGTAATCTATGCTGAGACTCGGGAGAATTAAACCCAAGCCTATATTGAATACACATTGAGCTCGTAACGTTCAGAGTGAAAGTCATGAACGAGTTATGAAGCTAGAGAATAAAAGTTCTGGAACTATTCAAGGAACTAAGCTTAACTATATTTCAGAGGCAATTAATAACATTGTAAAAGAAATATAGTGCGGGGAGAATCATTAACATTCCCAAACAAAGAGAGTTATATATATATATATATATATATATATATATATATATGTATGTAAATGTCTCTTCTCATATTGGGATGATATTTATAGGATACTTCGGCACCAATATTGATTTTCTGACCTCAGTACAGAACTTTTGAAAAAAAGCTTCATACCAGAATTGAAGTTAGCTTGATCGACAAAAATTTAAAGCATGTTGCTCGTTGTAGTTAAAGGTGATTGGCAGAATTTTGTTGTAAATATGGGAATAACACTTTGGCCCATTAGAGATAATAATAATCAAGAAGTGTTTACCTCATATAAATAAATATCATTTTAAAAAATTTTATTCTATAAATACCTTTTAATTTTTATAGCCAAGTATCTATTTATGGTTACTTTTTACTCTTAAGCGATAAAATACTCTTAGTGTTATTTTTCTATCTCATTCTTTCAAATTTTTCTCCTCCATCTCTCTCTCTCTCTCTCTCTCTCTCTCTCAACGTCAGTATTTCTCCGTGATTATCTCCTCTCTCTCAACAAATGTGTATGTATTAAGGGGAAAAAACAGATACTGATTCTGATCGGAAAATAATGTTTGATTTGGTTCAAAATCAAGAAACGAAAAAAAAAGTTGAAAATTGATAAAAGACATGCAAATAGAACTCATACGGACATCCATCTAAACAATGGCGTTGTAAAGAGGTAGCCCAGTGGATTTGCTCCACACAACAGTGATCTTGATGATTTGTAAGCCCGATAGCTTTGAGTCCACTATCCATGTTATGTCTTCAGCAGTCAAATACCGGCAACCAAATAATGTTTTCCTTGATAGCAACCAATCATTCTGAATCAATTTCTTAGTTCTCAAATTATGCAATAAGAATTTTGGTCGTATTTTATTTGTAACGCCGGCAACCAAACAATTATTTTTCTTGATTTCGTGGTAAATAGCAACCCATCCTCACACTCTCCAGATGGGCTGAGCAACTTAATTTTCTATTAATATATCTCAATTAGAGGTGTCAACCGGGCCGGGTTGACCCGGGACCGGCACGGACCGGCCCGGTCAAACCCGGCCCAGACCGGACCGGTTTATAGCGGGGGGGGCCGGGCTGGGTTAGGGGGAGGAAAGGGGTTAGGACGTTAGGCGATTCCGTCCAATTGACCCGGACCGGACCGGTCCGGGAAGGAAAATTCCGGGCGAACCGGTCAACCCGGACCGGCCCGGACCGGTCCCAACGGTAAAATTTTTTTTTAAAAAAAAAAAAAAAAATTCTGAAAAGTCGGCCCACTTGACCGTTGGCAACGGTCCAGCACCGTTGCCCAACGGGACTTTTTGCATTTTTTGCCAATTTTGAGTTTTTTTTTGTTTTTTTTAAATTACATTATTAACCCTTCTTAAAATCTATAAATACCCTCCCCTCTTCTTCATTTCCTCACTCAAAATTATCTATCTCTCTCTCAATTCTCAAATTAGCAAATATCAATCACTCTCTTCTCTTCAATTTTCAAGAATTCATATTCTACTTTCATAATTTTATTGTCTTTATTTTCCCGAATTTAATTTATCGTAATTTCTTATTTGGAAATCGGCATTCGAAGCTTGATTCTTGAAGTTCAAGTGTTCAACATTGAAATACTTGCTTGACGTTTGTTCGTGGTAACACCGGATTTGTGTAATCAAGTGCTCAATTTATTGTCGAATTCGGTGCACTCTCTCCAACTCTTTCTCTTATTTAATATTTTAATTGCATATTTGATTTTAGCTTATATATTAATTTTTCCAATATGTTGAATGCTGCTAAAAGAGCGTGTAGAAAAGTTACTGGTAGGAGTGGAAGTGGAAGTGGAAGTAGTAAAAAAAGTCCTATAGCTTCTGGTAGTAATAGTAATAATGAACCAATAACACATGTTTCTGAATCATCGCCTAATTTGCAAGATGTAAATATTGATTATGAACAATTACACCAAGATTTCGGAATAGAAGATAACGAAATTGGAATAGAAGATGAGATACCACCTACACCTACTAGTGGAAATGTTGGTAGTATTGGAGTTGGAGTTGCTAGTGCAACAAGGGGTAGAAGACCACCAGTCGCTCAAACTTCTAAATCTAATCGTAGAAAAAGAAGTCCTGTTTGGCAATTTTTTGATGAGATAGAAGATAGTGATAGAGTTAAGTGTAGACTTTGTAATGAAACGTTTAAACATTTGACCGGAGGTAATTTAGGGGGGACTGGCACACTTATTAGACATATGCAAAATTATCATCCTATAGAATGGGGAAATAATGGGGATGGAAGTGCAACAACACTTAACCCTACTACTGCAGGTCTCCTAAAATATGATAAAATGAGGGATCGAGAGGAATTAGCGAAAATGATTGCTTTGGGTTGTCTACCTTTTTCATTTGCTTCTTCCTCTTATCTTGTTACGTATATTCAAAGGATATACAATCCTATGTTTAAAGGTATCCCTAGAAGTACATGTAGATCAGATATCTTTAGACTTCACAGCCAATATCAAACATACATACGTTATTTGTTTAGTCACCTTCCTTCTAGAGTATGTCTAACTTCTGATATTGGCCATGCTGTAAATGGAAATGATTATTTAACAATTACATGTCATTGGATAGATGACAATACTTGTATGCAAAAACGTATTATTGCTTTTAAATATGATGAAGATCAGAGTCATACTGCTGCATTTATTAGTAGTACAATTGTTGAAGTTGTCGAATTTTATAATCTAAACCAAAAAGTTTTGTGTATGTCTTTTGATAATGCTTCAAACAACAATGCTGCAGTTTCAATTTTAAAATTGAATTTACATCCACCTCTTGATGATATTTTTCATGTTAGATGTGCATGTCATGTTTACAATTTAATTGTTAAAAGTGGGCTCGATTTATTTTTACATGAGATTACTCTAGTTAGAAGAGCAGTTGGAGTAATTCAGGGAAATAATAGACAATCTAGAATAAGAGAATTTAAGAACAAGTGTATGCAATATAACCTTACACCTAGATTCATGCCCGACGAAGTAGTTACTAGATGGAATTATACGTATATATTTTTAAAATGTTGCTACAAATATAGATTTCCAATAACAGAAGTTGCTAATGCACATTGTACTGATCCTAGGCGTATGTTAACAACTGATACCTGGGAGGTCATTAGTGATGTGATTAAATTTTTACATAAATTTTATACTGCTACTGTTGTGTTTTCTGGGGCATATTACCCAACTATTACTTTGGCTTTAGTACATATAGCTGAAATTTCTTTGCTACTATATGAATTTAAGAAGAAAGATAGATATACGGATGCTGTTGCAAGTATGCAAGCAAAATTCAAAAAATATTTCTTTCCAATTCCTCCTGTTTACTTAATTGGTGCAGTTTTAAATCCTTCAATTAAAATGTCTGATTGTCAACAATTAATGAATGCTTTATACACTTATATGGAGATTGGGCCCACTGAAAGCCCAAATTTCTATGAATCTATGAACCAACTAAATGAACTATATACTTATTATGCAACTCAATGTGATAATGCTCGTGCTTCAACTGCTGCAAATCCCACTATGCAATGTAGCACTTCTAATGTAGTCGAAGATGATGATGAAGGCATTGATAGTTTTAATATTTTTTCAACTTTTTCTAACACTCAAAGTAGTAGCAGGAATATAGATGAACTTCAATTTTACTTGCAGAAGCAAAAGGAGCCTCGCACCAAGGAATTTTCACCGTTAGGCTGGTGGCATGAAAATTCAAAGCAATTTCCCGTTCTTTTCGCTATGGCGCGGGATGTCCTGAATGTCCCAATTTCCACTGTTGCATCCGAGAGTGCATTTAGCCAAGCAAGACAACAACTTGGAGACACACGGCACTCATTGGGAAGCAATGCTTTGGAAGTCTTAGTGTGTCTAAGAGATTGGATAAGATCTGAACAAAGAAATCAAGGAAAGGAAGATCTTGATAGCCCGGAAGACGAAGAACTTGGAGATATATTAACGCACGGAAACCCATCCGAATTTAACTCTCCAGAAGAAGGTCATTCGGTTCATATTAATTTTGAAGAACTTTCTATTGCAATGCAAACCATTTGATGTAAATTGTAAACTAATTATGATACATTTTAGTTTTGAAATTTTGAATTTAAGAAATAAAGTAGCACTTGCAATAAGTGCAATTTTTTCCCCATCTTTTATTGTGTTCATTCAATTATTACAAAGTATTAATATAACTTAATATTTATACTATACGTAATTCCAAAAAAAAAAAAAAAAAACCCGGCCCGACCCGGATCAACCCAGCCCGTTAACAACCCACCTCTAATTGAACCCGGACCGGACCGGCCCGGACCCAGACGGGTCAGAAAAATTGGACCCGGACCCGGCCCGGCCCACCCGTTGGTCACCTATAATCTCAATTCATTTTCATGTATTTTATTGTATTCATTGTATTTTTTTTATTGTAATTAAATGTATCTCATTGCATTCCATATATTTCATTGTATTCACTATATTTTTTATTGTATTATATGTATTTTATTGTATTCATTATCTCACTATATGCCATGAATGTATTCATATATATTTTTTTTAATTAATATAATTTATATATTCAGATGTATTATATATTGCTATGCTTTCGGAGTATTTTTCAGTTGAGAATCTTTTTATAACTGAAAATACAAATTTTGTGTGTTGTAATTAAGTTTGTTGAGTTATATTAGGAGTTTATTATGTTAATTAATTCACTTTCCGTTGTAAAAATATTGTAATCCTCTATTTCACACCGCGAATACAATCGAATACAGTTGAATACAATAATCTGTCCATCTGTAATCCCATGTTTCACTCCATGAATACAGTCGAATACACTGGAACACAACAACTGATTAGCTGGACTTCCTTGATTCAAGCATATTTTTGCTATTGTATTCATGAATACAATAGCTTAAATACATCAAATACATCTTATAACCACATAAAAAATATCAATAATCCGTAATATAGCAAATGGTATCTATAAATGGCTAATTACTACCAAAAAATAGTGCTTTATGAAATTTGTCGACTAAAAACATGTCCGACCCATGCAGTAAGTCAGCGTCACGATTTTTTGGGCCAATTTGACGTCTCTATACCCAACCCCTCATCCTAAAAGTAAAAGATCAGAAGTATAGAAAAATGGCACAAAACATTATAGTCTCCACCTTTAAGAATTATGCTGCTGAGTTTTTTATTATCTGGTAACTGCATTTCATTATTAGCATAGATATAGATATACATCCTTGTAAGCACATCCCAAGCAAAAATTGATCAGCTGTATACAACTGATTGGTGACTTCCACATAAGAGACCTCGAGACAGATTGCATGTATACTCAAAAGGGAAAGAACGAACACAAAGGTGTCCTTGTTCTATCTAAGTAAAACAATTCAGTGTCACTGTATTGCTTCAGTAAAGCAACTGTTGGCTACCTTATGAAGCAGGTAAAATGAGATGACGTGAGCTTGTGAATTCTCTCTCAACTCGGTTCTACTATCTTCCCATCTTCAACAGCACCAGCAGATGCTATACTATGGAATACTCTCCACGAAAATGCTGTTACCAACATCAAAACCAGTTAAATAAGCAGCTCTATAGGCAACACAATCAATTAAGAGTAGCATTATCAACACTTATTCTGGGAATGCAAAATGCTTCTTGCAGACTGAAATCTTTTTTTTTAAGGGAGGACCAGGGAGGGGGAGGGGGAGGGGGGGGGGGGGGAGAGAGAGAGAGAGAGAGAGAAAGAGAGAGAGAGAGAGGCAATACCAAATACATGGTTGTCATGCAGTCAACACTTGTGAAAGGGCATTTCCACCTTAGATGGAACCTTGGTCCACCTCATCTGAGCTTTCTTCATACATGAATGAACTATCCTCGCTGCCACTACCTTGATCACTACTATCACTGCTCTCTGATGTACTCATGAACGAAGAGCTATCAGATGCAAGACTGCTCAAGTGTGACGAGGAGTTAATTTTGCTATTCACATCACCGTTGTTATGTTGTTCAACATCATTAAAGCTGTGAAAGACGGATAAAGGGAAACAAATAAATAGCACAGATGGATCACCCATTATTTTCATGTTCAAGTAATGAAAGAACAAACCAACCTGCCTTCCAAAGGAAACTCTGCTAAAACACATAAATCGGGCCTTTCTTCCGACAATCGCGCTATAGGAATAAAGCTGATTGGCACACACAACCAGAAAGTCAAAAGTCTATCTTCTTACTGATGTTGAAAAGTTAACTAGAAGTTGTACTACCTAGGGCTGTAGCATCGACGATACCAGTCACCTTCAGATACCAGACCCTCTCGATTAGATATATCCTATGTGAAAGCAGTTCAAGTGAAACCATCAATAAAGAGAACAGGAAACAAAAGTTGCAAATTTCTTAGTAAGACTGTTATGAGCAGAAGTTTTATACATACAAGATATTTAAGATGCCCAAAATCCCCTGCAAGCACTGCTGCTAATAGCCTTGCTACTTCTACCTACAGTCCACATAAGTTAAGACCACTTCCTTTCTTGACTTGATTCCCCATTTATTTCCTACCAGATATGGAACACGAGGATGTTCGGGGGAAAGAACACTTACTTCTTTCAAATGCATGCAATCCCTCAAAATCAATACCTGGAGTAAGCTCCCACCCACACTGCCTCCTAGATTCCTGTAATATGAATGCTATTAGAATAAAAATAGTGCTAAAAAGATCATAAGTTCATATACAAACTTGAGTCGGAGGGGCTAATGGGAAACCTACTTGAGAAAAGCGCCAGTAATCGAGTAGGATGTTGAAAAGTCAATGTACCTCAATTTACGAAATCCCTACAAAAATAAACAAAACCGAGGATTGTACAATGAGGTTCCCTTGGAAAAGCAACCAATTTAGTCGCCCAAAATATAACATTTACATGATTGACACATAGCTTGACACACCTCCTAAACTCTAAAACAACAACAACAACAACAACAACAACTACCCAGTAAAATCCCACATAGTGGGGTCTGGGGAGGGTAATGTGTACGCAGACCTTACCCCTACTCCGATAGGGGCAGAGAGGCTGTTTCCGATAGACCCTCGGCTCAGAAAGACTCCTAACCTCTAAAACAGAGTAGAAAAATCCAACTCGAACAAAAGTGGTCTAACTTTAGAAATTTTCTCGAAGTTACCTGATAAACTACAAGAACATTTAAGTTCCAGTGTAAATAACAACATCAGGGTTAAAATTGCTAACGACATAGCATTTCAACTTTTTCTTGGCTCAAGTATGTCACAAGCTGAAGAGTTTATCAATTAGGCCAAAAGAGAGAAATGGCTACAAAATACAGATAAATGCTCAACTGATAGCAATTCTGAGATGATGCTTTAATTCGATGTTGCTTAAGGAGTTCAAAAGAGAGTATAAGCTAAAAAAACCAATGTGCAGTCTTTTCATACAGCCTCAAAAGGGGAGAGGTTTCTGTAGTTCCTTCTTCAATAAACTAAACTATATACAGTCAAGCCAGCTTTGCACCTAGGTAACATAGAGAGATCACTAGAACCAGGTAAATGACTGGATCAGCAAGTAGTAGTTCAACGTTACAACCATGAAAAATCAAAATTGGATGGTGTATAATTAAATGAATTTGAATAGTGTCAACAAATGAAAAAATTCCCTCCCTCCCTCCTAGCTAAAATAGTTTATCTTGAGTAGGGTTGTTCATTCGGAGCAGATATCCGAACCGATCCATTCAATTTCGGATTTCGGATTGGATCGGATTTCAGATTGTGTTTATTAAAATTTCGAATTTCAGATCGGATTCGGATTGGAATATTTTAATCCGACCCGATCCAAAATTATTAGGCAATGTATAAATACTACACTTTAATTTCGGATAGTCCGTACTTCCTTTACATCTTCCTCCAAGTTATTATCTTTACAATTGCTAGATTTAGCTATATTGGCACCATAGTACTCTCATAATTGCATAAACATGAATTTTTCTTAATGTATTGCCTCTTTTACAAAGAAAATGTACATATTAGTTTGCAACTTTGAGGCATAATAATACGATCCGAAATCCGATCCGATCCAAACTTTAAAATCCGATCCGATCCGATATAATTCGGATCAGATTCAGATTGCATTTTCTAGAATCCGAAATCCGAAATGTGCTAAATTCGATGCGCTCCGTGCACAACCCTAATATTGAGTGTGTATCTATATCTCTGAAGCCTTATTTCCTATCTAAGAACTTCACTATATTTTCCTACATTAGTGATCTGAGTCATTTTTCTGCAAGTATTAAGAAAATTCTTAAAATTTTCCATGTGTAGCAGATTCTAAAATAAAATGCTTCCTTTTCTTTACAAATGGCAAATGAAAAAGTACCAAGTTTACAGGAAATTTGATGCATTGATGAACAAGCATAATGCTACTGATGGTGCAGACAATCTCAATGTGACCATCTTTGTGTTATACCACGTGAAGCTTAAGTGATAAAGCCGAGCTTGCAAAAACAATGTTGATTAGTCTATACAAAAGAAGTAGCTTCACCATGCAACTTCTAATATAGTTGTCAACTCGCCTTAAATTAGCAAGAATCAGCACCATTGACAAATGTCATCTAGACTAAACTCAAAATTCATGTATTGGCTAGTCTAGACTTGTTTCTGGTACCAACAAAGGAAATAGTATAGTATGAGACATTAGCTTTTTATTTGACAGCGCTAGGTACTTGCTAGAGCTAGAAGCAAGTCAGCTTCAAATAGCTTCATTGCACTAGACTCAAGTGTAGTAAGACATAGCTACACACCGCGTTATTCCATCTGAATGGCATACAGACCCAAACAAGGCCTTGAAACGCTGGATAGAAACGCAAAAGAAGATCAATATACTGAAAAGCTTCATTCTTGAAAAACAGACCTTAACAAGCATGCGAGCTTTATAATCATGCAACTTAAATCCCCTTAGGGACAATGAAGATAGGTGAGGACAATTCCTCACTAGATCACTGCATGTTGGCAGTTTCAAACTGTCGTCTCGACCTGAATACAAACATGGATGGAAAAAAATTCTTTAAATGGCTATTTAGAAAGCAAAAGAAAAACAAATAGAAAGTAAAAGAATGCACCTGTTTTTGACGATTCAAAGAATAGATGCTCAATCAAGGGACAAAATTTACTTATAGACTCCAGTGTCTGCCTTAATTCCACATGACTATCAGATGAACAAAACATTTCATGTTATAATCACTGACATTGAAACTAAAGAAGAAACTAGAAATGGAGCCATTCGCTCACAAAAAAAAAGGAAAAAAAAAGAATAAGAATTTATCATGACTGTACTAGAACCAAGTATAAACAAATTATGGTCTTATTGGATCCCCGATACTATCCATGTTGTTGTCAAATAATTCAGTGTAAATGCTCAGCAAAATAAATGAGTTGTGAGTTGTGAGTTGTGACAGAAGGAACTAAAAAGTAGTGAGCTATTCTATTTTTTTTTTTTTAAAAAGAAAGTGATGTGCTTTTTACTTGAATAAATAAATGACTTTCAGACGAAGTATTTCAATTACTTGGAATCTACTGTTGATAAGAATGAAAAATACAAACCGGAAACATGTGATATAAAATATGGTGTTTCAGACGAAGTACTTAAATCACTTGGGCTCTGTGTTGTTCACAATATTAACAAACACCAAACTGAAAACATGAGGCTATACTTGTGTTGTTCCCACAAAGCAACTAAAGAGAACTCATGCTGCCACCTATTATTTAACTTCAAATGCTTATCTTGAGTGATTAATAAGACAAAGAAATATCCCACCAAGAACCTGTTCATGAATGCCTTTAGCCTCTGAATGAAGGTCAAAAAACAACAATCAAACATGAAGGCATTAAATCCATGGTACTTCTACTTACTTTTCAGCAGTATGCATAAGCAATTTTGGACCACAAAAGAATAAAACAGAGGAAACTATTAATTCCAATACTTACAGGCCAACAATTTCCAGATCAAGCAAAGATGGACAGGCTGACAATGCAGCGTTAAGTGCAGTATTGTCCAATCTTTCGATATTGTACAGGTGCAACCTTCTCAAGCAAGCTCTTAATTTTCCAAGAAGACAGGGCGAAGAAGCAACTTAGTACATTAGCTTTTAATTAATAAATAACAAGATATTATACAATATTTATATATACAAAATCAGTATATAGAATTACATCACATCGCTTTATCAAGAATGGAGCAATACCCTGGAGTTCCATTATTAGCATTCAGAGGTGCTAGGCAAGACCTTGTAAGAATAGAATACTCTTTGCCCAGCCTGGACCTCTTATCATTCCATGAGAATCCTGCACCATCTGTAGATTTCCTTAAAAAATTAACCATTGGTTGAGAAGACCCCGACGATGAAGCAAGTGGGCCAGGTACAAAGCCCAGCTTCAGAGACCTGCATTCAGTAAAGTCAGTGTTTGTCCACCAGTGCAAATACCAATTTATATTCTTTGTTTAACAGCCTTTTGAGGTCAAGATGAATAGCATCTCAAGTATTCCACTTTTGTGCACTTAAATCCAATGTTCTTTGAGATATCCTCTTAGAATAAGGTAGTTGCCATCCTTTACTCACTCTCTTACATAACATTTTCTTGTGTAAGACCTAAATCAACATGTTTCCATGGGTCTACTCTGTAGCACTAAAGTGATAACTGTATTTTTCAGCATTTTCAATTCACTATTGTTCTTCGGGGCTCTTATGTAATTAGTCTTTTAAAAACCAACTGAAGAAAACTTTAAAAGGAAGAAGATTGAAGTTATGAAGCAGAGGACGGCAATTTTCTTACTGCAGTCCATTTCCAGCACGGTGAACTATTGTTGCCACAACAGCATTATTGACTCTAGGAACCACTGTGATCAAGTCAACATTAGCATAGCATGCAGGGTCTGACGCACAATTTTTGAAAAAGGAACATGTGGCCGCAGCATAACATAAACTTTGGGTGTCAAGAAATGAAAACACCTGCCCAAAAAAATAACCACCAAAACATTATCTTATTTCCATAAGCACAAATTGCTTCCATCCTCAACTGTACATTTAGTAAGAGCCAACACCTTACCATCAACAATTTTATCACCAATTCATTATAATGCCATGATAATACAAGTATTCATCGTTCCGCAGTCACAGAAAAATATCAAGCAACTCAAACAATTATGCCTCAACCCCAACTAGTCTCTATGCATTTCTACCCTATATGAACCATTTATAAAAATCTTCAAGGATAACCAAATATCTGAGTACTTAGTACAACTATCAAGTATCAACAATATAGACCTCAAATTTCAAACAATGAAACAAAAGCACATTCCAAAAGCTATCCTAGTGGCTTACTTTCACAAGGATTAGAAAAGTATGGAAGCCGAACCAGATCAATCCTGTTCACTGATTGTAGATAGCTAACAATAAACGAGATTATTAGTAAACACCAACTACTGAAAACAAACAGCTCTCAAAATAATTCATCCATTAGGATAAATTCTATACACAAAAAAGAACATGAAATGAATAGGACAACTATACACATTTCAAACTCCAAGCTCAGAAACAAAAGAATAAAATTTTGGAAAAGGAAAAATAGCTAAGCAAAAAATTAGCATTAGCAAAATCAGATTAGTAACTATAAGCTACACACATTTCCAATTTGTAACAATTACGTATATACCAATAATTAAAAGAAGGTATATATGAATAGAACATACTTTTATAGTTAGATCGGAGGAAAGAGCCCAAACGACGCCGTTATGCTTGGAATCGCGCGCGCGGGCAGATCGTTTGCCAGCTTCGAGAAGTGCAGATCCTAATCGAAGTGCGCGGTTTGTCATATCATTCTGTTCCGAATCGGAAGCTTTAGAACTGAGAAGCCGATTGAAGGAGAATTCAAAGGAGGAATCGGAGAGACCGAGAAACGATTCCAAGAGCACGTCGTGATCGATATAGGAACTGAAACCATTGGAACTGGTGGTGCATTTAGGGTTTAAGCCGGAAGTGGCGGAGCAGCATGGACGTTTCGGGCTCGGCTTCGGTGTCTCCATCGCCAACAACTGGCGGCGGAAAAGGAGAGTATCCATGAAGAAGGGAGGGTGCAAGAGATGGGGAGCGGGCCCGGGAAGTGAAGTGGTAAAGAAAATGAGAAATTCGTGATGTACGGATTCAGAAAAACTATGGGGACACGTGTCAGGTAGAATATGCCGACGTGGAATGGGGGGATCAGATGCACATGACTTGCCAATTACGTCACTCTCGACCCTACTCTACTTTTGGAATGTGATGGAATAAATAATTGAGAAAATCGAATATGTTGAAAATAGTATTGTATTATGTTTCAAATTAGATAAAGTAGTTTGACTAGATACAAAATATAAGAAAAAAAGAAAGATTTTTAATTTGTAATTTTAAAAATTTAAGGGGTAAATATTTTGTAAGGTTATTTGTGCGGTTATAAAATATTATTATTAAAGGTAAAATAAGTAAAATAAAAAATTTAAAATTAAATTATTTTTAATTATAGAAATATATCATTCTTTTTAGAACGGACTACTAAAAAAGCGTATTATCTAAATTGAAATAAAATAAATAATTATTACGGTGAGATTTTTTTATATTATGGAGTGTTTTTCTTTTGTGTGAAGCAAATTTAAATTAATTGAATATTTGTTACAAATATTAAATACTATAGATAAAGATTCATATTTTTAAACTAGGCGGGTGCTGCCCGTGCCAGCACGGGTCCACCATTATTTAACTTTGTATGAATTTTAATTGTAGATATAATAGAATTTGATACTGTAAGTATAGAATCGAGTAAAAAATATTGCATGCTAATTGGTAGATGCCTATTTACATACATTTAGATCAAAAAAAGATATTGTTAGCATCATATTAAAGGATGCTTAAAGTGCTATGTTAATTACAACAAATATGACACAATTATTTACATATTAGGGGTTGCTCTGATGGTGAGCAATCCCCTTCCAATCGAGAGGTTGTGAGTTCGAGTCTCCCCAAGAGCAAGGTGGGAAGTTCTTGGAGGGAAGGATATTGGGGGTCTATTTGGAAACAGCCTTTCTACCCAAGGGTAGGGGTAAGGTCTGTGTACATACTATCCTCCTCATATCACACTAAGTAGGATTATACTGGATTGTTGTTGTTATTTACGTATTAGCAAAAGGTGATATGTCGTGTTGCGGTGTTTGGTCTTCTTTTTTATCTTCTTAGCAGTTCTTGACCAAAAATGCTTGCAAACAAAAATATGTTATATTTCATAAAGCCAACATATCTTCAAGGAAATAATGTATTGCGAAGTTAGTAAAAGTTGTTAAAGTAAGTTAAATGGATGGCAAAGAATTATGCAACTTTCTTTTCAATATTATACGGCATGTTCTATCTCGAGTAGATTGTTCCCTTTAATCTGGATATCTAAGAAGATCTATAGCAACTAAGAGCCAATATACCAAAATACAACCTAAGCCAAGAAGAATTTCAAAGGGGTTGCTACATACCAAACTTAGAATTCACTAATAAATAGCCCATGCAGATATATATCAAAAAACTAGTATCTATGAATATATGTTACACGTTAATAATGGTACGTGATGGTTTAAACATTTATTTATATGAAGGAACAATAAAATTTAATTAATGAGAGAAATTATATGTATAATAATATAATAATCATCTAAATGCCGAAAAATATTATTACATCAGCATAATACATAAATTTAAAATAAAAGGACATCATCAAAACTTACACAAATGATCAATTTTGTCATTTTAGTCAGATAATTATGTATTACTTCGTATGTTCCACTTTAAGTGATTTTTCTGGTTGCTTTAACACATACTAAGAATCCACCTTTTAGCATTAATTAATAATACAATTGACCATATTAACCTTAAAGTGGACCAGAGGGAGTATAATTTAAAAGTATTAATGTCATGGTATCTTACCGAATACTTCTTTGTGGATGATATTCTCTGTGTGCATGTTTCCTTCTCGTGATTTGGTTGCTCTGTCACGCCCCAAATCCGAGGGACATGACCGGCACTCGACCGGATATTCCCAGTCGAGTGAACCTGGGTGCCTTTTTCTGACCCACGAGTTACCCCACCTTTTTCATTACTTACTAACCGAGTGAAAACAACTGTTTATAATTGAAATTCATTTTACAAAACATACATAACATAGATGATATTAGCGTGGTTTACAATTTACAATGCCCAAAATACAAAGTACATACTACATGGTTCATGATCCACATTTTATGTCTACGAAGCCTCTAAGGATAAAAGATGACAGTACAATACTTGCAGGTAACAAGGATTCGGCTATACCTTTTTACACATACCAAAATAAGATCCTGAAATACGAGAACAGAGGCGGCATGAGACACGCAGGGGCCCCGGAAGGAAAGGGGCTCACCAATACCGTTTACAGGGAATGAGGAAGAGCTACGGACGGTGGACATGAGTATCTACTATAGATCCACCTACAATCATAACAAGAATGTAGTGCCCTCGGCAAAAGGGATGTCAACACATTTGAATTGTACTGGTATGTATGAACAAAACTTGTCCCAAGTAAACTCAAACTGTACGCAAGTATAAAACAACAATGGAAGAAGCAACCAAACACACATAGAAGGTACAATCAAGCCAAAAAAGGGGCAATCAATACCCAACAGGTTACAAACTCTCCTGTTTTCCCCCTCCACAATTCCACATCAATGAGTTCACAAATTTGTTCAAGTGTGTTATTTCAATAGTGATTTCGATCACCTTTCCACTCTTATTACCTCGGCCACCCTTATTACCTGGACCACCCTTATCACCACAACCCACACCTTATAACTTTGTATTGCGGCGCGCAACCCGACCCCACCGTACAGTTTCAGTTCACAAACAATCACAACCACAATAACAAATCACAAAGATAAATAACAATATTTCTCAAGACATAACCACAACAATGTTACAAGTGTTTCCATAGCTATTATTACCAATTTCATTACTTTCAACAGTTCGTACTCAATTCAAGTCACCACAAAATGCCCACAACATTTCAAGTACATTGTTACCACAGTTATTCTTATTTTACCACTTATGAATCCTTTTAATCACTTATTCTACGACTTTTACCACGAGATGCATCGCAATCATACCAATCACAAGAAGCTCCCAAATAACCCACATAATTATCATTACCAAACAATTCACATAACAAACAAGGCGATTTCACAAGGATCAAGGTTAGCCATACATACCTGGGGTCGAATTCCCTTTTCAAGTTCCTATTCTCAATCACCAAGATATCTAGCCACGTCAATCTAATTCACAAATTAACACATGCACTTTAGAATTTGAAATTCACAATTACTACCCGGCTTATTTAGGCTATCAAGCATAATTCCCTACTTCTACCCAATTTCTCTTTACTAGATTTTAGGTTTTGAGTGACATGATTGAGGGTTTTCAATTATTAGTTCAAACATCAAAGTATAAGACTCCCTCCCTTAGCTTAAATCTAAAAAATTGGGGAAAAGAGTTAGGGATTGTACCTGTAAGGGTGGAGATAAAAAGAATAAATTAAAATTTCCCGGCCCGGATATTTTTGGAGAATCAATTTCATGAAGACCCCTTTCTCTCTCAAGAACTCTCCTTTCTCTCTCTCTCTTGTTTTGTTCATAAAATATGTAAAAATGAGAGGTTGTGGTATTTTATTAGAAAAGGGGTAGGGTTTAAAATTTTAGAAAATTGAAGCTCGTGCAGGATCTGCGGTCACACTCTGCGATCACAGAGTTCATATGCGGTCCGCAGATTGGCCGCAGAATGGTCCTAAATTGCTGGCCTCTCTGCTTGGGTATGCGGTGAGAATGCAGTCCGCATACCTGTTCTGTGGTCACATATTGCACCACAGAACTGACCTTCTCAAATCCTCGAGAAATTTATGCGACGACTATGCTGTCCACATATTAGTTATGCGATCGCATAATGGACCGCATATTCAACATCCAATTTGGCTAACTCTCTGATTAACTCTGCGAACGAGATGCAGTTCACATACCTGGTCTGCTACCGCATTCTTGACCGCAAAAATGACATTTTTCCGGAAAACTTTGACTTTTGATTTTTAAGTATAAAATCAGTAAAAAAGGGTCCCAACACAAAGATGGACCTAACTCTATGAGTTGCTAGGATTTGAGCACTCATTTTCACGGGGTCTTACATCCTCCCCCGCTTAAGATCATTCATCCGTGAATGAGAACTTTGAAAATCGAATGGTTCAAAAACATGATGTGCAAGCTCCTAAGTTTTCACTAACTATTATAATTTAGAAAAATTTCGCCAGAGTTTCCTTTGCAATATGGACATATTCACATGTCAGAGAGTCCCAAAACATATTTCCAAGAACCATTACACAAATCTTTCTACCCCTATAACTGACATACAATTCATGACCTTCACACTTGTACATGTTCAACCTCTCGACACACTTTTAACCATCATATGCAATTAAATTAAGCATTAATCATCTGTACTATCAAATCCATTACTTATCATAAGAGTATGATATCTCCATTTAACAAGAAGGATTGCCTATAGTCCAATTCATTACCTTTATACCTGCGCACATTCAATTGCTTGATACTCTTTTTGCACATAGTTGATTACCTTAGGGAGTGCGACACAGTTAATCATTTCAATACATTCCCTCCATCAAAACTAATCATTACTACTTTACACTCACTCTACCATGGACCAATTATCTACCGCAAAAACACACAAAATTTGGTACAACTTGAAGAATTATAATAGTGAAGTATTTAGGAACTTTTACACCAAATGGGACACAATGCTAGTTTGCTTAGGGACAAGAACTTACATGACCACTCCTAGACTTGCCAAAAAAATGGGGATATTTTACTTTCATCTCATCTTCCTCTTCCCACGTGGCCTCTTCGACTTGTTGGTTTCGCCACAACACTTTAACCGAAGCGATCTCCTTATTTCACAACCTACGGACTTGTCTATCAAGAGTAGAAACTAGAATCTCTTCATATGACAATTCTTCAGTAACCTTGATGTCTTCAACTGGCACGATGGTGGATGGATCCCCAACCACTTTCTTCAACATGGACACATGGAACACCGGGTGCACTAGGGACATTTAAGAGGGCAACTCCAGCCTATAAGCAACTTGTCTGATCCTTTGAATAATCTGATAAGGCCCGACATATCTAGGACTTAGTTTCCCTTTCTTCCCAAATCGCATGACCCCCTTGATGGGATACACCCGCAAGAATATCCAATCACCCTCTTGAAACTTCAATTCTATTCGACGCACGTCTGCATAGGATTTCTAGCGATTCTACGCCATCTTCATCCTTTCTTGAATGACTTTTACTTTTCCATGGCCTGGTGCACGAGATCCAGCCCTATCAATTCTGCCTCACCTACTTTGAACCATCCGATCGAAGACCTACACCTCTTCCCGTACAACGCCTCAAACGGGGCCATCTGGATGCTAGCATGGAAGCTGTTTTTGTAAGCAAATTCTATAAGGGGCAAATGATTATCCCAATTACCCTTGAAATCCAAGACACAATCCCGCAACATATCTTCTAGCGTCTGAATAGTCCGCTCTGCTTGAACATCAGTGTGCGGATGAAAAGCCGTGCTGAGGCTCACCTGAGTATTCAAACCTTGCTGAAATTTCTTCCAAAAGTTAGCTATGAACCGAGCTCCTTGATCCGAAATAATGGAAAGTGGAGTACCATGAAGTCTCACTATTTCTTTGCTATACAACCGAGCATATTGTTCTGCAGTATCGGTGTACTTGACTGGAAAGAAGTGAGCTGATTTGGTGAGTCGGTCCACTATCACCCAAATTGAGTCGAACTTGCGCTGAGTGCGAGGTAGTCCTGCCATGAAATCCATGTTGATCATCTCCCATTTCCACATTGGTATCTCCATAAGCTTGGTTAGCCCACCGGGGCACTGATGCTCGGCCTTTACTTGCTGACAATTCGAGCATTTAGATACGAAGTCTGCCACATCCCTTTTCATACCGCTCCACCAATAAATTTCCTTAAGATCGTGATACATTTTTGTAGAACCTGAGTGCACTGAATACCTGGAATGATGAGCCTCCGCGATTACCCTCTCCCGAAGACTATCTACATCTGGAACACATAGCCTACCTTGAAATAGCATCACACCATCCTTGCTGCCAAGTGAGAATGTCGAAATCTTGTTACTCCGAACCGCCTACTTTATTTATGCCAATGCTGGATCAATAAACTGCTTTTCCTTGACTTCCGCTACAACCAACGACTCTTCTAAGTTGTGCACCATAATCTCCTCCTCATTTGGGGTCGAGATACAAACCCGAAGACTGTCCAACTGATAAACCTCTCGAGCTAGGAGCCTCCAATCCGCTCCCAAGTGAGACAAACTACCCATGTATTTTCGACTAAGGGCGTCGGCCACAACGTTCGCCTTCCCTAGAGGGTACAAGATGTTCATATCATAGTCTTTAAGCAATTATAACCACCGCCACTGCCTCAAGTTTAACTCCTTCTGCTTGAACAAATATTGGAGACTCTTGCGGTCCGAGAACACATCCACATGGACCCCATAAAGGTAATGTTGCCATATTTTCAAGGTAAACACAATTGCTGCAAGCTCCAAATCATGTGTTGGGTAATTTTTCTCATGATTCTTGAGTTGTCTTGAAGCATATGCTATAACCTTCCCCTGCTTCATGAGCACACACCCTAAACCGACCCTGGAGGCGTCGTAATACACCACAAATACTTTCGTGTCTTCCGATAGAGCCAACAGTGTGTCGAGGTCAACCTTGACTTCAATTCCTGAAAACTTTTCTCACAAGCATCCGACCATTGGAACTTGACTGATTTCTGCCTCAATTTAGTTATTGGGGAGGCGAGGGTAGAGAATCCCTCCACAAACCTCCGATAATACCTTGCTAACCCCAAAATGCTACGGATCTCCGTCGGGGTCATGGGTCTGGGCCAATCCTTCACTACTGAAATCTTTTGGGGGTCCACTTGAATCCCCTTACCAGAATCAACATGTCCCAGAAAAGCGATGGACTCTAACCAAAATTCACATTTTGAGAATTTAGCATACAACTGGTGCTGATGAAGAGTTTGCAAAACTGCCCTGAGGTGATCGACATGATCCTCCATGCTTTGTGAATAAACGAGGATGTCATCAATGAAAACAACCACAAAGAAGTCTAGAAATGGCTTGAAGACCCGATTTATAAGATCCATGAAGCTGCCGGGGTGTTGGTTAGCCCAAAAGACATGACCAAGAATTCGAAGTGGCCATAGCAGGTTCTGAAGGCGGTCTTAGGAATATCCTCCTCTCTGATCTTCAATTGGTCTTAGGAAAAGAACTTCGCAGCTTGCAATTGGTTGAACAAATCATCTATCTGGGGCAAAGGGTATTTAAGAAACTATCAATTCTTTTTCCAAATTGGAATCCTTAAAAGAAGTCTATGGGATCATATGGATGCTTTTACCTATTTTGACTCTTGTATTAGGAATCACAAAAGGTGTACTAGTAATTGTTTGGTTAGAAAGAGAAATATCTGCAGGAATACAACAACGTATCGGACTTGAATATGCCGGCCCTTTAGGAATTCTTCAAGCTCTAGCAGATGGGAGGTGACTTTGTTAAGCTGCCAATAATCGATACACATCCGAAGCGACCCATCCCTTTTCCTGACAAAAAGAACGGGAGCACCCCATGGCGACACACTCGGTCGAATGAACCCCTTCTCTAATAAATCCTTCAGCTGCTCCTTTAACTCTCGTAATTCTGCTGGCGCCATTCTGTATGGTGGAATAGATATTGGATGGGTATCTGGCAACACATCAATCCCGAATTCAATCTCCCTATCTAGCGGAATCCCTGGAAGCTCATCTTAGGAAACCCATTTACAACTGGCACGGATCCGAGGGCAGGCACATCTGAAGCAGTGTCCGCCACCCAGACCAAATGATAGGAATTAAACCTACCTTTCGGCACAACACCATTCCCTCTCCACTCAATAATCGGCTCGCTGGGGAACTCAAGTCTCATGACTCTCGTTCGGCAGTCAAGTTTAGCAAAGCACGAATAAAGCCAGTCTATTCCCATAATCACATCAAAATCTACCATTCCAAGCTCAATAAGGTCGGCCGTGGTAACACAACCACACATCGTGACAACACAATTCCTATAAACTCGCGTGGCTATAATAGAATCACCAACCAGAGTTGATAAAGAGAATGACTCAAGAAGTTGTTCGGGCTCTATCCCAAAACTCAAAGCAATGAATGGGGTGACATGGGACAAAGAAGACCCGGGGTCAATAAGAGCATAACTATAATTGACCTGAATAGACAAGATACCTGTAACCACATATGGAGAAGACTCAAAATTCTGGCGACCACTCAAAGAATAGAACCGGCTCGGTCCACCTCTGCCACGAGCCCCACCCCTACTGCACCATGCCCTACTGGAGTTGGAGGATGCACAGATGATGTAGCAACTGAAGAACCGGATGGCGGAGCGAATCCCTTACTCATGCCCTGTCTGGGCGCATGACTGTCCCGCTGGACATGACCTCTCACCCCGCAATTATAACATACCGAGATGTCCAAATAGAAAGTCTCTGTGTGGAACCTCCCACACTTGGGACATGTAGCTCTCCCTGCTGCTGGGGCCTCATCCCCGAATGACTCGATTGGAGGAACCTTCTGCTTTCAGAACCGATCCCGAGGAACTACCCTGTTGATGGTTGTGCACAGATGACGGTGCACTTACTGAGGACTGAACATATGACCAGGATGGCCCTGATGGCCCTCTCCCCGGAGCTGACCTCCCTGAGTGACCCATTGACCGGGCATTGTTGCTACTCTCCCTATATGCCCGTATCTTCAACCTCCTAGCCTCTATGGCTTGAGCGAAACCCACAATCTTCCCATAATTCATATTTGAGCGTAAGGCCACTGTAGCAGCCTCATTCACCACCAATGGACTAGGACCCTAAACAAATCACCGAACTCGAGCACCCATGGTCGACACTAACTGAGGAGCGTACTTGGACAATCTCACGAACTCCATATGGTACTTCCAAACACTCATGCTGCCCTACTTGGGAACCTAGAACTTCGTGGCATGGGTTTCCATTGTCTCGCAAGGCAAGAAATGGCCCATAAAAGCATCCACAAACTTCTCTTATCTAGCCGGAGGTCTCCCCTCCTCACAGGAATTTTCCCACATCTTGAACCACGAGCGTGCCTCTCCCTTCAACCTGTAGGAAGCTAACTCAACCCCCTCTTATTCTGTGGCCTTCATCACACGAAGGGTCTTATACATCTCATCAAGAAAACCCTGTGGATCGGCCTCTGGGTCTGTGCCTGAAAACTCTGGAAGGACCAATCACAGAAACTGGTGGACTCTGGAGCTGGCAGAATCTCCCTGTCCGCTGGAGGACACAGGGGCATCATAAGATCTCTGGGCCTGAGCAGCCACTAACTGGGTCAACATACGGATGGCCCCTCTAAGGTCCCCATCAGAAGCCTCGGGACCGGAAGCTAGAGGAATGTCAGGATTAGGAATATCGGCAGGATGGATGGTGACGCCCTCTGTCGCTGCTGGAACAGGAATGCTTGGATCCAAAAGGGACGGGCCAGATAGATTCAAAGCCGGGGAGTCACTCTCGCCCACGACGTCAGGTACATGGCTCACGATCACACTTGGGGTGGCGTTGGCCTCAAAGTCGAGTCTAACCTTCTTCTTAGGTGTCATTTCTAAAAAATTTCGGAACAAGGCACGAGTTAGACACAAATACTTCCACTTTCACTTCACCGCACGAAATGGAATAACAACAAAGAGAGTAGTTCCCTAAATGCCCGTGTAGCCCCCTACTTATAGATGTGGTCGACACTACACCGATAAGAAGGGCTCTACTAGGCATGGCTCCGAGACACCCTAGGACTCTTTTTAAAATCTTAGGCTCTGATACCAAGTTTGTCATGCCTCAAATCCGAGGGACATGACCGACACTCGACTGGGTATCCCCAATCAAGTGGACCTGGGTGCCTTTCCTGACCCAAGAGTTACCCCACCTTTTTCATTACTTACTAACCGAGTGGAAACAACTATTTATAATTGAAACTCCTCTCACACAACATACATAACATAGATGATATTAGCGTGGTTTACAATTTACAATGCCCAAAATACAAACTACATACTACATGGTTCATGACCCACATTTCATGTCTACGGAGCCTGTAAGGATAAAAGATGATAGTACAATACTTGCCGGTAACAAGGCTCCGGCTATACTTTTTTACGCATACCAAAATAAGATCCCGAAATACAAGAACAGAGGCGGCATGAGCCACGCAGGGCCCCGGAAGGAAAGGGGCTCACCAATACCGCTAACGGGGAATGAGGAAGAGTTACAGACAGTAGACTGGAGTACCTGCTATAGATCTATCTACACTCATACACGAATGTAGCGCCCGCAGTAAAAAGGACGTCAGCACATTTGAATTATACTGGTATGTATGAACAAAATTTGTCCCAAGTAAACTCAACAATGGAAGTAGAAAGTAGAAAAAAACAATGGAAGAAACAATAGAACACACATAGAAGGTACAATAAAGCCAAATAAAGGGGTAATCTGTGACGACCCGGCCCGTCGTCACGTGAGTTACCATCCAGTTTTCCCCGTTTGATGCTTCTATATGTTTCAACATATGTGTTTGGAGAGTTTGAAGTTGTAGAGATGTAACTGACCCACGCATTGTAATTTCTTTTAATAGTCCTAGTATTTTTAGGATATTTATTTGGATTTATTCCTATAGGATTTCATTTTATTATTAATTTTAGCCCTATTTTTAAAGGCACAAAAATTGAAAAATACAAAAATAGTTTCATTATATATTTTCTTATTTTTAATGTGAGGCCATTAGTATTTTATAGCAATTTCTTTTGTTTTACTGTGATTTTTACTCTTATTTCTGAATATAATAATTTATATAAAAATATATAGTTCCATATCATCATACAGTTTATTTAATTAATTGGAATTAGTTTAGTTTTAATTTTGAGTGTTATTTAAAGGACTTTTAAAAGTGAGGAAGTACAAGTTTTGAAGCCCCATTTTTACACAAGAAGAAGCCCAAATCTGTAGCCCAATCCCATAACCCCTTGACCCACTCCCCCAAGCCCAATACCTGCTGGCCAATCCATGACCCGCCCCATTCTCAAGAAAAAAGCAAATCATAGCCTTTGATTGGATTTAATACAATGGTCCACATATATCCTCACCATCATATAAAAACCAAATATTCACTAACCCTAACCCTAAAGACCCAATCAAACAAACAACCGCCCCAACCCCATCTCCATTTCTGCCGCGCCCAAACCCGCCGGAAAACTCGCCAACCTGACGAATTAACCCATTGGTCCCCTCATGGCCCCCCTCTCCTCTCTTCTCTGTCTTCCACGTAGCAAAATCCCAACGAATCTCATTATTTTAATCCGATTCGTGTGGATATCTTCTTTTATTTCTTTTGTTTAAGCACAAATCCAAACTCTTGAATAAACTTGGGAATAATGGGAATCATTGGATGAAATTTTCGTCCAAAAATCTCCATTTTTTTTTATTTTTGAAAAGGATTTTCAGATTTTTGATTTTTGGGCTCCACATGGTTTTGGGTGATACATGGAGAAGAGGAGAAGAAGATTCTATAGGGATATATATATTGGGGTTTTTAGACAAAATTTGGGGGCTTTTGGAGAGAATTTTCGAAAAAAACAGAGAGAGATTGGGAGGAAATCTTCGGGGAAAAAAAACTAGGGTTCTTGGGTTTTGGCTTTCTTCTCAGATTCTTCTGTTAATTAGCATTCCAGAAAAAACAAAAGTACGAAAATAGTTCGAGTTTCTTTTTTGTTCGAGTCCTTGTTTCATTTTGAAAATCAGAAAATTTTCCAAAAATATTTTAGTTTCTTCTTTTGGTTTTGGTTTTCAACTGTGGATTCTGATTGAGGTTTTCCGTGGAGTCGAGGTCGTTCGAGCTGCTCGTTGCTTGAAAATAGAGGTTCGTTTGTGGTTTCGTTCGTGCCGAGAAATTAAGTCTAGTTTCAGTTCGAGTTATAGTTGCAGCTTCTGCTTAAATTTGTTGCCGTATTCCATTGTATTAGACCTCCAGAATTAATTAAAACTTGTAGCATTTAGGTTTGTCTCTCCTTTTCTTCTGTTCTTTTATTGTTATTAATGTTGAATAAAGCTTTGGGAAAGCCATTTTAAGATTGGTTTGAATTATATGAGCTGTAAATGAGTGGTGATTTCTTGATTTAAGATATTTAGACACTATTATTAATATTAAAATTTATTTTTAGTTCATTACGATCATGCTTAAGTATTCTGCATATTGTTGAGTTTTTTTTCATGTTTTGACCCCAACGAGTGGATCGATCATTGAGGAGATTGTTAATATGGATCCGTGGTGATTGTGGTTGTTTGTTTTTGTTTAATCGCTTTATGGTGGATTTTTCAGCTTATGAATGAGTTAAATATGTTTCATGTCCATCTTTCCAACACTTTCAAATATGATTTTTAATTGGGTTTTTGAACTACTTCGTTTGGGTAAACTCAACTTGTGTGTTATTTAGTCCATGATTTTCTGTGGTCTATGCTTATCTGTTTCTTCAATAAATCATGTGATTCATGAGGGGTTATTCACTTTCATCCCTCTATGAGTCATTAATATAGTTATTAATGAAATTATATATCACTATTTCAAATTGTGATAGTTGGGCAAATTGAGTGTCAAAACAGATTCTTGACACATGCTTTTTCCTAATTTTAATGCCTTTTTTTTGGAACTTAGCTTGTGATGAAACTCTACTTCTAAACTCATCTCTTATTACCTACTCATTTGAATGGTCATGGAAGTCATTTTCTTATTTTATTTTGGTCGTGCTAATTTAACGATGAACTGGTAAACTCTTAGTAGCAATGTTTCTTTTGGATTTTCAGAACATTAGTAGTTAGTCAAATAGTTTGAAAACTCTTTGTCTTTGCCTTCTTGCTGTTAGTTGCTCGTCTCTTCTTGCTTTGTCTTTACTGTGATTTCATATGATTTCAAGTCAATATTATCCTTTAGGTGTTATATTTTCTATCCCTTTCATTCATGTGACAGAGTGTTGCTAAATGTTTAATGGTCTCTGTGATGACAGTAAGGATTTGGGTGCTAAGAAATTAGAATGAGTCTGCCCTGTTTTTCTTTATTTAGTTCCCTTTTATTCACTTTTATTACATTGTCCGCTAGGAGCATGCTTAGGCCGATCACATTTGGGTAGGCAAGCCTTAGGATTTTTCTATTTGCCTGCTTTTAATTTCGAGGTGAGAGGTCATTTCCCTAGTTGAATTTATCCGGAAAATACCCAGAATGATTTGTGTATATTTTATTCCATGGCATGCCCCGAATTACTTGTATTTGGAAGCCTAAAGTGAAACTAGTAGTATTTTTAGTTTTAATTTTAGTTTTATTTTCCTTTTATTAGGTGGGAAACGACCTCGAACCTCTTGTGTGTTTGTTTTTTATCTCAATTTGAATATTCTAACAACCAACTAAATAGAGTACGCATCCGTGACTTTCACGGGACTCGGGGAATACCTAATGCCTTCTCCCCGGGTCAAATGAACCCCCTTATCCAATCTCTGGTGCGGACTTAGTTTTGAGTTCATGTGTTTTAAAAGGAAAAAATATTTTCTAAAAATTGGTGGCCTGGTACACCGAAATCAAATGCTAGGTGGCGACTCTGAGTTATTTTCCTTTTGAAATTTTTTTTGTCACTTTTCAATTGAAAAACCCTTTTCAAGCTTTTATTAAATCTTTTTATTTATTTAGGAGGATTTAGTAGAGTTTCTTTTGAAAAAAAGGGTGTGACATCTCTGGCGACTCTGCTGGGGAGACTCGCGGGTTCGATCTAGTACTCGATTTTGTTGGCTTTTAGAATATTTGGTTGAGTTTTTTTATTCTTTTTATTTATTTATTTAGCTTTGCTCAATTTTTATTGTGTTTTATATTTTGTTATTTTCTAGTTGTTTATGTTTTTACTGCTTTATAACTGTCATCATATGCATTACTCGATTAATTCTTTCTGCAACAAGTCTCGGAACATGCGCCGCGTGAGTGAACTCTTTGTTGAGTCACCCTTAATTGGGGTGGGGGGGTGGGGGGGCGTCGGACGTATGGAGTGGGTGGAAAGCTTGAGCAACCACTATCTGTAGAAAATCACTCTATCTATGATATGTGCGCTTTGGTTGTATGAGCATGATTTTCAGGTATTAGTTTTGATGAATGACAAACAATGAAGTCAAGTGTCAAACAATCAAGCTTGAATGCCGAGTAGCATATTGATGAACGGATTGCAATGGAAAAGCCAAAGACGAGCTCAAATGTTCAAGACCGAAGACCCAAGGCGTAGGTCGTTAGGTAGAACAAATGTAAGAGCAACGCTTAAGTTATCTTGTCTTTTGGCTCAACATAGGTTATCATAAATATGCATAAAATCATTTTATTAAATAATATTTATCATAAACATATTTTATTAAATCATATTTATCATAAACATATTTTAAATACTTCAAACAAAATGATGTTAAAGTTTTCATCTTAACCAAAATAGTTTTTGAAGTAAGTTTTCAATTCTGCCTCAGAATAATCGATTATCAGTATACGCATAATCGATTATGCTGTAGACCGTTGCCAGTGTTTGAACACTGCCACATAATAATCGATTATGCAGTATCAGATAATCGATTATTCAGCAGAAAATCAGCTTCTGATTTTCTGAACGTTGGAGAATAATCGATTATCAGATACTGAATAATCGATTATCTTGGCACAAAATCAGCATAATTGATTGCCAATTAAGCAACGGACATACACCATTTTTCACCTATAAAAAGAGGTCTTTTGAGCTGATTTTAAACACACAACACCTCCCAATATTGATATACATATTGACATTATTTGAGCATCATTTTAGAGCTTTTGTTGAGCCATTTGAGAGACAACTTTGAGTTGTTCATAGAGCTAAATTTGTATATCTTTATCTACTCTTTTGAGAGAGTTCTTGTTGTAAAAGAGAAAGGTGCTTGAGAAGAACATATCTTCTCATTGATTGTCGGGTTCGCTAAGTACCCTAAGTCTTAGTGGTTGAAGTCTTGTGGTGCGGTATCCACGAGCAAGGTTGAAGTCTTGATGTGCGGTATCCTCGAGCAAGTTGAAGTCTTGTAGAGTGTACATCTACGAGCAAGTGTAACGGTTTGTTAGGCACCCGTAAGCTTAACGGAGTTAGTGGAATCTCGAGAGAGTCTCTCGGGGACTGGACTAACCACAAGTTGTGGTGAACCAGGATAAATTTAGTGTGTTCTTTCCTTGCTATTTTTATTACCGAATTTATTTTATTCCTCAATTTTTAATTCCGCAATATTTATCAATATTCTCGTGCCGCACAATTCACCCCCCCTCTAGTGACGGGCATAAATCCTAACAATTGGTATCAGAGCCTAACTCTCTGAAAGTCTTAACCGGTTGAGAGCGATATATATTTTTTTGTTGAGAATATTGAACGCAGGAATAATGAGCGAAGGACACTCCACCGAGAGGCCTCCATTTTTGGATGGAAGAAATTATACATACTGGAAAGAGCGGATGAGAATCTTCATCCAAGCAAATAACTTTCGATTATGGCAAATCATCAAGAAAGGTGAACAAATGCCAACAAAGAAAGTTGGGGAAATCATGGTTCCAAAGGAGGAAAATGAATATGATGCCGAGGACATCAAGAAGGTTGAAAGAAACGCAAAGGCCGTCAACTTACTATTTTGTGCGGTGAATTCGGATGACTATCGAAAAATGTCTTGTTGCACAACCGCAAAGGAAATGTGGGATAAACTCGAGATCACTTATGAAGGTACGTCTCAAGTCCGAGAATCTAAAATTGATTTTCTAACACATGAATATGAACTTTTTAGAATGAGGGAGGATGAAGACATCGATAATATGTTCGAACGATTCTCAATGATCGTCAACGATCTTCATGCTCTCGGAAAAATATACTTGAACAAAGATTTAGTTCAAAATATCCTACGGAGTCTCACTCCCAAATGGCGCTCCAAAGCAAATGCTATCAAGAGTCGATAGGAATCACGGACGTCACAATTGATGGACTACGAGGTAATCTTAAAGCTTATCAAAGCACAATTCTTAATCCGTATCTTTAGAAGTAATTCGAATATTGCCTTCAAAGCCTCATCTTCTAAAAGAGTAGAGGTAAGTGATTCGGAAAGTGATGATGATATTATTTCCAATGATATAATTGAAAAAATTTATAAGTTTATAAAGAAGGAAATAAAGAAGGAAGAACCAAGTCCTTCATGTCAAAATTGTGGAAAAATTGGCCACACCAAATCACATTGTCCAAAATCAAAGGACAAGAAAAAGAAGAAACACCATAGGCACGTAACATGGGATTCGGACAGCTCGGGCGATGAAACTGCCGCATTATGCCTCATGGCAAACGAAGAAGAAAAGGTAAGTACTTCTAACTCTTACTCGTTTGAAGAAATACAAAATGCCTATGATGAATTATATGGTGAATTTGTTAAAGCTTCCAAAACTATAAAAGAATTGAAGAAAACACTTTCTTTGCAAGAAAAAGATTTTGAGAAAACACTTTCTTTGCAAGAAAAAGATTTTGAGAAAACACTTTCTTTGCAAAAAAAAAAAGATTTTGAAAAACAACCTTCTTTAAAAGAAAAAGATTTTGAAAAATTGACTTGTGATAATGAAAAACTAAAAGAAGAAAATGATCTTTTAGAAAATGACATTACTTTTCTTATAAATAAAATCAAAGTTTTAGAAGAAGAAAATAGATTTTTGGAAAATGACAATGTCGATCTCACAAATAAAATCAAGGAGATGAATGAAGCCTCTTTAATTGTTCAAAGTTCAAATTGTTCTTCTTGTAGTTCTTTAAAAATGGAGAACGTAGAACTTAGAAATACACTAGAAAAATGTAGTGTAAATGATTCTAGAACAAGTGAGGTAATTAAAAAGGACGATAGAAATAAGGTTAAACCGCCTAGAAACGACTCTAGGAATTTTGTTAATAAGTCTAAAACTAATCATTTTAGACCACCTAGACACAATTCTAGGAATTTTATTAATGAGTCTAGAATGAATAATTTTAGACCACCTAGAAATGACTCTAGGAATTTCAACGCTTCTAGGAATAACAACTTTAGATCACCTAGAACGCATTTGGCTCAACCTAGACATATGCACAATCCTAATGTCATATGTCATTATAGTAACCGGGTAGGACACATTGCACCCGTATGTTTTGCTAAACATAGAGATTCATATTTTGATTATGATTATTATTTGCCTAACCCCCAAGGACCAAAAAGAAGTTGGGTACCGAAAACCTATTTTTAGGTACTTTTGCAGGTGTGCTTGAAGACTACAATATTGTAGTAGATGCACCAAGCACGAAGCCTTACTGCATCAAGGGGGAACATCGGTTAGTTATTGTATTTTTGATAAAAACGTAATAGTTGATATGTGCTGACAATTGATATTAATTATTGATTCATGTTTTGATAGGTTTTATTTTGAATAAAAATTAGTATCAATTATTTTTTTGTTAAGTGATTGATTCATGTTTTGATGAATATTTTTAGTTTAAATAACAGTTGGTATACAATGAAAAACCGTCATTATGATTGGTATGGTTTTACGAACACTTGGTAGTATTTGATGTTGATATGATTATTTTTCTAACAATTGGTATCGTCAATAATTTCAATAAACAATTGGTATACTCTTTTTGCTAATGCCAAAAGGGGGAAGAATTTAGGCGATATGCATCGAATAAGGGGAAATGTCTTCACATTCTAGCATGCTTTAATTGAGGGGGAATATTCAATTAAGGGGGAATTATATTGAATTGTTTGCATGAATTGTATGTTGAGATATAGCATGAAGTTAGGGGGAACTCGATATGCATATCTCCTGTTGTTTGTCATTATCAAAAAGGGGAAAATGTAGAAAATCACTCTATCTATGATATGTGCGCTTTGGTTGTATGAGCATGATTTTCAGGTATTAGTTTTGATGAATGACAAACAATGAAGTCAAGTATCAAACAATCAAGCTTGAATGCCGAGTAGCATATTGATGAACGGATTGCAATGGAAAAGCCAAAGACGAGCTCAAATGTTCAAGACCGAAGACCCAAGGCGTAGGTCGTTAGGTAGAACAAATGTAAGAGCAACGCTTAAGTTATCTTGTCTTTTGGCTCAACATAGGTCATCATAAATATGCATAAAATCATTTTATTAAATCATATTTATCATAAACATATTTTATCAAATCATATTTATCATAAACATATTTTAAATACTTCAAACAAAATAATGTTAAAGTTTTCATCTTAACCAAAATGGTTTTTGAAGTAAGTTTTCAATTCTGCCTTAGAATAACCGATTATCAGTATATGCATAATCGATTATGCTGTAGACCGTTGCCGGTGTTTGAACACTGCCACAGAATAATCGATTATGCAGTATCAGATAATCGATTATTCAGCAGAAAATCAGCTTCTGATTTTCTGAACGTTGGAGAATAATCGATTATCAGATACTGAATAATCGATTATCAGATACTGAATAATCGATTATCTTGGCACAAAATCAGCATAATTGATTGCCAATTAAGCAACGGACATACACCATTTTTCACCTATAAAAAGAGGTCTTTTGAGCTGATTTTAAACACACAACACCTCCCAATATTGATATACATATTGACATTATTTGAGCATCATTTTAGAGCTTTTGTTGAGCCATTTGAGAGACAACTTTGAGTTGTTCATAGAGCTAAATTTGTATCTCTTTATCTACTCTTTTGAGAGAGTTCTTGTTGTAAAAGAGAAAGGTGTTTGAGAAGAACATATCTTCTCATTGATTGTCGGGTTCGCTAAGTACCCTAAGTCTTAGTGGTTGAAGTCTTGTGGTGCGGTATCCACGAGCAAGGTTGAAGTCTTGAATTGCGGTATCCTCGTGCAAGTTGAAGTCTTGTAGAGTGTACATCTACGAGCAAGTGTAACGGTTTGTTAGGCACCCGTAAGCTTAACGGAGTTAGTGGAATCTCGAGAGAGTCTCTCGGGGACTGGACTAACCACAAGTTGTGGTGAACCAGGATAAATTCGGTGTGTTCTTTCCTTGCTATTTTTATTACCGAATTTATTTTATTCCTGCAATTTTTAATTCCGCAATATTTATCAATATTCTCGTGCCGCACTATTCACCCCCCCTCTAGTGACGGGCATAAATCCCGTTGTAGGGGGCCTATCCAAATTATGTCAAAATGGGCTTATGGCAAAATGACATTTTTTCATCCATATGTGCTACATGTTGCATCTCTTTAGGGGTAAAAGGGTCATTTGGCGGACCAAGAATATTTGAGGGTGAATCATAAAATGAAGTATGTGATTTTACATTTTCCCTTTTATTTTCCTAAAATAACGAGAAAATCCAAAAAAAAATTTATACTCTTCCATTATTTTAATAGAAAATAGAAAATCCAAAAATATTTTACACTTTTCCTTTATCTTCAAAAAAAGGGCAACAAAAATGGAAAAAAAAATCCAAAAAAAAAAGATTTTTACATTTTCCCATTATTTTCCAAAAATCCAAAAAAAGATTTTACATTTTCCCATCATTTACCAAAAATTCAAAAAAAGAAAAGAAAAAAAAATCAAAAAGAGGTTGCATTTTCCATCATTTTTTTTCAAAAGACAAAAATAGTTTGTTTTTTTCAAATTAGATGCATGTTTTTTGAATTCTATCCTATATTTAATCTTTCTGAACTACGCGAACCTGATTCTCGTCTTTCGAGTCAAGATACGTAAGCAACCCACATAAGGTCCGGTCTTCCTAGTGTCTTAGGTTCTTGACTTTGCGGGGCGTTAGCCAAATTTTGCTTTTCTAACCACTAGTGGTCACATCGGTCATTCTTGCAAAATAGGGTTATTTTTGCAAAAGTGGTTCAATAACTCATGACTTAGCATATTGAGTTCACAAATAGGTGTAATACTATTTTAAGGCTCGTCCTTTTATAAGTTTGCATATTTAGCCACCTCTGGCCATATCGACCATTTTTGCGAAATGGGTCATTTATGCGAATCAATTTTGTGCCATGATTTTAAAAGTTAGAATCCATATAGGCATTAGTGAGGTATTCCTATGTCTTTAAGGTCACTTTTTTTGAGTTTGCATTTTTATCCACTTTCAGGCCCTCACTTTCAGGCCCTCATGTCATTTTGCAAAAATAGCCCAACCGTCTTCTAGGAAATATTGTGGTGTCACATAGTGTTTTGAGTCATTAACTGTGTTTTTTCCCATTCAGGTATGGATCCACTTACCAACGCTAGAATATCAATGGTGGTCAAAGTCCCTTGAAGGCTAGTAAAATGGTGGAACATGTTCACATTACTATAACAGTATGATCTGGTGGGTATATTAGGGACTCTTATTTCTTTAATGGACATCACCCCTCGTCCCGACCTTGTAGAAGCAATGTTGATATTTTGGGACCCACATGGGATGGTATTCAAGTTTGGGGACCTTGAGATGACACCCACCTTAGCTGAGATAGCCGGGTTAACTCACTTGCCATACCTAGACAAAGACTTGGTTTATACAAGGGCTCATTCAAGCACCAAGTTCCTTAAGATCATAGGGATAGATTTGGAAGATCATATGGGGTGTCTAGATCAATCTTGGGTACCTTTGGACTTTTATTCGAGAGGTTTTCTTGTCCTACGGGGTATGAGACCTTCGTAGATGAATTTTCCATATCATTTTATTCTTGGAAGAAGAGGCGTCCTATGGTCTTCGCTATTGCATTATTTGGTCTCCTGGTATTTCCTCTGGAGGGTGGGCATATTAGCACACGTCTGGGGTCAATATCCTTTGCACTCTTCCATGATAAACATAGTAGTAAGGTCACCTTGGTTCCGATAATTTTGGCAGAGATCTATCGCACTTCAACCAAGATTCGAGAAGGTGGGAGGTTCTTTGAGGGAAGCAATTTACTGCTACAGCTGTGGATGATGGAACATTTACATCCCACCACCATGTTTGAGAAAGATGTGATTGACCGTTGTCTGAGAGATCGAGTGAAGTGCATCGAGCATAGGATGACGTTCGCTAAGTTTGCCTTACCACTCGGAGTTCAAGATTGGGTTGATTATTTGGGGTCCTTGACTGAAGAGAAGATTTTGTGGTCATACCTATGGATTGATTTGGATGCGGTCTTAGCAGGATCTCGCATGCAAGACTTCTTGGTGCTGATAGGACTTTGGTGTACTAGACCATATACCCCTGCTAGAGTGATGCGTCAGTTAGAGAGGCGACAAGGAGTCCCTTACATCCCGATTCTCGTGACTTCATTAAGGAATTTGACACTATCCCGCATAGGGAGGTCGACATCGAGAGCTATTGGCGTCATGCAATGAAGATGGGTATAGATACTTTAGCAACTGACCCACATTCACCTGGTCATACCCATGATTACTTCATATGGCTACAGTCTACTTGGAGGGGGGTTAGCAGGACATTGCCCCGACGTGTTAGAGGGGTTAGTATTTGACAGTGGGCTAAAGGTACAATATCAGTAGCAGTAAGTAAAGCAGGTAAGGATCCCAAGCCAATTTAAGCACCACAACACCGCATAACGGCCACCTGCCTGGAGCGGATAAAGTGCACGGCTAAATCCACTTTAGCTTTAAATACTTACTGTTATTAAACCTTTAAACAGGTGTTACGCCGAACTCCCGGTGTTCACAGGATCATTATCATTTTAGTATTATTACTACTTTCCTAAAATCTTGCCAAAGAAAATTTAGCTAGTCATAGTATTACGTACCTTATTTTGCTCCATTATTTCCTTAGTTGATGCTAGATTTTTGCAAGGATAAGAGTCTGTGAGAGAGAATGTTTTTCAAAGAGGGAGAATTTTATTATACAAGAGTAAGAAGAGCTGATAACTCCTCTCTAAATTACAAAGTCTTCCATATATAGGCAAGGAATGAATACTACACTATCAAGACAAAAAAAACTTTTTCTAATAAGACTAAAATCTATCCTAAAAATACTACACTTCTTGAAATAATACATGACTAAAAAACAAAACTATTAATCAATACTAATAAACAAAACTCTTAATCAAGACTAGAAAACAAAATCATTAATCAAAACTAAAAAACAAAACTAAAAAACAAAAACATTGGAAAATGTTAGCCTAAATACTACATTTGTCTTGAAACTTGTTTGCAAGACTTATACGAAGTTTAGTCTTCACTTTTCTTGTCTTCAATTTGCTTGTCTTCTTCTTCTTTTTCTTTTGCCATAGTTGGTGGAAGATAAACCTTGGGAATGTCTTCTTTTTGATTGCAATATTTGCAATGGTGTAGGTTGAATAAATCCTTTAGTTGTTGACATAGTAGATATTTTATTTTTTTCTGTCAGCTGCTTTGGATATGTTCTTAATGCATTAGTTGTTGGTGTAGCTTCCCAATTTTCCAGGGTAGTGATCCGTCTTGGTAGTTCTTCTATGTCTTTTGTTGTCTTGGCATTTGAGTAGATAATTGTGCTATTTTTGCTGTTGTAGATCCACTTTCCTCCTTCTTCATAGCTGCTTATTAGCTCTTGAATAATGACTTTGGTCATAATAGCTCTTTTGTTTTGTAGAAATTCTACTATTTCTTGAATGGTTAAATCAGGTTGTTCCATAGGTTCTTCACACATAATTGTTCTTGTTAGTCCTAGCTTCACTGCTGTGATAGAATGATATATTTCTTGTGGTGTAACTTCGCAGGGTGCCGAATAGATCCTAATAAATATTAAGTCTGCTTTAGTAATTCCCAAGTATTTTTTTACTACTTGGTATAGTTCTGGTATATATTGTAGGTTATCTCCATCTTGTGTATACACTGCATGCAATAGTCCATAGTTATACATAGTTTGTACTAATTTTGGATCTGATTTATTTAGGGCAATTAATTTATTATATCCTTTCAGAGGTTTAGTTTGCCATCCAATTAAATTTTCTGGGTTAAAGTCTGGTGATTGTATATTTTTATTTAGGTAATTGGCAACTTGTATAAACTGGTTGAGGTAGTTGTATATCCGTTGTACAAATTGATTTTGTGTAGGTTTTTTGGTAATTTCGCTGTAGGTATTTGTTTGGGGTTTTGGTAGTTGGTAAATAAAGTCTGTCCTTTTTGGAGTAGGTTGTTCTGGTCTAAGTTGGATATTGAAAGGTTTAAGTTTTTTGGCCTGGTGGGTAGTAATTTCTATCCCTTTTCCTTTATCTTTTTTGTCATATTTTTCTTGGCTAATTGTTATTTCTTTAAATTCTTGCAGGTCTATTTCTTCTTTTTTGCTATCTTCCATTTGACTAATTCTGCTTTCCAGTTTTTCAATATTTTTTTCCATACCTTGTAATTTTTGTAATATGTCTTGTAATAGCTTTTGTACTATTTCCCCTTGTTCAGGTTGTACCTGTCAATCATAATAAAATGCTTCTTTATAAGCTTATTCCTGTATCATATGTCTAGATAAAAAATCTGCAATAAAATTGTCTTTAGTACTGATTAGTTCAATATCAAAATTAAATAAAGATATTTGACATACTATATTTCTAATATTTCTGGTAGTAATTGATTGATTTTTTAAATCCTTTGTTAACCAAAATTTAACTTGGGTATTATCTGTTCTTAATATAAAGTGTGTATGTGCTATATATATTTCATAGTATAATAACGCTTTTAATACGCTCAATAATTCCTTTCTATTTATTTCCCATTTTGTCTAATTTTCTTTGAAAGTTCCTGAGTTGAATGATGTAATATGTTGTGTATTATTTTCCATATTTACATATGTTAACATACTTCCAAAAGCATAATCCGATGCATCTGTATAGATTATCTATTTTATTTTTTCATTTATTTCTGGGATTTGTAATTTGGGTAATTTCTTACAATATTCCTTTACTTTCTTCAGGTTTTCTTTATCCTCTATAGTCCATTCAAATACTGTTGTTTTTGTTTTTAATTTCTTTTGTAGTGGTACTAATTTTTCACTTAAATGAGGTACATAATTTCTAATTTGATTTACTAATCCTAAAAAACTTTGTAACTGTTTCTTTTCTTTTAATTCTTCCATGTGTTCTGCAATCTTTTTTAATATATGTTCTTGCATTTCTACACCATTTCTATCTATCTTTATCCCTAAAAATTCTATTTTATTCCTTAATATTTCTGCTTTCTTTTCACTTAGAGCTATTCCTGCATCTTTTATTATTTTCTTAAATCTTTTTAATAAATTTATATGATCTTCCTTCGTTTTAGTGAATAATAATAAGTCATCTATATATACAATAATTCCATCTATATTTCCAAGATATGTATCCATAAATTTTTGAAAATATCCTGGGGAATTTTTAAATCCAAAGGGTAATACATTTCATTCATAAAATCCATTGGGTATTGAGAAGGCTGTTAAATGTCTATATTCTTCTATTATTTTAATATGATAGAATCCTGATTTACAATCAAATTTACTGAACCATTCATAACCTTTAACTTTATTTAATATTACTGCTTTATTTGGTATTGGATAATTTAATATTTCTGTCTTTTTATTTAAGTCTTTATAGTCTATTACCATTCTAGATTTTCCTCTTTTTTGTTCACTGTGTTTCATTACTATGAATGCGGGACTACTATGTTTAGATTCACTAGATCTAATAAAATTTCCTTTTAATAATTCTGTTATATGTAATTTAAATTGAACCATATCTTCTTCAGTATATTTCATAGGTTTTTTATAGACTAAATCATCCTCTTTTAGTAATCTAATTGGTATTTGAGTTTTGTGTTTTTGCCAAAATTTTAATGGGTCTTCACTAAATACTTCTTTAAATTCGTTAGTTAATTCTTCTTCAATACTAATCTCACTTATTTGTAATTTATTATTTTTACTTTTACAAGGTAGTGATTGTTTAATTTTACTATGTCCTTTAATCCAAGGTATTAGTTCACTTTGTTTTTCCAAGGTTCTTTTAGCTATTATTTTTTGCTTGCAAGGGGTAGTTAATAATAAATAATTTCTTGTGATTGTAAAGGGTTCATAATTTTTTAAGAATTTTTTATAACCTAATATTATATCATGAAATATTTCCTCACATGGGTATAATTCATTTAGTACTAGTTCTTTATCCCATATTTGTATTGTTATATTTGTAGCTTTGTGTCGGACTAGATTTCCTTCTTGGTTAAATCCAGCAATTATAATTGGATTTTTTAATTCCTTCCAATATTCTTCTGGTAATACTTTTCTTTCTACATATATTAGTTCCAGCTCCTGTATCTATATATGCTGTATAATATCTACTGTTATATCCTTCACATTTTACTTTAATTAAGATATGTATTTCTTCATGACTCATATACTTTCTTTTATTATATTTATATCATTAATTGTTTCTCTTTTTATATTAATTGTTATTGTATTAACTGTTATTTCTAATTTTGATTCTGTTAGATTCCATGGTTCTACCATATTTAACCATTTAATTCCTAGTATAATTTCTGGTTCATTATCCATTATTTCTAGATTTATGTTGAATAATAATCCTTCTATTTCTATTGGGCTATTCATTTTTCCCATACTTGTTACTTCTTGTTGTGTAATGAAATTAGTATATGTATGATTACTTTCTTCTATTTTGTCAATCTCACTTATTAGTTGTTTAGCTATATAATTTTCTCCTGCATTAGTAGCAATTAAGATTGGTACTAGTATTCTTATTCCATTTCTTATTATTCTTCCTTTTATATAATATTGGTTTTCGTAATATTGGTCCGATATATTTTTCCTAATTCTAGGTATTATGTTTAGATTCCTTCTACTCATACTTCTATTAAGAAGATTTCTTCGTTGCTCTAAATTATAAGTTACTAATTCTAAGTCTTGGTTTTGGTTAGGTAGTATATATAATTGTTCTTTCCTAGGTATTTCTTTTAGTATAGGTTCAAAGATTTTACTTATATGTGTTAATCCTTTTCTTTTATTTTTATTTATTCTTGGTTTATTACTTAATACGTATAATTGTTTTGCTTTGATAGTTAGTACTTTACTTCCTGGTAGCATTTCTATTCTATTAATTTTTCAATAAATCGTTAATGCTTTGTCTATATTTTGTTCCGTCATGCTTATATTAAAATCAGGTTTAAATAAAAATTTAGCTTTTTGGTATATTAGATTTCCGGTTAGTTGTGTTAATATAGATTGTTCTATAGGATGAGTTATTCTATCATCTGCTAAATATATTTCTATTGGTGTATCTATACCTTCTTTAAAATGTGCATATAACATAATCTGTATTCCTCCAAAATAGCAATATCTTAAATTATGTTTATTTTTAATACTTTTAGTTTCTTCTTCAATTAGATGTTTAGATACTAAAGGTATCATTGTTTTTCCATTTAAATATTTTATGTCTAATACAAATTCCTTTTTAGTGATTATATAATAATTTTGTTTTCTATTTTTTAATGTTTCATTCCAAAATTGATTTTTAAAAACTAATTCTGGTGTAAGGTCTAATTCTTCTTTCCTAACTTTTTCATAAATTTTTTCATCAAATATTATATGTTGTTTCTCATAATCTATGTCTTGTGTATAGTTTATTATTATATCTTTGTCACTTGTTTCTCCTATTTTAGTCTGACTCATTTTCTTCTTCACTTGTTATATCTGATTCAATTATTTCATCTTCACTAGAAAAGTTATCCGTATCTATTTCTTGCTTAACTATATCTATATCTACAAATTCATCATTATCTAACTGAATTTCTTTTATTTGTTTTTGTCTAGGTTCTTTGCATTCTGTGGATATGTGTCCTATTTTTCCACAATTATAACATTTACATTTTTTAGGATTCCTTTTGAAATAATTTCTATATTTTCTTTTATTTATATATCTTCTTTTTTTGTTATTATTTGTAAAATTCCTTAAATTGTAATTTCTTCTAATGTATTTCTTATTTCTTTTCTTGTAGTATTTTCTTATTTGTCTAGGGTATTTTTTACTACATCCGTATTTACTTGGTTTATTTTTTGCACAACATAATTGTATATCTGATTGTAATAAATTTCTAAGATTTGTTGCTTGAGTACATCTATCATTTATCCAATTTCTTACATATTCTATCCTAGTTCCTAAGGTGTCTATTGATTTAGCTTCTATTTTATAATCTTTAAATGCTAATAAATTAGTTGGATATGGTAGTTTATGTAGGAATAAGTCTAAGATCATAGGTTTCTCATTATTATTAAATCTTCCTTTATGAAAATAATTACTAAATTCACATACATATTCTTCATAGTAGCATAAATCACAAATAACTAAATTTAATAGATTATTTCTTGGTTTTTCTATATTTTTACAAATTATTGAATTTTCTGCTCCTGGCGTGCTAAATTCGGCTGTAATTGATATTACAAATTTTTGAAGTATTTTACTCACATCTGTTGTAGGCTGTGCATTAGCATCTGTAGCTGCATGTAATGCTTTTATCATTTCTTCTCCTAAATTTTCATACCATTCTTTAACATTTCCTACTAAGGTGGTTACAATATATTGTCCTACTTTATCTATGGGTAATTTTGTTTCTAAAATTGTTTTCTCTGTTTTTGCTCACCATTTTTGTATTTCTTTAGTTATATCTTCAAAGCAGTCTAAGTCTAAAAAAGAGTTAGTATTTTCTCCTGTAGATGTTTTTACCATTTCTGCTATTCCTCTTATTAATCTTGATCCCCATATTTTATCGTTCCTATGTTGTTTTGAATAATCTGTTTTTTCATAATAACTTCTTTTTTTTTATAGTCTTTATCTCTTCCTGTTGCGACATTTGTATAAAATCCTTTTCTATTTTCTAGGCCATCTGGTTTAGTCATATTTATATGATTTGTTATTATATCTTCATCTTTAATTGTATCTTTTAAATTATTAGTTTCTATATATAATTTATTTGTTTTCTTTATCAAGTCAGTATATGTATCCGAAGTGCTATCTTCGTCTATATTAATATCTGAATCATTTTCCATTTTATTTATTACTTCTACTAATTTCTTATCAGTTTTTCCTTCTTCTGAACTTATATTTGTTGTTGTATCTGAATCTAATCTATTTCTAGATATTTCAGGGTCAGAATGTATTGTTTGTTTTTTCTTTTTAAATACATGTTTTTCTAATTTTTGTATTCTTTTATCCATTTTATCTAATTTTTCATAAATATCTTCCATGGTCACCTTTTTCTTTCTCATATTTTTTCTTTTAGTGATTTCATAACTGGTTGTACTACTATCACTATTATTATTATATGATTCGTTATTATTTTCTTTATTATTTTCTCTGGTTAATCTTACTATTTGTTCTAAAGGTGATTCTATAATATTATCTTGTTTTTGCATAAGTCTATAATTATCATTTAGCTTAATAAATATTCTATTCAAATTTGACATTTCTTTTATTTTGTTATTTTCCATATATGTATTTTTTTACATATTCTCCTCTTTTCATAATTCTTCTTTTATTTTTTCAGTAGTTAATGGTACTTTAATTGGCATCCATCCTAATCCTGGTATATTAACATAGCCAGTTTTATTTATAGGTTCTTTTTCTTTTTTATTATTTTCTTGTAATATTCTTAACTTTATATTTTTAATTTCGGTTTCTATATTTTCTATCCTTTTTCTTATTTCTTTTATCTGTTCTAATGTTACTTTATTTGATTCTAAAATATTATTATTTATTATTTCTATTTTATTATTTATGGCTTCCATTTTAACCATCACTTAGGTAGTCTTCAGTAGATACTGAGGTAGTAGTGTCATCTCTATGTTCCATATTTTCTATAATGTTATATAATATTTCTATATGTTCTACTAATTTATCTTCACCTTTTTCATCCATAGTTAATTTTTCTAGAGTATATTTATAAACAATATCAATGAAAAACTTTATATCTTTTTCTTCTACTGTATGATTCCTAAAATATTTATGGAATATTTCTTTAATCTTGTGTTCTTTATTTTTATCCTGTAGGCTTATGAAAGTAAATATACTTTGACAGTATGTAAAATAATCATTAGTTATTACAATATGTCTAGGTCGGGTAATATTTTCTAACTATTTGATGTATACCTAAATATTCTATTCCTAACTTTAAGTGTGTTAAAATTTTTCCAAAGTTATTCTCTAATTGATGCAAATAAGGAGTAGTTGCTAATCCAATCTGGAAAGTAATAGGATATGTTTCCATTAATTTTCTTGTAACATTAGCAAATTCTATGTCTCCAGTATAAACAAGTATTTTATTGCAAGCATACAAACAAGCATTTAAATCCTGTCAAAATAATTAATAAGGCAAAATTAATTCAAATTTTTGACAAGTCAAAATTTTTTAATAAGGCAAGTTTTTAGGACGATAATGATAATACCAATATGATACCGAGGCTCTGATACCATAATGGAAGAAGACGGAATAACAGTGGGCTAAAGGTACAATATCAGTAGCAGTAAGTAAAGCAGGTAAGGATCCCAAGCCAATTTAAGCACCACAACACCGCATAACGGCCACCTGCCTGGAGCGGATAAAGTGCACGGCTAAATCCACTTTAGCTTTAAATACTTACTGTTATTAAACCTTTAAACAGGTGTTACGCCGAACTCCCGGTGTTCACAGGATCATTATCATTTTAGTATTATATCTTCATCTTTAATTGTATCTTTTAAATTATTAGTTTCTATATATAATTTATTAGTTTTCTTTATCAAGTCAGTATATGTATCCGAAGTGCTATCTTCGTCTATATTAATATCTGAATCATTTTCCATTTTATTTATTACTTCTAGTAATTTCTTATCAGTTTTTCCTTCTTCTGAACTTATATTTGTTGTTGTATCTGAATCTAATCTATTTCTAGATATTTCAGGGTCAGAATGTATTGTTTGTTTTTTCTTTTTAAATACATGTTTTTCTAATTTTTGTATTCTTTTATCCATTTTATCTAATTTTTCATAAATATCTTCCATGGTCACCTTTTTCTTTCTCATATTTTTTCTTTTAGTGATTTCATAACTGGTTGTACTACTATCACTATTATTATTATATGATTCGTTATTATTTTCTTTATTATTTTCTCTGGTTAATCTTACTATTTGTTCTAAAGGTGATTCTATAATATTATCTTGTTTTTGCATAAGTCTATAATTATCATTTAGCTTAATAAATATTCTATTCAAATTTGACATTTCTTTTATTTTGTTATTTTCCATATATGTATTTTTTTACATATTCTCCTCTTTTCATAATTCTTCTTTTATTTTTTCAGTAGTTAATGGTACTTTAATTGGCATCCATCCTAATCCTGGTATATTAACATAGCCAGTTTTATTTATAGGTTCTTTTTCTTTTTTATTATTTTCTTGTAATATTCTTAACTTTATATTTTTAATTTCGGTTTCTATATTTTCTATCCTTTTTCTTATTTCTATTATCTGTTCTTATGTTACTTTATTTGATTCTAAAATATTATTATTTATTATTTCTATTTTATTATTTATGGCTTCCATTTTAACCATCACTTAGGTAGTCTTCAGTAGATACTGAGGTAGTAGTGTCATCTCTATGTTCCATATTTTCTATAATGTTATATAATATTTCTATATGTTCTACTAATTTATCTTCACCTTTTTCATCCATAGTTAATTTTTCTAGAGTATATTTATAAACAATATCAATGAAAAACTTTATATCTTTTTCTTCTACTGTATGATTCCTAAAATATTTATGGAATATTTCTTTAATCTTGTGTTCTTTATTTTTATCCTGTAGGCTTATGAAAGTAAATATACTTTGACAGTATGTAAAATAATCATTAGTTATTACAATATGTCTAGGTCGGGTAATATTTTCTAACTATTTGATGTATACCTAAATATTCTATTCCTAACTTTAAGTGTGTTAAAATTTTTCCAAAGTTATTCTCTAATTGATGCAAATAAGGAGTAGTTGCTAATCCAATCTGGAATGTAATAGGATATGTTTCCATTAATTTTCTTGTAACATTAGCAAATTCTATGTCTCCAGTATAAACAAGTATTTTATTGCAAGCATACAAACAAGCATTTAAATCCTGTCAAAATAATTAATAAGGCAAAATTAATTCAAATTTTTGACAAGTCAAAATTTTTTAATAAGGCAAGTTTTTAGGACGATAATGATAATACCAATATGATACCGAGGCTCTGATACCATAAGGGAAGAAGACGGAATAACAGTGGGCTAAAGGTACAATATCAGTAGCAGTAAGTAAAGCAGGTAAGGATCCCAAGCCAATTTAAGCACCACAACACCGCATAACGGCCACCTGCCTGGAGCGGATAAAGTGCACGGCTAAATCCACTTTAGCTTTAAATACTTACTATTATTAAACCTTTAAACAGGTGTTACGCCGAACTCCCGGTGTTCACAGGATCATTATCATTTTAGTATTATATCTTCATCTTTAATTGTATCTTTTAAATTATTAGTTTCTATATATAATTTATTAGTTTTCTTTATCAAGTCAGTATATGTATCCGAAGTGCTATCTTCGTCTATATTAATATCTGAATCATTTTCCATTTTATTTATTACTTCTACTAATTTCTTATCAGTTTTTCCTTCTTCTGAACTTATATTTGTTGTTGTATCTGGATCTAATCTATTTCTAGATATTTCAGGGTCAGAATGTATTGTTTGTTTTTTCTTTTTAAATACATGTTTTTCTAATTTTTGTATTCTTTTATCCATTTTATCTAATTTTTCATAAATATCTTCCATGGTCACCTTTTTCTTTCTCATATTTTTTCTTTTAGTGATTTCATAACTGGTTGTACTACTATCACTATTATTATTATATGATTCGTTATTATTTTCTTCATTATTTTCTCTGGTTAATCTTACTATTTGTTCTAAAGGTGATTCTATAATATTATCTTGTTTTTGCATAAGTCTATAATTATCATTTAGCTTAATAAATATTCTATTCAAATTTGACATTTCTTTTATTTTGTTATTTCCATATATGTAATTTTTACATATTCTCCTCTTTTCATAATTCTTCTTTTATTTTTTCAGTAGTTAATGGTACTTTAATTGGCATCCATCCTAATCCTGGTATATTAACATAGCCAGTTTTATTTATAGGTTCTTTTTCTTTTTTATTATTTTCTTGTAATATTCTTAACTTTATATTTTTAATTTCTGTTTCTATATTTTCTATCCTTTTTCTTATTTCTTTTATCTGTTCTGATGTTACTTTATTTGATTCTAAAATATTATTATTTATTATTTCTATTTTATTATTTATGGCTTCCATTTTAACCATCACTTAGGTAGTCTTCAGTAGATACTGAGGTAGTAGTGTCATCTCTATGTTCCATATTTTCTATAATGTTATATAATATTTCTATATGTTCTTCTACTAATTTATCTTCACCTTTTTCATCCATAGTTAATTTTTCTAGAGTATATTAAACAATATCAATGAAAAACTTTATATCTTTTTCTTCTACTGTATGATTCCTAAAATATTTATGGAATATTTCTTTAATCTTGTGTTCTTTATTTTTATCCTGTAGGCTTATGAAAGTAAATATACTTTGACAGTATGTAAAATAATCATTAGTTATTCCAATATGTCTAGGTCGGGTTCCTAAATATTTTCTAACTATTTGATGTATACCTAAATATTCTATTCCTAACTTTAAGTGTGTTAAAAATTTTCCAAAGTTATTCTCTAATTGATGCAAATAAGGAGTAGTTGCTAATCCAATCTGAAAAGTAATAGGATATGTTTCCATTAATTTTCTTGTAACATTAGCAAATTCTATGTCTCCAGTATAAACAAGTATTTTATTGTAAGCATACAAACAAGCATTTAAATCCATGTCAAAATAATTAATAAGGCAAAATTAATTCAAATTTTTGACAAGTCAAAATTTTTTAATAAGGCAAGTTTTTAGGACGATAATGATAATACCAATATGATACTGAGGCTCTGATACCATAAGGGAAGAAGACGGAATAACAGTGGGCTAAAGGTACAATATCAGTAGCAGTAAGTAAAGCAGGTAAGGATCCCAAGCCAATTTAAGCACCACAACACCGCATAACGGCCACCTGCCTGGAGCGGATAAAGTGCACGGCTAAATCAACTTTAGCTTTAAATACTTACTGTTATTAAACCTTTAAACAGGTGTTACGCCGAACTCCCGGTGTTCACAGGATCATTATCATTTTAGTATTATATCTTCATCTTTAATTGTATCTTTTAAATTATTAGTTTCTATATATAATTTATTTGTTTTCTTTATCAAGTCAGTATATGTATCCGAAGTGCTATCTTCGTCTATATTAATATCTGAATCATTTTCCATTTTATTTATTACTTCTACTAATTTCTTATCAGTTTTTCCTTCTTCTGAACTTATATTTGTTGTTGTATCTGAATCTAATCTATTTCTAGATATTTCAGGGTCAGAATGTATTGTTTGTTTTTTCTTTTTAAATACATGTTTTTCTAATTTTTGTATTCTTTTATCCATTTTATCTAATTTTTCATAAATATCTTCCATGGTCACCTTTTTCTTTCTCATATTTTTTCTTTTAGTGATTTCATAACTGGTTGTACTACTATCACTATTATTATTATATGATTCGTTATTATTTTCTTCATTATTTTCTCTGGTTAATCTTACTATTTGTTCTAAAGGTGATTCTATAATATTATCTTGTTTTTGCATAAGTCTATAATTATCATTTAGCTTAATAAATATTCTATTCAAATTTGACATTTCTTTTATTTTATTATTTTCCATATATGTAATTTTTACATATTTTCCTCTTTTCATAATTCTTCTTTTATTTTTTCAGTAGTTAATGGTACTTTAATTGGCATCCATCCTAATCCTGGTATATTAACATAGCCAGTTTTATTTATAGGTTCTTTTTCTTTTTTATTATTTTCTTGTCATATTCTTAACTTTATATTTTTAATTTCTGTTTCTACATTTTCTATCCTTTTTCTTATTTCTTTTATCTGTTCTGATGTTACTTTATTTGATTCTAAAATATTATTATTTATTATTTCTATTTTGTTATTTATGGCTTCCATTTTAACCATCACTTAGGTAGTCTTCAGTAGATACTGAGGTAGTAGTGTCCTCGATTTATCCGAGCAGAGGAGGACCATGCAGCAGAAAGAGTTGGGGTTAGAACTATACTTCAGTTACTGAGATCATAGTTGGCAGGGTTGGTAGAGAACATGGGGCAACACCGTGAGTACCTTACTAGAGTCAGCCTTCCAGATGCAGGCGCACATTCTAGGATTCTCATTCCCAGCTTTGAGGTGTCCTTGCAAGGTATAATACAGAGCTTAGATTCGACAGGATTGACAAGGCCATTAGGATCCTCATCAGACCCGTCCCAGCCGGGACCGTCGCATTCAGGAGCAGCTTGAGGAGTCATTCTCTTTAGATGTTTTGAGATTGTCTTATGTTGTCTTTTAATTTAGCGTCTTGTCTAGGAGTACTGAGTCATTTAGGAAGTGTCAGAGTCTGTTGTAATATAGGTGAGTCAGTCAGGTCTTTCATTATTCGTATTTCCTATTATATTTAATATAAAAAAGATTTAGAATGAAAATCCCTAAAGAAGTTTATTTTGGTTTATTTTCCATCACTTTTTCAGAACTACGCATGATTTGATTCATGAGCAACATGATACGTAGGCAACCTATATAGGGTTCGATCGATGCATTAATTTTTTTAAAAAAAAAAGAGAAAGAGAAAAAGGACGAAAAAAATCAATGAAGTGTGGGACGTGATAAATTGGAGGAAAGAAAGGAACGATGAGAGGAAGAAAAGAGGGGGAAAGAAATGAAAACCAATCGGTGTTTAAAGGGAAAATGAAGAAGGAAAAGGGCCAAAAAAGTAAAATTGGGAAGATGCCACATGGCCTTTGTACCCTCAAAATCATTCTAGAACCGTTAATTGTTGATAGGGGGCATTGCACATAATGTGATATTTCTATGAGATAAATGCTCTAACCTTAACATGTTGGCTTTGTTTTGTTCCTCTTTGTTACTTTCTTTGTTATCATAATAGAGGGTGGTTAGTTTGTGGCACTTTGGCGATTCATCTGAACAACACAGAGTCAAAAAGCAAGTGGCCATGGCTAGCCAAGAAACAGACACCGGGTTTGGAGACCCACCAAGGGAGATTGTAGAATAAGTATCGGAACTGAAAGGGGAAGTCCAAAGGTTGAAACAGCAGATGGCATAAATGCATCAGTCTTGGATTAGGGGGCATCCTCCACCTTCATTTCCCACTAACTACATAGAAAACCCTGCAACCATCCCGCCACTCTCCCAATCCCAGATGCCCAATACCGTTGATATTTCCCCACAACCCGCACCGGGCTTCACCCCTTACCACAATTACCTAGGCACTTCCTCCCAAACTTCTAATGCTCAACCATTCAACCCAACCTCATACCATGCTCGAACCTCGACTCCTATTTTGGTAGCTCCTCCACCAGCTACTCTTCCTATATCCTCAAGCGAGACTGTATTCTAAGTCCCCGATGCCCAAGGAAAGAAACCCAAGGAAGGCTTTAGGGAGTTTTGGTTCAGATAGAACGAACAAGTTTCTAGGATCAGTCCTTCAATTGATAGAAAAGATGTTTTCGAGCCCAGCCAACGACAAAATCCAGTGAGCATTCTTGCTAAATGCTTTCAGCCTCGACCGCGACCCCACCTTCAAGGCTATCCTCGAGCTCCACATAATCTACCCCAGTATTGTCCTCCGAACAACATCCAATCATTTGTTCAATCACTGGGTCACCCCAGAAAGCGAGCGCCAACACCGCAAAATCTCCACCAGCCTCCACAAAATTTTTGAGTTCCCCATAATCCACATCCAAGCCAGGGGTGTAGAGGTAAACAAAGGTTGAAAAATGATTTTACACTGATAGGAGAGTCATATGCAAACTTGTTTGAGAAACTAAAGCATTATGATCTGATTGCACCTATTCCTCCGAATCATGTGGACAAATGTACAAAAGCTTTGACCCTTCTAAAAGGTGTGAATACCATTCCAATGCCCAGGGGCAAAATGTCGAAAATTGTCAGGATTTGAAAAGAGAGATAGAAAGAATGATTCAGGAGGGTGTAATTGTGATTCAGGACAGTGACTCACAGAATCCTTTACTTGCACATGATGATGCACACTTTGGTGACATGCTGATTGAAGTTAATGATATTGAGATTGGTGAAAGTCCCAACAATTTTGATGTGCAGTCCAGTGGATAAGATGTCGAGCTTGCTGATTGGAAAGACACTCCTTTCTCGGCTAGCCAAGGAGGAGTTTTGGTAGTTTATTTTGTTGTCATTTATGTTTATTGGGTTATTCCAGGGTTGTAATCCGGATATTATCTTGTGGCTCAAACTCTTCTTCTTCTTCTTCTTCTTCTTCTTCTTCTTCTTCTTCTTTTTGCCTAGTTTGTTTTATTGTAGTAACTCGTCCAGTGTTATTTATGTTGTTCCATGGTTGTAACTCGTGTCTATTTTGCTTGTTTTGTTCAAACCCTGTTTACCATGTGTCTAATGCAATCTCCTGTTTTCTGTTAGTTCTAGTCAGTTTTTATTTGGGTCAATTTTTCTTTTATAGTTCTTTTATGTTGACTATAATGACATGACATGCACGCATAATTCTCAGGCTGGTCTCGAAAGTTAGTTTAATCATGAAGCAGTGACGCAGTGTTGAACAAGGTAAAAAGAGGCGTTTGAGGAAAAAGTAAAGATTCAAGCATTTTGAGAAACCTGAAGCTTGAATTAAGTGAAACTGAGGAATTTAGTTTGGAAATCAAGATGTCGATAAGAGCATGCAACAAGGAAATGCCTCTCAAGCAGTTTGAGGTAAATCAGTCAGTGCTGAAACGCATTCTTCCACATCAAGATAAGGTTGAGTCAAGTCTGCTTTGAACTGGCCAGGGTCATTCGTGAGACAAAGGTATTGCTAGTTGGCACTCTTTGTTTTTGTTGATGCCGTCAATAGATATGGTGTATGATTTCTTTGTTTATCTTCAATTGCATGCTTGTATTTCGCGCCTTTAAAGTTTGGTATGATGAAGGCATTTAATTATGCTACCCAAACACTTTTATCCTTTGCTACCCATTTTGAGCGTAATTTTTTTTCATACCCCTCTTTTGGAATCAGAAATAGAGTTAGGAACTAGAAAAAAAGGAAAACAATAAAAGGAAAAGAAAAAGAGAAAAAGAAGAAAAAAAATGGAAAAGAGAAAAAGAAAAAAAAGAAAAAGAAAAAAAGCAAAAAAAAGAAGAAAATAAAAGGAAAAGAAAACAAAAAATAACTTTGTCTTTTGAACTACTTTCGACCTGATTCTTGTCACCACAAGATACGTCGGAAGCCTTAGGGTTAGGTCACACCAAATAAAGTATTGCATAATACCCTGAAATCAAGAGTGGGGCAGTTTTTCTTAAAAATCTCATCAAAGCAAAAAAAAAATCATAAAAATCCCCAGACTCCAGATACCAGGGCAAATGTTTTAATTTTTCCAAAAAGCACCTGATTCCAAAAGTTGTAATTTTGAACCCTTTCATCTTAAATTATTTTGATTATTCATGACACCCTTTCTTTCTAACCCTTTCCAAAAGCCTACATTACGGTCCAAAGAAAGACCTTTTGACCAATCTTTGAGGATGTCAAATCAAGTGTATAGTGTAAGTATAATCTTCTTGAATCATGGGTAATACCTTTGTTCTCAGCACAATGAGAGAAAATGATAAAATGAGAGAGTCTTATCGGTGAAAACCCTCACGGGCACCGTAAGGCGACGGTGAGTTGAGAAAAAAGAGCAAATGAAAGAGGCTTGATGGTGAAAACCCTCCAGGCAACTACAAGTTGAATGAGGCTCATAACTTTACAGAGAAATTGGATCAGTGAGAGCCCGGTTTTGAAGTATGAAGACATGGCATGAACTGAAAATATGATAGGTTGGACAGATTAGGCTGATCAGTCCGAAATGCATTTCATGATCACTGGAGCTGGCTACTTCCCTAAGATAAGTCCTCTCTTTCTCATTCTTCTTCACATAATCATCTGTGTTCAAAATTTTCATTTGTTCCTTTTGTCAAAAATTACTTCATTTTACTCCTTGAGTCTATCTTTATGAGTCTCTTCCGAGTTAGCCCTTGTTAAACGAGAAGGAAAGAATTTCAAAGCCTATTACCAACTTCTAAATTGTATAAAGAGGATTCTGGCTAGGCACATCAAAATTGACATGATTCATAATAAACAATATGGTGATAACTGAGGTTCAGGCAATCAAGTGAATCTTGAATTTTGAGGAAATACAAGGATTCAACAACTTTCTAAATAAAAATACAATGCAACAAGTGAGTTGAGGGATTCAGGTCATGTAGAGGTTTCGTGTTCTAGTTTCAGTCAAAATATCAAACAACTCCTTGCTAGCCCGAAGAAGCTAGTCAAAATAAAGCATGGCAGTGGCGGAAGCAGACGCTCAGCAATGATGCTTCAAACTAACCACCACGTTTCAAACTAACAATATTTTATTTGTCTAAATCAGGGGCAAGAAATTTTAAGTCTGCAGGGACCTCCCATGGTAAAGCATGATTCAGGGAGCAAGAAATTCGGTTCAGAATCCTTCAAGATGACAGCATGGCTCAGGTAAGTTCATTCTCAGTTTTCAGGACCCTCATGGATAATGTGATTTAGTTTTTAATTCGCTGGACCCTCATAGATAATGGGAATTAGTTTTAAGAATCAGGCGCCTACCTGGATAAAAAGGGAATACATTTCATGTTTTAGCAATCAGGCGCCCACCTGGATAACGATGGAATATATTTTAAGTTTTAGCAATCAGGTGCCCACCTGGATAACGAGGGAATATATTTCAAATTTTAGCAATCAGGCGCCCACCTGGATAACAAGGGAATACATTTCAATTTTTTGCAATCAGGCGCCCACCTGTATAACAAGGGAATACATTTCAAGTCTTCGCAATCAAGCGCCCACCTGGATAACAAGGGAATACGTTTCAAGTCTTTGCAATCAGGCGCCCACCTGGATAACAAGGGAATACATTTCAAGTCGTTGAAATCAGGCGCCCACCTGAATAACAAGGGAATACATTTCAAGTTTTTGCAATCAGGCGCCCACCTGGATAACGAGGAAATACAATTCAAGAATCATCAGGAGCCCGGGTCCGCTTTTCAGTATCGTGTTGAAGATCAAGTAGAGACTCAAGGAAGATTCAAGAAAAGAAGTTGATAGGGTCTTTTATTTTTCTTTTACTTTTACTCTTGCAGTAATTTTTCCCTTTTACTTTTGATGTAATAGCAGGAACCGCGTACTAGAACCTCGACAGCACTTGACTCGACTCTCCACCTCGGTACTCCATCGTGCTTCTCACTTCGAACTACACGTGGCCTGATTCCTTTACAGCCAAGGATATGTATGCAGCTCAGAGACCAGGGCTCGGCCACATTCTCTTTTCTCTAGGTTTTTGTCTCTTTAAATAAGGGTCGGATCAAAAATCATGTCTTGTTGTTCTATGTCTGAAAACACACACCTTGTGTTTCCCGTCAAAGAGGGGCAGCTGTAGATATGTAATATTTGACCCACGCATTATAATTACTTTTAATAGTCCTAGTATTTTTAGGATATTTATTTGGGTTTATTCCTATAGGATTTCACTTTATTATTAATTTTATCCCTATTTTTAAAGGCACAAAAATTGAAAAATACAAAAATAGTTTCATTATATATTTTCTTTTTTTAACTTGAGGCCATTAGTATTTTATAGCAATATCTTTTGTTTTACTATGATTTTTACTCTTATTTCTGAATATAATAATTTATATAAAAATAATATATTATAAAAAATATATAGTTTCATATTATCATATAGTTTATTTAATTAATTGGAATTAGTTTAGTTTTAATTTTGAGTTTGTTATTTAAAGGACTTTTAAAAGTGAAGAAGTACAAGTTTTGAAGCCCATTTTTACATAAGAAGAAGCCTAAATATGTTAGCCCAATCCCATAACCCCTTGACCCACACCCCCAAGCCCAATACCCGCTGGCCAACCCATGACTCGCAGCCTTTGATTGGATTAAATCCAATGGTTCACATATATCCTCACCATCATATACAAACCAAATACTCACCAACCCTAATCCTAAAGACCCAATCAAACAAACAGCCACCCCAACTCCATCTCCGCTTCTACCGCGCCCAAACTCGTCGAAAAACTCGCCAACCCGGCGTATTAACCCACTGGTCCCCTCATGGCTCCCTCTCCTCTCTTGTCTTTCTTCCACGTAGCAAAATCCCAACAAATCTCATTATTTCAATCCGATTCGTGGGGATATCTTCTTTTATTTCTTTTGTTTAAACACAAATCCGAACCCTTGAATAAACTTGGGAAGAATGGGAATCGTTGGATGAAATTTTCGTCCAAAAATCTCCATTTTTTCTGATTTTATTTTTGAAAAGGATTTTCGGATTTTTTATTTTTGGGGTCCACATGGTTTTGGACGTTACTTGGAGAAGAAGATTCTAGAGGGATATATATATTGGGGTTCTTAGACAGAATTTGGGGCTTTGGAGAGAATTTTCGGAAAAAACAGAGAGAGATTGGGATGGAGTCTTCGGGGAAAGAAAACTAGGGTTCGTGGGTTTTGGCTTTCTTCTCAGATTTTTCTGTTAATTAGCATTCCAGAAAATTAAAAATACAAAAATAGTTCAATTTTCATTTTTGTTCGAGTCCTTGTTTCATTTCGAAAAATCAAAAAATTCCCCAAAATTCTTTTTGTTTCTTTTGTTGGTTTTGGTTTTCAACTATGGATTTTGATTGAGGTTTACCGTGGAGTCGAGGTCGTTCGAGCTGCTCGATGCTTATAAATCGAGGTTCGTTTGTGGTTTCGTTCGTGCCGAGAAATTCAGTCTAATTTCAGTTCGAGTTATAGTTGCAGCTTCTGCTTAAATTTGTTGACGTACTCCATTGTATTAGACCTCAAGAATTAATTAAAACTTGTAGCATTCAGGTTTGTCTCTCATCTTCTTCTGTTCTTTTACTGTTATTAATGTTGAATAAAGCTTTGGGAAAGCCATTTTAAGATACGGTTTGAATTATATGAGCTGTAAATGAGTGTTGATTTCTTGCTTTAAGATATTTAGACACTATTGTTAATATTAAAATTTGTTTTGATTTCATTAGGATCATGCTTGGGTATTCTGCATATTGTTGAGTTTTTTCCATGTTTTGACCCCAACGTGTGTATCGATCCTCAGAAGATTGTTGATATGGATCCGTAGTGATTGTGGCTGTTTGTTTTATTTAATCGCTTTCTAGTGGATCGTTCAGCTTATGAATGAGTTAAATATGTGTTTCATGTCCATATTTCCAACACTTTCAAATATGATTTTTAATTGGGTTTTTGAACTACTTCGTTACGGGTAAACTCAATTTGTATGTTATTTAGTCCATGGTTTTTGTTTGGTCTATGCTTATCTGTTTCTTCAGTAAATTATGTGATTCATGAGGGGTTATTCACTTTTATCCCTCTATGAGTCATTAATATAGTTACTAATGAGATTATATATCACTATTTCAAATTGTGATAGTTGGGTAAATTGAGTGTCAAAACAAATTCTCAACACATGCTTTTTTCCTAATTTTAATGCTTTTTTTTTAAAACTTAGCTTGTGATGAACTCTGCTTCTAAACTCATATCTTCTTTCCTACTCATTTGAATGGTCATGGAAGTCATTTTTTTTATTTTATTTTGGTTGTGCTAATTTAACAATGAACTGATAAACTCTTGGTAGCAATGTTTCTTTTAGATTTTCAGAACATTAGTAGTTAGTCAAATAGTTTGAAAACTCTTTGTCTTTGCCTTCTTACTGTTAGTTTCTCACCTCTTCTTTCTTTGTCTCTACCGTGATTTCATATGATTTCAAGTCAATGTGAACCTTTAGGTGTTATGTATTCTATCCCTTCCATTCATGTGACAGAGTGTTGCTAAATGTTTAATGGTCTCTGTGATGACAGTAAGGGTTTGGGTGCTAAGAAATTAGAATGAGTCTGCCCTGTTTTTCTTTATTTAGTTCCCTTTTATTCACTTTTATTATATTGTCCGTTAGGAGCATGCTTAGGCCGACAACACTTGGGTAGGCAAGCCTTAGGATTTTTCTATTTGCCTACTATTAATTTCGAGGTGAGAGGTCGTTTCCCTAGTTGAATTTATCCGGGGAATGCCCCGAAGGATTTGTGTATATTTTATTCCAGGGAATGCCCGAAGTACTTGTATTTGGAAGCCTAAAGTGAAACTAGTAGTATTTTTAGTTTTAGTATTATTTTCCTTTTATTTGGTGGGAACGACCTCGAACCTCTTGTGTGTTTGTTTTTCTTTTCTGTGTTTGTTTTTTTTATCTCAATTTGAATGTTCTAATAGCCAACTAAATCGAGTACGCAACCGTGACTTTCACGGGACCCAGGGAATGCCTAATACCTTCTCCCCGGGTCAAATGAACCCCCTTACCCAATCTCTGGTGCGGACTTAGTTTTGAGTTCACGTATTTTAAAAGGAAAAAATATTTTCTTAAAATCGGTGGCCTGGCACACCGAAATCAAATGCCAGGCGGCGACTATGAGTTATTTTCCTATTGAAACAATTTTTTGCCACTTTTCAATTGAAAAACCTTTTTAAAGCTTTTATTAAATCTTGTTATTTATTTAAGAGGATTTAGTAGAGTTTGTTTTGAAAAAAGGGTGTGACAGAAGTAATTCGGATAGAGTTTGGTTGTAAATGAGATAATTAGTCTCTTTATGAGAAAGTTAGTTTGGAAAAGTCAACCGAATGTTGACTTATGAGTTACAGGGCTCGGAATGAATTTTCGATGATTTGACTAGTTTCGGGTGGTGATTTATGACTTTGGAGCACAATTGGAACTGAATTTGGAGGTCCGGTGTAGAATTAGACTTGAATTGGCTAAGTTTGCTTTTCAGCGAATTCCGGTTGATAGGTGAGAGTTTGATCTGAGGGTCAGAATAGAATTCCGAGAGTTGTAGTAGCTTCGTTATGTGATTTTGAGTATGTGTGCAAAATTTCAGGTCCTTCAGACATCGTTTGGTCGTGTTTTTTTTATCGAATGTGAGTTTCGGATGTTTTAGTTTAGCATAGGCTTGAATCCGTGGTGAATTGATGATTTTTGTGTTTTTAGACTTGTATTTATGATTGGAACAAGTTCGTATGATGTTTTGGGGTATGTTGGTGCTTTTGTTGAGGTCCCGGGGGCCTTGGGTGTGTTTCGGATGGTCAACCAGACCATTTTGTGCCTTAGAGGATAGCAGAAATTGCAGGTTCAGTTGCAAGCATTTTTGTTCATTCCGATCACATAAGAGCTATTGCGATCGCGTACAGATTTTTGAGGGCAAGGAATTTTGGTTCAATGCGATCGCATGGATGAAGTTGCGATCGCATAAGAGGATTCGAGGGCCCAGGGGGTTTTGTGCATTGCGTTCGCATCAGAGTGGGTGTGATCGCATAGGTCTGGTCAGTGAAGCTATGCGATCGTAGAGAGAGGGTCGCGTTCGCATAGGTCATTGGAGGTCTAGGAAATTTGTGTTATGCAATCGCAGGGTCTTGGATGCGATCGCACAGGGTAATAACTGGGCAGACAGAAGGCTTTTTAATAATATTTCATCTGCGACCTATCTCATTTTTCCTCAATTTTTGCACCACCTTGAGAGCTTGTTGGTAGATTTTGAAGGGTATTTTGATGGGAAGTGATTGAAGGTAAGTCTCGAGGCCTAGAAACACCATTTATTTGAAGATTCATCCTTTGATTCTCTGAAAGTTGGGTAAAAATTGAAGAAACTAGGGCTTGGTTTTTGAAATGTAAATTTGGGATTTGATGGCCCATTTAAACTCCGATTTTGATGAACTTCATATGTCGAACTTGTGGTGAGACGATGAATCCGGTGATGTGAATTTCATAATTTTCCAAGAAGTGGACCCGGGGCTCGGGTTTTGCCAACTTCGTGATTTTGGGTATTTTTCGAGTTCTTTCTATTGGGTTATGTCCCACTAGCCTATTATAACCTATGGTAGTGATTTTGGTCAGATTCTGCCCTCGAGGAGGTCGATTTGTGAGTAAAGCACAAGGCGAGCTAGGATTTTTGGCCGATTTAAGGTGAGTAATGGCTATGAATGATATATTGAGGTTTTGAAACCCCGTATATGCACTATGCGGTGCTATGTTGAGATGAAACACGCGCAGTGTGATGAGCGTGGTGATGTTACTGCCGGGAACTCGGACTTGTTCCATCTCGATTGATGACTTACTGCACATTTTGACTGAGACTGAGCTTATATCCGTATATTTTGGGCTACTTGCCATGTTTGGGGCCTTGTGCCGATATGTAAAACTCTTAGGGAGCATGTTGAGCTGATTGACCTCACTTTACCTATTGAACACACACTATATGTCCTGTCCTTAACTGTGAATCATGAAATAAACCGGACTTAGTGACTTGCACCCTAAATGAGTAATACGTAGGGTTGAATACCCTGTCTTAGCTAAGTGGGACCGAGAGCCAAGTCTAAATTGACCGAGAGGGGTCAAGGACCCTGTAGTGAGGGTATTTGATACATACCAGACCGGGCTGCACGCCGCAGTAATATATTATATATATGGATCGGACTGCACGCCGCAGTGATATATTATATGGATCGAGCTGCACGCTGCAATATTATAGCGCTTGGGCTGAAGGAGTCCACCCGGAGTCTGTACACACCCCCAGTGAACACAGTCGACTATTATTGCATCGGGCTGTGCACTACAGTATTCTATATATTATATTGGATCGGGCCGCATGCCGCAATAGTGTTAGTCAACTGTCGGACAATAGAGGAGTTTTATCAGTTCTTTTTCCCTGCTTAGCATATATTTACTGCCTCCACTGCTGATTTTAGAACTGTATAGTGTTCTTACCGGATTTCTTGCATTCAATTGTTATTTATTGCTATTACTCACTAAGTTGGAGTACTCACTCTACTCCCTGCATCCTGTATGCAAATACAGGGATCCCGGAGGCTTAACTGTGATTATTTGCTGCTGTCTAGTACAGTACCAAAGTTATCGAGGTAGCTGCTGGCGTCCGCAGGACCCGATTTCTCCTCTTATCTATCTTTTACTTTCGCATCTAGATTTCATTTGTATAGGATATTGATCAGTTGTACTTAGAGGATCTGACTTGTGACGCCAGATCCTTTGGGCTGTTATTACTGTTGGTTACGATATCCGCATTGTTCCTATTATTATCAAACTGAGAATTTTATGTTGAACTTGGTGTTTTAAGTCAATGGTTTGGCGAGAAATGTTCAAATGGTCGGGCCTACCTAACAAGGTGTTGGGCGCCATCACGAACGGGGGTTTGGGCCGTGACACAATCAGTGCCCCAAAGGTTACAAACTCTCATGTTTTCCACTTCCAAAATTCCACATAAATGAGTTCACAAATTTGTTCAAGTGTTTATTTCAATAGTGATTTCGATCACTTTTCCACCCTTATTACCTCGGCCACAACCCACACCTTATAAATGTCACGACCCAAACCCCGGTCGTGATGGCGCCAAACACCTTGTTAGGAAAGCTCGACCATTTAAACATTCCCAGCCAAATCATTAACGTAAATACCAAATTTGGCATAAATTCCTCAGTTTGATAATAACAGAAATACTATGGAAAACGTAAGCAAAAGTAATAACAACCCAAAGGATCCGTCGTTACAAGTCAGAGCCTCTAAATACAGCCGAACAATATCCTATACAAAGGAAAATCTAGATGGGGAAGTAAAAGATAGATAAGAGGAGAGATCAGGTCCTGCGGACGCCAGCAGCTACCTCGATACCTCAAGTACTGAACTAGGCAACATAAGATAATCACAGCTAAGCCTCCGGGATCCATGTATCTGCACACAAGGTGCAAGGAGTAGAGTGAGTACTCCAACTCAATGAGTAATAGCAATAAATAACAACTGAATGTAAGAAATCCGGTAAGAACACTATACAGTTCTAGTATTAGCAAAAAAAGCAGTAATTAAATGCTAAGCAGGGAAAAGAAACTGATAAATACTTCTCTATTCCGTCCGAAAAGTTACTAACACCGTTGCGGCGCGCAGACCGATCCAATATAATATATATAATACTGCGGCGTACAACTGGATCCAATAAATATAGTCGACTGGCTGTTATTACTGTTGGTTACGATTTCCGCATTTTTCCTATTATTATCAAACTGAGAATTTTATGTTGAACTTGATATTTTATGTCAATGGTTTGGCTAGAAATGGTCAAATGGTCGGGCTTGCCTAACAAGGTGTTGGGCGCCATCACGACTGGGGATTTGGGTCGTGACACAATCAATGCCCCACAGGTTACAAACTCTCATGTTTTTCCCTTCCACAATTCTACATCAATGAGTTCACAAATTTGTTCAAGTGTTTATTTCAATAGTGATTTCGATCACTTTTCCACCCTTATTACCTCGGCAACCCTTATTACCTCGGCCAACCTTATCACCACAACCCGCACCTTATAACTTTCACGACCCAAACCCTGGTCATGATGGCACCAAACACCTTGTTAGGAAAGCTCGACCATTTAAACATTCCCAGCCAAATCATTAACGTAAATGCCAAATTTGGCATAAATTCTCAGTTTGATAATAATAGAAATACTGCGAAAAACATAATCAAAAGTAATAACAACCCAAAGGATGCGTCGTTACAAGTCAGAGCCTCTAAATACAACCGAACAGTGTCCTATACAAAGGAAAATCTAGACGGGGAAGTAAAAGATAGATAAGAGGAGAGATCAGGTCATGCGGACGCCATCAGCTACCTCGATGCCTCAAGTACTGAACTAGGCAACATAAGATAATCACAGCTAAGCCTCCGGGATCCATGTGTCTGCACACAAGGTGCAGGGAGTAGCGTGATTACTCCAACTCAATGAGTAATAGCAATAAATAACAACTGAACGTAAGAAATCCGGTAAGAACACTATACAGTTCTAGTATCAGCAAAAATAGCAGTAAATGCTAAGCAGGGAAAAGAAACTGATATACTTCTCTATTCTGTCCGAAAAGTTACTAACACCATTACGACACGCAGACCTATCCAATTTAATATATATAATACTGCGGCGCACAACCGGATCCAATAAATATAGTCGACTGGCTGTTATTACTGTTGGTTACGATTTCTGTATTGTTCCTATTATTATCAAACTGAGAATTTTATGTTGAACTTGGTATTTTAAGTCAATGGTTTGGCTAGAAATGTTTAAATGGTCGGGCTTGCCTAACAAGGTGTTGGGCGCCATCACGACCGGGGGTTTGGGTCGTGACACAATCACTGCCCCACAGGTTACAAATTCTCCTGTTTTCCCCTTCCACAATTCCACATCAATGAGTTCACAAATTTGTTCAAGTGTTTATTTCAATAGTGATTTCGATCACTTTTCCACCCTTATTACCTCGGCCACCCTTATTACCTCGGCCAACCATATCACCACAACTCGCACCTTATAGCTGTCACGACCCAAACGCCGGTCGTGATGGCGCCAAACACTTTGTTAGGGAAGCTCGGCCATTTAAACATTCCCAGCCAAATCATTAACTTAAATACCAAATTTAGCATAAATTCTCAGTTTGATAATAATAGAAATACATCGGAAAACGTAATCAAAAGTAATAACAGCCCAAAGGATCCGGCGTCACAAGTTAGAGCCTTTAAATACAACCGAATAGTATCATATACAAAGGAAAATCTTGACGGGGAAGTAAAAGATAGATAAGAGGAGAGATCAGGTCATGCGGACGCCAACAACTACCTCGATAACTCCAGGACTGAACTAGGCAACAACAGATAATCACAGCTAAGCATCCGGGTTCCCTGTATGTGCACACAAGGTGCAGGGAGTAGAGTGAGTACTCCAACTCAATGAGTAATAGCAATAAATAACAACTGAATGTAAGAAATTCGGTAAGAACATTATATTGTACTAATATCAGTAGAAAAGGTAGTAATTAAGTGCTAAGGAGGGAAAAGAAACTGATATATACTTCTATGTTCCGTCCGACAAGTTACTAACACTGCTGCGGCGCGCAGCCCGATCCAATATAATATATATAATACTGCGGCGCGCAACCCGATCCAATAAATATAGTCGACTGTGCTCACTGGGGGTGTGTGCAGACTCCGGAGGGGATCCTTCAGCCCAAACGCTATAATACTGCTGCGTGCAGTCCGATCCATATAATATTTCACTGCGGCGTACAGTCCGATCCATATAATATACTACTGCGGCATGCAGTCCGATCCAATACATATATATATATATATATACTGCTCTGGGATGCAGCCCCATTCGGCATATATCAAAAACCCTCACTACGGGGTCCTTGACCCCTCTCAATCAATATAGACTTGGCCTCTCTTGCCCACTTATCTAAGACAAGGTATTCAACCCTAGGTATTGCTCGTTTAGGGTGAAAGTTACTACGTCCGATTTATTCATGATTTACAGTCAGAGTCAGGACAGATAGTTTGTGTTCAATAGGTAAAGTGAGGTCAATCAGCTCAACATGCTCCCTAGGAGTTCTACAGATCGGCACAAGGCCCCAAACATGGCAACTAGCCAAAAAATATACGGGTACAAGCTCAGTCTCAGTCAAAAAGTGCAGTAAGTCATCAATCGGGATGGACCAAGTTCGAGTCCTCAGCAGAAACATCACCACACTCATCATACGACACGTGTTTTATCTCAACATAGCACCGTATAATGCAAATACGAGGTTTCAAACCCTCAGTATATCATTCATAATCATTACTCTCCTCAAACCGGCTAAAATCCTAGCTTGCCATGCGCTTTCCTAGCAAATCGACCTCCTCTAGTGCAGAATATGACCAAAACCACAAGGAATATGTTATAATAGGCTAATGGGATATAGCCTAATATAAAGAACTCAAAAAATACTCAAAAACACGAAGTTGGCAAAACTCGAGCCCGGGGACCACTTCTCGAAAAATTACAAAATTCAGATCACCGGATTCCTCGTCTCGCCACGAGTCCGTACATATAAAGTTCATCAAAATTGGAGTTCAAATGGGCCATCAAATCCTCAATTTACATTTCAAAAACCAAGCCCTAGTTTCTTCAGTTTTTATCCGAATTTCAAAGAATCAAAGGATGAATCTTCAATTAAATGATGTTTCTAGGCCTCGAGACTTACCTCCAATCACTTCCCATCAAAATATCCTTCAAAATCTACCAACAAGATCCCAAGGTGGTGCAAAAATGGAGGAAAACTGAGATAGGCCGCGGATGAAATGTCATAAAAAGACAAAGTCTCACTTAGTTATTACCTTATGCGATCGCATGCACGCCCCTGCGATCGCATATCTCAAAATACCCAGGGCCCTAAAATCCTCTTATGCGATCGCATGATACCTTATGTGATCGCAAAGCTTCCACTTATCCTACTACGCGATCACACACAGCTCTACGCGATCGCACTGAATCATCCCCCATACCTATGTGATCGCAAGCCCCTTTACGCGATTTCATAGAACATTTTTCTGATACTCCTCCAGGCCTTCTATGAGATTGCATCCAGGCCTACGTGATCGCATAGAGGAAAATTCCTCTGCAATTTCTGCTGCACTTCTGCAACTTCCAAAGGCTAAATACCTCCTGATTAACCACTCGAAACCACCCTGAGACCCTCGGGACCTCAACCAAAAGCCCCAACATACCCCAAAACATCATACACTCTTGTTCCAATCATAAAAACACGCCCAACAACACAATAATCATCAATTTTTGACGGATACAAGCCTAAGTTAAACTAAAACTTTCGAAACTTGCACTTGATAAAAAACCCGACTAAATAGTGTCCAAATGACCTGAAATTTTGCCCACATATCCAAAATCACCTAACAAAGCTACTGCAACTCTCGGAATCCAATTCCGACCCTCGGATCAAATTCTCACCTATCAACCGGAATTTGCTAAAATTCAAACTTAGCCAATTCAAGCCTAATTCTACACCGAACCTCCAAATTCAATTCCGATTTTACTCCCAAGTCATAAATCACCACTCAAAACTAGTCGAATTTTCGGAAATCCATTACGAGCCCTATAACTCATAAGTCAACATCCAGTTGACTTTTCCAAACTAGCTTTCTTTTAAAGAGACTATTTATCTCATTTCCAACCAAACTCTGTCCGAATTACTTCAAACTCTTCAAACACATATAATGGAACACATAGAAGCATAAAACGAGAAAAATGGAGCGGTAAATCACGTGACGACGGGCTGAGTCGTCACAATAACTCCGTGTTGCGGCACGCAACTCGACCCCACCGTACAATTTCAGTTCACAAACAATCACAACCACAATAACAAATCACAAAAATAAACAACTATACTTCTCAAGACATAACCACAAAAATGTTACAAGTGTTTCCATAGCTATTAGTACCAATTTCATTACTTTCAACAGTTCGTACTCAATTTAAGTCACCACAAAATGCCCACAACATTTCAAGTACATTATTACCACATTTATTCTTATTTCACCACTTATGAATCCTTATAATCACTTATTCTTCGACTTTTACCACGAGATGCATCGCAATCACAAGAAGCTCCCAAATAGCCCATATAATTATCATTACCAACCAATTCACATACCAAACAAGGCGATTTCACAAGGATCAAGGTTAGCCATACATACCTAGGGTCGAATTCCCTTTTCAAGTTCCTATTCTCAGTCAACAAGCTATCTATCCATGTCAATCTAATTCACAAATTAACACATGTACCTTAGAATTTGAAGTTCAGAATTACTACCCGGCTTATTTAGGCTATCAAGCACAATTCCCTACTTCTACCCAATTTCGCCTTACTAAATTTTAGGTTTTGAGTGACATGCATGAGGGTTTTCAATTATTAGTTCAAAAATCGAAGCATAAGACTCCCTCCCTTAACTTAAATCTGAAAATTGGGGAAAAAGGTTAGGGATTGTACTTGTAAGAGTGGAGATGAAAACAATAAATTAAAATTTCCCGGCCCGGATAGTTTTGGAGATTCAATTTGATGAAGACCACTTTCTCTCTTAAGAAACTCCTTTCTCTCTCTCTTGTTTTGTTTAGAAAATATGTAAAAATGAGGGAATTGGGTGTTTTATTAGAAAAGGGGTTGGGTTTAAAATTTTAGAAAATTGAAGCCCGTGCAGGATTTGAGGTCACACTCTTCGCGGAGTTGACATGCGGTCCGCAGATTGGACCGCAGAATGGTCCCAAATTGTTGGCCTCTCTGCTTGGGTATGCGGTGAGAATGCAGTCCGCATACATGTTCTTGTGGTCGCATATTGCACCGCAGAACTGACCTCCTCAAATCCTCGATAAATTTATGCGATGACTATGCGGTCTGCATATTGGTTATGCGATCGCATAATGGACTGCATTTTTAACATCCAATTTGGCTAACTCTTTGATTAAATCTGCGGCCGAGATGTGGTCCGCATACCTGATCTGCGACCGCATTCTTGACCGCAGAAATGATATTTTTCCGGAAGACTTTGACTCTGGATTTTTAAGTATAAATCAGTAGAAAAGGGTCCCAACACAAAGGTGGACCTGACTCTATGAGTTGCTAGGATTTGAGCACTCATTTTCACGGGGTTTTACTTGCTCTGTCTTAACCAAAACTCTTGTTGTTTATTTTTATATCCTTCTATAAAGTGCAACATACAATTGTTCGTGCAAGAAAATATATTGTGGTAAATACAGTTTAAGATTTAGGATGTTTGTCCTTGTACTTTATTTATTATATTTGCAAAAGATAAACATGCTAAAAATTATTTTCACACAAATTTAAAAGGTTATTCCTTAGTTTTGAAAAATCAAAGTTGAACTCATGGATAAGAATATACTTAGAAGCATATTTATCAGTATTATAATTTTTGCATGTATGACGTTATTGTCAAAACTTCTATATACCGTCTGTGTGATATTGCATAAGCTATTCGGTGTATCTAAGATTTTCAGTAGAGTGACATGCATAATTTTCTTCAAAATCAACCTATATACAATGGAAGATCAATTTTAACTTAATCTATTATATATACGGTGATACTAACATACGTAAGAAATAATAAACTTGACAATAAACATATATGGTTGAAGGCCATTTGATATTAAAGTATTTAAGTATTATTCTTGGCAGTAATTACTGGTATCATTTTCTATTGAGTCAAAACTGAAAAATATCTTATTTTTACTATAAAATTTTGCAATCAACCTTTTATTAGTTGATCAACATATTCAATTCTGCTAGCTAATATAGCCTTTTAATTCTATCTTGTGATTTGCACAAATTATATGTTTAATCTAATGATAGAAATATTTTCTTATTAAATGCACTATTATTATTATTATTCTTATTGTTGCTGTTATTATTATTATTATTATTATTATTATTATTATTGTTATTATTATTATTATTATTATTATTATTATTAGGGTTGATAACCAAGTGTTTAGGAAGAACCAAATCATCTTTTATTGAATGTTCTTCTTTGTTTCCAACACGAAGCAAGAAGACACTGAATACTGTATTTTTTTACTTTATATTTCTTGTCAGTTGAATTTTTTTTCATTTGAGGCCAGAAGTAAACTTTGGCAAGCTAGTTTTTACAATCTCTGTGTTTGTTGATTTTGGAACTACTGATAGTACTTGACAGAAATCACCTCCAAGACCATTAATTTTTCACCAAACAGTTCATTAATATCCAATATATCTCTAGAACTTCAGACAATTATTTTGATCGTTTGACACTCAACCATAAGTCTTTTATCCCCATATTATCAATTTTTCTTTCCTTATAAATTTAGCACTATTTTTCTGCTTTCATATATTTATAATGGTTATTTGTTATGAAATAATACAAGAACAAGAACAATAATGCAAGAACAAGAGCAAATAGAGAGAGAATAGGGAGAGAGAGAAGTATTCTTATTAATACTTGGGGTGATTTACAATGGGGTAAGACCCCTCTATTTATAGGAAGAAGAATGACTTAGCTTCAAGCTAAAACTCTTAGACATTCACTCTAAATAGACTTCTATTTTATAACACTCCCCCTTGAATGTCTATTCAATAATGTGCCTCATAAAACCTTAAAACCAAAACCCAATGGGAAAAATTAAAGAAAGGAAAAAGAGTACACATGTTTGAATATGCGCCTATTGGTTGCCTCGTTAAAAACCTTGCAAGGAAAACCCAGTGGGACAAAACCTTGTAAGGGAAAAAGAGTGCAACGCGCATTAACTCCCCCTGATAAGAACATCAATTTATATCCTTGAGCATTTGCATTCCAATCTTGTGCATCATCTTCAAAACGATCTTTGGTAGAGATTTGATAAATAAATCAACCATATTGACTTAAATAAATATTCCGCACCTTGAAATCATCATTCTTGATAGATATGAACATCTTCATTAATGTCGTGGAATAACTCTTCAATATCTCCATATATGCATTCTCAATGCCATCATGCTTATAGTTATAGCAAGATTCATATGTACACAAATTGTACTTGGGATGTGGTACTTCAGGACCAAGAATTGCATATGCTTCAAGTAACTTAAATCTTTCAAGTTAAGTCATATAAGCCATATAATAGACTCTAGATGCATATCAAGTTTTCCATGTCATGCTAGACAAATAAGATATCGAAAACTGACTATACATACCTTTGACTTTATACTTTTAAGCATTTGAACTATAGGTTCAAAACTACATGTCTTTCATATGGAATCAATTCTTCTTGAATTGTATCTCTTCCATTTAGTTACTTTCTTTGGGTCAGCAAGTGCGTATAGCATGCTTTGCAATATGTTGCAATTGAATTATCCTTTTATGAGCTTCAGGTTCATATCATGATATTCGGGGATATACATATACAAATGATAATTCATCCCATGTAACCTTTTCTCAAGTGTTTATCATGTCTCCCCCTCATGTTAGAAAAGCTAACTTGTTTCCTCAACTTTGGGAAATCATCTTTGTGCATTATCATGTCAATATACACAGCACATTAATAATAAGATGAAATTATTTGGTTCCTGACCCTGAACCACTTGTGAGGGGAGAATATACTCTCGTATACAACGTATATCAAACTGATATATATAACTTTGTTCTCACAAGAAACAGTTTAGCTATTAAGTGGAAGCACTCAATAATTATCTTGCTAAACCAACTTTGATATAAACCAACTTATCAAGATGAACTATCTTGAGTAGAGAATCTGGAAATTATGCTCGAAGTTAGATTACTGAGCAATTTACCTCGCAAGCACCGGCCAGGCTGCGGGTCAATAACAATTGCACATGTAACCATATCATAGATGCATCATATGTGGTATACATGGCAGGTGAATGGGCCCATATTCACCTTTGATATTTCCAGAATTTATGGGCTTCAACCCGAACTCTTTAGTTGGTCAGTTCATTAATGAGAACAAGTGATACAAGAGAATTCGTAAAGAACTTTCTAGTTCTTTATTATTCACCTATGTGAATTTGCACATCATACATAAAATGAGATGGCTAACACGAATGTCAACTGAATAAATTATCAATATTGGTAAACTTCAAATTTACACCATGACATGTGCACTTATCAATAAACTTCGGGTTTATTATGACATGGGTTTTATACCAATAGATATCCACCTTATTGTGGCATTCTTTCGTTTGTGTAGTACAAATTGGAGAACAAAGCGGGTAGCTTTTCATATACAAATTACCCCGCTACAAGTTGTAGTAATAGGAGATATCAAAGCCTTCCTTTATTTATAGTCTCAATATAATCAATCGCTTTCGCGTGTACTTTGGAAACTGAATAAGTTTCTTTGAGACTTACTACAGCACAATACTCAATTGTGTTTCTCCAACATAGTAATAATTGGCTCTTCTAGAGCTCTCAATTAATTTTGTACTACCACAGATTCATCAACATCCATGTGGTGAATATCTTTCTTAAAGAGAAAGTTATACCATTAAGGTCATGTCAAACTTATATGCAAGATATGTTTCTTGCATTATCGTTGTCCTTTAATAGTCATATTTCCAAAATACTTTGGCGTACAATAGGTACGTGACCAACGATCATTCATGCCATATATCATCTCAAACCTCCTTCTAGGGGTGAGTGTGGTATATTTAATACCAATTTCATGTTCATATTCTTCCAATAATGAATATGTATTCGTGAATCAAATGTTGTCACATTCACTTCGAGGATATGTGATTTTGTTATCCTTTTCAAATCTATAAATGCGTCAGGCATTTGATTTGCTATTCTTTACAAATGGATAATCTTTTGTGCCTCTTTCACAAATAGAGGTATGTGGATCAAGATGAGATAATGATGCATTTTTCCACAAAATTTCCCGTTTGGTTTCACCAACTTCTCCCCCTAATTTTGGGAAAAGTGTCTCATCAAATTGACAGTCTGCAAATCGTGCAGTGAACAAATTTCCTGTCAATGTTTCGAGGTAGCGAATAATGGAGGGCGATTCAACCTCAACATATATTCCTAACCTTCTTTGCAGACCCATTTTGGTGCTGGATGGCGGTGCTAAAGGCACATATACTGCGCATCCAAAAATTCTTAAATGGGATATATTGGGTCCATGACCCAAAACCAATTGCAACGGGGAATATTTGTGTCAATTCGTCAGTCAGAGACAAACTAGCATTGCTGTATGCAAAATGGCGTGACCCCAAACCGAAGTGGGCAGCCGACAAACTAAAATGCTGCATGCAAAATGGCATGAACCCAAACCAAAGTGGGCAGCCGACGAACTAGCATTGCTGCATGCAAAATGGCGTGAACCCAAACCAAAATGGGCAGCCTCGTTTTCATGAGGAATTCAAGATTATTCTCATCTATTGTCTCAATATGATATCTTTAAAACTCAACAAGTTCTTCTTAGACTTGGAGGAGAATATTGCATTCTCTAAGATAAACGTCATGCCTTTGGGCAGAGTTACAGTTGCTCTTCCGGAGCCTTCAATCAATTTACTTCCCATGGTTTGACATATAAAAGAAATACAAGAACATAAGAATAAACAAGTTCAATTCTTTTGTGTCACATAATATTTTCAAAATCTGCTGCTAACAGTTGACTAACAAAATCAGATATGTTATCCATTACTTTGCAGTTTGAAAATTTCAGTTTAAACATTTTTCACACACAATCGATTGTTTAACATTGACAATTGATTGTTGATTAATTTTGAAAAATTCCGGATCACTGTCTAACGACAATCGATTGTTAGACATAGACAATCGATTGTGGATGATTTTTGAAGAATTCCAGATTACACTGCCTAACGACAATCGATTGTTAGACATAGACAATCGATTGTGGATGATTTTTGAAAAATTCCAGATTACACTGTCTAACGACAATTGATTGTTAGACATAGACAATCGATTGTGGGTGATTTTTGAAAAATTCCAGACCTCACTGTTTCAAGACAATCGATTGTTAGACAAAGACAATCGATTGTGGATGATTTTTGAAAAATTCCAGATTACACTGCCTAACGACAATCGATTGTTAGTCAACGACAATCGATTGTTGATCAATTGTTTTTCAACTTTAATGCGAAAAAAGTAGATAATCAACTAGTTTTTCAGGCTAGTCGATTACCCCTACTGGAAAATAAAAACTTTATTGATATTTGAGCATATTGAAGACATTCTAAAGAACTACTGCTAACATTGCATCATGAACTAACTAATACGAGCTAATACTAATGACTATTAGTTTATTCACTAACTAATACAAATAAGTAGAACAAAATCAAATAACTCCATCTTCTTTCATCACGGACCCATCGCCGATTAGGTGGTCTATTTTCCCCTCGGGTTGCTCAAAGAAGTCTGCCACATCCAAGTGGGTGATGTCGAAGTTGTCGTCAGAGACAAAATTCGTTTCAGGGCGTTTACTCTTTCGAGATGCTTGATAAAGGTCAACCAAAATGTCATGGTATACGGCAAGCCTTTGACCAGTGCCCGTTTCCACCGCAACGATAATATATAGTTTATAAACTATTTGCTTTTGGATTCTTATCGTATCGTGCTTGTGGCAGAGTGACCAACTTCAGGTTGTCATATCTCTTCTTTAAGCCATTCCACAAGATAGGTGGATCCTTGACGGTGAGATATTCAATCTTCAAACCTTCATCAAGGTGATGGCACAAGAAAATCAAGGCCTTAGCATAGTTTCAAACCTTCATCAAGGTGATGGCGCAAGAAAATCAAGGCCTTAGCATGGTTTTGGGTGGATGCATTATTTCTGTCTTTAATGGCGTCTCCAAGACCCATAGCATCCAAAATGGATTTAAGTATCCAACACCCATATCATATAGTTCTTGCCCGAAATTTCAAGGGCAACGAACTTTCTTTTCATAATGTCAGACATAAACCAAAATTACATCAAGAGCGTGTTCATACTTACGGGCTCTATTACAATTATCACATTCACTTCAGGGAATGGATCATAATCATGTGCTTTACACAATCTCATGTCAAATATTACTTTCATAAAGTGAAAGATTATTTTGAGAATCCTTATTGTTCTCATTACCACAATAATGACGATTATAACTTCGTCTATTGCCATGTCCACATCCATTGATACCTTTACGGTAATTAGTCTTCTTTCAGACTTATCACATACTGCTACCACATTCTCTAAAGGGAATGGAGCAAATTCAATTGGACGGAATTCTTTGCCACGTCCACATTCATTGATACCTTCATGGTAATATTTTAGTCTTCTTTCAGACTTATCATATACTGCTTCCACATTCTCTAAAGGGAATGGAGCAAATTCAATGGGACGAATTTTCAATTATTTGCCCACAATCATACATGAATTTAATCATGGCAGGACATAGAGATTTTACCACTTCGTGTGGTTATAATTTCTTACAAACTCCATTAGAGTTATATTCAAACTTTGTTGTCTATGTTTGTATATAAAATCAAATTATAGAATTCCAAGAATTTGAAAGGGAAAAGTAAGTTACATACCTTTAAGGTATACCAATAAATTCTTGGAAGCTTTTAAGCCGACGCGATTCCACCGTGAAGCCGCCGTTTCCGGTTTCAAGTAATTGAAGAAAGAAACAGTACCATGATTTAACCGTGCATAATCTATTGCTGGCCACCTTCGACTTTTGTTAACTATTTCTTTAACTTCTTTTGACACCCTTTGCAACAGTAGACATCAAATTTCACAAACCCCATCATAACGATTCATCCGTCAAGACAACATAAGAAAACAAACACAAGAAGCTTAATTGCTGAATATTAAATTCAATTGGTTAGAGACTCGTGCTGATAACGTGTTATGAAATAATATAAGAACAAGAACAATAATGCAAGAACAAGAGCAAATAGAGAGAGAATAGGGAGAGAGAGAAGTATTCTTATTAATACTTGGGGTGATTTACAATGGGGTAAGACCCCTCTATTTATAGGAAGAAGAATGACTTAGCTTCAAGCTAAAACTCTTAGACATTCACTCTAAATAGACTTCTATTTTATAACATTATTTAAGTTGTTTGAAGAGGTATATCAAATTTAAAGTCGGTGACCTCACAATAAAATTGTTACGAAATAGAGGTAAGAGTTGGTTAAAATTGCTTCGGTCATTTAAGAGTTGGTATGGTTTCAAAATTCTCAATTATAGGTAGAACACAATAATGTTGGAATTCGATTAAGATTAGAAGTTCACGTAATTATACTCGTATTTGGTAAAGTTTTAAATATTATAATTTTATTCAACATGAAATTATTTTGTGAAGAGGTAATTTATATTTTGAAAGGTATAAAAGTCAATTAAATTTTAAAAATATTTTCTTGTCAGCATTTAGCGTCTTAATATTTATATTTTTATAATAGTATAAAATATTATACATTAATATGCTAAAATTTTAACCCAATTATGTAGAACAGAAATAAAGTATACAAAAATTACACACAATACCTACCAATTATTCAAAACAAATGAAGATTAAATTGTGTGTCTTCATATTATATTATACTAAATAAAATAAAAGTTCATAGCTTATATAAAAACTTCAATAATCGAAAAAGTGAAGCGTATGAGTTGGAAACAGTTGCCTACTTAAACGATTTCAAATTCATGGTGAAATGACCAAAATTCAAGTAGGCAGGTATTTAGTAGAAGTCAAAGATCGAAATATTTGGTAAAGTGAAATTTACAATTCTACCCATATAGATTATCTATTCAAATGAATTCAACCTTTTAAGGATATAATAGTGGATCGATATTTCAGGAATATTTTTATCGTTCAACGTTTAGCGAAAAATATTCGTGCTTATATACAAGTATGTTGGACTCGCTTTTGGACCACCATCATAATTGGATCAAATTCTTGCTATTTAGATTGCCGTTGCCGTTTAGACGATATACTGTGCTATGTCCGTTAATGTAATAACAGATTTTGCTGAAAATAAAAAGTGATGAAGCGTAATAAAATACGCCATTACCTATACTAATAGAAAATCTAATATGTTCCTAAAGGGATTAGGTTTACATGCTAATATATAGTATGATATATTTATACCCGAAATAATTATACTAATAGGATTCTTAAAGGTAATTATGTATGATTTCTAATGTGTAGTATTATGTCCTAAAACTAATAGGATTACAAGACTAATGTCTAGAATTCCTATATATCCTTTTATTGTGAGTTATTATGCTTAATATTAAAAGATTATTTTTGTAATCCAATATTTTATTCATGCTTTTATAATAATATTCTATATTATTATAAAAATGCGAATATAATGTCGGATTACAAAAATAACCTCAAAAATAAATATATATTAGACAAAATGGTCATTTACTATTTTCCTAATGTTTAGGATTTTGAAATCAATTAATATATATTTATAAGTCTTTCCTTATTTGATTATGGTTTTGGATTCTACATTGAACAAAACTATACTATAAATTTAATATAAAAAACTTTTGCTTTCTCCTGAAACTATATAGAGACTATAAATATTTATTGTCTGAAGTCCTCCCATCCAGTGAAACTGCATTAAAACTACCCTAATTATAATTAACAAAATCTTGAGTCAACAAACGATAAAATACCATTCAATAGCTGTATTTTTTCTTCGAAAGATAATCCCGTATTGAAAAAATTAATTATATTTTGCTACAATACATGCTAGATAAAGTTATAATCACCATTAATAATTTAAAATTTAGATGCATCGATAGTTATTATAAGTTCTGTTATAAATTAAGAAAAAATAAGACCTATTTCCTTCTAACAAGAAGCTTTTTTTGAAATTAAAGACTGCTTAGAAAATCTACTTCTTCGGAAAGAAAAAAATCCTTAATCTTAATTTGAAATTATTTTTAATTTTCGCAATCAAAAAGATTGATAATGTATTTTTAATATAATAACAGTAATAACTATGCCTCAGTCCAAAATAAAATGAACTAAACAACTTTAAGTTATATATTAGTTATATACAACCAAACAACTTTAAGTTATATACTAATTATTCACATTCAACTAAATAAATATTTTCAATGAAAGAAGTAATAGTTTTCATAATATTTATGCAAGTTATACAGAGTTAAATTATTCCTTTTATCTTGGTAATAGTATTTGGAAACTGAAAGTTCTAGGCCGAATAATAGAGAAAAATGAGAATATATGTCTGAATTTATTGCATTAATAAGAAGTGAAAGAGAATAAATAATAATTACAAGTAATAACTGATATTCAAAAAGAAGTTTATGGCTTTGGGAATTTCTAGGAAACATAGGCGTCACAACTACTTCCAAGCTAAGAGCTTTTCGCTCCGGTCCAAATAAGTAATTTTTTTGGCCTTTTTCTTGTGGTCTAAAATAAGTAATTTTTTAAAATTTAAAGAATGAATTAATTATTTTTTTCCTATATTGTTCTTGGAGTAAATAATATTGGATATATGTTAGGAGTGTTTATGTGAGATAGTAAAGGTTAATATGGTCAATTCTATTGCTAATTAATGCTAAATGGTAAATTTTTTAATTTGTATAAAATATCCAAAAAATTACTTATTTTAAACCGAAAAAAATATTATTTTAAAACTGCTATCTGTATTGAATACAAATGTACTAATATTTAGAATTTTGCTTAATTTTAGAACTTTAAATCCAACCAAAATTGTTATTTGACTATAGTAGTAACATTAAAGTCTTAAAACTAAAAGTATCAAACTTTCTCCTTAGTCACGTGACAATTCCACAAGGTGGCAATATGGTGTTAGACTTGGGAAAAGAAATTAGAGCTAAACCTCAATCGCCTTAGACTAATTCTTTTTACTTTTTCTCTTTCAAAATTATATTACAAAAAAGTCAACTCTAATATTCCTGGATTATTCTTTATAGATAGATAGGGTGAATCGAAAAAATATTCTTATATTGTACATAATTTGGAACACTGAAAAGCATGATAATGACAAGTGGTATATATAACAATAACGAATTTATCAAGAGGTCAAATGGTTCACTCTAAATTCGATATACCTCTTTAAATAGCTGACACAACCATCATAAAAATATTAAAGTATAGTGAAGATATGCTATATCAATAGAAAAGAAAAACTAATATGGGATAAACCACTTATATGGAGAAGCATCATATCATCAACATCGGCATCATGAGCTTTAAGATATAATGGACGTCAAGGAATTATTGGGCAAAAAGATAATTTTTGAAGGTAATTTATGTCAAGTACTATCAGTAGTTCCAATCAATAAATACATAAATTATAAATGCAACATGGTAATTTCATATTTACGACATCAACTTGAAAAGATTAGGCTAACAAAAAAAATTATAAGAGTATGAATGAATTGCAGAACAATCTGTATGTTGCACTTTCGAGAGGCATATCAAGATCGATAACAAGAGTTCTGGTTAAGCCAAGCAACTAAATAATTAGGAGGAAACATACACATAAAAATATACCATCAACAAAGAAATGTTCGGTAAGATACTATCACGTTAAATGCTTTTAAACTATACTCTCTCGGTCCACTTTAAGGTCAATATGCATGGTCAATTACATTGTTAATTAATGCTAAAAAGTGAATTTCTTAATATGTCGGAAAGCAATCAAAAAATTACTTAAAGCGGACTAGAGGAAGTAATACATAATTATCTAATTAACATGACCAAATTGATTATTGTGTAAGTTTGATGTCCTTTTATTTTAAATTCATGCATTATGCAAATATAATAATATTTTTTGACATTTAGATGATTATTGTATAATAATACACAAAAATTTTCTCATTAAATAAATTTTATTATTCCTACTTATAAATAAATATTTAAACTATCAAGTGCTATTATTAACGTGAAACGCAGGTTCGTAGATATTAGTAGATAAATATAGATATAAATATTGATTAAAGAACCCAGGTGCAAATTCAATATACATAAAAAATTAACAAATAGAGAGTATTAAGAGAATAAGGAGTAGAAGAGCATTACTTACCATGTTATGAAATGCTTCACAAACGCACAGATAGACAACTATCAGAATGGAACACAGAAAAGACAACAATAATAAAAATAAAATACAACAAAACAACTGTTATAAATAGAACTCTATTTAGAGTGAATGTCTAAAAGTTTTAGTTTGAAGCTAAGTCATTTATCTTCCTATAAATAAAGGGGTCTTACCCCTTGTAAATCATCCCAAGTATCAATAAGAATACTCCTCTCTCTCCCTATTCTCTCTATATTGTTCTTGTCTTTTATATTATTTCATAACACGTTATCAGCACGAGTCTCTAACCAATTGAATTTGATCTCTTCCTTCAAATTCTATTGCTTCTCTTGTTGATTGCAGCTATCGGAGCAATGGCAGATTCACAACCCTCCATTGAAGCCAAAGTTCATATAGTATACACTGAGAAATTCCTACGTTAATTATCTGTGCTATTACTTTGTGTGCTTTCTGTTGTTAGCCTGTGGTGTGGCTGCGTGGAATAAATATTCCTTATAGCACTTTGTTTTTCCTATCTAACTTTTACATATGCTCTGTTATAGTTAGAGTGATTAGTATTCTCGGTAGGAATTTCAAAAGCATGACTCTGAACTAATAAGGTCGCGTTCTCCGGTATCAAATTGGCCGCGGGAGTCGACCAAAGTTGCCGGAATTTGTTGCCACGGGATGGAAACTCAAGAGGTATATTTGATATCACAATATTTATTGGTATACCTTAAAGGTAAGTAATTTACTTTTCCCTTTCAAATTCTTGAAATTCTACGATTTGATTTTATATACAAACAAAGACAACAAAGTTTGATTATAACTTTAATGGAGTTCGTAAGAAATTACACTCACATGAAGTGGTAAAATTTCTATGCCTTGCCATGATCAAATTCATGTATGATTGTGGGCAAAGAATTAAAATTCCGTCCAATTGAATTTGCTCCATTCCCTTTAGAGAATGTGATAGCAGTATGTGATAAGTCTGAAAGAAGACAAAATTATTACCGTGAAGGTATCAATGGGTGTGGACGTGGCAATAGACGAAATTATAATCGTCATTATTGTGATAATGAGAATAATAAAGATTCTCAAAATAATCTTTCACTTTATGAAACTAATATTTGACATGAGATTGTGTAAAGCACATGATTATGGTCCATTCCCTGAAGTTAATGTGATAATTGTAATAGAGCCCGTAAGTATGAACACGCTCTTGATATAATTTTGTTTTATGTCTGACATTATGAAAAGAAAGTTCGTTGCCTTTGAAATTTCGGGCAAGAACTATATGACATGGGTGTTGGATGCTGAAATCCACTGAGATGCTATGGGTCTTGGAGACGCCATTAAAGAAAGAAATAATGCATCCACCCAAGACTATGCTAAGGCCTTGATTTTCTTGCGCCATCACCTTGATGAAGGTTTGAAACTGTGCTAAGGCCTTGATTTTCTTGCGCCATCACCTTGATAAAGGTTTGAAAATTGAATATATCACAGTCAAAGATCCACCTATCTTGTGGAATGGCTTAAAGAAGAGATATGACAACCTGAAGTTGATCACTCTGCCACAAGCACGATACGATGAGAATCCAAAAGCAAATAGTTCATAAACTATATATTATCGTTACGGTGGAAAAGGGCACTGGTCAAAAGCTTGCCGTATACCAAGATATTTGGTTGACCTTTATCAAGCATCTCGAAAGAGTAAAGGCCCTGAAACAAATTTTGTCTCTGACGACAATTTTGACATCACCCACTTGGATGTGGCAGATTTCTTTGAGCAACCCGATGGGGAAAATAGACCACCTAATCGGTGACGGATCTGTGATGAAAGAAGATGGAGTTGTTTGATTTTATTTCACTTATTTGTAATAGTTAGTGAATAAACTAATAGTCATTAGTATCAGCTCGTATTAGTTAGTTTATGATATAATGTTAGTATTAGTTCTTTAGAATGTTTCAATATGCTCAGATTTCAATAATATTATTATTTTCCAGTAGAGGTAATCGACTAACCTAACAGTTGGTCGATTATCTAATATTTCGCATTAAAACTGCAAAACAATCGATTGTCTTAAGACAATGTGATCTGAAGTTTTTCAAAATAGCAAATAATCGATTGTGTATGTTTAACAATCGATTGTTAATGTTCAACAATCGATTGTGTATGTTTAACAATCGATTGTCTTAAGACAGTGATCTGTTTTTCAAAATAGCAAATAATCGATTGTGTATGTTTAGCAATCGATTGTGAATGTTCAACAATCGATTGTGTATGTTTAACAATCGATTGTCTTAAGACTGATCTGAAGTTTTTCAAAATAGCAAATAATCGATTGTGTATGTTTAACAATCGATTGTGAATGTTCAACAATCGATTGTGTATGTTTAACAATCGATTGTCTAAAGACTGTGATCTGAAGTTTTTCAAAATAGCAAATAATCGATTATGTATGTTTAACAATCGATTATATTAAGACACAATCGATTGTGTGTGTTTAACAATCGATTGTTTTAAGAAAATGCTTAAACTGAAATTTTCAAACTGCAAAGTAATCGATTATGGAAAACATATAATCGACTATCTGATTTAGTTAGTCGAATAACCTCAGCAGATTTCGAAAATATTGTTTAAGTATGAAACAAACGGATTGAATTTGTTTATTCTCATGTTCGTATATTTTCTTTTGTATGGCAAACCATGGGAATTAAATTGATTGAAGGCTCCTGAAGAGCAACTATAACTCTGCCTAAAGGAACGATATTTTAGAGAATGCAATGTTCTCCTCCAAGTCTAAGAAGAACTTGTTGAGTTTTAATGATATCAGTCAAAATGTTCTCCTCCAAGTCTAAAAGGAACTTGTTGAGTTTTAAAGATATCATTCAAAATGGATATCAGATTGAGACAATACATGAGTATAATCTTGAATACCTCATTTACTCATGAAAACGAGGCTGCCCACTTCGGCTTGGGGTCACGCCATTTTGCATGCAGCAATGCTAGTTCGTCTCTGATTGACGAATTGACACAAATATTCCCCGTTGCAATTGGTTTTGGGTCATTAACCTAATATATCCCATTTAAGAGTCTTTGGATGCGCAGTATATGTGCCTATAGCACCGCCATCCCGCACCAAAATGGGTCCGCAAAGAAGGTTAGGAATATATGTTGAGTTTGAATCGTCCTCCATTATTCGCTACCTCGAAACATTGACAGGGGATTTGTACACTGCACGATTTGCAGACTGTCAATTTGATGAGACACTTTTCCCAAAATTAGTGGGAGAAGTTGGTGAAACCAAACGGGAGATTTTGTGGAAAAATGCATCATTATCTCATCTTGATCCACATACCTCTATTTGTGAAAAAGAGGCGCAAAATATTATCCATTTGCAAAGAATAGCAAATCGAATGCCAGACGCATTTACAGATTTGAAAAGGATAACAAAATCACATATCCCCGCAGTGAATGTGACAACATCTGATTCACGAATACATATTCATTATTGGAAGAATATGAACATGAAATTGGTATAGAATATACCACCCTTACCCCTAGAAGGAGGTTCGAGATGATACCACACTCACCCCTAGAAGGAGGTTTGAGATGATATATGGCATGAATGATCGTTGGTCACGTACCTATTGTACGCCAAAGTATTTTGGAAATATGACTATTAAAGGACAACGATAATGCAAGAAACATATCTTGCATATAAGTTTGACATGACCATAACGGTATAACTTTCTCTTTAAAAAAGATATTCACCACATGGATGTTGATGAATTTGTGGTAGTACAAAATTAATTGAGAGCTCTAGAAGAGCCAATTATTACTATGTTGGAGAAACACAATTGAGTATTGTGCTGTAGTAAGTCTCAAAGAAACTTATTCAGTTTCCAAAGTACACGCGAAAGCGCTGATTATATTGAGAATATAAATAAAGGAAAGATTTGATATCTTCTACTACTACAACTTGTAGCGAGATAATTTGTATATGAAAAGCTACCCACTTTATTCTCCAGTTTGTACTACACAAACAAAAGAATGCCACAATAAAGTGGATATCTATTGGTATAAAAACCCATGTCATAATAAACCTGAAGTTTATTGATAAGTGCACAGGTCATGGTGTAAATTTGAAGTTTACCAATATTGATAATTTATTCAGTTGGCATTCAGGTTAGCCATCTCATTTAAGTATGATGTGCAATAATAGAGAATTCACATGGGTGAATATTAAAGAACTAGAAAGTTCTTTACGAATGCTCTTGTATCACTTGTTCTCATTAATGAATTGACCAACTAAAGAGTTCGGGTTGAAGCCCATAAATTCTGGAAATATAAAAGGTGAATATGGGCCCATTCACCTGCCATGTATACCACATATGATGCGATGATATCTACTCCACATCTCCTACTTGGTCTCTTAAGTGGCCTCCTCCACGGGCCAACCTTTCCACAGCACCTTCACCGAAGCTATGTACTTTGATCTCAACTTTCAAACTTGACGACCCAAAATAGCCAATGGCTCCACATTGTAGGTCATGTCCTCATCCAACTGGATGGTGCTGAAGTCTAATACATGAGAAGGGTCCCCAACATACTTCCGGAGCATAGAAACATGGAACACCGGGTGAACTCCCGACAAGCTGGGTGGCAAAGCAAGCATATAGGCCACCTCCCCAATCCTCCTAAGTATATCAAATGGTCCAATGAACCGCAGAATTAGCTTCCCTTTCTTCCCAAAACTCATAACGCCTTTCATAGGAGAAACTTTCAACAAGACCTTCTTGCCCACCATATAAGATACATCTCGAACCTTCGGTCCGCATAACTTTTCTGACGCGACCGAGCTGTACGAAGTCTCTCCTGGATCACTTTCACCTTCTCTATGTCATCCTGAACTAACTCTGTCCCCAATAGTCTAGCCTTGCTGGGCTCAAACCAGCCAACCGAAGATCTACGCCATCTCCCATATAAGGCCTCATATGGCACCATCTGAATACTGGATTGATAGCTGTTTTTATAAGCAAACTCTGCAAGTGGAACCTCCAAAATCAATAACATAGGCACGCAAAATGTCCTCCAATATATGGATAGTACGCTCGGACTGTTCGTCCGTTTGAGGATGAAACACTGTGCTCCTCTGTACCTGTGTTCCCAACTCTCGATGAAAGGTCCTCAAGTACTGGGAAGTAAATTGAGTACCCGTATCTGAGACAATAGAAACTTGGACCCCATGCAACCACACAATCTCCCGGATGAAATTCTCTGCTAACCACTCCGAAGAATAGGTATTACACATCGGAATGAAGTTCGCGGAATTGGTCAGCCTATCGACATTCACCCAAATGGTCTTCGAGGTACGAGGGAACCACTCACGAAGTCCATAGTAATCCTCTCCCATTTCAACTCCGGAATATCCATCCGCTGAAGTACACTACCGGGTCTCTGATGTTAATATTTGACCTGCTGACAATTGAGACACCGACCCACGTAACTCACAATATCCTTTTTCATTCTCCTCCACCAGTATTGTAGTCTCAAATCCTGGTACATCTTCGCGGTACCTGGATGAATGGAATACCGCGATCTGTGGGCCTCCTCTAATATCAACTCTCTGAGCCCATCCATATTGGGCAAGCAAATCTGGCCCTGCATCCACAACACACCATCATCACCAATAGTCACATCCCTGGCATCATCATGATGAACCCTGTCCTTCAGGACAAGAAAATGTGGGTCATCATACTGGCACTCTCTAATGTGATCATACAAAGAAGATCGGGACCACACAAGCCAACACCCGACTAGGCTCAGAATATCTAATCTCACCATCCGATTAGTTGACAGTTAAGGTTGTAGGAAACAATGCAAGATTTATCATATAATGTTACTAATAGTGCATTCTTGTGTTCATTTACGACACTACAAGAAGATTCCAATATTTAGATTTTAACTGAACTAAGCATGGCCATTTGAAATATCTATTATAACTTTAGATAACTTTAGCGGGTGATTAGGAAAAACAGAAATAATAGGAAAATCTCATCAAGAGAATAAGTGATTCGAGGAGAAATTTCTTGCATGCATCTTCTAGTCGCTTCTTAGTGATCTTGCATGATTTCTTCTAATAGTAATTCTAAAATCATACGCGAAGTTTAACAGTATAATAAATGCCTAAATGCAAATCCTTAAATTTAGAGAAACAACTGATTTCATTCAAGATTATGATTATAGAAGATTTCAATTGGTTCTAAGGGGAGGCAGTCTTGTTCATTAAGTAAGATATAGACAACATCAAATCCAAATAACACTTCGAATACAAGTTAAGAACTTTGTACGGTCTTAAATATTTGTAGAAAGTGTAAGTTTAACATCAAATCCAAATAGCGTTGTCTATGTCATGTTTCCAAAACTCGTAGAAAAAATGAACCACAGACACAGCAAATCAATTGAATTTTTTTTTGAAAAATTAAATAAAGAAGAAGCATAAAGTACCCGTGCTTTGAAAAATTAATCTGGATTCTGGTCACTTTCCAGACCCATACTTCATTTTTCTGAGAATAAATTGCCAACAACTTAAATTGACATATTGGCTTGAACAATGATGCTTTAAATCGTAATCTATATGGTCGAATAGCCATTTCGGCTCAATGGAATGCAGAGTAATCAAATTGGTGATTTATAAATCTGCAAAATAATAGATTCAGTTCCAAAGCCTTCCGAAGTCAAAAGTACGCGAAGTTACAGGTGATACTGCAGACATACAGTCAGTAAAAGATATTAAGTGTGTGTTAGGTGAATAAAAAGACAACCTGTAAAAGATATAAAAATTTCTCCAAAATTACTTAAAATCAAAGAGAGACTACGAAATTTTGTTTGGATTGGAACAAAAGAAGAAAGAACAATGCAAGTGCATGTTTAGTACTGAACTATAATGAATATTGATACATCACACAAATAAGAAATAATAATTGTTAAGGACCTTGTTCTACCCCTATTTGTAAGCTAATTTAGTAGGGGAGTATCTCCTGCAAGTGATCCTTCTTGGCTTAGCCCTATGAATTGTTATTTAGAAACACCCTTGATGCCTCCACATTCTTTGCATCAGTGTACAAAAAATATGAGACATTTCATGTTTTTACATCAAGGAACAGAACCCACTCCAAAATATTAAAAAATAAAATCTTCCTAGAAAATAGTAAAGGGAGAACGTTTAACTCAGTTAAGAATCACCTTTTTGAAAAGAGAAACTTCACGTATATGTTTCTGGCGAGCATTAACGTAGAAAATTGTACAAATCAAACACTAAAATCATATTGGGAGAAGTGCACTAACTCAACCATGGGTTCTTGGCAGTTTTGGGAAAAAAAGTTGGAAAAATTAACCTCCTACAGTTCCTAAGCACATCAGTTATGGAGAAGAAACACAAAAGAAGAAGAATGTAAATTGAGGGGGAGCACAGAGTATACCTTTTATTTTTTAGGCAATACCTATGATTATTTGGTTACACCCTAAAGTCGATTGAATTTTTATAGTAAATAATATGATTAACATGGATTAGACATAGAGGAACAAGCATGCTATCTTACGGAAATTGTTGTACATTATTAAGAGAAGCAAAATGAAGATGTCACATCAAACAATAAGAGACACACTAATAGGAAGCTTTGAGATAATTTAGAGGGATCATGAGGTAGATAACTATAAATTAGTGGATTAAGTTATCTTCTCCTAAAAATCATCTAAATTTTATCTTTGAAACTATATATATATATATATATATATATATATATATATATATATATATATATATATATATATATATATATATATATATATATATATATATATATATATATATTCAACAGAGTGATTAACAAAGAGCTCAAAGAAAAATTCAATTCAACAACCAACCTGATTAGATCAGGTGAGATGGCCGTCTGCTGTATAAGTATAGTATCCAATCAAAAGTTTCAGCCTGGAAGGTATTGATAGATCCCCCCGTATCCATTCATCTATAAAGAATTAAACATTGATTTTAATAATTTGAGAGGTTGCAATAATCTAATGAAGTAGCAATATTTGCAATAATCTGATGAAGTAGCAAGGTTAGTGGAACATTTGCTCGTGCTCGTGCGAGGAGAGCCTCTTTTTTATCAGCTTGCATCATTCTATATAATTTTTGTCCCCTAGCCTTCCGTCACGATCCAAACCCCGGTCGTTATGGCGCCCAATACCTTGTTAGGTAAGCCCGACCATTTGAATTTTTTCAACCTAATCATTAACTTAAAATACCAATTTAAGCATAATTTATCAGTTTGATAATAATAGGACCAATGCAAAAACCACAACAAAAGTAATAACAGCCCAAAAAATCTAGCGTCGCAAGTCAGAGCCTCTAGATACAACTGATCAACATCCTATACAAGGAAATATAGATGCAGAAATAAATGATAGATATGAAGAGGAATCGGGTCCTGCGGATGCCGTCAGCTACCTCGATGACTGTGGTACTGAACGGGACGGAAACAAATATTCACAGCTAAGCCTTTGGGATCCATGTATCTGCACACAGGGTGCAAGGAGTAGAGTGAGTACTCAAACTCAGTGAGTATTAGCAATAAATAACGGCTGAAAATAAGAAATCCTGTAAGAACACTACACAATCTAAAATCAGCAGTGAAGGCAGTAAACATGTGCTTAACAGGGAAAAACTGATAAAACTCCTCTAACTGTCCGACAATTTACTAACACTGATGCGTCGCGCAGCCCGATCCAATATAATATATATAATACTGCAACGCGCAGCCCGATCCAATAAATATAGTCGACTGCGCTCACATGGAGTGTGTGCAGACTTCGAAGGGGCTCCTTCAGCCCAAGCGCTATAATACTGCAGCGTGCAGTTCGACCCATATAATATATCACTGCGGCGAGCAGTCTGATCCATATATAATATTCTACTGCGGCGTGTAGTCCGATCCAATACATGTATATGTATATACTGCTGCAGCGTGCAACCCGATCTAGTATATATCAAATACTATCACTTTGGGGTCCTTGATCCCTCTTTGTCAATATAGACTTGGCCTCTCAGGCCCACTCAGCTAAGACAGGATATTCAACTCCGGGTATTTCTAATTAAGAGTGCAAATTACCAAGATCGGTTTATTTCATGTTTCACAGTTAAGGACATGACTGGGAGTCTATGTTCAACAGGTAAACTGGGATCTATCAGCTCAATGTGTTCCCTATAGGTTCTACAGATCGACACAAGGCCCCAAACATGGAAACTAGCCCAAAATATACGGATATAAGCTCAGTCTCAGTTAAAAGTACAGTAAGTCATCAATCGGGATGGACCAAGTCTGAATCCCCAATAGTAACATCACCACGCTCATCACACGGCACGTGTTTTGTCTCAACATAGCACCGCATAGTGCAAATATAGGGTTTCAAACCCTCAGTACATCATTCATAACCATTACTCACCTCAAACAGGCTAAAATCCTAGCTCGCCTTGCACTTTCCTTGCCAATTGACCTCCTCGAGTGCAGAATATGACCAAAACCACAAGGAATATGTTATAATAGGCTAATGGGATTTAAACCAATTGAAAGCTCAAAAAATACCCAAAAACACGAAGTTGGCAGAACTCGAGCCCCGGACCCACTTCTCGAAAAATTACGAAAGTCACATCACTGGATTCCTCATCTTGCCACGAGTCCGTACATATAAAATTTAGCAAAATTGGAGCTCCTATGGGCCATCAAATCCCTATTTAGAATTTAAAAACTCAAGCCCTAATTTCTTCAAGTTTTTCCTAAATTGTCCATGAATTTAAGGTTGATTCTTAACAAAAATGGCGTTTCTAAGTCACGAGAATTACCCTCATTCAACTCCCATTGAAACCCTCTTCAATCTCTACCAAAAAGCTCCCAAGATGGTCAAAAATGGAGGAAGTTATGAAAGAACTCGCGGAATGAATTAATGTTTTAAACCCTTCAGCAATTTTTGCTTCTGTGGTCCCGTAAACCCCTTTGCGGGACCGCTTCTGCGTCCATATGACCGCTTTTGCGGTTCTCATTAAATCCTTGACCTTCCACTTATGCGACCACACATCCGCTTCTGCGGATCCCTAATTCCGCTTCTGCGCCTCATTTCCTCTTCTGCGGATCCGCAGAAGCGACAACCCGTCCGCTTTTGCGGAATTACTCCGGACCCTCATGGGCCGCTTCTGCGATCTCTTAGCCGCATCTGCGGAAGCGTTTCTACGACTCCTTTTCTGCAGATGTGGAAATACTAGAAGCCAGGACTCATTTTCATGTAATAACTCCAAAATCCTCCGTTCAACCACCCGAATTCACCTCGAGGCCCCCGGGACCTCAACCAAAAGCACATGCCAGATCTAATACTTCAGCCAAACTTGGTCGAATCATCAAAATGCTAACGTTAACATAAAAATCTTCAATTATGATCAAATCAAAGCCTTAATTTCTTAAAACTTCCGAATTGCATATTCGATAAAAAACCCGACCTAAACACTTTCGAATGACCTGAAACTTTGCGCGCATATCCAAAATCACCAAACGGAGCCGCTGCAACTCTTGGAATTCCATTCCGACCCTCGGATAAAATCTCACCTACCAACCAGAATTCGCCAAAATTCCAACTTAACCAATTCAAGCCTAATTCTACTCCAGACCTCCAAATTAAATTCTGATTTCATTCCTAAGTCATAAATCATCCCCCGAAGCTAACAAAATCATCAGAATTCACATCCTAGCTCTCTAACCAAATAGTCAACTTCTAGTTGAATTTACCAAAACAAGCTCCTATTTAAGAGACTAAGTGTCTCATTTCCATCAAAAACCAATACAAATCTATCCTATCAACTCAAATACTGATATTGGAACATAGAGAAACATAATTTGAGGAAAATGGGGTGGTGACTCACGTGAGACGGGCCGGGTCGTCACATCCTCCCAACTAAAACAAACGCTCGTCGTCGAGCGGGTCAAGAAACATAATTGGAGTCTCAAATAAGCGAGGATATCTGCTCCACATTTCCTGCTTGGTGTCCCAAGTGGCCTCCTCCATGGGCCTACCTTTCCACTGCACCTTCACCGAAGCTATGTCCTTTGATCTCAACTATCAAACCTGACGACCCAAAATAGCCAATGGATCCACATCGTAGGTCAAGTCCTCATCCAACTGGATCGTGGTGAAGTCTAATAGATGAGACGGGTCCCCAACATACTTCCGGAGCATAGAAACATGGAACACCGGGTGAACTCCCGACAAGCTGGGTGGCAAAGCAAGCATATAGGCCACCTCCCCAATCCTCCTAAGTATATCAAAAGGTCCAATGAACCGCAGACTCAGCTTCCCTTTCTTCCCAAACCTCGTAACGCCTTTCATAGGAGAAACCTTCAACAAGACCTTCTTACCCACCATATAAGATACATCTCAATCCTTCTGGTCCGTATAACTCTTCTGACGCGATTAAGCTGTACGAAGTCTCTCATGGATAACTTTCACCTTCTCTAAGGCATCCTGAACTAACTCTGTCCCCAATAGTCTAGCCTTGCTGGGCTTAAACCAGCCAACCAGAGATATACATCGTCTCCCATATAAGGCCTCATACGGCGCCATATGAATACTGGATTGATAACTGTTTTTATAAGCAAACTCTGCAAGTGGCAAGAACTCAGCCCAAGAACCTCCAAAATCAATAAGATAGGCACGCAAAATGTCCTCCAATATGTGGATAGTACGCTTGACTGCTCGTCCGTCTGAGGATGAAACGCTGTGCTCATTTATACCTGCGTGCCCAACTCCTGATGAAAGGTCCTCAAAAACTGGGAAGTAAATTGAGTACCCCTACCTGAGACAATGTAAACTGGGACCCTATGCAACCGCACAATCTCCCGGATGAACATCTCTACTAATCACTCTGAAGAATAGGTAGTACACATCGGAATGAAGTGCACGGACTTGGTCAGCCTATCGACAATCACCCAAATGGAATCAAAGTTCTTCGAGGTACGAGGGAGACCACTCACGAAGTCCGTAGTAATCCTCTCCCATTTACACTCCGGAATATCCATCCGCTGAAGTACAATACCGGGTCTCTGATGTTCATATTTCCTGGTGAAAATTGAGATACCGAGCCACAAAACTCACAATATCCTCTTTCATTCTCCTCCACCAGTAATGCTGTCTCAAATCCTGGTACATCTTCGCGGTACCTGGATGAATGGAATACCGCGATCTGTGGGCCTCCTCTAATATCAACTCTCGGAGCCCATCCACATTGGGCATGCAAATCTGGCCCTGCATCCGCAACATACCATCATCACCAATGGTCACATCCCTGGCATTATCATGATGGACCCTGTCCTTCAGGACAAGAAAATATGGGTCGTCATACTGGCGCTCTCTAATGTGATCATACAAAGAAGATCGAGAAACCACACATGTCAACACCCGACTAGGCTCAGAAATATCTAACCTCACCATCCAATTAGCCAAGGCCTCTTCTTAACTGGAATGTACGCCAAGCTACCCATACTTACCCTCTTCCATCTCAAAGCATCGGCCACTACATTGGCCTTCCCCGGAGGATACAAAATGGTAATATCATAATCCTTGAGTAACTCAAGCCATCTCCGCTGCCTCAGATTGAGATCCTTCTACTTAAACAAGTGTTGAAGATTTTTATGGTCCGTGAACACCTCACAAGATACGCCATATTGATAGTGCCTTCAAATATTCAAAGCATGAACTATAGCAGCCAACTCTAAGTCATGAACATGGTAGTTCTTCTCATGGGGCTTTAACTAACGCGAAGCATACACAATAACTCTACCCACTGCATCATTTCACACCCGATCCCAACTCTGAAAGCATCACAATACACAGATAAGAGCTTGAAACTGATGGGAATACTAGTACCAGAGCTGCGGTCAAAGCTGACTTGAGCTTCTGGAAGCTGTCCTCGCATTCATCCGACCACACAAATGGAGCATTCGTCTGCATCAACTTCGGAAAAGGTGAAGCAATAGATGAAAATCCCTGAACGAACCTACGGTAATAACCCGCCAAATGGAGGAAACTCCGAATCCCAATAGCTGAGGACGGCCTGGACCAACTCTGCACCGCCTCAATATTCTTTGGGTCAACCTGAATTCCATCACTGGACACCACCTGTCCCAGAAAAGCCACAGAACTGAGCCAGAACTCACACTTGGAGAACTTTGCATAAATCTTCTCCTCTCTCAACCTCTGCAATACCACCCTGAAGTGCTGCGCGTGCTCCTCCCGGCTTCGCGAGTACACCAGAATATCGTCAATAAACACGATCACAAAAGAATCCAAATACGACCGAAATACATTGTTCATCAAGTGCATGAACGTGGCTGGGGCATTAGTCCGCCCAAATGACCTAACCAGAAACTCGTAATGAACATATCTCGTCCTAAAAGCTGTCTTCATGATATCAGAATCGCTAATCTTCAGCTGCTGATAGCCTGAACGAAGATCAATCTTAGAGAATACGTTTTCCCCCTGAAGCAAGTCAAACAAATCCTCAATACAGGGTAATGGATTCTTTTTCTTCACCGTCACTTTGTTCAACTGTCTGTAATCAATGCTCATTCTCATTGTGCCATCCTTATTCTTTACAAATAATACTAGTGCACCCCATGGCGACACACTCGGGTGAATGAACCCCTTATCTAGGAGTTCCTGCAGTTGCTCCTTCAACTCCTTTAGCTCTGCTGGTGCCATACGATAGGGAGGAATAGAGATGGACTGAGTGCCCGGCACCAGATCAATACCGAAGTCGATATCCCTGTCCGACGGCATGCCCGACAGATCTGCTGGAAACACATAAGAAAAATCCCTCACAACGGGAACCAAATCAAGACTAGGAGTCTCAGCTCCAACATCTCTCACAAAAGCTAAATATGATAAATATCCTTTCCCAAACATCTGCTGGTCCTTTAAGAAAGAAATTACCCTACTGGGTATGTACTCTGTCGTACCATGCCACTCGACCCTCGGAATACCCGTCATAGCCAATGTGACTGTCTTGGCGTGACAGTCCAGAATAGCATGGCACGGTGATATCCAATCCTTGCCCAAAATATTGAAATCTACCATGCTCAAAAGTATCAAGTCAACTCGGGTCTCCAAACCCCCAATTGTAACAAGACAGGATTGATACACGTGGTCCACAATAATAGTATCGCCCACTAGGGTAGATACGTACACCCCTCGGGTCGTACCCAAATGATGAGCAAAGTAAGAAGATACATAGGAATAAGTGGATTCGGGATCAAAGAAGACTGAGGCATCCCTGTGGCAGACTGAAATAATACTTGTGATAACAGTATCCAAAGAAACAACATCTGACCTGCCTTGAAGAGCATAGAATCGAGCCTGACCACCACCAGATCGCCCTCCCCCTATGGGGCGACCCCTAGCTTCCTGGCCCTCACCCCTGGGTGCTGAAGACACAGGGCCAGAAGATGAGGGCTGGCCTTTTGATCGATGCAGACACAATCCTAAGAATGAGTGGGCGCGACTACTTAAAACCCAATAGTGTATCGGGGTCGATAATTCCATAGAGAGCTTCAAATTGGAGTCAGGTATTTGCTAGTGTAGAAATGCGTTTTGGCTTCTAATTGATCTTCTATCATTTTTGGTTTTTCTTTTGTTAACAACTAAATTTATCAACTACTATTGCAAACTAAATTATGCTAAGTTACGATGCTAGTTGTATGCAATAAGAGAAAGGCACTAGGGTCATGACACTCACCTAGGTGGCTAATTAACGGGTATAAAATTCTAACACAAGGATGATAATTATGGGGAATATGGATAACCATTGCACTTTAGCACTCACTCTCACATCTCTCGGTAGAGAGAATGATTTTGCCCAATTGACTCTCTCAAGACCAATTGGGTAGTTTGCCCAAGAAGCTTTAAGGTTCAAGTAGGGTGATTACTCTCTCGAGGTTTAACGCGTTACTTGGGACTACCATTCTCATGGGTCCATCGCAAATTCTTGTTGGGTTGAATGTGAGGTCATAGACTCTCTTTCTTAAGAAGAGTCAAAACTCAATAAGCTAGACTTAGTATTTGCAACCACCAAATCTAAGTGAAAATATACAAACAACCCAAATACCAAACACCCAATATCTTCCAAGCATTAATCATAAATGCCCATTAATTACCCACACTAGGGTTGAGCCACAACCCTAGTTAATGGATTTAGCTAGACATGGAAGAAGTAGAAATGGAGGAAATACTAGAAGAAATTAACATAATCATTAAATACAAGTTTAATCTACTTGAATTCACGCTAATTACAAGAGAAAATTGCCTAAAGTAGGCTAATACAGAGTATTAATCAAACGCACTTTGTAAGCAATTTAGGACTAATTTGAAGCAGTTTATGCATAAAGCTCAGGTAAGAAGGGATATAAAACATGTATAATTCACAGATATCAACTCTCCCAAACTTAAAACTTTGCTTTCCTCAAGAAAATAAAAATGAGACCTATCCCTCAATGAAAAACACCCTAGTATTTCCTGTTCTTCCTACGGTAACCTCAACAAGCCTCAGTTGGGACTAACAATTGCCCTCAATGCATATGTACCATTAACACATTTACAACTTTGAACACTTGTGGATCAAGTACGACACAAGAGTATCAAGGGTTGACACAACTCATCAAGGAACCTTTCTCAAGCACTTCGGTCATTGTGGAACCGAGACTCACGTATCCTCGGCTTTCCCTATGTGGACCTCACCTTTTAGAATAGCTGCACGCAAATCGAGGTGAATGAACTCTCTCATCTCTCACAAAGAAACGGCCCTATGTCCGGCTTTAAGCACTATTTGCTTGCCTTTCATGTAAGCATCCACGAATGTAGGCTTCTCTCAACTCAAGATCAAATAGGGCTTTTGAGGAGTCATAGTGAAGGCTTTTGGGTAAAGGTAGGATATGATGTTGTTCCGATAGTTTCAATCTTCCCTTAGGCACTTCAATTGATTCGTGTTGGCACACTTTCTTGAATTAATTGAGTAATTCACTTCTTTCGAGGGCTAGAGGGATACAATATCACTCTTCCTTTTGCAATTCAAAACCTTTCGTCTTTCGTATACTTTTCCACACTTTTTTCACTTTTTGTTGTCTTTTTGGTTCCCTTTTTGATTCTTATTCTCCTTTTTTTCTTTTTATCATTTTCTCTTTTTCATTGCCTTTCTTTTCTTTTGCTTTTGTGCATTTCTACCACATTGATACCTTTCTTATTTCCCTCCCCCAAACTTAGTCATTTTCCACAACTCATGGGAAGATTTGGGTGCCAAGAGAAGGTTTAATTGGGAACGAGTCTAGGCTTGTAGTTTGATTCATGAAAGAATAAGATTCAAGGATCAAAAGAGGTAAACTAGGGATCATTTGATTGGTAGGTCATGGAGTTGTTCAATTTTGCATTTTTGGATGAAGAAGAGCCTAAGATCATTTCTCGTCAAGTTTCACCTATGATTTCACCTCAACAAACATTCGGGGAAAGTTCTAGGCCATCGGCACGGTACTTGGGCTCAGTAAATCTAATTCTCATCACATGCACTCAACGATTGACAAAAACGGAGTCGAGGGACCACAACAAATTTAGATACAATTCAAGCACACAATGGCCCAACATGACCATATAATGATTGTTTGGTCAACACAAGAGTCTCAAGGTCACGAATTTCACCATCCTAAACACAACTTAATGTCTTTGACCATAAGATTAAAGGCAAATGTGCTAGGCCCAAGTGAAGCTTTGCCTGAGGTACCGTTAACTTCAAAAACTTGAAAACCAAAAAGAAAAATCAAAAACTGACTCAGCCCGTATGAAAGTTGTCACGCTATCTATCATTGGGAAGAGCCACCCGGTTCGCGCAACATTCTACCCTTGGAAAGAACCATGGCATTAAGAAAATAAAGGGCTTATTGCCAACACCAAAACAAAACCAAAAAGAGGCTACGAGCCTAAATTTGAAACTAAAATGAAAAATTTTAACGAAAATAGAAAGAAAGCTCAAATGAAAGCCAAATGAATATGTACACAAGGCAAGTAGAATATACAACTAAGGGAGTTCAGAATCAAAATTTATATACAAATCAACTATACCTACGAATGTACTGAAAGTAATGAATATATATGCAATCACCCAAATAGAAAACAAAAAGTAGGGCCACACCCCCACGAATAAGAGCTAGCATTGTCCCCAATGCTAACTACCAAATAAGGCATCAAAATAAAGGCACAGGATATAGAAGTGGCCCCTCAAGCCTCATCAGTGGCTCTCTGCTGGTCAATGACTCCCGTGTCCTCTGTACTGGCCGGGACCTCAGACCGGTCCTGCTGCTGCTGTGCTACTGGGACATCAGGTGCCTGCTCCTGAACTGGCTTAACTACTGCTGGGGCTGGAAGATGCTCAATATCTACAGTGCTGGACATGCCCTCCTGAATTGGAGCTACTGCTATCACTACTCCCTTAGTGTTAGGGAGCTTTCTCTTCTTCCTCGGCCTATCCTCCTCCACCCGCGGCTGCACATCTGATGGCTCTATGGACGGCTCTGCAAACAATAAGCCAATTGGTAGCTGATCCTCCACCAGCTTGTCCACCTGCATCTGCAGCTTTGCTACCGACTGCTTGGAGGCCTTCATCTTTCTCAACTTCCTGTGCTCCTTAGCCAAATCCTTGAGAGCTTTGCTATGCTCCCCGACTGCCTTTGACAATTTTCCCTGCTCTGCTATCATCTTTTCGTGGTTGGCCAGGATCTTCTTCAAGGTCTCATCAATCAAGACAGGTATCTCAACAGTCATCGGAGCTTCCTGAACGGCTGTGGTCAATGTGGACAACTTGGATGTCGCAGCTGACATACACTTGTTCAAACTAGCAAGTGAGTGTGTGAGCTGGTTGGCGGTGAATTTGTGAGTCTTTGACACCGGAATCACCGGCTCATCTGTGGCAGTAGGGGGAGCTGTGGATGGGCATGGAGGCACCGTCTTAGTGGTGGGATGCTCAATGGCAGCTGGCTCCTCATACTGGCCACCTGCGGAAGAAGTAGAAGCTTGACTCTTCTTGGTGCCCTTCGGGTTGTCCGGACCCTTTTGATCATACCAAGAATAAGGGCTCACCGGAGGAACCATGATATCATATTTCTTCTGTTTCACTTTCATCTCTTTGAAAAACAGGGTCAATATGTTGGGGAAGGGGTAGTTAGTCTTTGTCTCATTCCCCACAGTAGAGATCACCCAAGACATGATGTTACCAACATTCAACGAAAAACCCGCCATGATGGAAGCAATTAGGACAACACGATCAGTGGGAACAGTGATTGCCATCAAACACCACTATCTTGTCCCTCACTTTAGTCGCTTTTGTATCCCGAACTACATGGGGAACATTGCTGTAGAATTCCTTCACCATGTGTTCATTTTCGTTGTCCACTTTTTCTTGAAGAACCCCCAACCCTCTCTTGTACAGAATTGAGCTTGTACATGAGGGTTGTGAGAGAGAATGTCAACATCAATGAATCGCCGCTCCGGAATAAGTTTACTTTTGGGCCACCACTCCCAATACCGGTGGAAAGCAGCCTCACTAACAAACCTGTCCTCCCAAGCCTTCGTCTTCCTACTTATCTCTACTCCCCGACGTTAGGTTCTCCTCCCTCGGCATACCCCGCACTCTCCCCTGATATTGAAGCTATCGGAGAGGTGAAGTATTGGACCTCATCTTCGTCATCGATCCCGAACTCATCAGACGAGCTCGAGACTACATTTATGATCTTCTTGGAAGTGGCCGTAGATGCATCCTCAGGAGAAGAGCCCTATGGTACTGGGACATCTACTGACATATGAGTGGGGGCGTCTGAAGTTATATCCTAGGAGGGTTCGTACTAACTCCCTGTTGAATGAGAAGCAGCCTTGTCGGCTGCCCGAATGATCTTTGTATTTTTCTTCATAGTCTCCCTGTCTTAGGGAGTGAGTTTCACCACTCTTCTCACAGTTTTCCTTCGGGGAGCACCACCCCTCCCCGGTTGTTTTTTCGTGCCCCCACGTTGTATTTTCTTTCAACCCCATTTTCGCACCATTGTCTGCAAAGCATAAACGTCTAATGTTGTTAGTAGAAGAACAGAAGGAGAAGCGAACATTTTTAGTTTCATTTCAAAGCACAGATAGCATGTTGCAGACATGAGTCACGCGGTCCGCACATGCAAAATCATTTTAACACCCAGTTCTCAGAAAGCACCTACGCGGACCGTAATATTTTGGATTGCAGCCGCGTAGGATTGACGTGGACCGCCTAGAAATGGACGCGTTCCGCACAGGTGGAGCCTCAAAATTGTACCCTCTCTGAAACTCGGCCACGCGGTCCGCTCTGATTTAGACCGTAGTCGCATAGGAGTGACGCGGACCGCACAAAAGTGGACGTGGGCCGCTCAGATCAAACTCCAAAAATTCTAACTCTTTGAGCCCCTAGCCATGCGGTGCGCACTGATTTGGACCGCGGCCCGCACTGGGTTCACACGGACCGCACTAAAATGGATGCGGTCCACTCAGATCATTCTTTTAAAATGCACCCTCTCTGAACTTCTGGGCACGCGATGCGCACTGATTTGGACCGCGGCCGCGCTGGTCTCACGCGGACCGCACAGAAGTGGTCACACGGACGCACTGAGCGGGTACCCCATATGTCAATCAAACACACGCGGACCGCACAAACAAGGTTGTGCGGCCGCGTAGGGCAAAGGAAACTGGCAGGTTTCATATGTTCTTTTGAATCCAAATTTTAGCATTGAGGATCCTAAGTATCCCTACTCAGTTGTTTTCAGAAGATTATATGCCCAAGGTTCAACAAAATTAACCAAAACCTAATCTAAGCAGTTTACTAAGAAGAAGAAGAAAGGAAAATGAGAAGTTATACTATTGGAGTTTAACGGAAATAAACAAATCTTAAACTATGAATTTAATTAAATGATGAAATGTTACCAGGGAATTAATGAGAATGAGGATATGCACAACTCGAGTGAATGAACAGTGAATAGGTGTGCTCTGATGAAATTTTGCAAAAAGGGTTAAAGGGGGCCCTAGGCTTCTATTTATAGACAACCATGGGGCCCAGTGCTCATCTACCTGCGCGGCTGCAAAAAAAGGCACGCGGACCGCGCAAGATTTTTATCCTTTAGGTCATGAACAATGCCCATGCGGACCACACTGCTTCGGCACGCGGCCGCATGGAAAACTTCAAAGACTTACTCAATTTGGCCATTCCCACGCAAACCGCACTGTTTGGACCACTAGCGTGTGGGAAATTTATCAGAGAGGTGGCCATTTCTGATTCTTCCTACGCGGACCGCATAAAAATGTTATGCAGCCGTGTGTGATCTTCTGAGTTTATCCTTCAGTCTATTAAGCCCACGTGGACCGCACTGTTTTGGGAGTGCAGCAGCGTAGGCACTGTTCAGAGGCTGTTTATTTTTTCATTTTACCCTACACTGGTCCAACAGTATCTCTGCAACACTTCACAGACTATCAGCTCAAAAATCCTATTCTACAACAGAAAAAATAAAGAAAAACAAAAAGACATGGGTTGCCTCCCAAGATGCGCCTGATTTTATTGTCGCGGCACGACGCATGTAACCATCATCGTTATTTCAAATGAATTAGCTCCACCATGTGGCTATCATCAAACTTGCCCAAATAATGCTTGGCTTGATGCCCATTAACCCGAAATACCTCACCATTCTTATTTTTGCGATTAGTGGCACCAAAAGGAGTAATACCAACCACTTCATAAGGACCGCTCCACTTGGACTTAAGCTTTCATGGAAACAACCTTATCCGGGAATTGAAGAGAAGAACCATATCACCAACCTTGAATTCTTTCCCCCGGGCATACTTGTCATGGAGATACTTCATCTTATCGTTGTACAAGGACGAGCTGGAGTATGCATGCAACTGAAACTCATCTAGTTCATTCAATTGTTCAACCCGGAGATTGGCCGCAACATCCCACTCTATATTCAACTTTTTCAAAGCCCAAATCCCCTTATGCTCTAATTCCACAGGGAGATGACATGCTTTCCCAAAAACCAACCGATATGGCAACATACCAATCAGAGTCTTGAATGCTGTACGATAAGCCCAAAAAGCATCATCAAATTTCTTGGACCAATCGGTCCTATTTGCATTGACAGTCTTGGATAGAATACTCTTAATTTCCCGGTTTGAGACTTCAACTTGGCCACTCGCTTAAGGATGATAAGGAGTGGTCACTTTGTGGTTTACCCCATACTTTGTAAGCAAAGAATCGAAAGCCTTGTTGCAAAAATGAGAGCCACCATCACTAATTATGGCTCGGGGTGTGCCAAACCTAGTGAAAATGATCTTCTTCAAGAAAGACAATACATTACGAGCTTCATTGTTGGGTAAAGCAATGGCCTGAACCCATTTTGACACATAGTACACCGCTACCAAAATGTAAGCGTTTCCACAAGAATTCATGAATGGCCCCATAGAGTCAATCCCCCAAACATAAAAAATGTCGACCTGAAGAATCGTGTTATGGGGCATCTCATCTTTCTTTGAAATCCCTCCGGCACGTTGACACTCATCATACCTTTTTGCTAAGTCATCGGCATCCTTGAACAATGAAGGCCAATAGAACCCAAAACTCAACACTTTAGACGCCGTCCTCACCCCGCCATGATGGCCACCATAGGGCGAAGAGTGACAAGCTTCCACAATACTCAATTGCTCTTCTTCAGGAACACACCGGCGAATTACACCATCAGTGCAAATTTTAAAAAGGTATGGCTCATACCAATAGAAGTCCAAAGCATCCCGCTTAAGCTTTTTCCTTTGGTTAGAAGAGAGCTCATACGGGATCACACCGGTAGCCAAATAATTTGCAATGTCGGCAAACCATGACATGTCAAGCATAGAAACTGAGAGGAGTTGTTCATCCAGAAAAGAATCATTTATCTCAAGGCCATCCAAAGGCCTCCCTTCATCCTCCAATCTAGACAAGTGGTCCTCAACTTGGTTATCACTTCCTTTTCTATCAACGATCTCCAAATCAAATTCTTGTAGATGAAGCACCCATCTCATCAATCTTGCTTTTGAATCCTTCTTAGTCATCAAGTACCTATGGGTGGAATGATTGGTATGGATAATCACTTTGGCCCTTATAAGGTACGGGCGAAAATTCTCCATAGGAAATACAAATGGCAAGCAATTCCTTCTCGGTGACCGTGTAATTTCTTTGCGCCTCATTCATTGTCTTGCTAGCATAATACACTAGATGGTATAATTTGTTGATTTTCTGGCCCAAGACCGCCCCCACCGCAACATCGCTAGCGTCGCACATGAGCTCAAAGGGTAAGCTCCAATTGGGTGCGGTTATGATGGGGGTAGTCGTCAACTTTTGTTTTAGAAGCTCGAAAGCCTCCACATTTGTCATCAAACACATATTTTGCATCATTTTCCAACAGCTTACACAACGGGTTCACTACCTTAGAAAAATCCTTAATGAATCTCCGGTAGAATCCCGTGTGTCCATGAAAACTCCTCACTCATTTGACGGATTTAGGGGGAGAAAGCCTTGAGAGCACCTCGATTTTTGTTTTGTCGACCTTGATCCCCCTTTTCAAAAGTTTATGACCCAATACAATTCCTTCTTCCACCATAAAGTGGCATTTCTCCCGATTGAGCACCAAATTTGTGTCTTCACAATGGGCCAACACACTATCAAGATTTTGCAAACATTCACCAAATGAATCCTCGACCATACTAAAGTCGTCCATGAAGACCTCCAATATGTCTTCCACCATGTCGATGAAGATTGCCATCATACATCTTTGGAAGGTCACTGGAGCATTACATAGTCCAAATGGCATACACGAGAATGCGAATGTGCCATACGGACATGTGAAGGTTGTATTTTCATGGTCCTCTGGGGCAATGAGAATATGGTTGTAGCCGAAATACCCATCTAGAAAATAATAGAACACCCGGCCCTCCAGACGGTCAAGCATATGATCCAAGAATGGCAATGGAAAATGGCCCTTTCTTGTAACCTTGTTCAGTTTTTGGTAGTTCATGCATACTCTCCAACCCGTCACAGTTCGAGTCATAATCAACTCATTATTATCATTGGTCACTACTGTCATTCCTCCTTTATTTGGTACACACTGTACTGGAGAGATCCACGAACTATCAGAAATTGGATATACCACACCAGCATCAAGCCACTTGATGATTTCCTTCGTAACCACCTCTTGCATGGCCTCATTGAGTCTCCTTTGATGTTCAAGAGATGGTCTCTCATCCTCCTCCAATATTATCTTGTGCATGCAAAACGCAGGGCTAATACCCCGATATCCGCCAAGGTCTATCCAATTGTCCGCTTGCATTTTTGAAGAACCGCCAAAGTGGAATCCACCTGCACGTTAGTCAAGCAAGAAGAAAGAATAACCAGCAAAGTGAAATTAGGACCAAGAAACTCATACCTGAGGTGAGGAGGAAGTGGTTTCAACTCCAACACCGGTGGCTCCTCAATGGATGGTTTGGTGGGTGGAGTTTTGCAATTTTCAAGATCAAGAGATAGCTTCCTCGGCTCGCAGGAATATGAGCCCATGCCATGAAGTGCATTCACACACTCCACCCTTTAAGAAAATATCATCAACCTCCATGTTCAAGATCACTGCCTCGAGTGGGTCCTCAACATTTGCCATTGCGCTTGTGTCATCCACTATAACCGCCGTGACAATGTCAACAAATGAGCACACTTCGGTGCTATTTGGTTGGCGCATAGATTTGCATACATGGAAAACCACTTTTTCATTACCAATGCGAAAGGTCAATTATCCCGCCTCTACATCAACCACGGCTTTCCCTGTAGCTAGGAAAGGCCTTCCAAGAATAATAGGCACCTTAAAATCCACCTCGCAATCCAAGATCATGAAGTCCGCCAGCAATATGAACTTGTCAACACGAACGAGGACATCATAAGTAATTCCCAAGGGCCGCTTCATGGATCGGTACGCCATTTGAAGCCTAATGGAAGTCAGGCGAGGTTGCCCGATCCCCAATGTTTTGAACACCGAATAAGGCATGAGATTGATACTTGTCCCAAGTCACATAGGGTCTTTGCAAAATCTGCGCTTCCAATGGTGCATGGTATTTTGAATGCACTGGGATCCTCTAGCTTCGGAGCCATGGAGTTCACAATGGAACTCACTTGATGCGTCATTTTTTATGGTCTCGCACTCCTTAGATCTCTTCTTAGCAACCAAGTCCTTCATGAACTTTGCATATCCGGGCATTTGTTCAAGTGCCTCCACCAAAGGCACATTGACGGTCAAACTCTTCATCATCTCAATAAACTTTTTAAACTGATTGTTACCCTTTTGCTTGGCCACTCTTTGAGGATATGGCAGAGGAGGCCTAGGAAAAGGTGCCTTGGCTTTTGGCACCATAGGTTCCGGCATGTCAATGACGTGTTCCCTAGACGGGTTCACGGCCTCTTGGGTCTCCTCCTCACCCTCATCAATATCTATTCTTCCTTCATTCCTCACACTTGGTTCAACAATATCTTCAACCACTAATGGGACATCATTTTCCCGCAACTCATCATCATCGACCCTAACTTGGCTTTCTTGCACATGACCCCCTATCCCGCTACGTGTTTCCACCGCCATTACATGGTTATTGTGCCCACCCTTGGGGTTCACCAACGTATCACTTGGTAGTACACCCTTTGGGTGAGTATTGCGAGATTGTGATATTTGTCCAAGTTGCACTTCTAAGTTACAGATCGAAGTGTTGTGGGAGGCTAATTGGGCATCCGAGTCTTGATTCTTCTTCATCATTTGTTTGAACATGTTCTCAATTCTACCCATATCTTGACCCGAAGAGCTCGACCCTTGAACTAGAAGAAATTAACATAATCATTAACTACAAGATTAATCTACTTGAATCCACGCTAGTTGCAAGAGAAAATTGCCTAAAGTAGGCTAATACAGAGTATCACGAGCTCAGCTGCTACACAGAATATAAAACTTAACCTAAAAAAGTAAAGTGTTTTATATATACTACAAAGGAAAAATTGGACAAAAGTGCCCCTGAGGGTCTGTTGCGGACGACATAGAAATGTCATGCGGCTGCGTAGGGCATGTGGTCTTCAGATCTGGCTTCTGGACTTTAGGACGTGGACTGCGTAGGAATGTCACACGACCGCATAGGTTAAGCCATTCGGACTGCATGGAAATGGCGCACGGCCGCACAGGTCAAGTGAAGCGGACCGCGTGGAAATGGTACACAGTCGCACATTAGGTTTTGCCCAATTGCTGGTTCTCTGAACTTCTTCCCACGCGGACCACACTGCTTTGGTGTACGGCCGCGTGGGCCTTTTGCCATGTGTTTCTGAACCTCTGAACTCTTGTCAGTGCAGACCGCGTGGAAATGGATGCCGTCCGCGTGGGATTTCATCAGTTTTGGTCACTCTCTGAACTATCCTGAGCGGCGCATGGCAAAACAGGGTGGTCCACGCAGGTCAGGCTTGACTTGGCTTCTTGATGACGTCGAAATCCACCGCTAAAAAGCAATTGACATGGTCGCAGTAATATAATTTACCCAACTATGAGTCGGGGTCAAATCACACAGAGAACAATGTGTAGGCGATTAGGAATGAAAGAAAATTTTCGCAAGTCGCGCAGTGCCAAACACTAAGAATTTGGGTTGAAAATTGTTTTTATATCTAAAATGCCAAAATGTAAACTAACCTAGAGAGCAAGTAAAATGATCAATGGCTACAAGTATGAAAGCATCGGGAATTACACTCAAGTAACGATCCAATGTATTTCACAATTTTAGAAATATGAGCGAGTTTATGTTAGTTAGCCACAGATAGTAATTCTTAATTAGCTTCTTCCGAATACTAACAAGACTTCCTAATAGAATTATCCCTAATCACAATTAATAGATTAAGCACACCCAAAAGGCTACAAGTAGCTCAATCCTATCTCTAGGTAGAATCTATAAAATAAGGGTTAACGCCTCAAGTTCTTGTTAATTAATCTTTTCCAACCCCAAACTATTTTTCCCAAAATTAATTCGAAGTTAATGGCTAGTCCTAGGGTTAGCTAATCCCTTTGGAAATATTAAAGAACAAGAACAATTAAAGAAACAATAACTCAGTGCATAAATTTAGAAAAATCATTCAATACATAAGCACAACAAGGTATAAAATCCACATTTTAATTATGAATATTCCCATAAATAAGATTTAAGTGTTGGATAAAATACTACACACTTAGATAAACAACATAAATCAAGTAAATGAAGAAATAAACATAAATGGTTAAGAAAATCTTAATCACAAGCTTCAATCTTCAAGACCCAAGTGTGTTTTTGCAAAATCCTAGCTTCAAACTTGTTCTCTCTAGTCTCTATGGACTGAAAATAAGCCAAAGATTCTCAAAATATCGGCTTGGACGAGTACAAAAATGATTTTGGGTTAGAAAATGTGAAATGCCAAATCTTCCCCAGGCATGATGCACGACTTCCGCTTCTGCGGAACAATAACCGCAGAAGCGGTTCTGCAAAGGCGGAAATTCCATCGCAAAAGCGGACTTCGTCAATAGTAGCAGTGATCGCAGAAGCGGAGAAGCCACCACTTCTGCGGTTCTGCAGAAGCGAAATTTCAACCACATAAGCGGTTCTTGCCTATTCCTCCAATTCCGCATAAGCGGCCATGAATCCGCACAAGCGGAAGACACACCTGCTGCCAAACTTCCACAGAAGCGGACTTAACTGAAGGTTTTGCATGGTTTCACTTTATTTTTGCTCAATTCCACTTCACTTCAATTCAAACCACTTCATAGCATCATTTACCTGAAAATCTAACAATAACCACTATAAGCAACCTCATTGTATACTTAGAACAACATAAAAGCTAAGGAAAAGGAGGCTAGAATGAGTGGTAAAATCACCACTGATCAACACCCCCAACTTAAAGCTTTTGCTTGTCCTCAAGCAAATCAAAACAAAAACTTCAATGAGGATTCATCATTTCAAACACAAGTGGTATTGCCATTACTTTCATAACACATTCTCCAATTTAAACACCACACTAATGGATTTGGTTGGTACTAACAATTAGGCTCAAGTATGCACATCTTTTTTGAATAACTCCCTCATAAAGAAAAAAAACTTCAAAAATGTGCAAAGGATTTCAAAAGTAATCAAGTGATCAACATAAGCCTCAAGAAGTGACTCAAAAGCACTAGTTCGCTAAAAACGCTCACTTTACTCAATTTCACCGATCTTTCCTAATTCATGAGCCCTCACAAAAAGAGAAGGTCCCAAAATTCACAATATTTACAATAGAACACAAGGGACAAGTTTTTAAGAACACTCGCTCTCACAAAGAACTTCAAGTGTTACAACATTTTATTCTATAGGTTTGCCCTTATTTTAATTCATCGCTTATTCAAAAATGATCGGTTGGAGGTCTCATAAGGACTTTTTGAGCTTGTAATGTAGGTTTAGGGATGGGTTGGATAGACATTTGGGTACAAGTGACTTCACCCTCCTTGAACACTACTCACACTTTTTTTTATTCTTTAGCACTTTGCTTCTTTTCAAATACCCACAGCCTCATTTTCATCTAGTTCCTAATATAGGACCACCTCACACACCTCTTCTAATTTTTATTCAAGACTCCATACTTTATATATATACACATATTTTCTTTCTTTTTTTTCTTTTTTTTTCTTTTTGGAGCTTGAATAGTTTAAACAAACACTTTTTAGGCATGAGGTCCTAAACTCAACGTACAACCTTGCCAATTTTTCACTTCGATCTCACCCCCAACTTAGGATTTAGCCTCATTCTCAATGTTCAAAGAGGGACGGGTTCAAAAGAAGAAATTACTTTTCAAACGGGAAAAAGTTTGTAATGAGTTGGCCAAAGAAAAGGTTTAAAGGCTCAAATTGGGTACTAGTGATATTATTTATACAAAGGTACACATGAAAAGCTAAAGAAGTTTTACAAATAAAAGCAAAGAATGCCTAAGATCATTCCTCCAACCAAACATAATATCATTAGCATTGAAAAACCAACCGGGCAAGTTCTAGATGATAGAAGTAAACACAAGATTTATTTGAACAAACACTAACACACATGGCACATGAACTAATCAAGATAGATCAGTTTTATTTTCTAATAAAAGCTTCAAGAGCAATATCAAACTAGTGAGCAAAGAGTCACTAAAAGAGCCAAAATTTTATCACAAGATCAAATTTGCACCATGCAACTTACTTGTTTAAAATTCAAACCAAATTTTAGGAGGGGTTTTTTCAATTCACAACTTACACACAAGAGACTAATATTATTAGTACCAAGTAATCAAAAGGCCTCATCCTAGCAAAAAAGACTAATTCCCTTAAGAAAGTTGTCAATCTGTCCATCATCGGGAAAAGTCACCCGGTTCACTTCAAAAGTGTTACTTCGGAAAGAACCGTAGCATGAAGAAAACCCAAGGAAATTTTATTTAAGGAAATGAAAATAAAAGAAAAGAAAACTACTACAAAACTAACTAAAACAAAAGAAGCTACTACTACTAAGAAGAAAATAATCTATACTAAGAAAATTAATAACGAAAGAAAGACTAACAACACAAAAACACGACTAGTCAACACCGAGACTGGCAAGGGCACACAATATACCAACAAGCATAGTCACAAACCCGGCAAGGGCACAGAATATCCATACATAAATATAAGCCCGGCAAGGGCACATAATATACCAAAATATGAATACAGTGCTACAATTGCCACCCCCAACTAAAAGCTTTGCTGTGTCCTCACTGCACAATGTCCCATATAAAGCATAAAAGAGTTTGAGGGTCTCCCTGAGGTCTACGTCATACTAGCAAACTGTGGGAGGACGGCTGATCAGTGCTGAACTGAACTCATTGCTCCACCCTCATAAGCCTCATCATCATCATTGCCACTATCTCCAGCAGACTCTGAAATGAAGGAATACTCCTCACTATCATCTTTGGCTGCCACTGGAGTCGTTGTATCTGGTCGTCCCCACTTGAAAATGGCTTTGATGCCTCTCCACATCTTCACCATAAATTTGTTCTTCTTTTTGTTGTTCTTATTCTCCTTTTGAAAGTCCGCCTGAAGGTCAGCATGGGCCTTGGACAAAGTACCATAGGCTCCCTCTAGTTGGTCACCGATGCTATCATTTTATTTATGTTCTCTTCCTATCATTTTTGAGCATCCAAGTAACCCTGCATGTCTTCCCATGAGAAGTAAGAAAGGCCAGGATATGAGGAGGAGGGCACACTCGGAAGCTGCGATACTAACTCCTTAATTGATTGAAGCTCGAAGCTAAGTATCCCGAATGGTCTCTGAGAGGACGGCTCAGAACTGGTGACTGTGGAGACGACTTTCTTCTTTTTTCTCTTGAAAATAGTGCCCTCTTCTGTCATCTCAAAGGATGGAGAGGTTTGTTAGCTAGAAGCCAATGATCAGTGGGACGGACAGCAACGTCTTCTCTAGTGCATAGCCTCATAATCAGCGAGGGAAACATCAACACTGCATCCTTCTCTCTAGTGTACTCTCTCACGTACTGCCTATCTCCTGAAGAATGAAGTGGCCCATATTAACCTGAATGCCATCTAGGAGGCATGCTACGATTAATGCCTGGGTGTAGGAGATATCGGTGACATTCCCACACGGACATACTTTGATGTTCACTATATGTAACCATCTTTTTTCCTCCGCAGTGAAGTTCGTTGATTTCAGCCCTTTCCTTTTGTTTCCCCATTTCTCTCTCAACTGTGGGGGGATAAGTTTGGACACAAGCCACTCTCCATTGTCACAATTATTTTTTTCTTTTGCCGGCTCCAAGGGATAGATGGGGATTCCAAGAGTATCATTGATGTGTTCAACCCCAAACCTCACCATTTGCCCTCTGATTATGATATGTGGATTATCAATGTTTGTACGCCTAAGATTGGAATAGAACTCGCGAACCCACATCTCATTGGCTTCACACGGTGTGGCAATGAAATAGGACCATCCGGACGAATAGAGCATGGCATGGAAGTCTGGGAGCTTTTCTGCCAATTTCTCCTCATGTATCCCCCTTTCGAGCAGGATCTTTTTATGGACCATGTCGTCCTAATATCGGCGCTCACATGAAGCCGACAGGAAGCACGTATCAACATAGAGTTCATCACCCTCTTCTTGGATTTCTGGGTGCGATCCGCTTGCAGTTGGGTCCATTTTTTAGTTAAAACACCTACAAAGAATCATCACAAAATTAGTCGGACAATCGAATCATGTTAATCAATTTAAATCACTACATTTGAACCAAAATATTAGGTTGAACGGTCCCAGGTAGCAACCTTTGCAAACCCACTATTTTGGGCAAAACTAGGAAATTTCCGCTTCTGCGGAAGCAGAGCCGCAGAGGAGCTTTTGCGGTGATCCCGCCACTTCTGTGGTCTCCGTTTCTTTTATTTTTTATTTTTTCGCTTCAGCGATCGTTTTACCGCAAAAATGGTTTTGCTTATGTGGCTATCCGTCCGCTTATGCGGTTTTTTTCCTGTCTTATTCAAAGAATACACTGCCCAGTCATTTTTTTATTCTTCTTCAATTTCAACCAAATTTTTGGCATCCAAAGTACGAAAAATTTGCAATATAATAGTACATGATTCAATAAGGACCAACTTTGTGCTGTTTCACACAAGATTCTCACTCAATCATTGTGTCGAACATGTTGCGAGCGAGTTCGGATGAACCTTCCCTTACAAAAATGTGGTACTCAAGACTTCCCCCAATTTCGTTCAATTCAATCAGCACACAAACTACAACACTCAACCAATTCCTCACTTCCTAAAGTAAACAACAAGAATCCAAAATAAAAATGAAGAAAAAGAAGAAAAACATCACATAATTTTTTTTTGTAACTGAGCACATTTGAGAATGAGGATTGAGAAGAGGATAAGGAAGATAATACCTGAAGTCGGGCGAGAGAAATGAATTTATGAGCAAGCTTGATGAATTTTTTATGTCTCTTTCATTTTTGGGGGGTTAGGGCAGTGGGGAGTAGTGAGCTTTTGATTTTTGGCAAATGAAACTTTCAAAATATTTTTAACAATTAAGACTTGGGCGATTTTCGCTTACGCGACTTTTTGGTTCTGCGGTTCTGCATACGCGTCCTGTGGACCGCTTTTCGATGGGAGCCACCTTTGCGTGAAAATTTCCTCTTCTACAAGACCCCAGATGCGGTCAAAATACTACAGAAGGGGTTTTAGTAGAAATTGCATGCACAATGCTGGCAGCTATTGAATTTTGCCACCTGGGTCATCCCGACCTACTCAAATCAACTTCAAAAAATATAAACTTGGCAGATTAGTCAAAAAATAATATTCTAAGATATTCTAAAAAAGAAAATTTAAAAAATGATTAAAATATTTTGAAAACCGATGGGTTGCCTCCCACCAAGCGCCGCATTTAACGTCGTGGCACGACGCAAACAACATTACCACTTTTCTCGCCACTTGGATGATATGAACTGGTCACCTAGCTTGGAATCAAGCTTGTGACCACGAGCGATAGGGGGTGTTAAGTTTATGATTGAGCCAATGCTTAAAATCTTCATTTTGCACTTCTTGGCTTTCAAGTGAGGGATGTCGTTTTGCTTTCTTGTCTCCTCAAACTGTTGAATGAATGGCATGAGCTTTTCTTCCTCACAATCCTTCATTGATCCGTATAGTTCGACTTCCATGTCACCACACAATTCCAACGTTGAAGAATGATTGGAATGTGACTTCAAGCCTTCACTTTGCAATTTTTCTATCTCGACATCCTCCTTTTCCTCCGGATTAGAGTCAACATCAATCACATTTGCATTTATACCGGTTGAATCCAATTCCATACTTTTCTCGGTATCAATAACACTCATTTAGTCGGTTGGAGGATGTTCAATTCTTGATTCCTCAAAGTAAAGCTCAGTTTCTTTCTCGGAATTGGACTCTTCTTGGCTTTCTTCCACACACAGTCAAATTGTTGGGCATAGTGAGCCTCAACCAAAGTTTGCATTTGATTTTCCAAAGTGCGGATATGTTCATCATTGTAATTCAAGCCTTGTTTCAAGTCCTCGAGTGAAAAGTTGTGCTTCTCCTCATTTTCAAGAATGACCTCCAACATGAGCATTATTTTCTCATTTTGAGCATTTGGGGTGTTCTTCTTAGTTTTGATCAAGTGCCAAGAAAGGGTTTTCACTTTCAATCTCCAAGGAAGGATTTTGGTTTTCATTTACTTCCAAGGCTTTTGAACCCTTGAGGCTTCGATCATTTCATCCATTTGTGAGGGAAATCGTTGAAGTGCTAAATCATTTTGGAGACTTAGTCTCCAAAAGATATTCCAAGGCATTTTGCTCCTTGTTTCCTTCTTCAAGTAGACACTCCAACATAAGCTTGAACTCTCCGTTTTGGCCATGCTCACTTTCTTCCATTTCCATAGACCTATAGTTCTCATCACAAAAAGTAAACTCATCATAGTAGGGGCTTGGGGAAAGGAAGATCAAATATGCACAATAATCCCAATGACCATTTTGGCAACCACACTTATCACAAATACTCCAACCATGGGGATGAGATTGTGCGCACAATCCACCGCCGGGAAAATTTAAATAATTTTGCCACGAGTGTGATCCTCCACAATAAGAACACAGATCATCAAAGTATGAACAACTACCATCCGACCAATTTTCATTATATGATGCCAATTTTCAAGAATAAGAAAATATAAACAAGAAAAAAACTATAAAAATAGACCCAAGGTAAGAAAAATAATTACACAAATATTCACAAGCTTGGACCAAAACACTTTCGCTTACTTCTCAAACAACCTAAATTACGCCAAATTGTTCCCCGGTAACGGCGCCAATTTTGATGACATCCAAATCCACCACTAAAAAGCAATAGACACGGCCGCAACAATATAATTTACCCAACTATGAGGCGGGGTCGAATCCCACAGAGAATAATGTGTAGGCGATTAGGAATGTAAGAAAATTTTTGCTAGTCGCGCAGTGCCAAACACTAAGAATTTGGGTTGAAAATTGTTTTTATATCTAAAATGTGGAAATGTACACTAACCTAGAAAGCAAGTAAAATTATCAATGGCTACAAGTATGAAAGAATCAGGAATTACACTCAAGTAACGATCCAATATATTTCACGATTTTACAAATATGAGCGAGTTTATATTAATTAGCCACAGATAATAATTCTTAATTAGCTTCTTCCGAAGTCTAACAAGACTTCCTAATTGAATTATTCCTAATCACAATTGTAAGATTAAGCACACCCGAAAGGCTACAAGTAGTTCAATCCCATCCCTAGGTAGAATCTATAAAATGAGGGTAAACTCCTCAAGTTCTTGTTAATTAATCTTTCCCAACCCCAAACTATTTTTCCAAATTTAATCGGAGTTAATGAGCGAGTCCTAGGGTTAGTTAATCCTTTTGGAAACATTAAAGAACAAGAATAATTCAATAAACAATAACTCACTTCATAAATATAGAAAAATCATTCAATACATAAGCACAACAAGGTATAAAATCCACACTTTAATTATGAATATTCCCATAAATAAGATTTAAGTGTTGGATAAAATACTACACACTTAGATAAACAATACTAAGCAAGGAAATAAAGAAATAAACATAAATGGGTAAGAAAATCTTAACCACAAGCTTCAATCTTCAAGACTCAAGTGTGTTTGTGAAAAACCCTAGCTTCAAACTTGTTCTCTCTAGTCTCTATGGACTGAAAATAAGCCAAAGTTTCTCAAAATATATGCTTGGACGAGTATAAAAATGATTTGGGGTGAGAAAATATGAAATGCCAAATCTGCCCCAGGCATGATGCACGACTTCCGCTTCTGCCGAACAATAACAGCAGAAGCGGTTCCGCAAAGGCAGAAATTGCATCGCAAAAGCGGACTTCATCAATAGTAGCAACGATCGCATAAGTGGAGAAGCTACTGCGTCTGCGGTTCCGCAGAAGCAAAATTTCAACTGCATAAGCGGTTCTTGCTTATTCCTCCAATTCCGCATAAGTGGCTATGAATCCGCACAAGCGGAAGTCGCACCTGCGACCAAACTTCTGCAGAAGCGGACTTCATTGAAGGGGTTTTGCATGGTTTCACCTTGTTTTTGCTCAATTCCACTTGACTTCAATTCAAACCAATTCATAGCATCGTTTACCTGAAAATCTAACAATAACCACTATAAACAACTTCATTGTATACTTAAAAAAACATAAAAGCTAAGGAAAAGAGGCTAGAATGAGTGGTAAAATCACCACTCATCACTTCTGCAGAACTCTTCTGCACTGCCGCACATCAAAACAGTGCGGTCCGCACATGTGACCTTTTTCCCACTTTCAGTTATCTTTTGGCGCTTGGCAGGTTTACTCTTCTTTTTTGCCGGTTTGTGATATGTATCATCTAGTTGCTCAAACCTGCAATCAAACGCACCTTGTAAGTAATTTAGGACTAATTTGAAGCATTTTATGCACAAAGCTCAGGTAAGAAGGGGTATAAAACATGTATAATTCACAGATATCACCCCTATGCTGAGACGAACTGGATGCACGACGGGGACACTCCCTCCGCATATGCCCAAACTCGCCACACTCATAGCAAATCCCTGGTGCTGGGGGCTGGGACTGAAGGGAGCCCCTCGCATTAGAGTGGCTAGCTGAAGAACTCGGCCGGGATGAACCCTGAATAGATGGGGCATGAGACCGAACTCTGCACTGGAAGTGCACTCAGAGATGGCCGACTCAACTGAGAGCCCTGATAGCACTGATCAAAAGATGACCCATGGTACTCTGAGTGAGCTGGCTGAGGAGGCCTGAAAGAACGTCCTCTGCTCTACTGAATTTGGGCCATAGACAGAGCACCACTAGAGCTACGTGATCCTTGAGGCCTCTTGGCCTTCCTCTCCTCTCTCTCGTGACGGCAAGCCATCTCAATATCATGAGCAATATCCACTGCATCCTCAAAGGTATGGCTCAGGACCCTCTCTCGAGTCATCAGAATATCCGTTCATGAATCGTCTGATCCTCTCTTGATTAGTCGTAACCATCCATGGAGCATAACGAGCTAACTCTGAGAATCTCACCTCATATTGCGTCACAAACATATCCCCCTGAGAAGCCAGTCAAACTGCCTAGGCAACTCCTCCCTCTGCGACCGTGGTACCTACTTCTCCAGAAAAATAGTGGAGAACTCCTGCCATGACAATGGCGCTGCATTTGCCGGCCTACGCCGCTCATATCCTCCCACTATTGAAAGGCTGCTCCTGAGAACTAAAAGATGGTAAAGGATATCCCACTCGACTCTAAGATCCCTACTGTCCGAAGCATGCGTCGACATTTGTCGAGAAACCCCTAGGCATCCTCACCCAGAATACCGCTGAAAGTAGGAGGTGAAAGCCTACTGAACCTCTCAAGACAACACTGCTCGTCATCTGGCACCACTGGCACCCCATTACCCCGAACCGGAACAACTGGCTGAACTAGGGCAACTGGCTGAACTGGTGGTGCCTCCGGTGTCTGCAAACCCTGCACTACCTGCTCATGAGTGCGAGCTGTGGGGGTCTGATGACCACCCTCGGTCTAAGATGTAGCTGCGACGGTAGTGGCCGAGATTGCCTGAGCCAGGCCAGTGCAAACCGATAAAATCTGAGCTAGGGCCTCCTGAAGACCCGAAATCACAATAGACACAGCTGGTGCCTGAGCAGGTGCTGCTAGAACCTCTACAGTTGGAGGCTGATCCTCGGTGGGGGAACTAGTGGGTCAACTAGCACTGCCCCTGCTGCTCTGCCTCGACCACGGCATCGTCCTCGGCCTCTAGTGGGTGGCAACGGTGGTCTTCCGCCACGTTTGGTAGCACGCGTTCTCGCCATCTGCGAGAGAATAGAATACATAAGTTTAGTTCTCGGATCAACAAAGTCGCACGACGAGAATGTCAAGAGTATGGAGTTTTTCCAAAAAGTTTTGCAGCCTCTCAAGGATAAGTACAGACGTCTCCGTACCGATTCGCGGGACTCTGCTAAACCATCTCCTAACTCGCGAGGCCTGGTAACCTAGGCTCTGATACTAATTTGTCACGACCCAAACCCCGGTCATGGTGGCGCCCAACACCTTGTTAGGCAAGCCCGACCATTTGAACATTTCCAACCTAATCATTAACTTAAAATACCAATTTAAGCATAAATTCTCTGTTTGATAATAATAGGAACAATGCGGAAACCACAACAAAAGTAATAACAGCCCAAAAGATCCGGCGTTGCAAGTCAGAGTCTCTAGATACAATGATCAACATCCTATACAAGGAAATCTAGATGCGGAAATAAATGATAGATATGAAGAGAAATCGGGTCCTGCGGATGCCGGTAGCTACCTCGATGACTCCGGTACTGAACGGGACGACAACAAATAATCACAGCAAATCCTCCAAGATCCCTGTATCTGCACACATGGTGCATGGAGTAGAGTGAGTACTCCAACTCAGTGAGTAATAGCAATAAATAAGGACTGAAAATAAGAAATTCTGTAAGAACACTTCACTGTTCTAAAATCAATAGTAAAGTCAGTAAATATGTGCTAAGCAGGGAAAAACTGATAAAACTCCTCTAACTGCCTGACAATTTACTACACTGCTATGGCGCGCAGCCCGATCAAATATAATATATATAATACTGCGGCTCGTAGCCCGATCCAATAAATATAGTCGACTGCGCTCACTGGAGGTGTGTGTAGACTCCGGAGGGGCTCCTTCAGCCCAAGCGCTATAATACTACAGCGTGCAGTCCGGTCCATATAATATATCACTGCGGCGTACAATCCGATCCATATATAATATACTACTGCGACGTGCAGTCCGATCCAATACATGTATCTGTATATACTGCTGCGACGTGCATCCCGATCCGGTATATATCAAATACCATCACTATGGGGTCCTTTATCCCTCTCCGTCAATATAGACTTGGCCTCTCGGGCCCACTCAGCTAAGACAAGATATTCAACCCTGGGTATTTCTCATTTAGAGTGCAAATTACTAAGACTGGTTTATTTTATGTTTCACAGTTAAGGACATGACTGAGAGTATGTGTTCAATAGGTAAAATGGGGTCTATCAGCTCAACATACTCCCTAAGGGTTCCAAAAAATCGGCAAAAGACCCCAAACATGGCAACTAGCCCAAAATATACGTATATAAGCTCAGTCTCAGTCAAAAAATACAGTAAGTCATCAATCGGGATGGACCAAGTCCGAATCCACAACAGTAACATCACCACGCTCATCACACGGTGTGTGTTTTGTCTCAACATAGCACTACATAGTGCAAATACGGGGTTTCAAACCCTCAGTATATCATTCATAACCATTACTCACCTCAAACCAGCCAAAATTCTAGCTTGCCTTACGCTTTCCTCAAAATTGACCTCCTTAAGTGCAGAATCTGACCAAACCACAAGGAATATGTTATAATAGGCTAATGAGATTTAACCCACGAGTCCGTACATATAAAATTTACCAAAATCGGAGTTCATATGAACCATCAAATCCCTATTTAGAATTCAAAAACTCAAGCCCTAGTTTCTTCAAGTTTTTCCCAAACCTTCCATGAATTTAAGGTTGATTCTTAACAAAAACGACATTTCTAAGTCACGTGACTTATCCCCAATCAACTCCCGTTGAAACCCTCTTCAATCTCTACCAAAAAGCTCCCAAGATGGTAAACAATGGAGGAAGTTATGAATGAACCCGCGGAATGAATTAATGTTTTAAACCCTTCAGCAATTTTTGCTTCTGTGGTCCCGTAACCGCCTTTGCGGGACCGCTTCTGCGTCCATATGACCGCTTTTGCGGTTCTTATTAAATCCTTGACCTTCCACTTTTGCGACCACACATCCGCTTCTGCGGATCCCCCATTCCGCTTCAGCAGCCTCATTTTCGCTTCTGCGGACTCGCAGAAGCGACACCCTGTCCGCTTTTGTGGAATTACTCCGGTCCCTCATGGGCCGCTTCTGCGATCACTTAGCCGCATCTGTGGAAACGCTTCTGCTACTCCTTTTCCTCAGATGTAGAAATACGAGAAGCCAGGACTCATTTTCATGCAATAACTCCAAAATTCTCCGTTCAACCACCCGAATTCACCTCGAGACCACCGGGACCTCAACCAAAAGCACAGACCAGATCTAATACATCAGCCAAACTTGCTCCAATCATCAAACGCTAATGTTAACATCAAAATCCTCAATTATGATCAAATCAAAGCCTTAATTTCTTAAAAACTTCTGAATTGCATATTCGATAAAAAACCCAACTTAAACACCTCTGAATAACCTGAAACTTTGCGCGCATATCTAAAATCACCTAACAGAGCCGCTGCAACTCTCGAAAATCCATTTCGACCTTCGGATAAAAATCTCACCTACCAATCGGAATTCGCCAAAATTCCAACTTAGCCGATTCAAGCCTAATTCTACTCCGGACCTCCAAATAAAATTTCGATATTAGTCCTAAGTCACAAATCATCTCCCGAAGCTAACCGAATCATCAGAATTCACATCCAAGCCCTCTAACCAAATATTAAACTTTCAGTTGACTTTTCCAAAACAAGCTCCCTTTTAAGAAACTAAGTGTCTCATTTCCATCAAAAACCAATCCAAACCTACCTGATCAACTCAAATACTGATATTGAAAAATAGAGAAATACAATTTGAGGAAAACGAGGAGGTAACTCACGTAACGACGGGTCGGGTCTTTACATCTTCTTGTCAGCATGTATTTCTTTTTTGAAAATTTTAGTAATATGATTTTTATTGGACATATAAGTCGTCTACTCCCTGAATGTGAAAGTCAAGTGCATTGTTGACATTACTGAGTATATATTCAACATTGGATAATATGCATGCATGTTTATACTAAGTAAAGAACCGATGCAAAAATTTACAACACTTATACATAAATAATTAGAGGTCAGAAAATTTACCTTCCGGTGCTTCTGAATGACACACTGCATGATAATCACAAGAACTGCAATAACAAAGACAAAAAATTGGAAAGAAATAGTATTAGTAATAGATAACTCCAACCAAAACAGAGGAGAAAAATGAAAAATCAGAACAACCTAAGAGTTAGAAGTAATCATACATGTGATGATTAAACAACAACCAGTTAGATCATATTGTCCCTACCAGTTAGGAAAATATAGCACCACCCAAATAATTTGATAAAATAAAAACCTTAAATTAAGGACTATACACAATTCAACCGGTAAATTGCAAAGTCAAGAAGTATGTGAAGAACTGAGAAAACCCAAATCCAAAATTCAGCACGCTTCGAGATCAAGCGTACATTTTTATCACTCGATCTAACACACACCAACCATCGACCTGTAAAACTAAAATTTGTGAACAAAACCCAAAAACAAAATATGGCAAAAGTTAAAAACAAGAAAAAAGATGCAAGGAATATTAGAGAAGAAATAGGGGGAAAAACCTACAACGGCCACTGAAAATCAGAATTTATCAACATCAGTATCATTAACGTATTGGGATCGAGAATTGATCTCAACCCAAAAATTTCATGTGGGATGAAATTGATTGAAAGAGCAAATTCCAGAACTAAGCTATCTGGATCAAGAATTCAGTCCAGATAACTCACTGAATCAAGCACGTGAATACTATTTAAGAAGAGTTCCCTAACCTACTTCTGAATTCCTGGAAAGAAGTGAGCCATTTAGTGATGGAACGAAAACAAATAACCAAAAAGGGCAAAATAGCCCTTTTGAAGTTAATGTTGGAATGGGACGACAGAAAGTGGGAATTTTGTTCTATTGGCAAATAATGATGGATTTTGTCTTTGTAGAATGGATCAAATTTGGAATCAGAAGAAAGTCAGAAAGTGTGAATTCTGCCGCATTTAAAGTACAATAAAGTGCAGGAGTGTACTGTTTAGCTTTTGTAACTGATATTTTATCAGATGCAAAGCAAAACCATGTGCAAAAATTGATTTACAGCATACCTGCAGTAGAGGCAATTTGAGGAAGATAAAGAGATCTCTTAGAAGCAATGTAAAATCCTAAAGTTTATTATGAAAACAAAATGGAGGAAACTTAATATGCTTCTCAGTAAAAACACTTGGACCCAAATAAAACTTGCGCCTAGTATTTGTATAGAAAAAATAATCCACATATATGAAATGACTTAGAATTGATGTGAAATGAATTAAATACCCCCGAGCTTTTAAAAAAGACTTTTAAGCACACAAACCACCAGCTTTTTTATTATATAGTATCGCAAATGTTGTAAGTGTTATGAAATAATATAAGAATAAGAACAATAGAGAGAAAAGTAGAGAAATGAGTATTCTTATTGATACTTTTGGATGATTTACAATAGGGTAAGACCCCTCTATTTATAGGCATAGAAAAGACTTAGCCTCAAAGTAAAACTCTAGAATCTCTCTAAATATAGACATTCACCTTAAATAGAAGTCTATTTATAACACTCCCCCTTGAATGTCTATTCAATAATGTGCCTCGTTAAAACCTTAACTAAAACAAAACCCAATGGGAAAAAATTAAAGAAAAGAAAAAAGAGTACACATGTTTGAATATGCGCCTTATTGGTTGCCTCGTTAAAAACCTTGCAAGGAAAACCCATTGGGACAAAACCTTGTAAGGGAAAAAGAGTGCAGCGCGCATTAACTCCCCCTGATAAGAACATCAATTCATATCCTTAAGTCTTCGCATTCCGATCTTGTGAACTAGCTTCTTGAAGGTTGACGTTGGTAGAGATTTTGTGAACAAATCAGCCATATTATCGCTTGAACGAATCTGTTGCACATTGATATCACCATTCTTTTGAAGATCATGTGTGAAAAATAACTTTGGTGAAATATGCTTTGTTCTATCTCCTTTTATGAATCCTCCCTTCAATTGAGCTATACATGCTGCATTCTCTTCATACAAAGTCGTGGGTAGTTTGTTACACTTCAAACCACATTTGTCTTGAATATGATGTATGATAGACCTCAACCACACACACTCCCGACTTGCTTCATGAATAGCAATTATCTCGGCATGATTAGATGAAGTAGCCACAATTGATTGCTTAGTCGATCGCCAAGATATGACGGTGCCTCCACAGGTAAACACATAACCCGTTTGAGATCGAGCCTTGTGTGGGTCGGATAAATATCCGGCATCAGCATAACCAACAAGATCAGGACTGTAATTATTGCCATAAAATAAGCCCATATCGGTGGTCCCTTTTAGGTACCGCAATATATGTTTGATCCCATTCCAATGTTTCCTTGTAGGAGCCGAGCTAAATATTGCTAAGACATTAACTGAAAAGGATATGTCAGGCCTTGTAGTATTTGCAAGATACATTAGTGCGCCAATTGCACTAAGATATGGTACTTTAGGACCAAGTAGCTCTTCATTCCTTTCTTGCGGTCGGAATGGATCTTTATTCACATCAAGTGATCGAACAACCATCGGTGTACTTAAAGGATGTGCTCCATCCATGTAAAACCGTTTCAGTACCTTTTCTATATAGGTAGATTGATGAACAAAAATTCCGTTTGCTAAATATTCAATTTGCAAACCAAGACATAATTTTGTCTTTCCGAGATCTTTCATCTCGAATTCATCCTTTAGATAATCAATTGCCTTTTGGAGTTCTATGGGGGTTCCAATAAGGTTTATGTCATCGACATATACGGCAAGTACAACAAATTCCGATGTTGTTTTCTTTATAAAAACACACGGGCAAATGGCGTCATTTATATAGCCTTCTTTTAACAAATACTCACTAAGACGATTGTACCACATTCGTCCTGATTGCTTTAGACCATACAAGGATCTTTGCAATTTGATTGAAAACATTTCTCGAGACCTTGAATTATAAGCGTTTGGCACTTTGAGTCCATCGGGAATTTTCATGTATATCTCATTATCAAGTGAGCCATAAAGATAGGCAGTAACCACATCCATTAAATGCATGTCAAGCTTTTCAAGGACAGCAAAACTGATGAGATAACGAAAGGTTATAGCATCCATTACAGGCGAATATGTCTCTTCATAATCGACACTAGGCCTTTGAGAAAAACCTTGCGCAACAAGGCGTGCCTTATATCTTTGTACCTCGTTTTTCTCATTTCTCTTGCGTACAAAGACCCATTTGTAGCCAACGGTCTTAACACCATTAGGTGTTTCAACTATAGGGCCAAAAACTTCACGTTTTGCCAGCGAATTCAATTCTGATTGAATTGCTTCTTGCCATTTTGGCCAATCATGTCTTTTTCGACATTCTTCAACAGATTGAGGTTCGAGATCCTCACATTCTTGCATAATGCTAGATGCGACATTATAAGCAAAGACATTATCCACCACTATATCCACTCGATCAAAATTTGCCTCAATATTGATTTGATTTATGGATAGTTCCGTATTTTCCAGAGTCTCGGGCTCAATGGATTCTTCATGAATCTCAGAATTTGTTAAATCATGAATTTCCTCATGAGATTCTTTCGTAGTGTCATTCTTATCATTTGCTTTCCTCTTTCTAGGATTTCGATCTTTAGAACCTAATGGCCTGCCACGCTTCAGGCGTGCATTCGACTCATTGGTTATGACACTAGATGATTGTCCAACAGGGACATCAATACGGATTGGAACATTTTCCGCGGGGATGTGGGATTTCGTTATCCTTTTCAAGTCCGTAAATGCATCAGGCATTTGATTTGCTATTCTTTGCCAATGGATAATCTTTTGTACCTCTCTTTCACAAATAGAGGTATGTGGATCAAGATGAGATAATGATGCATTTTTCCACAAAATTTCCCGTTTGGTTTCACCAACTTCTCCCCCTAATTTTGGGAAAAGTGTCTCATCAAATTGACAGTCTGCAAATCGTGCAGTGAACAAATCTCCTGTCAATATTTCGAGGTAGCGAATAATGGAGGGCGATTCAAACCCAACATATATTCCTAACCTTCTTTGTGGACCCATTTTGGTGCGGTATGGCGGTGCTATAGGCACATATACTGCGCATCTAAAGATTCTTAAATGGGATATATTGGGCTCATGACCCAAAACCAATTGCAACGGGGAATATTTGTGATAATTCATCGGTCTGAGACGAATTAGCATTGCTGCATGCAAAATGGCGTGACCCCATACCGAAGTGGGCAGCCTCGTTTTCATGAGTAGTGGCCTTGCAATCAACTGCAGGCGTTTAATTAACGATTCTGCAAGACCGTTTTGAGTGTGAACATGAGCTACAGAATGTTCCACTTTTATCCCAATTGATAAGCAATAATCATTAAATGCTTGGGATGAAAACTCAGCAGCATTATCCAGTCTAATAGACTTGATTGGATTATCAGGAAATTGTGCTCGTAGTCGAATTATTTGTGCCATTAATTTCGCAAACGCAAGGTTGCGTGATGACAACAGGCACACATGAGACCATCTACAGGATGTGTCTATCAAGACCATAAAATACCTAAAGGACCCACTGGGTGGGTGAATAGGTCCACAAATGTCCCCTTGTATACGTTCCAAAAACGTGGGTGACTCAGTCCCAACCTTTGTTGGTGATGGTCTGATAATCAACTTGCCTTGATAACAAGAAGTGCAAGGATATTCATTATTTGAAAGAATTTTGAAATTCTTTAACGGATGCCCATATGAGCTTTCTATAATCCGTCTCATCATAATTGATCCAGGGTGTCCCAATCAATCATGCCAAAGTACAAAAGTATTGGAATCAGTAACCTTTTGGTTTACTGTTGAATGTGCCTCAATTTCACTAATTCTTGTCCAATACAGGCCACAAGATAAAGATGGGAATTTCTCAATAGCCCTCTTTTGGCCGGAGACATTCTTTGTAATGATGAGATATTCAAGATTATCTTCATTTTGTCTCAATATGATAGCCATTCCGGCGTATATCTTTAAAACTCAACAAGTTTCTCTTAGACTTGGAGGAGAACATTGCATTCTCTATGATAAACATCGTGCCTTTGGGCAGAGTTACAGTTGCTCTTCCGGAGCCTTCAATCAATTTACTACTACCAGAGATTGTAGTAACATTTGCCTTACACATATTTAGTTGAGAGAAATATCTCTTTTCTTTGAGTATCGTATGTGTAGTACATGAATCAACTAAACAAATATTTTTACAGCTGGACTTTGATCCAAGCTTGCTTTGTGAGATATCCATATTTGCTTTCCCATAGTTTGACATACAAAAGAAATACACGAACATGAGAATAAACAAATTCAATCCGTTTGTTTCACATTTAAACAATATTTTCAAAATCTGCTGAGGTTATTCGACTATCTTAGTTGATAGTTGACTATCTTGGGAAGCAGTCATTTAGGTTAGTCGACTAACTGAATCAGATAGTCGACTATCATGCCTTGCGGAAAAGTCCAGCTTTTAATTCGAAATATTAGATAGTCGACTAACTAAGTTGATAGTCGACTATCTTAGTAAACAGTCGTCAGGATAGTCGACTATCTAAATCAGATAGTCGACTATCTTCGCTTGCGGAAAAATCCAGTTTTATTGCGAAATATTAGATAATCGACTAACTGTTAGGTTAGTCGATTACCTCTACTAGAAAATAAAAATATTATTGAAACTTGAACATACTTAAACATTCTAAAGAACTAATGCTAACATTATATCATAAGCTAACTAATACGAGCTGATACTAATGACTATTAGTTTATTCACTAACTATTACAAATAAGTGAAATAAAATCAAACAACTCCATCTTCTTTCATCACAGATCCATCACCGATTAGGTGGTCTATTTTCCCATCGGGTTGCTCAAAGAAATCTGCCACATCCAAGTGGGTGATGTCAAAATTGTCGTCAGAGACAAAATTTGTTTCAGGGCCTTTATTCTTTAGAGATGCTTGATAAAGATCAACCAAATGTCTTGGTACACGGCAAGCTTTTGACCAGTGCCCTTTTCCACCGCAACGATAGCATATAGTTTCTGAACTATTTGCCTTTGGATTCTCATAATCCCGTTTCTGCTTTCGGTGGTTATCTCTCATCGGGGGGTGACGGACATCATGGAGATTTCTTCCTTGTCTAAGTCCACGGCTATGACCTCGATTACGACCACGACCATGATTAGATCCATGGCCCTTTTCATGATTGGCATAATGAGAATACACCTTATCTGCTTCAGGCAATGGTGTAGACCCGGTGGGTCGATTTTCGTGATTTCTCATGAGCAGGTCATTGTTTCGCTCAGCCACAAGTAGGAGAGAAATCAGTTCAGAGTACTTTTTGAAGCCTTTCTCTCTGTACTGTTGTTGCAGTACCATATTGGAGGCATGAAACGTTGTAAACGTTTTCTCAAGCATATCATAATCAGAGATATTATCTCCGCAGAGCTTCAACTTAGAAGTAATTCTGAACATCGCAGAATTATATTCAGAAACAGACTTAAAGTCTTGGAGCCTCAGATGAGCCCAATCATATCGTGCTTGAGGCAGAGTGACCAACTTCAGGTTGTCATATCTCTCCTTTAAGCCGTTCCACAAGACGAGTGGATCTTTGACCGTGAGATATTCAATTTTCAAACCTTCATCAAGGTGATGGCGCAAGAAAATCAAGGCCTTAGCACAGTCTTGGGTGGATGCTTTATCTCTGTCTTTAATGGCGTCTCCAAGACCCATAGCATCTAAATGGATTTCAGCATCCAACACCCATGTCATATAGTTCTTGCCCGAAATTTCAAGGGCAACGAACTTTCTTTTCGTAATGTCAGACATAATCGAAAATTAAATTAGGAAAGAGAGAAATACCTTAGTTTTTCTCGAGAATCGATTCTTGAGACGGTAGAGTCTCGTGCTGATAACGTGTTATGAAATAATATAAGAACAAGAACAATAGAGAGAAAAGTAGAGAGAGGAGTATTCTTATTGATACTTTTGGATGATTTACAATGGGGTAAGACCCCTCTATTTATAGGCATAGAAAAGACTTAGCCTCAAAGTAAAACTCTAGAATCTCTCTAAATATAGACATTCACCTTAAATAGAAGTCTATTTATAACAGTAAGTGAGAAATTTAAAAACTGAACATATTTTTAAATGTCACGATCCAAGTTCTCCCTCCGTGAATTATCGTGACGGCACCTAATCTCTACGACTAGGTAAGTCTAAAAATTTGTGAAAAAATAAATTAAAGATACAAAACTAGCCAACTAACAGGTAAATATAATAAAAGAGTTTAAAATGGCGCTCAGCATATATAATAATAACACTGTCGAACTGAAACATAACACTCCCAAAATCTGAAATATCATGAATCACAAGCTAAAGAAGTACATAATGTTCTAACTCCAGAAGTCTAAACGAAGAACAATACAAGAGTCTATATCTGAAGGGAGAATAGAGAAGGACTTTTAGGCCTGCGAACGCGACAAATATACTTCAAAGTCTCTAGATCGCCTCGCCTCTCAGATAATATGGCTGAGCAGAAGAACGTGGATCTGCACACGAAAAATATGTGCAGGAAAGGGCATGAGCACACCACATTGGTACTCAATAAGTACCAAACATAACCTCAGTCCAGTAATGACGAGATCAGGTTAGGCCCTACTGGTAATATATATATGACAAGGTAAACAATATGAAATATGACAGTATAATTGAAATACTAACAGTTAATAAAAAAATGAAATGACAGAAAAAAATAACTCAGTATACAGAGATAGCAATATGAGATCTCCCAGGATAACGTCCTGTAGTCCCAAATATAAATGTGCATGGTGAATCTCCCGGAATACCATTCATAGCCCCAAAATAAATACCGGTATAGGGGGATCTCCTAGGATACCGCCCTGCAGTCCCAAATATAAATGTGCAGTGGGATCTCCTGGAATACCGTTCCATAGTACCAAAGTAAACATATATGGGGATCTCCCAAAATACCGTTCCGCAGTCCCAAAGTAAATACACAACCAAATCAATGTACATAACAATTTCAAGAAGGAAATTCATAGTACTATTCAAGTTCGTATCAAATAAACAAGTAATTTCTATCCTAAATATGCTATACAGAATCCAAGTAAGTAGTTACAATAGATAAGACAACTAAGTCACATAAACATGCTTTCCTAAGCTAAACATGAGGCTTCATATACTAGTATTGCTCAATTAAAGGAAAACATAGATATTCACTTAATGAAAACAGGATTTTTCAACAATTAGCACATGTACGTACTCGTCACCTCATGTACGGAATATTCATATAACAACAGTACCAAAATCCTAAGGAGAGTTCCCCCACACAAGTTTAGGCAAGCCACTTACCTCGAACCAAGCTCAAAATCAGCCCGTTATCATGCTCTTGCCACAAGTATCCTACTCCGAGTGCCCAAATCTAATTAAATCAATTGCATAATGTTAATGCAGCTACAAGCAACTAATTTAGCTAATGAATTTAAAACTAAGGCGAGAAAATAGGAAAGCGCCCAAAATTCCTCTCTGGGCCCACGTTTCGGAATATAGTAAAAGTTACCAATTTAGAATAACCATTCATTCACGACACTTGTCCAAAAAATTTTCAATTCCGACACCTAAAATCCGATCAAAACCCAAAAACTCAATTGGGGAACTTATCCTCCAAATTTCTATTTTTTACACTCAAATATCTTGATCAGATTAAGAAAATTACTATAGATTGATGAAATATAAACAAAATAGGGTTAGGAGTGGTTACTCACAGATTTCCTCTTCAAAATCCTCACAAAATCGCCTTCACCCAATATAAAAATTGAATTTGGTGTTATGAACTTCAAACCCTCAAAAATTTCTTTTTCTGCCCAGCGCATCTATGCTCCCTGGACCGCACCTGCGGTTCCACTTCTGCGGCTAAGGCTCCGCATCTGCAGAATTTTATTTAGTCGCCAAGCACTGTACTTGCGCCCAATTCTTCGCAGATGCAGTTCCGCTTCTCTGGTTCTTAAGTCGCATCTACGACCACTCATCTTCATGCCTCAGACCGCACTTATGACCTCCTTCCTTGCTTCCGCAGGGCCGCATCTGTGGGCTCTCCAACGCAGGTGCAAAAATACCAGAAGCAGCCAACTACAAAATTTTGCCAAAGTCCAAATCAATTCTGTTAAACATTCGAAACTCACCCGGAGCCTCTGGGACCTCAACCAAATATACCAACCAATCCTAAATTATCATACGAACTTAGTCAAGCCCTCAAATCATACCAAACGTTGCTAAAACCACGAATCACCCTCCAATCCAAACCTAATAAACTTGAATTTCCAAAATTCTACAACCGATGCCGAAACCAAACAAACCATGTTCGATTAACCCCAAATTCTGCACACAAGTCATATTCAACACTATGGACCTATTCCAACTTTTTAAATTGGATACCAACCCCGATATCAAAATTCCACTATCGACCCGAGACTCCAAAAATTCAACCTTTTGCCATTTTAAGCCTAAATAAGTCGTGGACCTCCAAAACACATTTTGGATACGCTCCTATGTCTGAAATTACCCAACGAAGCTAACGAAATTGGTGAAATTCTATTACGGAGCCGCCTTCACACTGCTCTATCTACGGTCCAAATTTTAAGACTTAAGCTCTCAATTAGGGACTAAGTGTCCCAAAACATTCCGAAACTCAAGATGAACCATCCCGGAAAATCACAAAAATAGAAATAGATACGAGGGAAGCAGTTAATAGGAGATTGGGACATTAATTATCAGAATGATCGGTCGGGGCGTTATATTCCCCCCTCTTAAAACATTCATTCATCCTCGAATGAGCATGGAGACATACCTGAGGTGGTAAAAGATGAGGGTAACAGATGTGCATATCCTGCTCGGCCTCACAAGCCGCTTCCTCGACAAGCTGACCCCCCCCACCAAACCTCCACTGATGCAATGCTCTTTGACCTCATATTTTGTACTTGCCTGTCCAATATAGCCACTGCCTCCTTAACATATAATAGATCATTGTCCAACTTAACTGAACTGAAATCCAACACGTGCGACATATCACCATGATATCTTCAAAGCATCGAAACATGAAATATCGAATGAACTCCTGCCAAGCTGGGAGGTAAGGCAAGCTCATAAGCAACCTCCCCAACACGTCGCAACACCTCAAAGGGGCCAGCGTAATTTGTCCTTCTTCCCAAACCTCATAACGCCCTTCATAGGCAGAACCCAAAGCAAGACCCGCTCTCAAACCATGAATGAAATATCGCAAACCTTATGGTCGGTATAACTTTTCTATCTGGACTGGGTTGTACGGAGTCTATCCTGAATCACCTTAACCTTCTCCAAAGCATCCTAAACAAAATTTGTGCCCAATAATCTGGCCTCGCTCGGCTCGAACCAAACCACCAGAGATCTACATCGTCTACCATAGAAAGCCTTATATAGTGCCATTTGAATGCTGGACTGATAACTGTTGTTGTAGGCAAACTCCGCAAGTGGCAAGAACTGATCCCAAGAACCTCTAAATTCCATCACACACGCATGAAACATATCCTCAAGAATCTGCATAGGACTGCCCGTCCGTCTGGGGTGAAATATTATGCTCAACTCCACCCGAGTAGCCAACTTAAGATGTACGACTCTCTATAACCGTGATGTAAACTTAGCACCTCTATATGAAATGATGGAAACTAGAATACCATGTAGATGAATAATCTCCCGGATATAAATCTCAGCCAACCGCTCTGAAGAAATAGGTAGTACACATAGGAATAAAATGTGCAGACTTGATCAGCTGATCCATAATCACCCAAATGGTATCGAACTTCCTCAAAGTCCGTGGGAGTCCAACTACGAAGTCCATGGTGATCCTCTCCCGCTTCCACTCTGGAATATCTATCTGCTGAAGCAAGCCACCCGGTCTCTAATGCTCATACTTCACCTGTTGATAATTGAGGCACCGAGCTACAACACCACTATATCTTTCTTCATCCTTCTCTACCAATAGTGCTGCCTGAAATCCTGGTACATCTTCATGCCACCCAGATGGATGGAATACATCGAACTGTAGGCCTCCTATAAAATCATATCCAGAAGCCCATCAACATTTGGTACACATATCTGACCATGCATCCTCAATACCCTGTCATCACCAATGGTCACATCTCTAGAATCACCACGTAGAACCTTGTCCTTGAGGAAAAGTAAATGAGGGTGATCATACTGATGCTCTCTGATACAATCAAATAAGGAATGCTGAGAAATCACACAAGCTAGGACCCGATTAGGCTCCAAAATATCCAATTTCATAAACTGGCTGGCTAAGGCTAAACATCCATCGCCATAGGCCTCTCTACTGCTAGTAGATAAGCCAAACCCCCAAACTCTCTACCCGGCGACTCAAAGCGTTGGCCACCACATTGGCCTTCCCTGAGTGGTACAAAATAGTGATGTCATAATCTTTAAGCAGCTCTAACCACCTCCTATGACAAAAATTAATGTCCTCCTACTTGAACAGATGCTACAATCTCCGTGATTCGTGTAGATCTCATAAGGAACACCGTGCAAATAATGATGCCAGATCTTCAAAGCGTGAACAATAGCAGCTAACTCGAGATCATGAACAAGATAATTATTCTCGTTCACCTTCAGCAGTCTGGACATGTAGGCAATCACCCTACCGTCCTACATCAGTACCGCTCCAAGTTCAATCATCGAGGCATCATAATAGACAGTATAAGACCCCGAATTTGTAGGCAATATCAATACTAGGGTTCTAGTCAAAGCTGCCTTGAGCTTCTAAAAGCTTTTCTCACACTGTTTCGTCCACCTAAACGGAGCACCTTTCTGGGCCACCCTAGTCATAGTTGCTGCAATAGATAAAAATCGCCGAATAAATCAACGGTAATAAGCCGACAAGACAAGAAAATTATAGATCTATGTAGCCGAGGATGGTATGAGCAAACCCTGCACTGCTTCCACTTTCTTCGAAATCTGCCTTGATCCCTTCACTCGATACTACGTGACTCAAAAATGCCACGGAATTCAATCAGAACTCATATTTCGAGAATTTCACATATAATTTCTTTTCTCTCAAGGTCTGAAGCACTGTCCTCATGTGCTGCTCATGATCTTCCCGACTTCAGGATCAAATGTGCATCAAATGCATAAATGTTGCTGGGGCATTGGTCAACCCAAATGACATAATAAGAAACTCGTAATGACCATATCGAGTCCTGAATGCAGCCTTCAGGATATTTGGCCCCCGAATCTTCAACTGATGATAACCTGAATGCAAGTTAATCTTAGAAAACGCTCAGGTAACCTGTAACTGATCAAACAGGTCACCAATACGAGGCAAAAGATACTGGTTCTTTACTATAACTTTGTTCAACTGGCGATATTCAATGCACATACGCATAGATCCATCATTTCTCTTCGTAAACAAGACAAGAGCACCCCAAGGTGACTCACTAGGCCGAATAAAGCCATTATCAAGCAATTCTTGTAACTGTTCCTTCAAATCCTTCAATTCAGGAGGAGCAATAATGCAAGGAGAAATAAAAATGAATTAAGTACTCGGCAACAAAATAATTCCAAAATCAATATCTCTTTCGGACGGCGTGCCAGCAAGATCAGCTAGAAACACATCAGAGAAATCACGCATTATTGGGACTAAATCAAATGTAGGGGTATCAATACTAACATCTCTCACATAAGCTAGATATGTGTCACACCGCTTCTCAACCATTCTCTTAGCTTTAATAAATAAAATAACTCTACTAGGAGTTTTATCTAAAGTGCCCATCTACGCTAATCATGGTACACCTGGCATAGCTAGCGTCACGGTCTTGGCGTGATAATCAAGAATAGAATAATGGGCCGATAACCAATCCATGCCCAACATAACATAAAAGTCTACCATGCTGAGCAATAATAAAACGACTTTGGTCTCAAAAACACTAAGAGCAATTTAACACGATCGATAAACGCGGTCCACAACAAGAGAATCGCATACCTTGATTCATATTTAAAAGAATCATAATTATGTCACGCGAATGTGTACACAATCACAATAATAGATTAAGTTGCGCCTAAAGTAAGTTACGGATTCGTGAGTTATTTATTTCCTAAGTTAAGATTATTGTAAGGTTACTCAGGGATATGGAACTATTGTGGAAGAAATGAGTGATTTTAGCTATTATGAATTTATCAAAAGATACTTAAAACTAAAGTTATTGTTAGAACCGAACAATTCACACCTATATCTTCTTACTAATTGAAATACATTGTTAAAGCAAAACATTTATTTTAGTAAAAAACTTTTAGCATTAGAAATAATTCACGGTTTATAAGAACAGATGCAAATATCCTATAAACTAAACAAAGCTTTAACAACACACACGGACATGAAATAAACCAAACGAAAAGGACTTCCACGGCAAACCAATTAGCATTCTTAGTTTTGGGGTTAAAAAAAGATTTAAGCGCTTACAATCCTTAACAATAAAGTTAACAGAACACATAATATTCCACCACAATACGGCATAAATTTACCAACACGAAAAATTCAAAAGAGACAACCATAACAAATTTTAACAAAGCATGATCTTCTGAGCAAAATAGTAAAGGAGAAAACAATGGACCTTTGAAACCTTTCAATATATTAAAGATCTTCCAACTAGTTTACAAAAAGAACGTGACACTGTAGTTGAACACGAACAGACCGTAAGCCGGAGACCACGACGGAACCTCGATTTTGCCCGGAAACCTCTAAGTACGACCTCAAACGACATCAACATTCAATTTTGATACAACTCGACAGAAACAAATTTTAGCAGTTTCGACGACTATCCCCGGTTTTCTGTTCGTTCGACATTGATGGTGCGTCTTTGGCAAAACAATGACAGTAGAGGGGAAAGAAAGGTCAGAAACAGTAGCTAGGCACAGGAGTGACAGCCATAGCCATCGCCAGTCATCACCTCCGGCAGCGGTAGCCATGGAAAGGGTGAGAGCTGGCCGGTTTTCGGCAACGGCAGGTAGAAGCTTGAAAATCTGGTGCGTCGCTGATTTCTGGCATTCTTTGTCTATGTTTTTATTTATATGGGTGTGTGTTGTTTGGGTGAGGGCGATGGTGGCTGCTGGAGTGTTTTTGGCGTGTAATCGGCGTTGCTGTGGTGTCTGTATGATGAAGGAAATGGAACAACTTAGGGGTGTTGTTTGGAAGAGGGAATGACTGAGGTTGGGGATGTGAATAAAATGGTTTTTTCGGCTGAACTTTTAGGGATACTTAGGGTTAGAATGCTAAAGAAATGAAGGGAACGACTGTGGTAGTCTTTTGGTTAGGTTAGGTGTTTAGGCGTGAAGAAGCAGAAGGTTTGTCGTGGTTCTGGAGATTAGTGGCTTAGGGTGTAAGATGGAGATGGATATAGAGACGAGTCGTTTAGTGTGAGCTGGGGATTCTGGTTTTTGTAAGAGGTGGGGTGTGGAGGAGGAAAATGAAGAGAGGAACATCTGAAGCTTTTTTAGATGAGGTGGGGTCCTATGATAGGAAAACGACTAATGTGTTATGAAATAATATAAAAGACAAGAACAATATAGAGAGAATAGGGAGAGAGAGGAGTATTCTTATTGATACTTGGGATGATTTACAATGGGGTAAGACCCCTTTATTTATAGGAAGATAAATGACTTAGCTTCAAACTAAAACTCTTAGACATTCACTCTAAATAGAGTTCTATTTATAACACTCCCCCTTGAATGTCTATTCAACAATGTGCCTCGTTAAAAACTTAAAACCAAAACCCAGTGGAAAAAATTAAAGAGAAGGAAAAATAGTACACATGTTTGAATATGCGCCTATTGGTTGCCTCGTTAAAAACCTCGCAAGGAAAACCCAGTTGGGACAAAACCTTGTAAGGGAAAAAGAGTGCAACGCGCATTAACTCCCCCTGATAAAGACATCAATTTATATCCTTGAGCATTTGCATTCCAATCTTGTGCACCATCTTCAAAACAATCTTTGGTAGATGTTTGATAAATAAATCAACCATATTGACTTGAATAAATATTCCGCACCTTGAAATCATCATTCTTGATAGATATGAACATCTTCATATAATGTCGTGGAATAACTCTTCAATATCTCCATAGATGTATTCTCAATGCCATCATGCTTATAGTTATAGCAAGATACATATGTACACAAATTGTACTTAGGATGTGGTACTTCAGGACCAAGAATTGTGTATGCTTTAAGCAACTTAAATCTTTCAAGTTAAGTCGTATAAATCACATAATAGACTTTAGATGCATATCAAGTTTTCATGTCATGCTAAACAAATAAGATATCGAAAACTGATTATACATACCTTTGACTTTATACTTTCAAGTATTTGAACTATATGTCCAAATCTACATGTCTTTCATATGGAATCAAGTATTTGTCTATACGCTTTAAGCGTATCAAAGACTTTGTCCTTCTGGGACTTGATATGAGCATTTGTAGTGAGAATATAGTTACTTTCTTTGGGTCAGCAAATGCGTATAGCATGCTTTGCAATATGTTGCAATTGAATTATCCATTTTATGAACTTGAGGTTCATATCATGATATTCGGGGATTTACATATACAAATGATAATTCATCCCATGTAACCTTTTATCAAGTGTTTATCATGTCTCCCCCTCATGTTAGAAAAACTAACTTGTTTCCTCAACTTTGGGAAATCATCTTTGTGCATTATCATGTCAATATACACAGCACATTAATAATAAGATGAAATTATTTGGTTCCTGACCCTGAACCACTTATGAGGGGAGAATATACTCTCGTATACAACGTATATCAAACTGATACATATAACTTTGTTCTCATAAGAAACAATTTAGCTATTAAGTGGAGGCACTCAATAGTTATCTTGCTAAACCAACTTTGATATAAACCAACTTATCAAGATGAACTATCTTGAGTAGAAAATCTGGAAATTATGCTCGAAGTTAGATTACTGAGCAATTTACCTCGCAAGCACCGGCCAGGCTGCGGGTTAATAACAATTGCGCATGTAACCATATCATAGATGCATCATATGTGGTATACATGGCAGGTGAATGGGCCCATATGCATATTATATTTCCAGAATTTATGGGCTTCAACCCGAACTCTTTAGTTGGTCAATTCATTAATGAGAACAAGTGATACAAGAGAATTCGTAAAGAACTTTCTAGTTCTTTAATATTCACCCATGTGAATTCTCTATTATTGCACATCATACTTAAAATGAGACGGCTAACCCGAATGCCAACTGAATAAATTATCAATATTGGTAAACTTCAAATTTACACCATGACCTGTGCACTTATCAATAAACTTCAGGTTTATTATGACATGGGTTTTTATACCAATAGATATCCACTTTATTGTGGCATTCTTTTGTTTGTGTAGTACAAACTGGAGAATAAAGTGGGTAGCTTTTCATTTACAAATTATCCCGCTACAAGTTGTAGTAATAGAAGATATCAAATCTTTCCTTTATTTATAGTCTCAATATAATCAGCGCTTTCGCGTGTACTTTGGAAACTGAATAAGTTTCTTTGAGACTTACTACAGCACAATACTCAATTGTGTTTCTCCAACATGGTAATAATTGGCTCTTCTCGAGCTCTCAATTAATTTTGTACTACCACAAATTCATCAACATCCATGTGGTGAATATCTTTCTTAAAGAGAAAGTTATACCATTATGGTCATATCAAACTTATATGCAAGATATGTTTCTTGCATTATCGTTGTCCTTTAATAGTCATATTTCCAAAATACTTTGGCGTACAATAGGTACGTGACCAACGATCATTCATGCCATGTATCATCTCAAACCTCCTTCTAGGGGTGAGTGTGGTATCATCTCAAACCTCCTTCTAGGGGTGAGTGTGGTATATTCTATACCAATTTCATGTTCATATTCTTCCAATAATGAATATGTATTCGTGAATCAGATGTTGTCACATTCACTGCGGGGATATGTGATTTTGTTATCCTTTTCAAATCTGTAAATGTGACTGGCATTCGATTTGCTATTCTTTGCAAATGGATAATATTTTGCGCCTCTTTTTCACAAGTAGAGGTATGTGGATCAAGATGAGATAATGATGCATTTTTCCACAAAATTTCCCGTTTGGTTTCACCAACTTCTCCCCCTAATTTTGGGAAAAGTGTCTCATCAAATTGACAGTCTGCAAATCGTGCAGTGTACAAATCCCCTGTCAATGTTTCGAGGTAGCGAATAATGGAGGACGATTCAAACTCAACATATATTCCTAACCTTCTTTGCGGACCCATTTTGGTGCGGGATGGCGGTGCTATAGGCACATATATTGCGCATCCAAAGATTCTTAAATGGGATATATTAGGTTCATGACCCAAAACCAATTGCAACGGGGAATATTTGTGTCAATTCGTCAGTCAGAGACGAACTAGCATTACTGCATGCAAAATGGCGTGACCCCAAGCCGAAGTGGGCAGCCTTGTTTTCATGAATAAATGAGGTATTCAAGATTATACTCATGTATTGTCTCAATCTGATATCCGTTTTGAATGATATCTTTAAAACTCAACAAGTTCCTTTTAGACTTAGAGGAGAACATTTTGACTGATATCATTAAAACTCAACAAGTTCTTCTTAGACTTGGAGGAGAACATTGCATTCTCTAAAATATCGTTCCTTTAGGCAGAGTTATAGTTGCTCTTCAGGAGCCTTCAATCAATTTAATTCCCATGGTTTTCCATACAAAAGAAAATATACGAACATGAGAATAAACAAATTCAATCCGTTTGTTTCATACTTAAACAATATTTTCGAAATCTGCTGAGGTTATTCGACTAACTAAATCAGATAGTCGATTATATGTTTTCCATAATCGATTACTTTGCAGTTTGAAAATTTCAGTTTAAGCATTTTCTTAAAACAATCGATTGTTAAACATACACAATCGATTGTGTCTTAATATAATCGATTGTTAAACATACATAATCTATTATTTGCTATTTTGAAAAACTTCAGATCACACTGTCTTAAGACAATCGATTGTTAAACATACACAATCGATTGTTGAACATTCACAATCGATTGTTAAACATACACAATCGATTATTTGCTATTTTGAAAAACTTCAGATCACACTGTCATAAGACAATCGATTGTTAAACATACAATCGATTGTCGAACATTCACAATCGATTGTTAAACATACACAATCGATTATTTGCTATTTTGAAAAACTTCAGATCACACTATCTTAAGACAATCGATTGTTAAACATACACAATCGATTGTTGAACATTCACAATCGATTGTTAAACATACACAATCGATTATTTGCTATTTTGAAAAACTTCAGATCACACTGTCTTAAGACAATCGATTGTTTTGCAGTTTTAATGCGAAATATTAGATAATCGACCAACTGTTAGGTTAGTCGATTACCTCTACTGGAAAATAAAAATATTATTGAAATCTGAGCATATTGAAACATTCTAAAGAACTAATACTAACATTATATCATAAACTAACTAATACGAGCTGATACTAATGACTATTAGTTTATTCACTAACTATTACAAATAAGTGAAATAAAATCAAACAACTCCATCTTCTTCCATCACAGATCCATCACCGATTAGGTGGTCTATTTTCCCATCGGGTTGCTCAAAGAAATCTGCCACATCCAAGTGGGTGATGTCAAAATTGTCGTCAGAGACAAAATTTGTTTCAGGGCCTTTACTCTTTCGAGATGCTTGATAAAGGTCAACCAAATGTCTTGGTAAATGGCAAGCTTTTGACCAGTGCCCTTTTCCACCGCAACGATAATATATAATTTATGAACTATTTGCTTTTGGATTCTTATCGTATCGTGCTTGTGGCAGAGTGATCAACTTCAGGTTGTCATATCTCTTCTTTAAGCCATTCCACAAGATAGGTGGATCTTTGACTGTGATATATTCAATTTTCAAACCTTTATCAAGGTGATGGCGCAAGAAAATCAAGGCCTTAGCACAGTTTCAAACCTTCATCAAGGTGATGGCGCAAGAAAATCAAGGCCTTAGCATAGTCTTGGGTGGATGCATTATTTCTTTCTTTAATGGCGTCTCCAAGACCCATAGCATCTAAGTGGATTTCAGCATCCAACACCCATGTCATATAGTTCTTGCCCGAAATTTCAAAGGCAACGAACTTTCTTTTCATAATGTCAGACATAAAACAAAATTATATCAAGAGCGTGTTCATACTTACGGGCTCTATTACAATTATCACATTCACTTCAGGGAATGGACCATAATCATGTGCTTTACACAATCTCATGTCAAATATTACTTTCATAAAGTAAAAGATTAGTTTGAGAATCTTTATTATTCTCATTATCACAATAATGACGATTATAATTTCGGCTATTGCCACGTCCATACCCATTGATACCTTCACGGTGATAATTTTGTCTTCTTTCAGACTTATCACATACTGCTATCACATTCTCTAAAGGGAATGGAGCAAATTCAATTGGACGGAATTTTAATTCTTTGCCCACAATCATACATGAATTTGATCATGGCAAGGCATAGAAATTTTACCACTTCATGTGAGTGCAATTTCTTACGAACTCCATTAGAGTTATAATCAAACTTTGTTGTCTTTGTTTGTATATAAAATAAAATCGTAGAATTTTAAGAATTTGAAAGGGAAAAGTAAATTACATACCTTTAAGGTATACCAATAAATGTTGTGATATCAAATATACCTCTTGAGTTTCCATCCCGTGGCAACAAATTCCGGCAACTTTGGTTGACTCCCGCGGCCAATTTGATACCGGAGAACGCGACCTTATTAGTTCAGAGTCATGCTTTTGAAATTCCAACCGAGAATACTAATCACTCTAACTATAACAGATCATATGTAAAAGTTAGATAGGAAAAACAAAGTGATATAAGGAATATTTATTCCACGCAGCCACACCACTGGCTAACAACAGAAAGCACACAAAGTAATAGCACAGATAATTAACGTAGGAATTTCTTAGTGTATACTATATGAACTTTGGCTTCAATGGAGGGTTGTGAATCTGCCATTGCTCCGATAACTGCAATCAACAAGAGAAGCAATAGAATTTGAAGGAAGAGATCAAATTCAATTGGTTAGAGGCTCGTGCTGATAACGTGTTATGAAATAATATAAAAGACAAGAACAATATAGAGAGAATAGGGAGAGAGAGGAGTATTCTTATTGATACTTGGGATGATTTATAATGGGGTAAGACCCCTTTATTTATAGGAAGATAAATGACTTAGCTTCAAACTAAAACTCTTAGACATTCACTCTAAATAGAGTTCTATTTATAACATAATGCTTGTTTTTTATGTAAAGTTTTTTAATTTTTTGTTAAGCAGAGGAGTTTAGTAGGGTCCTAGGGTTAACATAATGATTATTGGGTATTGGGCTTGGATTTATGGGCTAAGTCCGAACTGGGTCCTAAAATTGGGCTTTAAGACTCTTAAAATTGTGGTCCAAAACCTTAGTAAACTCCTTTTAATATAGGATAAAAATATTACATAGTGCAAAAACCAATTTTAATTAATTAAACTAAACTATATTAAAACATGAAATTATATTTTTGTATTTTCAAGAATATATACAGATAAAAATAAGGTACTATCTTTGTATTTTTTAATTTATGAAAGGTTCATAAACAAAAAGTAACTAGATAAAATATTTTTGTTTTTTTTTATTTTTTTTATAAAATAAAATAAAATAAAATAGTTAAAACGGAAAAGGGTCAGAACTGCCCCTAACGTATTGACTCCAGGTTAAAAATGCCCTCCGTTAACCTATTTTGAAGAAAATGCCCCTATCGTTAAAATTCTGGCATATTTGTGCCCCTAACATATTGACTCCAGTTTAAAAATGCCCATACCGTTAACCTATTTTGAAAAAATTGCCCCTACCGTTTTAAATATAAGTATAGTCATTTGTTAGACTTAGGGGTATAAATATGCCACATTTTTAACGGTAGGGGCATTTTCTTCAAAATAGGTTAACGGAGGGTATTTTTAACTTGGAGTCAATACGTTAGGGGCAGTTGTGACTCTTTTCTCTAGTTAAAATAACGATATTTGCCCTAAACTAAATATTTTACGCTAAAATATGTAAAATCTTGGTAAGGGTCAAAAATTACATGTCTACAGCTGCCCCTCTTTGACTGAAAATGCAAAAAGTTTTCAGAAAAAGAACAAAGAGACATATCTTTTGATCCGACCCTTATTTAGAGGGACCAAAAACTAAGAGAAAGGAGAATGTGACTGAGCCATGGTATCTGAGTTGCCTACATATATTTAGCTATAAAGGAATCAGGCCACGTGTAGTTCTGAAGTAGGAACAATGTTGGAGTATACCGAGGTGGAGAGCCGACAGAGGTGTCGTTTCGTCGAGGTTCCGGTCCGTGGTCCTATTATTACATTAAAATCAAAGATGAAAAAGAATAACTATGCCTGTCATCTATGAGTTACAAGATTCCTATATATAAGTCTTCTGAAGCTTGATCTTGAGTCTTGAATGGTTCTTCATGCAGACTTTTGATTTAAACCTTGATGCTTGCTAGCTGCAGGTGCTAGTTCATTCTTCTTCAGCTTTTTCGGATCAATACCGGACATATAGTGCTCATGATTTCAGCCATGTTTGGAGCAGTTTACATCTTTTTCTACTTCTGCATTCGGATTTTTTTTCTTCTTAATTGAGACTACTTCTGTTGGTCATCTTGGACTATTGACTCACATTCATGCCACTAGCTTCTGCTACTTCTAACTTGAATTGAATTCTGAATTGACTTCCCTTGTTCTCCAGGTAGGCTCCTGCTATAGACTTGAACCTTGAAATAATTTCGAAATGAATTTCCTTGTTCTCCAGGTGGGTGTCTGCAATCAAAACAACAACATAAACAAAATTTTCTGCCCTAACTTGCATTAGGAAAATTTGTGAGTTGTTAGTAAAACTGTAAACCACTTATGCTATTGATGCAATGATGAAAGTAAACTAGTTACTCGACTAGGATGTGAATCTCCTGAGAGTAAAACCAAGAAACTTTGACTAGCAAATGTGTCTGCTAAAAATAAAACCTGAATGACCCAGATAAGGAAGTGCGTCTCCTACGGGTGAAACTTGAATGAACCAAACTAGGAAGTGCGTCTCCTAAAATAAAACATAACATGAAATACCCAGACTAGGAAGTGCGTCTCCTACGGGTAAAGCTTCAATAAACCAGACTAGGAAGTGTGTCTCTTAGGGCCGAACTTAAATGACCCAAACTAGGAAGCGCGTCTCCTAGGAATGAACTTAAATGACCCAAAACTAGGAAGTGCATCTCTTAGAGGTGAAACCTCAATTTAGGAAGTGCGTCTCCTAAAAAAAAATATAACCTGATAGACTCAGACTAGAAAGCGCGTCTCTTAGGGGTGAAACTTCAATGACTCAAACTAGGAAGTGCGTCTCCTATGAATGAACTTAATTGACCCGAAACTAGGAAGTACATCTCCTATATGTGAAATCTCAATTTAGGAAGTGCGTCTCCTAAAACATAATATAACCTGAAAGGCCCAGACTAGGAAATACGTCTCCTAGGGGTGAAACTTCAATAACTCAAACTAGGAAGTGTGTCTCCTAGGAATGAACTTAAATGACCTGAAACTAGAAAGTGTGTCTCCTAGAGGTGAAATCTCAATTTAGGAAGTGCGTCTCCTAAATCAAAAATATAACCTAAAAAACCTGGACTAGGAAGTGCGTCTCCTACTGGTGAAATTTCAATTACTCAAACTAGAAAACGTGCCTCCTAGGGATGAACTTAAATGACCCAAACTAGGAAGTGCGTCTCCTATTGGTAAAATCTCAATTTAGGTAGTGCGCTCCTAAAACAAAACATAACTTGAAAGACCCCGACTAGGAAGTGCTTCTCCTAGGGTGAAACCTCAATTACTCAAACTTATATGATCCAAACTAGGAAGTGCATCTCCTAGGTGTAAAATCTCAATTTTGGACGTGTATCTCCTAAAATAAAAATATAACTTGAAAGACCCAGACTAGGAAGTGCGTCTCATAAAAATATATCATGAAAAGCCCAGACTAGGAAGTGCGTCTCCTAGGGGTAGAACTTCAATGACTCAAAATAGGAAGCGCATCTCCTATGAATTAACTTAAATTACCAGAAACTAGGAAGTGCATCTCCTAGGGTTAAAATCTTAATGTAGGAAATGCATTTTCTAAAACAAAAATATTACCTGAAATACCCCTTCTAGGAACTGCGTCTCTTAAGGGTGAAACTTCAATGACTCAAACTAGGAAGTGCATCTCCTAGGAATGAACTCAAATGACCCAAACTCGGAAGTGCATCTCTTATGAATGAACATAAATGGCCAAAGCTAAGAAGTGCATCTCCTAACAAGTATAATATGAAAGACCCTTACTAGGAAGTGTGTCTCCTAACAGGTAAAATTCCATGACTCCAACTAGGATGTGCGTCTCTTAGGACTGAATTTAAGTGACCAAACTAGGAAGTGCGTCTCCTAGGGGTGAAATCTCATTGACTCAAACTCATATGATCCGAACTAGGAAGTGTGTCTCCTAGGCGTGATGTGTGATCTTCTCAATGGACTTTTAGTAAGTAGAATTTGGGCATTACACCTGAAAGATTCAAGCTTCCAAGCTTTGATATGAAAATCGCTTTCATCCATGTTTCAGACAAAGAAAACTTGTGAGTTTAAACATGATGGTTGGTTTATGGCCTTGACTTTGAGGTGATTGCTCCTTCACTTGCCATGATAACCTTGATTTTAACTTGAAAGATATTACTTGTTTATTGACTAACCACTTTCCCTGTCACCCTTATCACAGAAAATACCTTTGATACATTCAAACTCAATACCCTCTATCTATTGCATTTGCTCATGAACTGACATTTACCGAACCTTTGCATTTCAGATGAATCCTAAAGCGCATTGATTGTTACCAACTCAGTGCCCATATTGTTCCTTCCTGACTTATGTGACTTTGATGTGCAAGCCAGATTCTGTATTGTGCAATTGTAAAGTTGGTAGCAAATTTTAAAGTCATTTCTCACTTGTTCTAACCAAACAAGCTCAAGAAGAGGAAGTGAACAAAACAAAAGGAATAAAGTAAGGGACAATGGAAAAAAATCATACCTAACAAGAAAATTACAAACTAGAAACTTAATCGATGTGGATACCAGCTCTGATGACCGTGACATGGATTTTTGGATTAAGTGGCTAATCTATCAAGCATGTCTAATGTTCAACTCTTTTTGTACCTATGATTCATGAAACTGAGCTTCAATGCTTCGATTATCCTATATGATCCACAGTACTTATTCGACTTGTAGTGCCCGAAGGATTTTCACGATCAAGCCTCTCTCATTTTTCATTCACTCAACTCCTGCCAGTGAAGGTTTTCACCAATAAGACTCTCTCATTTTGTTCTTTCTTCTTATTTCCTCTAATTCTGCAGATGACACGGCATTGATCCTAATAAAAACATCGTATGTGATAACTAGGGATTTTGACGTGTTTCATGCTCTTTCTTGCTTACGCTTTGGTTATATATTCTTACAAAATAGTCCCGAAAGGCTCATAGTTTGTGCTTGATTACAGGTTTGATCGACCAAGTGACGAGATTTCAAAGATCGGCTCAAAAGGAGTGAAACATACTCAAGTACTAAAGACAAGGCAAATTATGTGCAGTCTGCGGTAGAGAAGATCAGAGAGATGCATTTTGCCTAGATACAAGACAGTGCGGTCCGCAGTCAAGTTTGTACGGACCGCAACAAAAACCTCCGCGACCATGGTGCATTCTGCGCAGTCCATAGAGCATGAGTTAAGAGAGCCAAGACTTCAAGTCCAAGATCCTAGTGCAGCCACATTCCATTTTGTGCGGCCCATACTGACCTGGCAGGGACATTTTTATCCAGTTTTTTCAGCATAGTATAAATAGAATCTTTTTCCATTTTAAGGGTATCAAACATTTTAGAACTTCAGCTGCGATCGTGAGAAGCCATATTGGGCATTTAAACTGAGATTGAACGATAGATTCTCTATATCTACTTTAGTATTTAATTAATATGTCTTCTTCATCATCTATGTCTCAGTTTTTATCTTCAAGCATAAGTAGGTAGACCCATTAGGGTTGTGCTTCAACCCTAGTATGGGTAATTGATGGGTGTCATGAATTAGGGCTAGATTGACTATGGGTGTTTGTTATTTTGGGTCAATTTTATGGTTTAGTTTATGAATTGTTGGTTGCAAACACTGGCCTGTGCAAAATTGACCTGGCTCTCTTGAGAAAGAGAGCCTAAGTCTCCAAAATTGACCCAACAAGGAATCGGGATGGACTCAAGAGAATTGATAGTCCCAATTAAAGGGTTAAACCTCGAGAGAGCAATTACCCGACTTGAACCCTAGTTGCTTGAGAAAATTTTCCTACCCATTTGGTCTAGAGAAAGTCAATTAAGCAAAATCCCCCTCTCTACCAAAATGTGTGAGAGTGGGTAAAATCGTGCAATGGTTATAGCATATTTCCCCAATCATGTCAATTGAGCCTTAGAAGCAATTACTCGTCAATTAGCACCTAGGTGAAAGTCACTACCCTAGTTCCCCTTAATCCATTAGATACAATTTGTAGCAATCTAATCTTAGAATAATCTAGTTTCAATCTTAATTTGTAGTTTGATAATAGTAGTTTTATATAGAAAAACCAAAAATGATTGGAAGTGACATTTGGAACCAATACGCAATTCAAAATTGAATCGACACCCAACTCCAATCCTAGCTCTCTGTGGAATTCGATCCCGACCCAGAAATTGGGTAAAAGCTATTGCGACCCTCTCTCGCCACTTTTTAGTAGTGCTGAGATGGAAGTGATCACCTTTTGGCATCGTTTCCGGTGAGTTATCGGTTTTGGCTATCTATTTAGTTATTTTTGTGTATTGTTTTTCTTTTCTTCTTTGTTACTTACTTGTTTGTGTCATTACTCAGGTACCAACATGGATTTAAACAACGCTAATGATCCTCTTTGAAACGTGATACCGGGGGAGGAGGTAGAAGATCTTGAGCAAGATGAGATGCCTGTTGCACCTCAAGGACAACGGGGAGGCCGGAATGCAAAATGCCAATCCAAATGGTAATATTCGAGACCCTCCCCCGCCACCTTAAAGAGTGACTCCCAAAGTATTACCGAATCAAGGATATGCAAGTGCCATTGTTCCTCCCCGAATTCGGGTGCTTTCAAATAACAAACGTAATGTTGACCTTGCTCGAGCAATGGGGGTATTTATGGACGCCTCCAATAAAATGCCTACAAGCATCTAAAAGGGTTTGTAGATACATGTTGGGGGAGCAAGAAGATGAATGTATTGGAGGTGCGCTGAGATTGAGACTTTTCCCGTTCTCACTTCGAGTAAAGGCACTAGATTGGCTCGAGAGACTCCCCAACCATTCTATCACAACGTGGGATGAGTTGGCAGATAAATTTATTGCCACATTCTTCTCACCGAGTCATATGGCATCACTTAGGTATGAAATATTAGCCTTCAAGAAAGAGCCAACGGAACCTTTGCATGAAACATGGGAGCGGTGTCGGACTATGGTGAAAGAGTGCCCGAATAACGATGTGACCGAGGTGATAATTCAACAAACCTTTTATAGGGGCATCAACACCACAAATCAATGCATTGTGAACCAATTGGATGAGGGAAATTTTATGAATCTTACTTTTAACAAGGCATGTGATGTACCTGATAAGATGGCCGACACTTCTTCGGCATGGCAAAGTAGAGCGAATATGCCCCAAGGTGACCCCACGGTCATCCATTTGCACAAGGAATTACATGACCATGGTCAAGCTATTGCCAAGCTTACTACTACTATGAACCAATTGGCGAAGGCGCAGTTGCAACAAGTCCAACATCCGCTCCGAGTCAACGACATGGAAGGTGTCTATATGCTTAAAAGGAGGCAAAGAGGGCAACAATCTCAAGGGAATAATGAACAATACGACAATTGTGGTAGTGTTTTTTCAAATGAGTGCTATGATGATCAAAGTGAAGAGGTTTAATATGTTAACAACTACCAAGGCAATAGAGGCAACTCTTCAAATCAACAATGGCGACCCCAAGGAAATTGAGGCAATCAACAACAATGTGGCGGCAATTGGAACAACAACAATCAAAACAACAATTGTGGTAATCAAAACAATAACCAAGACAATTGGAATGGGACTAACAATAATTGGGGCAACAAAAACAATCAAGGCAGGTGGAACAACAATGGAAACCAAGACAAATGAGGGCAAGGCTTTCAAAGGCCCCCAATGTACTAACAACCGAACAATCCACCCCCTTTCACTTCTCAAAGTCCTAGTTCTTCTGGAAATGATTTGAGTATAATTGAAAGTATGTTCGAGCAAATGATGAAAAAGAACCAAGATTCTGATGCTCAATTAGCTTCTCATAATACATCTATCCGGAACTTGAAGGTGCAATTAGGCCAAATATCTCAAGCATTGAACACTCACCCCAACGATGATCTACCAAGTGACACGCTAGTGAACCCAAAGGATGGGAACAACAATCATGTGATGGAGGTTACAACAAGAAGTGGGAGAGGTGGTGATGTGAATGTCTCAAGAGAAAAGAAAGTTGTGGATGATGATGTACCTTTAATTGTTGAAGATGTGGCTGAAGAAAATGTGAACAATGATGTGAGGATTGATATTGATGAGGTAGAGGTAGAAACTCAAGATGCCATGAACCTGTCTAGGGAACACATGATTGACATGCTCCAGTCGGTTGTGCCAAAAGCCAAGGCACCCTTGCCTAGGCCACCTTCACCTTATCCTCAAAGGCTAGCAAAGAAAAGAAATAATAACCAATTCAAGAAGTTTATTGATATGATGAAGAGCTCGTCCATTAATGTGCCTTTAGTGGAGCCTCTTGAACAAATGTCGGGATATGCCGAGTTTACGAAAGATTTAGTGACAAACAAGAGGTCTATGGATTGTGAAATGATAAATATGACTCACCAAGTGAGTGCTATAGTGCATTCAATGGCTCCAAAGCTTGAAGACCCCGAAGCTTTTACTATCCCTTGAACTATAGGAAGTGAGGATTTTGCCAAAGCTTTATGTGACTTGGGAGCTAGTATCAATTTGTTGCCTTACTCGGTTTTCATGAATTTGGGTATTGGGGAACCAAGACCAACTTCAATGAGACTTCAAATGGTAGATTGATCGATGAAGCGACCATTAGGCATTATTGACGATTTGCTTGTCCGGGTGGACAAATTCATATTGTCGGACAAATTTGTCATTCTGGATTGTGAAGTAGACCACGGGGTTCCTATTATCTTGGGTAGACCTTTCCTTGCAACGCGGAAGGCATTGGTTGATGTTGAAGTGGGCGAGCTTACTTTCTGAGTGGGTGATGAAAAGGTCATCTTCCATGTTTGAAAATCCATGAAACAACCTAATAACACTAAGGTGTGCTCATTTGTAGACCTTGTCACATGTGTGATTGAGGATGATACCAGTGCTATGATCAATGTGGAGGATCTTCTTGAGACCGAGCTACTAAATATGGATGCCAATTATGATTCAAGTAGAGTGGAGTGCGTGAATTCCCTACATGGGATGGGCTCTTATTCTTATGAGCCGAGGAAATTATCTTTGGATCATGAAAACCGAAAAGTCCACCAACAATGCCATGAAGTAAGGAGCCACCGGTGTTGGAGTTGAAGCCACTTCCTCTACACCTTAGGTATGAATTCATGGGATCAAATTCTACTTTACCAATTATTCTTTCTTCTTACGTTTCTAACATGCAGGTTGAGGCCACTTTGGTGGTGCTTCAAAAGCAAAAAAGGGCAATTGGATGGATTCTAGCTTACATTTTTGGAATAAGCCCCGTATTTTGCATGCACAAAATTATCTTGGAGGATGATGCAAAGCCTTCCTTGGAGAATCAAAGAAGATTGAACGAGGCTATGAAAGAAGTGGTGATCAAATGGTTGGATGCCGGGGTTGTGTACCCCATTATTGATAGCCCGTGGACTTCTCCGATGCAATGTGTACCGAAGAAGGGTGGTATGACTGTAGTGACCAATAAATACAATGAACTTATTCCTGCTCGGACGGTCACCAGATGGAGAGTATGTATGGATTACTAGAAGCTAAACAAGGTGACCCAAAAGGATCATTTTGCATTTCCATTCCTTGACCAAATGCTAGATCGTCTTGCCGGTCGTATTTTTTTATTGCTTTTTGGATGGTTACTCGCGGTACAATCAAATCCTAATTGCCCCATAAGATTAAGAGAAGACCACAATTACGTATCCGTATGGCACATTGGCTTTCTCTCGAATGCCATTCGGATTGTGTAATGCTCCAGCGACCTTCCAACGAGGCATGATGGCTATTTTCACCGACATGGTGGAAGATATCTTGGAGGTTTTCATGGATGATTTCACTGTGGTTGGGGATTCCTTTGAAGAGTGTTTGGGTAATTTGGATAGAGTGTTGACCCGGTGTAAGGACACGAACCTTGTACTCAATTGAGAAAAATGCCATTTCATTATTGAAGACGGTATAATGTTGGGTCACAAAATTTTAAAGCGAGGAATTGAAGTGGATAAATCCAAGATAGATGTGATTTCGAGGCTTTCTCCCCCTACTTCTATCAAAGGGGTGAGGATTTTCTTGGGCACGCGGGTTTTTACAGAAGGTTCATAAAAGATTTTCCCAAAGTGGTACACCCCTTGTGCAGGTTGCTAGAAGAAGATGCAAAGTTTGTGTTCGATGAGGTATATATGAAAGCATTCGAGCTTCTCAAGCTCAAAATTGAACACTACCCCTATCATTACCACACCAAATTGGAGCTTGCCTTTCGCGCTCATGTGTGATGCTAGTGACGTTGCGGTTGGGGTTGTTTTGGGCCAAAGGATTAACAAGTTGTTTCATCCGGTGTACTACGCTAGCAAGACCATGAATGAGTCTCTAAAGAACTATACAGTCACCAAAAAGAGGTTTTGGCCATATTGTTTGCAATGGAAAAGTTTTGACCATATCTTATGGGGACCTAAGTTATAGTGCACACTGATCATGCCGCCCTTAGGTATTTGATGAGAATAAAAGAATCCAAGGCAAGATTGATGATATGGTTGCTGCTTTTCAAGAGTTTGATCTAGAAATTATGGACCAAAAAAGTAGTGAGAATCAACTGGTGTACCACTTGTCCCGTTTGGAGGAGGAGGGCAGGCCTTGTGGTGGCCTTGGAATCAATGATGTATTTTCCGACGAACAACTCCATACGGCGTCAATGAATGATATGCCATGGTTTGTTGATGTTTCAAATAACCTTGTGACCGGAATAATCCCGTATGAGCTCTCTTCTAACAAAAGGAAGAAGCTCAAGCGGGATAGCTTGGACTTTTATTGGGTCAAGCCATATTTGTTCAAGATTTGCATAGATGGTGTGATTCGTAGATGTGTCCCGGAGTAAGAACAAATTGATTATCTTGGAGTCTTGTCATTCCTCTCCCTATGATGGCCATTATGACGGGGTGAGGATGGCTTCTGAAGTGCTTAGTTGTGGATTCTATTGGCCAACCTTGTTCAAAGATGCGGATGATTTTGTGAAGAGATGTGATGAATGCCAAAGAGCGGGTGGAATTTCAAAAAGGATGAGATGCCTCTCAATATGATTCTTGAAGTGGATATTTTTGATGTTTGGGGAATCGATTTCATCGGTCCATTTGTTAGCTCTTGTGGGAACACGTACATTCTAGTGGCGGTTGATTATGTCTCAAAGTGGGTTGAAGCCGTGGCTTTGCTTAAGTGTTGTTGCATTTCTAAAAAAGAGCATTTTCACAAGGTTTGGCAATCATCGTGCGATTATTAGTGATGAGGGGTCTCACTTTTGAAACAAAGCTTTCAACAAATTGCTTTCCAAGTACGGTGTCAATCATAAGGTTTCCACCCCCTATCATCCTCAAGTTAGTGGTCAAGTGGAAGTCTCTAATAGGGAAATCAAGAGTATCTTGTCAAAGACGGTCAATGCTAGTAGGACCAATTGATCGAAGAAGTTGGATGACGCTCTATGGGTGTATTGGATGGCTAATAAGACTCCAATTGGTATGTCTATGTGTTGATTGATTTTTGGGAAAGCTTGTCGACTTCCTGTTGAGTTAGAGCACAAGGCTATGTGGGCTTTGAGGAAGTTGAATTTGGAATGGGATGTTGCACCCAATCTTCGTGTTGAACAACTCAATGAGCTTGATGAGTTTAGATTCCATGCCAACTCCAGCTCGTCCTTGTATAAGGAAAAAATGAAGTATCTTCATTACAAATATGCTCGTAGAAAGGAGTTTAAGGTTAGAGATTTGGTTGTCTTCATCAATTCCCAGTTACGTCTGTTTCCGTGTAAGCTCAAATGAATGTGGAGTGGACCATTGGAAGATGTATTTGTGATCTCGTTTGGTGCTCTTGATCTAAAGAACAAAAATGGTGAAGTTTTAAGAGTTAATGGGCACCGGGTAAAGCATTGTCTTGGCAAGTTCGATGACAACCACGTGGTGGTGCTCATTCATCTGAATAGATGTGGTGGTAACATGTCTTGCGCCTCGACGTTAAATCAGGCACTTCTTGGGAGGAAACCCATGTCTTTTTCCTCTTATTTTCTTTGATTTTCTTTGTAGTATAGGATTGATTATTGGGCTAACTCGTTGTGAGATGTTACAGGGTTGTGTTGCTGTAGTGCAAGACATGATGGAAATATTGAACAAGTCTCTAAAGTTGCAAGTGCGGCTGCACTACAATTTTTGCGGTCCACACTCGTGTGAGCTAAATGGAGGACTCTTTGAAGTTTTCCACCGCAGCCATATGGCAGTCTGTGCAGTCTGCAGTGGAGCTCTGCGGCTACGATCCCTTTTTTGCAGAACACAGAGGCTTGCTTTTTAATGTTTGAATAAGGCAACCCAGTGCATACCGCGGTCTATTTTGTGCGGCGCACTGGTAGGTGAGAATGTGCCCCGGGGGATTTCTATGAATAGACCTCAAGGGTCTCCTATTACCCTTTTAGAAAATTTAACTCTAAGAGACCCTAGACCAGTGTTTATCTTTTGTCTTGACCGTATTTCTTGCTTAGCATTGATCAATTACTATTCATTTCATATTCTGGTAAAGTTTTTTCCAACTCTTAAGAATTTAATTTTGTAATTTCATTTTATTTTCATTTCTATTAGCTTGTAGCTTCTTCCTCACGTATTTTCCTAATAGATACACTAGGTTAGTTTGAATGTTAATTTTTGTGTGCTTGGTGAATTGAATGAACCGGGTAATTGAGTACGGACCTTAATTAGGTGAACATTGGACTTAAAAGCAAAATATAAGAACCCTAACTCAGTGTCAAGACTAGGTACCCTCCGTGGACCGCGGTCGTGTTTGTGCGGTCCACGGTTCCTTAGTGCGATCCGCATTACCACTTTATGCGGAATGCGTTGATGATTTTGTGCCCAGGTAATTTTTTCCTAGTGCGGCCACACTAAAGTTTATGCAGTCTGCACTGGCGTAGTGCAACCACGGTACTACTTTGTGCGGGCCGTGGTGGTCATATTCAGAGGGTGGGTATTCTGAGCTCCAGCCCTGTGCAGATTTTAGTGCGGTCCGCGGTGGTCCTTGTGCGGCGCACTCCATTTTTTGCATCCCGCACTGGCTGTGTTCTGCAACTGTCTGCTGCAATAGTGTAAATCTTTTTTGCAATTCTCCTGCACTAATGTCCCACTATTTTTGCTGATACTAACAATGTTAGATACTTGTGTTTGCAGATAATTATTAAACAAAGAGGCAATGGATCAAAACAACCCCGGAGAGGTGACTCCTCTCGGGGAGGGAAATAGATATTGGTTAAACTCACTCCCCAGGATCATCAAAATATAAAGAAGATGAGAAAAGCAATCAAGGCAGCTAACAGAGTCTGTGATCAGTCGGGGAGTGAGTATGTGCCATCCTAAGACATTTCCTCAGACTCTGTGCCAACTCATATTGTCTCAAGCTTCAGATTGACAAATGACAGTTCTCCCGCATCACCCACTGCTCAATCACCAGAATATGTTCCCACTAAGTCGTCTAAGGGCTCATGGCAGTGAGGAGTACTCCACATCCCCCACAACTTCAGTATCCGGGGAAGGTGCATATGAAGGTGAGGGAGATGATGAAGGAGATGAGGAGGTACCTGAGAGTGGTGAGCCTCAGATTGGGGGGTTGCCCGAACTAGGAAACCCGAAGTGTGGGAGGATAGATTTGTGAGCCCGGTGGCGCACTACAAGTTTAGAGAGTGGTGGCCGGCGAGAAAACTAAGTCTAGAGAGGAGCTTTATAGATAGAGACCTTCTACCCCACAACCTCAATGTGCAGAGAGAGTTAATAACTCGAGTGGGTTGGGAGCACCTCTTAGATGACAATGTAGATGCCAACGAACATTTGGTCAAAGAGTTCTACTGTAATGTATCCCATATTGTCAAGGGCTCCAAAGTGACCACGGTTTGGAATAATAAGGTGTTATTTGTTGGGAATTCGCTCAATGACTATTTGGATTTCACTGAAGTAGATGAGCCCCTCAATATGGCGAAGCTGGAGATGGGTGAGGAGGTCCGTCCATGGTTAGCTCAATGCCTGGCAATCCCAGGTATCGTTCCAGATTGGTTGATTGCTGGGGTAAAAATTCTACGGAGGACCCTCAACTTTGAGGAGAGGGGTTGGGAGACGTTCGTATGCAGCCGGTTAGATCTTACCTCCCATGATCAGACTCTTCTTCTTCACCTGGCTATCTTGGTTTCTTCCATCATGGAGATATGTCCCATCAATGTGGGAAATGTGATGTCCTGCATCATTTCTATAGTGGGTACCGAGATTGAATGGAACTACCCTTTCCTTAACACCCTGACTATGTTCTTTCGGGATTTAAAGGTGGACAAGAGGCCTTTTGACGTCAAGGTAAAGGTAACATCTCCTTTCTCATGGTATAATTTGAACTGGCCAGACAACCCCAATGACAAGAACTACAAGGCACCTACTTCTTCCCCCACTGGCTGAAGAGCAAGTTGTGGTAGAGGCCCCCCTGAGCCTGCCTCCACTTTTGCTGAGATGCCTCCTGGACCCTCCACTACAGACATTCCCCAGGCCCTTCCACATCAGCAGGCTCGGAGATTCCATCTACCCAGGCCCATCCTATCACTGCCCACTGACTGAGTCAGACGCTTCAGAGTCTAAACAACTGGATGTATACTGCTTCATCCAAGTTGATCACCTTGACCACCACTATTACAGCTCAGTCAGCACCTCAACCACCATAGTTGCCCCAGTCTATCAAGGATGCACTTAAGGAGATTCTTACCAACCAAAAGAAGATCCTTGATTCTCAAGCTGCCCTCTCAAAGGCAGTTGATTCGCATAGCAAGGCTCTCAAGGAGCTTGCTCGGGAGCACAAGAAGTTTAGAAAGACATGGGCCTCCAAGGAGTCCGTGAAGGAGCTGCGGGCAGATGTAGATAGACTGAAGACAAATTAGCTGCTTTTAGACTTGATGACCCAGCTCCAGCAGTAGCCACAGATCCAAAGTAGACACAAAGGCCTCCGAAGAAGATGAGAAAGATCCTAGAGCAGATGATGCCATCATCCAGTTGGCGGACCCACCGGAGGCTTCCTCCAATCAGCCATAGGATGTACCAGATGCACAAGCGGTCCAGATCCAATCCTAGGTCCCAGCAGTTGAGAAGTAGGTTACTGAGAACCAGTCTGAGGTTCCCGAGCACATAGAGGACCCAGAGACCACTCATTATCCTTTGCAGACGGACATGGCATAGGGAGTCTTCACATTATTTCTCTTTTATTTTTTTTGCGTATTTGGTTTAGTTAGCATTGGGGACGATGCCAGCTTTTTATTTGAGGGTGTGCGCCCAAAATTTTAGATGACTGTATATCTACTGATTCATTTATACTTTCTTGCTTTTCTTTGGTCTATATATAATTTTACACTTAGTAACTTTTATAACACTTTTTATTTTTCCTTTGGTCTGTATATAAAGCTACATCATTATATATATTCATTCCCCGTTGTTTATTCAATTCCCCTATTGTACTATTCATTCTATTTTTGCAATTGATTTTTCATTTTTAGCTTCTTATATAAGCTCGTAGCTTTTTGTTTTGTTTTGGACGTTTTTAATAAGCCTTTGGTTTTCTTAATTCCACGGTTCTTTCCAAAGGTATAGTATTGTGTGAACCGGGTGGCTTTTTCCGATGATAGATGGCTTGACAACCTTCTTAGTGGCTTGAGTTCATTTTTGTTTTTGTTTTTGGTAGTTTATTGTTAAGGATTCCTCAAGAAAAGCTTCACTTGGGCCTAGCACATTTTCCTTTGGTTCCATGGTCAAAGACAAAATATTGTGTTTAGGATGGTGAAAGTCTTAACTTGTGTTGACTGAGAATCATCAAATTGTCTTTCGGGACCATTATGCGGTCAAATCGTATCTAAGGTTGTTGTGGGCCTCCGACTCGATGTCTTTTGCAATCCCTTAGCCCGTGAGGTGAATAATTGAATTATGAGTCCAAGTCCCAAGCCACTAGTCTAGAACTTGCCCTGAATATTTGTTGAGGCAAAATCTTAAGTGAAATTTGACTTGAGAAGTGATTATAGTCTCTCCTTGATCCAAATGATAGTTGAACAAATTCCATAGCCTATGATATGATCCCTAGTTAACCCTTTTGAGCCTTAGACCTTTTTCTTTCAAGAACCATATTACAAGCCTATACCCATTCTCAAAGATACCCTCTCTTGGCACCCGATATTTTCTTGAGCACATGGCAAAAGTATAAGTTTGGGGGAGAGACGAGGATGAAAACAAAGTGGTATAACGAACAAAAATGAAGATAAGGAAAGGCAATGAAAAATAAGGAAAAGCAAAAGACAAAAGGAATGCTCAATGTGAGAAAGAATAAAAAGGGATTTAAGAAAAGCAAAAGAAAGAATATTGTGGAAAGTTGAAAAAGGAGAAACGGTTTGGATTTCATAAGAGTGACAATATGTATCTCTAACCCCTTAGATCGAAGTGTGATGAGTCAACGAGTCAAGAGAATGTGTGCCAAATCAATCAAAAGAAGTACTTAAGGGAAGATGGAACTCACTTAGATCAAAACATTTCCTACCTTGAACCAAAGCCTTCATAGTGACTCCACAAAAGCCCTATATGATCTTAATTTGAATGAAGCTTACATTAGTGGATACTTACATAAGGGGCAAGCATATGGTACTTAGAGCCGTACTTGTGACCTTTTCTTATGAGAGACGAGTGAAATCACATTAATCTTGATTTGTATGCCAAGAGGCGAGGTTTGTTTAGGGAGAGTTGAGTATGAGTGAGTTTGGGTCTCACAATGACCAAAGTAATTGAGAGAGTTCTTTGATGTAACAAGTCAACTCTTGATGCTCTCATGTCACACTTGATCCATGGATTTTCAAAGGTTGAATGTTGTTAATGAGCCATTTGTAATGAGGCCAATTGTTAGTCCCAATTAATGCTAGTTGAGGCTACTTTAGGATAGCTGAAAATATTAGGATTTTCCCTTAAGGGTGGGTTTTATTTTGTTTGCTTGAGGACAAGCAAGAACTTAAGTTTGGGGGGAGTCGATAACTAGGGATTTTGACGCGTCTCATGCTCCTTCTTACTTATGCTTTGGATATAAATTCTTAAAAAGTAGTCATAAAAGTCTCATCGTTTGTGCTTATTGCAGGTTTGATCGACAAAGTGACGAGATGTCAAAGATCGGCTCAAAAGGAGTGACACCTGCTCAAGTACTAAAGACAAGGCAAACTCACGACAAACAGGCCTAGTGCGGCCGCACTACACTTTGTGCGGCCCGCACTAGGGAGATTCAGAGACTGGAAAATCAAGTGTTAAAGTAGTGCGACCGAAGTGGAGATTGTGCGGTCCGCACTGAAGGCTCTGCGGCCGCACTACCATTATGTGTGGTCCGCGGAAAAGAAAATCATAGAGATGCAATTTGCCAAGGTGCAAGCAGCACGGTCCACGGTCATTTTTGTGCGGACCGCATTAAAATCCTCCATGGCCGCGGTGCATTATGCACGGTCCACGGAGCCTGAGTTCAGAGAGCCAAGACTTCAAGTTCAAGAGCCTAGTACGGCCGCAGTCCATTTTGTGTGGCCCGCACTGACCCCGCAGGGGCATTTTAGTACAGTTTTTCCAGCTTAGTATAAATAGAACTTTTTTCCGATTTTAGGGTATTAGACATTTTAGAACTTTGGCTGCGCTCGTGAGAAGACATTATGTTGCCATTTTGGGAATTTTAACTGAGATTGAATGATAGAATCTTTGTATCTACTTTATTATTTTCTTAATGTGTCTTCTTCTTCGTCTATTTCTCAGTTTTTATCTTCAAGCATGAGTAGCTAGACCCGTTAGCTAGGGTTGTGGCTCAACCCTAGTGTGGGTAATTGATGGGAGTTATGATTTAGGGATAGATTGACTATGACTGTTTGTTATTTGGGTCAATTTTATGGTTTAATTAATGAATTGGTAGTTGCAAATACTAGTTTGTGCAAAGTTGACTTGGCTCTTATTGAGAGAGAGAGTCTAAGTCTCCAAAATTGACCCAACAAGGAATTGGTATGGACTCAAGAGAATTGACACTCCCAATTAAAGGGTTAAACCTCAAGAGAGTAATTACCCGACTTGAACCCTAGTTGCTTGAGCAACTTTGCCTACCCATTTGGTCTTGAGAAAGTCAATTGGGAAAAATCACTCTCTCTACCGAGAGGTGTGAGAGTGGGTAAAATCTTGAAACGGTTGTAGCATATTTCCTGAATCATGTCAATCGAGCCTCAGAAATAATACCCGTTAATTATCCACCTAGGTGAAAGTCACTACCCTAGTGCTCCTTATTCTATTAGATACAACTTGTAGCATTCTAATCTTAGCATAATCTAGTTTCATTCTTAATTTGTAGTTTGATAATAGTAGGTTTATATAGAAAAACCAAAAATGATTGGAAGTGACATTTGGAATAATACGAAATTCAAAACTGAATAGACACCCAACTCCAATCTGACCTCTCTTTAGATTTCAATCCCAAACCAAAAATCAGGTAAAAGCTATTGCAACCCTCTCTCGCTACTTTTTAGTAGTGCTGAGTTAGAAGTGATCAGTATGCTCCTACGATATCTAACTCAACACTCTCAAAGATTATCTGAGAGGTCTTTTTTGGACTGTAATGTGGCTTTTGGACAGGGTTAAAAAGAAAGGATACTATGAAAGTTCAAAATAACTAAAACAACTGGGTTAATTTATTTATAACTTTTGGAATCCATTATAAAAACTTTGCCCCAATTTCTAAAACAAGGGAATTTGATTCTTTTTTTCCTATTGTTCCTTTTGAGATGGAATTTCTAAGAATGACTGCCCCACTCTCGACTTCGTGGGATTATAAAATTTTTTATTTGGTGCGATCGAACCGTAAGGCTGCCTACGTATCTTGTAGTGACAAGAGTCAGGTGGAACATAGTTTACAAGAATACTCTTTGTTGCTGCTATTTTCCTTTCCTTTTTTTTCTTTTTTGTTTTTTGTTTTTGTTGTTGTTTTTTTTAATGAAGTTTCTAAGAAAAACCTTATAGGGCATGCAGTTTTTTTCCTTCCATTTTTTATATGATGACTCTAACTAGATTCTAGAAGAGGGGAGGTCAAAAAAATTGCATAGGCTCAAAAGGGATACCGAATGGTATAAAATATTTCGGTAGTTGAAAGAGAACCTCCCAATACCTTAAAATGCCAAGTATAACATTTATTTTACAGCTCCGGAATTGATATCATTGATATGCTTTCCACCCTTTTTTATAATCTTATCAGTTTGGAGCAAACTCTATAGGTTTTATGTTGTAATTTGAGATGCAATTGAACTCAAAGTTTCCTGCTTCAAATTGTCTTGGATGCACTCTCCTTTAATGAATTCTTATCATCCTATTAATTTCCCAAATTATTTGCCCCAGTTTCACACAGTTCGGGCTTCAAATGATCTCAAAATGTTCAAATCTGTACTTATTTTTCTTAAGTTATCATCTTCGAAATTGTTTCGTTGCTTCATAATTAGACTAGGCCTAGAATTATACTTTCATGTCATGTCAGTAGAGCCAGCATGAAAATAACTATAAAAGGAAAAAGGGAACTAAACAAAAACTGACTAGAATAACAGAAAATAGGAAATTCCATTAGACAGACGGTAAAAGGGTTTGAACAACAAAACTAGTAAAATAAACTGGGGTTACAACCCTAGAATAAACTAGATAACACTAAACGAGCTTCTACGACTAAAAAAACTAGGTAAAATTAAAGAATAGAAGGGTTTGGGTCACAAGACAATATCCGGATTACAACCCTGAAATAACCCGGACAACAGAAATAACAACAAAATAAACCACAAAGACTCCCTTTGGCTAACCAAGAAAAGAGCGTCTTTCCAATTAAAAAGCTCGATATTTTAGCCACTGAGTTTCACATCGACATTACTAGGATCTTCACAAGTCTCCATCATATTGACCTTAGCAAATTGCTTTTGGGTCCCTTTTTGCCAACTCGTTCATAAGATCAATTTCTGGAATTGAGATTGATAGCCTTGAAAATTTCGCGGCAAGTGGCCCTTCAGGGGATCTAGAAGAGTTCCCGTAGTCCTTTTCAATACAAATCATGCCTCCTACATGCATCTCATTAAAGAACAGACAATGGAATTTGGCTAGTATCTGCTGCATCTGGATTTTGCACGGTAATGTCACCTGCATCAATAAGCTTCCGGACTGCTCTTTTAATATGCCAACACTTTTTATACTGTGGCCTGGGGCATCAGATCAATATGCGCACCTTTGAGAAAAATCAAAATTCTTTGGGAGGGGGTTTGGTATTTTTATCTGAATTGGCTTCAACATGTCCAATTGCCTCAGCCTTTTGAACAGACTGGCATATGATTCTCTAATAGGAGTGAAAGACTTTCTCTTTGCTGTTGCCTTCTTATTTTGAACTCCGTCCTTGATTGGAACCTCTTTCGGGTAGATGGTTAATATGCTTGAGGAGGCGGATAAGACATTTGTAGAGGTGGTGCAAGCCGTTACGAGTTTTGTGGGTGTAGAGCATATGGCAGTGCATTGTGGATAGAGTACCGGGGAGGTGAAGTATGACTTTTGAGATTTTTTTGGAGGAAAGTAGCATTGATGAGGATTATCTAGAGTACGAGGAATTTATGGGGTCGATATTGAGGCTGAAAGCATTTAGCAAGAATGCACACTAAATCCTGTTATTGGCGAGGCTCAACAACTTCTTTTCTATCAATCAGAGAACTTACCCAATCAACTTGTTCATTCCATCTTAATCAAAACTCCCTAATGTATTCCTTGGGTTTTCTCCATCAGAGATAGGGAGGAGCGGTCTGGGATAATGTCTACATTTTACTGATAGTGCCAGAACAAAATCTTGAGCTAGGTCACCCCATGCACGCCATTTACTAGTGTCTTGATGGGTGTACCACTCCAGATCTGCCCCATTCACACTCTGACCAAAATAGGCTATCAATAATTCATCTTTCCCGCAAATACTTCTCATTTCACTACAATAACTTCTCAGATGGGCTACTGGATCTCCACGCCCAATATATAAATTAAGCTTTGGTGTTTTAGACCCTTTCAGCTTTCTGGATATATTATCTTGCTCCGCTGTCTTAGCAGGATTTGCACTCTCACCGGGAGGCTCTAAATGAGGAACGTAAGAGTATGGATCCGAGACCTTGAAAGTTGGTTCTGGAGCATAGTGTTGGACATTAGGGACTTTGAGCACAGTCTCGCTTGAGGATCGAGGAAGAGTAGCTGGTGGAGGAGCTACGAAACATGAATGGTCAAAGGAGCGGGATATGATGTGCTTTTGAAGGGTGGAGTGTGAAAAGGTTGTGGGGAGATATCAACAGTAGTGGGAACCTGAGCTTGTGATAGTAGTGGGATAGTTGCATGGTTTTCAGTGTAGTTAGTGGGGAATGAAGGTGGATGATGCCCCATGATCCAAGACTGGTACATTTATGCCATTTGTTGTTTCAACCTTTGGACCTCCTCTTTTAATTCAGACTCCGACTCCACAAACTCCCTCGACGAGACAACTCTTGTGTACAAGTCTTTACTAACCATAGATATCTTGATCTTTGACCTTGTGTTGTATGAAAGAGTTACCAGTTTAAGAACCACAAACCAACCACCCTTCTGCTATAATGAGGATAACAAAGAGGAACAAAATAAAGTCATCATGTTAGCGTTAGGCATTTAACAGCTAAAAATATCACATTGAGTGCAATGCACCTAGAAACAATTAACGGTTCAAGAATAACTTCGAGGGTCACAAGGTCACTTGGTATCATCCCAATTTGTTCATTTCAATCTTCTATTTTCTTTTCTAGCACTTCTTGGCTTGCTCATTTTCCTTCCTCTTTTTTTCTAATTATAATTGTTTTCTTTCCTCTCATTTCTCACATCCCATAACTTCATCTTTTTTATCTCCTTTTTTTCTTTTTCTTTTTGTTTTAAAAATAATTCGATCGAACCTTTTGTAGGTTGCCTGTATCATGACGACACATGAATCAGATCTTTGCGTAGTTCGGGAAAGTACTAGATAAATTAAACTAAAAAAATAAAAATCTTTTTGGATTATTCATTAGAATCTTTTTTGAATAGAGAATTAGAAATACGATAACAAAACGCTTGCCAAACTCAGCTAGACTATGATAGATTCTGAGACCACCTAAAAGACTTAGTACTATTAGAAAGGAGTAAAAAGTAAAAGACAACATAACAGGAAGGCACACTCAAAACATAAATAAAGATCTCCTTAAGCAGCTCCTAAATGCAACGGTACTGACTGGATGGTCTCGGAGTGTCTATCATGCTCAAACTCCGGTAAGTAGATCCACACCTATATGACAAAACTAAAACCAAACAGAGTTAAAGATTTAGAAAACTATGCGAGACAACAACACTCCCTATTAGGCACATGAAAGACATGATTGAGGCATTTTTTGTAAAATGGCTTACGTGGCCAAAAGGTGGCTAGAAGTGCTAACTCAACAAAAAAGACCTCTCACATGGAAAAATTATTTTGCAGAAATGACACATTTTGTAAAAATGGCCTATGTGGCCAAAAAAATGGCTAAGCATGCAAATACAACAGAATGGATCCTAAGCAGAGAGGACACTTGTTGTGGACGTAGGATCTAAGACATCGGTTAATTGAACCACTTTCTCAAAAAAAGCCTTATTTTGCAAAATGGCATATGTGGCCCAAAAGCGGTTAGACATGCAAATTTGACAAGGACGAACTTTAAAGTAAAGAGGCACCTAATTGTGGATTGAAGACTGTCCAGATACAATGAAACAAATCACTTTGCAAAAATAGTCCTATTTTGCAAAATAACCGATGCGGCTAAAAGTTGCTAGACATGCAAGATTTGGCTACACGTCGAAGCCAATAACCTAAGACTCACTAAGAAGATCGGACCCTATGTGGGATGCCTATGTATCACGCCCCAAAGATGAGAATCAGGTATACGTAGTTCAGAAAGATTGGATACGGACGAGAATAATAAAACTAATTTAGAGAAAATATATGTTTTATCTTTTTCTTTTTTGAAAAAACATGAAGCATGTAAACTCTTTTGAATTTTCTTTTCCTATTTTTTACTTTTCTTTTTAGAAGATGATGGGAAAGTGCAAAAAGTCTTTTTTGGAATTTTTCATTTCATTTTTTGTTTTTTCATAAAAACAATGTGAAAAAAACATAACTGGGCCATACTTGCTTTGTTTTCACACTTCACCCTCTTGTCTCTCTCATTTACCCTCAACCATCATTGGTCCGCCAAATAAACCTTTCTACCCTTGAAGATTGCAACGTGTAGCACATAGGATGCATCAAGATGGTTTTATATTTTTTGGTACACTTGTCCTAAACGGACCCAACCCTTGTGTTGAGTCTCCTAAGCTAAATGCTCGTGGTGAAAATAAACGTTCCTACTAGAGATTCAGTATGAGGTTACGTTATTCTAGGTTTAAACCTGGGGGTGTGTTCTAGACATGACTTATCCGATCGAATAACTCGAGCCGAGGTGGGGGCAATGTACTGGGAGCACGAAAGTCTACCCGGCCTTGTTGCTAGCCCAACCTCGTTCTATTTACAATGACTTCTTACAAGACAGTGGGCTACGCATACGTGTGCACCATATTTTTAGAAGACTTAGAAGGGAGGTGTAAGAAGATATTTTAATATAGTTCAAATAATATCAAAGCAGTAAATAAACGGCAATTAGCACATTACGTCCACAAAATACAGTAAAATAAACAATGAATAAATCCAAGTAAAAATCACATTAACAAGCTCGAATTATTGAACCCTGAATAAGGAGTTCTAGGTTCTTATCCCCAGCACAGTTGCCAGAGCTGTCACACTTCCTTTTTCCACCTGAAAGGGGTATGAGGGAGTTTTTTCAATTAAAGTGAAAATAATCAAAACAAAATTATTTATTCAAATTCAGAGCCGCCACTTAGGATAATTTATGGTGTCCCAAGTCACCGGTTTAAAATCTCGAATCGAGGAAGTTTGACTTTGTTTTACAGTCCGCAAAATACAAAAATCCGGGTAAGGAATTCTTGTTAACCCGGGAGAAGGTGCTAGGCACTCACGAGTTCCGTAGTTTTAGCATGGTCGCTTTAATCATATTTGGTTCAATTAAATTGTCTAATTACTTATCCTAAAACGAGTTATGCATACGTATACTCATTCCATTTGGCACGTAAAAAAAATCATGTCACGCGTGCATGTCCACAATTAATCACGCCTTATTATTATTAAGAAAGTTTGGCCGAAGTTGCACGAACGCATACCTCGATTTATTTTAAAAAGAATTATAATTATGTCACGTAAACGTATACACAATCACAATAATAGATTAAGTCGTGCTTAAAGTAAGTGACGGATTTTTGAGTTATTTATTTCGTAAGTTAAGATTGTTGTAAGGTTACGAGGGATATAGAATTATTGCGGAAAAAATGAGTGATTTTAGCTATTTTGAATTTATTTTAAAAATACTTACGAGTAAAGTTATTGTTACAACCCAACAACTCACGCCTATATCTTCTTACTAATTATAGTACATTGTTAAAGCAAAACACTTATTTTAGTAAAAAATATTTAGCATGAGAAATGATTCACTGCTTAGAAGAACAAATGCAGATATCCTATAAACTAAACAAAGTTCTAACGACGCACCCGGACATGAAATAAACCAAACGAAAAGGATTTCCACGGCAAACGAATTAGCATTCTTAGTTTCGGGGTTAAAAAAATTAAGCGCTTACAATCCCTAACGATAAAGTTAACAGAACACATAATATTCCACCACACAATACGACATAAATTTACCAACACGAACAATTCAAAAGAGACAACCATAACAGATTAAGAAATTTAACCAAGCATGATCTTCCAAGCAAAATGGTAAAGGAGAAAACAATTGACCTTTGAAACCTTTCAATATATAAGAGATCTTCCAACTGGTTTACAAGAAGAAAGCGACACTGTAGTTGAACACGAACAGACCATAAGCCAGGGACCACAACAGAACCTCTATTCTGCACAGACACCTCAAACTACGACATCAAACGACATCAACATCTCAATTTCAGATACAACTCAACAGAAAAAAATTTCAGCAGTTTTGACGACTATCGCGTGTTTTTTGTTCGTTCAATGTCGATGGTGCGACTCTGGCAAAACAGTGATAGTAGAGGGGAAAGAAAGGTCAGAAACAGCGGCTAGGCACCAAAGTGACAGGCATAGTCATCGTCGGTCATCACCTCCGGCAGCAGCCATGGAAAGGGTGAGAGCTGGTTGGTTTCCAGCAACTACAGGTAAGAGGCTTGAAAATTTGGTGCATCACTGATTTTCGGTGTTCTTTGTGTGTGTGTTTGTTTATATGGTTGTGTGTTGTTTGGGTGGGGCGACAGCGGCTGTTGGAATTTTTTCGGCGGGTAATCAGCACTGGGGTGGTGTCTCTACGATGAAGAAAAGGGAACAACTGAGGGTTGTTGTTTGGAAGGGGGAACGCTGAAGTCAGGGATGAGAAGAAGATTATTTTTTTCGGCTGATTTTTTAGGGATTCTTAGGGTTAGAATGCCGAAGAAGTTAAAGGAATGACTGTGGTTGTCTTTTGGTTAGGTAGGTGTTCAGGCATAAAGAAGCAGAAGGTTTGTCGTAGTTCTAGAGATTAGTGGCTTAGGGTTAAGATGGAGATGGAAATGGAGATGGGGTCGTTTTGTGTGAGCTGGGAGTGGGGAATCCGATGGGTTCTGGTTTTTGTGAGAGGTGGGGTGTGGAGGAGGAAGATGAAGAGAGGCACGGGTAAAGCTTTTTAGATGGGGTGGGGTCCTATGATAGGAAAATGACTGATGCTTGTAGGAGGTACACTAAATACTAGAGGTTCATAATAAGATTCCTAAGGTCTAGGAGGAGATGGGAATACCACTAGCTGCCGGAAGAGATGAATGAACGAGGCGACTCACATAACCCCTACCATGACAAACTACAACTAGGGCACGGGCACCAGAATAATGGCCCGACTCTCGAGACCTCTTGGCTTCTCTTTCCTTCCTATCCCGAGCAAACATGCCCTTTAGTCTCCTAGCAATGCTCACCACCTGTTGATAAGCAATATCCATCTCTAGCTCCCAGGACATGCTAGATATGATGATGGTAATGAACCCCTCAATAAACTGGCAAACTCTCTCACGAACTGTAGAAACCAAGGCTGGTGCATGTCTAGCCAAGTCACTGAAACAAACAATATAACCTGAAATAGTTAACCTGGCGCAAATACTCAAACTCCGCGCGCCATGCATCCCTGAGGCTCTGAGGGACATAATCCTCAAAAACATATCTAAAAACTGGGTCCATGTAATTCCTCAATCGGACTGTCCAACTCAAAAGTACGCCACTACTGATAAGCTGGCCCTCGAAGCTGTAAGTCAGTGAAGGAAACCCCCACTCAACTCTGCTACACCTATAATGCGGAGGATACAGTGGCACTCTCCAGATATCCCTGAGCATCCTTTGATGATAGACCACTTAATGTAGGAGGCTTGTACTTTTTGAACCTCTCATGCTTCCGCTGCTCCTCCTTTGAAGCTGCTGCCCTATCCTCGGGCTGAGCTGGGGCTACATGCGGTATCAGTGTAACCTTTGGGGTCTGATCAACCTGAATCCGCTGCTCTAGAGTGCGGGCGGCAGGAGTCTCTGCTCCTCCCCCAGCCTGATATGTGGCTGCAACAAGACAAATCACCCATGCCTGAGCTAGAGTGGTGTACATGCTCATGAACTGTGCAAGGGTCTCCTGGAGAACTGCAGTAGTAGTAGCTATAGGCATATCTGGTGGCTGGGCTCCGGCTATAGCTGTTGATGGATCCTTTGTAGCTACTCGCGCGGGTTCTCTGGTTGCACCGCATGTGCGTCCTTGGCCTCTACCCTATCCCCGAGCTCTGGTGGCTCTAGTAGGGGGAGCGAGTGCCTGGTCACCTCTGGTAGTACGTGTCGTCACCATCTATGAGAGAATAGAAGACATAGGTTTAGAATTTTGAAATCAAAAATCTTGCACGACAAGGAATCAAATGAAGTGAAATTTTTCTAATAGTTACATAGCCTCTTGAAGATAAATACAGGCGTCTCCGTACCGATCCGCGGAACTCTTGTAAACCGGCTTGTGATTCATGACTCCTATGACCCTAGAGCTCCGATACCAACTTGTCAAGACCCAAGTTCTCCCTTCGAGAACCATCGTGACGATACATAATCTCTACGACTAGGTAAACCTAATAATTTTCGAAAAAATGAACTAAAGATACAAAACTAGCCAACTAATGTAAATATAATAAAAGAGTTTAAAATATCGCTCGACATATACAATAATAACACTCTCAAACTGAAACATAGCACTCCCAAAACGTGGAATTTCATGAATCACAAGCTAAAGAAGTACATAGTGTTCTAACTCCTGAAGTCTAAACGAAGAATAAGACAAGAAATTTATATCTGAAGGGAGAATAGAAAGGGACTTTTAGGTCTGCGGATGTGGCATATATGCCTCAAAGTATTTGGATCACCTCGGCTCATGGATAGTATGGCTGAGCACAGGAGCCTGGATTTGCACACAAAAACATGTACAGGAAATGGCATGGGTATACCATAGCGGTACCCAGTAAGTACCAAGCCTAACTCGATCGAGTAGTGACGAGATCATGTCAGGTCCCTGCTAGTTCTATATATATATATAAGAGTATGAGATATGAAAGGATAATTGAAATACTAACAGTCCATATAAAATGAAATCACAGAAAGAAATAACTCAATATACAGAGATAACAATAGGGGGTCTCCCAGGATAACATCCCGTAGTCCCAAACATAAATGTGCAAGGGGCTCTACCGAAATAGCGTCCCCGTAGTCCCAAAGTAAATATCCCGCACAGGTGGATCACCCGGGATACCGTCCCGTAGTCCTAAATATAAATGTGTAGGGGGATCTCCCGAAATATCGTGCCGTATTCCCAAAGTAAACATGTAGGGGGGTCTCCCAGAATACCGTTCCGTAGTTCCAAAGTACATGTGCAACCAAATCAATATACGCCAGTCTCACGAAGGAAATCTACAGTTCTGTTCAAGTTCGTATCAAATAAACAGGTAATTTCTACCCTAAACATGCAACGGAAAACCCAAGTAAGCAGTTAAAGCAGATAAGATAGTTAAGTCACATAAGAATGCTTTCCAATGTTAAACAGGAGGTTTCATATACTAGTATTGCTTATTTAAAGGAAAAATATAGATATTCAATTAATGAAAATAGGGGTTTTCAACAATTAGTATATGTACGCACTCGTCAACTCACGCACAAGACATTCATATAACAACAGTACCGAAAATCCTAAGGGGAGTTCTCCCACACAAGGTTAGGCGAGCCACTTACCTAGAACCAAGTTCAAAATCAATCCTTTATCACGCTCTTTCCACGAGTATCCAACTCTGAGTGGACCAAATCTAATCAAATCAGTTGCATAACATAAATATAGCTACAAGCAACTAATTTAGCTAAAGAATTTAAAACTAAGGCGAGAAAATAGGAAAATAACCAAAAATCTTCCCAGGGGCCACGTATCGAAATAAGGTAAAATTTATCAATTTAGAACATTCATTCACTCACGATATCACTCGTCCAAAAATTATTCAACTGCGACACCTAAAACCCGATCAAAACTCAAAAACACGATTAGGAACTTTTCCCCAAATCCCCATTTCTTCCACTCAAATTCCTTGATTAGATTGAGAAAATTACTATGGATTGATAAAATATAAACTAAATAGGTCTACGAATCATTACCCACTGATTTTCTCTTCAAATTCCTCACAAAATCACCTTCTTTTGAGCTAAAAATCAAATTTTGTGTTATGAATTTCAAACCCTCGAAATTTTCTTTTTCTGTTCAGCGATGCTCGCATCTGCTTCCGCTTCTGCGACTAGGGCTCTGCATATGCGGAATTTAATTTAGTCCCCAAGCACCGCACCCGCGCCCAATTCTTCACAGATGCAGTTTCACTTTTGCGATTCTTCACTCGCATCTGCGACCACTGGTCTTCATGCCTCATACCGCGCTTGCGACCTCCTTCCTCGCTTCTACGGAGACGCACCTGCGGGCTCTCCACTGCAAGTGCAAAAATACCAGAAGCAGCCAACTTCAGAATTTTGCCTAAGTCCAAATCAAGTCTGTTAAACATCCGAAACTCACCCAAGGCCTCCAAGACCTCAACAAAACATTCCAACCAATCCTAAAACATCATACGAACTTAGTCGAGCTCCCTCAAATCATACCAAACAATGCTAATACCACAAATCACCCTCAAATCCAAACCTAATGAACTTGAATTTGAAAAATTCTACAACTGATTCCGAAACCTACCAAACCACGTTCGATTGACCCCAAATTCTTCACATAAGTCATATTCAACACTGCAGACCTATTCTAACTTTCAGAATCAGATTTCGACCCCGATATCAAAATTCTACTATTGGCTCGAAACTCTAAAAATTCTACTTTTTGCCATTTTAAGCTTAAATAAGTTGCGGACCAACAAAACACAATCCAGACACGCTCCTACACCCGAAATCACCCAATCTAGCTAACGAAATGGACGTAATTCCATTCCGGAGCCATCTTCATACTGCTCTGACTACGGTTCAGATTCTAAGACTTAAGCTCTTATTTAGGGACTAAGTGTCCCAAAACACTCCGGAACTCAAGATGAACCATCTCGGCAAATCACAATAACAGCAATAGACACGGGAGAAACAGTTAATTGAGGATCGGGATATTAATTCTCAAAATGGCCTGCCGGGTCATTACACTTAATTAAGGGATAAAAGTTTTGTGATGCCATTTGTTCGGTTATAAAATATTCTCAATAAGGGTAAAATAAGTAAAATAAAAAATTAAAAGTAAATATTTTTAATTATAGAAATTTACTATTCTTTTCGGAACGAACTAATAAAGAAAGTGTGTCATCTAAATTGAAACGTAAGAAGTAATTATTACGGTGAGATTTTTTTATTATTATGGAGTGCTTTTCTTTTATGTGAAGCAAATTCAAATTAATTGAATATTTGTTATGAATATTAAACATTGAGATAAAGATTCATATTTTTAAATGTTGCAAGTGAGAAATATGAAAAATGAACATGTGTATAAGTAATTGTACAAAATTTATTTATAGTCATTCGGACTAAATTTATATCATTCGATAGCCACAAAATGATCCAATGCAAACCATAGCCTAAAAACAATAGTAACGGCTAGCAACTGAAAAGGATCGACATGACGCCAATATGTGTGTTCTTATAGATTGTTCAGGAAACACTAGCGTAAACAGTCTTTCTTTTCCCCTCTTTTCCATTTTCTTCTTTAAGAGAAAGGAGAGATTCTTAATATGTAACTTTTGACAAAGTGGAGAGTCATATATGTAACTGCCTGGCACTCATGAAGGGAGAATTTTGAACTCGGTCTAAGTGTAAACAGAAGTTTGTTTTCTTTATAAACTTATCTTAGGCCTATTAGTTTAACTTTTTCCAGCTTGATTGATAGCAAAATGTTTGGCCTGTATATCCTTGACTTCCATGCACTTAAAGAGGAATTTTTGCCTGGTAATAATCTTAGGCCTCATTTATTTTTTTAAGATTAAGATGTTTGAATTTGAATACGCATCTAAATATTAAAATGTGTATTAAGACTAAAACATTTGAATCTGAATAAATTTCTGAATATTAAGATGTGTACTAAGATCTAAATACTAAATGATTAAGACTGTTTGATTTTATCATTTGAATATTTAAAATTTATATTTATTTGAGAATTAATAAACATAAAATTCAAATGAAATACTAACTAATCTAATATTTTATCAATAAAATATATAATTTTATTCAAAATATGGTAGTTGCTGGTGGTGAAGGCTAACGGTGGTGCTTGTAATACCGACTAAAGAAGGTGGTTGGTTGTAGATTTAGTTTATCGTTGTGGTTCATGATAATAGCTAGTGATATTTAGTAGTGGTGGCAATTGTGATTGAGAATGTGGTGGTGAGTGGTGATAGTTAATAATAATGTGCAATGCCGATTATAGTTGTTGACGGTGATGGGGTAGTTAGTTGTGGTGTATAAGTGTTGTTTGTGTTTGAGAATAATGGTGGTGTGAGTGGTGAGAATAGTGGGTGGTGGTAATCTATTATGGTGGCAACTATAATTGAGGATGATGATGGTGGTGATAGTTGAGTATGGTGGTGGTGGGATGGCATGGTGGCAGTTGATAATGGTAGGCGGTGGCGATAATAAATATTGGATTAATATGATAGCATCCTAATGAAATTAAGTCTGTTATGGATCTTAATCATACAAACTTATTCATGCTCATTAAGTGGTTGTAATTTGTGACGTAAAGAAAATACAATTAATGATTAAAATTTGAATAAATAAAATTTACTTTAAAAACAAACACACATAATATCTGAGATCTGAATGGCCGTTATAAGGTTATTGTCCCCTTTTTATACTAAGAGAGAAACTCTTCTATACTGTAAAAGACAAAATAAAAGGAATATTCCTAATGGCCCCAAATTGCCACACACTATTACAAGGGTCGTTCAGTCTGTCGTTTGTCTCAAGGTCGTCTCCCTCAGGACATTGATTTAAGGAGGCTCCGTCAATCGTTGTACTCGTCGTCAGTGGTGGTCAGTCAAATTTGTACCTATAAAGTTAGCCCATCCGCTTGTCAGGGTCACAAATGGGTGCGTCCTCAATCATCGGACACCGTGCATTCCTATGGAGAAATTTGAGTCGTTGAAACGTTATGAAGTGGCCAATAGGGGAAGGTCATCGTGCTTAGTAAGACACCAGGTCAGATATTTTACTGGGAAATGATGTCACCATCACGTGCGTCATCATCCCGCATATTTTTTAGGAAGGCGTTAATGGCTTGATGCATTGATTTTAGCACTACTTTGTGACTCTCAGCTTTGATTATGGTGCCACCCAACCCTATAAATCGGTGAAAGATTTGTTTTTTCGAATGTTTCTGGCCAATCCACTCTTGGTAAACTCCTTAATTCTTCCGTGCTTGCCCTCGTACCTTCCTTCTTCTTCTTACTTTCTTTATTCGAAGCTTCTTTATCCTTCTTTTTTTAATATTGATACTCCTTTGAACGATATTATGCCAATGTCTCGTTGTTCTTGTGAAGAGGTTCCTAAACCACCCCATTGTCCACGGCGCCCCCTTCTGGCGATGAAATTACAATGGTGGAAGAGAGTGCTAGTCTTTCTATGGTGGAGGAGCTACTGCCGAGGCATGCCCTATCTCGAAGTGACTTCCTCAAAGATCCCCCTCCTACTTCGGACCTTGTATTCTCTGAGAGAGAGAAAGTTCATATTGATGCTCTTGGTATAAAGCACGACATTCTCACTCATGTAGATATGGTTCCGACGGGGAGAGATTTCGTAGACGTCCATAGACCTGGGTACTACGCTTTCTATGAGGACCCTTTCATGATTGGCCCTGCTCTTCCTCTTTTCCCCTTAGAAGAAGAATTCTGTAGGTTCTACCAACTTTGTCCAGCACAACTTTCGCCGTATACACTCAAGATACTTCTGCTGCTAACAAATTATCCGAGTTGGCAGAGTGTAACGTTTCTATCCACCACCTTTTGCACCTGTTCACGCCTGGCTTCCACAGGGATACCATGGTGCATTTGAGGCTCCGTGGTATGAAAGGGCTGGTGGTCGGGATAGATGACCGAGAAAGTCGAAAGTTTTGGCATACGTATTTATTTTTCGAAATCGAACATGTCGTTTCTGAATCGGCCAGGTTCCCGGAGCGATGGAATGAGACTCGTAAGTGTCGCCACTCATTTTACTCTTTTTTCATCTGTATTCATTATATAGTTTTTTTGCTTCCTGTTTGAAGCTATGTGACGTCCACCTCTCCCTATTGAGAATATCAGGGATTGGGTAGCTTGTCTGTTGCCTCATGCAGCAGAAACCGGAGATTGTGTAAGGCTTCATAAAAATGAGTGCTCAAATGTTAGCAGCTCACAGAGTCGAGTCTATGGTCAGGTCCCTTTTACTGTTTTACACATAAATATTCGGAGTCGAATTTTTTTCAGAAAAGGTCAAATATGCGGTCCATGTACGGTCGCAGATCAGGTATGCGGACCGAATTTCTACCGCAGAAGTTTCCCGAGAGCAGTTAAGTTTTGACGTTGAAAATGCGGTCAGATTTGCGGTGGCATAATCAATATGCGGACCGCATAGTGACCACATATGATCCCTGAAGAATTTCAAAGGTTATTTCTGCGATGCATTCTGCGACCGCAAAACAAAAATGCGGACCGCATTCCCAACCAGAGAAGGTCCAAAATTTGGGTCCCTTTTGCGGTCCAATATGCAGACCGTATGTCCGTTCTGCGATCGCAGATCGTGCTCGCCCAGTTATTTTAAAAAATTCTAAACCCGACTTCTTTTTTAATAAAACACCTCATCCCTTTTTTTTACCCATTTTCTGAAAAAAATAAGAGAGAGAAAGAGAGAGTTCTTGAGAGAGAAAGCTATTTCTTCATCAATTGATCTTTCAAAATCATTGGAGCCCGAGGAATTTTTGTTCATTGTCTTCACTTCTGGTTACACAGGTAAAATCACTAACCCATTTCCCCCAAATTTGCGAACTTAGGCTTGGGAAGGGAACCTTATGCCCTAGATTTTGAAGCTCGTGATAAAACCTTCATGCATATGTTTAAAACCTTAAAATCTAGTAAAACAAAAAGGGGAATTGGGTAGTAATTATGAGTTCCAATTTTTAAGGCCTATGTGTTTCTCACGAACTAGGTTGACCCATCTCGATTGCTTGGTGAATTGGAGTAGAGGTTTAAAGGGAATATTCAATTCCAGGTATGTATGGCTAACTTTGATCTTTGTGAAATCGCCTAGTGTTGATGCGTGAAATTGCTTGATACTTGATATCCATGTGTGGTCATTGTGAAGCTCTTGTGATTTATACTTGTGTGGTAACATCTTGTAGCAAAAGTTGAGGAACATGTGATTGAAGCGAATCAATTGGAATTATCGTGGTAATTCGGATTGTGTACGAATTAATAAATATGAGGCAATTGTTGTTGTGAGTTATGGAAACACTTGTAGGAATGGATGAATATGAGGCAATTGATGTTTTTTGTTGTGGAAACACATTATATGAATTGATGAATACGAGAAAATTGTTTGTTGTTTGTGGATTGATAATGTCAGGCGGGGTGGGGTTGTGCGCCGCAACACGGTGAAATAAGGTGTGGGTTGGTTCGATAAGGGTGGCTGAGGTAATAAGGTTGGCTGAGGTAATAAGGGTGGAAAAGTGATCCAATATCACTATTGAAATGAACAGAAATTGTGAAATGATAAATGTGAAATTGTGTAAGGAGACAGCAGGAGAGTTTTTAACCTGTGGGGAACTGATTTCCCCTTTGTTTGGCTAATTATACCATTTATTTGTGAAGTTCTTGGTTGTTGTTTCGCTTGTTATTCAATTTCCTAATTGTATATGTATCTTCGGCTTGAGTTTACTTGCGACAAAGCTTGTTCATACATACCAGTACAATTATAGTGTACTGACGTCCATTTTGCCGGGGGCGCTACATTCGTGCTATGATTGTAGGTGGATCCGTAGCAAGCACTCCAGTCCACCGTCCGTAGCTCCTCCTCTTTCTCTATCGGCAGTGTTCGAAATTGGTGAACCCTTATCCTTCCAGGGCCCTGCGTGGCTCATTCCACCTTGATGTTGTATTTTGGGTTTTGCGTCATTATTGTAAAGGTATAGCTGGGGCCTTGTCGCCGGAAAATATTTTATTATTTTCTTCATCTCAGAGGCTCCGTAGACTGAATGATGTGGGTTAAAGAACTTATATACATCATGTGTATGTAGTGGGCGCTGTATCATGTAAACCACGCTAGTCAATATGGAAAAATGTATATTTGTAAAAGAGGAGTTCCATTTTCTTTCAGTTGCATTAAATATTATGGGTTAATTAATGATAGTAATGTAGGGTGACACGTGGGAATAGGAGAGACACCCAGGTCTAATTGAATGGGGCTACCCGGTCGGACGCCGGTCATGCCTCTCGATTTTGGGGTGTGACAAACTTGGTATCAGAGCTTAAGGTTTGAAAGGAATCCAAGGATGTGACGGAGCCGTGCCTAGTAGAGCCCTTCTTATCGGTGTGTTGTCGACCACATCTATAAGTTGGGGGCCACAAGGGCATTTAGGAAACTATTCCCTTCTTTTTTATTCCAGTTCTTGCGATGAAGTAATGTTGTGTCTAATTCGTGCTTTATTTCAAGTTTTCAGAAATGACACCCAAGAAGAAAGCAAGACTCGGCCTAGGGACCAATGCCACTCCCATTGTGGATGTGGATCATGTGTCGGCTGCTGTGCGTGAGAGTGATTCCCTAGTGTCGAATTTTCCTGCTCTATCCATTCCTGATCCAAGCAATCCTGTTCCAGTGGTAGCGGAGGGTGCCACTATTCCTCCTGATGATGCTCCTGATTCTGATGTTGCTCCAGATTCCAGTCCCGAAGCTTCTGATGGGGACCTTAGGGAGCCATCTGTATGTTGACCCAGTTAGTGGCCGCTTAGGCCCAGAGATCTCATGCTGCTCCTGTGTCCTTCAGCGGACAGGAGACTCAGCCAGCTGCAAAGTTCACCAGTTCTTGCGATTGGATCCTCCAGAGTTCACATGCAAAGACCCAGATGCCGATCTTTGGAGCGTTGGCTCGAATGACAAAGTAAATACTGAGTATGAAATGAGAGAAAGAGGAAGAGATGTGATCATTTCCTTGACGGGTTGTATTCGTATAATGATTATCTCCCTTGTCGGGATGTGAAAGTTATTATTGTTGTTTCCTTGTCGGGATTTAACTATTTACCTGTGTTTCCCTTCCCGGGACTTCTACTATTGTTTTTTCTATTCCCCCGCCCCATTTGCCTGTGATTGTTGCTTTGGTGAGGAAGAGTAATAAAGCACGAAGGGTGATGCTGTGCATGATTGGTGTTGAGAATATGTTAATGCACGAAGGAACATTCCGTGCCATATTTTATATATGTATGCGCGAAGGAACATTCCGTGCCATGATTTGATTACAAATGTAGGAAGGGTTATTCTGTGCCATGATATGAGTGTTTATGTGAGCAAAAGCATAAAGGTTGATGTCTTGTACTTTGTTTGATTGTTTTGGTGAGAACGAGGTAAAAACACGAAGGAATGTGCCGTGCAATTTGTTGATTTTCCTATTCTCGTAATTTTTTGTAGTTGTACAACTTCATTTTCTATTTAATGATTTTATATCTGGACTATAATCTCCCCTGAAGCATGGTCCCCTCCCTCTTGACTGGTTAATTTCTGTATTCTCCTGGCCTAACCCTGGCAAAGTACTGACGAGGCTAGACAGAACTACCAAACAAACCTGTGTAGTTCAATATATATATATATATATATATATATATATATATATATATATATATATGTGTATATATATATATATATATATATATATATATATATATATATATATATATATATATGTATATATATACATATATATGTATGTATATACATATATATATATGTATGTATATATATATATATATCTATGTATGTATATATATACATATGTATGCATATATATATATATATATATATATATATATATATATATATATATATATATATACATATGTATGCATATATGTAAATATATATATATATATATATGTATATGTATATGTATATGTATATGTATATGTATATGTATGTATGTATATATGTATATGTATATGTATATATATGTATATGTATATATATATGTATATATATATATATATATGTATGTATATGTATATGTATATATATATATATATATATATATATATATATATATATATATATATATATATATATATATATATATATATATATATGTTTCACTATACTTGGTCATGCCTTGTGATGCTTTGAGTATTCCTATTTATATATCTACGTTGGTGGGTGGTTCTATAGTGGTCGACCGAGTTCATCGTTCATGTGTTCTTGTGTTTGAGGGTATTGAGAGTCGTGTTGATTTATTTCTCTTAGACATGGTGGATTTCAACATTATATTAGGGATGGATTGGTTTACCCCATATCATACTATTTTAGATTGCCATGCCAAGACCGTGACCTTGGCTTTACCAGATTTGCCTCGTTTGGAGTGGAGAGGGACCTTAGGACATGCCAACCGCAGTGTTATTTCATATGTGAAGGCTCGACGCATGGTCGAGAATGGGTGTTTACATTATCTGGCGTATGTCCACAACTCCAACACAGAGGTCCCTTCTATTGATTCTGTCCCCATTGTTCGGGAGTTTCCTGAGGTATTCCCTTCGGATCTGTCAGGTGTGCCACCCGATAGGGATATTGATTTCCGCCGAGGATTGACGATTTATTTGACCAAATTCAGGGTGCAAAGGTGTTTTTGAAGATAAACTTGAGATCTGGCTACCATCAGTTGAGGATTAGGTTTCAATGTTCCTAAGACAGATTCCCCACTCGGTACGTGCGTTATAAGTTTTTGGTCATGTCATTCGGGTTGACAGATACCTCAGCAACATTGATGAAGTTTATGAACCGAGTGTTCAGGCCTTATCTGGACTTGTTCATGATAGTTTTTATAGATGATATTTTGGTATACTCCCGCAGCTAGGTAGAGCACGAGCAACACCTCATAGGGGTTCTTCAGAATCTGAAGGATAGTCAGTTATATGCTAAGTTCTCGAAGTATGAGTTCTAGTTGAGTTTGGTTGCCTTTCTGGGTCACGCAGTATCAGCAGAGGGTATTTAGATGGACCCAAAGAAAATTGAGGCATTCAAGAACTGGCCTCAGCCAGCATCTGCTACTGAGATTCGGTGTTTCTAGGGGTTAGCAGGCTACTAGTGTTGAATCGTGCAGGGGTTTGCATCTATTGCAGTCCCGAAGACCAGGTTGACCCAGAAGGGTGCCCAGTTCAGATGGCCGGATGAGTGTGAGGCGAGCTTTCAGAAGCTCAAGGTAGATCTGACTATGGCACCAGTATTTGTTTTTCCCATAGGTTAAGGACCTACAGTCTATTATGATGATTCTCGTATTGGGCTTGACGTAGTATTAATGCAGGATGGCAGAGTCATTGCCTATGCATTGAGGCAGATGAAGATCAACGAGAAGAATTATCCGGTTCATAATCTAGAGTTGGCAGTCGTCATTTATGCTTTAAAGATTTAGAGGCATTATCTATATGGTGTGACGTCTGAGGTGTACATTGATTACAAGAGTCCTCAATACTTGTTCAAGAAAAAGGAGTTGAATTTGAGGCAAAAAATGTGGTTGGAGTTGTTGAAAGATTATGAAGTTACTATCATGTACCACCCGGGGAAGGCCAATTTGGTGGCCGATGTATTGGGTAGGAAGTCCGCCAGCATGGGTAGTCTTGCTTATTTTCTGGTCAGCTAGAGACCGCTTGCTTTGGACGTTCAGGCTTTGGCCGATAGACTTGTGAGGTTAGATATTTCTGAGCCTAGCCGAGTGTTAGCTTGCACAGTCGCTCGTTCTTCATTATGGGAGCGTATTCGTGATCAGAAGTTAGATGACCCCCATTTGTGTGTCCTGAGAGACACGGTGCAGCGTGGAGTTGCCAAGAAGATGACCTTAGGTGATGATGGCATCTTGAGATTGCAGGGGCGAGTTTGTGTGCCCAATGTCGATTGGATTCGAGAGTTGATATTAGCGGAGGCCCATAGTTCTTGGTATTCTATTCACCCGGGCGCTGCGAAGATGTATCAGGATCTGAGGTAGCACTATTGGTGGCACACAATGAAGAAAGATATTGTTGCATATGTGGCTCGATGTTTGAATTGCCAGCAAGTTAAGTATGAGCATCAAAGGCCTGGTGGACTGTTTCAAAGGATTGAGCTTCCCGAGTGGAAGAGGGAGAAGATTACTATTGCTTTTGTTACTGGACTCCCGTTGACCCGGAGGAAGTTTGATGCGATTTGGGTCATTGTTGATAGGCTAACAAAGTTAGTGCATTTTGTACCTGTAGCAGCCACTTATTCATCTGAGAGGTTAGCTGAGATCTACATTAGGGAGATTGTTCGCCTTCATGGGGTGCCGGTATCTATCATTTCGGACCGGGGTACGCAGTTCACCTCGCGCTCCTGGAGAGCAGTTCAGCGAGAGTTGGGCACCCAGGTTGGGTTGACCACATCATTCTATCCTCAGACGGATGGACAATCGAGTACAGTGTATAGGCATCGAGGTAAGTGTTTGATCTAACGTTGGCTTGAGGGAATATGATTAATGTATTATGTGCTAATTGCTAATTTTCGACGGTGTATAAGCCTGGTGACAAGTATCTCTACATTGGTGTCTCGCATGGTTGTGAGTCCTTATTTGTGCTTATTCTGATTTTGTTGTGTCTCTTCCTTGCTTAATTGATGATTTCTATATAATACAAATAGTATGAGAAAGGATTTTGAATTGTAAACTCTTTGGAGCGTTGGCTCGAATGACATAGTAAATACTGAGTATGAAATGAAAGAAAGAGGAAGATATGTGATCATTTCCTTGATGGGTGGTATTCGTATAATGATTATCTCCCTTGTCTGGATGTGAAATTTATTATTGTTGTTTCCTTGCCGGGATTTAACTATTTACCTCTATTTCCCTTGCCGGGACTTCTACTACTGTTTGTCTATTCCCCCGCCCCATTTTCCTGTGATTGTTGCTTTGGTGAGGAAGACTAATAAAGCACTAAGGGTGATACTGTGCATGATTTGTGTTGAGAATATGATAATGCACGAAGGAACATTCCGTGCCATATTTTATTTATGTATGCACGAAGGAACAGTCCGTGCCATGATTTGAATTACTAATGCAGGAAGGGTCATTCTCTGCCATGATATGAGTGTATATGGGAGCAAAAGCATAAATGTTGATGTCGTGTACTTTGTTTGATTGTTTTGGTGAGAACGAGATTAAAAGCACGAAGAAAGGTGCCGTGCAATTTGTTGATTTTCCTGTTCTCGTGGTCTTTTGTAGTTGTACACCTTCATTTTCTATTTGATGATTTTATATCCGGACTGTTATCTCCCCTACAACATGCTCCCCTCCATCTTGACTGGTTAATTTCTGTATTCTCCTGGCCTAACCCCCGGCGAAGTAGTGACGAGGCTAGACAGAACTACCAAACAAACCTGTGTAGTTCAATATATATATATATATATATATATATATATATATTGCACCATACTTGGTCATGCCTTGTGATGCTTTGAGTATTCCTATTTATGTATCTACACTGGTGGGTAATTCTATAGTGGTCGACTGAGTTCATCGTTCCTGTGTTGTTGTGTTTGAGGGTATTGAGACCCGTGTTGATTTATTTTTCTTAGACATGGTGGATTTCGGCATAATATCAGGGATGGATTGGTTGTCCCCATATCATGCTATTTTAGATTGCCATGCCAAGACCGTGACCTTGGCTTTACCAGAATTGCCTCGTTTAGAGTGGAAAAGGACCTTAGGACATGCCACCCGCAGTGTTATTTTATATGTGAAGGCTCGACGCATGGTCGAGAATGGGTGTTTACATTATCTGGCGTATGTTCACAACTCCAGCGCAGAGGTCCCTTCTATTGATTTTGTCCCCATTGTTCGGGAGTTTCCTGAGGTATTACCTTCAGACCTATCAGCTGTGCCACCCGACTTGGATATTGATTTCTGCCAAGGATTGACGATTTGTTCGACCAAATTCAGGGTGAAAAGGTGTTTTTGAAGATAAAATTGATATCTGGCTACCATCAGTTAAGGATTAGGGCATTCGATGTTTCTAAGACAGATTCTACACTCGGTACGTGCATTATAAGTTTTTGTTCATGTCATTCGGGTTGACCAATGCCCCAACAACGTTAATGAAGTTGATGAACCGAGTGTTCAGGCCTTATCTGGACTTGTTCATGATAGTTTTTATTGATGATACTTTGGTATACTCCCGCAGCTAGGTGAGCACGAGCAGCACCTCATAGTGGTTCTTCAGAATCTGAAGGATAGTGAGTTATATGCTAAGTTCTCGAAGTATGAGTTCTTGTTGGGTTTGGTTGCCTTTCTGCGTCACGTTGTACCAGCAGAGGGTATTCAGGTGGACCCGAAGAAAATTGAGGCAGTAAAGAACTGGCCTCGGCCAGCATCTGCTACAGAGATTCGGAGTTTCTTGGGGTTAGCAGGCTACTGCTGTTAATTCGTGGAGGGGTTTACATCTATTGCAGCCCCGATGACCAGGTTGTCCCAGAAGGGTTCCTAGTTCAGATGGTCGGACGAGTGTGAGGCGAGCTTTTCGAAGCTCAAGGTAGAACTGACTACGACACCAGTATTTGTTTTTCCCATAGGTTAAGGACCTTATACAGTCTATTGTGATGATTCCCGTATTGGGCTTGGCATAGTATTAATGCAGGATGGCAGAGTCATTGCCTATGCTTTGAGGCAGTTGAAGATCCACGAGAAGAATTATCCGGTTCATGATCTAGAGTTGGCAGCCATCATTCATGCTTTATAGATTTGGAGGCATTATCTATGGTGTGACGTCTGAGGTGTATTTGGATTATAAGAGTACTCAATACTTGTTCAAGAAAAAGTAGTTGAATTTGAGGAAAAGATGTGGTTGGAGTTGTTGATAGATTATGATGTTACTATCATGTACCACCCGGAGAAGGCCAATGTGGTGGACGATGTATTGAGTAGGAAGTCCGCCAGCATGGGTAGTCTTGCTTATATTCTGGTCAGCTAGAGACCGCTTGCTTTGGACGTTCAGGCTTTGGCCGATAGACTTCTTAGGTTAGATATTTCTGAGCCTAGCCGAGTGTTAGCTTGCACGGTCCCTTGTTCTTTATTATGGGAGCGTATTCGTGATCGGCATTTTGATGGTCCCCATTTATGTGTCTTGAGAGACACGGTACAGTGTGGAGGTGCGAAGAAGATGACCTTAATTGATGATGGCTTCTTGAGATTGCAGGGGCGAGTTTGTGTGCCCAATGTCGATGGGATTCGAGAGTTGATATTAGCGGAGGCCCATAGTTCTTGGTATTCTATTCACCCGGGCGCCGCGAAGATGTATCAGATCTGCGGTAGCACTGTTGGTGGCACAGAATGAAGAAAGATATTGTTGCAAATGTGGCTCGATGTTTGAATTGCCATCAGGTTAAGAATGAGCATCAGAGGCCTGGTGGACTGTTTCATAGGATTGAGCTTCCCAAGTGGAAGTGGGAGAGGATTACTCTAGATTTTGTTACTGGACTCCCGTTGACCTGAAGAAATTTTGATGCGATTTGGGTCATTGTTGATAGGCTGACAAAGTCAGTGCATTTTGTTCCTGTTGCAGCCACTTATTCATCTGAGAGGTTAGCTGAGATCTACATTAGGTAGATTGTTCGCCTTCATGGGGTGCCGGTATCTATCATTTCGGAGCGGGGTACGCAGTTTACCTTAAGCTTCTAGAGAGAGCAGTTCAGCAAGCATTGGGCACCCAGGTTGAGTTGAGCACAACATCAAAAGGATGGACACTCCGAGCGGACTATTCAGATATTTGAGGATATGCTCCGAGCCTGTGTCATTGACTTTGGAGGTTCGTGGGATCACTTTTTGCCATTAGCATAGTTTGCCTACAACAACAATTACTAGTCCAGCATTTAGATGCCTCCTTATGAGGCGTTGTATGGTAGGTGATGTCGGTCTACAGTTGGATGGTTTGATCCGGGAGAGGCTTGGTTATTAGGTCTAGATTTAGTTCAGGAGGCCTTGGTTAAGGTCAAGATCATTTAGGATAAGCTTCGGACGGCTCAGTCCAGGCAGAAGAGTTATGCAGATCGCAAGGTCTGAGATGTGGCTTTCATGGTTGGTGAGCGAGTATTGCTCCGACTGTCTCCTATGAAGGGCGTGATGAGGTTTGGGAAGAAGGGAAAGCTTAGCCATAGGTTCACTGGTCCATATAATATTCTCTATCGTGTGGGAGAGGTGGCTCATAGACTTGTCTTGCCGCGAGATGTGCGTCCGGTGTTTCACGTATCCATGCATCAGAGGTATCACGGCTATCTTGCCCACGTGTTAGATTTCAGCACTATCCAGTTGGACAAGGACCTGTCTTACGAGAAGGAGCCGCTGGCCATTTTTGACAGGCAAGTTTGACAGTAGAGGTTGAAGAGTTTTACTTTTGTGCGTGTTCGGTGGAGAGGTCAGCCTTCTAAGGTATTGACCTAGGAGTCTGAGTTTGATATGCGGAGCCGTTATCCTCATCTATTTCCCGACTCAGATATTTCTTTCTTTAGTTCGTTTGAGGACGAATGGTTGTCTTAGAGGGGTAGAATGTGATTACCCTGGGTCATCACCTGATTTCTCACTCATTCTGTGTCTCCGAGGCATAGAGGTAAGTGTTTGATCTAACTTTGGCTTGAGGGAATAGGATTAGAGTATCGTTTGCTAATTGCTAATTGTCGAGTACAGTGTATAGGCATGGTGACGAGTATCTATATACTGGTGTCTAGCATGACCGTGAGTTCTTATTTGTGCTTATTCCGATTTTGTTGTGACTCTTCCTTACTTAATTGATGATTTTTATATAATGTGAAGAGTATGAGAAATGATTTGGAATTGTAAACTCTTTGGAGCATTGGGTCGAATGATAAAGTAATTACTGAGTAAGAAATAAAAATAAGAGGAAGATATGTGATCATTCCCTTGCCGGGATGTATTTGTATATTGATATCTCCCTTGTCGGAATGTGAAAGTTTTTGTTGCTATTCCCTTGCCGGGATTTAACTGTTTGCATGGGTTTCCCTTGCCGGAACTTCTACTACTATTTGTCTATTCCCTACCTTATTTGGTTGTGTTGTTGCTTGTGTATGGAAGAGTGATAAAGCACGAATGGTGATGTCGTGCACGATTGGTGTTGAGAATATGTTAATGCACAAAGGAACAACCGTGCTAGGTTTTGTTTATTATGCACGAAGGAATATTCTCAACTCTAATTTGAATACTGATACACGAAGGGTCATTTCTTGCCATGATATGAGTGCTTGTGTGAGGAAAAGTACGAAGGTTGATGTCGTGCACTTTTTTTAATTGTTTTGGTGAGAACGAGAGTAAAAGCACGACAGACGGTGCCGTGCAATTTGTTGATTTTCGCGTTCTCGTGATTTTTTGTAGTTGTACAGCTTCATTTTCTATTTGATGATTTTATATCCTGACTGTTATCTTCCCTACAATATGGCCCCCTCCCTCTTGACTAGTTAATTTTTGTATTCATATATATATATATATATATATATATATATATATATATATATATATATATATATATATATATATATATATATATATATATATATATATATATTTTACTGCACAGGTTTGTTTGGTAGTCCTGTCTAGCCTCGTCACTACTTTGCCAGAGTTAGGCCAGGCACTTACCAGCACATGGGATCGGTTGTGATGATGCTACACTTCTGTGCTCTTTTGCACATATCACGGAGCCGGAGCAGATTTTTGACCGTAGTAGGAGCTTTGGGAGCTGACATTAGTCCAGAAATTTTGAGGTAGTCTTGCTGACGTCCACATGGCCTGGAGTCTCTTCTATCATTGTTTTCGTTTGTTGTCTTTGTACCGGAACGAAAAATATTGTGTTTTATTCAGACTTTGTATTTATTATTCTATAGACGTTCGTGAGTAATGACTCCAGTCTTGGGTAGAGTCTGTAATTGGATTTCTGCACTTGTTTTCAGTTTATTTATATTTAAGACTTCCGCTTTTATATTAAATGTCATCTTGTTTTAATATTGTCGATGTTTGATGAAAGAGATAATAATTAATTTTCTTGCCTAGCTCCTAATAGTAGGCGCCATCACGACTGCTGAGGGTGAAAAATTCTGGTCGTGATACTTTGAGTTCAAAAACAGTGTAATCCCCTGTTTCACACCGTAAATACAATCAAATACAGTCGAATGCAATAATCTGTTCAGCTGTAATTCCATGTTTCATGCCATGAATACAGTCGAATACACTCGAATAAAAAAATTGTCTAGCTGTAATCCCCTATTTCACGCTTAGAGATGCTATTATATTTATGAATACAATAACTTTAATACATCAAATAAATCTTATAACAAGAGAAAACACATTTACAATCCGTAATATAGCAAATGATATCTATATTAGCTAATTACCACTAATAGATAGTCCTTTAGGAAAATTTCTTCTTTTAATACATCAATTTGGGTGGACGTCTGCGTATACAACCATCATAAAGGTCCAAAATATAGTTACATCTGTTAAATTTACTAAAATAGGAAAGTGCTTATTTCAAAAGTTAATGTAGGAACAACAAGCTTTCTTGCCCAAATGCTAAACCTCATTTCAAGCAAAACTTCCGCCTATTTGTGAGAGCATCAAATTCTGAAGCATTACAGATGTATGAGAGGGAATGAGCCATTTTTGTCTTGAATCTTCCAAGAAGTTGCACGATCGAAATTAGCACGATCGAAGTTGCACGATGAATGTATGAGTTTAACTAGTTACCTAAAAAAATAAAACAAAAAACTTGCTATAACATGTTAAATTATATTAATAGTGTATGGTGATTAAACTATGTAAGTTTGAATCCGCTCATGTATATGTGACTTCCATGAGTCTTGCTCTTACCCCCTTCTCAAGGGTGGAGCTAGGGGGCGGAAGGACCACTTTTACAAAAACAATTATGAAGTGTATATATAGAGTTAAATCCGGTTAGCTTATTCACCTGTTTATTTTTTTATTATTTAAAATTTTTTGATAAAAATTTTGCTTTTGCTTGCTGCCTTTTTGAGATGAGGTATGGTAGTTTGAAATCTCATGATGATGAGTCAAGGCTCTTATCCCTTGAAGAGGACCGAAATGTGGAAACATATGTTTGTTGAGTTGGACCTCTTGGTCTATTAATCATTAGATATTGAGGAACTATGTTAGTGCAAGAATTTCAGACCTTTATATTTTCTGTGACTTTAGGAGCATCTCTTGTGTGTAAGGGACAGTTCATGGCACGACTTCATTCTCTTTGGTATTTAAAAAACTATTGTTGGTCGACTGCTCTATCTATTTTTGCATGTTAAGGAAAGTGCCTTTTGCGACATAAAGTTTAAAGAACTCTAGTTTCATATAATATTAGGGACCATACATGTTGCTATTCTTTTTTTTAGTCACAAAAAATCCGCAACCGCTACAGTCTCTATCCCGCACTGGACAAACTTCTCACTGTATAATAACCTGCAAACCACATAGAAGATGATTTCTGACAATATATCATATTTTAATAAGAGTTAGGTATCCATTCGCTCTTTTCTGGCATACATTAATTCTTTTTTTTTTTTTTTTGGTTATAAAATAAAGACTATGTAAAGTAAATTAACCAAAGACAAGTATAGAGAGAGACTGATATATTATTCGACTTCAAACTGATATACAAAATCAACTAAAATCTCCTTTTGTCAGGACCCAAAATACACTAAGTCGTGGTGGAGCCGGATACCGCTGTCAGGCCAGCCAACTCAAATGCTAAATTAAATCTCATTTTATCACTTTTGAAATACATGATTTTTCCTTCATTATTTAGAAATTATAAGGAATGTAGTTTCAAATAAAATTTAAAAGTTAAGCAATTAATACGATACTTCAAACCATCCCAGAACCTGGTGTTACAAGTACATGAGCAATTATTTAAAGGAACCCAAATAGGTACAACAACTGCCTGGAATACATTTGGGCAGAAAGTAAATAAATTTCTGAAAGAGACTATACTAGCTGCGGAATTGCCTCGAAGAAATACAGCTCACCTACTCTCCGCGCCCGCCATGCCGCTAAGCCACAAGCCACACAGCAATCATGTGCAATAAAATGCACAACAAGTGTAGTATAAGTACAAAAAATACGTGTACCCAAAGAGCGTCCCGACTAATCCCAAAAGGGAATAGACGAGATGGTCAACTTTGACACTCACTAGCAGTCCAATGACTATTTATCCATAATAAAAATATTAAACAGTGAATTTGTTAATTAAACATGGTTCTAATCCAGATAGAGGAAACAAGTAGTCATATAATTCTTCCATGAAAAAATTTTCTTAGATTTCTTATTATTACTAATAAAATGATCTCGAACCATAGTGTGGCATAGAACAACTCGAATGAGTTCAAGACAACAGCATAAACATGCGCGAATCGTGCTGGGGTCGACGGCCCGCTCCAACAGAAATGTAATGTGTGCACTGCCGAGGGTTGAGGGGCCTGTACCATAGATGCATCTATTTCACCGAGGCAATCAGACCGTTCCAATAATAAACAAACGTAGACAGACATTCAGTCAAACAGTCAATCGTGGAGCAAATATCCAAGTAAGGTCCATTACTTTTTAATAATTCGAGAAAAACATAGATTTAGTCTTTTTAGAAATCCTCTTATTAATTTAATATAATTAAAGCATTCAAGCCATCAATGATTTACAAATAATCTAAGTATAACATGCTTTTGGGTCTTAGACTATCCAGACAATAACATAGTAGTAGCTACGCACGAACTCTCGTCACCTTGTACGTACGTAGCCCCCACAAATAGGAGAACACAATCAATTTAATTCACCTATGGGTTAATTCCCCCTCACAATATTAGAAAGGAGACTCACCTCAATCTGAATATCCGCAACCGGTATTCCTCATCCTTCCGAGACTTGAACCAGCGCACTAGTGCTCCAAAACTAGCCAATGATGACATAGATACATTAATATATGCTAGGGTACTCATTACAATCCAATTTTATAACAATTCCTAACCCCCGCTCGGAAAGTAGACCAAAACACCCTCGGGCCCACGTGCCCGGAATCCAAAAATATTCGAAGATAAAGGTTACCCATAACCTTAGAAACTCAAATATATAATTGTTACTAAAATTCATGCTCAATATCATGGTTAAATTCCAAGAACAATAGTTTTCTAGGTTTTCCTCGAACCCTCAATTTTCCCACAATTTTCATGCCTAAATCCATGGTATAATCTTGTATTTATCTTGGAAATAAGTAGAAATAACTTACCTTAACATAGATGACGGACATACTCCTTGAATCTATCCAAATTTGCCCTCAAGCCAAGAGAAATGTGGTGAGAAATGACCCAAAACCGGGTTTTAAAAACCTTCTACCCTAGTAATTTTCCGCTTCTGCGAAACTTCACCCACTGAAGCGGTTCCGTTTTTGCGGGCAACGGCCGTTTCTACGGTCCTGGGCTCATCCTCCTTTCCACTTCTGATCCTCTCTTCCGCAGATGCGGTCCCGCTTCTGTGGAACATTTACCGCATCCGCGGTCCAATACCCCTTCGATTAAAACTGCTTTTGCGGTTCCTTCAACCGCTTCTGCTGTCCCATTTCCGCAGCAACCAGATAGATCAGCCCTTCTAAAATCCCATTTTCGATCGGTTAGTCACCCGGGAATCCACCCCAGGCCCTCCGGGACCCCAACCAATCATACCAACCAGTCCCAAAACACATTATGGACTTTCTCTAGGCCTAAAAGCCATCAAACAACACTAAAATCATGAATCAACCTCTAATCCAAGGTTGATGAACTTTAGAACTTCCAACTTCTATTTTTGATACCGAAACCTATCAAATCACGTCCAATTGACTTCAAATTTTGCACACAAGTCATATTTGAAATTACAAACCTACTCCAATTTCCGGAATCAGATTCCGACCCCGATATCAAAAAGTTCACTTTCGGTCAAATTTCTCAAAAATCTTGAAATTTCTATCTTTAGGCAAACGGCTGTAAAATGACCTACGGACCTCCGCATTCACTTTCGATCACGCTCCCAACTCAAAAATCACCATCTAGATCTACTCACAGTCTCTGAATCCCAAACGGACACCAATAACACTGAAATGCACTTTAAGCTCAACTGATGAAATTCTTCTAAAATGTTAACTTCCACAATATGCGCCAAAATGCTCCCGGGTTATCTAAAACCCGATCCGGGCATACTCGTGACCCCAAATTTATCATACCAACCTGCTAGAACCTTCGGATCTGAATTCCGAGGTCGATTACTCAAAATACCAATCTTAGCCATTTTCTCCAACTTAAGGCTTCTAAAATGAGAATTTTCATTCAAATTTGACTCCAAACTTCATGAATTTTAATTCTGACCATACACACAAGTCAATATACCTAAGATGAAGCTGCTCATGGCCTCAGACTACTGAATGACACACCGGTGATCAAAATGAGCGATCAGGTCGTTACAACTTTATTTATAGAAGAAAGGAAGATATAGTGTAAACTTCTACTACAAGCTGTTGTGTAAGTTTCTTGTATGCTACTACCGCAAGCTGCTTGTGAGTTATTACCGTGCCAGCTATAAATTATCTTCTACATAGGTACTATTATCCACAACGGAGTTCCAAAATGATAAGCTTCTTCAAGATACTTATTATGAAACACTAAATACATAAACATATTTACGATGGAATTCAATAAAGATAAGCTTCTTCCAAAAACTTATTCACAACGGAGTACTTATAAATGTTCTTTAGCAAGTAGTACACTAATTCCATAGTCCTCATCCTTTTCTTTTTCTCTCCTTATTCTTGGATGGACAAAAGAGGAAAATCACATTCTTTATCGTAAGAGTGATTATGAGTGGACAAACGTGTATGAGCATACTGCTCTTGACTTGAATAGTGCTAGTATTTTTTCTTTAACAAGAATACTTAGCTAAGTATTGCACTTGGGGTGGCTAACGGGCGGGTTATTGAGTCGAATATGGACAAGTCGAAAATAAGTAATGCGAAAAAGGATGAATTATTTGACCCAATTCATTTTTAATATGGATAGAAATGGGTTAACTGACGGATAATATAGGTACCCATATTACTATTAATTTTTGAATATGATCACTTCTCAAAAAATTTCTAGTATCCCATGTTTGAGGACCCCTAAATTATATTTACAAATGCAAAAGTTAAATCATTAATTATCCATTTTATAAGTGAATAATATGGTTCTTGTTTGACTCAACAGTTACTGATATACTTTGTAAGCTTAAAAATAATAAAAAATAAATGAGGGTAAATCGTAATCAAATATAGTATGACCTAGAGATTGGAAGGACGATATTATTACAATAGATCTCAAGGATAAAAAGATAATATAAACTTAAGAGAGGAGCAATCGTTAGAGATAGAGACAGAGAGAGAAAGAGAGAACAGTTGTATTATTCGAGGATAAAGATGATGCCCATTTACAATGTAAAGGTCTCCTTTATATAATAGGAGACCTTCCGCGAAATAACAAAAAAGGTACAAAAGTAGGTAGCGTCTTCATAGTGAAGGAGCTGAGTATATAAACGCCGCCGTCTTTGTCACCACGTCCAGGTCATGTCCTCACTTTAGTCGATGTATGCTCAAAGTCATACCCATCAACCTAGAGACGTCTAGGATTAAATTTGATCCTATACAGTTAGTCCCTCCGTATGTTGGAGGCGTAGCGTTTCCAATGGACGGAATTGTGAGCCTCGTCTTTGGAGAATTTGACCTCATACTTAGGCGGTCAACTGGAATGCTGTGAAATGCTTAACGTTGTTGAGCCTTTGACGTGTGGCTTCCTTTTTTGGATGACATCATCGCCCGCATACGTCATTATTACACTTGTTACCAAGGAGGTTCAGGAGGTGATGTGACGTTTTGGTTTCCCGCGCCCATTTTGAGTCATACCTTTTCGATTTCCCCATAACTTAACCCAATAAATAGGGGAAGCGTTCAATCTGATTCATCTTTCTAATCCTTCAAAATATTTTTCGACTATCTTCATTATCTTTCACTTTGATAACTGCTATTTCGTGTAAGACTCTTCCAACTTTTTGAAGCCTTATTTCTCGTTATAAGCACTTTATTTCTTAGACGGAAAATCATGGTAAAACGCAATCAAAGTAGTAAGAAGAAAAAGGATACTGCCCCATCTAGGGTTCCGCCTTCTCCTGGCAGTGAAGAGGAGTAGGCAGAAAAGATTCTCGTTCCCCTCTTGGTGGAAAATGTGCTTCCCAAAGAAATGCACATTCGACGGGATATTGAAATGAGAAATTCAACTCTTCACCGGGAACATAGTGATTATTATAGCCACATTTGGACAATCTCCGAGCAGCGCGTAACATTCTGGGCCACGTGGAATTGGTTCCGGCTAAAATGGATTATGCTAATGTGCATAGACACGGATATTGCACCTTTGACATGTATCCGTTATTAATCGGTTATAGCCTACCGATTTATCATTTAGCAGATGCGCTTTGTGCTTTTTTACATATGCCCAGCACAACTTACTCCCTACACTTTAAAGGTGTGTAGGATTCTGAACACGTATGCATACAGGGCTAAGTGCGAAATCTCAGTCCACCATCTTTTACAATTATTCAACACTGGTTACCTGAGGGCTACCATGTTGCATCTGAAGATCCACTGTACGAAGAGCTTAGTAGTGACGTCTGACGACAAGGCCAATCGTGGTTTCTGGCGTAGGTACTTCTATATCAAAACGGAGCACCTGGTATCGAACCATAATAGGTTTCCCGAAAGGTGGAACTCTAAGCGTAAGTATCTCTGTCTGTGGAATTCTTGGTTTTATATTATTTTAACTGTTCACCCGCTATGAATTCTTCTTCTTTTTATAGTGAGGGCTTCTCCACCCAGCCCATAGACGACATTAAATCCTGGGTGGAGAAATTGGTACCTTATGTAGAGGGGTGTCGTACGTAGGCCGTGTTTCGTCAACAGTATGGCCCGTTAGGTAACTCTTCAACTTTGATTTAGATACTTCCTTAGGTTTTGTTACCTGAATCACTCGCATTGGCAGGTCTCAATGTCCCCAAGAGGAGAGTAACTATTTCTACCTCGCCGAGGGCTGGGACTGATTCTAAGGGTGAAGACATACCGTGCGGCCCATTCTATGATGGCGTTACCATGTTCCCTCAGCAAGAGGCTACGCATATGGGGGCATCTGCAAGTGAAGCACTTCTTTCAGTACCGCCTCCGAAATCGATAGAGGTGACTTCGAACGGTGAGAAGCCGTTGGAGAGGAAGAGACGACGGTTGATAACGAGCAATAGGATAGCTACTGAAGATGAGAGGATTAGCGAGCCTTGTCAAGAGCCAAGGTCGATTTTCATGGCCGAGGCCATCCTTTCAGGGAGGTAGGCTCCTCATAGGAGAACTATCATCGATACCAGCTCGCCTGTGCTCCAAAGGGCGGTTCGGCATCCGCAATTGGAGGAGTGGGTGTATATGTTGAGAGGGCGGGCCTTGAGGCCGATCCTGGAGATTTAATGAGGGATCCAGCCAGCGTGGGGATGGTGGCGGGTAGGTCAAACCGCCGAATCCTGATCCCGTGAGGGTATAATTTGTGAGAGAGCATTGAGCAAGCTACAGCGGATATGACCCTGTTGTGTGCGGAAGCAAAGCGTGAAACGCTGAAGAGCGTCAATAATAGCGATCTGTCTCGAAGGGTCATTAGCGCAGCCTTGTAGGTAGCTTTGATTTTTCTTTGTGGGCCTTGAGGGCGACTTTGATACGTAATAACTTATCTTTCCTCTTTTTCGTTTCCTTTTAGAACCTCATTTTGGAGGTGCAGAGAAGGCGGTGTGAGAAAAAGAAGGTGACCAACTTCAATAATATGGTGAAGAAGTATAAACAATGTTGTGCCAAGCATCAGGCGTTGGCAAATATGCTCAAACAAGATCCTCTATTTTGAGTGCTCCGTGAGGGCCTTGAACAATTGGAGGATCGGTAGAAATGGAGGGTGGCCGAGTTGGAGGAGGTCGATGAGCAACTGATGGCTGCTTTGGCTCGGAACATAGAGCTAGAGACTCTCCTTCAGTCGAGGGAAGAGGAGTTGGAGATTAGCCGTGGTGTAGCGGCGGAGGCTGCTGGATTGCAAACAAGAGTTGCTACTTTGACCGCCGAACTCAAAAGCAAGGTGGCTGAGATTGAGGTCCTCAGGCGAACGGCTTTGTCAAAGCCCGAAGATGATGTGCATCGTGAAGCACATGAGATGTGGGTGTACGCCGAAGCTAGATTGGTCATACTCGAGGAGTACTTATTCGCGGGTTCAAGAACAACGGCGTGTAGCCCGTATTGCCAGTGAAACTTGTGGGTACAGTTCTGACTCTCCAGATCGGGCGAACTATAACTCTGAAGAAGTCAAGCGTCTAGAATTCGGTTCTTGGATTTCTTCATCTTACCAACCGGGGGGTGGTGACGGACAAGATGGCGGCCAAATGGGGGACAATGAGCAAAATGATGGTCACGCATGAGGTGACGGGCAAGGCGGCAAAGCCCTTTAGGACTTGTATATATTTTAGTTTTTCTATATTTTGGAATGTAAAGAGGACCTTTTGTAAGATTGGATGTACATGCATTTTTGAACGATAATGGAAGTCATACTCTTGCTTCCATTCCTTTATTATTTGTATCCCGTCTCAGTAGGGCAGGCGCTTGCTTTATTTTTCTTGGTTTAACTGGGTCAACGATCGATGATAGCCTTATCCATAATATTGTCGATGCCCTTAGCTATATAAGTGATACCGACTGTCATCGAGTCACTTGCTTACCGTAGTCAGACAGGGCCGACAATTGATGGCGATGTCCTTAGCCATAATATTGTCGATGGCCTTAGCCATTTCGTGTTGATGGTCGTAGCCACGTAGTGTCGATGGCCTTAGCTATATAAGTGACTTAGACTATCATCGAATCACTTGCTTTCCGTAGTCGAACTAGGTCGACGGTTGACGGTAATGGCCTTAGCCATAATATTGCCAAAGGACTTAGCCATTTCACGTTGATGGCCGTAGCCGCATAGTGTCGATAGCCTTAGCCATATCAGTGACTTCGACTATCTTCGAATCACTTTCTTGAGATGGTCGAACTTGGTCGACGGTTGGCGGCGATGGCCTTAGACATAATATTGTCGATAGCCTTAGCCATTTTACGTTGATGGTCTTAGCCACGTAGTGTCGATGGCCTTAACCATATGAGTGACTTCGACTGTCATCGAATCACTTGCTTGCCGTGGTCGAACTGAGTCGACGATTGACGGCGGTGGCCTTAGCCATTTTTTATATTGAAGATGGCCTTAGTCGTTTGATACATTGGAGATGGCCTTGGCCGTTTACACGTTGGAAATGGCCTTGGCCATTTATACACTGAAGATGGCCTTAGCCATTTGATACATTGGAGATGGCCTTAGCTGTTTACACGTTGGATATGGCTTTAGTTGTTTATACATTGAAGATAGCCTTAGCTGTTTAATACATTGGATATGGCCTTAGCAATTTACACGTTGGAGATGGACTTGGCCGTTTATACACTAAAGATGGCCTCGTCCAGTCCCTTTATCATGCCAGTCTGGAGAGTGGACGGAGAGACTGGTATGATAAACTTGTTCTGCAAATATCTCCAGGTGTCCCTTCAACGCCTCGTTAAAACCTTCCCGAGAAAACCCAATTGGGTTAAAACTCGGGTGAGGGAAAAAGCGTACGACTCGGGAGACGCCTTTAAGAAATGGAAATATTTGAGATGGGCGATGTTCCAATTGTTTTGGAGCGTTTTTCCTCCATTATTTCCAATAGAAATGCTCTTTTATACATTTCTGCTGTGATTTTGTAGGATCCGTCCTAGTTGGTGCCCAATTTCCCTTCGCTTGGGTCTTTCGATGCCAATATTTTGGCTTTGAGTACATAATCTCCCACTTTGAGTGGTCTTATTTTGGCTCTTTTGTTGTAGTATCTTTTGACCTGTTGTTTCTGATCCACCATTCTTACGTGGGACATTTCTCTTCTTTCCTTAGCCTCATCGAGGTCTTGAAGTATGTTTATGTCGTTCTCTGCTCCGCTGGTATGTGAATACCTTAAGCTTGGCTCATCGTCTTCGATCGGTATGACCGCGTCGGTTCCGTAGACCAGTGAATATGGTGTTACTCCTGTGCCGCATTTTGGTGTGGTCTGGTGGGCCCACAACACTTCTGGTAGTAGCTCGGGCCATAACCCTTTAGCTTCCTCGAGTTTCTTTTTCAGTATGTTTAGTATTGTGTTGTTGGAAGATTCTGCTTGGCCATTGGTGGCAGGGTGATATGGTGTGGAGAATATTTGCTTGATATGCCATTTGTCGAAGCACTATGTCGTCTTCTGGCCGATGAACTGTCGCCCATTGTCACAGCTGGTCTCTTTGGGAATGCCAAATTGGCAGATGATATTCTTCCATAGAAGGCGATGAATTCCTATTCGCGTATTTGGGCGTACACACCTTCTTCCCCCCACATGGAGAAGTATTCAGTTAAAACTAATAAATATTTTACCTTTCCTCGTCTCGCTGATAGGGGAACGACTATGTCCATCCCCCATTTAGTAAAAGGCCATGGGGAAGTGACTAAGTGGAGGGGTTCTCCTGGTTGATGAATCATGGGGACATACTTTTTCCATTGTTTTCATCGGCTAATGTATTCTGCAGCCTCCTTCTTCATAGTGGGCCAGTAATAGCAGGCCCGTATTATGCAGTGTATGTGGGCGCGGTTACTTATGTTGGCACGACAGTGACATATATGTACCTCTTCGAGTACTAGTTTTGTTTGGTACGGCCCTAGGCACTTGGTTAGGGGTCCTCCAAATGTTCTTTTATAGGGCTCGTGATTTATCAGGAAATATCGAGCAACCTTTATGCGGAGCTTCTTTGCTTCTTTTTTGTCGAGTGGTAGTGTCTCATCCTGCAAATAGGACACAAATTGGGGTCACCAATCCCAAGTCAAATTTAAAGAGAGTACCTTGATGTGATCAATGATGAATGAAGGAGGGTGACCTAGCTTTCTTTGTTGAAGTTTTTAGTGGCTACGACAAGTTTTACTAAATCGTCTACTTCAACTTTCCGTGCCCGCAGAATTTGTTCGAAGTGGCACTCGTCGTATTCAGCCATTAATCTGTGGATTTTTTACTGTTATTTTTGCAATCTCTTCTCCTTGATTTGGAATGTACCAGTGACCTGGTTCATTGCGAGTTGGGAATCGCAGTAGAGCACGAGTCGCCAAGCCCCATATTTGATTGCTAGCTTTATGCTTGTAATAACAACCTCATACTCGGCCCGATTGTTAGTCATTTTGGGACATCGTATGGACTGCCAAATAGTTTCTCCCATGGGGACCTCGAGACCAGTTCCAGTCCCGATTCCGAAGTATTTGTTGCACCGTCAGTGTAGAGGGCCCATAGGACGGTATTGAAGGGGGCACAACGTGCCTCTAGTGCCGCCTCTGGTAGTATCTCTACGTTGAAATCAGCTACAAAGTCAGCAAGTACTTACGAGTTGATGGCCTTTATTGGGTAATATGAAATATCTTGCTCGCTAAGCTCTATGGACCATATGGTGAGCCTGCCTGGTAATTCAGGCTTATGTAGGATGCTTCTCAGGGGAGAGATCATTACTACTTTTATGGGATGGCACTGAAAGTAGGCTCGGAGGTTCCGTGAAGCTACGACCAGAGCCAGAGCTAACTTTTCAAGGCGTGGATACCGTGTTACGGCGTCCACTAAGTTTTTGCTAATATAGTAAAGAGTATATTGCCTACCTTCATTTTCGCGAGCCAAGACTACGCTGACGGCGACCTCGGATACGGCCAGATACACCAGCAAGGGATCATCTGGATATTCTTTAGCTAGTAGTGGTGGCGAAGGTAGATATCTTTTCAATTTTCTCAGTGCTTCAACATATTTTTCGTTCCATTGTAACCCATTTTCCTTTTTCAACACATTGAAAAATTTATGGCACATGTCGGAGGATCATGAGATGAACCTGGATAGGGTGGCTATTCGCCCCGTCAGCTTTTGTATTTGTTTTTTGTTGTTCAAAATATCAGGTATGGCGTCTATCGACTTGATCTGATTTGGGTTGACCTCGATGCCTCTTTGTGATACGAGAAATCATAAGAATTTCCTTGAGGCTATGCCAAAGACACATTTCTCGGGGTTCAAGTTCATTCTGTACCTTCTAAATATCTCGAAAGCTTCTTTCAGATGGTCGATGTGGTCCTCTTTCCTTGTCGACTTCACCAGCATATTGTTTATATAGACTTTAATGGTTTTACAGAGCTGTTCTTTGAACATTTTAGTGACCAGTCTTTGGTACGTAGCTCGTGTGTTTTTGAGTCGGAAGGGAATTACTTTGGCAATATTTTCCCTGGTGTGTGATGAAAGTCGTTTTCTCCATGTCTTACTCGTCCATCACGATTTGATTGCAACCGAAGTAGGCATCTAGGAAACTCAATAGTTCGTGTCCCGTAGTGGCGTCGATCAACTGGTCAGTGTGGGTTAGTAGGAACAAATCCTTAGGGCACGCCCTGCTCAGATCGGTAAAATCCACACACATTCTCCACTTCCCATTTTTCTTTTTGGCCATGACGACATTGGCGACCCACTGGGGGTACTTCGATTCTTTGATGGAACCGCTGGACATTAACTTATCTACTTCCTCACTGACTGCTTCTTTGATAGCGGCGTTGAACTTTCTTCTCATTTGTTGCACGGGTGGGTGTAATGGATTGACATTCCGCCTGTGGGTGGCGATGTCTCGCGGCATTCCCGGCATATCTGCAGCGTTGAACTTTCTTCTCATTTCAACTTCTGCGGCCACTGTACTTTGGTGCCTAGCTTCTCCATTGCGTACACTATTTCTGAAGGAGTCACGCAAAAGTTACAGGCATATAATAAAAGGGGCGTACCTCTTTCGTTTTGGATTAGGGCGACATGTAGGTGTAGTGCGTATGTATGCCTAGGTGGAGGCGGATGGGAGGATCAGATGTAACGCTGGTGTCGATCTTTATTGAAGCGTGGGAATTGCTCTCGCCGATTCTCATTGTGTTGATCCCTCCTCATTTCTGATTGAATCATTGTTAGCCGTTGGGTTGGCCCATTAAGAACATCCTCGTCCGCTCGTACCTCCGCACAGTAGGCATTGTGGATTTCCTCCCATGTGGTAGGGGGATATTTCATAAGGCGGCTCAGTAGTTTCTTAGTTGCCCTCGAACCGTCCCTACTTAGCCCGTTCTGGAAAACGGCGACTGCCATACCTTGCGATACTTTTGGAAAACTCATCCTTACCCTGTTAAGCCTGGCAGGATGTCCTTGAGTCCCTAACTTGTTGTTTGCCTGACGGTGAAGATGTCGTTGACCCTTTCTTCTGCTTTCTTTGCGCCTGCATGGGTAGTGACGAACATATCCGCCATTTCTTTGAAAGTTGATATTTCCCTAGCTTGTAGCTGAGAGTATCATGTTAGGGGCCCTCCTGTCAACGTCTCGCCAAACTTCTTCAGCAACACCGATGGTACCTATTCTTTTGATAGGTCATTGCCCTTCACGGAGGTGACATAGTGGACCAGATGGTCCTCGAGATCTGTGGTTCCATCGTATACCCTCAAGTAGGGCCACATTTTGAAGGTTTTAAAGATGGAGTGCGGGGCAGCTTCTTCAGTATACGGTTGTTTAATGAACCTTCCCACGTCATGTTTTGATATCAACTTGGGAGTACCAGGGATCTTGTCAGCCCTCTCCTGATGTTCGTTCATTTGGCTGCGGAGTATGTTGTTTTCATTTTTCATTTCTTCCATTTTCTTAAGGATGGATGTGAGTGTGCTATTGTTGGTTCGCACAATAATGGGCTTGTCACTTGCTCGTACAGCTTCTTGTTCACCCATGGTAACAGTGATGCCTAGTGTCGTTGCAAACCTGAGGTTACTTTGCGATGACTTCTCAACCAAGCCACTCAGGGTACTTGTTAGCCATTCTTCCAATAGCTTCTTGACAATCAAGGGTGCTTCCTTAGTAGCAGATGTTGAAGGTAATTTTTCATGCACTATCGTTAGATCCTCGGATGGGGAAGGCAAGATCTCTGCACCCGGGGTGGTGCTAGGGTTGCATTCAAGATTCCTTCGTCATCGGCCTCGATGAGAGAACCCAAAAGATTGGCTATAACACCCACTATTGTTTTCATTCTTGCGTTATTTTCAGCCATCTTTTATTTTTGTGTGGTGTAGAAAATGGTTGTCGGTTGTTCTCTAGGTGCAAACTATGATTTTGATTCTCGAAATTCCCACAGATGGCACCAAATTGTTTGGCTCAAAAGTTATTGATTCCTAAAAACAATTTATAAATTCCAAATAAATTCCTAATAAATTCCATTAGGAATTTATTCTAATGGAACTTTTGCTTTGTTGTAGTTTAGTGGATTACTCTCAATTTGCCAATTTTACCCCTCAATAATTGCCTTTACGGACAGGACTAGCGCGGGGGCGCACATCCACCGCTTATCCCGCGCTAGTGGGGTTTCATTCTTCCTAGGATTTCTGAACTAGCGCGGGAGCGCATAACCAGCGCACAACCAGCACTAGTGGGATTTCCTCTGTTAAGATGTTGTTGCTCAACTTTTCGTTGTTCAACTCCATTTTTCACTGGATTACCTTCATAAATCCACATTTGTTAAATGAACTCCTGTTAGACATTAAAGTCACGATTAGAGCCAATTTTTGTATTTAATTAAACATTTACAATAATAAAGCATCCTTAAGTTGAGCAAAAACATAGGCTATATGAAACAATTTAGCTTATTATCAACACCCCACACTTAGATTATTGCTAGTCCTCGAGCAATTCACGATATTCTTTTGAAAGAATTCTTCACTCAACCATTTCCCTTAACGCACTACACCTAGAACATTGTATATACATAACGCCTAGCAGCGAACAATTCTAGCCTTAAAGATGACTCTCAAGTGCTATGCATTATTCAAACTTCCTCCACTTACTCTTCACAGAAGTCAAGATTTGCTTTTCTGTCACCAGTCATATGCCCTCACCATCATGCCAACAAGAAATATTTGGGATTTACTCCGCACATTCAAGTCATATACTTATAATAATCCATGAAATCACTCACTGTCACAATAAAAGTCACGTGCATGCAATGTGTATCATTAGCTTGCCTGTAATGTAAAACTCTACTAATTTAGGCTAGCTCGACTCAAAATCAATTAGGACTTTTATGGTTGTAATGTGGGCTAAGGGATAGGTAGGATGCATTTAGGAATAGTGATTAACTCCCCTAAGCACTTTAACACATCACAATTTGTGATCATTATTCTTTTTCAACCCTTTTTTTTAATTCACAAATAATATATCACCCAAATAATCCCTTCTTCTTTAAGTACTCTATTAATTCATACCCATTAGCTAGAATAAAACACAATGTATTTATTCATGCAATTTTTGCTAGTGGTGTACATGTTATAGAAAAAAGTGCACTTTCTAATCTTTTCAGGGTTTCCACTCAAAAGTCACCCCACACTTAATTCCTTCTTAACTCTTTTAGCAATCTTCTAACAATTAAAGTGCTATAAGAAGAAAAAGGTTCCAAACAAGATCAATTAAGAACAAAAGGGTATAGGCTTGTAATGTGGTTGCCAAACAAAAATCTATAGGCTCAATAGGGTTAACTAGGGATAAATGTTATTTGTGATAAGCAGTTATGCTCAAAAAGGTAAAAGAAAGCCTAAGATCATTTTTTTTAAATCGAGCATCACCTAGTATTTCGCTTTAATTCACATATCGGGTAAGTTCTAGACACAAATACAATGCATGGAATGTATAATTCTCACCACACATAGCATATGACTCATTCAGATTTGCTAATCAAGACTCTCCATTACGAGCAACAATTCAGTGATAAATATACAAATCAAGGCACTTTCTGTGAGATTTGACAATTAGGACTAGTTGTAACACTCTAGGGTCTATGTTCAGGTGTGTCAACGCTAAGGGTTATCTTCATTAACTTTTATCTCTTATTTTAAAATACAAATGAAAATAAAAACAGAAATTAAAATCTACCTATGCCCGATTCAAGATAAACCCTTGGAAAAGAACCGTAGCTTAAATAAAAACCAAGGGGGTTTTGTTACGCTTATCTAAAAATAAAAATAAAAATATTTTTTTTTTCTATAAGCTCAGTCCCTCAAGAAATCCTATATAAAAGAATCTTTCATCGGGCCGTGCCAATATTCCAAAAACAAATTAAACACATAATTACTCCAACAATACTAATTTTACAATACTACACAACCAAAACATTTACTCTAAAGTAACATAGTCAAGCAATCCAAAACATTATATAATGTACCAAACTACTTAACATTCCAACAATCCAAAATAATTGAAAAAACCTAAAACAAAATAATTAAAACCATCAACCTAAACATCCTTAATAGCTAAAACCATCCAAAATATTTAAAAACAGTTAAACATATGCTGAAGGGAATCCTCCACCCCACACTTAATGCGAGACATGTCCCTATGTCTTTCATCATAAACAAGAGATGAGGCAAAGATACTTCCCCAAATAGTCAATCCTGGTCGTAGACTGAACCAGCATCCACATTGCACACGATGCCACCCCATGATCCGGCTTTCCGTTTTCTTCTGCTGATCTTGAATTTCATCAACACAATTTCCCAGATCTGTCACTGATATTTTTATTTCTGTTATATCCTACTCCATGTGGTCTATTCGTTGTCCCCGACTGGCCCTAGACCGACCTGCAACATAAAAAAGCTTGTGGTTGTGCAGGTGGTGCATCTTCTCCCATCTCCACATTGTTACCCCCTTTTTTGTTGGTCCTCTCCTTCCTCATCGTCATTTTCATTAGAGTCATAAGCAACCAATTCATCTGGATGTACAACCTCCTTACCTGTGGTGACCCTTTCAGCTGTGAAAGGATTGAGTTTAGCTAGTCGGCCATGTGCAGCCAGATTGTTTGGCACATTGGCTTGAAGGCATATGAGTGTACCAAGAGATGGGTAATACAACCCATAGCTTTGAACTCTAACTCTTTGGAACATTTCTTTATTTATCAAAAGTGCCACTTCAAACCACCAACCCCCCCCCCCCCCCCGCGTCATACAACACTAGATTAAACAAGGTCTAGGAATATTTACTTCAGACAGATTCTTTGAAGGTAAGAGGCGATTGTTGATGAAGTACAACCAACATTTGGCTTCGAACTTCAGGCCATTGGCGTGGAACTTGTTTCCATATTTATACAATTGGATATTTGCATCATGTTGACAAATTATGTCGGTGAATGTGGACCATGGTTGGCGTTTGTTGTTATATCCCTGGAACATATTCATGTAATTTTCCTCCATTGGGGGTCGCCTGTATACAGTCTGAATCATTTCTATGGATGCATTGATTGTTGTCCTTCGAATTGTAACATTGTAGTTATCATGTTCTGGAAGGTTTGCATAATGTTCTCGCACTAGCATTACATTCGCAGTGATTGGCTCGTTAAAGAATATGTCAAGTCCACGCCTCCTCAACTCATTTGGTATGTTGGGACAGTGCATAGCCAAAGCATTTGCATCCATTGCTTGTTCAGGTACTATTGTTTTCTCTTCCTTTTTGTAAAATCTGTCTTGTGCCCTGGCGGACACAAACTTTTGATCGTTGAAAGGCCTAGTATCAACTGATTTGCGGGGCCGTCCACCAACATTTGTTGTAGCGGGGCGTTGGACAAGGAACCTGATGTTGGGCGTTTACGAGGCACCATGGTTCCTGCAAGTAGTTTAGAGTTAGCCTTATTCAATTGGGTGACCAAACCGGGCTACTTAGACTTCACCGTATAGTTGGTCATAACACTTCCTCCAAAGAGGCATTTTCTCAAGTACATTGTGAGCATGGTAAGTTTCAACCTTTATCCAACCATGTATCACAATGTATTTACCATCAACCAAACCAATCACCACATTACACGACCATACTCCTAATATTTCAAATTCTCAGCCCAACAACACTACAAACATATGTTTAAACCTTCTATTAAAGATTTATTCTAGTGTCAAATAGATAAGATATTAATAATGCTATTCTAAAAATTTGAGAAACTACCCTAATAAAATAAAAATTTGACAACCACATAATCTGTTATATAATAATACTAAATAAGAAAAAGTTAAGACATTATACTAAATATATGCAAAGAAATTAAAAATTGAACAAAAACAGAAGATTATAACTATTTTTACCATAAAAACAAAATTAATCTGAAAATAAAAAAATTAAATAAATCTTAATAATAAGAAGGAGATGAAGAAGAAAATATACCTTAGTGATAAAGAGATTAAGAATAGAGAGGAGGATGGGGTACAGAATTGAGGAGGAAGAAGAAGAAGGAGTTTAGGGTTTGTGAGAATGGGGTGTGAGAATGGGGAATTTCAGATGGGGGATTTTCCATGGGGGTAGGTTTTGGGTATTAGGGGGAAATAATAAAAGAAATTCACCTGGACTAGCACGGGTCGTGCGCTGCCTTAGCGCGCCCGCGCTAGCTATTTAAATTCGAGGCAGAATTTAACCTTATTAGCGCAGGCTGTGCTCTTGTTATGCGCTCCCACGCTAACCACTGAAAGACCAGGCAGAATATAACCCCATTAGCGTGGGATGTGCGTTGGTTATGCGCTCCCACGCTAGTTCTGTGACGATTCTCTCTCATTCTTTCTTTTTTAGTTGGCCTCTCAAGAAGGCCACGTTATAAACTTCTTATTTACAAACTATATTTGCAATACACTTATGGGTTGCCTCCCACACAGTGCCTGATTTAATATCGCGGCATGACGCAGAGTTTCACTCACTCATCAGTGAGCACAATTTCGGTTTTCTCACGATTAAACATACCTCCCCAATAGTGCTTAACTCTATGACCATTCACCAATAATTTCCTGTCGCCATTTAAAGCTCGCATCTCGATTGCACCATAAGGAGTGACTCTCACCACCTCAAAAGAACCTGACCATCTCGACTTTATCGTTACAGGAAACATCCGCATTGTTTAATTGAATAGCAATACCTGTTGTCCTGGCTCAAAGTGACGCGACTCTATATGCTTGTCATGCCATCTTTTTGTTCTTTCTTTGTGTAGCTTGGCATTTTCATAAGAGTGCAGCCTGAATTCATCTAGTTCATTCAACTGCAGCAGTCTATTCTCACCTGTGGCTTCAAGGTCCATGTTGAGCTTCTTGATGGCCCAATACGCTTTGTGTTCAAGCTCAACTGGTAGGTGGCATGCTTTCCCATAAACCTGCTTGTAAGGGGACGCTCCAATTGGAATTTTATTAGCAGTTATGTATGCCCATAGAGCATCATCCAGCTTGGCAGCCCAATCCTTTCTATTCACACTCACATTTTTCTCCAGTATTTGCTTAATTTCCCTGTTTGAGACCTCTGCTTGCCCACTTGTTTGACGGTGGTATGATGTGGCAACACTATGGCGAACTCCATATCTAGATAGAATGTTATTCAACAATCGATTACAAAAATGAGTCTCTTCATCACTAATTAAGGCACATGGAGTCCCAAATCTTGAGAATATGTTCTTTTTCACAAACGCTGCCACCACCATGGCATCATTTGTTGGCAAATCAATTTCCTCCACCCATTTTGACACATAGTCAACAGCTAGCAGAATGTATTTGTTTCCGCTGGATGGTGGAAATGGCCCCATAAAATCTATCCCCCAAACATCAAAAAGCTCAACTTCCAGGATGTTATTCAAAGGCATCTCATGCCTTCTGGTGATTTCTCCTGTTCTCTGACATTGATCACACTTCTTTACGAATGAATGGGTGTCCTTGAATAATGTCGGCTAAAAGAGACCGGACTGTAGCCCTTTTGCAGCTGTTCCATCTCCTACATGATGGCCCCCATAAGGTGATGCGTGACAATCATACAACACCAATTCTATTTCCTTTTCAGGAATGCATCTCCTCATCAACTGATCAGCATATTGCTTGTATAAATAAGGTTCAACCCAGCATTAGAAATTCACATCATGTAGAAACCTCTTTCTTGCTTCAGATTTCTTTTCAGGGGAAAGGACCCCACTCACAAGGTAATTCATACAATCTGCATACCATAGGGGGGTTCTTAGGTTATAGTAAAGATTTGCTCATCCGGAAACACCTCTTTAATTTGGCCACCCTCCTCCACGTGATCGTGATTTTCTAGCCTTGATAAGTGGTCGGCTACTTGGTTTTCTGTCCATCGTATTTCCACATCAAATTCATGCAGCAACAAGGCTCATCGCATAAACCTGGCCTTAGACTCTTTTTTGTGAACAAATACCGGATTTCTGCATGATCGGTATGGACTATGACTTTCGTTCCCACCAAGTATGCTCAAAATTTATCAAAATCCCACACCACAGCTAACAATTTCTTCTCAGTGGTGGTGTAACTCAGCGATGCATCATTAAGAGTTTTACTCACATAGCATATGGAATAAAATACCTTGTTTTTCCTCTGGCCCGGTACTGCCCAATCATAAGATCACTCGCATCACACATAAGTTCAAATGGTAAAGACCAATCAGGTGCTACAATAATGGGAGCAGTCACCAACTTCTTATTAATTTCTTCAAATGCATTGAGGCAAGCATCATCAAATTTGAAACTCACATCTTCTTCAAGCATCCTGCATATAGGAGTGGCGATTTTTGGAAAATATTTTATAAAGCGCCGATATAAACCCGCGTGTCCCAAGAAACTCCGAACACCCTTTACTGATGAGGTAATTTTTCAACTGCTCCACCTTTGCTTTATCAACTTCAATGCCACTCCCAGACACTCTGTAACCCAACACGATGCCTTCTTGTACCATCAAATGGCACTTTTACCAATTAAGTATCAAATTTGTTTCTTCACAACGGGTGAGTAACTTGCTTAGATTCTTCAAGAAATCATCATAAGACGACCCAAAAACTGAAAGTCATCCATAAACACTTCCATGAATATTTCCACCATGTCGGTGAAATAGCCATCATAAATCTCTGGAAAGTGGCTGGCGCGTTACAAAGCCAAAAGGGCATTCTCTTGAAGGCAAAAGTGCCATTAGGACAAGTAAACGTAATCTTCTCCTGATCTTCTAGGCATATGACAATCTGATTGTATCCTGAATAGCCATCAAGGAAGCAATAATATTCATGCCCGGCTAACCTGTCTAGCATTTGATCGAGGAACGGAAATGGAAAGGATCATTGCGAATTACCTTATTTAGTCTTCTGTAATCAATGCATACTCTCCATCCCATGATAGTGTGAGCGGGTATTAGCTCATTCTTTTCGTTTCAATCATATTCATTCCTCTCTTTTTGGGTATACATTGAATTGGGCTCACCCAATTGCTATTAGAAATGTGAAAATGATACATCCATCGAGAAACTTGATCACTACCTCCTTCATAATGGGATTTAATGTCCTTTGATGCTCTATATTGGGGCGGCTTCCATCCTCTAGAAAGATTTTGTGCATGCAAAATGATGGACTAATGCCTTTGATGTCGGCTATAGTCCACCCAATGGACCTTTTATTCTTGCGAAGGACTCTGAGCAATTTTTCTTCTTGAGTGCTGGTCAAGCTGGATGAAACAATTACATGCAGAGTGTTAGAGTTCCCCAAATAAGCATAGCACAAATGCGCTGGAAGGGGTTTGAGTTATAGCTTCGGAGCTTCTTCAATAGATGTCTTGGGGACAGTTAGAGTTACAGGCCTGTCCAGCTCTTCAAATTTTCTAAACCCATGTACATAACTGCATGATATATCTAACACTTGCTCTATTTCTCTTATTCTGTCATCTTCATTATCTTATATATCCCCAATCAAAATTTGTTCAACAGGATCTGAAGAGCTCATAAGGGTACTAACGATGTAGCATCATTCTCCACCACATATATCATGGATAACTCTTCATAATTGGTTGGCAACTTCAGTGCTCTATAAACATTGAATACCTCCACTTGTTCTCCTACTCTCATTGTCATCTTTCCTTAGCAAACATCAATAATAGCTCGGCATGTGGCTAAGAATGGACGTCCCAAAATAAATGGGATTTCCTAATTAGGCTCGTAATCCAAGATGATGAAATCAGGGGGAAATATGAAAGAACCCACTTGAACTAACACATCTTCAATTACTCCCTTGGGATGAGCAAGGGAATGATCGGATAACTACAAGATAACTATTATTGGGCGTGGTTCACCCAACCCCAACTGTCTGAACACAGATAGCGGCATCAATTTTATAGCGCTCCAAGAACACATAAAGCTCGCCCAACATTATGTTTACCAATGGAAATGTGGATAGTGAAGCTACTTGGGTCCTTCAATTTCTGAGGTATCTTGCCTTGAATTCTGGAACTGCACTCCTCAGTGAGTGCCACAGTCTCGAATTCGGTCAGCCGTCTTCTTATTTACCATAATATCCTTGATGTACTTTGCATATTTGGGTACTTCTTGTAAGATGTCAACCAATGGAATATTAACATGTACTTGCATCAAGATGTCAAGGAACTTTTTATGTGCGGCATTGTCCTTTGTGAGGGAATGGAGGTGGTGGCCTTGTAACCAATGGAGGGGATTACTCAGCTACTGCCTCTCCAACTAGTTTCTCTGGCTCCTTGACTTTCTCTGTTTGATTCTATATTGGCTAGCATCTCTTCAAAAGTCACTTGTTTCCTCTTTTTAGGAGGAACTTCTTCTAGTTGTCTCCAAGTCCTCAACGGCACGGTATTAACTGGTGCCTTAGGATTTTCTTCAATGTCACTTGGAAGAGCTCCAGTTGGTCTAGTGTTTTGAGCACTAGAAAGTTGTCCCATCTGACGCTCCAAATTTATCACTATTGTGGTAAGGGTTTGATGTTCAATCATCATCTTTTTAAACATGTCTTCAAGGTGACTTGTAGAACTTGTTTGTTTTCTAGACTGAGATGGTCTATACTATTGTTGAGGTGCTTGAGGCCTGTATTGATTCTGAGTGCCCTGGTTTCCACCCCAAGAGATGTTCGGGTGGTTCCTCCAATTGGGATTGTAAGTGTTCCCATATTGATTTGGTTAGCCCCTATTCGAATTACCCACGATACAGCAGACTCGGGATTTGCAGGACATATGTCGCTCATGTGCCCTTCTCCACATATTTCACAAAAAGCTTGAAGCTATTGTACCTGTTGCTTGTTGATGCCCAAGTTCATTTGACTGACTTGATTTGCCAGTGCATAAATCTGTGCTGATGCCGAGATGACATCTAACTCAAGAACCCCTGCAAAGTTTTGCACTGTGTGTCTACTACTCTCTCCTTTCCAATCTAGATTTCTCTTGGAAAATTTCTTCAACAATGCATATATCTCATCAAAGCTTTTCTCCAAAACCTGACCTCCAGTTGCAGCATCTACCACAACCTTTGTTTCAGAATGTAGCCCTTCTATGAAAATGTGAGCTGACACTTCATTCGTGTGATTGTGATGAGGACAGTCTCTAAGTAGCCCCTTGAACCTCTCCCAAGATGAATATAAAGATTCTCCTACTTCTGTTTGAAGGCAACTACTTCACTTCGGATCTTTGCAGTTTTTTCGGAAGGAAAGAACCTTGCCAGAAATGTTCTTGCCAAATCTTTCCATGATGTGATGGAATTTGCTGGTTCTGACTTTAGCCACTGCTTAGCTTCGCCTAACAGAGAAAACAGGAAGAATGTGAGCCTTACATAACCTGGAGTGACCCCGTTAGTGATATAAGTATCACTAATCTCGAAGAAGTTCTGAATATGCTGTTGTGATCCTCGTGTGGAAGACCCATGAATTTCCTGTTTGCATGAAGCATCTGAATCATGCTTTATTTCAGTTCAAAGTGCCCAGTGATCCTGGGCTTCACTATACTGGAGGTGACATTAGCAATGCTTGGCATCGCCACCTCCTGAACTGCCATGGGTTGCTCTTCTGCCATGTCCACGGGAAGTTGAACAAGTGCCTGAATATTATTCGAATCACTTGCTTCCCTCAACCTCCAACGAAATATTCTCTGAGTTTCCGGATCAAAGCCTTGAAGTCTATCCTGGCTTTAGACCATACGCATTCAATCAAAGTTCCTGAGATTTTAGCAACAATCAAGTAATATTAGAATCGACGAAATAAACAATTGAAGCACAAACTAGCAAGTAGCTAATACTAAGTTTCCCTGGCAACGACGCCAAAAACTTGTCGCACCCAAACGCACACGAAAGTATACATGGTCGTACAAGTAATAAAATGATAAGTCGAGTGTCCAACCCACAGAAACTTATATCAAAAACTCACTAATCCACCAATATTATTATTCCGTCAAGCCAAGTTCGAATTCAAGAGTTTAGTTATGCTAATTGTAATTTTAAGTAACAACTAAATTATCAAGTATCGAATTGATTGTTGTGTAACTAATAGAGACAAATATTCCGGGGTAGTGATTTATTCACCAATTAGATAGTGTTCTAATTAACTCTTCTTTTCATATAATTCATTCATGGTTGTTAATTAATCAATAAATGCTCTCATAACCTTCTGCCGAAGTACTACTCATCTATTCTCAATATATTAACGCTTATATTCCTATGAAATCAATCTATCAAGAACACATTAAGATCACGATATTTAATTAAGCACAGGTGATTAGGTATACTCCTATCCTAACCACAAATCTGCTCCCCTTAAGGGTTGAGATCTTGCTTTCTTTAACTCTTCTCTAATATAAACATGGATTTTCCAAGCATAGCATAGATAGTAAATAGAACATAATTGATGGCCAGATAATTAAGCAATTAAAAAGAATTGAAGAAACAACCATAGATAAATGAACTATAATCAAGATCAAGTTAATCTCAAAAAACAATATTCATGGTTAATTCACAATCCCAGAATAATGGGCGTTTTAGCCACTCATGATCATACAAAACTCAACAATAAAAGTATTAAACATAATATAAACATTCAAATAGAAGAAAGTTTGAAAGAACTCTTTTAATTCTTGCTCCAAGGTAGTATTTTTCCTTTTCCTTGCTCCAAGATGAGTCTTCAATGGATTTTCTCCCCAAAAATGAATAGTTTTTTTCCACTCTTCCCTCAAAATCTGATATTCATTTCCTAATGGAACATTGCTTTATTGTAGTTTAGTGGATTACTCTCAATTTGCCAATTTTACCCCTCAATAATTGCCTTTTCGGACAGGATTAGCGCGGGGGCGCACATCCAGAAATAATCCCGCGCTAGTGGGGTTTCATTCTTCCTAGGATTTCTAAAATAGCGCGGTAGCGCATAACCAACGCACAACCAGCGCTAGTGGGTTTTCCCTGTTAAGATGTTGCTGCTCAACTTTTCGTTGTTTAACTTCATTTTTCACTTAATTACCATCATAAATCCTCATTTGTCTATTGAACTCCTGTAAGACATTAAAGTCACGATAAAAGCAAATTTTGTATTTAGCTAAACATTTACAATAGTAAACCATCCTTAAGTTGAGCTAAAATAAAGCCTATATTAAATAATTTAGCCTATTATAACGTGCGTGCAAAATTTCAGGTCAATCGAACGAGTGTTGGTTAGGTTTTGGATCAAAAGCGTGTTGGATGAACTTGAAGTTCTTAGGCTTGAATCTTTAATTAAATTGGGTTTTCGGTGTTATTTTAGATGTTTTAGGGATTGGTACAAGTTCGAATAAGGCGTTAGATGGTATTGGTGTTTTTGGTTGGGCCCCGGGGGCCTCGACTGTGTTTCGGATGCTCAACGGGCAAGTTTTGGAGTTGGAAGGAAACATTGCAGAAGGCCGCAAAAGCGAAAACGACTGTTCTAATAAGGGTTTATCCGAGGCTTTATTTTAAAAGTTGGAAAATTTTTTTGGAGCTGGGGAAAAGGCGATTTGGAGTGGAATTTGAAGAGAAAATCATTGGGTAACGTTGCTTTAATATCTTCTAGTTATATTCGATCATTATGTAGTTAATTACTCCATTATAATTCGAATTCAAGGTCAAATTTGGGAAAAATTGGATGAAACTTCGTTGACCAAACTATTGAGTTTTGAGGGGTCATTTGACCTCCGATTTGGGTGATTCTTATATGGTTAGACTCATGAGAGTACGAGATTTCCGAGAATATAAATATTATTCGATTCCGAATCGTTGGCATGAGGGGTGTTTTGGTCATTTTACCTATTTTCGCGCCTTAGCTTTAATTTTAGTAGAGAAATTAGTTACTTGCGTTGTTATTTACATTCTATAATTGGTTTGAATAGATTTGGGCCATTTGGAGTCAGATACTCATGGCAAGGGCTTCATTCCTTAGTGATTTTTGCACTGGTTCGAGGTAAGTGGCTTGTCTAACCTTGTGTAGCGGACCTCTTCCTTAGGATCTATTACTTGTTATTTTAAATGCCTGGTACGCGAGGTGATAAGCGTGTGCTTGTGCTAGTTGTTGAAAAATCTATTTTACTTAGAATATTTATCTATGTTTTCTTGCGAATTTGCCTATTCTAAATGCAATTTAACCTGTGTTAGCTTAGGATAAGCATGTTTAGGTGACTTACTTTCTTAATTTCTTGAACTATATTATTTGTCCTACGTGAAGCATGCTAGAATAGAAATTCTATTAATTGTTCTTACTTAGCATTTTATCTTATCTGAATTGAGTGGTGTTACGAATTAGGACTACGGGACGGCATTTCGATAACTCCCTTTGTATCTATTTCGTTCTATGACTGATAATGCGGGATACCGAGGGATCCCTGGCACAGATATGATTACAAAAGTGGAGGATACCAGGAGATCCTCGGGATAGATCCCTTGTGTAAAAATGGAGGATACTAGGAGATCATCGGGATACTAGGAGATCCATCGAGTATATGATGAGGATACTAGGAGATCCTCGAGGTACCAGGATATCCCCGACAATAGATATTCGGTGGTGATTTGCACTTCTATTTACTTACTGTATTAGTTCTCGGTTACTGTCTTATTTATTATTTTGCTAGATTCTCACAATAGATTATATCCATATCGTCGTTCCTTATTCTATTGATTATTATGTTTTTATCTCAGTAGGGCCTCGATCTTTCCTCATCACTACCGGATCGAGGTTAGGCTTGGCACTTACTGAGTACCGTTGTGGTGTACTCACACCTCTTCTGCGCATATTTTTCATGTGCAGGTCCAGGTACGTCTATGCAGGCGTATTATCAGTAGCTGCAGGGAGCATTTTGGAGACTTGAGGTATATCTGCCACGTCCGCATACCAGAGAGGCTCCCTCCCACTCTACCCTTTAGCTAGTTAAAAGCTATTCTATTCTTCCTTGTTATAGATTTCTCCGGATGATTAGAGCAATATTATGTATTTCTCTTAGCCTGTGTTGCCCGTGGGTTTCCGGGTCTTCGGGATAGTTTCAGAATGTAAAGTGTTAAAGTGTATGTGCCAGGCGGCAACTGTATACATTACTCATGTTAATTAGCTTTTGATTATAAATTTCGTAAAAGCTGCTACTTCTGAAATGTGTTAAGCCTACCTAGTCGTGGATACTAGGTGGCGTCATGACATGTTCACAATTGATAAACTAGGGTCGTGATATTGATATACTTTGTAAGGTTATAAACAATCAAAAATAAATGAGGGTAAATCGTAATCAAATATAATATGATCTAGAGCTTGGAAGGACAATATTGTTATTATAGATTTGAAGGATAAAAAGATAATATAAACTTAAGAGAGGAGCAATGGTTAGAGATAGAGACAGATAGAGAAAGAGAGAAGAGTTGTATTATTCGAGGATAATGATGATATCCCTTTACAATGTAAAGTTCTCCCTTAAATAACAGGAGATCTTCCTCGAAATAATCAAAAAGGTACAAAAGTAGGTAGCATCTTCTTAGTGACGTCGCCTTTGTCACCACGTCCAGGTCATGTTCTCACTTTAGTCGACGTATGCTCAAAGACGTACCCATAAGCGTAGAGACTTCTAAGATCAAATTTGACCCTATACAGTTCTTTTTCATATTTGACCCGTTTTTAAAAAAGTTTATAATCCAAACTTTTTTATTATATATATATATATATCTATTCTGCCACCACTGCTTTGCACCGTCACCAAAAAGTAGTGGTACTAATACATGCAATAACACTTAAGTAGCCGCTGATTAAAATGTTGAATGCCTTTGAATAGACACCAAAGGGCCGTAATAGGCTAAGAGGAAATACAATTGAGTTGCTTTTCCCATTAGTGGAAAAGGCTTGCCTATTTGGACGACAAAATTCTAATGGACATTAGCTTAGTGACTTCACGATCGAATATATATGAACCTAACAACCATATACTATATAGTTGTAGTGGAGAAGATTTTACTACAATGGGTTTGTTGTTTGCATACAACTTCCAAAACAAAAGCAGGGCCATTCGCTTTGCTTTTCCTTTTGAACTTTTTCTCATGCTTTAATTGTTTTCTGACATTGAGCTTTCTCATGCTTTTAAATCTTTATTTTACTTTACTGCGGCGGAGGCAGAAATTTTTGTTAAATGTGTTTAAAAAAATTACAACTAATGAGAATTAAATCAATTACTTTATAAAGATTTTATATTTCCTTGACCACTAAGCTATGTTCTTTGATTGTGCCAAGAAAATTCAAAACATAATATATAAAGCTAAAAAATATATTTTACCTTATTTATACAATATAACGTTTTGGTGAAGGGGTTCGAAAACCGCTTCCACCCCTAAATCCGCCCCTGCCACCTACTGCAGTATGGCTCTTCTTTTTATATTTAAAGAAAAGCTCATCCGATTCCTGTTCTTCTACCTCTTCTACAATAACAACAACAACAACAATAACAACTCAGTATGATCCCACAAGTAGGGTCTAGGGAGGGTAATATGTATGTAGACCTTACCCCTACCCCGAGGGGCAGAGAGGCTGTTTCCAGGAGACCCTCGGCTCAAGACAACAGCAAAAGACGATATATTAGTACCATCCATAAACTCATACTAAAATAACTTAAAAATAACATAACAATAAAATAACGAAATAGTGGTAATATAGAAAATAGAGGAAATACGAAAAGGATGAGAGATGTACTAATATCAACAGATAAATCCATGCATCAGTAGCTGAGAAGCAGCATCCTAAAATTAACTCCTAACTGACTAGTCTCACTCTACTACACTGTAGAAATGTCCTCAACTTCCCTCTAACCTACAACTCTAATGCTCGACCTCCACAATTCTCTGTCACAGGCCATGTCCTTATTAATCCTAAGACGCGCCATGTTCTGCCTGATCACCTCTCCCCAATACTTCTTAGGTCTTCCTCTACCTCTCCTCGTGCCCACCACAGCCAATCGCGCACACCTTCTCACCGGTGCATCTGTGCTCCTCCTCCGAATGTGCCCGAACCATTTGAGTCTTACTTCCCGCATCTTGTCCTCCAGGGGGGCCACGCCCACCTTCTCTTAAATATCTCCATTTCTAATCTTATCCATCCTTGTATGCCCGCACATCCACCTGAACATGCTCATCTCTGCTACTTTCACCTTCTGGATGTGTGAATTCTTAACCGGCCAACACTCGGTCCCATACAACATGGCAGGCCTAACCACTGATCTATAAAACTTACCTTTTAGAAACGGTGGAACATTATTATCACACAAGACTCTCGTTGCTAACCTCCACTTCATCCACCACAGCCTTATGCGGTGTGTAACATCCTCGTCGATCTCCCCGCTCCCTTGAATAACTGACCCAAGGTACTCTAACCTACCCGTCTTAGGATGACTTGAGATTCCAGCCTCACTTCCAGTCCCGCTTCCGTTGGCTAGGCCCCAAATTTGCACTCCAGGTATTCTGTCTTCATCCTGCTCAACATGAAACCTTTAGACTTAAGGGCATGTCTCCAAACCTCTAGCATCTCGTTGATGCCGCATCGTGTGTCATCAATTAGGACTATGTCATCAGCAAATAGCATCAACCATGGCACCTCCTCCTGAATATGATGTGTTATGGCATCTATCACTAAGGCAAATAGGAAAGTACTGAAAGCAGACCCTTGGTGCAACCCCGTAACAACCAAAAAGTGCTCGGCGCCTCCTACTGTCCTAACGTGAGTCTTAGATCCATCATACATGTCATTAATTACCTTAATGTATGCTACCGGGACCCCTTTAACTTCTAAGCAGCTCCATAAGACCTCCCTAGGAACCCTGTCGTACGCTTTCTCTAGATCGATAAACACCATGTGAAGATCCTTCTTCTTATTCCTGTATTGTTCCACCATCCTCCTAATAAGGTGGATTGCTTCTATGGTATATCGCCCCGCCATGAACCCGAGCTGGTTGTCTGAAATAGATACCGTCCTTCGCACTCTCATCATTATCACTCTCTCCCATACTTTCATGGTATGACTCAATAATTTGATACCCCTATAGTTGTTACAGCTCTGGATATCGCCTATGTTCTTATACAAAGGAACCATTATACTCTACCTCCATTATTCATGCATTCTATTATTTTTGAATATAACATTAAACAACCGAGAAAGTCATTCCAAGCCTGCTCTACCCACACACTTCCAAAGTTCAACCGGAATCTCTTCTGGCCAAGTGGCTCTGCCCCTTATAATCTTACGCATTGCCTCTATGACCTCATCGACCTCAATGTCCATACAATAACTTAATTCATGGGGGCTGTCGGCATTCCTCAATTCACCTAGTACAATATCCTGATCCCCTTATTCACTTAGAAGTTTATGAAAGTAGGTCTGCCATCTCCTCTTGATCTGGTCATCCCCCATCAAAACTTTGCCATCCTCATCTTTTATGCACCTCACCTGGTCCAGATCCTGAGCAGTCCTCTCTTTTATGCACCTCTTTTTTAGCAAGTGAGGACAACTTCTTCTCCATGACTTTGTTCCCTAGTTCCTCATACAGACGAGCAAAAACTGACGTCTTAGCCTCTGTTACTGCCATCTTAGCCTTCTTCCTAGCTACCTTATGTATCTCACTGTTCTCTCCCTTCCTCGCCGGTGCTCCCTACTAACCGCATGTAAGCCGCCTTCTTTACTTCCACTTTACCTCGGACAACTCAATTCCACCACCAGTCTCCTTTTGTGTCCACCGGCGTGACCTGAAGATATCTCTAACACCTCTCTTGACGCCTTCCTTATAAAATCCGTCGTCGTCGACCACATATTGTTTGCGTCCCCACCACTCCTCCAGGCTCCCATTGTCTCTAACCTTCCTTCCAACTCCTGAGCTTTATCCTTTGTCAAGGGATGCCACCTAATCCTCGGATGGCCTCGTATTGACCTCTTCTTCCTCCTTATTATTATGCCAATGTCCATCAAGAAAAGCCTATGTTGCGTCGTAAGGGTTTCACCTGGGATAACTTTGCAAACCTCGCACAACCTTCTGTCACGTTACCTGAGGAAGAGATACTCATCTGAGTCTTAGCCACCGAGCTTTGGTAAGTAACCAAGTGCTCCTCCCGCTTTGGAAAACTTGAGTTCACAATCACTAGATCGAATGTCTTGGCAAAGTCCAACAACGAAGTGCCCCCTCCGTTCCGCTCCCCAAAACCAAAGCCGCCATGCACCTTAGTATAAGCACCTGCCAACGCACCAATATGACCATTAAAGTCGCTTTCTATGAATAACCTCTCGGAAGGCGGAATACTACGAACGATGTCATCCAACTCCTCCCAAAATCGCCTTTTACTCTCCTCATCCAAGCCTACTTGCGGCTCGTACGCGCTAACAACATTTAAAGTACACTCATCCACCACCAATTTAATAGTCATTAGTCTATCATTCACTCGCCTCACCTCTATCACCGACTCTCTGAGATGGCTATCTACGAAAATACCCACTCCATTCTTACCCCTCTGGACTCCAGAGTACCACAACTTATACCCATTTGCATTTCTCGCCCTCGATCCGACCCACCTAGTCACCTGGATACACGCTGCATTAATCTTCTTTTACTGAAGGATCTTCACCAAATCTATATACTTACTCACTGGCGAACCTATGTTCCATGACCCGATTCTCAAATATAATATGCTCCAGTTTAACTAGGATCTGGGTGAGAGGGAGCATCTATTCATTAACGTATAATTTGATTATGATCCAAGTCCATCTAAAAGTTTGAGCCACCAAAAAATGGAACATTAAACCTTTTGGATTTGGTTGGTTACGCTAATTTTTTAAGCTTTGATTTGGTTGGTTAAATGATATAGTCATGTATCAAGGAAAAAGTTTTTTCTTTTTGTGTTTCTGCTGCTTTATTTGGTAATTAACAATGATAAAAAGAACAATTAATAACTAAATGAAAATTGATTTTAAGTTGGCAGGGTTAAGTTTTATTATTTAGCCCAAATTGACTCGCTCCTCTTGATTCAAACAATTTTGGGGTTTGATTCAACTCATCTTTACCTCCCAATTATCCCATTTAAGACTCCTACTATCAGTCTCATCATTTATTTTGGATGAATTTATTTTGATGCTACTAGCAGGGGTGGAGCTGGAGTGTGGTGAGCGGGTTCGACCGAACTCAATTACTTTAGTTCGAATTCTGTATTTATCATTAATATTTAAATCAAATATGTATAAAAAATTATTAATTAACAATTCAATAACTTTAAACGATTAATACTGTAAATTCATAACCTTGAAATTCTGGTTTGGCCGATTTACTTACTAGCTAGTAATAGGAGTAGACAATGATGTAAAAGCAAGTCGAAGCAGGTGGGAATGAATTTTGAGATGTCTTGTCTAATAAAATTGACCCTTGCTTGTCCCAAATGGGAAACAATATCTCAATGTTTTGACTTTTGATCTGCCTGATCTTCACTCTGATCTTATTTTTGATGCGCAATCTTTTAATCACTCTGCCTGCCATATATTGTCGAATATTGAACAGTAGATATATAGAGCAACAAAGCTCTTTTACCAGCCACCAAATAAGAGCTGCATCTTATTTGGCAAAAGAAGCCAAATATAATGGGCTCTGCTGCTCTTTCAATTGTATCCACTATACAAACTTATTCAATCAACTTTACTCCCTCATTATTCCATTTAAGATATTTAGATCCATAAGGTCATAATAGAGTTTTTATAGTAAATGCCTGTACGGCCCCTTAAACTTGGTCTTAGTTTTTATTTAGACACTTCAACTAACTGTAGTACCTATTAAACACTCTAACTCAAGCAAAAGTGTATCTATTAAATACTAATGATGATATGGCACATTTGTGTGAGCGGTAGGGGTTGTAATTTGAGCTCAAACTCATCTAATCCGTCCAATTAGCTAAGAGATTAATGGGTTGAGCAATAAATATTTTAGCTCATGGATCAACCCATCAGTAGCGGCTCGATGGAGTGAGGGGCCTAAAGGTAAATCGTAATTTGAGATCTTTGGAGGCAAAAATGTTAATGTTATTTATCTGTTATAGGTCAACCAAATTCTCCCTGAAAAATAGCATAATGTTTGGAACTATGCCATAATGATTACTGACATAATAAATGATTTATCACAAGATTTACTTATCATTATAATGAATTATGGAAATAATTATTTAAAATATACTTATTATATATATAACATGAATAAAATTTGGGGCCCTATATTTTTCTGGGGCCTAAAGCCGTGGCTTTAGTTGCCTTGGGGTTGAGCCGCCTCTGCAACCCATGAAACTCACCCAAAACAAAGGATCTCCTCCCAACTTATCTAGAAATTTATTTAGTTGCCCCAATTTCATTTATTTATTTTTTTACCCTCCTCCCCCGCAAAACCCCCAAAAAAGATATTTCCTTTTTTTTAAGTTTCAATTTTTAATTTTTTTATTTTTCTACGCCGCTCATCCTCCCCCCCCCCCCGGCGCAAAACCCCTAAAACAAACTTTCATCTTTTTCTGTATTTTAAATTTTTTATTTTTCAATTTTTCTGCACCACCCACCCGCCCCCTACCCTAACACCCCAACCCCCTCAAAAATAAAAAAATTACTTTTTTTATTTTTTGTATTTATAATTTTTATTTTTTTATTTTTCTGCACCAACCATCCCGCAACCCCCTCCCCCCTCCCGCGCAAAACCCGTCAACTTTTTTAACTTTTTTTATAATTTTAATTTTCTGTTTTCTGTGATTTTTTTTATTATTTTTATTGGCCATAAAGTTGGGTAGATATTAAAGATGAACTGTAGAAAAATGGAGGACTTTAGAAATTGGGGGGATAATAAGTGAAGTGGAATCTTAACATCTTAGTTAGTTGAGTATGAAGTATTTGATATGATACTATTTTGTGAGAAAAAATATGATGAAAGGTGGAGAGAGATCAGGGAAAAAGATCGGGGGATGGGGGCTGGGAGGAAACATAATGTTTGTCTTTTTTTTTCTTTTGCTGACTTGTCATTTTTTATTGGGCTTATTAGCAAGGTCAACAACAAGTAGTATCGACACACTTATGTATGTTTAGAGTTGTCAAATATGTGTCTAATAGACACATTTGGGATAAAGTTGAAGCGTTTAATAGGTACGGGTCCTAGTTGAACTGTCAAAATAGAAGTTGGAGCCAAATTTAAGGGGCTGTCTAGGTATTTATCCTATCTTTTATTATACTACTCAAGCACAAGTATTTGATAAAAATCGGATTTTGTGCCTAATACACCAAAAGCTAACTCAAATGATAATAATTATGTAAGATCATATAAGGAGTCCAACCTCATGATTGGACGTCTAGAACATGAACAATATAATATGGGGTCTCACATTAGATAAGCAATGAATTGGAAATGGACTCTGATACCATAATAAAAAAAAAGTTGGACCTTAGTTTAATTCATTGTTACACTTTCTTTTTTGAGGGAATCGAAAATCTTTTTAATTAAAACATTAATCAAATGAAATTATTTATTTAATTTAGAATTGCCACTTGGAATAATTTATGGTATCCCGAAGTCGCCGATGTATTTTAAATTCCAAATTGAGAAAATTAGACTCTATTTTTTCTGTCTGTGAACGCAAAAGACCGGATAAGAAATTTTATTAATCCGGGAGAAGGTGTGAGGCACTCCCGAGTTCTATAATTTTATCAAGGTCGCTCAACTATTAATAATTGACCTAATTATATGATTAATTACATATTAAAACTTATTGTGCACTTTTATCTTCTAACACCTTTTAATTAATTATTCGCCTTTTAGTGTATATGAAATTTATTTGAACAAGTCTCTATATCGTGTGCTCGTTATTGTTTTTGTACACATGGCGTCACGTGAAACGCACCAGCAATTTACAGCATATTTATTATTATCATTCATAGTTGTAAATCGAGTCGCATAAAATGCACACTTGAATTAGGAATTATGTATTACGATTATGCCAAGGGAACCGTACCCATAGTCGCAATGAAGTCCAACTGCCGACTCAATTATTTTTTTTTTTCAAATCCAAACCTCATTTTTTCTATTTAAACTAGCAGACATGGGTTTTATCCCAAAGTTCAAACATTCACTATGTGTCCAAAAATCACGTTTTCATCAATCTTCATGTTAATCAAACAGGAAAGTAACAAAATTTAACAAAGCTAAATTAGACCTAACAATTAATACAGGAAAAAGTATTTTCAATTTTCATGAAGCAGAATATATCAAATTATATATTCAAGCATAATATCTTAACAAAAACAATGATGGGAGAAGTGGACCTTTATTGACTATTTTGAAGCTCGCATAATGAACAAAGATGCAAATGGAGCTTCAACCAAAATCGATGACCGGAGCTCTTTTCAGCATCGTTTTTGCTGTTTTTTTTACTGGGTTCTTGCCATGAGTTTAGGCATGAAACAACGCCGTTCTCTTGTGTGTCTTGAAGGTTAAAGCAAATGACGGGTTTGCCGTTTTTTCTTGTGAGTGGTACTGGCTTTTTTCGAGAGGGGAGTAGTCTGCCTTTCTCTCTTCCTTTTTTGTGTGTGAGAGAATCATATCTTCAAAAATACTTACTCCGTTTCAATTTATGTGAATTTATTTCTTTTTTGGTTCGTTTCAAAAAGAATAATTTTTTTTTTAAATTTGGTAATAATTTAGTTTAAAGTTACAACTCTACCTTTAATGAGAAACTTTTATAACCACACAAATATTCCGGGCCCCATTTGAACTTGTTTAGGACCATAAATTCCAAATATCTTCATTTTTTCTTAAATTACGTGCCCAATCAAACATGTTTACATAAATTGGAACGGAGGGAGTAGAATCTTTAGGGTTAAGGGATTTGGGCTTGAATTTAAGAAAATTGAGTTGTGTCCATATCTTGTTGGGTTTAGATTTGGACTAAGAAGACTAAATTAATATATTGTATCTATAAAATATAAAAATCACTCTCAATTAATTAAAATAAACTACTAATATAAAATTAAATATTAAAAGTAAAACTATTTTTTTATTTTCACATGTTATAATAAAGTAAAAAGTAGAGAAAATAGGCTATAGACATAAGTATACTAGTTGACCTTAAACTAAAGATGAAAATATTTTTGTGTTTTTAAATTGTAATTTGAATTAAAAATTGACTAAATATTGCCAAGATCCAAACTCCGCTCCGATCGTGATGGCGGCTCTCGTGAAGATAAGGACAACCAACCAACCTGTTTCGCCTTTTCAGAATAGTTAATAGTACTCAACAGTTTTTATATGATTATATAACCACAGACTAAACAAAATATTTCTTTATAAAATGCAGAATACAGCCCAAGCACAGACCGATACCGCAGTGTCACAAGCCACCAACATCTATTAGAGTGTAAATTCAATTACATGGTCTGAAGTAAGCAAAACAGAAATGATGAACATAAGGGAGAAACACTGTGCTGCGAACCCTAGCAGCCACCTCACTAAACTTCGATAACTCTGCCTCCGATCAGCCAAAACCCGTTACCGAGTGTATAAATACTTGCATCTGCACACATAGTGCAGGAAGTAAAGTGAGAACTCCAACACAGTGAGTAATAAAGGTAAATAACAACTGAGCAGTAAGAAATCGCGTAAAGCAACCAACATACTGTATAGAAGTAGTATAAAACCCTTTGAGAAACAAAGTGAAACCATGAAATCTTTAGAAATATCTTATCTCAATTTAAATCTCTTTTGAAATGACTTGTTCAACAGTTACGCAATGATTGCAAAACAATTAGTGTCGATAAACACAGAAAATCCACCCCGCGGGCACAAATATTACAGTAGAACAGGTAAAATGACAAGTATGAAAGATGAACAGATAAAAGTATGCCCCTCAAGAAATATCTCAGAATAGTACCAGCCTCTCGGGCTCACTCTCAGGACACTCTCAGCCCCTTGGGCTCTCTCTCTCTCTCTCTCAGAACACTCTCAGAATAGTATCATATAGTAACCGCTGCGGCGTGCAGCCCGATCCATCTATCGTCGACGCTCACATGTGGTGTGCAGACTCCGGGAGGGGCCCCTTATTGACCAAGCGCAATATCAAGCCACCTCGTGGCATCATCACTCGGCACTCGGCCTCACATCACTCGGCACTCGGACTCACATCACTCAAGTCAGCTTGTGGCATATAAAGTATCTCAAGACCTCGGCCTCATATCACTCAGCATATCCTAACATATGACCCTCGGCCTCACTCAGCACGAAAATCATCACAAACCCCTCGGGCATTAGTAAACAGTAGTCCTCAACCCAAAACATCTTTTAGAAATATCACTTAAGTTCAAATTTGAGTAAAAAGAGGCTGAGTGTGTAAAACAGTAGATATCAACAAGACTGAGTTCAAGCATAAGTAAAACACTGATAAAAATCTCTAAAGAATTCAAATAATTGGCACGAAGACCAAATCTGGCAATCAGCCCAAATCATGATGATAACAAATAAGTTCCAGTCACATACGCAGTAAAATCATCACTCGGGATGGACAAATTCACAATCCCCAGTAGTAAATGACCTCACGCTCATCATCAAATGTGTGTCTCACCTCAATACAGCACTACAAGGTGCAATCCGGGGTTTCAAACCCTAAGGATATCATATACAATCATTACTCATCTCGAACCGGCAAAATTTCTAGCTCGCGATGCCTTTTCCTCTCAAATCGGCCTCCACAAGCATCGAATCTATCCAAAATCAGTACGAATACATCACAATATACTAAGGGAATAAAGCCCAAGCGAAAAACAATCAATATCGGGCACAAATCCCAAAAATTACCAAAACCTGAGCCTAGAGCCCACTTCTCGAAACTCAAAATTTTTTACATTATTAGATTCCTTATATCCCCACGAGTTCATACATATCAAAAGTTCTCAATGTTGGAAACACGTTCTCAAAGCATTATACTAAAACGTGTGTTCATATGTGCAGGTTTTGATGAATGACAAACAAGCGCAAATTGATATATGACGAAGTTCAAGAACAAGCGCACAATTGGTGGATAACGAGATTCAAGCACAAGACAAAGTTTTATAGTTTAAATGAGCCGTTCTTAATTGTGATCTTGATCCGACAACTTGACTCATGACATGGCTTCTCTCGTAAAACTATTTTACAAAATCATGCATATTTAATTTAATGCTAAATGATTTTAAATCATGCATAATTTACATTAGTCAAAATGTTTTTTAAACATGTCTCTTAAATCTGGTCTAAGATAATCGATTATGTACATATGATAATCGATTATGTTAAGCCAAGACTGCATGACAATCGATTGTGAACTAATGACAATCGATTGTGTTAAGGCAGTGAGCATCAGGTTTTTCAAACCTGCATGACAATCGATTGTGAACCTTATGACAATCGATTGTGATGAGGCAGTGTCCATCAAAGTTTTTCAACGCTCAAAATAATCGATTGTGATGAGGCAGTGTCCATCAAAGTTTTTCAACGCTCAAATAATCGATTGTGAAGTTAATGACAATCGATTGTGAAGAGACAGTGTCCATCAGATTTTTCAAAGTCACAAAATAATCGATTGTGAACATATGATAATCGATTGCGTTGAGACAGTGTCTTCCAGACTTTTTCAAAGTTATTAAATAATCAATTGTGAGTATATAACAATCGATTGTCACGAGGTAGTGTCTAAATTGATTTTTCAAGACTGATATATAATCGATTGTTAACTTAGTATAATCGATTGTATAACTAACCGTTGCCAAAAATATTTTCAAATACCGTCAGGTAATCGATTGTTGATTTTGTACAATCGATTGTTGAAATTAAAATCTGGAAAAGATTTTTTGAACGTTGTTGAATAATCGATTGTTGATTTTGTACAATCGATTGTTGAAATTAAAATCTGAAAAGGATTTTTTGAACGTTGCTGAATAATCGATTATTGATTTTGTATAATCGATTGTTTTTCGTAAAATCTGGAAATGATTTTTTGAACGTTGCCAATAATCGATTGTTGATCTTAGATAATCGATTGTGAAGCATAAAATCTGGGATTGATTTTTGGAACGATTGGCAAACAATCGATTGTGGCTTCTTGACAATCGATTGTCACAGAGTAAAATCAGCAGTTCTTAATTGGCAATTAGGCAACGGTAATGCCAAGTTTTTCAACTATAAATACAGCTTCATTTCAGTGTTTTAAACACAATAACACACAACAACTGATCATACAATTGCTATAAGCTTGCATACTCTATTGCTAATCATTTTATATCCATTAAATAAGTTTTGAGAGCCATATTCTTGTCCAAAGTTGTTGTGATCTTGAGCTTACTTTTTTACTCATATCTACTCATTAAGGAGTGTATTGTTTGAGTGTTTAGTGTTTTGTACACTTGTAAGAGAATTGTGATTCTCTTGTTGTAAGGAACTTGTGTTTCCTTGGTTGAAGTCTTGGAGTCTTGTATCTCCGAGCAAAGGTGTTAAGGCGTGTGTCCTTAAGTTGTAAAGGTTTGTTGAGCACCCGTAAGTTTGACAAGTTAGTGGAAAATCTCGAGAGAGTCTCTCGGGGACTGGACTAGCCACGTGTTGTGGTGAACCAGAATACATCGGTGCGTTCTTTCCTTTTGTTTATTTAACGCACTTATTTATTTCCTGCAATTTTTAAATTCCGCAAGTTTACGCTAATTTTTATTATAACGCTATTCACTCCCCCTCTAGCGTTAAGCGTATTATCTAACAATTGGTATCAAAGCCCAACTCTCTGAAGACTTAACAGTTTGAGAGAAACATCCATGGCTTCTACTCGTGATTATTTTGCAGGAATAGATGAAGGACAGTGCTCCACCCGACCTCCACTATTTGACGGGACAAACTATACATATTGGAAAGAGCGGATGAGCATCTTCATCAAAGCAAACAATTTTCGGCCGTGGCAAGTCATCACGCACGGTGAACAAATAACGGCAAAAATTGGGAAAGCCAAGGTAAGTGACTATAATACCAAATCAATCAAAATGTTATATAGTACTTTGAATCAGAAAGAATATCAGAAAATCTCCCACTGCAAAACTGCAAAAGAAATATGGGATAAGCTTGAGGACAACTATAGTATGCCTCAACAAGCGAACAACTCAAGTGAGGAACCGACTGCCCGATGCCTCATGGCCAACAAAGAAGAGGAGGTAAGTAATTCTAACTCTCATTCATTTGAGGAATTACAAAATGCTTATAATGAATTATACAGTGAGTTTGTTAATATTTCCAAAACTATTATGGAATTGAAGAAAACAATCTCTTTGCAAGAAACAGATTTTCAGAAAACACTTTCTTTGCAGAAAACACTTTATTTGCAAGAAAAAGATTTTGAAAAATCCTCCTCCTTGAAAGAAATGGATTTTGAAAAATTGACTAGTGAAAATAAGGAGCTAAAAGAAAAAATGAGCTCTCTTGAAAATGACAATGGTGTTCTTAAAAATAAAATTGACTTTTTAGAAAAAGAAAATAAATTTTTGGAAAATGACATTGCTGATTTCAAAAATAAAATCAAGGAATTGAATGAAGCTTCTTCTATTGATAAATGTTCTAATTGTTCCTCTTGTAGTTCTTTAAAATTAGAGAACATAGAACTTAGGAACGCACTAGAAAAACGTAGTGTTGATAGTCCTAAAATTGAAGAGAATAAAAAGGATATAAGTAATGAGGTCGGACCATCTAGAAAGAATTCTAGAAACCTCACTAATGAGTCTAAGACTAATAATTTTAGACCACCTAGACACAACTCTAGGACTTTTGTTAATGAGTCTAGAATGAATAATTTTAGACCACCTAGACACAATTCTAGGAATTTTGTAAATGAGTCTAGAATGAATAATTTTAGACCACCTAGACATGACTATAGGAAATTCAACGGTTCTAGGGGGAACAACTTTAGATCACCTTGAACGCATTTGGCTCAACCTAGACATATGCATAATCCTAATGTTATATGTCACTATTGTAATCGGGTAGGACACATTGCACCCGTTTGTTTTGCGAGACATAAAGATTTATGCGTTAATTATGATTACTATTTGCCTAACCCCCAAGGACCCAAAATGGCATGGGTACCAAGAATTCGTTAATCTGTCTTGTAGGTGTGCTTGAAGGCTACAATATTGTAGTAGATGCACCAAGCACTATACCTTATTGCATCAAAGGGAATGTCGGTTAGTTATCATACCTTTGATACGTACGCAATACTTGATATGTTGTAACAATTGATACATCCTTGCAAATATTCGATATCAACTATTTTTGTTAATTGGAGTCTTGTTTTTCAAATAACAATCAGGATCAATTATGTTCTGATTATCTGTTTTAGTCAACAATTAGTATCTGTTTTCGGATAAAATTACTTCCTGAAATATTTGTTAGTATTTATTAACAGTCAGCATGCTTGTGCCAAAAACAGTCCATTCATATCTTGATAAATGAAAATCCTAGTGTGTTGAATAACTGTTGATACATTCTTGGATAGTAATTGATTCATACTCTCAACAGCTGATAATAGTGAGTAATGTTTACCACTCTTGAGTGTCATCAGTTGATATATGCTAACTAAGTGGTATACTGCTGTTAGAAAATTGATTCCTGTTTTAATAAATATATTCTTTGATTTATAACAGTTGGTATAGTTTTCAAAGAGTTGATTCGTAATGTTTGTTAAAGATATTGATCTATCAAGATGCTAACTGTTGACTCCTCAATATGCTTTGCTAAAAACAACAATTAGCATTACAGTCAATAAAATCAAAATTGATACACTTGTTGCGTTTTCCAACTAATGATTTTATCATGGCTTATCTTGTTGGAAATATATTGATATATCATGACATGTTCGACAATGCTTGGCAATTGGCATCTCATTTTAGAGTATTCGGTTGTAAAGTCTTTATTCATAACAATGGAAAAGATCAATTGGGAAAATTTGATGCTAAGTCCGATGAGGGAATTTTCATTGGTTATTCTTCACGTAGCAAAGCATATAGGGTTTTTTATAAAAGAACCGAAACTGTGGAGGAATCCCCTCATGTTGTATTTTCCGAAAATAATGCTCGCTTGGCGAGAAAGGATTCCGGTTTTGATCTTGCAGGTATTTTAGATAGCTTGAAAGGCAAAAAACAAGAGGAAACGCCTAAGGAAAATAAAGATGAAATCTTGGAACAACCAATGGAGGAAGCGCCACAATTGGAGAATGAAACAAAAACGCCTAACGAGTGGAGGACAATCAAAGATCATCCACTCGAACAGGTAATTGGCGGCGTCGGAGAAAAGGTAAGTACTCGAAACTCCCTTAAAAACACCTTAGGTCATACTGCTTTTGTTTCTCAATTTGAACCAACAACCATCTCCGAAGCAATTGGGGATGAGTTTTGGACCCTGGCAATGCAAGAGGAGCTTAACCAATTCAAACGGAATGACGTTTGGGATTTGGTGCCAAGACCCAAAAATCATACCATAATTGGTACGAAATGGTTTTTTCGAAACAAACTAGATGAAAATGGTGTAATCACTAGAAACAAAGCTAGGCTTGTAGCAAAAGGCTATAATCAAGAAGAGGGTATTGACTATGAAGAAACATATGCTCCCGTAGCTAGATTAGAAGCTATTCGTCTATTACTCGCATTTGCCTCTTCTATGAATTTCAATTTATATCAAATGGATGTGAAAAGTGCTTTTCTAAATGGTGTTATTCAAGAAGAAGTTTATGTTGAACAACCCCCCGGTTTTGAAGATTTTAAATCTCCCGATCATGTTTTCAAACTCAAAAAGGCTCTTTATGGTTTAAAACAAGCTCCCCGAGCTTGGTATGAAAGATTGAGTAAATTTCTATTGGAAAATGATTTCATTAGAGGGAAAGTTGACACCCTCTTTTTGTTAAGCATAAAAACAATGATATTTTATTAGTTCAAATCTATGTGGAGGATATTATATTTGGTGCTACTAACAATGTCTTGTGCAAGGAATTTTCTGATTTAATGACAAGCGAATATGAGATGTCTATGATGGGTGACTTAACATTCTTTTTGGGATTACAAGTAAAGCAAATGAAAGAAGGTACGTTCATTTGCCAAGCCAAATATTGCAAAGAATTGCTGAAACGATTTGAAATGAACAATGCAAAAGCAATGGCGACTCCCATGAGCACATCCGATCATCTAGACAAAGATGAGAAAGGTAAGGAAGTCGACACTAAGAAGTATCGAGGTATGATTGGCTCTCTTCTTTATCTTACTGCTAGTCGTCCGGACATCATGTTTAGCGTGTGCTTATGCACCCGTTATCAATCGTGTCCGAAGGAGTCTCACCTTACTGCGGTAAAACAGATTTTGAAGTACCTTGTTGGTACTACAAATGTGGGTCTATGGTACCCCAAAGGTTCTTCATGCCAACTCGTTGGCTATTCCGACTCCGATTTTGCTGGATGCAAATTGGACAGCAAGAGCACTAGCGGCACTTGCCATTTGCTCGGTAGCTCTCTCGTTTCTTGGTTTAGCAAGAAACAAGTAAGTGTTGCGTTGTCCACAACTGAGGCTGAATATGTAGCCGCGGGGAGTTGTTGCGCTCAAATCATTTGGACTATGGCCTAAGTCTTAATCATATCCCTCTTAGATGTGATAATACTAGTGCCATATGCTTGACAAAGAACCCCATTTTTCATTCGCGAACAAAACACATTGAAATTAGACATCATTTTATAAGAGATCACGTTCTCAAGGGCGATGTCGAAATCGAATTTGTTGAAACCAAAGATCAATTGGCCGACATCTTTACAAAGCCCTTAGAGAAAGAGTCCTTCTTCCGAATTCGTAGTGAACTCGGGATTCTTGACTCCATGTTGATCTAAGTCATGCATTGCATCTTTTTATTTTACATGATTTCTAACTTGAGCGTCGGAGACAGTTAGAAAATACGCTTAACGCTAGAGGGGGGGTGAATATCGTTATAATAAAAGTTAGCGTAAACTTGCGGAAATTAAAATTTGCAGGAAGTAAATAAGTGCGATAAATAATAACTTACACACAGATATATCCTGGTTTACCACAACGTGTGGCTAGTCCAGTCCCCGAGAGACTCTCTTGAGATTTTCCACTAACTTGTCAAGCTTCCGGGTGCTTAACAAACCTTTACAACTTGAGGACGCAAGCCTCAACACCTTTGCTCGGAGTTACAACACTCAAGACTTCAACCAAGGAAACACACGTTCCTTACAACAAGAGAATCACAATTCTCTTCCAAGTGTACAAACACTAAAACACTCAAACAATATACTCCTTTATGAGTAGGTATGAGTAAAAAGAAATAAGCTCTAGATCACAACAACTTTGGACAAGAATATGGCTCTCAAAAGCTTTATGAAATTGAATATAAAATGATAAACAAAAGTATGCAAGCTTATAGCAATGTAATGATCAATTGTAGTATGTTGTTGTGTTTAAAACACTGAAATGAAGCTGTATTTATAGTTGAAAAACTTGGCATTACCGTTGCCTAATTGCCAATTAAGAGTTGCTGATTTTACTCACTAACAATCGATTGTCAAACCCCAACAATCGATTGTCTGCCAGTCAGACCAAAATTCAATCCCAGATTTTATGCTTGATAATCGATTACTTACAATCCATAATCGATTACTGGCAACGTTCAAAAAATCCTTTCCAGATTTTACCACAAACAATGGATTGTCCAGAATCAACAATCAATTACTCAGCAACGTTCAAAAAATCTTTTCCGGATTTTAATCAAAAAAATCGATTATACAAAATCAATAATCGATTACCCAATAACGTTCAAAAAATCTTTTCCGAATTTCAATCAAAACAATCGATTATACAGAATCAATAATCGATTACCTGACGGTATTTGAAAACTTTACGACAACGGTCAGCTTCACAATCGATTGCACAAAGTCAACAATCGATTACATATCAGTTTTTGAAAAACATTTTAGACACTGTCTCTTTGACAATCGATTGTCCAATGTAACAATCGATTATTTAATAAATTTGAAAATCACTGGAAGACACTGTCTCAACATAATCGATTACCATTAGTTCATAATCGATTATTCTGAGTTTTGAAAAACTTTGATGGACACTGCCTCAGTCACAATCGATTGTCATTAGTTCCCAATCGATTGTCATGCAGTCTTGGCTTAAAACAATCGATTATCATAAGTACATAATCGATTATCTTAGTCCAGATTTTTAAGGCATGTCTAAAAATTATTTTGACTACTGTAAATATGCATGATTTAAAATCATTTGACATTAAATTAAATATGCATGATTTTGGAAAATAGTTTTATGAGAGAAGCCATGTTACGAGTCAAGTTGTAGGATCAAGATCACAATTAAGAATGACTCAATTAAACTATAAAACTTTGTCTTGAGCTTGAATCTCGTTGTATATCAATTGTGCGCTTGTTTCTTGAACTTCGTCATATATCAATTTTCGCTTCGTTTGTCATTCATCAAAACCTATACAAAAGAACACACGTTTTAGTATATTGCATTGAGAACGTGTTTCCAACAATTTCCCACTTTTTGATAATGGCAAACATTAAGCGGGATATGCAAGACAAGCAATTTATATTGACGATTCAAGACAAGTATATACATGCAACAAGTATGTAATTTGTTCCCCCTCAAATCGAGAATTCCCCCTCAATTTAAGCTTATAATTTGAGAGTGCATCATACCCGTTATCTTCCCCCTTTTTCCATTAGCAAAAATAATAATAAGATGCCAAATATGAAATAAACCTTGTGTATTTATTAAAAGAAATTACAGCAACATCAACCCGAATAATAGCAACATATAAAAACAACTTTAAAAACTACAATTATTCATTCATCATCTTCCGCCTCATCATCTGGCGCTGTTTCATATGGAACAAGACCCGCATATGGATAATGAACGTGGTCAAAATATCCATGGATCTCGTGAGTTAATTGACCGAAAGAAGAGGTCAATGAAGCAATTTGGTCGGAAATGAATTGGAGGGAAGGCTCTTGAGGCGGAGGAGCACGACGGGTTGGAGGAGGAGCAGGCGCTACATGATCACTGTCATGATGAAAGGAGGATTCCGAAATTTCCCACTTTTTGCTACTCTTTTTGAGAGGACGATTTCCAGTGACGAATCCGGTGGCTTCAAGAAAGTTCATGATGAGGAGAGCATAAGGAAGAGGCCTATCATCTCTGATAGCGTCACGCATGTGAATTTTGATAAGCCGACACCAATTGATGTTAGCTCCGGTTATTATGGCATGCATGAGCTTGGTGTCCTCTTGGGAAATGGTAGTATGGTTATGCTTACGAGGCTTGAGGACTCGGGTGATGAAATAGAAAATCAACCGATAATTGGGATCCATTCCCGTAATTGTAGGACGACGGGAAGAAAGATTTGGATCATAAGAAGTAAGACCGATTTGGTGTAAGAGGGCTGTTTCATCAAAAAGGGCTCCGGCCTCTCCGGTGTACCGAAAAATATCTTCACCATTATGAGGAAGACGGGCAATGGTATGAAGATTTTCATTGGAAAGAAGAATTTGAACACCATTAATGTTGGTGACAAGCTCACCATCATCATCCTCATGGAGGTTGGAATAAAATGCTTGAACTAATGTAGTATTGATGTAAGGATGGGTAAGGAGTAAAAAGTCAAGAAGTTGAGAATTTTTGAGCATATTTGCAGCAGGCCCAAATGATTCAAGATACTTGTGGGTTGAAAAGTGGGGTGGAAGAATGTCGCGCTTTTCAAATTTGGTTAAGAATCGAGTAAGCTCGATGTCGGAATTAAAATATAGAACGGAACCATCTTGATAGGGATAGTTCGGAGGAGGAGGGGCAGCAGAGGCGGATGCGCCGTGCCTAGCAGAACGGGAACGTTTTGAGTGACGGCCTGACATTTTTAATGAAAGCTGCTGGATTTTGCAAAGGATTAGAGAGAATTTGATATTTTGAAAGCTAAAATTGATGCTTGAGTGAATGAATATGAACATATATGAAGCCTATGTATAGAGGGGAGAGTGGCTTATCATTTATGGAAGAAATCTGCTGAGAATTTAAAGCCAAATCAGTCAGAAACGGTAAAATAAATTCACTGACCGTTAGACAATCGATTGTTGAGATGCAATAATCGATTGTTGAAGAGTTATGACCTGACTTGGAACTGACACAAATCGATTGAGGAGCCAAACGGTAACAAGAGTTTAAATTTCTGATATGAAATAATCGATTGTCAAATGTGGAATAATCGATTGTTTTGGAAAAGCATTGCTGAATGGCTGAGACAGAAATTTATTATGCAATTTAAGGAATCAATTATTAAACAAAACTGCATAATGAACATAAACCATAAACAATCGATTAGTGATACTGCTAATCGATTTTTAGCACAGTAAAATAATCGATTATTTGCTTGGAACAATCGATTGTTCTGTGCCAAAACTTTATAATTCACCCTATCTTTTAGGACGATACCTGCAAAATAGAATTAAACGTCTCCGACGCTCAAGTCAGTAATTTGTAAAGAAGTAATGACTTAAACTAGTGTTGCCAAGTGAGAACGTGAGCTCTTAAGAAGTGTGTCCTAATGTGTTCATAAGAGAGTTTCGGGTACTTACCTTTCCTCCGACGTCTCCAATTACATGTTCAAGAGGGTGATCTTTGATCGTCCTCCACTCATTTGGCACTTTTGTTTCTTTTTCCAATTGTGGCGCTTCTTCCGTTTGTTGTTCCTCAGTTTCATCTTTATTTTCCTTGGGTGGTTCCTCTTGTGTTTTGTCTGTCAAGCTATCTAAGATACCTGCAAGATCAAAACCGGAATCCTTTCTCGCCAAGCGAGCATTATTTTCGGAAAATACAACATGAGGGGATTCCTCCACAATTTGGGTTCGTTTATTGAAGACCCTATATGCTTTACTACGTGAGGAATATCCAATGAAAATACCTTCATTCGACTTAGCATCAAATTTACCCAATTGGTATTTGCCATTGTTATGAACAAAACATTTGCAACCAAAAACTCTAAAATGGGAAATATTTGGTTTTCTACCCTTATAAAGTTCATAGGGGGTTTTCATGAGTATCAGCCAAATTGCTACTCTATCTAGAACATAGCAAGCGGTACTCACGGCGTCCGCCCGAAAATGTTTGGGTATCTTAGCTTCGTCGAGCATGGTTCTAGCCATCTCTTCGAGACACCTATTTTTCCTTTCCACCACCCCATTTTGTTGTGGTGTACGTGGAGCGGAAAAGGTATGCTCGATTCCGAGTTCGTCACAAAAGTCCGCAAAGAGATTGTGATCAAACTCTCCCCCATGATCACTTCTAATTGAAGTGACGGTTGTTTCTTTCTCATTTTGAAAAGCATCACTTTTATTGGCAAGAAATAAGTCCAAGTAAATCTAGAGTAATCATCAACAATCACAAAAGCATATCTATTTCTTCCTAGACTTTCAATGCGAGAAGGACCAAATAAATCCATATGAAGCAATTTCAATGGTCTAGAAGTTGAAATAATGTTTTTAGATTTGAAAGATGCTTTTGTTTGCTTCCCCTTTTGACACGAGTCACAAATAGAGTCATTTTCAAATTTTAAATTGGGAAGACCAACAACTAAGTTTTGAGAAATCAATTTGTTCAAAAGATGCATATTGATATGTGCTACTCTACGGTGCCATAGCCAAGTATTATCCTCTTTACTCATTAGACAATCAACATAATCGGGTGAGGATTTAGCAAGATCAACCATATAAATATTATCCACTCTAAAACCACGAAGGATAATTTTGAAATCACTACGTCTGAACACTAAGCATTCATTCGAATCAAATAAAGCAAGATTTCCCTTGTCACACAATTGGCTTATGCTCAAGAGATTATGCTTTAATCCTTTAACAAGTAATATATGCTTAATAGAGGATTTTTCATCCTTACCGATCGAGCCGATGCCGATGATCTTTCCTTTATTGTTACCATCGAAGATAACACTTCCTCCTTCTTTGTGTTCTAATTGAAGGAATTTGGATTCATCTCCCGTCATATGCTTGGAGCATCCACTATCAAGGTACCATAGTACACTTGATCCCTTCAAGCACACCTACAAAACAAATTAATGTTCTTTAGGTACCCATGCCATCTTGGGTCCTTGGGGGTTAGGCATATTATAATGATGCGATTGAGTAATATGTCTATGACGTGTAAAGCATGCAGGAGCAATATGACCAATATGTCTACAATAATGACAAGTCACATTTGGGTTATGCATCCTTCTAGGTTCATAGTAACTAGACGGATGAAAATTTCTTACTCTATTTTGAACACTATGACTATTTCGCATTTCATCAGAGTTATTTCTCCTACTATGAGCTCTAGGATGGGCAGCATTTCTAGAGTGATTGTTTCTCGGTTGAGGGCCATTGCTAGGTCTTCTAAGGGGTTCAAAACTTGGCCTAAAATATGCATCATTTCTAGGGTGACTATTTCTAGGTGGTAAGTCATTCCTAGGTCTTCTAAAATGTTCAGCATTTTGTCTAGCATGCATATTGGCTCTAGAGTTGTTGTTTCTAGGATAAGCATTTCTATTGTTAATCCTAGGTTGAGCTTTAGGTTGTTGGGGTTTAGCGTCAACCTTTTCTTCATTCTTAAAGCCTATTCCTGGTTGATTCAAGTTAACAAGAACATCATTCAAGTTTTTGTGCGAAGAATTAAACTTATCTAATGTGCCTTTAAGCCTACTTACTTCATTCTTATGATGCAAACAAGAAGTGCAATTTCTAGTAGAGCTTTCGGGCTTATCGAAACTTCTTTTTCCAAAAAACTTGTTTTCCTCTTTCAGCTTCTCATTTTCTAAAACCAGTTTTTCTAAATCCTTTTCTTTTAAAGAAAGCTGTTTTTGAAAATCTTTTTCTTTTAGAGAAGCATTTTCTTTTACGCTTTTGACTGTTTCTAAAGCATTAATAAATTCAGTATTTAATTCATCAAAAGCAGTTCGCATTTCATCAAGAGTAAAGAAGTTTTGAGACGAAATTTGACATACCTCGTCTTTGTTATCTTCTTGTGCCATGAGGCAAAGATTTGCTGCTTCGTCTTCTTCTCCTTCGCTTGACTCATCTCCGGAGTCACCTTCCCAAGAAATATATGCGCGTTGCTTTTTAAAAGGTTTCTTTTCCTTTTTGAGGTTTGGGCAATTTGACTTGATGTGCCCGGTTTCTCCGCATTAGTAGCATTTTATTTCTCCTTGCTTTTTCCCTTTGCATTCATACTCCTTGCGCATGAACTTTTGAAATCTTTTGATAACGAGTCCAAACTCGTTGTCTCCTTCCTCATCAATTTGCGGTTGACTTGTGCTCGCCTTTAGAGCTATTCTTTGCCTCCTTTGATCATCAACAAGAGGGTTAAGAATAATAGATTCATAGGTCTTGAGATTACCTCTTAATGTGTCAATTGTGACATTTGAGACGCTGATGGATTCTTGGATTGCGTCGGCCTTTGATCTCCATGCCGGAGTTAGACTTCTAAGGATCTTCCGTACAAGTTCTCTATCCGTGAATGTCTTTTTAAGGGCATGTAGATCATTTACAATTATTGAAAATCGTTCAAACATTTCGTCCACCTTTTCTCCTTCCTTCATGTGAAATAATTCATAAGCATGGGTTAGGAAATCAATTTTTGCTTCCCTTACCTGATCCGTTCCTTCGTATGTAACTTCTAGCTTGTCCCACATCTCCTTTGCTGTTGTGCAACACGATATTTTCCTGTAATCGTCAGCATTAACAGCACAATATAATAAGTTTATTGCTTTAGCATTATTTTGGACCTTTCGGATGTCATCCGCGTCATACTCATCCTCGAACTTGGGAACCCATTCATTTTCCACCTTCTTGGTTGGAATTTGATTTCCCTTTGTAAACACCTTCCAAAGGTGAAAACTGTTGGATTGAACGAAGATCATCATCCTCTCCTTCCAGTACATGTAATTTGTACCATTGAATAGAGGTGGTCGTGTGGAGTACTGTCCTTCATCAATTCCTGCAAAAGAGTCACGAGTAGAAGCCATGGATGGTTCTCTCAAATTGTTAAGTCTTCAGAGAGTATGGCTCTGATACCAATTGTTAGAAAATACGCTTAACGCTAGAAGGGGGGTGAATAACGTTATAATAAAATTTAGCGTAAACTTGCAGAAATTAAAATTTGCAGGAAGTAAATTAGTGCGATAAATAATAACTTACACACAGATATATCCTGGTTTACCACAACGTGTGGCTAGTCCAGTCCCCGAGAGACTCTCTCGAGATTTTCCACTAACTTGTCAAGCTTCCGGGTGCTTAACAAACCTTTACAACTTGAGGACGCAAGCCTCAACACCTTTGCTCGGAGTTACAACACTCCAAGACTTCAACCAAGAAAACACACGTTCCTTACAACAAGAGAATCACAATTCTCTTCCAAGTGTACAAACACTCAAACAATATACTCCTTTATGAGTAGGTATGAGTAAAAAGAAATAAGCTCTAGATCACAACAACTTTGGACAAGAATATGGCTCTCAAAAGCTTTATGAAATTGAATATAAAATGATAAACAAAAGTATGCAAGCTTATAGCAATGTAATGATCAGTTGTAGTATGTTGTTGTGTTTAAAACACTGAAATGAAGCTGTATTTATAGTTGAAAAACTTGGCATTACCGTTGCCTAAATGCCAATTAAGAGTTGCTGATTTTACTCACTGACAATCGATTGTCAAACCCCAACAATCGATTGTCTGCCAGTCAGACCAAAATTCAATCCCAGATTTTACGCTTGATAATCGATTACTTACAATCCATAATCAATTACTGGCAACGTTCAAAAAACCTTTCCAGATTTTACCACAAACAATCGATTGTCCAGAATCAACAATCGATTACTCAGCAACGTTCAAAAAATCTTTTTCGGATTTTAATCAAAACAATCGATTATACAAAATCAATAATCGATTACCCAATAACGTTCAAAAAATCTTTTCTGGATTTCAATCAAAACAATCGATTATACAGAATCAATAATCGATTACCTGACGGAAACTTTACGACAACGGTCAGCTTCACAATCGATTGCACAAAGTCAACAATTGATTAATTATCAGTGTTTGAAAAATATTTTAGACACTGTCTCTTTGACAATCGATTGTCCAATGTAACAATCGATTATTTAATAAATTTGAAAATTATTGGAAGACACTGTCTCAACATAATCGATTACCATTAGTTCATAATCGATTATTCTGAGTTTTGAAAAACTTTGATGGACACTGCCTCAGTCACAATCGATTGTCATTAGTTCACAATCGATTGTCATGGAGGTTTGAAAAACTTGATGCTCACTGTCTTACTCACAATCGATTGTCATTAATTCACAATCGATTGTCATGCAGTCTTGGCTTAAAACAATCGATTATCATAAGTACATAATCGATTATCTTAGTCCAGATTTTTAAGGCATGTCTAAAAATTATTTTGACTACTGTAAATATGCATGATTTAAAATCATTTGACATTAAATTAAATATGCATGATTTTGGAAAATAGTTTTATGAGAGAAGCCATGTTACGAGTCAAGTTGTAGGATCAAGATCACAATTAAGAATGACTCAATTAAACTATAAAACATTGTCTTGAGCTTGAATCTCGTTGTATATCAATTGTGCGCTTGTTTCTTGAACTTCGTCATATATCAATTTTCGCTTCGTTTGTCATTCATCAAAACCTATACAAAAGAACACACGTTTTAGTATATTGCATTGAGAACGTGTTTCCAACAGAGACGTCTAACAAATTTTTGCAGGCATCGCCCTAAAGTTAGGGGGAATTATAAAGCATGATGCGCAATAATCAAGTCTTCTTCAGAAAAATCGGTTTCTGTCGTCTAATAATCGATTATCTCGTATCAATAATCGATTGTACTGCTATTACTTGAGTTATTGTACTCTCTTTAAGTAATCACGTTTCTTTCCAATAAATAAACAAGCTTTATTTACATCTTTGGCATCATATTACATTTTTTTGCTAATGGCAAAAGGGGGAAGATAACGGGTATGCACTCTCAATTCTTATTAATTGAGGGGGAATTCATATATTGAGGGGGAACTAATTTTGCATACTTGTTGCATATATTTACTTGTCTTAAATCGTCATTATGAATTGTCTAATTTGCATATCCCGCTTAAAGTTTGCCATTATCAAAAAGGGGGAAATTGTTAGAAACACGTTCTCAAAGCATTATACTAAAACGTGTGTTCATATGTGTAGGTTTTGATGAATGACAAACAAGCGCAAATTGATATATGACGAAGTTCAAGTACAAGCGCACAATTGGTGGATAATGAGATTCAAGCACAAGACAAAGTTTTATAGTTTAAATGAGTCGTTCTTAATTGTGATCTTGATCCGACAACTTGACTCATGATATGGCTTCTCTCGTAAAACTATTTTACAAAATCATGCATATTTAATTTAATGCTAAATGATTTTAAATCATGCATAATTTACATTAGTCAAAATATTTTTTAAACATGTCTCTTAAATCTGGTCTAAGATAATCGATTATGTACTTATGATAATCGATTATGTTAAGCCAAGACTGCATGACAATCGATTGTGAACTAATGACAATCGATTGTGTTAAGGCAGTGAGCATCAGGTTTTTCAAACCTGCATGACAATCGATTGTAAGCCTTATGACAATCGATTGTGATGAGGCAGTGTCCATCAAAGTTTTTCAACGCTCAAAATAATCGATTGTGAAGTTAATGATAATTGATTGTGATGAGGCACTGTCCATCAAAGTTTTTCAACGCTCAAATAATCGATTGTGAAGTTAATGACAATCGATTGTGCAGAGACAGTGTCTTCCAGACTTTTTCAAAGTTATTAAATAATCGATTGTGAGTATATAACAATCGATTGTCACGAGGCAATGTCTAAATTGATTTTTCAAGACTGATATATAATCGATTGTTAACTTAGTATAATCGATTGTATAACTAACCGTTGCCAAAAATATTTTCAAATACCGTCAGGTAATCGATTGTTGATTTTGTACAATCGATTGTTGAAATTAAAATCTGGAAAAGATTTTTTGAACGTTGCTGAATAATCGATTGTTGATTTTGTACAATCGATTGTTGAAATTAAAATCTGAAAAGGATTTTTTGAACGTTGCTGAATAATCGATTATTGATTTTGTATAATCGATTGTTTTTCGTAAAATCTGGAAATGATTTTTTGAACGTTGCCAATAATCGATTGTTGATCTTAGATAATCGATTGTGAAGCGTAAAATCTGGGATTGATTTTTGGAACGATTGGCAAACAATCGATTGTGGCTTCTTGACAATCGATTGTCACCGAGTAAAATCAGCAGTTCTTAATTGGCAATTAGGCAACGGTAATGCCAAGTTTTTCAACTATAAATACAGCTTCATTTCAGTGTTTTAAACACAATAACACAACAACAACTGATCATACAATTGCTATAAGCTTGCATACTCTATTGCTAATCATTTTGTATTCATTACATAAGTTTTGAGAGCCATATTCTTGTCCAAAGTTGTTGTGATCTTGAGCTTACTTCTTTTACTCATATCTACTCATTAAGGAGTGTATTGTTTGAGTGTTTAGTGTTTTGTACACTTGTAAGAGAATTGTGATTCTCTTGTTGTAAGGAACTTGTGTTTCCTTGGTTGAAGTCTTGGAGTGTTGTATCTCCGAGCAAAGGTGTTAAGGCGTGTGTCCTTAAGTTGTAAAGGTTTGTTGAGCACCCGTAAGCTTGACAAGTTAGTGGAAAATCTCGAGAGAGTCTCTCGGGGACTGGACTAGCCGCGTGTTGTGGTGAACCAGAATACATCGGTGCGTTCTTTTCTTTTGTTTATTTAACGCATTTATTTATTTCCTGCAAATTTTAAATTCGGCAAGTTTACGCTAATTTTTATTATAACGCTATTCATCCCCCCTCTAGCGTTAAGCGTATTATCTAACACTCAAATCCGACCTCAAATGGTCCTTCAATTCCCATAGCAAAAGTTCAATTTCTCAAGACCTAGTTCTTTAATTTTAAGCTTAGTTTCCATGAATTTCTAGGTGGATTTTACAATATAATTGAGTTTTAAGTTCAAAAATCTTACTTGTTATCGATTCCCCTTGAATCCCTCTTTAATCTCCACCAAGTAGCTCTCAAAATGATCAACCATGGAGGAAAATCGAAATCGCAGATGAAGTGAGCTATAACATTCTACCCAGTACTGACCGATCCTTCATCGTGATCACGGCGCAAGCCTCGCAATCGCAAAGCACAAACTACCAGGCCCTCAACTTTATTCTACGCGAACGCGGTGACGTCCACGCGAATGCGACACTCAGAATTGCAAAACTACGCAAACGCGGATATATCCATGCGAACGCGATGTACCACTCGTCCAACGCACGCGATCATGATCCATCCTACGTGATTACGAAGAACAACCTTCCCTCTTCATAGCCCTACGCGATCGCACGACTACCTACGCGATCACGAAGAAGAATTTCTCTACAACAGCTGAACTCCAAAACCTGCAATACCCAACAACATGGAATGGTCTGATTGACCACCCAAAACTCACCCGAGGCCCTCGGGACCTCAACCAAGAATGCCAACATATCCCATAATATCATTCAAACTTGTTCCAGCCTTCAAAACACTCAAAACAATATCAAAATATCAAATTTGCATCGGATTCGAGCCAAAGAATCCCAAAACCTTCTAGATTACGCTTTTGATTAAAAAAATCCACCCAAACCACGTCCGAATAATCTGAAATTTTGCACACACATCCCAAATGACATAACGAAGGTACAACAACTCGGGGAATTCCATTCTGACCCACAGATCAAAATCGCACCTATCAATCGGATATCTCCAAAATACTACCTTCGCCAATTCAAGCCTAATTCTACACTTCCAAAACTAATTTTGATTGTACTCCTAGTAATTAATTACCTAACGAAGCTAACCAACCATAAAAATTTCTATCCGACTTCATATACAAATAAGTCAACAGAGCTTTCAACTGAAACGATTTCCTTCAAATTCATTTCGATTTTCCTGAAAACCAAAACCAACGTTCAACATCAGTCATAATACATTATATGGGGAAAGTCATGCTCGAGAAATGGTGATCAAAGTGTAAAAGCTCAAAACGACCAATCGGGTCGTTACATCCTCCCCCATTTAAACACACATTCGTCCTTGAATGTACCCGTAGTTGTTCTAGAAGCCAACCAATAGATGAATAACGGTAACATGTATTTACCTCTAGGTGATCCCACGTTACCCTATATCATATAGGTCCGATAACACATTGAAACTGAAATTGAACAATCCAGTCTGGACCTTAAGCCATAGAACCACATCTTCACTTCGGAAACCATCGATATGATCAAAACCTCATATCTATACTCTGAGTAGACCCGAACTAGCTGTAGTGACCCATGCCTGCAATATCGGCAGCAATCCCATGATATACCACATAACTCGAACGCTCGTAGTTATAACTTCTATTCACAACAGCTGCCCACAACAACCGAATACTGGTAGAACACTTTTTATCAGCTAAAGTCTCATTCCAACCCTGACATATACTACCAACGATAAATGAAACACGCAATAAACCATAACCATTCTCCCAAATCACCTATTCTTGAAGCCACTTCTCCTTTGACAGATACCATAGCAAATTTTCGAGCCGAACCTCGATATTATCCTTCCAATATGCTGAAATCGAATCCATTCGTATTCATTAATGATACCAATGATCTCTTCTAATCCAACACACCACTCTAATGGCATGACACATTAATAGAGGTCTAAGCCACAACTAGCATAATACACGCACCAATAAGCAACGGTCCGAACATACTCAAATCATGAAAACGACTCAAATAAGAGAGATGTACCTCAAGTTCACCAGTACCACCACAAGACAAAGCTGAGAACCCGTCTCATATCATAGAATAGAAAACACGAATCTAACCCGCAAAGTCATATCTCCACATAGCTTTGCTACAATGCGCGATCCTATCCAAACACTACTCTACATGAGATACCTCAAGTCACTATGCTTGAAATTGACAACCGCACATAATTTGATGTATGGAACCAAAGCAAATCATACACCCACGGTGACACAAGTAACATATACCACGCAAACCCGATAGGACATAGCCGATATGCCATTTACCGAGCAACACCCAATTACTCTTCCTTCTTGACTTCCACTATGAACCCCAATATAACCTCACCATACGTGCCCATAACCAGCAAATCATAATGTCTCTCAACAGAGAAAGGCAGCTCATAGATCTCCCCAGATCACTAATAAGCTTAATAATGGTCGAATCAACCTCTCCTTCAACAATACAATTCGGGGCCAACCAAGCCGACTTAACCTAGAACACGTATCCACATTGGCCTACCAACGAACTCCTTACCAAGGAAGCATGAAGCACTCCTTCCACTACTATTACTCCTGCCGGAGCCATAAAATACGGTGCCCAGTACCAAATCAATATCGAAATCTACAACCTCGCCTGGAGATATGCCCGGCCACAAGAAACACATCCGAAAAGTCCCTCAAAATTGGGACTGAATTTATAGTAGAAACCTCTGCACTGATATCCATCATGAAGGCCCAGTAAAATAATAATCCTTCCCAATCGACCGCAAGTTCTTAGAAATATAAATCACTCTACTAGAACATAATCTGACGCACCTCACCACTCAAATAGTGGTATTTCTAGCATAGCCCATAGCACAATAGTCGAGAATAACCCAACACGGAGACAACCAGTCTAAATCCCAACATCATATCCAAAATCTAACATACCAAGCAAAGAAAGATCCACTCGGGCCTCCAAATCCCGGTAGTTGCTAAATAATGCCGATACACACGATCTACAACCACATCATAGCCTGAATATGAGAACTTCCGTCTCCTAATCCACAGGGCACATGAATCACCATATCAGGTCCCAATATTTCCGTCTGAATACATGCTACACCTTTAATACCCAATCATTTCACGAGAGATACTCTAAAATTCTTCTGTGCTACCAAGCAGACTCGAATATTACCAGCCGAACTAGACAGAGAGTGCTACAATACTACCAAAATACCATCAATTTAATCATATTTCCCTTTTACTAAAACATACACTCTCTTCAAATCACTCCCAATTATTAGTACCATTTCCTTAATCATCTGAGGCTACCCGTTGCTTAAGAGTTTCATGAACTCCCTTTCCAAACTGAATTGTAACCAATAGATCCAAGAATTTCCATTGATCCCATCTAGAAGAAAAATCATTACACATCCATGCTTCTCAAACTGGTAGAAAATACACCTCTCCAACTACGGTAGAAATCAACAAGAACTCCCCCTATTCTGTTTGCACTACTAGAACTGAATCCTTCTAACTAGACCAAGCTAAGTAAGCCATCAAAACCCAAGAGCATTGCTACAAAATACCTGTAAGAACTCATTACCTCGAACACACCCAAGGAATGCATCTTAGCCTTACCATGCCGATCCGGTCTACTATCAAGCTACTCCTTCCATCTAAATTTCCTTCTGTTTCATCCTCAACTTGATATTCTCTCTTACTGTAGCACAACAATGCCTCAACCAAGGCTTACCACATGATATCAAAGCATAAAACCACACTTTTTGAAACCCACAAGCCGCTGAATACTCCCTTAAATATTCCCAAAAGCACCACATTCCAAAAATACTTCTCTAAAGAGACTCCCTACGAATCAAAATTTGTTACCTTTACCTTCTTGATACTAATACGTAGAAACCCACAATTTATAGAAAATACTACAAGTCTTGATATCTTCCAATGAAAACTCGATCTCTAACCACATATACGACTTTGAGATACCCACTTGTTACATGGACCATCTTGAACCCATTAGAACCATTCTCGAGAGTCATTCACTCTATTTAGAGTGCAATTAACCCGATCAACAGAACCGAACAACCACTGCCTCATTGGCACTTCTAACACTGCAGCACATAACCTTACCATATTAAAAAATTTCCTTTACTCGAGCCATCTTTGGGCTCAATCTCTGAAAACCAGAATTGATTCACCATACGCCTCAAATCGGAACCAACATAGCACATAATTGTGCAATCAGCTAATCAATAGAAAAATCCCCCACGTGGATCGAAGCCATAGATCATAATACACTCAATAACTCATAACACTTACACTCTATTGATGCCACAATACCATAGTGAGAATAAACTCAAATCCCTTTGTAAGCTTGTGAAAACACAGATCATCTGGTACTTTAAATCTTTGGAAAATCTCGCACTCATTCTTGATACCACTAAGCCCACTCTCTTAAGCGACCCAAATTCAAATTTCAGCAATTACATTTTACTTACACATGATATCTTCGAACGGGCATATAAGGGTCACACAACCCCAGAATTCTTCGCAGGAGATAAACCACTTCCTTTGCCCTTAATTAACATCTCTGAATACTTTCCACCATCATAAACTGTACGCAGTCACTTAGTCTTCCTGAGTCTGAACTCATAATGCAACATGAAGTTTATCTCACTCCCAACTGGGAAACATGAAAAGTTCCTTCATACGCCCATAACTCGGGGCTATACCTCGAATCAAGATGGAAACCAAAAACCTAATAGTTATTCTATCCTCTAGCAGACCCTCCTCGTCGCTTCTAATTCATAAGATTACATCTCGCAGTCACAACATACTCATCACATAGCCATGCATCTGTCACTTCCACTAATAGGGACACTACCAAACATATTAGTTCGAAGGCACTTGCTTACACTATTAGCACCTATGTGCTCAAACCATAGGCAAAAATAAAGCCTCAAATTCTCCAGATTGGCCCAACATCAAACTCACAGAGATCACATCTCGCCCCTCAATAAGGGATTCACAAGGCATCAAGGCACATCCAATACTGAGTGCTTATACGTATATGTGAACGCGTGGAAGGAATTGCAAGAGTTACTTCCCAAGTTGAATCAAGGATGCACGATAAGAGTTCAAGAATGTGAAGTTTTCCTAAAGGTTCTGCAGCATCTCGAGGATAAATACAGACGTCTCCATACCGATCCGTGAGAATCTACTAAACCTGCTTATGACTCGTGAGACATAAGTAACTTAGGCTCTGATACCAATTTGTCACGACCCAAACCCCGCTCCAGTCGTGAAGGCGCCTCTCGTGAAGAGAAGGCTAGCCAACCAACCCGTTTTGCCTTTTCAGAATAGTTAATACTATTAAACAGTTTTTATATGATTTCATAACCATAGACTAAGAAAAGGATTTCCTTATAAAATACCGAATACAGCCCAAGCACATCCGGATACCGGGGTGTCACAAGCCACGAGCATCTATTAGATTGTAAATTCAACTAGAGGGTGTGAACTAATCTAAACATTAATGGTGAACATAAGGGAGAAAAAACGGTACAGCGAATGCTGCCACCCACCTTGCTAAACTCCGATAACTCTGACTCCGGTCAGCCAAAACCCGCTACCGGGTGTATAAATACATGCATCTGCACACAGGGTGTAGGTAGTAAAGTGAGTACTCCAACTCAGTGAGTAATAAAATTAAATAATAACTAAGCAGTAAGAAATCACGCAAAGCAACCAACATGCTATATAGAAGCAGTGTTAAAACCCTTTACGAAAAGTAGTGAAGCTGTGATATCTTTAGAAATATCTTAGCTTAATTTAAACCTCTTTTGAAAATGACTTTGTCAATAGTTACACAATGATTTCACAATAGTTAGTACCGATAAGCATAGAAAATCCGCACCATGGGCACAAATACCACAGTATAACAGGTAAATAACAAGTAACCATGATGATGAACACATAAAAGTTTGCCACTCGAATAATATCTCAGAACAATACCAGCCCCTCGAGCTCACTATTAGAACACTCTCAGCCCCTCGTTCTCTCTCCCAGAACTCTCTCAGAGTAGTATCATATAGTAACCGCTGCGGCGTGCAGCCAGATCCATATATAGTTGCGGTGTGCAACCCGATCCATATATCATTGACGGCGCTCACTGGGGGTGTTCAGACTCCGGGAGGGGCCCCTTACGGCCCAATCATAATATCTAGCCACCTCATAGCATCATATATCAGCACTCGGCCTTATATCACTCGGCATTCGGCCTCACGTCACTCAAGCCACCTCGTGGCATATAAAGTATCTGAGGCCCTCGGCCTCATATCACTCAGCATATCCTCACATATGGCCCTCGACCTCACTCAGTCTGAAAATCATCACAAGCCCCTCGGACATTAGTAAAACTGTAGTCTTCATCCCAAAAAATCAAGTAGAAATATCATTTAAGTTCAAATCTGAGTAAAAAGTGGCTGAGTGTGTAAAATAGTAGATATCAACAAGACTGAGTTCAAGTATAAGTAAAACAGTGAGGAAATAGTGAATAATTGGCACGAAGACCAAATATGGCAATCAGCCCGAATCATAATGATAACAAATAAGTTTCAGTCAAATACGCGATAAAATAATCAATCAAGACGGACCAAGTTACAATCCCCAGTAGTAAATGATCCCATGCTCATCATCAAACGTGTGTCTCACCTTAATACAGCACTACGATATGCACTCTAGGGATTCAAACCCACAAGATATCATTTACAATCATTACTCACCTCGAACCAGCGAAATCTATAGCTCGCGATGCCTTTGCCCCTCAAATCGGCCTCGACGCGCGTCGAATCTATCCAAAATCAGAACGAATACATCATAATATCCTAAGAGAATAAAGCCCAAGCGAAAACAATCAATTATCAGACACAAATCCCGAAATTACCAAAACCTGAGCCTCGGGCCCACTTCTCGAAACTTTGAAATATTTACATCATTAGATTTCATATCTCCCCACAAATTAATACATATCAAAAGTTCGCAAATCCGACCCCAAATGGTCCTTCAATTCCCATATCATTTGTTTAATTTCTCAAGCCCTAGTTCTTCAATTTTAGGCATAGTTTCCATGAATTTCTAGGTGGATTTAACAATATAATCGAGTTTTAAGTTCAAAAATCTTACCTTTAAGCGATTCCCCTTGAATCCCTCATTAATCTCCGCCAAGAATCTCTCAAAAAGATCAACCATGGAGGAAAAATGACCCAAAATAGCCGATGAAGTGAAATTATAACATTCTGTCCAGCACTGATCGATCCTTCATCGCCATCGCGGCTCAAGCCTCGCGATCGCGAAGCTCAAACTACTAGGCCCTCAAATTTACTCTACCCGAACGCGATACTCAGTACTGCAAAGCTACGCAAACGCGCATATATCCACACGAACGTGATGCACCACTCGCCCAACGCATGCGATCACGTTCCATGCTACGCGATCGTGAAGAACAACCTGACCTTCCCTCGTCATAGCCCTACACAATCGCACGATTGCGAAGAAGAATTTCTCTGCAACAACTGAACTCCAAAACCAGCAATACCCAACAATATGGAATGAACCGATTGACTATCCGAAACTCACCCGAGGTCCTCAGGACGTCAACCCAGCATGCCAACTTATCCCATAATATCAGTCAAACTTGTACCAACCTTTAAAACACTCAAAACAATATCAAAATATCAAATTTGCATCGGATTCAAGCCTAAGAATCCAAAAAAATTCTAGATTGCGCTTTTGATAAAAAGAAACCCAGCCAAACCACGTCTGAATAAACTTAAATTTTGCACAAACATCCAAAATGATATAAGAAAGCTAAATCAACTCTCATAATTCCATTCCGACCCCCGGATCAAAATCTCACCTATCAAACGAATATCGCCAAAATACTAATTTTGCCAATTCAAGCCTAATTCTACACTGAAACTCCAAAACTAATTTTGATCACACTCCTAAGTCATAAATAACCTAACGAATCTAACTGAACCATAAAATTTCTAATCCAAACTATTATACAAATAAGTCAACCCTTGGTCAAACCTTTCAAATTCAAAGCTTTCAACTGAAACTGTTTCCTTCAAATTCATTCTGATTTCCTAAAAACTAAAACCAAATTTCTACATCACTCATAATACATTAAACAGGAAAAGTCATGCCCGAGAACTAGCGATCAAAGTGCAAAAGCACAAAAAGACCGGTCGGATTATTACAAATATCCATATAAATTAAAGTTAAGTTAAATAAATATTTTAAACACTAAAAATAGAAAAAAAATACGATGGGTCAAAAATTACGTACTTACAGCTACCCCTCCTTGCTTGAAAACACAAAGAATTTTTGAGCAAAGAATCAAGTAAATAACGTAATTGATTTCTGACCTGACTTTTATTCAATAGAAAAGAAAAATGGAAAGAAAATTGTGAGCGAGCCAAAGTATCTGAGTTGCCTACATATCCTTGGATATAAAAGAATCAGGCCACGAATAGTTCAGAAGTGAATGAACTGACAGAGCATATGGAGAGGACGGGAGAGTCGAGTGAGGTACTGCATGTCTCCAGTCCTTGGTTCTAGTATTACATCAAAATCAAAATCTAATAGAACTAAACAAGCCTATCAACAATGAGTTACAAGATTACTATCTATAAGTCTTCTGAAGCTTGATCTTGAGTTTTGAATGATTGTTCATACAGACTTTTGATTTGAACGCATGTGCTAGTTTATTCTTCTACGCCTTCTTATTATAAAAACGGGGAAAACAGTGTATGTGACTTCAGCCAGATCTTAATTAGTTCACATCGTTCATCTGCTTCTGCATTTTGGATTCACTTCTTTTTTTCTTTTCTTTTTTTTCTGGATTGAGACTTCTTTTTTGTCATCTTTTGTGCCTCGAGGTAAAAACCTGCTCAGACACCAAAACAAATGAGCAAATGAAATTTTTCTACCTCAGTTTTCATTAGGAAAATTTCATGAGTTATTGGCAAAAGTATAGATCACCTATGCTACTGATGCAATTATGAGAGTAAAACTAAAAGACTCGACTAAGATGTGTGTCTTTTATGAGATTGAGCTTAAGGAAAACTATAAACTGAACTTTTCTAAACTAAAAATTGATCATATTCTCCAGGCGGGACCCTTGAACTTAAGTAAGACTCATGAAAACTATAAACTAATCTTTTCTAAACTAAAAGTTGACCATATTCTCCAAGTGGGATCCTTGAACATAAGTAAAACAGTAGACTAACAACTTGAGAAAATTAAAATTGACACTATTTTCCAGTCGGGACCCCTGAACTTAAGTAAAACTAAAGATTAGCGATGTAAGAAAACTAAAATAGCCCTATTTTCCATGCGGGGCCCCTAAACTTAAGGAAAACTAAAGATTAAGGACTTAAGAAAACTAAAAGTGACCTTATTTTCCAGGCAAGACCCCTGAAATTAAGAAAAACTAAAGATTAACGACATATGAAAACTAAACTGACATTATTTTCCAAGTGGAGATTACAAAAAACTAGAGATTAAAACTTAAGCAAAACTAACAATTGACCCTTTTTCCAGACTTTTTTTTAATTATCCATGGAGAAAATTCATCATACTAGGATTTTATCTTAAGAGAAAGGTTCATCAGTCTAAGACTTCTATCCTATCATCAGACTAGGGCTTTTTATCTTTGGAGAAAGATTCATCAGACTAAGACGTCTATCCTGGGAGAAAGTTCGTCAGACTAGGGCTTTTTATCTTAGGATATAGATTCATCAGACTAAGACATTTATCCTTGGAAAAACTTTGTCGGATTAGGGATTTTTATCTTAGGAGAAATATTCATCAGACTAAGACGTTTATCCAAGGCAAAAATTTGTCAGCCTAGTGATTTTTATCTTAGGAGAATGATTCATCAGGCTAAAACATTTATCCTTGGAGAAAATTCATCAGACTAGGTTTTTTAATTTATTATTTTAGGATAAATATTCATCAGACTAAAACTTCCATTCTAGGTGAAAGATTCATCAAACTAGGTTTTCATTCATCAGACTAAGATTTCTATCCTAGGAGAAAATTCATCAGACTAGGTTTTCTTATCTTAGGAGAAAAATTCATGAGGCTAAGACTTTCTTAGGAGAAATATTCATCAGACTAAGACTTTGTATCCTAGGTTGTTTTATCGTAGGAGAAAGATTCATCAGACAAAGACTTCTATTGGAAGGAAATATCCATCACACTAGGATGTATTAGCCAAAAAGGATAAAATGTAAAAAGCAATGACAAGATTTTATGCACACTAGCAAGACAAATATAGGAAAAAATTTCAAGAAACTTCCCTCTGTCGGCTCTTCTCTTTTCTTTCTTTTTTCAAATTTACTTTACTTGCATTGTATTGTTCCTATTTCAAACAAAGAATTTTTTTTCAGTTTTTAAAAGTGGTAGTCGATTTGTGGCCTTGAGTCTTGGCCAGCTTGGTTATGTGATAATCCAGTCTTTGGAAGACCGAGTATACTGGTAGTTCGTTGCACTACTGGGAGACTCCATTGTTAATTTCAATGGACTTTTCATTTCTGCATCAACCCTGATTTTTTCACTCATGGTGCCATTTGTGTTTTGTGGCTCAATCATCTTTATCTCAAAAAAGAAAGTTCTTTTCTTGGATAACCTTTTCTGATATCTTGAGTGGCTTCTTGCTTTTTGAGTAATTTATTTTTCAGAGAGAGTCGCAACTGGGTATGCACCTTTTGCATGATGTGCACACTTCATATTCTCTGTTTAGTACTACAAAGGTTATCTTTGCTTGTCTTAGCCAAGTAGGCTGATAGGGGTCTTTTAGGGGATGCATGAATCCTCAAAGCATATTAACTGAAACACCAAAGTGTGCCGGTCAAATTTATTTTGTGCAACAGAAAAGTTGATAGAAGATTTTGAAATCTTTTCTTGCTTGTTTTGACAGGGACTGACTCAGAGTGAAGGGACACAATGATGTAAAGAAACAATATCAACAAGAAATGCCCCTATTGGGAAGGAAAGAGGGAAATTTTTTTCTCTTATTTTTTAGCCTTAATGATCATGACATGCATTTTAGACTTAACAACCAATTTATCAAACTAATCCAATCTTATCTTTTGCCATTCTTATGACCTTTGAAGTCAGGCTTGTTTATGCCAATTCTTTGCATCAGCCTCATGACTCACTTTCGACTAATGGTGCCCCAAGGAATTTTCACAAACAAACCCCTCAAATTTATTTGTCTCTACTTATCATCACCTTACAGTGTCGGTGAGGGTTTTCACTAGTTAGACTCTCTAATTTTTTATTTATTTTTCTTTTTATTTTGCTTGCTTGTGTGACCAAATTGATAGTGTTCTATGTCGCCTGACAACCTTTGCTTATTGCTTGCTTCTCTTGGCATTCTTGAAGGCATACTGGGAGGTCTTTATTTGGAAGGTTTTTGGATAGGGCTGAAAAGAAGGGATGACATGAAGGCTCAAAGTAGACCTAAAATGAGGGGGTTGTAGACTTACAACTCTTGGAATCGACTCTTTCAAAAGTTGTAACGACCCGATATGTCTTTTTTCTTTCTAGAACCTTGTTCCCCTAAATAAGACCTCCCGAACTTGATTTTACTGATTTATGACTTTTGGGGATGGGTAGTTAGGAATTTGGAAGAATTTGAGTTGAAACTAGAACACTTGGTTCCGTAAGGATGTCTTAAAAGGCCAAGTTTGACTTCGATCAACATTTTGAGTAAACGACCTAGGAATTGGGATTTAATGGTTATAATATGTTTGTATGATTATTTCGAACTTGGGCGTATGTTCGGATTGGGTTTTGGATGACCCGGGTGGAGGGGGTTCCATGCCAAATAGTTAAAGTTGACAATTTGCAAATCCCATAAGTTTGGGTTAAAATGGATTTTTTACATTCTAGGTGTCTGTTTGGGATTTCGATCTTGGAAAAAGCTCCGTATGGTGATTTTGGAATTAGGAGTGAGTCCATAAGTGGATTCAGAGGTCCGTGGGTCGTTTCAGAGTCATTTGGCGAAAGTTAGAACTTGAAGTTTTTGAAATGTTTGACCGAGGGTTGACTTTTTGATATCGAGTTTGGATTTCAGTTGTGGAAGTTGAAGTAGGTCTATTTTAAGACATTTACGCCAAGTGTTGTGTCGTTTCGAGTTTATTTGATAGGAATTTGACCCGTGGAAGTGTTTTAGAAGTTTTCAGAGTTCATGAGTAAATCTGTGTGTTTTATCATCCATATCGTGGTTTTTGATGTTACTTTGGTATTCCGATCGCGCGAACAAGGTTGTATGATATTTATTAGACTTTGTGAGTATTTGGTGTGGAGCCCCGATAGCTCGGGTGAGTTTCAGATGTGTGGAAGGAGTTGAAAACACACCAGATTTCTGGAGTTCTTGGCAACAACTGCAGGTCTCGTAAATACGAGTAATTTTTCGCAAATGTGAACCTCGCATGCGATGAGGGCTTCGCAATTTCTAATTAGCCCGATCCAGGAAGTGTTCTCATTTGTGACACTTATTCCGCATTGGCGGTCCTAGCTGCTGAAGCCCAGGCTTCGCCTTTGCGAACCTGGTGTCGCAAATGCGACATCGAAGGCCTGTGTCCAGCTCTTTTAATGCGGTATATAGACCATTTATTTCATTTCACATCATTTCCTAGGCGAGTTTTGGAATTTTGGAAGAGGGTTTTCACCTAGCCTTTTGAGGTAAGTAATTTCTAAAAAATGATTCAAATACATAGATTATGGGTAGATTAACATGTAAAAATTAGTAAAAACCAAGGGTTTAGATGAAAAACTAGGTTTTCAATAACATTGAGATTAGACCACAAAATTGGTTATGAAACTTAGTAAAAATTATATATTTATGTTCCTAAGGATATGGGTAACAACGTCCTTCAAAAATTTTCGGAATCCGTGCACGTGGGTCCGAGGGTAAATTTTAGGAATCTTGCAATTTGAGTTGGGTAATCACGTAATAGTGGAGATATGAACTTTTGAACATAAATCGATTTGTTTATGTAATGTTTGACATGTTTCCCCCATTTCTGCTTCTTTATGTCTTGTTCAACTGTATTATGTAGTATCGGGTTGGTTAGTTTGGGTTCGGAGTAATTTTGTAGAGGAATGAGACACTTAGTCTCTTAAGTAGATCATTTAGTTGGAAAAGTCAACAGGGAGTTGACTAGTGATTAAACAATCTCGAAATTTGGCTTGTATGATTTGGATAGCTTCGTGAAGTGATTTAGGACGTAGGAGCATGATCGGAATGTATTTTGGAGGTTCGTGGTAGATTTAGACTTGAATTAGCAAAATTGGAATTTCGGCCTTTTTTGGTTGGTTGTGGAAATTTTGATATCGGAGTCAGAATGGAATTCTCAAAATTAGAGTACGTCGGTTATGTCATTTGTGACATGTGTGCAAAATTTCTGTTCATTCGTACAAGGTTTGACAGACTTTTTGATGGACTTCACAATTCGAAAGTTTTGGAATCCTTAGACATGAATCCAAGGGTGATTTGATATTTTGATGTAGATTTGAGCGTTTCGAAGGTTGGAATAAATTTGAATGATGTTATGAGATGTTTTGGCATGTTTTGTAGAGTCCCTAGGGTCTCGGGTGAGTTTCAAGAGGTAAGCAGATCAAATTCTTGTTATGGAGCGTTGCAGATTTCTGGTTTCAGTTGCGGACATTTTTGTCTTCGCGATCGCACAGAGGTGTTTGCGATCGCGTAGGCCTTGTGAGGCAGAGATGGACTTTTATTAGTGCGATCGCAAAGGTCAGAATGCGATCATGATTGGTTGAAAGGTTATGGTTCGCGAACTCTTGGCCAATGTCGCATTTGTGTAGAAGAAAAAGGAGCCGGTGTGAAGTGGTGAGGTTTGATCTATGCAATCACATGGGTGAGGCCACGACCGCGTAAGGTGGTGGAGGTAGTGCTCTTCGATCATGTGGTGTTTTATGGGATCGTGTAGGGTTAAAAAGAGGGCAGTCCAATTATGTGCTTTGTGATCGTGTGGGTAGTTCTCCGGTCGCGATTAAGGAAATTTTACCTCGGCAGAATGTTTAAATAGAGTTCTTCGCGAATTTTAGCCATTTTCCTCAATTGTTGAGCGGGTTTGAAGCTTTTTGAGAGGGATTGAAGAGCGGTTCAAAGGGAAACACTTGGTGGTAAGATTTTTGAACTCAATACTCATTTCTATGATGATTTCTTACTAATTAGACATATAATTAGTGTGATTTAAAGCCTAAAATTGGGGGATTAGGGCTTGAATCAGAGAATACAAATTGGGGATTTGAGGGATCATTTGGGGTCCGATTTTGATGTTCTTGGTATGTATGGACTTGTTGGAGGATAGAGATTCTAATGATGTGAGTATTCTCAGATGGGGGTCGAGTTTGACCAATTTCGGGATTCTTGATGTAATTTAATTATTTTTGCATGGGCTTCGTTCCCTTAGCATATATTGATATGATGATTCTGATTTTGGATAGATTCAACGTGAGTTGAGGCCGACTCGAGAGGTAAGGGAGCCACACAGTAGTATTTCAACCAGTTTGAGGTAAGTAACGATTATAAATCTAGACCTGAGGGTATGAAACCCCGAAATTTCGTACTGTTTTTATAAATGAGGTGACGCACATGCTAGATGACGGGCATCTGGGTTCGCCCCGTGGGGATTGTGACTTGATCCGTCCTATGGCGACTGTATAGTTGCATATTTTGGTATATTGTATATGATATTCATGTGTTTTAGAAATTGGTTTGTGAACTTGAGCTAAATGCCATGTTTGGGTCCTTGTGCTGACCTGTTTATACCCTTAGGGGTATTTTACTATTTCCCTCACCATGTTTTAATTTAAAAGCATATCCCCAGTCATGTTTTACCTGTTTATTATTTAATCCGGTTTTGTCATTCTACTTCTTAATATATGATGACTGTTTTGGCTGAGTTTCCATGATTTTCATTGATATGCCCGAGCGGCCATGAGCTTAATGACTAAGAGAAGTTAAGGACCTAATGGTGAGGATTTTATATATATATATATATATATATATATATATATATATATATATATATATATATATATATATATATATATATATATATATATAATAGCTTTCATACATGTTTGTTTCTTTTTATTTTCTTTTTTTATCATCTTCCGGATAAAGAACGAGCAAGAGTAAAAACGAAGTTGACTCACATAAAGATTTCTCTAGTACCCTATGTCAATAAAAGTAAAAGAAAGAAATAATATATATATATATATATATATATATATATATATATATATATATATATATATATATATATATATATATATATATTATGGATCGGGGTGCACGTCGCAACGATATTTATATGGATCAGGCTGTGTGTCGTAAAGATATGACGCATGGGTTGTAAAAGCCCTTCCGGAGTCTGTACACCCCCAGTGAGCATAGTCAACAATGTAATATGGATCGGGCTGTATGCCGCATCGGTTATTATTAATATTATTATTTATTATTATTATTATTATTATTATTATTATTATTATTATTATTATTATTATTATTATTATTATGAGATATCTATTAATTCGGAGTGCTGAGTGTGAGTACTGATTACCGAGAGCTGAGTCACGAGTGACTGAGAGGCTTTCCCAAGAGGCTACACTTATGAGTGATACCTTGCCTAAGGGGCTTGATTGTGCCATTTTTCTGCTTTCACTCCTCTTTTATACTGAGCCTCTGCTGAAAAATGTTGAATAAATATTTTTAAAGGATTTTAATGGAAACTGGAGCTTTTACGAGATAAATTGGCTATTGAATTGCAGATTTTGACTTGATATTTCTGCTGAAATTTTCTTGATAAGTATGCATATGCTTTTGACATGCTCGTCACTGCACTCAGACTGTATTTATTTTAGTTACTTACTGAGTTGGCATACTCAAGTTACTCCCTACACCTTGTGTGCAGATCGAGGTGCCCGAGCATCAGAGTAGAGCTTCTAGCACTCTCATAGTCTTATCCGAAGATTGTAAGGTTGTTGCACGACATTCGCAGCCATACCTTTCTCCTTCTTATTTCAGTATTTTTATATTTTAGACTGGTTTTGTTATGAGTAGATAGTGTAGAGTGTATTTAGTAGTTCTTGACTAGTAATACCAGATTCAGGTTGTGCTGATATATTTTCGTACTTATTCCTTGTATTTCTTTACAATTTTAAAAATTCAAATGTTTGAGACTTAATCAGTTTAGAAAAGTGAATTTATAAATTATTTTTGTATTGTTCGTGTTATATTTGGGCTGGTGTAGTAGTGTGATAGGAGCCATCATGACCGAGGTATTTGGGATCTTGATAAGTTAGTATTAGAGCCTAGGTTACATAGATGTCACGGGTCATGAGCCACTATAGTAGAATCTCGTGGATCGGTACGAAGACATATGTACTTATCCTCGCGAGGCTACATAACCTTTAGGAAACTTCACATCTTGAAATTCCTAACGTGCGAGTCTGTTTGTTCTAGTGCTAAACTTCTGTTATTCTATTCTCTCACAGATAGTGAGGACACGTGCTACCGGTCAGGACGGAGGACCACAAGCACCACCAGTTTGGACCAGTAGAGGCCGAGACACAGTCGAGGCCATGGTAGGGGCATGGGTGTAGCCCTAAATGAAGCTAGGGTAGCACCTGCAGATCTACCAGCTACCCCAGTTCATGATCAGGTCGTAGTAGTGGATGCTCCAACAGCACCAGCTCAGGCAGTGGATGTGCCTATTGTGATTTCAGGCCTTCAGGAGGCCCTGGCATAGATTCTATCAGTATGCACTAGCCTAGCTCAGGCGGTCTCAGTTACTACAGAAGCAGCTACTTCTCAGGCCGAGAGGCACTCAGACTCCCGACGCTCATACACCTGAGCAGGTAGTGTAGGGACTTCAGACACCTGTGGCATCTCTAGCCTAGCCGGTTGCACCAACCCAGGATTATGTGGTACCGATTGTTCCTAGTGACGAGAAGCGTCAATTGGACAGGGTTGGTAGACTCTTGCCTTTGACTTTCAGTATACACAGGGCGAGGATGCCTAGGGCTTCTTGGACAAGGGTTAGAGGATTATTCGTATATCGGGTATTCTAGAGACCAGCGGGGTAGCATTTACTACTTTTCAGTTTTCAAGAGCTGCCTTTACTTGGTGGGAGGCTAATCATAGGAGTAGGCTGCATCGCCCCTTTCCTAGTAGCAATTCTCTGTTCTTTTTTTTGGAAATGTATGTGGCACAGTATTGCAGGGAGTAGCTGCACATGCAGTTTTAGCAATTGCGTAAGGGTGATATAACTGTGATGCAGTATAAGATGAGGTTCTCGGAGTTAGATCGTCATGTTGTTTCGTTGGTTCCTAGGGACAGAGAGAAGATTACAAGGTTAGTTTATGGCCTCACATATTAGCTTCTGATTCACATGACCAGGAGAGGGTGTCAAGTGATACTTTTGAGGAGGTTGTTGACATTGTCGTGAGATTGAGCTAGTTTGTCGCCAGGAGAGAGATGAGAGGGAGGCCAATAGGCCTCAAAGATCTCGTAGTTTTGGTGGTGATCTTTTGAGAGGCCATTTCAGCACGGCAGAGGAATCCATTCAGACATGTTCAGCCAGCTCGCCCAGGTTATCGTGGGGCATCATCGGGTCATGGTTCTCACAGTTCTCATCAGGGCCAGTCATCACTTAGTACCCTTTCAGCTCAGAGTTCATCCCGCTCTCCATCAGTTTATGGCTCTTCTATGCAAGGTGCAATCTGCTAGTCGTTCCGGTGATAGGGGTTCCCATAAGCCCCTGTCTCCAGCACCCGGGAGTTTCTATGAGTGTGGAGATATGGGTCATATATGGAGGCAATATCCTCGTCGTCTTGTGTGTTCATCTCAATAGAGGAGTCAGCCATCGGTTTCAACACCGGTTACTTCACCATCACCCACCCAGTGAGCTAGGGGTGGAGGACAGTCAGCTAGAGGTCGTCCTAGAAGGGATGGTCGATCATGTGGTGGTCAGGCCCGTTTCTATGAACTTCCGACTAGACCTTACGCTATTGCTTCAGATGTTGTGATCACAGATATTGTATCAGTCTGCCACAGAGATGCCTCTATATTATTTTATCCCAATTCCACTTTTCCTTATGTGTTATCATATTTTGCTCATTATTTGGATATGTCCCATGAGCATCTTGTTTCACATGTTCATATATCTACTCTGATGGGTGATATTATTGTTGTAGATGATGTGTACCAATCATATGTGGTGACTATTGGGGGTGTAGAGACCCGAGTGGATCTGTTGTTGATATGTATGGTAGACTTTGATTTTATATTAGGCGTGGATTGTCTATCTCCGCGTCGTGCTATTTTTGAATGTCATTCTAACACAGTGACATTGGCTATGCCGAGTGTGCCACGAATTGAGTGGCAAGGTTCAACTAATTATGTTCCCTGTACGATAATTTCATTCTGGAATGCCCAACGTATGGTTGAGAAGGGTTGTCTTTTGTGTTTATCCTTTGTGAGGGATGTCGGTGCAGAGACTCCCAGTATTGATTCTGTTCTAGTTGTGAGGGATTTTCCCAATGTGTTTCCTAAAGACCTGTCGGGCATGCCACCGAACAGGGATATTGATTATGGTATTGATCTTTTACCGAGCAGTCAGCCCTTTTCTATTCCACTGTATCATATCACCCCAGCAAAGTTGAAAGAATTGATGGAGCAGCTTGAAGAGCTCCTTGATAAAGGGTTCATTTGGCCTAGTGTAACGCCTTGGGGTGCTCTGGTTCTATTTGTGAAGAAGAAGGATGGCACGATGAGAATGTGCATTCCTTATAGGCAGTTGAACAAAGTAACAATAAAGAACAAATATCATTTGCCTCATATCAATGATTCATTTGACCAGCTTCAGGGAGCGAGGGTGTTCTCCAAGATTGATCTCCATTCAGGTTATCACCAGTTGAAGATCAGGGACTCGAATATTCATAAGATGGATTTCAAGACCCGATATGGTTGCTATAAGTTCTTGGTGATGTCTTTTGGGGTGATTAATGCCCCAGCAGTGTTCATGCATTTTATGAACAACATGTTTCAGCCTTATCTTGATTCATTCGTGATTGTCTTCATTAATGATATTCTAGTATATTCGCATAGCCAGGAGGAGCACGCAGAGAATTTGAAAGTTGTGATGCAGAAATTGAGGGAGAAGAAGTTTTATGCAAAGTTCTCCAAGTGTGAGTTCTAGATCAGTTCAGTGGCTTTCTTGGGGCATGTGCTGTCCGGCGAGGGTATTCAGGTTGATCCGAAGAAGATTGAGGTGGTTCAGAGTTGGCCAAGACCGTTCTCAGCCACATAGATTCGCAGCTTTCTTGGTTTGGCGGGTTATTACCGCCAGTTTGTTCAAGGATTTACATTTATCGCATCGCCCTTGACCAAGTTGACTCAGAAGGGTGCTTCATTCGTATGGTCGGATGACTTTGAGGAGATCTTTCAGAAGCTTAAGACAGCCTTGACCTCAGCCCCAGTGTTAGTTTTTCCATCAGCTTCAGAATCATATACCATGTATTGTGATGCTTCGAGAGTTGGTATTGGGTGTGTATTGATGTAGGAGGGTAGAGTCATTGCTTATTCTTCTCTCCAGTTGAAGCCCCATGAGAAAAACTACCCTTTTCATGATTTGGAGTTGGCTTTCATTGTTCACGTGTTGAAGATTTGGAGGCATTATTTGTATGGCGTGTCTTGTGAGGTGTTTGTTGATCATCGTAGTCTACAGCACTTGTTCAAGTAGAAGAACCTCAATTTTAGGTAGCTGAGATGGTTGAAGTTGCTAAAGGATTATGATATTACTATATTGTACCATGCAGGGAAGGTCAATGTGGTGGCCGATGCCTTAAGTAGGAAGATGGTGAGTATGGGGAGTTTGGCATATATTCCAATTGGGGAGAGACCTCTTGCAGTTGATGTTCAGGTCTTGTCCAATCAGTTCATAAGGTTAGATGTTTTGGAACCCAGTCGGGTATTGACTTGTATGATTTCTCAGTCTTTCTTATAAGATCGCATCAGAGAGCGTAATATGATGATCCTCATTTTCTTGTCCATAAGGACAGTGTCCAGTACGATGATGCCAGAGATGTGACTATTGATGATGATGGGGTGTTGAGGATTCAGGGCCGGGTATGTGTGCCCAATGTGGATGGGCTACGGGAGTTGATTCTGGGGGAGGCCCATAGCTCGCGATACTCCATTCATCCGGGTGCGGCGAAGATGTATAAGGATCCGAGACAGCATTATTGGTGGAAGAGAATGAAGAAGGACATTGTAGGATTTGTGGCTCGGTATCTCAATTGTCAACAGGTGAAATATAAGCATCAGAGACCGGGTGTCTTTCTTCAATGGATGGATATTCCATAGTGGAAGTGGGAGCAGATCACCATGAACTTTGTAGTAGGGCTCCCACGTCCTTTGAAGAGGTTCGATTCTATTTGGGTGATTGTGGATCAGCTAACCAAGTCCACGCACTTCATTCCTATGTGTAATACCTATTCTTCAGAGTGGTTGGCAAAGATCTATATCTGGGAGATTGTTCGTTTGCATGGTGTCCCAGTTTCCATCATTTCAGATAGAGGCACTCAGTTTACCTTGCTGTTTTGGAGGTCTGTGTAGCGAGAGTTGGGTACTCAGTTTGAGGTTAGCACAACTTTTCACCCTCATACGGACAGGAAGTCGGAGCACACTATTCACATATTAGAAGACATGTTGCATGCGTGTCGCATTGATTTCGAGGGTCATGGGATAAGTTTCTACCGCTCATAGAGTTTACTTATAACAAGAGCTACAAATCGAGTATTCAGATGGCTCTATATGAGGCTTTGTATGGGAGGCGGTGTGGATCTCCAGTTGGTTGGTTTGAGCCAGGTGAGGCTAGGCTATTGGGGACAAACTTGTTGCAGGATTCTTTGGAAAAGGTAAAGGTAATTCAGGAGAGGCTTCGTACATCGCTGTCGAGGAAAAAAGGTTATGCTGACAAGAAGGTTTGGGATATGCCCTACATGGTTATGAGAAGGTTCTGTTGAAGGTTTCACCCATGAAGGGTTTTATGAGATTGGAGAAGAAGGGTAATTTGAGTACTCGGTTATTTAGGCCTTTTAAAGTGTTTCAGAGGGTTGGGGAGGTTGCTTATGAGCTTGCTTTACCACCCAGATTATCGAGTGTGCATCTGGTATTTCATGTTTCTATTCTCCAGAAGTATATTGAGGACCCACCTCATGTTCTGGATTTCAGCACGATTCAGTTATATGATGATTTGAATTATGATGTGGAGCCAGTAGCTATTTTGGATCGTCAGGTTAGAAAGGTGAGATCAAAGGATATAGCTGCAGTGAAAGTGTAGTGGAGAGGTCAGCCCATGGATGAGGCTTCCTAGGAGATCGATCAGGAGACGCGGATCAGATACCCTCACCTTTTTGAGGCATCAGGTATGTTTCTTGACTCGTTTGAGGATGAAAGTTTGTTTATAAGGGGGGATGTAACGACCCGGATGGTCATTTTATGAGTTACTGCTTCGTTTCCTCCATTTCTACTTTTTATCGCCTAGTTCAGCTGTATTTCGTATTATCGGATTGGTTGGCTCAGATTCAGAAATGTTTTGGTAAGGATTAGGACACTTAGTCTCTTTTGAGTGAGATTAAGTTGGAAAGGTCAACCGTACATTGCGTTACGATGGCTCGGATAGCTTCGCAAGGTTATTTGGACTTAAGAGCATGATCGGAATGTGTTTTGGAGGTCCGGAGTAGATTTAGGCTTGAATTGCGAAATTGGAATTTTTGCATTTTTCGGTTGATAGGTGAGATTTTGATATAGCTATCCAAATGGAATTCCGAAAGTTGTAGTAGGTTCGTTGCGTCATTTGGGAGGTATGTGCAAACTTTCAGGTCATTAGGACGTGGTTTGGTAGACGTTTTAATCAAAAGCGTAATCGGAAGATTTTGAGAATCTTGGGCTTGAATCCAATGTGTTTTAGTTGATTCGATGTTGTTTGAGGTGTTTCGAAGATTGGTATAAGTTTGTATGGTGGTATGTGACTTGGTTGTGCTTGTGGTTGAGGTCCCAGGGGCCTCAGGGTGATTTTGGATGGTTGGCGGAAGTTTTGAAGTTGGAGGTAGCAGCTGAAGCTAAGTCTGATGTCATAACTGCATCTGTGTTTGGGAGGCTACATGTGCGACCCCCATAGATGCAAAAGACCAGTTGCAGAAGCGGAAGAAGCCAATGAAGGCAAAAATCGCAGAAGCGATTGAGGAACCGCACCTGCGATAGCGCAGGTGCGGGTTGTGAATCGCAGAAAAGAAAAGTGAAGGGTTAAGTGATTACTGCAGAAGCAGCGCTTGGGATCGCAGAAGCAGTTACACAGGAGCGAGTACTAGACCGTAGGTGTGAATAGCATGGGCCAGAATGTATAAAAGAATTCATTCACAATTTTTGAGTTGTTCTTCACCATTCCAAGTCGGTTTTGGAGCTTTCCAGGAGATTTTAAAGAGGGATTCAACGGATAACACCTGTAGGAAAGATTTTTGAACCTAATAATTGATCTTGTGCCATTATTTCACTGATTGGGCCTAAGATTAATGGAAATTCAAGGCCGAAAATTGGGGATTAGTACTTGGTATTGGAGATCTTGACTTGAGGATTTGAGGGGCCATTTATGGAAAGATTTTGGGATTTTTGATATTTATGAACTCGTGGGGAGATAAGAATCTATTGATGTAAGTTTTATCGAATTTTGAGATGTGGGCCCGGGGTCGGGTTTTGGTTGATTTCGGAATTTATGTTGTAAATTGATTATTTTCGCATGGGCTTCATTCCCCTAGCATATTTTGACATCGTGATTATGATTTTGGATAAATTCGACACGAGTTGAGGCCAATTCAAGGGCCAAAGGCATCGCATGCTAGAATTTGGACCGCATTGAGGTGAGTAAAGATTTTAAATGTTGTTGTAAGGGTATGAAACCGCGAATTTCACATCATTGTGCTATTTTGAGGTGGTGCACACGCTAGATACAAGTGTGGGGTCATGCACACTTGGGGATTATGACTTACTCTGTCCTGAATAACTATTTTACCGTGTAATTGATTGAAAATTATTTGCCATTATCATGTTTTGGGGTGAATGCCATAGTTGGACCTCATGCTAACTATTTGGACCCTTAGAGCATTTTTATTGCTATTTTCTCATTGTTTTGACTTTATATCTGAACTCAGTTATTCTATATTATACTGTTTTTATAACTCAGCCATGTTTACCCTATTTTAAACACTTCAAACGATATTTTGGGCTGAGCATCATATTTTACTATTGCCCGAGTGGCTTATGAGATTTTGACTGAGCAAGGACAAGGGCATGTGTTCTAAGGATACTTTTGGGTCGGGTTGCACGCCACATCAGTGATACACTAATTATGATTATGACGCCAAGGGACTGAGTTGTACGCCACGAGGTGGCTTGATATGAGGCCAAGATTCTATTGATTATGCCACGAGATGGCTTGATATTGTTCTTGGGTCGTAAGGGTACACCCCCAGTGAGCGCGGGTACCCATTGTGATATGAGATATAGCCCTCGGGGCTGGTATTGTTCCAATTGCTCGGGGGGTTGATTCTATTGGTATTGTGCCTGATCGGCAGTTTTTATGTGTTTATCTTTTCTAGCTTCCTGTCATTTTATTGTTTAACTGTTAAAAATGTATTTTAAAGAAGCTTAAATTGAACTAAGGTGTTTTTATGAGATTTCACTATTTTATTGCACTTTACTGGTTTTACTTTGCCTCTTTATTGCATGTTGTTGTGTTTTTACGTGATTTTTTATCGCTAAAGCTTCATTTATTGTTATTACTCACTGAGTTGGAGTATTCACTTTACTCTATGCACCCTGTGTGTAGATTCAGGCACATAAGGTCCTACTAGCGAGGGTTGATAGGTTCCAGCAGACTTTTCGGAGTCCACTAAGTAGCTGCTCGGTGTTCGCAGCCCAGTGTTTTCTCCCTTTTATCATTATTTCTTTCCCTTGTACTAGACTTGTAATAGACTGTGTAGTCGCTTTTCTGTATTCCTAGACATATGTTAGATCCTCATGACTGGTGACACCCTAATATCGGGCTATATTTGGTTTTCCCCAGTTGATGTATTTCACTATATTATGGTATTTATCATTATTAATGACTTGATTATGAATTACTATCGGTTAATTTAACGGGGTGTTGTGTTGGCTGGCTTTATCTTCATGAGATGCGCCGTCACGATCGGGTCTATGATTAGGGTCGTGATAGACATCTCCATTTATTCACCAACCGTGGGAGCTGTTGCATTCAGTTTTTTCACCATGGTCGTTCATGAAATAGGGAATGGACATCGTTGGCCCCTTTCCATGGGCACCCGTAAGGCTGAATTTTTAATAATTATGACTGGCTATTTTTCAATGTGGGCGGAAGCCTAAGCATATAAAAAGGCCAGGGAGAAGTAAGTCATTGATTTCATTTGGGACCATATCATATTCCGGTTCTGAATGTTGGTCGAGATCGTATACGACAACGGGAAATAATTCACCGGCAGCAAAGTGAGCAAGTTTCTCGAAGACCACAAGATCAAAACGGATCCTATCAAAACCCTATCACCCTAGTAGGAACAGACAAGAAGAATCGACCAACAAAACCTTACTCCAAAACCTCAAAAAGAGGATAACCGACGCTAAAGGAAAATGGAAGGAAATCCTGCCCGAAGTCTTATTGCCATACTGTACGACCTCGAAATCCAGTACTGGGGCCATCCCATTCTCACTGGTTTACGGCGCCGAAGCTCTAATACTGATCGAAGTCGGAGAACCAAGTCTCATGTTGCGATACGCAACCAAGGAATCAAACGAAAATACCATGAATACGAGCCTGGAGCTATTAGACGAAAGGCGTGAAGTCGCATTGTCTAGTTGGTCGCCCAAAAATAGCGGACCGGGAGATATCACAACCGAAGGGCAAACCTTCGAAGCTTCAATATCAGGAACTTAGTATTACGTAAGGTCACACAAAGCACCTGGAACCTAAATGAAGGGAAGCTGGGGCCAAAGTTGGAAGGACCATATCAAATTATCGACATCACCGGAAAGGGACCGTACAAACTCAGAACAACAAACGGTGAACGACTATCGAACAACTGAAACATAACTCACTTGAAGCGATATTAGTGATAAGGTATGACCCCATTCGTTCCTTTTAATTATATTCATTTTGAACTACATTTTCAGGCGACCGTCAAAGAACGACATAAATTTTAGGCCTGAATGCACGCATTGCACTCTTTTCCCTTTGAACTGATTTTGTCCCAAATGAGTTTTCCAGCAAGGTTTTTAACGAGACAATAATAAATCGTTCTTTCCTAGAATTGAAGGTCGGTTATGTAAACAACTAATTTTTGACCTTACCCAAATTTTATACTATTTTAATGTGAATATTTCTTTTAGGTTTAATTTTAATATTTTAAACTTTTATCTTACTCTTAATAGGTTTTATTTATAAAAAGAAGTAATTAACAAACTATTAAATATTCACATTCTTATAGTACAAATTTTATTTCTATTTGCAAAGAGAAAATTCACAAAAAAAAAAAACAAATGGTTTCTTTTAATTATAATAGCTATGGTAATTTTTTTAGTATCATAAAAATTATATGTATCATTCTATTTTTTTAATATATATATATATATATATATATATATATATATATATATATATATATATATATATATATATATATATATATATATATATATGTGTGTGTGTGTGTGTGTGTGTGTGTGTGTGTCTAGTTAGTTAATTAATATTTTTGTCTTAGTATTTTAATTGAATTTTACTTCTAAAAAACAAAAAAAATATTAGTTAAATTTTCTTTAAACGCCCGTAACATTTCCAAAGTTTGGTGACAAACTTTATGTCAAAAGAGATTCACACACCCATGACTTTCATATATGTGACTTAGTTACACAAAAAAAAGAGATAAAAATTAATAGTTAACTCCCTTCATCTCTCTCATCCCACACTCACTCCCTCACGTCATATGCACACACAGTGTAAGATCTCCATAATTCCTCATTCAATTATCCATCACACAGTTATGGAGTAATGTACAAATAATGGGCCAAAACATATTTAGAAAGGGGGGGACGGACACAAAGAAAGGAAGGAGAACGGGATTTAGGAAAAAAAGTTTGGTTTTGAAGGGAAAAAGTATTGAAAGGAAATTTCTTTCCATGTTAGTTTGAGAGTCCTATTAATTCTTCATAATCTACTAAGAAAATCAAGACAGAGTTTGATGAGGATGGAGTTTAAGTAAAAGTCAAGGTCTTATTCAGCGAGTTTTTTTAGCAGAGATTCTGATTCGTAGCTATGACATTTCAGTCTGACGGTCATTGCTCTATTTAATCTGATAGAATTGTGTCATCTTCTTATCTTATATGGGTTTGATACATGAATATTTTGTGGTGAAGTGATCTTTCTCTGAAAGTTGTAGTCGGTTTGGATGTTTGTTAAAATATCGAATATAATTTAGCAATTGACATGGGTTAAGGAGAAGACCTGATGTACTTTGATTTTCTTGATTTAATTTATGGCATCTTTCGAATTAAGAGACCTACAGGAATCCTGTTTTCATAGCTTAGTTCATTCTCTGTATTCATTTGCTTCTTTGTAGTTGCAGTAGTTTTCAATTAGTTTAAGAATTAGAAAATTAGGCCGTGAATCTTCAAAGTAAAGAAATACTGTAAAAATGAATAGCTCGGCCGAATTGACTCGAAAATTTAGCATTCAAATGAATCTTAATATTTTATCAATTGTTCAATGATCCTTAACGTGATTAATTTTACTATGTTATCTATCCTCATTTAGCTTATAAATTAGTATCAATAAGAATGAATTTAAAGATATAACAGGAAGAGCTTATTAAGTTGCAAACACATTTAAAAGTCGATAACTTGTCAATACTCAAAAAAAAAATTATTATTTGACTTCTTATAACTCGTATCCATAATTATCATGCCGACAATAATTTCAAATTAGCTTAGGACAATAACTAATAAATATATTAGAAAAGTTTTAGCCGCATTTTAAATATTAGTCCATATATTCATACCAGAATCTTGGATTGATATGCTTAAATAATAAAATGGTTATGTGTGCATTTCCGCATCTCGATGTTTTTAAATTTAAAATAATTATATTTTAACCATGTGTACATTCCGTACCTTAGTTTACCATCTAATTTCTAAGAAGTACCCTGTGTTCATACTATATCTTGATAAGAACAATTAATAAATTACAATAATTAATTAAGTGGCTATAGGCAAATTATAAAAAAGAATAGCCAAAAAATTGATTTAAGCCTTGCATTAGTCAATAAAGCGACGTGCTAGAACTACGAGACTCGAGGAGTGCCTTAGACATTCTTTTATCAGCAGAATTCCTTACTCGGCTTTCTATTTTTGTAGACCATACATTAGGAGTCAAACATTCTTTTAGATAAAGGATTTAAGATAAAAGGTGACCTGGAACACTAAAACTCAATTCCAAGTGGTGATTCCAAATAATAAATAACCCCTTTTTAAAATGTCATTCAATTGAAAAAAACTATCAACCTCGTAATAAAGGTTGTGAAAAAGAGAGGTGTGACAAGTTACGAACCAATATCGGAGATCATTACATCTGTATTCGAGGCCTCTCTACGATCGGCCCCTGGGGGCATTACCCTAGGATAACGACATTAACAAGGAAAGAAACTTTGTGATTGAATGATTTCAGCTTGATCAATAGGATTTATTGTACGGGCCAAATGATCAAATGAACCGGGCACGCATAGATTGCTCGAGCTCAGGCACAAAGCTTGTATACATGTGTACTATTACTGATCTCATCCAGGTCACACCTCTATTCAAGGTTATGAAATGGTCGATACAATAGTAACACCGAACAAGGAGTCGAGGTTGATTTATCGCATGGAACTATGAATGGGACTTAGAGGTATAAACTATAGTGTATGAGCTTGAGTTATCTCAGTTTGCACTTCCAAAAACTTGAAATGTTTCTAGGTTTAATTTAAACCAAATTTGCAAACTAAGAAATGAAACAAGGAATTTGTTTTTTTATTATTTTTTAAATGATATAAAAGGTCTAGAGCTATGACCTTCACCTAGGTGTTTGCCTAATGAGTTATAAACTTTAAAGATTATTTAATTGGTTGGGGTATATTATAGGTATCAACACTCAAGTATTCACTCAATACCTCTCAGTCAGAGAGTGATTTTGCCCAATTTGGCTTTCTCAAGTCCAAATAGGTATTGAACAAAACGGTTGATATAAAGTTCAAGTTGGATTTTGATATATCTAGGTTCAACCCTTTAACTGGGATTATCAATCCCTTGATTGATTCAATTTCTTGTTAGTCAAGTTTTCTTAGACTAATTCTTCCTTTCTCAAGTAGAGACCAAGTCAAATGGGCATGAACTAATGTTTGCAACCATTAATTCTACAATTAAAAGCAAAAACAAGGCTACATAATAAAACCATAAATAAGCAATAAATCAAACATCCATTAAGATTACACTCTAGGGATGGGTCATAACCTAGTGAAAATCTAGTTACTCATGCTTAAGATAGAAGAAATAGAATAGGAATGATAATTAAACTCAAATTAATAATAGATATGATGAAATTATTGTTCAAATAGATCAAAATAGCAAAAACTACTAAAGAAAGTAAAGAAAATCGTCTACTGTAGCAGCTGATGTCAAAACTTAACCTAAGAAAGTGAAACTCGTCTATTTATACGAGGCTGGAGTTTTCGAACAAAAATGCCTTTTCAGAGTTTATGCGGTCGTACAATTCCATGTGCGATCCACACTTTGCTTTAACTTGACAAGATTGGAAACCTGTGGCCGCATAATTCTGAACTGCAGCCGTACTGATCTTTCACTGGAGTCAGCAGAATAATGTCCGCGGACGCACCTTGCTTTTTTGTGGTCCGCACAAATGTGATTGCAATTGCATATCTTTTCTTCTGCAGCCGCACAATAATTGTGCAGTCCACACTTTTGTTGGACTTGAGATGCAGGTCATCTGAAATTTTGCTCTGAGCCAGTTTCTGCGGCCGCACACATCAAGTGCAGATGCACTTTTCACATTTCTCCAATGGGCGTTTCTTCAAAATCTGCAGTCGTAGACGATAATATGCAGTCCGAACTTCTAAGATTGTGTGACTGTTTTTGTCCGTGAGTTCAGATTACTCCTTCTTGATTTGGATTTCATCTTGGGCGCTCATCTTCTAAAATTTCTACAATTCGTCAGTTTACAGGAACACAGTTAAATGATTTTGGATTAAAACGAAAGTTAAAAGGCGCTAATTAATAGTCAAAATCTCCATTTATCAATTATAAACAAGAATAAAAAGAAATCTTTACCTTGCGGGTAAATATCTTGCCCCTTAAAAAAATTCTTTTTACTTAAGGAGTTTCCTACATCCGATCCCGTAAAGGTATTGAGCCCAAGGGATGCCTTAATCCGAGTTCAAAAGTTCACTCCCACTCGGGGACTGCAGTACAAAGACAAATTCGGGCAACTTGGGCCATCGGAGCTTAGAGGCACAAGACCTATTAGGAAACACCCGAACCTTAAAGGCTACGACCATCCTCATTCGGGGATTGTTATCTAAGGCAAGCCCTGATAACTCGGGGTAACAAACCCACTGGGAAACACCTAAACTAAAAGGCTATAGATATATTAAAATGGCTCGTAGATGTACGAGACCTGTAACTAAAAACTAGGCCTTCAAAATTTCTTAATCGATTCTAATGGCTACCATCGGCAAAATATAATATAAAAAATTATAAGTAATTTGGGGAAAAGTCTCTGGTCATACTAAACCCCCGCGATGCCTTAGGAAAAATAATGTTGAAGGATAGGCATGTTCGAACCTCCGAACATGACCTAACTATTTCATGCTAAGGTTATTTTTGTCTTTGCTAATATAATAACAAATTATAAAGCAAATTAAAACAAAACTCAGAGATTGTCGAAGGGAAAAAGAAGCCTTGTATAATATATACATATAGTCTTTACAAAGGCCAAACGGCCTTGACAAGAAGATTAAAAAGTACACAAGTAGGCACTTAAACGGCCTGCTCTTCACTGAAGCCAGCCTCGTCGCTAGGCTCTTTGGAGTCTCCTCTACCCTCAGAGTCTTCTTCATCCTCGGAACAAGCCAACTTCTTCGCCTCGGCTTCAAGACCCTTAGCACTCTTAATTTTGGTTGAAAAGCCAAAAAACCGAGCATGAATTTCCTCGAGGGCCTCCCTTCGATATTTTCTCTTCGTGTACTCGACGATATCCGTCATTCGATCCTTGTCCACCTCGGCATCGTCCTTATATTGAGACACCATCTCGTCGGCATTGGCCTTAACTACCACAACCACCGACTTGGTCGTTTCATGCTCCCTGGATAAAGGTCTCGATCAAAGACGGCCAAATTTAGATGAGACTGGAGCTCCTAAACCTTTTCGGACTGCACCTCGGCATTTTCCTTTGCTGCTCGAAGCTGTACCTGAGCCGAAGTTAGTTGCACCTGAGCAGTCTCCTTTTTTGAGGCCGGGCGGTCCTTCCTGCCTCTTCATTCATTAGCCTCATCCTTGACAATATCCATCTCGGCTCGGAGCTGGTCGATCAAATCAATCTTTTGTTGGACCTACGGATTTCTACCATTAGTCACAGAATCTAGCTCATCGTCACTAATCTCAAATACCTTTACCTGCTTGACTAGGTTGGCGTGTTCATTCTGAGCCATCTCTAGCTCATCTCGGAGACTTTTATCCTCCCTTTTATGTTGCTCGCTGAGAAGTTTGTAAGTATCTCTCTTTTTGGTGAGCCCTCGAACCTCTGCCTCAAGCTAGTTCAGCTTATTCTGATATCAGAGAAAAGTATCATGATAAAGCAGCAAGGCCTACAGACATAAATAAAAATGTTGTGTTTATATATAAATTAGTCTAAGTACAAATTTAAATCAAGAGGTTTCTGAAGTTACCCTATTAGTGCATGTTGTGCTTCTTTTAATAGGCAATGTGTGTCTACCTCGTTCATCTCAGCTTGGTCTTCCATGGTCACAAGACGCCGAAGGTAACCGGCTATTCCTATGGGGGTAGAGATGACCCAGGCATCCTCCAAAATAAAGATAATAATCGATCCCTCTCGGTCAGGATTTACAATCAGATATAGGAATCGGTTGATTGGTTTTGGGCTTGAGGAAGGCTCGCTTGTTCCCAAAGATGGACTCTTTCTCGGAACCTCTAAGTCACCCAATTCGGTGACGTCCTTCATAGTTGTAGAATCCATGCCATCAAAAATGTCGTGGAGACTTTGAGGGCCCCCTCGTTGGGATTTTTTTACCAACTAAGCCTCGTTATACATGGACTTAGTGAATAGAGGCGACTAAGTAATGCCTATCGTACCAAGTGCATTCTTCAGGGCATTGTCCATATCCCGGGAAGCCTCGACCGCGACCTCCTCATCGGCCTCTATAACTTGAGGAGCCTTATCTCTCTTTGGTTCGGAGGCCCATTTCCCCTCGAGCTACGATGGCGCATGGGCCACCATATCTAGTGCTTCTCTTTCTTCTTTGGAATCGTCCCTCAACTAGTAGAGTAAGTCAAAAGATGGCGCTCGGGCGTTGGTGACTTCTTTGGGTTTGCGCACCAGCCTTCTCCTTCTGTTCTTCTTTTTTGAGTTCAGAGAATTCAGAGCCTTTTTCTTTTCTTTTCATCACCCTATCTTGGAGCAGGGGGCTCGGTGGGGATGTTCTCGCCACCGGATAGAGGCCTCAACGTGACATCCTTGGATAAACCTGCAAAGAGAAATGAAATAAGAGAGAATTCAACGACACGAGAGGAACCCAAATATTACTCACTCGGGAAAGGAATCTCACCACGAGAACGGGTCTCCCACCGGCTCTTCAAAAGTTCATGCCATGAGCGCTCAGAATATGAGACTTTGCAACGCGATATCCTCGACCCACTCCTTAAGTTGAGGGGCTGCATTTGGGACTAGAGCGAAAACTACACCACCAAAAAGCACCAGTAAGAAAGAAGGAAAAAAGTGTGAAACAAAATTTTGAAAACATAAATTTACTTACATGATATTTTTAACTTCTCAGGGAATGGAAGGCGCTCAGTTGGGATCAACCTCGAGGATCTCACTCACACAAAATGGCCAAGCCAGCCTCAATAACAATATTTATCAATACTCGAGAAAGGGGATTTATTAGCCCAACGCACGAGCTTGATCAGTCCACCCAAAAAGATTTTGGGACTCTATCGGTTCAGATGGTGAACGAGCATCCATCTATCTTGCTCACGAAGAACTGAAGAAAGATAACGATCCTCCAGAATGAAGGGTGAACTTGATCGAGTCTTACCTCGTATCTTATACAAAAGTCGATGATGGCCGGATCCAATGGGCCCGGTGTAAAAAGATAAGTGTAAACACTTAAATATCCCTCGACGTAGGTGGTCATGTCCTTATCCGGTCCGGGAACCACCACGTACTTACCAACCCAATTAAAATATTTTTTTTACCATAGGGAGGACCTCTTCAGTGATCGAGCATATGTATCTCGTGACCTCCTCATACCGGCCTTGTATGGGGAAAGGTTTTTCAACCTTGAAATCAGTGGTTACAAGCATCCTCCAAGGACGAACATTTTCAATGGAGGTTCCTATGCTGGTTCCTCAGTGGCAGTAAGAAAAACGGCCTCCTCAGTAATCAGCTGTTAGGTAGAAGAAGTTTCTTTTTTGGGAACGTTTTTTGAAGACTCGTTATTTCTTTGAAAATGGAGGAAAAATAGGAAGCTAAAGGGGTGCTCTTGATGGGTTGGAATGAACAAAAACTCTTGTAAAATATCTCAAATAATCGAGATATAAGTGCCAGAGAATATTAAGATCTCTAAGGTACAGGGATAAAAAGTGTCACATGTGACGACCCAAAGGGTCATCACCGGTTTCTCCCTTTTTTCGTGCTCTCGATACCTTGTAACCCTAGCTTTTAGTTATCTCGATTTGCATGCACAATCCGGGCACGTACCCAGAAAGCTTTTATGTAAGGCAATCCCAGGGGCCCCTCCAGTTTTCTCTACGAATGTGCATGCCCCCCATCACGAACACGATGCCTCCATCTTTCTCTTCATCGTGAATGCGGCCTCAGTATCGCGATCACGTAGGGTAAAACGCCCAGTTATATTTTTAATTTCAAGAATCAGAACACACGGGATTTGTTCATTTTTCTCACGAGCTCTCTTCTCTTCCAAGCTTTAAGAAGCCATTAAAGCCCCCATTCTTCAAGACCACTTCGGTAAGTAATTTCTCACTTATTTTCTTCACTTTTCCTTCATTAATTAGCAAGTTTCTAAGCCTAAATCATGAAATCAAAGTAGAAATTAAGGGTTTTGGGTAGAGTTAGGGTTTTGAGAATTTTGGATGATTCAACCTCAAACAAATTATATATTTGAACTTGTGGGTTACGGATGATTGGGTTTTGGTCTAATCCTCGTGTTTGGACCATGTGGCCCCGTGTTAAATTTTGGTATTTTTGGAAGAATGATAAGAAATTCATATCTAGGCTATGGAATGTTTCCATTGAGTCTTTATTGATACTATTGAATTAATTATGCCTAGATATCATTGTTTCGGAGTCGGATTGTAAAGGAAACGCGGTATTTGAGGATTGGTTGCATTCTTTGGACCAAGGTATGTGTTTGATCTAATTTTGGCTTGAGAGAATAGGATTAGAGTGTTGTTAATTGCTAATTGCTAAATGGTCGAGTACGATGTATCGGCATGGTGACGAGTATATATACACCGGTGTCTAGCATGACCGTGGGTTTTTGTTTGCACTTATATGATATTTTTGGGGCTCTTCCATGATAATTGATGAATTCTACATGATGTGAAGAGTATGAGGATAAGTTATGGACTGTGAATTCTTTGGAGAGTTGGCTCGAAGGATACAAATACTATTGAGTAAAAATGAAAGAAATGGAAAGAGATATGACTAATCCCTTGCCGGGATGGTTTGAGTATATTGATTATCTCCCTTGCCAGGATGTGAAAGTTGCTGTTGTTTTACTATTTCCAGGATTTAGGTGTTTAATTATGTTTTCCCTTGGCGGGATATTTTCTTATTATTTGTTTATTTCCTCACCCGTTTGGTTGTGATTGCTGTTTGGGTGAGGAGGAGTGATAATGCACGAAGGGTCATTCCCTGTCATGTTTTGAATATATTTGCACGAAGGGTCATTCCATGCCATATTTTGATTATTTATGCACGAAGGGACATTCTGTGCTCTGATTGACTATAAATGTACGAAGGCACATTCCGTGCCATGAAATGAGAGTTATGTGAGGGAAAGCACGAAGGGTGATGTCGTGCATCTTGTTTGATTGATTTAAGTGAGAATGAGAGTAAAAGCATGAAGGTTCAAGATGTGCAACCGTTGGTTACCCTGATTTTGTTAGTTATTGGTGTGCCTGTTTCATACTTAAGTTGATGACTTTTATATCTGGATTGTACTCCCCCATAGCATGTTTCCCTTCCCTTTTTAACTATATAGCTTCGGTATTCTTTCCTTATATAACTGCACTGGTTGATTTGGTAGTCCTGTCTATCCTCACCACTACTTCGCTGGGGTTAGGCCAGGCACTTACCAGAACATGGGGTCGGTTGTGCTTATGCTAAACTTCTGTGTTTTTGCACAGATTACAGTACCAGAGAAGCTTTTGGACCACAACAGTATTGTATTGATCGAGAGCTAACCTCATCCCAGGGACTTACAAGGTAGCATTGCTAGCATTCGCAGGCCGAAGTCCATTTTCCATATTTTTAGTTTGTTTTCATTGTACGAGACAGACATCATGTGTTTTCTACTCAAACTTGTTTGTTGTACTCATTAGTGGTTCATGAGCTAGAGACACCAGACTCTGGGTAGAGATATGCTTCAAACTTCCGTATTTTGATTTCAGTTATTTAAGATTAAAGCCTTCCGCTTTTATTTAATTACTTTTGTATAATTATATTGCTGAGAAGTTATCAGAGAATGTTCAAAGTTTGGCTGGCCTAGCTCCGTTAGTAGGCACCTTCACGCCTCCCGATGGTGGGAAATCTGGATCATGACAAGTTGGTATCAGAGCACTATGTTACATAGGTCTCACAGCTCATGGACAAACTCGGTAGAGTCTGAGGGATCAGTACAGAGACGTCTATATTTATCCCCAGAGGTTACAAAGTTAGGAAAAATTACACTTTGTTCTTTCTTGTCGTGCGACTCTATTTCTCAAATACTGATGGTCTTTCTACTATGTTCTTTTGTAGATGGCGAGAACACGTGCTTCCTATTCTACCGCGCAGTAGCCCGAGCCCCCAGCAGCAGCTCCTACGAGGGCAGAGGGTGAGGCCGAGGTTTTTCTAGAGACCGAGGCTGGGCAGAGCTCAACCCCGAGCAGCAGTCCTGGAGGTGGTGCCTCATATTGACTATGATGAGGAGGTTCCAGCTCGAGCAGCTCTAGTAGGCCCAACTCAGGTCCCGGAGGGTTTTATAGGCACTCCAATACTTTATGATGCTTTGGTCCGACTGGTAGTCTTTATAGAGAGCGTTTCTAGGGCGGGTTTGCTTCCTGTAGCACCCGCCACATCTCTGGCTGGAGGAGGAGTTTAGACTCCCTCTACACGTACTCCGGAGCAGGTGGCTCCTCAGGCTCAGGTTTCAGCAGTTCATCTTGCTGTGGAAGCTTAGCCGGGTATTTTAGCTCCGACCGGCAATGGTGGGGCGATGTCCCCGGATGTTTTGTGGAGGCTTGATAGGTTCACCAAGCTATTCACCATCATATTCAACGGTCTCCTATAGAGAACCCCCACGACTTCTTATTCAGCTGCCATGAGGTTCTCCGGACTATGGGTATTCTGGAGACCAATGGGGTCGACTTCATCACCTTTCGGCTAGCATGATCCGCAAGACCTGGAGGAGGGACTATTGTTTATCCAGGCCAGCAGGGTCACCATCATTGATTTGGAACCAGTTTGCAGAGTTGTTCTTGGAGAAGTTTCTCCTAGTGACTGAGCGAGAGACCCTACGCAGGCAGTTTGAACGTCCATTAGGGTACTATGACAGTCACATAGTACAAGACTCATTTTATTGATCTGGCACACCATGCTATTGCTATACTCCCCACTAAGAGGGAGAGGGTGCGAAGATTTATTGATGGGTTGATTCAGCCGATCCGACTCCAGATGGCTATGGGAGCTGGGAGTGATATTTCTTTTCAAGAGGCGGCAAATGCGGCCAGCAGGATAGAGATGACACTTGCACGGGGAGGTGGTCAGGGGTCAGATAAGAGACCTCACCATTCTGATAGGTTCAATGGTACCTCGTCTAGAGGTAGGGATTCTTATGGTAGAGGCCATCCTCCGAGGCCCTTTTAGTCAGCACTCCAAGTCTCTCATGGTACTTCAAGCGGTCGTGGTTCTCAACAGCATTATTCGGATCAGCAGTCCTTCAGTGCACCACCAGCTCCTATCAGTACACCGCTTCAGAGTTTCAGGGAGGACATATAGGTCGACAGGGCCAATGTCAATAGCCGAGGGAATGTTATGGTTGTGGTGACCCGAGTTACATTTTTCAGGTTTTGCCCTCGAGCCTCGGGTAGTTCTCAGCAGCACGGTCCTTGCCCCACGATTCAGGAATCAGGTGATCCACAGCTTGCCCAACCAGCTAGAGGCGGGGTTAGGGATCATAGAGGTGGAGGTAGGGGCAGTAGAGATGGAGCTCGGACCGCCAGATGCAGGGGTTAGCTAGTAGCCGATCGTCCTAGAGACATAGTTTAGGGAGGTGGGGCCCAGCCCCAGTGTTATGCTTTGCCAGCCAGGCCAGAAGCTGAGTCATTAGATGATGTTGTTACAGGTACTATTCTGGTCTGTGATTGAGATGCTTCCGTGCTATTTGACCATGGATCTACGTATTCATATGTGTCATCCTACTTTGCACCATACTTGGTTATGGCTAGCAATGTTTTAAGTGTTCTTGTTTATGTATCTACACTGGTGGGTGATTCTATAGTGGTCAACCAAGTGCATCATTCGTGTGTGGTAGTATTTGAGGGTCTTAGGACCCCTGTTGACTTATTGCTCTTAGATATGGTGGACTTCGACATTATATTGGGGATGGATTGGTTGTCCCCGTATCATGTTATCTTGGATTGTCACACCAAGACCGTGACCTTGGCTTTTCCAGATTTTCCGCGACTTGAGTGCAGAGGGACACCGGGTCATGCTATCCGCAGTGTTATTTCATATGATAAGGCTCGACACATGGTCGATAATGGGTGTATAGCTTATCTAACGTATGTTCGCGACTCCAGCGCAGAGGTTCCTTCCATTAATTATGTTCCTATTGTTCCGGAGTTCCCCGAGGTTTTCCCTTCAGACCTGTCGAGTATGCCGCCCAACAGGGATATTGATTTCTGTATTTATCTGGCTCCGGGAACTAAACCTATTTCCTTTCCGATGTATCGCATGGCCCCTCCAAAATTGAAAGACTTAAAGGAGCAACTACAGGATTTTCTTAATAAGGGTTTCATTACACCCTGTGTATCGCCTTGGGGTGCGCTGGTGTTATTTGTGAATAAGAAGGATAGGCCGATGAGGAAATGCATTGATTACCGAAAATTAAACAAGGTGACGATAAGGAACAAGTATCCACTGCCGAGGATCGACGACTTATTCGACCATCTTCAGGTTGCGAGGGTGTTTGCAAAGATAGATTTGAGGTCTGGTTACCATCAACTAAAGATTGGGGTGTCTGATGTCCCTAAGACAACATTTCGCACTCGATATGAACATTATGAGTTTTTGGTCATGTCATTTTGGTTGACTAATGCCCCACCAGCATTTATGGAGTTGATGAACCGGGTGTTTAGGCCGTAGTTGGACTTGTTCGTGATTGTTTTCATTGATGATATTTTGATATACTCCCACAATCAGGAGGAGCATGAGCAACACCTCAGAGTGGTTCTTGAGACTCTGAAGGATACTCAGTTGTATGCCAAGTTTTTGAAGTGCGAGTTTCGGTTGAGCTTGGTTGCATTTCTGGGTCACGTTGTTCTATCAGAGGGTATTGAGGTGGACCCGAAGAAGATTGAGGTAGTCAAGAACTGGCCTCGACCAGCATCAGCTACAGAGATCTGGAGTTTCTAGGGGTTAGCAAGTTAATATTGTCGGTTCGTAGAGGGGTTTTCATCCATTATAGACCCAATGACCGGATTGACCCAGAAGGGTCCCCAATTCAGGTGGTTAGATGAGTGCGAGGCGAGCTTCCAGAAGCTCAAGATAGCTCCGACTACGGCACCGATATTGGTTTTGCCTACAGGATCAGGGCCTTTTAACATTTACTATAATGCTTCCTGTATTGTGCTTGGCACAGTATTGATGCAGAATGGCAGAGTCATAGCCTATGCTTCAGGCAGCTGAAGATCCACGAGAAGAATTATCTAGTTCATGATCTAGAGTTGGTAGCCATTGTTCATGTTTTAAAGATTTGGAGACATTATCTATATGGTGTGACGTGTGAGGTGTACACGGATCACAAGAGCCTTCAGTACTTGTTCAAGCAAAAGGAATTGAATTTGAGGCAGAGGAGGTGGTTGGAGTTGTTGAAAGACTATGATGTTACTATCTTATACCACTTGGGAAAGGCCATGTGGTGGCTGATAGATTAAGTAGGAAGTCTGCCAGCATGGGTAGCCTTGCTTATATTTCAGCCAGCCAGAGACCACTTGCCTTGGACGTTCAGGCCTTGGCCAATTGATTTGTAAGGTTGGATATTTCTGAGACTAGCAGGATGTTAGCTTGCACAGTCGCTCGTTCACTGTTGTTGGAGCATATCCGTGAGTGGCAGTTTGATGATCCCAATTTGTCTGTCCTGAGAGACACGATGCAGCGTGGAGGTGCCAAGAAGGTGACCTTGGGAGATGATGGTGTATTGAGATTGCAGGGACAAGTTTGTGTACCCAATGTTGATGGTATTAGGGAGTTGATCTTAGCGAAGGCCCATAGTTCTCGGTATTCTATTCATCCGGGCACCGTGAAGATGTATCGTGATTTGAGGCAGTACTACTGGTGGCGCAGAATGAATAAAGATATGTATATGTGGCTCATTGTTTGAACTGTCAGTTGGTTAAGTACGAGCATTAGAGGCAGGTGGTTTATTTCAGAGGATTGAGCTTCCCGAGTGGAAGTGGGAGAGGATTACTATGGATTTTGTTACAAAACTTCCGATGACTCGGAAGAAGTTTGATGTTATTTGGGTCATTCTATATAGGCTGACCAAGTCAGCGCATTTTATTCCTGTTGTAGCCACTTATTCTTCAGAGAGGTTAGTTGAGCTCTACATCAGAGAGATTGTTCGCCTTTATGGGGTACCCGTATCTATCATTTCAGACCGGGATACGCAGTTTACCTCGTACTTCTGGAGAGCAGTCCAGTAGCAGTTGGGCGCCCAGATTACATTGAGCATAGCATTTCATCCTCAGACAGATGGACAGTCTGAGCGGACAATTCACATATTGAAGGATATGCTTCGAGCCTGTGTTATTGATTTTGGAGGCTCGTGGGACCAGTTCTTGCCTTTAGCAGAGTTTTTCCACAAAAATGCTACCAGTCCAACATTCATATGGCTCCCTATGAGGCATTGTATGGTAGGTAATGTCGGTCTCCAGTTGGAAGGTTTGAGCTGGGAGAGGCTCGATTATTGGGTACAGATCTAGTTCAGGAGGCCTTGGATAAGGTCAAGATCATTCAGGACAGACTTCGGATAGCTCAGTCTAGGCAGAAGAGCTATGCAGACCGCAAGGTCCGAGATATTGCTTTCATGGTTGGTGAGCAAGTGTTGCTCCGTGTATCACCTATGAAGGGCGTGATGCAATTCGGGAAGAATGGTAAGCTTAGCCATAGGTTCATTGGCCTATTCGAGATTGATTGTGTGGGAGAGGTGGCTTATAAGCTTTCCTTTCCGCCTAGCTTGTCAGTCGTGCATCCAGTTTTTCTTGTATCCATGCTTCAAAGGTATCATGGCGATCCAGCCCACGTGTTAGATTTCAGCACTGTCCAATTGGACAAGGATCTGTCTTACGAGTAGGAGCCGGCGGCTATTTTAGATCGGCAGGTTCGACAGTTGAGGTCGAAGAGTTTTCCTTCAGTGCGTGTTCAGTGGAGAGGTCAGTCTCCTGAAGCATCGACCAGGGAGTCCGAGTCTGATATGCAACTATTTCCCGACTCAGGTAGTTCTATCTTTTGTCCGTTCGAGGACGAACGATTGCTTTAGACGTGGAGAATGTGACGACCCAAAGGGTCATCATCAGATTTCTCCCTTTTTCTTATGCTCCCGAGGCCTAGAAAACCTCGCTTTTAGTTGTCTCGATTTGCGTGCAAAGTTCGGGCGAGTAGCCAGGAAGCTTTTATGTTGAAAAATATGAACTTTGTGAAAGATTTGTTGAATATTGATATTAATATTGTTAAAGTTGAGTTTGGTCAACATTTTGGGTAAACGAACCCAGACCCGTGGTGTGACGTTCCCGGAGGGTTCATAGAAGAATATGGGACTCGGGCATATTCTCGAAATCGAAATCCGAGGTCCCAAGCCTGAGTAATAAATTTTGAAAGAAATTATTTTTCTACAAATAATATGAAATTTTGAATAGTCAGAAAATATAGGTATCGGGCTGTATTTTGGTTCCAGCACCCGGTACAGGTCCTAAATATGTGTTAAGTACTTTCTGTGAAATTTGGTCAAAATCGGACGTCAATTGATATGTTTCGTACCTAAATATCTAAAATTAGAAGTTTAAGAAGTTTGGAACAAAAATGATGGTTTTAAGGCTTGATTCATTGATTTTGATTTTGTTTTTGCGATTTGATTGCTCGAGTAAGTTCGTAGGAGGTTGTTTAGTTAGTGTGTGTGTTTGGATTGGAGCCCCGAGGGCTCAGGAGTGATTTCGAAGGTGGTTCGTGGTTTGAAACTTAGGAATTTGTAGCGGATTTCTCTACAATTTTTGCCCAGCTATAGCTTTCTTCACGATCGGGACTCGGCCCCGCATTAGAATAGCTTTGAACCATCCCTTCATCGCTTTCGTGGAATTCCACCCCCCAATTCCCGTACTTACAAACCTCTCTCAATCGCGTTTACGTAAGGCAATCACAGGGCCCCCACAAGTTTTCTCTACGCGTTCGCACGACCCCCATCGTGAACGCGGCGCCTCCAGCTTTCTCTTCATCGCAAAGTGTCGCGATCGCGTAGGGTAAAACTACTCAATTTATTTTTAATTTCAAGAATCAGAACACAAAGGATTTCTTCACTTTTCTCACGAGCTCTCTTCTCTCCCGAGCTTTAGGAAGCCATTAAATCCACCATTTTTCAAGACCACATGGGTAAGTAATTTCCCACTTATTTCCTTCACTTTTTCTTTATTAATTAGCAAGTTTCTAAGCCTAAATCATGAAATCAAAGTAGAAATTAAGGGTTTTGGATAGAGTTAGGGTTTTGAGAATTTTGGGAGATTCAACCTCAAATTGGGGTCGAATCTTGAAACATATATTTGAACTCGTGGGGTTACGGGTGATTGGGTTTTAGTCCGAGCCTCGTATTTGGACCATGTGGGTCCGGTGTCGAATTTTGGTATTTTTGAAAAAATGCTAGGAAATTCATATCTAGGCTATGGGATGTTGTCACTGAGTCTGTATTGATACTATTGAATTAATTATGCCTAGATATCATTGTTTCGGAGTCGGATTGTAGAGGAAAGGCAGTATTTGAGGAATGATTGCTATTCTTTGGGCCGAGGTAAGTGTTTGATCTAATTTTGGCTTGAGGAAATAGGATAAGAGCGTTGTTAATTGCTAATTGCTAAATGATCGAGTACGGTGTATAGGCATGGTGACGTGTATCTACACACCGGTATCTAGCATGACTGTGGGTCTTTGTTTGCACTTATTTTGATATTTTTGGGACTCTTTTATGCTAATTGATGAATTCTACATGATGTGAAGAGTATGAGGATTAGTTATGAATTGTGAATTCTTTGGAGAGTTGGCTCGAATGATACAAATACTATTAAGTAAGAATGAAAGAATAGAAATAGATATAATTAATCCCTTGCTTGGATAGTTTGAGTATATTTATTATCTCCCTTGCCTGGATGTGAAAGTTGTTGTTGTTGCTTCCATGCCGGGATTTAGATGTTTAATTGTGTTTTCCCTTGCTGGGATGTTTTCTTATTATTTGTTTATTCCCTCGCCCATTTAGTTGTGATTGTTGTTTGGGTGATGAGAAGTGATAATGCACGAAGGGTCATTATGTGCCACGTTTTGAATATATTTGCACGAAGGGTCATTCCGTGCCATGTTTTGATTATTTATGCACGAAGGGACATTCCGTGCTCTGATTGTAATATAATTGCATGAAGGAATATTCCGTGCCATGAAATGAGAGTTATTTGAGGGAAAACACGAATGGTGATGTCGTGCATCTTGTTTGATTGCTTTGAGTGAGAATGAGAGTAAAAGCACAAAGGTTGATGCCGTGAAACTGTTGGTTACCCTGCTTTTTTTAGTTATTGGTGTGCCTGTTTCATACTTAAGTTGATGACTTTTATATCCGAATTGTACTCCCCCATAGCATGTTTCCCTTCCCTTTTTAACTGTATATCTTCGGTATTTTTTCCTTTTATTGCATATATATATATATAGAGAGAGAGAGAGAGAGAACTGCACAAGTTGATTTGGTAGTCCTGTCTAGCCTCGTCAATACTTCGCCGGGGTTAGGCCAGGCACTTACCTGCACATGGGGTCGATTGTGCTGATGCTACACTTCTGTGCTTTTTGCAATGATTACGGTACCGGAGAAGCTTTTGGACCACAGTAGTAGTGTATTCATCGGGAGCTAACTTCAGTCCAGGGACTTAAGAGGTAGCCTAGTTGGCGTTTGCAGGCCGAAGTCCCCTTTCCATATTTTTAGTTTGTTTTCATTGTACCGATATAGACATTATGTATTTTCTATTCTGACTTATTTGTAGTACTCTTTAGTGGTTCGTGAGCTAGTGACACCAGACTCTGGATAGATCTCAAACTTATGCATTTTGATTTCAGTTATTTAAGCTTAAATTCTTCCGCTTTTTTTTATTGCTTTCTTATAATTATATTGTTTAGAAGTTATAAGGGAATGTTTAAATTTTGGCTGGCTAGCTCCGTTAGTAGGCGCCATCATAACTCCCAATGGTGAAAAATTCGGGTTGTGACACACGACCCTAAAATCGACCCAGCCGTGATGGTGCCTATCGAAGAACTAAGTCAGCCGACACAACTCCCAAATTTTCCATTTTTCAACAAAAGTCATTTTTATACCATTTATTACTAACTAATCTCATGATGTAAGTCTAACTGGATAGTGAAAAAATAATATACAAACCCGACATCGGGGTGTCACTAGTCATGAGCATCTATAAAAAGCTTAATACAACTAGAAGTCTAAAAATAAACTAAATGTACAGTCTAATGAAAATAAGAGGGAGAGAAGTTGTGCTGCGAACGTCGGGCAGCTGCCTTGCTAAACTTCGATGAGTTTGCCTCTGAGCGATCAATACCTGCTACCAGGTTTAGAAATATTTGAATCTGCACACAAGGTACAGGAAATAATGTGAATACTCCAACTCAGTAAGTAATAAAAGTAAATAAAGTATGAGCAGTAAGAAATTACGTAAACCGCATCGTGGCACCACAGAAGATACTGTATGTTTACAAAATATGATACAAATCAATTCATCTCGTTCAACTCCTATTTCGGGAAAAATCCTTTGGAAATGCCTTTCTAACAATTTTCAGCATAAGTTCGATGAAATTTATAGTGAAAGAGATGAAAATCATAATCGGGCCTTCGGCCAAAACATAATCCGTATACTGCCCATCGGGCAAACAGAAATTCATAACCATTTCGAAACTTAAAAAAACCTCACTGGAAGTAAAAAGCCAAATCAGTGACTAAATTCTGATACCTTGTAAAAGCCTCATATCAAAGGAAAAGTTATTTAAAAATATTTGTTTAACATTTTCAAATAGAGGCTCGATCTAATATGACTGAAAGCAGTAATTAATCAAGATGTTTAATAAAAACTCATTTTAAGGAGGCGTGAAACCAGTAAGTTCATGAGTAGGCCCCTCGGGCAAAGCATCACTCGTGTGTGTATATATATAGCTCCTCGGGCAAGCTTCTCAGTCACTCATGACTCAATTCTTATCGATCAGCACTCACGCTCAATAGGTACCATATAATAACCATTGTGGCGGGCAACAAAATACATATATATAGTCGACTGCACTCACTGGGGGCCTGCAGACTCCGGAGGGGCTCCTACAGCCCGATCCAATATATATCATTGTAGTATGAAACCTGATCCATATAAATATCGTTGTGGCGTGCAGCCAGATCCATAAAAATCTATAATATATACTGATGTGGCGTGCATCCCGAACTATAAATATCTAATACTCACAACCAAGCCCTTTGCCTCTCTCGGTCATTAACCTCATATAATCATACCCTCGATCTAGCACAATCATCAACCTCACAATCAGTCTTTCGGCCTCTCTCTTAGACCTCAACCTCACAAGTCACTCGGACTATCTGGGCATTCAGCTCAAATATCATTTATAGTGACAAAATTTAGTAAATAAGGCCGAGTTAGGAAATTACAAAAAAATGTAGCATGACTGAGCACAATTATTAAGTCAAAATCGTGAGGAAAAGTACTTAATTCACATAAGAGTCCAAATGCTACGGGCCCAGACATAGCATTTAGCACAAAACATGATGATAAAAAACAGTTTTCAATCAAATACATAGTTAAACAGTCATACGGGGCGGACTAAGTCACAATCCCCAATGGTGCATGACCCCACGATCGTCATCTAGCATGTGTGTCACCTCAAAGTAGCACAACGATGATTAATTCAGGGTTTCAAACCTCAGGATAATATTTACAATCATTACTTATCTCTATCCGGTTAAAACTCTAGCCCCCGGTGCCTTTTCCTCTCGAATCAGCCTCCAATTGCTCTGAATCTAACCAAAAGTAGTTCAACATTATTAATACACTAAAAGAACAAAGCCCAAGCAAAAATAATCGAATTAACTCAAAAATCCCGAAATTGGCCAAAATCGACCCCCGTACCCATGTCTCGAACTCCGATAAAAATAATATCAATAGAATCCTTACACCCTCATGAGTCTAACCATAACAAACTCATCAAAATCCGACCTCAATTGTCCATTTAAATCTCCAAAAGAACTCTTATTTTTTCTTCCATTTTCCCCAATTTCCACTCTAATTCTTCAAATTAAATGATGAAATTCAAGACTAAATCATGGAATTTAACCAAAAACAAGTGAAGACCACTTATCTCAACCATTTCTGTGAAATTTCTTTCAACAATTGTCCAATCTGTGGTCTCTAGCTCAAGATATGATAAATGGGTTCAAACCCTCGATTTTAATATTTAACAATGTTGCCCAGATTTAACCCTTTGCGAACGCAGTAGCCCTTTCGTGTTCGCGAAGCACCATTGCCTTAAACCAAAAAAATCCTTCTACGAGATCACGATGACCCACTCGTGAACGCGTACCTTTACCATTTCAACCACCGCGAACGAGATAGTTTACTCGCGAACGCGTTGAATACTCAGTTCACCCTTCGCATTCGCGTCTACTTCTTCGCAAAAGCGAAGAAATTATTTTGCCATCTCAGAAAACACTCTTTGTGAACGCGAAGCCCTTCCGCGAACGCGATGAACAACCTTCTGAAACACAAACAAGCAAAAATCTGCCAAGTCCAAAGTCCAAAAAATGATATGTTAACCACCTAAAACACACCCAAGGCCCTCGGGACCTCAAACAAATAGTCCAACATATTCTATAACGTTATTCAAACTTGTTCCAACCTTCGGAATACTCAAAACAAAATTAAAGCACTAAATTTGCATCGGATTCAAGCCTAAGAATTTTAAAACTTTCAAATTCCGCTTTCTATCAAAAAGTCTATCAAATCACATCAGAATGACCTAAAATTTTTCACACGTCATAAATGACACAACTAACCTATTCCAACTTTTGGAATTTCATTCTGACCCCTATATCAAAATCACACCTATCAACCAGAAAACGTCAAAAATTCCTATTTCACCAATTCAAGCATAAACCTTCCACGAACCTCCAAAATACATTTCGATCACGCTCCTAAATCTCAAATGATTTAACAGAGCTAACCAACTCATAAAAATTCTAATCCGAGATCATTTACTAACAAGTTGAACCTTGGTCAAATATTTCTGATTTTAAGCTTCAAACTGAGAACTGTCTTTCGAAATTCATTCAGAATGCCTTGAAAACCAAAACCAGAGATTTACACAAGTTATAATACATCACACGGGCTACTCATGCCCGAGAACTGGTGAGTGAAGTGCAAAAGCTCAAAACGACCGATCGGATCGTTACAGAAGATTTGGATATAAAGTTTAGGTGGACAAAAGATGGGGTATTTGTAGTTTTTCAACGATGGTTTGCATGAAGGAGTGCACGGCCGGCAACTGACAAGCATTTAAATAATTCCATTAAGACTTGACTAACAAGATGTTTCATTCATTTTGTCGTTACTATTGCGGGATATCGAAGTAAGAATTGAAAGCTTGTGTCATTTCTCGCCGTCTACTCTCTAAAAATCCGGGACTATCTATATACAGTCAAAATCGAGCTCGCGTATGGCATGTTAAGTCAGGCTCGTAACATGGCAATAAAGGATGGAAGATCGACCCAAGTTTTAGGCTAGAACCCGAAGTCAGAATGTCTGTCTTCGAGAACATCGAGGAAGTGATCCCGGAATCGATCCTACTCATGAACAAGATTGAAGCAACATTGTTAGCATAGCCAACAGAAGATCAAAATATCCGTGACCGGTCGGATAATATGGCGGAAATCTCGGCACTTATCAATAAGGAACCGACAATCAACAAATCAAGAGCTTTTTTATCGATTATAGAAATGCACATAAAGTAGGACTCCCCTACTATATAAAGGGTGCATGATAATTCATTTAGGACATGGTAACACGCATTTCAAAGCAATATATTATTATTTCTCTTTTTAAGCTCGTATTCTTCTGTATCTTGATGCCGACCGAAGTGTATTCCGTTTGAGTGTGACTGACTTTTCAAGACTGTAACTGTTCAATTCGTGTGGTTTGAATTACTTCTGTCTTTCTTTATTCGTAATTTACTTTATCGATTTCTTTGTGTCGAGTTAAACCATGTATCCTTAAAACCATTTAAAAATTTAATTGTTATCCAATTTTGATATTAAACACATATAGTATATAAAAAGTGCCATTTTCCCTTCCCGCGGCTAACAAGGGACTCAACAACGTCCTACAATTAGTATAGCATAGCAAGACCAGCCAGTAAGTTATTGGATAAGAAAAATGTTCTTGATACATGCCAATTACAATGAAGGATGTACAAGAGAAGAATATTAAAGTACTCTTTCAAAGAGCACTTTGGCTATGTGCAAATTGGTAGTTCTTGTATCACAATGAGCTGTATAGTAAAAACTTTTGGCTATAGTAAGAAAAGTGTCTTTGATATTGGCATCCAAATCCTCATCTGAACAATCGGATTGGGATAGCACGAGCTCCGCTAGTTGTTGCATGTCTGATTCTATCTCACTAAACGTCAACATCCCCAGCTGCTTTTCTATTCTTTGGCTGTCTGCATTTTGTCCCTGATTTATAAGTACACGACAAGAACATCTGGTTGTTAATATCAGGAAAAAGCATATCCCTTTGGACTTTGTTAAGAAGAGAAAAAGTGGCTATACTACAAGAATGTATATATCTAGAAAGAGATTGCTACAAGAATTTAGTGATTGTGATCATTCGAATAAAATGACAACTAAGTCTAGACAAATTCATAACTCTAGTCGTCAAGAGATTTGAGATTCTAAGTAAGTTAGTGAGTGCTTTCTAATAAAGACTTGGAAGAAGAAAATGTATACGAACAATTGTGTTTATCTTAATAGATCGACTTTAATATGAGTTTTTGGTCCACCACAAAGTTCTACTTCATGAGAGGATAACCTAATACTCCCTCTCTTACATATTATATAATTTTTTGTCACTAGACTGAGTATGAAATTTAACAAACAAATATAAGCATTTAGCAATATCAAAAGTACTCTTAGAACTTGTAGCTTAAACATTTTATAATATTTTTTGTGATTAGCGGTGTCAAATGAGCGTGTTTATTCGATTTTGGATGGGTCAAAATGGGTTGAGTCATAATTGGACGGGTCAAATGACTTATCCAAAAATTACTTGGGCTAAGATGTGCTGGGTTAAAATGGACTAAAATTTGGGCTATAGTCCAACCCGTTTAACTCTTTTCAAAATTTACTTAATATGTGTTGTCTTCTTATTAATTGTATAATTGCTAAATAAGATTTTTTTTTTTTTCTGTTGTTGTGGTAATATATAACATATCAAACCAAAAAAAAATTGGAAAAGTTACTCATGGATTAATTTTGGCAAAAAATTGGCCCAAATTTAAATGGGTTGAGATGAGTTGGGCCAAGATAGGTTAAGTTCATAAATGAGCGAGTCAATAACTAGCCCAATAGTGAGGGAGTTGGGCGGATCATTTGGGCTTGAGCCAAATTTAACAACCTTATTTATCACTATAAGAATATTGCATTAAATCCTAAATGAGAAGACAAAAGGTGTCAATTCCTTGTAACATAGAAACTAGGAGTGGCAATTTGAGCTCAAACCCATCCAACCCGCTTATAGAATAATGGGTTGGACTACGAATATTTTAGTTCAAGGGTCAACTTGGGCTGAGCCCAAGTTAATCCATTATTTTTTATAGATCATTTTGAATCATTGAGCAACTTAAAATACAACTCATGAAAGAAACCCAAAATAAAGGAATCTCAACCCAACTTATATAGAAATTTATTTAGTTTCCTCAATTTTACTTCTCTTTTTTTATTTTTTATTTTTTGTTCTTTTATTTTTCTTAACCCACCCCTCCCCCCCCCCCCCCCCATGCAAACCTCCTCAAAAAAATTTACTTTATTTTTGTTTTTAGTCTCTTTTTTTTTTTTTTTGCATCACTCACCTACCCTATCCCCCCCCCCCTCCCCCCACCATGCAATCCCCCTCCAAAATTTATTTGTTTTTTGTTTTTAGTATTTTCTGTTTTTTATTTTTTTGCACCACTCATACACCCCACTTGCAAAATATTTTTCAACTTATACATTTTAAGATAAAAGGTTTTTTATGTAAGATGAGCATGGTTCTAAAATATGGGTCAAGTTGGATGGGTTGGATTATGACTCATTATTTAACTCATCTTAACACAATCGAGATAATAATCGATTTATTGATCTAACCCATTTTTAACCGTCCAAATTTAACTTAACCCGCTAATTTGTCACCCCAACGCGAAACTAGCAAAGAACAAATAGCAACAATAAGATGTTTTATAAGTTCTCTGTGAAGACGAGTCTAACCTTGTAGAGGTGAAAGAGACGAAGTCGGTGGCAAACTCTATTGGTGATTTCCATTAGCCTTTGATATTTTGGACGGGACAACAATAGCTCCTCCGACACCCAACGACCAGTGCATGAATTTAACGTACCAATTAGAAGTTCTGCAGCTCCTTCACCATCGACAACTAGCAGCCACTTTTCCCACTATAGACATATATCAATAACATACAAATGGGATTCATTTTAATTATTCATTTCATTTTTATATCATAAGAAAAATAACATTTGATAAATTCAAGAGTAGTACTAGTACTAGTATACTTACAGCATGACGCAAGAAGTGATGGATGTCTCTGCCATGTGTCAGCAAAGCGTCCAGTGAGAGCTGGTTTAGGGTTCCGAGTATAATCCCGACAAGCTTTTGTGCTGCAGTACTATTCCTGCCATTGCCATGATTGAATAATCATTACAACATCTTATGCATACGCAGTTAAACTAACCTCTTTAGCTGCAATGACTTTCTCTATATCGTAACAAGAAATAAATTAGCCTATGGTTTGCTACAAGCCTTACATTCCGGGGCTAACTCTCAGTACTGTAATAAGTAGTAGTATTACTTATTGCTAAAAAAAAAAGGTGTAATCTAATTATAACGGTAAAACTTTTGTCACGCCAAAGAAAACATTATAGCAACTGATTTTATTCTTTTATCGATCTTTTGGTTTTTTTACACAAATAGCCAGTTAGATTCTTCATTCTTTATAAATCATACGCTTGATTTCATATGGTTATAACTTATACGCATACTATTATATATGAATTATACATAAATTATAGATCCACCAATTACTTTTCGTTTAAGTAGTTAGGCGAACGGTTAGGGTAATTCTTCCATCTTTGTTATTGTACGACATATATGTAGCTTGCATATAAGCCTCGTGAGTACAAAATCTAGCATCAGTGAAAAAAATTTAAATTTTTAGGACTTCAAGATTGTATTGACACCATTGTACACAACAGTTTACAGTAGTATATTATGTAGAAGAAAGCAGGCACTGGAAATAGTCATTACCTCGAATTCAGGTAGTGCCGAGTTGTGGAATGTGTGAATTCATGACTAAAGACAGTCTTGTGTTCCGCAAATATTTGTTTTTTGCCAAAGTAACATCTAACACAGTCCATAAGAACAGCAGTTTTTACCCAAACCGTTCGCTCTCTTGACCTTTCTGGCTCAAATATACTAGCTGTGGCTGAATAATACGTCAGCATCAAGCTTCTTTCGCTCACTCCAAACTCTCCAAGCCCGCATTCTTTATACCATCTTCATGCATGAAGTTTTAGAACGTTTAGATAAAATAAAAGACATGGAAAGAAATTGTCTAGAGTGACCCATAATTTCCTGAAATCGATTCAAAGCTGAGATAAAGATTGGACATAACAGAAGGAAACAATCTCTCTCAATTTCTCTCTCTCTATATATATATACACACACACATTAGTTGGGAATAATTTAGTATTATTAATATGCATGTATTCGTGTTAGGAAGCGCTTTACCTCCCAATGTGCTATAAATACATAAGGTTTTCCATTTAGGGAGAGAAGAAGATGGTGGCTGAAATTTTCAACCAAGTTTTCCTAGAAATTTCACTGACACGAAATTGTTATTTCCCTTTATTATTTGGGTAACACAGTAGAAGACCGTGGAACGTTCAAGGATCACGATTGTGCGGATGATGGAGATTCCATTGAGAAGTTATGGAACAGAAGGCTCACGTGGTAGAAGAGATATGTTCACGCTTCAAGAGCTAACCCGTGAAATCTCGTTTATGCTAGTTGTCTAAATTACATGTGATTTTGATACTAGGATTGCTTCCGCTGCTTATTATAATCCATCATTTTGACCTAACCATATATTTATATGCTAGTAAAAAATAAAAATCTTTATACTATTACCATTATTATTGCTTTTATCACCGATATCTTTAATTATAGATATCTTACTTATTTTTTACTTTTATTTATGTTTTGTGTTATGTTAATATGAGTTAACTTAAATAAAGAATTGTGATAAGTGAGACTCATATAGTTGATTTCAACTTATTATGGGTGAAATGTTGTTATTGGTGCTGCTTATCTTACTATCAAAGGTGAATTAGGTAATGGAAGTAACTTACTTGCGAATTCGTCTCCACTCGACCTGATGCAAAGCTTGGCAATTGTTATAGTCCGATTTTGCTAGCTCCAGATATAGGTTATTGTTAACAAAAGGCATCCTATATCAATAAGATACCAAATTATTGTTGAAGAACAAAAAATTGAAAGAGTTAGCTTTTTTATTTTAAATAAATTTTAAACGTCGAATTCCAGGCGTTTATCAATAGGCTAACGTTGAGGTGTGATCAAGATGAGAAAACTGAACAGACTCTCAGCCAATAAAATACATATGTATCCAATGTATTACAGTATTAACAGAAGTTGGTTTTTATTAAAAGCAAGAGTGTTGATTTTTCCTAATTGTCCTTATGTTTCGCAGGGAACAACCATTTCTCATGGTTTTTTGACTGCATTCTAGTGTAGCCGCTGGTTTTGTAGCATTTCTTCAACATATATATGAATGAGAGATCAATGATTGAGTGTTCATTTGATAGAACCTAACCAAAAACATAGAGACAGACATAAGAACTGTGTTGCCGTCTTTTGGAAATTGAAGCCTGAATATAGTACCAAATAAGGTGGGGCTCCAATTACGTTAGATTTGGTAACTTGGCCACTCTCTCGAGGTTGACTCTTTATATTAATATATATCCTCACTAGCTAGCTCCCCTTAAGAAAACAACAGTTTCTTCTTTATGTATCATGCGACTCCTCTTATTGTAACAGTTGTACAAGGACTCACAATATTTTTTACGAGATTTAAATTGTATACGTTGATAGTATAAACAAATATCTGTATTATCAATATAATACAGATATTTTTACAGTTCATACATTTTAAGTTATCAATCAATGCTTATTAAATAAAGTATGGTGATTGATAGTCTAAATAGTTTTTAAAACATCCATATAACTTTAATGATCAGCGCTAATTTTTTGCACAGATTTTTTTTGTGCAAGAAAAGGTTATTGTGTGAATAGGGAATATGAATCGTTGAAATTACCTATATAATGTTTTGCCAATCCACACATCGTCTTCACCACCATACTGTTCTAGAAAGAATCTTGTTTCTACTCGGGGCAAGCTAGCATACCATGGTATATCTAATGCATATCCCACCTGTATAAAAACAATAACCATGCATGTTCAAAAAGAAAATATAAACTGAATGTGGGAAATAAAAAAGAAAATTTCCAAATAAAGTAGGAATTTCTTTTAATGAGAATAAAAACAGAATATAACTGCTATATAAATATACAAGTACCTCTCCAGGTAAATCTTTAGTAATGATCCACTTGTCTAGCAGTTCATTTTTAGCTCGTTTTTCTCGCAAAAAATTAGAGGAAAATTTCTTGGCATTTTCAAGTATTTTCTCGCCTGGAAACATTAGCTGAGAAGCCCTGTAAAAGTTATACATCCCTGTCACAGCCTGGTTCGATTGTCCCACGAAGCAGAAAAATTCACCCCCGTTCTCAAAATGTTTGAATACGTCTGAGAAAATAAGCAACCACATTCATCACTACAATAGTGTACCAGTAATCGAGTTAACATCTGTATATCGATAAAGCATGAGTAATTGTTTACACTATTATGTTAAAATGACCCACAACAACGCGCAACTAGTTATGTAAACAAAACATATGTTGTACCACTATTAAATAATCTATTATAACAAACTAAACTATACTTCATCGTAAAAGAATATAGTATAAGTTAAATGCATGGTAATTAGATGTTTTAGGTTATGTAAACGAGACATGCATCTTAGTAAAGTAGATTGCTAACTAACCAGCAGAAACAACATAGCCATGCAACCTTAAAAGTCTAAAAGCCATGGATGTGTCATCAATATCTTGAACTGGGGAATTTCTAGCCCAACAGATTCCTTCATTTGTCCAATATCTAAAAAACAAAACAAAAAATATTATTTCACCGATCGATCACAATTTAAACAATAGTACAAGTACTAGAAAGAGATAAAGTATCAGTTTCCTTAAAATAGACAATTATACTACCTGTTGACGTAATCAATACATTCTTTTATTTCTCTTTTAAAATAACGAGAAATTCCAAGTCTTTCCAACCGATCAACCATCCAAATATGCTCAAATAAGTCCACCGGGTAGACATTCGGATGTGAATGATTAGTTGAAAGAAAACTAATTAAAAAATGCTCAACCCGCATAACGGGTTAGTTAAATTGTACTGATAATATAAAAATTTGTTTACCTCCGCCATTGAATTTTTCAACAACATTTGCGAGATAATTGAGGCAATTATTATCTTGAGTTTGCATAAGTGCAAAGGCAGTGGAAGATGGAGAAAACAGAAATGACCCATCAGCACATTGCAATTGAAGTAACTTTTGCCAGTCCAAATCTGGCATTCCTTCTAAACTGTGGAGTAACGTTGTGGGCACTTTGTGCATTATGTCCTTTGGTATCCTATTGCCACCCACACGTAATCATTACTCACATACATGGAAAATAAAGTTCTTCTACTTTCTATCTCGAAAAGTATTATAATCAAATACAAAGTAAAAAATACTCTAGAAGATTGGATATACTTTAAAATTTATTCATGATGAGAAGCATCAAAGATGAAATACTTATAATTTTAAATCTTTCACCCTCACCTATAATATATTTTTAAGTGACATACATATAATTTTAAATTTTACATATAATTTTTAACTTAACACCAAATACTATTTTTTCAATGTCCAACGCATACTTAGATTAGTTTTAAATTATTTTTTTTTGAAATTTTTACTCACAAAACTTTAATTATTTTCAAGTAAAATGCATGTCTACACATAATTTTAACATTCGAAAATTATCTTTCATCTCATCTTTAAAATTCTTGTTTTCAAGTTTTAACCAAATTTACGTAGAAACAATAGCTAAATTTTAAAGAAAAATTATGATTACCTTGTCAGCTTTAGTGTTCTTCTGGCATAGATCTCTTTCAAGACAGGAGAATCATAAGGAAAATCTATGCCTAATTTTTTGCCAATCTCAATAAGTGAAGGAAATGCCACCTCAAATCCGATAGGCATGTGCTCTGCATTTTCATCTCCAATCCTCCTCAAATTCTCTCTTATAAACGACATTCCTATTCCAAAACCCCAGAAAGACACAACTTTGTTAGGCCTCTGTCTGTTAGCGGGAAATGCTCACATCGAAAGTATACATTCTATTAATTAATCTATGGAATTGAATGCAAAGTCACCACTATTACCCAGTAGTTAATTCTTTTATTTATTCAATTTTCTTGCATTATCCTCTAATGACTTTAGATCATATATACTAATAATGTAAGTTCATTTTTCCTTACATTATTAATGCAAGTTAACCGATTAAATTAGTAAGTCACTTACATAACTTGTCGGTATAATTTTATTTTATTTTTACATAATATAGGTGTCTTTTAACACGTAAGCAGTACGTAATCTATAGGATCTTTGATGTTACTACTACTATTTCTATGCACAACTATTTTAATATTTAAAAAAATTAAAAAGTGCTTAAAATAAGTTTATAATACGTAAAACAAGCCTTTGTTTTTTTGGCTTAAAAATCATTTCGGATGAAAAGTTATTTTTTGCTTAAGTCAATCTAAACGGGTCTATATGTAATTATCGAGAAGTTTTATTTTGTGTCTCATACAACTTATATTATTTGTATGAGGTTCATTTTTGTCTTACAAATTTGTGCACCCCAATCTTGTACTTCTGGTCCACAGAAACATAGATCCACAAAACTGTGAAATAAAAAAATTGTCTCATACAACTAGTGTGAGTTGTATGAGATACAAATTAAAATTTTACTTAATTATCTTTTAGAGGATGTAAAACTTCTCTTACACGTCATACATGACATAAAATTCTTACCTAATTCACACTTGTGAGAATCAACATTCCATGATTTCAAGGCAATAACACAGGCTAAAGTGTTGATGACACGGTCATAAACCAAAAAGATAGAGCTGTCACCCCAAGAACCATCAGCCAACTGATTGTTTGCAATCCATTCAAGACTTGAAGGGAACTGAGGAGTTCCATTTACATCTTTTACTAGAGCAACCCAAGCTGTATCGTAAGCCGATATGCTTATTTCTCCATCGTCCATAGATCGCAGCATTGACCGAATAGTATGAATTTGATCCTTTATCTTATTTGATGGGTATACCTTTTACATACAAAATATTTCCAATAAAAGTCAAGCACAAAACTTAAAGCAATATATATACAAATAAGAAGCTAAACAGATTTTCTGTTTCGTTTTCTTTTCTTTTTTTTTGGGCCTAACCATACCTCAAGTGTTTCTTTTTCAATGTCTTCCACTTCCTCCACGATGTCCTCCCACTTGATAACAGGAAAAGTACCATTTTGCAGTACCTCTTTGTATTCTGCATTTTCTTGTAACCATCAAAGCAGTTTGAAAAAATTAAAAGAAATTTCCCTCAGCTTTTTTTTCAGAAATTAAACATGATAATATATTATTAGTCGTACCTTGTGTACGAGGTGATCTGGAAACCGCATTACATTCCAGATTGGAACTGAAATGAACATGTTCTCCTGAAGATCTGTTACCTGCAATAAAAGTAACTTTTAGCACTCTCGAGTTAACTTATAATATACATTGACAGTTAAAAATTTTGTTACAAAGCTATATCCTAAAGAGTAACTGCTCTGGCACTTATAGTAGTTCGTGGCGACAGAATGCTTTTCTCGCCCGAATTAAAAGAAAGTTTACTCAAATAAAAAGTTATACTGTTATACAAAGACGTGTACCCCTGGAAAAAACATAAAATAGGTGCGGAATACTCTAATGATATTATAGTTATCTCATCTATCAGCTAGTAATCTCGAGTTCAAACCTTATCCCTCTCTCCCTTTCAAAGGAACATCACTGAATAATAAAGTAAACTAATTGTTAGTGGCAAATAAAATGGAACAGGAAGGAGTAATAAGTCTTCCGGGAAAAACTCTGCTATATATAGTTTTTTTTATCCTTACATCAATGATATGTCCTCAGAAACAAAGGTGAAAAGCCACAAAACCCAGAAAAAAAGGCAGAGAAAGATAGAAAGAGGCTGATTTGCTATAATTTTTTAAAAAAAAATCACAAGGTTTTTGGCACCAAAAAATAAGGGAAATGTATTAGAAAACATGAAAACGACTCATCCCAGTGGAAAAGTAGTTGGAAAGTACTTTTGTGCATCACCGTACAAACACAAAAAGAATTTAATACTAAGAAGAATTTAGAGCTCACTTTTAAGGAACTTAGGAGGTTGATTTGCTGGAGAAGACGATACGTAGTGACGAGCTATGAAGCATAATCTGAGATAAGAAGCTGAGATCGACATGAACTTCAATCTCCTTCTCTCTTTTTCAGAAAATTAAACAAAAAACTTATGAAGCAAATTTAAAAAAGTAGCAGTAGTAATAAGCTTTTGGTTGAATTTGTTTGTTTGTTATGCGAATGAAGAAGGGGAGAGGAATCCGTTTATAAAGAGGAGGAGGTAAAGAAAGAAGACAGAAATGACTTCCCAAGAGATGCCGCAAATAGGTGCATGGGATCAAGTGATCAACCCAATTTACGAAAATGAGGCTACTTCTTTAATTTTCTTTTCCCGACACCGTTAATTAATTTCTCATGCATATCAATTTTTTTACTTTCACCCTCACTAATATATAATCAACAATTAAAATGATTGTGGTGAGATAAACGGGAATTAGTCTTGGACAGAGAGCGCTTTTTTCTTTAATGGGTGTTATGCAATACCAAGAGCTTGTTTGGTCAAGCAGTCAAAATAATTTATTTTGAGAATATTTTTGCTCAAAAATACTTCTGAAAAGTTAAAATTTGTATTTGGCTACTGTATTTGAGAAGTACTTTTTGCAATACTTGATACGAATAAATAAATTGTGCTTGACCGATCTTTTCAAAAAGTACTTATGAGTTCAAATTACGAAAAGGACATTAAATATTCGGTTTATAATCAATATATTAGTTAAAAGAGATAAATTAATTTAAATATCTACAATAAGAAATTAATTAATCTTCCCTTTTTATTTTAATAGAATATAAAACATAAAATTAAAATATAAATATAAATTAAAGAATGAATATGAGTATAGTATCCAAAGCAACAATATTAGAAGAAGGATAATAAATAAAATGATAGATTAAAATAAAATAAAAGGATGGTAGAAACAAAAAGGAAAATAAAAAAATTAAATTAATAATAAATAATTTAGAAAATATAAATTTGTAGTAATGATACTTCTTTTTCAGCATTAACGATACTTTTGTCATAAAACAAGTAATTTTATGTTTTTGGAAGAAGGTTGAATTTGTAGTTTATTCCTAAAAGCAGAAAAATTGTTTCTTTTCCTGCTCAAAAGCACTTCTCCATTTTCATCAAACTCATAAATTTCTAGCAATTTACTTGTTATAATACAAAAAAGTATTTTTGATCTATCAGAAGCTTGACCAAATAGGCTATAATTTTGATTAATTGAATCAATGAGCTACTAATACTATATTATTATACCAGAAAAATATTTTAAAATTAATTAGTCAAAAATATATTGTATAAAATGAAACAAAGGGAGTATTTGTTTTTTTTTTCGAAAAAAGAATGAAGTCCGCACAAATGGTGGTAGTTATGTGGACCCATAAAGGTGGAAAAATAAAGATGACTTGAAAACTAGGATACCCCATTCTATTCTTAGCGCTCCTTTCTAGTGATTCAAGAGAGAAATTTTGTTGTGACCAGGACAGGTATTAAACAGAGATTTCCTTTTTGGGACCTTTTTATATATACATAATTCTGAACGTATTTATTCGGATTTGTCTAAGTTTTCATATTTACAGGAAGTAACAAACATTTTTTACAAAATATATACAAATTCAGTCAAAGTTTACAATTTATGTACAGCTTAAATATATATTTTTTGTACAGAACCCGGCCAAAAAACAACAATTTATATATAATTTATATACTGTTATAAATAGACTTCTATTTAAGGTGAATGTCTATAATTAGAGAGATTCTAGAGTTTTATTCTTGGTAGCTAAGTCACTACATCCCTATAAATAAAGGGGTCTTCTACCATTGTAAATCACTCCTAACATTCTCTAAGTATCAATAAGAAGAACTCTCTCTATTCTTCTCTCTATTGCTCTTGTTCTTGCATTATTGTTCTTGTCTTTTATATTATTTCATAACACGTTATCAGCACGAGTCTCTAACCATCACGAAATATATTCTCTTCATGGTTCGGTTTAGTTGACCAAAAGAGAAGGAAATTATCAGCTGCCATTGATGTGATGCTGATTGCAATGGTATTCTCGCCGTTCATTTATGTGTCCTGAAACTGTCCACAAATTGCTATGCCAATGTTTTCATCTTTCCGAAGAGGCAAATATCTATACGGACAAAAAGGAAAAGGAAAACGTGAGAGAAAGAAAGGAATTTACACAAGAGGTATATTTGATATCACAACATTTTTTGGTATACCTTAAAGGTAAGTAATTTACTTTTCCCTTTCAAATTCTTGAAATTTTATAATTTGATTTTATATACAAAGCATATACAACAAAGTTTGATTATAACTCTAATGGCGTTTGTAAGAAATTATAACCACATGAAGTGGTAAAATCTCTATGTCCTACCATGATTAAATTCATGTATGATTGTGGGCAAATAATTGAAAATCCGTCCCATTGAATTTGCTCCATTCCCTTTAGAGAATGTGGAAGCAGTATATGATAAGTCTGAAAGAAGACTAAAATATTACCATGAAGGTATCAATGAATGTGGACGTGGCAAAGAATTCCGTCCAATTGAATTTGCTCCATTCCCTTTAGAGAATGTGGTAGCAGTATGTGATAAGTCTGAAAGAAGACTAATTACCGTAAAGGTATCAATGGATGTGGACATGGCAATAGACGAAGTTATAATCGTCATTATTGTGGTAATGAGAACAATAAGGATTCTCAAAATAATCTTTCACTTTATGAAAGTAATATTTGACATGAGATTGTGTAAAGCACATGATTTTGATCCATTCCCTGAAGTGAATGTGATAATTGTAATAGAGCCCGTAAGTATGAACACGCTCTTGATGTAAATTTGTTTTATGTCTGACATTATGAAAAGAAAGTTCGTTGCCCTTGAAATTTCGGGCAAGAACTATATGACATGGGTGTTGGATGCTGAAATCCACTTAGATGCTATGGGTATTGGAGACGCCATTAAAGACAGAAATAATGCATCCACCCAAAACTATGCTAAGGCCTTGATTTTCTTGCGCCATCACCTTGATGAAGGTTTGAAACTGTGCTAAGGCCTTGATTTTCTTGCGCCATCACCTTGATGAAGGTTTGAAAATTGAATATATCACAGTCAAAGATCCACCCATCTTGTGGAATAGCTTAAAGAAGAGATATGACAACCTGAAGTTGGTCACTCTGCCACAAGCACGATACGATAAGAATCCAAAAGCAAATAGTTTATAAACTATACATATAAACTATACATTATCGTTGCGGTGGAAACGGGCACTGGTCAAAGGCTTGCCGTATACCATGACATTTGGTTGACCTTTATCAAGCATCTCGAAAGAGTAAACGCCCTGAAACGAATTTTGTCTCTGACGACAACTTTGACATCACCCACTTGGATGTGGCAGACTTCTTTGAGCAACCCGAGGGGAAGATAGACCACCTAATCGGTGATGGATCCGTGATGAAAGAAGATGGAGCTATTTGATTTTATTTTACTTGTTTGTATTAGTGAATGAATAAACTAATAGCCATTAGTATTAGCTCGTCTTAGTTAGTTCATGATATAATATTAGTATTAGTTCTTTAGAATGTATCAATATGCTCAAATATCAATAATATTTTTACTTTCCAGTAGAGGTAATCGACTAACCTGAAAAACTAGTCGGTTATCTCATATTTCGCATAAAAACTGCAAAACAATCGATTGTCAATGATCAACAATCGATTGTCTTTAAAACAGTGTGATCTGGAATTTTACAAAAACAGTCAACAATCGATTGTCGATGATTAACAATCGATTGTCTTTAAAACAGTGTGTTCTGGAATTTTTCAAAAACAGTCAACAATCGATTGTCTATGTTTAACAATCGATTGTCTTTAAAACAGTGTAATCTGGAATTTTTCAAAAATCATCCACAATCGATTGTCTATGTCTAACAATCAATTGTCGTTAAGACAGTGTAATCTGGAATTTTTCAAAATAGTCAACAATCGATTGTCTATGCATAACAATCGATTGTCTTAAGACAGTGTGCTCTGGAATTTTTCAAAATAGCCAACAATCGATTGTCTATGCATAACAATCGATTGTCTTAAGACAGTGTGCTCTGGAATTTTTCAAAATAAGCCAACAATCGATTGTCTATATTTAACAATCGATTGTCTTAAGACAGTGATCTGAAGTTTTTCAAAATAGCAAATAATCGATTGTGTGTGTTTAACAATCGATTGTCAATGTTCAACAATCGATTGTTTGTGTTTAACAATCGATTGTTTGAAGAAAATGTTTAAACTGAAATTTTCAAACTGCAAAGTAATCAATTATGGATAACATATCTGATTTTGTTAGTCAACTGTTAGCAGCAGATTTTGAAAATATTATGTGACACAAACGAATTGAACTTATTTATTCTTATGTTCGTGTATTTCTTTTATATGTCAAACCATGGGAAGTAAATTGATTGAAGGCTCCGGAAGAGCAACTGTAACTCTGCCCAAAGGCATGACGTTTATCTTAGAGAATGCAATATTCTCCTCCAAGTCTAAGAAGAACTTGTTGAGTTTTAATGATATCAATCGCAATGTTCTCCTCCAAATCTAAAAGGAACTTGTTGAGTTTTAAAGATATCATTCAAAATGGATATCATATTGAGACAATAGATGAGAATAATCTTGAATTCTTCATGAAAACGAGGCTGCCCATTTCGGTTTGGGTTCACGCCATTTTGCATGTAGCAATGCTAGTTCGTCGGCTGCCCACTTTGGTTTGGGGTCACGCCATTTTGCATGCAGCAATACTAGTTCGTCGGCTGCCCACTTCGGTTTGGGGACACGCCATTTTGCATACAGCAATGCTAGTTCGTCTCTGACTGACGAATTGACACAAATATTCCCCGTTGCAATTGGTTTTGGGTCATGGACCCAATATATCCCATTTAAGAATCTTTGGATGCGCAGTATATGTGCCTGTAGCACCGCCATCCCGCACCAAAATGGGTCTGCAAAGAAGGTTAGGAATATATGTTGAGGTTGAATCGCCCTCCATTATTCGCTACCTCGAAACATTGACAGGAGATTTGTTACTGCACGATTTGCAGACTGTCAATTTGATGAGACACTTTTCCCAAAATTAGGGGGAGAAGTTGGTGAAACCAAACGGGAAATTTTGTGGAAAAATGCATCATTATCTTATCTTGATCCACACACCTCTATTTGTGAGAAAGAGGCACAAAAGATTATCCATTTGCAAAGAATAGCAAATCAAATGCCTGACGCATTTATAGATTTGAAAAGGATAACAAAATCACATATCCTCGAAGTGAATGTGACAACATTTGATTCACGAATACATATTCATTATTGGAAGAATATGAACATGAAATTGGTATTAAATATACCACACTCACCCCTAGAAGGAGGTTTGAGATGATACCACACTCACCCCTAGAAGGAGGTTTGAGATGATATATGGCATGAATGATCGTTGGTCACGTACCTATTGTACGCCAAAGTATTTTGGAAATATGACTATTAAAGGACAACGATAATGCAAGAAACATATCTTGCATATAAGTTTGACATGACCATAATGGTATAACTTTCTCTTTAAGAAAGATATTCACCACATGGATGTTGATGAATATGTGGTAGTACAAAATTAATTGAGAGCTCTGGAAGAGCCAATTATTACTATGTTGGAGAAACACAATTGAGTATTGTGCTGTAGTAAGTCTCAAAGAAACTTATTCAGTTTCCAGAGTACACGCAAAAGCGATTGATTATATTGAGACTATAAATAAAGGAAGGCTTTGATATCTCCTATTACTACAACTTGTAGCAGGGTAATTTGCATATGAAAAGCTACCCGCTTTGTTCTCCAGTTTGTACTACACAAAAGAAAGAATGCCACAATAAAGTGGATATCTATTGGTATAAAAACCCATGTCATAATAAACCTGAAGTTTATTGATAAGTGCACATGTCATGGTGTAAATTTGAAGTTTATCAATATTGATAATTTATTCAGTTGGCATTCGTGTTAGCCATCTCATTTTAAGTATGATGTGCAAATTCACATAGGTGAATATTAAAGAACTAGAAAGTTTTTTACGAATTCTCTTGTATCACTTGTTCTCATTAATGAACTGACCAACTAAAGAGTTCGGGTTGAAGCCCATAAATTCTGGAAATATCAAAGGTGAATATGGGCCCATTCACCTGCCATGTATACCACATATGATGCATCTATGAAATGGTTACATGCGCAATTGTTATTAACCCGCAGCCTGGCCGGTGCTTGCGAGGTAAATTGCTCAGTAATCTAACTTCGAGCATAATTTCCAGATTCTCTACTCAAGATAGTTCATCTTGATAAGTTGGTTTATATCAAAGTTGGTTTAGCAAGATAATTATTGAGTGCTTCCACTTAATAGCTAAACTGTTTCTTATGAGAACAAAGTTATATATATCAATTTGATATACGTTGTATACGAGAGTATATTCTCCCCTCACAAGTGGTTCAAGAAAAGGAACCAAATAATTTCATCTTATTATTATTGATGTGCGGTGTATATTTTCATTAACACCATAATACACAAAGATGAACTCTCAAAGTTGAGGAAACAAGTTAGCTTTTCTAACATGAGGGGGAGACATGATAAACACTTGAGAAAAGGTTACATGGGATGAATTATCATTTGTATATGTATATCCCCGAATATCATGATATGAACCTGAAGTTCATAAAAGGGATAATTCAATTGCAACATATTGTAAAGCATGCTATACGCATTTGCTGACCCAAAGAAAGTAACTAAATGGAAGAGATACAATTCAAGAAGAATTGATTCCGTATGAAAGACATGTAGTTTTGAACCTATAGTTCAAATGCTTGAAAGTATAAAGTCAAAGGTATGTATAATCAGTTTTCGATATCTTATTTGTCTAGCATGACATGGAAAACTTGATATGCATCTAAAGTCTATTATATGGCTTATATGACTTAACTTGAAAGATTTAAGTTGCTTGAAGTATATGCAATTCTTGGTCCTGAAGTACCACATCCTAAGTACAATTTGTGTACATATGTATCTTGCTATAACTATAAGCATGATGGCATTAAGAATGCATCTATGGAGATGTTGAAGAGTTATTCCACGACATTATATGAAGATGTTCATATCTATCAAGAATGATGATTTCAAGGTGCGGAATATTTATTCAAGTCAATATGGTTGATTTATTTATCAAATCTCTATCAAAAATCGTTTTGAAGATGATGCACAAGATTGGAATGCAAATGCTCAAGGATATAAATTGATGTTCTTATTAGGGGGAGTTAATGCGCGTTGCACTCTTTTTCCCTTACAAGGTTTTGTCCCAAATGGGTTTTCCTTGCGAGGTTTTTAACGAGGCAACCAATAGGCGCATATTCAAACATGTGTACTCTTTTTCCTTCTCTTTAATTTTTCCCATTGGGTTTTGGTTTTAAGGTTTTAACGAGGCACATTGTTGAATAGACATTCAAGGGGGAGTGTTATAAATAGACTTCTATTTAAGGTGAATGTCTATAATTAGAGAGATTCTAGAGTTTTATTCTTTGTAGCTAAGTCACTACATCCCTATAAATAAAGGGGTCTTCTACCATTGTAAATCACTCCTAACATTCTCTAAGTATCAATAAGAAGAACTCTCTCTATTCTTCTCTCTATTGCTCTTGTTCTTGCATTATTGTTCTTGTCTTTTATATTATTTCATAACATATACAACTTATATACAATTATATATGTAAGTTGTAGATATTTTGTATGTCGTTTCTATAATGAATATAGAAAATTTATACAATTTGTTTATGTCTTCCTTTTCGAGTTTCAATTTAAAATTTCAGCCAAAACCACCTCGAATCTTCACCAAATTATCTCAAAATTGAGATTTACACTCTATCGGATATTCTCAATCATTTGCAACAAAACACCCAACCCAAATAAAAAATAATTTCATTTCGGAACTTATTAATGGATGTTAATGGAGTTTTTAATGGATTAATATAGTTTCCAATTCAATCCACTCGCATCTAACTAATACTATTTTGTTTATTGATTCCAAAATGCTAAAAGAACGATAACGAAAATGATTCTCTTCATTAGAGTTAGTTTCGTTCTTATTTACTTCCTTGTTTTTATAGGATCTGGAGCAAGAACTTTGCTAGGAAGTATTTTTTTTCTTTTTTTGCCACTTAATATTAGTATCATTTTTTCAGTTAATCCACATAAAAATATTAATATAAAAATATCGAATACTCATTAATACTAATTTATATATAATTGATAAATCGTATATCAACTTGTAAGTAAGTTAAAACCTAAACAGTAAAGGTAAATAAGTTTCTAATATAATACATATAGATAAAAATCCCTTTTTTTACCCGAGATTGTAATGTACTATAAAATAGTAATGTGAGGATTACTAATGCATAAATTAGTACTTCAGAGAATGCAATGATTTTTCAATTCTTGTACTAGGTGATGTTTAATTTGATGGTAGATTACAAATTAGCATACAATGTTATACTAATTTAATATGTATGTTATAATTTTTTATATTATTACGAGGCTTAGTTTTGTTAATCTTTCTAATTAACCATCCATTACTAATTCACGTTCTTATTTTTTAATTTACTATCCCATATTAGATCATACATGAATTTTTGTCAGACTTATACATGTATTATTTATGCAAAAGAAGAAAAGAAAATTAAACATTGTATAAACTAATCCTGGAATTTATGAGGAGATTATAGGGAAAATTTCACATAGGAATATTTCTTCAAATCGCAACCAAACGACACCTAGGACCATTCTTTTTTGAAGTAAATTAGTTGGCTAATCAATAATCTCAAAACATAATGTTTCATGTTAAGATTTTATCCTATTGTATAATTCATAATCTTATCCGATTTTATTTGGCTGCATACGCATATGATAGATTAAAACAAACAGACGTCCATTTTTATTATTTACTTTTTCTAGTTATATACATAATTTATACATTGATTATACATATATAATACATAAATAATGCATATATTATAATTTTATCGGCTATTTTTAATTTAAGCGGATGAGTGGGCAGCTATTTGGGTAAATTTTTCATAATAAATATAATATTCACTCCTCTGTAGGATAACTGCTTAACATTTGAATTGAATCTAGGAAAAGCTGCAACACAATTCAACATCACCAATACTATGGAGAAACTGAAGGTCTTGGTCCACACATAATGTCACAATCTATGTAACAAATCAACAAACGCACAAAAATGGTCTTTATTACGGAGTTCTTCCACTTGATCGTGGACCTTATTAATGTTTTCTGAATTAAAATTAGAAGGCACAATATTATCCATAATCTAAAATCTTAATGTTACGTGTTCAAAATAAAGTTCATTTTTTATTTATGGATCCATCGCATATGTAGTCGTTCTTTAGAGGTATAATAATGCTCACTCCAGTATATATGGGAATAAGTTACTTAGAGAGTGTTTGGCTAACCTTATAAGCTGGTCAAACTAGCTTATAAGTACTTTTTGGCTTATCTACACGTTTTGTAAAATTAAAAGTGTTTATAAGTTAAGTGCTTATAAGCCAAAAGGCATAAGTTGGTCTCCTCCAACTTATCAAATTTCAGCTTATAAGCACTTTAAGTTTGACCAAAATATTTACTATTCTATCCCTAAAATACTTCCTTTTAAAATAAAACTCTTTGTATATCTAGTTCTTCAGCTGCATATTATTAATTTCAGCACTTTTATCTAAATATATAACTAATTATTTTTTAAATCAGTTTCAACACTTAAAAGTGTTTTGCAACACCTAATGCTTATCAGTTATTCTAAATCTCTTAATATTTGAATCCACGCAACGATATAATTTGTTATTATCTTAACTTCATGAATAACTGAACTAGATTTGAGCAGAATCTATATTGTTCTTTTTAATCTGATAAACTTAGTTTGTATATATGTTATTAATATCCAAAGACTCTATTCTGTAATGACGTTTCGTTTTTTGTATATATGGTGCATCAAATTGTATATTTGGTTGTGCTTTAGTATTAATATGATGATATTAATTACCTCTACTACTGAAACTAGTGCATTATTAGCTGATTGGGAAAAATATACCTCTTAAATCAAGAGTCCAATTAACCAAAATTTCCCATTATACGAGGCCTTAATTTAAATAATAAAAAGCATTTTTTCAAAAAATCTATTCTTTTAATTTTTTGAGATGCAAAGTTAATAATTTTGTTATTATAAATTTTTTCTAGTAATTCTTTTTGAATGGTATATATCCTACTCATCTAATTTTTTGAGAATTGTTGATCTTACCGTTGAGGTAATATTACAAAAATCGTTAATATTATTTTACAAAAAATATAAGCATTTGAAAAATAATCTAGTCTTTTTATTTGATTGAATATGTCGATTAAAAAACTTCTTTCTGTTGAGTTAATATTATAGGAACCGTTAATATTATTTTATAAAAAATATAAGCATTTGAAAAAAAAATTAAGTCTTTTTATTTGATTGAATAGGTCAATTAAAGTATTATTTTTACTTGTACTATTTTTCTTAATATTTTTTAATTTAAAAAATAACTCTAAACTATGAATATTAGAATTACTATTATAGTTTAAGGAATATTCAAAGTTAATGAAGAACATTTTTTCTAAAATATCGTCATCTAATGATCTTAAATTTTTACCATTAAACTTTTGAACAATGAACTTTTAAATTCTTGGAGAAAGAAAGTAAGAAAGAGATAAGAGAGAAAGTATATAATCTTTTGAGAGAAGGAAAAAGAAAGATTGTAACTTGAATAAATAAGGAAGAGGGTGTAAAAATTTGCAGCAATTCATACAAAATTATCTTTACTTTTCTGTAAATAACATTATTTTTCGACTAAAATACTCAATATTTCTTTTTTTGTTAAATCTTTAAATATATTATTGCTAAAGAAAAGGAGCCACATAAATTTGGAGGCCTAAGTTATGTAGAGTCCATTATTCTGCTAAACAGTTGCAATATTATCTTTTCTTTATGTGTAATAATCGCTAAGACGAAAGCCACCAAAGGCTAAAGATTTTGTGGCCTATCATATCTGGGGACAAATCAAATTTAACTGATTAAGATGAGACGATCCCCTCCCTTGACATCAGATTCTTAGCTTTTTCATTGCAAATTGACACAAAACTGTTAACGACTGATAGATTTGAAGTAATATGTATAATATCTTTATGCTTTGTAGAGCCGATACGTAATTAAAATTTGATTAATTCAGCGTTTAGGTTAATATTTTTGGAGATTTTAAAAATAATGAGGCTCAAAATAGAGTGAATGGGAAATAGAGAGAAATGTGTTATAAAATATTCTATTTAAGGTGAATGTCCATATTTAAAGAGATCATAGGGTTTACTATTTGGTGGCTAAGTCACCACCTCCCTATAAATAAAGGGGTTTTCTCCCATTGTAAATCATCTCAAAGTATCAATAAGAATACTCCTCTCTCTACTTTTCTCTATATTGTTCTTGTTCTTGTATTATTGTTCTTGTTCTTATATTATTTCATAACACGTTATCAGCACGAGTCTCTAACCAATTGAATTTGATTTCTTCCTTCTTCCAGAATTTCTATACGAAAAAATAGAAGAGATGGTATCATCATAAAGTAATGCAACGGGATGGAAACTCAAGAGGTATATTTGATATCACAACATTTATTGGTATACCTTAAAGGTAAGTAATTTACTTTTCCCTTTCAAATTCTTGAAATTCTACGATTTGATTTCATATATAAACATAGACAACAAAGTTTGATTATAACTCTAATGGAGTTTGTAAGGAATTATAACCACGTGAAGTGGTAAAAGTTCTATGTCTTGCCATGATTAAATTCATGTATGATTGTGGGCAAAGAATTGAAAATCCGTCCCATTGAATTTGCTTCATTCTCATTCCCTTTAAGAGAATGTGATAGCAGTATGTGATAAGTCTGAAAGAAGACAAAATTATTACCGTGAAGGTATCAATGGATGTGGACGTGGCAATAGACGGAATTTTATTACCGTGAAGGTATCAATGGATGTGGACGTGGCAATAGACGGAATTATAATCGTCATCATTGTGATAATGAGAATAATAAAGATTCTCAAAATAATCTTTCACTTTATGAAAGTAATATTTGACATGAGATTATATATAGCACATACAGATGATTATGATCCATTCCCTGAAGTGAATGTGATAATTGTAATAAAGCCCGTAAGTATGAACATGCTCTTGATGTAATTTTGTTTTATGTCTGACATTATGAAAAGAAAGTTCGTTGCCCTTGAAATTTCGGGCAAGAACTATATGACATAGGTGTTGGATGCTGAAATCCATTTGGATGCAATGGGTCTTGGAGACGCCATTAAAGACAGAAATAATGCATCCACCCAAGACTATGCTAAGGCCTTGATTTTCTTGCGCCATCACCTTGATGAAGGTTTGAAACTATGCTAAGGCCTTGATTTTCTTGCGCCATCACCTTGATGAAGGTTTGAAACTGTGCTAAGGCCTTGATTTTCTTGCGCCATTACCTTGATGAAGGTTTGAAAATTGAATATATCACAGTCAAAGATCCACCTATCTTGTGGAATGGCTTAAAGGAGAGAGATGAACCTAAAGTTGGTCACTCTGCCACAAGCACGATGCGATGAGAATTCAAAAGCAAATAGTTCATAAACTATATATTATCGTTGCGGTGGAAAAGGGCACTGGGCGAAAATTTGCCGTGTACCAAGACATTTGGTTGAGCTTTATCAAGCACCTCTAAAAGGTAAATGCCCTGAAACCAATTCTGTCTCTGACGACAATTTTGACATCACCCACTTGGATGTGGCAGATTTCTTTGAGCACCCTGAGGGGAAAATAGACAACTTAATTGGTGATGGATCTGTGATGAAGGAAGATGGAATTGTTTGATTTTATTTTACTTATTTGTATTAGTTAGTGAATAAACTACTAGTCATTAGTATCAGCTCGTATTAGTTAGCTTATGATATAATGTTAGTATTAGTTCTTTAGAATGTTTCAATATGCTTAAATTTCAAAGATATTTTTATTTTCCAGTAGAGTTAATTGACTAACCTAACAGCTAGTCGATTATCTAATATTTCGCATTAAAACTGGATTTTTCCACAAGCTAAGTTAGTCGACTATCTGATTTAGATAGTCGACTAACCTGATGACTGTTTACTAAGTTAGTCGACTATCAACTTAGTTAGTCGACTAACTAATATTTCGCATTAAAACTGGACTTTTCTGCAAGGCAAGATAGTCGACTACCTGATTTAGTTAGTCGACTAACCAAATGACTGCTTCCCAAGTTAGTCGACTATTAACTAAGTTAATCGACTAACTTCAGCAGATTTTGAAAATATTGTTTAATTATGAAGTAACGGATTAAATTTGTTTATTCTCATGTTCGTATATCTCTTTTGATTAATTGATTCATGTACCACACATACGATATTCAAAGAGAAGAAATATTACTCTCATTTAAGTATGTGTAAGGCAGATGTTACTACAATTTCTGGTAGAAGTAAATTGATTAAAGGCTCCGGAAGAGCAACTATAACTCTGCCTAAAGGAACAACATTTTAGAGAATGCAATGTTCTCCTCCAAGTCTAAAAGGAACTTGTTGAGTTTTAAAGATATCATTCAAAATGGATACCATATTGAGACAATAGATGAGAATAATCTTGAATTCCTCATTTACTCATGAAAACGAGGCTGCCCACTTCAGTTTGGGGTCACGCCATTTTGCTTGCAGCAATGCTAGTTCGTCTCAGAACGACGAATTATCACAAATATTCTCCGTTGTAATGAGTTTTGGGTCATGAACCTGATATATCCCACTTAAGAATTTTTGGATGTGCAGTATATGTGCCTGTAGCACCGCCATATTGCACCAAAATGGGTCTGCAAAGAAGGTTAGGAATATATGTTGAGTTTGAATCGCCCTCCATTTCGCTACCTCGAAACATTGACAGGGGATTTATTCACTGCATGATTTGCAGACTGTCAATTTGATGAGACACTTTTCCCAAAATTAGGGGGAGAAGTTGGTGAAACCAAACGGGAAATTTTGTGGAAAATGCATCATTATCTCATCTTGATCCACATACCTCTATTTGTGAAAAAGAGGTGCAAAATATTATCCATTTGCAAAGAATAGCAAATTGAATGCCAGACGCATTTACAGATTTGAAAAGGATAACAAAATCACATATCCCCTGCAGTGAATGTGACAACATCTGATTCACGAATACATATTCATTATTGGAAGAATATGAACATGAAATTGGTATTGAATATACCACACTTACCCCTAGAAGGAGGTTTGAGATGATATATAAAAATAATGTCATTGTTATGGCATGAATAGTCATTGGTCACGTACCTATTGTACGCCAAAATAATTTATCAATTTTATTATTAAAGGACAATAATAATGCAAGAAACATATCTTGCATATAATTTTGACATGACCATAATGGTATAACTTTCTCTTTAAATGAGATATTCACAACATGGATGTTGATGAATTTGTGGTAGTACAAAATTAATTGAGAGCTCTAGAAGAGCCAATTATTACTATGTTGGAGAAACACAATTGATTACCAATAAGGTATTGTGTTGTAGTAAGTCTCAAAGAAATATTCAGTTTTCAAAGTATATGCGAAAGCGATTGATTATATTGAGACTATAAATAAAGGAAAGATTTGATATATTCTATTACTACAACTTGTAGCGAGATAATCTGTATGTGAAAAACTACCCGCTTTATTCTCCAGTTTGTACTACACAAGAATACCACAATAAAGTGGACGTCTATTGATATAAAAACCCATATCATAATAAACTTGAAATTTATTGATAATTGCACATGTCATGGTGTAAATTTGAAGTTTATCAATATTGATAATTTATTCAGTTGGCATTCGGGTTAGCCATATCATTTTAAGTATGATGTGCAGTAATAGAGAATTCACATGGGTAAATATTAAAGAACTAGAAAGTTCTTTACGAATTCTCTTGTATTACTTGTTCTCATTAATTAATTGACCAACTAAAGAGTTCGGGTTGAATCCCATAAATTCTGGAAATATCAAAGGTGAATATGAGCCCATTCACCTGCCATGTATACCACATATGATGCATCTATGATATGGTTACATGTGCGATTGTTATTAACCCGCAGCCTGGCCGGTGCTTGCGAGGTAAATTGCTCAGTAATATAACTTCGAGCATAATTTCCAGATTTTCTATTCAAGATAGTTCATCTTGATAAGTTGGTTTATATCATAGTTGGTTTAGCAAGATAATTATTGACTGCCTCCACTTAATAGCTAAAATGTTTCTTATGAGAACAAAGTTATATATATCAGTTTGATATACGTTGTATACGAGAGTATATTATATTCTCCCCCTCACAAGTGGTTCAGGGTCAGGAACCAAAATAATTTCATCTTATTATTATTGATGTGCGGTGTATATTTTCATTAACACCATAATGCACAAAGATGGACTCTCAAAGTTGAGGAAACAAGTTAGCTTTTCTAACATGAGGGGGGAGACATGATAAACACTTGAGAAAATGTTACATGGGATGAATTATCATTTGTATATATAGATCTTCGAATATCATAATATGAACCTGAAGTTCATAAAAGGATAATTCAATTGCAACATATTGCAAAGCATGCTATACGCATTTGCTGACCCAAAGAAAGTAACTATATTCTCACTGCAAATGCTCATATTAAGTCCCAGAAGGACAAAGTCTTTGATACGCTTAAAGCGTATAGACAAATCGGTTTCAAAATAACTTCTTAATAAAGACGATGAGCAAATGATCAAAGTGATCATAATGGGGAGGCAAGTGACCTAGAAGATCACATGACATAACACTTCATAAAATCTCATGAGAGATTCAGGTACCTGAATATATGAATAAAGAGATCTCCATGTTATGTCTTTATGAAAATTTACTGGAACCGATATAAAATGTTCGTTGACGACATCTATGATAGCGCTAAATATCGATGAGGATCTTATGTTTGTCGAATACAAACAAAAATATTGGCTAAATGGAAGAGATACAATTCAAGCAGAATTGATTCCATATGAAAGACATGTAGTTTTGTACATGTAGTTCAAATACTTGAAAGTATAAAGTCAATGGTATGTGTAATCAGTTTTCGATATCTTATTTGTTTAGCATGACATGAAAACTTGATATGCATCTAAAGTCTATTATATGGCTTATATGACTTAACTTATATGTCAATTCATGAAAGATTGAAGTTGCTTGAAGCATATACAATTCTTGGTCCTCAAGTACCACATCCTAAGTGCAACTTGTGTACATATGTATCTTGCTATAACTATAAGCATGATGGCATCGAGAATACCTCTATGGAGATATTGAAGAGTCATTCCACGACATTATATGAAGATGTTCATATCTATCAAGAATGATAATTTCAAGGTGCGGAATATTTATTCAAATCAATATGGCTGATTTATTTATCAAATCTCTACAAAAGATCGTTTTGAAGATGGTGCACAAGATTGGAATGCAAATGCTCAAGGATGTGAATTGATGCTCTTTTCAGGGGGAGTTAATGCGCGTTGCACTCTTTTTCCCTTACAAGGTTTTGTCCCACTGGGTTTTCCTCGCAAGGTTTTAACGAGGCAACCAATAGGCGCATATTCAAACATGTGTACTCTTTTTCCTTTTCTATAATTTTTTTTCCCATTGGGTTTTGTTTTAGTTAAGGTTTTAACGAGGCACACTATTGAATAGACATTCAAGGGGGAGTATTATAAAATATTCTATTTAAGGTGAATGTCCATATTTAGAGAGATCCTAGGGTTTACTACTTGGTGGCTAAGTCACCACCTCCCTATAAATAAAGGGGTTTTCTCCGATTGTAAATCATCCCAAAGTATCAATAAGAATACTCCTCTCTCTACTTTTCTCTATATTGTTCTTGTTCTTGTATTATTGTTCTTGTTCTTATATTATTTCATAACAAAATGAAAATTTTAAGTGAAATTTTAAGTTTTTCCCTTTTGGCAAAGGGACATTGTCCCATATTGGAAGAGGAAAAGGTTTTTTATGGGTATATAAGTAATTATTCTTATTCTAGCTCTTAAAGTGTTGAGAAGAAGGCAAACATCGCGCTGTCGTCGTCGCTCCTCGGCTTCGAACAGAATATTAATATTAAATAGAATTCGTTTTTCACTTGTGTAACTGAAAATTAAACTACTCTCTTTATTTTTTCCTCTTTATTGTTGAGTAAATAGCAATTTATGTTATGGCATTTATGCTATGGCCATTTTGCGTAAACACTCATTCTAAAGAGTTGCACCTCTTCAGATTTCAGCCCAACTTTGGCTATAAATATAAGTCTATTCTGCTCAAAATTTCCATACGATTTTCTGAGTTTCTTCTCCTTCTACAATATTTTAACTTCAAACAAAGCAACAGTAAGTGTGATTTGCTATCAAACTTTATGTTCACTGAAACACTGGGGTTTGAAGTACCACTACACCAGTGTGTAACTTGTTCTATTCTAGGAGGAAATAATCCTTAACCTTGGGGAGGTGATTAAATTCCTTAAGGAAATACTGTGAATTCAGTGGGCTCGATTAAATTCTGTTTCTGTTTTTCATTTCTATTTATATGTTATTTTGTATTCTCCGGAATTATTTTACAATTATAGTCTACTAACAAATATTAAATTATGTTTCTGTTTTGGCCGGCTTGAGGTTAGTAATAGATGTAAATAATGTCCTGAGGGTTCGAAACCCCGGAATTTTACATCGTAACGCTATATTGAGGCAAGACACGCACTCTATGACGAGTGCGGGGTCGTTGGTTATTGGGGACTGTGACTTGGCCCGTCCCGAATGATGTTTTTATTGTGTTTTCGACTAGAACTTATTTGAGAATCATCCTACTTGGATTAAATTGCTACATTTGGGCTTCGTGCTAATTATTTGAATCTTTTAAGGATTGTTATCACTGTTTTCATATTATTTGGCATATCATTTGATCTCAGTCCTAAGTTTTAATACTGGTTTTGGCAAACTCAGCCACATTTCTAAGATTTGAAAACTCAAACGATATTTTATTGATATTTTGAGCTGAGGATGGTTGTTTTAAAAATGCCCGAGAGGCATATGTAAATTTCTGGACTAAGCATGAATCGGGTTGCACGCCACAGCGGTATTATATTGATGTTGAGGCCGAGAGCCTGGTTGATGCCACAAGATTGCTTGATATTTGCGCTTGAGCTTTAGGAGCCCCTCCGGAGTCTGTACACACCCCTAGTATCCGCTGCGGCGCAGCCCGATCCATTTAACGTCGACGGCGCTCACTAGGGGTGTGTACAGACTCCGGAGGGGCTCCTAAAGCTCAAGCGCAAATATCAAGCAATCTTGTGGCATCAACCAGGCTCTCGGCCTCAACATCAATATAATACCGCTGTGGCGTGCAACCCGATTCATGCTTAGTCCAGAAATTTACATATGCCTCTCGGGCATTTTTAAAACAACAGTCCTCAGCTCAAAATATCAATAAAATATCGTTTGAGTTTTCAAATCTTAGAAATGTGGCTGAGTTTGCCAAAACCAGTATTAAAACTTAGGACTGAGATCAAATGATATGCCAAATAATATGAAAACAGTGATAACAATCCTTAAAAGATTCAAATAATTAGCACGAAGCCCAAATGTAGCAATTTAATCCAAGTAGGATGATTCTCAAATAAGTTCTAGTCGAAAACACAATAAAAACATCATTCGGGACGGGCCAAGTCACAGTCCCCAATTCTCTATATATAATTTTTGTATAAATAAAACAAAATGGTGCAAACCAAAGATGGAAAGCAACAGCAGTAGTGCAGGTTGATATTGGCATCTAAAGTGGATTTGTAATTTTCCCTGTTTTTTAAATAACCTTCGATGCCTTTCCTTCTGCAACTCATGTTCCAAACGCCATAATCTTTGTCTTTTGCCCAGCAAATAAGCTTTGATTACACATAATTGTTGATGCGAATAAAAAAGGTTCTCCCCCTTAATACCATTACTTCTGTGTCTGCTTGTGTATCATGCTTTTTATTTAATTACTCCCTTTTTTTTCTTTTTAATTACTCCTTTTTGTGTTTAATTTATGAGCCAAAGTTAAAATAAGCATAAAATTTTAAAAAGAAACACTTTTGGAACCTGTAATTATAAATACTTTCATAATATTTGTGTGGTAAGAGCATCCCGGTGCACTAAGCTTCCACTATGTGCATGGTCCCGGGAAGGAACAAACCATAAGAGTCTATTGTATGCAGTCTTTCCCTGCATTTCTGCAAGAGACCGTTTCCACTACTTGAACCCGTGAGCTCCTGATCATATGCCAGGCTCCACTTCAATTTATGTGTAACAATAAAAACATATTTGAAACTTCTGAACTTAAACATTACATAATATTTGTACGACTATAAAGTTTTTCATTAAAATTAAAATAGAAAATTATAGCTACATTATTTTCAAATTAGAAAATTATCATTCCTTTTGTAAGAGATTGAAAAGGAAACATTATTGCATCGCACACTATACTGGAGTTTTCATGTCTTAGCAAGGGCTATTTTTATTCAAATTTTATTTTTACCTTAAAACGTGGCTATTTTTATTACATCCCAAACGACACAAGGCTCAGCCCAATGATAACAGGCTGATCCAACCAAAAGGCCCAAATTAGCTATGTGGCCACTGGCCTCTGCATCTGGATAAATTGATCTGCCTAGTGCCTACTAACAGAATGAAAAAGGAAATTTTTCATAAAGTATCATTTTTTGTCTAATTAGATATTTATAAATATTCTTTGCTATTTTACGTGTTATAGATATCTTTTATATTTTTATATAATGTATTTCATGTATTCAAGTTGTTGTATTTATTAATACAACAAAAAATATAGGCGTAAAATCTGGAATTCCAGCTAAGTTTGACATGTATTTAGTTGTATTCAAGCGACATTAACATTAAATATAGTAACGTATCTGCGCTAAAAACGAAAGAAAATATAATCACATGATATTATCCTAATTTAACTCAACGAACTAAAACAATCCCTTATTAATCTGTATTTAAAAGATGCATAATAAAGATTATAGCTGAATAAAGAGAAATACATATGAATATAGTTGAATGCAACAAAATACACCTTAATTCATCTGAATAACACTTGAATACAACAAAAATATAATTGAATACAGTTGAATAAACTCTTGAATGCAACAAAATACAACTAACTTCTGGTGAATAAAATAGTTAAATACAACTTATTAAAACTGAATACAAGTGAATACAGCTGAAGAATATATTTGAATACAAATAAAGACAAATAGGCGATCTAGAGAGAGAAACAGCCCTATGACTTCGCTGGCCGGCGGCCAGCCATTAATTTCGGCTGGTCAGCCATAAGGCAAATTCCTTATTTTTTTTTTCCTTTTCACATTACACTTACAAGTAAAAACTCAATCCTCAGGCTTGAACTCAACGAGAAAGTTGCTGCCAATTCCAGTCAAGAAGCGGAACAAAGCCAACGGAAGATATGGTGAGAAGAATAAATCAATAGCTACTGCAATTACAAATGGGGTTTTGGTTACGTTCTTTCTTGACTCCAGCAGTGAATTGGGTCTTCGCTCAAAACCTCCACAAATATGGGTAGTAATACCAATATGTATTTCTTATCGAATATTCACATAGATAACTTTGGTAACGCGGAGCAGAAAATTGAGATTTTGGGTGGGAGAAGAGTTAAGAAATTAGGGTTTGTGGGAGAAGAGAGTCTGGTTGTATGCAAACGAAAAGAGATTGTATTGGGGTTTACAGATACGCGATAATTATGTGAGAGAAAATACAAAAAAGGGAGAGAGAAAAATAATATTTATCATATATGGTGCCTTAATTGTAGGATGTAACTATAATTAGATTTTTTGCTATAAAGGATAAAATGTATTTATAAGATGTTATATTTTAAAATAATATTTATTTAAAATAAATAAGATACTAAGGTTTTCTATAGGGTATAAAAATTCCAATGAAAACCCCAAAGTGTAATGGGCCGAGCGGAGGCCAAGAAGAAAAATGTTAAAATAGCACAGTTTAGTCAATTTTCGGACTCGTCATTCAAAAATAGCCAACATTTATAAAGTCAATAAAAAAAATACCCACTATTTTGCAGCAATATAGACCGGTCCAGCATAATATACTGGAGTTCGGTGCACATGTGTATAAACTTCCAGCATATTATGATGGACTGATATACTTTACTGGCTCCAGTATAATAATTGGAGACTCGAGCACCGGTTCTCCAAACTCCAGAATATTATGTTGGACTAGTATATTATACTGGAATTCCAGTATATTATGCTAGAGTATTTTTCCGAATTTTGAACAGTATTTTCGTTCAAATTTATCTTTACATGAAAAGTGGCTAAATTTCGATTACCTTTGAAACTGTGACTATTTTTGAATGACCACTTGTAAATCTGACTATTTTTAAATTTCTCCCAAGAAAAATTAACTCAAATAGTCAATCACCCAGCGGCATAAACTAAAAATAGCAGGTAGATGTATAATTTATTTATTATATATATAATTGTATAAAATAAACATATAATCTATATATATAAAATTAAAAAAAAAAAATGAATATGACCGCTTATTTGTGTAAGGAGCTGACCCAGCCCAACTACCCATCCTACCGTTTTTAATTCGTTTTAACATTATGCTTAGAATTTTTAATCTTAATTCGTTTAATTTGCATATATTAAGACGTTTTTGCAAGATTGACACGAAATATAGAATAGTCAATAGTTTAGACATTAGTAATATCACTGTAATATACTCTATAGATATTTAAATATTCGAAAAAGGGCTAAAAATTGCCTTAACGTATTATAAATGGCTCAAAAATTCTCTCCTTCCACCTATTGGTTCAGATTTCTCCTTAATGTTATTTTTAGGCGTAAAATATCCCTCTCTTAACGGAAAAATGACATGGCATTGATGGACATTTTAACTGAACATGTGGCATTTATTTAGTGGTCCATATATATTTTTTCTAACCCAACCCAAAAGATCCGACCCATCTTTTAATAACCCGATTTTTAAAAATTAACCCAACGTTTCTGGAAACCCATTGGCATTATTTTTGTCTCTTTTGTTCCAAATAAAGTATTTTCCTCCTCTTCTTCCTTCCTTGTTTGTCCATATATTTTCTAAGTTCAGTTTTTTTATATATCACCAATTCTTTAATTCTTTATCTTAGCTTTTTTAATTCTCTGATTTAAGTTAAATTTCTGATTTCAATTCTTATAATTTTATTTTTTAGTTCTAATATTAAAGTTTCTTAATTGTGGCAGTTGTTGTATTGGTTAATTTGTGTTTAATGTATGAAAAAGTGATAGACTAATTTGTATTTAGTTTGTGTTCTATTATGCTGATGGAAAATCAAGGAAGAAGAAAGAAGAGGAAAGTAAAAATCTTATTTGAAACAAGAGACGTTGGATTGGGATACCAAAGCTTTTGTTTATCCCTGGGGAAACCAAGATGACTGTTCACCAACTCATTGTTGCGGTCAGAAAGAATGCATGTGAAATCATGGATTAGTACAAATATGACATTGATCCGACCCATCGGGTTATTAGAAGATGAGTCGGATATTTTGGGTTGGGTTAGCAAAATCTATGTAGACCACTAAATATATGCCACATGTTCAATTAAAATGCACATCAATGCCATGTCATCTTTCTGTTAAGAGGGGGTTTAAACCTAAAAATAACATTAAGGGAAAATTCGAACGAACAGGTGAAAGGAGAACATATTTGAGCCATTTTTAATACGTTAAGGACATTTCTGGCCCTTTTTCGTTAAACTTTTGTTGAAGCTTTTTAAAAAATTTACATTAAACATGTAATAAAAGACAAAACTCCATAATTTAATTTGCATATATCACACACTCTCGTATACAATGGAAACGTTCAAGTGAGGCCACTCCAAAGTCATTGTGAGTCATGGATCAAAGCACACAGTAGGATTTTGAGCTCAAATAAATCTTCTCATAGATTATTTCCCAATTTCCTTAGCAATCAATATTCAAATTTCAGTATAAGCAAAAAAATACTAGATAATATTTTTAAATTTTCCTATGTCTTAATAGATAAAGTTATCTTGCTCAGGATAACTGTGAGCACGTGATTTTTGTCCTATATGAATTTCTCCTAGAAATTCAAAACAAAATAACTTCTTTCAGTGTTTGCAATTTTGTGAATTTTTGTGATATTTTTTGTTAATTGTTCGCATTCTTGTCTATGCATTTTAATTAATGAAAAATACAAAAAAAAAGTATTGCATGTGCATTTAGAAGTTAATTTTATATTTTTATAATTTTTTAGTAATTAAGTTGTTTTAAATAAAAGAAAATCACCAAAAAATAGGTTAATTTGCAGTTTTCATTCTAAATTTCAATTTGAAGTAATTTTCCTTTTAATAGTTTGGTTAATTAATTATGATAATTATTATTTAGGATTAATTAGTGTATTTAGGTCAATTAGGTTCTAGAAATTAATTTAGATTTTTATTATTATTTTGAAAAAGAAAAGAAAAGAAAAACAACAAAAAGAATTAATTTTGGAAAAAGGAAAAGATTTTGAAAAGATAGAGAGATCAAATTTTATATTTGGGCCAAAGTTAATTAAAATTGTCAAACCCAACTCAAACCCCATCCCAACCCTTTTTTTCTAATCAACCCTGACCCGCCTCATTCGCCCAAATCATAACACACGCGAAAGGAGACTCACAAAATTCCTAAATCAAACACGTACTGTTCTTCTTCTCCAAAGGACACGCGAACCAAGCCCCAAATTTCGTTCAAATTCGGGTGAATAATTCCCAAATCCCAACCACACGTCCCTCATTCTCTCATCTTGTCGTTTCTAATGGTTTCTGATGCAAGATTTCCCTCCCCTCTCACTCGCTCGAATTCGAGTTTTATCCCACGATTGGAAGGCTCTGGTGTGAGGCGTTGGATTGATTTCACTCAATCTGAGCCCCACATTCATTAAGGATTGGTCTGCAAAAGAAGACTTATCTGATTTTGTGAGGGGGAATCTGGAAAATTTGGAGAGAAGAAAAAGTTGAAACGTTTTTGGGAACTAATAGTTTTTCTGAATTTATTTTTTTTGACGAATTCTTTCAAAGTTTGAGAGAAACATATATACAATTTTTTTTCTTATTTTTTGAATCTATATTTGAGTTCCAATGAGATAAAACTAGAAGTTCAAGCTTCGTTTTCTACTGTCGTCTTGCTGATTTGTTGCTGAACCTCGCTAGTATTTGGAGTCGAGAGTTGTATTGTCGAGTTTATAATTGTTATAAAAGAATATTTGCAACTTCAGGTTCAATTTTTCTCTCTTTATTTCTATGCAACTCTATTTCGTTTCCATGTTTTTTGAGCTATGAGATTCAGTCTGGAGTGGTTTGTTTGTGTTATGATCGAATTTCTTGTTGACTGAATCTATTCTCAGTAGTGGTATGTGTTTGAGTATTGAGATGGTATAGATTCTTGAAGATGTCACACTATTGTTATTTTAAGTCGATTAGCTCGCTTAATGTTTGCAAAGCTATCCTATTATATCTGTTTAGTCTGTTAGCATAAGCTGCTCTAACAACTGGGAATTTGAGATATGATTTTGCTTGGGTTCTGAATAAGTATGAAAGCGATGCATTTGAGGTGTTGTTGGTTTCTGTTTGAATAAGCTCTCATGAGAAGGATTTCGGAGTCTTTTGTTCATTATTCGATTAGCTCGAGCATGCTAAAGTTTGTCTTGTGCGCTTAAAGCAATCTAGTGTTTGAAGTTATCCTCATTATTTTACTGTTAGCAACTTGTTAAAGCTCTAGTGTTTGAGGTTCTGTTGTTCAGATTGTTGAATCAAACTCTTGTCCATCTAAGTTTGGAAACAAGTCTCTTGCTAACTGTCTAAGGTTTTAACATTTTGCTCCAAGTTCATTCAAATGCAAGACCCTCACTTCATAGTGAGCTTCTGAAACAAAGAAAACACTTAAGATCATCCCCGCATTTTTCATACTCACATTACATTCATCTGTTGCAACCTTTGAATCATATGTGTTATGTTTGTTATGTTCTACCCCGTGATTATAACGTGATTTGAAGGAGTGTTTTATGATTTTTTTGGCTGAAAGTTTACTCATGTGTGTGACAATGACATAATCGACTAACTGTTGGCAATAATGGTGATTCAATAAAGTTTGAAGAAAGTAAAGGCATCAAAGAAGAAAGAGGATTTTTAGCTTAGACAAAGGATACATATTTTCGGAGAAAATAAAATGAAGACTTTACTTCTTTTAATTCTACACCTAACACTGATACACATGGAAAGATCACAGTCGTTGGTTTATTCTACGTTAGGAGGACTCATCCGGTGCATCCATTTCAAGTAGATGATTGCCCCCTTTTCTCGTAAAATCGAGTTCATGACATTTGGAGAGAAAACTCGTTCTTTTTGGGAACTGGGTTTGCATTTGAAAAGAAGCCACCTAATGATTAGGGTGCATTAAGACACCAAAAAGGTTTGATTTGAATAACCAAAAATAGGGTAAGGGCTTGAAATTATTCTAAAGGGAAAGTGTAAGCACTCCTTGACTACTAGTGTGGTTCCCGGCCAGACAATTATCATGAATTGAGGTGCAATTAACATATAGGATGATAATGCTCAAATAAGAGGGGATTTTAACACATAATGGTTTGAAAGTAAATAAAGTTTGAAAGAACAATTAGAAAAGTTGATTTTTAATAAGGAGTTAAAAATGCTGAAAGAAATAAGGAATTAAGGGAAAAGGGGCCCTAGATTTATTAACAATATGGATCACCCCACACAATGTCTGGTAATCACTCCTCGATGTGGGGTTACTCATAACATTATCATCATATCCATATCTTCCCTTCCTACCCCGTCAAGGTATTAAAGCACAGAATGGTCTCGATTACTTATCGCATGCTATTACCCATCCCATCATATCAGTCTCAGAGGTACTTAGGACTACTAAGCCTAAAAGAAAAGGGATATTAGGCTTATTTGGAGTTTCAAAGGTAAAAACTCTAAGGCGACATACAAAAACACAATATTTTAGGGGGAAACATATATACAAACAGAGACTCAGTTATACCTCCTTGAACAGAAAAAGCACATAATTAGCATGACTTTCACATACTGCTTAGGTCTGATTTAGAAGTATTAAAGACGAAGGAGTTAAACATTGAGGCAGACTGGTTTATTTTATAACTCAGACAAGAAGTCTGAATAACGCCTGCTTGCTGGTTGTAATAATGAACAGAAACATATTCAGTTTATAATTATTACCCTAAGGCTTTTTTTAAGTGTTGGACAAGGATCTTATAAGTATGGTATCTACTGGATTCAGAAAGCAATAAAATAGCAAGGCTCTAAATAAACTGTTTGAATGCATACTTGTTAGACTTGCTAAATGAGGGAATCAAATTATTAAAAGAGAGGTAGGATTTAACGAATTGGTTACAAGTCCTACGACTGGCATTAGCCATTATTACTGATTTTTAGATCTATACTTGTGTGAAGCGAATCAGATTTAATTAGAAATTCCTATAAGCATACTTTCTATGCGTTGATGATTTTAACTTTGTAGGCATCGTCTAAAAAATGCAGAAGCTTAATAGACATAGTATCTAAATGCAGAAGACTTGTTTTAAACCTATAAACATGGTAACTAGATGCAAAATTTATTTAAGACCTATAAACATGGTACCTAGATGCAGAATTTGTTTAAGACCTCTAAATATGGTATCTAGATTTAATTGAACGTGCAGAATTGATCAATCCTATAGGCATAATTTCTATATGAAGTTGGATATGAAGAATTCAAAATAGACCTATAGGCATGATTTCTATATGAATTTGAATATGTAGAATTCAGAATACCTATAGACATGGTTTCTATATGAAGTTGGATATGCAGGAATATAATTGTCCTATGATCATGATTTCTACCATTTGCATACATAGTTACTCACCCTTTTAACTAACCATCCCCAAGCATTTATTACAACTTATTACAAACCAGAATGAATAAAATTACATCAGAAAAATACAAATAAAAGTAAACTAGACTTCCTCATTGAGTTATGAGGTAAATCAACTCCAAGACCATCGATCCAAAATCTTTCTCCAACCTGGGTGCATCAAAGTTCCCTAAGAGCCTCAATAGGACTCCGAGCAATGCTCACACCTAAGTTGTATTATCAGAATGGGGATAAGTGTAGTGTGAAAGGGCCAGACCTCAAGTGTCCAAGTTTAGAGGGAGTTCAAGTCAAGTCTCACAAGAGGTGGGCAGAACTTAAAGTCTAAGAGAGTGTGCAAGTGAAGAACAGAGTTCTGGGGAATAAAGGAGAGGAAAACAGCCACAAACAGGTACATAAAGAGGTTCAAGGGAATAAGGAAGTCGCAAAGAGCCTATTGCTTATGCTAGGGCAAGCTTTAGGCATGCCCAGTAATGGGGGATGTTGGCATGCCTATAAACCTACCAGAATACACAATATTAGAGGCTATGATCCCAGGGAATCAAGTTTGAGTCATGGGCAATAACTTTCAGTACTGCCATGCCTCAAACATAGCATGAATACATAGGGGTGGGGATTTAGGGTTCAGAGTCCAGAACAGACAGAAGAAAATTATAACATGCCAAAATATATATTGAACTAAACACAAGCAACAGATAGAAAAAAGAGTAAAAGTATAGTAAACATATTTGGGTGATGCTAGAATCTTATCCAGAACATACTATTTCAAGGAAGAAAAATGCAATAAAAGCAAGTAGCATGAGTTGAGAAACAGGCCACAGTTCAAGTAACAAAAGAGAATGTTTTTTGAGTGTGAGTGTGAGTTCATAAAAACTAAAAGTGTTCGTGTGTGTTTGTGTCAATGAAAGAGCATGGTATTTATTGTTCGAAAAAAGGCAGAAAATAAGGCAATAAAATAACATGTACCAATTAAGATCAATCAGTAGAAGAACTTCCTTTAATTAAGGAGTTCAAACTTAAACAGTAATGAACAGAAATCATTTAAGGAAAGAGATCAAGTAACCATCTTGTGCAAAGTAGACAATTAGGGGTAAATACACATGAGTTTAATTAAGGGAAGAATCTTCGAAATACACAATTAAATAGATAAGGTAAAAATCAATCAATACATAGTAAATCAAGGAGTCAGAGATACAAAACTACCGGTTCATGAGTAAACCAAGTCAGAAAGGCTTAGGAAAGTTTTCAAATCAAACCAAAAAACAGGGAAATTAGTAAAACAAGGAAAGAATCAATCAGACTTACACAAGGAGGTCTAATAAAAATCAAAAATTAAAAGTCATTTTGGAGGGGAAGCTTAGCATATATAAAGAGCACACAAGTAGTAGGCATGCGATGCTGAATTTAGGACAAAGAAAAGTGTCATGCAATTGCAAAATCAGTAAGTAGTGGACTATAGGAACATGGCAGTCACATAGGTCAGTTTTAGTAACTCGTCAATGGAGAAGAGAGAGAGAGAGAGAGAGAGAGAGAGAGAGAGAGAGAGAGAGAGAGAGAGAGAGAGAGTATCAAATAACTTGCAAACGGTCCAGTAGAAAGACCTTATAAGAGTTTAACAGGGATTCAGAATCATATAAAGAAACAAAAGATTTTGAAATTCAGTCGAGTTCAGAATCTCAAATAGGTCCAAAGGAATTAGGGTTTTACAACCAAACAATTTCAGAGATGAGGAACAAACAAATCACATAGCAAATAATATCAGAACTCGAATGAACCTCAAATCTTAGAGGTTTTGCCATCAATCGAGTGTAGAGATGAAAGACAAGAGAATCAGGCAAAAATATCAATAAAGAAAATAAAATCAGAAACCCTAAGAAAGAACTTAAAACTTTAAGATAAAGAAGCGCAGTAGAAGAATTAACATAAGAAACACAGCAGAAGAACAACATAAGAAACACAGTAGAACATGCTAAAGATCAGAGAAACTTCTAAATAATTTGATAAAACCCTAAATCGAAAAAGTTAAAGGTTTTGAAAGCAGAGTTTTGAAAGAAACTTTGAGCAAATGTTTGAGAGTTTAGGGAAAACACGGATCTAGAACAAATTTAAAGAAATCAGAAGAACCTCAAAAGTTAAGGTTTTAGAAGAACCCATATGGTGATAAATGCTTGGATAATCATTGATCCAAGCAGGATAAGTCGAGATCAGGCTCGAATGGCCATGGATGGCCGGAGCAAGGTCGGAGACGGCCATAGAACTCGAATCAAACAAAGTCTGGTCCAAGCTTCTTCAAGGTCAGGCCTTGAAACTACAGTAACCAGGCGTCTATGAGTTATAGGATGCCAGTATAGGACGTCAATGGCCTTGGAAGCCATGGATTCTAGTGATCTTAGGGTGGAAGCGGAGGGAGGCGGCTAGGGTTTGAGAGAGAGAAATGAGAGAAGGGGGATTCAAGGGTGGCTACAAAAGGGAAATGGTTAGGTTTAGGGGTTAGTTCGGGTTAAAAAAGGAAGGGGCAAATATGAGCCACTAATCTAAGTGATCAACGGCTAGGATTAAAAAGGGGGGTCTGAGCGGGTTATTTTAAAGGGTCGTGGGTCGGGTAGACTTAGGATTTGGGCTGGGTAACTAGGTTTGATATATGGTTTAATTGGGACGTCAAATCTGGCTAAAATTGAAATGCAAATGGGCTAACATTTAAATACCCATTTTTCCTTATTTATTTTATAAAAAATAGTAAATAATTTTTAAAAATAAATTAAAGGTACTAAAATAATTAATAAAATGTAATTATCAAATTAAAAATAATGGAGTCAATTTTATAAATATAATTACAATTAAATCTTGAAAGAAGCCAATATTGCAATTATATGCAATTTAGCTTTAAAAATACTGAATAAATTTGTAAAAATATATAAAAATTATGATAGCTATATTTTAATATAAATATAAGAATTCAATAAATAAATCACCCAAAACAATAATTTTGGAAATAATTATTGGGATTTTCTTGATAAAATAGAGCAATAAATTGATTGAACAATCTTTAAAAATTAAGAGAAATTTTATAAAACCTTGAGACATACTTATATATGCATATACACGCTATTTTAAAAGTATTTTGCATATTAAAATATATAGAAAAAATTGGATAGCAACAATGAAAGAATTCAACACTCTTCTAGATCTTTCTCTCATGTGAAGAGCACGTGATAATTTCTGTACAGAATAATAGGAATAGTCCTAGTTGCTAGTTAGTTATATTTAGACCAATAGGAATTAGACAAAAGTATAGGGTAATTTTGATTCTTTATTTATCTTATTCTTTTCTAGCAAGTAACGATATTTGTATAAATATAGATATACCTAGTTAATATGATCATAAGAAAATTTCTCAAACGTTTAATTGTCACTTTTACATTTTTCTCTCAAGATACTTCTTTAATTTCTTCACGGTATCAGAGCATATCAACACTGTCATCTTATTAAATTTATCTGAGTCATCCTTTTTCCCTGTTCTTCAAAATGGTTTCACCTACTGAAGTTACTCCAAGTACTGGAGTTTCTGGGGCTAATGCTACTGCTACTTTGGATCCTAGTAACCCCTATTTTTTTCACCCTTCAGACTCTGCTGAGATAACCTTGGTAAATTCTTTTTTTGGTGGGAGAGGTTATGGGGGCTGGAGGCGCTCCATCTTGATAGCCCTTTCAGCTAAGAACAAATTGGGATTCATTGATGGAAGCTCCAAGTCTCCTGGAATTGATTCTTCTGATTTTAGATTATAGAATATAAGTAATGACATGTTTATTTCTTGGCTGTTGAATTCTCTCTCTAAAGAGTCTCTAAAGAGATTGCAGCAAGTGTCATCTACTCCAAATCTACTCAAGAGATTTGGAAAACACTTGAAGATAGATTTAGACAGTCTAATGAAGCCAAGTTTTACAACCTGCACAAGAAATTGAGTGATTTAGTGCAATGAAGATTAAATATAGCAGGATATTTTACCAAAATCAAGGTCTTATGGATGAGCTTGATCCTTTGACTAGTGTTCAATGTTCTTGTGCTTGTACCTGTGGGGGTAAAGCCAAGTTGGTACAATCATTCCAGGATGAGAGACTTATCCAATTTCTAATGGGGTTGAATGATGTTTATGCCCCTGCAAAGAGTAATATTCTATTGATGTCCCCTTTTCCTAATGTCAGTCTTGCCTACTCTCTACTTGTTCAGGATGAAAAGAAAACGGAGGTTTATGTTAGCTCTCAATTTCCTACTGATTCTTCATCATTTTTGGCTTATAATCAGGGAGTTTCTGCTTAGAAGTTTACTAACTTTGATATTAAGGGAAAAAAGAACAACTTGTCTTGCTCCTACTACAAGAAATATCAGGACATACGGTAAACAAATGTTACAGAATTATAGGATTCCCTACTGATTTTAAGTTCACTACGCCCAAAAATTTTTAGGGGAACACGAGAGTCAATGCAGCTATGGCAACTCTTGATTCGGGTTCTCAGCCTGTCATTCCATCAGAAGGAAGCAGTGCTCAACAACAACTCACTACAGAACAATTCACTCAGCTGGTACACCTTCTTCAACAAGTTAATGTCAATCAGCCAGGCAACTCAACATCAGAAGCTAGTGTAAATGAAGCTATGAGTGGTGGTAAAAAATTTAACAACTAAATCTCTTGTGTCACATATGTTAATTCCACTTATTGGATCTTAAATACATGAGTCACAGAGCATATGACTTCTGATTCTAATCTTTTCTCTTCCCTTGAACTCTTAATTGTCCATGCAAATGTAAATATTCCTCATCTTTCCAAGGTCAAGGCTACTCACAAAGGGAGTGTATCTCTTTTTCCTAAGATAATCATTCATGACGCACTCTATATTCTTTCATTTAAAGTCAATCTCCTATTAGTTTATAAGTTATGTAAGCAACTAAATTGCTTATTGATTTTCTCATCTGTTGGGTGTGTAATGCAGGGCCCTTTTAGTGAAAAACCCTATGGCCTTTGGGGATGTTAGTGGTGGTCTATATCTGTTGCCTTACCTCAGTTCTCAGCTTAAGAGTTTTTCCAAATACTTTGTCTAGTGCTAGTGTTTCTACTTGTAATTTAGTTCTTAGTTCAGTTTATTTTTTTGCTAAAAATAATGCTGATGTAAAACTTCGACACTACAGATTGGACCATTTACCTATTCCAACAATAAAATATATCAATTCTATTTCTACTTTATCCACTTCTGAATGTATTTGTGATATTTTCCCTTTAGCAAAGCAATCCAAATTGCCTTTTCCATTCAGGTATATAAAGTCCACTTGTCCTTTTGATTTAATTCACATAGATACCTAGGGATCTTATAGAACTCCCACATATAATGGTTCACGTACATCCTCACCATAGTTGATGACTATAGTAGAACTACTTGGACTTACTTGTCAAGTAATAAGAGTAACGCTTTCACTGTCCTAAAATATTTCCTGGCTATGGTCCTTAGACAATTCAATTCCAAAGTAAAGAAGATTAGATCTGATAATGCATTGGAGCTAGGTGGGGGTACTGCAGCTGCTGAATTTCTTGCCTCTCAGGGTATTCTATTCTCCACCAAACTTCATGCACTAGGACTCTTTAACAAAGTGGAATTGTTGAGAGAAAACATAGGCATCTTTTAGAAGTATCACGAGATTTACTTTTTCAATCTATAATACCAATTTCCTATTGGGGATAGTATGTTTTGACTGCTACGTTTTTAATCAACATACTACCTTCCAGGGTACTTAAAGGAAAGACACTATTTAAGCTCATTTTTAAAACTGTCTTCTTATGATTTTTTGAGAACTTTTGGGTGCCTGAGTTGTGCCTCCACCTTATCCCAACATCGGACAAAAGTTTGATCCTAGAGCTACTCCCCGTGTCTTGTTAAGGTACCCACCTGGAAAAAAGGGGCACAAATTGTTGAACCTTGAAACTAACAAAATATTTGTCTCCAGAGATGTTCATTTCCATGAGTGTATTTTTCCTTTTTCACTGTAGTCCACTCCTTCTTTTATCTTTCCACAATCTAGTACTACTTCTATTTCTCTTGATTCTATTACAAATATTCCTAGTCCATCCATCACTCCTATTACAGTGTCTAGTCCCATGTCTAGTTCTCCTATCAGTACTCCTAGCATATCTAGTCCTAGTTCTAGTTCTCCATCTCAAATTTTAACTCCTTCATCACCTACTTCTACTTCTGCTCCTCCTCTTAGAAGATCAACAGACCTCATATTACTCCTTATCTGTTTGATTATATTTGCAATTCTATTTTTCTCACTAATCTAACCATTTCATATTTTGTTCCACCAGTTAGGCCTATAGTCTATCCCTTTGATGGTCTTTCTGTTTCTAATCAACATGTGTTAAATTCTATTTCTCATATCACTGAGCCAACCAATTTCTCTCAAGCTATTTTGCATTCGGGATGGAAACAAGCCATGACTTCTGAATTTGATGCCATTGAGGCTAATCAAACCTGGGATGTGGTAGAATTACCACCTGGGAAGAAGTCCCTCCCTTGTAAATGGGTTTACAAAGTCAAGCATAAATCAGACGGAAGTCTAGAAAGGTTGAAAGAAAGGCTAGTTATTCGTGGGAACACATAATGTGGAGGGATAGATTATAGTAAAACTTTTTCTCCGGTGGTTAAAATGACCACTATTCGTTGTATCCTAGCAGTGGCTATCAAAAGAGGATGTGAGATTTCACAATTAGATGTGAACAATGCTTTTCTTCATGGTAATTTAAAAGAGGAAGTTTTTATGAAATTACCTCCCGGTATGCCCTCTCCTAGCCTTAATCATGTGGAAACTCAAAAAATCACTATATGGTTTAAAGCAAGCATCTCGTCAATGGTATGCCAGGCTTGCTGGTGCCCACAATTTTAAGGGTTTCTCTTCTTCCTTCAACAATTATTCTCCTTTTTTATAAGAAATCAGGAGACTCTATTTCAGTGGTTGCTATTTATGTTGATGATATTTTGTTAACTGTCAATGACCCTACAGAGCTCAATCATCTTAAGGAATTCCTAGATGCAGAATTCAAAGTCAAATATTTAGGATCCTCACATTATTTTCTAGGGCTGGAGGTGCTTTGTGAGTCTCATGGCTTCATCGTATGCCAAAGGAAATTTGCTCTGGATCTTCTTTCTGAATATGATTGTGCCCATGTGTCTACAGTTTCCTCTCCTCTTGACCCTTCTTGCAAGCTCTCTGCATATACATGAGAACTTCTTGGGAATCCCACTTCATACAAAAGATTGATTGGTAAATTGAATTACCTCACTCATACAATACCCGATCTTTGCTTTGCTGTACAACTTCTTAGTCAACACATGCAACAACCTCGTCTTCCTCATTTTCATGCTGCTCTTCGTGTTGTCCGCCATCTCAAAGTAGATCCGGGGCAAGGATTGTTCATGCATACGGCTTCTGATTTTACTCTTCTCGCTTTCTGTGATGCCGAATTAGGGATCTTGTCCTTATTCCAGAAAATCTATAAGTGGATGCTTTATGTAGAGAGTTTTGGGAGAAGTGAATTTCTTGTATTGCTCACAAAAGTATAAATAGAGTACAGAGGTATCAAATCTCTACCAACTGTAGGACAGTACAATAATGAAGGAAATCAAATCCTACCAACTATAGGACTGTATAATAATGAGAGAATATTCTACCAATAATCAAAAGATACACACAATTATATTCTAATACGCACCCTCAAGATGGAGGGCCGGAGGACACGCCAATCTTGGACATTAGCAGAAGAAGCCGAGGACGAGATAAGTGCTTGGTGAGAGCATCAGCAAGCTGATCGGCAGAGGATACGTGAGCAACACGAAGAGACCCATTCTGAACCAATTGACGAACAAAGTGATAATAAATGGAGATGTGTTTCATGCGCGAATGAAACACAGGGTTGGCACAGAGATAAGTGGCGCCAATGTTGTCGCTGTAAATGACAGGAGCAGCCGAAAGAGGGACATGAAGCTCGCGCAGCAGGGAATGAAGCCAACGTACTTCAGCGGCAGCAGAGGCAATGGCACGATACTCAGCCTCAGTAGAAGATCGTGCAACAGAACGCTGCTTTTTGGAGCTCCAGGAAATAAGATTAGGCCCTAGAAAGACAACATAGACACCAGTTGAGGAGCGGTCATCACAGTTTCCACCCCAATCAGCATCAGAGAAACAATGCAGAGGTATAGCATATGAAGGACGCAGCCAGACTCCAAAGTCACGCGTCCCATTCAGATACCGGAAGAGGCACTTAACTACACCCCAATGAGTGACAGTAGGAGCGTGCATGAACTGTGAGAGTTTATTCACAGCAAAGGAGATATCAGGACGGGTGAAGGAGAGATACTGGAGGCCCCCAAGGGCCTGTCGATATGCGGATGCGTCGGCAGGAGCCGAGCCGTCGGCCAGATGAAGGCGGGTTGAAGCCGCTGTTGGCGTCTGAACATGGTTGGATTCCAGCATATTATGACGAGTCAAAAGATCAACAACATATTTACGCTGAGAAAGAAAACACCCCTTGGAGCTGCGCAGAACTTCAACACCAAGAAAGTAGCTTAGATCACCCATGTCTTTAAGAGAAAACTGAGTCCCAAGAGAGTCAATCACACGGTTCAAGAAAGCAGAATCATTACCAGTGAATATGAGATCATCAACATATACCCAAAAATAGGCCGTAATACCAGAGTGCTGAAAGACGAAGAGCAAAGTGTCAGAGGTAGTGTTGACGAAACCCATGGTCAGAAGGCATTGGCGGAGCGCACTGTACCATGCCCGGGGTGCCTGTTTACAACAACAACTACCCAGTATATTCCTACCAGGTGGGAGTCTGGGGAGGGTAATATGTAGACAAGCCTTACCCCTACCCAAAAGGGCAGGGAGGCTGTTTCCAATCGATTCTCGGCGCATAGGACAAAAGGAAAAACAGCTGTAAAACAAAACAAAAACAGAAAGCATTAGTGACTCCCGTAGAAAATAGTGAAAATAATTAACTAAAAATAAGAAACATACATATAATCGCAGGCAATAAAATCGTGCAGTAACTACCATAACTCTCCGTCCCCCTGAATCACAGACCCAAGATATCGGACACTGTCCCTCTTGGCAATGGCCTGGGAACCAATCATCACGTCCCTGCCTACCTCGCTCGGCTTCGCGCCAAACTTGCACTCCAGGTATTCCATCTTGGATCTGCTTATTTTGAAACCTTTAGACTCGAGAGTCTGTCTCCATACCTCTAACCTCTCACTGACGCCAACCCTCGTCTCGTCAATCAATACAATATCATCAGCAAAAAGCATACACCAAGGCACATCCCCTTGGATATGTCGGGTTAGAGCATCTATCACTAAGGCAAACAGCAGGGGCTCAGAGCTGATCCTTGATGTAACCCCATGACCACAGGAAAATTGTCTGATTCACCACCCACCGTCCTAACCCTAGTCTTAGCACCATCGTACATGTCCTTGATTACTCTCATATAGGCTTCCGGCACGCTCTTCGCCTCCAAGCACCTCCATAGCACCTCCATAGCCCGGGGTGCCTGTTTGAGACCATAAATAGCTTTCTGTAACTTACAGACATAAGATGAATAGGCTTTGTCAACAAAACCCGATGGTTGTGCCATATAAACATCCTCTGTAAGCCTCCGGTGGAGAAAGACATTGTTCACATCCATTTGACGAAGAGGCCAGCCATTGGATACAGCTGACTGAGAACCAAACGCACAGTTGCCGGCTTAATAACCGGACTGAAAGTCTCCTGGAAGTCTACACCTGGACACTGATGAAAGCCCTTCGCAACAAGCCGGGCTTTGAACTTATCCACAGTACCGTCAGGCTTTCGTTTGATACGATAAACCCACTTGCAACCCACAACATTCTGTGAAGAATTAGGCGGAACAAGATCCCAGGTGCCATTCCGTAGCAGAGCATCAAACTCTGATGACATAGCAGCGCGCCAGCGCTCATCAGACATAGCACTAGACAAAGTCTGAGGTTCAGTAACAGTAGGAGAGGTGACAACAGACATACCAAACTTCTTGTTGGGCGTAAAGATATTATTTTTGCTGCGAGTTTGCATATGATGACCACCCCGAGAGGATGTAGGTAGCGCATAATGGGTGTAGCGGCGGCAGGGGCCGCTGGCGGTGTCGGAAGGGGCACTGGCGGCGCGGGCGTTGGCGCTGGCAGTGCGTCCGGTGAAGGATCGCCAGTGGGAGCGGCGGCAGGTACTGGTGGCGGCAGCGGAAGGACTTCTAGGGAGACCGGAATGAGTACAGGGGGAGACTCGGGGTTAGACAATTTGGAGAACGGGAAGACATCTTCATGGAAGGTGACATGACGCGAGACAAAGATACGTTGAGGGATCAAAGCATAGATAGGCGCTTTGAGTAGTAGAGTAGCCGAAGAGGACACAGGCACGAGATCTGGGTTCCATTTTGTGTGAGGTGTAGGGTCGAAGCCAAGGGAAGCATTGACAGCCGGAGACACGTAGTTTGGCAAGGTTGGGGCGCTTATGGAAGAGAGACTCAAAGGAGGAGAGCATCGAGAGATTTGTCTTGGGAAGACGATTAATGAGATAGACTGCTGTAGCAAAGGCATATGGCCAGTAAATGAGAGGTACAGAGGCATGATGGAGGAGAGTGAGACCAGTATCGACAATATGACGGTGACGGCGTTCAGCATAGCCATTGTGCTGAGGTGTATGAGGAGGTGAAGTGAGATGTGAGATGCCATTGGAGGCAAGAAAAGAGCGTAAAGCGAGGAATTCACCCCCATTGTCAGTATACAGAGTAATGATTTTAGCAGAGAAATATTTTTCTACAATGGATTTAAAAATGGGGAAGGTTTGTAAGACATCAGATTACGGCGTAAAGGAAAAAAACCAAACATACTTGGAAAAATGATCAACAAAGATGACATAATATTTAAATCCTTCATTAGAGATAATTGGAGAGGTCTATACATCAGAGAAAATAAGCTCGGAGCAGTTGAAGATAAACTTGACTCAGAAAAAGGTAACTTATGACACTTATGAAGCTTGCAAGAGACATAAGCAAGATCAGACACATTACTGGACGCTATGCTGCTAGAAGACACTAAATGACGCAGGATTTTAGCGGACGGGTGACCAAACCGAGAATGCCACAATGACGCAGAGAGCTTTTGTGCCGTGAGGGCGGACGGGAGACTGGGAGCCGTCGGCCAGAAGTAGGTGTTGCCCCTAAGCGGACCGCGAATGAGCGTTACCCACGTGCGACGATCCTTCACCTGAAAATCAGTATCAGAAAGAATAACATTAATATTGCTATGACGACATAATTGGGCAACAGAGATCAAATTTTTACGCATATGTGGAACACAAAGAGCCCCAGGTAATAAAAGAGAGGAATGACTGTTAAGTTGTCCAGTGTGTGTAACTGGCAAATCTTCACTGTTACCAATACCACATTGTCGAAACCAGTGTAAGGACTGTGAAGAGACATGTTGGCAAGATCAGAGTTGATGTGATGGGAGGCACCAGAGTCCAGGATCCAATCGGATGCAGAGGGAATCGTCGGAGAGTGATGGGCTGTGTGAGCAGCTGGATAAGGCGGCGAAGCATAAGCTGGCCGCGGCAGTGGTCCACCGTAAGGGGGCTGATTGGCGCCGGAGATGGGATAGGACGGACAGCGGCACACGGAGTGGCCAAATTCACTGCAGAGCTGGTACTTCCCATTGTACCCGCGAGATTGGTCATTGCTGGAGTAACCACCGGGATCGGAGGCTGAACCGTGGCTGCTACGGCCGCGCCCGTGGCTACCGAAGCGGTGACGGCCTGACTGCTGTCCGGCGACGAAGGCCGCCGACGGAGCCAAATCAGATGCGGCGGAGGTGGCCGGCACACGAGCAGTAATCTGAGCCTCCACGCTTAAGAGCTTGTCATGTAATTCAGAAAAAGAGATAGGAGATTCGCGGGCTTGGATGGCATGAGAGAGTTCCATATGCAGATCATCAAGACCATTTAGAACCTTAATGACAAGATCCTCATAATCAACAGTAACACCCAGGAGAGATAATTCATCCACAATCACGCGAATATCGTGCATTAAGTCAGTAACAGATTTAGAACCTTTTACCGGATTATGGAGCTGTTGTTTGAGAGCCATGATACGACCACGAGAAGCAGTGCCGTATGTGCACGCGAGGTGTCCCAAGCCTCTTTAGAGGTTTCCGCAGCGGCAATAAAGGAGATGATCGTCGGTGTGATCGACGAGATGATGGCACTGAGAATAAGATTGTCCTAGCGAATCCAGTAAGGATATGCTGGATTGGGGGAAGTCACCTCCTTGTCGATGATGGTGGCTGGTGGGCACGGCTTCGATCCGTCCAAGAAGCCGAGGAGGTCGTAACCCGTAGAAGGGTTCGAAATTGGAATTTCCACGCCAGGTAATTAGTGGAATTCAATTTGAGTGGGATCTGAGCCGATGCATTGATGGCAATCGGCTGGAGAAGCTCGTTTGACGTCGTAGCGGCCATGAAGCGCAAAGCAAAGGAGAGGAAGCGCTGATCGACGTTGAGAGAGGGAGAGGGCTGCCGATTAGTGTAGCGGCGGCGGCGGTGGCGATGGGCTGCCGATAAGAGCAGCGTCGGCCGCTGCGGCGCGGGTAGGGTAGAATTATTGTTTCTTTGGCGATAAGCCATTGGCGTATGATACCATGTAAAGAGTTTTGGGAGAAGTGAATTTCTTGTATTGCTCACAAAACTATATATAGAGTACAGAGGTATCAGATCCTACCAACTATAGGACTGTACAATAATGAAGGAAATCAAATCCTACCAACTATAGGACTATACAATAATGAAAGAATATTCTACCAATAATAAAAAGATACACACAATTATGTTCTTTATCAGTCTCGTGGGTTCGCCGATCTCATGGAAATCAGGAAATCAAAGAAGAAAACTTCTATATCTCTTTCCTCCGCCGAGGCAGAGTATAGATCTATGCGGCGCGTCGTCTCCAAGTTGACTTGGCTGAATTAGCTTTTTAACTGATCTCTTCGCTCCACCATCTCTTCTGATTCCGGTATACTCGGATAGTCAAGCTGCTATCTATATTGCTCGTAACCCTATTTTCACAAAAGGACTAAGCACGTCGAGATCGACTGCCACTTCGTCCGTCAACAATTTCTCTCCGGTCTGATTACTCTATCATTTGTCCCTTTATCTTCTCAGCTTGTAGATCTTTTCACTAAACTTTTGTCAGGGCCTTCTCATTATCACATTCTTGGTAAGTTGGGTCTCTCTTCATTCCCTTCCAACTTAGGGGGGAGGGGGGAGGGGGGAGGGGGAGGGGGGAGGGGGGTGTTGGCAATAATGGTGATTCAATAAAAGTTGAAGAAAGTAAAGGCATCAAAGAAGAAAGAGGATTTTTGGCTCACACAAAGGATACAAATTTTTGGAGAAAAGAAAGTGAAGGCTTTACTTCTTTTAATATTGCACCTAACACTGATACATGTGGAAAGATCAGAGCCGTGGTTCATTCTATGTTGGGACTCATCTGGTGCATCCATTTCAAGTAGATGATGAAAAAATTCAACACTCTTCTAGATCTTTCTATCACGTGAAGAGCATGTGACAATTTTTGCACATAATAATAGGAACATTTCTAGTTGTTAGTTAGTTATATTTAGACCAATAGAAATTAGACAAATGTATAGAGTAATTCTGATTTTTTATTTGTTTGATTCTTTTCAGGCAAGCAACGAATATTTGTGTAAATATAGTTATATACAGTGAATACGATCATCAGAAAATTTCTCAAAAGCTTCATTGTCACTTTTACATTTTCCTCTCAAGATACTTCTCTAATTTTTTCACACACCGTTACTGTATAAAAAGTATTTCCATTGCCAAAGATATGGTGCATCGAATACTGCTACTCTTCATTTAATAGGAAGTTTCGGTTCTGAGGTGTGGATATGAAAAAATTTTTGGTAGGGAGTTTTTTTCTTTGAATAATGCTCTACGTAGCGTGAATTTTAATATAATCAGCTATCAATGCAGATATAAAATATCGGATGAAAAACCAAAAACAACAAAAAAATATATTTCCAGTTGCTCTCGCTAGGAGAAGAAATTCTTGCCTTCGTCAGTACTAAAAGTGGAAAAAAAAGTGCAGAGAAAATAGTAAAAAGAAATAGATAAAAATAATATTAGGAAGAAAAGAATTACATTCCTTTTGTTATATTTTTTGAAGTATAAGTAAACTATACTCGTAGTAAAAGGTAAAAAATAAACAATGGCGTCTCTGCGTTTTCCGTTCTTGTTTTCTCAGCCCCAGAAGCCACCGTGTTCCACCACCGCAAATGCTTCATCTTGCTCCTTCTCCACCGCCATGGTCGACGGAGGTTCAGTCGTGGCTGCATTGCCATAACTCAAAGTCCCAAAAATCCGTTTCTTGAAAATGCTATGAATTTTCTACTCTCCAACTTCTCACCTAGCAAAAACCATTCCTCGCCTTTGTGGGGTTCTGTTTCTTTAGCTGATAATCCAGCTCCAATCACAGAATCGAGGACTGGAATGTCATTTCCGTCAATTCTGAAAGAGTCCCAGCGACTCCTTGGAATTGGGCTGCGCAAAAAGGCAATTTTTGGGTTGAAATATATTGATGACTATGCTTTTGGTACCACATTGTCACTCCAGTTTACTTTTTTTCCCTCTATCAATTTTTGAACTCGATGCCTGTAGTTGTAGTTTAGTTAGAATTTTCGAGTTTTGTGATCATTGTGTGGAGCTCAAATACTTAATTATACTCCTCGCACTCCAACTTATGCGACTTAATTTGGTTCGACACGGAACTTAATGAAAAAAAATACTAAGAATTTTGAAACTCGTGGTTTAACTATGTTATAATATTTTTGTAATGTTAATATTTTAAAAATTTTAAACACATAATATTTAAACATGTCATGACATGTCTATCGCCCTGGCGGATTTAGGGGGACACAGTCGGAAAATTACACTGTATATATAAGATAAAATTTGTTTTTACCTCTATATATTAAGTTTTGAACACCCTTAATATAATCCCAAAGTGTAATTTAGTGATCAAATCTACACAAAATCATGAATTCAATTTTCACTAGTTACAATTTTTTTTTAATCCTCTTCGTAGATATTCTGCCTCAACCACTGGTCGTCGACTATAATATTGTTGTTTGTTGAAGCTTGACTATAATATTGTTGTATGTTGAAGCTTGTGTATTTAACATGACATAATATTTGCATCACTAGAGAAACTTCTCATAAAATAAAAATTTAAAGTTATATTGTTCTATTAAAAGTGAAAACAAAAAAAGTGCAGAGAAAATAGTAAAAAGAAATAGGTATAAATAATATTAGGAAGAAAAGAATTACATTCCTTTTGTTGTATTTCTGAAGTACAAATTAAACTATACTCGTAGTAAAAGGAAATAAACAATGGCTTCTCTTCGTTTTCCGTTCTTGTTTTCTCAGCCCCAGAAGCCACCGTGTTCCACCACCACAAATGCTTCATCTTGCTCCTTGTCCACTGCCGCTGCCTTCGCCGCCGGAAGTTCAGTTATGGCTGCTGCCGGAGCGATCATTGCCATAACTCAAAGCCCCAAAAATCCGTTTTTTGAAAATGCTATGAATTTTCTAATCTCGAACTTCTCGCCTAACAAAAATCATTCTTCACCTTTGTGGGGTTCTGTTTCTTTAGCTGATAATCCAGCTCCAGTCACAGAATCGAGGACTGGAATGTCATTTCCGTCAATTCTGAAAGAGTCCCAGCGACTCCTTGGAATTGGGCTGCGCAAAAAGGCAATTTTTGGGTTGAAAAATATTGATGTCTATGCTTTCGGTACCACATTGTCACTGCAATTTACTTTCTGTTTTTGCTCTATATCAATTTTTGAAGTAGATGCTTGTAGTTTAGTTGGAATTGTTGATTTTTGTGATCATTGTGTGGAGCACAAATGCTTAATTATATTTATACTCCTTCAGCTCCAACTTATGTGACTTAATTTGATTCAGCAATGAACTTAAGAAAAAAATAAGAATGTTGAAACTCGTGGTTTAACCACGTGATAATATTTGTGTGACGATTATACTTTTGAAACTTGCGATAACTATAAAAGATTCTCATAAAGGGTAAAATGAAAAGTTTAAAGTTATATTATTTCCAAATGTAAGACAAGAGGGGTTGCTCTGATGGTAAGCAACCCCCACTTCCAACCGAGAGGTTGTGAGTTCGAGTCTCCCTAAGAGCAAGGTGGGAAGTTCGTGGAAGGAAGGATGCCGGAGGTTTATTTGGAAACAGCCTCTCTATCCAAGGGTAGGGGTAAGGTCTGCTTACACACTACCCTCCCCAGATCCCACTAAGTGGGATTATACTGGGTTGTTGTTGTTGTTGTTGTTGTATTTCCAAGTGTAAAATGAAAAGTTTAAAGTTATATTATTTCCAAATATATTAATGTGTGTTCTTTTTGTAATAACCTAATAAGGAAATAGTATCACATAAATTAGAACACAGTGAGTATCAAATGAATGCCAATTCTTGTCTGCTTTCAGCTGATTCACTTTCTATTTCAGTCAAAGTTCAAGAGCTCTATTAGTCACTTTATTACCCTATGGTAGGATATATGAAGTTTTCATCTGACCATGTAAATAACTTTGCCGTTTATGTTAGCTGGTGTCTTTTTGATAGACTCATGCTTACTATACATAGTTACCTGGAATAGGTTTGAAGTAACATGAAACAGTTTCTTATACTGTTAGTGCATAAAATTTAAATCCATGGTATTATCATATTTTAGAATCTCATTGTCGTTTCTATTTGGGTCTTCCTTTTAATGATAAGCAGATATATGCATTATGCTCGCTTCTTTTTTCCCTTTTGCAATTTTGAATGTCCCATCACGAAGGAAAAGTGAGCTTTACTTTAAAGTATGGCCGTTATCTAATGTGATGTCGATATGACACCCAATAGGTGTATATGCTGATGATGGAGATGTGAAGAAGTGTCTGGCTCAGAGGCATGTCGGTCGCTCTGATTCTGAACTGAAGCAAAAGGAAGAGTTGAGGGATCATCTCATGGAAAATGATATACGCATGACTGTTAGGCTTCAGATAGTGTATGGGAGACTAAGCATTGGTTCTGTGCGTAGTGCTTTTGAAGAATCTGTTGGCAGCAGATTACTCAAGTTTGGGGGATATGATAACAAAGAATAGCTCCATAGGTAATTCCTTAGCCTCATATCATCGGTGTCTTATTCAACCTTTTTCAAATAAATACCAGATCACTAAAGGGCAAAAGACTGCTAAAGCTGGAAGAAGCACTTCATTAGCTAGCACCCTAAATTATTCAATTCTTATATATATATATTCTGAAACCTTACTCAAGTTACCTATTAAATGCTGCTTTGCAATATCACAGTCTTGGACATTATTACTGGACTCTTTTGCCTAAATGTGATCAGTTATCTCTCAGCTTTACAAACAGCACGTATTTTCCTTGAATAGAGTTCATTTAGCTGCTTACCAGTTTATTTGGAACATTATCATTTCCAAATCCTTAGCTATTCTCGCCTCCTTCTAGTTCTTTTATAGCCTAAAATTAACTGCAGGTTCACTTCCCAGTTTAAAGATGACATGAAAATACCTCGGGGATCTATCATAGAACTCTCCAGAGACCATGGCTACATACTTCACACAACAAGTAAGATGATTTATCTCTGTTGCCAGCATTTTGGCTGTGCGTGTAATTTGTATCTGTGTGTGTTGACAAAACAAATGTTATAGCTATCGGTTGCCCAAAATCATTGAAGAGCTATTAAGCAGATACATCATGACATTATTTTCTTTTAGCCATTGCCCTTTTAAGGTTTGATTTCAAAGCAGTATAAAAGAGGCTACAATAAAGGAAAAATTAGTTCATCAAGTGAGAGCTAAACAAGAGCAATATAAAAAATATATTCTGATTACACCATCAGTTGGTATATTTCATTCCCTTACATTTCCTAAGAAGGAAAGGGAGCGGGTTCGAGCCGTGGAAACAACCTCTTGTAGAAATGTAGGGTAAGCCTGCGTACAATAGACCCTTGTGGTCCAGTTCATCTCCGGACCCCGCGCATAGCAGGAGCTTAGTGCACCAGGCTGCCTTTGCAGCAGCAAGTGGATAAACATTTTGGTTCTCTATAGGATTGGTATAAGATCAATCAACCATCCCTTTTGTTAGGGATGTATTTTTTCTTGGCCTTCACTAGTTTCGCCATCTATAAAACTAAAAAGGGATTGCTGTATGTTAGCTGTTGAAAATATTTTTCGTTATCTGGATGTTTTCTTCTCATTTCTCTAAATATTATCTCTGAACTTTTTGCTTTGTAGTTGTTTGTTCAAAGTTCATTCTTGCATCAATCATTTAGATGAAGCTTAAGTTCTGTTTTTTTTTCCTTTTATAGTTGACGGAAAGGAAGTGGGAAGCATACAGAGCAAACTCTTATGCAGATCAATTCTGGACCTATATATTGGTGATGAGTCATTTGATCAGAAAGCCAAAGAAGATGTTGAGTCGAACTTGGCTTCTCTACTTCACAAGTAGCCACTTCATAGGCATAAAAGATACTTTATCAACATTAGGAATCAACTTCTGGTGATATTGTACTGACTGGTTGGTTATCTTTGCATAGCTGAATCAGAGATCTCTTCAAACAGAACTTGGATCTATATTTTATATTTGATGAGTTGTTTTCTTTAAACCTGTAGTATCCTGCTCTGGCATTCTATAATCTATAGTTTAATAAAAATGAGTATCTTGACCTTTGTTACCAAATTGTTTTTCTTTCCTATATAGAAATGAATCTGGGAGTGACAGGGAAAACAACCTGGATTACCATTTTCCAGTTATATAAGTGAAGCATGGGTAAATGCTATAAGGTTCTTTTCCCTGGAGTTAGCGCGATGCAGGTGCAGTTTGGCAAAGAGAACTTCTTGGGACAGTCAGGGAGTTTCTTTTCCCTAAATTTAAGTTATATCCACTAACAGTGTCAAATATTACCGAGGGCCTATTGGAAACAACATATCTATCCCACCAGGGTAGGGGTAAGGTATGCATACACACTACCCTCACCAAACCTCACTTGTGGGATTATACTTGAGTTGTTGTTGTAGAGTCAAATATTAAGTTCAATTTTGACACGCTCATGCATGTATATACTACATGTTCTACTCATACGATTTGCTCAACTCATGCACAGCTTGTGAGTACTACTGGACTCCTAAATGTATTATCAGCTCTTTCTTCACAAAAACAACATGGTGAATGCAGCACCAGAAGTCTGCTGGTCAGTTATATACTGATAGTTCATGCAAGAATGCCGCTGCAACTTCCTTTCTAATCCAAGTTACTCCTTGTAAAATAATACAATTTCCTTTTTCCCTTGTGGAGGTTAAGTCATGGTTTGTGCAAAGGAAACCATTCTTCTCTTCTCGGCAATGGCTATATTTGGTTTCTTTAGCACAACTCTGGTTGACGGTACTGTGTACAGTGTTGGTGAATCCGCCGGTTGGACAGGCAGCAATATTGACTATCATATGTGGGCTTCTACCAAGACTTTCCAGGTTGGTGACACTCTTGGTAAGTCGAGCTAGTTTAGCTGATCACCTGGTTTACAAGAAGTGCTTTTCGATTTGAACTGTGTATAACTAGCTTTTCCATGTTGTTATAGCTTGTTGCTACTGTTTCCTTTGTCATTATCTTTCTGGTCCTCTTTGTTGTTATTGCTTGTTTCTACTATTTCTTTTCATCCTTCTCGAGCCAAGGGTCTATCGGCAACAACCTCTCTATCTCAGGTAGGGGTAAGGTCTGCGTACACACTACCTTCCCAGACTCCACTTGTGGGATTTCACTGGGTTGTAGTATAAATTTATATCAAATTTGCATTTCCAGCTATAAAATTATAACAGTAGATTAGTAGCTGCTACTACTAATAATTGAAAGGATTCTTATATTCACAGATAGTGTGAAGATTTTTAACTTTATATGCGTAGTTTAACTTGTGATAGCATGTTGTTTACCGTTTTACCAGGTTACAATTTAATGTTTATCATAGACGTTTATTTGTAATTATTTCATTATTGATCTGTTAGTGTACATAATGTGAACTCTAATGAGAAAGGTTCCCATAGAGTTCAGTCTACAATGACCAAGGGATGTTTTTGATGGAGGGGTTTGTCTCCATGGAAAAAGTTAAATTCTTAAATTTTTGATCTATCTCTGCCCATCCTTATTAAGAATTTCTAATGATATAGTAACTACTCAATCCTCGGTAAAGTCGTCTCCGTGTGACTTGTATGTCACAAGTTCAAATCGTGGAATCTGTCAGCCACTGGTGCTTGCATTAGGGTAGACTGCCTACATCACACCCCTTGGGGTGCGGCTCTTCCCTGAACCTCAGTGAACTATTTATAGTAACTACTTATTAAGATGATTAAGTGCCCTGGTTTATTAGCATTTTCACTAACTGTTGCCTCAATGGTGCTGAAGTTTTTCAGTACAACCAACAACTCCACAACGTGGTACGAGTGAGCCTCTCCGATTTCCATTCATGCAATGCTGGAAATCCAATCGCCACTTACTCCTCCGGCAACGATTCCATCACCATTGTCGGTCCGGGCCACTACTACTATATTTGCGGGTTTCGAGGCCACTGTCAAGCTGGACAGAAGCTTGATATTCGGGTACCCAAAGCCTACAAATTAACTGATATCCGTAGCAGAAAACTAACTAAACCTCCAGTTGCAGCCTAAGTAGCAGTGATCAGAAGAGCAAAGAAAAGCTTAATTGATTGATTTCGAGCCTAATAAGATACTCCTATGTACTTGTGACTAGTGACAATGTTTTGAATTGTTATCTCTTAGATATTGGACTGCCTATCAATAACCAGTCTTATTTGTTGTATTACTGATGTTCTGGGGTAATAAAATGCATTGGTGTGGGCAAAAATATACATATGAATATCATAAAATATCTATGTATCTATTTCTTAGGTCTTCCGAAAGAAATACATAAGATTTTAAGTGTATATATATCTTATATTTATATGAATTAATTAACCAGCTGTGGCTCAACTCCAAGTTAGTTAAAATTACCTACAAGAATCATTTTGTATAGGCAAAATATATACTTTACCCATTAACCTTGTACTCAAATTCTTCTTACACACATGTTAAACACGGGAATAGTATTACACTCCAAAAACTTTTAAAAAGTGTGTCAATTACACACCTCTTTTGCCATGTGTTACACGAGTGTATTACACATAAAAAAGGCACGTAAAAACTACAAAATTCATCTGAATTTTTTTTTTATTTTTCCTTTTTTTTAAAATTATTTTCATTACAAATTAAAGAAAAAAGTATAATCCACGTCTTCTTCCCCAACCCACACCCCAACGATTCCTACACTCCCCCCCCTCCCCTGTTTTGTCTTCTTCCCCAACCTCCATCCTAGTTTTATCTTCCCCTCATATTTCGTCTCTTCAACCCCCATGGCTAAGAAGAAAAAGAAAAAAGAAATTAGAGCTATTGGGTCTTGTAAAAATCACCATTATTGACCTTTTGAAAAAGCTTAAAGATTTAATCAGGTCTTGTTAATTTGGTGTTCCATGACCTAAAAAATTAGTTTGAATTCGTGATTATTGTTGAATAAAAATTTACTTAGGTGATTAATTTTGATAAAATTCAAAAAACACCGTTAACAAGTTTGAAGCTTTAGGTTTGAGCTTGATTTTCAAATTTCTCTAAGGATTTGTGATGGATGTTGCTAAAATTTATTAAAAATGGGATAAAGATTTGAAACTATAGTTGGGGAAGAAGGTGCTTGTAGTGAAATGGTTGGTGGTAGTATGGTGGTGGTGGAGAAGATGATGGGGTTGGGGAGATGAGGAGGGATGGGATTTTTTTCATATATTTTTTTTCTTTGGGAAGATGAGGAGTGGGGGTGGGGGCAAAGGTCTTTCTTAGTCTTTTTTTTCGATTTATGGCACGCGTCAGACGCTGATTGGCGCATGTAAAAGTAATCTTTAAGTAAATGTGGTCAAACATCGAAGTAGTGTATGATTGACTCACCTTTAAATATTTTGGTGTGTAATATTATTCCCGTCTTTAACAAGTATGTAAGAGGAATTTGGAGACAAGGTTGATTGGTAATGTAATTATTTTGCCTTTGTATACTATTCATTCACTATATAGAGTCAAGGCAAATACATAGTTTACCAATCAACCTTGTAGCGAGATTCCTGTTACACACCTATCTTTCACGGGAAATCTTTTACACACTCAACCTTTCAAAAGTATATCTAAGACACACTACTTTTGTGCTTGACCAATTTTTCAGATAACGTGAAAGTTACACCCTAATAGGGCCGTGACACGTGGCATTGAGTTTAAAAAGAAAAAAAATATTAGAAATTAAAATTAAAACCCATCTTTCCATTTTCTATCTTAACCACCATTGTTGCTACCAACACGGTTGTTTGTGAGAAAGTTTTCAACAATACAAAAATTCAATCATACTATCTAAACATCTAGCTGAAAATAATCGAGCAACAAATTGAGTTCAATAACCCAATAACTAACAAGACCCAATTGAATTTTCAAGCTTTTTTCGATACCCCAACAATGGTGGATTCTAATTTTTTTTACCAAACCTTCAATACTACTGTTTAAACTTTTAATTCTATCAGAAATAAATATTTTTCACAATATTTAGACAATAAACGAATAAAATCTGCCCAATTTTAGATCTAAAATTGATATGTTCTTTCAAAATTCCTATTTGGGGAAGAAAATGAGGGGGAGGGTGGTGATGAAGAAGACCATATGGAGGGAGAGGGGAGACAAAAAATGATAAATTTTACGGGTTTCATGCGCTTTTTGTGTGTGTAAACATGCAAGTGCTATGTCAAAAGTTTGAAAGGTTGAGGGCAGTGGCAGAGCCAGGAATTTAACCAAGGGGAGTCAAAATATAAATAAGTAAGCACACACAAAAATCAAGGGGAGACAATATATAGTATATACACATAAAATTAAGAATTTAACATATTCACACAGTATAATTTTCCGACGAAGGGGTGTCAATTGACTCCCCTCGCCAATGAGTGGCTCCGCCACTAGTTGAGTGTGTAAAAGGTTTCTCGTGAAAAAAAGGTATGTAACAAAAATTTTACTGCAAGATTAATAGGTAAACTATATATTTTGCCCAGAGTCGAATCTTCTACATCCATTATGACTATTTTATGTTGGCAATCGCTCAGAGGATCGATCCATCTCAAAATAATAGAGTTGAAGAAATCCACATCAAATTTGGATCAAATCTATTCTCTTCGGAATCCATCTATTCATATTCTCTAGATCAGTGGGTCAAGGTCCATTTTACCAACCCCTTCTTTTCCATAAAACATGCAATTTTTTGACTAATACATCACTTAAATCCAAACTCTCGTGATCCCATGTACAAATACAGAAACACACATATCTGCATACATTTCTTTTTTCATTATCTCCCCGTGAGTGACCTATAGTCTATTCTGTTAATATGCAAAGAGATTAGAGTGTTGAAAAAGCAGTAGGCCATCCACAATGTTCCATAGATTATACTTGGTTAGGGACAGAGCTAGCATGAAACATATGGGTACACGTGATCTCACTGTATACAGTCTAAATCAGGCACGTCCGATTTTCCAGGCTCAAGAGATCGCCTTAGGTCTGAGTTCAAGTAAGCTCGAGTTCGAGGTCGGCGGACTAGACCCGAGCTCGAGGAAAGAATGCAATGCCCGAAGATAGGAGTGCGAGGAATACCGAAGTTAGGTATGCTCGACCCCGAAATTGTACCGTTATGGATTTGTAACAGAGTGAACTAGATTCATGCCACTTCCCCAAGATCACGGTGCAAATTCCGGAGTAGGATTGTACGATTCTGTACTAGGCGGTTAGACAGTTGTATCAAGAATATTCCTTACAGTAAATAGAAATATATCTTATTTAGGGTTCCCCTATTATATAAAGGGGACCTCGATCATTTGTAATCTCATCTAATCATTGGCAAGAATATACCATTCTACTTTTCTCTTACTGTTCATCAGAATTGTCCTTTACATTTGTTGTTCTTACTTTATTGCTCTTAATCCATCTCCAGGTCACTAATCTCGAGGTCACTACTGCTAAGTAATATTAGTTTGATTCACTTGTTTCTTTCATTTCTACTTCATATTTCTTGATTATTAATTGGTATTAAACTAAATCACATATATTTAAAAGCACAAATCAAATTTAATTGTTACTCGTATTTTCGAGGTAAATAGTTTGGAGCCCACCGTGAGGCTAAAGATAATAGTGATTATTTCTTTACTAACTCTCATTACACACGTTGTTTTTACACTTTTTCTTGTCAAAATTTTTTTATTCTCATGCTGAAACATATCTAGCTCACAAGATGCACTTATTCATGACAATGAAGGTCTTGGAGAAAACATCAATCCATGGGTCGGTGTATCATCGATAAACCCGGGGGAAGTTCCAAATATGGAACCAGTTAATGTTAGTTCACACATCGCTCTAAACGCGGATTTAGGCACAGACCCCAGGGGGATGTACGCAGGGAAGCCCGATCTGGTGGCTAAGGAGCACAGAGAATGGGAGATGGGGGAATCAGTCTCCAAGTGATGTTTGAGATACTGTAAGCTCAGCAAGTCACCATCGCTCAACTTCAACGTCAGAATAAGACTCCGAGCGTAGCAGAACATGAAAACACTCGACGTGATGAACCAACGCCGGAGAGGTCGAACGTAAATGATTCAGGTACTGACCCCACCATTATGAGGATTCTTGAAGAGCTCACACCAAGAGGAACGAGTCCGTAGAAAAGAAGATTGAAGACAATGAAAAAAAGGTGAAAACTTACAACTCTCGTGTTGACCAAATACCGGGGCACCTCTAATGTTAAAAGGTTTAGATGCCACGAAGTTTATATAAAAACCATTCCCTCAGAGCGCGGCTTCGATGCCCATACCTAAAAAGTTTCACATGCCTAATATACCCAAGTATAACGGAACAACCAACCCTAACAAGCATATTATTTCATACACCTGCGGGATCAATGGAAATGATTTGAATGACAATGAGATCAAATCATTTTTGTTGAAAAAGTTTGGAGAAACACTATCGAAGGGAGCCATGATTTGGTACCATAACTTGCCTCCTAACTATATTGATTCGTTTTCTATGCTAGAAGACGCCTTCATGAAAGCACACACCGGGGACATAAAGGTGGCCATGAGAAAATCAAACGTCTTCAAGGTAAAATAGAGGAACCATGAGATGTTGAGGGAGTTCGTGTTTAGGTTCCAGATAGAGAGTTAAGTTACCACCGGTCTCGCATGACTGGGCAGTGCACGTTTTTATGCAGGATTTGAATCAAAGAAGATCGATTGCGTCTTGATAATTAAAGCATAACTTGATCGAGTATCCAACTGTGACATAGTCAGATGTGCACAATCGTTACCAATCAAAAATCAGGGTCGAGGATGACTAGTTGGGAACCACCTAGGGTTCAATTTATCCTAATAGATTCGCAGCCAAGCCCCCGAGGGATGCATATAGGGAGCCGAAATCGAACAAGGAACGGTATCAGCCATACGTCGATTGAAGAAATAATGGCTCGGGTCTTAGCGCCTCTCAAAATGATCGGAGAAAAAATCAAGGCCAAAGTTCTCAAGGGCTCATGAGTAAGAGCGAATTCAATAAGCATACCGACCCCACAGAGGCACCTCGATTATCAGAGTATAATTTCAGCATAGATGCATCAGGGATCGTGTCAGCTTTTGGAAGAATCAAATACACCAGGTGGGCTAGGCCCATACAAATCGATCCTTCTCAAAGGAACCCAAACTTGATGTGCAAGTATCATGGCAAACATGGGCATAAAACCGAAGATTGCAGGCAACTCAAGGGGGGGTGGCTCGGTTGTTCAACGAAGGTTACCTTCGAGAATTCCTCTGTGATCGAGCCAAAAACTACTTCAGGGAAAGAGATGCAAGGAAAAATGAGCAAGAAGAACCACAATATATAATCCACATGATCATTGGCAGAGTCGATGTCCCTAAACTACCTGTATTCAAATGCACCAAGGTATAAATCACCAAAGAAAAATGGACTGGGAGCTACGTGCCTGAGGATGCCTTATCGTTCTATGACGAAGAAAAATAAGGCATATCTCAGCCACACAACGATGCCCTGGTAATTTCTATCCTTTTAAACAAAATTCAAGTTAAATGTGTTTTAGTGGATCCAAGTAGCTCAATAAACATAATCAGATAGTGGGTCGTAGAACAGCTCGGCTTGCTAGATCATATTGTAACTGCATCCCGGGTCCTAAATGGCTTCAACATGGCAAGCAAAACAACAAAGGGCGAGATTATCTGTCACGACCCAATTTCCAAACTCGGTCGTGATGGCGCCTCTCGTAAAGACAAGGCCAGCCAACAGAATATCAACACTTTTTCTAACAGTTACTTGCATGAATAAGTCTAATACATTTATAACATTATCATACGTGTGGAGAAAAATGATAAAACAGGGAACCATCCCGACACTACCCAAATCGAGGTGTCACAAGTCACGAGCATCTAGAGGAGTCTAAATTCAACTACAAAGCCAGTAATATACATAATAGAATTTAGAAATAAAGGAAAAAATCCAGTGTCGTGAACGCTGGCGATCACCTTGCTCAGCTACGATAGCAAAATCTTCAACCACCTCAAAACCCTCCACCGGGTGAACACATACCTGCATTTGCACGTGAGGTGCAGGGAGTAAAGTGAGTACTCTAACTCAGTGAGTAATAAAAGTAAATAATAACTTAGCAGCAAGAAATCACGTAAAGCAACCAACATGTTGTATAGAAGTCGGGTGCAATTTTCTAAGAAAATAGTGAAATATGTGAAATCTTTAGAAATACCTTGGCAATTTTCTAAGAAAATAGTGAAAATAGTGAAATCTGTGAAATCTCTTTTGAAAATGATCTTTTCAATAATTACGAAAACAATTTTCAAATAGTTAGTGTTGATAAGCATAGAAAGTCCGCCCATCGGGCACAAATACCACAGGATAACAGGTAAAAAGGCAAATAAGTATGCAAGGTGAGCACATAAAGGTTCGCCCCTCGGGCAATATCTCAAACTGTACCAGCCCCCCGGACTCCCTCTCTCAGATTACTCTCAGAACAGTATCAGATAGTAACCGCAGCGGTGTGCAGCCCGATCCACATATTGTTGCGGCATGCAGCCCGATCCATATCTCACTGCGGCGTGCAGCCCGATGGGATCCCGCGCTCACTGTGGGGGTGCAGACTCCGGAGGGGCTCCTACAACCCAAGCGCTATATCACTTCGGCGTGCAGTCCGATCATATATATATATATATATATATATATATATATATATATATATATATATATATATATATATATATATATATATATATATATATATTTATATACATACTCACACACATATTGTTGTGGCGTACAACCCGATCCATATAAGTATCGTTGCGGCGTCACAAGCCCCTCAGGAATTAGTAAAACAGTAGCTCTTACCCAAATAATCATTTAAAATAAGACTCAAATCTGAGTAAAAGTGGCTGAGTTGTAAATTAGTGGAGAAACAGTATGACTGAGTTCAAGTAATAAGTCAAAGCAGTGAGGAAATAGTGAAAATAATCCCCTAAGAATTCAAATAGTTGGCACGAAGCCCAAATATGGCAAACAACCCAAACAACAGTGATAACAAATTAATCCCAGTCAAATACACGGTAAATTCATCAATTCACAATCCCTAGCGGTGCTCTACCCCACGCCCATTATCCGGCGTGCAAGTCACCACAATATAGCACTACCATGTGCAATCCATGGTTTGAACCCTCAGGATATCATTTACAATCATTACTCACCTCGAACCGGCAAAATCACTAGCTCACGACGCCTTTGCTCCTCAAACCGGCCTCCACGCGCGTCGAATCTACCTAACATCAGAGCGAATACATCACAGTATACCAATGGGATAATACCCAATCAAAAACAATCGAAAATAGCAAAAATCTCGAAATTAGTAAACCCGAGTCCCGGGCACACTTATTGAAAATAAAAAATTTAACAACAATGGATTCCTCCTCTTCTCACGAGTCTATACATATCAATTTACCAAAACCCGAGCTCAAATTCACCCTCAAACCCCAAATTTTTCATTCAAAAAGTCAAGCCCTAACTCTTCCCTTTTTAATCAAATTTCCATGAATTTAAGTGTTGAACCCACAATTAAATGATGTTTCTAGGCCATAAGACTCACCTCCAATCGATTCCCAGTCATAAACCTCTTTAATACTCGTCAAAATCTCTCAAGGTTACTCAAAAATGGAGGAAATGGGACTTGGGTCGCGGATGAAATGTTCAAATAAACCCTTCTGCCTAGGCCTATTTTCCTCTATGCGAACGTGAGGGTCCTCTCGCGTTTGCGATGAACAAAATTCACCTCTTCCAAAAATATCCTTCGCGAACGCGGTTGCATCCACGCGAACGTGAAGGTCTGGAACCTTAATCTTACGCGCGGACATCACCACGTGAACGCGAAGGGCAACAGCCTTGGAACCCTGCTCCTTATACGCGAATGTATGCACCCTTACACGATCCCGAGGCCCAGATGCGAACGCGAAGGCCAAAACATCCTCGCCCTCAAATTCCTTCTACGCGTTCGCGACTCACCAATGTGAACGCGAAGAACAATTCTTCTGCAACAAAATAACTGGAAATCTGCAATCTTTTAAGGCCAAAATTGGTTTGATTGACCATCCGAAACCACCCCGAGGTGCCCGGGACCTCAACCAAAAGCACCAATACATATTAAAACACCATTCAAACTCACTCCAATCATCAAAACACATCCAACAACGCTAAAATCATAAATTCTCACAGGATTCAATACTAAGTTTCTCAAAAACTTCTGAAATACGCATTTGATAAAAAACCCAACCAAAACACCTCCAAATGACCTGAAATTTTGCACACACATCCAAAATCACCTAACAAAGCTATTGCAACTCTCAGAATTCCATTCTGACCATCGGATCAAAATTTCACCTATCTACCGGAATTCGCCAAAATAGTAACTTCGCCAATTCAAGCCTAATTCTACACTGGACCTCCAAAATCACTTTCGATCACACTTCTAAGTCACAAATCATCCCCTGAAGCTAATCAAAATGTTGGAATCCACATCCGATCCCTCTAACTCATAGGTCAACATCCAGTTGACTTTTTCAAAACAAGCCTTCCTTATAGAGACTAAGTGTCTCATTTCCTTCCAAAAATCAACCTAATTCAACTCGTTCACAAAGACACTGATAATGAAGCCGGAAATGGGGGAAACAGAACGGTTTTTATGAGACGACAGGTTGCGTCGTAACATCCTCCCCAACTTAAACAAACGCTCGTCCTCGGTCGTATCCAGAGTTGTCCTAGAAGCCAACCAATAGTTGAATGACCTTACCAAGCATATACATGGGGGTGATCCCACGTCACCCTATCTCGCATAGGTCCAATAACACAACATAGCTGAAATTTCACAATCCATCTAGTCCATAAACCATAGAACCACATTGCACTTTCTGAAATCATACACAAGATTAGAACCTCACATCTATACTCAGAATAAGCCCAAACCAGCTGTAATAACCCTTAATCATATGATATACTACATAACCCAAACACTCAAAATGATAACTTCTATTCACAACAGTTTCCCACAACACCTGAATATTGGTAGAAAACCTCTTATCAACTAAGGTCCTATTCCAACACTTTCATATACTGCTAACGATAAATGAAACACGAAATAAACCGTAACCATTTCTCAGATCAACCATTCATGAAGCCACTTCCCTTTTGACTAATACCATAATAGATTCCAAGCCGAACAACAAGCTACAATCAATTCGGTTCGTATTTATTAGTGACCCCAACGCGATCATCTCGAATCCAACGCACCACTCTGGTGATATGACACCTCAATACAGTCCTAAGCCACAACCTTCGTAATACGCGCACCAATAAGAAACGGCCTGAACATACTCAAATTATGAAAAATGACCCAAACGAAAGAGTTATACCTCAAGCTCATCAGTACCATCACAACACCAAGCTGAGACCCCATCTCACATCGTAGAAATAGAACACCTGAATCTACCCCAAATGGTCATATCTCCACGTGGCCTCTACAATTCACGATCCTATCCAAACACTGTTACACATGAAACACCTCAAGTCACTACACTCAAAATCGACAGCCACGCACAATTTGATGTCTGGAACCAAAGCAATTCATTACACCCATGGTGAAACAAATAACATACGCCACGCAACCCAATAGATCATAACCATACCGAGCAATACCCAATTACTCATCTCGCTCGATCTCACTATGAATCCCGAATAGAATCGCATCACATGTGCCTATAACCAACAAATCATGAAGTCTCACAATATCGAAAAGCAACTCATAGCTATCCTCAAATCACTAAAAATCTCAATAACAATCGAGTCAACCTATCCCTCACCAATATAATTTGGGGTCAACCAAGCCAACTCAAGCTAAACTAGTATCCACATCAGTCTACCAATGAACTCATTACCAAGAAAGACTGAAGCTGCTCCTTCCACTACTATAACTCTTGCGGAGCCATACGATATGGTGCCCGGCACCAAATCGATAACAAAATCCACAACCTTTCCAAAAGACATGCCCGAGCACAAGAAACGCATCCAAAGCTCCTTAACACTGGAACGAAACCAATGGTAGAAACCTCTGCAGTGACATCCATCACGAAGGCCCAATTAAGAAAAGCAATCCTTCCCAGCCGTCCGCTGGTCTTTGAAATATAAACCACTCTGCCAGAACATAATCCAATGCACTTCGCCACGCAACCCGTGGAATTTCCGGCATAGCCCGTAGCGCAATAGTTCAAAATCACCTAACACTAAGACAACCAGTCTGAATTTCAACATCACATCCAAAATCTAACATACCAGCAAATAAAGATCCACTTGAGCCTCCATATCTTGATTGCCGCTAAACGGTGCTGAATACACATGATCCACAACCACGACATAGCATGTACATAAGAACTCCCAATCTCCAACTTCATACAACACATGAATCATCATACATGATCCCAATTTTGTCGTCCAAACTCATACCCCACCTTAATACCCCCATCACTCCGCGATAGATACTTTTAAATTTCCTGTGCCACAAAGCAAACCCGAATACCACCATGTGATCCAACAAGAAAATGCTGCAATACTACCAAAGTATCATTAGTTTAATCACATTTCCTTTTTCTGAGACGTATACTCTTGTCACATCACTTCCAATTAGCAGTATCATTTCCCTGATTATCTGAGGCTACCCGTTGCCTAAAAGTTTTATGAACTTCCTTTCAGAACTGAACTAAAACCTCGCACACACAGTCTCGATCCTCTACAATATACCGCATATACCATACCATCCAGGGATAACACGAAAATTTTATCTCCCTTCCGAGCCACAGAAATCTACGTACTCAACTAGTCAAGAACTCTCCATTGGTTCCACCTAGAAGAAAATCATTACACATCCATGTCTCTCATATTTGTAGAAAATGCACCTCTTCAATCACGGTAGAAATCAACAAGAACTCTCTCAATTCCGTTTGCATAAATTAAACTGTCAGGACGGAATCCTTCTAACTCGACCAAGCTAAGCAAGCCATCAAAAACCCAAGAGCATTGCTGCAAAATACTTGTAAGGCTCATTAGCTTGAACACATCCGAAGAACTAATCATATCCTTACCATACCGATTCGGTCTACTATCAAGTTATTCCATCTATCTAATTTCCCTTATGATTCATCATCAACTTGATATTCCCTCTTGTTGTAGCACCACAGTTCCTCAACCCAGGCTCACTACATGAGACCCAAGCATAAGACCACACTAGCTAAGACCTATAAGCCACTGAATCCTCTCTCAATTATTCCTGGAAACACCACATTCCAAAATACTTTACTCTGAAGAACTTCCCGCAAATCTAAATTTGTTACCTTTACTTTCCAGTTGCTGATACATAGAATCCCATATTTAACATAAAAATACCACAAGTCTTGACCTCTTCCAATGGAGACTCGGTTCCTAATAACATATGCTACTTTAAGATATCCCGTTGTTATATGTAGAATCTTGAACACATTAGAACCATTTTTGAGAGTCATTCACCCTATTCAACTTGCACTTAGCCTGCTTAATTAACAAAACCACCTGTGCCTCATTATCACTCTAACACCGTAGGATACGACCTCTTCCCAATAAAAACAAGCATCTTCCTTCTCTATACACTGAGCATTCTTTACCAAAAACAGCTCAAGACATCCTATTATTTTCACACATCTACGAAGCACCATATAATCTTTATCAAAGTTTTCCTTCACTCGTGCCATCCTCGACCCAATTTACACAAGCAAAACTGATTCGCCAGCATGCCTCAAATTGGAACCAACATAGCACACAACCGTACAATCAGATAACCAATAGCAAGCTCCCCAACTTGGCTCGAAGCCATATATCAGAACACACAATACTCATAATGCATATACTCCACTGCTGCCTTAATACCGTAGTGAGATTAAACTCAAATCCTTGGTAAGCTTGTGTAAACACATTTCATCTAGTACCTTTAACTCTTCGGCCAATCTCGTAACAGTTAAACTCACTCCCTTATGCGACCCAAAATTTCAAACTTCAACACTTTTAGTTCACTGGCACATGAGGTCTTCTGTCATTCACATAAGAGTCACACAACCCTAAAACTCTTCACAGGATATGACTCAATCGTTTACCATAAGTTAACATTGTTGTATACCTTCCACTGTCCTAAACTATACGCAGTGGCTTAGTCTTCCTAATTCTGAACTTATACCGCAACATAAACTTTTTACTCCACTCTCAACTGGAAACATGAAAAGGTTCTTCACGTGCCCATAACTCGGGCTATACCTCGAATCACAATGGAATTCAAACACCTAATAGTTCTTCTATCATCTAGTAGACCTTCCTCAACACTTCCAAGTCACATAGATACACTTCGCAGCACTAACATACTCACCACGTAGCTAACCAGCCGTCACTCCCACTAATAGGGGCAATACTAAACATATAAGTTTGAAACACTTGCTCACACAATGAATACCTCGGTGTTCAAGCCATAGGCAAAGATCCGGCCTCAAGTCCCCCAGTCTGGCCCAACATAAACTCACAGGGATTACATCACGCCCCTCGATCGGTGAATCACAAGCCGCCAAGGCTAATCTAATACTGAGCGCTCATGTGCGCGTGCGAACACTTGGAAGGAGTATCAAGAGTTTCTTTCAAGTTGAGTCAAGGACGCATGATAAGAATTCAAGAATGTGAAGTTTTCCTAAAGGTTCTGCAGCCTCTCGAGGATATGTACAGACGTCTCCGTACCTATCTACGAGACTCTACTAAACCTACTCATTACGTATGAGGCCTATGTAACCTAGGCTCTGATACCAACTTGTCACGACCCAATTTCCAAACCCGGTCGTGATGGCACCTATCGTGAAGACAAGGCCAGCCAACAGAATGTCAACATTTCTTTTAACAGTTACTTAGCATGAATTAGTCTAAAACATTTATAACATTATCATAAGTGCAGAAGAAAAATAATAAAACAGGGAACCATCTCCACACATCCCGAAATCGGGGTGTCACAAGTCTCGAGGATCTAGAGGAGTCTAAATTCAACTACAAGGCCAGTGATATACATAATAGAATTTTGAAATCAAGGAAAAAAAATCTGGTGCCTCGAACGCTGGCGGTAACCTTGCTCAGGTACGATAGCAAAATCTTCAACCAGCTCAAAACCCGCTATCGGGTGAATAAATACATGCATCTGCACGCGAGGTGCTGGGAGTTAAGTGAGTACTCCAACTCAGTGAGTAATAAAAGTAAATAATAATTGAGCAGCAAGAAATCACGTAAAGCAACTAACATGATGTATGGAAGCCAGGTGCAATTTTTTGAGAAAATAGTGAAATATGTGAAATCTTTAGAAATACCTTGGCTCAATTCAAATCTCTTTTGAAAATAATCTTTTCAATAATTACGAAAACTGATTTTCAAACCGTTAGTGTTGATAAGCACAGAAAATTCGTCCCTCGGGCACAAATACCACAGGATACAGGTAAACAGGCAAATAAGTATGCAAGATGAGCACATAATGGTTCGCCCCTCGGGAAATATCTCAAACTGTACCAGCCCCTCTTGCTCCCTCTCTCAGATTACTCTCAGAACAGTATCACGTATTAACCGCTGCGGTGTACATCCCAATCCACATATTGTTGCGGCGTGCAGCCCGATCCATATATCGCTGCGTCGTGCAGCCCAATCCTTATGGGTACCAGCACTCACTGTGGAGGTGCAGACTCCGGAGGGTCTCCTAAAGACCAAGCGCTATGTACTGTTGCGGCGTGCATCGTGATCCATATAAGTATCACTGCGGCGTTCAGCCCGATTCATATATAACTCTCACATCCAGGCCCTTGATCATATTACTCAGTGTATCCTCACATCTGGTCCTCGGCCACGCTCAGTCAGAATATCATCACAAGCCCCTCGTACATTAGTAAAACAGTAGCTCTCAGCCCAAATTATCATTTAAAAATATCATTTAAGACTCAAATCTAAGTAAAGGTGGATGAGTTGTAAAATAGTGGAGAAATAGTATGACTGAGTTCAAGTAATAAGTCAAAACAGTGAGGAAACACTGAAAATAATCCCCGAAGGATTCAAATAGTTGGCATGAAGCCCAAATATGGCAATCAGCCCAAACAACAGTGAGAACAAATAAATCCCAATCAAATACACGATAAATTCATCAATCGGGACGGACCAAGTCACAATCCCCAACGGTGCTCTACCCCACGCCCATTATCCGGCATGCATGTCACCTTAATGTAGCACTACGATGTGCAATCCATGGTTTAACCCTCAAGATATCATTTACAATAATTACTCGTCTCGAACCGGCAAAATCTCTAGCTCGCGATGCCTTTAATCCTCAAACCAGCATCCACGCGCGTCGAATCTATCTAACATCAGAGTAAATACAACACAATATGCCAATGGGATAATACCCAATCAAAAAACAATCGAAAATCTCGAAATTAGCAAAACACGAGCCCCGGACCCACTTATCGGAAATCAAGAATTTAACATCAATAGATTCCTCCGCTTCTCACGAGTCTATACATATCAAATTTACCAAAATCCGAGCTCAAATGCTCCCTCAAACCCCAAATTTTTCATTCAAAAAGTCAAGCCCTAATTCTTCCCCTTTTAATCAAATTTCCATGAATTTAAGCGTTGAAGCCACAACTAAATGATGTTTATAGGACATAAGACTTACCTCCAATAGATTCCCAGTCAAAAACCTCTTTAATACTCATCAAAATCTCTCAAGGTTACTCAAAAATGGAGGAAATGGGACTTGGGCTGCGGATGAAATGTTCAAATAAACTTCTGCCCAGGCCTATTTTCCTCTATGCGAATGTGAGGGTCCTCTCGCGTTCGCGATGAACAAAATTCACCTCTGCCAAAAATATCCTTCGCGAACGCGGTTGCATCCACGCGAACGCGGACATCACCACACGAACGTGAAGGGCAACAGCCTTGGAACCCAACTCCTTATGCGTGAATGCATGCACCCTCACGCGAACGCAATGCATGATCAACTTACCTTACGCGATCGCGAGGCCCCAAATGCGAAAGCAAAGACCAAAAAATCCTTCCCCCCCCCAAATTCCTTCTACGCATTCGCGACTCACCAACGCAAATGTGAAGAACAATTCTTCTGCATCAAAATAACTAGAAATCTTCAATCTTTTAAGGCCAAAATTGGTCCGATTGACCATCCGAATTCACCTAGAGGCCTCCGGGTCCTCAACCAAAAGCACCAGCTCATCTTAAAACATCATTCAAACTTGCTCCAATCATTAAACACATCCGATAAAGCTAAAACCATAAATTCTCACTGGATTCAATCCTAAGTTTCTCAAAAACTTCTGAAATACGCATTTGATTGAAAGCCTGACCAAAATACCTCCAAATGACCAGAAATTTTGCACACACATCCAAAATCACCTAACGAAGCTACTGCAACCCTCAAAATTCCATTCACAACCCTCGGATCAAAATCTCCCGTATCAACCGGAATTTGCCAAAATACTAGCTTTGCCAATTCAAGCCTAATTCTACATCGGACCTCCAAAATCACTTCTGATCATATTCCTAGGTCATAAATCATCCCCTGAAGCTAACCGAAATGTCAGAATCCACATCCGAACCCTTTATCTCATAGGTCAACATCTGTTTGACTTTTCAAAAACAAGCCTTTCTTAAAGAGACTAAGTGTCTCATTTCCTTCCAAAAATCAACCTAATTCAACACATTACCACAAGACACTAATAATGAAGCATAAAGAAGCAGGAAATGTGGGAAATGGAGCGATTCTTATGAGATGTCAGGTCTGGTCGTCACATTATCATGCTAGTAAATTTAGTCGCGACCGTACAAGATACTAAATTCCATGACATTGAAGGTGTCATGAGGTATAACATACTCCTCGGGAGACTATGGATACACAACATGAGAGTAGTGCCTTCAAATCTTCACCAGATGATGAAGTTCCCAACACAGGAAGGAGTGAAAACGATTTGTGGAAAACAACATACTGCAATTGAGATGTTTGCAATCGAGGAAGTGGTGCCGATACCAGAGCCTCCGACCTCGAAAAAATCGAGCATCAAAGGTAAATAGGTGGCCAAATAACAATCACTGCCTCCAGCCTCAACGGAATTGAAGCAATAGGTAATCGAAGAAGAAGATAAGGATTTCCTCAGTCCTCGAACCTTCATCGTTCTCGAAGATTCCAATGTAACTAAGTCAATGGTCGAGGAATTAGAGCAGCTGATACTGATCGAATATGCTCAAGAGAAAGGTATATCTGGGAACGGGATTGACCCCCGATCCCAGGAAAAAACTCATTTAATTTCTTATTGATAATATGGATTGCTTTGCTTGGTCCCATTTAGATATTATAGGGATTCCACTGGAAATCACCTCACATGGGTTAAGCATAGATGCCAAGTTCAAATCGGTGAAGCAAAAATAAAGGCCTCAATCCGAGGTGAAACGCACGTTCATAAAGAACAAGGTAACCAAACTTCTTAAAATAGGGTCTATTCGGGAGGTCAAGTACCCTGAATGCTTGGCCAACGTAGTTATAGTTCGAGATGTGTATGATTAAAGCATGCTCAAAAGATTCTTTCCCACTACCCAAAATCGATCATAAGATCGATGCCACGGCCGGTCACAAGATCCTAACTTTTCTCGACGCCTACTCCGAGTACAATCAAATTCAAATGAACCCGTAGGACCAGGAAAAGACTTCGTTTATTACTAAATTTTGAACTTATTGTTACAACGTAATGTCCTCGGGATAAAAATGCGGGAGATACACATCAACACCTAGTCAACAAAATGTTTGAAGAACAAATAGGTAAAACAATGGCAATTTACATTGAAGATATGTTGGTTAAGTCCCTGCGCGCAGAGGACCATTTGACTTATTTGTAGAAAACATTCAAAATTTGAGAAAATACAACATGAAACTTAACATGGAGAAATGTGCCTTTAGAGTTGGCTCAAGATACTTCCTCATCTTCATGCTGTTAAACCGGGGCATCGAAATTAACCCTGATAAGATCGAGGCCATCGAGGATATCACGATCGTAGATAGTTTGAAGGCCGTGAAAAGGTTAATAGGTCGAATAGGTGATTTGGGTTGATTTATTTCGAGGTCATTAGATCAGAGTCACTGGTTCTTTACCTTGCTCAAAAAAGAATAGGGACTTCGCATGGATCCTGGAATGTCAGCAGGCCTTAGAATAATTAAAGTGATATCTATCGAACCTACCTTTGCTTCACACCCCGAAGGTAGATGAAAAAATTTACCTATTTTGGAAGTATCCGAGATTGCAGTAAGTGGAGTGCTGGTTCGAGAAGAGTAACATATGCAATATCCTGTTTATTATGTAAGCCGAACTCTAGGAGATGTTAAAACCATATACCCTCACTTAGAAAAATTAGCACTTGCGTTGATAAGTGTATCTAGAAAACTAAAGTCATATTTTCAATTTCATCCCATATGTGTGTTAACCACATACCCATTTTGAAATAATTAGCATAAGCCCGAGCTATCAGGTCGGCTGGCAAAATAGGCCATTGAACTTAGCAGGTATGATATCAAATATCAATCGCAAATGGCCATCAAGTCTCAAATTCTAGCTGACTCTGTGGCCAATTTTACGCCGACCCTCATACCCGAAGTGGAAAAAGAATTGATGATTTTGGGTACACCATCGGGGGTATGGACCTTTTTCAGAGATGGTGCTTCGAATGTGAAGGGGTCATGACTTGGCATTCTCTTGAAACCACGTACGGGCAGTATCATTAGACAATCTATTAAAACTTCTAGGATGACTAATAATGTGGCTGAGTATGAGTCCATGATTGCAGTTCTCGAGCCAACCAAGAGCTTGGGAGCAGAAGGCATTGGAGCTGAGTGCGATTCACTGTTGGTAGTAAGCCAGGTAAATAAATTTTTTGAAGCTCGAGAGGATAGGATGCAATGATTCTTAAATAAATTACCGGCAACATTGCATCTTTTCAAGGAATGGACCCTCGATAATGTGCCTCGAGAGCAAAATAGTGAAGCCGATGCACTTGCTAATTTGAGATCCTCGGTTGAAGAAGATGATATCATCCCGGGGACTGCCATCCAGTTATTGAGGTTTGTGGTTGAAGAGGGTCATGCCGAGATAAATTCAACAAATTTGACTTGCGATTGGAGGAATAAATACATCGATTATTTGAAAAATTGAAAGCTCTCATCAGATAAAAAAGAATCGAGGGCTCTACGAACCAAGGCTGCTAGGTTCACCTTAGATGGGGATGAATCATTATACAGAAGAACGTTCGATGAGCCATTGGCGGTATGATTAGGGCCGAGAGATACCGATTATGTTCTACGAGAGATCCATGGAAGTATTTGTGGGAATCACTCCGGTGCCTAGTCTTTGGTTCGTAAGATTATCAGAGTAGGATATTACTAGGATAACATGGAATAATATACTAAGAAATTTATCAAAAATTGTGATAAGTGTCAACGATTCGCACCGATGATTCATCATCTCGGAGAACAACACCATTCAGTCGTATCACCGTGGCCTTTCATGAAATAGGAAGTGGATATAGTTGTCCCTATACTAACGACCCCAAGTAAAGCTAAATTTATTCTGTTTATGACTAATTCTTTTTCTAAGTGGGTGGAAGAACAGGCCTTCGAGAAGGTTAAAGAAAAAGAAGTTGTTGACTTCATCTGGGACCACATCATATGTCTAGTTCGGGATACCCGCTGAGATTATGTGTGACAATGGAAAATAATTCATCAGCATCAAGGTGACGGAGTTCCTCGAGGCACATAAAATAAAGAGGATATTATCATTACCATACCACCTAATTGGAAATGGACATGCCGAGTCAACAAATAAAACTATCATTTAAAATATGAAAAAAGGTTAGAAGATGCGAATGGAAAATAGAGAGATGTTTTACCCTAGGCCCTTTGGGAATATAGGACAAAATCGAAGTCTAGCTCTAAACTTCACAATGGCCTATACATGAAATGAAGGTGTGTTAATCAAATGAACGGAAGCAAAGAAAAAATTATAGCAATGAAAGTTTGTATCTACCTGAGAGAGGAGACGTTGAGCGTCTTCAAAGGGGGTGGATACATAGTTAAGGTCGACAACATCATCAACCCCGATGAAATAGTCCCGGAAAGGGTCTTCTTCGAGGACCTTGCTGGGGTAGGGTGTACGCATAGCCTGAGCACCTTTATTGTTTGCTCAAGGTAAGCTGGTAGAGGAGGTAATTGACCCATTGCCATGGCCCTGATCTCCTCACTCAGGGCGCTCTGATTAGCTACGGACTACTCATCATTTAACCCCTCAGGTGTACTTATTGAAGGAGATGGGATAAGCTCAAGCTCCGGAGACTTAAGGGCTTTGCCCAAGTTTCTTTCCGGAATTCCTCCACCATAACACGAGGCCGCAGGTTCGGAAGGCTTGGAAGCCTCGATTGATATTCTAGTTTGGGGCACCAACGACGTTTCTTAGCCCTCATTCTCTTCATCTTCTAAATATTGAGTGGCAGAATCCAAATCCGCGTGCACAAGTTTCCTCCTCGGCTTTCGTCGTCCTGAGAATCTTCAGGCTTTGAAGCCCTCTTTCTTTTGTTGTCCTTCCCTGATTTCATGATTGAGGATGTAGTCTTCTTCCAATGCCTGCACATGTAAATATGAATGAGTTGATGCCACAAATAAATGAAATATATCTGAAACTTGGGAAAAGCAATTACCATGATGCTTAGCATCCCATTTTCCCCTCGTTAAATCATGCCATTTGCGCTCATCATACGAGGAGGTCGCGACCAATTTTCGGACCCAGTCCTTGAGGTCCAGGACAACATGAGGTGTCCAAATAACAAATGCAGAAAGGATAAAAATATTATGAGATACCAGACCTGAATATGAACATATATTGGGAAGAAGGACCCCATTTACGGTTAAAGTACCATTTCTTCGGGAACGACATTTTATCCCTGGGGATGACATCCAAAGTCCTCACTTTGATGAAACGGGTCACCCAGCCTCAATTTTTGCCTTCATCATTACTAGCAAAGAAGGCTTTCTTTTTCCGACATTGCAGCTTGATGAGCCCGCGAAACAGCTAGGACCGATATAGCTGAATCAAATGGTTTAGAGTAAATTCCAAACCCCCGACCTTTCCGATAAAGTAGCGCAGCATGATCACGATGCGCCAAAAGGAGGGATGGATCTGACCGAGGGTGACCTCGTATGTTTTGCAGAAGTCGACTACTATCGGATCAAGGGGACCTAGTATGAAGGGGTGAGTGTAAATACTTAAAAATCCCTCAACTTGGGTACTTATGCTATCCTCAGGGCCTGAAATCTTAACTACGACCTTATCTCCCCAGCCGCAGTCTCTCTTCATATATTTGATTTACTTCTCCAATATCAAACTAATACAACGAGACGCATGCTCACATTGGCCTAGGACATCAGGGGGATTTTCAATATTGAAGTCCTTTTTAATCACACAAGGGCCGAAAGTGATTTTTTGAAAAGTCACCACTAGTTTGGCTGGTTGGGAGATAGAAGAAGACGATGCTTTTTCTTTTTTGGGAACTTTATTAGAAGTCTTAGCCATAATTTTAAGCTAAAGAGTATAAACAGTAGGGGAGAGTGGTGTTTTACAGGAACTTGGCATCTTCCGGTGCTTAAAGGGGCGGTGGAAACAAATGATCAGAAAAAGAGATGAAGAAGGGAAAGAATTAGAGCAAATGTGATGAAAGAGTAAAGTTATTTATTCAAAGGAGTATCCTTATTTTTGTAGAAAGGTAACGACGGTTCAGCGGCGCTAATGGCCGACCAGTATTGACATGCATTTAATATTTCGGGGAAGCGGACCGGTGGGACGTTTTAGTCACTTTGAGAGCTTATGTCACGGGAATTACATCATCATTATAGACTCCGGGGAACCGAGGTTCAAATCGTTTCTTATCATCTTACTCTAAGAAACACGAGAACTATCTGTATACGGTCGAAATTTGACACGTCTGATTTCCCATGCTCGAGGGATGGCCTTAGGTTCGAGTTCAAGTAAGCTTGAGTCCGAGGTCGGCGGACTAGACCCGAGCTTGAGGATGGAAAGATAGGAGTGCGAAGAATACCAAAGTATCATCCACATTTATTGAGAATAAATATGATTCTTTGGTCAAAACTAAAGATAAAAAGAAATTCGGGTTTCTAATAATCAGGAGACAAAAATAACTAAAGACTCTTGAGAATAATAATAAAGCAATAAGTAAGTTTGTATTTCAATGTAATCTCAATAATCAATTGTGTTCTTACCCGAATTTTTCTTTATCTTTAACTTTCACCAAAGAATCATATGTTGGTTAAACAATAACTTTCTTTTATTGTAGATTTACTATTATAAAACAATCCATTCACGTGTTTCTGCGTAGGATGCATACGTGGTTTCATTGGATACCGGGCAGAGACAGCCTTTTTATAGATTATAGAACTTTATTCATAAATAAAATAAGAAAATGAACTTTATTCACAAATCAGTACATTTATCTTTTATTGCAATTTTAATGTATCATCAACATTTATTTATTTGTGCCTTATTATACTTTTTTTCAGTGCGAGTATCCTACTAACATTTGCCTATTAAAAATACAATAAAACAAAACTCTCTGCATGGCTAGTTGTTTGGTACGCGGTCACTGTTATTATAATACTGACATGTATAATATTTTAATGTTAGGATTCTTGCTTTCTAGGCTCCTACCCAACTCGCGCGCTATTAATGCGTTCCTTGCTCTTGAGTCATTCTCCGTTTATAGTTGATTTTAGGAGAAGAGCATTAATGAAATAATTATAAGCAATAAATGATATTAAAAGAAACGTTACACAATTATTCCTGTTTAATATAAATCCCATAACATATTTAGCATTTAATATTGAATTTGGATTCCTTTACGTCATCGGATTCGTACCTTCAATTCATTCTGATCTCTTGGCTTTAAATGATTTAAATAGGTATGAGACTCATGCCATTTGAATAGCGTCTCGTGCCTATTTAATTTTCTCTTTCCCGTACCTGTTGTCGCTCGTATCTTTTGGCTATTTATTGCATTTTGACCTTTGACCAGTCCACATGTCATGACACATCATCTTTAATATATAAATGTTATTTTTTCCTAATACAGATAGTCCCTCCACTTTTTATATATTTATCACTTAAATATTTGGGAAGTGGATTTTCACAAAAAAGGAATTTTTGCCGTAATTAACGCTATGACTGTATTGACGCTTCAATTGTCTTTTGATTGGCTCTGTAATTCTGCAGCCTTTTTTAAAGACTTCTTCATCCCCTCTATTCAAGAAGTGATAGTTGCCTTTATTATAGGCTTTCCATCATTACACTTCTTTGACGGTTTCTATTATATACATATTTACCCTTTTTCTACTTCTTCATAAACCCTTAACAGATACTCTTCTCTTCACTTTTATTCCTTTTCTCCTATATTTCATCCTTTCTCTGCAATGACATCTCCGAAACCTAACCACAAAAGAGTCCCAATTCTTGATAGCTTCCCCAACGCTCCTGTAAGGCATAGAAGAGGCAGAGGTGGCAGGCTTCGTAGCCTGAGATCTGTTCGTGGTGGTTCTTCTGGTTCTATAAGAAACCTTCTTCTAAAGGTAACGAACTTTCTGAGCCTCTACAAGAACCCTTAGTCGAAGAAATAGTACCCAATGACTTATCTTTTGGGAGTGATAGAAAATCTCTTCAAGAACAGGTTATCAATTTAGAGAAAGCAGACACTTTTCCTTCTTTAATAACTGAACCTTTTATTCATACTATTCGGAATGATTGTAACTGGAGAAGTATTCTTCGTATGATGATCCCTAATCCAAACCAGAGAATTTCTTCTTTCAGAATTGGATTTTCTTTTGTTTATACTTATCCCTTAACTTAGGATTTAAGCCTGTTATTGACCCAGTTATACTTAACTTCTGCCATTTTTTCAAAATCTGCTTAGCACAAATTGGCCCTCTCATATGGAGAGCTGTGGCTTGTTTGAGATATTTATCCATCAAAGCCAATGTTAGTTTTTCCATTTCCCATCTTATTCATCTCTACCATCCCAAATTATTTCGCCATGGGTTTTTACCTTAATAGCAAGGAGTAAAAAGGTTTTGGTAAACCGTGAGAATGATAAAGATCATGGGTGGTACGCTCGTTATGTAACAGTACGCAAACTTGATTTGGTGGGAGAAACAAACATCCCCTTCCCTGAGAAGTGGAACTTTGCACGTAAGTTTTTTTTTACTTACCGTGCCTATTTGTAAAAGTTTTAATTTCTCCTCTGATTCCATTATTTATTACTTTTTTTTGTATCAACCATGAGAAATGTGGAACCCGTTCCTAATTTCGTTGTTGGGTAGATTCAATCTTAAAAGATGTGCCTATAGAGGAGAGAACTTGGAAATTCATTTCCAATTTACATGGTTGGAAAGTAAAGACTCATGGTACGTATCTCTTCTAAGTTTTCGTATGTTAAATTCTTTCTTTCTCTTAACCTTTCTTTTTATCAGGATTTGGTATCAAGGGTATGACGGCTGAGGTAGCCGCTGCCCTTCGAGCTTCTTATAGCTCTTCACTTTCTTTAGAAAAAACTCAAGTCATGCTGTCAAAGAGGAAAGTTATAGAAGAAGATTCTGAGAATGAGGAAGATGAGGATACCTCTTTGATAACTAGACCAAGAGCTAGGAGATGCATTGTTTCTGAAGATGAAAATGAATTTACTCCTACCCGTGCCTCTCTCTCCGGTCCTGCTCTTATTCCTTCTAATGATGAAACCACTCCAAGAGACACCTCTGAGTCTATTCAACATCTCTTTCTTATTGGTTTCGAAAGTGGAGAACTTGGGCCAGTTCTTGATGAAACTCCTCTCTCTTCTTCTATTCCTCCCTTGGTTTCAAGTGCTTCATTGCCTGGTTTATCTGTTAATGTTCCCTTGCCAATTTCTACTCCCTTACCTGCTTCAGATCTTTCGACTTTTGTTATTTTCACTTCTCCCACCGCTCCTCCATTTGTAGCTCCTCCAGCATGGGAGGGTTCTAGTAATAGAAGTTTAGCTATGAGGACCGTCACACTAGAAGTTCCTGCTAATAACAGTCTTTTAATGAAGTCAGATGGAGCAGATGTTTGGCTTGAGCCATTGATTGGAGATATTGAGAAGAAGAAAATGAGTAGTCATAGTTGCTTAACGCTGATGAATGGCATAGTTCATTTTACTCTTAAGGTACTTTTCTTCTTCTTATCTACAAGCTTTCATTTTTTACTTTTAGACTATGATCTTTATATCTTATCATTGTAGGCTAACCTCATTGGTACTAAGTTGATGGGAAGAATTTCCCTTTTGGAAAAGAAAGCCCTTGAGTCTGATAAGGCTATCCACGAGGCTGAGGAAATGGCCAAGTGAGCCCAACTAGAAGAAGCTAACCGGAAAGAACAATTTGAGAATGCTCAGGGAAGCATAGAGGAATTGCGAGAGAGTAGAAATCACCTGGAGCAACAAAAACGAGGTTTGACTTCTAAATTAGCAATTGCCAAGGCTTCTTCGAGAAAATTTGAAAAAGATAAGGAGTGTCTTGAATGTGCATTTTCAGAGTAATTATCAAAGTAAAGTGAAGAAGATAGAGAACTCAAGGCACTCTTAGCTAAGAAGGAAGAATACGTAGGGGAACTAGTGTAAAGCTTGACTCAAGCTCAGCCTGATTTAAAGATTTCCTCTGCCAAAATACGTGCCTTAGAGAGAAGCTTCCCTTGATTCCCATTTAGCAGAGCACCAAGTGCTGAAGAATGATCTTGCTATGTGGGAAAGGGAGTATGAACTTCTTGAGGAGAATGTTAGTATAGAGGTGAATTGGGCTTTGCTAAATTCCCATCGTGATGCTTTGATGGAGTCCACTCAATAAAATTTTGATTTACAATCAGAATTTTCCAAAGTTTTAGACACTATTGAAAAAACCCAACAACCACTTGACTCTCCTACACTCGAAGCTCCTGCGGCTGAAGAACCTTTGAACAATGAAGCCGTTGTTGTGGTAGCTGAATGTTGTAATTCCATCTCCCGAGGGTAAAACTTTTGTAACACAGCCTGTGGAAGCTGAAGCTCACGTGACTCTTGCTTCCCTAAATGAACTTAGTACTTCAAGCCTTGTTGAGACCGTTCCTGTTACTGCTTCTTCAGAAGTTACTACCGCATCTGTGGTTGTTTCTGAAACTTCTATCACTCCAACCCTTCAGTGACCAGTTGAATATGTTTCAAACTTTTTTTTTTATTAATTAGTACTTTTGGTTTTATCCCTTGGCAGTTTTAAGGGATTTTTTTGATGAAGTCCCCGGTTATCATAATGGGGCGTTTGTAAAAAATATTTTGCTGACTAAGTTCTTACTTAGTCTTTTTAATCATATTGGGAAGTTTTCTCAATACTTCTACATGTTATATTCTTGCCTTTTTTATTTACTAAGGACTAATAGAATAGCTTAGCATTTTTATCCTTCAAAAATGCTTTATGATTCTTGTCATTAGTTATTAACATGAGGTTTATAAAAGAGTGCCCTTTTATATATCGACACTTAATGAAGAAGATATCTCAAATTCATATTGGTGTTACAGTACTATGAAAGAAATAGGAATACACATGTTTTGTTTGAAATAACTTTGACAAGTTTTTATTCATGAACTGGACAAGCTTTTGAATATTACATGTATTAAAATACATTTATAACTTTCTCGTAACTATTTTTCTTGTAGCAGATTTTACAAATTATAAAATAAATAAGGTTTTTTCTTATAACCTGTTTCAGTACATAGTCATGATCCTATCTTCATATATTAGGAAGGGTTTGAAATATGACTCTGTTGTTCTCATGAGTTTGAGAGATGATTCTGTTGTTCTCATGAGAAAAACATTATGATGAATGTCTTATGTTTACATTTGTTGAGCATAATGATGAATGCATAAGACTCCGTAACTTTTGCTCAACACTTGTCTCTTTGTAGCTGGATTTTTCTTTTAAATTTTACTCAATCTCGATCGATTTTTGTTCGATATTTGTATCTGTTTATCTGCACGTATCTGTGTATAATATGTAGTCCCCCAAGTATTTGAGCGGTGAAGTATAAAGCCTCGAGCATTTGTTTGTTTCTCTCAATTTGGTCCTTTTCCTGAAACAGAAAAACATACGGGGCTTGGAGGTTCGATTATAGATGAAGACTGCCTAACCCGTGTATATTTCCATCAGATTAATTGTAACCCTGGGCTGAGAATTTAGAATGTTCCATTTTACCGTACAGGTCGTGACTCATCATTTGGTACGAGTTAGGGTTTTTTCTAAAATCCTTAGTAAGATTGTAACAATTCAAAGAAAAATTCTAACATGGTGATACCTGACCGTGGGTGCTTTCTTAGAAGTAATATATCTTTAAATGGACAGTATTCTAATGTGAGGGTAAAACCTTTCCATCCATTGTCTCCAACTCGTATGCTCCTTTTCCTTCAATGTTACGAACTTTGTAGGGTCCTTCCCACATTGGACTCAGCTTTCCTGAATTAGAAGTCTTTGCAGATTGGAACACCTTTTTAAGCACGAAGTCCCCAATTTTGAAAATTCTGAGGCATGCTTTCCCTATTGTAATATCGTTCAGTTACTTGCTTTTGTGCTGCCATTCTTATTAATGCAGCTTCTCTTCATCCTTCGAGCAAATTGAGGTTCACCCGCATCTCTTCATCATTTGATTCCTCCATTGATTGACCGTACCGTGTGCTCGGTTCTCTTATTTCAACTGGAATTAAGGCCTCCATACCATAAACCATTGAAAATTGTGTTTCTCCCGTACTTGTTTTTGTCATTGTACGATAAACCCATAATACTCCAAGTAATACCTTAGGCCAGTTACCCTTCGAATCTTGTAACCTTTTCTTCAAATTGTTGATAATGACTTTGTTTGTGGATTCCGCTTGTCCATTGCCCATTGGATGGTATGGCATAGATGTTATCCTTTTAATTTGTCAACTTTGAAGAAATTCTGTGATTTGAGCTCCTGTGAATTGCGGACCATTGTCACACACGATTTCATTTGGTACTCCAAAACGGCATATTATATTTCTCCATATGAAATCTTTAACTTTCTTCTCTCGTACCTGTTTAAATGCTCCCTGCTTCTACCCATTTAGTGAAATAATTTGTAAGTACAAGTGGAAACTTCACCCGACCTTTTGCTTGTGATAATGGACCTACGATATCCATCCCCCATTTCATAAAGGGCCACGGGGCTATAACAGGGTGTAGTAACTCAGTTGGTCTATACATATTATTGTCGTAACTTTGACATTTATCACATTTGGACACAAAATTGTTTGCCTCCTCTTCCATCCTAGGCCAATAATACCCTGCTCGAATCAACATTTTTACAAGTGACCTTCCCCCTGCGTTATTTCTGCAATGTCCTTCATGTACTTCCCTCATCACATATTCTGTTTGAGAAGGTCCGAGGAACGTTGATAGTGGTCCATCAAACATCTTCCAATAAAGATTTCCTTAATATAAACAGCAACGAGCGGCTTTTTTTGCGAAGTGCATGAGCTTTATTTTGGTTATTAGGCACAGTTCCATGCTGTAAAAAAGCAATAATTTTGTTTCTCCAATTCCATGTTAAATGGTTAAATTTTACCTCGTTCTTATCAGGTTCGAGGACGGAATGAAACAGATGTACGACTGAAGCGTTTGTGTCATTTGCTACATTTGCTGCAGATGCGAGATTAGCTAAAGCATTTGCTTCCACATTCTCATCTCTTGGGATCTGCATTACCTTCCAAGTTTGGAATTGCTTTATTAGTTCCCATACCTTTTCGAGATATTCTTGCATTCGTGTCTCTCTGGCTGTATAAGTCCCCAACATCTGATTGACCACGAGTTGAGAATCACATTTGATTATAATCTATGTTATGCCGAGTTCTCGTGCCAATTCTAGACTTGCAATTACAGCCTCATACTCTGCTTCATTGTTAGTTATAGAATGATATTTTATAGCTTGTCTAATAGTTTCTCCTGTAGGTGGTACGAGAACTATTCATAGGCATGCTCTTTTTACATTAGATGAACCATCAGTAAATCAAATCCAAGTTCCTGGGTTTGCACCATTAAAAACTTGTAATTCTTTTTCTTCTTTTAAATGCATCTCCTGACTAAAATCAGCTATAAAATTAGCTAGTACTTGTGATTTTATAGCAGTACTAGGTTGATAAATAATTTCATATTCACTTAATTCTATAGTCCATTTTGCTAATCCCCCTGACAATTCGTGTTTATGCAAAATGTTCCGTAATGGAAAAGCAGTAACTACAACAATGGGATGACATTGAAAATAAGAGCTTAATTTTCTACATGCCATGATCAAAGCTAATGCTAATTTTTCTAGTTGAGGATATCGTGTCTCAGCATCTAGTAAAGACTTGCTTACATAATAGATAGGAGATTGCTTACCTTGGTCCTCACGAACTAAAACAGTACTTGCCGCAACTTCTGACACGGCCAAATAGATGAGTAGCTTTTCCCTTCTTTTGGCTTTGCCATAGTGGTGGATTTGACAGGTAAGCTTTGGGCATGTTGGAAATATTCATTCCAAAATGATCTTGTTTTTTGAGTGCGGAGAAAAATTTAAAACATTTTTCTGAAGATTTGTAAATAAATCTTTCCAAGGTTGCAATTCTTCCTGTTAGCCTTTAAAATTCTTTCTTATTCGTAAAGATAATAGGGATTTCCTCTATCGCTTTGATCTGAGAAGGATTTACCTCAATACCCCGGTTAGAAACAAGAAAACCCAAAAACTTACGTGAACTCCAAATGCACATTTCTCTGGATTGAGTTTCATATTAAATTTTCGTAAAATTTCAAATGTAACAGATAGATGAGAAATATGATCATGAGAAAGCTGGGTTTTAACGAGCATGTTTTCTATATATACCTCCATGGTTTTTCCTATGGAGACCAACCTTTGATAGGTTAACGAGCATGGTGACCAACATTTTTGAGACCGAAGGGCATTACTTTATAACGGTATGTCCCCCTATATGTGATGAAAGAAGTTTTTTCTTCATCACTGTTATCCATTATAATTTGGTTGTACCCTGAATATGCATCTAAAAAAACTCAAAAGTTCATGTCCTGCAGTTGCATCAATTAATTGATCTATATGCGGTAAGGGAAAAGAATCTTTTGGGCAGGCTTTGTTAAGATCTGTATAATCTACACAAACCCACCACTTACTGTTCTTCTTAGGTACAAATGCTGTGTTTGCTAACCAATTAGGATACTTTACCTCGCGGATTGACCCAATTTTCAACAATTTTTGGACATTATCTTGAAGCACCTGATTTTTGAAAGCTCTTTGTTTTATTTTCTTTTGTTTTACTGTTGTAAAAGATGGGTCTTCGTTCAATTTGTGAGTCATTATATCTGGTGGTATCCCTGTCATATCAGCATGGGACCAAGCAAAAGATCCATATTAGCTTTTAAAAATTCAATCAACATACCTCGCATGTCTGAGCTTAAATTGGCTCCAATATAAACCTTCCATTCTGGCCATTGCTTAAATAAAATCACCGTTTCGAGCTCTTCGATTGTTGTTTTGATATTTTCATTCTCTTCAGGCTCTTGAATTGTATCAGGTCTCGAGTCTAAATCTGTCTTTTCTCGCTTAGTTGAGGTTTGATTTTTGATACCTTCAATTGTTTCCTGCAATTGCCATTTTTCTTTATTTACGGTGCTCGTATCTGTTACAACATTGATACTTTTGGTTTTCTTGCTGATCCCCCGAATTTGGAAAATCCCCCATGGTGATGGGAATTTAATAACTTGATGTAGAGTTGATGGGACTTCATGGATCAAGGCCTCACCATGATCATATTGTAAGCCATTTCCATATCAACTACCTAAATTTAGTTTCTTTAACAACACTTGCAACAAAAGTTGTTAGAATTACCTCTCCTTTTGTTACCACACTTGAATTGTCAAACGCGGACAAGGTATGCGCCTTGGGTATCATTTTGTCTTTAGCTTGCATTTCACGTAATACCCTTAGTAGTATAATATTTACGGAACTTCTTGGATCATTCAAAACTCGTTTTACATTAGTATCATGTACAAGTAAAGATATTACCAGTGCGCCATTATGTGAATTTATTACTACTTCGGTATCTGCATCATCGAATGAATACTTTTATTTTCTAAAACCTGCCGTACCCGTTTCCTGTGCGTAATTGTTACTTTAGAAACCTTGTTGGAAGCTGTATATGTTATACCGTGAATATCTTCTCCCCCACTTATCACATTCACTGTTCTCTTGGGTGAAAGGGGATTTGGTGGCTCCTGCCTATTTTTCATATATGCTTGTTTACCTTTCTCATTAAATAACTCAGTGAGATACCCTTGCTTCAATAGATGATCCACTTCACTTTGTAAGAATCTACATTCTGAAGTTTTGTGCCCGTAATCATTGTAGAATTTGCACCAATGGTCAGGATTGCGTTTATTTGGATTTGACCGCATCTCTTTTGGCCATCGTACCTTATCTCCCATGCTCCTCAAAACAGCTACGAGCACGGAGGTAGTGACACAAAATTTATATCCACCGAACCTGGCCTTTAAACTTCTGCCATCATCTCGTGACTCTTGTCTATTTCAATCATTTCTGAACCTTGATGAAGAACCAGATTCCCTGTTCCTCGATCTTTGATCATATTGTTGGGTATCCTACTTTGACCATGAGTCTTTCCCAGCAGGTCCCATATATGGATCGTACCTGTTTTTACCTGATCTTTTTTCGGTTTCTGAGCTCCTAGAACCGCTCCTTTCTTCATGATGAAATTTAGGCACGGTATCTTCTTCAATTTGCAGCTTCATACTATACTTGTTGTAAATATCATTCCATGTAGTTGTAGGGAACTCTTGAATGCTTTCTTTAATTCTTCTCGTGGCTTCCAAACTTTTGTCATTTAACTTGCTTGCAAAAGCTATTGCAGCCCAGTTATCAGGTACACGGGGTAAAGTCATCCTCTCTCGTTGGAATCTATCAACAAAATCTCTGAGCAACTGTGAGTCCCCTTATTTAATTTTGAAAATGTATTTCATTCTTTTTCAACCTTTTGAGCTCCCGAGTGTGCTTTAATAAAAGAATTTTCAAGCTCAGCAAAAGAATTTATAAAATTTTCAGGTAAAAGAGAATACCAGGTTAATGCACTCTTGGTGAGTGTTTCTCTAAATTTCTTGACCACTACTGATTTAATTACTTGCTTGGTCAAGTCATTGCCCTTTACGCCTATTGTAAATGCGGTTACATGATCACATGGATCTGTTCTAGCATCGTACTTTGAAATATCAGGCATTTTGAATATTTGGGGAATTGGAAGAGGAGGAGCACTTGGTTTCCAAGGTTCTTGTGAGTATTTATCCACGTCCACTCCTTTGATTACATGGGGAACTCTAGGGATTTGCTCGATGCGCTCATTCTGTTCCTTAAGCTGTTTCTGCAAAGTTAGTACTAAGTTTTGTAAATAAAAATTATTTGAATTACCTGGTTCTCCTTCCTGTGGTTCACTGGTGGTTCCTCCATTTTCAGAATTAACAAGACCAGAACGAGGATTCTCCAATGTATTATTATTAGGCGTTGGTGTGGGTGATGCAACAAGCAATCGACTAATTAAAGCCTGAAGAGCTTTACTGACCTATGCATCAATTAATTTTTGTAAACCTTCATCTGGTCCTTCAAAATGTTCAGATTGCTCTTGTTGATCAGCACAAGATTCAGGAGCATGAGTGCTTTCCAGAGATTGACATGGCGAGTTTTGAGGGGAGGGAACCACGTCAATGTTTGGTAGATCTTCTTGATTTTGGGGGATTTGATTTTCATGGTTTCCCAAGATGTTTTCACTGTTATTGTTGTTGTTGTTGTTTGACATTTTGATAACAACGAGTAGAACGTAGCTTAAAAGAAAAGATTATCAGATTTCCGGTAACGGAACCAATTTGTTTAACCAAAAATATGATTATTTGGTCAAAGCTAAAGATAAAGAGAATTTCGGGTTACTGATAATCAGGAGACGAAAATAATTGAAGACTCTTGAGAATAATAACAAAGCAATAAGTAAGTTTGTATTTCAATGTAATCTCAATAATCAATCGTGTCCTCGAAGATGTTGAGTCCTTCTCATTTTATAGTTGATTTTAAGAGAAGGTGTAATGTCTTTGCATTAATAAGACAATTATGAGCAATAAATGACATTAAAAGAAATGTTACACAATCATTCCTATTTAATACAAATTCCATAACGTATCTAGCATTCAATACTTAATTTGGACTCCTTTACGTCATCAGATTCGTATCTTCAATTCCTTCTGATCTCTTGGCTTTAAATGATTTAAATAGGTATGGGACTCGTGCCATTTGAATAGCGTCTCGTGTGTAATTACACCTCCAATTTTTAAGGAGAGGCGAGAATTTGTGATAATTATACCGTGTAATTACAAGGTTACTTCTTAATTTCTTTCCTTTTTGTGTTTATTTGAATTCATTTTCGTTGTAACATTTTATTTCCATTATTTTAATTTCTTTTATTTTAGTACTTTTTAGTTTTGAATATATTTTTTGTTCATTATTTCTCTACATTTACTTCATGTGATTCCATATAATTGCTCGCATATTTTATTTTCTTCAATTAGTGTAACTACATTATTATTCTAGTTTTTGAAGCTACATCTCCTAACATTAGAAATAATGAGTCATTAACAAACTTGGCATATAATGAGTGATTTCATTAAAGTAGAATTTTGTTGTTGAATAAGGTTATAAACTTATTATGTTTCCTAATCTTAAGTTGTATTGGAACTTATTTTATTATGTTGGAATTTGACGTATGTTAAAATATTTTTTTTTGGAGTTTGAAATATATTATATTTATGGTTTCAATTTACTTATTTTAGTAGTATATTTATGTTATTCACTTTTTTAGTTAGAATTGATAGATTAATTTTGTCAAATATTTAAAAATATTAATATATTTTGTCAAACATTTAGTCCATAATGTTCATATAAAACATTGTTTTTAGTTTTGCTAATTCATTAAATTAAATATTATTCATTTGGAAAATATATAACAATTATTTATTCAATATTTGTTATAGATATATGATTACTAATTAATGTATATTCAACAAAAAATATGCATCTAAAAAATCCATTATCGTTTACACTTTTAAAAATTATTTATATATTATATTAGTTTTTAAGTTTTGATAATTACTTTATTTAAAATTCAATTTAATTGTATAATTATACTTTTGCAATCAAACAATATGCTTGTAATTATACTGTAATTACGTTATGATAAACAAACAATTCATCATAATTATTATATTGTGCAATTACCACCCTAGTAAATATAGTAATTCCAATTATCAGATGACTTCCAAACATACCTAAAAGTGTAATACTCCACCTTGTCCATTTGAATATTGAATATCTTAATTTTTGCAACAATTAATTAAAAAAAAGGCCCACAAGTTATTGCTAGTCGAAAATGGAAGTTATAATAATTGCTAAATAACTATGTTCAGAGGAGCCAAAATTTGAAGCTTATGAGTTCGAAATTTTGGTCCTTTTTAAGTTAGTAGGTTCTAACTTGATAATTGATAAAATAGCACGGTCTAGCTAGTTTTCGGACTGGTCATTCAAAAATAGCCAGCGTTTGCCAAATCATTGAAAAATAGCAACTATTTTCTGCAACAGAGACCGGTCCGGCATAATATACTGGAGTTCGATGAACCTGTGTATGAACTTCTAGCATATTGTGCTGGACCGGTATACTTTGTTGGCTCTAGTAAAATATACTGTAGACTGGGGCACTGGTGCTCCAAACTCCAGTGTATTATGCTGGACCAGTATATTAGACTGGAGTTCTAGCATAATATACTAGAACTCCGATATATTATTCTGAAGTATTTTCAAGATTTTGAACAGTATTTTCGTTCAGATTTATCTTTACATGAAAAATGGCTAAATTTCGATTACTTTTGAAATTGTGACTATTTTTGAATAACTACTTATAAATCTGGCTATTTTTGAATTTCTGCCCTAATAATTGGAAGGTATTCAATTAATTTTTTTAAGATAAATACTTACAATATTTGAATCAAAATTAATGGATTTAACCGAACTCTAACTCAAATGTTAGTTATTAGTTTCACCAATGTCTATGTCACGACTCAGATTTTTCAACCTTCGGGGATCGTGATGGTGCCTACTATTAAGAGTTAGGCAAACCAACTTTTAACTACCTTTTTTTGTTAATCAATTACATCTTTCACAAATATCAATAATAATAGAAAACATCGAAATTTATACAGATAAACGGAAGTCTTAAATTAAAGAAAACGGAAATAATAATGTGGAAGATCAGCTTAAGCTTCTACCCAAAATTTTGTGTCACATAACTCATGAACTACTAAGATTTACTAAATACAATCTAAATACAATGTCTGAAAGAAAATACAATTGTTTGTCTCGAATACAAAAGAAAACTGATTGAAATGAAAGATAAAGGAGACGCTGGGCCCGCAGATGCCTGCAAGGCTACCTCGATATCTCACTGGACTGAAGGCTCGCTCCCAAACTACTGATGCGCTCCGAATACTGCTCCGGCACCTGAATCTGTACAAAAGGGCATCGAGTATAACATCAACACGACCGACCCCATGTGCTGGTAAATGCATGGTCTAACGTTGATCAAGTAGTGACGAGATTAGGACCAGACTACTAATCAAACCTGCGCAGTTCAATATATACATATGCGACGGAATAGAAGTACAAAAGTTACTAGTCAAAGAGGGAGGGGAATATGCTGTGGGAAAAAGAACAGTTTAGAAACAGAACACCAAATAAGGAATGAAACTATACAACTAGAATATCAACAAGAATAAGGAATCAACAGTTGCACGGCATCACCCTTCGTGCTTTTACTCTCGTTCTCACCAAATAAATCATAATAAGTACACGGCATCACCCTTCTTGCTTTTAATCTCTTTCCTCACCATATAATCAATGAATATCGGTACAGAATTGTACATCGTACGACATGACATCATCATTCGTGCTTTACACTCTTTCCTCACCATGAAATCCTAATAATAGGCACATAATGGTACATCGTGCGGCACGACATCACCCTTCGTGCTATAACACTCACCCTCATCCAAATAACAATCACAAACAAGGAGCAATGGAGTAAGCAAACAATAGTAAAAATCCCGGCAACGAAACAACATCAATAACTTTCACATCCCGGCAAGGGAGATAATCAATAGACAAATAAGAAAAAATAACCCGGCAAGGGTACAATTAATGATTAATCCTTTTTCTTTCACTTTCATCTCATCACTCTCATTACTACTTGAGCCAATGCTCCAAAGGGTACGATAATTCATATACTTTCTCAATTCCTAAAATAACTTGAGCCAATGCTTTTCGACGTTCAAAAGTCATAATCCTTTCCACAAATGCTTCACAACAACTAGAAATCATATCTAAAGCATGAAATATATAACATGAATCAAGATATTCGCAATTTATAGACTCACGGTCATGCTACACACCAATATATAGATAATCGCCACCATGCCTATACATCATACTCGACACAAAACAAGTAGAAAATAAGACTCAACTCCTAATTCCTCAAGCTAGAGTTAGACCGTACACTAACCTCGATGTTTTGAATTCAACTCAAGTCTCAACTATGGCTCTACCCCTGGATTCCACCACAAATTCGCTCGAATCTAGTCACAATTTACTTAAATATATCAATAAATGCTAAATGAATCAATTTGAAAGCAAAAAAATAAATTTCCCAAAGTTTTGCCCAAAAAGTCCAAAAATGCCCCAGGCTCACATGGTCAAAATTCGAGGTTCGAACTAAAACCTGATTACTCATTCTCCCATGAACCCAAATATATAATTTGTTTTGAAATCAGACCTCAAATTAAGGTTCAAATCCCCAATTTTAGAAAACCCTAAGTTCTACCCAAAACCCCCAATTTTCACCCATAGAAATCATTGATTTTAAGTTGAAAACATGTTAAATGATGTTAATAATTGAAAGAAATGAGTAGAAACTAACTTACAATTGATTTGGAGAAAAACAAATTCCTGGAAAATGGCTTATGGGTGTTTGAGTTTGAGAAATATGAAAAGAGGGGTTCAAATTCAGGTAAGTATGAAAAATGCGGGTTGCAGATATGGGAAGTGCGAACTGGGGTTCCCAATGCGAAGGTGAGTTCACATTTGCGAACTCTAAACAAAATGGGGGACTTCGCATTTGCGAGCCAGGCTTCGCAAATGCAAAGTCTGCAGGTCAGATCATACCAGCTAATTTCCAAGTTCAAAATGCATTCCGACACCTATCCAAAACTCACTCGAGCCCTCGAGGATCCAAACCAAACGTACACACAACCTCTAGAATATCCTACGAACTTATCCGTGCGATCAAATCGGCAAAATAACATCATATACATCAAATTAAGCATCAAAATCCATGATTCCTTCCAAATTTCCATAATATATCAATTTTCCATTTTAAGTCCGAAACACGTCAAACGACGTTCGATTTCAATCAAATTTTACAGATACATCTTAAATCATATACAAGACTTGTACTGGGCATCCGAATCAAAATACGGGCCCGATACCATAGTCTTCTAATTGAATTTTATTTTCAATTTCCTTAATTATTTCCAGAAAATAATTTCACACAAAAATTTATTTCTCGGACTTGGGACCTCGGAATTCGATTCCGGGCATACGCCCAAGTATCATATTTTCCTACAGGCCTTCCGGGACCGTCAAATTACGGGTCCGGATCCGTTTACCCAAACTGTTGGCCGAAGTCAAATTTATTCATTTTAATATCAAAACTTTAGCATTTTTCACAGAATTTCATATTTAATCTTTCCGGCTATGCGTCCGGACTGCGCACACAAATCGATACAATTCTAAATGAGGTTTTCAAGGCCTCGGAGACACAAAATTCAATTAGAAAAAGGTGACGAACCAAACAGTCTATGTTCTGGAAATGTTGAAATTCATTATAAGGAACGTTTTTCTTCAAAATTCAAATTATTCAAATTAGTGATTATTTAGTTGTCAAAAGAAAATTGCAACCAACTAGGAGTAACATACTCTTGTATTGTGCTTTTTTGGTTGTCATTATTTATGGTTAATTCCAGATATTTTAAAGATGAAATAAAATCGTGTATATATATACTACGTACAACTTACTTTAGTTGGAGTGTCCTCTTTCCTTACTACTACTACTACTGCACCACTTCTTTGTTTCCACTCTCAGTCACACTGCACAAAAACCGTGACTATTTCAAGTGAAATAACAGAGAGATTTACACTAAAAACAACTGGCGATCATAAATGATTTCTCCAAACAAAATCGTGAGCTTTTGCTGCTGTACGATTTCACGGATTGGCCATCACTACACTGCATAGGTTCAATCCAACTAAAACTGGCAAAGTAGTACTCTTCATTGTTATCCACACTCTATTATCTTATCAATTTATTTTGGATTTTCACTGAATTAATAGTGCAGTTATTTACTTTATCTGAAATTGAAACCATTAAGTGATGGAGCTTGATAAGGTGACTATGGAGATTTTCTCCAAGCTAGAGCAGAAATGGTTGTATCAATACGAAGGGAAGAAAACGCGTATTCTCAGCATTGACGGTGGTGGAACTAACGGCATTGTTTGTGGTGCCTCTTTGATTCATCTCGAAGATCAGATCCGTGTGAAAACGGGTGATCCTCAAGCTCGAATTTCGGATTTCTTCGACATTATAGCCGGTACAGGTATAGGTGCTATTTTCACTGCAATGCTTGTCGCCGACGGAGGTAATGGCCGTCCGTTATTCACAGCGAAGGATGCTCTTAAATTCGTAACGGTTAACCAGTCGCGGCTGTTTAAGGTGAAGAACGTTGGCGTTTTCCCCCGGAAAAGGAGGTTTTCAGGTAAGAGTATGGATAATGTGTTGAAGGAAGCTTTCAGAAGTGAGGACGGGAAAGTGTTGACGTTAAGGAACACGTGTAAGCCTATACTTGTTCCTTGCTTCGACCTCAAAAGCTCAGCTCCATTCGTTTTCTCCCGAGCTGATGCGACGGAGTCTCAGAGCTTCGATTTCGAGCTCTGGAAAGTTTGCCGTGCCACATCAGCTAATCCGTCAATGTTTAAACCGTTTCAGTTAAATTCCGTCGACGAGAAAACCTCTTGCTTCGCCGTAGACGGCGGTCTCGTCATGAACAATCCCGCCGCTGCGGCCGTCACTCATGTTTTGCACAATAAACGAGATTTTCCTTCCGTGATAAGCGTTGATGACCTTTTGGTTCTCTCTCTAGGTAACGGTCCGTTAAGTCCTCCGTCAAATTCGAAACTCCGTAATGACGGTTATTGCTCTCCGTCCTCTGTCGTCGGTATCGTCGTCGACGGCGTGTCTGAAACTGTTGACCAAATTCTCGGCAATGCCTTCTGCTGGAATCCTAATGACTACGTGAGAATTCAGGTAACTGTCACAATTTATTTTTAGCAAAATCAAAACATGAATATTAACTGCGTAAAATTACACTCTTGAGTTGTTTTTTTAACTCGTCAATATTTAATCGGCTCAAATAATCATCTTAATTTTGTAATTAATCCGACCTTAACATTGATTAACCTACTTTATGATACACTTTTAAATAAGTTTTATATTAATATTTTGCGTGAATTACTTAAAAAAATTAGCTATAGGGGGTGTCAGCGTTGTTAACGGCGTAGCGTTTATGCACAGGCTAACGGCTACACAAGTGGAGGAGTGGGACCGAGAGAGGAGGAGGTGTTGGAGGAAAGAGGAGTTGAGTCGTTGCCTTTTGGCGGTAAACGGTTATTGACGGAGACTAACGGACAAAGAATCGGAAGCTTCGCACAACGGCTTGTTGCGTCTGGGAGGAGTAGTTTGCCGCCAAGTCCTTGCAAAGAAACTGCCGTCAACCCCCTTACAAACGGACGTTAAGTCATTATATATTTAATTCACTTTTGTCCGTTCTGATAGTTAGTGCTGTACTCGAGATTTGTTTTCTTGGTATAACCGTTGTCGTATTACGCCTTAATCTTGTTGATGCTGCCGCATTAAATAATACTCCACTACCTTAATGTGTGCGGTACTATTTTACACATAAATTCTCCTTTAAAGGATCGAATCGAATGAGGGTAGATATTTTTGTAGGAATTGTACGCTTATACTACGCAACAACTAACAAATAAAATATATACGTATATTGTACTGAACTAAACTTACTAACTTGTTCTAATAAAATATGCGTATATTATTGTACTAAACAGTACTTACTAACACGTTCTGAAGTACTAAAGGGCCGTTTGGTAGAAGACATTAGAAACAATAATGCAAGTATTAGCTCTATGCATTATTAATATTTTATTTGGTGCATTTTTTCATTCTGTGTATAATTAATATTTGTATTAGTTATACATCATACTTGGTATTATACTATGTATAAGTAATGCATAGAAAATCATGACATTAGTAATACCAAGGGTTTTAATGCATGCATTAGTATGATTAAAGATAAATTTGTCCTTAAAGTTCCTTAAAGCTAGAGAATATGGAGGGCATTTTTGTAAATAATTATGTTTCTTCAAACTTATGCAATGCATTATAATTTTAATATACCGCACCAAACAATAGATAAAAATAATATCTGCATAACTAATACTTGCATTACTAATACGTACATTACTAATTTATGCATTATTAATACACCTTATTCCATGCTATTCTTGTACACCCTACCAAACGACCTTAAATATTTTAAGCTTAGGTTATGATGTGCAGTTAGCTGGTATGGTAACACACGTTTGTTAAAATCTCGTCCTCTCTTCTCTGGAATTTGTCGTAATTTTAAGTAGGCAAATTATTTAAGCCAGAAATTGCTCTTTTACATAGTTTGACCTCGATTATCAACATACTTTGGGAGACGAACAGTATTGGCGTCGAATGTTCCGGAGAGGCAACGTTTGAGGAAGGCTGTATGTATGTTTTATTATTTTCTTCGGTCCACGATAAGTGATAACTTTATCTTTTTATTTTGGTCTAAAATAAATGGGATAGAAAACAGTAAACAAAAAATGACTTTAAGACATGAAAATCGACCGTCCTTGAAAAGTTATCGTGTGTATGCTAAATTAGGAAAATACAAACGATTCTCTTCAGGGTAAAACAAAGCCTGCAATAATACATGTGATTTTCTAGATCACTTTGTTGGAAGAACTTCTATTTATAGAACAACCATCAAACTTTTTTAAAAAGGTATGTTCTTTCACAAACAGACGCATCTGCTTATTCAAATACATTTAAATTTTAAGTTTAAATAAAACAGATTTAATTGTAAAAATAAATAAAATATACATTATTTATTTAGGTCCGACCTAGACCGTGCCCAAGCCCCAAGTCCAAGTCCAAGCCTTTGATATATATATATATATATATATATATATATAAATGTGTGTGTGTGTGTGTGTCTTCTAAATTAAACACATAAAAGGACAAGGATTTAAAAAGCACAAAAAGTGGCCTTGCACCACCGATATGGGACAAGTCCCACCCTTTTCGACATTATAACAAATTATCCTTCAATCCCCCACTAGTTTGTTATATTTCTCATAATATCATGAATATCAGAGAGTATCTTATTTTGATTTGAACTTTTCATTAGTGTAAATATCTTAAAGTCTTGACGAAGTTATTGGTACCTTAAAGGTTTAAACCATAACTCCTTGTGTCACAATCAAAAATATTACAAACACGATATTATACAGTGACTAAGTAAATTCAGTATTCGCTTTAGCACGTTTACGGCCATGTGCTCATCCTGTATTCATGAATATTTACAAGATCAACTCTTTGAATCTTGCTAGAAGTGACACCACTTCAATATTCATATAAGTGGAATTAGTTACTATGTCCCTGTTACTCTAGACATTAATAATGTCATTAAGATAAATCATCCTCTTCGTATAATAATATTCACTTTGGAGTTTTTCTTTATGCTCCTGTTATAACAAGCATTTAACAACTCCTTAACTCCTCACATAACAGTAAGTAGTACAATGAAATTAGGGTTCCTAAAGAGGATATCAATGCTTTAACAACACAAGTAACTTGTTGTTATCCATTGAACTTATATTGTTAGAGTGTATACCAACTCAAGGTGGGGTCCTCATCCCTTCACAAGTTTGTTGTACTACAACCTCTACACAATGGCTTCGTAAGTGGATCAACCAAATTCTTATTCGATCTCACATATATTATAGTTATAGCTCCCTTTGTAATTAATTCTCTTATATAGCATATCTAATGCTTATATGTATCGATTTCCTATTGTATATTTTATTGTGAGCAACACACATTATAGTCCCACTATCACAGAATATGAAAATGACTGGCATAGGTTGTGACTCCAACTTTATATCAAGTAACATATTCCTCAGCCATTCTACTTCTTTTCCAGCAGTTGCTAGTGCAATGAATTAAGATTCCATAGTAGAATATGAAATACATGTTTATTTCTTGGATTCCCAACTAATGGCTCCACCGTCTAGAGTAATTATCATTAACAATTGCAATCTAGCTTGCATCATAATATCCTTCTAATACGTTAGGGAAACCATTATAGCAAATGCCCAAGTGCTTTGTATATTTTAAACATCCAAGTACTCTACTTATTGCTTTCCAATGATCATTACCTGGATTACTGGAAAACTTTGAAAGTTTACAAACTGCAAATGCTATGTCGGATCTAGTGCAATGCACTGCTTACATCATACTACCTATAGCACTTGCATACTCCATTATGCTAGTGTTCTTCCAGTATTTGCAGTTAGCTTAACACTAAAATCATAAGGAGTATCATACTCCTTTATTCCTAAATGACTGAATTTAGTAAGGATTTTATCAATATAATGTGCTTGCGACAAAGTCATTCGCTTGTTATCTCTTTTGACCTTGATTCCCAAAATAATATCAACTTTATTTAAATATTTCATTTTAAAAACTGAAGTTTACTTCTTGGTCTATGTAATTGCTTGTAGATTCATACCAAAAATAAGCATGTCGTCGACATATAAATGAATTATTACTCCATATTTCTTTGTAAATTTAGAGTAATGCACTTGTCTGCATAATTATGCACAAACTCGTTTAATAGTATTACACTATCAAACTTTTCATGCCACTGTTTAGGCGCTTATTTGAGACTACATAGAGATTTTTTCAATTTACAAACTTTCTTCTCGTTTTCCGAAAGAACAAATTCTTCAGGTTGTTGTATATATATTTCTTCATCTACATCAAATACGTTTTCCATTTACTTAGACATTGTCATTTATTTATATACCTTCAATAAATTCAACATGTATAGATTCTACAGTGACATTAGACTCTTGATCTAGCCGTCTATATGCTTTTGAGTGTTGTGCATATCCTACAAAACACTTCTAATTCCTCTAGGATTGTTCTTTGATGGTCAGGTACTCTATAAGAGGATATACACCCTCTCCCTTCCCCACTTTAAAATAATTTTAATTTAATTTTCTACCATTCAAAGCCCATAAGGAAAAAATGCATATTTTTAGAAGGCACTCTATTTAAAATATAATACGCAGTTAGTAGTGCTCCATTCCATAAATTATGTGATTAATGTGCATTAAGTAACATAGCATTGACCATGTTCACCAAAGTTCTATTTTTTATTTTATGCTAACCTATTTTGTTGAGGAGTATAAGGGGAACTCATTTGATTTATTAGGCCATGCTTTTTACAGAACTTATTAAATTTGTTAGGAATATATTCTCCGTCTCTATCACTTTGAATAATTTTAATTTTCCTACTCTTCTTATTTTCCACAATAGACTTGTATTCTTTAAACTTTTAAAAAGCTTCATCTTTAGATCTAAGTAGGTAAATATCTTTAAATCTAGAGAAGTCATCTAAAATATATGTTGTCTCCTCTAGCTAATTCTCCATTTAATTCATACAAGTCCGAATGTATTAAATCTAATAGTTTAGTGGATCTTTCAACTTTACGAAATGATTTCTTTGCCATCTTTGCTTGTATGCAGATTTCACATTTTATATATTGAGTTTTACATGAGATATAACCATTTTTGGACATATAATTCAAGGAGCCGAAATTTAAATTTCCTAGTCTATCATGCCAATAATAAGAATCAGACTCAACAATATAAGCATAAACATAATTTATTTCATTAATATTCAATTTGAACATGCCATTAAAGTTATTGCCTTTTCCATTACAGACCCCATTCATAGACACTATTATATGATCAGACTCAATAACTATCTTGAAGTATTTCTTTGCCAGCAAAGCAACAAACATTAAGTTTTTCTTCATACCAGGAACATAATACACATTCAGTAATGTCAACTTCTGTCCAGACGTGAAGTTAATATCAATGCTTCCGTTTCCAACAACATTTGCCACAACATGGTTTTCCATCAAGACTTATTCAGAATCTTTCACTTCCGCATATGTCTTGAACATCTTCTTGTCATAACAGACATGGATAGTAGCACTCGAATCTAGCCACCAGTCTTGAGTATTTGTAGTAGCGGTAGCCATATTCAATTCGGTGACCATGCCAATTTGCATTGCGGAAACCGTGGGAACCAGTCCTTGGGTAGAATTTTCCACTACGTTTGCCTTTTCAAAATTTCCAGATTTTTTAATCTTTCCAGATTTTTCTGTATTGGCTGCATTGAAATTTATTCAGGCATTCTATATCTACAACCCCGAATCATATAACCTTTCTTACCATAGTGATGTAACCTAAAGTTATTTCTCTTTTTAAAAGAAGACTTTTAGATTTTTGTTCCCACTTCATGAACCATTCTGACATTCTATTCTTCAATACCACACAAGGGAGGGGGGGTTGATTTGTGTGGTATCCAATTTTTTGTTTAACCTGATTATAAAAGGACCTGGCTCTTCTATTTGTTCCAACTACTATTATTGCGAATTAACAAATACAAAATTAAAGAACACATAAATTTTACGTGGAAAACACCTGGCTCAAAAGGTGTAAAACCCACGTCCTACCTTCCAGTATGATTTTTCCAAACTCTCCACTTAAATCACTAAGCCAAAAACTGCATTTACAAAACTCTTTTATAAACTTAGGATTAACTCTAATCCCGTTATGGCACACAACTTCAACTTTTGTGACAACTTTATGTTAACTCTAACTTGAAAACTCTAAGTACCTAATACAATTGCTTCAAGATAAAGCAAAAAACTACAATATTAAATCACCTACTACAATTGAACTAGAATAAAAAGACAGACACTTGGAATTTTTTTTTCTTCTATCTGGTTCAAGTATCTTCATAATTGCACGCTTGAATCACACATAAATTGGCTATTTTGCTATCAATTCACATTTAACTTCTACTTATGTGCATAACCTGCAAAAGAGAATAACACTGATATTTATGTAGTTAGTGAAAAGAGATTGACTAGAACATAGATGCTACTCTTCCTTGGTGGAAGAGTTCTAGTTGGTCTCATCCTCTAACTCTATCCATTTATTAAGTCGTGTTTCTCTATTTGTAAGGAGTATTTCTCCAACCCGAATTTCCAAACAATATAATAACTGAGATAAGTAATTACAATCATGCGGAATACTTTTAACAAAAATAATAGTGAAGTGCGGAAGTTTATAACATGTCGCTACCCAGTACCTGGTGTCACTACTCACAGACTACTAAAGGAGTACTAAAAACATCAGTCTGAAAGAAAATACACAAGTGTCTGTTTCGATACAAATAAACAAACTGCAAGGAAATAGAAGAGACTTAGGGTCCGCGCACGCCAGAGAACTACGTAGGAGTTTCTGGACTGAAGGAACACTCCCGATATACTGTTGCGGTCCGTAAGCTGTCTCCTGACATGTGCTTAAAAAGTCATAGAAGTGTAGCATCAACAAAACCGACCCCATATGCTGGTAAGTGCCTCGCCTAACCCCGACGAGGTACTGACGAGGCTAGACAGGACCTACCGCAAGTAACATGTGCAGATATATGCAATAACAAGAGAATATGCTATTCTAGACAAAGGGAGGGAAACATATTGTGGGATACAACAATTAAAATACATAGATCAGCAGAATGAAACTGAGCGGATAACAACTGCAAAAGAAATACCGGAAACTTCAACACACAGGATAATATCCTCCATTCATATTCCCAATGCGGCGCGCAACCCGATCCTTAACATTTAATACCATTGCGGCGTGCAACCCGATTCTCAACATTTAGTACCGTTGCAGCGTTATACCCGCTCCTCGTTATTTACCAGCAAGACTCACCCAAAAATCATTCGCAACTCAAGTGCGAGGGGAGTAGCATCAAAATACCATGTATCCCGACAAGGAATGCAACTAACAGCCGGAAATATCCCGACAAGGGAAAATTCAAAATATATTTAAGTCCTGGCAAGGGACATGATCACAAAATTTTCACTTCTAAACACGTTAGCTACCAACAAGTGCTAAGTCGAGCCAATGCTCCAAAATTTATACGAAATCATTATTTATCCTCAACCGTTCATACATTGTGAACTAATCAATTCCAACAAGGCTTTATATCATATCATTCGAAATAACTCAATTTAAGACTCACTGTCATGCTAGACTCGGGTGCATAGATAACCGTCACCATGCCTATGCACCGACTCCACATAACACGTAACAAATAACATACTAATCATATTCCCTCAAGCCAAAGTTAAATCAAACACTTACCTCGAAAGCTCCAAACTCAACTCACGCCTCTAGGATAACTTTACTCCTCTAATTCACCACAAAACCGGTCGAATCTAATCAGAATTTACTCAAATATATCAACAAATGCTAGTTAAATCAATTTGAATGCATAAGAATAAATTTATCAAATTTTTGCCCAAAAATTCCCAAAATGTCCTCGGGCCCACGTGGTCAAAATCCGAGGTTCGAACCAAAACCAGGTTACCCATTCCCCACGAGTTCATATATATATATATATATATATATTGTTTTGAAATCGGACCTCAAATTGAGGTCCAAACCCCCAATTTTGAGAAAACCTAAGTTCTACCCCAAATCCCCATTTTTACCCATTGAATGCTTTGATTTTAACATGCAATCATGATAAAAGGTGTTAAAGATTGAAGAAATTGAGTAAAAGTTGACTTACAATTGATTTGGAAAAGAAAGAGTTGAGAGAAAATCGCCAAAGTAAGTTTGGGTTTTGAAAATATGAAGAATGATTTTAAAAATCGGCTAAGTATAATATTCCCAGGTGCAGATCTCGCATTTGAGAGAATGGGTTCGCAATTGCGAACTATGTAGAAGAAGGGTGGATATGCAATTGTGAGGAAATGTTCGCAATTGCAAACAAGGCAGAAATGGGCGGGACTCGCATTTGCGAAGGGGGGAGTCCGCAATTGCGAACTCTGGGGCTTTGGTCAGGGTTCGCTTTTGTGAAGAAGTCTTTGCATTTACGAAGACTAGGTTGAAGGGAGGGGCATCACATTTGTGAGCTTCTTCTTCGCATTTGCGAAGTGAGCATGCCAGGAGGCGATCTCGCAATTGCGAGGCTGGCTTCGCAAATGCAAAGGCTGCATGTCAGGCATACCAGTTGTTCCAACATGCAACAAAATGAACCCGCGGCCTATCCAAAACTCTTTCAAGCCCTCGAGGATCCAAATCAAACATGAACACAACCTCAAAAACATCCTACAGACTTACTCGTGCGATCAAATCGCCAAACTAACATCCTTTACATATAATCAAACCTTAAAACACATGATTTCTTCCAACTAAAACACATGATTTCTTCCAACTTTCCATAAAACTCTTGTTTCTCATTTTCAAGTCCGAAACACATCAAATGACGTCTGTTTTCAACCAAACTTTACATATAGCACTTAACGCTCATTCAAGACATGTACCGGGCGTCGAAACCACAATACAAGCCCGAGACCATCACTTTCTAACTCATTTTCAATTCAATTTCTACAAATCGTCAATTTGCGGCAGTGGGTACTTGTTCTTTATCGCCACCATGTTCAACTACCGGTAATCAATGCACATCCTCATCGACCCATCCTTTTTCTTCACAAACAACACTGGTGCACCCTAAGGGGCTACATTGGGTCAAATGAAACCCTTATCAAACAAGTCCTGAAGTTGCTCCTTCAACTCTTTCAACTCGGGCGGGGCCATGCGATATGGTGGAATAGAAATATGTTGAGTGCTCGGGGCCATATCAGTACAGAAATCAAAATCCCGGTCGAGCGGCATACCCGGCAGGTCTGAAGGGAAAACCTCGAGGAACTCCCAAACAATAGGAACATAGTCAATAGATGGAACCTCTGCGCTGGAGTCGCGAACATACACCAGATATGCTTGACACCCCTTCTCGACCATGCGTCAAGCCTTGACATACAAAATAACACTGCGGGTGGCATGACCTGGGGTCCCTCTCCACTCAAGTCGAGGAAAATCTGGCAAGGCCAAGGTCACGGCCTTGGCGTGACAATCCAGAATAGCATGATACGGGGACAACCAGTCCATCCCCAATATAACGTCAAAGTCCACCATATCTAAAAGCAATAAGTCGACACAGGTCTCAAGACCCTGAAATACCACCACACATGAACGATGCACTCGGTCGACCACTATAGAATCACCAACCGATGTGGACATATATACAAGAAATCCCAAAGCCTCACTAGGCATGATCAAATAGGGTAAAAATAGGACGACACATAAGAATACGTAGATCCCGGGTCAAATAACATAGAAGCACACCTATCACAGATCATAATAGTACCTGTCACATCATCTGATGACTCAGCCTCTGGCCTAGCCGGCAAAGCATAAAGATGGGGCTTACCCCCTCCTCCCTGAACTGTGTGTCAAGGATGATCTCCTGCGAGCTGACCCCTGCCTCTGGCAGTCTGAGCACCACCTCTATGCTCCCTACCTCCACCTCTATGGTCTATACCCCCACCTCTAGCTTGTTGGGCGGCTTGTGGATCACCTGCTGCCTGAATTATGGGACAAGGACCCTGCTGCTGTGACCAAGAACCCCTCAACCTCGGGAAATACCTTCGGATGTAGATGAGATATCCACACTCATAACACCTAGAAGAATGCGACAACTGAGAAGATTGGGGATGACCCTGACGCCCTGAGTGACCCCCTCAATGGCTCTGAAGCGGTAGTGCATTGATGGGATGCTGATCAGAGTAATGAGGTTGAGAACCGCTACCGCCCTCAGTACCTTGTGAAACCTGCAATGCTGACTGAAAGGGCCTCTGAGGGTGGCCTTTATCATATGAATCCCTACGTCCAAATGAGGTACCACTGAACCTACCAGAATGTCGAGGTCTCTTATCTGACACCTGACAACCTCCTCGAGCGAGTGACATCTCTACCCGGCTGGCCTCATTGGCCACCTCCTGAAAGGATATATCACTACCAACTCCTATGGCCATCTAAATACAGATCGGCTGAAACAATCTATCAATGAATCTCCGGACCCTCTCTCACTCTGTAGGGAGTATCACAACTACGTGGCGTCCCAAATCAATAAATCTAGTCTTATACTGTGTAATTGTCATGGAGCCCTATGCAGGCGCTCAAACTGTCTGCGAAGTGCCTCCCACTGAGTGACGGGGAGAAACTTCTCTAAGAATAACTCCGCAAACGGATCCCATGTGAAAGCTTGAGACCTTACTGGTCTAGATACGCAATAATATGTCCACCAAATCTTGGTGGATCCTGCAAGCCCGAAGGTGCAAAAATTGATCCCTTTGGTCTCCACTATACCCATAGTTCTAAGGATCTCATGACAACTGAATAGAAAATCATGGGGATCCTCCGATGAAGTAACGCTGATAGTGGTGGTGAAAAGCTTGGAGAACCGATCAAGTCTCCATAAAGCATCCGAAGACATGGCCGCTCCATCACCGGCCTGTGCTATAATACCTATCTGAGCTGCCACTGCGGGTTGAACCACTGGAACCTGAGTCCGGGGAGCTACCTGCTCCGGAGTACGTGTAGCAGTAGTCTGAACCCCTCCTCCAACCTGAGAGGTGGCTGGTGCAACCGGTAGTAAGCGCGCTCTGGTGACACTATCCATAAAACCTGCTATATGGATGAGAGCATCCTGGAGATCTGGGGAAAACATAACTCCTCCTAGTACCTGAGATGCGCCCACTGGAGCTGCTGGGGCTGGAACCTCCTCATCAAAGTCATTATGAGGCTCCACCTCTAGAACTGCTTACTGGGGCTGAGCCTTGCCCCTGCCACGGCCTCTGCCACGGCCTCGGCCCCTGCCCCTCGCAGGAGCTGCTGCTGGGAGCTCAGGCTGCTGCGCAGTAGAAGAAGATGCACGTGTTCTCGCCATCTACGAAAGAACAGAGTAGATCGACAATAAAAATTTGAGAAACAAAATCGCACGATGAGAATGAACAAAGTGAAATTTTCCTAACCCTGTAGCCTTTGGGGGATAAATACAGACGTCTCTGTACCGATCCCTAGGACTCTACTGAGCTTGTTCATGAGTTGTGAGACCCAAGTAACCTAGTGCTCTGATACCAACTTGTCACGACCCGAATTTTCCCACTATCGGGGTCGTGATGGCGCCTACTATCGGAGCTAGGCAAGCCAACATTTTAAACATTTCACAAAAGTTTTAATCTAAAACAATATAATAACTGAGATAAGTAATTACAATTATGCGGAAGACTTCTATAAAAAATAATAGCGAAGTGCGGAAGTTTATAACATGTCACTACCAAGTACCTGGTGTCACTACTCACGGACTACTAAAAGAGTACTAAAAATATCAGTCTGAAAGAAAATACACAAATATCTGTTTCGATACAAATAAACAAACTGCAATGAAATATAAGAGACTCAGGCTTGCGCACGCCAGCGAACTACCTAGGAGTTTATGTACTGAAGGCACGCTCCCAATCTACTGCTGCGGTCCGTAAGCTGTCTCCTGACCTCTGCACAAAAGGGCACAGAAGTGTAGTATCAGCACAACCGACCCAATGTGCTGGTAAGTGCCTGGCGTAACTCCGACGAGGTAGTGACGAGGCTAGACAGGACCTACCGCAAGTAACCTGTGAAAATATATGTAATAACAAGAGAATATTCTATTCTAAACAATTAAAAGGGAGGGAAACATGATATGGGGTACAACAGTTCAAATACAGAGATCAGCTAACAGAATGAAACTGAGTGGATAACAACTGCTAAAGAAATACTGGAAAGTTCAACACACAGGATAATATCCTCCGTTCATATTCCCATTGCGGCGCACAACCCGATCCTCATCATTTAATACCATTGCGGCGTGCAGCCCGATCCACGACAATTAATCCGCTGCGGCGTGCAACCCGATCCTCAACAATTAGTACCGTTGCGGCATGCAACCCACTCCTCGTTATTTACCAACAAGACTCACCCAAAAATCATTCGCAACTCAAGTGCGAGGGGACTGGCATCAAAATTCCAAGTATCCCGACAACGGAATGCAACTATATATAAGTCCCGGCAAGGTACATGATCACAGAATTTCTACTTCTAATCACGTTAGCTACCAACAAGTGCTAAGTCGAGCCAATGCTCCAAAATTTATACGAAATCATTATTTATCCTCAACCGTTCATACCATGAGAACTAATAAATTCCAACAAGGCGTTATATCATATCATTCGAAATAATGCAATTTATGACCCACTGTCATGCTAGACTCGGGTGCATAGATAACCGTCACCATGCCTATGCACCGACTCCACATAGCACGTAACAAATAATACACTAATCCTATTCCCTCAAGCCAAAGTTAGATCAAACACTTACCTCGAAAGCTCCAAACTCAACTCACGCCTCTAGGATAACTTTACTCCTCTAATTCGCCGAAAAACTGGTTGAATATAATCACAATTTACTCAAATGTGTCAACAAATGCTAGTTTAATCAATTTTAATATATAAGAATAAATTTCTCAAAGTTTTTCCCAAACATTCCCAAAACGCCCCCGGGCCCACGTGGTCGAAACCCTAGGTTCGAACCAAATCCGGGTTACCCATTCCTCAACGAGTTCATATAAATATATATATATATATATATATATATATATATATATATATATATATATATTTGAAATCGGACCTCAAATTGAAGTCCAAACCCCAAATTTTAAGAAAACCTAGGTTCTACCCCAAATCCCCATTTTTACCCATTGAAAGTTTTGATTTTAAGATGAAATCATGATAAAATATGTTAAAGATTTATGAAATTGAGTAAAAGTTGACTTACAATTGATTTGGAAAAGAAAGAGTTGAGAGAAAATCGCAAATGGAAGTTTGGGTTTTGAAAATATGAAGAATGAACTTAAAAATCGGCTAAGTATAAAATTCCCAGGTGCAGATCTCGCATTTGCGAGAATGGGTTCACAATTGCAAACTATGCAGACGAAGGGGGATATGCAATTGAGAGGAATTGTTCGCAATTGCGAACAAGGCAGAAATGGGCGAGACTCGCAATTGCGAGGGGGGAGTCCGCAATAGCAAACTCTGGGGCTTTGGTCGGGGTTCGCTTTTGCGAAGAAGTCATTGAATTTACGAAGAATGGGTTTATGGGAGGGGCATCGCATTTGTGAGCTTCTTCTTCGCATTTGCGAAGTGAGCATGATAGGAGGGGATCTCGCAATAGCGAGGCTGGCTTCGCAAATGCGAAGCCTCCATGTCAGGCATACCAGCTATTCCAACATGCAACAAAATGAACCCGCAGCCTATCCAAAACTCTTCCAAGACCTCGGGGATCCAAACCAAACATGCACACAACCTCAAAAACATCCTACAGACTTACTCGTGCGATCAAATGGCCAAACTAACATCCTTTACATAGAATCAAACCTCAAAACACATAATTTCTTCCAACTTCCCATAAAACTGTTATTTCTCATTTTCAAGTCTGAAACACGTCAAATGACGTCCATTTTCACCCAAACTGTACAGATAGCGCTTAACACTCATTCAAGACCTGTACCGGGCGTCAGAACCACAATACGAGCCCGATACCATCACTTTCTAACTCATTTTCAATTCAATTTCTCATATCAATTTCAGATAAACAATTTCTTTCAAAAATTCCGTACTCGGGCTTAGGACCTCAGATTTTGATTCCTGAAATATGCCCGAGTCCCATATTTTCCTACGGACCCTCCGGGACCATCACATCACGGGTCCGGGTCTGTTTATCCAAAATATTGACCAAAGTCAACTATATCAATATTATAATTAAAATGCATAGTTTTTAACACAGAGTTCATATATTTCCACGTAAAAGTTTTCCGGCTTCGCGCCCGGACTGTGCATGCAAGTCGAAGCGACCAAATAAGAGGTTTTCAAGGCCTCAGAAGCACGGTAAAAGGGAGAATTATGGTGATAAACCTTTGGTTAGTCACATCCTCTCGGACTGACCGTCTCTCTGGGAGTGAAATGCTGTACTCAACTGAACCTGGGTGCCTAACTCATGCTGTACCGTTCTCCAAAAATGCAAGGTAAACTGCGGACCCTGGTCTGAAATAATAGATATGGGCACCCCATGAAGGCGGATGATCTCTCTGATATAAATCTCAGCTTATTTCTCAGATGAATAGGTGGTGGAAACTGGAATAAAATGCGCTGACTTGGTCAGCCTATCAACAATAACCCATATAGCATCAAAATTCTTCTGAGTCATCGGAAGGCCAATAACAAAATCCATGGTGGTTCTTTCCCACTTCCACTCAAGAAGCTCAATCTTCTGAAATAACCCATCGGGCCTCTGATGTTCGTACTTAACTTGCTGACAATTCAGACACGAGCCACATATGCAACAATGTCTTTCTTCATTCTGCGCCACCAATAATGCTGTCTCAAATCCTGATACATCTTCGCGACGCCTGGGCCTCTGCTAAGATCAACTCCCGTATACCATTAACATTAGGCACACAAACTTGCCCCTGCAATCTCAATACACGATCATCTCCCAATGTCATTTTCCTAGCACCTCCCCGTTGTACCGTGTCTCTCAGGATACACAAATGAGGTCGTCAAACTGCCGCTGCTGAATACGCTCCATCAATGACGAATGAGCAACCGTGCAAGCTAACACCCTACTAGGCTCAGAAATATCCAATCTCACAAATCGATTGGCCAAGGCCTGAACATCCAAGGCAAGCGGTCTCTCACTGACCGGAATATAGGCAAGACTACCCATGCTGGCAAACTTCCTACTTAATGCATCGGCCACCACATTGGTCTTTCCCCGGTGGTATAAGATAGAAACATCATAGTCTTTGAACAACTCCAACCACCTCCGCTGCCTCAAATTCAACTCTTTCTGTTTGAAAAAGTACTGAAGGCTCTTGTGATCCGTGTACACCTCACACGTCACACCATATAAATAATGCCTTGAGATCTTCAAGGCATGAATAATGGCTGCCAACTCTAGGTCATGAACTGGATAATTCTTCTCGTGGATCTTTAACTGCCTCGAAGCATATGCTATGACCTTGCCATTCTGCATCAACACTGTGCAAGCCCGACACGGGAGGCATCACAATAAAAAGTATAAGGCCAAGATCCCGTGGGAAAAACCAATACCGGTGCCGTAGTCAGAGCTGTTCTGAGCTTCTGGAAGCTTGACTCACACTCATCTAACCACTTGAACTGGGCACCCTTCTGGGTTAATCTAGTCATCGGGGCTGCGATGGATGAAAACCCCTCCACGAAACATCTGTAGTAACTAGCTAACCCCAAGAAGCTCAAGATCTCTGTAGCTGAAGCTGGCCGAGACCAGTTCTTGACTGCCTTTATTTTCTTCGGGTCCACCTGAACCCTCTGCTGATACGACATGACCAAGGAATTCGACTGAACTCAACCAAAACTCGCACTTTGAGTACTTGGCGTACAAGTGATTATCCATTAGAGTATGAAGAACCACTCTGAGGTGCTGCTCATGCTCCTCATGACTGCGGGAGTATATAAAGATGTCATCAATGAATAAAATCACAAACAAATCCAAATAGGGCCTAAACACTCAGTTCATCAACTCCATGAATGTTGTTGGGGCATTGTTCAACCCAAACGACATTACCAAAAACTCATAATGCCCATACCAAGTGCGAAATGCTGTCTTAGGGACGTCAGACGCCCTAATACTCAGCTGATGATAACCAGACCTCAAATCTATCTTCGAGAACACCCTGGCACCCTGAAGCTGGTCGAACAAATCGTCACTTCGCGGCAGTGGGTACTTATTCTTTATCACCACCTTGTTCAACTACCCGTAATCAATGCACATACTCATCGACCCTTCTTTTTTCTTCACAAAAAGCACTGGTGCACCCCAAGGTGATACATTGGGTTTAATGAAACCCTTATCAAACAAGTCCTGAAGTTGCTCCTTCAACTCTTTCAACTCGGGCGGGGCCATGCGACATGGTGGAATGGAAATAGGTTGAGTGCCCGGGGCCATATCAATACAGAAATCAATATCCCTGTCGGGCGGCATACCTGGCAGGTCTGAAGGGAAAACCTCGAGGAACTCCCGAACAATAGGAACATAGTCAATAGATTGAACCTCTGCGCTGGAATCGCGAACATACGCCAGATATGCTTGAAACCACTTCTCGACCATATGTCGAGCCTAGACATACAAAATAACACTGCGGATGGCATGACCTGGGGTCCCTCTCCAGTCAAGTCGGGGCAAATCTGGCAAGGCCAAGGTCACGGTCTTGGCGTGACAATTCAGAATAGTATGATACGGGGACAACCAGTCCATCCCTAATATAACGTCAAAGTCCACCATATCTAAAAGCAATAAGTCAATACGGGTCTCAAGACCCTCAAATACCACCACACATGAATGATGCACTCGGTCGACCACTATAGAATAACCAACTAGTATAGACATATATACATGAATGCCCAAAGCCTCAATAGGCATGATCGAATAGGGTACAAAATAGGATGACACATAAGAATACGTAGATCCCGGGTCAAATAATACAGAAGCACCCCTATCATAGACCATAATAGTACCTGTAATCACATCTTCTGATGACTCGGCCTCTGGCCTGGCCGGCAAAGCATAACAATGGGGCTGACCCCCTCCTCCCTGAACTGTGTCTCTGCGATGATCTGGCAGTCTGAGCTCCACCTCTATGCTCCCTACCTCCTTTTCTATGGCCTGTACCCCCACCTCTAGCTGGTTGGGCGGCCTATGGATCACCTGCTGCCTGAATCATGGGACGAGGACCCTGCTGCTGTGACCAAGCACCCCTCAACCTCGGTAAATACCTTCGGATGTGGCTGAGATCTCCACACTCATAACACCTAGCAAAATGCGACAACTGAAAAGATTGGGGCTGACCTTGACGCCCTGAATGACCCCCTCAATGGCTTTGAAGCGGTAGTGCATTGATGGGATGCTGATCAGAGTAATGCGGTTGAGAACCGCTACCGCCCTCAGTACCTTGTGAAACCTGCAATGCTGACTGAAAGGGCCTCTGAGGGTGGCCTCTGTCATATGAATTCCTACCTCCAAATGAGGTGCCACTGAATGTACAAGAATGTCGAGGTCTCTTATCTGACGCCTAGCCACCTCTTCGAGCGAGTGCCATCTCTACCCGGCGGGCCGCATTGGTCGGCTGAATCAGTCCATCAATGAATATCCAGACAACTACATAGCGTCCCAAATCAATAAATCTAGTCTTACACTGTGTAACTGTCATGGAGCCCTGATGGAGGCGCTAAAATTGTCTGCGAAGTGCCACCCGCTGAGTGACGGGGAGAAACTTTTCTAAAGATAACTCCGCTAACGGATCCCATGTGAAAGCTGGAGACCCTGTTGGTCTAGATAGGCAATAATCTCTCCCCCAAGTCTTGGCGGATCTTGCAAGCCCGAAGGTGAAAAAATCGACCCCATTGGTCTCCAATATACCCATAGTCCTGAGGATATCATGACAACTAAATAGAAAATCCTGGGGATCCTCCAATGAAGTACCGCTGAAAGTGGTGGTGAAAAGACTGGAGAACCGATCAAGTCTCCATAAAGCATCCGAAGACATGGCCGCTCCATCACCGGCCTGTGATATAATACCTATCTGAGCTTCCACTGCGGGTTGAACCACTGAAACATGAGTCCTGGGAGCTACCTGCTCCGGAGTACGTGTAGCAGGAGTATGAACCCCTCCTCCAGCCTGAGAGGTGGCTGGTGATACCGGTAGTAAGCCCACTCTGGTGACACTATCCATAAAACCTGCTATACATATGAGAGCATCCTGGAGATCCGGGGAAAACATATATCCTCCTTGGACCTGAGATGGGACCATTGGAGCTGCTGGGGCTGGAACCTCTTCATCAAAGTCAATATGAGGTTCCACCTCTAGAACTGCTGCCTTGGGCTGAGCCCTGCCCCTACCACGACCTCTGGCACGGCCTCGGCCCCTGCTCCTAGCAGGAGCTGCTGCTGGGAGCTCAGGCTGCTGCGCAGTAGAAGAAGACGCACGTGTTCTCGCCATCTACGAAAGAACAAAGTAGATCGACAATCAATATTTGAGAAACAAAATCGCACGATGAGAATGAACAAAGTGAAATTTTCCTAACTCTGTATCCTCTGAGGGATAAATACAAACGTCTCCATACTGATCCCTCAGACTCTACTGTGCTTGTCCATGAGTTGTGAGACCCAAGTAACCTAGTCCTCTGATACCAACTTGTCACGACCCGAATTTTCCCAGCATCGGAGTCGTGATTGCGCCTACTATTGGAGCTAGGTCAGCCAACCTTTTCAACATTTCACAAAAGTTTTAATCTAAAACAATATAATAACTGAGATAAGCAATTACAATTATGCGGAAGACTTTAAAAAAAATAATAGCGAAGTGCGGAAGTTTATAACATGTCGCTACCAAGTACCAGGTGTCGCTACCAAGTGCCTGGCCTAACCTCGACGAGGTAGTGACGAGGCTAGACAGGACCTACCGCAAGCAACCTGTGAAAATATATGCAATAACAAGAGAATATGATATTCTAAACAATTAAAAGGGAGGGAAACATGCTGTGGGGTACAACAGTTCAAATACAGAGATAAGATAATAGAATGAAACTGAGCGGATAACAACTGCTAAAGAAATACTAGAAAGTTCAACACACAAGATAATATCCTTCGTTCATATTCCCATTGCGGTGCGCAACCCGATCATCAACATTCAATACCATTGCGGTGTGCAACCCGATCCAAGACAATTAATCCATTGCGGCGTGCAACCCGATCCTCAATATTTAGTACCGTTGCGGCGTGCAACCCGCTCCTCGTTATTTACCAGCAAGACTCACCCAAAAATCATTTGCAACTCAAGTGTGAGGGGAGTGGCATCAAAATACCAAGTATCCCGACAAGGGAATGCAACTAACAGCCCAAAATATCCCGGCAAGGGAGAATTCAAAATATATTTAAGTCCCGGCAAGGTACATGATCACATAATTTCCACTTCTAAACACGTTAGCAACGAACACGTGCTAAGTCGAGCCAATGCTCCAAATTTATACGAAATCATTATTTATCCTCAACCATTCATACCACGTGAACTAATCAATTCCAACAAGGATTTATATCATATCATTCAAAATAACGCAATTTAAGACCCACGATCATGCTAGACTCGGGCGCATAGATAACCATCACCATGCCTATGCACCAACTCCACATAGCACGTAACAAATAACAACCTAATCCTATTCCCTCAAGCGAAAGTTAGATCAAACACTTACCTCGAATGCTCCAAACTCAACTCACTCCTCTAGGATAGCTTTACCCCTCAAATTTGCCACAAAACTAGTCATATCGAATCACAATTTACTCAAATGTATCAACAAATGCTAGTTAAATCAATTTGAATGCATAAGAATAAATTTCTCAAAGTTTTGCCTAAAAATTCCCAAAATGCCCCCGTGCGCACATGGTCGAAACCCGAGGTTCGAACTAAAATCGGGTTACCCATTCCACCACGAGTTCTTATATATATTTTCTTTTGAAATCGGACCTCAAATTGAGGTCCAAACCCCCAATTTCAAGAAAATGTAGGTTCTACCCCAAATCTCCATTTTTACCCATTGAAAGCTTGGATTTTAAGATGAAATCATGATAAAAGATGTTAAAGATTAAAGAAATTGAGTAAAAGTTTACTTACAATTGATTTGGAAAAGAAAGAGTTGAGAGAAAATCGCCAATGGAAGTTTGGGTTTTGAAAATATGAAGAATGAACTTAAAAATCGGCTACGTAAAAAATTCCCAGGTGCAGATCTCGCATTTGCGAGAATGGTTTCGCAATTGTGAACTATGCAGAAGAAGGGCGGATATTGCAATTGCAAGGAAATGTTCGCAATTGCGAACAAGGCAGAAATGGGCGGGACTCACGTTTTCGGAGGGTGGAGTACGCAATTGCGAACTCTGCGGCTTTGGTCGGGGTTTGCTTTTGCGAAGAAGTCTTCGCATTTGCGAAGACTGGGTTGAAGGGAGGGACATCGCATTTGCGAGATTCTTCTTTGCATTTGCAAAGTGAGCAGGTCAGGAGGGGATCTCGCAGTTGCGAGGCTAGCTTCGCAAATGCGAAGCTTGCAGGTCAGGCATACCAGCTATTCCAACATGTAACAAATTGAACTTGCAGCCTATCCAAAACTCTTTTGAGCCCTTGGGGATCCAAATGAAACATGCACACAACCTCAAAAACATCCTACAAACTTAGTCGTGCGATCAAATTGCCAAACTAACATCATTTACATTGAATCAAACCTCAAAACACATGATTTATTCCAACTTTCCATAAAACTCTTATTTCTCATATTTAAGTCCGAAACACGTCAAATGACATCCGTTTTCAACCAAACTTTACAGAGAGCGCTTAACGCTCATTCAAGACTTGTACCGGGTGTCGGAACCACAATACGAGCCTGATACCATCACTTTATATCTCATTTTCAATTCAATTTCTCATATCAATTTCAGATAAACAATTTCTTTCAAAAATTTCATACTCGGGCCTGGGACCTCGGATTTCTATTCTGGAAATACATCCGAGTCCCATATTTCCCTACGGACCCTCCGGGACCGTCACATTATTGGTCCGGATCTGTTTCCCAAAATGTTGACCAAAGTCAACTATATCAATATTATTATCAAAATTCATAGTATTTAACACAGAGTTCATATATTTCCACATAAAAGTTTTCCGGTTTCACACACGGACTGCACACGCAAATCAAGGCAACCAAATAAGAGGTATTCAAGGCCTCGGAAGCACGGTGAAAGGGAGAATTACGGTGATGACCCTTTGAGTCGTCACATAGATATATCTCCTTCACGTTCATATCACATGTTTGAGTTGATCATAACTGTGCTTCACAAGATGGACCTGGTCCATGTCTGAGTTCCTCTTTCAGTATTCAAAAATTTACCTTTACTTAGGCCAACCAATTCCCCCTTTTGACGATGACAAACTCTGTGCTTTTCACTCACTTCGGCCGTGTCAAAACTCAGCTTATTCATCAATACAAAGTTAGAAAAATTTACTTATCATCAAGGACCGGGTTCATTAGGTTATTAATGTTACTTATTCAGAATATATAAAGCACAATATCTCATCCTCCTTTTGGAATCATCGAAAAGTTGCATAAACTAAGTGTGATTCCCAGAATTTTAATAATTACTCGTGGCTTTGGGGGCAACTGCAAGTGCAATCATAGATTAATCATCAGTAATAAAGCAAACACATTCAAACTATAAATGTAATATTAGCAATCAACCAGAGCAAAAATAGTAGATTTCATTGATAGGAGATATGTTGCTACCACAATTCACAAAAAGAAAGAAAAAATATTTAAAATATGAGAAAAAGAAAGAGAAATCCCTAATCTGGGTCAATGGTGGTATTAGATAGGTTCAGGAGATGAAGGCTAGAAATCCTAAGGCTTGGGAGAGCTAGAAGGTTGGTTTTGGGCTTGGAAAAGGTTCAACATAGTTTGAAGAATGCCACCATTCTTCTCATTTTCATTGATGAGCTTAGTTCTGAGACCATCCCTCTCACATTCAACCTCTACTAAGCGAGCCTTCAGCATAGCTATCTCAGAATCCTTTGCCCCACTCTCCTGTACTAGAGTTCTGAATTTACTATTTATAGTTTTCTTCTTGGATGAACCCGGTTCATAGGAAATGGCAGTGACCTCATAGTCACAAACAATCAAAGTGTTGATTCCAAAGTGATCCTTACTTGTAGCCATTTCCCACTTCTTCAGAGGCACCTTACAACGATCCAGAACAGTAGTTAGAATAAATTCATAAGGGGTGGCATGGTCCTTGGAGCCATTGATAACCCTTTCCAGTGGCTTGATAATAAATGCAGGGCAATTGATCTGCCTTCCACTTTTAAAACACTCCATCAACACCAAGTCCATATAGTTTGCAATGTGCCTTCTTTCCTGCCTTTGCAGCAAACACTTGATGACAAATTCAAACAGAACTTTGTGTTGTGGCTTCATTTCACTCTTATACACAAATTTGGCCTCATTCACTTCTGTGACATTATAGAATCTGTTGGTGATTGCAATGGAAATACGAAGGGAGGCCAAACTTGTCCATCATTCCTTATGTAGGCATCATATCCCTCAGCAGGGATGTCAAGAATCTCACCCACTGCATCGAAGGTCAATTGAATCCCTTTCACTTGGCTGATAACTCTGCCATCCTTGACCTATGCATTGGCTATGAATTCAATGATTTCATTTCTAGCTAGCCTTACATCCATATGAAGGAACATGTCCTTCCACCCTGCGCAGCTAGTGCATCAACCAATCGAACCATTCCTGGTTCCACCAAATCTGTCAACAAACTACCCTTCAAAACTTTTTTTTAGCCAAACTTGGACAGCTTATCTTGTAGACCATCAGACTCACTCTCTTCTTCACCACTCAATTCTTCATCCTCAGCAATTCTAACTGGTTTGTTTTTCACAGTAGACATTGTCCTCTTGGACAATAAAGGTTCAACAGTCTTAGACCCTGGTGAAAACTTCTTGGAAGAAGTCTTGGTCTTTTAGGCTTGGGGGTCTGAACCTCCACAGTTTATGTTCCTCCTGATGGACCTGTTCAATCTCCATAACATCAACAACCTCATAGGGCTCTGCAACCTTAGATTTTCCTTTATCCATCCTCTTTTTCTTGTTTTCAGCCAAAGCCTTTCGTCATTCACTCTCACTCTGTTTCACCATACTTCTTGTGGCTCTCCCCTTTGGCAAGGGAATCTCATCAGTTGTTAGGGAATCAACCTTTCATTTGTTGGTATTCTTTGTAGTGTTGGGAACCTTATGTGTTAGTGTTCTCCTTTTCTTGGGATTATAACTGAAACCTACTTTCTTCAATAGATGAACCGGGTTCATCCACATGAGAACTTAAATTTACCAAACCCTCAGCAGCCTCCCCTGCTCCACTTCCTCTTTTTTTCTTGCCACTTTCTCCTATAATTTCATCCTTGGTCCTACAAATTGCTAGTCTAAACATCTCATAGGTGGGTGACGAAGCAACCACTTCAATCCATGTTCCCCTCACATCACAACTTTCACCCCCACTTTATTTTTCTTTTTAGTTTTATTTTTACCTCCTCGCCTTCTCAACTCATGTATTTTCATATTTATAACAGACCCAACAAGAAAAAACCTATTTTCTACACTTTCAACCAAAATAGAAAGTACCTTAGAAGGGGAATTCTGAATCTTCTCAGAATCAGAAGACCAGTTCCTTCACACTCATTTGCAGACTTGAAGGAATCGTCTGAGCATTCAGATTCTTGGGCTTGGCTAGCCTTCAATTGTGAATTCAATCTTTTTGACAGTGCAACTGTAGCAAGAGTTTTACGAGCAAGCATCTTAACACATCTCCTCCTAGGCTGGGGGTTGTACTTGTTGATGAGGTGTAGAGGAATTAGAAGAGGTAGTTGTGGAGGAGTGTCTGGGTTATCATGAGGGTTTGACATTGTAACTGATTTCGTAAGAGAATTTGTGAGTTTGGTTTTTGGAAGAGAGGACAGTTGAGAGTGACAGAATTTTCGACGATTTTGGAAAAGTGAGGGTGGAAGAAGGTGATGATGGGTTTTTAAAGAGAGAAACTTAATTAATTACTGACGGTGGCTTTTTGAAGTCAATTAGAATTCCAATGAACCTAAAATTTTAGGTTGAATGAGGGGTTAAGATTCCCTAGATTTTAGACAATTTATGTGGTGAGAATTCTAGTAGAGACCGAACTGGTTCAAAAAAAATAAACGGATAGGATTTTATGATGTTTTTTAACATAGGTAGGACTCTGCTCATGCTTTAAATGTTTATATTTCTAATTGTGCATAGTAAAGAAAACATACCTCATTATTTAGATGAACCAATACTGATGAAGCGGGTTCTTCATTAGAATCCTCTTGATCATGCCTCTATTTTCCAAAGTAGAGAAATTTATTAGAGATAAATGATTCATATCAATACATGTCACAGGCATATACTATTTACAGTATGCAACTGCGTAAAAATTAATCTAGATATTTTACACAAATTCTAGAATTTCTAGCCAATATTTTTTCATTTAATTCTTTTTCATAGTACATTTGAGCTGGTCCCATTAGGTGATCTTAATAATTCCTAATTCTAACATGTTCCTTCCAAATTTTTCTCTACTCAATGCTTTATTAAATATGTCCGCAATTTGCTTATCAGTAGCACAAAATTCTATAGTAATCAATCATTTCTCATAGTTGTCCCTTAAGAAGTGATATCTAACATAGGGATCGGCATCGGTCGGTTCGGTACGGTTTTGGAAATTATCGGTTTTGCCTATCGATTATCGATTTACAAATATCATAACCCGATAACCAAACCGATAAGATATTAATTATCGGTTATCGGCTTATCGGTTATTGATCATTACCAGTTCGGTTATCGATTTACCCCATAAGATAAAACTAAAATTAGAAGTGCTGAACGCTTAATATTAAAAGTGTTGAACACTGAAAATTAAAAGTGCTATGATGTTGTAGAAAGCACAAATATGAACACTAGAAATGCTGATGCAGAAACGATACACAGGCAGACTTTCATTCTTCTGTTGAAACTTTATTCCTAGACACATGTTCGAATTCTCCCTGATGTAATTCCGATGTGGAGTGAAATGAAATCACTTTTCCAGACTTCTGCTCACATTTTAGCGTTATTATTGGCTTTAGTTGTTTGAAATATATTGAGGTAGAAAGTATTTAATTAGGACCTTTGTTATCAGATTGTTTGGATTGTATTAACTGGAACATTGCATTTGAATGTTGTTTTAACCACTAGCTTTCATATCAATGTGTGTGATCGGAATTCCATGTCAACTATAATCATAATTTCTCGCTAATTGCTTCGTAAATCTGTTCAACATATGACTCACAAATTAGATAAACTCTGGTGGTTACGTTTAGCTTTTAATCCACAACTGAACAAGATTGTGGTGACCTTGAGTTTCATGTCAAGAGATATCTGATTACTTAGTTTTTCATGGTGATTATGTAGGATCAAAGTTCACACTTTCTAAATCATTCTCCAAGTTTCAATCTTATTAACAAATAAAAACAACTTTATTCAAGTTCAAGTGAAATATGCAGAAGCTATTGAGCAAACAGAAGCAAACAGAATAATAAACAACACTTGAGCAGACAAGACGCAGAAAAAATATTGAGTAAACAGAAGCTATTGAGCAAACAGAAGCAAACATATTGTACCTCAATGATTCTTATTGGCCAACCGAATTGCAAATATAGCATACGGCTTCTGTGTTACTGACTGTTGAAGGGAATTAGTAAAATAAAACCATAGTATATACTTAAGGATAGATTAGTAAATTACTTCATTCTTATTGGGTTATCGGTTTTTACCCAATAACAAAAATGCAAACCGAGACCGAACCGATAAACAATAAAAAATTTTTCACCCCATTACCGAATCGTTAACCCAATAACCCAATACCAATAACCTAAGAAAGAATTAATGGTTTGGGTTATCGGTTTTACCCGATATAAGCCCACCCCTAATCTAACATTTATGTGTTTAGTCCTCTTATGATGAACTTGCTTCTTAGTCATGCTAGTAGCACTAGTTTTATCACAAAAAATAGGGATGCGATCAACTTTAATGCCAAAATCCATCAGCTGTTATTTGATCTACAACAAATGAGCACAACAAGAGGAAACAACAACATACTCAGCCTCAGTAGTGGATATGACCATTGAATTCTGCTTTTTAGTGGCCCATGGTACCAGACATGAACCCAGAAAATGAGCCATACCTGAGGTGTTTTTCCTATCCACAAGGAATGCATAGTCAATATCAACATATCCTACTAGATTAAAGTTATTACCTTTAGGGTACCAAAGGCAAAGGTCAGTAGTGCCCTTTAAATATATCAGCATCCTCTTAACAACAGTCAAGTGGGATTCCTTAGGTTTGCTTGAAAACGAGCATAAAGCCCTACACTAAAGATAATGTCAGTTCTACTAGTAGTGAGATACAAAAGTGAACCAATCATACCCCTATTCAATTTATGATCAACAGATGAACCGGGTTCATCTATGTCTAATTTAGTAGATGTTGCAATGTGTGTGTCTATTTCCTTTGATATATCCATTTTAAACTTGTTAATCAAGTCTTTTGCATATTTCTGCTGATGGATCATGGTTTCATTTGGGTTTTGGTTGATATGCAAGCCTAAGAAGAAGTTAAGCTCACCCATAATGCTCATTTCAAATTCACTCCCCATTAATTTAGCAAATTTCTTACTAAGTTTTTCAGTGGTTGCCCCAAATATTATGTCATCAACATATATTTGTACTACTAGTAGATCCGTACCTTACCTCAAGAACAGAGTGTTATCAATCTCAACTTTTTTGTATCCATGTCCAAGCAGGAATTTGGATAAGCATTCATACTATGCTCTAGGAGCCTGCTTGAGTCCATATAGGGCTTTGTCCAGTTTGTATACATGATATGGACACTCCTTACATTCAAATCCTGGAGGTTGTTTGAAAAAGACTTCTTCCTTTAAGTAGCCATTTAGGAAGGCACACTTCACATCCATTTGGTGAAGGTTAAATTCCATTGTTGTGCAAAGGCTCGTAGGAGTTTTATTGTCTCCAGTCTTGCAACTGGAGCAAAGGTCTCATCATTGTCTATACCCTCCTCTTCGCTATAACTTTGGACCGCCAACCTTGCCTTATTCCTTGTTACTGTTCCATCTTTACCAAGTTTATTTCTGAAGACCCATTTAGTGCCAAATACTGATCTGTCCTTGGGTCTTATGACCAGATGACACACTTGGCTTCTTTCAAACTGATTGAGTTCATCTTGCACTGCATTCACCCAATATGTATCCTGCAAAGCCTCAGCAATATTTTTAGGTTCAATAAGAGATAAAAATGCATCAAAAGCACACAAATTCTTTATTTTAGATCTAGTTTTAACTCAAGAAGTTGGGTCAGTAAGGATGTTCTCAATGGGATGAGAACTTTGATACTTGTATGGTTTCACGACCAACTAATCTCTGTTTGGTGTTTCTCCCATGTTCTGTTGCTAAAGAACGGGCTCATGGACAGGTTCCATTTGGGAATTAGATTCACTTCTTCTTTATTCAATTCCCCCTGTCAGGTTTCCCTGGATGGAAGAACCAGCATCACATGTTCCTTCTTTTGGTGTAGCTTCAACTTGAGCTGTGACTTCACTCGATTCTTTTACTAGCCCAATAGCTTTATCTTCATGTTCTTGTCTCTCATACAGAATGTTAGTTTCATCAAAAACCACATGTATTCTTTCTTCTACACACAAATTGCTTTTGTTGTACACTTTATAAGCTTTGCTATGTAAAGAATTTCCCTAGAATACTCCCTCATAACTTCTTGGATCAAACTTACCTATGAGTATTTTCCATTATTGTGCACAAAGCGCTTGCATACAAATGCCCTAAGATAGGGTATATTTTGTTTCTCCCTTTATGTAGCTCATAGGAGTCTTCTCTACAAGAGGTCTAGTCATGCACCTATTAATGATGTAACATGTAGTATTTACAGTCTCTGCCCAGAAGCTATGGGATAGTTTACTAGAAAGAAGCATAGTCCTTTCCATAGCTTCAAGAGTCCTATTCTTTCTTTCAACTACTCATTTTTTTAGGAGTCCTAGGGTCAGAAAAATTATGATATATACCATGCTCATCACAAAATTCAGCAAGATTAGCATTTTCAAATTTAGTTCCATGATCAGACCTAATTGATGTAAGTTGATTACCTAGTTGTTTATGAGTTTTTCTAACAAAGGCAGTAAACATGTCAAATTCTTAATCCTTAGATCTTAAAAACAATGTCCAAGTAAACCTAGAGTAATCATCAACAAGCATCATCACATATTTCTTACCACTTCTGCTTAATGTTCTTAGTGGACCACAGAGATCCATGTGAACTAGTTTCGTCGATTTGGTCGTGCTTAGCACTTTCTTGCTTTTAAAAGAGGTTCTTACCTGCTTCCCCCTTGCAAAAGCCTTACAAACTTTGTCTTCCTTAAACGTGATGTTAGGTAACCCCTTGCACCTATTTGAATCATAACACATGGAAAACCTTTCAATTACACATGAAATATTCTCACAATATACATAGGAACCACATCACTTCAGAACACTCCGCAGGAGATAATCCACCTATTTCGCAGCAATATAACATTTTTGTATACCTTCCGTTGTCATACACATTACACAGCTACTTAGTCTTCCTGAGTCTGAACTCATATCGTATCATGCAATTTACTTCACTCCCACTAGGAGCCTTGAAAAGATTCTTCATGAGCCTAATTTCGGGCTACACATCGAACCACAATGGAAATCGAACACTGAATGATTCATCTATTATCCAGCAGACTTCTTCTTTCTACCAAGTCATAAAATTGCATCTTATAGTACCAGCATACTCATCACACGAATACCAAATTGCCTTTCTGGCTAATCGCGATAATACCGAACAGATACGTTCAAAGCACTTGCTCATATGATTAGCACCTCCGTGCTCAAGCCCTAGGAAATATCTGGCCTCAAGTCCTTCAGACTGGCCCAACATTAACTCAAAACGATCATGTCTCGCCCCTCAATCGGGGAATCACAAGCCATCAAGGCACCTCTAATACTGAGCGCTCATTCGTGCATACGTTCACGTGGAAGGAATTTCAAGAGTTACTCTTTCAAGCTGAATCAAGTATGCACGATAAGATTACAAGAAATCGAAGTATTTCCTAAAGGTCCTGTAGCCTCCCGAGGATAGATACGGACGTCTAAGTACCGATCCACGAGACTCTACTAACCGGCTCACAACTCACGAGGCCTAGTAACCTTGCTCATATGATTAGCACCTCAGTGCTCAAGCCCTAGGAAATATCTGGCCTCAAGTCCTTCAGACTGGCCCAACATTAACTCAAAACGATCACGTCTCGCCCCTCAATCGGGGAATCACAAGCCATCAAGGCACCTCTAATACTGAGCGCTCATTCGTGCATACGTTCACGCGGAAGGAATTTCAAGAGTTACTCTTTCAAGTTGAATCAAGTATGCACGATAAGATTACAAGAAATCGAAGTATTTCCTAATGGTCATGTAGCCTCCCGAGGATAGATACGGACGTCTAAGTACCGATCCACGAGACTCTACTAACCGGCTCACGACTCACGAGGCCTAGTAACCTTGGCTCCGATACCAACTTGTCACGACCCAAACCTGGTCGTGATGGCGTCCAACAATACAGCTAGGCAAGCCTAACCAATTACCTCTCAAGAACCCAACCTGATAACTCATTTCAGACAATTTGAGGGAAATTAACAGTTTTAAAATTATCAAGTCAATGTTTTTAATAAAAATACACTACGAAACAGACCGAAATATCTTATAAAACACTCCCAATAGAATCTGGGGTCAAGAGTCTAGAGCCTCTAAACAACTAAGTAACATTGTTCGAAAATATATAAGTTTAGAAAGCGAAAATAAAATTGAATAAAAGGGGAGATGTCGGGTCCTGCGAATGTTAGGAAGCTACCTCGACAACTCTGATAAAACGCTGGAAGACACCGACTGCTCAGCTAAGTCTCGGAATACCAGAATCTGCATACAAGGTGTAGGGGGTAAGGTGCGTACTTCAAACTCAGTGGTAATAGACATGTATAATGACTTGAAAATAAGAAATCCCGAAATACCACAATGTAGAGCTGAAACTATCCTCTTAGCACATTTAATGATAAACAACAATAAATCAATGACAGACAGATATCAATGTATGAATGCAATGTAATGCACATGGCCGCTGCGGCGTACAACCCGATCCATTGGGTAACCGCGCTCAATCTGGGGGTTCAGACTCCGGAAGGGCTCCTACAGCCCAAGCGCAATGACATACTAATATTCGCCATGGCGTGCAGCCCAGTCCACAATAAGTCCAAATACATATATTCAGGCAAGCCACACGGGCACAATCAATTACCATTTTCGGTTCCATTTAACAGGTATTATAGCTTAAGTGATTAAAGCCTTAGAAAATTTCTACTCAATTCTAGAAAATATTTAACTCAGGACTGATATCATGGGAACATGCTCAATATCAAGGAAACAATGATAATAATCCCTAAGGGATCTAAATAGTTGGCTCGCAGCCCCAATATGCTCATAACAATCCATGTAGGATGTTTACTAGCCAATTTCTAAGCATATAACACAGTATAGACATCGTTCGGACGGACTAAGCCAAAGCCCCATCCACAAACGACCCCGCACTCACAGTAGAGTACAATGCTCTTTCCTTTTGAATCAACCTCCTCGCACGTCGAATCTAGTCAAAATCACAATGAATACATTATTATATGCTAAAGAAACATAATCCAATCAAAATTACTCGAAAAACACTAAAAACCACAAAGTAGGTAAAACTTGAGCCCCGGGCTCACTTCTTGAAAAATTACAAAAGCCACATCAACGGATTCCTCGTCTCGCCAAGAGTCCGTACATATAAAGTTTACCAAAAATGGAGTTCAAATAGCCATTTAAATCCCCAAAATTTGTTTTCAAAACCAACCCCTAGTTCTTCGCAATTTCAACCCACTTTCATGAAATTGAGTGTTGATTCTTCGATAAAATGGTGTTTCGAAGTCAAGATACTTACCTCCAATCAATACTCGTCGAAAACCCTCTTCAAATCGATCAAAAATCTCTCTTGGCGGAGTAAAAATGGTGGAAATAATAAATGGGCCGCGGATGAAATAACATGTAAAAACCCTTCTGGCACCCAGATTTAACCTTACGTGAACGCGGTACAAGCCACGCGTTCGCGATGAACAAATTCCGCTAACCCTCCATTTACCCTTCGCGAACACGGCCACACCAATGCGAACGCGATGCTATGAGTCCTCCCACTACATGAATGCAAACCCTCTTCCACGAACGCATTGAACAAAACCAGGTAGGGCCCAGGCCCTTCTACGCGAAAGCGAGAACTCCCACGCGAACGCGATGAACGGCTAAACCACCCCTTCGTGAAGGCAGACCCACTCCCACGATCGCGATGAACAATTTTTGGTTTGCACTGCTGTGCATTTTCTGCAGCAGATTCCTAAGTCCAAACTTCCATTAACATAAAAATTATCAAGTTACCACATATTCAAGCCTAAGTTAAACTAAAACTTCTGAAACTTGCATTTGATAAAAAACCCGACCTAAAAACCTCTAAATGAACTGAAACTTTGCTCGCATATCCAAAATCACCTAACGGAGCTACTGCAACTCTCGAAATTCCGTTCTGACCCTGAGTTCAAAATATTACCTATCAACCGAAATTTGCCAAAATTAAAACTTAGCCAATTCAAGCCTAGTTCTGCACCGAACCTCCAAATTCAATTCCGATTGCACTCCTAAGTCAAAAATCATCACCTGAAACCAGTCAAATTATCAAAAATCCATTCCGAGACCTCTTAATCATAAGTCAATATCCGGTTGACTTTTCAAACTTAAGCCTTCTTAAAAGAGACTAAGTGTTTCATTTCCTAATAAAATCACTCCAATTAAATTTGAATGCACCAAATACTGATAATGAAACAAAAGGAAGCAGAAAATGGGAAGAATGAGGTAGTTACTCACGAGATGACGGGTCGGGTCGTCACATTTCTCATTGTTCATGACCTCAGACTTATTAATGAAGTCTACCAGCAATTCAGATAGCTTTTCTTTAGACAAATATTTAATCTTGTCTTTGATATGAATCACACTTACCTCTTGTTCATCATCTGTTTATCCAATGACCATAAGTGCTTTTTCATCTCTAGCTTCATATTCTGGATCATCATTTGTGCTTTCTCCCCGGGAAGCAACTATAGCCTTTTTTGATCCTTTGTTCTTCTTGGGTTGAACCTGTTCCTTCTTCCTATTTCTTCATTCATCCCTTTCTCTCTTCCATTTGATTTCCCAGTGAGGATAATTCTTGATCATGTGGTTAGTCTTACCACATTTGTAGCAACCCACGTTGGCAAGTTTTCAGGGGCCCTTGGTTTGTTGAAGGTTGCACCTCTTGAAGAACCTTTTTCTCTCATTAGGTACTTCTTGAAATCCCTTGTGATTATAGCCATTTCATAATCCTCTAAGTCTGCACCTTTAACTATTCTAAGAGTCAGGCTTCTTTCCTTCTTGGGTACATCCATCTTCATGGTTTACCTTCTCATTTCATAGGCAGTGAGATTTCGAATTAGCTCATCTAACTTGAGAGTAGAAATGTCCTTTGATTTGTGGATAGCGGTGATTTTGCTTTCCCAAGTTACTGGCAAGACCCTTTTTCAGGATTTTCTCAACCTTGTCTTTTTCAAGGATAATTCTTCGAAGAGACTTAAGTTCATTTGTTATTATTGTGAACCTTGTGTACATCTCTGGGACTATTTCTCTTTTTCATGGTGAAATTCTCATATTGAGAATACAACAATGTTCCTCTTGATCTCTTTACTTGAGGAGTTCCTTCATGGGCGACTTGTAAAGTGTCCCAGATCTCTTTAGCAGTAGTACAACTTTGAATTCTACTGTACTCGTTTGGACCTAGTGCACACACACGCCGTTTCTTGGCCTTGGCATTCTTTTCCCAGTTCTTCAAATCTTCAGCAGTACAGTCATCTCTAGTCTTTGGAAAATCCACTCCTTCAGCATTCTTCTTTGTAGTAGCCAGGGGACTATCCGTAGCAATGTATCAAAGTTCATAGTTTTCTCCTATGACGTGGTATCGCATCATGTTCTTCCTCTAGGAGTAGTACTAGCCATTAAAAAGTGTAAACCTAGCAATGGATTGTCCTTCCCAGTTTCCAGGTGGTGCACTCATCTTGATCTGTTCCTAAGAGGTTAGCCTCTTCAAGGATAACCCGCTATGATACCAATTGATGTTCTATACTTCAATACCATACAGGGGCGGGGGCAGGGGGATTTGTGTGCCCAATTTTTGGTTTAACCTGATTATAGAATGACCCGGTTCTTCTATGTCTTCCAACTACTACTGTTGCAAAATAATAAATACAAAAATTAAAAAACACAGATATTTTACGTGGAAAATACCTCGATCAAAAGGTGAAAACCCCACGGCCTACCTTCCAGTAGGATTTTTCAAAAATTTTCACTAAAATCACTGAGCCAAAAATTGCATTTACAAAAACTCTTTTGTAAAACCTATAATTAACTCTAATCCTATTTTGGCACACATACTCAATTGTTGCGACAACTTCAAGTTAACTCTAACTTGAAAACTCTAAGTACCTAATACAATTGCTTTTAGATAAAGATGAAAGATAAAATATTAAATCACCTACTACAATTGAACTAGAATAAAAAGACAAACACTTGGAATTGGTTCTTCTATCCGATTCAAGTAGCTTCGGGAATTCACACTAGAATCACACATATATTGCTTGCAAGCTTGCCTTACTATTTTTCTCTCAATTCACGTTTAACTTCTGCTTATGTGCATTACCTGTAAAAGAGAATAACACTACTATTTATGGAGTTAGTAAAAAGAGATTGACTAGAATACAGATGCTACTCTTCCTTGGTTGAAGAGTTCCAGTTGGTCGCATCCTCTAACTCTATCCATTTCTTAAGCCGTGTTTCTCTTTGTGTAAGGAGTCTTTCTCCTTATCCAATATGCAAGCTTTTCGACCAGGATCATGAGATGTCATTTCTGGTACATTAGGTTTTATCTCATTCACGTGCATCTCACATGTTTGAATTAATCATAACTATGCTTGACAAGATGGACCTGGTCCATATCTGAGTTCCTTTGTCAGTCTTCAAAACTTCACCTTTACTTGGGTCAACACATTCTGACTGAAAAAATTGACTGTGGAACTTGACATCACGAGCAGGAGTCTCACTTTCAATTTGAATGTGAGTACAAAATTGTTCCACAATCTTTTTTATCCATTGAATATAGGATTTTCTTTCTATATTCATTGCAGGAGGAAAGCAATTTTGAAAGAATAACTCCTATCTGAAGTGTATCAGAAATTTAACTTCAAGATCACTTAGTTTTGATACTAAGATTTGCAGTTCATGAATCAGATTCATTTTGGGCCTAGTATCAAATATTTTAAATTAAAAGTACTGCAAGGCCAGAAATTTGTCGATACCTCGTTTTTCATTCTAGTATGTAGTTTGTAAAGCAGTCCGAATCTCCTTTAGTGACTTCAGATTGTAGTAGAGATCATAGAGTCGATCTGTCAAGGTATTCATAATATGACCGCGACACAACAATTTATCATGTTCTCGTTTCTTCCTTTCTTCCTTGGCAGCATTAGAATCTTCTGTTGTGGGCTTAGGCATCACATGCAAGGTGGAATCAAGAATATAGTAGATATTGAGAGCAGACAACAAGAATATCATCTTTTCTCTCCAGGGGGTAAAGTTTGTTCCATCAAAGCGATCAAGTTTGATGAACTCTTTCGGATTCTCAACAAGAGACATCAATTTCTCCATAGTAGGATAACTCTTTTAAGTGTGTTAGATAATAGTAAACAAAAAATGGCTTTGAGGCGTGAAAATCGACTGTGCTTAAAGAGTTATCGCCTGTATACTAATTTCTTGCAATAATACTTGTGATTTTCTATATCACTTTGTTGGAAGAACTTCTATTTATAGAGCAATCATCAGACTTTTTCAAAAAGATGTGTTCTTTAAGAAACAGACACATCTGTTTATTCAATTAAATTTAAAATTTAAATTTCAAATAAAATAGATTTAATTGTAGAAATAAATTAAATATAAATTATTTATTTTAGGTCCAACTCGAACCCATATATATATATATATATATATATATATATATATATATTTGCACACATATAAGAGTATGTATTCTAAATTAAACACATAAAAGGATAAGGACTTAAATGGCACAAAAGGTGGCCTTGCACCGCCGATGTGGGACAAGTCCCACTCTTTCCAACATTATAACAAACTATCATTCAAAGTGTTCATTTGCATAATCAAGAAGGAATTAATTTTATTAATTTGACCTTATTTACATATTCCAATATGTCAAGATAACAATTTATTAAGGTTAATTTAGTAAATACATCTTTTTTAGGAGTTTGTATTTCCTTAATGGGTGTGTTAAAGGTAAAATTATCATTTATTGTGGACTGAAAAGAGTACAAATTAAAAACGAAACATGAAAATGTGCTTCGCCTAACCATGTGATAACTCAAAATAGTCTAATAGTCTTTTCTTGAGCGTATGATCTATCGGCAACAAGCTCGTTTGTATCTTTAGAAAAATAAGAATAAGACAATGTACACATTACCAATTTGTGAAATTTTATTGCGTGTGTTACTATTGTTGTTATTGTAGTATGATACCTCATTGGTCAAGAATCTACAAATAACCGCAGTTTGTCGTAACCTTTGCCCAATAGGGCCTTTTCTATATATACAAACGTGTGAAATGAAGATCAGATCACCCAAAATTTCAGTCCTAAAATGGTGTCAAAATCTGAGGATGGGAAGAGTAAAAATCAGGTGGCGAGCAACCCATATACTATATATCTGCTTAATTTCTTTGTAAACACAATCACATTGAATCAAAATGTCTTTGCTGATAGACTCTATCCATTTACCATGTACACACATTAAGACCCCGCAAAATTAACCATACCATATAATAACTACAGTATTTAAAGCTATACTAGATTCTAACCTAAAGCTAAAAAAAGGCGTACTTCTCTAATAATAATTGACAGAAAATTAAGCGTAAGAATACTTGTACTTTTTTATGCTAAATACCAGTAGTAACAGGTAGGACTTTTTCTTTTGGGTAAGTATATAGTATAAAGTTATGCTTTTTCTATTGTTGCTTCTATCAAATTGCGCCCATATTTTAGTATCACCACTAGAAATTCGGACAAAAGCGATCAACTTTGATTGCTTTCTGGCTAAAAAGCGACCAAAGTGGTCTGGTAGCTATATTGATGGTCTCTTTTATTTTGGGACCAAAGTTGGCCGCTAATTAGCGACCAACTTTGGTCTCTACTCTAAATGGACGCATTTTTCTGGATATTGACAATAGAGACCAACTTTGGTCGTTATACTAATTTAATAATATAAAATTTGCGACCAAATTTGGTCTCTAAATAAATAAAATGTTATTTATTTATTTATTTATTATTAATCGTTAAAAAGCGACCAACTGTGGTCTCTAATCCAAAAAGTATATTTTAAAATATGGAAACTAGAGACCAATATTGGTCGCTATTTTATTCAATTATTTATTTATTTTATTAATTAAGCGACCAACTTTGGTCCCTAAATACATGAATTTAATTTAATTTTTAAACAACAGCGACAAACTTTGGTCTCTATATTAGCAGATTTTTTATAATGAGATAGCGACCAACTTTGATCGCTTTTTCAAAAAATCTGGGAAAATAACGACCAAAGTTGGTCGCTATTTTCCAGAATTTTTTTTAACTTGAAAAGCGACCAAATAAAGACCAACTTTGGTCGTTTTTCTGTGTATTATTTTGGCAAAAACTGACTGTTTTGGCAGCTACACCACCTGCCAGTCATACCAAAACCCTAACAAGCAACAACAATAACAATTCAAACAACGATTGCAATAATAATACCAAACAACAACCCAACAACAATACAAAAATAACATTAAAAGCTACATTAAAACCAAGAAAGTGTTAATTTCAATAGAACTACCAAACTATGTTAACTCTTATTACAATCCAAGGGAAAACAAGTTGTATTTGTCTAGTTCAAATTATCTACAATTCATTCATTGTTTCGTACATCAATATCATCACCGTCTGATGAAGTTTCATCATCATCATCATCATCATCATCATCATCATCATCATCATCATTATCATCATCATCATCATCATCATCATCATCATCATCATCATCATCATCATCATCATCATCATCATCATCATCGTCATCATCATCACGGTATTGAGAAGGGTCTACTTGTCGATGACGGAAAGAATGATCATGGGAGGACACGAGGAACGAACACTTGGAGGACGGTACAAACGAGCGCGGGGACGGGTAGCCTCTGGCGATGATGGCCGAGACCGGGGAATCAAAAAAGATCCAGCTAGGAGATTTTTTATCTGCTCTTGCATGTTCTGGTACTGAGTGACCACGCCAACATATTGAGCATCTCTAAGCTTTTATCTTTTCTTGGACTCTTCTAGCTCGGATGTGAGCTTTGACACAGTCTCCCGCATAGAGGAGAGGCTCTCCCCATAAAGTTGCTCGCCTTGCGAGGAAGTCCCTATTCCCTGCATTACACACCTATAGCGATGGAATGTATTAGTAGGAAGGCCGTATACATTCCCGCATTTTGGACCGCCTGCAACCCGAGTCCATAGTCTTTCAATATCCTCGGCCAAAAGTTGGAACGGCTCGCCCGACTCACTAGGTGGCTGGCTGCGTATGAATTTCTCAGCTTCAACTCCGAAGCGATCCTATTAGAAAAGGTAAGTTGAATTAGTATTTCAAAATTTATATAAAAGTAAATGAAAATATTTAATGAAAAGTGAAAACTTACATGTACATTCGAGGCACGTCCCTCGACCCACCTTACGTCATCCGTCTCTTTCTTCTTCTACACTATATGAGTCTCCTTGAATAGCTCATCTTGGTTCATCGGACGACTCAACTTCTTTTCCCGAAACTCATAAATTTTAATTAATAAATAGAATATATATACTTTGAAAATTAAAATATATTAGGTAATTACGTACCATTCTTCGTTTTATTATCCCCTGGCTGACCGCACCTCCGGTGTGCAAGGATCCTCCCTTCTCAGATGCCCGAGCTTTCTTCCCCTTTTTGCTCTTCCATAAGAACTCAGCAGTAAGTCATTGCCTTTGCAAATCATCCCAAAACTCTTGAAGCAACTAGCCAGGCTTCTGGTTCAACTGTCTAGCTATGGAGAAAGCATGCGACAACCGCTTGCGAGCTTTGAGATTAAAATTTGCAGCCACGTCCGCGCTATTCTGGCGTTCCCATACACACTTGCTCTGTATTTCTAAAGTTAAATATTATATGGAAATATCATAAATATAAATAATTATACTGCTTAAAAGAACATTTATACCTTAAATTCATTAAAAATTACCTCATTCAGTGAGAATGGGAATTCACGCCAAGACGTATAAGGGGCATCATAAAGCTTTCTAGTTGCTTTGGTGATTATCCTCGTAATAATATTACTCGGGAGGAACTGCAATTTAATAAATAAAACAAACTAATATTTTAGTAAAAACTGTACAAAGTAATAATCATAAAAATAACAAATAACTCTTACCCATCACCCTCAGGGACTATGATGATCCTGCCATACTGATCATAATTTACCTCCTCATCAGCAGAACAACATCAACATCATCATCGTCCAAAACATGTGTATCAGAGGCATGTGTGGACGAAGTAGGGGGTTCAGAGCTACTATCCCGCAAGCAAAGGCCTCCTATAGGTGGAGTCGCTGATGGAGATAGATGTGATCCTCGTGACTGCGACATAGATGCATGGATCACAAGTGGTTGTGATATTGACTGCTGTGACCCGACTGGGATGTGAGAAGGATGGATTTGATCCCTGTGGCTGTGAAATGGATCGATGTGATCCATGTGATGCTGCTGGGTGGGATCTACGTGGCTGTGAGGTAGGTGGACTGTATGTCGGGCGCATAATCCGATGGCCCTGTGAAGAAACACCCGGGGTATGCACAAAGGTATAGGGCTGGTGATGTATTGGTAGCTCAGTATATCCATGGGTTAGATGTTGTGGCATAGTGACTGGCAAATCAGAAGAGTGTGGAAAAGATTGATAAGTACTATCTTCTACCCTCCTCTTTTACTTCCTAGCCTTTTCTTTTCCCGGAGAACCACTACCGTCATGGTTACCTCAACCTTTGCCTGCTATCTGCATAAGATAATACATAATTTAGATTGAAACATATAAGTAAACTATCTATAAACAAGAATTATTGAAGAAACCAACTTTTTAAAGCTCAACGACGTATTTTTCCTCGTTAGAGAATTCTTCTTCCTCGTCGGAGAATTCTTCTTCCTCACTAGTTTGAGCTTCATCAGTTGATTCTTCTTCCTCGTTTTCTATAGTTCTTACTTCATTTATATCAACTTCTTCCAATATGCGTTCAGAATGTTCCAAATCATTTATTAAACGTTCGTCCACTATTTCGTGAACACTGGAGATAACGTTTTGATATGCAACATCCAACACATTCTCGACTTTGACCCTACCTACAGCCTTAGTTTGATTACAACCCACCAATCAGACTTATTCCGCCGAAATGGTAAGGAGCATAATACACTTGCCTAACATTATGTGCAATTATGAAATGATCGTATCGATCATACCCCCTCGTATGATTAACCTCAATTATGTTGTATTGATTGTGAACTCTCGTAACTCTTGTTGGATTTGGGTCAAACCACTTGCATCTAAAGAGAATAATTTTCTTAAATGGCCTACCTGAATATTCTAGTTCTATTATTTTTTTGAGCACACCACAATAATCAATATCTCCAACTTGGTTGCCATCACCACCTTGAACCCATACCCCACTCTTGTTGCTTTTTTTTTATTTTTAGAGCAACTCTCTGTATGAAACTTATAACCATTCACAACGTACTTGGAATATGTTGTGACATCAACCCCAGGTCCTAAAGATATATCTTTCAAAAATTGATTTACACCATTATTTGGATCATTTACCTACATATTGTTAATAAAATTCATAAGTTAGCATAACTTTCAAACATTGTTTACCTACATAGTGTTAGAATATTTTAAGAATATACTTACAAATTGTTTGAACCACCTAGGAATGCCGTATATACAACATCTTGGCGAAATTGACCCACGAAGTGACTGTGACACATCAAATATTTTTAGTAGTTGCATTGAGATGTAATCACATTAATCTTTTTATTTTGATAACTATTAAATCAATACTTACTTTAGAAATGGTACTACTTCGGGACAATTAAGCAACACATGAAGTGTAGCTGACTTGAACTCCATATCACTCAAACGTCTCTTTCTACCATCCTTAGAACATCAGCCTGGTTGGTTGAATATGGACATAGGCGGATATAATGGATCATTCGTAAGGTCGAACGTGTGCCTGTTGGGCCTATTCCTAGCACATGGCATGTTGCTCTCAAAATAATAAGAACAAAAATTAGAAGTTTCCTTTGCAAGATAAGCTTCGCATATAGATCCTTCAATTCCATTCCTCTGCTTAAAAAATTGTTTGCAATTGCCTATTGTCCTGCATAATTTTGGGTTAGCCAAGAACATTCAAATAAAACAGAAAATTATATATGGACTATAATATTACCTCTCAAAGGGATACATCCATCTGCATTGAACAAGCCCTCTAAGTCGTGCCTCGTGTACAAGGTGGATTGGAAGGTGTTCCATCACATCAAAAAACACACATGGAAATATCTTTTCCATCTTACCCGAAGTTACACGAATGTTCTGATCCATCCGGCGTAGGTTTTCTTCCCTTAATGTGGAAGAACACAAGTCTTTGAAAAACAAACTAATCTCAGTGATGGTTTTCCAGATTCTTTCAGGCAAACAAGAAAACGCAATAGGCACTAGGGTCTCCGTGAAAACAGAAGAGTCATGACTTTTCAAATGGCTCAACTTCCCTACCTCCATATCAACTTTTTTTCTCAAAATTCGACGCATAACCCTCAGGAATCTTCAATTTCGTTACCCAATCACAAATCTGCCGCCCTTCCTCCAAAGTGAATGTGTAACTTGCTTTGGGTTTGAATAACTTACCATTGTTTGCTGTCTGCAAGTGTAATTCAGGCCACCTGCAATATTCTTGTAAGTCCAGTCTAGCCTTCGGGTTATCCTTTGTCTTACCTTTAACATCCATCACTGTGTTGAACAAATTGTCGAAATAGTTCTTCTCAATATGCATGACATCAAGGTTGTGACGGAGAATATTATCCTTCCAAGAAGGCAACTCCCAAAATATATTTTGTTTGGTCCAATTATGAGTAACACCGTGTCCGGGGAATCTATGCGGTGAAACTTCAGTAACTTTACTGTAGTTCTGGACCCTCTCCCAAATTTCCTCACCTTAACGTATCGGAGGTGGATAATCATATTCCAGTTTATTCTTTTTGAAAGCATTTTTCATCCTTCTAAACTCATGACCCTCATGCAAGAATTGACGATGACAATCAAACCATGATTGCTTTCGTCCATGTTTCAAAGTGAACACTTTACTATTTTCCATGCAGTAAGGACAAGCTAGCTTCCCAGCGGTCATCCACCCAGCCAACATTCCATACGCAGGAAAATTATTAATTTTTCACATTAAATTAGCACGCAAATTACAATTCTGCTTGGTTGATATGTCATATGTTTCAACACCATCGTACCACAATTGTTTTAGCTCATCAATCAAAGGTTGCAAATATACATCTATCAAACTTTTTGGATTACGTGGACCGGGGATAATACAATTTAAGAATATATATGGACTAGTCATGCACAACTCGGGTGGTAGATTATAAGGTGTAAGAAAGACAGGCCAAATGAATACGGTGTCGCAGATATATAAAAAGGCGTGAAGCCATCCGTAGATAGACCTAACCGAATGTTCCTTGGTTCACTAGCAAAATCTTGATATGTCCTATCAAAGTGCTTCCAAGCTTCTCCATCTGAAGGATGGCACATAACACCAGGTGGTCTTCTATTTTCAAACTGTCATCTCATATGAAGAGCAGAATTCATCGAAGCATATAACCTCTTTAGCCTAAGTATAAGACGTAAATAATGCATCGCCTTGATAGCGACCATCTTCCCGCTAGAAAGCCTCTTGAAACGAGGCTTTCCGCAAATACATATATTATACATACAAGTTGTATTCGATACGGTATTACCTAATACACTTATACTTAGTGCATAGTATAGCGTAAGTACATATTATATATATATATATATAAGCTGTATTCGATACGCTATTACCTAATACACTTATACTTACTGCATAGTATAAGTATAAGTACATATATTATGTATATATATAAGCTGTATTCGATACGGTATTACCTAATACACTTATAATTAGTGTATAGTATAGCGTAAATATATATGTATATAAATAAGCTGTATTCGATACGGTATTACCTAATACATTTATACTTAGTGCATAATATAGCGTAAGTATATATAAATAAATATATATATATATATATATATATATATATATATATATATATATATATATATATATATGTAAGATGTATTCAATACGGTATTACCTCATATACACTTATACTCAGTGCATAGTATAGTGTAAGTACTTATATTATATATATAGACACACGCGCCCGCTTCGTAGTACTATTCATCCCTTGTATTACAAAAGTATTAACTACTTACATTTATATTATTTACATAGTAAATAAAAAAGTGATTTTAAATTTTGACCATATAGAGACCAACTTTGGTCACTAACTTTCAATTAATTTAATTTAGCGACCAAAGTTGGTCACTAACTGTACATGAATTTAATTTAGAGACCAAATTTGGTCACTAAAATTAAATCAGATTTATTTATATTATATATAATATTTAAAATATATACATAAAAATTGTTAAACATTAGAACTGGGTCCCACATTGGCGACCAACATTGGTCTCTATTTACTTAAGCGATCAACTTTGGTCGCTAAATTTTGAATTATATTTATTTATATTTCATAAATTTTTTAAATAAATATATATTTATTAAAATATTATAACTGGGTCCCGTTTTAGCGACCAAACTAACTTCTTATCCTTCAGTTAGCGACAAACTTTGATCGCAAGTTTTAAAATATATATATTTATATTTTATAGAATAATAATAAAATTATTAAAAACAATTTTGTTGGTCCCACTTTTGCGACCAATTTTGGTCGCTAAACTGAGAATATCTTTGATCAAGCTAGTCTGACCAGTCCAGTCAACAGTTTGACTAAATTTGCGTCTAAATAGCGACCAATTATGGTCGCTAAAATATTTCAAATATTTTTTTATTATTTTCGTAAGTATGGCGACCAACTTTAGTCGCTTTTTTGACAGACCAAATTTGATCGCCATTTTTTAATTGCTTTTTGACCGAATTCTAGAAGTGTATGTTTAATTTTGGCTGCTTCTTTTAACGAAAGCATAATTATCAAAAGTCGGACAAGGACTGAACCAAATGGCTAATTTCTTTGGGGAAATCAGACTTGGGTTGGGAAATTCTTCTTAAATAATGGAGTATTCATTAGTTGGTTCTGTAAGATATATGGATTTATATCTAGATATATGGACTTATATCTACACACATATGAACAATATATGGATAAATTATATGTTATATGCTATCTTTTGGTTTGGCCTAATTTTGTGGTCTTATGGACATTATGTTAAGGGGGCCAATGTGTTGTCATATAAAGTGTAGGACTAATGTGTAGATACCCAAAAGGGTAACCTTAGTTAATGATGGGCTAACTAAGGTTACATATATGTAACCATGGTTACAAGCTTGTGACTCTTGAGTTATGTAACTCTTGTGACTCTTGGGTTATGTAACTCTTTTGTTATAAAGTGGGGGTTATGGTTCCCACATTAGTGCAAGACAAGACTCTTCTTCCTCCCATTGAATCAAGAGCCAAAATACTCCATTGTTGTCTTGTAAATAGTGTGGAAAACCATAAACCATTTTGATCATTGTCATAACACTATTATTGTGAACCTTTCATATATGTTTTAGTCTTGTGGATTCATACTTGTGGTGATATACAACTTCAAGAAAACTTGAAGGAAGGCTATAGGAGTTCACAAGAACATAAGGACAATCATCAAAAGGAGGTTCAACATTTCCACATATGGATTTAGGTTAGCTTCCGCTCATGTAGTTTAATTCCGGATTATTCAATATGAAGGTTGTTATATTTAGTTGGAATCATAATCCTAACAATTGGTATCGGAGCCACCCTTCATTTTTGGCTAATTTGGATGTTCATAAGATTCATGTTATGTTAGGATTCATGTTTTAGTTTTATCAGAATTTTGTTTATGAAATTCTACCATGAAATAGCATGATCTTATGAATGGTATGTTTTGATGTAATTTGATGTTTTGATATCATGTTAAAACATTGTAAATAGCATGATTTTAGTTGGTTAAAAACATGTTTTTTTTATGTTTAAGATTCATGTTGAAAATCATGTGTTATTCAGAAAAACATTTTTTGGTCACTGCCTCAAGACAATCGATTGTTTCCTTACACAATCGATTGTCTTTGACGTTTAAAATTCTGGCAGTTTTTTTGGAACACCAGAATAATCGATTGTATATTCTATACAATCGATTGTTCTGGTCCAGTGAGTTGAAACGTTTTTTAATTATACCATACAATCGATTATCTATTGTAGACAATCGATTGTAATGGTCCAGAAACTTTAAAAAAAATTTCAAAATCAAAATAATCGATTGTCTGATTTTGACAATCGATTATGTTGGTCTAGTAACTTATCAAATTTTCTTAAAACCACAATAATCGATTATATGGTTTTGACAATCGATTATGTTGCCAAAACAATCGATTGTCTGGTTTTGACAATCGATTGTGTTGGTCCAGTAGATGAAAAAAGAAATTTCATGCCAAAGATAATCGATTGTCTATTGCATACAATCGATTATTTTTGTCCAGTAAGGTTAAAAATGTTTCAACTCTCTTAAGTTTCAGTGAATGTTAATTGTTTTAAAGTCCATCAATTCTATTAATTATATGGAATTGTCCTATAAAGTAAACAACAATTAATATTCAAGTGTTACATATGCAACATATTAAGTTGAGATTCATAATAAGGCTTAAGGAAATAAAGTTTATAGCATCTAATATTTTAATTATTCAACTGAAGCATTATGTTGCCAAAGTAACCTCTACTGTGTAGATTGATTAATTTTAAAATATAAGATGACTGTGAATGTTAGTCTTCCATGCGTTTAACACCGGCCCAAAGAAAGGTGTTATTTGGCAGGAATTCGAACATGCTTGTGGTGGTAAATATGAGACGATTATTTGGTTTTCCATGTGAATATTAAATCGGACGTCTTAGAATTGATACATACGGATATTTGTGGGCCATTTCCTACTCCTTGTCGGAATGGTCAACAATACTTTATCACATTCATAGATGATTACTCTCGTTATGGGTACCTATATCTTATTCACGAAAAGTCCCAATCCATAGACGTGTTCAAATCATTTTAGGCTGAAGTTGAAAATCAACTAAGGAAACGAATTAAATCCGTTAGATCTAACCGTAGTGGTGAATACTATGGTCGATATGATGGTTCCGGTGAACAACGTCCAGGGCCTTTTGCTAAATTCCTAGATGAGTGTGGGATCGTCCCTCAATATACTATGCCGGGCAGTCCTACGATGAATGGTGTAGCTGAGAGACGAAATAGGACCCTTAAGGATATGGTAAGAAGTATGATTTCTCGTACTTCTTTGCCAGACTCACTCTGGGGTGAAGCATTAAAAACTGCAACTTATATTCTAAATAGAGTTCCAACTAAAGCTACAATCAAAACCTCTTATGAACTTTGGACTGGGCATAAACCCAGTATTCGGCATTTTCACATTTGGGGTTGTCCAGCTGAGGCAAGGCCTTATAGGCCGAATGAAAAGAAACTGGACGCTAAGAGGGTTAGTAGTTATTTTGTTGGATACTCTGAAAAATCCAGAGGTTTTAAGTTTTATGATCCCACTTCTAGAACTATTTTTGAGACGGGTAATGCTAGGTTCTTTGAGGATATTAAGTTTGGGGGGTGGGGAGATAAAGTTGTTAGAGATTTTGTCTTTAAGGAAGAACATGTGTCTTTCCCTCAAGTTGTTGATCTTGGTCTTCCTGACTCGGATCACACAACTCCAGTTCAAGACAATCTCGAAAATCTTCCCCATCAGGAACCTGATATAACTAATGAAAATCAAACTCAACAACCTCAAGAAACTGAAATGCCATTAAGGAGATCCACTAGAGAGAGGAGAAGTGCAATTTTAGATGATTATGTAGTATTTCTCCAAGAACAAGAAAGTGATATTGGACTTGAGGAAGATGATCCAATCAACTTCCATCAAGTCATTAAGTGTTCTAACTCTCAAAAGTGGATTGATGCCATGAATGATGAGATGAAGTCTATGAGCGATAATGACGTTTGGGAGCTTGTTACATTGCCCGAAGGTACGAAACCTATTGGTTGTAAATGGATTTTTATAACCAAAAGGGATTCAGGGGGCAATGTTATTAAGTACAAAGCTCCTCTTGTTGCAAAAGGCTACACTCAGAAGGAAGGCATTGATTATAAAGAGAATTTCTCTCCAGTTTCATCGAAAGACTCTTTCAGGACTATAATGGCATTAGTAGCACATTTTGATCTTGAGCTTTATCAAATGGATGTTAAGACAGCTTTTCTCAATGGTGACATTGAGGAAACAATTTATATGGTGCAACCTGAAAACTTTGTTTCGGATGAATCAGAGAAGAAGGTTTGCAAATTAAAGAAATCCATCTATGGGCTCAAGCAAGCTTCTCGTCAATGGTATTATAAGTTTCATGCAGTCGTTACATCTTTTGGTTTTGAACCGAATATTGCTGATGACTGTATATACCATAAGTTCAGTGGGAGTAAGTATATTTTTCTGGTTTTATATGTCGATGACATACTGCTTGCCTGTAACGATATAGCATTATTACTTGAAACTAAGAAATTTCTTTCAAAGAAATTTGAAATGAAAGATCTTGGTGAAGCTTCTTTTGTAATAGGAATTCAGATACAACGAGATCGCTCTAAAGGTGTTCTTGGTCTGTCACAAAAGGGCTATATCGATAAGGTTCTGAAAAGATTTGGCATGCAGGATTGTAAACCAGGCAACACCCCTGTTGCTAAGGGAGACAAGTTTAGTCTCAAACAGTGCCCAAACAATACTTATGAAATTTCGGAAATGCAGAAGACACCTTATGCTTCGGCGGTAGGTAGTCTGATGTATGCTCAGGTATGTACACGACCTAATATAGCATACATTGTTGGGATGTTAGGCAGATATCTAAGGAATCCGGGAATGGACCATTGGAAGGCAACCAAACGGGTCATGAGGTACTTACAGAGAACAAAGGATTACATGCTTACATACCGAAAATCGGACCAGCTTGAGATCATTGGGTATACCGATTCCGATTTTGCTGGATGTTAGGATAGTTTGAAGTCTACTTCAGGCTATATTTACATGCTTGCGGGTGGTGCTATCTCTTGGAGAAGCATTAAGCAAACTCTTACAGCCACTTCCACCATGGAAGCGGAGTTTATGGCATGTTATGAAGCATCCAATGAGGCATTATGGCTGCGGAATTTTGTTGGTGGACTGCGAATTGTTGATAGCATCAAAAAGCCGCTTAGGCTATTATGTGATAACAGATCGGCAGTCCTTTATTCAAATAACAACAGTAGTTTGACGAAAGCAAAACATATGGACGTCAAATTTTGGGTTGTTAAAGAAAGAGTACAAAATGGACAATTGTGCATTGAGTACATTAGTACAAACTCTATGCTTGCGAATCCGCTCACTAAGGGATTGACACCAAAAGTATTTCATGAGCATATTGCTTGTATGGGTGTCAAATCAGATAAGGATTATGTATTTTAGTGGGAGTTTGTATTGCACATTTATGTAATTGTTCATTATATTCAGAAATTCAGTAATTTAGTTATATCTGCAGATATTCAGTTTTAAAGTTTTTTTTGTACTCTTACAGTTTATGATTGATCTCAATAAAGAGAACCAGTTGGAAATAGACATTCTATTGACCACACTTTATGTTATTTCCATGCTACATACCTACACTTGATCCATGTCGTTGGTTATATTGATATACGTGATCTATGATTGGTTCTAGTTACGAATGAGTAACGACGAGCACTTAGTTCCTATGTTGGTATGATTGATGGACCGGATTGTTCATGACAATTTTATTGTGATAGCAATTTTGCGCACCTAAGGTTATTTTGTAACATATAATGCTAAGGTTTGTACATATGTTTGTGTATCTCGTCCAAGTGGGAGATTGTAAGATATATGGATTTATATCTAGATATATGGACTTATATCTACACACATATGAACAATATATGGATAAATTATATGTTATATGCTATCTTTTGGTTTGGCCTAATTTTGTGGTCTTATGGACATTATGTTAAGGGGGCCAATGTGTTGTCATATAAAGTGTAGGACTAATGTGTAGATACTCAAAAGGGTAACCTTAGTTAATGATGGGCTAACTAAGGTTACATATATGTAACCATGGTTACAAGCTTGTGACTCTTGAGTTATGTAACTCTTGTGACTCTTGGGTTATGTAACTCTTTTGTTATAAAGTGGGGGTTATGGTTCCCACATTAGTGCAAGACAAGACTCTTCTTCCTCCCATTGAATCAAGAGCCAAAATACTCCATTGTTGTCTTGCAAATAGTGTGGAAAACCATAAACCATTTTGATCATTGTCATAACACTATTATTGTGAACCTTTCATATATTGTTTTAGTCTTGTGGATTCATACTTGTGGTGATATACAACTTCAAGAAAACTTGAAGGAAGGCTATAGGAGTTCACAAGAACATAAGGACAATCATCAAAAGAGGCTCAACATTTCCACATATGGATTCAGGTTAGCTTCCGCTCATGTAGTTTAATTCCGGATTATTCAATATGAAGGTTGTTATATTTAATTGGAATCATAATCCTAACATGTTCATGTATTCCTAGTCTTATATTCTTTATTTTTATTCATTCATTACTAAAATTTTATTGAAAATTACATAGACACCCACTCTTTCCACCATGATAAAATTTGAAGACCAATTAATGGAAGTATTATACCACTCTTATGATAGTAGATTTTGTACATCAACTAACTCTTCCACATTTCTTTAGGCAAAGCTGAGACATATATAGCAAAAGTAAGAACTACTTATATTAACAATTACTAGGTATCTTTTGTTCGGGTCCTCTTTCTTCAAATGGAAAAAAGAAAACAGATGAAAGTAAAATAACAGACGACGGCAACTGCTGAATAATATAACAAACAAGAATGTACTATATTGAACATCAAGTATTTTTATGAATTTTATGTGTTTGTTGAGAGATTCCTGACATGTACAGGGTGAAACATGCGATTAATAAATTTAACCATTTTAACGTTTCTTCTGTCGATTTTTTTTGTCTATACTCATTGGGACCCTTCTCGAATTACAGTAGTTGCCTTAACAGTCTATGACAAGAATTAATTTGTATGGAAAGGGTCCCTGTTCTCCAGCTACGTGCAAGTTTTGTTGGAAAAATATTTGATTATTATGGAGAATAAAAAGTTTAGCTTGAGGCGTGTCAAAGATATTGTATTTAAGGATATTTTGCTCATACCGAGATAAATAATATTATGCGTAACTCCCAGGATTCAACAAGCTCTTCTAGTAAAAACTAGGAGCAGAAACAACAAAGATTAATAAAGACAACCCAGTAAAACTTTTTGTTTCACTTTATTACTTATTATTCTTTTTGAGAAAACTTTTATTCTTTTCTTTCGTGCTGGGTTTTCTTCTTATAAGTCTTTGTTGTTTCTGCTCCTAGTTTATACTAGAAGAGCTTGTTGAATCCCGGGGATACGTCTAATTTTATTTATTATAGTGTTGGCGAAATATCCTTAAGGACAGTATCCTTGACACCACTCAAGCTAAATCTTTTATTCTCCATAATCATCCAATTGTTCCAACAAGTTTGCCGCAGATAAGTTTGGAGGCAGTACATAAATTGTAGTTACATATAGCGTGTTACGCGGCGCCTTCCTGGGATTCAGGGCGGCGTAAGGCTAAGCAATCAATGTCCATACAGTTACTATCCGTTAACTGGGTCTCCTCTATACGCTAGACGAAATAATCAGTGCCATACAGAAAAATCAATATAAAGAGCAATTAAGAGAACGATATTGTCAGTATCGTATAGGAAAACCTTGTCTTTAGCGTTATCGTTTGTGTGCGCGCACAACGCTATTGGCATCTGCCTATGGCTTGGGGCTGACGAGGGCTATCAGTGGGCGACATAGGCATATGCGTGCTTGTCCCTTGGCGCGGCAAAGATCATCACGGGGCCGGCCATAACGCTAGGACTTATGAGGCTTGCCAGGACGTTATAAGGTGCGTCCAAGGGGTCATGGGGCATGGATGGAAGCCGCCTATAACAAGCGGCAGGTAAGATATAAATTTTGATAGGTTACATTTAATTTTGAGATGATTGTATTGAAGAATTTGTACCTAAAAAATAACTTATAATTTATTGAAAGTTTAGTAATTTTTACATAAATATTGTATTACGTGTCGTAAATAATTAAATTCAATTAAACGAGTTAATATATGTTACATTTACCTCCACTTACGTTGCCAAAGTCAAGTATGGCAGGTGCAAGAATCATTGATCGATTTTTTGAGCTTCATTAGCTGTAATCGGAATTAATTGGAGATTTTGCTTCGGACGATGGAATTGTCCACAAATTGATAATACTTAAGTACTAGGGAAGAATGTTTAGTGTTTGATAATTTGTTGAGACTCCCTCTGAAAACTAGATGTTGAAGTCGTTTAATTTCTTTTTTACTTTCTTATTTAGGATTCCCTATATTAATATAATATATATGTATAGGGAGTCTGTAACGAGTACCAGGGGACAAGATCTTATCAAAATCTGTATAGAAATACGCTACAGTTAATCTCGTAAATACGATGTCTCTCGATACATAATTAAGTTGTCTACGTACGAGAGAGAGAAGTCACACGTGTGGATGATCTGGAGACATGGAGGGATGGGAAATTATTGTGTGGAAATGTGTCTTTCTCTTTCCCCCTTGGTGGTGTCAACTGTCAAATGATTTTACTCCATTGTCGCTAATAAATGCATGTCCCTTCATCTCACAGGAACTTCTATGTTTTTAACATTGTTTATGCTAATGATATTCGACAAGTATCTAAAAAAGATATTTTCTCCAATCCAAAATAGTAATTTTTTGGATGTTTTTATACAGATTAAGAAATTCATCGTTTAGTATTAATTAACAATAGAATTGACCATATTAATCTTTACTATCTTACATAAACACTCCTAACACATATTCGAACACTATTTACTCCAATGACAATGTAGGAAAAAATAATTAATTACTCTTGAAATCAGGAAAAAGTCACTTATCTTGAACTACAAAAAAAAATCAAAACATCACTTATTTTGAATCTAAAAGAGTAGTACTTGTATACAATCTTCTACTAATGCCAATATGCTTAGTTATCCTTCTTGTATGGGGAAAGAGGAATCGTCCTAATTTCTATCAACTTTAAACTTTTAAACCCTAATAATCTAAAATATTGTTACGTTATTAGATAAGCTAAAAGTTAATTACAAGTAAGGTACTTTGAAAATAAAGCATATAAGTTGTTGGGAAGTCCAAATAATTGTAAAGAGATGTTATTCGGTCAAAATCAGCTTGACCTAAAAATGATCACACCCCGTGAAATATCAGTAAAGTACTTGTTTTTCCGTTTGGTTTAATGACTCATTTTTCTCTCCAAAATATTTTCCTCCAAAATTAGTTAATAACTTTTGGTTATTCCAGAACATTGATCCCATAAATCATCATTCTCTCAGTAGGGAAGATAAGAAACCTTCGTATATACGGATGACAGCCTTCGTATATACGCTCAAGATGTTTTTTAAATACAATTATATTTTTTAAAATATAATTACGTATTTTTGTTAAATACAATTACTCATTTGTTTTTAATTAAATGTAATGTATACGGATGGGAAGATCAAATGTCTTCATACCATATACTTATGTTAAGATAACTTTCATTAAACACATAATTTACCATACTTTCCTTAAACTAAACATGAATACTAACCGAGAAACTAGTTTGGATCCATTAAACCCGAATAACAGTCTAGAAACTAGGTCGGATCAACTAAGGAATGCATTACACATATCATTAGAGTTGAATTCGGAGGACAATTTGATGAATGAAGATGAATCAATCGACATTGATTCAGACGACAACTTCATGGAGAAAATCCCGTTGACGATTCTGCTGCTGCTGATGTTGCTGCTGTTGATGATGATGATTATGACGACCATTATTTAGAGGAATATGGAGAAGTTGGAGAGGATAGGGAAATGCCTGATGAGTTCTATGAAGAAGATCTTATAACTTGTCCAATTACTGGGATGCAGTTCAGTAGTAAGGATATTCTGTTTGATTTTTACAAAGAACATGCAAGATTATCAAGTTTTTGCATTGTCAAAAGAACATCCAATAAAAAAAGTGGTGGTATTGTTAGGTATGTGCAATATGGTTGTGATAGGTCTAGGAAACTAAGGAATAAGCATGTTACCAAGAGGAGGAACTACTGTATAGAATAAATGGAATTTTGGAGGATAATGGTTCATGGCGTGTTTCAAAGGTGGTAAAAAAACGTAATCATCAATTGGAACCAGCACTATCGCGATTGATGGCTGGACATAGATCTCTTAGCAAGTCTTTTATGAGAACTCTTGCAGCCAAAGATATTGCTGGCTTAAGACCCTCAAAAAATATAAAAGCCGATGAAGTACTTGCTGGTGGCCCTGAAAATCTGGGTTGTACACCAAAGGACTGTAGAAATTATATCTTGAAGAGTAAAAAGCTTCAGTTGCTAAAAGGGGATGCACAATCATTAATCAAGTTCTTCAGTGACATGTAGCAAAAAGATAGGAAATTTTACTACTCCGTAGATGTGGATTGTTTTTGTCGAATTCATAATGTCATATGGATTCATTCACACTCTAAAGTTGCATATGAGGAGTTCCATAATATAATAGGCCTTGATACCACATAACTTGTGAATCGATACAATATGCCATTTGCTTCATTTGTTGGTGTCAGTCATCATAGGCACTCCATACTTTTGGGATGTTCTCTTATGTCTCGTGAGGATATAACAAGTTAAAAAATGGTGCTTTCTACATGGCGTGAGGCTCTAAACAATATTCATCCATTAGCTATCATGACTGACCAATGTGATAGTATTAAGGCTGCCATTAGTGCTATGATGCCAAATACGATACATAGATATTGTATATGACACATATTCGCAAAGTTGCCTACAAAGTTAAGCAGAGTTCTTGATGGTAAGATTGCAAAGGTAGAATTTAAGTCTTTAGTCCTTGATAGCATTAACGTTGCTGAGTTTGAGAGACGATTGACTAATTTTATTGAAAAATATAACTTAGAGGAAAGGGATTGGTTTTATAAGCTTTATTTGGAGAAGGAGAAATGGGTTCCGGTATACCAAAATGACCATTTCGGGCTGGGATGTTGTCCACACAATGAAGTGAAGGAATGCATGCTTTTTTTGACAGATTCATCACCCGGAGAAGCACTTTGAAGCTATTTGTTCAGCAATATGAATTAGCCATAAGAGCTAAGTTCGAGAAAGAATTGGAAGCTGAATATAGGTCAAGGTGCTTTGAACCAAAATGTTTATCTAAATTTGCATGGGAGGAAAATTTTCAAACATGTTATACTCGTGAAGTGTTTGAATTGTTTCAAGTATAGTTAAGGAAACTGTACCACTGTGAAATTAGATCCCTGAAGACCATAAAGCAACATATGGGGTGGAGAATTACATTATCTCAGATTATTCGTTCAAGAGTTTTAACACTATAGATCCATTTGTATTCGCGGTTGAATATACACCAATTGGCGAATATCTAAATTGCAGCTGTAAGTGGTTTGAAATAAGAGGTATTCTATGCTGCCATATACTTAAGGTGTTGTCTCATAAGAGGATTAATAACGTTAATGACATGTATATATTTTGAAGGTGGAGAAAAGATGTTGTTCGTCCGCACTTGAAACATTTCTTTCTTGGAGGTTACCCACGTATGACTTCTAAATACATGATGTATAGGGAAGTATTAAAGCATTTTGATTGGGTTTGTGATATTGCATTAGACACTGAAGTGATCAGGCGATATGTTAAGTATCGTTTGAACAGATTGGAGCATGACCTTTTGAATTCGGATGATGATCAAATGATAATTCCAGATTGGGAATTTGAAGATACATATGATGGTGTGGGTGAGGGTGGGGGTGAAGGTGAGGGTGAGTGTGATGGTGAAGGAAGAAATATAAAGAACCTAGATACGTACCTTCTCGTGGACGTCCAAGTTTGAATAGATATAGAGGGCGAATTGATTCATACATTAGAAATTCATAACACCGTGATAGAGACCGTGATAGAGGCCGTGGTAGAGGTGGTGGTAGATGTGGTGGTAGAGAAACTGATAGAGGCCGTGGAAATACTGGTCTAGCGGAAAGAATTGAGGTAAAGTATAACAAATTATTATATTTTTTTCAAAAAAATACATTGCTTATTAATGTTATTTACTCTATACACCAAGATGATGCAACCGTACAAGCAGACAATACCTTGCCTGATCTTAACGATGAAGCAAACTGGGAGATATAAGACTTGACTGTTTAGTTTGAGATGATTTATGATTGAATCTCATTTAATTTGATTTGATATAGATTTTTTTGGATTTTTTGACATTGTTTTGTAATAATTTAAACGTGTGATATGATAATTATCATTGTTAAATATTTCTTCATTTTATCGTTACTTCATTTTATCGGACTACACTAACAAAATGTGATTAGAAGTGAAAGACTTCATAATCAGTTCAAACTAGGGTTCGTTTGGTTGAGGGAGAGGCATCCACAGTTTATGTTTGAGTATGTGAGTGTTTTAGTATTTTAGTTCTTCAGTGTTTGAGTATGTGACCATATTTACAGGGGCCAATCCAGTGTCAAACATCCAGATTTTCTGTCAGTAAAAAAATAACCTATTTTTTGCCAAACTATCTGGTTTTGTTTGAATTGTTGTAATTAATTATGTTAGTTGAATTGCATTTATTTCAAGGGAAATTTGGTGTTAGTTAACTTGCATTTATTTTTCGGTTACCAACCCTATTTTGAACTAAAAACTATTTCCATTCCAACTATATAGTTAAGGTTTGTAGTTAGTTAAGGTAATGAAATGATACCAAGTAATATACCAATTTGATAAGTGCAAAGGGTAGGAAAATAAAAAAGGTTCAAAATTAAAAAACACAATACATAACCAAACCGGAAAATAAAAGTAATATTAGATAAAAAAAGCTAACAAAAGTTAAAAACAACACAAACTGGGAAGACAAAGCATAACTAGTTAATTTCAACGGGATCTTGGAGAGTCCTCGGCCTGTCACGCGCAATTGGAAGATAACACAAAATTCTGTAATTTCGACCAACTCAAAGTTAATTAACCAACCTCGATTGTCGTTATTTTTTATCACAAAATATTTTCAACAGTCTTTGAACCATCTCCGCTTACCCATGTTAACTTTCATAAACCAAGGCTGGCCATCATAGTGAAGAACCGGTGAGTTGTGTGATTCAGGAATGTGTTCGTAATAATATTTTGGAATATGCTGCAAACAAAAAGATAAAAAATTAAAATAATGCAATATGTATACTTGGTTGGTTGAGAGATTAATAATTTTTTTTAACAAAGCAGTTTATTTGATATTTTATTACAACCAGATCTATTTGTTTCAAACTGGATTTGGTTGAAACTCAATATTTTATGTTACTTTGTTGGTGGAGAGATTCATAAAGAAAATTACAAAAACAGTTTCTTTGATATTTTATTACAACCAGATCTGTTTGTTTCAAACTAAATTTGGTTGAAACTCAAATCTTCTATGTTACTTGGTTTGTTGAGAGATTAATAAAAAATAAATAAAAATAATTTGTTTGATATTTTATTACAACCAAATATGTTTGTTTTAAACTAGATTTGGTTGAAACTCATTTTTTTGGTTTAAACCAGATATTCCCCTCTTCAAAACCAAATCGAAACATCACTTAGTTCGTTTCTGATTCTTTTGCAAAACCAAGTCGAAAGTCAAAAGCATTTAAAAAAATAAAATTTTAAATGAAAAGTGTTCATTTACCATATAATCTTGCGTTATGTATGAATCCTTCATCAGAACTTCAAAAGATGGATTTATATCTTTGTCAGATGAGGATCATTTGGTTCAAGGATTTTGATAAGAGTTAGTGGTTGAGTATGGACGATTATATAGAGTGGTTGGGTATGGACTATTAAATATTTCTACAATTTGATCTATTGGATTTGCATGAATTTGAAAAGAATATCCTTTAACTATATCTTTTAAAAACTGTTATTATTTGTGTGACCTAATGTTAAATATAAAATTATGGATATTTTGTTACTCCATATACTTTTATCACATTTTCTCAAAGATTTATAAATTAGTAAAAATAACTTACTATATGAAAAATGACATTAAGTCATTTGGTGAATTTAGTATGTAGGTGAACACAAAGCCATTAGATTTGATAGGATATTTAGTAGACATAATTAGGTGTTCATAGGATTTAAACTTATTTCCATTCATAATGACTTTTTGAACTTTGTTTGAGAATAAAAATGACAAATTCATGAATGATCTCAATATGGTCTACTACAAAAGTAGGAAATCACTATTTTAGTTATAGTAACAAATGCATCATGCATTTCTTACTAAGCCAAGGATCTAATAGAGGATTCTAGTAAAACCTCATCTTCTTGCTAGGCCAAGCTGAAGCATTAAGCAATCATTTTAACAAACCCACATGGCATTATGAAAGATTTACACCATAAAAAAATTAAAACTAGCCAACAAACACAATTGTCAATACATGACATAGCATGATTGTCAAAACACCCCATGTAACAGGCAATCAAACCATGCCATGTAGCAGATACATAATTTTTGAATTGGATCAATACTTCCAATTGAATAAGTATGAATAAAGGATCCATGGATGAAGATAGAAAGTTGATTTCTAATCGTAACTAAATCTTCAATTTCTTATTTGTAAAGAAGAAATTGAAGCAAAATAGCTATTAAACGATGACTTTGGTTTGCGAAAGGGTTGCCTGGTGATCCCTAGGTTGCAGCACGTCCGGTCGTTAACTCCTCGCGCCGCTGCCGCCGTTTCTCGACTCAAACAGCCGGTACGCTTTCTGGCTCAAAGGGGTCCAGTTTCTATCTCTAACTAACTAACTTACAACATAGCCCGGAAGAGAGATATTCAGAAAACCCGATTTCCTGTCTTAAGAACCTGACTCAAAAGAGAAAAGAAGACCGGACTAAAAGAGATCTCACTTTCGACGATTGAACTTGACTTTTATATCCAGATTGGAACTGGACTTAAACGTATTTGTCCAAAAATGTAGGATTATACACATAATTTTTAAGAAACCAGAATTGTACTAACATTTCAATACAAACTCAGCAACATGTGATGCACACCTCAATTCAGAATTCTCAATTGCTGATATGAGAACTTCATAATCTACATTCGTCAATGCCTCGATTGTGATTTTCGCAAGAGCCGGAGACTTTGCCACGAAAAGCTTCAACAGTTACATGTGAGGACTTATCCCTCGAAGCTTCCTAATCACAAATTTTCTGAGGTTGATGAATGTTGTTTCTAAAAACTTGCTTCCAAATCAATTTTATCACATGCTATAGGTCCAGAACAAGATTCCACCTAAAAAATAATTAAAAATACCAAATGGTTTCAGCACCTAATAAGTAACTATGGAATGAGAACGTAAGAATATAACCAAATGATTAAGTAATAGAGTAACCTTGATTTCGATATGTTCTAAACGTGGTATGTTTTTCATCAAAGACAAAGCACATACAACGTAATACGATTCACCGAGATAAAGACCAAAAAGGTAAAGATTTTTGACATTACCACCTGCAACCATTAACTAGAAAGAACATCCCAAATAAAAATGATGGCACATAGATCACACCCACACCATCGCGTTCGCATATATCATTTCTGGACCAATCAATATTTCCTCTATGCGATCGTGTCCCTTGTTCCGCGATCGTGATGCACAAATCACTCGGCAGACAGATTTAATTCCCAAATTCGAGGGTTTCACTATTTATTCACATTTTGACTTCTAGAGCTCGGTTCTTGGTAATATTTGAAGGGATTTTCACCTGGGCAACTTGTGTAAATATTTCTCACTCGATTTAGACCAACTTCCATGAATCTCCTCTTAATTTCATCTTTTAATTTCAGTTTTTGAATGAAAAATGGGTGGAACTTCATAGACCGAATTATTGAATTTTGAGGGAGTGTTTGACCTCCGATTTGAGATATTTTTATATGATTAGAATCGTGAGAGTACGAGGGTTCTGAAAATGTTAAATTCATCCGGTTTCGATACGTTGGCCCGAGGGGTATTTTGGTCATTTTACCTAATTTCGCGCTTAGCTCTGAATTAAATTATAGAATCAGCTGTTTGAGATATTATTTACAATGTTTGATTTAATTGAATAGATTTGGTCCATTTGGAGTCGAGTACTCGTGGCAAGAACGCGGTTGCTAGTTGATTTTAGCCGGTTTTGAGGTAAGTATCTTGCCTAACCTTGTGTGGGGGACTTCCCCTTAAGATTTGAGTCTTATTTGTTAATTGTAGTCCGTGTACGCGAGGTGAAGAGTGCGTGCTCAGATTTATTTGTGGTAAATTGTACCTTTTAGGCTCTTGGACTTGTGAAATTCACCGAGTATGAAGATGATAATGATACGATTGAGTTCCCTGTTATTAGTTTCACCACTACATGTCTTACTTGATATATTGTTTGCCCTTCTTGATTTATTCTTGCTGTTTAATTGACTTTACGTATTTAACTGAAGACAAGTACCCTTCTATAGCCATATAACCCGCCCTAACTACTCGCCTTTAGTTGGAAATCATAAATGTTATATCTCATGTAATTAATCGATCTTAATTGGAAGGAAGATAGATATCTTATGATTATTGATATTTTCCTTAAATGGTAATTATTTGATTCATGTTAACGTCCTTACTGTTGGATACTCCTTGATTGTAAGTTATCTGTAACTTCGTGTAACTATATTACATGTCCAATTGTTATGGTATCAGTGCAGTTATTATGTGTTTATTATGTTTTGATTGTCGTTGAGGTTATTTCGTTCTTACTTGGTGTTTCCGTGACCTTATGAGCTATTTTTGATTCCCTTGCTGAGACGTTATTATTTTTATTGTTGATTCTCGTATTTTGTTCCTGCATATATATATATATATATATATATATATATATATTGTCATTTATTGTGCGGTTGTTGATATTTTGATGCACGAGGTTTCTGTCGTGCGGCTGTTGGTACTGTGATGCATGAGGTCTATGCCGTGCGCTTGTTGTTGGAGAGTTGCATGAGGTCTTTGTCATGTTATTGTTGATATTGATGTTTTTACTCATGCGGCGTAATAAGGCGGGATATGTTATATGCTTATATGTGGATTTTGCGCATGTGGCAGAATAAGGTGAGAATATTGTGATGAACGTGTGGCGAAATAAGGCGATGTTTGCTACATTGTTATTGGTTGCACACGTGGCGAAATAAGGTGTGCTATGTCTGGGGCTAATTGTGATGAATTGTGAAGGCCCGTGGAGGCATTTTTCATATTTTTGTTTATTATTGGTATGATGGACTACATATTCAATTCCCGTGAGATCCTCTGTTATTGGTATGATGGACTACGGGTTAATTTTTCGGGAGATCTATTATTGGTATGATGGACTACGGGTTCAATTCCCGGGAGATCCTCTGTTATTGGTATGATGGACTACATGTTTGATTCCCGGGAGATCCCCATTAAACTCATTGTGTTATGAACTGATATTTTCATTGATTCTATCCGGGTGTGAATAACTCGGGTGCTTGTCGATCCACTTCTTATACTTCCTAGTTGGTAGGATTCATGTTAGATACACTTGCTCAATCATACACATAGTTGGACCCTCCTATTATAGATGAATCACTTCTGATTTGGCTAGGGGTAGGGATATGCCCTCGTTACCCATTATATATGTGAGAGTTACTCTAGTTGACTAGTTAGTTGTCAGCATAACCGTGTTATTGATGGGGCACAAGGTGCCAAGTGTTAGACTTCAGACGCTGGTTTTTCATGAGTTGTGGCTGGTCTGATAGTTCGTGGCAGAATTGTAAAACGAGTTGGAAAGACCTTATGTAAGCATCATTACTGGATAATGACTTAGTGACTTGTTGTCCTTGTTGTGTTGCGACTTCAAGATTTGGATTGTAATGTCTGCCATCATTTTATTATCATCATTTTTTGTATTTCTTGCTATTACTTATTGTCCGTTAGCCTTATTGTGATTGTAGCATTTTTAGTTATCCGTGTTGTCTTTACATATTACATATCATCTCTATTATCTCTATTATACTTTTTATTGACCAATAGGTGTCTCAATTGTTCCTCGTCACTACTCAATTGAGGTTAGTCTAGATACTTATTGGCACCGCTGTGGTGTGCTCATGCTACTCTTCTGCACACTTTTTGTATTGCAGATTTAGGTACTCTCATTCAGTTATGGCCTTCTTGGAAGAAGGCATATTGGTAGAGACTACGAGGCATATCTGCTACGTCCACAGACAGAGGAGTCCCTTTCCAGCATTCTGTAATAAGTATATTTCTTTCAGTATTTCTCTTTTGTATAGATATTCTTGAGTCAGAGCCTTTATGTATACCTTAGCTTGTGATTTGTGAGATTCCGGTTTTAGGGAATTTTTGTTTATTTTATGAGAGAGTTGTTATTGTACGTGCCAGGCGGCACCTTGATCATTCAATTATTTACTTGGTTTAGTTTAAGTGTTCTCTTCTGCAATTGATTATATTTTCGCTTTGTTAGGCTTACCTAGTCGTAGGGACTAGGTGTCGTCACGACATGTTCACAGAGGGAAAACAGGAGTCGTGACACATATAAGTCCATTCACTAATATGATTTTAGTAAGATAATTATATCATTGTGGTTAGTAGTAATATCGACCGTTTATATAATAGCCGTTTATAGTAAGGTCATATGTATCAGCCTATAACAACCATATAAGTCCATTCACTAATATGATTGTAGCAACCACATAAGTCCATTCACTAATATGATTGTAGTAAGGAAATTATATCGTTGTGGTTCGTAGTAATGTTGACTGTTTATATAATAGTCGTTTATAGTAAAGTCATACGTATCGGCCTATAGCAACCATGTAAGTCCATTCACTAATATGATTGTAGCAACCATATAAGTCTATTCACTAATGATTGTAGTAAGGTAATTATATCATTGTGGTTCGTAGTAATGTACCCTTTATATAATAGCCGTTTATAGTAAGGTCATACATATCGGCCAATAGGAACCATATAAGTCCATTCACTAATATGATTGCAGCAACCATATAAGTCCATTCACTAATATGATTGTAGTAGGGTAATTATCGTTGTGGTTCGTAAAAAGTCAATAGTTTATATAGTAGCCGTTTATAGTAAGGTCATACGTATCAGCCTATAGCAACCATATAAGTCCATTTACTAATATGATTGTAGTAAGATAATTATATCGTTGTGGTTCGTAGTAATGTCGACCGTTATATAATATCCGTTTATAGTAAGGTCATACGTATCGGCCTATAGCAACCATATAAGTCCATTCACTAATATGATTACCTAAGATAATTATATCGTTGTGGTTCGTAGTAATGTTGACCGTTTATATAATAGCTGTTTATATTAAGGTCATATGTATCGGCCAGTCGCAACAATATACGACCATTCACTAATATGATTGTAGTAATAAGTTAATTATATCATTGTGGTTTGTAGTAATATCGACCATTTATATAATAGCCCTTTATAGCAAGGTCATACGTATAGCCCTATAACAACCATATAAGTCCATTCACTAATATGATTGCAGTAAGGAAATTATATCGTTGTGGTTCGTAGTAATGTCAACTGTTTATATAATAGCCGTTTATAGTAAGGTCATGCGTATCGGCCTATATCAATCTTATAAGTCCTTTCACTAATATGATTGTAGTAAGGTAATTATATCGTTGTGCTTCATAGTAATATCGACCGTTTATATAATAGCTATTTATAGTAAGGTCATACATATTGGCCTATAGCAACTATATACGTCCATTCACTAATATGATTACCTAAGGTAATTATATCGTTGTGGTTCATAGTAATGTCACCCATTTATATAATAGCAATTTTTATTAAGGTCATACTTATCGGCCTATAGCAACCATAAGTTCATTCGCTAATACTATTGTAAAAATAAGTTAATTATATCATTCTGGTTCGTAGTAATGTCGAACTTTTATATATTAGGCGTTTATAGTAAGGTCATACGTATCGGCCTATAGCAACCATATAAGTCCATTCACCAATATGGTTGTAGTCGTATGACGTATGATAATTACATCGTTGCGATTTCATAATAATTGATCGTCTATATATTTTCATTATTAAGGCCATGTGTATCGGACTATATCAACCATATAAGTCCATTCACTAATATGATTGTAGTCATATAACCTAAGCTAATTATACTGTTGATTCCTAGCAAACTCGACCTTTTATATAATAGGCGTCTATATAGCTTCATTAATTAAGGTCATATGTATTACCTTATTTATATAATGGTAAATATATAATTATATATATTTTTATTGGTTAATATTAATTATAATAAAAGGGAAGTCATGATACTTTTAGGACTAATGTATTCTAGCTTCTTTTTTTAGGAGGGAAAACAAGAAGATTTTTTTTGACTAAAATGTTTAAAGGGAAAAGTAAAATATAATTGGAGGGAAATTTCCCCTTTATTTGGTACTTGTTTTGAATGACAGAAATTAGAATTTTATCCTTTGAAACCCCATAAAAGCCCCCATCCCTTTCTTCTCCTTTTAGGATTAAAAGTCCTAATACCCCAGAACTGATAGGTGGGGACGGGTACTAGCATGCAATAAGTACTCGAGACTAAACGCGTTTTAATACCTTAATAGGGTGGGAAGGAAGGGTAGAATATGGATATGATGACCAGTGCACTAATATCATGTGCGGCCCCTCTTTTGAGGACTGATTGCTTGATATTGCATTGATGTGATCCATATTATGTTTAAACCTAGGATCCCCTTCTCTTTTTTTTTAATTTTATCTACAACGTTTTCTTTAAATTCTATTTCCTTTTAATTAATTCCTTTTCTAAAAACTGTCAATTCCTTTCTTCTTTAAACTTATTTGTAATTACTATGTGCGAACCTTATTTGTTTCTTCTATCTTCTAAAGTCACAATTATAGCATGGTCGGGAACCACACTAGTAGATCTTAAGGGGTGCCTAACACCTTCCCCTCGAGATAATCTCTAAGCCCTTATCCAAATTTTGGTTTCTTCTTTTCAATTTCTTCATTCATTTAAAAGTGTCCTAATGCACTATAACCATTAGGTGGCAACTCTCCAAAACTTCAAAATCCAATTCTCGCAAGGGAATAAGAGTTGTCCTTCCATAATATTGTATACCCGATTTCGGACTCCCGTCCACAATGAAAGAGGGAGCGTCGACATCTGTTGCTTAAATATATCCAAAGATTGAATACGTGAATTTCTGTGAGTCCAATAACTGTGATTGATAGGTTAATTTCTTATGGGATTTGACTCCGGACTTGTTAATCGAAATATATTTGCAGCGACCGCTTTGTCCTTTTTATAAGGCATAGTTGGGTGTGATCAATACTCCAGTATATTATGTTGGAGTTCCAGTATATTTATATTGGAACTCCACTACAGTTCCATATAATGTACTAGAGTTTCAGTATAATATATCGGTCCAACATAATATACTGGAGACTGGTGCACTGGTTCTCCAATCTCCAATATATTATACTGTAACTCTCCGAATGTACAATATAACATACTAGAAATTCATATACAAGTGCGCTTATCTTCAATATATTGTATAGGAACTTTTCGTGTTGCAGCAAAATAGTGGCTATTTTTCAATGGCTTTACAAACTTGCTATTTTTTAATGACCAACCCAAAAACTGACTAGCCTATACTATTTTTTCTTAGACATATACATGTCTATCCTTGCATACATTATATCCATCGAATGCTGACCATCAAAATTTAGTCACATGGTTGTTAGTTGACTACCTCAATTTCAAAAAAGAAAGTTAGCCAAGTATGTTTAGGCACGTACATTCTCCGTGATAATTAAAATTTTGTGTTACTATTTGTATATATATTTTTACCTCAATAACTATTTTTATTACTACTCAAAATTAATAAAAGTTCATAAAACACATGTACAACAACAGTTTTATATTTGATGTCGATTCATCCACACTTCCATTCCTTACATTATTTTACTATATTATGTCAAACTAATTGTTCAAATAGACCCTAACAAAGAAAATACATACGGAAGGAATACCACTTATGGAAGCAAATACAAATTTTAATCAACCAAGTCGCGGGGCTATTCAAACTAAGATTACAAACGTCAAATAGAAATCTTAGTCGAACTCAAAGTGTAGATATTAGTCAAAAGTTTTGTTATTACAATTTTATTCAATATAAAATAGATTCTAAGGTTATTTTGATAAAACGATATCGTATTAATATTTTTATAATAATATAGATTATTGAAAATAAATAATATCCCGAAGTTTTAAATTTCATAAGTGAAACTCAAGAATAGTGTTATGTTGGTAAAAACTATAGTTCGAACTGAAAAAAACTTATTGGGTTATCGCTATCGAGTTATTGGATTAATGGTTTGATAACGATTTAGTGTTATTTGATTATTGGGCTATCAGTTCGGGTCATAATTTTTTAATTTTATAAATGATTTAATTGATAACTCAATAAACTTTATCAAAATTATAATTTTACCCTTAGGTATATAAAAACACCTTAGGGCTTCATTCTATTTGTACTATGTTTGGACTTCTTAACTTTTTTGGCGTGATTGGTACTATTTTGTGTTGTTTCTACTGTGTTTGAAAAACTGAATTTGTGCAAATCTCTTATTCTTGATATGAAAGCAACTTTCGTAATTATGATTATCCAATATTCCTAGTGTTCATCATAATTTGCTAATTGATTCTCCTAATGGATCCTCCCGAACAACATGAAGTATGCGTGCCACTTTTCCGGAATATATTGTTGCTCTTGCCACAATTGTTGGATTAGCACCTTTCATCGTAATAGTATGATTAATGTTTCTCTCTTAAATAAGATAGAATATTATCGATTGATGGGAAGATTAATAATGAGTTCGTTAATCATTATCTTGGATGGATGCAAGTTAATATGATGAAGTCATCCTCGTTCGTTTTATAATCTCATTGTTGTTCCTTTGTATTTGCATATATAAAGTATAACAATAACAATCCAGCGAAATTCCATAAGTGAGATATGGGGAAGATAGTGAGTACGCAGATCTTATCCATATCCCGAAGGAATAAATTGAATATATAAAGTACATTTGAGCACAAATGTGTCTCTGAAATTTTTGTTCATTCTATAGAACTTGATTGAAAGGGGTCAAAGTTATACGATTATTAGCATTATACACTACATTTTCCCCTCTAAATTGAGTTCTTTTATCGGGTAAACCGATAACCGAATCAATAACGATCGACAATCGATTAATGATAACTGCTATCTTATAGGTTCGGTTATCAATTTAACATATCTATAAATCGATAATGATAAATCGAACCAATCGAACAAACCGGCCATAGCATATATATAAAGTGACAACAGCTATATCGAACCAATAACATTCGCAATCGAATTGGTATCGGCCGATACCCACCCTTACTCCGGAACGTTGACATTAGTTATTATTTTTTCAATGGTAAGGTCAAAAAGTGTCTAGTGGGCCCTTATTCTACGGCAAAAATAGGGAGAAATTTAAAAATAGCCAAATTTACAACTGGTCGTTGAAAAATAATCAAGTTTCAAAAGTCATCGAAATTTAGCCACTTTATGTAAAGATAAATTTGAGCGAAAAAGCTGTTCAAAATCCGGAAAATACGCACACATATTTTACCGGAGTTCCAGCATAAGTATGCTTGGACTCCCGCATATTATACGGGAGTTCGAAGATAACTATGCTGGAACTCCCGTATAATATGAGGGAGTTCAAGTATAATTATGATGGAACTCCCACATGTTTTATGGGAGTTCCAACAATTATAAATGTCCAGTATAATATACTGGAGTTTGGAGCGCTGATGCTCCAGTCTCCCGTATTTTATACAAGAGTTAGCAAAGTATACCGGTCCAGCAAAACATGGTGGAGTTCGTACACAAATACACCAGAACTCTCATATATTATACGGGACCGGTCTTTGTCACAGCAAAATAATGACTATTTTTCATTGACTTAATAAATACTGACGATTTTTAATTAATCAATGCGAAAAAACACTTAAAGATGTCAAAGGTCTACGGTAAGGGTGTAAATTTCGCGGTTCCGAACCGGAACGGAACTGCGGCCCTGGCGGTTCTGCCGGTTCCGGCGGTTCCGGTTCTGGCGGTTCCCGGGAACCGTGGCGGGGCGGTTCTACCAGTTAGAACCGCCAGAACCGGAACAGGAACCGGACCGGTTCTGGCGGTTCCAAACGGTTCCGGCGGTTCTGTAACGGTAATTTTTTTTTAAGAAAAAAATTTAAAAATAATTTCCAAACGGCTCTTTTTCAAAAGTAGCCGTTTGGAAGTTTAAAAAATAGCCATTTGTCCCCCAAACTTTAATTAACCCCAAACTTTATATAATTATACTATTTCTCATTTCTCAACTATAAATACCCCCTCATTCTTTCATTTTTATTCACCAATTCATCAATATCTCTCAATCTCTCTCAAGCTCTCTTTCAATCTTTCTAGTGCAAGTGCTTAATTTATTGTTGCAAATTCGTGAAACATTGTGAAGTTGTTGAATTGAAGTTTTCAAGTGTTCAATTTCAACGATTTTCAATTTTCAAGAATTGTTCGTCAATCCGGTAAACTCGTTTCAACTCTTACGTGCTACGAATATTTTTATGTGTTGTTATTTTGCTTAATTATAATTATTATGGCATTTTCGTTGAAAAATATCTTCGGTAAAGGAAAATCTAAAACCGATGAAAGTAGTCGCCAAAATACTACCCCTCCCCCGGCTCCCCGACCTAGAAATCCTAATGAACCCTTCGGAATCCTTGATAGTGATCACCCGTGTTTTCAATTTAGCGATATTGATTTTCTACATGATGTAGCAGTTGATGATAGAATAGACGATGATATTATGAATGCTCTTTATCCTAATGCACCTATCTTAGAGGAAAATGAGGATGATGATGATGACGAAACCCAAACTCCAGTAGATTTAGATGATACACCTACTAGTCCTGCTCATAACTTAGGTGATGAACCGGAACACCCACCCGTACAAACTCTCACTTTTAGTAGACAGCCTCCTAAACGTTCAGAAACATCATTAGTTTGGCAATTTTTTATTCAACTAAGAGAACAAAATAAGGCTAAGTGTAAATCTTGTGGGAAATTACTTGTTCATAGGGATACTGGAGATCGTAGCGGCACGGGTAATTTAGTTAAGCATATAAGATTACACCCTAGCGATAAGGCTAGATATTTGCAATTGAAAGCGCAACAAGAGGGGAGGACAAGTGTTGATTCTACAGTTAACCCAAGTACTGGTTCAAATCTAGTTCAACCAGGAATAAACACAGCCACCAGAGGTATATTATATTACGATCCAAATAAGGATCGTGAAGAATTAGCTAAAATGATTACTGTTATGTGTTTGCCTTATTCTTTTGCTTCTAATCCTGCATGGATTCATTATAATAGAAGAGTATTTAATCCTACGTATAAAGGTTGGCCTCGCGCCACAGTTAATGCCGATATTTATAAATACAAGCATGAATATGAACAATACTTGCGTTATTTATTTACCCATATAACTAATCGTATGTCTATTACAACTGATATTGGTAGAAGTAATAATTATTGTGATTATCTAACCGTAGCCAGTCATTGGATAGACGAAGACTGGACAACGCAAAAAATGCATTATTGCATATAGGATAATTAATTCACGGCACACGGGTAGGTTTATTGCTAACACTGTTTCAGATGTATGCAGATATTTTTGTTTTAGTGATAAAATAATGTCAATTTCCATGGATAACGCTTCTAGCAACACTAGTGCAATAGGTATGCTAACTAGAACACTTAATCCTGCTTTTACTAATATTTTTCCATGTTAGATGTATTTGTCATATTTATCATTTAATTGTTGGTGATGGTATGAGAATATTAAACATAGAAATTGAAAAGGTTAAAATGGCTCTTAATTGACTATTTTATTCAAACCGTAGAAGTAGACTTAGAGAATATTTTAAAAAGTGTGACGAATATGGCTTTAGAGAAAGAAAGGTTCCTAAACCTTGCCCGACTAGGTGGAACTACATGTACGAAAGTTTAGTAGTAGCGTACGAATATAGAAACCCAATTAACGCTACGTATAATTCTCGGGATTGTGGGGAGGAAGATAATGATATGCTAACTACACAAGATTGGACTAACGTTAAAATTCTTTTAGATTTTTTAGAACATTTTCATGTGGCTACAAATGCTTTATCTGGCCAATATTATCCAACTATTTCTAACTGTTTAGTTTATATTTCCGCACTTGCTAATTTGTTTGTTGATTTTAACGAGGGAGGGGAAATTTATGAAACTGCAATAACTGAAATGAAAAAGAAGTTTAAAAAATATTTTTTCCAATCCCTCCTATATTTGGTGTGTCTGCTATGCTAAATTTATCTATGAAATTAGGAGGTCCTCACTTTTGGTATTCTACTATTTATCAAGCTTTAGATCTTTCAGAAGTAGAAATGGCTACACTATCTGATGCGAAAGCATCAATTAAAGTGAATGCTCAAACTGTTTATAATGCTTATAAACAGGCGTTAGAGCATGCTAGGCCTAATATTCCAACCCCTACTTCGTCTACATCACAGGCATCTAAAAGAGCTGCTGGCTTAATAGCTCTTAAATCGTGGACGGAGTTCAGGGGTACTCAAGGGGAAAATTTAGATGAAATTTCCCATCTAAATGAGCTTCAAGTTTATTTGTCGCAGGGACTAGAGAATGAGAATCCAGACGGCTCTTTCGACCTTTTGGATTGGTGGAAGACAAGGGAAAAATATTTTCCTGTTCTTGCAAGGATGCCTCGGGATGTTCTGTCGATTCAAGCGTCAACTCTTGCATCGGAGAGCGCTTTTAGTCAAGCAAGACTACAAATAGGTGATCACAGAGCGTCGATGCGGGACAGCTTGGAAAAATCAGTGCTTTTTCGAGATTGGATCCGCGCAGAAAGAAGGAACTTTGGGCTAGCTGAATCACAATCAGAAATAGATGAGTGCTATGAAGAAATGCTAACAGAACTTGCTCAGGAAACATCTTCACCCGGAAGTGGTGATGAACAAGCTTCATTTCCACCACCGCCAACACAACCACCTCCAAACTTTGTAGGTTTTATGAGATTTGTTAGAAATAATACGTAAATTATGATGTAACTTGTACATTGGCATGTCTTCTTCTAGTTTTTTTTCCTTTTAATGGTGGTATTAGTACCATGTTGTGCTCATTCCATTGGGGGAAGGAAGACTAAGAAAGATATGCCATTTTGATCAATAAATATGCTGTTTATCATATCCTTGAATATCTTTTGTCTCAATATTTCTTTATCAATATATACTACATATATACAATTTATACTAATTACTAACTACAATACAATATACACTACTTATATACAATATATACTACTTACATACAATATATACTATTTATATACAAAATATACACTACTTATACACAATATATACTAATTATCAAACACAATATATACTATACTAATAACATAGTACACCATATAAAATATATTCTACAATATACTAATGACTGCTATACAAGATATTGATTTAAAATAAAATAAAATAAAAAATTTGTAGAACCGTCGGAACCGCCAGAACCGCCGGAACCGGAACCGCCAGAACCGGAATCGGATGGTACCCGGAACCGTATGGTAGCGGTTCCGGCTCCGGAACCGCCAGAACCGGAACCGCCAGAACCGCCAGAACCGGAAGCGCTAGAACCGGAACCGCAGACCCAAATAGATCCAGAATCGGAACCGGATACAGCCTTAGTCTACGGCCCAAAAACATAACCAACCCAGACGAGTTGGTTTGGGTTTGTGTATTCTGGGCCGTTCTCGGCCCGTAGAAGACTCAATCGCTTTAGCAATGGAAATAAAGGCGGGAGAGAGCAAATTATGTTCAAAACTTCTTTCCTAAAACGCCGTCCCGTGTAAAAATTAAAAATGGAACGCCGTCACTTTTTTCAACACCAAGTTAAACACAGTAACATTTATATCCCTAAACTACCCCGCGCACGCACTACACACACTCATTGCACTGTATCACACACTCTCCCACGCACCACCACTCCTCTCAATCCACTCTCCCTCCCATGGAGAATCAGGCAAAGCGGAGCAAACAATCTTCGTCGAGTTCCGGGAGTAGAAGAAGCTCGAAGAGAAAGCTAGACGAAGTTTTCGAAGACAATCGCAATGTCTCTTCTCACGAAGATCTCGTCCATGATGTTCGTACGCAAGTGGAGATTCTCGAATCTACTTTTTCTTCGACTGAAGCAGATCGAGCTTCCGCAAAACGTGCTATTCACGTGCTCTCCGAGCTAGCTAAGAACGGTAACTCAAAATCTCGTTTTCCATTTCATTTCTACCGGATCAGAAATTTTACATGTACATGCACTTTTCTACTTATGTAGAGTTAAATGTTAATTCAACTAATTTTTTGAAGTTTAATCCGATTGCGAGTTTAATTTTTATTTTCGACAGAAGTAAATAATTTCCAAAAACTGCACGAAAGTATTGTGTTATATGAAAAACATTCGTTATAAATGTCTAGTAAAATTCGTTTCGTTTGAATATGGGGAAGTGTGGAGTTAATTCTTCTGTTTGGCATTTTTGCTTCTTGAGAGTCAATTCCATTAATTTTGTAAGTTAATTAGATTGATTCGATTATTTTTTCTTCTGAAAACTTAGACTTAGATATCGAGAATAAGTGCCACAGTGCATTAGAAGAAAACATTCATTACAAATGTTAGTCAAGATTCTTATGGTTTGAATACAGCAAAGTGTAGAGAGCCAAACGTGTCCGGACAGAGACATCAGTATGTACATGCAGAGAGTTGGATTGGTTTATTTCAATCAGTTTGGGACGGAGAGTTCCATTTTGATATTTGAGAATTTTTGTGTTGCAGAGGAAATTGTGAACGTAGTTGTAGACTGTGGTGCTGTTCCAGCTTTGGTGAAGCATCTTCATGTGCCGTCCCTTGGGATTGAAGGAGATGGTGGAGAGATGCCGTACGAGCATGAGGTCGAGAAAGGAAGTGCTTTTACGCTTGGGCTTCTTGCCATAAAAGTTAGTATTGAAACCGTATTTATGAGAAGGCAACGTTTGCTATATACAGGAGCTTGCTTATGCAATAGGAGCTTTGTTCTGTTATTGAATAAATGAGCTTGCTTATACAATAGGAGCTATGTTTTGTTACTGAATACATTCCACTTTAATTGGTACTTTGGTTTTGCCTACATATTTGCAATTTCTGCACTCTCTTGCCACCGAGAAGATGAACGATTTTATTTACAATGACAGTTATTAGAACAATTGGATACTTGTGTTTCTTAACAATTCGTTATCTCTCAACAGGAATATCGATTTCTTGTCTATCTTGTATGATCCTTCTTTGGTTAATAATTTAGATGGAGGTGTTTTTAACTGTTTCTGTGTCTGACAGCCGGAGCACCAGCAACTCATTGTTGATGCTGGAGCTCTGCCTCATCTTGTGGATCTGTTGAAGAGGCACAGGAATGCACAAAATTCTCGTGCTGTAAATGGTGTTATCCGAAGAGCAACTGATGCAATCACCAATCTTGCTCATGAAAATAGCAGCATCAAAAGTCAAGTCAGGTTAGTTTCTTTGTTCTCTGAAATTTTGGTCTTCTAAAAAAATCAAAAGAAGACATGCTTTTCATTCTTCATCTCTATTTTGTATGTGTAGGGTTGAAGGTGGTATTCCTCCTCTTGTTGAATTGCTTGAGTTTGTTGATTCAAAGGTGCAAAGAGCAGCTGCAGGAGCCTTGCGAACTTTGGCATTTAAAAATGACGAGAACAAAAATCAGGCTAGTAGCTTTCTGATTTATGAAAATTATCTCCGAACTTCTTGCATTATCTGTTCTATGGGATAATTTCTCCGAATTGATTTCAGATTGTTGAATGCAATGCATTACCTATTCTTATTCTAATGCTGCGGTCCGAAGATGCTGCTATACACTATGAAGCGGTTAGGCATCATTTTACAATTTCATATTACTAGCTTTATTTTTGTTTCTATAGTTAAGTAGGTATAAGGTTGTGTCTATGGTTCAAGTGGTAATCATCGCTATACGTAATAAAATTGTACACGACAGGTTGGAGTCATTGGAAATCTGGTGCACTCATCACCACATATCAAAAAGGACGTTCTTCTTGCTGGAGCTTTACAACCTGTCATTGGGTTACTTAGGTATAGTTGGATCTTATAATTTTTGAGTGGCTGGTCATGTACAGCTTCTACTTCCTAGCTGCTTATCATATGCAGAGTTCCATAGATGGATCTAGATGTGCTATGCTTTGCTTTTTGTCTTTTCCTCTTTATGGCTTCTCAACATAAGTTTTTATATGGTAGTTCCTCCTGTTCGGAGAGCCAAAGGGAAGCTGCTTTATTGCTTGGACAATTTGCAGCAACCGACACAGACTGTAAGGTTGATGATACTATTGTACTCTGTTATTGTCATAAAGAGGAGTAAAACTCTTGATTTATTAGCATTTAAAGAAACTTATTCTGATTTATGCTTTAATCTTTTGCGATGGTTTTCCAGATACACATTGTGCAAAGAGGTGCAGTACCACCATTAATTGAGATGCTCGAATCTCCGGATGCTCAACTGAGGGAAATGTCAGCCTTTGCCCTGGGAAGGTTGGCACAGGTGACTTGAAATCCTTACAGAACTTCTTTAGGGTATTTTTTCTCCTTGTGGTTATCAAGTAATTTTTCTGCTGTGTTACTAGTTGTCCCGTGGGCCATTATTTCTCTGATTATTCTGTAAGCTTACCATTCATATTTATTTTCTGGAATTATTTGTGATGATTGTTGATGATCATGGATTTACCTTTCATGATTTCTGAGGTCTCTTTTGAAGTATGACACATGCTCATGGGATCTTCTACAGGGGCTTACCCCCTTTATCAATCAAACGTAATACCAGAAAATATATTTGTAGTAGGGGGTTCCAGCAGACCATGTTTCTGTGATTATTCAGTAAGTTTAGCATTCAATAATTTATTTTCTGGATTTACTCCTATGTCGGATGATGAATAGGCATCACTTGTGCCTTAATGGAGCAGAATGATTACAGAGGATTCATATGGGCTTCCCACTAGGATTGAGGTTTAGTTGAATGATTGACTTGTATTTTTGGATGATAGATCATGGAGTGACACTTGAATACTTGTTTTTGATTTGTTTCATCAAAAGGATGCTGTAATATCTTGTATATTGGCTTGCCCACTTGTTAAAAAGAACTTGTTACTTAGGAGTAACGTATAAAAGGAATCATGCTTGTGAGTAGTGGTTTCATGTCTTGAAATATTATATACATGCCTAGGAGTCCCTAAAGTAGTATAACTTGTCGGATAACGGCAAATTGATATTTTGCATTAACACCTTTCAATTGGGAGGCTACATTTTATCCTAATATTCTTGAGGGGATAATGTTAATTTCGTGATATATCATTAAATGCGTGAAAGGCCAAAGCATGTGGCTCTTCTTTTCTTATCTGTAGTATAGTGCGGTTGGAATGTGGTAGAGCATTGTGTTCTTCTTTTCTTTCTTTCTCTTAGGAGTTCATATGATTTGATAATTATGTGTGTGGATTCTAGTTGATTGGGAGTTATTGGTTCCATGATGTTCAGGACACACACAATCAGGCTGGTATTGCTCATTGCGGTGGAATAATCCCATTACTGAAGCTTCTTGATTCAAAAAATGGATCATTACAACATAATGCTGCATTTGCTCTCTATGGGCTTGCTGATAACGAGGTGTTACATCTCATCCGATCATATATCTTGTTGTTATAACCAGATTTCATGCTTTTACATGCTTTTTAAATTTGTAACAATGTGTTACATCTAATCTGACTTGGTGCAACTTTCTGCTCTAGGATAATGTTGCAGATCTTGTAAAGGTTGGAGGTGTTCAAATGCTCCAGGATGGAGAATTTATTGTTCAAGTATGATTCCTTTCTTTTCTTCTCGTTTTTGCTGTTTTGTGCTAACGTATTTTTTAAAGGACTAACAATTTCATAGCCTTGTAGTGATTTTCTCATTATTCTTCTTTATTGTTGCCACGAGCCTTGATGTTCACTGATTTTTCAGCCAACTAGAGATTGTGTAGCGAAGACATTGAAAAGATTAGAAGAGAAGATTCATGGACGAGTGAGTTTCTATTTGAATTTGTTGATACAAACTTCCATTTGTTGGTAGTGAAGCACATGTTTTGAATAAGAACTGAACCAATGCATTTCTTTTGCTAATGCATGCAATTTTTTGTTGGTCTGTTCTAGCTATGATATGTGTTGTATCCCCCAGTTTCCAGTTCTTTTTCTCTTTCCTTCAATATGGCAAATTTCTTTGTTAAGTCTCATAGGTTACTGATGGTTATATCTCAAAACTTTTTCCCTCCTTTGCAGGTATTAGGCTATTTGTTGTACTTGATGCGTGTTGGGGAAAATGTTATTCAAAGACGAGTTGCTCTGGCTCTTGCCCATCTTTGTTCACCAGATGACCAAAAGACAATTTTTATTGATAATAACGGTATGAGTTCTGCTCAGATACTTGGAACAATTTTACTTGGGGTGTTGGCTAGGCTGTGACAATACGTCCACTATGTGGACTATGTTCTTGTAGGATTAGAATTGCTTTTGGAGCTTCTAGAATCAACAAACTGGAAGCACCAAAGGGACGGTTCTGTAGCTTTATGCAAGTTGGCTAACAAAGCCAGCTCGCTTTCACCGATCGATGCAGCTCCTCCATCTCCGACTCCTCAGGTTCATTCTGTGGTTTCATTCTAATTACTGTATCAAAGTCTTTGTTCTAGTTTTTGGTTTTAAGTTCTAACACAAGTAGCGTTATAGTCTTTTAGTCATTTATGGGTTTCTATTAATTCTTCAATGTTACACTGTAGTGCTTTCTCACATTGAATTAACATCTAAGCTGTCTTGGTATTATCATCAAGCCTTTCAAAGATGTTCCCTGAACTGATTGATGATGTTCAAATTGAAGCATTGATTGTGATTCTTGAAGCTTTTACTGTTTATAGTTTATATGTCAACCACCATTTGCTAGCCTTACCTCAAGACTTGAAACTTATACAATGTTTACTTGATGTTCACTTTTGTCAGTAATTATAAAATGTTGTCACGGGTTAGGCACATGTCACAGGTTCGAATGCTGCCGCACACAAAAGCTTGTTATTTAATTGGATAAGGGCAGAGATGCGGGTCCATTATTTACTGAGGTCCAACCCGCGTGCCGCTGGCCCTCGGGGATTTCTCAGATAAAAAGAATTGTTGTCTGATCTTTTTCTTGTTTGTTAGTTTTTATGTCTGCTTTCTTGACATATATGTTGCTGGTAACCATCAACAGTGGAGTAGTTAAGACAATTTATTTCATCCCTATACTGTATCACTTAACCTTATTTTCTCTTGCATTTTCCCGATGCAGGTCTATCTGGGTGAGCAGTATGTAAATAATTCCACTCTATCCGATGTGACATTTTTAGTTGAAGGTAGCAACAGTGTTGCGATTCAAATATCATTCTCTTTGTTTCATGCTGTGTCTTTACTGTTTCTGCGGTCCTCCATCAGGCAAACGGTTTTATGCCCACAGAATTTGTTTACTTGCTTCTTCTGATGCATTTCGAGCAATGTTTGATGGTGGCTACAGGGTAAGTCAAATTCTTGGCCTAAAAAATTTGTTGCTTTTACTTTTTAGGTTTTATTTGTTGTTAATTTTATCATTAGAAACGCGAGAAGGAAAGTATTTTTTGCCTCAAAGTTTTTCAATGGATTATCTTTCCCTTTGGACAAATTTAACACTGACGGTATCAAATGGTCTTTGCAAGAGGAGAATAGCTAAGAGGCAAACATATTTGTTTGAAATATTGTGAGCATGGGTTCTGCAACTTGGCCAAATGCACAAACGTGGAATACAATACTCTGATGATTTGTGGTCTATTCATTGCAGGAGAGAGATGCCAAAGACATAGAAATTCCGAACATTCCATGGAATGTTTTTGAGTTGATGATGAGGTGCAATACTCTTTAATTTCTGTCACATTTGGGATTCAGATTTGTTCAAACAAATTGAGCCGGGGGTCGATTGGAAACAACCTCTCTGACCTTTCGGGTAGGGGTATAGCCCGTCTACATATTACCCTCCCCAGACCCCACTTTGTGGGACTATACTGGGTAGTTGTTGTTGTTTATTTGTTCAAATAAATCTAGCAATATTAAAGACACGAAATTTCTTTTTTTGCAGGTACATATACACTGGATCAGTTGATGTTAATATGGATGTCGCACAAGATCTTCTAAGGGCTGCAGATCAATATCTTCTAGAGGGCCTTAAGCGTCTATGTGAGTATGCAATTGCACAGGTTAGTTCTTGGACCTTTTTGGTCTTTGAGGGCAATTTGTGTCGGGGTTTTTCCTGATATTTTTCATCTGCTCTAGGATATCTCTGTGGAAAATGTCTCTCTCAGGTTTGAGTTGTCGGAGGCTTTTAATGCTTTGTCATTACGAAATGCTTGCATTCTATTCATTTTGGAGAAGTTCGACAAATTAAGCGTCATGCCATGGTATGTCCAGTTCCTACTATCCTTTTATTTTGTCTTTCCTTGAAAAAAAAAAGCACATCCAAAACAAATACGCATGCGGACAAACTATTATATGATCTCATGATAGTAAAATTGGAAAAAAGTACACTAGTGTTTACACTAATTATATAACTGCATGACATGCCTTTTAACACATTTCAATCACTTACCCAATAACTAATTGTTGCGTATTCTCATCTCAATTTATCCTTAACCATGATAAGTTCACGTGGTTTGGTGTATATACCGGATACCGGTAAGTTTCTAACCGTACTATTTGATTGGGGGTGTTGTTATCGCTACGTTTGGTTTTGGCCGGGTTGGTTGGGTTGGGTTAGGAGAGCCGGGGATCACATCTTAACTTGCATTAGCTGTCAGGCTCTGTCACAAGACAGGAGTTTCGCCTTTTGTTGGAAATAGAGATTTTCAAATAGAAATAGCTGGATAATATTTAAGTCAGAAGATGGAAAATTTATTTTATTGTGTGTAATTCTGTATTAACCAAATAATCTCGTTACATGTAGGTATTCACATTTGATTCAACGTATATTACCTGAGACACGTACGTACTTTGTAAGGGCGCTGAACAGGCCAATTCAAGCTGACCTCTGATGTCGATTTAGATTCATTTTTGGTCTTTGATTAATTTTATGACAGGTTTCAATGTACAGTATTATTGCATTCACATCTCTAATTGCAAGAGCCAATGTATAATTCCTCATTGAGTGCAATCCTAGATTTACTCCGACTATTAACGTAGCTTATAAAGTTCAGTTGCAACAATTACTTTCCATTTTTGAATTTCCTACACCTCTATTTTTTTTTCCGCATAATTGGACTTCTCTTCCTTTATGAATAATCCAACAAGAACAACGTCGTTAAAGAAAAAAGAAAGCTAAACGAGCGTGAGGCTTGCCAACAACCCAGTATAATCCTACAAGTGGTGTATGGGGAGGGTAGGATGTGCATAATATTACCTCTATCCTGAAAGGGTAGAGAGATTATTTCTGATAGATCCCAGATAAAGAAGGTGAAAGAAGTTATGATAACAAGTAATGACAACACAAATAATTAGAAAACTAAATTGAAGATAGCAATACAGAATATGAAAGGGTAATGAACGAAGTACTGCACCGATGACAAATAACAGCGCGAGGCTTCCCGAAAATATAGAAACGTTAGGCGTTTGTTTCAAGTTTTGCAAAAGTTGAGCTTACAAACAATGGAAAGTGTGTATTTGATTATCTAACAAAGCAGTTATTTTTTTTTAGAAAAACTTCAAGCATTGATTTTTCAAACATTATAAAAATTGGAAGGTTCTTAGAAGTAACAATGCGAACAGTGGTACACCTTAAAACATGTCACTTAGAGAGAGAGAGAGTTACTCCACATTCTCTCTACATGTCTTCTGCCTCCCAAAACCTCGTCATCCCCCCATCTAACAATGAACATAACAGGTGCAATCTACCCGCAGCTAAATGGATTGGACAAGAATAATTCTGCATTAGACCCCTCTACACAACCTACTTCAAACGAGGAAACCCTCATGAGTACTAACAAGTCTTCATCTGTACCAAACATTAACCATACAGGCATGGAAATTTGCAAGGAGACTGAGCTGGGAAAAACGAAAGCTGAATCCAAAGATCAAATTAATCCGTCTATGAAGTTGTCATTCTTAGACACTTTGGTAGCTGGTAAAGATGCTAGCAATGACCCTGAAGGGAGCCAGGTGACAGTACAAACAAACCTGGTTGCATATATACACGAGGATGAAACAAACAATTACCCAAACGCGGACATTTTCATACCCATTACCTCTTCAGATAAGGACCGTATATATAGAAATTGGTCAAATGCTCTTATTATTAAAATTTTTGGAAGGAGAATAGGCTACCAATTCCTCCAAAATAAACTTCACGCTATATGAAACCAATGGAACATCTGTCTCTCATTGACCTGGGAAGCGACTACTAGCTAATAAAATTTACGAAGGAGGAAAACTATAATAAAGCACTTCATAAAAGTCCGTGGTTCATAGGAAATCAATTTCTTACGGTAAGAAAATGGGAGCCTAGGTTTGCCGCTTCAAAGCTGCACTAACTTACTCAGCTATATGGGCAAGACTTCCGGAGCTACCCACAGAATTCTGAGACTACGAGATTCTTCAAAGAATTGGACAAAAGCTAGGACAACTAAAACGAATTGACGCAAGCACAAAATCCGCTTCAAGAGGTAAGTACGCTCGTCTTTGTGTCATGGTACCTATTGAAAAACCCTTTGTTGTGATTGGAAAACGCATTCAACAAGTTAGTTATGAAGGTTTTAACCTCATGTGCACGAACTGTGGGAGAATTGGACACAATTTGAGGAACTGCCCTCATCAACTACCAAAACAAGTTGAATCACTGGAGACGAACTCCTCACCAGCTATGGCCGTCCCTCACCCGATAGAGTCCCTAACCCAGGATGTTAACCAGTGGACAATCGTCACACATCAAAGAAAAAACAAAAAACCAGTAATAAACACTAGACAAGAGTTGGACACAAGTAGGAACCCCTATTACCCTAAGAACACCACATCAAATCAGAAATGGCAAACAAAGGTAGGACAAAAACAACCTAATGACTGGAAATGTGCAAAAAACCTTTGATAACAAGGTGGATAATACTAAAGAAAGCAGCAGCTCAAAGGAGTCTGACTCGTCTGCTGCAAAAACTCAAAAAGGAAAGGAAATAGGAAAGAATGATAAAAAACATCAACATCTCATTAATGATCCTAATGCTTACATTTACCCGAAGGGCCTTGACAACTCAATAATAGGAGCAATAAACCACTCTAATAACTCACAAAGCCCTTGGGCAATAACTCCCCTTCACCCTCTCACATGACAACTCACTTACCTTCACTAACAGATGGAAAAACCAAACTATAAGGAATGGATATTGACCCTAGAAAGCCTTATGAAGATCCTAACCTAGACTCAAGTCAAAACCTAAGCATAACATACAATCTGCTTCCCACATCACCCTCAAATAATCAACTAACCCCTCAACAAAAACATAGTACCAATAAATCTTCAATTAGGTCAACATCAAGTCACAACTTCATTAATTCCCAAGATCTCCTAATCTCTTGATTAAATAAAAACCTAGACCCTAACATGGCCAGTCAATCTAATATTAAGGACAAACAAATTTCAGCGTTAAGCACAAGCCATCCTAACAGTTCAGAAAATCCAATCCTAAGCAAAGATAGCATCAAATATGCCAAGGCTACCCCTAAACCAAAACAGGAGGAACAACCGAGCAAGGAGGTATGTTTGGACGAGACCTCAATCCCCACCACATAACCAAACTCCACTGATCTTCTCCACAAGACCTCTACAACCAAGTTATGCGCCCCAATCGTGGTTGGAATGGGGATTAATGAGACATGCTCTCAATCAATCTCCAGCTAGAAGGGAGGGACCTCATAATTCAAATTGGGGACCCCTCATACCTAGCACAAATTGTGATGGAAGGCATGCAATTGGGAACGAGCAACGTGATGTTACGCCCATGGATGAGCTCCCAACACCCCATGCACATGAAGTTGGGGCCTCATCCGTCCCCTTGGAGCTCTACTGCCCCCATGCAAGGTCTTCAGAACCCTACCCCTCCCATGCAGAACCAAAACACCCCAACATTCCCTTCACATGCAAACCCTCAAGCCCAAGTCCCCAGCTTCTTCCCTGCCCATTTCTAACAGCCAATGCCACCCAACACAATTCTCCCCATAACCAATCTGACCAGGACAACACCAATGAGCTCGAACCAAACTCAACTCAACCCCTCAACCCAACAAGAATTGAACCAGAACAAAACAGTTATCATGGAACCCTTGAACCAAAATCAGAATGCAATGGAAGAGGAGAAAGAAGTGGAAGAAAACCCATCAGAAATAATAGTGGAACACGGAGTGCTAAGATACCCAAAAACAATGGCATTCAAAGCAAGAAGAGAAAAAAGGTTCATCTTAAGTTGCCCGGTGGATTTGAGGAAATGCTCCATCTATATAAGGAAGGTGAATCCTCTGAGCATCTATCAACACGCAGTTGTGTTAGTACCAACAATGTTTTCGCACTATTGGATACATCAGGGAAGAATGAGGAATGACAACTCCTCATGTAGCCAAGAGGGGAATGTACTAACTAGAAATATTAGTATAAATATGATAATATGGAATTGTCGAGGAGCACATAGTGCTGATTTTAGAAGGACTTTTAGAGCAATGTTGGATTACCATCGTCCTAGTCTAGTCGCCCTACTGGAAACGAAAATGGAGGACCACCACAACTTGGTGCAGGAGTTCGGCACAAGCTTAATTAAAATGCCGGTAAATGGGAACTCGGGAGGAATTGTGTTAATGTGAAACAATGGTGACAGAATGGTCGATCAAATTGGAGTTACGGACCAAGAGATACACGCCATGGTAAAGGTACGAAAATCCTTTAAAGTATGGTTATGTTCTATTATTTATGCTAGTAACCTTTTGAATGAACATTTAGTATTATGGGAAAACGTAGAAACTATTGCTAAAATTTTAGTGGCCCTTGGTTAGTAGCGGAAGATTTTAATGAAGTTACTTGCGCTATGGAAAAAATAGGTGGAATCCCCATTAATTATAATAGAGTCTCTAAATTTTTAGACTGCTTGAATAACTGTGGTCTTATAGACCTAGGTTTCAAAGGAGCTAGATTTACTTGGTCTAGTAAAAACAAAAAACTGCAAAAATATTATCATGGAAAGACTTGATAGATGTGTTGCAAACACTGAGTGGATAGAGTTATTCCCTGATGCAAATGTGGAACATTTAGTTAGAAGCCACTCGGACCACTGTCCTATCAAGATTAACTTCTTCAAAAAGTTCTCTAATAATAATAATATATTCAGGTTGGAAATATGTGGTTGTCGCATCCGACGTTCAGAGCTTTAGTTGAAAACTCTTGGTTGAATCAACCAAACATTACTGAAGCTGTAGAAAATTTTAGCCAAAATGCTTTAGATTAGAATAAGACTACCTTTGGAAACATTTTTAAAAAGAAAAGAATTATTTTAGCCAGACTAAATGGAATCCATAACTCCCAAAATTACCCCTATATCCAATTCCTTTTAGACCTAGAAAATGACCTACTCCAAGAGTATAATATATTAGCAAGAGGAGGATTTTTGTAAGCTCAAATCTAGGATCCAATGGATCCAGGATGGGATGCAAACACAAAATTCTTTCACATCACTACCATGCAAAGAAAAAGGAAAAATAAAATAATATTTTATGAGATGAGGCAGGTAGTTGGATCTAAACACAAAAAGATATCAAAGGCCACATCATAAATTTCTACAAAAATCTACTCAACAGAGCTCAAGCATTCTAATCTTACAAATACTCATCTATCATATTACTCAATCATTAAAGATCAGGACCACCATTTTCTCAGTAGTGTACCCTCCCCTGATGAAATTAGGAGGGCCCTAGATTCGTTTCAACCTTACAAATCTCCAGGGCCAGATGGGCTTCACCCGATATTTTATCAAATATACTGGAAAGAGACCAATGAACTCCTTATTAAATTTTTTCAGGAATCTTTTGCAGAAAAAATAATGCTCCCAAGTATGAATATGTCATTAGTTTGTCTAATCCCAAAAAGTGATATTTATGAAACAATTAGACAACATAGACCAATAAGTCTCTGTAATACGACCTATAAAGTGGTTACTAAGATTATTATAAATCGCATAAAAAGCTTCCTGCCAAAGCTCATTCACCCTACTCAGACTAGCTTCATTAAAGGAAGAAGGGCTGCGGATAATGCCCTTATTATAAATGAAGTACTCCACTATTTCAAAAATTTTAAAGGAAGGAAGGCACTCATGATGATAAAGATAGACATGGAAAAGGCTTTCGATAAAATAGAGTGGTCCTTTGTTAGATTTTCACTAATGTCCCTAAACTTCCCTCCGGACCTCATTAAACTCATTATGTCCTGCATCTTTACCAATTCCATTTCTATTATTATCAATGGGTCAATAAAGGATTTTTTCGAACCATCCAGAGGTATTAGACAGGGGGATCCCTTATCCCCACACATTTTCATAATCTGTATGGAAATGTTTTATAGGCTAATTGATCATGAAATAGATTGTTGTCGATGGACCCCTATAAAGGTTAGCCCCAAAGGCCCGGAACTATCACATCTATTCTTTGCGGACGACCTCATTCTTTTAGCTGAAGCCAACCAAAGAAACTATACAACTATTATATACAGTATAAATAAATTTTGCAATGCTTCGGGTCAATCTATCAACTTTGATAAGTCAAAAATAATCTTCTCCAGGAACACCCTATCCGACACAAAAGACCTTATATGCAGGTACCTTTCAATGAAATACACTGATAATTTTGGTAAATACCTAGGATTCCCGATGATGAACTCTAGCCTTTCTAAAAAGGATTTTCAGTGCATTCTAGATAATCTAAAAAACATGCTAACAGGATGGAAAACAAAGTTCCTAAGTTTAGCGGGTAGGACAACTCTCATAAAAGCCACCCTAGCTGCAATCCCAAACCATGTCATGCAAATCTATGACCTATCTAAAACAATCCTTAGTAAGATAGATGCTATTCAGAGGAAATTCCTATAGGGAAGCACTGAAGAAAAGAAAAAATGCCACCTAGTCAAATGGAGCATAGTGACTGAACCAAAAAATCAAGGGGGATTGGGAATCCCAAAATCTCGCTTGAAAAACTCCTCCTTTGATGCAGCACTAGCGTGGAGGTACAAGAAGGAGAAAGAGTGCCTATGGGCCAAAGTTATCTTTGATAAATATGAGCACAGGAAGAGCTTGAATTTAGCTTCCCACGCCTTGAAAGTTATATAAAAAAAGGGAATGAAATCTGTAACAAAAACATAAAATGGTTAATTGGGGATGGGGAAACCATAAATATATGGCAGGATAATTGGATTAACCAATCGGGAAATCTCCGGGAATCAATCCAAGGACCTATCCAGGAGGGAGAGTCGACCAAAAAACTATCCTACCTCATTAAAAATGGGAGTTTCGATTTGAGGGAGTTATCCTTTGAACTATCCCCCGATATTGTGTCTAAAATTAACTGCACACACATAAAACAAACGGGCTCCTGTGGAGATTCCTACACATGGAACTCCCCACATCACAACTTCTTCTCTATAAAGGCAGCTTATGAAGCTATCTCGGAGTACACTAGCAACCCCATTAACTTAGAATGGATATGAAAAATCAATTCTCTAAATAAACTAAAATTCTTCATTTGGATTATCTTCTGGGATAGGTTAACCACAAATGAGCAGCTAAAAAAGAGAGGTATTTGGAGTAATGATAATTGTAATATCTGTAATAAAAGAAAAAGAAAATATAGAGCATATATTCTTGAGGTGTAGCTACTCGAGGCAAATCTGGCACCAAGTTAAATCAAAACATCCATTTGGCCAAAATCCTAAAGGAATTAACACGCTCCAAAAATGGCTAAAGAAAAAACTCCTATCTAAGGAGCCTTTTAATAATCAACTCAGTTGGGGGAACTTTCTTCCTTTTCTCCTATGGCACATATGGAATATTAGGAATGGAATCATATTCCGTAAGAATATAGCACCCATTAACATAAGTCAACCCATTAATAATGCCGTTGAATTTCTCTATATGGCAAAAAATAACCGCTTGAACCCCATTAAAAAAGTCATCTATGTAAAATGTGAACCTCCAGACTCAAACTTTTTCAAGCTCAATATAGATGGAGCCTGTGTGAAAAATCCGGGAGTGGGAGGAATAGGAGGATTGTTTAGAGACAAGGGGGGAATTGGATCCTTGGATTCAATATGAACAATAAGCACACAACCAATATCTACATGGAGACCCTAGCCATATTCCATGGAATCAAGCTCGGAATAGACAGTGGCGGATTTACATATGTAATTTGGGTGCTCGAGCACCCATTAACCTCGACGCAGAGTATGTATAGTTATATAGAAAATTTGAAAAAACTATATAACAATTTACAAAAGCACCCATTAATTTTATGTACAAAAAAAATTCGGTAAAACCACAAACTTGAATTCCTAAATCCGCCACTGGCAATAGACATGAAGCTCCTACCTTTAGTAATAGAAACAAACTGCTTGGAGCTTTTAAACCTCTTAAATTCTAACAATAGTCTCTACCAAAACTTAATTGATGATTGCAGGTACCTATTTAGGATGACACATGACCCATAACTGAAGCACATCTTTAGAGAGGCTAATGGAGTTGCGGACCTGTTAGCTAAAAATGGTTGTAGCATGACTTTTTGTAGTTTGCAAATTTATGCTATTCCACCTGTCTTTACTTTTCATGCACTAAAAAGAAAAAGTCAAAGCACTTTGTGACCTAGACTGAGTTCTTGTTGTAATAACTCGTAGTGTTTGCTGAATAAATCTTTGTTTACATAAAAAAACAATCCGAACAATTTCTGCATAAAAATAACTCAAATTTTAAACACGGGATTGTTTGTTGCAAATGCAAAGGGTTTTTGCATCAAACATTAACGTTAACTCTTTGTGCTAAATTTCATTAGGATAAGAGAACTAAATCTGTTACGTCCATTAATACAGTTTTATTATACAAGCACAGCTTCTAAATGCAATAAAATTCCTAAAATTAACTTTTAGAGCTAATGTCCACCTAAATCTCCAAGGCGATTTTAATTGTTTCGTCAAAAAAAAAAAAAAAGAAAAAGAAAGAAGAGAGAATAACTTCTATTTTTTAAAAAATAATTATTTATTTAAAAACCAATTACACTATTTAACAAGTAGATAAAAAATATCCTTTGCAAGCGAGAAAGGCATTCGGTAGTTGTACCGATAATTTCCCAACCGATGGCTACGCAGCTCCCTGGGATGTTGCTAAACAGCTCCGGCTTAACACTTGCCGGTGGCCGGTCACTTAATTGTCGGAAGAGTCAACCGCCGGCAGCTATCTCCTCTAGGCTTCCTTCTCTCTCTTCATCCACAATTCAGGTAACATTAATTTTTTTTAACTGTGTTACATTTACGAAGGCACAGTGGCTTAAACACCTCAAAGTAATTTTACTTTGAAGCGTCGTAATTACTTCTTGTTTTACATCTCTTTGTAGTGCTGCAATGGCAGCTTACAGTTACTCACAAAATGATGCATTTTATTAAAATTTCGTTTCACTTATTACCTCTAAGTTTAAGTTGTGGAATAATCTAGTTAAAAGTAAAAGCTGCTTAAATCCTCGAATAGTATTAGTGACAAACAAATTCAATTCGAGGAAGCACTACTGAGAACTGGATACGGCGAGTGTGAAAATAGTTGTTTTTTGAGATGGAATGTGGAAGTAGTTGCTGAAGCTAATTGAATCAGGCAGAGGCAGATTCAGCGACCTCAAGTTAATATGCAATAATAATTGGGTTCACAATCAGACGTTTGGCGGATTTCTTAATACATATACAGCGACTGGGTTTGCGTGAACCCATATGTTACATGGTAAATGCGCAAATATGTTGTAGGGGAATGTTATTGGATTTCAATCAATTGAGGCTGAGGCAAGCCTATAATAACATAACTTTGCTGTAAGGTTGAATCTGTGTATCCACCGAGGTCCAGTAAGGTAGGTTCCGTAGGCCACTTCTTTTGGGCTTAAGAGTGAAGGTATGATAAAGATAGTGAGCTGCTGAATACAGTGACTTAAAGGTGAACAAGCATGATATAACTCGAGCCCAAAGTCAGAGTTAGCTAATGACGGGAAAGAAATATAACGGTGAACGAAGGAAAGACATCAGTATTTGGGACACCATGTCCATTCTCTGTGCCAGCTTTAATGAACCAAATGTCTTGGCTCCTTTTATTTGCTCAAGGATCAGTCTGCATTATGTTCTTTTCTAACTCATGGGTGCAAGGCGTTTTCCTATGTGGTTGTTTTGAAGCTGAGCTTAGACTTAGGAATTATAGTAATTTCCCTTAGAATGGTATGTGGCAATTATGTCAAGCTTGGATTCTTGTTTTTGAAAGGTGCCTTGTTTTGATGTTATGGGCTTAGGTATAATCAGAAATGAGCTTAGGGAATATTGAGGGTATACATTCAGACCACTTGATTGATTGTAACAATGAATGCGAACGTGCAGTTTCAGCTTCGCAAAAGACTACATTTTTCTAGCTTAACTGAGCAACTTTCTGACTGCATTGATCTGGGGTTTCATCAATTGCTATCAACTTATATTTACTATTCTATTTATATATATAAATGAAAAACCAAATCCATCATTGAGCATATGACAGTCTCAGATCTCTTTCAAAAATCAGAAAAGGCCTAGAAATGCCACTCAACTTTCAGAAATGGTTTATCTATGCCATCCGTTAAAAAATTATTATTTCCATGCCACTGCCGTTAAAGAAATGGTCCATCCATGCCATTATTGACTAACAACTCAATTTTTATTTGGCCCATCCATGCCACAGCCGTTAGTCAATAATGGCATGGATGAGCCATTTCTTTAACGGCAGTGGCATGAAATAAATATTTTTTTAACGAATGTCATAAATAGACAATTTCTGAAAGTTGAGCGGCATTTTTAGGCCTTTGATCTTGCTTTGCTAGCCTATGTAATACAAGTTGTTTGAATTTTATCATTTCTCGCTTGACCTAACGTGAAAAGCATGGTGACCTTGAAGCTGCAGAATGCCTATATTTCATGCTTTATTTCCATGTTGCATGTTGGCATATATACGTTCATCTGTTTCCCCCCCTTTTCAGTAAGCTGAAGCTATGGCTAAAACTGATTTTGTTTTTCTATTAGGCTAGCATAGTGATATACTTGTTATTCATTATGGCGTGCAACAGTTAGATGCATAAAATTCTCTCTTATGTGGGGAATATTTATCATCTGAATTCTTTCTTGCTCTTGTTGATTTTTTGGTACAACTTTTGCTAATCATATTACAAAATGTCTGGAGACTTTCATAACGTTATCGTGAATCAACTTTTCTACTATCACTTTCTTTACTCTCTGTTTCAAGAAATAACGTATTCTGAATCAATTCAGGTTGTTGGTTGGAAAGGTGCTGGAGAGTCTAGCAATGGGAGTTTAAAACTTGGTAATGCTTTTGAAGGATTCCAAGAAGAATATGTCTGGAATGATGTAGAAGCTGATCTTTATCATTGGACAAAGACTTTACGACCAGTTCAGGTATGCACAAGGTGTGAACTTGACCTTGCACTTCTGAATCGTTTCAACTTTTTCATTTGGTTCCAAATGTTTTACCTTATACTAATGCTACTATAATTTAAATAGTGGTATCCTGGTCATATTGCAAAAACTGAGAAAGAGCTGAAGGAACAATTGAAATTGATGGATGTTGTCATAGAGGTTCGAGATGCAAGAATTCCAATGTCCACAAGTCATCCACAGGTTAGAAATTTTTCTAATGGTTTTTTGGGCTGTGTGCATTACGGCTAGGTTATTGAATGTTATGTGCTATGCTTGAATATTGTCTATGGTTGAGTAATGAGCTAGTAACCTAGCCTGCCTTCCCAACAGCTAGGTAAATGTGGACGAATGCTGATTGTGTCATCCTATACAACCTTTACCTCTGAAGACTTGATGTTATGTAAAATTGGAGAAAGTGCTTTGAAGTGCAATTTTACATTTATTATCTGATACGTATTATGCTTTGACAATTTTTGATTAGAATTGTGACCGCTAGATGTTCTGCATATTGATTGCCGATATAGCAATGGTCAACTAATTTCATAGCTCTGGCCCATTCTTTCTACATAGCTGTTGTGCTTAGTTTTAACTGATACTCCATCTCAAAGTTTTCTTAGTCTGGCTTAGAAATGCCATATTGAATTGCAGTTTAATTCATTTCAGTATTAGTGTTTTGAACTTAAGAAAATTAATAATATACTTAACAAATCTTTGTATCACTTTGATGGTTTGCAGTTTCAAAGACTAAAAAATTGGTAGGTGTCACTTTGACCCTATTCCCTTTCAGCAAAGTCAAACAAGAGCAAAATGAGATGTAGGAAATTGTTTCCAATGATACAAAGAGTGTGCTGCAAAGTAAATACACAAGAACCTCTTTTGAACCAGGATAGAGTATATATGCAAACTGCAGTTCATAATTATTTTTCTTGATTCCCATTTAGGATATCAAGCCACTAAAAAACTTGTGGCATAGATATTGTTTTATGCGTTGTAGATTATGTAAATTCATGGTCACGGGCATTATATAACAGCAAAAGACTCCTCTTGTATGTGAGATTCTAGTCTCGTCTCCTTTCAACTGTCATCTACTTGTTCTGTTAGTAATTCAATTTCGATGAGCAGATGGACTCATGGCTTGGCAACAGAAAGAGGATTTTGGTTTTGAATCGAGAGGATATGATATCGACTGCTGATCGGAATGCTTGGGCAACTCATTATGCAAAGCAAGGGATTAGAGTTGTTTTCTCCAACGGCCAGCTTGGAATGGTAACTGGAATAGCATGTACTTGTTTCTGCTAGAATAAACAATGTTGTTATACTTCTGTTGATTCACGTATTGGGCAAATTTCAGGGAACACTAAAACTTGGCAGGTTGGCGAAAGCATTAGCGGGTACTGTGAACATAAAACGTAGAGAAAAAGGACTACTTCCTCGTCCAGTGAGTTCACTAAGTCTGATAATTGCTCATATTATCCATGCCTTTAGACTGTAGATCTGTTGTAAGCTCATTTCAGTTGTCAAGACAAATGAGACTTAAAAATCTCTTGCTTTCAATCCACCAAGTTCAGTTGGTTCGTGACTAATGTTAGCAATCTCGTTCGCATTTTGTACTTATATGTCATCTTCATCATTTACATATAGACCGTCAGAAGTATTTGAACCAGTAGATCTGTGAGCCCATTTCAGTTGTCAAGTACCAATGATTTCTTTCACTCAATAGTTGGTTCATGACTATGTAGCACTCTAATTCTGATTTTGTATTGTATTCAATATAGCATATTCATCATTTACATATAGACCGTTGGAAGCATCTATGGTGATATAAAAGAAATACAAGGAGTTCAGTGCCAAACTTCAAAGTTTTACCATTTGATAATCTGGTTTGAGTGTACACCAGAGGAAAAGCATCATTTGTGTTGCCATACTCTTGTACCAATGTACTGATGAACAACATTTGGAAATTATGTAACAGAATAGAAGATTCTTATTTGGTTCACTAGTTGATCAAATGAAAAAATTAAGGAACTACTTCCTGAGTTAGTTAGCAGACTTAGTATCTGTGTTATTTTCTTTTTCTAAAGTGAAAATTTTTATATGTTTTGACAGGTTCGAGCTGGTGTAGTTGGGTATCCAAATGTTGGTAAGTCATCTCTGGTAAATCGTTTGCTGAAGCGTCGGATGTGTCCTGCAGCCCCAAGACCAGGTGTTACCAGAGAGCTGAAGTATGTCCTTGGCTCCTTACTCTTTCCTTTTGCCGCAGTTCATTAGCTATTTGATTCCATAAAAAATTCCCACAAAATTTTGATTCCAAAGCTTGTATCTCTTCTTTACTTTTGAGTGACCCGGGGGGTGGGGTGATAGGGTTGTACTTTCTTCTCATTCCGACACCTCGTGAATCACTTCAACTTTATATTCATTTTGAAATTAAGCATTATGTAGAAATTGATGCAATTTTACATATATAGCAATCTATTTCAAAATATTGATCTGCTAAGTGGAACTGTGTGAAGATTTCACCACAGGATAATTTAGGTCTGTGTAATTGTTATGCTGATAGGAATGTCTGGAGGTCTAGTATCAGGGTTGTAGGATAGGGGCCCCTAGAGTTTTCCGTACTACTCACCCGGGGTTGGGTGAGGCTTGGCGGGGCTATCCATAGATGATTTGTGTTTTTGATTGTGTCTCCCTTATGGTAGTTATTTATGGTAGTTACTGTATGATATTATTGCATGCTATTTTATATATGGTTCTTATGTTTAGATAATTATTTACGCTATTTCTGCTAGACTTACTAATGCTCTTTTGTTTTTGTTTTTCCCTTTCCTTCACTGAGCCAAGGGTCGATTGGAGGCTCTGCCCTTTCGGGTAGGGGTAAGGCTCGTCTACATATTATCCTCCCCAGACCCCACTTTGTGGGACTATACTGGGTAGTTGTTGTTGTTGTAATTGTTATGCTGAAAGGAAGCTATTCGTTAATTTAACTTGAAAAAATACTAGATTAGATATTACAGACTCTTCTTCCTTTTAATTTTCTACCTGCTCCTTTTGATAAGGTGGGTCCGTTTTGGGAAAGATCTAGAACTACTGGATTCACCTGGCATAATTCCAATGAGGATCCGTGATCAGGCAGCAGCAATTAAGCTTGCCATATGTGATGATATTGGAGAGAGATCTTATAATGCTACAGATGTTGCAGCCATTCTGGTACAGATGCTTTCGAAGCTTCCAACTGTTGGTAGGTTTCCTGTCATTTAGATACACTGCTCTTCCGCTTGAAAATATTTCTCGACTTCAATAATTTTGGCACATACAATTCAGTCGTGTAGGTAGGTTCTTGTTGGTAAAACGTCACTGAAGATACTGTGCGTCAGAAATCATTACCGGACCTTATTTAGACAATATTGGTTACTCGTCCTAATAGATCTATTATTGCACCTCGGCATGCACTTTGAGCCTCTCGAATGTAACATGCAATTCCATTTGGGATTGGAGAGTCTACCCCGAGATGTTCATTTTAAGCTGCTTGTATACATGTCGCCTTCTATTTTTTAACATGGCTCACTCCGACCAGGTAATAAAGCTCTTTGTGACCGCTACAAGATTGAGACAGATGGGCGCTGTGGTAGAACGTATGTATGGCAAATTATACCCAAATGATTCATCTAGAATTATGTGTACCCTAGCAGGAATTCGGTCTATATTTCCAACTTGATCTTTGTTTGTTTTGGTTGCAGATTTGTTCAGAAGCTCGCTGCTCAGTTATTTAACTCGGACAATAACCAAGCAGCATTTCGTATCTTGCAAGATTTCCGGAAAGGGAAATTTGGTTGGATAGCACTAGAACGGCCACCCAGGTAGACCAACATTTCAGACCTTGTTCTAGTGCTTTCATGTATGTCAATTGAAGCTTGTAGAAAATTCTTGGAAGCTTCTCTGATCAACATAGAAGTATTTAGACTGGGGAAAACCCAGGAAGCTGTTCGCGCCTTTCATGTGAATTTTGGGGTGGATCAGAAATGCTTGCAAGCTAGAAATGTATATACCGCCGAACCTACTCAATGAAGCTACAGATGGTGTAATTCGTTCTCGAGTTCCAGTAGTGTCAGGCAAGCTATAATAAGTCATACAGCAATGGTGACATTGGTTCTTAATCTTGGGTTGCAACTGTTTTCTTCGAACTACTAGATTATTATACGTTGGCTATAATTCCTTTGGTTGGAATTAGCCGAAGTATTCTAATTTCTAACTTATGTCCAGATATAAATTAGACAATATTAGACTAAATTCTATATTCAAATTCTGCATATGTGAAACGAAGGTGCAGAAAGGGAAGCAATTATCTTGCTGCCATGTGTAAAAGGTTATTATTGTAATCAAACTTTGTCAAAGAATGTGTTTGTCCATGATAAAACACATGCACGCGACTTTGGAACAAACCGTAACATTTTGAGTCCCTTTGGCTTACCTGAATTTAAATAGCTTTTAAAAATATTTTTTAAGTGCTTAAATTTGGATAGGAGCGTTGAAGCTAAAAAATTGCTTATTAGTTGAATTTGTGTTGACATGCATTAGCTGCGAACGAACATGTTCCCCATCTTTCCACTTGAGGCCTTTACAAACATGGTAATACGGTAAGAGAGCCTTTATTTTGGTCTAGTTCAAATAGAATGGCAGCTTAATATATTGGAAAATTCTTTAACTCTAATTTTTTTATTTTTTCTTTAATAATATGTTCTATTGCCATTGAAATGATATGACACGTTTAAAATCATAAATTCTAAAGTATTAACAACGGTTAGTCCTTTGTCTTTCCATTTAAGACCTTTACGAAAGTATAGTGAGCAATGCACTATTTTAAGAATGAATTGCCCGTGAAGAAAGGTCAAGTGGTGCAGCAGCAAGCTACTTGGTCGGCTAATATGAGACAACTTAATCTCTGAACAAAACAAAAGGAATCAGTAGCAAAGATTAAAAGGAACCCTAGTTTATGGCTAGGGTTTATTGCGGGGGACATTCTTATCAACAGAGTATGGTGGTGTTGTTTAGATGTAGAAACAATTACATGTTTGCTTTAATTGGATGACTTGAGGTCAGTACTGTAATTTTATGTCGTTGATTATGTTGTCAATGCTTTAATTATATGTTGTTGGTGTTGTTGTGGTCAATACTGTAAGCGCAAAGATAACTTAAAATCTTCATTGTGATAGTACAAGTAATTTGTACCACTTAATAATTGAGTTAACTAATTGTAGTAAACATGAGCACAAACCATACATGAATATATGCATACAATAATGGGGGTGCATACTTACTTTTGACTGAATACCCTTCCGCACCCTAAATCTGCCCTTTCGGGGACGTATGCTGCCTAGAGTACTAGGTACAGTGTACTGGACAAAAGGTTAAGAAAAAAATAAGAAACAAACACTGAATAAAGAGTTTCTGTTACAAAACTTAGTTCAAAGTAATAAACAAAAAGATAGACAACAAAGTAGAGAGAAATAGAGAAGAGAATATATTTCTTCTATGTATCCAAGTATATGACAAAATGATTTCTCATCCTCTATTTATAGTACTACATAGAGGTATACTAAAAGAAATCCATAAATATGTCATTAAGCTTTTGAGATCATGGGGGAGATCATGGAGGTGTGGGAGTTACAACCATAAGTATTGGAGTAGTGGGAGTTATGGAGATAATGGATAAAAGTAGTGGGTGTTATAGGAGTTATGGACATCCACCATAATCTAATATTTCATAACACTCCCCCTTGGATGTCCAAAGATAATGTACTAAACCTTAACTAAAATAAAACCCAATGGGAAAAAAAAATTCTAGAAAAGGAAAAAGAGTACACATAGCTAACAAAATGCATTTTTGTTGCCTCGTTAAAAACCTTGCAAGGAAAACCCAGTGGGACAAAACCTTGTAAGGGAAAAAGAGTGCAACGCGCATTAACTCCCCCTGAAAAGAGCATCAAGTCACATCCTTGAGCCTTCGCATTCCAATCTTGTGTACCAGCTTCTTGAAGGTTGACGTTGGTAGAGATTTTGTGAACAAATCAGCCATATTATCACTTGAACGAATCTGTTGGACATTGATATCACCATTCTTTTGAAGATCATGTGTGAAAAATAACTTTGGTGAAATATGCTTTGTTCTATCTCCTTTTATGAATCCTCCCTTCAATTGGGCTATGCATGCTGCATTGTCTTCATACAAAATCGTGGGTAGTTTGTCACATTTCAAACCACATTTGTCTCGAATATGATGTATTATAGACCTCAACCACATACACTCTCGACTTGCTTCATGAATAGCGATTATCTCAGCATGATTAGATGAAGTTGACACAATTGATTGCTTAGTCGATCGCCAAGATATGACAGTGCCTCCACAGATAAACACATAACCTGTTTGAGATCGAGCCTTGTGTGGGTCAGATAAATATCCAGCATCAGCATACCAGCAAGATCAGGACTGCAATTATTGCTATAAAATAAGCCCATATCGGTAGTCCCTTTTAGATACCGCAATATATGTTTGATTCCATTCCAATGTCTCCTTGTGGGAGCAGAGCTATATCTTGCTAAGACATTAACTGAAAAAGTTATGTCAGGCCTTGTAGTATTTGCAAGATACATTAGTGCGCCAATTGCACTAAGATATGGTACTTCAGGACCAAGTAGCTCTTCATTCTTTTCTTGCGGTCGGAATGGATCCTTATTCACATCAAGTGATCTAACAACCATCGGAGTACTTAAAGGATATGCTCCATCCATGTAAAACCGTTTCAATACCTTTTCTATATAGGCAGATTGATGAACAAAAATTCCGTTTGCCAAATATTCAATTTGCAAACCAAGACATAATTTTGTTTTCCGAGATCTTTCATCTCGAATTCCTTCTTTAAATAATCAATTGCCTTTTGGAGTTCTATGGGAGTTCCAATAAGGTTTATGTCATCGACATATACGGCAAGTACAACAAATTCCGATGTTGTTTTCTTTATAAAAACACATGGGCAAATGGCATCATTTATATAGCCTTCCTTTAATAAATACTCACTAAGACGATTATACCACATTCGTCCTGATTGCTTTAGACCATACAAAGATCTTTGTAATTTGATTGAAAACATTTCCCGGGACTTTGAATTATGAGTGTTTGGCATTTTGAATCCATCGGGAATTTTCATGTATATCTCATTATCAAGTGAGCCATAAAGATAGGCAGTAACCACATCCATTAAATAAATGTCAAGCTTTTCAAGGACAGCAAAACTAATGAGATAACAGAAAGTTATAGCATCCATTACGGGTGAATATGTCTCTTCATAATCGACACTAGGCCTTTGAGAAAATCCTTGTGCAACAAGGCGTGCCTTATATCTTTGTACCTTGTTTTTCTCATTTCTCTTGCGTACAAAGACCCATCTATAGCCAACAGGCTTAACACCATTAGGTGTTTCAACTATAGGCCCAAAAACTTCACGTTTTGCAAGTGAATTCAATTCTGATTGGATTGCTTCTTGCCATTTTGGCCAATCAAGTCTTTGTCGACATTCTCCAACAGATTGAGGTTCAAGATCCTCATTTTCTTGCATAATTCTAGATGCAACATTATATGAAAAGACATAATCCACCACTATATCCACTCTATTAAAATTTGTCTCAATATCGATTGGATTTATTGATAGTTCCTTATTTTCCTGAGTCTCGGGCTCAATGGATTCTTCATGAATCTCAAGATTTATTCAATCGTGAAATTCCTCATGAGATTCTTTCGTAGTGTCATTTTGATGTTCCTTTTTCTAGGATTTCGATCTTTGGAACCTAATGGCCTGCCACGTTTTAGGCGTGCTTTCGACTCATTAGATATGACACTAGAAGATTGTCCAATAGGGACATCAATACGGATTGGAACATTCTCTGCGGGGATGTGAGATTTTGTTATCCTTTTCAAGTCCGTGAATGCGTCAGGCATTTGATTTGTTATTCTTTGCAAATGGATAATATTTTGCACCTCTTTTTCACAAATAGAGGTAAGTGGATCAAGATGAGATAATGATGGATTTTTCCACAAAATTTCCCGTTTGGTTTCACCAACTTCTCCCCCTAATTTTGGGAAAAGTGTCTCATCGAATCGACAGTCTGCAAATCGTGCAGTGAACAAATTCCCTGCCAATGTTTCGAGGTAGCGAATAATGGAGGGCGATTCAAACCCAACATATATTCCTAACCTTCTTTGCGGACCCATTTTGGTGCGGTATGGCGGTGCTACATGCACATATACTGCGCATCCAAAAATTCTTAAATGGGATATACTAGGTTCATGACCCAAAACTAATTGCAACGGAGAATATTTGTGATAATTCGTCGGTCTGAGATGAACTAGCATTGCTGCATGCAAAATAGCGTGACCCCAAACCGAAGTGGGCAGCCTCGTTTTCATGAGTAATGGTCTTGCAATCAACTGCAGACGTTTAATTAAAGATTCTGCAAGACCATTTTGAGTGTGAACATGAGCTACAGGATGTTCCACTTTTATCCCAATTGATAAGCAATAATCATTAAATGCTTGGGATGAAAACTCAGCAGCATTATCTAGTCTAATAGACTTAATTAGATTATCAGGAAATTGTGCTCGTAATCGAATTATTTGTGCCATTAATTTTGCAAACGCTAGGTTGCGTGATGACAATAGGCACACATGAGACTATCTAGAGGATGCGTCTATTAAGACCATAAAATATCTAAAGGACCCACTAGGTGGGTGAATAGGTCCACAAATATCCCCTTGTATACGTTCCAAAAACGTAGGTGACTCAGTTCCAACCTTTGTTGGTGATGGTCTAATAATTAACTTGTCTTGATAACAAGAAGTGCAAGAAAATTCATTATTTAAAAGAATATTTAAATTCTTTAATGGATGCCCATAATCCGTCTCATCATAATTGATCCAGGATGTCTCAATCGATCATGCCAAAGTACAAAAGTATTGGAATCAGTAACCTTTTGGTTTACTGTGGAATGTGCCTCAATTGCATTAATTTTTGTCCAATACAGGCCACAAGATAAAGATGGGAACTTCTCAATAACCCTCTTTTGGCCAGAGACATTCTTTGTAATGATGAGGTATTCAAGATTATTCTCATCTATTGTCTCAAAATGATATCCATTTTGACGGATATCTTTAAAACTCAACAAGTTCCTCTTGGACTTGGAAGAGAACATTGCATTCTCTATGATAAATATTGTTCCTTTAGGCAGAGTTATAGTTGCTCTTCCGGAGCCTTCAATCAATTTACTACTACCAGAAATTGTAGTAACATCTGCCTTACACATACTTAAATGAGAGAAATAAACAAATTTAAGTCTATAATTCAACATAATAGTTTCAGTGCGGTCATTATGAAAAAAAAAAATCTTTTATCATAGTTATTCTCCTTTTTAATACTCTTGTATCCGTTGCTTAATAATTAAACAATATTTTCAAAATCTGCTGAGGTTAGTCGATTAACCAAATAGATAATCGACTAACCTGTTTCAACGTTTTAAAAAAAATAGTCGATGAACAGGCAACGGACATAAGGTTAATCGATTAACTAAAGTGATAATCGATTAACTTAGGCAACGGTCATTAGGTTAGTCGATTAACTAAATCGGATAGTCGACTAACATGCCTTGCGGAAAAGGTCCAGTTTAATAGAATATATTGTTAATCGATTATCTGTTATTTTAATCGATTAACTTACTGAAAAATCATTAAAAATAAAGCATAAGATGAATATGTAAAGTTATATATTTTAAAACCATATCACAATATAAACTTAGCTTTACTAGCTTAAAGCAGAAAATATAAAATTTGAACCATATCACAATAATAGTTAACTTATGTAAACTACAATAATTGTTTATTCATTAACTACTACGAATAAGTAAAAATAAAAATATCAAACTGCTCAATCTTCTTTAACCATGGATCCATCACCGATCAAGTGATCTATTTTCCCCTCAGGGTGCTCAAAGAAGTCTGCCACATCCAAGTGAGTGATGTCAAAATTATTGTCAGAGACAAAATTGGTTTCAGGGCCTTTACTCTTTAGAGATGCTTGATAAAGCTCAACCAAATGTCTTGGTACACGGCAAATTTTTGCCCAGTGCCCTTTTCCATCGCAACGATAACATATAGTTTCTGAACTATTTGCTTTTGGATTCTCATAATTCCATTTCCGCTTTTGGTGGTTATATCTCTTTGGGGGGTGACTAACACCAGGAAAATTTCTTCCTTGCCCACGTCCACGGCCATGACCCCGACCACGACCACGACCATGATTAAAGCCATAGCCTTTTCCACGCTTAGCATAATGGGAATACACCTTATCTACTTCAGGCAATGGTGTAGACCCAGTGGGTCGATTTTCGTGATTTCTCATGAGCAGGTCATTGTTTCGCTCAGCCACAAGGAGAAGAGAAATCAGCTCAGAGTACTTTTGAAATATTTCTCTCTGTACTGTTGTTGCAGAACCATATTGGAGGTATGAAACGTTGTAAACATTTTCTCAAGCATATCATAATCAGTTATAGTATCTCCACAGAGTTTCAATTTAGAAGTAATTCTAAACATTGCAAGATTATATTCAGAAACAGACTTAAAGTCTTGGAGCCTCAGATGAGCCTAATCATATCGTGCTTGTGGCAGAGTGACCAACTTTAAGTTGTCATATCTCTCCTTTAAGCCATTCCACAAGATAAGTGGATCTTTGACTGTGAGATATTCAATTTTTAAACCTTCATCAAGGTGATGGCGCAAGAAAATCAAGGCCTTAGCACAGTCTTGGATGGATGCATTATTTCTGTTTTTAATGGCGTCTCCAAGACCCATTGCATCCAAATGGATTTCAGCATCCAACACATGTCATGTAGTTCTTGCCCGAAATTTCAAGGGCAACAAACTTTCTTTTCATAATGTCAGACATAATTAAAACAAAATTAGGAGGAGAAAAAATACCTTAATTTTCTCAAAGAGATTCTTGAGATAGTAGAGCTTCGTGCTGACGTGTTACAAAACTTAGCTCAAAGTAATAAACAAAAAGATAGACAACAAAGTAGAGAGAAATAGAGAAGAGAATATATTTCTTCTATGTATCCAAGTGTATTACAAAATGATTTCTCAACCTCTATTTATAGTACTACATAGAGGTATACTAAAAAAATTCCATAAATATGTCATTAAGCTTTTGAGATCATGGAGGAAGATCATGGGGGAGATCATGGAGGTGTGGGAGTTACAACCATAAGTATTGGAGTAGTGGGATTTATGGAGATAATGGATAAAAGTAGTGGGTGTTATAGGAGTTATGGACATCCACCATAATCTAATATTTCATAACAGTTTCCGATTTCTTAATGGTTAATACTGCATATTAATGAACCAACCAGATAACGCATTAGTGGGATCCAACCCTGAAAAATCTTAATGACAATCATAGTGCAAAGTGTTGGTACTCCACGAGCTGTCCGTGCAATTCTATGTCTTAAAAGACTGATCAATAAATAGAAAAGCTTCAACTGAAAACCAATAAGATGTTGATTTGGTTTCTCTATGTCCCAACAGAGCACAGACTGTTATTTTGGCATATTTCAAATATTTCGAAGTTTTAACTATTGTGACTTATAGTAATGCTTTTTATGTAGTTTCAAATATGCAAATTTTATTTCAAGAAATTTAAAAATTTACATCCGAATTCATATTGAAAATTAGTTGATTTGACTTTCGTATTCCTAAAAAAGTTCAAACAAATTGAAATAGAGAGAGTATATGCTAAGAGGTCATAATGTATTCAATTGGTTTAAAAGACGTTTGACAACCTTATGAAGTACTTGAGAACAAGTGATTTCTTGATTCTTCAATCTAGTTTATGCAATGGTAAGAAGAAGCGTGAACAAAATATTTCTAATGAAATACAAGAAAGGAGGAGAAATTGAAGAGAAAAAAAAATTCATAAAAATTGTGGTTTGAGTTTCTAGTTTGATAGGATATGAAAGGCAAAGAGAATTTTGGATGATTTATTATCATACCATTAATACTTAAGTCTTCTATAGTGTGTGCTAAGATATTGTGTACGGTCAAAATTGTATGCCTCCGACTTAAAGGTTCGAGGGCTCGTCCTGAGCCCGAGTTCGGGTAAGATCAAGTTCGAGCTCGAAGGACCAAGCCCGAGTTCAAAGGCGAAGCACGATGCATATCGAGGTCGAGTATGTTCGACCCCGAAATAGTACTGTTGTGGATTTATATTAGAACGAGTTAGATTCCTGACACGTCCCCAAAGCCATGACGCAAATCGAGGAATATGATTGTACTATTCCGTACTAGACGGTTAGACAGTTGTACCAAGAATATTTCTTACTGTAAATGGAAATATTCCTTATTTAGGGCTCCCCTATTATATAAAGGGGACCCCAATCATTTGTAAGACATCTTATCATTAATGAGAAAAGAATATACGTTTTGCCGTTTTGCCTACTGTTCATCAACATTGTCCTTTAGCTCCATTGTTCTTGTTTTATTTTTATTACTTAATTGTTCTTACTGTCCTAAGCTACCTTGAGGTCACTAAGCTCGAGGTAGCTGCTACTAAGTAACATTGGTTTGATTCACTTCTATCTTTCATTTCTACTTCATATTTTTTTTATTAATTGGTATTGAACTAAATCACATATCTTTAAAACAACTAATCAAATTTAATTGTTACTCGTATTCTCGAGGTAAAAAGTTTGGCACCCACCGTGAGGCTTAAGATAATAGTTATTATTTCTTTACTGATTCTCATTACACACGTTGTTTTTACACTTTTTCTTGTCAAGATTTGTTGATTTTCTGGCTGAAACATGTCTCGCACACAAAACACACCAATTTACGACAACGAAGGTCTTGGAGAAAACGGCAACGGAGGAGTTGGTGTACCACCAGTAAACCCAGGGGAAGTGCCAAATGTGGAACCTGTTGATGTTAGTTCGAACATTGCTTTGAATGCAGATCTAGGCGTGGACCCCGAAGCAGATATATGCAGGAAACCCCGGCCAAGTGGCCAAAGAACATAGGGAATGGAAGAAGGGGGAGTCAACCTCCAAGTGATATTCGAGATGGTGCAAGCTTAGCAAATCGTTATCACTCACCTTCAGAGTCAAATAGAACTCCAAACACAGCCAAACCAATAAACCCTCGGCATACTCAACCAGCGCTAGAGAGGCTCGATGAAAGCGGCTCGGGGTCTGAGCCCACAATTATGAAAATGCTCGAGGAACTAACCAAGAGGATCGAGTATGGAGAAAAGAAAATTGAAGAAAATGATAAGAAGATGGAAACTTATAAGTTCAGGTAGATCAGATACCGGGGGCACCACCAGTTTTGAAAGGTTTAGACGCCAAAAAGTTCGTACATAAACCATTCTCCTCGAGCGCAGATCCGATGCCCATTCCCAAGAAGTTCGCATGCCCTATATACTCAAATATAATGGGAAAACCAACCAAACAAGCGTATAACTTCATACACTTGCGGGATAAAAGGAAATGACTTAAATGACGATGAATTGAGTAAGTTTTGTTGAAAATATTTTGGGAAACACTATCAAAGGGAGCCATGATTTGGTATCATAACTTGGCTCCTAACTCCATTGATCCGTTTTCTATTCTAGCACATGCCTTTGTGAAAGCACACTCTGGGGCCATAAAGTCAGCCACGAGAAAATTGAATGTCTTCAAGATAAAGCAAAGGAATGGCAAGATGCTATGGAGTTCGTATCCCAGTTTCAGATGGAAAGAATGGAGCTAACTCAGGTCTATGATGATTGGGTAGTACAAGCCTTTATGTAGGGTCTGAATGAAAGGAGCTTGTTCGCGTCTCGACAGTTGAAGCAAAACTTGATCGAATATCTAACTGTGGCATTGTCGGATGTACACAATCCTTATAAATCAAAGATCAGGGTCAAGGACGACCAGTTGGGAGCTCCATCGGGTTCAATTCATCCTAACAGATTCATAGCCTAGCCCCAAGGGACGCAGATTGGGAATCAAGGTTCAACAAAGAACGATACCCGCCATATGCCAAACGAAGAAATAACGGCCCGAGCCATAACCCTCCTCTAAATGATCAAAGAGACGATCGAGGTCGAAGTACTCCGGGACTCATGAGTAAGAGCAGGTTCGATAAACATACCGACCCCATAGAGGCCCCCGATTATCATAATACAATTTTAGCATAGATGCATCGGGGATTGTCTCAGCTATTGGGAGAATCAAAGACACCTAGTGGCCCAAGCTAATACAGACCGATCCTTCTCAAAGGAACCCGAATTTGATGTGCAAATATCATAGAACACATGGTCATCTAATAGAAGATTGCAGAAACTGAGGGAAGAAATGACTCGTTTGTTCAATGAGGGCCGCCTTCAAAAATTCCTAAGTTATCAGGCTAAGAATAACCTCCGAGAAAGATATGCAAAGAAAAATAAGCAAGAAGAGCCACATAACATAATCCACATAATCATTGGCGGTGTTGATGTCCCTTAACGACCTGTATTCATACGCACCAAGGTGTCAATTATAAGAGAAATACAGAGCTATATGCCTGAGGACGTCTTACTATTTTATGACGGGGAAGCAGAAGGCATATCTCAGCCCCACAACGACACCCTGGTAATCTCTATCCTCTTAAATAAAATTCAAATTAAACGTGTTTTAGTGGATCCAGGTAGCTCAGCAAACATAATAAGATCGAAGGTCGTGAAGTAACTCTGCCTGTAAGGTCAGATTGTACCTGCATCCCAGGTCTTGAATGGCTTCAACATGGCAAGCAAAATAACAACGGGAGAAATCACCTTGTAGAAATGAGGAAAAAAATTATATAGCCATTTTAGAAGCCAAATTGACCCAATATAAAGAGCCTAAGGGCCAAATCAAAGAGCCTAAAGGCCAACTAAAAGAGCCTAAGGGTCGATATGTAAGTGCCCAAGAGCCAACTTCGAAAGGCTTAAAGGCCAAAATCTTATAGTTCGAGATTCCGCTCTCATTTGCATTCGGAGTCAAGGTTCACAATACCCCGAGCGTGCATTGGATCGATTTAATCTTAGCTCAATGATTATTATATCTACCAATAAAGATCTAAGGGTTTATTATATCCCAAACCCAAACCAATCCTCGAAACAATCGTTCAAACAAAATTTTTCATAAATAAAGGCAATATCAAATCCAACACAAACAAAAGATGAGATAAAGTTTCCCTTGTATTTCCAAAAGATGATTACTAGAGAAAGTTACACAAAGGAGGATTGCACAGAAACAAAATAAGGAAACCTAAAACTACTTCGGGGTCGTATATTTGGCAGCTACAGGAGCCGCATCTTTGAGAGCCTCACCCTTGGGGGATTCGTCTTCGTCTCCCCCACTATCGGAGCCACTGGCTGAATCATCTTCATCAAAAAGCAGAGCGACAACCTCTTCTTCCAAAATCTTCGCCCTTTTAATATCGGCTAAGAGATCGAAGTCGCGATTATGTACCTCCTCGAGGGTTACCCTCCGGGATTGTCGCCTAGCATAGTTAAGTTCACTTGATAGCTTGACTTCTTCCATAGAAGAGATTTCCTTTGCTTGAGCATTAGCTGCTTCATCATTGGCTTGGTACAAAGACGCAACTGCCTTAGCGTCAGATTTGGCCTTGGCCAACTCAGCAGCGGATCTAGCTTTAAGCCATTCGATTTCGCGACCTCAAGCTAGGCTCTCCTCTTTCACACTTTGAAGTTTGCATTTGAGTGAAGCCAACTACTCTCGAAGAGTTTCTTTCTTAGAGGCAAGATTGTCAATGCCTTTCCTCAACCCCAAAGTCCCAGCCTCATTCATCTTAAGTTCCTACGGAAGCTGCAACGCCAATTTGCCCTTCTGATGTAACTGAAAAATTAAAATTATTAGTCGTCAAAACAAAAAAGTACATAATAGACCCTCAAAGTCTATATTAAGGCTGTATCCGGTTCCGGTTCTGGGTCTATTTGGGTAAACGGTTCCGGTTCTGGCGGTTCCCGGTTCTGGCGGTTCCGGTTCTGGCGGTTCCCGGTTCTGGCGGTTCCGGAGCCAGAACCGGAACCATACGGTTCCGGAACCACCCGGTTCCGGTTCTGGCAGTTCCGGAACCGCGGGTCTGGCGGTTCCAGGCGGTTCCCGGCGGTTCCGACCTTTTTTTTTTTTAATTAAATATCTTGTATAGTAGTGATTAGTATATTGTAGAATATATTTTTATATGGTGTACTATGTTCTTACTATAGCATATATTGTGTTTGGAAATTAGTATATATTCAAAATAAGTAGTGTATATTTTGTATATAAGTAGTATATGTTGTAGTAAAGTAGTATATATTGTATATAAATAATGTATATTGTGTAGTAGTTAGTATTAATAGTATTATGTGTTGTATGTTATATAAATATTTTATATTCAAGGATTGATATAGAAGTAAAGACAAAGAAATATTGAGACAAATATATTCAAGTATATGATAAAAAGCATATTTATTGACCAAAATGGCATATCTTTCTTAGTCTTCCTTCCCCCAATGGAATGAGCACAACATGGTACTAATACCACCATTAAAAGGAAAAAAAACTAAAAGAAGACATGCCAATGTACAAGTTACATCATAATTTATGTATTATTTCTAACAAATCTCATAAAACCTTCAAGGTTTGGAGGTGGTTGTGTTGGCGGTGGTGGAAATGAAGCTTGTTCATCACCACTTCCGGGTGAAGATGATTCTTGAGCAAGTTCTGCTAGCATTTCTTCATAGCACTCATCTATTTCGGGTTGAGATTCAGCTAGCCCAAAGTTTCTTTTTTTAGAGCCTATCCAATCTCGGAAGAGCACTGATTTTTCCAAGCTGTCCCGCATCGACGCTCTATGATCTCCTATTTGTAGTCTGGCTTGACTAAATACGCTCTCCGATGCAACAGTTGACGCTTGAATGGACAGAACATCCCGAGCCATCCTTGCAAGAACGGGAAAATGCTTTTCCCTTGTCTTCCACCAATCCAAAAGGTCGAAAGATCCGTCTGGATTATCATTCTCTAGCCCCTGCGACAAATAAACTTGAAGTTCGTTTAGATGGGAAATATCATCTAAATTCTCACCTTGAGTACCCCTGAACTCCGTCCACGATTTAAGAGCTGTTAAGCCAGCAACTCTTTTAGACGATTGTGACGTGGACGAAGTAGGAGTTGGAATATTAGGCCTAGCATGCTCTAAGGCCTGTTTATAAGCATTATAAACAGTTTGAGCATTCACTGTAATTGATGCTTTCGCATCAGATAGTGTAGCCATTTCTTCTGGTGAAAGATCTAAACATTGATAAATACTATTATACCAAAAGTTAGGACCTCCTGCTTTCATAGTAGGGTTTAACAAAGCAGCCACACCAAAAATAGGAGGGATTGGAAAAAAATATTTTTTAAATTTCTTTTTCATTTCAAATATTGCATTTTCATAAATTTCCCCTCCCTCGTTAAAATCAGCAAATAAATTAGCAAGTGCGGCAATATATACTAAACAGTTTGAAATTGTAGGATAATATTGGCCAGATAAAGCAGTTGTAGCCACACTAAAATGTTCTAAAGAATCTAAAAGAATCTTAATGTTATTCCAATCTTGATTAGTTAGCATATCATTATCTTCATCCTCACAATCCCTAGAATTATAAGTAGCGGTTATTGGGTTTCTATATTCGTACGCCACTACTAAGCTTTCATACATGTAGTTCCACCTAGTCGGACAAGGTTTAGGAACCTTTCTTTCTCTAAGGCCACTTTCGTCACATTTTTTATAATATTCTCTAAGTCTACTTCTACGGTTTGAATAAAAAAGCCAATTAAGAGCGAATTTAACTTTTTCAATTTCTATGTTTAAAATTCTCATACCATCTCCAACAATTAAATGATAAATATGGCATATACATCTAACATGGAAAATATTTGTAAAAGCAGGATTAAGTTTTCTAGTTAAAATACCTATTGCAGTTGTGTTGCTACTAGCGTTATCCATGGAAATCGACATTATTCTATCACTAAAACAAAGATATCTACAAACATCAGAAACAGTGCTAGCAATAAACTTACCTGTGTGCCGTGAATTAATTATTCCATATGCTATAATGCGTTTTTGCATGGTCCAGTCTTCGTCTATCCAATGACTGGTCACGGTTAGATAATCACAATCATTTCCACTTCTACCAATATCAGTTGTAATAGACATACGATTACTTATATGAGTAAATAAATAGCGCAAGTACTGTTCATATTCATGCTTATATTTATAAATGTCGGCCTTAACTGTGGCGCGAGGCCAACCTTTATATGTAGGATTAAATACTCGTCTAATATATTGAATCCAAGCAGGATTAGAAGCAAAAGAATAAGGTAATCACATAACAGTAATCATTTTAGCTAATTCTTCACGATCCTTATTAGGATCGTAGTACAATATACCTCCGGTGACAGTGTTTATTCCTGGTTGAACCATGTTAGAACCAGTACTTTGGTTAATTGTAGTATCATGACTTGACTTCCCCTCTTGTTCCGCTTTCATTTGAAAATATCTAGCCTTATCGCTAGGATGTATATATATATGTTTAACTAAACTACCTGTTCCGCTACGATCACCCGTATACCTATGAACAAGTTCTTTACCATAAGTTTTACATTTAGCCCTATCTTTATCTCTTAGTTGAATAAAAAAATGCCAAACTAATGAAGTTTCTGTATGTTTCCGAGGTTGTCTACTAAAAGTGGGAGTTTGTACGGGTGGGTGTTCTGGGTCATTAGGAGCAGGACTAGTAGGTGTATCATCTAAATCTACCGGAGGTTGGGTTTCGTCATCATCATCACCCTCATTTCCCTCTGATATTGGTGCATTAGGATAAAGCAAATTCATAATATCATCATCTATTCTATCACCGACTGCTATATCATGTAGAAAATTAACATCGCTAAATTGAAAACACGGGTGATCACTATCAAGTATTCCTAAGTTTTCATTAGTATTTCTAGGTTGGCTACTGTTTGAACTTGTTTATTTTTTCTAGGTCGGGGAGCCGGGGGAGGGGTAGGATTTTGGCGACTACTTTCACCGGATTTAGATGTACCTTTTCCGAATATTTTTTTCAATGAAAATGCCATACTAATTATAATTAAGGAAAATAACAACACACAACAAATATTCTTAGCACGTAAGAGTTGAAACGAGTTTACCGGATTGACGAATAACTTCTTGATAATTGAAAATCGTTGTAATTGAACACTTGAAAACTTCAATTCAACAACTTCACAATGTTTCACGAATTTGCAACAAAAATTAAGCACTTGCACAGAAAGATTGAAAGAGAGCTTGAGAGAGATTGAGAGAGATTGATGAATTGGTGAATTAAAATGAAAGAATGAGGGGGTATTTATAGTTGAGAAATGGGAAATTGTGTAATTATATAAAGTTTGGGGTTAAATTAAATTTGAGGGGTCAAAAGGCTAAATTTTAAAAATGCCAAACGGCTATTTCTGCAATACCAACGTTCTGATTTTCAGAATTTTAAAAAAATTTTTTTTTTTTTAAAAATATGGCCGTTGGGAACCGGATAGAACCGGAACCGGAACCGGAACCGGACCGGTTCCGGCGGTTCTAAACGGTTCCAAACGGTTCCGCCAACGGTCCGAATTTAAATTTTTTTTTTAAATATCGGAACCGTTTGGAACCGGTCCGGTTCCGATTCCGGTCCCGGTTCTAGCGGTTCCGGTTCCACGGTTCTAAAGGGTGGAACCGGACAGGAACCGCGGAACCGGAACCGGAACCGTATAACCGGAACCGTTTAGAACCGCGGAACCACCAGAACCGCGGTTCCGGTCACGGTTCCGGTTCGGAGCCATTACTCAACACAGCCTTAGTCTATATTACCTCATTAATAAACATGGCTCATTCTTGGCAAGCTTTCGTTAATTCCACTCATAGATCGCTGATCTCCCCCTCTTTATTGACATATAGGATTTTAAGGTTGTGTCTCTCTTCCGAGACATTCTTAAGCTCGGCTTCACATCGGGCAAGCTCTGTTCGAGATTTGGCGAATGCTCGTCGGTGAAGCGACACGGCCTTTTCACAAGGAAAAGAGGTCAGAATCAGAAATATTAAGATTAAACTTGAAATAATGAAAGATAAAACTTACTTGTTTGAGGAGCTTCTCTGATTCCTAAAGAATAAATGAGGAATCAGGATAGGTACCCTCTTCGATTCCTGCTAGACACTCCCGAAAAATATCGTTCTCTTCTTGAGTCGCTGCCATATCACGAGTCTCTATATCCTGGGCATCTCGAAGTTGTCCTTCAGAAAACACCGGGTGTGACGACCCAAAGGGCCATCACCTATTTTTTTTATCAAATTTTGTTCTTCGGAGGCCTTTAAAACCTCATTTAAAGTCGCCTCGATTTACGTGCGTAGTCCGGACGCATAGCCGGAAAGATTTAATATGAAAATTTGTGAAAAATGATAAGTTTTGATGTTAAAATGAAAAAATTTTATTTTGGTCAAACGGACCCGGACCCGGACCCGTGATTTGACGGTCCCGGAGGGTTCGTAAGAAAATATAGGACGTGGGCGTATGCGCGAAATCGAATTATGAGGTCCCAAACCCGAGAAATGAATTTTTATTAAAACATTATTTTATGGAAATGTTTAAGAAAATGGAAATGAAATATAATTAGAAAATGATGGTATCGGGCCCGTATTTTGGTTTCGGCGCCCGGTACATATCTTATATATGTTTTATGTCCTTCCAGTAAAATTTAAAAACGGACGTCGCTTGACGTGATTCGGACGTGAATTTCTAAATTTGAAACTTGATGAAGTTTGAGAAAAAAGTTCTTCATTTTGGGGTTTGATTCACTATTTTTGAGGTTATTTTGGTGATTTGATCGCACATGTAAGTTAGTATGACATTTTTGAGTTAGTACATGTGTTTGGTTAGGATCACTGAGGGCTCGGGTGTGTTTCAGATGTATTTTGGAAGGTATTAGACTTATAAAGTTGCAGGTTTTTCCACTTTCTGGTGTTCTGATAATTCATTCTTCACGTTCATGGGAGGACCCTCACGAATGCGATGTATTAATCTTGCTGAAGGAAAATTCCTTCGATGCCAACGTGTAAACTAGGTCACGAACACGAAGCATTCGGGGGCCTCCCTTCGCGAAAGCAGGCCTGGAATCGCGAACACGAAAGCTTACATCCTGGGCTTGGGAGGGTCACCACTTTGTGCATTGCGAACGCGGCCACTGGCCCGGGAATGCGTAGGCTTGAGGAGCCAAAGCTCCGCGAACACAAGCCGTCTTTTGCGAATGAGAAGGTCTGCATGACCTAACTCATCGCGAACGCGATGAACAAATCTGACCAGTTATTTTATGTTTCAAAAACAGAATGCATTTCGGGATTTCTCAAAATTTTACAAAATCTCTTCTTCTCCAAAAGTCTTAGGCGATCCTTGAAGTGATTCTTCACCATAATATCTTGGTTTAGTAATCTTTAACTTGTTTCCTTCCCTTTTCATCAACATCTATTGAATTTGTAGGCCTAAAACATGTGATTAAGGGTAGAAAATTAGGGATTTGGGTAGAGTTAGGGCTTTTTGACTAATTGTGATTTGGACCTCGTTTTAGGGTCAAATTCTAAAAATAATTTTATATTCGGTATCGTGGGTGAATGGGTGATTTGATCTTGGTCCGAACCTCGTGTTTTGACCAAGCGAGCCCGACATCAATTTTTGGGTTTTTGAGAAGAATGATTGGAAGGCTATAATTAAGCATTGGTATTAGATTGTTTAGCATTTACTGATGTTATTAAATTGATTATGAATAGATACGATTGTGTTGGAGCCAAATTTCAAAGGAAAGGCGACGTTTGAGGCTTGAGTTGGCCGTGGAAGTTCGAGGTAAGTGTTTGGTCTAACTTTAGCTTGAGGGATTAGGAGTTGTGTCCTATTTGCTTCTTGTTGAGTACGACATATAGGCATGGTGACAAGTATCTATATGTTGGTGTCAACCATGACCTTGAGTCTTATGTGATTTTCATGATTTCGCTGTATTATTCATGCCTTGGTAAAGATTTCTATTTTGTTGTGTGAAGTTGTGGAAATAATATTGACCTATGAACATTGAGGAGCGTTGGCTCCAGTTGTATAACGAATTGTGAAAGTATAAGTGATAATTGAAATTCTAGTGTATTGGCTCGAGTTGTGAAGTAAAAGTGATAAAGGGAAGAGATTATTATGTTGCACCCTTGCCGGGCTAATGTTGAGTTGTGGTTCCCTTGCATTGTGTTCTTAATTGATATTACAGATGCTTAGGTTAATGATTCTTTGTGTTGAGTAAGGACTATAGTTATAGTTGATGTAGTTAGGTGTTGTAATAGGTTTGGTTATAGTTGGGGTAGTTGGGTATTGTAACAAGTTTGGTTATAGTTGTGGTAGTTAGATGTTGTAGCAGGTTGGTTATAGCTGTGGTAGTTAGATGTTAGAATAAGTTTGGTTATATCTGTGATAGTTAGATGTTGGGACAAGTGTGGTTATAGATGTTTCTCCCTTGCCGGGACGTAATTACTTATGCTATCGGATCCCTTGCCGGGATAGTGTGGACCTTGTTGATCCCTTGTCGGGACTCTCGTTATAATTGTAAATATTATATATGGATCGGGTTGCACGCCGCAATAATAGTATATATGGATCGGGTTGCACACCGCAAAAACATTATGTGGATCGGATTGCATGCCCCTACAAAGGCAGAATGAAATGGGAGCGGGTGGTATGCCTACCACAAGATATAATAAAATGGGAGCGGGTGGCACGCCTGCCATGAGATATGAAAAGAAAGTGAAATCTGCCTTTGTTCCCTTATTCTTGTTCCTCTTGATATTCTGTTTTACCTATTATTCCCCGAAGCATGTTTTCCCCTTCCACCTTTATTTGTTTACTCCTGGTTTATTTTCCGCTATATATTATATAACTCCACAGGTTTATTTTGGTAGTCTGGTCCTAGCCTCGTCACTATTTTACCGAGGTTAGGCTGGACACTTACCAGCACATGGGGTCGGTTGTGCTGATACTACACTCTGCATGGGGTCGGTTGTGCTGATACTACACTCTGCTCTCTTTTGTCCAGACCCCAGTGTTGTGGACTTTGTACCGCATTGCGATTGTTGATTCTTGATCATAAGCGACACGAGGTAGTCCTACAGGTATCCGCAAACCTTGGCGTCTCCCTCTATCGACTTTTCTGTTTCGTACATGTATTCCTAGAGACAATGTTATATTTAATTCTTTCAGACTATTATTTGTAGTACTCTTAGACCATCTGTGAAACTGTGACACCAGTTCTGGGTAGTCAAAATTCAAACAGTTGCAGTAGATATCCATGGTTAGATATTAAATTGTTGTCTTCCGCTTAATTATTTAAAGTTTTTCTATTTTCATGTTATTGCCTTAATTTGTAAAAAGAAAAAGAAACACAGTGATAATGAAGTAAGTAGCTAAGGATTGACTTGCCTGACTTTCATTAGTAGGTGTCACACCTCCTTTTTACCGCCCCACGAGTGTAAAATGGAGTTTTTCCAAGTAAAGGACAACCGAAACGGGATTTATTATTAGTTGTTCTGAGTCGCCACTTGGGAGATTAATGGTGTCCCAAGTCACCGACTGAATCCTGAACCGAGGAAAAAGATGACTCTGTTCACAGTCTGCGAACCAGAAATCCGGATAAGGAATTCTGTTAACCCGAGAGAAGGTGTTAGGCATTCTCACATTCCGTGGTTCTAGCACCGTCGCTCAACTGTCGTATTTAACTTTAGCTGATTTTATTACATGAAGAACCTATGTGCCAATTTTGCTTTTTACCGCTTTTATTTAATATATATTTTTATTTGAGAAAGTGAACATCGTTTAAAGTGTGCTTTCGGATTGCACCGCCTGAGCCCGCAATCCTAGGCAAACTCTATCCAACATTTTAGGATTTGGATTTGGGCCGCATAAAATTTTCACCCGTATTTAGGAATGTAATTTATTAAAGTAGCTCCTAATAGAGTCTAGCGCGTTGTAATCTTTTGGGAGGGTCGTGAAATTCGCTAAACGACCCTTCCCGATTTTCTAAATATTTTAAACCTTTAGCTAGGGCCCCGCAATTTGTGCATTTTTATTTGGCGAAGCATGCCTCATTTATTCTAAAGGGTAATCCTATAGTTACTACAATTTTTCTATTTAAGTTCGTCTCTAAAAATAAAAGAGAAAATTCTTAATTAATTACATGCTTAAAAGGCTACTCTATGTTAGTACAAATGGTGTTCCCGCAAAATACGACCAAATGACGAATTTATTCTACAAATTATAGAACTTACTACAATTGATAAAACTAATAAAACAGAAAATAACAACAAATATTAATCAACAACTTGCTTTTCTATTTCATTTCAAACTTCAACTTCCAATTCGATCTTACATCAACACATGATTTTTAGAATGTTTAACTGGTATTGAAAAGAATAGGAAGATGGTAAATCAACAAGGCGATGAAAGTACAACAACAACAATATTAACAACCGGCAGTAGCTTCAACACCTCAATCCAGAAAATCCCAGCAATATGGAGAAAAACCAGTAAAATATAGAGAAGAAAAATATTTCGGAAATCTCTCTTTTCTTTCTCTTTCTAGCTTTGATCTCTCTTCAATTCTCAAAAGAAACTCCCAAAAATTAAATTCTGTCTGTATATACCACTGTATCCAACGTGTATATCGAGTGTATACGTCAAAAACTCTCCCTTCTTTTTTCCTTTCTCCTCATATTTTTTCCTCTCTTTTTTTCTCCCTTTATTCCTAAATTTTCTATTTCTATTTATAGCAAGAATTTTCGAAATTTTTCAGATTTATTATTATTATTATTATTATTTTAATTAAAAGAAAACCCACTAATCCATGTTTTGCTCTGCTTGTTTTCCTCCTTAATTTGAGCAAAAGTTGTCTCTCATGTTCTTGTGTTGTGTGTTTGTCCCCCACATGTGCTGCAGTCAAATTATTATGGGCTATGTCCGAAAATTAGGCCTACAAATGGGTAGTTTGAACCCAAATATTATTCTTTGGCCGGAACCGAGACAAAAACACGATCTTATTTAATTAATTCTACATATGAAAATAACTATTAAAATAAGATTAACAAATAAAACAAAACTATTTTTGATATTTTCAAGATTTAAAATAACTACAAAACAAAACTATTTTTTGTAATTTTCGTTTTTATATAAAGGCAAAATATAAAGTACTATTTTTTGTATTTCTTAAGTTTAAAATAAGTATAAAAAAATATTAATGAAATTTTATATATATATATATATATATATAAATTAAAAATAAGGTGCTATTTTTGTATTTTTTATGTTTATGAGAAATACATAAACTAAACTTTATACCCCTTTTTTGTAATTTTTCTTTTTATGACAAAATAAAGTGAAATAGTCAAAATTAGCTAAACTTGTTACATTAGACCTAAACTAAATATTTTACGCTAAAAATATGAAAAATCTCGGGGAGGGTCAAAAATCATACGTCTACAGCTCCTCTTTGATTAGAAACACGAAAAATTTTCCGACAAAGAACGACTAGACATCTTTTGACCCGACCCTTATTCAGAGAGGCTAAAACTAAGAGAGAAGGGATGTAACCGAGCCCTGGTATCTGAGCTGCCTACATATCCTTGGCTATAAAGGAATCAGGCCACGCGTAGGTCGAAAAGTTTTGGTAGCTGGGACTACCATGGGACTGTAATTTTGTTGTTACTGATGTTGCATGTTGCTTCTACTGCTTACTGACCTTCTTATTACACCATGCAAAAAGAAGACAAGAAGCTAGACTAAGCTAGGAATTACAAAATCCTATCTATCTTTAGACTTGCTCTTGTAGTCTTGCTTTCTTGTAGGCTTGAGTTTCTTCCGGTGCTTTTTCTTCCTAACTTGACTAGATGTCTTCCTTCTGATTTCTGTGGCGGCCTTTATGATGGGTGTATTTTGTTGTGACCCTCCTCTTTACTGCCTTCTGACTTGAACTTTAAATGTATTCCTCTGTTCTAGAGGCGCGCTCCCGACTTCATCAACAACTTAAAAAAATAAAATGCATTTGGCAATGATTTATGAAATATATATTTTGGAAATGTTTATACATGCAGGACCGCTCGGGTAAAAATAAATTGAATGTTCTTTTGAGAAAGGATTAAATTCAATATCCTATTTGAGGGCAGATAGATCCAGCATATCCTATTCGAGGGCGGATAGATCCATCATAACCTATTCGAGGGCGGATAAACCCATCATATCCTATTTGAGGGCGGATAGAACCGAGTATATCCTATTTGAGGGCGGATAGAATCGAGTATATCCTATTTGAGGGCGGATAGAACCGGGTATATCCTATTTGAATGCGGATAGACCCAGTATATCCTATTTGAGGGAGGATAGAGCCAAGTATATCCTATTTGAGGGAGGATAGAACCTAAGTATATCCTATTTAAGGGCGGATAGAACCAAAGTATATCCCATTTGAGGGCGGATAAAATCACAGTATATCCTACTTGAGGGCGGATAGAACCAAGTATATCCTATTTGAGGGCGGATAGAACCAAGTATATCCTATTTGAGGGCGGATAGAACCAAGTATATCCTATTTGGGGGCGGATAGAACCAGTATATCGTATTTGAGGGCGGATATAACCAGTATATCCTATTTGAGGGCGGATAGAACCAAGTATATACTATTTGAGGGCGGATAGAACCAAGTATATCCTATTTGAGGTCGGATAGAACCAAAGTATATCCTATTTGAGGGTGGATAGAACCAAGTATATCCTATTTGAGGGCGGATAGAACCAAGTATATCCTATTTGAGGGCGGGTAGAACCAAGTATATCCTATTTGAGAGCGGATAGAACCTAATATATCCTATTTGAGGGCGGATGAACCCAAAATATCCTATTCGACGGCGGATAGACCCATCTTCAAAACTTAAAATTTAAAGAGTGAAATGTATACCTCTATTATACGGGCGGGCTCCCGACTTCAAAACTTGAAATTATCTTACCTTCGTCTGTTTTTTCTCAAAATTGTGCTGTCTTGCTATCCCTTAAAACTTGAATTGATTTCCTCGTTCGTCCGAGAAAATTTTCGACAATGGCAGGTTATTTTCTGCCCCAGTTTTGGTGATCTTCCTTGTGGCATGTCTTTCCACCATCAATAACATTTTATTTCCATGCTTCAAATCAAAGAAAATTTCGTTAGAGTAAAGTGCGGTGGTTGGTTGTGGTACTCATGTTGGGGGTGGTCCTTTTGCTTGCTCTGCGTTCCATCATGCTATGAAAATTTTCTGGGGATGATATTATTTGCTTGAGATGACATTGCTGGGGAATTACTTTTCTTCCCCTCCTTTTCTACTTCCTTCAAAATTTTTTTTCTCTCAACATTGCTGGGGATAAAAGTGTTATCATCTAGGGATAACGTTGTTGAGGAAAATGCTGCGGGGGGGGGGGGGGATTTTATTCCTTCAAAATCGGTGCTTCATTCTACCCGCTGGGGATACAACTTCCTTCATTAAAACTTGTTATTCTAGGGATAACACTGGTTCAAAGACCATTTTCCTTAAGGCTTGTCTTATCTTCCTTCTTCCCCAAGTGAATACCTGATTTCCAGAAAATTTTCAAAATTAAGGGAAAATTTTCTGCCCCAGTTTGATGATCTTCCTTGTGGCACTCATTTCCGCCATCAATGCCATTTTCTTTTACCTGCTTCAAATCAAAGAATTCATGGCTCATACCACTTGAATGTACTAGTCAGAGCTCGTCTTGTATAATTGAAAAGTTGGTGGCAGATTTTGAAGTCATTTCTCGTTTTTCCTGACTAATTAGACTCTACTGGGGAATTTTTCTATGAAAGGAGAAAGATAGAAGGGGACAAAATAAAAAACGAAGGGAAGAGATGACTCTCTAATAAGAGAAACTATAAATAAAATCCTATCCAACGCGGATACCGACTCTAATGGTCATGACATGCACATGTGGCCTATCCTCTACCGTCAATCGTCTTTCAAGTTCTTCATTTGGTGATTCCCTCTCTGATTCTCAATCTTATTCGACTTGTAGTGCCCGAAGGGTTTTTACTATCAAGCCTCTCTCATTTTGGTTTTTCTCTCGGCTTTCATCGCCTTATGGTGCCCGTGAAGGTTTTCACCGATAAGACTCTCATTTGTATTATTTTCCAGCTGGGGATTGGGGTGTTACCGATAAGACTCTAATTTCCATTTCTTTTCTGCAGGGGACCGGAGTCTTTTCTGCTGGGGATCAGAGTCTTCTCTGCATGGGGATCAGAGTCTTTTCTATTGGATATCAGAGTGTTATGTTCTGATAAGATTCACTCATTTGTCTGATTTGGCATCTTTTGAGGACTGATCAGAAGGTCTTTCTTTGGACTGTAATGTGGGATTTTGGATGAGGCTAGAAAGAAAGGGTATTAAAAGTCTCAAATCAAATTAACCTTGGGTTCAAAATTACAACCATCGGAATCAGATTTCTTTAAAACAAACCACAAATTTTGCCCCAGTTTCTTGCTTGGGGATTTTTTTTTCAATTTTTGTTACACTATGACCGAGTCGTGAGGTGCCTACGTATCCTCTTTCAGGAATCATGTCGAACGTAGTTCACAATTCCTTTGTTTTCTTCCGACTTTCTTTTGTTTTTGTTATGAGTTTTTTCTTGTTGCTTTCTTTTCCTTCTTTTTTTTTCCACGTTTGTGTTTCTAAACTTTGCTACTGATTCCGAACGAGGGGTATGAAAGAAAATAAATAAAGCTTAAAAGGGGTAACGAAGGATAAATGTTTAGGTAGCAGAACAAAATGCCTTCGTCATTCCAGTCTTCAAAACATGCCAAGTGCAAACAACACAATTAAACAAAGATTTGTAGCCTCTTCTGATGGTGCCGGACTTGACAATTATATCCACACATTTGCTTTTTCATTTGTCATTTTTAAAGCACCGTTGGGCAACACTCTCGCTCTCATTATTATGAACGGCCCTGATGTCAATTTGGCTAGCTTGCCTTTACGGTTCCTTTATGTTGTACTTCCCCAGTTTCACATGACTCGAGCTCTAAATTATCTCAAACCGTTCTTACTTCCTTTAAATATTCCGATCACCTCCTAATAGTTTTATGATTAACTTTTAAGATTAGGCCCAAACTGCGTGCGCATGTCATGTCATTAGAATCGGTGTTTGAACAAAAACAAAACAAAAGGGTAAAAAGAACTAAATAAAGAAGATGACTAGAGGTAACAAAAGACCAGAATTTATATTAGACAAACGGTGAAACAGTTCAAATAACAAAACAAGCAAAACAAATTGGAGTACAACTCTTAGAATGAAACTGAAACAAACTTTAACAACATTAAACAAACCACTACGACTAAACACTTTAGAAAAAATAAAAGGATAAGAGGGTTTGATACAAGACAATGTCCAGATTACAACCCTGCAAATAACCCTGGACAATAGAAATGACAACAACATCAGCCGCCAAAACTCTTCCCTCACTAACCAGAAGATGGAACATCTTTTCAATCATAAAACTCAAGTTGGCAACAGATTCTGGTTAATGTTCAGCACCCCTGGGGTCTTAACCTCGATCATACTGGTGTCAATAAGATCTTGCACTGTATGTTTCAACTTCCAACACTTCTAGGTATCATGTCCGGGAGCCCACGAACAATATTCACAACTTACTGAGTGGTCCATATTTTTGGGAAGGGGATTTGGAAATCTAGGCTCAACGGGACTCAACAAACCTAACTGTCTTAGATTGTAGAACAAGGCAGTATAGGTTTCTCCCAACCCAGTGAATGTTCTCTGTACTCTTTCATTTTTGAAAGCCTGGTTCCCACGGAAACCAGGCCCTGCAGGGTTCCTGTTGGCCCTTGGTGGTGGATATGTATTCTGTGGAGGTGGATATGTGTTTTGGGGAGCCGATGCGTGCCATTGCGGGCGAGTCGAAGGCTGAGTGTATGTTTGGGCTTGATGGACGGAGAAATGTGGTTCTTGTGGTGGGTAGTAAGGCTGTAGAGGGTAATTTAGATCGTGCAGGTAATTTAGGTGTTGAAGTTTGGATTGGTAATGAGGGGAATGACCTCTAGATCTCGACGAGTTACCTGCCTCTATTGTTGCGACCTCTTCTCTCTTTTTCTTTCCGAGTGCACCCCCCGTGCCGCTCTGAATGGCCTGAGTGGTTGCTTTAATCGCCGAATAGCTCAGGATCTTGTTAAACTTAAGTCCCTCTTCAATCATACCACCCATTTTCACTACCTCGTTGAAATATTTGCCAACCGATGTCACCAAGTGACCAAAGTAAGTTGGATCTAGCGTTTGCACGAAGTAGTCTACCATTTCCTCCTCTCCCATCAGAGGATCAACTCTGGCTGCTTGTTTTCTCCACCGAAACCCAAATTCTCGAAATCTTTCCTCGGGTTTTTTCTCAAGTTTTAGTAATGTGAGACGGTCAGGGATGATCTCGAGGTTGTACTGGAAGTGACCTGCAAATGCCTGTGCTAGATCGTCCCAGGTGTACCACCTGCTCGGATCCTGTCTTTTGTACCATTCCAACGCAGAACCGCTCAGACTCTGACCAAAGTAAGCTATAGGAAGCTTATATTTACCACCTTCTCCTCTCATCTTGCTGCAAAACCTCGCAGATGTGCTATAGGATCGCCATGCCCTTCATATAAGTCGAACTTGGGCATTTTGAACCCTGTCGGTAATTGTACGTCAGGGAAATGGCATAGATCCTTGTAAGCCACGCTGACCTAGTTTCCTAACCCGTGCATGTTTTTGAAGGATTGCTCCAGGCTTTTAAATTTCCGCATCACCTCGTCCTGCTCTAGGCTCTTAGCCGGCTTTTCACTCTCCGTCGGGACCTCAAAGTGGGTACTATAGGTATGTGGCCCGGGTGCTTTAAATGTGAGTTCATGGGGGGTAATATTGTGTATCGTGAGCTTGAAACATTGGCTCACTAGATGATCTGTGTAATGGGGCCGGGGGAGGTTCCACAAAGATAGGGACATTTGGTGGAGGAGGGTTCTGATTGGGTGGTGGAGCTTGGGGGTCATAGGCACCTCTTCCCTGATAGTAGTGATGGCTCGGGAAGCTCGTTGAGGGACCAGGGGAAGGGTATTCTGGCATGTATCCTGGTTGGAGAGTAGGAGTAACAGGTAGTTTAGGCCCCTTTTGTGCTTTAGCGAAGGCAAACTACATTTCATTCATTTCCAGCCTCATCTTTTCCATTTTTTCCACGGCCTCCTTCAGCATCTGACTTGTCGTCTTTTCCGACTCAACACTGTTGTTTGATCTAGTCATGCTTTCTGGTATGGGCCCTTTTGATCTTGTGTGATAATGGTACGATGCCAGTACATTCTAACAAGCTAATGGTCCGAAACTTCTGGAAAGCAACAAACTTGTGAGCGTTAGAGTTTCAATACATATTGCAATTACATGTTGGAATGCAATGTACCTAGGCAATTTAACCATTTCTATCATGTCTTTTTCTCTTTCTTTCTTTTTTGCCTTTTTTAGTTGTGGTCGAATCTCATGACCCCGCATGAATCAGACCTTGCGTAGTTCGGACCAATGCAAGGTAAAAAATAAATAATAATAAAACGTAGTTTGGAATTTTCAATTTTTATAATAAAACCAACTTTAATTACAATGGTTTAAAAATGACCAAACTAACAAAATTTGACGAAAAGACAACTTACAGACTCGAAAATCAAATCGCCCGCATACTCTAATCAAAAGAAATACAAATATAAGAAAAAATTGACAGACTCCTTCCCCTGTATACCAATTTTAACCAATTGGCTATTTTTGCAAACATGGCCCCTTCTCAATTTTCCATGAATTTTGAGGTCGTGAAGGATCTATTCTATGACACTTTACGAACTTGTCCATTCTTTTACGAAAATAGCCTTTTGACAACTAAAAGATACTCTAAGGCTATCTCGGCAAGAACATTTTAATACATTGCCGAATCTGGCTCGGCTTATTTTGATAAAAAATCCAAATGGAATTCACTTGCCCCCTGACTCCTTTTTTCTTGTTTTTTTTAAAGTTAATATAAAAGACCTGTTTTTGCAAATACGGCCTTTCAGCGCCTCAGGGACGAAGATTTTAAGGCCGTGTGGTCAGGTGGCCCAAATATAATAAATGACACAAAAGTGGTTGTTTATGAAAAGTCAGCCTTCCGGCGTCCCTTTCGGGAGCATTCGCCTATGTTTGACAAAAACAGTATCACTCGACTTATTAAAATTTAACACACACATTTGTTTTAGCTATTTTTGCAAAAGGGAAGGTTGGACCCGATGAGGGTTGCCTACGTATCTCACAGCCTATGAGAATCAAACCATGCGTAGTTCGCCAAATAAACTACCTAATTTTTGGAAAACATATTTTTTTTCTTTTTCGTTTATTGCAAACAAAATATTTTTCCTTTCCGTTTTGAAAACAAAGCAAAAAAAAAAGACTATTTTCTAAATGAAGCAAACAAAAATATTTTTCTTTTTTTATTTTCTCAAAATTTCGGCAGAGTTCCGAAAGTATTTGGACATAAAAGACTATTTCTTTTTTTTTTATTTCTAAATTAATCATATAACTCTCCAACTGCTATTTTTCTTTTTCTCAATTTTCTAATATTCCTGAGATTCAGAAGCCGGTCAACATGCGGGTCCGAAATAAATAAATGCACAGAACACAAGCAGGATGCATCAAGATGGTCTTTTCTGTTTCAGGTTACTATTCCTTAACGGATCCAACCCCTATGTTGAGTCCCCTAAGTCAAAATGCACATGATGCAAATAGGCGTTCCTACCAGGGATTCGGCATGAGGTTAAGTTATTCTATATTCAAAACGTGGGTGTTTGTTCTAGACCTTGCTTACCCAAGCGGACAGCTCGAGCCGAGGAGGAAGCGGCAATCCAGGAATACAGAAGTTTCACCGGCTTTGCGACTTATCCAAACCTCGTTCTAAATTGGGATTTGACACTATACAAAAAAGAAGTCGTACACCGTACACCCTTCTTCACGATTCAGAAGACTCGGAGAGGAGATTGGTTTCAGCACAGTTTATATACAATTCACATAATATCAAAGCGGTAAAAGCAATCAATTAACAAATTAAACACATATCATGTAGCAAAATCAGATAAAGCCAAACACAACAATTATTCTAAGCTCGAATTCTGAACCCTTAACAAAACGTTCCGGGTTCTTTTTCCCCAGCAGAGTCGCCAGAGCTGTCACACCTCCTTTTTACTACCCCGCGAGTGTAAAATGGAGTTTTTCCAATTAAAGGAAAACCGAAATAGGATTTATTATTAATTTTTCAAAGTCACCACTTGGGAGATTAATGGTGTCCCAAGTCACCGATTGAATCCTGAACTCAGGAAAAAGATGGCTCTGTTCACAGTCCGCGAACCAGAAATTCGGATAAGGAATTCTGTTAACCCGGGAGAAGGTGTTAGATATTACCGGGTTCCGTGGTTCTAGCACGGTCGCTCAACTGTCATATTTAACTTTAACTGATTTTATTACATGAAGAACCTATGTGCCAATTTTAATTTTTACCGCTTTTATTTGATATATATTTTTATTTGAGAAAGTGAACATCGTTTAAAGTGTGCTTTCGGATTGCGCCGCCTGAGCCCGCAATCCTAGACAAACTCTATCCAACATTTTAGGATTTGGATTTGGGCAGCATAAAATGCCCACCCGTATTTAGGAATGTAATTTATTAAAGTCGCGCCTAATAGAGTCTAGCGCGTTATAATATTTTGGGAGGGTCGTGAAATTCGCTAAACGACCCTTCTCGATTTTCTAAATATTTTTAAACCTTTACCGAGGGCCCCGCAATTTATGCATTTTTATTTAGAAAGGCATGCCTCATTTATTCTAAAGGGTAATCCTAGAGTTACTACATTTTTTCTATTTAAGTTCGTCTCTAAAAATAAAAGAGAAAATTATTAATTAATAACATGCTTAAAAGAATACTCTATGTTAGTACAAAAGGTGTCCCTCACAAAATGACTAAATGACGAATTTATTCTACAAATTATAGAACTAACTACAATTGATAAAACTAATAAAGCAGAAAATAACAACAAATATTAATCAACAACTTGCTTTTGTATTTCATTTCAAACTTCAACTTCCAATTCGAGCTTACATCAACACATGATTTTTAGAATGTGTACCTGGTATTGAAAAGAAGGGGAAGATGGGAAATCAACAGAGCGGTGAAAGTACAACAACAACAACAGTAACAACCAGCAGTAGCTTCAACACCTCAATCCAGAAAATCCCAGTAATATGAAAAAAAACCAGTAAAATATAGAGAAGAAAAATATTTCGAAAATATCTCTTTGTTTTCTCTTTCTAGCTTTGAACTCTCTTCAATTCTCAAAAGAAACTCCCAAAAATTAAATTCTGTCCATATATACAATTGTATCCTGAGTGTATATCGAGAGTATACTCCTGAAACTCTCCCTTCTTTTTTTTGCTTTTTCCTCCTATTTTTTCCTCTCTTTTTTCCCTTTATTCCTAAATTTTCTCTTCTATTTATATCAAGAATTCTAGAAATTTTTCAGATTTATTATTATTATTATTATTATTATTTTTATTTAAAAGAAAACCTACTAACCCATACTTTGCTCTCCTTGTTTTCCTCCTTAATTTGAGAAAAAGTTTTTTCCCATGTTCTTGTGTTGTGTGTTTGTCCCCCACGTGTGTCCCACGTGTGCTAGACTCAAATTATTATGGGCTAGGTACGAAAATAAGGCCTATAAATGGGTAGTTTGAACCCAATATTGTTCTTTGCCCGGAACAGAGACTAAAACCCGATCTTATTTAATTAATTCTACATAAGAAAAATGACTATTAAAATAAGATTAACAATTAAAACAAAACTATTTTTGATATTTTTCAAGATTTAAAATAGCTAAAAAATAAAACTATTTTTTGCAATTTTCGTTTTATATAAAGGCAAGATATAAAGTACTATTTTTTGTATTTTTTTAAGTTTAAAATAACTACAAAACATTAATGAATATATATATATATATATATATATATATATATATATATATATATATATATATATATATATATATATATAAATTAAAAATAAGGTGCTATTTTTTGTATTTTTTATGTTTATGAGAAATACATAAACTAAACTTTATACCCTTTTTTTGTAACTTTTCTTTTTATGACAAAATAAAGTAAAATAGTCAAAATTAGCTAAAATTGTTGCATTAGACCTAAACTAAATATTTTACGCTAAAAATATGAAAAATCTCGGGGAGGGTCAAAAATACACATCTACAATAGGCACCATCACGACTCATGAGGGTGAAAAATCCGGGTCGTGACACCGGGACCTATGACGAGTCATCTATGTTGATTATCCCAAGTGACTCACTTTGTGTGTTATTCTATCTTTAAAAAGCTTCGGAGTTAGGCTCCTCGAGCTTGCTCACCAAACGTCCCCTGGAACGAGGAGCACATTTTTTGCCTGATGGCTAAGGGACTTTGCTTGAGCTCCCCTCTGAAATTTCTTCAGTTCGAGAATGAATCACCTCCGTCGCTGTCGGTTTATCATTCTTCGAAGCATCAAGGCTTCCCCTTTCCTGATATACCAGGAGGCGGTTATCATCCTCTTCCTCTTCCTCTTGACCCCGAAGGTGTTTAGCCGGTTCCGTAGATAGGGACACAGTGTCAGCCTTGAGTTTTCGAGATTGTAGGGGTGTTCAAAACTGAATAGAAACCAAAAATGAAACCGAAATTAAAGCTTAATGGCTTATTGGTATCGGGTTTACGGTTAAACGGACAGAGAACGAATTGAATTTTTATTATTAACAACTTTAAGGTTTGGGGGCGAATTATTCAATTTTCTTAATAGATAATTCAATTTTCTTACCACCTTCAGTAGCTGTAATGGAAGTACCAAAACTTAACAAACGAAATAGTGTAATGAGTAGAATCTGTTGTTAAATTGGGTTTAACACATACATCTGCAAGTTTGCTTGTATGTAAAACAAAGTCAGTCCACACACATTTTGGCAGGTATTCTTGAATTGTTTAGAAATTAGAGAGACATCTAAAGAAAATTGGAGCAGTTATATTACAAGAGTAAGAAATCCCATTCTTTGACCAACATCAACATATATTTGAAGCACCTCGATGCAAATTTTGGACCCTCGCCAAATTTAGTAAATTGTGTCATGTGTAATATAGATTGAATTAGGTCGACAAACCGCCCGAGAACCTCCCGATAAGAGTTAAACCGATACCAGTCCGCTCGATGTCTTATCGGGTGGCTAGCGGAGTAATATATCTAAAATCCGATAACCGATAAGCCAAATCGTTAACAGTAAATAATCGCGCAATACGCCCGATAAGCAACCCTACCTCGGGGTATTTGAAGATGACCCACTCTTTCTCTTCCTTTCTTTGCGAGGCTATGAGATCTCTTCTTCACCAAGTGGAGGTGGCCACATTTCGATAGCTTCCCCGAGATCTTCATAAAAGATGAAGTAACTGTTGCATTAAGAAACACATGTAAGAAAACAAGAAAACTCACCGTGGGTTTTTATCTCCCATAAGGCCCTTGGCTAAATCGCGCCAGCAATGCTCCGCATATGAAGAAGTAAAGGCCAGTTGGAGGACCTAACCCTCGAGGTCCTGGACTTCTTTAGGAAACCAAGCGATAACTGCACCATCAAAAAATGATTATATCGATAAAAAGATAAAACCAGTATAGGAAAAGGGGAAGCAAGGTGTGAAGTTATTTACATTTCATATTCCATTCCTCGGGGAATGGCATCCTCTCAGCATGAATCAGGTCTGAGGTCCTGACTCGGACAAAATGGCTCATCCACCCTCGGTCTTTGTCCTCACCGATGACAGAGAAAAGAGATTTTAGGGATCGACATTGCAGTTTTATCAAACCACCTCGGTGCAGTCGAGGTCTGTACAACCTGATTAGGTGGTCGAGGGTGGAAGGTATCCCTTCGACCTGGCTCGAGAAAAATCGGATTAGGTGAATATTCCTCCAGAATGAAGGGTAGATCTAGCCAAGCGTTACTTGGTATCGTTGGTAGAAGTTGAGAATAACTGGGTCCGTGGGACCGAGAGCTACATTTACCGGACCAGCATGAATGGGTAGATGTATATGCTTAAGTACCCCGCTTTATGGGTAGTGATGTCCTCTTCCGAGGAAGGAATCACTACGTCTTTGTCACCCCAGTTGCAATCCTTCTTTACTTGCACAAGATTGTCCTTGGTTATCAAACAAACATATCGAGACATGGGCTCACATCGGCCTGGCGTGATACAAGTTTCTCGATCTTAAAAGCATACGTTATTTCGCATGGCAGAGGAATGCACTCCTCAATATGAGGGGGCACTACTGGTTTCCCTTGGTCGGTCGAGAAGATGAAGAATAATTTTCCTTTCGGGGAACCGATTTAGAGGTCTTGACCATTATAATATGGAAATTCAAGAAAATTGAGAATGTTAATAGTGAAGAAAATGAGGAATTCATAGAAATTAAAAGAGCTAATGAGACTTTGGGAACTATATGAGAATAAAGTTTGTAAGTTTGTGAAGTTTATCTATTTATAGAGGTCATTTAAGCGTGTCGAGGAAGCTGAAAAGCCGACCGTCAGTCGCGTCCAATTAATAACTTTGGAAATAGCACGAAAGTTAACCTTTCAGTCACTTCAGCTGCTTACATCATGAGATTGACATTGGGATCGATGCGTCAAAAGATTAAATCATTTTTATCGATCTATTTTCAAGTTCGAGCAAAGTATTCACTCGACTGCTAAGCCCAAGAGCTACATGAGTTGGAGAAATTTCTCACTCGGGGACTATAAAAAAGCTAAAGCCTAACTCTATCTCGAGTTCTCACTCGATGATTATCTATGAAGACAAAAGGTAAACTTTATTCGAAGTCGAGACCTTGCTCTCACTCAACTCGGACTCAGGAGTCTCAATTTCCTGAGCTCACAATAAATCAATTTAATCTTAGCTCAAAGCTTAACAAGAATCTTAAAAGGTATTATAATGAATAATTAAAAACCTATGGGTTTATTGTGTCATGAATCCGGTATTTGGATTAGTCACTAAAGTCGTATAATCAGATTTTCCACAAGTAAAGACGGAATGAAATTCAACACGAGCCAATATGTAGACAAAGGATCCTTTTATATTTACAAGAGATGGTTACAAAATATAACTACAACATCCGTGAAGGTTACTTACACAGGAACAAAGAAGCAAAGAACAAAAACAAAGAGCCTAATCTACTTTTAAGATCACGTCCTCGAGAGCGTAGTCTTCAAGAACCTCCTTCCCGGGGATCCTATTTTGATCGTTGGAAATGTTTGTGTGCTCGAAGAGTTTTTATGCAGAAAGCCCACGATAAATGTAACTATGTCTCCAACAGTGACGTTTGAGCATTTCGTTGAAATTTTGAGACATAAAGAGCAGCAAAAGAAAAAGAGTAGAAGATGTAGCTTCACCTTCTATCAGAAGAAAAACCAAAAAGGTCACGAGATGCACGAGCAACGATTCAAGAATGTTCTTCCTTGTGACATTGTTTCGGTGTAGGATGCAAAAGTTAGTAGATGATAATGCCAACTCACTCCCTGGAAAGCAAAAGGAATGAAGTGCCACACCGGGTTAAAGTTAAAAGAGATGAGCAGCAGTATAAAGTTTGCGTATTTTCTGGCGTGAGAAGGATTTGGCACCCTTCTCTCGTTGTCTCGAATCGAAGCTTTGAAAGGGGAGCCTTGGCATAGCTGGTAAAGTTGCTGCCATGTGACCTGGTGATCATAGGGTCGAACCATGGAAATAGCTGATTAAAGAAGGAAGCAAAAAAGGGAAAAGATCAAAAGTAGGTGAAGATGAAAAAAGTACAGTTCTTTGCTTAAAAGAGTATCCTCCTATTTATAGAAAGGCAACGACAGATCGGCAATGCAAGTGGCCGACCAATGCTGGAGCACATTTAATATTTTGGGGAAGCATGCTGACATGACATTTTCGATCACTTCAAGTGCCTACGTCACGGGGGTGACATCATTATAAGAAGTTCGAGAAAATCGAGGTTTGAATCATTTCTTATCATCTTAATCCAAGAAACACGGGGGCTATCTGTATATGATCAAAATCATATGCCCCCGACCTAAATGCTCGAGGGGACGTCCTGAGCCCGAGTCCGGATAAGACCAAGTTCGAGCTCGAAGGACTAGGCCTGAGTTCAAAGGCGAAGCGCAATGCATACCGAGGTCGAGTATGTTCGACCCCGAATAGTACAATTGTAGATTTGTACTAAAACGAGTTGGATTCCTGCCACGTCCCCAAAGCCTTGGCGCAAATCTCGAAGTATGATTGTACTATTCCGTATTAGGCAGTTAGACAGCTATACCAAGAATATTTCTTACTGTAAATAGAAATATTTTTTATTTAGGGCACTCTTATTATATAAAAGGGATCTCAATCATTTGTAAGACATCTTATCATCACCGAGAAAAGAATATACGCTTTGTCTTTTTGGCTACTATTCATCAGCATTGTCCTTTAGCTCCATTGTTCTTGCTTTATTTTTATTTTTTAATTGTTTTTACCGCCCCAAATTACCTCGAGGTCAGTAAGTTCAAGGTCACTGCTGCTAAGTAATATTAGTTTGATTCACTTCTATCTTTAATTTTTACTTCATATTTCTTAATTATTAATTGGTATTGAACTAAATCACATATCTTTTAAATCACTAATAAAATATGATATTTACTTATATTTTCGAGGTAAACAGATATTATAATGGGCGTGGTGTGCGAGTATTGGAAACAGACCATAGAAGTGCCCAAATGGTTTTTCTTAGGAATGCTATTTAGTGATTAACCAATACTTGTTTTGTCCTGAATTTTTAAACTAAAAATTTTAATGTCAAGACAATTTAGGATATTTGTGTTCTGAAAAACTTTAATTCAGAATGAACGGCTTAATTCCTAAATAACAACTCTTTAAAGTAGCTATCTTATGTCATTTCCACCGCTTACTTCGAGAAACTGGTTCATGATTCTTGAATTTGTTTCTACTCATTGGAAGAAGAAATTTGTGCTAGTTAAATTTATTTGTCCAAAGTTATCTATGATAAACTTTTGAATTTTTTACAACAGAATGAAAAACTTAGAACATGTAAAGTTGATGAATTATCAATAGACGCAATGTTTAGGAACTAGGAAGTAAAGAATCTTGGTTTGCATTCTTCTCTTGTAGTGACAGAATAAAGAAAATTCATCCTCCTTCAGAGTAATTCCTAAAATGACCAATCAGATTTTATCTATTGTATAGAGGCTTAATAGCCAATATCTATTGTCTTCTACCTAAACTAACAAAAAGAGAAAAAGGCAAAAAAAAGAAAAAAAAGAAAAAAAAAAGAAAAAAAAAGAGGACTAAAAACCAAGAGAAACAATGACCAATGAGCTTCGTCCAATTTCAAATTATTCTAGCATTCCACTTTCTTCGACTTTTTCTTGTTTCTTTCGTCCGTATATTTTGTAGCAAGAGTAAAAGCCAACTAAATAATTCTAGTGGCTTCAAAAGTTCTACTCCTCCTCTTTGCAATTAGATCACCCTATTTTGCTAAAAATTTAATCATTCATGTTTACATGGAATGGTACCAATTTATCATTGTTAAATAAACAAATTAAGTTGAATATGTGTACTATAGTAGTATGATTTAGTGTAAAGTATATAGACAAATATATGTCATATATTCATTGAGTTGATGGCTCCTCCCTCGCAACTCTGGCCAACTTTTTTTTCTTTTGTTACCTTTTCATAGTAAAAAGTGTCTATCAAAAATAACTTTTTTATCTATACAAGATAAAAGTAAGATCTACGTAATACTATTGTCCTAAAACTTCATTTGTTGAATTACATTAGATACGTTGCTGTTGTTGTCTTATAGGGTGTAACAATCCAATTGGATACTTGTGATCATGAAAGTATTAAAATATAGCCATAACAATGTAATCACTCTCTCTGTTTCATTGTACATGATTTTATTTTCTTATAATTCTGTTTCAAATAGAATCCAAGTTCCCATGCTTAGAAACCATTTACCATTAAATTTCTATTTCAGTTTTAATGCCATGCTTTAATAGCAACACAAAATTTTTGTTTCTTTTAGCGATACAACTGCGGGTTCGATCGAACCCAATGATTTATGTTTAAACTTTGTATTTGTATTAAAAAAATCATTAAATATATAAACATATTTTATTGTGAACCCAATAACTAAAAATAAGGTAGGATTCGGTGACAAAATAAGAACCATAACATTAAAATCCCGGCTCTGCCTCTGCCCACATAAATTAGAACATGAGTTTTAAACCACTTGACTGTACCTGACCAATTCTCAAGCTGGTTACTTTTTTGTTCCTATAAATTCAAACTTGCTCATTCACTTCTCTTCCATTCAGTGCCTCTTCCTCTGTTACCTAGTCTTTACCTTCACACTTAAAAACCCTATTATTGTTCAGTCAGCCAAGGTCATTTAACATTTAACACTTAGTAAAATTTTTATCGTCATTCTAAACGTACGGATTCATAAAAACCCAGAAAAATTCACACTTCAATTAAGCAGTGGAGCGAATCCCCTGTTCTTCCTTTGTTTCTGTTCTGTTTTTCTTCCTGTGTTTCCCCGCAAATCCCCTGTTCTTCCTCTGTTTCTACTCTGTTTTCTTCTTCTGTTTGCCTTATTATAGTAATTGTTCAAAACAACATGGCTTCAGCTTCCATTCTATGTCATGGGTTGCAATCTTACATGAAACGTAAAAAACATGTCCTAATAAACAAAATTTCTCCTCCAACGTTAATCTTTTCCCAGTCAAATATGTTTTCGCAAGAAACAAAAGCAAAAAGAGGAGTAGAACCGAATGAAGAGATTGGTGTTCGTTCCAATGACTTGGATAACAAGGGTGGATGGAGTTTCTTACATGGTTTGGATAGGGAAAAAAAAGATAATGCAGAGAATGAAGTCTATATTCACCCTTTAATGAAACGCTCTTCTTTCAGTACCCTTAGCCCCAAAAGCTTGGAGATGTGCACAGAGAATTTAGGAAGCGAAACGGGCAGTGACATAAGCGAAAGTATCGAAGAAAACACTTGTTTCCTGTCAGAAAGAGAGAATTCACATGACGTTCGACGATCAAAACGTCGAGAAATTATTAAAAAACATAACGGGACATCTAGTTTTCCTCCTCCTCTAACTTCACTAAATGGTGTTCAAGTGAGGTCTCAACGCGAAGGCGGTCGCTTAATTTTGAAAGCCACAGCCATCACTTCATGCAAATCTTGCTTCCAAACAGAACGTGCTGATGGCAGACTTAGACTTTCTTTGTTGAATGATGGTATTAACACTCATATTCCTGATAGTTATGAGCAAGCTGAAACTGAAACTGAAGCTGAAATGCAAGTCAATGAACATGAAAATGTAGGAAGTGATAATGGGGTAGGAGAGTACGTAAGACCTAGAAAATGCAAGGAAAATGGGAGTAGGATCAAAGGGATTCCAAGCTGGGAGCCATTTTGGGTGGCCATATCCTAATATGCTTTGTATTGGAGCTTTGTCTTCCCCATTATTGTTGCTATTTAAGATATTTATTTTGTTTTCCTATCGTGATTTTCTAAAGGTAGTTATTATGGTTGTTCGTATGGCAGTTTAATTTGGACCATCTCGAACGCCAATCAAGGTTATTTGATACTAGTATATTGTCCAATCCGACAAGAGGGGCTTGGTCTGATGGTAACCAACCCTCACTTACAACCGAGAGGTTGTGAGTTCGAGTCTCCCCAGGAGCAAATTCTGGGGATTTATGCCGGGTTTCTATTTGGAAACAGCCTCTCTACCCCAGGGTAGGGGTAAGGCTGCGTACACACTACCCTCCCCAGACACCACTGAGTGGTATTGTACTGGGTCGTACTTTTACTTTTACTTTTTTATATTGTCCAATCCGTTTGTGGTTGAGCAACTTAATATACATTAACTTTGGCCCCAATGTCCAAGCTGTCTATAGTATTAGTAAGATTTAACTTTTTATATAGTGATCGTGCAAAGAATATTACATTAGAGTAGGTAACCTATCTCATATTGCAGTTTCCAATCATTAATCGCGGACGCAGAATTTTGCATAAAGCGGTGTCACAATTTGAAGAAATGGGTAAATGAATAAATCACTATAACAAGAAGTGATATCATTTTCTATATATATCCTCAATATTTTCATTTTTCTTATTCAATGAAAAATTTCAATCAAGGTATAAGATGCATATGTCCCTGCTGCCATTCATACTGTTGATAAGTGGTCCTTGTAATTTTCAGTTAAGTGAGTATAAAAATGGTGATGAATGTATAGAAGTTGAACTTTAGCTACAAAGTACAGCTCGACACATGACTTTTAGGACGATAACAGTATCACATGATACTAAGTACTCAAATTCCATTCGTCATGATAACATGCATGGGAATGTGAATGGGCCTTTATACAATCATGTTATTTGAAAGTTAGTTACATGTAACTTTTTATAGCATATAAACATGGTGAATGATTAATTACAGCAGACAAAATTACACTGATAGAGCAAAATTTCTTCACACTATCTATATATAAAAGTTACACTCCATTTACCTGGACGGTTGGACCAACTAGGCCTCCTAATTTTTATTAAGCAGTGTTAAAGTTTAAAGAAATAAATATTTTAAGAAAATAACGGGATTCAACTCATAGTATATATACATGACAAAATACTTTTTACTCATAATTTTCCGATGAAGGAATGTCGATTGAAGTTATGTGTATGTCTATCTTCGAATGAAGGGGTGTCAACTTTTACTCAGATAAGCATACGTTTACGTCATCGAGGAAGAGAGAAAATTGCAAACAATCAATACAATCTGCTGAGTATCAAAATGAATATTTTATACTTTGAGGTTTCTTTACGACAATAAAGGAAAGCTCTTAATGGAATTGGTTAATGAGAAAGGGAAAATGCCTAACTGGTGACTTCACTTAAAACATTTGCCAAACAATCAAAATCTTGTAGGTATTTCAGCATTTATGCCTAAATATTCTACTTTCCAGCATACTTTTGATTTTGTTCCTTGTTCAAAATGAGACATGGTTTCAGCATATATATAATGGGTTAATCTTTCCTGAGCAAAAAGGCAGATCCAGAATTTTATGTTTATGGATTCCTATAACAATCTCAAATTAATTTACACGATAACTGGACTAACAAACTGGATTCCAAGGTAAATATTCGTATACTTTTAATAAAAATTTTAGTACAAATATATGGTCTATGCAAAAATTGCTGGATTCTCGGGAACCGGTATCCTTTTCTCTGGATCCACCCCCGGCAAAAATCATAGTAAGAAGTGAGGAATTATTCAAAGATTAAGTTCGTTGCACTAGGCATTCCCATCATCTTCCTTTCGAAATCACATTCTTTTTCACAAAGTTAAGATTTGTACTAATTGATAGGATTATGACATTTGTATCAAATATATACCATGAGTCCACTGTTACACTGCATCTTCTTTCTCAACTTTGGTTTTTCTTGTGTTAGGAGCAATGCATCTAAAACCAATTGGAATATATGACTTGAATTGTGACTGTCATTAGTCAATTCCTTTCATTGATATACTTACTCTATTTAAGCATTCTACTTTGGATGTCCACTGAGATTTTTGATTTTCAGCGTCACTTCAGGTTAGGTCGAGAGAAACAAAGATCAGCACACAATTTATCAAGAGGTTTGTGTTAATTGGGCATGCAAACAGGACCCTCTTATCATTGTTGTGGGACTGATCGTCTCACCGGTCCCTGGCTTGGTGGCGATGGAATATATACCACGAAGTAATAACAGAATCTTATTTACGTGTAATTTAAATAACTAGCACGTATGGAGATTTTAGGATTATCTCTTGAAGCGTAAACACAACAAATTTATATCGTTCTCTAGTTCCTCAGTTGAAAACGCACCAGCAGATTTCCACAGTCTTCTATTGTGTTACACAAACAATACCGAAAATCGAGATTTTCGGTGGGCAAAAATTCTAGAAGAAACCGCAGTCAGAATTGTGTAAAAAAACGTCCAGTCCCTATATCCATATATATAGCTGTGTTTTTTAGGTCAAAACCGTTTTCAAAACCTATTAGGTTTCCTTCTCCCACTAAGGGACGGTTTTCACGTTTTCTTTCCCACTAAGTACAACTTCCACTATTTCCTATTAGTTAGGCACAGTAGGGACCATAAAATTTAATTAACAAGGCTTCATATTATGACATTAATTTCAAAATTCTGAAATTAATTTCCCTCATAATAAATTACGAATTATTCCACAAAAAATTCGTAATTGACTCCTTAGTTCAATTTCGAAATTATTCTATAAAAACTTATTTAACTCCCCATGTTAAGATTCAGATACTAATCAATCAAATTAAATTAATGACTATTTAATTTATTGATTACTTCCTTTAGACTTACACTTAACTTATTTCACGTGTCGGATACAAAATCCACCGGCCGGGTTTACACATGAAAACTTATAAGCTTTCATAAAAGAGTATCATCAATCTCAAAATCGAGACATAGATTTCATCAACTAATTATTACTTCACCAATGTATATCATTGTTATCCAATTTACCAGGCTTATTGACTTGCGAAAGAATCTCGCCTTTTAATAAATCAAAATAACAAGTGACATACACATCCAATAATAATTATATCAGAATTAAGAGTATAAGTTCATTAAATGGACTAGAGAATTTTTTTAAAGTCAGTATAAAATACTCATCTCTACTTGATCCGTTCAATACATATAAAATGTTCTAGCACAAGAAGTTGGAATTAAACCATTCCCATAATCAAGATAAATTATATTTAATCTTGTGCTAAAATCATTCCGATGATTTGTCCAATTCCAGCATTAGATTGTGAACATTACCTTTTATGTCTCACAAGAACCGACGATTTAATCTTTCGTGTATAAGCTAAACTCTATACACTAAATCATCTACTATATAAGCAATGGACGCACAAACCAACATATGATCTATTTAAAATAAAAATTTATTGAAATGAAATAAGTAAATAAATAATTGTTCATAAAGAATACTATAACAATACGCATAGCTTATAGTATATTCTAACAATCTCCCACTTAGACTAATAACCATGCGTCTATAATTTTGACACCCATTCCTTCTACATGCTTATCAAAAGTCTTCTGTGGTAAGCTCTTAGTAAACGGATCTACCAAGTTGTTCTCTGACGCAATCTTGGTGACCACTACATCCCCTCTTTGCACTATATTACGAATTAAATGATATTTACACTCAATGTGCTTTGCCCTCTTATGGATTCGTGGCTCCTTTGAATTTGCAGCCGCACCATTATTATCATAGTAAAGCGTAATTGGCGCTTGAATCGAGGAAACCACACCCAACTCTCTCAGAAGGTTACCGAGCCTAACTGCCTCTTTGGCTGCCTCAGAGGTTGCCACATATTCGGCTTCCATGGTGGAATCAGCAACACAAGTTTTCTTGATACTCCTCCAACTTATAGCTCCACCTCCAAGAGTAAACACATTACCTGAGTTAGACTTTCTAGAATCTCTGTCTGATTGGAAATCCGAATCAATATACCCAATAGGTACCAGGTCATCAGAATGGTAGATCAGCATGTAACTAGTCCTTTTCAAGTACTTGATTATATGTTTAACCATCGTCCAATGCTCTTTCTCAGGATTAGAATGCTAACAACGCCAGCAACAAAGCAGATATCAAGCCTAGTGCATAACATATCATACATGAGGCTCCCCACAGCTAATGCATAAGGGACCGCCTTCTTCTTTTCTATCTCTTCATCAATCTTAGGAGACTGATATTTTGATAGAGAAATTCCATATCTGAAAGGAAGAAATTCTTTCTTGGAATCATTCATGCTAAACCGGGAGAGTATTGTATCAATATAAAGACATTGGGACAAGCCTAATATCCTTTTCTTGCAATCTCGCAAGAGTTTGATCTCAAGGATATGAGCCGCTTCTTCCAAATATTTCATATCAAAATGTATGGACAACCACTGCTTAACCGAATTCAACATGCCCACATTATTTCCTATGAGTAGTATGTCATCTACATATAAGATAAAAAATTTCACTTTGTCCCCATCCCGCTTTTTGTATACACAAAATTCATTAAGACACTGATCAAAACCAAGAGTTTTCATCGCCTTATCAAAACAAGTATTCCAATGCCCTAGATGCCTGTTTTAGTCCAGAAATTGACCTTTTAAGCTTACACAACATGTGCTCTTTTCCACTTTCCATAAATCATCTGGTTACATCATATAGATGCACTCATCAAGACTTCCATTAAGGAAAGATGACTTGACATCCATTTGCCAAATCTCATAATCATAATGAGCAGCAATGGATAAGAGAATCCTTAAGCATTGCTACCGGCGAGAAGGTTTCCTCATAATCGATCCCTTCTTTCCGAGCAAACCCTTTCGCTACAAGCCCTGCTTTAAAAGTTTATACTTTTCCGTCTACACCTCTCTTTTTCTTATATATCCACTTGCATCCAATGGGTTTAACCCCATCAGCTGGTTCTATAAGATCCCACACCTGATTAGAGTACATAGACTTCATCTTTGATTTCATAGCGACAACCCACTTATCGGCATCCTTATCATGCTGTGCTTGATTGTAATTGACATGTTCGGAGGTAGGCTCCTCAAGGATCCTATCATATGATTCTCCCAAGAGCGTATAATGAACTGGCTGTCTTATTTCTCTCCCACTACGACTACACACTACATCAGTTGCAACTACATCACTTTGATTTTATGGTTGAACCAACATCATCAGGAACCTGAGTCTCCATGCTATCCACAGGGATATCAATGACTTCTTCCTGTTGTGCAGTCTGCTTAACATGACTCCCACTACTTTGTGGTAGTATGACTTCGGGCACTTGTTTTTATGGGAAATTAAGTCTATTGACATTTCGCCACTACTAAAGTGCAATAGTATGTCAAAATCGACTTCCAGGATTTGGATATGGTCGTTTTGATTTTCAGATGACTGAGTTTCCATTCCTTTGCTAAGTTCCTATAAAACGAGTTTAGTTCTACGAACATGGTTCAACAAATAGTCCTCTTCTAAAAACTTGGCATTTGCGCTAACAATTATCTTTTTCTCTTTAAGACAATAGAATAAACCACCTTTCGTCCCTTTTGGATAACTTATAAACACGCATACATCTGTTCTTGCTTCCAATTTATCAGTTTTTCCCTTTAGCACATGTGCCGGACAATCACAAGCTGGAATATCCCGCAGACTAGGCTTGCGCCCAGTCCACAATTTTGTAGGGGTCAAGGGTAATGACTTTGAAGGAACTAAGTTCAGAACATAATTCATTGTTTCTAAGGCATGTCCCCAAAAAGACGAAGGCAGATCGGAATAACTCATCATTGATCTAACTATTTTCAGAAGAGTCTTATTTCTTCTTTCAGCTACACCATTTTGTTGTGGAGTTACAGGTAGAGATAATTGAGATGTAATTCCACATTCTGATAAATATCCAATGAAGTCCGTAGAGAGGTACTCCCCACCATGATTAGATCGTAGTGTCTTGATATATTTATTATGTCGCTTTTCAGTCTCAGTCTTGAATTCTTTAAACTTTTCAAACATTCAGACTTTCGACGCAACAAATAAATATATCCATATTTTGAGTAATCACCTTTGAAAGACACAAAATACTCAAAACCACCTCTTGCTTGGACATTCATAGGACCACACAAATTAGAATGAATTAACTCTAATTTATCACTTGCCCGATTTCCTTTTGAGAGGAAATTTCGTTTTGTCATTTTTCCTTCTAAACAAGATTAACAAGTTGGTAGTGCTTCCATTTTCAATGAACTTAAAGGTCCATCCTTGACCAACCTGGAAATTCTGTTTATATTTATATGACCCAACCGCAAGTGCCATAAATATGTTTCACTCAATTCAGAAGAATATTTTCTCTTACTTGGTAAATCAGCATTATTCAGTTCTTTAGGTGGTAACGGTTTAGGAATAGGGTCAACAACAAAAAGACCATTAATCAATGTATCCGAAGAGAGATAACACTTATTATGAGTAATAACACATTTATCAACGTCATGACAATTAAAATCATAACCATATCTCATAGCGCTAGAAATCGAAATTAAATTCATTCTAACGGAAGGTACATATAATGTGTCTTTTAAAATTAAAACTCTACCACTACCAAACGAAATACTAATATTTTTTAATACTAAAGTTGGGGCTGCTGAACCATCTGCTTGATAAATATTGATTTCTTCTCTACTTAGCCACCGCATTACCTGAAACCCCTACAAATAAGTGCAGATATGATTAGTGGCTCCCGAATCTACACACCATGACATGGTAGAACAGTCGCTAAAAATGTTCCAACGACAAGTAGATGTAGATCGCCTGGTTTATTTTTCAGCTTGGCCAGATAAGTTGGGCACTGATTTTTATGATGCCCGGGCTACTTGCAGTGATAACACTTGCCCTTAGCCTTTTTCACACCAGCAGTCGCGTCACCAACAGAGGGTTTTTGAGCCTTTTTCTTTTTCTGCCTGCCTCTAGCTTAGAAGAAGAACCTGCCTCAAAATTCAATGCCACGGGAGGAGCTTGGGACTTGATATTAGTCTCTTCGACTGCAGCTCATTCAGCAATTTTGCAAGGGACAAATCCATTTTGTTCATGTTATAATTCTAGCGAAACTGCTGAACACTGTCAGGCAAAGTCTGCAGGATCGTTTCAACCTGCGTGTCCTTATCAATGTTAGCTCCAAGGACCTCCAATTCATTCAGAAGACTCATGATCTTCAGAACATGGTCCCTGACCGATGAACCTTCAACCATTTTGGTATTCAGAAGGGATTTAATGGCAGTCTTCTTAGCCAAACGTTTCTGATCTCCGAACATTTCTCTAAGATTTTCCAGAATGTCATATGCAGACTCCATCGACTGATGCTGATGTTGCAGAACATTTGACATGGATGCCAAAATATAATACCGCGCCATCTCATCACCCTTAATCCATTTCTGGTAAGTCTTTTGTTCATCATCTGTGGCATCATCTCCATGTTTTTCTGGACAAACCTCATCGAGCACAAATTTCTACTCTTCAGCAATTATAACAACATCCAAATTTTATTTCCAATCAATATAATTTGGACCCTCAAGTTTGTTTTGGGTAGGAATGGCAGTAAGGGATTGAAAGTAGTCATTTTCAATTTGGGAGACATTAAATATTTAAATAGATCAAATCAGTTTGTATTATGAACATTAAAATTCAAAGCACATTATATATATACAATCTATGCACCTTGGACGACAAATTTCGATTGGAAAGAAGCTATTCTTGCAATATACATATATAGTGACAGATTTTCACTCCATAACTTAAACATGTCATACTCAGATGGAGAGTAAATTTTTAATTTAAGCCAAGTGAATATCAATATTCAATATATATTAGTCCCATTGAACCAATATGCATACTCAGATGGAGAGTAAATATAAATAATCAATGACTAGTATATCATAGTGATTATTCATAATATTTTTATCCAATATGGAAGAAGACATACGTCAACGTAAAAAAAATATCATATCACTGATTTTTAAGCCCGGGGACCAAGGGAATTGATCCCCACAATTGCTGGAATTAAAAACAACTAAAAACAATATCAGAATTTTAGAAAATCAGTAAAAAGACCATCTAACGACCATAAAAGCCAAAAAAATGACTTCACTTCCATGAGTATTGCTCACTGGGCCGTTTCGCATGGACCTTCCAAGTTTCAGTTCAATTGGAGTCTGTCAACTTTTTGACCTCCGATTTTCTGCCTTAATTCGGCAAAACTTATTTTTCTGTTTTACATGATAAAATTTAAATTTTAGATTATTCTAACTCAACATCACTCAACATCACCAATATTAAAAGGATACATCAAGTTCTCAGAATAATCAACACAACCCATAACAGATAATCACACCAAAACATGTGCAGGTTTTCAGAAAAACAAACTTTGCATATAATTCAAAACTTGCATATAGAACATGATATTAATCCTTATGGTTTATCCCAATTATTTAGTTAGATGTGAGTAGGCTATGATACCAATTGATGGAATATATACCACAGCGAAAGCAATAACAGAATCTTATTTACATGTAATAACTAGCGCGTATGGAGATTTTAGGATTATCTCTTGAAGCGTAAACACAACAAATCTATGTCGTTCTCCATTTCCTCAGTTGAAAACGCACCAGCAGATTTCCACAGACTTCTACCGTGTTACCCAAACAATAAACAAAAATTGAGAATTTTGGGTGCGAAAAAATTCTAGTAGAAACCGCAGTCAGAATCGCGTAAAAAACGTCCAGCCACTATATCCATATATATAGCTGCGGTTTTTTAGGTCAAAACCGTTTTAAAAACCTGTTAGGTTTCCTTCTCCCACTAAGGGACGATTTTCACGTTTTTCCCAGTAAGTAACAGTTTCCACTATTTCCTATTATATAGGCACAGTAGTGACCACAAACTTTAATTAACAAGGCTTTCTATTATGATATTAATTTTGAAATTCTGAAATTAATTTTCATCATAATATATTACTTATTATTTCACTAAATATTCGTAATTTCACTCCTTAGTTCAATTTCAAAATTCTTCCATAAAATCTTATTTAACTCCCCATGTTAAGATTCAGATGCTAATCAATCAAATTAAATTACTAATTATTTAGTTTGTTGACTACTTCCTTTAGACTTACACCTTAACTTATTACATGTATCGGATACAAATCCATCGGCCGAGTTTACACATGACAACTTATAAGCTTTAAAAAAGGAGTATCATCAATCTCAAAATCGAGACATAGATTCCATCAACTAATTATTACTTCGCCAATGTATATCATTGTTAACTAATTTACCAGGCTTATTGACTCGCGAAAGAATCTCGCCTCTTAATAAATCAAAACAACAAGTGACATACACAGCTAATAATAATTATATCAGGATTACGAGTATAAGTTCATTAAATGGACTAGAAAAATTATTTTATAAAGTCAGTATAATATACTCATCTTTACTTGATCTGTTCAATACATACAAATGTACTATTACAAGAAGTTGTAATTAAACCATTCCCATAATCAAGATAGATTATATTTAATCTTGTGTTACAATTATTCCGATAATTTGTCCAATTCCATCATTAGATTGTGAACATTAAATTTTATATCTTACAAGAACCGATAATTTAATCTTTCGTGTATAAGCTAAACTCTATACACTAAATAATCTACTATGTAAGCAATTGACGCACAAACCAACACATGATCTATCTAAAATAAAAATTTATTGAATTTAAACAAGTAAATAAATAGTTGTTCATAAAGAATACTATAACAATACGCATGGCTTATAGTATATTCTAACAGGTGGTAGTGGTGTCGTAGCCAGAAATTTCGTTTAGGGTATTCAAACTTGAAACAAATAAAAAAATTTCCGATAAAGGATGTTCAATATATATTTTATACAATTAAAATCAAATATTTTACCCATATATACAATATAATTTCTCGATGAAGGGTGGTAAGTTGACCAGCCTTAGGGCTATGTACCTTCGCCCTTGGGTGGTAGTCATCCGACATCGTTTCACAAAAAATTCTAATAACTACATCAAGAAATATTAGTACTATATCTTAATCCCAAATAAGTTGGGGTCGGCTATGTTAATCCTCCTTAACCAACTTTGTTCATTTAATATTTTTGTATAAAACCTTGTGTATATAAAGTAGCCACACTTTCAAGAGGTCATAAAAAAATAGTCACACTTTTAAAAGTTATAGAAATTTAGTAACTTTTCATGAAAAGATAAATCTGAACGAAAATACTGTTCAAAATTCAAAAATATACTCTAGCATAATATACTGAAATTCCGGTATAATATACCGGTCCATCATAATTTAGTGGAGATTGGAGCACTAGTGCTCCAATCTCCAATAAATTATACTGGAGCCAGCAAAAGTATACCGATCCAGCATAATATGCTGGAAGTTCATACACAGGTGCACTAAACTCCAGTATATTATGCTGGATCGATCTCTATTGCAACAAATAGCCTCTCTACCCAAGGGTAGGGTTAAGGTCTGCGTACACACTACCCTCCCCAGACCCTACTAAGTGGGATTATACTAGGTTGTTGTTCTTGTGTTGTTGATCTCTTTTGCAGAAAATAGCGGTTATTTTTCAATGACTTGGCAAACGCTGACTTTTTGAATGACTAGTCCGAAAACTGGCTAGCCCGTGCGGTAAAAATCGTGTGAGGTAACCACTTTCTAAAGTGGTATTTACTTTTTTTTCAATATTTTTAATACATAATAATAACCACTAATCTATTAAAATTATTATGAAAAAACTGTATTACCCTTTCTTCTATCTCTTTCATGTGTTAGGGAGAACAATAAATGGCAGACTCTTCTTCAGCTTCAATGGGTTTGGCTGGTGTCGTATATGCGTCTTCCATGAACTAATTCCATTGCACTTCGGCTCTTTTAACTATCTAAGCAATTATTTCTTATACTTTCACTAAAATTCCATGATGCATGACAAGCTTCCCCAAATAGAGATTGGAGAAAAAAGATGACGTAAATGTTTATCCTAATTCGACTGTAAACATACGTAAGATTTGCCACATAAAAAGTGCATATTATATATTAAATTTGCTTTAGTATCTACATATCATAATCTTCAAGTAAGACGATATTGATAACTAAATCACATTTTTGTAAGTTTCAACTGATTAACTGGATGAGCACTGACAGATATGAAACTAGACTTATTTTGATTTACTTTGGATACTTGGTTCTGACTTATAGTTACAAGTTCAAAATTAAAGACATTTGGTTCTGAATTTCGAGTTCCAAGTTCAAAAGTTAAGGAAATTTAGTCCTGAACTTAAAATTAAAAGTTCAAAAGTTAAGGACACTTGGTCCTGGACTTATATAAAAAAGCTCAAAAGTAAAGGACAATAGGTCGTGAACTTACAGTTACAAGTTTAAAATTTAAGGACAATAGATCCTGAAGTCCTCAACTTAGACTAACAAGCTCAAAGGTTAAGGACAATAGGTCCTAAACTGTGGCTAAGAAGCTCAAAAGTTAACGACACTTGATCCTGAACTTATAGTTACAAGTTCAAAAGTTAAGCACATGTAGTTACCTCAATTATACTTCTTTTGATTTTATATTTTCAATTTTTTTAATTTTTCTGTATTACTCATGCACCCCTAACCCTTACCACCCTACCCCCCGCAAACCCCCTCGATTGTTTTATACCCACCACCCCTACCACCCGTCCTCCAGCGCAAACCCCCTTAAAATTGTTATTTTTAATTTGTTTTTTATTTTTTTAATTTTTCTGCACCATCCACCCCATGTGAGACCTTGATGACGTCCAACATCATTGCTAGACAAGCCAACAATAAACAACTTAGTGATTTTCTATTTTTATTAATCAATCCAAACATCTAACTTTACTTAAATTTAAATCATTTGATAAATAATGAATTTTAAGGCAAACAAAACACAAACAACTAAAGAAAAAAAATTATAACTATAGAACTACGACCCAAAAACCAAAGTCTACTAATATGTGCCAAGATCCAGTATCAGAAGAAACTAGTAGAATATGCAAAAGATGACTATACTACTGTCTGAAATAGAATAGACAGATAAAAGCAAAAGAGAAATTTCGTCATGCTGCTGAACGGTTCAGAAGGGAGAATCGTACCATGAAGTCTCAATCCAAGATCAAGTATGCGCGTCGGGCGGGTAACTAGATGCACCAGCCTTATATTCTGTACAATTAAGTACAAAAGTATAATATGAGTACATAAATAATATGTACCTAGTAAGTATCCATTCTAATCTCGAAGAACTAGTGACGAGAGGTCGACTTGACACTCACTAGGGCTAACAATAATATATTGAAAAGTTATACTAAGCATGGCTTTGCATAAATAATACTGAAAGCTTAAGAACCGGAAAATATAAATCTTTTGTACACAAATATAAATGCCATATTCGATATTATCATCTAACTGTTACATTTCAAGATATTTAAGCAATATCAATCATGGAAGACACTAAAGAATTATCATGCGTAAATTATGCTGAGACTATACGGTCCGATCCAACATAATATTAAAATGTGCACTGCCGGAGGGCCGAATGACGCGAACCATAGATGCATCTATTTACCACCGAGGCTCTCCGCCCGATGCATAAATAATAATTATTTTTAAGAAAATACAAATTTCTTATTTATAGTCAAGTGTCTCATACAAATCTTCAAGTAAGTGGATATTACCTTCTACAATTCTTTTATCAAATTCTAACATGACTTAAGTGATTATATTAGCAAGTAAGGATGAAAACATTTCAAATATGGCATGATACGAGTCCTAAACTACCCGGACAATAGCGTAATAGTATCTATGTACAGACTCTCATCAGCTCGTACATACGTAGCCCCACAAATAGGTACAAATATTCATTTAGTTCACCTATGGGGTTAATTCCCTCTTACAAGGTTAGAAAGGAGACTTAGCTTGTCTCAAATCCTACTTCCTAATTCAAAAATGCGCCCAAACCTTCAAATTCGATGCCAAATGACTCGAAACTAATCAAATGTTACATAAAGTAATCAATTTATGCTCAAAAGTTCATATTTTCACTATTAAAGTGATTACCCCACCCAAATTGCAAGATTCCTAAATTTCACCCCGGGCCCCCACACTCATATTTCGAAAATTTTCAAAGAAAGTCGTTACCCATAATCTTAGGAACATAAATATATAATTTTTATTAAACTCCATAACAAATTTTGTGATTTAATCTCTTTTTTATCAAAAACCAGGTTTTTACCCAAATTCATGATTTTCACTAATTTACATGTTATAATCTACCCATAAACTATGTATTTAACTCACATTATATAGAAATTACTTACCTCAAAGTGCTAAGTGAAATCCCCTCTCTAAGAACTCCAAGAGTCGCCCAACAATGGAAGGAATGAGCTAAAATAGCTAAGTCCCGTTTTTAAAAAAGTTTCTGCCTTGTTCGCGGTCGCGGAGGTTCTGCCTTATTTGCAATCACGGAAGAGGCCTCGCAATCGCTAAGGCAAATGGCCTAGGCCCAAGAAATTTACCCATTGTGAATGCGACCGGTGCCTCGGGAATGCAAAGAATGAACAACGGCCACCCAACTCAGCCTCCCCCCTACGCGAACGCGGGAACGCGATAGCTAGAGGACCCAGACCTCCGCGAACGCGATCCTGCGCACGCGAATGCAAAGGGAAAAGGCTCCCCAGCCGATAGTACCCCTAATCCTTCATCGTGAACGTAAGGTTCTGACTACATTCGCGAAGAATGAAATCAGAAGCAGAAATCTAGTTTGTTTCAACTCAATTCCGGAGGTTCGAAATTCACTTGAGCCATTCGGGGCCCCGTCCAACTACTCCAACAAGTCTATAAACATAATACGGACTTGCTCAGCTCTCAAAATGTGTAAACGAACAACAAAAATAAGAATCGCACAACATAACCAAATTGAATTAAACATTTTGAACTTCACATTTCTAAGTCGCTCTAAACGCGTCGAATCATACTTAGACTATTTGGATTGACACCAAATTTTGCATGCAAGTCATAAATGACATTATGAAATTATTCCCGGTCTAGGAACTCCATTGGGACCTCGATATCACCAAAACCTACTCCAAAAAATTTAAAGAACTTCAAAAACCTTCAAGAACTAACTTTCACTATTAGGCGCCGAAATGCTCCAAGTCACCCCAAATCCGATCCGAAAATACTCCCAATTCCGAAATAATCGTACAAACCTAGCTGTAATGACTCGACTAGTTTTTTAAAAATTAACACCCAAATCCCCTATTAACTGCTTTCCCTGTGTTTGTTTCTGCTATTGTGAGTTACCGGAGGATCCGTTTTGTGTTTCAGAGTGTTTTGGGATACTTAGTTCCTATATAAGAGTTTAAGCTTTAGAATTTAGATCGTAGTTGGAGCAGTGTGAAAAAGACCTTGGAGTAGAATTCCGTTAGCTCCGTTGGGTGATTTCGGGCTTAGAGGCGTATTCGGATTGTGTTTTGGAGGTCTGTAACTAATTTAGGCTTGAAATACCGAAAGTTAAATTATTGAAGTTTCCGATTCGATGGTGAGATTTTGATTTAGGGTCCAGAATAGAATTTCAGAAAGTTTAGTAGGTCTGCGGTGTGATTTGGCATGTGTGTGCAAAATTCAAGTCATTCGAGCTAGATTTGAAGTACTTTTTGATCAAAAGCGGAATTTGGAAGTTTTGGAACTCTTAGGCTTGAATGCGAGGGTGTTTTGATGATTCGATGTTGTTTTAAGTGTTTTTAAGACTAGTACAAGTTTGAATAGTGGTATATGACTTTTTTGTTTTTATGGTCGAGGTCCCGGGATGATTCAAGATGGTTGACAGGATATTGAGAGTTAGAGTGTGAAGCTGAAGCTGCTGAATTACTATCATAACCACACCTGCAGATTCAGGGCCAAAGGTGCGGACGCAGAAGCGCTTGGTCAACCGCAGATGCGGGCAGATGAGGGAAAGTCAGAAGTTCCAGGTGCGGGTGCTTTATTTCACCTGCGCAACCTTAGGAGTAGGTATATGGGCACAGGTGCGGTCCCAGTGCATTAAGTGAAAACCACTTATGTGGTTGGTTAGACCGCAGAAGCAGGAAAAAGCCCGGAGGTGCGGAATCCCTAGGCCAGGACCTATGTACGGTTTCCTGCACGATTTTCAGCATTATTTCACCATTTTTAAGTCAAATTGGGAGAGTTTTGGAGATTTTAAAGAGGGAATTCCAGGGAACTTCGTAGAGGTAAGATATTTGGAACCAAAGCTCGTTTCTTTGATGATGTTCTATTGATTTGACAAGAAAATTTGGAAACTAGTGGTTAGAAACTGGGGGTTTAAGATTTGAAATTGGAGACTTTGATGTAGGGATTTGAGGGTTTGTCTATTGCTGGATTTTAATATATTTGGTATATATGAACTTGTGAGAGTTTAAGGATTCTAGTTTTGTAAATTTTATCCGATTCCTAGATGTGGACTTGGGGGACTTTTCAGGAGATTTTCATAATTTTGCGTGTTAGTTTTTAATTAATTAGTTAAATTAGTTACTTGAAGGTATATTTACATTATGCAATAAATTTGAATAGATTTGGCATTTGGAGTCGGGTACTCGTGGCAAGAACGTGATTCCGAGTTGATTGAGCTTGTTCGAGGTAAGTGGCTTGCCTAACTTTGTGTGAGGGAACTCCCCTTAGGATTTTGGTTTTTTGTTGTTGTCACGACCCAATTTCCTAACCCGGTCGTGATGGTGCCTCTCGTGAAGACAAGGCCAATGAACTAACCCAAATCGTCTCCTTAACAATTATTAAACATAAATTAATAGATAAATACAGTTTAACGATAATAATAACCAGTATTTACAGCCCAACACAACCCTACCAGGGTGTCACAAGCCACGAGCATCTAAAGAAACCTAAACACAATTACAAGGCCAATAATATAAAAATATAAACATAAATTGAAGGATCACCTATGCAGAAGGTATGGACAAAGCTGAAAATATTGAAGCAGCAACTGAAAGGCCTTAATAGACAGATGGCAGCCTATAAACAAAAACTTGTACAAGCAAAGGAAACATTGGATATTGTTCAGAGCCAGATGCAGCAAAGTCCATTGGCACAGGATTTGCTCAATGCTGAGAAGAATGCGCTGTCTGAAATTGAGAAGTGGAGCAAGGTGGAGGAACAGATTATGAGACACAAGTCCAAAGCCAACTGGATTGAGTGTGGAGATGCCAACACAAAGTATTTTCATGCTCAATGGAAGATCAGAACCAGCCAGAATAATATTAGCTCTATTTATACTGATTTAGGTGACAAGCTGACAGATCCAGTAGCTGTGGAACAGGAATTTATCCAGGTGTTCAAATCACTGATGGGAGAGTGTGCAGAGGAAATCCCTTGTATCAATACTGCTGTTATGAAAGAGGGTCCCTGCCTCAATGTAGCACAACAGAGAGAATTAATCAAAGAAGTCATAGTGGAGGAGATTGTAGCAGCTATCAGGGAGATGCCAAAAGATAAAGCCCCTGGTGTGGATGGTTTTCCTGTGGAGTTCTTCACAAGTAACTGGGAGATAGTACAAGAGGATATAGTTACTGCTACTATGGATTTCTTTGCTACTTGCAATATGCCTAGTATGATAAATACTACTGCAATTGCACTTGTTCCTAAAAGTAATAATCCTACTAATGTCAAAGACTATAGACCTATTGCCTGTTGTACAACTGTAAACAAAATCATATCCAAGATCATTACAAAGAGAATGAAGACTATAATTGGCAGCATAGTTGGCCAGTCCCAATTTATTGAAGGGAGGAGTATCATTGATAATATTCTGCTTAGTCATGAAATATTTAAGGGATATACAAGGAAAGGTGTTTCTCCTAGATGTGTCCTTAAGGTGGACTTAAGAAAGCCCTATGATACCTTAGAATGGGGTTTTCTTCAGCAGGTTCTTATTGATATTGGTTTTCCTACAAAATTCCTCAAGTGGATAATGACATGTGTATCTTCTGTTTCATATTCCTTGATGCTTAATGGGGGTTTCACTAAACCTTTCAATGCAAGGAGAGGGATTAGGCAAGGGGACCCTATGTCTCCCTACTTATTTGTTCTTGCAATGGAGTATCTTAACAGACTGCTGCAGCAACTTCATAGGAATGGAGATTTCAATTTCCATCCTAAATGCAGGAAACTAAACTGTGTACATATTTGCTTTGCTGATGATCTCCTCATGTTCTGCAGAGCTGATAGGATTTCTATTCAGATATTACAAGAGGCTTTTCATAACTTTTCTGAAGCATCAGGCTTGAAAGCAAACAACAACAAAAGTGCTATCTATATTGCTGGGGGTGCATCAGTCTGTTAGACATGAACTTATAGAGCAAATGGGGTTCAGTGAAGGACAGCTTCCTTTTAAGTACCTTGGAGTTCCTCTTAGCTCAAAGAAACTTGCTATATATCAGTATGCTACTCTGATTGAGAAAATAACTGCTAGAGTCACTTGTTGGTCTGCCAAAATGTTATCCTATGCAGGAAGATGCCAATTTATCAAAGCAGTGATATTTGGCATACAGACATACTGGGCACAGATTTTTATCATACCAAAGAAGGTCTTGAAGGTTATTGAGGCAATCTGCAGGTCCTTCCTATGGATAGGCAGTGCTACTATATCCAAAAGAGCTTTGGTTGCATGGGAGAGAATATGTAAACCTATATCTACTGGTGGTCGAAACATCATAGATATGGCTACCTGGAATAAGGCAGCCATAACAAAATTGCTTTGGGATCTTGCTAGGAAAAAAGACTGCCTCTGGATAAAATGGCTCTACTGCTACTACATCAAGCAACATGATATCAGTAATACACCTTTGCCAAAAACTGCCTCTTGGATTATTAGGAAAATACTGGAATGCAGGACTGCTGTCATGGAAAACCAACAACTGCAAGGTACTCATTACTACAGGCTGAAATCACTGTGTAAACTGGACAAGTTCCAAATTCACAAGTTATACATTGCTATGCTTCCTAGTTATAGTAAAGTAGATTGGAGGAATGTGATGCTGACTACAAATGTACAACCAAGACATATGTTTACAGTGTGGTTAGCAGCTCAACACAGGTTACCTACCAATGATAGACTGCACAAAATTGGAATTGATATACCTACTGACTGTGCTTTCTGCAATCAACAAGAAGAAAGATTTGAACACCTCTTCTTTGCATGCCCAGTCACAAACAGATTATGGCTCAGAATATGCAAATGGATAGGATATCAGAGAGTAGCTAACACTTGGGAGGATGAGCTGCAGTGGATATGCAGTAAGGCTAGAAGTTGAAACAGGCAGCAGGCAATCACTGCTACTGCTTTTATTACTACTGTTGCATTGATACGGAGAAACAGAAATTCAATTCGATTTGAGAAAAAGACTTTTGCTGAAGATCAATTCTGTAAAGAAGTGGCAGTGTTAATACATACAAGAAGTAGGAAATGTAAAAGGTGGCAGGAAGGGTTACATAAACTTTGTTGGAAATAACGCTTTACGCTAGAGGGGGGGGGGTGAATAGCGTTTTAAAATTATTAAGCGTTTTAGTGCGGAATTTAAAAACTTTGCAGAAATTAAGACAAGTGCAGTAAAATAAACTTACACAAAGATGTATCCTGGTTGGCCACAAACGTGGTTAGTCCAGTCCCCGAGAGACTCTCTCGAGATTTCCACTAAACTTGTCAAGCTTACGGGTGCTTAACAAACCGTTACAGCTGAGGACACAAGCCTCACCTAGGTGCTCGGGGATCACAATCCCAAAGACTTCAATTGCTCGGGGATACCAATCCCAAAGACTTCAATTGCTCGGGGATAACAATCCCAAAGACTTCAATTGCTCGGGGATAACAATCCCAAAGACTTCAATTGCTCGGGGATAACAATCCCAAAGACTTCAATTGCTCGGGGATAACAATCCCAAAGACTTCAATTGCTCGGGGATAACAATCCCAAAGACTTCAACCGAGGAAACACAAGTTCCTCAACAAACGAGAATCGCAATTCTCTTACAAACACAAAGACACACTCACTTTACAAAGTACTCCTCAATGAGTAGATATGAGTAGAAATAGTACGCTCAAGATCACAACAACTTAGCTCAATAGAATGTCTCTTCAAAAAGCTTTATAGATGAATGAAAATGATGATCAATGTAAGAAAGCTTTTAGCAATGAAAATACTTAAATTGTATGTGTTGTTGTTGTGAAAACACTGAGTTAAACCTGTATTTATAGGTGAAAAACTCAGTCTTACCGTTGTCTAATTGCCAATTAAGGATTGCTGAAATTACTCAGTGACAATCGATTGTCAGGACTAAACAATCGATTGTTTGCCTATCAGATCAAAAAATCAATCCCAGATTTTACGTTAACAATCGATTACTTCAAATCAATAATCGATTAATTATAACGTTAAAAAATCCTTTCCAATTTTTGGCATAAAACATCGATTATCAGGAAATCAATAATCGATTATTTTAACAACGTTCAGAAAATCTTTTCCAGATTTTACGCTAAAACATCGATTGTTAAATATCACAATCGATTACCTGAAGGTAATTTAAAAAATATGACAACGGTCAGCTTCAACAATCGATTATCAAATAGAACAATCGATTATTAATTAATTTCAAAACTTACTGTCTCATATATAATCGATTATCAAAAGCCACAATCGATTATTAATTAATTTCAAAACTTACTGTCTCATATATAATCGATTATCAAAAGCCACAATCGATTATTAATTAATTTCAAAACTTACTGTCTCATATATAATCGATTATCAAAAGCCACAATCGATTATTATTTTACTTAAAAACACTGGGAGACATTTTTCTCATTCCAATCGATTACCATTAGTTCATAATCGATTTTTATGAGTTTTGAAAACTTTGCCTCAGTTAACAATCGATTATCGAAAGTACACAATCGATTGTTATGCAGTTTGCAAAAACCTGATGTTAACTGGCTTACTCACAATCGATTATCATTAATTCACAATCGATTGTCATGCAGTCTTGGCTTAGAGATACTCGATTATCATAAGTACATAATCGATTATCTTAGCCCAGATTTTTGAGGCATGTTTGGAAAACATTTTAACAAATGTAAATATGCATAGTTTAAAATCATTTGACACTTATTTTAAATATGCATGATTTTGGAAAAATAATTTTAGTAGAGAAGCCATGTTATGAGCCAAGATTGAGGAATCAAGATCACAATTAATATTGACTCAATTATAACATTTCCAAGCATTGTCTTGAGCTTCTTGTAATGCATCCATTATGTGCTTGTCCTTGAGCACTGCTATATATCGCTTATTGCTTTGTTTGACATTCATCAAAACCTACAAAAGAACACACGTTTAGTATATTGCATTTGAAACGTGTTTCCAACAATTTCCCCCTTTTTGATAATGGCAAACATAGGCGGGATATATGCAATAATTATTTTGATAAACCAAGACAAGTGTCATGTTCCCCCTCAATTCATGTTCCCCCTCACTTTAAGCATGAATGAAGTTGAGAGCATATAGCATAATATAGCATACTTCTTGATATCCCGTTTCTTCCCCCTTTTGCCATTAGCAAAAAAAATGTACACAAGGGAAGAATAACAAATATGAAATAAACACAATTTTATTTATTGGAAAAAAATAACGGAAGTAATCGATTATTGATACAGTAATCGATTGTTTGACGGCGATTTTCCTGTAAAATACTTGAGTATCTTGCGTCATGCTTTTTATGATCCCCTTTTCTTTAGGGTGATACCTGCAACAAAAAGTTAGATGCCTCCGACGCTCAAGTTAGAAATTATGTAAGAAATAAAATGCAATGCATGACTTAGATCAACGTGGAGTCAAGGATCCCGAGTTCACTACGAATTCGGAAGAAGGACTCTTTATCTAAGGGCTTTGTAAAGATGTCTGCCAATTGGCTTTTTGTTTCAACAAATTCAATTTCGACATCGCCTTTTAGAACGTGATCTCTAATAAAATGATGTCTAATTTCAATGTGTTTTGTTCGCGAGTGAAGAATGGGGTTCTTCGTCAAGCATATGGCACTAGTGTTGTCACATCTAAGAGGAATGTGATCAAGACGTAGGCCATAGTCCAAGAGTTGTTGTTTCATCCATAGGATTTGAGCGCAACAACTCCCCGCGGCTACATATTCAGCCTCGGTTGTGGACAACGCAACACTAACTTGCTTCTTACTAAACCAAGAAACTAAAGCGCTACCGAGCAAGTGGCAAGTGCCGCTAGTGCTCTTGCGGTCCAATTTGCATCCAGCAAAATCGGAGTCGGAATAGCCAATAAGTTGGCATGAAGAACCTTTGGGGTACCATAGACCCACATTGGTAGTACCGACAAGATACCTTAGAATCCGCTTTACCGCAGTAAGGTGAGACTCTTTTGGACATGATTGATAACGGGCACAGACGCACACGCTAAACATGATGTCCGGACGACTAGCAGTAAGATAAAGAAGAGAGCCAATCATACCTCGGTACTTTTTGATGTCGACTTCCTTACCTTTTTCATCTTTGTCGAGATGATCGGATGTGCTTATGGGAGTTGCTATTTCCTTTGCATTGTTCATGTCAAAACGTTTAAGCAGATCTTTGCAATACTTGCTTTGACAAATGAATGTACCTTCCTTCATTTGTTTTACTTGTAATCCCAAAAAGAATTGTAACTCACCCATCATGGACATCTCAAATTCGCTAGTCATTAAGTTTGAAAATTCCTTGCATAGAGCATTGTTAGTAGCACCAAAAATGATATCATCTACATATATTTGAACTAGCAAGATATCATTGTTTTCATGCTTGACAAATAAAGTTGTGTCAACTTTTCCATGAATAAAATTATTTTCTAAAAGAAATTTACTCAACCTTTCATACCAAGCTCGAGGAGCTTGTTTTAAACCATAAAGGGCCTTTTTGAGTTTGAAAACATGATTGGGAAAATTAAAGTCTTCAAAACCGGGGGGTTGTTTTACAAAAACTTCTTCTTGGATAAAACCATTTAAAAAGGCACTTTTCACATCCATTTGATATAAAAAGAAATTCATAGAAGATGCAAAAGCAAGCAACAGACGGATGGCCTCTAATCTAGCTACCGGAGCATATGTCTCATCATAATCAATCCCTTCTTCTTGATTATAGCCTTGAGCCACAAGCCTAGCTTTGTTTCTAGTGATTATGCCATTTTCATCTAATTTATTTCGAAAAACCCATTTCGTACCAATTATGGTATGACCTTCGGGTCTTGGCACCAAATCCCAAACGTTGTTACGTTTGAATTGGTTAAGCTCCTCTTGCATTGCCAAGGTCCAAAATTCATCCCCAATTGCTTCAGAGATGGTTTTGGGTTCAATTTGAGAAACAAAAGCAGTAAGATCTAAGGTATTTCTAAGAGAGCTCCGGGTACTTACCTTCCCTCCAACGTCGCCTATTACCTGATCGAGAGGATGATCTTTGACTGTCCTCCATTCTATTTGCTCTTTTGGTTCATTTTCTGGTTGAGGAGCTTTTTCAATTTGTGGTTCCACCGTTTTGTCAGTTTCTTTCCTTGGTGGTTCTTCTTGAATTTTGTCCTTTAGGCTTTCCAGAATACCTGAAAGATCAAGACCACAATCCTTTCTCGCCAAGCGAGTATTATCTTCGGAAAAAAACAATATGAGGAGATTCCTCTACAACTTGGGTTCTTTTATTAAAAACCCTATAAGCTTTACTACGAGAAGAATAGCCAATGAAGATACCTTCATCCGACTTTGCATCAAATTTTCCTAATTGGTCCTTTCCATTGTTATGCACAAAACATTTACAACCAAAAACACGTAGATGTGAAATGTTAGGTTTTCTACCTTTGTAGAGTTCATATGGGGTTTTTAAGAGTATCGGCCGAATTGCTACTCTATTCAAAACATAGCATGCGGTACTCACGGCGTCTGCCCAAAAGTGTTTGGGAATCTTAGCTTCGTCGAGCATGGTTCTAGCCATCTCTTCGAGGCTCCTATTTTTCCTTTCCACCACCCCGTTTTGTTGTGGTGTACGTGGAGCGGAAAAGGTATGCTCGATTCCGAGTTCATCACAAAAGTCCGCAAAGAGATTGTGATCAAACTCTCCCCCATGATCACTTCTAATGGAAGTGACAGTTGATTCCTTTTCATTTTGAACTCTTTTAAGAAAAAGCTTGAAGCTAATAAATGCATCACTTTTATGCGCAAGAAATAGTGTCCATGTAAATCTAGATAAGTCATCAATAATTACAAAAGCATATCTATTTCTTCCTAGACTTTCGATACGGGATGGTCCGAATAAATCCATATGCAATAGTTGTAAAGGTCTAGATGTTGAAACAACATTTTTGGATTTAAAAGATGCTCTTGTTTGCTTCCCCTTTTGACATGAATCACAAATAGTATCACTTTCAAATTTTAAGAAGGGAAGACCAATCACTAGATTTTGAGAAATCAATTTATTTAAAAGATGCATGTTCATATGAGCTACTCTACGATGCCACAACCACACATTTTCATCTTTGCTCAACAAACAATCAACATACTCGGATGAGGAGTTTTCAAGATCAACCATGTAAATATTGTCAATTCTAAAACCACGTAGAATAATCTTGAAGTCACTGCGTCTAAACACTAAACACTCATCCGAATCAAACAAAGCAAGATTTCCCTTGTCACATAATTGACTTATGCTCAAGAGATTATGCTTTAAACCTTTGACAAGTAATATATGCTTTATAGAGGATTTTTCATTCTTACCGACCGATCCGATGCCAATAATTTGTCCTTTATTGTTGTCACCGAATACAACGCTTCCTCCTTCTTTGTGCTCTAGTTGAAGGAATTTGGATTCGTCTCCTGTCATGTGTCTGGAGCATCCACTGTCAAGGTACCATAGTACACTTGATCCCTTCAAGCACACCTACAAGGCAAATTAATATTCTTTAGGTACCCATACCATTTTGGGTCCTTGGGGGTTAGGCAAGTAACGATAATAATATGAAGAATCTCTATGCTTTGTAAAACACATAGGTGCAATATGACCTATACGATTGCAGTAATGACATACTACGTTTGGGTTGTGTTGATGCCTAGGTTGAGCCAACAAGGTTCTAGGCGAATGAAAATGATTAACACAAGACATATTGTTCCCATTTCTGGTATAATATCTAGATGGTCTAAGGTCATGAGTGCTAGACTTGTTGAAGGACCTAGTGTCATGTCTAGGTGGTCTAAGCTCGTTCCTAGAGTAATTTCTTGGTTGCCGAAAATTACTATTTGTAGGCTTGTTTGCAAGAATCCTAGATTCGGATCTAGGTTGTCTAAAGATATTAGTTCTACCCTTATCTTCATACATTCTAGCATAATGTCTAGGTGGTCTAAAAGAATTTGTTCTAGGCTTGTTTACAATCTTAGAGTTATTTCTAGGTGGAGTAGTGGAGTTTTTGTTTTTATGCCGTTGATTTCTCTTAGGCGATTCTTTTTCACTAACTTTAAGAACTTTTTTACTACGAGTTTCTAAAGTTTTCCTAAGTTCTGTGTTTTCTAGTTTTAAGGACTCACAAGTAGTACAAGTAAGGCAATTTTCAACACAAGAGGCTTCATGCATGGTCTTGATGACTTGTCTAAGTTCTATACTATCATTTAACAAAAATTGATTTTCATTTGCAAGATTCTCGTTATCACGAGACAGATTTTCAACACCTTTTTGAGCTAAAGAAAGACGTTCTTCAAAGTCCTTGTCTTTTAAAAGGAGTTGTTTTTGAAAATCCTCTTCTTGTAGAGAAAGAGTTTTTTGTAAATCTTTAATAGTCTTAGAAGCATTTACCAGCTCATCATGCAGTTTGTTATAAGCAATTTGTATATCGTTAGATGTACTTACCTCGTCTTTTTCGTCTGCCATGAGGCACCGACCAGTTGATTCATCGTTTGTGCTGACCGCTTTTTGAGGCGTGTTTTCGTGCAATTCCTCAAGTTTGTCCCACATTTCCTTAGCAGTTTTATAGTGGGAGATTTTTCGCCTAAGTTCCTGATTCAAGGCGTTATGTAATATATTCATAGCTTTAGTGTTGTATTCACTTACCTTATCTTTCCCGACTTTTGTCGTCAGTTGATCACTGTGTTTAATAGCTTGCCATAGATACAAATCGTTTGCCATTGTAAAAATTTGCATCCGATATTTCCAGACTGAGTAGTCGTTTTCGTCTAATATTGGAGGCGACATGCTGCATTCTCCTTCACCTATTCCTGCAAAGAAATTTAGAGTAGAAGCCATCGATGGTTCTCTCAAACGGTTAAGTTTTTCAGAGAGTATGGCTCTGATACCAATTGTTGGAAATAACGCTTTACGCTAGAGGGGGGGGTGAATAGCGTTTTAAAATTATTAAGCGTTTTAGTGCGGAATTTAAAAACTTTGCAGAAATTAAGACAAGTGCAGTAAAATAAACTTACACAAAGATGTATCCTGGTTGGCCACAAACGTGGTTAGTCCAGTCCCCGAGAGACTCTCTCGAGATTTCCACTAAACTTGTCAAGCTTACGGGTGCTTAACAAACCGTTACAGCTGAGGACACAAGCCTCACCTAGGTGCTCGGGGATCACAATCCCAAAGACTTCAATTGCTCGGGGATACCAATCCCAAAGACTTCAATTGCTCGGGGATAACAATCCCAAAGACTTCAATTGCTCGGGGATAACAATCCCAAAGACTTCAATTGCTCGGGGATAACAATCCCAAAGACTTCAATTGCTCGGGGATAACAATCCCAAAGACTTCAATTGCTCGGGGATAACAATCCCAAAGACTTCAATTGCTCGGGGATAACAATCCCAAAGACTTCAACCGAGGAAACACAAGTTCCTCAACAAACGAGAATCGCAATTCTCTTACAAACACAAAGACACACTCACTTTACAAAGTACTCCTCAATGAGTAGATATGAGTAGAAATAGTACGCTCAAGATCACAACAACTTAGCTCAATAGAATGGCTCTTCAAAAAGCTTTATAGATGAATGAAAATGATGATCAATGTAAGAAAGCTTTTAGCAATGAAAATACTTAAATTGTATGTGTTGTTGTTGTGAAAACACTGAGTTAAACCTGTATTTATAGGTGAAAAACTCAGTCTTACCGTTGTCTAATTGCCAATTAAGGATTGCTGAAATTACTCAGTGACAATCGATTGTCAGGACTAAACAATCGATTGTTTGCCTATCAGATCAAAAAATCAATCCCAGATTTTACGTTAACAATCGATTACTTCAAATCAATAATCGATTAATTATAACGTTAAAAAATCCTTTCCAATTTTTGGCATAAAACATCGATTATCAGGAAATCAATAATCGATTATTTTAACAACGTTCAGAAAATCTTTTCCAGATTTTACGCTAAAACATCGATTGTTAAATATCACAATCGATTACCTGAAGGTAATTTAAAAAATATGACAACGGTCAGCTTCAACAATCGATTATCAAATAGAACAATCGATTATTAATTAATTTCAAAACTTACTGTCTCATATATAATCGATTATCAAAAGCCACAATCGATTATTAATTAATTTCAAAACTTACTGTCTCATATATAATCGATTATCAAAAGCCACAATCGATTATTAATTAATTTCAAAACTTACTGTCTCATATATAATCGATTATCAAAAGCCACAATCGATTATTATTTTACTTAAAAACACTGGGAGACATTTTTCTCATTCCAATCGATTACCATTAGTTCATAATCGATTTTTATGAGTTTTGAAAACTTTGCCTCAGTTAACAATCGATTATCGAAAGTACACAATCGATTGTTATGCAGTTTGCAAAAACCTGATGTTAACTGGCTTACTCACAATCGATTATCATTAATTCACAATCGATTGTCATGCAGTCTTGGCTTAGAGATACTCGATTATCATAAGTACATAATCGATTATCTTAGCCCAGATTTTTGAGGCATGTTTGGAAAACATTTTAACAAATGTAAATATGCATAGTTTAAAATCATTTGACACTTATTTTAAATATGCATGATTTTGGAAAAATAATTTTAGTAGAGAAGCCATGTTATGAGCCAAGATTGAGGAATCAAGATCACAATTAATATTGACTCAATTATAACATTTCCAAGCATTGTCTTGAGCTTCTTGTAATGCATCCATTATGTGCTTGTCCTTGAGCACTGCTATATATCGCTTATTGCTTTGTTTGACATTCATCAAAACCTACAAAAGAACACACGTTTAGTATATTGCATTTGAAACGTGTTTCCAACAACTTAACTGCTATCCTTAGTTAGATACAATAGCTACATGTTAGAACTGTCTATATGAGCTTGTGCAGTTAGAACTAAATGTAAATGAGTAGTAGAAGTCCATACTACAACAGAAATCTATTGTACATATTTTTTTGAAATCAATGAAAGTGATAGTTTGAATAAAAAAAAAATACAAATATAAATTCTGGGATTCTAAAGACAACGTCCGGCGCCGCGAACGCTGACGGTCACCTTACTCAGCTACAATAGTAATACCTTCAATCAGCTAATATCCCGCTACCGGGTGAACAATACCTGCAACTGCACGTGAAATGGAGAGAGTAAAGTGAGTACTCCAACCCAGTGAGCAATAAGAGTGAATAATAACTGAGCGGTAAGAAAACACGTAAAGCACTCCATCATGCTATAAAGGGTAGTGCAAATCGTTGAGAAAACAATAAAACCATGAAAATCCTTTAGAAAATATCTGGCTTAGTTAAATATTATTTCCAATCTTTAAGCAAATGAATGCGAAGACAGATAGAGCAAATCAACACATAAGTCAGCCCCTCGGGCAAAACACTACACTAACAATTAACACCAGGGTATTTTGTAAACAGTGCAAGAAGTAGCATGGATGCCAATGAAATGAGAGTGCTGAATGTCATGACAACTAGTACAAATAGGAACAAATGCATGAGTGCAATGCAATGCATATGATGGTACATTCCAGTACCCACTGCGGCGTGCGTCCGTAGCCATCCATATTTATTTATCGTCGATGACGCTCATTGGGAGTGTGTACAGACTTTGAAGGGGCTCCTACAGCCCAAGCGCAAAACAAGCCATCTCGTGGCATCAATAAATACCTGACCAGTCATTGTTACGTGACCATTCTATATCATACAGTGTTATTGTTACCACTGCTTCAAGTCACATCATATAGTGTCATTGTTACTACTGCTTCAAGCCACATTATATAGTGTCATTGTTACTACCGTTACAAGTCACTGCTGCGGCGCACAGCTTGATCCACGCTCAATCCAGTAATCAACATAAGCCCCTTGGGCATTTGTAAAACAGTAGTTCTCAGCCCGAAATATCATTTAGTATATCATTTGAGTTTTCAAAACTTAGAAGTATGGCTGAGTTTGCAAAATAATATTTAAAACCTTGGACCGAAACTAAATGATATACAAGATATACTAAAACACTAATATCAATCCCCGAAGGATTGACATAGTTGGAATGAATCCCAAACATGGCAGTCTGTGCCATTTATGATGATAACAAGTAGTTTCAGTCAAATACGTGGTAAAATCAACAACCGGGACGGACCAAGTCACAATCCCCAATGGTGATCTATCCCACGCTCATATCCGGCGTGCAAGTCACCTCAATACAACACTATGATGCGCAAATTCGGGGTTTCAAACCCTCAGGATATCATTTACAAGTATTACTCACCTTGAACCAGCAAAATCTCTAGCTCGCAACGCCATTACCCCTCAAATTGGCCTCCACGCATGCCACATCTAACCAAAATCAGAGCGAATACATCACAATATGCTAAGGGAACAATACCCTATCTAACACAATCGAGGAGTAGCCAAAATCTTAATACTAGCAAAACCCGAGCCCCGAGCCCGCTTCTCAAAATATTACAAAACTCACATTACCGAATTTCTCATCTCGCTACGAGTCCATACATAACCAGAACTTCCACATCCGAGCTCAAATGAAATATCAAATCCCAATTTGAAATATCAAAATTCAAGCCCTAGTTCATAAGTTTTAGGTTTAACTTGTATGAATTTCAAGACCAATTTCACAATATAATCATGTTTTTAACTCAAAAATCTTACTTCCAATAAACTCCAGTAGAAGCCTTCTTCAATAACTCCCAAAAAGCTCTAAAGGAGCTCAACAATGGAGGAAAATACCCTTAGCTCGCAGATGAAATGATATTTAAAAACCCTACTTCCCAGGCCTATTTTCTCTTCAGCGATACAAATGTCGCTTCTGCGACTTTCGCTCCTGCGGATTTCCTTCCGGTGCAGTTTCCCTTATTCCGCAAAACCGAGACAGCTCCTGCGGTCCACACGTCCGCTTCTGCGGAAGCTGCCTCCAGCTACCTTTTCGCTTCTGCGACTTTCCCTTTGCTTCTGCGGTCCCAATTCTGCAGAAGCAAGAATACCAGGAGCAGCATCAGTTATAATTTCATAAGTCCCAAAACTCTCCGATTAGCCGCCCGAACTCACCCTGAGGCCCCCGGGACCTCAACTAAAAAACACCAATACATTCTATAACATTACACAAACTTGTTGCAATTATAAAAATGCCTCAATCAACACTAAAATCATCGATTCACATCGGATTCAAGCCTAAGTTATTTAAAAACTTCCGAAATATGCATTCGATCATAAACCCAATCAAACGACGTCCGAATGACCTGAAATATTTTTCTCACACATCCCAAATCACATATCGAAGCTAGAGAAACTCTCGAAATTTTATTCCGACTCTCGAATCAAAATCTCACCTATCAACTGAAATCGCCAAAATACTAACTTCGCCAATTCAAGCCTAATTATACACCGGACCTCTAAAGTCAATTCCATTCACACTCCTAAATCACAAATCACGTTCTGAAGCTAACCGAATCACCGAAAATCATATCCGAGTTCTATAAACCATAAGTCAACGTCTGATTGACTTTTCCAACTTAAGCCTTCCTTAAAGAGACTAAGTGTCTCATTTTCCACCAATACCAATAAAAATCAACTCTAACACACCACATACTGATAGTGAAATATGAAGAAGCATAAAACGGGGAAAATGGAGCAGTAACACATGAGACGACGGGTCAGGTCGTCACATACTCCCCACTAAAGCCAATGTTCGTCCTCGAACGTTCCCAGAGTTGTTCTAGAAGCAAGCCAATAGCTGAATAACTTTACCATGCGTATACCCGGGGTTATCCCACGTCACCCTATCTCGCATAGGTCCGATAACATGATATAGTTGAAATTTCATAGTCCATATAAACCATAACCTGTAAAACCGCATTGCACTTTCTGAAATCATACACAAGATCAGAACTTCATATCTACACTCAGAATAAGTCCGAACCAGATGTAGTAGCTCATACCTGCAACCCCAGGTGAAATCATGTGATATACTACCTAATCCAAACACTTGAAACGATAACCTCTATCCATAGCAGTTGCCCACAACACCCGAATACCGGTAGGAACCTCTTATCAACTGAAATCTCATTCCAACACTTTCTTGTACTGCCAACGATACTGAAACACACGATAAACCTAAACCATTTCTAAGATCAACCATTTACGAAGCCACTTCTCCTCCGACAATTACTATTGCAAATTTCAGAGCTGAAACTTGATACTATCCTTCCAACAAGATGGAATCAAATCCGCTCGCATTTATTAGTGACCCCCAACCATTGTTGGAAACACGTTCTTAGTGAAATATACTAAAACGTGTGTTCTTTTGTATAGGTTTTGATGAATGACAAACGAAGCGAAAATTGATATATGGCGAAGTTCAAGAAACAAGCGCACAATTGATATACAACGAGATTCAAGCTCAAGACAAAGTTTTATAGTTTAATTGAGTCATTCTTAATTGTGATCTTGATCCTACAACTTGACTCGTAACATGGCTTCTCTCATAAAACTATTTTCCAAAATCATGCATATTTAATTTAATGTCAAATGATTTTAAATCATGCATATTTACAGTAGTCAAAATAATTTTTAGACATGCCTTAAAAATCTGGACTAAGATAATCGATTATGTACTTATGATAATCGATTGTTTTAAGCCAAGACTGCATGACAATCGATGGTGAACTAATGACAATCGATTGTGAGTAAGACAGTGAGCATCAGGTTTTTCAAACCTGCATGACAATCGATTATGAACTAATGACAATCGATTGTGACTGAGGCAGTGTCCATCAAAGTTTTTCAAAACTCAGAATAATCGATTATGAACTAATGGTAATCGATTATGTTGAGACAGTGTCTTCCAGTGATTTTCAAATTTATTAAATAATCGATTGTTACATTGGACAATTGATTGTCAAAGAGACAGTGTCTAAAATGTTTTTCAAAAACTGATAAGTAATCGATTGTTGACTTTGTGCAATCGATTGTGAAGCTGACCGTTGTCGTAAAGTTTTCAAATACCGTCAGGTAATCGATTATTGATTCTGTATAATCGATTGTTTTGATTAAAATCCGGAAAAGATTTTTTGAACGTTATTGGGTAATCAATTATTGATTTTGTATAATCGATTGTTTTGATTAAAATCTGGAAAAGATTTTTTGAACGCTGCTGAGTAATCGATTGTTGATTCTGGACAATCGATTGTTTGTGGTAAAATCTGGAAAGGATTTTTTGAACGTTGCCAGTAATCGATTATGGATTGTAAGTAATCGATTATCAAGCATAAAATCTGGGATTGAATTTTGATCTGACTGGCAGACAATCGATTGTTGGGGTTTGACAATCGATTGTCAGTGAGTAAAATCAGCAACTCTTAATTGGCAATTAGGCAACGGTAATGCCAAGTTTTTCAACTATAAATACAGCTTCATTTCAGTGTTTTAAACACAACAACATACTACAACTGATCATTACATTGCTATAAGCTTGCATACTTTTGTTTATCATTTTATATTCAATTTCATAAAGCTTTTGAGAGCCATATTCTTGTCCAAAGTTGTTGTGATCTAGAGCTTACTTCTTTTACTCATATCTACTCATTAAGGAGTATTTTGTTTGAGTGTCTAGTGTTTTATACACTTGTAAGAGAATTGTGATTCTCTTGTTGTAAGGAACTTGTGTTTCCTTGGTTGAAGTCTTGGAGTGTTGTATCTCCGAGCAAAGGTGTTAAGGCTTGTGTCCTTAAGTTGTAAAGGTTTGTTGAGCACCCGTAAGCTTAACAAGTTAGTGGAAAATCTCGAGAGAGTCTCTCGGGGACTGGACTAGCCACGTGTTGTGGTGAACCAGAATATATCGATGCGTTCTTTCCTTTTTGTTTATTTAACGCACTTATTTATTTCCTGCAAATTTTAATTTCCGCAAGTTTACGCTGAATTTTATTATAACGCTATTCACCCCCCCTCTAGCGTTAAGCGTATTTTCTAACAATTGGTATCAGAGCCATACTCTCTGAAGACTTAACAGTTTGAGAGAACCATCCATGGCTTCTACTCGTGACTCTTTTGCAGGAATTGATGAAGGACAGTGCTCCACACGACCACCTCTATTCAACGGTACAAATTACACGTACTGGAAGGAGAGGATAAAGATCTTTGTTCAGTCCAACAGCTTTCACCTTTGGAAGGTGATAATAAAGAGAAACCAAATTCCAACAAAGAAGGTGGAAAACGAATGGGTTCCCAAGTCCGAGGATGAGTATGACGCGGATGACATCCGAAAAGTTCAAAATAATGCTAATGCAATTAATTTATTATATTGTGATGTTAATGCTGATGATTACAGGAAAGTATCGTGTTGCACAACGGCAAAGGAGATGTGGGACAAGCTAGAAGTTACATACGAAGGTACGGGCCAGGTAAGGGAAGCAAAAATTGATTACCTAACCCATTCTTATGAATTATTTCACATGAAGGAAGGTGAAAAGGTGGACGAAATGTTTGAGCGATTTTCAATAATCGTAAATGACCTACATGCTCTCAAGAAAACATTCACGGATAGAGAGCTCGTTCGAAAAATTCTTAGAAGTCTCACACCGGCATGGAGATCAAAGGCCGATGCAATTCAAGAATCCATTGGCGTTTCAAACGTCACCATCGACGCACTAAGAGGTAACCTTAAGACCTATGAATCTACTATTCTTAACCCTTTTGTTGATGATCAAAGAAGGCAAAGAATAGCTCTAAAGGCGTCCAACCGCAAATTGATGAGGAAGGAGACAACGAGTTTGGACTCATTATCAAAAGATTTCAAAAGTTCATGCGCAAGGAGTATGAACGCAAGGGCAAAAAGCAAGGCGAACAAATCAAGTGCTATGAATGTGGTGAAACCGGGCACATCAAATCAAATTGCCCAAACATCAAAAAGGAGAAGAAACCTTTTAAAAAGCAACGTGCATACATTTCTTGGGGAGGCGACTCCGGAGATGAGTCAAGCGAAGGAGAAGAAGACGAAGCAGCAAATCTTTGCCTTATGGCACAAGAAGACAACAAAGATGAGGTATGTCAAATCTCGTCTAAATACTTCTTTACTCTTGAAGAAATGCGAACTGCTTTTGATGAATTATATGCTGAGTTTATTAAGGCTTCAAAAACTGTTAAGGGCATAAAAGAAAATGCTTCATTAAAAGAAAAGGATTTTCAAAAACAGCTTTCTTTGAAAGAAAAGGATTTAGAAAAACTGATTTTAGAAAATGAAAAGCTGAAAGAGGAAAACAAGTTTTTTGGAAAAAGAAGCGCCGATAAGCCCGAAAGTTCTACTAAAAATTGTTCTTCTTGCTTGCATCTCAAAAATGAGGTAGATAGACTCAAAGGTACCTTAGATAAGTTTAATTCTTCCCACAAGAATTTGAATGAGGTCCTTGTAAATTTGAAATCAACCAAGCATGGCATAGGATTTAAGAATGAGGTTAAAGAAAAGGTTGAAGCCAAACCCCAACCACCTAAGGCTCAACCTAGGACTAATAAAACAAATGCTTATCCTAGAAATAGCAATCCTAGAACCAATATGCATGCTAGACAAAATGTTGAACATTTTAGGAGACCTAGAAATGACTTACCACCTAGAAATAGTTACCCTAGAAATGATGCATATTTTAGGCCAAATGTTGAACCCTTGAGAAGACCTAGAAATGCTGCCTATCCTAGAGCTCATAGTAGGAGAAATAATTCTCATGAAATGCGAAATAGTCATAGTGCTCAAAATAGAGTAAGAAATTTTTATCCGTCTAGTTACTATGAACCTAGAAGGATGCATAACCCAAATGTGACTTGTCATTATTGTAGAAGTATTGGTCATATTGCTCCTGCATGCTTTACACGTCATAGACATATTACTCAATCGCATCATTATAATATGCCTAACCCCCAAGGACCCAAGATGGCATGGGTACCTAAAGAACATTAATTTGTTTTGTAGGTGTGCTTGAAGGGATCAAGTGTACAATGGTACCTTGATAGTGGATGCTCCAAGCATATGACGGGAGATGAATCCAAATTCCTTCAATTAGAGCACAAAGAAGGAGGAAGTGTTATCTTCGGTGATAACAATAAAGGAAAGATCATCGGCATCGGCTCGGTCGGTAAGGATGAAAATTCCTCTATTAAGCATATATTACTTGTTAAAGGATTAAAGCATAATCTCTTGAGCATAAGCCAATTGTGTGACAAGGGAAATCTTGCTTTATTTGATTCGGATGAATGCTTAGTGTTCAGACGTCGTGATTTCAAAATTATCCTCCGTGGTTTTAGAGTGGATAATATTTATATGGTTGATCTTGCTAATTCCTCACCCGATTATGTTGATTGTCTAATGAGTAAAGAGGATGATACTTGGCTATGGCATCGTAGAGTAGCACATATCAATATGCATCTTTTGAACAAATTGATTTCTCAAAACTTAGTTGTTGGTCTTCCCAATTTAAAATTTGAAAATGACTCTATTTGTGACTCGTGTCAAAAGGGGAAGCAAACAAAAACATCTTTCAAATCTAAAAACATTGTTTCAACTTCTCGACCATTGCAATTGCTTCATATGGATTTATTTGGTCCCTCTCGCATTGAAAGTCTAGGAAGAAATAAATATGCTTTTGTGATTGTTGATGATTACTCGAGATTTACTTGGACTTTATTTCTTGCCAATAAAAGTGATGCTTTTCAAAATTTTAAATATTTTCTTAAGCGTGTTCAAAATGAGAAAGAAACAACCGTCACTTCAATTAGAAGTGATCATGGGGGAGAGTTTGATCACAATCTCTTTGCGGACTTTTGTGACGAACTCGGAATCGAGCATACCTTTTCCGCTCCACGTACACCACAACAAAATGGGGTGGTGGAAAGGAAAAATAGGTGTCTCGAAGAGATGGCTAGAACCATGCTCGACGAAGCTAAGATACCCAAACATTTTTGGGCGGACGCCGTGAGTACCGCTTGCTATGTTCTAAATAGAGTAGTAATTCGGCCGATACTCATGAAAACCCCCTATGAACTTTATAAGGGTAGAAAACCAAATATTTCCCATTTTAGAGTTTTTGGTTGCAATGTTTTGTTCATAACAATGGCAAAGACCAATTGGGTAAATTTGATGCTAAGTCGGATGAAGGTATTTTCATTGGATATTCCTCACGTAGTAAAGCATATAGGGTCTTTTATAAAAGAACCCAAATTGTGGAGGAATCCCCTCATGTTGTATTTTGCGAAAATAATGCTCGCTTGGCGAGAAAGGATTCCGGTTTTGATCTTGCAGGTATCTTAGATAGCTTGAAAGACAAAATACAAGAGGAACCACCCAAGGAAAATGAAGATGAAACTGAGGAACAACCAACGGAAGAAGCGCCACAATTGGAAAAAGAAACAAAAGTGCAGAATGAGTGGAGGACGATCAACGATCACCCTCTTGAATAGGTAATTGGAGACGTCGGAGGAAAGGTAAGTACCCGAAACTCTCTTAAGAACACTTTAGGACACACTTCTTAAGAGCTCACGTTCTCACTTGGCAACACTAGTTTAAGTCATTACTTCTTTACAAATTACTGACTTGAGCGTCGGAGACGTTTAATTCTATTTTGCAGGTATCGCCCTAACAGATAGGGTGAATTATAAAGTTTTGGCACAAAACAATCGATTGTTCCAAGTAAATAATCGATTATTTTACTGTGCTAAAAATCGATTAGCAGTACCACTAATCGATTGTTTATGGTTTATGTTCATTATGCAGTTTTGTTTAATAACTGATTCCTTAAATTGCATAATCGATTTCTGTCTCAGCCATTCAGCAATGCTTTTCCAAAACAATCGATTATTCCACATTTGACAATCGATTATTTCATGTCAGAAATTTAAACTCTTGTTACCGTTTGGCTCCTCAATCGATTTGTGTCAGTTCCAAGTCAGGTCATAACTCTTCAACAATCAATTATTGCATCTCAACAATCGATTGTCTAACGGTCAGTGAATTTATTTTACCGTTTCTGACTGATTTGGCTTTAGATTCTCAGCAGATCTCTTCCATAAATGATAAGCCACTCTCCCCTCTATAAATAGGCTTCATATATGTTCATATTCATTCACTCAAGCATCAATTTTAGCTTTCAAAATATCAAATTCCCTCTAATCCTTTGCAAAATCCAGCAGCTTTCATTAAAAATGTCGGGCCGTCACTCAAAACGTTCCCGTTCTGCTAGGCACGGCGCATCCGCTTCTGCTGCCCCTCCTCGTCCGAACTATCCCTATCAAGGTGGTTCCGTTCTATATTTTAATTCCGACATCGAGCTTACTCGATTCTTAACCAAATTTGAAAAGCGCGACATTCTTCCACCCCGCTTTTCAACCCACAAGTATCTTGAATCATTTGGGCCTGCTGCAAATATGCTCAAAAATTCTCAACTTCTTGACTTTTTACTCCTTACCCATCCTTATATCAATACTACATTGGTTCAAGCATTTTATTCCAACCTCCATGAGGATGATGATGGTGAGCTTGTCACCAACATTAATGGTGTTCAAATTCTTCTTTCCGATGAAAATCTTCATACCATTGCCGTCTTCCTCATAATGGTGAAGACATTTTTCGGTACACCGGAGAGGCCGGAGCCCTTTTTGATGAAACAGCCCTCTTACACCAAATCGGTCTTACTTCTTATGATCCAAATCTTTCTTCCCGTCGTCCTACAATTACGGGAATGGATCCCAATTATCGGGTGATTTTCTATTTCATCACCCGAGTCCTCAAGCCTCGTAAGCATAACCATACTACCATTTCCCAAGAGGACACCAAGCTCATGCATGCCATAGTTACTGGAGCTAACATCAATTGGTGTCGGCTTATCAAAATTCACATGCGTGACGCTATCGGAGATGATAGGCCTCTTCCTTATGCTCTCCTCATCATGAAATTTCTTGAAGCCACCGAATTCATCACTGGAAATGGTCCTCTCAAAAAGAGTACCAAAAAGTGGGAAATTTCGAAATCCTCCTTTCATCATGACGGTGATCATGTAGCGCCTGCTTCTCCTCCAACCCGTCGTGCTCCTCCGCCTCAAGAGCCTTCCCTCCAATTCATTTCCGACCAAATTGCTTCATTGACCTCTTCTTTCGGTCAATTAAATCATGAGATCCATGGATATTTTGACCACGTTCATTATCCATATGCGGGTCTTGTTCCATATGAAGCAGCACCGGATGATGAGCGGAAGATGATGAATGAATAATTGTTTTTTTAAGTTTGTTTTTATATGTTGTATTGTCTTCCCTGTTGCTGTAATTTTTTCTTTCCAATAAATAAACAAGGTTTATTTCATCTTTGGCATCTTATTATTATTTTTGCTAATGGCAAAAGGGGGAAGATAACGGGTATGATGCACTCTCAAGTTATAAGCTTAAATTGAGGGGGAATTCTCAAATTGAGGGGGAACAAATTGCATACTTGTTGCATGTATATACTTGTCTTGAATCGTCAATATAAATTGCTTGTCTTTCATATCCCGCTTAATGTTTGCCATTATCAAAAAGGGGGAAATTGTTGGAAACACGTTCTCAATGCAATATACTAAAACGTGTGTTCTTTTGCATAGGTTTTGATGAATGACAAACGAAGCGAAAATTGATATATGACGAAGTTCAAGAAACAAGCGCACAATTGATATACAACGAGATTCAAGCTCAAGACAAAGTTTTATAGTTTAATTGAGTCATTCTTAATTGTGATCTTGATCCTACAACTTCACTCGTAACATGGCTTCTCTCATAAAACTATTTTCCAAAATCATGCATATTTAATTTAATGTCAAATGATTTTAAATCATGCATATTTACAGTAGTCAAATAATTTTTAGACATGCCTTAAAAATCTGGACTAAGATAATCGATTATGTACTTATGATAATCGACTGTTTTAAGCCAAGACTGCATGACAATCGATTGTGAACTAATGACAATCGATTGTGAGTAAGACAGTGAGCATCAGGCTTTTCAAACCTGCATGACAATCGATTGTGAACTAATGACAATCGATTGTGACTGAGGCGGTGTCCATCAAAGTTTTTCAAAACTCAGAATAATCGATTATGAACTAATGGTAATCGATTATGTTGAGACAGTGTCTTCCAGTGATTTTCAAATTTATTAAATAATCGATTGTTACATTGGACAATCGATTGTCAAAGAGACAGTGTCTAAAATGTTTTTCAAAAACTGATAAGTAATCGATTGTTGACTTTGTGCAATCGATTGTGAAGCTGACCGTTGTCGTAAAGTTTTCAAATACCGTCAGGTAATCGATTATTGATTCTGTATAATCGATTATTTTGATTAAAATCCGGAAAAGATTTTTTGAACGTTATTGGGTAATCAATTATTGATTTTGTATAATCGATTGTTTTGATTAAAATCTGGAAAAGATTTTTTGAACGCTGCTGAGTAATCGATTGTTGATTCTGGACAATCGATTGTTTGTGGTAAAATCTGGAAAGGATTTTTTGAACGTTGCCAGTAATCGATTATGGATTGTAAGTAATCGATTATCAAGCATAAAATCTGGGATTGAATTTTGATCTGACTGGCAGACAATCGATTGTTGGGGTTTGACAATCGATTGTCAGTGAGTAAAATCAGCAACTCTTAATTGGCAATTAGGCAACGGTAATGCCAAGTTTTTCAACTATAAATACAGCTTCATTTCAGTGTTTTAAACACAACAACATACTACAACTGATCATTACATTGCTATAAGCTTGCATACTTTTGTTTATCATTTTATATTCAATTTCATAAAGCTTTTGAGAGCCATATTCTTGTCCAAAGTTGTTGTGATCTAGAGCTTACTTCTTTTACTCATATCTACTCATTAAGGAGTATTTTGTTTGAGTGTCTAGTGTTTTATACACTTGTAAGAGAATTGTGATTCTCTTGTTGTAAGGAACTTGTGTTTCCTTGGTTGAAGTCTTGGAGTGTTGTATCTCCGAGCAAAGGTGTTAAGGCTTGTGTCCTTAAGTTGTAAAGGTTTGTTGAGCACCCGTAAGCTTAACAAGTTAGTGGAAAATCTTGAGAGAGTCTCTCGGGGACTGGACTAGCCACGTGTTGTGGTGAACCAGAATATATCGGTGCGTTCTTTCCTTTTTGTTTATTTAACGCACTTATTTATTTCCTGCAAATTTTAATTTCCGCAAGTTTACGCCGAATTTTATTATAACGCTATTCACCCCTCCTCTAGCGTTAAGCGTATTTTCTAACAACCATCACCTCAAGTCCAACACACCATTCTGGTGATATGACACCTCAACACAATCCTAAGCCACAACTTGCATAATAGGGGCACCAACAAGAAATGGTTTGAACATACTCAAATCATGAAAAATAACTCAAACAAAAGAGCTGTGACTCAAATTCCTCAGTACCATCACAACACAAGGCTGGGACCCCATCCCACATCATAGAAATAGAACACCTAATCTACCGTGAAGGGTCATAACTCCACGTAGTCTCGCTACAGTGTACGAACCACTGTTGCCCATGAAACATCTCAAGTCACTATGATCAAAATTGACAGCCACACACGTTTGTTGTCTGTAACCAAAAAAATTTATTACACCCACGATGAGACAAATAACATATGACACGCAACCCGATAGGCCGTAACCAATGCTCCATTTACCGAGAAACAATCAATACTTTCCCGCTCGACTTTCTCTATGAGTCCTCAATAGAACCACATCACATGTGCCCATATCCAATAAATCATGACATCTCAAAACACTAAAAAGCAACTCATAGCTCTCCTTAGATCACTAGAATGCTCAATAACTATCGAATCAACCTATCCCTGATCAACACATATGGGGGCCAACCAAGCTAACTCCAGCCAAATATATAGCAACATCGGCCTGCCTAAGAACTCAATTCCATGAAGCCTGGAGCTGCTCCTCTCCCTATCGGAGCTGCATCAATGGTTGAAACCTCTACACTGACATCCGCCACGAAGGCCCGGTTAAGATAAACAATCCTTCCCAGCCGTCCATTGGTCTTTGGAATACAAACCACTATGCTAGAACATAATCAAATGCATCTCGCCACGCAACCTGTCGCATTTTCCAACCTAGCCCATAACACAATAGTCTAGAATGACCCAGCATTGAGACATCCATTCTACACTCCAACATCATGTCCAACATCTAATATACCAGGCAAAGAAAGATCCACTCGGGCATCCAAATCCCAATAGCTGCTAACGGTACCAATACACACGATCCACAACCTCTAAATAATCTGTACCAGGGAACTCTCAGTCTCCAACTCCATATAGCATACACATCACTGTACCTTATCCCCAAATTCCACAGTACGAATACATATTACACCTCGAGTACCCAATCCTTCCATGAGAGATATTCTAATATTCCCCTATGCCATCAAACACACATAGATATAAGCAATCGATCTAGCAAGAAAGCATCGAAACACTAACGTAGCATCATCAGTCTAATCACATTTCCTTTTTTCGAGACATTTACTCTCGTCAAATCACTTTTGTTTAGCAGTACCATTTCCTTGATTACTTGAGGCTACCCATTGCCTATGATTTTTTTATGAACTCCTTTTTGTAACTGAACTGAATTGTAACTCATTGAACCGAGAACTTCAGATGATCCTATTAGGAAGAAGAATCATTACATATTCCATGCTTCACATGCCCCAAGAGAATATATACATCTCCGAACCACGGTAAATCTTAATAAGAACTATCTCCAAATTCCATTAGCACAAGCTAAACTGCTAGGACTGAATCCATCTATCCGAACCAAGCTAAGCAAGTTGTCAGAACTCAAGAGCTTCGCTGCACAATACCTGTAAGGGCTCAAAACCTCGCACGCATACAAAGAATTAATCATGTTCTTACCATACCGATTCAGTACTATCAAGACATTCCATGTATTTAATTTACTTTCCGATTCATCATTAACTTGATATCCCCTCTTACCGTAGCACCACAATGGATCAACCTGGGTTCACCACACGAAACTTGAACATAAGACCACACTGTCTAAGACCCATAGGCCACTGAATACTCTTTCCAATGTTCCCAGAAATGCCACATCCCAGAACACTTTATCTTGAAGAACTTCTCGCGAATCTGAATTCATTACCATTACTTTCCAGATACCGATACATAGGATCCCATAATCAACATAAAAATACCACAAGTCTGGACCTTTTCCAATGAAAACATAGTATCTACCCACTTACGCAACCTGAAGACACCTGATTGTTAAATGTAGAATCTTGAACACAATAAAACCATTCTTGAGAGTCATTCAATCTTATTCAAACTGCAAATTCCCTGACTTAACGAACGGAAGCAGTCGCACCTTGTTAGCACTCTGACACCGCTGGATATGATCTCATTCAAATACCAACAAACACCTCCCTTCTCAATACGCTGAGCATTCTTTATCCACAACAGCTCCAGACATCCTATTGTTTCCACACATCTACAAAGTACCATAATACCTTTGCCAAAATTTTGCTTCACTCGTGCCATCCTTGGCTCAACTCCTGCAACCACAGCGGATCCGCCAGCATATCTTGAAACGGAACCAACATAGCACGTCACTGTGCAATCAGCTAATCAACAGTAGCCTCCCCTACTTGGCTTGAAACCATATATCAGGACACACTCGACATCTCATACAACTTTTACTCTAACGATGCCACAATATCATAGCGAGATTAGACCCAAATAATCTACCAGTTTGTGAAAACACAAATCATCTCGTACTATAATCCTTTATTACATTTTGATACTATAAATGATATTTTGGGCTCAGCACACTGTTTTACTGTTAGCCCAAGTGGCTTGAGAGGTTTGTGATTGAGTAAGGCCGAGGGCCTGTGTTTTGAGAATATCGTGGGATCGGGCTGCATGCCACGACATGTTGTACTGGCTTATGATATATGAGAGGCCAAAGGACTGATTTATGTCACGAGATGGATTGTTATAGCACTTGGGTTGTAGGAGCCTCTCCGGAATTTGTACACCCCCAGTGAGCGCAGGGGCTAGTTTTAATACATGTTTTGCCCAAGGGGATGATTATGAGTGATTGTGAGGTAACCCGAGGGGCTGGTTCTGTTGATATTATGGCTGAGGGGCAATTTATGATACATGTTTTTTCTGAGGGGCTATAGTTTTTATCTTTTTTACTCTAACCTTTGTTTAATTTACTGTTGAAACTGTAGAAAGACATTTTTCAAAGTATTCTTTTATTCAAACTGAGATTTTATGAGATAATTGATCCCTACACTATTTTGGAACCATACCATATTTGTTGTAGTGCTATGACGTGAAATTATCCAGTTTCTTACTGCTCAAATTTCATTCGCTTTTATTACTTACTGAGTTGGCGTACTCACATTACTCCCTGCACCTTTTGTGCAGATCCAGAATTTGTGGGTCTTGATAGGAAGCACTGATCGTTCATTCAGCAAGCCTTCGAGAGTCAGCAAGGTAGCTACGTGGCATTCACAGCCTTGCACTTCTCCCTCTTATCTTCCCCGGATTTTTTTAGCATTGTTCCTAGATTTTGATAGACTTTATTATACTTAGACAGACCTTGTAGTTGCCCATGACTTGTGACACCCCGATGTCAGGCTTGTGTTGTTTTTCGCCCTTGTTATTAGACTATTATTATGGAATTTCTATTAATTATTAGCTTAAAAATGTCTTTTATGAAATACTGGTTTGATTCACGATTTGTGTTGGCTGGCCTAGTTCCATGATAGGCGCCATCACGATCGGGTCGGTTTTAGGGTTGTGAAAAATTGGTATCAGAGCCTAGGTTACATAGGTCTGACGAGTCATGAGGGGGTTTAATAGAGTCTCGCGGATCAGTGCGGAGACGTCTGTACTTATCTTTAGGAGGCTGCAGAACCTTTTGGAAAAACTTCACATTCTTTAATTCATGTCGTGTGAATCTGCCGATTCTGGTAACTAAACTTCAGTTATTCTATTCTCTTACAGATGGTGAAGATACGTGCTATGGGTCAAAACTGACGACCACAAGTACCACCTGTTGAAGCTATTAGAGGTTGAGGTCGCAGTCGAGGCTGTTGTAGGGGCATGTGTGTAGCCCTCAAAGTAGTTAGGGCAGAACCTGCAGATCCACCAACCGCCCCAATTCATGATCAAGTCCTAGTGGGGGATGCTCTAGCAAGGCCAGCTCGAGCACCGACTGTGACTATTGTTATCCTATGACTTCAGGAGGCCCTCGCCCAGATTCTACCAGTGTGCATTGTCCTAGCTAAGGCAGTCTATGTACTACGGCCACATATACTTCTCAGACCGCTGGAGGCATTCAGACTCCTCCCGCTCACACACTTGAGCAGGTTGTACATGGACTTCAGACACTGGGGCACCTCCAGCCCAGCCGATTGTAGCTGCTCAGGACTGTATAGCTCTTCTTATGCTAGAGGATGAGCAACATAGATTTGAGAGGTCTGGTAGACTTCAGTCTCCGTCATTTAGTGGTGCTGAGGGTAAGGATGGACAAGGTTTCTTAGATAAGTGTCAGAGGATGCTTCAGGCCACAGGTATTCTACAGACCAGTGGGGTATCGTTCACTACTTTGAAATTCTCTTGGGCTGCACTCAGTTGGTGGGAGACTTTCGAGAGGCATAAGCCGGTTGGCACGGTCTCCCTTTCTTGGCAGCAATTCTCCTTGTTCTTCCTGGAGAAGTTTGTACATGAGTCTCGCCAAGAGGAGCTGTGGAGGCAGTTCGAGCAATTTCCTCTGGGTTATAGGTTTGTTACACAGTATGAGATGTGGTTCTCTGAGTTGGCCTATCATATGGTCTGGTTCGTTCCCATAGATCGGGAGAGGATCAAGAGGTTTATAAATGGCCTCGATTTTCATCTTCGGTTGCTTATGACCAGGGAGAGTGTATTTGCTGCTACCTTTGATGAGGTTGTTGATATAGCTCAGAAGATTTAGAGGGTTGAGAAGGAAGCTAAGAGGACTCATGGTCAGGGTGGATTCAATGGTGCTCCTCTTGAGGGTCAATTTAAGCACGGCAGAGGCTATCCACTCATGCATGCTTAGTCAGGTCACCCATTTTATCATGGGGCATCATTGGCCATGGTTCTCATATTTATCATTAGGTCCATTTCTCACTTAGTGCCCTTCCAGCCTAGAGTTCATCCCGTGCTCTATCAGTTCAGGCTATTCCATGCTAGGTTCTTTTGCTAGTCATTCCATGCTAAGGGTTCCCTTCAGTCATCGCCTACAGCTTTAGGGGATTGTTATGAGTGTGGAGAGTTGGGGCATATGTGGAGGCAGTGTCCGTATTATCATGGGGGTCTGCCTCAACAGAGGATCCATCCATCGACTTCAGCACCAGTTACTTCACCACCTACCCAGCTAGCTAGGGGTGGAGGGTAGTTAGCTAGAGGTTCGCCCCAAAGGGGGAGGTCGATCAGGTCGTGGTCTAGCCTGCTTCTATGCACTCCCACCGGACCAGATGTTGTTGCTTTAGATGTTGTGATTAAATGTATTGTCTTAGTTTGTCACAAGGATGCCAGTGTTATTTGATCCTGGTTATACTTTTTCATATGTGTCATCATATTTTGCCCGTTATTTGGATAAGCCCCATGAGTCTCTTGTTTTATTGATTCGTGTATCTATTGTGGTGGGCAGTACTATTGATGTGGATCATGTACATCGGTCGTTCTGGTGGCAATTGGGGGTTTGGAGACCCGAGTGGACCTTCTATTATTTTGTATGGTGGACTTTGATATGATATTAGGCAAGGATTAGTTATCAACGTGTCGTGCTATTTTGGACTGTCATGCTAATACAGTAACGTTGGCTATGCTAGGTGTGCCACGGATTGAGTGACAAGGTTTAACTCAATTTGTTCCCAATAGGGTGATTTCATTTTGAAGGCCTAGTGGATGGTTAGGAAAGGTTGTCTTTCATACTTAGCTTTCATGAGGGATATTAGTGCAGGGAGTCCTAATATGTATTCCATCCTAATAGTGAGGGATTTTTCAGATGTGTTTCCTGCAGACCTGCCTGGCATGCTACCAGACAGGGATATTGACTTTGGTATGATTTGGTACCGGGCACTCAGCCTATGTCTGTTCCACCGAATTGTATGGAACCACTAGAGTTGAAGGAGAAGCTTCACGAACTTCTTGATAGACTAGTGTGTCACCTTAGGGTACACATATTTTATCAGGGAAGAAGAAGGATGGCACTATGAGGATGTGCATTGATTACAAGTAGTTGAACAAGGTCACAATCAAGAACAAGTATCCTTTGCCTCATATTGATGATTTATTTGACCAGCTTCAGAGAGAGAGGGTGTTCTCCAAGATTAATTTTAGGTCGTGGTATCACCAGTTAAAGATCAAGGACTCGGATATTCTTAAGATAGCTTTCAGGATCCAATATGGTCATTATGGGTTTTTTGTGATGTCTTTTGGGCTTACAAATGCTCCAGCAACGTTCGTTCATTTGATGAACAAGGTGTTTTGGCCCTATATCAATTCATTCGTTATTGTATTTATTGATGATATTCTGATGTACTCGCATAGTCAGGAGGAGCACGCGGAGCATTTGAGAGTAGTATTGCAGCGATTGAAGGAGGAGAAGCTTTATGCAAAGTTCTCCAAATATGCATTTTGACTCAGTTCAGTGGCTTTCTTGGGGCACGTGGTATCCACTGAGGGTATTCATGTCGATCAGAAGAAGATAGAGGCGGTTCAGAGTTGGCCCAGGTCGTTCTCAGTCATAGAGATTCGTAGCTTTCTTAGTTTGGTAGGTTATTACCGTCGGTTTGTCCAGGGATTTTCATCTATAGCATCACCTTTGACCAAATTGACTTAAAAGGGTGCGCCTTTCATATGGTCGGATGAGTGTGAGGCGAGGTTTCAGAAGCTCAAGACTACCTTGAGCACAGCTCTAGTGTTAGTTTTACCATCAACTTCAGGTTCATATACAATGTATTGTGATGCTTCGAGAGTTGGTATAGGGTATGTGTTGATGCATGAGGGTAGAGTGATTTTTTATGCTTTTCATCAGTTGAAGCCGCATGAGAAGAACTACGTTGTTCATGATTTAGAGTTGGCTTCCATTGTTCACGCATTGAAGATTTGGAGGCACTATCTCAATGGTGTATCTTGTAAGGTGTGTACTGATAATTATAGTCTCCAGCACTTGTTCAAGCAGAAGGATCTCAATTTGACGCAGCGGAGATGGTTTGAACTGCTAAAGGATCATGATATCACTATCTTGTACTATCTAGGGAAGGTCAATGTAATGGCCGATGCTTTGGTAGAAAGGCGGTGAGTATGGGCAGTTTGGCATATATTCCTGTTGGGGAGAGACCTCTTGCAGTTGATGTTGAAGCCTTCGCCAATCAGTTTGTGAGGTTGGATATTTTGGAGCTTAGTCGGGTCTTAGCTTGTGTGGTTTCTCGATCTTCCCTGTTTGACCGCATCAGAGAGCGCCAATATGATGATTCTGATTTGCTTGTGCTCAAGGATAGAGTTCATCATGATGATGCAAGAGATGTGACTATTAGTGATGATGGGGTATTGAGGATGCATGGCTAGATATGTATGCCAATGTAGATAGGATTCGGGACTCACAGCTCGCGGTATTCCATCCATCCGGGTGTCGTGAAGATGTATCAGGATTTGAGACAACATTATTAGTGGAGAAGACTGAAGAAGGATATTGTGGGATTTGTAGTTAGGTGTCTCAATTGTTAACATATGAAATATGAGTATCAAAAACGGGGTGGCTTGCTTCAGCCGATAGATATTCCAGAGTGGAAGTGGGAGCGGATCACCATGTATTTTGTAGTTGGACTCCCATGGACTTTGAAGAAGTTAGATGCTATTTGGGTGATTGTGGATTGGCTGAACAAGTTCACGCACTTTATTTCTGTGTGTACTACGTTTTCTTCATAGCAGGTAGCAATGATTTATATTCGAGAGATTGTTCGCTTGCATGGTGTCCCAGTTTCCATTATTTTAGATAGAGGTACTCAGTTCTCTTTGTAGTTTTGGAGAGTCGTGCAGCGAGAGTTGGGTACTGAAGTTGAGTTGAGCATAACTTTTCACGCTCAGACGGATGGGCAATTCGAGCGCACAATTCAGTTATTAAATGACATGTTGCATGCTTGTGTCATTGATTTTGGGGGTTCATGGTATCAGTTACTACCGCTTGCGGAGTTTGCATATAACAATAGTTATCAGTCGAGTTAGATGGCTCCATATAAAGCTTTATATGGGAGACGGTGTAGATCTCCAGTAAGTTTGTTTGAGCTGGGTGAGGCTAGACTTTTTGGTATAGACTTGGTATAGGATGATTTTGACAAGGTGAAGGTGATTTAGGAGCGTCTTCGTACAACACAGTCAAGACAAAAGAGTTATGCTGATAGGAAGGTTCATGATGTGTCTTACATGGTTGGGGAGAAGGTTCTACTGAAGCTTTCACCCATAAAGGGTGTTGTGAGATTTTGAAAAAAAGGGTAAATTGAGTCCTCAGTTTATTGGGCCTTTTAAGGTGCGTCAAAGGATTGGGGAGGTCACTTATGAGCTTGCTATGCCACTTACCTTGTCGAGCGTGCATCTGATATTTCATATTTCTATGCTCCGATAGTATATTGGTGATCCGTCTCATATTTTGTATTTCAGCACAGTTCAGTTAGATGGCAATTTGAGTTATGATGTGGAGCTAGTGGCTATTTTGGAGCGGCATATACGAAAGTTGAGATCAAAGGATATAGCTTCGGCGAAAGTGTAGTGAGAGGTTGGCCCATGGATGAGGCTACTTAGGAGAATGAGCCGGAGATGTGGAGCAGATATCAACACCTGTTTGAGGCTTCAGGTATGTTCTTGACTTGTTCGAGGACGAACATTTGTTTAAGAGAGGGAGGATATAATGACCCGGGCGATCGTTTCATGAGTTACTATTCCGTTTCCCCCATTTCTGCTTCCTTGTGTGTTGTTCCACTGTATTTCATCATATCGTGTTGGTGGTGTTATGTTTTGAGTGGTATTAGGGTGAAATGAGAAACTTAGTCTTTTAAGTTGGTTATTTAGTCGGTAAAATAAACCCGGAGTTGACTTGTGGGTAAATAATCTCGGATGAAACTTCTGATGGTTTGGTTAGTTTTTTTAGGTGATTTTGGACTTATGAATGTGTTCAGAATGTATTTTGGAGATCCGTGATAGGTTTAGGCTTGAATTGGCGAAATTGGAAATTTTGCGTTCACCGGTTGGTAGTGGAAATATTGATATCGCAGTCGGGATGGAATTTTGGGAACAAGAGATTGTTGTGTCATTTGTGACGTGTGTGAAAAATTTTAGGTCATTTGGACGAGGATTGATAGGTTTTAGCATTATTTGCAAAATTTAATATATTAGAAATACTTCGGCTTGAATCTGAGGGTGATTCGATGTTTTGATGTTGTTCTGAGCGTTCTGAAGGTTGGAATAAGTTGGAATGGTGATATGTGACTTGTTGGTATGTTTGGTTGAGGTTCCGAGGGCCTAGGGATGGATTTGGGTGATTGATAGAAGGTTTGGAGTTGAGTTGGTGTTGCAGATTTTTGCTGCTTCTGTTGTTTCCGAACTTGCGGAGTGGGGACCTCAGGTGTGATGACCACAGAAGCGGGAAGAGACCGCATATGCAATATTCTTCGCAGTACCGGAGGTGTTGACCACACCCGCGAGCCCGAAGGTGCAAGCCCTGGGGCACTGGTGCGGAATCTGGAACCCATATCATATGTTAGAAAGTATTACTATGGATTTTGGCTCAAATGCCATATTCGGGCCTCGTGCAAGTTGTTTTGACCCTTAGGGTCTTTTTTACTACTATTCCTCATTGTTTTGACTTAATATCTGTACTCAACCATGCTGTTTTTTTACTGATTTCATAATTCGGACTTATTTAGTCAGTTTTGATACTATATATGATAGTTTGGGCTGAGCACCCTGTTTTACTGTTGGCCCGAGTGGCTTAATAGGTTTCTGACTGAGTGAGGCCGAGGGCCGGTGTTGTGAGGATATCATGGTATCAGGCTGTGCGCCACAACATGTTGTACTGATTTTCGATATATGAGAGGTTGGGGGCCTGATTTATTATGCCGCGAGATGGCTTGTTATTGTGCTTGGGCTGTAGGACCCCTTCTTAAGTCTGTACACTCCCATTGAGCGCGGGTACCCAGAGTGAGTGATATGTTGTTTCTAGAGGGGATAGTTCTGATACATGTTATGCCCGAGGGGCGGAATACAAGTTATTATGAGGTATCCTGAAGGACTAGTTCTGTTGATATTATGCCAGAGGTGAGATTTATGATACATGTTTTACCCGAGGGGCTGATTATGATTTTCATCTTTTTTACTCTAAACTTCGTTAAATTCTCTGTTGAAATTGTAGAAAGACATTTTTCAAAGTACTTTTTAACTGAAACAGAGTTTTTAAGAGATAATTGATTTCTACACTATTTTGGAACCATACCATATTTGTTGTAGTGCTATGGCGTGGAATTATCTAATTTCTTACTGCTCAGTTTCATTCACTTTTTTTACTTACTCAGGTTGCGTACTCACATTACTCCATGCACCTTATGTGTAGATCCAGGATTTGCGGGTCCTGATAGTGATCGCTGATCGTTCATTCAACAGGCCTTCCGGAGTCGGCAAGGTAGTGCACGACATTCGCAGCCTTGCACTTCTCCCTCTTATCTTCCCCGGATTTTAGTAGCATTATTCCCAGATTTTGATAGACTTTATTGTACTTAGACAGACCTTGTAGTTTCTCGTAACTAGTGACACCTCGATGTCAGGCTTGTGTTATTTTCCGCACTTTTTATTAGACTCATGTTATGGAATTTCTATTAATTAATAGCTTAACATGTCTGTTATGAAATACTGGTTTGATTCGGGATTTGTGTTGGATGGCCTAGTGTCATGATAGGCGCCATCACGACCGGGTCGATTTTAGGTTCGTGACATACTCTTTGCCTTCCTGCTTAAGGCATCTGTGACCACATTTGCCTTGCCCGGATGATAAAGAATGGTGATGTCATAATCTTTTGGTAACTTATGCCATCTATGCTGCCTGAAATTGAGATCCCTTTGCTTGAGCATATGTTGTAAGTTGTGATGATAAGTACAAATCTCACATGACACCCTATTCAGATAATGCCTCCATATCTTAAGAGCATGAACAATCGGAGCCAACTCTAGGTCGTGCACATGGCAATTCTTCTCATGAATCTTAAGCTGACATGAAGCATATGCAATAACTCGCCCCGTATATCAAAACACAACCCAAGTCAACACGTGAAGCGTCGCAATACACCGTATACATCCCCGAACCAAAAGGCAATACTAGAACTGGTGTTGTAGTCAATGCTGTCTTGAGCTTCTGAAAGCTCGCCTCACAATCATCAGACCAACAAAACATAGCAACCTTCTGGGTCAATCTAGTCAATGGTTCTGCAATGGATTAAAAGCCCTGCACAAACCGGCGATAATAACTTGGTAACTCTAGGAAAGTCCTGATCTCACTCACCGAAGTGAGATGTGGCCAACTCTGAACTGCCTCAGTCTTTTTGGGATCCACCTTAGTACTCTATCCTGATACAACAAGTCCCAAGAATGCTACAGACTCCAACCAAAACTCGCGATAAGTTAGCATATAACTTCTATTCTCACAATGTTTGAAGCACCACTCTCAAATGCTGCTCGTGCTCGCAGGCTACGTGAGTAAATCAAGATGTCATCAATGAAGACAATAATAAAGGAATCAATATAAGGCCTAAACACTCTGTTCATCAAATTTATGAATGCCACTGGGGCATTAGCCTAGCCGAAAGACATTACCAGAAACTCATAATGGCCATATCTAGTACGAAGAGCAGTCTTCGGTATATTTGAGTCCCGAATCTTCAGTTGATGATACCCTGATCTCAAGTCGATCTTAGAGAACACCCCAGCACTCTGCAACTGTCAAGCAAATCATCAATGCACAGCAATGAGTACTTGTTCTTGATGGTAACTTTGTTCAATTAGAAGTAATCAATGCAACTCCTCAAGCTGCTCCTTCAACTCTTTCGAATCCATACGATACGATGTGATAGATATAGGCTTGGTACCTAGAGCCAAATCAATATAGAAATCAATATCACGAACTGGTGGCATGCCTAGAAGGTCAGAAGGGAACACATTGGCAAATTTTTGGACTACTGGCACTGAATCAATCATCAGAGACTCTGAGGTGGTGTCCCGAACATAAGCTAGATAAGCCAAACAACCCTTCTCGACCATATGTCGAGCCTTCAGAAAAGAGCTAACCCGACTAGATGTACTAATAGAGGAACCTTTTAACTCCAACCTTGGCAAATCTGGCATAGCTAAAGTAATAGTCTTGGCATTGCAATCAGGGATGGCGTGATATGGGGATAACTAGTCCATGCCTAGGATGACCTCAAAGTCGGTCATATCAAGTAACAGGACGTCTGCTCTAGTTTCATAACCACAGAATGTGACCACACATGACCAATAGATTCGATCCACAACCAAAAAATCACCCACAACAGTGGACACATAAATAAGAACACCCAAAGAATCACGAGGAATATCCAGGAAATAAGCAAACAGAGATAATACATATGAATAGGTAGACCCTAGATCAAATAATACTGAAACATCTTTACTGAAAATGGTATTAATACATGTGATCACGATATCTGAGGAAAATGCATTTGGTCTGGACGGAAAAATATAGAATCTGGCTGGAGCGCCGGCTGGCTGGCCTCCGCCTGACTAAAACAGTAGTTGGTTGACCTCCCCCTGCCTGGCGTCCACCTCTTGGATGGCCCCTACCAGCCTGTTGCCTACCTTTGTAATCATTGGCTGCTGAACCTGCTATAGTGCCTTGGCCTAAAACCTGGGGCAGAATCTCCTCATGTGATTGAGATTTCCGCACTCGAAGCAGCCCCTCGGACTAGTGATCTACTACCCTGATGGCCAGTAGATCCACTAGAAGAAGTCTGAATAACCGGTGGGCGGTATGAACTCTCTGGCATGGCACTAAAATAGGAGCTAGAAGTACCCTGGTGGCCTGAGCACCCACTGGAAGAACCCTGGATGGGTGGCGGGTGGTAAGAACTTTCTAGTATGGCGCTAAAATAGGGTCGCACTGGAGCACCTTGATGAGGTGGTAATGCTAAATATGGGGGCCTGCTTGGCTGACCCCTTCCAAATTGACCTCTGCCCTAGCCAAGGTAGCTTTAAACTCTCCATAAAAATGGTCCCTCTTGTCCTGTTGCATCTTCTCTCTTTCTCTCACACAGTAGCCCTTAATCCTCTAAGCAATCTCCACTACCAATTGATAAGAAGTCCCCATCTCAACCTATAGGGCCATGTTGGCCCTAATACCGGAGTGAAACCCTACAACAAACATCCGCACCCTCTCTGTGTCAATAGGAAGTATCATAAGTGCATGGCCAGACAACTCAGAAAACCTCGCCTCATAGTTGGTCACTAACATCTGACCTGCTCAAGCTGCTCAAACTGATACTGCAACTCTTCCCTCTCGGAGGGTAGAATATACCTATCCAAGAAACGTTGTGTGAACTGGGCCAAGTCATAGGAGGAAACCGCTGGCCTGTCAAGAATATAAGACTGCCACCATCTACGGGCCCTGCCCTCCAATTGGAAAGTAGTGAAGTCAACCCCATGAAACTCCAATATCCTCATGTTGTGCAGTATGTACCTGCACCTATCAATGAAAGCTTGGGCATCCCCATGACGCTCGCCTACGAAGATAGGAGGGTGTATCCTATTCCATTTGTAAAATAACTTCTGCGGATCGACGTTAGCAGATTGTGTTGGCTCAGGTACCACTGCTGCATCTGGCAGGGCCCCGTCCGCGGGTTGTGTACCTGTAGTCTGATACACTGCAGGTGCATGCTCAGAAGCTTGAGCAGTACGGCTCTGTTCTCCCCCTTCCGCTTGAGATATGGCTAGGTTTGTTGGAAATAAACGAGCCTGGGTCGTAGAATCCACAAACTGCAGCATACGGCCCATGACCTCATGGAAGCCCATTGCTGTCATGAAATCTATCGAGGCTAGCTCTGCTGCAGACACATCGCCCTGCTCCTCAACGATGGGATCCTACACTGGATCCAATGTTTGTGCTACTGGGGAAACTCTGGGGCGCCCTCATCTCCTACATCGGGCCAGTGCCCTCCCCCGGCCTCTTCCTCCACTAACGGGGGGAGCAGCTCCCCTGGGTCTGGAACGTCCGCCGCACTCGTCCTCACCATCTTTGAGAGAACATAGGAAAGAAACCTAGTATACCATCAACTGCACGATATAAGATGAATAAAGAGTAGTTTCCTAACACTCTATAGCCTCTCGAAGATATGTACAGAAGTATCTGCACTGATCTGCAAAGCTCTACTAGACCTCCACATTAATTGTGAGACCTATGAACCTAGTGCTCTGATACCATATTGTCATGACTCAAATCTATGTCAGGCTGTGATGGCATTAAACACCGCTGCTAGACAAGCCAACAATGAACAACTTGATGATTTTCCATTTTTATTAAGCAATTCTAACATCTGACTTTACTTAAATTTAAAGCATTTGATAAATAAGAGATTTTTAAAGCAAACAAAATGGAAACAACTAAAGGAAATCATAATTGTAGAACGACAACCTAAAAATCAAAGTTTACTACTACGTGACAAGATCTAGTGTCAGAAGTGTGTGAGCAACTAGTAGAATATACAAAAGATGACTATCCTACTGTCTGAAATAGAATAGACAGATACAAGCAAGAGAGAAAATTCGGCATCCTGCTAAACGGCTCGGAAGGGGGTAGCTCACCGTGAAGTCTCAGTCCAAGATCAAGTATGCACGTCGAGCGGGTAACTAGATGCACCAGCCTCAGATGCCATACAATTAAGTACAGAAGTGTAGTATGAGTGCATAAACGATATATACCCAGTAAGTATCCAATCTAACATCGAAGAAGTATTGATGATTGGTCGACTTGAAACTCAAAAACGCTAAGAATAATATATTAAAATGTTATACTAAGCATGGATTTGCATGATTAATACTGAAAGCTTTAGAACAGGAAAATATAAGTCCTTCTTTCACAGATATAAATGCCAAATTTGGTATTATCATTTCAAAGTTTCATTTCAAGACATTTAAGCAATATCAATCATGGAGGACACCAAAGAATTATCATGTGCAAATTATGGGTAGGTCGTACGGTCCGGTCCAACATAATATTAAAATGTGTACTGCTGTAGGGTTGGATGATGCAAACTATGGATGCCTCAATTTATTACTAAGGAGCTCACCCTGATCCACAAATAATAATTATTTTTAAAGAAAAACACAAATTTCTCATTTATAATCAGGTATCTCGTACAAATCTTCAAGTAAGTGGATATAACCTTCTATAATTCTTCATTAGTCTCTAACATGACTTAAGTGATAATATTAGCAAGTAAGGACGCAAACATTTAAAATATAGCATGACACGGGACCTAAACCACCCGGACAATAGCATAATAGTAACTACGTACGGACACTCATCATCTCGTACGTACGTAGGTCCTACAAATAGGTACAAACATTCATTTAATTCACTTATGGGGTTAATTCCCTCTTACAAGGTTAGAAAGGAGACTTACCTCGTCTTTAAGCCTATTTTCCCAATTCAACAATGATCTCAAACCTCTAAATTCCATGCCAAACGACTCGAAATTAATCAAACATTACATAAACTAATCAATTTATGCTCAAAAGTTCATATTTCCACTATTAAAGTGATTATCCAACCCAAATTGTAAGACTCCTAAAATATACCCTCGAGCCCACATGCTCGGATTCCGAAAATTTTCAAAGAAAGTGTTACCCATAACCTTAGGAAAATAAATATATAACTTTTACTAAATTCTATTACAAAATTTGTGGGTAAATTTCATTTTTATAAAAACCCCCCAGGTTTTTACCTAAACTCATGATTTTCACTAATTTACATATTATAATCTACCCATAAACTATGTATTTAGCTCACATTATGTATAAATTACTTGCCTCAAAGTGGTAAGTTAAATCCCCTCTCTAAGAGCTCCAAGAATAGCCCAACAATAAAAGAAATGAGCTAAAATAACCTAAGTCCCGTTTTCAAAAACATTTCTGCGCAAGTCTGGCTTTTTCGCAATCGCGTAAGAGGCCTCGCGATCGTGAAGGCAAACGGCCCAGGACCAGGAAATTTACCCATCGCGAACACGACCGGAGCCTCACGAATGTGGAGGCTCGCTTGGCTTACTCTACACGAACGAGAGGGTTTCTTCGCGAACACGAAGAATGAATAGCGGCCACCCAGCTCAGCCTCTCCCTATGCAGACGCGAACCAGGTCACGCGAATGCGAAGGCTAGAGGGCCCAGACCTCTGCGAACGCGATCCAGCGCATGCGAGCACGAAGAGCAAAATCCCAAGCCCACAGTACCCCAAATCCTTCATCGCAAACGCGAGGGTCTGATTGCATTCGCGAAGAAGGAAACTAGAAGCAGAAATCTTGTGTGTTTCAACTCAACTCTGGGCGGTCCGAAACGTACCTGAGCCCCTCGGAACTCCGTCCAACTACTCCAACAAGCCTATAAACATAATACGATTATCGCACTCTCAAAACATGTAAAACAACAACAAAAACAAGAATCATACCCCAAGACCAAATTGAATCGAACTTTGAACTTTAAGCTTCTAAATCGCTCAGAACATGTCGGATCGTACTTAAACTACTCGGATTAACACCAAATTTTACGTGCAATTCTTAAATGACTTTGCGGAACTATTCCCGGTCTCAAAATTCTATTTGGACCTTGTATCACCAAAACCTACTCCAAACCAAATTTAAAGAACTTCAAAAACCTTCAAGAACCAACTTTCACTATTAGGCGTCGAAACGTTCCCGGGTCATCCAAAATCCGATCCGAACATACGCCCAAGTCCAAAATCATCATATGAACCTATTGGAACAGTCAAATTTCGATTCCGAGGTCGTTTACTCAAAATATTGACCGAAGTCAAACTTGGCCTTTTAAGCCAACCTTAAGGAACCAAGTGTTCTGATTTCAACCCAGACTCTTCCAAATTCGAAACTAACCATCCCTGCAAGTATAAATCAGTAAAAATAAGCAAGGAAAGTCTCATTTAAAGGAACGTGATTCTAAAAAATAAAATAACATGTCGAGTCGTTACAACATCGTCCATATGGTTTGGTAGAGGTATCCATCCTAAACTAGAACTTGAAGGGACTGGTAAAAATCAAGCTAACTTTACCATCTACGTCCTTTTTTTCCCACATTCTGTAAAAGATAACAAGGAATATGTCCGTTTTCCCCACCTACATTGATCTATGAGCCTTTACTTCAAATTACCAGAAACTCTTTCTCCTGAAATGAGAAAGAGAGCAAAATGTGGAATTTAGTTTTGCACATGCTATAACATTGTACATGTCAGTTAACTTGTGAATATATGGCGTGCGAAGGCTGTAAAAGTCTTAGGTCTGCTTTTGAATTGTCCTTGAAGAGTAACGGCATATAATTACCAAGGATTTTCACATGCAGTTACCCTTTCAGAAGGCAATTGTTACCAGTTTACCAAGGATTTCCCCAAATATTCACATTGTAGAAACCTGATTTTTTCTCAAGATATTTGACCATTTAAAAAAACAAGAAGTTATTTATTAGTACTTTTTTTTTTTCTTCAGATTTTCCTTTCCTATTCCAATTGGTGGCTTATTAATCAAGTGAGATTTTTAAGGAGAGACAAAAGATCATTTAGATAAATACTCCTATTATAATATTCAAGGCAAATTTCACAACGGCATGATCATATGAAAGATGTTAGAAATTTAAGAAAACAAGTGTAACAACCTAGTGACTTGTTTTAAAATTACGAAAGCCTAAACCCAAAATAAACAATATCACTAGTGGTATTTGTAATCTTGGAGAATAGTGAGGGCAAAACATGGGCTTTGAGATAATGTGAGCGAAAATGCCGAGTCCTAAGATGGTGGAAGCAAACTTCCTGAGCAAATCCATATTAGCAAAACATGAAAAACTTATTAGAAATTGAAGGAAGCAAACCTAACAACATACTGGCACGTTTTAATATAATACAAGTTCAAAGGCACAACTAGAGTTCCATCTACCGGTTCAATAGAATTTGATAGTATGTCCAAAATTCTATATCTTTATTAAGAAATTCATTAAATATGCATAAATAACTTATTCCTGACTTATTAAGTTACTTTTATAAAATTCAGAACTCATAAAATCAAAATTATGGATCCGTAAGGTTAGACTGTTATACTCATGATGATCAAGAGTATGACCGGAGTTGGTAATTTGGTATTAAGTAGTGAAAGAGGAGAAAGGCTATTGGTTGGCGGTTGCTCGTGATTCTATTTGCGCAAATATTTCTGTTCGCAAAGCTAAAATGGAATAAACTCCCAAACAGAAACATGAAAAAAGGGCTGCCCAATGCACTAAGCTCTCGCTATGCGCGAGGTCCGGCCGGAACCATCTCAACATGGGAGGGAATGTTATACATAATTCGAAGGTCATCTATGTGAGCCTGCTCAGTCTCAGAAATCACCAGAGTAGGAGAAGGAACATGCTCTTTAAGGAAATAATTTCTAGACATAGGGTTTCTCGGTAATATCTCATCCACGATGGGAAGGTCGTCCCCTTCCTCTACCGCCACATCCTCACCACCAGATGGAGGTGCAATGGAAAGCGGGTTTGTGTCAGAAATGTCCTCATGGGAACGATGTGCTCTAGGCATTTTGATGGCAGAGGGTATATTAATAAAACAAAGAACGACGAACGGAAGAACGTGAAGAGAAAAATCACGAACATAGAGCTGAAGGCGAGAAGAGATGGCCAAAGAAGATAACACATACACTAGAAAGGGAATGATCGAAAGTTCTTGAAAGAACCAAACTTTAATCTATTTATAAGGTTTGGATGGTGCCAGAATCGAAGCGAAAAGCTACTAGTGGCACAAAAATCGAAGAGGCAGCCAATTGGTCTCTACATTTAAAAGACGCGCAATGATGACGCACGTGAGAGTGACGTCATTTGCGATATGTACGCTATCCGGAATACCGTAGATTTATTGCGCCACTCTTTTGTTATTGATCAAACCATTACAATCTAACCGCCAAATTTCTCCGGAGTTTTGGGCGACGTTTGCTTATCAAGGACGCACAGGGCCGCGACCCCAACAAGCAGAGGGACTAACTGTATGGGTCCAAATTTGTCTTTCACGACAATTACCGAGTAGGATGAGGAACGAGGTTATCATGATGCACCATTCGATGGTCGTCGTGGTGAAAGGTAATGACTAAGGGAGGTCAGTCAATGCATGGCATCCACGTCAATGTACATTTAGTGGGAGACAGTAAGAATATGCTTTTCATATATTCTCTATGTTGTACTTTTTAGAATTTTTTGGGAGATTGTACCATATAAATATGAAGGGGAAGTAAATGAGAAGGGGACAGAGAAAAAAGAACACTTTGTAAAAGAATCATTTGAGATTGAATGCAAAAGCAGTCTTGTTCATTAGAGAAGATCCTAAGATTCCCCAATCATCCCACACTTATTTTCCCTTACACCGATTGCGTCTGCGACGATTCTACTTGTGCATTTAAGTCTTCACATCTATGAACATTTATTCTCTTTGAATAGACTTGTTATATTGTTCATCTTGCTTACTCATTCTACCATTTGATCTAGATTTTATTATGCTCGACTAAGATTGACCTAATCATTATTACTAATTGTTTTAATCAAAAAGGTTTTGACATCTTTTAGTCAAATAATTTGGCACCGTCTGTGGGAATTTCTTCAGTTTAGATTTCAGTTTCTAGATCATAGAAAGGGATAGTCACCTCTTCCTAGATTTGCACAAACTAACAATGGCAGGGAAAGAAGATGCAATGCAAAAAGCAATAGTAGGTGTCACGACCAACCCTCTGAACACCATCAACAAAGACAATAGGGAAGATACGAAAATGGGACCCCAAATACCACACCCAGGGAGACACTTTACCTCTCCCGCACGAAAGCGTAACTCTTTTGCACGAGAAGGAAGCCTCCACCTATATAATAGGAGAGGCACCACCGGCAGCGAGAATACTGCTGGAAGAAGGGCTATCAAGTACTCTGAACAATATACCTGATAAACCCGCCCAAAGGGATAACAGAGATATTGCACATATAGATGTCACGATGATCACAGATAAGCAAGATATCTCGCGTACAGGTAACACTCATATTGTTATTGATGCAGGTAATGACACACTCGCAGCTATTTTAAAGAAAATGGAGGAGATGGAAAATGACAACAAGGAGCTTTATAACCAGATGAAGGAGCACCAAGAGAGGGTTGACAAAATATCGGGCGCCCCAATGTTGTTGCAAAAATGGGACATTGGTCGATCATCGAGCAACCATACAATGAAGAAGCGTCCCCCCTACACTATTCCAATCAACTTCAAAATGCCACCATACCTGAAGATATATGACGGTACTACCGATCCAGAGGAGTATATCATCCAATACGTCACTCTTTCTTTAGAACAGGTACAATTAGTGCTACTAAATATTTTTGGTATAACCCCAACAGGGGGAGCCCTGACCTAGTACTCCCAACTACCGGCACAATCGATAACATCGTTCGAACAAATGGCAGACAAGTTTGTCACCGCCCATGTAGGAGTCAAAAAGTCAGAAGCCAAAATAAATGACATATTTACCTTTAGGCAGAGGCACGACGAGAGACTTAGGGACTTCTTAGCTCGGTCCAACAGGGTGAGAATGAGCTTCCTAAATGTGTTAGAGGTAATGGTGGTAACAGTCTTCCAGAAAGTACTAAACAGGAACGAGTCGAGAGTGACCAAAAAATTGTTAAGCATGCTCATGAAATACCCCCCAACCACTTGGAAGAACTCCATAATGCCTACAACGCCGAGAAAGACCTCAATAGTCTGATCCAATAGTTGACGTCAGTTCAAACTGAAGCAAGGAAATATCGTTGCAAAAATGATCGAAGAGATTAGTCAAGGCCCCTTCTCGGTCGAGAAAGGCATCAGCCCTACGTCAGGACATCTATCCCGCCTCCTCCGCGGCATGGGATGCTCCTTCTCGACATGCAACACCATATCGATATGAGAAAGGTATGCCCCCGATCCTATCTGCTTACAATTTTTGTGTCTCTCCTTCAGAAATAGTGTAGGCACTAGAGAAACTCGGTACCAAGGTATAATGGCCACAAAAGATGAATTTTGACCCAAGCACTCGAAAGTCAAACGCTCTCTGCAAATTCCACAGGAAAAGGGTTACAAAATCGAAGATTGCATATGACTGCAACATGAGGCAGTGAGAATGCTAAATCAGGGACACCTAAAGAACTGCTGAGCGATCGAGGATGGGCTAACTTTACCCACAGACGTGAACAACCTAGGGACCTCCAAAATTGCCTTCTCATGCTCAGACTATACAAATGATCTTTGGCGGGGGCGATGACACAACAATCAATCATGTAAAGTTCATCACCACACATAAACTCAAATGATCGATCACTCATGAACGGTATGATGACCTCAAAAATAGTATCATTTTCGATAAGTCGGATATTGACGGTTTGTCTTTCCCTTACTACAATACTTTTGTTATCACTTTACGTATTACAGATACTGGCATAAAAAGAATAATGGTAGATGAAGAGAGAGGAACGTGTATTATCCATCCTCGAGTAGACAATAGATGATCTGGCTCCCATCCTGCTAGACAGCAATGACAACACAAAAAAGGCTTATATCTGGCACAACCTCTCGGAACCAGGTAAGTTTCGTAAATTCTTATCTGACAATGTGGGTCTGTTTGCCTTCTCCCATGCTGATATGCCAGGCATACCAAAAGACATCTCCACACACAAACTGAATATTGACCCCCTCTACCCGCCAGTGCGGCAAATAAGAAGGAAGTTCAATGCCATAATCAATGAAGTCGTCAGCGAAAAAGTCAATAAGTTGCTTGAAAATGGCTTTATCCGAGAGTAAAAATATCCCTAGTGGGTCGCCAATGTGGTCATGGTAAAAAAAAAAAACATAAAGTGGCCGATGTGTGTAGATTTCACTAACCTAAAGAAGGCATGCCCAAAAGACTCCTTTCCATTGCCACATATCGACCAACTCATCGACTTAACAGCAAGACGCGAGTTTCTAAGCTTCTTAGATGCCTACTCGGGTTAACCAGATCCTCGTGGAGGAAGAAGACTAGGAGAAAACCACTTTCATCACTCACCAAGGAACGTACTTCTATAAGGTCATGCTGTTAAGACTAAAGAATGCAGGGGCGACGTACCATAGATTGGTCACCAAGATGTTCAAAGACCAACTCGGCAAAACAATGGAAGTTTACATCAATGGCATGCTGGTTAAGTCGAAAAGAAAATAAGATCATATCGATCATCTGAAGGAAGCCTTTGACATGAAACTAAACCCCAAAAATGCACTTTCGACGTAACCTTGGGAAAATTCCTCGGTTTTTCTGGTATCACAAAGAGGCATCAAGGTCAACCCAGATACATTTAAGGCCATCAAATGAATACCAAAAATGTTAACCAGCAAAAAACAAGTACAAAAATTTATAGGTCGGATAGCCACCTTGTCAAGGTTCATCTCACAGTCGTCAGACAAGTGGCATAAATTTTTTAGTGTGCTAAAGAAAGACAACGGGCTCCAGTGGAATTCAGAGTGTGTCGATGGCCTAAGAAAACTGAAAACCTAATTGTCCTCACCACCACTACTCGCCAAGGCAGATCTAGTCGAATTCCTCCTTGTCTACCTAGCCATCTTCGAAGTTGCGGTAAGCGTGGTTTTGGTACGTGAAAGCAAAGATAAGTAATCTCCAATTTACTATATCAGCAAAACGTTAGTTGACGTCGAAATGAGGTATCCCCACATTGAAAAATTGGTTCTAGCATTTGTCATAGCTTCACATAAGCTCACACCATATTATCAGTGTCATCCCATAAAGGTGGTGATGACTTTTGCCCTCAGGATCATGTTACACAAACTCGAGATGTCTTGTAGATTAGCTAAATGGTTCATAGAATTGAGCGAACACGATATACAATATCCACCACGAGCTGCGATAAAATCACAAGTACTCGCCAACTTTGCCACTGACTTTGGTACAAAAATAGTGTCTGAGGTCGAGGCAGAAGTGCTTCGCACCATCCTGGGTGACCCGACCTCTGGGTCCTCTACACCGATGGTGCATCCAACGTATCGGGATTTGGATTGGGACTCGTAATCAAAGTTCCAATGAGCAAAGTGATTCATCAATCGATATGGTGCCCCTAAATGACTAACAATGAGGCCAAGTATGAGGTCGTAATTGCAGGACTGAAATTGGCCCTTAAATATGGTGAACGACGAGTCATCTTCCGCTGAGACTCTCAACTTGTCTTATACCAAGTTACTGAGACTTTCCAGATCAAGGAGCAGAGGTTATTGAAATAGCATACCGAAATCCACAAGCTGATACCAGATATCGATGAATGCCGACTCCACCAAATACCACAAGAACAAAATATTGAAGCAGACAGTCTCGCCAAGATGGCAGCAAAAACTAAGCATAACACCAAGGAGAATGTGATTATCCTCCTCCACTCATCAATAGACCAAGTCAAGGTACATTATATAAATTTAACTTGGGATTGGTGTAACCACATCATATCATATTTGCACGTGGGAACACTCTCAGAAGATAACAAAGAAGCCAAAGATTTTCAAATACAAGCAGCTATGTACAGCCTCATAAACCACAACTTTTCCAAAAAGACGTTTGGTGGTCCTTTGGCCAAATGCCTTGGACCAAATCAAACAAGATATGTGCTTGAAGAGGTACACGAGGGCCACTACAGTGCCCATATAAGCAATCGAGCCCTCATCAGATGTCTTATTCGTGTAGGATACTACTAGCCCACTATGAAAAAAAGGCCGCAGATTATGTCAAGAAATGTAAGCAATGCTAGAAATACACCCCTATGATACACCAGGTGGGAAAAATCCTGCACTCTATCACCTCTCCATGGTCATTCATAAAATGGGGGACGAATATCATCGGACCCCTCCCAACAGGGCGAGGTAAGATATGCTTCGTTTTGGTTTTAACTTATTACTTTTCCAAATGGGTGGAAGCAGGTGCGTTAGCTCAAATAAGCGAATAAGAAGTCATCGTGTTCATATGGAAAAACATCATATATCGCTTCGGCATCTCAGAAGAAATCAGTTGCGACAATGGGCCTCAGTTCATCGGGAAAAATATGAATGAATTCTTTGAAAATGGCACATCAAGAGGATACTCTCCATGCCATATCACCCCACCAGAAATGGTCAAGTGGAATCCTCCAACAAAACAATATTGAATATATGAAGAAAGAGCTCAAGAACGCCAAAGGGTTATAGCTGGAACTGCTACCAGAGGGGTTATGGGCCTACCGCACAACACCAAAAACCAGAATAGGTGAGATGCCATATTCACTGGTCTAGAGTACTGATGCAATTATACTCATTGAGGTCAGAGAACCCATCCTGAGGTACTCCAATGAGAGTGACCGAGCAACGAAGAAAATAGAATAAACCTGGATGAGGTAGAAGAACGAAGGGAAATGGCTCACATAAGAATGATAGTCCAAAAACAACAAGAAGAAAGTTACTACAACAAGAATGCCAAAGTACGACCAGTCAGAATTGGGGCTACGTCCTCAAGGCCAAAACACAAGCGGCAAAAGACCCAAATAAAGTAAAATTTGGAAAAAATTAGGACATGCCATATACAATCACAGCTACAACAAGCAAAGTAGTATTCCAGTTGGAAACAATGGAAGTAAAACTACAACACAACAATTGGAATGTCGCCCACCTCAAATATTACCACATTTGAGAAATGACGCCACCTAAGTCGCACTCTTTTTTCCTCACCCGGGTTTTGTCTCAATCAGGTTTTCTCGGGAAGGTTTTTAACGAGGAGACGAGGGGGACATCTCGAGGTTCAATGTCTAATTCATCGCCCAGCCTGCCGACAACATCTCCAGGTCGAGCACTGAAGGGACTAGGTACAAGAATATTACTCTATCGAATGTACAAAATAGATATGTATATCTAATGCATGAATGAAATTACTCCATTGAATGTACAAAATCAACATATATCTCGAATGTATGAATGAAATAAGTATACGCGACACCCCATGGCTAAGGCCATCTCCATGAAAGATTTAATACCATTCGAACCACGATGAGTTAATATTTCGACATTAAGTCGAAATAACACCCCATGTCTAAGACCATTGCCACGAAATAGTTCGCCACCATTCAAACCACGACGGGTTAAAAATTTGACATTAAGTCGAAATAACGCCCTATGGCTAAGGCTATTGCCACAAAAGAGTTCGATACTATTCGAACAACTACGGTTTAACATTTCGATATTAAGTCGAAATAACACCCCATGGCCATCGCCACGAAAAGTTCGATACCATTCGAACCACGACAAGTTCACATTTTGGCATTAAGTCGAAAGAACACCTCATGTGCAAGACAATTACCACGAAAGAGTTCGATACCATTCGAACCACGACGGGTTAAGACCACATGGCTAAAGCCATCGCCACAAAAGAGTTCGATACTATTCGAACCATGACGGGTTATTATTTCGACATTTAGTCGAAATGATACCCCACAGTTAAGTCTATCCCCATAGAAATAAGTTTGACATCGCTCGAAACACGACGGGATAACACTTCGACATTAGCTCGAAAGTAACATCCCTTTGGCTAAGGCCGTTACCAAAGGGAAAAACTCGGCATAAGAGAAATATCGCTCGAAATGCAATAGGTAACATCTCGACAACTCGAAATAAGCACGACTACGACAAAAGATGTCGCCAAATAAACAAACATGACAAGAAAACAATTTAGAGGTACACAATAAAAAGTAATTGCTCCATTACAATTATTATATTATAATTGTTTTTTTTACAAAGGGCTCAAGGACACACCCGCAAAAATGTCAAAGAAAAATAAATACAGCCTAGTCCGACGATGCATCAACCCCTCATGGAATTCTCCTAATTGTACCGAGAACCAGAGGCGAGCTTGTACACAACGTCGAAATCGACATCGTCTCTACTATGCGTGATGAGGCTGTAACCATATGCCTCTTGAGAAGCACACACTTTAATATGCACCTCTCGAAGTTTTGCCTCAGATATTTTCTCATCTATGAAGAGACTTATATACGTCAAGTTGGACTTCAACATGAAACCATAGCTCATAAATCTCGAGGCACGACAGGGTTGGCCGAAGCTTGAGAAGTAGAAGGCTACGACTGTCGTAGTACATCCTCCGCCTTCAAAGCAGTCGCTTATTTAATCAATGTGGACAATTCCGCCTTTAGATCTCGGATACGCCCCTCAAATATCGCCACCTTAAGCGCAGATGCCTCCACTTCCTTGTCCTATTCCGATCTGCAAACACGGAGGGCGTCCTCTAGAGTCGCAACCTCAGAGATGGCAATTGCTATATCCCTTTCAGCATGTTCCAATCAATCAGCATGCGCATTCAGCTTGCCTTTAAGGTCGACGACTTCTGCCACTTTCCCATCAAGCTCGGCACTTAAGTTGGCCACTTTCGCCTAGAAGTCGGCATTCTCGGCCATCACCTCGTTATTTAGCTCGAGCTCATCTTCCTTGGCCCTAAGAGCCGCCTCAAGTTCACTACAATGGGCAATGACCTTCATAAGGTCCTCATCTCGCTCCCCCAACTCCTCGACCTTCTATGCCAACTCATTCTCCTTTTGTTTAAGCCTGTCACAGAATAACTTAAAGTCGATGTCAAGAGTAAAGATATTGGAAAACACACGGTGCTTGGAGCGCTATTCCTGATATTTGGTGGTCATCTTCCCATAAATGGTCTTCCTCTGACTATATCTGTGCTCACGCTCAATATCCATGAGGAGGGTCTAGTATGAAAAGAAAATTCAGAATAAACAATGGGTTAAGGATATAAAATAGAACCAAAAACTAAAAGAAAAGTGTGAGCACGTAATTTTTGATTTACGGAAAAGCACTCCAAAAGAGATCAAAAAATAAAACAAGCTACCTTCGGGAACTTTGTTTGAGAATTTGTGAGACATTTTGATAATTATTTGGTCCGTCAGTGTTCACCTTGTTGTGGTTAATTAAAAATCCAAAAAATATATATGTTGCATGCGCATTTGGGATTTAATTGTGTAATTAGGAATTAACTGAACCATATTTGGTTTTAAAAGAATGAAAATCACAAAAAATATGTATGTTTGTATTTTTTGGCACTTAATATCCAAGTGCCCGATTTTGTTTGTAATTATTGTTTAACTTTTTGTGTGATAATTATTATTAAAGGTTAATTAATATTTTAAGTTAATTTTGATTTATGCAATTTAATTTAGGAACTTTGGTAATTAGGAATTACACCAAAACACTCTCTTGACCTCCTTCGTGACCAAACCAAGCTTCGATGTGTTCGAATATATCCAGAAATATTCTAACCCCAATTTGAACCCAAGAACCCTAGAAAATATAAGCCATGAGTTATGTCCGAATTAAAATAAATTTTGGGGTCTAATTGACCTTAGTCAAAGTATTCTCAGTCAAGAATATTTCAACTAAGGTTTGTTCGACTTCAAAGAGAATCCAAGTCCCAGTTCGAGTCTTGAGGTTGTTTGTTTCTGAAATCTTTTGAGGTATTTCTTGTCCTTTTGGTTTTTTCTATTTTTAGTTTATTGTTATTCGTTTGTGTTGTGGATATTATTTTATTTTCAGTTTCTGTTCCTTGTTCTTCTTCTTCTCCAAATCTGACCCTTTTATTCGGTCAACTTTCTTTTGATTATTCATTATCGATTGTATATGTGGTAATATTTAGTCAATTAAATAAGTGTCGTTGATTAGCATTACATGTTTGAATGTTGGAATAACCTGATAGCAAATTTGCTGATAATTCACTGCTTCAATTCTGATTAAGTCATTTGTTTGAATTAAAATTTGAATCTAGGATGAATTGGCTATAATAGTATATCAATTCAATCTGAAATCGGTTTTTAAGTATGAGTTTATATAGGTTGTAGTTTCAAACCAGTAAGCATAGGGTTAGGGGATTTGAGTGAAGCCCATGTGTTGTAGGCACGCCTGAAATTAATATTCCGGCTGCCCATATACTATGGGATTAAAAAAATGAAATAAGTGGGTTTGCTAGTTGGAAATCAGAAACAACATAGGGTTCAATTTTAAACATAGGAATGACCAGTTAAAACTGACAGATTTTTGAATTAATTAAATAAAAAGGGTTACTATTTGAGTTGGCTTAGGGACTTTCCTAGTGGAAGATCAGAAACATTAAGGGGTTAATGATAAAAGGGTAAAGAATGCACATGGGGAGGGAATAAAAACAGGATGAAAAGGGAGGAATTTAGAATAAAAAATGTTTGGTTCTAGCTTATAAATAGGATGGATACATAACTGAAAAAGGGGGGGGGGGGAGGATTCTGAAGATTAGAAGTTCAGTATTAGGAGAGCTAAAAATATAGAACTAGAATTTTTTGAGTGAATTGTGGACAGTAGAGTTTCAGAACTTAAAAGTGAGAGTTAGGCTGAATTTTTACTCTTAGATTTCAGTCTTTGAGAGTTTGAAAGAAACAAAAATCAAAATACTGCTTCATTGTAGTTTTGAGTTTCGATCTTTGCTTTCTATTTGATTTTGGGATTTTCAATTGGCTTTCTAAGTTAGTTGTTGGTCCTCTGTTACTGTTACATTGTTGGTGGTTGTTATTACTGGGTTGTTGTTGATTTCTGCTCGTTACTGCTACTTGTTGACTGCTGAATACCAGTTGATTACTTGCTGCTGGCCTCTCCTTTTCTATTAGATTCGATTTTCAGGTACATATCTCGGATTGTTTCAATGTACTGTCTCCTGCTAGAATAATGAAAAATGAAACTGAAGTTTTCTGCCATAGATCTGTCGTCCTCATAGTTTTATTATGTTTTTATACAGCTTATTTAGTGTGATTTGATGTACATTGTAATTAATTAAGGTGTATAACTGGACTGATTAATTTGAATTATGTATACTGCTGGTTGTTGATTTATGGCCATTCTAGTTTTAAACTGAGTATGGTTAGTATTTATTTAGTTGAGCATTTGACTATTTAAAATTTAAGAATCAAAAGCAGTTTAAAATTACAACTAAGTGGAAAGTAGGAGGTATAGACCACATCAAGTTCATTTGTGAGCTAACGTGTTTCAGTGATTGGAATTTTGACATAATGGTTAATATTAGTTCAAGGATTAAACCATTTCTCATGAGTAAGTTTCTTTTAGTTTGATTGGCATGTGAACTCAAAATGGTCCTCCCAAATTAATATTAGTGTTTGAGTATAAGTCAGTGAAGCAATGGTCAAGTCTGTTAAGTTTTGGTCAATAAGTTGGTCAATTTGATTTAGGTAGCACAAGTTGAATCCATATGATAATCGTACTATCCATTTCAATAGCAGGTTCATAAATTTCAATTAGTAATATTAGTTCGGATCAACCCTAAAAAAAATGGGTTTTCACGATCGTGTTTCCAGTAGCTAATACATAAGTAATCTAAGTCTTAAACTAGGATTATAGGAATCACTATTTAATTAGTTTCTAATAAGTGAATACGGCTCCTCCTTGATTATAATCGTTAAGCACGTTTGAACAATCTGGATAATCCAGTGAATAAATTAGGATTTCTTTTTTATAGTGACAAATAAAGTAGAGAATCATAGTTTCTTTTAGGTTTTTGCCCTTTTAAAAAAATAAAATGAAGCGTGCCTCGCCAAAATAAATTGCAAATCACAGGGCCCTCAATTAAAAGGACATAAATAGCGAATATACTTCGAAATGGGCCGCTTAATGAATTTTACGATTTTTTTCCCAAAAATAACAATACATTAGTCTCTTTAGGATATGCCTTAATTAATTTTACCTTCTTAAACTTGGGTATGCATTTATGCAATCCAAATCTAAATCTCGATGAAGTCGAAATGTGTCAACAAACTACGTGTACACTGGTTGTGACGTGTTTGGAGATGCATTTCCATGACGTGGGGCCCTCTATACATACTGGTTGTACAAGATTACTTAGACTCAGGAACGGTCTGTTTAGCCAATTTGACGGCTTTACCCAAAACAACACTACGCTAGTCGCTTAGGGCGCGTCTTTAATAAAATTACCTTCTTAAACCCGGGTGTACATTGATGTGACCCAAATCCAAATCTCAGCGGAGTCGAAATGTGTCGACGATCATGTGTACACTGGTTGTGACGTGGTTCCAGATACGTTTTTACAATGTTGCAATTCTTTGTTAATAATGACAACAATAATAATAAAAGCGGTAAAAAGTCACAATTTTCACTAAGTATATAATTGTTAAAATTAGATAAATAAGCCGATTATAACAGTTAAGCAACTGTGCTAGAACCACGAAAATCGGGATTGCCTAACACCTTCTTCCGGGTTAACAGAATTCCTTATCCGGATATCTAGTACGCAGACTGTAATATAGAGTCAATTCTTTTCCTAGATTCAGATTTAAAACCGGTGACTTGGGACACCATAAATCTCGCAGGTGGAGACTCTGAAATAATTAATCCAATCCCGTTCGATTGTCCTTTAACTGAAAAAAACTCCCTTCGCCCCTCACGGGGGGCGGTAAAAAGGAGGTGTGACAAAAAGAGTGGAGTGTTTACCCATAGAGCCATGCCGAAAAGGCTCTGTGACAACTTCATGTCGCTCATTGCCTTAAGTGTCGCACTCTCTGAAGTAGCGCACAAGGGGGTAAACATCGACACCGCTTGCTCACTATTTGACAACAACGCACAATCTCCAGGAATGACAATATGCCAATCAAAACCCTCCGTCCTTACTTCTACACGATTATGACGATCTAAGAACTCTCTTACATCTTCTGGGTCGACGTCTGAACCAAACCGTCGCGCTCGGTATGTACGCTTCCTCTAATAGCAGATGATGCTCCGCCCTCGGCAGAGCGGGTAGATCCCCTCTTTGATATATTCCTTCGGTTAGGGGAGACATTCCTACCAAAATGGCATTCGCCATAAAAATAGGCACCGGTGCCGTCTCCGACGCACCAGTTCTACTCTTCCCAGCATCAGTGGCAACTATCTTCCGAAGTTCTATCCTCCTCCTTTTTCTCGATGGAGATTCATCCCCATTACAAGGCTCGTCCACAAGGTGATAGACTGGTCAGGAGGAGATCTCATCCAAAACAATCATCTTACGGGAGGATTCTCTAGCCTGTATGGTCTGAGCACGACCCCCTCTGGCGGACTTAGCCAAGGTAAATGGCACCCCCGATGATGCGAGGGGCTGGCAAAATGCAGGAACTGGGCCTTCTTCCTGGAAGCCCTACGACTTGTCATCATAGGAAGGGTTGTCATTAAACAGGGACAAACATCTAAAGGAGAAAAAAAAAACATTTACCATATGGAACCTTCGGCCCAAAGTGTTTCACGAAAGCAGGCCAATCTCGGGTTTCCACTGCATGAGGAAACAAGCGGGCTACCCAGTCCTTGATACTGGCAATAGGACAAGGTGTACGCATCAAAGCTGCATGGGAAAGTTACAAATAATTACAAGTTGGAAAAAATGAAAGTAAACTAAAAATCCCAACACTTAAGGTTATGATTCCACCATTTTGGGAATCAACAGGGTCCGACACCAGATGCTCGATTATAGCAAAAAATTATTTAGGCCAAAATTTGCGGTTTGCCCGATGGTCCGTTCCGACTACCAGTCCCTGGTCCCATGGTGCCTCAAATGTATCATAGTTCCCCTGTGAAAACTAGGGGAAAACAAATGTAGAAGGTGGTGGAGGCGAATTTCACACCCTGCCAACTCCACGTACTTTGTCAATACGAAAAATATCTTGTACGTGTATATAGAAAGTTGCACTGGAAGTCCTTCCCGGCCGGAACCATCTCAACATGGGAGAGAATGTTATATGTAGATCGAAGGTCATCTATATGAGCATGCTCAGTCTCAGAAATCACCGGAGTAGGAGAAGGAACAATCTCTTTAAAGAAATAATTTTGTCACATGGGGTTTCTCGGTAGTATCTCCACAATGGGAAGGTTGTCCCCTTCCTCTACTGGCACATCCTCACCACCAGGTGGAGGTGCAGTGGAAATCGGGTTCGTGTCAGAAATCTCCTCGTGGGAATGATGTGTTCTAGGCATCTCGATGGCAGAGGGTATATTGTTGAAACAAAGCACGATGAACGGGATAACGTGAAGAAAAAGTCACGAACGTAAAGTTGATGATACGAGAAGAGATGGCCAAAGAAGATAACAGATACACTATAAAGGAAATGATAGGAAGTTCATGAAAGAACCAAACTTTCATCTATTTATATAGTTTGGATGGTGCCAGAATCAAAGCAAAAGGCTGCTAGTGGCACACAAATTGAACTCGTCAAGCCAATTGGTCTCGGCCTCAGGAAGACACGTAATGATAACGCACGTAATAATGATGTCTTTTCTCGATATGCTACGCTACCCAAAATATCGTAGACTGTGCCTCTCTTTTGTTATTTATCAAACCGTTATAATCTAAATGCCAAATTTCTTCGAGGGTATGGGCGACATCCGCTTATCAAGGACACATAGGGCCGCGACGTCAACAAGTGGAAGGACTAACTATATGGGTGCAAATTTAGCTTCCACTGCAATTACCGAGTATGATGAGGAACGAGGTTATCGTGATGCACCGTCCAATGGGCGTCGTGGTGAAAGGTAATGACTAAGGGAGGTAAGTTGATGCATAACATCCACGACAGTGTACATTTAGTGGGAGACAGTAAGAATATGCTTTTCAAATATTCTCTATGTTGTACTTTTTAGAATTTTTTGGGAGATTGTCCTTTATAAATAGGAAGGGAAAGTAAAGAAGTGGGGGGGTGGAGAAAAAAGGCAAAATAACACTTTGTAAAAGAATCATCTGAGTTGCAAAAGCAGTCTTGTTTATCAAAGAAAATCCTAAGATTCCCCAATCATCCCACACTTATTCTCCCTTACACCGACTGCGTCTGCAACAGTACTTGTGCATTTAAGTCTTCACATCTATGAGCATTTATTCTCTTTGAAAAGACTTGTTATATCGTTCATCTTGCTTACTCATTCTATCGTTTGATCTAGATTTTATTGCGCTTGACTATGATTGACCTTATCATTATTACTAATTATTTTAATCAAAAAGGTTTTGACATCTTTTTGTCAAACAAATATCCGTAATAGTCGAACAAGTTAATTTTAAAAAAACATATTATAACAAATAACATTGCACTGGCAATATATACAGTTTTTATGTATAATAATAAGTCGACTAAGGATCAGGTCATGGAACATAGGCACGATGACGTGTAAGTCTATTGAGCTGGAAAAGATTCTCCAGAAGAGGAAGGTTACAATAGCTTGTATCCAGGAGACTAGGTGGGCAGGATCGAAGGTGCGGAATGCGTACGGGTATAAGTTGTGGTATTCTGGAGTCCAGAGGGGTAAGAATGGAGTGGGTATCTTGGTGGATAGGAATCTTAGAGAGTTTGTGGTGGAGGTTAGGCAAGTGAATGATAGGGTAATGTTTATTAAATTGGTGATTGGTGATTGCACCCTCAATGTAGTGAGCACTTACGCGCTGCAAACGGGTTTGGATGAGGAGGTTAAGAGGTTTTTTTGGGAGGGTTTGGACGAGGTTGTGCGCAATATTCCACCTACTTAAAGGTTGTATATTGGAGGGGATTTTAATAGCCATATTAGGTCAGTTGCTGGTGGCTATGGCGACGTGCATGGCAGTTTTGGCCTTAGGGTTAGGAACGGAGGAGGTACTTCGCTGCTAGACTTTGCCAAGGCTTTAGAGCTAGTGACTGCGAACGTGTCTTTTTCGTATAGGGAGGAGCACCTGGTTAATATACAAAGTTTGGTGGTGAAGACTTAGATTGATTACCTTCTCCTCAGAAGGTGTGATAGAGGCTTGTGCAAGGAGTACAAGGATATCCTGGGAGAGACCCTCGCGACTCAGCATAGGCTTTTAGTGATGGACGTCGGTATTATGATGAAGAGGAAGAAGAGGTATGGTTGGGGTCGATCGAGGATTAGATGGGGAACTCTACCCAGCATAAAGCCTGGGAGTTGGATGAGAGGTTAGCCTCTATAGGAACTTGGAGGAGTAGTGGGGACGCGAGCACTATGTGGTCAACGACAGCGAACTATGTGAGGAAGGTGGCACGAGAGATTCTAGGGATATCGAAGGTTTTTTCTGGAAGACACCTAGGCGATTGGTGCTAGAATGACGTAGTCCAAGGTAAATTGGAGACAAAGAAGATAGTGTATGCGAAGTGGGCAGGGAGCATAAATAAGGAGGAAAGGAGAGCGAGTAGAGAGAGGTACAAGGTGGCAAGGAAGGAGGCAAAGTTGGCGGTGACGGAGGCTAAGAATGCAGCGTTTGGCCGCCTATACGAGGAATTGGGGGAGAAAGGCGGGGACAGGAAGTTGTTTCGGCTGGCTAAAGCGAGGGAGAGGAAGGCCCAGGGTCTGGACCAAGTTAGGTGCATCAAACACGAGGATGGTCGAGTATTAATGAGAGAGTCCCAGATTAATCAGAGATGGAAGACGTATTTTTATAGTCTTATGAACAAGGAGGGGGACCGGGATATAGCGCTAGGGGTCTTGGGGCATTCAGAGAGTCGTTGAGATTTTAGGTATTGCAGGCGCATTAAAGTGGAGGAGGTCGTGGGGGCTTTCTGCAAGATGAGTAGGGGTAGAGCGACTAGGCTAGATGAAATCCCAGTTGAGTTTTGGAAGTGTGTGGATAAAGCAGGATTAGAGTGGTTGACTAGGTTGTTCAATGTAATTTTTAGGACGAAGAGGATGCCAGATGAGTAGAGGTCAAGTACAGTGGTAACGTTGTACAAGAACAAAGGTGATACCCAGTGTTGTAAAAATAATAGGAGCATCAAATTACTTAGCCATACCATGAATGTCTGGGAGAGTGTGGTGGGGGTGAGGGTGAGGAAGACGACGTCTATATCCGACAATAAGTTTGGGTTCATGTCGGGTCGCTCCACTATGGAAGTCCTTATTAAAAGGTTAGTGGAGCAATACAGGGATACGAAGAATGACCTGCACATGGTGTTTATTGACTTAGAGAAAGCGTATGACAAGATCCTCAGGGAGGTGCTCTGGAGATGTCTTGAGGCAAAGGGTGTGTCGGTAGCCTACATAAGAGCAATCAAAGACATGTATGACAGAGCTAAGGATAAGGTTAGAACTGAGGGAGCCGACTCGGAAGATGGATGCGTTGAAACACCATAATCAAGGGGATGTGCCATGGTGTATGTTAGCTTATGATATAGTTCTAATTGATGAGACGAGGGTCGGTGTTAACTAGAGATTGGAGGTTTGGACCCTCGAGTCTAAGGGTTTCAAATTGAGCAGGTCTAAGACTGAGTACCTGGAGTGCAAGTTTAGCGCCGAGTCGAGGGAAGTAGGCAGAGACGTGAGGCTTGAATCACAGGTCATCCCCAAGAGAGATAGATTCAAGCATCTTGGGTCGATGATCCAAAGTACGGAGAGATAGACGAGGATGTCACTAACCGTATAGGGGTAGACTGGATGAAGTGGAGGCTTGAATCGGGCGTCTTGTGTGATAAAAGTACCACAGGTACTCAAAGGTAAGTTTTATAGAGCAGTGGCTAGACCGACCATGTTATATCGGGCAAAGTGTTAGCCGGTTAAGAACTCCCATATCCAGAGGATGAAGGTAGCAGAGATGAGAATATTGAGGTGGATGTGAGGGCATACTAGGATAGACAAGGATAGGAATGAGGGTATCTAGAAGAAGGTGGGCGTGGCACCTGTGGATGACAAGATGCGGGAAGCGAGACTCAGATGGTTCGAGCATGTGTGGAGAAGAAGCCTTGATGCTCCGGTGAGGAGGTGGGAGCGATTAGCCGTGGTGGGCACGAGGAGAGGTAGATGGGGGCTCAAAAAGTACTGGGGAGAGGTGATCATGCAGGACATGGCCCGATTGCAGATTTTTAAGGACATGACCCTTGATAGGAATGTTTGGAGGTCAAGCATTACGGTTATAGGGTAGGGGTGGCGGAGCTTTGCGTACTTCATTCCGGGGATGAGGTGGGGTTGGATTAGGATTGATCTTAGATAGCTTGCAGTCTATGTTGAATTCACACTATCCTTGCCGCCTATCTTAGCACCGGACTTTAGTTACTGGTTAATGTTATTGCATGTCATTTATCTTTTGGTTGTTATGCTTTTGTTACTATTATGGTTTATATTAGAGTGACTAATGAATTGTCTTCTTCTCTTTTCCTTTTTTCCTGAGCCGAAGGTCTTTCGGAAACAGCCTCTCTACCCTATCGGGGTAGGGGTAAGGTCTACATATATATTACCCTCCCCAGACCCCACTCTGTGAGATTTTACAGGGTAGTTGTTGCAATAATAAGTTAAAATCTTAAAAGAATAGTTTCCCATTCTCGTCTAAAAAAGGGAATTTTGTACTCAGTTAGTTTCATTTTAATATGACAATACACCTTCTTTATATATATATATATATATATATATATATATATATATATATTAAAGAAAAACTAACATCTTTTTATATTTAGAAGTAAATTCATTTTAAAATTCAGCTTTTAACAATAATGTCATATATTTATACCGATAAAAATGTCAAAACTGTTATAAATAGAACTCTATTTAAGGTGAATGTCTATATTTAGAGAGATTCTAGGGTTTACTACTTGGTGGCTAAGTCACCACCTCCCTATAAATATAGGGGTTCTATTCCATTGTAAATCATCCCAAAAGTATCAATAAGAATACTCCTCTCCCTATTCTCTCTATATTGTTCTTGTTCTTGTATTATTGTTCTTGTTCTTATATTATTTCATAACACGTTATCAGCACGAGACTCTACCGTCTCAAGAATCGTTCTCAAGAAAAACTAAGGTATTTCTCTCTTCCTAATTTGAATTTCGATTATGTCTGACATTACGAAAAGAAAGTTTGTTGCCCTTGAAATTTCGGGCAAGAACTATATGACATGGGTGTTGGATGCTGAAATCCACTTAGATGCTACGGATCTTGGAGACACCATTAAAGATAGAGATAAAGCATCTATCCAAGATTGTGCTAAGGCCTTGATTTTCTTGCGCCATCACCTTGATGAAGGTTTGAAGATTGAATATCTCACCGTCAAGGATCCGCTCATCTTGTGGAAAGGCTTAAAGGAGAGATATGACAACCTGAAGTTGGTCACTCTGCCACAAGCACGATATGGTTGGGCTCATCTGAGGCTCCAAGACTTTAAGTCTGTTTCTGAATATAATTCTGCAATGTTCAGAATTACTTCTAAATTGAAGCTATGTGGAGATAAAATCTCCGATTATGATATGCTTGAGAAAACGTTTACAACGTTTAATGCCTCCAATATGGTACTGCAACAACAGTACAGAGAGAAAGGCTTCACAAAGTACTCTGAACTGATTTCTCTTCTACTTGTGGCTGAGCAAAATAATGACCTGCTCATGAGAAATCACGAAAGTCGACCCACTGGGTCTACACCACTGCCTATAGCAGATAAGGTGTATTCTCATTATGCCAATCATGAAAAGGGCCATGGATCTAACCATGGTCGTGGTCGTAATTGGGGTCATAGCCGTGGACGTAGACAAGGAAGAAATATCCATGATGTCCGTCACCCCCCGAGGAGAGATAACCGCCGAAAGCAGAAACGGGATTATGAGGATCCTAAGGCAAAAAGTTCAGAAACTATATGTTATCGTTGCGGTAGAAAATGGCACTGGTCAAAAGCTTGCCGTGTACCAAGACATTTGGTTGATCTTTATCAAGCTTCTCTAAAGAATAAAGGCCCTGAAACAAATTTTGTCTCTGACGACAATTTTGACATCAGCCACCTGGATGTGGCAGACTTCTTTGAGCAACCCGATGGGAAAATAGACCACCTAATCGATGATGGATCTGTGATGAAAGAAGATGGAGTTGTTTGATTTTATTTCACTTATTTGTAATAGTTAGTGAATAAACTAATAGTCATTAGTATCAGCTCGTATTAGTTAGTTTATGATATAATGTTAGTATTAGTTCTTTAGAATGTTTCAATATGCTCAAATTTCAATAATATTTTTATTTTTAAGTAGAGGTAATCGACTAACCTAACAGTTAGTCGGTTATCTAATATTTCACATTAAAACTGCAAAACAATCGATTGTCAATGTTCAACAATCGATTGTCAATGTTCAACAATCGATTGTCTATGTTTAACAATCGATTGTTTTAAGACAGTGTGATCTGGAATTTTTTCAAAATAGCAAATAATCGATTGTCTATGTTTAACAATCGATTGTATTAAGACAGTGTGATCTGGAATTTTTTCAAAATAGCAAATAATCGATTATCTATGTTTAACAATCGATTGTCGTAAGACAGTGTGATCTGAAGTTTTTCGAAATAGTCAATAATCGATTGTCTATGTTTAACAATCGATTGTCTTAAGACAGTGTGATCTGGAATTTTTCGAAATAGTCAACAATCGATTGTCTATGTTTAACAATCGATTGTCTTAAGACAGTGTGATCTGGAATTTTTCAAAATAGTCAACAGTCGATTGTCTATGTTTAACAATCGATTGTCTTAAGACAGTGTGATCTGAAGTCTTTCAAAATAGCTAATAATTGATTGTGTGTGCTTAACAATCGATTGTCAATGTTCAACAATCGATTGTGTGTGTTTAACAATCGATTGTTTTAAGAAAATGCTTAAACTGAAATTTTCAAACTGCATAGTAATCGATTATGGAAAACATATAATCGACTATCTGATTTAGTTAGTCAACTGACCTCAGCAGATTTTGATAATATTGTTTAAATGTGAAACAAACGAATTGAACTTGTTTATTCTCATGTTCGTATATTTTCTTTTGTATGGCAAACTATGGGAATTAAATTGATTGAAGGCTCCTGAAGAGCAACTATAACTCTGCCTAAAGGAACGATATTTTAGAGAATGCAATGTTCTCCTCCAAGTCTAAGAAGAACTTGTTGAGTTTTAATGATATCAGTCAAAATGTTCTCCTCCAAGTCTAAAAGGAACTTGTTGAGTTTTAAAGATATCATTCAAAATGGATATCAGATTGAGACAATACATGAGTATAATCTTGAATACCTCATTTACTCATGAAAACGAGGCTGCCCACTTCGGCTTGGGGTCACGCCATTTTGCATGCAGCAATGCTAGTTCGTCTCTGACTGACGAATTGACACAAATATTCCCCGTTGCAATTGGTTTTGGGTCATGAACCTAATATATCCCATTTAAGAATCTTTGGATGCGCAGTATATGTGCCTATAGCACCGCCATCCCGCACCAAAATGGGTCCGCAAAGAAGGTTAGGAATATATGTTGAGTTTGAATCGTCCTCCATTATTCGCTACCTCGAAACATTGACAGGGGATTAGTACACTGCACGATTTGCAGACTGTCAATTTGATGAGACACTTTTCCCAAAATTAGGGGGAGAAGTTGGTGAAACCAAACGGGAAATTTTGTGGAAAAATGCATCATTATCGTATCTTGATCCACATACCTCTATTTGTGAAAAAGAGGCGCAAAATATTCTCCATTTGCAAAGAATAGCAAATCGAATGCCAGACGCATTTACAGATTTGAAAAGGATAACAAAATCACATATCCCCGCAGTGAATGTGACAACATCTGACTCACGAATACATATTCATTATCGGAAGAATATGAACATGAAGTTGGTATTGAATATACCACCCTCACCCCTAGAAGGAGGTTTGAGATGATACCACAGTCACCCCTAGAAGGAGGTTTGAGATGATATATGGCATGAATGATCGTTGGTCACGTACCTATTGTACGCCAAAGTATTTTGGAAATATGACTATTAAAGGACAACGATAATGCAAGAAACATATCTTGCATATAATTTTGACCATGACCATAATGGTATAACTTTCTCTTTAAAAGAGATATTCACCACATGGATGTTGATGAACCTGTGGTAGTACAAAATTAATTGAGAGCTCTAGAAGAGCCAATTACTATGTTGGAGAAACACAATTGAGTATTGTGCTGTAGTAAGTCTCAAAGAAACTTATTCAGTTTCCAAAGTACACGCGAAAGCGATTGATTATATTGAGACTATAAATGAAGGAAAGATTTGATATCTCCTATTACTACAACTTGTAGCGGGATAATTTGTATATGAAAAGCTACCCGCTTCATTCTCCAGTTTGTACTACGCAAACAAAAGAATGCCACAATAAAGTGGATATCTATTGGTATAAAAATCCATGTCATAATAAACCTGAAGTTTATTGATAAGTGCACATGTCATGGTGTAAATTTGAAGTTTACCAATATTGATAATTTATTCAGTTGGCATTCGTGTTAGCCATCTCATTTTAAGTATGATGTGCAAATTCACATGGGTGAATATTAAAGAACTAGAAAGTTCTTTACGAATTCTCTTGTATTACTTGTTCTCATTAATGAACTGACCAACTAAAGAGTTCGGGTTGAAGCCCATAAATTCTGAAAACATCAAAGGTGAATATGGGCCCATTCACCTGCCATGTATACCACATATGATACATCTATGATATGGTTACATGCGCAATTGTTATTAACCCGCAGCCTGTCCGGTGCTTGCGAGGTAAATTGCTCAGTAATCTAACTTCGAGCATAATTTCCAGATTTTCTACTCAAGATAGTTCATCTTGATAAGTTGGTTTATATCAAAGTTGGTTTAGCAAGATAATTATTGAGTGCCTCCACTTAATAGCTAAATTGTTTCTTATGAGAACAAAGTTATATATATCAGTTTGATATACGTTGTATACGAGAGTATATTCTCCCCTCAAAAGTGGTTCAGGGTCAGGAACCAAATAATTTCATCTTATTATTAATGTGCTGTGTATATTGACATGATAATGCACAAAGATGATTTTCCAAAGTTGAGGAAACAAGTTAGCTTTTCTAACATGAGGGGGAGACATGATAAACACTTGAGAAAAGGTTACATGGGATGAATTATCATTTGTATATGTAAATCCCCGAATATCATGATATGAACCTGAAGTTCATAAAATGGATAATTCAATTGCAACATATTGCAAAGCATGCTATACGCATTTGCTGACCCAAAGAAAGTAACTATATTCTCACTACAAATGCTCATATTAAGTCCCACAAGGACAAAGTCTTTGATACGCTTAAAGCGTATAGACAAATACTTGATTCCATATGAAAGACATGTAGATTTGGACATATAGTTCAAATACTTGAAAGTATAAAGTCAAAGGTATGTATAATCAGTTTTCGATATCTTATTTGTTTAGCATGACTTGAAAACTTGATATGCATCTAAAGTCTATTATGTGATTTATATGACTTAACTTGAAAGATTTAAGTTGCTTGAAGCATACACAATTCTTGGTCCTGAAGTACCACATCCTAAGTACAATTTGTGTACATATGTATCTTGCTATAACTATAAGCATGATGGCATTGAGAATACATCTATGAAGATATTGAAGAGTCATTCCACGACATTATATGAAGATATTCATATCTATCAAGAATGATGATTTCAAGGTGCGGAATATTTATTCAAGTCAATATGGTTGATTTATTTATCAAACATCTACCAAAGATTGTTTTGAAGATGTGCACAAGATTGGAATGCAAATGCTCAAGGATATAAATTGATGTTCTTATCAGGGGGAGTTAATGCGCGTTGCACTCTTTTTCCCTTACAAGGTTTTGTCCTAACTGGGTTTTCCTTGCGAGGTTTTTAACGAGGCAACCAATAGGCGCATATTCAAACATGTGTACTCTTTTTTCTTTTCTTTAAATTTTTTCCCATTGGTTTTATTTAGTTAAGGTTTTAACGAGGCACATTATTGAATAGACATTCAAGGGGGAGTGTTATAAATAGAACTCTATTTAAGGTGAATGTCTATATTTAGAGAGATTCTAGGGTTTACTACTTGGTGGCTAAGTCACCACCTCCCTATAAATATAGGGGTTCTATTCCATTGTAAACCATCCTAAAAGTATCAATAAGAATACTCCTCCTCCTATTCTCTCTATATTGTTCTTGTTCTTGTATTATTGTTCTTGTTCTTATATTATTTCATAATAAAAACATATTTAAACTACATGTACCGTCAAATATGGTTGAAATTCGCAAGCTCTTGAAATAAAAAAAATAAAAAAAAAGTAATTTATGTCCAACCAAGTACCAAAATAAGCGGAAGATAGGTAAAAGTACAGGATCCCATAATCTACACAAAGCTGACTAAATTTGGAAGTTGATGAATAAGAGCCGACGCTTTTCCTTTAACATTGGCCCCTCAGTCAGTGGGAATTTGGAGATATTATTGTTTCAACTTCTGAATCTCCAAAGATTTATATGCCCTTACGTGTCGAAATATGAGCCAAAGTATCCACTATTTCTATAATTATAAGGCTACGTTTCGTGTTTCTATTGGCTATAATTTGTGTTTCTTTCACAAAGTACACCACACACTCGTCATAGGTTTCTACTGTATGATGATTGTTCAATAGGCTTGTAAAACGTATATGTAATAATCAAAGTAAATGTAGGTTCCCCCCCCCCCCCCCTTAAAATTATACTATGCAATGTTGGGGCTAGCTTGTGCTTACTTATCGTACTTGTTATTTCTTCACCAACATTAATATGAGATAATTTTATCTATCAAAACTTAAATGACCTAATATTCTTATTGTTGTGTAGATTTGAACCTAAAAATTTATAATTCTCAACTCACTTTATTAACTGCGAGGCGAACCGTTCTTGTTGTCATGTGAATCGTTTTCTTTCACATCAGATCAGCTACATACGTCCGAACATTGTACCATTGTCTCTTACAAGGAAATGAAAGACGATAATTTTGAGTAGGGGTGTACAAAAAAAATCGATAAACCGCACCAACCCGATAATCCGAGTCAAACCGAGAAAAAAACCCGACTATGGTTTGGTTTGACTTGGTTTGGTGTTGGAAGAAAAAACCCGACCATAATTGGTTTGGTTTGGTTTTAACTAAAGAAAGTCAAACCGAAACCAAACCAACCCGACATTACATATATAGCAATTTTAGATATATTTAATATATAAATATACTTATTGTAAAGTAATTTATAAATATTTCTTAAAAAATTTCATAATTTTATCTTTTAAGGTATTATTTCAATGTTTGATTTAGAACTTTTGAATGCTCCAATAAGTTTTATAGCCATTAATATTTGTAAATTAAATAATGCTGGCAATCAATACTAATGCTAACAAAAGACATTCAATTCAATATTACGAACGGGAATGTATTAAATATCTATTTTTTATTTTGCAATAATTTAGATAAAAATACATAACCTATTTTTATTTTTCTTTAGCTTTTAGGCATATAATTAATGCTCCCTCATTAGTCTATCTAGTTTAGCATGAATTAGTGCTTTTAGATTATGTTTATTTTATTATGACTTTTTAATTAGCAATATTTATAGTACATGATTTTATTATTTTTTATTTTTGAATATTTTAGGATAATGTCATGAGTCATGACACATCTCATATTTTGCATTATTTTCTTGAAAAATACTTTATATAAGATTTTATCGGAAAAAAATTCGAAAAAATCCGAATAACCCGAAAATCCGAAAAAACCCGAGAAAAACCGATATTGAAAAACCCGAATTTATTGGTTTGGTTTGGTCTTTAAATTTAATAACCCGACATAATTGGTTTGGTTTGATAATTGTAAAATCCGAACCAACCGGTTTATGTGCATCCCTAATTTTGAGAGACCTATCTTTCCGGGAAATGTCATAGGACAATGATTTGGTAGATCTTCAACACTGTGGTCACTGTCGAAATGTAATGGCTACAGTTGCGAGCGACATCAACTTACTCTTAAGAAAAAGAATGTCTAAACTTGCTCTTTTCCTTTTTCATGATGGTGATATTCGAGGCAGGCATAACTTAATTTATTCATCAAGATTTAGACAGTTCGATCAAGGCTTAATTGTGTTATGAGGCAGTATAATAGATACTATCTATGATTAATTCGCGTTGCTTGACCCTCGGCAGTGTACACATTATTATGGGATCAGGCAATTCGTCTCGGCAGTAATATATTTCTTATGGGATCCGGTTGTTCGCCTCGATTGTAACATATTTCTTATGAGGCTGTACATCCTCTACATAATCGTACGTTATATTACTGTCAGTTTGAATATTTACGAGATTATCCTTTCATTGATGCCTTACATTTTATATGGTATTTCTCATTCATTAGATATTGGTACTTGATATTTTTCAAGTTGTTGAGATAGGATACGAGATTGAGAAGTTCATATAATTAAAAGAAATTTTGTGAGATTATGTCACACCCCTCTTTCCCACCCCGAAAGATATGCGTTATTATGGATTTGTGGGTTAAAGATTTTTTTCAATTAAAGTGATAATTTTGAAATAGGATTATTTTATTTACAGAGTCGCCACTTGGAATTGATGTTTTAGGTGTTCCAAGTCACATTTTATTTGAATTCATATTCAAAGGAAAATATGACTCTTTTATATTGGTCCGCAAAAATAAAGTTCGTGTAAGGAATTTTGTTGACCAGGGAGAAGGTGTAAGGCATTCTCCGAGTCTCGTGGTTCTAGCACGATCGCTTTATTGACTTAAAACTTGGCTTAAATTAATTTCTGATAAATTGTGATTTATATGATTTTTATGTTTTACCTGTCGAGTTTTATTTCTTGATTATTAGATTTAGTAAAAAAAAATAATTTTTTGGATAAATTATGTTGTCATAACCACGCTACGCGAGCGAATGCGTGATCGAAATAAAATTTATTAATTTTATCATAACAGCGCTACACAAGTGAATCCGCAACTATGACAAGGATTGGTAGTATATTATTACTTTTGAAGAAAAAAAGTTACTACATTTAAAAGAATTAATTAAATATTACTATCGCACTACGCAAGCGAACCCGTTATTTTAGTGAAAGGATTAATTAAATTTAAAAAATAATTAAAAGGTAGTAAAAATGGTATGAGATTATTGAATTAAAATATTAAATGTTAATGTCATGCTATGTAAGCGAGTCCGTGAAATAATAAAAAAATAAAGTTAAAATGCACCTACTAGTTGCCTAGCGTTTAAATTAATTAAAAGTACTTAAGTTATTGGATTATTGTTACACATTATGAAATTAACTAATTCTTAATAAGCTTATTAAACTAATCTAGTATTATTTTTTGAATATTATTTATTGAGAAAGTGGGCCAATTTTCTTATTTAGTTGTGGCATTGGGCAAAACATCTACACGAAAGAAATGGGCAGAATATTTATAGATTTAATAAAGGCATTGGGCTTGTTGGACATAATCCGCCTAGGCCCATTATTGGGCTTCAGAAATGGGCACAAAATGAAAGCCCAATGGATTTAAACTATTGACTTGCGAAGACAGCCCACCTGGACTAAATTGCGAATCTGACCTCTTTTGCTCAAAGAATTAACCTTTATTCTAGCAATCCCATCCACCTATTTATGATCTAGCCATTTTCTACCAAAAATCCAATGTCCTAGCAGAGATGGTCATAAGTAAGAATCTAAATTTTATCCGAATAACTAAAAGGTTGAGGCATGGCTTTTTTTTTCTTTTCTTTAAAGAATAGTCTGTCACTAACGGGCCATAATTGCACAAGGAGCGAAAAGAGTCCTTAAACACATTAAAACCTATTTGAAAACATCTCATTTTATATGCATCAAAACTATAATAGATAGTAAAGATAAGTAACACATGAATAAAGAGTGTTTGAACATTTAAGGATTTATTTTTACATATGAACTCCAACAAGCTATACTTAAACAATCAAGAAATTTATCTAGCACTTATTCATCAAAGTACAAATGCTCCCAGCAATCAAGATGATTTCAAATATTCTTTTTAATGTGAAAATATTTGCAACATAAGATTAAAGAACCTGGATCGCAGAATAATAAATACAACAATGAAGAGTGGAAACTCAGTAACAAACGCAGCAGAACAGCAACAGCAGAACAGCAACAAAACAAACAACAAATTCGTGTTGGAAAAACCCTAAAACTTAGAGAAGAAACTCATAACCAAACTCTAAGAAGACTTTATTTTTCTGAAAGTTTTTACTCTAATATTCACTCCTAAAACTTACAATATTAGCTTACTATATGATGCTTCAGCTGTTGATTTTGTAAAGATTTTTGTCCTTTTTTTGAGTGTAAAAGATGATCTTTCAATGTAAGATAGAGTGTTCGTCCAGTCCCCCTAGTGAGGAAAGAACTCCTCTTTATATAGGAGATGAAAGGCTGGGGAAAAATTTTTTTACCAAAAATTTGTCCAAAAATCAGAATTTTGGTCATTGAACAGTTTTTCTTACAAATTGTGGATAGAATTTTTGGATTATTGTACTCCAAACAATCCCCGAATAGTAAAAGCAACCAAACAAAGGCCCTACACTCAAGTTCCTTCTACTACCCTCACAAATCATTATCCAACTAAACTATTGCTTCAGAGTAGAGAGTGCACAATCAGAGAACTAGACTTAGACCATTAAACTAACAAAAGAACCTAATGGATACAAACAAACAAAACATATGTTTAAGGCCTTAAACTAATTAGCTTAAACATAGACACAACTAGAAATAATAAATGTGAAATTAAAACTTAACAACTTAAAGATAACACAGAATATGAATGATAGTGAAACAACTATCGAGTCGACTGAAACACGAAATCAAAAGCGAGACTAAATACGAACTAACGATCACTAACATATTTCGAATTAAGGCAAAACACCAAAATCAATCGCAAAATTAGAAAATCAGTGACTTCGCCAATTACTAATAGATAGTAGGATTTCACAACTGATTATCAAAATAGATTTGCTAAACAAGAACATGATGACAAAATAACGACTAACTAATACGTGATTTGAAAGTATTAAGCAATGTCCAACATCAAAGAAAGTTAATGAAAGTAAACACAAATTAACTATCACAGATTAACAATCGATTCAAACCAGAAAATTAAACCAAAGCTTAAACTTAAATGGTAATAAAAATAGAAGTTATAAAAAAGGGAAGAATTGAAGTATTGGCCTAAATGAATAAACAACAACAGCATTTCTAAAATTAACAAAAGATGACTAATCACTAATTAAGAAAAAAATAGCTTAAACTAAATTAAAAATCTAAAGATCAGTCAATAAAGGAGAAATAAAATCGATGATCAAGGGATTAGTATTCTACCTAAACGTTCGGGCTCCAAATCAGCAGTACAACACAACTAGATGGAGAATCGACCTCCACGCCTCTTTTTCTCGACACAAATGCTGAAAAAACACAAACTATGGCGAACCAAGTTGAGTCCAGCACTATGTCAAAGAGAAAGAGAGACTAAGGGATCGTATTTTGCTAGACAGAGGTTGGGCGGCAGGTGAAGCGGCAGCAGTAGGGTGGTCGATGGTGGATGGCCAAAACTTTGTCGAATTTTTGAGAGGTTTGGAAGGTTTTGGGGCGGGGAATAGAGTATAGGAGAGTGAAAGGAGGTCGGTGGTATAAAATTTCAGAGTTTGGGGTGGTGAGCGGCAGCTAGAAATTCGGTTAAGTTTAGATTTACAGAGATTGAGAAGGGTTATGGGATTTGGGGTTCAAATTCATGGAGAGTAGGTTGAGCGGAAGAAGTGGTAAAATTTTAGGGTGGATTGGAGGTTGGCCACTGCCGGTGGCGAATTCCTGCGGGTGGCGTTGGGCGACGCGAGGGGCATGGGTCAGAGAGTGAGAGAGGGTGAGAAGAGAGAGGAAGAAGAAAAGAACTATGGGTGGAATGGGGACAATTTTCAGATTTTTTCGGCTTTAAATACCCAGACCAAGAGTGAATGAGATCCATTGAATCAAGATGGAATGGTTGGGTATGATTTGATCATGTTTCATTTAGTGAAACGGCGTAGTTTTATTATGAATCTATATCATTTTCATCCAGATCTTTGCAAGCCAATAATTGGACTGGGTTGGCCGAATTGGGCTAAAAAATTGGGCCTGATTTGTGCATAACTCAACTGAAATGGCATTAATCCAAACCTTAAAAACCCCTTATTAATCCAATGCTAGAGTCCATAAACACAAACAATAAACCTATAAAAAATATAATGTAGGAGAAATAGAAAAGCAAAAATTAGATATTTGCAGCTGCCCTTCTTTGCTCAAGAGCACGAAGTGTTTTCGTTCAAAGAATGTGAATGACATAGCTAATTTTGCTCGTGTATCACTCCAATGAAAGCATTTTTGAAAACTGACCGAACCTTGCTTCCGAGGTTGTCTATATATCCTTGGCTACAAGGAATCAGGTTAGTGTAGTTCTGGAAAATTTTGTAGCTAGGACTACCAAATACTGTAGTTAAGACTTTTGTTGCTACTGATGTTGTAGTTGTTGATGTTGACAGTTACTTGCTGCTTACATCAAAAGAAGAAGAGAACTAAATATTCCTGCACGCTAAGAGTTATAAAATTCTATCTATGTGTCTTCTGGAGTCAAATCTTGATTCTGAACTTTCTCGCTTGTGTTGATCTTAGATTGGATTTTGATTCTTTTTGAAGAAAAGATTATAACTCAATCTCGATTGCTTGCTTTCTGGATCATAATAAGATAAAATTGGACTTGAGAAGCTGTGTTGCCAACACGTTGTCCAAGTTAACTCCAATTATCATATGATCTTCCTTCTGACAATAACTGAAACTGCAAGTTTCGCTTGTCACAAACTGGGCTTTGCGGCGAGGCCTGCAAAGCCATCGAAGACGAACAAAACGAAAAAAAAATTTCTGCCGCAGTTTGGACTAGGAAAATTTTGTGAGTTATTAGCGAAACCTATAAACTATCTAGTTTATTGAAAGGCATATAGAAATAGTAGTACAAATTAGCTAAAAGAGATAAAATTTTGTAATGAATTATTGTATAACCAGGGATCAGCGCCCTATACTACTGAAAGTAAATGTAACCAGGGGTTGGTACCCTATCTTACCGGAAGGAAAAGAATCAGGAGTTAGCACCATGTATTATTTACAACGTGTTGACTCCTTTTAGGTGAAAAGTTCCACCTAAGTTAAATTATGTAAAACAACCTAAGTGAAGAGTACTTCCGCCCGGAACTATGAGATGGATCCTTCTAGGAGAAAGGATTCTACCTGATTTAAGCTATGTTAAACAACCTGAGTGAAGAATACTTCTACCCGGAGTATTAGCTGGATCCCCTAGGCGAAAGGATTCTACCTAAGTTAAGCTGCATAAAACAACCTGAGTGAATAGTACTTCTACCTGGAATTATGAGCTGTATCCCCATAGGCGAAATGATTCTGCCTGAGTTAAGCTACATAAAACAACTTGAGCGAAGAGTACTTCTACCCAAAACTATTAGCTGGATCCCCCTAGGCGAAATGATTCTACCCTAGTTAAGCTACGTAAAACTACCTCGAGCGAAGAGTACTTCTACTAAAACTATGAGCTGGATTCCCCTAGGCGGAACGGTTCTACCTGAGTTAAGCTACGTAAAACATCCCGTGCAAAGAGTACTTCTACCCAAAAGTATGAGCTGGATCCCTCTAGGTGAAACCGTTCTACCCGAGTTAAGCTACGTATAACATCCTGAGCGAAGAGTACTTCTACTCGGAACTATGAGCTGGATTCCTCTAGGCGAAATGGTTCTACCCAAGTTAATCTATGTAAACCATCCTGAGCAAAGAGTATTTATACTCGTAACTATGAGCTGGATCCCTCTTGGAGAAATAGTTCTACCTGAGTTAAGCTACGTAAAACATCCTAAGTGAAGAGTAACTGTACTCGGAACTATGTGTCAGATCCCTCTAAACGAAACGGTTCTACCTGAGTTAAGCTACGTAAAACAACCAGAGCGAAGACTACTTATACCCGGAATATGAGTTGTATCCCCCTAGGCAAAAGGATTCTACCTTAGTTAAGCTGCGTAAAACAACCTGAGCGAAGAGTAATTTTACCCGAAACTATGAGCTGGATCCCCCTAGGAAACATAATTCTACCTGAGTTAAGCTACATAAAACAACCTAAGCAAAGAGTACTTCTACCCGAAACTATGAGCTGGATCCCCCTAGGCGAAGGGATTCTACCTGAGTTAAGCTACGTAAAACTACCCTTAGCGAAGAGTACTTCTACCCGGAACTATAAGCCGGATCCCCCTAGGCCAAAAGGTTCTACCTGAGTTAATTTACAAAAATGGGAGGTGTGAACAATAGTGGTGCATGCTGAAAAAAGAAAAGTGGAGATTTTAAGGAGCTTTTGTTTGCTGATGTTCGTTCTTTTAGAGTTGCCATTATGAACCGTTTTGTTCTTGCTTCAAACAAAGAAACATTTATGAGTTTTCAAAGTGGTGGTTGGTTTGTGGCCTTGATCCCTTGTGGCCTTGATCCCTTGCTGCCTTGAGTAGCTTGATTCACGACCACTGCTGTTAATGAACCGATTATGTCAGCGTGGTACCGAGATGCTCGGCTACTCTGTATTATTTTCTAGAGACCTTGGATTTACATTATCCCCCCCCCCAACTATTTCACACCCAAGTGTCCATGGTACCACTACCCTTGTCTCTAAGGCAATGCATTTTTTCTTTAAAATCAAACTCAATTGTCATGCACCTAGTATCAGTTTGTGTCCGTATTGCTTATCAACTTTTCTCATGAAGCAGATCCTGCTTATGCGACTTTTCAGTTTCTTTGAAATACTTTTTCACCTTATTAAATGAGATCACAGGTGGATTTATGCCTTTGTCAATGCCATATATGCCCTAAATTGTGCTCAATATTACGGTGAAATTGTAGCTAGTTTTGCATCCATTTCTTTGCTTCACTTTTGATGCAATATTAGACCGAAAGGGACTCAAAGAAAAAGTATGGGTAAAAATAGAATAATGATTGAAAGTGAAAAGGAACTGTTCTTAACCGAAAGGTGTCCCTTTCGGGGAAAGGAATAGGGAGACTTATCTGGAGGTATGTGCCGACTTCAATGAATCATGAGATGCCTTTTAGACTTGACGCCTAATTTGTCTAAGCTGTCTAATTCTCAAAATCCATCGCAAATGATCATCTTGAATTTGTCTCAGTTATGCTGATGTCGGATGATCAAAGACCCTCATTCGGCTAGTAGTGCTCTTTGTTGGTTTTCGCTAACTAACCTCTCTAATTTCTCTACTAACTGTCGACTTGTGGTGCCAATATGGGTTTTCGCCAATAAAACTGTTGGCCCAAGTTCAGGTGACGTTTTGAAGAATGACAAATGAACTCAATTCTGGACCAGGTCCATCATGTGAGGCACAATGTTTATCAACCTAGAATGTGAGATACACGTGAAGGAGATAAGTCTCAGTGATCAAGCAGCAGTATCTCCCGAACTAATCGAAAAGTTTGTATATTGGATGATAAGAGAACGTCTCCTCATGGGAAGAGGACACAATCTGGATAAAGGATAGGGTAGGAGTTTTTATTGTTCAAGGACTCAACTTCGATGGAAGATCAGCAATTGAGTCTCAATCAAGCTCTGATTACTAACTCATTAAATAACAGTGATTATTCTCTTTTACAGGTATTGCACATACGCAGAAGTAAAACTAAATTGAGAGCAAAAGAGAAAGGAAATTTTGCAATCAATTTATGTGAGATTTAAGTGTGCACTCCTGAAGCAACTTGAACGAGATAGAAGAACCAGTACCATTGTGTTTATTCTTATTCTAGTTCAATTGTAGTAATTGGTTTAAATTTGTACCTTTTCAGCTTTCATAGAAGCATTTGTAATAGGTACTTTGAGTGTTCAAGTAATAGGCTAGCATAAAGGTGTCGCAATAGTTGAGGTTGTGTGCTACATAGGGATTAGAGTTAATCCTTAGGTTTACAAAGAGTTTTTGTAAATGTTGTTTTGGCTCAGTGATTTTAGTGAATGTTTGGAAAAATCCTACTGAGTAGTAGGTTGTGGTATTTTTACCTTTTGAGCCAGGCATTTTTCACGTAAAAATCTGTGTGTTCTTTATTTTTTGTATGTTTAATTCCGCAACAGTAGTAGTTAAAACACCTAGAAGAACAAGGTTCTTCTAGATCAAAAAATTGGGTACCACACAAATCACCCCCGTGTGGTATTGACATTTAGAACATCAATTGATATCGGAACGGGTTATCCTTGAATAGGCTAAAACCTTAGGAAAAGATCAACATGAGTGCACCACCTGGGAACTGGGAAGGGAAATCCACTGGCAGGCCTCCACTGTTAAATGGACAGTACTACTCTTGGTGGAAGAACATGATGAAGGATCACATCATAGGAGAAGACTATGAACTCTGGGACATAGTCACTGATGGTTCTTTGGCAATTACAATGAAAAATGATGAAGGAGTGGATGTGCCAAAGACAAGGGCTGACTGCACTACACTGCCGAAGAACTGAAGAAGTGGGAGAAAAATGCTAAGGCCAAGAAGTGGCTTGTGTGTAGAATAGGTCCAGATGAGTACAGTAGGATCCAAACTTGTACTACTGCTAACGATATATGGGACACATTGCAAGTGGCTCATGAAGTAATACCTCAAGTGAAACGATTCATAGGAACACTGTTGTATTCTCAATATGAGAATTTTACTATGAAGGAAGGAGAAACTATCCAAAAGATGTATACAAGGTTCACTATATTGACAAATGAACTTATGTCTCTTGGAAAGATTATTCTTGAAGAAGACAAGGTTGACAAAATCCTGACAAGGTTTTTGACAATGTCATGGGAAAGCAAAATCACTGCCATTCAAGAATCCAAGAATATTGCTACTCTCAGACTGGATGAACTAAATGGAAATCTACTGCATATGAATTGACAAGGAAAACCATGAAGATGGATACACCCAAGAAGGAGAGAAGTCTAGCTCTCACAATTGCTGAAGGTTCAGATTTTGAAGATGATGAGATGGCTATGATCACTACAAATTTCAAAAAATACCTGATGAGAGGAAAGGGTTCTTCAAGAGGTAGAACCTTCAAAAAGTCAAAAGCTCCTGAGAAACAGACCAATGAGGGTTACTACTGTGGTAAGACTCATCACATGATCAAGAACTAGCCTCAATGGGAAATTGAGTGGAAGAAAGAAAGGGCTGAACGAAGGAACAGGATCAACCAAAAAAGAACAAAGGTTCAACCAAGGCTATAGTTGCTTCTTGGGGAGAAACCTCAGATGAAGACTCAGAAGATGAAGCTAAAGAAGAGCAAGCACGGATGGCCATCGAAGAATCAGATGATGAACAAGAGGTCCAAGTGAAAGGAAGAGCCAAATATGGTATATGGATAGTGGCTGCTCAAAACATATGACTGGGAAGAAGGACTAGTTCCTTTCACTTGAGGACTTCATAGGAGGCAATGTCTCATTTGGTAATGGAATGAAAGGTGAGATCATTGGGGTTGGTAAGTTAGGCAAAACAGATTCTCATTCCATCGAGAATGTCTACCTGATAGATGGCTTGAAATATAGCCTAATAAGTGTGTCACAATTATGTGACAGAGGTAACTTTGTAGATTTTACCTCTACCAAATGCTTTGTGATTAACCTTACCACTGACAAGATTGTTTTGCACGGAAAAGAGTTAACAATAGTTACATTGTAGATTTATCTACTCTTTCAGAAAATGAACTCACTTGCTTAAGTGTGTTAGATAATGATCCCCTCCTATGGCACAAAAGACTTGGTCATGCAAGTCTAAATCAGTAAACAAATTAGTCTCTAAAGACTTGGTGATAGGGTTACCTAATATCAAGTTCAAGGAAGACAAATTTTGTGAGGCATGTGCAAGGGGGAAGTAGATAAGATCATCCTTCAAAAGTAAGAAAACGGTAAGACAACCAAGTCGTTGGAAATGGTCCATATGGATCTATGTGGTCCATTGAGAACCATGAGTAGAGGTGGAAAGAAATATGTAATGGTGTTTATTGATGATTATTCTAGATTTACCTAGTTTTGTTTCTAAACTCCAAAGATTAAGCATTTGACATATTTATTGCATTTGTTAGAAAAACTCAGAAATAATTAGGAAATCAACTTGCATCAATTAGGTCTGATCATGGAACTGAATTTGAAAATTTCAAGTTTGCTGAATTCTGTTCTGAATATGGTATAGATCATAATTTCTTTTCCCCTAGAACCCCTCAACAAAATGGAGTAGTTGAAAGAAAGAATAAAGCTCTTAAGTACATGGCTAGAACCATGCTATTTTCTAGTAAATTTCCCCACAGCTTCTGGGCAGAGGCTGTAAACACTGCATGTTACATAATCAATAGAGGCATGACCAGACTTCTGGTAGACAAGACTCCCTATGAGTTAGTTAAAGGGAGAAAACCATACATATCCCATATTAGGGTATTTGTTTGCAAGTGCTATGTACAAAATAACGGAAAAGACTCCCTAGGTAAGTTCTATCCCGGAAGTGATGAGGGAGTATTCTTGGGAAACTCTTCACATAGTAAATCATATAAAGTGTTCAATAAAAGAACTCTGTGTGTGGAAGAGAGTGTACATACAGTATTTGATGAAACTAACATTCTTTCTGAGAGACAACAAGATGAAGATGAAGCCATTTGATTGGTAAAGGAATTGACTAAATCACCAGCGCAAGTCAAAAAGGTACAAAAAGAAGGAACAGGTGATGGAACATGTCTTTCAAATCAGGGAAACCTGACGGAGGAACCATTAATCAAGGAGAAATTGAATCAAACTCCCTAGTTGAACCTAATAATGAACCTGTCCCTCAGCAACAGAACATGGGAGAGACATCTAGCAGAAACCAGTTGGTTGTGAAACCTCACAAGTATTGAAGTTCTCATCCCATTGAGAACATTATTACTGATTCAACATCTGGAGTCAAAACTAGATCACAACTAAAGAATATGTGTGCTTTTGATGATTCCTTATCTCTTATTAAACCTAAAAATATTGTTGACGCTTTGCAGGATGTAGATTAGGTAAATTCAATGCAGGATAAACTCAACCACTTTGAAAGAAGTCAAGTTTGGCATCTAGTTCCAAGACCCGAGGATAGATCAGTCATTGGTACGAAATTGATCTTCATAAACAAACTTGATGAAGATGGAACAGTTACAAGAAACAAAGCAAGACTGGTGGTACAAGGATACAGCCAAGAGGAGGGCATGGACTATGATGAGACATTTGCTCCAGTTGTAAGACTAGAGGCAATCAGACTCCTCATATCCTTTGCAACACATGGAATTCACTCTCCATCGGATGGATGTCAAAAGTGTCTTCCTGAATGGCTACCTAAAGGAAGAAGTGTTTGTGAAACAACCTCCAGGGTTTGAGAGAAAGGAATGTCCTGAGCATGTGTACAAGTTAGACAAGGCTCTCTATGGGCTCAAGTAGGCCCCAAGAGCTTGGTATGAACAACTATCCAAATTCCTACTGGAGTATCGCTACAAAAAGGGTAAAATTAACAGTACTTTATTTTTAATGGAAAAAGGTAAAGATCTTCTTGCTGTGCAAATATATGTGAATGACAATATATTTGGGGCTACTACTGATAAGCCGAGTAAGGACATTGCAAATCTAATGGGGAGTGAGTTTGAAATGAGCATGATTGGTGAGCTTAACTTCTTTTTAGGCTTGAAGATCTAAAAAAGTCCAAATGGAACCATGATCCATCAGCAGAAGTATACAAAAGAGCTAATAAAAAAGTTTAAAATAGAGGAATCTAAAGAAATAGACACACCCATTGCAACTGCCACAAAATTAGATATTACTGAACCTAGTTCATCAATTGATCAAAAGTTGTATAGGGGTATGATTGGTTCACTCTTGTATCTTACTGCAAGAAGACCTGATACTGTTTTCAGTGTAGGGCTTTGTGCTAGTTTTTAGGCAAATCCAAAAGAGTCCCACTTGACTGTTGTCAAGAGGATACCGAGATATCTGAAAGGAACCACTTATCAGTGTCTTTGGTATCCTAAAGGTAGTAATTTTGATCTTGTAGGATATGCTGATGCTGATTATGCAGGTTTCTTAGTGGACAGGAAAAGCACCTCAGGTATGGCACACTTCCTTGGTTCATGTCTTGTGTCATGGGCTACCAAAAAGTAAAATTTTGTGGCCCTATCTACTGCTGAAGCTGAGTATGTTGATGCTGCTTCTTGTTGTGCTTAATTGTTATGGATCAAATAACAGGTGGTAGATTTTGGAATTGAAGTGGGATGTATTCCAATATTCTGTGATAACACTAGTGCTATAAGTATAATGTTCATCATAAGAGGACTAAGCACATAGATGTTAGACACCACTTCATAAGAGATAACTATGAGAAAGGATTAATTTTAATAGAATTATGTGCTACTGATAAACAAATAACTGACATTTTCACTAAAGCACTGAGTACAGAAATCTTTGAGAGGAACAGGTTGGAGTTAGGGATAATTACGATCACCTAATAAGTCCAGTTCATAATGCAAAATGAAATTTTTTTTGAAAAAAACGATTGGTTAGGAGTTCTAACTTTGTGTAAATATCTAGATCAATTCTTACTCAGTTTCATACTTTAATAAGTATAGCTATGACATGTGTATATATATATGACTCACCGATCTCTTACAAAGTTTCTTCTATTTTGGCATTTGAGGCTTCTTCAAGAGAGTTCTATATGAAGAACCTGGTTCATCAGTATGTGTTCATAAGAAAAGCTCAGCTATGTTTTCTATATTGTGCACAATTAGAAAGAGAAGTCCTACATTCATCAAATTCCCAGAAATTCTATTCGTTGAGCATTCAACCAGTTTTGTTCCCCCAAAACTCTAAAAATTTGGATTTTTGCCTAAAATCTAGCGATGCCTAATAATCGCTAAGAGACCGGAATTACACCTTGATTAGACTTCTAATTGTCCTCTAAAAACGCTGTTGTTACTGCATTTAATTCTAAATACCTTCAAATACACACAACACCTCTCATTTATTAGTCCATAACCGTCAAAACTCTTCTCAAGTTCTTATCGCCCTTCTTCTCTCCAAAGTTCCTAAATTTTTCTCAAGAAACAATCCATCATGACTAATCCCCAAGATAATCTTGGCACTTCCCCACCAGTATTCTCCTTTCAATTCATCCTCATCTACACCCTCTAGTGAAACCCTAACCTAGGTTCTGTAGGCAGAAAATGCTGGCTAGAATAACTATAGCTTCTGGAGCTTTAAGGAAAGTTCTAAATGAGAAATTGAAGGCTAGCTAGAGGAAGAAAAGTATTGCTCAAGAATCTGACTCAAGCTCTGAGTCTAATGATATTTTTCTACTACCAAAGGTGAAGAACATGGGTCTCCTAACACTGACAAAATTCAAGAAACCCTTGGTGCGGTATGTTCTCGTGTGGTATTCTCTATTGTGATTGAAAATGTAGAAAATAGGTTTGTCAAGGTTGGTCCTGTCAAAAATGTAAAGGAGGCTGAATCTAGTAGAAGTGGAGGTAAAAAGAAAGAAAAAGATAGAGGGGGGGCAAGTGGTGATGAGAGGGGAAACGGGAAAGAAAAGGTTCTAGCTATCTGTGGAGGTGTTGAAAAAAGTGAAAACGAGTCATGGGGAAGTGGTTCTAGGGAGGCGGCTGAAAGGCTTGTTCATCTAAGTAAGCAAAAAGATAAACATGGTTCATTTGCTGAGGAAACACTGGCTGATCTTGTGAAGAGGATTGGGGCCAGTTATGATCCAAAGAAGCGTAAAGCTTCCAAACAAAAGGCTCCAACTACTTCCAAGCAAACAAAGAAAAGTAAAATGTCATCCCCAAAACCTATAGTACCTTCAGTACCTAAAGGAAGAGCCACTAGAAGCAGGGTCAAACAAAGTGAATCTAAGTTAAAGAGAGCTATGGAAGAAAGCAAGAAGAAGAAGAAGAAGAAGAAGAAGAAGAAGAAGAAGAAGAAGAAGAAGAAGAAGAAGAAGAAGAAGAAGAAGAAGAAGAAGAAGAAGAAGAAGGTAAAAGCAAAGGTTGTAGAGAGTTCTGAGGATGCACAACAAGAAGAAGATGAGATGGAACTGATCCATCAAGAAAGGGAAACAACTATGGAAGTTCCTATACCCAAACCAAAAAGGGCCAAGTCTTCTTTCAAGAAGTCTTCCTCTAAACCTGTATCTGTTGAACCCTCTTTAGCCAAAAGAACCAGATCTGCAGTGAAAGATAAGCATGTAAAAATTACTGAAGAAGAATGGAATGGAGAAGAAGAATAGGAAGAATCTCGAAAGGAACAAGATAGGTTTGCCATCTTTGGCAGAAGAAACTTTTTAAAAGGAAGACTGTTGAGAGACCTGTATGAGCCAGGAATGAGAAGACAGGTGGATGCCCTAGCTGCACAAGGTTGGAAGGACATGGTCCTTGAAAGGGATGGGAGGTTGGCTAGGAAAGAATTGATGGAGTTTATGGCCAATGCCACGGTGAAGAATGGGGAAGTTACCAGCCTGGTGAAAGGAGTAAAGGTGCAGTTTGATACACTCAAATTGGTGAGATTCTAGACATACCTAGTGAGGGATATGATGATTATACAAGGCAAAGGTGGTCATGTCTAGATTCTCTCCCTGTTTCCCTTCAAATCACTAGAATTTTTTGTGATGCTGCAACAACTGAAGATATGCCTGAAGTTAGGTTTGTACAGAAAGTGAGATGAGACATGAGCACAATGTCTTGTTTGAATTTGTTAACAAGTTCCTGTTGCCTAGACAGGAGAGGAGGCACACTGCCAACTACATGGACATGGTTCTTATGGAGTGCCTTATGAGAGGAATGCATATCAATTGGTCTAGTTTTATTGTTAAATTACTGGACATGGCCATAAATGGCTCCAAGGCTCATGCCACTCCACATAGGTTCATATTGACTACTGTTATGGACTGGTTGAATGTGCATTTGAAGAAATGGGAGATGGCATCAAGTAAGGAACACTGTGGCGTCAAGACTCTTCTGGCTTGTGACTATCCAGTGAATGCCACCCCAGTTGAACCTGGTTCCTCTGAAGGCACATGTGAACAGCAAGGTTAAGGCTTTGGTTCAAGATTGTGGAACTAATGATGCTAAAATTTCTAGGATCCAGGCTCATGTTGCTGAATTAGAAACTGAGAGAGATGGCCTTAGAGCTGAGCTAACAAAAGAAAATGAGAAGAGTAATAGGATGCTTTAGAATATGCTCAACCTCCTCTAAGCCCATCCCTCTAGTTCCTTCAAGCCTTAGTGTCCGGTTCTTATCTTCAGAACCAGTGTAGTACCCCCACTGACCAAGAGTAGGGACTTTTTCTATTTTTTGCTCATGTTTTGGAAGTTTTTCTTTCTTTTGTGGTTAGTTGGTGGAAGCATATATTTTCAATGACAACTATTGTTTCTCTTTTTCTATGAAGATTATGATCTTAATAATTTGAATATGTTTGTTAATTATTGATGATTTAATCCATATTTTCACTTGCAATTGCCCAAGTGGCTATGAGTAATTACTAAAATCTGGGATTCACAATGTATGCAACTTTTTGATGATGCCAAAAGGGGGAAGAGATATTGTGCATTACTCTTTTTTCTGAATAATGTGATATTTATAACCTAATTAAACCTAGTCCTTGATGATAAGTTAAAATTCTATGTTAATGTATTGAAGGTCAAGCTGAGTTCCTGCAGGTTCTTTGATTAGTAATAGCACAAAATTTGTCATCATCAAAAAGGGAAAATTGTTGGCCCAAGTTCAGGTGACTTTTGAAGAATGTCAAATTAACTCAATTATGGACCAGGTCTATCATGTGAGGCACAATGTTTATCAATCTAGACATGTGAGATACATGTGAAGGAGAAAAGTCTCAGCGATCAAGCAGCAATACTTCCTGAACTAATCGAAAAGGTTGTATATTGGATGAGGAGATAAAGTCTCCTCATGGGAAGAGGACACAATCCTAAGAAAGTATATGGTTGGAGTTTGTATTGTTCAAGGACTCAACTTCGATGGAAGATCAGCAATTGAGTCTCAATCAAAATCTAACTCATTAAATAACAGTGATTGTTCACCTTTATAGGTATTGCACATACGCAGAAGTTAAACTAAATTGAGAGAAAAAGAGCAAGGCAATTTTTCAAGTAATTTATGTGAGATTTAAGTGTGCGCTCCTGAAGCTACTTGAACGAGGTAGAAGAACCAGTTCCATTGTGTTTATTCTTATTCTAGTTCAATTGTAGTAGGTGGTTTAAAGTTTTACCTTTTCAGCTTTCATAGAAGCATTTGTAATAGGTACTTCGAGAGTTAAAGTTATATGCTAACTTGAAGGTGTCTCAATAGTTGAGGTTGTGTGCTACACAGGGATTAGAGCTTTTCCTTAGGTTTACAAAGAGTATTTGTAAATGCTGCTTTGGATCAGTGATTTTAGTAAATGTTTGGAAAAATCCTACTGAGTAATAGGTTATGGTTTTTTTCACCTTTTGAGCCAGGTATTTTCCATGTAAAATCTCTGTGTTCTATATTTTCTATACGTTTAATTCCACAACAGTAGTAGTTAGAACACCTAGAAGAACCAGGTTTTTCTAGATCAAAAAATTTGGTACCACACAAATAACCCCCCCCCCCTCTTGTGTTGTATTCACATTTAGAACATCAAAGACTCTCTCATTTCTCTGCTCATTGTCCCCTTATAGTGCCCATAAGGATTTTCACTGATAAGACTCTCTCATTTCTTTTTTATTTCTTTTTTTTCTCTTTTTTCTTTTTTTTTTGTTTGACTAAGATAATGCATGAGGGAGGTTACCCAATGCCTTCGCTTTGGGACTTCAAACATTTTCAAAAAAGATCGATCAAAAGTTTTTGAAAGGAAAAAAGGAGAAATGAACCTTGAACTGAATTACAACTTTTGAAACCGCTTATACAGAAAAATCGTGAAATAAAACAAACTTCTGCCCCAGTTCTAGAGTATTGGGAATATGGATTTTTTGTTCTGATGGGACCGAACCTAGGGTACGGCTGCCTACGTATCCTTTCGGAATAAGGTCGGACGTAGTTCAATGACTCAGAGATTTGTTGTTTGGCTTTTTTTGGTTTTTTTTTTGTTTTTGTTGTTAGTAAACAGGATCAAAAAATTATTATCAAAAGGGTGACACGTATTTGGAATAGCGAGCAAATGATAGCCTTCGTCACTTTAATCTGAGAAAATCAATACGTGAAAATTCTACAATGGGTATATATATCAGACATAATATCATTTGATTGCATCTGCATTAATAGTCAGTCTGGCAGCCGTCCTTCTTCATCTACCAGTGCAAGGCCCCTTTTGGTAACACTTTCTTTATGATATAGGGTCCTTGCCAGTTCAGGGCGAACTTTCCTTTAGCTTCTACCTGGTGTGGAAGGATGCCTTTCAAAACTAGCTGGCCTACCATAAACTGCCTTCGGCGACTTTATTATTGTAAGCGCATGACGTTCTTTGCTGGTATAACTGGCTAAAATACACCACTGCTAGCCGTTTTTCATTGATCAACATCACTTGTTCTAATCAGGTCTTGACCCACTTAGTGTCTTCAATCTCTAATTCCACAATATTTCGGAGAGAGGCAATTTTGACTTCAGCAGTTATTACAGCTTGAGTTCCATATACAAGCAGATAAGGAGCCGCACCAATAGATGTGGGAACAGTCGTGCGGTATCTCAAAAGAGCAAAAGGTAAATTTTCATGCAATTGCCTAGAACCTTGTATCATATTCCCAAGAATCTTCTTGATGTTCTTGTTTGCCGCTCCAACTGCTCCATTGACATTTGGCCGATAAGGGGTAGAATGGCGATGCATGATTTTAAATTGTTCGCATACCTCCTTCATCAAATGACTATTTAGATTGGCTGCATTATCAGTGATAATGGTCTTTGGGATACCAAAGCGACAGATGATGTTGGAATGAACAAAGTCCACCACTACTTTCTTGGAGACTGCTTTGAAAGTGACGTCCTCCACCCACTTGGTGAAGTAATCAATTCCAACCAAAATGAATCTATGCCCATTTGAATCCTTTGGCTCGATCGGCACAATGACATTCATTTCCCAAGTAATGAAAGGCCAAGGAGAGGACATGGGATGCAAATCTGAAGGAGGCGAGTGAATCAGGTCACCATTTTGGCATTGGTGACACTTGTGAACAAATGTGAAGCAATCTTGCTCCATAGTAAGCCAATAATACCTTGCTCGCAGAATCTTCGTCGCCAAAATATATCCATTCATGTGAGGTTCGCATACCCCCGAATGCACTTCACTCATGATCCGCTCTTCTTCTGTAGCATCTATGAATCTTAATAAGTTTAAATCTGGGGTCCTCCTATACAAAATTTCCCCATTCAAGAAGAAACCACTGGCGAGCCGCCTTATAGTTCTTTTTTATCTCCTTTAGCATGCTCTGGATATTCTCTTGTTTTCAGGAATCGTTTTATGTCATGATAACATGGTTCACCATCTGGTTCTGTCTCAATTTTATTGCACTAATCGTGTTGATCCCGAACTTTGATTTCTAGTGGATGAATACGAGTGTTGCCAGGATAAGGGAGCATCGAGGCTAATGTAGCCAAGGCATCGACTAGCTCGTTGTGAAACCTGGGAATGTACCTGAACTCGATGGATTTGAATATTTTGCTCAAATCTTGTGCACATTGTATGTATGGAATAAGCTTGATGTCTCAAGTTTCCAATTCACCTTGGGCTTGCCGGATAAGCAAGTCAGAATCTCCCATAACCAATAGTTCATGCATATCTAGATCGATGGACATTTTCAAACCCATGATACAAGCTTCGTATTCTGCCTTATTATTTGTATAGAAGAACAGAAGTCGGGCCATTGTAGGGTAATGATATCCAGTAGGTGAAATGAGGATTGCCCCGATCCCAACTCTTTTCATATTGACAGCCCCATTAAAATACATTTTCCATATAGGGTGATCGTCCGTAACCACTTCCTCTATTGAGTTGACCTCTTTGTCTGCGAAGTATGTGCTAAGTGGAATGTACTCATCATCAATTGGATTCTCTGCCAAATGATCTACCAAAGCATGTGCTTTCATTGCGGTGCACGTGACATAGATGATGTCAAACTCTGTGAGCAGGATTTTCCATTTTGCGAGCCTGCCAGTGGGCATTGGCTTTTGTAAGATGTACTTCAAAGGATCCATTCTGGATATGAGGTAAGTAGTGTATGCTAAAAGATAATGTCTCAGCTATTGAGCGACCCAAGTCAAGGCACAACATGTCATTTCTAAAAGGGTGTACTTAACCTCATAAATCATAATTGGTGAACTTCTTGCTCAAATAATAGATTGTTTGTTGCATCATGTTGAACCAAAACACATCCAAAGGTACTATCCATCACTGATATATATCAAAACAAAGGCCTACCAGGTTCATGTGGGACCAGTACAGGGGTTTTGATAGATAATCTTTGATCCTGTCAAAAGCTTTTTGGCAATCGTCCATCCACTTGATAGCAGCATCCTTTTTTAGCAACTTAAAGATGGGCTCGCATGTGGTTGTGAGCTGAGAAATGAACCTACTGATGTAGTAACTTTTTCAAATTGCACACATGATCAACCTGTGTCTTTAATTTTATGATGACATCATCGACATATACTTCAATCTCTTTGTGCATCATGTCATGAATAATGATGGTCATGAGTTGCCCCTGCATTCTATAAAGCGAATGGCATGACCCTGAAACAATAAGTACCCCATGAAGTGGTGAAAGCGGTCTTTTATGCATCATCCTCATCTATTAGAATTTGGTGGTACCCAGCATAACAATCTACGAACAATTGTATCTCATGCTTTGAGCAACTATCTACAAGAATGTGGATATTTGGTAAAGGAAAATTATCCTTTGTACTTGCTTTGTTCAGGTCCCTGTAGTCAATACAGAGTCTGGTCTTTCTATCCTTCTTCAGCATATGCACAACATTCATCACCCAGGTGGTGTATCGGATAGCTCTGACCACATTGGCGCTCAGTTACTTCATTATTTCCTCTTTAATTTTGTCACTCACGTCTGTTTTAAATTTTCATTGCATTTGTGCGACTGATGGAAAATCAAGATACATAGGAAGCTTATGAACCACTAGATCAGCACTTAAACCCGGTATATCATCGTAAGACCAAGCAAACACATCTCTGTATTCAAATAAAAGTTGAATCAAGGCATCTCTGGTATTTGTTCAGTGTGAATGCTTATCTTTGTTTCTCTGACTTCTTGGTGACTTCCAATATTAATCGGCTCAGTTTCATTGAGGTTAGGCTTAGGCTTGTTTCCAAATTGTTCCAACTCTTTTTTTATTTCCTCAACAACCTCATCTTCATCATATTCAACCTTCCGATGCATTATTTCAATATTAGACAGCTTTCTAAGATCTGGGCGTGAATTCCACACGTATGTCATATTATTAAAGCTGGCATTAACAAAACTAAAATAGAAATAAAATGGCATGAATTATGAAAAAGAAAAGATACGAAACTTAACAGGAAACTGAACTGCATTTCATTAAATTCAAAAGGATAGAAGGGTTAACATCAAAACAAAACAATCATACTGAGATGTTTGGATTACAACCCCGAAAGTAACCCAAAATACAAAAAGAAGCTGTAAAAGCAAACTATCAAGACTCCTTCCTTGTGGGGAGAGGAGTTGCTTCCCAGTTGGTGAGCATGGTGTTTGGGTCAATTAATTTCATATCCGCACGAAAAGTGCCATCACCAGCCTGGATCATATTCACTTCAGAAAACATCTGGCTGAGGCCATGGCAAATTTCATCAATGTTTTCATGCGCCGAGGAATTTTGACCCTCTTGGAGTCATGGCTTGACAAAAGTGTAGAAATGTGAGGGATAGGTTGTTGCAAGACCCATCCAAGCTTTTTGCGATGTTTGGCTTTGTTTTTGTATGCTTGTGTTGGCCTGAAGCCTAAGCCAAAGGTACCCTGGTTAATGAATGGAGAAATAGGCTTTGAAATTCCTTGAAATGATGCCCCCGAGTCTTTTCCTTGCTCATAAACTTGTCTCACTATAACTGCAGCAACCATTACAGACGTGACAGAAATACGAGGATGCAGAATCGGCTTTCCTTCCTCGACATGGTCCACATCAACCTCTTTAAAAGCCTGATAGATAATGGACTCAGACCTTTCATTGGCCTCAATGCAGGGGATTAACGGGTCCTTATAAATGGAAGACTCGTTTCCCCTAGAACAATAATTTCTTGCATGTCATGTTCGAATATAAGCATCTGATGCAATGTGGATGGCACAGCTTGGGTCGTATGGATCCATGGACTTCGAAGAAGAACGTTATATGAAGTGGTCATGTCCACTACTTGGAAGACAATCTCAAAGTTAATGGGACCAATCGTCATGGTGAGGTTGATCTCCCTAATAGTATCTCTTACTGAGCCATCAAAAGAGCGGATGCGAACAATGGTGGGTCGGATTCTATCTGTATTGATCTTCATGATTTGCAAGGTAGATAAAGGGAACACATCTACACTTGAGCCTCCATCAACCATGACTCGATTTACATAACGCCATTCATATTTGACCATCAAGTTCAAAGCCTATTTTGCCCGGATCCTAAAGGAGATTTTGTTCACCTCAAAAAATCTGTTGGCCATCTTCTCCAACTAATTCACTATGGTCTCCTATGAGATAAGTGCCTCAGTCAGGACATTAATTAGTACACGGGCATGCTCTTTTGAATGTATGATCAGAGATAGTAGAGATATTTGAGCATGAGTCTTTCTTAGCTGGTCAATGAATCCTGAATATCCATTTTTCCAGAAACTTTTCCGCCACTACTTCAACGACTGGATTCTTTACTGGAAATTGGCCTTCTCTGATTTGCTTGGCATTTCTCAACTCTTCTGGAGAGTAACATATCCCCTATCGGGCCAAACCTCCAGTTTCCCCCACTTTCTCTATTATTTCCTTGCCTTTGTTTAGTCATCATAGTTTTGTTGTAGTTCCAAGGAGTGGTTTTTGTGTTGGTCACAGGGGGTTGCATGGCAGGTTTGATTATGATCGGCTCTGTTACGCCTTTCATACCTCCCTGCTTATGCCTTGTGAGGGGGTGTCCTCCAACTACATATAACCTTGGGCTTGGAACAATAAAGTGAACTTCCAATATGAAGATTTTTTGGAACAAATAATGTTGCCTTTTCTGAGCTCGGGGCACCTTTCACAATCAATGGCATGTATCGTCTTGGACTTACTTCCAAACTTGTTCCTTCTTGAATTGCTCCAACTATCATTTCCACTTTACCGGCCGGCTTGTATTCTTGATCACGGACAATCATTCCCACAAAGTGAACATCATTGTGTGCTGGAAACTGGTTGATTGTCACATTAGGAGGATCCTCGCCATTCGTCACTACAATCAATTTTTCAGAAATAAGTCTTTCTATTGCTCTTTTCAGAGTCCAGCAGTCATCGGTGTTATACCTTGGGGCACCTGAATAATATTCACATCTAGCATTTGTTTTAAATCCATGTGAATCTGGATGCATATGGTTGGGAGCGATGGCTCCAATCACGCCCATTTGCTTCAGCTTCTGGAATATCTAGAGTATGATTCAGCCAATGGAGTGAATTTTTCTACCAGCCTCTTGTCTCAACCATAATCCTGCCTGGGATGAGCATTGTAGGGTGCCCAAAAATTGTGCTGCTGAGGTCGGGGGCCCTTGGAGCTGGTGCCCGTACCTGCTGATTGGGAGGCCGAGCATATGATTGAGCATTGAACACTATATATTGTGGTGGATCCACAGAGTATTGAGGAATTGGCAAGGGATAATGCTGTTGAGAGCAGTTGGATTGGCCCTCTTGAACTTGCACATAAGGGAACGATTCCCCTCTTTGAACTTTCCTAGATCCCGAAGCCACCATAGACCCTTCATCTCTCTTCTTTCTATTTGTCAAACCTCCCGACCCATTTTGGATAGCTTGGGTGGTGGCTTTGAAAGTATCTTGACTTACAATTCTCCTAGTTTTGAGGCCATTTTCAACCATCTCCCCTATTTTGATTGCTTCTGCAAAAGGTCTACCCTTCACGAACATCAAGTTCTGAAAGTAATCAGGCTCTTGAGCCTCACGAAAAAAAGTGATCAACTCATGGTTATCCATGGGCGGCTTAACTCTAACCGCTTTCTCCCTCCACTTGGTGGCATACTCCCTAAAATTTTTGGTCAGTTTTTTCTTCATACTGGATAAGGAATTACGATCCGGTGCATGATCAATGTTGTACTGAAATTTTTTGATGAAGGTTTGGGACATGTTATGCCAAACATTCCAGTGAGAGATATCTTGGTCAATGAACCATTGGCAAGTTAACCCCACAAGTTTTTCCCCAAAGTAAGCCACCAACAGCTCTTCCTCTCCTCCTAGACCCCTCGGGTGGTTGTAGTACCTTTTCAAGTGGGCGATAGGGTCGCTATGTCCATCATATTTCTCAAATTTTGGGGTCTTGAACCCTCTTGGCAAATGGATGTGAAGGGACATGCATAGATCACTGAATGAAATACTTTTGGGACCACCTAGTCCTTGTATTTTCTTTATATTCTGTTCAATATTTTTCATTTTTCTGTCCATCTCATCTAGCTCAACCGTCATGGAAGGCTTTTCATTTTCCATTGGTGACTCTTACTAAGGATCTGATTATATGGAGCTGAGACCCTAAAAGCCATATTTGGAGAATAGTATTATACATCATAAGCATGAGATGGTGGCTCATTGTTTGGCCACGTCACAAGAAGTGGTGGCGGGATTGTATATACCGGTGCGCCAGACACGACGAAAGGGGTGTTCCTGACTGGCGCGACCGGAGGTCGCATATTAGAGGTACCAGGGAAAGCATGGAGGCTATAGTTTGGCACATACCCTGGTGGTAGAATGGGATCGCTCCTTGCATAAAGTGGTGGTTATTCATCCTGGGGTATGGTGTAAGTTCCCTCTGAGGGACCCTGGGGTGGAGGTCGACCGGAAACCCAAGCTTCATATACATATAACAGTTGTTGTCTCAATTTTCTTATTTCCTCCGACTCTTGATCAACTGGATGACCCTACGGATTATCACTGAGCAACTCGATTTCATCACTGTTATCCACTACCACCACTCCCGTAGATCTTATGAAGTAATAATGTGTTTCCATCTTCACCAAAAACCAACCACCTTAAGCTTACTATATAAGAGGCAACAAATGTGTTAGGGTTTATCATTTTACAGATAGGAATCACACGTTGATATGATATGCTCCTAAAATATCACCATCTTTAACATGCTTTTGGATGGCTTCATGTTTCATTCCGCTTATCAGTTAGTTGCTTATTGGCACTGTTATTTCCTTCTTTTTTCCATTTTTTTCTCACTTTGCCTTATGTTGATCCCTTACTTTAGAGTCATTAATAAATATTTGATCAAATCCTTTGTGGGTTGCATACATATTATGTCACCGCATGAATCAGATCATTACGTAGTTCTGGTACATGACCATTTTTTTTACAAAATAAATATGTTTTTGGCTCATTTTAGAATTTTTCTAAGCAAAATCTTTTTCATTGATTTTCAATATAATTAAATTTTTTACACAAGGCTCAAAAAGCAAGAATTACATATAGATAAACAAGACCAGACCTGACTCAAATAGAATTTTTAGGATAAAAGGTAAAATAACAAGATTCAAAATACCAAAAGACTCTTATAGACTCAAAAACAACAAATGAATAATGAAAAATGACTGATAATTAAAAGAAGACTCACTCTATTATTTCCTTGCCTTTGTTGGTCATCACAGTTTTGTTGTAGTTCCAAGGAGTGGTTTTTGTGTTGGTCACAGGGGGTTGCACAGCAGGTTTGATTATGATCGGCTCTGTTATACCTTTCATACCTCCCTGCTTATGCCTTGTGAGGGGGTGTCCTCCAACTACATATAACCTTGGGCTTGGAACAATAAAGTGAACTTCCAATCTAGAGATTTTTTGGAACAAATAATGTTGCCTTTTCTGAGCTCGGGCCACCTTTCACAATCAATGACATGTATCGTCTTGGACTTACTTCCAAACTTGTTCCTTCTTGAATTGCTCCCACTATCATTTCCACTTTACCGGCCGGCTTGTATTCTTGATCACGGACAATCATTCCCACAAAATGAACATCATTGTGTGCTGGAAACTGGTTGATTGTCACATTAGGAGGATCCTCGCCATTCGTCACTACAATCAATTTTTCAGAAATAAGTCTTTCTATAGCTCTTTTCAGAGTCTAGCAGTCATCGGTGCTAAACCTTAGGGCACCTGAATAACATTCACATCTAGCATTTGGTTTAAATCCATGTGAATCAGGATGCATATGGTTGGGAGCGATGGCTCCAATCACGCCCATTTGCTTCAGCTTCTGGAATATACTAGAGTATGATTCAGCCAATGGAGTGAATTTTTCTACTAGCCTCTTGTCTCGACCATAATCCTGCCTGGGATGAGCACTGTAGGGTGCCCGAAAATAGTGCTGCTGAGGTCGGGGGCCCTTGGAGCTGGTGCCCGTACCTGCTGATTGGGAGGCCGAGCATATGATTGAGCATTGAACACTATATATTGTGGTGGATCCACAGAGTATTGAGGAATTGGCAAGGGATAATGCTGTTGAGAGCAGTTGGATTGGCCCTCTTGAACTTGCACATAAGGGAACGATGCCCCTCTTTGAACTTTCCTAGATCCCGAAGCCACCATTGACCCTTCATCTCTCTTCTTTCTATTTGTCAAACCTCCCGACCCATTTTGGATAGCTTGGGTGGTGGCTTTGAAAGTATCTTGACTTACAATTCTCCTAGTTTTGAGGCCATTTTCAACCATCTCCCCTATTTTGATTGCTTCTGCAAAAGGTCTACCCTTCACGAACATCAAGTTCTGAAAGTAATCAGGCTCTTGAGCCTCACAAAAAAAAGTGATCAACTCATGGTTATCCATGGGCGGCTTAACTCTAACCGCTTTCTCCCTCCACTTGGTGGCATACTCCCTAAAATTTTTGGTCAGTTTTTTCTTCATATTGGATAAGGAATTACGATCCGGTGCAAGATCAATGTTGTACTGAAATTTTTTGATGAAAGTTTGGGACATGTTATGCCAAACATTCCAGTGAGAGATGTCTTGGTCAATGAACCATTGGCAAGTTATCCCCACAAGTTTTTCCCCAAAGTAAGCCTCCAACAGCTCTTCCTCTCCTCCTATACCCCTCAGGTGGTTGTAGTACCTTTTCAAGTGGGCGATAGGGTCGCTATGTCCATCATATTTCTCAAATTTTGGGGTCTTGAACCCTCGTGGCAAATGGATGTGAAGGGACATGCATAGATCACTGAATGAAATACTTTTGGGACCACCTAGTCCTTGTATTTTCTTTATATTCTGTTCAATATTTTTCATTTTTCTGTCCATCTCATCTAGCTCAACCGTCATGGAAGGCTTTTCATTTTCCATTGGTGACTCTTACTAAGGATCTGATTATATGGAGCTGAGACTCTAAAAGCCATATTTGGAGAATAGTGTTATACATCATAAGCATGAGATGGTGGCTCATTGTTTGGCCTCGTCACAAGAAGTGGTGGCGGGATTGCATATACCGGTGCGCCAGACACGACGAAAGGGGTGTTCCTGACCGGCGCGACTGGAGGTCGCATATTAGAGGTACCAAGGAAAGCATGGAGGCTATAGTTTGGCACATACCCTGGTGGTAGAATGGGATCGCTCCTTGCATAAAGTGGTGGTTATTCATCCTGGGGTATGGTGTAAGTTCCCTCTGAGGGACCCTGGGGTGGAGGTCGACCGGAAACCCAAGCTTCATATACATATAACAGTTGTTGTCTCAATTTTCTTATTTCCTCCGACTCTTGATCAACTGGATGACCCTACGGATTGTCACTGAGCAACTCGATTTCATCACTGTTATCCACTACCACCACTCCCGTAGATCTTATGAAGTAATAATGTGATTCCATCTTCACGAAAAACCAACCACCTTAAGCTTACTATATAAGAGGCAACAAATGTGTTAGGGTTTATCATTTTACAGATAGGAATCACACGTTGATATGATATGCTCCTAAAATATCACCATCTCTAACATGCTTTTGGAAGGCTTCATGTTTCATTCCGGCTTATCAGTTTGTTTCATATTGGCACTGTTATTTCCTTCTTTTTTTCCATTTTTTTCTTACTTTGCCTTATGTTGATCCCTTACTTTAGAGTCATTAATAAATATTTGCTCAAATCTTTTGTGGGTTGCATACATATTATGTCACCGCATGAATCAGATCATTACGTAGTTCTGGTACATGACCATTTTTTTCATAATAAATATGTTTTTGGCTCTTAGAATATTTCTAAAAAAATCTTTTTCATTGATTTTCAATATAATTTAATTTTTTTATACAAGGCTCGAAAAGCAAGAATTACATAAAGATAAACAAGACCAGGCCTGAGTCAAATAGAATTTTTAGGATAAAAAGTAAAATAACAACATTCAAAATACCAAAAGACTCTTATAGACTCAAAAACAACAAAAGAATAATGAAAAATGACTGATAATTAAAAGAAGACTTTGATCTCTGCAATAGAATCCACCAGCATCACCGTAATCAAGGCTCTTGTTCCTGCGGCCGAACCCAACATTGCGGTATATCCTCTCCAAGTTTGTAGATATATGACGAGCATCGTTCAATGATACTTCTGCAAACCACTCGGGCCTCATTCCGTGGGACTCTGCGTGCTCTTGCGGTTTATATGGCTACCTCGAGGATCTTTCCCTTAATGTATTCCTGAGCCACATGCAACTCTTGATTTTGCTGACCATGGGTCTCAGCTAGGTCCAACGCATCACGCTCGCGGTCCAAGTCCATATCTTTCTGGTGTCGAACTTCTAGCGACTCCGCTTCTAAGTAATTGATCACCTTTTGGAAGTGGTGTCTTTCTGTTTCAAACACCGTGTTCTGGCTCTCCTTGCTTGACTCAATCTATCTGATCCCTCAGACCTTGGATTAACGGAGCAAAACATATACGCTAATGATCACGAACTACCAGGACTGGGCTTCTTTCTCTTCTTGTTGCTGAGCAGTTGTGACTATGTTCTTCTTTCGAATTTGTGCTTTGAGTACTTGCTTCTCTCATGCCCAATGAGCCTTTTCCCGCTCAATATCAGCATGTTGTATGTCCATGCCTGTCTCTAGAATGCCATTATCTTCTTGTAAAATGGTAATACGAGATTGGAACTCTTGTGCCACTTCCCTTTTGGTTTCTCTAACTCAGGCCTCGATCTACTCCTCCCAATCAACTGCATGTCGTATGGATCTTTCTAGCCTTTGCTCGGGGATTACCTTGTTGTGAAACAACTCAAGGTATGCAAGGCTTACCTCCCCATGTTCACGATCAGCTACCATCTCGTCCAAATCAAAAAATCAGCTGCCAAACCAAACCTTTTGTGCATATGAATCCTTGGAGGTTCCTCTCCCTTAAATTCCCACACGAACGGGCGCATGTCCTCAATCGAGGGCCTCTTTTGGTCTCTCCCTAGCTGGCGCATGACGCGTAGAGGCGTGTAGGGTTGGAAACCTTTGAAACCCATGAGTAAGAATAATGGGAGATACATTGACATTTGTATGACCTTTGCAGAAGGGAACAAGTAATAGTTCCAAATGATTCTATCAGCACTTAATGAACCAAGTAATGTCCGCAAGGCCCTCACCCCCTCTGGAAGGTTACAACTCGCAGCTCTGTCTGGGTGACATCAGATGTAATTCAGCCAATTATTATTGAAATTTACTACTATTGGATGATGAAAAATGTGCTCTATGAACCACATCTGCAGTAGAATGTTGCATCCCTCAAAGTAATCTTCATCTTATTGAGAATGGGTCAAAGCCCGAAAAATATCTTCCAAAAACATGGAAAGAATAGTATGGTCCTCGCTACTTTGCAAATACGAGACTACGGCAACCAATCGAATTCTGATGCGCCCACCACACTCTGGAAAGACCATGATCCCTAGAAATAATATCATGAACGCGACGATTCTCAACTCCCTCCAAGCGTCGTAACTCAACTGGTTGACGAATTCTGTGCATGAGAAGTTCTCAAACCCTTTATCGTTCCCAAATATGTCACAAAGATTTTCTGACGGAACCCAACCTTCGTTTAAGAAAACCATAGGAATTCGACTAAGGCATAACTTCTTTAAAAAGTTGCTTACACCAACTTTTCACGGAGCAGCATGATTTTTCCCACGAAGGTCTCTCTCCAATCCGGCGAACCTACATAATTCTTCCAATGTGGGCGTCATTTCACAATCTTTAAACATGAAGAAATCGTTTGCGGGATTCCAAAACCCCACTAGAGCCTCGATTAAATCTCTGTTACGCTTAATTCCCATAATGATTGTGAGGAACTTGAGGTGCTTAAATACTCGATTTTGTTCCCGTGTAGCAAAACTAGCCCACTAATTACAGAGACTACCCGGTGTCTTATCTCTGCTTAACAAAATATGAGGTGTCTCGTCCCTTACCCTTTTCTGACTGTTTCTTTGTGGAGAACTCATGGTGAAACTAAGAATAAAATAAAAAGGGTCAGGACTTACGTAAACTATACGTATATTCTGATCTTTCCTTTTTTTAAAACATAGAACTCAATCTATATTTATTATTATTATTACAATATATATTCTGAAATTACCGGACACAAACTTTGAGATGATAAAAGCATGAAAACTGACTATTATTACAAAAACGGGCCTTTGATACTTTCATAGCAGGCATAAAGGATGTCTCGGCAAAAATAGCCAAACACAGGAACAAAATGATTAAATAAATAGAAAAAAATTAAAAATAAAAACTTTTTTTTTTACGAAAATGACCCTTTGATAGTCCGAGAGGGGTTCAAAAGTTGTCCCAGCAAATATAACCATACAAAACTAGATAAAAATGGCTACTTTTGCGAAAATAGTCTTTCGATACTTTTGGAAAAATTTAAAGCTGCTTGACAAAAAATGGCCAGACATAAGGGCAAATTGGTAAAGGGTGAATAAATATGGATAAAGAAGCTATTTTTACAAAAATGGCCCTTCAGCACTTCCCAGGGAGATTTTAAGGTTGTCTTGGCGAAACAGCCGAAATACACGGGCAGACCAGTAAAAAGGCTACCAAAATAGCATTTTTTCTCGGAAATTTTATGCACATGCAGAATTTCATGCTTCTTTTATTGAAAAGTGTGGGCTGAACCCGATGAAGGTTGCCTACGTATCTCACATCCGGTGAGAATCAGACCCGCGTATTTCGATAAAACTATGTACTCCCCCCCCCCTTTTTTAAACTAGGAGAATTATTTCTATTTTATTTTTAAATAATTACACTAACTTTTTAAAGCTGATCGACAATGCAAGTAAGCCTTCCAAATGATGTATTACGTAGCACATACGCGAACATGATGGTCTCAAAGAGGATATATGTCTTATACGGACCCGACCCTCGTGCTGAGTTTCGCTAAGTCTAATGTATGTTGATGCACATAAAGCGAACCTACTAGGGATATCCTGTGAGAATATACGCTTAACGCTAGAGGGGGGTGAATAGCGTTATAATAAAAAAACAATATAAATTTGCGGAATTAGAATTGCAGGAGTAAAATAAGTGCGGCAAATAAAGAAGTAAGGAGAGAACACACCGAACTTATACTGGTTCACCAGAACGTGTGGTTAGTCCAGTCCCCGAGAGACTCTTTCGAGTTTTACACTAACTCCGTTAAGCTTACGGGTGCTTAACAAACTGTTACAAACTGAGAACACAAGTCTCAACGATGCTTGCTCGAAGATACCACACTTCAAGACTTCACGTGAAGGAATTAACCTTTCCTTCTTACAACCACAAGGGATTATAACTTTCCTTCAATTGTATACAAACACTTAGCACTCAAGACAAGACTCTCTTACAGAGTAGATATGAGTAAAATTAATACGCTCAAGAACACAACAACTTCGTCAAGAGTTTGGCTCTCAAAAAACTATGAAATGAATATAAAATGATTGATATGAGAGTATGTAAGCTTAAGCAAGAATGTAATCAGTTGTTGTACTTAAAAGAGTTAATTTGAGGTGTATTTATAGTCCTCAAAGTCACCAAGACCGTTGCTTAATTGCCAATCACTAATTGTTGATTTTGTGCTAGGATAATCGATTATCTGATTTGCATAATCGATTATCTGCAAATCGTTCAAAAATCATATGCAGATTTTAAGCAGAATAATCGATTATTCAAATTGCATAATCGATTACCTGATAACGTTTAAAAATCAGACGCTGATTTTATGCTAGCATAATCGATTATTGCCTTGTACATAATCGATTATTGCCTTGTGCATAATCGATTATCTTTCAGCGTTTAAAAATACTTTGGCAATGGTCTTAATATAATCGATTACCAAATAGACATAATCGATTATTTTGCTGTTTTGTAAAAACCGGTTATATACTGTCTTAACATAATCGATTATCAGAAAAACATAATCGATTATTTCTGTCCAGATTTGAAAGACATGTTTAAAATTCATTTTGGCTAAAATAAAAATGTTTGAAAATCATTTTGTTTTAAATCAAAGATGCATGGTTTGATGAAAATGATTTTACGAGAGAAGCCAAGTCTTGAATCTATTGTCGGATCAAGATCACAATATAAAACGACTCATGTATAACTTTGTTGCTTTACTTGATCTTGTTCTTTGTTTCTCTTGTGCTTGGACTTCGGCATATGTCAATGTTCCATGCGCGTCGGTTTGTCATTTATCAAAACCTACAAAGATGAACACACGTTTAGTTTTAGCGACTTGAGAACGTGTTTCAACAATTTCCCCCTTTTTGATAATGGCAAACCAATATCGGGATATGCATATTAAATAATTGATAATGACAATCCATGACAAGTATATAAATATATGAATGAGTTCCCCCTCAATTTATGAATTCCCCCTTAATTTATGCCAATATGTATTAGTGTGCATAGCCCTTATTCTTCCCCCTTTTAACATTAGGAAAAATAAATAACATTTTATTGATGAAGATACATAATAAAACAAGAAAAAAATAGACAAAATATTATTCAAACGAGACATAATGGAAGCAAGAAAAAATAGACAAGATATTATTCATTTTCAACATTAACATCCGCCTCGGCATCCGGCACTTCTTCCGGAAGGGCAATTTGAGCATAGGGATAGCGGACGTGGTCAAAATATCCATGAAGCTCGTGGGATAATCGGGTGACATTCCTATCAATACGAGTCATGGATGTGGACAAAGAGGCAAGTTGCTCAGAAATGGTTTGGAGGGAAGCAACGGACGGGGCCTGAGGATGACGTCTTTGAGTTGGAGGAGGAGCCGGATGTTCACCAATATTGGGAAATGAAGATTCTTGAATTTCCCAATGTTTTGTTGCCTTTTTGTGAGGACCGATGGAGGTGTCGATACCGGAGGCTTGAAAAAGAGCCATTATGACAAAAGCATAGGGGAGTGGCTTATCGTCCCCAATTGCATCATACATGTGAGTCATGCGAAATGGAACCAATTGATGCGAGCCCCGGTGATAATTGCATGAATGAGTTTTGAATCCTCATGAGAGAGAGTCGTGATTGAATTTGCGCGGTTTTAGAACGCGGGTTATGAAATAAAAGATTAGACGATATTCCGGGAGCATGTGCGTAATGGTTGGGCGACGCTGCTCCGGACTAGCAATAAATTCGCCAATGCCAATTTGGTTGAAAAGGAGTTGTTCATCAAATAAAGCACTTTCTTCTCTAGTGTAAAGTGAAATATCTTCCCCATTTCGTGGAAGTTTTGTGAGGAGTTGCATGTGTTCCTCATTTAAAAGAATTGGAACTCCATTGATGTTTGAGACTAGTTCACCATCTTCATCCTTCTCGAGATTGGAATAGAAGGCACGAATTAGAGCAGGGTGAATGTAAGGGGATTGAAGATACATGAATTCAAGGAGTTGGCTTTGCATGAGGATATTTGCTGTGGATGGAGGGGCGCTGTGGCTAAGGAGTCGACCAGTGGAGAATCGAGGAGGAAGGATTTCCCGATTTTCAAATTTTTCGACGAATCGAAGGAGTTCGGGTTCAGTGTCGAAATGTAAGAAGGATCCGTCTTTATAGTAGAGGGAGAGTGGACGAGCGACGGAAGAGGAGGCAATTTGTTTGCCGGAACGAGCGCGTTTAGAGTGCTTGTTCGCCATTAGTATGAAGAAATAAGAGTTGTTGCAAAAATTTGAGGGCTTTTGAAGATTGTTTGAAGCTAAGAGTGAAGTTGGAATGAGAAATTTGAAGGATGAAAACACCTATTTATAAAATTGAAGAAGTGAGGCATTTATTGAACAAAAAGCTGCAGATTTATTAAGCCAAACGGTCAAAAACGGTGACAATTTGATGAGGTAACCGTTGGTAATCGATTACTGAACTTTGGTAATCGATTATTGCTGCACAGTGTGTTATACGGACTCGGGGAATAATCGATTACTGAACTTTGATAATCGATTATTTTTAGGCAGTGCGATGAAAAACCGAGACGGTAAGAGGAAATCGATTTTTCAGTTTTCAACAATCGATTATTTTATTAATACTTGTAAAACTGAACTTTCAATAATCGATTAGTAATATTGATAATCGATTATTAAATATGATTGCCAGATTCCTGCAAAATCAAAATGTTAGATAATCGATTCTAGTATTAGTATAATCGATTAGTTTATTTTTCCAGTAGAATAATAGGAAAACATAAAGGAGTAATAATCGATTATTGTCTAAGAAAAATCGATTATTTTTCACCAGTGCCCGAGAGTTCCCCCTGTCTTTGGGGCGATACCTACAAAAAAGAGTTAGGCGCCTCCGACGCTCAAGTTAGTAATCGTTGAAACGAAAAATGCAATGCATGTATTAGATCAACACGGAGTCAAGAATCCCGAGTTCACTACGAATTCGAAAAAAGGACTCTTTCTCTAAAGGCTTTGTGAAGATGTCGGCCAATTGATATTTTGTTTCAACAAACTCAATTTCGACATCACCTATGAGAACGTGATCTCTTATGAAGTGGTGCCTAATTTCTATGTGTTTCGTTCTTGAGTGAAGAACAGGTTTCTTCGTCAAGCTTATGGCGCTAGTATTATCACATCGAAGAGGGATATGATTGATACTAAGACCATAATCCGAGAGTTGTTGTTTCATCCAAAGGATTTGAGCACAACAACTCCCCGCGGCTACATATTCAGCCTCGGTTGTGGATAACGCAACACTTACTTGTTTCTTGCTAAACCAAGAAACTAGAGAGCTACCGAGCAAATGGCAAGTGCCACTAGTGCTCTTGCGGTCCAATTTGCAACCCGCAAAATCGGAATCGGAATAGCCAACAAGTTGGCATGAAGAACCTTTGGGATACCATAGTCCCACATTTATAGTTCCAACAAGATACTTCATTATCCGTTTTACCGCAGTTAGGTGAGACTCCTTCAAACATGATTGATATCGAGCGCATAAACGCACGCTAAACATGATGTCCGATCTACTTGCAGTAGGATAAAGAAGGGATCCGATCATACCTCGATACTTCTTTGTGTCTACTTCCTTACCTTTCTCATCTTTGTCAAGATGGTCGGATGTACTCATTGGAGTGGCCATTGCTCTGGCGTTGCTCATTTCAAAACGATTTAGCAACTCCTTACAATATTTAGATTGGCAAATGAAAGTTCCCTCTTTCATTTGTTTCACTTGCAACCCCAAGAAGAAGTTTAGCTCACCCATCATTGACATTTCAAATTCACTTGTCATTAATTCAGAGAATTCCTTGCACAAAGAATTGTTAGTAGCACCAAAAATAATATCATCTACATATATTTGAACTAATAAGATATCATTGTTTTTGCTCTTAATCAAGAGTGTAGTGTCAACTTTCCCCCTAATGAACTCATTGTCCAAAAGAAATTTGCTTAAGCGTTCATACCAAGCTCGGGGAACTTGTTTAAGACCATAGAGGGCTTTCTTAAGTTTGAAGACATGATCGGGAGATTTAAAGTCTTCAAAACCCGGGGGTTGTTCAACGTATACTTCCTCTTGAATAAACCCATTTAGGAAGGCACTCTTTACATCCATTTGATATAAAATAAAATTCATAGAAGAGGCAAAAGCAAGTAATAGACGAATAGCTTCTAGTCGTGCAACTGGTGCATAAGTTTCTTCATAATCAATTCCTTCTTCTTGATTATAACCTTTAGCAACAAGTCCAGCTTTGTTTCTAGTGATTATACCATTTTCATCTAATTTATTTCGAAAAACCCATTTCGTGCCAATTATGGTGTGATTATCGGGTCTTGGCACCAATTCCCAAACATCATTACGTTTGAATTGGTTAAGCTCCTCTTGCATTGCCAAGGTCCAATGCTCATCCCCAATTGCTTCGGAAATGGTTGTAGGTTCTATTTGTGAAACCAAAGCCATATGTCCCACAGTGTCTTTAAGGAGGTTTCGAGTACATACCCCTTTCTCGATGTTGCCAATTACCCTGTCGAGAGGATGATCTTTAGACGTCCTCCAAGCCTTAGGCATCATCGATTCTTCCTCTTGTGGTGGTTCTTCTTCCGATGATTGTTCCACAGCTTCATCTTGAACTTCCTTTGGATTTTCCTCTTGTACCTTGTCTTGAAGACTTATTTTGTTTAAAGAATCTGCAAGATCAACACACAAATCCTTTCTCGCAAAGCGAGCATCATTTTCACAAAATACTACATGAGGAGATTCCTCAACAGTTTTGGTTCGATTATTGAAAACTCTATATGCTTTGCTACGCGATGAGTAACCAAGAAAAATTCCTTCATCAGATTTCGCGTCAAATTTTCCCAAGTTATCTTTTCCGTTGATATGAATAAAACATTTACAACCGAAGACTCTAAGATGGGAAAGATTTGGTTTCATTCCCTTATAGAGTTCATAGGGAGTTTTCATGAGTATCGGTCTTATGACAGCTCTGTTTAAAACATAGCTTGCGGTACTCACGGCATCCGCCCAAAACTTTTTGGAAATCTTAGCCTCATCGAGCATGGTTCTAGCCATCTCTTCGAGACATCGATTTTTACGTTCCACCACTCCATTTTGTTGTGGTGTACGTGGAGCCGAAAAGGTATGTTCAATACCGAGTTCGTCACAAAAATCCGCGAAGAGATTGTGATCGAACTCTCCCCCATGATCACTTCTTATGGAAGTGATGGTTGTGTTCTTTTCATTTTGAACACGTTAAGAAAACTTCTAAAAGCATGAAAGGCATCACTTTTATGAGCAAGAAATAACGTCCATGTGAATCTAGAGTAGTCATCAACAATTACAAAAGCATAAAGATTTCCACCAAGACTTTCAACACGAGATGGTCCAAAAAGATCCATGTGAAGAAGTTGTAAAGGTCTAGTGGTTGAAACAACATTTTTAGATTTAAAAGAGGCTTTTATTTGTTTCCCTTTTTGGCATGAATCACAAATAGAATCTTTTTCAAATTTTAGTTTTGGAAGACCGATTACTAAATCTTGAGAAACTAATTTGTTTAAAAGATTCATGTTGACATGAGCTACTCTACGATGCCATAACCACATGTCGTCTTCTTTACTCAAAAGGCAATTCACAAAACTTGATGAAGAATTTTCAAGATCAACCGTATAGATATTATCCATTCTAATACCACAAAGAATAACTTTAAAATCACTACGACGGATAACTAAGCATTCTTCGGAGTCAAACAATACAAGATTTTCCTTGTCACATAATTGACTTATGCTCAAGAGATTATGTTTATGACCTTTAACTAGCAAAATATGCTTAATGGAGGAGGATTCGTCCTTACCGACCGAGCCAATGCCGATAATCTTTCCTTTGTTATTGTCTCCAAAAATAACATTTCCTCCTTCCGTGGGTTTTAGTTGAAGGAATTTTGATGCATCCCCGGTCATATGTTTGGAGCATCCACTATCGAGGTACCAAAGTACACTTGATCCCTTCAAACACACCTACAAAACAAATTAATGAGATTTTGGTACCCAAGCCATTTTGGGTCCTTGTGTGTTAGGTGCAAAATAGTGGTGTGATTGACCTGCAGTGAAATGTCTATGTCTAGTGAAGCATGCGGGAGCAATATGTCCAATTTTATTGCAATAATGACAAATGACATTTGGATTGTGCATACTTCTAGGATGATAATAATTTGGGGATCTAAATTCATTCACCCTATTTTTTGGAATATAGTTTTGATGTAATTTTCGAAAATCTTTTCTAGGTGTTCTAAATTGCTCAACATTTCTCCTAGTGTTTATTCTAGGATGCATAACGATTCTAGGATTATTATTTCTAGGTTGAATATTTCTAGGTTGCAATTTTTGAAAATCGTTTCTAGGTGTTCTAAATTGTTCTACATTTCTTCTAGTGCTTGTTCTAGGATGTATAGTGGTCCTAGGATTGTTATTTCTAGGTTGTTTAGGAATGGTCTCATCCTTTTTGTTAGACACATTTTTGAAACCTATTCCATGTTTAGTAGATTTCAAGTTTATAAGAACCTCATTGAGATTTTTGTGGGAGGAGTTGAATTTATTCAAGGGGCTCTTATGTTTTTCTACTTCATCTTTTAGAGATTTGCAAGATGTACAACCATAGTTTGAGCTTTCGGATTTATCGGCGCTTCTTTTGCCATAAAACTTGTTTTCCTCTTTTAATTTCTCATTTTAAAGAGTTAGTTTTTCAAAATCCTTTTCTTTTGAAGAAATATGTTTTCTTAAATCTTTTATAGATTTAGAAGCGCTAATAAACTCTTTATACAACTCATCAAATGCATCTTGCATTTCTTCTAAAGTGAAATAGTTCTTAGAAGTAGTACATACCTCATTTTGAGTTTCTTCGTGTGCCATAAGACACAAGTTTGCGGTCTCGTTTCCTTCTCCATCACTTGATTCGTCTCCAGAATCGCCTCCCCAAGAGATGTATGCTCTTTGTTTCTTGACGGGTTTCTTCTCCATTTTGGTATTTGGACAATTTGATTTGATATGCCCGATTTCTCCGCATCCATAGCACATTAATTGGTCTCCTTGTCGCTTACCTTTTCGTTCATACTCCTTTCACATGAACTTGTGAAATTTCTTAATAACGAGTCCGAACTCGTTATCTTCGTCGCTTGAATCCTCATCATTTTGAGGTTGAGCCGTGCTTGCTTTAAGGGCGATTCTTCGTTTCCTTTGATCATCCAAACGAGGGTTAAGAATAGTAGATTCATAGGTTTTGAGATTACCTCTAAGCCCGTCGATTGTGACATTTGTAATGCCGATTGACTCTTGAATAGCGTCGGCTTTGGAGCACCATTCCAGAGTGAGACTTCGAAGAATTTTACGGACAAGCTCCCTATCCGTGAAAGTCTTCTTGAGAGCATGAAGATCATTAACGATTTTTGAAAATCGTTCGAACATATCGTCTATCTTCTCGCTTTCCTTCATATGAAAAAGTTCATATTCGTGGGTTAGAAAATCTATTTTAGCTTCTCTTACCTGGTCCCTACCTTCGTAGGTGATCTCCAATTTATCCCACATTTGCTTAGCCGTGGTGCAACATGATATTTTCCGATAATCATCGGGATTTATAGCACAATATAACATGTTGATGGCCTTTGCATTATATTCCACCTTTCTGATATCGTCCATATCGTATTCGTCTTCCGACTTTGGGACGAGTTCATCTCCAACCTTTTTAGTTGGAAGTTGTTCTCCATTCTTTAAGATTTTCCACAATTGGAAGTTGTTCGATTGAATGAAAATCCTCATCCTCTCCCAATAAGTCTAATTGGTGCCATCGAAGAGTGGTGGCCTTGTGAGGCATTGTCCTTTACCTAGTCCTGCATAAACGTTACGAGTAGAAGCCATGGATTGTTTCTCTCAAACTGTTAAGTCTTTCAGAGAGTTAGGCTCTGATACAAATTGTTAGAATATACGCTTAACGCTAGGGGGGGAGTGAATAGCGTTATAATAAAAAAATAGTATAAATTTGCGGAATTAGAATTGCAGGAGTAAAATAAGTGCGGTAAATAAAGAAGTAAGGAGAGAACACACCGAACTTATACTGGTTCACCACAATGTGTGGTTAGTCCAGTCCCCAAGAGACTCTCTCGAGTTTTACACTAACTCCGTTAAGCTTACGGGTGCTAAACAAACCGTTACAAACTGAGAACACAAGTCTCAACGATGCTTGCTCGAAGATACCACACTTCAAGACTTCACGTGAAGGAATTAACCTTTCCTTCTTACAACCACAAGGGATTATAACTTCCCTTCAAGTGTACACAAACACTTAGCACTCAAGACAAGACTCTCTTACAGAGTAGATATGAGTAAAATTAATACGCTCAAGAACACAACAACTTCGTCAAGAGTTTGGCTCTCAAAAAACTATGTAATGAATATAAAATGATTGATATGAGAGTATGTAAGCTTAAGCAAGAATGTAATCAGTTGTTGTACTTAAAAGAGTGATTTTGAGGTATATTTATAGTCCTCAAAGTCACCAAGACCGTTGCTTAATTGACAATCACTAATTGCTGATTTTGTGCTAGGATAATCGATTATCTGATTTGCATAATCGTTCAAAAATCATATGCAGATTTTAAGCAGAATAATCGATTATTCAAATTGCATAATCGATTACCTGATAGCGTTTAAAAATCAGACGCTGATTTTATGCTAGCATAATCGATTATTGCCTTGTACATAATCGATTATTGCCTTGTGCATAATCGATTATCTTTCAGCGTTTAAAAATACTTTGGCAACGGTCTTAACATAATCGATTACCAAAAAGACATAATCGATTATTTTGCTGTTTTGTAAAATCCGGTTATACACTGTCTTAACATAATCGATTATCAGAAAAACATAATCGATTATTTCTGTCCAGATTTGAAAGACATGTTTAAAATTCATTTTGGCTAAAATAAAAAAAAATTTGAAAATCATTTTGTTTTAAATCAAAGATGCATGGTTTGATGAAAATGATTTTACGAGAGAAGCCAAGTCTTGAATCTATTGTCGGATCAAGATCACAATATAAAACGACTCATGTATAACTTTGTTGCTTTACTTGATCTTGTTCTTTGTTTCTCTTGTGCTTGGACTTCGGCATATGTAAATGTTCCATGCGCGTCGGTTTGTCATTTATCAAAACCTACAAAGATGAACACACGTTTAGTTTTAGCGACTTGAGAACGTGTTTCAACAATTTCCCCCTTTTTGATAATGGCAAACCAATATCGGGATATGCATATTAAATAATTTATAATGACAATCCAAGACAAGTATATAAATATATGAATGAGTTCCCCCTCAATTTATGAATTCCCCCTTAATTTATGCCAATATGTATTAGTGTGCATAGCCCTTATTCTTCCCCCTTTTAACATTAGCAAAAATAAATAACCTTTTATTGATGAAGATACATAATAAAACAAGAAAAAATAGACAAAATATTATTCAAACGAGACATAATGGAAGCAAGAAAAAATAGACAAGATATTATTCATTTTCAACATTAACATCCGCCTCGGCATCGGGCACTTCTTCCGGAAGGGCAATCTGAGCATAGGGATAGCGGACGTGGTCAAAATATCCATGAAGCTCGTGGGATAATCGGGTGACATTCCTATCAATACGAGTCATGGATGTGTACAAAGAGGCAAGTTGCTCAGAAATGGTTTGGAGGGAAGCAACGGACGGGGACTGAGGATGACGTCTTTGAGTTGGAGGAGGAGCCGGATGTTCACCAATATTGGGAAATGAAGATTCTTGAATTTCCCAATGTTTTGTTGCCTTTTTGTGAGGACCGATGGAGGTGTCGATACCGGAGGCTTGAAAAAGAGCCATTATGACAAAAGCATAGGGGTGTGGCTTATCGTCCCCAATTGCATCATACATGTGAGTCAAGACGAACTGGAACCAATTGATGCGAGCCCCGGTGATAATTGCATGCATGAGTTTTGAATCCTCATGAGAGAGAGTCGTGATTGAATTTGCGCGGTTTTAGAACGCGGGTTATGAAATAAAAGAGTAGATGATATTCCGGGAGCATGTGCGTAATGGTTGGGCGACGCTGCTCCGGACTAGCAATAAATTCGCCAATGCCAATTTGGTTGAAAAGGAGTTGTTCATCAAATAAAGCACCTTCTTCTCTAGTGTAAAGTGAAATATCTTCCCCATTTCGTGGAAGTTTTGTGAGGAGTTGCATGTGTTCCTCATTTAAAAGAATTGGAACTCCATTGATGTTTGAGACTAGTTCACCATCTTCGTCCTTCTCGAGATTGGAATAGAAGGCACGAATTAGAGCAGGGTGAATGTAAGGGGATTGAAGATACATGAATTCAAGGAGTTGGCTTTGCATGAGGATATTTGCTGTGGATGGAGGGGCGCTGTGGCTAAATAGTCGACCAGTGGAGAATCGAGGAGGAAGGATTTCCCGATTTTCAAATTTTTCGACGAATCGAAGGAGTTCGGGTTCAGTGTCGAAATGTAAGAAGGATCCGTCTTTATAGTAGAGGGAGAGTGGACGAGCGACGGAAGAGGAGGCAATTTGTTTGCCGTAACGAGCGCATTTAGAGTGCTTGCTCGCCATTAGTATGAAGAAATAAGAGCTGTTGCAAAAATTTGAGGGCTTTTGAAGATTGTTTGAAGCTAAGAGTGAAGTTGGAATGAGAAATTTGAAGGATAAAAACACCTATTTATAGAGTTGAAGAAGTGAGGCATTTATTGAACAAAAAGCTGCAGATTTATTAAGCCAAACGGTCAAAAACGGTGACAATTTGATGAGGTGATCATTGGTAATCGATTACTGAACTTTGGTAATCGATTATTGATGCACAGTGTGTTATACGGACTCGGGGAATAATCGATTACTGAACTTTGATAATCGATTATTTTTAGGCAGTGCGATGAAAAACCGAGACGGTAAGAGGAAATCGATTTTTCAGTTTTCAACAATCGATTATTTTATTAATACTTGTAAAACTGAACTTTCAATAATCGATTAGTAATATTGATAATCGATTATTAAATATGATTGCCAGATTCCTGCAAAATTAAAATGTTAGATAATCGATTCTAGTATTAGTATAATCGATTAGTTTATTTTTCCAGTAGAATAATAGGAAAACATAAAGGAGTAATAATCGATTATTGTCTAAGAAAAATCGATTATTTTTCACCTGTGCCCGAGAGTTCCCCCTGTCTTTAGGGCGATACCTGCAAAAAAGAGTTAGGCGCCTCCGACGCTCAAGTTAGTAATCGTTGAAACGAAAAATGCAATGCATGTATTAGATCAACACGGAGTCAAGAATCCCGAGTTCACTACGAATTCGAAAAAAGGACTCTTTCTCTAAAGGCTTTGTGAAGATGTCGGCCAATTGATATTTTGTTTCAACAAACTCAATTTCGACATCACCTTTGAGAACGTGATCTCTTATGAAGTGGTGCCTAATTTCTATGTGTTTCGTTCTTGAGTGAAGAACAGGTTTCTTCGTCAAGCTTATGGCGCTAGTATTACCACATCGAAGAGGATATGATTGATACTAAGACCATAATCCGAGAGTTGTTGTTTCATCCAACGGATTTGAGCACAACAACTCCCCGCGGCTACATATTCAGCCTCGGTTGTGGATAACGCAACACTTACTTGTTTCTTGCTAAACCAAGAAACTAGAGAGCTACCGAGCAAATGGCAAGTGCCACTAGTGCTCTTGCGGTCCAATTTGCAACCCGCAAAATCGGAATCGGAATAGCCAACAAGTTGGCATGAAGAACCTTTGGGATACCATAGTCCCACATTTATAGTTCCAACAAGATACTTCATTATCCGTTTTACCGCAGTTAGGTGAGACTCCTTCAGACATGATTGATATCGAGCGCATAAACGCACGCTAAACATGATGTCCGATCTACTTGCAGTAGGATAAAGAAGGGATCCGATCATACCTCGATACTTCTTTGTGTCTACTTCCTTACCTTTCTCATCTTTGTCAAGATGGTCGGATGTACTCATTGGAGTGGCCATTGCTTTGGCGTTGCTCATTTCAAAACGATTTAGCAACTCCTTACAATATTTAGATTGGCAAATGAAAGTTCCCTCTTTCATTTGTTTCACTTGCAACCCCAAGAAGAAGTTTAGCTCACCCATCATTGACATTTCAAATTCACTTGTCATTAATTCAGAGAATTCCTTGCACAAAGAATTGTTAGTAGCACCAAAAATAATATCATCTACATATATTTGAACTAATAAGATATCATTGTTTTTGCTCTTAATCAAGAGTGTAGTGTCAACTTTCCCCCTAATGAACTCATTGTCCAAAAGAATTTTGCTTAAGCGTTCATACCAAGCTCGGGGAACTTGTTTAAGACCATAGAGGGCTTTCTTAAGTTTGAAGACATGATCGGGAGATTTAAAGTCTTCAAAACCCGGGGGTTGTTCAACGTATACTTCCTCTTGAATAAACCCATTTAGGAAGGCACTCTTTACATCCATTTGATATAAAATAAAATTCATAGAAGTGGCAAAAGCAAGTAATAGACGAATAGCTTCTAGTCGTGCAACTGGTGCATAAGTTTCTTCATAATCAATTCCTTCTTCTTGATTATAACCTTTAGCAACAAGCCTAGCTTTGTTTCTAGTGATTATACCATTTTCATCTAATTTATTTCGAAAAACCCATTTCGTGCCAATTATGGTGTGATTATCGGGTCTTGGCACCAATTCCCAAACATCATTACGTTTGAATTGGTTAAGCTCCTCTTGCATTGCCAAGGTCCAATGCTCATCCCCAATTGCTTCGGAAATGGTTGTAGGTTCTATTTGTGAAACCAAAGCCATATGTCCCACAGTGTCTTTAAGGAGGTTTCGAGTACATACCCCTTTCTCGATGTTGCCAATTACCTTGTCGAGAGGATGATCTTTAGACGTCCTCCAAGCCTTAGGCATCATCGATTCTTCCTCTTGTGGTGGTTCTTCTTCCGATGATTGTTCCACAGCTTCATCTTGAACTTCCTTTGGATTTTCCTCTTGTACCTTGTCTTGAAGACTTATTTTGTTTAAAGAATCTGCAAGATCAACACACGAATCCTTTCTCGCCAAGCGAGCATCATTTTCACAAAATACTACATGAGGAGATTCTTCAACAGTTTTGGTTCGATTATTGAAAACTCTATATGATTTGCTACGCGATGAGTAACCAAGAAAAATTCCTTCATCAGATTTCGCGTCAAATTTTCCCAAGTTATCTTTTCCGTTGATATGAATAAAACATTTACAACCGAAGACTCTAAGATGGGAAAGATTTGGTTTCATTCCCTTATAGAGTTCATAGGGAGTTTTCATGAGTATCGGTCTTATGAAAGCTCTGTTTAAAACATAGCTTGCGGTACTCACGGCATCCGACCAAAACTTTTTGGAAATCTTAGCCTCATCGAGCATGGTTCTAGCCATCTCTTCGAGACATCGATTTTTACGTTCCACCACTCCATTTTGTTGTGGTGTACGTGGAGCCGAAAAGGTATGTTCAATACCAAGTTCGTCACAAAAATCCGCGAAGAGATTGTGATCGAACTCTCCCCCATGATTACTTCTTATGGAAGTGACGGTTGTGTTCTTTCAATTTTGAACACGTTTAAGAAAACTTTTAAAAGCATGAAAGGCATCACTTTTATGAGCAAGAAATAACGTCCATGTGAATCTAGAGTAGTCATCAACAATTACAAAAGCATAAAGATTTCCACCAAGACTTTCAACACGAGATGGTCCAAAAAGATCCATGTGAAGAAGTTGTAAAGGTCTAGTGGTTGAAACAGCATTTTTAGATTTAAAAGAGGCTTTTATTTGTTTCCCTTTTTGGCATGAATCACAAATAGAATCTTTTTCAAATTTTAGTTTTGGAAGACCGATTACTAAATCTTGAGAAACTAATTTGTTTAAAAGATTCATGTTGACATGAGCTACTCTACGATGCCATAACCACATGTCGTCTTCTTTACTCAAAAGGCAATTCACAAAACTTGATGAAGAATTTTCAAGATCAACCGTATAGATATTATCCATTCTAATACCACGAAGAATAACTTTAAAATCACTACGACGGATAACTAAGCATTCTTCGGAGTCAAACAATACAAGATTTTCCTTGTCACATAATTGACTTATGCTCAAGAGATTATGTTTATGACCTTTAACTAGCAAAATATGCTTAATGGAGGAGGATTCGTCCTTACCGACCGAGCCAATGCCGATAATCTTTCCTTTGTTATTGTCTCCAAAAATAACATTTCCTCCTTCCGTGGGTTTTAGTTGAAGGAATTTTGATGCATCCCCGGTCATATGTTTGGAGCATCCACTATCAAGGTACCAAAGTACACTTGATCCCTTCAAACACACCTACAAAACAAATTAATGAGATTTTGGTACCCAAGCCATTTTGGGTCCTTGTGTGTTAGGTGCAAAATAGTGGTGTGATTGACCTGCAGTGAAATGTCTATGTCTAGTGAAGCATGCGGGAGCAATATGTCCAATTTTATTGAAATAATGACAAATGACATTGGATTGTGAATTCTTCTAGGATGATAATAATTTGGGGATCTAAATTCATTCACCCTATTTTTTGGAATATAGTTTTGATGTAATTTTCGAAAATCTTTTCTAGGTGTTCTAAATTTCTCAACATTTCTCCTAGTGTTTATTCTAGGATGCATAACGATTCTAGGATTATTATTTCTAGGTTGAATATTTCTAGGTTGCAATTTTTGAAAATCGTTTCTAGGTGTTCTAAATTGTTCTACATTTCTTCTAGTGCTTGTTCTAGGATGTATAGTGGTCCTAGGATTGTTATTTCTAGGTTGTTTAGGAATGGTCTCATCCTTTTTGTTAGACACATTTTTGAAACCTATTCCATGTTTAGCAGATTTCAAGTTTATAAGAACCTCATTGAGATTTTTGTGGGAGGAGTTGAATTTATTCAAGGGGCTCTTAAGTTTTTCTACTTCATCTTTTAGAGATTTGCAAGATGTACAACCATAGTTTGAGCTTTCGGGTTTATCGGCGCTTCTTTTGCCATAAAACTTGTTTTCCTCTTTTAATTTCTAATTTTAAAGAGTTAGTTTTTCAAAATCCTTTTCTTTTGAAGAAATTTGTTTTCTTAAATCTTTTATAGATTTAGAAGCGCTAATAAACTCATTATACAACTCATCAAATGCATCTTGCATTTCTTCTAAAGTGAAATAGTTCTTAGAAGTAGTACATACCTCATTTTGAGTTTCTTCGTGTGCCATAAGACACAAGTTTGCGGTCTCGTTTCCTTCTCCATCACTTGATTCGTCTCCGGAATCGCCTCCCCAAGAGATGTATGCTCTTTGTTTCTTGACGGGTTTCTTCTCCTTTTTGGTATTTGGACAATTTGATTTGATATGCCCGATTTCTCCGCATCCATAGCACTTTAATTGGTCTCCTTGTCGCTTACCTTTTCGTTCATACTCCTTTCGCATGAACTTGTGAAATTTCTTAATAACGAGTCCGAACTCGTTATCTTCGTCGCTTGAATCCTCATCATTTTGAGGTTGAGTCGTGCTTGCTTTAAGGGCGATTCTTCGTTTCCTTTGATCATCCAAAGGAGGGTTAAGAATAGTAGATTCATAGGTTTTGAGATTACCTCTAAGCCCGTCGATTGTGACATTTGTAATGCCGATTGACTCTTGAATAGCGTCGGCTTTGGAGCGCCATTCCGGAGTGAGACTTTGAAGAATTTTACGGACAAGCTCCCTATCCGTGAAAGTCTTCTTGAGAGCATGAAGATCATTAATGATTTTTGAAAATCGTTCGAACATATCGTCTATCTTCTCGCTTTCCTTCATATGAAAAAGTTCATATTCGTGGGTTAGAAAATCTATTTTAGCTTCTCTTACCTGGTCCGTACCTTCGTAGGTGCTCTCCAATTTATCTCACATTTGCTTAGCCATGGTGCAACATGAGATTTTCCGATAATCATCGGGATTTACAGAACAATATAACATGTTGATGGCCTTTGCATTATATTCCACCTTTCTGATATCGTCCATATCGTATTCGTCTTCCGACTTTGGGACGAGTTCATCTCCAACCTTTTTAGTTGGAAGTTGTTCTCCATTCTTTAAGATTTTCCACAATTGAAAGTTGTTTGATTGAATGAAAATCCTCATCCTCTCCTTCCAATAAGTATAATTGGTGCCATCGAAGAGTGGTGGCCTTGTGAAGCATTATCCTTCACCTAGTCCTGCATAAACGTTACGAGTAGAAGCCATGGATTGTTTCTCTCAAACTGTTAAGTCTTTCAGAGAGTTAGGCTCTGATACAAATTGTTAGAATATACGCTTAACGCTAGAGGGGGGGTGAATAGCATTATAATAAAAAAACAGTATAAATTTGCGGAATTAGAATTGCAGGAGTAAAATAAGTGCGGTAAATAAAGAAGTAAGGAGAGAACACACCGAACTTATACTGGTTCACCACAACGTGTGGTTAGTCCAGTCCCTAAGAGACTCTCTCGAGTTTTACACTAACTCCGTTAAGCTTACGGGTGCTTAACAAACCGTTACAAACTGAGAACACAAGTCTCAACGATGCTTGCTCGAAGATACCACACTTCAAGACTTCACGTGAAGGAATTAACCTTTCCTTCATACAACCACAAGGGATTATAACTTCCCTTCACGTGTATACAAACACTTAGCACTCAAGACAAGACTCTCTTACAGAGTAGATATGAGTAAAATTAATACGCTCAAGAACACAACAACTTCGTCAAGAGTTTGGCTCTCAAAAAACTATGAAATGAATATAAAATGATTGATATGAGAGTATGTAAGCTTAAGCAAGAATGTAATCAGTTGTTGTACTTAAAAGAGTGATTTTGAGGTGTATTTATAGTCCTCAAAGTCACCAAGACCGTTGCTTAATTTCCAATCACTAATTGCTGATTTTGTGCTAGGATAATCGATTATCTGATTTGCATAATCGATTATCTGCAAATCGTTCAAAAATCATATGCAGATTTTAAGCAGAATAATCGATTATTCAATTTGCATAATCGATTACCTGATAACGTTTAAAAATCAGACGCTGATTTTATGCTAGCATATCGATTATTCCCTTGTGCATAATCGATTATCTTTCAGCGTTTAAAAATACTTTGGCAACGGTCTTAACATAATCGATTACCAAAAAGACATAATTGATTATTTTGCTGTTTTGTAACATCCGGTTATACACTGTCTTAACATAATCGATTATCAGAAAAACATAATCGATTATTTCTGTCCAGATTTGAAAGACATGTTTAAAATTCATTTTGGCTAAAATAAAAATGTTTAAAAATCATTTTGTTTTAAATCAAAGATGCATGGTTTGATGAAAATGATTTTACGAGAGAAGCCAAGTCTTGAATCTATTGTCGGATCAAGATCACAATATAAAACGACTCATGTATAACTTTGTTGCTTTACTTGATCTTGTTCTTTGTTTCTCTTGTGCTTGGACTTCGGCATATGTCAATGTTCCATGCGCGTCGGTTTGTCATTTATCAAAACCTACAAAGATGAACACACGTTTAGTTTTAGCGACTTGAGAACGTGTTTCAACATATCCGGTATGAGGTTTGGTCTTCTAGATTTAAATCCTGGTGGAGAAGGTATCTAGACTTGCTTACTCGAGCGGACAACACGAGCCGACAAGTGTCAGAGTACTGGTAGCATTGCTTTCCGGCTTAACTGGTGGTGCTCCCCGCCTAAAATAAGTGTGACTAAAATCCTTCACTGGGTGACAAGATCCTCGGCTATCTCAAAGAAAGCGGGCTATGTCAAGAAAATGTCCAATTTTTAATTTCAAAAAGACTCAGAGGGGGTGCGTGAGAAGACAGTTTATATGTACAGTTCAAGAATATCAAAACAGTAAAAATCAAACAGATAGCCCATTGCACAAATAAATCACAATATATACCAAATTAATAAAGTCAAAAAAGTCAACATGTACATGCTCGAATACTGGTTATTCCCACGCAGAGTCGCCAGAGTTATCGCACCCCTCTTTTCCACCCCAAAAGATATGTGTTTTTATGGATTTATAGGTTAAAGAGTTTTTCCAATTAAAGTGACAATTTTGAAATAGGGATTATTTTGTTTACAGAGTCCCCACTTGAAATTGATATTTTAGGTGTTCCAAACACATTTTATTTGAATCCCTATTCAAAGGAAGATTTGACTCTTTTATATCGGTCCGCAAAAATAAAATTCGGGTAAGGAATTTCGTTGACCGGGGAGAAGGTGCAAGGTATTCCCCGAGTCTCGTGGTTCTAGCACGTTCGCTTTATTCACTTAAAACTTGGCTTATATTTATTTTGGATAAACTATGATTTTTATGTTTTACCTATCGAGTTTTATTTCTTGATTATTAGATTTATTAAAAAATATTTTTTTGGATAATTTATGTTGTCATAACTACGCTACGCGAGTGAATGCGTGATCGAAATAAAATTTATTAATTTTATCACTACAGTGCTACACAAGCGAATCCAGAGTTATGACATGGATTGTTAGTATATTATTACTTTTTAAGAAAAAAAGTTACTACATTTAAAAAAATTAATTAAATATTAACTATTGCGCTACGCAAGCGAACTCGTTATATTAGTGAAAGGATTAGTTAAATAAAAAAAATTAAAGCTGGTTGAAATGGTATGAGATTATTAAATTAAAACATTAAATGTTAATCTCGCGCTACGCAAGCGAGTCCGTGAAATAATTAAAAAATAAAGTTAAAATGCACCTACTAGTTGCCTAGCGTTTAAATTAATTAAAGGTACTTAAAGTTATTGGATTATTGTTAAACATGATGAAAATTAAATAATTCTTAATAAGTTTATTCAACTAATCTAGTATTATTTTTTTGAAGGTGGATATTATTTATTGAGAAAGTGGGCCAATTTGCTTATTTAATTGTGGCATTGGGCCACACATCAACATGAAAGATATGGGCAGAATATTTATAGATTTCTTAAAGGGATATATATATATATATATATATATATATATATATATATATATATATATATATATATATATATATATATATATATATACCATATTGCAAATCTTATTACCAAAATTGTGTATGGTTTGGTATTTACTCGCCTATACCATGTTTTGTTTATAAAAATTGTACCAAACCAAAAATAGATAGATTCTACCCTAAAAAGGCTCCGAATTTGTAGGAATCACATTTAATGGTGATTCTATCACCATTATTTTCCAAATTTAAAACGGAAGAAAATCTATTACAGCGTAATTCTTTCCTTCTCCATTTATTTTGCACCATTGATAGCCATTAAAAAGCTTGAAAGCTTTGAATTCAAATTTGAATTTTCAAAAATCATTATTTGTTTGGATTGGGTGTTGTTGTAAATAATTCGAAATATGTTTAAGAGTTTATATCTCAATTTTGAGGGTTTTGGTGAAGATTAGACTTGGTTTTGACTGATTTTCATATTGAAACTCGTCGAAGAAGAAGAAGACATATTTTTCCAGCAATTGTAGTTAAATTGTAGTTCAATTTTAGAATTGTAGATAAATTGTAGATAAAATATAGATAAATTGTAGATTGGGAAGACTAAAACTTCTACAAGTCTTCTACAATTATGTCGAAAATGCCAATTATGGTACAATTGAAAATTCCTTGGATTGGGTGTTGTTGTAAATAATTCGAAATATGTTTAGGAGTTTATATCTCAATTTTGAGGGGTTTTGGTGAAGATTAGACTTGGTTTTGACTGAATTTCATATTGAAATTCGTCGAAGAAGAAGACATATTTTTTCAGAAAATGTAGTTAAATTGTATTTAAATTGTAGAATTGTAGATAAAATGTAGATAATTTGTAGATAAATTGTAAATTATAGTTAAATTGTATTGTTACATTTATACTACAATTAAACTACAATCTTGTGCCAAAAAAATTTAAGCATACCAAATTTAATCAATTCTTAATATTCAAAATTACAATTTTGAAAAAATCTTCTTTAAATACAATACTTGAAGAAGTATTGTATGAGTTTGAAGTGTATGAATTTCTACAATGCCTTCAATTTGATTTCATAATAACAATTGGATTCTTAGTCACATATTTATAAATATTTATTAAATTAAGTTTTATTAAATTAAGTTGCCATGTGTATTTTTAATAGGTTGCCAATTGGCTAAATACAACACTGGATTTTAGTAAAAATTATTTACTTAAACCAATTGAAGTATAGGGTCAAAAACAATAATTGGAGTCCCTAGAAAAGTATTTCTTACAAATTAATTTCTTTAATAAAACTTCTAGCTATGAAAAGATTCTGAGATTTCTTTAATAGTACAGTGAGAATGTTCTGGGGAGGGGAGGAATTTTTTACATGGGATTTTTAAAGAGAAGAGGAGGAAAAAAAGGGAAAAGGAATATATACTCCTAAAATCATGCCTAGAATAAATAAAGCAATAATTATACCCTTAATTTGAATTATGGTACATAAATTCAAATTTAGTATGTTTAAATGTAATAAACACAAACCTTAAACATGAGGGGTAATAAGATTTGCTATATGATATACATAGATAAAAATCCCTTTCTTAAGGCACTGGGCATGTTGGACAGAATCCGCCTTGGACCATTATTGCGCTTCAGAAATGGGCACAAGCTGAAATTCCAATGGTTTTAAACTACTGACTTGCTAAGTTAGCCCACCTGGGCTAAATTGCGAGTCTGGCCTCTTTTGCTCAAAGAATTAACCTTTATTCTAGCAATCTCATCCACCTATTTATGATCTAGCCACTTTCTACCAAAAGTCAAGGTCCTAATAGAGATGGTCATAACTGAAAATTTAAATTTTATCACAATAACTAAAGATTTGAGGCATGGCTTTTTTGTTCTTTTCGTTAAAGAATAGTCTGCCACAAACGGGCCAGAATTGCATAAGGTGCGAAAAGAGTCCTTAAACGCATTACAACCTACTTGAAAACATCTCATTTTATATGCATCAAAACTGTAATAGATAGTAAAGACAAGTAACACATGACTAAAGACTGTTTGAACATTTAAGGATTTATTTTTTTACATGTGAACTCCAACAAGCTATACTTAAACAGTCAAGATATTTATCTAGCACTAATTTATCTAAATGAAAAAGCTCCCAGCAGTCAAGATGAGTTCAAATCTTCTTGTTAATGTGAAAATATCTGCAAAATAAGATTAAAGAGTTACCTGGGTCACAGAATAATAAATGCAACAATGAAGAGTGGAAGCTTAGCAACAAAAGCAGCAGAAAACATCAGCGGAACAGCAGTAAAACAAACAACAAACTCGTGTTAGAACAACCCAAAAACTTAGAGAAGAAACCCAGAACCAAACTCTAAGAAGACTTTACTTTTGTGAAAGTTTTTACTCTAAGATTCACTCCTAAAACATACAATTTCAGCTTACTACAAGATGCTTCAGCTGCTGATTTTTTAAAGATATGTGTCCCTTTTGTTGAGTGTAAAAGATGATAGTCAAATGTTAGAAAATTCATTTCTAATCAATAATGCAATTAAGAAGTTTGATACCATTGTTCCAATTATTACTTTCATTGGATCATTAGCTAAAGCAAACTTTTGTACCGTATTCGGGCATCCCATTAGTAAACCGGTTTGGTCTGATTTATCAGATTCTGACTCTCAATGTAAGATAGAGTGTCTGTCCAGTCCCCATAGTAAGGAAAGAACTTCTCTTTATATAGGAGCCAAAAATCTGTCAAAAATAATAGTTTTTTTTTACAGAAAATCTGTCCAAAAATCAGAATTTTGGTCAACGAATAGTTTTTCTTACCAACTGTGGACATAATTTTTGGATTATTTTACTCCAAACAATCCCCGAACAGTAAAAGCAACTAAACAAAGGCCCCTATAACTCAAGTGCCTTCTACTACCCTCACAAACTGATATCCAACTAAACTATTGCTTCAAACTAGAGGATGCAAAATCAGAGAACTAGACTTGGACCATTAAACTAACAAAAGAACCTAATGGATACAAACAAACAAAACATATAGTTAAGGCCTTAAACTAATTAGCTTAAACATAGACAAAACTAGAAATAATAAATATGGAATTAGAACTTAACAACTTAAGGGCAACACAGAATACGAATGATAGTGAAACAACTATTGAGTCGACTGAAACATGAAATCAAAAATGAGACTAAATACGAAATAATGATCACTAACAGATTTTGAACTAAATAAAAATACCAAAATCAATCGCGAAACCAGAAGATCAATAACGTCGCCAATTACAAATAGTTAATCAGATTTCACAAGTAATTATCAAAACTGTTTGACTAAACAAAAATATAATGACAGATTAAACGACTAAGTAATACGTGTTTTGAAAGTAACAAGCAACAACCAATATCGAGGAAAGTTAATGAAAGTAAATATGAACTAACTATCATGGATTAACAATCGATTCAAAGCAGAAAATTAAACCAAAACTTAAACTTAAATGGGAAAAACAGAAGATATAAAAAGAGGGAAAGAATTGAAGCAATGGCCAAAACGAATAAACAACAACAGAATTGCTAAAATCACCAAAAGATAACTAATCACTAATTGAGAAAAAAACAGAACTTAAAAAAAATTAAAAATCTAAAAATCAGTCAATATAGAAGAAATAAAACCAATGAACAAGGGATTAGTATTTTACCTAAACGCTCGGGCTCCAAATCAGTGGTACAACACAACTATACGTCGAATTGACCTCAACGCCTCTTTTTCTCGACGATAAATGCTGAAAAACTCAAACTATGGCAAACCAAGTTGAGTCCAACACTATTTCAAAGACAACGAGAGACAAAAGGGTCGTATTTTTCTAGAGGGAGGCTGGGCGGCGACAGAAGCGGAAACAGTAGGGTGTTCGATGGTGGCTGGAAGAAACTTGTCGGATTTTGGAGAGGTTTGGAAGTTTTTGGTGCGGGGAATGGAAAAGAGGAGAGTGAGAGGAGGCGGTGGTGTAAAATTTTTGGAGTTTGGGGTGGTGGGCGGTGGCTCGGGTTTCGGTTAAGCTTAGATTTACGAAGATTAAGAAAGGTTATGGGATTTTTGGGTTCGGATTCACGGAGAGGAGGTTGAGCGGAAAAAATGGTGAATTTTTGGGGTGGATTAGAGGTTGGCCGCCGCCGCTGGCAAATTGGCGGGCGTTGCGAGGGGCATGGGTCAGATAGCGAGAGAGGGTGAGAAGAGAGAGGAAGAAGAAAAGAACTATGGGTGGAAATGGGGACAGTTCTCAGATTTTTTATACTTTAAATACCCAGGCCAAGAGTAAATGAGGTCCATTGAATCAAGATGGAATGGATGGGTAAGATTTGATCTTGTTTTATTTAGTGAAACGGCGTAGTTTTTATTATGAAACAACGTTGTTTTGATCCGGATCTTGGCAAGCCAACAATTGGAATGGGTCGGCGGAATTGGCTAAAAAATTGTGCCTGATTTGTGCATAACTCAACTGAAAATGGATTAATCCAAACGTTAAAAACCCTTATTAATGCAATGCTACAGTCAATAAACACACACAATAAACCTATAAAAATATAATGTGGGAGAAATAGAAAGAGCAAAAATTAGATATTTACAGATTATGCTTGTTACTATTTCATTCCACCATTACTTTTGTGCTTCATATCTGTTTAGGATTTAACATACTGCTTTATTGGACCTCTAGTAAGTGTCAGTGCCGACTGCTCGTTACTACTTCTCCGGAGTTAGGCTAGATACTTACTGGGTACGTATTGATTTACGTACTCATGCTACACTTGCTGCACAAATTTTGCAGGTATAAACATATGCTTGGTGGTCTTTCGGGCGCAAAGGTGTTACTGTTGCGGGGACTTTACAGTGAGTTGCATTCTATGTTACGATCTGCAGCATACAGAGTCTCCACTAGAGTTATTCCAGATAGATGTTTCATTTTATTATATTCTTAGTATATGCACATGCACCTGTGATAACAGGTTTGGGGATTCCTAATGTGTATTCTTTATTGTGGTTCACGTAATTATTATCTTTTCACCTTGTACTTTATATTTTATACGGAAATTGGAAAATAAAAATATGAATTTTCTATGAGTACAAGATTTTACTCTACTTATTTAATGGGATTTATAATTTCAAAAATAATAAAATGAGTAAATAAGTTGATTACACACCATTGACTTGCTTGATGGCAGTGGTAGGCATCATCACGACCTATAGTGGATTTTAGGTCGTGGCATCTTCAACATTGTGGTCACTATCAGAATGTAATGGCTACAATTGCGAGCGAGTGTCAACTTACTCTAAAGAAAAAGTAGAAAAAAAACTTGCTCTTTTCCTTTTTCATAATCATGATATTCGAGTTAGCTTCCAATTAATATTACATGGATAACTTAATTTATTCATCAAGATTTAGGCAGTTGAGAAAAAATCACACAATGTATTTAGTTGCCTCAGATGGATATATGGTTATGGAGAAAATTATTTATCGACTCCTCATTTATTTGCACTTAATGGATGTCTGAATCTTAGTCATTATATTAAATATGCTTTTTTAAAAATTTTGGATCTTAATCATTAATTGTGTTCATTTTTTTCACGTCACAACCACTTAATGAGTTTGAATAGGTATGTATGATTAAGATCTACAAGAAAAAATTAACTTCATTAAGATGAATAGGTCTGTATGATTAAGATCTACAACAAAGAATTAATTTCATTAAGATGCTATCATCCACATTCATTATTAATTGCCGCCATCGCCTACCATTATCAACAATCACCATGCAACACTCCACCACCATATTCACCACCATACTCAATCATAGTTGTCACAATTATTGAAAACCACCACTCTTTATCCTCATTATTCCCACCACCATCAGTCTCAACTATCATCAGAAACTCATCCACCTCAACTACCATGACTAAATATCCCATCATCATCAACAATCATAGTCGGCACTGCCCACCATTATAAACTACCACCACCTTCATCAATCACAACCATCACCATCCACCACTATTAATTATTATCACATACCACCTTCATCCCTCAACCATAATCGCTATCACTACCAATAGCTACTACCCATAACCACCACCAACCACTGTCTCTAGGTGGCATTCACAAGCACCACCGTGAGACATCACCACCACTAACTACCATATTCTCTCTCTCTCTCTCTCTCTCTCTCTCTCTCTCTCTCTCTCTCTCTCTCTCTCTCTCTCTCTCTCTCTCTCTCTCTCTCTCTCTCTCTATATATATATATATATATATATATATATATATATATATATACTAATTTCGATTAATTAGTATTTTATTTGAATTTTATGTTTATTAATTTTTTATTAAAAATAAATTTTATATATTCAGATGTTAAAAAATAAACTGTCTTAATTATTTAGGATTTAGATCTTGATACACATCTTAATATCTTCAAATGCATATTCAATTTTAGGTGTCTTAATCTTAATGCATATCTTGAAATTCAAATGTGTTAAAAAAAATTTAAGCCTTAATATATAAATTGACACTACAACTTGAACGGTTTTGTAAAGGTGGCTGGCTGCTTAAATTTCTCTCTAAAAAGACATCTCTAGTTGATAAAAACACAAATCTATACTAACAATAAACAGCTTTGACCGTGTGTGTTCTTAAATTATATCACAAATTTGTCATTTATCCTTTGTACTTACATTGTTTCACTTTATGTAATTTTATTTGACTGGCCATTAAGTTAAAAAAAAAAAGAAACAATGACTTTTGAGCTTGTTGTTTTGTGTTATGTCATAACATTTGAATTTTGAAACTTGTAATTATAAACATTGCCATAACATTTGTGGCTTCATAAGCTTGTCACTCAAGATAAAGTAAAAAAAAATTTACGTAAAATTGTTTTCCAAAAAAGGTGATCCTTTTTCTTTTAAATTTAACAAAATAATAAATAAAGTCGCATAGAATGAAAGGAATAGAGCATACGTTTTCTCTTGCAGGGTAATAAATTGTTGTTACGTGCTGATAATTGGATTGCTTCAATGCCTGTCGTTACTTATCCAAACCCCCCCAAAAAAAAAAATGAAGCTGTACTGCCCAAAAACATAGTCTAAATAAGTTGACATTATGAATTAACATGACGAAAATTAGGGATGACAAAGATCAATTCAACTCAAGCTGGTGGTAAAATATAAAAAAGCAAAGTACTTACAATTTTGCAATTGGGACAGTTTGCATCAAATACGCAGGATTTAATATAAAAGGTTAATGTCTCTTCAGCTATACAGCACACAATGCTATGTACAATCCAATAATTTGGTGAAGTCCAAGATTCGACATAATCCTAAGTATACAAACTGCATAAGTTGAATGTCATCAGCTCAGGAGAGAATGCCCCTAAATAATTTCAAATTTAATCTTGAAAAAGGGCATATTCCTTATGTTTAATCTCCATAGTAATATTACCATGGAGCGCAAAAATTGAGGATTTTCTAACTCGAGTTTCCTTTCCAAGGCATGCGTCTTATACTCCACAAGACTGCAAGCGTACAAGGATTAGGAAATCCTCCAACTTAAAAAATCAACTCCTCTTACATTTGGTACGAGGTGTGAAATGTCGGAGACAACATGGTGACATGGTTTAGCGGATCTCTTTACCTATCATGTGGGAGATCAAGAAGTTTGTTTGGAAAAATTTGCACTAGCTAACTCCCGTTTGCGGAAGGTGGCACAGAGAAGCTCGTTCCATATATCAGGGACACCGGGGAGACACCAGTGGCTGCAGTCTTGGCGGTGGAGAGAAGCTGGCCCAACCGTAGGACCTAAGTAATACAAAGATGAGTGACCATCTCTTCTCTGAAATGTCATTCCTGTTACATTCAGTAAATCCAAGTTCCACGCTTTTGATTTCTTCTGTTGCTCTGACAGCACATTAATCACTGTGTTATATTCAATTGACGTCTTCAGCAACTCTTGGGACGATCCTATATTAGGTAGTGTCTCCAGATGACTGCTACCACCAGTTTTCCAGTCCCCACCTCTATTCATCAAAGTAATTCATTAATTGCTTGTTGACTGAATAAATATAACTAGATGTATAATGAAGCAATGAATAAACTAATCTGGATGTATATTATTACTTCACAAAATATGTTGCCAACTCATAAATTGAAAGATGTAAGCATAGACTTTGCCATATGATTATTGAAAATAGCATAGTAACAGGAGATATGTCCATGTTGGAAATAGAAGTTCGAATATAACGAATGCCACTGAAATATACATGTTGAGAGACAATTTGGGGAAGAGGAGGTCGGTCATATGGAGATCTTTTGACCTATTATTTTCTTAAACTGTCTGTTCAAAGCAAAGGAAACATTGAATGTGGGGTAGAGATACACACACAGATTGGCGTACAGATAAATGGACATGCATACCGTGTGTGTGTTTTCTCAACCTTGTGTGACATGTACACACTCAATATCTTCTATTTCTACAGGATAGTAAAAGTACAACCACTACCAATAACAACTCAGACCTCATTTAATATGACCAATAGATACTAAGATTATGAATCTCATAACCTTAAATGTTCTCATCTTCCTCTTCTTCTTCTTCCCTTTTTATTTTATTTTATTTGTGATAATCGAGAAATTTCCGAGGGCTAGCTAGGTCTAAACTCAGTACCTACGTCATATAGAAAGTCACCTTCATTCAACAGATCAAGACCAAGAGATACCTGAAGTGGACAGGAGCATAAGTTCGAAATACAACATGCGTCTTGGTCATGTTCACGTCATGACCTATCCAATCAACCAATCTCAAAATCGACTTTTGGTATGCAGTCTCTATACTCATGGTCATGTTGACTTCTCCACCTTCTTGAAAGTAACATCCCCTATCAAGTAAGGAAATCAAGACTTATCAGTGTTACAGGTAAAGCAACAAAAGTTGAAACGCAAACTTAAAGTGATTAATGATAAACACCACTTAGTGATGAGAAGCAACACATCTAAACCATCTTGAGGAATAAATTTAGGTGATGAGGACAATAGAGAACTAAATCCGAGTAAACAGCTTCATATAAACCTCTTAAGCTACTTATTCAGAAAAATTATGTTGTTTTTCCCTAATAAATATTACTAGGGAATACATAAAAGTTGTAGCATTTTTTAGCTAATAGAATCCAACGACAACTCCTAATCACTTTTGCCTCACAAAACCCTTTCAATTTCAGAAAGAAGGCCAACCTCAAAAAGGCCAAATGAAAGAGCTAACACATATTTAAAGAAGCTTCACTGCGCGGATATTCAAATTCACCCCCTTCAATTCTACATATCATGATAACTTTTATATATTTACTATAGCTACATGACAGAGGAATCAAATTCTGAATCTTATTGTTACGCTAAATGACTAAGGGTTCGTTTGGTAGGGTGTATAAGAATAGTGTAGAATAAGGTGTATTAGTAATGCATGAGTTAGTAATACAAGTATTAGTTATGCAGATATTATTTCTTATCTATTGTTCGATGTAGTGTATTAAATTATAATCCATTGCATAATTTTAACGAAAAATAGTTGTTTACAAAAATGCCCTCCATATTCTCTAGTTTTAAGGGATTTTAAGGTCAATTTTGTCTTCAACCATACTAATGCATGCATTAATAGCCTTGGTATTACTAATGCCATGGTTTTCTATGCATTACTTATGCATAGGATAATACCAAGTATGATGTTATGCATAGGTTGAAAAAATGTACCAAACAACAACAACAACAACCCAGTATAATCCCACTTAGTGGGGTCTGGGAAGGGCAGTGTGTACGCAGACCTTACCCCTACCCCTGGGGTAGAGAGGCTGTTTCCAAATAGACCCCCGGCATCCTTCCCTCCAAGAACTTCCCACCTTGCTCTTGAGAAGACTCGAACTCACAACCTCTCGGTTGGAAATGGGGGTTGCTTACCATCAGAGCAACCCCTCTTGTCAAAAAATGTACCAAACAATGTATAAGTAATGCATATTGCATAGAGCTAATGCTTGAAATATTTTTTTCTAATACTTACTACCAAACAGCCCCTAAGTCTATTACTGAACCATTTTCAGTGACTGCACTGCCAAACCTATTTCGTTGTACATAGCCACTACTCAAGGTACATAGTTTAGATCAATTAGCTGAATCCTTCACTGCCAAATTTAATATAAGGACATATATAACCATGAAGACAAGAGGGGTTGCTCTGATGTAAACAACCCCCACTTCCAACCAGAGGTTGTGAGTTTGAATCTCCCCAAGAGCAAGGTGGGAAGTTCTTGGAGGGAAGGATGACGGGGGTCTATTTGGAAACAGCCTCTCTACCCCAGGTAGAGGTAGAGTCTGCGTACACACTACCCTCCCCACACCCCATTAAGTGGGATTATACTGGGTTGTTGTTGTCATATATAACCATGAATGATGGGACACCAGACATCTTGTAGATGCAAAACATGCTTAGTGCATGGGTACAATCCAAAAGGGACATTGAGCACCAATACTTTTCAATACTCTACCCTCCCATCCGTTTATTTTTCCTTTCACAATGTGCAAAGAGACCATAGGAAGATATAAAGCGCACGGCAGCCAAGGTGCTCGCTAATGGTTATCAGTTATTCGATATTCTGTGACGTACTCTTCTTCTCCATGGAAAATCCTTGCCGTAAAGTAGCTCAACAAATTTGAAGGTTCTGGAAATATGTGGCAAATGGTTATGCGAGTTTTCTCTATGCACTCTTGTGGTTGTTGACAACTTTCTTTATGTTTTACCAATCTTTGGCAGATATTTAATTAATAGAGTTTTTTGTATATGTCTAGTTATTAAGGGGCCATACTTCTAGCTTTCTAAATGCAAAATCTAGAAAGGAAATATATATAACCATAGCAACAAACAGTATAATACAACTATTGGCTGTGTTGGGAATGATTCTAATAATAGCAGGGCTATAATTTATTTGCAGCAGCTCTATTGGACTTACTTCTTCACATAAAAATAAAATCAGTGTTCAATAAGATTCAATGTATCAGTTAACAAAGCAAGAAAACTATGAGCTTAAATTGATAAAGAAAGAAAAGAGCTTACTCTCTAATAGTTTTTTCATGAATCCACCAGTGACCACTGTTGAATATCAAAATATCTGCCCCTTTCCACTGAGCAGAGCTCCAATCCATTTGATCTAACCTCAATATCAATTTAACATTTTTGGGAGCCCCCAAAGGCGGACGACCCTGAAACACTAGGAACGGAGCTCTATAGTACTCAACCGTGCAGTTGAAATCCTTGAACTTAAAAATCAAGAAACCCATGTGCTTGGTGATAGGATTTCCATTGACTTCATATATCTTGCTTTTGTCGGGAACTGCAGAAGACAACATGCAGAGAAGTGACTCCCACTGGTTTCTTCCAATTGAATCCCCAACAAATACAACCCGTCTGTTTCGCAGCTTTTCTAACATAATTTTTGCATCGAATCTGCTTAAAAGTAATCAAAACACCAAAATTTGCATTCAATAATCATGGAAAAGATTATGAAAAGCTCTCACCAACTAAGGTCAAAGTCCTCTTAAAATAACAATGTTAAACTTAAATCGTCATGCTAACAACTTTAAATGTCGCTAAACGAGACCCAACATAGTAAGAGGTAAGTTCTACGCACAGACAGATATACATATTCTTTATACACACCATCGAGTAAAATTGGCCAAATAGGTAATTTTTTATATCAAGACTGAAATGGTAACTTGCAAAATAGAATGAGAACCTACTACAACCAGTTATTTATGCTGATTGTGTAACAAAATTTTGCTTCTGTTAGTTTATATAATAAAATTCACACAGTAATTCAATGTGGAGAACCTGAGTTTAAGTATATGGATTCACAGTATAAAAAATACTTACACAATCAGGTCATGTATTAAGTTAGCTACAAGTCTCTTGATAAATTGGTAATATGTTAAAAATAGTAACTAACGTGCTATTACACGTTTGTATAAAAAGTGTTTTACACCATAAATGTGTATAACAAGCATGAAATCAATGCAAAATAATCAAATTAGGGGTTCTCTAAAACATAATCAAAGCCTTAACGGTTCAAGCAATTCTTTCACTTGCTAAAAATGATTACTAATCTAGATTCAAGTTCACTTATAGTGTAAAGAGTTTTTTAACTATGAGTGTATATAACTTAAATTTGTAGAACCTTAATCAGCTAAAACGAGGAAAAGCTATGCAAGAAAATCAAATTAGGGGTTTTCTAAAACATATCATATCAACACCTAAATGGTTTACACTATTCTTTCACTTTCTTCTATTTTAGTTTCATTAGTTAATTATCAGTAGAACTCAAGCACAGTAAATAAAGTACTCAGTATAAGAAGAAAATTAAGTAAATAAACCTGGGCAAGTTGCAATTTTTAGGTTGCCAACGCCATTTAGTATAAAAACTATCAGGTCTGCCATTCTCAGAACAACGAAAGCCTTCATCCAAGAACTTACAATCCATTGATTTATACAGTGGATAACTTTCATCCCAAACCCAATTCCCACCAAAAAGATCACAACTTTCTGCTCCCTTTTCAAAAAAATCCAACTTTTCGCTCTTGTTATAAGGAATAGACGATCCATTGAGCCCAATCCACGTAGCAAACAAGGATGTTTGCTGATACAAACGAGGCCCTTTGTTCACTTTTCTGTAATCCAACAAGAAGAGACACAAGAATAAGCAAACAGTGAAGAAAAAACCACCAAGTACACCTGGTGATGGCTCAAAAAGCTTCAAGCGTTTGAATTTCTTGAAAATTTTCAATTGGCTGATTGTGTTTAAGATTCTAGGAGATGGGGTTTCACTCATCTCTGCTTTAGACTATAAAAAAAAAGACTCTTCCTGGGATGAACAGGATTAGCAAAATAGAATAAACAAGTCTTGAAAAAAGCACAAAAGAATGAGGAAATTTTTTTTTTACTTAAAAAAGTTAAAAAATATTGGGAGGGTTTTTGTTTTGAGAAGATATAGAAAAGTGTTTCACAGAGAACTTTTTCAGTAGCTAAGTGGGGTTCTTTAGAGAGAGAAAATATGTGTGTGTAAAAGAGTACAGAGTTAGAAGAAGTTGAGGATGATGAGGTGGGGACAGTTGTGGACAAATTAAAGACAAACATTCAAAACAAAACGGCTAAAAATGGGTCCATGCAAAAAATGCAGTTTACACACTTTATTATTGCTATGTGGTAATTTCCTATTGATTACTATTTTGTTTTTTACTTTTTTTTAGTACTATTGGCGAAGATGTCGGAAAAGCGGTGAAAAGGAACTGTACAAAGCCGGTGGAACCGCCGGGAACTTTAAGGGAGAATCCTGGTAGCCAATAACTCAGAAAGAAAGGTCCCTCGAGCTTTCGAACCGGAGCTTGCTGGGTAGTGATCTGGGAACGTGGGCTTAACGTGGGATGTCAAATTAGAACGGAATTTCCTATTTGTAGAGCACTTCATTTTCACTACAAAATGCACAAATTTGTCTCCATTACATGCAAAAAGACTCGAGCTTCTAAGTAGTTAAGTGGATCCCAAAATTTTACAACAATAGATATTACTACATTCCCATCTTAGCAAATTACGTATATTTGTGCTAAAATATGTCTTTTTCAATTATAGATTGTTATTAAGTAAGGGGTCGTTTTGTTGCTGGTTAGAAGTTATGCAGGTATTAGTTATGTATGTATTAATTATTCAGGGATTAGTTATGCATGTATTAGTTATGCAGGGAGAAGTTATGCAGGATATTAGTTATATATGTATTAGTTATGCGGCAATTAGTTATGTGTAGCTATATAAGGATTAGTCATAGAAAGGTAATGTGAGTGTTATTTATTATAAGCTTACTATATTTTTAATTATTAGTATAGTTTAAATATATTTTTTTAACAAAAAATACAAGTTTGAATAAAGGGTATTCTTATCATTTTGTGTTTTAATACATGTATAAGTTATTCCACTTTCTACCTTGTATAAATAATACATAGATTCCTTCATAACTTATACATGTATTCCAATTATTCCTATAAGTTTACTCACGGCAATCGTTTAAGCAGATGAAAGAAAAAATGCATATCAACGGATCCAATCGATATTGATTTTTTCAATTGTGGATAAACAAAGCAACCTTTCGTCATTAATCTTCGAAGGCGAATTACATATTCATATCCACAATAAAAGAATTAGTGAGACTCCCTTTCTTTTGATATCCCCAATCTTATTGAGTTGTGGAAGTCAAATCATTTCACGGGCCTGGTGAAATGAAAAACTACGAAGAGGAATTCACATGGATTTAGGAAGGGACTGATTGTCCAGTTCATTAGGGAGTGTTTTTTGGAGTGACAATAGGGGTATCCTTCTTTTTATCATTTTCCAAAAAGTTGATAAACTTGGCGGGTATGTAAAAGATATTCTTTGTTTTCCATCACTTTTACATGTGTCAAAAAAATATTGTGACATTTCCGTTCTTATGGCCTGTTCAAGGGTCCTTAGATTTATTTGTGACCTCTGAGGAGCCGTATGAGGTGAAAATCTCACGTACGGTTCTGTAATGGTGATGGGCACAGTGATGTTATCATCGACTATGATTATCTAACAGTTTAAGTACAGTTGATATAGTGGAAGCGCAGTCAAAATATGGCTTTTGGGGGTGGAATTTGTGGCGTCAACCCAATTATGCGGAAAAGAAAAATATGAATCAAACCTTGTATTCGCAATGCAACATTTTATGTATAAAAGAGGAAAAAGCAACAAAACATTGTATAACTTATGCTAGCTTCTATGTGGAGATTATTTTTTCTCTTTCTTCTAACCAAACAATGTATAAAGTTATAATAATTTTAATACATGTATAACTTCTCTCTAATCGGCTACCAAACGACCCCTAAGTAATCAAGAGAAATAAAGCATTGATTAGATAAAACTTGGATTAATGCTAATAGATGTGTCTTTTTTCTTTAAAAGAAAAAAGCTAAATACATATACATCCCATTCAACTTGGCATCATTTTTTATTTTGGCACTCTATCTCTATCTTGTTCCATTTTAGCCCTGAAACTCTATTTTATGTGTTCTATTTTGGCCCTCAACTCTATTTTTTATGTTTCACTTCAACACAAAAGTTGAAACTAGTGAAAAAAATATAGCGCGTGTATATACACAAATCTAAGGTGGAATAAATATTCAATAAAACTTTGCCACCTGATTTTGTCATCCATGTCAAACGGGTCAATGCTAAAATACTCAAACTCAACCGTATTTTTTCATCAAATGTTACCCCATCTTCATTCTCTGTTCCAAAGCTTTCCTCTGTTGATTTCATACCTGGCCCGTTTAGATGAAATAAACCACAGAAAATATGGTCGGGTTCAGGTATTTTAGTATTGACCCATTTTGACATGGATGAACAAACCAGGTGACAATATTTAATTGGATTTATTACACATCATATTTATGTATATACACGCGTTATATTTTTTGCACTGATTTCAACTTTTATGCTAAAGTGGAACATAAGAAATAAAGTTTGAGAGCCAAAATAAAATATACAAATAAAGATAAAGGGCCAAAATAAAATAAGATAAAGATAGAGTGTCAAATTAAAAAAGATGCTCAATTGTATTTGGCCTTAAACAAAAAAGGACTAGATGTGGGAGTTTTAAAAGGCAGGTATTACTAATTGGGGGTAATATTATATACTCTTTTGCTTTTTGCTGCAATGACATGAACTTAACAGATGAGATGAACTGCCAAATAAAACTGTGGAATAGACTATTCCTTCTATTTTAATCTGATCAGATGTTTTAAGTTCGGGTCATGAGAACTGTAAGAGAGCTACATAAGACAAAATAAAAAAATGGATGAACTGAAAGTAGTAACTCTATTGAATATTGCAAAAAAGTACACCCTTGGATCTACTTTAATTAATTTTTTATTATTTTGGTGGTCCGCAATATTTATTTTTTAGATATTAAGAAGGAATTAATTTTTTAAAAAGAAATTGTATTTAAAATAAAGAACTTAGGAATATTTATTGTATTATTAATAAACTAAAATTAATATAAAATATTAATTAATGTTAAAATATAAATTTCTTAATATGCGTATAGGAGTATTATTAATAAATATGGGATCTGAATGCTCGCTGAAACGTTCATTCGTTCTTACTAGTGGGAACATTATAAGTCGGGAGTAATAATTGACAAAGAAATATAGTAGTGTTATAAATAGAACTCTATTTAAGGTGAATGTCTATATTTAGAGAGATTCTAGGGTTTACTACTTGGTGGCTAAGTCACCACCTCCCTATAAATATAGGGGTCCTATTCTATTGTAAACCATCTCAAAGTATCAATAAGAATACTCCTATCTCTACTTTTCTCTCTATTGTTCTTGTTCTTGTATTATTGTTCTTGTTCTTATATTATTTCATAACACGTTATCAGCACGAGTCTCTAACCAATTGAATTTGATTTCTTCCTTCTTCCCAGAATTTCTATACGGACAAAAAGGAAAAAGAAAGAATGAAGAAAGAAGGAAAAGAAACGAGAAAAAAAAAGGGTGGAAACGAAAAAAGAAAAACAAAGAAGAAAGAAACAGAATCAGAAAGAGAAAAACATGAGAGAAAGAAAGGAATTTACACAAGAGGTATATTTGATATCACAACATTTATTGGTATACCTTAAAGGTAAGTAATTTACTTTTCCCTTTCAAATTCTTGAAATTTTACGATTTGATTTCATATACAAACAAAGACAACAAAGTTTGATTATAACTCTAATGGAGTTTGTAAGAAATTACACTCACATGAAGTGGTAAAATTTCTATGCCTTGCCATGATCAAATTCATGTATGATTGTGGACAAAGAATTAAAAATTCGTCAAAATTGAATTTTCTCCATTCCCTTTAGAGAATGTGGTAGCAGTATATGATAAGTCTGAAAGAAGACAAAATTATTACCATGAAGGTATCAATGAATGTGGACGTGGCAATAGACGAAATTATAATCGTCATTATTATGGTAATGAGAACAATAAGGATTCTCAAAATAATCTTTCACTTTATGAAAGTAATATTTGACATGAGATTGTGTATAGCACATACAGATGATTATGATCCATTTCCTGAAGTGAATGTGATAATTGTAATAAAGCCTGTAAGTATGGACACGCTCTTGATGTAATTTTGTTTATGTCTAACATTATGAAAAGAAAGTTCGTTGCCCTTGAAATTTCGGGCAAGAACTATATGACATGGGTGTTAGATGCTGAAATCCATTTGGATGCAATGGGTCTTGGAGACGCCATTAAAGACAGAAATAATGCATCCACCCAAGAATATGCTAAGGCCTTGATTTTCTTGCGCCATCACCTTGATGAAGGTTTGAAACTGTGCTAAGGCCTTGATTTTCTTGCGCCATCACCTTGATGAAGGTTTGAAAATTGAATATATCACAGTCAAAGACCCACCTATCTTGTGGAATGGCTTAAAGGAGAGATATGACAACCTGAAGTTGGTCACTCTGCCACAAGCACGATATGATGAGAATCCAAAAGCAAATAGTTCATAAATTATATGTTATCGTTGCGGTGGAAAAGGGCACTGGGCGAAAATTTGCCGTGTACCAAGACATTTGGTTGAGCTTTATCAAGCATCTCTAAAAGGTAAATGCCCTGAAACCAATTCTGTCTCTGACGACAATTTTGACATCACCCACTTGGATGTGGCAGACTTCTTTGAGCACCCTGAGGGGAAAATAGACCACCTAATTGGTGATGGATCTGTGATGAAGGAAGATGGAATTGTTTGATTTTATTTTACTTATTTGTATTAGTTAGTGAATAAACTAATAATCATTAGTATCAGCTCGTATTAGTTAGTTTATGATATAATGTTAGTATTAGTTCTTTAGAATGTTTCAATATGCTTAAATTTCAAAGATATTTTTATTTTTCAGTAGAGTTAATCGACTAACCTAACCGTTAGTCGATTATCTAATATTTCGCATTAAAACTGCAAAACAATCGATTATATTAAGACATAATCGATTATGTATGTTTAACAATCGATTATATTAAGATATAATCGATTATGTATGTTTAACAATCGATTATATTAAGACAGTGTGATCTGAAGTTTTTCAAAATAGCAAATAATCGATTATGTATGTTTAATAATCGATTATATTAAGACATAATCGATTATGCATGTTTAACAATCGATTATATTAAGACATAATCGATGATGTATGTTTAACAATCGATTATATTAAGACAGTGTGATCTGAAGTTTTTCAAAATAGCAAATAATCGATTATATATGTTTAACAATCGATTATATTAAGACATAATCGATTATGTATGTTTAACAATCGATTATATTAAGACAGTGTGATCTGAAGTTTTTCAAAATAGCAAATAATCGATTATGTATGTTTAACAATCGATTATATTAAGACATAATCGATTATGTATGCTTAACAATCGATTATATTAAGACAGTGCGATCTGAAGTTTTTCAAAACAGCAAATAATCGATTATGTATGTTTAACAATCAATTATATTAAGACAGTGTGATCTGAAGTTTTTCGTATGTTTAACAATCGATTATGTATGTTTAACAATCTATTACATTGAGACAGTGCTTAAACTGAAATTTTTCAAACTGCAAAGTAATCGATTATGGAAAACATATAATCGACTATCTGATTTAGTTAGTCAACTAACCTCAACAGATTTTGAAAATATTGTTTAAATATGAAACAAACAGATTGAATTTGTTTATTCTCATGTTCGTATATTTTCTTTTGTTGTCAACCATGGGATTTAAATTGATTGAAGGCTCCGGAAGAGCAACTATAACTCTGCCTAAAGGAACAATATTTATCATAGAGAATGCAATGTTCTCCTCCAAATTTAAGAGGAACTTGTTGAGTTTTTAAGATATCATTCAAAATGGATATCATGTTGAGACAATAGATGAGAATAATCTTGAATACCTCATTTACTCATGAAAACGAGGCTGCCCACTTCGGTTTGGGGTCACGCCATTTTTCATGCAACAATGCTAGTTCGTCGGCTGCCCACTTCGGTTTGGGGTCACGCCATTTTGCATGCAGCAATGCTAGTTCGTCGGCTGCCCACTTCGGTTTGGGGTCGCGCCATTTTGCATGCAGCAATGCTAGTTCGTCTCAGACCGACGAATTATCACAAATATTCCCCGTTGCAATTAGTTTTGGGTCATGAACCTAATATATCCCATTTAAGAATTTTTGGATGCGCAGTATATGTGCCTGTAGCACCGCCATGTCGCACCAAAATGGGTCTGCAAAGAAGGTTAGGAATATATGTGTGGTTTGAATCGCCCTCCATTATTCGCTACCTCGAAACATTGACAGGGGATTTGTTCACTGCACGATTTGCAGACTGTCAATTTGATGAGACACTTTTCCCAAAATTAGGGGGAGAAGTTGGTGAAACCAAACGGGAAATTTTGTGAAAAAATGCATCATTATCTCATCTTGATCCACATACCTCTATTTGTGAAAAAGAGGTGCAAAATATTATCCATTTGCAAAGAATAGCAAATCGAATGCCAGACGCATTGGTATTGAATATACCACACTCACCCCTAGAAGGAGGTTTGAGATGATATATGAAAATAATGTCATTATTATGGCATGAATGATCGTTGGTCACGTACCTATTGTACGCTAAAATATTTTGGAAATATGACTATTAAAGGACAACGATAATGCAAGAAACATATCTTGCATATAATTTTGACCATGACCATAATGGTAGAACTTTCTCTTTAAAAGAGATATTCACCACATGGATGTTGATGAATCTGTGGTAGTACAAAATTAATTGAGAGCTCTAGAAGAGCCAATTATTACTATGTTGGAGAAACGCAATTGATTACCAATAAGGTATTGTGTGGTAGTAAGTCTCAAAGAAACTTATTCAGTTTCCAAAGTATATGCGAAAGCGATTGATTATATTGAGACTATAAATAAAGGAAAGATTTGAAATCTTCTATTACTACAACTTGTAGCGGGATAATTTGTATATGAAAAGCTACCCGCTTTATTCTCCAATTTGTACTACACAAACAAAAGAATGCCACAATAAAGTGGATATTTATTGGTATAAAAACCCATACCATAATAAACTTGAAGTTTATTGATAATTGCCCATGTCATGGTGTAAATTTGAAGTTTATCAATATTGATAATTTATTCAGTTGGCATTCGGGTTAGCCATCTCATTTTAAGCATGATGTGCAGTAATAGAGAATTCACATGGGTAAATATTAAAGAACTAGGAAGTTCTTTACGAATTCTCTTATATTACTTGTTCTCATTAATTGATTGACCAACTAAAGAGTTCGGGTTGAATCCCATAAATTCTGGAAATATCAAAGGTGAATATGGGCCCATTCACCTGCCATGTATACCACATATGATGCATCTATGATATGGGTACATGTGCGATTGTTATTAACCCGCAGTCTGGCCGGTGCTTGCGAGGTAAATTACTCAGTAATATAACTTCGAGCATAATTTCCAGATTTTCTATTCAAGATAGTTCATCTTGATAGTTGGTTTATATCATAGTTGGTTTAGCAAGATAATTATTGAGTACCTCCACTTAATAGCTAAACTGTTTCTTATGAGAACAAAGTTATATATATCAGTTTGATATATGTTGTATACGAGAGTATATTATATTCTCCCCTCACAAGTGGTTCAGGGTCAGGAACCAAATAACTCCATCTTATTATTGATGTGCGGTGTATATTTTCATTAACACCATAATGCACAAAGATGGACTCTCAAAGTTGAGGAAATAAGTTAGCTTTTCTAACATGAGGGGGAGACATGATAAACACTTGAGAAAAGGTTACATGGGATGAATTATCATTTGTATATATAGATCCTAGAATATCATAATATGAACCTGAAGTTCATAAAAGGATAATTCAATTGCAAAATATTGCAAAGCATGCTATACGCATTTGCTGACCGAAAGAAAGTAACTATCTTCTCACTGCAAATGCTCATATTAAGTCCCAGAAGGACAAAGTCTTTGATACGCTTAAAGCGTATAGACAAATCAGTTTCAAAATAACTTCTTAATAAAGAAGATGAGCAAATGATCAAAGTGATCATAAATGGAAGAGATACAATTCAACCAGAATTGATTCCATATGAAAGACATGTAGTTTTGGACATGTGGTTCAAATACTTGAAAGTATAAAGTCAATGGTATGTGCAATCAGTTTTCGATATCTATTTGTCTGGCATGACATGAAAACTTGATATGCATCTAAAGTCTATTATATGGCTTATATGGCTTAACTTATATGTCAATCCATGAAAGATTGAAGTTGCTTGAAGCATATACAATTCTTGGTCCTGAAGTACCACATCCTAAGTGCAACTTGTGTACATATGTATCTTGCTATAACTATAAGCATGATGGCATCGAGAATACCTCTATGGAGATATTGAAGAGTCATTCCACGACATTATATGAAGATGTTCATATCTATCAAGAATGATAATTTCAAGGTGCGGAATATTTATTCAAATCAATATGGCTGATTTATTTATCAAATCTCTACAAAAGATCGTTTTGAAGATGGTGCACAAGATTGGAATGCAAATGCTCAAGGATGTGAATTGATGCTCTTTCAGGGGGAGTTAATGCGCGTTGCACTCTTTTTCCCTTACAAGGTTTTGTCCCACTGGGTTTTCCTTGCAAGGTTTTTAACGAGGCAACCAATAGGCGCATATTCAAACATGTGTACTCTTTTTTCTTTTCTATAATTTTTTCCCATTGGGTTTTGTTTTAGTTAAGGTTTTAACGAGGCACATTATTGAATAGACATTCAAGGGGGAGTGTTATAAATAGAACTCTATTTAAGGTGAATGTCTATATTTAGAGAGATTCTAGGGTTTACTACTTGGTGGCTAAGTCACCACCTCCCTATAAATATAGGGGTTCTATTCTATTGTAAACCATCTCAAAGTATCAATAAGAATACTCCTCTCTCTACTTTTCTCTCTATTGTTCTTGTTCTTGTATTATTGTTCTTGTTCTTATATTATTTCATAACAAGTAGCTTTTTATTGAATAAGTCGGGAGTAATATTACAAAGAAATGCCATTTGAACTCTGTTTTCGGTAAATTTTATATGTATAGACTCGTGGTGAGATAAGGAATTTATTGATGTGACTTTCGTAATTTTTTGAGAAGTGGGCCCGGAGCTCGAATTTTACCAACTTCGTGATTTTTAGTATTTTTCTAGTAATTTTGATTGGGTTATGTTTCTTTAGCATATAATAACGTATTCGTTGTGTTTTTGACTAGATTCAACGCGCGAGGAGGTCAATTCTAAAGGAAAGGGCATTGCGGACTAATCTACGGCCGGCTTGAGGTGGGTAATAGATGTAGATGATGACCTGAGAGTTTGAAACCCCGGTGTCTCACATTCTGACGCTGTATTGAGGCGAGACACATACTCTGTTGTGAGTGCGGGGTCGTTTGTGGACGGGACTATGACTTGGTCCGTCCGAGCAATGTCTATACTGTGTTTTTTGCATAGAAATTGGCTAGTAAACATCCTACTTGGATTGTTATGAGCATAATGGGCTGCGAGCCAACTATTTGGATCCCTTAGGGATTATTATCATTGTTTCCATGATATTGAGAATATTTCTTTAATATCAGTCCTAAGTTAAATACTGTCTAGAAATGATTAGTAATCTTTGAAGGTTTTAATCACTTAAACTATAATACCGGTTAAATGGAACCGAAAATGATAAACTTGATGGTGCCCGTGTGGCTTGCTTGCATATATAATTTGGATTGATTTTGGACCGGGCTGCACGCCGCAGCGAATGCTACAATGTCATTGCGCTTGGGCTGTAGGAGCCCCTCCGGAGTTTGAACCCCCACAGTGAGCACAGGTACCCATTGGATCGGGTTGTACGCCGCAGCGGTCATGTGCATTGCATTGCATTCATACATTGATACATATCTGTCATTGATTTACTGTTGTTTTATCGTTAACTGAGCTAAGAGGTAAGTTGAAGCTTTACATTGTGGTATTTCGGGATTTCTTACTTTCGGTCATTATACATGTCTATTACCGTTGAGTTGGAAGTACTCACTTTATTCCCAGCACCATGTGTGCAGATTCAGGTGCTTCGGAGCATAGTTAAGCTATTTGCTGCTTCAGAGTTTCTCAAGAGTTGTAGAGGTAGCTGCTTGACGTTCGCAGGACCCGACTTCTTCCTTATCCTTTTGTTATTTTCCGCATTTGTATATCGGTATTACCGAGAATTTATCATTCTTGTTATCTTAGAGGCTCTAGACTCATGACCCCATGTCTTTGGGAGGTTTATTGGCAATGGTTACGATTTTCACAAGTACTGTTGTCTATTATTCATGGCTGGAAAATATATTACTTGATAATTTAATACTATAAATTGGAAATGCGTTGTGTGGTTGAGTTGTGAGTGTTAATTGGTTGGGCTTATCTAGCAATTGTGTTGGGCGCTATCACGATCGGAATTGGGGGTCGTGATACATAGCCCAAAAAAACGTCGACGGGTAAAAATTTGCAATATTATTAGCCTTTTAATTTATACCATTAGCCATTTTGCTTAATTTTGTGTTGTTGTTGTTTTAGATTTTTACCATATTGATTGAAATTGTTTCCTGAATATATACTAAGTTATTTTCTTGCTTTTCTAATTAACACAAGTTAGATGATACTTACCGAAGAAAGTTAGGTGAAGAAGTTCTCTAAAATTCACCTAAGAATTGTGGGGAAGAAGAGCTCGTGTGAAATCTGGGAATAATCCCGTCACTGGTATATTTTTAAACTTTAAAATTACTGGGCAAAAATGCCATCCGTGTTCGCGGGAAGGAGGCCGCGTTCGCGAAGGGTAATTGAGTCAAGGCATCACGAACGCGAGGTGCTAGTCGCGAACGCGTAGAAGGATAAACTGGGGCCCGTGATTTGCTTATACGCGAACGCGAGGGGGAGCTCGCGAATGAGGTAAAGGGGGAACCAGGGCTACCGAACGCGGGGACTTGTCCGAAAATGTGAAGAAGGGAAAACCCACTGGTACGCGGACGAGAGCTGAGTGCTGCGAACGCGACGAAGCAAATAACTGAGCTAAAATTGCGGAAAATATGCTACATCTTCCAAGTCCAAAATCACCCCGAACACCTCTGAAAATACTCCCGAGCCCTCAGAGCTCCTAACCAAACACACACGCTAACCCAACAACATCCCACGAACTTAACCGAGCGATCAAATTGCTAAAATAACTTCAAAATCAATTAATCAAACCTCAAAATTATCATTTTTCATTCTAACTTCATAAACATCAAATTTTAGATATTTAGGTCCGAAACACGTCAAACGCCGTCCGATTTCAATTAAAATTCATAGAAAACGCTTAAACCATATATAAGACCTGTACCGGGCACCGGAAGCAAAATATGAACCCGATACCAATGCTTTCTAATCCATTTTAATTTAAAATTTTCATATTAAATTTGAGAAAATAATTTCTTTCAAAAATTCATTTCTCGGGCTCGGGACCTCGGGTTTCGATTCCGGGAATACGCCCGAGTCCCATATTTTCATACGGACCCTCCGAGACTGTCACATCATGGGTCCGGGTCCGTTTACCTAAAATATTAATCAAAGTCAACCTTAACCATTTTAAAGTCACAATTTATCAAATTTCACATAATTTAACACATAAGCTTTCCGGCTACGCGTCTGGCTGCGAACGCAAATGGAGGTGACTAAAAATAAGATTTTCAAGGCCTCGGAAGCACTTAAAAGAGAGAAAACAGGGGATGACCCCTTTGGATCATCACAATTTGGTAGAAAGGATATATAAATATATATACAGACATTCGCGCACACACGCAAAAAGAAAACTGTTATAGAGGGGTGAAAATTGCAGTAATTATTTAAATGCTTCAAACTAACAATTTGTAACTAAGAGTTCTTTGATATATAATGCAGTCCTTTGATATATAACAGTTATTTGATATATACTACATTATGATTCAAATACTATTTATGGGTTGACATTCTAAAATTAGATAAAATATTAATGTGCATCCAGAAACAATATATGTAGTCGAATAGGCAGACTTTACTACCAGAAAGAAATGTGAAATGCTTAAAATATGTCGTGCATAAGTATAAAATTTGTGAACTAAGTAAAACAGAAAACTGAAACAGAATAAATAACTTGAAATTATTAAAATACATTGTTCATAACTATATAACTACTAATAAGAATAATTAGACCGTTCTTGGTTTTTCCTAGCATTACATTTGCAAACATTTAAAGTTGTTTTCTTTTTCTTAAATACTCTCTCGATTTATTTCCTGACAACTGTGTATTTGGATCTTTTTCAATCACTGTTACAACGTTAGTTAAACTTATCTTGATAGGTGTATTTGCAATATCGATTAACTCGTTCTCTTCAGTAGAATCCTGCATATATAAAATACAAACCTTTGTGAAAATAATTAGTGAACTTATAATTGCTAGAGCATTATTATTTTATACAGTGAAAAAAAATTTATTTAGAAGAATCAATAATGTAAAAAAATATTAATAATGAGTTTGCAACTTCTTATAGAATACACAAAGTGAACATTCACAAATTTTAAAGTTATAAAAAAATCTCCAGATCTGAAAATTTGTTCAGAAACATATCCTTCTAGATATATAAGTCTATGTCATCTTAAAGGACCAATTAAAAGTGAGTGATGAATTTACCTCACATTTCTTATCTCCGTCAAAGACTTGATTATTATTAAATTCAGGATCCTGTAACAAAATAATAAGTAAATGAGTGTGAAATTATGATTCAAATAATGCAATTTAAAAGAAATTTGCAATGTAAATATATTATGAAGTTTGTAAGCAAATATGACATACAGTTAAGTCAAATGAAGGTGGATCAGGACTATATTACTTTATTAGTTGCTCCTCATCCGTAAGCTTAACAACACTATGAACTTTCTGTTGCATTTGAATGTTTGAGCTCTTCACAATAACCTTAAACATAAATTTTTTTTGGAGAACATTGTTCAGCTCTACTGGATAGGGATACTTATCAACAACGCCAGTATTCTAGAATGAAATTTTGCGTTAGAATTAATCAAATAAAAAAATATGAATATAATTTGTTGATATACCTCAAGAAATCCTTTCTTCAATTCTTTTGCGGATTTGCCTATGAGAAATATGGTTTCGCGGTCCCAGAGCAATAAGAAAACAAATCCAGTAGCATCCATTACCCTAACCTGAAGCTTGTACCTAATTTGTCACGACCCCAAACCCGGTAGTGATTGCGCCCGGCCGCAAGGCTAGGCAAGCCCGACCAAACATCTTCCAAAGAACGGCATTCCAGCCCAAAGAGATACAAATTTAAGGTAAAACAAAAAAAGTGAAAATATAAACTCTCAGCCAGGGATAAGCAACACGGATGAAAATATAGATGGTCCAACAACACTCCCGAAATTATGAGGTCACGAATGCAGAGCCTCTAACAATACTGAATACAAGTCTAAATGGAAATGATACAAATATTTGACAAAAACAACATGGGAACAGACTGATAAAGAAGAGTAAGCAGTCCTGCGGACGCCGGGCAGCTACCTCAACACTCTGATAGCTCGGATAAGCAACAGCAGCAACACTAGATCTCTGGAGAACCTGGATCTGCACACAAGGTGCAGGGAGTATGGGTGAGTCTACCAACTCAGCGAATAATAAGCATGTATAAAAATCCGAAGATAAGAGAACACGAAATAACACAAAATGAAGCTATCTAGCAATTCTATACGGTACAAGTCTCAGAGATATATAGATAAAGCAACAGGAAATAAATGCATGAGATGCAATGCAATGCATGAACACTGCTGAACGTGCAGCCCGATCCATTTGGGTACCCGCGCTCACTGTGGGGATTCAGACTCCGGAGGGGCTCCTATAGTCCATGCGCCATATCATACAGTGTCAATAGTTACCACTGTTTCCATAAGAATATACGGTTCCAATGGTTACCACTATTCCAAAAACAATATACAGTCCCGAAAATAGTGAGATAGTGATCGTCAGCCCGAAATATCATTAAGAATCATTTGAGTTTTCAAAACGTATAAATATAGCTGAGTTTGCAAAAATAGTGTCTAAAATCCTGGACTTAATTCAAATAATACGCAAATCATGATAATTCTGAAATAACAATCCCTGAAGGATTCTACAGGTCGGCACGAGGCCCCAAACATGGCATCAAGCCTAGATATAATTAATATAGTATGCGAAGCGATCGCCAACATAGCACAATTTATCCCTCAAATTAGGCTGAGTCACAATTTCTAACATATACAACCCCGCACTAACCATGGAGTGCGTGTCTAGCCTCATAATAGCGTCACAATGTGATATACCGAGGTTTCAAACCCTCAGGTCATCATCTACACCCATTACTCACCTCAAGCCAGCCGCAAACTAGTTTGCAATGCCTTTCCCTCGGGAATCAACCTCCGCAGATGCCAAATATGATCAAAACCAATAGGAATACGTCAAAATAGACCAGTGGAACATAACCCAATCGAAATAACTCAAAATACACCCAAAAACACTAAGTTGGCAAAACCAGAACCTCGGTCCCACTTCTAAAAAAATTACGAAATTCACATCACCGGAATCCTCGTCTCGCCACGAGTCCGTACATATAAAGTTCATCAAAATCGGAGTTCAAATGGGTCATCAAATCCCAAATTTTCATTTCAAAAACCAAGCCTTAGCTTCTTCAAATTTATGCCCAAATTTAGAGAATTAATAGATGATTCTTCGACTAAATGACGTATCTAGGCCACGAGACTTACCTCCAATCACTTCCCGTCAAAATCCCCTTCAAAATCTACCAACAATCTCTCAATGTGGTGCAAAAATAGTGGAAATATGGACCCAAGTCGCGGATGAAAGTTTAAATTAAACTCACTACCCAGGTGCTTAACCCTATGCGAACGCGTGGCCACATCACATTCGCGATGACCATTTTTCCACTAGGAAAAATTCCTTCTTCGTGAACACGGTGCCCAGCCGCAAACGTGAAGCACTTAGCAACCTTCTTCAACACGAGCGCAGGCCCCAGCCGCGAACGCGAAGGGTAACTGCCCTTGGAAATCCTACACGCGCCCAATACCCTACGCGAACACGATCCCCATACGCGAACGTGAAGGTCAATGGACCCTAGGCCTACGCGAACACGGAGCTACCATGCGAACGCGAAGGCCATTCTGAGCCTGCAACAGTTGCTGCATTAATAGCAGTCCAACCAACTTCCAAATTCCCCGCTCAACCATCTGAAACCATCCCGAGGCCCTCGGGACCTCAACCAAAAGCACAAAAATTTTCTAATACTTCATTCAAACTTGCTCGGGCTATAAAAACACTACCTTAAACATCAAAAGTCACCAATTTCCACGGATTCAAGCCTAAGTTAAACTAAAACTTCCGAAACTTGCATTTGATCCAAAACCCGACCTAAACACTTCCGAATGATTTGAAAATTTGCACACATATCCAAAATCACCTAACAGAGCTACTGCAAATGTCGGAATTCCATTCCGACCCCCGGATCAAAATCTCACCTATCAACCGCTATTTGCCAAAATTCGAACTTAGCCAACTCAAACCTATTTCTACACCCGACCTCCAAATTCAATTCTGATTTCTCTTCCAAGTCATAAATCATCCCCCAAAACTAGTCGAATCATAGGAAATTCGTTCCGAGCCCTCTAACTCACAAGTCTACGTCCGGTTGACTTTTCCAACTTAAGCTTTCCTTAATGAGACTATTGGTCTCATTTCTAACCAAATTCAACCTAACACACTTCAAACTCACCGAACACGTATATCAACACACGGGGAAGCATAAAACGGGGATAACGAGGCTTAAATACAAAAAACGACGGGTTGGGTCATCACATCCTCCCCAACTAATAAAACGCTCGTCCCTGAGCGGGTCAAAAAACATACCTGGAGCCTCAAACAAACGAGGATATCTGCTCCGCATCTGTTTGTCGGTCTCCCAACTGGCCTCCTCCACGGGCCGACCTCTCCATTGTACCTTCACCGAAGTTATGTCCTTATATCTCAACTTCTGAACCTGACGACCCAAAATAGCCACTGGCTCCACATCATAGGTCAAATCCTCATCCAGCTGGATCATGCTGAAGTCGAATACATGGGATGGCTCCCTAACATACTTCCTGAGCATAGAAATATGAAACACCGGGTGAACCACCGACAAACTGGGTGGCAAAGCAAGCATATAGGCCACCTCCCCAATCCTCATGAGTATCTCAAAAGGTCCAATAAACCATGGGCTCAGCTTCCTTTTCTTTCCAAACCTCATCACGCCTTTCATAGGCGAGACCTTCAACAAAACCTTCTCGCCCACCATATTACATACATCCCGAACCTTCTGGTCCGCATAACTCTTCTGATGCGGCTGAGCCATACGAAGTCTCTCCTAGATAACTTTCAGTTTCTCTAAGGCATCCTGAACTAACTCTGTCCCCAATAGTCTTGCCTCGCCGGGCTCAAACCAACCAACTAGAGATCTACATCGTCTCCCATATAAAGCCTCATACAGCGCCATCTGAATGCTGAACTGATAGCTATTGTTATAAGCAAACTCCTCAAACGGCAAGAACTCAACCCAAGAACCTCTTAAATCAATGACACAAGCACGCAACATGTCCTCCAATATCTGAATAGTACGCTCGGACTGTCCGTCCGTCTGAGGATGAAAAGTTGTGCTCATATGAATCTGAGTGCCCAACTCTCGATGAAAAGTCTTCCAGAACTGCGAAGAAAACTGAGTACCCCTATCCGAGACAATAAAAACTGGAATCCCATGCAACCGCACAATCTCACGGATGAAAATATCTGCCAACCGCTCCGAAGAATAGGTGGTACACACCGGAATGAAATGCACAGACTTGGTCAGTCTATCCATAACCACCCAAATAGAATAAAAGTTCCTCGAGGTACGAGGGAGACCACTCACAAAGTCCATTGTAATCTTCTCCCATTTCCACTCCGGAATATCCATCTACTAAAGTACACCACCGGGTCTCTGATGCTCATATTTGACCTGCTGACAATTGAGACACCTAGCCACATAACTCACAATTTCCTTTTTCATTCTCCTCCACCAATAATGTTGTCTGAAGTCCTGGTACATCTTCGCGGCACCTGGATGAATGGAATACCGCGAGCCATGGGCCTCCTCTAATATCATCTCTCGGAGCCCATCCACATTGGGAACACAAATCCGGCCCTGCTTCCGCAACACACCATCACTACCAATAGTCACATATCTAGAATCATTATGCTGGACCATGTACTTCAGGACAAGAAAATGCGGGTCATCATACTGGCGCTCCCTGATGCGATCATACAAAGAAGACGGGGAAACCACACAAGCCAACACCTGGTTGGGCTCTGAAATATCTAGCCTCACCATATGATTGGCCAAGGCCTGACATCAACTACAAGGGGCTTCTCCCTAACTGGAATGTACGCCAAACTACCCATACTCACCTCCTTCCGGCTCAAAGCATCAGCCACTACATTGGCCCTCCCCGGATGATACAATATGGTAATATCATAATCCTTGAGTAACTCAAGCCATCTCCGCTGTCTCAAATTCAGATCTTTCTACTTGACCAAGTGCTGAAGGATGCGATGATCCGTATACACCTCACAAGATACTCCATATAGATAGTGCCTCCAAATCTTCAAGGCATGAACTATAGCAGCCAACTCTAAGTCATGAACATGGTAGTTTTTCTCATGGGGCTTCAATTGCCGGGAACCATATGCAAACTCTACCCTCCTACATCAGAACACATCCAATACCAATCCTCGAAGCATCGCAACATACCGTATAAGAACCTGAAGCTTTTTTCAATACTAACACTGGAGCCGTAGTCAACAATGACTTGAGCTTTTGGAAGCTCTCCTCGCACTCATCAGACCACACAAATGGTGCATTCTTCTGTGTCAACTTCGTCAAAGGCGAAGCAATAGATGAAAAACCCTGAACGAACCTGCGGTAATAACCCGCCAAACCGAGGAAACTCCGAATCTCAGAAGCTGAGGACGGTCTGGTCCAACTTTGCACTACCTCGATCTTCTTTGGGTCAACCTGAATACCATAACTGGACACCATGTGTCCCAGAAAAGCCACGGAGCTGAGCCAGAACTCACACTTGTAGAACTTTGCATACAACTTCTCCTCTCTGAACCTCTACAATACCACCCTCAAGTGATGCGCGTGCTCCTTCTGGCTACGCAAGTACACAAGAATATCATCAATAAACACGATCACAAAAGAATCCAGATACGGACGAAATACACTGTTCATCAAGTGCATGAATGTTGTTGGGGCACTAGTCAGCCCAAATGACATAACTAGAAACTCATAATGCCCATATCTTGTCCTAAATGCTTTTTTCATGATATCAGAATCTCTAATCTTCAGCTGGTGATAGCCTCAACGGAGATCAATCTTGGAGAATACCTTTGCTCCTTGAAGCTGGTCAAACAAATCCTCAATACGGGGCAGTGGATACTTGTTCTTTACTGTCACTTTGTTCAACTGTCTGTAATCAATGCACATTCTCATTGTGCTATCCTTCTTCTTAACAAATAACACCGGTGCGCCCCACGGTGACACACTCGGATGAATGAACCCCTTATATAGGAGTTCTTGTAGCTGCTCCTTCAACTTCTTTAGCTTTTCTGGTGCCATACGATAGGGAGGAATAGAAACAGGCTGAGTGCATGGCACCAAATAAATACCGAAGTCAATACACCTGTCCGACGGCATGCCCGGCAGGTGTGCTGAAAATACATCAGGAAACTCCCGCACCACGGGAATCGAATCAAGACTAGGAGCCTCACCTCCCACATCCCTCACGAATTCTAAATATGATAAACATCCCTTCCCAACCATCCGCCGGGCCTTCAAGAAAGAGATTACCCTGCTGGGTACATAATCCGTCGAACCACGCCACACAATCCTTGGGATACCCGGCATAGCCAAAGTGACTATCTTTGCATGACAGTCCAGAATAGCATGGCACGGTGATAGCCAATCCATGCCCAGAATAATATCAAAATCCACCATGCTCAAAAGCAGCAAGTCGGCTCGGGTGTCCAGACCCTCAATAGTAACAAGACAGGACCGATACACGTGATCAACAATAATAGCATCCCCCATAGGGGTAGATACATGCACAGGAAACACTAGACACCCTCGGGTAGTCCCCAAATGATGAGCAAAGTAAGTAGATACATAAGAATATGTGGATCCGGGATCAAATAAAACCGAGCATCCCTGTGGCAAACTGAGATAATACCTGTGATCACTGCATCTGAAGCAACAACATCTCTCATATCAGGAAGTGCATAGAAACGAGCCTGACCCCCACTCGACTGCTCAACACTCCTGAGGAGACCTCTAGATGATTTTCCCCCACCCCTACTAGACTGGGATGGTGCTGAAGAAGATGGAGAAGAAGAGAAGGGCCGATCCCTCTGTTGAGACCTACCACCACGAAGTCGAGGACGATGTCTCTTAAAATGACCAAACTCCCCACACTCGAAACAACTACTTGGAGCTGGAGAAGGGGACTGAAGGGAACCCCTCACCACAGATGAACCCTGGGATGACGAAACGGGTGCAGAACTCTGAGCTAGGAGGGCGCTGAGTGAAGACTGGCCCTGCTGGTGACCTTGATGGCCACGACCGGAAGAAGCTCCGCTGTGATCTGGGCGGCCTTACGAGGTCTACAAGAACGACCTCTGCCCTGATGAAACTGGAACCTAGATGGAGCACCACTATAACTACCCGAACCTCGAGGCCTCTTGGCCTCCCTCTCCTCTCACTCTCGGCGACAATCCGCCTCAATCTGGTGAGCCATGTCCACTACATCCTCGAAGGATGCTGCTACCACTCTCTCCCTGGTCATCAATTGTTAGATAATACGTTTAACGCTAGAGGGGGGGGGGGTGAATAGCGTTATAATAAAAATTAGCGCAAACTTGCGGAGTTTAAAAACTTGCAGGAAAAATAAGTGCGGAAATTAAATGCAATAAAGAACAAACGCACCGATGCATTCTGGTTCACCATATCAATAGGCTAGTCCAGTCCCCGAGAGACTCTCTCGAGATTTTCCACTAACTTGTCAAGCTTACGGGTGCTCAACAAACCTTTACAACTTATGGACACAAGCCTTAACACCTTTGCTCGGAGATACAACACTCCAAGACTTCATTGTTAAGCTTACGGGTGCCTAACCAACCTTTACAACTTAAGGACACAAGCCTTAACACCTTTGCTCGGAGATACAACACTCCAAGACTTCACTGTTAAGCTTACGGGTGCCTAACCAACCTTTACAATCTGAGGACACAAGCTTCAACAATCTTGCTCGGAGATACAACACTCCAAGACTTCGACCAAGGAAACACAAGTTCCTTACAACAAGAGAATCACAATTCTCTTCAAGTGTACAAAACACTAAACACTCAAACAATACACTCCTTTATGAGTAGATATGAGTAAAAAAAGTAAGCTCAAGATCACAACAACTTTGGACAAGAATATGGCTCTCAAAACTTATGTAATGAATATAAAATGATTAGCAATAGAGTATGCAAGCTTATAGAAATTGTATGATCAGTTGTTGTGTGTTATTGTGTTTAAAACACTGAAATGAAGCTGTATTTATAGTTGAAAAACTTGGCATTACCGTTGCCAAATTACCAATTAAGAGTTGCTGATTTTACTGTGTGACAATCGATTGTCAAGAAGTCACAATCGATTGTTTGCCAATCGTTCCAGAAATCAATCCCAGATTTTACGCTTAACAATCGATTGTCCAAGATCAACAATCGATTATTGGTAACGTTCAAAAAATCATTTCCAGATTTTACGTAAAACAATCGATTATTCAGCAACGTTCAAAAAATCTTTTCCAGATTTTAATTTCAACAATCTATTGTACAAAATCAACAATCGATTATTCAGCAACGTTCAAAAAATCTTTTCCTGATTTTATTTCAACAATCGATTGTACAAAATCAACAATCGATTACCTGACGGTATTTGAAAACTTTACGACAACGGTCAGCTTCACAATCGATTGTGCAATGTTAACAATCGATTATTTATCAGACTTTGAAAATCATTTTAGACACTGCCTCGTGACAATCGATTGTTATATACTCACAATCGATTATTTAATAACTTTGAAAAAGTCTGGAAGACACTGCCTCAACACAATCGATTGCCATATGTTCACAATCGATTATTTTGTGACTTTGAAAAATCTGATGGACACTGTGTCTTCACAATCGATTGTCATTAGCTTCACAATCGATTATTCTGAGTTTTGAAAAACTTTGATGTACACTGCCTCATCACAATCGATTGTCATAAGGTTCACAATCGATTGTCATGCAGGTTTGAAAAACCTGATGCTCACTGCCTTAACACAATAGATTGTCATGCAGTCTTGGCTTAACATAATCGATTATCATAAGTACATAATCGATTATCTTAGTCCAGATTTTAGAGGCATGTTTAAAAATCATTTTGACTAAAGTAAATATGCATGATTTAAAATCATTAAATTAAATATGCATGATTTTGTAAAAATAGTTTTACGAGAGAAGCCATGTCATGAGTCAAGTTGTCGGATCAAGATCACAATTAAGAACGACTCATTTAAACTATAAAACTTTGTATTGTGCTTGAATCTCGTTATCCACCAATTGTGCGCTTGTACTTGAACTTCGTCATATATCAATTTGCGCTTGTTTGTCATTCATCAAAACCTACACATAAGAACACACGTTTTAGTATAAAGCCTTGAGAACGTGTTTCCAACAATTTCCCCCTTTTTGATAATGGCAAACTTTAAGCGAGATATGCAACTTAAACAATTTATAATGACGATTCAAGACATGCATTTGTTCCCCCTCAATATATGTATTCCCCCTCAATTTAAGCTTATAAATATTGAGAGTGCATACCCGTTATCTTCCCCCTTTTGCCATTAGCAATAATGTAAGAAGATGCCAAAGATGTACATAAAACTTGTTTATTTATTGGAAAGAAAAAACAATTACATAAGGAGGAGACAATAAAGCATATCACAATAGAACCAAAAAAAACAAAGAAATCATTCATCATCATTTCCCGCCTCATCATCCGGCACTGCTTCGAAGGGAACAAGACCCGCATATGGATAATGAACATGGTCAAAATATCCATGGATCTCATGAGTCAATTGACCAACAGAGGTGGTCAAGGAAGCAATTTGGTCGGAAATGGATTGGAGAGTGGGCTCTTGAGGCGGACGAGTTCGACGGGTTGGAGGAGGAGCAGGCGCTGCATGATCACCGTCATGACGAAAGGAGGATTCTGAAATTTCCCACTTCTTGGTACTCTTTTTGAGAGGACCGTTGGAAGTGATGAATCCGGAGGCTTCAAGAAAATTCATGATGAGGAGAGCATAAGGAAGAGGCCTATCATCTCCGATAGCGTCACGCATGTGAATCTTGACGAACCGACACCAATTGATGTTAGCTCCGGTTATTATGGCATGCATGAGCTTGGTGTCCTCTTGGGAAATGGTAGTATGGTTATGCTTACGAGGCTTGAGGACTCGGGTGATGAAATAGAAAATCAACCGATAATTGGGGTCCATTCCCGTAATTGTAGGACGACGGGAAGAAAGATTTGGATCATAAGAAGTAAGTCCGGTTTGATGTAGGAGGACTGTTTCATCAAAAAGGGCTCCGGCCTCTCCAATGTACCGAAAAATGTCTTCACCATTATGAGGAAGACGGGCAATGGTATGAAGGTTTTCATCGGAAAGAAGAATTTGAACACCATTTATATTTGTCACAAGCTCACCGTCATCATCCTCATGAAGGTTGGAGTAAAATGCTTGAATCAATGTAGTATTGATGTAAGGATGGGTAAGAAGTAAGAAGTCAAGAAGTTGACAATTTTTGAGCATATTTGTAGCAGGGCCATAAGATTCAAGATATTTGTTGGTTGAAAAACGGGGAGGAAGAATGTCGCGCTTTTCAAATTTTGTTAAAAATCGAGTAAGCTCGATGTCAGAATTAAAATATAGAACGGAACCATCTTGATAGGGATAGTTTGGAGCAGTAGAGGAGGATGCACCATGCCTAGCAGAACGGGAACGTTTGGAGTGACGGCCCGACATTATTACTAAGTATTGCTGGAATTTGCAAGAGACTTGAAAGAGTTTTGATAGTTTGAGAGCTAAAATTGATGCTTGAGTGAATAAAAATGAACATATATGAAGCCTATTTATAGAGGGGAGAAAGGCATTTCATTAATGGAAGAATTCTGCTGAAAATTGAAAGCTAAAACGGTCAGAAACGGTAAAGAATAAATTGCACTGACCGTTTGACAATCGATTGTTGTAATGAGATAATCGATTGTCATTAAGATTTGACTGAATCTCGGAACTGACACAAATCGATTGCAGAACCAAACGGTAAAAAAAATTTTGAATTACTGACATGAAATAATCGATTGTCAAAATATGGTAATCGATTGTTATGTTACAGTGAGCACATAAATTTTCTGATTTTGAGAATAATCGATTATATTTTGAAACAATCGATTGTTTTGGAAAAGCATTGCTGAATGGCTGAGACGGAAATCGATTTTGCAGTTAAGGAATCAATTATTTAACAAAACTGCATAATAAACATAAACCATAAACAATCGATTAGTGATACTGCTAATCGATTTTCTGCACAGTAAGATAATCGATTATTTGCTTGGAACAATCGATTGTTTTGTGCCAAAACATAATAATTCCCCCTACCTTTAGGGTGATACCTGCAAAATAGAATTAAACGTCTCCGACACTCAAGTCAGTAATTAAAATATAAATGCAACCTAAAATGTATGCATTTAGATCAACGTTTACCCGCATTCAATACTTCATTTGGACATGATTTATATTTAGCACAACATTAAACGCTAAATATTTTATCAAGTCTACTAGCAATAAGGTAAAGTGAGGAACGATCATACCTGTGTAGTTCTTGGTATTGCTCGTCTTACCTTTTACATTTCTGTCAAGATGGTCATCTAAATTCATTGAAGTGACCATTGGTTTGGTGTTTCTCTTTTCGAATTGATTTGGCAACTCCTTGCGACATTTAGATGGACAAATGAAAGTTCCCTCTTTCATTTGCTTAATTTGCAGCTCCAAGAAGAAATTAAGCTTGTCTATCAATGATATCTCAAATGCGATTTACAGATTCCTTGCATGACACTTATTAGTTGCTCCAAAGTAATACAAATATTTTCTAAGATATCATTTTCCACAAGATTTGGAATGCAAGATATTAGTGGCATGAGAGTTTAAAGAAAATAACATTGCCAATATAGAGAGTTGTTTTGAAATTCTGTCATCAAAAAGATAGTAAACTTCATGCAATCTATTTCCCCTTAATCAGAAATTTATCAAGACATACCAACAAGACATAGATATACCAATAGTTATAAAACAATGATAAACCCATTTGTTGGATGACATAACAAGTGTACCAAAAGTTATTTTATTAACAGTGATACAAATTGTTATTTTTAGTAAAGCATATTACAAACGAGTGTTGACTGTTAACAGATCAACCATACATCGAATTTTGAAGAACATACCAACCATTATCCAGACCAAAGGATGTGTTCATCAAGAGACGATTTTTAACAGAAGGATTTTTGTCAATTGTTAGAAACATGAGACATCTCAATTATTTTTCAAAACTGAGGATAGCATTCATCAAAAACGTGAGTGAAAACTTTTTGAATAATATGCTAATAGATAATACACACCACACAGTATACTAACAGTTATTTAAACCACAGATAGCAATTATCAAATCATGAATGAAATGATTTTATTAAGCTAACTGTTAATACATATCAACAGTTTTGATCTTTTAAAAGCAGATAACTAACAAGTAAACTAATTGACACCAATTGTCATTTAACAACACGTTTTCAACATATGAATTAACAAGGCTAATTGATATTGATTGTTGACAAGGATATCTCAATTGTTAACGCACATCAACTATTACGACTAAGCTTATCAAAGATTCAACAATAGGGGAACCAAATTAACAACAAATAAGTTAATATTGGTTGCTAGCACATATCAACAATTCGGTTTTTGTCAAAAAGGATAACTAACCGAAATTTCCTCTTGATGCAATGAGGTGTCGTGCTCGGTGCATCTACTACAATACTGTAGCCTTTCAAGCACACCTGCAAAACAGATTAATGATCTTTTGGTACCCATACCATTTTGGGTCCTTGGGGGTTAGGCATATCATAATGATGCGATTGAGTGATATGTCTATGTCGTGTAAAACATGCAGGAGCAATATGACCAATACGTCTACAATAATGACAAGTCACGTTGGGGTTATGCATCCTTCTAGGTTCATAGTAACTTGACGGACGAAAATGGTTTACTCTATTTTCAGCATTATGACTATTGCGCGCTTTATGAACATCATTTCTCCTACTATGAGCAGCATTTCTAGAATAATTATTTCTACGTTGGAAATCATTTCTAGGTGCTCTAAAGGGTTCAAAATTCCTTCTAGTATTTGGCCAATAATATGCATCATTTCTAGGGTAGTTATTTCTAGGTGGTAAGTCATTGCTAGGTCTTCTAAAATGTTCAACATTTAGTCTAGCATGCATATTGGTTCTAGGATTGCTATTTCTAGGATAAGCATTTTTATTATTAGTCCTAGGTTGAGCCTTAGGTTGTTGGGGTTTAGCTTTAACCTTTTCTTTAGGCTCATTCGTAAACCCTATGCCATGTTTGGTTGACTTCAAATTATCAAGAACATCATTCAAATTTTTGTGCGAAGAATTAAACTTATCTAATGTGCCTTTAAGCCTTTCTACTTCATTTTTGAGATGCAAGCAAGAATTACACTTTCTAATAGAGCTTTCGGGCTTATCGGCGCTTCTTTTTCCGAAAAACTTGTTTTCCTCTTTCAACTTCTCATTTTCTAAAACCAGTTTTTCAAAATCTTTTTCTTTTAGAGAGAGTTGTTTTTGAAAATCTTTTTCTTGCAACGACAGAGTTTTCTGCAAATCTTTAATAGTCTTGGAAGCATCAACAAACTCACTATGTAATTTATTATAAGCATTTTGCATTTCTTCAAGCGAGTGAGAGTTGGACGTACTTACCTCTTCTTCTTCGTTTGCCATGAGACATTGGCCAGTTGATTCATCATATGAGCTGTTCGCTTTTTGAGGCATGCTTTCATACATTTCCTCCAGCTTATCCCACATCTCTTTGGTGGTTGTAGTGGGAAATTTTCTGATAGTCTTCCTGATTCAAGGCGCTATACAACATATTTATTGCATTAGTGTTGTATTCACTTACCTTGGCTTTCCCAACTTTTGTTGTCATTTGATCACCATGCTTGATGATTTGCCATAGATAAAAGTTGTTGGCTGTGATGAAAATTCTCATCCGATCTTTCCAATATAAGTAATTATTTCCATCAAATATTGGGGGCAACATGTTAAAATCACCTTCACCTATTCCTGCAAAAGAGTCACGAGTAGAAGCCATGGATGGTTCTCTCAAACTGTTAAGTCTTCAGAGAGTTGGGCTCTGATACCAATTGTTAGATAATACGCTTAACGCTAGAGGGGGGGGGGGGTGAATAGCATTATAATAAAAATTAGCGTAAACTTGCGGAATTTAAAAACTTGCAGGAAAAATAAGTGCGGAAATTAAATGCAATAAAGAACAAACGCACCGATGTATTCTGGTTCACCACAACAAGTGGCTAGTCCAGTCCCCGAGAGACTCTCTCGAGATTTTCCACTAACTTGTCAAGCTTACGGGTGCTCAACAAACCTTTACAACTTAAGGACACAAGCCTTAACACCTTTGCTCGGAGATACAACACTCCAAGACTTCACTGTTAAGCTTACGGGTGCCTAACCAACCTTTACAACTTAAGGACACAAGCCTTAACACCTTTGCTCGGAGATACAACACTCCAAGACTTCAATGTTAAGCTTACGGGTGCCTAACCAACCTTTACAATCTGAGGACACAAGCCTCAACAATCTTGCTCGGAGATACAACACTCCAAGACTTCGACCAAGGAAACACAAGTTCCTTACAACAAGAGAATCACAATTCTCTTCAAGTGTACAAAACACTAAACACTCAAACAATACACTCCTTTATGAGTAGATATGAGTAAAAAAAGTAAGCTCAAGATCACAACAACTTTGGACAAGAATATGGCTCTCAAAACTTATGTAATGAATATAAAATGATTAGCAATAAAGTATGCAAGCTTATAGAAATTGTATGATCAGTTGTTGTGTGTTATTGTGTTTAAAACACTGAAATGAAGCTGTATTTATAGTTGAAAAACTTGGCATTACCGTTGCCTAATTGCCAATTAAGAGTTGCTGATTTTACTGTGTGACAATCGATTGTCAAGAAGTCACAATCGATTGTTTGCCAATCGTTCCAGAAATCAATCCCAGATTTTATGCTTAGCAATAGATTGTCCATGATCAACAATCGATTATTGGTAACGTTCAAAAAATCGTTTCCAGATTTTACGTAAAACAATCGATTATACAAAATCAATAATCGATTATTCAGCAACGTTCAAAAAATCCTTTCCAGATTTTAATTTCAACAATCGATTGTACAAAATCAACAATCGATTATTCAGCAACGTTCAAAAAATCTTTTCCAGATTTTAATTTCAACAATCGATTGTACAAAATCAACAATCGATTACCTGACGGTATTTGAAAACTTTACGACAACGGTCAGCTTCACAATCGATTGTGCAATGTTAACAATCGATTATTTATCAGACTTTGAAAATCATTTTAGACACTGCCTCGTGACAATCGATTGTTATATACTCACAATCGATTATTTAATAACTTTGAAAAAGTCTGGAAGACACTGCCTCAACACAATCGATTGTCATATGTTCACAATCGATTATTTTGTGACTTTGAAAAATCTGATGGACACTGTCTCTTCACAATCGATTGTCATTAGCTTCACAATCGATTATTCTAAGTTTTGAAAAACTTTGATGTACACTGCCTCATCACAATCGATTGTCATAAGGTTCACAATCGATTGTCATGCAGGTTTGAAAAACCTGATGCTCACTGCCTTAACACAATCGATTGTCATGCAGTCTTGGCTTAACAAAATCGATTATCATAAGTACATAATCGATTATCCTAGTCCAGATTTTAGAGGCACGTTTAAAAATCATTTTGACTAAAGTAAATATGCATGATTTAAAATCATTAAATTAAATATGCATGATTTTGTAAAAATAGTTTTACGAAAGAAGCCATGTCATGAGTCAAGTTGTCGGATCAAGATCACAATTAAGAACGACTCATTTAAACTATAAAACTTTGTATTGTGCTTGAATCTCGTTATCCACCAATTGTGCGCTTGTACTTGAACTTCGTCATATATCAATTTGCGCTTGTTTGTCATTCATCAAAACCTACACATAAGAACACACGTTTTAGTACAAAGCCTTGAGAACGTGTTTCCAACAATCAAGATACGAAAATAGAAAAGATGCGGCCATCAATGAACCTCCTGATCCTCTCCCGGTCTGTTGGGATCATCCAAATAGCATGTCTGGCTAATTGAGCATATCTCAACTTGTATTGAGTCACTGACATCTCCCCCTGAACTAGCCACTCAAACTGGCGGCGCAACTTCTCTCTACGAGACTGTGGCACATACTTCTCTAAAAAGAGAGTGGAAAACTATTGCCAGGTAAGGGGTGATGCTCCTGCGGGCCTACACCACTCAAAATCCTCCCACGACGTGAATGCTGGCCCCAAGAACTGAAAAGTAGTGAAAGATACCCCACTGGTCTCTAGAATCCCTGATGTACGAAGCATCCTCTGACACTTATCCAAAAATTGTTGGGCGTCCTCGCCCTTAGTACTGCTAAATGTATGAGGCTGAAGTCTACCAAACCACTCTAGCCGACGCTGCTCGTCATCAGGCATCACCGGAATAACATGCCCTGGGGCTGGCGCAACTGGCGCAGCTGGAACCGCCGGTGCAACTGCCTGAGCTGGGCTACCTCTGGCATCTGAAGTCCCTGTACAACCTGCTCTGGTGCGCGAGCTGCAGGGGTCTAATGACCACCCTCGGTCTGAGATGTCGCTGCGACAGCTGTAGCTAAAACTGCCTGGGCCAAACCAGTACAGGCTGATAAGATCTGGTCTAATGCCTCATGAAGGCCAGGAATAACAATAGGCACTGCCAGTGCCTGAGCGGGTGCTGCTGGAGCCTCAAAAACTGGGGGCTGATCCTGAATAGGGGCAATAGGTAGGTCAACTGGTACTGCCCCTGCTGCTCTACCATGACAACAGCCACGACCACATCCACGACCACATCCACAACCTCTAGCTGGTGGAAATGGGGGTCGTCCAACTTGTCCGGTAGCACGAGTTCTCGCCATCTGTGAGAGAATATAATATAGAAGTTTAGTTCTCGCAACAGGAAAACCGCACGAAAAGAGTTCAAGAATATTGAAGTGTTTCCTAAAGGTTCTGCAGCCTCTTGAGGATAGATACGGACGTCTACGTACTGATCCACGAGACTCTACTTAACCGGCTTATAACTCGTGAGGCCTAGAAACCTAGGCTCTGAAACCAACTTGTCACGACCCCAAACCCGATCGTGATGGCTCCTGGTCGCAAGGCTAGGAAAGCCCGACCAAACATCTTTCAAAGAACGGCATTCTAGCCCAAAGAGATACAAATTTAAGGTAAAATAGAAAATTTGGAAATATAAACTCGCAGTCAGGGATAAACAATACGGATGAAAACATAGATGAGCCAACAATACTCCCAAAACCACGGGGTCACGAGTACAGAGCCTCTAACAATACTGAATACAAGTATGAATGGAAATGATACAAATGTCTGACAAAAACAACAAGGGAACAGACTGATAAAGACAGAGTAAGCGGTCCTGCGGAAGCTGGGCAGCTACCTCAATACTCTGATTGCTCGGATAAGCAACAACAACAACACTAGATCTCTGGAGCACCTGGATCTGCACACAAGGTGTAGGGAGTGTGGGGTGAGTCTACCAACTCAGCGAGTAATAAGCATATATAAGAACCCGAAGATAAGAGAACACGAAATAACACAAAATGAAGCTATCTAGCATTTCCATACAATACAAGCCTCAGAGATATACAGATAAAGCAACAGGAAATAAATGCATGGGATGCAATGCAATGCATGAACACTGCGGAACGTGCAGCCCGATCCATTTAGGTACCCGCTCTCACTGTTGGGATTCAGACTCCAGAGGGGCTCCTACAGCCCAAGTGCCATATCATACAGTGCCAATAGTTACCACTATTTCCATAAGAATATACGGTGCCAATGGTTACCACCGTTCCAAGAACAATATACAGTCTCGAAAATAGTGAGATAGTGATCGTCAGCCCGAAATATCATTTAAGAATTATTTGAGTTTTCAAAACGAATAAATATGGTCGAGTTTGCAAAAATAGTGTCTAATACCCTGGACTGAATTCAAATAATATGCAAATCATGATAATTCTGAAATAACGATCCTTGAAGGATTCTACAGGTCGTCACAAGGCCTCAAACATGGCATCAAGCCCAGATATCATTCATATAGTATGCGAAGCGATCGCCAACATAGCACAATTTATCTCTCGAATTGGGCAGAGTCACAATTTCCAATATATACAACCCCGCACTAACCATAGAGTGCGTGTTTAGCCTCATAATAGCGTCACAAGGTGATATACCAGGGTATCAAACCCTCAGGTCATCATCTACACCCATTACTCACCTCAAGACAGCCGCAAACTAGTTAGCAATGCCTTTCCCTCGAGAATTAACCTCTGCGGATGCCAAATCTAATCAAAACCTATAGGAATATGTCATAATAGACTAATGGAACATAACCCAATCGAAATAATTCGAAATACACAAAAACACTAAGTTGGCAAAACCCGAGCCTGGGTCCCACTTCTCGAAAAATTACGAAATTCACATCACCGGAACCTCGTCTCGCCACGAGTCCGTACATATAAAGTTCATCAAAATCGGAGTTCAAATGGGTCATCAAATCCTAAATTTTCATTTCAAAAACCAAGCCCTAGCTTCTTCAAATTTATGCCCAAATTCAAAGAATTAATAGATGATCCTTCGATTAAATGACGTATCTTGGCCACGAGACTTACCTCCAATCACTTCCCGTTGAAACCCCTTCAAAATCTACCAACAGAATCTCAAGGTGGTGCAAAAATGGTGGAAATATGAACCCAAGTCATGGATGAAATATTTAAATTAAACTCATTTCCCAGGTGCTTAACCCTATGCGAACGCGTGGCCACATCACGTTCGCGATGACCATTTTTCCACTGGGCAAAATTCCTTCTTCGCGAACGCGGTGCCCAGCCGCGAACGCGAAGGGCAACTGCCCTTAGAAATCCTACACGCGCCCAACACCCTATGCGAACGCGATCCCCGTATGCGAACGCAAAGGTCAATGGACCCCAGGACTACGTGAACGCAGAGCTACCATGCGAACGCGGAGCTACCATGCAAACGCGAAGGCCATTCTGAGCCTGCAATAGCTGCTGCATTAATAGCAGTCCAACCAACTTCCAAATTCCCCGCTCAACCATCCGAAACCATCCCGAGGCCATCGGGACCTCAACCAAAAGCACAAACATGTTCTAATACTTCATTCAAACTTGCTCGGGCTATAAAAACACTACCTTAAACATCAAAAGTCACCAAATTCCACGGATCCAAGCCTAAGTTAAACTAAAACTTTCGGAACTTGCATTTGATCCAAAACCTGACCTAAACACTTCCGAATGATCTGAAAATTTGCACACATATCCAAAATCACCTAACAGAGCTACTGCAACTGTCGGAATTCCATTCTGACCCCCGGATCAAAATCTCACCTATCAACCGGAATTTGCCAAAATCATCCCCCAAAACTAGTCGAATCATAGGAAATTCGTTCCGAGCCCTCTAACTCACAAGTCCACATCCGGTTGACTTCAACTTAAGCTTTCCTTAAAGAGAAGGTCTCATTTCTAACCAAATTCAACCTAACACACTTCTAACTCATCGAACACATATATCAACACACGGGGAAGCATAAAACGGGGATAACGGGGCTGAAATACAAAAGACGGCGGGTCGGGTCGTCACATAATTGCACACTTGATTTGAGATATACATGTATATTTTTTATGGATTAAGGAAATAGAGTTGCTGTTTTTACCTAATAACTGCTGAGTAATCTTCATTTTTATATTTGGGATTTGGGCATTGATAAATGTTTCCTACATTATCCACCTTCTTTTTACACTTCCTGCAGCTGATATTTAACCATCATTTTTCAAGTTCTAAATTTTCAATACTTGCGACAATCCAACAGGGTCCTTCCTGTTTAATTAAATGATTAAACTTTAAATCGTGAGGTAGAGAGAGAGCGCAAAGTAAAACTAATAATATATATATTGTATAGTTTATATTAGAAAAATTATGGTTGCCAACCAATATGTCATCTGAGAGGTGAAAATATAAAGTATGACGTGCATAGATTTGCATGGAGTAAGTGGTGAAGATAACTGGAAAATTATTAAAATGTACAACATAGGAAACATTGAGAAAAAGCAAAATGTTTCTCCCCTCCTAACCTTTGGTGACACTTATACTTCAGTATGTTGTGATTTCTCTGGCAATAAGCCTTTTTATAAAGTTGAACCTGGATGACATAATTTATCCAAGGAACACGGCAATAAGTAATTGGTCATCAATTTCAGCTTATAATATCTCATGAATTTTTAATAAATATTCTACTTTTCATGTAAATTTTTTCCATCAAGATCCTATCTGAGGATATTATTTTCATGTATGTATAATGTAGTTCCATTAGAATAAGCTGCTAAAGTCACAGTAGTTGGATGTAAGATTCTTTCTTAAATCCAAGAGAGAAATTCCAGTGGTAGTCATACCTTGCTATATAATGCATTCTTTAGCAACCTATCCAGTTTTATGTTGGTCAATATATATTTATCACATTTAGCAGATAAAGACTCATCATACATTGTAAGTTTTGAAGTTAATTTAGAAGTTAATGTGTTTTGAAGGGATGGAGAAGAGGTAGCAAAAGTGGTAATCGAAGGAGTAACTATCATATTAAACTTATCATATTTTAAATGTTTAATCACATTTTAATGCCCTAAAATAGGAGAACCAAAGGCTGAAATATGAGAAGAAAACAAATAGAAATATGGTCTACTGAAAATTCAAAGAAAGAAGATAAAAAGAGTTAACTCACCTGCATGGACTCCGCTAATTGGGCAACTGTTTTAACTTCAGTAGTGCCCTTCTCTAACTCATCCAAAACAGAGTAACTTTGTTGCTAGATGGTTTGAGTCAGCCTCTCAAAGTAACTATCCTGAACAGAAAGTAATTTATATTTATAAATGAGGATTAAAGTTAGAACTATACATGAAAAGATAGATATGAGTGTAGCTACAAGATTAAAATATATTAAACCGTATTTTAAACTCGTCAGATTGAGAAAAAGTAGGGTTAATCCACAACTTTGATGCATTCCAAGCATTGCGCACAGAACATGAATCTGCAAAAACAAATAATGTATAACATGTCATGAATAACTTTCACAAAGTAATGTCCAATTGAATAGTTACATTTTACCTTAAAATTTATAGGCTTTTATGAGTTGCATAACAACAATAACAGGCTGGTTGTTAGAACTTAAACTGTGAGGTATAACTTGATCAACAAATTCGCCCCAGAATGTAGTAGATAACTTGTTCCTCCTGTCAAATAAAAATAGTGTATAATTTTTTGCATATATAATTATCAAATCTATCATTAATCCATTCATGTCTGTTTATTCTTACTCATCATCTTCTAGTTCGATATCCATAAACTTCCTAGAAATGTAACCTTATTTTTGCGTGTGTACCTCACTAAAATTGACAATTTCTCCGATCACATCTAAATAAAAAAAGATGTTAAAATAAGTAGCATCAATCTATTACCAAAAAAGATGCTAAAATAAGTAGCATCAATGTATTAGCACGAAACAGAAAATATATAAAAATAAATAAAGGTAATACTTATTATTACCAAATAATTCACTCTCGTTAACATAAACTTTATTTATCAATTGATGATATGATCGCAGTTCAAATATATTCATTGGAAACAGTGGATCAATTGTTTCAGCCACTGTTGTCCGTTGAGTAAACGTCAACATCAATTTATGTTCTGTGCTGTTGAACATCTCCTTGTTTGGCAAATAATAAAGTTCGCCATAAGATATAATCCAATCTCATTAATTTATATTTTGAAAATATGCAAAACTGACTTGCCAATAGAAGCATGTATATGATTACCCTACAAAGACATTACATTAAACAACAGATATTACAAATTTTTATATTAATAGTAATTTATATTAACTATAGTTTTAAACAGTAGAGTTAAACAAATTAATCAGTTGCAGTAATAGAGAAAAAATCCAAATTTGCAAGTGAAACTGTTTTTGGTAATTCGAAAAAACTTTTTTTAAACCCCTTCTATCCCCTGTTTGTATTTCTACAACTGTTTTGAGGACGAATATAAAACCGAGAAACAGAGAACCAAAGGAATTAGTTTCTACTTTTCATGCAATATTTGAACAAATGTGCTGCATAGTAAAGTTGAACAAATCTATAAATATGCAGCTCATATGCAAGTCTGCTGCATAGTAGATCAGTAATTTAATTAGCAGGTTCTAATCCATATGGAGATGAGCATGGTAATGAGAAGGCAGGATCATTTGAAGAATAAGCAATTAACATGATGGATCTATTTTTTACTAAAAACTTTTTCTTTTTTCGTAGGTGATGCATCTGTCTCTATGGCTTTTAATTTAATGGAATTTCAACTTAAACAAAAGTAATTAGGTGATATCTGAATAACAAAGTAAAGTATGTTTACTTTGAACTAAGGATGTTTACATTGGACGTTAATATGAATTGCACAATCACACGTACAGTTGGGCTGCTACCCTAGAATGTTTTTACAGATGTCCAGGCGGTTTAAGTTAAAGCAATAAGTTTTTTCTTCCTACTATGCAACAAAACCAAATATTCATACAACAATTTCGAGGAGCAAAACAAATATATATATAGTCATATAACAATTCCGAAAACAAAACCGAATTAGCAAGGTAATAACATATTTAAAATACTTTTTCATCTTGTAGAACCAATTCAATCGAGAATATAATACCTGGATTAAACAATCTGGTACTTCCCACAAATGGACAACACAAACTTTCAATTGTTATTGCATCTTCGAAATTGTTATTGTTAGACATTTGGACTTATACTACATACATATGGACAATATATGGATTAATTATATGTTATGTGCTATCTTTTGGTTTGGCCTATATTAGTGGTCTTATAGACATTATTGTTAAGGGGGCCAATACATTGTCATATAAAGTGTAGGACTAATGTGTAGATACCCAAAAGAGTAACCTTAGTTAATGATGGGCTAACTAAGGTTACATACATGTAACCAAGGTTACATTCTTGTGACCTTTGAATTTCATAACTCACATGTTATAATAAGGGGGGTTATGGTTCCCACAAGAATGCAAGACATTCTCTTCTTCTTCCTCCCATTGAGAGAGAGAGCGCAAACTTGTTCTTGCATATCAAGTGGAAAACCAATCCTCACATTTGTCTTGGATATCAAGTGAAAGCCAAAACTTCAAGACAATCTTTAAGAAGGATCAAGGAGCTTCCAAAGGCAAACCTTGAACAATCTTCAAGAAGGATTAAGGAGCTTCCACTTATGGATTCAGGTATGCGTCCGCTTATGTTGTTGTTCCAAGTAATTCGATATGAAGGCTAAAGTTATTTATTTGGATTCATTCCAACAATTGGTATCAGAGCCTCCTTCGTATTGGAATATTTGAAAGTTCATAAAATCCATGTTATAAAGCTTCATGATTAACTTAAGATAGAATTTTGATTATGAAATTCTAGTACCATAATATAGCATGCTTTCATCAATGATATGTTGATGATGAACTTTAGTATTTAGATACCATGTTATCTCTAGATGAATTGAAATATTGAAATTTGCATAATTTTGGTTGTTGAACAACATGATTCCTTGTTTAAGCCTTTTGTTGAAAGCCCCATTAAGTTTATTATCGTTGAGTGACGGCAACTCCAGTTTCAATACATAGTCGCCACTAATACATTTAGCGGCTACTTCTATGGGTTTAGTGGCAGCGTTCGTCGCAATGTTGCCACAAATAACCTTCAGTGACGGCAACTCCAGTTTCAATACATAGTCGCCACTAATACATTTAGCGGCGACTTCTATGGGTTTAGTGGCAGCGTTCGTCGCCGCAAAAGGTCCTGGACAGAAACGTTTTCTTAATAAAGATAACGTTTTTTTTATTATTAAAAACGTTTTTCTGGTGACATTAATGAAACCATAATGCAAAATTAATTAATAGAAACGTTTTTCATTATTATTGAAACGTTTTTTATTTAATTAAGATATTAATGGAGTTATAATGCAAGATTAATATTAAAACATTAATCTTGCATTATTAAAGAAACGTTTTTTCAATTAATTAAAGAAACATTTTTCATTATTAATTGAAACGTTTTTTAAGTTTTCAGATTTTAATTGTACATTAATATGTCAATTAATATTCAGTTTTTTAAAAAATTATTAATGTTTTGTACATTAATATTCAGTTTTAAGATTAATTGTTTTTTTTGTCCATCATGCTTCAGATTTTGTTTTGTACAATTAAGATTAAGTTTTTAATGTTCAGTTTTTACATGTCAAACATGTAACTTTTTCAGTTAAGGTTCAATATATGGCTTAAAGGACTATTTAGTTTTGCATCTAATATTTTAAATTAGTCCATTGAAACATTATGTTACCAAAGTAACCTCTTTTGTGTAGATTGGTTGATTTTGAAGTATAAGATGACTGTGTATGTTAGTATTCCATGCGTTTAACACCGGCCCAAAGGAAGGTTTCATTTGGCAGGAATTCGAACATGCTTGTGGTGATAAATATGTGACAATTATTAAGTTTTCCATGTGAATATTAAGTCGGCCCAAAGGAAGGCTTGATATTTGACAGGAGTTTATTGTCAATATTTGATTACTACACCAAGAGTACCACTTACAAGTTGATTTTCTGTCCAAAGACTAAAATCAATGTTGTGCTACGTATCTTGTAATGGGATTTGCGTATTTTGAATCTGTAAACTCCAGTACAAAATTCAAGTAATTGTAAGCATGTATTAAGTTGTCCTTGTTCTATTTTCAGTGAATTCTTCAGTTGCTACAATATCTGCAAACATTAACAGCATCCCTGTGCTTAACGGCACAAACTTTAAGGAATGGAAAGAGAACATTATGATAGTTCTCGGTTGCATGGATCTAGACCTTGCACTTCAGATTGAGAAACCTGCTTCTCTTGAGGATACATCTTCTTCTAATGAAAAGAAGGAGATGGAGAAGTGGGAACGCTCAAATCGCATGAGTCTAATGATCATGAAACGTGCAATTCCAGAATCTTTTAGGGGCACTATGAATGATGAAAATAATGCCAAAGTTTTTCTTGAAAACCTTGAAAAGCGTTTTGCACAAAACGAAAAGGCAGAAACAAGTAATCTTTTGAGTAAACTTGTTTCCATGAGGTATAAAGGCAAGGGAAACATAAGGGAGTACATTTTGGAAATGTCTCATCTTGCTTCGAAACTAAAGTCACTCAAGTTAGAATTACCTGAGGAACTGCTTGTGTACTTAGTTTTGATCTCTCTTCCTGCACACTTTAATCAGTTTAAGTTCAGTTACAACTGCCTGAAGGAGAAATGGACTCTTAATGAGCTCATTTCACATTGTGTGCAAGAGGAAGAGACAATAAAGCAAGATAAGACAGAAAGTGCTCCTTTGGCATCCTCTTCTAAAGATAATAAGAAGAGGAAAAATAAGGAAGTTGCGGTTGCAAGGCCCCAGAAGACTAATCACATGAAGAAAGATTGTACCAAATACCACGCTTGGTGTGCAAAAAAGGGTATATCTCTTTCTCTTGTTTGTTCTGAAGTTAATTTAATTTCGGTACCTAAGGATACTTGATGGGTAGATTCTGCTGCTACTACTCACATAAGTATATCTATGCAGGGTTGCCTGAACTGCCGAAAACCAAATGATGGTGAAAGATACATCTATGTGGGTGACGACAAAAGGGTTCAAGTTGAGGCTATTGGAAAATTTAGGCTGTTGTTTAAAACTGGTTTTTATTTAGATTTGAATGAGACTTTTGTTGTACCGTCTTTTAGACGGAATTTAATTTCTGTTCCCAAATTTGACATATCCAGTTATTCATGTTCATTTGGTGACAATAAAGTTAGTCTCTTTCAAGGTTCAAATCTTATCGGTACTGGTATTTTATCAACATATGATAGCCTATATTTGGTTGACATAATAATCTCACATAATGAAACTTTACATACAAGTTCAAGTTGTACCAAAAGAAAATTAACTAATGAGAATTCTTTATCACTCTGGCACAAACGTTTGGGTCACATATCTAAACAAAGAATTCAGAAACTTGTGTCAGATGGAATTCTTGATTTTCTTGATTCTTCAAATTCGGATATTTGCATTGAGTTTATCAAGGGTAAACAAACAAACAAGACGAGATTAGGTGCTGAGAGAGCTTCGGATGTTTTAGAATTGATACATACGGATATTTGTGGGCCATTCCCTACACCTTGTAGAAATGGTCAACAATACTTTATCACATTCATAGACGATTACTCTCGTTATGGGTACCTATATCTCATTCATGAAAAGTCCCAATATATAGACGTGTTCAAATCATATAAGGCCGAAGTTGAAAATCAACTAAGCAAAAGGATTAAAACCGTTAGATCTGACCGTGGTGGTGAATACTATGGTAGATATGATGGTTCAGGTGAACAACGTCCAGGGCCATTTGCTAAATTCCTAGATGAGTGTGGGATCGTTCCTCAGTATACTATGCCAGGCAGTCCTACTATGAATGGTGTAGCTGAGAGACGAAATCGGATCCTTAAGGACATGGTAAGAAGTATGATTTGTCGTACTACTTTGCCAGACTCACTCTGGGGAGAAGCATTGAAAACCGCAACTTATATTTTTAATAGAGTTCCAACTAAAGCTACAATCAAAACCCCATATGAACTTTGGACTGGAAATAAACCCAGTATTAAGCACTTACACATTTGGGGTTGTCCAGCTGAGGCAAGGCCTTATAGGCCGAATGAAAAGATACTGGATGCTAAAACAGTTAGTAGCTATTTTGCTGGATACTCTGAAAGATCCAGGGGGTATAAGTTATATGATCCCACTTCTAGAACTATTTTTGAGACGGGTAATGCTCGATTCTTTGAGGATATTGAGTTTGGGGGGTGGGGAGATAAAGTTGTTAGAGATTTTGTCTTTGAGGAAGAACATGTGTCTTTCTCTCAAGTTGTTGATCTTGGTCAGGGTGTTCTCATTCCTGACACGGATATTCAAGACAATCTTGAAAATCTCCCTAATCAAGTTCCTGCTATTACTAATGAAAATCAAACTCAACAACCTCAAGAAACTGAAGTGCCATTAAGGAGATCCACTAGAGAGAGGAGAAATGCAATTCCGGATGATTATGTTGTATTTCTCCAAGAACAAGAAAGTGACATTGGACTTGAGGAAGATGATCCAATCAACTTCTGTCATGTCATTAAAGGTTCTAACTCTCAAAAGTGGATTGATGCCATGAATGATGAGATGAAGTCTATGAGCGATAACGACGTTTGGGAGCTTGTTACATTGCCCGAAGGTATTAAACCAATTGGTTGTAAATGGATATTTAAAACCAAGAGGGATTCAGGGGGCAATGTCATTAAGTATAAAGCTCGTCTTGTCGCAAAAGGCTACACTCAAAAGGAAGGCATTGATTATAAAGAGACTTTCTCTCCAGTTTCATCGAAAGACTCTTTCAGGACTATAATGGCACTAGTAGCACATTTTGATCTTGAACTTCATCAGATGGATGTTATGACAGCGTTTCTCAATGGTGACATTGAGGAAACAATTTATATGGTGCAACCTGAAAACTTTGTTTCGGGAGACTCAAAGAAAAGGGTTTGCAAATTAAAGAAATCCATCTATGGGCTCAAGCAAGCTTCCCGTCAATGGTATTATAAGTTTCATGAAGTCATTACATCTTTTGGTTTTGAACCGAATATTGCTGATGACTGTATATACCATAAGTTCAGTGGGAGTAAATATATTTTTCTGGTTTTATATGTCGATGACATACTGCTTGCCTGTAACGATATAGCATTATTGCTTGAAACTAAGAAATTTCTTTCAAAGAAATTTGAAATGAAAGATCTTGGTGATGCCTCTTTTGTATTAGGAATTCAGATACAAAGAAATCGCTCCAAAGGTGTTCTCGGTCTGTCACAAAAGGGCTATATCGATAAGGTTCTTAAAAGATTTGGCATGCAGGATTGTAAACCAGGCAACACCCCTGTTGCTAAGGGAGACAAGTTTAGTCTCAAACAGTGCCCAAATAATAATTTTAAAACTACGGAAATGGAAAAAACACCTTATGCTTCGGCTGTAGGTAGTCTGATGTATGCTCAGGTATGTACACGACCTGATATAGCAGACATTGTTGGGATGCTGGGCAGATATCTAAGCAATCCGGGAATGGACCATTGGAAGGCAGCCAAAAGGGTCATGAGGTACTTACATAGAACAAAGGATTACATGCTCACATATCGGAGATCGGACCAGCTTGAGATCATCGGGTACACCGACTCCGATTTTGTTGGATGTCAGGATAGTCTGAAGTCTATATCAGGCTATATTTACATGCTTGCTGGCGGTGCTATCTCTTTGGAGAAGCATCAAGCAAACTCTTACGGCCACTTCCACTATGGAAGCGGAATTCATGGCATGTTATGAAGCATCCAATGAGGCATTATGGCTGCGAAATTTTGTTAGTGCACTGCGCATAGTAGGCAGCATTAAAATCCACTCAGGCTATTATGCGACAACAGATCAGCAGTCGTTTATGCTAACAATAACAGTAGTTTGACGAAAGCAAAACATATGGACGTCAAATTTCGGGTTGTTAAAGAAAGAGTACAGAATGGACAATTGTGCATAGAGCACATAAGTACAAACTCCATGATTGCGGATCCGCTCACTAGGGGATTGCCACCCAAAGTATTTCATGAGCATATTGCTTGCATGGGTGTCAAATTGGTTAAGGATTATGAATTTTAGTGGGAGTTTGTATTATACAATTATGTATTGTCCATTACATTCAGTAATTCAGTTTTAAGGTTATATCTGCAGATATTCAGTTTTAAAGTTTTATGTACTCTTAAGGTTTATGATTGATCTCAATAAAGAGAAACAGTTGGAAATAGACATTCTATTTCAAACCACACTTTATGTTATTTCCATGCTACACACCTATACTTGATCCATGTCGTTGGTTATTTTGATATACGTGATCTATGTTGGGTCTAGTTACGCAAGAGTAACTAAGCTCTCTTAGATCCTATGTTGGTATGATTGATAGACCGGATTGTTCATGACAATTTTATTATGATAGCAATTCTGAGCTCATAAAGTTATAATGTAACATATAATGCTAAGGTTTGTACATATGCATGAATGTATAGTCCAAGTGGGAGATTGTTAGACATTTGGACTTATACTACATACATATGGATTAATTATATGTTATGTGCTATCTTTTGGTTTGGCCTATATTAGTGGTCTTATGGACATTATTGTTAAGGGGGCCAATACATTGTCATATAAAGTGTAGGACTAATGTGTAGATACCCAAAAGAGTAACCTTAGTTAATGATGGGCTAACTAAGGTTACATACATGTAACCAAGGTTACATTCTTGTGACCTTTGAGTTTCATAACTAACATGTTATAATAAGGGGGTTATGGTTCCCACAAGAATGCAAGACATTCTCTTCTTCTTCCTCCCATTGAGAGAGAGAGCACAAACTTGTTCTTGCATATCAAGTGGAAAACCAATCCTCACATTTGTCTTGGATATCAAGTGAAAGCCAAAACTTCAAGACAATCTTCAAGAAGGATCAAGGAGCTTCCAAAGGCAAACCTTGAACAATCTTCTAGAAGGATTAAGGAGCTTCCACTTATGGATTCAGGTACGCTTCCGCTTATGTTGTTGTTCCGAGTAATTCGATATGAAGGCTAAAGTGTTTTATTTGGATTCATTCCAACAGTTATATCCTTGATGAAATCAATGTGAGTAGCCATCTTTTACATAAGCCGTAAGTTTTCTTGAAATCTTGATAGAAGAAGGAACATTAGAATTGGAGAACGTGTAGTTGTGAAAGAACGTGTAGTTGTAGAAGAAATATATATTTGCAGTTTTGAGCAGTTGCTACCCAGTATACAAAATTGTGAGTTACATAGTTGAAGCAATCGTGCTTTTGCAAAGACAATTTAGGGCAAGTTGAAGGTAAAAAGTTATTACCTAATATTGTGGAGTAACAAGTTTTAACAAATAAAATTATTTAATAATTTTAAAAATAAAAAATTCAAAAAATTGAGGAGAAGTTTGAAAGGTTTAAAAGTGAACACTTTAGAAGGCACGCCTATTTTTGAGTAAGCCGTCTCATTTTAACAAATAAAATGATTTAAAGAAATTAAAAAATCAGAAAATTGAACAGAAGTTTGAACGGTTTAGAAGTGAACAGTTTTGATGGCTACTCCTATTTTTGAGTAAGTCAGTATCTTATATCTACAATCCTAATCCTAATAAAAATAAAATTGTACTTCTAAATAAAAACAAAATTATACTTCCTAATAATTTGGAGCAATATCTTAAAGTGCCAAGTGTCATTTTAGGATTTTGCCACTTGGCTTCATGAGGGGTTTTTTCTTCCGCTTTTAATTATAGATAGATACGAGTAATGGGTTTATTTGACAAAATCGTAATTATTGCTATGGTTCGATACTATTGCAGCCTAACAAGAAGAAGAACCGATTAATATTGAGGAAAAGTATAGAGGAGGAGGATGAGTGGAATAATGCAAATAATAATGAGTTTAACAAGTTATCTATTGATATTATTGTACAGGTCAAAATCTGACCAAAAGAATTCTACTCAAGGAAGAACAACCAAGAGTCAACCACGCCGAAGTCATGTATAGAAAGCAATATACCGAGTGATTTAGCTATGGTCGAGGTCGAGTACTCAATTAGGCTCAAACGACTAGTTCAACACTTAGATATTTTAGAGGAATATTCTACGAGATATTCCAAGAACTTAGGTACTCTTGTTAAGGACCGCTGGGTAAGAAAAATATTTTGTATAAATATCGTGAGAGAGAGAGAGAGAGAGAGTAACAGAAGGAGAGCCGATAGGAACACACACCAAACATATACATCTCTCTAAAGTTGAAGGTGTTTCATGATCTCAGGCTCCTCGCCGAAAAAAGAGAAAAGAGCTTAGAATCTCGGTATTCATTTGTAATTCAATTTTATCAAATGAATGGAGGTCGGTCTTGTTCAAGAGTGGTGACTCTTTTCATTTATGTATTCTTCATTACCATTTAATATTGTTGGAGCAATCATCATTTTCTTACATAATGAAATTCAATCGCAACTGTAATCAAATTTTATGTTCAGCTATGCTTGTTTATTCCTTCTACCTCAGATCTAGAATAAATTTATCTCTGGCTAGGATTTGCCCCAAATCTCCTTATTTAATTAGTTTAACAAAAAGGCTTAGCACTATTTGGTCAAATAATTAGGCGTTGTGTGTGGAGATTTCCTAGCCAAAGTTTTAGTTTCCTCTAGATTTAAACTCGGTTCTTGTTCAACTTTCCGTTCGCTGTAACTTCACATCTTCAACTGTGGGCTTGTAGTGCGACTTATGTTTTTGCGTCTTCATGCACTCGGTAATGGATCAGATTGGGACTTGAACTCGAAGATCCCAACGAGCGAAGTAAGTCATCAACCCACAAGGTGCCCAGATTAGACTAACGCCGAAGCTAAGTATGAGGCTGAGATCGGATAAGCTAGCACTCTCAGTTCATTGCCAATCAAGTAGCAGAGAAGGCAAAAACACCAAGTCAAAGACCCACAACACGTCATCTGAGATCGGTGGATATTAGATCAACCAATGATAACGACCACGAAGCATAGCCAAAGAACGGAACACAGTCGCTCCCTTCCACTCGTCAACCAATCAGTCGAGGTAACAAACGATTTTATTTGGCTTTAAAATGATATTTCTTGTCAGAGTGGAACAGGAACAGGGGTACCATCTCCGACACGTGAACAGGGAAAAAACGCCATCAAAATAGCACACCAAGAAAATTCTATGCGCCATATCATCCAGCAGGCAACAGTCGAACGACCCCCCCCCCCCCCAATAAGTTGGTACTCAATGCCATAACTGCATAGACTTAGGCTGGGTCACCATGCTGAAAAATATACAAATCTCTCAAACATGCAGATTGAACACAAGTGCGTGAAACTCATGCGCTTGCCAAAGCCACTATGTGACGCGCAACTAGCTAAAACTCGACCTCGTACATACATTGAGACGTCTCAAAGCTTGAGCGAAACATTCATCACCCGGCCTACCACCTATCCCTCCTAGCCGAGCGATAAAGCAATAAAGGCACTGGAACTCCCGAATGTGTGTACGGTACAATAACATATAGTATTCTCCAATAAATGAGTAAGCAAACAAGAAAATGGAATTTTTATGTAACTCTACCAAGTATACACATCATGCCAGCAAAGAAAATATGCATTCGACCTCGCTCGAATTAGCAAATACAAATTCGACCTTGCTCCAATTAGAAAATATACATTCGACCTCGTTCGAATTAATTGTCAACATTCGACCTTACTCGAATTAGTAAATATACATTCAACCTTGCTCGAACTAACAATCTACATTTGACCTCGGTCAAATTAGCAATATTTATTCGACTTCACTCGAATTAACGGTCTACATTCGACCTCACTCGAATTAGCAATTATTCATTCGACCTCACTCGAATTAACAGTCTAATTCAACCTTGCTCGAATTAGCAAATATACATTCGACCCTCGCTCGAACTAATAGTCTAAATTCGACCTCGCTCGAATTAGCAAGTTAAATTTGACCTCGCTTGAATAAACAAGTCTAAATTCGACCTCGCTTGAATTAGCAAGATAAATTCGTCCTCGCTCAAATTAGCAAGTTAAATTCGACTTAAATTGAATCGACAAGTATAAATTCAATCTCTCTCAAGTTAGCAAGTCTGAATTCAACCTCACCAAAATTAGCAAGACAAATTTGACCTTGTTCGAATAACTGCCGAAAGTCATGGACTCATTGTGAAAAGATCTAAGAAATTCGAAAAGAAAAAAGAAGGAATGGCTAAAAACATACACTCAAGGACAATCAACTGTTCCATTCAAAAGGAATAGCATCATACAAAGGGCCAAAAGGGGCCCCCACCCAACTAACCAAGTAAAAAAAACTAAACACATGGGAAAAAATTAAGTACAAAAGCTTCACTTAAGAATTATCCCCATTCACGCCGTCATCTCTCTCTCTCTCTCTCTCTCTCTCTCTCTCTCTCTCTTTTTTTGGTTCAGTGGCTTCACCTCCACCATCACCCTCTTCATCGAAATGTTCATAGTCATAGATAAGCTGTTCCTCGGCCTTATCGACCCCATCGGCTTCCGGCATCGCGGGGTCATAACCGCAGACAAGCCGGGCCTCACACACTTTAACACGAGCTTCTTGAAAGCGGCTTCAAGAACAATCCCCGATGCCAACAAACCCTTATATATATCCCACTGAGTCTCATTGTGGATGCACCTCTCATGCAAAGGGCGAGGAACGGCAACATAAGCAGACGTAGGAGGAGTCGAAGCTAGCAATTGAGTCCTCTCAGCCTCGACAACAACAATTTGATCACCTAGGGTCGAGACATCTCTCTTAAGATCGCCTATTCTCTCATCAAGTCGCTCCTCCCCTCAGAGTGGCCGTTACTATCTCAGTTGCACGTTTAGACCTGAGAACGTGGATAGTATCTTCCAATGCCGCAACCCTCACCAAGGCCTCTACCTGGGTTCCCTCAGCCCTCTCCAGCATGGTTGCCTTCCCTTCCGATTCGGTCACCTTCTCCACCAATTCAACACATAGACCGTTGAACCTAGTGTCACTCTACTCAAGCTCTGCCCGCAGGGCCACCACCTTCGCCTGAAGATAAAAAAACTCAGTTGCAACACCCTTGCCCACCTAGAGATCTTCTTCCTTAGCCCTAAGCAGCCCCTAGAGTTCATTGCATCTGCCCATAGACTGTATCAAGTCATCGTCCTTCCGCTCCAACTCCTCCCTAAGGGACTAAGGATTCCCGTCCGCCCTGAGTCATGCATGCATCTTGTGACATACAGTATATGTGGTATTTTGAAACTATTTTCTAAAAAATGGACGCTCCTCTCCTCGCGGCGGATATTCTTTGTCTCCAAAATGAAAGTCTGAAAAAAGAAAATAGAACAGAAAGAGAAAATCAGCAAGAGTGGGAGATGTAAAATGAACAAAGCAATAGACTCACCTTCGAAGCCATTCCGGCTATGCCCCGTGATAAGACAGCATCACCGATCTCCTAAAGGGACCTACTTATAGTAGCAAGACAAAGAAGGGAAAATTGGGGCACCAAGATCACCGTGTCCTCCAACAAATTGCACTCCGGAGCAATCTCGATCACGCTGGAGGAATCATCTGTTCCTGCCTCCACCCGAGTGAACCCCGCCTCAAACACGCTTATGTCTTTGGGGTTAATATCTGAACCGGACTCATAGTCATCTACAACTACACCTTTTGCCCTCTCCCTGACCAAAGAGGGAGCACGGGCCTGTTGTGAAGTTAAAGAACCACTCGGAATAATCGCAGGAGCCTCTGAGTTTTGCCCCTACCATGGTAGACTCCCCCACGCTAGAAATGGGCGGTACCTCCATGCCCCGGAGAACACGATCTCCTCGTCTAAAATTGGCATCACCAGCAAGATCAGACGGTGCTAACACGGGATCTCCCCTAGAAGGCCCCTCGGTCCTTGGTACCCCGTCGATCTTTATTCTCCGCCTCTTTAATGGAGCCTCTTCACTGTCATCCTGAGACAATTTGTCCACCAAATGAACGGGGAAGAAGAGCCTGTGACTAATGAGAAACCTCACGATGGTTGAGCTTGGGATGGGTCATAGTTTGTAAAGTGGCAGTGGTCTGAATGCTCTCGCTCGCAGCAGCAAAAGGTGCAGGTCTGGTGACTCAACTGAAGGAAAGCATGTATAGAAGCCCTCGCCCTCTTCGTGACCCGTCAACCTACCAACAAGAGAAGATTAAACCAAAGAGGAAAATACAGAACAAAGGGCAAATCGAGTAAGGGCAAGACGAGATAACTCATCAGCAAAAGGTCTACACCTGAATCTCTCGTGTAACGGTGACCATTCATGAATACCTAATGTATGGGGAAAAAACTTGGCTCACCCACTCAGGAATATCAACGACTAGCGGAGGAGGTGCCTTTGTGAGTGTGTATATATATATATACTCATCAGGAAATCTGTTTGGATTTGACACCATCTGCCCGTCCTCACAAAGAAGAAGCTCTCCCAAAAGTGGCGATTGATCTTACCATCCATCTTCACCACCAAGCCCTTGGTCCCCCAGTGATGAAGATGTATCATAGTACCCTTGTAAAAATTGGGTACGAAAAGGTAAAGCAACTGACTAAGAGAAATCCCCCGGCCAACCAGTTCCATGTACTTGGTAAGCATGAGAAAAAACTTGTATATATACGGAGAGAGCTGAGCCGTGCACACCCCATAATTGCGATAGAAATCTTCTGCCAGGTACGGAAGGGGAAGTGTGTAACCGATGACAAACGGGTATGCATAAAGCGCGCAGTACCCCGGGAGATGTATCTACACGACGTCGTTACCTGCAGGAATGAGTTCAACATGGTCAGGAATCCTCCACTTAGCTTTATGCAAAGCAAGTGTTACATCGTCCATTACGAAAATGACGGGTTCATGATCGACGTCAGTTAAGTTCTTGAATCGGTCCTGGCTTTCCCCAAGCGTGGAACTTCTCATCCACGGTGGGAAAATTTTCATCTTCCACATTGGTCGTCCCTTCTTAATGGGAGGACATATCCATTTTCGATACAATGCTACCAACAACTCTATCGGAGGTAAAAGGTGCACTAGCCATGTTTTCTTTGGTTATGTAGATGATAAGTGCTAAGGTATAGGGAGTAACAATGGAAAGAAACTTCAAAAGAAGAGAGATAGAGACGTAAGAATTTGAAGAGGTAGGAAATATAAGCTGGAGTTTTTCGTATAATATTTAGGAAACACAACAACCCCAAATGAGGAGTTATCTTCTCTATTTATAGGAATACAAGCACCCTGAGCAGGAAAAACAAATTCCACCAAGTTAAACCAAAGAAAAAGAGGCACGGGAATGACGTAACACATAGAGAACGTGCAACATAATGACGCATGAAAAATTGACGTCATTTCAAACTGATGTAACGCTCAGGTATGGCTCTCAAAGCATCACATCGTCATCTCGCTATGAAGAGTCACTCTTCAGCCAATGTGCTCAGATTTCTCAAAAAGTGCAACTAGCGAAGTTCGCCAATCAAGCTCGCTCAAAGGCAACCCCGATGGGTGGAGAGACTAACTGTATAGGTCAAAATCAGACCAAAAGGATTCTACTTAAGGAAGAACGACCAAGAGTCAACCAAGCCGAAGTCACGCATAGGAAGCAATATACCGACGAGTGATTTAACTACGGTCAAGGTCGAACGTTCAATTCGGCCCTAACAACTAGTTCAACACTTAGACATTTTAGAGGAATATTCTACAGGATATTCCAAGAACTTAGGTACTCCGGTTAAATACCGCTAGGTAAGAAAAGTATTTTGTATAAATATCATGAGAGAGAGTAATAGAAGGAGGGTGATAGGAACATACACACAAATATATATATCTCTCAAAAGGTGAAGGTGTTTCCTGATCTCAAGCTCCTCGCCGAAAAAGGAGAAAATAGCTTAGAATATCAGTCTTCATTTGTAACTCAACTTTATCAAATGCATGGAGGTTGGTCTTGTTCAAGAATGGTGACTCTTTTCATTGATGTTACCATTAAATATTGTTGGAGCAATCATCATTTTCTCACAATATGAAATTCAATTGCAACTGTAATCAAATTTTATGTTCAGCTATGCTTGTTTATTCCTACCTTATACCTCAGATCTAGAATAAATTATCTCTGGATAGGATTTTTTCAATCTCGTTATTCAATTAGTTAACAAAAAGACTTAACACTTTTTGATCAAACAATTATAAGATCTATTTTTATAAGATGCCCGCGAATACGTTATCCATGTTAAGGTGCGCATTAAAGTCGTAGAATGGCTTGAGTACTAGTCCGCTTTTCGTCATTCTCACCTTGAACATCCACGAAAACTGCCCAACTTCTTTTTCTGCAACTCAATTATTTCCAACGATTAGAAATGTGCAAGCTACGATTTGTTTCCGTAGACATGGAAGGAAAGGTCAAAGGCAATGAGGTATACTCAGTCACTTTACGTCATTTCCCTCTCCCCGTATCCGGTTTCCATGTGTCCGCTGGTTTAGTTTGATTTAAATCGGGTGATAATTGCATTTATTTGTGCAATCCTGTCATGTAACAATTCTTTAAATTGCCGAAATGTTTACCTACTGTGTTAAATAGAAGTGACAAATTTTGGGTTTAGATATCTTCCTTCCACTAAGGAATACAATGTGGTGTGTATTTTTTATGCAAATCCCGTGTTAAATGATTGGATTCCTCGGATAAGATGCAAGGTATTTACCCTAAATAGAGTTGGTGGCATTTATAAAGGATGGAAAGAAATTGTTGAGATTCCTCCATGTAGTCCGTTCGGTCCAATGCTTCTAGTACACGAATATTATCAATGCAGATTTGAATGTGTGGCTTATTTAATAGACATATAATTAGTTAGTTAGTCAGGTTGTTAATAACGGTTAATGAGCTGTTATTAGTTGAGTTAGTTATCCTGCATATAAGTATTCCTACTGTAGCTGAAGCAATGGAACAATTTCATTTTCAAAAATTCCTTTCTATCTTCTCTTCTCAGCTTCTCTCTAATTGCTCCCTTGGATGAACAATGTTCTTATCCACAATTTAACATGGTATTAGAGCAGTCAATGCTATTTACTCACGCAATTTGATTTCAATTTTCCTCGTACAAATTTCTGTTATTCTTCATTTTCTAGTTTTTTGTAGTGCAATAATAGTGACTGACTCGATGATTGAGGAACAGAGACTTACATATACACATCCTCTACATATTGGACCTTCTGACACTCCCGGCGTACTTTTGATTCCGATTAAGCTTTAGGCTTTAGAGTCAAATGATGAAGATCGCTCTTTTGGGGAAGAGGAGGCTATGGCTCGTGTATGGCACAAATGAGTCATATAACTCAGAATTGCTTGAGCGATGGGAGACTTGTAATGATATTTTACTCTCATGGCTGATGAATACTGTATCCACTAATTTTTAGTGGAATTACGTATGCGACAAATGCTCATATGGTTTGGGAGGGTCTAAGAGATAGGTTTAACAAAGTCAATCATATGCGTATCTTCATGATACATAGAGTCATCAACGCTCTATCTCAAGGTACTAACTCTATATCCACTTATTTCAAAAAATTAAAAAGCTTGTGGAATGAATTTGAAACTATGGTGCCAACTCCTAATTCCAAAGATATGTGGATCTTACACAACAACAATTGTTATTACAGTTTTTTAGTGGCTTAAATAATTCATATTGTGACGACCCAATGGGTCATCATCGTAATTCTCCTTTTCTCCGTACTTCCAAGGCCTTGAAAATCTTTTATTTGGTCGCCTCGATTTGCATGCACAATCCGGGAGCGAAGACGAAAAGTTTTTATGTGGAAGTATATGAACTTTGTGTTAAAAACTATGAATTTTGATAATAATATTAATATAGTTGATTTTGGTCAACATTTTGGGTAAACAGACCCGGACCCGTAATGTGACGGTCCCAAAGGGTCCGTAGGAAAATATTAGACCCAGGTGTATTTCCGGAATCGAAATCCGATGTCCCAGGCCCGAGTACGGAATTTTGCCATGAAATTGTTTTCTGAAAATGATTAAGGAAAATGAAAATAAAATTCGATCAAAAGTAATAGTATCAGGCTCGTATTTTGGTTCCGACGCCCGGTGCAGGTCTCAAATGAGCGTTAAGCGCTTCCTGTGAAATTTGGTCGAAATCGGACGTCGTTTGACATGTTTCGGACTAAAAATGAAAAATTTGGAAGTTATGAACTTTTAAATGAACTTATGAGTTTTGGAGGTTGAATCTTTGATTTTGATGTTATTTTGATGCGTTGATAGTCGGGCAAGTTCTTAGGAGGTCAATGAGTTAGTTGTTTGATTGGTTGGGAGCCCCAAGGGCTCGAGAGTGATTACGGGGGTGATTCGGGATGTTTTTACACTTAGAAATATAGCAGATTTTCTGCAACTGTTGCCAGTGATTTTGTTCTACGCGATCGCGGCCTCAGCCACGCGATCACACTGCTTTGGCATTTCACACTTCGCGTTCGCGGATCCCTCCCCGCGATCCCATAGAGCAGCTTCCCCCTTCTACAAGTTCGCGTACCCTTTCATGCGATCGCATAGGCCAAAGATTGACTCCCCGGTATATTTCCTCTACGCAATCGCAACAACCCTCACGCGATCGCGTAGCTCCCAGACTTCCTTCACCACGATCACGTCCCCATTCCCACGATTGCGAAGGGAATTTTGCCTATCGAATTTTTAGGTTTAAAATCAGAACAGTGCACGGGATTTCTTCTCATTTTTCACACAAACTACTTCCAAAATTCCTCCATTGACGAAATCCAAGCTTTCTTTTCTTCATAGTCCTTTGGGTAAGTGATCTTAACGTCGTCCCCTCATTATTTCTTTATCTAATTACTTAAATCCTAGCCTAAAAACATGAAATCAAAGTAAAATTAGGGCTTTTTGGTAGAATTAGGTTTTTGAAAATTTTGGGCGATTCAACCTCAATTTGGGGTCGAATCTTAAAACAAATACATATTTGAACTCGTGGGGTTATGGGTGATTGGGTTTTGGTCCGAGCCTCAATTTTAGACCATGTGGACCCGGGGTCGAATTTGGTATTTTAGGAAGAATGATAGAAAATTCATTTCTAAGCTATGGAATGGTTTTGAACTATTATTGATGATGTTGAACTAATTATGGCTAGATATCGTTGTTTCAGAGTCGGATTCTAGAGGAAAGCGACGTTAGAGGCTTGATTTGCTATTTTCGGACCGAGGTAAGTGTTTGATCTAACTTTGGCTTGAGGGAATAGGATTAGGATGTTATTTGTTACGTGTTATGTGGAGTCGGTATATAGGCATGGTGACGGTTATCTATGCATCCGAGTCTAGCATGACCGTGGGTCTTAAATTGCGTGATTTCGAATGATATGATGTACAGTCTTGTTGGAACTGATTTAGTTCACATGATATGAACGATTGAGGATAATTATTGATTTCGTATAATTTTGGAGCATTATCTCGACTTAGCACTTGTTGGTAGTTAACGTGTTTAGAAGTGGAAGTTCTGTGATCATTTCCCTTGCCGGGACCTAAAGATATTTTGAATTCTCCCTTGCCGGGATATTTGGGCTGTTAATTGCATTCCCTTGTCGATACACTTGGTATTTTGATGCTACCCCCCTCGCACTTGAGTTGCAAATGATTTTGGCTAGAGTATTGTTGGTAAAAATTGAGGATCGGGTTGCACGCTGTAACGGTACTAGATATTGAGGATCGGGTTGCACACCGCAACGATACTAGATATTGAGGATCGGATTGCACGCCGCAACGGTACTAGATATTGAGGATCGGGTTGCACGCCGTAACATATTAATTGTTGAGGATCGAGTCGCACGCCGCAACGGTATTGAATGTTGAGGATCGGGTTGCACGCCGCAACAGAATATGGACTGAGTATATTGATCTGTGTATTAAATTTTCCGGTATTTCTTTATCAGTTGTTCTCTGTTTAGTTTCATTGCGTTAGTTGATTCCTGTATTTGAACTATTGTACCCCACATCATGTTCCCCTCCCTTTTAACTACTTAGAATAACGTATTTTTCTTGTTATTGTATATATCTGTACAAGTTAATTGTGGTAGGTCCTGTCTAGCCTCGTCACTACATCGCCTGGGTTAGGCCAAGCACTTACCAGCACATGGGGTTGGTTGTGCTGATGCTACACTTCTGTGCCTTTTGTGCACAGGTCAGGACACAGCTTACGGACCGCCGCTGCAGTTCTAGACCGGGAGTCTACCATCAGTCCAGAGGCTCTTAGGTAGCTTAGCAGACGTCCGCGAGCTCGGAGTCTCATCTATGTTATAATAGTTTGTTTATTTGTATCGAAATAGACTCTTGTGTATTTTCTTTCAGACTGATATTATTAGTACTCCTTTTAGTAGTCCGTGAGTAGTGACACCAGATACTGGGTAGAGACATATTTTAAACTTCCGCGCTTTGCTATTATTCTTGTTTAAAGTCTTCTACAAATTTTTAATTATTTATTTCAGTTATTATACTGTTTTGGATTAGAGCTTGTGAAATGTTTAAAAAGGTTGGCTTGCCTAGTTCCGATAGTAGGCGCCATCACGACCCCGATGGCAGAAAATTTGGGTCGTGACACATATGATTCAGCAATGAGGCAGATTTTGCTAAAAACTAGTGTTCCCTCATTCAATCAAGAATATTCTATGATTATTGGGGATGAAACTTAAAATTTACCTAGTCTAAATTGAGCAGGAATTAAATCAGATCTAATGGCTATGCAAATTAGCTAAGGGCAGGGTTACAAAGGCAAATAACCTTTTATGTAGTGTAAGTATTACAACATGAAATGACATACTAAAGAGGATTGTTATAAGCTAATAGGATATCCTACAGATTTCAAAAGAAAGAAGAAGTTTGGACAGGGTACCAGTGGTTCTGGAACTTAACAATGGGTCAATACAGGAGACCACAACAACAAGAAGCATTAGCAGCTTTGAGTAATATGTCTGTTAGTTTGTATGAATCCACCAAACAATAGAGTACTTGGTCCTCTATGAGGTTATGCTGAGAATGCTAAAAAAACGTAAGTAAATGAGACACAGGATTTTTTACGTGAAAAAATCCCAACTTAATGGGACAAAAACCACGACCTACACCTATAGGCTTTCAACTTCACTAACTTGCAAACACCTCACTTTGTAATGACTCCATTACAAAGAATTCAATTCAACTAACTTGTGGTACTCACACCACAAGCCAGTTTTTCACTCTTCTAGTTACAAAGAATTTAACTAACTTGTGATGCTCTCATCATAAGCCATTCTCTAGTTGCAAAGACTTTAACTTGTGATTAAACTTAGTCATAACATAAACTCAGAGAGTTTAAGGATTTTACAAGAGGATTCCTTATCAACACTTCTGGCTAATCAATTTAGGAGATATAATAAGAATAATCACAAAGTTACAACTCAACTAGGACAACAAAATACTAACTTTAGGAATTGGTCCGTAGTAGCGTTTAACTTTGTTCTTCAAGCTCGTGAGAATTAATTTCTCTATTTTTGCAAAACGGTTGAATGAGAAACAGAAGTGTTCAAGTGATGTTTTGATATAAAATCATTGTTGATACACCTTGATGACATCACTTGAAATGATTTAAGAACTTTAGTTGGTCAATGAATAAGTGGGCATTGAAAATAGTGCAGTGCAGGAAGAAATAGTGTAGACAGTCACGTCGCTTCCAGCTGTGTCCCATTGACTTTGTACTGCTATGAGGGAACAACAAGGGTATCTGGTCCTTATTTGGTTTTCTATCCCCTGAAGCTATAGCAGTTCACATTTAGTTAGAGTCCATTAACTTGCAGTGTAGACCAAGTATGTCAGGTTCTCTATCTGGTCCTTGAAAGTAAGTTTGTTAGATAATCAAAACATATGGCAAATACATTGAAAACCTATTAATTTCCTCCTTTTTATAATGAAAAGCGTAACATTGATAACATGGATTTATAGCAAGGAGAACCAGATTAAGTAACAAGAGAACACAAGTTCCATAAATTCCCCCTGACTTTATGCCTTCCTTATTTCTCGTTATATCTACACTTATTTATTCCCCCTTTTGGCATCATTAAAGAGACACAAACAGATAAACAACATAAAGAAGTCTAGCCGAGCTAACTCATGCCACATATGTGCACACAACATGATAGAGAAGAGAAACATAGAATTTAAGCAATGAGATAATAAAAGAGGATAGATTTCCTATTAATAAAATTTAATATGCCTTTTCTTTTTAAGCAAAGGCAACATTGGACTGTTAAGACGGGAGCAGTACTGTTTCATCCCAACCACATCAAAAAAAAGAAAACAAAATATCTGCCAAAAAAACACTTAAAGGACATTTCCAGAAACTGGTCACTGAAAGGGTACTTAGGGGGCACTAGGAGTAGAGGGCTTGGAGGCTGTAGCAAGTGCTTGGAGAACAAGGTCTATTCGGGCATTGGCCGACTTTTGCTCATTGAGTAGTTCTGCTTTCAGGTTCTCTACTTGCGTTCTGAGATCAACATTCTCTTTTGTCAAACGAGCTACTTCATCATTTGACTCCGGAACCCCTTCGGCTTGCTGACCTTCCAGGATAGCATTCCTAGCCTTCAACCGACGAATCTCCTCATTTGCACTATTATGAGAATTAATGAGCTGTGAGACGGTTGATGTACTTCCTAACCTTACCCCCATTCTTTTCTATGCACTCGCATTCTTTCAATGTTGTTTGTGAGAAAGTCTGCTTCTTAGTCCCCACCTTGCCTTGCCTCAGTGGCACCTCGATGAACTTAAACACTCGCGTAAGCAAAAACCCATAGGGAAGGCCATGCTTACCATCTTTGAAGGTGGCTACCTTTTGTATGTGTTCAACATAATAGCAGACAGGCTTACAAGAGTAAATCTATCCAGTTTCTCCATAAGGAACATGTCAGACTTAGAAGTCACAGACCTTCTCTCAGCTCGAGGCAATAGAACTTTGTTTACCAATTCGAAAAACAGCTGATAGATAGGGAGTAGTTCCTTCTTATGGATCTAGTCCCCCTTTTGGTTTGCGTTATCTTTTACCACAAGATTTCTAAAGTTAAACTGACACACATCCTTTACACTGGAGACACCAACTGTCGGAAATTTAAGAATTTCTCCAAGCTGCTTTACATCGAACACGATATCTACTCCATTCACCAAAGCACAGACGTGGTCGGTCTCAACGGGAAAGAGGCTAGAAAAGAAGCTTTGTACATGCCTTAGGTGCATCTATTTGGAATAGATGCCCCTATCATTGAAACTCAACCATTTCAAAAATTTGTCGCATGCCATCCATCTCATAGATTGTTGGGTCAAACGTATGACCCAGCAGAACCTTTTGGTGCCTCGGGCGTTCTGAACCAAGGTTGACTTCACTTCTCATCCTCTTCATAGAACCAGGTTCCTGAACAATTTCAGACTTTCGTATGCCGGACTTCCCACCACTTGATTTCTCTTTTCCCTTGGATTTGGCTAACACATCCTCATCAGACATTGAGAACTCACTCAAAACATCCTTCAACCTGGAGCTATAGGTTGAAACCTTCTCTACTGAAGCAAGATGCTTCTTTTTCTGAGACCGTCTAACCAGTGAACCAGGTTCATCTGGTGTTTCCTCTTCCACCTCCACCACAAGGATTGCCTTATCACTTACGGGCAAACTATCTTTCACCATCTTCCTCATTTGCTTCTTACTACTTTTTCTGCTCTTTAAAAGGCAGAGTCTTAGGCCACCTTAACTTGCAACTTGGTAGTAGGTCATTTGGTGGAAGACCCAGGAATAGACACAACCCTCTACCTAACTATGAACGCATCGAGAGCCAGGTTATCTAGATCCTCCTCATCACTGGACCTCATCTCAGGAGCTTGAATGTCCAGACGCGCAACATCAAATGCAGGAGCAGAAATGTCTTGGGAATGAAAACCCTAACCTAGATCCTACAGGGAGGGATCAAGTTTCACATGTGAGAGCCCAGTAGTGTCTGCTATTGTAGCATCCTCAACTGGCACTATAGCTCCTTTCCCCCACCCCATACCTTCTACTGTGTTTTTCTAAGTAATTATCTCCTTAAGGACACCGTTGTTAGATACCACAAAGATTCTTACAACATTGTCTTTCTCAATCGGCACTACTGCCACCATAGAATCTGCAGCAACAATGGCCGACCACTCTGCGAACCCATTCCTTTGACTTTGTTCTCCACTTGTTCTTTGATTAATGGGTATCTCAGAAGATAAAGATGACAAATCAGTATTTTTAGGGGTTTCTGAAATGGAAAGAGATGGAGACTTTGGGTGAGGTGTGATTTCGGCAGGAATAGTAGGAGTGGTTATAAAAGACTCAGAAGGGACGGAGGACTCCATAGGTTTTTCCGTAACAGATATGACTGAGGCAAGGAGGTCGGACTTTGTATCAGCCATGGAAAGATGGAGTGAAGGTGCTTTGGGAAGTTCTAATGGAGGACTATCGATTTGTGGAGAACACAAGGGGTTTTTATTAAGAATGGATAATTATGAAGAGAGAAATAGAGACCGGTTCTAAAATGGCGGTTGGGCGTGGAGAAGTGCAACGTTTTAGAGGGAGATGGAGCAATTTGAAATGAAGAGATGCGACAGCAGAGTTTGAAAAGTTGGATGACATTGTAGTTGTGTTTTGTACCTTTTTAAGGCGTGTATTAAAGAATGCACAAAACTACTAACCTTTGGTACAAGAACCAGGTTCTTGACCTATTATTTGAAAGTATCAATCCTCTTTTATAATCCATGCACTACATCTACAGCTTCTATTCTCATAATGAGTGTTTACCTACAACGGTATTGAAGTGAGTTAGATATGGCCAGAAAACAATTTTAGCCAGTTTTTGCTGAAGGTGATTTTCATTACCAAATAATGAGGAATCAGGTTCTTAATTGGGATTTAAAAGCTCCAAATTCATTCTGTTTCTTTCAAAATGTTCCTTACTTAATGCCTTGGTGAAGATGTCTGCAATTTGGTCTTCTGTGCTATAGAACATCATGCAGATCAGCCCTTTCTCCACATTGTCCCTCAGAAAGTGATGCCTCACATCAATATGCTTGGTCCTTTTGTGTTGAAGTGGATTCTTGGGCATGTTGAGTGCACTGATGTTATCACATAGAAGAGGCACACTCTTAGTGAGTACCCCAAAGTCCTCCAGTTGCTTCTTAATCCATAAACGTTGTGCACAGCAGGATGCTGCGGCTACATATTCTGCTTTAACTGTTGAAAGTGTCACTGAGTTTTGATTCCTTGTGCCCCAAAAGATAAGACATGAACCTAGGAAGTGAGCCATTCCAGAAGTGTTTTTCCTGCCCATAAGATTACCTGCATAGTCCGCATCATCATATCCAATAATATTAAAACTGACACCTGAGGGATAATAAACGACCAGGTCTTGTGTTCCTTTAAGATATCTCAGAATTCTTTTGGCTGCCTTCAAATGAGATTTGTTGAGATTTGATTGAAACCTTTCACATAGCCCCACACTGAAGACAATATGAGGTCTACTGGTAGTAAGATAGAGAAGATAACCAGTAGTGCCTCTATACATGGTTTGATTCACAAGAGGCCAAGTTTCATCCATGTCCAGTCGAGTGGCCGTAGCAATGGGAGTGTCTATCACCTGGGTGTCTATCCAAGTTTCATTCAAGAGCTACTTGATGTATTTTTGCTGATAAATAAATATACCCTTTGGGGACTATTTTACTTGAAGACCCAAGAAGAATTTTAGTTTCCCCATCATACTCATTTCAAACTCACTTCCCATGAGTTTTGCAAATTCTTGACACGGAGAATCAACTGTTGCCCCAAAAATCAGGTTTCTTCCCTATTTCTTTAGGAACGGGGTGTTGAATTTTCCCTCTTTTAAATCCATTTTCCAAGATGAACTTTGACAGCCTTTCATACCAAGCTCGATGAGACTGCTTCAACCTTACAATGCTTTGCCCAGTTTAAACATATGTTCAGGGTGTTCATGGCATTCAAACCATGGAGATTGTTTCACATAGACTTCTTCCTTAAGAAGTCCATTCAGAAATGCACTTTTGACATCCATTTGGAACAAGGTGAATTCCATATGAAATGCAAAATCAACTACAATTCTAATAGCTTCCATGCGAGCGGCAGGAGAAAACGTTTCATCATAGTCAATCCCTTCCTCCAGATTGTAGCCTTGAACCACTAGCCTGGCTTTTTTCCTTGTGGCATTTCCATGTTCATCAAGCTTGTTTCTGAATACCCACCTGGTTTCTATAATGGTTCGATCTGAGGGTTTGGGTACCATGTGCCGGAAATTGTTTCTTTCAAACTGATGCAACTCGTATCGTATGGTTGTAATCCAATCTGCATCTTTTAAGGCTTTCTTGATATTCTTGGGTTTTATTTGGAAGAAAAAGGCTGAGAAGGCAAGTGAATTTCTGGCTTTTGACATAGTTTGTATTCCGGAATCTAGAGGGGTACTTATGTCGTCGAGAGGATGAGAGCATTTGTGTCTCTAGTTAGACGTCTGAGGTTCATTTAGAGAGAATGTGGGTACATTTGCTTGGTTTTTGACATTTAAAATGGAATTTCTTCCAATACCTTTGTTGCAACATAAGAACCATCACATATGACATCTTATAACTCAGAATCCTCAGCAATGATAAAATCATGCTTTCTTATTTTTCACCATCCATAGTATTGTCCATTGAACCTAGGTGGCCGGTAAGTAGATTGACCTTCTTCAAAATTTGGTGGAGCAGCCATAAGGATCCTTCCTATGTTTAGCCTAATAGGAGGAACCCACTATGATACCAATTATTAGTTTGTATGATTCCACCATACAGTAGAGTACCTGGTCCTCTATGAGGTTATGCTGAGAATACTAATAAAAATGTAAGTAAATTCGACACATGATTTTAATGTGGAAAAATCCCAACTCAAGGGGACAAAAACCACGACCTACACCTGTAGGCTTTCAAGTTCATTAACTTATAAACACCTATTACAAGTCACTTTGTAATGACTCCATTACAAAGAATTCAACTCAACTAACTTGTGGTACTATCAGCACAAGCCACTTTGTCACTCTTCTAGTTACAAAGACTTTAACTAACTTGTGATGCTCTCACCACAAGCCACTTTGCCACTCTCTAGTTTCAAAGATGTTAACTTATGACTAAGCTTAGTCACAACATAAACTCTGAGAGTTTACGGATTTTACAAGAGGGTTCCTAATCAACGCTTCTGGAAAAGCAATCTAGAGATACAATAAGAATAATCACAAAGTTACAACTCAACTAGGACTACAAAATTCTAACTTTAGGAACTGGTCCTTGACAGTAAGTTTATTAGATCATCAAAACATAAGGAAAATACATTAAAAACCTATCAATGTCTGAGAATAGTGATGTTCCATTGTGAAGCTCTAAGGGAAAGGAACCTATTGCAGGCAATGTTTTTACTGATGAGCAGTATCAACAAATTTTAGCATTTCTAAACAAGGACACTAGAGATAGTCATCCAAATTTGGCAGGTAATGATGTCTTTTTCATGTCACAGATTCAACCAAATGACTGGATTATGGATTTTGGTGCTACACACCATATAACTGCTAGTCTAGATATGATATTAAATGGCATCAATGTAGATGCCTCACTTAGGGATAAGTTTAGCTTACCCACTGGAGATAAGGTGGACATAACCTATGCTGGTCAGGCATCTATTTTCAATGGAGAGATGATATCCAATATTCTTTATCTGCTTAACTTTAAATTCAACCTCCGATCAGTCTCAAAAATAACCAAAGAACTCTCCTGCTTTGAGGATTTCTTTCCTGATTTCTGTATATTTCAGGATCTATGCATTGGCTGGGTGAAAGGGATTGGTAAGGAATCACCAGGTCAAAACATTTTCAGGTCTGAGGATGACAAGAATAAGTTTTAGAAACATGTTCTGGTTGCAACTACAAATAAATAAGACTGTAGATTATGGCATATGTGACTAGGGCACCCTTCTATTATTGCTATGAAGAGTATGAGTTTACTAAGCCACAATGTAATAGTTCACTTTTGAATAATTGTCCAGTCTGTACTTTGGCTAAACAGACTATGTTGAAGTTTCTATAAGCAACTCTAGAGCTATAGAACCATTTCATTTGTACAAATGGATCTTTGTGGACCCTATAGAAATCCTATTTTTGATAAGAAATACTTTTTCTTAACCATTGTGGATGATCACAATAGATTCACTTAGGGTTTTCTATATAATTGAAAACTGAAGTCATAGTTGCTATAACTAACTACCTATTATTGATCAAAATCAATTTGGCATAATGGTTAAAATAATAAGATCAGATAATGGAAATGAATTCTTCAATTCACAGTGCACTAAGCTATTTCAGGATTTGGAAATTGTACATCAAAGCAGGTGTGTTCATACTTCATAACATAATGACATTGTTGAAAGAAAACATAGGCATATACTGAATGTGGCTAGGGCATTGAGATTTCAAGCCAACTTACCTATCAGATACCGGGAACTATGTGTACAAACTGCAGTTTACCTATTGAACAGACTACCTTCTACTACTATACAAGGAAAGAGTCCTTTTGAACCTTTATATGGAAGACAAACATCTCTCATATATTTATGAGTAATAGGTTGCTTATGCTATGCAACTGTTGTTCCGAAAGGTGACAAATTTGCTGAAAAAGACAAATCATGTGCGCTTATGGGTTATTCTAGCACACCGAAGGGCTACCTATTAGTGAATTTTTCTGCCAAACATTTCTTTGTGAGCAGCGATGTTGTGTTCAAGGAGTCAGTATTTCCTTTTGCACACTGACAAACTTCTGAATCTCCTTCAATCATTGATTTTCTTATGTAGGGACCTAAAGTATTTTCTGATACACACATTCATGTTAATATTCCTACTCAACCAGTTGCAGAAGCTACATCCCCATCTGTAGATCAACATGCCGGTGATACAGTTGATGTTGGTGATACAATGTATGTTGATGCAGTTGAAAATCTCTAACTTAATTCTCATGCTAAAACAAACTGTCTTGGAGAATCCCATGATGTTCTAATGGACAACTTGCCAAAATTTGGTATTGAGGAACCTTCACCACATGTTCAAGAGATTTTGCAGAAGCAGACACTTCTTGAACTTTAGAAAATCTATCCATACTCAGTAAATCAAGGAGACGATATATACAGCCAATATGGATGAAATACTATGTATCAAATGGGAAGAATAGCAGTAAATATCCTATATCCAACTATATATCCTACAACAATATTACTACTCAGTATCAGTCCTATTTGGATAACTTCTCCATTCTGGTGGAACCTCAATCTTTCAAGCAGGCAACCAATGTTGAAAGATAGATAAAGGCCATGTAGCAAGAGATTAAAGCTCTAGAAGATAATCACACTTGGGAAGTAGTACTTCTACCTTAAAGGAAACATGTAGTGGGATCTAAATGGGTATATAAAATAGAGTATCATGCTAATGGTGAAGTTGAAAAGTTCAAGGCAAGGCTAGTGGTCAAAGGGTATAGCCAACAAGAAGATCTGGATTATCATGATACATTTTTATCCATTGTAAAGATGGTCACTGCAAGATCATTGATAGACTTGGCACTGTCAAAAGGATGGAACTTATGTCAAGCGGATATCTATAATGCCTTCTTACAAGGTGATCTTTGTGAAGAAGTACACATGAAAATGCCTAAGGGGTTCAGAAGTCAGGGAGGAATGTCTGCAAAGTTAAGAAAGTCCATATATGGACTCAAACAGGACTCTAGGCAATAGAATATCAAGATTACAAATGCTCTATTGAGTGCAAGTTTTGTTCAAAGCAATCATGATTACTCTTTGTTCACACTGAAGAAGCAAGGAAACATAGTCTATGTTGATAACTTTCCGATCACCGGCAGTAATTTACAACTAATCACTGAATCCAAACAGGTTTTACGTCATCAGTTCAAGATAAAGGACTTAGGGGATCTAAAGTGCTCTTTGAGCATTTGAAGTACTTATATAAAAATTTGGTGTTATTCTAAATCACATGAAATATGTGCTGGAGTTAATCTCTGAGTTGGGATTAAGTGGAGCCAAACCAGTCAGTACACCTCTTGAATCAAACCTAAAACTCACTACAGTAGAGATTGATGCTGCCACAGGAGCCATAGATGATTCACTTTTAGTGGATGTTAGTCTCTACCAAAGACTTGTTGGGGAGCTAATATATGTGACCATCACTAGACCTGACATCAGTTATGGAGTTCAAACCTTGAGTCATTTTATGCAAAGACCTAAGAAGTCGCACTGGTAGGCTTCTATCAAAATTTTACGATACATGAAGTGTTCACCAGGACAAGGAGTATGGCTTAAAGCCGAACCTAGTAATACTATAACATGCTGGTGTGACTCGAATTGGGATACTTGACCAAACACCAAAATATCTGTAACATGTTATGTTATCAAATTTTGAAGTTTCTTGATCTCCTGGGAGTCTAAAACATAATACACTATATCCAGGAGTTCAGCTGAAGCAGAGTATAGAAGCATGACCTTAGGTGTTGTGGAAGTTACTTGGCTACTTAGATTTTTTCAGGAATTGGGAGTTCAAATGCGTCAACCTGTAGCTGTGATGAGTGGTAGCAAAGCTGCTATGCAAATAGCTGCTATCCCATCTTTCACGAGAGAACAAAACATATTGAGATCGACTGCCACTTTATTCGAGACAAGATTAAAAAGGGAATGGTACACACATTCTATGTGACTACCAGGGATCAACTAGCTGATCTGTTGACTAAGGGCTTAGGACAGCAGCAAAAATTGCATTTGTTAGTCAAGCTGGGAGTGCTCAACATATTGCACCCTCCAACTTGAGGGAGAGTATTATCAGTACAGATTTGTACACATGGCTTATTTAATATATATATATATATATATATATATATATATATATATATATATATATATATATATATATATATATATATATATATATATTTTAAGATTTACCTAAAGGTAGATATGTCTCGAATACAGTTCTTGTAATTCTTCTTAAACCTTATTCGGAAGCGATCCTGTCCACATTTGGTATCAGAGCCATGTTAGTAAAAACCTGAGAAACTAAGTTTGACACTACTCATCTAATGAATATGATTAGAAAAAAGACTATTGTTAAAAACAGTAGGAAAGAAGAATACGAATTGCCACATCAATTAGATCTACTTAATAAGTGGACAATACAATTAGTCAAACCTAAGGTTATATACCAGTTGGGAACCTTTGAAAAAATAGGTTTAAAACAAATAGTTAAAACTACGGAAGAGACTATCACTGTAGATAGTGACCATGCTACATTCAGATTATTATCTGAAAATGATTTAGCCCCATATAGAAATTCTCATAGATTTATTCACATAGGTTTAATACAAGTTGCATTTAAGCCACATACTTTAAGAGGCTTACCTGGAAGCTTTATAGCAGCTCTCTGAGATGGCATAAATCAAAACTAGAAAAAGTCTCTTATAGGGACTGTGCAAACTAGTTTGGCATATGGCCCAATTTATTTTAATGCTTATCATATATATATATATATATATATATATATATATATATATATATATATATATATATATATATATATATATATATATACAAAATTACCTTGTATATACGTATGTCTACTGTAACTGAAGCAATGGAAAATTTCATTTTCAAAAATCAGTTTCTCTTTTCTCTTCTCGAGCTTCTCTCTAATTGCTCCCATAGATGAACACTGTTCTCATCCACAATTTAACAATGAATATTTGTATTGGCTACCTAGTATGCCTTCTTTCAGCAATAGAATTTTATTGTTTGACTTTGAAAATGAAAACTTTCTAACTATATCTCGACCATCCTCTTCAATGTCCTATTTCAAATACTAACCGTTACAATCCTTTACACAATAACCGACCTCGGTCATGATTGACATCTCGGTTATGAACCTTGCTGCTTCCTGATCGACCTCGATTGATTCTTTCTTTAAGGTCACATTACGCTAAGGATTCTTAAAGCAGATTTTGGCATATACAGTTATTTTTTGTAATCGCAAAATCGAATGATGACTTATAACTCTTCGGCATATAAATGGGATTGAGCTTATTAGTTGAATATTGATGGATTAATGATTTAGTTCCATGGTTAGAACTCTGTTTCCCTCCTTCATTGTTGTTGGCCTTTACTGACATATGTTCTTGAACTTCTAAAGACTAGATTAACAATTCGGGTAAAATTCTAAAAACTTATATTTTTTTCCTTGTTTGTGCAAATGGCATGTGAATTTGTGATTATTGCTCTACTTATCTGCAGAGAGGAGCTTATAATGGCTTACTTTATACTATTTTCATGTTATTATATGGAATACAATGAAGCTCATGAAAATCGAAATTGACAATTAGTATACAAGTTTATTTTGAACTATGTTAGGGAGTCTTGTCTCGTAGTAGCAAGAAATTTAAAATTCAATATTGAAAAGACTGATATGTGTTTAATAAGACTGTATCCGGTTCCGGTTCTGGGTTTATTTGGGTCTGCGGTTCCGGTTCTGGTGGTTCTGGCGGTTCCAGTTCTGGCGGTTCCGGAGGTGGAACCGGCCCGTGACGGTTCCGGGTACCATCTGGTTCCGGTTCTGGCGGTTCCGATTCCGGCGGTTCTGAAACTTTCTTCTTTTTTTTTTAAATCAATATCTTGTATAGTAGTCATTAGTATATTGTAGAAGATATTTTATATGGTGTACTATGTGATTAATATAGTATATATTGTGTTTGGTAATTAGTATATAATGTGTATAAGTAGTGTATATTTTGTATATAAGTAGTATATATTGTATTTAAGTAGTATATATTGTATATAAGTAGTGTATATTGTGTTGTAGTTAGTAATTAGTATAAATTATATATAAGTAGTATATATTGATAAAAGAATGTTGTCATTAGTATATTGTGTTGTATGTTATATATTGTATGTTATATAAATATTCAAGGATTGATATAGAAGTAAAGACAAAGTAATATTGAGACAAAATGATATTCAAGGATATGATAAAGAGCATATTTATTGACCAAAATGGCATATCGTTTTTAGTCTTCCTTCCCCCAATGGAATGAGCACAACATGGTACTAATACCACCATTAAAAGGAAAAAAAAAACTAAAAGAAGACGTGCCAATGTACAAGTTACATAATAATTTATGCATTATTTCTAACAAATCTCATAAAACCTTCAAGCTTTGGAGGTGGTTGTGTTGGCGGTGGTGGAAATGAAGCTTGTTCATCACCACTTCCGGGTGAAGTTTCTTCCTGAGCAAGTTCTGCTATCATTTCTTCATAGCACTCATCTATTTTTGGTTGTGATTCAGCTAGGGCAAAGTTCCATCTTTCTGCGCGGATCCAATCTCGAAAAAGCACTGATTTTTTCAAGCTGTCCCGCATCGACGCTCTGTGATCACCTATTTGTAGTCTTGCTTGACTAAAATCGCTCTCCGATGCAACAGTTGACGCTTGAATCGACAGAACATCCCGAGCCATCCTTGCAAGAACGGGAAAATGCTTTTCCCTTGTCTTCCACCAATCCAAAAGGTCGAAAGAGCCGTCTGGATTCTCATTCTCTAGTCCCTGCGACAAATAAACTTGAAGCTCATTTAGATGGGAAATTTCATCTAAATTATCCCCTTGAGTACCCCTGAACTCCGTCCACGATTTAAGAGCTGTTAAGCCAGCAACTCTTTTAGACGACTGTGATGTAGACGAAGTAGGGGTTGGAATATTAGGCCTAGCATGCTCTAACGCCTGTTTATAAGCATTATAAACAGTTTGAGCATTAACTTTAATTGATGCTTCCGCATCAGCTAGTGTAGATATTTCTACTTCTGAAAGATCTAAAGATTGATAAATAGTAGAATACCAAAAGTGAGGACCTCCTAAATTCATAGTTGTATTTAACATAGTAGACACCAAATATAGGAGGGAATGGAAAAAAATATTTTTTAAACTTCTTTTTCATTTCAGTTATTGCAATTTCATAAATGTCCCCTCCCTCGCTAAAATCAACAAACAAATTAGCAAGTACGGCAATATAAACTAAACAGTTAGAAATAGTTGGATAATATTGGCCAGATAAAGCATTTGTAGCCACATGAAAATGTTCTAAAAATCTAAAAGAATTTTAACGTTGGTCCAATCTTGTGTAGTTAGCATGTCATTATCGTCCTCACCACAATCCCGAGAATTATACGTAGCGTTAATTGGGTTTCTAGACATAACAGTAATCATTTTCGCTAATTCTTCACGATCCTTATTTGGATCGCAATATAATATACCTCCAGTGACTGTGTTTATTCCTGGTTGAACTAGATTTGAACCATTACTTGGGTTAACTGTAGAATCAGCACTTGTCCTCCCCTCTTGTTGCGCTTTTAATTGCAAATATCTAGCCTTATCGCTAGGGTGTAATCTTATATGCTTAATTAAACTATCCGTGCCGCTACGATCTCCAGTATACCTATGAACAAGTAATTTCCCACAAGATTTACACTTAGCCTTATTTTGTTCTCTTAGTTGAATAAAAAATTGCCAAACTAATGATGTTTCTGTACGTTTAGGAGGTTGTCTACTAAAAATGGGAGTTTGTACAGGTGGGTGTGCCGGTTCATCACCTAAGGTATGAGCAGGACTAGTAGGTGCATCATCTAAATCTACTGGAGCTTGGGTTTCATCATCATCATCATCCTCATTTCCCTCTAAGATAGGTGCATTAGGATAAAGAGCATTCATAATATCATCGTCTATTCTATCACCAACTGCTACATCATGTAGAAAATCAATATCGCTAAATTGAAAACAAGGGTGATCACTATCAAGGAAGGGTTCATTAGGATTTCTAGGTTGGCTACTACTTTGAACTTGCTTATATTTTCTAGGTCGGGGAGCCGGGGGAAGGATAGTATTTTGGCCACTACTTTCACCGGTTTTAACTTTTCCTTTACCGAACATATTTTTCAACGAAAATGCTATAATAATTATAATTAAGCAAACTAACAACACAAAAAAATACTATTAGCACGTAAGAGTTGAAACGAGTTTACCGGATTGACGAACAACTTCTTGAAAATTGAAAATCGTTGAAATTGAACACTTGAAAACTTCAATTCAACAACTTCACAATGTTTCACGAATTTGCAACAATAAATTAAGCACTTGCGCTAGAAAGATTGAAAGAGAGCTTGAGAGAGATTGAGAGATATTGATGAATTGGTGAATAAAAATGAAAGAATGAGGGGGTATTTATAGATAAGAAATGGGAAATAGTATAATTATATAAAGTTTGGGGTTAAATTAAAGTTTGGGGTTAAATTAAAGTTTGGGGGCCAAATGGCTATTTTTTAAACTTCCAAACGGCTACTTTTTGCAAAGAGCCGTTTGGAAATTATTTTTTTAAAAACAATTTTTTTTTTTGAAAAATGCCCGTTAGAGAATCGGCGGAACCGTTTGGAACCGCCAGAACCGGTCCGGTTCCGGTTCTGGCGGTTCCAACGGGTAGAACCGCCCCGCCACGGTTCCCGCCAATCACTAGAACCGGAACCGGGCTACAGAAACCGGCAGAACCGTTAGGACCACAGTTCCGATTCGATTCCGATTCGGAACCGCCAATTTTACGGCCTTAGTGTTTAAGATTGAGATTCAATCTTGATCTCTCTGGAACAAAATAGAGATTTAGGAAAATGTAGTATTGTAGTATAGCACCAATATTTTGGAAAGTAAAATACGCGTGGATAATAATTAAAATGTTAAATAAATATGACACTGTATTATATGCACTTTAAATTATTTTTTAATGATGTGTGGTTAGACTTTAGTGAGTTTGCACTTAGACTTTGAGAATTATGATATCTGTTCTGTAGTTTAAACTTGACCAGGGGTTGGATTAAAGAAATGAAAGTGACAAATTAGATGTTTTGCTTAAAGTTATCACATACTTGGCAAATATAAAACAATAAATTTGAGGTTTTATTATTGAATCATTGTGATTCTAGTATGAATCTGAGGTTTTAATCGATTCATAGGGTCTTAACAAGAGAATTCCTATCAATAATAAAGAAAACAAATAATAAAAGCCATATTACACAAAAACAAATTCTAGGAAGAACAAATCATAGCAGATCGTAATAAGCGGAGGACCAAGTGAGATATGAGAGACAAATGTTTGCTAGAAAGAAATGTGTAAAGATCTTTTATTGATAATATTAATTTGGTCTGCATCTTCATGGAGAGGTTCGGAGCCGTACAATCATGTTCTCTATTTTCTTGAGAATAGTGATGAAGAAGAACCAGCCCCCTTATAGGGTTCCTTTTCTTAGTATTTATAGATGCGAGATGTGTGAGCTGGCAATGGCGGCCGTGATTATTCTGAGGCTCCGTCCGTATAATGGCAGATAGGCCGTAGCCTTAATAATTGAGTCAACCGATGATTGGGTATTGCGATTAATAAGTGATCATATCATTTGTTAATTACGAATTAGCTTAGGACATAATTGATCTTGTTAATATCTCGGGATCATATTCTGACTTAACAACAACAACAACAACAACAATCCAGTATAATCCCACTTAGTGGGGTCTGGGGAGGGTGGTATGTACACAGACCTTCTCTCTACCCTCCAAGAACTTCCCACCTTGCTCTTGGGGAGACTCTAACTCACAACATCTCGATTGGAAGTGGGGGTCATATTCTGACTCGTACATTAGATATGGTAATTTCTTCTACAAACCCGTGAAATTTTACTGGGTTACTGGATTGTTTATGTTAACTTCAATTGCAATTTGCAAGTAAGTTGGCGTTTATGTTTGGTGAAGTCCCAATAATTTTATTGTTGTTCAAATGATAGAGATGCCTCAAGGGGTAAAAGGACTCTAACACTGCCTCTGACAAATTAATTATAAGGCTAAAAAATTTTCAATTCTCTTTGTGCATTCTCATACAATTCTATTGAATTTATCTAGGAAAATATGGGCAAACTTTGTCCCGTGCTTTTTTCTCCCGTCTATTTGCTATACTTTTACATATTAGACAAAGTACAACTTTAAGTAAGGTACTGGCCACACATTTACAAGGAAAAAATTAAAAAAATTCATACTTATAATTGATAATTGAAAAATAGCTACAGCTTTAAAAGCAATCGAATTTAACTACTTTTTCATGTACATATAAAATCTGAACAAAAACACCTTTAAGAATACGGAAAAATTCCAGCATAATATGTTGGAGTTTGAATTTTTTACATATGAGATTTCAACATAATGTACTAGAATTTTGTAATGTGCTGAAGTTTCAATATAATATGCTTGAAGTTTATATGCAAGAGCTCCATAATCCAGCATATTATGCTGGAACTTACCGACGCTGGAGCTCCAACATAATATGCTGGAAGTTTATACACATGAGCTCCATAATCCAGCATATTATGTTAGAACTTTTTGAGTTTCAGCAAAATAGTGAATATTTTTCAATGACTTTACAAACAATAACTATTTTTAGTTACCCGCCCATTAATTGGCTAGCTCGAGATATTTTCACACATTTACATGGTCATGTTCGGTATCACTAGGACTGATCATAATATCTGCCAATCTGGGCCATAAGAAAAAAAGCAAGGCCATTTGTCATGTGTGTGTTTCTAACATAAGTTGAGTCAATGAGGATCCAGTGTTAAAAGAGTGGTCAATTTCTAGTGATTATCCCAAATCTGAAATGGTCCATTGCTCAAGGACCGTCTCTTTGCAATTGTCTTGCACATTTTCTATGACCATATAAGAGAACTACCTAAGCTCATATTGTATTTTGGTGCAAAAAGTGTTGTTCACTTGTTTGCGGTTGTCCCTTGGTACTTCAAAAGGCTAATTCAAAACATGTTAAAAAGGTATAGACGAGTGAATCTTTCAATTCTACCTCTTGATAGCGTAGATACCTTTATTGGTAGACTTGGTCATAAATAAAATGAATAAATTGTTATCCACCATAATTAATGAGCCTAACTAAATAAAAAACATTTTGTTGGGAGAGAAGGAAGATGATCAAGTTAAATAAGTGATTGTTTTCTATCCAGAATCATTCTTTCCATTTCAAAAGCACTAATTTTCCTTTGTTTAATTAGCTTGCGAATCCTAAGCTTGTTCTTGTATTACCACCAAAGTATATATATGATTGAATTCTTCTTCTATTCTTAATTAGAGATTGTTTAACTCAAAAGATACTAAATGCTTTGTAATTGAAAACAATCAAAGTAAATCAAAGGTAAATAGTAATCGAAGATAATAAAACCTAGAAATATGTATTATGTTTCTTGTTGCTTCCAACAAATCGGATATTCAAGAAAGAAGAGAAAAAGAGAGAGAGAGAGAGATAGACATTTGTTTAATAAGATATCAGATGCCCTTTACAACATTGGGATCCTCCTATATATAATAGGAAACCCTTCTCAAAATAATAAAATAATACTGAGGTTGGTCGCGTTCCTTCGAGTAGACGACGAGGCCGATGATACGCTTCACTCCCACACTCTAATCATATATAGTTAGTCCTCCGTTCATCGGCGACGCACCGAGGTACGTCCCCGATGGACGGAACCATGAACCTTGTTCTGGGAGAATTTGACCATGCTTTAAGGCGGCAATACGAATAAGAACGAACGAGTGAACATTTGAGTTTATTGAAATGCTCACGCGCAATCTCTTTCTTAGAATGACATCATCATACACATGCATCATAATTACGCGTATTCCCGAGAAAGCACAAGAGGCGTTCTGATGCTCGATTTCCCGCGCCTGTCTGAACTCCATCTCTTCAATTTCAATGCCACCCAACCCTATAAATAGGGAAAGAGTTTAACTCGATCTAAATTTCGATTATTTGCAAGCATTTTCTGATCTTCTAAGAAAGCACTCCCTTTCTTCGAAACCCCATCGTTTTTCAGAAAACACGCTTTCCGTTGTGCCATACACCGCTTCCTGAACAGAAATTATGGCAAAACCCCCGACGGGATGATAATCCGAGGGCTCATGATAATACGTCATTCGATGTACCGCCTCCATCTGGCGGTGATGACGGATAAAGGGAAGAGGACCTCACCCCTTTTATCGTGGATAACATGTTGCCGAAGCAACTTCTTGTTAGAAAAGATTTCCAAAAGGACCGCCCGTGCCACCTTCGGAGAGTTCTGAGTTAACGCAGGATCACTTAGATGGTCTACGCACGTTGTTTGGTATTCCTGTTCATGTGGAGATGGTCCCAACGGGAATGGACTATGCAAACGTCTACAGAACGGGGTATTGCACGTGCTATGAATATCCCTTTTTAATTGGTTATGGCCATCCCATCTTTCCTTTGGCGGAGGAGCTTTGCCTCTTCTACAATACGTATCCATCTCAACTTACTTCGTACACTTCAAAAGTGTGTAATTCAACTAGGTGCGAGGTCTCCGTTCACCACTTTTGCAGTTATTCAGAGCCAGTTTTCTAAGGGGTACCATGTTGCATTTGAAGAACCGTGGCTCGAAGGGGATGGTCATCAAGACTGATGATCGATCCAGCCGCAGTTATTGGCGTAGGTACTTCTTTATCAAAATGGAGCACCTGGTTTCTGACTCTGTCGGGTTCCCAGAAAGGTGGAATCAGTGTTTTATAAGGCGGGGGCGCAAGGCGAGGCATTTTGCATATGCCTCAGTGGGACGTAAGCCCGAGGCTCGAGGCGTAAGCCCCATATGTATTTGATTTTTAATATTTTATAAAATAATATAATTATAAATAATATTATTAAATAGATAAAAATGCATACAAATTTGAAAATGTTACAGAAAAATAGGGATATGGCTGTTGTATTAACATTTAACATTATACACTAATGTTAAAAAAGTTCAGCATAATTACATCAACTCTCATTTTGATCCCAAAATGAATAATTCAACATTCATGTCTCAAAAAATAGTTCACCGTTCATTTTGAGACAAGGTTTTTTCACGGTCAATCACTATCAAAGTGGAGGTCAACGTCATCCACATCGTCATTCAAATTCAAAGCATTTGTATTAGTCCATCTTTCTTCGTCAACAATTGCAGTCCTTCCTCTCTCTGAACTTGTGAAGAAGAATGTATATCTTAGAATGAAGAAAAAACTCATCTTTTCATTAGTATTACATCATATATTTTCTTTTGATAACTAAAGTTGATACATGTATGAAAAATAGTTGAGTTTGCGCGATAAAAGTTTACAATGTGTACTATATAGTTATCTGAAGTCTTAGTTGCTTTCTGCTTTTTGTTAAAGGGACCATATTCAGTTGTATTTTGTATACCACCAACATCAACTGTAAGATCGTGAATAAGCTCATCCTCATATGGAGTACTTGGCACCATTTTAATAACATCAACATCAAATAAGTTCTCTTCGTCAAGCCACGAAGGTTTTTCTGCAAGTACATGATCTTCTCTTTCAGTAATCCATTCATCATCCGAATCAACTTCATCAACTAAAATAGGATCAATCTTCTACATTTTTCTTTTGATATTGCGCTCTCTTAATATTGTATTATATCTTACATAAACTAGAGCATTTATCCTGCAATGTTCAAGCCTTTTTTTTTTTTTTTTTGTGAATCTAGCAAGTGTTGGGAAAAAAATAAGATTTCAGTTATTATCATATAGGAAATACAAATACTAAACTAATAAAATAAAATTATAGTGCTTACCGACTCAAAAGTACTCCAATTTCTTTCACAACCCGAGGAGCAACAAGTGAGACTTAAGACACGAAGAGCACATTTTGTCAACTCTGGAGTTCGACCACCAAAGCGCAACCACCAATCAGCAGGAGATCGCATCTTCCTGGAATCCATGGCTAACTGTCTCCCAAAATCACCTCTCAAGTGATCATAAGAATCTAACTGTATATCCACTCTTAATTCCTCATTATAATTTAGCATTCGTTCCATGCAGTCATATAAACCTTGTTTAATTTCAAATTTATCAAAAAACCTATCTTCAAATCGCAATTGTGGATTTAAATAATACCCTGCAGCATGTAGTGGACGATGAAGTTGGCTCGTCCATCATTTATCTATTCTTTTCCAAATGGGACCATACTTTCTTTCATTATTACCACAATTAAGAGCTATATTTTTCTTAGTCTTAGTCATCAAATGATACATACATACATATTATATATATATATATATATATATATCCCATAGATAGATCGAAGGGCTTATCCCATATATATAGATCTGGTTTTCACTCCTTCGTGTTTCTTATCCCAAGTAAAAGTATTCCATGCTTCGGAAGAGAACATAGATCGAAGGGCTTATTTTTGTTTTTGAATACTTTGAAGAGTCAAATATGCTGTAGCGGAACGAGTGACAGCAGGACGAAGAAGTTCATGATTCTTCGTGAAAGTTCTCATCAAATCCAATACCCAAGTATGCCCATAAATAAATTTTACCGTATCTTTTGCCCTGTTAAGTGTCTCTTGATGAATTTTCAATTACCTATATCCTCTAACATGAGACCAATGTAGTGTGCTGCACATGGGGTCCAATAAATATGAGGTCGAGTTAGCATTATCCTTTTTCCAGTATTGACAAAATTCGAACCATTATCAGTTATCATTTGAACCACATTTTCTTCCCCAACATCATCTACATGTTTATTCAAGTGCGATGCTAGCATCTCACCACTTTTTATTGAATCAGACGCATCAATAGATCGCAATAAAAAATACATGCGGGGTTATTCACAGGAAAGTTGATGAAACACTACTTTTTCCATCCGACTAACTATCTGACATTATTGAACAACCATATTGCTTCCATGAATTTTTGTATTCTTCTAGCATCCTGTTAATGTTGGCAACCTTTTCTTTTAGTATCGATGTTCTTAGCTCATGCATTGTTGGAGGCGGAAAACCTGGCCCAAAGTTTGCTACTCCTTCAAATATCGGCAAATATTAAGGATCGTTTGCAACATTAAACGGTATTTCACTTGAGAAGAAAAACGGCCAATCTGCTGACAAACTAATTTTCTTTCCTCTTTTTTTCATTAAGAATTCAAAGTAGATTGCCTAGCTTGAGAATTAATAAAATTATCTATGGGCCCTTTGGGCTTTGGTGATAAAGCGTCATTACATAATGAGGTACCCGACTCATCACCACCAATATTACTTCCTCCAGTTGCAGTAATTCGGATTTCTTTTATAGTTTTGCCTAGCTTTTGAATTTTTCAACTCCAGTAATGCTTTCTTAAATTCTTCTCTTACATCAGTAGGAACCACGGGACAAGGATTCATTCATTTATGAGTACCTGCTAAATGATGTTTCAATCGGTTGATAGTGCCAGTACATTTTTGGGTGCAAAACCTACACCTAAAAAATATTCCCTCCTGATTTGAGAATGTATACTTTCAGGCAGGATCTTTTTTGCTCACATCTTCAGGCTCCCCTTCATCCATTTTCTGTAACTTTTAATTTTAAAGAGTTCACCTGCTACAACAACAGAAATGAGCTAAAAATCTTAATTTTGTTATTTTTGTTTTTTGTAAAGCACAGTAATGATTTAGACGTGAAAAAGGGATCTCTTACTTTCTGTTTGTAGAATGTAGACTACTCATTGATTATTGAAGAAAAATAATTAAACATAAATTGAAAAAGATTCCATATTTTCCTCGACTACAATCAAATTTCAATTTTCATATACAAAAATCAAAGTTATTCAACGCCCACCAGCGCATAAATCTAATTAATATGTATAGAAGCACACAAAGAGCAATACATAAATATTTTACATGGAGGAAGGAAAAAAGTACAAACAAACTTGTTGAATTTTTCTCGGTTGCAAAAACAAAGTGATAAATCTTGCTCTTAGGCTCTTAGCAGAGGTAGTAGACTAGTGAAGGAATTGGAAAAGACTTTTATTTAGGGCTTTTACCCGATTCTTTTTAAATTTAATGTTTTTAATTATTTTTAAAAAAAATATCTCTGGGGCTATCGTCTTAGTCAAAAAACCCGCCTCACCCAAAAAACTCGCCCTGGCGTATGCCCCGAACTTCTGGGTGTACGCCGTACGAGCCTTGCGCCCCCACCATCGCCCCGGGACATTTTTGCTACGGCCCACCTCGGGGCTCGCCCCGTAAACGCCTTTTAAAACACTGGGTGGAATTCAAAAGGTAAGCGTTTGCATTCGTCGAATTCTTTATCATACGCGACCTTGGTGGTTCTGGTCATACCATTGTTATGATTTTTCCTTTTATTTTGCAGCGCTGGCTCACACACCCCATTCATTACTGGTATCAAGCAGTGGGTAGCTAGTTTGCTTCCATACGCGGAAGAAACCCACACATGGTCCGCATTTCTTCAACGCTACAGCCCCGTAGGCCTTTCAATTAGTTCTTCAACTTTAGTCGGTTGTTTCCACAAACTTCATTATCTGAACTATTTGTGTCAATAGGTTGAAACGTTTCGAAGAAGAAGGTGATGATATCTGCCTCCATTCGATCGGATGTTGGCCTGGATACTAAGGAGATACATTGTGCATCCGTTAGAGAAGGTGTTCCCATAGTTAGTTTACAAGAGGTTGCACCTATGGAGGAGGCTACAAATAAAGCGACACCATCGACCCCATCTCCGCAGCCTGCAGATGAGACTTCTGAGGGTGAGGAGCCTGAGAAGTGAAAAAGTAAGAGGCTCGAGAGGGGAAGGCGGTGGCGACTGAGGATGAAATGAGTAACGTGACTCGCTAAACGCCTAGATCTATCTTCATGGCCGACACTATTTGTTCGGGAAGGTCGGCCCATCGGTGAGCTGGAATCACTCCTCAAGTCGAGGGAAGAGGAGTTGGAGCTTAGTCGTGGGGTGGCGGCAGAGGTTGCCGATTTGCACCGTAGGGTTGCGCCTTGACTGCTGAACTCGAAGCCAAGGTGGCAAAGGTCGACGTTCTTAGGAAGACTGTCCCACCAAGGCCTAGAGACGAGGCTCGGCCTTCTTCTTCCCAGCTCATATTTGACGAGGATGCACAGCGCATAAGATGTGGGTTTATGTAGAGGCCCGACTAGACATATATAAGAAACTCCTCGTTGCGATTTGTGCCACTAAGGAGGAGGTTCAGAAGTAGTGGCGCGAGGCTCGTGCTGCTCGAGCAGTCTGTGGGTATAGTTCCGACTATCCTGGTCGGGAGGGCTATGCTTCTAAGGAAGTTAGCTGGCTGGATTCTGACTCTTGGTACAATGAAGCCTACCGCACTGGTGGTGACAGTCGAGATGGTGAATAGATGGGGGCGAAGGGCAAGATGGCGAGGCTTCTTGAAATTTGTATATGTTTTGCTTTTTGTAGAATGTAATGGGGCCCCTTTGCGGGACCAAATGTATATACCTTTTTGTCATAATATATGAATCATACTTTTGATGTTGTTCTTTTGTTTTGTTCTTTGTTTTTTGAAACTTTACCTCCGCAGAGTTGATATTCGTAGATGAGCAAAGCCCGACCTTAGTGAGTAAACAAGACAAAATTTTAACCGTTGTCTGAATGTTGTTCGTCGTAATTTATCTTGACAGACGCTTAATGGCAATGGCTTTTGCCAAAGGGATGCAACTTTGACTTTCGTCAAAGTGTCATCTGTCGTTGTCGAACTAAGCCGACGTTTAGTGGTGCTGGCTTTGGCCAATATGATACAATTTCAACTTTGTTGAATCGTTCTCCGTAGTTGTCGAGCAGGTCGATGTTTTATGGAGATGGCCTTAGCCAATAGGATGTAACTTTGCCTATGTTACCTGTTGTCGTCCAGCAGGGTCAACGTTTTATGGCGATGGCCTTAGCCAATAGGATGTAATTTTGACTGTCGTTAAAGTGTTATCCGCCGTCGTCAAAATTATTCGACGTTTAATGGTGATGGTATTAGCCAATAGGATGTAACTTCAACTTTCTTCGAAGTGTTACCCGTCGTCATCGAGCATGGTCGATGTTTTATGGCCTTAACCAATAGGATGTAACTTCGACTATCGTCAAAGTGTTATATGTCATCGTCGAACCGAGCCAGCGTTTAATGGCAATGGCCTTAGCCAATAGTATGTAACATTGATTGTCGTCGAAGTATTATCCGTCGTCGAAGTATTATCCTTCGTCGTCAAACTGAGTCGACGATTAATGGCGATGGCCTTGGCCAATTATACAATGGAGATGATGGCCGTAGCCGTTTACACAATGGAGAAGGTGGCCTTAGCCGTTTACCCAATGAAGAAGGTGACCTTAGCCATTTACACAATGGAGAAGGTGTCCTTAGTCGTTTACACAATGGAGAAGGTGGCCTTAGCCGTTTACACAATGCAGAAAGTGGACTTAGCCCTTTACACAATGGAAGAAGGTGGCTTTAGCCGTTTACACAATAGAGAATAAACTAGGATAGTCCCTTTATTATATTGGCCCAGAGAGCATGTCGAGTGGATGATATGATAAACTTTGTCCTCATATACCCAGGTGTCCCCTCCGTCACCTCGTTAAAAACCTCTGCGAGAAAACTCAATTGGGACAAAACTTGGTAAGGGAAAAAGAGTACGACTCGGGAGACGCCTTTCAGAAATGGAAGTACTTCAGGTGGGTGACGTTCCCGTTGTTTTGGAGTATTTTTCCTTCCATTTTTTCCAATTGGAATGCTCCTTTGCTCGCTGCTACTATGATTTTATACGGTCTGTCCCAATTGCTGCCCAATTTTCCTTCACTCAAGTTTTTTGACGCCAATGTTTTGGCTTTGAGGATTTATTCACCCACTTTGAGTGGTCTTATTTTGTCTTTATTGTTGTAATATCTTTTGACCTGTTATTTTTGAGCAGTCATTCTTATGTGGGCCATGTCCCTTCGTTCTTCGGCCTCGTCGAGGTCTTAAAGTCTTTTCATGTCGTTACCTGCTCCGCTGGTATGTGAATACCTTAGGCTTGGTTTTCCGATTTCGACGGGTATAACCGCGTCGGTTCCGTAGACCAGTGAGTATGGTGTTTCTCTCGTGCTGGATTTGGGTGTGGTCCAATGCGCCCACAGCACTTCTAGTAGTAGTTCGGTCCACAACCCTTTGGCTTCTTTGAGTTTCTTTTTCAGTATGTTCAGTATCATTTTGTTGGAAGATTTTGCTTGGCCGTCGGAGGTAGGATGATATGGCGTGGAGAGTATTAACTTAATATGCCATTTATCGAAGAACTCGGTTGTATTTTTACCATTGAATTAGGGGCCATTGTCGCAGCTGATTTCCTTGGGGATGACGAAATGGCATATGATGTTCTTCCATATGAAGGCGATGACTTTTTGTTCGCGTATCTGGGCATACGCACCTGCTTCCACCCACTTGGAGAAATAATCAGTTAAAACTAACAGAAATCATACCTTTCCTCGTCCTGCTGGTAGGGGACCGATTATGTCCATTCCCCACTTGATGAAGGGCCAAAGTGAGGTTACTGAGTGGAGAGGCTCTCCTGGTTGATGTACCATGGGGGCATACTTTTGCCATTGTTCGCACCTGCGAACGTACTCTGCTGCTTCTTTTTCATAGTGGGCCAGTAATAACCGGCTCGGATGATGCAACGGATGAGGGAGCGATTACCTGAATAGGCACCACAGTGACCCTCATATACCTCTTTGAGTACTTGCCTCGTTTGGTGCGGCCTAGGCAGTTATCGAAGGGTCCGCCAAACGTCCTTTTGTATAGATCGTGGTTTATCAGGCAGTATCGAGCGAATTGTATACGGAGCATCTTGGCTTCTTTTTTGTCGAGTGGGAGAGTCCCATCCTACAGATAGGATACAAACTGGTTGCGCCAGTCCCAAGTCAGATTTAAAGAGAGTACCTCAGCGTGATCGATGGCTGAATGGAGAAGGGTGACTACATTCTCCTTGTTGATATTTTTGGTGGTTGCGGCCAGTTTTGCTAAGCCATCTGCTTTGACATTTTGCGCCCAATGGATTGGTAACCAGTTTCTGATGCGTTGACCCTGCATTTTTGAGTCCGAAGGGCATTACCTTGTAGCAATATGTCCCTTGGTGGGTGATAAAAATTATCTTTTCTTGGTCTTCACAGGACATCATGATCTGGTTGTAGCCGGAGTAGGCATCTAATAAGCTTAGCAGTTCATGTCCTGCGGTGGCGTCGATCAACTGGTCGATGTAGGTTAATGGGAATGAATCTTTCGGACATGCCTTGTTAAGGTCGATGAGATCCACGAACATTCTCCATTTTCCATTGTTCTTTTTGACCATGATGACATTAGCGACCCACTGGGGGTACTTCAATTCTCTGACGGATCCGTTGGCTAGAAATTATCTACTTCTTCACTGACCGCCTCGTTGATTGTGGAATTGAACTTCCTTCTAATTTGCCGCACTGGTGGATATACTGGGGCGATGTTCAACTTATGAGTGGCGATGTCTTTCGGGATTCCCAGCATATCTGAATGAGAAAAGGCAAATAAATCTGCGTGGTTAGTTAGAAATTCACGATACTTACTTGGGTCGCAGAGGATGTGCCCGATGTAGGCTTTCTTTGTGTGGTTGGTGCTGTCCAGTTGGACTGGGTCGAGATCCTCGACTATCTCTTTGTAGGCTTTTACGACGTCTGGATCTCTGATGGCTTCCACCGTCGGGTCAACCTTAGTCCCTGACATGGCTGATTGTTATGCCCCTGCACTTGCTCCTTTCAACTGTTTGGCGTGGGCATAGTCTTGGGAGATTCGTTAGCATTCTTGTGCAATGCGTGACTTGCCCTGAATGCTAAATACTCCCCATGGGGTGGGGAACTTTATCACTTGGTAGAAGCTTGAGGGGACTGCTCGCATGGCATATATCCAAGGGCGTCCTATGATGGCATTGTAGAGCGTCTCCTGGTTCATTACGTGGAAAGTGGTTTCTAGCAAGACTCCCCCTGCTAAAATCGGCAATGATATCTCCCCGGAGGTCTGTTCCACTGCATTGTTAAAACTTGTCAGTGTTATACAACGCGGTATTATCTTATCTTCCGGTCTCATTTGCACGAGGACTCTTGGATGGATAATACATGCGCAACTTCCGTCGTCAACCATGATTCTCTTAACATCAGTATCAACAATACATAAAGTTATTACTAAAGCATCATAATGAGGAAAAGGCAAACCGTCGGCATCAGACTTATCGAAGGTGATACTATCTTCGAAGTCGTCATACCGTTCGTGGGCGATAGTTTGTTTCAATTTGTGCGTGGTGATGAACTTTACGTGGGTTATTGCTGAATCATCGCCGCCTCCGACGATCATGTTTATGGTGTGTGCTGGTGAAGGTGGTTTCGGCGGCCCTTGGGATTGTTCCCGCCCTCGTGCAAAGTTGGTCTTTCCGTTATCGCTAAGCAGCTCCCTCAGGTATCCTTGGTTTAGCATCATGACTATCTCTTGTTGTCGACCTATGCAGTCTGTGGTTTTATGTCCTCTTTCCTGATGAAACTCACACAGGATTCGACCTCCTTATGGTAGGATCTGATTTCATTTTCTGGGGCCATTGCTTCTTGGTGCCTTTCTTATCCAGTGCGTACACTATTTTTGAAGGAGACACACATTATTTATGAGCAGATAAGAAAGGGGGCATACCTCTTTCATTCCGGAGTGGAGCGACATGTCGTTGAAATGCCTCTGTATGCCTCGCCGGTGGTGGATGGGACGACCTAACTTAGGGCTGGTGCCTTTCTTTGTTGAAATGCGGGAGTTGTTCCCATTGCTCGTCGTTGCATCGATCCCTTCTTGTTTCTGATTGTATCGTCGTTAGCCATTGAGTCGGCCCATTGAGGTCGTCCTCATCCGCTCGTACTTCGGCACAGTAGGCGTTGTGAATCTCTTCCCATGTGGTGGAGGGATATTTCATGAGTCGGCTCAGTAGCTTTTTGGTCACCCTTGAACCATCTCTGTTCAGCCCATTTTGGAAAGCTGCGACTACCATGCCTTCCGATACATTTGGTAGACTCATCCTTGCCATGTTGAACCTGGCCAGGCAGTTCTTAGGTCCCTCTCCTACGGTTTGCCTGACAGCGAAGATATTGTTGACCCTGGCCTCTACTTTCTTTGCTCCTGCATGGGCACTGGCGAACTTATCCACCATTTCTTTGAATGTTGATATTGTCCTAGCTGGTAGTTGAGAGTACCATGTTAAGGCCCCTTCTGTCAATGTTTCTCCGAGCTTTTTCAGGAGTACGGATGGTACTTACTCTTTTGATAAATCGTTGCCCTTTATAGCGGTCACATAGTGAATTAGATGGTCCTCGGGATCTGTAGTCCCATCATATATCCTCGGGTAGGGTGGCATTTTGAAGGTTTTTGGGATTGGATAAAGGAGAGCCTCCTCACTGTACGGCTGTTCGACAAACCTTCCTACGTCGCGTTTTGACAGTAACTTAGGAGCACCGGGAATTTTGTCTACTCTTTCCTGATGCTCTTTTATTTGATCTCGAAGTGCCTTTTCATCATTCTCCATTTCTTCCATCTTTTAAGGATGGCCGCGAGTGCACCATCGTTGGCCTGGACATCGATGTGAGTGTTACTTGTTCGTGCAATATCGGGTTCACCAGTGGTGGAGATGACGTCTGCCACTGATGGATTTCTGATGTTGCTTTGCGGTGACTTTTCAAGCAAATTTCCTAAAGTGTTCATCAACCACTCCTCCAGTAGTTTCTTGACCACCGGAGGTGGTGTTTCGTTGACTACAGATGTAAAGGCTCTTTTTTCGTGCAAGATTGTCAGATCTTCAGACGGAGAAGGTGAGATCTCTCCATCCGGTACACTACCAGGTGTTGTACTCAAGATTTTTTCTCTACTAACCTCGTTGATAGGGCCTATGAGATTAGCTGTAACACCTGCTATTGCTTTCATTCTTGCGTCATTTTCTGCCATCTTCGGCTTCTGTAGGGTGTGAATAATAGTGGTTTGTTGTTCTTTTTGATATTCTAGGTGCAAACTATGACTTCGATTTCCAAAATCCCCACAGACGGCGCCAAATTGTTTAACTCAAAAGATACTAAATGCTTTTTAATTGAAAACAAACAAAGTAAATCAAAGGTAAATCGTAATTGAAGATAATGAGACCTAGAAATATGTATTATGTTTCATGTTGCTTCCAACAGATCGGATATTCAAGAGAGGAGAGAGAGAGAGAGAGAAGGAGATTTGTTCAATAAAATATCATATGCCCTTTACAACATTGGGATCCTCCTTTATATAATAAGAGACCCTCTTCAAAATAATAAGATAATAGAGGTTGGTCACGTTCCTTCGAGGAGACGAGGAGGCCGATGATACGCTTCACTCTCACACTCTTAGGTTATGCCGTTACTTCGGTTATCATATATTCGTTGGTCGTGCCTACCAACGTGGGGACGTAATGGGCTGAATTTGACCCTATACAGAGATATTGATTCGAATTGCGGGAACGAAGAACTTCTTCGTAGGAAATGTTTTACTTATAGTTGAACTATCTGGTGCGATCAAAATTAGTTGAACTAATGGATCGTTTGGTATGATGTATTAGGGAAAATAATACACGCATTAATTTTAGAGGTCGTTTGGAATGATGTATAAGTAGATATAGCACTGGTATAAAAATTTAATACCACCTTAATATTTTGTTTGGCTAGCAAACTCGGTATAAGTTATCCCGGGATTAAAATTAGTACCAGGATAAAGCATACCTTGTAGGGGGTGGGGTAATTAGTGCCGGGATAACTTATAACTTCTTCTTAGAAATTATGCAATTGTCATTTTTAATACAACATACCAAACAGTGGATAAAAATAGTGCCAGAATAATTAATCACAACATAATTAATCCCCACATAACTTATCCCAACATAAGTCGTATTGTAACCAAATGACCCCTTAGTATTGTACAACCTATGTATAAATAGTGTATTAGTTATACACCATATTCAATATTATTTTTATACATAGAAAATAATGGTATTAGTGACATAGTTTTTAATACATGGATAAGCATGAATAAAGACAGAAATATCCTTTCAAAACTTTTAATACATCGAACCAAATATACGATAAGAAATAATAATCCGATCATAACTAATTTGAACATTTCTAATACACCATATTCAGCATTATTCTTGTACAGGGGCGGATTTAGTTAGACTGTATATATAAGGCAAAATCTGTTTTTTATTTCTATATATTAAGTTTTGAACACTTTAATACAATCCAAAAGTGTAGTTTAGTAGTAAAGGAGGTTCAAAATCTACATAAGATCATGGGTTCAATTTCGACTAACTAAGTTTTTTGAACCCCTTTGTGAAGATCCTGCCTCCGCCACTGCTTTTACACTCTACAAAACGGCCCCTAAGTGTGTTAGAGTACTAGCACAAGCGATTAGTATATTCACTCGTTAAGTAATGTAGAGGTCGACGGCTAAAGAGTGAAAACTACCATATTTAACCTCCCACTTGAATAAAGAATCAAACGTGAAAAGATTGAATGTAATAAGGTTTGAAAAATAAAATGTCACCATCTGCATCTGTCCGTTTATTCTTTCCAGTGGTCATGGATAAGCTAATTCTTCTCAGCTTTATTAAGGCTGAGAATAAACAAAAGCGGATTAGCGACAAAACATGATTCGACTTCCATTAGCAGTAATTATGTATGATCATTTCATAATCTTACCTGGAGTAAGATTAGACGTATATATTTATATATATTAATCCATGAAAATATGATTCGTCATTCCATACAAATTTGAATGGATTGGACTGAGTATACATTCATTGGCATGTCATTTTGAGCACTACCCATAAAACAAACTTACCAATACATAGAAAAATAGTAAACCTTTTAGATTTGGTTTGTTTGAAATTTTCATGATAAATAGAAGAGAAAGTTTTATTAGCTTGATTGATAATTGAAAACATTATGATTTGAGTGAGAAAAGTAAAATTTGGTTAGGGTTTTGGAGAGAGAAATCGGGTATCTTTTATTATGTGCCCAAAATAAATTAACCGACCTATAATATCGGTTCTCCCAGTATTTATATCTGGGCCTTATCTCTAGCAATGTGAAAAGCAGCCTGATTGTCACAAAAAAATAGAAATGGGAAGGGAAACAGACAATCCAAAATCAGACTCAGTCTAGAAAACCAAGTAAGCTCAGCAACAACCTTACTCAAAGCCCCGTATTCTGCCTCAGCAGAAGATAGATATACAATTGGTTATTTTTTTAGATTTCCAGCTAATGAGACAATCACTCAATATAACACAAAAAATATGTTACAAACCTGGCAGTGCCAGGAGAAGCAGCCAAGTCACTGTCTGAATAAGCATGGATAGAGAAATCAGGAGAAGCAGAATAGAGGAGACCCAAATCAATGGTTCCTTTGAGATATCGCAACATATAGAGAGAAACAGTCATGTGAGACCCTGGGACTCTTCAAAAAGTGACTCAAATGTTGTACAACAAAGCATATGTCAGGTTGAGTGTGGGTCAAGAATAGAAGCTTGCCTACAAGACTTCTATATTGATCAAGGGAAGTGAAGAGATCACCAACATCTGCATGTAGCTTACAATTGAGTTCTAATGGGCAGACAACCGGTGAAACATCAATACAATCAAATTGATGAAGTAAATCAGAGACAATTTTTTTCTGGTTGAGAAGAACCCCGCCGGGAACAATAGAAACCTCAATACCCAAAAGATAATGAAAAGAGCCCAAGTCCTTGATCTTAAACTCAGTATCTAGGAAATGTTTTAAGGCAAAAATGTCAGCAGTATCATCCCCGGTAATGAAGATGTCATCTGCATAAACTGCTAAAAGAACCAAATTGCCAAGAATGCCATTAATGAACAATGAAAAGTCATTAAGAGAATGATTATAACCCCTAGAGTATAGTGTTTGAGAGAGCTTGGCATACCACTGTCTTGAAGCTTGTCTAAGACCATAGAGGGACTTCCTCAATTTGCAAACAAGAGGGGCAGAACTGGAAGGAACAGAAATAGACAAACCCTGAGGTAGCTTCATGTAGACTTCCTCATCTAGATCTCCATCAAGAAAAGTATTGTTGATATCCAACTGAGAATGAGACCAATTATGTTTGATAGCTACAGCTTTGAGACATTTAACATCGTACATTTTTACCACAGGAGAAAAGATTTATGTGAAGTCAACACCCTCAACCTGAGTGTCCCCCTTAATAACAAGTCTAGCTTTATATCTCTCCACACTCCCATAAGCCTTGTACTTAATCTTGTCGACCCACTTACAACCTATAGGCTTTTTACCAGAAGGTAAAGGCACAATATCCTAAGTGTGGTTTGCATCCAAAGCATCAAATTCCTTTCTCATGGCATCTTGCCAAGATGGACTTGGAGCAAATTGAGAATAACTAAAAGGTTCAGTTTCTATAGGAGGTAAAGAGGAATAACCAGAAAAGGAAGGAAGTTGGCAAACATAATCCTTCAAATAAGAAGGAGTAGTGTGTTGCCTAGAAGATTTTCTGAGTACTGGAGGAAGAGAAGATGACTGACCATGCACATCCTTATGAGAAGAATGTAAAGGAGAATGAATAGGAGAAGTAGCATCAGGTTCAGGTATAATAACAAAAGAGTTAGGAGATACAGGATGAGAAGAAGGAGCAGAGGAGAAAGAAGGTATAAGATCCCCATAAAAGGTAGAAGGAGGAGGAGAACAAACTACAGTGGAAGGAACAAAAGAAACAGAAGTAGCAAAAGGGAAACAAGTTTCATGAAAAGTTACATCCCTAGATTTGAAGCATTTCTTTGTAGCGAGTTGTACAATTTGTAACCTTTTTTGCAAAAGGATAACCCAGAAAGACATATGGGATAGCCCTAGGTTGTAGTTTGTCTCTTTGAGGAATAAGAATAGTGGCATAAGCCAGACATCCAAAGGTTCTTAAGTGGGAATAAGAAGGAGGTTTGCCATACAAGACCTCATAAGGTGACTTGTTTTTAAGAATTTTTGATGGTATTCTATTTAGCAAATATATGGCAGTCAAAAGACAATCTCTCCAAAGGGTGATAAGTAGTTTGGATTGAAACAATAAGGCTCTACAGGCTTCAAGAAGTGTTATGTATTTTCTTTCCACAACTCCATTTTGTTGTGGGGTATGTGGACAGGTAGTTTGGTGAATGATACCAAGCTGACTGAAAAAGAAGAAGCCAACAGTATTGGCGCCTAATTCTAATGCATTGTCACTTGTAATGGTCTGGACATGTGTATTGAATTGAGTTTGGACCATGGCTATTAAAGCCTTGATAATAGAGAAAGCACTGCTCTTTGATCCCAATAAATGAGTCCATGTGGCTCTTGAAAAATCATCAACAATGGTAAGGAAATACCTTGAACCAGATGAAGTGGGTGTGTGATATGGTCCCTATGTATCAACGTGAATCAATTGAAAAGGTATAGTTGTATTAATCGAACTATCAGGGGAAAAAATTCTAGTTTGTCTAGCCATAGGGCAGACAGAACAAGGAAAGAATTGTCTAGAAGAAAGAGAAGGAGACAGAACATGAATATGTTTCATATTTGTAAAGGAAATATAAGCCAATATTTGATGCCAAATCAAATTCATATCATTCATAGCAGCATTATTACACAGAGAATAACTAAGACTAGAAACATTTGTATGACTGGAAAGAGAAACAAATTTGCAAGAGTCTAGTACAGGACATATATAAATAGTGTTGCATGAATTTGAAGTTGAAGGAATAGGAGAATATGATGGCTTCACCCACGTAACCTTGTACAGGCCATCCTCCTCTTTACCAAGATCTAGAGGCATCTTTAAAGAAGGGGCATGTAACATGTGTAACAAACAAAAAGTGGCAGTAAATAACACTATGCAATGTAGTTGTTTGATCAATTTGTAAACAAAGATTAGATTCTGTTGAAATGAAGGAAAAAATAAGACATTATGAAGGATAATGGATGGAGTCAAAGCAAAAGAACCAGTGGAGGCCACTTTCACTTTATCTACATTAGGAAGAATTACAAGGTAAGGAATGGTTAAGGGTGTAATATCAAAAAGTAATTCTTTATTAGAAGTCATGTGATCAGAAGCACCTTTTTAGTTAGCAAGCAAAGCTTAGAATTAGAAACTGGACTTTCATTTAATGAAGTACCAGCAAACTTAGCAGAGCACATGAGATTGGCTTGAGATTTGGAAGCATCCCCCATATGAGACTGTTGTATGAGGTGGATCAATTGATCAAATTGCTGCTTGCTCAGACCTGGGATTATGGATCCCTGACCATCAACATTGGAAGCAGCAGCAGCAGTATTATCTCCCTCATCCAAAGACCCAACAAACTCAAAGCCATTGCCCTCAGAGTTAGTGTGAACTGCAGTAGACACATGAGTTGCAGTCATTTTACCCTTGTTAAACTTTGGACTTTGGGGATACCCGTCTAGTTCATAACACTTGTCAATGATATGACCAGATTTCTTGCAGTGCTTACGAACAAAGGAGCTCTATTCTGATCAAAATTAACTCGTGGAGCATATGGTTTGAGAGGAGTGGAGTTGGGAGTATTACTGGGATTGAAACTAACACCAAAAGTAGGCCTACTTTGTGTATTAACATTGAATGACATGGAGTCAGGATTGAATTGAGAGTTGGACTGAATTTGCCTTTGTTTTTTCATCATTAAGAAGTATATTATAAGCACTGCCAAGGATAGGAGGAGGTTGCATCATGAGAAGTTTACTCATCACCCCCATAAGAAACTGAAGTAGTTTATTATCCTCATCTTCTTGCAAAATACCAGGCTTTGCCGCACAAAGGCACCTCTGACCATGATTAGTGCATATCACTCCCAATTCATCCCATAAACTCTTCAATTTATTGAAATATGAGGATATATATAAAGCACCTTGGGAAGTATAAGCAAGTTCTCTTTTTAACTCAAATATTTTGGTCCTATTTGTAGCCCCTTACCTAGTTTGTAATTGAACCCAGATATTTTGAGCAGTTTCAGAATACTGAACACTCTCAGCTATCTTAGGGGATAAGAAGGTTGCCAGCCATGAAATTACCATATTGTTGCACCTATCCTATAATTTTTTTTCAACCCCATCAGTAACAGGTCAAGAACATGTACCATCAAGAAAAGCTATTTTGTTTTTAGAAGATAAAGCGACTATCATTTTCCTCCTCCAACTCCCAAAACCAGTACCCGAAAAAGGAGCAGGAACTAATGAAATTCGAGGAATATCAGATAAATGTACAAATAACGGACTTGAAGGATCAGGAGAGGAAGTATCAGTAAAACCCATGTCTATCACACAGTATCGAAAAATTGACAAATAAAGAGGATACGGTCACAAATGAGATTCCAACAGGAAATTTGCATGCAACAGTCTTAAAAGCAAAAATAAGAACGAATTTACCCAGCTTCTTTGCTACAGGAGAAGAACGACCTTCAAATAATAGCTAACCCTAGCTCCAATTGTTGAATCCTAACTTCAATTGCTAAGCAGCTTAAACTCTTCAAACTTCAACTAAAAACGTCGGAAATAACCCTAACGCTGGTCTCAAACTCGAAATCGACGAAAAATTGTTCCTCTGGAAGAATAGAAGTCCACGATTTTCGAACTGTCAGAGATCGAAAACTCAACCAAAATCGAACAGTGTAGAATCGGACGGATCGAAAGCTCAAAATGCACCAGAATCGGTGCTCTGATACCATGAAAACATTATGATTTGAGTGAGAAATGTATAATTTTCTTAGGGTTTTAGAGAGAGAAATCGGGTGTCTTTCATTATCTGTACAACCCAAAAGGAATTAACCAACCTATACTATTTGTTCTCCCAGTATTTATATTTGGGACTTAGCTCTTTAAAAAATTAGCCTAACTACTAAAATGGTCCAAATAGCCATCTTGGCATATTAAATAAAAGACACAATACAAAATGGCTAATACGATGCAAATGACTAACTAATTCTGCTTAGGCTTATTAGCCAAATACTCCATTAGCTCAACAATAATTAAACAAATAAATAAAAAATGATTTTCAGTTGAGACGAATAATGATGTTATGACTCATGTTCGTCCTCATGAAGTCAGAATTCAATACATTATCAGGAGCTCAACTTCTAGAGTCTCTTGTTTAAAAGATTATTTATCTCCCATTTGATAATTAAGAAAACTAAGCATATCCTTATCAAAAACAAGCGTATCATTGACCCATTTGGTTAAACTAATTAAAGAAATTGTTTATGTTATCTTGAGTAAACAAACTGACCCCAAAAATTCATTAGGGAGTACCTAGTCACTTTCAACGACTTGTGACTGAGAATAACTAAAAGGTGAAAAGTGATATATGTCGTTGAATTTAAATATCATGCGAAATCTACAGTACAGTATAAGAATAAAAGTATCCGAAAAAACATTATTTCCCTTCCTTTAATAATTGGACCGGGCTGCTCGACCCATTTATCAAAACAATTTAGGTTACTAACAGACAATTTGAACTTTATGAATTCAAGATTTTATGGTAGTGATATCACGTGTTATTAAGTGCATTATTTTTATATATATTTATTAAATTTTTTAATATAAATACAAAATGAACAAAAGCTACTAAGTTTGGCGAATCCGTAGCTCACCTTCTAACGCTGCCCCTAATTTGATACTCCACCATAAATACTCGACTCACCTCTCATTTGGCTATAGAAAACGAGTAGTTCCATGCATGCTATACTCGGCAGATATACAATCATCTATAAGAGGAGAAGCACCAGAATATTTCTGAATTTCCTTTGTTTCTTTGTTTCTTGATTTTTTCAACCATTCTTTGATTTATCGACCATAAACAAATATACTAGCATTTCTTAAGAACTTTCACACGATTTACGTAAGTTGTATGATTGGTATGAGAATATCAACAGTAATGTGCAATCAAACATGGCCATCCTTACGTATTAGCAACGTTAGCCTCGGTAATATGCCATTGCACCGTCAACCACCGAAAATGGACAAGCTTGTGGTGGTGATGGGAGCCACCGGCGCCGGAAAATCAAGACTCTCCGTCGACTTAGCCACTCATTTCGGGGGAGAAATTGTCAACTCCGACAAAATACAAGTGTAGAAAGGACTTGATGTTGCAACAAACAAAATTACCGAAGAAGAACGTTGTGGAATACCTCATCATCTATTAGGTGCTATTGATCCTCATAAGGAGTTCACAGCCAATAACTTTTGTGACGTGGCTTCACTTGCTATTAACTCCATTACTTGCCGTGGGAAGATTCCGATCATCGTCGGAGGATCGAAAATTCGTTCATTGAGGCACTCATCTACGATAAAACTTACGAATTATATACGAGGTACTATTGAAATGCGTGATTACCTTATAGCTGGATATATATATATATATATATATATATATATATATATATATATATATATATATATATATATATATATATATATATATATATATATATATATATATATATATATATATATATATATATATATATATATATGTTTTTTGGCCAGTGATCACAATTAATTTTATCCGACCAGTCAAATTAAACCCTTCGAAAATGTAAATTTTTAGAGAGCATTTGTACAAATAACCTTTTTTGAGGCCAGACTTTAAATTATGTCCCACATTAGTCTACTAGGCTATATTTGTTTGAAAATAATTCATCATCCAGCTATTTAAACGCTAAGCCCACTAGACAAACGAAAATTTAAGGGTAGAAATGACACCAGGTAGCTACTTTAAAAGGCTGCTATTTAGGAATTAGCTAGTGCGTCCTAAATTAAGTATTTCAGTTCAACTTTTAGGACAAAAATATTTTAAAGTTAAGATTTTTAGATTAAAATTTCAGGACAAATAAGTACTAGCTAATTCCTAAATAACATCCTTGAGAATGACTATATTTGCACTTGACCCAATTTAAAGAGTGGCGTCAAAAATGCTATATGGTGCAAATAATCCCTTTTATTATTTTTTGCTTTGCTTATAAAGTGTACACGTTTTTATTAATTTAATTATGTTTTCAACAGGTACAACTCTTGTTTTCTCTGGGTGGACGTGTCCATGCACGTATTAAATTATTTGTTGACCAAACGAGTGAACAAAATGGTCGAGAAAGGACTTGTCAACGAGGTAAGAAACATATTCAATCCTAAAAATGAAGATTACTCCAAAGGCATTCGAAAAGCAATTGGTGTCCCAGAACTCGATCGTTATTTTCGGGCTGAATTATCAAATTCCATTGACGAGGAGACCAGAATTAAGCTACTTGAGGAAGCAATTAATGAAGTAAAAATCAACAACTGTAAATTAGCAAGCCAACAGTTAGAGAAAATAAAGAGGTTGATAAATGTTAAGGGATGGAATGTACATCGACTGGATGCTACAGAAGTGTATACAAAACGAGGCAATGAAGAGGAAGAAATGGTGGAGGAATTGTGGAAAAATTTGGTTGTGGGACAATGCGAAAGGATTGTGGATAGATTTTTATGCGAAAACTATAGGAGTTCAATGGATTGTAATAATGATGGGACAGCCATTAACAGAGCTATATCGGCTATGGCAACGGCATCTTTGAGGCGAATATATGAATAAGACAAAGGGATTCAATTACATATACATAAAAAATAATATAACTTTATATATACCATATAACTTTTCGATAAAGAAAATTCGAAGAATCCCTTACACGGCTAGCTGACTCCTCCCTTGGCCATATATTAAAAGCGATAAGCAAGTTGTGCATTAATTTTATACCCTACTCGGCAGTTTTGGGAGATATATAACAATCTTCTATGTCCACACCTATGTCCTATGGCATACTCTCTTAACAGTGTAATCAGCTTCATCTGCTTCAGATTATCAAATTGACACGAAAAAAGTAATTAAGAATTACTTCCTCCATTTCATTTTATGTTGCAGTACTGTTTGATTTGCAATATTTGCAACAACGCTTAAATTATGAAAATTTTGAAACTTGTAATTTTAAACATGATATTTCGATGATTAATAAAGTGTGTAAGATTGATATCAAAAGTTAATTTGGTTTTGATTATTTTATAAAAATGTATTATTTTTTTAAAATGAAATAAAATGAAATGGTGACAAAATGAACTAGAGGGAGTATGTAAGTGAAAATAGCACGGGCTAGCCAGTTTTCGGACGATTAATTACACAATATCCAACGTTTGTGAAGTCATTGAAAAATAGCCACTATTTAGCTACAACATGAAAAGTTCCAGCATAATATATTGGGAATTGGTGCACATGTGTATGAACTTCCAGCATATGATGCTAAAAGTCTACCATACGAAAAGTTCCAGCATAATATACTGGAGATTGGAGCACTTGTGTATGAACTTCCAACATACTATGATGGAACTTGGGTATATTATACTGGATCTCTAATATATTATGCTGGAAGTTCACATATAAAAAAATTCGAACTCCAGTATATTATGTTGGAATATTTTCCAGATTTATCTTTACATGAAAAATGGTTAAATTTCGATTAGTTTTGAAATAGTGAATATTTTTTAATTACCATTTATAAATCAGGCTATTTTTTAATTTCGCCCTGTATATAATGGTTTTACACTTTGAAATAATCAGAGTGCTAGTTGTCTGTTTAGCTTAAGTTATCATACACTTTGCAAGCCTAAAAACAATCGAAATAGATCAAGGGCCAATCATATCAGATCATAATAATCAAAAGACCAAATAGAAAATGCACGAGAAAAATGTTATTTATTAAGGAGAGGAAGGAAGAGATCTTTTATTGATAATATTGCTTTGGTCTGCCTCTTTATGGAGAGGTTCAGAGCCTTACAATGCTATTCTCTCTTTTCTTGGAAATAGTAATGAAGAAGAAACACGGCCCCCCTTTCTAGGGTTCCTTCTCTTTGTATTTATAGATACAAGATGTGTGAGCTGGCAGTGATAGCCATGACTACGCTGAGGTCCCGTCCCTATGATGTTGAATGGGCCGTAGCCTTAACAAGTGAGTCAGTCGATGATCGGGCACGGTGATTAATAAGTGTTCATCTCATTTATTAACTCCGAATAAGCTTAGGATATAATTAATTTTGTTAATTATCTCAAGATTTTATTTTGACCCATACAGTTAGTCCCTCCGCTTGTCAAGGTCGTGCCTTGACCGGGCTCGATGAGCGAACTTTTCTGGGCGTAGTTCTGGTTGAGGTCAATAATGGCCTTAGCCATTATTAAGTGGGGGATCGTGCCGTTAAAGTGGATGGCCTTAGCCTTTTTGTGTTGATGAACTTGACCATGCGAGTGATTTCGACCGTAGTCGAATCATTTGCATGCAATGTTGAGGATGGCCGTAGCCAGTAATTCGTTGGGAATGGCCATAGCCTTAATACTATGGATGGCCTTAGTCGTTTACATACTAGAGATGGCCGTAGCCTTAACACTGTGGAAGGCCTTAGCCGTTTACATACTGGAGATGGTCATAGCCTTAACACTGGGGCGGCCTTAGCCGTTTATTTACTGGAGATGGCCGTAGCCTTAACGCTGCGGATGGCCTTAGCCGCTTACTTATCGGAGTAGGTCGTAGCCATAACCCTGTGGACGGACTTAGCCATTTACTTACTGGATTTGGCCGTAGCCTTAATACTGTGGACGTCCTTAGCCGTTTATTTTTTGGAGATGGTCGTAGCCTTAATGCTGCGGACGGCCTTAGCCGTTTACTTAATATATATATATATATATATATATATATATATAAGTGGAGTGGTTATTACCATTTTAGGCCGGGGAGGCATATTCATACTGACGACCTCCGGCCTTGTAAGATGTTAACCTTATCTCAGGTTGTCGATATGTATGTCGTGTGGCCGAAAAGAGTACGGATGCGCCTGGCATGTAACTTAGCGGCGTCCGAAGTTCGCAGGCGTATGGAACGTCTTTTCAGTAACATCAGGTCATTGTAACCGTTTCGAAGGTAAAGCACCTGTTTGCGAGTGAAAAGCCATTTCGTGGTGCTCATCATAATGATGCACGTTCCTGTGGAATTGAACCGTTTTGCGATTAGCCATGCAGTTAATTATTGTTATTGAAATTCGTAAAAGCCACTAGTGTTGCCTATAAATAAGGGATTGTGTCATTCATCTCTTACGTTTCCATCTATTGTCTAAGTGAGATTTCTGAAGAAGCTTCCTGTTTATCAGTTCATCTTCTCTCTTATTCGTCGTTGTTCTTTGTTCAACACCATCTTTGCTTTCCTTTCCGTGAATCTCATTTTGTTACCGTTTATCTAACAAAAAATGGCAACGTGCTACCCTTGCTCCGATGGCTGAAGGATCGTCTACTGCCGCGAGAGCCGCTGAATCAGCGGAAATTGGGGGGGGGGGGGGTCCCGTCGGTGACTGATATTCTATCCTTGCCCGTAGGCCCGGCGACTGATTTCACCGCCGATGAGGGGGAGGATCAGGTGGATGAAGCCCCATTGATTGGGGAAGTGGGTATCGGCCAGCTACGGGTGTAGTGGTGAATTCCCTGCTTTACCGATATATCTCTTGCTAGGCCCGAGGAGAGGGTCCATACCGACCGTAGGGGATATTGTGTTTTCTACGCTTATCCTTTTAGGTAGAGTTTAAGGATCCCTCTTCCTATGTTGCTGGTGGACTTTTGCAATAATATAGAGTATGTCATGGCCAACTCGTTCCTTCCTTTTACAAGCTTTTTGCCATGCTTGTAGTTGATCTTTTTGGCGAAGGCACGTAGCCTGAGTTGTTGTTCAACCATAGTTGATCGTAGCAATTTTTGCTGGCGAAGGCGCATAGCCTGAGTCCCAGTTCAACTTGTAGTTGAACTTTTTGGCGAAGGCACGTATCCTGAGTTGTTGTTCAGCCGTAGTTGAACTTTGTAATTCTTTTGTTGGCGAAGGCGCATAGCCTGAGTCCCAGTTCAACTTGTAGTTGAACTATTTGGCGAATGCACGTACCCTGAGTTGTTGTTCAACCGTAGTTGATCGTTGCAATTTTTATTGGCAAAGGCGCATAGCCTGAGTCCCAGTTCTACTTGTAGTTGAACTTTTCGGCGAAAGCACATAGCCTAAGTTGTTGTTCAACCATAGTTGAACTTTGTAATTATTTTTTTCTTTTGTTGGCGATGGCGCATAGCCTGAGTCCAAGCTCAACTTGTAGTTGAAATTTTTTGGCGAATGCACGTACCTTGAGTTGTTGATCAATTGTAGTTGAACGTTGCAATTTTTGTTGGCGAAGGCGCATAGCCTGAGTCCCAGTTCTACTTGTAGTTGAACTTTTTGGCGAAAGCACGTAGCCTGAGTTGTTGTTCAACCATAGTTTACTTTGTAATGGTTTTTTTGGCGAAGGCGCATAGCCTGAGTCCTAGTTCAACCTCTAATTGAACTTTTTCGCAAAGGCACGGAGCCTGAGTTGTTGTTCAACCATAGTTAAACTTTGTAATTCTTTTGTTGGCGATGGCGCATAGCCTGAGTCCCAGCTCAACTTGTAGTTGAAATTTTTGGCGAATGCACGTAGCTTGAGTTGTTGTTCAACTGTAGTTGAAGGTTGCAATTTTTTTTGGCGAAGGCGCATAGACAGAGTCCCAGTTCTACTTGTAGTTGAACTTTCTGGCGAAAGCACGTAGCCTGAGTTGTTGTTCAACCGTAATTTACTTTGTAAATCTTTTGTTGGCGAAGGCGCATAGCCTGAGCCCCGTTTCAACTTATAGTTGAACTTTTTGGCGAAGGCACGTAGCCTGAGTTGTTGTTGAACCATAGTTGAACTTTGTAATTCTTTTGTTGGCGAAGGCGCATAGCCTGAGTCCCAGTTCAGCTTGTAGTTGAACATTTGGGCGAAGACACGTAGCCTGAGTTGTTGTTCAACCGTAGTTGAAATTGTATTTCTTTTGTTGGCGAAGGCGCATAGCCTGAGTCCCAGTTCAACTTGTAGTTGATCTTTTTGGCGAATGCACGTAGCTTGAGTTGTTGTTCAACCATAGTTGATCAATGCAATTTTTGTTGGCAAAGGCGCATAGACTGAGTCCCAGTTCTACTTGTAGTTTAACTTTTCAGCAAAAGCACATAGCCTGAGTTGTTGTTCAACCGTAGTTGAACTTTGTAATTCTTTTTTTAGCGAAGGCGCATAGCCTGAGTCCCAGTTTAACTTGTAGTTGAACTTATCGGCAAAAGCACGTATCCTGAGTTGTTGTTCAACCATAGTTGAACTTTGTAACTCTTTTGTTGGTGATGGCGCATAGCCTAAGTCCCAGCTCAACTTGTAGTATAAATTTTTGGCGAATGCACGTAGCTTGAGTTGTTGTTCAACTGTTGTTGAACGTTGCAATTTTTGTTGGCAAAGGCGCATAGCCTTAGTCCCAGTTCTACTTGTAGTTGAACTTTTTGGCGAAAGCACGTAGCTTGAGTTGTTGTTCAACTGTAGTTGAAGGTTGCAATTTTTTTGGCGAAGGCGCATAGCCTGAGTCCCAGTTCTACTTGTAGTTGAACGTTTTGGCGAAGGCACGTAGCCTAAGTTGTTGTTCAACCGTAGTTGAACTTTGTAATTCTTTTATTGGGGAAGGCGCTTATCCTGAGTCCCAGTTCAACTTGTAGTTGAACATTTTGGCGAAGACACGTAACCTGATGTGTTGTTCAACCGTAGTTGATCGCTACAATTTTTGTTGGCAAAGGCGCATAGACTGAGTCACAGTTCTACTTGTAGTTGAACTTTTCGGCGAAAGAATGTAGCCCGTGTTGTTGTTCAACCATAGTTGAACTTTGTAATTATTTTGTTGGCGAAGGCGCATAGCCTGAGTCCCAGTTCAACTATTAGTTGAATTTTTTAGCAAGGGCACGTAGCCTGAGTTGTTGTTCAACCGTAGTTGAATTCTGTAATTCTTTTATTGGCGAAGGCGCAAAGCCTGAGTCCCAGTTCAACTTGTAGTAGAATGTTTTGGGAAAGACACGTAGCCTGATTTGTTGTTCAACCATAGTTGAACTTTGTAATTCTTTTGTTGGCGATGGCGCATAGCCTGAGTCCCAGCTCAACTTGTAGTATAAATTTTTGGCGAATGCACGTAGCTTGAGTTGTTGTTCAACTGTAGTTGAACATTGCAATTTTTGTTGGCAAAGGCGCATAGCCTGAGTCCCAGTTCTACTTGTAGTTGAACGTTTTGGCGAAAGCACGTAGCTTGAGTTGTTGTTCAACGGTAGTTGAAGGTTGCAATTTTTTTTGGCGAAGGCGCATAGCCGGAGTCCCAGTTCTACTTGTAGTTGAACGTTTTGGCGAAGGCACGTAGCCTGAGTTGTTGTTCAACCGTAGTTGAACTTTGTAATTCTTTTGTTGGGGAAGGCGCATAGCCTGAGTCCCAGTTCAACTTGTAGTTGAACATTTTGGCGAAGACACGTAGCCTGAGTTGGTGTTCAACCGTAGTTGATTGCTACAATTTTTGTTGGCGAAGGCGCATAGACTGTGTCCCAGTTTTACTTGTAGTTGATTTTTCGGCGAAAGCATGTAGCACGTGTTGTTGTTCAACCGTAGTTGAACTTTGTAGTTATTTTGTTAGCGAAGGCGCATAGCCTGAGTCCCAGTTCAACTTTTAGTTGAACTTTTTGGCGAGGGCACGTAGCCTGAGTTGTTGTTCAACCGTAGTTGAACTTTGTAATTCTTTTATTGGCGAAGGCGCAAAGCCACAGTCCCAGTTCAACTTGTAGTTGAACGTTTTGGCGATGGCACGTAGCCTGAGTTGTTGTTCAACCATAGTTGATCATTGCAATTTTTGTTGACGAAGGTGCATAGCCTGAGTCCCAGTTCTTCTTGTAGTTGAACGTTTCGGCAAAAGCACGTAGCCTGAGTTGATTTTCAACCGTAGTTGAAGTTTGTAATTCTTTTGTTGGCGAAGGCGCATAGCCTTAGTCCTAGTTCAACTTGTAGTTGAACTTTTTCGCTAAGGCACGTAGTCTAAGTTGTTGTTCAACCGTAGTTGAACTTTGTAATTCTTTTGCTGGCGAAGGCGTATAGCCTGAGTCCCAGTTCAACTTGTAGTTGAACATTTTTTGTGAAGGCACGTTGCCTGAGTTGTTGTTCAATCGTAGTTGATCGTTGCAATTTTTGTTGGCGAAGGCGCATAACCTAGTCCCAGTTCTACTTGTGGTTAAACTTTTCGGCGAAATCACATAGCCTGAGTTGTTGTTCAACCGTAGTGGAACTTTGTAATTCTTTTGTCGGCGAAGGCTCATAGCCTGAGTCCCAGTTTAACTTGTAGTTGAACTTTTTGACGAAGGCACGTAGCCTGATTATTGTTCAACCGTAGTTGAACCTTGCAATTTTTTTTTGAATTTTCTCTTTCTGCATGACCCATCGTTATGCGTATGGGGCGTGAGCGGTCAGTTTTGGTTTTAGATTTCGCACGGTTTATGTGTTGTCCTCTCGATTAGTTCGTGTAGGTTACCCCATTGTGGATCTCGGTTTTAAGACATCTTTGTGCCTTTCCCCTGCGGGTTTGCATCGGGGACATGGGAGTACCTTAGATGTGCTTTCCCCCAGGGGGCACTATTTTTCTTCTTGCTTGTACTATCTAAGAGGGGAGTGACAGAGGAGTTGGATCTCGACTCGAGATCTTCAGGTTTCCTTTGTCCGATATATCGCTTCAGCTTGTTTTGAGCTGGGTTGTTTTTTAGTGTTTCTTTTCATTTGGTCCCAGGAAGAACTACGCGATTCTATTATGAAATCCCCAGAAACGGCGCCAAATTGTTTAGCTCAAAGTTATCATGCTCTTTGCAAGCCTAGAAACAATCGAAATAGATCAAGGGCCAATCATTGCAGATCATAATAATCAAAAGACCAAATGAAAAATGCACGAGACAAAAGTTATTTATTAAGGAGAGGAAGGAAGAGATCTTTTATTGATAATATTGCTTTGGTCTACCTCTTTATGGAGAGGTTCAGAGCCTTACAAGTGAGTTAGCCGATGATCGAGTACGGCGATTAATAAGTGGTCATCTCATTTATTAACTCCGAATAAACTTAGGATATAATTAATTTTTTTAATTATCTCGAGATCATATTTTGACCCATACATTGTCTGAAGTAAACGAGGTTGAATTTAGGTTATCATGGAACCTCTAATTGTTGGTACTTCGAAGAACTTCCTAGCTAATTAACATGCACCTGCCCTGCATAAATATTTTGGCCAAGAGAAAACGTAATGGCAAAGTTAAAATTACATACAAATTGAGTGTTTCAATCATATATATAATTATAGTTGTTTAGCTCAAAGTTCTTGTATACTTTATAAGCATAAATCAATTAAAATCAATGGAGGCCCAATCATAGCAGATCGTAATAAACCAAAAGACCAAACGAATAAAATGTAAGAGATAATTGTTATTGGTCAAGGGGAGGAGGGTAGAGATCTTTTATTAATGATATCGATTTGGTCTGCCACTCCATGGAGAGGTTCAGAGCCTTACAAAGATGTATATTCTCTCCTTTTTTGAAGTGGAGGTGAAGAAGAAGAAGCAGCCCCCCTTTTAGGGTTCTTTCTCTTCATATATATAGGTGTGAATCTTGCCAGCTGGCGTGGCCGCGTCAACGAGACGTCCATGTATAATGAGTAGGTCATGGTCTCGCTACTCGCTAATTAGGTTGAGTAACCTTGGAGTACTTTGGTCGGTGAACTATTATACCTTTTATTAGCCCGAACGAGCTTAGTAGCTAGTTAGACGTGCTGCTTATCACGAATCTAATTCTGACCCATACAGATAGTCCCTCCGCTTATTGAGGTCAGGATCTGACCGAGCACGATGAGTGGATTTTGCCGATAGGCTTAGCCGTTTATTCTTTGGAGACGGCCGTAGCCATTTATTCTTTGAAGATGGCCGTAGCCATTTATATTTTGGAGACGGCCGTAGCCATTTTGCGCGGACATTCCTTGACTGCAATGGAGCTGTTTGTCAAGTGATCTCTCAATCAACGACCGTAGACGCAAATCTTTGGTTAGTTTTCATACGAGAACTGGCCATAGCAGTTTGTATATCTGAGATGGACGTGGCCATTTATTTGCATATACTCTTCTTTTGGTGGGAGACCGTAGGCACCTTATTGTCAAGGGACGGCGATAGACATTGTTTTAAGAGGGCCATAGCCATCCTTCAGAGACGGCTGTGGCCGTTATTACTTCAGAGACGGATGCAATCAATACTACTTTCGGAGGCGGCCGTGGCCAGCATTACTTTGATGATGGCTGTAGCCACCAATGGTTTATAGATGGTCGTAGCCAATTACATATGCCAGGGGAGAATATGATCATGCCTACCACATATCAGGAAGGCGTCATATGCTAAGTGACGCATGGGGCGTGCACTTGGTATCTTGGGGCCGTTACAACCGTTTCACGGGTGATGTGCCGATTGACGGGTGAATGACCGTTCCGTGGTATCTGTCATAATGATGCCCGTTACTATAGCCCTGAACCGTTTTGCAGTTGTTCAGGCAGTTAATGTTGACCTTTGGTATTCGTGAAAGACATTTATGCTTCGTCTATAAATAAGGGGTTGTGTCATTTAGTTCTTACTTTTCCGATATTTATTTATGTGAAATTCTGAGAGAGACAGCTCTTCTTGTTCTCAAATTACTTCGTCTTTTTCTCCTCATTACTTCATCCTTCGTCGTTTATCGTCAGATCTTCCTCTTCTCTTGATTTTTTGAAGAACTTTGCTGACTTTCTTTCATTATATCGACTATGGCGAGCAGCTCTCCTTCTTATATTGCTCCGGTGGAGGTTACGGCGGCTAAGGGTCCATCTACGGTGGTGAGAACCGTAGATTTGGCGAATATTGATGGGCCCCCATCGGTGACTGACATTCTCTCTCTGACCGGCTGTCCGGCGACTTATTTCTCCGACCCCGAAGGAGAGGACCAAGTGGACGAGGCCCCATTGATGGGGGAGGTAGGCCTCGCCCAACTGAGGGATCAATGTGACATTCCTCGTTTTGCTGACATCATCCTCGTTGGGAGTAGGGAGAGGGTTCATGTCGACCAGCGAGGGTATTGCATTTTCTACCTTTACCCTTTCAGGCTAGGATTTAAACTCCCCCTTCCAATGCTAGTGGTGGATTGTTTCCGCTACTATAGGTTATGCCCTGGTCAGCTCGTCCCCTCCTGCTACAAGCTATTGGCGATGTTGATAAAATATGCGGTGTTGACACAAAGGGAGATTAATCTTGGGCATGTGTTAACAATCTTCGCCCCCAGAGGGTACGAGGCACCATGATTTGTTTGGTCCCTCGTGGGGCCGGCGACTCAGCTGTGGAACTTGATGATAAGGTCGATACCCATCCTTATGAGCATTGTTTCTACATCAGGACTGAGCATCTGGTGGCTAGCGCTATTGACTTCCCATAGGAATGGAACCATGCACGTAAGTTTCATTTCTGTTGATCTTTATTTCATTTAGTTAAATTCTTGTTTCATGTTCGTACGTAATGACCTTCTTCTTTTGCCGTAGCTGGAGGTTCTCCACCAGCACCATTTTCTGGTATCCGCGAGTGGGTTGAGGTCGTGCTTCCTATTACAGCGGGAATTCGCACGTGGGCATCTTTGTGGGAGGTCCATGGTCGTAGGCCGGCCGCTGGTAAGAATCTAACTTGCTGTGTTGTTCTTCTTTCATAGTTCTTAGCTTCCTTTCCTTGACCCTTCTTCCTTTGCTGGTTAGGACGACCACGTCGCTGGAGGGCTCTTTAGCTTGATTTCCGTAGGCCAGGGGTGACTGCCCGATTGGTTGCAATGTCGGCGCCTCGCCCGGTCTCGAGGGAGACTTCAGTTGAATCCTCAGCGGCTCACTCTATAGCACGGTCCGTGCATCGGGTTGAGGAATCTTCAAGGGCCGTGCGTTCCAGGGTGGAGTTGCCACCGAATTAAGACGAGGAAGAAGACGAGAGACCGCTGGTTCAGCGTAGGGTGGTGTTCACCCCGGTCCTTCAGGTGGTGATTAGTTTGGATTCTCCGCCATCAGAGGAGGAAGGGAATGCAGCGGATCCTGCCTCAGAGGGAGAGCATTCAGTGGGGGTTACCCCGGTTGGCTTAGGCCAAGGTGACGCAATTGCTTCGGCGATTCAAATTTCAGTTCCTGTTGCTGAGAGGGGAGGTAGTTCCTCAGCATTTGTTTTGGTGGAGGAGAGGGGCACCGATGTTTTGGAGGGTGCGGGTGCTTCAACTTCCTGAGCAGCAGAGGCCTCAACTTCCAGGGCGGCGGAAGGAAGGGGTGCCTCAAGAGAGGGGGACGATTCTGAGTCCGACATGGACCCTGAGGACGTCCACCTGTAAAGTCTCAATTTGTTTGTTTTCTTAGTGTATTTTCTTGTATTGACTATTATCCTGTTTGTTGTAGTCATTTTTATTGGAAGTGGAGAGCATTCGTCGGGCCAATGTCCGCTTGGCTGTCTTTGTGCGGTTGTTGGAGAAGTACCGCCTCTATCAGGATCGGTGCCGTGATTTGCGTGAATGCTTAAGGAACGACCCGCAGAACAGGGAGCTGGTAAAAGAGCTGGCGCGGAGAAAACTTCATATGCAACAGACCCTTAACAGGTTAAATGCTCTTAAGGGGTAGCTCCGTCAAAAGAACGAGGAGATAGACGATGAAAGAAGGGCGGTAATTGAGAGAGAGCGCCAAAATCGGACTACGGCGACAGAGGCCACTGAGGCTTTGACTAGGTAGGTGGCTGCCCTAGAGACGCAGACCGCTGCTTTAAGGAAGCAGGCAGAGGATGACCTGGCAAAGGTCAAAACGTTGTAGTCCACCAACCGCTCCCTTGAAGAGAACGCGGACTGGAGAGGGCCGCCGCTAGTTTCCAAGAGAGGGCATTGGAGGGGCGCATTGCTATTTGTGAGCATGACGCCCGTACTGCGGTGGACCAGATTGTGGCCTTGGAGGCTGAGTCTCAGCGCCTGAGGAATCAGGCTGCTTCTTTCGGTCCTGCTCGTAAGCTTTGGACGTATGTCGAGGCCCAGCTCGACGTGTATAGGAGGTTGTGGGAAGCCGGCGTTGTTCCTGAGGCCACCTATGAGGAGGCACGCCAAAAGGCTCGTGATGCCCGCCTCGACTACGGTTTTAACCCGTCTACGCCCGGGGGTGATGATGGCGCCGAGGGCATTTACAATGTTAAAGAGGGCGCTGGTGGCACCGAGTGAACAAAGAGAGAGTTTGTAATATTTGTTTAGTTTTCATTCTCTTTTCTCTTTTATTTTTTTGTTTACATTTGGTTTTCTCTTCTTTTTTTTTGCCGGCCCTGGGCCAATGTAATTGGGGGTCACCCCTTTGTAATTATCGTAAATATATGTGGCTTTCTTCCTTTATGTTTGTTTTGTATCAATACGTTTCTTTTTTGTGCTCGTTTGAGAGGGCCTTGCCTTAGAGTTTTTCTAGTGAACATGCTAAAGGTCTCGACCGGTTAGGTGATTTCGACAATTGTCGAATTGATTCCTTGCCTTAAGGGAAATTTGTGTAGATGGCTTTGGCCATAGATAGATACTTTTGGTCATCACCTTCCTCCACTTGGTGGGAGTGCGTTGTAGCCATGTTTGGGCAGTGGCGCACATAGCCTTAGTCCTAGTTCGGGCTCAGTCGAACAACTGGTCGTGGTACTGAAAAGCACAGCCTTGTAGTTTGACTTGGGCCGAACTTTATGTGGGCCGAAACTTTAGTTTTTAGTTAGTCGTACTTACTTGAGTGGCGGGGGGCTTGGCGTGACCTGGGGTTCGAGCGTGGTTGAACATTTGAGGGCGCTATGACTCGCCAGATCGCGGCCCGGCTCATAGCCGTCGGGACGTATATTCTTGGCTTTGATTCGTCCGTGGTTGAGTTTGTGACTCTTCTGATGGAGGTGTGTAGCCTGAGTCCTAGTTCTACTTGTAGTTGAATTCTTTGGGCGAGGGCACATAGCCTGAGTCCTAGTTCAACTCGTAGTTGAACATTTTGGGCGAGGGCATGTAGCTTGAGTTGTTGTTCAACCGTAGTTGAACCTTTTGTAATTTTTCTGATGTCGAAGGCACATAGCCTGAGTTGTTGTTCAACCGTTGTTGAACCTTTGTAATTTTTCTAATGTCGAAGGCACTTGTCCTGAGTCCCAGTTCAAGTCGTAGTTGAACTTTTGGGCGAGTGCACGTAGCCTGAGTTGTTGTTCAATCGTGGTTGAACCTTTTGTAATTTATAATGGCGGAGGCACTTGGCCTGAGTTGTTTTTCAAAACGTAGCTGAACCTTTGTAATTTTTCTGATTTCGAAGGCACATAGCCTCAGTAGTTGTTCAACCGTAGTTGAACCTTTGTAATTTTCTGGTGTCGAAGGCATTGTCCTGAGTCCCAGTTCAACTCATAGTTGAACTTTTGGGCAAGGGCACGTAGCCTGGGTTGTTGTTCAACCGTAGTTTAACCTTTGTAATTTTCTGATGTCGAAGGCACATAGCCTGAGTTGTTGTTCAACCGTAGTTGAACTTTTGTAATTTTTCTGATGTCGAAGGCACATAGCCTGAGTCCCAGTTCAACTTGTAGTTGAACTTTTGTAATTTTTCTGATGTCGAAGGCACATAGCCTGAGTCCCAGTTCAACTCATAGTTGAACTTTTGGGCGAGGGCACGTAGCCTGAGTTGTTGTTCAACCGTAGTTGAACCTTTGAAATTTTTTTGATGTCGAAGGCACATAGCCTGAGTTGTTGTTCAACCGTGGCTGAACCTTTTGTAATTTACAATGGCGAAGGCACTTGGCTTGAGTCCCAGTTCAACTCGTAGTTGAATCTTTTGGGCGAGGACGTAGCCTTAGTTGTTGTTCAACCGTAGTTGAACATTTGTAATTTTCTGATGTCGAAGGCACATAGCCTAAGTTGTTTTTCAACCGTAGTTAAACCTTTGTAATTTTTCTGATGTCGAAATCACATAGCCTGAGTTGTTGTTCAACCGCAGTGGAACCTTTGTTCTCCCCCATAACCTACTTTGTGGTGTGCGTTGGGATTTGATTCTGGTTTAGGATCTTGCCTAGCTCGTGCTTGTAGTCTTCTACAGGTCATCCCGTTACAGATCTCGGCTCGAGATGCTTTTGTGTTCTCCTTCTTTTTAGCACGATCCCGTGTAAAAAACAAAGGGCGAGGTACCTTATGTGCAACTTTCCCATAGGGATGGGGGATCTACTTCTTCTTCTTCACCTTCCCCTTGCTCGGAGATGCGGGATGTGGAAGCAAGCTCGTCTCGAGGCTTTTGAATTCCTTTGGTCCGACGCGCCGCTTTGGCTTGTTCAAGCTGGGTTGGTTTCTTTCCTTGTATTGGTCCAAGGATAAACTACGCGATTCTTCTATGAAATCCCCACAGACGGCGCCAAATTGTTTAGCTCAAAGTTCTCGTGTACTTTATAAGCATAAATCAATTAAAATCAACAGAGGGCCAATCATAGCAGATCGTAATAAACCAAAAGACCAAACGAATAAAATGTAAGAGATAATAGTTATTGGTCAAGGGGAGGAGGGTAGAGATCTTTTATTAATGATATCGATTTGGTCTGCCTCTCCGTGGAGAGGTTCAGAACCTTACAAAGATGTTTATTCTCTCCTTTTTTAAAGTGGAGGTGAAGAGGAAGAAGAAGCGGCCCCCCTTTTAGGGTTCTTTCTCTTCATATTTATAGCTGTGAATCTTGCCAACTGGCGAGGGACGGTCGTAGCCGCGTCGAAGAGACGTCCGTGTATAACGAGTAGGGTGTGGTATTGCTACTCCGTAATTAGGTTGAGTAACCTTGGAGTATTTGTGTCGGTGAACGGTTATACCTTTTATTAGCCCGAATGAGCTTAGGAACTAGTTAGACGCGCTACTTATCACGAATCTAATTCTGACCCATACAATAGTGTAAAAATATTTTAATAATCATTGATTATCAACCTAAAATAAATGGTAGTAGTTATAATTAGTAACCAAGTTAAATTAAATTGATAGTGTAAAGATATTATTATTCTATTAATATAGTTTAATTTGTGATAATAAGCTAGTTACTTTTTTTACCATTCTATCTGATCACGCCTAACTATGCCTTATAAAAAGACCAAGCGGTCGTTGCAAATATAATCTGATTTACAAGTTCGAAGTCGAATCTCACAGAGAACTAAGTCTTAGCTGCAACTGTTCAATATCGCTAAGAAACACAAGTCCAAACAATTTTCTAATTATAAAGGTTATAATGGTTATTTAATCTAATTAACAAACAAATACTAGAAATCAGTAAAACTATCAATTAACAAGGATTAGGATTGAAGACAAGATTTAGGAGGTCTAGAGTTATGATTTCCCCTATTATCGGAATCCTTTCTGCTACGTTTTCTATAAATTTGCCTAAGTTTTCTCTAACGATCATGAGCACTCTGATTGTCGTATCTCTCTCCCGAGTAATTACCACAATTTACTAAACATGTTCTTTCGAATTATGCTAGCTGGCATTAAGTACGGCTCACTCGAATCGCACCAAAGTTTCTTTATCCATAATCCCACCTTTAAGCCCTCTGTATTGATCCCTCATATACGTTAGGAGTGATGTTGTTCAACAACTACAGAAGTATGCACTCTTTTCCGAGTATTACACACTAAATAGGCACAGTCGATTGAGATCTCTTCAACCAACCACAATATAAATGTAGTTGAACAATTAGAGAAAAAACTACAGCAAATCTATATTAACGTAATAGAAAAATCATCCTCCAATAGGTTCCACCAAAACTAGATAACAAATTAGTTATTCATAATAGTACTCATAACTACAATACTAAAATTTATAATCAATAATGAAAATAGGAAGAAGAAAGTGAAAAACTCGTAAAAGAACCCTCCCCCTTGCTTCTAGTGTGTTCTTGCCTCCTTAGGTCGAATCCTCGGTCTAATTTTTGTGTCTCCTCAAAATTAGCGTTTTTACGTCTATTTATATGTGTAGGAAAAGACCTAAACGTGTAGGCCAAGTCCTACTCAAACGAGGAGACGAAATAAGCCTTCAAAACTTGGACTGGATCTCACCCCAGGCCTGGCGTCGCCAGCCTAATGCCTGGTGGACCTGGCCTCGCCAGTCTAACGCCAGCTTCAAGCCTGGCCTTTACCTGGCCTCGCCAGCCTAACGCCAACCTCAATCCCGGCGTCTCCAGGGTTTCTCATTCACGGTTCTCAAGCACACTTTCAATGTTTAAGTATCCCTTTTGCTCTACTTTCATCTTCAATTCACCTACACAAAAAATAGATTCCATTACGTGCAAATAAAGTGTAATTTATCATTAAAGAATATAAAATTCAAGGAAAATAATGTACGAAACTAAGAAATTATAGCCACATATAAATACCCTACACTTAAACATTGCTCGCCCTCGAGCAATCAAACTACACTTATAGACATGACCTTTTTAAGTAATTCTCTTAACTCATTACACCAAGAATATTTAAAATAGTCTAAGCACCAAGGTGTAACATCTTCACCTCAAGATTTGACTCGCAAGTACCGTGCATTATTCACCACTCACTCATTTACTCTAACATAGAGGTCAATGGCATTACCTTTATATCATGAATCACGTGGTCCTCACACAACAAAAGAGATTAGTTCCATACACAATAAAATTTAAGAATAATTATAAACTCAAGATAGAAAGAATTCACTCACTCTCAGAAATAACATTTCATATGCTACAAAAGATGACTACGGAGCCTTTACATGAAATTTGGGAGAGGTTTCGAACTATGGAGAATGAGTGACCCAACAACGATATGAATGATGTGATGATCCAGCAGACTTTCTATCGGGGTATCAATACAACCAATCGGTGCATAGTCAATCAGTTGGCAGGTGGTAATTTCATGAAACTTCCTTATGACGAGGCTTGTGATGTTCTTGACGAAATGACCGAAACTTCATCGGCTTGGCAAAGCCGTGCTAATGTTCCTCAGGGTGATCCCAATGTTATAAACTTGCACAAGGAGTTACATGATCATGGGCAAGCCATAGCCGAACTTACAACAACAATGAACCAGTTGGCCAAGGCACAGCTTCAACAAGTTCAAAGCCCGAGACAAGTAACTGCCATGGAGGGGGTGAATTTGATGAGGAGAAGGAATAGAGGGCAACAACAACCTCAAGAGAACTTTGACAATTGTGATGATGGAAATGGTGGTTATTCGAATTATGGTTATGAGGATCAAGAAGAAGTGCAATATGTGAATAACTACCAATGGAATAGAGGTAATCAAGGGAACCAACAATGGCGTCCTCAAGACAACAATTGGGGAAATCAACAAAATAGTGGGAATTGGAACAACAACAATCATGGCAACAATTGGAACAATCAAGGAAATCAAGGCAATTGGGGCGGAAACAACAACAATTGGAACAACAACAACAATGGAGGGTGAAACAATAATCAAGGAGGAAAACAAGGAAATCGGGGGCAAGTCTTTCAAATGCCCCCAATGTACCAACCGAACAACCCACCCCCATTCCAATATCAAGGGTTGAGTTCTTCAAGCAATGATACATGTTTGAACAAATGATGAAGAAGAATCAAGACTCGGATGCCGAACTAGCCTCCCATAATACTTTGATCCGCAACTTAGAAGTGCAACTTGGGAAAATATCACAATCTCTTAATACTCGCCCAAAGGGTGCTCTACCGAGTGATATGGTAGTGAACCCGAAGGGTGGTCACAACAACCATGTGATGGTAGTGACAACACATAGCGGAAGAGGTGGTGATGTGCAAAGCTCCAGGGGTAATCAAGTTGTGGTCCATGAGGAGGAAGTGCAAGAAGATAATGCTCCATTTGTGGTTGATGATATCGTTGGTCCTGGTGTGAGAAATGAGGTGAGAATTGATATTGATGAAGGTGAGGAGGAGACCCAAGAGGCAGTGAACCCGTCTAGGGAACACGTCATTAACATGCCCGAATCTATGGTGCCAAAAGCAAAGGCACCCGTGCCTAGGCCTCCTCCGCCATATCCTCAAAGATTAGCCAAGCAGAAAGGGGACAACCAATTTAAGAAGTTTATTGAGATGATGAAGAGCTTGACCATCAATGTGCCATTGGTTGAAGCTCTTGAACAAATGCCGGGATATGCTAAGTTTATGAAGGATTTGGTTACTAAGAAGCGATCTATAGAGTGTGAGACCATCAAAATAACACACCAAGTGAGCTCCATTGTTCATTCTATGTCACCAAAGTTAGAGGATCACGCCGCCCTTACAATTCCATGTACAATTGGGAGCGCCGATTTTGCTAAAGCCCTTTGTGATTTGGGGGCAAGTATCAATCTCATACCATAATATCGGACAACCTCATCCAACTTCTATGAGGCTTCAAATGTCCGACCGGTCTATAAAGAGACATTTGAGTATTATTGATGATGACCTTGTTCGGGTCGATAAGTTCATCTTGCCGGCCGATTTTGTGATCCTAGATTGTGATGTGGATTTTGAGGTACCCATTACTCTTGGAAGGCCTTTCCTAGCTATGGGGAAGGCCTTGGTTGATGTTGAGGAGGGAGAATTGACTTTCCGCATTGGTGATAAAAAGGTGGTTTTCCATGTATGCAAGTCGATGCGCCAACCAAATAGCACCGAGGTGTGTTCGTTTGTTGACATTGTCATGGCGATGATAGTGGAGACACAAGCACCATGGCGAATGTTGAGGACCCACTCGAGGCTGTGATCTTAAATATAGATGTTGATGATACTTCTGAAAGGGTGGAGTGCGTGAATGCTCTTCATGGTATGGGTTCTTATTCTTATGAGCCGAGGAAGTTATCCCGTGATCTTGAGAATCGCAAAACTCCACCTACCAAGATATCTATGGAGGAACCACCGGTGTTAGAGTTGAAACCACTTCCTCCTCACCTCAGGTATGAGTTTCTTGGTCCTAATTTCACTTTTCCTATTATTCTTTCTTCTTGCTTGACTAACATGCAGGTTGACGCCACCTTGGAGGTCCTTCAAAAAGCGAAAGCGGGCAATTGGATGGACTTTGGCCGATTTTTGGGGTATTAGCCCCTCGTTTTTCATGCACAAAATCATATTGGAGGAGGATGCTAGGCCTTCTCTAGAGCATCAAAGGAGACTCAATAAGGCCATACAAGAGGTGGTCAATAAGGAAGTTATCAAGTGGCTCGATGCGGGTGTGCTGTATCCAATCTCCGATAGTTCATGGACCTCTCTGGTCCAATGTGTTCCAAAGAAATGGGGAATGATGGTGGTGACCAATGATAATAATGAGCTGATTCCGACTCGTACTGTGACGGGTTGGAGATTATGCATGGACTACCGAAAGCTGAACAAGGTTACGAGAAAGGACCATTTCCTATTGCCATTCTTGGATCAAATGCTTGACCGTCTTGCGGGCCGGGCATTATATTTCTTTCTGGATGGGTATTCATGCTATAATCAAATCCTTATTGCGCCGAAAGATCAAGAAAAGACAACATTTACATGCCCTTATGGTACTTTCGCATTCTCTCGGATGCCATTTAGGTTGTGTAATGCACCGGCGACCTTCCAAAGATGTATGATGGCAATCTTCACCGACATGGTGGAGGACATATTGGAGGTCTTCATGGATGACTTTAGTGTGGTTGGAATTTGGTGAATGTTTGCAAAACTTTGATCGTGTGTTGGCCCGATGTGAAGATACAAATTTGCTGCTCAATTGGGAGAAATGCCACTTTATGGTGGAAGAAGGAATTGTGTTGGGTCATAAAATTTTGAAGAAGGGAATTGAGGTTGACAAAGCTAAAATCGAGGTGATCTCAAGGCTTCCTCCCCCTAACTCTGTCAAAGGGGTGAGGAGTATTCTTGGACACGCAGGTTTCTACCGAAGATTCATCAAAGACTTTTCTAAGGTAGTGAACCCATTATGTAAATTGTCGGAAAAGGATGAAAGTATGTGTTTGATAAGAAGTGCATGGAGGCGTTTGATCTTCTAAAGCAAAAGTTGACGACTACCCCCATCATTACTGCACCCAATTGGAGCTTACCCTTTGAGCTCATGTGTGATGCTAGTGATGTTGCCGTGGGGCGGTCTTGGGCAAGAAAATCAACAAGTTATTCCATCTGGTGTACTATGCTAGCAAGACAATGAATGAGGCACAAAGAAATTATACGGTCATCGAGAAGGAATTGCTTGCAATTGTATTTGCTATGGAGAAGTTTCGCCCGTACCTAATAGGGGCCAAAGTGATTATTCATACCGATCACGCCGCCCTAAGGTACTTGATGACTAAGAAGGATTCAAAAGCAAGGTTGATGAGATAGGTGCTTCTTCTACAAGAGTTTGACTTGGAGATAGTGCATAGAAAGGGTAGTGAAAACCAAGTGGCGGACCACTTGTCTCGTTTGGAGGAGGAAGGGAGGCCTTCGGATGGCCTTGAGATAAATGACTCTTTTCCGGATGAGCAACTCCTCTCGGTTTCTATAATTGACATGTCGTGGTTTGCCGACATTGCAAAATATTTGGTAAACCGGTGTGGTCCCGTTTGAGCTCTTTTCTAACCAAAGGAAGAAGCTCAAGCGGGATGCTTTGGACTTCTATTGGGATGAGCCTTATCTCTTGAAAATTTGCACCGATGGTGTAATTTGTCGGTGTGTTCCCGAGGAAGAACAACTAAGTATTGTGGAAGCTTGTCATTCTTCGCCTTATGGTGGCCATCATGGCGGGGCGAGGACGATGTCCAAAGTGTTGAGTTGTGGTTTCTATTGGCCTTCATTATTCAAAGATGCCGGTGACTTTGTGAAAAGATGTGATGAGTGTCAACGTGTGGGAGGAATTTCAAAGAAAGATGAGATGCCCCTTAACACAATTCTTGAGGTCGACATTTTTTATGTTTGGGTGATAGACTTCATGGGCCCTTTTGTGAGTTCTGGTGGCAACACCCATATTTTTGTAGCGGTGGACTATGTGTCGAAATGGGTTGAGGTCGTTGCCTTGCCTAACAATGAAGCTCGTAGTGTGGTGGCTTTCTTGAAGAAAAGCATATTTACTAGGTTTGGCACATCCCGTGCCATAATTAGTGATGGTGGTTCTCATTTTTGCAACCGGGCTTTCGATTCTTTGCTCACTAAATATGGGGTAAACCACAAAGTGACCACTCCTTATCATCCTCAAGCGAGTGTCCAAGTTGAGGTTTCGAACCGGGGAATCAAGAGTATTCTTTCCAAGACTGTCAATGCAAACAGGACCGACTGGTCAAAGAAATTAGATGATGCTCTTTGGGCTTATCGTACTGCTTTCAAGACTCCAATTGGTATGTTGCCATATCGGTTGGTTTTTGGTAAGGCATGTCATCTTCCGGTGGAGTTGGAACATAAAGCAATGTGGGCCTTGAGAAAGTTGAATTTAGAGTGGGATGTCGCAGCCAATCTCCAGGTTGAACAATTGAATGAGCTTGATAAATTCCGGTTTCATGCATATTCTAGCTCATCTTTGTACAAAGATAAAATGAAGTATCTCCATGACAAATATGCTCGGGGGTAAGAGTTCAAGGTTGGTGATATGGTTATTCTCTTCAATTCTCGGTTAAGGTTGTTTCCGGGAAAGTTGAAACCCAAGTGGAGCGGTCCTTTTGAAGTGGTTGGTGTTACGCCTTTAGGTGCTATTGACCTCAAAAACAAGAATGGTAAAGTTTTCCGGGTAAATGGGCATAGGGTCAAGCACTATTTGGGCAAGTTTGATGATATCCGCGTGGTGGCACTTCTTCATTTGAAATGATCATGATGGTAGCATGAGTCGTGTCGTGACGTTAAATCAGGCGCTTCTTCGGAGGCAACCCATGTCTTTTCATTTTCTTTGTTTTTCTTTTGTAGAGTAGGATTTTCAAGCTGGTGGCTTGTGGAGTGTTGCATGGATAGGCTTGAATCAGTGCAAGGAAAGAAGATGAAAATTGCAGAGTCCCTGCCCAGTGCCCAGTGCCTAGTCCCGTGCGGCCGCACCACAAAATAGTGCGTTCTGCATGGGCTTGGTTGATTGAAGAAACAAACTCAAAGGGATACCACCTGCCACATGACTTTTTTGTGCAGTCCGCGATGGAAGAGGTGAAAAATGGACACTCTCTGATAAATTGTTCATGTAGCAGCAATACAAGGTCAGGCGGTCCGCGTGAAAGTGGCCAACAATGTCAAGTCTATGAAGATCACCCACTCGACCGCAGACCAAATTAGTGCGGTCCGCGTGGGCTGTGAGCAGAAAGTGCAAGGTGAAAAATCATGCGCAATCCGCATGCCACTTTTGGGCGACCGCGCAGGTAGGTGAGTTCTGGGCCCCGCGGTGGTCTATAAATAGACGCCTAAGGCTCCTTCTACCCTTTTTGTAAAATTTCATTCAGAAGCTTATAATCAGTGTTCATTCCTTCAAGAGTACACTTCATCTCCTTCTCATTACATTCCTCGTAACATTCCACAAATACATGTTGATTCTTAGTTAATTAATTGTTTATTTTCATTATATTTTTCTAGTTTAACTTCTTAATTTCTATTTTTCCTCTTAGAAATCGATTCGGTTAGTTTCTATTATTTCTCTTGTTCAAGCATGGGCATAACCTGATAATTACCAACTGAGTAGGGACAAAAATTAGGATTTCTCATGTTAAAGTGTGAACTTAAATGCAAAAATGCCCTACCCAGTCCGTCTGCCCTACGCGGCCGAACGACCTTTTTGTGTGGTTCGTGTGAGTTTACCTAACTCCTAAGGCACCCTCTGCCGTGTCCGCGTGACCTGTTCTGAGAAATGAATGCTAAGACTACTTTGCCTGTGCGAACCGCATGACCTTTTGGTGCCGTCCGCCTCAGCCCTGTCTGCAACACAAGTTTGTTCAAGTGTTTTGGTCTTCCAACTGTGTGTTTCTTCTGTGCTTTCACTAACAATAATAGATGTGATTCTTTTGCAGACAATGCCTCCAAATGGTAAACAAATACAACATGGGGGTAAGGACAAACAATCGACAAGGGGTGGGCCCCCAAAGTAAATACAGTTCGAAGAGTAATCAAACTCACTGCCAAGGAAATGGAGAACATGAAGAAGACCAGAAAGATTATACGGGCGGCAGACAAGGCTGCCTCTCAATCTAGTGGCAGTGAGTATGCCCCCTCCAGGAGTTTGACTTCAAATTCCATACCCTCATGTATGTCCGCAGAGGTACCAGTGCCAGTGTCATCATCTCTTGAGCATGAGCAGGAAAATGTGGCCACTTCTAAGAGTCCAATAAACAGAATAGTCTCGGATTCGTCTGATGAGTCCGGGGCTGAGAAAGAAGCTGACGAGGGATATTCCACCTCCCCCATAATATCATCATCCGGGGAGAGTGAAGGTGGTGAGCCTCAAATCGGGAGCTCGAGAGAACTAGAAAAAAGGAAGTCTGGGAGGACAGATTTGTAAATGAGGTCGCCTTCCACATGTACAGAACATGGTGGCCCATAAGGAAGCTGATACTAGAGCGGAGATTTATTGTAGCTGATTTTCTCCCTCACAACCCTCACATACAAGCTCAGTTCCATACGCGAGAGGGTTGGGGATTCTTTACAGAAAGAGTGGATATGGCCAATGAGCACGTGGTGAAAGAATTCTATAGCAACGTCCACCACATAGTTAGGGGTTCCACAGCTACAAAGGTGAGGGACAAGGTGATTCTTTATGATGGGAAGGCTTTGAATGAATTTTTGGGGTTTGCTGAGGAGGAAGAGCCTCAATACCTGGAGAAACTGGCACTTAAAGAAGAGGTTCGCCTGTGGTTAGCCGGGATTATTGCAGCTCCAAGTACAGTTCCTGGATGGCTAAATGCACCGGCAAGAATCTTTAGGAACACCCTGAACTTCGAGGCAAAAAAGTGTTTATCATTTGTGTGCACCAGACTCGACCCATCCACTCATGACAACTCAGTGCCACTTGAGTATGCTGTCCTCATTGCATCCATTATGGCGGGTTTCCTGTTAAATGTGGGTAAAATCATGCAGAAGGGTAATTTCCAAGGTGGGGAACGATACTCAGCAAAACTGCTCATTCCCCAACACCCTAACCATGTACTTCAATGATATGAAGGTGAGAAAGAATAATCATGATATTGAGGTGCCTCCGGTGGGTCCCTACTCATGGTATGATCAAAAGGGTCCGGACAACCCTAAGGGCACCAAGAAGGGGCAGGCATCAACTTCTACTGCAGCTGGCTAGTCTGAAGAGCCAGCTGCAATTCAGCATCCATCAGAGCCCACCACTGAGGCACTACAGCCGGGCTCATCTTCAGCCCCTTCTTCTACTTCTGCGGAGCCGGTGGTCCCGGTTTCCAAAACTCACAAGTTCACAGCTCATCAGATGACTCAGTCTCTTGCTAATGTGAATAACTGGGTGTCGGCTGCAACATCCAAGTTGTCAACATTGACTACGGCTGTTAAGGCTCAAAGGGCACCAATCATTGTGGAGGTTCCTGCTTCAATCAAGGAAACATTGAAGAAAATCATGGAAAACCAGGTAGCTATGATAAAGAAGCAGGATAAGCTGGAGAAAGCAGTCGGGGAGCACAGAAAGGCTTTGAAATATTGGCCAAGAAGCACAGAAAGATTAGAAAAGATAGAGCCTCCAAGGATTCAGTGAAGGAGCTGCGGAAAGATGTCGATAAGCTCTTTGTCGATCAGATGCCCCTAGATTTGTTGTTTGGGGATCCTATTGCTTAGCTAGCTGCAGCACAGCCTAAGGGGGAGGAGAGCAGACCAAAGAAGAAGAGGAAACTCCCGAGCAAAGAGGGAGTAGTGATCGAGGTGGCACCAGCCCCAGAGGACCCACATGGCATTGCAGACATTGAGCCTCCGGCAGCACTAGTAGGAGATAATCCACGCCTGGAGAAGATAGTTGATGTCCCAGCGCCACAGCAGCAGTAGGCTGGGACCGATCTGATGTCCCCGCGGGTACAGAGGACACAGGAGCCATTGACCAGCAGAGAGCTGTTGATGAGGCTTGAGGAGCCACTTCTATAGCCTTTCCCCTATTTTTATACTTTCTTTGATAGTTAGCATTAAGGACAATGCTAGCTTTTATTAGTGGGGTGTGGCCCTACTTTTTGATTTGGATTTGGATGACTGTATATGTACTATTTACTTTTTACATTTTGCACATTCGTAGTTTAGATGGTTTTTTGTATATAATTTTGAATTTTGAACCCCATTTAGTTGTATATTTTACTTCCCTTATGTATATATTCATTTGGTTGTCATTTGATTTTTTTTTCATTATTTTCATAAAATTTTTCGTTTTAGTGCAAAGTTAGACTCATAACCTCTTTTTGGTTTTGGTTGATGTTGAAATAAGCCCTTGGTTTTCTTAATACCACGGTTCTTTCTAAGGGTAGACTGTTGTGTGAACCGGGTGACTCTTCCCAATGATAGATAGCGTGACAACTTTCTCAAGGGTTGAGTCAGTTTTGTTTCTTTCTCATTTTTTAAGTTTTTTGTTAAGAGTACCTCAGGCAAAGCTTCACTTGGGCCTAGCACATTTGCCTTCGATCTTATGGTCAAAGACATCAAGTTGTGTTTACGATGATGAAAGTCGTGGCCTTGAGACTCTTGTGTTGACCAAGCAATCATCATATGGCTGTGTGAGGGCCATTGTGTGTTTAAATCGTATCTAAGGTCATTGTGGGCCCTCGACTCCGTCTTTGGCAATCCTTGAGTGTATGTGTGGTGAGAACTCGATTTGTGAGCCCAAGCGCCGAGCCGATGGTCTAGAACTTGCTCCGAATGTTTGTTGAGGCGAAATCATGGGTGGAACTTGATTTGAGATATGACTATAGGCTCTCCTTGCCCAAAATGTTATCTTGATTAATTTCATGACCTACCAATAGAATGATCCCTAGTTCACCTTTTTGAGCCTAAATCGTTATTCTTTCATAAACCAAGCAACAAACATATACCCGTTCTCAATTAGACCTTCTCTTGGCACCCAAAATTTTCTCTTGGTTATTGACAATTGCATAAGTTTGTAGGGGCAAGAAAGGAAACAAAGTAGTATAAGGTACAAAAGGAAAAGAAAAGGAAGGCAATGAAAAAGAGAAAAAGACAAAAAAGGAAGTCAAAAAGAGAATAAGAATCAAAAAGGGAATCAAAGTACAACAAAAAGGTGGAAAAGTTGAAAAAGTAGAAAAAAGGAGAAAAAGGCTTGCTTTGCAAAAGAAAGAATGACAATGTGTCTCTATTCCCCCTTTGAAGAGGTGAATTGCATGTTTGAGTCAAGAAAGTGTGCCAAAACGAAACAAAAGAAGCGCTTAAGGGAAGAGTAAACTCATGTGAACAATTGCATATCCTACCTGTACCCAAAAGCCTTCATAATGACTCCCCAAAAGCCCTACAAGATCATGAATTAAGGAAAAACCTACATTAGTGGATACTTACATGAAGGGCAAGCATATGGTACTTAGAACTGGACTTAGGGTCTCTTCTTTGTGAGTGTTGAGTGAGAGAGCTTTCCACCTCGATATGTGTGCATATATTCAAAAAGGTGAGGTTCACTTAGGGAGAGTCGAGGATGTACGAGTTTGGGTTCCACAATCACCAAAGTACTTGAGAAAAAGCTCCATGATGATATGTGTCAACTCTTGAGGCTCTTGTGTCACACTTGATCCTCAAGTTTGCAAAGTCTTAAATTTGTTAATGATGCATTTGTATTGGAGACAATTGTTAGTCCCAATTGAGGCTTGTTGAGGTTACTTTAGGGAAAACAGGAATTACTGGGTTGTTTTCTATTGAGGGGTGTGTCTCATTTTAGTTGCTTGAGGACAAGCAAAGGTTTAAGTTTGGGGGAGTTGATAACTGTGAATTATACATGATTTATGCCCCTTCTTACCTTAGTTTTGTGCATAGTTTGCCCTTGATTAGTCCTGAATTACATACAAGTTGCGCTTGATTGCAGGTTTAAGCGACAAGATGATTAAAATCACAAATCGGCTCAAGAAGGAGTGAAATCTACCAAGTGACAAGAAGATGACAAAAAGTGGGGGAATCAAGGAACCTGCGCGGACCGCACTGTTTTGGTGTGCGTCCGCGTAGGAAGGTTCAGAGACTTATCAATCTACCATGCTTCCTGCACGGTCCGCCTGATTGTATGGTGCGGCCGCATGGAAAGAGTTCAAAGACATGGAATTTTGAGGGAAAACCCACACGGGCCGCATCCGTTTCTATGCGGTCCGCATTGATGAAGGTTCAGAGGCTAGGATATTCAAGGCACAAGACCCACGCAGCCGCGCACCAAAAGCAGGCGGTCCGCATGGGCACAAGTTCAGAGAATCAACTTTATGGCAATTCCTCTTGTGCGGCCACACATCACATTCATGCGGTCCGCCTGATCTAACCTACGAAGCCGCAGTGCATTTCATGTGGTCCGCTTGACAAGACCTACGCGGCCACGATGCATTTTGATGCGGTCCGCACCAGACTCTCAGGGGTATTTTTGTCTAATTTTTTCTGAGTAGTATAAATAGAACACTTTACTTTTTTAAGTGAAGTTTTATGTTCTGAACAGCAGCTGCGCTTGTGAACTTTTATATTAGCCCTGTTTTAGGCAACTTCTCTTGTAATTAAAGTGGATTCAAGTAGATTTAGCATATAGTTAATGATTATGTTCATCTCTTCCATTATTTCTTCTTTTTCTACTTCTTCCATGTCTAGCTAAACCCATTAGCTAGGGTTGTGACTCAACTCTAGTGTGGGTAATTAATGGGCATTTTTGCCTAATACTTGGATGTTGTTGGGTGTTTGGTATTTGGGTTGTGTGTATGTTTTCACTTTGATTTGGTGGTTGTAAACACTAAGTTAAGCTTAGAGGGTCTTTATTCTTCTTGAGAAAGAGAGTCTATGACCTCACATTCAACCCAACAAGGATGTGGGATGGACCCGTGAGAATGGTAGTCCCAAGTAACGGGTTAGACCTCGAGAGAGTAATTACCCTACTTGATCCTTGTGTTGCTTGGGAAAATTAGCCTACCCAATTGGTCTCGAGAGAGTGAATTGGGCAAAATCATTCTCTCTACCGAGAGGTGTGAGAGCGAGTGCTAAAAGTGCAACGGTTATCCATATTTCCCATAATTAGCATCCTTGTATTAGAATTCTATACTCATTGATTATCCACCTAGGTGAGTGCCACGACCCTCTCTCTTACTGCTTAAATCTAGCATCAATCATCTTAGCTTAATTTTAGATCATAATAGTAGTGGATAATTGTAGTCGATAACTATATTAAAACCCCAAAAATAAAAGAAGATCAATTTGAAGCTAGAACGAATTTCTAAGCCATACAATTACACATCTCCAACTTGAAGCTCCCTGAGGAATTTTCGACCCCGACATACTATTGGGTTATTAGTTGTCGCACCCACTCTTTCTTCGGATTGAGTTCGACTAGATCAACTATACCTCCCTAAGCACTTTAATACATATATTTAACATTCAAGCTCACACTTATGTCAAACCATGACTCCACCTTCACATTAATATATATTACCACATACTTCTTTAAGCAAAATTATATCAAAAACCACCACCTATCAAGGAATATTTTTTTATTCTTTTCTTTCTTTTTCAATTCAAGTGGCTTCTATTTATTTATTTTTCAAAACAGTGCACCTTTCTCCTTATTTCATTAGTTCCACTCAAAAGTCATACCAACCACCCCACACTTTAACTTTTACAATGTTCATAACAATTCAAGTGCTCTTGAGAGGTGAACAGGTTCAAATAGATTGTTAATTCAAACAAAAGGGTAAGGCTTGTAATGTGGTTGCCAAAGAAACAGGATTACATGATCAAGGGGTTTAACTACGTTACATAACAATTAGGCGGATAAAATATAGATATTTGGCTCAACAAAGAAATGCCTATATCACTTTCAAGACTAAACAAAACTACTATTTGACTTTGCAAATACACTGGAAAAGTTCTAGACATCAAATGCAATGCACAAAATATAACAAACCTCACACGCATATGGCACATGACTCACTCAAGATTGGATCATCAAGACACTCTAGTCAAAGCAGTTAAGCAAATTTAAGAATCTACGATTTAAGGTACTTATACTAGAGTCAAATATTGAGCCTAAGCATCACAACCATAGTACTCAAACTAGGAGACAAAATAAGCCTTTAAAACTCGAACTAGATCTCGCCCCAGGCCTGGTGTCGCAAGCCTAACGCTTGGTGGACCTGGCCTTTGCCTGGTCTCGCCGGCCTAAAGCCAGCTTCAAGCCTGGCCTTTTCCTGGCCTCGTCAGCCTAAAGCCAGCTTCAAGCCTGGCCTTTGACTGACCTAGCCAGCCTAACACCAGCTTCAAGCCTTGCGTTTGCCTGGCCTCGCCAGCCTAACACCAGCTTCATGCTTGGGTCGCGAGGGTTTCTCATTCACTGTTTTCGAGCATGCTTTTAACGTTTAAGTATTCCTTTTGCTCTACTTTCATCTTCAATTCACTTACACATAAAATAGACTCCAATACGCGCAAATTAAATGTAATTATCATTAAAGCATATAAAATGCAAGGCAAATAATGTACGAAAATAAGGAATTATAACCACATCACTATCAACTAATGCTTATCATAGAAATTTACCTGTATATATTTTTCAAATGATGAACTTATTGTAACTCTGCATAGAATTTAATAAACTCTTAAACATATTATTATTATTAGTCAAATATAATTAAATTTGACAACAACAACAACATAATATTCAATGTAGTTCCACGAGTGGTATTTGAGGAGGGTAGAGTATACGCAGACCTTATCACTACTTATAAGATGGCAAAGAGGTTATTTCCGGTACAATTAAATTTGACAGAGTAAAAATATTCAATTTCAAACTGGTTTTGTAAAGTTTTGTTTAATCAATTTCTTCCAGTTAGGAAGTTTTTAGTTGTCTCGATTGTTACGTATATATACCCCCTAATTTATCATTAGCTGAATAAAAGAAGCGTTGTTGACATCAAAAGAATGAGCCCTACTCACCCCCCTTTTGTTTCTTTACTTTCAAAACCAGAAAAAGAAAACCTAACTATGAAAACATACAAAGGTTATGAATGCAACCTTGTCATTATAAAAGACTAACATAGGATTAATTCTGGGTAAGTATCTAACTTTTCCTTGCTATTTGTCACAACATTACAAGCAAAAATGAACCGACAGAACATGATCCGAGAGATTTTATTAACTTTGGTACTCCTAGTACTTAACCTAGGAGGATCAAATAGCCAATTTATGCCTTGGCCACCTATAGTCACACGTCCATTTTGTCTCCATCAATTTACACTTGCTAACCATGCATGTCGATTTTTACCATATACTGCATTGCCTCCCCCATTTCCATCATCCACTACCCCTATCCCTATCCCTACCCCTTCACCCGAGCCACAACCGTCACCTTTTTTTACGAGCTCTGAGTATGAAGAAACTCCTGTAGAAGAAGAATGTTGCAGGTGGATGAAATCAATCGATAGCGAATGTGTTTGCGCCCTGTTGGCTCATTTGCCTCCTTTCCTTTCTAAGCCGATTCACCAATATACTGCTGTGGTTGATTCATCTTGCAGTGTCACTTTCAAGTGTAGTTCGAGGATTAGGTATGAAAATGAGAAGTCACCGCAGTCTCCATGATGTCCATCTCACTACCTTCGTGACTGAAGTACGTTCAGATGATTATGTTTTATTAATAATTAAAATGGCATGAGAAATTTGATCAGTATATTAATAGTCAATGAGTAAAGATATTTATGAGGGGCTATTGAGCTTAATTATTAACCTCCTAATTAAAGGTTTAAATGTAGCATGACTCATTGTATCACATTTTGTTATATAATATATAGTACTATTTTTCATCTCGTGGATGCTTGGAGATTCTAAATGTAATAGATGGGCAGAACATTCTGAAATATTTTGATTTTCTAACAAAATGAATAAGCATTCGAATTATCATTACTCTAATCTCTCAATCTCCTTTGATCTCATTCACAATCACTCTCAAATCTTATCAAGATTTTCTCAATTCAATTTGGGGGCGCAATATGAGTCCAAACTCATTCAACCCCCCAACCCGCTCAAGGTTGGGCTTTTCATTGACCCTCCACCCCCACCCCCACCCCCACCTTCCATTGTTGACCTCAGCTCATCTTGATCTAGTCCATATAAAGTTGAGCGATTTTTAGTCCAAATTGGTCATATATAAGCAACTTTGCTTAAATATCTTTAAAATAAATTTCTCGTAACAAAAGAAAAGAAGTCTTATTTGGTAATTAAACAATTCATAAGAAAACAAACACACATTAATTAAAGGAAATTTTACACCCTATAGAAAAGTTTAGTACCCTATTTATTCTAAATAAATACCATTTTAAAAAGTTATATTATATAGCTACCTTTTACCCTTTATAGCAAAATATCTAATTATAGTTATATCTTACACTTAAGGCACCATATATGCTAATTAATATTTTTCTCTCTCATTTTCTAAATTTTCTCTCACATAATCACGATAAATTTCACAAACCACGTTCTATCTCTCTTTTTGCGTACACTTTACTCTCTTCTCCCACAAAACCACGATTGTTGTCTTGGTTCGTTGCCTCTGGTTCAACTACGTAGTCATACCTCAGTCATGGCTGCAACGGATGTACGACTGGATTGAATGCAAAGAGCACGCGAAGGAACGATGATTCCCAGGCTCAAATTTGTTTCGCTATTCAAAATCAACGGCCTTTTCTTCTAAACCCTACTTTTGAACAACAGAAGGTAAAATTATGAAAATTTTACAAAAGCTACGATGGTATTGATGTGTCAAAAGCAATATACAAGATGCGTGTGAATAGTGAGATTCAGGATTTTTGCTCGACTGCAGATTCGTCGGAAATTAGGGTTTGTTCTTGAACTAAGTAGTGGATTCTTGAATAAAGACTATGTATTTTCAACGTATCACGCTGTATTTTCATGTATTTCATTGTATTCATTGTCTTTTTGTTCATTATAATTCAATGTATTTCGTTGTATTCCATATATCTCATTGTATTCACCGTCTTCTTTTTCATGGTATTTCAATATATCGCGTTGTATTCTATGTATTTTATTGTATTCACTGTCTCGCTATATCCCATGAATGTGTTCATATATTTTTTAAAATTAATATAATTTATGTATTCAGATGTATTATATAATTTCTCTAAAGATTGATGTGTCTTTGGTGTATTTTTCGGTTGAGTATCTTTATTATAGCTAAAAATACAATTGTGTGTTATAATTGAGTTTGTTGAGTTATATTAGGAGTCTATTATGTTAATTGATTCACTTTCCGTTTTAAAAATAGTGTAATCCCCTATTTCACGCCGTGAATACAGTCAAGTATAATAATCTGTCCAATTGTAATCCCACGTTTCACTCCATGAATACACTCGAATACAACAACTAATTAGCTGGACTTTCTTGATTCACGCCTATATTTGCTACTGTATTCATGAATACAATAGCTTAAATACATCAAATACATCTTATATCCACAGAAAAGGTATCTATAATCTATAATCTGTAATATAACAAATGGTATCGATAGATGGCTAATTACTACTAAAAGATAATACTTTACGAAAATTTCTCTTAATTAAAGCATGATAAGAGTTGGTTGTGTTGGCCTATATCCCAAATATTAGCTCACTCCCAACCCAGTCCATCTAACTTCTGGGCAGGTGACCCGCCCATTTATTGACTAGCCCATTTTGATCGGCTAAATTTCAGCCCAACTCATCCATTTGACACCCTAATTCAATTCAGAGATCAAAAGAGCGTTAAAGGGAATCAATCATTTGTATTCGACCGAGTTCAATTGACTTAACAACAGCAGCAGTTATAATTGATGTTATCATGAGCAACTTGCTTGGACAGTCTAAACTGCAAGCTATATCTTAAGCAATTAGTTTTACCTGCTACTATCTGTGACAGGTTCTCACCATGAATGCGGCGCGCCTCAGAATAAAAATAATAGAAGTTATACTTCTTTACTATGAAACAGAGACTATATACTGTATTACAAATTACATTGAGGTGAGAGGGAGGTAGGAGACACGCGACAATTGAAACCGTGTTCCCTGTATAACACACTATACAAGAGCACAAGCAGGTTGAACAAACAGAATATGCAAGAAACCTCCATCCTCTCTTTTTATTATATAATTGAGTTCATCAACTGAACTATCTGTACTTGATAGCCTCTCACACTTCCCCTAGTGCTTTTTGGATATCTGCCTGCAAGAAAATCAAAGGAGAACTATCAAAACCACCTCAAAATGTACATGAACCTCGTAAAGGTACCGAATAAACTTCTTTATTGGGAGTCATCAACCAAAATTGTTTTTCAGAAAAGCTAATAGTCTTCAATTAATACACCAGATAGTGGATATCTTGCTTATCGACAAAATAAGTAAATAAACATTAGATAATGGAGATGGTAGCAACTTGATGCCTCCTCAACCTGAGTGGAAATTTCTCAGGTGCAAGTTTACTGCTCAAGGCATGTTTTCTACTACTGCAACAACAACAACCACGTAGTGAAATCCCACATGTGAGATCTGGAGAGGGTAGTGTGTACGCAGACCTTACCCCTACTCCTCCGGGAGGCTGTTTCCGGTATGTTTTCTACTCTACATAGAAATGAAATCATATGCAAATGTTTAACAAGATAAGCTTTAGTAACTGGTAATGATTAAGCCTCCCGATACAACATATGTAAATCATAATCTCCAGATGACAACAGTCAATGATGGCAAACAAGAAATGCATAGCGCTCCGTTAAGGGCAGCCTCATGCACTAAGCTCTCGCTATGCGCGGGGTCCGGGGAAGGGTCGGACCACAAGGATCTATTGTACGCAGCCTTACCCTGCATTTCTACAAGATGTTGTTTCCAAGGCTCAAACCCGTGACCTCCTGGTCACATGACAACAACTTTACCAGTTAATCATAGCGCTCCTTTCTATACATGAAAGTTTATTAACCTTCAGTGCTCCTTATTCTTTTTATTTCCTCTTCCTTTAAACATCTGCCTTTTCCAACTTTGAAATATCCTCAAGTCAAATAGTATTCTTCTTGAAAGCCGATATCATCAGCTCATACACAGTTCTCTACTTCTCTTCATCTCCTACTTTTCTTCCCCAACCACCTTTTCCCCTCTGGACAAAGTTTTAACTTAATCACCCTGCGGCAGATAGATTCTGAAGTATTTCTCGCATGAAGAGCAGGACAAGATAGGTTTTCTTACTGAAAGATAAGAGGAACCCTTGTGAGAAATTTCAATTTGGTGAGTTATAAAGTGACCTTTGGATAAGTTTATTTCCCATGAGACCAAGTAAAATAAGGAGATACTCTGGATATATTTGTCCACAAAATTATCTTGTCCAACAAATCATGGATATTTGAATAGAAGAAAGACTTGCAGAAAGGATCAGTGTATTAGCTTCATTAGGACACAAGTTTTTGCCACACTTGTGGGAGAACTGCTAAGATGCAGTTACTTTAAAAATAAATCTCACCTTTACCTTAAAAGATTTAAGATGTAGAGGCAAGGATAAGTAAAACCATATAAACTTTGCTGGGTTGGTGTGTGTGTGTGTGTGTGTGAGAGAGAGAGAGAGAGAGAGGCGAACCTCAATTGCTAACGGTGTGGTGGTGGAGCCATAACGCTTGATAACTTTCCCTTCCTTATCAATCAGAAACTTGGTGAAATTCCATTTGATGCTGGAACCAAGAAAACCGCCTTTGCTTGATTTAAGGAATTGATAGACTGGTGCTGCGTCCGGACCATTAACTCGCACCTAGTTTGACTTTCAAGTTAGTTATTAGGTCCACAAAATTACAGTAAAACAACAAAAGATATTCTCAATAACCAGCTACAGATTCAAAATCCTGATCCACAAGACGGACTAATACATGGAATGCAAAAATGTCATATATAGCAGTACGGCTGCTTCCAAGTTCTGGTACAAGGGCAGAAACATGTTCAATGGTACAACACACTCGAAAAACTTGAATTATCACCATTAAATTGAAATATCGAAAAAAATAAGGCAAATGGCTAAAAAGTAAAGGAGCAGAGCAACTAAAAGCAATTGCTACCACACTTTATACAGTTCTTACTGATCTGTGGCAGGCCTACAAAATTAGATTAAGGAAGTTCCATTCAGAAATGATAAATGGATAATGAACCATTACAACAATGGCTATCATTTCCCGATACATTTGATAAGTTTTTTGGTCTTTTAACAAGATTAAGTCAAGCAAAATGATAAGTTTTCAGTACCATTTATTTGTTCAACTAAAATACTCACCAATGAAATTATAAACAGATGCTACAAAGTACCTAATATCTGAATGCTAAGATGACCATATGGCAATAAGAAAGGATCCAAAGAGAAGCAACGACATATGGTATAGAAACCTATAAAGTAGACAACAAAAACAAATGAGGATTACTTAGGAAAAATTTAGACATAGATAAAGAGAAGACAACAAACCTATTGGTTAATGTATAGAAACCTATTGTTTCTCTATGTTACCCTTGGGTGCACGCAGAAAAGGTTTACTTATGGAAGGTTTAAACAAAGATAAAGAGAAGAGAACTAACAAAAGGTAATAACTGGCAATGATGCAATCATAGCAATGGAATGATTGGATTCAAAATCAGCAAGTTAAAACACTGATGAGATAAATGCTAAACTTTGCAAAGAACAACCTATTATCCCCATTCTGCTATTGGTTTTATGTTTTTTACATGTATTACGCTTAAATTGAACCGTGTACTCTTTATACTTTTTCAGCATCCAATAGAGAAGACCGTGAGCTGCTTCTCTCACCCAAGAGACCACTAAGAGCCTCAGTCTAATTGTAATAGTAGTCATTAAATCCATGTCATTAGGTGAAAAGGCCTCAAATATCAAAATTTGTCAGTTATGCCATCTCACCTTTTGGAAAATGGGATATTCTGCCTTGAACCTTGTGCAAGCAAATTGTTGTGCTTCCTCACTTGTACCAGGCTCTTGCTTCAGGAATTGGTTGCAGGGAAAAGCCAGTACCTCAAAGCCTGAAATTCAATTAAAATATATATGATGGATATGTACGGTAGTTCGCTACACAAAGCATCCCGCGTTCACCAGGGTCCGAGGCGCCGCACCCCAAGGGGCGCGATGTAGGCAGCCTACCCTGATGCAAGCATCAGTTCCACAGCTCAAACTCGTGACCTATAAGGCACACGGAAACAAATTGACCATTGCTCCAAGGCTCCCTTCTGATGGAGTATGTACAGAGTCACAAAATACCTCAAAGAGTACAAACTCCCGACAAAATTAATGAGTCAAGAGTATTATATTTAATAAATATGAACATGTGATCATGTATAAGGCAGTAACTAATCTTAACAATCTGAGAAACGTTACCTTTATCCTTGTATTTGTTGTAGAGTTCAGTTAATTGGGTGTAGTTGGAGTTTGTGAACCCACTGTTTCAACAAACATGAACACCATCACCATATGTCCAAGGACTTAATATCATCAAGAATAATAAAAAAAATATCGTGAAAAAAGAAAAAAGAAGAAACTTGAGCTGAATAACTAACTAATACAGTTATACAGTATAAGATACAGCTCAAAGTTTAAAACTTGTATACAGAAAAAATGAAATAAATAAAAAGTGGAGACCATTTGGAAGCAACATTGACGACAAGAAGCACTTTTCCATTGTAAATGTTGAGGTCCACATCCTTTCCTTTGCAATCCTGTATATTGGAAACAACCCCAATTTTAAAATTTAACCAAAAAAGGAGGGTGGGGGAGGGGGGGAGGGAACAAAAAGGAAATCCAACATACGAGAACGATTATGCCTAGGTAACAGAGAAATTATCACCTTGACAGTGAATTCATGAATTGATTTTTGTGGAACTGAGGAAGAGGCACCCATCTTGAAATTTTGATAGGGGAATTATGGGTCAGTGTATAATTCTCTGTTCCCTTTCTCAGATTGGTAATTTCCAAGAGTAGGGAATATTCTAGCAAAATGGTGCAAAGGAATTAAAATGGAGATTGGAGAATTTAACAAAGACAAAGGAGAAAAGAGGCGTCCATGATCAGATAATTGAGGCAGTCCACAAGCTACAGCTTGGCAGATTTCTCTTTTCTTTTTTCTCTTTTTGCATTTACAGTTAAGGTTAATCAGAAACAGAAAATGTACGACTGGCAGTTGGATTTCTTTAATGTGGATTGCACCCGAAAGCAAGGGTGTATTGTGGGCCGGGCCAGGCTGCCTTCGGACTCACGAGATTGCGGGCCTAATGGGCCAAATGGATCGGTTTCTTAATGGTGCTAAAGCCCATAGCGGATCGGTCTGGACCATATAACCTGTGAGCTCGGGATCTTTAGCCCGGGACCAGCAGGCGAGCCTGAGCCGGTTCAACCTAATGGTTATTCAACGGTCAGATTTTTAAAATTTAGCCGTTGGCCTTCAATTTCCAACCGTTTGGGACATTTAAAAATAGTCATTTGGCTCCCAAATTTTTTATAATTATACTTTTTTACAATTCTCAACTATAAATACCCCTCATTTTCATTTTTACTCACAAATTCATCAATCTCTCTCTAATTTTCTTCTATAATTGCTTACTTTATTATTGCAATTTCGTGAAAAATTGTGAAGTTGGTGAATTGAAGTATTCAAGTCTTCAACGATATTCAAATTCTAGAAGTTGTTCGTCAAATCGGTAAACTTGTTCCAACTCTTAAGTTTTAATATTATAGTTTTGTTTGTTTTATTTAGTATAATTATAACTAATAATGGACTTTTCTTTGAAAAAAATATTTGGTGGTAAGGGTAATGGAAAATCTAAAATTGATGAATCTAGTCGACAAGCTACTACTCTTCTCCCGGCTCCCCGACCCAGACCTGTTACCCATCCTCCTCCACCTGGTATTCTTGATAGTGATAACCCTTTTTTTCAATTTTTTGATAGTCAATTTTGCCATGATGTTGCACCAGGTCAACAATTAAATGAAGAAGTTATGAATGCTCTTTATCCTAATCAAACTATCTTTGAAAATGATGATTTAGATGAAACACAACCGGATTTAGATGATACACGTACTAGTCATGTTAATAGCTCAACTAATGCTCTGACCCTCCTGTAGTAACTCATGCTTTTAATAGACAACTTTTGAAACGGCCCGAAACATCTCTTGTTTGACACCTTTTTACTCAACTAAGAGAACAAAATAAGGTTAAGTGTAAAACTTGTGGGTCTTTGTTGGTTCATAAATTTATTGGAAACCGTAGCGGTACGGGTAGTTTGACTAGACACATAAAAACACACCCTAGAGATAAAGCTAGATATTTTCAAATGAAAGCTGAGCAAGAGAGGACAAGTGTAGATATTACGTTAACCCTAATACAGGTTCAAATCTAGTTTAACCAAAAATTAACACTGTTACCGGTGACATTTTATATTATGATCCAAATAAAGATCGTGAAAAATTGACAAAAATTATTACTGTTATGGGCTTACCCTATAGTTTTCCTTCTAACCCTCATTTTGTGCATTATATTAGAAGAGTTTTTAATCCTACTTATAAAGGATGGCCTCACGCAACCGTAAAGAGCGATATTTATAAATATAAACATGAATATGAATAATATTTGTGCTATTTATTTACTCATATAGATTGTCGCATTGTTGTTACTACTGATATTGGTAGAAGTGGTAATGACTATGATTATCTAGCTGTTACAAGTCATTGGATAGATGATGAGTGAACAATGCAAAAGCGCATTATTACTTATAGAATAATTAATTCACGCCACACATGTAAGTTTATTGCTAAAACAGTTGCAGATATTCGTAGATAATTTTGCATTAGAGATAAAATTTTGTCGGTTTCAATAGATAATGCTGCTAGTAACACTAACGCTATACGCTTGCTTACAACTAAACTAAATCATGCATTTAGTAATATTTTTCATGTTAGATGTAATTTGTCATAATTACCATTTAGTCGTCGGTGCTGGCATGAAAGTTTTGATTGTAGAAAATTGAAAAGAGTAAAATGGCTCTTAATTGGCTATTTTATTCAAACCGTAGAAGTAGACTTAGAGACTACTTTAAAAAATGTGATGAATTTGGCCTTAGAGAAAGAAAGGTTCCTAAACCTTGTCCAACTAGATGGATTACATGTATGAAAGTTTAGTTGCATATGAATATAGGAACCCAATAAGCGCAACGTATAATGCTCTTGTAGGTGATGGTGATGATGATGATGATGATGATGATGAGCACCTTACAAATCAAGATTGGAGTAATGTTAAAATGCTTTTAGACTTTTTAGAAAAATTTCATGTTGCTACAAATGAATTATCTGGCCAATATTATCCTATTATTTCTAACTGTTTAGTTTATATTGCAGCACTTAAAAATTTATTAAAAAAATATTTAAAAAAATTAGCCCGGAACGAAAAAGTCCGTTAGGCTTGTGGACCGGCACATTTAGCCCGGGACCATGCAGGCTTAGGACTACCGTGGGTCGGTTCCACCCATTGGGACCGTGAAGACCTGGACTGTTTGGCCCAGGACCGTCAAAGCCCGGCCCGCCAAAGCCTGAGACCGTTTGGTCTGGCCCGTTTAGGCCCGAGCCCGACCCACAATATAGCGTTACCCGAAAGAAATTAAGCATTTACTCTAGTGGGCATGTGCATAATAGCCGGATACTATTTAGAGATTATTCCGTACTTATTTTATCCTAAACTTTAAATTATAAATTTTAACTTTAGTACATTTTTGTCCTGAAAAATTGAAATTCATGCTAATTCCTCAATAAATAGTCCTTTAGAGTCGCTATTTGGTGGCATTTCTATTAATTTAGTAGGCCTTGTAATAATTAGTTTAAATTAAAGTAAATATCTATATTTTTATGAATTTTCAGTTTATATAATTACCATATAAAATTACGATTTAAATATAATAAATGCATTCAAACCTCCAAAATATGGTCTTACGTAGGACTGATATTTATTCGTCTATTCCTTCTAATCGACTCTTTGATCCGTCGTTATACTTCGAGGTCACCTACTGACCCATTACTAATTATTATGAGAGATATTTCGACGCAAATCTATGTTACTAATGATCAATTACTGTTTCGTGCGAATTCTAATTATTCGAGCCGCAAAAAGGATGCAAGACACCGATAGAATACCAAAAAAGGATTACGGTACTAATACTTAAGTGAAGTGGGAACTCGGTTCTAATCAATACATATTCTTACTTTTACACCATGATTGACAGTATATGAAAGGATAAAGAGTAAAAGTTCGCTCATTGAACAAAATTATTTTATCTAGCATATGTAGGATACATTGAAATTTAAGGAAAATTGTCTACAATAATGTCTTTAATATGTCATATAAAGAAGTATCGATAGTTGTTTGGGTCAAAATTAGATCAGAGAAATTCAGTACGAGGTTGTGGTCATGGCCAAGACCGAACCGTTATCAATGGTTGTGGTCGTGACCCAGGTCGGACCGTCATCAATGGTCGTGGTCGTGGCCAAGGTCGGACCGTCATCAATGGTCGTGGTCGTGGCCAAGGTTGGACAGTCATCAATGGTCGTAGTCAGACGGTCATGAAATATCTTATTTGCTTTGGAAAACTCATAAGGAATATTCTACCGAATATTCTTTGTAAATTGTACTTTTTTAGGATTTTCTATGAATACCCCCTTATAAATAGGAGGGGAGGACTTACCAAAAAGGGGCTCTCTCTCTTTCTGTCTCCCTCTCTCTAGAAAATATGTAAACACACCCCTCAAAAGAATGGAGAGGATTAGTGATCCCATACCTTTATCGGATCCAAAAAAGGGTCATGAGGTTCTTGTATGAAAGAAGATCTGTCTCACTGAAAACCGGATGAATCTTTTTCTTTATTCATATAATTGTTACTTAATGCATCTTTATTTATGCTATTAAATCTGATCGTAATCGCCATCAATGTTCATGCTCGACTATGTTTTTTTTATTCTCCTTACTCATCTCGGATCTAGAGTTAATTATCTTTAGCTAAAATTTACCCCTTCATTTTTTTGATTGGTTTGCTTAAAAAGTATTTTACAATTTTTAAGTCAAACAATAGTATGTAAATCGCTACCATCAACTAGGTAATTAGTATGTTACAATTATCAGTCAATCACTCATCAAAGATTGATAAAATTTGACCTAAAACAAAAACCATTCAGAAACGTCCTTTTTGGTATCAAAGGAATATGAAAATAAAAGTATTAAGTAAAGGATGAGAGGTTTGCCGTCTCACCTACGTAACAGATATTCCGACAATATATTCATTCACACAAATCAAAAAAGAAAACAAGCTCCACAAAAAGCAGTATGAATGGACTCAATAGCAGGTTGCCATGTGTATTGTTGGTATAACCACTTAATTTTTGCATTATTTTAACACCTCCTAAAATTATTAGTATTTTATTATTTTAATTATTTTTCTCAAATTTTGTGTTTTTAATTGCATAATTCCTATCATAAAATACCAAGTAATAGTTCTTCATAAAATACCAAATAATTAACTAGTTGTTCAATAGGTCAATTAATCTAATTAATTGATCATTTGAATTATATGTTACTTTGTAAATACGAATTTCAGTTCTTCGACCTAGTCGGTCGAGTAGTTCGTTATTGTCTATTGGTTCTGATTTTTGGTTCTTCGACCTAGCCGGTCGACTATTTGTGTGAACTTATTGAGTTTGAATTTTCAGTTTTCCGATCTAGTCGGTCGATAGTTAAGTGTTTTATACTAGTTGCATGAAAAATCAAAAAAAGATTAGTTGAATCGTTTACTTAGTTAGTCGTTTTACTTAGTTGTTGCTAATTTTTGTCTGATAATTTACTAATGCTCATCCAAGTTCTATTTTGTTCGCTGCTAGTTTGCGTAAAATTACATTGCTTTAATTCAGTTTGTTGGATGCTCAATCTGGTTACAATCAAAGCTTTGTTGTTGCTTTGTCTATTTTGTGATTGGATTATGTTTGGTTATTTGAGTTTTGTTGATAAAAGCTGATGTTGATACATAGTTGGTAGTTGTTACTATTTGAAGCATACTAGAAAAATAACTACTTTACTTTGTGTCTAAACTTGGTGAAAGAGGACTGTCACATTTCGAAAGTCCTTTTGACTGTATTTGGTGAGAAAAAGTAAGTCCTTTGGACAAATTTTTGGTGAACTGAGATCTGTCCAAAAGTGCTTGCTTTTCCTACTTAAAGGGGTGTTTTATCACTCATTTGGGACACATGTAGATGACTCTAAAGATCAATTCTAATGCACTCAGAAAAACACAAAACTTGAGAAAAAATCAGTTGATGAACATCCAAAAGTAAGCTGAAAATTTGAAGTTTCTGAGTTCTTTCTTCATTTCCTAAGTCGTTGAGCTTTTGGCTTGAGTTTCTGGTTCACATCGAGTTAAAATTTTGCTGTTGGTTGTTGCTGTTTTCATTCTCGTTTCTGCTTTTTTCTATTCGTTTTCAATGTTGTATTTTCGATTTTCTGCAATATAGGTAACCCTTGAACCTTTGTAAGGCAGATTTTGCTTAGCAATAACTGAAGATTTAAACTTGTTAGACTGCTGGAATAGAGTTAAATTCATTTTATGAGTTTGTTTAAGTGCTTTAACGTTTTTATGTATGACTCAAGCATGCGAATATGTAAGTGATAGCTTGAAGTTCTATTCTTCCTTAAATGTTAATCAAAGCACTCTGTTAATCTCGTCCATTCACAGATAAGATCATAGGCTAGACAATATGTTTTAACATGTTTTACTTTGTCTAAATTCATTGAAAGATGAGGTGTATTTTTAAGTATATATTATTGTTAGGTGTTTCTTATAATCAATGTTCAAGTTAAATTGTTTAGAGTAAGCATAATACAAGAAGAGGTGTTTGAAAGTTGATAGATTTTAACATAATTTATTAAGTTAGATTTTCGGTATTGCAGTGAGCTGTTTTGGTCTCCAATTTTAACTTTGATCGGTTAGCAAATGAATCTGGGTGTTTTGATTCGGGCAGTAACAAATTGTTAAGTAAAAGATCTTATATTATTAATCTTAAGTTATCATTATTTAGTTTTTTTTTGTTGTTGACTGCTCGTTTGTGTTTTTCTTTATTTTCTATTTAGTTATTATTTAAAGTTCTTCTTGTTTAATAGTAAGTATTAGTTATCTATTAAAATTGTAGAAATGTGAATCTGTTATGAAATAGAAGATTCTTACACTTCTATTTAAGGTGAATGTCTTTAATGTATTTAATTAGAGAGATTTTAGAGTCCTATTACTGGTAGCAAGATCTTCCTCCTTCCTATAAATAGAGGTGCTCTCTACCATTGTAATTCACCCCTCTCAACTCAATAAGAAGAACTCTCTCTATTCTTCTCTCTATTGCTATTGTTCTTGTTCTATTGTTCTTGTCTTTTGCTTTAGTTTATAACACGTTATCAGCACGAGACTCTACCGTCTCAAGTACCATTCTCGAAAATCCAAGGTATTTTCCCTCTTCCTAATTTAATTTTCGAGTATGTCTGACATTATGAAAAGAAAGTTCGTTGCCCTTGAAATTTCGGGCAAGAACTATATGACATGGGTGTTGGATGCTGAAATCCACCTAGATGCTATGGGTCTCGGAGACACCCTCAAAGATAAAGAAAAAGCATCCACCCAAGATTGTGCGAAGGCCTTGATTTTCTTGCGCCACCACCTTGACGAAGGTTTGAAGATTGAATATCTCACCGTCAAGGATCCACTCGTTTTGTGGAACAGCTTAAAGGAGAGATATGACAACCTGAAGTTGGTCACTCTGCCACAAGCACGATATGATTGGGCCCATCTGAGGCTACAGGACTTTAAGTCCGTTTCTGAATATAATTCTGCTATGTTCAGAATTACTTCTAAACTGAAGCTATGTGGAGATAACATCTCCGATTACGATATGCTTGAGAAAACGTTTACAACGTTTCATGCCTCCAATATGGTACTGCAGCAACAGTACCGAGAGAAAGGCTTTACGAAGTACTCTAAACTGATTTCTCTCTTACTAGTGGCTGAGCGAAATAATGATCTGCTCATGAGAAATCACGAAAATAGACCAACTGGGTCTACACCACTGCCTGAAGCAGATATGGTGCACTCGCATTATGCCAAACATAAAAGGGACCATGATCACGGTCATAAACGGGGTCAAAGCCAAGGACGTGGACAAGGAAGAAATTCCAAAGAAGTCCGTCACCCCCCAAAGAGAGATAACCACCGAAAGCAGAAACGGGGTCCAGAAGATCCTAAGGCAAATAGTTCAGAAACTATATGTTATCGTTGCGGTGGAAATGGGCATTGGTCTAGGATTTGCCGTATACCAAGACACTTGGTTGACCTTTATCAAGCATCTCGAAAGAGAAAAGGCCCTGAAACAAATTTTGTCTATGACGACAATGAGGATATCACCCACCTGGATGTGGCAGACTTCTTTGAGCAACCCGATGGAAAAATAGACCACCTAATCGGCGATGGATCCGTGATGAAAGAAGATGGAGTTATTTGATTTTGTTCTACTTAATTGTATTAGTTAGTGAATAAACTAATAGTCATTAGCATTAGCTCGTATTAGTTAGTTCATAAAGCAATGTTAGCAGTAGTTCTTTAGAATATCTTCAATATGATCAAATATCAATAAAACTTTTATTTTCCAGTAGGGGTAATCGACTAGCCTGAAAAACTAGTCGATTATCAACTATTTTCGCATTAAAGTTGAAAAACAATTGATCAACAATCGATTGTCTTTGGCTAACAATCGATTGTCTTGAAACAGTGAGGTCTGGAATTTTTCAAAAATCACCCACAATCGATTGTCTACATCTAACAATCGATTGTCGTTAGGCAGTGTAATCTGGAATTTTTCAAAAATCATCCACAATCGATTGTCTATGTTTAACAATCGATTGTCTTAAACAGTGTGATCTGAAGTTTTTCAAAAAAAAATAACAAATAATCGATTGTGTGTGTTTAACAATCGATTGTCTATGTTCCAACAATCGATTGTGTGTGTTTAATAATCGATTGTCTTATGAAAAACGCTGAAATTTTCAAACTGCATAGTAATTGATTATGGACAACATATCTTATTTTGTTTGTCAACTGTTAGTAGCAGATTTTGAAAATATTATGTGACACAAAAGGAATTGAACTTGCTTATTCTTATGTTCCTGTATTTCTTTTGTATGTCATACCATGGAAAGTAAATTGATCGAAGGCTCCGGAAGAGCCATTGTAACTCTGCCCAAGGGCACGACGTTAATCATAGAGAATGCTATGTTCTCCTCCAAGTCTATGAGAAACTTGTTGAGTTTTAAAGATGTACGCCGGAATGGCTACAATATTGAGACAATGGATGAAGATAATCTCGAATATCTCGTCCTCACTTCAAAGAATGTCTCCGGCCAAAAGAGGATTATTGAGGAATTCCCGTCTTTATCTTGTGGCCTGTATTGGACAAGAATTAGTGCAATTGAGGCACATTCAACAGTAAATCTAAAGAATACTGAGTCCAATACATTTGTACTTTGGCATGATCGACTGGGTCACCCAGGATCAACCATGATGAGACGGATTATAGAAAGCTCATAGGGGCATCCGTTAAAGAATTTCAAAATTCTTTCAAGTAATGAATATCCTTGCACTTCGTGTTATCAAGGCAAGCTGATTATCAGACCATCCCCAACAAAGGTTGGGACTGAGTCACCCCAGTTTCTGGAACGTATACAAGGGGACATTTGTGGACCTATTCACCCACCTAGTGGGTAGTTTAGGTATTTCATGGTCTTGATAGACGCATCCTGTAGATGGTCTAATGTGTGCTTGTTGCCATCACGCAACCTTGCGTTTGCAAAGTTAATGGATAATAGATGAGAATAATCTTGAATTCTTCATGAAAACGAGGCTGCCCATTTCGGTTTGGGTTCACGCCATTTCGCATGCAGCAATGCTAGTTCGTCTCTGACTGACGAATTATCACAAATATTCCCTATTGCAATTGGTTTTGGGTCATGAACCCAATATATCCCATTTAAGAAGCTTTGGATGCGCAGTATAGGTGCCTGTAGCACCGCCATCCCGCACCAAAATGGGTTTGCAAAGAAGGTTAGGAATATATGTTGAGTATGAATCGTCCTCCATTATTCGCTACCTCGAAACATTGACAGGAGATTTGTTCACTGCACTATTTGCAGACTGTCAATTTGATGAGACACTTTTCCCAAAATTAGGGGGAGAAGTCGGTGAAACCAAATGGGAAATTTTGTGGAAAAATGTATCATTATCTCATCTTGATCCACATACCTCTATTTGAAAGAAAGAGGTACAAAAGACTATCCATTTGCAAAGAATAGCAAATCAAATGCCTGACGCATTTACGGACTTGAAGAGGATAACGAAATCCCACATTCACGCGGAAAATGTTCCGATCCGTATTGAAGTCCCTATTGGACAAATATCTAGTGTCATATCCAATGAGTCAAATGCACGCCAGAAGCGTGGCAGACCATTAGGTTCCAAAGATCGAAATCCTAGAAAGAGGAAAAAGAACGATCTAAATGACACTATGAAAGAATCACATGAGGACGCTCATGATTTGATTAATTCCGAGATTCACGAAGAATCTATTGAGCCTGAGACTCTTGAAAATACGGAATGCAAGAATGTGAGGATCTCGAACCTCAGTCTGTGGTAGTACAAAATTAATTGAGAGCTCTCGAAGAGCCAATTATTACTATGTTGGAGAAACACAATTGAGTATTGTGCTGTAGTAAGTCTCAAAGAAACTTATTCAGTTTCCAAAGTACACGCGAAAGCGATTGATTATATTGAGACTATAATAAATGAAGGCTTTGATTCTCCTATTACTACAACTTGTAGCGGGGTAATTTGTATATGAAAAGCTACCCGCTTTGTTCTCCAGTTTGTACTACACAAACGAAAGAATGCCACAATAAAGTGGATATCTATTGGTATAAAACCCATGTCATAATAAACCCGAAATTTATTGATAAGTGCACATGTCATGGTGTAAATTTGAAGTTTACCAATATTGATAATTTATTCAGTTGGCATTCATGTTAGCCATCTCATTTTAAGTATGATGTGCAAATTCACATAGGTGAATATTAAAGAACTAGAAAGTTCTTTACGAATGCTCTTGTATCACTTGTTCTCATTAATGAACTGACCAACTAAAGAGTTCGGGTTGAAGCCCATAAATTCTGGAAATATGAAAGGTGAGTATGGGTCCATTCACCTGCCATGTATACCACATATGATGCATCTATGATATGGTTACATGCGCCATTGTTATTAACCCGCAGCCTGGCAGTGCTTGCGAGGTAAATCGCTCAGTAATCTAACTTCGAGCATAGTTTCCAGATTCTCTACTCAAGACAGTTCATCTTGATAAGTTGGTTTATATTAAAGTTGGTTTAGCAAGATAATTATTGAGTGCTTCCACTTAATAGCTAAACTGTTTCTTATGAGAACTAAGTTATATATATATCAGTTTGATATAAGTTGTATACGAGAGTATATTCTCCCCTCACAAGTGGTTCAGGGTCAGGAACCAAATAATTTCATCTTATTATTAAGGTGCTGTGTATATTGACATAATGCACAAAGATGATTTCCCAAAGTTGAGGAAACATGTTAGCTTTACTAACATGAGGGGGAGACATGATAAACACTTGAGAAAATGTTACATGGGATGAATTCTCATTTGTATATCCCCAAATATCATGATATGAACCTGAAGTTCATAAAAGGGATAATTCAAATTGCAACATATTGCAAAGCATGCTTTACGCATTTACTGACCCAAAGAAAGTAACTAAATGGAAGAGATACAATTCAAGAAGAATTGATTCCATATGAAAGACATGTAGCTTTGAACCTATAGTTCATATGCTTGAAAGTATAAAGGCAAAGGTATGTATAGTCAATTTTTGATATCTTATTTGTTTAGCATGACATGAAAACTTGATATGCAGCTAAAGTCTATTATGCGACTTATATGACTTAACTTGAAAGATTTAAGTTGCTTGAAGCATATGCAATTCTTGGTCCTGAAGTACCGCATCCTAAGTACAATTTGTGTACATATGTATCTTGCTATAACTATAAGCATGATGGCATAGAGAATGCATCTATGGAGATATTGAAGAGCTATTCCACGACATTATATGAAGATGTTTATATCTATCAAGAATGATGATTTCAAGGTGCGGAATATTTATTCAAGTCAATATGGTTGATTTATTCATCAAGCATCTACCAAAGATCGTTTTGAAGATGATGCACAAGATTGGAATGCAAATGCTCAAGGATATAAATCGATGTACTCATTAGGGGGAGTCAATGCGCGTTGCACTCTTTTTCCCTTACAAGGTTTTGTCCCACTGGGTTTTCCTTGCAAGGTTTTTAACGAGGCAACCAATAGGCGCATATTCAAACATGTGTACTCTTTCCTTACTTTAATTTTTCCCATTGGGTTTTGTTTTAAGGTTTTAACGAGGCACATCATTGAATAGACATTCAAGGGGGAGTGTTATGAAATAGAAGATTCTTACACTTCTATTTAAGGTGAATGTCTTTAATGTATTTAATTAGAGAGATTTTAGAGTCCTATTACTGGTAGCAAGATCTTCCTCCTCCCTATAAATAGAGGTGCTCTCTACCATTGTAATTCACCCCTCTCAACTCAATAAGAAGAACTCTCTCTACTCTTCTCTCTATTGCTATTGTTCTTATTCTATTGTTCTTGTCTTTTGCTTTAGTTTATAACAGAATCATTGTTTATTAGCTAACCCAGACGCATTCCTCAAAACAATTGGTTTCGTGTTATCAAAAATTAACGTAAAAAGAAAGAATTGGGCCAAATAAATCTCGGCAGTTAATTAGCTAACAAAGCCCACATATTGTGTAGTACCATATGAGTATTTCAGCGGGTCCATTTTGAGATAACCATTACCTGGCTCAACTGATTAAAAATCAGTTTTCTTCCGACAAAGATCCAACAAAGTGAATTTCTTATATATATATATATATATATATATATATATATATATATATATATATATATATATATATATATATATATATATATATATTAAATGCTAGGCAATTTGTAGGCGCACTTTAATTTCTCGGCATCGCTTGCATAACATGATGTTTAACACTTAATAAATTAATTTAATAATTTTATGCCACACCCATTTAGTTTAGTAAATTTTTAATTTAATCAATCATTTTCTAAAATCAAGGATTCGCTTGCGTGGCGCGATAATTAATCTTTTTTCTTTCTTTCATAATATTCAAGAATTAATTTTATCAAATACAGTAATTTCTCAAAAGTACTACAAATAGTTGATTGTCATATTGGATTCGCATGCAAAATTATGGTAAGTTAATTGATTTTGTTATTTGATCACGCATCCGCTTGGCGTAGCGTGGTTATGATGATGTAATTTATCCAAATATTTTTTTTAAAATTCTAATAATCAATAAATAAAGGCGGATTGGTAAAACAAGAAAATCATATAAATCATAGTTTGTCCAAAATTAATTCAAGCCAAGTTTTAAGTCAATAAAATGACCATGCTAGAATTACGGGATTTGGAAAATCCCTTGCACCTTTTCCCCAATCAACATAATTCCTTGTCCGAACTTTATTTTCGCGGATCGATATAAATAGTCAAATCTTCCTTTGAATAGAGATTCAAATAAAATGTGACTTGGAACACCCAAAAATCAATTCCAAATGACGACTCTGTAAATAAAATAATCCATATTTCAAAATTATCACTTTAATTGAAAAAACTCTTTAACCCACAAATCCATGTATCTTATCTTTCGGGGGTAGAAAAGAGGTGTGACAACTGTAATCACAAATCCATGTATCTTATCTTTCGGGGGTAGAAAAGAGGTGTGACAACTGTAATCAAAATTTGAAGTTTATGAATTTTTGAATTTGTCATTAAACACAGAATTCATGATTAAATAATTTTAATAGATTTTCTAATACAAGTGCAAGGTTTAAACGATAACTAATGAGTTCGTCCAAACTCGTACTTAATACTCTAGCTCCGCCTCTGACCATCTAATAAACTCGTGCATCTTTCATCTCAAACCAATGGTGGCAAAATCGATAGAAAAATATTATCCATCCATATTATCCACTAAAAAAATAGATTGGATAATGATTTTTTAAAATGGATCTAATATGGATAAGAACTATTTTATCCACCTTAAAAATGAATAACTAATAGATAATCAATGGATTCAAAATTTACATTTATGGAAGGCTAGAAATTCTTCCAAAAGTGATCATAATCAAGAAATTATGGATAATATGAATATCCATATTATCCGCCCATTAACATATTTTCTATCCGTATTAAATATGAATCGTATCGAATAATTTATCCGCTTTTCTATCACCCGCTTTGACTCATCAATATCCGATGCGATCGGTCAGTTTGCCAGCTCAACCATCCTGATTGTGCTGAATAAAGGCTTCCTACGTACAAGAATTTGGTCATTTATTGCCAATGTTCTGCAAGAATTCTCTCTTGATACTCTTCAGATTGGGCTGAGGAAAATATATGGGCCTTGTTGCACAAGTTGGTCAAAGAAGTCGAAATGGCACCAAATAATCAATTTTAAGTATGTTGTTTAAAATACATTCGAAGTTTATTATATAATTAAATATTAGTTAATTTTTCTTATACTTTAGGACACGATATTCTAAAGTTTGAACCTCAAAATTTAAATCTCAGGACATTATGTTCTAAAGTTCGAAAATCGTGTCCAGAAGTTCGAATCTTATATCTTGAATTTTAAATTAGCAGTTCAAAAAGTATAATGAATTTCAAATTAACAGCTTCCAAATTTAGGATACTTAATCCTGAAATTTGGATAAATTGGCTAAGCTTTAAATATGTTATAAATTATAAATATATTTTAAATAGCAGACTTAAAAATGACTATTGCTGCACTTCACCCATCAAAGAAATGGAAACCTGAGATTCGTAAACACAGTGAAAAAAAAAATTGGCCTAAGAGTTTTGAACTTTTGAGTTGTGATAATTTTTGTCAAAAGAAATTACCTCTCTCTACCATTGATGAACTACATGTCTAACTTTTGACAATGTGAGGATCTTATTTCTGGAAAGAACGTAGATCAACCACTTCCATCTTAAGCATTTCAAAAATATCTTTCAATTAAATTACTACAAAAATTCAAAAATAACAAGACATGCTATCTATCTTTTTCTTTGGACTTCAGTTGGTACGGTATAACAATTCCAAAAAATTAAACGTGTAAGCTTGTATCAATACACACGTGTAACCATATCACTTGCTGAAAGCGCTACAAATATTTATATTATTATAGATACTAGTGTTAGAACCCTCGTGATGCGCGAATAATTTAATGGAATATTAATCTCATAAAATTATGATTTAATATATCCTATTATTTATATAAATATTAGTTGCTATTTTATTTTTTAATATAGTGTACATAAATATAATAAAATCTATACAAAATCAAAAAATACAAAGCATCATAATAACCAAATAAATTATTTATTCCTTATTTATTGTTTATTAAATTAGCAAGTACTTCATACTATATATTTACTAATGTGATTTTTTGTTAAGTTTTTAATTGTCTTAATATTTTGATACTATTTCTCTTCTAGTAGAACATACGTATATATTTTCTTATTCTGAAAATATATTGTTTTATACATGTTTAAAATATTCAATTATCTAAATTTATCAATACTTTTCTTGAGTGTATTTATTTATATTTTTATTAATTAATTTAAAATATAAATATTATAAAATTATCTTTATCCACCTCTTTTCGTATATTTTTTTCTATTATTAGTTTCTTAGTTTTCTCATTTTATTTGGCTGAAAATTTAAATAATATAATTTTTATTAAATTATAATTTTGAATTCATCATGTCGTCATAGCTGTCACACCTCTTTTTTCCCGTAACCCTATTACAAGGTTGAGTTAGAAGAGTTTTTCCAATTGAAGTGACGTTTTGAAAAGAGATTATTTATTATTTAGAGTCACCACTTGAAATTGAGTTTTGGTGTCCCAAGTCACCTTTTATTGAATCCCTTATCAAAAGGAAGATTTGACTCCTAATTCATGATCTACGAAAACAGAAGACTGGGTAAGAAATTATGTTGACCGAGGTGAAGGTGTAAGGCACCCCTCGGGTACCGTGGTTCTAGCACGGTCGCTTTATTGACTAATGCTAGGCTTAAATTAACTTTTTAGCTATTCTTGTATTATATTGATTATAGCTTATTGATTACCTCTTAATTACTATTATATTTTAGTTATTGTTTTGACCTAAGATGCGATACGCACACGAGGTAATTCTTTGAAATTAAGTGTTAAATCAAGATTCGGAATGTACACATGGTTAAAACATAATTATTTTTAAATTTAATGGCATCGAGACGCGGGAATGCGCACATGACCCTTTATCACTTAACCATATCAATCCAAGGTTCGAGTATGAATACATGGGCTAATATTTAAAGTACATTTAAAATTTTTCTAGTGTTTTAGAGTATTTTATTTGTTTTGTCTCTTTCATATTCGAGATATTTATTTGTATAAATTTATTATTATTACTTATTGCCACAAATCTTAAATTAGTTCATGATTCATCTCGCTACCTCTTCCATTTACCTTCTATAGATATTGCTACTTGAGCTCTAATTTGACTTGAGAATTAACAACAATGAAAAAGTGAAATAAAGAAAAATGTAATGAATTTTTACTAATAACATGTTACATGCATCAACTTTAGTGTGCACAGTAATCATTAACAATATAAAAAAAATTAATCAAATTCTGCAATATAATCTGTAATGATCGAGACTACTACTAAAAAAATATGAAGTAGTTAATCACTAATAAGGTAAAAAAAAAAAAAGAAACACAAAAATAACAAAAGAAACGAAAGTGAAAGAAACCTATAATTAACACTGCTACAAATTAAAGTTCACTTCACTTAGTCTTGGACTTATTTTCTTCAGCAATGTAGTAACATAACTACCTACACCTTTAGTTCCTTCGGCAACGGTGTGCTTTCAAAATTCCGAAGTTCTCCAAATAAAAGTTATCTTTTTTTTAAAGCTCTTCCTTAAGCATGAAAACAATTTAAAATATAATCTCTGTTATAAAATAGAAGTCTATTTTGAGTGAATGTCTAAGAGTTTTAGCTTGAAGCTAAGTCATTTCTCTTCCTATAAATAGAGGGGTCTTACCCCATTGTAAATCACCCCAAGTATTAATAAGAATACTTCTCTCTCTCTCCCTATTCTCTCTCTATTTGCTCTTGTTCTTGAGTTATTGTTCTTGTCTTTTATATTATTTCATAACACGTTATCAGCACGAGTCTCTACCGTTTCAAGAACCATTCTCGAGAAATCTAAGGTATTTCCCTCTTCCTAATTTAATTTTCGATTATGTCTGACATTACGAAAAGAAATTTCGTTGCCCTTGAAATTTCGGGCAAGAACTATATGACATAGGTGTTGGATGCTGAAATCCACTTAGATGCTATGGGTCTCGGAGACACCATCAAAGATAGAGAAAAAGCATCCACCCAAGAATGTGCGAAGGCCTTGATTTTCTTGCGCCACCACCTTGATGAAGGTTTGAAGATTGAATATCTCACCGTCAAGGATCCACTCGTCTTGTGGAACGGCTTAAAGGAGAGATATGACAACCTGAAGTTGGTCACTCTGCCACAAGCACGATATGATTGGGCTCATCTGAGGCTCCAGGACTTTAAGTCCGTTTCTGAATATAATTCTGCTATGTTCAGAATTACTTCTAAATTGAAGCTATGCGGGGATAATATCTCCGATTATGATATGCTTGAGAAAACGTTTACGACGTTTCATGCCTCCAATATAGTACTGCAACAACAGTACAGAGAGAAAGGCTTTACAAAGTACTCTGAACTGATTTCTCTTCTACTAGTGGCTGAGCGAAATAATGACCTGCTCATGAGAAATCACGAAAATCGACCCACTGGGTCTACACCACTGCCTGAAGCAGATAAGGTGCACTCTCATTATGCCAAACATGAAAAGGACCATGGTCATGGTCGTAAACGGGGTCATAGCCAGGGACGTAGACAAGGAAGAAATTCCAATTAAGTCCGTCACCCCCCAAAGAGAGATAACCGCCGAAAGCAGAAACGGGGTCATGAAGATCCTAAGGCAAATGGTTCAGAAACTATATGTTATCGTTGCGGTGGGAAAGGGCACTGGTCAAAGACTTGCCGTATACCAAGACACTTGGTTGACCTTTATCAAGCATCTCGAAAGAGAAAAGGCCCTGAAACAAATTTTGTCTATGACGACAATGAGAACAACACCCACCTGGAAGTGGCCGACTTCTTTGAGCAACCCGAGGGGAAAATAGACCACCTAATCGGCGATGGGTCCGTGATGAAAGAAGATGGAGTTATTTGATTTTATTTTACTTGTTTGTATTAGTTAGTGAATAAACTAATAGTCATTAGTATTAGCTCGTATTAGTTAGTTCATGATGCAATGTTAGCAGTAGTTCTTTAGAATATCTTCAATATGCTCAAATATCAATAAAACTTTTATTTTCCAGTGGGGGTAATCGACTAGCCTGAAAAACTAGTCGATTATCAACTATTTTCGCATTAAAGTTGAAAAACAATTGATCAACAATCGATTGTCGTTGACTAACAATCGATTGTCATTAAGACAGTGTAATATGGAATTTTTCAAAAATCATCCACAATCGATTGTCTTTGTCTAACAATCGATTGTCTTGAAATAGTGAGGTCTGGAATTTTTCAAAAATCATCCACAATCGATTGTCTTTATCTAACAATCGATTGTCTTGAAACAGTGAGGTCGAATTTTTCAAAAATCACCCACAATCGATTGTCTTTGTCTAACAATCGATTGTCTTGAAACAGTGAGGTCTGGAAATTTTTCAAAATAGCAAATAATCGATTGTGTGTGTTTAACAATCGATTGTCAATGTTCAACAATCGATTGTTTGTAAGTAACAATCGATTGTTTGAAGAAAACGTTTAAACTGAAATTTTCAAACTGCAAAGTAATGGATAACATATCTGATTTTGTTAGTCAACTGTTAGCAGCAGATTTTGAAAATATTATGTGACACAAAAGAATTGAACTTGTTTATTCTTATGTTCTTGTATCTCTTTTGTATGTCAAACTATGGGATAGCAAATATGGATATCTCACAAAGCGAACTTGGATCAACATCCAACTGTAAAAGTATTTGCCTAATTGATTCATGTACTACACATACAATACTCAAAGAAAGGAAGTATTTCTCTCAACTAAATATGTGTAAGGCAAACGTTACTACAATCTCTGGAAGTAGTAAATTGATTGAAGGCTCCGGAAGAGCAATTGTAACTCTGCCCAAGGGCACGACGTTAATCATAGAGAATGCAATGTTCTCCTCCAAGTCTAAGAGAAACTTGTTGAGTTTTAAAGATGTACGCTGGAATGGCTATCATATTGAGACAATGGATGAAGATAATATTGAATATCTCGTCATCACAAAGAATGTCTCCGGCCAAAAGAGGGTTATTGAGAAATTCCCGTCTTTTACTTGTGGCCTGTATTGGACAAGAATTAGTGCAATTGAGGCACATTCAACAGTAAACCAAAGGGTTACTGATTCCAATACCTTTGTACTTTGGCATGATCGATTGGGACACCCAGGATCGGTCATGATGAGACGGATTATAGAAAGCTCATATGGGCATCCGTTAAAGAATTTCAAAATTCTTTCGAATAATGAATATCCTTGCACTTCGTGTTATCAAGGCAAGCTGATTATCAGGCCATCACCAACAAAGGTTGGGACTGAGTCACCCACGTTTCTGGAACGTATACAAGGGGACATTAGTGGACCTATTCACCCACCTAGTGGGTCGTTTAGGTATTTCATGGTCTTGATAGACGCATCCTGTAGATGGTCTCATGTGTGCCTATTGTCATCACGCAACCTTGCGTTTGCGAAATTAATGGCACAAATAATTCGACTACGAGCACAATTTCCAGATAATCCAATCAAGTCCATTAGACTGGATAATGCTGCTGAGTTTACATCCCAAGCATTTAATGATTATTGCTTATCAATCGGGATAAAAGTTGAACATTCTGTAGCTCATGTTCACACTCAAAACGGTCTTGCAGAATCGTTAATTAAACGCCTGCAATTGATTGCAAGGCCATTACTTATGAGAACGAGGCTGCCCACTTCGGTATGGGGTCACGCCATCTTACATGCAGCAATGCTAATTCGTCTCAGACCGACGAATTACCACAAGTATTCCCCGTTGCAATTGGTTTTGGGTCATGAACCCAATATATCCCATTTAAGAATTTTTGGATGCGCAGTATATGTGCCTATAGCACCGCCATCCCGCACCAAAATGGGTCCGCAAAGAAGGTTAGGAATATATGTTGGGTTTGAATCGCCCTCCATCATTCGCTACCTCGAAACATTGACACGCGACTTGTTTACTGCACGATTTGCAGACTGTCGATTTGATGAGACACTTTTCCCAAAATTAGGGGGAGAAGTTGGTGAAACCAAACGGGAAATTTTGTGGAAAAATGCATCATTATCTCATCTTGATCCACATACCTCTATTTGTGAAAGAGAGGTACAAAAGATTATCCATTTGCAAAGAATAGCAAATCAAATGCCTGACGCATTTACGGACTTGAAAAGGATAACGAAATCCTACATTCCCGCGGAAAATGTTCCAATCCGTATTGATGTCCCTGTTGGACAATCATCTAGTGTCATAACCAATGAGTCGAATGCACGCCTGAAGCGTAGCAGACCATTAGGTTCCAAAGATCGAAATCCTAGAAAGAGGAAAAAGAACGATCAAAATGACACCACGAAAGAATCTCATGATTTAACAAATTCTGAGATTCATGAAGAATCCATTGAGCCCGAGACTCTGGAAAATACGGAACTATCCCTAAATCCAATTAATATTGAGGCAAATATTAATCGAGTGGATATTGTGGTGGATAATGCCTTTGCTTATAATGTAGCATCTAGCATTATGCAAGAATGTGAGGATCTCGAACCTCAATCTGTTGAAGAATGTCGAAAAAGACAGGATTGGCCAAAGTGGCAAGAAGCAATTCAATCAGAATTGAATTCGCTGGCAAAACGTGAAGTTTTTGGCCCTATAGTTGAAACACCTAATGGTGTTAAGCCTGTCGGATATAAATGGGTCTTTGTACGCAAAAGAAATGAGAAAAACGAGGTACAAAGATATAAGGCACGCCTTGTTGCACAAGGTTTTTCTCAAAGGCCTGGTGTCGATTATGAAGAGACATATTTGCCTGTAATGGATGCGATAACCTTTCGTTATCTCATAAGTTTTGCTGTCCATGAAAAGCTTGCCATGCACTTAATGGATGTAGTTACTGCCTATCTTTATGGCTCACTTGATAATGAGATATACATGAAAATTCCCGATGGACTCAAGGTGCCAAACGCGCACAACTCAAAATCTCGGGAAATGTTCTCAATTAAATTGCAAAGATCCTTGTATGGTCTAAAGCAATCTGGACGAATGTGGTATAATCGTCTTACTGAGTACTTGTTAAAAGAAGGCTATATAAATGACGCCATTTGCCCGTGTGTTTTTATAAAGAAAACAACATCGGAATTTGTTGTACTTGCCGTATATGTCGATGACATAAACCTTATTGGAACCCCTATAGAACTCCAAAAGGCAATTGATTATCTAAAGGATGAATTCGAGATGAAAGATCTCGGGAAGACTAAACTATGTCTTGGTTTGCAAATTGAATATTTGGCAAACGGAATTTTTGTTCATCAATCTACCTATATAGAAAAGGTACTGAAACGGTTTTACATGGATGAAGCACATCCTTTAAGTACACCGATGGTTGTTCGATCACTTGATGTGAACAAAGATCCATTCCGACCACAAGAAAGGAATGAAGAGCTACTTGGTCCTGAAGTACCATATCTTAGCGCAATTGGCGCACTAATGTATCTTGCAAATACTACAAGGCCTGACATATCCTTTTCAGTTAATGTCTTAGCAAGATTTAGCTCGGCTCCTACGAGGAGACATTGGAATGGGATCAAACACATATTGCGGTACCTAAAGGGAACTACCGATATGGGCTTATTTTACGGCAAGAATTGCAGCCCGGATCTTGTTGGTTATGCTGATGCTGGATATTTATCCGACCCACACAAGGCTCGATCTCAAACGGGTTATGTGTTTACCTGTGGAGAAACCGCCATATCTTGGCGATCGACTAAGCAATCAATTGTGGCTACTTCATCTAATCATGCCGAGATAATTGCTATTCATGAAGCAAGTCGAGAATGTGTGTGGTTAAGGTCGATAATACATCATATCCAAGACAAATGTGGTTTGAAGTGTGATAAACTACCCACAACTTTGTATGAAGACAATGCAGCATGTATAGCTCAATTGAAGGGAGGATTCATAAAAGGAGATAGAACGAAGCATATTTCACCAAAGTTATTCTTCACACATGATCTTCAAAAGAATGGTGATATCAATGTTCAACAGATTCGTTCAAGCGACGATATGGCTGATTTGTTTACAAAATCTCTACCAAAGTCAACCTTCAAGAAGCTAGTTCACAAGATCGGGATGCGAAGACTTAAGGACATAAATTGATGTTCTTATCAGGGGGAGTTAAGGCGCGTTGCACTCTTTTTCCCTTTCAAGGTTTTGTCCCACCGGGTTTTCCTTGCAAGGTTTTTAACGAGGCAACCAATAAGCGCATATTCAAACATGTGTACTCTTTTTCCTTTCTTTAATTTTTCCCAATGGGTTTTGGTTTTAAGGTTTTATGAGGCACATTATTGAATAGACATTCAAGGGGGAGTGTTATAAAATAGAAGTCTATTTAGAGTGAATGTCTAAGAGTTTTAGCTTGAAGCTAAGTCATTCCTCTTCCTATAAATAGAGGGGTCTTACCCCATTGTAAATCACCCCAAGTATTAATAAGAATACTTCTCTCTCTCCCTATTCTCTCTCTATTTGCTCTTGTTCTTGAGTTATTGTTCTTGTCTTTTATATTATTTCATAACAATCTCCATGAAATTTATTATTATTAAGATTATTTGGTTAAATTGCGCGAACGCATACTTTTATTTATTTAGGAAATTATTATTACGTCACGCGAACGTATGCATAATTATAATAATTTAACTAATTAAGAGCGAGCTTAAGGCATTCATGAAGTAGGCCCAAAGTTATGGCTTCCAGCTAGAATACTAAAATATATGCAACTAACCTATATTATGCAGATGGATAAAAAGACGTGAAATTATATATCAAACCATTTCTAAAAAGCAAAAGAAAAAGAAACAATATATAAATATACCCAATTTAACACTTGTAAATGGTTTGGTGTGAATAAAATCACAACTATAATTTACTAATTTCCAAAACTAATAATGCTAACTTTTTTAAAGACTTAAATTCGAAACTGCAAACAAAATCTCGAAGCGTCTCCGAACTCACTTTCTTTCTTCTGTAGTTCGTTTCTTTTCTTTATCTTCTATCTTCTCTATTTTTCTTTTTTTTGTTCGTTTCTTTTCTTTTGTCTTCTTTTTACTCTTTTGTTTCTCTTTCCTCAGATTTTTTTCTTCTTTTTTTTTTTTTTCACTTTTCACGTTCTTTTTTTCTTTCAAGATGTCCCCTTCCCCCATATTTATAAATAGTAATCAAGTAGTTATTTACTCTTATACAAAGAGTTATAAGTGGGGATGTGGGATTGTGAGTGGAGAGAAATGGAAAAGTGGAGAATATGACGTGAGGGGTATGGGGAAAATGGTTTTTTTGTTTGTTTTTATATTTATATATTTTTTTAACTTTTAAAGTAAAATCCGTTTTTAAATAAAGTTTGATAACAAACTTCATTACCTTAATGTGATTTAAATTTTTTTTTAGTATTCTTCATTTATGACTATTTGTTTATTATAATTTTAGTTATGTGTATATATACGATTTTTCATATAAATTATTAATAAATTATCAATTTAGTATAATAATTACTCTCATATATATACACTACTACTATTACTATATTAGGAAAAATTACTCCCCAATTCGAAATGATGTTTTTTTATTTTTTATTTATTTTATTTTTATAAAATAATTTTAAAACTCTAACTTGAAACTAATCCCCAATTTGAATGAGTAGAATATCTTTTTTATATTTTCGTTTTTATAGATAATTATAAGATATTTATATTTATTAATTTAATTAGTATAATCAATTAATTCAAAATTTAAAATTAAAAAAATTAGTTAAAAAAATAATTTATTTTGCTTAACAAAGCCACTTGACATTCTGTGGTTTAGACACGTATCTTAATATAATTTTTTTAGCTCCTCAGAGCCCCGACACGTATTCCTTGAGATATTTCCGAGCCCCAAAAAATATGGTTAATTAAGGACACGTGTCGCCTAGATCCTCACTTGCTTCCACACACTTACTTTGACCCTAAGAAATATCATATCCACAATTGTTCCTATCGTCCAATGAAACAGCTCCACGTAGCAACAATTTTCTTTTTTGCGGGTAATGATGGGCAGTTTATTTATCTATTTGTAGCCATTTATATAGGTGCTTTGCCAGTAGCCGACCAGGTACTCGTCGGAAAAATAAGAATGAGTGACAACCACAGTAAAAAACGGCTGTTTAATTCAGCCGGAGACTCGTCGGAATCGGAAGGTTCTGGAATCTACGATGAGAGGATTCTCATCCCCGTCTTTGCGTCAATTAATTGGGATATCCGTACACTCTGTCAAATGTCGTGTGTTAACAGAAAGCTCCGTGCAGTAGCAAAAAGGATTCTCTGGAGAGAGATGTGTGTGTATCGCGCTCCGCAAATGATAACGACGTTAACTGACGGTTCGCCTAGCGGTAGAATTGGCGGCGGATGGCATGCTATGGCTAAATTGATGTTTTTCTGCAACGGCTGCCGGTCCAGCCGACATTTTCAAGTGGGCGAACCGGCACGTGGTCACTTAGTGAAAACGTCCCGGTTTTCAAAAACGTCCGGTCGGAGTTTTCTGGTGAAGAAATGTAGAAATGATTTGCTGTACGTAAGTGATCCGTGTGAGCATCCAACTGGGGATAGGGATGACGATTTGGGGATATTTAGAGGGGTATTTTGGGGATTTATGAGGTCTAGGACAAGGGCGTGTGTGATTAGAAGACAGGTGAAGCTTGAAGAGAGGATTAAATGTCCGTTTTGTGGGGCGCGGGTTTGGAGTATGACGGCGGCTCGGCTCGTTCCGAAAAGTGCGGCGCGGCGGCTTGGTTCGATGGAGAGTGGGTTAGAGTACTTTGTGTGTGTAAATGGGCATTTACACGGAGCTTGTTGGCTGGTTCCTTTATCGTCTGATGAAGGCGAAGAAAAAGTCGGTGATGAAGATGAAGATGAAGGCGAAGATGGCAGCGAGGAAGCTTTTGACGGCGATTATTTTTATCGTGGGAATCAGATTGTAATAAATGGACAAATGGATCTCTCAATGGTCTAAAAAAAATCGGGCTTACTTCTTGGTGGAAGATATCGATCGCAAGACAAAAGCAAATGCAAAATTTAAACTTTATAGGTTCGAATTTCATTTACTGTTGATTCCATGAACCCATAATTTATGAGCTAGATCCGCCACCAGACGTGCTTTGCCGGCAGCTATATTTCGCCATACAGGTATACAAATTCCTGATCATCCCCGAGTTTCCAACCAGGAATTTCAAAGAGAGAGAGAGAGCAGGAAGAAGGGGGAAGTGGTTCTTTTTTTGGGGTGGGTGGGGGTGGGGATGGGGGTGGGGTGGGGGTTGTAGTAGTTCAGCCTGTTTTGAAGAATAAAGAACTGAATCAGGATTTTCAGTTTATTTGGTGGTTTTTTCGGTTTGGTTTTCAGTTTATAATTTATTATTGGCTTAAATTTCTGCGTTAAGAATAATCTTATATGTTCATCAATAAAGTCCAATGCAAATATTGGGGCTTCAATACGAGCCAATTAGTTGAGTTTATAATCTATTTCCAGAAAGGGTAAGAGAAAAAGAAAACATTGCGAGATAAGGGGTGTGTTTGGTGGGAAGGAAAATATATTCATGAAAAATAAGAGTTTTTATTACTTAATTTTCCTTATTTGGTTAGTAAGTAATTTTTTTTTGAAAAATACTTTTTGATCTTTGATTAAAGAGTGTTATTTTTTTTAGAAAAATAATAATTTATACTAATCTCCTCACCCTCTCCCTTCCTCGAGTCCCCATGTTTCCCCTGCTTCCCCCCTCCACCAAAAAAAATCCTTATTTAGAAAAGAAATATTTTTTCTACGTCATGAAAAGAAAGCGTCGTTTTATTAAAGTGAAAGAAAATATTTATACTTATTTTGTTAAAATAAAAAATACTTTATTTATATCATAAAAAATACTCATTTATTAAAATGAAAAAAAATATTAATAATAATATTTTTATTTAGGATGAGTGCAGAGTGGGGGTGGATTGGTGAGGATGAAGAATAGGGTATGTAAAATTGAAAAAGACTTTTGAAAAATATTTTCCTTTTGTCTTGATAGGGAAGATGGTTTCCTCCAATTAAAGTAAAATAAGTTCATAAGAAAATATTTTATAAAAATATTTAAGCTAATTAAATATTAAAAAATCAAAAAATACTTTCATTTATACCAAACGCGACCCAAGAAGTCCAAAAGAAAGAATTTAAAAGCCCCAATTGGGTTTAAAGGAGGAAAGACGTGAAAGCGAAACACGAGACTGAAAAAGAAAAAAAAAAACAAACCTAGTCAATTTAACTTGTTTTGTACATGAAATCCAAAGTGAAAATAACCGACTTGCACACTTGGCGTTTGGTTCGGGAATTAAATGTTTGAAATTCTTTTGCAAACAATTGTACTCCATTTAATTTTGCTTCCCTAGTGATTGATTGATTGATCTACTAAGGAAGCATTTAAACTCTATCAAGACAAGAACTCTTAGGTGAAACTAGCCCCTCTCCAAACAAGGATTATTATGTTAAAATAGGTGACAATAGCGTTCAATCATTTTGGAGTAGGATTAGTACAGAGAATGCCAAGGTGTAGAAGAGGTTATATACATGTTGTGAACAATGATTTTACAAGTATGCAATTGGAGGAAGTGCTAATCCTACTATTAATAGTCAGGGCAATCGCTATATGGCGCCAGTGGATCCAAATGCTAACGAGGTAGTTTTCTTTCTATTTCTTTCAATTAATTAGATTTTTTAAATCTTATTGGCCTAATTGTTTAGCTCAAAAATTATATTCGCACTTTATAAGCTTAAAAACAATCGAAAATATATAAGGGTAAATCGTAATCAAATATAATAAGTCTAAGAGATGATTACCGCCTCAAAATGTTACTAGATTTAATAATGTGTAGAAAAATGGACTTAGCTTAACAATGAAACAACGGTTGGAAAATCAAGAAAGAGGTAGAGATGGAGAGAGAAGTTGTATTATCCGAGAATAACAATGATGATTATTACAATGTGTAGGAGACCTTCCTCGAAATAATCAAAAAGTACAAAAATTGATGGCTTCCACTCAGTAAAAAGGTCAGGCACTAAACGACGTCAGTTCTTTCTCACCAACTTAGGCCGTGCCTTCACTTGGATCGCCGTTATTACAGGGAACGTGCCCACTTGGCGTGGGGGCATTATGAGTCAAATTTAACCCTATGCAGTTAGTTCCTCCGTTAGTTGGAGAAGTACTTGATGACCGTCTTCAATGGACGGACATGCACGATTTGCTTTGTACGGAAATTTGGCCGCACCTGTAGGCGCTTCTTTCAAAGAGCATGAGCATGGATAATATTTGTTGGGTCGTTGACATGCAACCCCCTTTTTTAAGGTGACGTCATCAGTCACATGCGTCATTATTATTCTTGTTCTCGAGACTGTTCAGGACATGACGTGACGTTTTGGTTTCCCGCGCCAGTTTCAGAGTTATGCCTCTTCGATTTTCGTGTGCCTTATTCCTATAAATAGGGGAGTGGTTCAAAGAGATTCATCTTTGGAACCTTTAGAGAGTTTCCCTTTGTTTCTTCCTTCATCTTTCTTTCTTGCAATAGTTGCATCGCTTTCAGGGAAATACCATTTCTGAGGATCGTATCTCTTATTACTAACACTTCATTCTTATAAATCATATCATGGTGAAACGCCGTCAAGAAAGCAAATGGACTACGGATAATGCCCCTTCTAGGGTTCCGCCCTCTTCCGATGGTGAAGGGGAAGAAACGGAGAAAACCATCGTTCCTTTAACGGTAAATAATGTTTTACCGAAGGATTTGAGGGTTCGAAAATCTTCAATACGACATGCCCCTCTTATCCCTGGGAGCATAGCGAGTTGCTTCAGTCTCATCTGGATGCCATCAGAACTAGATATAACATTCCCGGCCATGTTGAGATGGCTCCAGCCGGGACGGACTATGCCAATGTGCATAGGCTCGGGTTCTGTACATTCTATGAGTACGCTCTTAGGATCGGATATAGATTTCCGCTTAACCCCCTGGCGGAAGAGCTTTGCCGCTTCTATCATGTATGCCCGACTCAGCTCACACCTTACGCCCTGAAGATGTGTCGAATCCTTACCACGCTTGCGGGTGAGGGCTGGGACCGTCATTTCCGTTTACCACCTGCTGCAGATGTTCAGCCCTAGTTACATGAGGGGTACCATGCTTCAATTGAAAATACGTGGTAAGAAAAGCTTTGTTGTGAGGGCTGATGACAAAGCTAACCGCTAGTTCTGGCGTAAATTCTTATATGTTAGAACGAGCCATCTGGTGTCCAATCCCGAACGGTTTCCAGAGATGTTGAATGCATGATGTAAGTATCTCTGCATGTACTTTTGTGACGCCTTGTTTTGACTGACCAATCACTCTGACTTACTTTCTCTCCCTTTGTAGTGGTGGCTCGCTCACCCCGTCCTGTTGACGACATTAGGTCATGGGTGGCGGGGTTGATACCGTATTCGGAGAGATGTCGTACTTGGACTGAGTTTTGGAGATTGTACGGCCCAAATGGTAGCAACCTTCCCCGTTTCTTTTCGTTTTGTTTTGTCTTGGAGACCTTTTTACCCATTGTGCTTTTGTTTGGAAGGTCGTGGTGTTTCTACAAAGACAAAGAAGAAGAAAACCGACGCTGGCCCGTCTAGGGTAGAGTCTAACTTTGATGGGGGAGACATATTTGTGTGCGACTCGCCTAGAGATAGCCCCCTTTTGACTCTTTAGTAGAGGGCTACACTGGTAGCTGCATTGGCGATATCTGAAGTTGCTCTAGCGGAGGTAGCTTTCGAAGAGAAGGAGCCGCTGGAGAGAAAGTGGCGACATCTGATTACTGGTAAAGGCGTTGCCACCGAGGGGCGAGGCCTAGTGAGCCCCGCCAAGAGCCGAGAACAACTTTTATGGCCGAGGCCATTCGTTCTGGGAGAATGAACCCTCAGAGAACAGCTGCCGCCGCCCTCTTGGCTCGTGCTTTAAGAGGCGGGTCGTCTTCCGCTGATAGGGGAGCGGACGTGGAGATTGAGAGGACGAGCACTGAAGCCGCTCTTGGAGAAGCACCGGGCAGCTCAGCCCGCGTGGAGATGAGGGAGGGCAGGTCTACTCGCCCTATCGTGATCCCTGGTGGATATAATTTGTTAGAAGACAGCGAGCAGGCCGCAACAGACATGACCTTGTTTGTGTGCGGCTGCAGAGCACAAGATGCTGAGAAGTGTTAGCAACAGGGATCTGTCGAGGCAGGTAGCTGGCTTAGCTTTGCGGGTAGCTTTCAGTTTTTATCTGTTTTGTCGTGAAAAATGACTGTGGTACGTAGTGACACATTTCTTCTCTTCTTTTTAGACCCTCATCTTGGAGGTGGACAGGAGGTGGCATGAACAAAAGAAGGCGGCCACCTTCACTAAAATGGTGAAGAAGTATAAAGAGGTTCGTGCCAAGCATCAGGCGTTAGCAGATATGCTTAAGCTGGACCCCTAGTTCCGGACGTTCCGTGAGGGCCTTGAGGAATCAGAGGCTCTTTTGAAGAAGAGAACGGCTAAGCTGAAGGAGATTGATGAGCATTTAATGGCTCAAAATATCGAGCTGGAGACCCTCCTTCAATAAAAAGAGGAGGACTTGGATATAAGCCGTGGGGTGGAGGCAGAGGCTGCAGAACTGCGGGCCCAGGTCACAGCCCTTACAGCTGAGCTTGATGCTAGGATGGCCGAAGTTGAAGTTCTTAGGCGAACTGCCCCACAAGATGCCATGCATCGTGAGGTGCACGAGATGTGGGTGTATCATGACGCCAGGTTGGTCATTTTTGAGAAGTTTTTGGCGGCAGGTCGAGTTTCCGAGGCGGAAGTTGAAAGGCAACGACACTTGACCCGTGTTGCCCGTGAAACGATCGGCTATAGCTCCGACTCGCCTGGTAGGGAGGGCTGTAACTCTTAGGACGTCAACCATTTGGACTCCAGCTCGTGTATTTCTAAGGCTTATCAGTCTGGAGACGGCAACAGACTGGATGGCGACAAGGCGGGTCGTGACAGGAGGGGTGGTGAAGGCTCTTAGGGCTTGTATGTATATATTTTTTTTTGTGTAGATGGGGCCTTTTCTAAGCCCAGTTGTATGTATATCTTTTGGAGATAATGAAATATGACCTCTTTTTCTTTGTGCCATTGTCTTTCTTTCTTCGTTCTTTAGTGCTTTTATTGCGCTTTTTGTTGACCATCGGCGTTGGTGGCCCTAGTTGAACTTAGATTGACGACTTTAGTTTTAGTCGAGATGGAATCAATGGACTTATCCATAAAGGCGACTTCGGCTATCGTTGAGTTGTTTACTTGCCGTAGTCAAATCTAAGTTGATCGTTGGCGGCGATGGCCTTAGCCATAATAGAAATGATGTCCTTTGCCGCAATAGAACCGATGGCGTTAGCCATGTAGGTGACTTCAACTGTCGTTGAGTTGTTTATTCACCGTAGTTTAATCTAGGTCGACCGTTGGCTGTGATGGCCTTAGCCATAATAGAACTGCTGGCCTTAGCCATGTAGGCAACTTCGACTGTCGTCGAATCGTTTACTCATCGTAGTCGAATCTAGGTCGACCGTTGGCGGCGATGGCATTAGCCATAATAGAACTGCTGGCCTTAGCCATATCGGCGACTTCGAGTGTTGTCGAGTCGTTTACTCACCGTAGTCGAATCTAGGTCGACCGTTGGTGGCGATGGCCTTAGCCATAATATATTTGATGGCCTTAGCCATGTAGGCGACTTCAACTGTCGTCGAGTCGTTTACTCACCGTAGTCAAATCTAGGTCGACCGTTGGTGGCAATGGCCTTAGCCATAATATAATTTATGGCCTTAGCCATGTAGGCGACTTCGATTGTCGTCGAGTCGTTTACTCACCGTAGTCGAATCTAGGTCGATCGTTGGCGGCGATGGCCTTAGCCATAATAGAGCTGGTGGCCTTAGCCATGTAGGCGACTTCGACTGTTGTCGAGTCGTTTACTCACCGTAGTCGAATCTAGGTCGACAGTCGGCGGTGATGGCCTTTGCCATAATATAATTGATGGCCTTAGCCATGTAGCGACTTCGACTGTCGTCGAGTCGTTTACTCACCGTAGTCGAATTTAGGTCGATCGTTGGCGGCGATGGCCTTAGCCAAAATATAATTGATGGCCTTAGCCACAATATAAATGAAGATGGCCGTAGCCTTTCATACATTGGAGATGGTCGTAGCCTTTCATCTATTGGAGATGGTCGTAGCCTTTCAGACATTGAAGATGGTCGTAGTCTTTCATATATTGGAGATGTCCATAGCCTTTCATATATTGGAGATGGCCTTAGCCTTTCATATATTGGAGATGGCCGTATCCCTTCATACATTGAATATCAAGCTAGTCCCTGTCCCTTTATCATGTCGGCCTAGAGATCGTAAGGAGAGGTTGATATGATAAACTTGTTTCACAAATATCTCCGGGTGTCACCTCCGCCGCCTGGTTAAAACCTCCCCGAGAAAACCCAATTGGGACAAAACTCGGGTAAGGGAAAAAGACTACGACTCGGGAGACGCCTTTCAGAAGTGGAAATACTTGAGGTGAGCAACGTTCCAGTTGTTTTGGAGCATTTTACCTTCCATTGTTTCCAACTAGAATGCGCCTTTGCTGGCTACTGATGTGATTTTGTAGGGTCCTTCTCAGTTGGTGCCCAGTTTCCCTTCACTTGGGTCTTTGGATGCCAATGTCTTCGCTTTGAGGACATAATCTCAACCTTGAGTGGTCTTTTTTTGGCCCTCTTGTTTTAGTATCTTTCGACTTGTTTTTTTTGGGCCACCATTCAGATATGGGCCATTTCTCTCCTTTCCTAAACTTCGTCGAGGTCATGGAGCCTGTTTGTGTCGTTTTCTGTTTCACTGGTGTATGAATATCTTAGTCTTGGTTCACTGACCTCGAGGGGTATGACCGCGTCGGTTCCGTAGACCAACGAGTACGGTGTTTCCCTCGTGCTGGATTTGGGTGTGGTCCTGTGTGCCCACAACACTTCGGGTAGCAGTTCGGGCCATAGCCCTTTGGCGTCCTCGAGTTTCTTCTTCAGTATGTTTAATATTGTTTTGTTGGAGGATTCTTCTTGGCCGTTGGCGGCAGAGTTATATGGCAGGGAAAGTATCCTCTTGATTCTCCATTTCTTAAAGAAGTCGATCGTTTTTTGACCGATGAACTGTCGTCCGTTGTCACAACTGATTTATTTGGGGATGCCGAAGCGGCATATAATATTTTTCCATATGAAGGCGATCACCTCATGTTCGGGTATTTGTGCGTACGCACCTGCTTCTACCCATTTGGAAAAATAGTAAGTTAATACTAATAAAAATCATACCTTTCCCCGTCATGTGGGTAGGGGGCCGACTATGTCCATTCCCCATTTGATGAAAGGCCATGGGGAGGTGACTGAATTGAGGGGCTCTCCTGGTTGGTGTATCATGGGGGAATATTTTTGGCATTGTTCGCATTGGCAAACGTATTCTGTTGCATCTTTCTTCATGGGGGGCTAGTAGTAGTCGGCCCGTATGATGCATCGTACGAGGGCGCGGTTGCCTATATGGGCACCGCAGTAAACCTCGTGTACTTCTTCGAGTACCAACCTCGTTTGGTGCGGCCCTAGGCACTTGGCCAAGGGTCCGCCAAACGTTCTTTTGTAGAGGTCTTGTTTATTAAGCAGTACCGAGCGGCTTGCATGCGGAGTGTCTTCGCCTTTTTTTGTTGGGTGGCAGCGTTTCATCCTGTAGATAAGATACAAACTGGTTGCGCTAGTCCCAAGTCAAATTTAAAGAGAATACCTCAGTGTGATCAATGGCCTTAGCCAGTTTTGCTAAACCGTCTGCTTCGATATTTTGTGCCCTTGGAATCTGTTCCAGGTGGCATTCGTCGAACTCAGCTATTAACCTGCAGATTTTTTACTAGTATTTTTGCAGTCTCTGTTCTTTGATCTGGTAAGTCCCAGTGACTTGGTTTACTAAAAGTTGGGAATCACAGTGGAGGATGAGTCGGCAGGCCCCATATTTGATGGCCATTTTCATGCCTGCAATAACGGCCTCATACTCGGTCTCGTTGTTAGTCATTTCAAGGCATCGTATGGACTGGCGAATTGTTTTGCCTGTGGGGACCTCGAGGACGAGTCCCAGTCCCAATCCTGATGCATTGGCGGTGCCATCAGTGTAGAGGACCCATATGTCATTATTGGTGTAGGCATGTTGTTCCTCAAGTTCTGCTTTTGGTAGGATTTCTGCACTAAAGTCGGCTATAAAGTCGGCCAGAACTAGATGTCGTGCTCACTGAGCTCAATGTCCCATCTTGCAAGCCGGCCCGATAATTCAGGCTTGTGTAAGACGCTTCTTAATGGGAAGGTCGTTATCACTTTTATGGGGTGGCACTGAATATAGGGTCGTAGCTTTTGTGAAGCTACGACCAGTGCCAATGACAATATCTCGAGGTGTAGGTACTGAGTTTCTACGTCCTCTAAGGTTTGCTAATGTAATAGATAAGGATTGTGTATCTTTGTTCTCGTGGACTAGGACGGCACTGACAACAACCTCAGATACAGTTAGATACACTAGTAGGGGTTTGCATGGACTCGCTTTGACCAATAAGGACGGTGAAGACAAGTATGCTTTCAGTTTTCTCAAGGCTTCGACGCATTCCTCATTCCACTGTAGTCCTTGATCTTTATTCAGTATGTTGAAAAATTTATGGCACATGTCGGATGACCGTGAGATGAATCTGGACAGGGCGGCTATACACCTCGTCAGCTTCTGTACATGTTTCTTGCTACTCAGCACCTCAGGTATTGTGTCTGTAGCCTTGATCTGGTCTGGGTTGACCTCGACACCTCGTTGCAATATGAGGAATCCTAAAACTTTTCCAGAGGCTACACCGAATAGTGCACTTCTCGGGGTTCAACTTAATCCCGTACCTCCCAGTATCTCGAAGGCCTCTTTTAGGTGGTCGATATGGTCCTCTTTCTTTGCCGATTTTACCAGCATATTTGTCGATGTAGACTTCCATTGTTTTACCGAATTGTTCTTTGAACATTCTGGTGATTAGCCTTTGGTACGTGGAACCTGCATTCTTGAGTCCGAAAGGCATTACCTTGTAGCAGTATGTCCCCCGGTGGGTGATGAAAGTTATTTTTTCCTGGACCTCTTCGGCCATCATGATTTGGTTGTAGCCGGAGTATGCGTCTAGGGAATTTAGCAGCTCATGTCATGCGGTCGGGTCTATTAGCTAGTCAATGTGGGATTGTGGGAAGGAATATTTTGGTCATGCCTTGTTCAGGTCGGTGAAGTTCACACACATTATCCACTTCATGTTCTTTTTCTTAACCATGATGACATTAGCGACCTATTGGGGGTACTTTGATTACCTGATGGAGCTGTTGGCCAGAAGTTTGTCATTTCCTCGCTGACCGCTTTATTGATTGCAGCGTTGAATTTTATTCTCATTTGCCGCACATGCGGATCAACGTTCAGCTTGTGAGCAGCGATTTCTCGCGGGATCCCTGACATATCTGAATGGGAAAAAGCAAACAAGTATGTATGGTTAGATAAAAATTCACGATACTTACCTGGATTTGAGAGGCCGTACCCGATATAAGCTTTTTCTGTAGGGTCGTTGTTGTCTAGTTGGACTAGGTCGAGATCTTCGATCGTAGCCTTATAGGCTTCTATGACATCAGGGTCTTTAATGGCGTTCTCTGTTGGGTAGACCTTAGTCCCCGACATAGCTGATTCCTATGCGTCTGCGCTCACCCCTTTAAGCTGTTTGGTGTGGGCACAGTCTTGAGCTATTTTATAGCATTCCTAAGCGGTGTGAGGCTCACCTCGAATGAGGGAATGAATTTAAGAACACTTCATCGTTACGCGCCAAATTGTTTAGCTCAAAAATTATATTCGCACTTTATAAGCTTAAAAACAATCGAAAATATATAAAAGTAAATTATAATCAAATATAATAAGCCCAAGAGATGATTACCGCCTCAAAATGTTACTAGATCTAATAATGTGTAGAAAAATGGACTTAGCTTAACAAAGAAGCAATGGGTGGAAAACCAAGAAAGAGGTAGAGATGGAGCGAAAAGTTGTATTATCCGAGAATAACAATGATGCTTATTACAATGTGAAGGTCTCCTTTATATAGTAGGAGACATTGCTCAAAATAATTAAAAAGTACAAAAGTTGGTGTCTTCCACTCAATAAAAAGGTCAGGCACTAAACGACGTCACTTCTTCTTCACCAAATTGGGTCGTGCCTTCACTTGGATCGCCCTTATTATAGGAAACGTGCCCACTTGGCGTGGGGACGGTATGAGCCAAATTTAACCCTATACACTAATGATGTTTGGTAAAATCTTTATGAACTTTTTAGACCATGTCCCAGAAATTTTTCTTGTTTGCTAACATGTGCCAATAACCGTCTACGGAACGGCAGTAACAATATGAATATGGTGTGAGATTCCGTGCGAATTAGCCAACGTTTAAGATTTTGTCTAGGTGGGGCTAAGAAATGAACACAAGATGTGCATTTTAAAAAGGAATTTTTACTTCCTATAGCAAATGTTAATCCCCTATTTATTTAAAATAAATACCGTTGAAATAAATTATTTCCTATAGATACGTTATATGAGTTATAGCAAAATTTCTAATTTTGGGTATTTCCTACACTTAAGCCGTGATACACGCATGTTTTATTTCCTTCTCTCCATTCTACATTTTTCTCTCTCATAGATATCGTTTTTCATACAACTTCTCAATAGAGTTCACCCTCTCTCTCTAAATTGATACAATCTATTTTTCATTCCAAATATCCTCTAATCGCGATAAAAATCAGAATCCTCCTCACCCACAACGTTGTATCCTCCTTCCCCAATCTCAGATAAACCCTAATATCATCTACATTGTACTGATTTATTTCTATAATTCGTGTGGTAAGTATTTGCTTTTTTTATTTCGCTATTTTTTCTTATTCTCAACATCTCTACTCACCAAATTGTATCTAATCAACAGTACCCAAGTCATATTCTCACAATGTTTGAAACTACACCATGCAAGTTGATTACTAGAGGTATACCCACAAAAATTCTCAATTTCGATGGGCCCTTTTTCTCCTTGCAAATCACTCAAGGGGAATTGGATGTAGGTTTAGAAAAAAATATGGCATTAGAGAAGAGAACAAAATCTCGACATTAAAATTTCAAAAGAAACCCAAATCGAGAAATTATTGAAGGAAACAAGACTTCCCATTCCGCAAAAGAGGAAAATCCGTATCTCTGAAACTTCATCTGTCAAGGGGAAAGAGGTTGAAGCAAGTAAAAGCTCAGAGAAATTTGAAGAAAAGGTAATTTCTGATGTATTCATCTGTATTTATATGTATAACATTATTCAATGTTTCTGTTCAAAAAGGTTATTCAACGTATTTTTGTACTTTTATAAAATAATGATACAGATATGAATATGTGTTATGATGTATTTATATAGTTGTATTTTTAAGTATTGTCAAGGTTCCCATGGCTGTTTTATTCTAATTTCAATGTATTTAATTGTTGTTTTAATATGTTGAATTTTCCATTCTGTATTTAGTTGTATTCATGTTAGATATATTTATGTAATGTGTGTTGTATGCAGTTGTTTTTATATTTATTCAGCCTTGTCAGTGTATTTTATTGTATTCATATGTATTCATGGTAGATTTACTATAAAATGTGCGTTGTATTCAGTTGTATTTATACGTATTTATACTTCTAAGTGTTTTGAGTTGTATTCATATCAGAATTAGTATGAAATATGCATTGTATTAAGTTGCATTTATATGTATTTATTCTTGTTAAATGCAGGGAATTAAGCTATTTGTGAAAAAACAACCAATATTTGCACCGCATATCAGTGTATATACTAACACTAACATAGTCTCCGAGTAAAAACAGAATCTTACTCCAGAGTAGTACAAACAACTTACTAATACTTGTCTTGGCAATTTCCTTTAAATGAAGAATTGTGAAATCCAACATCAACTCTTCAAATGCTTCATGGCTCTCCGGTTAGAAGGAACTCCTAACAATATATTTACAATACATGTTAATGGTACTTCATTACATTTCACATTAAGGGAGTTTGCGCTTGTGACTGGACTCAAATGTGTTGGTAATGATGCTGATTTTAAGATTAGTAAAAAGGTCTCTAACGGCTTATTGAGACTTACTTTGAAAGTGCCAATCTTGTCAAGAAGAAACATTTGTTGAAATGCTTTGCTGACAAGAACTGGGGTCCCGACAACAATGGTGATGTCTTGAAGATAGCTTTGTTGTATTTCATACACACCTTCATTTTTTCATCCGAGAAGAACAACACAACCATACCAAGGCTACACTTTAACTTGGTAGAAAGTGGGCGCTATTCTGAATATCTTTGGGGTTTAAAAACATTTGAAATGCTGACAAAATTGATTAGCTAGAAGATGGATGCTCAGAAGAAGTATTACAGGATAGCTGGGATGCCCCTAGGTATGCAAGTGTGGTTTTATGAGTGTTGTCAGATGTTGATCCAAAAATTGCACTCCGGGTTGATAACGTGGTCCCTAGAATACTCAATTGGAGAATCACCAAAAATCAACCAAACTTTTCTTATCTGATGAACGACATGTTCAATGACAAGGGAAACATGGTAATATATAATTTGTATCGTGGCTAGTTTAGATTTTACTAATCATTAATTCTGCATATAGAAACATACAGATACATATGGATGCTGCATATATTTGCATACAAATGCATTCAGATGCTGCATACATTTGCATACAGATACTGCATACATTTGCATACAGATGCATACAGTAGTATACAGTTGCTGCAACCTTCATTATTAATTCTTCATACAATTGCATATAATTTTCCAATCATTAGAGCTACCTTAATTTCAATACAAATTAAAGTTTGATTACAGATCTGCATGTCTATGTTTTTAGTAAGACTTTGATTGTATTTCATTTTTCAGATTGTTTACAAGGACATCCATCCAACTAATAGAGCTTGCTTGTGACGACCCAAAGGGTCATCACCATAATTCTCCCTTTCTCCGTACTTCTGAGCCTTAAAAACCTCGCTTTTAGTTGCCTTGATTTGCATTCATAGTCCGAGTGCAAAACCGGAAAATTTTTATGTTTAAATATGTGAATTCTGTGGAAAATTTGAAGAATTTTGATATAATTGACTTTGATCAATATTTTGGGTAAACGGACCCGGACCCCTGATGTGACGGTCTAGGGAGGTCCGTAGAAAATATGGGACTCGGGCTTATTCCCTGAATCAGAATCCGAGGTCCCAAGCCCGAGTATGAAATTTTAGAAAGAAATCTTTTTCCAGAAAATGATATGGAATTTTAGAAAGAAAATGAATTAGAAAATATAGGTATCAGGCACGTACTTTGGTTCCGATGCCCAGTACAGATCTTAGATATACGTTAAGCGTTTTCTGTGAAATTTGGTCGAAATCGGACGTCGTTTGACGTGTTTTGGACCTAAATATCTAAAGTTAGAGATTTTTGAAGTTTGAAATGAAAATTTATGATTTTGAGGTTCAATTCATTGAATTTGACGTTATTTTGGCGATTTGATCGCTCGACTAAGTTTGTAAGATGCTATTGAGTTAGTGTGTGTATTTGGTTGGGAGCCCTGAGGGCTCGGGAGTGATTTTGGAGGTGGTTCGGTGTGGTTTTGGCCTTAGAAATGCTACAGTCAGTTATTCCTGGTTTCCTTCTATGCGATCGCATAGGTCTTCCTGCGATCACATAGAGCCATTTTGTGAGGTCCAGAATCCCTTCAATGTGATCTCAATACTCCTTCGCGATCGCATAGTGCAGAGTCAGTTCCCTCTTATTTTTCCTCTATGCGTTCGCATTAAGGCCTGTGCGATTGCACTGCTTTGACCCTCCAACCCTATGCGATCACATCCCCTCTTCTGCGATCGCATATGGCACTTTGCCCATTGATTTTTAAATACTCAAAAACAGTGTCATTACGGGATTCTTCCCATTTTTCACACGGACTCCTCCCCATATCTCTCCATAGACGAATTCCAAGCTTCTGTTCCTCCATAACTTCTTGAGTAAGTGTTCTTAACTTCATTCCCTCATTATTTCTTCATCTAATTACTAATATCCTAGCCCTAAGTCATGAATTCAAAGTAGAAATTGTGGGATTTGGGTAGAACTAGGGCTTTTGGGATTTTGGGCAATTCAACCTCAATTTAGGGTCGAATCTTAAAACAAATTGCATATTTGTACTCGTGGGGTTATGGGTGATTGGGTTTTGGTCTGAGCCTCGAGTTTGGACCATGTGGGCCCGGGGTTGAATTTTTGTATTTTTCGAAGAATGATAGGAAATTCATTTCTAGGCTATGGAATTGTGTCCTTGAGCCATTATTGATAATGTTGAACTAAATTGTGCCTAGATATCATTGTTTCGGAGTCGGATTCTAGAGGAAAGGCAGTGTTAGAGGTTTGATTGCTATTTTCGGATCGAGGTAAGTGTTTGATCTAACTTTGGCTTAAGGGAATAGGATTAGGATGTCATTTGCTACTTGTTTAATATGGAGTACGTTGTATAGGTATGGTGACAGTTATGCACCGGAGTCTAGCATGACCGTGAGTCCTAATTGTGTTTTGATTCGGATTTAATGGAACATCTTTCTTATTGTGTTGATAAGTTTAATATGAAAAGTGCATAGTTGAGGAAAATTTGTCATTGTTTTGTAATCTGGAGCATTGGCTCAAACTAGAATTTGTTATTCGAGGAGTGAATAATTAATAAGGAAGAGTTGTGATTATTACCCTGCTGGGATTTAAGCATTTATTGTTTCCTCCCTTGCCGGGACATTTGAGCTATTAATTGTGTTCCCTTGTCGGGACTCCTTGCATATTGTTGATATTCCCCTTGCAATTGAGTTGCAATTTTAGTTTGGGTGAGTTTATATTATTAAATATTGAGGATCGGCTTGCACGCCGCAACAGTATTAATTATTGAGGATCGGGTTGCACGCCGTAACGGTGTTGATAAATATTGAGGATCGGGTTGCATGCCGTAACGGTGTTGATAAATATTGAGGATAGAGTTGCACGCCGAAATGGTGTTGATAAATATTGAGGATTGGAATGCACGCCGCAACGGTAATAATTGTTGAGGATTTGGTTGCACGCTGCAATGGTGATATCTGTTGATGATCGGGTTGGCCCCTCAACGGAGTATGGACCGAGTGTATTGTTTTCGTATGTAGAGACTTCTTGTTTTTTCCTTACCAATTGTTATTGTTTAGTTTCATAAGTTTACCGATGATTTCTATGTTCAGACTGTCCTACCCCACAGCATGCTCCCCCCTTTAATTATTTAAATTAACATATTTCCTGTTATTTAACATATATCTGTACAGGTTGTTTGTGGTTGGTCCTGTCTATCCTCGCCACTTTCTCGCCGGGGTTAGGCCAGGCACTTACTAGCACGTCTGGTCGGTTGTGCTGATGCTACACTCTGTACATTTCTTTTGCACAGATCAGGATGGAGCTTTCGGATTGCAGCAGTATTAGATTGGGAGTAGACCTTCAGTCCAGGGATTCTTGAGGTAGCCTTGCTGACGTCCGCAGGCCCGGAGTCTCCTCTAGCTTTATTCAGTTTGTTAGCTCTTATATTGAAACAGGCTGTTGTGATTTCTTTCAGATGATTTTATATAGTAATCCTAAAATTTCGTGAGTAATGTGATACCAGTCTTGGATAGAGGAATTGTTAAACTTCCGCATTTCTTTCAGTAAATTATATTTGAGACTTCCGTTTTATTGTTAAATATTTTAATATTGTTGATGTTTGCTAATGGAGTATTTGATATTTGGCTTTCCTAGCTCCTATTAGTAGGCTCCATCACGACTTCCGATAGTGGGAAATCCGGGTCATGACAAGTTTGTATCAGAGCACTAGGTTACATAGGTCTCACAACTCACAGACAAACTCGGTAGAGTCTGAGGGATCGGTACGGAGACGTCTGTATTTATCCTCTAGAGGATACAGAGTTAGGAAAATATATTTCACTTTGTTCATTCTTGTCGTGCGATTTTGTTTCTCAAATACTGATTGTCATTCTATTCTATTCTTTCACAGATGGCGAGAACGCGTGCTTCTTCTTCTACCACGCAACAGCCTGAGCCCCCATCAGCAGCTCCTTTCAAGGACAGAGGGTGTGGTCGAGGCCATGCAAGAGGACGAGGTCGGGGCAGTCCTAGAGGTGGAGCCTCATGTTGACTACGATGAGGAGGTTCCAGCACCAGCAGCTCCGGTGGGCCCAGATCAGGTCCTAGAGTGTTTCATAGCCACTCCAGTACTCCATGATGCCTTGGCCCAACTGGTAGGCTTTATGGAGAGTGTCTCTAGAGCGGGTTTTCTTCCTGTAGCACCAGCTACATGTCAGACTCGGGGAGGAGTTTAGAATCCCGCTATGCATACTCCGGAGCAAGCAGCTCCTCAGCCTCAGGTTCCAGCAGTTTAGCCAGCTGTGGCAGCCAAGCCGGGTATTCCATCTCAGACCAGCAATGGTGCGGCGATGTCCGTGGATGCTTTGTGGAGGCTTGATAGGTTCACCAAGCTCTTCACCACCACCTTCAGCGGTGCTTCTATTGAGGACCCCCAGGATTTCTTATTTAGTTGCCATGAGGTTCTCAGGACTATGGGTATTGTGGAGACCAATGGGGTCGACTTTATCATTTTTCGGCTTGCAGGATCCGCCAAGAATTGGTGTAGGGACTATTGTTTATCTAGGCCAGTAAGGTCGCCATTATTGACTTGGGATCACTTTGCAAAGTTGTTCTTGGATAAGATTCTCCCGGCGACTGAGCAAGATGCTCTACGCAGGCAGTTTGAGCGTCTTCATCAGGGTACTATGACAGTCGTGTAGTATGAGACTTGGTATATTGATTTGGCATGACATGCTATTGTTATACTTCCCACTGAGAGGGAGAGGGTGCGGAGATTTTTTGATGGGTTGATTCAGCTGATCCGGCTTCAGATGGCTATGGTAGCCAGTAATGATATATCTTTTCAAGAGATGGTCAATGCGGTAGAGGCCACCCTTAGAGGCCCTTTCAGTCAGCATTTCTGGTTTCACACGGTACAATAGGCGGTAGCGGTTCTCAGCAGCACTATTCTAATCAGCAGCCCATCACTGCACCACCACTTCTGAGCCTTCGAGGAGGTCATTCAGGGCGACAGGGTTGGTACCAATTTTTTCAGTTGCCGCATTCAGCTGGGTGTTATGAGTGTGGAGACCTTGGTCACATCAAAAGGTATTTCCCGAGGATGAGGGGTGCTTGGTCGCAATAGCAGGGTCCCCATCCCATGATTTAGGAAGCAGGTGATTCACATGCTGCCCAGCCAGCTAGAGGTGGGGGTAGAGGCCATAGAGGTGGAGTTAGGGAGCATAAAGGTGGAGCTTAGACCACTAGAGGCAGGGGTTAGCCAGTAGCCGATCATCCCAGAGACATAGTTTAGAGAGGTGGGGCCCAGCCCCGTTGTTATGCCTTGCCAGCCATGCCAGAGGCTGAGTAATCAGATGTTGTGATTACAGGTACTATTCTGGTCTGTGATAGGGATGCTTCTGTGCTATTTGATCCCGGATGTGTCATCCTATTTTTCACCCTATTTGGTAATGCCTAGTGAGGCATTGGGTATTCCTGTAAATGTGTCTACACCGGTGGGTGATTCTATAGTGCTCGACCGAGTACATCGTTCATCTGTGGTAGTATTTGAGGGTCTTGAGACCCGAGTTGACTTATTTCTCTTAGATATGGTGGACTTTGACGTTATATTGGGGGTGTATTGGTTGTCCCCGTATCATGCTATTTTGAATCGTGATGCCAAGACCATGACCTTGGCCTTGCCAGACTTGCCCTGACTTGAGTGGAAAGGGACCCCAGGTCGTGCCACCCGTAGTGTTATTTCATATGTCAAGGCTCGACGCATGGTCGAGAAGGGGTGTCTACCATATCTAGCGTATGTTCGTGACTCCTGCGCAGAGGTTCCATCTATTGACTCTGTTCCTATTGTTCGGTAGTTGGCCAAGGTTTTCCCTTCAAACATATCAGGTATGCTGCCTGACAGGGATATTATTTTCTGTATTGATCTGGCTTCGGGCACTCAACCTATTTCCATTCTGCCGTATCGCATGGCCCTGCCAGAGTAAAAAGAGTTGAAGGAGCAACTTCAGGACTTTCTTGATAAGGCTTTCATTGGACCTAATGTATCGTCTTGGGGTGCGTCGGTATTATTTGTGAAGAAAAAGGATGGGTCGATGAGGATGTGCATTGATTACCGGCAGTTGAAAAAGGTGACGATAAAGAACAAGTATTCACTACCGAGGATTGACGATTTATTCGACCAGCTTCAGGGTGCTAGGATGTTCTCGAAGATAGATTAGAGATCTGGTTATCATCAGCTGAGGATCAGGGCGTCTGATGTCCCTAAGACAATATTTCGCACTCGATATGGGCATTATGAGTTTTTGCTCATGTCATTTGGGTTGACCAATGCCCCAGCAACATTTATGGAGTTGATGTACCGAGTGTTCAGGCCCTATTGGGATTTTTTCGTGATTGTATTCATTGACGACATTCTAATATACTCCCACAGCCACGAGGCATAAGCAGCACCTCAGAGTGGTACTTCAAACTCTGAAGGATAGTCAATTATACGCCAAGTTCTCGAAGTGCGAGTTTTGGTTGAGTTCTATTGCATTCCTGGGTCACGTTTTTTCAGCAGGGGGTATTCAGGTGGACCCCAAGAAGATTGAGGCAATCAAGAACTGGCCTTGACCAGTGTCGGCTACAGAGATCCGGTGTTTCTTGGGGTTAGCAGGTTACTACCGACGGTTCGTGGAGGGGTTTTCATCCATTGCAGCCCCGATGACGAGATTGACCCAGAAGGGTTCCCAGTTCATGTGGTTAGATGAGTGCAAGCCGAGCTTCTAGAAGCTCAAGACAGTTCTGACTACGGCACCAGTATTGGTTTTGCCCACGAGATCAGGGCGTTACATTGTTTATTGTGATGCTTCCTATATTGGGCTTGGCGTAGTGTTGATGCAGAATGGCAGAGTTATAGCATATGCTTTAAGGCAGTTGAAGATCCATGAGAAGAATTATCCAGTTTACGACCTAGAGTTGGTAGCCATTGTTCATGCCTTGAATATCTAGACGCATTATTTATATGGATTGACGTGTGAGGTCTACACAGATCACAAGATCCTTCATTACTTGTTCAAACAGAGGGAATTGAATTTGAGGCAGATGAGGTGGTTGGAGTTGTTGAAGGATTATGATGTTTCTATCTTATACCACCCGGGGAAGGTTAATGTTGTGGTCGATGCATTGAGTAGGAAGTCCGCCAGCATTGGTAGTCTTGCCTATATTTCGGTCAGCCAGAGACCGCTTGCTTTGGATGTTCAGGCCTTGGCCAATCTATTTGTGAGGTTTGATATTTCTGAGCCTAGCAGGGTGTTAGCCTGCACAGTTGCTCGTTCGTCATCGATGGAGCATATCCGTGAGCGGCAGTTTGATGATCCCCATTTGTGTGTCCTGAGAGACACGATGCAGTGTAGAGTTGCCAAGAAAATGACCTTAGGATATGATGGTGTATTGAGATTGTACGGGAGAGTTTGTGTGCCGAATGTTGATGGTATTCAGGAGTTGATCTTAGCAGAGGCCCACAGTTCTCGGTATTGAGGCAGCATTATTTGTGGTGCAGAATGAAGAAGGACATTGTTGCATATGTGGCTCGTTGTCTGAACTGTCAGCAGGTTCAGCACAAGTATCAGAGGCCCGGTGGTTTATTTCAGAGGATTGAGTTTCCTGAGTGGAAGTGGGAGAGAATTACCATGGATTTTGTTTCTGGCCTTCCGATGACTCGAAAGAAGTTTGACGCTATATGGGTTATTGTGGATAGGTTGATCAAGTCGGTGCATTTTATTCCACTTGCCACCACCTATTCGTCCGAGAAATTTGCTGAGATTTAAATTAGGGAGATCGTTCGCCTTCATAGGGTGCCGATATCTATCATTTCGGATCAGGGTCTGCAGCTTACCTCGCATTTCTGGATAGCGGTACAGCAGGATTTGGGCACCCAGTTTCAATTGAGTACAACATTTTATCCCCAGATATACGGGCAGTCCGAGAGGACTCTTCAGATTCTTGAGGATGTGCTCCGAGCTTGTGTAATCTATTTTGGAGGATCGTGGGACCAGTTCTTGCCTTTAGCAGAGTTTGCCTAAAACAACAGCTACCAGTCCAGCATTCAGATGGCTCCGTATGAGGCATTGTATGGTAGGTTGTGTCAGTCCCCAGTCGGATGGTTTGAGCCGGGAGAGGCTCGGTTATTAGGTATAGATCTAGTACAGGAGGCCTTGGAAAAGGTCAAGATCATTCAGGACAGACATTGGTCGGCTCAGTCTAAGCCGAAGAGTTATGCAGATCGCAAGGTCTGGGATGTTGCTTTCATGGTTGGTGAGCGAGTATTGCTTCGTGTATCTCCTATGAAGGGCATGATGAGATTCAGGAAGAAGGGCAAGCTTAGCCCTAGGTTTATTCGCCCATTTGAGATTATTGATCGCGTGTGAGAGGTGGCTTATAGACTTGCCTTGCCGCGTAGCTTGTTATCTGTGCATCCAGTTTTTCATGTATCCATGCTTCGGAGGTATCACGGTGATACAACCCACGTGTTAGATTTCAGCATTGTCGAATTGGACAAGGATCTGTCATATGAGTAGGAGTCGGTGGCTATTTTAGATCGGCAGGTTCAACGGTTGAGGTCGAAGAGTTTCCCTTCAGTGCGTGTTCAGTGGAGAGGTCAGCCTCCTAATGCATTGACCTACGAGTCTGAGTCTTATATGCGGATCCGTTATCCCCATATATTCTCCGACTCAGGTACTTCTTTCATTTGTCCGTTCGAGGACGAACGATTGTATTAGTTGCCTTGATTTGCATATGCAGTCCAGGCACGAAGACGGAAAATTTATATGTTTAAATATGTGAATTCAGTGGAACAATTGATAATTTTTTATATTAATATTGATATAATTGACTTTGGTCAACATTTTGGGTAAACAAACCTGGACCCGTGATGTGACGGTCCCCGGAGGTCCGTAGAAACTATGGGACTCGGGCGTATTCCCAAAATCAAAATCCGAGTTCCCAAGCCCGAGTATGGAATTATGAAAGAAATTATTTTCCTTAAAATGATATGGAATTTTGGAAAGAAAATGAATTAGAAAATATAGGTATCAGGCTTGTATTTTGGTTCTGACAACCGGTACATGTCTTAAATATGCGTTAAGTACTTTCTGTGAAATTTAGTCGAATCGGACGTCGTTGGACGTGTTTCGGACCTAAATATCTAAAGTTAGAGGTTTATGAAGTTTGAAATGAAAAATGATGATTTTCAGGTTTAATTCATTGAATTTGATGTTCTTTTGGCGATTTGATCGCTCGACTAAGTTCGTAGGATGCTATTGAGTTAGTGTGTGTATTTGGTTGGGAGCCCCGAAGGCTCGGGAGTAATTTTGGAGATGGTTCGGGTGGTTTTGGCCATAGAAATGCTACAGATTTGCTGCAGTCAGTTGTTCCTGGTTTCCTTCTATGCGATCGCATTGGTCTTGCTGCGATCGCATAGAGCCTTTTAGTGAGGTCCAGAATCCCTTCAATGCGATCGCAATACTCCTCCGCTATCGCATAGTGCAGAGTCAGTCCCCCCTTATTTTTCCTCCATGCATTCGCATTAGTTCCCATGCGATCGCACTTCTTTGACCCTCCAACCTTATGCGATCGCATCCCCTCTTCAACGATTGCATATGGCATTTTCCCCAGTGATTTTTAAATACTCCAAAACAATGTCATTACGGGATTCTTCCCGTTTTTCACACTGACTCCTCCCCATATCTCTCCAAAGACGAATTCCAAGCTTCTCTTCCTCCATAACTCTTTGGGTAATTGTTCTTAACTTCATTCCCTCATTATTTCTTCATCTAATTACAAAATCCTAGCCCTAAATCATGAATTCAAAGTAGAAACTGGGGGATTTGGGTAAAACTAGGGCTTTTGGGATTTTGGGCGATTCAACCTCAATTTGGGGTCGAATCTTAAAACAAATCGCATATTTGTACTCGTGGGGTTATGGGTGATTGGGTTTTGGTCCGAGCCTCGAGTTTGGACCATGTGGGCCCGGGGTTGAATTTTTGTATTTTTCGAAGAATGATAGGAAATTCATTTCTAGGCTATGGAATTGTGTCCTTGAGCCATTATTGATAATGTTGAACTAAATTGTGCCTAGATATCATTGTTTCGGAGTCGGATTCTAGAGGAAAGGCAGTGTTAGAGGTTTGATTGCTATTTTCGGATCGAGGTAAGTGTTTGATCTAACTTTGGCTTAAGGGAATAGGATTAGGATGTCATTTGCTACTTGTTTAATATGGAGTACGTTGTATAGGTATGGTGACAGTTATGCACCGGAGTCTAGCATGACCGTGAGTCCTAATTGTGTTTTGATTCGGTATTTAATGGAACATCTTTCTTGCTTGGTTGATAAGTTTAATATGAAAAGTGAATAGTTGAGGAAAGTTTGTGATTGGTTTGTCATCTGGAGCATTGGCCCGGACTAGAATTTGTTATTCGAGGAGTAAATAATTAATAAGGAAGTGTTGTGATTATTCCCTTGCCAGGATTTATGTATTTATTGTTTCTTCCCTTGCCGGGACGTTTGACCAGTTAATTGTGTTCCCTTGTCGGGACTCCTTGCATATTGTTCTTTCTCCCCTCGCAATTGAGTTGCGATTGTTGTTTGGGTGAGTTCATATTGTTAAATATTGAGGATCGGGTTGCACACTGCAACGGTATTAATTGTTGAGGATCGGGTTGCACGTCGCAACGATGTTGATAAATATTGAGGATCGGGTTGCACGCTGCAAATTTTTGAGGATCGGGTTACACGCCACAACACTGATATCTGTTGAGGATCGGGTTACGCGTCGCAATGGAGTATGGATTGAGTGTATTGTTTTTGTATGTAGAGACTTTCTGTGTTTTCCTTATCAGTTGTTATTGTTCGGTTTCATTTGTTTTCTGATGATTTCTATGTTCAGACTGTCGTACCCTACAACATCCTCCCCTACCCCCTTTAATTGTTTAAATTAGCGTATTTCCTGTTATTGCACATATATCTGTACAGGTTGTTTATGGTAGGTCCTGTCTAGCCTCGTCACTACCTCGCTGGGGTTAGGCCAGGCACTTACCAACACATGGGGTCGGTTGTGCTGATGCTACACTCTTTGCATTTCTTTTGCATAGATCAGGACGCAACTTTCGGACCGCAACAGTATTAGATTGGGAGAAGATCTTCAGTCCAGGGACTCTTGAGGTAGCCTTGCTGACGTCGGCAGGCCCAGAGTCTCCTATATCTTTATTCAGCTTGTTAGCTCTTGTATTGAAACAAACTGCTAAGATTTCTTTCAGATGATTGTATTTAGTAATCATTGAAGTTCGTGAGTAATGTGATATTAGTCTTGGATAAAGGAATTGTTAAACTTCCACATTTCTTTCACTAAATTATATTTTAGACTTCCGCTTTATTGTTAAAATTTTTAATATTGTTGATGTTCGCTAAAGGAGTATTTTATATTTGGCTTTCCCAGCTCCTATTAGTAGGCGCCATCACGACTCCCGATGGTGGAAAATATGGGTCGTGACATTGCCGTTTCTCAAATTCCTCCCGTAGGCATTGATGTTGAGAACAATCCTACTCCTGCTCATTCAGACAAGTCGGGAGAGGATTCGGATGAATTTTCTTCAATGCCTGATCTTCAATGTAAAAAGAAACATATTGCAAGTGTTGGTCCATCTTCATCACCGCCTCATAAAAGCGGAAGGAACACGAAAGGCATCCCTCAAATATGGAGTATCAATCCAAAATTCCTCATGTTTGTGTATCCGAAATTGGACAGAATGTTTTACATCACAATCAGCTGGCAGATTCCAAATATGATGAAGTATCTTATTTGAGGAAAAACCTAAAATCATTCAAAGAATACGTGAGTATTTATCCACATATTAAACATTACAGTTTAGTGGTTAACATTCATATATTTTTGGCGCAACCTTCTAATTATTTCTATCTTACTAAGGTTGTGTGCGAGTTCAAGCCTCTCAGAACATTGATCAATGATAACTTTAAGATGCTTTCTGACCATCTTCAACACAATGAGAAAAATAAAAGTTTACACAAGGAACCGATAGGGAGACGTGATGATGGTATTGAAATGCCAGATGATGCCAACATGCAAGATATTCCAAAAGGCCACAGACAGACTGACATATCTGTCGGGGATAATGTTGAGGTTTAACATTATTAACAACTTTAGCATATATTTACATCTCTTATTTGCTATTATTCGGATTAATAGTATATAAAATAGTTTTGCAACATTGTGAAATACAAGTACATATATAGAATTATCCAGTATTTTTAAAAATCTTAATCCTATATGCATTTATATTTTCCTAAATTTATTTCTGCAGTTATTGTTGTGCTCTTCGCATGTTTTATCTACATGTATTCATATAAATTAATACACTGACTATGTATGAATTTAAGCTGTATTTTCTGTATTCATATGTATTTTAAATGGCATTATTATTCTTAAATAACTGCAGTTTTTAATGTACTCATATGTATTTTTAAAGTTTTTAGTAATTGTAATTAACTAGTATTTAGTGATCAGTAATTGATCAATGTTATATAATTATATTTTAAAAGTTATATGTATTCGACAAACATTTAACTGCCTCACTAGTACTGACCAACACCATGTACTTAAATGTATTCAGATGTATGTTAACCTTAATATGTAGTTGGAATAAACTAATGTATTTAAATTTATTCTGGCATATTTTAATGTATTCAGATTTGTTATTCTTGAATATGTGTGATGTATTTCACTAAGATTTCCATTACCAAAATCAGTTTCCTTACTGTATTTATATGTATTTAATTGTATTCATACACTAAGTTAAACACTAACAATGATGCATATGTCAAACAGAAAATAATGCTTAATGCTCAATGTGTGGAGTCAAGAGTTGAGGGAAATACTACATCGGAGGTGCCATGAAACCTACCACCTACATGTCAAGAGGGTGTATCTACAGATTTTTATGTATCTCGATCTGAGATGGATGACAAGTTTCTTCACGGTTAAATTCCAGAAACTAGAATTGTGATATACAATAGTGCATAATATTTTGAATCAACCCAGTACCATCTCATAGGAATCGACGACCAAGTAGATGGTACTCTTCGCCTTATGAGTCTAACTTCACGTAGCGACTCGATCAGTCATTTTGAGCTCCAACACGTTGTTCAGAAGGCTGAGTCCATGAGCAGCTTCATTTTTGGTATTATGACTTGTACCGTGGTCGGAATTGAATTTCGGGAAGTTTAGAGTTGATCTGGGAAGAGAATTCTTATTTTGAAAGCTTAAAGTTGAAGGAATCAACTTAGATTAGAATTTGAGTAAACGACTTTGGAATTGGGATCTGAAGGTCCCAGCAGGTTCATATGATAATTTTGGACTTGGGCGTATGCCTGGTTCAGGTTTTGGATGACCCGGGAGAATTTTGGCGCATATTGTGGAAGTTAGCTTTTTGGAAGAAATTTCATAAGTTTGGCTTGAAGTACATTTCAGTGTTAGTGATGTCCGTTTGGGATTCCGAGATTGGGAGTAGCTCCTTAAAGTGATTATGGAGTTGGAAGCGCGATCAGAAGTGAATTCAGAGGTCCGTAGGTCATTTTTTGAGCCATTTGACTAAAATGGAAATTTGAAGGTTTTTGAGAAGTTTGACTGGAAGTGGATTTTTTGATATCGGGAACGAAATTCGATTCTAGAAGTTGGAGTAGGTCCATAATGTCAAATATGACTTGTGTGAAAATTTTGGGGTCAATCGAACGTGATTTGATAGGTTTCGGCATTGAAAGTAGAAGTTTAAAATCTTAAGTTTATTAAGCTTGAATTAGAGTGTGATTCATGGTTTTAGCATTGTTTGATGTGATTTAGGCTTTGAGAAAGTCCGTGTTATGTTTTTAGACTTGTGCGGGTATTTGGTTTGGAGTCGTGGGGGCTTGGGTGTGATTCGACATAGCTTCGAAGTGATTTGCTAAGAAATAGGATTGTTGGTACTGGTATGATAGCAATTGCGATGTATTGGTCGCAAATGCGGCATCACATTTGCGAGGTTTTATTCGCATTTGCGAATTTGGGCAGCTGGGGGATCATTCGCATTTGTGACATTTGGGCTGCTTTTGCGAGGCCTGAGGGGTTCGCTTTTGCGAGGCCTGAGGGGTTCGCTTTTGCGAGGCCTGAGGGGTTCGCTTTTGCGAGGCCTGAGGGGTTCGCTTTTGCGAGGCCTGAGGGGTTCGCATTTGCGATGTAGGCCAATTCGACGGGGGGTCGCATTTGTGATAAAATCTTTGCTTTTGCAAAGCGCATTACGGTCCCCCTGTCGCAAATGCGATATCAGAGGGTTGTGTCCAGTTATTAATTTCGAGACTTAGCCAATTTTCTTCATTTCCCACTTAGCCTTAGGCAATTTTTGAGAGCATTTGAGGAGGGATCACCATCATCATCAAAGAGGTAAATAATTTCTACACATCATAAGTTAAATACCTAGATTATGAGTGGATTTAACATGTGAAAATTAGGTAAAATCAAGAGTTTTAGATGAAAAACCTAGAATTTGGTAAAAACAAGATTTAACCACGAAAATTGTTAGGGAATGGAGTAAAAATCATATATTCTTGATCCTTAGGTTATGGGTAACACTATTCTTCAAGATTTCCGGAATCCATGCATACGGGTTCGGGGATGAATTTTAGGAACCTTGCATTTAGGGTTGAAAAAATGGTTTAATAATTAGTATATGAACTTTTGAGCATGTATTGGCTGGTTCTTACCCTATTTGAATAGTTTTGGATCATTCAACTCCGAGTTGGAGGTTTGAGCGCGTTCTTGAATTGGAATATAGGCTTCGGAGAGAGGTGAGTCTCCTTTCTAACCTTGTAAGAGGGAATTGCCCCCATAGGTAAAACAATTGGTTATGTGCTCTTGTGGGGGCTACTTACGCACGAGGTGACGAGAGTCAGTTTGTAGCGACTATTATGCTATTTTCCAGGTAGTTTAGGACCCAAGAGCATGTTATACTTGGATTATTTGTGAACTTGTTGACAACTTGAATTGCTTAAATCACATTGAACTAGTAAATGAATTTCTAAATTGATTAAACTTCATTTTTCTTAAATCATTAAAAGAGGATTGCTTCCTTTGGATAATATCTCCATGTTGACTTCTTGATTGACTGTCTGTCTGTGTGTGTTTATTTTTGGAACGGGCTGAATGCCTCGGTAGATTAAATAGATGCATCTATAGGCGCATCGTCAACCCTCGGTGAGTGCACAGTTTATTTGTTGGAGCGGGCCATAGACCTCGGCATGATATGTGCATACTTATATTGCTTGCCTGAAATACTTAATGTTGATATTGCCTTTTTGGCCTGATATAAATTGCTAAAGATAAATGAAAACAAATCTTGAAAATCCTTTATTACTTGTTAAAGGTATTTACCTATTTACTCGCTTTGTGAGTTATAACTGCTACATAAATTCATGATTTCCTCATATTTTAGTATATTATTATTTGACCACTAGCAAGTGTTAAAGTCGATTTCTCGTCTCTACTTCTTTGAGATTAGACGGGATACTTGCTGAGTACACATTGTTTTCGTACACATACTGCACTTGCTGTGTATTTTTGTTGCACAGGTTTATGTGTGGCTAGTGGCTTTGTGGCAGAGCGACATGGTTGACGTGGAGACTAGGTGAGTTATATTTCCTCGAGGCGACCCGCAACTAGCATAGACTCTCTCAGGATTTTATTTATTATCTGTCCAATTGTATTCCAGACAACTGTTGTACTTTATACGATTTTTCTTAGAAATTGCTCATGTACTTATAAAACCGGGTTCTGGAATGTATTTGGGTTTATTCAGAGATTTTAAAAGATTGTTTCAATATTTCATTATTAATTCGGAGGAATATACTGAGTATTATTTTAATCGTATAAAAGAAGTGTTTTCAAAATTTTAAAACAAGAATATAATTAAGTATTTTAGTTGGCTTGCCTGACAGCAGTGTCCGGTGCTACCACGACCCTTAGTAGATTTTGGGTCTTGACAACATGGTATCAAAGTACTAGGTTCCCATAGGTTTCATGAGTCATAAGCAAGTCTAGTAGAGTTTTGCGAATCGGTACATAGACGTCTATACTTATCTTCGGGAGGCTACAGGTCTGTTAGGAGTACTTCCTTTCTTGATTTCCTTATCGTGCGAATTGATTCCTTTCAGGCTTATGCCTTTGTTTCTTTCCTACTCAATCTGACGCGACACAAATCGCTGGTTATAAATCGAGAATTGAAGAATTGTAATGGGATTACGAATGTGGTGGGTGTTTCTCCCTGCTGGGTTGTTGAGCTATTATCGTCGCCTTGTGGAAGGATATTCTATTGTTTCAGCTCAGTAGCAGTACTTCTGAGAGACTTGAGGCTAGTTACAGATTTCCATAATGCTTATGAACGATTAGTCCATAGTATTGATATGATGGTAGGATATTTTCCTATGTGTCGAGGCAGTAAATAACTTGTAGGGAGGTTTACCCAGTGCATGAAATAGAGATTCGGTATTTCATTTCTAAAAAGGGAAAGGCAATCGGGCTGAGAGTAATCAGGTTGGGTTGATGGGGGTAATGATAAGTAGGATTTTAACGTATTTTATGCCCCCACATGCCTATGTTTTGAGTAAAATTTGCTACAAAATAGTCCCGAAATGCTCACAGGTTGTGCTTGATTGCAGGTTTGCGCGACAAAGTGATGAAATGTCAAACATCGGCTCAAAACGGAGTGAAACCTGCTCAAGTATGAAATGCCAAGCAAAGTAATGGAATAAGAGCCTAGTGCGGACTGGACAATTGTGCATGTGGCCGCACTAGGAGATTCAGAGAAGTGTATATTCAGAACTTTCACCACGCGAACGCGGTTGCATTTATGCAGCCCGCGTTCAGCTTACGCGGCCGCGCCATTTTGTCATGCGGCCCGCGTGAAGAGATTCATAGAGATGCCAGTTTGGGTCAAGATCAAGCCACGTGACCGCAATCACACTCACGCGGTTCGCGCCAGAGCTCCTACGGCCGTGCTACACTTTTTTGCTGCCGGCGCCAGATGAGTTCAGAGAGATAGAATTTGAAGTCAAAGAGCCAGTGCAACCATAATCATATTTGTGCGGCTCGCTCTGACCCCGCATGGGCAATTTTGCCCAATTTTTCCAGCCCACTATAAATAGCACATTTTACCATTTTTAGGTTAAGTTTTGTATTATCAGCAGAGCTGCGCTCGTGAGAACCAATTTTAGCCTATTTTGGCGTTTTAGCACTAATTTCTCAATAGATTCATGTAGTTTATCTTTAACAATTAATTAATATATTTAGTTCTTCTTCTGTTTCTTCTTCAAATATGTCTAGCTAAACCCATTAGTTAGGGTTAGGGCTTAACCCTAGTGTGAGTAATTGATGGGTGTTACATTCTAATGATAGATTAATATTTGGTATTTGTTATTTGAGTTGATTTTATGTTTTATTTAAGGATTGGTGATTGCAAACACTGATTCTAGCTTTGTGGGTCTAACTCTTCTTGAAAAAGAGAATCCATGACCTCAAAATTGACCCAAAAAGGAATTGGGATGGACCCATGAGAAATGGTAGTCCCAATTAACGGGTTCAATCTCCAGAGAGTAATAACCCTACTTGAACCCTAGTTGCTTGGTCTAATTGGCCTACCCAATTGGTCTGGAGAGAGTTAATTGGGCAAAATTACTCTCTCTACCGAGTGGTGTAAGAGTGAGTACAATTGCGCAATGGTTATAACATAAGTCCCAAATATGTCAATATATTCTTAGTAGTTTCTACCTATTCTTAGCACTATCTCCTTAGCATAATTTAGCTTTAATCCTTAGTTCACAATAGTAGTTATAAATAAAAAGATCCCAAAAAATGTTTGAAGTGCAATTAGAAGTACAAACGCAATTCTAGGCTACACAGACAATACAAATCCACTACTAGCTCCCTGTAGAAATTTGATCCCGAACCACTATTTGGGTAAAAGCTGTTGCGACCCGCTCTTCCTACATTCATGTAGTGTTGAGTCGGCAGCGGTCACTTTTTGGCGTCGTTGCCGGGGAGATTACGGTGTTGACTATCTATGTAGCTAGTTTTGTGTTTTGCTTCTCTTTCCTTCTTTTTACTAATTTTATTTGTGTCAATCACTCAGGTACACACGGCTTTAAATTCACATGACCCTATTGGCAACATGGTCGCGTGAGAGGAGGTTGAGGATCTTGAACAAGAAGATGTATCACCTCAAGCTCCAAGGAGAGGTCTAAATGCCAGCGCAAGTGCCAATGCACCGAGAGTAGTCCCAAGAATTCTCCCTATTCAAGGGTACGCGAGTTCCATTGTTCCTCCCCGAATCCAGGTGGGGAACTTTCAAATCACAAATGTTATGCTGACCCTGCTCGAGCAAAGAAGATATTTCACGGGCGCCTCTGACCAAAATGCCTACAAGCACTTGAAGGGGTTCGTTGATACATGCTGGGATAGCATGCAGACAAACGTTTCGGAGGATGCATTGAGATTGATACTTTTCACGTTCTCTCTTTGGGGTAAAGCGTTGGATTGGTTAGAGAGGCTCCCCAATCATTATATCACAACATAGGATGAATTGGCGGACAAATTCATTGCCAAGTTCTTTTCTCCAAGTCAAATGGCAGCGCTCCGTGATGAAATTTTGGCTTTCAAACAAGAGTGAACGGAACCCTTGCACAAAATATGGGAGAGATTTAGAACTATGGTGAAAGCGTGCCCAAAAAAGGACATGAATAATATGATGATTCAACAAACATTTTATAGGGGCATCAACACAACCAACCAATGTATTGTGAACCAATTGGCGGGAGGAAATTTTCAAAAGCTTCCCTACAATGAAGCTTGTGATGTTTTAGATGAAATGGATGATACTTCTTCAGCAAGGAAAAGCCGAGCAAACGTTCCTCAAGGTGACCCTAATGTCATACATTTGCATAAGGAGTTGCATGACCACAGTCAAGCCATTGCTGAAATTACAACAACAATGAATCAATTGGCGAAGGCGCAACTGCAACAAGTCCAAAACCCTCTCCAAGTCAATGACATGGAAGGAGTGAATATGTTGAAAAGGAGGCAAAGAGGGCAACAACCTCAAGGAAATTTAGATAACTATGATGATGCTGGTGGTTATTAGAATGAATGCTATGACGATCAAAGCGAGTAAGTTCAATACATCAATAACTACCAAGGGAAGAGAGGAAATCAAGGGAACCAACAATGGCGACCCCAAGGAAATTGGGGCAATCAACAAGGTGGTAATTGGAACAATAACAAACCAAGGTGGAAATTGGGGGAACATCAATTTGGGTAATCAAGGGCATTGGAACAGGAACAACAACAACAATTGGAACAACAACAATGGTAAAGGTGGGTGGAATATCAATGGTGGTCAAGGTAATCGGGGGCAAGGTTTTCAAAGGCCTCCGATGTATCAACAATCGAACAACCCGCCGATGTTTCAATCTCAAGGATCTAGCTCTTCGGGTAATGATATGGGTCGAATTGAAGTTATGTTTGAGCAAATGAAGAAGAAGAACCAAGAATCTAGTGCTCAATTGGCTTCCTACAACACTTCTATCCATAACTTGGAGGTGCAACTTGTCCAAATTTCTCAATCTTTAAATATTCACCTAAAGAGTGCTCTACAAAGTGATACAATAGTGAACCCTAAGGGTGGGCAGAGAAATCATGCGATGGCGGTGAGAACGCGAAGTGGGAGATGCGGTGATGTGCATGCCTCAAGAGGAAATCAAGTTATGATTGATGAAGATGAGTTGCGAGATGATGATATGCCTTTGGTGGTTGAGGATGAAGTTGAACCCAATATGACCAATGATGTGCGGATTGATATTGATGAGGTTAAGGAGGAGACATAAGAGGCTGTGAACCCATCTAGGGAACACATGATTGATATACCCGAGCCGGTAGTGCCCAAAGCCAAGGAACCCTTGCCAAGGCCTCCTCCGCCCTATCCTCAACAGTTGGCCAAGAAAAAGGGTGACAACCAATTCAATAATTTCATTGAGATGATGAAGATTCTAACTATCAACATGCCATTAGTAGAGGCACTCGAGCAAATACCAGGGTATGCAAAATTCATGAAGGATTTGGTTACGAAAAGAGTTCAATGGAGTGCAAGACATTCAAGATGACTAATTAAGTGAGTGCAATTGTACATTCTATGGCTCCAAAACTTGAGGACCCCGGTGCATTTACTATCCCATGTACCATTGGAAGTGTCGACATTGACAAAGCCCTTTGTGACTTGGGGGAGAGTATAAACTTAATGCCATATTCGGTCTTCAAGACCATGGGAATCGGACAACCTCGCCCAACCTCAATGAGGCTCCAAATGGCGGATCAGTCAATGAAGCGGCCTTTGGTTATAATTGATGATGTCCTTTTTCGAGTTGATAAATTCATCTTGCCAGCCGATTTTGTTATATTGGATTGTGAGGTAGACTTTGAAGTCCAAATTATTCTTGGAAGACCTTTCCCAGCTACGGGGAAGTTTTTGGTTGATGTTGAGGAGGGAGAGTTGACCTTCCATGTTGGTTATGTGAAGGTAGTGTTCCATGTGTGCAAGTCTATGCGGCAACCAAATAGCACCAAGGTGCGCTCGTTTGTGGACATTGTCACGACGGTGATAGTGTATGACACAAGCGCGATGATCAATGCTGAAGATCCACTTGAGGTTGTTCTCTAAATATGGATGTCAATGAGGATACTGGGAGAGTGGAGTGCGTGAATGTATTGCATGATATGGGTTCATATTCATATGAGCCTAGAAATTTATCATTGAATCTTGAAAATCGCAAAACTCCACCAACTAAGCCATCTATTGAGGAGCCACCGGTGTTAGAGTTGAAACCACTTCCTCCTCAACTCAGGTATGAATTCTTGGGCTCTAATTATACTTTTCCTGTTATTCTATCATCTTGCTTAACTAACGTGCAGGTTGACGCCACTTTAGCGGTTCTTCAAAAGCGCAAGTAGGCGATTGGATAGACATTGGCCGATATCGGGGTATAAGCCCTGCCTTTTGCATGCATAAGATCATTTTTTAGGAAGATGCTATGCCTTTACTTGAACATCATAGAAGACTAAATGAGGCTACGCAAGAAGTGGCTAAGAAAGAGGTTATCAAGTGGCTTGACATCGGTGTGGTTTATCCTATCTCTGAAAGTTCGTGGACTTCTCCGGTGTAGTGCGTATCGAAGAAGGGCGGGATGACTGTGGTGACCAATTCCAACAATGAGCTTATTCCTACTCGGATGGTGACAGGTTGGAGAGTTTGTATGGATTACCGAAAGCTTAACAAGGTGACTAGAAAGGATCATTTCCCCTTGTCGTTCCTTGACCAAATGCTTGATCGTCTTGCGAACCGGTCATTTTATTGCTTTTTGGATGGGTACTCGGGGTATAATCAAATTCTCATTGCCCCAGAGGACCAATAGAAGACGACATTTACATGTCCTTATGGCACATTCGCGTTCTTGAGGATGCCTTTTGGATTGTTTAATGCTCCGATGACCTTCCAACGATGTATGATGGCTATTTTCACCGACATGGTGGAAGATATATTGGAGGTATTTATGGATAATTTTAACGTGATTGGGGATTCGCTCGATGAGTGTTTTGTAAATCTAGATTGAGTGTTGGCCCGATGTGAAGACACGAACCTAGTTCTCAATTGAGAAAAATGCTATTTTATTGTAGAAGAGGGTATTGTGTTGGGTCATAAGATTTTAAAGTGGGGAATAGAAGTTTACAAGGCCAAGATCGAAGATATTTCAAGGCTTCCTCCCCCTACCTCTGTCAAAGGGGTGAGAATTTTTCTTGGGCAGGCGGATTTCTACCGAAGGTTCACCAAAGATTTTTCTAAGGTAGCTAACCCATTGTGCAAGTTGCTAGATAAAGAGGCCAAGTTTGTTTTTGATGAGAAATGCATGGAGGCTTTCGAGCTTCTAAATCACAAGTTGACAACAACCCCTATCATTACCGTACCAAATTGGAGCTTGCCTTTCGAGCTCATGTGCGATGCTAGTGATGCTGCAGTGGGGGCGGTCCTGGGCCAAAGAATAAACAGGATGTTCCATCCGGTGTACTACTCAAGCAAGACCATGAATGAAGCTCAAAGGAATTGCACAGTCATTGAGAAAGAATTACTAGCTATTGTTTTTGCCATGAAAATGTTTCGACCATACCTTGTGGGGGCCAATGTGATTATCCATACCGATCCTTCCTCCCTTAGGTATTTGATGAGCAAGAAAGATTCCAAGGAGAGATTAATGAGATGGGTGTTACTTCTTCAAGAATTTGATCTAGAAATTGTGGACCGGAAAGGGAGTGAAAATCAAGTGGCAGACCACTTGTCCCGTTTGGAGGAGGAGGGGAGGCCTTGTGACGGCCTTGAGATCAATGATGCACTTTTGGATGAACGACTCCTCGCGGTGTCAATGCTTGATATTCCATGGTTTGCTGATGTCGCCAACAATCTTTTGACCGGTATTATCCTGTATGAGCTCTCTTCTAACCAAAGGAAGAAGCTCAAGAGGGATAGCTTGGATTTTTATAGGGATGAGCCATACTTGTTCAAGATTTGCACTGATGGTGTGATTCGACGATGTGACCCGAAAGGAGAATAATTGAGTATTTTGGAGGCGTTTCATTCCTCTCCCTATGGTGGCCATCATGGCGGGGTGAGGACGACCTCTAAGGTGCTTAGTTGCGAATTCTATTGACCCTCATTGATTAAAGATGCTAGTGAATTTGTTAAGAGATGTGATGAATGTGAACGAGCAAGTGGTATTTCGAAAAGGATGAGATGCCTCTCAACACAATTCTAGAGGTAGACATTTGTTATGTTTGGGATATCGACTTTATGGGTCCTTTCGTGAGCTCTTATGGGAAGACTTTTATTTTGATGGCGGTAGATTATATCTCGAAGTGGGTTGAAGTCGTGGCTTTGCCCAACAATGAAGCCCGAAGTGTGGTGGCATTTCTTAAAAAGTGTATCTTCACAAGGTTTGGCAATCCCTATGCTATCATTAGTGATGGGGTATCTCACTTGCTACAAGGCTTTTGATTCATTGCTTTCCAAGTATAGAGTAAATCACAAAGTGACCACTCATCCTCAAGATAGTGGTCAGGTGGAAGTTTCCAACCGAGAAATTAAGAGTATCTTGTACAAAACTATCAATGCCAATAAGAGCGATTGGTCGAAGAAATTAGATGATTCTCTTTGGGCCTATCGGACGGCTTACAAGACCCAATTGGTATGTCGTCGTACCGGTTGGTGTTTGGGGAAGCTTGTCATCTTCTGGTGGAATGGTAACACAAGGCTATGTGGGCCTTGGGGAAGTTGAACTTAGAATAGGATGTTGCGGTAAATCTCCGGGTTGAGAACCTCAATAAGCGTGATAAGTTTAGATTTCATGCCTACTCCAGCTCGTCCTTATATAAGGACAAGATAAAGTATCTTCACGAAAACTATGCCCGGGGAAAGGAATTCAAGGTTGGTGACATGGTTCTTCTTTTAAACTCCCAGTTGAGGTTATTCTCGGGAAAGCTCAAGTCTAAGTGGAGTGGTCCATTTGAAGTTGTTGGTGTAACCCCAATTGGTGCTATTGATATCAAGAATAAAAATGGTGAAGTTTTCCGAGTCAATGGGAATCGTGTCAAGCATTATTTGGGGAAGTTTGATGACAGCCACGTAGTGACACTCATGCATTAGAAGTGATATGATGGTAACATGTGTCGTACCACGACATTAAATCAGGCGCTTCTTGGGAGGCAGCCCGTGTCTTTTCTTTTTTTTTTTTTTGATTTTCTTTGTAGATTAGGATTTTTGAACTAATTATTTGTGAGATGTTGTAGGGATTGTATTGAAGTAGTGCAAAACAAAGAGTAAAAAGTGGACAGTCTCTGAAGTTGCCAGTGCAGCCGCGATGGGCTTTGTGTGGTCCGCACTAGCATGAGCTGAAGATGTATGCTCTCTGAAGTTTGCTCACGCGGCCACGGTCATGTTACAGCGGTCCACGATGGTCTCACGTGCCCGCGTTCCTATTTGTACGGTCCCCGTGGGCTGCTTCCTGCAAAGGTTACTGATTAAACCCAGTGCGGTCTGCGGTCAGTTTTATGCGGCCGCGCTGGTGGGTAAGTACGGGGCCCCACAGTTTTCTATAAATAGGGCCCTTAGGCATCATTTTACACTTTTCACAATAAGAACACATGATACCTATATTTCTACTGTTCATCTCTGAGACCATTCTTGTGTTCTTGCATCAAGTTCTTTGATTCTTCATATTCCTGGTAACATTTCTTATAAGTATCATTAATTAGTTTGTATTTTTAACTTTTATTTGCTTTCCAGTAGTTTTAGCTTCTTTGTTCTTCCGATTTTTCTTGAATTCAATGATTAGGTTAGTTTATATGTTACTTTTGGATGCTGGGTATGATTTTCATGTTGGGTAATTGAGTAGGGACAATTAGGACTCAAAAACTTGAACAAAAATGGACGAATATGTCAAACCCTAACTCAGTCCCTACGTTTGCCTCCACGCGGCTCGCAGTCATTTTCTCGTGGTCCGCATGGCCATGACGCGGCCGCACTACTGATAGTGTGGTCCGCGATGGTTCATTGCTGTAAAGTTTAACCTGCTCCAGTGCGGCGGCATCCCTAATTGTGTGGTCCGCGTTGGCTCAACATGATCGTGCCCCTATTTTAACGCGGTCCGCATTGGTGAGAATCAAAGAGGTGCTATTTTTGGTATTTGTTTAGTGCGGAACGCTGTGCCTCCCACGCGGCCGCATCCCTAATGGTGCGGTCTACGGTGACCTGTTTTGAAATGTGTTCTGCAATTTTTCCTACTGATATTCTGCAATTTTATTCATCAACTTATACATTGCATGTGCTTTAACTAACAAAGTTAGACATGTTTGCTTATAGAAAATGGTAAAACAAAGAGGACGAGGTGTTAAACAACATGGCCGAGGTGACTCCTCCCGTGGAGGAAAAGGGGAAACAAACAAAACTCACTCTCTGACAAAACTGCAAATAAGAAAGCAAGTAGTGAGTAATGACGACCAGTCGGGGAGTGATTACCTACCTGATATCTTTGAATTATACATGTTTTATACCCCTTATTCCTGAGCTTTGTGCATAAACTGCTTCAAATTAGTCTTAAATTGCTTACAAAGTGCGTTTGGTTGTAGGTTTGAGTGACGAGATGATATATATAACAAATCAGTTCAAAAGAGGAGTGAAACCTGCCAAGCGCCAAAAGATAATTCAAAGTGGGAAGAAGGTCACCTATGCAGACCGTACTGTTTCGATGGGCGGCCGCACAGATTAGTCTGCAAGAAGTCAAGTCAGAAATGACATGCGCGGACCACACTATTTTGGTGTGCAGCCACGCAGGATAGTTCAGAGAGTGACCAAAATAGAGGAGAACCCACGCAGACCGTATCCATTTCCACGCGGTCTGCACTGACAAGAGACTAGATGTTCAGAAACTCAAGGCAACAGGCCCACGTGGCTGCACACCAAAACAATGGTCTGAGTGGGTGAAGTTCAAAGAACCATCAAGTTGGGAGAACCTCTTGTGCGGCTGCATTCCATTTCCACGCGGACCTCATCATTGTAGTTGCGCGGCCGCGTGCCATTTCCATGCGGTCCACCTAACATGCCCTATGAGGCTGCATGTCATTCATATGCGGTCTGCATCCTCAAGTCCAGAAACCAGATCTGAAGACCAAAAGCCCTATGCGGCCGCATGACATTTATATGCGGTCCGCAACAGACCCTCAGGGGCATTTTTGTCCGGTTTTTCCTGTGTAGTATAAATAGAACACTTTAACTTTTTTAGGTGAAGTTTTATCATGTTCGGTAGCAGCTGAGCTCGTGACTCTTGTATTTAGCCTACTTTAGGAAATTTTCTTGTATAGTTAGAGTAGATTTAAGTAGATTAATCTTATAGTTAAATGAATATGTTGAGTTTTTCTAGTATTTCTTCTTTTTATGCTTGTTCCATGTCTAGCTAAACTCATTAGCTAGGATTGTGGCTCAACCCTAGTGTGAGTAATTAATGGGTGTTTTTGATTAATGCTTGGATGATATTGGGTGTTTGGTATTTGGGTTGTTTGTATGGCTTTATTTAGATTTGGTGGTTGCAAACACTAAGTCAAGCTTAGTGGGTCTTGACTCTTCTTGAGAAAGAGAGTCTATGACCTCACATTCAATTGGCCTCGAGAGAGTCAATTGGGAAAAATCACTCTCTCTACCGAGAGGTGTGAGAGTGAGTGCTAAAGTGCAACGGTAATCCATATTCCCCATAATTATCATCCTTGTGTTAGAATTTTATACCCGTTAATTAGCCACCTAGGTGAGTGTCATGATCCTAGTGCCTTTCTCTTATTGCATAAATCTAGCATTATAACTTAGCATAATTTTAGCTTACAATAGTGGTGATAACTTTAGTTGATAACAAATAGAAAATTCAAAAATGATAAGAAGACCAATTAGAAGTTAAAATGCATTTCTAGGCTAGCAAATACATCAACTCTAAATTGAAGCTCCTTGTGGAATTATCGACCATGATACACTATTGGGTTATTAGTAGTCGCGCACACTCATTTTTGGGTTTGAGTCCGTACGAATCACTACCCTCTCAGGACATCTCAGCTGACTCAAGGCAAGCCCCTTCACTCCAAGCTCCACCTTCAGCCCAAGCTCCATAAATTGTACATTCTGGGTCATTTGATGGCTCAGCAGAGAGCAGCGGCGAATACTCCACCTTCCCCCATAGCTCCAGTATCTGAGGAGAGTGCAACTGGTGGAACCAACAGTGATGATGAGGTTTCGGAAAGTGGGGTGCCCGATATTGGTGGTGTAGAAAGAATAAGAAAATTGGAAGTTTGGGAGGACCACTTTGTTAATCAAGTGGTCTTCCACAAATTTAGAGAATTATGGCCAAAAAGAAAACTGATTCCAGAGAGGAGCATAATCACACGTGACCAATTGCCCATACTCCCCAATGTATACAAGCAATTTCATACCAGAGTAGGGTGGGAGGATTTTAGAGATGAGATGATAGATGCCAACGAGCACACGGTCAAGGAATTTTATTGCAACGTAGCCTACATAAAAAAAGGCTCAACTGCGACCAAAGAGCGAGACAAAAATATAGTGTTTTATGGGAAGGCGTTCAATGAATATTTGGGTTTTGACGATGAAGATGAGACCCAATACAATGAGAAGTTAGAGATGAAGGAGGAGGTTAGCCCATGGTTTGTTGAGTATTTGGCTCATCTGGGTACTGTTCCAGATTGGATACAGGCGGGGGATAAGATTTTGAGGAAGAATTTAAACTTCGAAGCTAGATGGTGGCTTACATTTGTGTGCAACAGGCTTGTTCCCACTTCCCATGATAAGACTATCCCACTTCCCTGTGTTGTGCTAATTGCCTCTATCATGGCAGGTTTCCCTATCAATGTGGGGAATGTGATGTATAGAGCGATCACTTCTATGGGGGTTGATAGTAATTGGAACTATCCATATCCCAACACTCTCACCATGTATTTTTGGGATGTGGAGGTAAAGAAGAAGTCCTATAATGTGAAAGTTTGCCCAGTGTCCCCATTATCATGGTTCAGTATTCAGGGGCCGGAAATCACAAAGGACAAAAAGCACAAGGCATCCACCACTGCCCCGACTGGCCAGTATGAGGAGCCAATTGCGGTCGAGTCTACTGTTGAAACTTCTACTAAGCTCCCCTCCATTCCAGCTGCCACTGTTACTGATGATGTGCCCTTCTTTTTTGCGGGTCCTAGTTCTTCAGCTGGCCCGAAAGTCCCCTCTTCCCGGACCAACCCTTTCACAGCCCAGCAGTTGGTAAAGACTTTGGCCAGTTTAAACAACTGGTTGTCAGCTGCGACATCCAAGTTGTCCACATTGGCTATTTTAGTTGAGGCCCAGTTAGCACCATCCACTATTCAGATACCTTAGTCTATTGAGGGTACTTTGAAGAAGCTCCCGGCCAACCAGGAGAAGATTATGGAGACTCAGGGTGCCTTACTTAAGGAAGTATATTCACATGGAAAAGCTCTAAATGAGATTTCCGGAGAGCACAAAAAGATGAGAAAGTCAAGGGTGTCCAAGGAGTCAGTGAAGGTGCTTTGAGTGGATATCAACAAGCTATTGGCAGATCAACTAGCTTTAGACTTGTTATTTGAGGATTCAGTCCCTCCAGCAGCAGCACCAGTGCTAGAGCCACAACAGGAGTAGGCACCCAGGTCCTCGAGAAAGAAAAGGAAGCTCCCTAGTACAGAGGGTGTAGTGATTGAGCTTGCAGAGACTCAAGAGATTCCCTCCAGTGATGCACCCGATATTCAGCCGGTCTATGAGCAGGCCCCTATCCCAACAGCAGAGCAGTAGCAGGCCGGGAACTAGTCTGAGGTTCCCGCCCATAAAGAGGATCAGGGGACCACTAAGAATCCCATGCAGTCGGACCAGGCCTAGGGATACCTTCTATATCCTTTTGATCTTTTATGCTTATTTGGTAGTTGGCATTGGGGACAATTCCAGCTCTTATTCATGGGGGTCCGCCTTACTATTTCTTTGGATGATTGTACATATTGATACTCATGTTATATTCTGATGATTTGTTTTGTAGTTGGTCTGTACATAGCTTTTCATTTTAGCTACTTTTCTTGTACTTCTTATTCTCTTTTGGTCTATATATAAAAAGTTACATTCTGTATATATTCAACCCCCATTGTATATTATTCTCCCCTATTGAACATATTCATTCAGTTTTCTATTTTCACAAAAAAAAATTGTTTTTAGCATCGTAGATAGGCTCGTAGCCCTTGTTTTGTTTTTGGCGTTTTCAATAAGCCCTTGGTTTTCTTAATGCCACGATTCTTTCCAAGGGTGGAGTATTGTGTGAGCCATGTGGCTCTTCCCAATGATAGATGACGTGACAACCTTCTTAAGGGTTTGAATCCATTTTGATTTTTCTTTTGATTTTTATATTTCATAGTTAAGGGTACCTCAGGCAAAGCTTCACTTGGGCCTAGCACATTTTCCTTTGATCTCATGATCAAAGACATAATGTTGTGCTTAGGATGGTGAAAGTCATGGCCTTGAGACTCTTGTGTTGACCAAACAATCATCATGTGGTCGTTTTGGACCATTGTGCGCTTGAATTGTAACTAAGGTCATTGTGGGCCCTCGACTCGATGTCTATAGGAATCCTTGAGTATGTGTGTTGAGAATTCGAATTGTGAGTCCAAGTTCCGAGCCAATGGTCTAGAACTTTCCCTGAATGTTTGTTGAGGCGAAATCCTAGGTGAAAATTGACTTGAGAAGTGATTATAAGCTCTCCTTGATCTAAATGCTGAGTTGAACAATTCCATGGCCTACCAATGAAATGATCCCTAGTTAACTTTTTTGAGCCTTGAACCTTTTTCTTTCAAGAACCAATGCTACAAGCATATACCTTTTCTTAATGATATCCTTTCTTGGCACCCAAATCTTTCCTTGAGTAATGGAAAATGTCTAAGTTTGGGAGGGAGACAATAAAGAAAAAAGAAGTGGTAAAAGGTACCAAAGCAAAACAAAAGGAAGGGAATGAAAAAGAAAGAAAAGAAACAGAGAAAAAGAAAGACCAATGTGAATAAGAACAAAAAAAGGATTCAAGGAAAACAATTGTGAAAAAGTTGTGAAAAAATTAGAAAAAGGAGAAATATTTGAATTGTATAAGAAAGAGTGACAATGTGTCCCTCTAGCCCCTTGAAAAGAAGTGAAATACTCAAATAAGTCAAGAAAGTGTGCCAAAATGAATCAAAGGAAGTGCTTAAGGGAAGATTGAATCCAGTTAAACTAAAACATGTCCTACCCTTACCCAAAAGCCTTCACAATGACTCCGCAAAAGCCCTATATGATTTCGAGTTGATGGGAGCATATATTAGTGGATACTTACATAAGGGGCAAGCATATGGTACCTAGAGCCAGACTTGTGACATTATTCTGAAGAGAGATGAGGGAAAGTCCATCAACCCCGGTTTGTGTGTCAATACTCTAAAAAGGTGAGGTTCTCTTAGGGAGAGTTGAGGATGTGTGAGTTTGGGTTCCACAATGACTAAAGTAATTGAGAGAAGTTCCTTGACGAAATGTGTCAACTCTTGATACTATTGTATCACACTTGATCCACAGTTTTCAAAGTTTAATGTGTTAATGATGCATTTGTCTTGAGGACAATTAGTAGTCCCAATTGATGCTTGTTGAGGTTACTTCAGCATAGCTCGAATTACTCGGATGTTTCCTTTAAGGGATGGGTCTTATTTTGTTTACTTGAGGACAAGCAAAGGTTTAAGTCTGGGGTAGTTGATAAGTAGGATTTTAAAGGGGATTATGCCCCTACTTGCCTATGCTTTGAGTATAATTTGATACAAAATAGTCCCAAAATGCTCACAGGTTGTGTTTAATTGCAGGTTTGAGCGATAAAGTGACGAAATGTCAAAGATCGGCTCAAAACGGAGTGACACCTACTCAAGTATCAAAGGCCAAGCAAAGTGGTGTAATAAGAGCCTAGTGTAGACCGCACAATTGTGCATGCGTCCGCACTAGGAGATTCAAAGAAGTGTATATTCAGAACTTTCACCATGCGGCCACAGCTGGATTTATACGGCCCACGTTCAGCTAACGCAGCCGCACCACTTTGTTATGCGGCCCGCGTGAAGAGATTCAGAGAGATGCCAGTTTGGGTCAAGATCAAGACATGCGGCTGCGGTCACACTCACGTGGATCGCGCAAAGCTCGTGCGGCCGCACTACTCTTTTATGCAGCACAGGCAAGACAAGTTCAGAGAGATAGAATTTGATCCCGTAAGGGCAATTTTGTCCAGTTTTTCTAGCCTACTATAAATATAACATTTTACCATTTTAAGGTTAAGTTTTATATTATCAACAAAGTTGCGGTCGTGAGAAACGAAGTTTTAGCCTATTTTGGCATTTTAGCACTTATTTTTACATAGATTCTTGTATGTTATCTGTAGCAATTAATTAATATGTTTAGTTCTTCTTCTATTTCTTCTGTTTCTTCTTCAATTATGTCTAGCTAAGCCCATTAACTAGGGTGTGGCTCAACCTTGGTGTGGATAATGGATGGGTGTTGCATTCTAATGATAGATTGATATTGGGTATTTGTTATTTGGTTTGATTTTATCTTTTAATTAAGGATTGGTGGTTGCAAACCCTTCTATAATCAAAAGACTAAAGGCCCCTACTAAAGATAGGTCGCCAAACTACGACCGAGAGTTTCTCCTTTTGAAGTGCCAGTTGCGTAGGGTGACCGAGCCAGGCCGATTCAGAAAGGCTTTGATGACTCAAGGTTCATATTAGGGAAAGGGGAGTGAGGGGAAGATGCTGATGACTTTCTAGTCAGATCGTTCCTGTGTTTCAAACATGAAGTCTCCTTCGAAGCTTTAGACAAAGGTGCTATTGAGATATTGGGCCCTTATGGTATCACGTCCACTCCCAAGGATCCCCCGTCCTCAGGTCCTGAAAAAGACACCGGCCAGAGATGAAAGTTACACTGGAGTTCAAGATTTTTTTTAAGGATCTCACAGACAAGAGATTAAAGACTTTAGCCACATCTTAACCCATGGTTGAAGAATGAGACGATCAAGAAAGTCCTCCCCTGGAAAAAATATCCGAAGATCTTCTCTTTCCTTTTTATTACAAAAAAGCGAATGCGCTACTTTTAGCTTGTTTTCAAACCGTTCGCCTTTCTTTTGAATCAAAGTAGGTCGCAACTATTGTATTTTAGTTGGTCGGAGGAAGTTGTATCTTTGTGCTCTGCTTCTCTCGCGCTTGCTTGCGTGAAATTTGCTAATTTTCATTCTCAGCTTTCTCATCACATGAATGAGAAACAATTTCTTATCATAAGAATAGTGAACTAGAAATCATGTTCTTGGTACAGAATCCCATGCAAATTTCTTCACTGTTTTGTTAGGCATTGGCATGAGTAAGAAATCAGACTAGAGGAAATCAGAAGAACGGTCGTTTATAGCTTCCAGTTATTCTGGATTGCTAACGTGGTTCGATGACGCTGATGGAAGGAACCACTATAGATTCATCCAACTTCGTTCCCCTAAAGGCTCAATAGAGGTGCAAGGCTGGCAGAATAGGGAGGGGTCTAAAACTTTAATTTCTACAATATCAACCATCCAAACCAAAAGGGGATTTCGCTCCTAGCGCTAAAGCATTGTTTCGGCCCTTGCTTCTAGAAGACACAAGCAAGCCTGAATCCATCAAATGAAGGAAGTGACGCTTGTACGATCAATATCTGAACAAGATCTTGACTTTGAATCTAGATGATGGGTGGGACCCCCTCTCCCGCGCGATTTGATCTTTCTCCCATATGCCGAGTCGATCTATCACCCCGATTGGAATATATATACATAGCCCCTCGACCCCCTACTCTAGATAGAAAGCTAAATCTTCTTGAGAAAGAGAGTCCATGATCCCAAAATTGACCCAACAAGAAATTGACATGGACCCATGAGAAATGGTAGTCCCAATTAACGATTTAAATGTCGAGAGAGTAATCACCCTACTTTAACAGTAGTTGCTTGGTCTAATTGGCCTACCCAATTGGTCTCGAAAGAGTCAATTGGGCAAAATCACTCTCTCTACCGAGAGGTGTGAGAGTGGGTACAAGCTCGCGACGGTTATAGCATAATTCCCAAATATGTCAATCTATTCTTCGTAGTTTCCACCTGTTAGTTAACCACCTAGGTGATGCCATGACCCTAGTGCCTTTCTCCCTATTAATTACAACCTAGCAATATCTTCTTAGCATAATTTAGCTTTAATCCTTAGTTCACAATAGTAGCTACAAATATAGAAACCCTAATAATATTTGAAGTGCAATTAGAAGTACAAACACAATTCTAGGCTAAACAGACACTCTCCACTACTAGCTCCATGTGGAAATTTGATCCCAAACCACTGTTCGGGTAAAATTTGTTGCAACCGGCTCTTCCTATATCGTGTATTGTTGAGTCGGCAGTGATCAGGTAACAAGACTTGGTAATTGCGGGTGTGGTGGAGTTTTCTTCTATGATAAGGTATTGTTGTCCTTATTGAAGGTACTAAGTTTGTCGGTGTTATGATCGTCTACAATTTTCCTCGGGAGCAGGATATCGCGGGTCAGTATTGAAGAAGCGACTGTTAGACATTGCGAGGTAGGGAGGTTCAGGATTTAATCGACATTTCTAATATTGGCAGCTTGAGAAAGATGATCTTTGGAAAATTTGAAGCCAGTAGCGATTTGTGTGTTCAAGTTCTACGAAGGTAGATTTTATTTAAGGCAACCATGAGCAGCAAAATATGAGGAAGGACATGTGGGAAGTGTCAGACGGTGTTTAAAACTTCTAGAAGGCCAGGTATGAGAAGCGCAAGTCAATTGGTTGATTAAATAATCGAATTTTCCCAAAGTGGAAGAGCGTGGATGTTGTATATGGGCTTGGTAGTAGGATGACTACCGCCTTAACGAGAGTTTGGATCGATTTAGGAATTTTAGTGATTGGTGATTGGGGTCTACGGATGCGACATGAGATTTTCTAAAACGAAAAGGAGCTGCTTAAAAGGAAGAAGGATACAACATAACTTCAAATTAGAAGGTTGCTGCCGCACATTTAAGTGATGTCCCTGAAGGATGAATAGACTTGTGCAGCTAGAGAGTGAGATCGGACTCAGGAGGGGTTAGTGATTATACCCCGTGCAACAGTGTTGGAAGAGGTTGGGAAGTGATTTCCATATGTGGATTATTCCCGGTGAGCAGATTAGCAGTTTCATGGTTGGCAAAGCTTCTGCGAATAATTTTATTGGTTATACTATGGTGAAAATGTGATTGATGACCCAGGCTATGAAAAGGGGGTTCTACAGAAGGATTCCGAGAGTTCTAGCGATTGATTGCGCAAGGTTATGTCGATAAGATATTACGGAATCCTGGTGAATTCCAGAGTTGTGTAATGGTGGCTTCGAGCTAAGTGGAAGAGTCTCACGGCCTATAGTTGGGTTGCATGATTAACTACTTGCGCCGTTTCTGGTTATGAGAATGTTGATGTGTTATTTCAGCTGTGGGAAAAGAACATAAGTGGTAATTTGAGCAAAGGGATTGTTAATGGTGTGTTGTGATTGGCCTTATAGCCATGTTCATACTTGGGGAAGGATTCAGGATTTATGCCTTGTATAGATGTGGGTTTCAAGGGAAGTGATTATGACGGGTGCGTTGTCGAGAGGTTATTCTTGTGCTGGAAGATTCTTATAGTTGACTAAATTCTGGGCCAAGTCAGAGTAGGTGGCTCTCAGCAACGATCCTAATGGATTTAAAGGGGTAAAGTATGGTGCCTAATGATTTTGAGCCTGTGGGTGTGATTAAGAATTCAAACTTTGTAGTAGCTTATGAGAAAAGGCACAGAATGTTCTATAATATTTTGACTTGCAATGTAGCATTTGGAAGGAATGAAATGGTTCGTGGCATTTTGGTGCGGCATGGTCTCGTGATTCAATGTCACTCAGGATGAGTACATATGGAGTATGTTATGTGTCGAATGGAGCTAGTATTTTTTCTAAGGCAATCAAGGATAAGTTGGAGGATGGTAGATTGATTAGCCATGGTTGAATTGGAATGTTGGTGGTAGTGATCAGTTCATTTAGCGTGATAAAGTTATGTGTGTGATTTGTGGCAGTATGTGTGAGGCTTGTCGGCCGCTGTAATTGATGTTATTCAGAAGCATTCTTCTGTTATGGCCTGTTATGTGTAGGCGGATCCCGAAAGGGTTATGGTGGCTTTGGCCACTACTTAGTGATTCACATACTCTACGATTATGAGAATTCGCCAATGTGTTGCTAGGGTTCTCCTGAATTGAGTTATGAAAGGTTTTATATGATGAAGTGTTAGTCTATTAGTGGTTCCAGAGTTATGATGAAAATTGTGTTCTATCGTATATCGGCATGTTGGGTGCAGTGAATGGTATGGAATTTGGAGTGAGGATCAAGGTTGCAGTTTGATGTTGACAAGGATGTCACAAGATCGGATAAGCAGGAAGGGAGTTTTGATGTTTAAAGTAAGTTGGTATGGTCTTCAGCGTCACCTGAGATCGGCGTTTTGTGAGAAGGCTTCGCATCCTGGTTAAGGATTCTTGATCACCTTTCAGTGTTAGTATGGCTGGTGGTTTGGAGGTGTAGACCTGTTAATTGTTATGATAAGTGGTGGGAGCGTGTCCCATAGGAAGATTGCATAAATGTGTCATGTAGTCACTTGATTGACTAAGATTTAAACCAAGTTTGAAGGTTGTGGTGATATCATCAATTTGAGAATTAATGCCTGGAGGGCACATGGCTTACTGAGTTGTGGACTGTGGATGAGTACTCAGATTATGATGGATGGTCTTGGGTGTTATGAGAAGAAATAAGCTAGTATGGACCTTTGAAAAGTTATTGGCATGGTTTGATACGATCAGGATCGACTTGAGGCTGGTGGATGGATTGAAATATGAATATGGGCTCTATGTCAGGCCAGTTGTGTTCATTTTAGCAAAGCGCTCCTTATGGAAGAGTAGTTGTGGTGTTATTTTGTCGTCAGGTATTCCAGGTAATGATGTATTGCACCGTGTGAGTTGTGAGATGGCTTGGTAAATTTCTTATGTGTTGAGGTTCTGCATGATGATGATGTTATATGAGCAGGATAGCTTTTGGAGATTCAGATCGTATATCGCACCTCAATTGTGCTTGAGTTTGTAGATTATAGCATTATATGTCTCCCCAGGAATGGTATCATGCACTTAGCGTGCTTAATTGTAATGAGCAATTTAGCTCGATATACATCTCCTTATGTGAGTTCCATGTGTGGATCGGGTGGCACGCCACAACGGGTATGTTATTTGGATCGTGTGGCACGCCTCCATGGTTATGTTGTGTGGATCGGGTGGCACGCCGCCATGGTTATGTTGTTTGGATTGGGTGCGCGCAGCAACAGTGTGATGTTCAGTACAGTTCCCCATATCTGTTCATTGTGTTCTGCTTCCTACTTTCCGAATCATCTGAAATTTTTGGCACACATCCCAAATCACCTAATGAAGCTACTGCAACTCTTAGAATTCTATTCTGACCCTCAAATAAAAATCTCACCTAACAACCGAAAATCGCCAAAATACTAACTTCGCCAATTCAAGCCTAATTCTACACCGGACCTCCAAAATACTACCGATCACGCTCCTAAGTCACACATCATCCCCCGAAGCTAACCGAATCACCGAAATTTATATCCGAGCTCTCTAACTCCTAAGTCAACATCCGGTAGACTTTCCAAAACAAGCCTTCCTTAAAGAGACTAAGTGTCTCATTTCCTACCAAACCAATCCAAATTATCTCTAACACATCGAATACCGATAACGAAACATGAAGGAGCATAAAATGGGGGAAACGGGACGGTAACTCATGAGACAACAGGTCGGGTCATCATATCCTTTCCAATTAAAACAAATGCTCATCCTCTAGCGGGTTAAGAAACATACCTGAAGCATCAAACATATGAGGATATCTACTCTGCATCTCCTGCTCGGTCTCCCAGTTAGCCTCCTCCATGGGCCAACCTCTCCCCGCACCTTTACCAAAGCTATATCCTTTGATCTCAATTTTCGAACCTGAAAACCCAAAATAGCCACTAGTACCACATCATAGGTCACATCATCATCCAACTGGACGTGCTAAAGTCTACAACATGAGACGGGTCCTTAACATACTTCTGGAGCATAGAAACATGGAATACCGGAGCTGGGTGGCAAAGCAAGCATAAAGGCCACCTCTCAAACCCTCCTAAGTACATCAAAAGGTCCAATGAACCGCGGACTCAACATTCCTTTCTTTCCAAACCTCATAGCACCCTTCATGGGCGAAACCTTCAGCAAGACCTTCTCACCTACCATGTAAGACACATCTCGAACCTTCCGGTCCGCATAACTTTTCTAACGCGACTGAGTTGTATGAAGTATCTCCTGAATCAAGTTCACCTTATCTAAGGCATCCTAAACCAAACTCCTTCCCCAATAGTCTAGCCTCACCGGCTCCAACCAACCAACCAACTATAGATCTACACTATCTCTCATACAAGGACTCATACAGTGTCATCTGAATGCTGGATTGATAGTTGTTGTTGTAGGAAAACTATGCAAGTGGCAAGAACTTATCCCAAGAACCTCCGAAATCAATAGCACAGGCATGCAACATGTCCTCCAATATCTGAATAGTATACTCGGATAGTCTGTCCGTCTGAGGATGAAATGTCGTCCTCAACTCCACCTGCGTACCCAGCTCTCACTGAAAAGTCCTCCAAAACTGGGAAGTGAACTGATTACCTCTATCTGAGATAATAGATACTGGAACACCATGCAACCGAATAATCTCCCGGATAAATATCCCTGGCAACCGCTCCGAAGAATAGGTAGTACACACCAGAATGAAGTGCGCGAACTTGGTCAGCCTATCCACAATCACCCAAATCGAATCAAGCTTCTTAGAAGTTCGAGGAAGACCACTCACAAAATCCATAGTAACTCTCTCCCACTTCCACTAGGGAATAATCATCTGCTGAAGCACACCACCCGGTCTCTCATGCTCATATTTCACCTGCTGACAATTGAGACACCGAGATACATAACCCACAATATCTTTATTCATTCTCCTCCACCAATAGTGCTTCCCCAAATCTTGATACATCTTCACGACACCCGGATGAATGGAATATCGCGAGCTATGGGCCTCCTCAAGAATAAACTCTCTAAGCCCATCTATATTGGGCACACAAATCCGGCCTCAGATCCTCAATACCACATCATCATCGTTGGTCACATCCCTGGCATCACTATTACTACCCAATTTTTTTCCTATGTATTTGTATATCCAAAATAATTTCAAAATAGCATATATGTGCATATATAAACACATCAAAAGGTTTTGGCATTTTAATGATTTTATAAACCAACTCATTGCTTATTTTTATACCATAAAATCCAATAATTATTTCCAAAATTTTTTGTTTTGGTGGATAATTTTTTTTATTCTCATATTTATATCAATACATAGCTAACATGATTTTGGCATATTTTTACAAATTTATTTGATATTTTTAAAACTAAATTTCATATAATTGCAATACTAGCCTCTTTAAAGATTTAATTGTAATTATATTTATAAAATTGACTCCAGTATTTTAATTTGATATTATGTATTATTAAGAAAATTAGCAGACTTGATTTATTTTCAGGAATTAGTTTGCTATTTTTATAAATTAAAACAGGGAAAAAGTGGCTACTTAAGAGTTAGCTCTTTGCATTTCAATTTTAACCCAAAATCGACCCCAATCTTAGCCCCAAATCAAATCCAAATTCACGACCCATACCCATTTAACCCTACTAGCCTGTGTCCCTTCATATCTGAGCCGTTGATTATTTTTATCAACAACCCAGATCTTCCCCTTCCCTTTTTAATCCCAAATGACCCCAACCCTAACCCCATTTCTCCAAATTCGCTGCCTTTGGTTCCTTCATCTCTCACGAACCCTCTCGACCTCTAAACCCCTAATGTCCACCTATCCCCATCTCAGACCTAAAATCCACCGGAATCCATGGCTAATCTAGCCATGGATGATCTTTACTTACCCTCTCCTGCTCCTATACGCTTGCTCTTTGAAGATTCGAGGCTAGACCTCGAAGGTCTTCATCCAGAACTTGGCCGATTCGAGTCTCTTTAGCCATCTACGGCCTTGTTCTGGCGTGCCTTAGCCTTTTGAGCTTGGATTCGACTTTATCGTCTCAGATCCATTCTTGAAGACTTCCAAGCCTTCTCGTCCTTTAGGGTTCTCAGAAACCCTAGCCTATTCGAGGTTCTTTCTTCATTTATTTGCCTAGATCTATGGTAGAACTGTGCTATATTCAATGTTCTAAGTGTTTTCCCCAATTTTCCTTTTTAAAATTGTTTGGTTTCAAACTAGGGTTTCTGAAAACCTTTTGATTCTTATTGTTTCTCTTCTTTTAGGTGTTTGTCTGTGTAAGGCTCATATCTTTTCTTCTCTACTATGCATGTATCTGATTTTCTGTCTTTCTTTCTATTAAGTATGAGTCTGCTATACTTCTGTATTTTACTACGCCTCTAGACTAGGCTTGCATGATTATCTCTGCTATGTTTTTCCTACATGATTTCTATTGTATATGTTCCTACTGAGTTCCTTAATTTTTTTTGCTTTACTTGACTTTATCCAAGTTTTGCTAAGCATGTTTCATCTATTGTTACTTAAGTTTGTATCACTCTTTCTCTTTTGAACTTGTTTAAGTTCTGAGCTTGGGTTAAAAAATATGTTCTTCATGCTTTGAATCAGTTTTCTTTCCTGGTTGTTTCAAAGCTGCTATCATATTTGTTTATTTCTTTAAAACTCTCTTTCAATAACTTTCTTTCTCATCTACATACCTGATATGATTCGAAACCCTAAGATTGGGGGGGGGGGGTTCTTTGGCAATCATGATTTTGTGATCAAGTTAGGGTTCCACTTTGGAATCCCGGACTCCCAGACTGACTACGAGTCTACAAACTAGACTTGTGTCCCTTTGTTTGTGATCCTGAACCTTTCAATACTAGACTCTTTTTTTTAAGTAACAGGACGACCTTTTTGTTTGATTTGTCTACTTTTTATATGAGAAATCCTTCTTTCAAAAAAGGATTTGCCAACCACTAATTGATTCTGATTTCCTTTTAATGAGTCATGACTAATTGTTACTGATTTTCCTCAATTGAACCTTTCCTTACCCTTTTCTAACTAGGTTCATTCGAACAAAGCTTTCAACTTTGATTTTACTGGCCGTTTGATTGATTTCCTTTCCTTATTCTTACAAACCGTGTATTACTAGACTCCTTCCTTAAATAAGTTTCTGTGTATTTACCCTTATTGTACTGCTTTGGAAAAGATTTTGAATCAAACCCTTTCCATAGATATTCTGCCCGTTTGAAATCAAATCCCTTGAGTGAAGGAAGATCATATGAGATTGATTTCAAGGCTATTATCTTACCTTTTCTTGCTTGCTTTTTGCACTATAAAAGGGGACTACCCTTCTGCACTTGAACAAGACATCGAATTGCACTCTTACACACACACACAGAGAGTAACCAACACCTCTACTATCTACTCTCTTCTTCTCTCCAATACACAGACTAGTTATGTGTACTTCTCCTCTTCGCTTTCTGAAATACATTCGAGTTCTCTCTGAATTTTCGAGTGTTCTGCTAAAAACTGATTTGTTCCTGTTGTTTGCTTGTTATGATTATTCTGCTATTCTATTACTTTGCATCTTAGTTTAAATACTGCTCCTCCACTATGTAATTTACATTCTAGTTTTGTTATGCTTTCAGTTGTTGTTTTTCTACAACTTTGTCATAACTTTGCTTATGTGAATTCCCCTACCCTTTACCCCTTTGTATGTGAGTTATGTTTCAGGGCATAACAGCACTCTAACATTGTTGTCTATGATTCTGAAGTGGGTTCTTTGAATGCCTAACTCCATGAATTCCCACTCCCCTTTCCCCTTTTATGTGTTTGAGCCTTAGGATTAGGTCAGATAGTGTCCTAATCACTATCCAGACCTTGGTCTGACCTTCAAGGGTCTGCTCCTAAAATGTTTAACCAAACAAGTGGTCAGGTGTGTGCCAACCAACACTTGTGTCTTGGCATGACCACGATTTGTTATGGCTCCCCAATTCCCTTTTCACTTTGCACTTACTCTTAGCTATAAGTTCTTTCCCTCTCTTGCAAGCTATGCTTTGGGACCCCTAATCTCCCTCTGAACTTGGATGCTTGAGGGCTGGCTCTTCCACTGCACTATTCTAATTCTAGTGGTATCGTAGGTGTAAGAAATGCTGGGAATCCCTGAGATTCCTTGGAACTTTGAAACACTTTGGATAAAGAGAAGGATTTGGAAATCTAGAAACCGGAATTGGTTAATCACATATTGTTAGACATTAAGGTTGAATTAGGCTTCTCGGATCTAGATGTTAGCTTTTGATGTATTTTTTATATTTTTCTGGTTTGTGATAACTTGTATAAAACTCGGGGAGTATAGTAAAAGGGTGTGGGAGGGGTCTTTACTTTCTCGCATCAAAAAGGGTAGAAATCATGATTTAGAACATTGCTTTCAATCAACTAGAAACCATGCCTACAGAGTCCTTTAATACTGATTCAATAACATAGAAAGCATGTCTATAGGATTTAATGTTCATACTCTGTAATTACGCATTTAGAGATCCTGCCTATAGGAGTTTAACTTTTCCTGAAAATTTATTTATAGATATCATGCCTATAGGATATGCATATTCATTAGGAAAACTGTAGGGTTAATTATACAAGCATCTTTTCAAGTTCTGAAAAATCCATAACGTAGATATCATGCTTATAGGATTTGCATCAAACTCGTCTGGCTTGTTTAAAGCAGTAATAATTGGTTAACAGGTTCTTAACGCCTAATTCAGTAATGTTTTAAAAAGCTTTAACCTTTTGATAAAACTCTCCTAAAATAGTGTACATTTGTCCTAAAATCAAATTCTTCAAATGTGCATACCTTTTCTTAAACGGTTTCTCAAATGTTCTACCTAAACGTATTTTACCAATTCAATTCCTGAACTCGTTGTTTAAGTCAGTTCTATAGCTTACTCCTTTCTTTAGATAAGTTAACTCTTTTGAAAAAATTTTACAACCATTTCTGTGTTTTATAACTAGACAATCTCCTGATCCTTTTGAAACTAATTTCTAAATTAAGTCAGCAGCTTGTTCTTTCTTTCAAAAACTCTTCTGCATTAGCTTATAAAATCAGTACCTGCCTAAACAACTTGCGTTAAACGCCTTACAATTATATCCGAGTTGCCTAATGCACACTTTCTATCTAAATATATGTGTTAAACATGTTCGCTCGCCACATAAATTAATCTAAGACCAAATCAGTTTGTGCCGAGATATGCTAAACTAATTGTTTGCCTGATTTAAGGGGTTTAGTTGAGCCTGGCTTATCTGTTTTGTTTTTCCTCTGTTTGGTACTTGTTTTGAATGTCAAAATTACAATTTTATCCCTTAAACTCCATAAAAGCCCCCATCCCTTTATTCCCTCTTAGGATTAGAAGTCCGAATACCCCGGAACTGACAGGTTGGGACGGGTACTAGCATGAAATAAATAAACGAGATTAAACACGCTTTAATACCTTAACGGGGTAGAAAGGATAGAATATGGATATGACGACCAGTGCACAAATACCACGTGCGACCCATCTTCTGAGGACTGGTTGCTGGATATTGCATTGATGTGATCCATATTGTGTTTAAACCTAGGACCCCCTTCCCTTTCTTCTTTTTGTCTATAATGTTTTCTTTAAATTCTGTTTCTTTTGATTAATTCCTCTTCTTAAAAAATTGTATATTCCTTTCTTCTTTTAAAAGATTTAAACTTATTTGTAATTACTATGTGCAAACCTTATTTATTTCTTCTATCTTCTAAAGTCACAATTATAGAATGGCCGGGAACCACACTAGTAGATTTTTAGGGGTGCCGAACACCTTCCCCTCGAGATAATATCTAAGCCCTTACCCAAACTCTGGTTTCTTCTTCTCTATTTCTTCATTCCTTCAAAATTATCCTAATGCACTATAATCATTAGGAGGCGACTCTCCAAAACTCCAAAACCCAATTCTCGCAAGGGAATAAGAGTTGTCCTCCAATAATGTCATATACCAAATTTCGGACTCCCGTCAAATGAAAGAGGGGGCGTCGACAACATGACGACTCTGCTGGGGATTTTTTTATGCTTTCTACCATTACATGTTATTTGTGACTTCATTATTTCTATAATTGCCTTTACTTCTTGACTTTTTATTATTTCATCATGAAACTAACTTGGAACTTCATGTCTTTTCTTTCCTTTAACTGCTTTCCTTTACTGGTTTATTATTTCAATACCGTTGTAATTTCAAGCATTTATTGTAATCATTTATCTTATGTACATGAAAATATATGTCAACATGTTTCATTCTTGTAAAATTGCATCTTCAACATCATACTCCACTCGGCCAAAACAAATCCAATAGCAATGCCTATAATGAGTCGTTGCGCTCTTCCGGTATTATCGACCCCCATATTTGGCAAAGGCATATTTGTGGAAAGCTAGTCGATCAACGGTGTAGTCAACGGTTCTGCGCCTTTCCCTCTTAAGTTGTCCGCTCAAGGGTACCAGTATAGCACTTCAAAAAAATATAGAAACCTTGCTCTGTTAAACTGTTCATGCATTATGGTAAAACCTAGCCGATTCATTTATGGTGTTCGCATAATCACTCATTAAGATAGCCTAATCCAAAGTCCATCAGGTTTCCGTGAAACCCAAATAGATAACTCCATGTTTTGTGAATTTATTTATAGAGCTAAATGCCTATTATGCTGATTGTTGATCTAAATAGTCGAGTCTGGGTCTAACCCTTTGTTTTGCAGCAAATGAGGCACGAGTCCCCAGATTCGGTATGGTAACCAACATTCACCCAAGGCTGTTAAGCTGGTGCAAGGACCTTCATGCCAGCGATCATACCCTTGTCCACAAATACTTAAGGAATTTGCCTTCACTTCACGAAATCCAACCGGACAAAAAAATCGTAGAGGCTGCAACTTTGTTCTAGGATAGTGATCGGTCAGTGTTTTGCTTCAGGGATTTGGAAATGACCCCTTTACTGGAAGAAATAGAGGTTCTAGCTGGTATTCCTTGGGAGACTCCGGTTATGCTTATGTCAGAAAATCGCAAAGTTAGAGGCTTTCTTAAGATGATGGAACTCAAGAAAATCCAGATCTGACTTGTCTGAAAGACTCCTACAAACCATCTGACTACTTGTATGAAAGGTATGGCCATAACAAGTCCTACCGCACCTACACCGATGAATTTTCCCTTACCTCTTTAGGCACATCCACAGAAGGGTTTTCGTCTTCATGTTCTATTTATTGGGGATGATAGTCTTTCCTATGAAGAAGGATAGGATCCACACCAGACTAGCCATGGTGACCAAAACCTTGATTGAAGGGATTGACGGGCGGTCTTTCAGCATAGTGCCCATAATTTTCCCTGAGATATATCAAGACAAACACTTTGAAGGATGTAATCTGTTGCTTCAACTCTAGCTTATAAAACATCTTCAGAAAGGTGATTACTGGCAGGAAATTATACGTAGAGATTGGGATGATCATATCGCTTTTCATCACCCAAAGGGAATGAACTTCATGCCTAACATGTTCGCCCGACCGGAGGACGCTAGAGAATGTGTAGAACTATTTGAGAATCTAAAGGAAGATAAAGTGCAGTGGATGTACGAGTGGTTCCCAACAGGAGAGTTCATTGTTCATTCTCGGATGCACCATTCCTCATACTCATCGGTCTGAGGGGGACTTATCCTTATGTCCCTCTCCGAGCCATGAGGCAAGCTGGGAGTAAGCAAATCATACCAAGGGTAGACAAAATGAGTCACTTCAGGGCTGACGTCCAAAATGATGATAGCCCTCACATGTGTCACGCTCAGCACATGTGGCATTGCAAACTCGTCTTGGGCAGGGAACCTATCGAGCCAAACATGTATCATGGAGGGTTTTTGCCGCACTACTCAGGTTGGTTGGAAGACAATCACACTGGTTTGGGTCATCCTGGGTTCATCCGAGGTCACATGCTTATTGACGAAAATGCTGAAGCGTAAGTTAAGTACATTCAATTGTGCAAAAGAATTCGAGAATGCGAAAAAGAACATCGGGAGATACAAGAAGCTCACCAGAAACTGATCGACAAGTGGAAGGATATGGCTGTCAATGCCAACAAGTGGTTACAGTTTCTGGAATGAGGTTTAGTAGAGTTGGAAGGAATTGTTCTTGAAAAGGATTGAAGACTACCAAAATGCCAAGGGAAGTGCAGGTGGACATCTGGCCCGAGCCTTTTTGTTGCTAAGACTGGGCGAGTTGATGCAGCTGTACGAGGGAGGCAAGAATACCGAATCTGGGGAAGGTCCTTCTAGGACCAAGTAGTTAGGATCATTTATTTCCTACTTTCATAATGTAATAAGGTCATTGGCCATTAGTGACATTTTATTTCCCGTTATTTTAAGTTGTCTTTAAGACTCGTCTTATTTTTATCAATAAAATGAGGCATTTAGCATTATAAGTTCTCCAAAGTTAATTTGTCGCTAGGCCTACCCGAGCACAATGAGGCACCCAAATTAGGACATGACTTATATTCTTTCACACTGTGTTTAAATATTGCAAAATTCACTTTCTCATAATCCGCACTAACTTCTTACCTTTTATTTTTCTTTTTTTTATTTATTATTCCCCTCCCCAAAAGGTTAGTTCGTGCATTCTAGCACCATCAGCATACTCTACAAGATCCAAGGGCCCTCCAGCTTCTCCTCCTCCGAGTCCTATCAGAAACAAGAACAAAGGCATAATGGGAGAATCCAGTGCTAGAAAGGAAATTGATAGGGAGGAAACGTCCCAAGGTACCCCAATGGCTAAGGGAACTGCTGCCTAGATTGAACATAAACTTCTGAAATTCCAGGAGGAATTGGACCAAGTTCGGAACTTAGCAAGCCTATCATTCTCTCTTGCTGCTCCTGTTGCGACACCCAAAACCACGTACCTCTACAGAACACCCTGCAACCACATATACAATCCACTCAGACTCAAACCTGTTATACATACAACAATGCTCCATTACTCATTCCCGAAACCACCAAACACTACAAATGACCACCTCCACAACACTCCCATCTTTGTGGACACTATACCCCACTACAGTCAACTGATCTCAACTGTATCCGAATCAGACAACAAAGACTCCTTTATCAGGAACTTGGTAGCAAAACTCAAGAAGTTGACCAGCCGGGTCCAGGGTATCGAAGGTAGAAAAGGTGTTGAGGCACTGAATTATGAAGACCTCTCCATTAAGCCGGATGTTGAAATTCCAGAGGGGTACAAACCTCCCAAGTTCGAAATGTTCGATGGTACATGTGATCCCAGGGTCTGTCTAAGGACATACTGTGACAAGTTGGTTAGAGTTGGAAGAAATGAGAAATTCCGCATGAAGCTGTTCATGAGGAGTCTGAAAGGAGACGCCTTATCTTGGTATATCATCCAGGACACAAAGAAATGGACAAACTGGGTAGGCATGGCGTCCGACTTTATGGAGCGGTTCAGGTTTAACACAGAGAATGCACCAGATGTGTTTTATATCCAGAATATGAAGAAGAAATCCACCGAGACATTTTGCGAGTATGCTACTCGTTGGATGTCAGAAGCCGCTAAGGTCAGGCCAGCCTTAGAGGAGGAGCAGATGAACGGGTTCTTTGTCCGGGCTCAGGATCCACAATATTATGAAAGGTTGATGCTGATAGAGGGTCAGAAATTCTCCGACATCATCAAGTTGGGAGAAAGAATCGAAGAATGTGTTAAAAATGGTATGGTCACTAATCTCGAAGCATTACAGGCCACCAACAAGGCCTTACAGTCTGGTGGCACGTTAAAGAAGAAGGATCTGAACTCTGTAATGGCTGCGCAAAGAACCAAGTCCCCTATGAAATACCAAACATATCCCTTAACTCCACTTACATATCAACCTCCCCTAAATTTCTAAGCACATTCACCAACATACCAAGTTCCACCACCCGCCTACCAATCACCTCCACCACCTACATATCAACCCACTTTACCAAGATATTCCAAACCTGGTCACTTGCACCAAGCCTACAATGCCTAACCCTCTCACTATCAATCCCCACCCACTCGCCAAAACTTTCCTCGACCCAGAACAAACTTCGACCACAACCTCCCAGACAATATACAGCAATCGTTAAGCCTCTTAACCAACTATATCAAAGACTCAAAGCAGTCGTTTACATTGCCCCTATCCTAGCCGTAACTCCAAAAAATCCCTCCCAATTGATCAATCCGAACAAAACTGCACATACCATTCGGGAATCAAAGGCCATACCATCGATGAGTGTCGCTCATTCCAAGATAAAATTCAGACCTTGATTGATAATAGGGTCATTATAGAAAAGGGGCCCGCTCCCAATGTCCACAATAATCCTCTGCCTAACCACAAGGGCGGAGGCATTCACATGATCAAGATTGAGGATGATTGGGACCCAAAGGGTCAATTGGATTGATTGCCGAAGGGGATGAACCGAAGAAGCCAACAGTCACCCTCAACCCTATTGTCATCCAGATCCTGTCCTATGAGGGCAATGAGGTGAATATATCCGTACCGCTTGAATTTGAAGCACCTCCTACAAAGGCGTCGGGACCAATGGAGGTCGAGTTCGGAACCCAAAGTCACCTGCACTATTTGAAGTTGTTGTATTACCTCCAAGGGTGCCTATTTCGGTCAAGATGATAGATGTGCCCCCATTCAACTCAAACACCATACCCTAGGATTACACAGCTGAAGCTAGGAGAAAAAGGAAAACAAAAACTAGAGAAGCGATCGCCACACAGGGCATGACCAAAACAGGAAGGATATACACTCCAAAACACTTAGCTGAATCCAACAAGCAAACCTATGGATGGCCTATTGAAACAGGTCCCGATGATCTCTAGAGGAAAATACAAACTAAAGAATATGCGGTCATGGAGCAAATGAACAAAACACCAGCACAATTTTCTATCCTGACTCTTCTACAAAGCTCTGAGGCACAAAAGAATGCTCTGATGAAAATATTAAGTGAAGCTTATGTCCCCAGCAACATAACTGGAGGTGAAATGGCGAATATGGTAGGAAAAGTTTTAGAAGTCACAAGATCGTCTTCCACGAATATGAGTTACCACCGGAAGGACTAAGTCACAACAAGGCATTGCACATCACCGTGCAATGCGAAGATTACTTCATCGATAGAATCTTGGTCAACGGAGGATCCAGCCTTAACATTTGTCCACTGATCTCTCTCAGAACATTGGGGAAAGGTTTGCATGAGATCAAGGATGGCACTATCAATGTCAAAATCAAAGGGTCCCAAAGATCCACTATTGGGGAAATCAGCCTGTGATTGCAGATGGGACAAACCTGGCGCCCCGGTATCCTACAGTTTATTGTTGGGACGATCCTGGACCCACACCGTTGGAGCTGTGGCATCAACCCTACATTAGGTAGTGAAGTTCGAATGGAATCACCAAGAAGTGATCATTCATGGCGACGGTAGCAAACCCATATACAGTCGCCACACCATCCCAATGATTGGAGGTAGAAGGAGAATAGGCGGAGAGATGTACCACCACATTGAGCGAGCTAACACTGTGGACAAAGACAAATGGTGGGACAACAAGATTGAAAGTATCCTAAACCGGTACGGGTATGAACCCGAAAAAAGATTTGGCAAAAACTTCCAAGGGATCGCCAAACCCATCAAGTTGAATAACACGGTACTACCTTTGGTTTAGGATATGAATACACCTAGGAGGACTTCAACCATTGGTCGCCACCATGGCGCAGCCCATACTATCCACTAGAGCACCCTATACCTCGTCTAGAGCAGACTTTCCAGCCAGCTGACATCATATGTGGTTCAAAGGAGGATGAAGCATTAGCAGTGATGAAGAACTTGTTTTTAGAAGATGATATGGACTATTGTGTTATCTTCGAGGAGGAAGGGGAGGAAGGTCCTTCCATACAAGCTGTGAATCGAGGGGAGCGCCTCACTAATTGGTCGATCGGAACCACCAGGGCCCGTAAGTTTCGGGGTAGCAAGGCTAAACAAAGCACTATGCATCGCATCTTTACTTTTTACTAGTTGATTTTTTCCTTTCCGCATTTTCTTTACATTTGAAAAGAGCTCCGATGTTTCGAACAATTATGAATTTAATCAAAAGCATTTCCAAGTTTACTATATATCTCGCTCTCATTATTTTCTCTATCATTTACTTTATTTACACAACATTACTATTACATATCTTGTTGATGAACCAACAACTGTGACTTGCAACCAGACAATGCAACAAACAGATATAGATTCAGAAGAGTATGATATACTAGAAGAGGTTGTCAGAGAGGCCGTAAACTTTGACAATAGGCCTAAATCCAACTTGGACGAAACTGAGATCATTAATTTGGGAAATGCCGAGAATGTCAAGGAAACACATATCAGTGTGCATTTGTTGCCATCAGAAAAGAAAAGGTACACAGAATTCTTAAAAGAATATGAGGACATCTTCGCATGGTCGTATGATGATATGACTGGTCTCAGTACATCCATTGTATCTCACAAGTTACCAACAGATCCAACGTGTCCACCGGTGAAACAAAAGCTCAGAAAGCTCAAACCCGACATGAGTCTGAAAATCAAAGAAGAGGTTACTAAGCAAGTCAAAGCCAAGGTTCTCAGGGTAGTAGAGTATCCAACATGGTTAGCCAACACCGTCCCAGTACCGAAGAAGGATGGAAAAGTCGAAGTCTGTGTCGACTATCGGGATCTCAACCGGGTGAGTCCCAAAGATGACTTCCCCTTGCCAAACATACACATCTTAATTGACAAATGCACCAAGCATGAGTTGCAGTCATTCATGACATGATACATAAAGAAATCGAGGTGTATATGACGGCTATGACTACCATCTTTCATGAAATGATACATAAAGAAATCGAGGTGTATATGGATGATGTCATCATCAAATCCAAGAAAGTCGCAGATGAAATGGAAGACTTGAGAAAATTCTTCAACAGACTGAGGAGATACAATCTGAAACTGAATCTCGCCAAATGTGCATTCGGGGTTCCTGCTAGAAAGTCATTACGTTTCATTGTGAGCCGCCGGGGGATAGAATTGGATCCATCAAGTGTCAAGTCCATTCAAGAGTTTCCACGGCCAATGAACATGAAGGACGTGATGCGTTTTCTGGGAAGACTCAACTATATCATCCGTTTCATAGCTCAGTCCACTGTCATTTGTGAACCTATCTTCAAGATGTTGAAGAAGGATGCTGCCACCAAATGGACTGATGGTTGTCAGAAAGCTTTTGACAGAATTAAGGAATACTTGTCTATGCCGCCAGTCTTGGTTTTGCCCGAACCAGGAAGACCCCTTTTGCTTTATCTCGCAGTATTGGATGGAGCATTCGGTTGTGTATTGGGACAACATGATGAAATGCGAAGAAAGGAGCAAGCCATCTACTACCTCCGCAAGAAGTTTACCCCTTACGAGGCCCGGTATTCCCTATTAGAGGGCATCGGTTGTGCTTTGACTTGGGTAACTAAGAAATTGAGGCATTATTTCTATGCATACACCACTTATATCTTTTCCAGAATGGACCCGCTAAATTATATATTCCATAAGCCTATGCCTATTGGCAAGCTCACCAAATAGCAAATCCTGCTAAGTGAATTCGACATTGTCTACATAACTCAGAAGGTAGTCAAAGGGCAAGCTTTGGCAGACCATCTCGTCGAGAATCCTGTTGGAGGAGAATACGAGACACTAAAAATGTATTTTCCCGACGACGAAGTAGCTTTCGTAGGAGAAGATATTACAGAATCATATGATGGTTGGAGGATGTTTTTCGATGGAGCCACAAATTTTAAAGGGGTTGGCATAGGAGCAGTCCTGGTATCAAAAATAGGTCAGCATTACCTGGTATCCACCAAACTCAGTTTCCCATGCACTAACAATATGTCCGAGTACGAAGCCTGCATCTTAGGGCTCAAACTGGCCATCGACATGAACATTCAGCAGTTACTAGTTATTGGAGAGTCGGAACTACTCATACATCGGGTTCGAGAAGAATGGGCAAACAAGAATTCTAAGATACACCCTTATCTGCATCACATACAGGTGTTGAGGAACATATTCACAAGGACCAAATTCCAGCATGTTCCCAGAATACAGAATGAGTTCGTTGATGGGCTAGCCACTTTTTCATCCATGATTCAGCATCCAAATATAATTTTCATTGATCCCATTCAGGTCATGACTTATGACCAACCAGCTTATTATGTTCATGTTGAGGAAGAAGCAGATGGAAAATTGTGGTTCTATGAGATCAAGGAGTACTTAAAAATAGGAGAATATCCAGAACTTTCCAGCGCTACTCATAATCACACGCTTCGGAGGTTATCTAACAAATTCTTTCACAGCGGAGGAATCCTGTAAAAGAGGACTCCCAATTTGGGATTCCTAAGTTGCATCGAAGCAAGAGAGACGTCCAGACTATTAGACGAAGTGCACGCAAGGACTTGGGAACAGTACATGAATGGTTTTGTTTTAGCAAAGAAGATACTCCGAGCAGGGTACTTTAGGATTACTATGGAAACGGGATGCATCTAGTATGTCTGGAAATTCCATCACTGCCACATACATGCAAATATGATAAAGGTGCTGCCAAACGAGCTTACTGCAACAAGCTCACCATGGCCATTCGCCACTTGGGAATGGATGTTATCGGACTGATCGTGCCTGTCGAATCAAACAGACATAAGTTCATCTTAGTGGAAATTGAATACTTTACCAAATGGGTCGAAGCAGTGTCATACAAAGCAGTGACTAAGAAAGTCGTAGCAGATTTCGTCTGTGACCGTATTTGGTTCAAAATTTCGAAATCAATCATCACTGAAAATGTTTTCAATCTCAACAGCGACTTGATAAAAGAAATGTGTGAAATATTCAAGATCAAACACAAGAACTCTACAGGATACAGACCTCAAATGAATGGAGCTGTGGAGGAAGCCAAAAAGAATATCAAGAAGATACTAAGGAAGATGAATGAAAGGCACAAACAATGGCATGAGAAGTTATCATTCGCTTTATTGGGATACTGCACCACAGTCCACACATCGACTGGGGAAACTCCCTACATGCCGGTTTATGGTACAGAGGCGGTCATTCCCGCTGAGGTAGAAATTCCCTCTTTAAGGATCATACAAGAAGCAGAGTTAAATGATGAAGAATATGTAAAAGGTCGCTACGAGCAGTTAGCCTTTACTGATGGAAAAAGGATGAACGCAGTTTGCCACGGTCAATTATATCAGAACAGAATGTCCAGAACCTTCAACAAAAGAGTTAAACCAAGGAAGTTTACACCGGGGCAGCTGGTGTTGAAGAAAATATTTCCACAGCAAGCCAAAGCCAAGTGGAAATTCTCTCCCAATTGGCAGGGTCCGTACATGGTTCACTGGGTTCTAACTAGAGGATCCCTTATTCTTGCAGAAATGGACGGAGAAGTCTGGCTGAAGCCAATCAATTATGATGCAGTGAAACGATACTATGTGTAATCATCAGCTTTCTCTTCATGATGTAATTTTAACTACTCCTGTCCTGATTCCCATTTAATATGGGATACGTAGGAAGCCCTATGGGTTCGGTCACAACTTAATAAAATGCCATTTTTTCCCCGCTATTGGAACTGGGGCAGAATTTTGAAAAGGACCCTCAAAATTTTGAAGTCCGTTTTTCAGTCTTTTCATCGCCAGAAGCACCAACCTAGTAAACTGGGACCCTCAAAATTCTGAGGTTGACCGTTTTCAATCATTCAGCGGTAGCTGTTAGTTTTTTATGTATTTTTGTACTTTTCTAGTTTGTAATAACTTGTATAAAATTCGGGGAGTATAGTAAAAGGGTGTGGGAGGGGTCTTTACTTTCGTGCATAAAAAAGGGTAGAAATCGTTATTTGAGACTTTAATTTCGATCAACTAGAAACCATGCCTATAGGGTCCATTAATACTGATTCAATCACATAGAAAGCATGTATATAGGATTTAATGCTCATATTCTGTAATTACGCATATAGAGATCCTGCCTATAGGAGTTTAAACTTTTCCAGAAAATTTATTTATAGATATCATGCATATAGGATATGCATATTCATTAGGCAAACTATAGGGTTAAATAAACAAGCATCTTTTCAGGTTCTGAAAAATCCATAACATAGATATCATGCTTATTGGATTTGCATCAAACTCGTCTAGCCTGATTAAATCAGTAATAATTGGTTAACTGGTTCTTAAACGTCTAATTCAGTAACGTTTTCAAAAGCTTTAACCTTTTGATAAAACTCTCCTAAATCGTTGTACATTTGTCCTAAAATCGAATTCTTCAAATCTACATACCTTTTCTTAAACGGTTTCTCAAATGTTTTGCCTAAACATATTTTTCCAACTCAATTCCTGAACTCGTTGTTTAAATCGGTTCTTTAGCTTACTCTTTTCTTTAGATAAGTTTTGACTCTTCTGAAAATATTTTACCACCATTTCTGTGTTGTATAACTGCACAATCTCCTGATCCTTTTCAAACTCATTTCTAAATTAAGTCTGCAACCTGTTATTTCTTTCAAAAACTCTTCTGTATTAGCTTATAAAATCAGTGCCTGCCTAACCAACTCGCGTTAAATGCCTTACAATTGTATCCAAGTTTCCTAATGCAGACTTTCTATCTAAATATATGTGTTGAACCAGTCCGCTTGCCGCTTCATTTAATCTAAGACCAAATCAGTATGTGCCAAGACATGCTAAACTATATGTTTGTATGATTTAAGGGGTACTTGAGCATGGCTTATCTATTTTGTTTTTCCTCTGTTTGCTTCTTGTTTTGAATGTAGAAATTAGAATTTTATCCTTTAAACTCCATAAAGGACCCAGTCCCTTTCTTCCCTCTTAGGATTAGAAGTCCTAATACCCCGGGACTGATAGGTTGGGACGGGTACTAGCATGCAATAAGTAAACGAGACTAAACACGCTTTAATACCTTAACGGGGTGGGAAGGGTAGAATATGGATATGATGACCGGTGCTCTAATATCACGTGTGACCCCTCTTCTAAGGAGTGATTGCTGGATACTACATTGATATGATCCATATTTTGTTTAAGCCTAGGACCCCCTTCCCGTTTCTTTTTTATCTACACTGTTTTCTTTAAATTCTGTTTCTTTTGATTAATTCCTCTACTAAAAAACTGTCAATTCCTTTCTTCTTTTAAAAGCTTTAAACTTATTTGTAATTACTATGTGCAAACCTTATTTGTTTCTTCTATCTTCTAAATTCACAATTATAGCATGGCCCAGAATCACACTAGTGGATCTTGAGGGGTTCCTAACACCTTCCCCTCGAGATAATCTCCAAGCCCTTACCCAAACTCAGGTTTCTTCTTCTTAATTTCTTCATTCCTTCAAAAGTGTTCTAATGCACTATAATCATTAGGTGGCGACTCTCCAAAAGTCCAAAACTCAATTCTCGCATGGGAATAAGAGTTGTCCTCCTATAATGTCGTATACACAATTTCGGACTCCCGTCCAGTGAAAGAGGGGACGTCGACAATCACCACGTTGAACTCTATCCTTGAGGACAAGCAAATGCGGATCATCATACTGGCGATCTCTGATGTGATCATATAAGGAAGACCGAGAAACCACGCAAGCCAATACCCGACTGGGTTCCGAAATATTTTATCTCACAAACCGATTGGCCAAAGCCTGAACATCAACTACAAAAGGCCTCTCCCCGACTCGAATGTATGCCAAGCTCCTCATACTCACTGCGTTTCAGCTCAAGGCGTCGTCCACTACATTGGACTTTCTCGGATGGTATAGAATGGTAATATCATAGTCCTTAAGCAACTAGCCATCTCCGCTGCCTCAAATTTAGATCTTTCTGCTTGAACAAATGCTGAAGACTGTGATGGTCAGTGAATACCTCACAAGATACGCCATATAAGTAGTGCCTCTAAATCTTCAAAGCATGAACTATAGCAGCCAACTCTAAGTCATGAACAGGGTAGTTCTTCTCATGGGGCTTCAACTGAAGAGAAGCATATGCAATCACTCTACCCTCATGCATCAATGTACAGCCAATCCCAACTTTGACGGTATAAGAACCTGAAGCCGATGGTAACACCAATACTGGAGCTATGGTCAATGTTGTCTTGAGCTTCTGAAAGCTCTCCTCACACTCGTCCAACCATACAAATGGAGCACCCTTATGAGTCAACTTGTTCAAGGGAGAGGCAATAGATGAAAAATCCTGGACAAACTGGCAATAATAACCCGCCAAACCGAGGAAGCTACGAATCTCTGTGGTTGAGGATGGTCTAGGCCAACTCTGAACCGCCTCTATCTTCTTTGGATCAACTTGAATACCATTGTTGGACACCACGCGCCCTAAGAAAGCCACTGAACTGAGCCAAAACTCACACTTGGAGAACTTTGCATAAAGCTTCTCCTCCCTCAATCTCTATAATACAACTCGCAAATGCTCCCCGTGCTCCTTATGACTACGCGAGTACACCAGAATATCATCAATGAACTCTATAACAAAAGAATCCAGATACGGCCGAAATAACCGTTCATCAAATGCATGAACGCAGCTGGGAATCGGTCAGCCTAAAAGACATGACAAGAAAGTCATAATGACCATATCTAGTCCTGAAAGCAGTCTTAAGAATATCTGAATCCCTGATCTTCAACTGGTGGCGGAGATCAATCTTGGAGAACACCTCGCTCCTTGCAGCTGGTCAAATAAATTATCAATACGAGGCAGGGGACACTTGTTCTTCATTGTTACTTTGTTCAATTTCCTGAAACCAATGCACATCCTCATTGTGTCATCCTTCTTCTTCACAAATAGAATAGGTGCACCCCATGGTGACCCACTAGGCCGAATGAACCCCTTATCTAGGAATTCCTAAAGCTGCTCCTTCAACTTTTTCCGCTCTGCTGGTGCCATACGATATGGAGGAATGGAAATAGGTTGAGTTCTCAGTACCAGATCAATACCAAAATCAATGTCCCTGTCTGGTGGCATGCCCGGCAGGTCTGCAGGAAAAATCGGGAAACTCCCTCACTACTGGAACAGAATCAATGCTAGGAGCCTCAGCTCCGACATCCCGCACAAAGGCTAAATATGACACACAACCCTTCCCAACCATACTCTAGGCCTTTAATAAATAAATCACTCTACTAGGGACATAATCAATCACACCACTCCACTCGATTCTCGGAACACCCGGCATAGCCAAAGTGGATGTCTTAACATGACAGTCTAAAATAACATGACACAGAGATAGCCAATCCATGCCCAGAATAATGTTAAAGTCCACCATGCACAATAGCAATAAATTAACTTGGGCATCCAGACCCCCAATAGTCACAACACAAGACCGATACACATGGTCTACAACAATAGTATCGCCCACCGAGGTAGATATATGCACAGGTAAAGCAAGATACCCTCGGGTCGTACCCAAATGATGGGAAAAATATAAAGACACATAAGAATAGGTGGAACCGGGATCAAATAAGACAGAGGCATCTCTGTGCAAAACTGAGATAATACCTGTGATAACAGTATCTAACGCAATGGCATCTGTCCTATCTCAGATAGCATAAAATGTAGCCTGGCCACCACCCGATCGCCCTCCACCTATGGAGAAACCCCTGACTGTATGACCCCAACCCCTAGCTGACTGGGCGAGTGCTGAAGAAACTAGAGCAGAAGACGAGGGCTGACCCCTCTGCTGTGATAAACTGGCGGCACGACGAGACACTGCCTCTACATGTGTCCAAACTCTCCACACTCATAACAGCTCCCATTTGTTGGAGAATGGTACTGAAGGGAACCCCTCGCACCGGAGTGACTAACTGATGCACTCGGTGCGGAAGAACCCTGAACAGACGGGGCACGCGAAGAACTCTGAGCTGGAAGGGCAATGAGTGAGGACTAGCCCTGCTGAAACCCCTGATGACCACGACCTGTAGATGTCCCACGATACTCAGGACGAGCCGTCAGAGGAGTCCTGAAAGTATGACCTCTACCATGCTGGAACTGGCCCCTATAAGGAGCACCACTGAAACTGCCAGAACCTCAAGGCTTCTTGGATTCCCTCTCCTCTCTATCCTGACGACGAGCCGTCTCAATATCACGAGCAATGTCAACTGCATCTTGAAAGGAAATACCCAAAACTCTCTCTCGAGTCATCAGAATATGAAGGTGATAATTAAGACCATCTACAAACCTCTTGGTCCTCTCCCGATCAATCGGAACTATCCAGGAGGCATGATAAGCCAACTCAGAAAACCTCGCCTCATGCTGGGAGATAGTCATAAATCCATGTTGAAGCCACTCAAACTGTCTACGCATCTACTCTTTCTGAGACTACAGCACCTACTTCTCCAAGAAGAGAGTGGAGAACTCCTGCTAAGTTAAAGGTGTTGCACCTACCGGCCTACACCGCTCATACGCTTCCCACTAAGTGAAGGCATCCCAAGTGAATACAAGGTGGTAAATGCTACACCACTCGACTCCAAAATATCTGTCGTCCGAAGCATACTTTGGCACTTGTCGAGAAAATCTTGGGCATCCTCGCCTTAAGCACCACTGAATGAAGGAGGATGGAGCCTACTAAACCTCTCAAGATGATGATGCTTATTGTCTGGCATATCTGGAACTACAAAGTCCTGAACTGGCACAACCAGCTGACCTAGAGGTGCTCACGGTGTATGCAATCCCTGCACTACCTACTCAGGTATGCGAGCAGCGGGGGTCTGATTGCCTCCCCCAGCCTACGAAGTAGCTGCTGCGGTAGTGGCTGAAACTGCTTGAGCCAGGCCAGTGCAAACTGATAATATCGGAGCCAAGGCCTCCTATAGAACCGAAATCACAATGGGCACCGCCGATGCCTAAACAGGTGCTGCTGGAATGTCTGCAGCTGGAGCCTGATCTTGAGTCGGGGCAATTGGTGGAGCAACAGGTGATGACCTCGCGGCTCTGCCTCTACCATGACCACGACCACGCCCACGGCCCTAGAGCTCTCAGTGGGTGGTACCGGTGGTCATCCGTCTCGACCGATAGTGCGAGTCCTCGCCATCTCTGAGAGAATAGAAAACAAAAGTTTAGTTCTCAAATCAACAAAGTTGCACGACAAGAATGTCAAGAATATGAAGTTTTCCTAAGGGTTCTGCAACCTCTCGAGGATAAATACAGACGTCTCAGTACCGATCCGCGAGACTCTACTAAACCTGCTCATAACTCGTGAGACATATGTAATATAGCCTCTGATACCAATTTGTCACGACCCAATTTCCAAACCCGGTCGTGATGGCACCTCTAGTGAAGCCAAGGTCAGCCAACAGAATAACAACACTTCTTTTAACGGTTACTTAGCATGAATAAGTCTAAAACATAGATAACATTATCATAAGTGTGAAAGAAAAGTAATAAAACAGGGAACCATCCCGACACAGCCTGTCCAAAAGCTCTCAAGGTTGCTCAAAAATGGAGGAAAAATACCTTAGCTTGCGGAACAAAATAAATTTTAAAATCCCTTTTTTAACAGTCTTTTTTGCATTTCCGGTTACCTTTCCGCATATGCGACTACCACTTCAGCAGCTTCTATCGGCTTCTGCGGAACTCACTAATATGCCAGGACTGCTTCTGCGATCCAATCCCGCTTCCACGGTGACCGCATATGCGGACCCCCTTCCGCTTCTGCAGAAGCTGCCTCAAGACCCAACATCGTACCTCCAACTCCCTTACCGCATCTACGTAACCGACTTTGCGGCCCCTTTTTTGCAGATGCAAAAATACTAGATACCAGCAACTTCAGAATGCAACAAGTCCAAAATTCACCCCGTTGGCCATCCGAAATCACTCCGAGGCCCCCGGACCTCAACCAAAAGAGTCAACCCATCCTAAAACATCATTAAAACTTGCTCCAATCCACAAAACACCACAAACAACATCAAAACCATCAAATTGCATCGGATTCAACCCTAAGTTCTTCTAAAACTTTCGAAATACGCATTTGATCAAAAACCCGACCAAAACACCTCTGAATCATCTGAAATTTTGCACACTCAACCCAAATAACCAAACGAAGCTACTGTAACTCTCGAAATTTCATTCCAACCCTCATATCGAAATCTCACCTAACAACCGGAAATCGTCAAAACACTAACTGCGCCAATTCAAGTCTAGTTCTACATCGGACCTCCAAAATCACTCCTGATCACGCTCTCAAGTCAAAACTCATCCCCCGAAGCTAACCGAATCACCGAAAATCATATCCGAGCTCTCTAACTCATAAGTCAGCATCCGGTTGACTTTTCCAAAACAAGCCTTCCTTAAAGAGACTAAGTGTGTCATTTTCTACCAAAACCAATCTGAATGATCTCTAACACACCGAATACCAATAACGAAACATGAAGCATAAAACGGGGGAAACGTGATGGTAACTCATGAGACAATGGGCCGGATCATCACATTTAATTTTTCCAAACCTAGCTTATGTCCATCCGAAATAAAAAGAAAAAGGTAAAGAAAAAGACATCCTTTAAACTTATCAAAACCACTCTTGCCTCGAATTCATCGAACCATAGCTCCGGCGATATCAGTTCCAGTACCTCTAGCGAAGGCATCCCTACGGCGAGGTTACATATCTGGCAAGGTGTAACCTTCCCAAGGCTTCCTCTCATTTTTCTTTGCTAGAACCCTAATAGATTTCACCCCTCCGGCAAACTGTGAAGGTGCCGAGTCATGGACTTGCCCAACACCTCGAGGTCATCCTCCTTTTGCATACTCGTGGAACCTGGTCAGCCTCTCCAATAAATAAAGAAGACCCCTAAGGTACCAATTTCTTCTTAGATTGTCCGAATACCCTCGTTACTAGGACCTAGGGTACAAAGGTCTGTTTCTCTAATCTTCTACATTATTTTTGCTGCCTCATTTTTGCCTTTGCAATACTTGGGCCCGTTGTTTTGATTTCTCATTTGTGGGAGGAATTTTCCATTCCTTAAACTATAGATAAACTTTGTTGAACAATTTCTTGAAGTCAACTCTTCTATTGTCGCTTCGAAGCTGCAGCAAAGATTTATTTAATTTAATTTTTGGTGTCAAGCTGTTAATATTATACTCCTAAGTATTCTCCTGCTTATGTCATGACCCAAGATTTACTAAGGGTCGTGGTGGTGCCGGACACTCCTATCAGGCAAGCCAACTAAAAATACTTAATTGAATTCGAATTTTTGTGTTTGTAGAAATCATTTTTTCCATATGCATTTAAATAATAAAAAATGAAATTTACAAAAATAAACATGGGGTCTTTAACAACTTAATATAGAATAATTCAAAAATTATCCCAGAATCCGGTATCACAAGTGCATGAGCTATGTCTTGGAAGCAATACAATACAATAATCGTCCGGAATACAATATTGGACAGGAAATAAATACAGAAAACTGAAAGAGACTCTACTGGCTGCGGGTCGCCTCGAGGAGTGCAGCTCACCTAAGTCTCCGTATCAACCATGCTGTTACTCCCAATAGGCCACTAAAGATGCACTTGCTTGTGCAACAAAAATGCATAAAATTGTAGTATGAGTACAAAAATAACGTGTACCTAATGAGTATCTCGTCTAATCTCGAAGAAGTAGAGAGGAGAGATCGACTTTGATACTTACTAGTGTTCCAATATTTTTATATCTATAATATATTGAATCGTGAATATTTATAACATGATTATAATTCAATGGGTTGAAGCAAATAAACAATTCATTCTTTAACAGAAAATCTCCAAAATTCTTTTTCATCATTAGTACATATATTCTTAAGCCAGAAAGAGTGTCACGACCCAAATTTTTCACCCTGGAGAGTCGTGATAGTACCTACTAGATGGAGATAGGCAAGCCAAACCTTAACTACCTTTTTTTTTATAAACAAATTACTTCTTTTAGCAATTATCAGTAAAAGCATAGAAACAACGAAATTTAATAAATTAGCGGAAGTCAACAATGTTTATAACTCAATACTACGTCTATTACAACTTTCAAACATCAAAACCCAAAATATGGTGTCACGGTGTCACAGACTATCTAAGAGTCACTACAACCAAAGCCCGAAGAAAATACAATAAGCTATTTCTGAACAAGGTAAAATGAAACAAGGAAAAAAGATAGAGGGAGACGCCAGGGCCCGCGAACGCCTATAGGTCTACCTTGGATTTCCCGGTGGACTGAAGGAAGTCCTCCAACTACTGCATATGTTGTCCAACACCTAGATTTCTGTAAAAGAGCACAGACTGTAGTATCAGCACAACCGACCACATGTGCTGGTAAGTGCCTAGCCTAACCTCGGCGAAGTGGTGACGAGGCTAGGACCAGACAACCAAATAACATGTGCAGTTCAAATATATATATATATATATATATATATATATATATATATATATTTATATATAGCAGAAAAGAAATGCAGAAAATAACCAATCAATGTGGGAGGGGAAACATGCTGTGGGGGAGATAATAGTTACGAATAGAAACATCAAATAAGGAAAAGAGAAACAAAACTAGAATATCCACAAGAATCAGAATCAACAATATGCACGGCATCACCCTAGTGCTTTTACTCTCGTCCTCACCTAAACGATAATCATGATAAAATGTGCACGTCATCACCCTTCGTGCTTTTATTCTCATTCTTACAAATATATCATATATTGACAATGTGCACGGCATCCCCCTTCGTGCTTTTACTCTTTTTCCTCACCATATAATTAATCAATATTGGTACGGAATGGTACATCGTACGGCACGGCATCACCCTTCGTGCTTTACACTCTTTTCTCACAATAGCAAACAAATACACGACATCACCCTTCGTGCTTTATCACTCTTCTTCACCCAAACAACAATCACAAATAAGGGGCAAGGGAGTAAACAGAATAATAATAGAAATCCCGGCAAGGGAACAACAATTAAACAATTAAATTCCAGCAAGGGAACAACATCAATAATCTCAACATTCCGGCAAGGGAGATAATCAATAAAGCAAAAATAACCCGGCGAGGGTACATTTTAGTAACTCTTTCTGTTTCTTTCACTTTAATTTCATAACTCACTCTACCACTTGAGTCAATTATCCAAAGGGTTCATCATTTCAGTTACTTTCATAATTCGTATTACCACTCGAGCCAATGCCCCTCGAAGTCCAAATATCACAATTTCTTTCGCATGCTCTTTACAGCATATAGAAATCATCATTAAGGCATGAAAGATACAACAAAATTAGAATATCCTCTATATGAAGACTCACGATCATGCTAGACACCAACGCATAGATACTCGTCAACATGCCTATACGTCGTATTCGACTATTAGCACGTAGCAAATAAGACTCAACTCCTAATCCCTCAAGCTGAGATTAGACCAAACACTTACCTCAAACTTCTACGGTCAAATCAATCATCAATTACCGCTTTCCCTCTTGAATTCGGCTCCAAATCGTTGTATCTATACAATAATGATTTCTATACATCAATAAATGCTAAACAATGCGAACCCAATGCCTAATTTTAACTTTCCAAGCATTCTTCCTAAAATTTCAAAAATCGACCCCGGGCCCGCTTGGTCAAAACACGAGGTTCGAAACAAAATCAAATCATTCATTCGCCCATGAGCCCGAATATAATTTCTTTTCAAATCCGACCCCAAAACGAGGTCTAAATCAAAAAAAATCAAAAAGCCCTAATTCTACCCAATTCTTTAAGTTCTTCCTTTAATTATATGCTTTAGGCCTAGAATTTCAAAAGATGTTGATGAAAAATGGAGGAAAAGCATTAAGGATTACTAACCCACGAGGTTTTGAGAAGAATTGCTTCAATGGTCGCCCAAGATCTTGGAGAAGAAAGGTTTTGTGAAATTTTTGGTGAAATCCCGTAATGTTTCTATTTTGGGGTTTTAAAATAACTGGGCGAAATTACTAATCGCGTTCACGAGAGGCTGGTTGCATTCGCGATGAGTAACACTTAGCAGACCATCGCGATCGCGAGAAGAGGAATGTGAATGCGGATAGTAAAAATGTTGTGACTAGAAATTGTCCTACGCGAACGCGAAGAGGGAACCCTACAAAGCTACGCGAATGCGAGGGCTGGGATGCGAATGCGAAGAAAGGAAAAATTAAAGCTTCGCAACTGCGGGAGATGTGACGTGAACGCGGAGAAGAAATGGGGTCTGCAACAGCTGATGCAAAATCTGTGATTTTCTAAGTCAAGAACCACTTCGAAACACTCCCGAGCCCTCGAGGCTCCTAACCAAACACATGAACTAACTCAAAAACATCGTACGAACTTAATCGTGTGATCAAATCACCTAAATAACATCATTATCGACAATTTAAACCTCAAATTCAAAGCATTTTTCCAAAACTTTATCAAGTAAAAAATTTAGAACTTTAAGCCCTAAATCGTCAAACGACATCCGATTTCAACCAAACTTTACAGAAACATCTTAAATCACATATAAGACCTGTACCGATTGCCGGAACAAAAATACGGGCCCGATACCAACACATTCTAATCAATTTTTATTTTAATTTTCCTTAACATTTTCAGAAAAATAATTTTCTTTAGAAATTCATTTCTAGGGCTCGGGACCTCGGAATTCGATTTTGAGCATACGCCTGAGTCCCACATTTGTCTACGGACCCTCCGGGACTGTCAAATCACGGGTCCGGGTTCGTTTACCTAAAATATTGATCGGAGTCAAATTTATTTATTTTAACATCAAAATTTAGCATTTTTATAGAATTTCGTACTTAAGCTTTCCGGATACGTGCCCGGACTGCACACGTAAATCGAGATAACTCTAAATAAGGTTTTCGAGGCCTCGGAAGCACATAATGAATAAGCAAAACAAGTGATGACCCTTTGGTCATCACAAAGAGGCAACAACAACTTCAATAAGTTTCAAGGCAAGCAATACAAGCATGCGCAAATCATGCCGAGGTCGTACGACCCGATCCAACAAAAATATAAATTCTGCACTGCCTAGGGTCGAATGGATCGAACCATATATGCATCTATTATCTCTCCTATGAACTATCATGCGACGCGGTCAACATAAAATAAACAAACACCCTGCTCGCGAATCATACATGCGACGCAGGCACACATAGAATCACATATTCAAACAGTCAATCAAAATTTCATTAGAGAACGACTATCCAAGGAAAAATCCAAATTCTCTTTTATTAACGATTTAAAAAAATGAAGTTTAATTCTTTTAGAAATTCATCTACCAATTTGATAGAATTTAAGCAATTCAAATTGGCAATAGGATTACAAATACTTCCAAGTACAACATGCTTTGGGTTCTAGACTACCCGGACAATAGCATAATATAAGCTACGCACGAACTCTCATCACCTTGTGCGTACATATCCCCCACAAACAGGAGCACATAATCAATTATTTTACCTATGGGGACAATTCCCTCTTACAAGGTTAGAAAGGAGGCTCACCTCTCTGTGAATATCCATAACTAGCATTCCACGCCCTTCTGAAGACTCCAATCGATTCACAAATCTCCAAATCTAGCCAATAATATCAATTCATTAATATATACTCAATTACTCATAATGATCCAATTAATAGAAATTCCTAACCCCAATCGAAAAGCTGACAAAATTGCCCTCGGGCCCACATGCCCGAATTTTTAAATTTTTCGAAGATTTTATCCATGAACTCACAAACTCAAATCTATGATTTTCTCTTAATTTCATACCTAAAATCGTGGTTAAATTCCAAGAATAGAAATTTTAGGTCTTTCTACAAAAACCCCATATTTCTACCAATTTACATGCCAAAATCCATACATAATCGATGTATTTAACTCAAGATTGATGAGATTAGCTTACCTTATCGTTGATGATGAAAATCCCACTTGAAGGTCTCCCAAAACTCGACCAAGCCAAGAAAATATGAGAGAAATGGCCAAATCCTGATTTTTCAAACACCTCTTTGCCTCCAGCACTTTCCGCACCTGCGCTCTACTAACAGCTTCTGCGGTTCCGTAGGTGCAGCTCAAAATACCTCTTCTACGGTCCTCACCAGGCTGCCCTTTTTTCTGCTTTTGCGTCTTCTCCACCGCATGTGTGGTCCCGCATATGCGGTGAAATGACTGCATCTGCGGTCCCAGCTCTCCTCCTCCGCTAATACCGCATTTGCGGCTCTTCTGGCCGCTTCTACGGCTCCGCACATGCGGCCCAATTCTTGCAGGTTATGACAGCAACCAGCAATTTCAGACTTCCAAAAATTTTATTTTTGATTCTTTAACCACCCGGAATCCACCCGAGGCCCCTTGGACCCCAACCAATCATAGCAATCCAGTCCCAAACTTATTACGGACTCGCTCGAGGCCTCAAATCATATCGAACAACGCTAAAACCATGAATCGACCTCCAATCCAAGCTTTTTGAAATTTAGAGTTTCAAACTTCTACATTCGATTCCAAAACCTATCAAAGTGTATCTGATTGACCTCAAATTTTACACACAAGTCATATTCGACCTTACGGACCTACCAAAATCAGATTCCGACCCCGATATCAAAAAGTCCACTTGTAGTCAAACTTCTCAAAAACCTTCATTTTTCTATCTTTAGCCAAATAACTTCAAAATGACCTACGGACCTCCGAATTCACTGCCGATCACGCTCCCAACTCCAGAACCACCATACAGAGCTACTCCAGACTCGAAATTCCAAACGGACATTGATAACACTGACATGCACTTCAACCCAAACTTATAAAAAGTTTGTGGAAGGAATTATGACGTTTGAACATCTTGGAGCATTGACTCAAGTTATATTAAGAATTGTGAAAGTATATGAAATGATTGAACCCTTTGGAGCATTGGCTCAAGTGGTAAAATGAATTATGAAATAAAGTGAAAGAAAGAGAAAGAGTTATTAATTGTTCCCTTGCCGAGAAATTGATATTATTGATGTGGTTCCCACGCCAGGATTTAATTGTTTAATTGTTGTTACTTTGCCGGAATTTAATTATTTAATTGTTGTTCCCTTTCCGGGATTTAATTTTTTAATTGGTGTTCCCTTGCCGGGATTTCTATATGATCTTGTTTATTCCCTTGCCCCTTGTTTGTGATTTTTGTTTGGGTGAGGAAGAGTGTAAAAGCATGAAGGGTGATGCCGTTCATTGTTTGATATAGTGAGGAAAGAGTGCAAAGCATAAAGGATGATGCAGTGCCGCACGATGTACCATTCCGTGTCGATTTTATTGATTATATAGTGAGAAAAGAGAGTTAAAGCACGAAGGGTGATGTCGTGCACATCTTTATTATATGATTGCGTTGGTGAGAATGAGAGTAAAAGCATGATGGGTGATGTCGTGCACACTTTTATTATATATTTGCTTTGGTGAGGACAAGAGTAAAAGCACGAAGGGTGATGCCATGCAATTTATTGATTTCTGATTCCTTGTTGATATTTGAGTTATGTTGTTTCTTTTCCTTACTTGATGTCTTTCTATTCAGAACTGTTATCTCCCCTACGACATTTTCACCTTCCCACATTGACTGGTTATTTCTGTATTTCTTTTCTGTTGTATATATTTAAACTGCACAGGTTTATTTGGTAGTCTGGTCCTAGCCTCGTCACTACTTCGCCGAGGTTAGGCTAAGCACTTACCAGCACATGGGATTGGTTGTGCTGATACTATACTCTGCACCGTGTGCAAATTCCGGAGCAGCTTTTGGGCAGTAGTTGGAGTGCTTCCTTCAGTCCACCGGGAGAGTCAAGGTAGACCTGCAGGCATCCGCAGGCTCTGGCGTCTCCCTCTATCTCTATTTCCTGTTTCCTTCTCTTTTATTTGGAAACATTGTACTGTTATTTCTTCAGACCTTGTATGTAGTAATCTTAGATAGTCTGTGACATTGTGACACCAGATTTTGGGTATTTGAGGTTTTAAAAGTTGTAATAGACATTAGTTTTAGATATTTCATTGTCATCTTCCGCTTAATATTTAAAGTTCCGTTGTTTTCATGTTAACGCTTATATTTTCTAAAAGAAGTAATTTGGTAATGAAGTAGGTAGTTAAGATTTGGCTTGCCTAACTCTTATAAGTATGCGCAATCACGAATTCCGAGGGTATAAAATCCAGGTCGTGACACTTTTGAATTGTTAAAAGATATTGTATGTCAAAAGAGTTGATGAATTATTCATTTGCACTCTTTTGTAGGTAAGGCACAAGAATAATGAAAGATGGAAGTTGTGAAGACCCTACTTAATATTGGTTTCTCGCAGCTAGATTTTCACATATTCTAGAATCTTGTATTGTAGAACCTTTGCAACTTTATGTACACTAATTCTTGACTTATGAAACAATATTCTATATTTTGCTTTTATATGTGAAACAATATCCTCTCGTGATTTATACAAGTTCCAATGTAAAGTATTTTATTATTTAGGTAACAATGCAGTTTTGTTGTAGCACCGTTGCAACAGGTTTTATAACCGTTGCAATAGACAAAAAATTGACCATTAAACTGTTGCAATAGCCCTAATAATAATTGCAATAGTAAGCTAAACCGTTATAATAGCATAAAAAAGCATTGCAATAGCCTTAACTACCGTTCCTTATATGATAATGCAACGATTTGAAGCGTTCCATTTGACTGGATAACCGTTGTGATAGATAGGACTATGACCACGGTTGTATCATCGTTGCAACAGAAACCTATGGCAACGATTATCAAACCGTTACACAAGATTGTTGCTGTAGATCCATTGGCACGCGACCTGGTGTGATGGTCCCTAAGCCGTTGCAGTAGGCCTATTGCAACGGTATTCATATCAACGGTTTTTGGTGCGTTGCCATAGAATCAATTTTCTTGTAGATATAAGTGCATGTAAATATTTTTCGTAAAGCAAAATTAGCAAAAAAAATTCGTCGTCAATGAGCATTCAACACATTAACGAGAGGAGTAAATAACACAAGATTTTAAGAATTATCTTCCTACTGCCTCAAACTAAACGATCCATTAATGGAACAACGTAAGAAGTTGGATATTTTGGCATTAACAATATATTATATGTACGGGCAAAACTTACTACTATTTCACTTCAAATAATCTTGATAAGATATTACACTATTAAATCCATAAAGTTAAATGATATAAATAGCTTGTTATAGTATATGTAAATTATATTAGTATTGTATATATTATATATAGTGTTTCCTATGTTCTAGTTTATGTGAACTTATTTCCTTTTTGGTCCGTTCCAAAAAGAATGATCCTTTTCTAAATTTGGTAACAATTTATCTTAAACTTACAATTTTACACTTAATGAGAAGCTTTTATAACCACACAAATACTTTGGCCCATTTTTAACTTGTTTAGGACCACAAATTTCTAAAAATCTTGATTTTTTTTTAAACTATGTGCCCAATCAACATGTTCACGTAAATTGAAACAGAGGTAGTAGTATTATGAGTTACTCCTTCCGATCGACAATAAGTGATCAATTTACTTTTTTATTTTGGTCCAAAATAAGTATTCATTTATATAATTTAAAAAATTTAATTTATTTTTATAAAATTACCTTTATGTACATATCCCCAAAAAGTTTTTTTAATTCTCATATTAAATATTTAATTAAGGATAATTTAGTCATAATAGGTATTTTTATATGAAATTTAGTATTTTCCTAAAAACGTGTCTAAAGCAAATTAGTCAGGATCGAAGTGAGTAATCACGAAACTTAACTAGTTTTGGTATTAAATAATGTGCTATCCGTTTAGCATGAAACTTTTCAAAACGCGGTTAGGACACGCAGATATATATATAAATATATATATATATATATATATATATATATATATATATATATATATATATATATATATATATATATATATATATATATATACACACACACGGTCTCGCCCCTCCAAAAGCCGGCCGTGCCGTCTCCATTCTTGTTGCCGACCTCTCAGGTCCCGCTACCGACCAATTCCATCCAGCTAAGAAACTCTAATTACTATGTCCTCTCTCTCTTTCAAAGCAAAATCTACTTCTTCCTTTCTTCAGACCTCTTATGATCACAAGAAAGGCGAAAGCTGTTATCTAACGTCGTCGCTTTCCCTTTGGCTGTGGCGTTTTTTTGGTTAGTTTGTACTTCAGCATTCTTCTGTAGCTGAAATTTTAAGTCACAGTTCTATTGGATTATCAAATTTCTTCAGGCTTGCTTTATTTATAGACCACTTCTTTTTTCAATTAGCCAGTAGTGGTGAATGGTGCTGTCACGGATAAAGTTTCTGTCATGTGATCAAGAGGTCACGAATTCGGGCAGTGAAAACAGATTAGGCTGCACAATAGACCTTTGTGGTCCGGCCCTTTCTCGGACCACCCGGCTGCCTAGTAGTGGTGAATGTTTTCAAGAGTCAACCATCATAATGGCACAGCTATCCCAAGCCCTCAATGTCATATTCCCTAGTTATGGGCGTATAATGACAATCATGTGAGCAGAGGTGAGGTGAAGCCAAGATTTCAAGCTTATGAGTTTGGAATTTTAGTCGTTTTAAGTTACTGAGTTCTAAATTAATAGTTTAAATATATTTAATTAATTTTAAAAACAAATACAAGGTTCTGGATTCAGCTGAACCCGCTCCCAGCACTCTAGCTCCGTCCCTGTGAGTGCTTTCTCAATGAACTGAAGTTGGATTTGATTTCTCTTTTTGCAGTTCCCAGGTTATAGGTGATTACATATTATGTTATCTCTTTAATATGTTCTCTACAGTGAGCACAGAATCCTGTAGGAATTTCCTATTTATAGTACATAGTAGTATTTTCTTACTTCACTGGGTAGTAATCGTGTCATTATGTTACATTGTTTCAACAAGTTTAGGTGACTTATGTAAGTTTTGATGATCAACATTGGAGGATGCTATAGTCAAATTATTGATAATTGCTAAAATTCCCCAGTTAGGAGTGTCCTCAAGCTGCAGATCTATTGTTCAAGCGTTCTTCTGTCCTTACTAATAAAGCAAAAAGTTGCTGGAACTGAAGTAACAACATTCCTGTTAACATTTCTGAAATACTATAAAAAAAAAAAAAAAGAAGAAGCAAAGTAGTTCCTCTTCGTTCATACGCATAATTTCAATGAATTTTATGCTTGCTTATCATTCCCAGTTCTAATTCCTTAAGTATTATTTCATGTTCGACTCCTTCAGACATTATCACATTATATCTTTAACAGTGGGTCGTAAGCGTGGAGATTGATTAGTTCCAGAATGAGAAATATGAAAGAAAAGAAAAGGATAAAGCAAAGTAGTATATCTTAGTTTATATGCATAATGTCAGCGACATCTACACTTGCTCATTTTACCCTATCCTTTCCTTTAGAAATATTCTAAAAAGATTCCACTCAAATAACAGGTGACGCAGTGACAGCTAACATTTCAAGGGAGACATGGCTAGCATTCAAGATATTTCTGTTTCAGCTGTGATCAACCTACTATCCGCACTTTTTTTCCTTTTGGCCTTTGCAATTGTACGGCTTCAGCCAATCAATGACAGAGTGTACTTCCCTAAATGGTATTTGAAGGGTATACGAGCAAGTCCTAGAAGTTCTGGAGCATTTGGGAATAAATTTGTCAACTTGGACTTCAGAACATACATTAGGTTCTTGAACTGGATGCCTGCCGCTCTAAAAATGCCAGAACAAGAGCTTATAGATCATGCTGGTCTTGATTCTGCAGTGTATATACGGATTTACCTTCTTGGGTGAGTCCCACAAGGTTTGCGTTATTCCTTTGGCATTTCATAAGGAGATGATAACAAAGAGCTCTATTTGGAAATTTAGAACAAAGGATAAGTAGAAGATATTGGAAACTTGCTTTACAAAGTTCCTTGTATATTATCTAACTCCTGAAATGTCAATGCAGCTTGAAAATCTTTGTTCCTATCACAATGCTTTCTTTTGCGGTTTTAGTGCCTGTTAATTGGACTGCTGGGGAAACATTAGAGCACATTGAGGATCTAACATTCAGTAATATTGATAGACTTTCCATATCCAATGTCCCTTCAGGATCACAAAGGTGAGGGTTAACTTGTTTCCATTTTGTATTAGCACCTCAGCTTGATCTTGTTGTTGTAAGTGGCTACTTGATTCTATCTAACCATTTTTTATGAAAGGCATTTGTTGGTAGAGCATGTTCCACATTGAATAATTAGCTTGATGAATAAATGCACATCAGAATTCATTAATATGTTTGTCAAAAATTATAAGTTGCTGTAATAAAGGGATTAAAAATAAATTCATGTATGTTTCGTATGTTTGTAAAAGATATTAATGAACATGTAGTCATGTACCTGTGACAAAAAATCGGTACTTTGTTTTCTTCATTCTATAACGAAAAACAGAAAGTGTACCAAATAGCGCTCTTCATTTAGTATGCTGGCAGGCCGAGGGACTACAGTTGCCTTTATTTGCAATATCTCCTTCCATATCCACACTAACCATGAAAACCTAGTGATTATAGCTTCCACACAAAATTATAGTAAATGAATGCAAAGAATATTTTTTTTGTTGTTGGAAATTTGATGCTTTTTGGGTTTGCCAAAGGAGGAGACTTATGCCTTTGCAGATTTTTCCAAATGAAAAGCTTGTCATATTCTTTCAGGTTTTGGGCACACGTGATGATGGCTTATGTATTCACATTTTGGACCTTCTATATTGTGTACAAAGAATACAAGACAATATCAACAATGAGACTGCATTTTCTTGCCTCTGAAAACCGTCGGCCTGATCAGTTCACGGTGGGTGCCATACGTATTTTGTTGACCATAAACGTTACGAGTGTTTATACATACAATGTTTGGTCAGTTACCGATTCTGATTCCTCTCATAGGTCCTTGTTAAAAATGTCCCACCAGATCCTGATGAATCAGTGGACGAGCACGTTGAACATTTCTTCCGCGTGAATCATCCAGATCATTATCTGTCACATCAGGTTTGTACTGTATTAGAACATTTATGTACGAAGTATTTCAGTATTTGACAGGAAAAGATATATCATTTCTCTTTCTGTTTATGTTGCGTAGTCAAAGTATGTGTGGTCTGGCATTTATTTAGAAAAAAAAATGTTCTGTCTAGCTTAGAGATTATGAGAAATTTAGGAGTAGAACCATTTTCATTCTTATGTACTGTGGTATTGTGCAGTTACTACAACAGAGGAAACTTAAATTGATGTTACTTGTAGGTTGTTTACAATGCAAATAAGCTTGCTGAATTGGTGGAAAAGAAAAAGAGTTTCCGTAATTGGCTTACGTACTACCAAACCAAGTATGAGAGAAACCCTGTGAAGAAGCCAAAAATTAAGGTATTATGCTTTGTTCAGCAAGACTTTATTTCCATTTCATTTTCCTGTTTCTGCTTCTTGTTAAATGTATTGAGTTTCTGCTCATAACTGAGTCTCATATTCTGTCATGTATAGACAGGCTTTTGGGGCCTTTGGGGAAAATCTTTGGATGCCATCGACTATTATATGACTGAAATTGAGAAGTTGGGCAAAGAAGTAAGTTTCTCTGACCATGGGTTATGGGTTACACTTGCTTCTAATTCCTATGTCTATTTTATATGGCTAACTCATTTATTTGTTATGTTACATTCTTTTATTTCTTGTGAAATGAGCTGCCTGTTGATAAAGCAAATGATGTACACAGCAGATGTATGTTAAGGAAGAAGCAACTAAAACACACTCTGCTTCAATGGATACTTGGTTGAATCTAGAGACATAAATCTGCCAATAGGGAACTGTGTAAAGGACTATAAGCCTTCCAAAAGCCTGAGATTGTTACGCAATACAATTTGATCAATCAATTAGTATGAAACAACTACAACATAATTTGTGTCTTAACCACAACTTAAGGTATTAACTAGATCTCATACCTATCCCTACACTACAATAAGTCTCTAACTAGTCTAAAATACTGAATCTAATGTAGCATAAAAACAACAATTAAGCCTTAACTCGTAAGTTCAACGTATAAACAAGTACCATGTCATTTATGTACAGGGAATCAAATGATTTCCATTTCTATAAACCATCAGACTTTTCTGGTTTGACCCCTTCTATCGCTAAGATGATGCTTTGAAGGTAACAGATTAGTAACAAAATGTAAATTTTGCTGGTGGAGAAATCTTAAAGAAGTTAACACATATTACAGCGAATCTTTCATGGCACTACAGTAATTGGCTTTCCTCTTTGATGTAGGAAGCTGAAGAAAGGGAAAAGGTTATAAGTGATCCCAAGGCAATCGTTCCTGCAGCATTTGTCTCATTTAAATCTCGTTGGGGAGCAGCTGTATGTGCTCAAACACAACAATCAAGAAACTCAACAAATTGGTTGACGGAATGGGCTCCTGAACCACGTGATGTCTATTGGGATAATCTTTCAATACCATATATTCAACTTGCTGTCCGGAGACTGCTAATGGCTGTTGCTTTATTCTTTCTTACTTTCTTTTTTATGATCCCTATTGGATTTGTTCAAGCATTTGCAAGCATTGATGGCATCAAAAAGGTTCTTCCGTTCCTGAAGTCATTAGTAGAAATGTACGTGATACTTCTAACTTGGATAAATTTGCTACATGTGAGCTTGTAGTTTTTTTTTTTAAAATTTAAAAAGTAAGTGTAAGAAAACATCTGAATATACTGGATGTGATTGACAATGTTTTTACCTGTTCTATATTAGCTTTTAGAGTTGATTTAATGAGCTAAACTTTGGGAAAGACTGCCTTTTTGAAATTTATTTATCTCTGTTAGAACAACAGCGATTCATAAGTAATGCGTCTATTAGGTGTAGTTTCTTGGAAAGTAAAGAAGTCGTATAAACTATTAAGTTGTTTCACTTAATAATTGAGTTGTTCCCCTCAATGTTAATGTGAATTACTTGTAACAGTTACCTTGCCTACATCTTGTATTGAGTCACTTTTGCTATATTGCAATGAATAGAGTCAATTCTTAAATGTTATTTTGAATATATTTGCACTTGTGGAACTTTTTGTACATTAAAAGTCAATTTCTAATGTCCGCGCTGCTGGAATTTCTTCTACAGGGATGTTGTCAAATCATTTGTCCAAGGTTTTCTACCCGGGATTGTATTGAAGATATTTCTGATTCTTCTTCCTATGATTCTAATGACCATGTCAAAAATAGAAGGCTTTACATCGCTCTCATCTTTGGACAGAAGATCAGCATCTAAATATCATTTGTTTGTCATTGTCAATGTGTTCTTTGGAAGTATCATTACTGGTGCTGCATTTCAACAGCTTCAGAGGTTTCTCGACCAGTCTCCAACAGAGTAAGTTTCGTTTCTCATCTAAAAGGAAGATATATAAACATGCTGACCACTCTTTGTTTGGAGTACTTTCCTTTGTTTAAAGGTTTACTACTTTCTGTGATCAACATATAATATTGCTGCAGCTGAGATGAGATAGCTCCTTCCGTTACTGATGATATACTCAGCAAATATTCTTCTGCGCTTGAGTGTATATGCAATTAATTACTAACATTTGCTTGAATTGCAGGATTCCAAAAACTATTGGTGTAACTCTTCCCATGAAAGCTACTTTCTTTATTACCTTCATAATGGTTGATGGCTGGGCCGGAATTGCTGCAGAGATCCTTAGATTGGTTCCTTTAGTCATGTTTCACATTAAAAACACATTTTTGGTGAAGACAGAGCATGACAGGGAGCAAGCAATGGACCCTGGTTCATTAAACTTTTCTGTATCAGAACCTCGCTTACAACTGTACTTCCTACTTGGCCTTGTGTACTCAGTGGTCACACCAATACTCCTGCCTTTCATCATTGTCTTCTTTGCGTTTGCTTATATGGTTTTCCGCCATCAGGTATTTTTGCTATTACTTTTGGAACAATTTGTAGATATTTGTTGAGGAGATAAAACCCAAGGTGAAATATTTGATAATGAGTTACACCAATGAAAAAAAGAACATCCAAGTATCTATTTTATTGAAATAGCAGATTTAATTGCAAAGTTCCTGCAAAGCCCCAAAGAATAGCATAGGTCAAAGAAGTTCTCTAATTGCCTGTCTTTGAAGTTACTCTTAAAAACTTTATTGTGTACTTCCAAACTTTTCTGGTCACTTTGCAACCATTATTGCTTACATTTCCTGCAATACAGTTTGAAATTATCGCTTTTGTAGTAAAACAGCTTCCAAAACTTTCAAGCATCATATGCATAGTATTACTCTCTCGATATTTTGTATCCTTCTGTTTGTCAGGTTCTGAAATTGGTTATTTATTGCTAGATCATTAATGTGTACGATCAGAAGTATGAAAGTGGTGCATCATTTTGGCCAGATGTCAATCGTCGTATACTTATAGGTTTGGTAATATCCCAGCTTCTGTTAATCGGTCTATTGAGCACCAAAGATACTGCCAAATCAACTCCATTGCTGATAGTACTTATAGTTTTGACAATCTGGTTCCATAAACTTTGCAACGGCAGATTTGAGTCCGTCTTCGTCAAATTCCCCTTGCAGGTTAGTGTTCTTTACCTCTTGCACTTCATGTTCTAACTTCTAAGCAATGAAACTCCAATTTTGGAATTATATCCTTGAGAAGAAAATTGTTATACATCAGCAACAAAAACGCCTTAGTCCCAAACTAGTTGGGCATATTGTTATTACAAGATTCTGATGATAGTTTTCTCTAGGAATATTTCTCTGTCTGTCAAATAGGGATAAGATTTTTTTAACTTAAATGCACACTGCAGGATGCAGTGGTGAAGGATACAGTAGAACGGACAACAGAACCAAACTTTAATTTGAAAAAATATCTCCACGATGCTTATCTGCACCCTGTGCTCAAAGTGGTGGAGTTTGAAGTAGCAAAAGAAATTGATGAGGAGAATAATCCACTTGTTGCTACCAAGAGGACTACCCAAAGGAGTAGTAAGACTGTTTCTAATGGCACTGCTGAAGATGGTCTCTGAGGCCAGGGGTTGTAGTGTAATTTATTTCGTCATCAAAAGTAGTTAAGAATTACAGTTGAAGTGTTTATTTCTTACTACTAGAGGCCGTCTATATCAGAATGTCAAAAACAAGGAAGGTCAAAGGTAGCAGTAAAAAAGTAATGTGCTACTACATAAAATCAAAATGTCCAGAATGTCATTTGCTGGCTGCTTAAACTCGCAAAGCTACTCATGTTGCTATGTAACACTGTAAATGCTTGTAAAACCTGTTTTGGAACAGGTGTTTTGTTGAAACTATAGAAAAAATATGGGTGAATTAGTTAAATGGCCTTGTAGAAAGACCAATAGAAGTTCATGTCTAGTAAGATTAAAAATTTTAATTAGTGGCCCTATTGGGTTCCAAGAACTTATAAAGAGGAGACACATCAGTTTCAGAGTGCTTCTGATTTTCTGAAATATGGTGTAATGGATCGCTTAAGTGATCTCTGGTTGATCACTTATTAGTTATTACCAGAATTATTTTTTATAAAGTGTGAGATTCTGGTGAAATAGGTGATCTACGGTTGATTGGTTATTAATTTATTCCATAATTATATTTTTATAAGATGAGATATCCTAGTAAAATCATAGATCACTTATGTATACTTAAAAATCGTCCATGTATTATTTATGATCGCCTTAGTGATCTCCGATTGATCGCTTATTTTTTATAAAATGAGAGATCCTGGTAAAATCATATTTTGCTTATGTGTTATCTAGCCTGAAATTACAAATGTATTATTTATGATCGCTTAAGTCATATCTGGTTGATCACTTATTAGTTTTTACCTTGATTAATTTATATAAAGTAGGAGATTCTTGTAAAACCGTAGATTGTTTATGTGTGTTATCTAGAAATCATAAATCCTTAAGTATTACCAACAAAACAAATATTAGAAAGAAAAAAAATTAGTTCAAAAAGAATACGTGGTAGTCTAACCTATTCACACTTTATGGTGAACTTGAACATGAGAATGTAGACAAAATATAAAATATTTCGATTTACATAATGCTGCAACTGCGACCTGAATCTTGGTGGTCAAAATAACGAGTGAAGTCATGATTTACTCCTGACATGGGTTGTGCCGGCGGATATTCTGGATTATAATATCCACCAGAATACTGAGGTCCCATTTGCATAAACATGGAGTAAGCTTTCTGTCTTTGTTCTTCAGTTACACGCTCTAAAATTCCTCCACCTCTTCTATGTATTTTGCAATACCGATCCCTGCAAATAGAGGTGATAAAATCAATCCATTTTTCAGTAACATGTTCGACCTCTCTAAGTTTAAACAGGTTAGATTATGACTCGACCTGACGGATTGAGACGACTCATCAAACTATTGGTTGTAACTCGACTGCTCAAGGCAACCGAATCAAAACTTAGAGCCATAAGAATTTTTTCACTTTTTTTGAATTTTTTTTTTTAAATCACGAAGATGAATTTTGAAATTTTTCGAAAATTTAAAAATTTTAATTTTCAAAATTTTCACCCAGATCACTCATAAAAATTCAAAAATAACCTAAAATTATATTCATGTCCAAACACAATGTTAATTTTCAAATATTATTTTCACTTTAAAAAAAATTTACTTTTTTTTTGGAAGTTTACCATTTTTATGTTCAAACGCCCACTTACTAATGTATTTTTTCATTACTTCTTTTCAAAATGCAAAAGCTATAAAGGAAAGGTTAGGTATCTTGAGTGGGTTGGGTTGTGACCGGAGCCACCCGACCTAATTGCCTCAGTCAAACTTAAGGAGGTTGACTCATGACATATTTTGAGTCGGTCAAATTTGACTCAATCCGTCCATTTGTCATTCAAATGGCTTCATCAATGCCTTTAGGTGGCTCATAAGCTTCAGCCTTATGATACTTTTTATCTTTGTTTGACACAAAATTAATATTATCGTCACTATCATCAGAATTATCATCATCGTCGTCCTTGCTACCCCGACGACGTTCGGTTCTTTTCTTCTCTCCAACTTTAGCTTTGCCCTTGGCCTCTCCTTTAATGTGGGTATTTCCCGAAGGGTGGCTGCTTGGTGCTTCATGAAGAGGATTTTTGTTATAAGATTTTAGCTCTGCAGTTTTCCCACTTTTCTTAATGGTCTTGGTGAGCATGAAAGGATCAAATTTGCCTCTAATTGTAGCCAACTTTGTTTTTGGATCATAAGAAACATCAAGGACACCTAACACAAAGTTAAATTACAATAGTTAATAGTAAAAAAAAGGGTTGTTCGGTGTACTAAGTTCGCGGTGAAGGGTGTAGGGAAAAGCCGGACCACAAAGATTTATTGTATTTCTACAAGAGGTTGTTTCCACGGCTTGAACTCATGACCTCCTAGAGAATACTTGTCGCACACAGCATAACTTGAGTTTTTCTCTTAGCATCTCTTCTTTTTAGACTTAATTTATACCATGCACTAACAATGCAAGAATCTTTACACTATTCGTGTATTTTAACATATTGAAATAAAATGAACATGTTTTCTTAAAGAATAAGAATATCGTACCATTGATTTCTAATAGATTTTCCTCAAGTCTCCGGGACATTTTGGTCAACAGTTGCAATCAACTTTAATGACACAGACCTGAAATGTTTAACAAGCAATTAATGATATTACAAGACATTACTATATGTTAAATATTATAATTACTATGTAATTGCAAGATTAAAACAAATATTAATAAAAATTTGAGAAGAATAAGTGGATACAGAATCATCTGGACTATGTTCCATCAAAAGGACTTGATACAGAAGTGAGAGAATAAGTGATTTCTCCAGCTTTTCACCTACACACAAAAATAATTTCACTAAGAAAATACCAACTAAGCAAAAACTGCATCTATAAATTTAGAGAAAACACATATGTAGCTATTAGTGAAAGAGTTAAATGGATAGATAACATCTATCCATCCTTTCACCCGAGGTCTCTTGAGTTTCGAACTTTGAGAATAAAACTTGTTCCTTTAATGGGCCTTATATGATACTGATTCAAATTAGCCGGGACCCACAAGGCACCGGGTGAGAACCAAAAAAAAAAGAATTTTTATATATACATTCCATATAGCAAACCTTATTACCACTCATGTTTAAGGTTAGTTTTTATTACATTTAAGTATACCGTGTTTCAATTTATGTACCAAAATTTATTTTTAAGGTTTAATGATCAACTATTTATTAGAGACTTGATTTGTGGAACAAAATCTTTTCATATTTTTTTTTCCCACATTTTTCTCTTTCTTCCAACCAAAACCGATGTCATTTCCCCTTTTTTAATTACACCCCCCCCCCCCCCCACGTTTATTTACCAAATATTTTTCTCTTTCTTCCAACCAAAACCTATGCGTTTTTCCCTCTTTTAATTACCCCCCCCCCCCCCACGTTTATTTACCAAAACACTTCTCGCTGATTTCTCTGGTTCATTGTCATCCTCCATTGTCGAAGGTTGCCATTGTTTCAGATTGAGAGTTTCATCCGCCATTTTCAATCCTACGGTTGCATCAAAGTCCCAAACCCTCTACAAAATCATTTTTTCTCTCTCAGTGCTTCAATTTCATCCGCCATTTCAAAACCCTCTTCAAAGTTTTCTCAAGAAAACACATATTCAGTCACTAAAATCTTATCCATATTCAAAAATGGTGAAAAACCTAGTACTCCCAAACGACAAAAAGTAGCCGATATTCCATCTTTTGATTTAGGTGTTTTAACACCTAAATCTCCAGTAAAAAGACAACAATCTATCCATGCAAGTGGAAAAGATAGGGTTCATGCATCGCCGAGACAAATCAGAGCTGAAATTCGAAACAAGCACTTGCACGATGTTGATGTTACCGGTGTAGAAACGAAAGCCGATAAACAACGCAAGCGAAAGGGGGAAAGCTTGAGGGTCGATGATGATGATTTTGTGGAAGATTCACCCAAAGTTCAAAACACAAAAATACAAAAGGTGTCTCATTCCCCCTCAGAACAAAAAAAGATGAAACACTCTAAAAAAACCTACAAAATTGGGTTCACAACAAATTTCATTGAAGGTAAACAATTTTTTTTTCTCCTCAATGTTTTGTAGTGTAATATATTTTTGCCAAAATATAGAATTCAATTCTTTTTTGGTGTGTAAGTATTTTTTGTAAAAATATACTGCATTATTGCATATTAGGGTTGTTTATACAAATTGTAGTTAATTGTTGTTTTTTGGAGTTAATTTGTAGTTGATTGGCAAAATATACTGTTGAATCAAATTTGTAGTTAATTGTAGTTTTTTGTAGTTTAATGAAATTTTTATTTGGAACTGTGACTGTTGACTCAAATTTGTAGTTAATTATAGTTTTTGTAGTTTAATGTAGTTTACTATACTTTATATTTGGAACTGTGATAAAAATACAGTGTATAAAAATAGTTACATTGTACATGCACAATAAATTTATAGTTACAGTATAGTTCCTTGTAGTTATAATGTAGTTTAATGTTGTCTGTCACAATGTAGTTGATATGTGGTCTGCAATTTTATAGTGTTGTTTGGAACTGTGATTAGAAGACATGATATATATGTAGTTACAGTCTAGTTGATTTGTAATTTGTAAATTAATTTTTAGTTATGCTTTTAGTAAAATAACTTGTCGTTAGAATGTAGTTTCATGTATTCTGTCACAATGTAGTTTATCTGTGGTCTGCAATTTGGGAGTGTTATTTGGATCTGTGATTATAAGTCAGGGTATATATGTAGCTACAGTTTATTTTATTTGTAATTTGTAAAGTAAATTCTAGTTATGCTTTTAAAACTATAATTTGTAGTTAAAATGTAGTTTCATATAGTCTGTCACAATGTAGCAGATCTGTGTTCTGCAATTTTATAGGTAAAATGTAGTTTGTAGGTTAAAATTGTAGTTATACTTTTTGTAAAATAACTTCTACTGAGAATGTAGGTTAAATGTAGTTTGTAGGTTAAAAATGTAGTTTTATGATATGTTACATTATATATTGTAATGCTGAAATCTAGCTTCATTCTAACCACAATTAATATACTTTTTTTGCAGAATGGACCTTACTATGCTCACCATAATTTTGATTATGGTGTGATACGATTCCATAGCTTGTGCGATCCAACGATACCTAGCCAGATAAAGTCTTTATTATCCCCAACCCAATTACGTGGTTTCAAGAAAACATGTTTTGGTTATTTATTAGATATGCCACCAATCTGCATGCAGAACCAATCAATTCATCTTCTAATGAAGTATGAGTTATCAAAGTCTACTGACAACTACTTTTCGGTTCTTTTAAATGGACAAAAATTAATTTTTTCCTTGAGAGATTTTTGTTTGATAACTGGTTTTAATTGTGTTGATAGTTTATCGGACTATGGTTACAATTCTAGTTATGTTAGCCATTTAATGACTAAATATTTCCCTAACAAATCTCGGGTCGAGAAATGTAGTGACATCCAAATCATGGACAAATGATTTGGATGCTGTACAGTTGTGTATCCTGTATATGTTGAAATTCTTTGTTTGTCCTTCTGATAAGGACAATTTTAGTTTGATAGACAAGTTTACGTTTTTTCTTATAGAGAGTGGTCATTTTGATTCGTACCCATGGGGTACAAAATCTTTCAAGCAAGTTGTTGAATCTGTCAGACATCGTCTCAGTCCCAACGTCCATTCTTATCTTATATGGGGATGCTCGTTAGCCTTACAAGTGTGGCTATACGAGTGTTGTTCTTCTGTCAGCACCGAGCTTGCTACACGGTGCTCTGACTCCATTCCTCGTATTTTAAGATGGTCGTCTACAAAGGGACAGATTTGGTTAACTGTTCTTGAAGAAAAAATCATCAAGCCTGAGTGGCTCAAGGTATTCTTTTTAACCTTTGTATAATTCTTCAATTACTATTATAGTAACTACATGACATCTGCAATTTTCTTTCCAGTTTACTTAACTGTCTTCATCCATCTTTCAGTTCTCAAACATGGTTGCATCTGGGGAAGAGATTGGAGCGCTTAATCTCCGAGAAAAGATTAATTATGAATATGAAGAGGTTAGTCAACCATCAAAAGTCACATCTGCTGCTTCTCTGACAGTTCAACCTGAAGAGGCTAATTCCCCAAATGACATGGAATCTGTAAGTAGCCAGATCAGGAAGTTGGAACAGAAGCTTGAGCAGGTACTGTAAGAAAATACAGTTGTGTAGTCATTATTTATTACCACTTGCCTTCATTCCTTCGACATTGTAGTTTCTTTTTATTTTAGTGTAACTAATAGAATATTCTTACCAACTAATATACATATTTAATTTTTAGGTTGATGGAAAGTTAGATCAGTTAAAGAATGATGTTTTTGATGAACTCTCAAAATTTCGAGAGTTCATAGATGAATCTTTGAAAAGTTTAAGAATGCTGTCAACAAGAGAAATGAATTTGATGAGTCCAAGGTAAGAATTTACATATAATTTATTCTAACACTATATAATAGTTATTATAATTTATTCTAACACTAAAACATTCCTCTCAAAATGTGGTTTGCTGCTAGTTCAACAAAATATAAAGAACATAATCAAGCAGACAAAAACAAAATTCAATGTTGGTCCTCAACTCCGTGCAGGCCCCAGTACAACAGGTATCTACATAATTCCTACATACATATATACAATCTTCAAGAATTGCTAATAAATAATCAATTTTCCTTTTCAGCTCCCATTTCTCCTCAACAACTTGAACAACAAGTTGATTTGTATGATGACCTCCAACAAGCAGCTGATGTAGCAAAAGAAGGTATTGTTTAATAATTTAGTTTTTAATATAAAATAGTTGATTATACACTGTTATAATGATTTTAAGCATATACATTATTTTTGCAGCATATGTTGAAGACAATGTTCCATAGTCACCAATTCATGGTGTAACTGTGACTGAAGTTGTAGAAGAATGCGTTGAAAAAGAAGAGGAGATTGGAGTGATTCGCGGAGGAATTGAAAAGAAAGGTGTGACACTGGACGATTTTGAACTTCCAGAAAACCTATCACAGATGGTCATGTATGGTGAGCCAATTCGAGTTGATTCAACCCCTGTTCATCAAGGAAGAACAAGGTTACCCGGAAAACATGCACGATCACCATTCACTCCACTCTACAGTACTGAAGGCAGCACGTCTTTTGGACCAAAATTTTTTTACCTAAAGCACCCATTCACATTTCTCATTGGTGAAGATGTTGATCCTGAACTAATAGATAGTTTTATTACTTGGTTATACCATCGAACTAACAAATGATTTAGGAGGTATGGTGCTTAAATGTCTTATGTCTGTATGTACTTGTTTTCTATATCTTTGAACCTTTTTAGACTTTAAAGTTGTAAATGTTTTTGTTTTTTGTAGTTATTTGTTTAATTCTATTATTATTACAGGAGGAAATACTTCTATTCGAAGAAGGATAACCATCTCAATCCTTGGTTGGATTTTGGTTGCGAAAAAATTGATAAGAAGGACTGGTTCTACGCCCTTGCTCACCCCGGACAATTAATCAATTGTACAGTAAGTATATGGTTTATCATTGCAGTTTTGTCTTTATCTATTATGTTTAAATGTAATTAATTGCTTAGGCTTCATGAATAGGAACTACAGTCATTTTTCCTCCATATATCTCTGGTAGCTGGCTCACTTTTATTGTCAAGCAAGCTGATTTGTCTAATTGTAGATAATATGTAGTTATTCAACACTACATTTAACTACAACTGACTACATTTAAACTACAGATTGCATTAATGTACAGACTTGAACTACATATAACTAAAATTACATATAACTACATTTGGATATTAGTAAATTGAAATATACAGACTTGAACTACAGATAACTAAAATTACATATAACTACATTTGGATATTAGTAAATTGAAATATACAGACTTGAACTACAGATAACTAAAATTACATATAACTACATTTGGATATAAGCAAATTGAAATACAGTTACAAATGTAGTTTATCTGTAGTTATTTTGTAGATGTTATTTGTCTACACTACAACTTATTATCTCTGGTAGCTGTCTCAGTGTTATTGTCTTTGTGATTTACAACTGATTACATTTAAACTACAGATTGCATTAATATACAGACTTGAACTACAGATAACTAAAATTACATATAACTACATTTGGATATAAGCAAATTGAAATACAGTTAATTACAAATGTAGTTTATCTGTAGTTATTTTGTAGATGTTATTTGTATACACTACAACTTATTATAAATTGCACTTTTACTTTTTTCAGCACATTGATGTTATAATGTACTATTTGAGAAAAAAGGGGAAATATGTCCCCAACATCAAATTTAGATTTACAACAACCGATTGCTTGTTCAAGACAAAAATTAAAAGTATCTACGAGAAGTTCACTACTGCTCCAATGGATCAAAGGAATTCTGTTGTTAAAGCCGAGGATGATATTGGAGAATACATTATGGGCTATAGAATTCTTGCTAATGTAGCATGGGATCTTGTGGACTATGTGCTAATGCATGTTAACCTTGTAGAGAACTTTCATTGGTTGTTGTTAGTGTTTGACATAAAGGACCGGCAACTGTATGTTTATGATTCATTGGTGAGGGCAAAGCGTAACAAAACTGTTCAAACCTTGGTTGAAAAATTTTCAGTCATTATTCCTCTTTATTTGTCATGCACTGGTTTCTACGGTAAATGCAAAGACATTGACTTCAAGACTATAAAGTCATACGTAGAGAAGCCAGTTACGGACCCTCTAGACATACAATGGATGGTTGCTGAGATTCCACAACAAAAGGAAGGCTCACTGTAAAAACCTAATCTCCATTTCTATATGTTTAATTAAATATTTTTAATGGTTTGGTATTTAATGAAAAATTCTCATATTCTGCAGGGATTGTGGTGTATTTGTGGCTGCCTTTGCGGAGTATATTAGCAATGGTGATTTGTCTATACCAAAGGAAGATCTTACTGATATTGACAAACACCGTAGACGCTATGGAGCTCTGTTGTGGGACTACGCCACAAAGAAGCTATATGATGGTTCAATCAGTGAGAGTGAGGTTACCGACAGGCTTGCAAGGAGGAAGGGTCCACCGCCAAAGAATGAGAGAACTAAAGTTGAACGAAAGAAGAAGTAGAGTATACTGTTGTAATGAACTTTGGTTGTACTGAACAATTTTTCATGAATACTGAACAATTTTTCATGAAGTAGAGAATTAGGTCACTTTGGTTGTACTGAACAATTTTTCATGAATACATTAGACATGAGTATTCGAGCTATCTAATAGCATATTTCGTAACAGCTATCTAATAGCATATATAATACCTTCAGTTGCCCTTATATATAACTGTCAGTTCTTATATAATTGTTGGAATAAATTATTTATGTACAATGACTATAATTACCTACAATTGCATATAACTACACAACTATACTACATATAACTACAATTGCATAACTACAAATTGTTGGAAGTCCAATGCTACAAACTACTATTGCAGTACATTTGCGCTGTTATGTTTTCGGATAAAACTTCTTGTCTTGAACAATGAAGAATCATGAATTGACGTTGCATAGAAATGCCATTTGCAGTTTTCAGCTACTCATACCATCCAGTAGATACAAAAAATACATTATTCAGACATATTTATCAACTGACTATAATTAACTACAAATGACTACAACTAACTACAAAGTTCATATAACTACAAAAATTGTAATTAATTGCTTAGGCTTCATGAATATGAACTACAAGGTTTTGTCTTTATCTACAAAGTTTTGTCTTTATCTATTATGTTTACAACACATTTAGAAATCACTTACAGTACATTATAATTACAATCTGCCAACAGTTTACATTACTCAAGTATATTAGTAAACTTCTTTTTTATCGTCAAAACGTAGAACAGTTACACAATAAATTCCGATAATTTGGGATCACTAACATTTATTTTGAATAACTATTGTAGCTACATTATATTCATGTCTTTTTCGGCGCATTCTTGCAACTTCTTTTGTTATGCCCTTCACCTCCACAATTGTCACATGACACCTTGTACTTCTTTGAGTTTATTTCATCAAATTTTTTATATCTTTCCTTGTGAGGTCTACCTGGCTGCCTTTTATCTCCAGCCGGTGGCTTTACTACATCATCCAAAATATGTTGTGGAACATCCCATTTGGCTTCATCAGGAAGAGGATTAATTGGCAATTCATATGTAAGAAGAAGGCTCTTTGTTGTATAATCCGGTGAGCAATAGTTGTCCGGCCTTTCATTCCTATGCCTTAATGCTGCCAAAGCATGTGCACATTGAAGTTCATCAAGTTGGGATTGTCCACAACTACGTTTCTTATTTTCTAAACATACAATGTACCGCTTCACACCATCTAACACAGTATGTATATGATCTGTTGAAGTCCTCACCTACAATTCAAGACCAAAAAGAAAATAATAAGGTGTCAATAAGTTAACTATGTTAGCAACAATCAGTTAACTACAAATCAGCTACAAACAAAGTACATATAAACGTTAACTACATTACCCACATTTGACTACATTTTAAAAACACACTGGAAATACTGCATATAAACGTTAACTACATTTACCCACATTTGACTACATTTTAAAAACACACTGGAAACACTGCATATAAACGTTAACTACATTTACCCACATTTGACTACATTTTAAAAACACACTGGAAACACTTGAACAGCTACTACTTTTTTTGTTTTTTTTTTCCTGCACCAAACAAGAATATATTACCTTTAGTTTCTGGGATAATGAATTGTTATCTTCCAATTCTTTGTTGAATTTGTGCCCAAGTAATGTGAAAGTACCCTTTGCCTTCAATAACTTATCTTTTGTCCAACGTTCTAGAATAGTCCTCATATACTCCAATAGATCAAATATTGGCAGCTCTCTTGCCTCCTTTGTTACAGCGTTCAACGACTCTGCAATGTTTGACGTCATAGTAAAAGTTCTATTCGCCGTTGCATGTACTCTTGACCATCTATGACAGCCAATATCATATAGGTAAGACGATACACGTGGGTCTACCTCCTGAATCTTCATCATCCTTTCATTGAATTCATCCAGAGTATATGACTGTGCTGTAGCAAAGTACAATTCATGTAATTGTAGATGTGCCTTCTTGAATTTGACCTTATATTTGTCCATATATGCCACATGCAAAAGTAGTGTGTCATTCCCGGATAGACAACTGATGTTGCCTTCGATATACTCTCATGCCTATCTGAGACAACACACATAGAAGGTCTTTCACCATATGCCTCCTTGAATTGTTCAAAGAACCACCTCCAAGACGCGTCGTTTTTAGAATCAACAACAGCATATGCCAAGGGCAAAATAGAACCTACAATTTGTAGATATAACATGAGACTAACTATTAATTAGAAATATACATGGAGAATTTAGGCAATTTAACTACATTGATTTATATAAATACTAACTAACTACATTATAACTACAACATTATTACATCTACTACCTGCTGCATCCATGGTGCTTGTTGTCAGCATAATACCCCTGTATGCTGATTTTAAGAATGTCCCATCAACCACTACTACCGGCCTACAATGTTGCCAACCATTTATTGATGTACAAAGAGCAACAAATGCATACAAGAAGCAATCATCTGCTGCCTTCTTCAATTTAACAACAGAACCAGGATAATTCTTCTCAAGTATAAAAAAATATTTTGGTAATCTGTTGTACGAGTCACACGGATTCCCTCTAAAAAACTGTAATGCTTTTTCCTTTGCTCTCCATGCTTGCATGTAGCTTAGGTTGACTCCATGTTCGGATAACATGTCAGTTTGTATGTCCTTTAGCATGTAAACAGTCTTAGGATCACAAAACTTTGGAACAACAATGCTACCAACTACTGTTGCAGTGCACTTGCGCTTTATGAATATTCGTCCATTCGGCAACATGTGTGTTGTCGGCTAAAACTTCTTATCTTGAACAATGATGAATCATGAATAGACGTTGCCTTGAAATGCCATTTGCAGTTCTCAGCAACACATACAAGCCAGTAGCTACAAAAAAATCCAATTTTCAGACATATTTATTAAACACTACAATTAACTACAAACTGACTACAATGAACTACAATTGACTACAATTAACTACAACTGACTACAATTACCTACAAACTGACTACAATTAACTACAACCTGACTACAATTAATCAATTGACTACATTTAACTACAACTGACTACAAATATACTACAACCTGACTACAATTAATTACAAACTAGCTTTCACGTCACTACAATTGACTAAATTTAACTACAACTGACTACAATAAACTACAACTTGCCTACAATTAACTACAAATGGCTACAATTAAATTCAACTGCCTACATAGAAATAATACAGTAATTTTTCAAATCAATAACTAACCACATACCTTCTATAACTTGATCTTTTCACTCTGAACTGGAACTTGTGCATAACTGCATAATTCTTCATTGCAGCAACTATCGTCTTCTTGTCCTGGTACACTTGTCCTTCTTCAATACATGTTTGAGAAGATTCAATTATTATTTCACTTTGATATTCCTCAATAGCTGGTGAAGATGGAATTTCTATTAACCTTAATGATCCTGAAGAACCTGCAGACAATACATTCACATTGTAGTTTCATTGTAGATAAATGGCGTCAAATTGTAGTTGATTAGAGAACACAAAAATCTCAGATTTCGGTTTCGAAGCAAACATACCTGTACTGATGGGACATTCATTGGTGATTGCCAATTCCATATTGAAATCTCTTACGCTAATACATAAGGGATACGTACCTAAGTTTTTATTTTCTTTTTTTGTTTCCATATATACACGAACACCCATATCGTTCCTAATCTGCAACGGAGGACAATTATCATTCACAATGTATTTTATTTCTACAATTTTATCCGATGTATCAATCGATAATTGTTCTGCAATTGTAGACTGGAGAATTCCGTAGCTTGCATTATCATCAACCAAAATGGCATCAACTTTAAAATCTCGGAATCTGCCATAGTTATCCCAATAACCATTAAATTTCAGCATTATCGGAATTTTTGACATTGTAGAATCTCCGTACTGATTGACTATCAGGGTGTCAATTATGATTTTCGGTATTTGATGTAGAAAAATGAAAGATTTTCGAAACTGGCAATCACGGAAGAACTACAATTTCTGATTTTCGAACCTGACTATCACGGAAGAACTACAAATTCTGATTTTCGATGGAAGAATGACTGATTTTCGAAACAGAAAAGAGGAGAGATTCACGCTGGTTAAGATATTTTACCGTTTTTGATTGAGCATTTAATTGGTACAAAATCAAAGATTAATTGGAAGCCTTAAAAACAGGCGCTATTTTAGGCTACAAAATATTTAACATACGGTGGAGCCTTAAAAACAGGCGTTATTGTAGGCTGCAAAATCAGCAAAATTTCGTTTGGTACATTTTTTGTAACAAAAACATGGAATATGAGGGTAATAACCAAACAAGGCACAATAATGGTAATAAGGTTTGCTATATGTGATGTATAGGTAAAAATTCCAAAAAAGAAAAATTAACCAACATAGACATCCACCTAACCGTTTAAATTAAAAATAGTCCTGCATAAATTGTATGTATATATTTATGTATAATAAATGTATATGACTAGAAAAGATACAATGAATATGATAGGCTATTTTTGTAAAGATCCCGAAAAAAAAAAAAGGAAATTGAAAGAATTGCGATTTGAGAGGAAAAGCTAACTTAAAAAACATATTATAAAGAAGTTCTAAATCTTTTGCATGCAAATCGATAAGTTTTTAGTTCGTGGGCAGGCAAAATTATTCGAAGCCAAATCAAAACCTTAAATTTTTTTATAGACTGAATATGAAGAAGTATGACAACTAAACCTTGAACATCTTTTTAACAATATATCAAGGATCAGCTCATTTTCTATTCAAATTTCAGAACTCAGAAACCAACGGAATATCCAATGTTTTAAATTAAAAAAATACTTAGTAACGGACAAATTCTATGGATAAACAACAAAAAGTTTGTCGCTAAACCCATTTAACGAAGGATTTATGAGAGATTATCATAATTCCTTTTAAAGTATGGGTTATTTTGTATGACATATAAGCGACAAACTTGGTAACTAATTCTTCTTGTTTTTTTGTATTGATCAAAAGAAGATAGCAATACATCTTATTTCCACAGATTTTTTCACGAATTTACATGAATCTATTCACTCCATAGCTACAAAAAATACAGAATTTAAGAGACAGTTAAAATGAATACCAAGAGATTAGAGTGGTGATTGTTGGGAAATGCCGAAAGATGAGACACGACTTTGAACTCCAGAAAACTTGATACAGAAGGCGAGACAAGGCATTAAACTCTGTTGGATCTAATTGCATACTGTTAAGGTTTTTTATATATAGTTTGATCTGTAATAAAAGGTTAATTACCTTAGCTATCAAGTTACTATTAATGACTATCATAGAAATATTTCAATAATTACCTTCTGAGTAATATGATTGTGTGAATATCTTTTTAATATATTAGTGCATATAACCTAAAATTCAAGTCTAAATAATTGTAGCTTGCGCTCCTAGGCAATCTTTATTACCCAGAATACAGAATCCGAGTAATAAATAATCATTTTATTTCCATAGTTGGCGACTATAAGGAGCTTATTTTTCTTAATTGCATGGTCTCTGAGTTTTCTAAGGCAAAATCCTAGATTTTGTCTATGAGGGCCTAATTAAAACTTAACCACGAAAGGAAGCGAGGGACTAGCAATGGGAAAACACCAACTTGAAAACATATGGTAGAGTGAGAAGATCTTGTTAAATTTTTGACCATTTTTATCTTCTTTCCTTTTTAATTTTTTAACTTTTCTTGTTGAAAAGAAAAATATTGCCGAAACTCGCACAGGAAGCAGTTACTGGAGGAAATCTCTTTTAACTTATTTGTCCCTAGTTGTTTTTGAAAATTGAATTTACCTCCTCGAAATTGTTGAGTTGTCCCACATCGGAGGGATTTGAGGTCTTGGTCTCCTTATATGGCTTGGGCAATCCTCACCTCATAAGCTAGCTTTTTGGGGTTAAGTTAGGCCCAAGGTCCATTCTTTTCATGGTATCAGAGCCAGGCCCATCCCAATTATTGTTACCGATGTTGGGCCCTCATTTATGTTGTCCACGCTCCAGAGATCTGGGGGTAAGAATATATTGAGAGAGTTTGGGTTTAGACATAAATTTCACCTAAAAAGAGTCGAAAATTTCAACTAAATCAGTCCGCAAACAAATTTTTCGATATTTAGCTAGCATTTCAAATACTGAGGTTCAATATTTGAAAATGCCAACACCCTTTGCAAATACTGAACCTCACTTTGCAAATATTGTAATATTATTTATAACAAAAAGTGTTACTTTTGGTTATAAATAATTATTACAATATTTGCAAAATGAAGTGCATTCTGCCAAATTAGCCAGAATGCACTAAAACCTGTACCAATTAGTTTCCTTGCCAGAACTTCATATCCACGGCTTTCACCACACAATTTGCAGAAATGATAACAGTCAGCTAAATGATAGTGACGGGAAAAGAGGAGGAAAAGGAAGAATAAAACGCACTGCTTACAACAATAATAGCATCTAGAAATATATTGAACAATGAGAAAAGAAATCAGTATATGCTGATTTACCCACATAAAATCTTTTAAAGATACATCTATTTTCGAAGTCCAAATTTTAGCCACCCCGAGCTTCTCTCCTCGTAGCATCATGAAGCAGCTCAATGTCAACTCCCTCGGGAGGTAACTGGACGTATCTCACCACCGATCCTCTGATGAAGCAGTTCCTCACTGAAAGCTATTACATCAAAGGAACACAACAAATGTTAATCAGAATACCAACAAAAAACATAGTACATGAAAAATGAAAACATTATCAGGAAAGGCAAAGGGAGAAGGCGAAAGGAACATGAATCAAGAAAGCAAGGAGAGGAGGGGACTGCTAAAGGCATCAGTTCCAACCACTAAACACACTGTATTTGCATGTTCTTTTAGTACTATTTTTCGGAACTAGCATGTGCATGCACCAGCAAAGGCATATGAATAGTAGCATAAAGGCTACTTTTACATTGTAATGAGGATTTTGTTAGGCCAATCTCTGTGTGCTACCTACTCTACAGTCTCTGCTGGTCGTTCAACTTCGGAGTACATTTTACTTTGCATTGATATGAAAACATAGTCCCTTGCATGCTTGGGGGATCTGATATTATATAAGAACATCCTAGGGCAATTTTTGCTCCAGTTTCAATTCGTGCAGTTACAAAACTAAATGCAAAGATAGTTTTGGTCAATTATACCAGAAAGTTTGCTGCAGTAACATCTTGGGACTGTTTTCTAATAAACCTTTACTTTATCATAAAACAAAAAACAAAAAGAGCAACATATTGGAGATCAACCTTTCCCCATATACTTTAGTTCTTAATTGGCAAGATCATCAACTAGAGAAAACCAATCAGTTCAGTTACTAACTTTCTACAAGGTAATTTGAATGGAAGAGAGAAAATATAGCAATTTATTTGGACGGGGGACCATCATCTCTTACTACAGCGACAGGATCATAGCAGGTACCCAAGTCCTTGTAGTAATACAGAAAACATATGCTAACACAAATTGCCTTGACCATTCATTCTGACACTTTTGAGGTATAACACCACATTTGCATCCTCATCGCTCAGTACACTGTTTAACAAATTAATTTAATAATTTAAGCCCATTTGATGAACCATCTACTGAAAAGCACCCACTGATTGGAAATGACATCGGATTAACATAGCACTTGTCAGATTGAGCTGCATTGATACTAGTACCAGTGAGATGACAAATGTTGTCCCTGAAGCAAGCTTCTAAAAGCAACTCATCTGTTACCGAACCATCACAAACATCACGTAATGATCACAAATCACGAAGCTTCACAAACATCAACACTTCAAATCAGTGTTCTGAAAAGCGAGCGCTTCATCGCTTAAAGCGAAGCGACTCGACGCGACAGTGTGTCACTTCCAGCCCCTTATGCGATGCGATCTGCAGAATTGAGCGCTTCACTGGTAAAAGCGACGAAGCGCGGCAGCGGGAAAAGCGACAAAGCGATCGCTTTTGTGAAAAAATCGCAGGGGACCTTTTTTTTTAAAGAAAAAAAACTTTGGATCTCAGATTAAAAAAACTTTGGGTCTCAGATAAACCCCAATTGCTCAAAAACAGAGCCCGACCAGTCGCTCTTCTTCTTCTTCAATCGACAAAAAAGGTTAGGGTTCCATCTTCTTCTTCAGTCGCCTGAACAGTCGACCTCGAAGACCAACCCAGGTAAATTCTTCTCCTTTCTTCTTGTTTTTTTCTTTTTTCTTTCTTCTGCTTTCTCCTTCAAACCAGTCGACCAACACCAGTCGCTCTTCTTCTTCTTCATTTTTCTTCTTCTTCTTTCTTTCTCTCTTTGTTTCGACTATATACAGTCTAGAACAGGGGAAGGAACAAATTTTTTTCTTTTTTTTCCTTTTCGTTCGTGTATATTTTCAGCATATATATATTTAATTATTGTATTTCATTTATTATTTTATTTTAACATATAAAATTATTATTATATTTTCAGAATATATATATATATATATATATTTAAGTATTATATTTTATTTATTATTTTATTTCAGCAAATATAATTAAATTATTATTATATTTCAGCATATGTATAAATTATATATGTATTACTTTTAGTTTGTGATTTTTAAATGTATATTTCAGTTTATAACTTTATATAATTAATTATTATATATATTATATGCATTTTCCGTTTATTGATTATGTTTTTTCTTATATCTTAATAGGAAAATTAAAATGTCTCAAAATTCGAAAGAGAAAGACCTCGCTTGGCGATATGGCCAGAGAGTTAATAAGAAGAATACAAATGTTTTATGCATCTTTTGCAACAAGATTACAGCGGGTGAAATTTATCGCTTTAAATACCATCTAATTTGTGGCGATAGAAACGTCACAAGTTATCCAAAATGTCCACCGGAGGTGAGGGAAGAAATAAAGAATTTTGTTGAAAAGAAGAAGGAGCTAAAAAATCAAATGGTTCATCAACCAATGGTGACCAATCTTGATGATGATGATGATGACGACGATGATATTGAAGAATTATCACTTCCAACAAAACGGGGAAGAGATGGGTCAAGACATGGATCATCGACTAAAGGTCCTATGGATTGCTACTTCTCAAAGAAGCAGGGAGCAAAGGGTGGTGGAAAAGATGTATAAAAAATTGCTATGAGGGATCGTGCAGTAGAGCTTTTGCACGATGGATCTATGATGTTGGGCTCCCCTTCAATTGTGTCAACTATGACACTTTTGGAGACTTTATTGAGGTTGTTGGTCAATATGGACCTGGAATGAAGCCTCCCACTTACCATGAAATAAGAGGTCCTTGTCTAAATAAGGAAGTGGAGGAGACTAATAAAATTGTTGAGGAGCATAAAGTTGTATGGAATAAGTACGGCTGCTCCATTATGATGGATAAGTGGACAGCAAGAATCGGAAAAATGATTATTAATGCGTTGGTGAATTCTCCCGGGGAAGTTTGTTTCTTGAGTCCGTTGATGTTAGCGACTCATCCATCGACCATATCAAAATGTTCACCTTGTTTCAGAACACCATCGAAAAGATTGGTCCAAGCAAAGTTGTTCAAGCGGTCACTGATAATGCAAGTGAAAATGTGAAAGCATGCGGCATGATTGAAGGAGCGTACAAGAATGTCTATTGAACTCCATGTGTGGCTCATTGTATCAACTTGATGTTCGGGGACATTTTCAAGGAAAGACCCTTCTCTACAGTTTTTGGCCAGGGCGTTAGGTTATATTCTTATATTTCTCAACGGCCATTGTTATTAAATATGATGAGAAGATTCACCATGCAAAAAAGTTTGGTGAAGTCGGGATTCACCACTGCTTTCTTGACTTTGTGTAGTCTCCACTATCAAAAAGTATATTTGAGAAAGATGGTCACTTCAGAGGATGGGAACAGGAACAAATTTGCAAAGGAAAGTGCGGGGAAAAAGGTTGCACGCATTATTCTTTCTTGTTCTTATTGAAATAATGTCCTTCATGCTCTTAAAATTGGTGGTCCATTGGTTAAAGTACTTCGTTTGGTGGATGGGTAGCAAAAATCATCAATGGGCTACCTCTATGAAGCTATGGATAGGGCCAAGGAGACTATTCAAGCATCATTCCGGGATGAGCAGAAACATGCAAAGGTCTTTCAGATCATTGATGCAAGATGAAATGAGCAACTTCATAGACCATTTGCATGCAGCTGGACTTATTCTGAACCCATCACTCTTTTATGAGTAGCATGAGAAGAATACGTTGGCTAAAGAAGTGTGGACAGAATTCCATCAGGTTGTTATCAAGTTGAACCTAGATGAAGACTTGCAAGAGAAGATATTAGATCAGCTTGCTACTTACAAGGCAACTGAAGAACTTTTTAAGCTCCGACTTGCTATTAAACAAAGAATGACGAAGCCGCCAGGTGACCAAGTGTTTCTATATTTTATAACTCTAACTTCGATGTATTTTTTATACTTATTAACTCTTGAATATTTTTTTTGACTTCTATAGTTGAATGGTGGGACCAATATGGTGCAGAGACTCCGGAATTACAGACTTTCGCCATGAAAGTTTTAAGCTTAACTTGTAGCTCATCCGGATGTGAAAGGAACTGGAGTGTTTTTGAACACGTGAGAAATAAAAAGAATTATTTCGTGTTTTGAGATAAAGTAAATTATATCTCAATTGTCCAAACTCCTACTAATTAGTTGACACATCATTTATGTAGGTTCATACAAAGAAAATGAATCGACTAACCTTGAAGCGCCTCCATAATCTAGTGTTAATAAAATACAAAAGAGCATTGAAGCGTCCCTACAACCACCGCAATATAATTGATCCAATTCTTTTGGACAATATTGATGAGACTAATGAGTGGCTAACCGGAGTCCCCGAAAATTGTGAAGATGAAGAAGTATTTGAAGGAGACTCCGATTTCACTTGGGGTGATGTTGCGGTTGGTAGTGGAGTTGGGGAGAATCCTTATGGTTTTAGGAGATATACTCCAAGTTCAAGCTCTATTAGGAAAGGAAAAAGTGTGGCTACTATAAGTCGATCCTTATCCCTAATTGATGAAAGTGATCATAAAGAGGTGGGGGAAGAAGAAGATGACGAGCAATATGAAGATGATAGAGGAATTCAAGATTTTGACAATCTTGTTGTAGGAGAAGAAGAGTAGAAGAATAAGATGTTGATTGACTTCTAGTAATTTAGTAGCTTTGATTTTGCTTGTCCTATGGTTTGTAGATGGATTGTGAATGATTTGGTAGTACCTAGTACCTACTTTTAAGTATTTACATTGATGTTTTTGATTATTTATAATTTTACATTATGTTTTTTAAGAATTGTGCTTTATTTTAATAAAGCGTGCGCTTCGCTTTTGAAACGAGGCGAGCCCTTGTTGCTTTTTTGCGCTCTAAAAAAACTGCTTCAGATTAACCTTTCTCAGTGCACATATCCAACTAATAGGCAAAAGCTTTTAAGAAAACTATGGTTCAATGGGACGACAATCACTGAATACTAGTGGAAAGATAGCATCCTTCCTCCTAGTGCATACACACAGAAAACAGAACGAATCTCAACAGTATAATTAGAGCCAAATAAGAATCGAAATTCTTGGATATGTGTGTGTGAGTTTTGGGTTGGGGGGGGGGGGGGAGGCATCATCACCAACAAAATGTCCAATGAATACCATTTTTCCAAATGAAAGCAACAATAGAAATAAGAAATAAGTATACTCCTTTAAAAATAAAAAGAAAAGAAATAAGTATAGCAAAGATATAGAAGAAAGATATATCTCATTGAAGAAAGAAATAAGTAATTAAGATTCCTTTTCTCAAATTATCTGCTTGAAACTATTATCTCATTGAACTCAGTATGATGTCTTGAGCCGAGGGTCATCCGGAAACAGCCTACCTACCCCGGGTAGGGATAAGACACCCTACCCTTCCCAAACTCCACTAGTGGAATTCTACTGGGTTGTTGTTGTTGAAAGATAGATAAGAATAGCAAACCCTACAACATTTCCTATGGATTAATTTAGTCACCAATGATCAGAGGTCAAAGAAAATTCTAACAATCCAACCATTCATCCATAAAATATACAAGGGAAGAAGTTACCACTACTAATCAAGAAAGCAATCCTTTACCAACACACAAAACCCATATGAAGGAGAAAAAAGGTGCAATTACCATGTGAGGGAACTTGTCTTGATCAACGACCTTTGTGTTTTCGAGCTTAATGTTGAGATACTGATCAACTGAATGGAGCGTGCCTCGGATAGCCAAATCATTCTTCAGTTCCACTGTCACTTCTCTGCCCACCAGGTCCTTGAAGTATGAAAAAAACAACTGGAAAGGGTGGGATGGGAGAAAACTCAGCACAAGTCAAAAGCATAAGAAAAAGGAATTCATTCCGTGAAGGAATCAGAGTTGCCAATCTATAACAACCATAAGACTTCAACGAAGATAGAACTTAATCAAGAAGAAGAACAGCAAAAAGAAAAGGATAAAAGTAATATTACCATTTTCTTATCTCTATGGGAAAGGAAGATAATCGTTCGTTTGTTGTGTCTTTCACGGGTTAAGCTGCCAGGAATCTGAAATTCATACAATTTATATGTTAAGTAACAAAATTTACTCCCGTGTTTCCAATTTATATGATGCTATTCCATTTCTATACAAATTTTACAATTTTTAGGAATTCAAATTCATTAAACTATTCAAAGTTCAAATTTTGACATGATATTGTGTCCATCAAACTGAAGGAGAGCCTTGGCGTAACTAGTAAAGTTGTTGCTATGTGACCAAGAGGTTACGAGTTCGAGCCGTGGAAAAAGTCTCATGCAAAAATGCAGGGTAAGGTTGCGTACAATAGACTCTTGTGGTATGATCCTTCTCCGGACCCCACGCATAGGGAGAACTTAGTGCACCGGGTTGCCCTTTTATTGCGTCCATCAAACTAGCTTTTCAATCATCACTTCAATGGTTTCTCATAATGACTCACTTATCCTAGTAGTCACATAATTTATGAGTCAATTCATCTCTTAAACTCCATACCCCATCAAACACCGTATAAGATGCAACGAAGGGAGTATTATTTATAGGGATATCACCTATCAAGTTCTCTAACATATTAATCTTAACTAATAGGGCCTGTTTCAATAGACTAGAAGTGAATTTAAGGGGAAATTTACATCATTTTTGAAATCAAATTCGTGAATTTGAGAAACAAAATTGGTAAATGACTTGAAACCTATGACTATATCTCAGTTACAAACAAGTTGGGTCTGTTATACGAATCGTCTTGAGACTCTTGACCATGTTACTCCAATCAAACTCATCTCATGCCAATATATTATGCAAATACAATAAAAATTATAAGAAGTTCTCTATTTTTTTCTAAACTATAAATCTTTGAAGGCTAAACCGCTCCTAGAAAGCATAGAACCAACATGTCGAAAACATATTCTGAACTAAAACGCTTGCGATAGATAATTAAACAATTCTATCATTTCCGGCTTCATTCATCCTGCCTCTTTCCTAAGAGAACTAATCACAAAAGAACACATCTTTGGAGCCACTATCACGTGAAAAGCAAACAAGAATCACATAGAACTATGGAAGTTGAAGTTGATGCTATATTTAAACATTCGGAGCAAACACAAAGCATTACAAACCCGAATTTTCAGATGTTGAACACTAGCCTTAAACTCATAGAAAAATATCGATCAGGGTTTTTGTCAGGTGAAATCTAGTGGCGGAGAAAAGAGAGACGAAGAGGCGAACTTACTACTCGTGATTTCGCCGGAGAAAGAGAGAGCTGAGAAACAAGTCCACGGCCGATCGAGAGTGGGATGGAGTTCAGCACTGCCGTAATTTGAAATTGAAGGGAAAACCAATAAGTAGGGGTTTAGGTCCGAATTTGGAGGCCTTTTCCTGTAAATAAAGTAAACAAGTAATAGGAAATTTTTCGAATTTAACCCTCTACTATACTTTTTATTTTCTCCCTTCTCAAAACTTTTAGGTAGATAGGAATTGAATTTTTTTACTAATGTATCCTTGTCTCTATTAGGATTTTAGGTCTTCAAGGTTTATATTCTCTTTATTGATTTATATATTTGTATTGGTCAAAATCTGACCACCTCGACCGGGACGACCACGATCCCATCCTTATCATGTTACGAAAGAAGTCAATGAAGTCAACTTCATCCCATCATTACGACATTCGACATAAGCAACGAGAGCAAGGCCTCTCTACGAACAGTAAACTTCCCTGCCCCAATCATGCCAAGTCGTGTCAAACGCAAGAAGGTTTTTGACTATAAATATCATCATAATAGAACCTGAAAAGGGCTCTCCCTCTCCGGTTTCTCCTCCAGCACTCTAACAGGTCGAGAGAATGAACAGGATTCCACTCTCAAAGAAAAGAGAAGATTCTTCACCTATCGAGGAAGAAAGGGAACTCCATCTTTGTACCTGAAAAGGGAGGCAAAACAATTGTAATTCTCTTTTCCCCTCCAAGGAAAGAGAAGGCAAAACTCTATCATAAATAAGAAATTTTGATATTTTATCTATTCAGTATGTTACTTATCATTTCTTTATCTTTCGATTCGGTATTAATTAAGATTGACTATGATTTACCCCTCTTTATTTTTTGATTGATTTGATTGAAAAGAATTAAAAATCTTTTGAGTCAAACAATTTGGCGCCGTCTGTGGAGATTTCCTAGTGAAAACACCTAGTTTTCCCCGGATCGAAGCTAAAGAAACACGAAAAGAGAATCCAACTTACACCAGATTTGAGGGTAGCGCATTGAGGAAAGAAAAACCAAACAGGTTAGCAAAAGGTGTTGAACCCTCATAACAAGGCGAAAGGTGCTGCAATCTATCCTCCCCCTCTTTTAAAACCGTCGGGCAGAGGCAAGGAAAATATCATCCTCATCCCCCATACTTCGCCAAACTGGAAACCAACGCAATGATAACTAAACTGAAGAGTCGAAAATAATCTCAGCACAACAGAAACCCTCCCGGTCGGTGGCATATCCAAAATTAACAGCCAAAGTCAAGCGAGAAACTATAACACGAGTACAATGCGGGTCCGAGCGGAATGTTCTCACCTAGTGCCCGTGGCGTTGAACCATCGATGCGAGCAACACCTGCCAAACTAAGACTTCCGCCTATGGCCTTCGCCATCAAAGATAGAAAGGTTCGACCTCGTTTGAACTCAAACGAGCTGGTAATTCGATAACTCTGAAATAACACCATTAAGGCCAAGGGCCTTCGACATCAAAGATAGAAAGGTTCGACCTCGTTCGAACTCAAACGAGCTGTTATTTCGATAAGTTCTAAATAACACCCTAAACGCCAAGGGAATCACCATCAAAGATAGAAAGATTCGACCTCGCTCGAACTCAGATGTGTTGTTATTTCGATAAGTTCGAAATAACACCCTTAAGGCCAAAGGGCTTCGCCATCAAAGATAGAAAGTTTCGACCCGTTCGAACTCAGACGGGTTGTTATTTCAATAAGTTCAAAATAAAACCCTTAAGTCCAATGGCCTTCGATATCAAAGATAGAAAGATTCGACTTCGTTCGAACTCAGACAGGCTGTTATTTCGATAAGTTCGAAATAACACCCTTAAGGCCAAAGCCTTCTCTCTCAAAGATAGAAAGGTTTGACCTCGTTCAAAATCAGACGGGCTGTTATTTCAATAAGTTCGAAATAACACCCTTATGGTCAAAGGCCTTCGCCATCAAAGATAGAAAGGTTCGACTTCGTTCAAACTCAGACGGGATGTTCTTTTGATAAGTTCGAAATAACACTCTTAAGGCAAGGTCCTTCGCCATCAAAGATAGAAAGGTTGAACCTCGCTCGAACTCATACGGGTTACTATTTCGATAAATTCGAAATAACACCCTTAAGTCCAAGGGCCTTCGCCATCAAAGATAGAAAGGTTCGAACTCAGACGGGCTGTTATTTCGATAAGTTTGAAATAACACCCTTAAGGCCAAGGGTCTTCACTATCAAATATAGAAAGGTTCGACCTCGTTCGAACTCAGACGGGTTATTATTTCGATAAGTTAGAAATAACACTCTTAAGGCAAGGTTCGACCTAGTTCGAACTTACATGGACTATTATTTTGATAAGTTTGAAATAACACCCTTAAGGCCAAGGGCCTTCGCCATCAAAGATAGAAAGGTTCGACCTTGTTCGAACTCCGATGGACTGCTATTTTGATAAGTTTGAAAAACACCCTTAAGCACAAGGCCCTTCGCCATCAAAGATAGAAATACTCGACTTCAATCAAAGTCACACGGGCTGTTATTTCAATAAGTTTGAAATAATACCCTTAAGTCCAAGGCCTTCGCCATCAAAGATAGAAAGGTTCGGCCTCGTTCGAACTCAGACGGACTGTTATTTCGATAAGTTCGAAATAACACCCTTAAGGACAAGGCCCTTCGCCATCAAAGATAGAAATATTCGACCTCGCTCAAACTCACACGGGTTGTTATTTTGATAAGTTCAAAATAACACCCTTAAGGCCAAGGGCCTTTGCCATCAAATATAGATGGTTCAGCCTCGTTCGAACTCAGACGGGCTATTATTTCGATAAGTTCAAAATAACACCCTTAAGGCCAAGTGCTTTCGCTATTAAAGATAGAAAGATTCGACCTCACTCGAACTCAGACGGGCTATTATTTCGATAAGTTCAAAATAACACCCTTAAGACCAAGGGCCTTCGCCATCAAAGATAGAAAGGTTCGACCTATTTCGAACTCACACGGGATGTTATTTCGATAAGTTCGAACTGAGATAGGTTCGACCTCATTCGAACTGAGATAGGTTGTTATTTCGACAAGTTCACCTTTAAGGCCAAGGTCCTTTGCCATCAAAGATAGAAAGGTTCGACCTCATTCGAACTCAAACGAGCTGTTATTTTGATAAGTTCGAAATAACACCCTTAAGGCCAAGGGCCTTCGCTATCAAAGATAGAAAGGTTGGACCTCGTTCGAACTTAGATAGGTTGTTATTTCGATAAGTTTGAAATAACACCCCTAAGGCCAACGTCCTTTGCCATTAAAGATAGAAAGAATCGACCTCGCACAAACTCAGACGGGTTGTTATTTCAATAAGTTCAAAATTACACCCTTAAGACTAAGGGCCTTCGCCATCAAATATAGAAAGGTTCGACCTTTCTCGAACTCAGACTTGCTGTTTATTTTTATAATTTCAAAATTACACCCTTAAGTCCAATGGCCTTCAATATCAAAGATAGAAAGATTCGACTTCTTTCAAACTCAGACGGGCCGTTATTTCGATAAGTTCGAAATAACACCCTTAAGGCCAAAGCCTTCTCTCTCAAAGATAGAAAGGTTTGACCTCGTTCAAAATTAGACGGGCTGTTATTTCAATAAGTTCGAAATAACACCCTTATGGCCAAAGGCCTTCGCCATCAAAGATAGAAAGGTTCGACTTCGTTCAAACTCAGACGGGATGTTCTTTTGATGAGTTCGAAATAACACTCTTAAGGAAAGGTCCTTCGCCATCAAAGATAGAAAGGATCTACCTCGTTCGAAGTCAGATGGGTTGTTATTTTGAAATAATACCCTTAAGGCCAAGGGCCTTCGACGTCAAAGATAGAAAGGTTCGACCTTGTTCGAACTCAGGCGGGCTTTTATTTTGATTATTCAAAATAACACCCTTAAGTCCAAGGGCCTTCGTCATCAAAGATAGGAAGGTTCGACCTCGTTCAAACTTAGACGAGTTCTTATTTCGATAAGTTCGAAATAACACCCTTAAGGACAAGAGCCTTCGCCATCAAAGATAGAAAGGTTCGACCTCGTTCAAATTCAGACAAGTTGTTATTTTGATAAGTTCGTAATAAAACCCACAAGGCCAGGAGCCTTCGTCACAAAAAGGGGAGAGCAAAACCGGGACTCGCCTGACGAGCCTCTGTCTTGTGACGAGATCATAAATCGCCAGAAAGAAAGTTGAAACGCAAGACAAGTAGCAAAAGATAATTCTTTATTTATGAAGTCATAGATGCGGGCTATCGCCGCTTATATCCTGCCTAGGCCAGTCGACTAATAAAAATAAAACAAGAAACAAGCAAACGCCAACCAGTGATTGAAATTTAAAAAAACAAAGTAAATTTTTTTTACTCTTTCATCATCATCTCCGTAAGGCTCATCATCACCACCGTCCGCACCCCCATCAGCTCCAGGTGTTGCATCCTCTATGATTTTGTTGTCGAGTTGGATTTCCAAAAGAGAAGGCAAATTCCCCAAATATTTGTGGGCGAGGGTGTGATCATTGGAGTGAAGGTCTTCCCACCAGCTTAACAACATTGGGTGGATGCTGGTTAGCATGCCGAATCTGGGGACTTCATGCCTCATTTTGTACAAAAGAATGTGTTAGACCCTTACCCCCGCCGGACTTGATTATTTAATCCAATAATTATCATAAGGAGCATTTAATTCTCCAAATAAATACACAGGTGTGGTAATGTCCATTTGGGTTCCAAAGAAACCCAGTGGACTTTGGACAATGTTATCTTAAAGAGTCATTATGTAGATAGCTTAACTGACTCGACTAGATTTTACAGTGATGCATGCGCAATTGAACAGAGTAAGGTTTCTATGGGGTGTTAGACCGGTACCCTTGAGCGGACAACTCAAGAGGAAAAGACACAGAACCGTCGACTGCACCGCTGATCGACTGGTTTTACCGCAAATACGCCTTTGTCAAGTTTAGGGGGTGATAATATTGGAATGGTGCAACCACTCATTATAAGCGTTGCCATGGTATTTTGTTTGGAACAAGTGGAATATGATGTTGAAGATGCAATTACAAGAATGGAACAAGTTGTCATGTATTTGCACGTTCATAAAGTAATGATTACAATAATTCCTCATAAGTACAATTCTATTGAAGGAAAGTGGAAAAGGAAAGCGTTAAAAGAAAATAAACGAAGAGCCAAGTTAGTTTCGAAGTTGAAAAGAGATAAAGAATGTTAAATAAAGTCAATAAAGAAGCATATAAGTCACAAGTAACATGAAATGGTAAAATCCTAAAGAGAAATCCCCAGCAGAGTCACCATATTGTCGATGCCTCCTCTTTCTAAAGGCAAAATCGAGTTTATGACATTTGAGAGGACAACTCGTTCTCTTTTAAAAATTGGGTTTTGAATCGAAGAGTCGCCACCTAATGATTAAGTGCATTATGGCGCTAAGGAAGAGTTTGAGTTGGAAAACCGGAGTTTGGATAAGAGCGAGAAATTATCTCGAGGGGAAGGTGTTAAGCACCCCTCAAGATCCACCTGTGTGGTTCCTGACCATGTTATAATTGTGACTTTACATAATCAACTAAGCAATTAAGGGCTAAAATAAAGGGGGTTTGAATACAATATTGCAAATAAGTTGAAACTTGAGGAAAAGTAAAGAGAGCAGAAATTTTACGAAAGATTTAGTCAATTCTAAAGAAATAGATGAAAACAAATAAAAGGGGAGGGGAGTCCTAGGTTTATGATTAATATGGATCACATCAATGCAATACCCGGTAATCACTCCTCAGAAGAGGGGTTGCACGTGGTATTAGAGCATCAGCCATCATATCCATATCTATCTTTCCCACCCCGTTACAGTATTAAAGCGCAGAATAATATCGTTACTTATTGCATACTACTACCTGTCCCGATCCTATCAGTCCCGGAGGCATTGAGACTACTAATCCTAAAGGAGAGGGAGTTGGGGCCTTTTCAGAGTTTCAAAAGGATAAAAATCTAGGTGACAAGCAAAAACAAATAGCAGTTAAGGGGAGAACAAATAGCAGTTAAGGCTCATACATGCTTCCTCACTTAAAAGAGAAAATATAGCATGACTTCAAATACTTATTCATCACATATTTCTTAGATGAGGAGTCCGAATTAGCCTTGTCTGAATGTAGTTATTAAAGACTGACACAATTAATTAATTACCTAATAGTTTGCCTAAGTGAGACCTATAGGCAGGACATCTAACAGAGCTTATTGATTTTAAGGAAAAAGTTGATGGTTTTATAAACAAAAGATCTGCAGACTTATGTCTGATTTTAGACTCATAAATGAAAATGATTCAGTTGATTTTCTCATATAGGCATGATCTCTATGCGTCATTGGTTTTAAACGATTACATAAATGCAGGAATCATATAGACATGGTATCTAGAATGACGTTGAATATTATTAAGCCTAAAATTGTTTGCCTAATGGCACGTATATGCAGAAGTGCAGAAAAACCCAAGGTCATGATTTCTGTATGCAGAACTTATAGACATAATCTTTAAGATACAGAAATACAGAACTTATAAGCATGAGTTCTGTGCAGAAGTGCAGAAAGACTTATAGGCATAATTTCTAAGATGCAGAAGTGCAGAGGTGCAAAAAAATTATAAGCATAGTTGCAGACATAACCTATATGCAAGTTTTCTAAATGCAGAAGTGTAGAAAACTTATAGGCATGAGTTCTAAAAATGCAAAATGCAAAAATTATAAATAACCTATAGGCAAGTTTTCTACCCTTTACATGCATTCATCCACATCCCTTTCCAGTAGTCATCCCAATAGTTATTACAAATTATTACATACCCGAATAAATCAGAAAAGAAAAGTAAAATTACATCAGAAGGTCCAACTACATCCTAACAACCTAATTCAGACTCAAAGTCCAACAATATGAAATAAATAAACTTTCAGGATTAGATTTCCAAATGACTCTCTCATATATGGGATGTGTCCAAGTTCCCAAGAGTCTCAAAGGGCTCCGGGCAGTGCTTACACCCTAAAACATTGCAGAATTAAGAACATAGTGCAGTGTGAAAATGCCAGCCATCATATGTCCAAGGTTCAGGGGAACTCAAGGTCCCAAAGCAAGACTCATAAGAGAGGGACACAACTTAAGAGCCCAAGAATAAGTGTAAGTGCATAGGGGGAATCGGGGAGAGACATGGCAGGTTGGTGGTCATGCCCAGCAATTGAGAATGGTGGTACACCCCTGACTAGTTTGTTAGCCAAAATTAAGAGTCAGGATCCATTGTGGATGAGATAATGTCCTAGGCAGTAATTAGGATACTGTCAGGCCAAGACCTTAGCTCAAGCACATAGAAGGGGCTAGGGATTCACAATAGAAACAGAAGCAAGGAAGTAACATAATTATCACAAATCAATGAACATGAGCAGTAAAGTAAACAAAAGGGCTAAAACTGTAAAAGTAAACACATAAGGATGAGCCAGAAAATTTAAATAAAAGACATACACGTTTCAAAGGAAAACAGGTAAGAAAATAATAGCCTTGAGAGAGCCAAGTTGCAAACAAAGCAGTTCCAAAAGATCTCAAGCAAAGCAAAGTGTTGAATTCAAAACAGTATTGCAAGTGTGCAAGAAAGTATGCAATTGGAAGTGTTTTTGTTCGTGTGAATCTCAGTTGTAAAGAGGGAAGACATGTCTTTATATGGTTTTGAAAATAAGCAGTACATAGGCAAAGAGTGCACAAACATGGAAATAGCAATTAATTAGTATCAATTAAGACAATTGGACTCCTTTAATTAAGGAGTCAAGTTCAAACGGTCAGTCAAGGCAGAATAAGGAAAAGAAATCAGTTCACTAAGGCTGATTAGAGTAAAAAAACCACATAGTGCATAAACAAGGACAAATACAAAGTGGATAATTAAGGAAAGTTGAAATAGCATTGTATTTATATAGTAAAAAATAGGGCATCGATTCGAATATCAACCAAGAGGATCCCGGATCCAATTGTAATCATAGGGAATCCAAAGTAATCAAGGAAAGAGAAACATAAATAATTTAAAAATTGGTACAGAATTATAGAAGGGATACACAAGATCATGTATTTAAGGAAAACAACACAAGCATGTGATTTTTACATAAAAGGACCAAGTAAACAACCAGTAGGGAGGTTCAATCGAAAATTAGTGACAGATCATTAGCCTTATTAAAGGAATTTTAGAATCAATCATTTGATTAGTGAAAACCTTTTTGAAAGAGGAATTTTCCATATATAAAGCACACAGCTTCAAGAAAAAAGAAAGAGTCTAACATTGAAAGTTTCAGAGTCACAAGCAAAAGGATTCAAGTTCGATTACAAACTCATGGTGAGTCAGAAAACCTAGGGTCCCAAAGTGGAACCCTAATACCATTTACCCAAAGAAAACCCCAAAACCTAGGGTATCTAATAGAGTCAGGCATAGAGGTGAGAAAACAGGTCGTTGAGAAAAGGCTCAGAGGCCTTTTTTCAAAGACTTATGAAAGACAAGCATACACAATAGAGAAAACACTGATGTAAAGTCATGAGAACGTGCCTTTGGAATTTATACAAGTTTCAGAAGAAAGAGATGATACAAATTTTAAACAAAGCAGGTAAAACAATCTTACCAGGTGTCATACCTCCTTTTTGCCTACACCCGAAAAGGGGTGTAGCGGATGTTTTTTCCATTAAAGGACAATCGAAACTGGATTTATTATTAAATATTTAGAGTCGCCACTTAGGAGATTAATGGTCTCTTAAGTCATCGGTTGAATCCCGAATCGAGGAAAAGAATAACTCTATTTAACAGCCCGCGTAACAGAAATCCGAGTAAGGAATTTTGTCAACTCGGGAGAAGGTGTTAGGTATTCCCATGTTCCGTGGTTCTAGCATGCTCGCTCAACTGTCATATTCGGCTTAATTATCTTATTTTAACAATTATGAACCTATGTGCAAATTTTAACTTTTAACCGCTTTTATTATTATTTTTAAGAGAATTGCAATGTCATTAAAACATGTCTCGAACCACGTCACATAAATGCACCCGTGGTTTTTGACATATTTTAACATCGTTGAAAATTGAATTTGGGTCACATAAATGCACACCCGAATTTAGAAAAGTAATATTATTGAACACGTGCCTAAAGCAACTACGCGTTTGCACTTGGCGAGGGCCATAGAATTTACTAGATGGCACGCCACGAATTCTAAGGATGAATACGATTTCAATTAAGGGAGGGCCATGCAATTGTTATGTTTGTTTGGCACGGCACGCCTCCAATTATAATCACGAATTACAACATGGCTAGTAATATAATCTAGATCTAAATTTAAAAAAAGAGACATGAATTGAGACATTCCAACATGGCCTAATGAAAGAAAGTGCATCACTGAAACAACCTCCCAAAAAAAAAAAGCTATCTCGTCCACTTCTAGTGACAAGTAACAAGCAAATTTGATTATACTGCTCGATTCCAACAGTCAAACAACTCCGAATGAGCACAAAAAATGCATCATATGGTCAACTGATCCTCTAACAAGCTATCTGCCTTTGCGCTATTTAAAGTTTACAAAATAAAACCTCCATTTGATTGTTTTCTCTCGCAAACAGAAAACTCGAGATTAATCAATTCCCTTTGTAGTACTTCGTTTCACTTTCCCTTTTAACTATCACACTGCTAAGTAAAAACCACGCATTCACTCCGGGAAAAGAACAATAAAAGAATAATTTTATGCTATTCTAAAAATACTTGCTAAATTAAATAGTATGTTTCAATTGAGACATGAATCTTTGCAGACATACATATTGAACCAAATTGTCACCACAAACAACAGACTCAGTAGATATTATGGCCATGAAATGAGAGCTTCAACAAAATAGGCAAATTTTAGCTATCCTCAAGCCAAAATAGTGCATTTCAACCTAAAGTGATCAATTAATTAACAACAAAATCACTACACCAAATAAGGAATTTGATCCTTCTTTTTAGTATAAGCTCATTACACCACGTAAAGTCATAAGAACCTCCGAATCTTGACAAGAACATCTATTAATCAAAATATGAACTTAGCAAAAGATTAATTCAAAACACAGTAGCATATGTAATTGATGAAACAGACAGCAATAAGTCACTCGTACTTGCATATTAATTCAACAGTTTAACACACAATGAATCAAAAGATTTAAACAAAGTAATCGCCACTTTAGCTCAAATGAGCCTATTGCATATAACCAGATGAATCCTTACTAACAAACATAGGGCAACAGCTAACCAACAACCTATCAAAAACCAAGCAGAACACATATAAGAACGTGAACTACTAGTAATCAAGGCTACTGCAAGCCAACAGTGCATAAATTTACACTCAAAGTAGTGCAAATAGACTGCCTGTGCAGTGCAAACAGGGCAGATTTTTCATGCTGAAACAAGCAAGAACAACTATTGATCTTCCAACATAATGACCCTCAAAGAGCAAATAGGATCAAGGATAACCTCAACAACTTCAAACCAACAGAACATACAGACTTGGTCACGGAATCAGGGAAGAAGGAACATAAGGGAAAAAGAAAAAGAGAATTAAAATAAACAAATCAAAAGAACCATGAGATGAACCTGAATTGATAAACACTTGCGATTAACTTTATTTTACTCGAACCTTGAATACAAGTAGAATCCAATAACTAACATCAACAACCAGCAACAGAAATGAGTAGGAATCAAAAGCTCGGACAGCGGCAAACTCAGCAACTTTCAATCGAACTTCATTTTTTAAATGAACTCCAACCCAGAAAGACGATAGGAAGTATATGTTTTCGATTTTCCCTTTTTTGAACAATAATCTAGAACGAAAACAAATTTGAAGAACAATGGACATTTTTATATCTTCTCTTGTTTTGGAAAACTGAACTCCAACAGTTGACTCGATATCAACTCAATCCCTCTCCGCTTTTAAAAAGAATCAGAGAAAGACCATGAAACTTTTTTTAGTTTTTTTAAAGAAAAAAGAAACAGAACTCATAATCAAACAACCAAAACAAAAGAAGCTGATTTTTTTTTAGCTTTTTTCCCAGAATCCAAACTAAAATGCCATTAAAACTCAATGAAAACTAAATGAATGCTCAAAATTTCCCTTTCCGAAAAAATCCCCCAACTCTGAACATTTTCTACTCCTTTTAGGAATCGGATAAAGCCCTTTTTGAAAATGAGCACATGATGAATGTGAGGTTCGGATTGAAGGAGATCGATCCGAGGCCTATCACTCATCCAACACCCATCTTCTAGAGCCTTCCAATCGTGATACACATCTAAATAGTGAGATGGGAGGGGATTCGCGTCAGAAATCCATTAGAACGGTGAGAGAAGGGATGGCGGAACGCGTAGGTTGGGGATTTGAGGTTCAAACGCTCGAATTTGGAAAGTATTAGGGTTGGACTCGGGTGTTCTTTGGGAGAAGAAGGAGAACAGTCTCAGACGCGTTTGAGGGATTAGGGATTGGGCTGCGTATGTGTTTTGTTTAATTGGGGAACATGTCGGGTTTGGGCCTGGGATTGGGGCGGACGCGAGAAACTGTTTGGGATGGGAATTTAATTAAAGGAATTTTTACCTATTTATACCATATAACAAACCTTATTACCCCTAATGTTTAAGGTTTGTGTTTATTACATTTAAGTATACTAAATTTCAATTTATGTACCATAATTCAAATTAAGGGTATAATTATTGCTTCATTTATTCTAGGCATGATTTTAGGAGCATATATTCATTTTTCTTTTTTTCCTCCTCTTCTCTTTAAAAATCCATCCCCTCCCCTGAACATTCTCACCGTATTAAAGATAGCTTGAAGAATATATCCTCTGTTTAATTGCGTGAATTCGAAAATCATATTGCAAATTTTGTAAAAAGTATTGGCAATGTCAGATGGATATTACATGTCAATGCTTTAATATATCTAATTAGGTGTTTACTCGGAACAACTTTCTTTTTATGACGAAGGTTTGTTCTTTTAATTTGTTTATGAGAAAATCTCTCTCTTTAATATATATATATATATATATATATATATATTTGTTTGCATCATAGTCAAGAACACAGTAAAGATAAAAATCTCCACTTTAATTTATCCAATTGTTATTATATAAATCAAATTGAAGGCGTTGTAGAAAATCATACACTTCAAACTCATAAAATACTTCTTCAAGTATTGTATTTAAAGAAGATTTTTTCAAAATTAAAATTTTGAATATTAAGAATCGATTAAATTTGGTATGCTTACAATTTTTTGACACAATATTGTAGTGTAATTGTAGTATAAATGTAACAATACAATTTAACTACAATTTATAATTTATCTACAAATTATCTATATTTTATCTACAATTCTATAATTTAAATACAATTTAACTATAATTTCTGGAAAAATATGTCTTCTTCTTCTTCGACGAGTTTCAATCTGAAATACAGTCAAAACCAAGTCTAATCTTCACCAAAACCCCTCAAAATTGAGATATAAACTCTTAAACACATTTTGAATTATTTACAACAACACCCAATCCAAGAAATTTTCAATTGTAGCATAATTGGCATTTTCGACATAATTGTAGAAGACTTGTAGAAGTTTTTGTCTTCCCAATCTACAATTTATCTACAACTTATCTACAATTTATCTATATTTTTATCTACAATTTATCTATAATTCTATAATTTAACTACAATTGCTGGAAAAATATGTCTTCTTCTTCTTCGACGAGTTTCAATCTGAAAATCAGTCAAAACCAAGTCTAATCTTCACCAAAACCCCTTAAAATTGAGATATAAACTCCTAAACATCTTTCGAATTATTTAAAACAACACCCAATCCAAACAAATAATGATTTTTGAAAATCCAAATTTGAATTCAAAGCTTTCAAGCTTTTTAATGGCTATCAATGGTGGAAAATATATGGAGAAGGAGAGAATTACGCAACAATAGATTTTCTTCCATTTTAAATTTCGAAATTAATGGTGATAGAATCACCATTAAATGTGATTCCTACAAATTTGGAGCCTTTTTAGGGTAGAATCTATCTATTTTTGGTTTGGTACAATTTTTGTAAACAAAACATGGTATATGCGGGTAAATACCAAACCATACACAATTTTTATAATAAGGTTTGCTATATGATATATATATGTAAAAATCCCTTAATTAAAATGGCCCAATTTTCCTTTTCTCTTCATTTTATTTCAAAACAAACTTAATTCAAAATTCCTTTTCTTCTCTTTTCTCTTTTTTCCAACAAATAATTAAAATCAAAATTAATTGTTACAACTGAAAGAACTAATTAAACCTAAAATAATAATTAACACAATTTATTAAAAACAAATTAATAGAAAAACTACTCAAAATCAAAGCTAAAAATAAAAGAGCAAATTAAACTATTTATTGTGATTTTTCCATTTTATGAAATAATTAATTTTCTAATTAATACAAAAATATAAAATTAAATCATAAAGGAACATGCCAAGTATTTTTTAGTTTTTATTAAAATGCATAGACAAAAAATTTAAACAATTAACATAAAATGCCATAAAAATCCACAAAATTGTAATACTAAAAGAAATTATTTTATTTAAAATTATGGGAGTAATTCATATAGGGGAAAAATCACGTGCTCAAAGCTACCCTTCTTTGCTCAGAAACATGAAGAGTTTTCGTGCAAAGATAAGTGAGCGGATACGAGCGATTTTTTCCTGTTTGAATACTCCGTGTGAAGTATTTTTGAATGATTTGACTGCACCCTGCTTCTGAGGTTACCTATAAATCCTTGGCTAAAAAGGGAATTAGGTCATTGTAGTTCGGGAATGTCTGGTAGCTGGGGCTACCATGAAGCTGTGATTTTACTGTTGTTGTTGCTGCTACTGCTTACTGAATCTCATATTACACCATGTCAAAATAAAAAGAAGCTAGCCTAAGCCATGATCTACAAAATACAAAAGTTCTATATATTATCTTCAAACTTGATCTAGTATTTCTAGTTGCCTTGTTGTCATGTATTTTCTCGGTGAAATCCATTGTTGTCGCTTTTAATTGTAAACTGAGATGTTTTTCCTTCTTCAAGTGGATGCCTGACTGCTGAACTTGATATGTATTCCTCTGCTATCCAGGCGAGCTCCTGACTTCAAAACTTGAAATGTATTCCTCTACTATACATGCGGGCTCCTGACTTCAAAATTTGAAATGTATTCCTCTGCTATACAGGCAGGCTCCTGACTTCAAAACTCGAATGTATTCTTCTGCTATACAGCGGACTCCTGACTTCAAAACTTTAATGTATTCCTCTGCTATACAGGCGGGCTGCTAACTTCAACTTGAAATGTATTTCTCTGCTATCCAAGCGGGCTCCTGACTTCAAAATTTGAAATGTATTCCTGTGCTATACAAGCAGGCTCCTGACTTCAAAACTTGGAATGTATTCCTCTGCTATAGAGGCGGGCTCCTGACTTCAAAACTTGAAATGTATTTCTCTGCTATACAGGCGGGCTACTGACTTCAAAACTCGAATGTATTCCTCTGCAATACATGCGAGCTCCTGACTTCAAAACTTGAAATGTATTCCTCTGCTATACATGTGAGCTCCTGACTTCAAAACATGAAATGTATTCCTCTGCTATACAGGCGGGCACCTAACTTCAAACTTGCAATGTTTTCTTCTGCTATGCAGGCAGGCTACTGACTTTAAAACTTGAAATGTATTCCTCTGCTATACAGGTGAGCTCCTGACTTCAAAGCTTGAATGTATTCCTTTGCTATCCAAGTGGACCTGACTTCAACAAAATAGACAAAAACAAGAAAACATTTTTGCCCCAGTTTGGTAGCTGGGAACATGGGTGAGTTTTAAACATGAATCATTCTACCAACTATTGCTAAGAATTTAAAGCTAAGTCCTATTATACAGGGAGGTCCCAATAACTGACAATTATAGATATAAGCTGCATCTTCTAAAGGTATTACTTCCGTAAAGTTCTGTTATCTAAGATGGTCGTAAACTACATCCTATTATCCAGGAAGGCCCTCACAACTCCTAATTGAATCTTATCTTAAACATGCAAACATTGAAACCAACTTATATTTCTTTGGAATACACTTATGCTAAATTATGCTACTCATAATTGTTTTGAATTTTAACTAAGCTATATGTTCCAGGAGGGTCCTGAGAGTTTACGGTCAAGCCTCTTTTGGTGCTTGCTCTTTCCCCTACGGAGAGTTTCCCCGGATCAAATGAAATAATCTGCCCCTATTTCAATCAAAGAAAATCTTGTCAGTTTAAAATGTGGTGGTTGGTTTGTGGCATTGACCTTTGAGGGAGATTGATCCTTCACCTCCCATGATGATTGATTTCCATTCGTAAACCTTGCTTGTTTATGGACTAACCCCTTTTTCTGTCGTCCTCATCATATAAAATACCTTTTTTTGTTTAACCCCAATATCCCCTGTTGTTGTATTACATGAACCGACATTTCCCCAACCTTTTTTCTCACATGAATTCCCAAAGCACATCCATTGACCCACACTCCATGTATATGTTGTTCTTTCTTGACTTATCCACTAGCCTTGGCCTTGAGGTCTGTTGCTCCTTCACTTGTCATGATAACTTTGATTTCTGCTTGGAAGGTCTTGCTCATCACTGCTTACCACCCTTTCGTCAATCTTATCACATGGAATACCTTTGATTTGTTCACCCTATCCCTTCATCTATTGCATTGTTCATGAATTAATATACCAAACCTTTGTATCTCACAAGGATCCCCAAAGCATGTTGATTATTACGCGCTCAGTGCTCTTATTGTTTTTCCTGACTTGTGACACTTTGATGTGCTATCCAGACCCCGTTTTGTGCAATTGGAGAGCTGGTGGCATATTTTGAAGCCATTTCTCACTTGTTATTACCAAAGAGACTCAAGAGAAGGAAGTAAACAAAACAAAAGGAACATGGTGAAGGACAAAAGTAAAATATGATCCTAAAGAGAAAACTACAAAGTAGAATCCTATCAGATATGGATACAAACTTTGTGAAGGACAAAAGTAAAAGATGATTCCTAACGAAGAAAAGTACAAAGTAGAAGCCTATCAGATGTGGATACAAACTCTAATGACCATGACATTCATTTCGAACTAATCGGGCCAATATGTCCAACCGATCAACTTTTAGTTACCATACTGTGTTGCCCCAGAATTTCCATAAGATTACTTTACCCGAAATGTGACCTTGTTCATCCTGCGGTGCCTTGAAAATTTTTCCACCAACAAACCTCTCTCATTTGTTCATATCTCAACTTACTTTTACCTCAAGGTGCCCGTGAGGGTTTTCACCAGTAAGACTCTCTCATTTTTTATTTCTCTTATCTTCAGCATCTCGACGGTACCCGTAAAGGTTTTCACCAATAAGACTCTCTCATTTTGAAATTTTTCGACTTGGACCGTAGTGCTGCCCCTGATATGAATCAGCTCTACCTGTTTGACTTGGCATTTCTCGAAGACTGGTCGAAAGGTCTTTCTTTAGACCTTAATGTGTCCTTTTGGGTGGGGTTATAGATAAGGGATATCAAAAAGGGTCAAAACAATTCAAATGTGTTCAAAATTACAATTTTCGGAATCAAATCTCTTACATAACCACAACTTCTACCCCAATTTCTTTCTTGGGGACTATTAGATTTTCTTTTAATGAGACCGAACCGTGAGGCTGCCTACGTATCTTAAAAGTAATCAGGTCGAACGTAGTTCATGCCATATAAATTTCTTTATTGTTATGATTTTTCTTTTCTTTTTCTTCCTCTTTCTCTTCTTTTTCCTTTCTTTCTTCCTTTTCTCTTTTGTTGTTTTGTTTGTTTTTCTTTTTCTTTTTCTTCTCTTTTCTTTTTCTTTTTTTACTTCTCCCTTTTTCATTCTTTTTTTTACTTATCTTACACACTTGCGTTTCTAATCTTTGTTCTTGATTCTGAAAGAGGGGTATGAAAGAAACTAAGTAAGGCTCAAAAGGGGTAACGAAGGGTAAGGTGTTTAGATAGCAGAATAAAATGCATTTGTCATTCCAATCTTCAAAACATACCAAGTACAAACAATACAATTAAACAGATATTCATAACATCTTTTGATTGTGCTAGACTTGATAACCATATCCATACATTCACCTTTTTCATTTATCAATTTTAAAGTGCTATTGGACAACACTCTCACTCTCATTACCACGAACGACCCCTGTAAATTTGACCAACTTGCTTTTACAGTTTCTTTATGTTTTATCTGGCGAGTTTCACCTAGCTCGGGTTTCGAATACTCTCAAAATGTCCAAATCTTTTCCTATTTTCAAAAATAGTTTCATTGCATTATGACTTTCAAATATTAGACTGAGAATTATGCATGCATGTCATGTCACTTGAATCGACACTAAACAAAAAGACAAAACAAAATGATAAAAAGAACTAAACAAATAAGTGACTAGAAGTAACAAAAGACAGAAATTTGCATTAGACAAACGGTGAAACGATTCACATAACAAAACAAGCAAAACAAAATTGGCGTACAACCTTGGAATAAACCTAAAACAAACCTGGACAACACTAAATAAACCACTACGACTAAATAGGCTAGAAAAAATGAAAGGATAAGTGGGTTTGGCCACAAGACAATATCCAGATTATAACCTTAAAAATAACCCGGACAACAGAAACAACCACAAAATGAACCACCAAGACTCCTTCCTGGCTAACCAAGAAAAGAGCATCTTTCCAATCAACTAACTCATCATCTTAGCCACTGACTTTTGCATCAAGAGTACTGGGACCTTCGCAAGTCTCCATCACATTTTTCATAACGAATTCCCTTTTCAAATAAATCATACCCAACATGTACGTCTCATTTTGCACAGATGATGGGCTTTGGCTGATGTCTGTCGCATATAGATTGGGCGCAACCATGTCGCATGCATTAATAAGCTTCTAAACTGCATTCTTAGGATTCCAACACTTCTCTATATTATGTGCCGGGGCATTTGAGCAATATGCGCACTTTTGGGAAAATTCTAACTTCTTTGGAAGAGGGTTTGGTATTTTTATCTGGATAGGTTCAACATGCCCGAAATCCTTAGCCTATGGAACAGATTGGCGTATGACCCTTCCAATAGAGTGTATCATCCCTACATGCTTGATTGGGCCGGAAACCTACTCCAGGGGGTTTCTGGCAGGCTCGTAGGGTTAGATAAGCATCTTGTGGAGCCGGGTACCGGAAAAGTGATGTATGACTCTGGGAGTTCTATGGAGAGAAGTAGCATTGGGAAGGGTCACATGGTACATAAGGATATCCAAGGGGACGGTTTCGGGGCAGGGAGTGTTGATCAGGAAACTCATCGGATCATCTTTTCTGCTTCCCCGCCCCCACCCAAGTTTGCTGGGATATTCTAACTGTCTTTCGACCAACTCATGATCTTGCCTGACTTGATTCCCTCTTATACTAACTTCCCCATTCTAAACACCTCATCAAAATGTCTACCCATGACCGGGATCAAATGATTGAAGTAGGTGGGCCCCTGGGCTTGTAGGAAAAGCTCAACCATTTCTTATTCGCCAATCAGGGTACTGACTCGAGCAGCTTGCTCCATCCATCTGAGCCCGAATTCCCTAAATCTTTCCTCTGATTTTTTACCATCTTAGATAAAGAGGAGTAATTTTGGGTAACGCTTGATATGCATTGAAAGTATCGAACAAAATCTTGAGCCATGTCACCCAATGTAGGCCACTTATTAACATATGCCAGTCCAGAGTTGCCCCAGTTAGGATCTCACTGAAATATTCCATCATCAAGTCATCTCTCTCTCCCACACTTCTCATTTCATGGCAATAAATCTTCATGTGGGATACCGGATTCCCAAACCCATCATACAATCTGAATTTTGGCACTTTAAACCCCATGGGTAGGCGAATGTCAGGAGACACGGACGGTTATTTGTAATCCACGCTACCTTGATCCCTCATTCATTGCTTGTACCTTAAGGATTGTTCTATGCTTTTCAGCTTCCTGGGTACCCCATCTAGCCCTTCTCTTCCTGTGAATTTTTCATTTTCAACATGAAGCTCATCCCGTGGGCCTTGCTTTTGCGAGTTGGGAACTTTGTGAGCAACCTCGGAGGGGTAATATTGGGCGTTATGATCTTTGGACGGGTGTTCATTATCAAGAATATTGGATGTGATTGGAGGGCACTTTTGGGAAAAGATAGTTGGACGATGAGTGATGGAGCTACTAGGGTGGTTGGGAAAGCTGTGATAAGCAGGTAAATATGGATAGTGTGGAGGATCGCCTGGAGTTGTGTCCGGAGTTTGGGTAAGGACAACGTCTAGGAAGCTGGGCGGTGGGGGGTGGTGCTTTCCCAATCATCCATGCCCGATACATGTTCGTCACGTGTTTCTCAACATCTTTACCTCTTCTACCATCCCATTGTCCTGTTCAACCAGCTACTTTCGGGCACCGGTATCAACCTACTCAGTTTTGTTGTTCTCTGCCATTGCCTTTTGCCTTTGTGTTATAGGGAAGAGTTACTTTAAGAAACCACAAACCAACCACCTTTCTTAAATGATATGATAAAATGAAACCATCATGTTTACGTTAGGGCATTTAACATACTGGCACCCACACATCTGGGGAATGAATGCACCTAAGTAATAAACAGTGTCTATTATGTATTTGCTCGACTGCTTGCTGTTGGAAACACGTTCTCAAAGCATTATACTAAAACGTGTGTTCATATGTGTAGATTTTGATGAATGACAAACGATGCGCAAATTGATATATGACGAAGTTCAAGTACAAGCGCACAATTGATATATAACGAGATTCAAGCACAAGACCAAGTTTTATAGTTTTACATGAGTCGTTCTTAACTGTGATCTTGATCCGACAACTTGACTCATGACATGGCTTCTCTCGTAAAATTATTTTTACAAAATCATGCATATTTAATTTAATGCTAAATGATTTTAAATCAGGAATATTTACTTTAGTCAAAATGATTTTTAAACATGCCTCTAAAATCTGGACTAAGATAATCGATTATGTACTTATGATAATCGATTATGTTAAGCCAAGACTGCATGACAATCGATTGTGAACTAATGACAATCGATTGTGTTAAGGCAGTGAGAATCAGGTTTTTCAAACCTGCATGACAATCGATTGTGAACCTTATGACAATCGATTGTGATGAGGCAGTGTCCATCAAAGTTTTTCAACGCTCAAAATAATCGATTGTGAAGTTAATGACAATCGATTGTGAAGAGACAGTGTCCATCAGATTTTTCAAAGTCACAAAAAATAATCGATTGTGAACATATGACAATCGATTGTGTTGAGACAGTGTCTTCCAGACTTTTTCAAAGTTATTAAATAATCGATTGTGAGTATATAACAATCGATTGTCACGAGGCAGCGTCTAAATTGATTTTTCAAGACTGATATATAATCGATTGTAACTTAGTATAATCGATTGTATAACTAACCGTTGCCAAAATATTTTCAAATACCGTCAGGTAATCGATTGTTGATTTTGTACAATCGATTGTTGAAATTAAAATCTGGAAAAGATTATTTGAACGTTGCTGAATAATCGATTGTTGATTTTGTACAATCGATTGTTGAAATTAAAATCTGAAAAGGATTTTTTGAACGTTGCTGAATAATCGATTATTGATTTTGTATAATCGATTGTTTTACGTAAAATCTGGAAATGATTTTTTGAACGTTGCCAATAATCGATTGTTGACCTTAGATAATCGATTGTTAAGCGTAAAATCTGGGATTGATTTTTGGAACGATTGGCAAACAATCGATTGTGGATTCTTGACAATCGATTGTCACTGAGTAAAATCAGCAGTTCTTAATTGGCAATTAGGCAACGGTAATGCCATGTTTTTCAACTATTAATACAGCTTAAATTCAGTCTTTTGAGTACACAATAACACATAACAACTGATCATTCAATTGCTAAAGCTTGCATACTCTATTGCTTATTATTTTATATTCATTACATAAGTTTTTGAGAGCCAAAATATTGTTCAAAGTTGTTGTGATCTTGAGCGTGTTCTTTTACTCATCTCTACTCATTAAGGAGTATCTTGTTTGAGTGCTTAGTGTATTGTACACTTGAAGAGAATTGTTATTCTCTTGTTGTAAGAAGGAACTTGTGTTTCCTTGGTTGAAGTCTTGGAGTGTTGTATCTCCGAGCAAAGGTGTTGAGGCTTGTGTCCGCAAGTTGTAAAGGTTTGTTAAGCACCCGGAAGCTTGACAAGTTAGTGGAAATCTCGAGAGAGTCTCTCGGGGACTGGACTAGCCACGGGTTGTGGTGAACTAGAATACTTCGGTGTGTTCTTTCTTATTTATCGCACTTATTTATTTCCTGAAAATTTTAAATTCCGCAAGTTTACGCCAATTTTTATTATAACTCTATTCACCCCCCCTCCTCTAGCGTTAAGCGTATTATCTAACAATTGGTATCAGTGCCCAACTCTCTGAAGATTTAACAGTTTGAGAGAAACTTCCATGGCTTCTACTCGTGACTCTTTTGCAGGAATAGAGGAAGGACAGTGCTCCACCCGACCACCACTATTCAACGGTACAAACTATACGTACTGGAAGGAGAGGATGAAAATCTTCGTTCAAGCAAACAATTTTCATCTTTGGAAGGTGATAACAAAGGGAAATCAAATTCCAACCAAAAAGGTTGAAAACGAATGGGTTCCCAAGTCCGAAGAAGAATATGACGCGGATGATGTCCGAAAGGTGCAAAATAATGCTAAAGCAATTAATTTATTATATTGTGCTGTAAATGCTGACGATTACAGGAAAATATCGTGTTGCACAACGGCGAAGGAAATGTGGGACAAGCTGGAAATTACGTACGAAGGTACGGACCAGGTAAGGGAAGCCAAAATTGATTTCCTAACCCATGCTTATGAATTATTTCACAAGAAGGAAGGTGAAAAGGTAGATAAAATGTTTGAACGATTTTCAATAATTGTAAATGACCTACATGCTCTCAAGAAGACTTTCACGGATAGGGAACTTGTCCGAAAAATCCTTAGAAGTCTCACTCCGGCATGGCGATCAAAGGTCGACGCGATTCAAGAGTCCATTGGCGTCTCAAATGTTACCATCGACGCATTAAGAGGTAATCTTAAGACTTATGAATCTACTATACTTAACCCTCTTGTTGATGATCAAAGGAGGTAAAGAATCGCTCTAAAGGCAAGCACAAGCCAACCGCAAGTTGATGAGGACGGAGACAACGAGTTTGGACTCGTTTCAAAAGATTTCAAAAGTTCATGCGAAAAGAGTATGAACGAAAGGGCAAAAAGCAAGGAGAACAAATAAAGTGCTATGAATGCGGAGAAACCGGGCACATCAAATCAAATTGCCCAAACATCAAAAAGGAAAAGAAACCTTTCAAAAAGCAACGTGCATATATATCTTGGGGAGGAGACTCCGGAGATGAGTCAAGCGAAGGAGAAGAAGAGGAAAGCGCAAACCTTTGTCTTATGGCACAAGAAGACAAGCAAGATGAGGTATGTCAAATCTCTTCTAAAAATTTCTTTTCCCTTGAAGAAATGCAAAATGCTTTTGATGAGTTATATAGTGAATTTATTAAAGCTTCAAAAACTGTTAAATGCATAAAGGAAAATGCTTCTTCAAAAGAAAAAGATTTTCAAAAACAACTCTCATTGAAAGAAAAGGATTTGGAAAAACTGGTTTTAGAAAATGAGAAGTTGAAAGAGGAAAACAAGGTTTTCGAAAAAAGAAGCGCCGACAAGCCCGAAAGCTCTATTAGAAATTGTACTTCTTGAATGCATCTCAAAAATGAAGTAGAAAGGCTTAAGGGCACCTTAGATAAGTTTAATTCTTCTCACAAAAATTTGAATGAGGTCCTTGTTAGTTTGAAGTCAACCAAGCATGGCATAGGTTTTAAGAATGAGCCTAAAGAAAAGGTTGAAGCCAAACCCCAACAACCTAAGGCTCAACCTAGGATTAATAAAACAAATGCTCATCCTAGAAATAACAACCCTAGAACCAATATGCATGCTAGACCAAATGTTGAACACCATAGAAGACCTAGAAATGACTTACCACCTAGAAATAACTACTCTAGAAATGATGCATATTCTAGGCCACACACTAGAAGGAAGTTTGAACCTTTTAGAACACCTAGAAATGGCCCTCAACCTAGAAACAATTATTCTAGAAATGCTGCTCATAATAGTAGGAATGACTTTCATGAAATGCGCAATAGCCATAGTGTCGAAAATAGAGTGAACAATTTTCGTCCGTCTAATTACTATGAACCTAGAAGGATGCATAATCCCAACGTGACTTGTCATTATTGTAGACGAATTGGTCATATTGCTCCTGCATGTTTTACACGACATAGACATATCACTCAATCGCATCATTATGATATGCCTCCCTCAAGGACCCAAAATGGCATGGGTACCTAAAACGCATTAATTTGTTTTGTAGGTGTGTTTGAAGGGATCAAGTGTACTATGGTACCTTGACAGTGGATGCTCCAAGCACATGACGGGAGACGAATCCAAATTCCTTCAACTAGAACACAAAGAAGGAGGAAGTGTTATTTTTGGTGACAACAATAAAGGAAAGATTATCGGCATCGGATCGGTCGGTAAGGATGAAAATTCTTCTATTAAGCATATATTACTTGTTAAAGGTTTAAAGCATAATCTCTTGAGTATAAGTCAATTACGTGACAAGGGAAATCTTGCCTTATTTGATTCGGATGAATGCTTAGTATTTAGACGTAGTGATTTCAAAATTATCCTTTGTGGTTTTAGAGTGGATAATATTTATATAGTTGATCTTGCTAATTCCTCCCGAATATGTGGATTGCCTTATGAGCAAAGAGGATGATACTTGGCTATGGCATCGTAGAGTAGCACATATAAACATGCATCTTTTGAACAAATTGATTTCACAAAACTTAGTTATTGGTCTTCCCAATTTGAGATTTGAAAACGACTCTATTTGTGATTCTTGTCAAAAAAGGAAGCAAACAAAAGCATCTTTCAAATCGAAAAACATTGTTTCAACTACTAGACCATTGCAATTGCTTCACATGGATTTATTTGGACCATCTCGCATTGAAAGTCTAGGAAGAAATCGTTATGCTTTTGTGATTGTTGATGATTATTCTAGATTCACTTGGACTTTATTTCTTGCCCATAAAAGTGATGCTTTTCAGAATTTTAAATATTTCCTTAAACGTGTTCAAAACGAAAAGGAAACAACCGTCACTTCAATTAGAAGTGATCATGGGGGAGAGTTTGATCACAATCTCTTTGCGGACTTTTGTGACGAACTCGGTATCGAGCATACCTTTTTCGCTCCACGAACAGCACAACAAAATGGGGTAGTGGAAAGGAAAAATAGGTGTCTCAAAGAGATGGCTAGAACCATGCTCGAAGAGGCTAAGATTCCCAAACATTTTTGGGTGGATGCCGTGAGTACCGCATGCTACATCTTAAATAGAGTAGTTATAAGGCCAATAATCATGAAGACCCCTTATGAACTCTATAAGGGAAGGAAACCAAATATCTCCCATCTTAGAGTATTCGGTTGTAAAGTTTTTATTCATAACAATGGAAAAGATCAATTGGGAAAATTTGATGCTAAGTCCGATGAGGGAATTTTCATTGGTTATTCTTCACGTAGCAAAGCATATAGGGTTTTTAATAAAAGAACCGAAACTGTGGAGGAATCCCCTCATGTTGTATTTTTCGAACATAATGCTCGCTTGGCGAGAAAAGATTCCGGTTTTGATCTTGCAGGTATCTTAGATAGTTTGAAAGACAAAATACAAGAGGAAACGCCTAAGGAAAATCAAGACGAATTTTTGAAACAACCAACGGAGGAAGCGCCACAATTGGAGAAAGAAACGAAAATGCCTAACGAATGGAGGACAATCAAAGATCACCCTCTCGAATAGGTAATTGGCAACGTCGGAGAAAAGGTAAGTACCCGAAACTCCCTTAAGAACACCTTAGGACATACTGCTTTTGTGTCTCAAATTGAACCAACAACCATCTCCGAAGCAATTGGGGATGAATTTGGACCTTGGCAATGCAAGAGGAGCTTAACCAATTCAAACGGAATGACGTTTGGGATTTGGTGCCAAGACCCGAAAATCATACCATAATTGGTACGAAATGGGTTTTTCGAAACAAACTATATGAAAATGGTGTAATCACTAGAAACAAAGCTAGGCTCGTAGCAAAAGGCTATAACCAAGAAGAGGGTATTGACTATGAAGAAACATATGCTCCCGTAGGTAGATTAGAAGCTATTCGTCTATTGCTCGCATTTGCCTCTTCTATGAATTTCAATTTATATCAAATGGATGTGAAAAGTGCTTTTCTAAATGGTGTTATTCAAGAAGAAGTTTATGTTGAACAACCCCCCGGTTTTGAAGATTTTAAATCTCCCGATCATGTTTTCAAAGTCAAAAAGGCTCTTTATGGTTTAAAACAAGCTCCCCGAGCTTGGTATGAAAGATTGAGTAAATTTCTATTGGAAAATGATTTCATTAGAGGGAAATTTGACACCACTCTTTTTGTTAAGCATAAAAACAATGATATTTTATTAGTTCAAATCTATGTGGATGATACTATATTTGGTGCTACCAACAATGTCTGTGCAAGGAATTTTCCGATTTAATGACAAGCGAATTTGAGATGTCTATGATGGGTGAGTTAACATTCTTTTTGGGATTACAAGTAAAGCAAATGAAAGAAGGTACGTTCATTTGCCAAGCCAAATATTGCAAAGAATTGCTGAAACGATTTGAAATGAACAATGCAAAAGCAATGGCAACTCCCATGAGCACATCCGATCATCTAGACAAAGATGAGAAAGGTAAGGAAGTCGACACTAAGAAGTATCGATGTATGATTGGCTCTCTTCTTTATCTTACTGCTAGTCGTTCGGACATCATGTTTAGCGTGTGCTTATGCGCCCGTTATCAATCGTGTCTGAAGGAGTCTCACCTTACTGCGGTAAAACGGATTTTGAAGTACCTTGTTGGTACTACAAATGTGGGTCTATGGTACCCCAAAGGTTCTTCATGCCAACTCGTTGGCTATTCCGACTCCGATTTTGCTGGATGCAAATTAGACCGCAAGAGAACTAGTGGCACTTGCCATTTGCTCGGTAGCTCTCTCGTTTCTTGGTTTAGCAAGAAATAAGTAAGTGTTGCGTTGTCCACAACCGAGGCTGAATATGTAGCCGTGGGGAGTTGTTGCGCTCAAATCCTATGGATGAAACAACAACTCTTGGACTATGGCCTAAGTCTTGATCATATCCCTCTTAGATGTGATAATACTAGTGCCATATGCTTGACGAAGAACCCCGTTCTTCATTCGCGAACAAAACACATTGAAATTAGACATCATTTTATAAGAGATCACGTTCTCAAGGGCGATGTCGAAATCGAATTTGTTGAAACCAAAGATCAGTTGGCCGACATCTTTACAAAGCCCTTAGAGAAAGAGTCCTTCTTCCGAATTCGTAGTGAACTCGGGATTCTTGACTCCACGTTGATCTAAGTCATGCATTGCATCTATTTTTACATGATTTCTAACTTGAGCGTCAGAGACGTCTAACGAATTTTTGCAGGTATCGCCCTAAAGGTAGGGGGAATTATAAAGCATGACGCGCAATAATCGAGTCTTCTTCAGAAAAATCGGTTTCTGTCGTCTAATAATCGATTATCTCGTATCAATAATCTATTATACTGCTATTATTTGAGTTATTGTACTTTCTTTAAGAAATCACGCTTTATTTTCAATAAATAAACAAGTTTTTTTTAATCCTTGCCATCTTATTACATTTTTTTTTCTAATGGCAAAAGGGGGAAGATAACGGGGTATGCACTCTCAATACTTATCAGCATAAATTGAGGGGGAATTCATATATTGAGGGGGAACAAATTGCATATCCATATACTTGTTGCATATCTTTACTTGTCTTGAATCGTTATTATGAATTGTTCAATTTGCATATCCCGCTTAAAGTTTGCCATTATCAAAAAGGGGGAAATTGTTGGAAACACGTTCTCAAAGCATTATACTAAAACGTGTGTTCATATGTGTAGGTTTTGATGAATGACAAACGATGCGCAAATTGATATATGATGAAGTTCAAGTACAAGCGCACAATTGATATATAACGAGATTCAAGCACAAGACCAAGTTTTATAGTTTTACATGAGTCGTTCTTAACTGTGATCTTGATCCGACAACTTGACTCATGACATGGCCTCTCTCGTAAAATTATTTTTACAAAATCATTCATATTTAATTTAATGCTAAATGATTTTAAATCAGGCATATTTACTTTAGTCAAAATGATTTTTAAACATGCCTCTAAAATCTGGACTAAGATAATCGATTATGTACTTATGATAATCGATTATGTTAAGCCAAGACTGCATGACAATCGATTGTGAACTAATGACAATCGATTGTGTTAAGGCAGTGAGCATCAGGTTTTTCAAACCTGCATGACAATCGATTGTGAACCTTATGACAATCGATTGTGATGAGGCAGTGTCCATCAAAGTTTTTCAACGCTCAAAATAATCGATTGTGAAGTTAATGACAATCGATTGTGAAGAGACAGTGTCCATCAGATTTTTCAAAGTCACAATAAATAATCGATTGTGAACATATGACAATCGATTGTGTTGAGACAGTGTCTTCCAGACTTTTTCAAAGTTATTAAATAATCGATTGTGAGTATATAACAATCGATTGTCACGAGGCAGCGTCTAAATTGATTTTTCAAGACTGATATATAATCGATTGTAACTTAGTATAATCGATTGTATAACTAACCGTTGCCAAAATATTTTCAAATACCGTCAGGTAATCGATTGTTGATTTTGTACAATCGATTGTTGAAATTAAAATCTGGAAAAGATTATTTGAACGTTGCTGAATAATCGATTGTTGATTTTGTACAATCGATTGTTGAAATTAAAATCTGAAAAGGATTTTTTGAACGTTGCTGAATAATCGATTATTGATTTTGTATAATCGATTGTTTTACGTAAAATCTGGAAATGATTTTTTGAACGTTGCCAATAATCGATTGTTGACCTTAGATAATCGATTGTTAAGCGTAAAATCTGGGATTGATTTTTGGAACGATTGGCAAACAATCGATTGTGGATTCTTGACAATCGATTGTCACTGAGTAAAATCAGCAGTCCTTAATTGGCAATTAGGCAACGGTAATGCCAAGTTTTTCAACTATAAATACAGCTTAAATTCAGTCTTTTGAGTACACAATAACACATAACAACTGATCATTCAATTGCTAATGCTTGCATACTCTATTGCTTATTATTTTATATTCATTACATAAGTTTTTGAGAGCCAAAATATTGTTCAAAGTTGTTGTGATCTTGAGCGTATTCTTTTACTCATCTCTACTCATTAAGGAGTATCTTGTTTGAGTGCTTAGTGTATTGTACACTTGAAGAGAATTGTTATTCTCTTGTTGTAAGAAGGAACTTGTGTTTCCTTGGTTGAAGTCTTGGAGTGT